>CP139770.1:3105000-13105000 GCA_034370585.1 Fragaria x ananassa
AAATTGTGGTGGCCCTGAATCAAGGATTACTTGTAACTTTTTCGAGGCTTCAAATTCTTCTTGATGTCTGAATCCTCGACCCAAGTTTTGATCTCCTCTGCTCACCAACTTCCTTTAAGCAGCTGTATTCGTATTGTTGTTCATGTGTATAATCTCGCACGGTTCAGTATCCTGCTTTATAAACCGAGGTGAAATAAAAGGAAGAGAAACTTAAAAAAAGAAGAGACAAAAATAAATGAAATTTGAAGAGTCGCTCAAGGGACCCTATTGTACTCGAACTTTGAGAAGCTACTAACAAGTTGAACACAGATAAGTGTTAAAACAGATAATAATCTAAACATTAGTTCAATATTTAATAAAAATCATAACATATCATCCAACATAAACTGATACATATTTTCCTATAAGATATCGTAGATCCATTGTGGTCTTAAAACTACATAATGTCTTTGAACTATATAATAATGGAAACAACAACCCTAGTTACCCGTAAACGATGAATACTAGGCTTTGTGTGCGTATCGACTCATGCAGTACTGTAGCTAACACGTAAGAACCTATCTGGTCGGCCTGGCACTCACTCAGCAGCTACGGGGATGTCCTCTCACTCCTTAGCAGAAGCTAAGGGGATGTTCTCCATCTTCCACACCATCGGCCTTATGTTTTCCATCTTCCATACACCATCGTTCTTATGTTCTCCATCTTTCATACACCCTCGGTCTTCCCCCCCCCCCCCCCCCCCCCCCCTCTTTTTTTTTGCCATACCCATTTTCTGTTAGCTGTGGTATGGAAGAAATATGGATTTGGTTATTCAAAGGAAGGTCGGTAATTGACAAACTTGCCCCCTAACCTGTCAAATCACCATCATTTTCTTATTTCCATTGCCCAAATCCCATTGCCCAAATCTCTGTCTTTCCACATTTACCTGCGGCTTCATAATTCTCAGCCATTTTCCTATGTCGTGGTGTTTGAAGTAAGGACTGAAAATTCGATATAATATTTCATCAAAAATATCGTTTCTTTTTTCAACTCACGATATTTTTTTCACCTACCATGTAAAACTTGACTAAAACTTTTAAAATATTGCGATATATTGTGAAAGTCTCAAAATTTAAGTGAAACACGTGACATAGGGACTAGTCACGGCCCAAACATGAAAATCTACACAAAAGTCAAAGTGAGGTTAGGGAGAAACGAACTCCGGTTACTCAAAATGTAACTAAACTCCGTAACCAACTTTGTTGTCATGCTTTTGTTTATTACTTGTACACTTTAATATATAAACTCTCTAAATAACTCTGTTGAAAGGACACGAACCTCTTTTGAACAAGCTTCGTCTTAAAAAAGTGGGTGTCATTCTAACCAAAAACAAGAAGGTAAAAAAAAGGGTGAGCTCAGTCACGCATATAATGTCAAAAAGGTATGCATGGTGATGGTGGCGTTAGAGAAAGAGACAATATCAAAAAAATTTAATTAGAGACCAAGAGAACTTACCTCAACATAATTCGGTGTTTGTTGCGAGAGACCCGACACTCCGCCAAGAAAATTGCTATTGAGGAGAAATTCATCGCTGGGATTAAAATAAACAGAGCCAAGGTCGGGTTCAATTCTTCGACGCTTGAAGTTCATGTCCCTATAACTGTTACTACTTCCACTAAGCCTTTTTTCTTGAGCATTGGTCCCCTTCAACTTAAGGTGACTCTGGGCAAGATGATGATCAGATGAGTCCACATGACCTTCTAAAGCTTGGCGCGGTTCATTCAGAGGGCTACTATTTAGGGGCAACACCTTGATAGAAGATGCATGCGGATTATTGTCATGTTCAATTTTGCACGGAACCACTTTCTGACGAAACGGCACCTCGCGGGGAACCACTTTCAGGCGAGGCGGTACCATGCGGGCAGCAATCTTGTCTTCTTTCGCTTTCAGAGGCTTGTGCTGCAACCCGACAACAGGTATTGTTGCTGAAGTCATCTTGGGCATGGAACGATATACTTTGGACCACCATTCAACATAATCACGAGTCACCATGTACTCTGTCAAAGCGCTCTTAGGCGACAACGTCACTGTGCTCCATGTCTCACGTTTAGTAAAGCTTTCCTAATGCCAGTACATCAAGGATAATGCGCCCGTCCGAATATCTTTTTGAAGGCTTCCTGGAACATCTTGAACATAGCCAAACTGTCGGCTGAAACGGTAAGGACTGTAGGGTTGAACGACTCGCTGGTTGTCTTGCCTAAGAGTAAGAAATCCAGATCAAAGGCGGGTGAGGTAGACAATGTCTAGGCGGTTAACGTTTTCATAGTCAATGATCACTTTGCGTTCTTTATGGACTATGGCTAAGATGTCCATCCCCACATTACCACATGCGTCGAATAAAGAACGAGCTTGTGCGTCTCCAAAGTGCTTGGCCGAAAATACCCCTGAAAAGTAAACCATACGCGGTTTAAAGTTGTCAGGAAGAGGAGAATAAAAATGGGTGCCGAAGTACTCTACCAACCACGTATACACGTAGTGAAAGGGCAATGTGGCCGAACAGTTCCCTGGGTCTTTGGAAGCTGAAATCTCGTTCAAGCCTTGATAAATGTTGGCCAACACAGGTATAGCTAGACAAAATTGATAACCTTGAGACATTTTGCTGGCGACTTTAAACACACTAGGTCAGATCAAGCCTGTGTCGTCCATAGGAAAGACGAATAGACACAACCAGCATGCGTAAAATGCAGCCAAGTAAGTGGACTCTATGTCTTCGTCATCCACGCCCAAGTCATCAAACAGTGCAGAGTCATCATCAGTTCAGGCTTAAACCTAGCGGATTTCACCAGACGGGTTGTACGTGTTCTGAGGTGCATCTTTCTTGTTTTGTACTCTCTTGGAGGGCGGCCTCTTGTATCTCATACTTCCTTTGTACCAGTACTGTATCCATGATGCGATCTTCACTTTTTGCCCTTTATCGTCCTTGCAAAGCTAATGGTATTCGAGAAATAAAACCTGCAACTATTGGGAATGATTGGCTCACCTCCTTTATCCTTGGCTGAAAATTCTTCGATAGATGGAACAACTTCGTTGTAAAACCTTCAGTTATGGGCAAACCACAAATATATGTCAAGTCCCTCAAAGAAATGGACATTTCGCCACACGATGTGTGAAGAGTATTGGTGTTAGGGCACCAATATTCACAGAAGGCCCGCATTACAGGCGCGACACGGTCATAGCTGAAGAGCGATGCAAACACCACGCGGTAGAAGCCAGTTTTGTGGATGAGATATCTGTTTCGGCTTAACATGTCTTCTAACCACTCCCAGTAACGTTCCGTGTAGGAGAAGGTTCTGTTGGCACGAAACCCACTCCATTGCACTGAACCATTGCACATGCGGTCGCTGAGAAGTACGAATGGTGTTTGAGGAACATTATGATCATGATGGGCAGACTTCAACATCCATACATCTGCGCTTCACTTCTTGTCGATGGGTTTGGCTTATTGAAAAGTGGCTAGCTGACGTGATTGTTGGAAAATTCACCGGGGAATATGACCTGAACCATCATAAGAGGGAGACTCAAGGGCGCGCGGCCCAGTCAATGAAGGATAGGTATATAAGATGGTGCCATCGCTTTGAACGTCGTTGCATCTTCAAGGATAGTGATTGTGTCACGCCCCGACCCTTAATTTTTATCTTAATTACCAGAATAGTGGTAATAAGAGTTTTACCGTCTTCGTCATTAAGTTTATAATTTAATTGGTCCCCAGAGAGGTTGTGGGAGACAATTATTTTCGTAGGATTTATTTGAAGGAAGAAAATGTGACGACGGTAAAAATGATAATTTTTGCTAGTAAAAGGTAATTTTTATTGGGGTATTATTTTTGGGGTGTTGAATTTTGGAATGGGTTAAAGGGAGGTTGGACCGGCTGGGCCGAGCCCAACCCTTTTCTTTCTTTTTTCTCTCTCTCTCCTCCCGCTCGCGCTCTCTCTCCTTCCCGAGTCTCCCTCTGCCTGGAAACTTTCGGCCGCCCCAGACCGCCGCGTCGGTCCCGTTCGAACCACCATCCTCCCCTCTTCCTTCCTAGGTAGGTGAGCGAGCCCCTAGCGCCACCGAGAAGCCGCAGCCGAGCCCGGAAGTTCCAGTCGCCAGAACTCTCTCCTTCGACCGCCATAACTAGCGATCCTTGGCTCAAAAGGAAGCCTTCCTCCCATGCGTTCATCCTTCCAAAGGATTCGCTCCCTCTTGAGCTAGGTAAGGAGAAATCGGTGTTTGAATTTCTAGGGCTTTTATTTATGTTTTCGTTCGATTGGCATGGTTAGGCTTAGAATCAGAGTTTGTGCTAGTTAGGAAAGTTGTAAAGGAGGTTGAGGGGAAGGTTCTGTCAATTACAAATGGGGGGCGGGCTACGTACCAATCCCGCGCGGTAGGGTTTATATCCGCGGGGTGTAGTTACAATTGTTTGAGTTGCCATCCCGCGCGGGGTACAAGAGGAACCATCCCGCGCGGTCTGGAGTAAGGGAGGGATGGGGAAGGATCTACCCTGCGAGGTGGCGTGTTACAATTGGGGGAGGGGTTATCCGTCCCGCGGGGTAGAATATAGTTGATCTCTATCTCGCGGGGTGGAGTCTTATTCCTCTTCCTCATATCTCGCGGGGTGGGCTATTATCTGATCCTATTGTCTTCCAGATCCCTATATCTAGAGGGGAAGCCTTCCTTTTATAGATAAGGAAGGTTCCCTCTTACATTATGTTTCTGATGTGGGACAGAATGCATATAACTTCTATCATGGTGCCTTCTTGTGGAGCTTGGAAGAGCACCTTCCCGTTGCTGCATTGATGATCTTTCTCCATGGCGAGGTAGGTGGGATGTCGGTCTACAAGTTCCATGACTGGTCTATGGGCGGAGGAGGTAGTTTACTGAATACCGACTACAAATCCCCCCAAGTTCCCGCTCAAGACATGTCTTGAGTGGGGACTTAACATATAAAATGCCCATAGATCAGCTATTTATCAACGGGTACCCGCGAGCGGAGGAGTCTGTCTCGCGCAGAAGGGTTGACGCTCGGGCGAGCTGAGTCCGTTGGCACGAACTGAGGAGTCCGCTGGCGCGAACTGACTATCAGTGACACACGCGAGATGCATCTTGGTGACACTGGCGAGATGGGTCCCGGTGACACTGGCGAGTTGTTGAGTTCGCTCCGCGTGCAAGAACAACGCACGAGCTATGGAGTTCGCCTCGCGGACATGGATACACGCGAGCTGAATCAGGTCGCTCCGCGCACAAGGCTTCGCGCGAGCTGTGTTCGCTCCACGTACCTCTACTTCACCGTGAGATATAGAGTTCGCCTCGCGGACATGCCATACACACGAGCTGCGTTCGCTCCGCGTGCCTCTACTTCACCGCGAGATATGGAGTTCGCCTCGCGGACATGCCATACACACGAACTGATGAGTTCACTCTGTGTGCCAGGACTATCCCGCGAGCTGTGGAGATCGCCTATAACTCGACGGGGCAAGGATTGTTGTACCTTCACAATGAACAAATGATTGACACAATTATGGGGCTAACCAAGTACGGATATTGGCATAATAATTATCAAAAGGAAAAATGGTTCATGCATTTTAGTTCGTGCATGCTTCCCGTTGGATCTTGCTCGGGTACAAGAATCTCATGAAACAGTTGGTATGTTTCTTCCCGTTAGTTCTTATCTGGGAATCGAGATTCTCCTAAGCAGTTGTTGCATGCTTCCACCCGGTGACTCTTATCCGGGACTCACAAATATGAATGGACAATAGTGATCATGGACTGCATGTTATATATTCGTACGTGAAGCATGCTTTGTACTTTCATAAGAGGCAATTAAATGGACTTATCTGTGGAAAGCGCTGCCGCATGGGTGGACATGCACTCGGGCGAGCGGAGGAGTTCGCTCTAAAAAAGGCTTACACACGGGCGAGCTGAGACCGCTCGCGCGAACAAGGAGTACCCGCGAGCTCTCGATCTTCGCACATGATACTTGCATGCGAACTGAGGGGTTCGCCTAGAAGGGTTGACACTCGGGCGTGCTGACATGTGCGCTCCGCGTGTGGGGATTACCACGCGAGCTGAGACCGCTCGTGCGAACAAGGAGTACACACGGGCTGTGGCGTCCGCCTCGCCCATGAAGGCTGACACACGGGCGAGCTGACAAGTGCGCTCCTCGAGCGGGGATTACCACGCGAGCTGTTTGGTTCGCTCCACGCGCGAGCAATGGAATCCGTTTCGTGTACAATACTTACACGCGAGGTGGATCTTGGTGTTATACACTTTCATGGACAAGGGTAGCGAGCCTTTTCCATATCCGAGTGTTACTACTCGAGTGACGGGGTATTATCCCCGCGTGGGTTATCACACTACCAGAAAATAGTTCTTGGCCGACGAAAAAAAATCGTCGCCCTGTTTAAAAATTTCGTCGCCTAAGTACTTAGGCGACGACATGTCGTCGGCCAAGAAGTCGTCGCCAGAAGTCCGTCGGTGAAGAACTTGGGCGACGAAATTTAATTCCGTCGTCGCCTAAGAGTAATTCTTAGGCGACGATACTAATTTCGTCGCCTAAAATATACCTCTCGTCGCCCAAAAATATTCGTCGCCCAAGATTTAACACCTTGGCCGACGAAATTTTTTTTCGTCGCTTAAGATCTTATGACCTTGGGCGACGAAAATAAATATTTCGTCGCCTAAGATCACTACATCTTAGGCGACGATATTATTTTTCGTCGGCCAAGGTGTTAAATCTTGGGCGACGATTTATAGATTTCGTCGCCTAAGATATATTTAAATTTTTTTTAAAAATAATTAAATAATTTTTTTAAATATATAAATAATGTTTTTTTAATTTTTGTCATTATTTTTTTTTTCGGCATTTCTTTACAGTTTTCTAATACTAAAATTTAATTAAAAATAACACAAATTTATAAATTTATAAATAATTTATTACAAAAATTCTGCCTATGGATCGAGAAACCCAAAATCTAACTCATCATTCCCGTTCGGAGGGTCCTGAGGCGGCGGCTGGTCAGGCTGAGGAGGCTGCTGCTGAGGCTGGGGCCACTGAGGATGCCACTGAGGTAATGGTATAGGCGTAGGCATGGGCGGAAACGGCTGTCCGGCCGCAAGTGCAGACATGCAGGCAGTCATCCACTGTCCCATAGCCGCCTGGTTGGCATTGGTGACTTCATTCACCCGCTCCATATGCGCAGCATTGGAAGCCGCATATGATTCCGCCATCGCCGCCATCTCCCTCGCTCTTTGGGCTTCCAGCTCAGACTCTCTCGCTCTTTGGGCTTCCAGCTCAGACTGTAGGCTTGCGAACTGATCCTGTAGCCGAGTGGTCTGGCTGTTGCTGCTTGAGGCTCCGGCGGCTCCCTTGCGCTGAAATCCTGGCGTCGTCTTCAGGATCCCCTTTCCAGCGTCTCCCATACCCCGGCAGTAGTAGGTGTTGGAGCGCTGCGCGAAGGCAGTGGCCATAATCCGCGCCCCAACGGTAGGATCTGAAGTGTCGATCCTGGACATGGCCTCTGACATGTCATCCTCTGCCGTGCCCGGCCATGTGTCGTTCACCATGCCTCTGATGACCTCTTGCTCCGCCTCCCTCACCCTCGCCTAAATGGATATATTATAAAAATATATTAATATACATTTAATAAAATGTAATTAAAATTAAAAATTAGTAAATATAAGGAACTTACAAGATCCTCCTCAGAATGAGGATATGCCCTCTGAAAGGTCCCCACATAGGGGTTCTCCTCTGGCCGCTCTCGCCGCACGTCGTCCATGATGGCCGAAAACGGCCTCGAACCGGCACGATGGTTGGTTGTGTTCTGTTGCCGGTTCTCAGCGTTCACCCGGGCGAGGTGCTTTTTTTTAAAAAAATTATCGTTAGTAAATATTTAAAAACATACAATTATAATTAATTCACTAATTAAATATTCAAATTTGTTTACGAATTACCTGTTTGTGAGGGTCGTTGAACTGCGTGACAAGAAGCCACCGCCACTCGTACTCCCGATACTCGAACTCCTTCGGGGTACCCGAACGGTCGCTCCCGTACTTCTTCCAGTGTTCCCGGAGGTCGTGCTTCCACTCCTTGAACCTACATATACAAAAAAAATATTAATAATTTTATTAAAAAAATAAAATTTAATAAATTATTAAATAGCTAGAGGTACCTCTCCCTATGGGTCTTGTCCGCCCAGTCACGTCCCTCCTCGGGAACCACAAACCATTGCTGCATTACCACTTGTTAGTATTTTTTTCGATAATGAAATAATTTATTAGTTAAAAAAATAGTTAAAAAAAAGGTAATTGATTGAGTAAACTCACCGACATCGACTGATGGAGCATCTCCTTCACTCCATCAGGAACCTGGCTCCAGACTCCCCACAACATAGGAAGTCTGGAGCGGATGGTGCCTCCCGCGGCGCGCGTGTACCGGTTTCCCAACGCGGCGTCCACCGGTTTCCCGTTGGCAAACGGGATGGCGATCCGTCCAGCGGACTCGACCGCCCTATCGAGTCCCTTGTTGCTGACGGTGCCTCTCCTGTTCCGCCTTCTCGTTCCGGCGGCTGTGACATTGTGAATCAAATTTAATATTAATAATACATTTCTACAAAAAAAAAATGTAAATCGAAAAAAAAGTAATAATAAATTACCTGAGGATGAGGCTGAGCCGACGGATTCGTCTATGTCCGTCTGCTCGGAGACCCTCACGGGATGAAGAGGCGTGGGAAACTCCCGGTAGATATAGGCCTCGTGCGGTGCCACATGCGGGAGCTGCTCCCGAATCGGTCGACCCTCCTCATCGACGCGAGGTATCGCCGGTATCGTCGGAGGAAGGAAGAGGCCGGACGGCACCATAGGGACCCCGGATGACCCGCCATCACCGTCGGTCGGGGACGACTGTGTGGGGGCGTCGCTGCGGGATCGCGACCTGCGAAGTATGGGTGGATGACGAGGAGCCGTCGCTGCGGGACCCGACTGCCCAGCAGAACCCGAGCCGCTCGCGCCACCCATCAGTTGCGCATGTCGGGCCGTCAACTGCCACGGAAACCCGATCGACGGTGATTCCGACGGGTTGTTTGAGGTACCGTCCGAGCCGTCTTGTCCAGAAGTTCTTCTCTTGGCCATCCTGTTTAAAATAACCATAAATTTATTAAAAATATTTTACCGTCTTAAAATAACCATAAATTTATTAAAAATATTTTACCGTCTTATAATAATTTAATAATTATTATAGGATTTATTATTTTTTTTATTCACATAACAAATTATTTACATTAATAAGGGCTTATTATATCACAAAAATTAATTTACGAATATTTCCATCCTTACTAAAAAATAATCCATTATTTCTTACAAACCCTAAACCCTAAATAAACCCTAAACCGTAAACCCTAAACCCTAAATAAACCCTAAATTATTTAATCATTTACAATCCTAAACCCTATACCCTAAACCGTAAACCGTAAACCCTAAACCGTACATCACAATTTACAATTATCACAACAACAAACATTTACAATTATCACAACAACAACAATTTACAATTATCACAACAACAACAACAACAATTTACAATTTACAATTATCACAACAACAACAACAACAACAATTTACAATTATCACAACAACAAAAACAATTAAAACCAATTTAGGGTTTTAGGGTTATACCTTAAATTGTGGGTCGACGTCGGGGTCGGGGTTCCGAATTGGGGTCGGGGTCGGGGTCGGAGAGAGGGAGAGAGAGAGGGCAGAGAGAGGATTTTCGGAGAGAGAGAGAGAATATGCTTGGCGGCTGAAGAAATGGTTAGGGTTTCCGAATTTTTGCCTTTTATACTGGCGTTCTTGGGCGACGATTCTGTAAAAATCGTCGGCCTGTTTTGTAAAAATCGTCGGCCAAGAGACTCTTGGCCGACGATTTTTGAAATCGTCGCCCTGTTTTTTTAAAAATCGTCGGCCAAGATAGTATATTTGGGCGACGACATTCTTCACTATAAATATCGTCGCCCAAGATGAAGAAAATCGTCGGCCAAGATGGTATACTTGGGCGACGACATTCTTCATTATAAATTTCGTCGCCCAAGATGAAGAAAATCGTCGGCCAAGAGTTCTATCATAAAATTCAGACTATTTGACCATCCAAATCACGTAATCTGGCCGGACCTTCAACTGAGAATAGTTTCCAATCGACGAGACTCTTACGGGGCTATAAAAATTTGGTAAAAAATAAATAACCGGGATAGGGCTACCACTAGGCAGAAATAAATGTGTTTCGTGCGACCGGAACAACCGGCACCGAAACTTTACCGGAATATCTTCATTTTTCACGGGTTGACGTATTTCACCGTTCCGGTCATATCTTATTTCACGACTTTTTTGCGTTTGAGGCCTCTACGTATACGTTGTCTTCAAAACGACACTTAAACTAAACACTTATATAAAAAAGTTATACAACATTAGTACATATAACTTGAGTTTATTGATCGGAGAAGAGGAACTGAAAACCGACCGTCAGATTTGACCAGCATAACGAATTACGTAGGTGGAAAAAAAGTCAGCTCCATCTGACAAAGATAAGGGCTCGATCCGTCTGGTCAATCGGCGCGGTCAAACCCCTAAACGGACGGAAACGGCTATTCGACCCTCCAAATCACGTAATCTGGCCGGACCTTCAACTGAGAATAGTTTCCAATCGACGAGACTCTTACGGGGCTATAAAAATTTGGTAAAAAATAAATAACCGGGATAGGGCTACCACTAGGCAGAAATAAATGTGTTTCGTGCGACCGGAACAACCGGCACCGAAACTTTACCGGAATATCTTCATTTTTCACGGGTTGACGTATTTCACCGTTCCGGTCATATCTTATTTCACGACTTTTTTGCGTTTGAGGCCTCTACGTATACGTTGTCTTCAAAACGACACTTAAACTAAACACTTATATAAAAAAGTTATACAACATTAGTACATATAACGTGAGTTTATTGATCGGAGAAGAGGAACTGAAAACCGACCGTCAGATTTGACCAGCATAACGAATTACGTAGGTGGAAAAAAATTCAGCTCCATCTGACAAAGATAAGGGCTCGATCCGTCCGGTCAATCGGCGCGGTCAAACCCCTAAACGGACGGAAACGGCTATTCGACCCTCCAAATCACGTAATCTGGCCGGACCTTCAACTGAGAATAGTTTCCAATCGACGAGACTCTTACGGGGCTATAAAAATTTGGTAAAAAATAAATACCCGGGATATTTATTTTAATTATTCAAATGAAATTTAAATGTGTTTTATTTTATTTTAATTATTCGGATTAATCTTGGCCGACGAAATTAGGCTAATTCGTCGGCCAAGATGACACTTGGGCGACGATATTTGTTAAAATCGTCGCCCAAGAGTAAAAATAAAAATTTAATATAATGAAATTTAAATGTGTTTTATTTTATTTTAATTATTCGGATTAATCTTGGCCGACGAAATTAGGCTAATTCGTCGGCCAAGATGGTACTTGGGCGACGATATTTGTTAAAATCGTCGCCCAAGAGTAAAAATAAAAATTCGTTATAATGAAATTTAAATGTGTTTCATTTTATTTTAATTATTCGGATTAATCTTGGCCGACGAAATTAGGCTAATTCGTCGGCCAAGATGATACTTGGGCGACGATATTTGTTAAAATCGTCGCCCAAGAGTAAAAATAAAAATTCGTTATAATGAAATTTAAATGTGTTTCATTTTATTTTAATTATTCGGATTACTCTTGGCCGACGAAATTGGGTTAATTCGTCGGCCAAGATAATACTTGGGCGACGATATTTGTTAAAATCGTCGCCCAAGAGTAAAAATAAAAATTTCTTCATTTGAAATTTAAATGTGCTTTATTTATTTTAGTACAAACATATTCTTTTAGTATACAAACAATTACAAAGCTAAGGCTCAATTATAACTAAGCTAAGGCTCGTAATCTGAGTCATCCGATGAGTCTTCTTCGGTATCGGAATTAATATCTGGTAATCTATGCCTTAATTCGTCGTCAGAGTCGTCGTCTGTTTCTTCATTTGGATTAACATCAATAAAGGTTGAATCTTCGTCACGAATTCTGAGCACTCGACCATGTTTAACATTATTTTGACGAACAGTAGCTACATCATGAATACCTACTGCGTTCGGCTCCTGATACGCATCAGCCTCTGGCCCTGGAATGGTCACTCCAAGTGTAGCCGCCCGGTAAATGTTTCGAGGATGCACAATGTTCGCTATTTTCCACGCGTCACCTTTTGCAAGGTCATCAAGATAAAACACTTGTTTTACCGATGTCGCAAAAACAAACGGGTCATCTTCGTAGGCGCTTGTAGCAGTGTTGACCGATAAATTGCCATACTGATCCATCTTCATGCTCTGTGCGCCTGTATCAAACCATCTACACTTGAACAGATGCACTTTCATGCCTTCCGCATAAACCAGTTCGACCACTGAATGGAGAACACCGTAATAGTCAAGGCCATGACCTTTCGCCATCACCCCAGAATTCTGTGTTCTTCGTCTGCTGTCTCTCTCTTCAGATACAAATTTGACGCCATTCACTGTGCAGGTGGGATAAACTCTAGCCCGTTGCGGTTGCATCGCAAGAAGTAATAGTTCGTGCGACCAGTTTGGATTATCATCAGATTTAATCATGTCCATCTGTAACGGATATTGAACTGTAAATATCCGAAAATATATGCAATAGAAAATAATTAGATATATATATATATATATATATATATATATATATATATATAACAGGGAAGATTAAATTACGTACCCAGGTGCGAAAATAATTTGCGAACGTCATGTTGTGGTACTCGAGATCACCATCAACTTCCGGAAAATTTAGGTGCAACTCTTTCCAATATTTAACTTCTTCACAATTGATTAGTACCCACCAGTGCGCTATGGCTATCTCTTCATCCGACAATGCATACTCGGCGGACAGTCGTGCTCCACCAACTTCGACATCACTGGAAACTATAGAGAGATTGAACCGCGGCGCATGTTCCTCCATGGCTTGCGGAGCTCCCAACGACGCTCCTAAATACAACTTCATGTAGGTGACGCATTCATGCGCAATATATGCTTCAGCTATACATCCTTCAGGCGCGGATTTATTAGTGACATAATCTTTGTACTCACCAAGTTGCCTGTAAATATAAGATTGCAAACTATACGTTACAATTATTGAACATGTACGTACATATATGTATTCTGGAGATGTAAGTGAATAAAACATACCTTTCCATGGGATACATCCAAGTGAAGTGTACTGGACCGGTAAGCAACAATTGCTGGGGAAGATGGATCATCAGGTGAGGCATGATATCGAAAAAATTTGGCGGAAAGATCCTCTCGAATTTACACATGATGTATATGATGTCTGCCTGCATTTCCCGGAGATCGGATTTTCTCACTTCCCTTGTGCACAACTTCATGAAGAATCTTGACAGCGCTACTAACGGCTCCACAACCTGGCCAACCACACATCACAAATTTAATATAAAATCCATTTACGACAGGTTAACCGTAATTTTAACCACAAATTTACCTGACGGTGAAGGAACGGTCGAATGAAAACAGGGAAGAGACGTTGTAGCAGAATATGACAGTCATGACTCTTCAAGCCGTATATCTTATTCTCCCGCAAGTTCACACACCGGGCTATATTTCCTGCAACGCCTGAGGGATATGTCACACAACTCATCCACCTGAAGATCTGGGTCTTCTGATCAGGCTTCACGGTGTAAGGAGCCCAAGGCATCTTTTTCTTCCCCTCTTTCAGCCAAAGATGTTTTCTGATTCCCATTTTCTTAAGATCAACGCGTGCCTTAGGACCGTCTTTCGTCTTCCCCTCCAAGTTGAGCACTGTACCTACCACACTGTCGCAGACATTCTTCTCTATGTGCATCACATCTAGGTAGTGCCTGATCAACAGCGTACTCCAGTACGGGAGTTCCCAAAATATGCTCTTATGTGTCCAGAATTTGTACCTGTCTGGTCTTTCAGGTATTCTGGCCACAATATCGGGATGATTGCTGAGCTGCCCAAAATCATACTCATCCAGCACTGCTAAAATCTCTTCCCCCGACCATCTATGCGGCTCCACACCTCTCTCTTCGGTCCCATCAAATGCCCCGGTATCTATCCGCCAGGGGTGATCATGTGGTAGGTAAGCACGGTGACCCATCCGGACTATCTTGTTGCAATGATTGCTGCACCCCTGGGAGCTAAGGCACTCAGGACAAGCCTTGTATCCCCTAACAACGTTGCCGGACAACATCCCACGTGCAGGAAAATCACTGATGGTACCAACAATCATGGCATGCATCTGGAACATCTCCTTTTTGTGGGAGTCATAAGTGGGATGACCAACCTCCCAAAGCAATTTACACTCTTCAATCAGCGGTCTCATATACACATCGAGACACTTCCCTGGATAACAACAACAACCACAACAAATTCAGATAACGACTATATATGACCAACAATATAGAACAAAAACAATAAATAGAGAGGTGTTGAACCAACAGCAATATATACAATATGAAGGGAAAGTAGATACCTGGATAACCGGGCCCCGGAATCAACAAGGTCAACATGTTGTATTCCTTCTTCATGCACATCCATGGAGGAAGGTTGTAAGGCACCAAAATGACCGGCCATATACTGTACGAAAGACTCATGGTCCCAAAAGGGTTGAACCCGTCGGATGACAGCCCGAGCCTCACATTCCTCACCTCTGAAGCAAAATGAGGAAACTCCCTGTCTATATGCTTCCACGCCTCCCCGTCAGCAGGGTGTACCATGAGGTCTTCGTCATGCACCTTCCTCACAGCGTGCCATCTCATAGCTTCGGCCGTCTTTGAAGACATATACAACCGCTCCAGCCTATCCCTCAACGGGAAATAGCGAAGTACCTTAACAGGTTTCCTGTTGCCTGCGGGAGTCCGCTTATACCTGTCGGTCCCACATACCGGACAACGATGAAGGCCTTCAAGGTCATTACCGTCTGCATCTTTACCCCAGAATAGAACGCAGTCATATCTGCATGCATGGATCTTGATGTAGGAAAGCCCGAGATCTCTCAAGATACGACGGACCTTATGATGCGTGGTGGGATGACGATGACCGTCGGGCAGGAGCGAAGCAGCGTACTGTAGATACCTATCAACAGCCGTCACGGTCGATTTTGTGTCAACCTTGATATGCATCACCTCCATCACACACTGAAGAACGGTCTTCTCATGACCTGGGCACAGAGGGGTCTGTTGGAAAGCAATAAGTCTGTTGTACTTGGCTATACCGGCAGTGTTGACACCTCTAGGGACGGCCTGCATCGGCGCCTGAGGAATGTGCTGTCGTTCAGGGTCATGAGGAAACATGTCGTTGATGAAGGTCGTTGTTGGATCGTTGGATGTACTGCCCGTCTCATCAAACTGTCCATGATCATGCGGGCGTGATGAGGTTTCACCGTGATATATCCAACATGTGTAACGTTCCCAGAATCCGTTACTCTTCAGGTGGTCCCATACTGTCCCCAACGGAAATCGATGCATATCACTGCGACACTTACACATCTTGCACGGGCAATAGAACATGCCACTCCCATCAGCATTGCCCTGCGCATATTGCATAAAATCCCAAACTCCTTCAGCATATTTTCTGTGATATCTTGGAAGAGAAATCCAACTCTTATCCATATCCTGAAAATAACACATATATATATATATCAATATTTAATGAACATATCTTTTTTATATATATATATATTAATGTAATACAACATACTAATTATTAATTATATATATCTAGTTCGAGCGGATTCCGTGGTTTCAGAAGGCAAGTGTCAATGTCACGGAGGGCGAACCCCCTATAGGAACCAGGCAGGACTCGTTTGTGATCACGGAGGCGAACCCCTATCGACCCCTTCACCGAGAAGAGTGGTCAGTTTGTGATCTTGAGATCCAGTTAAACAAACCTGTGAACCATATCTATGACAGAACGGCCCCTTACTCAGCTTGGAACAAACTCTATGCATATATATATATATATATATCATTAATTCAACTCAAATAAAACTGAAAATCAATATATATATATGCACATATATATATGTGCATATATATGCATATGTACGTACCTGGGAGTAGCTCCACAAACTATGTATGGACAAATTTCCACAACACCGAACGATTTGAAGAACTAGAGAAATTTATGTTTAAAATTTTCAAAGTTCTCATTCTTCTATCCCGCCTCACAATATATAGAAGAATCTTGGGCGACGAAATATTTGAGTTTCGTCGCCTAAGAATGAAAAATCTTGGGCGACGAAATATCTCAGTTTCGTCGCCTAAGGATAAAAAACTTAGGCGACGAAATAAATATCTTAGGCGACGAAATATTGTTTCGTCGCCCTAGTTTCTCTCTTAGCCGACGAAATGTATTCTTAGGCGACGATTTTATTTTCGTCGCCTAAAGTCCAACTTTAGGCGACGATTTTTTTCCCTTGGGCGACGAAAAAAAAAATCGTCGCCTAAGTTCCCTCTTAGGCGACGAAAAAAAAAATCGTCGCCCGGTTTTTTCTGTTTCGTCGCCCAAGACCCATTTTCTGGTAGTGTCAGGCCACTATTCTCCGTGTGAAGGGATGATATAAACTGCCCAACTCCCACTCTACGGGAGCTGTACAAGGGACTTACAGTTCTCATGGCTCTAGTTGTTTCGCCCATGCTTCCTGTTGGTTCTTACTCGGGTATAAGAATCTCATGAAACAGTTGTTGCATTTTTTCTCCAGTTAGTTATTATCTGGGAATCAAAATTTTCCTAAGCAGTTGTTGCATGCTTCCTCCCGTTAGTTATTATCTGGGAATCAAAATTTTCCTAAGCAGTTGTTGCATGCTTCCTCCCGTTGACACTTATGCAGGACTCATAATTTTCCTTCTATCTTTTCCTGCATGATCCCATCCCGCGGACAAAAGAACCACGGGCGGGCCCGCTAGCTGTTTGACTTCCTAGCCCGCGAACAAAAGAACCATGGGCGGGTGGCATCGGACATGAGCCATTGTGGGTCTGCTCTTGGACTGTACTGCTGACAAAAAGGACCAGGGTGGGCCCCTTGCTGTTGGACTTCATATCCCACGGACAAAAGAACCACGGGCAGGATTCTTCTTTGGGACTACCTATCCTGCGAACAAAAGAACTATGGGCGGGTCTGCTTGCTGTTGGACTTCCTATCCCGCGAACAAAAGAACTATAGGCGGGCCCGCTTGCTGTTGGACTTCCTATCCCGCGGACAAAAGAACTATGGGCGGGTGGCATCGGACATGAGCCGTTGTGGGTCTACTCTTGGACTGTCCCGCTGACAAAAAGGACCAGGACGAGCCCCTTGTTGTTGGACTTCATATCCCGCGGACAAAAGAACCACGGGCGGGCCCGCTAGCTGTTGGACTTCCTATCCCGTGAACAAAAGAACTATGAGCGGGTGGCATCGGACATGAGCCGTTGTGGGGTGCTCTTGGACTGTCCCGCTGACAAAAAGCACCCGGCGGGCCCCTTGCTCCCATGCGGGCTACCTCGCGAGTTATCCCGCCTCGCTTCCACGCGAGCTACTTCGCCTCACCTCAACGCGAGCTATCTCGCCTCGCCTCCATGCGAGCTATCTCGCCTCGCCTCCATGCTACCTCTCGGGTGGTAGAACAACATGAGTTTTTGTAACATTTCCCACAGACGGCGCCAATTGTTTCTGCAAGATCCCGTAGGCTTTGCAGAAGCACGGTGGAACATGAATACACGCACAAAAACAATATTTATAGTGGTTCACCATGCCATCGAAGGGTACGGCTACGTCCACTTAAGATTCTACTATCATGACCAATAGGCCTTGTGTTACAAGGGTTTCCATCCCACGCGGGGTAAAAGAGGAACCATCCCGCGCGGTCTGGAGGATTACAAATGGGGGGCGGGCTACCAATCCCGCGCGGTAGGGTTTATATCCGCGGGGTGTAGTTACAATTGTTTGAGTTGCCATCCCGCGCGGGGTACAAGAGGAACCATCCCGCGCGGTCTGGAGTAAGGGAGGGATGGGGAAGAATCTACCCCGCGAGGTGGCGTGTTACAATTGGGGGAGGGGTTATCCGTCCCGCGGGGTAGAGTATAGTTGATCTCTATCTCGCGGGGTGGAGTCTTATTCCTCTTCCTCATATTTCGCGGGGTAGGCTTTTATCTGATCATATTGTCTTCCAGATCCCTATATCTAGAGGGGAAGCCTTCCTTTTATAGATAAGGAATGTTCCCTCTTACATTATGTTTCTGATGTGGGACAGAATGCATATAACTTCTATCATGGTGCCTTCTTGTGGAGCTTGGAAGAGCACATTCCCGTTGCTGCATTGATGATCTTTCTCCATGGCGAGGTAGGTGCGATGTCGATTTACAAGTTCCATGACTGGTCTATGGGCGGAGGAGGTAGTTTACTGAACACCGACTACACTATCCAAATTGATGAGGTTATGAATCCGAGTTCTCATTCGGATTTGAACTCTGCTGCAAAAACTACAGGCGTAGTCACTGAAGTTGTCAAAGATCCGGGTTCTCTGCTATCTCCTTTTGTGGATTTAATTCAGGCTGCTAGGTTGGAGAAGCCTACTGACCTTCTACCTAAAGTCTCTGCAATTGGAGCTGTCAAGCACCATCGACTATCAAGGGTAGAACAAAATGAGCCTGTTGTTCTAGCCTCTAACAGGGAGAAAAAATCTCGACCGTATGCACTTATCCAGTTTCCTCCTAGCCAGCTTGGTCTTATTCAAGGACCTGATGGCACTTTGATTACTAAGCCGGAGTCTCTACTGAAGCCAAAGAAGAAAAAGGGACACCACCTTGGCTCAAAAAACAAAACACCTAGCCATGTAGCTACAAAGGAACATGAGCTAAGTGTATTTTGCCCCAACACCCCACCAAGCCCTGACCCGAAAGACAAAAACAAAATGTAGCAAGTGTTGGAGTATGGATAACTTGGCAGATTGTGCGAGCTAGCTGCAGCTAGATAGTTTCATAAAGCTTGGAGTACTGCAATTGAGCATTTTGGCTCCAGTTTTGTGCTTATCTGGTATCTTGTTTGTATCTAGTTTAATTCTCTGGTAAGCTCACTAATATAAGTGAGTTTATTGTCTAATGTAATAGTTCTAATGTCATTCTGGCCAGAGTATTTTTAATGAAATATTATTATTATTTTCAAAAAATATTTCAAACCTATTTCTTAGTTTGTGTGAATTTGTATGGTGTTATTTTATCAAAAAAAAAATGAAAAATAAAAAGCACTTTCGAGCTAACTCGACCCGGAAAACATATCCCGATTCCTGTCCAAAGTCCGACCCGCCCGAGTCTCCAACAGCAAGTTTAAACTCAAACGAAAGAGAGAGAAAGCCAAGCAGAAAATGGAAGTAGAGGTCGACGAGAAGGAGCTCAAAGCCGCCGGAGCCGAGTTGTTCTCGGACGGACGCCACGGCGTTCGAATCCACGGCTGGGAAATCGAGACTCGCAAGCGCTCCATTCTCAACTCCTCCACCCACGAACTGTATGCTATTCTCAATCAATTTGATTCTCCCTGTGATTCTAGGGTTTGTGATTTCTAGGGTTTCGTTTTGCAGGTGGGAGAAGAAGCTGGAGACTTGTCACATGCCGGAGATGATATTCGGGGAGAGTTTTTTGGTTCTGAAGCACGTGAAGAGTGGCACCACTATTCACTTCAATGCCTTTGATGCTCTGATTGGGTGGAAGAAGGAGGCCTTGCCTCCGGTTGAAGTCCCGGCTGCTGCGAAATGGAAGTTCAGATGGTAACACTTGCTGGATTTTACTTTTTGTGCACCAATTTCGATTTCGATGATTTAGGATCAACTTCAGAATATTGATATACTTGTTGAATTTGGATACTCTATGATTTCATTTGAACTTCTGTCGAGGTGTTCTCATCGGTATGAGTTGTTCAGCTTAACTTTATGAGTTTTGATTAGATAGCATGTTACATATGTGAGTACGGATTTCGATTTTGAGGCTTTTATGCTTTATGATTCCCTTCACATGATGTGCATCCTCCAAATCAATGTATACTTGATTGAAATTAGAATTAAGAATTTTTTGAATTAGAAGGCTCTCTCAATTGATTATTGTATTTAAAATCCTCAAGAGGGTTTCTTCATCAATATGAGATGTAGATTTTGGGAGGGAAATTATGGCTATTTTAAATCTAGTTGGTAACTTGCTTGTGGGATAGGATCAATTGTCTGTACTGTATTGATGCTTGCTTTGAATCTTTTGATCAAGTTCTTTTTTCATCAGGTATCAGTTTAACCGAAGGATGTATTTTGAGTCTTACAATCGTTTTCTCAATTTTCAGTAAACCCTCCGAGCAAGTAATACTGGACTATGACTATACATTCACAACACCGTATGGAGGAAGTGAAACTATCACTTTGGATGAAGACAAGGTGCATTCTCTCTCTCTCTCTCTGTTATGTTTCAGTGCGTGTAAATGGTGGAGAATGTCTTGCCTGAAGTAGGATCGCACCATAATTGGTTGGCAACGCTTCTTATACATGAGCTAGTGATTACTATTTTGTTAATAAGGGAATCTCTGTAGCATGTTAGAATCCGAAGCAAATAAGTAAAGGGTTAGGATTCAAAGTCAGTTGTTAATGGTTAGAATCTGAAGCAAAACTCCTCTGAGCTGGGATTTTTGTTTTTAGAAGAAACCTATGAATTGAGGATATACAAGGGGTAGTTCCAATTCTGGAATCCATAGATGGAGTTCGATTTGTGGAAACCAAGTCAGATGATAGGAGGATGAAGCTGGAGTTTTGAAGAGGAGCAAATCTTTTCATTGCTATCTCATTGGTAACCGCTGACCCTTTATTTTCTCTTATGACATCAATCTGGGAAGCTAAGTTTTCCCTCAAGATCAAATTTTTTAGCCGGCATCTCGCACATGAGAGGGTGAAAGTGAAAAATTATGGGAGAGTCAGTTTACTGAGGCAGGGGTGGAGTTGGGGCACTCCATCTGGGTGCCTTCTATGTTAAATGAGATTGACAATGGTTTTGGCAAAGGAAGAAAAGCTAAAGTTCTTCGAAGTTGCACTTTAGGTAATTTGGAATATTGGATGGAAGGCTGCTCGCCCTACTGAAGTACCAAAGGCTTTCGAGGCCCCGACCTAAAAAAAAGGCTTTCAGTAGCGCCCTTAGAATAAAGAATAAAAGGATCTATGGTGACCATAGTGGAGTGGGAGCGGAAGACCTTTGGGTAAAGGTTAGATTAAAGACTGCTTTCTCCTCCATATTTCCAGATTGGAAGGATGTGGCCGTTTCAGGTGCTTTTGTTTGGCCTAGGGTTTATCTCTTTCATAGGATAGTCTTGGGTTTTATTTTGCTTTCTCTAGCTGCTGTGAACTTTTTCTATGCAGTTTTTTTTATTGGTGTGTGCGTGCGCGCACGCCCATTTCGTGTCTCATTGTTTGATTTAATGGAGCTGCAAGGCTTATGAGTGCAAATAATTAGTATTATTTCTTTTACTGTTTCACCATAACAGTGATGCAATCAGACTTAATTTTGGTTTAATGTGGCAGCATGGAGGAGAGGTATCTAAGGAGACCTGCAATCTCAACTGGGAGGACTGCAAAGAAAAAATTGATGTGGTTGCATTGGCATCTAAAGAGCCTATTCTCTTTTATGATGAGGTGAGAATCCTGATAATTAAGCCGAAGCACTCAAATATTCATGTGCCTATGCAGAAATATGTATCTTTGTTCTCTTTCTAGGATATGTATACCTGCCATGATTTAGATACTCGTTGTAATTGAACAGGTAGTCTTGTATGAAGATGAATTGGCGGATAATGGTGTGTCACTTCTAACTGTAAAAGTGGTGAGTCTTCAATCTCTATTTGTCTCTGGTGGGCTTTATCTGCTTTATTCAACAGTCTGAGGATGAGAACAACACTCATGTCTTACATTTGAAATTTCTAGAGAGTCATGCCGAGCGGTTGGTTTCTTCTCTTGCGATTCTGGGTGAGCTCTTCTTTTTAGTTCTTGTAGTTTCCCCCTAGATGTTATATTAGCCAAACACAATATATCATTTTCTTTATGCTATTTACTTTTTTGACACAAGCTCTTTGGAAACTCTTTTATAAGCTTAAACACATATCTTAACTAATTGATGCTTTTTAGTAACTATATAATGCATGTTAGTCAGTGCATCTTAGTGTTGCCTTTGATATTGAAAGTCACTGACTGAGATCTTCTTGCAGCTTAGAGTTGATGGAGTGCTTATGAGATTGAGGGATACCCGTATGCACTGTGCTTTTGAAAATAATGTAAATCCCATTATTCTTCGAGAGAGCTGCTGGAGAGAAGCTACCTTCAAAGCTTTGGCTGCAGTAAGTTCAAGTTCTATGATAGTTTTGTTGTTTCTTTTGATGTATCGAAAAAAAGGTTCAAATTCTATGATCACTGTCAAACAAATTATATGATACTTTATTTGTGATGGTGTCTACTATTATTTAGTTTTCTCGACTGTTGTCTTCTATGTGGAAACAAACTATGCTTTTGATTTGTTAATCTCCCCTACTTTCCTGAAATGAGTTTGATATGATCGGCTTTTTATAAACCGATGACTTGTTAGATCCAGGAAATTTTGAGGGATAAAGACTTGGATGAAACATTGTTTTAGGAAGAGATATAAGCTTGATCCTCTTAACTGTTTCAGCATATCTAACTAATTAGGTTATGGAATCCTTCAAAGTTCAGTCGTTCAGATATTGTTAACTGATGGAATTTATATTACAAAGTTCTTTCTTTCACCATTCAATCTTATAATCTGGATAAATTTTGGCAACCTGCTCATCCTTAGGTCAAAGTATGTAATCTCAAAGATTCACAAGTTAAGTAAATCGTGATAATGGAAATTTGTAGTTGAATTTCATTATCAATTTCTGCAATCTATTCCTCAAGTTCTGGTATAGAATGTGGATTTTAAGTGAGTTTATCTTGTCAACTTGTGGATGTAAATTCTGTCTTCAATTCTAGCTTTGTTTCCGACTAAAATCTAATATTGTTGTTAACTAGTTTCTAATCATAGCAACAATTTTGGTTCAATTTCGTAGAAGCAAGATACAATACTATTTCACATGGCATTCTTTTATTATCTTTATTGGGGGTTTATTGGGTAGATATGACATGGTTGGTTAGCTAACTGATATTTAGTAAACCGACCACTTAATATTTTAACTTTTTAGGTGCTACTTGTTGTCTAATATTTCCTGATTATGATACTTCTCATTTACACCTCTCTTCCTGTAATATGAAGATAAGATTTTGTCATAACTGATAAGTATCTTCTCTTGTATTTGTCGTAAAACAAATGCCTTTGCTTTGCTCATTCTCTTTTGTCTAATTCAAACAATGCAGAAGGGATACCCTTCTGAAGCTGCTGCTTACAACGATCCAAGTATCATCAGCCAAAGGCTTCCAGTGGTCATGAATAAGACCCAAAAGTTAAAGGTATCTAGTAACATGTAACATTGTATATTATGTTAAGGCACGAGGATATATTTTAATCTTTTCTCAGTATGGTGGATTCTATTGCATGTAAAAATATCTTTTAACCTTCCTTTTTATTCAAGCTCTACTTTCGTGCGTACAACTGTATTTTATTTCATTTTTCAATCCTGCTTATTTTATTGTATTCTTCTTTCCATTATCTATAGTAATAGAAATAGAGACTAGGAAATGAATATGTTTAGTGAAAAGCTGAAATTGGGATGTGGATGTAGAATGAAATACAGCCACTATGAGGCATGAAGTGGAACCAAACAGACAAGTTTCATGGGTTACAAAGAAAATTTCAGGCTCATATGGCTCTTCAATAGTTCAGTGGTAAAGTGGTCAGCTATTATCTGACTAGTTGTAGGTTCAAATCCTAAATGGGGGAATTCTGTTCATTTCGAATTGAAGAATTTTGATTGAAAGGCTTCACTTAGATATGCATGGATTACAAACATATATAATTTTGCATATAGCAGTCAATTTAGGGAAATTGTTAATCGAGACTGGCTAGGGTACTGTCTCCTTTGCTGGAAGTGATGACATCTAAGAATTACAGTTACTCTTTTTAAGAAGGCAAATAACGTAGAGGTAAAGCAATGTTAGTATAATACGTAGGGGGAAAAATTTCCTGATTCTTATATAATCTGATTCTTTGAGAAGCCTAAGTCAGGTTGTATAACTGCAAAACTCAGTATTATGAACCTAGATGGAATCTTTACACCTTGCATACAACCTACCGAAGCTTTTTTTTACCTACAAAAATATGATGTTCCGAGTTTGTTGCTTTTAAAATCTTTGAGTTCCTATAGTCAATCTGATTATGCATCAATCAATCTCAAGAACTTTCTGGTGTTACCTCTGACAAGCGAGGGAAGCTCTTAGGGAACAATTTTGCCAAGGGAAGATATTGTTTGCCCCTACATAAAAGGAAGCTACAAGTAAAAAAAATCAGGGACAAAACTCTCATAAAACTTAGCTATGAAATATAATGTATTCGATATTATTACATGCATAGAACAGTAGGAACTTCTCCGTATCATTCCTAGGGACAGACAAAACATATGATGATTCACCATTGCAGGCCTCTAACCTAGGTTAGTTCTGTACTAAATAGATGAAATCATTGAGACCTCTGCGAAAGTTCCAATAGAAAGTCATATGGAATATTCCAAACTGGCGTAGCTGGTGGATGGATCAGAGTCGAAGGTTTAAGTCGAGCTTACATGGCTCTGATTGTGGCTCCAATACTTGGGGATCCAAGTGGAAGCTGCCTGGCCACATCGAATGCATTACATCGTCAAGTGTGAAAGGCATCATGCTATACCTTGTGCTGGCATCATTAAATCTTGCTACAGACGCAGTTTCATATCTGCTTGGCTTGTGCACAAGTGAATGGGGCTGAACGCTGAGTGACCGATGCGTTGAAGTATTGAAGGGAAAGCCCATCATTGACATCATTCTTTGAGACTGATATCTTCTGGCTGCACCTCTTTCTCTCTTGTGGGCGTTCTGGTGGCCTCCTAATGCCTGGGAGCTGAAGAACTTCCTCATGCAGAAGTTACAGGAGAAAACCTTGCCTGAAGCTGGTTTCGACTGTGAGTCACTGTCTCCTTCTGTTGAGAGCGAATTCCCACCTAGGCCCAGGTTTAGCCACTCTCCTTGATTAAGATCTTCTGTTTCTTCATTGATTTCATATCTGTTTGAATATTTGCTCTGCTCTTTCCTTGGTTCTATCTCGCTTTCTGTTTCTCCGTTGGAGATCATTTCGTATCAGTTCTCTAGTGAGGATATCGGATGGAAGTTGATGAAATTGGGTAAGCAATCTCTCTTTGAGGGGTTTTAGATCAAAGAAGAGGGGAAAGAAATAGAGAGAAGCATTAGAATGTAAAGTGGAGAGTGCCTGTTTTTATATTTTATCACATCTCTATGCTGTGGCCCCTGTCTTCTGATGCTTGGTGCTCCAAGGGGACACTGCTTAGGTCATCTTCACTATTGCCCTGGTAAAGCTTAGCTGCTTAGGATTCCCCACTTTCATATTTCTCCTTTCTTCTGTTCTGCAAGGAGACCTACTTTATATCTTCCATCTGGAGTGGAGGGTAACTGAAAAATTCACAGGGTTGACAATCCTAAAACTCTTTCATCAACTGTCAAAATCATTTGACGTTAATATTTATCCGAAGTGCCTGCCACGATTGCTTTAGTTCTTATCCACCATCTGCACACTTTGTAATTTCTTGAACTTAGTATGTTGGTTCTTTGTAGTATTAAACAGTTCAGTGGGGGTTAAATGGCATGAGTGCTTATTGTACTGTTCTAATTCCTTAAAGGAATATATAGGTTATGTGGACCACAGTATTCGAATAATTTTCAGGTATATCAGCAGTATTTCTGAGCATTACATTACATCCTCTGTTACCCAGTTTTTCCCATCCTTTGTGAAGTTCATGTCCAAGGAGATCAAATTACAGTCTTACTCAATGCTTTGCATATAGTACATACAGTCTTACCCACCGTATAAGTGCAGTAATTAGAAATTCATTTTGTGTCAAATATGTATGAGATATGGATTGCATTAAAGATTAAACCAATGCACCTTTCAGAGAATGGGAAATTTTGAGTGGGAGGTGAGAATTGGTAAGACTCAGAACCCTAATGATGCACATAACAGATCAGTGAGAACTGAGAAGTGAGTGGAGCTAAGAGTAGATACTCTTTTCTATTTAATTGCCTTGTGATTTGAAGGTTTGTGGGGAGGTCCCATTAGGGTCCCGGAACATTGGCAATAATGGTTGGAAAAAGTAAGCAATTAGCAAACCAGATTGAGTGGTATCTTTGCTTGCAAATTTTCAGTGTTTGCTTTTGGATAATAGTATCTAATGTGGGTGTCTTCCTGTTGGGGCTTCTTTGATGTTCTTTGGAACTAAGTAGTGGATGATGTGTATATGTACAGTAGGAGAAGTGCATTATGAACCACTTGCACACTTGTACTTACATTTGGACCTTTTATAACATAACTGAGGCATGGACTTCCCCTAAAAATCTCTAACTTAGATTCTTCAAGGAACCAATGATTTTGAGCTTGCTGGAAGTGTATAATGTTTGGTGATGACTGATTGCATGCATCTTGTGTTACCTTAAGATCTTGTTAAAGCTAGAGCATTTGATCCGAAATTAATTGGCCTATAGAAATATACTGTTTTCCGTTGCTTAATATTTGTTATATTTGATATGCACAATGTGCTTTGTACATGTTGAGAAGCGAATCATGGAATTTTTCGTGTTGGGTTGAATAGTGGTCGGTGAAAAGGAGAGTTTTGATTCTCATACCTTACTTTGAGTATGATGTTATACTAAATTTGAGTGTGACACTCATGGCAGAGGTGGTGATTTTTCCTCGCCAAATACCTCCGACTGGCTCATAGTTTGCAAAGCAATGGAGATAATGGGAAGGATGTGATAAAGTTTGGGAAAGCAACGCTGGTGTTTCTATCTGCAAATGAGAAGTACCACTTTATATTCTGATTTCTGACTGTAACTGTACCTTTTGCAAGATGAAATCCAAGTTTGAATAACTTCCATGAGAGTTATCTAGTGCTTGCTTGCATTCTGGTATTCAAATGAGCACAGTACATTGAACAACTTTAGCCAAGTTCCTCCCCCAATTTGCTATCGACTCCCAATCTAAGACCATTGCTTCTAAGCTAACACCTTCAACTCTTAGAACACATGACCTTAAATTTTATGAGAAAGACAACCTTTGTTAGGTTATCCAACTCATTGATGAACAAAGTAGGATCGCTTTAGCTGGTAGTGGAATTCCAATTCTACTATTTGTAAAGGAATTAGTGGAAACTAGTATCATGCGAAGTCGTCAAGTGGGTTTGTCCATCTTTGGATGAAAATTATAGAGCGCACCTGGCCAATCTCACCGTCCACTCACCCGTGCCCGGCCCCACCCGGTGATCTCACCGGCGATCTCACCGTTAAAATACGCTCTCATCTTTAGAACACTCTTCACTTTCCCCAACTTGAGTTCAAAGCAGCAGTCAGTATGCAAAAGCTACTTTGCAATAGAGTATCTCTCTATAAACTTATAAAGGTTATACCCTAGTGTTATCATTGTATGAATTGCAATTTTCCTTTTCAATCTTATGAAGAGACTATATTCGATTTCGTTTAAACTATGGAAAGACGTATGAACCAATAGAATATGAATTGCACTTGATTGTCAGGTTATGAGTGGCGCATTACAAGTGAGACAATCAAGGAGGTCAACTAACTACCTCGCCAGTTTGTCTGTTTTCTTTCTTTGATTCCGGTTTTCCAACAGTGATCATTGTCATAATGAATCTTTGTATTAAGTATCAACTAATCCCTGATGAACTACAAAACTTCTTAGTCAAGGTCTAGATGTGGATTTATGATAACCCTCCCTGAGCCTAGGGATCATCCCTAAGTTCTACCTCAATTCTACAAAATTTCTTGCGGCCAACATGCAGCATACCCTTCTGGGTGGTATGCCCATCTTTGAGCTCCTTGCTACTGGGAGGGCGACCAGCTTAACATTTGTGCTTGACCGAGAAGATCACCAATGCCTTACATTTGAGGCTATAGCCGATGTTAAAAAGACCAAGACGCTTGCTGATGCTAAACACAGGGACAGAACCCTAACAAACAAAATCCCAAATGGGATTAGCCTGTGCAACCAACTGGTCAGGAAACACCAATCCCGTTCTCATTGCATGGATTACAAGATGGGTTGCACCACCAGCATAAATGTCGCGCACCAACTGGAGGAATCAGTAAACCAATTGTCACAACTGGTGGAATCACTGCACTAACAGTCGACGCCTGACGGAATTTGAGCACCAGTCAGTTCGTTAGATTAACTCGCAACCTCACACACACCAGCAGAACAAGACGGCCAACACTTTTCTTCGTTGAATCAGGCGGGCATTCTCTACATAGCTAATACTCCAAACAGGATTTCAGATGAGAATGTTTGCACCTTTTACATGTCACCAGGCCCAAATGCCATACAAGATCAGAACTCAATTGCATTCTGAAAATTTTATCAATGAGAATTGCCGTGATGAAGTTTATTTTCCATATGTTGGCATTTAACCAGTACCAAACACTAATTATAAAATAAAATATAAAAATTGGACATAACTATCGCTCATCACAAGTCTGCTCGAGTTATTCAAAAGGGTTCGAGAGTTTCCCAGTTAAAATCGAGGACATGTTTTCTACTTCGATACGAAGAGAATGGAAGCAGTTAAAAAGAGAGCAGTGCAAGGCACGGCCAACCCTCCAATCCAAATTGAACCAACTCCTGTTTTACTTACTATCTAACACGGTACATATGACTAGAGTTATTTTGTTCTAGACCTGTGTGAGTAAAATATTTAGGTTGAGTATCGACTCCATAGTATTTCCCAGAAAAAAGACAGACTAGGTTTTGACCAAACAAGACTGGGGTGAGTACTGACTCGAGTCTCCAAACTGAAGTGAGCAACAGAGAAGAGAAGACCATAACTCATGAACTAGCTTCTATCTTTGTTCCCCCTTAGAAAAAGGTCACTACTGTGTGCTCTCGTTAACAACTTGAGCACCCCATGTGCAGCACTAACCATGCATTATTTTGATACCAATCAAAATCATGAGTCAAGCATTGCGTCAAGAATGCAAGATCATTGAAATGACATGAAAATTTCAATTCAGAAACAGTTAAATTAGACTTCATAGAATGATGTCTATACTCCTCTGAGCAACTAATTGTATCTAAACTTCTTTGAGTAACTAAAGGAAAGACATACTACACAATAGCCCCATCAGCCCTGCTTAGCAAACATCAATAGCAAGTACTTATAAACCACGCATGAATTCATAAAGTTTGTCAGAGCCAATCAGTCATCGCAAATGCCACAAAGGTTATCAGAAGTGACATGCTAGTACTCACAGGAAAAACTAGTACAGGTTTAGAGTTGACAACAGAATGTTGAAACAACTAGCACAAAACAAAGAAATGGACCAAGAATGGGGGTGAAATTGAAACAGTACAGACATTAACCCAAAAGTCATTCCAGAAATTGGATCAATCTCCAAGTTTCTTATTATGGATAATTAAAATGCATACTCTACCTAAACTTTCATAATTCTTGAGCGCTCGCTACTGAACAGAGCGAGTATCCAATTTCTACGATCACTCCAATATCTAGTTGTACTCAACTATGCTATGTCGATCCAAAAAGCCTTTCAAGTCCCTGCAATGACAACAAAGGTGTACAACTTTGTTAGAACTTAAATTAGCTGTAACATATTATAACTTATTCATGAAATCAAAACAAATCAGAAATCCTCATTCGTCAAATTCATACATTAGAACAAAAAAAAAAAAGACAAATAACATTTTATTGCCCACAATGGTTCATCCAGAATGGGATGGTGATTAATTATTCAAAGTAAAGCTCAGCAAACAGCCAAACAGATAAAATGGCACTTCTGCACTAAAAGTTGAGTTTAGAACATAAATGCAGCCGATCAAAGTATTTCTAAAGCATGGATTTAAAATGTATAAGATTAAAACAGTGACTGTGCATAGTTTAGTTCCATCTATTTACTTTGGGTAAAGGAAATCAGACGGCCAATCTCTTGCAAAAACCAAATGTGGAAACTTGACAACCAATCACTGTCTGAGAATGCATCAACTGATATATTAGACCCTAATTGCATCAGTTTTTAATCTAAATCTATGAGAAACAATGCTCCTCTGAGAAACCAATATACATTGTGCAGAAATCATAACAAAAAAATTTCAAATGAAAATACAAAAAAAATATCTTTTTAGAAGGAAAAAACAACACAACAGAAGAAAAGACATTGGTCCAACTAATGTGCCCCTCACTCCACACCTACAGAAACAAAAAACAGCACAAAAGAAAATTGTGGAGTATGTTTCATATTTAACATGGCAATGATTTCTCCAAGAAAATGTCAGCTATGCAGAGCAACTATTTGTTGCTATCATTCAATTCGAAAACGGAAGTATTAAAATTCATTTTGTAACACATTTCCCTGACCACGCGTCAGTTTGTTTACTTAAATCAAGAATGAAAAGTTCATAGTTCATATCTATAAAGTCCAAGAAAGGAATGAAAGACAACCTACTTAGATGCATCACTCTTCTGCCTTTTGGTTGATTGTAAGTCCAAGCGCATCACCCATCTTTTCCATTCCTTCCTATCAATCCCAATCCCAATTCCTTAATCATTATCCAACATTAACTTATTTATAATCTACCTAGTGCGTAGACAACTCTAATGAAACAATGTCTTTACTAGGATGACAATATTTGTTTACTCTAACTCTTTCCTACGGCATCAGCCCATGGACAGAAAACCAGATCGAAAAAGCATTTCTTTTCTTTCAATTTTGTCATGTGTCCTAGAAACAGCAAGACTCACAAATAGACTACTAGCTATCCTGACAAGTACGGCAGAAGGTACCGTGAGACAGCTCGCAATAAGCACGCATATTGACAGTCAGGTGAGATGTGAGGCATGTTGCAGTTCGCATTGGCAGCAGCGACTGCGCGCATCCCAGTTCTCCCAAGTTCCTACAAGAAAACAAAGACCATTTATTATCCTAATCAGTATGAAAGGTTAACAAGAATAATTATTTCTTTTCCTGCTTTGGTGTAACAATTCCAAAATTTTGTGTTGGGAACTCAAATAACTATTAGATATCAAAGAGTGCAAACATTCTATAGTAAAATCCGATATGACCCCTCTGTCCCACATAATAATGGGTACAAAAGACTGCCGTTTGAACTCAGAATGGCTCTCTACCCAGAAAAGCATGATTTTGAGTTTAATTTCTCTCTCCCAAACAGTGAAAATGAATGAAAAGACAAGATTTTGTCTTCCCTGTTTTTTTCATCTTTCAAAAACATCATCAACAAAACCATATACATACTGTATTTGAAATTATAAGGGAAAGAACAAAATCAACAGATAACGGTAAGCTAAAAACCAGTCGTTGGCTCCTTGCAACCAGCACAACCTTTCATTTACTCTAACAGTAAAATCGAAACTGGAAGCTTCAATTTTGATTAAAATGGTAAACCCAGATCAACTACTACTACTTCAATGCACTACTAGGGAATTCCAATCAAACCAAATCAACATATACTCATCCGAACCAAACCACTCATTTCAATTGAAAAAACCTAAGCTTTCAACTTTGATTAAAAGATGGCGAACCTTTTTTCTACTCCAAACAGTCGAAAACGAAAGCTTCAATTTTTAGGTTAAAACTGGTGAACCCAGAATCATCATACAAAACCCAAATCAACCACAATTACTTTAATCAATTCCAATCAAACCAAATCAACAGAAAAGATTGAAATGGGGACCTGGGAGAGGTGAAGGAGAAGCGGCGAGCGGCGGGAGCAGTGGGCGGGCGGAGGCGCCGGATAGTTGGGGCGGAGCGGTGGAGCGAAACCCTAGCGGCGGAGGCCAAGGACCGAGAGAGCGAACCAGCAGAGCGCAAAGCCATTCTTTTTCTTCTGAGTCTGTTTGTGGCAAAAGGCAAGGGCTTTGTGAGGGTTTTCAAGTGTTTGATTGTGGGTAATGGTGTGGCGCAGGTCTATGGTAGCTTTTGTGGACTAGCCATTTCTGAGACGTCTGATTCTTGTAGGGTTTGTTTGATGCCGTTGGATTAGAGATGTGTCGATTGTATTCCACGATATTGAATGATGAACAAAATCTAAATCTTACAGGTTTTGCATAGAGAACTCTTCAAGTTGCACATCAATTTGGGCACTAAACACTTGAACACAAGGCACTATGAGCTTCCGGTGATGATGTTCAGTTGTTCACAGTTTTCCAACATACCACTTATTTTTGTTTGTCACACTATTGCACTAAAAATTAGGTACCGTCTCAATGTTCTCATCTCACTGAACCCTTCTCAAAAGTACCTCACTAAATTCTTCTCAGAAGTGTAGCTCACGGTACAAGACTACAAGTAATCGCTATTCTCTCATTTGGTGGAATCTGAAATTCCACACCAGATTCAATAGCTAATACAAAGGAACCACAGAGGGGGCTTTATTTTCGGGTTTAATAACAATTAAATGAATTTAACGTCAAAACTGGATCGTATGCTGTTTTCTTAGAGACTTGCTGTCCTCACACATTTTAACTGTCTGTTGAAAGTATATATCCTGCCGCACGATATGTTTGCCGTGACTGTACTTCCTCTATAATGTAGTTTTTGAACAGTGGTGTTGTCCTTGGACCAAAGGCCAACTTCATGAAGATCTCCTTCACTCCAGCAGATGTTGACTGTCACCCCGCCGCGTGCCTTCAAGCCTTTGACACAACCATTTGCCCATTTATCCCGGGGAAGAGCAGGAAGTAAATACAAGTCCTTGACTGTGCTTTGGACAAGCATTTCGGCAACTGCTGCTGAAAAACTGGCACCAACAGAGACAAATGTAACAGCATTGTCATGCTAACTTAAAATGGGTCAAAGTCACTTCAAGAGAATTCATTCACTAACATGTGAAGTTTGCAGTATGACATGATAAGATATGTGCCTGGAACCAATATATACAAAGTCGGGCAGAATTGGTCATAAACAAAACGAATTGAACCAATTTGGCTTACCCAAAGTTGGCATCAATCTGGAAAGGAGGATGTGCAGTGAACAAGTTACTGTATAGTCCTCCTTCAAAATCACTTTCATGCTCTGGATCCACCAAGTCAATCAAATGCTTGACCATTCGATATGCATGTTCACTGTTGTGAAGTCGTGCCCACAATGCAATCTTCCATGTAGTTGACCAACCTGGACCTTCCTCTCCTGTTTTGGTGTACATGAATACAAAGAGCGGTAAGTGTATAATCATATAAAAAGTCACTTCCTGGGGATTGCAAGACAAAAATGATACATGTGACATACAAACCTCTTTTATAAAGAGTATAATCCACTGCTTTACAGAGGTCCGGATTTTTTTCCAGAGTTATTGTGTGACCCGGGAACAGGCCAAACAGGTGGGATACATGTCGATGGTGCACTTCTGGGTCCTCAAAATCTTGTGCCTGCATCATAAATGAAATAATTTAACCAACTTCATCAGAAATCATAAAACACCTGTAAACAGATTCCTAAAGAATGAAATTTAAGACTACTGGCTCACCCATTCCATAATAGAACCATCTCTAGTAATTTTTGTGGGTGGAAGCCTTGATTGAGCATTGCGAACGTTTTCAACAAAAGTATTTTGAGTTTTTCCTAAAACCTGTTTTCAAAACGAGATACTATTAGACTTATATATACACAATTTCTATAGCTAAGCATGATTTAACAGGCATACAATTAGAGTTCAACCTCAGCAGCAGAAAGTACTGCAGAAAAGACTTCTTTAATGATTGAGATGTCCATGGTTGATGAGTAGCTCACACTGGCCTGCTTACCATCAGGAGCAATAAACATGTGCTCTGGTGAAGTTGACGGGTTGGTTTCAAGATACCCGCCACGTCCTTCAATCAACCAGTCCAGCAGAAATGATGCACATCCTTCCAACAAAGGATATGCCTTATTTTTCAGGAAATCCTAATTACAGAAAAAATTAAGCCGCATTATTCTACTAGAAACAGATTAGTCAGATAAGACGAGAAACAGATACATATACTAGTTTCTTAATACAAGTGGTCATACAATTGGCATTCACTGGTCAGTGGTAACTAAATTAGACTGCTAATCCAACAGTCATGTAGTTGGGACTTGGGAGTGATGGTACCTAAAACATAACCTCTCTCTCTCCAAGAAAGAGAAAACAGACAATGTTTTGAGAGAATAGGAGCTCACTTTATCCATTGTATAAGTATAATGTTCCCATAGATGAGTACAGATCCACGCTCCCCCCATTGGCCATAAAGCCCATACAGCTTGACCTCGATCTGGTGATGTTTTCGCCCATATGTCAGTCACTTGATGCACAACCCAACCACTGGCTTCATAGTTGACCTGAAATTTTTTATCTGAAATGAATAAGGTAACACACAGAGAACCAGGGAACTATTTATAAGTAAATGCAAATATTAATTGATCACAACTGATAGAATCATGCTTCATTGCATATGAACTCCTGCTAAAGAGCAGCACTTAGGAGATGCATCATTTGTCCAAGTGAATTGCAATTGGCCATCATATGGGCACTGTCAATGAACTTGAGTTTTTTTTTTTTCATGCAATTCTAAAACTTTGATGCCTCTCACAATTTCATCTCAGAATGCTGATTTGCAGCATATATGTTTTATCATATTGGTCTCACTCAAGAAAAACATCATCCCAATGTACTCTGGTAACAAGAGCCCAAGATATTCATAGCATAATAGGACGACACAATAAGTTAAGGAAGGGTTTGAAAATAAACTAGGGACAGGATTCTCACCTTTGCAGTTTTACTTCCGTTAATAGATAATAAAGATGTGTAATCAAATAACGGTTCCTGGCATTCTCGTAGATTACAAGGAAGGGAAGGCCAGTAGTTCATCTGAAGATTAATGTTCGTATGAGGAGCACCACTGAAAGAATAAAGGTGATGTAAGTAACACCTCATATTACTGCAAACATGTATGATAAATAAACATCACCAAATTAATTTAGCTATGTGAATGTTGATGTATTTAACGCTATCATGGTTCACTTGTCATGTTGTTATACTCCCCTATATGTCCCAACTCCCTAGATAGCTTTTAAAAATCTAAAACACACACACATATTATAAATATGTATATATATTGTGTGTGTGTGTGTGTGTGTGTATACAGAGAGAGAGAGAGAGGCGCATACTCCCATGCAGGTTCAATTTTGTAGTTCCAGATACCCTGCAGGTTTGCAGGTTGAGTTCCAGGGCGTGAACAGGAAATAAGAAGATATCGACCATACTGGAACAAGAGTTCCACAAAAGAAGGATCTTCATCAATTTTAAAGGTTTTCACCCTGTCAGCAGTAGAACCCAAGGCATTGTCATTTCCCTTACAATTTAAACTGGTTATGTTGTTGCACTTCTTCATCTCCATGGTTTTATTTCCAAATATGCTCTTAGAGCTTTTAGAGAGCTGCAATGAGACCCGATGAAAGAGATTCTGATAGTCATCCAAATGACGAGCATAGAGGTCAGAATATGAAATTCTTTTTATTGAAGTCAATGCAGCAAGAGACTCTGAAGTCGGATTTCTCTTAGAATCAGAAGGCTTAGTAAATGGATCTTCAAATGAAGATGAGGCTACCAGAAGCAAAATAGCCCAATCTGCCTCTTCAACTCTAAATTTCTTGTCATCCAGAGAATGTATCACACCTTTGTCACCACTAATCTGCAAATCAAGAACTGCAGTAAACTGAATCCCCTTAGGATTGTCATTAGCCTTTGGTGCGATTCTTTTACCAGGACAACTTCCTTCAAGTATAATTTGATTTTGACCATTTACATGAGAACCATGATGCAACTTGCTGTCTAACGAAACTGTAAATGATAGGGACCCTGATTTGCTTGCAGCGATCTTTGTCACAATCACTTGATCAGGATTCGAAGCAAAATGCTCCCTAGTATATTTTACCTCTCCCACAGAATATTTTATCCTTGCTGTTGCAGTATCTAGGTCTAGCTCTCTGCTGTAAGTTTCTTCAGCATACTTGAGATGTAAATCATCAAATTCTAGGTTGATGTCGCCGAGTAGTTGGTATACCTTCATAAAAAGTATATAACAGAATATTATTCCAGATTAACCAAAGTCTCCTCATATAATACGTTGAAGCCATCAAATTTGAACTTTAGAAGTAGCATTGACAACAATAAGCTTCTACTACTGTGAGTTTGTGACATAATTGTAATCTTGGTAAACATAAGCAGTGAATGACAATACTCCAATTAGAGTTACCGTACAAAACCTAATGGTATCTCAAAACAGACCTCTATGAGATTGTCTACTCAACTCTCTGACTGATTAAATTAGCATTCCACTATTACCAACAATCAGCAAAATTAGTACTTGTACTGAATGTGTTTATCTTCTGGTCAATACTCAGAGATTTCTATTGAGTATAACTGTATAACAAAGGAAACATAATTGAAGCGGATGAAGTTACATACATCAGAAGGATCCCCCGTCAACTTGACCGCTGCTTCAGTAGCTTCAGCATATTTGCCATCATCAACAAGTTGCCTAACCTCAGTTAGTGCCTGCGGAGCATTTGTGTTGGTGTAGTTGCCTGGAGTTCCAGTCCAGAGTGTATCCTCTACACCAATCGAAACTTTATGTCATGAGTCTCACTACAATTTATGGTGTGTGCCTCTGTGCAAGAGAGGGAGAGAAAGAAAATAGACTTAGAATGTAGAATTGAATTCATCATTAAGAACCTGAGAAGGCAAAAATCTGAAGTCAACTAACCCTAAACCCTGTAAGAATAATCATCGTTTCAAAACATTTCTGTATATCTCAGATTTCTCACCCACCAAAATGAATACTGACGACCAAAATGTTCTCAATGACAAAGTAGGATGAACCATCCCAAAAGATGCTCAACAATCAACACCTATATGGTATCATGCATTCAAATTCTACTCATTTTCAAGCACAACATGCACAAATCCTGATTCAATTCGTGGTCCCTCTACAAATCATTAGCTCACTCAAAAACATTAGTGAAACTAAAACCACGTTATTCTTTAATCTTTCCAACGCCTCTATAATCAGAGCCACTAAACTCACAACCCCGGGTATCTCACTTGAACCGGGATACAGGAAACCCAATAAAACACCGGTAATCACAATAGGAAATCGCAATGCAGGTCCCAATTTAATGAATGCAAAACACCTATACAATGAATGCAATCACACTCTCAAGCAGTGAAGATCCCAATCTACACTTTGTCCCACTAGGAAAATGCAATTGAACTAGAATACCAAGCATTGCAACCGACATAGATCATTTGATTGGCGCAGAGGATACTCTTGCATTCACATTCTAATCAGATACATAATTCAGAATGCCAAGCATTTCAAGCAACACCAGACTAAAACACAGAAAACCCAATCGAAGATCAGTTAATGTGAACACAATGCAAATAAAGCTTTGAACTTCACCATTAAGCTGAAGAGTTTCTGAAGCCACACCACCCCAGACCATAGCTCCAAGCCTCCCATTCCCAATTGGAATTGCATCTGTCCAGAACTTTGCAGGCCCACCAAAAGTAACCTTCAAAGGCTTTGAACGCTCCTCCTCCTTCACTAAACTAGGAGTCCAGAGGTCTTTTTCTGCAGGCTGCCGCACCAGAACCCAGTCACCATCCTCCATTGCACACAAGAATGAAAAGGGTCCAACAGAAACAAGAAGATGAACCCCCAAAAGCATATAAAGCTTGCAACTTCGAGTGACACAGATGAGTTGTTAGTCGGTGAAGTGGGGAAGGAGTGTGAATGAGAGTGAGACATAGTAATCAAAGCTTGTGGGGGTGGTTTGGTTGGGTGAAATGGGTTTTGTCTAAGGGTGCGGCTATTTTTGTTCAACCCTATTTTAATTTTAAACTAAATATTTTAATACTAGTGTCATAATTAAGAATTTTTGTAAAAATATAATATTAAACTAAAATCTATAAAATCTAAACAATATTAATTCTCTACATCTTTACGTAGGAAAAAAAAATTTTGGCTAAGTTATTAAGCGAGCGGGATGTGGACCACGCTTAAGTTATCGCCCGAGCGGATTATGGACCTCGCCTAACTTATCGCGCGAGCGGGATGTAGGGCCTGATTGCACAAAGGCATTCACGTATAAGGCAGATTAAAATTATCAGGCGAAGGGGGGAGTTCGCACGTATCAAAACAGTGACATGAGTTACATGCGAGCTGACCTCGCGAGGAAATGTGCTACGCGAAGTATTGACTTCGCCATGCGGACCCCGCATGAGAGAAGGACCTTGCGAAGCGTTGACAACTCAACTGCATTCCGCGCGGTGGCACGCCTTGCACCCCTAGAAGCAGGATCCCGGTCGTCCAATTCAGTTTTCACTTCCCTCTGGCTACTATTGCTCTACGAGGTATTCCACCCGAGAGAGACATCATGCCCGAGAGACATTGTGCCAGAGAGACATCACAACCAAGAGGTATCCCGAGAGGCTTCATGACCAAAAGGTATCTCGAAAGGCACCATGCCCAAGAGGCATCCCGCAAGGAGGCATCATGTCCGAGAGGCATCCCACCGAGAGACATCATACCCGTTCGGGAGTAGTACGAGCATGAATCTACACCTCTTGTGTGCACCCATTCGGCAGCTCTTTCCACAGATAAGTCCTTCATTTAATTGCCTCTTATGAAAGTACAAAGCATGCTTCACGTACAATTATATCATGGTACGGTTGGCTCACCATGCATTGTTGTAATCAAGTACGAACTATATAACATGCAGTCCATGATCACTATTGTCCATTCAAATTTGTGAGGCAAATGTACGTAGATCCTCCGTCTTCCCGGACATTGAATAGGGAGTTCCAAGTCTTTATGATAGTCGTAAGTCCCGGATAGGTGTGGGAAAAAATAGCAGGAAAATTGTAAGTCCTGGATAAGTGTCACCGGGAGGAAGCATGCAACAACTGCTTAGGAAAATCTCGATTCCCGGATAAGAACTAACGGGAAGAAACATACAACAACCGTTTCATGAGATTCTTATACCCGAGCAAGAACCAACGGGAAGCATACACAAACTCAAATGCATAAACATACCCCGACAATGTACCACCGGGAAGCATGCGCGAAACAACTAAAATTGTAAGTCCCATGTACAGCTCCTGGAGGGTGGGGGTTGGGTAGTTCATATCATACCCTTCATACAGAGAATAGTGACCTGATAACCCACGCGAGGATAATACCCCGCGCTCGAGCAGAAACACATGATATGTAAAGGTTCGCTACCTTCGTCCCACATTGGGATGAGAGATAGGCATTCGACCAAGATTGGCATTGGAAGTCTAGTATTACACTTGCATGAACCATTTTGCTTTTCGATAATTATTATGCCATATCCATACTTGGTTAGCCCCATAATTGTGTCGATCATTTGTTCATTGTGAAGGTACAACAATCCTCGCCCCGCCGAGTCAGAGACATTTTTTTTATCTCATAGGTGAACTCCACAACTCGCGGGGTAGTCCTGGCACGCGGAGCACACTTGTCAGCTCGCGTGATTTGTTAATTCTTTATGGCGCGGAGCGAACACAGCTCGCGTGTAGGCAATGTCCGCGAGGCGAACTCCACAGTTTTCGTAAAAGTGTTGCACGCGGAGCGAACACAGTTCCCGTAAAAGTGTTGCACGCGGAGCGAACACAGCTCGCGTGGTCCTTATGCGCGGAGCGAAGTCAACAGCTCGCGTGATATGTTAATTCTTTATGCACGCGGAGCGAACCCCATAGCTCGCCTGAAAGTATTGCACGCGGAGTGAACACAGCTCACATGGTCATTACACGCGCCTCGTATGTTTCACTGAGACCCGTCTCGCCTGTGTTTCCGCGAGCACCTCTCATGTGTCACCGAGACCCATCTCGCGTGGATCAAGATGCACCTCGCCTGTGTCACGGAGATAGTCATTATAAGCGGAGCGAACTTCCACAGCTTGCGTGAAAGCATTATACGCGGAGCGGACTCCTCGGTTCGCACGAGCGGACTCAGCTCGCCTGAGTGTTAGCCCTGGGCGAGGCGGACACCTTAGCTCGCGGGTACTCATTGTATGCGGAGCGAACGGCTCCGCTCGCGCGTAGTGGACTCCTCAGCTCGCGGGTAGCCATTATGCATGCGAGATCCTCAACTCGCGTGGAAAGAACTCCTCAGCTCGTATGACAATTCCAGTCCTTGCATTTTGCGCAATACTCAGCTCGTCTGAGTGTAAGACCTTCTGTGCGAGGCGGAGACCCGTTCTCCACACGTCTTGAGTACGGACTTGGGGGGACTAGGACCGGGTGCCCGTTGATAAATAACTGGTCTATGGGCATTTTATATATTAAGTCCCCACTCAAGACATGTCTTGAACGGGAACTTGGGGGGACTTGTTGTCGGTAATCATGAAACTACCTTCTCCGCCCATAGACCAGTCATGAAACTTGTAGACTGACATGTAAGCTACCTCGCATAGTGAAGGATCATCAATGCAGCAACGGGAAGATGCTTCTCCAAGCTCCACAAGAAGACATCAGGAGAATACATATATGTGTAATCAGTCCCACATCGGTAATGTGTAATAAGAGGAAACTTTCCTTATCTATAAAAGGAAGACTCCCCCTGTGTAGAAGGGATCAATCTCTGACTTCCCCATCTCTCTTTCCTGGGGAATGGTAATCACTTCATCCCGGAGAACTCTTGTAACACCAAATGCCTATTGGCCATGATAGTGAAATCTTAAGTGGACGTAGTCATGTCCTCCGAAGCATGGTGAACCATTATATGTCATTGTCTCTTGCTCATGTTGTCTCATTCATAATTGTTCATGTTCCCCCGTGATTCTGCATAGTCTACGGGTTCTTGCAATGTGACTAGAGATGTGGCTATGGTAACCATTTTTCGAGTTTTTTGACGCATGCCCTAACATTTAGTGGCACTCTACCAAGCCCTCCCAAAGATAATAATTAAAGCTAAAATCAATTATAAATATTGGTCTCTTTGGGATTAATCTGAGTCATTAGACATCACTCTACTCGAAATCAACAATTTGTTTTGTGGAGGATGAAAATTAAACACGTCGTTGACATGATCAACAATGATGTTCTTAATACCGATTAATTGTAAGCCTATATTTTGGCACCAATTGAACGTAATCGTTTTATTACCATGAACGGTAGTCATTGTTATAAATGATAATTTCATTATCATTCTTGTTGTCATGAATGTGTTTATTCTCATTTTCACTATCAAGCTTAATTGCTCTAATAATGGGATTACTACCACTTTTGTTACCATAATGTCATAATGTGGAATATATTTGGATGATTTCCAATAACTACGCTAAAAGCGTAGATCGTAAAAGTTGGTTGATCTATCATTTGGGTTGGGTTACGTACACAACCATCCCACCAACTATGACTTATTAATTGAGTGTAATATGAAATTTGATGAGGTTATGATCGAATAATCCTCCATGACATTGTAATATTAATATGGAGTATATGTATATACCCATGTGGACTACTGTCCCAAGCTCAAAATTCGAGTATATAATTTTGGCTAAAATTTCAAATGAAGGCCTATTGTTCATAAACTTCGCCCAAGACCTAAAATAAAAAGAAGGTTTTATTGGATTTGCTCTATATTCATGATCACGAATTCCATGCCCAAATTATTTTTGCATATAGTCCAATTAAGGACATGATATGTTACAATTGCTTATATGTACAAAAGTTAAGGTAACAATCATCTCAAGAGATGCAAAATCTTGATTTATGGCCAAAATTGAGCTCATATCTTGTTACCGATAGGGAATATTTTGGTGAAGATAATTTCCATCTTATTCGGTTGTATTAATCAAACACAGTATACTATACATGAATTATTTGTTCCATATAGCCAAATATACAGTTCCCTTCCAGAACGGTGTCCCACTTTGAAATTAAAGTGTGGAACTTTTTATTTCGCTCACTTTCAGGTCACATTTCCACATCTCAACAGTACAATGTTTAGAACATAGTGTGTATATCATTCTTGCACAGTTTTATCTAATTTAGAGATCATTTGGGTAACGAATTAGAATAAATAAATCAACAGAACAAAAGCTGTCCAAACAGAATCGTCCGTGTAAATCATGATTACATAAGCTCAAATGATCTTCAAATTAGATGAAACTTTATCGAAATGATCTACGCACTGTGTTTTAGACACTAAAATGTGGTGTTGTGGAAAGGAAATTTAACCGCACGTTTTCGCGGGTAATCACTTCTAGTGATCATTCCTTTTTCATCAGGGGGAGAATAGATATTCATAAATTGGTATTGAGATATCTTTCCACCAATCATCCTTTTTTTACTTTTGAGGAAATCTCAATTAAATTATTGAGAAAGTGACAAGTTCACAATATTACAGATTTTGACATAAAATTTTGGCTTGGGCTCGCCACCCACCAATTGATAAATAAACATTTGTTTTAAACGTATATATGCGTATGGACAAATTTATAGTCTTTCCGCCGTTAGGGGGAGAATAGACTAATGTAACGGCGTGAATTTATGTTATGGAATATATCCACTAAGTCCAATGTATTTACTTCCCTATAGGAGAATATTATACAAGCCTTATAACACTCTTCATGAGATTATATAAAGATCCACATTCTCAAATAAGTTGTCCTTAAAGAGACAAATATTCGCTACGAGGCATGACTACTCAACATGATTAAAACTTATTATAGCTTATGCAGGCATCTGTGAGATCAAAAATCGATGATACATCTTATCTATAATAGCTACTAATATTATCAAGGGCTTTGTATTGTTCCACATTTTGTTATATCGACATACTATATTATTGGCCAAATTGGAATGAGGCAATTCTAATGAAATTGTTCATTGAAAATGTGATGAAATATTTGGACTTTACAATTCCTAAACTATATAGGGGTGACATTTTAGTGAAATGAAATCATTATGACACAATTTCTCTCTATAGAGACATTGGGCTACCTTTCTTCTTTGATCCAAACAACAATTTTTCTATAAGTATAGTGTTACATACATCTGTTATATAGACGAGAGACTTATGACAAAGTGTTTTATTATGAAGATAGAATGACACATTAACGCATGTCCCGAAATTTTATGTGTCATTATAACCATATTGCTTAATCAAATCCTTAAATGATAGATATTGCCAAAAGCAACTCCATGAATGATATTAGAGCATTAATCTCACTCATGGAATCACATAGTCTGAAGCTCATATACTCATTCTACTGTAGTCAAAATGACTTATTGACTCAATGAGTATTATGTATGGCAAGACTAAGAAATCGAATTCGAATCACAATGTTGCAACATATTCTAATTAGAGCTCCTATTGAGCTTATATGAAATTATCAATCGTACAAATTGATATTATGGCCAAAATGTGTCACTCTTAACTTTAGTGCTCATAAATGTGTCAATTGTTATTCCTTTATATTTCAATAATTTAAACATATGAAATTGGTTGAACTCTTATCATGTGAGGTAAACTTTATTGAGAATATCAAAACTTTGTTGCTATTACTCAAACCTTACTATGCAAGATTGTAAATTCATGATCAATGAGAAAGTGCAGGACTTACTCTTGTTGGATGTAATTCAATGTTCACTTGGTTTAGAGCTTGAGAATAGGGAATTTGATGTTTTCATCCCAAAAAAATAGTACCATTCCCATCAAGAAAACTAAAGTTGCCACAACTAGATACACAAACCAATCCTTTTTGACACTTTCTGTGTATGAGGGTAAAGAAACAATAGCCCAAAAAAAAAATTATTGGGTTATTTTGAGCTCTATGGAATTCCTCGTGGTCCGAAAGAGAAACCCTAGATCATTGTTTGTTTCGAGATTGATGCCAATGGAATTTTAATTGTCTATGCTGAGGAAAAACGACTTCGTATCAAGAACAAGATCGTAATTTTCGATTATAAAGAAGGGTTATCTAAAGTGCAAATTGAGAAGATGATCAAGGGAGCGGAGAAATGCAAGTTAATGGACGAGAAATATAACAAGAAAGTGGAGGCCAAGTCTGCATTGGAATACTGCATATAACATGTGTAGATGTTTCTTCGATCATCTCTCGGCATAATGCCAGAAACTCAGCCAAGACTAATGAAAATTTAAGATCCATAGCAATAATTTTGGACCGTCACTACTGAAGTAATGATTTTTATTCTGATTATAAATCTAGTTGAAGCATTTAAAAATTCTAAATTTTTTGCCGCACCTTGCTGGAAAAGGAAAAGGAGGGGGTTTTTTTTTTCGTTCACTCCAAGTTCATATTAGGTTCCTGTGTGGCTAGGCAGTTAGATATAGATTGATTTACACTTAGCATTCTTATATTTAATGTTTTGTTTGCCCAAAAAAGGTGAATATCATTGCTTTTTTATGTTTATTGGCCATTGCTTTGAGAACTTTCACTTTGTTGTGTCACTTTCACTGTGTTTGTGATTGTAGGCTTGCTAGCAAGAGAGGATTAGTGATATTAATTGTAATCAAGTATTTAACGAGATTAAGTGATCAAGTTCTTTCAATTCGGCTTATGAATTCATATATAGTCTCCTAGCTCCCTGTTAATCTGGTTACTTTTGGGTCTCGCTTAGTTCGCAGAAAGTAACCATTAAGATAGAAAAATTGTTCCTTTCCTGTGTTTAGAAACGTTCAAGGAAATGAAATATTTTCCTAAATGTTAGAAAAATGTAAAGAAAAGTGGTTCCTTTCAAAATCCATAAGAACCATTTTCTCATCTCGTTATTTATTACTCACAATTTATTATTTAATTAACAACTTTTCAAATGATTTTTTTTGTGTTATCAAACATTGTAAGTTTGTAACGGAAAGTTATCGAGAAATTTTATTTTTTTTTTCCGTGAAAAAGACAAACAAGTTACTTTTCTTACCATTTATTTATTCATTTATTTTATATCAGAAAATAATTTCTCATAAAAGTATTTTAATGGTTTCTCAAAAAAGAACAAGAAGAGAAGTTTGTGAAGGTCTGGAGGAGAGAGAGAGAGAGAGAGAGAGAGAGAGAGAGAGAGAGAGAGAGAGAGAGAAATGTTGAAGGCTTTGAGAATCTACGCGGAGGCTCTGAGATTGGTGCGGCGGTTGCCCAAGGACTCAAGGCCTTACTACGCCAAGTATCTTCGCGAGAACTTCGTCAATTACAGAGAGGTCGAGGTTAACGATGACCAAGCTCTCCACGACCTCTTCAATCGCGCCTACCTTCATTCCCTCTGGGTCCTCAACAAGGTCCGTCGCTTTCCCTTTTTAATTTGATTCCTTAACTCAATCCAGTTCCTTTAGGTTCTTTTGTGATTTGATTTGATCTGCAGTATTCTGTTGATGAATCCGCCGCCGATAAGTTGAAGAAGATCTGCACCGGTTAGTTGAGGTGTTCGTGTTCTCATTTGTACTCAAATGAGGTTTTGATCGTTTTAGGATTGTCGAAGAGTTAGTGAAATTCTAGAATATGCTACAATGCTGTGTAAGGATTTTGGAAATAATAAAGACAACAATTTGAAAGATTATGGTAATGGTTTTGTGGTACTGTTGTTATTGCTGTTGCCTCTTGTTTTTCCAATTAAGGTCTTGATTTTTTCCTTTTCTGAACTTGAGATGGAGCCTCACAACACATGTCTCTAGTTATGTGAACAAGGATGATTAGGATTTCTGATGGCAGGGGAACTTTGATTCCGCTGTATAAGTAGTTTGCTGTATTAGGGAGTTGAACTGAGCTATAGGATGATAGGTACACTGATTCCCTTCATTCCTTCAAAACATTAAGTCTAAGTCATGTTTATTTTAGATAGAAGGGGATGGAACCCTCTGAAGTTTTCATGCAAATTTTTGATATTTTTGGGTTGTGTGGCGGCTTCATCCCTTGGTTTTTTTTTTTTTTTTCGCAAACCTTAAACTCCTAGCTTGACAGACTAAAAAAAATTGCAACACAAAACCCCAAATTGGAAACTGTGGAGGCTTGTCAGCAAAGAAGTTACAAGTTTGTTCGGGGATGTTTTGGACATGTTCACATTGGGAGTCATCGTCGCAGCCATGTTGCTTATATCCAGGTACCCCCACGGCCCCATACACCTTCAATAGCAACATAAATATCTGTCTATGTATCTATGCAAATATAACAATTGTCGATGTTATATGATATACGATTTTGCATCAAAAACCATATAAATTTCTTTTGAGGTAATCTTCATAAATATTCAATTTTCAGAATACTCTGAACTTGCATGATTGGTTTCTACATTATGCTGTACTTGACTTGATTGGTTCCTTCCAAGATCTCTTATATATGTGTTGTGAAACATGTTCGTTCTATGCAGGCAATTGATGTGCATTACAGTGACAAGAGACTTGGTGGAAATTGTGGGAATTATAATCCGGAAATTGTATGTTTTTCCAATTTGCATTACACAGCTGTTCCACCTGAACTAATCTATTCTTAATTTAATTTTGTCTTTCGGTGCTCATTAAACTATTGTGTGTTACTTGTTAATCTTTATTGAAGCCATATAGTTAACTTCGCAAATAAATTGTATGTGTCTTCATTTATGATCCAGAGTGTATTTGTTTTTAAAATGTAGTTTGCGAATGAGCTATGGATGTGCAATTTAAATTCTCTGATTGCAACAAAGATTTTCTTCTGCTGCTTGACTATCTAACGGAGGGAATCACATAGATTCTTTTTCAAGTTGCTACTACTAATTTTAAATTTTCTGATATCTTATTCATCTTACAGAATAGGCTATTTATAGGGATACTACACGTACAAACCCTACATACTATGTACTACATGTACTACACATATAGAATAGGAAAGCAATAACAAATTAATTTACATTCCTAAACTGACTTCATGACTCACGCTAACACTCCTCCTCAAGTTGACGCATATACATCAACCATGCCCAACTTGCTAAGTGAGTCGTAAAAAGCCTTCTTAGAAACTCTTTTTGTGAGTATATCTGCAAGTTGCTCTTTTGTAGGGACAAAAGGAAAGCTAATGATTTTAGCATCTAGCTTCTCCTTTATAAAGTGACGATCAACTTCCACATGCTTAGTACGATCATGTTGCACAGGATTCTGTGAGATATCGATAGCTGGCTTGTTGTCACAATACAGCTGCATAGCACACTTGGATTTAACACCCAAATCTAGTAACACATTCCTCAGCCACAACAACTCGCACACTCCATGAGCCATACCCCTATATTCTGCTTCAGCACTAGACTGAGCCACGACCTTTTGCTTCTTACTCTTCCAAGTAACAAGATTACCTCCCACAAAGGTAAAATATCCTGATGTAGACCTCCTGTCTGTAATATTTCCAGCCCAGTCTGCATCTGTAAAACCACATACCTCAAGAATGTTGTTGTGCCTAGAAAACATTACTCCTCTCCCTAGAGCGGACTTCAAGTACCTCAAAATCCTTACAACAGCATCCATGTGATCTATACTGGGATTATGCATGAACTGACTCACAACACTTACTACGTATGCAACATTAGGTCTGGTGTGTGCTAAATAAATTAGACGTTCAACTAACCTCTGATATTGAGGCTTGTTGGTAGGTACCTGATCAGGATACTCTGCTAATCGATGATTTTGCTCAATAGGAGTACAATCCAACATACCTGTCTCTGTTAATAGATCAAGTATATACTTCCTTTGACACAGATAGATGCCTTCACTCCCCCTGGCTACCTCAATGCCCAAGAAGTACTTAAGTGTACCTAGGTCCTTCATCTCAAACTCTATGGCTAGCTGTTTTTGCAATCTATCCATCTCAACAGTATCACTACCAGTAACAACCATATCATCAACATATATGATCAGAGCGGTTACCTTCCCTTGTTGATGTCTGAGAAACAATGTGTGGTCTGAGTTACTCTGTTTATAACCAATCTTCTCATGAACTGTGAAAACCTTCCAAACCAAGCCGAGGTGATTGTTTAAGACCATACAAAGACTTTCTCAATCTGCACACAAAGTTACCTGAAGGAGCAGTTTTATATCCAAGTGGAAGATCCATATACACTTCCTCTATAAGTTCTCCATGAAGAAAAGCATTCTTGACATCAAACTGTTTAAGAGGCCAGTTCAAGTTAGCAGCAAGAGAGAGCAATACCCGAATAATGTTCATCTTTGCAACTAGTGCAAATGTTTCATCATAGTCAATGCCATATGTCTGGGTGAATCCCTTTGCTACCAGACGTGTTTTACATCGACTCACTGACCCATCTGGATTATGCTTCACTGTAAACACCCATCGACATCCCACGGCCTTCTTTCCATGTGGTGGAGATACAAGTTCTCAAGTATTGTTCTTCTGTAATGCTTCCATCTCTTCATCCATTGCTTTCCTCCATTTTGGATCTCCCAATGCATCTTGCACTTTGTTAGGTACTGATACAACATATATTTGATTCACAAATGATTCATATGACTTAGACAATCTCTTGGTAGACATAAAATTTGCCACAGGATATTTAGCTTTGGTTTGAAGGGTAGGTTCATACTTTTTAGCTGGTTTACCCCGAGTAGACCTATTTGGTAACACATATTGTCTACTATTAGTATCACTAGTATCAACCCCAATAGAATTACTAATCTCAGATGGAAGATCTTCTGTACCAGGGAGACATAAGTCAGGGGTATTAGTAACATCAGGCAAGGAAGGAGGGGCAGTAACGCTTTCAGCGTCTGACTCTTGAATCTTTGGAGCAATGATACCAGAATCATCTGGTGGTGCATGTCTCTTATCTTCTTGTCCCTGAACCTCTGGTGTATCGGTAACCTCAACTGAATGACCTGTCTCCCCCTCTACATGATATAACTCTTCAAAATATGAGTGCTCCCCCTGAAGAGCAGTATCAGAAGAGGTGTAATAGCTCATATCCTCAAAGATATGAGCATCCATAGTGACATAATTCTTCATAGTAGGTGGATGATAGCACTTGTACCCTTTCTGATGGCCCCTATAGCCAACAAACACACATTTAATCGCCCGGACATCCAATTTACTTGACCTTTGACTCTTTGGGATATGAACAAATGCAACACAACCAAAAACATGAGCTGGGAGATTATGAAAGGAAGATAAAGAGACATAAGAAGCTAGTACCTCGAATGATACTTTTCCCTGGAGGACAGTAGAAAGAAGACGATTAATGAGATGGGCAGATGCGGAGATAGCATCACTCCATAGATTCTTGGGACAATGGGCACTAAAGAAAATACAATGAGCCAAATCAAGTAAATGAAGAAGACGATTAATGAGATGGGCAGATGTGGAGATAGCATCACTCCATAGATTCTTGGGACAATGGGCACTAAAGAGAATACAATGAGCCAAATCAAGTAAATGGTGATTTTTCCTTTCAGATACCACATTCTGTTCAGGTGTGTAAGGACACGTTTTCTGGTGGATAATCCCATGTGTTTGTAAGAAAGACTGAAATACACGATTGACATATTCGGAAAGTGATGCAAATTGTAAAGAAAAGAATGGGGTATTTATAGAGAAAAATTTAGGGTTTTTTTTACAATTTTTGGGGTAAGAAACAAAAATTACTGTTGGGCTAAAGAGCCGTTACATCAGACAGGGTGTCACGTGACAGCCCATGAATGGCCAACGGCTCTGCAGCTGTCTGGCCTTTTCTTTTTTTTATAAAGACGCGTGTGTTACACGCACCACATTTAAAAAAGAAGAAGTTGTTGGTAGGAGCCCACGTGCGTGGGTCCCGTCAGTTGATGGTCATCACACCGGCAAGCAACATTTGCTTGCATTTCTGATTTTCTGATGGAGTGGACTGGGTCCCACCCTTGCATTTTTTCCTGCTGCATTATTTCTTGGCATCAACCCACCAAATATCATGCATTTTGGTGTGATGGAGGGGAACGCTGCATACGCTCTAAGTCAATACCAACATCTTTGGCATCAATATCAACGATCAATTCCTTTGGGTTTATTACTCAAACCACAAGCAGCCAGGACATCACCAATACATAAATTAAGAACAAACGAACAATACCATAAACTGAAAATTGCCACCACAGATCATCTAATCTAATGTCTGTTACCTTGCTTCTAGCAGGAAGCACCGAAAAAAGAGAGAGAGAGAGAGAGAGAGAGAGAGAGAGAGAGAGAGATAGAGAGTTGCTTTCTTCTTCTTAGGCTTTTGGCCTTTTCAATCAAGTGGTCAGATAGATTTGATCAGCTAACTGAATATTAGATTGGTGCTTGCATAAATCCCCGAAGATTATTGTATGCACCACTGGGACAGCTGCACCATTGATCTCCGCCGTCCGTTCCATCCGTTTCGACGCATGGATCAATTTGTAGATCAAGATGTTAGTTGGCCGTTTCGCCTCTGTTAGTACGCGAGTGGGGAGTCAGGAAGCAGCATCTATCACGTTTCCCGCTTCCAAATATCGAGTAACTGTTGGGGATGACTGATGCGGATGGTGGAGTGGTGGTGGCCGATGAAAGAATTGTGGCAGTGGTGACTGAGGAAGGTGGAACGGTGGCGGTTTCCTGCGGCGCGACGGCGTAGGCAGAGTGAGTTGAATCGGATCGGGTTCGGCGTGTGTAAGGGATGACTGGCGATGAGAGGTTGAGAGAGGGAGGCGGTGTTGGTGGTGCCGGAGGTGAGGCCAGGAGCTAGGGGCAAAATCTTTTGATGGGTGGAGTCGAGTACGATCGATGAAGTCGGCAAAGAATTGTGATGGGTCGTGTTGGCCAATTGCAGAGAGGAGAGTACAATAACCATTAGAGGGAGATGAGAAAGGAGAAAGGAAGAGTAACGACCCAATCGAGGGTTACTCGTAGCTAAGGTCGCATGAATTGACACACGCGGTAGCCATCCTGGTGCAGCTGTCCCACTGGGGCATGGAATAGGCTCCCATCAATCCCATAGTTCTTTGGTCCTCTAATGTGAGGTTAGTCGTTCTGTGGACCTTCATTTAGACCTAATATTTTCATATCAAGAATTAAGTTATCATTCGCATCACAAAAAATGTAGAACTTCAAACTTCATAAATGTCCAGGAATTTTTGAAGTTGACAGGACATAAAACAAAGGGAATAATGCACATTTATATGTATGTATAACTAAGCCATCACTATATAAGACCTCATCACTAAGCCATCCCAGGGATAGCAAATCTCAGGCCACGAGATGTTTGCTCTAATCATATTAGCAGCAGAAAAATCCCTTGTTGGAATGGACTAGATACATAGGTGAATTTTATATGAATGGAATCAAATGCTTTAGTAAAAAAGAAACTGCAAGTTGTTTCGTCACCCTGCAACATCAAAACGGGCTACGACATCTCCCCTATCATCCCAATCATCCCCATTTATACACTTTCATTGGTGTTGCTCCAATTCTAGGAGTCTTTAATTCCTCAAAAACTGCAGGGCAAGCATATATGCATTATATTTAAGAATCAGAATATCTATTTATGAAATTACCAATGCATTAATCTTACAGCTGGCAGCGTACCGATGATGCATAAGGTATTTCATTCATATCCAAGTCCTTACCAAGCACGCAGTCCTGTTTCACCGATACATCATAAAATTATTTCAAACAATGTTAAGAAACTAAGTTCTGTCTACTTACCAAAATCAACTCCCCAACTGCAGTTGATAAAGGTCTGCCAAGAAGAATCTTCCAGCTTAGACAGAGTTTTTCCTTCACAAAATCAATACCAGCATAGTTATTCAGAACTGTGTTCGGAAACTTCGGCATTTCAAACTTGATCGTATGCACAGTAGAATCTTCCACAACTCAAACTCGTCTAGTGGCTACTTAAAGCATACTTCGTAGTAAGGTAAGTCCCCCCGTTATACATATCTACACTGACATTTTAATCACCCATTCAGTAATCCCTGTATCAAAAACTTTCAGACCTTGCCAGAAGACTATTTTAGAATAATTAAGAACTTAAAATCAAGGGACGTCATACAAGGTTTCGTTCGTTTCATCTTTGAAAAGCAACAGCTGCATGCTCTCTCAAAACCAGCAAACTGAGTCACTTTGTGAAATTTCAGGTGGACTCACTTTGTGCTCCGTCAGAAAGCGGGGAACGTAATACAACTCCAGCAAGGATTTGTAATACGACTCAAACAAGGATTTGGGTAAATAATTCCTAATGTTGTTAGGGATGCATTTTCCTAGTTGAAAACTGCTTCATTCTCTCCCTATATATACGATCAGACGCTTAAAACAGTCTTCATCTTCATTGTTTTATGTAACGCACGCATTGGTACACACAAGCTCTCCAAGGGAAATCAACAATGGCAAAAGGTGAGGTTCCAGCAATTGGCATCGATCTCGGAACAACTTATTCATGCGTTGGCGTTTGGCAACATAATCAGATTGAGATCATAGCCAATGATCAAGGAAACAGAACGACTCCGTCCTATGTTGCTTTTACGGATAACGGGCGGTTGATCGGTGATGCTGCGAAGAATCAAGTCACCAGCAATCCAATCAACACTGTTTTTGGTATGAGATCAATTTTATGTTTCTCATTATCTCCATGTATACCCATATAACTAATCAACGTGGCTGTTTCATATTAATTACCTTAGAATTGGGATGACCTCTACATATGTAATAGCGTCACCGTGTCCGGCATACCAAAGTTAACATGCTAGCTAGATTCTATTGATGGTTAATGAAACATCATACTAATGTTTTTTTTTTTTTTTAATGATCGAGGATAGGCGAATAATCACCTACCACTCTAATTTATTAATAAAAGAAAAAAGAAACAAAGGAGGACGATCAAAACCAAAACCTCCTAAAACAAATAACAGACTAGCTGAAACGAAATTGAGGCATACCTCTAACATCGTTATTATAAGACAATAATATGAAAGGTGGAGGCTCATCCCACCATATCAATTCAGAGCATGACGTACCTTGATTTGCCAGAGCATCAGCTATCTTATTCCCTTCACGAAAAATATGAGTAGCCTTGAAATTCATTTTAAAGATTCGGTATAAGCAATTCAACCAACGAACTCGAAGAGGCCAAGGAACAAGAGAAGGTCTGCGAATATAATCAAGTACTAAAGCTGAGTCAACTTCCAACCAAATATGCTTCCAATCACGAACCCAAGCAAGCTCAATAGCTTTAATAACAGCCATTATCTCCGCTGAAATTGAACTAGGAATTTCAAGATTAGAGGCAAAGGCACCTAGAAAGTGGCCCTTGTAATCTCTAAAAATAGCACCATAACCACCCACTCCCTCTTCATGCTTCCAAGAGCCATCCGAGTTTATCTTCACCCACCCAAGAGAAGGAGGAATCCAATTAACTTCAACCACTCTAGGAGTGGCACGAGGTCAACATGGGGCTCCAAAACATTTCAAAATTCGTAGCTCCCGGACACTGTTATGCATATGACCCGTTGTAAGATGACTAGTGGCTCTTATATGACTTGATATTAGCTTGCAAACAACTTCAACTGAAAAGCGAAACCATCAAATCTGGTTTTATTTCTCACATGCCAAACAAACCACAAAATGAAGGTAAAGCAAATAAGCCATAGTTCCATTAATTGAGGACTTCTTCCATTCTGCAAGCCCAACCCATAAAGCTCCAAAATAGAAGAAGGAATCATACCTAACTCAAAAATAGAGCCAAAGTGACTCCAAATTGCTGCAGTGAACGAGCAAGAGAGGAAAGTGTGATTCAAAGTCTCCGAGCAAACACCACAAAGCTCACATCTAGAAACCCAAGGAATACCTCGACGCTGAAGTAAATCATCTGAAACATCATACTAATGTAATACGCTGCTCCATGTTTATAATCTTTCAGATGTGAAGCGATTGATCGGCAGAAGATTCAGTGATGCATGTGTTAAGAGTGATGTGAAATTATGGCCTTTCAAGGTTCGTGGTGTGGGTGACAAGCCTATGATTGTGATAAACTACAAAAATGAAGTGAAGAAATTTTCCGCAGAAGAGATATCTTCAATGGTTTTGAGTAAGATGCGTGAAATTGCAGAGGCCTACCTTGGAATGATAGTCAATGATGTTGTTGTAACAGTCCCAGCATACTTTAATAACTATCAGCGACAGGCTACAAAAGATGCTAGTGTGATAGCAGGCATGAATGTGATGCGTATCCTTAACGAGCCAACAGCCGCAGCAATTGCATACGGTCTGGAAAAAAAGGCCACAACCATTGGTGGTAATAATGTTCTCATCTTTGATCTTGGTGGTGGTACCTTTGATGTTTCTGTACTTAAAATTGAAGAAGAAATTTTTGAGGTAAAAGCAACCGCGGGAGATACACATCTTGGGGGTGAAGATTTTGACAACAGAATGGTAAGCCATTTTTTGCAAGAGTTTGAGAAGAAACACAACAAGGACATCAGACATGACCCTATAACAATGAGAAAATTGAGAACATCTTGTGAGAGAGCAAAAAGGATTCTTTCTTCTACTGTTGAAACCATCATTGAGATTGATTCTTTATTTGAGGGTATTGATTTCCACTCTAAAATAACAAGAGTGAAATTTGAAGAGCTCAACATGGATCTCTTTGAAAAATGTATGGAGACTGTGGAGAAATGTGTGACCGATGCCAAACTGGATAGGAATATTATTCACGATATTGTTCTTGTTGGTGGATCTAGTAGAATTCCCAAGATACAACAACTACTGCAAGATTTCTTTGATGGTAAGGAGCTTTGCAAGAGCATCAATCCTGATGAAGCAGTTGCATATGGTGCTGCTGTACAAGCTGCAGTTTTGCGAGGTGGAATTGAGAAAGTGCAGGACTTACTCTTGTTGGATGTAATTCCATGTTCCCTTGGAATAGAGCTGGAGAATAAGGATTTTAGCGTTGTCATCCCAAAAAATAGTACCATTCCTACCAAGAAAACTAGATTCTACACAACTGCCTTGACAAACCAAATTGTTCTCGTGCTTCCTGTATATGAGGGTGAAGAAGAAATAGCTCGAAAAAACAGATTGTTAGGTGAGTTTGAGCTCCAAGGAATCCCTCCAGGTGCTAAAGGGAAACCTTGTTTCAATGTTTGTTTCGAGATTGACGCCAATGGAATTTTGATCGTCTCAATTGAGGAAAACCAACTTCATCTTAAGAACAAGATTATAATTTCCAATTATAGAGGCGGATTATCAAAAATGGAAATTGAGAAAATGATTAAAGAAGCAGAGAAATGGAAGTTAGAGGACAAGGAATATAACAAGACAGCGGAGGCTAAGCCTACATTGGTAGATTGCATATAACATGAGTGTACTGAGTCAGTACAACGCTATAACTAATCAAAGGTGAAGCTTTATAACACGACTGTTATTGTTGTGGCTGTGAGTTTTTATTTTTATTTACTAAGATTATTATAATAGGTCAAAAATTTTAAAACAGTAATAGTTATTTGAATTTATTTTCCATAAGCGTTTAGCTTAGAACCTCACGAGAGAAATTTTGATGTCAGGGGAACAACGTTGGCTGTGACCTTAACTTTGTACTAACGAGAAACAGCAAATGTGCTTGCAGCCAAGCCGCTAAACAAGACTAAAATGACTACAATTTAGTATATGTTGACTTGTTGTCCAAATCATAGTTGCCCACTTGCCCTTGCTTAAATTCTAAGAGCAAAAAGTGTGATGACAGAAATGATCAAGTCGAGCAAGGTACACTTTTGAGTACGGCCATTTCGTGATTAAGTTTCAAGATAAACATTAATCGATTGCATAAAATTTAGACAATTGGTCGTTCTTACTTTTGGATAACATGACCACCGTAAAACAACACAACTGTGTTCAGGAGGAGGAGGATGAGGATGTTAAGAGAGGATGATGTAGAAAATGTAGAGCGTCCCCATTATTTGGCAACTTGGAATAAAAGATTTTATACCGAGGGAGTTCATAATTTAAGAAATCGAACATTTTCCTAAAGGCATTGGTCACAAATTCAATGGAAACATAAACAACGAGATAAATGTGGCATAATTAATTCATAAATGCTAGGCATAACATCACCAGCGAGATCTATTATCAACTACGGTCAATTCCCTTTGTTGTACTCCCCCATGATTGATTGTCGATGAAAATCCTCCTGAAGCTTTGGCTGGTGGCCAAATCAAGTTTCCCTGGAGTAAGCAAAGCCACAACACCTCTCTCAGAAGTCAGAACTCGAGTACTCGCACCCTGAAGCTTGTTTTTCACAGCCTTTACGTGCAAGCTCACCAACACTGTGGAACATTCACTGTTTGAAAACAATCAAAGCATAGGTATGTATGTAAGTAAAGATCCAACCAATCATACAAACTCACATGTAGATTTCAAAGGCAAAAAGGAAGAGAGAACACAAAAGATACTTACAGTGGTTGAGATTCAGAGAAACAAGCGCGAAGATCGAGTATGTCACACCAAGCAGGGCTCTTGTTCAGAGTGCATTCAGCAGCATAGACTGCAGACGCCGGTACATTAGCATGCCGTAATGCATCCAGTTTTTCCATCTAAACAAATTCAGAACAAGACTCAATATTAGCAACTTATCAAATGAAGGAAATATCAGTTAGCAAGAATCAAAGGGTTTTGATGTGATTATACACTTGTTCATCTGGAACGACTAGGAACACACAAGAGTGTTGGCACAGTCAAAGTCCATCCGCCCTAACTTGCCCGGTATCATATTCAACCAGCCAGTGTAGGCATGGTCAAGGTCCACTCCACCACCAAGTCCATCAAAATTGCTCTCAGGGCGTGAGTCCATATAGTCATGAGGGCAGTTCTCATGCTGCATTACAAATGTGATATTGGTTAGAATCTAATTGATAAATCAGAGACTAATAATATACTAGAAACAAGGAGACAATTCAATCTAATCAATACCTCAACAAGGTTATAGAACTTGTACATGTCCTCTCAACGTTTTTACTCAATTTTCGGTTATTCAACTCAAAACCAAGTATCGACAATTTCTGCTGTTGAGTAGAGTAAGGTTTGTCTTCTCTTTAAGTTCATCAATTTTTGCCTTCTTTTTAGACTGCAGCCTTTCCAGGGTCTTATTATCCTTGTGATCACCTATACAAATCAACACATGTATGCTACATTGTTCTCACAACTATATCTTATAACTTTAAAGAGTAAAGATAGCTAACATCAAAAAATTCAAACCACTAACCAACTCAGTGTTAAGTGCGAATTTCGTTCTCAAAAAGCAACCAGTCCAAGTCAGTGGTTCTCGCTGTGGCAATAGCAAACACCTGAAAATCAAAGATTCAAAGCACAATCCTGAGGTAGAAAATAACGAAAATGGAAGTTAACACAAAATTACATGTAACACACACAAAAGCCTAAGCTCCATTGACATTCACACAAACTTGCTTCTGTACCGCAAAGAGAGCATAACCCAAAAATCAGATACATGAGAGTAATGCAAACAGGGTATAAAATTGAACAAGGAAAATTTGGAATCAATCGAAGCAGACCTTGTTGTTCACATAAGCTGCTGCACTGCGCTAGCGAGCGATTGAGCCCGGAAGTTACCGGAATCACTATAAAACATTAGTAAGAAAGTAACAATCACCATAGAAAATAAGGCCAAAGTAACAATCACCTATTCAAAGAAGAGTGCATAACAAAACCTTGTTATGGGGCTTGACCTTAATTCCCCAAAACAGCTTGCTGATTACCAATCTCACCCAAATCCATACCCATTCAAAACATGAATCGCAGTCCACAGAAAACGCATACCCATTCACAAAAAACAATCACAGTACGCATACAACAGTCTCACAAGTCGAGAGTAACAATCACAATCAGCATACAAATAGGCGAAGAAATCGAATTATTGGGGAACCCAGAAAAGACGAAGTGAGAAATGAAACCCAGATATTGTTTTTCGTCGTCAGAGATGGAAGCCGAAAAGAATATCTGGGTCCCTTTGGGGATTTTGATTTATTTATATTTATTTGTTCTTTTATAAAAATGTAGTCGCCGTCATCACGATTCACAATCACCAGATCTCATCGAAAAAAGAAAAAGAAAATCACAATCACCAGAAACGTACAGAGATTTAATACCAAATGGCGGGAGGGTTTGTATTATAACAGATCAAAACGACGATTACAGACTCAAGAGAACGTTGGCCACCGCCAAAATCATCCTCGACTACAACAATAACAACGACGTAATATGAAAATACTGACACGATTACATAATACCGGAGACTCTACCCATTACAAACACTATTATTATCGCAATTAGAAATCCTAAAACCCCCACCATTCCCGTTTAGCCACCGCCACTGTCATTTCCGAGCAGAATCTCCCAAATCTTCCTCATTTTTGCCATTTACTTCTCAAACTTTAAATTTGTCTTGCTGGACGCGAGAAACCCTTCAGTGTTGATCCTTCATTAACAATCCTAACTACATTAGAGCTGCCGACTGCAGAACAACAAAAAAAGCTCAACGTTAGAATAAAACCTTTAAGGAATACTATAGAAATATACAAATCATTTATTGATGTATATACGAGACAATATTCTAAATGTTTTGAAATTGATAAACCTACAAGGAGAGAGGAATAGTATATGATATAGAAACATCTAATGTAATAAACTACCAACTATACATGTTTCTCACAATTAGCAAAATATCTATACCCTGAGATGACATCTGTCCTAACTTTATGTCTGAAAACTATAATCACATCTCAGAGAACCCATTATTACCAATGTCATTAAAAACAAAAAATGTGAAAATATGGAAGTGCTATGAAGTATATACCGTCATCGAGCAAACTTTTGACTTGTAATAACTCAACTTACTCAATTTGAGACAAAATACACACAGTTCAGATTCAAGTTCAAGTTCCTTGGACTTGCATGTTTGTGCCAGATACGAGAAAGCCAAATCTTCACTTCACGGAAAGAAGAACATATGCAGCTACAGGCTAACCCGTAGGATGAGATTCCAGGCACTTAGTCAATGCCTGCAGGGCAGAGAAGAAAAAAAAAATTAAAGACAGAAAGAGGGACAGATTGTTTGAAGATAGGAGAAAAATAATAAAAGATCAAACATGAGAAGAAATAAGCGACCCAAGTAATCGAAATTGCATAAACAAACAAAAAGGTATTCTTCCACTAAGGTGAACGAAGGAATGTTCAGAAATAATCAAACACTTGAAGAATACTGAACTACCAAAACTGGATTACAAGCCTACAATAATTCAAATACTGCATGTGTTAAAGAGATCCACTAAAGAGGAATCTCAGGTCTGCTAACAACAACAGGTTGCGGGGAAATAATCACAAAGACTTTGCATTCTCCTGAATCCACCACTCCCAACGTCGTGTTGATATAAGATCATGGCCAACACTATCAATGTGCAGAGTCAAACTATAACCGAATCAATATTTTTAACTTTCACGTTCACTCACCTAAAAACCTATCTTTTGAGTTTGACTATTCCGGGAAACCTAGAAAGGAAATCGACTCTGCTTTCCAACAAGCAATGTTTTGATTTTCATTTGATACAATATATTTTTATCAACAACAAAACTACAGAAACAACGACATTAACAGCAATTGCAACAGAGAAATAACACAGAACCATATATGATATGTCTTTAGCTAGGAATTATATTTTAGAGAAGATGTGCTCCAGAACTTCCTAGTACAACGGAAATAAGTAAGAAAAAAAACAAGGGGATAATTGACATCACAAGAGAAAGACTGCCGACATTCTAGAAGGAAAAAGATATTGATTTCAAAATTCCAAAGAGTGAAAGACTTGATTTTAAAATACAAATCCCAACCAAAATAACAGATACTGAACAGAAAAGATATCCTCAAAATAACACAGAACCTCTTGGAATAAAATTTCACATTAGATGTGCTTCAGAATATCCAAGTAATATAGAAATCAGTAAACAAAAACGAAGCAAAATTGAATATAACAATAGAACAGTGTCAATATTATTTAAAGAGGTTTTGATTTCAAAATCCAAACTCAGGCCAGAATAACAGAAGCTAAACAAATAGACTCTCAAAGTTGAAAAAGATCAACAACATGATGCAGTGCAGAGACACAAGATTGACATAAACACAAACACATGATATTACAACTTAGTCATATGGGGATCCGACACAGGCGGGGACACAAACTCAAAGTCAGGAATGTATAAGCACATAACCCCCTATTAACAGAGAGGAGACTACCTGCTCTGATGCTTATGATAGAATTTGAATTACTTGAGACAGGAATCCTTGATTTCCGAGTCAATATTGATCTGGAAAATTAGAAAGAACCAGATAAGAATTTTATTATAAACACAGACAATGAACTTATGAATGGTCAAAGATACAGAGAAAAAAAAAAGACTAACCCCGACAGACTTACCCTACAGAAATTACCTTTAATAGGTTTCTCTGAAGCTCAACTATTTTACTTTGAAGAGGTGCATTTCACATCTCCACCCGGTAAATATCTTTCTTCCTTTTATGATACAAGCAACAATGTTGCAACCTTGCCTTACAGTGCCTTTGCAAGGGCTCCACACCCTCCCCAACAACCACCGTGTCTGATAAGCTAGGGTCACCATCCTTAAATACCAATTGGGGATCAAAACCTGTAATTTCATGTACATCTTTGACATTCATATTCGTCTTGCTTTACATCTCCCAGAGGTGGATCCAACTTTTCTAGTCTGCTCGCTCTTTTTTTCTACTGCATCAATTACAACTGCTTCCATCATTAAGGAAATTCCTGATGTGAACCTTATGCTGAGAATAGTAATGATGCAACTCTGCCACCTCCTTTTTTTATCATTTCAACTGTACGGATTCTCTTCTTTTCCAATTCAGAAACTCTACTCATTAAATGATTTTCAATTACCAAACCCACTCATAATTTGAAAATTACCAGTGAAGTTCCTCACCCTCTCGAGCTCTTCTTCTAATGAACTGTGTAATATATTCAGATGTAGAAGTGTCAATGAAACTCCATCCATCAGCAGATCATCTCAAACGCATACACATTTGTGTCCCAACTTGTATCCCCAAAACCCTCCCACGAATGATGCCTGATCTCATAGAACTTATTACATTCTGCCCCACTCATTGCTAAACTGCAGTTCAACATTAAGTTTCTTCTGTTCAAAACAATCTGCAGTATGCTATTCCAACCTCTTCTCTATCTCACTCAATGTGTTTGACAGGAGCTCCTCTATCTCTAGCCCTCTCGGCCTCCATTATGGACTAATCCTGTTCGGCAAAAGCTGCAACTACACAGCCCTGGAAAATCAGAGGAATAAATATGCTATCATTCCATGAAAGACAACAGAGGAATAAGATGTTAATGTATTATTCTAATTCGGTTGCAAAAGCACTTGAGTTAACACCATCTGATTTCATAACAAGACCCACAAGATGTTGGCTTCAAAAACTATTCAGGCTTAGGTTTGGCTTATCGCCTGACTCATTTAGAACACACGAAACAATCCTGTTGTTAAGCAAGGCAGATGATCCCATTATCATACTGATCACTAGCACCATTAGATACTAGTTACAATATTCCTCAGAAAGATATAATGAGCCTCTCTTATTTATCATCTGATGTCAAGCCATGTGTACACTAGTCAAGCTAGATTCTTAAAAGGATGATGGAGAAAGAAAATTTGCAAAGTTTTAAATAAATATGTGTATGCGCTACTCAGCATTGAGTAGAAAAATCTCAACGTGATATTTATAATTTGAGGCAAAAGACTATCTTACTGGGATGATCTTCAGATTATGCAAGTAACACAGAAATCCATTAATAAAATGAAAGCAAAATTAAGATCCAAGAGAAGACTATCGATATTCTCTAAAAAAATTGATTTTAAAGTCCAAACTCAGGCCAGAATAACAGAAGCTAAACGAATAGAATCTCCAAACAGAAAAAGAAAAACAGCATGATGCAGTGCAGTAGACACAAGATTGACATAAAGATTAACAAAACACAAACTAATATTACATCATAGTCATATGGGGAACCAACAGAGGCGGGGAAACAAACTTAAACTCGGAAATATACAAGCACATAAACCTATTATTAACAGAGAGGAGACTAATGACCTGCTCTGATGCTTATGATGGAATTTGAATTACTTGAGACAGGAATACTTGATCTCCGATCAGTATTTATATGAAAAATTAGAAATAACCAAACTAGGACCGTGGAAATTCACACCACAAAAAAAAAACAAAAAAAAACAAAAATCTGACACTAGAATATGCAAGTAACACAGAAAACTTGGTCATCATCAGACATCAGAATTATGAATTCAAAGTTGTAGAATTCAAAGAGGAATAGTCCAAAAACAATCAAATACTTTACGAATACTGGCTACCACAACAGAAAGAAGCCCTCAAAACTCAAAGAATAGATTTCTTCAAGATATTCACTAAGGAGGAATCTCAAGTCTGCTAACAACGAAAAATTGGTGGGAAAAAGTCACAGAGAAAAACTTTGCATTCTCCTGAATCCACCACTCCCACCATCGTTGATATAAGATCACCGCCATAACTATCAATGTTCAGAGTCAAACTATAACCGAATCGAAAAGATTTACTTTCACAGTTAACTAGCCTAAAAACCTATCTTTTGAGTTTTGACCTCCAAGAAACCCATAAAGGAAATCGATACTGCTTTCCAGCAAACTCGGTTTTACTTTCCATTACAGTGTCTGACCTTTTAGAGAAGCTTAACTTTTGGTATCTCACATTTCAAAAACTTCAAAACAGTATGTCACGTTCTTCCCCCCCCCCCCCCCCCCAACCCAAGAATGGTATATGAAACTCCATTAAGTAGACTGAAGGCAGACAAATTTTGAAGGCTATTTTCGTATATTCAATTTTGATTATTTTTTTCTTTTTCATAAACATTATTCTTCTTCTCCTGTATGTTCTTCTTCCTCATTTCCAGATTAAACTTCTAACTAAATTGTGGCTTTGTTAAACTCATTCCACCAATCCACCTATACCATCGCAGCCAAGCTAGCTAGAGTAGCTACTGTCGAGAAATATTTTCTTTTACCCCTTGATGTACTTTTTGAGTCTTCTTTTTGCTTTTGCTGATCTGCAATTAATAGAGAAATTGCACAACACTCTACTCTTGATTTTTCCCATTTAAAGATCAACACGGCCATAACAAAGACATTGCAGATCTCGCCGCCGCCAATACCGCAGGGCCTGCTTCCGCCGTCTGAGTTCGTCACCTGCTGGGGATCCCGAACCTGCAACCCCTCCCACCTTTGCCAACCGTAAACCAGAACATAAATCTGGCAGAGCCTGAAACCCCTCCGCCGTCGATTGACTTCTTTGTAAGGATTGTATAGCATCTACTTAGGGAACCTCAGAAGAGAGGGAAGGAAATTTAATAGGTCGGTTTTCACATGGGGCTCGAAGTACACAGAAGTGCCATTAACAAGCATAAGCTCAAATACTGATATTGCCAGATTGAAGAAGGAACACAGAAGAAAGAATTAAAAGAGAGACATCCATCTCGAATGGGAAGCCAAACTCTTCTTAAACCTTGATGGGGTTTACAAAGGATTGAAAGCTGGTGTTCTCTTGGAACCCATTGCCAAACTGCCTATATCTACAACTCTACAACCATGAATTCAAGAAGAAAATTTTCTTCGTTCTCAATCCCAGGGTGATAATAAAGAAGATATAAAGAATACAGAAAAAAAAAAAAAAAAAAAAAAACTTCTGTTTTTCTTTTCTTATTATTATTTGAAAAAAAAAAATTAATGATAAAATTAAAAAGGAAATAAAGGGTAAATTGGTCTTTCTATAACAAAAATATGCATGTCGTTAGTCTTTTTAACGGAACTAACGGTTCCAGATATCATTCGTCGGTTGGGGTGAGAACATGAGATACCATTCTTAAGTTTTTGAAAGGTAAGATACCAAAAGTTAGCTTTTCTAAAAGGTCGGACATTGTTTGAACCATTTTTCCTAGATACAATATATTCTTAACATAACTACATAAACAACGACATTAACAGCAATTGAAACATAAATTCTTTGAGTTGGTTTGTAGGAAATGAAATTCATATTTCCCTAAATAGAGCAAGCGAAATTCATGTATTTTGAAACCCAGCAAACCACAGAAACCCAAAGAAATTGTTAGACCTTTTGAATAAACAAGGCAGATCAAGGGTAGCCGAAGATGACAGAAAACCGATTTGTCAGAAAAAAAACAGCAGATCTAAAACAACAAATCAAAGATTTAAAATCCAAACTCAGGCCAGAATAACAGAAGCTAAACAAATAGAATCTCAAGATAGGAAAAAAACAACAACATGATGCAGTGCAGAGACACAAGATTGACATAAAGATTAACAAAACATAGGAACTAATATTGCATCTTAGTCATATGGGGAACCAACAGAGGCAGGAACACAAATTCAAAGTCAGGAATATATAAGCACATAAACCTAAGATAAACAGAGAGGCGACTAATTACCTGCTCTGATGCTTGTGATGGAATTTGCATTACTTGAGACAGGAATCTCCGATCAATAATTATCTGGAAACTTAGAAATAGCCGAATTAGAACTGCGGAAATTCACGCACCAAAAAAAAAATTACACTCAAGAATCAGAACAACAAAAAAGATTAGAAAGAACAAGGTTAGATTTATTTAACATGCTTGCAAATTGACTAAGCCAATCACACAAACAACCTGGGAAACAAATATAGAGAAAATAAAAGAGCAGAGAGACATATGTTGCTAAACTGGAAAGTCAACTAAGTTAGATTCACACGAGAATTGATTGTCACCAACTGCACAACAGAGAACAAACTCTGGATTTTGACCCTCACTTAGAAAAAGACAGACAACTCATGTTGCTCGGGTCAGAAATTGACAGACCAATAGACTACAACTTGAATTAGAAACATAACCGAAAAGTTAAGAATGGAGATAGGAAAACACAGTATTTGTCTCCATTTAAGAGTTCAAGGAATATTGGACATAAAAAATGAGCCAAATTATCTAATAGTTCAAGCAACACAACACAGTCTTTGAGCAACAGATTCTATAAAAAGAAGAGGTGGAGACCAAAACTTAAGGGTAAGAAACAACTGCAAAATTTTATGATAACAAACAATTGTTACAGAATTCCTAGTTTGGAAACCAAGCAAACCACAGAAAATGCTAAACATCATAAATTTAGACTGAAGCAATAGTAATACTACAGATCCTTACAAACAAAAACCTAATCTAAAAATGATATTTATAATTTGAGGAAAAGACTACCTTACTGGTTTTTAATTGTAATTGTGGGATATCAATCCAGCAGCTGATAAATATTGACTTTCGAATCACCAGTGAGTGGGAAATCGTGACCACAAACACTAGTGTTCTAGCATTAGTAATTGGTTTTATTTGCTGAATGCGAGCCAACAATAACTCCTTGTCGCTTAAATCTTCCTCCATATTCTGACAAAAAAAAAACACAGAGACAACATCACAAATTGGCACAAAGATCACAATCTAGCCAATATCACACTTGTATCTTGATTCCAAAGAAAAACAACTACGTTTAACAAGTCGGGTGATGAAACATATAGATAACATCAGAAATTGGCACAAAGATCAAATCTTTATTACAATCTAGCAAATAGCACAATTGTGTATCTTGATTCCAAAGAAAAACAATTACGTTTAACACGTTACATTACAAATTGGCACACAGATCAAAACTTTATTACAATTTAGCAAATAGGACACTTGTGTATCTTGATTCCAAAGAAAAACAACTACATTTAACAAGTTGGGTTCTGTAACAACCAAATTATTTATCAAAAAGATCCAAACTTTACTGAGGAAGCTCCATAATTTGGTTCATGTCAAAACTTGGTCATCATCAAAAATCAGAAATATGAATTCACAGGTTTTAGAATTCAAAGAGGAGGAACAGTCAGAAACTAATCAAACAATTTATGAATACTGGCTACCACAGCAGAAAGAAGCCTTCAAACACTCGAAGAATAGATTTCTTTCAATAAACGGAGCAGATCAAGGGTAACCAAATAGAAGATGACCGAAAACCAATTTGTCAGAAAATAAACAGAGCAGATCTAAAATAACAAACCAAAGATTTAAAATTGAAAGCGTAGTTTGAATTCAGCGGAAGAGGTTCTAAGACAAACAATAGCGGCTATGAAAAATTGCTAAGATTTGAGAATCCAATTGAAACTGCAAACACAAAAATGAAACTCAAAACTGCTAAACAAGTTATATATTGAAACAACAAACCAAAGAAATTGCTAGAGATTGAAACACCAACAGTAATATTACAAATCAAGGCCAGCCAACAGGATGTAACCAAAGAAAATTGTCAAATTCAAAGTTGGAAATTCGAAATCCAATCGAAACAGGGATTCAAATCCAGGACTGAAATTCAAACAAAAGGCAGGGGACAAACCTCCATAGTTATCGATCTCGAGATAGCAAAACTGTTGACCATCTCGATAAACAGATATGGGAGCCAAAAAGTTGAATGGAATTAAGATCAGGGTTCTGGGTGCTCTAGATCTCATTCGAGAGAGAGAGAGAGAGAGAGAGAGAGAGAGAGGTGTCAGGAGTCGGAACGTATAGAAGTCTTAGATTGGGTTGCAGAGTTTGCGGCTCCATTTTTAGCAAAAAGTACCCGACAGGAAAAACTAAACTGAAACTGTAACTTTAATATAATATTTTATTCGTAAAAACGAAACGGCGTCGTTTCTAGACGTTTCAGGTAAGAAAAAAAAACCAAATAAGTCCCATTATCTTGCATCAAATAAAAGTCCAACGCTTATGCTTTGGTTCTATAAAAAAATTCTATAAAAAAAATAAAGATGCAACATATTTAACAACATAACCAATGACACTAGCAAATCTTTTTTCACATAGATAAGATAAGAAAAATGAAATTTGCTAAAATGTGTTGATATGGTTTGGATCGAGAATTGTTAATTACTTTTTTTTCGAAACAAAGTAAATAAGATCAATATTATACCGCCGCTCTTTCCTCCCTTCTTTTACTCTCTCAACTTTATTAGGTTATGGTTTTGTAAAAAAAAAACAAAAAACAAAAACAGAATTGTGTGACGCATCCTTAATGGCTGCTACCGTTATCTCTAACTTCATTTTTTTTTAAAAAAAAAAACTTTTTATTAGTAACTCACACACCTTACATATGTTGTGAGGTTTGAACCCATGACCTCAAAGTTGTCAATTAAACACCTTAACCAACCGAGCCACAGACAGTTGTCTCTACCTTCATTGTTGTCACAACTTTTAAGAGAAATTTTGATAAATAATCACCTTTGGGTGTTTGAATTAACTTTTAACCATGTTTTTTATAAACTGATGAAAAATGACTTGAGATTGCTCTTAACTTGCCTCAAAATGCTTTTGAAAAACTTCTTAGGATTCTAACCGCTATCTAGAGGAATAAGAATGATGTGCTCTGGAATGAGAAATCTCATACTCTGCTCAAATTGTTTTAAGCTCCTTTTCCTAGCTACAAGAGTTCCAAGCTGTTCGGAAACCCTCAAGCACACATATAGCGACGAAGCAAAAAAAAACTAGAAGCCACAAAAACATGGCTTTGTCAAACTAATGTTGATGGTAGCTATATTGCCCAAAAAACGACCGGAGGCACTGGAGGTGTGGTTAAAGATGATCAAGTTAACTTTATTGCAGCTTTTGCAAAACCAATTTTGTATGTAGTCTCAGCAAAGCAGGTTGAGCTCAGGGCCATCAAAGAGGGTTTACTCCTAAATTCTTTGAGGCTTGAGAACATTCATGTGGAATCTGACTGTTCTGAAGCTGTAACAGAAGTGAACTCTGATCAGTATGAAACGATGATTGAGGCATGTCTCATTGATGATATCAAAGAACTTATGGAGGTTTTCTCTTCTGTCTCGATTACACATACTTCTAGAACTTGTAATTTTGTTGCTCATAAATTAGCTGCTCTAGCTTATGAGGATACACACTCTGGTATTTGGTTGTGTAGACCTCCTAATTCCATTTTAGATGCCCTAACTGTGGATTGCATGCAAGCTGGTTAAGCAGCTATTCCTATCAATGAAACTGCCTTTTAATTAAAAAAAACAAAACAAAAAACAAAAAACTACTGATGAAAAATGACCATATAAAGGAATCAGAAGTCTTAATTACCCTCTACTTTAAATTTGCATTATAAAACAAGATATGTTAGTGGAATGGTGGTGCTATCTTCGTTATTGATCATCCGGTCTTCATATTTTTTCATAATTTGGATTCCCCATTCTTTTTCTTGAATTTGTGGTGCATATATAATGAAACAGAGACTTCATCACCACCTTCCATCGATACCCCAACTTCCTATATGACTCAACCATATTATGTCTTTGTTTTTTTTTTTTTTGAATAACTCAATCATATTATGTCTTTTTCCTCACTTGGAATGCAATTGAATTACAAGCCATAAATCCATTTAAGAGACTTGTTGTTATCTGTAAATCTTATCATTAGAAGATGATTAGGTAAAAGACCATAACCAACACCTTTAGACTTCACATAGACATAGAAGAAGTTGAAGCCTTAGAAGGAAGTAAAGGCTCCTACCTAATTAAATTAATCAACATCATTTGAAACTGACAAGGTTAACTAAACAGAAAAAGAAGAGATCGAAAATCGTGATAAATATATCTGAGGATGATCTCAAAATGTTGAGGCTCGAAGAGAGATCTAGTAAAACATTTGAACAAAGTTGCGGAAAACAGATAAACTTATATGAGGGTATTTGAGACTTTTAACCTTTTTATGTGGTTAGTTTTCAACTTTTTGTTAAGGGTAAAATATTGCATAATCCTTATGGTTTGAAGTCGACATTTATTTAATCTTTACAGTTTTATTTTAATTTGATTAGCCCTTAAAGTCACGAATTTTCATCCAAATAGTCCTTATGGCCTTTAACTGAGAAAATTGTCTGAATGACTATTTAGATGAAAAATCATGACTTTAAGGACTATTCAGATTAAAATATAACCATAAAGACTATTTGGATGGAAAATTGTGATTTTAAGGACTATTCAGATTAAAATAAAACCACAAGGACTAAACAGATGTCGACTTCAAACCACAATGACTAAACAAATTTCAATTCTTTTGTTAAAACATAGTTAAAAATCAATTCAATCACCCAAAAATGGTTATTTATCAAAATTTCTCAAATACCCTAACTTAGCTTTAAAGCTTTCTTGATCATTGTGATAAACCGGCTGATCTGGGTGAAACATGAATTAATCTTAATGGTTTTTGTATAAGAATTAATCTTCAACCCATAATCTTAGGCCTCGTTTGGCTCACGGAAAGGAAAGTAGATCCATCCTTTCTCCCATGAGAAGGGAAAGAATGAAAATGAAATTTCCAGAGACGTTTCCATTCCGATGTTTGGTAATGCAAGGAAAGTCATCGAAAATTTTGTCAAAAAATATAATAACTTATTATTATGTGAGTACTAAATGCAGGGGGAAAAAATGAAGGATTTGGGTTTTAGAATGAACCATTTTCCCCCACATTTACTCTTCAATCAAAAATATCTTTCCTTTCCTTTTGCTTTCCCAAACAAAGGAAATGAAATTATCGTTCCTCATGTTTACTTTCTGCGAAACAAATGAGGCCTTAATGGTTTTAGTGTAAGAATTAATCCTCAACAAATCATTAATTAACTTGAAACATGATGATCTATTAACGTTTGAAATCATATAAAGTTGCCTAACATGAGACATGAGTGTTTTTGAAAGAAACACGTAAAACCTCAATTGAAATATTTCAACCTGAACTGGAATTTGGAGTTTGGGACTTAAAGAGCTAGGCCATGTTTAGTTGAAGGATTCAAAGACATGGGGAAAAGAAAGTGATTCATTTCAATTGTTTGGAAGCCTAAGAAAATTAGATGGAAAAGAAAATGGTCCCGAATTTAGGAAAAATATGTGAGAAACTTGTTTCACTCACCCACCTTGGCCATGGGTTCACTTTCCCATGCAGTCCAACATTAATTTAAAAAGCTTAGGACTAAACTATCTATGCTAAAATCATTATATTTCATTTGTATTCCTATTTACCATATATTCTAACCAAATTATTGGGTCTTTCCAAACACCGGAAAGCAAGTTGATGAGAATTGTAATTTCCTATCTCCATGGAAAATATGAGGAATTCATTTCTTTCCTTTCTTTTTCGTGAAACAAACGTGGCTAGGTGTTATTGAAAGAAATTTGACAGTTAAAATCTGCCACTCCCCTATCGTAAATCGGGCCTCTTAAAATGAGCCATCTAGAAATCATCATTGAATTTAACCCAAACATAAAGGATAGAAAGAGGACATCGATAAAAATCTGTAGCTTTTCACGGATTCAGAATCAGAGTTCCGGATTAAAAGTTATAATCCGCCGAAATTTTAATCGCAAAACTAGAGAGAGAATTTAATGAGAGAGAAAATGAAGAGAGAGAGAGAAATGTACAAAAAGCTGGTCAAATCAGTTATATATAAAGAAAATGGTGGCAAACATGAGAAAAACTTGTCAAAGAGCTAACAAACGTGAGAAAATCTTGCGTGCGACCAACCAACCATATAACGACATGTGTAAATTTTTGTCCACCTCAGCGTTATATTCTTTTATTCCTTTTTTTTCTTTTTCTCTTCTTTTCATTTTTATCCCTCTTTATCTCTTTTTATTATTATGTTCTGCATCATCTTTTATCCAAGATCTCGTATTGAGAGCTCTTCACTCCAATAAACCCAGATTAAGAAATTTTCTCTCCAATAAATCAATTTGCAGTAAAGGGAAATCGATATAATTTTTTTTTTCATTAATATATTCTTCCTCTTTTCATTAACATCTTCTTCCTCTTTGTTTTCATCATTATTTTGACGACCAACGTGGTCGAACGGACCAGAGCGGTAGCAGTCGCCATGACGTTGGACGATCGCAGGTATAGACGCGAAGCCGGAGTCGGCGATCCTTCTATTGCAGATGGTATTATTGGAGAGAGAATTCTCTTTAATCTGGAAAGAAAGAGTAAAGGAGGAAGAAGATGATACTAAAAAGAGAGAAAGAGAAATAAGAAGTATTTCTTGAAAATTAAAGGAAGAGAAAAAGAAAAAAAAAAAGGAATAAAAGATTACAAAAAGTTTACATATGTCATTTAGTGGTTGGTTGGTCGCATATGCCACCTGGTGAGGTTGTCGCACGCAAGATTTTCTCAACAAACACACCCTTTCTCCCCCACCACGCGACATGTGGCTGATGACTCATGGTTGATGCTGACGTCATCGTCAGCTGGTCCCTATCCCAATTGACACGTGTCACGACGACGACGAATCAGAATTTGCCATATCAGCAATTCTAACAAATTTCGACAAAACTTCGAATGAATTTTGAAAAATCGTTAAAAATAGCTTGGGACTCCGAAAAATTCAGTAAAAAATATGGCGAACTCGTGGAAACCTTTACTCTCTATTTTTAAGAAGAAAAATCAATTTTGAGAAATTTCAAAATTCAGGATGTTACAATTGCTGAAGGTCAGTAGCATAATTCGATGGTGTACGTTGTTTCAGACTCCCATCGTTAGCATTTGCTTCTTGTTCTTATCTTAAATTTATTAACAATAGTACTATATACACTAAGAGTTTCGTAACAGGTCTTTGGTGTTAGTCTATTACATTTTTGGGGTTTATGTCCCTTGTTCTTGTATTTCTCTACATGGAAGAATTTATGTATGACAATATACATTAAGAATTTTTGTATGCCAAACCTAAATTCAAATTTTAAGCCAACTAAACCTACAAATATTCATATGGATTTTGCATCTCTAACCCATGGAGTCAAGATCAAAACCTATTTTAATTTTTATATCATTGTTTAATCATAAATAGAGTAAAAACCCAAATATATTTTAATCATTAATTATTTTATATTAATAAACTATGACACTAGCCCACACACATTCACTTATTAATAGGCTTTAGTCCTATTTGGTTGAGTCAAAATAGGACACATTTTAGGTAAATCATATTTTAGCTCAACTTAGATAGTGAGTTGTAGATTAAATTTTACAAAACATAAACCTATTATAAGGTTTAGACCAAAGATTGGAGATAGTCTTAACCACAAATCTCATGAAGGTAAACATACTGAAATTAATCCTTTTGTTTTCTTATCCAGTTGAGTTCTTGATTTTGGTATTGAAAGATATTTGTGTAACCAGCCTTAATTTTAGTTTTAGTTTTCTCCATCTTGGACACTTTTGGAATATGAAACTTGGTTTTTAATGTCTTTAATCAATACTAAGGTACTGAAATTGGTTTACTAAGTTACTTCATATATCATGTTTGGCCAGAGTGTTTACATTTTGAGTTTTTGACTAATGTGTGATTTAATGAAGTGTCAAAAAATTGATTTTGCATATATAACATAAAAGTTTGTTCAAAGTTCAACAATTGTAGAATGACTCTTCTTCAATACAACTAAAGATAACGATGATGATAACTTTTATTGTCACGAAGAACCTTAATCTTCAATTGACATCGTGTGTAACATAAGTGATGAGTGTTATTAGTTACCGCCGTCAAACAAAAGATGTATTTGAAGAGGATCTTGTGATTCAAAAATTAACATGGTTACATATGTGACACATATTTGCTATTCGAAGTTTAGACACATATGTGCTATTAACATGGTTACATATTTGAAGGGATTGCTTTTCCAAAAAAAAAGTATTGGTTTTAGTAAATTATTGCAAACCATGATTCCAAAGTTTCAACTGGGAATGCCAAACTTTCTTTCTTGCAGTGTCTCTCTTTACTTTTTTTTTGTTTCTTATTTTCTGGATTAGTGCATAGAAATCATAGCATCATAGCAGTATAATTGTTAAAGGTTTTATTCTTCTACGAGACAAACTTCATTTTTTTAATGGTTTTCTTCTGAAATAAAGGACAGTGTAATCGGTAATCGTCTATGATTTCCCTTTCTATTTTAGTCATTGTTATCGAGGAGGAAACAGCGGTGGCCGATTCCCCCGATTCTGTCTACAATTCCCCACAGAGATATTATTAATAAAACCCCCTAATTCTGTACATTTGTGTTTCTTTCTAGCGGTTTTGTTGTGATTGTGATCGGTGATTGACAAATAAATAAATATAAAAAATATAAAATGAATTCCAATTGACCTAGATTCACATTTTCTGAACCACATAAATTCCCAGGTGACGACCAAAAAAACAAACCCTACATATTTTCTGCATTCCCCTCTTTACCATTTCGATTTCCATTTATGGGTTCCCCAATCTGGGTTCTTCCTCTGATTTATGCTTATTGTCACTCTCGACTTGTGAGTCTGTTGTATGCGTACTGTGACTAATTTTGTGGACTGCGATTCATTTTTTGCATGTTGTTTGGGAAATTAAGGTCAAGCCCCATATATTGAATAGGTAAGATATTTGGGCTCATTTTACTAGAAAAATGGTTAAAAATAGAGTTAAGGGAGTATGCATTTATTGCAGTAAAGAATATTGTGTTGATCCCTATTCAAATGGTACGACATCTCTTCTTAAGCATATAGATAAGTGTCCCAAGTATCCTCCAAACATTGAAATGTTGAAAGCTAAAAAACAAAAGATTTTGTGTGTTAACAAAGAGACTAGGGAGTTAGATACCTCTGCTTTGACAAATGAAGAGCTCAATAGGTTGTGTGTGGAGATGATTATTCTAGATGAGCTACCATTTACTCATGTGGATGAGATGTGGTTTAGGCGTTTTATGAAAAAAAAACATTACCTTTTTGGAAAATCCCTTTTAGGCAAACAATAGTAAAAGATGTGCTTAAGGTGTATATGTGGGAGAAGGAGAAGTTGATGGGTCAATTGAAGGGGAAAATGATGTGTCTTACAACAAATACATAGACATCCATTCAAAACATTAATTATATGGTTGTCACCACACACTTTATTGATGATGATTGGGTGTTGCATAAAAGAGTGCTTAATTTTTGTGCCATTGAGGATCATAAGGGAGAGTCTATAGCTGAAATTTTAGAGGATTGTTTGTTAGAGTGGGGCATAGAGAAGATTATAACAATCACCGTTGATAATGCTTCGGCAAATGATGTTGCAATAAGAGAGTTAATCAAGAAGTTAGATGTTTGGGGAGATCCTAGAATGATTTTGAATGGGAGGAAGAATGTGCATATGCGGTGTGTAGCTCATATTCTTAACTTGATTGTGAATGATGGTTTGAAACCAATGAATATATATGTGTATTGATGATATTCGTAATACTGTGAGGTATGTTAGATCCTCTCCACAAAGACTTGAACTTTTTAAACAATGTGTTGAGAGAGTGAAGATAAAGTGCAAGGGGCTTGTGGTGTTAGATGTCCCTACTAGATGAAATTCCACATACTTGATGTTGGAATCGGCTTTGAAATTTCAAAAAGCATTTGATAGATTAAGTGAACAAGATACTCGTAATTATTGTGCATATTTTAAATTAGGTGAGAAGAATGCAAATGAAGGGCCACCCGCTGGGATTGATTGGAGGAATGCCGAAGTGTATTCAGATTTTCTAAAACCATTTTATGAAGTTACATTAAGAGTGTGTTGTTCTAATGTACCTATTATCCATCACACTTTTGGTGATTTGCTTTATCTATATGGTCTTTTAGAATAACAAATTAAGAAACCAAGTGTTCCTAAGATGAGAGATATTGCACCTCCAATGGGAGAAAAAAATAAAAAATATTGGGGTGATTTTGATGAGTTGAATCAATATGTGTTTCTTACTCTTATTCTTGATCCACGACACAAATTTGAGAAACTTGTTGATTATTTAGAAGTTGTCTTTGGGGATGAGGATGAGTACAATAAGGTGGAAGTTGTCTCATTGAGTGTGAAAGAGTTTTTGTATGACATTTACAATGTGTATAAAGAGGAGGAAAATGATGTTAGAGGGGTTGGTGAGTCTCAAGCATCCAATGATATGATTAAGATTCATTTAGCCATGGGTGTTACCGAGTTTGAAATGAAGCTAAAGGAGAAGGAGTTGAAGAGAAAAGCAAAGAAAACCGAGATTATTAACAATGATGTTGATAGATATATTATTGATCATATTGAAGGAGACGATGAAGGGTTTGACTTGTTGAATTGGTGGAGAGTGAATAGGGTTTCTAGGTACCCGATATTGGCCCGCATTGCAAAAGACATTCTAGCTATTCCAGTGTCCACTAAATCTTCGGAATCTTCTTTTAGCACTAGTAGGAGATTCATTAATCCACATCGAAGCTCTTTAAGTCCATAAATGGTGCAACCCTTGATATGCACACAAAGTTGGCTTAGAGGTGAAACTATTGCTTTGCATCGTGTGTCATCAAGTGAAGAGATTGAGTTATGTGAAGAGGCGGAAAAAGATTATAGTTTTACGTTATTTTTGAATGTTTGATTTGATTAATTCGTTTTACGTTATGTTACATCATTTACGTGTATGGTTTTCTTTTCTAATCTTTTGTTTTTTTTGTATGTAGAAATATTGGAGATGTCATCATTGTCAAGTAGGCAAAATATGAAGTGTGGTATATTGCCTCCTAAAATGAAGGTTATGAAACAAACAACATTGCGAAGATGAGATCATTGAGAAAATGTTGATACTTGATAAGGATTTGAACAAAAAAAAACTGAAAAAAACCGAACCGAGCTGAACCGTTCAGTTCAGTTCGGTTTTCGGTTTACATTTTCAAAAAAAAAACCGAACTGAACCGAACTGACTTTTTTAGTTCAGTTTGGTTTCCGGTTTTAGGTGAAAATTGAACCGAATAAAACCGATAACACCCTTAGGCACTTATTCATATTCAACTTGCCAAATAAGGTTTAGGTAAGCAGGCTTCGTTACAAGCAGCTTAACACTCTAATTATAAATGTTTATAGTGCCGATAATTTTGGAACGTCTCCAAACCATGCATGCTAATTAAGAAACCTCATGAGTTGGTCTAAGCTGACATAATCTCCATTTGAAAGCCACCGAGCTTGTGATAACCTATTCTCTTGATCTAATCCATCACGCATTGCCGGCCAGCCCACCAGGGAGACAATGACCTTCATGATCTCGAATCGCCCGACCTAGCTAGTTTTATTCATTTCAGGTGATTGTGGTGGTGGTGGGGGGTTGTCGTGGTCGTGGAGATATGTTAACAGTGACAAAGATTAATGTCACGTACTACTCGTCGAAAGTTTAGTTGATTCACCTTTTTTTTTTTATGTGCTTCATCTATTAAGTTAATTTGGTCTTTGGTATTTTACTTTAGTCAAATTGATCTATATGTTTATCTCTAGTAACTCTAGTAACCAGTGTAGAGGAAGAAGGTGCCGATTTTAACACCAATTTGACAGAAATGAGCTGAATTATTGATTAATCGAGATAACCCATAGTTAAAGAGTCAAAAAAAAAAACATATACCAAAAAATGTAATTACCAACAATTAACAAACTGAATGCATGCTTGAAAAAAAAAAAAAAAACATGATCAATCATAACAGAAGTGAGCAGCCAAAAATGATAGCAGAGGTAGAATTAGAAACCCCTTGTATGTAACTGATTGCATCTTGAATATATAAGCTGCGAAAAACCAGAATTACCTTGAGATGATCAAAGTAAATGTACGTACTTACGAAAAACACATAAAATTGAGTACTACACTTCCGCACCGGTAGCCCTACAGATTGTTGTACATGCTTATGGATAATTAATTAAAACAAAAAATAATATAAGTGGCAATGAAGGTATTGAAACCAGAAATCCTTGGATCACTAGAGCTATGTTACTCAAAAGCTTAAGCTTCCTGAAATGGATCAACAATGAATATCCAGCTTTCTATATAGCATCCTAGTTACAAGAAATTAGCAGATACAGTTTTGTAACATGTATAGAAAGGTATTCAACCTCTTCAACCACTAGGACTACAAAACTATGCCACATCCCAAAAGGCACCATCCTTCTCAATGTTCTCATCTCACTAAACTCTTATTTAAAGTGTTACTAATATCGTACGAGCTAGTAACCACACTAAAAATAATTAAGATGACAGTAAAAGTAACAAACGTCTTCTCAAAAAAAAAAAAAGTAACAAATGTCTTGGATTAATCTCTCATTTGGCAATAATTTCACAACAGATTCAATAACAAAGACAAAGGAACTGTCCTCAATGAGACGAATTTAACGTCAAAAAATGTAAATCATGTATCCTGCTTTCACAGAGAGTAACTGTCCTCACACATTTCAACTCTGTTTAAGTATAAATGAACAATGAGATGTGTAGATCAATGAGACGATTTTAACGTCAAAAAATGTAATCATGTATCCTGCTTTCACAGAGTAACTGTCCTCACACATTTTAACTGTCTGCTGAAAGTATAAATCTTGCCGGGCGATATGTTTGCCGTAACTGTATTTCCTCTATAATGTAGTATTTTAACAGTGTTGTTGTTCTCCGACCAAATGCCAACTTCGTGAAGATCTCCTTCACTCCAGCAGATGTTGACTGTTACCCCGCCGCGTGCCTTCAAGCCTTTGACACAACCATTTGCCCATTTATCCCAGGGAAGTGCAGGAAGTAAATACAAGTCCTTGACTGAGCTTTGGACAAGCATTTCGGCAACTGCTGCTGAAAAGCTGGCACCAAAAGAGACAAATGTAACGAAACTGTCATGCTACCAAAATCTGCCAAAGTCACTCGAAGAAAATTCGGACAGATAAAATATGTACTTTGAACCAAATATATACAAAGTCGGGCAGAATTGGTCATAAACAAAACAAATGGAACCAATGTGGCTTACCCAAAGTTGGCATCAATCTGGAAAGGAGGATGTGCAGTGAACAAGTTACCGTATAATCCTCCTTCAAAATCACTTTCACGCTCTGGATCCACCAAGTTAATCAAATGCTTTACCATCCGATATGCATGTTCACTGTTGTGAAGACGTGCCCACAATGCAGTCTTCCATGTAGTTGACCATCCCGGACCTTCCTCTCCTGTTTTAGAGTACATGAATACAAAGAGTGATAAGTATAGTATATAATCATATAAGTGGCTTTCACTTATTTCTTAAAAGGAAATCACTTCCTGGGATTGCAAGACCAACATGATACAATTAATTGTGACAGACAAACCTCTTTTATAAAGGGTATAATCCACTGCTTTACAGAGGTCTGGATTTTTTTCAAGAGTTATTGTGTGGCCTGGAAACAGGCCAAACAAGTGTGATACATGTCGATGGTGCACATCTGGGTCCTCAAAATCTTGTGCCTGCATCATAACAGATATAACTGTTTGTTTGCAATAATGTAACAATAATTTACACGAACTTCATTAGACATCATATAAGACCTGGAAACAGATTCCTCAAAAGATAAACAAACACTACTAGCTCACCCATTCCATGATAGAACCATCTCTAGCAATTTTTGTGGTTGGAAGCCTTGATTGAACATTGCGAACATGTTCAATAAAAGTATCTTGAGTTTTTCCTAAAACCTGTTTTCAAAAGGAGATACTGTAATTACTGTAAAATATACAAAGTTTCTACAGCCAAGCACGATTTCACAGGCATACAATTAGAGTTCAACCTCAGCAGCAGAAAGAACTGCAGAAAAGACTTCTTTAATGATTGAGATGTCCATGGTTGTTGAGTAGCTCACACTGGCCTGCTTACCATCAGGAGCGATAAACATGTGCTCTGGAGAAGTTGATGGGTTGGTTTCAAGATACCCGCCAGGTCCTTCAATCAACCAGTCCAGCAGAAATGATGCACATCCTTCCAACAAAGGATATGCCTTACTTTTCAGGAAATCCTAATGACAGAAAAATAATTTTCCTGCATTATTCAACTAGAACACTTAACTCGGATTAGTCAGATAAGACGAGAAACAGATACATAAACTAGTTTCTTAATATAAATGGTCATACAATTAACTTTAACTGGTAAGTAGTAACGAAATTAGACTCCCAATCCAACCATGTAGTTGGAGTTCTGGCACCTAAAAGATAACCTCTCTCTCTCCAAGAAATAGAAAACAGACAATATTTTGAGAGAATAGGAGCTCACTTGATCCATAGTATAAGTATAATGTTCCCATAGATGAGTACAGAGCCACGCTCCTCCCATAGGCCATAAAGCCCATACAGCTTCACCTCGATCTGGTGATGTTTTCGCCCATACGTCAGTCACTTGATGCACAACCCAACCACTAGCTTCATAGTTGACCTGAAATGAGATGAATAAGAAAGGTAAGACAGTAACACACAGAAAAACAACGAACCATTTTCAAGGTAACTGCAGATATTAATCGATCAGCACTGATCAATTCATGCCTCATTGCATAAGGACTACTGCTAAAGAGCACTTATGAAATGCATGGGTTGTTCAAAGGAACTGCAATCTGTCATTCTATAGGCACCACAATGTGCACTCCCAGAATTAACTTGAGGTTTTTTTTTTTTTCATGTAATTACAAAACTTTGATGCCTCTCAGTATTTCATCTCAGAATCCTCATTTACAGCATACATGTTTTATCATATTTGTCTCACTAAAGAAGAACCTCATCCCAATACATGTATTGCGTTATATGAGAACACAAAAAGTTATGGGTTTGAATGTAAACTAGAAAGGCAGAATTCTAACCTCTGCGGTTTTACTTCCATTAATAGATAATGAAGATGTGTAATCAAACAAGGGTTCCTGGCATTCACGTAGATTACAAGGAAGCGAAGGCCAATAGTTCATCTGAAGATTAATGTTCGTATGAGGGGCACCACTGAAAGAACAAAGGTGAAGTAAGTAACATCTCCTATTATTCAATAAACAGCACCAAATTAGTTTAGCTATGCTCATGTTGATGTATTTAACTCTATGATGGTTCACTTGCCATGTTGTTACACTTACCTATGTTCCTCTAGAAAGCTTTCAACATCTAATACACACACATAATATATATATATATATATATATATATGTATATATATATATATATGTATATATATATATGTGTATATATATATATATATATATTTATAGAGAGAGAGAGAGAGAGAGAGAGAGAGAGAGAGAGAGACATACTCCCATGGAGGTGAGATTTTGTCATTCCATATACCCTGCAGGTTTGCAGGCTGAGTTCCAGGCCGTGAACAGGAAATAAGAAGATATCGACCATATTGGAACAAGAGTTCCACAAGTGAAGGATCTTCATCAGTTTTAAAGGAATTCACCCTGTCAGCAGTAGAGCCCAAGGCATTGTCAGTTCCCTTAAAATTCAAATTTTTAATGGGGTTGCACTTCTTCATCTCCAAACTTTTATTTTCATATATGCTCTTAGAGCTTTTAGAAAGCTGCAATGAGACACGATGAAAAAGATTCTGATAGTCATCCAAATGATGAGCATAGAGGTCAGAATATGATAAATTTTTTATTAAATTCAATGCAGCGAGTGACTCTGAAGTTGGACTTCTCTTAGAATCAGAAGGCTCAGTAAATGGATCTTTAAATGAAGATGAGGCTACCAGAAGCAACACAGCCCAATCTGCCTCTTCAACTCTAAATTTCATGTCATCCAAAGCATGTATCACACCTTTGTCACCACTAATCTGCAAATCAAGAACTGCAGTGAACTGAATCCCGTCATCAATTCTTTTACCAGGACAACCTCCTTCAAGTATAATTTGGTTTAGACCATTTACATGTGAACCATGATGCAACTTGCTGTCAAGAGAAACTGTAAATGATAGGGATCCTGATTTGCTTGCAGATATCTTTGTCACAATCACTTGGTCAGGATTCGAAGCAAAATGCTCCCTAGTATATTCTACCTCTCCCACAGAATATTTAATCCTTGCTGTTGCAGTATCTAGGTCTAATTCTCTGCTGTAAGTTTCTTCAGCATACTTGAGATGTGAATCATCAAACTCCAGGTTGATGTCGCAGAGTAGTTGGTATACCTTCATAAAGAGTATGTAACAGAATATTATTACAGAATAACCAACATCTCCTATTAGACATGGAAACCATTAGATTGAAATTTTAAAGTAGCATTCACAACAATAAGCTCCTATTAACGCGACATAATTGGAATCTAGTTAACCATAAGCTGTGAATTACAAGATTCCAATTATATTTACCATACAAAACCTAATGACATTTCAAAAAAGATCTCTATATGATGGCATATCATCTACTCTATTATGTTACTGATTAAATTAGCCTTCCACTATCACCAACAATCTGGAAAATGAATACTTGTACTGAATTAAATAACATGTTTGGCCAATATTAGATTCCGTTTATCATTTAGTCAAAATTCAGTGATTTCTAACGAGCAGAAAAATGGCGAACGAATCATAATCAAAGTGGATGAAGTTACATACAGCAGATTGCTCTCCGCTCAACTTGACCGCTGCTTCAGTTGCTTCAACATATTTACCATCATCAACAAGTTTCCTAACCTCAGTTAGCGCCTGTGGAGCATTTGGGTTGGCGTAGTTGCCCGGAGTTCCAGTCCAGAGTGTGTCCTCTACACCAATTGAAACTTGATGCAATGATTTTCACTATAATTTACGGTGTGTGCCTCTGTGCAAGACATAGAGATAGAGAGACAAAACTGTAGAATTATTTCATCATCAATAATCTGAGAAGGGCAAAATCCCGGAAATACAAAACTGAATTCTGTAAGAATAATCACTCGTTTCAAAATTTCTCTATATCTCAGATTTCTGACCCACCAAAATGAATAATTAAAGCCAAAATATTTTCATCTACAAAGGTGGATGAACCAAACTTCCCAATTTCACATATGATATGGTGCATGCTTATCCAATTCAGGGATCCCTCCAAATCCATTTGATCACTCACAAAAGTAATTTCCGGTTTCATTTAGGAAAACAACTAAACAAGTGAAAGCATTCCAAGCAACATAGACCAAACCACAGAAAACCCAATGAAAGTACACTAGATGCAAGTTTACCATTGAGCTGAAGAGTTTCTGAAGCCACAACACCCCAGACCATAGCTCCAAGCCTCCCATTCCCAATTGGAATTGCATCTGTCCAGAACTTTGCAGGCCCACCAAAAGTAACCTTCAAAGGCTCAGAACTCTCATGTTCCTTCACTAAACTAGGAGTCCAGAGGTCCTTCTCTGCAGGCGGCAGCAGCAGAACCCAGTCACCATCCTCCATTGCACACAAAACTGAAACAAGAAGATGAAGCCCGAAGGCTTATAAAGCTTGCAGCCTAATTTCAGTTACACAAACAAGTTGTTAGGCGGTGAAGTAATGACGATATGTGGTGGGGCATTTTCTGGTTTGGTGAGATGGGTTTTATCCGGTGAAGCAAAGTAAAGGGGTCCCCATGTAATCATGTGATCTATCTCTGTAGGTTTGGTAAGTTGAGTTCTTTTTTTATCTTTTTTGCTTATTTTGTACTTTAAGGAAACCAGAATCACAACAGAACCAGAAAGAATGTGTTTCTTTCCTCTTTGAAGCGATGAAACGGCGGCGGATATGTTAATGGTAACGTCAGATTAGCCCACGAGAATTTTAATTTGTTATTGGATATTTTATCTTACCAATATTGGATTTGGGTACTCAAACTTGCCACCACTCCCACCAGCTCTACAAGAATGACAGGAAGTATTGTTGCTACTCTAGCTTCAATTAACATGGTAGATTGTAACACCCTTACATCTATGATTTGTGTCTCCTATGTACGAATGAGATTATTTGTTCGAAAAGATCATTTAACCTAACATACATCGACGGAGGTAGTTATTTTTTTTGTCTATAAAGAAGTCCTTCAAAAACAGAACGTGCAGAAACTTTAGCAACCAATTCACTCTGCATGCATGTCCACAACTAGATTTCCAATAACATCTTTCTTGAAGCAATATCTCCTTCTCCTAGATGAATCGATCCCTGAAGAGAACTACTCATTTCAGCATCGCATGATTTTTTTGTTTGTTGAGGAGTTCAGCATAGCTTGGTTGAGATCATGATATATAGTTGCGTCCTGCTGAAGAATCCAAATGCAGTCATCGGCTCATCAGCCTGCTGATGTGCAGCAATTACTGAGTCCATGACATAAAACCTCTTACCTCAAACTGTTCATGTCCCAACAAAATTCAGCTTACATGTTAATCGAAGCATTGCATACAAACAGATCAAACTCCACTTCCAATTGAATGTTATCATGTGGGTTGAAGTTCATTTCTTCATTATATATGCCTTAGTCTTCGATCTGGTCTTCATTACCAGTTTGAAAGAAAGGATTAAAGTAATGTTCGAAAGAAAGGTTAGGAGAAAGTTATCAAAGTAATATTGGCATTCTCTCGACTCTCTATTAAGTACTTTAATTATTTTGTATGAGGAAGTACCCATTAAATCAACCTGACCATAAAAGAATTTCGAGCATGCATGGCAATATTCGATGAGCTACGGTCTTCACTTAGTCTTAGCAGTTAATCAAATTTTCAACATTGACGTGCTGCAGATTGAAGGCAGAGGCCACATTAATTTAAAAACTAGGTTCTCATTAAATTAAGGAAACTAAAAACTCTAACCCTAATCCCGGACACCATCGAAATCCTAATAAGCCTAGGAAGTACTGTCCTACTTGGACAAGTTTATCATCAAACCTTAACCAAAGAGGGATGTTAATTTCCCCTTATATAAAGAAAACAGTTCACGACTGAACGTAGGTCGCCGTTTTTCATCTTTATAAACGTAGCTTGATTTCTGCCAATAGGGAGATCGGTGATGATCGAGTCTCTATTCGCTTGCTTTAATCCTCGATGCAATTCGAGCGGGATTAGGGTGCTAAAAAAAAAAAAAAAACTGAAGAAACTAAAGAGAGAGCAGAAGGAAAACGAAGATCAGCAGTACAGAATTAGTGAGTGTAGCAATTGGCAATCACCTCCTCCTGATATCATGGAGAAAGTTCTGCAGCGTGCTAGAGTAAGTGATCAAATAAGGCTAAGCATTGCCTGCAAGTCTTGGATGTCGATCGTTACACGTAGAGATATTCACAGTGTGTTTCTACATGCTTCGTCCCGAGTCGGAAAGAGGTCGTGAGTCGGAGCGAAGTAGAATCCTTAGGTCCTGCACTCGGAACCTGCACAAGTGACAACGTCAAGAAGTCGGGACTGGGGTGGCCCAGTCTTCGACTCTCTGATGCTTAAATTAGCTTTGAGCACTTGCAAGGTAGAGGAGTGTGAGAGAGAGAAGTGTGTACCTTTTGTGGTAGCTTGTGCCCGTTTTATAGGCCAAGGTTGGGCACTTAGGCCTTAGTCTCCAATGTGGGACTACTTGCTAGTCTTTGTGGTGTCTCCCCTTTTAGGGGTGTTTTGCCGCTAGAGTGATTTTAGCGAGCAGTTTGTTACTGGCCCTTCACTCCTTGGATATCTGTGAGGGGCTTATTTTGTCTGGAATGATCTTCGGTGACCGGGTAATTGCACCTTATTCTCGGCTCAGCCAAGTATTTTGGCTATGTACTAACAAGTCCCCAAGTCCCCAGTCCGAGAGAGCTCTTAGGTGGGGAGTTATTCTATAGATGCCGAGAATAAGTTTTACCCGGGCGCTGGAGGCATGGTGCCGAGTCCCCAAGTCCCCACGCGAGAGTCGCGAGGTGACGGGGGTGAAGTTCTAAGTTTAGTTGGCGAGAGGAAACGCGCTATTGGTGTTACGTGCCGCTATGGGGCGACGTAGTGCGCGCATTCGAGTTTCACTGATGGGAGTGTGGCGAGCCGCTGATGGGCGAGTCAGTTCGCGCTAGATGGCGAGACTCTCGAGCGGCGGGCCGATGCTGGGCGAGTAAGTCCGCGCTAGATGGCGAGACTCTCGCGGCGTGGCGGGCCATTGATGGGCGAGTCAGTCTGCGCTAGATGGCGAGACTCTCGAGCGACGGGCCGATGCTGGGCGAGTAAGTCCGCGCTAAATGACGAGACTCTCGCGACGTGGCGGGCCGCTGATGGGCGAGTAAGTCCGCGCTAGATGGCGAGACTCTCGCGGCGTGGCGGGATGTCTTAGCGTCCCCCCCTTTTCTTTTCTTTTTTTTTGCGACAAACGAGAGCGACGTGGCGTTGCCCTGTCCGTAGAGGTTTGTGGGGTCTGGAGAAATGTCTATATATAGGGTTGGGGAGAACTGGAGGGGGGATTGCGTGATTTCAAAACCGAAAACTGGGTGAGCCGCAATTTACGTTTTAGGGTTTCGGCAGTTCTTATAAACTTCAGACTGGGAAACGTTCAATTTCATCCTCGATCGAGAGGGTGCGAGCGCTCGGCTATTTGCAACCAGCTTCACTGCCACTACGCAAATCTCACTACCAGAACAGGCAGTTTAGCCGACGAAAAATTTTCGTCGCCCTGTTAAAAAAATTCGTCGGCTACAACCTTAGCCGACGAAGGTTCGTCGGCTATAGTGTCGTCGGGAAAGGGTCGTCTGTAATGACTTTAGCCGACTAGACAAAAAATTTCGTCGGCTATAGTATGACTATAGCCGACGAAATAATATCGTCTGCTATAGTCCAACCTTTAGCCGACGACATTATTTCGTCGGCTATAGTCATACTATAGCCGACGACATTATTTCGTCTGCTAAAGTATGAACTATAGCCGACGAATAATGTCGTCGGTTATCTTCGAAACTTTAGCCGACGAATAATTTAAAATATTCGTCGGCTAAAGTTTGTAATAAAAAAATATAAAACATCTATGGCCGACGAAATATTGTATTTTTCGTCGGCCTTATAGACATTTAGCCGACGAATTAAAGCTTATTTCGTCGGCTAAACTTTTTTTTTTTTTTTTTAAAAAAACTTTAGCCGACGAATTAAGGCTTTTTTCGTCGGCTATAAGTGCATTCCAGTAAAAAAAAAAAACCCCGAAATTTCTGAATTACCATTCCATGCAAGCTGCAAAAGACATATTTAACAATTTCATATAACCAACAACAAACACATAAAAGAATATATGAACTACATAAAAGTATCAATTTACATAAAAGTATATTATCAACTACGTAAAGTCTATATCGTCTAAATTGAAGTCATCTTCTGGGGGCTGCTGCGGAGGTTGCGGCGGCTGGGGTAGCGTCATGGGCGGAGGCATGGGCGGAGGCGGAAGTCCCTGACTCTGGGCAGCTGCAAAGTCCTGCATGTACTGCAACATCTGCTGCTGCTGGGCCTGCTGGATGGCATATATCTCGGCAACATAGGCTGCCTGCGCGGTATTAAAGGCTGCCAACGAGGCAATATAGGCTTGCTGCGAGGCAGCCTGCGAGGCAGCCTGAGCAGCTTGAGCAGCTTGCTGTTCTCGTAGTCTCTGAACTTCCGACTCTAGCTGAGTCGTCCTGTTGATCGTGGACGTGGTGCTGGTCCCGGTCGAGGTTGCCTTTCGTTGAAATCCTGGAGTGTTCTTCAGGACCCCCTCGCCTCTCTTTCCTAGACCTCGGCAGTAGAAGTTGTTTCCTCTCGGTGGGAAGGCTGTGCCCATGATCCTCGCCCCAATCGTCGGATCCGAATTGTCGATCCGGGACATGGCTTCGGACATCTCGGAATCCTGCGTGTCCGGCCATCCCTCCCTCACTAAGGTACTCAGGACCTCGTCACTAGCCTCCCTCACCCTCGCCTATATGGATAGGAAAAAAATTATTAATTAAAATTTTTACATAAATTTAAAAATTTAAAAACGTAAAGTGACTTACAATATCCTCCTGGGAGTCAGGATATGCCTTCTCGTACGTATAGACGTAGGGGTTGACTTCTGGATGTTCCTTGGCCGCCTCGTCCATGAAGACACCGAACGGTCTAGAACCGGCATGATGGTTCCTTGTGTTGCGTTGCCGGTTCTGAGCGTTCACCCGGGAAACCGCCTTCAAAGAAAAAAGTAAACTATTAGTAGAATATTTTAAAACGCACGTACTTATTTTTAAATTAACTAACTAATTTATTTAAATACCTGTTTACGAGGGTTGTTGAATTCTGATGTCAGAAGCCAACGCCACTCGTACTCCCTGTACTGGAACTCAGTAGGGGTACCAGAACGTGCGTTCCCGTGCTTAGTCCAATGGGTCCGCAGCTCGTTCTTCCACTCCTTGTACCTACAGATACAACAAAAATATTAGAAATATTATTAATATCACATACATACAAAATTGTTTTTCATTAACTTCCCAACGTACCTTCCCCCATGCACAACGTCGGCCCAGCTGTCCCTCAGGTGCTCGGGAACCTCAAACCACACCTGCATTTAACCGATTATTATTAGTTTAGCTTTTCGAAAAATCAACAATTTAATACATAATATTATTTTGGAAACTCACCGACATCGCGTTGTGGACCATGTCCTTAACCTCCTGCGGGACCTCGCCCCAGTCGGACCACAGCATAGGGACTCTATCCCGGATGAGAGCACCCACGCGGCCGGAGTACATCCTCGACTTCCCGCCCGATACTGCGTGGCCATCCCCGTCAGTATCGATGGGGATCCTCCCCATGGTACTCACCATCTTCTCGAGAGCTTTCCCTGTGACGGGGCCTCTCTTCTTCTTTGTGCCTATGACATGATTCGGCCAAATTGATTATTAAAATATATATATGACCCTTTAAAAGTAATCTAGTTGCCTGACTGATTACCTGAGGAGCTCGCGACGGATTCCGGCTCTGTCGCCGATGATGATACCCTCGCAGAAATAAGAGGCGTATCAAAAGGCAGGAACCGGTACGCCGTTGATGGAGCCACTGGCGGGGGCAGTGGATAAATCGGCGTCCCTGAGTCATCGACTACAGGTATCGCCGGTATCATCCGCGGAAGGAACAGATGAGGCGGCGGCATCTGTACCCCAGATGACCCACTATCCGAAGAAGTAGGACCCGGAGTGGGCGCCCGGTGTATCTCGGGCATACGAGGTGCAGACACCTCCATCAAGGGCCTCGGGGAACGAGGGACGGCCGCTTGCCTCGATGAAACGGGCACCTCCGGCGCCGTCTCCAGAAGGCTCGCACGTCTGGCTGTCATGTGGCCCTGAAACGTCGTTTGAGGGTTGCTAGAGGTTCCCTCAGACGATTCGGACCTTTGGCCCTTCGAACTCTTCTTCGATCGAAAAAAGCCGCTCATCCTATTTATAATATTAATTAAAGGCTTTAGATTATTTTGTCTTTGTTTTATAAAAAATTATACATTTTTAAAATTATACTTATTCAATAAAAATTTACACGCACATACCAATATATATATAGATATATATATATATATATATATATTTTACTTACATAACAATATTATATATTAACTAACATATCGTAAAACTAAATTCGAAATCAAAAATAAATTAACACATATATTCAAAAATAAACACATAAATTCAAAAATAAACACATAAACTAACATAATTAAATTAACACAAATTAAATTAACACAAATTTAATTAACACAAATTAAATTAACAAAAATTAAATTACAAGTTTTATTCCTTTCTTCAACTTCGCGTTTTCATCCCGATTCTCTAGTTAATCTAGTGTTAAAATTTTTAATAATATTAAAAATTACAAAACAACAATTCAATAATATTAAAACAATTTATTCATAATATTAAAAATTACAGAAATGTTAAAATACAGAAATGTTACAATAATTTTAAAATTTTGTAATGTTAAAAATTACAAAAATGTTAAAATTACAGAAATCAGTGGTGCACATTACTATTTGGATTTGGATTTGGATTTGGTGTTTGTTAATGGCATGAAGGACAGTAAGCCACATACCAATTATGGAGAAGTTTGAACCGCTGGGTCACTTTGTTTTTTTAACCAACATTTTTATAATTTAACAACCTTTTAAATTATTATTTGTTAAATATTTATCCGATTTTTTTTAACTCACTTGTCCAATATAATTTACAAATTTAACAAGATGATTACATTAAAATAAATTTTATTAGCACATATCCAACTACTGTATACACACCTTAAAATTATTTTTGTTTAACTTTTGTTTCAAAGTTCCTCATATATCCCTCTATAATATTACTCATTAAACTGTCTTCTTCAATCTTCATCTCAACCTAGCAACCGCATCACGTTAAAAAAAATAACCATTCTTTAACAATATTGTGATAGTAAAAATTGGTCTAGTTTTTGAATTGTTTCTTTAGATCAAAACAAGATAATTGGTACTACAAATCGAAACCCAACACATACAAGTTACGGTCATTCTCAGTTTTATACAACCAAAATGGCAAAACGCAGAAGCAATCATCAATCCATTTATTTTGCAGAAAAGAAATCGATGAATTTGGGGTTTATGGGAGCGTACCTTGAGCAGACAAACAGCACCACTAGCGTTTTGGAGACCGGGAGGGAGGAGGGAGGAGACCGGGAGACCGGGAGGGAGGAGGGAGGAGGAGGAGACCGGGAGGGAGGAGGCTAGGGTTGAAAAACTGCAGAAATGAGGGAGGAGGCTAGGGTTCGCAATTAAAACCCGAGGACTTTAGCCGACGAAATAATTTGTTCGTCGGCTAAAGAACAAAATTTCGTCGGCTATACATATATTCGTCGGCTAAACCTTTGAAATTCGTCGGCTAAACCTTTGAAATTCGTCGGCTAAACCTTTGAAATTCGTCGGCTAAACATTTGAAATTCGTCGGCTAAACCATCTAAATTCGTCGGCTAAACATTTGAAATTCGTCGGCTAACCTTTGAAATTCGTCGGCTAAAAATTTGAAATTCGTCGGCTAAACATTTGAAATTCGTCGGCTAAACCTTTGAAATTCGTCGGCTAACCTTTGAAATTCGTCGGCTAAACCTTTGAAATTCGTCGGCTAAACCTTTATACATTTGGCATGTTGTTCTGGTGATGACCAAACTTGAGAAACACAAATCCAACCGTCAGATCTTACCATCATGATAAAATACATGTATGGGAAAAAATTCAACTTGATCCGAAAAGAATAAGGGCTCGATCCGGACGGTCAATCTCGTAAGTCAAACCCCTAAACGCACGGAAAAGGTCGTTCGACCGTCTAAATTACGTATTTTGGCCGGACCTCCAACTGAAAATAGTTTCAAACCGATGACACGCAACAAGTCTTATAAAAATTTTACGCAAAATAACCACCGAAACCGGGGCTACCCATAGGGAGAAAGAATGGAAAATTGAATTGACCGCCACAATGTTGGGATGATTGCTGAGCTGCCCAAAATCGTACTCATTAAGCACCGCTAAAATGTCTTCCCCCGTCCATCTTCTGGGAGGCACGTCGTGTTCTACGGTCCCATCAAATGCCTTTTCATCGAACCGCCATTCGTGATCATATGGAAGGAAAGCACGGTGACCCAATCTGCATATCTTGTTGCAATGACTGCTGCTCCCCTCATCGCTAAGGCACTCTGGACAAGCCTTGTATCCCCTAACAACGTTGCCCGACAACATCCCACGGGCAGGAAAATCACTGATGGTGCCAACAACCATGACATGCATCTGGAACATCTCGTGCGTGTACTTGTCATAAGTGGGATGACCAACGTCCCACAAAAATTTAAGCTCTTCAATCAAAGGTCTCAAGTACACATCGAGACACTTCCCCGGATAACCGGGCCCCGGAATCAACAAACTCAACATATTGTACTCCTTCTTCATGCACATCCATGGGGGAATGTTGTACGGTACCAAAATCACCGGCCATATACTGTATTGCAGACTCATGTTCCCAAAAGGGTTGAACCCGTCGGATGAGAGCCCGAGCCTCACATTTCGGACCTCTGACGCAAATTGAGGAAACTCCCTGTCTATATGCTTCCAAGCCTCCCCGTCAGCAGGGTGTATAAGGGTATCTTCGTCATGCAATTCCCTATCAGCGTGCCATCTCATCGCTTCGGCCGTGTGTGAAGACATGTACAACCGCTCCAACCTATCCGTCAAAGGGAAATACCGAAGTACCTTTACAGGTTTCCTGTTGCCTGCAGGAGTCAGCTTATATCTGTCAGTGTGACATACCGGACATGCGTCAAGGCCACCAAGGTCATTCCCTTCTGGATCTTTACCCCAAAAGAGAACGCAGTCATATCTGCATGCATGGATCTTGATGTAGGAAAGCCCAAGATCTTTCAGGATACATCGGACCTTCCGATGAGTGGTAGGAAGACGATGACCGTTGGGCAGCATCGAAGCAGTGTACTGTAGATACTCATCAACAGCCTTCACGGTCGATTTTGTCTCAACTTTAATCCTCATTACGTCCATCACACTTTCAAGAACGGTCTTCTGACAACCGGGGTACACAGGGGTCTGTTGGAAAGCAAGCAGTTTGTTGTACTTTTCAATACCAGCAGTGTTCACAGCTCTAGGGAAGGGCTGCACCGGGTCAGGCATATACTGTCCTTGAGCGCATACACCGCTCTCATAAGGAAACATGTCGTTGATGAATGTCGTTGTTGGATCGTTGGATGTACTAGCACTGCCCGTCTCGGAAAATTGGCCATGATCATGCGGACCCCCTGATGATGTTTCACCGTGATATAACCAACATGTGTACTTCTCCCAAAACCCGTTACTCCTCAGGTGCTGCCATACTTTGTCAATGGGAAATCGATACATATCGCTGCGACACTGACATTTCGTGCACGGGCAATAGAAAATTGTATTCCCGTTAGCATTATCCATCGCATATTCTAGAAAACTCATAACTCCTGCACCGTATCTTTTGTCCCATTTTGGAAGCGAAATCCAACTCTTATCCATATCCTAAAAATATAACAAAATATATATATATTTATAACGATGCTAGCTAATTATTAATAAAATTTCATGCCATATATAAAATCTCAATTCATTTAGTATATATATATTCTACGTACGTACTACAACTAATTAATTACGAAATTATCATTATGAACTCATATATATCATCAACAACTTCATACCATATCAACACAATAATATTATAAATTAATATTAACATATATATATATATATTTACTATTTATTAACAACAAATTAATTCATATATATTATCAATTCAAATCATCAACCAAATCGATCAACACATATATATATACATCCAACGTACTCAAAATTAATCAACTCAATCACAATCAAAATCAATAAACTCAATTAATCACACTAATTAAAATCGATCAACTCAAATAAAACTCAATTAATCAACATATATATACATATACGTACCTATATATGGCACCACAAATTGATTATGGACAGATTTCGACAACACCCAAACTTTTTCTCCCCTTTTTTCTTCTCCCGTTTTTTTTTCCGTTTTTTTCGAAATGAGCTGCTGCTGCCCAGATCTGCAAATATAAAGCACTTTAGCCGACGACTATGAATTTCGTCGGCTAAACCTTTAAATATTTCGTCGGCCATGGTTTGTGAACTTTAGCCGACGACATAAATTCTTTAGCCGACGAAATTTTTTTTCGTCGGCTAAAGTTTGTCATAGCCGACGAAAATTTAAAATAGCCGGCGAAATAAAATTTCGTCGGCTAAAGTGGACATCATAGCCGACGAAAATTTACCTTAGCCGACGAAAGAAATTTTCGTCGGCTAAAGCCCACTATAGCCGACGAAAAAATGCTTCGTCGGCCTGGTTTTTTTTTTTCGTCGGCTATAACCTTTCTTCTGGTAGTGTCTGCTGTTTCAAGGTATGAATTTGTCGCCTTCTTTGTCTTTGGATTTTTGTATGTGGTGGTGTTGTTGTTTTGGGTTATTTGGGGTGAGTGAGATTGTTCACATGTTTGTGATGTTGGTAGGAATTCTAGGGTGAGAGATTTATTGTCGGGCTAGTTAGGATTAAGGTAGCGGCGTATGGCAAATCCGGTGTGGGTGTCCAGCGAAGAGATTGTGGTGGTCTCTAGTTCACCTAGTTTGGATTCGGACACTTTGCACCAGATGGAGGAGGGCTTGGATAATCTTATGGCAGAGATTGCCTTTGACTTGGGGGAAAGCATTCCTATGATGGATGCCGGGTCTCATGTGTCCTCGTGTAACCCTCTCTTGCAGGAGGTAGAGGAATTTATAATGGCGAGATCTCGAGAGGAGGATGATTCGTTTTGGGAACCTCCTGGTGAGAGTATGACATTGTCGGAGCTTGAAGCGCTTCGGCAGAATTGGAGTATTCCAGAGGAGGTTTTGTTGCGGCCGCTTGGCAGGAGGGTGAAGTTTTGGGATCCCCCGGGTAACTCTATGTTGGTATACGAGTACCAACTGAGATGCGGGTTGATGTTCCCGTTGCCCCCATTTGTGCAGTACACCTTGGCGTGTCTGCATGTCGCTCCGGGGCAAGTTACCCCCAACATGCTGAAGCAGATTTTGGGAACAGGCGTGCTATTTCACCTGCTGAAGCAGGAGTTCCCAAATTGTGAAGAGTTCAACGCGTGCTAGCACATGGGGTGGTGCGCGAAAAAGGGCAGCCGGGGCTGTGTGACGATGAAGGTGTTTCGATTGTAAGAAGGTGTTTCGATTACCAATGGGAAGCTTGAGCTGGAACTGGGCGCAGCTGTTGAATGTCTTCTGTACCAATGGGCGCAGCTGTAAGAAGGTGAAATTTAAACATGGGCGCAGCTGTTGAATGCCTTCTGTACCAATGGGAAGCTTGAGCTGGAACTGATATACAAAGTTCATATTTCGTAGTAATATGTACTAGGCTAACTTGTATCGAAAAAAAAAATGTACTAGGCTAACTGAAATCTTAAACTAGTGATCGATGAGTATCTGGTAGTAAGAGACAACAAGAAATTTCTAGAGAGAGAGGGTCTACCTTCTCTCTAGAAGTTTTCTCAACCCATCACCATGTTGAGAGTCTCATGAGCTCAGCCGTATTCTCCACCACCACCATCCCCACCTCCCCCATGTCCACCTAGCTTTTGCCCCTCCCCCATGTCCACCTCATCCATTTTCCCCATCTACCCACCTTACTTCCCTGCCTTACTGAGTCCCATGACGGTTTGAACTCAGATCCATGTCGTTCTCATCACCTCTCCATCTCCTCACTTCTTCACCATAACCCAATTCCAATCTCGACTTCACATATCTTCCATCAGATCGCTAGATCTTCTGGTTCTACTATTGTTGCTTCTCATATGATGTCTTCTTCCTCTCTAGCATTCAGATCTGCTAGTTCCTCCACCACTAAGCAACTTTTCGTCCGTCGGCAAACTTTTGTTCAACTGTAAGAAGGTGTTTCGATTACCTTGGTATTCACTCCTTCTATGGTTACTTGGTTTCTCTTGGGGGCTTTTGTGCTTAGTGTTCTCAACTGGTGGAGAAAGTGGTTTGTTTTGGTGCTCCAGCGGCGGACTTATGTCAAATGGGGACTGGAATGTAGTGACAGTAACTCTGTGCGGTTGATGTTGAAGCGATGGAGGCTGTCAGATTTAGGGTTTCTTACTTTTAGTTTTAGGCTTCTGTGTTGTGTTGTGGTGTGGCTAAGCTCTTTATGGGCTTTATTTTGTTTATGGGCCTAAGTGCCTCTATTGCTGGGCCTATGTGCCTCTTTATGCTGAGACGTAAGTGTCTCTTATGCTGGGGTCTAGTGTTGTATTAGGTTGTACTTTTGGACCATCTAATACATTGCTTACCAAAAAAAAAGATGAGTGTCTAGTTTTTCTTTAGAATTTATCATGTTATTAACATAATTTTTTGTTTTTAAATTTTGATTTATAAATTATGTCCAGAATTACTTGTAAATTTCATATTTAGTTTATGAGTGCCTTTATGCCATTTTTTTTATCAAAATATATGTCCAAAATATTTGTAAAATCAAGATATTAAATAAAATTAAATTCAGTTTACCTCTCAAATCTTTGGTGTTAAAATCAATTTAATCCTCAAACTTTTTTTTTTTAAATCAGTTTGTCCCCTCAACTTTAGTAAACACATCAGTTTGGTCTAATTTTTGAATTCCCCTTAAAATATGACGTCACCAAACTGACAAGATGACCTATAATTCAGGTTGGTGACGTGTATGAAAAGTCCCTGATAACTATAGAACTGAATTACGGGTCCCATTGTCAGTTTGGTGACGTCATATTTTGAGGGGAATTCAAAAATTTGACCAAACTGATGTGTTTACGAAAGTTGAGAGGGCGAACTGATTTTGCCATCAAAGATTGGAGGAGTAAACTGAAATTTTTTCTATTAAATATTTATTAGTGCTTGACAGAAGAATAAAAAAAATTGATATTAAAACAGAAAAATGTTTAAAACAGTTGGTTTTAGCCTATCTAATCAAACATGGTAAAAGGAAAAGAAGGAGGACATCTCAAATCCAATCTAATCAAGTCTTATTAGGTGAAATCCTATCTTGTCCGTGTTACCAAACACCTCTGTTGGGATATAGAATTGACTCTTAGAACATAAAGGTCTTGTGAAATTGCTGGAATTCTAGCAAGTATACATGGTGGATGTAGTATAATGAATAGAAGAAAAAAGGTTGTCGTTCCCACGAGGATATTAGTTTAATTTAAATTATGAAATACATAAACTAACTACACTAAAACACAAGATCACGATAACAATCTAAAGAAATAAACAAACAAGAGAATAAGTAAACAAACAATGATGAATGAATCTAGGGTGTCAGAATCAACCACTAACAATCATATTCATGCTTTGATGCAACTAACAGACTCTTTCGTTTCTCTAGATGACAATTCTCGTATCTAAGTCCAGTTACGGCACTTAGACCATAGTTTTCCTTAAGTGTATGATTCTCTCCAGATACGGCAGAGGTCGTATATCCTAGCATACAGTCTATCTAGTTACATCATAAATTTAACATGTAAGACTCATTACGTTCTAGAAAACAAGAGAATCATGCAAACCATTAATTTAGTTACGTCAATAATGTAATTCACAACTCTTAATCACAATAAGCAAATTTGAATTATATTACAATTACGCCTCAAATTCATCTTCTAATTACTAGATGCAAAGCCCTAAGGTGATCAATCAAAGAACTCAAACATATAGCATTGATTAAAATAGTGACTAAGAATTCATTATAAAGAAACTATAAATCTATTAATCAAACATCAAAAACAAAAACAATCATACTAGAGCATCATCCTAACCCTAGAAAAGGTTTAACAGAAGAACATAACTAAATAAAACATGAAATAGATGGAAAAGGGATGAAGGAAGGATGGATGGATGGTCTCTGCTCCTTTAGGCATCTACAATGTGCTTCTGAGACCTCATTTTCATGTGAAATTCGTGCTCATTTTTATAGAGAAGTTTCTACTCATCTTTGACTTCAAGTTTCCTTGTAGAACTTGGATTCGGACCCCTTTCTTGATATAGAATGGGAAAACCTTGAGATATCTCTTGTTAAACTGGGAATACATATACTCCTTGAATCCTCATCTGCGTTATTGTCATTCAAGTTTTAGGATTGACGGTCTTGTGACACGGAACTTGAGTTCTCCACAAAAGCTTGTAAATCCGAGCAGATTTGCTGATCTGACATTTCTTCATTCAAACAATCATAACTCAGTCTAGAAGTATCGAAATTGAGATCCGTAAACTTCTACAGAAAGTAGATTTCCGTAGCTTTCCAATGATGTAAGGCTCATAGTATGATTCGATCCGAGTAATTCTCAGTAATTCGGAAAAGTTAGATGTTCTGCATAGGCAAATTCTGGGACTTGGGATTGCAGTGGTCTTTCAATCCTTATTTGCGTATTTTAGCTATTTTTCTTCTCTTTACGACATAAACCTACAAAAGCACTAAATTAACGTAAATAAGTCATAAAGAAGATAACTAAACACAAATCTCAAGTATAAGAGGCTTAAAAATATAGGATAATATGAACACATCAGAGGTCTTTGCCGAGTGTCAACATGTCACTGTCGTATCAAGCCACATGGTTCACTCCATGTTTAAAGTAAACAGATTGAACTATTTTTGTTCTTTCTTTGATATATATTGGATATACTTTTTTCAATAATGAGTTCATGTTATTGTTTACGTATTTTGTTTTTGTCTATACATGTACTGGGGCATGGCATGGGAAATTAAGCGCGCAGATATACACTACTCCAAACCCTATGAAATCTTTTTGTATTTGAATATACCTATGAAATCTTTAAAGCATCGGAAACGCAGTCTCTACCAGGTGTACATACACAGACACAAAGACTAGCCTCACCATCATGATCCATTGAGGTTATTGTTCATACTTCATGATATATATAATTCATTCTTGACTAGCTAGGAAGTGCCTATCAATTTAATCGATCTACAGGTTTGTTGTGAACTAAATACTTATAAATCTCATTATCTCAAAACTTTAACCTATATAGTGGTAATGCAATTATATGTTGAATGGGAATGGACAGTAGGTTGTGATGAAGCATGGAAATTGAGGGGGACTAAGTTCGGTGATCGAATTAGTGGCTAGCTCTTTTCGATCAGGCCTGAATGTATAACTGTTCGACAGTTTAAGTAAGGCTGGCCACTTTTCGGTCTTTCTTGCATGGGTGGAAAAGGTGGTAGGTGCCAACCAAAACCTCCTTGATCGAGTTGGATCTGCTAGCAGGCTGGCAGCTAGCTCAGTTATTTCATGTATATATATTTAGTAATAAAATCAGAAGGTTTTTTTGACTTTGTCAACGGTTAAATTTTTAAACTACTTATAATGTTTTTGATTGATTAAAACTTTAAAATCTGTCTTCTAACAGATGAAAGACAAATTAGTAATTGCAAATGTTGGAAATAAGAAAAAAAAGAAAAAAAGAAGCTTAAAACTTGGGAGGTGGGAGAGAAAAGTGAGAAGGGAAATAAGACTTTAAGTATAACTGTAATAGTAAAAAAAAAATTCACACACATGCACACGCACCTAATGCGTGTCAGGACCCACCCCGAATTTCACCTTGAAACCCGAAGTAAATCCTGCGGAGTCCACCTCCAAGGTAAATTTACCGAAAATTTGGCATAATCTACTTTGAAAATGGACAATCCTTACCTGAAAAATTCCAGATAGACACTTCTATTATAAATCATCCAACCTCAACTCCTAGAGCATTCTTGCTCCCCAAGTTCATAACATCTCTCAAAATACCTCCAGCCATATTCAACTAATAAAAATCTCAAATGATCATCAGAGCATCTATAATGAAAGAAAAACAATGAATAAAGAATAAAGAATAAACGGAAGAAGCATCTGACTATGCCTCGACTCCATGTACGCTTGACCTCAAATGAACTTAGCCTGTAAACTGGGCATTTAAAACCAAATGGCCTAGGGGAAAGTAATTTAAAAACGTTAGAGTGAGTGGACAAAAATAAATTAAACAATTTAACAAAATACGTAATTTAAATACTTTCTCATGTTCAATTTAAAAAAAAACCTTAGCTGCACGCAACTTTCGTAAATCATATAACTTAAATTCCAGAAACTCAATAGAATGTACCACTACCAGAAAATAGGTCTTGGGCGACGAAAAAAAATCGTCGCCCTGTTTAAAAATTTCGTCGCCTAAGTACTTAGGCGACGACATGTCGTCGGCCAAGAAGTCGTCGCCAGAAGTCCGTCGGTGAAGAACTTGGGCGACGAAATTTAATTCTGTCGTCGCCTAAGAGTAATTCTTAGGCGACGATACTAATTTCGTCGCCTAAAATATACCTCTCGTCGCCCAAAAATATTCGTCGCCCAAGATTTAACACCTTGGCCGACGAAATTTTTTTTCGTCGCTTAAGATCTTCTAACCTTGGGCGACGAAAATAAATATTTCGTCGCCTAAGATCACTACATCTTAGGCGACGATATTATTTTTTCGTCGGCCAAGGTGTTAAATCTTGGGCGACGATTTATAAATTTCGTCGCCTAAGATATATTTAAATTTTTTTTTTAAAAATAATTAAATAATTTTTTTAAATATATAAATAATGTTTTTTTAATTTTTGTCATTATTTTTTTTTTCGGCATTTCTTTAAAGTTTTCTAATACTAAAATTTAATTAAAAATAACACAAATTTATAAATTTATAAATAATTTATTACAAAAATTCTGCCTATTGATCGAGAAACCCAAAATCTAACTCATCATTCCCGTTCGGAGGGTCCTGAGGCGGCGGCTGGTCAGGCTGAGGAGGCTGCTGCTGAGGCTGGGGCCACTGAGGATGGGGCCACTGAGGTAATGGTATAGGCGTAGGCATGGGCGGAAACGGCTGTCCGGCCGCAAGTGCAGACATGCAGGCAGTCATCCACTGTCCCATAGCAGCCTGGTTGGCATTGGTGACTTCATTCACCCGCTCCATATGCGCAGCATTGGAAGCCGCATATGATTCCGCCATCTCCCTCGCTCTTTGGGCTTCCAGCTCAGACTCTCTCGCTCTTTGGGCTTCCAGCTCAGACTGTAGGCTTGCGAACTGATCCTGTAGCCGAGTGGTCTGGCTGTTGCTGCTTGAGGCTCCGGCAGCTCCCTTGCGCTGAAATCCTGGCGTCGTCTTCAGGATCCCCTTTCCAGCGTCTCCCATACCCCGGCAGTAGTAGGTGTTGGAACGCTGCGCGAAGGCAGTGGCCATAATCCGCGCCCCAACGGTAGGATCTGAAGTGTCGATCCTGGACATGGCCTCTGACATGTCATCCTCTGCCGTGCCCGGCCATGTGTCGTTCACCATGCCTCTGATGACCTCTTGCTCCGCCTCCCTCACCCTCGCCTAATTGGATATATTATAAAAATATATTAATATACATTTAATAAAATGTAATTAAAATTAAAAATTAGTAAATATAAGGAACTTACAAGATCCTCCTCAGAATGAGGATATGCCCTCTGAAAGGTCCCCACATAGGGGTTCTCCTCTGGCCGCTCTCGCCGCACGTCGTCCATGATGGCCGAAAACGGCCTCGAACCGGCACGATGGTTGGTTGTGTTCTGTTGCCGGTTCTCAGCGTTCACCCGGGCGAGGTGCTTCAAAAAAAAATTATCGTTAGTAAATATTTAAAAACATACAATTATAATTAATTCACTAATTAAATATTCAAATTTGTTTACGAATTACCTGTTTGTGAGGGTCGTTGAACTGCGTGACAAGAAGCCACCGCCACTCGTACTCCCGATACTCGAACTCCTTCGGGGTACCCGAACGGTCGCTCCCGTACTTCTTCCAGTGTTCCCGGAGGTCGTGCTTCCACTCCTTGAACCTACATATACAAAAAAAATATTAATAATTTTATTAAAAAAATAAAATTTAATAAATTATTAAATAGCTAGAGGTACCTCTCCCTATGGGCCTTGTCCGCCCAGTCACGTCCCTCCTCGGGAACCACAAACCATTGCTGCATTACCACTTGTTAGTATTTTTTTCGATAATTAAATAATTTATTAGTTAAAAAAATAGTTAAAAAAATAGTAATTGATTGAGTAAACTCACCGACATCGACTGATGGAGCATCTCCTTCACTCCATCAGGAACCTGGCTCCAGACTCCCCACAACATAGGGAGTCTGGAGCGGATGGTGCCTCCCGCGGCGCGCGTGTACCGGTTTCCCAACGCGGCGTCCACCGGTTTCCCGTTGGAAAACGGGATGGCGATCCGTCCAGCGGACTCGACCGCCCTATCGAGTCCCTTGTTGCTGACGGTGCCTCTCCTGTTCTGCCTTCTCGTTCCGGCGGCTGTGACATTGTGAATCAAATTTAATATTAATAATACATTTTTACAAAAAAAAAATGTAAATCGAAAAAAAAGTAATAATAAATTACCTGAGGATGAGGCTGAGCCGACGGATTCGTCTATGTCCGCCTGCTCGGAGACCCTCACGGGATGAAGAGGCGTAGGAAACTCCCGGTAGATATAGGCCTCGTGCGGTGCCACATGCGGGAGCTGCTCCCGAATCGGTCGACCCTCCTCATCGACGCGAGGTATCGCCGGTATCGTCGGAGGAAGGAAGAGGCCGGACGGCACCATAGGGACCCCGGATGACCCGCCATCACCGTCGGTCGGGGACGACTGTGTGGGGGCGTCGCTGCGGGATCGCGACCGGCGAAGTATGGGTGGATGACGAGGAGCCGTCCCTGCGGGACCCGACTGCCCAGCAGAACCCGAGCCGCTCGCGCCACCCCTAAGCGCCTCACGTCGGGCCGTCAACTGCCACGGAAACCCGATCGACGGTGATTCCGACGGGTTGTTTGAGGTACCGTCCGAGCCGTCTTGTCCAGAAGTTCTCCTCTTGGCCATCCTGTTTAAAATAACCATAAATTTATTAAAAATATTTTACCGTCTTATAATTAAGTTCACAAAAATAAGGGCTCGATAAACTTCGAAAAATTTATCAACAATAATAGCACAAATAAAATTTAATAATTATTATAGGATTTATTATTTTTTTATTCACATAACAAATTATTTACATTAATTCGCAATTATTACATCACAAAAATTAATTTACGAATATTTACATCCTTACTCAAAAATAATCCATTATTTCTTACAAATTTTCCACAATATATTTACAATTATAATTTATATTATTTAATTATTTAATCAAAAATTATTTAATCATTTACAATATATTTACAAATTATTTAATCATTTACAATCCTAAACCCTAAACCGTAAACCCTAAACCGTAAACCGTAAACCTTAAACAACAACCCTAAACCGTAAACCCTAAACCCTAAATAAACCCTAAACCGTAAACCCTAAACCCTAAATAAACCCTAAATTATTTAATCATTTACAATCCTAAACCCTAAACCCTAAACCGTAAACCGTAAACCCTAAACCGTACATCACAATTTACAATTATCACAACAACAAACATTTACAATTATCACAACAACAACAATTTACAATTATCACAACAACAACAACAACAATTTACAATTTACAATTATCACAACAACAACAACAACAACAATTTACAATTATCACAACAACAAAAACAATTAAAACCAATTTAGGGTTTTAGGGTTATACCTTAAATTGTGGGTCAACGTCGGGGTCGGGGTTCCGAATTGGGGTCGGGGTCGGGGTCGGAGAGAGGGAGAGAGAGAGGGCAGAGAGAGGATTTTCGGAGAGAGAGAGAGAGAATATGCTTGGCGGCTGAAGAAATGGTTAGGGTTTCCGAATTTTTGCCTTTTATACTGGCGTTCTTGGGCGACGATTCTGTAAAAATCGTCGGCCTGTTTTGTAAAAATCGTCGGCCAAGAGAAGCTTGGCCGACGATTTTTGAAGTCGTCGCCCTGTTTTTTTAAAATCGTCGGCCAAGATAGTATATTTGGGCGACGACATTCTTCACTATAAATATCGTCGCCCAAGATGAAGAAAATCGTCGGCCAAGATAGTCTACTTGGGCGACGACATTCTTCACTATGAACATCGTCGCCCAAGATGAAGAAAATCGTCGGCCAAGAGTTCTATCATAAAATTCAGACTATTTGACCATCCAAATCACGTAATCTGGCCGGACCTTCAACTGAGAATAGTTTCCAATCGACGAGACTCTTACGGGGCTATAAAAATTTGGTAAAAAATAAAATTTAAATGGGCTATGAAATTTAAATGTGCTTTATTTATTTTAGTACAAACATATTATTTTAGTATACAAACAATTACAAAGCTAAGGCTCAATTATAACTAAGCTAAGGCTCGTAATCTGAGTCATCCGATGAGTCTTCTTCGGTATCGGAATTAATATCTGGTAATCTATGCCTTAATTCGTCGTCAGAGTCGTCGTCTGTTTCTTCATTTGGATCAACATCAATAAAGGTTGAATCTTCGTCACGAATTCTGAGCACTCGACCATGTTTAACATTATTTTGACGAACAGTAGCTACATCATGAATACCTACTGCGTTCGGCTCCTGATACGCATCAGCCTCTGGCCCTGGAATGGTCACTCCAAGTGTAGCCGCCCGGTAAATGTTTCGAGGATGCACAATGTTCGCTATTTTCCACGCGTCACCCCTGGCAAGGTCATCAAGATAAAACACTTGTTTTACCGATGTCGCAAAAACAAACGGGTCATCTTCGTAGGCGCTTGTAGCAGTGTTGACCGATAAATTGCCGTACTGATCCATCTTCATGCTCTGTGCGCCTGTATCAAACCATCTACACTTGAACAGATGCACTTTCATGCCTTCCGCATAAACCAGTTCGACCACTGAATGGAGAACACCGTAATAGTCAAGGCCATGACCTTTCGCCATCACCCCAGAATTCTGTGTTCTTCGTCTGCTGTCTCTCTCTTCAGATACAAATTTGACGCCATTCACTGTGCAAGTGGGATAAACTCTAGCCCGTTGCGGTTGCATCGCAAGAAGTAATAGTTCGTGCGACCAGTTTGGATTATCATCAGATTTAATCATGTCCATCTGTAACGGATATTGAACTGTAAATATCCGAAAATATATGCAATAGAAAATAATTACATATATATATATAACAGGGAAGATTAAATTACGTACCCAGGTGCGAAAATAATTTGCGAACGTCATGTTGTGGTACTCGAGATCACCATCAACTTCCGGAAAATTTAGGTGCAACTCTTTCCAATATTTAACTTCTTCACAATTGATTAGTACCCACCAGTGCGCTATGGCTATCTCTTCATCCGACAATGCATACTCGGCGGACAGTCGTGCTCCACCAACTTCGACATCACTGGAAACTATAGAGAGATTGAACCGCGGCGCATGTTCCTCCATGGCTTGCGGAGCTCCCAACGACGCTCCTAAATACAATTACAAAGCTAAGGCTCAAATATCAGGATGATTGCTGAGCTGCCCAAAATCATACTCATCCAGCACTGCTAAAATCTCTTCCCCCGACCATCTATGCGGCTCCACACCTCTCTCTTCGGTCCCATCAAATGCCCCGGTATCTATCCGCCAGGGGTGATCATGTGGTAGGTAAGCACGGTGACCCATCCGGACTATCTTGTTGCAATGATTGCTGCACCCCTGGGAGCTAAGGCACTCAGGACAAGCCTTGTATCCCCTAACAACGTTGCCGGACAACATCCCACGTGCAGGAAAATCACTGATGGTACCAACAATCATGTCATGCATCTGGAACATCTCTTTTTTGTGGGAGTCATAAGTGGGATGACCAACCTCCCAAAGCAATTTACACTCTTCAATCAGCGGTCTCATATACACATCGAGACACTTCCCTGGATAACAACAACAACCACAACAAATTCAGATAACGACTATATATGACCAACAATATAGAACAAAAACAATAAATGGAGAGGTGTTGAACCAACAGCAATATATACAATATGAAGGGAAAGTAGATACCTGGATAACCGGGCCCCGGAATCAACAAGGTCAACATGTTGTATTCCTTCTTCATGCACATCCATGGAGGAAGGTTGTAAGGCACCAAAATGACCGGCCATATACTGTACGAAAGACTCATGGTCCCAAAAGGGTTGAACCCGTCGGATGACAGCCCGAGCCTCACATTCCTCACCTCTGAAGCAAAATGAGGAAACTCCCTGTCTATATGCTTCCACGCCTCCCCGTCAGCAGGGTGTACCATGAGGTCTTCGTCATGCACCTCCCTCACAGCGTGCCATCTCATAGCTTCGGCCGTCTTTGAAGACATATACAACCGCTCCAGCCTATCCCTCAACGGGAAATAGCGAAGTACCTTAACAGGTTTCCTGTTGCCTGCGGGAGTCCGCTTATACCTGTCGGTCCCACATACCGGACAACGATGAAGGCCTTCAAGGTCATTACCGTCTGCATCTTTACCCCAGAATAGAACGCAGTCATATCTGCATGCATGGATCTTGATGTAGGAAAGCCCGAGATCTCTCAAGATACGACGGACCTTATGATGCGTGGTGGGATGACGATGACCGTCGGGCAGGAGCGAAGCAGCGTACTGTAGATACCTATCAACAGCCGTCACAGTCGATTTTGTGTCAACCTTGATATGCATCACCTCCATCACACACTGAAGAACGGTCTTCTCATGACCTGGGCACAGAGGGGTCTGTTGGAAAGTAATAAGTCTGTTGTACTTGGCTATACCGGCAGTGTTGACACCTCTAGGGACGGCCTGCATCGGCGCCTGAGGAATGTGCTGTCGTTCAGGGCATACACCGCTGTCATGAGGAAACATGTCGTTGATGAAGGTCGTTGTTGGATCGTTGGATGTACTGCCCGTCTCATCAAACTGTCCATGATCATGCGGGCGTGATAAGGTTTCACCGTGATATATCCAACATGTGTAACGTTCCCAGAATCCGTTACTCTTCAGGTGGTCCCATACTGTCCCCAACGGAAATCGATGCATATCACTGCGACACTTACACATCTTGCACGGGCAATAGAACATGCCACTCCCGTCAGCATTGCCCTGCGCATATTGCATAAAATCCCAAACTCCTTCAGCATATTTTCTGTGATATCTTGGAAGAGAAATCCAACTCTTATCCATATCCTGAAAATAACACATATATATATCAATATTTAATGAACATATCTTTTATATATATATATATATATTAATGTAATACAACATACTAATTATTAATTATATATATCTAGTTCGAGCGGATTCCGTGGTTTCAGAAGGCAAGTGTCAATGTCACGGAGGGCGAACCCCCTACAGGAACCAGGCAGGACTCGTTTGTGATCACGGAGGCGAACCCCTATCGACCCCTTCACCGAGAAGAGTGGTCAGTTTGTGATCTTGAGATCCAGTTAAACAAACCTGTGAACCATATCTATGACAGAACGGCCCCTTACTCAGCTTGGAACAAACTCTATGCATATATATATATATATATCATTAATTCAACTCAAATAAAACTGAAAATCAATATATATATATGCACATATATATATATATGCATATATATGCATATGTACGTACCTGGGAGTAGCTCCACAAACTATGTATGGACAAATTTCCACAACACCGAACGATTTGAAGAACTAGAGAAATTTATGTTTAAAATTTTCAAAGTTCTCATTCTTCTATCCCGGCCTCTCAATATATAGAAGAATCTTGGGCGACGAAATATTTGAGTTTCGTCGCCTAAGAATTAAAAATCTTGGGCGACGAAATATCTCAGTTTCGTCGCCTAAGGATAAAAAACTTAGGCGACGAAATAAATATCTTAGGCGACAAAATATTGTTTCGTCGCCCTAGTTTCTCTCTTGGCCGACGAAATGTATTCTTAGGCGACGATTTTATTTTCGTCGCCTAAAGTTGGACTTTAGGCGACGATTTTTTTTCCTTGGGCGACGAAAAAAAAAATCGTCGCCTAAGTTCCCTCTTAGGCGACGAAAAAAAAAATCGTCGCCCGGTTTTTTTTGTTTCGTCGCCCAAGACCCATTTTCTGGTAGTGTACAAACCAGCCCCGCTGGTTAATCAAATAAAGAAATCTCGTAAGAAGAGATAAACCAGCCTCGCTAGTTAATCAAATACATGACTGAGAAGAATAAAATAAGGGGAAGTTATCACCATGTAAAAGGAGCCTCACAGGCTCGGGTCGGTGTCTCTTAGACTATAATAGCGTCATACGCTAAGCGCTCTACTCACCCATAGTGAGGAACGCTAATATTAATGGCTAGCTAACAAATAAATATAAATACCGATCGATTGCCTCTCAGGCTATAATAGTGTCTCACGCTAAGCGCTTTACTCATATATGATGAGGACCGCTAATAATAGTTAGCTAGCAATAATCAATATAAGCGACCATATATTATGGTGACAAAAAACATACGAAATCACTGAAATCTATTAAACTTCCCCAAGATCATACGAATAGTACAGTTCCCAACCGTACTTGAAAATTATCATAAGAAATTAAAATAAACTGAATGACGTGTCCCGGCCACACGTCAAAATTATTCTCAAGTCCATAATTATAATTAAGCGAGATTTAATTATCAAGTATAAATTGTAAATAATTTCATAATCCGAAAATACTTGCTAAAAATATTCTCAATGTCAATTTCAATAACCCACAAGTAAATGAGAAATATATGAATAGAGAACTACCGGAAATCTCATTTTCGGTAATCTTTTATAAATCTCAAAGTCATCAAAATAACACCGATAATAATTAAATCCGGAGTCATAAAAAATATCAAAACTCAAATACCAACTTTATAACCCGAGCTCAAATCCATATATCATGACCAACCATTAATAAATGCTTCAAACTCAAATAATTTCCAAGATCATCTCATAAACTGAAATTATAATATAAGCTCGGAAAATAAAATAATGAATTATAAAATCTTGCGTGCATATTTATTTAAAACCAAAATGTCCACTCACAAATTTAAGCATAAACCCAACGATATCCGCAACGCCATATGTGTGAGGTCTCCATGAATCCTAAAACCATAAGCATAATTAGAACCACATTCCGATTTTGGAAAAATAAATGCTTTAATATAACACCCCGAAAATCTTCCCCCTAACCCACTACCCTAGCTAGGGTTAAGCCTATCAGATTCATACCAAACTCCAACCACAACCTCATTTCATCGATTCTAGCACTTTAGGACCATATCCAAGTAAATCAAATAGTTGGATTTTCATTCTAACAACCACCAAGATTCTCAATCTTAGAAAAATCTCAAACCTAATCAAAACTCTTGTAAAAATTTCCAAACTTCACTTCATTAAACTCCTCTTAATAGCACAAACTAAAAACATGAAAAACTACCCAAAAGTGGCGGCAGCGCCGCTTGCTCCGCCGGTAGCCGTACTCCGACGACCTCCAATGCTTCCCAAATTTTAACACAATGATCCTCTCAACCCGCACAACAACTTCCTTAACTAACACGAAATCCAATTTTAAGCCTAACTAGGGTAATCGAACCAAAACATCTAAAAATCCCCAATTCAAACCCTAGATCGAAAATCATCCTACACACTTCGAATTGGTTAATTAGCTTCTAGGGGATTGTTACACATGTAATGCACTTCCAAATGAGACCCGAATCACCAATGATGGTGGCCGGAGGAGCGCGTTCCGGCAAAGGATTTCAACTGCATGGTCGGAGCTTCTGAGCGTGCCTACGCCCACACGGCGGCGCTAGAGTGGCTCTCTTCGGTCCAAAAAGATGGCTGGGTCGACGGTCGACCGTTTGGGACCGGTGAGACGGTCTGTGGTGGCCGGATGGCGGCGGACGGAGCTGGGGTATCTGGCAGGTCAGGGAAGAGGAGAAAGAAAGGAGAGAAGAAATGGGCTTCTCCCTCCCGGTCCACAGTTTAATACCCACAAAAATAAAACCCAATAAATTTTGTACCTTTTACTAATTACTGAATACCCTTTTTATCTGATAACTTTTACCTGCTAACTTCAATTTTAACGTATAACATGTCTACGAACTCGTATTAACGTCCTATAAGATCTCCTTTAAGAATTTTTCCAAAACAATTTTTCTACAAAAAGTCAACTCCATGGTCCTTAACGGTAAACGGTTGCTCAACACGGTAAAAGACCAAGGTAATACTAAAAGTAAATAACCGCAAATTAACTTAAGAACTGGGATGTGACAATGCGCGTCAAGATGCTAGTATCTATTAAGCACAATGATACACCTTACAGTTACCTTACAATAGGCATATATAGTTGATCCTTTACTTATATATGTTATGAGATTATAAATGTATAACAGGAAGAGTACTCCCATCTCTTGAAGGTATAAGAATAATTGACAATCATTTACCATGCAAAACACTAACAAGTTGCAGAAGTCACTAACATCACTCATGGTCTCAGGTAAAACATGTATATGCATATCATATGTTTTTCACAGAGGTTAGCAGCTTTGCTTGCTATCCTAATACTGAGTCATTTGTTGTCTTTAATTTCAAAGATCCTATTATTTTAGTTTAATAGGTCTTTGTTGTTTTTCAAATTCAAATTGACAACAGAGTTTGAGGGAAGTGTCTTGACGCTCAAACCAGTCTAAAGGATGAGATCTTTTGTTATGTCAACCCGTGACCAAATGGTTTGATGCTCAAGGCTCCAGCTTGGATCTTATGATACATTATCCAATAAATAGCTGGTCCATGTTTGATTCAATGACCAGTCAATATTGGCTGTGTCACGGTTCACTAATGGATTGAGTAAGAGGTTCTATAACCTTATTACTCCCTGTTTTGAATTGATCTTGTTTTAGGAAATGTATCTTTGTCTTATTGAGTTGGCATGTCACTATTGTATCAAGCCACATGGTGTATTGGATATAATTTTTTCAATAATAAGTTCATGTTATTTGCTTAAATAAATATATGTCAATAAGCACTACTGGAAAAAAGCTCTTAGGCGACGGAATAGTTCCGAAATCTCCTAAGTAGAGTGAGGTAGGTGTCTGAGTGAATAAAATTGATTTCCGTCGAGTCAAAATTACTTAGGCGACGGAACTGTTTCCGTCGCCTAAGTACTTCGGAGACGGAAGTTTTCCGTGTCCTAAGTACTTTGGCGACTGATATTGTTTAATAACAAAAAAAAATATTTTTCCCCTAAGCGACATAATCACTGGATTTTGTCACTAAAGTGAAAAAAAATAAAAAAAAATAAATGGGCGCAGAGTCCGCTAGCACAAAAGGCGCGCGGACTCCGCTAGCAGGGAAGGGCGCAGACTCCGCTGGCACAGAAGGCGTGCGGAGTCCGCTGGCAGGGAAGGGTACGCGGACTCCGCTGGTACACAGGGTACGTGCATGGAGTCTGCTGGCAGGGAAGAGCACAGACTCCGCTGGCACACAAGGCGCACGGAATCCGCTGGCACACAGGGCGCGCAGACTCCCTTGGCAGAGAAGGGCACGGAGTCCCCTGGCACAAAGGCGCGCAGACTCCACTAAAAGAGAAGGGCGCCCAGGAGTGGCAGGAAGCGAAGAAGAAGGAGAGGTAGAGGGCGAAGAAGAAGGAGAGGCAAAGGGAAGAAGAAGGAGAGGCAGAGGGAGAAGAAGAAGGAGAGGCACATGGAAGAAGAAGGTAAGGTAGAGAGGGAAGAAGAAGGTGAGGCAGAGCTATGCGTGGAAACTGGGTAGAGGAGAGGAGGGAGAGAGAATATATAAGGAAAGTTTGAAAAATTTGGTTCAAATTTTTCTGAAATTTTTGGCGGAAAACCAGCAGCTAAAAATTTCGGTACTTAGACGACGAAAAGTATTAGGCGACGAAAAGCATATATATATTTTTTTTAAATAATAATTTCGTCGTCTAAGTAAATTTTTCCATCGTCTAAATCAATCTTAGACGACGGAATTGAATTCCGTCGCCTAAACGAATAAATTTTATTTTTTATAAAAAATAATAATTCTGTTGCCTAAGTAAATTTTTCTGTCGTCTAAATCAATATTAGACGACGGAATACGTTTCCGTCGCCTATGTGAATATTTTTTTTTTAAATGATTTCGTCACCTTAGTACATTTTCCGTCTCCTAAGTTACCTAGCTCATATATATATATATATATATTATCCATAGACTTAGACTATTTACATATAATAAGGTTTTTTTCCACGATATATGTTGAGGATGGCGAGGAACCATTGCTTTAAAAGAGCTAGGGTTGGGTCAGCTATGAATTCAGAAAAAAGAACTCACTAAGAAATGCCAAGCCAGTAGAATATACCCTAAGATTTAGTTACGTACAAATATATGTTGACGCAAATTAAGAAGAATAATTAGGGAGAGATGGAGGTCCAGTTCTATACTACCCGCATGGCTTCCTTGTATATTGAACAAGGAAGCTCTTATATTTCATGAAAGGAGCTAGAAGTATTCGTGCCTTGAATTTTGATAGCAAAGACAAGTGACAACTGCAGCAACTAAGATGCATTAATTTGAAGGAACCCTTTCTAATTTTCAAGACTGATTCAATTTTGTCTACTGGCAGTTGCATTGCCTTGAATTTGTTCATCTATCGACTCACACGGCCACAAATGGCATGCCTGCGTAGAATTTGGGTTGTTCATCACTTAGGATAGCCAGAAGCACATTCCTATCTTACTGAATATTCTCGTTATTAGAATATCGGGATTGTGTCAATTAGTGTTATTTTCTCCCTAAACCCCCACAATACATAAAGATATAGCTTTCTGTGATGGACAATTTGAGTACGTACTTCTATTACTCAAGCAAGAATTTGTCAAAATATTCCTTATGTTGTTAGGGGTGCATGGCGCTCCTCAATGAAAACTGCTCATCGGTGCCCATATCTCCCTAATCTACGGATCAGACGCTAAGCTCTCTATGTGCAATTAACAATGGAAAGTGTGGCTCTCGCTCTGGCATCATCTTACAAAATAGAGAATTTGTAAGACTGTCCTTAAGTCCAGGAGCGACGGTGGAAATCTCGAATTCCTAGGTTTTGAGGTGGGCGGCGCTCCTCCTCCGGGATGGGTGACGAACATGGTGGCGGTGTGATGGTGAAGACGGCGCAATCGGGGATGTGTTAGGCAGCAAAAGGTCTCGACCGAAGGTTCGATATTCGGGGAAGCCAAGTCGAAGACAGAAACTGAGAAAAACCCTAAACCTAGAAGTGCGGCTGCCATAAACAAGAAATTAGCAGTAGAACGTACTCCAGCTGATTCTAGATATAGCCATCTCATCAGCAGTTCAGCACCCGATGACCAAAGTTGTCATATAGCATTCTCGGTACTACAACCCTCGTCGTCTTTGCTCCCTTACGATGTCCAAATTCAAAAACGGAAACAGTGGCATGGCATCAAAATTCAAACATGTCCTTTTTAATAAGTTATGTCCGAATGGCCTGTCTATTATTTCTCGCGCATGCATCTAACATCTCATCTAATCTTGGTCCTTTGATCTCGAAAATGCTAACCCTTCCCAAGTAAGAATCAGAACAGTATATTTCGACGTGAAACAAGGACTTGAAGACACAAATTAATTTTCTTATGATAAAATTGCCGAGCAAGACTTTCAAATCCTCTTCATGGTTTTGATATTGAAATGTCTTAACATTGGGGAAGCTTAATAATTTGCTGGTGGTTTTAATGGATAAAAGTCATATACATGTCCCGATCGACCAAATTTAACTTACATGTTACTCAAAGCATTGCACACAAACAAATCAATTGAATGTTATTATGTACGTGGGTGGAAAACTTTTAGTTGAGAAAAAGGGAAAATTCAGTTCTAGTTATTTGAGATGTTGGAGAAAACCAAATTTATTGAAATTTGAATGGGATGAGATATGTCTAGTACACTATCTTCTTCATATGGATCGTAGATATAAAACATATATGAGATATAGTTAACTTCATTTATGTAGAATTCCAGTGTGTGTGTCTATATATATAGGGAGGATCAGAAACGGACGTCCACACTCGGCTTAAAGTGCGGACGTCCCTCCGTTCTCCACCCTCCGGCGCCGGCGACGGCCCGTCTCCACCCCAGAAGACTCCAGCAGCGTCCCCGACCACTTTCTCTCACCGGCGAGTCCGTTTTTTTCCAGTTTCCTGGCGAGATCACCCAAGTTTGAAGTTTTGGGTGATCTCGCCGGAAAACTGGAAAAGAACGAACTTGCCGGTGAGGGAAAGTGGTCGAAGACGCTGCTGGAGTCTTCTGGGGTGGAGGCGGGCCGTTGCTGGCTCGGGAGGGTGGAGAACGGAGGGACGTCCGCACTTTAAGCCGAGTGCGGACGTCCGCCTCTGATCCAGCCTATATATATGTATGATCTAAAGAGGATCTTCTTACTTTAAAAATTTGAGGATTTATACTATTTTACATTAGTAAATGACTTCTTTTAACAATCTCAACCGTTGATCCTCTAGATTCATATGCAAGAAACATGTCTACAAAATTTCAATTAATTCCATAATCATTTGGTCATTCAAATTGATGTAAACAATTGTATATCGTTATATAAAATTAAAACGAATATTGTGCTAATCAAATGGTTAAACGTTTTTCATGTTGGCAGAACTGCAAACAGAGTCGATCTCACTGGAAAACTGGAAAAAAAGGGGACTCGCCGAGGAGGGAAAGTACTCGGGGACTCTGCTGGAGTTTTCTGAGGTGGAGGCGCACCGTCGCCGGATGGTGGAGAACGAACGGACGTCCGCACTTTAAGCCGAGTGCGGACGTCCGCTCTTTAAGCCGAGTGCGGACGTCCGCTTTTGATCCTCTCTTTATATATATATATATATATATATATATATATATATATATACAGGTCCGATCAGAGGTGCACGTTCGCACCGGCCTCAAAGTGCGGACGTCCCACTGTTCTCCATCCTCCGGCGCCGACGATGGTGGTACGGCTAAAATAGCCTCACAATTTAACCCTGCAAAAGATTGTCAATTGTAGTATAAAGAAGCAAGGATCGTTCATTGCCAGAGATTGAGGGTATTTAATTTCACACACAAAAACAATGTCACAAAAGTGTCTACTGTTCCTGACTAACAGCAGACTAAAATATAATTAACTACCTAATCTACACTACTCAGAAAATTATGAAAATTTATAAAACTAAACTAGACACACAGAAGAACATGCACACAAAATTTGAGGGGATTTGGAGTTTGTTTACTATACTAAATAAATCACGAAATACAGAAGACAGATGAATAAGAAAACAGTTTTGATTTGTAGTTTGAGAAATATGATAGAGAAGAGGTTAGGGATTTAGGAAATTCACCACCGAATATGCTTTAAAACAAAGTCCACACAACCAAGATTCCAATTACCAAGTTATGAAAAGGTTCAATCAAGAATAAACCGTGAACGCACTGCGTAAATTCCTATTACTTCCCTTAATTACTTATGCAAGATGAACGCACCATTACTAAGCCTTTAGAATAACCAATCAAGGTATAGACGCTATCCTATCAACAAGTTATTCTAAGCATTAAGATCAATGGAAGTGATTGAACAAGTATGCAAAACTAGTGTGGAACGCCTACCTAGCATGCAAGTCTCTCTATTTGGTTTCACCTATTGTCCTATAGGTTTTACTACCTTGAATTAAGCCGTATTAACCGTTTAGGAGATTAAACAACCTAATTCTAGCCCCACTCACAAGTTCATAATGTTCTATGTATGCATCCATGAACATAAACAAGCAAGAGTTCTCTATAAATCAAAACCAAACAGACAATCCAACTAAGTAATTACGAAATCAAGGTTGTGAAAAAAAATTTATTGCATAATTCGAGGCTTCAAACCTCCACCCCTAACTAAGATAAACTAGCCACACATCGTTGTAGAAATCACATAGAGAAAATAAATTCGAAAGTTAAAGATTACAAAGGGAAGAAGAAAACTGTGAATGGAAGGAGTTGACGATGATCTTGGCGACTTCCCCTTGATGGATTCTTGTACGATGCAGCAACGTGAAGGCTCTCTTGCTGTATGACGGCTTAGCCTCCTTTTGGTATTAGGGTTCTGTCTTAAGTAGTCTCCAAGTCTTCAAAGCTTCCTTTTCAGACCATGTGTCCTTCTTTGACTAGAATCAATGTTTGGGCTAGCTTTTGAATGTCTTCCACATATAATCTGGACTTGGTTTTTGGGAAAATTATATTAATGATGTCACTCTTCAAAATCGTGTAAAAACCCCCAAGAAAGCTTCTCAAAATCCAGCCCAAACACTGCCTCGAACTTGACTGCTGCACAGCTTTCCCGGAACTGCTGATTTTCTGTCCAACTTTGGAGCTTCATAACTCCTAGATGACATCACCGATTTGGATGATTCTTGAGTCCAAATTGATCTAAAAATGCTCCTCTATAAATCTGGGCAGTCATCTTGGTGAAACCGTTCTCGAAACCGCATGGAAATTAGCCTTGAAAACCGGAGAAAATAAGCAGAACCCATTTTTCAGCTTTTTGTGTTTGCAGCTTGTGTTTTGGTGAAGTGGTTCCATCGCCTTTCCTTGATATTTTTGACCATATGAGTAATCAATCTCCATCAATGACATCTCTACTTCGTATTGGAAGCCTTGCTTGTATCACTTGAGCACATATTTGCATTATCTTGCTCCACGAAGTACCTAAGAAGATAACAAAGTTAAAACAATATTTTTAAAGGAAAATAGCCAAGTTAAATGCAAATGTTAAACTATAAAATTGTCACATTTTATGCTCCTATCAGATGGCGGGCCTCCACCCCAGAAGACTCCAGCAACGTCCCCTACCACTTTCTCTTCCCGGCGAGATCACCCAAAACTTCAAACAAGATCGATCTCGCCGGAAAACTGGAAAAGAACAGACTCACCAGTGAGGGAAAGTGATCGGGGACGCTGCTGAAGTCTTCTGAGGTGGAGGCGCGCCGTCGTCAACGCCGGAGGGTGGAGGACGAAGGGACGACGTGCGGACGTCCGCCACTGAACGGTTTCGTGTGTGTGTGTATATATATATATATATACTCTTACCTACGGTCTAAAACCATGAGTTAACACTTAAGAAAAAGATTAATGAAAAAAAAAACAAAAACACTCATATGGAACAACGAATTAACGCCAAAAACTAAGAATTAACCCAGCTATTAGAATGGACCAATTCCATTGTGGGGTTCCTAAACACACTATTATGCGCATGACATCGTATGCATTTTTTGTTTAATTGAAAAGATTGTTGACCTGTTCCTTTTTTTTGTATTGTCTTAAGATTTTTTTTTAAAAGGTTTGGAACCCAGCCAAGCTGGGAGGCTCTAAGAGGCTCAGCCCTATACTTGGTTATAGTTATTTTATTGAAAGAAAAAAAAGAAACAAAAGAGTACGTAAAGGGAGAGGGGGACATAGACCAAAACCCCTCTCGAAAAAAAACGTACGACACAAAAACCTAGGATCTACTAAGGACAATGAACAACAAAGAACAAATTCGTTGTTGCTGCCCAAAGAGTTACAAAATAAAAGACCATTATAAGATCACAAACAAAAACGATAGTTGGGAAAGTCTGCTAAATCACGTGAATAAGGTGTAATTACACAAGGTGGACATGAATCCCACCAATGAACTCTCGCATTATCCGTACCAAAATTAGCTAAGCAGTCAGCAACGCTGTTACCCTCCCGATAAATATGAGATACTTTAATAGTCATAGTAGCAAGAATAGCCCGACAGTTAAACCATTCAGTAGTGAAATACCAAGGTACATCTACTGGAAATGAAGAAAGAAAATGAATCAATAAAGTAGAATCACTTTCAATCCAAAGAGAATGCTAACTCTTTGCGAAGCCATCTTAATGGCGTGAATGACCGCTTGCAGCTCAGCTTCTAATGCAGTAGCAAAACCAAGATTTCCTAAAAAAACAACCTAAAACCCGACCCAAATGATCTCAAAAAATGCCACCAAAACTTGCCAGACCAGGAGGGCCACGAGCCGCACCATCATTGTTGAGCTTGACTTTATAAATAGAGAGAACATGCTACATAACTTCAACAATTTTTGGTGCTTTAGATTGCCTGTCCCTAATACCAAAACGATGCAAAATGCAAAGCTCTTATGTTTTGGCCACGGTCCTCAGTCCGCGGAGCAGAGGTAAACAACGAACAAAGAGATGGAGATGTGTTGCGAGCGTGCCACCTCGCGGACGAGGAAAATGATGATTGTAGCGGGTCTTGACTTTTGATCAGGCGAATGGGGTTTCCAGGTGCCACCTCAGATGAGGAATTATGAGCACAAGGCAATCGATACTCACGGCGAGACGCGAGCAGAGCAATTATAGGGAATCAGGAAGATTTGGTGAGTCCAGGAGGGCTCTGAACTAAGGCAGCGGCGCACTTAGGGTTAGGGTTTTGAGGTAGCTCGAGGGGTAACTGATTTGCAGTTTGTATTTGTTGAGAGATTTTGATTGTGTGTCGTGCTTCAACAAGGAAGCGAAGGCAGAGCTCTCGGGAGCGTTGGAGTTTCGACTGGGTCGAAGGTTTTTGTACTTCTGTTGAGTAGTTGATTGTTTAGTTATATTTGAGAGTTGTCCCTTTTCTGTAAACCTTCAAGCCCTTTATATAGCAGTTCGACTTGCGGCGGAAGAAAGATGACTTAGAATTCAAGTTGAACTCTGAAACCCTAATAGCACAAGGGCACTGTTCCGCCCACGTGAACGAACCATCCTGTGACACATGTCCAGTTCGCATACTCCATTCTGCATAGGGCATTGCTTCCGCACTGCCAACTGTAGAGTTCTACGCGGACTGAAATTCATCCCGCGGGCTGTCTTAGGAGGCTATCTCACGTGTTCCTGAAGCTCGATTTCATCTCGTGGGCTATTGCAGCTCGCGAGCCTTAAATGAGCTTTTTATATTAAAAGGGTCACAGGGATTGGCCCGAAGCATGTCAAAGACTTGTAAAGGTCTTCAACGATTAACATGGTGTGCGCGGACTCCGCATGTTGCTTCCTCGTGAAGTCTCCTACGCGAGCCAGCTCGCTAGCTTGCCTTGATTCAATCTGCTTGCCTCGCGTACGAAATGTATCAATCTCAGTTTGCCTACGCGGAGTGTCTCGCTTCGCCTACGCGGAGTCAGCTAGTCATTCGACGCGCGAACTGTGTAGTCCGCGTGAAGTCATTCCGCTTGCGAGATCATTAAGTGTGCGAGCCTTGTATTTTGCGCGAAGTCTTTCCTCGCGCGAACTGTGTGTAGTCCGCAAGAAGTCCCGTTTGCAAGCGAACTGAGTAATTCAGCTCGCGTGATCTCACTAGCGGCCATTACTTATAAACTTAAAGAAACTTGGGCTCGCCAGTATGACATGGACCAAGAATTTAATTAATATTCATATAGACATTTATTGTCCAGTAAAATATTAATTTAGACGTAAACCGTGTCCTTGTGGATCCTCAGCTTTCTATGTTCCTCGACAGTGGTCCCACCGGGTGTGCCAATGTTTTGGCCATGATCCTCAGCGCGCGGGCGAGAGGTAAATAGCGAACAAAGAGAGGGGGAGTGTTGCGGGCGTGCCACCTTGCGGACAAGGAAAAAGCTTGTATGCTAGCTTGACTTCTTGATCAGGCGGAAGGGGTTTCCCGGTGCCACCTCAGAGGAGGAATTTACGAGCACAAGGCGATCGATACTCACGGTGGGAGGCGAGCAGAGCATCAATAAGGAGATCAGAGATCAGAGATCAGGGGTGAGTCCATGAGGGCTCTGAAACTAAGGCGGCGACGCTTTTAGGGTTAGGGTTTCGAGGTGTCGAACGATCTTCTCTTCACTGGGGAAGGTGGTTCCCTTCTTCTTGCAGCCTCTGGCGACTGCCTACACCTTTGTGGAGGCAGCGGGTCCCTACGTCGTTCAGCCTCCGGCGACCGCCTGCGCCTTGATGGAGTAAACAGTTCCCTTCTTCGGTTAGGCTCCGGTGAAGGCCTGTGCCAAGAGGACTGTGAGTCCCTTCTCCTTTCCGGCTCTAGAGATGGTCTATCCCTGGTAAGGCGCGGATCCTGTTTTGGTGGTACGATGAGGCGACATAAGACATTCGCTTTTGGAGCGTGGTCATCTGCTACTTGCGCACACACTCGTGGAGGCGTGACATGTGACTTTTGGAGTAAAGCGCACAAGCCTTCGGCTTCTCTCCACATCCTCTCAGGTGTTTGTGCGAGATGGAGGGTCAGATGATGTCATCATTGACAGCTCGCAAGGCACGTAGGATGCTACCATACTTCTTCTAGAGCTTCCACTTCTTGGATCTGGATATGGTGATTGGCCTGCCCCATGCTGCGTGTACCATATCCCCTCTTTGATTGCTGACTTGGACATTGGGGGAATGTAAGGGTCGGTCAAGAAACCTTGGCGAGGGTTTGAAGCCTCGTTTTCCTGAGACCCGCTACAATCATGCTTTTCCTCATCCGCGAGGTTGCACGCCTGCAACACATCTCCATCTCTTTGTTCGCTATTTACCTCTGCTCCGCGCGTTGAGGATCATGGCCAAAACATTGGCACGCCCAGTGGGACGGGGAGTACAAGTGAGACATCATAGGGAAAACAGAGGAAGCGCCGTACCAAAAGCCTCAGCTTTCTTGTCTCAAGCACAGGTCACTACGGTACAAGCCTCATAACAGCGCGGCTTGCCTATCCCTTACTCAAGAACATGTCCTTGCTCAGTTTGGTGACCTTGACTTCAGCAAGACCACCATGGTAGGCTCTCAGCCGACCCAAGACACATGTCCTGCTCCGTCTATGGAGTGAATCTCTCAGATGCTCGAGCAGTTGACAAGTTAGAGTTTAACTACTCAACAAAGCGTTGCTGACCTAACTGAATAGGTCAAACAAGATAGAGCCCTTCTGCAGGCCACCCACGACAAACTCGCCATGCTCGGTGAGAATTATGGCGACCTCGTGGCCAAGTTCACTGAAACCAAAGGCTTGGTCGAAGGTAGCCTTTAACAGATCCGGTCAGACCTGGACCAAAACACGGAGACCGTGAAACAAAATACAGAGATCCTGTCGCTCATGCGCGCGACGGTAGATGAGCAGACTAGCCGTTTGGACGACCATGATGCCAAGATACATGACCAGTAGAATGCTTCGTTCTTTGAAAGCATGAATAGTCTGGAGAAGCTGGATGAATTCAAGAAAAAACAGGACCGTATAAACCTACATGTCCTTGAAGTCGAAGATTGGATGAGGGTGCAAGCACCAAAAATCTTGCTCTAAACCCTACTGGCGCAAGCGCGAATGAGAGATCATCCAAGTACATCCCTCCCAATGAGCGCGCCAGGGGAAACCCTAAGGTTGGGACTCTGAAAGCCCCGCAGTTTGCGCTAGGGGATGGAACTTCAAAGATTTCGTCCCCGCGTAACTTTGTTGCTGCATTCAAAGGGTTTAACGGTTCGCCAAGCCCTGGAGCCGGAACACTAGCTGACCCGATTCTAGCCTGCTCCAGCCCAGCTCCCAAGAATGTTGGACAGGCCACCAGTTTCTCTGCATGGCCAAACCAAGAGGAAGGAGCGGAGTCCGCGCCTGTGACAGCAGTCGACTGGGGCCAGCTCATCTCCTCCATCGTCAAGGAGCAAACCGGAAAAGGTGATGCTGACTTGTAATACCGTGATCCTTACCCTGACAATGTGGCGCTGTATCCTTTTCCCCATGGCTTCAAGAATATCGTCTTCACTACCTTCTCCAGGGAAACAGGAAAAGATGTAGCAACCCACATGGCTCGTTTCAAAGTTCAGTGCGACCAATATGGGAACAATGACATTCTCAAGCTCAAGCTCTTTGGGACTTCTCTGTCTGGAGCAGCATTCAGTTGGTATTCCAAGTTGAAGCCAGGGTCCATCGCCGATTGACCTACCATGGAGAGACTGTTCCGGAAAACACATGGCACCATTGAGCCAGAGGTTGGCCTTGACTCCCATACTCAAATGAGCCAGCAGAGTATGGAGTCAGGAGTCTCCTTCCACCAACATTTTAAAATTCAACAGGTCAAATGCGACTTCCTCCTGCCCGAGCAGGAAGCCATTAAGTTGGCTGTCTGTGGCCTCGAGCATCGCCAGCGGTTGAAGAACCATGGGGAACACTTCATGTCTATGGGCGATTTGATCAACAAGGTCGGCAGTTATGAGCTGATCCTCAATGAGATGGACGAGAAGGCGAACGCCTCCAAGGGAAAGTACGTACCGGGGAGAAACAGGACAGTAGGGGCATTAAACCTCCAATCCCCCACATTTGATCTTTACTACCAAAGGCAGGAGGAAGCTGAGGCCGCGCATGAGTATGATGACGTCGGAGCAGACGAACTGACTGGGAAACCATTGGCTCACAAACTAAAGAATCTCAAAATAACTCGCGAGCCAATCACAATCCAGTCTTTTGCATGGACCAAGCCCAAATACGAGTCTTACACGTATGACTCAAAAAACACACATCTTGTCTTTAATGACTTATCGAGGCGAAGTGCATACGTTTGGACCACAAGATCCCACCAAAGGAAGGGCTAAAGGACAAGAAGTACTGTAGCTTCCATAACGTCTATAATCACGACACCAAAGACTGTGTCAAGCTCCGCGACCAACTGCAAGCCTGGTTGAACTCTGGCGCCTTAAAAATGAAGACGCCGGAAAGCACAGCTTCCTTGGTGGATGTAGACCCCTTCCCAGTCGTGGTTGGTATGGTCAAAGTACACTGGAACGACCATCCAGAGGAGAATAGCCGCCGCCGCCCCGCGCCAAAGCCAGGCCAGCGGAGAGTCACTTTGAACTTGGCCGAACACCCAGAAAATGACAATTCGCGCCGAGCATCCAAGAGAGACCGCGAGGAAGGCAATGATGACACATCTCAGCCATCTCGCCGATACACCTACAACATCAATCTCGCGCATGAGGTTTTAGACGATCTTATCGATGGCGGACTCGTCACGGTAGCAAGAGCCCTACCCTACGTTGAATACAAGGAAGGCCGCGTTCTACAATATTCTTCATTGTGCCCTTACTCAAAAGATTAATCTCATGAAGTTGCATCTTAACAGAATGGAGTAAGGAACCTAACAATATGATTGACTCTTGAAAGTGAAGAGCATTCCTTGCATGCCTAATAGCATAAAACCAGCTTCAATCATTCCCCACCATAACAAAGTTAACTGACACCTTTAACCATGACGTACAAGGTAGGTAAAGAAAGAAATAATATAATTGAAAATACCCCAAACCTGAAACAAATCCAGAAGATTTCCCCAAATATTAGTTGCAAAAGAACAATGCAAGAAGAGGTGCTCTGCAGTCTCAACATTATTATGACAGAGGGAGCAGACTGAAGACAAATGGTAGCCACGAAGTTTTTGAATATCATCAGTAAGTAGTTTTCCATGCATGTATTTCCACAAAACTACTGAGTTCCTACCACGAAAACATGAATGCCAAACAAACCAAGCCCAAGGAACTCTAGGAAGATGAGGACGTTTGATATCATAAGCAAGAGCTACTGTTAGCTTACCCATCCTTTGCAGACTTCCAAACCAACCTGTCCTCCAAGCCATATTTGAAAGGGAGAGTAATCTTGATGATATCATCCCAAATAGGCGCACACAATGACTGTAAGTTAATGGGACAAACCCAGTAACCATTATTAATAAATTTCGATAACTTCAATTGTAGAGTCTTAGCTACTGAAATTGGAATATTCAACCGCTCAATGACTGAAGAACCCAACCAATTATGATGTCAGAAGTCAAGGGTTGTATCAGAGCCTATAATCCATTATGAACCATCCAATATATCTTGGAAGAGAGGACGAACACCAGGCCAGATAGAAGAACGCTTGTAGTAAGTGCATGGCTGTCCAAACTTATTGAAGAAAACGTCGTCGAAAGAGGATAGCGGCAATGGAAGAAGAGGTAAAAATATCCCAAAATTTATTCAGAAGAAACGCTCTATTAAGATGGGAATTTTTGAGACCAAGCCCCCCTTCACTGATTGGGGAACAACATTTCGCCCGCGCAACAGTAGAATATCCACAAGTAAGCACATTGCCTATCCAGACAAATTTTTTTTACCCACCTTCGTAAATCAGATAACACAGTTTGAGGCCCAGCATAGACAAAAAAACTATGAGAGAGCATATTGTAAACACGAAAATATTTGTGACAAATGACAGAACAACACGTGTACAAAGAATAATTTAATCAATGCGAATGCGGGTTACAATCTTTGTGAACTCCTCTGATTCTATCTCCGAATATAGGTTTAACTCAAGGGTGACAAACACTTGTTCTTGAGGGTTACGCGGATTGATCACGTAACAAGTATTTGAGATTTGGATTTAGATTTGGTGAAGAACTGGCTGTTTAGGGAGCTTGATAGTTCTTCAAAGGTTTATGATTTGGATTTGATGAAAAACTGGCTATTAGCTTGATAGTTCTTCAAGGATTTTGTGAAGAACTTGCTATGAGCTTGATAGTTCTTCAAAGATTTAGTGAAGAACTGACTATGAGCTTGATAGTTCTTCAAGGATTTAGTGAAGGACTAGCTACTTGGGGAGTTTGATAGTTCTTCAAGGATTTTGAGGAGGCTTCTGAGCTCGCGAAGGGATTTTTTTCTCTCTCTCTCTCTCTAGTCTACTGCTTTTGTTTATGCTCTTTCATTTCTGCCCCTTCCTCTTGGTATGAGAGGGGGTATTTATAGTATTAACATTCATCCACTTAAGGCAAGTAATGAAGATTTCTAAATCAATAATATTTCCTTAATCGAATTAATGAATCTTGACTGATTGATTTACTTGCCGATTTTAACACAATCAGATCAATCAAATCTTAAGATTTAGATATATATGCCCAGATCGCTTTGAATTGAATGTCCTGTTTTGATCAAGATCATTAGTAAGGGGCGAGCCATCTCGCGGATATGGAAAGTATCTCGCGAGGAACCTTGATTTCCAAGCAAGCGGTGATTTCTGATCCCACTTCGCGGAATTCCCCCACGCGAGGCCATCTCGCCTCGACTTCATGTACATCCACGCGCACGGAGCAATTTCGCTTCGCCTTAATGTAAATCTACGCAATGTCCGTTTCTCCTCGTGAAGTCTAGTTCGTCTCGCGAAGTCTAGTTCGCCTTGCGAAGTCTATTTCGCCTCATCAAATCTATTTTGCCTCGCCAAGTCTTGTTCGCCTCGCCAAATCTATTTCACCTCGCCAAGTCTTGTTCGCCTCGCCAAGTCTTGTTCGTCTCACGAAGTGCGGTTCGCCTCGCGAAGTGCGGTTCACCTCGCGAAGTCCGGTTCACCTCGCGAAATCCGGCTCGCCTTGCAAAGGTCAGTTCGCCTCGCCTTCATTTATTTCTATTTGAAGTTCAGTCCGCCTTACCTTCATTTATTTCTATGCAAGCTATCATTTATAAACCCAATTATTTTATTAAATGTTACATGTCTACACATATTAGTAATCACCGAGTTAACCAGAACCACTCGCCCAGCCATAGAAAGGGAGATTCCACGCCATTGTGAGAATCGACTTTTGACCCTATCAGCAAGCCCTTGAAAATAAAGCCTCTTTGGGCGACCAATGAAAATTGGAACACCCAAATAAGTGAATGGAAGCTTGCCAACTGGAATGTCTAACCATCTAGTAATCAAGGAGCGTCGAGGAATAGCTGAATTCCCCAGAAAAACCTGAGACTTTGCTTTGTTTACCAACTGCCCTGAATTTAAGCCATATTCCTCAATGAAACTAAGCAAATTTAAGAGGCAATCCTTTTCACCCTTGCAAAATAGCATTATGTCATCAACATATAAAACATGACTAGGAGCTTTCATACCTCGTGGAGATGAAATGGTCCGAAGTTTACCCGATGAGACAAGATTGGCAATGCCTCTACTAAGCATTTCCTCTGCTAGACAGAATAAAAGAGGAGACAATGGATCTCCCTGGCGAACTCTTCGATTGCAATTAAAGAAACCCACCGGTGAGCCATTAAATAGAATAGAGAGCTTTGCTGAAGCAAGGATAGTGCCCACCCACTGAACAAATGTAGCATGAAAACGAAATGCAATAAGAGGGCGCTTTAAGAGGCATTGATATCTTGGTATATTGTTAAGGGAGTTGCACTCTATTTTTTTACATTCCACCCTCTTTTTATGTGGTATTAACTAAACTACCCTCTACTTATCAGTCCCCATCATCTCTCTTCCGTCAAAACTCTCTCTTTTTCATATATAGCTAAGTTGCACGGACACCGATACAGACACAGCGACACGACACGGCACGACATGGCGACACGGTAAAACTTAAAAACTGAGTTTCCGACACAGCTTGGACACGGCAAATAGAATTATATATTTATGTATTTTTAATAAATAAATAAAAATATTAAAATATGAAATAAGTTATTTATTACATTACCAAATAAAGTTCTAAATTCAATCTATTTCATAACCATAAGAAATAAGTCAAGTGCATAACTAATACCATTAAAAGGAGCACCTAAAACATAACATTAAAGAAAAACAAACTTGAGCGGTAACTTGTTTTCAAACATGGAAATCTCTAGCACAACAACACGGTTAAAACTTAAAACTAATACAACAACAGAAATAATAAACTGCCCACTCACTGCAGACCAAGATTACACTGTCAAAGTACCAAATATTTACAATAACATGGAACAAAAGACTCCAACCAAACTGCCACCCACCACAAACAGCTTTAAATATACGCAGATTCTGATCATACCCGCTATGCAATAGATGATGCATTACTCTTCAGTTTTCCAGTCAAATGTCTTCTGGTTAGCCCTAAATAAGCGAATTAAACAAACTAACAAAGAGCATGCCCCAAAAAGAAAACAGACAAAAGAGATGAAGAACAAGAACAACCTGATGAAGATTTAACAAAACTCCTTAACTCATTAACTCAAGTCTCAAACACATCTCATTTTGAATTCAATTAGCAATACCACATAGGAGAATGATTTTTTTTAGGAAGAAGATTTAGCAGAACTATCAGATATAGGAGGAAAACGAAATAACCTTAGCAACGGCAGACTGGCGAATAGTGATTGCCAACGGCGGACTGGCGACTAGCGACTGCCAATAGCAGACTAGCCGATGGAGGACGGTAGAGAGAAGAGGTTAGATCGGTGAACAGATCGACTAGGTGGCGGACTGGCAATTGGCGAACTGTGAAAATGGGTGGCGGACGGTGAGCGTCTTCTTCGTCTGGGAATCGAATCGGTGAAGAGAAAAGTTGGCAGTACTAGGCACAGAGAGGACTGAGGAGAGAAGAGAAGAGAATGAGAGATCGAATCCAAGCTTGCCTCAATTACTTCAATTTTTTTTTAAGTCTTACTGATGCGGCGTGTCGCAGTGGCATGTCGGAGAATTTCAACGTGTCCACGACGTGTCCGAAAAGTCAATATTTTTGGACACGCCACGGACACGGATTTTGCCGTGTCGGGCGCGTGTCGGCATGTCAGAAGTGTCAGACACTCTGACACTCCAGGGGTGTGGAGTGTCGGTGCAACATAGATATATAGAGTCCGGACTCTAAAAATCTTCAACGGCTGCATTTTTCTCTTTCAAAAGAAGTTCATTAAACACTTGGTGGTTTTGGGAGGGGTTCTAATGAGGTCCACTAAGTTGATGACTAGTTAAAGACTTTCACATTATTCGTTTATTGCACCCACATTTCAATCGTATTTTTTCATCTAAACCGTTCAGTTTTTAGGTATATACAAGTATATCACTTATACAAATTTTCAGCCAAATCGGTGATTGTTAAAATCGAACTAAATCAAATGAATGGACGATCCAAATCTGTCAAACATGAGTCGTTCAAGTTTATAATTGGTAAATCACATTTTTGAATGCCTTAACGATTTTCAATTTGGATGAAAATTTATAGAGATCGATGATCTACTCATATATATTTACAAATTAGATGGTCAAGATGTGAATATGTGATCGTAAAATAGGTGAAACGAAGAAGTCCTCAACTTAGTAGTCCTCATTAGAACCACTCCCAGATGGTTTTGCAAAAGAGAAATTCTAAATTTGATCATTAGAGACTTATAGTGAACTAAATAACATGTTTAATGCTCAGATTCAATTAAGAACGTGGCATCCCAAATTCCCAATAGTTCTCTGAATTTTTTTGATCTCCATATGCAATAGCCCCCTTGATTTCTCACTTTCTCAGGATTTGTATTTAATTTTCTTTGGGCTCTTTTCCTGACATACTTCTCTCTCTCTCTAACTATTTTACTACCAGAATTACTGCTAAAGCTAGTCATTTTGACAATTGATGATATTTCTCCTCGCCGGAGCCGAGCCACCATGTATTACCGAACTAAAGAAAGAGAACAAACTAAAGCTTTTTCGTCTACGCGAGACGAAAGAGAGCTCGAGATCACACGAGAGCGAGGGTGGAGAGAGATAGAGAGAGGTGGTTGGTTTTAAGATGAATGTGATCTCTCTGTGTATTGTGAGAGAATGGAACTTAAGCCTGCGTATTGTTGGCGTTGGCATCGTTTTGTTTCGGTGGAGACAGAGAGAGAGAGAGTGTGTTCCAGACTTTCAGTTTCCCATGAAAGAGAGAGAGAGAGGATGGAGACAAATTTGTAAAGGGGTGATTTGGTTAAACAACTAAAAAAGAATTGTGGCATGTAAAACTTGAAGTGCAAATTTCATCAACCATTGTTAAACCGAGGATTTGGATAAAGAGTGTATCAACCGGGTTGAGAATTGTTCCATCCACTTAAAATTAGTGTATTTGCTCTAATATCACACCATCTAATCACATGAACCAAAAACAAAAAATTTGATGAGAGCCCCTAACCCTTGATAATCTCTTTTGTCATGGTCCAGAGAAATTGTTAATCTATACGAGATACGCAGCAAGAAATGAAACTCCATTTCCATTGAGAACAACAGAGATGACGCATTGAGAGTCAAGTTACTTTGGTTAAGCCAACACAGCCTTGGAGGACGACACCACGGTTTTCTCGGGTCAGGTGGGTTTGACCAAAAGTCGCCGGGAACCTCAAACCCTTAGAACAGAAATCCCATCCCTACCCCTAGCCTCTTCCACCGTCACACTCACTTCCCTCCTCTCTCTTCTCTTCTCTTCTCTTCTCTTCTCTCACACACATACCCAGAAACAGAATCCAAAAAAACAGAGAGCCAGAGACTCGTTTCTTTTTTGCTCTCTTATCAACATCAACAACAAAGAAGCTTCCGTCGTTTTCTCCCAGAACCCTTCTCCCTTTCGTTTTCTTTCACGGTGGTCCTTGTTTTCTCTCTTCCCTTTATGGCTGAAAAGGAGGGCTTTGAGGTGGACCAGCTTGGGGTCACAGAAGGGACGAGCTTCTCTCAGCTACTCTACGAAGTCGAGCATGATGTGGTGGGTCTCCGAGTGAACGATCATCAAACACAAATCTTCAATTACACCAACACCAACACCAACATCTGTTCTTCTCTTTATTCCGCCACCGACCTTAAATCCCCCAAAATGCTCTGTTTCGGGGACTTTCAGAACAAGGACAACAACACCCTCCAAATTGGGTTCCCGGAGATTTCGATTTCCCGGCCGCCTCAGAAATCAGGGCTCACATGCAGCCACTCCTCCTCTGTTTCTTCCACCAGCACCAAGGCCGCTTCGTCTTCCTCCAAGTCTAACCATGTAAGTATTCAAGATTCGATTTGTAATCAATGTATTGTGGTTGTTGTTTTGGTGATGGATGATTGTGGGTTTGTTAGCAGAACAAGCGAAACGGGGTGGCGCAAGAAAAGGTCCAATGTGCAAAGGAGAACACTGAGGCCGATCAGAGAAGCTCTAAGAAGCCGAAAACGGTCAAGCCCGCTGCCGGAAAGGTTTGTAATTCAGACCACAATTGCTAACCTTCAATCTTTTTTCATTATGTAATTTAATTACTTGGGTTTTTTTTCTTTCAGAAAAGAGAGAAGCTCGGAGAAAGAATCTTAGCTCTGCAACAACTCGTGTCACCCTTTGGAAAGGTACAATCTTTCTCATCAAAACTAAACTATTCTCATTTCTCACAGCTACCCAGAATGCAAACATTTCAACACTATCAAAGTAGGCCAATATTCCATAATGGGGTGTTGGAATTTTGAACTTTGCAGACGGACACAGCCTCAGTGCTTCATGAAGCGTTGGGATACATAAGGTTCCTGCACGACCAGGTTCAGGTTCTGTGCTCGCCATACCTGCAACGCTTGCCTTCATCACCTGTAAGTAAACCAAACCCAGCCAAAATCGATCCAACACACCTTTCTCTGTCAGATTAATTTTGTTTCCTCTTCCTTCTTCCCCCTCATTGATAATTCTTGTTGTGACCTTACCTTCCTCCACGTCATCATCATGACAAGCCATTGGACTCCGTCTCCGGACGGGTCCCACCCTGACGCGACCGCACTTATGCGACTCGTCCTTAGTCAACAGTCTCCAGTCAAATTATGCCTGTGAGATGTGTGATATTTTTCACCTTTATTTTTTTACCGCGGTTAATTGTTGGGACGGTGATTTTCAGGAGGGAGGAGATGGGGCAGAGAAGAAGGGTAGTGACATGAGAAGCCGGGGACTGTGTTTGGTGCCTATGGATTACACCGCACATGTTGTGAACAACAATGGTGCTGATTACTGGTCGTCGGCAACAATGGCCAGTAACAACCACAATGCGTCATCGTCGGCGACTGGATATTGATGAAGGACTAATAGTGAAGACTGTGAAGCAGCTTTTGTGTACATGGCCACACCTAGAAGGAGAACTAGTGCCTGCTCGTTTTGCCTGTTTTGGGAAACCTACAGCAATGACATGACAACTTAATTTTTGGGGTAAAAGGTGAAAAGATAACACAGGGGGAAGGGGACAAGGTTAGTAGCAAGGATTAAAATCTCTGCGATATATCCGATATATCCTCCGATATCTCCCTTTTTCGAAGGACCGATATATCTTTAGGGGTCAATATCTTATCTTCCACCGTATCTACGATATTTCCCCGATATTTAGGAAATATCCTCAAATATCACCGATATTTAGGAAATATCTCCGACATTTATGATATTTTCGATATATCACTGACATATTAAAAAAATATCTGTAAAAAATTGAAATGTTATCCGGAAGAGAAGTAACTAATTCCCTCGAGGTGTATCCCAATGACGAGTAGTTGTCTCGACTTGAAACTGCAACTGCCAATGGAATCAACGTACAAAGGGTATTATCTGAAGAAGTTGTTGGAAACCCAGAAGATAATTTAGACAGTGATGATGCATGGGGCGGCATAGCAACTCCAGATAGTTCAGATGATGATGAAGATGGTGGAAGCGAAAAAGGTGATGGAAATACTGGCACCGGGTTTGTATATGGACAATCTTCTACAGTTGGTGGATTGAACAATTTTTCATCTGAAGAAAATTACGATCATGCCTCCTATGATCATGGCTATAGAAGTATTAGGTATGGAGCACAAGAGGATACCATGTATGGGAGGAGGACTAGAGGTCCAAATGATGATCAAGATGTTGTTTCTGTTGCGCTAAGTTTTGATTCTATCAGTTTAGGTAGTGGGACTGGAACCTCAAATGAATCCCAAGAAGGCAACAATCAATATGGCTATAATGTTTATGGCTATAATCAATGCACGGAAGTTAGTGATCAGTCATCCAGTTTTCATCATCCTTACTATCTACTTATAGGGGAAACAGTTGGCAGCTCCAAAAACATATATGATTATCATATTCAACACTACAATTTGTACTATATGAGTCATATGTCTTGGTCTGATTATTGTACTTTTGTGGATCAACGTGTGTCTTATGACTCTTATCAATAACCTAGATTCTCATTCTGGATGTAGATGAAGTTGATATTTGTAATATTTATATATAAATCTAATAAATTAAATATTTCAGAAAAAAAAATTCTTCCCAAAATACCGATATTTTTTTCCCGGGTTTCCCCGATATATCCCCGATATATCCGAAATCTCCCTTTTTCAACGGACCGATATATCTACCGATACCGATATTTTAATCCTTGGTTAGTAGTAGTAGTAGTAGCAGCAGCTGCTTTAGCCTAGTAGGCGTGTGAAAATGGTTGTAATTTTGCTTCTAATGCTAATCATTTGTTATGAAAGGGAAAAGGAAGAGGGAAAGGGTTGCTTGTGTTTTTTGGGGAAGGAATACGTGTGGGTTTATGGCCAAAGGTTGCTTTGGCATGGCTTACACATGTAAATTTCCAAGGGCTAAAAACCAATTACCAATGGCATCTCTTCATCTTGTATTCTTGTGCAGCTTTAATACTTGATAATTTCAAGTTGAGATTTCTGGGTTTTGGGCATTGCCGTTGTTGAGTACTAATTACAAGTAACTAATACTAGAAATTGAAAAAGGGGTGAAAAATTGCATTAGAAAGGTCCTAAATCCATTATAAGTAACTAATACTAGTCTTGAGTGTTAGGACATAGGATATTGTTGATTTTCATTTAAGAATGTGAGCTCTCATTATAAAATCCATAGTTTCAACGACAAACCTTCGAGCATTTCTAACTAGAACAAAAAAGAATGGAGCCCCAAATAGACTAATGTGTTTGTTCAGTATTCTTTTTCTTTACCGAACTTCTTAGGCCTCGCCTCGTCTTTTTTGGTTCTGGGTTTTTGAATTTGTTGAGGAACGGCCGAAGTCTTAAATATGAAGAAGACTGAAGAAAAGAATAGGGTGCGTGGTCAATTTGGGGTGATGACTACACAACTAAACAACAACCTAATATAAAGATAAATACAATTATTACGAAATTATGGACCTAAGTCACCTAACTTGCATTCAAACATATTTTATCTGCCATTAACTTCTTTTTTCATTTCACTAGAAGCTTTGGAAGTGAAGGAAAACCCACAAATAGAGACTCATAACACACAAATTTCAAGTAAAAAAAAATCACAAATAAATTTAATAAAATAGAAGACACGAAGTTGGAAGCAAACAGCAAAATCAACTATGTTGGCTAAGGTACCTGTGGAGGACATCTTGGTTTCAGAGTTGTTCGACTGCTTAATATTGCATACTACTCTACACACTTGTAAGCTGTAACTTGAATCCTACCAATGTATTGATTTTCTTTTGTCATGTGTATAGAGGGTAACTAGACTACTTTCATAAGTGCTCTGTATATAAAGAGCGCGTTTACTAAAGGGTAAATGAAATGAATCTGTAGGGAGTCATTTTCATTCTCTTTATCTCCTATGAACCAAAAATTGTGTGGGGCCCACAAAAAAATCGGGAATCACCCCTCATTTTCATTTCTTAAGAGGGAGCAAGTATTGATCAATAATTTTTCAAAAATAACCTCATAATTTTATGAAAACCCAAAGCTACCAAACATAGAGATTTTATGTCATTAGTATCGAAAGGGTAATTTTGTAATCAACTTTATTTCTATTTTGATTCTTTAATTTTTATTCTTTGAACAAGCATGCAACGAGGTTGATTCATTCTCTCTCACATTTTTTCTTTCCTCCTCTCTCCCATTTCTTCTCAATCCCATTGAGGTTTAATAGACGCCCTCAGAGTGTAACGTAAGTGCTCTTACCTAATGGGATTTGCCTTTTTTTTTCCTTGTCTACAAAGCCAAAACAAGAATAAATACACTAATAAAAAAGAAAACAATAGATTCACTATATTTTCTTTAATGGAGCCATCGTTTTCTTATGCACCAACTTTTCTCAGCCATTTTCCTTCGAACAAGGAGGCAAGAATGCTGTTTTGCAACAGTTTTTCCTTAATAGGTAAAATTCTAATCTAAAAGAAGTAAGGAACAAAGGTAACCAAGCTCACCGTAAATTGGGTAAAAAAATGAACCTAGGAAAACATTACAAGAAAAAAACACATGTATTAAGGTCTTATAGTTTCTTACATTTACAAATTAACATTGGAGCTAAAATTAGATCTTGATTGAACAAGGTCAGTGTCACTCACTATCTTGACTGAACCAAAATTATTGAGTTTCAGGCTTTCAGCCAAGCAAATCAGAAGAGTTGTGACTTTTACGGCTAGTTCTATGCCATATGGTACAACCAGCTTGGCTCACTTGGAATGATTTGATGGAAGCACATAGTAGGTAGTCCTAGTGTTATCATCTGGATTTGTTTAACCAACATTGTTCAACCAGATCTTAATCCAGGTCATGGGCATCATGGCGCTACTTAAGTTTGTTCTTTTCTGTTTTGTTATGGGATTTGCATATGCTTATAATTGTTGTGTTGGGAGCTTTTTCTTTTCACGTATATTAATTATCTTACAAAGAAAAAATAGAAAAAATTATGGTTGGCCTTGACTCGAGAATAGTCACTACAGAATGTAACGAGAAATCTTGATTCCCACCGGCGTTTAGTAATGTCTCTTCCGAAGCAGAACGGTTTGGCGTTTTACCTATTGCCCTTTGTAATATAATTCCTCACTCTCTCTACCTTGCAGTAAGCTGATGGCAGTTCCCCAGTTCCAGGCCTCAATTCCGTGAACAAAACAAAACAAAAACAAAAGAGAGAGACACCAATACCTCTCTTCAACTTCAAGTATTTTTTCTTCCCAAACGTTTCGATTTTTCAAGAGATTATCATTAAGCTACATGGCCAAAAACAGTTACTGGATGTGTGTTTTGTGGTACAAGTGGAAGCTGGATATGTGTTATGCGATACATGCAACATTAATAATCCAATCAGAAGCACACGAGTTAACACTCACATCATCGAGAAATATCTTCTCATTTATACATCTATCCAGCTTGTCCTGCATTTTCTTTACTGGCACGGCCTTTTCTCTTTCATTCTTTGTCTGGAGATTTCAATCGGACCACCACCAACCATGTCAGCTATGGTGTCAAGGAGACTCCAATTTCATTTGAATCAAAACAGCTATATCGATAACCTCGTCGTCATCTTCATCATATTATTATTCTCCAATCTTCTGTTCTTCTTTCTTTCTGATTTTTATCTCTACACAAACTTCATTCTGGAGATGTCACAAACCGTATATGTCAAAATCGAGGTACATGGATCATTTCTATTTTCAAATTTCATGCTTACATAGGCTGAAGGGCAGAAGGGATTACTTTAATTTGATAATCTGAGAAACACGATGGAGGAATCAATGAATGTCCTTCATCAGTGGGGGTAACCTTCTGGGCAATTGAAATTCTGGCATAAATAAAGAGAAATGATTTGCTGGGTATTAATGGATATGAAAAATTCATAGTTTCATAAATGAGAATAGGAATGAAGAAGCTGATGAGGAGGCTCCTCCTTTGCTGGATATTGATGGATATGAACAACTTTTTGTTTGATAAATGAGATCATGAGGTGAAACAAATCTGGAAGTCTGCTGGAGTCTTTGATGATGGTGAAACATTTTGCTGAGTTGGACATGTTCTTCAGCATTGGATTTCCAATGGACGGTTGAGATTGGAAGTTAAGGACAACCAAGGATAGGGATCGGCCAAGGAGAGGATCCTGATCCCTTTTCTACAGCTTTAGAAATATCTCTTTCAGTTCCTTCTTTATATTCTTGAAGTAACGATTCAAAATACTGCAATCAGGACACGAAATATCGTTATAGTATCACACGAATTTAAAATTAAACCACAACACTAACAAATACAAGATAGATTTAAAGAGAAAACCAGTAACAGTGATTACCATTTTTTGGTACTCAAGTTGTGTAGCAAGCAATTGGTTGTACTCATTAACAATCTGCATGTATTGAGATAAAAAGATGTGAGAAATGTACTCATTAAAACCAAAGACTATGTAGGTATTAGTTGACATGAAGTATTAAATCATTAAAGCTTCTGCTTTACTATTAAAAAGAGCCTCACTGAATCCAGAATCTACACACTCGCAACTTTCATTGAGATCATTCGCATTCCGACAGTGTGAATTCAATTCAACCAATTTTCCATCAGTTTTTGATTGAATTTGAAAGTTTAGAATGGAACAAAATATGGAATGATTGAATATGTAAATTCGATCCTTTATCAAATCAAAAGCAACGGACACAAGAACACATAGTTTGTTAACAACAGTGTAAACCTCCTTCGAGAAAACGTCACTGCGAGACTTTTAAAGTAGTCCACATTAAATCAAATCCAATATAGAGTAAGAATGATTACAGATTTATCAAGTAGTGATTTCAACACAATCACTTTACTAGTATTCCAAAGTAACTTGACCTTACAACTGATAATCCTATTCCAAAGAATCTGATATGCATATGAAGGAACTAAACACGCCCTCTTTTCTTTTCAACTTCACTGATCTCAATCACTTATGCAAATGAATAATGAAGATCATATCAAACATATGAGAAATGAGAGAAATAGCATGAACACAATATCAACTCAGAAGCAATGTATCAAAGCTTTTTCCATTCTCCAAATCTCTGCCTTTTCAATTTCTCAAAACCCTATTTATAGAGAAGAGACTTCTCCGCCTCAGTTAATGCACATCAACACAAAGATTTGTTTAAGAGAATCACAACAATATGTCAACTATCACTTTGTTTTGATATCACTACCAGAAATTTCAACTTGGGCGACGAAAAAAAATCGTCGCCCTGTTAAAAAATTTCGTCGCCTAAGTACTTAGGCGACGACATGTCGTCGGCCAAGACGTCGTCGCCAGAAGTGCGTCGGCCAAGAACTTGGGCGACGAAAATTCATTCCGTCGTCGCCTAAGCTAAGACTAATTCTTAGGCGACGATACGAAGTTCGTCGCCTAAAATCTACTTCTCGTCGCCCAAAAATATTCGTCGCCCAAGATTTAACACCTTGGCCGACGAAAAATTTTTTCGTCGCTTAAGATGTTATAACCTGGGACGACGAAACTAAATATTTCGTCACCTAAGATCACTACATCTTAGGCGACGATAATTTTTTTTCGTCGTCTTATATGGTAAGTCCTTGCCCGACGATTTAGCAATTTCGTCGCCTAAGATATATTTAAATTTTTTTTTAAAATATTTAAATAATTTTTTTAAATATATAAATAATGTTTTTTTAATTTTTGCTGGAATTTTTTTTAGGGGGTCGGAAACTACAATGAGGATCGCTGGAAAACAAGAAAACATTCAGTACACCAACTCAGATTTCATAAACCTTCGATGGTGGATGAGTTTTATTACCTTATAAACTCACCAAAAGCTTAACAACCAACGAGGGAAAATGTACATTAATAAAATGGAACTATATGGAGGTCAAAGCTTTACCAAAACCACACTATATAAACTGTAACAAATCCTCCAACTTCAACTACTTCTACAGGAAATTTTGAAACTATAAAGATAAACCCTGGTTCCATTCTTGCATACTACATCTTCAAGTTCCTCATGGCTCGGCAGCTTCTTCTGTCACACCCCCTACCAAGCATACTTCAAGTCGGCCTGGCTGCTCTGACCCTTCTATGTTGTGCCCTCTCATTGTTCATGTGTGCTTCTCATTCACGCAAATGGCGGCGCCGGTGGAATTCTTGCAAAATTCCAATCACCAAAGGGAAAAAAATGTCTGCAAAATGAAATATCAAGTCAATTTTTATCCTTTAATACATATTTCATTATGGAAGAGTAATATACAACATACAATATAGTACATGAAGCAAAACACCAAGACAATTTCTTCAATCTCTATAAAGAGGTGAACCCAGTTGGGATGTTGTAAAAATAAAACCAGAAAACCCCAAAAGAAGCTCTTTCATGGTCGGGGTCGGGGTCGGGGCTGGGGTCGGGGCCGGGGTCGGCGTCGGCGTCGGGTTGCGGGGTCGGGGTCGGAGAGAGGGAGAGAGAGAGGGCTTCGGTGGATTTTCGGAGAGAGAGAGAGAGGGCTTGGATTTGTGAGCGGCTGCGCGAATGGTTAGGGTTCCGAATTTTTGCCTTTTATATTGGCGTTCTTGGGCGACGATTCTGTAAAAATCGTCGCCCTGTTTTTTGAAAATCGTCGGCCAAGATAATCTTGGGCGACGATTTTTGAAGTCGTCGCCTAAGATACTCTACTTGGGCGACGATGTTCTTCACTATAAATCTCGTCGCCCAAGATGTCTTCTTCTTCGTCGGCCAAGAGTTCTATCATAAAATTCAGAATATCATGATTTTGGTGATCGGAGAAGAGGAACTGAAAATCGACCGTCAGATATGACCAGCATAACAAATTACGTGGGTGGGAAAAAATTCAGCTCCATCGGACAATGACAAGGGCTCGATCCGTCCGGTCAATCGGCGCGGTCAAACCCCTAAACGGACGGAAACGGCTATTCGACCCTCCAAATCACGTAATCTGGCCGGACCTTCAACTGAGAATAGTTTCCAATCGACGAGACTCTTACGGGGATATAAAAATTTGGTAAAAAATAAATACCCGGGATAGGGCTACCACTAGGTAGAAATAAGAGAAATTCGTTGACCGGAACAACCGGCACCGAAATTTTACCGAAATATCTTCATTTTTCACAGGGTTGACGTATTTCACCGTTCCGGTCATATCTTATTTCATGACTTTTTTGCGTTTGAGGCATCTATGTATACGTTGTCTTCAAAACGAAACTTAAACTCAACACTTATATAAAAAAGTTATACAACATTAGTACATATAACGTGAGTTTGGTGATCGGAGAAGAGGAACTGAAAACCGACCGTCAGATATGACCAGCATAACAAATTACGTGGGTGGGAAAAAATTCAGCTCCATCGGACAACGACAAGGGCTCGATCCGTCCGGTCAATCGGCGCGGTCAAACCCCTAAACGGACGGAAACGGCTATTCGACCCTCCAAATCACGTAATCTGGCCGGACCTTCAACTGAGAATAGTTTCCAATCGACGAGACTCTTACGGGGCTATAAAAATAAAAAACATTACCTTACAATTTAAATGTGCTTTATTTATTTTAATTATTCGGATTATCTTGGCCGACGAAATTAGGGTAATTCGTCGGCCAAGATAATACTTGGGCGACGATATTTGTTAAATTCGTCGCCCAATTAAGAGTAAAAATAAAAAATCCTGTACAATGAAATTTAAATGTGTTTTATTTTATTTTAATTATTCGGATTACTCTTGGCCGACGAAAGTAGGGTAATTCATCGGCCAAGATAATACTTGGGCGACGATATTTGTTAAATTCGTCGCCCAAGAGTAAAAATAAAAAATCCTGTACAATGAAATTTAAATGTGTTTTATTTTATTTTAATTATTCGGATTACTCTTGGCCGACGAAAGTAGGGTAATTCGTCGGCCAAGATAATACTTGGGCGACGATATTTGTTAAATTCGTCGCCCAAGAGTAAAAATAAAAAATCCTGTACAATGAAATTTAAATGTGTTTTATTTTATTTTAATTATTCGGATTACTCTTGGCCGACGAAATTCTTTTATTTCGTCGGCCAAGTAAAAATAAAAAAATAAAATACTTAGGCGACGATATATTTGAGTTTCGTCGCCTAAGGATTAAAAAACTTAGGCGACGATATAAATATCTTAGGCGAGGAAATATTGTTTCGTCGCCCTAGTTTCTATATTAGGCGACGAAATTTAGCCTTAGGCGACGATTTTATTTTCGTCCTCAACTTTAGGCGACGATTTTTTTTCCTTGGGCGACGATTTTTTTTTTCGTCGGCCAAGTTTTCTCTTAGGCGACGAAAAAAAAAATAGTCGCCCGGTTTTTTTTGTTTCGTCACCCAAGACCCATTTTCTGGTAGTGTATGGAAAATATATCAATCAACTAATCTGCTATAATTTGAGAAAATACAATTTTTCAATTTAAACAAAACTCATTTTAGGCAGATAAGATATTTTCCAAAACAAATGCATCAGAGTTTAAAACAAATCAATTATAGACAAAGATATCTTTTATTTGAGAAACTCATCTAATGCAGCATGTAATCACGTAGAACATAATTAGAAAATCATGAATGCTATGTATGCTAGTGATTTATCTTGATTGAGATCAGATCCGTTAATCTTCATTCTTCTTTCAATCCTTGGCATATTCTTTATCACTTTGATTTTGCTCTCTTTAATGAGATATCGTGTCAAAAGAATACACAAGGATAAATATAAATCTTGATATCACAATCTGATAGTAAATGAAATAATTTCTAATCACATTAGAACTTCTTTCCTTACTCATTAGCTATGTTGCACGGACACTCCACACCCTTGGAGTGTCGAAGTGTCCGACACTCCGACACGCCTACATGGAGCCCGACACGGCAAAATACGTGTCCTACACGCCACGTAGTTGAATTTTCGACACGTCTTGGACACGTTGACCGGCCCCGACACGGCATTGCGACACGCCACGTCAGCGCACACCCCACCACCGCCAGTCCGCCACTCTCGCCGTCGAACACAATAGCTGCACATATTGCCCAAAATCCCAAATTCCTCAAAACTCCACCCACAACGAATTCAAGCCTCTAAAATCTCTCAATCCAATTCAATATACTCAAAAAGCCAGAAATGGATCAAAACACCTCCACCGCAGCCGTGCACGCACGACAATCCTCCGTTGCCTAAAACCTAAATCCTTCAAATCTCAACCAATCTCAATTCCAATTATAGAAACATGTAAAGCTCATCGAATAGACCAACTTTAATACCTGAGTCGACATCAAAGCTCGCCGGAATCCGTCGAACTCTCACAGGAAAATTTAGAAACTTCTCATCTTCGATTCTCCCTCACCTGACCTTGTCTCGACAAGCTGAAGTCACAGGGACGTCGAGGATGAGGAGACAAAGCTATCCACATCGGTGAGAGGCATCGACGCTGCCGGAATTGGAAACTTGCCGGCAAACTCAGAAAAGTTTCCCTTCTTCGAATCTCTCTCTCCTCAGCTTCCCATGGAAATCCAATACCAAAGCGACGTTGGGGAGGACGAGAAGAAGCTACCAATACCGGTCACGCTCGCCGCCGTGGCCGGAATCATGAACTCAACCGGAAACCCAATCGCATTCTCTCCTCCTTTTCTTTCTCACCGGAGCTCCACTCTTCGAACTGGAATCACAGGGAGGTCGGGGACGACGAGACGGACCCGTGACCACCGGCTGGACGTCGAGAGACCGCCGAATGAGGAGGAGCAGTCGGCGTCGTTGCAGTGCAGTCGAGACCGAGGTCGATCTGGGCTTGAGCTGATCCACTCCTACCTCTATATATCTCAAATCCAACGGCCCAGATCCAACCACCAATATTTCTATTTTTAATTAAATTTTTGGATAATACAAACTTCTAAAAATCATTAAAAATAGCTCGATGCTCCGAAAAATCCCCCGAACTTGTAACGATGTCTAATTTAATCCTATGGGCTCAAAAGACAAAATTTGACAAACCAAAAATTTGAATAATTTTAGAAAGCCACAAAGAATTGAAAGAATAATTTAAATCGAAATAAAATAACTCGAAAATTAATTTTCTTTTTAAAAAATAGAAAACCAAAATTCCTGGATATTACTGATTATGGATATGATAATTATATTAGTTCATCTTTTTGTCTATTAAGTGCTATTGTGCTAGAGATTATCCTGTTTGAAAACAAGCTACTGCTCAAGTTTGTTTTTCTTGTTTTTCTTTAATGTTATGTTTTAGGTACTAGAGGTTTTCTGCTTTTAATGTTATAGTTATGCAATTAACTTATTTCTTATAGTTATGAAATAGATTTAATTTAGAACTTTATTTAGTAATGTAATGAACTTATTTCATATTTTAGTATATTTTTTATTTATTAAAAATACATAAATATATAATTTTGTATATATACAATTAACTAAAACTTAACTAATATATACAATTTAGCAATTTTGTATAAATTTATTAATTTTGGGGAGACAATTAACTAAAACTTAACTAATATATACAATTTAGCAATACTGCTAGAGCAAAAGTTTCAAAAATTGCTATTTTAAATCTAAATGTTGACAAATTTAGCAATAAAGCTGGAGATGCCCTAAGCAGCATAATCTTCCTCAGTTGCACTTATGCAACGAACAGAGGCATGATCATCCACTTTGGCATCACTTCACTCGCCAATTCAAAGTTCACAATTGAACCAACTTCACAGCTTCTGCACTTCGAGAACAAATGAATATTAATATATATGGTCTCTTATTCAAATCAGAAACGCAAACTAACCCGAGTGAGGCCAAGATCACCACCATGAACAGTGGCAGAGCTTTGGCAAAACGTACCGAGTTCTCCCCTTCCATAGAATCAAGCTTTTCCAATGATCAATCTATGTTGTAGGATGACAGAACTCAGAAGCACAAAGCACTCGTCGCCATCCGCAGCTCCGTCGAACCCGAAAGCACCAAAATCCGAAATCACAAATCATCAAAACCAATAGAATCCAACTATACCAGCGTGAATATTAGAACGAAGGGGAAACGGGGTCTCACCTCAAGCGTTTCCGACGAACCCAGAAGAACTCAAGCAGCTCCGAAAACAGCCGAATAGATGCTAGAAAATTCGCCGATGTCGGCGGCTCGACAGGGTCTAAGAACCCAGAAACCAAAACCCATCAGACTGATTCAAATTCGGAAACTAAATACACTAACACGTATAGCATGACGAGAGGGATCAATTTAATACCACATGCAGCTCAAACCGCCGCCAGAGTCACCGGAAACGGTCAAGAACACAGAACTGTTGTTCGTCGAATCTCCTTCCTCAGTCGTCAGTTGAATTAGCTACCACCACCAACGTGCCGGCGGTGATTAGAAAATCGATAGGTGCCGGTGAGTCGTCGACCGATGGAGGGACGATAGAGATAGGGCCAAGTCAGGTCACCGGACCGGCGGACCTTTGTCGGTTCAGAGTCTCTCTTCTCACTCACATTCTCAGGTTCTCTCGAGCATTCTAGGTTGAGATGGCATTTTCCCACTTCTATTATATTGTAATCAACCGACTTAGAATGGACGTCCCAGATCTCACCGAATGAATTTCATAATTTTCTAAAGCATTTTTCTATCTTTTCAAAGGCAAAAGCTGCAAAACGCCGGTCGTTCACGTACGTCAACATGTCCGTTTAAATAGAAGGGCAACAATGTAACTTTTTTTGACTTGGTGATTTAGTTTTCACCAAGCCCACTGAAGGACAAAAATATTACAATTGGTTCATCTTCTTCGAGCCTCAGCGATCTGATTATTTAACATTCTCTTCTTCATTCCGATAGTACAATCACCACCAACAACCAACTGTTTCCATGACAAGTTAATCTGCTTCTAATCTCTTTTTCTGATTTCAGGTCTTGTCATAAGCCTAACGCTCATATACGTTTTGGTGGCCGGTATGTATTGCACGCCATTTCACATATATTCTGTAAATCGTCAGAAAGAGCCTCAAAAACAGCAAGAGTGAATAAAAAAGAGGAAGACGTGACCGACCTCCTAAGTAATACCCTATCACTTTCCACAATAAAGCAATACTAAATCTGTTGATCAAACTTTTTTGACTTCGTTTCCGGCCTTGACGTGCTGAGAGAGTGACCTTTCTAGGGATCTTATACTTGACGGCGACCACTTGAGCTACCAATCGAGAGGAGGTGGTTGAGACAGCGGTGGTGGAGGTAGGAGAAACCAAACTCGCAGAAGAAGCTTTCGGCGTAAAGGTAGACGAAGATGGGAAGCTTTTGTAATTGGTTTTCAGGATCTCTGAACTATTTTTTTAGTGGTGGTGAAAGCCATCAGAATCTGACATTAAGGTCTTTAAACATTTACTATAACGAATTTTTTTTTACCGCTAACGGAATCTACAGAGGGATTTACGTATATGCTCTTAGATTTTGAATCTGATGAATGATATGGAGCCACCTATCCTGGATTCGCATCCTCTCCTCATATTTCTCTCCTCATATTGCCTCATAAGACCATCTTGACCGTTCATTCTTAATTAATGGCCAAGATGTCTCTTGTTTAGTTTAGAGATAATTTCGTTTCTTTTATCTGTCTCTTCTCAAATTCTCGTCCATCCAGTCCTTCCATTACTCTATCTCTCTCTCTCCTCCAGTCCTTGAGGAAGTTACCTTGACACCCAATGCAAATTGATGCAACCATTCATCCCGATACTGCAAATTAAAGTTAAACTGTTCAGTTCTTCTCTCCCTGTCTCTCTCATTCTGGAACTAAGTTAGTCATATTCACTGGTGCGTAAACCATCGAGGAGCACCCAACTATGATTTCTTGTACTTGCAACCTCACCAACACGATGAGAAATTATTCAAATCCTGAAACCAATTTTCAAATTGGTATTGTTGTCTCTCTTCTATTTCTTGTCTAAACCGGGTACATTACATGCCCTAATCTAATGCAATCAAATTTGATCAAAATGATGAGATATCACGTACCATTAAAGTGATATGAAGGCCAAACAGAATATATTTTAAAACAAAGTAAGAAGCCATTGATTCCATCCCCTCAAACAACTCTTACTGGACTCGAATCCATCTCAAGTTCTTAAGTTTTAACCATGGTCTCTACTTGTAAATAGCCTCTTCTGAACCATGGGTCGTTCGCTATCCACGGTGATCCGGGTCTCAGATCCGGCGATCTCCACTTCGATTTCAGATCCGGCGATCTCCACTTCGAGCACTGTCGTACCCATCATTGGTTAAGAACTCTGATCTCTGTATCTGAAAATGTTCCTTTAATCCGGAGGGGGGGGGAGGAGGATTCGAGAGGGAGAGAGAGATGGGAAGGAGGACTCGATGAGAGAAAGGGAAAGGATGAGAAGTCTAAGACAAGAATCTGATGAGAGCAGATGCTGAGAGACGCGGACAGATGAAAAATATCTTCAAACTAAACTAAGGGACATCTTGACCGTTGATTAAGATTGGACGGTCAAAATTGTCTTATGAGGCAATATGAGGAGAGGATCCGAATCCATGAGGAGGAGTGTTTGGGCTAAAGAATAAGGAAGATTTTTGAAGATTAATGGCCTGACCCGAGGCATTGTAGTAGAGTCGAAGTATCCAATAAGACGGATTAATACCTCTATGTTCTGCTACAAACATGCGCTCATATACTTGAGTCTTACACTATGGTGCATTCTTTTGTACAGTGAGCTATCACAATTACTTTTTTTTTTTTGAAATTGGGCCAAGAACACCCGTTAGGTCGGAGTGGTGGAGCTCCTTCTTATAAATTCATTATTCAAAAGAGAAGAGTACAACGAGGGGGACGAAGAGCCTTGACCTCGGAAAGAAAAACAGTCATCTTCAACTAGAACATCCTATATGATATCAGGAGTGTCCTCTATCTAAAACTCATCCAACACTGATGTACTAGCGAGGTGAGCGAGTCTATGCGTTACACCATTCGCTTCTCTACATATATGTTTAAGACTAATGAAATTAAATGCAGTCATATAACGTTTACAATCTGCAAGAATTGCACCAACCTCAGACAAGTCGTTTACATCACTAGAAGAATTGCACCAATCTACTGTAAATGAGCTTTTCATGCCCAATCTCCTCCGAACCGTAGTCATCTCATCCTCCTTACACCTTGTTTCACTCAGAAAGATCCGTTTGGGAATGTTGAGGGCAATTAGCCCCTTGCCCATCAACTGTCCAAGGGTTCCCAATCCCTTGGCAGTTCCAACATAACACATTCATTTCTCGTGATGGGTCGATGCCGGACCATCACGGAGAAACGTTCTTGAGTACGGTCTGAACTCATCTGTGGTTTACTTACAGCAGATGCATTTTTAGGACGACGCACATAAAAACCTCTAGTTTTCTTTGGTGATTTTCGAGCTTTGGGCCCTTCAGTTTAGGGAGAAAGGTCGGCCCGGTTCCTTCTCCCTTGCCGTAGAATCCTCCCCAGAATCATTCATACTGTCAATCTCCTTGATGTTCGATGGTGCCATTAATGCCTCTTTAATGTAGAAAACTTCCTTAATAGGAATATCCATGAGATCTGCCGAGTCCGACCGACGCTGGCGTTTCGCCGTCGGCGCCTCCACTCCACCGCCACCTCCATCAATTTCCATGGTATCACCCTCCAGCACAGGCCTCTCATTCTTATCCATCTCTTCTCGAGAACGAATCAGCCCCACAGTGGGAAACTCTGGGGCCTTCATTACCCATCCCGTCTGTTTCTCCGGCCTCAAACCAAACCATCGGCCACCCGAACTCGACACCTCCTTCTCCTGCTTGAACTGTTCCCTTACCCACACTTACATAGTTATGGGATGAAACGTACTGTGATAACTAAGAAGAAGCACCCATAGGGACCCGACAAAGCGGACAGTAGGCGCCCGTAGCTTGCCACCGTTTAATGCAGCGGTGGTGATACATGTGATTGCACTTAGTAAGCATCTCACACTTGTCTTGTTCCACAAACTCCTCCAGACAAATAACACAGCACTTAGCCGCCGTGATTAATCCGTAACTGAAACAAGTACTTTGTGCAGTTGGTTCCCGCGGCAGCGGTACCGGCTTTCGTAGAACATGAGTAGTTGTTGTTGGTAATAGTGGCCGCGGCTGAGCAGGTAGAACAGGAGTAGTTGCTGTTGGTAATAGTTGCCGCGGTCGCGATGGTGGCGGCTGAGCAGGTAGAACAGGAGTAGTTGCTGTTGGTAATAGTTGCCGCGGTCGCGATGGTGGCGGCTGAGCAGGTAGAACATGAGTAGTTGGTCTTGGTAATAGTTGCGGCGGTTGCGGTGGCCGCGGCTGAGGTAGGCACCAGTCAATCACGTAAAGGAAACACACTGCTCCTATTACTGGTGATAAAAGTACCACGATCAATATGATTAGGAGTTGGTCTTCACTCAAAGCCATGCCGTCGACGTACAAAGAATAGTTTGGGTTTGTGCGGGCGAGACACCTAAATATATATATTGGAGGCTGCTAATTAATCCTCTCCGATCTTGTATATATTTACTAACCATACGGAGAATTGATTTCGTATATGATTAGGAGTTGATTTCATATTATAGCTAGGACTCTTCTTCTACTTGTATCTTCCATCTTCTATCTTCATTTTCTACCTCATAATTGTGGTGGATTTGAGGAGATCCGTATTAATTCTCAAGGTTCCTTCTCTCTCCAACTCGATCTCTATGTTACAACTTGATCTTATTTGTGGGTTAGGGTTTCCTCTTTCCTGTAACTAATTGACTCAATTTGATCGGAGCCCTTCAATTTAATTTTGTTCTCCCATAGTTTTGGGGTGTCCCTGATTATTTGCGTTTTTGTGGTGTGTGTTTCTATATATATATATATATATATATATATATATATATATATATATAGCCCTTCTAGTAAGAGATTCATTTTTTAACATATATGAGAGATTACTCAAACTTTTCAATCACAAAATCATATCTCCACCATTCAATATGTAGTTATATATGTATATATATATATATATATATATTTTTTTTTTTTTTGTAACGCCCGTTTAAAATCTGCAAGAATTGCGCCAACCTTAGACAAGTCGTTTGCATCACTAGAAAGAGCCTGTAGAATTACTGCACAGTCACCTTCAAACTCAACCTCCTCAATTTGCTGTTGTATGACGACTAACATTCCTGCCCGTATAGCCTCACGCTCAGGCTCTGCCTGCAACGCAGATTGCACATATGGTAATTGCTTCGCTAAGGCTACCTTGCACTAGCCTCTCTCATTTCGAACTACTACGCCGACACCACCAACGTTCCTCTTGCCACAAAATGCCCCATCGACATTGACCTTCAGCCTCCCACTAGGTGGACATTTCCACTTTGTTTTTGGTCTATTTGCTTTTGAAAATGGACAATCATAACCCGAAAAAAATTATAGAACCACCCTCTTAACTAAAATATCAATCTTCAACTCAACCCAAATAACTGAATAAAATAATACACAAAAAATTTTCTGAAAGTATTCAGAGCTACTAAAAGAAAATCAACGGAAGCTGACAAAATCCTAGTAGATTAAACAGATAACCTACTTGCGAAAAGTAGCGGAAAGATGAGTGGTTATGTCTCGTCGCCTCCTTCTAGACCCCACCTGAACTCTGCAAACTTGGCATTTATAAAACGAAGGGCCCATGAGAAAATATTCAATTTCGTCAGAGTAAGTGGATAAAAGTAATTTCGACAAAACATTAATATTTCCCCAAAAGAAAACTTTCATGGAAAGCGCTTTGCAAGCAACAGCTTAAAAGTTTAACTCAAAAATTCTTAACTGTTGTCTAGCCTCGCTAGATTCCCAAACTTTATAAAATGGTCTTTTAGGCTAGAATTATATATATCAGTATGTATTTACACTCGTCATATTCCTTGTACAAATCTATGAATAAATACGAAAAATAGATGGTCATACAAGGCTACGACGCTGGCGTCTAACACGCACATCACCTCATAATGGAATTTTACCTCATTATGGGGGAAAAGCACGAGTGAATATATATATATATATACATGCATATTCCTTGTACGAATTCTATGAACAAATACGAAAAATAGAAAGTCATACAAGGCTACGATGCTGGCGTCTAACGCTCACGTCACTCTATAATGAAATTTTACCTCATTATGAGGGAATAACACGTATAGCTAGCTAGCATTTATTTATATACATATTATTCTCATAAACATCTATATATGAGTATAACGAGAATTTCGGTTATTTTCTAACAAAAGAAATTATCAACAATAAAACATTTCATGCACATTATTTAAAACAAAGGTCCACTCACAAGTTAGGCCTAAGCCGGATGTCGGTCGGAGATCTCCTCTGCTCGAGCCTCCTCGCGTCCTGTTCCAAAAACATAAATAAATCCTCAACTAGGAAACCAACGCTTATATAAAATAGGCAAAAAGAAACGTGAGCTTCGCGCGCTCAACCATGTCTAACGTCCTTAAACTTAAATTCACTGCCAACCATATAATTCTCCACAAATACCAACATCCTGAAAATCACCTCCCACCTTCCTAACCATAATTAATCTAATGGCTGGATTTTAACTTATTAATCCGTCAAAAATACCAAACTTTTAAAATTCCCAAACCTATCCAAAACTCCTCCAAAAATTCTTAAATTCACATCCTTAAGCTCCCATTAATATTTCCCATTGAAAACACTTTTTCAGCCAGCTCCGGCGACCTCCAATGCCCATCAAAATTTGATAGCACCTTCCCCTCAACCTCCTCTACAACTTTCCTAACTAGCACAAACACCAATTCCAAGCCTAACTATGCTAATCGAACGAAAACAACAATAAAGCCCTAGAATTTCAAACACCGATTTCTTCTTACCTAGCTCAAGAGGGAGCGAATCTTTTGGAGGGATGAATGCACGGGAGGAGGGCTTCCTTTTGAGCCTAGCAGCTCCGGCTATGGCGGCTGGAGGAGGAAGTTCCGGCGACGGGAAGTTTTGGGCAGTTGGGACTTCCGGACGGCGGCGGTCGAGCTTGGGAAGCTTTTTCGGGCGGAGGGAGAGGGAGAGAGAATCGGGAGGGAGGAGAGAGAAAGGAGAGAGGGGAAATAATTTTGGGCTTAGCCCAAACCGGTCCACCAACTTAAAACCCACTCCAAAATTAAACCCAACATTAAAAATTAACACCCCAAAAATAATACCCTGATAAAAATTACCTTTTACTAGCCAAAATTTACTATTTTTACCGTCGTCACATTTTCCTCCTACGAATAATCCCTTCGAAATAATTGTCCCCCAAAACCCCTCTGAGGACTAATTAAATTATAAACTCATTGACGAAGACAGTAAAACTTTTATTAACACCATGCTAATAAATAGAGTAAAATATAAGAGTCGGAGCGTGACAATAATCACTGGAGATGATGTAGAGGAAATTAAGAGGTTGAAAGACTTGCTTGCCTCCGAATTTGAAATGAATGATCTTGGTTCGCTTAAGTATTTTTTGGGAATCGAGGTTGCTAGAGGGAGTGCATGAATTTTCTTGTGTCTGAGGAAGTATGTGCTTGACCTGTTGACAGAAACAGGAATGTTAGATTGCAAACCTGCTGATACTCCCATCGAGCAAAATCATAAACTTGTTGAATATCCTAATGAGGTTCTCACAGAAAAGGGATGCTATCAGAGGTTATTTGGTAGATTGATTTATTTGTCTCATACTCAGCCTAATATAGCCTATGTAGTTAGTGTGGTAAGTCAATTTATGCACAATCCTAGTGAGGCTCATATGGAAGCTGTAATATGTATTATGAGATATTTAAAATCTGCACCTGGAAAATGTTTGATTTTCTCAAAACACAGTCATCTTAATGTCAGTGGATACACGAATGCAGATTGGGTAGGGTGCATTACAGATAGAAGGTCCACATCTGGCTACTTTACTTTTGTAGGAGGAAATCTCGTTACTTGGAGAAGCAAGAAACAAAAGGTTGTGGCAAGGTCAAGTGTTGAAGCAGAATATCGAGGTATGACACATGGGTTTGTGAATTACTTTGGTTGAGGAATTTACTCTGTGATTTGGGATTTAAACCCAAACGAGCCATGAATTTATTTTGTGATAATAAGGTAGCAGTGGATATTGCTCACAATCCCGTACAACATGACCAGACTAAGCATGTTGAAGTTGACAGACATTTTATCAAAGAAAAGCTTGATGGTAAGCTTATTGCTTTCCCTTTTGTCAACTCTGAAGAACAGCTGGCTGATGTACTAACTAAGGCATTGTCAAGTAAAACGTTTCATGACTCACTTGACAAGTTGGGCATTCGTGATTTGTATGCGGCAACTTGAGGGGGAGTGTTGGCGTGAGTCATGTTTTCCTTATTCATCTCTATAATATCTTCCTTATTCATCTTTGTAATATCTTGTAATATTCTCTAGTATCATGTAATTGCCTTAGATGTAGTACCTTATTGTCTATGGTTGTAATCTGTATATATGCACTCCTGTCATCAAAAACCTCTCTTGCCGCAGCCAAACAACCACATTTCACATACATCTTCAACAAAGCATTAAGCAAAATCAAGCCACAGATCACATACTTCTTCCGCATATACTCATGAACACACTTCCTTCCCCATACCAACATCCCCCTTACTAGAACACGCCGAAAGCACCGCAATCATAGTAACCTCATTTGGCTCAACACCATTCTCATCAAACAACTCCATAGCGTCACTCGAATTACCCCACCCCGCATACCCATCAATCATGGTAGTCCATAGCAGCTGAACAACTGAATTGCCAACAACAGCCTCAAAAGTCTTAACTTGACTTAACTCCAGCAACTCATTAAAACTCTTGCACTTTGTTAAAATCTGAACCCCAAAAGGTACCACCACCAACATTGGTTCCACTTACATGCTGAAATATACCCTTATCATACTGATAACAGAGCCAATATTAACTGTGAGATAGGGATCTAAACAGTCATGATCAATCTGCGCAAATTCCTTCTGACCATCCATGTACATAAATGTTTCAACGTGAACCGACTTAAGCAGATAATTTGCTCCAGCAACAATACTGTCCATTTCATCTTCCTTGACGACATGTACCAAAAGTGTCAGGTTTGTGAAGTCGAGTACAATTTTCATTGTTTTAGAAAGTAAATTCTCCTTAATTCTCATTGGCTCATACTTCATGTATTGTTTTTTAAAATTCTTCCCTCCACATAATACGTGTTATCAATCCAAACGTATGGAACCTTAATTAGCATGCTGCATCTCCTACCTGCTTCTCGTTCAGCTTTTCCTACTTTGTTCGAAAGAAAATTGCACTAGCTGATGGACGGTGGTGGAGGGGTTCAATCAAAGAACTCATCTGGTTGATATAACAACTGCTCTGCTTGGATTGGCCAAGTGTTTCAGTGAGGAAAGAGAAATATAGTGCTGGGCAATTCCAAAACTAAGCTGTGAAGTGGTCATTTTCTTAAAAAAGAAACAATTACTGAATAAATAAAATGATGACCACGAAGCCCTGTGGCGCCAACAGTTATGTAGGGGAGTTGACTAGGCCTCAGTCATCTAATTTTGCAAGGGAAAACGCACTTTACAAACTGAGCCAAAAAAGAGAAAGTGCATAGAGAGATAAAACCATGACAGTAATACACAGTTTTATCTTGTAAGAATTCACATCTTTCCATGACATAGATCTACTGAAATGATAAAACAATGAAACTGGTGCACAATTTACTGCCACCTGTTGGACAGAAAACTCACATTTTAGATTAAAGGAAAACATGCTATCCTGATGTTTAGCCAAACGCTGCAATGAGGAAAGCCTTGTAAATACTCATGAACTTGGCCACGAACGCTGAAAAGAAAAATGATCCAGAAATACTATTAAAGACCGACACCAATGCCATTATACGTGTCTGAAGAGCATAGGCTAAGAGGATGCCGTAATTATCTAATCCCATTCAATGATGATGGTAAAACAATAAAACTCCACAAAAAATGGAAGAATAATAGTGGGTTACTCTAGCAGATTACGTTTATCTAAATGGCTAAGCTCTAGGTCCGTATGTACAGAAAATAAGAAGTCTGTTTGACAAATTTTTATTTTTTGTTGTTGTTGTTGGGTCAATAAGAAGTTAAACCAGATTTTAACTAAAAGCACTTAAAAACAAAAATGAAACACATTTTATATTCAACCAAGTAACTTCGCAATTTCTATTGTTTCCTCATTCTACTCATCATTATCTCACACATCACCAAAAAATGTATAGTACCTTCGAGGTGAAATATGGCTTTCTGCCCAAGACGCATCCTATGTTCCTGTAAATAAAAACAGAATTATAAAAGAAAACAGTAAATGACAGTATATCACATTTGACTACTGAATAAATCAAATCATAACTACTATGTTCCCAAGCTGATATTCTCTAGACAATGAACGTGCAAGTCTGCTACTCAAGTATAATGCACTCATCTCATTTATCGGACAAATTGATGAGTAGCCAAGAACTCCATTTCTGCTATAATCCCATGACCAACCTTATTCTATCTCTGCCTGTTACCAATTAACTGTACAGAAAGCAATCCTTTTCAGATACGGATGTCCTTATCTTTTCAAAAACACTGGCCGTTAGAGTTTTTGGGCCCAATGAATCAGAGGGCAAGTATAGGGGCCAGGCGCTTGCTGGCAAGCATACCACCCCAGTAGGAGAGAGAGGAAGTCCCACTCCAAGGAGATTGTGAGACCATATCACTCTTTCTAGAGTGATAAGAATATTGAAGGGCCAGGTGTTTTAGAGAGATGGAAAGAAATATTCAATGTTTTTCTTCATCACATCTTAATGCTAGGGGATTGGGAAGATTGTTGTACCCATCATTCAGTAGTGGAAGAGATTTTAGTTCCACAACCACGGTATTTCCTGGTGTTCTGTGAAGAGATTCTCTTAGTTTGATGAGTTTATTTTGACTTCTGAATGGAATAATTCACATCAAAGTCTAACAGAATGTAAACTCACAGAGATCAGAGAGTATACAAATCGAAATATATAAAACCTGATTTAACGAAATGTCTGTTGAGACTCAACTGAAATATAATGCAAACTAAAAGCTATCAGAGATGGACCTAGCAAGTATGCACATTGACATGGTAATTTTCAAATTTCGTTCAGCAAGTACTGACAATGCTACTGACATAATAATTTCATATTTTTTTAATTTTTTTTTAAGAAATAGGACTTTAATTAACAATATAAAAACAAGTTGTCCACTTAAAGAAAAAATAACAGACCTTAAACACAAAAACAGGGAAACCCACAAACACATTGCTTACTGATAGGGAACTGATTAGTAACTTACATAATATGCTGCCCAATGGCTGACCTCATGCTTCAATTCTGCATCCAATTTCTTCAATAACTCATAAAGCAGCCTCTGAGACAACAGCAAAGATGAGTCCAAATCAACTTCTGAAAAACTTTGTAGAAAAATAATAATAAAAGAATTATCTAACCTTCTCGACAATGTCTACAGGAATAAGATTCAGAAGTAGCTAATAAAACTTTTGCTAATACATGATAATGCCCTAAGTAAGGAGGCAAAACCAGAGATTGTAGAAAACAATAGTAAAAATATGTACCTTAAGAATGATCTCAGGGGGGATACAATTAACAAGAAGCTCATACAACTTTTGGCGCACCGCATAAAGCCTAAAGCAAAGACAAGCAGAGATATGAGAGAAAATGGATCATTAATCATCTATATAGTTAGAAAAAAAAAATGGAAGAACTTCATATTTCGAAATCATGAACTGATTACAAATTTTCAAAAAACAACCATATAGAATTCCCTTCTGCTTTTATGTGATATAAGATAATGGTCAACATGATCCTGCTAGTCCAATTCCCATGCAATTAATTTAACCTCTTGTGGTGAATGTATGACAATAAGGAACATTTTGCGAAACAAAGGGTCATGTCCGGTTAATTCATAAATTACTCAGTCGGTCAGTCGGTCCCCATATTCAAGTAATTCTACAGTAGCAAAAGAATATTGCAATTCAAAGGACAAATACATACCACTGGAATCAGTGAAAGCAAGGAAAATTTGCATTCCAAGGAGACAATGCAAACAAATGAAAACTATAGAATAAGTAAAATGAAAAGATAAAAACTTTCCCCTTTCGTTTTACAAAACAGAAGCGTGAAGATAAACATGCATAGAATTTTTCTTCTCACTTACCTGAGCATCTTAATGAATAAAGATCATTTATCAAATCATAGAGAAGAGGAAATAGATGCACAAAGGAACAAACATCCACTTTTGTATTTGTCATAATGATCTTTTATACAATGATCACTAAGAGTCGTTAATGATCTCACAAAACAGGGCTTAAAATCTGAAAGCTCCATATAACCCAACAATTCATCAAGTCAGACACACCCAAAACCTAGGCCAACAACAAATTGCGATTAGAAAAGGAAGAAAGATTAGACAATTCTAAATGACACTGAAACGAACTACGGTCTAATATTATTAGAATTCTATGCATTAGATTGGACAGCACACTTGCTCCTAATGGTTGAGCAGTTGAGCACAACACAGAGTTTGCTAAAATGGGAACTTCCAAAACAGTTTTCCTAACAGCCCTTCTTTCCTTTCAATAAATTTCCCAGAGAAAGCACTCCATTCTCATCTGTTTACTGTAGGAGACCCCAACTAGTTATGATCTTTTGCCTCTCCACTACTCTTAGAAAATGGAAAACCTTCTTTGTTTCTCTTACACCGATGCTATTTGATTATGAGCGGCTGGAAGTGGAAGGGCTTTGGGATTGAGTGCAATTATGGTCTGCTTAAGGTGCATCGGTCACTGCTGTTTAGGGCTTATTCTTTTCTTCTATTATGATAAATCTGCTAGCTTTGTGACATGAGGCTGTTTCATTGTTTCTTTTCTCTTTGAGTTTTATTTTTTCCTTCTTTTTTTCTTTTGTTGAATTTTGGTCAGCTCTACAACATTTCGTCTGTTCTAATAAAACTTTTGTTCTTCTTTAAAATCACATAAAAATCCTGAATAAAAGTTAAATTGAGATAGTTTTTAGTGTATGTCGTTTGCTTCCACTTGACAGATGGTACGTCTGCCTATGGGATAACATAACTTTGTCAATCTTCTGAGTTGAATTCGGTCATAGAACTAAAGAAAGATATAAGTCAAACTAACAGAACTGCTGAAATATAGACGATTATTATAGGATGTCGCAAACCTTTTCGGACTCTGCTCCTTCATTACATCAGAGGCAATTTCTGAAACATATTCCTCCCAATCCATCGAAGGAATTATTTGGTTGCTTGTAAAGGGATACCTACAACCACATCAATGTCACACAGGAAGTGCAAAGCTATCAGAACCATGCCATGTCTACATGATGTGCATGAAAAAAAGACATGGGAAAGTAACTGGTTGATGAATAAGAACTAAGGCACTCAACTGTTGAACGTGACAAGTTTCTAGAGACAATATAGCTCTCCTTAAGTTCCTGTTTGATTTTTCAGCTAGACGGGCAGCAAATCCAGAAGGAAGTTGAAGCCCTTCTTTCTTTCCAATGAACTCCAATGCCTTAACAATCTGACCCAGAACATTTCACAATAAAAGAGTAACTCAGGTATGAATTAACCATAGATGTCAACATACATGATGACCTTTTATTTTGCACAATCAAATCTACAAGTTAAAAACCAGCGACCCCAACCTGTTCATCTGTTGGTGCATTTATTCGCACATTTAGACACCGTGATCGGATTGCTTCAGTAACCTTTGAAGAACTGTTACAGCATAGTATTAGGCGGCAATAAGCACTATATTTCTCCATAGTTCTTCGAAGAGAATACTGTGCTTCTCTGGAAAGTTTGTCAACTTCATTCAACACCAAGACTGACATAAAAAATCAAGAGGATGTGGTATCAGAATATAAGAGTTTGACGCTTAAGCAAATACAACTTGCTCATATAGTTGTGATAAGTTCCTGTTCATTTGTGGTGATGAATAAAAGAAACCCAGTTTCAAAGAACTTGAAAAGGATGAGAAAACAACATAAAGAAACAAGTAATTCATTCAACGAAAAGAAACAGAAACCCAGCTGTGTACTGTTGAAGGACATACAAACCACAGTCCTCTAGAACACATTAGACAACTTCATTCACAACAAGTAAAAGGATTCAAACTTACTTTGATATCCCTTTTTTCCTTTTGTGTCAAAGGGTCTATTTTTAGCAATTTCCTTAATGATCTCTTGAACAATGTATCTGTCCTGAAAGCCTGCATCACTGGGGTTTAGTTCAAAGTGATTGTTGCTTGATAATGTAGTCAGCTCAATGTCAATGGTTCTACTCCCAGCCTAAGATATCCAGAGAGAAAATGTAATTAAATATGAGTATATGAATACGCAACTGCATGATGCACTAAATACCAGTCAAAAGGTGCTACAAGATGCAACACTGCGTGTCAACGGGTTTAAGGTGAACAAGGAGGATATTACAAAAATCAGAGATCTTTTATAAACCATAACTGATGACATTCGATATATGAACAAATACTTTCAGAGATCCAAAACATGTGATTTTCGAATAATAATATTACGGGAAATGAAATTCAAACTAGGACCTTGCCAAACAGTGAAGAGAAAATACGACTAGACTAATCGCAAAAGAAATTTGCATCCAGCTACTAAAATGATATAATCCCACAAATTGGTAAGAAAGAGGTTGAAAAAACTTACATCAACTTTCCATGTCTTGTTTTCCACCTTCACCTGCAGTAACCAGAATCACAACAGTAACTCAAAAACATGACAATGTACAAAATTGAAATGTTTTAAAGACTAGAGGTAAAAGAGAAAGATTGGGAAGACCTTGTCGGCGCTGGGTCCGAAAATCTGACGAATAAGGGCGATGATTAGGGTTTTCTTGCCGGAGCCAGGAGGCCCGTAGAAGAGCAAATGGGGGCAGTCCCGCTCCGCAACCTGCACCGAAACCAAAACCTAATTAAGAAAGAACAGCATAAGAATTTAGGGAATTGAAGAGAGAGAGAGGGAGAGAAATTGTACAAGTTTCTTGAGGTTTTGAGCGATGTCTTGGTGGACCATTGCCTGGTCTAGGGTTTTGGGTCTGTACTTGTCTACCCACAGCATCTTGTTCGATCCTCCTCAGAGAGCAAATGTGGCGGGAAATCCTACCTAATCTTGTGTCTTGGATAAGCAAATTGAATTCAGAGCAAAACCAAACACACTACCCATGCCCTCAACTAAACAAATGAAAGAACAAAAAGAGAGAGATATCGATGACCAACCAAGTCTCAGTTCCTCGTTCCTCACTGGGGTAGGTAGGGACTTGGGTTTTGCTTGGGTTTAAATTTTAATGGATGAATAATAATAGGGTATTATTGGAAACCTGCCGGACGCACGTAGAAATTGTATAATCTTGTATCGGCAACACCCTAAATAATTGTGGTGTGGACTTCATATTTTGTACTATAAACAACATTTACTTAAGTAAAATTGTACTATAAACAATTTACTTGTATTAGAATTAAAAAGTGATAGAATAATTCTTACTTTTACTTGAGCATGACGAAATCGGAAGAGATGTGAGTCACACTTTCTAATCAGGAATTAATTCTTTAACCATCTCAAATATTGTAATACCAAGAGGGAAAATCGGTTTCGAAATGATATCATCCAAAATCAACTTTTCAACCCTAAACCCTAACTCACGGGGCTCTCCATGAGTCTCCCCATTGCCCCCATTGGAACAGTGCGAGTGCTCCATCACCCCCTCTCCAACTATTGCAGATGAGCCAATATAACCTGATATTTGTTATGTTTTTTTGGGTAAGCTTTGTCGCATCATTGTTATTGAGCTTACTATTGACTTCACACTCAGCTCCAAAGGCAAGTGTTGAATGAACCTGAAGCCCTGAACTATATTGAGCTCATCTACAACATTACTTGCAGCAACAAAAGTGGAAATTCAACACCCAGTATTTTGACAGACATTGTTGTGACAAAACGGTTTATCAATTCAAGTGCCAGGGATCAAGCAAGTTCATAAAACAAAATACAGTGTTTTTGCCAGAATTCTTTTCCATGTAATTATCTTACAAGTGACAACATTTCCATGTCACAACAATTCTCCATGACCCTGATAATTGTAAGCATCAAACCAAAAGATAAAAAGCAAGCACATTCTTGGCACAAATGAAAATGGTTTATTTCACCTCAAGCAAATGGAGCTGCAAATCAAAAAGCGATAAAACAGTCCTTTCAAATTATTAAAAAAATATTACAAAAATAGAAAAGAAAAAAGAAGAGGAAAAAACTTTCATCGGAGAAGATTGTTTCTGCTCAGGATGGCTCCATACTCCCCAGATCATGTTAGATTGGCACGGGACTAACTTCATACAGGAGAAGTAACTGGAGAATCAACCGACTTCAATACCTCTTCACCCATTTCTTTGCATCCTACCAACTTCTGTATGAAGCAAGTGTAAGCCATCATGGTCAGTCAAGTCAAAAGAAGACATCTTCAAAATAACAAATAATAGAAAACACAAATAAAAAGATGTGCATACCGTTCCGGATGAATAGATGTCAACCGTTCGAAAACCCCGGTCCAAGGTATCTAGAACTGCTGCCTCAATTCTCCGGGCAGCATGTTCTTCTCCTAGACCGTACTTCAAAAGCATAGCAACACTGAGAACCGTTGCTGATGGGTTTGCCTTATCCTGCATGTTGGACTATTATATTAATATTAAACCGCGTTGTACTCCAAGAACCAAGTAACTAAATATGCAGGAAAACTAACCTGTCCAGCAATATCAGGAGCCGAACCATGTATAGGTTCAAAAAGTCCAGGACCCTGAGCCAATGGGAATTATAATGTATTCAGATAAAATAGAATCCACATATTCCTCAAAATAAAAAAGCAAAGGCTAGATGGTCCTTCCAAGAAAAACAAATTCCTCATACAGCTGAACATATAGAGCTAAATTTCAACTGTTGAAAGACAGTTGCCTTACTGATTTTCCAAGACTCGCAGATGGAAGCATCCCAATACTTCCAGTAATCATTGAGGCCTCATCAGATAATATATCGCAAAAAATGTTGTTTGTTACAATTGTATCAAACTGCAATTGTTCATGGGAAGACATTGTTAGATTATCAATTTTCATTTAGGAAAGCTGTAAATTTTTGCTCCATTCATCCATATTTCGGTGGCAGAATAAAGGAAAGATCGATATCTTGAATGAAATGACGAACCTGTTTTGGATTACGAACAAGTTGCATTGCAGCATTATCGACATACATGTGTGAGAGTTCAACATCAGGATATTCCGAGGCTATTTCCATAATTCTTTTTCTCCAAAACATTGATGCATGGATATCCCATTGAATACAATATATCAATAATACAAGAAATGTAATGAACTCATTTAATTTGACCATTTGTGATAGGAAAGAAGAGACAGATATATACACAAGTTAATAAATTTTTTAGTCAAGATATTTATGACATTTCCTATACTTAAACAATCACAGGACACGTTGTCCATAATCCTGAGTTTAGTCTACAAATCATTAGACCTAAACAAACATACTTTAGCCCAATACATTTGCTAATAGATCTTGAAAGGCAGTATCAAATTGAAAACCTGTCATCAGATGGACTGTATCAATCAATTAATAACATGACAAGTGAGCCTATCAAAGGGTCTAAAGTATTATATATAAAAAAAGGGTCTAAAGCATTCCACCTTCCAACAATATCAGGGAATGGTTAATTCAACATTCAGACACAGTCGCAGACCACCAACATCCTGATGGTAGGTTCAATATCCTTTTCCCTTCCAAAAGAATTAGTCAGTACATAGCTCACTCTCCTCCCCTTGTGCTAATGGATGATGTACTATCATGCCCAAAGACCATCACAAACTATATATCCATTTTTAGCAGTTATTTCAATATAAATTTATTTGAACCCGTTACTATTAATGTTTTTATGCGTGAAATGTCAAACTATATTTTCTTTTGGTCAAATGGAAAATACAAAGACAGACATCTGTACTAAATGAGAAAAAAGAAGTACTAAATGAGTACTAAATGTTTTTTTCCTAAATCAAGACAAAAGCTGCTACAAGAAAAATGTATTGTTTTATGCATGAGAACAATTAGCACAAGTAATTCATTATGCCATCATCAATCTGAAAAATAAGTCTCTTGTCTTATAGCATAAAATGGAGTAAAAGCACAAGACACGCTCACAGCTTTGGTTTGAAAAAATTGAAACTCAGGCCTGACAAGTAACCTCTGTATGTTATGTTCAAGTAATGAGCAAATAAATAAAGAGTGTTCTTCCAACAAAACAGTACCTCCAAGACATTTGCTTTGTCAACATTGCAGAGCTTTCCCTGCCGCTTCCTAGCGGTCTCAAATGCAACTCGAGCAATACGATCAACCTGGCAAGAAGAGATTATGTAATGATAGTTTTTCTAGAAAAGTTTGAGCTTATGAATATTATTTCATAATCAACTACAAAATACTATAATTAGACAAGCAAAGCTCATCAAACAAGTTCCACATATCATTTACTTAAAATAATGGAGCAGCCATATGTTGGCTGGAAAAAAAAAATATCCTCTGTGCAAGCCTAAGACTAAGCCCAACCCTTGTTGTTCCAAAGGACACTCTCCATGGTAGTTTAAGGGCCTTGTCACCTTAATTTCAGTTTTATAATGAATAATTATGAGCCTAGTGCTTTAAGAGTCTATTAAAATCTTCAAGGTATGTAGTGTGTACTCAAGGGCTTTGACTGTGTCTTTATGTATATTTAAGTTTTCAAGAATTTAACTCCCCTCTCTCCCACAAGCCTCTCTCGTTATGATTCTCCCTTCCACAAGCTGATAACCCTTTGGTTCTTCTAAAAGTACATAAATTTTTTTTTCATCTACAAGTTTGATACAAAGGTAGACATGCTTAAAAAATTAGATGAATAATGTATAAACTCAGATGATGATCCACACAAAAATAGAGTCTTAATCTAAGGTGCACAACTAATTCATTAACTCACAACATCAATGTAATATTATGCTTTTACCTGCGGTAAAACAACTGCCGGCCTCAAATTCAGTTCGCACGAGGCCGGATATTGCTACTCAAACTCAGATATTTTTTTAATCGGAGGATAGAGACAAACTCACAAAAGTGCGAAACTGGGATGATGGTGGAAGGTTTCATGGATGAGAGAGAGATAGATCCAAGGCATGGACCAGAAAAGAGTCGAGAGAGAAGAAGAAGAGAGGAGAGGGTCTCTGATAAGAACCGGGTTTTAATGTATATGCTTTTCTAGCCGTAGATCATTTGATTAATAATTTTTTTTCTTTTTACTGATAAACAAAAGAGGTAAGACGACGTCGTCCTGTATCAAGTTTCAATTACTTTCGACCCTTTCGGCAGCTCTGCAATCCGATGCGGTTCTGCTTGGAGCAATTGGGGGGTACATACTTTTCTGCTTCACTTCCCTTTCCAGTCTCCATTTGCCGCTTTGATTTGAATAGCTTCTCCAACACAACTCAATTCTCTCCCAAACGAGATGAGTTCGAATTCCTCCAAATCGTCTGGTTCGAAATCAAAGCGAAGCTTCAATTCCAACAATTCCAGCAACAAGAAGACCAAGAATCAGAAAAACCTAGGCGTCTCTTGGGGCGCCAATTCTCTCTCCTCCTTCCAGAGATCCCCATTTCCCGATTTCGGAAGGTAAATCTTCCCCCTTTCATTTTAGATCCTAGTTTTTGCATTTCGAATTTTTATCCAATTTATCGAGGTTTCGTGGTTTTACTCGTTGGAATTGGTGCTTTGTTTGTTGTGTGTGTTGTGCAGTTACATGGTGGAGAAGAACCGGAAACTTCAGAATCAGTTTGATACCGAAGCTTCCAGTTCTTTGAGTTCCCCGAAGAGTGTTTTTCGTGGGGTTTCGATTTTCGTAGATGGTTTCACAGTGCCTTCTAGTCAGGTTTGTTTTGGATTTTTCAATGTCTGAATTATTCACTGCTGACAGTTATTTGGCCGCCGAGAATTGATTTCAATATCGTACTGCAAGTTTCATTTGAATCAATTGCGTACACCGAGAGTTTGAACATTAATGTGGATTGAAACTCAGTAGTAGAGAATGATTGAGTTGAGGTTCCTTTTTTTTTAATCGTTATTGGCAGTCAATGGCGAGGTGTTGTTTCTTGTGGGTTTTCTTTTGGTTATTGATGTTATGCTGTTTTAGGAACTGAGAGCCTACATGTTGAATTATGGTGGGAGATATGAGAATTACTTTTCGAGGCGTCGTGTTACACATATCATCTGCAGTAATCTGCCTGACAGTAAAATAAAAAATCTGAGGTTTGTGTTGTTTTCCTTTTAGGTTATTAGAAATTGAGAATTAAGTTGCATTTCTATGTCCCTTTGTTACAATCCAATACATTTGACTTCTGTTTTGATACTGTTCCAGGTCTTTCAGTGGAGGCCTCCCAGTTGTGAACCCTAACTGGATTGTTGATTCAGTTGCTGCTAACAAGCTCTTGAGCTGTAAGTTCATGGGCATTCTCTTCACCTACCATTTTTATGGCTCATTTGTCCCAATTCATTTAGGACTAGTCTTGATGCATTGTACATTAGTGTTAAATGCAACTGAAAGTAGCATCGAGACACTGGATTAGGTGGTGTTTGTTCGAGGACATGGTTGTTGCCGTAGTGTCTGTCATGTTATCTCCATTATTACTAGTCATGCTTTGAAGACTTCTAGCCATGAACCTCTTTTTTGGTTTTTGAGCAAGAACCAACTTGACATCTTTCTATTTTCTTAGTCATGAGGGAATACTTTTTTCTGATTGCAGGGGTTCCTTACCAACTTGAACAGGTTGCCTGTAACCAACCAAGGTTGTCAGCCTTCTTTTCTCCAAAGATAATTCTGGACTCTTATGATGCTTTGAGAGATTCATCTGATCAAGTAAAACCTGAAAGTGGGGATATGTCTTCAGTAGGACCCAGGTTAGAAGATTGTAACAAGTCAGTATGCAGATCCACTGAACATCGACTGGAAAGTAGCCGAGAATCTGATGATATGATAGATGAAAACACCAATGGACAATTTGGGAAGGAGTTGTATACAGGTGAAAATGATTCTGAAGTTAAACTAGAAGAATCGCCTACTTCAGATGCAGAAGATATTGTCAGTACAAAGGATGAACTTAAATCTAGTACCCACCAGCACTCTGCTTCAGTGAATAGAAACTGCTTACCAAGCTCAGAAAATATTGGGTCTAATCGAAGTCATTCAACTGTTGGGGATTCCAATTTTGTGGAAAATTATTTTAAGGTACTTATTTCGAAATTCATTTTATGCTCAAACTGTTAAGGGAACATTGTGCCGTTATGTATTTGAAGAAAATTATTAATTCCTTTTGTTTTTAAAGTCGGGGGTTTTATAATCCATGAATAACAGACATAATCCTTCTTTTTCATTTCTTGAATTTTAGATTCTTGTCTAATTATGCTGTTGTATTCTAACATTATGCTTAAATACTAACCAACGAGAACTTTTAAGACACTCCTTATTTATAGGGAACCATGAAAATTGCATGAGAGGGGTAGTTCCAACATTTTGAGATGGTACTGATGCATTACCTATATGGTTTGAGAAGTTTCCTATATTGGGTTATATATTTAATGTTTTTGATGGATATTGTTATAGAGGTAAATGGTTAATATTAACTGTCATTTAGTCATACTGTATAAGTACCTAACTGTAGTCCTTGATAATATTTTGTTTTGGTCTGCAGAGCTCTAGGCTGCACTTTATAGGAACCTGGAGAAATCGGTATCGCAAGCGTTTTCCTAGTTCGTCCAAAGGGTTGGACAACATAGATTCTAACCATTGTGCTCCTGATAGTTCTCCGAAGACTCCCATTATACATATTGACATGGTAGTATGGTACACTATACTCCAGTTCTGTTTTATCTGAATTGTTATTTTACGTTTTAAAATTCAATCTTCCCTTGCCTATAATGTTTGTTGACCGTCGTCACTTTCATTATCTCCCAACTCCCATATATAGGTAGTTTTGTTAACAAGATCATTTTGTAAAAACCTGAGGTTCCAAATTCTTATTTCCAAAGCCAAGCTTTTCTCAAATATTTTGCAGTAACATAACTGTCCACGAAAGTCGTTGCTTGGAATTATAATTATGCTAGCTCCTACACCAATCACTCTTTAAAATCAAAACCTCATTTCTTCAGGGTTGCAGTAGTAAGATGTTGCTAATATGAATCCTTTATAATGGTGGATTAATTACAACTGTCAAGTTGATTGGTTTTGGAATGTACAAACTGAAGATCTTAGTAGCTGGAAGTTTTATGTGTTGCTAAAATACTTGTCAATATGCTGTAGGACTGTTTTTTTGTGTCTGTGGTCATCAGACAACGCCCTGAACTTAAGGATAGACCTGTAGCTGTTTGTCATTCTGATAATCCAAAGGGAACTGCTGAAATTTCATCTGCAAACTATCCGGCTCGAGATTATGGTCTGTTTTGGTAACAAATGTTCATTGCAGTTTTTTTCCTCTGTAATTCTTTTATTTTCACTGGCTATGTCTGTAAGTATTTATTTATGTGTTTTTTCAGGAGTGAGGGCTGGGATGTTTGTCAGAGATGCTAAGGCTCATTGTCCACACCTTGTCATTCTTCCTTATAATTTTGAAGCGTATGAGGAGGTAGGTTCTTGGGGGACATCAGTGTCTTATGTCTAGTTATCTTCTTTGTTTCTTATATTTATATGTTGGCATTTTGGATTTTTATGAGCCATATGATTGGTTATGCAGGTAGCTGATCAGTTCTATGACATTCTGCATAAGCACTGCAGAAAAGTACAAGTGCGCTTTTGCAAACCTATTTTATTTATTTTCTTAATGCTATATCTTTAGTTGTGTTCTTGTTAATATGAACGTTGTTGAATTTAGGCAGTAAGCTGTGATGAAGCATTTTTAGATGTCACATACTTGGAAGGGGTAGATACGGATATGTTAGCCTCAACTGTAAGACGAGAGATTTTTGAGACTACTGGATGCACTGCAAGTGCTGGCATAGCTGGAAATATGCTCATGGCTCGCCTTGCAACAAGAACTGCTAAACCAGATGGTCAATGCAACATTCCACCCGAAAAGGTATGCCTGTTGAAATGTGGTTTATTGCAATTGTTGTGCTTGTCATCTTGAATTGTATGTGCCAGTCTGTCTTACTTAAGTTGTATGTTTTGTATATTAGGTGGATGATTATTTACATGAACTTCCCATCAAGACACTTCCAGGAATAGGACACGTTTTAGAGGAGAAGTTGAAGAAGCGAAATGTTTTGACGTGTGGACAGTTGCGCACAATTCCTAAGGTATGTCTATTTCTATGAACTTCGTCTTACTAATAGTATTATTAATTTTGTCATAAGTTGGAATGTCATAGATTTAAGTATGTAAAACCTACATCGTAACTGGATTGGAATTTATGAATTTTTGGTATGATACATGAGTCAGAAAGGGTATTGAAATTGTATGGGGACAGTTGAGGTACATAAGAACAACTAATGTAGGAGCGTTGTTACTGACGGTTAAGTTTTAAAGGTTTTATGACGACTTCCAGAATCTTCTGCTTACTTAATTTTAAATTGGATTATTTGTTGCAACACCCTGGTTTGAAGAACTTTCCTTTCTAATTTTGTAGTTCATGGATCAAGTCTTAATTTGAATTCTTCTAATCCCAATAAAATAATTTGCAGTTTTATGATATTATTATGTGGAGATGTTCAAGCATGTGGGTTTTCTTGGTTTATTCAGGATTCTCTTCAAAAGGACTTCGGAATAAAAACTGGGGAGATGTTGTGGAATCATGGTAGAGGCATAGATAATCGGCTAGTTGGTGTGATTCAGGTTTGGCAAATAGCATAACTTGTTGGCTTCTTTACCTCTTTCTCCTTTTTCTTTTTGTTCTTTTTTTTGTTTTTTCCTGTAGTTTGTTTTACGTTCTATGTTTAGCTGTGTCATAGATTCCTGTTCTGCATTTAACTCTGCAGACATTCTTGGTTCTCCTTGCTTGGTTTCTATCTGAACCTTGGTACATGCTATTTCTTTCATATTAAACAATTTCTTTTCATTAATCAAGTATAACACAGTACTCTAATCTGTCTTAGCATCAGTACTAATTCTTACTCGAATTTTTGTTTTCACTTTGCGACATTATATGACAGACAGAATCATGCATCTGATGGATCTTTTACTAGTCCAGTAAATTAAACTATTAGCTTTGTCTGGAGAGGCTGAAAACCTGTGCTGGTGATTGGAAAGACATGTAAATGTCAATTATATTGATAACTACATCTAAAACTATCCTATAGTATATTTACAAGTCAGTAGTACCATTTACAAAGTTAAGAGATCGTACTAATTCAATGCTCTTCAGACATTACATCATGGACCTTAGAACTCAAAATTCCTCATCGCAGAGTGAGGATGATGATACCAAATTTCTTGTCATCTATAGAAATGTATAATTTGGTAGTGTCTGTGGGGGCAAACCTTGTTATACTGAGCTTTTCATAAAATAAAAATAATAATAAAAAAAAAAATCTCTGATTAAGTTTGTGTGTTTTGGTACCATATCATTTTCAGTTTTTATTTTTGCTGTGTTTTATGTATTATCATTTTAGCATTTCTGACCTATTCTTGACCTATGGTCTGTTGTCCAGGAGAGTAAATCTATTGGTGCTGAAGTGAATTGGGGTGTGAGATTCAGAGATTTGAAAGATGTAAAGAACTCTTATACACTGTACAAACAGAAATACGTTATCTATTAACAGCACTTTTGTATATAGGCAGGTTAGAGTTGACGTGTGATTTTTTGTTTTCAGAGTCATCACTTCCTTTCAAATCTTTGCAAGGAGGTTTCTTTACGCTTGCAAGGATGTGCGGTGCAGGGCCGTACTTTTACCCTTAAGGTATAGTCCTAATATTTGTGATCCAAACATCTAGCTTGTGGCTCAAATATCAAGTTGAGATAGTTTCTTTATTATGCCTCTCTCTTATCTCGGGAACAGTTGGCTGAACCACAGGGATATGCTGTGAACTAAGGTTGACATATTTGTGATGTTTTCTTATAGATTAGGAAAAGAAGAAAAGATGCACAGGAGCCCGTGAAGTATATGGGATGTGGAGACTGTGAAAACTTGAGTCACTCCGTAAAGGTAACGATACTTTATTTCCATGCACAAATATTGGCAACATTCATGATTGTGCTCATGCATTATTCATGCTGCATATGGGTAACATCCACTTTTAGAGGCCATGATATAATTTCTATTTCCTTTCAGGTTCCAGTTGCTACTGATGATGTTGAAGTGCTCCAGAGAATAACAAAGCAGCTCTTTGGGCATTTCTCTTTAGGTAAATTAACTTCTTAGATGATCAAATATTAGTTATGTTTTAATATGAACGGAAGACATGCAAGGATTGTAATGAAGTTTTATGCACTTTATGGGAGCTAAAAGTTGGAGACTTGGAGAGTTTCATTGGTTCTACGTTTAATACTTTGATGTAAGCCTTCTATTTAGTTGGTCTAAGGATTTTCTTTTCTTGGACTACATTCTTTTTGTTAGGATTTTCATTAAAGAAGCACTCAAATATTCAAATAACTAAGATAATGCGCTTAGTGAGAGATACCTTTTTGAAACCGTTAAGTGGAAAACGCCATTGCATTGCCGCTGATGTTTGTAGACATGAATTTGTGGCTCTTGGCTTTGAAGGAAGTGGTGTGCTCATGGGTTTAAGGGGCAATGGGAACTTGATTATTGACAGGGTTATGTGGGCGTCTTACTTGGAAAATAGTGGTGTTAAGGACAGGCATTGCAATCTTAATGATAGTTGGGTAGGTGGTGTGTCATGTCTTGTGTGCGTCACTGTATAGTGTTTTTGTTTTTATGCCTAAACCCTATCTGTATATGTTTAAGTGGATTTCTTACATTTCTGTTTCTTTGAGGATTTCTTTGTTTCATTTTGAGTTCTAGTAGCAGCAGCGGATGATGATTTGTATGTGGTAATAACTTAGAACTCCCTTATAACTCGTTAAAAATTTGTGTAGATGTCAAGGAGATTCGAGGTATTGGTTTGCAAGTTTCCAAGCTTGAGAACATAGGTGCTTCAAAGCAAGGTACGTACGACATTAGTGTGATATTTTACTTCAGCATAGAGAGCGAGTTAGGTTTCATTCAAGCAATTTAGACACATATCATTATCTTGTAATAAATTGTAGATGTTTTGCCTTTGGCTGGACAGGAAGTGTTCTATATGATCTGTTGTTATTTTTCTTATCCTTAACTCTGTGGTCAAATTGATCATAATTTTTTTCCTTCTTTATTTCATATTTTGTAGGACTTGGAAAAAACTCTTTGAAATCATGGCTACAATCTGCCAAAGCAAGTACAGAAGAACAATCCAATATTTATTATATAGATGATGGGGAGAAGATGCATGCAGGTGATATATATTTATTGATTTTAGAAAAAGTTTTTTCTTGAATTTTATGTAGTCAATATTACTTCAAAATAATAGAATCTATGTTATTTTAGACACAGTCCAGATCAGAGGCGGATGTCCGCACACCCTTAAAGTGCGGACATCCCTCCGTTCTGCACTGTCCGGTGCCGACGACGGCGCACCTCCACCCAAGGAGACACCAGAGGCATCCCTGATCACTTTCTCTCACCGGCTAGTCCGCCGAATTCTAGTTTTCCGGCGAGATCGATCTTGTCTGAAGTTTTGGGTGGAGGGTGCTGCCCAGACCTTCAAATCGATCTCGCCAGGAAGAGAAAGTGGTCGGGGACGCATCTGGAGTCCACTCGGGTGGAGGCGCGCCGTCGTCGGAGCCGTCGGGTGGAGAACGGAGGGACGTCCGCACTTTAAGGGCTGTGTGGACGTCCTCTTTGGAAGGGCTCCGATTTTATACATGCTAAATTTTAGGTTATGATTAGTTGATTACTACCATTGAGACTGTTTAGTAGTATCTCTCTATATTCAGAATATGGGATAATGTTCTGGCATTTTCTACCTCAGTCCAACTACTTTGTAATATAAGATAATGTCTTTGATAATAGATCAGTTGTGTGAGCATATCTATATTTTAATATTGCATTTGTCATACAGATTGTGAGGATCGGGGAACTCCTCGAACTTTAGGCCCGCTATGTGAAACTTCACTTCGTATTCAAGCTGCAGTAGACAATCATCGGTCTAGTGGTGAAACTTCTGCGAACCAGGTTTCAGCACCACCACCTTTATGTCATCTTGATTTAGGAGTTATTGAAAGTCTTCCTCCAGAAATTTTTACAGAATTAAACAGGATCTATGCTGGCAAGTTGGTTGATTTTGTTGCAAACAATAAACAAGAATTGAGTGCAACAGCATCACATGAACGAGTAGATGGTATTTCTCTCTCTAACCTGTCTACCTCGCCGATCCTGTTATGTTTTTTCTAGTGCCTTGTTGATTTGTTGTTCTATCTATTAGGTACAAATAACGGGAGTGAGAGACATCTCTTCAATGATATGCGTCTACGGGATGAAATTGTATCAGAACCCAAGGTATCTTTTTCTCACTTCTGCTTTTTCTTCTGCAGTTCTTTTCTTCATAGCATCTTTATTTACTTAGGATCTTTCATCCAGTATGTGCAACATCTTTATCTAGTGCTGCAGTTTCAGATAGACTTTAATATTACTAGTTAGTAGTTACATATCATGGCTGTTTAAGTTAGATAGCATTCCTGTCTTGTTTGAAGGGTCATAAATATCCGGATCCCTTCTTCTATTTTCTTTGTTTGCAACTGTTAAGTGAACTGTTTCGCCATTAAAAAAACAGTTCAATGAAGATTAGGGTATTTTATAGACATCTCTTAGGTAATGAGTGTTTCTTTTTTCAAAGCAATTGTTTTTCCTCCAGAATAGGATTGCAACAAAAAAGTTGCTGTTTTCGTTGCCTGAAATTTGAATTTTTTCCTATCTACATGCGTTTGAAATCTTTGTTTTGGAACTTTTACTCTTGTAGTGTTACTTAATATGTCTACTTATGCGATGCAGCATACAGTTGTAGAAAAGCAAGCAATGCCGTCTTCTGTGGGAGGGTCCTGTGATGTGGCAGTTTTGACATCAGAGCTTGGAAATACTGATATAATGCCTGCATCTTTAAGTCAAGTAGAACCCTCGGTGTTGCAAGAATTACCTCAAGAACTGAGAGCCGACTTACTTGAGCAGCTTCCTGCACACAGGACATCTGACTTGGCTTCAAGTGCTGCCTCGGACTCTCTTGCTGAGATACCTGGAGAATCAATTGGTTTGAGGGAAAAAAATCTTTCTAGATCAAATGATCTTGCATTTAACAACAATCTTTGGATGGGAGATCCTCCACGGTGGGTTGAAGAGTTCAAAGCCGGCAAATGCATGATATTAAATATTCTTGCTGAGATGTATGACAAATCAGGGTCAAGGGGAAACTTATCTGTAATTCTGCGGGGTACTATCATGAAAAGTCAACACCCTCTAGATTCAAGTTCTGACTGTTGGATTCAAGCTGTATATAGCTTTTCTGAGCTTCTCAGGCAGTATGTTACTTTAAAGATTGACTCAGATATTGAAGAGATCTATGTTTGTTTTCGGCTTCTGAGGAGGTAAATATATACTGTAGTTGAATCTCTCTCTCTCTCTCACACACACACACACACACACACTCAACACGCATTGTCAAGATCTGTGCTGTTTTATGCATATAAGTAATAACTACTCATCATCACATTTGAACTTAGGAGTGCATATGTTCTGATTTCAAGTTTTAGAGCATAAAAAATAAGAAAACAATAAATTCTACTTAAAAACTGCAATTTTTAAGGGAGTCATCCGACCAAAAAAAGTCGTAAGTATTGTGTCGCAAATGGTGGGTCTGACAGGTTTTATCTCAGAGACTGTATATTCCAATTCCTGCTGTTTTTCCTGAAAATGAAAAGAGGGAAGGAATTATGGATACTTACAGTTTCAGTCATCAATAGTTTTCATTGTGTTATATCCTTAGAATTGGTAAACTTTTGCCATCATGTACATAGGTATTGCTGTCAATTGTCATGACTTGAGATCTGTAATTTTGTTTCTGGATGGTTATTCATGTTGGGAAAAAAGTACAAGATATCACTGATAACAGAATCTTAAAGCATCTAAGGATACAAATCGCATTATATGACCAAATTTTTCTCCCATGCTAAACAAAAGAGCCAGCACCGAATCTACAATTAGAAAAGAATCTGCTAAGAAGACTAAAAGTTGAAATTATCCTGTAAAACTGGACCTTGCCTAGTCAGTACAATTTGCTAGATGTTACTCAGCAGGACACTGCTTGTCTTTAAGTATTGCACGTTTTCATTCATTTTCTGCTTAGTTATATTTCAAATATTTTAGTTATTATAACAAGTTGATTGATTGGAGTTTATTTATTTTCAGGCTTACAACACAGTCAAAGTTTTTCTTACAAGTATACAGTGATGTATTTCCTTACCTTCAGGTGAGTAGTTATACTTTCACATGTACAGTTCATTGTGTGTAACATCAGGGTTTTGGTATTTAGCAGGGTTTTGGTTCTTATCTAGATGAGAACTAATCTGTTTGAAATGATATTTTTGTTTTAGTATCCTCCAATACCATTATTGAATATTTTGGTTGCAATGACTGACAGGATCCTCTCTATTCTAGTGTTGGAATAGTACTTTTGTCTTTTGGCTGTGGCAGTATATTGTCACTGTAATTGACATACGGAGAAACCATAAGTAGAATAGTCCTAAAATTTCATAAGAATAAAGCCAGACTCAGTAGTCTGGGCTGCATGCTTGTGCCATTTCACCATTTTTTAGTATTTGTCTGATAAATTGTGGTGCTACCGTGCTACACATCTACGTCAACCTCACGTAGGTTTGCAACTGAGAGGGGAAGAAAAAAAAAACATAAGCTATAAGTAATGTCCAAACAATGTAACTGATATTCCACGAAATGGCATGGTGAATGTCTCTGTTGTCAGAAGACAGGGAACACTTCCTTATCATCTAAGTCTAACTAGACATATATGGTTGGGTTGGGTATGCTGAGCCACTTCGTGCATGTCTTCATCTTTTTTGTCTTATGCTCATTCTCATTCTCCCTACTCATCGCTTTGTTTTTTTAATCTGTCAGGCATCTTTCACTGATAGCTATGGAGGAAACTTGCAGATTTAGATTTATGCTTCTTGTTATCTGGTCTTCTCCTACTGACTGTTTTTTAAAACCCAAAGAGCAATATCTCTGGAAGGTGAAACGTGGGATCCTAACATTGATCCCCGGTAGATAGGTAAGACATTACAATTTTATGTTAGTTTATAATGCAGTCATGCTTACTGATGTACTCAGTTTGAGTCTTTGGTAATGTAATTATGAAGTTGTAAAGTTACATCTGATCACAACAGGATGCATTTTGGAGCACTTGTCTGGTAAATTGTTCACGTGACGGAGATTCTTGTTCCTGCCATGTCTATGCTTGGAAATGCATAATCATGGCAAATATTGGGGATGCACTTTTCAACCGTGCTAAAATAATTTGTGAAAGGTAAACACTTGTAGCTCAGAAGAATACCAATTGTCCAATTTCTTGTGTTAATGCTTACAAAAGGTCTATTCCATGTTGCAGGTTCTCGAAGGTAAATGAATGGTGGAAAAGAATTGGCCATCATTGAAGAGTATACATATCCTGATTCTGTGTGTTGGAATCAAATACGGTGCTGATCAAGGGAGGTGACAGGTGGTTCAGGATACCAAATCAGCAAGGGAACTCCTTGTATGGCCAACAGGGGTCTCCACAAGATGGAGGACACAACAGGACTTCACAAAATTATCAACACCAGCCTCATGCCCCACCTGGACAAGGGGAAAACAGAGGTCAAACACCAGTTAAGTCCCCTCGAGGAAGGGACGCATTTCAGCCAGGTACAGATCAAATACCTTCATATCAGGGCAATCACAACCAAGTGGTGCAAAGGGTTCGTCCACTAGGAGATCAGAGTTCATATGCTCCTCCTGGTCAAGGGGAATATAGGGGTAATGATAGGACTCATGTTTATGGGCATGGACCAAGCTCTGGAACTCATGGACATGGTTTGCGTGGGCTTCAAAGCCCAGGAACAGGTGGATCCTATGGGCAAGGACCAAATGGTGGATTTTATGGGCAGGGACCGAATCGACATGGTTTTAGTGGGCTTCAAGGCCCAGTAACAAGTGGATCTTATGGGCAGGGACCTAGTGGTGGATTTTACGGGCAAGGACCGAGTGGTGGATTTTACGGGCAAGGACCGAGTGGTGGATTTTACGGGCAAGGACCGGGTGCCGGGGGTTACTGGCAAGGATACTCATGGACATGGTTTGAGTGGGCTTCAAGGCAGGAACATGTGGATTTTATGGGCACGGGCAAGGACCGAGTGGTGGATTTTACAGGCAAGGGCCGAGTGGTGGGTTTTACGGGCAAGGACCGAGTGGTGGGTTTTACATTCAAGGACCGAGTGGTGGGTTTTACGGGCAAGGACCGAGTGGTGGGTTTTACGGGCAAGAACCGAGTGCTGGGGGTTACGAGCAAGGACACTCTCATGAACTTTGTTTGAGTGGGCTTCAAGGCCCAGGAACAGGTGGATCTTATGGGCAAGGACCAAGTAATGGAATTTACGGGCAAGGACCTAGTGGTGGATTTTACGGGCGTTGTGCGAGTAGTGGAATTTACAGCCAAGGACCGGGTGCCAGGGGTTACTGGTACGGACAAGGATCGGGTGCCGGGGGTTCCGGACAAGGACACGCTCATGGGCATGGTTTGAGTGGGCTTCAAGGCCCAGGAACAGATGGATCTTATGGGCAAGCACCGAGTGGTGGATTTTACGAACAAGGACCTATTTGTCATGGTTACAGTCAAGGACCGGGTGCCGGGGGTTACGGTCAAGGACACACTGCCGGGGGTTACGGTCAAGGACACACTGCCGGGGGTTACGGTCAAGGACACACTGCCGGGAGTTACGGTCAAGGATACACTGCCGGGAGTTACGTCCAAGGACACACTGCCAGGGGTTATGGACAAGGCCCCATATGTGGTGCTCAAGTCCAAGGGGAGAAAAGGAGAATGCAAGGAGAACAAGCGAACTATGAATACATCGGACAAACAGGAGCTATCTGTATAGTAACTAGATGAACTATTTAACACCCAAGTATCATTACCATTTGATAAAGAAACAAGAACTTTGTTGTGGCATTTTATGTTCATGCTTGTTCTTTGCAGGGAAGATATAAGTGATGTGTCACTTGAGGTAATTCGAAGAGGGATCAAAGAAGGGCTTATGACTCATTACTTGCCATGTTTCTTCTGATGAAAAGCAAATTTTCTAGCCTTTCTGTGGCAAATAATCTGTCTACTTTCCTCTGTGTGTCCCTTTTGGACTAGTGTAGTCTGACTTTTAGCTTTCCTCCGTTTCATGAGCTTGAACAGAATATGTACTAAGCATGTACACAAGTTTTATAAAACGAGCATGGAAGTCAATTTAGGTATGAGAAATGGAAATGTTGGTTTAGGGGAGGAAATTTTCACATATCCCCATTGAAATGGCTCGAGTCTCCTAGAGCTGAAAGTGCTTCTATTAGTCTAACTATGTAGGTTTTGAGAAGTTGTATTCAGGTTTTACATCATTCTGTCGCCCCCAACTCCATTGAAAATGATACAAGATAAATACAGAGCAGTGAAATTTAGTTTCAAGTTGGGATATTCTTCAGTTGCGTTTTGCCATTTCCCATTACATATTTCAGTGGTTTGATTTGTTTTCCGTAGTACATGTTTCTGCTATAGACAGTTTAATCGTCTATGAGCTCCAATTCTTTTGGTATCAGGGTGAGGAAATTGTAGAATCTACGTTGTGCGGTCTTGGATGAGCAAAGAGTTTGGCTAATGGTGATTGAAAGTAGGAGTTGGTTTTGTTATTTGGTCAGACTTGTGGTGCTGCTGGTAATGGCACTCGTTAAATGTGGACTTGCCTTTAACGTGTGACATAACAAAGATTATTTGGACTTCCATCAACGAAGAAGCGCTTCTGAAATTGCTTGCTGTCAATGGAAGTCTGAAACCGCAGCAAATAGCGGGGAAGCCCAGCCTAACTACTACAACTAATTCAACCCTCTATTCCATTTGATGTGGTAGGACTAGGAAGCACGGAAGCGCCATTTTCCTCACGATTCGCGCTTCCGAAGCGGAAGCGTGGGGGAAGCGCGGGGAAGCGCGAGGAAGCGCGATTCCGGGAAAAGGAGATTTTGGAAGCGCGACGGAAGCGGAGCTTCCTATATCGGAAGCGCCACGATGACTATCGGAAGCGTGGGCAAATTTGTCTATTCCAATGAATTGCACAAAATTCCCACTCACTCATCGGCTGCTCTGTCACTCCCACTTCGCAACTTCACAACTTCGCATCACAAGTTCACAACTCAAACTCGACTTCCCGTCATAAGAGACCCCAGGTTCGTGTTTCCCTAATCCCTACTCTCTCTCTCTCTCTCTCTCTCTCTCTCTCTCTCTTCCTCTCTCTCTCTCTCTGCAATTGGGATGTTTTAGACTTTTAGGTTTCCCCAAATTCGATTAAAGCTTTGAAATTTTTGAATGTGGGTGAAGAATTTGGGGTGGGAGGCTTGGGTTAGAGTTGGGCTCTGTGTTTTAGATGATGCAAATGTGTGTGGTTAAAGATTTTTGCCCTAAAAAAAATAAGTTTGTGGAAGCCAAATCCATTTCGTATGTGCGGCTCTGAGTTTTGTAAGTATTGACCAGTTTGAATTCAAGTATTTTCCTTCAATATGCAAGTTCTGATGGGTTTTGTTATTTGAATAATTTCTAGTAGCTTAATATTAGTATAGAACTGAATATTGTGGTTCAAGTATACTGTTTGGTCTTGCTCTGAATTAATTCGATTTGCTTATGAGAGTTTGATCAGTTCGCTTATGAGAGAGTGTTGTCATATTTATGAGAGTGTTGTCATATTTATGAGAGAGTTTGATCAGTTTGCTTATGAGAGAGTGTTGTCACTTTTTTTTCAGGAAAAGTGTTGTCATGTTTGAACTTTGAACTTGCTATGGTATTTTTTTTTAGGAAAAGTGTTGTCATATTTATTTATTTTTAATATATAATTATAATATATATATTATTATTTTATTCCGACGCTTCCAAAACGCATCCGCTTCCAATTTTTTTTGAAAAAAAACGCTTCCGCGCTTCCTAACGCTTCGCTTCCGCGTACCCGCACCCGATTCCATGCAGCTTAGGGTGGGACGTTCCTGACTCTATAGGCTCCCATGCCGTTTAGATAAGTGTAGGGTTGATTTTTTGTGTTACTTTTGTGTAGTCCAAAGCATGCCAAGGCTCCTTTGAATAAGAACTTCTCAAAGCCTAATTTCCCCAAGATTTCCTCCAGATTTGGTAACGAGGAAAACACTTGAACCAGCCAGCATTTTTATACTAATCATCTTTGGAAAAAGACTACATTTGTCAATTGATGACACAATTCTTCATCATTAGGATTAGTTACAAGAGATAAGCATAACTGGCAAAAGGCATGAGACTAATGTATGAGATCGGGGATTCGGGTTAGGATTAGGCTATGTTAAGAGTCCATATTCCTCTAACTCGCGTTGGAATTACGTACATTGCAGAAACGGCAGCTTGCTTCACATTGTATTGTTGAGGCAAACTTCAGACTTGTATGTGTTCTCAATAGTGGTTTAATTTGTAATGGAATTTACTTGTTGATAATGAACAAGGTATTTCAAACATGCTTGGTGTATGTAATTACCTTTTAGAATCTAAGATTATGAGATTTAAGAGTCGAGCTCTCAAGAACCTGCCAAAATGAATGTCTTAACGAGAAGATAGTGACTCCCAAAAGTGTTTAATTAGGTCTAAAAGGATTAGATGTTAGCTTGGATGTTGAGTAGGTGTTAGGGAAAGAGGGTTCTTAGTGGTTTGGTCATATAAAAGCAACTGAAATAGTCATAAAACGCCAACTGAAGTCTTCAGAGAGAATAGACCAAATATGAAATATCTACATCATTAAGTACTCTACATCATCAAAATTGCTCACCAACTTAACTAAAATCTTGGTTCGTCCATTGACTTGTTCCAAATCCAGCCTACAATTCATCACCAAAGTTTTCAGTTTCTATATAAGAATCAAACCTAGCCTGCCTCTCGTATACCTCCAATTCTTCAGACTCAAACATACTCTTGCTAGCTGCAGGAGTTGTTTCAAAATGAAGTCTCATTCTCATTCCCTTGTGTTGGCTCTAAATGCCTTTGCCATTGTCATCTTCTTCATGTTGCTCTCTTACACCATGCAGGCCGAAGCCTCGAGACCTCTTCGATGTGCTGGTCATCGCTCTGCTGCTACTCATTTCGAGTCGATAAGGAGTTTGTTTCTTGCCCAAGCTTACTCCGGTCCCAGCCGTAGAGGACGTGGTCACTAATCTTATGGAAATGATCGATCGGTTTTTTGTGCTCGAAACACACATCCTAAGTCGTTTGCAGTGTTCATTTGAAAGCCAAAGCTAGGAGGTCGATGGAAATTTTGGTAGAAAAGATTGATTTTTAATTTGTAGAGGTGTTTTTGGCCAACATATAGTTGAAAACACTAGTATTGTTTGTGTTCATTCATTGTAAAAGGTTACACTGAAATTGATCTATAATACAAGCTTTCCCCAAGTGTTTATACGTGCATCACATCCGTTAGGTGTGGCAAGATTGAACAATATGCGACTAAGGCCGGGTCACTCTTTTGTATTGCATGTCGTACAATTACAAAACGAGAACACAATACTATGGTCGGTGAATTTGAGGTATGAATGACAAAGGAAAAAAAAAAAAAGGCACATAATAATTGACATAGCAGTTTAATTACTGTCACATGCATGTTTCACATGTTTTATCAAACTTTTAATTTAATTTAGTTTTAAGAAGCCGTTTAGTAAGCTTTTTTTCATGGTTTCGAAGAAAATAAATCTTAAAACTAAAGTCGATATACATCATTAACTAAAGACTCGTATAAACAAACTAAAGAGCTCCGTTTTGAGAATGGTCACTGACTCACCGTATGTTGTCATCGATCTTTGGACTACTAGTGGATGTATAACCACTTTTACCGATTTAGTTATGCATCGTATACTCTATGAAAAGAATATTCTCTACGGAAAATTCTATAAAAACGTTAACATATTATAGCCTTAACTCATGCACGTACAATAGAGTTATTCTTTGTTCCATTAACATATTATTTGCTTTTGACTTATCATCTCTATTATTCTTCCGTTATTCTTTTTTTCTTTCTTTTTTATCGAAAATTGTTTCATTATTCTTTATATAAAAAAAGAATTACATAATAGCACATAACCAAATTTAAAAACATAAAAACCCCACTTTTAATATTTTCTGTATAAATTTGGACATAAGCCCATGTCCAAACTAATGGTATCAGATCTGATATAGACTTTCATAGGCAAAATGACTAAAATACCCATTTTTTCAAATAAATTTACCTAAAATGACACGGCAGTAGCACGTCTCTCGTCGACACGGCAGCAGCACATTCCTACACGGTAGTAGCACGTCTCTCGTCGACACGGCAGTAGCACGTTTTTCGTCGACACGGCAGTAGCACGTCTGCGGTCGGCACGACAGTAGTAGGTGTCATATCGACAAGGCAGTAGCATGCGTCTCATGTCCACACGACAGTAGTATGTCTCCAATCGACACGACAGTAACACGTCTCTTGTCCACATGGCAGTATCACGTCTCTCGTCGACACGGCAGTAGCACGTCTCATGTCCACACGACACTAACAAGTCTCTTGTCCACACGGCAGTATCACATCTCTCGTCGACACTGCAGTAGCACGTCTCATGTCGACACGGTAGTGTTGGCACGACAGTAGCACGTCCCTCATCGGCACGACAGTAGCACGTCTCCGATCAACACGACTGTAGAACGTCTCATGTCCACACCGCAGTATCACATCTCTCGTCGACACGGTAGTAGCACGTCTCTCGTCGACACAGCAGTAGCACGTTTCATGTCGACACAGCAGTAGCACGTCTCATGTCGACACGACAGACACGTCTCATGTCGACACAGCAGTAGCACGTCTCTCGTTGGCACGGTAGTAGCACGTCTCCGATCGACACGGCAGTAGCACGTCTCATGTCGACACGACAATAACACGTCTCATGTCGACACGGCAGTAGCACGACTCTCGTCGACACGACAGTAACACGTCTCCGGTCGACATAGAAGTAGCACGACTCTCGTCGACACGGCAGTAGCAGGTCTCATGTCGACGTGGCAGTAACACATTTTCAGTCGACACGACAGTAACACGTCTCTTGTCAACATGGCAGTAGCACGTCTGCGGTCGACACGACAGTAGCACGTCTCTAGTCGATACGACAGTAGCACGTCTCTGGTCGACACGGCAATAACACATCTCTCGTCGACAAGGCAGTAGCACGTCTCTCGTCGACACGACAGTAGCACACACGTCCTTAGTAGCAGTAAAATATGTAGTGAAATGTAGTTTGGTAAAATATGTAATGACAGATGACATGTGGATATTAGTTTGTCTTAATTTGTTAATTTTTGTCTTTAAATGTATAAGATAATGTGTAAAGAATGTATTTGTAAACTGAAATTTGGTCAGCAACTTATATGTAGTTTACATAGTCGTCCAATATTTTTTATTAGCCTCTTTATTAGTTTTTTTTTTTGTCTGAATCACTTCTCTAAAATGCTCGTATCAAGTGTACTAATTATTTTCAACCAAGATACAAGTAATACTGGCATTTGTTGGAGCCATAAATCATGTCCAAATGAGAAAATGTATATAGTCAATATGGAGCCAGAGTCTGAATTGGTTAATTCCAAAAATATCATTTTGCCCATATGATGCATCCCACTAAATATTCCCCATTTAACGGTAATAAATATTCTTTTCTATAAATCAGTCCCAAATTTAGATCACGTGGCACACTGTAACACTACAACAACCTGTAATGAGTCGGTGACCACGCCTTGAGCCCTTGACCCCTACCCATTTACCTTTATACCCCTAACGGTAATATTCTCAAATGAATAGGCCCGTAGATGGTGCCTATGATCCAACGGCTCAAGATTAAAGAAAAATGAGACCGTTGGAGTGAAGCGGTGGCTCCCTCAGCTTCAAAAAGGGTCATTCGGCACCAAATTCTTATTCATTCTCTGAATCCCTTCTTGTTCTTCACAGAGAGAGAACCAAAGAAACAGAGAGAGATTTAGAGAAAGCTTTGAATGCAAGATTAGGAGGAATGGCTTCTAGAGTTGCTGATCAACAACAAGTGAGAGGTATTTGTTTCTCTTTTGTTCTTGATGATTGTTCGTTTGATTTGTGATACCCAGATGTTCTTAACTGGACATTTTGGTGAAAAGGTTCAATCTCTTTGGGTTTTTTTTCATGTAATTGCATGACCCATGTTGATAAATCGTTGATTCTGATGGTTCTTGGTGCCTTTTCGTTTGAATTTTGTATGAAATTTTATGATTTGATTTCTGGGTAGGGTTAGTTTTCCCCAGATATGATTGATTCAGGCATACCCATGTTGAGTAATCGTGGATTCCGATGGTTCTTGGTGCGCCTTTTCGTTTGAAATTTGTATGAAGTTCCTGATTCGCCTTCTGGATTTGTTCCCAAGTGTTCTGTTTTGGATTCTTTTTCTATTTCTTGGATCCCAAATAATGAAAAAGATCTTAACTTTTTCTCAAATTCAGAAAAATATGCAACTTCTTTTGTCAGATTTCTATATAGGTAGACTGTTGTTTGTGTACTGTGATTGGTTTTTGAGATATGATGTGTTTTCTGTGGACTGAGATTGATGTTTTGAATGGGTTTTGTCATAATAGGTATGGCAGTGGTCGGAGCAGGAGTTAAGCCACAGAAGAAGGCTGTGGTCGATGGAAGAAACCGAAAACCACTGGGTGAGATTGGTAATCAGCAAGCTGTTAGGGGAATTGAGGTCAAGCCTAATCGCCCCATAACAAGGTTTGTTATACAACTGTTTTTGTTATTTTGGGCTTATTTTCTATGGTGATAGTTACTTTCTTACTAATGTTCTATAGTGATTGCAGGAACTTTCGGGCTCAATTACTTGCTAATGCACAGGCTGCAGCAGCTAATGAGAACAACAAGGTTTGTTTCAATTGATTCCGAGTTCACCTTGTTTAAGTTTAAACCCTGTTTGCTCTATTGTCATGTATCTAATTGTGGGTTGTGCTCTCTTTGTGGTACAGAAGCAAGTTTGTGTGAATGTTAATGGAGGTCCTGCTGTTCTTGATGAACTTGTGCCAGTTAGGAGGGCTGAGGCACCCAAGCCAGTGCAGAAGAAACTTGTTATTGTCAAGCCAAAGCCCAAGGAAGTAATTGAAATCAGCCCGGACACAGAGGAAGGTTTGATTGAAAAAGCCAAGCCTGAGAAGAAGAAAGAAGGAGCTTCAAAGAAGAAAGCAGCACCAACTCTCACTTCAGTGCTTACTGCTAGAAGCAAGGTAACATAATTAGATGAGATGATTTGGGGTGGCAAACATAACTAGAGTTTATGGTATTGTTTGTTTGTTCTTATTTATCTATTGGTAATGTCCAGGCTGCTTGTGGTTTGACTAATAAAGCAAAGGAAGTGATTGTTGATATTGATGCCAAAGATGTTGGTAATGACTTGGCTGCTGTTGAATATGTTGAGGACATGTACAAGTTCTATAAGCTTGTTGAGGTATTGATTAGATTGAATTGTCCCCTTGTTTTTAGCATCAGTTTTACAATTCACTATTGTGGTCTCTGGTTTATCAATCAGACCTCTAACCAATATCACATTTGTAATGCAGCATGAGAACCGCCCACATGACTATATGGACTCACAGCCTGAGATCAACGAGAACATGAGAGCAATTTTGATGGACTGGCTGGTTGTTGTTCACAGAAAATTCGAGCTTTCTCCAGAGACATTCTACCTAACTGTGAACATAATTGATCGGTTCCTTTCGGTCAAGACTGTGCCAAGAAGAGATTTGCAATTACTTGGCATCAGTGCCATGCTAATTGCCTCAAAGTATGAAGAGATCTGGCCCCCTCAGGTGGATGACTTTGTTAGCCTTTCGGACAATGCTTACAGTAATGTGCAGATCTTGGTAATGGAGAAAATGATACTGGGCAAGTTGGAGTGGACCTTGACTGTTCCTACACTCTATGTGTTCCTGGTCCGGTTCATTAAAGCTGCAATTTCAGATGAACAAGTGAGTAATTGCATCAAAACCGTCTCAATTATTGCTTACTGATATTGGATTGATAAATTTTCTAATATTGAGTCACTAACATTTGCTTTGAAATTGTCCAGATGGAAAACTTGGTCTACTATCTAGCTGAATTGGGTATGATGCATTATGGCATACTTATGTACTGCCCTTCTATGATTGCTGCATCTGCAGTCTATGCTGCTAAATGCACTCTGAACAAGAGCCCTGCCTGGTGTGACACGCTCAAGCTTCACACTGGTTTCTCTGAAGACCAACTAATGTAAGCATCTCTTCTCTCTTCTTTTTGCTTTGAAAATATGAAGTGAGTTTGTATGATTGAATGGATCAACTAATGGACCTTTGATTATTTTCAAACAGTGATTGTTCCAAAGTGTTGGTGAGCTTGCAAGCAAAGGCTGCAAAAAACAAGCTTCAGGGTGTGTACAAGAAGTACTTGAGTTCTGAGAAAAGTGCTGTGGCTTTGCTGACTCCTGCCAAAATGCTTTTGCCACCAGCCAAAGCTTCAGGAGGATCTTCATAAAGAATCATGGGATTCTAGAGATGGAGAATACAACTAAGGGAATCAACAGTAGTTGATAATAGATATGGTTTGGTGATTGGGACTGCAGTTCAGACAAAAACAGATGTGTATTAGATTCTATTCTACTGTTCCATGTTTAGATTTCAAGGAGACATTATTAATATGATAATTCTTTCCATTCTTCATATTTTTCTGAATTTGTGTCCCATTTATCTCACTCTTCAGATTCAGATATCATATTCCACATGTACTGTGGCTTTCCAGGAAGTGTTTGATCCATTGTGACCCTTTCACCACTCTAAAGCCTATAATCCCAAAATTGCTAACGAATGAAACATTTACGTACAAAGTTACTGCTTTTGCATTATTTTCTTTGACTCTATACCTCTACTTTGAATTTGTTCTTCTCCTTCTGTGACATTAGTTCACTTGAACAATCCATCAAGATCTTAATTGGGAGTGTGGGACAGAATGACGCTTATATTTCAAATTCCAGTTCCAGCTAAATTCATAATTCTAACTACGTTTTATTACCTGAGGCAGGAGTCTTTCCTTTTCTTGACAAGATCGGGAGTTGATCTCCCTAACCAAAATGACTATATGTTGACAAGTATTGTTACCAATGATATTATTGCTTAGTTCCTTGTGAATTCCCTGTTCAAATGTTTGATTCTTAATATATGAAATAATGAACTCTCCCACTCTTAAATCTTATATCCCAAGTCGCCAAAGAATTCAACCACTGTGACTTAAATTAAATTTTGATGGGGCTTGTGACTTAAAGAAGGGAGGGGGTTAGGTGATTCAAGGGGCGTTGGCAGTTCCACAGGTAATTTACCTCCCAGATCAATAGAAGCATTTGCATTATTATGCGATCTCAGATTTGTAGATCATGTAAGCTTCTCCCACATTGTCGTTAAAAAAAAACAAAAACAAAAAAAAAAAGCTTCTCTCACATTGAGTTGATTGAGATTGAAGGTGACGCTCTTTTAATTATTAATTCTTTGCAATTTGGAGGGTCACATTTTTTATGAAGTTAAGTGTTTAGTTCAATCTTTATCTATTTGTACTTTTGTAGTGCCCGATTTGTGAAACGTGACGGCAACAAGGTTGCTCATCGTTTGGTTAGAGAGGCCTTAAAAATTAGTAGTCCTTTACTTTGTTTGGAGTCGGTGAGTTCATATATCATATGTGAAGACATCGACAAAATAAATGTGGAAAAGAAGTCGAGGAAATCTATATTTTCTACTTCGTTGATATTAGTTCATTAATCCATCATGAACAAGGTCTAAAATGTGAAATTCCTAGTTGCCATTAGCTAGTTTAATCATTCTCAAAACCATTTCAAGAGGGGAAGTTTTTCTCTAGCCAAGAAAGGAACTGCGCGAAGTGAGGATGTTGTTTGTTTAGTCCTCGAGGCATCCACTCTAACATCCTCATCCTCAACACTGTTGTTTTACAGTGGTTATGTTATCCAAAAGTCCAAAACAACTATAAGGTTATCTAATTGCTTAAAATTTGTGGCATCGATTAAAATCTTGAAACTTATTATGAACGAGACGTACTCAAAAGGTATAAATTATTTCATCACCCTTTAATCTTTATACAACACTCCTAGAATTTACGCAACCGTGATTTGCACAACAAGTCAATATACTACTAGAAATGAAAGAAAACAAAAAATTAAACGAAGAATTTCTCAACCCATTGATCACGTAAAAAACAAAGAAAAAAAAATCAAGTCAAGCAGACTCTAAGGACTTTTCAGTTTGGGTGAGAAGAGACGTAGAGGAGTTGATTGAATACAACTCAAACATGGATCAGTTCCTCACCCACATTGGATGTTCTTAATGAATATTGGTGAGGAAACACCCTAATGCTTACCATGTCTTGTAGAACCAAATCTCTATATATACCACAAAGAGCAAACACTTGGTGCACAACATATTACAGTCACTTGGTGAATCATTTCAAACACCATGGCTCGCTTTCTCCTTTCAATTGTCTTTGCCTCTCTGTTAGCCCTAGCTGCTGTCCATGAAACTCAAGCTATTGAGTACATCGTCGAAAACCGGGCTCTCAACACTCCTGGGGGAGTCCGTTTTAGAGACGAGCTGGGCGTGGACTACACCAAGCAAAAAATGAGAGACGCCACTGATTTCATCTGGAACCTCTTTAAGGAAACTACAGCTGCAGAGAGAAGGGACACCCCACGCATAAGCTTGTTCGTCGAAGACATAGGTGGCATTGCAGCTTCCAGCGAAGACATTATTCATTTTTCAGCCAAGTACATCGAGGTACATTTTTATTTAAAAGTTTCATGTGGACTTGAGGACTTCCTTGATAATTCGATCTTTTGACATGAGGACTTACATTTTTACACTTTTATTGTTTTGTACAGTACGTTGATACTAATTAATTTTCACCTCGTACTTCCGAATGATTTTGGTTACCTACTTACCTTTTATTCAGGGACTAGCGGCAGACAAACTAAAAAACGACTTCAATGGGATACTTTACCATGAGATCACACACTCATTGCAGAGGAATGGAAAAGGTCAAGCTCCTGTTGGACTGGTAGAAGGGATTGCAGACTTTGTGAGCTTCTTGAAGGCTGGTTTTATATACGACGGCTATTTAAACCCCGGTGATGGTAACAGTTGGGACGAGGGTTATGGCGTAACCGCAAGGTTCCTGGAGTATTGTGAAGGCCTTAAAGATGGGTTTGTTGCAGAACTCAACAAGAAGATGATAGATGGTTACAGCGACGATTTCTTCAACCAGTTGCTGGGGAAGACAGTCAATCAGCTGTGGACCGACTACAAAGCCAAATATGCAAACTAATTAAGGGTATATATCATATTAAGTAGTTGATATGTATACGAATAAGGCCTGCCTATCCTTCATCCACTCTATCATCGTCTCCAAAATAAGTGATTGATGGATTATATCTTGTAGGTTCAGATTTGTTTAATTAATTTAGATAATTATAAATTATAGTTACGATTATACATTATACATGATATATATATATATACATCCATCTCAATGTCGCACCTTCTAAATTAATGTTAGTCTTTAGAATGTTTGATGCTAAATATTATCATTAGGAGGGATCCGTAGTCTATCTAAACTGATCTTAACAAATTGAGGCATCAGGCGCATGACCAGTCAATCATTCTATCATCCTCGTAATGGTAATCTTATTGGTATATCAAAATTTTGAAACTTAAATCAAGCTCGGCCGGTCCTAACCCCACGACACTGGAAGAAGTTAAACTCAAAGTCAAGCAAACTATATATGAGGATGTCTGTCTTCATGGCTTTTGATGAAGAGGAAGCACCGTACCCTAATGCTAACAGCTAACGATGTCCATCTTGTAGAACCAAATCTCTATACGAACCACAAAGAGCACACACTTGGTGCACAACATATTACAGTCACTTGGTAAATTAATCATTTCAAACACCATGGCTCGCTTTCTCCTATTATTGCTCTTTGCCTCTCCCTTAGCCCTAGCTATTGTCCATGAAACTCAAGCTATTGATTACATCGTCGAGAACCACGCTCTCAACACCGCTGTTGGAGTCTGTTTTAGAGACGAACTCGGCGTGGACTACACCAAGCAAAGAATGAGAAACGCCACTGATTTCATCTGGCACTTCTTTAACGAAACTACACTTGCAGAGAGAAGGGACATCCCGCGCTTAAACTTGTTCGTCGAAGACAGAGAAGGCATTGCGGCTTCCAGCAATGACATTATTCTTTTTTCAGCCAAGTACATCGAGGTATACTGTATTTTGAGGAATTTTCTTAGGTACCTATATATATATATATATGATACTTATATTTACTGATATGACAACAATTTTGTTGCAATAATGTAAATTGGGTCTTAACGCAAGTAATTAGTTCTGTTAGTAGTAATTACTCAATTTATGACATTTTACAAGTTTATTAACAAATTATTGTGGATATAGTAATTTGAATTGGTTCAATGATAGGTAAATGTGTAAAATTTAATAAAAGTTACTTAGATGATAAAATTTAAATGACTTACAACACTTCAGTTTTGACACGAGTGTTAGTTGGTATCTATATGAATAAGACATTGGTTTTGTATTAGTGACAAGCCGATAGGTTAATTATTATATGGTGACAATTATGTATGCCCAATCAAAATTCACCTAACACGTACAATTGTTTAGTAACTAGCTATCAAATAAAATGCTTCTGAGAAATTAAGAACATGCATGTGATTTCAGCTAAAACACTGCGTGCTTTAAAACTTGTTCGGAAACAAGGGGAAAATCATGGGTCACAAGAAAATATTTTTTCCGTTGAAAAGTATGAAAAACTTGATTTCCACATATATAGTTGAAAACCCATACAGATTTTTTAGTGTGTTTGTTTGTTAGACCTCGCTTTCATGGACTTATAAACCAGTATTCAAGTATATTGTTGCAACAATTAACAAGCTTTTTATGCCCTATACGAATTTCCGCGTAGACAATGCCACGATCAACATCATGAAAACTTGATTTTATCAGACCAAAAAAAGGACTAGGCTTATATAATATACTGCTTTGCTTCTAGAAAGATGAAAATGAATTAACAAAATGCTAGCTAGGTCTATATATATGTACCATCGTGACTGTATATCTAGCTTTCTTTGAAGATTTTGATGATTATACAGAAAAGTGAGAAAACATACTTTTTAATAGTATTATCCCGTCGTTCAGTAACTTTGAGCACCAAGGAATCTCATAAAGAATTTTCAATTTAATCGAAACAGATCTTACCCAGCTTTGTCAAAAAACTGCAGAGACTGTTTGAATGCTCTAAACTTTCCAGATTTGAACTGGGTGAGTCGGTCACATTGCCCAAACCACACGGCAAAAAGAGTAGTCATCCAGATCAAATATGATGATTCTTTATCTTATCTCCTATACAAAATTCCTGGTTAACATATTACAGCTTGTTGAAGCAGTAAAAGAATGTAGGCTAAAAGAGTTTATTCTATTTCGTGGGTCGTCCATAATTTTGACCAAGTGCGTTGCGAACAGATGCAAGTTTTATGAAGCTGCCTGTAAAATATAGCATTTCACTTCCTCTTCAATATATATACGTAAGTCCTAAAACAATTAGCCTGGATTAATTTACTCGATGGTTACATGCATACCTGGCTCCTTATGATTTGACTGCGATCACCTTGATCCTTCCGATGTCTCATGAAACGAACTCTATATAAGCAACAAAGATCAGACATTTCCATCAGCATGCAACTAGATCCCTTGTTAGCTACTACAGTTAAAACCAAGCGCCATGGCTCGTTTTCTCTTGTCTTTCATCCTTGCCTATGTCTTAGCCCTAGCTACTCTGCATGGAACCCATGCAGTCTAGTTCGACGTCTTTAACCGGGCTCTCAACACCTCCGGCGGAGTCCGCTTTAGAAACCAGCTCGGGAGGAACTACACCCAGCAAAGGATGAGAGCCGCCACAGATTTCATCTGGAACCTCTTTAAGGAAACCGCAGCCGCCGACAGAAAGAGCGTGGCTCGAGTAAGCTTGTTCGTCGATGACATGGATGGATCGCCTATACTATCAACGATGAGATTCACGTCGGGGCTAAATACATACAGGTCTAAATTACTCCTAACTTTATTGAGTATTAAATTATCGTGGTTTTACTGTATGTTACTCAAAATGTCTTGCATCCAGGGCATAAAAGGCGATATCAAAACGGACTTCAATGGAGTGTTGTTCCACGAGATGACACACGTATGGCAGTGGAACGGTAAGGGTCAAGCTCCGGGTGGCTTAATAGAAGGGATTGCAGATTTTGTGAGGTTGAAGGCCAATTATGTTCCTAATGGGTGGGTGAAACCCGGCCAGGGTCAGCGTTGGGATGAAGCGTATTCGATTACTGCACGATTCCTAGACTATTGCAATGGCCTCAAGAAAGGGTTTGTGGCAGAACTTAACAAGAAGATGAGAAACGGTTTGAGTGACAGTTTCTTTCAGGATTAATTACAAAAGACTCATGAACTATGAGGTCACTTTCGTTTACATACTTAATTTTAAAAATCTTACGATTTCATACCCCAACTTCCGTTAACAATCTTATACCTTCATCGGTTAACTGATAATGTGGCATAATTTGGGCCCCATTTGGTCAGATTTTACAATCTCTTCCAAGGGGCATTTTCGTCCATCAATTATGAAATGTCAGAAAATGAAATCGAGGACATTGAGGATCGAAGAGGCCGGGGACCTCTTGCGCTCAAGTCTCAATGTTTCCCACTGCGATTTTTTTTTCCTTTGTTCCCAGCGCGCCATCTCCCTCACCGCGCCCAACTCCTTTGCAACCTATGTCGTCGTGGCACCAAGGCTCTGCCGCTCTCCGCCGTCCCGATCAACTCCAAACCGACGTGCCTCCACCCCAAGGCATCTGCGTCTCTGCAGCCTAGCCTCGATCAGGCAGCACCTCAACAGTGACAAGATCCGCGCCCCCCGTGGGCTCCGCCCACGTTCGACCCAGCTCTCGTTCTACCCAAAGCAGAGAAAAGAAAAAGAGAAAATTACATAGTAGTATATGACCAAATTTAAATACACAAAAAACCTACTTCTAATAATTTTTAGACAAATTAGGACATCAGTTTTAGGCTAATAATTTATATGACCAGGCCTTCTCCAAAACTGCGATGTAAATGACCAAAATGCTCATTCTTTACAATAAAATTACACACATTCTCCCAAACCTACTAATAACCTATACCCTCTCCTCCGCACCTCAATCTGATTTTATCTCTCTCTCTCTCTCTCTCTCACACACACACACACCCTCGACGATACCCATGAAGACGACGACGTTGCCTCGATGACGCCAGCCGATTTGGCGACTAGCGCCTCCAGATTTGATTTGGCTGCCTTCGATCTCGTTCTGGAACATAAGGCGAGCAACAGTTGTTTCTCTCTCTCCAACGGCGATCCTGATGAATTTTCGATCTGGAGAGGGTTTGTGCTCCGCTTCTTCGCATTGTTGTCGTCGGAGATCGGAGATATGGCAGTCTCGCCAGAGAGGATTGGGGTCGATGGTGAGGGAGACGAAGTCGTCAAGGCCGTGAATGGCGTATCCGAGGGAGTCGAAGCCCAAGCCGAGGTTGGGCAACGGTGGCAGGGGAAAAATTCTTGACGGAGGTGAATAAGGGTTTGGGCTCGGCGTTAAAGATGGTGGATCGGGAGGGGAGGGAGAAGTTGCATCAGAAGATGGGTTTTGGGTTTTGAAATGTGATGTATGTTATTCATATTTTCTACTGTTGTTGAAATGTAGCTACTGCAATTTTCTGCTACTGTTGAGACTTGAGATTGCTGCTACTGTTGTTGAGATATGTTGGAAATGTAATTTTGCTGCTGCTACTATGATATGTTGGAAGTAGCAGAAAAAAAAAACAGGGACAATAGAAGAAAAGATAAAAAAATGGCAGTAGCAGAAAAGTTAAAATGAGGGCAGTAGCAGAAAAGTTAAAATGAGGGCAGTAGCATAACATTTGTAAACAGTTGACAGTAGCAGCTTCTTCAGTTCACAGTAGCAGAACGTTTGTAAACGGTCGGTGTAGTAGCAGAAAATTTTCTGGTCGGTACAGTAGCAGCAAATTTATGGTCGGTGACAATAGCAGCAGATTTCCAGTCAGCGGCAGTATCAGTAGATTTCCAGTCGGAGGTAGTAGCAGCAGATTTTTAGTCAGAGGCAATAGCAGCAGACTTCCAATCAGAAGCTGTAGCAGCAGATTTCTAGTCGGAGGTAGTAGCAGTAGCAAGGAAGTAAGTTTTAATTAAGGATAAAATTGTAAATGTGCAATGCCACATGGTAACAATATAACAGTTTGTCCTTATTTGTAAATGTTTGTCCCGGTCCTGTTCACCTGGTCACTAACTAACTAGGGGGGATTTGGTCACTCTCCGTTAGATCAAACATCATTTAAATCCTACGGTGGAGATATAATCAAGTTAAAATTATATGTTTTATATTTTATAATCATTTTTAGTTATTTATCGGGAACAAAATCGAGACTCTTTCGTCTTCCCAAAACGTCTTCTCTTCCATCTCCTCTCCTGTGTGTTCTCACTTCTCATAAACCTAGGTAAAAATTGCTGAAGGGCGAAGACCGTTTTCGCCAGAGACGGAAGAGCTTTGTTGCCTAAATCCCCTCTTTACCAATACTCGAACGCAACCTTCTTCCAATCTCATCGTCTTCTCCTCTTCTCCCAAAACTCATCAGATTTGCTGAAACCCATAGAGGATACGCGCCGGAGACGAAGACGCAACGCCGAATAAGATTCTTTCTCCATTTAATTTCCAGAGGGTCTTTTGGAAACGACAGAGAAGAGGAGAAGAATCGGGCACGACAGTCTTCCTTTCCAGTGATGCAAGTTTGGGTGCTGGTTTGATTTTTTTTTCTATATCTGTGAGAAGGATGATGAGCAGAAGTGGAGAAGACGAGAAGGAGAAGGAGACATCTTGGTCTAATAATTAAGTGATTAAAAAATACAAAACACAAGTTTTAGTTTAATTAAGCTTGTTTATTTCTCCACCCTAGGATCTTAGTAAGCCCAGATCTGACGGTTACTGACTAAATGAAATTTGGTCAGTCATGGTCCAGGTGAACGGGACTGATGTTTGTCCTTATTTGTTTAGTAATATGCTTAATGGACTTTTTGTCAATTGATATTTATTAGTTAGTAACTCATATGTATATACAAAAAGAAAAATGGGATTACTAGCTAGTGTTTAGAGGAATTGAACTGAAGGTCAGAAATACCTTGAATGAAACCTAAATCTTTGCCACATCAGTATTTAACTGAGATATCTAACACCGTTAGGAACAAATGTATGAAATTGTAATTGAAACAAAACTTAAGGTATATAAAATCGTAAGAAAGTACCCATCGTTCGGGAGGTGTATTATAATTAATTCTTTTTTTAACGAGATGCTTGGGAAGACAGTTGATCAGCTGTGGAAGGACTACAAAGCCAAATTTGGGAACTAAAGCTTAGCTGTACCGTAATTAATTCTGCTTAATTAGTTATAGGTATAAGTCTATATTTCGTACTATCATGAATAAGATGTGGGGCTTATGTCTCTACAGTAGTTAGGCTGAAAATTATGAAGCTATAAATCAATTTCATATATATGGTGTCTCTTCTATTTTGTTTTTCTTTGTCTATCCTTTTGTTACAATAACCAACACAAGAAAAAAGTTATCAATAAAAAGAATCACTTGAACAACAACGTTTTGATAATTTTTGTTGTTGTTGTTGTTGACAAACTTGAATCACACAAAATCGGCTCTACAACTCCTTTAACGATTACATCAAGGCTGTTCAGGCTAACATAGAGTCGACAATAGTTGAATGACTGAATGTATAGCTCGTTATTTCATAATAATTGGTTCTTCCAAGTAAGTTCCAACCAAAACTCATCTGGCGTTAGGAGGGGTGGTTTTTGAACTTAGGATAGGAGTTAATAATTTCGATACATGAGTATAGTATTCTTTATATGCATTTTTTTTAGCTGGGAGGCTCAGTCCCACGTCCGGATTTTATTTTAACTAAAAACAAGAAAAATTACGTACATAGTTCGAATAAGAAAAATACGAGACGAAAACTAAGAAAGAAAAAAAAAGAAAAAAAAAAACGGTATCTCATCTCTTATACAAACCAAAAGGAAAGCTGGTAGATAAAACATACAAATAGTCCATATAATTTGAAGCATTAAAGCAGATGTGAACACCAATATTGGATATCTCCATTCCCTAATAATAATACACCAACATGCAATATATTCTTTAAGGTAAAATATTGTATAGTCCTTATGGTTTGAAGTCGACATTTGTTTAGTCCTTATGGATTTATTTTAATCTGAATATTCTTTAAAGTCACAATTTTTCATTCAAATAGTCATTATGATTTTATTTTAATTTGCATAGTCCTTAAAGTCATGATTTTTCATCCAAATAGTCCTTATGCCCTTTAACTGAGAAAATTGTCAGAATGACTATTTGGATGAAAAATTATGACTTTAAGGACTATTCAGATTAAAATAAAACCATATGGACTATTTGAATGAAAAATTGTGACTTTAAAGACTATTTAGATTAAAATAAAATCACAAGGACTAAACAAATGTTGACTTCAAACCACAAGGACTAAACAAATTTCAATTTTATTCATTATATGCATATGAATTTGAATACCGGCATGGTTCATATATGGTTGGAATTGTCCGGTCCACTTTGATATACATTGGAATATAAAGAATTAGAGACACATAAAAGTCGGGTCGATCGATCAATGTTCATAATATAGTCTTTACTAAAAGTCGTGTATACGTATAATGGAAACAAGAAATAGACTAAATATAAAATATCAGATTAATATCATATTTCTAACAAACAAAAAATTCAAAAAAATATCGATCATATTATAGATATTTTAGATATTTTAGTCCTTGTTGTCAATCGATGGGGAGCCGATTTCACTGACCATCCCATAATATATGTACATATTTCCGCGTATGTGTGCAACATTCTACATCTATCATCATGAATCTTTGATTTTAGACTTCGTACACAACGCATGATTTGGATGTTCTTCGTCTGCTTATTTTGTCTCTTTGATTTGTCATATTGTCATTGGTCTTCTAGCTTGTTTGTTTAGCATAACTTATTTCGTACCAGGCAATTCTCTTTTATTGGTTTCATTGCGTCATTATACGTGTCTATATATATATATATATATATATATATATATATATATATATATATATATATAGATTCTCAGCTGCGGAAGTCTGCATTTATTCTTACGGTATGGATTTCTACTTTACACTCACTTTTCAATCGAATTTTTATATATCCACAGTCTAGTATTTAGATACTAATGTATAGATCATCTCTACAAAATTTCAGCCAATTTGGTTATCATTAAGACACTCAAAACTGCGTTTTTCTGTTATAAACATGAACGGTTCAAGTTCGACAAAATTATGTTTATCCATTGTTTTAATCGAGTTTGAGTGCCTTAATGATAACTAAATTGGCTGAAATTTTGCAGAGATGATCTATACATTAGTATCTAAAGATTACACGGTGGAGATGTGAAAATTCGATTGAAAAGTGAATATAAAGTGGAAATCCGTACCATAAGAATAAATGCGGACATCCGCACCTGAGAAAATCTGTATATATACACACACACACCCAAAGTGAAAAAATTAATCACATAAACGAACGCAAAATGTTATATATGACCATTGACTAGGCATATGTCTAACATCCAATGTCAAGACCCACCCCGAATTTCACTCTGAAACCCGAGGTGAGTCCTGCGGGGACTACCTCCAAAGAAAATTTACCGAAGAACTCGGCAAACCTCCCTTGAAAATGGACAACTCTAACCCGGAAAAATTAAAGAACATTCTCTTAACCAAAATATAATTTCTTCAGCTTAACCCAAATAACCGAATAAAATAATACACAGTTATTTTTCCAAAAGTATTCAGAGCTACTACAAGAAAGACAACAGAAGCTGATAAAAATCCTAGTGGGTTAAACAGATAACCTACTGGCGAACAGTAGTGGAAAGATTGGTAACTATGCCTCGTCGCCTCCTTCTAGACCCCACCTGAACTCTGCAGACTATGCATTTAAAAAATAAAGGAAAAGCCCAAGGGGAAATATTTAATTACGTCAGAGTGAGTGGACAAAATAATCTCGACAAACATAATATTTCTCCAAGAAAACTTTAAAGGAAAGCGCTATACAAGCGACAACTTAAAAGCTTAACTCAACGACTCTATACTGGTGTCTAGCCTCGCTAGACTCCCAAACTTCAGAAAAAGACCTATCAGGCTAAAATTATAAATATATCAGTATGTATTTACACTCGTCTACTCCTTGTACGCTATCTATGAATAAGCTCGAAAAAGTAGATAGTCATACCAGGCTACTACGCTCGCGTCTAACACTCACGAACCCCATAATGACATTTTTCCTCAGTATGGGGGAAACGCATGAGTGGGTACGTATATATATACGTGCTGACTCTTTGTACGAATTCTATGAATAGATGCGAAAAATAGAATAAGCTCGAAAAGTAGAAAGTCGTACAAGGCTACTACGCTCGCGTCTAACGCTCACGTCACCCCATAATGATATTTTTCCTCATTATGGGGAAAATCATGTATAGCTAGCTAGCGTTTACTCATATACATACTATTCTCATAAACTTCAATAAATGAGTATAAACACCGAAATTCTCAATTCCGGTTAAAATCCAACAAAGGAAATTATTCAACAATAAAACAATTCAAGCACATTATTTAAAACAAAGGTTCACTCACAACTTAGGTCTAAGCCTGATGTCGATTGGAGGTCTCCTCTGCTCGAGCCTCCTCGCGTCCTGTTCCAAACATAAATAAATCCTTAAATAAAACACCGACGCTTAAAGAAAATAGACATAATTAAATATGAGCTTCTCGCTCTCAACCATGCCTATCGTCCTAAATCTTAACTTCACTGCCAACCACAAATCTCCATAAATACCGACATCCTTAAAAAATCACCTTCCAACGTCCTAATCACAAAATAATTCAATGGCCGGATTTTAACTTATTAATCCGTCAAAAATACCAAACTTAAACAATTCCCAAACCTATCCAAAACTCCTCCAAAAATTCTAAAACTCATTCCATTAAACTCCTCATAAAATTCTCCACCAAAAACATTTTCTCGGCGGCGGCTCAGCCGGCAGCGCCAGCCGGCGACCAGCTCCGGCGATCTCTGATGCTCACCAAAATTTGGCAGCATCTTCCTCTCAACCTCCTCTACAACATTCCTAACTAGCACAAAATCCAATTCTAAGCCTAACCATGTCAATCGAACGAAAACAACCATAAAAGCCCTAGAATTTCAAATATCGATTTCTCCTTACGTAGCTCAAGATGGAGGGAGCCCTTTGGAGGGATTGCTGCACGGGATGAGAGCTTGCTTTTGAGCCAAGGGTCACCGGCTATGGCGGCCGGAGGAAGGAGTTTCGACGACGGGAACACTTCGGCAGCCGAGGCTTTCGGGCTTGGCCGCTCCTTCACGGCGGCGTTAAGGGTTCGGCCACCTACCCAGGAATGAAGAGAAGAGGATGGTGGTTCGAACAGGACCAGCCAGAAATTTTCGGCAGTGAGGGGCTCGGGGAGAGAGAGAAACACGGGAGGAAGAGAAAGAAAGGAGAAAAAAAAAATAGACTTGGGTCTTTAGCCCACCCGGTCTACCAACTCCTCCATATACCCATTCCAAAATTCAACACCCCAAAATAATACCCCAATAAAAATTATCTTTTACTATCCAAAATTTACCATTTTTACAATCGTCATATTTTTCTCCTACGAATATAATCGTCCCCCAACACCACTCTAGAGACTAATTAAATTATACACTTAATGACGAAAACGGTAAAAACTCTTATTACCTCCATGCTAGTAATTAAGGTAAAAATTAAGGGTCGGGGCGTGACAATTCTCCCCTCCTTATAAAAATTTCGTCCTCGAAATTTACAAACATACTACTCAAAGAGATAAGGATATTGTCGTTTCATTTGCTCCTCCGATTCCCAAGTAGCGTCCTCTACTTGATGGCTTCTCCAAAGCACTTTGACAAGCGGGATTGTTTTGTTCCTAAGCACTTGCTCCTTTCCGTCAAGAATCTGAACCGGCTCCTCTTCATAGGAAAAATCCTTCTGCAAACTAATCGACCGCTCAACCAGCACATGAGAAGGATCGACAATATACTTGCGAAGCATGGATACATGAAACACATTATGTATCCTGGACAACTCCGGAGGCAACACTAACCGATAGGCAAGAGAGCTAACTCGCTCTATTATCTCGTAAAGGCCAATATACCTCGGACTAAGCTTCCCACGCTTACCGAAACGTACTACCCCTTTTCAAGGAGATAGTTTCAAGAACACCTAATCACCAACTTGAAACTCGAGGTCCTTCCTGCGGACATCTGCATAACTCTTTTGCCTACTCTGAGCGGCCTTGAGTTTATCTCTGACCACCTTGATCTTCTCATTTGTGTCCTAGATAATCTCAGGACCACAAAGCTCTTTTTCTCTGACTTCATTCCAACATAGGGGCGTGCGACACTGTTTCCCATACAGTGCCTCAAAAGGCGCCATACCAATACTCGAATGGAAGCTGTTGTAATAACCAAACTATATTAAAGATAGGTTCTTATCCCAGCTCCCTCTGAACTGCAAAGCACAAGATCTCAACATATCTTCCAAAGTCTGAATAGTCCTCTCTGATTGCCCATCAGTCTGAGGATGAAAAGCAGTACTAAAGTGTAGTCGGGTACCTAAAGCTGCTTGAAGAGCTCCCCAAAATTTAGAAGCAAATCTAGGATCCCGAATCTGACACTATGAATTTAGGTACGCCATGAAGTCTTACGATCCCATTCACATACAGCTCAGCCAATTTATCTAGTGTATACTTCTTTCCCACCAGCAAGAAATGAGCAGATTTAGTGAGTCTATCCACAATCACCCAAATACAGTCATGTCCTTCTCGGGTACGAGGTAAACTGAAAACAAAATCCATGGTGATGTGGTCTCACTTCCACACTAGAATTGGCAACGGCTCAAGCAAACCTGAAGGTTTCTGCCTTTCCGCTTTCACTTGCTGACAAATCAGACACCTACTCACAAAAGCTGCAATTTCCCTCTTCATGTTTGGCCACCGATAATAATCCTTCAAAGTCTGATACATCTTTGTACTACCTGGATGAGCGGCATATGCAGAACTATGAGCTTCCTCCATAATCTCAATCTTTAACTCTACATTCCTCTTTGGAACACAAAGCCTATTTTTGAACAGCAAGGTTCCATCTCTTCTTACCGAAAAATCCACAGCTGTTCCATTCACTGCTCTTTCCATCAACTGAACTATGAAAAAATCATTATACTGTGCCTCACGCACTTTATCCACCAAAACTGGCCTCACATGGAAACTAGCTACTAGGGCACCCCACTTCATCCACCACTAAATGCACTCCTGTAGCTCGCAACTCACAAAGAAGTGGAACTCTAACCATCCTCAAGTGAGACAAAGATATGGAGGGATTTTGACTAAGAGCATCAGCTACTACATTAGCTTTTCCAGGATGATACTCAATAGTGCAATCATAATCACTGATCAACTTCATCCACCTTCTCTGCCTCATATTTAACTCCCTTTAACTCCCTTTGAGTGAACACATACCGAAGACTCTTGTGATCGGTAAAAATCTGACACTTGGCTCCACAAAGATAGTGTCTCCACAACTTGAGAGTAAAAACTATTGCTGCAAGCTTTAAATCATGGGTGGGATAATTCCCTTCATACGGCTTCAATTGCCTAGAAGCGTAAGCAATCACTCAATCATACTGCATCAATACTCCACCTAGACCTCGTCTAGAAGCATCACAATAAACCACATACTCCCCGCTATCGTCTGGAAGCGCCAAAACAGGAGTACTAGTCAGACGATCCTTTAGTTCTTGAAAACTCTGCTCACACTGATTTGACCATTCGAACTTAACTCCCTTCCTGGTCAATCTAGTGAGTGGAGCTGCAATCTTTGAAAATTCTTGCACAAATCGCCTATAATAACCTGCTAACCCTAAGAAACTACGAATCTCAGTCACAATTGTGGGTCTTTTCCAATTGGACACTACTTCCACCTTCTGGGGATCCACACTAACACCTTCCGCTGAAACTACATGACCCAAGAATCCCACTTTATCCGGCCAAAATTCACACTTACTGAACTTGGCAAACAACTGAGCATTTCTCAAAGTCCGCAATATCAATCTTAGATGTTTGTCATACTCCTTCTCACTTTTAGAGTACACCAAAATATCATCTATGAACACGATCACGAAGCGGCCAAGATATGAACTAAACACCTTATTTATGAGATCCATGAACGCCGCGGGTGCATTAGTAAGTCCAAAAGGCATCACCACAAACTCATAATGACCCTAGCGTGATCGAAACACAGTCTTGGCTATGTCACTCTCCCGGATCCGCAACTGATGATAACCAAATCTCAAATCAATCTTTGAGAAAACAGAAGCACACCTCAACTGATCAAACAAATCATTAATGCGAGGCAACAAATACTTATTCTTCACTGTGACTTGATTAAGCTTCCTATAATCAATGCATAGTCTCATGGTGTCATCTTTCTTCTTAACAAACAACACCGGGGCACCCCATGGAGACACGCTAAGCCGAATAAAACCCTTGTCTACCAACTCCTGCAGTTGAGTCTTCAACTCTTTCAATTCTGCTGGAGCCATTCTGTAAGGTGCCTGTGAAATAGGCATAGTTCCAGGAAGTAACTCGATAGAAAAATCTATCTCCCTTACAGGAGGCAAACCAGGCAAGTCCTCGGGAAACACATCCAGAAACTCTCTTACTACAGGAATATCCCCTATTTCCAACACTCCTATACGTGTATCCACAACATGAGCTAAGAATGCCTGACAGCCTTTATTTAACAATTTCCTAGCGGTCACTACGGATATCAGGCAACTCGAAATCACATCTCTTTCCCCCTGAAAAACAACCTCAAAACCATCTGGACTCCGAAGCACCACTTCTTTTCGGAAACAATCCACCATAGCTCTATAAGTCTCCAAGAAATCCATCCCCAAGATCACATCAAACTCCACTATATTTAGAGGAATTAAATCGGCCTTGAAATTAAATCCCTCTACTAGCACTTCACAACCACCAAACACCCAATCTATTCTCATCACCTCACCAGAGGAAAAAGATACATGCCACTCACCTAGAAGAGATGATGATGGCACATTGGCATGGAGAGCGAATCTACTAGATATAAATGAATGCGTGGCTCCGGGATCAATTAAAGTAAATGTTGGCTGACCAAAAATTAACAACGTACCAATGATAACATCTGGAGAAGTACGACCCTCCTGCTGGGTCATAGCATGAAGTCTAGCGCGAGTCATGGGACGTCCACGCTGACCACTACTTTGCTGAGAACCACTCCTGGCTACTGAACCTCTGTGAGAACCACCACTAGGACATCTAGCTGAAGACTGACCGACTAGCTGAGTAGGGGTGGTCCTCTGTGCCAACAAAAGACAGTCTCTCCTGAAATTATCATGACCACCACACTCAAAACATCCAGATGACTGCTGCTGACCAAATGGAAACGTCTGACCACCAGATGATCCCCCTTGGGAACTACCACCAGCACTAAACTGACCGGTCTGCTGCCTACCCAACTGGCTCCTGAAAGGTCTCCTGTAACGTCCTCTAATTTTACTCTGAGGACCAGCACCTGATCCTCCACTACTGCCACTACCCGCTGAAGATCCAGAAGCGGATGAGGAAGCGGCCTTTTTCGATGGACCCTGGCTGGGACCACAGAAATCTCAAGGCCATGCACTATAAGTTCTCCTGGTCTCGATGGTCATGGTTGCAGTAACCGCATCAAGAAAAGTTGGGTAGATAACACCGATCATCTTATCTGCATACACCTCGCCAAGTGCTCCAATGAACATGTCAATTCTAGTCCTCTCATCAGGAATCAAATATGGCACATGGTAGCTCAAGGTAGTGAACCTCTGCTCAAACTCGATGACACCCTCATCATCCCTCTTCTTCATGTTCAGAAAATCTGACTGAATTTTGATACGATGAGCATGACTGAAATACTGACCCAAGAAGAGTATCTTAAACTACTCCCAAATCATGTCCTGTGCACCATCATTATTTCTGCTAGCAAGAGTCCACCAATGATGCACTGAGTCATCCAGAAAAGTCACTGTCATCTTCACTTTCTTCTCTTCTGGCAAATCAGTGCTCTCAAAAGCTTTTTCCATCTTATCTACCCAAGTGTACGCATCAAGGGGTCCCTTGGCGCCCTTGAACTCAACTGCCCCAGCATCGAAGACATCCTTCTTCTTCACAGACCGTGGTTGCTAAACCCTATCTAACACACCTCTCAGCATATTCCCAATCGAATCAACTAATCCTTTAACCTCATCACCCTCATTCACGCTGGACGAGGTAGCTACACGGGGTCGGCGTCTAGGAGGCATAGTACCTGAGGGAAAAACATATTAAGTAGTCTGTACACAAGACTAACAGAACTATCACAGCTACCCAATAACACATAGTATCCAAAGCATAAAATGCTAGTGAATCCGCCGCGGTCGGACCACCACTCTATAGAAACTATGTGCTTCTTAGGTAAATATGATAGTATTAAGAAGGTAGGAAATGAAACCTAAAGCTTTGATACCAACTGTTAAGACCCACCCCGAATTTCACCCTGAAACCCGAAGAAAAATTTACCGAAGAACTAGGCGAACCTCCATTGAAAATGGATAACCCTAACCCGGAAAAATTAAAGAACATTCTCTTAACCAAAATATAATTTCTTCAGCTTAACCCAAATAACCGAATAAAATAATACACAGTTATTTTTCCGAAAGTATTCAGAGTTACTACAAGAAAGACAACAAAAGCTGATAAAAATCTTAATGGGTTAAACAGATAACCTATTGGCGAACGCAAAATGTTATATATGACCATTGACTAGGCATATGTCTAACATTTGATGTCGATCAGCTTAACAAATAAAATGGACTCGGCAATCTTCAACCAATCAAATTGAAAGTTTGAAACATTATCCCTCAGCAAAGACAAGCACAACACATAGTTGATAGAGTTCGAGTCCAGGTCAGGCGTGGAGCTAGGTACGTAGAAGCTTGGTTGAGCTCAAACCCAATCGAGCTTTCTTAAATGAATTTGTTAGTAAATGATTCTCTTGCATAAAAGTCAATGTTTTAAAAGACTAAAGCGTAACCGAGGCTTTTCGGGGAGAGTCTCACTAAGGCCTAAGCCAGGCATAAGACGTAAGTCTTACGGCATATTTTTAATTTAGTGTATTATTATCTAATTACACTCAAAATCCTAAAACTACCAGTAATTTTTGAATTAATTTCAAACTATATGGATAAATATCAGTACCATATATATACGAGTTTGTCTATAAGTATCTCTTATCTGATTAGAAAAAACAGATCACTTGACATTGTCTCAAACATGTATATCGTGTTCTTGGAGACTACTCAAATCTACGTTCTTCTCTATCAATCATCTCTCTTTGTTGCAATCTTCTCCCAAATGATTTCACAGTATTTATCAAGCATGCATCTCTCATGATGGACTATATGATCTCTCTCCAGTTCTCTTGAAATCGGCAAACTTTTACCAAAAAAAAAAATCCTGAGCGTTCACCTTTGACGCCGGAGAAGGCGCTTTTTACGCTTTGCACGCCTTGCACATCGCTTTTTGCGCCTCTGCACCTAGACTAATAGGCTGACTCATTTTTTCTTGCGCCTAGAGCTTTTCGAGCTTTAAGACGAGCCTCAGGCGCGCTTTTTAAAACAATGATAAAAGTAGACATTGCAGGCTTGGTTAAGGATGTTCATTGATTCCCAGCTTACCTGGGTTCGAGACACATCAACGTTGGTCTCTTTTTGCTTTATAGTTTTGCATCTTTTTTTTTTCCCTTAATTCTCCTAATGCCTTTTTTTTTTGAGAAAATACACATTTAGTACTAATTTTAATTCCTTATTGTCAATTCTAATGATAATCTTTTTTATCAGCCCATTTGAATATAAGGTAGTTTCTTTTGTGCCCAAATGAACTAATTTTTACTTTAAGTCTTAACAAACAATATTATTTTAGGACTATTTTTCCCTCACTCCTTAAACATGCATAGCGAGAGAAAATAGAAGAGAAAAGATTTGGCCGGAACCTCACCGAACTTTGGACTCCGGTTGTCGGAATCCGAAGTATGAAAATTACTACCCCTAATAATTTTCATACTTTGGTGCATAAAACAAAAATCAGATCCTGTGGAAAATTACTACCCCCAATAATTTTCATACTTGGGTGCTATACAGAAAAATCAGATCCTGTGGAAAATTACTACCCCTAATAATTTTCATACTTGGGTGCAGAACAGAAAAATCAGGTCCTGTGTAAAATTATTATCCCCAATAATTTTCATACTTGGGTGCAGAACAGAAAAATCAGATCATGTGGAAAATTACTACCCCCAATAATTTTCATACTTAGATGCAGAACAGACAAATTAGATAAATCTTGTGGAAAATTATTGAGGGTAGCAATTTTCCAATAAAAACTAGTAAATATGCGATTGACCCGAATAATAACAAGTTGCCCTTAGTTTTCATGTTGTTGACCTCTAATGATAAATTATTGCCCTCAATAACTTCTAATAAATGAAGGCCAAATATACCAAATAAACCTTTAATCTTGTATGTCATTTTTCTCACAGCTTAGTCTCATAAACGATTCACATCCTTTCAGGAAAAAAAAATAACAAAATAAGATCAAAAAGCACTACGGGCTCACGTGCTAATTGAGCGAGAGAACACAAGCCACGGTCACCAGAAAGCCAAGTATCGGAGGATCTGAACTAGTTAGCAGAGGCAAACTCTCCCAATGCATTTTCTTACAGCTTATCATCTTATTCTTTTTATTTCTTTAAATTTTTTTATTTTCTTTTAATTTTCCCAATGCATAGTCGGCTCAAATTGGACGGTGTATATTCGTTTGTGCATTTTGAAATCTATTGAGTATGTAGGGTCTCAATTTTGGCTTTAGGTAATAGCAATTTTTTTGTTGATGTTAAGACCATTTTATTTCTATTAATTAAACAGTTGTTTTAGATATCTAATGTACTTTAGTTAAATATCGTTATTGCGGAGGATTTTCGTATCACTTCAATCAACAAAAGAAAAAAAATTCAAGCCCAACTAAGTTCTCAATCTTGGATCCGCCACTAGCCTATCAATGGTAGCAGCTACAAATGCTTGTGTGATAGTGATCGCACAATATATAGGTAATCTGGAGCATTTTACTCTAATTAACAACATTTCAAAACAACTTAGAGCATCTCCAGTAGTATTGCTAAAATTGAAATTTGTCAATTTTTGAGGTAAATTGATGCTCCAGAAGAATGAATAAATCATTACTAAATTGGATAATTGTTAAATGAAATTGACAAATTTGTCAATTTTTGATGCATAACTAAAACAATAGCTAAATCTTCTCTCTCTTCTCTTGTACATGTGTCACTTTCTTGCCCACGTGTCACTTTACCATCAATTAAACCATAATAAATAGCAACTACTGATGGAACAACATTGTTAAATCGATACCTAAATTTCAAAATTGTAGTTAAATATAACAATTTTTTTAAGTTCACTGTTGGAGCCACATAAGTACGAACTTGGATTCCCCTCAAACCTTGTGACTTCAAGTTGGTAGAGTTGAGACTCGAACTCTAAACATAAGGGTTTTTGAAACAGCTTGATCAACTTTACTACACTAGGTAAAACATCTAAAAAAGAAAAGTCTCACTCTCTAGGGTTTTCTCCAGGGTTTCAGAAACTTTTGGCAAACACATCTCTCGACAATGATGCTTGACGAAGTTTCCCGGCTAGCGACGGTGATGGCGATCTTAGAGAACGGAAGGGTATCATTCGGGGCCGGGGGGGCCAACGGCTTTTTCAGGCCATTCTTTTGCAGTAGGGAGGCTCCTCTCTCCGAAGAAGAAGGTGGAGCCTAAGGCTTTCATGGCCACGAAAGGTTCCATCTAGGGTCTGTGAAATCGTCTCACTATCTGGCCACAGGGTGAGAGGTATACTCTTCGGTTCACGGAGGAGGCAGATCGAAAGGACACGATTGAGAGCGGGTCATGGTTTTATGGGAAAACGATTTTTGCATTGGCAGAATATGATGTTCGCTCTAATGCAGCGGCGGTCCCAAATGTCTCTGTTCTGATGTGGGTTGAAGTCTTTGGACTCCCATTGGATCTGTTGACCAAGAAGACGCTCTATATGGTAGGTTCAAAACTTGGACGGATTATCACTCATGATAACCCTAGGTTACTCAATGGTTCGAGGGCTAGGGTTTGTATTGATCATCAGATTTCTGATCCGGTGAAGTAGGTGTTCCCTCCCATGCGGTTTGAGTTTGGCGAAGGTGTTGATCTGATAGTTACAATGCTCACATTCAAATATGAGCATATGTGTGGCTTTTGCAAGGCTTCTAGATTACTGGAATAAAGCTGGTAGGTGTTAAGGTCTTCCTAACATGTCGGCAGTAGCCGGAGAACAAGGAACTGGAATTAGGGCTGACCCTAACCCGAACCCTAGCAGCAGCTCCTCTATTGTTAACCCGTTTCCAGCTTCGGGTTTATCTTGTCCAAGCCGGGTATGACTGCGGCAGCGCTCACTGCCTCCCTCCAACGTCTTCCTAATCAGACGTCGGTCACCGCTCCCCAAGCTCAAGCTTTGGTTTCTCAAGCCAAGTCCCTGATGCCTACACTGACTAGGAAGAAACGGTCGGCTACGTCCTTAATGCTTGAGGACTATGGTAAGCATCAGAAAGGCACAGCGGCGGTTGGGGCAGCGGAGCACCCTACGCTTGGTCCAATCCTGGTGCTTTCGCTCCCTCACTTAGCAGGTTCGCCGATCGTTTCACCCCTGAAGAAACGTAAAGTCGGGCGCCCGTTAGGCTCTCTGAACAAAAAGAAGGAAGAGGTAATCAATCCTTAGCAATTGGAGGCGAAGGCACAGACCAAGAGTTCAAAGTCCAGGAAGAGGTCCTTTGGTCCTACAAAAAGGACTTTGAATTTGGGAGAGGAGGATTTGGTTAGCATTCACTACTAGAAAAAGGTTCTAAGGTGACGAAATATTTTTAATTCGTCACCTAAAATAACACTTTAGTGACAAAATCGGTTTCGTCACCTTAGTGACAATTTTCGTCGTCTAAGTAAGGTAAGGTGACGAAACATTATTTTGTCACTATTTTCGTCACCTTAGAGCTAACTTAGGTGACTAAAATACATTTCGTCATGTAAGTAACAGGTTAGGTGACGAAATATATTTTCGTCACCAAAGTTTTGAGCACTTAGGTGACGAATATAAATTTCGTCATATAAGTGATAGGTTAGGTGACGAAAACATATTTCGTCACCAAAGTTTTGAGCACTTAGGTAACGAAAATATATTTCGTCATGTAAGTGATAGGTTAGGTGACGAAATATGTTTTCGTCACCAAAGATTGAGCACTTTGGGGATGAAAATGCATTTCGTCGCCTAAGAACTTACTTTTGTGACCAAAATAAATTTTTCGTCTAACACCTTTACTTAGGTGACGAAACATAAAGTTGTGTGTTATTTTGAACCAACTACGGGGTAGACGTAAAATTTTAGAAAACTCATCGTACTATATGATCAGTGTACTTAAATATGGCTATGAAAAAAAATCCACCAGTTTTTGAAAACGATAAGGTCTCAATCCACGCGGTCAACATTAAATTAACGCCACTTATTACACGAAAACGCTCTTTCCTACCCCTATATGACCTAGTTTGATTGATTCTTTCACATACAAAACTCTCACATTGATGAGATGTAACCACTCATATAAAAATTTGGGTACGTTCACCTCATGACGATATGGCTCTACATTGTGAAACATAAGCGTATATAGAGTTGACTGCTTGTATTGGGGACGAAACGTTATCAGAAATATGTGATTTTTCAACCATAATCGTATTTCATCATACCAATGACATCCTATTTCACAAGATTTTTGAAAATATTGTTTTCTCCCTATAGTTGGTTCACAAATATCTACACTTGCATATAACCTACTAAACAAGTTATACCACATTAGTAGACACGTTGTGGTTCTATTGGCTAAATTTTAGAAAATAAAAATTCAACCGTCCGATATGATCAGTGTACTTATAATACGGCTATGAAAAAAAATTCACCAGTTTTTGAAAACATTTAGGTCTCGATCCACACGGTCAACATTAAATTAACACCTCTTATTACACGAAAACGCTCTTTCCTACCCCTATATGACTTAGTTTGATTGATTCTTTCACACACAAAACTCTCACATTGATGAGATGTAACCACTCATGTAAAAATTTGGGTACGTTCACCTCTTGACAATAGGGCTCCACATAGGGAAACATAAGCGTATATAGGGTTGACCGCTTGTATCGGAGACCAAACGTTACCGGAAATATATGATTTTTCAACTATAGTCTTATTTAACCATACCGATGACATCCTATTTCACAAGATTTTTGAAAATATTGCTTCCTCCCTATAGTTGGTTCACAAATATCTACACTTGCATATAACCTACTAACAAACAAGTTATACAACATTAGTTGACACGTTGTGGTTCTGTTGGCTAAATTTTACAAAATAAAAATTCAACCGTCAAATATGATCAGTGTACTTAAATACGGGTATGAAAAAAAATCCACCAGTTTTTGAAAAACATTTAGGTCTCAAAGCACACGGTCAACATTAAATTAACGCCACTTATTATACGAAAACGCTCTTTCCTACCCCTATATGACCTAGTTTGATTCATTCTTTCACACACAAAACTCTCACATTGATGAGATGTAATCACTCATGTAAAAATTTGGGTACGTTCACCTCTCGACGATAGGACTCGACATAGGGAAACATAAGAGTATATAGGGTTGACCGCTTGTATCAGAGACCACACGTTACCGAAAATATGTGATTTTTTAACCATAGTCATATTTCACCATACCGATGATATCCTATTTCACAAGATTTTTGAAAATATTGCTTCCTCCCTATTTAACAAGATCACATTCTATCAAAACCTTTTCTTAAAAATAAATATTTTTGGTGCGCCTTCTCGCCAGCGGACTCCGCTTCCATCTCGCCAGCGGACTCCACGTGCCTTCTCCCCAGCGGACTCCGCGCCCTTCCTGTTTTGGCCTTGTTAATTTGTGTTTTTGCAAATGACTTCGGAGGCGATCTCGGTTGAAATTGGGTTGCTTGATATTGGTTGCAAGATATTAGGGTTGTTTGGGGTTGATTGGATCTGGGTTGTAAGAAGTTGGAGACGAAACTATTGTCAGCTAAGTAACTAGGTGACCTTTTCTACGTGAAAGAATTGTCAGCAAACTGAATAAATTTCGTCAACTAAGTAACTAGGTGACGACCAAATTTTCGTCAGCTAAGTAACATGGTGACGACCAAATTTTCGTCAGCTAAGTAACGTGGTGACGAAATATTTTTCGTCAGCTAAGTAACCTGGCGACGAAAACAGTTTCGTCAGCTAAGTAACCTAGCGACGAAAAGTTGTTCGTCATCTTAGTAGTGACTAAGATGACGACATTAATATTTTTGTCACCTAAGTGCTCTAACCACTGACCTTAGATGACGACCCTTAGGTGATGAAATTTTCATCACCTAAGTGTTTACATGACGACATAAGCTCTGAGGTGACGAAAAAATTTCGTCACCTAAGAACTTTTTTTCTAGTAGTGATTACACCGAAGGCCTCGATTGGTACTACACTGGAGGATATGGCGGTGGAGGCGGTTGAAGACGCCAGAGCTACTCCTTCTATGTAGGGTAGTCCTGGTTCCTTGGAATAATAGGCTAGGGTTGGAGGCTCCAACTCTTTCTGTCATTTGCTAGTTCTCAGGTTTTTTGGTTATTTGTTTTAAGTACTTTCATGGTAGTTTCGGTAGAATGCTCTAGAGCATCCTTGCATGACATTCATTCGCGTGCCCTTACGGGTATGTCATGTTGTAATTGTTATTTCTTTTTGGTTTATTAAAGGCTTGACGTCGATTTCATAAAAAAAAAAAGTTCACTGTTGGAGATTCTCGCCGCTGGAAACTTCATGAATTGCTTCACACATGCCTCATGATTTCAAATACGTATTAGATTGCTGGCTCCACGATGACTGTTCTTCTGTGTCTTGACTTTCGATAGTGTTTTTCCTAACCTTACACGCCCACCCAATCACGGCTCACCTGCGTCTGTATGAGGAACTGAGGAAGAAAAGAAAAAGGAAAAGAAAATGGTTTAAGAGTAGTACGTGTTGATCCTACTCTATATAAACCGTGGAGTAATTGGAATTTCGTACAGAACCCAAGAGCAACAACAAATTAATCTCTTTAACCCTCTTTTGCAACCATGGCTCGAGACAATGTGTTTCTCCTCTCCCTTCTCATGACACTCGTAGACTTTCATGCCGCCCATGCAGTCAACTAAGCAGTCACTAACAACGCTGGATCAAGTGTCGGGGCTGTCCGATTTAGCAGAGACATCGGAGCATAATACAGCAAGGCAAACCTCATCTCCGCGGCCGATTTCATATGGAAGATCTTCCAGCAAAGAACAACTGCAAACAGAAAGAACGTAGCCAAAGTCAGCTTGTCTATCGACAACATGAACGGTGTGGCGTATGCTAGCAACAACCAGATTCATGCTAGCACCAGCTACATAGCAGGCTACTCAGGTATAACGAATTTGTTTTGTACGTCATTCTCGACTCACGTAAGCATTTCTATTTGTTTTGCTAACGACGATAGTTGTATACTGTTGTCGGTATTCAGTAAACTACCTCCTCTGCCCATAGACCAGTCATGGAACTTGTAGACCGACGTCCAGACTACCTCGCCATGGTGAAAGATCGTCAATGCCACATCGGGAGGTCCTCCGTCCAAGCACGACAAGGAGGCATCGTGATAAGAAATATGTGTAATGTGTCCCACATCGAAAGTGTGTTGTAAGTGGGAACCTTCCTAATCTATAAAGGAAGGGTTCCCCCTAAGTAGGATCGATCTTCTTCTCCCACAAAAAGGCATTGAGGCCTCCCGATAGTGAATTCCAAGTGGACGTAGCCATGCCCTCTGTCGGTATGGTGAACCACTATACGTGCTTGTCTCTTGCCCATGATGTTTACTGTTTATATTCGTGTTCCACCGTGCTTCTGCGGAGCCTGCGGGTTCTAGCAGAAACAATTGGCGCCGTCTGTGGGAATCATTACAAAAATTCACATTGCTCTGCCTCCGAGAGGCAATTTATTCAAGTCCATGATAGCAATAGGTCCATCGGGAGGTACGCAAGCCCAGCAAAAGGCTAGCTAGTCAGTGGTTTGGCATATTCCTCGGTGGGCCCAAGACTCACCGGGATTAGTAAGTTGTTCAACCAAGTCCAAATTGCCACTCGGGCCCAACCATCTCGGAGAACTCAGGCCCAAGTCACCGAGAGGTCGGATGACCCGCCCGGGGAGCCCTTCATCTCCGAGACCCCTCCAAAGTGTACCTCCCGCCCGGGAAAGATAGTAGGCAGAAAAAAAGGTCACCCGGATTCAAAGAGAGGAAGGGAAAGAAGAGGAAGCCGCTCTGGACACCCATCCTCTTGCTCTGGGCACCCAGCTCGGCAGCAGCCTTCGGGAGCCCGGAGAGAAGGGGAAGAAAGGAAGATGGGAAAAGAGAGGAAGGGGGGGTCCCGGAGCTCAGTCACGTCGGCCGGGAGGTTCGCCGGTGACAACCCACTCCTCCCGTTGCCCGGTCATCTTCTCCCGGTGGTTCCTCGCCTCAAGCCCGGCAGCAGCTCGCCAGCTCCCTTCTCACTGGCTCAAGCTTGCCAGCAGCTCCTTTCCCGGTGGCTCAAGCTCAGCAGCAGCTCGGCAGCAGCTTCCCGGTGGCCTTGCCTCAAGCCCGGCAGGAGCTAGCCTCCCGTTCTCCGGCGAAGGAAAGAAGAGGAAGTCGGTCTGGACACCCATGATTCTACTCTGGGCACCCAGCTTGGCAGTGGCTTTCAGGAGCCCGGAAGCAAGACCCGGATGGAGCTTTCTTTCGGGAAGGAAAGATTGTAAGCAGGAAGAAGGAGAAGGCAGAAGCAGAAAGAAAGAAGGAAGAAAGAAAGAAAAAAAAAAAAGGGAAAGAAAGAAAGAGGAAGGGGGTCCCGGGGGCTCCCGGTTTCAAAAAAAAAAAAAAAAGAAGGAAAAAGCTATGGACACCGATGGACACCCGGAGGGAGGGGCACTCGGAGCTACTTAAATTCTCTGGTCACGAGCCGGATATGCAGCAACAGTGCGAACAGCTTGGATCCTGGAGGCCTTTAAAAAAAAAAAAAGCGGTGTGGTGAGAAAGAAGAGGGAAACCAATAGCAACATGATACTACCCTCCCGGACTCTAACTGAGTGTTCACAGTTCACACTTCCAGGTCTACTGGATGCACCCATTCGGCAGCAATTATCACAGATACGTCCCGTCCATTGGTCTGAAAATTCATAAATATTCCACTTACAAGTCAACATGCATGTTTTTGGCATTCCACCAAGAGTGAGGTATTCCACCGGGAAACAGGCAATCCACCGGGAGATTGGCATTCCACCAGGATTGAAAGATTGGCATTCCACCGAGAGTTACACAAATGCATGAACCAATTTGCTTTTCGATAATTATTATGCCATATCCGAACTTGGCTCGCCCCATAATTGTGTCAATCATTTGTTCATTATGAAGGTACAACAATCCGTGCCCGGCCGAGTAAGTTTTGCGGCCGGGGACCGGGAGGGGCATTTCTTATCTTCTAGGAGGACTCCTTAGCTCACCCTTGAAGAAATCAAGAAGAGCAAGACCCGTTCAACACACGCCCAGAGTACGGACTTGGGGGGACTGGATGGGGTGCCCGTATGTAAATAACTGGTCTATGGACATTTTGTATATTAAGTCCCCACTCAAGACATGTCTTGAACGGGAACTTGGGGGGACTTGTTGTCGGTATTCAGTAAACTACCTCCTCTGCCCATAGACCAGTCATGGAACTTGTAGACCGACGTCCAGACTACCTCGCCATGGTGAAAGATCGTCAATGCCACATCGGGAGGTCCTCCGTCCAAGCACGACAAGGAGGCATCGTGATAAGAAATATGTGTAATGTGTCCCACATCGAAAGTGTGTTGTAAGTGGGAACCTTCCTAATCTATAAAGGAAGGGTTCCCCCTAAGTAGGATCGATCTTCTTCTCCCACAAAAAGGCATTGAGGCCTCCCGATAGTGAATTCCAAGTTGACGTAGCCATGCCCTCTGTCGGTATGGTGAACCACTATACGTGCTTGTCTCTTGCCCATGATGTTTACTGTTTATATTCGTGTTCCACCGTGCTTCTGCGGAGCCTGCGGGTTCTAGCAGAAACATATACTATGTTCTCTTAGGCGATGTGAAAATTGATATTACGGGTGTGCTATACCATGAATCGACGCACATATGGCAATGGGATGAGAATGGTAAAGCCCCAGGTGGGTTGATTGAAGGAATTGTAGAATTTGTGAGGTTGAAGACTGGGTATGCACCGAATCACTGGGTTCAGCCAAGTCAGGGAGATAGGTGGGATCAGGGTTATGATGTTACCCCTAGGTTTTTGGATTACTGTACTAGTTTGAAAGCTGGGTTGTTGCAGAGTTGAACAAGAAGTTGAAGACCGGCTATAGTGCTAACTACTTTGCTGATATTGGGAAAAAAATGTTGATCAGCTCTGGCTTAATCGCTATAAACCAAGGATGATGGCAATAAGCGAAATAAGAAATGATGTAGTTAATAAATAAATTGCATCAATAAAGATGCAGGAAATGATTATCAAATTAAGTGGATGACTGTATCTAGCATCTCATATTACCAGACTGTCGATGTGAATGTGCGAGTTTATGACCTAAGATTCTCAAATCCGTGAGAATTGTCAAGACTGATTGATCCCTGAGAATAATGTGGTGGAGAATATCACTCACAAACATACTGTTTGGAATAATCGTAGTCTTTTGGGATAAGATATCATGTTTGGTATACATCATTTTTTTTTGTTTTCTATATATCAGGCAACAGTTCTCAAACGTTGTCACAAGAGTTTTTGTGCATAGTGAACTATGAAAATTATGTGAGAGACATTTTAGGGGACAAGGTACACCTAAAACTTATAGGGTATTTGCAAGACACAAGTGAATGCTGCTTTTCAAAGAATTGCACAAGACATGATCTAATTCACTAGGCCGTTGTTGGAACAACCTAATCATGAGTACAATATGACATGATAAGGCTAGTAGAGTGTGTTAATACATGTGATGCATCAACTTTATTCTCAAAGTTGTAATGAGTCATTAAAGTTGTAAAAAAATTAGTTACAACATTAGTCCTCATTTGTCCTTAAAGTGATAATTATTGAGTTTTGAAAGTGATAATTGAGTCCTCAAAGTTGTAATATAAGTCCTCTAAGTTGTAACAACTTTTTTTAATTACTTTAAGGACTAAATTATCACTTTAAGTACACATTTTATCATTTTAAGGACACATGATTAATAATGTTGTAACTAGAAAATTTCACAACTTTAATGACTCATATTACAACTTTGATGACTCATATTACAATTTCGATGACTAATATTATAGTTTGAAGACTCAATTTTTAAAATTGATGCATCACATCATTCACATGCAACACATTGTAGAACTTTCCATATAACATTTATAGATAATCAAAGCGGAAAAAACGAAATGAAGCATGCGTGGTTGATATATACTAATTGATGGAATTGGAATCCTTACATGAAAGAACTACAAATTTTTTTTTATAACAATACAAAATCATCGTTATCATATTACATAGCATAATAGAAAGGAACAATTCGGCTTACATCAGCTAATGGATCAGCCGACAAATTTGCCTTCATTACAAGTTTAAACTGGTATCCCATATATGGAGGCCCAGGACGGGATGAAATAATTGTTTACTTATCACTAGGCAAATGAGATTTAAAGTCTCTCATATATACAGAGAAGGCAACATTGTTGCATATGCTTTGGCTAAGTTCCTGATTTCATTGTCAGATGAAAATGATTTGTCTTATGCAGCAGCTTATAGATTTAGCTAGGTTTGGCTTGGTGATGGTAAATTTTGGTTTGGTTAGTTGGTTTTTTATTTTCAGTTGTAATCATCTATCATGCAGTCAGTTTGGTTTGTATCATTTTCTTATTAGGAGCTTTTGCTCCCACTGCTACATTTTTATTTTCTTTTTATTAATAAATTTAAAATAAAGGGAAGTGGGGTGGGCTCTATGAGTGGGGTAGACCTTTCGTCTTTGGGTTTAAGGGTCAGACTTGTTCTCTAATTGTCTACTACCAATAAGTGAATATTGTCTAATTCTTTATTTGTTTTAACAACAAAAAAAGTTCAAACTGATATCAAAATCTCAACACTCCAAATTTTCACAAAAAAAAAAAAAACAATCTCAAAATTTAAGGAAATTCAATACTATGTATGTCGTTCCTATTCGTGGAACTCAATGTTTTGTTGCTCATGTTCCTGTGATTTTGCCTCCAATTACAATTTTCTAGAATAACCAAATCTTGTTTTCTAAAGGTTTGTTCATCATCAATGCTCCGGCCCAGCAGGCGTCAGTGTATGCAATAACTGCATTACACTTACAGGTTTTGATTACAAGAATAATCAGTGAAGCTACCACAGTGGTGGCTCATCATCATGCATGCTTGCTTAAGTTGCAAGCAAGGCTGGTGGTGTTTCTAGTAAACGCAAGCAGAATGGTAAATTCGACTCTGGTAGGCCATCAAAAAGGCCCCTGATCGTGCTTGAGATACTTGTGGATGTCTATTGTGTTCATTTGGATAAGACTGCAACTTTTCTAGACTCGGTAGCGGGAGTGAACCGTATGAGGAGCAACATGGTGTTTGACAATTATTGTAGCCACTGTTCAGTTGCACCACCAACGCCCTTTCGATAGCCGCAAAGTGTACTATTCTGAATAGACAATGAAAAGGATTGTGCAGCTCCCCATGAATGCAATGCGATGGAATGTTTTCAAATCGTTAAGGGGGTCTTAATTTTCGAGTCTGCGGCTGAACTGCAAGAAGAGTCTGAGGATGAAATGCAAGATGACTAGTACGGTGCAGTGAGGAGTTGCCTTTTATTTCCAGCAAAACATTTTTAGTTTGTAGTCAGTTTGATGATTTATAAGTAGTATCTATTTACCTGTTTAAACTTGGTCTTAACGGACACTCTTGTAGAATCTTAATTAATCGATTCAGTTGGTGGAAAATCTCAGACCATGGGGAATTAGCCAGCTCATCCAATTTGTACCATGTACCTTGGAACCTTCGAGTCCTTTGAACTCGTTCACTTCTCTTTCGTGTTTTTTTTTGGTACTTGATCTTCCCCTGGAACCATTTCTAGAACTCTCATTTCTTTCTAATTCTCTTGCACCATGGATTTCTCATTGTTCTGTGGCTCACATTTTTCACAACATCTTGAAACGGAAACTCCATCAACCTTGATCATGGAGATAAAACAAATGGAGACGGTGGTTGAGAGGATAATGGAAATGATCGTTGCGAAGGTCCGACCACTACTAGAAAAATGTCTAGAGGCTCCCCCCAGTGGATACCATATAGAATTGGTCTCCATTAACATAGCAAAAGACACCCTTCTATAATTTACGTATGGTTTGATATACAAGATACGGTAAACGGTGACACAACAAACGGCATAAGCTATTTTTGCAAAACTTTAGATACTTAAATAAAATAAAATATTAAAGAGTTAATATTATTTAACATGACCTTTGTTTAGACACTCAAATGTGTACCTACATTGCTTCAAACAAACACCGCAAATTTTGAATAATTATAAAAAAAAAGCCAATTGTTAATGTTCTTACGGTTTCAAATGATTATAAATTGTAGCTACGATCTTTTGTCAGTTGTGTGAGGTTATAACTTCGGATATCTTGTTCAATCAAGATTAAGAAAGCACTAATCATTTTGGATTAACAGGCCAAAAATTTCAACAATGTGGTTCAACCCCTTTCTCCAGAGAACACTCTCAACCTGTAAACTCTGGCTCAGGACAAGGGAGGTGAGGGTGATAACGATAAGCATTCACAGACCACATCTAAGTGAATATATAATGCACATATGAGTTGTGTTTTTATTATCCAAACATATATCTCTCCAGCCGTGAGGAGATCAGCCGCTGTCCCTCCGATCCAAAAATCTAAACCGCAATTTTCCTTCCCGCATCCAATTGTAACTTTGGTAAGACAGTACTCTAATTCAGCCACTACCTCTCTTTAGTCGTTACTGGATTTGTTGAATGGCTGAAACAACTTCCCCAATGTTTTGAAATTTTCTCCTCTCCTTGAGAATCAGCTTTGCACACTCAAGAGCCCACCGCTCACAACCCGCTCTCTTGCTAGCATCAGTGATTGATTCAAAATCTTCAACATGTGCCACACCAACAATTCTCCTGCGAATAGTAAAACATATTAAACCAATTAAATCAACATTTCCACAAGAAATCAAAGATTAGGAATCTGAAGGATATCCCGCAAAAGCTATATACGGTACAAACATGCATTATATCCGTCTATTTATTATTCTGTCTTTTCTGGTAAACAATTATTCAACATCAAAACCTGCCAGAAACTGATAACGAAACAAATGAAGAAGACTGAAGCTTGAGAGATATTCAACATATGGAAGCGCTAGAGCAAAATGGTAAAACTTCAGAAAAATAACAAAAATAAATAAACCTAAAAAATTGCATGTATGAAGTAACATAAGGGGGTCTATCTTACCTTATCATTTTCACAGCACCAAATCCAAGGGTGTCATGAAGCAAATCTTTAATAAATTTGTCTTGTACAAGCTGTTGAAGCTCAGAGGTGTTATAGATTGCAGGAAGATACGCATCACCAGTATCTTTGTTTGCATCCCATAGTGCAATGAACTTTCTGTGGAAAAGGTTCCATGTGTTTTGAATTATCCTCAAAATCCAAGCCTTGTATGCCTGCACCACAAAGCAAATCCAATATGAGACCTACGACCCACACTAAATGAACCTAAGAACTAGCAAGTCAAATTATGGGTTAATGATGCAGCACATCATTACATCTAAACTGATGTTGACAACATCCAGATGTTGTCACAAACTAATTGAAGTTTGGCTTTGACTACCCAACACATCATGAGTCAAATGCCTACTTGGCGAGAGAGAAATATTGGATAAATTGACGTCAACCAATAACAACACAAATAAACTTGGGTAACCCAAATTAATCCACAATGTGTTGGAAGTACAAAACAACACAAATAATATTCCAATTCCAAATACAAAAGTGGAAGCTAAGAGCACTCTCAGTTAGACTATCAAAATGTAAAGGACCAAATCTATACACTCCGATTCAAATATCAATATTATGAATAACTCATTTTCTGTCTATTTCAACTGCCAAGTGCATAATCACTGAATAAGACCAAGTACTGTTGGTTCAATAATAAAAAAGTTCTCTAACCTTTTCTTTTTCCTTTATAAAGTACAAATTTCTATCTAATGTCGAGACTGTCAGACTTTAATTTTATTATCTGACGAGGAAGCCTTCTCAATTGATTTTATTTCAATATAGTTTTCTTCTTCTACCTGAAAATTCATGGTCCAGTGATGATTCAACAGTGAGACTAATGCTTATGCTCAAACAGCTCCCAGAAGTGGATAGTATGTCCAGGGTAAAACTAGGCAAATGGATGGTACTCCATGACCACATCTCAAAATAACAAAAACTACTTACGAGCATGAACACAAAAGAAAAGACTTCACATCTCTACAATGTCGAGACTATCAGATTTTAATTTTATTATCTGACGAGAAAGCCATTTCAATATAGTTTTGTTCTTCTACCTGAAAACTCATAGTCCAGAGATTATTCAACAGTGAGACTAATTCTTATGCTCAAACATCCCAGAAGTTGATAATATGTCAAGGGTAAAACCGTAAAACTAAGTAAATGGATGGTACTCCATGACCACATCTCAAAATAACAAAAACTACTTATGAATATGAACACAAAAGAGAAGACTTCACTATGGGTTTGATAAAATGGCAAAGATGAGAAGCTTTTCATAAATGGTAACTCATACAGGGATGCGATAACTATATTCTTTTGCATAAACCACAAGTGAATGTGCTCATATCAGGTGAGAGTATTTGTACTCGACGGTTCCTATAATTGAAACTGATTTTATAGAATTTCCAGTAGTATATATTAACTATCTATTCATCTATCAAGGAATATAACACCAACAAAAACAATATCTACGAATAGACTAAACAGTATGCAAAAGACAGATACCAAAGTGCTAAAAAACCTTGTAAATTCTTAATATCTATATACTTGAAATAATTCCTTCTAAAGAAAAGCATAGATGAAAATAACAAGTTATATGATCAACAATGGATAAGAAGTTAAAAACAAAAGTTAAAGGAATAATGATAAAGAGAAAATAGACAACCACATACTTTTCTGTCATTTTGTTCATCAGCATGCCCATCTTGTGCAAAGAAAGCCAACATCAAGTTTCCCAGAAAAGCCCCAATGTCAAAACCTATTGGTCCATAAGATGCAAATTCCGGATCTATAACTTGAGTTGAATCAGGAGTCACCATCACAGAACCAGTGTGAAGATCTCCATGTATGAGGGCTTGGGCTCTCTCACAGAACCTAAGAAAAAGCAACTTGATCAGTCATAAAACTTGATGCCAATCACCCAGGAGCTACAAGAACATGTTTCTACAAACAGCAATGCTACAAGGGGGACCCACAGCGACTTCATCACTCATGAAATTCAACAATGGTAATAAGAAGAGATAGTTCATTACATAGATTTCAATTCAGCAACTTCAAGCTTCAAAGCATTGTCCTCTCGCACAGCCTCAGCATCAGAATCAAGATAAGGAGTAGTCCAGCGGTTATATTCAGATACTTTGTAAGGGTCAGAGAAAACAACTTGCTCAGTGAGCCTACATAGCTCCACGTTTCCACAAAATTCCGCAACTGCAGAAAGTGCACACGCAGATGAGGTTTTAAGAAATATAAGGAAAACTTCATTGAAAAATAAAAAATTAAAGAGGAATTCATCATGAGGAAAAATTTAGAATAAAGTCCACTGTTAGCAGAAACAATTCCCATCTCTTAACAAGAACAAAGTTAAATTCAACTAAAAGCCTATTACCCAACTGATAATAATTTTACCAAGAGGAATGCCACAAAGTTGTTAAGACAATAGCATATCAATGATGCATACAGAGACTTAGAGAGGCTACCTATATGAATCTAACACAATTTAAAAAAACCTCTGCCATGTTGCCATGTTCACCTTATAACCTAAGAATACTTGAAAAGACCCAGACCCATGAATACCCCAACATGTTTATTAATAACACAACGTTCCTACAACTCTGAATCCATATGATTTAGTATTAAGCACCCTATGTCTGGTCTAACACTGAAGACCATGTGTTATTCACTCCCCAAACAAGTCAAACATTACACTGTTTGTATGAATGTGGAAGCTGGAAGCAAAGCATCTGAACATGATGCATTCTATTAATAAAGCACAAGACATGTGAAACCAACTAATACAAAATCGAACAGCATAGCATACCAGCTTTCTTGTGGTCAGTAGTATTATGATAAATGAGCGACGTGTAGAACAGAGTCCTTGCCATATAGTCTGACATGTGGTCAGCTAACAAAGGGTACTCAATTCCAGCAATCAATCCCTTTCTCAGTATAATATGCGGAGGTTCCAAATAGCGCATGCCGATCAAAGACATGGTCCGATCAAAATGATAAACTTCAGGAACATGATCAGGAATCAAACGACCATGCTCTCTCAGTGCCAATGCCTCAAAATAAGCTCTTTCCTTCGTCATCGGCCATGACTCACCTATACAACGTATATATGGAAGAGCCTGCAAAACCCCAATAACACATTTCAGAACATTAGAGCTCAATACTTTTCTCTAAATCAAAGACTCAACAAAATATTAATCAACTGCTACAAGAGTCAGCAGTTACCAGATAGCATACTGCACCTTAGAACATTGATGCTTAACACTTTAACCCAAAATCAAACTCTCTAGCATGCTGAAACCAAAAAAAATTAACCAACTACCAGGAAGACCGTACGCTATCCCAATAAGACATTGCATCATATAACATTGAAGCTCAATACTTTCGCCCCAAAATCAAAAAGTCAATAAAATCTTAATCAACTATCACAAAGAGCCTGCAGTAACCCAATAGCACATTGCATCATAGAAAACTGAAGCTCAATACTTTAACCCAAAATCAAACTCTCTAGCATATTGAACCCAGCAGATTTTAACCAACTATCAGGAAGAGCCTAGAGTAACTCAGTCGCACACTGCCTGCCTCATATAAGCCAAATCTGTTTACCCCAAATCGAAACTCTATCAAGTTCAATAAATATTTTAACCAAACTAACAGAAACAGCCAGCAGTAACCCAATAACACAACGCACCATATAACATCAAAGCTCAATACTTTAGCCCCAAAAATCAAACCCTTAATCTTGTTGGACCCAACGAGTCATTTGATCAAATAACAAGAACCAACTATGACCCAGAAGGAGAGAAACCATTACCTGTTTGATGACGAAAGAGCCATGAGAGCCAACGACGATGAAGACGAAATTGAGATTGCCGTCGCCGACTTCCTTGATGGTCAAGTTGTCCAGGTGGTCCTTGAGCTTGGAAGAGAGGGAGGGTGTGGCCTTTATGTACTCTACGAGCGACTTGTCGTCTAGTGGCTTGAACTCGGAGAAGGCCATGTTAAAGACTGGAAGATGATGATGATGACTAACGTTGGAGTTGGGGGTTTAAGAATAAAGATTAAAGAGAGCGAAGAGGTTTTTGTTCGATGAAAGAGAGTGTGGAGAGGTTGAAAGAAATGGATAGATGAAGACTTTGTTGGATACTTGGATTGGTGCAATGAACCTGGTCTGGTTTTGTAGTTAGACAAAGTGAGATCGAGACCGTGTGTTCCTTGAAGTCCTGAACTCGCACTGCGGCATGAACGGCACCTGATTCTTCAACTTTTGGTTGGATGCTCTACCAACCGATGGCTTTCACTTGAATAAATTACTTTTTAGCCAATTTTTATTTTAAGTGTTGCATTATTATTTTTAATAAAATATTAACGATTTCACTTATAACACAAGTTGAGGTTACATTAGTGAATCGTTGTTTTAATGAGAAATAAGATCACTGAAACTATAAAATTAATAATAATACAAACCATAACAATAATACAACTTATAAAATTTTAGCCTTTTAATAGTAAAATATGCAATTGAATCTTTCTTTACGAATAATGAGCGAGTTATTATTCATAAACTTAGGCGAATTATATTTTCACTAAGGTTAGAAACGGGTTTAGTGTTGCCGAAATTTAAACCATAACATTCCATTGCCTTTTCCATGGGAAAGGAAAGTAAAATTACTGTCAAGTTTCCTTTCCTATGTTTAGTACAACATGGAAAGTATCTAGGAAAGAACCATTTGATTTCATTTCCAGTGTTTGGTTAGCGTATGAAAGGAAAGTAAAAATACATCAACGTCTCAATAATACCCTTGTATTTTAAATAAGAACATAAAAATTCAAACGTACACCAATCTTTTATGCAAGAGAGGGACTTTGCCAGGGACTTTCAAACATGTGATCAAGAACACCAATTTCATGAATGTTAAGATCGATACAACAATATGGTTTTGAGCACTGCAAAGGGCACTCAGGCAATCAAGCCTAATATTGTTTCTTCTAACTTGAAAACCAAGTTTCTGGAGCAGTTTAATGGTCACATCCTATTTAAATTATTATCATCTGTTACTACAATCCAGAATCCTCTAAACTCTAAGTTGGAATTTGGTTCTTCCAAGAGATTTCCAACAACATACATAGCAATCTATTCCTGAATGATGAAGGGTTTGAAACCTAAGAACAAGCATGTCATTCTTTCTACAAGATTGATCTGGTTCATGGAAGTCCAGATATTATCTAGCATCATCTGCAGAAAGTTTATCACAAATGATTCATAAGTTGCCAACATACACATACTAAGATGATATATTCTGTTCTTACATTGTATTCTCATATCACTTCAAATTCCACCCCCATAAACAAAACACACATGGGACATAATATGGAACAATTTTTTTTTTTTTTTTTTGACAAGAGAATTGCATTAAAACACTAAAAAAGTAGGAGCATCTGCAGCAACAAACATGAGTAAATGGTGAAGCTCATGCCCTTCTTAATTTCACTATCTCAAATTGGCACCTCACATGGACACACTGATTTGGTATGAAGCTGAAAATCCCTCAACTGTAGTGGTAACCTATCATTGTCTTTTGACATCTACATGACATTAGTTATCAAGGAGAACATAGCTAGTTTTCACCATCGCATCAACAATAACCCTCTTTCAGAAACATTAGAAAATCATAAATTTTGATTCAAAACCTCATATATATCAAGTTAATACCAAAATAAAATTGAACAGATCATACAATAAACCTCATGATAAGGTAATGATTTCCATACAACACTCTTTGAGAACATACTAGAAAGAGCTTCAAGCCCAAAACAATGTTACAGCCTTTGAAAAACAAACCAGTAGTCATATCATTGAGCAGGACAAGTCGACAAACTAAACAAAGGGACACAACAAAATCCAGTCTTTAGCTACCAAAAACGTATTCACTAACTGAGTGAGCACCACAAACCAGTAACACTAACATACCTTAATATGTAATACACTTATCGGAGCTATTCAATTCAATTAAGCAATACATCTATTCGGTCCAATTAAGCATTACACTGAAGAAAAAAAATAATAATCTCCTTGCATAGAGAAATCAAACAAAATCCTTTTTTGTTTATGCTTGATTGTTAGGAAGCTCTTTCTCGGGTTTATGCTTCCCAAACAAGGGAAGGGAAAGACTTCCTTCCTTTCCTTGCTCTCAAAATCCATGAAACAAACACAGCCTTGATGTGAGGGAAAGAAATGCATGTAAAAACAGAAACTTTGTAGAAGAGGGTTTCTACTATCTACCTAATCACATCCACGTGTCTACAGTACTGGTAGTTGGCGGTTTGGCATCACCTCTTTCAAAGCGCGCGTAGGCCGTACGCCTCAAACCCCACCCGTGAAGCAACAATGGATATGAATGCCATGCAAGCCTGCTCTGACCCCCTTCCCCGCTCACTCACTCAATCATTCACCTCACTCTTTCTAGATGGCCCCTTCCCCGCCGTTGACGGTGGCGGCTTTCCTCATCGCCTTCTTCCTCTCCGAAATCACCGCCGCACAATTCGTTCAAAACTCAACCGGCAGTTACAATCTCCACCTTCCAACGCCGTACCAGTCTCTCTGCGCCTCTCTCATTCAGCCTGCCGGTTACCTTTGCTCCGAGCACAAAGTGAGTCCAATTCCTCTACTCTTTCGGTCAATTTCCACCGGAAATTATTCTTATTTGACTGAAATTTCACTCAATTTTGATGATTTGAGTACGATTTGGTTGTTGAAACTGTGCAGCTTCAGACTAGGGATGGCTACTTTTTGGGTCTTCAACGCGTTTGGGCACCGAATGCGGATTTGAGAGCTCAGCCGGGTCCTCCGGTGCTGCTTCAGCATGGACTCTTCATGGTGAATTTTATTTGTTAAAATTGGTTTCCCTTTTTTTGTTTAAAAATTGCAATGAGTTTATAGCGGGAACTTGGTATTGATGCAAGTTATGAGTCTGTGACCTGTTTTATTTGAAAATCAAGCCATGATATGTCATAGTTTTTACTTGCTAAAACTCTTGTGGTAGAGTAAAATCGATAGTTATTTCATGCTATGATTGGTGTTTTGTAGACTTAGCGAAATGTATAGAAACAGCTGAGTGTTAAAATTTATAAAAATTCACGGGGCAATTTATTCGTGCTTTTTGTGTTTGGTTCGAGCTCTAAAAAGGTCATTTGATTGCTTTGGTTTGTGGAATGCTCTGGAAATTAATGAAACACAAATTGGATGGGGAGAGGGAGATAGATGTATCTGATGGTGTTTTGGTTTTTGGATAATGAGTAATGAGCTAGCAATGATATCTCAACACCTCATTTGAAGGGCTTAAAGTAGTATAGCTCCTGGATGAGTTTTTTCTTTCAACTTGCTAGTTACTCTACAACCCATGTTCACATAGGGTATTTTCTTGTAATTATGATTGAATTGGGCCTGCAGTATAACTCACATTTTCACCCTCTCTGCTCTCTGGCTTGAAAACATCAATTGTGATAACGCTTTGAATATGTGTGGGATAGATTTTAAACTATGCTGTAATGTACATGGAGTTCAATGAAACCTTTTTACTCGGTTCCTTTGATCTTATGGTCCCTGGTTTTCGTTTTCATACAGGCAGGTGATGCATGGTTTTTAAATTCTCCCGAACAATCACTGGGCTTCATCCTCGCAGATGAAGGCTTCGATGTCTGGGTAGGAAACGTGCGTGGAACGCGTTGGAGTCAAGGGCACATATCTTTATCAGAAGAGGATAAGGTTTGTGAAGCTCGTACAACTGTCTCTTGACTATCATATGTTTTCTTCCAAGTTATTTATGGCTACCCATTAGCTGCTCCTCTCATTTTCTGGTATGCAAATATTATGTGGAAACTCTGGATTGTATCTCTGATTGCTTCTGTGAATGACCAAATCTCTGATGCATGATTCGTAACTGAAGAAAAAACATATCACATGAAAATGTTACCTTAGTATTCCGCCTCACTCTTTTATGAATGAGCCATCAGAATGCAGAATTCTTCTGGGTAAACAGATCAAACATGTAAGAAGAAGGAAGGCACCTATAGATAGGATCCCTCACACTTTTACAGAAATATCAGGAATTAGCAACTACCTTATTTGCTTGAGTTGATCATAGAGACCTATTACTGTATGTACTATGTAGTATTGTAAATCTATAAATTCATGTAATTTAAATACTCAACATATTTCACGGTGATTAGTAGTGTGAGCATATCTTAAAGTTGGCAGCAAAAAAAAAAAATCATATTCATGGCCTATAAATCTGTAATTCATAATTTGCTTATTACAATCTGGTGTTACTTGGCTTATGCTGCTGCAGGAATATTGGGATTGGAGTTGGCAGGAATTAGCTCTTTATGATCTTTCAGAGATGATTAATCACATATATTCGCTAACGAACTCCAAGGTCTTTATTGTTGGACATTCACAGGTCTTACATCTCTTCTTCTACATCATACCTCACCTTCCGTAATGCTTCTTGTTATACTTTGGATGAGTTTGAACTTGATTCATTCATGTCCTCAGGGAACAATCATGTTGTTAGCTGCTTTCACCCAGCCAGATATAGCAGAGATGGTTGAAGCTGCCGCTCTTCTCTGTCCAATATCATACTTGGACCATATCAGCACTCAATTTGTACACAGAATGGTGGACGTGCATCTCGATCAGGTACTCCTCGTCTGCATCAAGTTATATTGCACGAATTTCTTATGGTGATAAAACTGATAACTGTGCTCATCTTTGTAGATGATTCTTGCTATGGGGATCCATCAACTTAACTTTAGAAGGTTCACTCCCACTTTCTCCATCTTCATTTTTGTTTTGTTTTCCCTGCTATTCTTGTTGCTTGCATGCTATGATGTTTCATCATTATATTAATCTTACCTTCTGTTGTAAACTTTTACATTATATGCAGTGATTGGGGGATTAACCTTCTAAATTCAATATGTGATGGCCATGTCGACTGCAATGACTTGTTAACCTCCATAACAGGTTCTACTTCATACCTATACTACTTCTCTTCTCTAACTCCCTCATCTCTCCCTCTTTATGTGTGGGCATGAATATGTGGAGGTTGCAGACATCTATGGCATGTAATGTGCACTTGCTTTTTGTTGGGCATTCAAAAGTTTGCCAGGAAACCCTTTTTGTGGTAAATTTTTCTGATATTGTTTCTGTGACTGGGCTGTGTATATGGCTTGGATTACACAATTAGCCACTTCTCTCATAAGGTGGATAAATGTAGATGATAAGTTCATAGATTTTCCTTTTGTTTTGTTTTAGTTATTTTAGCATCAATGCTGTAGTTAGTTTTTGCCATTGCTATGTCCATCATTGATGCGGAGGCTTATGGTAGATCTTAACTTTATTTGCTATCCTTTATAAAGCAAAAGATTATAGCTTATGCCAGCTGCTCTTGCCTTGCATATTTGAAACAAAACCTTGTAAGATGTCCCTTGATTTTAAGTTCATTATTCTCAGTGTATTTTGGCAAGGTCTGAAAGTTTTTGATATAGGAATTAATGAATGGGTGATAAAATCATCAGTAGGTAGATATATGTAATGGGACTTATCTTACTACAAAGTATGATTTAAATACCAGTAGACAGGTATGAGTTGTGGAAGACATTATGATCCAGATTGAAATGCTGAAGTTGCTTCTTTCTGACAATCCAAAGCTTTGCATCTCATTATGCATTGTATGCCGTTAAATTTCTATTAATAAGATGGGCTTTTGATAGCATTTTAGGGAATAATGGTTGTAAGGTGTTTGTTACCATTTCAGGGAAGAATTGTTGCTTCAATAACTCACGTGTGGACTTCTATCTTGACTATGAACCCCACCCATCATCTGCAAAGAACTTTCACCATCTCTTCCAAAGTATGCTCTTTACGGTTCATTTTAGCAAGAACAACATCTGTGTTTTTTTTTTTTTTTTTTGGTTTGGTCAGTAGAATACCATCTGTTTACAGCATCCTTTTTGTATACTGATTATTGTATTTTTGGTTTGGCAGTGATTCGGAAGGGTACATTTTCAAAGTATGACTATGGCATATTGAAGAATCTGGTTGAGTACGGTCAGTTAAAACCCCCTCCATTTGATCTTAGTCTCATACCCAAGTCATTGCCACTGTTGATGGCTTATGGAGGCAACGATGCTCTAGCAGATGTGGAAGATTTCCAGCACACCCTCAAGGAATTGCAGTCTACTCCACAGTTGGTTTATCTTGAAAACTATGGTCACGTCGACTTCATTGTCAGCACAACAGCAAAGGAAGATTTTCATGATCAGATGATTGGGTTTTTTAGGTCATGGGGAAAATCTAGTAGTTCTTAAACTGACTGCTTTTGGTTTATGAATGGACTGCACTTAAGTTTTTCATGTGCATATCTTGTAAAGTACATTGATTTGTCTTTCCACTGGTGATGATTCTGATGAATTAGAAAGTTTGTAGGATCAGGTAGAATTTATAGAGATATATGTACATATACTTTTCTGTATCGTAATTGGTTTTGATTTCTGATTTGGCTGTGAAGCAGACGGGGGAGAAGAAGATGAGAAAATTTCTCACTTCTCGCTTCAAGATGGACTCCTGTACCCGCTTTCGAAAAGTTCCATGGTTGCCTCCAGCCTCCAACAGAGAAGTGGAAGATTGTGGCAAAGATTGCTCATGTTTCTTAGCCTCTGCTGTTGGTACTTGTAACTTGTATCATATAAGTGGCATCCTCGGATTCTAATCAAGAATATGCGCTGTCAAGTGTAACTTTAGAATTTTGTGATTCAGATTCCGTGATTGCAAATACTCTGGCCATCACAGACCCCCGGTCTTTATCACTCTTCAATCTCAATGACAAATATCATAAAGTAAACATGTGACAGAGTTGCGAAGGACAAGTCAATTTCATCCTTGCCAGTGGGTTCACAGTACCACAAGGATGATGAAGATTGATTCGGGCAGGTATGAGAAGCGTTTATAAATGTGTGGCAAGCAAGTAGTCACAAGACTCGGAATCAGAATATAACCAGGGAATACGCCTCTATTATTCCTCCGAGTTTTGTTCTACAGTTTTATTTTCATCCCCTGAAGCAAGAAAACCTTCGATGCGTGCCTTCATGTTAGCCACGAAGCAAGTACAAAAAGGAAACTAAGAAAATATGACATTTCTCGAGAGACAAACCCTTCACCATATGCAACCCCTAGGCCACTGACTAATTGAGATTACACTTGCGAATACGAAACAGCGACATTGTTCAATAAGACAAAGACAAGAGAGAGACTGCATAAGAGGGTACTATGAATAATGAATTGTAATCGAGTTGATTTCATTCGATAGTACATTATTCATTCTACAACGTTATCAAAATATTATACTTACTAGACTTTTGGTTCTATTATAATTGGTCTAAGCAATAGGAGTCCTAGCAATCTTGTCTATAAAATCATGAAGGTTGCGTTGGGAGGAACCGCCTTCAGCCACGGCCTCCTCCGCCACCTTCTTCCATTTCAAAGCGTTATGGTTCAAATGGACCGCCTTCTCGCCCACCGTCGCTTCCAACAAGCACTTCTCAACCTCATCTTTCAGAACCAACCTATTCTCAGCTTCCCCACAACACAATCTAAGCCCCACACCGAACACATCGACCAAGTACTTGGCATTAGTCACCTGGTCACCCCATTGAGGAAAAGTCACCACGGGTACTCCCAAAGTCAGTGCTTCTACTGAAGAGTTCCAACCACAATGAGTCAAGAAACAAGCCAAAGAAGGGTGAGCCAGAACTTGCTCTTGTGGACTCCATTGCACCAATTTTCCGTTGTCCCCAACCTTTTCCAAGAACCCTTCTAGCAATACATGCATGTCGACACCGGCTGCTTTACGCGGCGGCCTCATAACCCATAGAAATGAAACCCCAGAGCTCAACAAACCATGAGCAATCTCATCCACTTGTTCTTGCTTCAAGTACACAATGCTCCCAAAAGAGATGTAAACAACTGATGCTGGAGGCTTTGAGCTCAGCCAGTCGAGACAATCATCAGCTTTCATCAAGTCACCACGAATGGTTGTGTTGGTAGCTTCCGGAATCTTGAATAAGGGCCCGACTGGCTTCACTATGCAGACTTTCGACATTTCTTCAACGATCTCAGGCTCAAGTTCTTGTATCGTGTCCATCAATACGTAGGACGACTTGGATAACTTTTTGAACTGCCCTAAAATTGCCCTACCGAGAATCTGAAATGATATGTCAGAACAAAACATATATAGCTTTCATGAACGGATAGGCAAAGTTTATAGCTTAATTTCCACTAATATTATTGGAATGAAGGACATTACTTATTGGAATATTAACAATTATAGCTTGAAAGATATATTCAAACAATACCGCATAGCGGTCAAAAGGATGCAAAAAGCTTGGAATCTCATCATGCTTCAAAAGAGGCATACTAGGCTGCTGAACATCCAACTCTGGCTCAGCTTCAGTCGGAAACTTCACCGTCTCTGCGTTATAATGATAATAAGCCGAGAACACAGCACAAGACTGGATCCAAAGCGTGGCACAAGGGATCCCAAGCTCTGTAGCAACATCACAAACCCAAGGAATGAAGGGGTTGTTCACTAGGCAAGAAACTCTGGCACCACCTTCCTCACCGTGCTTTTGAATCATCCCAGTCACCAACTCCTTCCCTACTTTCTCAAGAAGCGGGACGTAGAACTCCAAATTAGTGCGCCTCGGATCCTCGGGGTCAGGAAGGCTGTCGTCAAAGAACTCGAACCTGATGAATCCATTGCCAACTGGTGTTGGTTGGTTGTCAACGATGCCGTTAGTGTTGAGATTGGTGATTCATTCTCATGCAACAAAGAACCATGTGATAGTTTGATGCAGCAAATATTGACATGGGTGAATAGCTAGCTATGCTATAGCTACAAAGCAATAAATGATGTTTGTGGAATTGAAGGTATAAGGAAGTCTTCTATGGTGTGCTTGCAGCAAAATGAATAGGAAGGAAGAAAAATGAGTTCCCTTTTTCACATGAATAGATGTTGCCTATAAATTGGCTGCATGGAAACCATTTGAAGCATGCAAGCAAGTTTGCATCAAGTAAGCATCGGACAAGCAATAGAGAGCTTGTGGGTTGTGCATGAGAGTGAGAGAAAAAAGTGCTAAGAGAGAAATTCTCTTAGGTGAGATATAGTGTTCTTGGGTATTCTATGAGTGAGGGTGTACAGGGGTTTGGGATTTGGGTTATGAAATTTAACTCATGTATCTTGTACTAGTTTTATTCTCATAATGGAAGAGCTATATCTTGGGGTGGACGTAGGCAGGAAATTTGCCGAACCTCGTTAAATCTCGTGTCAACTGTTTTTTTCATTCTTGTTTGTTATTCTACTTTATTGCGGTGTTGTTGGGTGTGTCTGTTTCTGAATCTCGGTTCGTTCGTGAGGTTAAAATCCCAACAAGTGGTATCAGAGCCACGGCTCAAAGCTGCGGCGGTTCGTTTGAGATTCAAGGCACCATGATTACAACAAAGAGTTATGCAATTCAGCAGTTCGATGGCAAAGGCAGCTTTACTCTTTGGCAGAGGAGAGTGAAAGATATTCTTGTCCAACAAGGCTTGGTTAAAGCTTTGAAAGGCAAGGATGGGAAGCCAGAAGGAATGAAAGATGATATGTGGGAGGAGCTGGAGTCACAGTGTGTAAGTACGATACGATTCTATATAGCTGATAACATTATCAACAATGTTATGGATGAAGATTCTCCGTCGGCTCTGTGGGATAAGTTGGAAAAACTCTATCTTGCAAAGAGTTTGACCAACAAGTTACATCTGAAGCGGCAACTGTACAAGCTGAAGATGGACGACGGCGATAATCTCATGGACCACATGAACGTGTTCAATGGATGATTGGATCAACTACGGAAAGTTGATGTGAATATTGAGGAAGAAGATAAGGCCCTTCTACTTCTTACCTCTCTTCCCGATTCGTATGAAAATCTGGTGACTACCATGTTGTATGGTAAAGATACAGTGAACCTAGAGCAAGTGCACGCGTCGTTGGTGTCTCATAGTACTCAGAAGAAAGCCAATCTCAAAGACGAGTACGAGTCTGTGTTTGTTGCTCGGGGTGGAAATCGTGGAAGGACATTCGATGGTAGATCTGATACAAGCAGCAGGTTCAGATCTAATTCCGGAGGAAAGGGTGTGCAATGCTACGGGTGCAAAGAGTTCGGTCACATCAAACGGAATTGTCCTAGAAAAAAGGATGGTAATGGTCCGAATAATTATGTTGGGGTAGCGGAAGATTATGGAGACATCCTCACAGTCTCCGAAGGTATAAACACTTCTCCTTGTGATGACTGGATTTTAGATTCCGGTTGTACTATGCATGTTTGCTCCAGGAGGGATTATTTTGAAACATTCCAAGAAAGTAAGGGAGGTAGCTTATTTATGGCTAATGGTGTCCCTTGTAAAATTGATGGTGTTGGAATGGTGAAAATAATGATGTATGATGGAGTGGTTCGTCATTTAGACGATGTTGCATATGTACCAAAGATACAGAGGAATCTAATATCGATTGGTCGGATGGACTCCATGGGATGCAAGTGTTCAGTTGCAGGTGGAGCCATGGAAATCACGTGTGATAATATGGTCCTGGTGAAAGGAAGGAAGTGTGATGGTTTATATTGTCTGGAAGGAAGTACGGTACTTCCAAACTCGATGGGCTTCTGGAAACAAGGTGCGCAAACAGGTTTCCATGATACAGACAATGGTGAGGGGTTTAATCCTGCTGGAGGAGAGGGTGCATCGAGACTCTCCCCTGAAGTTAACTAGCAAAGTTAGCTTGGTGCAGTTACACATGGTTGGCCGAAGTGCTGAATCAAGGAGGACCAAATTTGATTGATTCAGGGTGTGTAACTGGTCTATGTGAAGGCCAATGACTTTCTGGTGTGGTGCAGGTTTTTGCATGGAATTCTCACAAGGGTGGATGTTGAGATTGGTGATTCATTCTCATGCAACAAAGAACCATGTGATAGTTTGATGCAGCAAATATTGACATGGGTGAATAGCTAGCTATGCTATAGCTACAAAGCAATAAATGATGTTTGTGGAATTGAAGGTATAAGGAAGTCTTCTATGGTGTGCTTGCAGCAAAATGAATAGGAAGGAAGAAAAAGGAGTTCCCTTTTTCACATGAATAGATGTTGCCTATAAATTGGCTGCATGGAAACCATTTGAAGCATGTAAGCAAGTTTGCATCAAGTAAGCATCGGACAAGCAATAGAGAGCTTGTGGGTTGTGCATGAGAGTGAGAGAAAAAAGTGCTAAGAGGGAAATTCTCTTATGTGAGATATAGTGTTCTTGGGTATTCTATGAGTGAGGGTGTACAAGAGTTTGGGATTTGGGTTATGAGATTTAACTCATGTATCTTGTACTAGTTTTATTCTCATAATGGAAGAGCTATATCTTGGGGTGGACGTAGGCAGGAAATTTGCCGAACCACGTTAAATCTCGTGTCAACTGTTTTTTTCATTCTTGTTTGTTATTCTACTTTATTGCGGTGTTGTTGGGTGTGCCTGTTTCTGAATCTCGGTTCGTTCGTGGGGTTAAAATCCCAACAGTTAGCCTTCCTCATCTTGTTCCCATAATCTTCAGTGGTGGAGAAGGTGACCAACAAACCCTTGGCAGCAAGATGTTTACCAAGGCGCAGCATAGGGTTTATGTGGCCTTGTGCTGGAAAACAGACGAGAAAGATATGAGTATTATCAGATCCCACAGAAACCATTCTGTGCTCAATTTTGGTTTGATGTCTCTCACTTCTTCATGTACTAGTGTTTTTGTTTCCTTCAAGTTTCTAAGTGAGGCTTCTTATCATCAATAACTTAGCTAACTGGCTTCTGGGTTTTAGTGACTCTGATTCATCCGCGCGTCATACTCCAGCTATCACCAATCAAATGAATTATTTCTCTAATTAGATGTAGTAATGTTCTAATTCGATTTTATCACATGGTGGTACGGGACAACAATTAAGATTATACTTGTATAGGTTACATGGTCATCACAAAGTAATTTTTTTTTTTTGGAGAATGCATCACAAAGTAATTCTTGTATTAATTATATCAATTAGTGTCACATCTGCAAATGTTATAGATTTATTTTTCCTATGAGAGAGATGGAATGAAGTAGATAAACTACAAAAGTTTTGTGCCTGATATGACAAATCACCAGCAATCTTGAGCAGGTCGCACCGATCAAATACTCTGTTTTTGGCTTCTTTTTCTTCTTAGAATGACCGATCTTCCTTAACTTGAGCCTCGTTCAAACAATTTTGTCATTTGATTAACCAACTAGTTATCATATAATATAATTAACTATTTTTTTTTTGAAAAAGGTAACTTTATATAATAAATCTAAGATTATAATCATGGAAAGTATCGGTGGTGGAATTAAATTTCCTACGCTTCTCACTACCCGAAACACCAACGATTACAGTAGACAAGAGCCGATATGGGTTCAACCATGACCTAACTTATTCTAGAAGTCTTGATACATCCTTATAGTCAACCTCAAAAAGAAATAACCATTTGAAACATTATATGTAAAAAAAAAAACCAGCATATTTGCACATGTAACCTCCTCATTATATTGACAACAAGAACTAACCGACGTTAATATAAGAAAAGTGAAATCCACTCTCTCAAGATTATAATCCACAGTCCCACGTTCTATTTGTGATAATTTAAATTTTATCTTCTTATAGAAATGATAACTAAAATTAGAAAATAAATTTAAACAACATGGATTTCAGATCCCTAAAATAATTATAATTAACTAGTTGATGTATACTGCAGTATGTGGTTTGCTATTATATGAAAATGGTGGGTGCTATTATAAAAGGAGGGGAGGGGGTACGAAGGGTAGTATAGGTTAACGCAACCGCACATTTCGGCGTATTACTTATATGAAAATGGTGGGTGCTATTATAAAAGGGGCGGGTTGGGGGAATGGGGGGTGGGTGGGTGTATAGGCGGATTGATAACTATATATCAATTTTAAGTGTAGCTCAACGCAACTGCATATTTCGGCGGATTGATAACTATATATCAATTTCAAGTGTAGTGCATATCTTTTTTTCTTTTCCTTTTTTATGTAAGTCAACTGGTTAGTTATATATATATATTATATATATATAAAGATAAAAGCTAGAGAAACAATTAACGCTATTATGTTACAACTTACAAGTCATCAAGATCAAATAACAAGGGATGATTACAATGAAATGAAGGATAAAACTTCTCATTCATCGTATCATGCTCATTTATTCAAGTGATATAAACTAGACTTGTTTTCTCTTAGCTAACCTAGTAATAGTCTAGAAAAGGCTAGAAAAGAAAAACTAAACGTATTATAGAATTTCTTTACCCTTAACCGAAGGGCTAGAAACAGGGGCGGAACTACGTTATGCAATGAAGGGGTCTGGACCCCCTCCCCCCCCCCCCCCCCCCCCCCGGTAGCATTATTAATCTCCACTTAATCACCATATAAGCCTCCCATAATTGTAGTAATTTGGTGAAAATTCATTCATGAAACCTAATCAGCAGCAATGTCAACAAAAGAACAAAAAAGAGAAAATAATAAGACTTAATGTGTATTAATTACACCTAATTTATAGAAGGAAATACGACAATATTAATTAGATCTACAATATTTTGTAATTTATTATCATTGATGTATAGTTTATTTAATTGTTTTATTCTACTATCATGTTCTATATCTCGCCCCCCTAAGATTTAAATCCTGGCTCCGCTACTGGTTAGAAGACATTTATCAAACACCAAGATTCCAACTTTAATTTCTCTTCTTCTTCTTCAGTTTTGCTGAGTTCTTGTTCTTCGTACCAATTCAGGGTACCCCATTTCTTCTTGTTTTTATTAGAACCGTCAGAAACAGGAACTGTAGTCGGTAGTCAGTAAACTACCTTCTCCGCCCATAGACTAGTCATGAAACTTGTACACCGACGTCCAGGCTACCTCGCCATGGTGAAAGATCGTCGATACCACATCGGGAAGGTGCTCTTCCAAGCTGCACAAGAAGGCACTATGATAAGATAAATGTATAGTTAGTTTCACATCAGTAATGTGTAATAAGAGGAAACATTCTTTATCTATAAAAGAAATACTCCCCCTGTGTAGAAAGGACTTTTGACTCACTCTCACCCACATATGGATAGAGATAACGACACTTGGGGAATTGATGTGATGGCTAGAGCTTGCCTAAATTGAGAGCTTCGAGCGGCACTATAGCTAAGATCTTTCATTTAGAATATCAAATGATGTAAATATTAGAGGAAATTTTCCTTTTCTTCTGTAAAACCAAAAAATTTAGAATTTCATTAAAAATTTCAAATCACCTTAAAAATTAGTTTTTGTGCAACAATTTTATCAATATTTCAATTCACACTCAAAAATTTAGTTGAAATTTTGAATCTTATTCTTCGTACGTACATGCCCTTATTACAGATCTTTTTCTTCTTCTTTTTTAGAAGAGAGAAAGAATTGCATTTATATAAGTATATTTAGATAGTTACAACATATATAAGTATATCTAACTACTATCTCTTCTATTCCTATTCCTTTACATCATTCAGAAGATGAAGTTGTTTGAGGTCCAACCGGCTCTGGGCATTTTTCTATTAAATCGGCTTCCAAGCTCCTTCATGCTACTACCCAGGCTCATAATAGGGCCTCTTTACTTATCCTTATGTGGAAACTTAAGATGCCTCCAAAAGTTAAATTTTTCTCTTGGCTACTAATTAATTTGTAATAGGCTTAAAACACGAGATAGATTACATGGTTTTAACTAGGATATACCTCTTTTGTGCCCTTTCTTTAGCACTCATTCTGAAACAGTTACCCATCTTTTTACTACTTGTTAATTGACTACTCGAGTATCACTATCACAAATGTGGGTTATACATACCATTATTTGACCACTATTGGGCTATTGGTGTGTTTCTCTAATTTTATGTCACCAATATTTCTAATTGTGAGTGTGTCATTGGTTTTTAACGAACCTTTCTGCTACCAAGGCTCCCAACAAATGTCACCAAAACCCATAGAACCATATAATATAATATTTTATGGAATAAAAATGGTTAAAGCCATAAAATATTATGTAGAAGATTAGAACTTATACTTGTTTTACACTTTTACTCGTTGTTTACACTTTTACTCGTTGTCTCTCTCAGTCTCTCCTGCTCCTCCTCTTTCCCTTCCCAATTTCTCTAACTCAATCATGAACAAGGGATCTTTCAAGGCTGCTTTCATCATTTGTATTGTCCACGTTCGTATCTATTACCTCTTCACAAAATAAAAGTCAGATTCTTTAACATTTTCTTTTGGTCGAAAGATCGATGTAGATCCATGTCTAAGATCTTGAGCCAAGCCGACACAGTCGTCAATCTTCACCTTCAAGCTCCATTTCATTCATTCAATGACCGCCCAACCGATTTCCTTAAGCTTCATAACTTCAGATCTCTTCTCTCTATTCGTTATTTAGATATGGGTTATTAGCATGTCTCTGTGGGTTTGAAAATTGAATTGGCTTTCCTTGAATTCAATATTTTTTAGATTAAATTTATGTTCTGTTTAGATTTTATTATATGGTCTGGGTTTTTACTCTTCAATTTCCAATTGTTTACGAGTGTGATACTGCATCTGTTATCATTCACTTGCTTAGTGGACTATTCTTACTTCTAGTGTATTGTTTTACTTTTTGTGAAATAGAAGATGAGTTGAATATGCTATAAATTCTGGATTTTTTGAGTGCTCAATGACTAGAGTCTAAAAATAATTATTTACATGTTAGATGTATTGGTTCGAAGTGATTGCAAATGAAACTCATCAGGTGTCCCTTTGTTTAATTCGAATTGCTTATTTACAGAGAGATGTTTACAACATCTTCTTATTCTAGTTAGCTGCATTGACTAGCCGAGTTAAGAATTGGGTATATATGCTGACGACAAAGAGGCAGAGTATAGCTCTTGGAGCAGTCTATGGAGGAGTTTTAACGTACGGTCAATGTGCCAGAATTTAAGGTCAATTCCAACTGCTTTTAACTGTTATGATTCTTATAAATAATCTTGTTCTAGTTTACATATATGGGATCCTCACATATATTATGTATTCCTTCTTGTATCGCTGAATATGTTTATGGAAAAAAAAAAAGTACAATGATGTTTATGAGAGAGCTTTGGACACTTATTGTCAGTGCATAAAACAATACCAAGGGTGTCCCTTGACAGTTCTTGGACGCCAAACAAGAAGAAGCACAACCAAAGAAGGTTAGTATATATTGCTGCATTGTGGTCCTAGACTGTTGTAATCACTCAGCTTTATAAAAGAAGTTATGCCACGGATTGTTCGAGGATGAGGGAGATGCAATTCAAAGTAAGAGAAAGAAAGATGAGGAGATGCTTGAACTACAGAGATTGAAGAATAGGTTAATAGCATTTTATCCATGCTGCAGTTGCATTCTCTAGAGCATGGTTTTTGGTTTATATTCTGTTTGTATTTCATGCATTTAGCTAGCTTCTGCAATTATTTGAGGTCATGTTTTTTTACTAAACTTATTCACATGTTAAATTACTGTCACCCTCAACATGCTTTGATTGAGGAGCGAAATTAGGCAGGGCTGAAAAATACTCATCTGCAGTCCACAAGTTCCTTAAAGAGCTTGCCAAAGGAGGTACATATACATATGTACTCAATCATAAGTATTTATATTTTCATGTTACTATATTTTTTGGTATTAATTTTTGTAGTTCTTGAGTGTTGTACTGAATTGGGTATATGATCATATGGATGTAACAGAATTTCCAGTATCAGAACCAGTCTCAGAAGCATCATCAAAGTATGGATCAGCCTATGTCTCAAGTCCAGTCTTCTTTGTGTTAGGTATTGATTTTTTTTTTGCAATACACACAAGTAGAAAGTTTTACGTGGATGAAGGAGCGCTCTTTGTTGATATCACCTTATTGTCATGATTTGGAATTGCTTTATCATCTGTTGGAACACAAATTTTTAACATGTAATGTATCCTGTTAATTTGAATGGTAGTAGTACTGCATATATATATATATATATATATATATATATATATATATATATATATATATATATATATATATATACACACACTTAATTAGAATAGCTTTCAGTTTAATGTGGTTCTATAGATACTTAGAATAGCATTTCGTATTAATTGAACAGAATGCTAGTGCTGGTATATGATACATATATACATAGGGTGCTTTTATGTGAACTTGTATATGCCCAGTTGCTAATGCAATTAGCTTTCCATTTGATTAGTTACTTGTCATCTGAGCTTAAATCATTTTTGTAAATATGTCTTGTTTTAGCTTTAAAAGCTAATTTTGTTATCTGTTGACTGTTTTTTATCAGTGATTATTTATAGTCAAGTGATCTTGCCCATTTTGCTGTTTTGCAGGAGAGATTATTGCAGTTCAGTGGTGGTTGGAGAGAGATAGCAATATAGTGTAGTTCAGTTGTAATTTGTAGTTTATTAGATAAAAGACAACGTTTTTGAGGTTGAAGACAACGTTTTTGATGGGTTGTATACGTAGGACCCTGCAGTATTTGAATTTTTGTATTCAGATATATATTTTTTAGAGGTTTTGACAGCACCGGTACCCTAACTTTTGTGGCACGGTCAAAGTGGTACCCAAACTTTAAAAACTATCAATGTGGTACCCAAACTTTGTTTTTGCTACCAAGGAAAGGCCTGAGACCAATTTTCGTCACGGTGTCGTCTGTTTGCTGACGTGGCCAGCATCAGTTCCACAAAAAAATGATAAAAATGACATTTTACAATCTGCATCCAAATCAAGTCAAAACTCAACTTCTCCGCTCCCTCAATTTCCATATTTTCTCACCGCAACCTTTTTTCTCAACTTCACAACCCCATCTCTCTCTCGTCCCCCGCTGCCGCCTCCCACTTTGTCCAGGATGTCATCCTCTCCTCCGATGGCCAATTCGCTCTCTTTGGCTCCTAGGACGGCGAGCTCCACCTCTGGGACGTCATCCTCTCCACCCGCCGCTTCGTCGGCCACACCAAGGACGTTTTCTTCGTCGCCTACTCTATCGACAACAGTCAGATCGTCTTGGCCTCTCACGACCGTGGAACACCCTCAAGGGCCACAATGGCTATGTGAGCACCGTGGCAGTTTCTCCTGATGGTTCCTTGTGAGCCAACGGAGGCAAAGATGGAGCCATTTTGCTGTAGGATTTGGCCGAGGGAAAGAGGCTGTACTCACTTGATGCTGGTGCGATTATTCATGCTCTATGCTTTAGCCCCAACAGGTACTGGCTATGCAGGTCTGTTTTGCTGATTTTGATTTCTATGATTATCAAGCATTCTTTTGTCCAAGTCTATTTTGCTTTGATTTATTTCCTTATCTTATGTTATGTGAGACAATCGGAATATCCCAACAAAATCGGAATTCAATTGTTCTCAGTCAACTTCAGAAGATTCAATATATTGCTCCAAATCTCTGTACGTCATGTTTGTCCTACTCTTATTACGGAGCAATTCAGCATAGATTAACTTGTACTCAGATAATGAGGACAGTTATTACATCACTTCCATGCATCTTAGTTCTGTTTGTTCCATGTTGAATTCCTTTATGCCAAAACTGGAATATCAGCATCCTTATCACAGTTGCAACACTTTGGTCTGGTATGACATGTCTAAATATTCTGCTAAAGCTCCTCAAGGGGTGGAAAAAATTGATTTTTTGTTCTCACATAAATCTTATTGTGTAATATTGAATATGATCTAAAACTTGGAAAATCAAAAACTCAAAGATAGAGGAAGAGAGCATCCTGATTTGCAGAATGGAATGCCGAGAGACTAGCAATAATAATGTACTGTGTTTGTAAGTAGGTCATTGCACCATAATATTGATATCTAAGGGGAAAGAATTGAGGGTCTTTCATAGCTGAATAAGAAGAAAAACTGAATAAGCTATCGGATGTAAAATAGGAGATGGTTCATGTGTTATAAACTCATATTGTTTTTTTAAATGTGCAGCTCTTTGAAGTGTTGTGCACATTTCGTCGTGAATAAGAGTTACATTTTTATTGCTTATCCAAAAGGAAAAGAGAAAGGTTTGACCAGGTTTGTGTTTTAATATTTATCCTACTCTTAGTACTCAGCATAGATTAACTTGTGCTCATATAATGAGCCAATAATTCTTAGCATGCAAAGAGTGGAAAATTCTATAATTTTCAGGGTATTTAAACTCTGCAGTTAGGAGTACTTAGATTAGTCACTTTCCGAATTGGGTGCACTTAATGATTTTCGGCCAGTCTTGTGCTTCAGTTGGTTTAGGATTTTTTAGCCAAATGAATCAAAGCAAGCATGTGTGGCTTGTGTCCTAGAATAGTAATGTTGTTTGCCACATAGTAATGTTAACTTTAATCTTTGGTGTAGTCTGTGACAAACAAAATATCAATGTGTTCACCTCAAAATATCAAAGCTAAGCATAATGATCATATTGGATATGATTAATCTGAGAGAATCTGTTAAATTTGTCAACCTGTAAATCTGTTAACTAAGATGTCCTAATACAATGATCTGTGTTGTCTACAAAGGCACTAAATTATCTTGCCAAAAGTTCCTTTAAGCTTCTAATGACACCTTCGTATGGGATTGGATTCATTTTACATGTTGGATTATCATTATTATTCATGCTGAGGACCCTAGAATAGCTAATATGGCAAAAGACTGGACCAATTTGTTAGCATTGCTAGAGATAATTGCTGCAGAACTAATTCAGCTCCAATTTGTTTACCTATTATATAGAATGCATAATCACTCACTTGTGTAGTGAGTCCTAACATATTTAGTTGCCTCTTCTGTAAGACCTGAGATTCATATTTTTGCACTGTAGTTGATTAATTTGGATTTGTTTTCAGGTAGAGGAGAGCATTTGCAAGTTCGCCAAGAAGGGACTGACACCTTCTCAGATTGGTGTCATCCTTCGTTATTCTCATGGATTTGCCCAAATGAAAAGTGTCACTGGCGGCAAGATATTGCGTATTCTTAAGGCCCAAGGTATGTAAATTGTTAAATTGGTGTTTTCTTGTGATGTTTTCTTGGAGACACGAGTGAATAATGTCATTTGTCACTCTTGTAGTGTAGTGGATGGTGCTATATGTAACAGCTGCTGGCTCGTGGGTTCGAATGGCATCAAAATAAAAAGAACTATTAGTTTTTCATATGAAATTCATTTTTAGCATAGGCAGAACTACATTGAGGCCAAGGAGGTTATCCTCTGTTCTAGTTCATTTGTGTTTAATATTATGTCCTAATGACAACTGTTTGAGTATGTTTGGGATCAGCTTGTTTGGTGCAGTTTGAGCTTTTGATTCATGGTAAACTTGATTTAGTGTTAAATATATATGAATGGTTTACATTCTTTATGCCAATCAAGATACATGTTTGAGTGAGGAATATATATGAATGATTTTAGATCTGTTGAGTTTTTCCTTGGCAGTATTTTTCTGAAAGATTTGGCTTTCTAATTGTAGACATATAAAATTTAACGATAATAATAGTCGTTGAATAATCCAAAAAAATACGTGGCTCGTGAGTCAACAAAATTGAAAAGCCGTCAGAAATGGCACGTGGCAACGTGGGGATGGTCAGCCGAAAACAAAACCTTAAATCCCGATTGAAATCAATTATCAAGTGTCGATTGATGATCAGATATCAATTAAATTAAATTAATTATCAAAACAAAGAAGTCGGACATCCCCAATAATAATTGGTGATAGTTCGCCAGGGGTCAGGCGAGCTAGAGTTCGCGAGGCAAACCGGACTTCGCGTAAAGATAAACGAGGCGAGATGGCTCCACGTAGGGAATCTCGCAAAGGAGCTAGACGACAGAGTTCGCATGCATGCGGAGATGTATGTTCAAGTTAAGTCGTCCACGAGGTGAGACCAGAAATCACCGCTTGCTTGGAGATCAAGGTTCCGCACGCCATCCTTCCGTGCCCGCGAAATGGCTCGCCCCTTACTAAGGATCTTGATCAAAACAGGACATTCAATCCAAAGCAATCTAAGTATATCTAAATCTTAAGATTTGATTGATTTGATTATGTTAAAATCGGCAAGTAAATCAATCAGTCAAGATTCATTGATTCGATTAAGGAAATATCATTGATTCAGTATCTTCATTACTTGCCAAAAGCGAAGGCATGTTAACACTATAAATACCCCCTCTCATACCAAGAGGAGGGGGCCAAGGAGGAAGCGAACCAAGGAGCAAACAAAAAGAAGGCAGCAGACCAGAGAGAGAGAAAACTCACTCCCAAGAGCCTAGAAGTCTCCCAAAGCCCTTGAAGAATCATCAAGATACCAAATAACCGATTCTTCATCAACCTTAAGTCTAGAAGTTGTCAAGCTCCTGAAGAATAATCAAGCTGCCAAATAGCCGATTCTTGATCAACCTCAAGTCTAGAAGTTGTCAAATCCTGAAGAATCATCAAGCTGCCAAATAGCCGATTCTTCATCAACCTCAAGTCTAGAAGTTGTCAAATCCTGAAGAATCATCAAGCTACCAAATAGCCGGTTCTTCATAGACCTCAAGTCTAGAAGTTGTCAAATCCCGAAAAGTTACCAAGCTGTCAAATAGCCGACATCTTCACCAACTTCAAGACAAAGAACAAACCACCACGTGAAACTGCTCGTGAATCAAACCTGATCAACATTAAGCCTCCACGGCCCTTGATCAACCATCGTCTTCAAGTCTCAACAAATCAAAACCTTACCAAGTTCTTCAACAAATTCGTGGAGAATCCACAAGCACCGAACACATGTGCCGATTCATCCCTTGTCAAAGTTGAAGAACACACACCACGTGACATTGCTCGTGGCCTAAGTCCGATCAAGAACAAGCCTCTACGGCCCTTGGTCAATCAACTTCTACAAATCGTCAACACGACAAGCTAGAAGTTCAAACTACAACAATTCGATTCAAGATTAAGTGCTCGTCACCCTTGGATCAAATCGACGTCGGGATCGAATCAGAGGAAATTCTTGTAAAAGAATACCAACAGAGATTGTAACCTGCAAATTCATCAATACAAATATTTTATCTTGTACACGTGTATTTCTGTTATTTATCGCAGATTTTCCGTGTTTACACTAATATTTTACACTTTACTAGCAATGAGGTTCTACTTAGTTGATATTACTAATACCAGAACTTCATTTATATCTTGCAGCTTCAGAAAATGGAGAATTTCCTCTTTACCTTTGAGTTTGTAAATGATCGAGGGGCACCCCAATAAGCTCTGTGATCAGATTTCCGATGCAGTGCTTGAATTTTCTTGAGTATGATATATAATGTATAAGCTTTGTGATCAAATTTTCTATAGTATGATGTATGAAGTATTTCAAATTCTTCAATGGAAATGTCTGTGTGTACTAGATGAAATGTGGTTGTTGAATTGTGTTGAAAATGTCTTGTTTGTGTTCCACAGGTCCAAATGGCACCAACCCCACCCAAGGAATCAAAACCTATCAATGACCAGGTCATAAAGTCTAGAAATGGATGGAAGAAAATGAAGTTGGCAATGGAGGGTAGTTCTGCTGGAAATGAATGCATCAGTCGGCCTTAACACAACCTTCTACTCAAAACAGCTAAAATCATGGAGCAAGAGGTGCTAAAAAAAGTGAATGTGCTGACTTTTAAATTAGAGAAACATAATGTGTACTTCATCATGTTTTGGAATCAATTTTTTTGCAAACAATCTGGTTCCTTAAGTTTTTGGAAATCAATTAAGCTTGAATTCTAATGCATAGTATGTTTCTCATGTTGAACTGGTTTTAATGGTTTTAATGGTTTTAATTCAATGATATTGACAACTTTTTTTTGTTCTATGTTTGAAATTCTATGTTACATTTTCAGCTATTGCATAGTATTTATTGCCAGCAGATAAATACAACAGCAATGTCTAAACTTTACTGAACTGATCAATGTGATACCTAAACTTTACTGAACTAATTAATGTGATACCTAGGATAAAAACCCAAGATTTAATTTTAAAGATTTTGGAGGTAAAACGGTTCTGGAGAATTATAAGGTTATTTTTGTCAGTACACCTTTTTTTGGTAGGTCTCATGTCAGCCACGTCAGCAAACTAATGACACAGTTACGGAAATTGGCCTCAGGCCTTTCCTTGGTAGCGAAATAGAAGTTCGGGTACCACATTGATAGTTTTTAAAGTATGGGTACCAGTTTGACCGTGCCACAAAAATTGAGGTACCTACGGTGCATTTTACTTTTTTTTTAAAAATTATTAATTCATGTAGTCACCAAGGACTGTAATGGTGGATAAGTGAACAAGTGAGACCCATAAAAGTAAGACACCAAAAAGTTGATAGTGGATTATGAAATAGAGCCACGCCAGCAATGTAAACTAAACAGGATAATAGTGGTTTGTCGGTGGCTATTGGTTTTCCCTACCAATGATTGGTGTCCTTTGCATCAATACACCATTAATCATGGTGTCTTTAGCCCAGATTTCTGGTAGTGCATGGATTCTTTTTGGACTTCCTATTAACCCTCTATCTTCTATTACCCCTTTCTTGATTGGTTAGACTCTGTTCTTAATCATCTTGATAAACTTCTATTGCTTCCAAAAAAAATTATACTTTGCCATGCTATTTGGAAGGCCCGCAATGGTCTTATTTTCAAGCAACAAGAACCTTTCCCAGCTTAATTCCATTGCTTTTGGTGCTGCCAAAGTTCTCCAAGCTTATATTCGGGCTAGCTAATGCCGTGAACCCTCCTACGCCTCGAGTTAACATGAATAATATCAAATGGCATCCCCCGCCTCACAACATTCTCAAGGCAAACTTTAACGGTTCCGTTCATCCTCCGGCTAATGCTGTTGCTGGATTTGTAGTCCGGAATGAGGCTGGAAATCCTATTCTGTCTATGAGTAAAAAACTTGGTCATATGGATATCTTGGCTGCAGAAGTTGTGGCTCTCCGTAATGGCCTTCTTGAACTTTCCCAACACACTACTCATTCTATTATGGTCGCACCTCTATTCTCTAGCATATCAAAAGCATTGTTCAAGATATCCGGGTTCTTGCACGACGATTTAGTTCGATATCTTTTCATCATGTGTGGCGCGAGGCCAATTTTTTAGCCTCTTTGGGTCATACGTACTATGAATCACTAGTCTGTTTGGTTGAACTCTCTTCCTTTGTCCTCGTCTCCCGCCTTCCATCTTGATCTTTATGGGGGTGGTGTAGCTCGAGGCCGGGTTTGTGTTGTAACCTTTATATATATATATATATATATATATATATATATATATATATATATACAGCCCTCTTCTATTGAGGCACTACCAGAAAACGGTTCTTGGGCGACGAAAAAAAATCGTCGCCCTGTTAAAAAATTTCGTCGCCTAAGTACTTAGGCGACGATATGTCGTCGCCCAAGAAGTCGTCGCCAGAAGTGCGTCGGTCAAGAACTTGGCCAACGAAAACTCTGTACATCGTCGCCTAAGAGTATATCTTAGGCGACGACAGGAATATCTCGTCGCCCAAAAAAATTCGTCGCCTAAGATTTAACACTTTGGCCGACGAAAAATATTTTTTTTTTTTAATATTTAAATAATTTTTTAAATATATAAATAATGTTTTTAATTTTTGCTGGAATTTTTTTTGTTCGACATTTCTTAAAATTTTTGTAATACTAAAATTTAATTAAAAATAACACAAATTTATAAATTTATAAATAATTTATTACATAAATTCAGAATGTCATAAATTACAAAAATTCAGGTTTAACGGTATCGTCGGAGGAAGGAAGAGGTCGGACGGCACCATAGGGACCCCGGATGACCCGCCATCACCGTCGGTCGGGGACGAATGTGTGGGGGCGGTGATAGATCGTGGGGGCGGTGATAGATCGCGACCGTGGAAGTATCTAGATGACGAGGGGCCGTCGCTGCGGGACCCGCCTATCCAGCAGAACGCGAGCCGCTCGCGCCACCCTTAAGCGCCGCATGTCGGGCCGTCATCTGTAATTATAATTTATATTATTTAATAATTTAATAAAAAATTATTTAATCATTTACAATATATTTACAAATTATTTCCACAAATCCTAAACCCTAAACCCTAAACCGTAAACCCTAATATTTTACAATTATCATTTACATCACAATTTACCATAATTTACCCTAAAATCCTACCATAATTTACACAAATTTACCCTAATTTACCATTAATTTCATAAATTACAACAACAACAATTTCACAACACAACAATAATTTTGTACTTCTCCCAAATTTCAAACAATTTCACAATTTCAAATAATTTCAAACAATTTCAAACAATAATTTCAAACAATTTCACAATTTCAAACAATTTCAACAATTTCAAACAACAACAACAATTAAAATTTTCATGAACATAACCAATTTAGGGTTTTAGGGTTATACCTTAAATTATGGGTCGGGGTCGGGGTCAGGGTCGGGGTCGGGGTCGGCGTCGGGGACGGCGTCAGGTTGCGGGGTCGGGGTCGGAGAGAGGGAGAGAGAGAGGGCTTCGGTGGATTTTCGGAGAGAGAGAGAGGGGTTGGATTTGTGAGCGGCTGCGCGAATGGCTAGGGTTCCGAATTTTTGCCTTTTATAGTGGAGTTCTTGGGCGACGATTCTTGAAAATTCGTCGCCCTGTTTTTTGAAAATCGTCGCCTAAGATAATCTTGGGCGACGATTTTTTTAAGTCGTCGCCTAAGAGACCCTACTTGGGCGACAATTTTCTTCACTATAAATCTCGTCGCCCAAGATGAAGAAAATCGTCGGCCAAGCTTTCTATCATAAAATTCAGAATATCGTGATTTTGGTGATCGGAGAAGAGGAACTAAAAACCGACCGTCAGATATGACCAACATAACGAACTACGTGGGTGGGAAAAAATTCAGCTCCATCGGACAAAGATACGGGCTCGATCCGTCCGGTCAATCGGCGCGGTCAAACCCCTAAACGGACGGAAACGGCTATTCGACCCTCCAAATCAAGTAATCTGGCCGGACCTTCAACTGAGAATAGTTTCCAATCGACGAGACACTTACGAGGCTATAAAAATTTGGTAAAAAATAAATACCCAGGACAGGGCTACCACTAGGTAGAAATAAGAGAACAATTCGTTGCCCGGAACAACCGGCACCGAAATTTTACCAGAATATCTTCATTTTTCACGGGTTGCCGTATTTCACCGTTCCGGTCATATCTTATTTCACGACTTTTTTGCGTTTGAGGCCTCTACGTATACGTTGTCTTTAAAACGAAACTTAAACTTAACACTTGTATAAAAAAGTTATACAACATTAGTACATATATCGTGAGTTTGGTGATCCGAGAAGAGGAATTGAAAACCGACCGTCAGATATGACCAGCATAACGAATTACGTGGGTGGGCAAATATTCAGCTCTATCGGACAACGATAAGGGCTCGATCCGTCCGGTCAATCGGCGCGGTCAAACCCCTAAACGGACGGAAACGGCTATTCGACCCTCCAAATCACGTAATCTGGCCGGACCTTCAACTGAGAATAGTTTCCAATCGACGAGACGCTTACGGGGATATAAAAATAAAAAACATTTCCTTAAAATTTAAATGTGTTTTATATATTTTAATTATTCGGATTACTCTTGGCCGACGAATTACCCTAATTTCGTCGGCCAATATTATACTTGGCCGACGAATTTCAATAATTCGTCGCCCAAGGCTAAAATAAAAATACTGTATATTTATTTATTTTAATTATTCGGATTACTCTTGGCCGACGAATTACCCTAATTTCGTCGGCCAATATTCCCCTTGGGCGACGATATTTGTTAAATTCGTCGCCCAAGGGTAAAAATAAAAAATACTGTATAGTGAAATTTAAATGTGCTTTATTTATTTTATTTTAATTATTCGGATTATTCTTGGCCGACGAATTTCGTTAATTTCGTCGGCCAATATGATACTTGCGCGACGATATTTGTTAAATTCGTCGCCTAAGGGTAAAAATAAAAAATACTGTACACTGAAATTTAAATGTGCTTTATTCATTTTAATTATTCGGATTATTCTTGGCCGACGAATTTCCTTAATTTCGTCGGCCAATATGATACTTGGGCGACGATATTTGTTCAATTCGTCGCCCAAGCGTAAAAATAAAAAATACTGTACAGTGAAATTTAAATGTGCTTCATTTATTTTATTTTAATTATTCGGATTACTCTTGGCCGACGAATTACCCTAATTTCGTCGGCCAATATGATACTTGGGCGACGATATTTGTTAATTTCGTCGCCCAAGGGTAAAAATAAAAAATATTGTACACTGAAATTTAAATGTGCTTTAGGGTTTTAGGGTTTAGGGTTTTAGGGTCTTAGGGTTTAGGGTTTAGGGTTTAGTCGGCCAATATTACACTTGGGCGACGATATTTGTTAATTTCGTCGCCCAAGGGTAAAAATAAAAAATGCTGTACAGTGAAATTTAAATGTGTTTTATTTATTTTAATTATTAGGATTACTCTTGGCCGACGAATTACCCTAATTTCGTCGGCCAATATTACACTTGGGCGACGATATTTGTTAATTTCGTCGCCCAAGAGTAAAAATAAAAAATACTGTACAGTGAAATTTAAATGTGTTTTATTTATTTTAATTATTCGGATTACTCTTGGCCGACGAATTTCGTTAATTTCGTCGGCCAATATGATACTTGGGCGACGATATTTGTTGAAGTCGTCGCCCAAGCGTAAAAATAAAAAATACTGTACAATGAAATTTAAATGTGCTTTATTTATTTTAATTATTTGGATTATTCTTGGCCGACGAATTTCCTTAAATTCGTCGCCCAAGGGTAAAAATAAAAAATCATGTACAATGAAATTTAAATGTGCTTTATTTATTATAATTATTCGGATTACTCTTGGCCGACGAATTTCCCTAATTTCGTCGGCCAATATTATACTTGGGCGACGATATTTGTTAAATTCGTCGCCCAAGAGTAAAATAAAAAATTCATGTACAGTGAAATTTAAAATTTTGAAAATTTTGGTTTACCGCAAAAAATTTTGAAAATTTTGGTTTACCGCCAAAAAAATTTCGTTGAAAATTTTGAAAATTTTCGACTTTAGCCGACGACTTTTCAAATATTTTCGTCGAATAAAGTCTTTTGAAAATTTTGGTTGACCGCCAAAAAATTTTGATTGAAAATTTTTTGACTTTAGCCGACGACTTTTCATTTATTTTCGTCGGCTAAATTCCTTTGAAAATTTCGTCGCCTAAAGATACCAATTTCGTCGGCTAAACCTTCTAAACTCGTCGGCTAAACCTTTTAAAATCTTCGGCTAAACCAAAGAAATTCGTCGGCTAAAAGTATGTAATTAAAAAATTTAAAAATAATTTAGCCGACGAAATATTAGGTTATTCGTCGGCTATAGTATGTAATTAAAAAATAACTATAGCCGACGAAATATTGTTAGTCGTCGGCTAAAGTCTATAAATTCACGAAAACACTCATATCTCCTCCTATATTACGTAGTTTGGTCAAACCTTCCACACGAAAAACTCTCACGTAGATGAGACGCAACTGTCCATATAAAAATTTTGAAACATTTACGTTCCGACGATAGGGCTCCCCATAAGAAATAATAACGGTAAATAGGGTTGACCGCTACTATCGACTCCGAGACTTTACCCGACTTACGTGATTTTTGAACCATAGCCCTATTTCACCATTCTGAACACATCTTATTTCACGAGATTTTTAATAATTTTGCTTCCTATGTAGAGTTGGTTCACAAAGTTGTATAACCTACTAAACAAGTTATACAACATTAGTAGACACGTTGTGAGTCCGATGACTAAAATTCACAAACCAAAATTCGACCGTCAAATATGATCATTATGACGAAATACGTCTATGGTAAAAAATTCAACTAGATCCGACAACGTTAAGGGCTCGATCGAAACGGTCAACCATAATCCATCGTCACTTATCACACGAAAACGCTCAGGTCAGTCCGCTATATTACGTAGTTTGGTCAAACCTTCCACACAAAAAACTCTCACGTAGATGAGACGCAACTGCCCATATAAAAATTTTGAGACATTTACCTTCCGACGATAGGGCTCCCCATAAACCCGAATAACGGTAAATAGTAGACACGTTGTGATTCCGATGACTAAAATTCACAGACCAAAATTCGACGGTTAGATATGTTCATTTTGATGAAAGATGTCTATGATAAAAAAATCAACTGGATTCGACAAAGTTAAGGGCTCGATCGAAACGGTCAATTCTAATCGAAAATAAGAAAACTGCATTTTGAAGCCCTAAACGGACTCGGATGGCCAAAAAAGCCTGTACGTCATAGCAAAGCAGTGAGTTTGACTCGTAGGGCCGTTACGCTTCCGGAAAGGTATCACAATAGTCAATCGGACACCAAAAACCAAATCTGAGGAATAGTGAATTTCTTCATAAGTCAACTATCGGCACCGAGACTTAGGCGACGATTTAAATATGTTAGGCGACGAAATTTTTTTTCGTCGCCCTAGTTTCTATATTAGGCGACGAAATTTAGCCTTAGGCGACGATTTTTATTTCGTCGCTTAAAGTTGAACTTTAGGCGACTATTTTTTTTTTCGTCGCCTAAGTTCCTTCTTAGGCGACGAAAAAAACTTAGGCGACGAAAAAAAAATTGTCGCCCGGTTTTGTCTAAATATCGTCGCCTAAGACTTTATTTTTGGTAGTGAGGGATCCCTATTTTTGGCCACACTTTAGGGATAGGGCATTACACCACTTCCCAATTGAATTTTTACATCTCCACCGTTCATATCTTAGGTCTATATGAGTAGATCACCTCTACAAAATTTCATATGATTTGGTGATCGTTAAGGCTTTCAAAAGTTTGATTTAGTTTTAATGATTTTGAACGGTCCAGCTTATGTCAAACTAAAACCGTTGAAGGTCATTAAAACTAAATTGAACTTTTGAAAGCCTTAACGATCACCAAATCATATGAAATTTTGTAGAGATGATCTACTCATATAGACCTAAAATATGAACGGTATATATATATATATATATATATATAAGTGCATTGAAAAAATCATGGCGGTTTATTCTCTTCCTAAATTTGGAATGCAAGAGACAAAAGCGCTAATAATCCTAATTAAAATATGCGTGGTTTGGATACATTTCTATGGGTCTGTACATATGACTTGATCAGAAGAAGAAACGAAAATAAGGTCTTTTGTTTCCTCTGTTACAACTAGGCGGTTGAGTTTGCCAAATGGAAACATCCTAGCTAGGCTTTTTTTTTTTTTTAATTCTTAATAAGCGCGAGTCAGCTTTACTTACATTTAACAGTAGCTAGGTTGATACACTTTCCATCTTCTATAAACATATATGTTGGGCAGAAGACGTACGTAGGATAATTTGCTAATGCATCAAATGACTACCTTCGCTGAAGATAAAAATGCTTGCCATGACTTGCATGACAATAGAGAATGAGAGAGCTAGTGCGATTGAGATTTAATTTGCTGGTCTCATGCTTCAGAGCTTTTAGTTCTCTCGATCAACTATATATACAATTCAACCAGCTGGTGTCTTTAATTTTACATCATGTATTTCCCCTTAATTTCATTTTTTTAAAATTATTTTTCTTCAGCTCATCATTATTATGCTTATATATGGCTATATGCAATCAAAGTTTCAATCTCTTTATGATCAACTAATCTCCATAAGGTTGAAGTTTGATTCATTTCTTACGTCACTAGCTATGACTAAGAAAACATATCACATATTCAAGGAATTTTGTATTATACATATGTGTATAACATATATCAAGCTGTGAGCCGTCCGATCGTTTAACAATCTAAAATTTAAGACGATCGGACGACTCACAGCTTGATGTATGTCATACAAATGTGTATAGAAACTGAATCACATATTCAGTCTCTTTATCCCTTTATGTCTGGCATGGTTTTTGGTGTTGATGACTTGTTGCGCGAAACCATATATATATAATTAGTGGGCTTGTATAGTTGTTTGTGATGTGATACTTTATCATCCATGTTAAGAAAATATTTTAAAGTCCACGCACAGTAGGAAAACTCGAGGGTTACTGCATTGTATAGAGAGTTTTGAGCTTAGAAGATTTTCGAGAATTCTTTATCAGTATGCATGTCTTCTTCCAAGTTTTGTTTGTGCTTCCATACGTTGTATCATTCATGCCTGCAGGTTCGTGCCTTGAGGTGATTGACAACCGAGTCCAGCGTTTGTGTCATTTCAAGATTGACGATGGTGATCAGATCCATTCTCCAGATTAAGTAGCAAAGACGTACACGTACAAGAACACAAGATCAAATTGCCTTCTAGTAAGAGTCTTGTAAGAAAAGATTGTCAAAAGTTCTTTATGTACTAATCTTTTATTAATGGATTGTTTACTGGCATAGTGCCCTGCAGTTGTTTACATCTTAAGAGGGTTTTACTGCTTCTACATATTGTTGTTGATTGCTCTGTGTTTATTGTTGGCCTACGCATACAGCAACATCCCATTAGGCAGGGACGCTTGGTAATTAATTCTGTTTATGCAAATATTTCATCATCACCTCTCTCATTCAAAATGTTTATTTTCTCTATTTTAATTTCCAAAGAATTTTGGTAGCTAGCTAGACTCATATTTCATATATATCTGGAATTAATTTCAATGCTTTCCAGTACAGTATTACAGTCATTACTTTCATTCTGCATCACTGGATTTGTTATTTGTTATATACAATAGACGAGCAAATTAACCTCCCACCTGCAAGGCTTCCAAAACTAGCTAAAACAAACGACATTTGACAGTTCGATCGACTAGATAGCCATTCCATTCTTCATTCTATGTATCATTCTATGGATGTATATACTTGATACTACATGGACGAGCCTATATATAACAAATCAACTGCATGGCTATATAGTTTGAGCATTATATATATAAACCTTTTCAGATACGGAACTCCTTATTTATTCAAAAGATACAGATTTTCTTAATTGACATACTTTTCAATTATATTTTCTCATCTCAATCATTCATCTTTAGGTATATATGGGTAGATCATTTCTACAAAATTTTAGCCAAATTGATAATTATTAAGGTATTCAAAATTGTGAATTACACGAACGGTTCTTGTTGAACAGATTTGGTTCGTTCATTGTAATCATATAGTTTCAATACATTAACGATCACCAATTTAGCTAAAATTTTGCAGAGATGATCATGTCATATATATCTAGATACTAGTTGGCTATGATCGAAAAATATGATCGAAAAGTGGTTTTATTGGCAAAATCCGTACCTTTTGAATAAATAAGTATATATATATATACACACACTCGACAACCGTTAGTTGCAACTTATATTCGTGATAGGTTCATCCGTATCTCGAGCAAGTCAAGACTGTTAGCTGCCTTGAACCATCAGATTTTTCTTGATATCAATGATAACTATATACAATCTCAACTCTCAATCAACAAGTGATTGACACACTCAACACAGACACAAAGAGTTAGACGTACATATATATATATATATATATATATATATATATGTATAATTCATAGATCCAGATATTGGCAAAATGACCTCCTCGATCGTCGTGGAAGCTAGGGTGCATATATATAAGCATGCATGCTACGAGTGATCACTACCACAATATTAGTATAGGATAAGTGCAATAAAAATGTTGCAAACTTGTAATTCTCATATATGTGGCAATTTTCTGTTATATTCCACAAATTGCCACGTATATGAGAATTTCCACACAGATAATGTGTGGCTTTTGCTCAACATTGTATGCTCACTTTGCATAATTCAAGGACTATTTGACAAATTTTACAAGAGCACAAAACGGACTAGGAAGCAGATAGGTAGATAAGAAGAGTAATTAGAATAGATGATGAGTTACAATCCAAGATACAAAATGAGACTATAAAGAAGAAGCGTCTGATCCCTAGACGCCTTATAGACCACAATATATAAAAATGAAAAGATCAAAAAGAAAAAATAGATGTAAATAACGCATACCACATCTAATGGTATTTCAGTTATTCCATAATCCATACTAATTCTGTAAAATATATTAGCTAAAACGACCCCCTTACGACTCGACTAGTTCAACCTTTCCATTGATGGGCTTCAACTCAGCGATTTCAACCTTTCCATTGATGGGCGTCAACTCAGCGATTTCAACCTTACCATTAGCTGCCTTAGGCTGTTCGACCTTAGCGATTCCATTTGTCCTTGTGTTTGCCTCTTCTACTGGTGCAGCCTTTCCATTCAGCTTTGAGTCAACATACTCAACAACTCCATTGATCTTTGACTTGACATAACCGACAGCTGATGACTTACTGTTAAGGGAAGCACTGATCCTCCTAACCTCGTCCACAAAGGCTTGGAGGTTCCTGTCCGACGACCCTCCCTCGGAAAACGCCGCCTCAGCCGCAGCCTTCCATTTCAAGGCGTTTTGCTTCATCTCCGCCGCCTTGGACCCCGAGGTCGCCTCCAGCAAGCACTTCTCTACCTCATCCCTAGGGATCACCCTGTCTTCGGCCTCTCCACGGCACATTCTTACTCCCACCTTAAACTCGTCGACCAAATACTTGGCGTCGGTCACTTGGTCACCCCATTGTGGGAATGCCACCACGGGCATTCCTGAGGTGAGTGACTCCATGGTTGAGTTCCACCCGCAATGAGTCACAAAGCAAGCCGTCGAAGGATGCTCCAAAATCTTCTCTTGTGGACTCCATTGCACAACTTTGCCTCTGTCTCCTGCCTTCTCCAAAAACCCTTCCGGCAGAACCAGAAGTTCAAAGCCGGAATCAGGGTGTGGGGGCTTCATCACCCATATGAAAGAAACTCCGGAGCTCAACAACCCGTGAGCAATCTCATCCACTTGCTCCTGCTTCAAGTAAACCACACTTCCGAATGAAATATACACGACAGATGATTTAGGCTTAGTGTCGAGCCAGCCGATGATGGAGTCGTCGGCCTTCATGAAGTCGCCGCGGACAGCGTTTTGGGCTTTCGGGTTCTTGAAGAGAGGACCAACAGCCTTGATCGGGCACAAACGAGCCATGTACTCGATGATCTCGCTCTCGAGTTCTTGGAAAGTGTCCATCAATATACAGAAGGGCTTCTCCAAGTTCCCGTATTGTCCCAAAATGGCCCTCCTCAAAAACGGGTAAGGACTAGTAGGGTACAAGAAGCTGGGTACCTCATCGTACTTCAACAGCGGCATAGATGGAATCTGAACGTCGTAAAACATGTCCGATTCTGAAGGAAAGGGGACCAACCCATGGTAGTAGTGATAGTAGGCAGCGAGACAAGCAGCGGATTGAACCCAAAGCATGGCCGAAGGAAGCCCTAGACTCTCTGCAACGTCACACACCCAAGGGATGAAGGGGTTGTTGATGAGGCACGAGACAGGGCGGCCTTGCTCGGCGTTTTTCTTGATCATTTCAGGAATGACTTCCTTTCCGACCAGCTCGAGCTGCGGGAGGTACAAGTCGAGGTCCTGGCGCATTGGCTCATCCTCGGCCCATCTGTCTTCGAAGAATTCGAAGCGGATGAATCCATCTCCAACTGGTTTGGGCTCGTCGGTGATGCCGTTGGACTTGCGCATTTCCTTGCCGACGCATTCGGCGGTGCAGAAGGTGACGAGAAGGCCCTTGGCAGCGAGGCGCTTGCCGAGGCGGAGGAGTGGGTTCACATGGCCCTGGCCGATGAAGGAAACCAAGAAAACATGAACCAATGATTCGGAACCCATTTATGCTCTCTGTGTCGGGTTTGAGAGGTTAACTTGAAGGTGGTGAGTGTGTTTGTGGGTTTGGATGGAGAGAATGGGGAAGAAGAGTGTAATATATACCTGCGGACTTGGTGCTAGATGATCGAGATCGTTGTAGTTGTCATTTTTATTATTCTGCAAATCAAATGCATGAGACCGTTAGGTACGTAGCTATATATCCATGCATCCTACGCGCGCCCTACTTGAAAGTTGGTTTAAGGGACTTTTCGACGTAAAATCAAACACGCCACTGGGACATTTAGGAGCAGATAGAATATGAATGAGCGGCGCCGGAGCTAAAGCCTGGTTGGGTAAAAGTTACATTATTGGCTTCGTTGGCCTTTTCTTTTTCAGATAAAAAGGTGGCCGAATGAACAAAAAAACATTCGGTTTCTTAAGTTACTGAAGCAAATAAAATTGTAGACATTCCTCAATTTCTAATTTTAGGAATAGATGTTCTTCATACAAAAACAAAAATGACTATAAGATCAGTACTTGTCTTAAATTTTCACAGATCAGTACTTGAACTAAAACATTGCCACGAATTTTGAAATTCGTTCGGTCCATGCATTTCTATCGTTGCAAAAACTTACCATGCATTTCTTTCCTATTTGTGATAGGTAGAGAGCCAAAAGTATTTACTCGGTGGTAAATAAGTTTGTCAAGTGACCCTCGTTGTAGTTATCCATTAGAAGGTAAAATTTTACAAAAATAGTGGAAAAGGAATCACCTGTCCACATGCATATGTAATTAAGCTGCGGTCTGAATTCAAGTAGTTTAATTACGTACTAAGTTTAATATATTACGGTAGAAATTTTTGCCGTCCATAGTAGAATGCAAGCCGTTTCCTTACGTATGTGTGTATGTTCTAATCTAATATCTGGTACACGTCTCACAAACTCAGACTAGTTGACCCAACAATAATATTTTCCTAGAGCCATTAGGTAACGAGAAAGTTCGTCGCGTCTGACATTGCTAATTACGTTTCGCATATGAGAAGCGATCGAACTCCACTACGTACTAGGAAAGTTAGAAGATAGAGTCCTTGGCAAATAATGGAAGTTGGAAGAAACAGAGACGTGCGTCGATCGATCTCAATTCTAGATTTCTATGCTTACCAGAAACAAAACCAGCATGTTAGCTTTAATCCATTGATCAGGGAACTTAACACACAAGATAAATAGATACAATAGAATCAAACAAAGTATAACACAATTAAGCAAATATACTAAGTAGAGTTCTTAAGAGAATTCAACAAACCTGAACTAAAGGCCATTGATATTCCAAAACCAGATCTTCTACACAACACTCTATTCTATATCTGTATGAGACTAGACTTTTAGCAACCGGTAAATAGAGTGTGTGTAGGGACCAGGTAAATATAGGATTCAACTAAGACTTAGGCTCCTCCCATAAAGGAAACTAATTAGTAATAGAATCACATATATCCTTGATTTATATATCATTTATATCATTGATCAATCACCTCAATCAATCAACTCAATTAGAGTCCAATTAGATCATCACTATATAATTCAGATCCCTAACTTATGCATTTGATACATTGTGTATAAGTTAATCTAGAATTCTAATTATATGATTTCCCATTACTTATTCTGCTAGTAAATAGTAAGTTGCTGTTTACCTTAAAAACTTCAATGATGTGTCCATATTAAGTTTACACAGCAAAGAAAAAAGAGGACCAGCAAAGCCAGTCTTATTCATGATAATAGCTCCTCGCTCCTTGTCTACTATAATATGATGTTTTTGTTTGATAAGTCATGTGTATTGTATTAGATGCTAAGTTAATGGATTTTTTGTAATCTAACAAAAAAAAAATCGATCCGGAGAATCAATGAAGCTCGAGAATGAAAAAAAACCATAATCATTGGGAGTTGTAGTAGACAAGTAGTTGACCATCAGTAACATGGCATCCCAAATTTATTTGGCTACCATTTGAGACCTAATCTTTTCTTAGTTTTTCTATTATATACGAATCAATCTTGGAAAAATTCATAGAAAACGCATCGATCTTACATAGAAAACTGGATGAATACCTAATTTTCTCTCTGAAGAACAAGCCATTATGTTTGTATTATTATATCCTAGTGTTATTCCATTTGAATTACCAAAAAATGATAATAACGTTGACGACCGTAATTAACATATACTGTATATGCTGATTTATACCATCTGCCATCTATGATGGCTATCAATGAGTAAGAAAAAAAAAAAACAAACAAACATCGTGGTCACTATGCATATGAGAGAGTGAGTATTAGAAGGTCTTTTTGTACTTATTTTCTGGTTCAAGAATATCGTATCATATTCGTTTATGTAAGTAACACGTTATGTGTTGAGTGAGCTACTTCATTCAACTCTTCTACAGTGGAGCAGCAAATCTGGACTACTATAGACATGATCTCTACTGCATTAATGTAGTGGTATTACTTGACCTTTGTATCATCTTTCATACATAGCTCTTAGCTCTACTATTGTATTACCTTTCACACTTAGCAATAGGTAATTGTACTGCTATATATATCCTCCAGTTCGGAGAAGAATACATCTGGGAATTATACCATAAACCTATTCTTGACATGGTATCAGAGCAATTCTGCTCTTGAGACCGATACCCATACCCACATTCCGCTGCCAGAAATACCAAGAGAAGAACTCTGTTTCTTCCTCTATACCGGTACCAGAAGAATTTTTCTTCACCTTACCCAATACCCAGATCATACCAAACTCTAGCTTGAATATCAAGCACGAGTTCCTACCCATATACCCAAGATCATATCCAATTCTGATTACCCATTACCCATACCAAATATTTTGCTCAAACATTGAGCAAAACTCTTACCCAGAAAATCCCACCCAATACCTAAGAACAACCCGTTTCTGTTATATACCCATTACCATATCAAGAACTTTTGTTCTTCAATACCCAAGCTTTTGCTTAAAGATCGAGCACATACCCATAATACCAAAGAACAAATTTTGTTCTTCATTTACCAGACCAATACCAAGAAAAGAAGAAATTTCTTCTAATCCTTTGCTTTTGCCGTACCCGTACTTTCCCACCATATTCATACCACCAGAAAAACATACCAGAGCAGTTTGAAATTTCATTGTTTTCTAAAATTTCAGATTTCTTGTGTGAAGCCAAATCTTGCTAATCAACAAACCCAGGAAGTGACGACGAACAACTCGTAGCTCACCTCCATCAGAACACAACTCCATCAATCTTAGACCGGAGTGCTGCCTTCAGACAGCCGCGCCGTCCGCTCAGACCGCCGTGCCGTCGAGCCCAGACCTTGCACCGTCTGCAACTGATTTCATTGCCGGGACCGGAGCAACCGCAGCTGCTTCAACCTCCATACTGCCTCGGCGTCGCTCATCTGACCGCAGCTCCATCGACTTCAGAGAGACCGCCGTCAACCTCAGACCAGATCGGAGTGCCATCAAGCCACAGTAGATTTCGTCCCGTGCATCCAGTGCAAGTGATATTAAACCCAACTGATTTGGGCTGACATCCTTACTCAGGCCCAAAACCCAGTATCCCAACCTTTTTTGTTTTTTTGTTTTAAGTTGGTCAGAATTAAAAAAAAAAAGAAAAAAAAAAGAAAAAAAAAAGGTAATAAGACTAGAAATTTTATCCTTGTACCGTCGAGCTTACTCGTTTAACATAACGCAGTAGGCAACACCCAAGGATCGAATTTCTCTTCTCTTTACTTGATAAATTATCAGCCATGATTGCTCAATACCGACCACCACATGTTCGTAGCTCCCAGCCTTCTTCATCTACACCTCTGTTGAAATCACCCTCTCAAGGACCCATGAAATGCACTCATTGCAAATCAACTAGTCATATGGTAGAGACTTGTTTCTACTTGATTGACTTTCCTGACTGGTGGGATGATCACATTGCCAATCGCAAGGAGGCCCAAGCAAAAGGAGTACGAGAGAAAGCGAAATCATTCCAACCCCATGGAAACAAGAACCCAAAGAGCTACCAGCCCAAAGGCAAACCTCAGGCCTCTCTCCAGATTACTTCGCCAGACTCGAGTTCGAGTACAACTATTGTCGAACCCAGTCATGGTGATCACTCTGGTAACTCCACTTTTACCTTCATGACCACTTCAGGTACACCTGTCTCTTTGCTCTCGAGTAACTCTGCCTTTAATTGGAAAGATATGTGGATAATTGATTCGGGTGCAACTGACCATATGACTAATAACTCTAGCAATATTCACCATTTAACTCTAGTTCATCGCTCTGGCGTAACTAATGCAAATGGTGATTCCTACCCCATTACTGGTGTTGGGTCTGTCACTCTTACAGACTCAATTACCCTTGACACTGTGTTGCTTGTTCCTTCTTTGTCTCATAACCTCTTGTCAGTCAAACAGATAACCCAACAATTGCATTGCTGTGTAATTTTTTTCCCCTGGTGTTGTGTATTTCAGGACATCCTAACAGGGGAAATCATTGGACGGGGTATTGAGAAGGGGGGATTATACTACATGGAGATGACAACTGCTGGTAATCTTCGTGTGAGTGAAGCACATCAGATTCAGAAAAAAGTATCCACAGATGAAGAACAAATCTGGTTATGGCATAAGAGATTGGGACATCCATCATTTGGATATCTCCAAACTCTCTTCCCTCAATTATTTAAGCACTGTAAAGCATCACACTTCAAATGCAACACTTGCATTTTGAGCAAAAGTCACCGTGTGAACTACCCTTTGAGCTCTAGTAAAAGTACTGCCCCATTTGATCTTGTTCATTCTGATGTTTGGGGGCCATGTCCACCAACGCACATTGGAATGAAATGGTTTGTTCTGTTTGTTGATGATTGTACCAGGATGAGTTGGATCTACTTGATCAGACATAAAAGTGATGTCTTTTCTGTATTTCAGACGTTTCATGCGATGATCCAAACTCAGTTCCAAAAGCCCATCAAAGTCCTTCGTATAGATAATGGCGGGGAATATGTGAATCATCTTCTTCACCAATATCTAGCTACCCATGGAATCATTCATCAGACCACCTGTCCTCAAACCCCTCAACAAAATGGTGTAGCGGAACGAAAGAACCGCCACATTCTTGAAGTTGCTCGCTCCATGTTGATTGGAGCTAATATGCCTGAATATTTTTGGGGTGATGCTGTGTTAACTACTGCCTACCTCATAAACAGACTTCCTACACAAGCCCTTCAGTCCACAGCTAAGAAAAATCATCCACTACCAAAAACACCGATCCAAGCTCTTGAAAGTTATTTGCCTTTACCACCTACCCATGCCCTTGATCCAAAGATTTTTGGTTGTGTAGCTTATGTTCATATCCATCGAAATCGAAGGACTAAGTTGGATGCTTGTGCTGAAAAGTGTGTCTTCATCGGTTTTGCTTCCACTCAAAAGGGATATCGGTGTTATAACCCCACTACTAAACGTTCCTATGTTTCAATGGATGTTACATTTTGTGAACATGAGCTATATTTTTCCCCGAAGACTCCTCTTCAGGGGGAGAGTAATGCTGAGGAAGAGCAGTCTTTAGGGGATTTCTTAGGTCTCTTGAATAACCAGATATATGAATCTACTGGAGTGAGAAGCATTGAGCGTGGATCAACTGAAAGGAGTGACCCTCTACCAGCATCAGAAATAGATTCTATACTCCGTGAAAATGGCAATCAGTTGTCGACTCCAGAACCAGCAGAGATAAATACTTCTTCCCCTTCTACTACCCCAACAACACCAATGCTTCCTGAGGATGATCCGGAGGTAACTGATAATCCTTTGTTTGAATCTCATGATAATTCTGAGCTTAACCCTGAAATAGAACCAAGTAACATCATAGGGATTCAGAAGTTACCATTCCGAAAAAATCGAGGTCAACCAAAGGCTCAATATGAACCAGATCCTAAAGCCAAGGCCAAATATCCCATAAGCAATTACATGTCCTCCCATAGGTTATCCAAGTCATATGCGTCTTTTGTATTTCATTTATCTGCTATTGTCATTCCAAATAAAGTGCATGAAGCTCTAGCTGATCCTAAGTGGACTAAAGCTATGGAGGATGAAATGGAAGCCTTGCAAAAGAACCACACATGGGAACTAGTGCCAAGACCCACAGGGAAGAGAACAGTTGGGTGCAGATGGATCTATACATTGAAGTATGCGGCTGATGGTACGCTGGATAGATATAAAGCCAGATTGGTTGCAAAAGGATATACTCAGACATATGGTATTGACTATCAGGAGACTTTTGCACCAGTGGCCAAGATGAATACTGTTCGAGTATTACTGTCATTAGCAGCTAACTTAGACTGGCCTCTGAAGCAGTTTGATGTGAAGAATGCTTTCTTGCATGGAGACTTGAAGGAAGAAGTCTACATGGATCTACCTCCAGGCTACTCTCTACCTTCACAAGCAGGAATGGTGTGCAAGTTGAAGAAATCATTGTATGGACTAAAGCAGTCCCCGAGGGCGTGGTTCGGAAGATTCAGCCAATCTATGAAACAATTTGGTTACAAACAAAGCAACTCTGACCATACATTGTTTCTGAAGCGAAGGAAAGACAAACTTACTGCACTTATCATTTATGTTGATGATATGATTGTGACAGGTAATGACCCAGAAGAAGTGAAGAGACTCCAAGAACATCTTTCGTCTGCTTTTGAGATGAAAGATCTTGGCGGACTCAAATACTTCTTGGGGATAGAAGTGGCTAGATCAAATGAAGGCATTAGTCTATCTCAGAGGAAGTATGTGGTTGACTTACTCGTAGAGACAGGCTTGCTTGCATGCAAACCTGCAGATACACCGATGGAGCAAAATCACAAGTTAGCTGAATATCCAGACCAAGTGCCTACTAACAAGGAGAGATATCAAAAGTTAGTAGGCAAGCTGATTTATCTCTCACATACCCGACCTGATATTGCATATGCTGTAAGCGTTGTAAGTCAATTCATGCACGCACCAAGTGAAGATCACATGGAAGCAGTATACAGAATTTTGAGGTACTTAAAGACAAATCCAGGCAAAGGGATCATGTTTTCCAAAAATAACCATACAAAGATAGAAGGATACACAGATGCAGATTAGGCCAGTTCCATCACTGATAGAAGGTCCACTTCAGGTTACTTTACCTTTGTGGGAGGTAACTTAGTCACATGGAGAAGCAAGAAGCAAAAAGTAGTTGCTAGATCCAGTGCTGAAGCTGAGTACAGAGGAATGGCTCATGGAGTATGTGAAATGTTATGGCTTTGTCATTTGATGAATGACTTAGGATTCAAATCTGAGTATGCCATGAATTTGTATTGTGACAATAAAGCAGCCATCGATATAGCACACAATCCAGTCCAACATGACAGAACAAAACATGTTGAAGTTGATTGACATTTCATCAAGGAGAAGTTGGAGTCAGGAATCATTAACATGCCACATGTACCTACTAAAGATCAACTTGCAGATATTTTGACCAAAGCCGTTTCTGCAAAAGTGTTCCACAGCTCATTAGACAAGTTGGGTATGCGAGACATCTATTCCCCAACTTGAGGGGGAGTGTTGAGTGAGCTACTTCATTCAACTCTTCTACAGTGGAGCAGCAAATCTGGACTACTATAGACATGATCTCTACTGCATTAATGTAGTGGTATTACTTGACCTTTGTATCATCTTTCATACATAGCTCTTAGCTCTACTATTGTATTACCTTTCACACTTAGCAATAGGTAATTGTACTGCTATATATATCCTCCAGTTCGGAGAAGAATACATCTGGGAATTATACCATAAACCTATTCTTGACATTATGTAATTAGGTACGGTATTCCATTTGCTTGTTGTAAAAGACCGCTGGTTACATTTCCAGACTGTTCTTCGGTTTCATTCAAAAGAATGATATGATCATGTATTCATCACTGGTTAAGCGGATCCGCAATTAACAGGGTTAGAAAAAAATTCACTATTCCTCATTATAACTCTATAGAGGCATTAACAGGGTTAGTAATTAAAAACTTAATTACTGAAACTTCTAGAATAGTAACGTTCTCTGCAGATGCATGACCTCTCGTAATTCTTATATATCATATCGAACTGTCGAACCCAGCGAACTGATATCGGTGAGAACGACTGAACCCAGAACCTCTGACAGTTCGGTCGGGCTTAATCTCTTCTCTCTGTTTATTTGTCCTGCGGAGGCTTTCAGTTGCTTACTCAAGACAAGAATGATAATGATGAGCAAAGCTACAAATGAACAAACCTATAGAATAGAGAAGACACTTATGCCCTAGCAGAATTTATGGAGCACCCATCTAACTTTTTCCCATACCCATCTCACTTTCATAACCCACACTTCTAAATAAGGTCTCTCAGTCAAACCCTAATCAACCTAATTAAGAATAAGCTAATCACTTATTGGGATCCATTCAGTTTATACTATATCCTACTCATGTTCTTGTTGTATTATAATAACTGATCGGGAATCTGGAGTCGTTCTTTATTAAGGGCCGGGTCTATTCTACTGGCATTTCCATGAAGATCACGAGGACAGTTACAACCATGGGTCATTCTTAAAGGATTGAAAGTGAGCTGCAGTAGCTGTGGTCAACCTTAGGTCCGGGTGGGCTGAATTTTTATTTTATTTTTTATATTTTACCTATCACATTTTAAATTAAAAATATATTAAATAATTACGTAGTTAACTGATCATTAAGAAATTAATATTTTAACATTTTATAAAAATTTGATAACAAAAACTAAAGATAAAAGAACATAGCTACTCAAATAATTGAGCTCTTGAATATAAGCAAAATCTAATAACTAAGCATACAATCACCGCTCAAACAATCCAATAAACGAGTGTATAATCTTTAAACCTAACTGGACAGAAAAACACAATCTAATAACTATGAATCAAACGTTGGTACTATTACAACTATATATCTATATATATATATATATATATATATATACACATCATTAGCATTAGTCATCTACAATAAATTAAGCAAACAATTGAGATTAGAATTAATTAGAATATCAATAGAAATACAATGCGATATGGGATTAATAAAATAAACAATATATATGTAATCAGATAAAAAAAATCATATAGACTAAGTTCAATTACATAAAGAAATTTGGGGTGGGCTGGTTTTTATTATTTAATTTTTTTTTAATTATAAATATGCAACAAATCAATGTTTTCTCAAAATCTGGGGTGGGCTGTAGCCCACCGTAGCCCATATATATGTACGCCTTTAGCTGTGGCTATCATGTGAGCGGCCCTGAGTTTGGATTTGGAAGCTGCTAGCTTCGTGCTGGGAAAGTTCGGTTGAGATTTTAACCCTAATTTATGTATCCCAGCTTATATTCATTAGAATAGTAATGATCGATGATGATCTGGTTCACGTACCCCAAATTCTCTCAAGTGGATCGGGCAGCTACTTAATATTGGTAAGAAACTAAGAACTAAGAAAGGAGGTTGAGCGAATTGGATTTGTCTGGGTCTGGCCGTCCCTGGGCATTAATGATTTGGTGATCAAGCAAATAGAATTGAATATATATCGGAATTCGGAACTCGTGTATGGATGTTGGATATGAGTGTTGGAGAGTCGACCTAATTTAGTTAAACTCATTTGATATAATTAGTTAATAATTAGCTGGTCTCAATCCCAAGACCAAAACTTCAACCTAATCCGGCCAATGTGCTCTCATTAAGCTCGACCAATTAAGTACGTAGCAACTAGCAACTGCCATATGATTTGAATTGGGGTAGGTTAGTCAATTAGCTGAGTCACACTCTGTAGCTTGTACTCTTCATTATTATATACTGTACTTTCACAGTACACCTTCGTTCGTTGTTCAAAATTCCGTTTTCATCTTCAGAAACGTACAGTAAACCTTCAATGCAATAATGAGGGTAAGCCGTGACCAAATCCTATCTCCAAATCCATACTCGAAATCGGCTCCTCCTCCGCCTCCGACTCCTAGACCATAGCTAGCCTGGTTAGCCGGCTATGGTATCACCACTGCCTTACTCGTCCCTAACAGCCTCCCATATACAAAGGTAGAAATAGGGATCCACGTCTTCCGTCAAGCTCTTTGGCTCCTCTCTTGCGATTTGGCTAGCTAGTCGTCGCCGCCAACTTGGTCAATTTGACCGCTGCTAGAAAGACCCTTGCAGAGAACACCCTAAACCCGACTTTTTGTTTAAGTTTTCTCAAACTAGATAAATCAAGTCTTAAAGTAAAAGATAAAAAAAGTTGATATGTTATTATAAGAAGCTGATGTAGCTTGACAAATTGACCTTTCGGCACATAAACACATTACAAAGCATTCTGAGAGCAAATGCCCCCATTCTGGGTGGGTTAGACCAATTTTCAACCCGGGTTATCGATTTATTAATTTTTATCATCTAAATCACTCATTGATATCTGGTTCAACAATACAACAACAAAATCAATCCGAGGACCAATTTTTAACCCGAGTTATCGATTTATTAATTTTTATAGAAAGTGTCCGTTGCTATTTGATATGGTCTCTTAAATCTTGATCTGAACGACCCATATTAAAGACCTCGTTCGAGGATTTGTGTCAGCCCCATGTGCAAGATGATGCGAGTCATGTGCAAGTTGCAAAGCTGAAATTGGTGGAGATTGATGTGGGCCTCGATGAGAAATTGGTCTAGCATAAGAGGTGGGTTGATTGTCAACTCAAGTCATGGTCCGACTAGGTAGGTCCCGCATGGGGCCTAACTTCAACCCAGACCAATTTCATACTGATGGATTGATGTGTTCCTGTTATCTTATATTTATATATGTCTCTTAGTCTTCATAATTACAATTAGTTCCCTTATTTGTGATTAATTAACATTATTTTAGTGTTCTTGTAAGTTTGTGTCATAAAGAGAAGAATTGGAGCTAAAATGCGCAAACTAGAACTAAAAGGCAACTGCAATCCCAAGTGCTAGAATTTGTCTAAGCATAACATCCAAATTCACCGAATTACTGGGAATTATTCATATTGAATCAGACTATAAGCCTTATGCCCTTATATCATTGAAAAGCTACGAAGGTATAGTTTCCGTGGGATTTTACGGATGTCGATTTCGATACTTTTAGAGTGAGTTATGATCGTTTGAATGAAAAACTGTCACATCAAAAATCTGCTCGGATTTGCAAGCATTTGGGGAGAACTCAAGTTCTGTCAGGACCCATTTTGAATTTCACTCTGAAACCCGAAGTAAATCCTACGGGAACCACCTCCAAGAAAAATTTACTGAAAATTCAGCATAACCTTCATTGAAAGTGGACAACCCTTCATTATAAAACACCTGCAAACAATTCTAAAAAAAATTCAAATTCAAATTCAATCTTATACTCCTGGAGACTTCGTGCTCCCCAAAGTCACAACACCTCCCAATTTATTTACTAATATAATAATAATCTCATAACCACCAAATCATAAGTTTAGAGCAATTCTAACAGTGAATGAAAGATAAATATAAAAATAAACGGAAGCTATATGATGGACTATGCCTCAACTCCATGTACGCCCGATCTCAACTATGCTAACCTGCAAACTAGGCATTTAAAACCGAAGGGCCCGGGGGAGAAACAATTTAAAAACGTTAGAGTGAGTGGACAAAAATAAAGTTTAAAAGAAACGAGTCTTTATGCTTTCCCGATTTAATTTCTACAAAAAAGCTATGTTGCATGCGACACGCTTAAAAACTTTTAACTTAAAAATTAACAAAAACGTGACTAGCCTCGCTCGTCTCCCATACTTTATAATATAAAGCCTTTCAGGCCAAAATATATATGTATGTATTTACACTCGTCATACTCGTATGAATTCATATGAAAAATATGAAAAATAGAAATTCATACAAGGCTACAACGCTTGCGTCTCACGCTCACGTCACACCATAATGAAATTTCACCTCATTATGGCGGAAAAACACATATGGCTAGCTAGCATTTATATACTGTAGTCGGTTGTGTAGAAAATAACCTCTCAAGCCCGTAAACCAGTAAGCATCCCAGCATGGTTAAGACAACTGAGGCCGCCCTAGGGTTCTCGTCCGAGAAAATGATGGGCCGCCAGTCCTCGGTGGCAGCCTTGGGCCGGGAACGGTCTCAGAAGGTATAAGGAAACTGGAAGCTTGAACCAACAACAAAGGGGAGTTGTCCCACATCAGTTTTCAAGTGAAGGAAGACCCATTCTTGGGCCATAAATATGGCCCAGCCACTAGTTTGTCAGGTATCATTAACTACCCTCATTAATTACATTCGTCAAAGATACTGAAATAAGTTTTGGAGGAGGAAAGATTGGAAGGCCCCGGTCACCCTTGTTATTGTAGGACAACAGGAGGATAACCAACCACCTATCATATACGCCATCAGCTTCTACAAACCTCATCCAGGATTGTATAGAAATATTTGGCGCCGTCTGTGGGAATCTTGACAAAACGTCAGCGTGACTCGATGACTGAGTTAACAGAGCAGCAAGACCAGGAGGCAGGACAGGAAGGACGAAGGGAGGTGACATAAGGACAGACCCCGGAGTCAGGAGGGGAAAGTTCAGAAATTACGGGGAGAGCCCTGCGTGATGGAACACTAGAGTATGTGCCGCGTGATCTCAATCCCCAGGAGGTAGCGGAAATGTTGGAATATATGAGGGCACAAATCACCCGGCCAGAGCAGGAAAGTGCTAGGGATCGAGGAGAGGCCTCCGAGAGGGAGTGAAGGTTGGAACGAGATAATGCCACTCTCATGAGAGTGCTAACCCGAGAGGTTGAGCACAGGGAGGCATTGGATAGGACGGGGGAGTTGGATCGGGTGGCCACTGTTTTGGCCACGATCCTTAGCGCGCGGAGCAGAGGTTTCTAGCGAGCAAAGAGTAGGGGAGATGTTGCTGGCGTGCCACCTCACGGACGAGGAAAGAGTTTGTAGGAGTGCGCTTGACTTCTTGATCAGGCGGAAGGGGGTTTCCAGGTGCCACCTCAGGGGAGGAATTTTCGAGCACAAGGCGATTCGATACTCACGGTGTCGCGAGCAAAGCAACTATAGGGAAATCAGGGTGACCGGAAAAGAGTCCGAGAGGGCTCTGAGAAAAGGCTAGGCGGCGGTGCGCTTAGGGTTAAGGTTTTTGATTGGCTCGAAGGGTAATTGGTGTTTGCAGTTTGTATTTTTGTTGAGATATTTGATTGTGTGTTTAGAGACTGCTTCGAGTCTCCTTATATAGAAGCTTAACTTGCGGCAGAGGGAAGATCATAGTTCAAGTTGGATTCTGAAACCCTAATCCACAAGGACACGATTTTACTCACGCGAACCAACCAGCTTGTGACACCTGTTTAGTTCGCACACTTCATTCCGCATTGGGCTTTGCTTCTGTGTTGCCAACTGTAGACTCCTATGCGGACTGGATTTAGGAACAATCTTATCCTACGGGGTGTCACAATCTCAAACCAATCCGCGAGCTACTGAAGCTCGTCTCTATCTCGCGGGCTATTTGCAGCTCGCGAGCCTTAGAAGTGCCTTTTATTTTAAAAGGGCCACAAAGATTGGCCCGAAGCATGTCAAAGACTTTTAAGAATCTTCAACGATAAAAAATGGTGCACGCGGACTCCGCCAGTTACTTCTTCGTAGAGCCTTCCACGCGAACTGGTTTGCCAGTTCGCCTAGATATATTTCTGCCTCACCTAGGACTTTAACACGAAGTACATCTGGCGCGCAAACACTGAATGTCTCACCTCGACTACGTGAAGTGTCAATCTCGCCTTACGTACGCGGAGTGAGCTCAGTCATTCAGCGCAAAGTAACTCCGAGCGCGATCTGCGTATTCCGTGCGAAGTCGCTTCATTCGCGAACTATGTAGTTCACGCGGAGTCGTCTTTCTTGAACAAAAATGCCCTTTGGCTCAAACATTGCCCCCTAGGCCTTGAACTTTGAGACTAAACAAGAAAGCCTTATTTGAACACGTCACGATGATTTCAGATTCTAACATCTTGGCGTCATCGCGATCTCGCCTCGCGGAAGATCAAAAATGTAAGGTCCCCGACCATTTCGCGAGACAACTTGGTTTTATCTAAAGGGGTTCCTTACTCACTACGTAGCAAACAAGTGTGTATCCTGATGTAAGGTTGGCGAAGCGAACTGCACTATCTCGCTGGTGAATATAAGAAATGATGACCCGAATCAACGAGAAACACAGACTTCGCCAAACTCGACACCCCGTGCGTACAGGCTTTAAAGGAAACTTTAAGAGACTCTGTTCCAGCTTTATTTCGCTTGTCATGTTGCCTCCATGTGAAACTTTTTCACTAAGCAACAAAACGGCTGAGGTTCAAATCTGGTTTTCTCTTGAGATTGGGTAAAGGTCTCTACGCAACTGTTTACTTGGGAAGTAGGAAGTCACTATAGAATCACATGTTCACCTTATCTTCAAGGTTCACATCCCGGAGCAAAGTTCTGCATGTAGAACACATGCATGTTAACAAGAGTCAGTCCCCTCTTTCTATAAGAGAAATCTGCTGGCCGAATTTGGAATATCAACCAAGTCTTCCTGCTTCTTCGCCATGGATCCTTCTTCTTTCTTATTCCTCCTTCTGTCTCTGCTTAAAGCGAAACCACTATTTTCCCGGCTCATTGCTTGCTTTGATGAGTTTCGAAATCTACTCTTAGGTCGAAGGTGGGTTTCAAAATCCACTATTAGCCCAATCCTTTGCTTGGAAGAACAAATAGTTTGGGCACCTTCTGCCTTGCGCCTGTTGTTCTGCCCACGCGTGAGGCTTCAGAGGTCCTTTGTCCACTCATGTTTCGGGAGTTCGCCAGTGTTCTTGAAGCACGCCTTGAAAGCTTGGGAAGTAGCATGAGGGACCCGTCTCCGATGCTTAGATCCAACTTCAAAGCGAAGCATTCAGAGTGTTTGTGAACATGCTTGCTTCGGCCGCAAAGCTACTCATGTAGCTTATATCAGAGTGTAAGAATGAAAAACATGTGATGTTATATTTAGGGCCTCTAAGATAAGCCCCAATCTTGTACTAATCTGTTATTTTAGACTTTGCATGTTTATGATAAAATGGAAGTGCAAAATGAAGAAAATTTTATTTAGGGCCTCTGGAATAGGCCCCAATCTTGTACTAGTCTGTTGGTTAGACCTCGCACGTTTACAATGTTTATAATCTAACTTATCTCTCAGGTTGGCCCCTAGTGGAAGGTGGTGGAGTGCTATCGCGAAGGCGTGGAGCACTAAGAACAGTGGTCACGGGATCCGCGGGGGCCGCAGGGTCCACGCATTCCCAAACGCCAGCGAGATGACGCTCTAAGAAACGACCATTAATAGGATTGGGATGGAGGGTACCGTTGAGGTCGCGCAAGTGGTATGCCCCCTTGGGTAATATGCGATGAATAATAAAAGGTCCTTCCCACCGCGCGGACCACTTCCCGCGGCCTTTAGTTTTTTCGCCCAACGGTAGCACTGCGCGCCATATTGATTGTCCCTCAGTAACGCTCTGTGCGCGGGTAAGTTTATCGTAGGACCGCGCAACATGTTGTTTTTCAAGGATGAGATTGTTGAAATCAGTGATGCGATGTTCGTCAAGGTCTTCAAGCTCTTGCCACATTGCCTGGACGTAATCGTCACCAAGCAACTGGTGCTGTTCTTGGACACGAAGTGAGGCAACATGTACTTCCAGAGGAAGGACGACGTCATGGCCAAACATGAGAGCGTAAGGGGTGGTATCTGTTGGACCGCGCTTAGAGGTATGGTAGGCTCACAGAGTATGGTAAAGCTAAAGATGCCAGATGTGAGGATTCAACTCTAGCATCTTTCGCAAGATACCGAGGATAACTTTGTTTCTCGTCTCCGCTTGACCATTGGATTGTGCATAATAAGGGGTCGAATGTAGGAGTTTAACACTATAGCCGGCGAGGATTGTGACTACAGTGTCAGCCATGAAAGCTGCCCCCCGATCTGTGACAATGCACTCTGGGACACTAAAGCGGGAGATAATATTACAGAAGATAAAATTGCGAACTGCGGTTACGGAGGCAACCTTGAGTGGCTCGGCCTGAACCCACTTGGTGAAGAAATCAGTAGCGACGATAATGAACTTATGCTGCTTGGAGGAATGGGGATGGATGATGCCGATGAAGTCAATCGCCCATCATCGCCCTGGCCATGGTTTAATGATCGGTTGTAATGGAATGTTTGGGACATGTTGAACGGGTCCGTGAGCCTGGCAGTCCTGACATCCCTTGGCGAACGTGATACAGTCTTTGAGAATGGAAGGCCAATAGTAACCGTGACGACGGATTAACCAACACATCTTTGGTCCAGCTTGATGCGAACCGCAAACTCCAAAATGCACCTAGCGCATGAGTCGCTTAGCCTTGGTGTCATACACGCAGTGGAAGTCATTACCGTCTTCACCACGCCGACGAAGCTCGCCGTTGCAAAGCACGAAGTTGAGGGCGAGAAACCATATTTGCCGAGAATGAGTAGCGTCCTGAGGGTGCTCGAGGTTGGCAATGAATGGGAGTCGCCAGTCTTCATCGATGGGATCTAAAGCATCGACGCCAAAAGTGTCTGTTTATATTGCCCCCTTGCCATAAAAGAAGGAAGGGTGCGCCGTTCAACTTTGAGAAGCAGTTCGCGCACTCCATCTCGCAAGCTAAGACCGGATGCAATTTGCGTGAGCTCATTCGCCGCGAAGTTGAACTCGCGTGGAATGTGCTCAACGTGAACATTGTCAAAGCGATCTAAAATGTCAAAGGCCTTCCACAAGTAGGGCTCAATAGAAGAACTTAAGCACTTGAAATTTGCCACAAGCTGGTTGACAACAAATAACGAATCGCCGAAGACTTGAACCTCGCGGACTCCTAAGTCCAACAAAATGTCCAGTCTAATGATGAGTGCCTCGTACTCCGCCTGATTATTTGTACATTTAAGGTCTAGCTGGAAAAAGTAAGAAAAACGGTCCCCTGCAGGGTTCTCGATGGTTATCCTTGCACCTACAGCGAACTCACTGCGCGAGCCATCAAAGTAAAGAGTCCATGGAGTAAGTCTTACTACGGCGAACTCTAACTCGGGGAATGCCGTCAGTTCGGTCGGCGGGTGGTGAGCGAGGAAGTCTGCGATGGCTTGTCCCTTCACTGCTTTTTGCGGGACATATTACAAAGAGAATTCAGACAAAGCCAATATCCATTTGCCTATGCGTCCTCGAAGGATAGGGCGGGAAAGCATGTACTTGATAAGATCGGACTGAGCGATCACTACTGTGGTAAAGGCTAACATGTAGTGGTGGAGCTTGCAACCAGCGAAGAAAAGGGCAAGGCACAATTTTTCCATCGGAGAGTAGCGCGTCTCGCAATCGGTTAAAACCCTGCTAAGATAGTAAATAACATGTTCTACTCCATTCTCATCGTCTTGTGCCAAGAGTCCGCCAATGGACAGGTCAGCAGCGGCGATGTAAAGCTTAAGCGAAACGCCGGGGCGAGGAGGAACCAAAACAGGCGGGTTTGTAAGATAATCTTTGATTCGGTCAAAGGCCTCTTGGTGTTGTGACTCCCATACGAACTCGGTTGCCCCCTGGAGCTTGAGGAGAGGTGAAAAAGGCTGAACCTTCCCTGCCGCATTTGAAATAAACCGGCGGAGGAAATTGATTCGCCCGTTCAATTGTTGGAGCTCCTTTTTGGTTGTAGGGGGTGATGCACTTATGACCGCTTGCGCCTTGTCTTTGCGGATCTCGATGCCCCGTTGGTGGACTAGAAATCCTAGGAAATCGCTTGCCTCTGCGAAGAAAACACACTTGGCAGGATTCATCTTTAGGTGATGTTTATGCATCCGCGTGAAGACCTGTCGTAGGCCTTCTACGTGTGTTGCCCGTGACTTGGTTTTACTACTACGTCGTCTATGTAGACTTCGATCAGCTTACCTAGGATATCGTGGAAGATGAAGTTTATGGCACGTTGATATATTGCCCCCGCGTTCTTGAGCCCGAATGACATGACGACATACTCGAAGGCGACTGCGAACCCCGGGCAGCGGAAAGCAGTCTTGTGGCGATCTTCTTCAGTGACAGGGATCTGATGGTAACCAGCAGTTCCGTCCATGAAGGATAGCACTTCATGCCCCGCGGCTGCGTCAATAAGGAGGTCGGCAACATGCATGGGATATATATCTTTAGGCGTTGCGTTGTTGAGGTCCCGGTAGTCAACACAGACGTGCATCTTGCCGTTCTTCTTGCGGATGGGAAAGACGTTGGACAACCATTCATTGTACTTGGCCACGCGAATGATACCTGATCGGTGCATGTTTTGGATTTCTTCCTTGACCGCGATCTGGGTCCCAGTTCGCATGAATCTGCCATCTTGGCGGACTGGACGTCTGTCGGGATGAGTGGGCAGGCAGTGATAGACTAAGTCCGGGGATAGGCCAGGCATGTCCTCGTATTTTTCGGCAAAGCAGTCTCTATATTCATGCAATAAGGCAAGAAGGTCTTCTTTTACTTGTCCTGCCAGCTTAGCACTGATGAAGAGTAGTAACGATTTCTCTATAGTCCCCACGTCAACTTGTAAGGTGGGGTCGTGGACTTGAGGTGAGTCCCCATTGTGTTAGGTTGGAGGCTGTTACCCCATAGGGGCGGCCTTTGGAATCAACTCCTTGGACTTCTAATGGGCCCAAGTCGGTGTTGTAGTAGCGAGCGTCATTGAAGTTTGCAGAAATGGAGAAATGGCGCGGGTCTGCTTTGATAAGGACCACCTCGCGTTTCTCATTATCCCAGATTATGAGCTCCTAGTGCATGGAGGAAGGTATACAAAAACTTCTGTGGATCCAGTCGCGGCCCAGGATCATGCTATAAGATGAAGCGCATTCGGCGACAAAGAATGTGTAAACCCGCGATGCTGGTCCCACCTTGACTCGTAAGAACAAAAGACCTAAAGTTCTGGAAACATGTCCAGTGTAGTTCTTGACTGTCAAAGACGTAGTCTGGATCATTGAGCGCGGGATACCGAGAAGTCTTATAGTGCAAGTGGTGACGACATTTGCTGCAGCTCCTGTGTCGACCATGACTTTGTTTATCATGATTCCTTCTACTTCAGCTGTAATGTACAATGGCCTCATGTGAGTGGCCATGTCCAAGGTTAGAGTAGAAAAGGTGAGAGTTAACATGCTTGTGACGCTGCTTGTGGCTTCCAATGGAGGAGCGTTAATGGGTTCTGCCTGGACCGGACTCATTTCGTTACTGCATGGTGGGGATATGTCACAGACATTATTACTACTGTCTGGAATATCCGTCTCGTTGCATGTTGCGTTCGGTGGGAGAGCATATCGCTCGGAAATGAAGAACACCATGCCGACTTGAAAAGAGAATTGCTCATGGATTGGGACCATTGGGGTCTCAATGTTTCCGAGTTCTCCCTCGAGCACAACGAATGCGCTCTCTGTTGGGCTGATTCACCTTGCCCTTCTGTTTGGTCTTCTCCTAAGTCAAGACGAGGCTCGGACTGAGTCTCCTCGTTCAGTGAATTTTCCCGGAAGCATTGAGCCATGAGCTCCACAAGGTTAGGGCTAGAGGTAATACTTTCGATGCTTGGCGAGGAGATATGTTCTGGCTGCCGTGGTCACCAAATGAGTTTGGTCGAGGGCTGCTTGCCTTCGGCCGGCTGCTTGTCTGTGGTTAGAGGGACCTTATTGTTATCATCTGCCTTAGATGGAGGAGGGCTCGGGACCTGAGGCTCGCGCTTGGCCGGTGGTCGGGGCTGAATTGGTCTTGATGGTTCCTTCTTTGCCTCAGGTTCTTGGAGACGAAGCTTCTGTGGTCGTGCTGGGTGAGACGGCTCGCGCCTAGGCTCGTGCTTCAAGGTAGTGGACAATCTCCACTTCACTGGGGGAGATGGTTCCCGTCTTTTTTCAGTTTATGGCGACTGTCTACGCCTTGGTGGAGGTAGCGGGTCCTTGCGACGTTCGGCTTCCGACGACGGTCTACACCTTGGTGAAGGCAGTGGGTCCCTGCGACGTTCAGCTTCCGGCGACGGCCTGTGCCGGGAAAACTGTCGATCCCTTCTCCTTTCTGGTTCAGGAGACATCATGTGCCTAACATGGTGCGGATCCTGTCTCGATGGTACAGTAAGGCGACAAAAGACATTGGCCTTTAGGGTGGGGTCGTCTGCTAACTGCGCACAGACACGTGGAGGCATGACAGGTGGTCTTTGGAGTAGAGCGCGCAAGCCTTCAGCTTCCCTCCACATCCTTTCGGGTGTTTGCGCAAACTGCGAGGGTCGTATGATGCCATCGTCTGCAGCTCGCAAGGTGCGCAGGATGCTGCCATACTTCTTCTGTAGCTTCCGCTTCTTGGATCTGTTGATGGTAACCGGCTTGCCTCCTTGCTGCGTGTACCAAATCCCTTCCTTGATCGCTAATTTGGATGTTGGGGGAATGTAGGGATCGGTCAAGATACCTTGTCGAGGGCTTGAAGCCTCGCTGGTTTGGTGTTCGCTGCCGGAGTCGGATATGTCCATCTCGCTTGAAGCTAGAGACAAAGGTATATCCTTAGTCCAGTGTGATTGGATGAAGGTTTCAAGGCGTTTGATCCTCTATTCTAGCTCCTCACGACTCCTAGGGCTCATAGGTTGATAGTTGTCAGCTGGGGACGGTGTATCATTCTGCATGGTAGCCTTACCTTTATCCTTTCTTGAAAGTTGATTGGGCCGAGGTCTGTCAGCAGATTCCCTTGCTGGGTGGCTACTCCTATTTTGGTTTGCCAGCACGGTATAATCATTCGCCGGTCTCTTGCGGTCTCGACCTGGCGGTTTGCGCGGACCCGCGTTTGGAGATAGGTCTAATGTTATAGCACGCTGGCCGATGCGCGGCCAGGAAACGTCGGCAGTTGTGATCATGAAGTCATTCTTTTCTTCGAAGCGGATGTACTTGAGATCCAACCAATCCTGGACTTGTTCCCGGAGCTGGTAGCATTCGCTAGTTCTATGCCCCCAACTGTCATGGAACTTGCATTGGACGCGGCCTTCCTTGTATTCAACGTAGGGTAAGGCCCTTGATACGGTAACGAGTCCGCTGTCGATAAGGTTGTCTAAAACCTCGTGCGCGAGGTTGACATTGTAGATGTACCGGCGAGAGGTCTGACGTGTGTCATCATTACCTTCCTCGCGGTCTCGCTTAGGCGCCCGGACAAGTCCAGGGTGATCCTTCGTTGGCTTGGTTTTGTCATGCGATGGCGGCTGGTTTCCCTTGGATGGTCGTTCCAGTTTATTTTGACCATACCAATTACGGTCGGGAAGGGGTCTACATCCACTAAGGAGGTTGTGGTATCTGGCGTCTTCATCTTCGAAGTGCCGGAATTCAACTAGGTCTGCAGTTGATCGCAAAGCTTGACACAATCTTTGGTATCATGATTGTAGACGTTGTGGAAGCTACAATACTTCTTGTCTTTTAGTTCTTCCTTGGACGGAAACTTATGATCCAAGCGCACGTATTTCGCTTCAATCAAGTCGTTAAAGACAAGATGGGCGTTTTTCGCGTCGTATGTGTATGCCTCGTATTCGGGCTTGGTCCATGCAAAAGACTGGATTGTGATTGGCTCGCGGGTGATTTTGAGATTCTTCAAATTATGAGCCAATGGCTTCCCAGTCAGTTCGACTTCTCCGACGTCATCGTACTCCTGCGCGGTATCCTTCTGCCTTTGGTAGTAAGGGTCGAACGTGGGGGATTAGAGGTTTAGTGCCCCTATTGTCCTGCTTCTTCCCGGTACGTACGTTCCCTTGGAGGTGTTCGCCTTCTCATCTACCTCGTTAAGGATAAGCTCATAACTGCCGACCTTGTTGATTAGGTCTCCCATAGACGTAGAGTGTTCACCATGGTGTTTCAACCATTGATGCTGCTCGAGGCCGCGAACGGCCAATTTAATGGCTTCCTGTTCGGGTTAGAGGAAATCGTATTTGGCCTGCTGGATCTTGAAACGTTGGAGGAAGGAGACTCTTGACTCCATGCTCTGCTGACTCATCTGAGTAAGGGAATCAAAGCCAACCTCTGGCTCAATGGTGCCGTATGTTTCCCAGAACAATCTCTCCATGGTCGGCCAGTCCGCAATGGATCCTGGCTTTAACTTGGAATACCAACTGAATGCAGCTCCGGATAGAGAAGTCCCGAAGAGTTTGAGCTTGAGGATATCATTGTTCCCGTACTGGCCGCACTGGACTTTGAAGCGGGCCATATAGGTTGATGCGTCTTCCCTTGTTTCTCCAGAGAAGGTAGTAAATACAACATTCTTGAACCCATGCGGGAAAGGGTTTTGCGTCATACTATCGGGGTAGGGATCACGATACTGCAAATCAGCATCACCTTTTCTGGTTTGCTCCTTGACGATAGAGGAGATGAGCTGGCGCCAGTCGGCTGTTGTCACAGGTGCGGACTCCACCCCTCCTTCATGGTTTGGCCATGCAGAGAAACTGACGACCTGCCCAACAATCTTGGGAGTTGGGCTGGAGTAGTCTAGAATCGGGTCAGCTGGTGTTCTGGTCCGGTGGCTTGAAGAACCGTTCGCCCCTTTGCATGTAGCAAAAGTGTTACGCGTGGGCGTCATCCTTGAAGTTCAGGCCCCTAGCACAAACTACGGGGGTTTTGGAGTCCCAAATTTAGAGTTTCCCCTAACGCATTCATTTGGAGGGATGTACTTGGACGATCCCTCGTTCGCGCCTCCGCCCGTAGGGTTTAGAGCAAGATTTTTCGGCGCTTGTGCTCTCATCCAATCTTCGACCTCAAGGACCCGTAGGTTTATACGGTCCTGTTTTTCCTTTACTTCTTCTAGCTTCTCTAGACTGTTCTTACTTCCAAAGAAAGAAGCGTTCTGTTGATCATGCATCTTGATGTCGTGGTCGTCCAAGCGACGAGTCTGCTCATCTACTGTCGCGCGAGTGCGTGACAGGATCTCTGTGTTCTGATTCAGGTCCTTTTAGATCTGTTGGAAGGAACCGTTGACCACATCCTTGTCTTCCTTTACTTCGCCGGTGAACCGGTTAAAGTCTTCAGTGAGTATGGTAAGGTTGTGTTGGTCTGCTTCCCAAAGGGTCTTGTCCCTTTTAACCTGTTCAGCAAGGCCGTCAACCTTCCCAGTAAGGCCGTCAACCTTCCCAGTAAGGTCGGCAACCTTCCCAGCAAGGTCGGTGACGCTTTGTTGAGTAGTCAGACTCTGAATTGTCAACTATTCGAACATCTGAGAGATTCGCTCCACAGACAGAGCAGAACCTGTGTCCTGGGTCGGCTGAGAACCTACCATGGCGGTCTCGCTGAAGTCTGGATGACCAAACTGAGCAAGGACCTGTTCTTGAGTGAGGGATCGGCAAGCCGCGCTTTTATGGGGCTTATACCTTGGTGATCTGTGCTTGAGACAAGAAAGCTGAGGCTTCCGGTACGTCACTTCCTCTGTTTTCCCTATGATGTCTCACTTGTATTCCCTGTCCCACTGGGCGTGCCAATGTTTTGGCCACGATCCTCAGCGCGCGGTGCAGAGGTTTCTAGCGAGCAAAGAGTAGGGGAGATGTTGCGGGCGTGCCACCTCGCGGACGAGGAAAGAGTTTGTAGGAGTGCGCTTGACTTCTTGATCAGGCGGAAGGGGGTTTCCAGGTGCCACCTCTGGGGAGGAATTTACGAGAACAAGACGATTTGATACTCACGGTGTCGCGAGCAGAGCAACTATAGGGAAATCAAGGTGACCGGAAAAGAGTCTGGTTCGCCAGTTCGCCTAGATATATTTCCGCCCCACCTAGGACTTTAACATGAAGTACATCTGGCGCGCGAACACTGAATGTCTCGCCTTGACTACGTGAAGTGTCAATCTTGCCTTACGTACGCGGAGTGAGCTCAGTCATTCCGCGCGAAGTCACTCCTCCGCGCGTAGTCACTATGCGCGCAATCTGCGTATTCCGTGCGAAGTAGCTTCATTCGCGAACTATGTAGTTCGCGCGGAGTCGTCTTACTTTGACAAAAATGCCCTTTTGCTCAAACAGCCACGTCCCGTGAGACGGGCGTTCCGGTAGGAACGAACTGTAGGACCGTGCACATAGGGACGAACTTGTTCCCAGATGAGATGCAGAACGAGGGACCGCCGCCCTTACCCGAGCTAATCCTGAAAGTCCAGATTGGAAGACAAGGAGAATTGGAAGAAACCTTAAAGCAATCTGGGATAGCGTGATGAATTTGGCAGATCGAATCTCGGATGCTGAGAGAAGGGGAATGCGTAACCTGACCCGTGTGAGTTTCAAGGAAAGAGGGGGACCATTCACAAGAGCGATCACCCGGTCCGTCTGGCCAAACACAACCAAGTCACTGAAACTTAGTTACAATGAGGATCGTGACCCCCACCTCTTCCTCGATAGTTTCAAGTCTCACACAAACGCTAAAGGATACTCGGATGCGGTATGCTGCAATATGTTCCAAGAAACGTTAGCAGGGGAAGCGCTAAGCTGGTTCTACGAGCTCCCGTCGAACTTGGTCGATTGCTTCCGGGAGCTGGCAGACAAGTTCGTCAATAGATTCATTTTACGGACAGACGGGCAGAACACTGCCTAGTTGTTCAAAGTAAAGCAAGATTGGGGAGAAGGTTTGAAAGCTTTCATGAACCGATGGCAAGGAGCCACAGCCAGAGTCAGAAGCTTTGACAAGAAGGTTGCGGATGAGGCGTTCATTCAGGGATTGCTGCTCGGGAAGATTTTATATGCAGTAAAAATCAAAAATTCACAAGGCTACGACGAGCTTATGGAAATGGCGATCCGGCATGCATAAGCGGACCATGATACTTATGGAGAAACCTCGACCGGGAAAAGGAAGGACAAAGGGAGAGACGACGGGTCCCTGGTGCAAGCGATCCAAGAGGTTAGAGTTTGGAAGGGAGAGCGGGAAGCGGACTCGTGCCCAGCTGGAAAGAGGCACAAGGAAAGAAACTGGGGAAAGGTAGGGAAGCAGCATAACATGCAAGGGAAGGCAAAGGGGCCCTACCAAGATGCCAGGTATGCGAGAACAGTGTCGGCGGGTAAAGAGCATTTCTCAGCGCTCAACGCCACTTAGGAAGCGATATGGAATGAGAATAAGTCTGCCATTCTGCCTCCCCTGCCCGGAAGTTTCCCCCATCTCGGCTCACCAAGGAAGACACCGGAAAATTTTGTGGATATCACGGTGAGGCGAGCCATAACATTAACAGCTGTATAGAATTGAAAAGAGCGATAGAGCGTCGGGTAAAAGAAGGGAAGCTGCAACAATATGTGCTCGGGCCAAGGAACATAAGGGTAATTGAAGTGTATGGGACAATCAACACCATCCATGGCGGGTCCCGTATATATCACAAGAGCAACAAGGCAAAAAAGCAATGTACGGGACAACAGGATGGCAGGGAAGTCTTCGCCTTTAGAAGTAGTAATAATCAACGGGTAACCACCGGTTGGAAGTCTGTAACCTTCCTGGAAGAGGAAGAGGAGGGAATAAGGAAGCACGAGGATCCGTTCCTGATAACGTTACAGCTCGATCACTATATAACGAAGAAGATCCTCGTTGATACGGGAGCCTCAATCAACGTATTATTCAGGAGTGCCTGGAAAGGACTGCATCGAGGAAGCAATAGGTTGATACAAGACCATGAGCCGCTGATTAGCTTCTCGGGCGATGTTGTTCAACCCCTTAGCTCAGACAACTTTGGAGTAAGCTTGGAAGGACGGGAGACGGGAGGGGGTCGCCCGAGCAACAATAGAGTTTATCGTTGTTGATTGTGAATCGTCTTACAACGGGATCTTGGGAATGCCGACCTTGTGGAAGTTAAAGTCATTTGTTGCTGGTCACATGCTGATGATGAAGCTCCCAACTCCAACAGGAATCATTACGATTCGGGGAGACCAGGGGGCGGCAAGGAGTTGTTGTGCGGTAGACAACGGGAGAAAAATGTCAGAGGTTCTGTCGGCCAGCCAAACCACGACGTCCCCTCAGACCCTTACATGGATCCCAGAGATGATGCCGACTCGGATGAGGAGCGTCCGGGATCAGTAGACGAAACTGAAGCGGTATCAATCTCAGAGGAGTTCCCGGATCACAAGTTGATCATCGGGACGGGACAGTCACCCGGGGTGTGAGCGGCCTTGATAGACTTCTTGAAGAGAAACAGTGGGGCAATCGCCTGGACGTACAGAGACGTGCCCGGGATAGCAAGCGACATCGTAACACACAAGCTAGGAATCCAGAACGGATTCCCTCTAGTGCGGCAAAAGCGAAGGACATTTAAGCCAGAGAAGTATGAAACAATGAGGGGGGAGTGCAAAAGCTAATTGACATCAGGTTCATAAGGGAGGTCAGATACACCTAGTGGCTGGCCAACGTGGTTATGGTTTCAAAGAAGTCAACAGGACAATGGAGGATGTGTGTGGACTATTTGAATCTTAACAGGGCAAGCCCAAAGGATAGCTTCTCGCTCCCACACATCAATCAGCTGGTGGACCCCACATCAGGGTTCGATTCGACCTAATGAACTTCATTGACGCCTACGCGGGCTATAACCATATCCAGATGGATCCAAGGGATGAGGAACACACGGACTTTATCCCGACATGGGCATGTATTGCTACAAGGTAATGGCTTTCGGACTGAAGAATGTGGGAGCCACTTACCAGCGGTTGATGAATGACGTCATGTTCACCGAGTACCTCGGGAAAATAATGGAAGTATATATCGATGACATGCTGGTCAAAAGTATAAAGGCTGAGGAGCATGTAAGGCATCTTAAGAAAGTCTTCAAAGTCATAATGAGGTTCGGGATGAGGTTAAACCCTCAAAAATGCATCTTTGGGTCGTTAAAGGAAAGTTATTAGGTCACATAATCAGCCGGAGAGGAATCGAAGCCAACCCGGAGAAAATCAGGGTCATCTTAGATATGGAAAGACCCACACTCAGGAACCAAGTGCAATCATTGGCCGGGAAGGTTGTCGCACTGGCTAGGTTTGTGTCACGGCTCACGGATAAGTGTGCCCTCTTCTTCCGGCTGTTACGAGAACAAAGATGTAAGGAGTAGCTCATGTATGGGTATTCGAGCAGGAAGAGGCTTTCAAGTAAATAAAGGAGTACCTCATGTCCGTGCCAGTTTTGTCAAAATTAATCCCGGGCGAGATGCTTTACTTGTATCTCGCAGCATCACAGTCGGCGGTCAGCTCGATGCTCATCAGAAAAGAGTCCGACATCGAGAATGCAATATTTTACGCCGGGAAAGGATTCACACCGGCCGAGAGAAGGTACCCGGACATTGAGAAACTTGCTTTGGCCCTCATTGTAACAGCCAAAAGGCTCAGGTATTATTTCCAAGCCCATTCAGTAACCCTTTATAACAACAACCCCCTAAGGCAGATCATGCAAAAGTCAGAGATCAGTGGGAGGTTGGTAAAATGGGCCATTGAATTGGGAGAATTCGATATCCATTATCGGCCGAGAATAGCTATCAAGGGCCAAGCAACAGCCGATTTTATATCTTAGCTCACACCCATGAAAGTAATGGGGAAGCCGACCGAGCTCAGGCCCATGAAAGTGGTGGGAGAGTCATCTGAGGCCGGCAAGGAGGAAACAGATCTTGAGCCATCCGCAAAGGTACAAGCCGAGGAGTCATCGACACCATTCTGGAAACTCTCTGTCGACGGCTAGGTGAAGAGAAATAAAGGCGGGGCGGGAATAATATTGGAGACCCCAGATGGGTTCCAGCATGAATACGCATTGGAATTTCAATTCCAGGCATCCAACAACACGGCAGAGTACGAAGCCTTGATTGGTGGATTGCAACTCGCCCGAGACATTGGCGTGGATAGAGTAGAGGTGTTCAGTGATTCACAGCTGGTTGTGAATTAAGTCAACGGATGCTTTGAAGAAAAGGAGCCTAAGTTGAGCTCCTACCAAGCGCTTTCAAAAGCATTCATACAACGGTTCAAGTCGGCCTCTCTCTCCCACATCCCTTGGAAGGAAAATAGTCATGCGGATGCCCTTGCATGACTAGCCACCGGAGGGCCAGGTAAAGGAAAGAAGAAGGCAAGGATTGAGGTTCTTGGAAAACCGAGTATCAGTAAGACAATCTCAGAGATATTCACGGTCGAGGCGGGACCTGGAGAGCCTACATGGATGGATCCCATAATCGAATTTATAATGGAGGGGGTATGCCCAGAGGACAGGCGTGAAGCACGAAAATTCCAATCAAGATGTGCAAGACTGCAAGGTACATGCTTATGAACGGGAAGCTGTACTGTAGAGGTTACAATTTCCCAAATCTCAAGTGCGTGAAAGAGCAGGAAGGAGAAGTGATCATGGGAGAAATCCATGAAGGGGTGTGCGGGAATCATTCTGGATCCCGGTCGTTAGCACACAAGGCACTGCGCACAGGGTTCTTCTGGCCTAACATGGGTGCCATGGCATATAAGATGTCGGCGAGATGCCGAAAATGCATTTGCATGCCAATGGGATACACTCCCCTTCTATCGCTCTATCAATAATGTTGTCACTTTAGCCTTTCGCACAGTGGGGCCTTGATCTCATCGGGATATTGCCAACTGCACCCGGACAGTTCAAGTACGCGATAGTGGTCGTTGACTACTACATAAAGTGGGTGGAGGCAAAACCCTTGGGATAGATAACTACCGAGTGTGTGAAGAATTTCCTGCTGAAAAATATATATTGCAAATTCGGGGTCCCGGAGACAATTGTCACGGACAATGGAACACAATTCAACAATAACCATCTGATTGAGTTCACGAAGGACATGGGCACTAAGATGGTCTTCACATCGGTGGCGCACCTTCAGACCAACTGTCAGATGGAGGTAGAACAAAATCATTAAAAAACTACTGAAGAAGAAGTTAGACGACGCAAAGGGTTTGTGGGCACAGAAGCCGTCGGAGGTGTTGTGGGCAATCAGGACCACGACAACTAAAGCAACGGGAGAAACCCCTTTTAGCATGGCTTTTGGCACAGAGACTGTTTTACCAATCGAGACATTGATACCATCGGGAAGGGTGGAGAACTTTGATGTCGCCACCAACGAGGAAAACCTCCGGTTAAATATCGATCTCATCGAGGAAAGAATGGAGATAGTTGACTTGCACAACCAAGACTATAAGCAACGAGTGGCACGCCATTACAATAGTAAGGTCAGGACCCGGATGTTGGGACTGGGGGACTGGGTAATGAAGACAATCATGACAAAGACGGCGACCCTGGACCCAACCTGGGAGGGACCGTACGAGATCATTGAAGAGTTCGGCCCATCAACTTTCTTTCTACGGGACCAGGATGGGGTAGTCACCGGGAGCCCCTGGAACACGGAGCACCTAAAACTCTACCCCGTATGAAGGACCGAGGTCCATTCCATCTTTTGTAATACGTACATTTGTAAGTGTTGTTGTCCTCAGGAGAAGAAAAGAAACACCCAGTCCTGGAGGATGCCTCCATTCGTTTTGAATGACTGAATACAAGAATAGAAAGTTCCATTCAAACTCTAATAATAGGTAATCCACCGGGAGGCATAAGTCAATACAATCCCAAGTAACGTCGAAGGGGGTAATCATCTTCGAGGCAAAAGTCCCTAGTAACACCAAGCGGGACACACATAATACAAATTGTATATAACATGGAGACGCAAGCCATAAGGTTAGCCAGAGCATAATATATTAAAACCCGGGGTGCCGGGCGTCTACCACCAATGGGTATTTACAAATACCACCGGGATGTGTAATTACCGGGATAAGGCACGAGGCCATTGTCTTACACAAGCAAGAGCAAAACAAAAAATAAATTATAGCCTATGACTGGCCGGGGTCTTCTCCTTCATTCCCGGACGATTCAGCCAAATCATCGTCCCCATCAATGCCTTCTTCAGCAACCCTCCCGAGCGGCTCACATGTCTCAGTTTCTTTCTCAGTTGCGGCTTTGGACTTAGCCTCCCTCTCTTTGGCCTCCTGGGTAATGAGCAAATCGGCAGTCATCTTAGCCTTGTCCAGGTACCCAAGGCAGCTCCAGACGCTGAATTTCTCGGTAATGCCACTCTCCCGGGCAGCCTTGAGCATAGCCTTCAGTTCATCCGACTCTTTGAACCGAGTAACGGTAAGCTCGCCTTGAGCAGGGATCTGGCTTTGCAGATCAGCTATCTGGTCATCCCTCTCCTTCAGCCTAGACCACAGCTTTGCTTTCTCCTGCTGAAGCGCGTCTATGTCGCACTCCAAAACGATAACCCTTTCAGCTTTTCCCTCAAGCTCTTTGGTGTGAAGGCTAAGTTTGGCAAGCTTTTCGGCCAACAAGCCTTTTACCTTCCTCTCGGCCTCTAAGTCTTTCTCCATTTTCTTCCTCTCCGCCCCGAGATAGCTGATCTGGCCGTTCAGACTGGCCAGACGCTCTTTCATCTCGTTGGAATCCTTGTTGGCATCAATGACGTAGACAACAAAGAGATCCTGTAAGCAAAATAAAGTTAGTTCCACATCCCGAACAGTGATAGTCAATTGGCATTACTCGGGAGAAGTTTACCTTTATCATTGTCTCCCAGGTGTACTGTCGGTTCTCTTGAGGAGTGCTGGACCTGATCTTGATCCTGTCCAACTCAATACCCTTCAGGTCGCCCACCATGGCACGGATGAATTTTTCATCCACGCATCCATACTCGTCCAGCATCTGCCGGATGGGGGTCTTCCGAATTTGAGGAAGTGCCGGAGCAAGAGCGCGCTCATTGAAATTGGGTTCCCGGCCGAGGAACCTGCAACCTTTTGTTTCTTCATAGGTGGCGAGGCGCCAGAGACACTCAATCCTGTCAAAGTCATGCCTTCATCCCGCTGAGACTTCGATTTTTTGGATGACGATTTCTTCCTCTTCTCACCCAAGTGAACATTGACCACATCACCGGTCTTTGCGGGCCCCTCTTTGTCAGAAGGCATTTTGCCATACCCTTCGTCAGGAATCTCCAGGAGTATAGCTTCATCTGAGACACAGGCAGTATTGTCTGCGAGGTTCACCTCAGTTCGGGAGGCCATTTTCTCGACCTCGAAGAGTTTGCTCACCAAATCCATGTCGGACTCTATATCGTTTGGGTGTGACTCACGGTGTTTTCGCCTGGGTACTCTAGCTGAAAATAAAACCAATAGTGAAGATCACGAGTACTAAGAATAAAAAGCCAGTGAAAAGAGAGAACATAAAACAAGCGACACTAATTTGGAACCCCACCAAGCATACGACCAAATTCACAGTGAACTAGGACAGCCCACTGGGTCAGGTTGTACAAGCTTCGATCCTCATCCGAGGGCCAGGCTGCATATATCCTACCAATACGTCGCTTCTCGATCTCTGACAGCGAGAAGGACTGATCCCGGATATATCTAAACCAGCTGGGCACAACATACGTCGGACAATTTCTTTGCCATCGACCGCTGGCAAGCACAACCTTTGAACACCAATTGTTATTCATGGATGTCGGGAGATCAGTGACAGGAGGCAAGTATTCCCAGGCAGCAAACGAAACACACCCATGGCAGTTCTGCTTCTTCGAGTACAAGAGGCAGTACAGGGCGTGAAACTCGTTGATGATCGGCCAACCCTTCTCGAACAAGTAGTACAAACATCATAGAGACAATAACTGGCGCCATTGGTTTTGGGGAATCTGCCTGGGAGCAAGCTGAAGCATGCTCAGCAGGTATTGGACGCACTAAGGAAGTGGGAGGGAGAAACCGTTCCTAAACATGTGCTTGTGCGCCGTAACGAAACCATCACTTGGACAACACACCAGCTCACCTTCGTGTAGGCCACGCAGGGTAACCGTGGGCGGGATTCCCCAGTCTTCGCGGAACTGTTCTATCTCGGCCGGAGACATGCTTCTCCCGGGCTCGTCGTATACGGTGCCATCCTCCAAGATATATCGCCTTACCGAGCTTACGATGTTGGTAATCGGGACGCCATGGAAAACCCCTAAGGCCCAGTCGACATCTTGGGCGGGTATGCCTTTGTGTAACTTGGCAGGCCTAGTTGAAGATGATTCACCCGGACGGGATGGTAGACTATTGTACTCCTCCATCCTCTCATCGTTATCCACTATCGGCCGAGAGGATGTGCTCGCTCCGCTTAAATCGGTCGAACTTCGGGAATCCATCTACCCTAGAATAACAAACTCTAAGATCTATCAGTACACGCCACCGGGAGTATGCACACTAATTGAAAGTTAACACAGCTTTAACCCAGTAATCCCTAGAACGCTAACATTCCCAGTTTTACCCAAAACCACACAAGCAACACAAACGCAGAGCAAAATGAAGAGAGGCAAAAGCAGAAACAAGCATGAAGCACAGCAAAATGAAGAAAACCTTACAAGATTTTCGACGCTGTAGCAATGCCGAAAACTCAGACGTCCGGTAACACCTCGCAATCATAGGGATCGACAGCAGTGAAACATAGAGAGACACAGAGAGAAGCAGAGAGAAGGAGCGAGAAGGAGCGAAACACATTGAGAAGAAGAGACACAGCGAAGCAGAGAGAAGAAGAGACAAAGAGAAGCAGAGTTGTACACGGTCGCCTCGATCCATGAACCGACACATTAAACAAACCAATAACCAGAAACGAGGCACCCCTAGCCATCCGATCGAACCGCAGGATGGTGCCACGTGGCATAACTGCAGTAGCTTCTTGAAGAAGGAAAGAATGAAGGGACGTGCATTAATTGCTTGGTAGTTATCCAGGCATATTGCGACATCTAGTGAACATGCATTTAATACACCTGCCATAGCAATGCTCAAACTTCAAAGTGCAAGACCCATCTCAGGTGAGAGTCACCGAGATTATAAGACTAAATGCAAGACCCATCTCGGGTGAGAGTTGCAGAGATCATAAGACCAAGTGCAAGACCTATCTCGGGTGAGAGTCGCCGAGATCATAAGACCAAGTGCAAGACCCACCTCGGGTGAGAGTCACTGAGATCATAAGACCAAGTGTGTAATACCCTAGATTTTTATTTTATTTTCCTTGTATTATTCCCATATTTAATAAAGGATTATTTATGGAAATTCTTTAGTTTGTGCGAAGATGAAGTTTCAAGAGTAATTTTTAAGGTACTTTGACTTTTAAGAGGCCCAAAAGTTTACTTTATTTTTTGTAAGTTATCTTCGAAAACTACATTCTTAAAAGTTGTAGAGTTTGTCGATACGAGTTCGTAGACATGTGGCACGCTTGAAACGAATGTCGTATGAGAAAGTTATGGTCAGAGGAAGTTAGTTTCTGGGTTTGGAAACTATATAAGTACAAAAATGTGGGGGAGTTATTTTTAGAAACCTAAAATCAGTTTCACTTTCTCTCTCCTCCCTCTCCCGACCTCCTCCCGCTCTCCGTTTTTCTCCAACCGATTTCTCCCTCATCCGGCCACCAAACCGAACGCCACCGGTCCCGTTCGGTCCGCATGGACCTCCTCTCCATTTCTGGAGCAGTCCCGCCCGCTGTCGCTGTCAAGACCCGCCCCGAATTTCACCCTGAAACTCGGGGTGAGTCCTGCGGGGACCACCTCCAAGGAAAACTTACCGAAGGACTCGACCAACCTTCCTTGAAAATGGACAACCCTAACCCGGAAAAATTAATGAACACTTTTAACCAATAATATAAATTCTTCAACTTAATCCAAATAACCAAATAAAATAATACACAGTTATTTTTCCGAAAGTATTCAGAGCTACTACAAGAAATACAGCGGAAGCTACTAGAAATCCTAGTGGGTTAAACAGAAGACCTACTGGTGAACAGTAGTGGAGAAATGAGTGACTATGCCTCGTCGCCTCCTTCTAGACCCCACCCGAACTCTGCAGACTGGGCATTTAAAAACGAAGGAAAAGCACAGGGGAAATATTTCATCACGTCAGAGTGAGTGGATAAAATAATCTCATCAACAATAATATTTCCCCAAGAAATTTAACAATGCAAATGACTAGTTCTGGCTAGTCCCCAAATCATAAACAAAACAGCCTCTCAGGCTCAATTTATAAATATATATCAGTATGTATTAACCACTCGTATGCTCCATGTATGCTATCTATGAATAAGCTTTAAATTAGATAGTCACACCAGGCTAATACGATTGCGTCTAACGCTCACGTTGCTCCATACTGGCATTTTTCCTCAGAATGGAGGATAAAGACCGAGTGGTTATAAATACGTGCTTACTCCTTGTACGATTTCTATGAATGAATGTAAAAACATAGAATAATCTCAACAAGTAGAAAATCGTACAAGGCTACTACGCTCGCATCTAACGCTCACGTCACCCCAACTGGCATTCGTCCTCAGAATGGGGGCTGCCACGTATAGCTAGCTAGCATTCTCTCTCATACATACTATTCTCGAAATTTTGCCTCGAGTATAATCGCAGAAATTCTCAATTTTGGGAAAATAAATCTAACAAAGGAAATTACTCAACAATAAAACAATTCAAACACATTATATAAAACAAAAGTCCACTCACAACTTAGGCCTAAGCCTGACGTCGGTTGACGGTCTCCTCTGCTCGAGCCTCCTCGCGTTCTGTTCCAAACATAATTAATTCCTTAAAATAAAACACCGACAAAACATGCATAATTAAATATGCTTCGCGCTCAACCAAACCTAACACTCCAAAATCTTAAATCCACTGCCAACCTCAAAACTCCACAAATTTTACTGACATCCTCAAAATCACCTTCCACCAAATAAAATCCAATGGCCGGATTATAAATTAATAATCTGCCAAAAATACCAAACTTCAACAAATCTCAAACCTATCCAAAACTCCTCCAAAAATTCTAAAACTTATTCCATTAAACTCCTCACATTTTTCTCCACCAAAAACATTTTCTCGGCGGCGGCTCCGCCGGCAGCGGCTGCCGGCGACCAACTCCGGCGACCTCCGATGATCACCAAAATTTGGCAGAATCTTCCTCTCAACCTCCTCTACAACATTCCTAACTACCACAAACAACAATTCTAAGCCTAAGCACATCAATCGAACGAAAATACACAATAAAGCCCTAGAAATTTAAATTCTGATTTCTCCTTACCTAGCTCACGACGGAGCGAGCCCTTTGGAGGGATTGAAGCACGGAAGGAGGGCTTCCTTTTGAGCTATGGCTCGCCGGCTATGGCGGCCGGAGGAAGGAGTTCCGGCGAGAAAACGGTTTCGGCAGCCGGAGCTTTCGGGCGGCTTTTCTCCCGATCGGCGGCGCTAGGGAGGCTGCCACCGGTCTGGAAATGCAGCTGGGAGGGAGATCGACCAAACGAGACCGGTCCGGCGGTGAACGGAGGCCGGACGGCGGCGAAAGGGCGTCGGAAAAAAATTCTGGCAGTGAGGCTCGGGGGAGAGAAACCGGGAGGAGAGAGACAGAAGAAAAAAGAGAAACAGGTTGGGCTCGGCCCAGCCGACCCAACACCCCTTTTTAACCCAAAATCCAATAATTCAACACCCCAAAATAATACCCCAATAAAATTACGTTTTACTAGCAAAAGTTACTATTTTTACCGTCGTCAAAATTTTCTCCTACGAACAATTCCTTCAAAATATTAGTCCCTCAACACCCTCTGGGGACTAATTAAATTACACACTTAGTGACGAAACACGGTAAAAACTCTTATTACCACTATGCTAGTAATTAAGGTAAAAATTAAGGTTCGGGGCGTGACAGTCGCGCCACCTGGAAGCCGCCATGGAGCAGCGAAACTGCTGCGGTATCGCCGGAAAACCGGTGATTTCGGTGGCGTTTCGGGTGAGAGTTAGGTGAGTCTTGCTCCTCTCCTTCCTCTAGTGATGTTTATACATCTTTGGTGACCTGAAAACCAAGTTTGGGTGCCGGTTTTGCAGATTTTGTTTTTGATTTCATTTTAGAGTTTCAAGGCTTTTTCCGGCCGAACTAGTTAAAACCTCAGGTATTAAAGTTGTTCACCATCCTTCAATATACAAGTTTCATGTTGTGAGTTTCTCCTAATTCAGAAGTTTTGGGGTGGCGCGTGGGCTCACTCGCCGTTGCTTGTGGCGGCGTGTGGTGGCTGATTTGTGGCCTTAGTTTTCTGTGGTTAGCTAGTCCTTGCTACTGTGATCATGTTGAGAGGTAGTTTGGCTAAGTTTTGAGCAAGATTTTCATGTTAGGACTTAGGTTTATTTGTTTTGGTTTGGTTGAGTTTGAATTTAGGTTTTGAAGATTTGAGGTAGCTCAATTGTGTCATTGAGTTCAATGACTTTGAAAAGTTGTCCTCCCTTGAGCTGAGGGTTAGTTTAAGGGTACTGTGTTATCCTTTAGTACTTTGGTTTCTAAGGGTTTTAATTGTATGATTTTAGGTGATTTGTGATTTTGTGATTGACTTGCCTTAAATTGTGTTGAGGGCTTTGTAGCAGGATTTCTAGGTGAGTAAATCTCACCAAGGTTCACATTTGAACCAAATTTTATTATGATTATGTGATGATGATAATGATTATGATGTTAAAATTAATACTATGCTATTAATTGTTTTAAAATATATGAGCTTAATCGCCAACAACTCATAAGTAAGATAAAATAAGCTTTTCTTATATGTTTATTTTGAGGTTCTTATGATCATAATTCTATTGATTATTGATAAGTTATTCTTGTGGAATAATATATATATTATTCATATAATTATATAATTATATCCTTGTGAAAGATATAATCATATGATGTGATCTTGTGTTATGATGATTGTTGGATAAATAGCCTAGCCGGGTTCCAAGTCTTTAATCAGGTGATTGGTTGCAGTTAAGATACTATTTATCATTTTTACGTTTTGATATTCGACAGTCAAACCGGGTTCCAAGTCTTTGGGCGGGTGATTAGTTGCGGTTAGGAATAGAGCTCTAGTCCGTCTGTCAGTGTAGGTCATGAGAGATACTTTATGGTATCTGGGACCCATGAGTACACAATTTGTTGTTGTAGGTCATGAGGGGTATTTATTAAATATCTGGGACTCATGGGTACATTTCTTTGGTAATGTGTTGGAATTGTGGTTTTTAATTATTGATCTAATCTCTCTTGTGAAATGTTGGATGTGATGATGTTGTGTTATTTTTGAGTTTACTCATACAAGCTTTTTAGCTTACCGTGTTTGTTATTTTACAATTCCGGTGCACCAATTATTGGTGTAGGGGTTAGACCTACAGGTGAGGATTAGCATGGTTGAGGTGGAGGCTTAGTGCCAGGGTTCTTTTTGGCTTTTGCTGTACTCTGTATAGTTTTGTTAATCGGGTAGAAAATATTAAACTCATGAGATTGTTCTCATGTTTTCGTGTTGTAAGTTTGTGTAAATAAGGAAGTGTAATATTTAACTCAGTAATGGGTTGTATGATATTACTTTTTTGTTATTGAGTTCTAGTTGTTTGGTTTGTTATTGAAACAGGTTGGGATTTTCATATTTTAGGTTAGATCATGCCATAATTTTTGAAAATTATCTTTAAAAAATTAGGGTGTGACAGAAATAAGAAGCCAAACCTAAGTAAGAACTTTGCTATATAAAGGATCACGAATTTACACATGAATAGGAGATCTCGAAAGCACATTGAAGACGCCTAAAGGAGCAGAGACAATCCATCTATCTATCCACCCTTTCTTTCCCCTTCCATCTTTTTCATATTTTACTTAGTCATGTTTTGCTAAATCTTTTATAAGGTTAGGATGATGCCCTAGCACGATTGTTTATGTTTTATAATGATTGATTAATGAATTTATAGTTTCTTTATGATGAATGAATGATTATTCCTTGTATTATGATTGATTAATACCCTAGTTTCTTTATGAGTTGAAGACTAAGTTGACTATCGCCTCAGTGTTGGTCATTCCTAGTAGTGGTGTTGACTTTGTCGTCTATAGAGATACAGCTTATTGGGGATTGGCTATGTGTTGATGCAGCTTGGCGGTGCTATAGCTTATGGCTCTAGACAGTTGAAGGTTCAAGAGAAGAATTACCCCACTCATGACCTAAGCTAGCTGCAATAGTATTTGCCTTGAAAATTTGGAGGCATTACTTGTATGGAGAAAAGTTCGAGCTTTTTTCTGATCATAAGAGTTTGAAGTATTTATTCTCTCAGAAAGATTTGAACATGAGGCAAAGGAGGTGGATGGAGCTCTTTAAGGACTATGACTTCACTTTGGAGTATCACCCTGGGAAAGCCAATGTAGTGGCGGATGCGTTGAGCAGGAAGCCTAGGGTTATAGTTGCCTCTACCATGGTGCAGGAGTGGCTCATGTTGGAGACTACATCTGAGTTTGGTATTCTGCCATCAGGCAGGGAGCAGGGGATTTTCCTTAGAAGCGCATCTGTGCAACCCACCTTGATTTCCAGGATCATTCAAGGCCAAGCACATGAAGAAGGATGAAGAAGGATGTAGCAGAGTATGTGTTCAAGTGCCTCACTTGTCAGCAGGTGAAGGTAGAGCATCAGAGGCCTGGAGGTATGTTGAAGCCATTACCTATTCCTACTTGGAAGTGGGATTAGATTTTTATAGACTTTGTGACTGGACTGCCTAAGTCCAAGCTTGGACATGATGCTATATGGGTGATTGTGGACTGTTTGACAAAGTTAGCACATTTCCTTCCCGTGTCGATGACGTACACGGTAGATGCTTTGTGCAAGTTGTATGTGAAGGAGATAGTGAGACTTCATGGAGTGCCTACTTCGATTGTTTCAGATCGAGACCCCCGATTCACTTCAAAGTTTTGGGGTGGTTTTCAAAAAGCCATGGGTACTACCTTAGACATGAGTACATCATTCCACCCTCAGACTGATGGGCAGACTGAGCGGGTGAATCAGGTGTTAGAAGATATGTTGAGGGCTTGTGTCATGGACTTCAAGGGAAGTTGGGAGGATCACCTCCAATTGATTGAGTTTGCCTGCAACAATAGTTATCACTCTAGTATCGGCATGGCACCATATGTGGCACTCTATGGTAGGCCATATATATCCCCTATTTGCTAGGCAGAGGTGGGTGATAGTAAGTTGTTGGGTTCTGATATTGTTCAAGAGACGACTGAGAAGGTCTCTATTATTCGAGATAGGGTCCGAACGGCACAAAACAGGCAAAAGAGCTATGCCGATTTGAAGAGGAGGCAAGTAGAGTTTGATGTTGGGGATTATGTGTTCTTGAAGGTCTCACCTACAAAAGGGGTGGTGAGATTTGGTAAGAAGGGGAAGTTGCCTCCCAGGTAGGTAGGACCTTTTGAGATTTTGGAAAGAGTAGGAGATTTGGCTTATCGGCTTGTCTTACCTCCTGTCATGTCCGGGGTACACAATGTGTTTCATGTGTCCTTGTTGAGGAAGTATGACCAGATGCATCACATGTGATTGACTATGGAACTATCAAGGTGACCTGGGTTCAATCCCCGACAACGGCACAAAAAACTTGTTGTGAGATTTTAATTAAAACTCGCAAGTGTACGAATCGGTTGTAGTATAGCTTATGCAAGTATGAGTCGTTCCAACTAGAGATTGATAACCAATTTAAATCATAACTCGACTAATCTAATAAAGAACATGAAGACAATCGAGGTAAGAAATGTGGCTGTTTCTGCAACATCCCGCAGGGTCCGCAGAAGCACGGTGGAGCATGAATATGAGAACAAGGACAAGATTTATAGTGGTTCACCGTGTCATCAGAGGGCACGGCTACGTCCACTTAAGATTCTACTATCATGGCCAATAGGCCTTTTGTGTTACAAGGGTTTCCATCCCGCGCGGGGTACAAGTGGGATCATCCCGCGCAGTCTGGAGGATCACAAATGGAGGGGCGGGCTACCAATCCCGCGCGGTAGGGCTTATCCGAGGGGTGGAGATACAATTGTTTGAGTTGTCATCCCGCGCGGGTTACAAGTGGAACCATCCCGCGCGGGTTGGATTAAGGGAGGGATGGGGAAGGATCTAGCCCGCGAGGTGGCGTGTTACAATTGGGGGAAGGGTTATCCGTCCCGCGCGGTAGAGTATAGTTGATCTCTATCTCGCGGGGTGGAATCTTATTCCTCTTCCTCATATCTCGCGGGGTGGGCTTTTATCTGATCCTATTGTCTTCTAGTTCTCCCGTCTCTTAGATCCTTATATCAAGAGGGGGAGCCTTCTTTTTATAGACAAGGAAGATTCCCTCTTACATTATATTTCTGATGTGGGACAGACTGCATATATCTTCTATCATGGTGCCTTCTTGTGGAGCTTGGAGGAGCACCTTCCCGTTGCTGCATTGATGATCTTTCTCCATGGCGAGGTAGGTGGGATGTCGGTCTACAAGTTCCATGACTGGTCTATGGGCGGAGGAGATAGTTTACTGAATACCGATTACAAGTCCCCCCCAAGTTCCCGCTCAAGACATGTCTTGAGTGGGGACTTAACATATAAAATGCCCATAGATAAGCTATTTATCAACGGGCACCCGCGAGCGGAGGAGTCCGCCTCGCGCTGAAAGGTTGACCCTCGGGCGAGCTGGAGAGCTGAGTCCGCGGGCGTGAACTAAGGAGTCCGCGGGCGCGAACTGAGGAGTCCGCTCCGCTTATAATGACTATCAGTGATACACGTGAGGTGCATCTTGGTGACACTGGCGAGATGGGTCTCGATGACACGCGCAAGGTGGATGTTGGCGACGCTGGCGAGTTGTTGAGTTCGCTCTGCCTGCAGGAACAACGCGCGAGCTATGTAGTTCGCTCCGCGGACACGTATACACGCGAGCTGAATAAGTTCGCTCTGCGCACAAGGCGTCGCGCGAGCTGCGTTCGCTCCGCGTGCCTGTAACACCCCGCGAGCTGTGGAGTTCGCCTCGCGGACTTGCCATACACGCGAGCTGAACAGTTCGCTCGTGCCTCTACTTCAATGCGAGATATGGAGTTCGCCTCGCGAACATGTCATATACGCGAGCTGATCAGTTCGCTCTGCGTGCCCGGACTATCCCGCGAGCTGTGGAGAGGATTGTTGTACCTTCACAATGGACAATTGGTTGACACAATTATGGGGCTAACCAAGTACGGATATGGCATAATGATTATCAAAAGGCAAAATGGTTCATGCATTTTAGTTCATGTATGCTTCCCGTTGGTGCTCGGATATAGGAATCTCATGAAACGGTTGGTATGTTTCTTCCCCGTTAGTTCTTATCCGGGAATCGAGATTCTCCGAAGCAGTTGTTGCATGCTTCCTCCCGGTGACACTTACCCAGGACTCACAAATATGAATGGACAATAATGATCATGGACTGCATGTTATATAGTTCGTACGTGAAGCATGCTTTGTACATAAGAGGCAATTAAATGAAGGACTTATCTGTGGAAAGAGCTGCTGCATGGGTGGACATGCACTCGGGCGAGCGGAGGAGTTCCCTCTCAAAAAGGCTTACACACGGGCGAGCTGAAACCGCTCATGCGAACAAGGAGTACCCGCGAGCCGTGGAGTCCGGGAGTTCTATCTTCGCACATGATACTTGCAAGCGAACTGAGGGGTCCACCTAAAAGGGTTGTCACTCGGGCGGGCTGACATGTATGATCCGTGTGTGGGGATTACCACGCGAGCGCGCGGACAAGGAGTACACGCGGGCTGTGGCGTCCACCTCGCCCATGAAGGCTGACACACGGGCGAGCTGACAAGTGCGCTCTGCGAGCGGTATGGTTCGCTCGCACACTGACTACTGCGCGAGCTGTTAGGTTCGCTCCGCGCGCGAGCTACGAAATCCGCTCCGCGGATAAGGAATACGTGCCAGCTAGTCGGTTCACTCTGCGCGCCCTGACTACCGCGCGAGACTATGAGTTTGCCTCGCGCATAAGGCATACACGCGAGTTATGGTGTCCGCTCGCCCAGGAAGGTTGATACTCGGGCGAGCTTAGGCCCTTCGCGCGAACTGATCCCAGTCCCCAAAGTTTGGACTCATGGTGTATTTTATCACGTCTTATATTTGATGGACAAAGGCGGCGAACCTTTCCATATCGTGTGTTTCTGCTCGAGCGCGGGGTATTATCCCCGCGTGGGTTATCAGGCCATTATTCTCCGTGTGAAGGGAATGATACTGGCATGCCCAACTCCCACTCTACGGGAGTTGTACAAGGGACTTATAGTGTGCATGGCGTTTAGTTGTTTTGCGCATGCTTCCCGGTGGTTCTTGCTCGGGTATAAAAACCTCAAAACAATTGTTGCATTCTTTCTCCCGTTAGTTATTATTCGGGAATCAAAATTTGCCTAAGTAGTTGTTGCATGCTTCCTTCCGTTAGTTCTTATCCGGGAGTCAAAATTTTCCTAAGCAGTTGTTGCATGCTTCCTCCCGTTGACAATTATGTGGAACCGGGCGGGATTCCCTTGATGTTGGACTTCTATCCCGCGGACAACAACCACGGGCGGGCCCGCTAGCTGTTGGACTTCCTATCCCACGAGCAAAAGGACCATGGGCGGGTGGCATCGGACATGAGCCATTGTGGGTCCCGCTGACAAAAAGTACCCGGGCGGGCCCCTTACTGTTGGACAAACTATCCCGCGCACAAGAATTGCGGGCGGGTGGCATCGGACGTGAGCTGTTGTGGGGTGCTCTTGGACTGTCCCGCTGACAAAAAGGACCAGGGCGGGCCCCTTGCTGTTGGACATATTATCCCGCGGACAAAAGAATCGTGGGTGGGCCCGCTTGCTGTTGGGGAAATCCAGATGACAAAAATAACCCCTGACGGGTTATCTCGCCTTGCTCCCATGCGGGCTGCCTCGCGAGTTATCCCGCCTCACTTCCTCGCGAGCCACTTCGCCTCACTCAAAGGGAGGTATCTCGCCTCGCGTCCTGGTGAGGTATCCCGCCTCGCTTCCTCGCGAGCTACTTCGCCTCGCCTCCACGCGAGCTATCTCGCCTCACCTCCATGTGAGGTATCTCGCCTCGAATCCTTGCGAGTCACTTCTCCTAGCTTCCACGCGAGCTATCTCGCCTCCATCCTACCTCTCGGGAGGTAGAACAACATGACTTTTAGTAATGCTTCCCACAGACGGCGCCAATTGTTTCTGCAAGATCCCGCAGGGTTCGCAGAAGCACGGTGGAGCTGAATATGAGAACAAGGACAAGATTTATAGTGGTTCACCGTGCCATCGGAGGGCATGGCTACGTCCACTTAAGATTCTACTATCATGGCCAATAGGCCTTTTGTGTTACAAGGGTTTCCATCTCGCGCGGGGTACAAGTGGGATCATCCCGCGCGGTCTGGAGGATCACAAATGGAGGGGCGGGCTACCAATCCCGCGCGGTAGGGCTTATCCGCGGGGTGGAGATACAATTGTTTGAGTTGTCATCCCGCGCGGGTTACAAGTGGAACCATCTGGCGCGGGTTGGATTAAGGGAGGGATGGGGAAGGATCTAGCCCGCGAGGTGGCGTGTTACAATTGGGGGAGGGGTTATCCGTCCCGCGCGGTAGAGTATAGTTGATCTCTATCTCGCGGGGTGGAATTTTATTCCTCTTCCTCATATCTCGCGGGGTGGGCTTTTATCTGATCCTATTGTCTTCCAGTTCTCCCGTCTCTTAGATCCTTATATCTAGAGGGGGAGCCTTCCCTTTATAGACAAGGAAGGTTCCCTCTTACATTATATTTCTGATGTGGGACAAACTGCATATATCTTCTATCATGGTGCCTTCTTGTGGAGCTTGGAGGAGCACCTTCCCGTTGCTGCATTGATGATCTTTCTCCATGGCGAGGTAGGTGGGATGTCGGTCTACAAGTTCCATGACTGGTCTATGGGCGGAGGAGGTAGTTTACTGAATACCGACTATAGTGGCTTTTTAGGTTTTTGGATAACAAAAGAAACAAACAAGAAAATAAGTTGACAAACAATGATGATGGAACCTAGGGTGTCAAAATCAACCACTAACAATCATGTTTAGGCTTTGATGCAATTAGCAGACTCATTACGTTCCATCATCATTGTTTCTTTAGATGACAATTAGTACTCTTTCGTTTCTTTAGATAACAACTCTCGTATCTAAGTCATTCTCAAGTACTCTAGACCATGGTTTTCCTTACGTGTATGATACTCTCCCTCTCGAGTAAAAGTCTTATATCCTAGCTATGCAATCTATAATTCTCAGGTATAAATTTAACATGCATGACTGATTATGTTCAAGAAAACAAGGGAATCAAGCAAACCATCATGGTCAGGCTTTTTAAGGTTCGTAAATTATCAAAATTGTTCTTTTAAAAGATAAATAACAGACTAGTAATAACAAATTATTAGTGATGAAAATTTAAAAACATCTTGCGAGATGTATCCCCTAGGTCTGAGCATGAAGCCTTTCGTAGGAAAAAAAAAAAACCGGCAAACTAACCCGAACTGGCCGGGCCGGATCAGGCTTTTTACCAGGTTCTTTATATGAAATGTACTGTCTGGGCCGGTCCTACTACTATACCGGTCCGGGCCCGGTCCCTAACTTCCAATTATTTGTTCGGCTCGAAAACTCGAGGTATTAATTTGTGTTGTCATTAAGCTTGTATAAGCTAGTATTTCAAGCCTATTGGTCGCCATTGAGCCCGTTATATATAAGGTCATCATTCATAACCTTGTCATTCTTTATTCTTCACTCTTCCAACTCTTTAATTATCACTTTATCACTTTTTATGTTTTCCTTCATCTCCTCATCCATCTTCCCCGCCCCCCATCGCTGCAGTAGCAACCACAACCGCAGCACCACCAACAACAACGATGTCTTTACACCAAACCGATTAGGAGAGATCGGCGACCAGCCCGTCGCCACCGAGTTTATGTGTTTTGCCAGAAGTTCAACCATCACAGTCGAATGACCACAGATTCCAAATCTGAAGCAAAGATCGGATCACAAACCAAAGCTTCCCTCTGTTTTGTCTCCGGACGCGAGCCCATGGCTCATCTTTTTCACCTTCATGATTGCATTGATGCCGACCTGGACGAATCCGCGCGCGGCGCTAGTGGCGAACTTCAATCCCAACCGAATTTGATTAAAGAGTGGTAAGATTGAAGAGTGGTATCAGTGAGAATCTCAATTATGTTTTGTTTTTCGTTACTGGAAATCTTGAATAGTTGAGTGATAAACTAATTACTCTGGAATTTGGAAATCGCATAAGTAGCAATTGATTTTATCATTTGGTATTTTACCAGTTCTCCAACACTCACTGATAATCAAAGAAATATATGCATGTCTTCACTTCTTCTGAGTTGAGTACCTACATCACAGAGAATCAAAGACGTAAAGCACCAAAGGCCCAAGGCTTGAGGGATCAGCCGGTTTTCGGCCGGTCTGAGCTAAGGCCGGTCCCAAAAATTTTAAGGTGAAGACCCGGCCCAGTGTTAGTTCAACCGGTTCGGTCCCACCAAAATAGTGACCGATTTTGGCCCGTGCCCAGCTCTAGCAGCCTTCTTGTCACACTCTAATTTTCGAATGATAAATTTTTAAAAATCTACGCGTGATATAACTCAAAATCTTAATATCGTAAAACCTGTTCAAAAACTTCTAAGCTAAAAACAAAAACTGGAAGTGTAAATGTCAACAAACTCATCAACCGAGTTAAACATTTATGTCTCCTTATTTACAACAACTTCAAAAGTCTAGAAATAAAAATGGTCGCTCACAAGAGCTTAAAAACAACCGTCAAGATATACAAAAAGTACATCGCCTAAAACTCAGCTCCTAAGCCACTGCTTCAACCCTACTGATCATCACATGTAGGTCTAACCCCTACACCATGAATTGGTGCACCGGGTTGTAAACAACAAACCCGGTAAGCTTAAAAAACCCGTATGAGTAAATCCCAAAAAACTAAATACTTATACCAACAAAGTAAAACACATGAACAAATAAGAACAATAATTAAATCTACAAATCCAACAAATTTACAAAAGATAAAACTGGTAATTCCTGCATTGGCAGCTTAGTTCAGGAATCGCCTAAAAGCAAGAAAATTTAAAAGAAATAATTAAGAACACTAAAAATCATAATGAATCCTGCAAAAACATAGTTCACGAATTCCACTAAAAATCATACAAGTAAGATTAAAGAATCTCTTACGGATAAACATAGTTCAGGAGATACTCAAAGCAAGGAATTTAAATGACAACACATAAGAACATCACACAATCATTTCTCTACTCTTACTTATGAGTTCGTCAACACTTAGTCATCCCCCATAAGTAACCAAACAAACGCGTACTCATGAGTTCGTCAACAGTTAGTCATCCCCCATGAAGTACCGACAAACAGACTAGAGCTCTATACTGACCATAACCAATCACCCGGCCAAGGTTTGGTTCCCGGTCCACCACGAAGGCTCCTAATCTAATACACACAATCACCGCTAAGGCACACACATCCACAACTAATTCATACAATCACCACTAAGGCACCATTCCACAACGAATGCACACAATCACATTCACAACTAAGACACACAATCACCACTAAGGCACCATGTCTCAACTAATGCACACAATCACCCCTAAGGCACCATTCCACAACTAATGCTCACAATCACCACTAAGGCACACACACGATCAGAAGTCCATTTGAAAGATTATATTTTTAACAGAAACTTATTTTCACTTACCATGAGCCATTGGCGATCAAGCTCATATATTTTAAAACAAATAAAAGAAAAAAACATAATTTTTAAATCATCAACATCATCATCAACATTCTCATCAACATTATCATAATCATAATCATCATAATCATCATCATAATAATAATAATAATCATCATCATATCGTCATCATTATCATCATCATAATAATCATCATAATCATCATTATCATCATCATAATAATCATCATCATAATCATAATAAATATGTCACAAAGTGAACCTTGGTGAGATTTTACTCAGTTAAAATCCCGCTGCTCAACAACAACTCCACAAGCTACCTAAACAACCAAACAAACTAAAGAGTAACATTTGCCCTCTTAATCCAAAACTAAATCCGAAGGTTTGCCCAAAGGAGGACAACTCTCCTTCAAGACCTCTCAAGGTCCTCAATCCCCAAAACAACACCTCTTACAACTGCCAAAAACGGCTCCTACATTCTAAATCACAACTCAACAACCTCATTGAAAAAGCTCCAACAATTAAGCATTACATGATCTCAACCTAGCCTTATAATATATCAACATGCTCAAAACAACAAGAACTAGCTAACCCTTGCAACAGAAGCTACACACCCTGCCAGACGCACCGCCACGCGCCACCACAGGCGGCGGCAAATGGGCCCCATGCGCCACCCCAAAAATTCTGAATTTGGGCAAACTCAAAACATCAAACTTATAGATTGAAGAGAGGGAATCATCTTTCATACCTGAGGTTTCGCTCCAATCGGCCGGAAAACGCCAGAAACTCGCCGGGAATTTCAAAACCCGACTATGCAACACCAAGCTCCGAATCGTGCCCACAGACTACCAGAAGTCGAACCAAGACGCCATAGAACTTCTACCCCGACTAGTTCAAGTCTCGTCGCCGCCGCCGGAGTTGAGAATCCCGACCGGTTCTCAACTCGGAACTTCTAGGCTTTAATTCACACGAACCACCACAAATCGAAGTAAGCCACTACCACAGGGAAGGTTGCGCCGCCGAGATGAAGGGACTTTAACTAGTGTCGTCGCCTGAGTCGGTCAGAGGTGGCCGGAAAAACCGGGTCCAGGTCGGGTCGGCTGGAGAACTCGAATAATAAAGGTATCGTGAGAGAGAAGAAATAGAGAGAAGAATGGGTTCCCAGAAAAAAAATGAAAAGGAACTCTAAACTTCTCTTATTTAACCCAAAAATCCCGTAAAGCCACAAACTTCTGCTGACCATAACTTTCCCATATGAAGTCCATTTTACGCGTGTCACGTGTCTACGAACTCGTGTCGTCGTGCTCTACAACTTTCGTGAAGAAAGTTTCTCGAGAAACCCAACAGATAAAAAAGTCAACTCTATGACCCTTGAAGAGAAAATAATCATTTTGGGTAAATTTAAGTGTCTGAACACTTCAGCTCTTCCTTCGAACCTCAAAAACACACTAACTTCTAACTCAAAAAAAATCTCAAATAATAATAGAAACTAATATCAAATTTCCGGGGTATTACACTCCATGCGATTCACTCTCCCCAACCTCTCCATTTTCCCCCAAACCTTAGCCATCATGGCTTGGGTATCCAACCATGGCATTCAATGCCGATACCAGGGCTCTCATCGCCGATTCCAGGGTGCTTGTCACCAATTTCAAGGAGTTTATCGCCTATACCAAGCCGGTTTTCCTTAGCCTTTGTTCATACAATGACATTGGGTAAAAGCTTTTTGGCCATCGGATCTGTCGAAGGTGGCTTTCTGGCCACCAAATTTGAAGAGGGCTGCAAGATGGAGGCTTTTTGGCCACCGTATTTGTTGAAAGTGACAACCAAATATTTGGTTTCTACTGGAGAAGGAACTTATCGATCGAGCTCTCGCCAGGTTGAATTTGATGATGATGTCAACGAGATCAAGACCGTTGGTGGTGAAGAAGAGTTTTGGAACGAAACTATGTATCCCTGCTAGTGAAGGGCGAAAAACTAAATTAAGGAAGATGATGATCCCTTGGAAGCCGCTGAAATCCATGTTTGCGGTAAAGATCAGCCAAATTTCCAATCAGGTTTAGGTTTGGGCTCGAGCTCGGGTCCTTGAGTGTGGGTCTAGGCTCAAATTCAAGAAAGTTGGGCCTAACACTCCTCCAAGCTCTGACCTAAATGGCAAAATCAAAGTTTAATATTTGTTAATGTATTAATAGCTTGGCAGATATAGATCAACTTAATTAATTCGTACGTATACTAGTTTGGCTTGATGTCTAGTTAGTTTATGACCATCAAAAACTAATCTGGTACTAAAATAGTAAAATTAAGAAGCTGGTTTACATTTGATGTACCCTAGTATTTTTATGGAAAAAGAAAACACAGAACTTCATATGTACCTTATCGTCATCTCTTTCTCTCATATGAAAGCTTAACCTTTAGATTTCACTAGAATATGTGCCCGCGCCTAGTGTAGACACGGTTGATTTGGTTAGTGATCATGGAATGAGATATTGATGAAGGGAAACAGAAAAGTAGGAGGAATTGATATTAAGCCTGTCACTATTTACGTGAACAGATTGTTTCGTCTCGCTTCAAGCGGATCACATCACCCGTCTCGGATCACCTCACCTCACTTGCCCCGCATTGCTTCGTCACACCTCACCCCGCAGACTAACCCGCCTCGCTTCATCGCGTTAAATCCGCCTTGTGTCAGTCGTCTTGCTTGTCTTGGCTCACCCCTCGTTTTCCTTGTCTTACCTCACCTCTTCACTTCCTATGGCTCATGTTTCGTCTTAACCTGTCTCCTCCGCGCCTTGCTTTGTTTCACTAAGTTGACTTCGTCCCACTTCACTTGCTTTGCCTTGCCACCTTTTTCTCACGCGTCTCGCTTCCCTCCCATCACTCACTTGCCTCGCCTCACGCTTTACCCGCCTTCCTCCTCGTCCCATCTCGTTTACTTACTCTGCGTCATTAGCTTATTTCACATTATCTCGCCTCACTTATGTTCAACTCGCCCCGCCTTGCATTACCCTGTGGCAGCTCGCATCATATTGCCATACTTGTATTATTACGCAGCTTCCTTGCCTCATTCGACTCCACTTCGATTTGCTTTACCCCACCTCACTCGTCTTCCCTCGCATCAACCTGCGGGCTCGTCACCTCGCCTCTACTAATCTCCCTCCCGTTACTTGTCTCACTCGCCTCGCCCCGCTTGACGCTTTTCGCCTCAATTCGCTTGACGTATCTCATTCCCCTAACACGAATCACATTCGGCTAACACGCTTCTCATTCGTCTTGTTTCGGTTCGCCTTAACCTTGGTCCGCCTCGCATAACCCTGCGGTCTCCTCACCCCCATCACGCTTCACGCACTGCGCATCACCCTGCCCCACTCGCGTCGCCCCGCTTCGCCTCTTTCTGCTCACGCGCCTCGCTTCCCTCCTTTCACGTCCCCTGACTTCGCTCGCTCACCTCACACACCTCGCTCTTTTTTGTCTCTTTGCTACCTCGTCTTAGTAATCTGGCCTTGCCCTACTACACGTACTTCGCTTTGCCTCTGCTAATTCACCTCGCCTCGCCTCTACTAACCTCCCTCGCCTCGCTTGACGCTCTTCGCCTGGCCCATATAAACTCATCTCGTGTCACTCGGCTAACACGCCTCTCATTCGCCGAGTACGCACCACATTCGCCTAACACGCCTCTCATTTGCCTCGCCTAGCATAACCCTGCGGTCTCCTCGTCTCTATCTCACTTCACGTACCGCCCATCACCCCGCCCTACTTGCGTCAGTCCGCTTCACCTCCTTCTTCTCATGCGCCTCGCTTCCCTTCCTTCACATCTCCTGCTTCACTTGCCTCGCCTCACACGCTTTACTCGTCTTGGTTCACCCGCTTCTCTTTTTGTTCCGTCTCATTAGCTTGAGTAGCATTATTTCGTCTCACTCGGAAATTTATTGTAAATTTCAATTTAATTTTTTTTTTGACTCCGCGCCTATGTCATTTTTTTATAATTTTTTTCAGTTCGCGCCCTTCTGTGCTAGCGGACTCCGCGCCTCACTCCGCCTCAGTATTCTGGCCTTGCTTCACCTCGCCTTATAAATTCCTACTAACCTGCCCCGACAATCTGGCCACGTGAGGTGAGTGATTCCATGCCTATGTCAATTTGTTTTTAATTTTTTTTAGTTCGCGCCCTTCTATGTTAGCGGACTCCATGCCTCGCCTCATTAACTCTTACTAATCAACCCCGCCTGAGAAATCTGGCCTCGCCCCGCTTCACTTGCCCCCCCTCTTCTCGTCTCACGCACCTCCCCCCGCGGCCTCCTCGCCTCGCCTCCTGAACTACTGCTAACCCGCCACGCCTCAGTAATCTGGCCTCGCCCTTCTTCACTTGCCTCACCTCGCCCCTCTCTTCTCGTCTAACGCATCTCGCCTCGTTCGACGTCCTTTTTTGTCTTTTAGCTGATGAACAGTGTAGGAACACTCGGAAATGTATTGTAAATGTCTATTTTAAAAAAAAAATATTTCGGTTCGTGGACTCTGCGCCTCGCCCCGCCTCAGTATTCGGGCCTCGCTTCACCTCGCCGCATTAACTCCTACTAACCCGCCCCGCCAATCCGGCCTCGCGAGGCGAGTGATTTCGCCCCTCTCATCAGTAATCTGGCCTTGCCCCGCTTCACTTGCCTCGCCTCCCTCCTCTCGTCGACGTCTTTTTTGTCTTTTTGCTGATGAACAGTGTAGGAACATTGCAAGCAGGTCGGTTGGAAATTTATTTTAAATGTCAATTTAAAAAAAATTATTTTGACTCCACGCCTATGACAATTTTTTTAAAATTTTTTTAAGTTCGTGCCTCGCCCTGCCGCAGTATTTTGGCCTCACCTCATTAACTCCTACTAACCCGCTTGTAATACCCTAGATTTTCATTTTACTTTCCTTGTGTTATTCCCATATTTAATGAAGGATTATTTATGGAAATTCTCTAGTTTGTGCGAAGTTGAAGTTTCGGAAGTATTTTTAAGGTACTTGACTTTTAAGAGACCTAAAAGTTGACTTTATTTTTTGTAAGTTATCTTCGAAAACTTCCTTCATGAAAGTTGTAGAGCTTATCAATACGAGTTCGTAGACATGCGGCACGCCCAAAACGGAGGTAGTATGAGAAAGTTATGATAAGAGGAAGTTAGTTTCCAGGTTTGGAAACTGTATAAGTAGAAAAATGTGGGGGAGTTATTTTTGGAAACTTAAAATCAGAAATCAGCTTTCTCTCTCTTCTCTCTTCTCTTTCCCGAGCTCTCCCGCACTCCCATCTTCCCAAGCCGATTTCTCCCTCCTCCGGCCACCAAACTAGTTGCCACCGGTGCCGTTCGGTCCTCCCGGACCTCCTCTCCATTTCTGGAGCAGTCCCGCCCGCCGTCGCGCCGCTTAGAAGCCGCCATGGGGCGGCAGATCTGCTGCGGTATTGCCGGAAAACCGGCGATTTCTTCGGCGTTTCGGGCGAGAGTTAGGTGAGTCTTGCTCCTTTCCTTCCTCTAGTGATGTTTATACGTGTTTGGTGACCTGAAAACCAAGTTTTTGATACTGGTTTTGCAGCTTTTGTTTTTGATTTCGTTTTCATGTTTCGGGGCGTTTTCCGGGCGATCCCGGCCGAACCAGTCAAAACCCTAGGTATTAAAGTTGTTCACCATACTTGTTAAACATAGAGGAACGATATAGAAATTTGTCAAAAGCCGATTTGTGGAGCCTTAGAGATGTTCTTATGATTCTGTAAAGCTTTTACATTGTCACAAATTGATTTAACTCTCTGATACTTAGGTGACATGTAGAAGAGTTCATGGGAGAAAGAATCAAGAGAATTGGAGTTATGCCGAAATCATTGCCGAAAGGTCAGACTGCCAGAACAAAGTAACCTACTACCTGTCAAAAGAAGTGTTCCTGATGGACCTCGGGAAGCAAAGCAGCTGATCCATGAAACCTAGTCCATGAAGGAGAGGTCCAAACCAAGTCCAATATGGAGAAGAAGATCTAAATTCGGCAGAATATCAAGGAATGTCCAAGTATTGATTCCTAATTAATTCGGGGAAATTCCTGTGCACATATCACAACTTCAACGGGCTCTCCAGGACAGCTCAGAATGAAGCAGAAAACGTACTAGATGTGGATAGAAAGCTACTGGAGTATAGTTTCCAAATCAATTGAAATCACCTCAATATCTATTTTCTAGAAGGAGTTATGACGGAATCATCAGACAAAGGTCATTGGGCCGAATTGAGAATAACTAGTGAAACCTAAACCAACTTGGTTTAGGCTTGTGTGGCCGGCCTCTCTAGGGTCTTTCTTCTATATTAAGCATGACTTCAAGGGCAGAAATATCATCACTACTCTTGCAATTACATAGCCGAAAGTCTACCAAACCCTATACAGAAAAGTACTTAGCCGATTCATCCACCACAAACCATATAAATCACTCCATCCTTCCACCGATTTCCCCCCACACTTGCCGAATCTTTAAAGGTTGTAAAAGTGTGATTTTCTCATGGCTTCTTGTATTATTTTCTGTTTAGTTTTGAACTCTATTGTAATATACTTTTCGATTTTGGTTTTATTTATCAAACATGGTTTTCGGATTTCTTTGTGATCTTTGATTGTTCTATGTTTTGATTTATAACTTCTTGAGTGCATGATGATTTCGTGAGTTAGGTTTTGGGGCAGTAGCATTTTCTTATGTGTTTTTGATTTCTAATTGATTAATTGTCATGAATTCATGCATCTAAATCAATCCTTGAGGCTGCCTTGGCCATGGTTGTCCTTAAGTTGCGGTTTTATCTACCATAATAATTTTGGATCAATTCATACGCAAAGTTGTCTTGGTCTTTCTTATTAACTTAGGGCGGATTTAATTCTGATAATTTGCATGCTAATAGGATGAGTGACGCCATGCCTTAGATCATGTTTCCGATTGATTCATGTGCTAAAGTGTTTTCTTGTTTAATCTCTACGCAACGTGTTTTTAAATGAGTTAGCATTCATGTTTAGGATTAAGCGCAAAGATGGTTCTAAATACTTGAGGAGTCTTAACAATTAGATAACCGCAAAGGCTCTAATTAGAATCGGAATTGGTTAGAGTCAAGGACAATTTGAACGTTGCTGCCCGACCTTGCATGAAGTTGTTATGTGTTCTACATGGTTTTTCGTGTTATGTGTTGCATGAGTATGTCGATCACTTGTATATAATAATCTTAGGTTTAATTTTCAGTAGGTTACTCGTTAGAATTAATCAATCTTAAACCCCCAATATTTCGATGTATATATGCGAATACTTGTTTATAAGTTGTTTGGTTTCTCTTCTTTCGATCACCCTTTGGTTTTTCCGGCTAGAACGATCCCTACTTGTCCATATCACTACGATTGCAGGGTAATTAAATTGAAGTTGTTTGACCCCGGTTACGCAACACGTCAATACTTCAATCTACAAGTTTCATGTTGTGAGTTTCTCCTAATTCAGAAGTTTTGGGTGGCGCATGGGGCTCACTAGCCGCCGCTTGTGGCGGCGCTTCCAGATGAGTTGTGGCCTCAGTTTCCTGTGGTTAGCTAGTCCTTGCTGCTGTGATCATGTTGAGTGATAGTTTGGCTAAGTTTTGAGCAAGGTTTTCATGTTAGGACTTATGTTTATTTATTTTGGCTTGGTTGAGTTTGAGATTAGGTTTGGAAGATTTGAGGTAGCTCAAATGTGTCGTTGAGTTCAATGACCTTGGGATTTTGTTATCCCTTGAGCTAAGGGTTAGTTTAAGGGTATTGTGTTATCCTTTAGTATTTTGATTTCTAAGGTTTTTAATTGTGCGATTTTAGGTGAATTGTAATTTTGTGTTAGCTTTCCTTCATTGTGTTGGGGGCTTCGCAGCAGGATTTCAAAGTGAGTAAATCTCACCAAGGCTCATGTTTGAACCAAATTTTATTATGATCATATGATGATGATAATGATTATGAAGTTTAAATTAATACTATGCTTTTAATTGTTTTAAAATATATGAGCTTGATCATCAACGACTCATAGGTAAGATAAAACAAGTTTTCTTAATTATTGATAAGTTATTCCTGTGGAATAATATTTTTATTTTTCATATAATTATATCCTTGTGAATGATATAATCATAAGATGTGATCTTGTGTTATGATGATTGTTGGATAAATAGCCTAGCCGGGTTCCAAGCCTTTAATCAGGTGATTGGTTGCGGTTAAGATGCTATTTATCATTTTTATGTTTTGATATTGGACAGTCAAACTGGGTTCCAAACCTTTAGCCAGGTGATTGGTTGCGGTTAGGAATAGAGCTCTAGTCCGTCTGTCAGTGTACGGCATGGGGGATACCTTATAGTATCTGGGTCCCATGGGTACACAAGTGTAATATTTAACTCAGTGATGAGTTGTATGATATTACTTTTCCGCTATTGAGTTCTAGTTGTTTGGTTTTGTTATTGTAACATGTTGGGATATTTATATTTAAGTAAGATCATGCCACAATTTTTGAAATTTATCTTTCGGAAATTGGGGTGTGACACCGCTCCTATGTCAATTTTTTTTAGTTCGCGCCCTTCAGTGCTAGCTTACTCCGCGCCTCGCCTCTCGTCCCGCCTCACTATTCTGGCCTCGCCTCGCCTCAGTAAGCTGGTCTTTTCTTTTAAAAAGATCTCTTTGTCTTGCTTCACTTCGTGTCGTCCTTACCGCGCCCTTCTTTTTCCTACTGCGGCGTCTCATTAGCTAACCAGTATGGATCGTATGTATGGACAGGAAAATATTGCTGATGAATAGTGTAGGAACATTGCAAGCAGGTCACTCGAAAATTTATTGTAAATGTCAATTTAAAAAAAAAAATTGACTCCGAGCCTATGACATTTTTTTTTCAGTTCGCGCACTTCTGTGCGAGCGGACTCCGTGCCTCGCCCCGCCTCAGTATTTTGGCCTCGCCTTGCATCACCTCGCGTGCTACTCCCCTCGCATAATATTGCCTTACTTGTATTATTGTGCGGCCTCCTTGCCTCATTCGAACTCACTTCGATTTGCTTCGCCCCACCTCACCCGTCTTCCCTCATATCAACCCGCGGGCTCGTCGCCTCGCCCCGCTTGACGCTCTTCGCCTCGCCCATACTAATTCATCTCGCGTCATTCGCCTCGCATAACCTGGCGGTCTCCTCGCCCCCACCTCGCTTCACATTCGCCTAACACGCCTCTCACGCTTCGCGCATCACCCCGCCTCACTATTCTGGCCTTGCCTCACCTCGCTCCGCTTCATTCACTCGACTCGTCCTATTCTGTCTCTTTCCTGATGAATAGTGCAAGCAGGTCTCGTCGCGCCTTACCCCGCGGTTTCTTCGCCTCGCCTCGCCTCGCTACACCAGACTCCACTGGGCCTCGCTACTCGCCTCGCCTTCTTACTCTAACCTCGCCTCACCCTGCCCTAGTAATCTGGTTTCTCCCCGCTTCAATCGCCTCGCCACGCCTCACTCGACGCACCTCGCCTTTTTTCCCCCGCGGGCTCCTCACCTCGCCTTACTCATCTGACCTTGCCCAGTGTCACGCGTGTCGCCTCGCTCGCCCCGCCTCACTGGCCTCGCATCACCCCACGTCCCCTTGCCTCGCATCACCCCACGCCCCCTCCTCGCGCCACACTTTTTTGTCTCTTTGCTGATGAACAGTGTAGGAACAGTGCAAGCAGGTCACTCACAAATAGTATCTTGTAAATATATGCAATTGTTTATTGTCGTTTACCAATATATTCATATCTTCTGCCTTGGAGTCAAGACTCCATGAGGGATGCTGGCATGCTGCCAATAACAAAACGATAAGGACGGTTCATTATGCATGTAAAGATACGAGCTAGAAGTGCACAAGTGCATAACGTGAGAAGTATATATAGTGTTTTGCTATGATCTTTACATTTGACCCGTCTATGTGCCTAGAATAGTAGTTCTCTGGTATCCATTATATTGAACTTTACTGAAAGCACATAACAATTTTCAAAAAATTACAATTTTCTTTTATTCATTCATTACGGGACTTGTGGCATGGGTGTTAAGATAAATTAAGGATCCAAATGGTGGTCCTCTGATTCCTCTCCTAACCAAAGGTGGAAAATCGCTCATTTTTGTAATCATTTATCCATTTGTGTATAAAAGATTAAATCAAACCCAGAGACAAAAAAGTGAATTGAACTTGATCAAGATTCAAGAAAATGCTACGTGTACTATATGTTGAGTGGATGATTATGATCACCACATCAGGTTTCTTTGAGTAGCCAAGAAAATAGAAAGTTTACAAGGAACATAATCAATACATCATCATAGCAATACGTACATCTATGATAAAAATGCTGATCAACTACTAGATATACTCTTGTTTTTAGGTAAAAGTTCTTAAATCAATGCAGCTGAACTCGTAGTTACACTGAAGGTACATAAGCTCCCAGTAAGTATGATCCGGCGCACACAGATCGATCAGACTTGCCCAAGTGGGATGTTGTCCTTGATAAAACTTTCTTAGGGATGCCCTTCACCAGGGCCAGGGCCAGAGTTCCTTACAGTTGCTAATCTCTGAAAGTTCACCAATCTGTGTCCTCCAGCACTCAGCCGACTTCCTCCTGAAGTACTGCTACTCTTCATCGCGTTGTCTTCATTACTCTCTCTAGCAACGACACCATTGCGTGATGATGATCTTGAAGTAGTCAGCGGTCGAGCTTCTACTGAAGAAAACTGAGCGCTCAGGAGGAAAGCAGCAAGAAGAATGGCAAAAATGGCAAGTGACTTGAGCACTCCTCTGGCCATTGTCCCTCGATGATTTGATTGTACAAGTTTCTCTTTCGAATCAAGCTGCCTATAATGTAAAGAAGTAAGGTTTGGGATCTATATATAGTGCTTTCGGGTGCTGAAAATTCTAAGACGATGATGGTTCAAACCGTTCAATAATCAACGAATAAACGTCAGCCCAGGGTTGCTAGGTACATGCTATTTGGGGAAAATTTACCTACGTACGCACACTCGTTTGTAGATGTAACTAATGTGATCGGTAAATATATCACAAATTCAGGATTATATGTTTTGGTAAAATTGAAACGGTGTTGAGATCATGACAGAGACATCAATATATTTGGTTCATCCCAAATGCCAGAAACCGGGAGCTAGGCGGCTTCTTAAAGTGGAAGTTTGGTATAGAAAAGAGACCCAACTTAAAAGTGGAGTCAACTAGGTCTGTGTTTCCTGCTGCATTTGAAGATCCTTGCATTATTCTGTTGAGTTACGAGTCTTTTTAACGTAATTCCTAAGGAAAATCAAAGATTTATAGCTATATATAAGCCCATATCATGCATGCATGCATGTTAAGGAAACCAGAAAATGGTTTTAGGTTGGGAAAATATGAGACTTTTTATAGAGTAATGCCAGGTGAACCACCTAGAGCCCACCTTACGTGGCAAACTGACGTGATATATCCACGTCATTAATATAAGATTTTTAATATTTTAAATTTCGAATTCTGTTTTTTATTATTAATTACAAAATCTCATTTTTCATTTTGTATTCTTTAAACCCTATCATCCCCTATTATCTATTTATCTTCTAATCCTTTAAAACAAAATCCTAAAAAAAAATCATTATAATACGTCTTCAAACATATGTGATTCTATCGTATCTTCCTTTCATCTCTCTCATCCTCCCACCTCCTCTTCAATTCAATTCTTCAATTCAATTGATTAGGAATTCTCAGTTTGATTTTGGCTATGTCAATCACAAACATTCTCTACCTATTATAGTCGTGGTTAGTGTGTTTTTTTCCTTTCATAACTTGTTTGGAATTTATGTTTTGAGGGAGTGAATTCGAATTGGGGTTCATATTATGGCTATGATTTTGAATTAGGGTTGATACTCACACCTGTGATTTTGAATTAGGGTTCATACCCAAACCCTTAATTTCAAACATGTTATGAAAGGAAAAGAAAGAAGAAGAAAAATTAATCACGATTAAAACAGGTAGAAGATGTTTGCGAGCAAACCGAAATCAAACTAAGAATTCCTTAATCAATTGAATTAAAGAAGAGGTGGGAGGATGGGGTGAGATGATATGATCGATAGGTTTGAAGATGTATTGTACGTACACTACTAGAAAAAGGTTCTAAGGTGACAAAATATTTTTAATTCGTCACATAAGAGAACACTTTAGTGACGAAACCGGTTTCGTCACCTTAGTGACAATTTTTGTCGTCTAAGTAAGGTAAGGTGACGAAACACTATTTCGTTACTATTTTCGTCACCTTAGAGCTAACTTAGGTGACGAAGATACATTTCATCATGTAAGTAACAGGTTAGGTGACCAAATATATTTTTGTCACCAAAGTTTTGAGCACTTAGGTGACGAATATAAAATTCGTCATGTAAGTGATAGGTTAGGTGACGAAAACATATTTCGCACTAAAGTTTTGAGCACTTAGGTGACGAATATATCTTCCGTCATGTAAGTGATAGATTAGGTGACGAAACATAAAGTTGTGTGTCTTTTTGAACCAACTACGGGGTAAAAGTAAAATTTTAGAAAACCCACCGTACTATATGATCAGTGTACTTAAATACGGCTATGAAAAAAAATCCACCAATTTTTGAAAATGATAAGGTCTCAATCCACGCGGTTAACATTAAATTAACTCCACTTATTACACGAAAACGCTCTTTCCTACCCCTATATGATCTAGTTTGATTCATTTTTTCACACACAAAACTCTCACATTGATGAGATGTAACCACTCATGTAAAAATTTGGGTACGTTCACTTCTCGACGATAGGGCTCCACATAGGGAAACATAAACGTATATAGGGTTGACCGCTTGTATCGGAGACCAAACGTTACCCGAAATATGTGGTTTTTCAACTATAGTCTTATTTCAAAATACCTATGACATCCTATTTCATAAGATTTTTGAAAATATTGCTTCCTCCCTATTTAACAAGATCACATTCTATCAAAACCTTTTTCTTAAAAATAAATATTTTTGGTTCACTGAGATGACGAAAATTCATGTTTTCGTCACCTAACTACTTAATATTTGGGGGGTAAAAAATTCCGCCAATTATTTGGCCAAATTTTTAATCACTTCCGCCAAAAATTTCAGAAAAATTTGAACCGAAAGTTTCCTTATATATCCTCTGCCTCACTTTTCATTTCTCTATCTTTTTCTTTGAACTCTCTCTTCTCTCTTTTCCAGTCTCTCTTCTCTGCCCTGGTTTCCACGCACCGAGAGACCCTCTAGCTTTCCCTCTGCCTTCTTCTTCGCCACTATCGCCTCCTTTCTCATCGCTGACAGCCGTTTTCCCTCTGCCTTCTTCTTCGTCACCGTCGCCTCCTCCTTCATTGTCGGCATCCGTTTTCCCTCTGCCTCTCCTTCTTCTCCGCCACCGTCGTCTTCTACCTCTCAAATTCCGCCGTTTTCATGGAAGGACTAATTTTCCTCCTCCATCGGACTCCGCGCCCATCTTGACAGTGGACTCCGTGCCCATCTCACCAGCGGACTCCGCGCGCCATCTCGCCAGAAGACTCCGCGCGCCATCTCACTAGAAGACTCTGCGCCCATCTCACCAGCGGACTCCGCGTGCCATCTCGAAAGAGGACTCCGCGCGCCTTCTCGCCAGAGGACTCCGCGTGCCATCTCAAAAGAGGACTCTGTGCCCATCTCTCCAGCGGATTCCGCGTGCCTTCTCCCCAGCGGACTCCGCGCCCTTCCCGTTTTGGCCTTGTTAATTTGTGTTTTTGCAAATGACTACGGAGGTGATCTCGGTTGAAATTGGGTTGCTTGATATTGGTTGTAAGATATTTGGGTTGTTTGGGGTTGATTGGATTTGTGTTGAAAGAAGTTAGAGACGAAACTATTGTCAGCTAAGTAATTGAGTGACTTTTTCTACGTGAAAGAATTGTCAGCAAACTGAATAAATTTTGTTAACTAAGTAACTAGGTGACGACCGAATTTTCGTCAGCTAAGTAACATGGTGATGACCGATTTTTCGTCAGCTAAGTAACGTGGTGACGAAATATTTTTCGTCAGCTAAGTAACTTGGCGACGAAAACAGTTTCGTCAGCTAAGTAACCTAGTGACGAAAAGTTGTTCGTCATCTTAGTAGTGACTAAGATGACGAAATTATTATTTTCGTCACCTAAGTGCTCTAACCACCGGCTTTAGATGACGACCCTTAGGTGACGAAATTTTCGTCAGCTAAGTGTTTACATGACGACAGAAGCTCTGAGGTGATGAAAAAATTTCTTCACCTAAGAACTGTTTTCTAGTAGTGGTAGGCAAAAAGAACTTTTTTTTGGTAAGGATTAGAAAGATAAAGGATAAAGGGTGTAAAAAATAAAATGAAAAAAGAAAAAAAATGAAAAAAGAAATTTTGTAACTAATAATAAAAAATAGAAATTTAAAATAGTAGAAATCTTATATTGATGACATGGATATGATATGTCAGCATTCCACGTAAGGTGGGCTCTAGGTGGTTCACCAAAAAGTGGTTCACCAAAAGGTGGTTCATCTAGCATTACTCCTTTTTGTAACCCTTGAGACCGAACGAGGACGTGAAAATGTCACCTACCCGCTGGCGGAGGGAGAAGAGATTTACCTATGGGGGCAAAAAAGAAAAATCAAACATAAAATAACTAATGGTTAATACATGGTCAAGATAAATACTTTTTATTTTAAAATGTGGCTATTGTTGTGCCAACATATCAGAAATTTTCTGATTTAAGATTAAAATGCTCAAATAGGATGTTGGGAGCAATCTTGTGGGGCACAAACACATTAAACCCACAATTTGTCTAAATTCTACTGGAGACACGGGCCCCACTCGTCCTTAGCTGCCTCTGCCATTGCACCAACCCACATCCGAACCTATGAGTGATGGATCTGCTTGACTAGCTTGATTCATGTAGCTAGCGTGAGATTGTGTGTGCATGAAGTGTACGAAACCAAAACATAGTGGTGCAATATTGACAGTAGTCATGTGTGTAAGTAAGTGTAAGATTGAGACAGACTATTGAAGCCCTAATCAGCACCAAAAATGCCAGTGCTTGAGATTCAATTTCAATAAACTCTTAAATATAAACAAGGCTAGGCCATTTTAACCCATATGGATCGAAGAGTCTCCACGAGTCTAGATATATCTTTGTTTCTGTATGTTCTTCTGAAAGAATAGATAATGTTGGTGTAGATCGATATGATTCATATAAACTTGAGTTTTAGAACAAAATATGTATTAATCTTAACGTCCAACTATCTCAATCGGATGCGAAATGGGTAGAAATGCACAAACCCCATCCAGGTAATGACTAATTTCTACCTATACATTTCACCGGGACTTGCCTTTTTCAAGAGTCAATTCGGCATCAACCAGAGTCCGAAAGACACAGATGGAGAATCAGAAGCAACTCATCAGTCACCACTAGATGTGCAGAATACATGAACTTTAGCATGATGCGTTGGAAATGACCAAGTCTATATATATATGGGTTTATGTCCTTTTCGATTCTATTAGATTCCCAACCTAACTTACATGTTTCCATGCATATTGGGGATCCATATTCTAAACTATACCTTCTTACTCTATGATATCTTTTTGGGGATACAAGTTCTGTTTATCTGTTATGATACTCTACCAATTGGTCGGTTGCCTAAAAGAAATATCAAGAACATGCATGCATGTCCTTCAAAAATATCAAGCTTATCAAGGAATGATAAGCTTCTCTTCATTCAAAAATATATATTAAGAGACAAAAAATCAAACAATTTCATTTCCGATGCCCATATATATATGATCATCAAAAGAACAAGAACAAGAAAAAAGAAACAGAAAAAAAAAAACAGTTAATAAAAAAAAAAAAGGCAGAGAGAAGCCTAATAAGTTGATCAATTTATGACGTGCAACTGATACTGTCTTTGTATCCGTAATTGGAGGCAGAGAGCATATACAAATACAATGGTACTTATTTATAAGTCATATTCAAATCAGGTAAGAGTCCATTAGTTGTTATAGTATATATATATATATATATATATATATATATATATATATATATATATGTGGATATTTCTATGGTACTGGAATGAGAACTTTGCGAGGTGCTAGGAATTTGAAAGCGACCAAGTACATATTATGATTTAGATTCTGAAACTGGCCATATACTTACTTGTATATATATGTAATATGGTGGCTTTCGTCCTCATATACAGTAATGTGCTAACTTTGGAGTCAAATTAACACTATTGAAACAAGCACGTATGCGGAAGAATCATAATTATTTCCTCGTAGCACATCAAAAGTTCTAAATTTTTACGCAACTATCCGAATGTCAATGAATTAGAATAGACTAGATGAAAAAAAATTAAAAAAGAAAAACACACCATATATCAAATATTCAATGTACAAGGCCGAACCTGAGATTTAGAGACCTGAGGCAAATTCTAAAAATGGTGCCCTCTGATGTTTATACGAGAAAACAAATTCAATGACGATTATAAAAAGTTTTAATTAAGCGAATTTCAAAAGAACAAATCACGGTATGGAGAATTTTTGCAACAAAGGAAATTATTTTAAAAAATTACTGAAAAATAAAAACCATCTATATGTTGTCGATAGGTCTATATACATGCATATGAGGATTTGGTGGTATCTGGTGGTACTTTATGACCTTTACTGGAACACTTCTATTATCCTAGCTAACCTCTTATTAGAAAACAAAAAAAAAAACAAGAAATAAAATTTATAAGGACGATCATAAGAAGTAAGAAACATAGTGGAAAGCCACCGCAAATATATTTTGCCACAATTATGGGAGTTCTTAGGGCTCTAGTTGTTGAGAGCAACTTTAACACTCTCTATTTTAACTTTTAACTATTTTAAAAAGCGTGTTTAGCTTTTTTTTTGATATTTTCGGAGCTCCAGCAGACTAGACAAAGTTTAATTATTATGACTTTTAACTATCTCGCTAGCTAAATATAGAGAGCGAGATGACTCAGATGAGACTAGCTATAATTTAATACATTCCTTGTAAGATATTTTATGTGATATATAAATATATTTAAACTATTTAATTTCTATTTGAAGAATAATGTTGATGTAATGCTAGCTAAAATAGAGAGCATTGATGCAGCCATATTTCTAAAGTGACTAACCAAAATGACATTTTAGCTAATTTTTCTAAAATTTAACTTAAAAATGGCTAGCATTGCTAAAGATGCTCTAAGGGTCTGTTGCAAGGCAAGACGCTGGAAATGTAACATATATATAAATTAATTAATTGCTTTGTAAATCTCGTCATAATGTAAGGACTTGAATATCAAGTACGCAACACTAATACAGTAATAGTAGAACAAAAATACATAAAATTGTGCCCCCCAAAATATAGGGCTTGAGGCGGTTGCCTCTTGCAACTCATCTCATGTCCAGGCCTGTCAACGTACGTATTGGGAGATATAAGATAATGAATAGTACATTCTTAAAGCAACTTTAACAGACTTTTTATTTTAATTAAAATTTAACTAAAAAATGTCCAGCATTGTTAAAATTGTTAAATATGCTCTTATATGTAACTATTTTTGTAAGTAAGTTGATTAGTAATAAGTCTCCGCAAAATCGTAAGTGATCGATTCATCACTTAGACTTTTTTCTTGAGAAGGAAAAGAAGAGCAAAAAAAATACCTCTTAGACAACCACTTTGGAGCAAATCAAAAGGAAGAGCTTCCGCGGCTTGAATTTATGTTTCTTTTGTGAAATTACGTGATACAATTGTTAAATAGCTAGACAAGTGCAGTTTAGCGAGTCATATATGGTCGGTTTCTTGTTGCCGCTACTCACAATGATCTTTTACATGCAGAAGTATGAGGCTCTTTATCATTATGTTGCCCTAGCTGTAGCTAAGATCTATGTATGGCGTAGAATCCAATTCCAAATCACATGTGGGAATAGAGAATATATACGTAGTTTTAAGCTTAATTAGTCGTGAGGGAGAAGAAAGTGTCACCTGTTGAGAGTCAAGAACGTGAAACAAGAGCATTGTGGGTCGAGCAAACCGCAATTGCTGATTTTATTCATGTGCTATAACCGTAGAGGAGGTCAACAACGTACACTTGATAATCCCAAGAGCTAAATTAGGGCAATGAAATTAGGGCAACCAATAACTTCCCGATGCTCTTTTTCTTTAACCTAGCCTAGTAATAACAACTATATATTTTCTTATTGTAGATATTAACAATAACTTGTCTGCTAGAAATTTCACTGCAAGTAGTTTTAGAAAATTAGAAAAAGGAAAACCACATATACTACCTGCTTACAATCCAAATTACCTGCAAAAAATTTATCAAATAAAAAAAAAATTGATAGAGCTTTTCATCACTGGAAGCCTACTTTAACATGCGTACGCATTTCAACTTGAAGTAAGCTAGAAATGGAAGCAACAAGGAGATTGTATTCTGATACCTAATTATTTTTAATTTCCGTGATATGCATTTCCTCCTAAATTTACTGTTCCCGTGTCTTCTTCTATTTGAGAAATGCATTTGTTATTAAAGAATGAATAAGAAACAATCCCTGTTGTAATTTTTAAAGCAGTACACAGTATACGTGATAACAAGATATGAACTTTGGAATTTCTATAAATAGGATCTCTCGGGAGCTCTCTCGGTTACTAGAAAGTGTAGCCAAGAGCAACAAGACTACGTACTTGACGTTCACTGCTTTTGAATTGCAGCAGATATATACACCACGTACATGCATAAAATGGCAGCAAACCAACAAAGATTTGGTGTTCTTCTTCTTCTTCTTTTTCTTCTTCTCGTTTTGAGTTTTAGCCTTCTTCGCGTCGAAGCAAGGCCATTACGTAGTTACAGAGGGATGGATGGTTTGGCATTTGGGATGGTGAAGAGTTCAGGGCCAAGCAAAGGTGGTGGAGGACACAGAGCAAGGACCGCTCGGATTCTGCAAGTACAACATGGAATCAAAGACAACTCTGGCCCGAGTCCTGGAGTTGGTCACCTGTATGACAATGGCATACACCGTTGACTCATAAACGATCGATATGGTTGTTAATGCTGGAATTGCTTGTAATTTTTTTTGTTTCCTTTTTTCTTTTTTTGGGTATAAACCTGCAGTGTACAACTTAGTTACCGGCTGCTTGCTCTTTGTTTATGTATGTGATGTATGATGTTTTGAATATTATATGCAAAGAAGCTAAAGGTGAATCTTACAGCAAACTGGGTGCATATATATACATACATACATATACCAATATATGTATAAATATATATATATATATATATATATATATATATATATATATATCAAAGTAGTAATTTCAGTTTACTTTCGGTTTTGGTCGACATGTTAGGCCTTGTCGTTTCAATTTAATCACTAATTAATGTTCAATTTCATCACCCGTGATCAAGCTTTCGTCTCTCTCATGAGAGTTTTAGGTAGGCGATGTTGTCCTCATCGTCGTTCTGGCTTGTAAATTTACAAGCGGTAGAAATGGAGGTTCCTCTACTTTCAGACCGTGAACAGGGCATCAAAGTAGTCTAGCACATTCGAGCCTAGCACAAACGCTTTATGTACGTACCCATCAATATTTGGGAGGAATAAGCAATCTGTACCGACACTACTAGGAAAAAAGGCTTAAGAGACGAAATTTTTCAAATTCGTCTCTTAAGTAACAACTTAAGAGACGAAATTATTTTTCGTCTCTTAAGTGAGCACTTATGAGACGAAACTGGTTTCCTCTCTTAAGTGAAAACTTATGCGACGAAATTGAAAAATTCGTCGCATAAGTTCTCACTTATGCGACGAATTTTTATTTCGTAGCATAAGTTCGTCACTTATGCGACGAATTTTTATTTTGTAGCATAAGTTCTCACTTATGCGACGAATTTTTCAATTTCGTCGCATAGGTCATTTCGCCAAAAAATTTGAATTTTTCACTTATGCGACGAATTTTCCAATTTCGTCGCATAGGTCATTTTGCCAAAAAATTTGAATTTTGAATCATTCCGCCAAAATTTTCCCTCCACTTTTCTTCTTCTTCCTTCTTCTTCTTCTTCTTCACCACCACACTTCTTCTTCTTCTTCTAAACCACCACCACCCTCCTCCGGTTCTTCTTCTTCTAAACCAACACCACCCCCCCCCCCCTCTTCTTCTTCTTCACCACCACCCACCCCACTTCTTCTTCCTTCTTCTAGCTTCTTCTTTAGCTTCTTCACCCCACCACCACTTCTTCTTCTTCACCACCACCACCCCCCCACCCCTCCGGTTCTTCTTCTTCTTCTTCTTCTTCTTCACCACCACCCCCCCCCCCTCCGGTTCTTCTTCTTCTTCTCTTCTTCTCTTCTTCTTCTTCTTCCTCCTCCGCCACCACCACCACCACCACCTCCTTCGGCGAGATCGATCCGGCAAAACAAAAAAACAAAATAAAACTAAAAAACAAAATAAAATAAAAACTGCAAAATAAAATAAAAACTGCAAAAGAAGACAATCAAATTAAATTAATTAATTTTTTTTTATATATTGAAAACACTTAAGTGACGAAATAAGTTAGAAACGTTCGTCGCATAAGTCTATGCGACGAATTTTTTTTCGTCGCTTAGGAGGCACTTATGCGACGAAATATTTGTTCGTCGCTTAAGTGTTTAACCTAAGCGACGAAAATACATGTTTCGTCGCTTAGATACCTATGCGACACCACCTATGCGACTACTCTTAAGCGACGAAATTTTCGTCGCTTAAGTACCTAAGCGACGAAATTTAACTCTTAAGCGACGAAACCATTTCGTCACATAAGTCCTAACTTCTAGTAGTGCGAGACTTGCTGCTGGACACGGTGGCGGTAGTGGTGGCAATCAATGGCGGAAGCATTCAAAGACCAAGGCACCCTTCCAAATTTCAAATCGTGTATTTATATGTTTTTATTATTGAGAATTTAGTTGAATTGAACCCGACTTTAGTTAAACTATGTAAATTGGCACCCTCCCACCCCACGTTTTAGCAGCTCTTTTAGGTTAGTTGTTTCACTATAACTTGTTTTAAGTTCGTTAAAAAAACAATATTTTTCTTTTTTAAGAAAGAAAGTAGTTAATCTAGTCCTAAATATCCAGAAGAATGGAAACTAGACTTCAGAGATTAAAATGAAGAACCATCTTCTTATAGACTATTTAATTATGTATTTTGAAAAGAAAATTGTTGAAAAATTTAGCATAGACCAGATTATTGATAACTTTCACAATATGTAAGAGCGGCAAGTCTTTTTTTAATGTATAATTCAGTTTAAAAACCTTGTTATAATATAAAAAATTTCGGTCATTTAGTTTATCTTTATTTTTCAACATTCTTGTATTGACCCCCTCAATTATGATTTTTAGCTCCGCCCCTGGTGGCGATGGTAGCGAGCATGCACATTCAAATCTAGCACAACAAATCTTTTATATGCACCCATCAATATTTGGAAGGAATAAGCAATCTGTACCGAGCCCTGCTGCTGGACTCAATGATAGTAGTGGTGGTAACGGTGGAGGACGTTTAACAAAATTCTCAAGTGATACACGAGATATGGTTGTCGAATCAATATCAATCCTCATGGAATAAACTGAAAAAGTCAATCTTTACTTCATAATTGTAATAGTTTATTTATTGTTAAAATTGAACATATTGATCAATAATCATTATCTTTATCTTTTAATTAAGGTATCTAGCCTAACTGGTAACGTTAAAGTTATGTTTCAAATTTTAGTGGTACGTGTAAGGTATGGTGGGTTGAGAGATTTTTTTATTTTATTTATTTTTTTGCATTAGTAAGAGATTTTTTTTATATTAAGTTATTGCACATTAATTTATTTGTCATTTGTATCTTAAAGGACAACAAAAAGGAAAAAAAAAAATCACTAATGAGTTGGGCTAAACAAGACCGGGGACCGTTATGAATTTCCCGGTAAACTAAAACCCTCACAATCCAAAACTAAAACCCCAAAACTCCCAAACATGCCGAACCGCCTTCTCCTCCGCCGCATCCTCCTCCGTCCTCCACTCTCCTCCTCCTCCGCCGAATCAGCTGTCGATAGAATCTTCCACACCTTTCGATCTTACTCCACCACCCAAACGGTTCACGAAGACAAACAAAAGCGCGGCAACAAGTGGTTCACTCTACCGCCGTTCACTGACACCGTAAACGGCGCCGCTTTGGGCAGAGAGCTCTCTCGCAGCGTCGGCAGAGACGTGTACGCTAAACCCTCCGCCGCCGCAGACACGACGGCGCTTAAATGGGTCACCAGGTGCTGCCCGGAGATTCCCAGAAGCCTTGTGCAGAAACTCTTTCGGTTAAGACAGGTTGAGCTGTTTTTAAATTTTAGTGCATTTTTGAAATGGGTTTTTGAATTGGGATTGAAAAGTGGTTTGCTTTGATTGTTTGTTACAGGTTCGAAGAGAAGCATCTGACTTGGATCAGAGCGTTCAACCACTTAAAAGGGTATCTGAAATTTTGTAGCTTTGTTTTCGAATATAATGGATAGAGTTTTAGAGCTCGTAATGAGATTATATGGGGTGGTTCTGTTTCTGTTTCTGATTTTTCGTGAAGGTGGGGGCTAAAGACTCAATGAACTTAGGAGATCGAATTTGTCTTCCTATTTCTGTGAAAGAGTTCCCTGATCATAAGCAAGAAGAGGGGCATTGTAGTGAGGAAGAAGCCGAGTTTATTCGTAGCCTTGTGTTGTACAAGGTTTGTAACTGTGAACTCTATTGGTTGTGTGTGTGTGTGGGTTAAGTTAGTTATATTGCTTATGCGTGTTCTTTTGACTTCAGGATCCGGCTATTATTGTCATCAATAAACCCCCTGGTTTGCCTGTTCAGGTTAGCTACTGATACTTAGTTGATGAATTAGTTGTACTTTTGGTCTCTTGGTAACTTAATCTGATTCAATGTTGAAATGTCTGATGTTTGTATAGGGTGGTATTGGAATCAAAAGGAGTTTAGATGAACTGGCTGCCACTTGTTTAAGTTATGACTTATCACAACCTCCTTGTCTGGTGAGTTTGTAGTAATTTCTAACTTATGGAGGATTCATCATTTATGGCTGTAATTTAGATTGCATATGGAAATGAAAGAGTGATATTCATCGCATGACTATTACACTATTTCAGTTACGGTTATATTGACAAGTTCGAGCTGAACCATTGATTATCACCTTTTTTTTCATTTCTTTTGTCACATTTCGAGATTTCAACAAAGCTGTGCAAGTTTGTAGGAATATTCATTCATCGGATGAGGTTACAGTTTCCAACCCACCTTGGTTGGGTAAAAAGTTAGAAAGAACGCAACTGAAGGAACGAATTTCTGGTTTGATTAGGGTTAGAGTCCTGATGTCTGAACAAACAGGGACCATTGTTTTGCACGTCTTTTTTGACTGTTTGTATTTTTCACATCTAAACGTGAAAGGAAAATTTATGGAGAAGACATCAATGGATAGACTGTCTATCATATTAGAAAATGTCTGATACATTCTTTGTAATGTATCTGATTCAAGATTATGTACAATTATACTAATCTATGGATAGGCATGATGCAAACACAATATATAGATCAGTTAGAATAACATTTGTATTAAATATTTCTTATATTGTATCGTGTACAAGCCTGGCCTCTTTTCCAGCAACAATCTTGTAGATTGCTTGGATGTCAAATGATTCATCTTTTCTATAAACAAACTTTTTGTTTGTTTAGGTACACAGACTTGACAGAGATTGTAGTGGTATCCTTGTGATGGGACGGACAAAAACAAGTGCAACAGTTTTGCATTCCGTCTTCCGTGAGAAAACTTTTGGAGCTTCAGATGATGTGAGTAAATGTCGGTTCTTTCTTTCGGACTTTGCTATTCCGAGATTCTTAGTTCTGTTACATTATGTGTCAAATTACCTGTGATTTGGTTTGTTTTAAAGGTTATCAAACATGCTAAAGGCATTCTGCAAAGAAGATATTTGGCACTCGTCATTGGATCTCCCAGACAACAAGAGGGATTAATCTCAGTGCCTTTAGGAAAGGTTGGAGTACTTTTGGATGTAGTCACTGTCTTACCTGTGCCACAGACCTAAATATTTACCTGTGTACGAAGTAATGAACTTCAGCCAAACTCTAGTTAACAATTTAACTGCTTTTTGGTTACAAGCTTTCTGGTATTACCTTAGGGATAGATTGAACATATACTAATGCACAAATGTTTATAAATATACAGCTAAATTACATTTTTGGTTCCTGTACCTCTGGCCATTCCATTTGCTGAGTAGTTTGTAGTTGGCAATTTATATTGCAGTCTACTAGCTCTTAAATTTTAGTAATGATTCACACCGAATTTGACTAAAATTGCTAAATATATGTACCAAAACTGTAAAATGTTCCAGATTACAGACTAATTAGCTCAAGTTTGCTGAAGTTTATGATATGTTGGTGCTATGAAATCTTTCAGGTGGTGGTTGACAATGGTAAATCAGAGAGGATCACCATTTTGAATAAATCACAATGTTTGCCGTCTCAACATGCAATCACAAAGTACAAAGTGATTGGATCATCATGTCCTGGTTAGCAACAAACTCTATTGCCTTGCATGATGTGTCAAATGTACTATTTAGAAGGCTGTCTGGGTAATTGTTTTGCCATGAGATATCTGTTTCGGTTGTAGTTTCAATACCTGGCCCAATCTAGTTTAGCAAGAATAATTTGGCACTCCACTGTTAGCTTCTTTTGATATCCTATTACAAATTCTCCAATAATTAATACTACCCTGTCATGTCTCTGATATTCTACTGAATATTCAGGTTTCACATGGTTAGAGCTGATTCCACTTACCGGTCGAAAGCACCAGGTATGCATCAGAACTAGACACTTGCAGTGATTTCTTATTGCAGCTTTATTCATTAGTTAGAGTCACTGTTGACTGTGCTTTCTGTGCACAACTCTTCTGGCCATTTGTGGGAACTACAGCTGCGGGTACACTGTGCGGAAGTTTTGGGAACACCAATAGTCGGAGACTACAAATATGGATGGCGAACACATAAGGACTGGAAACCTGTTGCTTGGTCTAAGACTGAATGTCATTCCAATGAGGAGCGTTCAAAAAGAAAAAATCTTCCTTTTGATCTCAATATGGATAGTGGAAGTATCGACGAAAAGAATCTGCGCTTACATCTTCATTCTAAGCAAATGGTTTTGCCGAATGTGTCTCTGGCTTTGCAAAATGTGAAACTACATGCGGAGTGTGATCTTTCAGGGCTAGAAGGCATAGAGTTGGTTGCTCCTATGCCTTCATACATGCAAAAAAGTTGGGATATTACAAATTCTTGTTTTGACAGGGGTGATATCACACATTCTTAAGCTACAAGCCTACAACTAGAATGTTCTAATTACTATTAATCTTTGAGGTGCGTTCTTCACTTATGTCATTTAGTTTTAACATGCACATTATTTGGCAATCCATGGTTTGACTTGGTGAAATCGTTTGACGTTATATCCTCATTTTACACTCCCAGTCAAGTTGAACAAGGTGGCCTTTAAGTATAGAAAACAGATGACTGACATGAAGGAAAACAGATTACTGACATGAAGTTGGAGAAAAAAAAACAGACCCTTGAAAGAAAACAGATTACTGACATGAAGGAAGTGGTCTGTGTCTTTCCAAACACAGCTTTCCGCCTTCAAACAACATTTTTGGACTTCATCAGTCTTGATGGGAAAATCCACCGAAATGCCACAGTAGAGACTAGAGAGTGATATCATCATTGGTGTCCTTGACACTGGAATTTGGCCTGAATCGGATAGCTTCAAAGATAGAGGTTTCGGACTTTCAAAGAAGTGGAAAGGTGCTTGTAACTTCACTTGCAACAACAAGATCATTGGAGCTTGGTTTTACGAACCCATAGTGTGCAAAGGATGACGTAGGCCATGGAACCCAAACTGCCTCAACTGCAGGAGGGAACACGGTAACGAATGTGAGCTTTTGTGGATTAGCACAAGGTACTGCAAAAGGTGGAGTTCCCTCTGCTAGAATTGCGGCATATAAGTCTGCAATGGTGAATGGTGCCATTCAGAGGATATCCTGGGTGCTCTTGAAGATGCTACTGCTGATGGAGTTGACACCATTACGGTTTCACTTACTGTCATACTTGCACTACATTTGAATAAAGATCCGATAGCAATAGGTACTTTTCATGCAACCGAGAAAGAGATACTAACAACTAACGCTGCAGGCCATGATGGTCCTGGAGCTGGTCCTACAACAAGTGTGGCACCATGGTTGCTAACAGTTGCAGCAAGTAGCACAGATGGTCGGCTCATTGACAAAGTTGTTCTAGGAAATGGAAGCACATTTGTTTCAATAAACTCCTTCACACTAAATGGAACAAGTTCTCCATTAATATATGGTGGAGAATCTGCTGCTTCAAGTCAATGCTCGGAGCTTGAAGCGATGAGTAGTTCTTGCCTGAATAGTAATTTAGTGAAGGGAAATGTTGTTTTATGTGATGCTAACCTTGGAGGTGATGTGGCTTACGAAGCTGGAGCAGCAGATTTAATTTTAAACCCACCTAGACCTGGGATAATTTTAGAGGCTCATGAGTATGATGTAATAAAGTCATATATGAACTTTACTAAAGATGCTCGAGCAAACATATTAAGAAGTGAAGCCATTCGAGATGACGCTGCACCTGTTGTTATTTCCTTCTGTTCACGCGGACCAAATAAAATTTTACCTGAACAAATATTTTGGCTGCATATTTACCTCTTGCTTCTATGACAGGGATCCTTGGGAAACTAGGCATGTAAACTACAATATAGTATCTGCTGGAACCTCCATGCAGCAGGTGCAGCTGCATATGCTAAAGCATTCCACCCTAAATGGTCCCCGGCAGCCATCAAATCATCTCTTATGAGTACATCTTGGCCAATGAATGTTACGGATGATGCCCCGGGTGAATTTTCTTATGTTACTGGACACATCAATCCTGTCCAAGTAATAGATCCGGGGCTTGGTTTATGAAGCTTGTAAAGAAGATGACAAGAAGCTGCTCTGCTCGGTCTTGGGAGAGGCCGAGGTTAGACTTATATCAGGAGATAACAGCACTTGCTCTACACTTGGATAAAGACTCGCCAGTGGATTACAATTACCCTTCACTGGCTGCTATTATTTCACCAAAGCAAGCATTTTTATTAAATTTCACAGAATAGTTATGAACGTTGGCCTTGCAAACTCCACCTACAAAGCCAGAATCTTCGCAGACTCCACACAAATGGACATCAAGGTTGTGCCTGAAGCTCTTTCTTTCAAGTCTTTGAGTGAGGAGAAGCCTTTTGATCATTTGATGTGACAGTTGTTGGAGGAGGACGGCATTGTTGGTTTAGTCTGATGGAACTCATTGCGTTAGAAGTCCAATTCTTGTTCACACCAACCAATACCAATCTTGACTGCAATAATATGCAGAACTTCATTGTTGGAACTTGGAAAGAAAGTGAATTTTCTGAACCATTGAATTTCTTCCAATGAAATAAGGCCAAACTCACATACCAATCATAACTCCTGAAATGAATCTTCTATTTAAAGGGGTATATATATTGTGTATAAAAAGGGTTTATCCATCTAAATCATGTTTTGCTGGTTCTTTCTCATTACTTTTGCTGATATAGTAGATAACCAGGAAACAAGATGAGACATGTAGAGGTTATATAGGGTGAGTTCGCTACTCGAAAGGGCAAGTAGGGGAAGGGTTCCACTCTAACAAACTCATCTTTTAATACTAGTTAATGTAGATGCCAGTGACATATAAACATCTGTATATACAATTATGGTGTGGAGGTTAGGATACTCAGGGTGACATATAATTTTACTACCATGCAGTATACACGGACTCATTCTTACATAAGCTAATTTTACTATCATTAGCATCGTCTATCTAAGGAAATCAAATATAAGTTCAATGTGGCGCCCCTTTATATCGTCTATCTGCCGTTCTTGATCAAGTTTTTCTTTTTCTTCAGAGCTCAGATTTGGCATGCATTGTCCATTGTCTTTGACAGACATGTTTAGTAATTGGCTGTGCGATTAGTTGCAGTGGAATCAGACTAATTGGTAAAAGCATTTCACGGTTATGTTTTCATTTTGCATGTATAGGGCATTAGTAGAACAAGCTAGGCGTGCCTGTAAGTAAACATGTCTGCTACTGCGTAATAACCAAGTGCATATCCATGACATGTCATTCTGTGCACACTTGCAGAACTATTGTTTTTCTGCTTGCAGATCTTCTTCATTCTGGCTTCCAAGTTACAATTCCTAAAGTCCAAATAATGAACAATGCAAACTAGATTCTATTTTGATCGAGATCAGAAATGGCTAGGTACTCAAAAGCAATGCTAGTTATATATATTTGGAGATCAGAAATGGCTGGCCGGTCCGTTGGCGTCTAGGTACTCCAACTTCTCTCAAGTTTCCAAGTGTCGGCAAATTGCATGGCAGGAAAGTAGTTGCTGCAGCTAGCATATATGCCTGGGTCCTGGCCAGATCTGTTTGCCAACTACATACTCAAATTCTGAAACATTGACAACATGTAGTGATAAGCGGTATGAGAAAACAACCAACTCCATGATAAAGCTTAACTAAGTTTAAATATTAGATTTTCCTTCCCAATGTACGTATGTGGATGTGTGATATGTGCCTAAACACTAATGTAGATCGTATGCAATCAAAGCAATTGTGAGTTTGTAATCATGCTAGACCAAAAAGAATAAATTGAGTTGGCACGAAACCATTATAGGTTCCGCATCATTGTGTTAGTCCCGAGCTAGCCTTAGCTTCATGGTTAATCGCCGGTTCAGTTATTAGTGGCAACCATGTAGAGCAAGCAAACCACACGAGATTTGCCACCATAAGGGTTTAGACCCTAAACCATAAGGGCAAGGAAGTAGTTTACACTTTTCATCCAACATTTTAGTATTTAGTTTGAAGTTGTGTGACTATGCAAATTATGCAAATCACTGATGTAGAGGGATTTTAGACTACTTGCATGGGTATACGACACAAATTTACAAGACATCGTTGTCAATGTAATAACTTAGTTCAGTTATATATATGAAAATAGTCTAAAATAAATGTGATTGTTGTAAATAGTTTATTTAATGGGCATTCTTGTAATTAGCTTATTAGAGATATTCATGTAATTTATATACTGATTACATCTCTATATAAGAGATGGTTCCCTACTCAATATGAGATAACATATTCCTCATTCTCTTGGTTGTTTCTCTCCTTTCTTAATATCTTTTACTTTTGTTTTACAACACGTTATCAACACGAATAGTTCTAACGTTGAGTTTAATTTGATGTTGCACGAAAAACTCTGAAATTGTTGATCAACCAAGCAAAGGATGATTATTCCACTTGGTCAGGATCATCATAAATAAGCAATTGGATTGGCTGGCAAGCTTTGCATAAAACTACGATGAAGATCCTTCTCGCTCCGTATTGAGTAAATGATTAGTAATCTACTTGTTGTATGACCTAGAGCATTGCTCCATGCTCATTTATACGGGCTTAAAAGGTGAGAACATAGTTGTTAGTTAGTTATTGTTTATGCATCTTGAAGCATAGGTAATCATGCATAGTGTTTGTATATGAGCGGCATATGAGATCTTGTGGAGCATGATAACAAACAGCTATTTGATATAATTACGTACAACATTTGCATATAAATGTCTTGAAGGTGTCAGGCCATCAGTGCTACTCAACAACGGCATCCCGAAGACAGAGTTGAATGGTACTCAACAACGGTATTAAAGTTACTCGACTATGGTTCACCGGGGTTCGTCCATCCAACCATGCCCCCGGCCGGTACCCTGGCAACTTGGTCTAGATGTGGTATCACTCAACTTGTGCAGTACACCTAGCCATGGAAACCCGCAACAAATGCAACTTTGTAGTCCTGGCTAGTCTAGTTGGTCATCGAAATTACAGAAGTTTCACCTATCGTTGCACTGAGTTCCACATTTAGTCACGATCGGGATACTCTCGGTTCCCGATGATTTAGGGTTTGTGGGAACCGGGTTCAAATGGGGAAGTTATCTGGTGTGAATCACAGACCTACCGATGATAGCAACATGCTTTGCCGAAATCTTCCGGGAAGTCCATTTGATTCAGCGGTGAGCGAGCCCTAGTTATTAACCGATGACAAATTTGGTCTGGTCACTCAAGTCACTCATTTGCTATCGGACAGTTCATACTTATAAGTTAAATGGCACAAAAAGAATAATCTTGTCACCCTAACAACAACTGGCCAACTATTATGGACACTCATCTTATCTCCACAAGAAGTCCTTATGGGTAGCCATCTCGTATCCCGATGAAACTCTATCCAATGTTTCAAATTCTGAAGCAGAGCCTCAGATCCTCTGATCGGAGCTTCGTCTCCCTCCCGGTATTGGGTTCAATCACTTTTCTTGTATGGCAGAAGGATATCGGAATTCCATTATGATTTATTATGGGCACCCAGCCTACCGGAGACTCACTTCCCGGTCACACTTCGATGATCGGACCAAGCCTTCTTGTGAGCTCGAGCGGGATATCTCGAACTCTTACAGGTAGCTCATTCACCCCAGAATCTCACATCAAGGCAGCGGTATTACCTACTGGGAATCGTCCTAGCTATATTTATCTCCCAGTGATCATCGGCTAGAGCTTTATGATCAGGCATGGTCTGCTATGCATGCTCCAATTACATGCATGTGTATGCTTGGTGCATTTAATGTAGGCACAATGTCACCAGGGAGAATGTGATTCACATCATTTACAAGTATCTAGCAGGATGTATATGCACCGGGGGACTAGGGAGCTCTGACCGTTAAAAATGGTGGGAGAAAGAACTTCTTGAAGTCAGGGCACCAATGAGAGACCCTCAGATATGACATACAATCTTGGGCTCTTGACTACCTATAATGAATCAACTATTTGCAGCTATTAGGGTTACTTAAAAGTCTATTACCACCGGGTCTGACCCCATTAGCCAATAGCCCCCCACCTGTCAGACAAGTCAGTCACTAGGGGACTTTAACATGGGAGCCGACCCATATTTTAAACTCCAGAAGGAATGCTTCTCCATGATTCGTCAGGCAACGACATGCCTCACCCGCTGGTCCTATCTTACTATGAAACCCATCTTGGGCAGAGTACAGTCTCCAGTAACCCGGAAACAACTCTCTGGTATACAGCTTGAGGCTTGATGCTCCACACACTGGACTACAATGGAAATATTCCAACTAAATGACCAATAATTGGAACAACAAGCATGATAGTAGTAAGTCTTGGATAAGGTGTCACCGGGAGGAAGCATACAACAACTGCTTAGGAAATCTCGATTCCCGGATAAAAACTAACAGGAAGAAACATACTAATTGTTTCATGAGATTCTTATACCCGAGCAAGAACCAACGGGAAGCATGCGCACGAACTAGAAAGCATGCATACAACCCCGAAAACGAATCACCGGGAAGCATGGGCGAAACAACTAGAGTCATGAGAATCGTAAGTCCCTTGTACAACTCCCGTAGAGTGGGAGTTGGGTAGTTCATATCATTCCCTTCACACGGAGAATAGTGGCCTGATAACCTATGCGGGGATAATACCCCACGCTCGAGCAGAAACACAAGATATGTAAAGGTTCGCTACCTTCGTCGCACATTGTAAATAAGACTCGTTCAACACACGTCTTGAGTACGGACTTGGGGGGACTGGGATCGGGTGCCCGTTGATAAATAACTGGTCTATGGACATTTTATATATTAAGTCCCCACTCAAGACATGTCTTGAACGGGAACTTGGGGGCACTTGTAGTCTGTAGTAAGTGTTTCTGCTGGATCCCGTAGACCTCGTAGAAACTTGTTGCACGTGATACGTCCTTAGATATGTTCCTTCTCATCTATAAAAGGAGACCGACCGGGACTTTTCGGTCTTTCTCTCTCCAATGGTAAAGTCAGTTGTGTGGCTTATGTCTTCTGTGTTATTCGATGTGGGACAAGTACACTGTTGAGGTCTGTTATCTTGCCTTCTGTGGAGTCTCCCCCTTCCGGCCCAGACCGCTATAGCATCCAGGATGAGGTTTGTTCAAACTGCCTCATGCTGGGCTTCCTAGCGTCGCGGGCCGGGGGAGGTATTTATCGACTACCGACTACAAGTCCCCTCAAGTTCCCGTTCAAGACACGTCTTGAGTGGGGACTTGAAGAAGTGGTCCGTGATGCCGAATTACTAACGGGTACACGATCATAGTCCCCCCAAGTTCGTACTCAAGACATGTTTGAACGGGTTGTTGTTGCGATGGAAGGTAGCGAGCCGTTCCACGTTAGTTGTTGTTGCTCGAGCATGGGGTATTATCCCCGCGTGGGTTATCAGGCCACTATTCTCCGTGTGAAGGGAATGATACAAACATGCCCAACTCCCGCCCTTCAGGAGCTGTACAAGGGACTTACAGCTCTCAAGGCTTAGTTGTTTCAACTGTGCTTCCTGGTGAAATGTTGCCAGGGCGGTATGCATGCCTTAGTTTGCAAGCATGCTTCCTTGAAGTTTGTATTCGGGAATAGGAATCTCAAGTAACAGTTGTTCCTTCCTCAAGCGTTTTTCCGGGGATTGAGATTATCCGGGACTTACAATTGTCCTGCTATGATGCCCACACGTATCTGAGGCTGGCTATTTGGTCATTTGGTTGGAACATAATGGCCCCGTAGCGATCTCGGCTGAATGTATGTGTGATGGATCTCGTGCCTGAGTTCGCCTCGCGCATGTGCAATGAAATTAGTAGGCGAGCTGAATTCGCTTCGCGCGGAAAGAATGACAGTACCAGGCGAGCTGAGTGCGCTTCGTTTCGTCAGAGCCAGCTCGTCCCGCATACAAGGAGAACACGTGAAGTGAGGAGTCTGCTTCGCGTAATACTTACACGTGAGCTATGAAGTCTGCTCCGCGTACGGTTCTTATACGCGAGCTATGTTGTCCGTTCCGCGCACTGTACTTACACGCGAGCTATGAAGTCCGCTCCGCGTACGGTTCTTACACGCGAGCAATGTTGTCCGCTCAGCGTATTGTACTTACACGCGAGCTATGTTGTCCGCTCCGCGTACTGTACTTACATGCGAGCTATGCAATCCGCTCCGCGTTTGGTACTTACACGCGAGCTATGAAATCCGCTCCGCGTACAGTTCTTACACGGGAGCTATGTAATCCGCTCCGCGTACGGTTCTTGCCCGCGAGCTATGTTGTCCGCTCCACGTACTGTACTTACACGCAAGCTATGAAATCCTCTCCGCGTACGGTTCTTACACGCGAGCTATGTAATCCGATCCGCGTACGGTTCTTGCTCGCGAGCTATGTTGTCCGCTCCGCGTACTATACTTACACGCAAGCTATGAAATCCGCTCCGCGTACGGTTCTTGCCCACGATGGTTAAGGATAACCCGTTGTGTAATATCCGGGACTCGCCTTGTCTCAGGATGCCACGACATCCCTGATGGTTTAACGGATGGATCTGCACACTCCACGGGAGCTCGGTGATTACCGGCGACTGCTACCGGGTATTGTTATTAGGTTGGTAGCCTAGGTTGGTGGTGGTGTGTCAGGGTATTAATTGCATGTCCGCCAGGTAGTGCTGTAGGGAGGGGCGAAGGAACGTGCATTTAATGCGAGTTGTTTTACTCCTCTCTTGTTTGAGAAGTTACTCGGTAATGGGGCACGTGTCACGATCCTACTGTGGGTCGCGACAGATCCGATTTCCTCGTGCGCGGTAAATGAATTTGGGGGGGGGAAATCGAGGCATCCTTTCCCCCGCTTCGTATATATGTTCAGTCCCCCCACTGACCATGCCTTCTGTTTCATTCTTCTTTCGTTCTGTCTACTTCTGTGTTCTTCTGTTTTGCTCTCTCTGTTTTCATTTTCCGTCCGTTGAAACGTAGATCGGAGGAGGTGCTGCAGAGCTGAGCTCATAAGAGAAAGGGATTCTTGCGCCTGAAGGGAGTTCTGCTTCCCTGCTACGGCCGATCTTGCGATTGTGAGGTGCTGTCCGTTGGCTGCTCCAGCGCGTCTTCGGCACTATCTGGTTAGCTCCCATTCTCCTGCATTGAGTTATGTTACTGAACTTATCTTGTAGAGTTTGTAGATCGGTAGACTTTTCTGGGTTTCTAGGTGTTTCAGGGTTGGTTGTGAACTGTCGCCGTGTTCAGATTGGTGGGGTCAAAAACCTCCCGGCGGCGGCACGCGATGTAGGTATCTAATGGTCCATAGGGTTTTTCTAGGGTTGAAATGGAGTCTAGGGCTTCCGATGCCAGCGTCTCTGGCTCGTCTCGGCGGGCTCCCGCTGATGATGTCAAAAGGATGGAAGGGTACTTGCAGTGGAAAACTAACAGAGATGTTGGGCGGGCAAACTCTCATTTCGGATCCTCCAGCTCGAATCCCGAGCGCCCTGTGCTCGAAGCGATCCTGATTACACGCGTCCTTCACTGTCTGGAGGACGGTAGGGCGGGAAGCTCCGGGTACGTAGGCTTCACTGTGCTGGACTATGAGTCAATCATCACTGATCTCCCTTCTTCGATACACAAGGAGTGGAGGGCGAAGGTGGTCCTGGTGGGGGGCCCGTGGCAAAGAAAGACGAGACGGCACACGGTGCTTAATTACTTCCGGGCTATTGGGGATCAGAGCTACTCACTGACCGCAATTGAGCGGGAGCGTATTGCCCGTATATTTGCTGCCTGGCCCCACGACGAGGACCGTAGCTCGTATCACTTGACCCGAGGGGTGGTTCTCGCGAACTGCGAGATGGGTAGAGTACTCGGTGGGTTCATCTTTACTTCCGCTTTACATTTGAAGTCCTCGTTATGCTCAGTTCAACTAATATTGTTTTTGGTTTGTAGGAAAAATCCCTAGGCGTGTTCCTCGCCCTAATCACCCTTTGGACATGGAGAAGGATCAAGCCTCTTGAAGAAGCTACTGACCAAAGGTGATCTGGCTTCGCGCACCGAGGTGGACGTGGATACGCACATGGTACGGGTCTTGGACAAGCAAAAGGTCCTTGAAGTTCCGGACGAAGTATACGGGTCAACAGAGACTCCGCCGGTACCTCCTCCCGCAGCCTCGAGGTATACTTTGGGTGAAAAGAAAAGGCGCCACCATCACTCGAGGAAAACCCAAGGTGCCGAGTCCCATGTGACGTATACCGATAAGGACGTACCCGGGATCCCTGCTTCAAAACTGAAGAAGCATAAGGCGGCTCCCGAGGCCCCCGTTTCGACTCCCTCGCTGTCTGTTCTCGCCCCTCCCATTCTTAAGATTTCGAAGATCTCGATCAGGCAAGTTCTCGATGAGTATGGTTGCGCGGATGAGAAGTTCGTCCGTGCAATGATCAGCGACTTGAAAGGGATTGATCTCGACTGGGTGAGATTCAAGGAAGGTTCTCCGTCCGAGTCCCGAAAGATTGCACGGGAACATCTAATGAAGGTTGGTGTACGGTTGTTTTTTTTTTTGAATTGTTCTTGGGAACTTGCTTACTTTGGCCGTTGCTTGTAGTCTCTCATTGCGGTGTACTCTATTGACGCCAGTGAGAACACTGCTGAACTGAAAGAGCAGGTGGCCAAGCTCAATGGTCATGTGAGCTACCTCCAGATCAAGAAGGGGTCTCTGGAGAGGGGAAAAAATGCCTTGGCCGAGAAGCTAGCCATGGTTCAGCTGCATGTTCGGGAGGTGGAGAGCAAAGCTAATCGGGTCCCGGAACTCGAAGCTGAAGTGGAGTCCTTGAGGGTGGAGGTTGGCAAGTATCGCTCGCTGGAGGGTATACTTCGTGAGAAAGAATTCGAGATCGCGGAGCTGGAGAGCCTTGTTCCCGCGCGCTGCGATCAGGCCGTTGCAGCTTTCAAGGAGTCCCAGGAGCTCAAAGATCTTCTCCAGTCTGCTCAAGATGAGGCTATCACCGAGAAGTTCACGGAGTGGAGTGAGCATGGGTACCTTGACAAATCCGGGATGCTTGCGGATCTGCTTGTTGCGCAGGAGAAGGCCAAGGCGAAGGACTCCCAGGCTATCCACCCGGTGGGTCCTCCCGAAGCCAATCCTGATAGTACCGGCGCCGAAGTGAATGCGTCCGAGAGTGAGAACGAAGAAGATGTAGTCGACTCGGTCGAGAATGACTTAGTTTAGGGCTTTGAACTGGGTGTAACCGGATTGTAATTTTTGATTTTTTTTTTTGGGAATGACTTTTTGCCTGCTCCGGGAAATGTAGGCTTCTGCTTGGAGGTCCGGTTATACTCGTAATTTATTCAAGTGTCCGTGTCGAATCTCCCATTTTCGTCTTTGAATTTTGTGTTGTGCCTCTATTTGTGTTACCGGTGTATCAAACCGATAGTTTTACGTTTTACGAATTTTGACTTCACTACAGTGATGCAAATTTAGCTTCTTCATTTCTGTAATAGTTGTTATCAAAACAAATGAAGGCATCCTCCCGGGTTGACCTAGTTAGACCCGGTGGGCATGATTTACAATCCCTGACTTGATTAAACGGGGTAGAACCTAAGGTGCTCATTGTTCCACGGGTGCCCGGTGACTATGTCGTCCCGGTCCCTCAGGAAGAACGTTGCAGGGCCGACTTCCTCCACTATCTCGTAAGGGCCCTCCCATGTTGGATTAAGGGCCATTGGTTGGGTCATCACCCGCTTCATCACCCAATCTCCTAGACCTAAGGTGCGTGGTCTGACCTTGCAGTCATAGTGTCGGGCGACCCGCTGCTTGTAAACTTGGTTGTGTAGGTCGACCCTGTCCCTCTTCTCCTCGATGAGGTCCATGTTTAACTGTAGCCCCTCTGTGTTGGTTTGCTCATCGTATCCCTCGACTCTTCCAGTCGGTACTGTCACCTCGATGGGAATGACAGTCTCCATGCCGAAAGCCAAACTGAAAGGCGTCTCTCCCATTGACTCAGTAGCAGTGGTTCGGATGCCCCATAGAGCTTCCAGGAGCATTTCTGCCCACAATCCTTTAGCATCGTCCAACTTCTTCTTCAGCAATTTCTTTACAATCTTGTTGACCTCCTCCACTTGCCCGTTAGTCTTCGAGTGAACTACCGATGAAAACACCATCCGGGTTCCCATGTCCTTGACGAACTCGATGAGCTTCGGGTTGTTGAACTGCGTACCATTGTCAGTTATAATAGTCTCCAGGACACCGAACCTGCAGTATATATTTTTCATGAGGAAACTCATCACATTGTCCGTGGTTATTCGACTAAGTGGTTCTACTTCAACCCACTTGGTGTAGTAATCCACCGCCACTATGGCATACTTGTACTGTCCGGGAGCGGTGAGAAATTTCCCGATCAAGTCTAGACCCCACTACGCGAAGGGCCACGGAGACAGCAGGATCGAGAGTGCAATGGACGGGGAATGGATCTTGTTAGTGTGTTGGTGGCATTTATGGCATCTCGTTGACACTTGATCCGCCATCCTTCCCATATTGGGCCAAAAATACCCTATTCTTAACGCCTAGGGATCTCGATCCAGAGTGATTACCGCAAACACCTTCGTGGATGTCCCAGAGAATCGTCTCACCTTCTTGTATAGGGTATTTTTTATACGTTGGGAAAGCAGTACCCCCTACGGTACAGTTTACCATTGTTCAGCGTGTATCTGGCGCACCTCCATTGCAACTTCCTCGCTTGCCTTCTATTCTCCGGGTGGACGCCCTCTTTGATGAACTTGATGATGGGGTCCATCCATGTCGGTTCCTTGGGGCCAGTAGTGATGGCAAATATCTCCGTGATCGTCTTGTCGATACTCGGCTGGTCTAGGATGTCAACCTTGACCTTTTTGCGCCCTTTCTGGCGGGTACCGGTGGCAAGCCGAGCCAAAGCATCGGCATGGTTGTTCTCCTTCCTAGGGATCTGAGCCACAGTTGCTAACACGAATCCACACAGGAGGGCCTTCGCGAGTGCCCGATAAGAATTCAGGTGAGGTTCTTTAACTTCAAATTCCCCTCTGACTTGGTTCACCACAAGCTGCAAGTCACTGAACACTTCGACACTTTTTAGTCCAATCTCTAGTGCCAACTGTAGCCCTCCGATCAATGCCTCATACTCGGCTGCATTATTGGACGTGAAGAAATTAAACTCCAGGGCGTACTTATATACGAACCCATCCGGGCTAACCAAGATTATTCCCGCCCCGCTCTTCTTTTTAGTGACGGAGCCGTCGACGAACAACTTTCAACACGGCTGGATTTCTTGAGGAGTCACCGTAACCTCTCGCTCAACCTCCAAGCAATCCACGACTCTTTTCATGGGGGTCAATTCTGAGATAAAATCCGCAGCTGCCTGCCCCTTGATGGCTACTCTCGGCACGTAGTGTATGTCGAACTCTCCTAGTTCTATCGCCTATTTGGCCAGTCTCCTGCTTGTCTCTGGCTTCTGGAGGACTTGCCTGAGGGGGCAGTTAGTGAACAGAGTGATGGAATGAGCTTGAAAGTAGTGCCGCAGCTTTCGGGCGGTTACGACGAGCGCTAGGTCCAACTTTTCTAAGTCTGGGTACCTGCTTTCAGCCAGCGCATAGCCCTTGCCTACGTAATACACCGGAAGCTCCACGGCGTCATCTTTTCTGATCAAAGCCGAGCTGACTACCGTATTGGATGCTGCCAAATAGAGATATAGCATCTCCCCGGGAATTGGTTTTGAAAGCTTCGACACGGATGCCAAATATTCCTTGATATTCCGGAAAGCCTCATCTTGCTCGGGCTCCCAATTGATCAGCTTGCAGTGCTGGCACTTGAGCAGTTTGAAGAACGGCGCGCACTTGTCCGTGAGTTTGGAGACAAACCTAGCGAGAGCCGCCACCTTACCCGTTAGGGACTGGATGTCGCTCCGGACTTTCAGGACCACCATATCCATTATAGCTTGGACCTTTTCCAGGTTTGCTTCGATCCCCTGCCGGCTAATCACGTGGCCCAGGAAGTTCCCCTTAACAATCCCAAACAAGCATTTATCCGGGTTCAACCTCATTCTGTATGCGAGTATAATATCGAATGTTGCATGCAGGTCGCTCACGTGCTTGACCGCAGTGAGACTCTTTACCAACATGTCGTCCACATACACCTCTATGGTAATACCCAGCTGCTTAGCGAACATTTTGTTCATCAGACGTTGATAGGTCGCTCCTGCGTTCTTTAACCCGAACGGCATCCTCTTGTAGTAGTAGACTTCTTTGTCGGTCGTGAAGGCGGTATGCTCCTCGTCCGCGGGATCCATCATTATTTGATTGTAGCTCGCGTAAGCGTCCATAAAACTCAACATTTCGAACCCGGAGGTGGAATCAACGAGTTGATCAATTCGAGGCAAAGGGAAGCTATCTTTGGGGCACGCTCTATTAAGACTAGTGTAGTCCACACACATCCTCCATTGCCCTACCGCCTTCTTGGGGACCATGACCATGTTTGCCAAGCATTGAGGGTATTTCGCTTCCTTGATAAACTCGATATCCAGCAGCCTCTGTACCTCTCCCTTGATGACGTCATATTTGGCTACATCGAACGACCTCCGCTTCTGTCGTACTGGAGGTACGCCTTTACGAATTCCCAACTTATACGTGACTATATCACCTGAGATACCGGGCACATCAGCATATGACCACGCAAATGCTTTGTTGTTGGCCTTCAGGAAACGCACAAGCTCCTCCCGTACGACAACTGGCAACCCCGAACCAATCTTTGTGGTTCTTGCTGGGAACTCGTCTGAGATGCAGATGAGCTCTGTCTCCTGAACTGATCCAGGTCTCTCGGACTTGGTTCCTTCTGCTATAGCATTAATTCTGGGATCCTCATACACATCTGATACGGGTCTACTCGTGATCCCGGAGGACAATACCTCTACTCTTTTCCTGCCATTATCTTAGTCGATAGAGTAGCATCCTCTCACAGCCAACTGATCACCCCGGATGGTAACAATTCCTGTTAGGGAGGGTAGTTTCATCATCAGCATGTGGCCAACGATGAATGCCTTGAGTTTCCACAGGGCCGGTCTCTCGAGTATCCCATTGTATGAAGAATCGCAGTCGACAATTATGAAGTCTACCGTTGTCCTCAGCGTGTTCCCCTCTAAACCTCCGAGGATCATAGGTATGTAGTCAGATCCCAGAGGCTACACTACATCCCCGGAGAAGCTTATCAACGGTTCATTATCCTGCATGAGCTTGTTGCTTCCCCTCTTTAGCGCCCGCCAAGCATTTCAGAACAACACATTCACGGACGTCCGGTGTCGATTAGAATTTTCTTGTAGAGATAATGATCCAACTGTGCGGTGATCAAGAATGGATCCTCGTAAGGCAGTCTGGTCCCTTGCTCTTCTTCTTCTTCGAATGTCACTGATTTCCACCTCACGTTGACATTCTGGGGGCCATAGCTTCCTAAGGCGTATATCTCTCGCCCATCTCTGATCCCGGGGCATTGCTTCTTCGCTCTGTTACTCCTATAGTCTATTCGTACTCCCCCGCGGATCGTGTTGATTGTCCCGTGCAAGGATTCTCCCGCTGACCTGACACGTACTGTTGAAGCTTTCCTGCTTTCAGTTGGCTCTCGATCGTTTTTTTAGCTCAACACAGTTGTTTATCGCGTGCGTCGCCTCCCCGTGGTATCCGCAGTACTTTCCGGTATCCTCTCGGGTCAATCGGGACGGTGGGAACTTTCTAGTTGTCGGTCCCGGGAGTGTTCCCTTGTTCTCGTTCCACACCACCTTAGTGCGGTGAAGCTTTCTCTGGCTACGGGAATGGGTGCTCTAAACCTACTGTCCTGATAAATCCCTTTGCTCTTCCCCTGCAGACCCCCTATTTGCTTGCCTTGCTTCCTGCCTCCGTCCTTGAACCTCTTGCCAAGGGTGAAAGCTTGTCCCTCTTGGTCCATTTTCCAGGTTCTTACTTCTTGGATCGTCTGTCCTTAGGATTCGGACCTCCTGTTTTCCTTTCGCTTCCCCGTGTGCTGTTCCCCATAAGTGTCATGGTCCGCCTGGGCGTGCCTGATCGCCATTTCCATTAGCTCATCATAGCCCCGGGGGTTTTCGATCCGCACCGCATATAAGAACTTCCCGGGCAACAGGGCCTGGACAAAGGCTTCCTCCGCCACCTTCTTGTCGAAACTCCTGACCTTGGCTGAGGCCCCCTACCAACGATTTACAAAGGTCTTCAGTCCCTCGGCGTGCCCTTGCTTTATCTTGAACAGGTTCGCCTTCACAGCGACCATCCCGTGGGTGACCGTCGGCAGTGTTATCGGTGAATCTCCGCCCTCGCCCTGCCTCTCGCGGGCAGTTACGGCCGCCAGCTCAATTGCCTCATCGCTCTCTAGTCTTCTTGATAACGCGCCCATTATCGTCGCGTTATCTCTCTCCAGCTTTTTCTCCCGAGCGGCTGCGTCTAAGCGTTCCTACGCTCTTTCTCTCTCCATACGGGCCACGTCCGCTCTCAGCCTCTCCACCATATCCTCCATTTCTTCTTGCGTGAGATCGCGCATCGTTCCGTCCTGGGTCCTTTGCGGATAGTTCGTCGCTGGTGCGCATTCCAGCCTCTCATCCATTCCTCCCGTCCTGGTATCACTTCCCGGTGTCCTATCTCTATTAAGGCCACTGTGATCTCTCGTTATTATCCTGCTCCCGACTTCTGCTTCATTTGACTCCGTCATCAAGACTGACTTTTCGTAAGAGTTCCCACAAACGGCGCCAATTGTTTCTGCTGGATCCCGTAGACCTCGTAGAAACTTGTTGCACGTGATTCGTCCTTGGATATGTTCCTTCTTATCTGCAAAAGGAGACCGACCGGGACTTTCCGGTCTTTCTCTCTCCGATGGTAAAGTCAGTTGTGTGATAGGTGAAGTATTAAATGCTAGGAGATGTTTTCTTCCCCTTTTTGTTGAACTCACTTTTGTATTTATAGCCCCGGGTTGGCTTATGACTTCTGTGTTATTCGATGTGGGACAAGTACACTGTTGAGGTCTGTTATCTTGCCTTCTGTGGAGTCTCCCCCTTCTGGCCCAGACCGCTATAGCATCCAGGATGAGGTCTGTTCGAACTGCCTCATGCTGGGCTTCCTAGCGTCGCGGGCCGGGGGAGGTATTTATCGACTATCGACTACAGTAAGGAATTACCTCTTCCGCCCATAGACCAGTCAAGAAACTTATAGATACGATGTATATCTTATCTGCCAACCGTAAGCAATGACCTCGTAGACCGTGCTCCGGCCATGGCAGGCCCCACCTCCGTCGTACATCTAGTGGACTGACATTCGGGCTACCTGTCCATGGTAAAAGATCATCAATGCCACAACGGGAAGGTGCTCTCCCAAGCTCTACGAGAAGACACCATGATAGTAGTTATGTGCATTTTGTCCCACATCGGAAACATGTAATAAGAGGAAACCTTCCTTAGCTATAAAAGGAAGGCTTCCCCTAGATATAGAAGGGGGATATGATGCTCCCTCTCCCTCCCTTACACCATCCGGGAAGGTTGATGGATGCTCTTGTAACACCAAAGGCCTATTGGCCATGATAGTGGAATCTTAAGTGGACGTAGCCATGTCCTCCGATGGCATGGTGAACCACTATATGTCCTTGTCTCTTGCCCATGTTGTGTCTTATTCATAATTGTTCATGTTCCACCGTGATTCTACATAGCCTACGGGTTATTGCAGAAATAATAACAAATAGAAAGCAACACCGGGGACAACATTTATGGAAATAAGACTTGTTCAACACACGTCCTGAGTACGGACTTGGAAGGACTAGGACTGGGTGCCCGTTGATAAATAACTGGTCTATGAGCATTTTATATATTAAGTCTCCACTCAAGACATGTCTTGAACGGGAACTTGGGGAGACTTGTAGTCGGTAGTAAGGAATTACCTCTTCCGCCCATAGACCAGTCAAGAAACTTGTAGACACGATGTATATCATATCCCACCAACCATAAGCAACGACCTCGTAGATCGTGCTCCGGCCATGGCAGGCCCCACCTTTGACGTACAACCAGTAGACTGACATCCGGGCTACCTCGCCATGGTAAAAGATCATCAATGCCACAACGGGAAGGTGCTCTCCCAAGCTCTACAAGAAGGCACCATGATAGTAGTTATGTGCACTTTGTCCCACATCGGAAACATAATATGTGAGGGAACCTTCCTTAACTATAAAAGGAAGGCTTCCCATATGTAGAAAAGAGAGGGAGGAGTGATAACCACTCTATCCCGGAAAACTCTTGTAATACCAAAGGCATATTGGCCATGATAGTGGAATCTTAAGTGGACGTAGCCATGCCCTCTGATGGCATGGTGAACCACTATAAATGTTGTGTCTTTGTATATATTCTCGTTTAATAATGTTATTGTCTAGCCTACGGGTTCTTGCATAAACACTAAGGTATTTTCTTGTTTCCTCTAGTGTTTAGTAGCTCTGATTACTTTCGGGGTCATTGTATAATATTTCAGTGGTGTGCTAAGACTGAGGATACATTTTTTTTGAATATTCGGAGGATGAAGTTGGTTTTCTTAGTTAGATATATATGTGATAAGTTCGAGGATGGTTGAGTCTTTTTATGAGGGTATTCTGAATTTTTTCGGGTTAGAGTTGTCTATTTTCGAGGGAGATTTATCGAATTTTAGGTAAATTTTCCTTGGAGATGGACCCCGCAAGACTTACTTTCGGCTTCAGGGTGAAATCCGGGGTGGGTCTTGACAGTTATGAATTCGTCGGTTAAAAACTCTGCCGACGAATATTCTGTCGCTTAAGGATGATGCAATATTCATCGGTAAACATACATACCCCCGACAATTTCGTCGGCTAAGAAAAATTTCATATTCGTCAGCTAAGAATCGTTCCGACACAAACATTTCGTTGACAAAGATTCTTATCGACGAACCAGTTTGTCAACAAGGCAAGGAAAGGTTCGTCGGGTAGGATCCCTCTTTGTCGACGACGGAATTTAGTCGACGGATAATTCTTCTGCCAAGATCCTAGGCGATGAGTTGGTTTCGTCGCCTAGGACAAGATTTCGTGTAGTGATTAGTCCCGCATTGGAAATATAATATGTGAGGGAACTTTCCTTAACTATAAAAGGAAGGTTTCCCATATGTAGAAAGAATCTCTCACCTTAACTGATCCATCCCAACAATCAACTCCACACTTGTAACACCAAGGGCATTGAGGCCTCATGATAGTAGATTCAAGTGGACGTAGCCATGCCCTCCGATGACATGTTGAACCACTATAAATGTTGTGTCCTCGTGTGCATGTTTAGGTCCACCAGGCCGTCCCAAGCCCAGCAAGTAGCTAGCCAGTAAGCAGGCCAGCAAGTGTACCTACGGGTACACTTAACAGCGAGCAACGTGACTTCGAGTCCCATCGCTTACTGATGCACGAGACCCGAGGGTTTCTCTCCCGGTGACAACCTCCGGTTTGTTCCAAATCGCCGGTGACTTCCAGCAACAGTAACACCCATCCCGGACCCTTCCTCACAGGGAACCCGTTGGCATCATTCACAAGTATGTGTTTCGAGCTGTTGAGTTTATACAATTACCGGCATGAACGTTCCCATCACAACTACTCTGGGCACCCAGCCACCCAAGTCTTAGAGATGAGTCTTTCTCTATCGGAGAATCCCACCGGCTGAGGGGCAACTCTTCCAACGAGCATGCTTGTTCTATCTCACTAGCCAGTAGCGCCATGATCGTCATCGGGATCGCTCCATGCAGAATTGCCAGAGCCGCTCGCATGCATCCGGGTGATCGGAATTTTTCAATCTTATTGGTCGTCCTAGCTTCCGGTAGCATCACGAACATCACCGGTAGTCAATAATTCTTGCTTGGGCATGTCGGTGTAGTCTCTCGATTACGACGGCTGAACCCTTCGTTGGCATCATCTCGATTGAGATCTCCAGGTTCACGTACGCATCTAGTATCACCGAGTCTGACCTAATCAGGGATTAGCTCCCTTCCGGGAATAGCTCATCAACGAAGCCTCGTGCGGGAGCTCACCCATGTTTCAACTCCCAGGTAGTTTGGATTCTTTGCCAACGGGACAACAGTTAAGAAAGAATTGAGAAACTGCTGCAAACAGTATGTCAGCTGCTCTATACACTATCGCGAAGCAAACAGGACTGATGTCTGGCAATCATCATCTTTGCTCATCCGACTCGTCGTACACACCACCGGTGCCAAGCTAAGTTCCTTTCTTTCTCATAAGAAAACTTGGCTCATGTTTTGAAGTTTGAAAGTTAAACATATCAATTGTTAGACATGCATGCTGGCTTTAAATCATACGATTCCATGCGTCCAGAGAGCAACTTGTTTGTTAGACACCTGTCATTTGTTATTTTGTGCACAAGTCTATTGGGTATTTGTTAACGTGCGTGAGCTAGTTCTTCTGCACCCATCAGCCATGCACTCATTTATACGGGTCTTAAAAGCTGAGAACATAGTTGTTAATAGTTATTGCTTATGCATCTTGAAGCATAGGTAATCATGCATAGTGTTTGTATATGAGCGGCATGAGATCGTGTGGAGCATGATAACAAACAGCTATCTGATATAATTACGTACAACATTTTCATATAATTATGTCTTGAAGGTGTCAGGCCATCAGTGCTACTCAACAACGGCATCCCGGAGGCAGAGTTGAATGGTACTCAACAACGGTATCAAAGTTACTCAACTATGGTTCACCGGGGTTAGTCTATCCAACCATGCCCCCGGCCGGTACCCTGGCAACTTGGTCTAGATGTGGTATCACTCAACTTGTGCAGTACACCCAGCCATGGAAACCCGCAACAGATGCAAATTTGTAGTCCTGGCTAGTCTAGTTGGTCATCAAAATTACAGAAGTCTCACCTATCGTTGCAGTGAGTTCCACATTTGGTCACGATCGGGATACATATACTCTCGGCTCCTGATGGTTTAGGGCTTGTGGGAACCGGGTTCAAATGGCATAAAGTTATCTGGAGTGTGCGAATCACATTCCTACCGATGATAGCAACATGTTTTGTTGAAATCTTCCGAGAAGTCCATTTGATTCAGCGGTGACCGAACCCTAGTTATTGACCGATGACAAATTTGGTCTGGTCACTCATCTGCTATCGGACAGTACTTATCAGTTATAAGACACAAAAAGAATAATCTTGGCACCCTAACAACAACTGGCCAACTGTTATGGACACCCATCTTATCTCCACAAGAAGTCCTTCTGGGTAGCCATCTCGTATCATGATGAAACTCGATCCAATGTATCGAATTCTGAAGTAGAGAGCCTCAGAGCCTTTGATCGGAGCTTCGTCTCCCTCCCGGTATTGGGTTCAATCACTTTTCTTGTACGGCAGAAGGATATCTGAATTCCAGATAAGTCCCTTGTCTTGATTATGATTCGTAGAATCTCTTTCATTTGTGAAAGTGCACCATGCTCCTGATGCCATGATTTCGTTCTACTTGCAAGTCAACCTGTATATATGAGTATGCATGCTGGTCTTTAAAGACTAAGACAAGGTGAAGTCTTATGCATGAATTTATCTTACGAGGAAGTAAACGGGTCAAGCACCACTCTTGTAGAGCATATCTACTCCATGCAGTACTACACATGCATGACAAAGGCACTTAATTTGCTGCTTATACTATAGTTGCTCCAATGGTCGAAAGTTCATAACCATATATATAAGTTGTTACCACATATGTTTAAACTGCATGAAGCTATGATTTATTATGGGCACCCAGCCTACCGAAGACTCACTTCCCGGTCACACTTCGATGATCGGACCAAGCCTTCTTGTGAGCTCGAGCGGGATATCTCAAACTCTTACCGGTAGCTCATTCACCCCAAAATCTCACATCAAGGCAGCGGTATTACCTATTGGCAATCGTCCTAGCTATATTTACCTCCCGGTGATCATTGGTTAGAGCTTCATGATCAGGCATGGTCTGCTAGGCATGCTCCAATTACATGCATGTGTATTCTTGGTGCATTTGATGTTGGCATAATGTCACCAGGGAGAATGTGATTCACATCATTTACAAGTAGCTAGCAGGATATATATGCACCGGGGGGACTAGGGAGCTCTGACCGTTCAAAAAATGTGGGAGAAAGAACTTCTTGAAGTCAGGGCACCCATGAGAGACCCTCAGATATGTCTTAGGCTCTTGGCTACCGATGTGTAGCTTTCACAATGAATCTACTCTTTGCATCCATCGGGAAGTACTCTTAGGTCTATTTGCCACCGGCTCGAACTCGAGTAGCCAACATGACCTAGCAAGTCAGTCAACATGGATCTCTAGCGCAGAAGCTAAACCATATTTCAAAGTTCAGTAGACATATCTCCTGAAATTTGGTAGTCATCGGGAGCCCAGCGGCTATCACCGGCAAAAAAAAAAAACAACAACAAAAAAAGCAAAAAAAAACATTGTTGTACCTCCTATGTGCATCCATTCAGCAGCTTTCTCCCAAGATAATTCATTCTCATTGTGGTCTGTTATGAAAGTTCGAAGCATCTTCACGTATATATGTATATCGCTACTGGATTCTTATGAGCATGCTTACCAATATCGTGATAAGTACATTTTACATGTCATACAAGATACGGTAGTCTGCAAGTTTGGTACCACGTATCTATGACATGAGAACACTTGTTGAATCATATTCATTCCACCATTACACAGTAATCTTGTATATGAATTTGTGGAAGTATGCATGCGGGTTATAACACACATGCTAGTATAACACTAGTAAACGCATTACTTTGCTTTATTTCTATGTTGTTTCACCAAGTGACACTTGGAAACTGTAGTTGATCAAGTCCCACAATAACCTTGATACAGTTGGCTGACAATGTTGTAACTAATCACTATTGTCCATTCAAGTTTGTTGGAGGAAAATATACATACTTCATGTTGGACTGTTGGTATCTTACTTTGCCTCCCGGACATTGAACAGGGAGTTCCAAGTCTTTATGATTGGATTGGAAACACCATCGATGTAACGTGATCGGGTTATAAGGAGTTTCAAGTCTCCAAGATTGGACTCGATAAGTTTGCAAAAAAATATTGAAATGGATAAATTGAAAATAGTTCCAAGTCACCAAGACTTGACATGTTGGTTATCGCTCTCAATGGGACACCATAGTTGAAACACCGGGTTATTATTAAAGCGAGTAGGGCATAATATTGGAGAAACACTGGGTTGCCGTATATTCCAACTAAATGGCCAATAATTGGAAAGGCAAACATGAAAGTAGTAAGTCCCGAAGAAGTGGCAAAAGGAACCAGGAAAACACCCATCCCGAATAATAACCAACGGGAAGAAACATACAAAAAACTATTTCATGAAGATTTCTTACCCGAGAAAGAACCAATGGGAAGCATACGCACGAACGGAAATGCATGAACATACCCCGGAAACTTACTACCGGGAAGCATGTGCGAAACAACTATCACCCTGGGAACTGTAAGTCTCATGTACAGCTCCTGGAGAGTGGGAGTTGGGCAGTTCATATCATTCCCTTTACACGGAGAATAGTGGCCTGATAACCCACGCAGGGATTATACCCCGTGCTCGAGCTGAAACACATGATATGGAAAGGCTCGCTACCTTCGTCCATTACAATAGCAACCCGTTCAAACATGTCCCGAGTACGAACTTGGGGAGATTAGGACCGGGTGCCCGTTGATAAATGACTAGTCTATGGACATTTTATATATCAAGTCCCCACTCAAGACATGTCTTGAACATGAACTTGGGGGGACTTGTTGTCGGTAGTATGAAACTACCTTCTCCGCCCATAGACCAATCAAGAAACTTGTAGATACGATGTATATCTTATCCCACCAAGCATAAGCAACGACCTCGTAGACCGCTCTTCAGGTCACAACAAGCCCCACCTCCGACATACATCTGGGCTACCTCACCACGGTGAAGGATCATTAATACCACATCGAGAAGGTGCTCCTCCAAGATCCACAAGAAGGCACCATGAGAATATATATATATATATATATATATGTAATTAGTGCCACATTGGAAATATAATATGTGAGGGAACTGATCTAACTTCATCCCAATAATCAACTATAAAAGGAAGACTTCTCATATGTAGAAAGGATCTCTCACCTCAACTGATCTAACTCCATCCCAACAATCAACTCCACACTTGTAACACCAAAGCATTGAGGCCTCATGATAGTAGATTCAAGTGGACGTAGCCATGCCCTTCGATGACATGGTGAACCACTATAAATGTTGTGTCCTCGTGTGCATGTTTTTGTTCCATCATGTTCTTGCATAGCCTGCGGATTCTTGCAGAAACAACTTATTAGCAATATTTCAGCTAGGTGTTCATCATGGTTCTTTATTAGACATATTGCAAGGAGGCTTGGTTCATAGTCGTAGTCCTCAATTGCTTGAGTTATGGCTCACTACTTTTGTTGTTACATTTTGGTGAATTCAGAAGTTCAGGAACAAGCAAGGTTTGATAGAGTTCAACCATGTTAGTAAGGCTTGTAATATGATTTTTGGGCAAGTGGTTGCTTAAAATAAAGTCAGTTATGACTGCATATATAACGAGGTTCTTGAGCATACCATTCTAAAGAAGATTGGTATCCCTTGCAAGCCTAGTAAAGCTCAATGCATTTGTGGAAGTCAATTGGCATCCTCCAATAACTGGTTGGGGCAAAGTTAATATAGAATTACCAATGGTGCTTGGCGTAGCTCTTTCGGCCAAGTGGGTTATGGAGGCATATTTTGAGAATTTAGAGGTGGAATTCTTGGTGCTTTTTGCTCCAATTTTAATATGGTGAGTTCTTGGCAGAAGAGATTGTGGCAGTCATAAAGACTATTGAGTTAGCTTGGGCGCGGGACTAGAAGCATGTATGGTTGGAGGTTGACTCTTCCTTAGTTCTTACATTTCTTTGCTCACCGCTTTTGGTGCATTGGCAGCTAAAGGTTGAGTCGGGGAATTGTTTACATCGGATATCACATATGCATTTTCATTCTTCTCATATTTTTTGTGAAGGTAATCAGGTAGCAGATGTTTTAGCTAATTACGTACGGCCTTTGTTCAAATAGTTTGACTTGGTGAGATTTGCCTCCCCATTTCATTCATTTTCATTGTCGTAGAGATTACCTGGGACTTCCTAATTTTTGTTTCCGTTAGTTTTGCTTTATTGTTTGATCTTGGTTTAAAAACAAAAACAAAAAACAAAAAAAGTATTAGGTTACTAATTGGACCTAGCACTGGAGTTAAAATTCCCACCGCCACCTTAACGTTTACTTTCGACTCATGAAGAGCATTTTGACAAGAAATTAGTTCACTAGCTTCACCTATATTAGTGCAAAGGTTGCCATATATCATCTTCTACCAATGGATATGTTCATTATATTAGGTAGGTGTGAAGTGGGCATCATATCACAGCTTAGAAGTCTCGATTCATCGAAGTCAATAGAACAAACATATGCGAAGCTTTAGCTGAATTCTATCTAGTAAATTGGAGCCACCTTCTTCTACAATGACATTCGGTGGTTGAGCCAAGTTTAGAAATCCTGAATTCGTTTCTTAAAGAATTGTCAAACTAAACACATCGATCGATCAACTGCCTAAAGTACTGAAAGAAATCTCCGAAAGCAACTCAATGGAAGAAGTCTTGGGTTGCAAGGATTCTCCAATCTTTTATACCTCAGAAACAAAAACCATGTTCTGATATAATGGAGCTTATTTTCTTTTTTAATGGCATAAGATAGCAGTGTATGGAATTATGGATCGCTACTACTCTATATTATATGGAGCAATTAAAGACAATTATACAGATTAAATGGTATAATCTGTTTGTTTATTCATTTGTAAAGAACAGGCCTTCCTGTCATTTCGTTTAGTTATATTGCCAAGACCTAGCTGTGTCGAATTTGGTACAGCAAGTCTTTGCTAAATCTTAGTTGTTGGGGCACCTTCAATAAGTAGATGTGAGAGCCTCTAAACTATATAGAAGACTAACGAATTAAGATTCTGATCGGTATATATGTCAACAAGAGTGACAGTAATCATATATAGGAACAAGTGATTAACAAAACGAGAATCGTATATCAGATTTATTACCCATTTTAATTTTAACTACTCTCCTAAAGAAGTAAATCGAAATCTTATTTACCTAATTCCACAACTCCTACTCCACTAGCTTGATCGATTCTCTCCCCAAGAGAAAACGTTTTGCTCTTGAGTGACGTGTGCGTGACGCATGCAATGCGCACAAACCGTTCCGACCCTAGTTGACTAGTTCTGCGCGACTCACTTTCAGTCACCATGGCAGGGCCCCACCCACCAACTACAGGTTCACCATCGTCTTCTTCGTCGGGTCCCTAAAGCTTCCTTCCTTCTCCGCGAGGAAAAAGCAAAACCTTTCATCATCACTGTTCTGTTCACCTTCACCTACCGCGCGCCCGCAAACCTTTACCCGCTCTTTAGCTTACGTGTCCCTTCCTTGCCAGTCTTTTCTGAGATTCCTTTCCCCCGTCTATTCCACTTGTCTCTCTTTGAATTTATATATGCACTACTGCTTCTCTCTTCCCCATTCTCTCTCTCTCTCTCTCTCTCTCTCTCTCTGAAACTCCAGCAGAAACACAAGAATAATGGGTAGTCTTGAAGCGGAGAGAACAACTGTGGGATGGGCTGCAACAGACTCTTCTGGGATTCTCTCACCTTACACCTATTCTCTTAGGTAACATAATCCATCTCGCTTCATCTTCTTCTTTCCCTGTAGTCAGTTTCATCAGATCAATGCCATCACTCCTAAATGCAAATCGTTTTCTTGAATACTCCTTATTAGTGTTCACGGATGAACAAACTGAGAGTGGGAATAATACTTCTCATTTTATTAATGTCTTATATTATGGCTTGTTGAATTTGTTCTTTTTTGTTTTGATGACAATGAATTGCAGAAGTACAGGGCCAGAAGATGTTTATATCAAAGTCCTCAACTGTGGAATTTGCCATTCCGATCTTCACCAGATCAAAAATGAACTTGGGCAATCAAACTATCCCATGGTTGCAGGGTATATATAATTGACACTGCCTTTTCTATATTGTCATGCTTCGATCCAAACACAATATATGTTATTTCTTGAATTGATAAAAGTCAGATTATTTGATTAAATTCAAGAACAATGTATTTTTCAGGTTGATGAGTTTTTTTCTTTTCTGTCCTGATTGTCTTTCATGTTTGTAACGATTTGTTACCATTTATGCGTTACTGAACAGGCACGAAGTGGTTGGTGAGGTTTTGGAGGTGGGATCAGATGTGACCAAGTTCAAAGTAGGAGATTTGGTCGGAGTCGGACTCCTTGTAGGTTGCTGCAGAAACTGCAGCCCATGCAAGACAGAGAATGAGCAATACTGCAACAAGAAGATCTGGTCTTACAATGACACCTACTCTGATGGCAAACCCACCCAAGGTGGCTTTGCCAAATCCTTGGTTGCCGACCAAAAGTAACAACACCAAACTTCATTCTCTAGTCAATAAATCACGCATTTAAACAAACTTTCATCTGGTTGAGAAAATCTAACAAGGTTGGATTGTTTTCATTTGTTTTGTGAAGGTTTGTGGTGAAGATACCGGAGGGGATGGAGCCGGAGCAGGTGGCCCCGCTACTTTGTGCCGGGGTGACAATTTACAGCCCACTGAGGCACTTTGGTCTGGATGTGAGTGGATTAAGGGGAGGGATATTGGGACTTGGAGGTGTTGGACACATGGGGGTGAAGATAGCAAAGGCTATGGGACACCATATCACCGTGATAAGCTCTTCTGATAAGAAGAAAAAAGAGGCCTTGGAGCATATTGGTGCTGATGAGTACTTGGTGAGCTCTGATGCCACACAAATGCAAGAGGCTATGGACTCACTGGATTACATTATTGACACCATTCCAGTGTTCCACCCTCTTGAGCCTTACCTCTCTTTGTTGAAGCTTGATGGGAAGTTGATCTTGATGGGTGTTATCAACACCCCATTGCAATTTGTCTCTCCATTGGTCATGCTTGGTGAGTCACGTATCACTATCTCTTCTTTTCTTTCCACTCAAATTGAGCATCTTTACTTCTTTTAGTGGGTTTCAATGGACATCCTATTTCTTTGGTTAATCTAGCTATTAAAGAATAATCTTTTGTTTGTTGCAATCCTTATTTTTAGTACATATTGTTGTTCCACTAACTAAAAGATAACATTTTTTGGTTCCAATGATTGTGTAATGTAGTATTATAATTTTGATATGTAACAAAGGGCAAATACGAATCTTAATATGTAACATTACATTACACTCTTGAGTTGTTTGTTGCAAACATAAGTTTATGTAATTCTTATTTCTCATAGTGTTCTAATCTGATACTATGATTTTGTGTATGATTATGCATAGGGAGGAAGACGATCACCGGGAGCTTTGTGGGGAGCATGAAGGAGATGGAGGAAATGCTCGAGTTCTGCAAAAAGAAAGAGCTGAAATCGATGATTGAAGTGGTTAAGATGGACTACATCAACGAAGCTTTCGAAAGGTTGGAGAAGAACGACGTTAGGTACAGGTTCGTTGTGGATGTTGCCGGCAGCAATCTTGATCAATAAGAAAGAAAGAAGGCGTCATCGAGTGTTGTCCTTTTTTTATCGAGTACTCTCTCATCTTATCTTAAACAATACAAATAAACAAAGGAAAAAACGAAAACGGTGGCTTCATGTAAATGGACGTTGGTTTTGTTTTCAACACTCTTGAATGAATGATCGTGCATCATTGTTGTGGACTTGTGGTGATGGAGACATTGTTATTTGGTGTGTGGTCGACACTGAAAGGTACCAAACTTGGGTTTAAGAATTGCGTCTTGTCACAACAACAATGTTGTTCAATCGAAAAAAAAAATTATTTAAGGATAAAGTGTAGAGAATGAAAGATAATAAGAGAACAGAGAATCGTCATCTTATTTATTAATATGAGCTTTTTATATAGGGAATTACAAAATATCAATATAGTAATGATAAAGAATACATAGTCTTATTCTAGCTATATATCCTGATGACATAAGACCAAGACACACATAAGGAATATCCTAAAAGGATGCAAAATATCTTAGAACACTCTCCCTTGTGCCATGTGCCTGTATGCCGGTGGTGCTGATATGTTGCCTCGTCAAAAACCTCGTCAAGTAACAAAAAACCATGTGGGAGAAAAACTAAACATTGATCGTCGAAGAAAAAGAGTACAACACACCCTTCAAATTTGATAGTGACATGTATGTGCTAGATTTCTCCTGAAGTTTGCACCTCCCCCTGATCTTTACATCAATCATAGGGCTTTTCTTGATGTTTACTAATCACGGAAGTTTCAACAACTTAGCATGTCAGTGCCCTTTAACATATCTTCAAATGTGACATTGGGCAATGATTATCAAGATCATGCCGTATTATCTTCAAACATGATCTTTTACACTTAGATCTTGAGGAGAAGACCGCAAGAAGACACCAGGAGAATATAAATGTATAGTTAGTCCCACATCGGTAATGTGTAATAAGAGGAAATCTTCCTTATCTATAAAAGAAAGGCTCCCCCTGTGTAGAAACGACTCGGACTCACTCTCACTCACATATAGAATGAATGTATATGATGCTCCCTCTCCCTCCCTTACTCCCCCCGAGGGGGGGGATGGTTGTTCCTGTAACACCAAAGACCTATTTGCCATGATAGTGGAATCTTAAGTGGACGTAATCATGTCCTCTGATGGCATAGTGAACCATTATATGTCTTTGTCTCTTGCCCATGTTGTCTCTTATTTATAATTGTTCATGTTCCACCGTGATTCTACATAGCCTACGAGTTCTTACAGAAACAATTGACGTCGTCTGTGTGAATTATTACAAAAAAGTCATGTTACTCTGCCTCCAAGAGACAGTTCACTCGAGTCAATGAGCTGTAGGTCCACCGTCTCAAGCCCAACAAGTAGCTAGCCAGTCAGCTGGCCAGCAAGTGTACCTACGGGGGCACTTAACAGCGAGCAACGTGACTTCGAGTCCCATCGCATACTGATGCACGAGACCCGAGGGTTCCTCTCCCGGTGACAACCTCCGGTTTGTTCCAAATCGCCGGTGACTTCCAGCAACAGTAACACCCATCCCGGACCCTTCCTCACAGGGAACCCGTTGGCATCATTCACAAGTATGTGTTTCGAGCTGTTGAGTTTATACAATTACCGGCATGAACGTTCCCATCACAACTACTCTGGGCACCCAGCCACCCAAGTCTTAGAGATGAGTCTTTCTCTATCGGAGAATCCCACCGGCCGAGGGGCAACTCTTCCAACGAGCATGCTTGTTCTATCTCACTAGCCAGTAGCACCATGATCGTCATCGGGATCGCTCCATGCAAAATTGCCAGAGCCGCTCGCATGCATCCGGGTGATCGGAATTTTTCAATCTTATTGGTCGTCCTAGCTTCCGGTAGCATCACGAACATCACCGGTAGTCAATAATTCTTGCTTGGGCATGTCGGCGTAGTCTTTCGATTACGACGGCTGAACCCTTCGTTGGCATCATCTCGATCGAGATCTCCAGGTTCACGTACGCATCTAGTATCACCGAGTCCGACCTAATCAGGGATTAGCTCCCTTCCGGGAATAGCTCATCAACGAAGCCTCGTGTGGGAGCTCACCCATGTTTCAACTCCCAGGCAGTTTGGATTCTTTGCCAACGGGACAACAGTTAAGAAAAAATGGAGAAAGAATAGAGAAACTGCTGCAAACAGTATGTCAGTTGCTCTATACACTATCGCGAAGCAAACAGGACTGATGTCTGGCAATCATCATCTTTGCTCATCCGACTCGTCGTACACACCACCGGTGCCAAGCTAAGTTCCTTTCTTTCTCATAAGCAAACTTGGCTCATGTTTTGAAGTTTGAAAGTTAAACATATCACGCTGGCTTTAAATCATACTTTGCGTGTCACCTGCTTGATTCCATGCGTCCAGAGAGCAACTTGTTTGTTAGACACCTGTCATTTGTGCACAAGTCTATTGGGTATTTGTTTACGTGCGTGAGCTAATTCTTCTGCATCCATCAGCCATGCACATTTGAGTAAAGGGGAAAGTATAGTTGCATTGGGGATGATTGTATCATTCATAATACAACCCTAATTGTCTCTATAGGTATACAATTATTGCATTATATGATTAGTAATCTCCTTGTTGTTTGACCTAGAGCATTGCTCCATGCTCATTTATACGGGTCTTAAAAGGTGAGAACATAGTTGTTAATTAGTTATTGTTTATGCATCTTGAAGCATTTATGCATCTTGAAGCATAGGTAATCATGCATAGTGTTTGTATATGAGCGGCATGAGATAGTGTGGAGCATGATAACAAACAGCTATCTGATATAATTACGTATAACATTTTCATATAAACATGTCTTGAAGGTGTCAGGCCATCAGTGCTACTCAACAACGGCATCCCGGAGGCAGAGTTGAATGGTACTCAACAACGGTATCAAAGTTACTCAACTATGGTTCACCGGGGTTAGTCTATCCAACCATGCCCCCGGCCGGTACCCTGGCAACTTGGTCCACTTGTGCAGTACACCTAGCCATGGAAACCCGCAACAAATGCAACTTTATAGTCCTGGCTGGTCTAGTTGGTCATCAAAATTACAGAAGTCTCACCTATCGTTGCACTGAGTTCCACATTTGGTCACGATCGGGATACATATACTCTCGGCTCCTGATGGTTTAGGGTTTGTGGGAACCGGGTTCAAATGGCATGAAGTTATCTGGAGTGTGCGAATCACAGTCCTACCGATGATAGCAACATGTTTTGTCGAAATCTTCCGAGAAGTCCATTTGATTCAGCGGTGACCGAACCCTAGTTATTGACCGATGACAAATTTGGTCTGGTCACTCATCTGCTATCGGACAGTACTTATCAGTTATAAGGCACAAAAAGAATAATTTTGGCACCTAACAACAACTGGCCAACTGTTATGGACACCCATCTTATCTCCACAAGAAGTCCTTCTGGGTAGCCATCTCGTATCCTGATGAAACTCGATCCAATGTATCGAATTCTGAAGCAGAGAGCCTCAGAGCCTTTGACCGGAGCTTCGTCTCCCTCCCGGTATTGGGTTCAATCACTTTTCTTGTATGGCATAAGGATATCTGAATTCCAGATAAGTCCCTTGTCTTGATTATGATTCGTATAATCTCTTTCATTTGTGAAAGTGCACCATGCTCCTGATGCCATGATTTCGTTCTACTTGCAAGTCAACCTGTATATATGAGTATGCATGCTGGTCTTTAAAGACTAAGACAAGGTGAAGTCTTATGCATGAATTTATCTTATGAGGAAGTAAACGGGTCAAGCACCACTCTTGTAGAGCATATCTACTCCATGCAGTACTACACATGCATGACAAAGGCACTTAATTTGCTGCTTATACTTGTAGTCGGTAGTCGATAAATACCTCCCTCGGCCCGCGATGCTAGGAAGCCCAGCCTGAGGCAGTTCGAACAGACCTCATCCTGGATGCTATAGCGGTCTGGGCCGGATGGGGGAGACTCCACAGAAGGCAAGATAACAGCCCTCAACAGTGTACTTGTCCCACATCGAATAACACAGAAGACATGAATCAACCCGGGGCTATAAATACAAAAGCAAGGACAACCAAAAGGGTAAGAAAACATCCCCTTGCATTTAATATTTCACCTACCAAACAACTGACTTTACCATCGGAGAGAGAAAGACCGAAAAGTCCCGGTCGGTCTCCTTTTGTAGATAAGAAGGAACACATATCAAAGGACAGATCACGTGCAAGAGTTTCTACGAGGTCTACGGGATCTAGCAGAAACAATTGGCGCCGTCTGTGAGAAATCTTACGAAAAGCCGGTCTTGATGACGGAGTCAAATGAAGCAGAAGTCAGGAGCAGGATAATGACGGGAGATCATAGTGGCCTCAGCGGAGATAGGACACTGGGAAGTGATACCAGGATGGGAGGAATTGATGAGAGGCTGGAATGCGCACCAGCAACGAATGATCCGCAAAGGACCCCGGACGAAACGATGCGTGATCTCACGCAGGAAGAAATGGAGGACGTAGTGGGGAGGCTGAGAGCGGACATGGCCCGAATGAAGAAAGAAAGAGCGCTGGAACGCTTAGACGCAACCGCTCGGGAGAAAAAGCTGGAGAGAGATAACGCAACGATAATGAGCGCGTCATCAAGAAGACTGGAGAGCGACGAGGCAATTGAGCGGGCGGCCGCTATTGCCCACGAGGCGCAGGGCGAAGGAGGAGATTTGCCGATAACACCACCGACAGTCACCCGCAAGACGGTCACTGTGAGGGAGGACCTGTTCCTAGAAGCCATGGAAAGAGAAGGTCTACCGCCGCTCCCAACGCCCGTCGAAGGACGGAGGGTGGAAACAACGGGAGTAGCGGCGGCCCTGATGGCCATGCGGGACAGTGAGGTAAACCTGACCACTAGGGTAGATGAAGCAGAAAGACGGGCGGCCCGCAACCCAACCGATGTGGGATTCGAAGAAAGAGCGGGACCATTCACAAGGGCCATCACGCAGACCTTACGATCTCACGCAGTCAAACCTCTTAAGTTGAACTACGGGGGGGAAGGGGACCCGCATCTCTTCCTTGACAGCTTTAAGTCTCATACGAACACGAAGGGCTATTCAGACGCCGTGTGCTGCAACATGTTCTATGAGACATTGTCGGGAGAGGCACTAAGCTGGTTCTATGAACTCCCGGCCGACTCGATAGATTGCTTTCGGAAACTAGCGGACAGATTCGTGAACCGATTCATACTGCGTACGGACGGGCAGAATACCGCCCAGCTATTCAAAGTAAAGCAAGGGCACGCCGAGGGACTGAAGACCTTTGTAAATCGTTGGCAGGGGGCCACAGCCAAGATCAGGAGTTTCGACAAGAAGGTGGCGGAGGAGGCCTTCGTCCAGGCCCTATTTCCCGGGAAGTTCTTATATGCGATGCGGATCGAAAACCCCCGGGGCTATGATGAGCTAATGGAAATGGCGATCAGGCACGCCCAGGCGGACCATGACACTTATGGGGATCTGCACGCGGGGAAGCGAAAGGAAAACAGGAGGTTCGAATCCCAAGGACAAACGATCCAAGAAGTAAGAACCTGGAAAGGGGACCAAGAGGGACAAGCTTTCACCCCTAGCAAGAGGTTCAAGGACGGAGGCAGGAAGCAAGGCAAGCAAATGGGGGGTCTGCAAGGGAAGAGCAGAAGGAGCTATCGGGACAGTGGGTTTAGAGCAGCCATTCCAATAGCCAGAGAGAACTTCACCGCACTAACAGCAACCCCGGAGGTGGTGTGGAACGAGAACAAGGGAACGCTCCCGGGACCGGCTACCAAAAAGTTCCCACCGTCCTGATTGACCCGAGAGGATACCGGAAAGTACTGCGGGTACCACGGGGAGGCGACGCACGTGATAAACAACTGTGTTAAGCTAAAAAAACGATCGAGAGCTAACTGAAAGCAGGAAAGCTTCAACGGTACGTGTCAGGTCAGCGGCAAGCCGCGGGGGAATCCGTGCACGGGACAATCAACACGATCCGCGGGGGAGCACGGATAGACCGTAGGAGTAATAGAGCTAAGAAGCAATACCCCGGGATCAGATATGAGGGAGAGATATACGCCTTGGGAAGCTATGGCCCCCAGAGCGTCAACGTGAGGTGGAAATCAGTGACGTTCGAAGAAGAAGAAGAGCAAGGGACCAGACTGCCTCACGAGGATCCATTCCTGATCACCGCACAGTTGGATCATTATCTCTGCAAGAAGATTCTAATCGACACCGGGGCGTCCGTGAATATGCTATTCTGAAATGCTTGACGGGCGCTAAAGAGGGGAAGTAGCAAGCTCATGCAGGATAATGAGCCGTTGATAAGCTTCTCCGGGGATGTAGTGCAGCCTCTGGGATCTAACTACATACCTCTGATCCTCGGAGGTTTTGAGGGGAACACGTTGAGGACAACGGTAGACTTCATAATTGTTGATTGCGATTCTTCGTACAATGGGATACTCGGGAGACCGGCCCTGTGGAAAATCAAGGCATTCATCGCTGGCCACATGCTGATGATGAAACTACCCTCCCCAACGGGAGTTGTTACCATCTAGGGTGATCAGTTGACTACGAGAGGATGTTACTCTATTGACCAAGATAATGGCAGGAAAAGAGGCGAGGTATTGATCTCCAGGATCACGAGTAGACCTGTGTCGGATGTGTACGAGGATCCCAGAATTAATGTTATGATAGAAGGAACCGAGTCCGAGAGGCCGGGATCGGTACAGGCGACAGAGCTCATCTGCATCTCGGACGAGTTCCCAGCAAGGACCACAAGGATTGGTTCAGGGTTGCCAGTTCTCGTACGGGAGGAGCTCGTGTGTTTCCTGAAGGCCAACAGCAAAGCATTTGCGTGGTCATATGCAGATGTGCCTGGTATCTCGGGTGATATAGTCACGCACAAGTTGGGAATTCGTAAAGGCGTACCTCCAGTCCGACAGAAGCGGAGGTCGTTCGATGTAGCCAAGTATGACGTCATCAAGGGAGAGGTACAGAGGCTGCTGGATATCGAGTTTATCAAAGAAGCGAAATACCCTCAATGGTTGGCAAACGTGATCATGGTCCCCAAGAAGGCGGTAAGGCAATGGAGCATGTGTGTGGACTACACCGGTCTCAATAGGGCGTGTCCCAAAGATAGCTTCCCTTTGCCTCGAATTGATCAACTAGTCGATTCTACCTCCGGGTTCGAAATGCTGACTTTTATGGACGCTTACGCGTGCTACAATCAAATAATGATGGGTCCCGCGGACGAGGAGCATACCGCCTTCACGACCGACAAAGGAGTCTACTACTACAAGAGGATGTCGTTCGGGTTAAAGAACACGGGAGCGACCTATCAACGCCTGATGAACAAAATGTTCGCTAAGCAGCTGGGTATTACCATGGAGGTGTATGTGGACGATATGTTGGTAAAGAGTCTCACTGCGGTCAAGCACGTGAGCGACCTCCAGGCCACATTTGATATTATACTCGCGTACGGTATGGGGTTGAACTCGGAGAAATGCTTGTTTGGGGTTGTCAAGGGGAAGTTCCTGGGCCACATGATTAGCCAGCAGGGGATCGAAGCAAACCCGGAGAAGGTCTAAGCTATAATGGATATGGTGGTCCCGAAAGTCCGGAGCGACGTCCAGTCCCTAACGAGCAAGGTGGCCGTTCTCGCTAGTTTTGTCTCCAGACTCACGGACAAGTGCGCGCGGCCAGGCCTTACTTTCTGGCAACTTTCTAATGGAAATCAACCAGTGTCCTCTCGGATCATATGATGCTTTAATAAACCTAGCTGTCCGAAGGGCAAGTGCTGAGTTTGTCACATTTGGGCATTCTAACCCCACCATCACATTAGCACTCTCAACCCCACCCCTAAAGCAACAACCCCAGCAGAAGTATGAGCATTATGACAAAGGACAAGACAAAGGCAAACAGCACAGCAACTCTCGGGATAGCAACCAGGGACGCGGTTCAGACCGTTACCACGGGGGGCAGCGGGGAGGTGACCATCCCAATCGGTCCCGAGAGCAGAGCCCCCAACAACAGCAGTGTCGCTCCCCCCCCCCACCCCATTATGAGGTCCACACTACCTTGACCACAATATACGAGGACATCTGGGCTAAGCACAAAGACATCATTCCCCCGCCACCCAAAAGAAAGTATCCAAAAATGCCCCGGCGGGCAACAGGGAACAAGTATTGCCACTTAGCCCCTCTGAACCCATTGATGATCCCTAGGACAACCCTAAAGGGAAAGAGAAGAAAAAACAAGTCCTAAGACCCAATCCAGTAAAAGATACAGAATGGGTCTCCCTGTCACCCACTGCTCCCGAGAGGAAAGTCCGCATCGACACTAACCTTGACCCGGAACTCCGCCAAAAGCTCATTACCTTCCTCCAGGATAAACAAGCAGTCTTTGCTTGGTCCTATGCCGACATGACAAGAATTTCCCTTGATATAATTACACATAAATTCAATATCCTCAAAGACAATCCCCATGTCAAGCAGAAAAGACGAGCCTTTAACCCAAACAAGTATCAAGCTATCCAAGCCGAGGTCCAACGGCTAAAAGAGATCGATTTCATCCGAGAGGTTTCATACCCAACATGGGTTTTCAATGTGGTCATGGTCCCCAAGCCAAATGGAAAGTGGCGAATGTGTGTTGACTACACCAATCTCAACAAGGCTTGTCCTATGGACAACTTTCCCTTGCCACGGATAGACCAGTTGGTTGACTCCATAACTGGTTACAAAATGCTCAGCTTTCTGGACGCCTACTCGGGATATAATCAAATCAAAATGCATCCCACAGACCAGGAACACATTACTTGTCACAAACAAAGGATTATACTGTTACGGGGTCATGCCTTTTGGCCTCAAGAACGCAGGGGCAACCTATCAAAGGCCAGTCAATGCCATATTTGGGGAAGAAATTGGAGAGCTCATGGAGCCTGGAGGTGTATGTGGATGACATGCTAGTCAAGAGTATGACGAATGATGATCACATTACTAACCTAGACAAAGTCTTCACTAAACTCTTGGCTCATGGGATGCGCCTCAACCCACAAAAGTATATCTTGGCTGTTGGCAGAGGAAAATTTTTGGGTTTCATGGTCAGTGAAAGAGGAATTGAAGCTAACCTAGAAAAGATACAAGCCATACTTGATATGATTGTTCCGACTACTCGGAACGAGGTCCAGTGCCAGTGCCTCATGGGATGCTTGGTAGCTTTGGCTCGTTTCATCTCCTGCCTCACAGATGAATGCAACCCATTCTTTAAATTACTGAAAACCCAATATAAAGAAAATGTGGCATGGGGCCTGGAACATGACGATGCCTTCAATAACATCAAAGCTTATCTCACAGCAATTCCTCTCTTATCAAAGCCTGTCCCGAGAGAAGTGCTTTACCTATATTTGGTTGTTTCTGCTACAGCCATTAGTGCTGCTCTCACACGCCATGAGCATGACAATGAGCTCCTAGTATATTATTGTGGCAGAGGTTTTGTAGACCCCGAGACTTGCTACGTACCCTGACATTGAAAAACTGGCTTTAGCCCTCATCACTGCAGCACATAAACTCTGGCAATATTTCCAAGCTCACACAATTCATGTCCTAACCAATCATCCCTTGCGGCAAATACTCCAAAAACCCGAAACTTCAGAGCGCCTGGTAAAATGGGCAATTGAGCTGGGTGAATTTAACCTGCATTTCAAGCCAAGGACAACAATAAAAGGGCAAGCAGCTACCGATTTCATTGCTGAGTTCATTCCCCTGGACCACGACAGCCCAAAGGAAGACGCCCCCCCCCCCCCAGGACGCAATATGGGAACTCCATGTCGATGGATCCTCTGACAACAGGCTAAGTGGGGCAGGAATAATCATCACAGACACATAAAGAAATTCATATAAGTATGCTCTCTGGTTTGAGTTCAAAGTATCCAACAACATAGCTGAATATGAGGCTCTCATAATGGGCATTCAGCTCTACAGGGAACTCGGAGCTCTGCACATTCACATATTCAGCCACTCTCAGCTTGTAGTCAATCAAGTGGCAGGAGACTTCAAGGCCAACCAGAATAAACTAAGATCCTACAAAAGTCTGGCAGGAGCCCTCCTGCAACACTTCACATCCTACAAACTCACACAAATCCCAAGGGCCAAGAACTCCAAAGCAGACGCCCTCGCGAAACTCGCCACAACTCCTCCCGAGTCCACGCCACTGGATCCGCACATATAAATCTTGGACAAACCTAGCATCTCGAAAGCTTATTTAGAAATCTTTGCCCTTGAGACGACTAGCCAGCCCTCATGGATGGATCCATATATGGCCTTCCTTTCCAATGGTACCCTTCCCCAAGACAAAAGAGAAGCACAGCGGTTGCGCCACAAGGCTTCACTCTACCTACTCAGAGGTGACAAGCTATATCGTCATGGCCAGTCATGCCCCTTCTTGAAATGCTTGCCCACAGAGGAAGGGCACAAAATGTTGAAGTTACTTCACAGTGGCGTTTCCAGCAACCATGCGGGGGCTTGGAACCTCATGTTCAAGGCACTCAGAGCTGGGTATTATTGGCCAACATTAGAGCAAGATGCAAAGGCAGTTGTCCAAGCATGCCTTCAATGCCACAAATTCGCCAATTTTGCTCATCACCTACCAGTGCCATTGTCTGTTATCATCTCCCCTGTCCCTTTCAGTCACTGGGGACTCGATTTTGTGGGACGGCTACCCACAGCCCCAGGACAACTCAAATTTGCGATTGGACGTTCCCCAGGTTCGATTCAACAGTTCTTGGAAGCGCCTTTCCAAAGTTTGAAAACCGCTCCCTCCGCCCTAATCCCTCTATTTTCAAAACTCAAACTCCCTCCTCTGCTTTCTCCAGGTCTATTTATAGACACCCAAGCCAACCCCAACCGTTAGATCCTCCCTATCTCAACGATCAGCGAACGGCCACGTCAGCCACAAACACAAACAACGTTACCAAGCACCCACGATCCCAAGCACGCGCGTCAGTTACGCACAAATTACGCAAAAAAAAAACAACAAATCGACGAAACCGTCATAACTTAAATGACGTCGTAAATGACCACGTGTCACTCATAAACCAGCCATTTATGACACACATGAGATATGACGACAAGGGTTGTATCGAGTACTCGCAACATAATCCCAGCCACCTAGCGACCCTCGCGTGGGTATTTGGGGACTCGACACCATACTTCCAACTCCCGGTTAAGACACATTCTCGGCAACTTGGGAATAACTCCCCACCCAAGAGCTCTCTCGGACTGGGGACTTGGGGACTTGTTAATACATAGCCAAGAACGCTTGGCCATGCCGAGAATATGGCGTAACCACCCGGTCGCCGGAGATCGTTCCGGGCAAGATAACACCGGCAAGACCTCCATAAGCACCCAAAGAATGAAGGTCCAGCAACAATGCACTTGCTGGAACCACTTCACAACTACTAAATACCCCCGAAAGGGGAGATATTGAATAAGGCCATAGAAATGGTCCCATATTGAAAACTGACGACATAACTCTCAACACTAGCCTATAAAATAGGCACGAATTCCCAAAAGATGTAAGTTCATCATTCCTCCCTTATTCCCGTACTATACAAGTAGCAACCAAACGTTGACTTAAGCATCAGAGAGTCGAAGACTGGGCCGCCCCAGTCCCGACTCCTGACGCGGTATTACTTGTGTAGCTATAGGAATTGGAGCCAAAGATTCGACCTCCTGCCCCGTGAACTCGGAAAGAGGTAGAAACAGTATGGTTATATTATCCCGAATGCTTGGTAGGCATGAAATAGTTGGTGAGGTGGTGGAAGTGGGATCAGATGTGACCAAGCTCAAAGTAGGAGACGTAGTCGGAGTCGGGCTTGTCGTAGGTTGCTGCAGAAACTGCAATCCATGCAAAACAGACAACGAGCAATACTGCAACAACAAAATCTGGACATATAGCGATGTTTACTCCGATGGTAAGCCCACCCAAGGCGGCTTTGCTGGTGCCATCGTCGTTGATCAGAAGTAATAACTATATAATGATACGTTATACTGTATGATATATCATGTTCTCTTGCCAGATATCCAACCTCAAGACAGTAGTTCATGTTATGAACTAAGGTTTATTTTTATTTTTTCTTCTAAAAGGTTTTTAGTGAAGAACCGGATGGCATGGCTCCGCAGCAGGCAGCGCCACTACTTTGCGCTGCGGTGACAGTTTACAGCCCTCTACGGAAGTTTAGTCTGAATGCTAGTGGACTAAGAGGAGGAATACTGGGACTTGGAGGTGTGGGACACATGGGGGTCAAGATAGCAAAGGCCATGGGACACCATGTCACTGTGATAAGCTCTTCGGATAAGAAGCGAAGGGAAGCTTTGGTTGATATTGGGGCTGACGAGTACTTGGTTAGCACTGATGCCACAAAAATGCAAGAGGCTATGGACTCACTAGATTACATCATTGACAAAGTGCCTGTGTTCCACCCTCTTGAGACTTACCTTTCTTTGCTGAAACTCGATGGGAAGTTGATCTTGCTGGGTGCTATTGACACCCCTCTACAATTCGCCTCCCCCATGATTATGCTTGGTAAGTAGGTCATGGATCTCACTAGCTAGATTGCCGATTTATATTACGTTGAATGCTTAACCTCCAATGTGCGTTATATACAATTTTCTGTAGGGAGGAAAACAATAACGGGGAGCTTCATAGGGAGCATGAATGAGATGGAGGAAATGCTTATATTCTGCAAAGAGAAGGGAGTGACATCAATCATTGAAGTGGTTAAAATGGATTACATCATCAAAGCCATCGAAAGGATGGAGAAGAACGATGTTAGATACAGGTTCGTTGTGGATGTTGCTGGTAGCAATCTTGATCACTGAGAAACAAAAACCTCTTATCGAATGCCCTATTTCTTCATCACACGACTACCTTGCTTTATTTATTTTTAGAATAATAAATAAAGTATGAATGAATGAAGAAACATATTCTTTGTTTAGAATCTTTGAAAGTACCGGAAGGTTAAACTGCCACAGTTAATTCATTGAATCTTTGATCAAGTAAAACTTTTTGATTCAATAGCATAATGTATGATGAGGCATCACTTTTTTTTTTCTCCTTTTTCTTGTTATACAAAACTTAAAACTACAAAGCAAAACCTCTCGAACAACCTCAGTTTACATGAGGTGTGTTTTCATATATAGTACAAATGCATAATATTACCGATTCGCATCGCAAGAGTGCACGACAACAATTCAATCATGCTTCATGAGTTTAGGTAGGGGACGTTACTTCATCCCCAAATCTTTCTAGGTCAAAATGCTCACAACCACGGTGCTGTAATGCTAGATTTTTCGTAACTGTCAATGTAGCTCATCAACAATAGTTGAAATAGGTAATGAAACTCCAAGAAAGTTTGATATCTGGACAAGATCTAGCTAGAGTCAACCTACAAAAAGATTTGGTAACGATTAGAAGTTTCATAAACATTAAACTCAATGTTAGTCAGGGTGGGCGCCGAAAGGAAGTTGAAGAGAGCTTAAGGTGGGGGTCTCTACAAGCTTTGCTTGAAATGACAACAAACATGTCGCGTGTGCCAATATTGGACCCCCATAACGTTATCTTAAGATTTCTTCTTCCTCTGAAACACAAAGTCTTTTAGCTTTCTTGGCGCCTCTCGGCTTGTCTGTTTCCCTTTCTTTGAATAGAGGTGGACAGTAAAGTGTTACTGATTGAGCGCCTTGGATTTGGTATAAACACAAATCTCATCACCTCCATTTGGATGATATTGTGCCTGCTAACCCAAAAACGGGATGGTACAGTCCCCCATCACTTGTTTTCGCAAGTCAGGAACTCTCAAGGAAGTGTTAGAATCAAGTGTGTGATTCGTGTCTGGGTATACTTTCATCCGGGCATAAAAGTAATCGAATGAAATAAAACATAGCAGTCAGGTTAGAGTTGCTGTAACAGTGAATCTACAACTAAAGTTGTACATGAATTAAACGCTCGGCAACACGAACCAAAAGGAAAAGAAAACCAACCATGCATGGTGAGACAATTGACTCCTTCGGTACAATTAGAGCAGGTCTTCGAAAAGAAGTCGGCTGTAGTTTCTTCAAAATTTATATAAAATGCAAAGCGTCGATTTGACATGGGGAGAAATCGTAGCGTTGGATACAGTCTCAATATTCCTTGATGCCCTATCTTTGTTGGTTTTGACTTCCATTCAGTGGTAAATTGCCTAGAAAGAAGGCGACAGGAAGCTTCTTCCCATGAGAGCTCCTGCTGGCAAACTATCATAGAAGCAATCAAGAATCCATCTCTGCCATCTGAAGTTGATGTTGTCCCTCAATTGGTACCCCAACCTTACAATATGTGCTATTCTAAATGTGTGTTCCCCCATTTACTCATAACCAATGACTGAAATACATGTTCATGAAATATCTTGAAGGATTGAAGCCACTCAAAATCACTGCAAAAGTGGAAACTGAATATCAAAATATGCTGCAACAAGACAAAGAATAATCAAATATAAGAGCCATGTGCAAACTTACAGATGGGAGAGAGAACTATGACAATACTAATTGGGTAAAGGAAGAAAGTGGTCCTTTCGAGGAATGGCAGTACTGCAAGAATAAGATAAGTCATCAGTATAATGCATTGCAGATCTTCAACTATATCTAAAGTTTTTAACAAGCAAGTTCATAACCACTGGAAGAACTCAACTCAAATATGTTCTACTAAACAATCATTGGGTTAGATTATAAGCTGATAAAGCCAACTCCATTGATAGAGAAATCAATACCATTCACCTGAAAGAAGAGCATCTATTTATATTGCTAGCGGCCTCTGGATTTATGGTGGAAGCTCTATGCCTATATGATTAGGCAGGTATCATACGATCATCATTGTCTTATAAAACTAATTGCACATTTCACTCATTATAACTTGATTGCCTCAATCATAAAATGAGGCCTCTAACCAACATCTCTTTGTATCTACATCCCAAAAGAGACTACTATGTAGTATAATAGTATGATCATGGTGGCTCCTAAATAATTTCTACCGTAAACAGCATTTCGACACCTGAAGATAAACATGTGAAAAAAGAAATACATAAAAAGAAAAAACCTCGGCAAATCTTTAACTTACCATCATAACCTAAGAAGTTGAGATAATGATAGTATGAAGAGGCCACCATGAATAGCAAATTTGATAGCAATACAGGAATGAAACCATGAGCTACCAAAAGAGGTGAAAGAAAATAATGGAGCACTGCAGGAGCAAAACATCAGGAACATTATTTAACATCATTGAGACAGGTAACATGAAAAAATAAACACTTTCTGCATTGGTTACCGTAGAGCATAACAAACATCGGGAAGAAAGAGTTGCAGTGCACATCAAATGCGTACAGCCTTCAATTGAGTGAAACAAACATGCATCAGTCACCAAAAAATAATCAAACTGAATACAGGATAGTAATTGCAGAAGGAAAGCAACAAAAGTTAGAAACACATTACAAAAACATGAATATACTACTTGGAAGTAGATGGATCTATAATCATTGACACACTAAATACACATTAATGGACATATTGATAACATAGGAAAGTAATAATGTGAGAACTGAAGGAAAGTAAGGATTATAGACTTGCCATTCAACACGCTGCTCAACAACATGACTGTTAGGAGCCTCTTCCCGTAGGTAAGAATTAGTCAGAAACCTGCATGGTTAAAAAAAGGGAGACATAAGTATATGATCTTCCGATCTTCCATACAGTAAGGTGCTCTACAAAATTAGAGGGACAACAAGTATAGTGATCTCGGACCCAACACAGTCCCCCAACACTGCCCTTACTTCTGAGTCTATCTCATTCCCCAGACATACAATTAGATAACACTATCTATCTATATACATATAAGGAGCTATTATTAACACTACCGTAATGTCAATCTACACTCTTTTTGCATTTTTATGTCACTACAGGTAAATAATCACATTTTATTCTCTTCTTTTTTTTGGGATTCACACCAATAAAACCATATGAGTCAGCATTTCACATATGAAGCTTCACCTATAACTAGCATATTTTTGCCTGTAGCTATGTCTAGTTGTATACACACTATCTCCTTATGTAAACTGATATGGAAGTGATTCACCACATTACCTTGATCTCATATCTTATCAATAGACAAAACCTACACAACAGTTTTTCCTTACTTCATGGACCTTTATAACTTGAAAGAAAGAAAAGAAAAGAAAACGTAGAAAACTGAGTTCCCTTTCATCTTTGACCCCAAAAAAAAAAATTATTCCCCTTTCATGGAGCAAACATCTTGATATTAAGTTGCTGTGGCATTTCAAGAATAAAAAACCACAATATCATAATAGTGTCAGCCAGAACTCGTACTTACCAGCAAAACGTAGCCAGAAGCATCCCAATGAACAAAAAATGGAAAAGCAAAACTGAAATAACAACAAAAACCGCATGTGCAGCACTATGATCATACCTGAAATAAGCAAAAAAGACAAGTCAACAAAATATTCCTCATAATTCTTGAACAGTCTAACTAGGCTAGAACTTCTGAGCCAAGATATTATTAAATCCAGTAGAGCCAAATATAACTTTTTACTTGTAATATTGACAACATTAAATATCTGAACTCCTATGACAAGTTAAATGCTCTAACGGATCTTCATCAGCTAGAAGATAAGAAACCATAAGCTTCATTATTGGATATTGAATCAACTTTGACAGTAATTATAAACCAATTTTTTTTTTACCATTTCCATTATCCTATCTAACAACCAGCAGGTAAATTAATAGTGAACTTACGCAGCACAATAAGCCAGGGTTGCAACTGCAAGTAGAAGGCTGCAGATCACAACAAAAGCAGGATCATCACGTGCCCATTGGTTCTTAGTTTCTGAGAAGAAAAAGAAAGTAAGAATTTTCTTGCATCCGGTACAGCAGCAATGTTTTCATACTTAGATAAATCATGAGTCTGTGTGCACTGAATTAAACCAAATGCTAGCTATGTAAAAAGCAAGAAAACATGGTAAATTGAAAGAAATTTGAACATCTGCTTCTGCTCAGAGGAAAAAGAACTCACGCTTGTGATACTTAGTGTGCTGGTAGCTGCCTCAGTCATAAGTCCCACATGCAAGATGAAAGATCAGGAAATGAAATTTTCAAAAGACTACGAAAAACAAACCCAAAACACAGGCTTAAAAAAGAACAAACAAACAAAAGAAAAAAAAAGGAAAAAAAAAAAGGCTATAGCATGCTGATGATCTAAAAGGCTGAATACTTACACAACTTTTGGTGATGTGCATAGGTGAAGCATTTGCCAAAATGTATATTCAATATCCATTTGCTGCCACTGCAATCAACCAGCCAAATCAAACTAAATTATTTGAGATAGAACAGGCATACATTGATTTGAATATCCTATTTCCAAGAACCAACAGCTTAACAAAGATTTCGAACAAATTAGGCGATAGATGGCATAAACAAATTAACATTACATATCTTCTAATTTACATAAAATCTGAATGCTTCACAACTGCTGAAAATGATATGATGGCTGTGACTGTGCAATTTTATACTCTGAATTCAACAGATCCGCATCATGTAACAAGTCAGAAAGCAAGATATGTAGCAGGGTGCCAGGGTCCAAATTAAAGTGTAGTCTCATAAGTTGGGCGCAAGGCTTAAAGTAAGATTAGCTTACAAGGAAATTCACAAAATGCCCATAACATCTCGCACACCAGAGTCCTAAATAAAATAGAATAAAAAAATAAAATAAAAAAAACTGGTTTTTGACTACCTCTATATCACATATGCAACTCTACATTTAAATCAGTCTGGATGTCCTTAATCTCTAGAGTTATTGTGAACTCATTACGGTCAAGCTTCAGTCCCTTAATCCTCTTCCACTTTGAAACAACTTGATCTATACCTAAACTTTATGTTCTCACTTTCTAAGTGAGCACCTAGATACTGGCTTCTACTATTCTTAGTTCGTAGATCCTTGCTCCAGTTTTTGACCTTGTTTGAATGTCCATGCTTGAATTAGTGTCATCATTCTTTCATGGTAACTTTCTCTCCATTAAACACGTTGTAGATTCTGATGACCTTAAGGATCAACCCTGCAGATGACCAACTTTATTTTCTTTTGCGGACAAAATTCATCACCAACTTATATAAGAATGTCCGAAGAGTAGCACCAATGCAAAACCCCATAACCTCAAACTGAAACCAATGTTTCAGTTCACCAAAAGCACTGAATCCATATTTGAAGCACTATCCTGAGTTTTACACAACAAATTTTCCATTAATAAATTCTGGCCTTCCTTTAACACCTTTCCAAGAAGTTTTAAACCGCCTCCACTAGGCTAGCGAGTCCAATACTTCTCCACATTGTCACCCTACATTTATGAACCAAAATCAGCTTCCAAAACACTCCCAAAAATCCAAAATGATACGATCGCTGTGACATTGTCCCATTCACAGCCCTGAATTTAGCAAATCCACATCATGTAACAAGTTGGAAAGCAAGATACATAGCAGGGCCCAGATTGAAGTGTAGAGCCTTTTAATCTGAGGTTCCTGGTGAGATGCCTAATGACTTTAAACTTAGATCAAGGCCTGGTTGCATTTGGGTGCAAGGCTTAAAGTAAGATTAGCTTATAAGGAAATCCAAAAAATGCCCATAATATCTCACAGACCATAGTCCCAAATAAAATATAATAAAAAATTAGTTTGGACCACCCGATCCTTATCCAAATCAGTCTGAATGTCCATAATCTCTAGGGTTATTGTTGTAACGGCGGAAACCTTCATTCCCTTAATTCTCGTACTCAAACTTCTTAACTTTAAAACAACCAGCACTAATACCTAAACTACACATTCTCACTAATGAGCATACATCCTTTCTCGAGTCTTTACACCTTGTTTGAATACCTGAGCTGGATTTTTAAGTTCATCATTCTTTCATGTGTAACTTTCTCTCCAATACACATGTTTCCATGTTGTAGATTCTGATTCTATAAGGATCAACCCTGTAGATGACCCACTTTATTTTTCCTTTCAAACAAATTGTTGACCAACTTAAATCTTAAAAAAGGTTAAAAATATCCAAAGAGTAGCAAAAAACGCAAACACCAGAATCTTAAACTGAAACCTAGCATTCATTGACCAAAAGCACTGAATCCACATCTAAAGCAGTATCCTGAGTGTAATAAACAAAGTTTCCATTTATCAATTCTGGCCTTCCAATAGGCTAGCAGGTCCAATACTTGTCACCATTCTCTTACGAACCAAAATACGCTTCCAAAACTCTCCCGAAAATCCAAAATTCATATAACCAAACATCACTTCCACACCAAAAGTTGAGTCCATCATCTTTGATGAGCTCAAAATGCACCTCATTTTCACAAACCAGCCACCCCAATCCAAAACTGTGATGCAATGCTTCTCCACATTGTCACCCTTCATTTACAAACAAAAATTAAGCTTCCAAAACTCTGCCGAAATCCAAAATTCAGAAAGCTAAACACCCATTCACACCGAAAGTTGACTCCAACATCTCTAATGAGCTCAAATTGCACCTCATTTTCACAAAACTAGCCACCCCATTCCAAAACTGTGATGTAATGCTCTGCATCTTCAACTAAACCAACCAATTCTAAACTGCCTATAACACTGAGCTTCATAGACCTCACTCTCACCTAATCAAAACTCTCAGAAACCACAAAAGAGTACCGATTCCAAACCCTAGGTGATCCAGAATTGAAATTATCTACAACATTACTCGCCGAATCAGATCCAGCCAACAAAAGTTGAAATGCTTAATTTCATAGTAGCAAGCAGATCATATCCATTAGAGAATAACGAGAGAGAGAAGGGAAGAGAGGAGCACCTTGATGATGCGGCGGAGGTACTGAATGAAGAGGGGGTTGGTCGTCCGAGATGTAGAGGACGACGACCTACCTCTCGAAGTCGTCGGCAGCATCTTTCTTCTTTGACTCTGCGGGTCTCACAGTTCGTCTGTGAATTCTATAGCACTCTGCGGTTGGGTGATCTGAGATCTTCGAATCTGACACAGCTCTCTCTTTTTATCTGTCAAAAGAGTGTTTACAATTTCAGGTGGGAAGGAGGAAGCAAAAGGCGTAGAAACCAGGACTTGCTTCATGCCTATTCTATTTACAAATTTGGGCCGGGTTGTTTCAGGATTGGGCTTTGTCTCATTTGTTCTATTCGGGTTATGGTACCTTTTGCTAGGATGAGAATTCTACTCCTAACTAATTGGGTGTTAATGTAATAATGTTTCTCGTACATTTATTAAGATAAGGAAGTGAAATCCACACTTTTCAAATTGTAATTCACATTATCATTTTCTATTTGTGGTAACTAAAATTTTGTCTTTAATGACTTAATTTTTGTCTTCTTATGTAAATGATTACTAAAAATAAAAAATGAGAGTGTGAATTACAAGATTTTTATCTTCTTAAATGATGACTTAATTTTTGTCTTCTTATATAAATGATGACTAATAATGGTATATTGTTACAATTATCACTCATCTTTTATTTTAGCAAGGTTTCTTATTGGCAATTGTTGTCTAATGCTATATAGTTTTCTTTCTTTTTATATATATATATGAGAAATTTTGAATAATGACCACTTTTTAGTCATTGAATTGATTTTTAACCTTGATTTTTTATGTAGTTGAATAACAACCATTTAAGAAGGTAAAAAGTCTTTATTATCCTTAGGCCAGAAACAACTCGCTATATATCCTCCTTTTACTACTAGTACCACGAGTCCTCACGACTACAAGTTCTTTTTCACATAGTAAAAACTTAAATATCTATAATGATTTGAACATAATCAATTTTCTTAATCGTTTGTCAATTTAAAGGTTAATTTCGGTGTTCGTTAAGAGTTTTTAGATGGTCAATTTTTCATGCAATGTAATGATGATCATGTATGAAATCTATATCTTTGGTTTTCTGAATTATATGAGATCGATGTCGAAATGGCTTTAAGCAACTCGATCAGTAAAACCAAAAGATAATACATATTAGACAAACAGAAAAATTAGAAGGCACACTGATCATTACCTTATGATCCATTTCATCCATCAACGACACTTGCCTATGTATTTCATGTACATAAATTTGATTAACAATCATAGACACCCAGGAAAACAAAAACAAAAAGAAAAAGAAAAAGAAAGCAAACTGGATAATTTGTTAAAAGTTTAAACAATTTCACTCATGTCACGGGCCATATGTTAAGTTCATCTTGTTGAGTCATCATTAATCATCATGTACGTGTTGCTTATGTCTATTTATCCTCTCTTGCAAAACACAAGCCAAATCGCTCCGAGCTTCAAAATCTTCTTTCGAAATCCCTTTCACATATGCAAAATTCATAATGGGACAGAGTGTAAACTGAGTAGTACCAAGCTATCTAATTATCTATTGACATCTAGAATAGTTCGTACCCATCATATATGAAGGGCATTCAATATATTATTTGTCTGGATGTGTTAATTAAGGTTCTTTGTTCATTGAATTGAAATACCAGAAATAATCATATGAATTCAGTTTAGTAATAGAGAAATGATTTTGGTGCAGGTCTAATAAGGGTTTATATGACTTTTTGTCTTCTTAAATGGTTATTATTCAACTAAATAGGAAACAAAAGTTAAAAATCAATTAAGTGACTAAAAAGTGGTCATTATTCAAAATCTCTCTATATATATCTTGGGTTCAGTATCACAAACCACAAATTTCCATAGAGATCTTGGCTTGGAATTGTAGAGGATTGAACAACGATAGGGCTTTTCAGGCTTTGCAAACTCTGATTTGGCAGAAGAAGTCGTCGCTCATCTTTTTGACCGAAACAAAAATTCACGATCGAGGTTTTATGAACAATATGAGGTTGCAGATCGGTTACCGAAATTGCGAAGTGATTTTCTCCGAGGGTCAATCTGGAGGTGTGGCTTTATTTTGGGAGGATGGGTTAGATGTTCGTCTTCTGTCAAAATCGAAATACTATGTTAATGTTGAAATTCATGTTGTGGATGGCTCTGATCTGCATTGGCGGATGACTGGTTTCTATGGCCATCCTTCAGCGTCGGAAAGAAGGCAGTCCTGAGATTTGTTAAATGAGTAGAGTGATGCATCAACTCTGCCTTGGGTTTTTGTGGGAGATTTCCACAAGAATCTAAATCAAGGGGAAAAGGATGGAGGAAACCCTAGATGTGAAGCTCATATGCGTCTGTTCCAAGAGGCTCTAGATATAGCAGAGTTGATCGACTTAGGTTTCTTTGGGGCTCCTTTCACTTGGAAGGGTGGTGATGTGAGATGTCGATTGGACAGAGCTGTCGCTTCTCCTACATGGATTGATCTTTCCCGGCTTCTCAAGTTCTGCACTTGCCTCTGATCCATGGAGATCATGCTCATATCCTGTTAGGGGTGTTTGAGGATCCACCAGCAATGAGAGTATACTACAAGCAGCGCTTTAAGTTTGAGTCGTTCTGGACCAAGCATGAAGCATGTAAGGGAATTATTAAAGAGGGTTGGGCGATTCCGACTGCTGGTGTGCCTATGCACCAAGCTGTTTTAAGATAGCTAATACTCGTATGGCACTCAATAACTGGCAAAAATCCATTTTTGGGAATGGAAGAAGGAAATTGAGTTGTTGCGTTGTCGTCTAGAGGAATTAATGTGGCTACCAACAACTCCGCAGTTCTTGGAGGAGCATTCATCATTATCAGGAAAGTTATGTGGTTTACGGATGGTGATAGAAATACTAAGTACTTTCACAGGAAGGCTTCAAATCGTAGAGTAAAGAATAGGATGACGGGGCTTTATGACGTCTCTGATGGAGTTTGGAGATCAGTAGAAGATGGAATGGAACAAGTTATTTTGAACTATTAATTTACGAATATTTTTGGCTCATCTCCGATTGACATTGATAATATGCATCGAATTGTCAGTTGTCTGCAACCGAAGGTAACTGGTGATAAGAACTCGGATTTATGTGCTCCATATTCAGATGTAGAGATCAGAGCTGCTCTTTTCTAGATGTACCCGACTAAATCCTCGGGTCCAGATGGTATGCCTCCAGAATTCTTTCAAAAATATTGGGACACTATTGGTCCAGATGTGTGTAGTGTTGTTAAAGGCTTTTTGCAGTCAGGCCGGTTGTTAAAAGCAGTTAACTTCACTCATGTGTGCCTCATACCGAAAGTTCCTAATCCTACACAGGTATTGGATTTACGTCTTATTGCTTTGGGTAATGTGTTATACAAGATTTGCTCTAAGGTTATTGCAAATAGATTGAAGAGGCATTTGTCAGATATTGTTTCCCCTTGTCAAGTGCTTTAATTCCAGGTCCATTGATCACTGATATCTCTCTAGTTGCTAATAAGGTTATTGGAAGCTTTTGACTAGTGTGTAGGGGTTAACGTTACCTACACTCCATCATGTCCATCACTCTATCTTCTCCATGTTTTAAGGGTGTCCTTGACTTTAAGGGATCACCATACTCTACAGTATTATTGACTTCTAGGATTTTATCCTTACTAGGGTAGCAGTTGGCATGCTGGTCTCCAGCTGGTGTTCATACCAGTATATATCATGTCTATATATATATGTTATGCTATGTACGTTTTCTATCTATCAATACAATTCTCATATTCAAAATTTCAACATGGTATCAGAGCGGTGATCCTCATAGGACCTGCATCTGTATTGTGTTTTTCATCCATTTCTTCATAATCCTTCTCTGCTGATAAGGTACAGTTGTAACAAAGAAGGATTCATCGGTTGAGACTACTCAACCTACTCAACCTATTGTTGCACAAAATGAAATATCAGAGGGCAATCCAAATCAAAGCTTGTGTTATGTGCCTCTGAATGAGTTAAATTACTTACCTTGGTCAAGAGTTGTCACACTAGCTCTTGGGGGAAAAAGAAAGCTCAGCTTCATCAAGGATGAGGAGATCCCAGATGTTTCATCATCTAAATATGAGGGTTGGTTGTACAAAGATCAACTTGTCATGTCATGGCTTCTTAATTCTATGGAGCCAAAGATTTCAGAAATCTTCAGCTACTCCGAGTCCTCTTATCATCTTTGGAATGCTGTCAAAGACATGTATGGCAACTTGAACAATGCAGCCAGAGTTTTTCAACTAAAGAAGGACATCTCAGGGCTCCAACAAGGTAACCTTTCATTTGTTCAACATCTTGGCAATCTAAAAACTAAGTGGAATGAACTAGACATGTATAGACCTCATACCACTGATGCATCCATTCTTCGAAAGAGAGCTGATGAAGATAAAGTGTTCCAAATGCTTGCAAGTTTGGGGTCAGAATATGAAAACCTAAATAGTCACATTTTAATGAGTCATGAGCTACCCTCCTTTACAATGGTGTGTAATACCATCCAAAGAGAAGAAGTACGTAGAAAGGTGATGAATGTCGACATCAACACTGGAGGATCAGATGCTAAAGCTTTTGCTACAAATAAAAGGTTTGCAAGCAATCAACCGTACAAATGCAAAAGGCCAGAATTGAAGTGCTCACAATGTGAAAGCATTGGTCGAAGTGGAATAGGTCACACAAGAGAAAGATGTTGGATCCTCCATCCAGAGTTTAAGCCAAAGTTCAATGAAGAGCAGCGAGGACAAAGAAGCTCTATGCAACGAGGTCCATTTGTTTCTAATCCCAATGCAAATCTAAGCAGTACTTCTGAAGACATGATGAACTTCACATCAAACCCAATAACTCTCATAAATGAGTTCGCAAGTTATCTTCAGAAGAAACAAGGTGGCAAGGAGAGCAATGAGACTGGAAATACAAATGTTATGCTTGGAAAATTTGCTGGTTTCTTGGCAAAATCATATTTGACTTCTGCAGAGGACATACCAGGTATCATTTGCCCATTTTCCACAGCTCTAGATATCAGTAAAACTCATGATTTTTGGATAGTTGACTCAGGTGCTTCAGAACATATAACAAACAATGCCTCCATTTTATATGACTTTGAAACTCTGTCAAAACCTTCCCATGTGTGTGTGGCAAATGGCAACAGTGTTCCGATTGTAGGAAGAGGAAAACTAAAACTGTTTTCAAAATGTATTGAGTCAAGTGCTTTATATGTTCCCTCATTCCCATTTCAACTCCTATCTGTGGGAAAGTTGACACAATTGTTGGATTGCCTAGCCATTTTTTCCTCTTACAATGTTGTGTTTCAGGATCGAGTTTCCAAGAAGAAGATTGGTGAAGGATTCTTCCTAAATGGCCTCTACTACATCTCGACTTCATCAAGTTTTTCAAAGTGTTTTTTAAAACACTCCAAATCTGCAACACAGCAACAATTGTGGCATAAACGTCTTGCTCATCCCTCATTTCATGTTTTGTCATTGCTTTTTCCCAATTTTTGTAAAGTCTCTCATGAGTGTGAGACATGTCATATGTCGAAATTTACTATATTACCTTTTCAAACCTCACACTCGAGAGCAACTCAGCCTTTTGAAATTGTTCACTCTGATGTATGGGGACCAGCCTCCTTGGAATCCTTCGATGGTTATCGATTTTATGTTACCTTTATTGATGATTTCACTCGAACTACCTTCGTTTATCTCTTAAAGTTCAAAAGTGAAGTTTTCAAATGTTTCCAAGACTTCCATAATCTCATCATAAACAATTTCTCATCTAAAATTTGCACCTTGAGGTTAGATAATGGCACTGAATATAATTCCAAAATCATGACTGATTATCTTAGTGCGCAAGGAATCATTCACCAGACTAGTTGTGTGGGAACTCCACAACAGAATGGTATTGCAGAACGGAAGAATAGAGACTTGCTTGAAAAAGCTAGAGCTTTGATGATCCAAACAAATATCCCAAAATGGTTATGGTCTCAAGGAATCCAAACAACATCCTATATCATCAATAGATTACCTAGCAGTGTGTTGAACTTCCAATCACCTTTCGAAGTTCTGAAAGGCAGGAAAATTGATATTTCTCATCTTTGTGTTTTTGGATGCACCTGTTTTGTACATGTACAGGCTAACCACAGGGACAAATTCGATCCAAGAGCAGTCATGTGTGTGTTCCTGGGGTACTCATCCACTCAGAAAGGATACAAATGTTACAATCCTAAAACCAGGAAGCTCTTTGTGTCCAGAGATGTTCGGTTTGATGAGTCCACTTCCTTCTTTCAGTCTTCTGTTGATACAGTTCAGGAGGAGCATCTTCGAGAGTTGTTTCCAACACCAATTGTTGCTGAAGATGCAGCAGACATCCATCTTGCACAACAAGCTCCAATTCAACCAAATGTAAATGAACAAATAGTTCATGTAGTGGAGAAAGAACCACATGATGAAGTACCACATCCTCCATCTCCTGGAAGAAACCCTCCAAGGGTTGGACAACCACCACCAAGGCTCCAAGAGTATGTAACTTACTCTTCACGTTACCCTCTTGAGCTAGGACTTCATGGTGCCACCTCTACACATTGTGCTTTTTTAAGCAAAATTCTTATTGAGACTGAACCAAGGAGCTTTGATGAAGCCAATCAATCCCCCATATGGAGACAAGCTATGCATGACAAACTCTAAGCTCTTTATGATAACAAAACTTGGAGCATTGTCCCTCTTCCAAAAGGTCAAAAGCTAGTTGGAGCAAGATAGATCTACAAACTGAAGTATAACTCAGATGGTTCCCTTGAGCGTCATAAAGCAAGGTTAGTTGCTCGTGGCTTCACTCAAACATTTGGTGTTGATTATAAGGAGACCTTTGCTCCAGTTGCCAAAATGAATACAGTTCGAGTCTTATTGTCCATTGCTGTAAATGTTGGTTGGTCTCTTTATCAAATGGATGTCAAGAATGCATTCTTGCATAGAGATCTAGAAGAAGATGTGTATATGAGATTGCCTCCTGGTCATCCTCGTGAAAAAGAAGTTGGCATGGTGTGTAAACTTCACAAGGCGCTATATGGGTTGAAACAATCCCCTCGTGCATGGTACTCGAAATTGAGTTATGTGCTTCTTGCATCAGGGTTCCAAAGAAGTAATACAGATTCCTCCTTATTTGTGCGCAATAGCAAAGCTGGAAAGCTAGTTATCCTTGTGTATGTAGATGATCTCATCATCACTGGGGAGAATATGGATGAAACCACAGCTCTCAAAATTGTGTTACATAACACTTTTGCCATTAAAGATCTTGGTCCATTGAAGTATTTTCTAGGAATTGAAATAGATCAATCACCACACGGTCTATTTCTAAATCAACGAAAATATGTTGTTGATCTCCTAGATGAAGCAGGAATGAAGGACTGCAAGCCTGCTCGTACTCCTCTCGATAGCAAACTCAAACTAGACATTACATGAGAAAATCTCACTAATGTTTGCAGCTACCAGCGTCTAGTAGGCAAGTTGATCTATCTAACAATCACAAGACCAGATCTCACCTATGCAGTAAGCTTGGCCAGTCAATTTATGCATTCTCCCACAACTCATCATCTCTCGATTGTAAAAAGAATTTTGCGTTATCTGAAGGGCACAGTTAGTAGAGGAATAGTGATGAGGAACAATTCTCATTTCAAGATGGCAGGATACTCCGACTCAGATTGGGCAGGAAATGCAATTGATAGAAAATCCACAACTGGATATTGCACATTTATTGGAGGTAACCTTGTCACTTGGAAAAGTAAAAAACAAACTGTGGTTGCAAGATCAAGCGCTGAAGCTGAGTATTGTGCCATGACATCCACAGCTTATGAGCTCATTTGGCTGAAAAGCTTGTTGGCAGACTTAGGCTTTCAAAGCTCTGCTCCTATTCCTTTGCATTGTGACAACCAAGCTGCTATGCATATCGCAGCCAATCCAATTTTTCATGAACGTACCATACATATTGAGGTTGACTGTCACTTTGTTCAAAATCAAGTCCAAGCTAAGCTCATTGAAACAGTCTACACCAAATCATGTGATCAATTTGCAGATGTTTTCACTAAGGTTCTTGCTTTCGCACAGTTTGAAAGATTACTCTCCAAGCTTAGATCAAGGAACTCCCTCGATCCAGCTTAAGGGGGAGTATTGAAAGCTTCTGACTAGTGTGTAGGGGTTAACGTTACCTACACTCCATCATGTCCATCACTCTATCCTCTCCATGTTTTAAGGGTGTCCTTGACTTTAAGGGATCACCATACTCTACAATATTATTGACTTCTAGGATTTTAGCCTTACTAGTTTTTAGGGTAGCTGTTGGCATGCTGGTCTCCAGCTGGTGTTCATACCAGTATATATATCATGTCTATATATATGTGCTATGCTATGTACGTTTTCTATCTATCAATACAATTCTCATATTCAAAATTTCAACAGAGGTCTCTCACTTTAATTTTTACGGACTATACAGTGGGAGTTATGGCTTTAAAACTGGATATGAGTAGGGCTTATGACAGGATGGAATGGGTGTTTTTGGAGGCTATGTTATTGAGGTTGGGTTTTAATGTAGAATGGGTTTGATGCGTCATGCAGTGTGTGATATGCTTTCCTTATTAATGGGAAGTCGTGTGGGTGTTTAACCCCCTCCTGGTTTTAAGACAAGGAGATCCGCTTTCGGCTTATTTATTCCTACTCTGTGCGGAGGTGTTTTCAGTATTACTTGATCAAAAATTGTCAGATGGGTCACTCTAGGGGGTGAGGATTTGTGATGGTGCGCCGGTTATTAATCATCTACTTTTTACAGATGATAATCTGTTATTTGGGAAGGCAAGTAGAGATAAATGTGAGTCTATTCAATGAGTTCTTAATGATTATGCTGCAGCTTCTGGACAATGGGTAAACTTTGATAAAAGTAGCATTGTGTTTAGTAAAGGGCTGGAGTTAGATGTGTAGATTTCTCTGGCATCGATTTTGGGTGTCAATATTGTGGAAAAACATGATAAGTACCTTGGTTTACCAACTGTTGTGGGAAGAAATAAAACAGCTACCTTAGATTATATTAAGGAGCAGTTGAGCCAAAAGTTAAAAGGTTGGCAAGCTAAACTATAGAAGTGGTGCTGGGAAGGATATTCTTATCAAGGTGGTAGCTCATGCACTCCCTTATTATTCTATGGGTTGTTTTCTGCTTCCAAAGAGTTTCTGTAATTGACTCCACCAAATATGTGCTAAATTTTGGTGGGGAAGTAATTCCCAATGAGAGGAAGATCCATTGAATGTAGTGGGAGAGACTTTGTCGTCCAAAGGAAGAAGAAGGGATGGGATTCAGAGACCTATTTGCTCATAATTTGGCTCTCCTGGCCAAACAAGGGTGGCGAGTTGTAAAGTCACCTTCTTTTTTGATGGGCAGATTGTATAAAGCAAGGTACTTTCCTAATGACAGGTTCTGGTCGGCTCCGGTTGATACTACTGCTTCTATTTGTTGGAAGAGCATTTTTGAAGCAAGGGACTTGAGCCGGCTCCGGTTATTGGAACTAGATGGCAGATAGTGATGGTGTTTCTGTTCATGCATGGGAGGATCTCTAGTTACCTAGACCTAGAGACTTTTGTCCTCTGAGCCGGTTAAGCAATCAATGCTCCCAGGTTAGTGAGTTTATTTCTAAAGATCATTGTTGGGTTAAACCGGTTCTTGAAGAACATTTTGAACCACTAGATGTAGAGGTGATTCTCAATATTCCTCTTCGACGTACATCAGCTTCATCCTGATAAACTCATTTGGCACTATGACTCTAAAGGGAGATTTTCAACAAAATCGACATATCAGTTGCTAGACAGTTGGTACGTCCGAATCAATCTACTGCTAATGAGGCGGTCTTTTTTTAGAAGAAACTTTGGTTTTTAGGTCTTCCAGGTAAAATTAAAGTGCATATATGGCTTGTCTGTTCATCTATTTTGCCAACTATTTCCATGTTAAGATTGAAAAGGGTGTTCTTGAATGTTGGATGCTATATTTGCAATGCGTAGGATGAGTCAATAGAACATATTTCCAGGGATTTTTGTTTTATCAGAGATTTTATCAAGCTATTTTCGGAATTGCGTGGAATTTTTAAATCCATAGTACAACTTATGTTTATCATGGACTGGCTAATTGTCTGCTCAGAATTTCTGGAAAAAAAAAAAGAGAGGAGTTCTTTCTATCAGATTCGTACTTATGTCATATTGCTAAAATCGTTGATAGTCAAGAAGCAAAAAACAAGCGCTAGTGTGACTCCTCCTTCAATTGGTTGGTTGAAAGCCAATTTAGATGGAGCGTTTGAGATAGGTGCTGGTAGAGGTGGGATTGGTGTGATGATTAGAAATTCTGATGATCAAGTAGTAGGAGGCTGCTGTTTCAGAATTGAGAATGTCAATGCTCTAAATGACTAAATCTAGTTGAAGAAATAGCTGGGAGGACTACTTGCGAATTAGCAGGTGAGTTCAGTTTGGCTCCTCTTGTTATGGAATCTGATTGTTTGGTTCTGGTTACTGGTACGAAGTCTTCAGAGGTTGAGGATTCAGGTTTTGGAATGATTGTGGAAGATATCAAAGTTAGTCTAGCTAGTCTCCCTTCTTCTTTCTTTACTCATGTTTACAAAGAGTCCAATACGGCAGCTCATGAGTTAGCCAAATTGGCCCTTACGTACTGCTGGTATTGATGTTAATTGGGTCGGTAGTACCCCCTCTGTCCTTCAAGACATTTGTGCCTCTTTTTCTAACCCTTGATTCTTCTCAATAAATTAACGTCTTTCTTCAAAAAAAAAAAAAAACAATTTCACGGAATTTACATTCTATAATCTAGTTTATTGACAAATGATGTGTAACATTTGGAATTAAGTCGGGGTCTGGACCCTGCAAAGAGCTACGTAGTTCTGCCCCTCATTAGAAAAGGAAAATAAATTGTACTTTTCATACGTCTGGGAATGCAAAAAAAAAAGTAAGGACAGAGAAAATATAAGGAGAAATGGTTTCTTTCAATATCCAAATAAACCATTTTCCCCGTTTTCATTTCTTGCATTAACTACTCAAAATACATTATTCTATTGCATTAATTAATAAGTTTCCAGATATGAGACTGAAAAATTACTGAGAAATTGCTCTTTCTATCGACAAAAAAATTATGTGTCTTTCCGTAAACCAAACAAGAAAAGTTTTGACAACAAAACGAGGACTAAGTTCCTAACAACATAAATATGTAATCCTTGTCGTACAAACGAAACTCAACTTTTCCAAAACAATTATTGACATGCAAAATATAGAAAACAATTTGAATCTAGCAAAAAAAATACTTAAAATAAGGGGAGTGTTTAAGAAAAATAGGTTACTTAGTTTGTGTTTTAATCAAAGTATAATATTGATGGGATTCAGTATTAGTATTGTATTAGGAATATATATAATTTCCTTTCCTATTGTAATCCCTTTATATATAGAGGCTCTTATTCATGAACAAGGTTCTAAAAACGGTCTGGGTGGCCACCTAGGCGGCGCCTAGGCGCTCGCCGGTGGTAGCCCGTTCCGATTTCAAGGTAGTCATCCATGTTAGTTTGCTGGCACAAAATCGGGCTGTTAGGCGGGATCTAGGCGGCCTAGGCGGGTTCCGGGCGGCTCAGCGACTAGATTCTGTTATGTATTTCAGTTCATCAAATCTCAAAGCTAGACGCAGATACCTAATCTAACTCGACTTTAGACTCACTTATCAAAGAAACTCGACCTCAGACTCTCTGTCTCTGACTCTCGCTCTCCTCGACTTTGATTCGCACATGTTCATGGAATTTGACACAATCTGTGTGATTTTTCTGGGTTTTTTAGAGAGAGAGAGAGGAGTGAGAGAAACAGAAGATGAGAACAGTCGATGAGATGATGAGAGAGAATAGAGATGCAAAAGTGGCCTGTAGTTTTTATCGAGATAGCATTATTTTTGTTGACCACCAACAGTCTTGGCTTAAAAGGTGAGAGCACGTGAACTAAGCGGTTTGGTCAAAGTCAGACCACTGATCCACTATAGCTCATTATTATCCGTTTTTCTAAAGATAAGGTCTAGGATATAGTTCACTTAGGATATAGTGAACTAAGTGATTAAAAATTATTTAACATTATATTAAATGATTATTTAAGTAAGTAATTGCTTGTTATTATATTTATAGGCATTATTTATATAATTATCTATTATTAAAAAAATAAAATAAATAGAAAAATACAAATCCGATTAATCCCCGATTAATTTTTTAGGCGATGTCCGCTCGACTAGTGCCCAGCGTTTTTTAGAACCTTGTTCATGAATAAAGTACAGTTATTCGCTCTCAGTTTATTTATCCCGCAACACGTTATCAGACAACCCTAAAAACCCTAATATTTTCTCTCAGTTTATTTCTCCCGCAGAAAAATATTAGGGTTTTTTTTGGGTAAAATTTAGGGTTACCCTGAGTTTGATAAGGTAACCCTAAAAACCCTAATATTTTTCTGCCGCCGTTCATCACCATAAAAAACCCTAAATTTTTTTTCTCTACGGTCGTTCATCACCTTAATAACCTTCTGCCATTCGTCTCATTCATCACCACTGTTCATCACGTTTGAAAACAAGAAGAAGAAGAAGAAGACCAGAAGAAGAGAAAGAGGATGACCAGAAAAAAGTAGAAGAAGAGGAAAAGAAGATCGCTGCATCTACACGAATCTGCAAGCATCAATTTTTCAACAAGTTAGTTTTATATTAAAGTTCCTGCTTTCTGAGACTTGTGTTTTTATCGGGAATTTACAAACTTCCCTTCCTCTACGACCCCTCATATGGCTTGGACAATTGAGCATGTTATACGCTCTGATGAAAGAATATCATAGGCACCGATCAAATTGAAAAGAAAAAAGAAAAAAAAAAAAAGAGGACAAACCGGAAAAAAAAAAAAAAAACATCGATTCGACCACTCATCTCGGTCTTGATTCTAGTCCAGAGTCTTGGAAATTTAATAGTTGTCGTGGATGTCTATTTAGACTACGCAACTAACCTTCCTGTTTATTTATTTTTCAGATGGCATTTGATCCATCGAGGACGAAATTTGAAATATTGGATGCAAATGGTCTTGAATATCATCGATGGGTCTCTGATGTTGAGACCACCCTCATAGGGAAAGATTTGCTTTCCACTATCTGACCAGTTCCTACGAATGCACAGGGTCCTTCTGATCAACTCAAGGCCCAAGCTTTGATGTTCCTACACCGTCATATGGTGTCTTCCCTTCGCTGGGAATACATACAACTTAAGACTCCGTTGGAACTCTGGAATGCCCTTGAGGGACGCTTTGGGAATATTCAGAATACTTTGCTTCCCGAGTTATCTGTCAAATGGAATGACATAAGACTCCTTGAGTATAAATCAGTACCTGAATTTAATTTAGAGATGCTACGCCTAAGGGCTATGCTGCAATTTTGTGGTAAGGAGATCTCAGAAGCTGATATGATTGAGAAGACCTTGAGTACTTTTCCAGCATCTGCCATGATTTTATCAAACCAATATCGCTTGGAATTTGACAAAAAGCGAATCACTACTTTCAATCAGTTGATTAACCTCCTCCATACTGCTGAGAAGCACAACAAGGTTCTTTTGAACAACAATGTTAGGCCTGCCGGAACAAAGAAAGTTCCAGAAACAAATTATGGTAAAGCGGCCAAAGGAGGACGAAACCCTAATGTTAAGGAAAATTTCAATGTGTCCTTATAATCGTCCAGAACCACGTGGGAATTTTGCACCACGTGGAAGAGGGTATGGAGGACGTGGTAGAGGCAATGTGTGGCAACGAGTTCAGGGTGCTGACCCTAGTGTTTACGGCAATAGGGGACAAAATGCACCCCGCAATCCTCCAAAGGCGCATGGCACAAATCATGTCAAGAGAACTGGTGTTGGGAATGAACCATGTAACCGTTGTGGATTCACAGATCATTGGTCTAAAAATTGTAGGGCAAGCAGCAAGCGCTGCGGATTACAAGAAGTATAGAGAATCCAGGGATCAAGAAGCCTACAATATTAAAGAAGAAGAAGATGGCGTTGATCTCAATCTCACAATTGTTGATTTTCAAGTTGCTAAGGATCAAGCACAATCCATGGAAGTTTCAGACTTCGATTAAATCACAATTGCTTATCATATTTCTAAGATTATTATTTTTGTAAAGGCTTTTGATGCCTTAGTTATTTTTCATTAGACTTTTTGTCTTAGTAATTTTGATTGGATTAGATTTTCTGGACAAGACCTCTATGCATGTAATCGTTGGCAATTTAATAAAGTTTCAAATTTTATATCTTTGAGATTGAGTTTTTATTCGAATTTTATTATTGCAATGGCATAATCAAAGTCCTTAATATGCCTTATTTTTGGTATACGGTTCGACAAGAAAAATTTTCACCATTCGGCAAAACAAAGAGAAAAAAAGAGACAGTCTCGGCAAAAACAAAGAAAAAAAGAGAGAAAGAAAAAAACTGTCTCGCCAGAGAAGCTGACAAGGGGATTTTGGTTATTGTATATCTTACTTCGGTCTCGCCGGAGTCCTTTGTAACAATTGGAAAACATGACGCTTACGGCGGCCCCTATGTCCACTAAAGCTCTGTGGCACCTGTAATGATCCACCTGCACATTGATTATGAATGGTTCACAGTGGTGGCAATTTATGGTATCCTTATCGCTGCGAAATGTCACTTGATCCCACGCTGTTGGGGTGATCGTGACACCTCGTTGGATGTTTAGGATTTCTGAGGGTGTCGTGCATTGCCGTTTTACAGAAGGCTTACGTGGGGGGAACCGTGGGGCCCCACCATGCAGGGTTAGAATCTGGCCATGTACTTCAATGGCGTTAGCGCCTGTGGCGGGAGCATAATATTGGTGGAGTTGCCCATTCTGGACCAAATGCTCGATTGCATTGCGGAGGCCATGACATTGCTCTGTTGTGTGGCCGTTATCATCATGATAAGCACAGTACCTGTTGCCGGTTGTTCGCCGGGGCTTTTTTGGATACTTGATTTTAGGAGGGGGAATGAGATCTTTGTGCCTGCCCCATATGTCCTCATATGTGGTGGTTAGAGTAGTGTGAACCTCGTAATGAGGCGGCTGGGCGGAACAACGCTGTTGTTGTGGAGGGCTCTGGTCCCTTGACTTATATGGGTGGTCGCGGTTTCTCTGTCCCCCATGACAATGGTCTGAGCCGCGTTCCTGGTCTCGGGAGGATCCACGTGACTGCCTTTTATCTTGCACGCGGTCGAAGTGCTCATCTGGTGGCGGGGCGGGAAGTGTTAACGTGGCCGGGGCGGAACGTCTGAAAGTGGCAAATTCAGCGCGGGCCCATCGCATAGCCAAGTCTATCAAGGCATCGTAGGATCCTGGAGGGTTCCTATTGATCTCCATTAGGAAATTGTCGGGGAGCAGGGCCTGATGAAAAGCCTGCTCGGCCACGCGAGGTTCCAAGTTGTGGCATCTCGTTATGGCAGATTGCCATCGGGACAGCAGTTCATGGAGGCCTTCGTCATCTTTCTGCTTGATGTGGAACAAGGCATCTACACTACGATAAATGCTGGTGTGTAGCATGAAACGGCTGAGGAAGCGTTCCGAGAGTTGGTCGAAGTTGTCAATGGAGTTGGGTGGAAGATTGAGGAACCAACTAAGGGCCTCGTCCGAGAGGGTCTCTTAGAAGGCGTGGCAGGCTGTGGCGTCGCTGTAGCCAGAGGAGCTACAGAGCGAGAAGAATGTCTCGAGGTGGAGATGAGGGTCCCCTGTGCCTTTATACTTGTCCATCTTGAATGGCTTGGTTCCCGGAGGCCGCTTGTCCATCTGCACTCGGGGTGTGAAGGGGCTTGGGCGATGTCCATAGCTAGAGAACAAGGGTCACTGGGCCCTGCTACTCTCGACGCCTTCAATCCGCGAGGCTAACTGTGTGACTGTTTGGCTGAGTTGGAGCAGTAGGCGGGTTGGCATGTCAAGAGGTGGGTTAGGGGAGTTGGCATTGGTTGAAGTGGAGATAGGTTGGGCAGGTGGATTTGGCTTATGTGGCAGGGGGGAGTCATTGGGGATTGGAGATGGTTGGGGGGCTGGTAGTGGAAATGAGGGGTGGGTAAGGGGATGAGATAAGTATATGATCTGGCTAGGCCCTCCCGGGAGCATGGAACCAGTCTGGCATTGATTAGGAAGAGCGTCCGGGGTTCCGGCAACTCGCGCCGCGCGGTCCAAGCTGTCGTTGTACACATTACGATGCTCTAACGTGGCGCGGAGCAAGAATTGTTCTTTCTCTAACTCGGCGATGCGTACCCGGTACGCTTCCGCTTCCGCTTCTGCCTTCTCTTTCTCCGCTTGCTCGCGGAACGAATGGAAGTCCCGCTTGAGGATTTCAAGGGCTGTGGCTAGGTTGAGATGGCTAATGGGGGCTGCATCGCTGGTTTGGGGAAGGGATGTGTCGCCGGGTTGGAAAAGTTCCTCATTTACTTGAGTGTCAGGGTCCGTAGGGTCATCAATGATTTCCACCATGGTGTCGAGTCAAATGGGAGTTCCACAAGATAGGACCCTCCTTCTAGCGCCAATTGTTTCTACCTGCTTCGTCCCGAGGTCCCGAGCTGCGGAAGGGGTCGCGAGTCGAGGCGAGGTAGAATCCTTTGGTCCTGCACTCGGAACCTGCACAAGTGACAGCGTCAAGAAGTCGGGACTGGGGTGGCCCAGTCTTCGACTCTCCGATGCTTAAGTTAGCTTTAGGCACTTGCAATGTAGGGGAGTGTGGAAGAGAGTTGTGTGTACCTTTGAAGGGAGCTTGTGCCTGTTTTATAGGCCAAGGTTGGACACTTTGGCCTTAGTCTTTGATGTGGGACTACTTGTTAGCCTTTGTAGTGTCTCCCCTTTTGGGGGTGTTTTGCCGCTAGAGTGATTTTGGCAAGCGGTTTGTTACCGGCCCTTCACTCCTTGGATATCCATGAAGGGCTTACCAGGGCTATCTTATCTGGAATGACCTTCGGTGACCGGGTAAATGCATCTTATTCTCGGCTCAGCCAAATATTTTGGCTATGTACTAACACCATGATTAACAACCCATCTCAGCAATTCAAATAAAACGTAGGGGACACAGAGAAGGGTAGACAGTTCAACCAAACTAGTGGAATTACTAAAATAAAGCCTAACAAAGCAATTCATCTGCTACAAAATTAGCTTGTGGATGATTATGTAGAAATAACAGTAAGAACCGGCTTCGAATTGAGTCGCCAACCATTAGATGTCACATAGCAGTAAAGAAATACACCAAAGTTTGGATACAACGTTGTTAATACAATCCGTAATAGGTTTGGAATCATCTTCCAGGATTCCACCACCATACGGAACGAAAATGTCGAAGAAAAGCTGTATGAAAGGCCTCAGGCAGTGCAGTAGACTCCGCTACCAAAATATGAAGTATCAGTCTCCAGCTACGTTGGTGCATCTGTCAGTACACTGTATCTCTACGTAACTAAAATACAAATACGCACACGCGGAGTTAATACTAAATCGATAAGTCAAAAGTCAAAAATACCACCAACAACCCTGGCTTTTTCCGTCCAAAATCTGTACCATCACCCCAGTACAACCCACCGTACCAAATACGGAAAACAACGCAACGATTTCCTTTCCTATATTTCCAGCCTTTTTTCTTTCTTTTCTTTATTTCAAGATATCCGTTTTTAATGTGCCCAAATCAGTTAGACCTGGAATTTTTAATAAACACACCCAACTGTATCGCATTAACAACTATAAACATCCAAAATTTAAAACCAACAAGGAATCTGATTTTGAATTTGGTCCAACACAAGGTAACAACAAAAATAAAAGCTGAAATAGATTAGCACTGAGCTCTTCTTCTTCTCAGGCCGCCTGTACATTCTCTCATATTTATTTCATTCCTGAACAAAATAAAAATAAAAATAAAAATAACAATAAAAATAAAAATAAAAATAAAAATGAAAAAACTGTGTTTTGCTAATTCTGAATTTCTTGATTTCTAATCTAGATTAAAAAACAAAATAAAACTGTGTAATTTTTTTGGATTAGGAGAGCTTGGGTACCCCAAAGTGCTGACCGTTCATATCGTCCATGTAGTTCCTAACCTCCTTCCTAATCATCTCCTGCATCAAAGACATGAACTCCGGCCCAAACGACATCGTTCTGTTCTCATTCTCACCCAACGACGTCGTTCTCTCTTCTCGCCGAGTCGCCACCTCGGTTCCTCCAGGTAAGGACAGAGTCAGAAGAGTCGACGGCTCCGGTTCATTCCGTGGCGACGGCGACTCGGTTCTCATCACTGCTCTCGCCACCGGCTTAAACACCTGCGCCGACGAGACAGCAGGCGCCACGCCGGAGTCGCTGACGTCGGATCCGGACGGGCTCGTCGGGCTGTATCCGCGGCCCGAAACCGAAGCCGTCGCAGATTTCTTCTCCGGCCTGAGGTGGTGGTGCTCGTTGATCGAGACGGCGCCGCCGACGCCGTCTTCCGCCATGGATGAGTACTTTCGCTTCAGAGTGGAGTTCCAGTGGTTCTTGATCGCATTGTCCGTCCGGCCGTTGAGGAGCCTCGCTATGGTGGCCCACTTGTTGCCGTATTTCGAATGAGCCGCCGCGATGATCTCGTCCTCCTCCGCCGTGAAGGCCCGGTGCTCCACCTCCGGCGAGAGCTGATTGCACCACCGGAGCCTGCACGACTTCCCGGACCTTCCCGGGATCGACTTGCTTATCAGAGTCCAGTTCCGAGCGCCGTGCCGCTGCACCAGCTTCCTCAGCAGGTCGTCCTCTTCGGGGCTCCACGGCCCCTTGACCCGATCCAACTCCCTCTGCTGAACCGATTCGCAATCCATAACCCTAGATTTAGGATACAAAAGAGGATAATATATTCTACAAAATTGAAGAGGCGGCGAGAGAGAGTCTCGGCCTTTCTGAGTTTTTTCTGAGAGAAGTTTGGAGGTCAGAGAAGAGTGGGAGAGAAGAGGGGTTTATATAAGGTGGGATTAGGGTAACTGGCGGAGCCGGTCAACCGAATCGGGTTTAAGCGTCACGGCAACCGATTACTGCCCTTGAGCGTTACCCGTTAGATCACTCTACAGCTGTATTAACAACCACGCGTTGCCACGTAGGACACATAGATTGCTGATGGGAGAGAATAATCATCATCCTTCCACAAAAATCTCGGGCCAGGGGCAAAACGGTAATATGAATTTCTCGAGGGGACGGTTAAGGGTTAGTTTTATTGGAAATTCTTGTATGCACGATGTGTATTTACACGACACAATCTTAACCGTTCATAACAATTCATATGTTTCTATATTATTTCTTCTAATCCTAACCATCCATGTATGTATGTGAAGATACACGCCGTGTACTAAAGATATATCTTAGTTTCATTAGTTTCCAGTTTTGACTGGTGCCGTTACGGAAGTTACTGCTGAAAAGGGAAGTTAATCGTTTGAAAATATCGCGATAATTTGGGGGGACGGGTCGTAGCCTTCTGTAGGCAGTTGAGAGGATAAGTTTGACTGAGCCAGGCTGGAGAGCATTTTAAGATTTTTGGGTTCGGTCGGGTTTCCTTTTTTATTTAAATTTGTTTTTAATTGTTTTATTGGGGATGCACGGAATTGCTGATGTGGCGCAAAACGACAAGAACGGTCGCGGAATGGGAAATCGGGTCGAGGCTGACAGGTTGGCAGTCCAGGCTGTATACCTGGCGCGCGCGGCTAGTACTGTGATGTACCAACGGCCGTATTAGACCACCGACAGGAGGCGGTCACCTCCGACAGGCACTGGTGGGGATGAAAACGACGTCGTAGCCTGTGGATTGGATTTTAAATTTGAATTTTGAGAGGTTAATTAGATTAATAATGGATTAACTAGAACAAGACAGGATTAAGGGATGGACCAGTACCGGATTTCTGTTGATTCTGCTATACCTAACGAGTAACGACTCAGGGTTTGGTACATGAGTAGTAGTTTTCTAATGGAAATTATGGTCGATATTTTGTTTGGTTTGTTTAGAAACTTAATAATGTATAAAGAAATAGATGAAAGTAAGTTTTCATGTCAAATATATATCATTTTGAGAAACAAAAAATAAATTTTAGTGTTGAACAAGTCATAACTCAATCCGTTCATGTATGCCTATAATTTTGAGTATAACTTATAAATATATGGGAAAATGCCCATTTAGTACTAATTTGAACCCCTCATTCCCCATTCCAATGATAATCTTTTTCATTAGCCCATTCCAATATAAGGTAACTTTTTTTATGCCCAAATGCACAAATCTTTATTAAAGTCTTAATAAACCATATTATTTTAAGACTATTTTGCCCTCATCCTTTAAACATGCATAGAGAGAGAAAATAAAAGAGAGAATACTTGGTTTGAATCTCACCGGACTCCGACTCCGGTCACCGGCCGCCGGACTCTGGTCACCGGCCGCCGGACTCCGGTCACCGGCCGTCGGACTCCGGTCACCGGAATTTTCCCAACCGCCTGAATTTTCAATTACTGACCCCCAGTAATCGGTTACTGGCCAGTTATTGACACCTAGTAACCAGTTACTGACACCCAGTAACCAGTTACTGACACCCAGTAACCAGTTACTGACACCCAGTAACCAATTACTGACCCCCAGTAATCGGTTACTGACCAGTTATTGACACCCAGTAACCAGTTACTGACCCCCAGTAACCAGTTACTGACACCCAGTAACCAATTACTGACCCCCAGTAATCGGTTACTGACCAGTTATTAACACCCAATAACCAGTTACTGACCCCCAGTAACCAGTTACTGACTCTCACTAACCAGTTACTGACACCCAGTAACTGACTTATTACTCTCTAATATACATGTTTGTTGTCTTCCCGTTGATAGATACATCAATAACTGGGCACCCAGATTTCTTCTCTGGGCACCCACCTTCACCGAAGAGAACATGTTGCAGTCCCCGGCGGCCTCCTCCACCGAAGAGAACGAGTTGCAGTCCCCGACGGCCTCCTCCACCGAAGAGAATGAGAACATCGGCCTCCTCCACAGACCCCGGCGCACGTCGGCAAGCAACGCCATTCCCCAGCCACGATCCAGCCCCGATCGAACTCCAGCCGAGCCCTGAGCGTGCCTCGGCAGCACCATCATCGATCTTGGCACAAACCCAGCCCAACCCCGACGCACTCCTGCCCAGTCTAAACGAAGACGGAAGAGGAGCTAGGTAGCAGAGGCAAACGGCGAGAACCAGACTAGCTCGTCGGTGCAAGAGGACGGCGGCAAATCTCTGGCTGACTTGGCTGCACAGAGAGAGAGAGAGAGAGAGAGAGAGAGAGAGAGAGAGAGAGAGAGAGAGAGAGAGAGAGAGAGTGAGATAGGAAAATCGAGGTGAGGACGAGGGCGGCCATGAGAGACGACGAGTGCAGGTGGCGCTCATGATCGGAAGGGGAAGAGAGAGAGAGAGAGGAAAACCAGATCGGGAAAAATTGAAGGAGAAAGAGATAATATTTGTGTGGTGTAGTTACACAGGGTATTATAGTCTTTTTCTCAAGAATCATTGGAATGGGCACAAGGATAAGATTTTAATTGGAATGGGCTTTAGTTTTTAAATATTTGGGCATTAGGGCATTTTCTCTAAATATATATCGATGACAACAAGTTGTAGCTATGATTTTGCAAGGTGTTTGATTTAGTTTATGGAACAAGTTTGCAGTTCCTCATACCATCGAACTTAGTCAGATGATTTCATTAAGTTAAGCCATTGTTATTTGGGTCGAATTCAAGACTTATACGATATGGTTTCTTTTTTCGTTAACTATTAATTATTTTAATTTTCGTAAACTAAACAAGCAATATTAAGATTTACGTTTGCTTTTAAATGTATCGAAACATTACTAACCAACTTACTTACCTACATAATTCTTTAAAATTAACAAACTTGTAAATGAGATATCTTTGTTTTTGTTTTCGATCAAATCAAGAACCAGGACATGTGATTATACAGTCGAGGATGTTTCGTCTGAGAGGTAGAGTGCATCATCAACAATATATGAATGCTGCTTTTCCCAGGCAATTAACATGATCGCATTCATTATCCAGCACAATATACTAGATATTTCTACCTCCCCAAAATCCAAATCCTCCATTTTTATATCATCACACGACAGCGTTTCGGTGACCGTCGAAGCAGTTTTGCAGAATCATGTTAGTTCTTGATCTCCCAGTTTATTTATATTCGCATTGGATTATGGCCATGCAGTTCAGCCTTATATTAGGTTTATAATTCTAGGGTTTTTTTTTCCACACTTAAAAAACGATTAGCACGTGAGATAGGAAGAGTCGGGGAGGTTTCCTTTACTGTTAAACAATGGAGGTTGTGTCTTTCTGCTCCCCCCAACAGTTGTGATCAAGAAAAGGGAAGCTAATTAAAGCGTGCCCTTGGCTCTGGGTTTGATCGAGTATTGTGCATTTGCGCCTATAAAAGGGAAATGTGATCGAGTTTGGCGTAGCTAGGTTTGTTATTTTATCTCTGTTATATTCCATTGATATGCGAGAAGATGAAAGGGCAAGAAGGAAAGGTTAAATCTCTGCTGCATTGTTTAGGTTCAACTAGATCCAAAGAGATCAGGAAAAAAAAAAAAAGTCTGCAAGGTCAGAGCAATATTCTCTTTCTTTCTTTTGGTATATAGAGGAAGATGGGTACACTTATTGAGAGCTTATTTTTTTGCTTGTTCACACTGTTTTCATGTATAAGTGATTATTTTTTCTTAGAAAGAAAAAAGAACAAGAGAAATACGAAGATCTCATGTCCTTGTATGTAAGTTGCATGGTTTCTTTGCCTGGAATTCAAGTGAAATCACTCATACAACTATACAAGCCGTAGAATCCCCTCTGCTACTTTACCGGCAATCAGGCACTATTCCTTCCACACTACATATAGTGGAGGTCATTAGTATATGAATAATGCAAGCAAACTATAACAAGTTTGAAGGTCATCATTGTCACCACTTGGGCAATTGGTGCAAAACTGCAGGTTGACATGTCTAAGGCTGTATTTTAAGTCAAGTTGTGGGTATCGGTAATTTTGTCTTTATAAGAATGCAATGACTATATGGTCTATATCGATCACTTTGAAGTATTTTCTATTGATATAGTAAAATAGTCCCGAAATGAAAAAACACTATAGTAGCATATTCTTCAAAAGGAAAACAAAATCACAAAATGCTTTTAAAACTCGAAAAATACATTTTCACTAGTTTTAGTGGCAATCTCATGTAGATCGTTCTAGTTACTTACTTATTACTTGAAGTGTCTCGTATTAAGACTACAGGAAATCGCTAACTAACCGATGAAAACAACTCGTCGCTTAAGACAAACAATTCGTCGCCTAAGACAAACAATTCGTCACCTAAGCGTCGTGAGGTAGATACTTAGGCGACAGAATTAAAATTAGTCGTCGACTAAGAGGGATCCTACCCGACGGATCTTTTCCTGCCTTGTTGACAAACTTGTTCGTCGATAAGAACCTTTGTCGACCGAATGTTTGTGTCGAAAAGATTCCTACCCAACGCATATGAAATTGTTCTTAACCGACGAAATTGTCGTCAGTATGTATGTTTACCGACGAATATTGCGTTGTCCTTAAGCAACGAAATATTTGTCAGTAGAGTTTTTAACCGACATATCTTTTCTTGCCTTGTCGACAAACTGGTTCGTCGATAAGAACCTTTGTCGACGGAATGCTTGTGTCGGAAAGATTTCTTGCCGACGAAATTGTCGTCGGTATGTATGTTTACCGACGAATATTGCATCGTCCTTAACAGACGAAATATTCGTCGGCAGAGTTTTAAACCGACAAATTCATAACAGTTCTTAGTCGACGATCGATCTTTGTATTCGTCAGATAAGTGGTTTATCTTAGGCGACGAAAGTTGTTTCCGTCGCCTAATCGGTTCATGTGTGTGTGAGTTCTTACCATTCTCTTAAACTTTTTAAGTGTTAGATATCGAGTTCTCTTATATTAAATCGTTACATTCCAATCCAACACTTTGAATTTATTTTTTCAAAAATCACGTTTTAAAAAAGCAAAATCGTTCTCGATTCGGACTCATAATCCAAAAATGAAAGAAAATTTTGGGTCTCACTAGGCCAACCCGGTAACCCATATATCATCCAGTAACAGTCATTTTTTTCGTAGAATCGACATTTAAATTCCCCCATCCTGAAACCAAAACCCTCTATTCGAGTGGCGCTAAATTAAAACCCTAACCCAAACCCCAATTTCCAAATCCCAAACCACACTCGAGAATTTCGATATCACAATCCAACTAGAACCACATACTAGGTTTCAATTGCGAAGCAATCAAGAAATTAGGGTTACTCATGGCATCTGGAAATCCCAGAGACGGCGACTTGCAGATGGTGCCGCGGCGCGAGAGGAAGCTAATGCAACCGCCAAGGCCTCCATCACCACCGCCGCCGTCGACGGCGATCGTGGAGTACACGCCGCCGGTGTTCAAGGAGGAGGAAGAGGATCTCGAGATCAAGCTGCGGCGGATACTCGAGAACGTGCCCGTCCGCGTCAGCAACACTTCCGGTAGTTCCGCCGGTTCTGGCTCCGGTGACTTTCATCAGGTATGTGTCGCAGATCCCCTGCCTCGGTTTTGACTGTGATTTCGTTTTTGAGTGTGGTAAATATTTATGCTTAGTTTTACGAAATTACCAGAGTTATTGTGCTTAAAGTTTGATTGCCTTTGCTTGTGTGATGAAATTTGGTTACTAAATTCAGATAGCTGAGGATAAAACTTTATAATATGGTTAGGGGCATCGGCTTTTTTATATGTGTTTCAACAAGAATTTCATGAATCAAGTAATTGGAATCTAGGGATACAGCTGCTTTTCATTCCCTGCATTGATGCATAGAGTGAGTTGGATGGAAATTTGTGGGGCCTTCTAAGTTATTAGGGTCGTAGGGTGTTTTCATTACAGGATTGAGCATGCGGTGTTGTGTGCAGTTTCCGATGATTATGGTAGAAATTAAAGGACAGTTGCTAGGTCATTAGCACGATAACTAGAGGTTCTCCCAAAATTGATTTTCTATTATCTATGACTATGTTGCATTAGTTTGAAGTTTGAACACTGTTACTATGAATGAAAATCTGGACATGCTGCCCAAAGGGGTTTGAAGTGTGGTTGCTACCATTTTATGTGTGTGAACTGTAGTGGAGAATGAGTCGTCCAATATCTACCACTTGTGCTTGTGGATTTTTGTAGATATAGCTCTGTTCCTTCAATTAGCAGAATTGTTTTTCTTAGAGATGAATCTCTCCTTTTGTCTCCTGCTTATGCGTAGAGTCTTATCTCCTTGATTGTGGAACATTTCCTGATTTTAAAAGCACTCTGTGGAAACTTCTATCTTGTTGTTGTATGCATAAGGGATGGATGAAGTTCCTTCTATCTTGAATTCCTAATCAATGTACTCTTTGGAATGTATGGTAATTCGGAATGCAATAGATATATAGAATTTGGAATGTACGCTTTTTCTTCTTTTCTGGAGGTAAAACTTTGGGACAAGATTTTGCTCCAAACCAACCTTTCGAAATTTCCCATGAAGCAAAGATAACTGTCCTGCAATAGAACCTAGCCAAGCCGAGGTGCTAGCTAAAACTGCTCTATTTTTTGAATAGAAACTGGTCTTTCTATATGGTTTTAGGTTTGATGTTAAATCAGTCTTATTGGTCTGATAGTTGATACCATTATATCTGTATCTGAACATAGAAAGTATATTTGTGACGCATGAATATATGATCAGTGGTTATGACTTTCTGCTCTGTAAGCTTGCCGTTAACGTTAATACATGATTGCTCACCTCCTATTTTCTGCTCTACAGTATCGACAGATGAGACGGAAAGAGCAAGACAGGCTTGCTAGGATGGAGGTCGACTATCAGAAAAGGAAAGAAGAGGCAGAGTTCAACATGAGACGGGAGGAAAGATTGAAAGCAGCTGAAGAGCGGACAGCAAAGAAGCGTTTGAAACGTCAAAAGAAGAAGCAGAAGAGGCAGGAGAAGAGACTGAAAACAAATTCAGGCGGTGAAGAGAATAACCAGAAAGAAGAATCCTCTGACGATGACAAGAAGTCCGATGGTAATGCTACAGACTGAACAAGATTGAGCTAAGTTTTAGGTTTTGAAGCATTGGTTCCAAAGTAGGTGAACATCATTTTTCTGAAGGTGTAGAAGTTGCCATGTTTGGGCCTAAGATCAACTTATGTATAATCGTGAGATGTAACACCCCAAAGGATCAGAAATATGGAATTTGAATCTCATATTCAATTGGTTTTAGATTTTGCTAACAGTTCCATCAATTGAATGTGTTTCGTTATCAATTGGAACGATGAAAGGAAACTACATCTCCTAGTTGGTATTCATGCTGTCCTTTTTGTCTACATACGCTGCATACGGTACAAGTACAGTATGTCAGCATGCATCTCTTGATCTCTACGTACAAGTAGAGTATATCATATCTTCGTTTTATGAGATACAATCGTCTGTGTTCTTGTGCGTAGTAGGTCATATACTCTTCTGACTATTTGGATTTGGAGCGTCGTAGCGATAGGTTATTTTAAATAGACGGTTAATCTTTTGTTTCATTATACACCTACTTGATAACAATTGACGACCATAAATATAAATGAACACATTCAGTTCAGTATAACGATCAATTTTCCTCCGTACAGCTAGAACATTAACACTAGAAATGACATTGTATCAAAACGTGGGACTACGTATAATAAATGTTACATACGTATAACGTATTCTAATGTGTTATACACGTATTTACAAATAATGAATAAAGAAGGTTACATTATAAGAGGGAGTTACAGTATTATACATTTATACTATTAAATTTTGGAGGGGGCAAAGGTAAATTGCCCAGAGAGAGAGAGAGAGAGAGAGTTAAGCAGTTTTGGCTGGAGACGGAGATAACAGCCTGGTCAAAATTTAATCAAACATTTTTATTCTCTTCTCATCAAAATTTCTATCGTCTCCATCTCTCTGAAACCCTAATCTCCATGGGAGATTCCATGCCTCCGCATCGCATTTCCGTCCATCAAGCTCTCGGCGGCGGCGCCGGTACTCTCTCCCTCCCTCTCTCTCTCTCTCTGTTTTTCCATGGTTGATTTGTACATATGTTTTGATTTTCGTATAGATGATTACATTTAGGATTCCGATTCGGTTTTGGATCGCCTGTAGTTGAATTGAATAGGATGAGATTGCGATTGTTATTGTAAATGTCGTCGGAGTTTATTTGATTTGGATTGTGATATAGTTGCTGATGTGCTGCTGTGGAGGCAATGGGTTGCAACAGTCGTAGTGCTGACCTCATCAACAGCGGCGTGGATCCTATTCGAGCGAGCTGGTTACAATCTCTTGTCCTTTGTCGCCAATGTTCTACTGCTTCTAGTGGTCATCCTCTTCTTCTGGGCCAAATCTGCTTCACTTCTCAATAGGTACTTACTTTCCGACTCCGACTGCTGCTTAGTATATACTATGCTTGTTATGTTTGCTAAATATGTCCAGGCTATGTTAGCTTGGATTAGAATCACTTGCAAATTTCAGCAGGAAAATGCTGTATTGGGGCAATTTACTTAAGTTTTGAGGAAGTTTTACTGATTATTTTGCTAAGAAAAGTAAACAAACACAAGCTGAGATAGAAGACATATAATTCTCAGAAAGTTTATCTACGGTTATTATACTATTTTAGCATTGCCATATTGTTTGTGGCAAGCTGATGTAATTAAACTTATGCTGTCATCAGACCATTGCCTCCTCTTCCTGATATGGAAATATCTGAGGCATCTGTCGTGAAGGTCGCTGATGCAATGCATTTTTGGATTAATCGTGGACTGTCTGTTGTGCGAGACATTGCTATTGGCAGGAATTTGAAGCTCTTTCTTCAGGTTAGTTGCAGTTGCTTCCCACTAGGTTTATGGTTAGAATGTGGTTGATTGAATATAATGGAGGAGTTGATTTTACTGTTTGGATATCGCTACGGGTCTGCAGGTTTCTGTTTTGTTGTGGGTAGCATCTTACATCGGAAGTCTCTTCAACTTCCTCACTCTAGCCTATGTTGGTAAGCTCTTTGCTGGTCAATGTATCTTTGTAAGTGCGTACTTGTGCAAGACCTAAATTATGTATTAATACCTACGTCTCTTGAACTGCTATGCAGGGGTTCTAATCAGTCTTTCAGTGCCTGTGTTGTATGATAAGTTTCAGCACCACATTGATGATAAGCTGTCCATAGCATATAGAACAATACAAACACAGTACAGGAAACTTGATGAGAGCATCCTAAGGAAGTTACCGATGCAATCAAACAAGCAGAAGAAGGTCCAGTAGGTAAGTACCATCTCTTTCTTTTTGAGACATGTTTTTGTTTGTGTATATATCACCCATCCTTGTCAGTTCAAATATACCATATATTGGAGGAATTAATTCAGGCTATATTTTTACTATACAAGCTCGGTTTCTCAATCTATCTGCACTCTGGATTTGGAAGTTTTGTTTGTTTGTATTGTGCTTGTGTTGAAGGATGTTATCCATATTTGTATATGAACTTCTGAAAGTGTGGAATCTCTTCTTATATATTGTTCAGGTTGATCACGATAGTATTATTCAGAAGTTTACAATTTTTCCAACCAAGAGAAATAGACACCAGTAATCTCTTCTTTTATCATTTCCTATAAAGGTCTACCATCTCCGGATGGCATTCTGATACCTTGAATTTATCCTCTATTGAGGGTCTTCAAGTACAACTTATATTTGAAATAGGCTTCCTTAATTTATATTTACATTATTCTTGAATCTCTTAGTTTCAAAATAGAACGGGTCATCATCATTCCAACTCGGTCTATATCAAAGTAATAGAAAGATGACTTTGTCATCTGTCCAGATAGATGTTTATTTCTACATTTTTTGTTTTGTTTCTCCTTTTGATGTTTCGGAATTGGGAACAATAGTGTAATGCTTTGGAATATGAAGATGAAATATGCTGTCAACAATGTGTAGGATATATCATGTTTGGGCATTCTTGTTGTCATTCAAGAGCATGCTTATGTTTCTAAAATTAAGCATACCCAATGCTATGAAATATAACAGCCTTCTCTAGTTTATGATGGTTAAATGCATTTAATTATAACGTTTCGTGTGTCCTGTGTGGCATATTGTATGATTCCGCTATGTCAGGTCAAACATCTTGAGGTGATAAGTAGTAGTAGGACTCACAACCTTTGACCTTTCCACCCATTTTCTAACTTCCAACAGAAAAAGAGAAGGGGATGGCCAGAAAATTTGATGGCTATAAGTTAGTTAGGAGAATTATAGTGTGGTGAAGTATCCTGTGTTCAATTTCTGGGCATGGGTATGCTGTGAATGGGTCTTTTACAGATCTGTTTACAGGTACCTTGGTGCAACTGCCACGATTGAGAAACTTTTTCATTTGATTCATATGAAATGACAAATTTCTGGTGTCCAAGCGTTTGCTTTGAGAATATGTTTTGACATCCTTGTGATATAACTCAGAGTGGAAGTCTGTAAAGATACAATACTTGCCCTGGCTATTGAGTGGGAAAGTTTAGCCCAGATATGTTAGTTTACTCTTGTCTGTCGTAATTAGCTACCTTGTACAGTTGTACTATTGTTTGATGTAAGATTATAATTTGGCAATCTGCTTTACCTTGATGAATACATTAAACAATATCTTTGTTCTTCAGGAGAACGTCATATGAGTTCTTACCTGTCGCATTGGCTCTAGGAGTGGTGGTGTCAGTATAACTAATATAACTGTATTAATCATTGGTAGAAACATAATAACAAAGAAATTTGGATTCTTCAAGCTTTAAGTTTTAAGTACTCTTCCATAGTCTCTCTGAACATGTAGATTTCTAGTATTATTCCTATAACATGATGACCGTGATTTCAATATTTTTGTATATAGATGTTGTCTTTTGTGATGACTGATGACAATGATTTCAATATTTTGTATGTAGTTTTGTTGCTTCTCATGTATACTGAGGCATATCTGCTTATGGTGCAGGGTATCATGGAGCTCAGAGAAGTGTGATAATAGCCTTAGACATGGTTTTTGATGGTTTTCAACATGAGGGTTTCTTAGACATGGTTTTGAATGGTTTTCAACGTGAGGGTTTCTTTTGGCTGGCATGCTGTTGCTATACATATTGACAGCCAGACAGCATGGCTGACAACATTTGAATGGATCCCATTATCTTCTACGTTTGAGTTTCAGTGTTGCATTGTTCCCACTGTGACCTTATAATCTTGTTAAATTTTTGGTCTGTAGTTATTGAATTGTTGGATCCTGCCGGATGTACTTTACAGGGTGGGATGAAAGAGTAGGAAACTTTTATCGTTCTAATGAAATATAGAAATGTACTGTTTTTTTGCTATACTGAAGATTTCAGTGTTGTACTTTTTCCTTTTTTGAAAGTAAAGTTCATTGAATCAATTAATGATTACAATCGTTTCGGATGGCATCCCCTGTAAACTTGGGGGCAAACCATGTTTGGAGTTTTGTAAAGCATGAGAAGCTAAAGAGGGAGGCACTCCATTTGCTTACATATGTAAGTGAATAACTTCATGAGAAGGCTAAAGAGTGAGCTACTCCATTTGCTTACCTATGTACATGAATAACCTGGTAACTAGCATGATCCTTAAGCATTAGCTTAATCTCCTGTATCATTACACTCATAGTAGACAAGTCTGGACCATCCTCTTCTAATCAGAGTATTGAGTACCTGCTATAAAGCCACGATCATAGTTTATTTTGATCCGACCAACCCCTGGTTTGTTCCATTTAGCCTGAAGCCTTGGTTGCTTCTGTGGGTGTGCATTGCACTTCTTAAATTCCTCTCTTTCCATAGAGTAGTAAGACGTACCGTTTCGGACGCATGCTTAGACTTATCATCCCAGACTTTGGAGTTCTGGTTCTTCCATAGTCCCCAAACTAACATCTTCACCCGATTCATGAAGCTTGTCTCGCAACATCTACAATCCTACAAACGATTCATGGAAGAAATTGTTCCATGCTGCTGCCCTTGAAAACCAGCTCTCTGCCAAAACCTCTTGTGCGTATGGGCATCGAACAAACAAGTGAAAGCTATCTTTCCTATCATGATCACAGAAACACACATCCCAACTCCCCAGCATAGCCTTTGGTACTCAAACTAATCCCAACCCCCATTGTTGCACTTTTTCTTGCTATTTGGGAATCTTGGGTATGCATAGAAATCCTTTAAAAGCAAAGCGTTGGTTTTATTCTATATTTGTTATAATTATGCTTTCCTTCCAACTTAAACTGTATATGGATACAGTTACGGTCCTCAAACCTCACCTTATTATGTAATCTTTTCTTGATGGTTGAAAACATGAAATTGTTAATAACAGTGCCATAAGTCTCAAATATCTAGCAACCTCATTTGTGCCATCTCTGAGTGCACGACAATTGAAATAGGATTATGTGAAAATATGCAGCAAAGTTAATTTCAAATTAGAAAGCCTCAGGTAAATGGTACAAAAGTCCTTGCAGAATTTTCTTAACAAAACTGATGGCACCAACTACAATTGAAGCTCTGAAGTTTATTTAAACATGACTTCGCTAATGGCCATTCCCTACCGTTGCTTAAAACAGTGCCTAAGAGAGTCCAGGTACACTGGTCCTTGTAACCAAATATATTGCAATTGGAAACAGGCAGCAAAATCTGCGAACTTATAATACAGAACTGAGGATTTTTCATTAACATCATGGACTCCACTCATCTACAATCATAGCTTCAAAACATCTTTCAACATCAAAGTACACCATGTCGAGTAGAGGCAAAGAACTTAAGCCATTTTAGGAACGGGACTGCCTTCGGCAGGTGGCAACGACACCGAGCGCAACAGCTCTAGTGAGAAAACAAGCCCCAAGAAATGTGAAAGGATAGTGTTTGCAGATGCCTGCAAGAGGAATAGATGGATAGATAGCTCAGATATTCTCCCACTTAAAGCGAAATTCTTGTATGATAATCATAGCCGAACTTCTACAAGATTTTCAGTTTCAACCATCTTTATATGAAATACTGTATCAAACTTTAAACTCAAGTACATAACTTTGACACAGATTTCCAATATTAACCGTCATTAATATGAAATACTGTATGTTGAACTCAAAAGTATGTTACTTTGACACTACACAGTTTCGATAGTTGTGGAATACTACAACTGATTAAAAAAAAAGTGTGTTTCTAGACTTAAGCAGTACATAGGAAACTTAATTATATAAATTAAATCTTAGAGTTGATCAATCATAATAGTACGTTTCAGAATTAAAATTTTGAACTGAGATATATGAATTACCTGCACCAAGAATACATCCAATGCAAGAACAGGACTGTAGCCAGGAGAGAGACCCTGGTAATATGGAGTTGCTGAGGACGTAAGAGCCTTAGCAACCAATATTCCTACTGTGGCTTGCATACCAAGAATAGCAGCACCCATACCCAAAAGGTTTAGTCCAATGCCATTCCTCAAGCTTTTGATTACATCAGCACGAGAAGGGGCCTGTGTGTTATAAGCAGCAGAACACATATGTAGAAGTTAAAAGGTCATATATGCATTGGATCTTTCTAAGCATATAATAACCGGAATAGAAGCTAATTTCATTCAATATTGACTTAATTAGACGGGACTTATAGAAGAACTTCACATCATGACATTAAGTGCAAAGTCCATGCGAAACTTCACATCATAACATCAGGCATAACAGAAAAAACCTAATTGATCAATATCATGAAGGCACACACAATTCAGTCATAAAGGCATTAGCTTTCCCAACAATTGGCAACACTTTTCATTAGATTATTCACTTCAATCAACCAATTTATATAGCAAAATCCGACAGACGCATCAACCTATAACCTTCACGGCTTCACATAATCGCATCAACCACTCAACCTATGAGCCAATTCATGACCACATACACAATTCAACGGTATATCTTCCCAACAAATGACAATGTCCAATACCTTTGCAGGATCCCTTGCAGTTTTCTGAAGCTTATCCGACAGACGAATGTACCCGAATGACCAGAACACAGAAATGAAAGCCGCAACAATCCCACCAGCAGTGGCATAAAAAGTAGTTGGCGACGAAATCTTCCCAGTTATAACAACCGAAAAGGAAAGAATCACAGCAGCCACAACAGTGCACACCAGCTGTCCCCAAAACCCTAAACTACCCAACCTCTTGAAATACCTCGCCGTGCTCTCCAACCTTTTAGCCACCTCCTACACATTACAACACACAACTCAACGATCAACAAACTTCGCTATTCAATCAATCAAAAGCTACACAATTTATTTCTACTAATCATGAACAATTGTAAAATTACATGCTCTTCAATTTTGCTACATTTTTTTTTCTCTGAAACAAAAACAATTGCGGAGTGTTAGAGAGAACCTGGAGGAGCTTGGCCTTTTCGGCTTCGTCGCCGGGGGAAGAGGAGGTCTGAGAAGCTGGAGTGGAAGTTGCCCTTAGAGTAGTGGCCAAGGAGAGCTTTGATCCTCTGTGATTGAGAGGCGAAGAAGGAGAGAGAGTGCGGCTGGGGACGTGGCAGGCGGGAATTGATCGTAGAGGGAGGTGATACTCGGACGGACGAGCCGGGGCGGCCTGCGGTGGCGCCGCCGGGAAGAAGCCGGAGCGAGCTGCCGGCGAGAGTAGTGTTTGCATAGTTACTCTGGTCGTGGGAGAAAAGATAGAGAGAGAGAGAGAGAGAGAGAGAGAGTGAGAGCTAAGGCCTGTAGCTGTTGAAGTTGGGCTTTTTGAGAGAGTAAATGGTTGGGCCGTTTGTATTGGACACATACCAGGCCCAAAACGATCAGCCGTCAAACATTTTGGCTACCAGAACCGTAGCTCATTACAGTTACAGTAATTTGAGGATCAGGTTTCTCGTTCAAGATATCATTTGGCTAGCTCAAAAATTCAGAAGGTGAGCTTTAAGCATGTTTTTAGAGAAACAAACGTCTTGGTAGACACTGTTGTGGAATCGAGTCATCGTCTTGGGACAAATAGCTCTTCCCTTGTCAGCTGCAAATAATGCTCTTTAATTTTTCATCGATCAGTTAAGAAGTTGTTGCAAGGGTGTTACCCACATCCCTTGTCAGCTTCATATGGTCTTTGCTTTGATCTGTGGTTTACATGTTAGGGATGGTAGTTTTGCTTGGGGAGGTGGGTACTTGCCAATGAAACTAGGGAAAGCCAAGACTTGCACACTGGTGCATCGGAGTAGAGCTTTTATGGGCAACTTCAGGGGGGGGGGGGGGGGGGGAATCTCTTGTACGATGTCTTCAGGAAAGTAGTCAACTCATAGCAATTAGCATTGCTTCCATCTAAATCTCTCAACCAAAACTCTTTTATTTTTACTTGTTGGTAACCGTGTTTATATGCAATTTGGGAAGTTTACACTTAACACAATGTGAGTGTGGGTCAGTTTGGCTTTGTAACCGTGTTTGCTGGGGTTTTATGTACGAGAGAAATATCTTGAAAAAATCAGAGGTGATACAACACCGCCGTCGACGTTTTCAGATTTCCTGTGACAGGCTACATCACTGGTCACTCTCAGGACAAAACAGATTCATATAAAGCCTTCATAGAATTGCCAACTATAGAAAATAAAACCATGTAAATAAAGGTATAAAGAATCAAGAGGTGGCGCTACATTTAAAAACATACAAAAGAATGAACTCAAAGGATCCTTAACGTGGACCAACGCATACTAAGAAAACAATGACAGTACAACAACCATGCGTGCGTGCAGCCACACTTGGGCAGTTGTGCATGTAAAACTTGTCCATAAAACCTATTCAGACTTGTGTATAAATATTATCTTCTATGCCTATCACCAATCGTTTTTTCTTCTCATACCATCAGTACCAGAGTTGTTAAACCTCTGTGCAGAATATCTGTGATGAACAGACTTAGATGATCCTTGTGAGATAGGAGTTCCTCCAGAAACCTTCCATAACTTTTTAGAGGATCTAGAACTTGAAGCATGACTACTGCCTGCAGTCGAACTTGGAATCCTATGGCTCCTACTAGATGGTGTTGCAGGGGACTTCCAGCCGTTCTTGCCTTTTCTAGGGGAGAAGTCACCAGGATCATCCACTATCCACCCACCTCTATGTATTGCTTTTTGTGGAGTTGCAAAGCCTCTATCATCATAGTAGGTATGTTTCCTTTTATTCTTATTCAGGTCATGAGGAGCGGAATAGAATCCCATACAGTCTTTCATTTCTTTATGAGGTCTCAAAGTCGAGGTAGATGCGTTAGAGAACTCATCATACCTCTTACGAGCCTGCAAGTTACACAAAGTACTCCAGTTGATATCGCCAGACAATACTACCACAACAGAAACAATCCAAGAAAAATTGCAGATAATATAGCAGAAGGTTACATTATTGGAGGTTCTGCATTCCCGAGCAATATGACCACCTTCACCACATTTGTAGCATAAACGAGGGGTTTCAGACACAGTGGTTTCCCCACTACGGAAGCCTATGCATGCCTGCATGTATAGATTACCATTTCTTAGTGTATTGGGAGAAAAGTTGACTGCCTCCACACCATCAAAAGAAACAAAATGACTAAAACTACGGCGTTTTAGGCACACAAAAAAATTGAAATGAATATTTAGATGATCAAAACATTTTGCAAACAGATATGAACACATTACTTAACAAGTATTAATATGGACTCGATGAAATTTCAAACAACATAGCAAAGTGTACACCATCATATTTCATGCATCTCCCAAAATAGAACGCAGAATGATATGCAGACATTTCATGACATGATTCTGTTATTGACAAAATAGTTTGAAACAAAATTATATAACAGAACTGTCGAAAGCTGCATATGTGAATGAAAATGATCACAAATTTTTTGCCTACGAGATATATATATATATATATATATATATATATATATATATATATATATGACGACATATATATACAATATAACGACACACACACACACATTGTCATGTCTAATGAAATTGGCTTAAAACAGGTTCTTAACCCAAAGACCTAAAAACCTAACTCCAGATACAGAAGTCATACACATTACACACGAGGAGCCTTAGGAGCAAATGAGACTTACCATACCAGTGTGTCCCAGTTGACCACATCTGTAACAAGATACTTCCTTTACACTGTTATCACCACACTTGACACAACATAAATGACCAAATTTCATGCAGACATAACATTGAATTTCCTGTTTACAAGAAATAAAACAAAAATCAAGAAGCAGCTCTTCCCTGATATATCAAAAATCAAATTATTTAATAGCATTTAATCAGATATCAAACACAAAAACAATAAGAAAACCACAGTATACCTTGAGGTCATCAGATGGGTAATCATTCTTGCATGAATACATCTCATGTCCAGAATCTCCACATTTTAAACATATTTTGGAAGTCAATGAGCCAACATTGTACTTCTCTGGACAATTTTTAGCATGATGTCCACCCTTTTTGCAGATAAAGCAATCATGTCCCTGTGTACATTTATAGCAGGTGTAACATGAGAAAATGGAGGGTAGAAATGGCAAAACCTATCTTTGTATAGTTACATAGCCAACAAGAATTTATGAACAATTCATTATATTTGGAAAGTGGTTTTAACAAAAGATTATAAGGCACAAATAAAACAGGCAAGTAACATCCTTAGTTTTATTCTCAGAACATTACTATCACACATATATTTAGAATTTATAAAGAGAACGAAAAATAATTAAGCATAATTGCAAAGGGATAAACCTTGGGTGCTGAAATTTGCACACCATTTTTTCAATTGGCACACCCTTTCTATTTTTTAATATTTTTTTATCAACTCATAACATTTTTCTCCCGTAACTACCCCTCTCCCTCTCTCTTCGTAATTGTTCTGCTTCTGCTGTTCTTCTGCATCTATGGAATTGGAAAGGTCATTGTATCCCAGCCATGGATGAAATCTCCAATCCAAAGAGAATCCAACAGGGCATCGAAATCCAACCCAAAAATGTTTCCATCACACTCGATCGTTTTCATGTCTTCAAGAATGTTTTCATGCCCACCTCAAATTTGTGCGTCAATCTCCAACAACGAATCCTCCCCTTCTCCACCCTCTTCCACCTCATATTCAGCGGCATCAACCCTCGGCCAGCTCCTTGGCCTCGTCGCTCGTTGTCATCCTCGGGAGTGAGGACGACGGCGAGCTCGAGCAGACCAACCCCAAGAAACCGGTATTCGATCTCTGTTTCGACTGCCTTTGAGCAGTTATGGGACTGCGGCCAAGATGCCGGTGAAGAGAAGAACTTACTGGTTGTTGGAGTCAGGGAGAGAGAATGCGCTTTAGACGTGCAAATAGAGGAAGAGAGAATGATGAGATAAGTGTAAGGGTATTCTAGAAAAAGCAGCTGAAAGGATGTGTGGATTGTAGAAAAGGGTGCGCAAATTTCAGCACCCTAAATCTTTTTTTTTTTCAAATCTCAATTATTTAAGCTAAAGCAATCTCTTCATGTAGAGCCCCACCACCATCCAGAACTAATAAATGTTCAATAACTCGTACAAATAAAATCCCTTTTGAGTCTAGTGTCTTAGTTTTCTTTTCCAACTAACCTTTTCACATTGCTTGGCATTGTGCTCCAAACTACCACAAACAAAGCATGGCTTCTTCCGCTTAGCTACGGTACAGTTCACTGCTGCATGTCCTTCTTCACCGCAATTAAAGCATGCGCCCCAGCTCTTATCTGGAGGATCAAAATACCTTGGTCCCCGCTGATAGAATAGGAATAAGATAGTACCAAATTAAGGCCTTCATATGGTTTGCCATTTTCAAAAAGGTATTCTAACAGAGTGCTAAAACTCACAAGAAGTTTCCGCAGCACAATATTGTCAGTGATCTGAACATTGTTCAGTTCAATTGTCTCATCTACAGCTCCAACTTCGTCTACCTTCACTTTTTCTTTAGCAAGATTCACCTAATAGATGCACAGACATTTTACCACCATTTTATTGAACAAACAAAATTCATCAAGAAAACAAACATTTAAAAGCCAACAATATACGAGTTATGTTTCAGTAAACACAAATAACTAAAGTTTTGCAGTAAAAATCAAAAAATTCACACACAATTAACTGATTTTCCTTGAATCAAATTTCTGTAGGAACAAGGTTAAAGAGAACAAGAAACTCACAGCTGGGTCTTCAGTTTTCCTCTTTTTACTCTTCCTCACCCTATCCTTCTTAACTACTTTCTTAGTCTCCAGATCTGCGGCCTCAACTTCAGCAACCTGTGGAGAAGACGAAGAAGTCACACCGCCTAGATCGGAAGCAGCCGAGTCGTTCTCTGAGGCCAGTTTGGCAGCACGCATCAGCAAAGCTTTTTCAACTATTTTGAGGCTGAGATCTTCATTGGCCTCGTCATCGCTACTGATCTGTACTACAGATTTCAAGGCTTTCCTATTAGCTGATTCTCCTTCTCCCTCACTTAATTCGTCCCAATGAAACTTGCTTGCTTGCTTCTCCCTCTTTCCCATGTTCCAAATCTTAAGCCCTTAAGCCAATTTTCTCAAGAAATAAAAAGCTAAATTAGAACTTGGTTTCTATACTTTACATAAATAAACTAAGAGGTGAGCAACGAATACTCTACTTTATCGAAGTGTTTTGAGTAAGTATTTCAACAGCGTAAATAAGGATGTGGAGAGAGAGAGAGAGAGAGAGAGAGAGAGAGATTAAATGTACGCTACGCCATTATGCATGGGTCACTACCTACACAGACCTAAATGGCTAAACATGACATTTTTCATCATAGTTTAAATTTTGAAAGTAAGCAAAACAGGGAGCAGAATTATACCAGTTTGCCTTTTCTTCAACTCCCCTCTGCAGCTCAGCAGTTGAACACAACCAAATCAAAAGAAAAAAATTAAAAAAAAATACGTATCTGATCGCCCTGCCAAAAGACTTCTATCAGCTAACTTACAAAAAATATAACGAACCAGTTATCATCTTTCACATCAGTCAGAACTCTAAACTAAAAGTCATAAAAATCATAAAGACTTCTACTTCCAAGCCAATATCCCAACTACACCAAATGCAAGGAAGCATGATTTGATCTACTCACTGTCCAGAATCTTTACATTTCAGTTATACAAGTTCTCCATCAAACATAATGCATTTGATTAGCTCTCATAGCAATATAAACCCAGTCACTAAGATCCTCTATTCAATTAAAACTTCCTATTGAGTATTATACGGGTCACAGAGACCAAATAATGGCCGAACAAAGCAGCCGGAGCTGCGGTGGCTCATGGTGGCCAACTTCACTTATTCTGAAAAGCTCAAAAAAACTACATGCAGTACTATACCCAAGAGGTGAAGAACAGCTTTATACCTTAGGGTTTTGCAGGAGAGTCGACGGATTGGCCGGAAATCGGAAAAGATGCTGGAAAACCTCAAAAAAGCTATCTACTTGGATTCGCCGCGTACGGTGAGAGATAGGATTTGAAAGTTATATGGTTGGAAAGCGAGTTCAGAGGCGAAGCGGATGATATGATTTCCGCGGCAGATACGGCCGTAAATAGTGTCGGCGGCCGAAGGTGGCCTTTCTCTGTGTCCCCTTGTTTGTTTGGGTCGTATTCTGCGTTCCCTTTTGCTCTGTTTTGTTTAGGGTCTGCTATTGCTCTATTTCCATTATTTACTTTTAATCGGGCTAAAAGGCAAAAATACCCTTAACAGTAAAAGAGCCCGGTAACTATCTTTTACATAATTCACAATTTACATCTCCACTTAATTTTGTCTACGTCAGGAATAACTTACGATCGAGGTGTGCTCCTTTCTTTTTTTTTTTTTTTTTTTTTTTTTTTTTTTTTTTTTTTAAGGTGGCATGCTCTTCTTTTAAAACAGAGTTGATTGTAAGGAAAAAAAGACCGAATCGGACTGGCTGGCCCGACCGGACTGGGTCGGGTTTTTTCACGTTCCCTCAATCATTTTTTGTCGGTCTGGACCGGTCTCAGATATACCCCGGCTAATCTCGGTCCTTTATTTTGAGTAAATTTAGGCCTGAAAGCTTGTCGTTCAACGATTGGTTAATTTTAGAGATCCTATACTAGTACCATAGGTTCAACCCACACATGATTAGTCAAATTTGAGTAAACCAGCTCTAAGTCAAACACTCAAACTCAGATTGCGCATCTCTTCCTCAAATGCGCCTCTCTTCCTCTCTTCCTCTCAACAACGCCTGCAAGCCTGCATGCCTCTCGTTCAACGATTGGTTAATTTTAGAGATCCTATACTAGTACCATAGGTTCAACCCACACAGGATTAGTCAAATTTGAGTAAACCAGCTCTAAGTCAAACACTCAAACTCAGATTGCGCATCTCTTCCTCAAATGCGCCTCTCTTCCTCTCTTCCTCTCAACAACGCCTGCAAGCCTGCATGCCTCTCTAGTTCTCCACCTCAGTCGCCCACCGCCTCCGGTAAGCCTTCACTTCCATCTCTCTTCTCTCAATCTCATTCCCTGATTCCCTATCTTCCTCTCAAATCTCATTCCCTATATCAATCAATTGTGATTTTGAACTTGTGGAGTTGTGGTTATGTTAATGACTTAATGTGTCACGCCCCGACCCTTAACTTTTACCTTATTTATTAGCATGGTGTTAATAAGAATTCTACAGTCTTCGTCATTGAGTTTTTAGTCCTAAGGTCCCTAGAAGTGTGTTGAGGGACGAATATTTCGAAAGAATTTCGAAGGAAGAAATACGACGACGGTAAAAATGGTAAATTTTAGCTAGTAAAATGTAATTTTTATTGGGGTATTATTTTAGGGTGTTGAATATTGGAATGGGTATATGGTGGAGTTGGTGGACCGGGTTGGGCTAAAGGCCCAAATCAGTTTTTTTTTTTCTCTTTTTCTCTCTTCCTCCCGTGTTCCTCTCTCTCTCCCCGAGCCTTCACTGCCGAAACCTTTCGGCAGCCCGTCCGCCGCAGTCCGGCCGCCTCAGACCGCCGCACCAGTCCCAAACAATTGATCTCCGACCCAGCTCCCGTTCTAGACCAGTGGCAGCCTCCCTAGCGCCGCCGTGAAGGAGGAATCAACCCCGAAAGGTCCGACTGCCGGAAGTGGTTTTCTCGCCGGAACTCCTTCCTCTGGCCGCCATAGCCGGCGAGCCTTGGCTCAAAAGAAAGTCCTCATCCCTTGCATCAATCCCTCCAAAGGGCTCCCTCCATCTCGAGCTAGGTAAGGAGAAATCGGTAATGGAAATTCTAGGGCTTTTATTGTTGTTTTTGTTCGATTAACATGGTTAGGCTTAGAATTAGAGTTTGTGATAGTTAGGAATGTGGTAGAGGAGGTTGAGAGGAAGATGCTGCCAAATTTTGGTGAGCATTATAGGTCGCCGGCGCCGGCGCCGAGAAAATGTTTTTGGTGGAGAATTTTATGAGGAGTTTAATGGAATGAGTTTTAGAATTTTTGGAGGATTTTTGGATAGGTTTGGAAAATGTTAAGTTTGGTATTTTTGGCGGATAAATAAGTTAAAATCCGGCCATTGGATTATTTTATGATTAGGACGTTGGAAGGTGATTTTTGAGGATATCGGTATTTATGGAGAGTTATGGTTGGCAGTGAAGTTAAGATTTAGGGCGATAGGCATGGTTGAGCGCAAGAATCTCATATTCAATTATGTCTATTTTCTTTAAGCGTCGGTGTTTTATTTAAGAATTTATTTATGTTTAGGAACAGGACGCGAGGAGGCTCGAGCAGAGGAGACCTCCGACCGACATCAGGCTTAGGCCTAAGTTGTGAATGAACCTTTGTTTTAAAAAATATTTTATTTGTTGAATAATTTATTTTGTTGGAATTTAACCGGAATTGAGAATTTCAGTGTTTATACTCATTTATTGACGTTTATGAGAATCGTATGTATATAAGTGAACGCTAGCTAGCTATACGTTATTTCTCCCCATAATGAGGTACAATTCATTATGGGGTGACGTGAGCGTTAGACGCAAGCGTCGTAGCCTTGTACGACTTTCTATTTCTATTTTTCGTATTCATTCATAGAATTCGTACAAGGAGCCAGTACGTATATATATCTACTCGTGCATTTCCCCCATAATGAGGAAAAATGTCATTATGGGGTGACGTGAGCGTTAGACGCGAGCGTAGTAGCCTGGTATGACTATCTACTTTTCGAGCTTATTCATAGATAGCATACAAGGAGTATGACGAGTGTAAATACATACTGATATATTTATAATTCTGGCCTGAGAGGCCTTTTTCTGAAGTTTGGGAGTCTAGCGAGGCTAGACACCAGTTATGAATTTTTGAGTTAAGCTTTTAAGTTGTCGCTTGTATAGCGCTTTCCTTTAAAGTTTTCTTGGGGAAATATTATTGTTTGTCGAGATTGATTTTGTCCACTTACTCTGACGTAATTAAATATTTTCTCATGGGCTCTTCGTTTTTAATTGCCCAGTCTGCAGAGTTCGGGTGAGGTCTAGAAGGAGACGTCGAGGCATAGTCACCCATCTTTCCGCTACTGTTCGCCAGTAGGTTATCTATTTGACATACTAGGATTTTAGCAGCTTCCGTTGTCTTTCTTGTAGTAGCTCTGAATACTTTCGGAAAAATAACTGTTTATTATTTTATTCGGTTATTTGGGTTGAGCTGAGGAATTTATATTTTGGTTAAGAGAGTATTCTTTAATTTTTGCGGGTTAGGGTTGTCAGTTTTCAAGGGAGGTTTGCCGAGTTTTTCGGTAAATTTTCCTTGGAGGTCGTCTCCGCAGGACTTACCTCGGGTTTCAGGGTGAAATTCGGGGTGGGTCTTGATATAATGATTCATTTGATTCATTCCCTCTCTTCCTCTCTTTCGATTGTGATTTCGATTTAGATTTCATAGTTGATACTCATGATAGCTTGATGTGTTAGTTACTTAGTTGTTTTCGTATTAGACTATTAGGCATAGCTCATATTAGGCTAAATTGATAGCTCGACTTTTCGATTTCATAATTAAGTAACAGAAGCTTGTTTTACTTGTTTTCGATTTCATAATTTTGTAATGTTGTTGGTTGTGTACTTGTGTTTATGCAGGTTTGAGATGTCGTCGTCTTCTTCACAATACAGTTGTCATTCAGTCAGTAGTGATAGTGACACTGGGTGTTACGACTCAGGAGATGACATTGAAGAAGTACCAGGTCAGACTCAGACCGAGAATGATTTGGTTGCGGGAGGCTGAGATGCCTGAGAACAAGGAGCCAAAACCAGAACCAGAAGCTCCAATTGAGGTTGTAGATGAAGCACCAGCAACAACTAAGATTTCACAAGGTGTGCCGAAAAAAAAAAGAAGAGGTTCTGCATTAACTCTTCCTAAGCCTTCTTCTAAACTAACTTCAATGGTGTGGCAACACTTTACGAAGTATGAAAGAGAACTCTTCACTCACCGAGGTGGGAAGAAAGAGCACGCGAGGAATGAGAAGCGTGCACTATACGTGTATGTGTGTATTGTGGCGCTGACCTCAAAGTAGATTCTCCCTTTAACGGTATGAGCACTTTGCATAGGCATATTCAAAAAGTATGTAAGAAGTATGCTGGTAGGGAAAGTATAGACGACGAACAAGCTGTGATTTCTGGGGATCGATGGTGAAGCCGAACCTGAAATGGAACTCCTGAAAGTGTGGACCCATAACCGTTGTGTGCAAGCTGCTTGTGAGATGATAGTGATCGATGAGCTGTCATTCAACCATGTTGAGAATGAAGGGTTTAAGCATTTCTTTAAGGTGGTTGTCCCGCAATTCACTCCACCATCTAGGAGAACAATAGTAAGGTGCTTCTAGAAATTGTATGATGAGAAGAAAGAGGAGCTTAGGAAAGTCTTAAGTAGTCACAGGGTGTGCTTAACGACAGATACTTGGACTTCAATTCAAAACATCAACTATATGGTGTGGCGGCACACTTTATAGATGTTGGTTGGAATTTGCACAAGAGGTTCATCAACTTTTGTGTGATTCTCAATCACAAAGGCACAACAATAAGAAAGATTTTAGAATCTTGTTTGCTGTGTTGGAGGATAGATAAGGTGTTGACTATCTCGGTCGATAATGCAAGTGCAAATAAGGTGGCGATAAAGCACATTCAAGAAAAAATGGCTGCATAGAAAGACGCCCCGGTGTTTAGAGGAAAGCACATTCAAACACCTCACATCTTGAACATCATAGTGAAGGCTGGTTTGTCCTTAATGGATAAAAGTTGTGCGGTATTTAGGAATACAGTCAAGTATATTAGAAGTAGCTCTAATAGATTAGACGTGTTCAAGGTGTGCATGGATAAAGAAAGATTAGAAGGGAACATAGACATTGAAAAAATACTGGCGCTTGATCTTCCAACAAGATGGAATTCTACTTTTTTAATGCTTGACATAGCTATAGATTTGAAGTCAGCTTTTCAAAGGATGGCTGCAGAGAAAATGAATAAGTATAAAAGCTATTTTAATGAAGAAGATGAGCTCAATGAGGAAGAAGAACAAGAGTATGTTTCGGTGACACCAACAACAACAAAAAACAAGAGTTGGATCACCAGAAGATGAGAATTGGAAAAAAGCTGAAATATTTGAGTTGATCTTGAGGTTTTTTTTATATTGAAGATGAGTATGACTAGACATCCTATTGCTTATAAAGCATTTCATGACATTTAGCAACAAAAGGGGAGATCAATGCACTTTTTACGCTTGTGGCTAGAACAAGAAGTGAAGTTCAATTGTTGATGTTGAAGATGGCAAAAAAGATGTTTGCCAAGTTTAGAAAATATTTTGGACGTATTGAAGACATGAATCAGTTGTTGTTGGTTGCATTGGTATTGGATCCTAGGTTCAAGCTGAAGAACATATCTCATACTTGCCTACAAGTGTTCCATTATTCACCTGAGGAAGCAAAAGCCAAGGTCAACATTATTAAAGAGCTCTTGGTATCCTTAATTGGCATCTATAGAACATCAACCAATGGCAATGCATCTTCTAAAAGCCGCATTGCAACAAGTGTCGTTTCCAGCATCACAAAAGAAACAGTCTCATCTTCCAAGTCGAAAAGGTCCAGAGTTGCGAAGATGTCAAGGAAAATAGCCGACTTGTTGGAAGGTAGTACCTACTGTGCGTTTTTTGTTACCTAGTGTGTATATACTTTATAGTTTTCTACTGTGTGTTTATTAGTATCATAGTATATACCTTTATATGCTATTTTCCATGTTACTGTGTGATGTATTCTCTTTTTGTTGTAGGGTGGCGAAAAGGTCTAGCTAAATCCGACAAAGTTGTTGTTGAGAGTGAAGTTGATAGATACCTACTTGATCCAATAGAGGTTTCACCAAAACTAGAGGCAGCTAATTGGTGTCTACTAAGTTGGTGGAAGACAAATGCCTACAAGTATCCAAACCTTGCTCTTGTGGCAAAGGATGTACTTGCTATCCAAGTCAGCACCGTTGCATCCGAGTCCTCCTTCTCTACTAGAGGTAGAGTGATTGACCCTTTTAGGAGTTCTTTAACTCCTAAAACAGTGGGAGCATTGCTTTGCTTGCAAAATTGGATAAAGAAGGTGAAGCAGTCTGAAATTGAGTATTATCCAAGCCAAGAAGAGATTGAATTTTATGAAAATATGGAAAGAGTATGTTTGCATCATTGCATGAATCAGTTTTGCTACTTTACATCTTTACTTTTGCATATTGCATCCTTTGGATTTTATTATTATTATGAATTGGACTTGATTTGTTTCAATCTTTCGAACTTTGTTTTAAATGATGCAAAGCGAAAGGCAAGGGAAAAGAAGGCAAAGGGAAAGGGAAAAGGAAAGCTTGTGGCTATATCATAAACAGAAAGTGATGATGAAGTTGTGGCAACGGCTACACCCTCACAACCCAAGAAAGCGGCAAAAGTCGCTAAAAAAAGTGACACAGTAGGTGCTTCTAAAACTCCAGCTGCAACATCATCAAAAAAAACTCTTCCAGTTGCTATTGTCCCTACTGATGTCCAAGCCAAGTCCCAGCCTGCAAAAGCAAAACTGAAACAAATGATTCTTGCAACGAAAAAAATCGAAAGGCATAATTTGATTAATTTCTTTACTGTGTTTTTAGTTTGCATCAACAAGTTGGTTGATTTTGGTAGAATTTTAGAATCATGTTTACATAATTACCTTGTAGGGAGAAGATGAAGGGAAAAACAGCTACAATTCTTACAAATCTGCATGTTGGAAGTTATGGAGAATTGGGCATGCTACTATTTATAAGCTTATTTCTTGTTTTTATTTATGTTACCAATCTGCATTTGAAACTTTAATTTGCTATGAAACAATGAAATGTTGTTTAGTAGTTTAGTTTATGTTTGTGAGGTACTCAGTTGTGACTGGGAGTTTATGACAGTTGGTTTGCATATTGCCTATTTTCAGACTTTGACATGTTGCAGATTTTTTTTTGATCTGTTGACGACTTGCTGAGTGGCTTTGTGCCTCTTTTATCAGTTGATAACTTGATTGATTGATGCCTTCAGTGCCTACTACATCACTAAGTTGATTGTTGCCTTCAGTGCCTACTACATGACATTTATTGACATGAGTCTGCATCACTGCATCAGTGCTTACTAGTTATTGTGGTTTACATAATTTCATTTAAAAATTGATAATTTGCAATTGTGAGATACTGAGAGATGAGATTATGAGATTAGAATACAGATTATGCAATTTTTGTGACTTCTATTTAGTAAATTTTGATAATACAACAGGTTTTCTTATTTCAGACTTTGACATAATTTGGGCCCGGAAACCGGTAAGCCCGGCCCGGTTTATGACGATCCGGGTTTTGACTGGTCTTTCAATTTTTAACAACAAAGCCCGGCACAGGTAAACAACAACTTGTCTCGGCTCGGTCCTTAGAAAAAGTGACCCAGTCTAGGACTGAGCCTAGCCCTAAGTGGTGGATGGTCAGAGCGAGTCGGATCATCACCATTTTCGGAAGACTTCAACGGCCGAGTGAGAGAAGAACACTCCAACTGATTTATAGTCTTTTTTTCCTTCCTTTTTAAGGGGTGGACCCTCTAGCATGTCTAGATCCACGCCACCTATCACCACCTAGCCACATGATGTATCCGTCTAGCCCGCAAAATTATCGTTTGTCTTTAACCAGTGACATTTCGTTTGTGGTTGTCTAAACACTACTACTACATTTTTGTTTGAATTTCAGTTATGCAGTCCGCAACAAAACCTCAAAATAGATAAAACTTCACTAGGGGTGTATTCAATATAGATTTTAATTGATTCTGCTTGACTTTTTATAATCTATGAATTCTCATAGATTTTTCAGACTCCACAGATTATTTTAACTCTATACGGATTTGAATAGATTCTATTGTATTGTATAAGCCAGATTTGTTTGGATTCTGATAGTCCCATGTACAGTCCGAATCAGAGGCGGACGTCCGCACGTCCTTAAAGTGCGGATGTCCCTTCCTTCTCCACCGTCCGGCGTCGACTACGGCGCGTCTCCACCAGAGTGGACACCAAAGGCGTTCCCGATCACTTTCTTTCCTCGGCGAGTCCGCCGAATTCTAGTTTTCTGGCGAGATCAATCTTGTCTGAAGTTTTGGGTAAAGGTTGCTGCCCAGACCTTCAAATCGATCTCGCCGGGAAGAGAAAGTAATTGGGGACGCCGCTGGTGTCTGCTCGGGTGAAAATGCGCCGTCATCGGAGCCGTCCGGTGAAGAACAGAGGGACGTCCGCACTTAAAGGGATGTGCGGACGTTCTCTTTAAAACAGCTCCGGTCCCATGTATTGTACCAGCAAGACCCTTATGTCATAATTACTTCTATTTCAACCGCATGTTGCTTTTGGGTTTATATATAACAGTATTATTCTTATGACTCACTCCCTTCAATGCTTATGATGATGACATGTCAGTGATGTGCATATATATTATCACTTCCTACACAATGTAAAGACACGTTCTGATGATGATATCAAAGATCTGAGTGGTGATAGCAAAGACTATGGCGAGAGTAAAGACTAGAAGTTGAATACTCTTATTTTCATAATTATATAAAAAAATTCATTGACAAGAATGAGATCTACATATGTCCAAACTCACAAGTCATAAAGTGTAGATCATCAGTACACACTGAGACAACAACAATACATCATTTTGTTTTGTGGCTCGTAACAAGAATGCACATAGATTTGCTGCTATAGGCCACTAGTGTAAAGGGAACTCGAGAGCACCTGGCATGAAGTTATTGCAAGGTAGATAGAAGCATCTGCACACCTTGCCCTTCTTCAGATTTCTGAGTACACATAAAAGCAACTCCATCTCCATTAGTCCTTCAAAGGTACAGTCTATATTCTATAATTACAAAAGACAATGCAAGCACCATGCTTAAAATCCACAAACTGAACCATTATTTCACTACAAGGCTAGGGAAACTCTCATTATTCATAGACATAAATCGAGCAATAGAGATCATCAAATTTAACTATCATGCAAGCACTGAAGTTCTACCTCTTTCTATCCTTTAATAAACGTCAGCATATTTGCAATTGTTTTTAGGATTAATTACTGGTCACTCCATTAACTTTCATGCGCTCAACAGTTTACTCTATTAACTTTCAATTTCAATCGATTACTCCATTAACTATCAAATGTTACACAATTAGGTCCATCCGTTAAGTGGTCGTCCAAATCAGTGGTTAAGTTGCTGACTGGACATATTTTTCAACTGAAAATTCCATTTAACACCCCACCTCTCTCTCTCTCTATCTCTCTCTCTCTCTCTTTCTCTCTCTCACATTTAAAACCCATCAGCCAGCCATGGCTTCCCACTTTTCTCTCTCTGCCATTTCTCTCATCACCCTCCTCTTCCTCGCCGAACGCCGCCTTATCCATCACCATCGGCATCACCTATTCCGCCTCCATCGTCGCCACTTGCCCCACCCCTTCGCTACCGGAGCGTGTGGCCTCGACCATCACTTCTCTCAGCCTCGCCGCCCTCCGCCTTGACGTCTCTGACCCCAACCTCGTCCGCGCCTTCCTCTACTCCAACACCACCCTCCTCATCACCATCCCCAACGCACTGGTGTCCCACCTCTAGCCGCCAACCGCACCAACGCCCTCTGTTGGCTCACCGTTCAACACTTCCAATTTCAAATCTAGCACGGTTTGAAGCGAAAAACGGAAGGGCTTCATGGATGGTGTTGTTTAGGGTTTGGTTGGCGGCGAAGGGAGAAGATTGTTGTGAGGGTTTGAGTTTTGGGTTTCGGGAGAGAGATGCGAGGTAGGTGGGTTTGAGTTTTTGGCGTTGGAAGAGAGATGTCGAGGAGCTACGGGGTGAGCTACTGGTGCTGTGGTTGGTTGCTAGTGGTCTGGTTGCCCTGTGTTTGATTACGATGTTGATGTGGTTGGTTGGTTGCTGGTATTGTTGTTGCGGTGTTGTTGAAGGTCCAACTGGTGATGTGGTGGCGTTGTGGTTGCGGAGGAGGTGGAGGAGGAGAGAGAAGAGATTGAAGAGATTAAGGAGGGAGGGTGTTAAATGGAATTTCCAGTTGAAAAATATGTCCAGTCAGCAACTTAACCACTGATTTGGACGGCCACTTAACGGATGGACCTAATTGTGTGACATTGGATAGTTAATGGAGTAATCGATTGAAATTGAAAGTTAATGGAGTAAACTGTCGAGCGCATGAAAGTTAATGGAGTGACCAGTAATTAATCCTTATTTTTATGGTTCCAAAAATGTGGTAGCTGATAACAGTACCCCTTAGAAATAGATACTCACCTGGAGAAACGATCTTTGATCAAAAAACAAAAGCTTCAGTATCCTAATCAAGCTCATAGCTGCCATAGAAAAATAGATACAGGTCTAGTATATGCTTCTCGATTTTCAAATGCAAGTGCAATCTATGTGAATCCTGATATATTTGTTCCATTACATTATAGACCAACAGAGGAGATAATACATTCCTGTAGGGATATGTTAATTCCAACTAATGTGTTTGAGTATGCAGTGTGCGCCATGTGCACTTTTGACAAGCTGTCAGACTATCAGTATGCTGAAGACTACTATTGCTCCTTTTATTACCTTCTCATGAGATATAACCCTTATGATATGTAATTTAGATCAATCATAACATATCTGTGAAACTTAGAAGCTCACCGCCATACATAATTTGCTACTAAATGGAAGGTAAAATGCATAGAAAGCTCATCTTCAACTCAATTTATCAATCAGTACTTTCCTTCAAAAAAGATATATCAATCAGTAATTTCCAGTTTCAACACAAAAGCAAGTATCAATCAAATGTACAAATTGAAGAGCTAAACAACCAAATTCTATGATGCAGACATAGAGTATAGTGTAAAAGTTTCAGAAAGGTGTATATATATATATCATATTTGGGTTATATGCCTATATAGTATATAAATCTAGAGTGGTGATGGTAGTGCACAAGTTATTATTTCTCAGACTGTTTTTGCTTAGACTATTTCTCAATGACTTTTATGCTGCTTATGGAAGGATTTAGGTTTTGCCTATAAGCGACATCACTCGTCATTCATATCTAGTGTACTAAATGATAATAGTTATTCATTCTACAAATGGGTAACAAAAAAAAAACCCTAAAGCCCCCTCTCTCTCTAAGTCGGCCAACCACGAAATCCCACTCTCATCCAGCGACGGTCTAACGCTAGACAGGTCTCTAGATCTGCTGAAGCCGTATGACTTTGTTGTCGGATGAAGGATATGTCAGCAATCAAATGCTTTGAGAGGTAATTGGTCAGAGGTTCTTAACAGCTTTTAATCAGCGTGGCTTTTCAGATCAAAGTGGAGGTATAGCACCATGGACTCGAGGAGCAGATCTGGTTTCATCTTTCCGATTCTATCTCCGTCCTTGTCTATTCTTGGTAGGAGTTTTGGTTTGGTGGAGATGTTGTTTGGTCTCTAAGTTCGTAGAGACGATAGAGTTTCTTCTCCTTGGGGTGTGCTTGTGTCTGCGCGGAGCAAGGAGACGGCGTCCCACGACGGTGACGTCTCACGAATGCAACTTCATCTCACGGCGGTGACGGCTACGGTGTTCCTCTTCCATGTCCTTCCTGCAACTATGAAAAAAAGTTTGGGCTAGGTCAACTGTTTTGGGTTTAGGTTTAATTTCTTTTTAGGTTTTGGGATGCTTTTTAATTTATAGTTTTCTAGTACAATAAGTTCCTTTCATTAGGACTCTAAGCACTTTTGTGCCTAAACATTTTTTGTGCCTCATGGCGTCTTGGCGTTATGAGTTTATCTTTCTGTAGTCGGTAGTCAGTAAACTACCTCCTCCGCCCATAGACCAGTCATGGAACTTGTAGACAGACATCCCACCTACCTCGCCATGGAGAAAGATCATCAATGCAGCAACGGGAAGGCGCTCCTCCAAGCTCAACAAGAAGACACCATGATAGAAGTTATATGCATTCTGTCCCACATCAGAAACATAATGCAAGAGGGAACCTTCCTTATCTATAAAAGGAAGGCTTCCCCTCTAGATATATGGATCTGGAAGACAATAGGATCAGATAAACCCCACCCCGCGAGGGAGATAATATCCCACCCCGCGAGATATAAGGAGGAAGATAATACTCCACCCCACGAGCCGTAGAGTAGATTAACTGTACTCCACCCCGCGGGATGGATCCTCCCCCATCCCCCTTACTCCAGACCGCGCGGCACTGTTTTCTTGTACCCCGCGCGGGATGGAAATTATTGTAACTCCACCCCACGGATATAAAACCCCCACCGCGCGAGATTGGTAGCCCGCCCCTCCCCCATTTCTAATCCTCCATACCGCGCGGGATGGTTCCTCTTGTACCCCGCGCGGGATGGAAAATCTTGTAACACAAAATGCCTATTGGCCATGATAGTAGAATCTTAAGTGGACGTAGCCGTGCCCTCCGATGGCATGGTGAACCACTATATGTCCATGTCTTGATTGTGATTGTTCATGTTAGTGCTCCACAGTGATTCCGCATGGACCTCCCAGTTTATGCAGAAACAATTGGCGCCGTCTGTGGGAAAATATTACAAAAAGTCATGTTGTTCTACCACCCGAGAGGTAGGATGGAGGCGAGGCGAGATAGCTCGCGTGGAAGCAAGGAGAAGTGGCTCACGAGGATTCGAGGCGAGATACCTCACATGGAGGCGAGGCGAGATAGCTCGCGTGGAGCCGAGGCGAGATAGCTCGCGTGGAGGCGAGGCGAAGTAGCTCGCGTGGAAGCGAGGCGGGATAGCTCGCGAAGTAGCCCGCATGGGAGCAAGGGGCCCGCCCGGGTGCTTTTTGTTAGCGGGACAGTCCAAGAGCAGACCCACAACTGCTCATGTCCGATGCCACCCGCCCATAGTTCTTTTGTCCGCGGGATATGTAGTCCCAAAAGTAGAATCCCGGCCATAGTTCTTTTGTTCGCGGGATAGGTTCTTTTGTTCGCGGGATAGGTAGTCCCAAAAGCAGAATCCCGGCCGTGGTTCTTTTGTCCGCGGGATAGGAAGTCCAACAGCAAGCGGGCCTGCCCATAGTTCTTTTGTCCGCTGGATAGGAAGTCCCACAGCAAGGGAATCCTGCCCGGTCATTAAGTCAGTGGGATGGGATCATGCATGAAAAGATAGAAGGAAAATTGTGAGTCCTAGATAATTGTTAACGGGAGGAAGCATGCAACAACTGCTTAGGAAAATTTTGACTCACGGATAATAACTAACGGGAGGAAGCATGCAACAATTGCTTAGGAAAATTTTGATTCCCAGATAATAACTAACGGGAGAAAGAATGCAACAACTGTTTCATGAGATTCTTATACCCGAGCAAGAACCACCGGGAAGCATGCGCGAAACAACTAAACGCCATGCACACTGTAAGTCCCTTGTACAGCTCCCGTAGAGTGGGAGTTTGGCATGCCAGTATCATTCCCTTCACACGGAGAATAGTGGCATGATAACCCACGCGGGGATAATAGCCCACGCTCGAGCAGAAACACATGATATGGAAAGGTTCACCATCTTCGTCCATCAAAAATAAGACGTGATAAAACACATCATGAGTCCAAACTTTGGGGACTGGGCTCAGTTCGCGCGAGGGGCCTGAGCTCACCCGAGTGTCAACCCTTCAGCGCGAGGCGGACTCATAGTCTCATGCGTATTCCTTGTGTGCGGAACGGATTCCATTGCTCGAGCGGTAGTCATTGTAAGAGTGAGCGAACCACACAGCTCGCGTGGTAATCCCCGCTCGCGGAGCACACTTGTTAGCTCGCTCGTGTGTCAGCCTTCCTGGGCGAGGCGGAGTCCACGGCCCGCGTGTACTCCTTGTTCACGCGAGCGGTCTCAGCTCGCGTGGTAATCCCCACACGCGGAGCGCACATGTCAACTCGCCCGAGTGTCAAGCCTTCTAGGCGGACCCCTCAGTTCGCGTGCAAGATAGAACTCTCGGACTGGGACCGGGTGCAAGTCCACCCATTGGGTAGCTCTTTCCACAGATAAGTCCTTCATTTAATCGCCTCTTATGAAAGTACTAAGCATGCTTCACGTACGAACTTTATAACATGGTCTATGATCACTATTGTCCATTCATATTTGTGAGTCCCGGATAAGTGTCACCGGGTGGAAGCATGCAACAACTGCTTAGGAGAACCTCGATTCCCGGATAAGAACTAATGGGAAGAAACATACCAACCGTTTCATGAGATTCTTGTACCAGAGCAAGATCCAACGGGAAGCATGCACGAACTAAAATGCATGAACCATTTTGCCTTTTGATAATAATTATGCCAATATCCGTACTTGGTTAGCCCCATAATTGTGTCAATCATTTGTTCATTGTGAAGGTACAACAAACCTCGCCCAGCCGAGTCATAGGCAATCTCTACAACTCGCGGGATAGTCCAGGCACGCGGAGCGAACGCAGCTCGCGTGTATGGCATGTCCATGAGGCGAACTCCATATCTCGTGGTGAAGTAGAGGCACGCGGAGCGAACGCAGCTCGCGCGAAGCCTTGTGCGCGGAGCGACCTGATTCAGCTCACGTGTATCCATGTCCGCGAGGCGAACACCATAGCTCGCGCGTGTTTCTTGCACACAGAGCGAACTCAACAACTCGCTAGTGTCACCGACATCCACCTCGCGTGTGTCACTGTGACCCATCTCGCCAGTGTCACCAAGATGCGCCTCGCGTGTATCACTGATATAGTCAGTTCGCGCCCGCAGACTCAGCTTGCCAGCTCGCCCGAGTGTCAACCCTTCAGCGCGAGGCGGACTCCTCTGCTCGCGGGTGCCTGTTGATAAATAGCTGATCTATGGGCATTTTATATGTTAAGTCCCCACTCAAGACATGTCTTGAGCGGGAACTTAGGGGGACTTGTAGTCGGTAGTCAGTAAACTACCTCCTCCGCCCATAGACCAGTCATGAAACTTGTAGACAGACATCCCACCTATCTCACCATGGAGAAAGATCATCAATGCTGCAACGGGAAGGCGCTCCTCCAAGCTCAACAAGAAGGCACCATGATAGAAGTTATATGCATTCTGTCCCACATCAGAAACATAATGTATGAGGGAACCTTCCTTATTTATAAAAGGAAGGCTTCCCTTCTAGATATAGGGATCTGGAAGACAATATGATCAGATAAACCCCACCCCGCGAGGGAGATAATATCCCACCCCGCAAGATATAAGGAGGAAGATAATACTCCACCCCACGAGCCGTAGAGTAGATTAACTGTACTCTACCTTGCGGGATGGATCCTCCCCCATTCCCCTTACTCCAGACCGCGCGGGACTGTTTTCTTGTACCCCGCGCGGGATGGAAATTATTGTAACTCCACCCCGCAGATATAAACCACCCACCGCGCGGGATTGGTAGCCCGCCCCTCCCCCATTTCTAATCCTCCAGACCGCGCGTGATGGTTCCTCTTGTACCCCGCGCGGGATGGAAACTCTTGTAACACAAAAGGCATATTGGCCATGATAGTAGAATCTTAAGTGGTCGTAGCCGTGCCCTCCGATGGCATGGTGAACCACTATATGTCCATGTCTTGATTGTGATTGTTCATGTTAGTGCTCCACAGTGATTCCGCATGGCCCTCCCGGTTTATGCAGAAACACTTTCTTTTAGTCTTTTTCTAGTTTTCTAGTTTTCTAGGTGAGATCTTAGCCTATGATCTATTTGCTATTAGATTATAGGTTCCTTGTGAGCCGAAATTTGTAATGAGGATGCAACTCTCATATGGATCAGATGATCTTGTTTGTCCTCTGTACGCATGGCAACAGATCAATACGTATTGTACCCTCTACTTTAGTACTAATGACAAAATTGTCTTTGAGTTCAAAAAAAATAAAAATATCTAGTGTACTAAAAACATGACTCTTTCTACATAAAAAAAAAAAAAAAAAACAGCCTCTCAGATATAGCTTCTGACGATTATTGATCTAAACAAGCAGATTGTTATCTTTTTTCATTACTGAACGATGCTCTCAAATATGGAAAACATTGAAGAAGGTATAAGCTCCAGCTATCAATCAATAAATCCAAACCCTAAAACCACAACAACGAAGATCAAATCGGAATGAGAAAGTAACCTTCATTATCAGAGAACAGAGAAACGTTAAGGTCGTGGTTTGTCAAGGCCAGTCGTCTTCATCTTAGGGCGTCAACGTTTCATCTTCAGAATGAGAGAGACACAGAATACGTGAAAATTTCACCTCTGGAGGCCGGATTTCCCAGCACCTCAGAATCCTACAAAGTCGAGCATAGAGTAGAATCCTTCAAAGTCGATTAACTTTTGAATACCACCAGATTTGCATGGATATTTTAAAGTCCTGACTGAATACCAACAAATTTTTAAGGACTTTTAAAACTCGGAATTGAATACCTATAGACTTTTCAAATACAAAAAAATCCTACAGACTCTCAATTGAATCTTAGTACGAAATTACTAAGAGGAATGCAAGATAGTTGCACTGTTGCACACAATACTTTGATCTATTCTCCACTATTGCTCAAGAACAACCATTGCCACTATCTCTTTTATGAAGATCCGATTACCTGGATTTTTGCAATCCATGAAGGTTTTGAACGCAGATATGCAATAGAAGGGAATAGATCATCTGAGGACTACGTTGACAACCATCAGACCCAGCTGCTATAACTTTTTAAGCTCACACATAAATTGAAGTCATTTGTTTCAAATTGAAGCCTCATCAATGAGTCAAGGACAAGGTTGTACAAAAACCGGAAAAACTACCGTGGCTTCTATTTCCAATACTACCAAGAACCCAAAGATGATGACATGCATAGTTCATAAGCTGAGATAATGACTCTACTGTGGACAAGATATAGAACTAGCCAACATTTTATTCATGAAACTCTGAAAGGGCATATAATTTTGGCTTCGTATGCCTGTTTTTGTTTCTATATCTTTCACAAAATTGATTGATGTTTCCTTTGCTTATTAGGAGAAATTCAGTGCATTGAGACTTTATGAATAAGATGATCAAACAAAGATCATGATTAGATTGAAAGACAGGGGAGCACATATATGATAATAAACTTCATTACATAATAAAATCAGTGCATATTGGTAACTGAGTTCTAAGAAACAAGAACTGCTTCAATTATTAAAAAAAGTATATGAAAAAAAAATATCAAATGTTTGTTGCTGCTTCACTCAAAAGCCCATTGGTTCTCCCTTCGAACCTCCTCCTCTTCCTCAGGGGTGAAGTCATTCTTGATGTTGAAAGTCTTGCGAATCTGTTCGGGAGTCTTTCCTTTGATCATGTCCGCTACAGCCTGACATGTCAAGTCCAACAGCTCCTTGATGTTCAGATAGTTGGCTGCCAATATCAGATCAAACAGCACGCTCTGGTCCACCTTGAGGAATTCATCGTCGAATTCCTTGAGAGACTCCACATCTTCTTTCTTGCTTTCCTTATTGTCCTCAGCATCAGCAACGTGCTTCTTTAGGTACTCGATGACCCTGGCAAGAATGGGGCCTTTCACGTTGGGCAAGGGGATGGCGTTGTCAGCGCAGTCATCCTCCACCATGTGCTTGATGGTCTGTGACTGAACAGCAACAGTCTCTTCAATCTCGAATACCTCTCCGTCCTCACTCTTCAGGGTCAACATCTTCTTGTTCTCAGTCGACATGGTTCTTGGGTTTGAGAGTTTGTTTGGCTTTAGAATCTAGAGCTTTCAAAGGCTTTAGAAGATTTGGGATGAGAATAAGCCTTGCCCCTGCCCCCTATTTATACTCTGTGTCTGTACGTGGATATTCCTATTCTGGTTTGGAATAGGAAAACTACTGCAATAGGGATTCGTATTTCATAGTATGCTTGGGCCGGGAAAGATAGCTTTCCTAAATGAATTGGGAAACTTGTGTGGCCTTCGGCCCTTCCATGCTTCGACAGGAGAGACTATAGTTGTTAACGTGGTTAATGAAAGAGGTACTACAGTCATGTGAATGGCTCCATTTGGTTAACCGGTATGTATATGTATGAATGAATTGAAACCTCTGAAAATTGCAATGCTACCGCCTCGGCACTAATAAGTATGGAAAAAAAAAAATCAAGAAGCAAATCACATTGACCATTGATCAAAAGATGAACAAGTTGGTCTTAGCTGCAGAAGAATTGTAAACGAATATTTCCAGTTGTATGTCCACACAACTCTTGACAAAATGAGATTTTGGCCTTTGTCTACTTAAAAGAATTTTACTCATGAAAGCCGATTCATTCTTTGCTTCTAGCTTTAGCAGTTGCAGTTGTCGAGCCTCAGAGGTATTTTAGATTTTGTTTTATATGCAATGGACCTCAAAGAAGGAATGCAAATTGAACTTGACATACGGTTTTTGGCCTTGCCCACTTGTCTGGAGGACGGAGGGGATCGATAGATGCAATTACTCCTTGACTGTGATCCCTTGGTATTTCCTGCAGATATATAAAATTAACAAAATCAGCTCATCAATTCACATCAAAATTAGCTTCCAATGCACCTTTTATATATAATTGCACTATAGTTTTTGGGATAGCCAAAGGAAGCAACTGGAGTTGATAACAAGTTTTCACCAACTAAAATGTTGCAGTGTCGACTGACATGGAGATGCTAATCCCTTTTATAAGATGCAACAAATGTATATTTGACTAATTTGAGTGTGTGCCAGATTTTTACATGAACAGGTTTTTGTTTTACCTCTACAGCATCCTTGAGAGGCCCTCAGCATTCAATTCTATTGTACTTCTTCAGACTAGAATGAAAATAAACCCGAACTAAAGCATCACGTAGCTCTGGATGCTCTCTGAAAAGTGGCAAGTCTCCATGTAGCACAGCTTTCAGTACCTGTAGGGGTCATATCATAGATTAAGTCACCAGAATGTCTTACAGAATCAACAGTGTATAAAAAGAACTGCAGGGGATTTAGTGAGTTCATATTCTTTAGTCCTAAACTCATATATTTTCCTTCGTAATAGAGAAGGACATTGCAACTTTACAATCATAAAGAAAACTTACCAAAGGCATTTTTGGAAAATATGTGATATCTGAACTCCGCTGCCAGGTCTAGCAAGAGATTGAGACCGCTCACATAGCAATGGATATGCACACATTTCACCATTCACCCTTTTCCACTCTGCAACAACATCATCCTTGCTGTACCATTCTTTTAACTGCATTGGAAGTTCTTATAACTTGTCACAGCAAGAATCAAAACAAATTTTCAAAACCATGTGGGGAAACACATAGAAAGCAGACTTGTTCAAGGTTGATGACATTGGAGATTGTTAAGGTAAAGTTAGCTGTGAAGTCACAATGAGATAGGATGTAAGTTCTTGGGATGATTCCAACATAGTTGTTCATCCCTTCTCCCATAAACTCAACCTTTAGCTTTGAAGCGTCGAATCTTGCTGGACCCAAAAGCCTAGCAGCCTGCCAATTATAACATGTAAGCATCCATTTGACACTTTTATCTTTGTGTTTAGATTTCTTCATGGTATCAGAGCAGGAATCCAAGGCCTGACTCTGTATTTCTTCTTGATCATTCTCTGATTTCTTCATCCTCTTATGGAAGAGAAATCTGTTGAGAGGTCTTTTGTAACCTCATATTTTTCCGATGTTGAAATGAATTCAAATAGGTGTTTTAGATCTATGAAGATGAGTAAACCAGAAAGTAAACCTTCGGTGAAACACCTGGGTAATCTCACAAGCATATGGAATGGATTTGTTGCCTATCTCAGCAAGAAGTAGATTCAGATCAGAGACAAAGAAGCCAATATGTCTAGGATGGAAAGTCACTCTGCCATCCTTGAGCAATTTTCTGGGTTTCTTGCAGAAAATGGTTGTGTTTCACATAAAGAAGCTTCAGGTACTCTATCAACTTTGTCTACTGCTCTCACTGTTTGTGTTGAGAATGATTATTGGATTATAGACTCAGGAGCTACGGATCATATGACAAACAAACTTCAAAGTTTACATGATTTTAAACAATTGTCCATCCCTTCAAAAGTGTCTCTTGCAAATGGCCATGGTGCCTCTGTTTTGGGAAAAGGAAAAATTGCATTGCTTTCTAATCTTATAAAATCAGTTGCTCTGTATGTTCCTTCATTTCATTTTCAACTTTTATCTGTTGGAAGAATTACAAACTCCTTAAAATGTCTTGTTATATTTTCTCCTTATAATGTCATATTCCAAGATATCATCACCAAGAAAACAATTAGTGAAGGTTTCCTTTTGAATGGTCTCTACTATTTGTCCAAAACTTCTTTTGCTTCTAGGAGTTTTCAAGTTGGCTTAAGTTCTATACAAGATCATAATCTATGGCACCAACGCCTGGCTCATTCATTTGAAAAGGTGATGTCATATTTGTTTTCAAATATGTGCAAATCCGACAAACAATGTGATGTTTGTCATCTGTCAAAATCTTCCAGATTGCCTTTTCCAAATTCTCTATCAAGGGCTCATAAACCCTTTGAAATTGTTCATTCTGACCTTTGCGGTCCTATTCTTGAATCACATGATGGTTTTAAGTATTTTATAATCTTTGTTGATGATTTTACAAGGATCACTTGGTTATATCTTTTGAAATTTAAAAGTGAAGTTCTGAATGTTTTTAAAAATTTTATAATCTTGTTCAGACTCAATTCTCATCAGTTATTCATGTTTTAAGATCTGATAATGGTTCTGAGTATATGTCCAATAACATGTGTCAATACTTGAGTGCACATGGAATTCTACATCAGACTTGTTGTGTTGGTACTCCTCAACAGAATGGAATTGCTGAAAGAAAAAATTGGGATCTCCTTGAGAAAACAAGAGCTCTGATGTTTCAAATGAATGTACCAAAGATCTTTTGGTCTCAAAGTGTGCTCACTGCCACTTATCTCATTAATCAATTACCTAGTAGAGTGCTTGGTGGCAAATCTCCTCTTGAAGTCTTGAAAGGAAGAAAGATTGATATCTCTCACCTGAAAGTGTTTGGTTGTGTTTGTTTTGTTCACATACAAGCTAATAAAAGAGGGAAACTTGATTCTCGAACTGATAAATGTGTGTTTTTGGGGTATTCATCCACTCAAAAAGGGTACAAATGCTACAGCCTTTCTTCTAGAAAGATTATTGTTTCCAAGGATGTTAGATTTGATGAGAATACTCCTTTCTTTGCTGGGAAATCAGATGGTTACAGTCAGGGGAAGTCTTTATTTGATCTGTTTCCAACACCCAATCTTCCTGTCGATGAGGATAGCAGACAACCTTTCCATCCTACTACTCCAGTTCCAGCTCCCAATCTTCCTGCCGATGAGGATAGCAGACAACCTTTCCATCCTACTACTCTAGTTCCAGCTCCAAGTTTCAGTCATTCGGTTGTTAGGGATTCCAGTCAATCTTCTCATCCTACTGCTCCAGTTTCAGAAGTTCAGGAAGTGCCTCTTGATCCATATATTGATCACTCTGAATTACATGTGCAACCTCTTGTTGAGCCGCTTCTTTCACCTCCAGTTGTACCTCGTCGAAATCCTACGCGAGTACGAGGTCCTCTAGCAAAACTTAAGGATTATGTGACATATGTTGCGAGGTATCCAATGACTGCCTTCATCTCTTATAAAAGGTTCTCTTCTGCTCACTCTACCTTTTTGAGTTCTCTTGATAATAACCATGAACCTCAAAGTTTTGAGGAAGCCAATAATCATGATGTGTGGAAGCAAGCTATGGTTGATGAGCTTCATGCTCTTAATGAAAATAAGACATGGAGTGTGGTAAGGCTTCCTAAAGGAAAAAAGGTTGTTGGTAGTAGATGAGTTTACAAGACCAAGTTTCATTCTGACGGGAGTGTGGATAGACACAAGGCACTATTAGTAGCTCGTGGATTTACTCAAACCTATGGAGTATACTACAAGGAGACCTTTGCTCCTGTTGCGAAAATGAGTACAGTGAGGGTTTTGCTGTCAGTTGCAGTGAATCATTCTTGGCCTCTTTACCAAATGGATGTAAAAAATGCTTTTTATATGGTGATATTGAAGAGGAGGAGTATATGAAGCTTCCTCCTGGTCATTCTCAATCTCATAATCCGGATGTGGTGTGTAGACTTCATAAAGCAATTTATGGCTTAAAGCAATCTCCCCGTGCATGGTATGCCAAACTTAGTTCAGTCCTTGAAGAAGTTGGTTTTTGTAGGAGCAATGCTGATTCCTCTTTATTTGTTCGGATTGGTTCAACTAGTAAGCTTGTTGTGCTTATTTCTGTTGATGATTTGATTGTGACAGGTGATGACCTTGAAGAGATTAATGTTCTTAAACAATCTCTTCATAGCAAGTTTGCTATTAAGGATTTGGGGCTCCTTAAGTATTTCCTGGGTATAGAGATGGCCACGTCTCACAAAGGGTTGTTTCTCAATCAAAGGAAGTATACTCTTGATTTGTTGAAAGATGCAGGAATGTGGGATAGCAAGCCTGCCAGCACTCCCCTTGACAACAAGTGGGATATCAGGCCTGCCAGTACTCACCTCGACAACAAGTCTCAGTTGGATGTTTCCAATGAGTCTCTCCCAAATATCAGCTATTATCAAAGGCTTGTGGGTAAACTTATCTATCTTACCATCACTCGACCTGATATAACTTATGCATTAAGCATAGTGAGTCAGTTCATGCATGCTCCTACCATGGCTCATCTTCATATTTTCAAGTGCATCCTTCGCTACCTAAAAGGATCTGTTGGGAGAGGAATCTTGATGAAACCAAATGGCCATACTAACATCATGGGCTACACAGATGCTGATTGGGCAGAAAATTCTCTTGACCGTAAGTCCACTACAGGTTATTTTTGTACCTTTGTAGGTGGTAACTTGGTCAGTTGGAGAAGCAAGAAACAAACTGTTGTTGCTCGTTCTAGTGCCGAAACTGAATATCGAGCTATGGCTTCCACCGCTTGTGAACTGATTTGGCTGAAGGGATTGCTGTCTGATTTGGGATCCCCTAGCAGCCAACCCATATCTCTTTATTGTGATAATCATGCTTCCATGAACATTGCTTCTAATTTTGTTTTTCATGAAAGGACCAAGCACATCGAAGTTGACTGTCATTATATTAGAGCTCAAGTTCAGTCTAAGCTCATTGTCACTCACTACACTCGCAGCTATGATCAGCTCGCCGATATCTTCACCAAGTCTCTTCCAACATCCCATTTCCATCGTATTTTGAGCAAGTTTGGCTCAATGAATCCTCTTGATCCAGCTTGACAGAGAGTATTGAGAGAGTTAGAGATTAGTTCTAATTGAACTACTATAATTCAAGTTGACTTTAGAAGCTACAGCTGTTGGTGTGCTACCATGTCTTCTGGTCTCCTTTCCTTTTTTTTTTTCTGCTGCAACAACATCATTTCTTTTTCTATTGGTGCTGCAACTTGTCTCTCTGTTGCTACAACAAGTTGATGTCCTCAGTCTTGGTGCCACAGCTGTGGCTGTGGCTGAGTTTGCTCTAGTTTTTTCCTATATGTTTCTCATTGTATCTATACACATACTTGTTATTAAACCTTGTAAAGTTATGATTAATGAATATAGAAGAAAAGCTTCCGCAATCTTTGTGTTTAGATTTCTTCGTCATGAAATCCAGTCTTTATTTTATCAAATTGTAGGGGAACAAATGGGGCATTTGAGCTACTTCAACTAGCAAGCAACCACTATAAACTAAAAGCACACAGCTGCCCAGCCTGCTCTTATAAGTTACCCCTAAGGAAACAAATGCCTATCAAATTTACAAACAAGAATTTAGAACCATGTCACAAACTTGAGGAATTACAATCCAGCAATTTACCACAGAAGAAAATCAGACCATATTTCTCAAGTAATGAAGACCGAGACACAAACTTTAAGTTCTGATAGTTAATGCTCCAGATAACTACAAATTTGGCCCTGCAACTATAGAGAATAATCAGAAATTGCATCAAACTATCACCAAATTTTCTTAATTTTTTTTTTCTTTTGTAAAGGGTCTTCTTCAGTAGACTTTTAGTCTGAACCCTTTGTTATAGTTAAATCCGTTAGCAGCAATCATACTTTTCCAAGTGGTCAGTGGCCTAGACAGAGGGTATCAGAGTAACAGCAACATTGAGAACCTTGGTTGGGCATGGCTCTTTAGCAAAGATATCTTAGTACCAGAAATGATGGCTATAGCCTGTTGCTTATGAAAGGCAAAGCTTCATCTGCCATTCATTCACCGTGATCCGACACATTTTACGTAGTCATATACAACGATTCTATGCAAGAATTCTCGATGAAGAACCACCTAAACCAGATTGTATAATTGAATCCCAACACGCCCACCAGATGATCACGGGCAAAGGTTCAATTTGTACAGAATACTAAACATACATATTGTGCAGTTTGTCGAGCATTATTGAAACAGCTTCAAATGCAAAATAAGTCCTTTTTTCTCTCCCGAAAACCCTTGCTCTGCCAGGGTTTCTTTATCGTCGACTCTAGCCATCTTCGACAATACCATCTCAGCCATGTCTGTTCAAATTTTCTCCCTAGCATCACTCTCAGCCCCGTCTAAGGCTGCTCATGTCAACTTTGGGCTTGCCGGAGAGGCGGCTCTTGAGGTTTCCCACTATTTCATCATGGTCAGGGGCAGAGCCAGGATTATATATTAAGGGGGGCCGAGTTATAAAGTGAAAATATAGTATTCAAAAATTAAATAACTGTATATGAATATATACAATATCAAAAGGTAATTAACTTTTGTGTACTGGACAGTTCAAAAAAAAAGTTACTAAACTGAAAACAAAATATGAAATTTAGAATTCATTAAATACATAGAGAAATAACTGAAATAAGTTAATCAATTATAAAGTATTTGTACATAATAGAATGATAAAAAAGAAATTATTCATTATGGTGAGTTGATTAAATATGATATGGCAAGAGTTGATTAAGGTAAGAGAAATAAATTGGATAAATTAAACTTAGTAACAAAAAATGGTGTTTATAGTTTAATAGGAAAGGAATGGGGGCCAAACCTCTAAATTAGAAAGTTTTTACATCTAATTATGTCAAATTCCTTGATTAGTAAAGCCTAATACACAAGTTCAAAAAAATTAAGGGGGTGCCATGGCACCCCTTGGTCTCAATATAGTTCCGCCAGTGATCATGGTTGGGCGCCTCCTCAAGTGACGTCCCAATGCCGCTGGCTTTATGGGAACGATCCCATCCATCTGGAGGTAGCGCTCTGGTCTGCAAATCCATTCTGAGGGAGACCGATTCGTGTTTCAGTTTGATCGAGAAGCAAATTGCAACAAAGTTCTCCACGGTGGACCTTGGTTCTATCAGAATGTGATGCTGGTGACGGCGCAGTACGACGGGATCTCTGCGGTGGTGAACCCTCCTCTTCATTCCATTGAGACATGGGTCTTGATTTTAGGGTTACCGCATTTGCTGCGCAACAAGAAATCTCTTCAGTTGATCGGACAATCCATTGGTAAGGTTCATCGTTTTGATAATTTGGCTCTGAATCGCAAAGATGAAAAACAAAAGATTCGTCTAACTATGGATACGAGGCAGCGGTACAAATTTTATCGCAAGTATTCTTTTGCTTCTGTTCATGTTGATGTTGAGATCATCTATGAGAAAATTCAAGGTCTCTGTAAGTTTTGTGGTCTTTTTGAGCATGTTGTTGAGGGCTGTGACAAGCTTTTTGTTCGAGAAGATGAAGCTTTGCATGGACTCCTGGTTACAGCGATGGGAGAATTGACTATAGCAAAGCCTAAGCTGCCTAATGGCAGCTTTCTGAGTAGTGATGTTGCATTGAGGGCTGAAAAACATAAAGAAGAAGCTGTGCAATTGGTTGCAAAAGTGAAGGCCTTAATGCCAGTACAATTGCCTGAGAAACACTTGATGGTGAATGATGAGTTGACTGCTAGGGTTCTCAAAGCTTGTAAGGCTGGAGGTTTTGTTGTTCCCCCACTTGTTGAGCAACAACAATATGCCAAACAGGGAAGAAAGAGGACAACAGAGCGTCCTCTTATTCAACCGGGGAAGAAGATGCTTGAGGTGTCCACAGTTTTGAGTCCGGAATTTGAAGACTTGAACTTGAGTCTTCCTAATGAGTTGGTTATGCTTTTGGTGACACCCCTAAAGAAAAAGGGTGGGTGATCAAGAGGGTCTACAAACAAGTCTAAGGAGGGTCCACCTCGCCCTACTCTAAAGGGTAGGAAGCGGTTGTTGAAGATTCTCGAGGAGGATGATATGATAGAGGAAGTAAATCCCTCTACTGATTCTACAGAAGCAATGAAAGTGGTTGGCAAAGAGGTAGCTCTACCCCTAAAGACGAAGTCTCCGACTGAAGTTGCTGCAGTGGAGATGGAGAAGGCAGTAGTTAAAGTGGTGAATTCCACTTCTATTATCACATCTGCTTGATTGGGAGATCGACAAGAAGATAAGAATTTTGTTGTCACAGTTTATAACGCTTCGGAGTTTTTAATCTTCTTGTTTTTGGTTTTATATTCGTAAAAGATGAATGTACTTGGATTAGGTGTTTTGGTATGTTTGTGTGAAGAGCATACTATCATAGTTTTTCTGTATAATAGTTTTTTCTGATGGCTCTCTGGACATGTCATTATTGTACTGTTTGTTAAACTTTATTAAAGAATGACCTCTCTTAAAAAAAAAAAAAAATTCATATTGTTGAACTCATGAGTCATGACCTTTTTACCCAGAAAAAGTGGTTTGTCCTGAGAAATGTCCAAACTCTCGTGCCACTGGAAACAAAATGCTTCGTATCATATATCACCATTGATTTAAAACTCAAAAACTGGCTTATAAAGTCAGATTCTCACAACATATTCAGGACAAACTAAGCTACCTGGACAAGTCATGGTTACTACAAAACAAATTAAAAAAGATGACTGTCCTAGATTAATATAGTTGAATATTGTACTAGCTAGCTAGAATCTTATTATTTTGGTCTTTCATTATTGATTTGATACAGTTATCAGACAAATAATTCTTCACGGCATCATCAAATGGTCGACTCCATTTCTCGAAGTAGCTTCCACATCCTGTTCCAAATCTTATATTCTAATCGATAACCTTCATTATTCAAGAGCACTGTTCAGTTTTGGGCATTAATGACTTCTAGACTTGATTGGAAGAATAGTCTAGCTTTCACTACTGCATGCAGCTTTCTCTGAGTACAATTTGTATTAGCATTGCATCCATCTGTAGGAGATCGAGTAACGGATCTACAAAGTATATAAGCTAACACTCGATCTCTTTTGTTAGGAAATGCAAAAACACTAGTTTGCTTTGTGCACCTAGTGGCTTATTTCAGTATTTCAACAAGCATCTGGGGTCTTGACCTCCCAAAGCTAGAAGAGGATATAAAAGAAACAAAGAGTTGTGCATTTTATCAAGCGAACAAGCTGTTGGTGGGGTGATTGTGCTCACTCGTCTTCGTCTCAAATTACATACTAGTAATGTTATGATACCATGTTAGATAATCATTAAACTTTAAAGAAGCGAACCAATAATAAATAAATAAGCAAAACAAAAAAATTCGTGATTAATTATAAAAGTGAAAATGTTGGACTTAAGGCCCCGTTTGTATGGTAGAAAATTATAGTATGAAAATAGAATCAGTTTCATTTTTCATTCTAATGTATTGCTTGGTTGTAAATAAAGATTGGAAAGGAAACAAAAAATGAGATATGACTAGAAATTGACTCACTCATAAGACCTGAATTGAATTACCTAGTGAGAGCTGATATTTTATTTTCATTCCTATGGTTAAAGGTAAATTACAGAAATTAGTCATCTAAAAATTTTTTATTCCCTTAAATAGATCACATATGCAATTAATAAAAGGGTGTTATTGGAAATTAAAGCTTTCAATTTCATTATTATGACTTCTTAAATATTGTGTAATAGGAATGAAAATAAATTACTAATTTAATTAGAATATCAACTAAACACCTACATGAAAATACCAAAATCTTTTCTATTTCATATCAATACGGAAAGAAAAATAAATCATTTTTCTATCTTGACATTTCAACTAACCAAATGGGCCTAAAGAAGATTCACTGTAGAATTTCGTTGACCATCCTTTTGACAAGAGATTCCAAGCTAAGGTGCATTGGCAATCAACATTCTATCCACACTTCTTGGTATTTATTTTGCACACATACATGTGGGTCAATTTGGAACAGTGTGCAACTTATTCAGACAAGTAGACAACAAATATGTCAAAACTAAGCTAGCAGTTTAATAAATTTGGGTGGATCAAAATTCACACTATCTTGTACCTACTGTTGATGAGCATGAACCATTGCTTGTTCTTTGAGAAGGAAGGGGTCCCCTCCTATGTGTGCATCATTTGGAGAATTGGGATGGCCCTCATTCTTGTCCAAATGCTCTTGGGTTTGGTAAATCAGGATGAAGGATTTTTGGTACTGCATAAATCAATTGATTTTGCTATCTGATTGGAGAAGGACACCTGCTGCAACTGCAATGCGTCTCCTGGGTATAGTCCAGTGAATACTACAAATATGTGGATCGAGAAACCATAAGAAGCTAATTCTCCATCATGTTATGTACAATGTCCGGAGCTGGAAGACCATTCAATACCAGGAAACTCTAGTTAGGTGTTTGTGATTCTCACAATTTGGTTATGTATCACACACTGTTTAGAACATAAGGATTTTAGTTACCTGTAGAATCACTTCCATGGATCACCTTGTTGACTAGTTCTATTTTCTCTAAAGCAATTCTCATCTTGTTGGGATTATGCAGCTAAATGCAAGCCATGAACTAATCAAACATTCTTGTCAAACCTTGGTGGTTTAGGTGAGAACAATGCAATAGATTAGACATCGCCTGCAAACACATTCCTTCAGTCTCTATCCATTTTGTATAATTGGGTCTAAGAAAGGAAAGGCACCACCCAAAAAGTAGGAGCTAGGGTTTCGCTTCCCCCATTTTTAGGGATTCAAGTCTCCATGATTGACATTTTCTCAAGAACACATTCTCAATATGGGAAAGGAAAAACAAACTCATTCCCAAACTTTATCACCTAGCACTAGCAAGCAGTTGAATAATGGGGAAAGATGAGCTTAGGTACATTGTGAAGTTTTGAAACTCTCACTACCAAAAATAAAGCTTTAGGCGACGAAACATAAAAAACCGGGTGACAATTTTTTTTTCGTCGCCTAAGAGGGAACTTAGGCGACAAAAAAAAAATCGTCGCCTAAAGTTCCACTTTAAACGACGAAATAAAAAATCGTCGCCTAAGGATAAATTTCGTCGCCTAATATAGAAACTAGGGCGACGAAACAATATTTCGTCGCCTAAGATATTTATATCGTCGCCTAAGTTTTTATTCTTCGGCGACAACTATATTTTGTCGTCGCCTAAGTGTTTTTTAATCCTTAGGCGACGAAACTCAAATATATCGTCGCCCAAGATAATACGAGACAAACTCAAACTCAAATATTTATTTTTACCCTTGGGCGACGAATTTAACAAACATTGTCGCCCAAGTATCATATTGGCCGACGAAATTAGGGTAATTCGTCGGCCAAAATAATACGAATAATTAAAATAAATAAAGAACATTTAAATTTCATTGTACAGGATTTTTTATTTTTACCCTTGGGCGACGAATTTAACAAATATCGTCGCCCAAGTATCATATGGGCCGACGAAATTAGGGTAATTCGTCGGCCAAGATAATTCGAATAATTAAAATAAATAAAACACATTTAAATTTCATTGTACAGGATTTTTTATTTTTACCCTTGGGCGACGAATTTAACAAATATCGTCGCCCAAGTATCATATTGGCCGACGAAATTAGGGTAATTCGTCGGCCAAGATAATCCAAATAATTAAAATAAATAAAACACATTTAAATTTTAAGGAAATGTTTTTTATTTTTATATCCCCGTAAGCGTCTCGTCGATTGGAAACTATTCTCAGTTGAAGGTCCGGCCAGATTACATCATTTGGAGGGTCGAATAGCCATTTCCGTCCGTTTAGGGGTTTGACCGCGCCGATTGACCGGACGGATCGAGCCCTTATCTTTGTCCGATGGAGCTGAATTTTTGCCCACCCACGTAATTCGTTATGCTGGTCATATCTGACAGTCGGTTTTCAGTTTCTCTTCTCCGATCACCAAAATCACGATATATGTACTAATGTTGTATAACTTTTTTATACGAAGTGTTGAGTTTAAGTTTCGTTCTGAAGACAACGTATACGTAGAGGCCTCAAACGCAAAAAAGTCGTGAAATAAGATATGACCGGAACGGTGAAATACGTCAACCCGTGAAAAATGAAGATATTCCGGTAAAATTTCGGTGCCGGTTGTTCCGGTCAACGAATTTTTCTCTTATTTCTACCTAGTGGTAGCCCTATCCCGGGTATTTATTTTTTACCAAATTTTTATATCCCCGTAAGCGTCTCGTCGATTGGAAACTATTCTCAGTTGAAGGTCCGGCCAGATTACGTGATTTGGAGGGTCGAATAGCCGTTTCCGTCCGTTTAGGGGTTTGACCGCGCTGATTGACCGGACGGATCGAGCCCTTATCGTTGTCCGATGGAGCTGAATTTTTGTTCACTCATGTAATTCGTTATGCTGGTCATATCTGACGGTCGGTTTTCAGTTCCTCTTCTCCAATCACCAAAATCACGATATATGTACTAATGTTGTATAACTTTTTTATGTGTTTAAGTTTCGTTTTGAAGACAACGTATATGTAGATGCCTCAAACGCAAAAAAGTCGTGAAATAAGATATGACCGGAATAGTGAAATACGTCAACCCGTGAAAAATGAAGATATTCCGGTAAAATTTCGGTGCCGGTTGTTCCGGTCAACGAATTTTTCTCTTATTTCTACCTAGTGGTAGCCCTATCCCGGGTATTTATTTTTTACCAAATTTTTATAGTCTCGTAAGCGTCTCATCGATTGGAAACTATTATCAGTTGAAGGTCCGGCCAGATTACATGATTTGGAGGGTCGAATAGCCGTTTCCGTCCGTTTAGGGGTTTGACCGTGCCGATTGACCAGACGGATCGAGCCCTTATCGTTGTCCGATGGAGCTGAATTTTTTCTCACCCACGTAATTCGTTATGCTGGTCATATCTAACGGTCGGTTTTCAGTTCCTCTTCTCCAATCACCAAAATCACGATATTCTGAATTTTATGAAAGAACGCTTGGCCGACGATTTTCTTCATCTCGGGCGACGAGATTTATAGTGAAGAACATCGTCGCCCAAGTAGGGTCTTAGGCGACGATATTCATAGTTTTGGGCGACGAGATTTATATTGAAGAACATCGTCGACGAGATTTTCTTCATCTTAGGCGACGACTTCAAAAAATCGTCGCCCAAGATTATCTTAGGCGACGATTTTTAAAAAACAGGGCGACGACTTTTCTAAAATCGTCGCCCAAGAACGCCAATATAAAAGGCAAAAATTCGGAACCCTAGCCATTCGCGCAGCTGCTCACAAATCCAAGCCCTCTCTCTCTCTCTCTCCAAAAATCCACCGAAGCCCTCTCTCTCTCCCTCTCTCCGACCCCGACCCCGCAACCCGACGCCGACCCCGACGCCGACCTCGACCCCGACCCCGACCCCGACCCCTATATATCGTCCCCGACCCCGACCCCGACCCACAATTTAAGGTATAACCCTAAAACCCTAAATTGGTTATGTTCATGAAAATTTTAATTGTTGTTGTTGTTGTTTGAAATTGTTGAAATTGTTTGAAATTGTGAAATTGTTGAAATTGTTTGAAATTGTGAAATTGTTTGAAATTGTTGAAATTGTGAAATTGTTTGAAATTATTGTTTGAAATTGTTTGAAATTGTGAAATTGTTTGAAATTATTTGAAATTGTGAAATTGTTTGAAATTTGGGTGAAGTACAAAATTATTGTTGTGTTGTGAAATTGTTGGTGAAATTATTGTTGTTGTTGTTGAAATTTAGGAAATTAATGGTAAATTAGGGTAAATTTGTGTAAATTATGGTAGGATTTTAGGTTAAATTATGGTAAATTGTGATGTAAATGATAATTATAAAATATTAGGGTTTACGGTTTAGGGTTTACGGTTTAGGGTTTACGGTTTAGGATTTGTGGAAATAATTTGTAAATATATTGTAAATGATTAAATAATTTTTGATTAAATAATTAAATAATATAAATTATAATTGTAAATATATTGTAGAAATTTTGTAAAAAATAATGGATTATTTTTGAGTAAGGATGTAAATATTCGTAAATTAATTTTTGTGATGTAATAATTCTGAATTAATGTAAATAATTTGTTATGTGAATTAAAAAAATAATAAATCCTAAAATAACTATTACTTTTTATTTGTGCTATTATTGTTGATAAATTTTTTGAAATTTATGGTTATTTTTTGTTAAATTAATTATAAGACGGTGAAATATTTTTAATAAATTTATGGTTATTTTAAACAGGATGGACATATCCTCCTTGTAAGTTCCTTACCTTTTCTAATTTTCAATTTTAATTACATTTTATTAAATGTATATTAATATATTTTTTTAATATATCCAATTAGGCGAGGGTGAGGGAGGCGGAGCAAGAGGTCATGAGAGGCATGGTGAACGACACATGGCCGGGCACGGCAGAGGATGACATGTCAGAGGCCATGTCCAGGATCGACACTTCAGATCCTACCGTTGGGGCGCGGATTATGGCCAATGCCTTCCCGCAACGTTCCAACAGCTACTACTGCCGGGGTATGGGAGGCGCTGGAAAGGGGATCCTAAAGACGACGCCAGGATTTCAGCGCAAGGGAGCCGCCGGAGCCTCAAGCAGCAACAGCCAGACCACTCGGCTACAGGATCAGGTCGAATGTCTACAGTCTGAGCTGGAAGCCCAAAGAGCGAGGGAGATAGCCATGGCGGAATCATATGCGGCTTCCGCGGCTGCGCATACGGAGCGGGTGAATGAAGTCACCAATGCCAACCAGGCGGCTATGAGACGGTGGATGACTACCTGCATCGCTGCACATGCGGCCGGACTTGATTTTCCGCCCATGCTTATCGTTGTCCTATACCATTACCTCAGTGGCCCCATCCTCAGCAGCAGCCTCCTCAGCCTGACCAGCCGCCACCTCAGCCTCAGGACCCTCCGAACAGGAATGATGAGTTAGATTTCGAGTTTCTCCGTAGGCAGATAGACTGAATTTTTGTAATAAATTATTTATAAATTTATAAATTTGTGTTATTTTTAATTAAATTTTAGTATTAGAAAAATTTAAAGAAATGCCGAAAAAAAAAATTCCAGCAAAAATTAAAAAAACATTATTTATATATTTAAAAAAATTATTTAAATATTTTTTTAAAAAAATTTAAATATATCTTAGGCGACGAAATTGCTAAATCGTCGATCAAGGACTTACCATATAAGACGACGAAAAAAAATTATCGTCGCCTAAGATGTAGTGATCTTAGGCGACAAAATATTTAGTTTCGTCGCTCTAGGTTTTAAGATCTTAAGCGACAATTTTATTTTCTCGTCGGCCAAGGTGTTAAATCTTAGGCGACGAATATTGTTGGGCGACGAGAAAGTTGTCGTCGCCTAATATGTAGGTCTTAGGCGACGAAATTCGTGTCGTCGCCTAAGAATTAACTCTTAGGCGACGATGGACTGAATTTTCGTCGCCCAAGTTTTTCACTGACGCACTTCTAGCGACGACATGTCGTCGCCTAAGTACTTAGGCGACAAATTTTTTTAACAGGGCGACGATTTTTTTTCGTCGCCCAAGCAGCCTATTCTGGTAGTGTCTTGATTAGTTGATTAATATATAGCTAGCTGCAAGCAGTTGAATACCTAAATAAAATTTTATCAGAAAAACAAAGTATGAACTAGGACCAGAAGCCAAATAAGTATCTAAGAATTTCTAGTTTGCCATGGTGAAGGAATATTGTGCTTACCATAATTTTATATATGCACAGATGAAAAGCATGCCCAGTAACAAGGCTGCATACATATGATTATACCAGCAACTATTGTCACACCAAATTTTATAGAATTCATGTTAAACTTACCAGTTGGATTATTATAGCATCACCAACAGCAACCTAACTTTTCTAATAAGAAGCTATCATTAGAATAATGGGGAAAGATGAGCTTAGAGAAGGAGTAGATTAGTCAAAAAGGGGAAAGCTGATGAGTAGTGAGTGGAGTAGCTTTACTGGAATTTTTAGTGAACACAACGGTTATCGGAGTAGCTCAATGCCTCAATGGAAACGTTGGAAAGTAAAGCAGCTCCCTTGAACTTTAACCCTTTCTTATTTTTCCAGTCTGGCCTGAGCTTTAAGCTAAGGTCATCTCCAGTAGAAGAGAGGGTTATATTGAGGCGGGCTATAATTTAGCCCTTCAAAATGTTATTTTTTATTCATAGACTTTTAAATGATCTCAAACAAGAGAGGGCTAAATTTTAGCTCTTTCAAATATTTTATGATTTCACATTATACTTTTTAATATTTTTCACTCTAAATACGAATATGTTGTCACATTGTATCACATATATGTAGGTACCGTATAATTTCTCACTTATATATTTATTTTATTATAACATTATTTGAATTTGGACCAAATTACTAATATTTAAATTAACTTTTGAGACAAAAAAAATATTTGCATATGTTGTGATTATATTAATAAAATAAGATATCAGTCATATGAATTTTGAGTTGAGAGAATTTACCGATTGTAATGAGATGAGAATGAAATAATCTAATAGAAAGTTGACAATTGTCATAATTTAATTCTTCATCAATCAACCAACATGCATACTTTTAGTTTTTTAATTTGATTTGGGACCACAATTTGGTTTGGCTGGCTAGCCAAAACCAAAGGGCTATGTTTGTCCCTTTTGATGACCTTTTGACCCTTTTATGGCCCTTTGGTCCTCTTCTGAGTTCTTGTTGGAGATCAAAATAAGGCAAAATTTAGGATTTGGCTCTATAGCCTCTGTTACTCTGGAAATCACCTAACTATGCTACCAATTCCTCGTAGTCCAATTGATCATACAAACTGTAGTTTTTCTGAGCATATGTAACATACTAGCAGTAAAAATACCGACTCCCATAGTACTAAGAAATTAAAAATGTCTTCTTGCCCATGTCGGACTGACTGTACTATTGTACAATAAAATTGCATCCGTCATAGATATCATAGAAATGTGTCAATAATTTCTTAGTGTAGTCATTCCACAATAGTATACAAAATAGCAGTCATAAATTCATAATCTATATGTTTTCCTATACCAGTAAATCCATCTAGCCCTGCTGCTTCAATAATTCTAAATTATTGGGTGAAAGTAGAAACTTGGGAACATGGCACAAATCTCAAAGAGTTTTCACAATTTTAGTTGCTCCGTTTCTTTTGCATTTTGATCATATATAGAAATTTCTTTTAAATGAGTTTAGAGAAACTAATTTTGTAGCGCATATAATGACGGCTGAATATCCGGTAATTGAGATTGAGATGTTTCTATTTTAGCAAGACTAGTCTGTCATGTTTTATTCCATAGAATCCGAAATGCTTGTTGAAAGATGAATGATAGAAGATGTAAGAATTTATTTTAGAAATATTTGTGATTGACAGAGACCATATATGTGCGCAGAAGGTTTATTGAGGAAGAAGAAGACAAACAGGACTACTAGCCAGAGAAGTCTGCTACTGAAAATACACAAGAATCATGCAAAATTACAAGGGACAATTTCCCAAATCCTCCTTTTTTCTAAAAGTAAAAAAAGCAAAAAAAAAAAACCAAAAAGCCAGTACATGAGGATCAAATTTTCATGTGAATACTTATGAGGGAGGTAGATTAAGTTCCTCTGCAACCTGTTATGGGCTCCAAGTCACTTGGTTGTCCCTTGTCCAATAGCAGCAACAAGATTCCTCTTCCTGCAGCTTCCCTTCCTTATATCCAAGAAAATAGTTTACCATAAGTTTTACACAGATTTGCCAGTGACCCACGACCCAGTCCTCTTTGTTGTCATTCCCCTCTTTAAGTTTTAATCCCCTTCATCATTATCAACTGCTCAGAATCTCGCACCATTCTCCGTTCTTTGCTACCAACCTTCATTTTTCATGACCCTTCAAGCAACTTAAACCCAGCTAGCTGGCTTCCCTTTAATCCTCAGATTTGGTGACCCAAAACAACTTCTTGTAGTTGGTTACCATCTCTGTTCTGTCTTTCTCACATTCACAGCCCTTTTTGTACTCCATGAGTTTGTAGAACCCAGCATGCTGAGTCAGTTCAAGAAACCATGAGCTTCAAAACACAAGTTCTCTGTTTCTGGTGCTCCCTTTTGCTTCTTCTAGTGCCTTCGTTGTCACTAAACTCAGATGGAGTTTTCTTGCTTGCTTTCAAGTACTCCATCCTCAGTGATCCACTTTCAGTCCTAGAAAGCTGGAACTATGAGGATGAAACGGCTTGTTCATGGAGTGGAGTCACATGCAGCCAGCTCGGAAACCCCGGAACCACTGACATGTTCAGAGTCACAAGCTTGGTCCTCCCCAACAAGCAGCTTTTGGGTTCTATAGCTGAAGAGTTGGGAATGATTGAACACCTTGTCCATCTTGATCTTTCCAACAATTTCTTCAATGGGTCTCTGCCTAAAACCATTCTCAATGCCTCTGAGCTTCAGGTGCTTTCTCTCTCAAACAATGTTATCTCCGGTGAGCTTCCTGAGTCCATTGGTGATCTCAAAAGCCTTCAGCTTCTCAACATTTCCGACAATGCTTTGGCCGGAAAAGTCCCTCAAAACCTCACTTCTCTACAAAACCTCACTGTAGTTTCTCTGAGAAGCAACTACTTCACTGGTAATGTCCCAACCGGGTTCAATTCCGTTGAGGTTTTAGATCTCTCTTCAAATCTTCTCAATGGTTCTCTGCCTCTTGATTTCGGTGGAAACAATCTGCGCTACTTAAACCTCTCTTACAACAAGATTTGGGGGGAAATACCAGCTGACTTTGCGACACATATTTCATCGAATTCAACCATTGATCTCTCCTTCAACAACTTAACCGGACCAATCCCGGATTCACAAGCTTTGCTCAACCAGAAAACAGAGCGGTTTGCAGGAAATGGTGAACTTTGCGGCAAGCCGTTGAAGAATCTTTGCCCAATTCCTTCTACTCTGTCTACTCCTCCAAATGTGACTTCAGCTTCTCCAGCTATTGCAGCCATTCCCAAAACACTCGACTCAAACCCGGAACCAAACACAACCGGCGCACCAAACGGTACTCGGAACAAAACCCAAACAGGGTTAAAACCGGTCACAATCACCGGAATAGTAGTCGGGGACTTAGCCGGAATAGCCATCATTGGACTGGTCATTCTTTACGTCTACCAAGTCAGGAAGAGAAGAAGCAAACTCAACCAAACTTCCGCTTCATCATCACACGTGGAGAAGAAACCAGACATTGTCACTAAAATAGAGGCATCTGCAACAAAACCATCATCATGGTCATGCCTCACGATCAAAGGCGAAGAGACTTCGGAAGCAACTAGCTCAGATAGCGACCACGATGACCACGCAAATGATCAAAACGTTGGAAACAACTCCAAGCGTGGCGTGCTTATAACCGTAGACGGGGAGCCGGAGCTTGAGCTGGAGACGTTGCTGAAGGCTTCGGCGTATGTGTTGGGTGCGAGTGGTCCGAGCATTGTGTACAAGGCGGTGCTGGAAGACAAGACGGCGCTGGCGGTGAGGAGGATTGGAGAGAGTGTGGTGGAGAAGATGAGGGATTTCGAGAACCAAGTGAGGGCCATTGCCAAGATGAGGCACCCAAATTTGGTGAGGGTTCGTGGGTTTTATTGGGGAGAAGATGAGAAGCTTGTGATATACGACTATGTTTCCAATGGCAGCCTCGCCGGCACCGTTAACAGTGAGTCCTTCTCTCTCTCTCTCTCTCTCTCTCTCTCTCTCTGTTTCTTCATTTCTATACGTTTGCCGCGTACGTTAGTGAAATTATTTGCTTTTGTGCTAAAATACGCCTTTTAATATTTTCTGTGGTCATTGCTAATTTTTGGCAATTGCATTAGAACTTACTTTACTTTACCCAAGTATAACCTAGGAACTTCAAATAATTTGGCCACAAAAAATCATTTTACATTGAGTTTCTATAACACGCTTGTTAATGTGGGTTCGAAATTTTTCATCTTTAAGTATGCAATCGAACGATGAAAAACAAAATAGATGTTCAAAGTTTTTAAAGTAAGTTTGTATTCAACTAGACACAAATATTGACTTAAACTTTAGAGTACATGGCAACAGGACATTATATGTGCCTTTGGATTCCATTCACAACAGTAATTCTTTGGGAGTATACTAGTTTCCAAAATGTATTCGGCAAACAAAGACTAGATGTTAAAGCTGTTCATATGGTTTCATACTTCAACCAGCAGAATTGGAAAAAGGTGGGAAATATGAAATATGGAACTTTGTTTTTATACTCCTGTGCATCAATGATCAATCTACTTGAGACCCTTGAGTTGTCTTCACAATTTAGCAAGGGCATTGTTTTGTTTTGTTTATATCTTGGGTGTCTGGAATTTCTGAAGGCTTGGTTTGTACTCTCCTTCGTCTTCACTTAAAAATTTGGTTTTGTAGTCTTTTTATGGAACCCCAGAGGCCAATGTCCAGCTTTATTAGCTAATCTCACATTATAATACAAGCTTAGCATGAGGTGCTAATGTTAATTAGTTTCTTAATTACCAAACCCTGTGGGATCCATTATTCCCATAGAAAAACACGTGAACCATGAAAGAAGATACAGGGCAATCTTTTCACTGCATATTGCAGAAATTGGGAGCCCAGAGAATCCATGGTACATCTTCTGTTTCACCTAGACTGCAGGCTCTAACTGTGACATGGTTAAAGATGGAAATTTACTTATGACATCTTCAGAATTATTACTACCTACCCCAATGCCCTAAACAAAACTATTCACATGCTTACTTTTGCAGCCTTCACTTGTTGTCTGGGAATCTGGGATGTAGGGTACATTTTATGTGCTGGGTCGAGCTGATCTTGCTAAATATCAAATGCTGGCACCCTTGTTTATTTTTGTACACCATCAATTTGGCATGAAAAATTTATGAACAGGGTTGCTCATCATATGAACGAACATTCTCTTATTAATTTTGCAGGAAAAGCAGGTTCATCTCCATACCATCTGCCTCTACAAGTTCGGTTGAAGATAGCGAGAGGCATTGCCCGGGGCCTAGGCTACATCCACGAGAAGAAAAACGTGCATGGAAATATAAAACCAAGCAACATTCTTCTAAACTCTGATTTCGACCCTGTAATCAGCGATTTCGGCCTTGACAAGCTAATGTTAGGCGGCATGATCAGTCACAAAGATAGTGGTTCTGCCCGAGGGTATTTCGGAAGCCTAAAATCCGCAGGGGCTCGCGAAGGTTTTAATGACATGGTACCCCCTGTTGCCGGCAGCCCCATTGCGACATCCTCCTCCTCGGGAGGTGCATTGTCGCCTTATCAAGCCCCCGAGTCCTTGAAGAACTTGAAGCCAAACCCCAAGTGGGACGTGTACTCTTTTGGTATAGTTTTGCTAGAGCTTCTCACGGGTAGGGTATTTTCGGAAAGGGAGTTAGCGGACCAGTGGACCGCTGGCTCGCTGATGGGGGAGAAAAACCGGGTTTTGGTGATGGTTGATGTGGCGATTCGGGCAGAAGTGGAGGGCAGGGAAGATGCATTGCAAGCTTGTTTGAAGCTAGGTTTTAGTTGTGCTAGTTTTGTCCCGCAGAAAAGACCAACCATGAAAGAAGCCCTTCAGGTGCTAGACAAAAGTATTTCTTCAAACTAATAAGTAATGTAATTCGAGGTGTCCCACAAAAGTGGATTTATGTAAAAGGATTTGCTTTGTTGACTAGCTAGAATGTTTGGGAAAAGCATAATATTATTGTTGTTGATATAGCTTAATAAGCTACGTGAGAAAGCGATTGTATTTATGTTTGCCAAGTTATTAAGATTGATGAACATGTTAACTGTTAGTACATAGCCAAAATACTTGGCTGAGCCGAGAATAAAGTGCAATTACCCGGTCACCGAAGATCATTCCAGACAAGATAAGCCCCTCACGGATATCCAATGAGTGAAGGACCGGTAACAAACCGCTTGCCAAAATCACTCTAGCGACAAAACACCCCCCAAAGGGGAGACACCACAAAGACTAGCAAGTAATCCCACATTGGAAACTAAGGCCAAAGTGCCCAAGCTTGGCCTATAAAACAAGCACAAGCTAGCATAAAAGGTACACACACACTCTCTCTCTCACACTCTTCTACCTTGCAAGTGCTCAAAGCTAACTTAAGCATCGGAGAGTCGAAGACTGGGCCACCCCAGTCCCGACTTCTTGACGCTGTCACTTGTGCAGGTTCTGAGTGTAGGACTAAAGAATTCTACTTCGCTCCGCCTCGCAACCCTATCCCGGCTCGGGACGAAGCAGGTAGAAACAATTGACGCTAGAAGGAGGGTGCCTATCTTGTGGAATTCCCATTTAACTCGGCACCATGGTGGAAATCATTGATGACCTTGCGGACCTTGACATATCCCTTCCCCAAACCAGCGATACAGCCCCCATTAGCTATCCAGACCCCGCCACAGCCCTGGAAATCCTCAAGCGGGACTTCCATTCATTCCGCGAGCAAGCGACGAAAGAGAAGGCAGAAGCGGAAGCGTACCGGGTACGCATCGCCGAGTTGGAGAAAGAACAATTCTTGCTCCGCGCCACGTTAAAGCATCATAACGTATCCAACGACAGCTTGGACCGCGCGGCGCGAGTTGCCGGAACCCCGGACGTCCTTCCTAATCAAGGCCAGACTGGTTCCATTCTCCCGGGAGGGCCTAGCCAGATCATATATGTATCTCATCCCCTAACCCACTCCTCATTTCCACTACCAGCCCCCCAACCATCTCCAATCCCCAATGACTCCCCCCTGTTACATCAGCCTAATCCATATGCTCAACTCATCTCCACTATAACCACTGCCAACCTCCCTAACCCACCTCTTGACATGCCAACCCGCCAGACTGTCCCACAGTTGGCTTCGTGAACTGAAATCGTCACGGGTCGCGAGGCCTAGCGACCTTTGTTCTCTGGCTATGGACATCGCCAACGTCCCTGTACACCTCGAGTCCAGAAGGACAAGCAGCCTCAAGCAACCAAACCATTCTAGATGAAAAAGTATAAAGGCAAGAGGGACCCTCATCTCCACCTCGAAACATCCTCGCTGTATAGCTCCGCTAACCGCCATGGCACCATGATCCGACATGGACAACTCCAATATTGTGCTCCCACTACTGGCGATAACGCTTTTACAGTACATAGCCAGATTCTAAGCCTGCATGGCGGAGCCCCACGGTTCCCCCCACGCCAGCCTTATGTAAAACGGTAATGCACGACACCCTCGAAAATCCTAAACATCCAACGCGGTGTCACGATCACCCCATCAGCGTGGGATCAAGTGACATTCCGTAGAGGTGAGGATACCACAAATTACCGCCATTGTGAGCCATAATCAATGTGCAGGTGGATCATTTCAGGTGCCACAGAGCTCTAGTGGACACAGGGGCTGCCATAAGCGTCATGTTCTCTGACTGTTAGAAAGGACTCCGGCGAGACCGAAATAAACTGCACAATAACCACGACCCCCTGGTCAGCTTCTCTGGCGAGATAGTACAACTGTTAGGCTCAGACCGCCTAACCGTGGCGGTGGGACCTACTCTTTGCCGCTCTTCCATTACAGCCCGCTTCCTCATTGTCGATTGCCCCTCATCCTATAATCTCATATTAGGCCGGGACATCCTCTGGGGACTGCAGTGCTTCATAGCCGGTCACATGCTTCTCATGAAAGTTCTTACCCCAGGTGGCATCCTGACAATTCAAGGGGACCGAATAGCTATTGAGCATTGCCATCTTAACTCCATCCAGCAAGGGCGCGGAGCCTATGAGATGTTGCCTCTCAGCCCGTCGGAGCCCATAGATGGCCCGCGGGACGACCCAGAGGGGAGTGGAAAGAAGAGAGCCCCGCGGCCTAATCCAACAGAAGACATAGAATGGGTGTCCTTATCACTCACCGACCCGAAAAGGAAAGTCCGCATTGGCTCAAGTCTCGGCCCGGAACTTCGCCACAAGCTCATTCCTTCCTCCAAGAAAAGCAAGCAGTCTTCGCTTGGTCCTATGCCGACATGCCTGGGATCTATCTCCCCCGACATCATCACCCACAAACTTAACATCCTCCAAGACCATCCCCCTGTCAAACAAAAAAGACGTGATTTCCACCCAAACAAGTATCGAGCTATCCAAGCCGAGGTCTAGCGGCTCAAATAAAATCAAATTCATCCGTGAGGTCTCTTACCCGACATGGGTCTCCAACGTCGTCATGGTCCCCAAACCTAACGGCAAGTGGCGCATGTGTGTTGGCTACACGAACCTTAACAAGGCCTGCCCCATGGACAGTTTCCCGTTGCCACGAGTCGACCAATTGGTTGAGTCCACAGCTGGGTTCAAAACGCTCAGCTTCCTCGATGACTACTCGGGCTACAACCAAATCAAAATGCACCCCGCCGACCAAGCTCATACAACCTTTGTCACCGACAAGGGACTATATTGTTACGAGGTCATGCCCTTTGGCCTCAAGAACGCAGGGGCGATCTATCAACGGCTAGTTAACTCCCTGTTCGAAGATGAAATTGGCGAGATCATGGAAGTATATGTCGATGACATGTTGGTCAACAGCAAGGCAGAGGACGACCACATTGCCAACCTCAACAGAGTATTCACTAAACTCCAAGAGCATGGGATGTGTCTCAACCCCCAGAAGTGCATCCTTGTTGTGGGAGGCGGCAAATTCCTTGGCTTCATGGTCAGTGAAAGAGGCATTGAAGCCAACCCGGAAAAAGTCCAAGCCATCCTGGACATGACTGCGCCGACATCCCGGAGCGAGGTCCAGTGCCTTACAGGACGCCTGGTAGCCCTGGCACGTTTTATTCCCGCCTCACAGACAGGTGCAATCCCTTCTTTCAACTGCTCAAGGCACAACATAAAAAAGATATCACTTAGGGCCCGGAGCATGATGACGCCTTTAACAACCTAAGGACGTACCTTGCCACTGTCCCTCTCATGTCGAAGTCAATCCCTGGCGAGGTGCTTTACCTGTATTTAGCTGTTTCTGCCACCGCCGTCAGTGCGGCACTCACACGCCATGCCCATGATAACGAACTCCCAGTCTATTATTGTGGCAGAGGATTTGCGGATCCAGAAACTCGCTATCCAGACATAGAGAAACTTGCTCTCGCCCTCATTACTGCCGCCAGGAAACTCAGGCCATATTTTCAAGCCCACACAATCCATGTGCTCACCAACCAACCTTTACGGCAAATATTGCAGAAACCTGAAACCTCAAGCCGCATGGTAAAATGAGCAGTTGAGTTGGGCGAATTTGACTTGCACTACAAGCCGCGAGTGGCCATCAAAGGGCATGCAGTGGCAGACTTTATTGTTGAGTTTATCCCCTTAGCCGATAGCAATCCCCACCCAGACGCCCCTACCGGGGACGCCATCTGGGAACTTCAAGTGGATGGATCCTCTAATAACAGACTCAGCAGAGCAGGAATCATAATCACAAACCCAGAGGGTCACTCGTATGAGTATGCCCTCCGGTTTGAATTCAAAGCGTCCAACAACATTGCTAAATACGAAGCTCTTATCGCAGGCATTCAACTTTGTCGAGAGCTCGGAGCCCGACACCTGCACATCTTCAGTGATTCTCAACTCGTAGTCAGTCAGGTGGCAGGGGACTTCAAGGCCAACCAACACAACTTGGAATCCTATAAAAGTCTCGCGGGGGCTCTTCTACAAAACTTCACCTCATACAAACTCACCAAATCCCGCGAGCAAAAAACTCCAAGGCCAATGCCCTTGCGAGACTCGCCACGGCTCCTCCCGAGTCCACGCCACCTGATGTGCACATCGAAACTCTGGATAAGCCTAACATCTCAAGAGCCTATTCAGAAATTTTCGCCCTTAAGCCCAAGGAGCAGCCCTCGTGGATGGACTCATTCATCATTTTCCTTTCGGATGGCACCCTGCCCCAGGACAAGCATGAAGCACAGCGGCTACGCCGCAAAGCCTCCCTTTATTTACTCAGAAGTGGAAAGCTGTATCGCCGGGGCTAGTCATGTCCCCTATTACGATGCCTGCCCACGGCAGAAGGGCACAAAGTGCTGAAATTGCTCCACAGCGGCATTTGTGGGAACCACGCGGGGGCTCGGAACCTCATGTTCAAAACACTTCGCGCGGGGTATTATTGGCCAACCCTAGAACGTGATGTCAAGACGATCGTCCAAACATGCCTTCAATGCCACAAATTTGCAGATTTTGCACATCACCCCCAGTGCCCCTCTCTGTCATCATCTCGCCCGTCCCTTTTAGCCAGTGGGGACTCGATTTCATAGGACAGTTCCCCACTACACCGGGACAGTTCAAATACGTCATTGTCATCATGGATTTACAACACAAAGTGGATTGAGGCAGAGCCCCTCGCCACAATCACCACTGAAAAAGTAATCAACTTCATTTGGCGAAATTTATACTGCCGCTTTGGAGTGCCCCAAGCCATCATCACTGACAACAGCACCCAGTTTGACAATGACACATTCCGGGGATTCTTATCCGCTCAAGGCACGGCAATCTTTTATGCCTCCCCAGCACATCCCCATCAACGGCGATTGTGAGACTCTCTAGATGGCGAGACTCTCGCGGTGTGGCGGGCCGTTGATGGGCGAGTCAGTCCGCGCTAGTTGGCGAGACTCTCATTGATGGGCGAGTCCGTCTGCGCTAGGTGGCGAGACTCTCGGGAGGCTGGCCGTTGCTTGGCGGACTTACTCGCTCCTGGGCCCGCCATATTCTATCTCCGCGATTGTGATGGTCGCGTGCTAAGCCACCCTTGGAGCGCTCGCCACCTCCATCTATATCTCACTTAACCAATTTTAACCTTGATGTCGTAGCCATTACTTAATTGTTTGTGCGTTAGCCCAGTAGCGGCTCCAACAATGTACATTTTTCCCTCTAGCGGCTAAATATAAATGCAATGAAGTACTTGTCATTCCAACATGCTACACTTCATTCCTGCAATACAGGACCACAAACCCATTCACCCCATAGCGGCCCGCCACGCCATAAGCGCGATTCATCTCGCCTACTAGCGCAACCTGCCCCGCTACCTTAATCCTAACCAGCCCACTAGAATTCCTACCAACATCACAAACATGTGAACAATCCCACCACCACATACAAATCCAAAGACAAAAAAAGCAACAAATTCATACCTTGACACAACGGATCCACGTGGTGACAGTGAAGCTGGTTGCAAACAGCCGAGCGCTCGCACCCACGTGATCAAGGATGAAATTGGACGTTTCCCAATCTGAAGATTGTAGAATTGCCGAAACCCTAAACGCAAATTGCAGCTCGCCCAATTTTCAACTTCGAAAGCACGAACTCCCCCCAGCTATCCCCAACACTATCCATAGCGGCCCGTCACGCCGCAAGAGTCTCGCCATCTAGCGCTTACTCACTCGCTCAGCATCGGCCCGCCGCTCGAGAGTCACGCCAACTAGCGCGGACTGACTCGCCCATCAACGGCCCGTCACGCCGCGGGAGTCTCGCCACCTAGCGTGGACTTACTCACCGATTAGCGGCCCGCCACCCCGCGAGAGTCTCGCCATCTAGCACGGACTCACTCGCTCAGCATCGGCCCGCCGCTCGAGAGTCACGCCAACTAGCGTAGACTGACTCGCCCATCAACGGCCCGCCACGCCGCGAGAGTCTCGCCATCTAGCGCGGACCCACTCGCTCAGCATCGGCACGCCGCTCGAGAGTCAAGCCAACTAGCGCGAACTGACTCGCCCAGCAACGGCCCGCCACGCCGCGAGAGTCTCGCCATCTAGTGCGGACCCACTCGCTCAGCATTGGCCCGCCGCTCGAGAGTCACGCCAACTAGCGTGGACTGACTCGCCCATCAACGGCCCGCCACGCCGCGAGAGTCTCGCCACCTAGCGCGGACTTACTCGCCCAGCAACGGCCAGCCTCCCGAGAGTCTCGCCACCTAACGCGGACGGACTCGCCCATCAGTGAGAGTCTTGCCAACTAGCGCGGACTGACTCGCCCATCAACGGCCCGCCACGCCGCGAGAGTCTCGCCATCTAGAGCGGACCCACTCGCTCAGCATCGGCCCGCCGCTCGAGAGTCACGCCAACTAGCGCGGACTGACTCGCCCATTAGTGAGAGTCTCTCCAACTAGCGCGGACTGACTCGCATGCCATTAGCGCATTTCCTCGCCACTTAGCGCGAACTACGTCGCCCCGTAGCGACACGCAACGCCAATAGCGCGTTTCCTCTCGCCAACTAAACTCGGAACTTCGCCCCCGTCACCTCGCGACCCTCGCGTGGGGACTTGGGGACTCTGCACCATGCCTCCAGCGACCGGGTAAAACCTATTCTCGGCATCTATAGAATAACTCCCCACCCAAGAGCTCTCTCGGACTGGGGACTTGGGGACTAGTTAGTACATAGCCAAAATACTTGGCTGAGCCGAGAATAAAGTGCAATTACCCGGTCACCGAAGATCATTCTAGACAAGATAAGCCCCTCACGGATATCCAAGGAGTGAAGGGCCGATAACAAACCGCTTGTCAAAATCACTCTAGCGACAAAACACCCCCAAAAGGGGAGACACCACAAAGACTAGCAAGTAGTCCCACATTGGAGACTAAGGCCAAAGTGCCCAAGCTTGGCCTATAAAACAAGCACAAGCTACCATAAAAGGTACACACACACTCTCTCTCTCACTCCTCTACCTTGCAAGTGCTCAAAGCTAACTTAAGCATCGGAGAGTCGAAGACTGGGCCACCCCAGTCCCGACTTCTTGACGCTGTCACTTGTGCAGGTTCCGAGTGTAGGACCAAAGAATTCTACTTCGCTCCGCCTCGCGACCCTATCCCGGCTCGAGACGAAGCAGGTAGAAACATTAACCTACTATAAGATGTAAAGATGGTTGTAGTGGAAATAATGAAAAATGAAACTGAAGAGCGAACATATGCAAAAACCTAATGCGCATAGTTTCTGAAACAAACCAAAAGAGCGCCGCTCTACTATCTCCCATCAACCCCGATCGAATTTCCTTCCACCAATCTCATCTTCTTTGATTACTATGTCAAGCTCCATCGATGATGTCACAGCTAGTTTTGATGTCTCACACGCCTTTGCGGGTAAGGATGTCCTTGATGTTTCTCGTCGATCTAGCGCGCCTCAGCCCACAACATTCAATCATATCTGCTCGCAAAACCATTGGTACAAAAGCGAGTGAACCCCCGCTGATCTACGAAAAAACTTCAAGCGCATCTGGACAATCAATGGGAAGTTCAAGGTTCAATAAAGGCCGACTGGCGACTGGTTTGTTCTTGTTCCTGTTTTCATATAATAGGACGTTTAACAAAGTAGTCTTGATCGAATCATACCTTTGTCTCTGTCCATTTTAGGAGGTTGGTATTTGTAGGAATTGTTTTTTAAGGCTAACTCAGTTACCCAGTTGTAATATTTTAAGAAAAAAAAATGACGACCTGAGTCATGAAAAGTGGTGTTCTTGGTCATGGACTCATGGGTGTGACCCAAGGAAATACCTAGGTCATGAAAAGTCACTACTATGACCCAACAATTTTTATGAGCGCAAGGTTGTTTTTTGTTTTGTTTTGATACAAGCAAAGAAACAACCACAATGAAAAACCACAAACATAACCCTCGCTCAGCTGATCCAGATGAAATGCTGGGAACATAGTAACGGGGAGACACGACAACGAAACAGCAGGGCTCAGTCTATCATGACTAAGGTCAGTCAACTTCTCGGCAAAAAAAATTGCTTATCTAAAAATATGCCTAAACTGGATGGACTGAAACTGATGAGCCATAAGACGAATATCCTCCACAAGAACCTTAATCCATTAAGGAACTGAAACCTTGTTAAGCACACACCTTTGAGTCTCCCTCCACCTAGATGTGAGGGAAATGATTAAGAAAAGCTAAACTTAAACCATCACGTAGAGCAGTTGCTTTAGCTACAAGGACTCCTGATTGACCAATTTTCTTAGAAGCAGCAATAACAGGATTTCCAGATTCATTCCGAATCACAAAGCCAGTAGATTCCACACCATTTCTCACGGAACCATCAAAATTCAGTTTAACCTTGTGATCATCAGGAGGTTGTCATTTTAGGGTTTGTCTCCCATTATGTATGATATGATACCTTTTGTAAATATGTCTAATTGTGTGGCACATAAGGGCTTTTGAAGGGGTAAATGGTCATTACATGGTCAATTAGTTTTTTCTTCAATAAATGATAGTCACACATTTTATGAGGCATGCTATGCTATATGGTATACTAGAATTTTCAGCCGTATAAAAATACTTAGACAACTTCTATTTAGGAGGGTTAGCCTGACACTAGCTAGTTCCAAAACAAGCAGCCCCATAAAAGGTTTGAGTTGAGCAAGGAACTAACTGCTGGAAGATTAACCTGTTCCTAGAGTTCCATATATACCAAAGTCACATTCTTCACCATTTCATTTCCCTCACATTTCTTCCTTGAATCTTTCTACACCCCTTCTACTCAACCATGACTACTTCCGACTCCGACGACCCAACTCGAGGTCCATTTTCTTCTCCCTGCTTCAACTTGCTGTGGCGACATTATCAGCAAGAAATGAAAGACGATGAAGAACGTCAAGCTCGGATAACCTCCTTCCTTGCTCTCGTGACTCAGTATCTCAAGCTCAAAGAGGAAGAAGATGGTATTTCAGTTTCTCACCTCAAAATCTTTCATTTATTTTTGGCGCAAATTTTCCCAAAATTTATGTGTTTGGCGGGAAAATTTCCAGTTTTCCCTCCTTCAAGAAATTGAAATTGCTTCATATCTTCAATTTATCTAACCTCCCTGATTTTCTGCATAATGATTCTCATATTATATTAATGTCAGATTAATCTCTTTTTCTCTAGACCATTTCATTCTAATAAACAATTCATGGGTTCTGATTCTTCTGACGATGAATTTATGCTCTTATGCACTACTACACTAATATTAATAGCCATACGACAACGCCGACTCGCTAGCCGGAAGCGGCGAAGAGCTCGCCGCCGGCGCGGCACAACTACTCAAAGACGAAACGACGGCGTTCCGCGCGTAGTGCCCCACGCTGGGCCCCACTCGCCTTCGTTGACAAGCGACGCGGAGAGCGCTTTTAAACCCGAGAACTCGCTCATTTTAAGAACAAAACGCGACACGTCGTCTATCCTCCTCCCACCGAAAAACCCGGAAATGGAATCGTCGCCGGAGCAGATCTTCATCCTCTCGGGTCAGAGCAACATGGCGGGTCGGGGCGGGGTGATCCGTGACCACCACCACCAGCACTGGGACGGCGTCGTTCCGTCCGAGTCTCAGCCCGATCCTTCGATCCTCCGCCTCAGCGCTCACCTCCGCTGGGAGGCGGCGCGTGAGCCTCTCCACGCCGACATCGACGCCAAGAAGGTGTGCGGCTTGGGTCCGGGAATGTCGTTCGCCAACGCGGTGAGGGGGCGCGTGGAGGGGAGGATTGGGCTGGTGCCGTGCGCGGTGGGCGGCACGGCGATCAAGGAGTGGGCGCGTGGGGAGCATCTGTATGAGAATATGGTGAAGAGGGCGCGTGAGAGCGTGAAGACCGGGGGAGAGATCAAAGGGTTGCTGTGGTACCAAGGGGAGAGCGACACGTCGTCTGAGCATGATGTTGATGCGTACCACGGGAACATGGTTAGGCTCATTGACAATGTTCGCCAGGACCTTGCTTTGCCTTCACTTGCAATCATCCAGGTTGGTCCTCTCACTCACTCTCAGACCTAAATTTAATTCTAATTCATTTTCGAATATTTGATCACTAATGTTTAATATTTTTTTGGTAATAAATTGTTGTAGTTCGATTTTTCGCTAAGGTAATTGTAACTCAATTTCGAATATTTGATGGCGAATGTTCACGTTGTGTAGGTGGCTATTTGTTCCGGAGATGAGAAGTACTTGGAGAAAATTAGGGAGGTACAATTGGGGATGAAGGTTGAGAATGTTGTGTGTGTGGATGCCAAGGGATTGGAGCTGAAGGAGGATCATCTTCACCTGACCACCAAGGCTCAAGTTCAGTTGGGTCAGATGCTGGCTGATGCATACCTCAAGCATTTTGGATCAGCTGATTCCCATCATCCTGCCCTTTAGAGTGAAGTATTAAAATTACATGCTATTTGAATGTTTTGAAGCTTTCTTTATGTTCTTTATGTGAGCGTGTAATCTTGTTTATTTGGTGATGTAGAGGACTTAGAGATGATTAATAATGATCTATGATTCAACTTACAAACCATGTGTGTTCGTTCTTAGTAGTTTGTTCAGTAGAATAGAACCCAGTTTCCTTTATGGCAAAAGCTCGATCATGTTTCTAATTTATCAATATCAGTTTCCTTTATGGAAGGATTACTGTTCTATAAGCAATATAAAACCCAAGTCCCTTAGCCTGGATAGTCACTGATCAACTAGAACTTGCTTTTAAAAACCTCATATGCAAGTGACCTTCGAAATTTTGAGAATGAGTGGCCTGTTGCTTGTTGGAAGCACCCTCTCTTCATCATATCTCCCTGCAACTACTGAATCCAGCCCCATAGGCTTTTAGAGGCCGAAGCTCCATCTGAATCAAAGTAGCATGAGTGGCAGTTATCCCTTGCTCATGGGCGGCAATCACTTTGAGATCAATTCCAATGACTGTTCATGCTACTTTGATTTATGCCATTTGACTGATCGTGTTATTTTTATTTATATCCATTCATATCTACCTACTGGTTTCTATATCAGGAATGGTGTTTTGTCTCTTGAAAATACTACGTTTTGCACGTAAACCAGATAACAAATTATGCAAGAAAGATGAGGTACTGGAGAAAACTAGAGTAGAATGTGAATTATAAAGTTTTCATGTTCAAACAACGAGTAGTGTGATCATTTCGGAGATAAAATGCGTCTTCATGGAGGTTGCTCATTTTTCTACGCTAATTGAACTGCCTACGGATCATGTGAAGAAAAAGTTGGCTTAGATAAATTTGGACTATCACCTTAAAAACACTTTGAATCATGGTGCAGACTGCCTCTCAGTTTTTGAGGATGTCACTAAACATATGTAATACAACCTACAGAATTGGATGTCACCCTGCAAAGTTTGAAACAATATCTAGCATGCATGGGCAGGGTTGTTGATAGCTTATATGTGAGGTCGCCCAAGATGCAGAGATTAATTTGGGTTGTTCATGTACGAAACATGGCTGTCACATATATTGTGCTCCAAGCTATATCTGGTAGCATTACATGCAATTTTGCTGTCAATAATCAGCACAGGTTTAGCTTTAGAAAGTGTGGCAGTGGTCTTAGAAATTTAGATCTATGGTTGTTTCTTAAGTTAGAACGTTCATTTTACTCGTCGAATGTCTAATTATAAAGTAGTTTTAAGCCTTTCTCCACCCAGCTATTTTAATGAGATTAGTGTATCTAATAAAATTTATGAAAATTTTCGGCTTGATATATATTTTGACTCATGAAGGACATGTAGGTGAGGCGGTATATAGAGATGGACGCAAATGTGGTCGCGATTGTCGAAAGTGTGGTTATCATCTAACATTTTATCTAGTTAGATGACGAATGTTCACGTTTTGTAGGTGGCTATTTGTTGCGGAGATGAGAAGTACTTGGAGAAATTTAGGGAGGTTTAATTGGGGATGATGGTTGAGAATGCTGTGTGTGTGGATGCAAAGGGATTGGAGCTGAAGGATGATCATCTTCACCTGACCACTGAGGCTCAAGTTCAGTTGGGTCAGATGCTGGCTGATGCTTACCTCAAGCATTTTGGATCAGCTAATTCCCATCATCCTGCCATTTAGAGTAAATATTTATTTCTCACAGCATTCTCAACCAGATTTAAAAAAAAAAAAAAAAATCTGGTATGCCTGAGATTTTTTTTTTTTTTCTCGATACAAATATGCCTGGGATGTTTAGATAATGAGATATTGAAGGAAAGTTAAATAGTATGTAGAAGAATAAAAATAGTCTAAAATTGTAAATGACAAGTTATACTCTCTTATTGGGTTCGTAACAACACCACCTCATTTGCGCTTCTTTGCTTATTAATGTACTGGAGGTAATCATGTAGTTTGTGTGCAGTCATGAATATCTTGTTCATCAATTAAAACATACCAATCTGGCTTGGTACAACTGGGGTTAAACCAAATTCAGTAAATTGAGTTTGTTTTAATAGTTCGGTATTGTTTTTTACTGTCTTCAAGTCACTGGATAGGTATGGCAAGAGGGTTGTTTTTATGGTGCAATTTGAAGGACATGCATTTTTTTTTTTGGTCATGAAACAATTATCATAAAAGACAAAAGGCACAAAAAGGCTCAAACAAAGCTAAGATCAAGCAAACAAGCCTCTTAGTCATTTTTAAGAAGATTAAGACATGAGAAAGACATTACAAAAACAAATCAAACTAAAGACCCAAAAGCCTAAAACATTCAAACCTTAAACAAAATTTCTTCTTCATCTCTAACTTGCAGCCGCCTTGAAATGTCGTCACCGGAGCTCCGATGAAAATCTCAAGCAAAGATTGGTACCCATATGTGGTCTGCAAAGGTGAGGAGAACAGAGCCTCCGTACATTCTCCCGTCAACCAATTATGAGAAAAACTCTTATAAAAGAGTGACAACAACCAAGCCAAAATAGATCTCAATAACCAAGCTTGAGATCTAAAGAAGTACGTGGTTGCAAATGATGACAGAATCTTCCATAACAGGACAAGGTAGAGAAGAAGAAGGAGCCTTAATCACGGTTTGAAAATCTTGAGGAGCAGAGGAAGAACAAGATCTGAGAGTCAACATGAGAAGGACATTACAAGGTTGTTGTGGGAATTTGCATGCTAAGTCCATACTAGCTGATAATTTGGAACTTACCACTTTAATTAGAAGATTGTATAATTTTTTTTTTTGTAGGGAAAATGCCCAAATGCCCAAAAACCATGAAATTAGAGCCCAATTGAATGAAAATCCTTTCATGAAACCCATTCCAATGATTTTGATTAAAAATACATCGTTACCCTTTTGTGTAACTAATACGTACCCACACAAATCTCATCAGTTTCTTCTCATCCGGATATGTTCTCTCTCTCTCTCTCTCTCTCTCTCTCTCTCCTCCTCCTCCTCCTCCTCCTCCAGCGCCGATCAAGAAGGCTATGCCTGAGATCTCCGTCGATCTTTTGCTTCGACCTAACCCTAGGCTCACCTAGATCTAACTCACGAAGGCAACATCAACATGATGAAGGCTACGTTGGAGTACACTATGGAGATTGCTCAAGAGTATGCGAGCAAGTATGTTAGCTTGTTGTTTTGATGATTGGAAGGTTCCTCATGTTGTTTCGGTTGCCTATATATTTAATGGATCTATTGTAAGTGAGGCATGGATATCCAGGTAAGTGAGACATGGATCTATTGGATAGTTGTCAAATGATTTGTAATGCATCAGAAACTTGGTTTAATTTCTTCATATCTCACTGATGTGCATCAAGTGGCCTTATGGTCTTCTCTTCTCATATATGTTTATGGACATCTACTCCACCATCTCCTCCACCATTTATTGCTCCCCAACAAAACATTTTTCATCATTACTGTCCTTAAATAAGTTTTTATTGACCCCTAGTAGAAATTTATTGCCCCCAGTAGAAGTTTACCGTCTCTCAGTAAAATCTCAGTAGAAGTTTACTGCCCACAATAACCCATTTTTCATCATTACTGCCCCCTAATAAGGTTTTATTGACCTCAATAGAAGTGTACTGCCCCTTAGTAAAATTTAAGTAGAAGTTTATTGTCTCCCAGTAAAACATTTTTTCATCATTACTACCCCTTAATAAAACTTTAGCAATGGTGCGGTATACTTCCGGCAAGGTCCGGTGAAATTTTTAAATAAATCCGGCTAGATTTCCGACAACCAGTGAGATTCCGGTGACATTTAAAAAATCCAGTGAGATTTCGGCGATTGCAAGATTGCGGTCACAGTGACCGGATTCCGGTGAGGCTCCGACCAAATCTTCTCTCTCTATGCATGTTTTAAGGGGTAAAGGCAAAATAATCTTAAAATAATATTGTTTGTTAAGACTTTAAGTAAAGAATTGTTCATTTTGACACAAATAGAGGTATCTTATATTGAAATGAGCTATTAAAAAAGATTGTCATTAAAATGGATAATGAGAGGTTAAAATGAGTAGAAGTTTGGTTGGTAATTTAGACACTTAGCTAACAACGTAAAGCACGGCAAGTACCAAACGACACAATAACATGCATATCAATTTTGACACAACCTTAACACGATTCAAATCTCGAATTAGTATCAAACATATTACCTCAAATGCCACACAAAAGAGTCGCAAATGAACCGGTTTTCTTTGGTTGATTTCCTATCCAATATAATTATTTGCATTTTGAAAAACAGAAAGTTTTCCATTCCACAGAATTATATATGTATCTATGAGATCGAGTATCGAATTCTGTTTACTCACTTTAAATTGGCTCACGCGGACACAACCGGTTAAAGAAGAACCGTGTAGAAAGTAGAATCGAGAATAATCAACCTTAGAAAATCCAACTCCTAGTTGCCTTCCTCTTCCTAAAGATTCAAAGCAAAGTCTCAGATTAAGGACGATTGATGATTTTCCTTTCTAGTCCAAAGCGAAAACGAATTGTAAATCAAACACTGACCAACACCAATCCGAAAAGGCATAAAGAAAATCATCAGATCTGCCAAGTGCGTGGTCCTCCTCACTCAACTTGATACTCCATGAAGGAGGATCTCACAGCATATCCCCTCAGATTTAATTTTATTTCTCTCTTAATTCGTCTCAGTCTCCACCAAGCGCCAACCCCCTTAGCTACTGAGATCAATTTCTATTATTCTATTTCTTTCCTAACAATCTAAGTCTTCCCTTTCCGGTGAAACTAAATATAATGAAACAAAATCGGTTACATGTCCTTGTGCCTAAATGCTTGTACGTATGTGAAAGTTTTGAAGTAAAAAAAATGGTGTGTTTGTATTTAAGGCGAAAGGTTCGTGAAAATGATTGCGAGTGAACAACCAAAATAGTAGTTGATTCAAGCTAATAATGGGACTTTGATGAAGTAGTTTCCATCAGTAACAAAGAATAGGCTAGGAGTGAAAACGATTCCTCTCAACATCAAAATGGATTGATTTTTTTCATCCTTTGCTTTTTTTTTTTTGGCTGAAAGATGAGTAAGAGAGGAATGTCCCATAACACTCTTATGTATTAAAAAAGAAAAGAGAGAAACATCAAGAGAGGAGGATTATACAACAACCTCTCATAACAAAATAACAACGAAATAAAACTATGAAAATCGAAATTGGGAAAAACCCATAAGATCACTACTACAATATGACAAAATAAAAGGAGGAGCTGAATTCCACCAAATCAGTTGTGTTAATGACATATCGTGATTAGCCAAAGCATCTGCAACCTTGTTTGCAAGAGGATTATGGAAATGTGAATAACTTTACATGTGACAATGTGCAATGTCGCAACATGTCGATTTGAATAACAAAAAAATATTTTTATATAAAAACTCTTGTTTCGTTTGTCTAGACGTTAAGTTAGATAATTACTGAAATATAAACATGGTCAACGAAGGTCTTGTTTCTATTCGAGATCACTCAAAGCGATACTTCAGATACTATCATACTACCACAAAAATCAAATTCCAGGACCATTGAATAATTACTCCCCTCAAGTTCATGAACCTCCATTTATTTCTCACAAGAACTCGATCATTTACTTGCCAACAAAATTCACTGATGATTTTTACCGATGACTTAATATTTAAGCCACACTGCCAAATGGCTGCGGATTGATTGGCTTATCTCCCACCAACCCCAACCTCCAGCCACACGCCCCTCCCCCCTTCCGTAATATCCACGCGCTCCCTTGCCCAATTTTCCCGCCCGTATCACCAGCGCGTGACATTCCCCTTCTCCTCGTAGACCTCTCACGGCTCTGAGTCTCACAGGGCTGACCTCACTCAGCTCTCTCTCTCTTCTCCCTCTCTCACTATAAATACTAAAACCCAAACCCCATAAGCACCACCACCGTCAACCACCTCCACCACCATGGCCATGTCAGCATCCCAAACCCTCCGCACCTCCTTCCTCCGAAACCCTACTTCCTCCTCCTCCCTTTCTCTCTCCTCCAAGAACCCCCTCGCCTTCTCCCTCCCCTCCCGCCTCCGCCGCCTCGCCGCGCCCAGGCTCGTCGTGGTCCTCTCCGCAGCGAGACTCGACGCCAAGCCCACCGTCCTCGTCGCCGAGAAGCTCGGCGAGGCGGGGCTCGACCTCCTGAAGGAGTTCGCCAACGTGGACTGCTCGTATAACCTGAGCCCCGAGGAGCTCTGCACCAAGATCTCGCTCTGCGACGCTTTGATTGTCCGGAGCGGCACCAAGGTCAGCCGCGAGGTGTTCGAGTCCTCCGGCGGGAGGTTGAAGGTCGTTGGCCGAGCCGGCGTTGGGATTGATAATGTGGATCTGGGCGCCGCCACCGAGTTTGGCTGCTTGGTTGTTAATGCTCCGACGGCCAACACCGTCGCCGCCGCCGAGCATGGGATTGCTCTCCTCACCGCCATGGCTCGCAACGTCGCTCAAGCCGACGCCTCCGTCAAAGCCGGTGAGTTAGTTATAACTATTTTCACTGACGCATTTCGTCGAACACCTGGTGCTCACTTTTGTTGTGCTCATGATTTTTTTTAATTGTTTTTTTCTTCAGGTAAATGGCTACGAAACAAGTACGTTGGAGTTTCGCTTGTTGGGAAGACCCTGGCTGTGATGGGGTTCGGCAAGGTTGGATCTGAGGTGGCTCGTCGAGCTAAGGGGCTTGGTATGCATGTGATAGCACACGATCCTTATGCCCCAGCGGATCGTGCTCGCGCCATTGGTGTGGAGCTTGTCAGCTTCGACGAGGCTCTGGCCACTGCTGATTTCATCACCCTGCATATGCCTCTCACTGCTGCTACTAATAAGGTTCTCAACGACGAGACATTTGCGAAGATGAAGAAGGGAGTGAGGATTGTGAACGTTGCGCGAGGTGGAGTTATTGATGAGGATGCGCTGGTCAGGGCGCTTGATTCTGGAATTGTTGCTCAGGTTTGAATTGTGTACTCTGCTGTTTTTTTTTGTTGCTTAATGCAGGACAGTTAGTAATGTACTGTTGTTTTTTTGTACAGGCTGCGCTTGATGTGTTCACTGTGGAGCCACCGCCACAGGGCAACAAGTTGGTGTTGCATGAGAGAGTTACTGCCACCCCTCACCTTGGTGCTAGTACCATGGAAGCTCAGGTAGACTTTGCTGCATTGCATATATGACAATGTCTGTTTTTGTCTCACCTGGTTATCATCTTGACTTTGATATTGAAACTTTGGAATTGATGTGCAGGAAGGAGTGGCCATTGAAATTGCTGAAGCTGTTGTGGGAGCCTTGAAAGGGGAGCTTGCTGCCACTGCTGTCAATGCACCAATGGTTCCCGCTGAGGTATAATCTCAATTTTTAAGATTTTGAAACCTGTCATGAAACCTGATAGTGATTTGTTTAATACTGGTAATACACAGGGTCCTTGAATAGGTACCTATTAAGCTTGATAAGTGCAAAGTGAATTTATAGGGCTATTAGTTATCCTTTAGTGAATGAACTCTTGAAGAACTAGCAAATCTAAAATCTTTTGAACCAGTTGACAAATTATAGTTTGTCAAAGAAGGGGGTGGTGGGGGTTTTCTAAATTTTCTTGACTCGAATTCCAAGAGTAATCCGAAGATTGAATTCTTGAGCATGTTGCAAGGATTTACAATTTTATCTGGTTGCCATTCATGATTGTAGGTTTTGGCGGAACTAAAGCCTTATGTTGAACTTGCCGAGAAACTTGGGAGACTGGCTGTCCAGTTAGTGGCAGGAGGCAGTGGTGTGAAGAATGTAAAGGTTTCATATGCCTCAGCTAGAGCTCCTGATGACCTTGACACTAGACTTCTTCGAGCCATGATTACCAAGGGTCTCATTGAGCCCATATCCAGTGTTTTTGTGAATTTGGTGAATGCTGATTTCACTGCTAAACAGAGAGGACTCAGGATAACAGAAGAGAGGACTATTCTAGATGGTTCACCCGAGAATCCCCTGGACTCCATCCAGGTGCAGATTGCCAATGTGGAATCTAAATTTGCCAGTGCCATATCAGACAGTGGGGAGATAAAGGTGGAGGGTCGGGTTAAGGATGGGGTTCCCCACTTGACAAGGGTTGGATCTTTTGAAGTTGATGTGAGCTTGGAAGGTAGCATTATCCTCTGCAGACAGGTTGATCAGCCGGGTATGATAGGATTGGTTGGAAGCATTTTAGGAGAGGAGAACGTGAATGTTAGTTTCATGAGTGTCGGAAGAATTGCCCCAAGAAAGCAGGCTGTGATGGCAATTGGTGTGGATGACACACCCAGCAAGCAATCTTTGAAAAGGATTGGGGACGTTCCAGCCATTGAAGAGTTTGTGTTTCTCAAGTTGTAGTGTGGCGTTATATTAATCTGCGCCTTGTTTCATTATGTCTTCTCTTATTTTGAGCGACAGTTTCACATGTTTTACTCCCCGATTTTGAAGTCCTTTGATGTTGTGGTAGATTTAGAGTGAGGAATCAAGAATAATAATTCAGTTTCTAATGAAAAGGATGTATTTTATTGATTTGTTCCCATTTCTTGTTCCCTTTTACCGTGCTGTGTTCAAAATATTTGGATGAATCCCCATGTTTTCATTTGAAAGTGTTCTTCGCTTCTTCCTTGGAATGCTTGAATTTGCAGTTCCTAAAGGTGTGACAGAAAAGAATTGCTTTGATCTCAGAGAATAAGTTTAAATTTATAATAGCATTGAAATAGTTGGATGTCAACATCTGTCCTTTGATCCCCTTGAAAAGGAGAAAAAAAATCCTCTGATATGCTACTTCTGGGAAGACTAATATTGGAACAAAATTTATTCCAAACTTCTGCATTGGTCTTCAGCTCACAGTTCTTTATTCCTTGTATGATTTCTTGAGGGAACATCATTCTATATTTCCCACTCACAATCTTCAGTAATATGACGCGTATGAAGCTTGTATTGCCTCATTAGAAGCCACCGGATCAAATCTGGCCATTAACTGTTGTAAATCAGGATCCAGAAAGGAAAGGAACCTGAGCTACGGTTGTTGGTAGTGAGATGTGGAGGTTATGAACTGCTAAATAGGCAGCAATACCAGCTGCATAACCGGCAAAAGCAAAACCGCTCACCTGCAAGAATCAGAAGTTCAGGATGAACCTATTTTTTCTACCAACACAAAACTGAAACCAGATGCTTTTAGATAAAGAATACTGAACAGAAGTTTATACCTTGCGAAAGTACCAGAAGAAGTCCACCTTTTCCATCCCCATAAAAGCAACTCCGGCTGCAGAACCAATAACTAGCATGGATCCACCAGTACCAGCACAATATGCAACCAACTGCCAAAACTCAGAGTCCTGGGGAAAAGAGGTGACATCGTACATCCCCATAGCAGCAGCAACTAGTGGAACGTTGTCTATAACTGCTGAGACAATTCCTATTGAACTTGCAATCAGTTCAATATTCGGAATATGAGCATCCAGGTAATTTGCTAATTCCCGAAGAATTCCTGCTGCTTCCAGGCTGTACAAATTCAGAAAGTGCAAATTAAACCTTTTGAAGAAGCAATGGACAACTTTTGCATGATGCACACAAAAATCAATCGCAGGGAGATATACCACAAGCAGCTTTGTACATGTCAAGCCACATGATGCATTTGACATGAAAGTTCTTGGCTTCCTCATTTTAGGATGGTCAATGTTATGGTGATGATCTAAGAAACATAAGAGTTGACTTAAGTGCTTATTTAGTTACCTGCTAACAGATAATAGAATACCGAGGAAGAAAAGTGCTCCTTGAGTGTCAATCCGTGACAAAGCCTGTGGTACTTTCAACCTTTGTCTTTCTGATTCACCATAGTGAATTGCATCAGTCAAAATCCAAAGGATTCCAAGTCCCAACAGCATGCCCATGTAAGGAGGCAAACCAGTTAGGGACTTGAAAATTGGAACAAAAACCAAAGCTCCAATGCCTACAGAAAACACAAGTTGTCCCCTAGGAGCCATCTGTTCGGATGCCATAACATTGGATCTGTCTGGTCCATCACCACTTGCTTCACTGAATGGAAGAAAAACTCAAATTATTCATCTACAATCCATCATTTAAACCTACCCTTATTCACTGAACTTTTTATCTTTCCTATGACAATTGATTTGAAGTACCTTGTCAGTGACAAAAGTGCCAGTGGAACGGCAAGAGAAACAAATGATGGTACAAATAATCCCTGCAAGTAGGAAAAAAAAAACACTCGTTCATTTAATCAAACATCTGATAAAATGTAATCAACAATGATATTGTACATAGAAAAAGTTAGAGATATTAGAAAATTACACTTGGCAGACATAACAAGAAGCTCTAGATGGCATTAGAAAACCCCATCTGATTAGTGAAACTAGGGAGTTTCAATAGCCGAGCCAATATTGGATAAAGGCTTTTATCAATAGCTCAAGACATAACTGTCCAGTTCTTTATTGCTTATTTAAGGATTACCATTTTGACTCTACTTTGTCCAACTATAAAGTTAATCCAAGTTACCCACAAAGTTATCTACCCTGAGTTACTAGCATGTAAGAAAATTCATGCGTGTAGTTTTCATTGCTCTACATGGATGACCATAATAAGGCAATACATTACAAGTTTATAACAGTTGTATCCTACATAGTCACCACATTGTAAAAGGGTATTGCATACATATGATATAATTAAATACGTCACCTGTTAAAGCAACCAGGTCATCAAAATCAAATTACATATTTTCACACTCAACACCAGGGGAAGACAAATCCATAAACCAAAAAGGCTATCATCCATATTTTACATTGAAAGTTCAACTTTCCAAGTTCAGAATAGAAATAATAGCCAGCATAAACTGAGTTCCTAGACAATACCATGATTCAGAGAAAAAAAAGAAAAGGAAAAAGACAGACACCGTTATTGGTTACTTCTGAATTCCACTAATATATCGGACAATACATCAAGTCAAGATGCACCAAACAAAAATACCTAGGCAAAAGTACCAAGACAATATAACAATGAAAAAAATGTAGCTAGAGCTATCTAGTTTCTGCTCTTGTTTTTTTTTTCTTTGTTTGGGTCTTTTGGCTCCCTTGTATCCAAAAAAAAAAATATAACAATGAAAAAGGTAAAAGCAAATTCGATACATAAAACAGGTTTGTTAAGAGAGACAAAGACCTTCATTGTCTCCACAGTTGATATCTGACCATGTATCCATAACATAGTGGTGGTAACATCACCAATAGGAGTCCACGCACCACCAGCATTTGCAGCTATGACAACAACTCCTCCTAAAAGCCTGTCAATGAAAAATTATTCCATAAATAAAGCATTACATCATACACATCCATTTGGGTTCCGTTCTTGCATAGGAGATATGGGATACAGCTATATTTGACCCCTATCCGAAAAACAAGCAGATGCTAAAAATGTGCTTAAAGAGAATCCATATTATGAAAGGATTCGGAGTCCAGTCCTGACAACTAAGAGTGTTCAGGAATGCATACCAAAAATACTCACACCCAATGGGCATGCCCAATTTACACATTGATATGTAGAACACATTTTTTTTTTTTGATTGAATATGTAGAACACTTTAATAGGACATATTATAACTGTCACACACACATATTTGTCAAAAAACCTACTAGTAATATTACATTGAATGATATCAAGGAACGTGCAACAAGATCCTTAAATACAAGAGAAGATGGTGTATGATAACACATACTTGCGGAAATCTGAGGGAGGCACTAGTTTTCGCAATAAAGAGACCATGACAATGGTAGACGTCAGGTTGTCAAGAATTGAACTAAGGAAGAAAGTCACAAAACCAACCTGCAAGTTCACACTTTTAATATGAAATACATTGATTGAGGAAGCCGTATAGAAGAAAAAGCAAGGAAGAATAGGACGTTGAATTTGGGTATTGACCGTGTTTTAAACAATATTATATATTTGGAGTATAACAGGCAACATATTTGGAGTACCCTGAATACCACAGGAAGGAGAGAACCAAACATGGTATTTTTCAAAAAGTTGATTGAACACTCAAATATAAGTTAGATAGTATACTGATCACATATTAAAATAAAATAAGTGAATTTCCAGTACAAACACATCAACATGAGAGCAGAGTCAGAAGCTCACCACCCAGAGGAGTGTTCTTGGCTTTCGAGTAGTTATATTGTCAGTGACCAGCTTAAATCCTTGATGAGAATCAACTATCTCTACAATTGTCATTGCACCGAGCAAGAAAAACACTATTTCACTGACTTCAGCAGATGCATGTTGTAACTCTGCAACAGCTATATCAGTTGAAGGAGCCTGCCAAAAAGTCATAATTAGTTACAGGAAAAGGATCTGATAACAAGATAATTTTGGTCATTTGAAGAATTAAATATAAATCTTACACCAATGCTTCTCACTATCCACAAGCATACAGCCATTATCAAACCTACACCACTCTTGTTGAAGGCCAGAGATTCTTCAAAAATGATGCCCGCATATCCTATTCCAAATAGGAGTGCCATAGCAACATCCTGTACCATAAGTAGGTCCTATTAACTTAATAATGAAATAGAGAAGAGTTTTATTATGTGTACAAAATTCTGATTGAGAACCACTAAAGGAATCATGGGAAAGACACAATAAAATGGTAAAGCCACATTCAAAAGATGTACCTGATTGGCAGCAACCCAGGAGTGGTTAATTGCAATTGTCCCTGTTGCAGCTGCCGCAAATATGGCTATAGCTTTCAGCAAATCAGTCTTTGGCTTGTAACCGGCCTCAAAATCACTCGAGCTCGTTTCGTCAACCGAACATAAAGGATCACATGATCCAGATGGCAACTCCTGATAATATGATAAATAGGTGATACATAAATTGTGAATACCAGCAACACACAATGGCAATAATGCCACACTAATTGAAAAGCTAAAATCTTTTTGTTCTTTAAATTTAAAAACATTCTCACCATAACTCATCCCATAAGCCATTCTACACCATGAACTACTTACCAACATTACATGCATGGACAACTGATACAATTCAAGTACCAAATACATTTTGATATAGGAAAAACAGAATCATACTTTCACCAAATTTTGACAAAGACTTTCAGCTAATTCTAGTATCAGCATATTAAACTTTTCAAAAACTACTCAATTCCACTTTGTCACCAATATCACTTAACCAAATTGCAAAAGTAAAACCAACAACTGGGTACTGTTAAAAATCGAAGCTTTACTCAAACTAGTAAAAATTTAGCAACTGGGTAGTGTTAAAAATCGAAGCTTTAGTCAAAGATGAACCTGCAACTCTTCCTCAGACTTGAACTGAGCTTTGGGCTGCTGCCCCGAACCCGAATTCGAACCTCTGGCTTTCTCTTCAGCTCTAACCAACATTCCATTCCCAAGCAATCTTGTGCCTCTGAATCCACCCAAAGATGAACCAAAGGGAGCCAAGCTTTGTGTCTTAGAGACAAACCGCCGTGAGCTTTTGGTGAATTGGTGGTGGGTTTGGGGCAAATGGGTCCCAATTGAGAGGGAAGCCATTGGAGCTAAGCAAGGTTTGAACTTTATAGACAACAAGCAGTGTTGTTGGGTTTGGATTGTGTTTCTGAGTAGTTGTGCATGGAAAAAGAGAATCAAGTGGAATTAGTGTCTCCCTTGTTGGGTTTCATGATCTCTCCCACCATTTTTCCATTGCCTTCATTTCACTATTTACAGTTTGACTTTGCTGAAAACTCTTATCCAACAATTTTGGGTATTGGGATAGTGACACGTGTCGGCTTACCCTTCCTAAAAATTTGTATGGTCATTACCTTCAAGTTCAACTCCCACTACTTTTCCCAATTTGGTTTCCCTTCACAACTCTTAACTCTCTCTGTGAAAGCAATGGCTGTGGCTCAAGTCTCTGCTTCTCTCTCAGTTTCCATCAGAGGTTAAACCCTGTTTCTCTTTTCCTCTGTAGTTGAATTATTGAAGTATTGAGTTTTGAATTAAGTTATGTTTGTAAATTTGGGAACTTTTGTTTTGTGTTTGTGACAGATGCAAGTGCAATTAGCTCAGCAAGTCCTGTTCGGGTTTCCGTTTTGAATTTCGGTAGAACTGGGACGGCCTTTACTACTGGTTCTCCTCTCAGTAAGCGTTTCATTCTTGTAGCTTTTGTTTACTCTGCTAATTGCATGCCTTGATTTCAAGAACCGAGATAAAAAAAATTAAAAAAAATTGGGTCTCTTTTGATAGACAAGAATTCGGGTATTTTGTGAATGTAGATATGTTAGCCCAGTTGGGTATCTGGAAGCGGAGAGAGCATATAGTTTGTTATGTATGCATAGGAGTGAAACTGAGGCATAAAACATTAAATCTTTTAAACTAGTCAGGACCTCCCAGGTTTTAGACCACTGCTCTATTATTAGAGCTGATGTTTGATTTTGTTTTCAGTTATTAGGACATGTTATCAAAGGAAGGTTGCTGGAAGATCAATGGCACTTTCCATAAGGAGTGAGCAGAACACTAAGGAGGGCGGTGGTTTGGATGTGTGGCTTGGCCGTCTTGGTATGGTTGGCTTTACTGCAGCTGTTGGTGTCGAGATAGCAACAGGGAAGGGACTTCTAGAGGTAAGGCACTTGTTATGGACTTTTTATAACAACCTGATAATGAATATGTACTTGCAATTGCAGCTGTGGTTTTGGGAGTTAGTGTTGGTTTTCATTCATAGAGCTGCACCAGCTTACAAACATTATGTCTTACAGGCACATAAAAAGTTCAAAACTATTAAAATTACTGAAAGTTACCATTCTTATAAGGTTGGGATTAAACTTGATATTTCTTGAAGTATTAATCTAGTGTAAGAGACTAGGCAAATCTTTGACCAGAAGATCAACTATAGAATTACATTTCCCCAAAACTTGAAACTTTGTGTCAACCTTGGACATATAAGATGTTGTCACACTTGGCTCTTCCTATAGACACATGGTTACAGCTTACAAGTTTACAATCTATCCAAGGGATCGTGTCTTGACAGGGTGAGCTTCACTTCCTTGTCATTGAGTTTTTATGATATCCTTTTCTGAAAGGGATAATATACATCTCAAAGTAGCTCCTGATTCCAACTCTTATGGTTTTAGAAATGGCCTGGCTTTTATAGATATTTGTACCCAAGACTGTCACTGTCTTAATGCTCTACAGTAGTTTTCTGGTTTTTGAGAAAGTTATATTGGATACTGAGCTTTTCTTCAGTCTAGGAAATTTTGAAGCCAGGAAGCTCTCTAAGTGGAAAATCTCTTGACTGCCTTGTTCGGTCACCTGCTCATCATATTGTTTTGATGATGAACACTCCATCTCCGCTGCTTAAGCACTCCCTAATTAGCTGATGATATTCAAAATTTATTTTCAGGTCGCACCACATATTCATGAGTTTATGAGATCCACCGCCAGGGTGGGAAGCCTTAGCCACACATTAATCCAATGACAGCTCTGGTCCTTGTTAGGGGAGATGACAACCATCTCACCTTTCTAGGAACACAATGAGTTCAGCTTTCCTTGTTTACTTTAAACTGGAATATATAGAGTACCAATTGCCTTCACCTGCTTCTCCTCACCTACAATTGGATCCCACCAGAAAAAAATAGATTCACAACATTTTTTGTTTTTGTGAGGAGATATTAAACCCCTAGAAAATTTGAAACAGTAAAATGATTCCTTTTTTCTGATTGAGACATTATTTCTGGACCCTTTCTTTGTCCATAAAGTAAAATCATAGTGTAAATGAATCCCTTTTCTGATAAAAACATCATAATTAACAACTACACTATAATACATCTTCCCTTTGGTTGTGCAGAACTTTGGACTCACAGAACCCCTACCTACCGCTGCCTTGGCTGTTACCGCATTGGTGGGAGTTTTAACAGCAGTTTTCATTTTCCAGTCTGGCTCAGAAAATTAATCACAGTTCAGATAGTATCTTGTCTTTGTATAGTTTGCAATTCTGACATGTACTTTATATTGTTCATTACAGTAATTTTGTCAGAGTGCCAACAATTGTGGCAATGTTAAGGTTGAGACTGTATTATTGCATTTTAATGAGGCTTGAAATTCATTTGAATGATGACATGGACCCAAAGCAAGATTGATGCTTTGTGACCAACTTTCTACATCATGAGTGAGAAGGTAAAGAGATCATTAAAGTTTAAAAATTATATCATTTGTGGGATATATTCATTATACTGATCTGGTAGAGATTTTTCCACTAGAGGCAGCATCAAGTGTGGTGCTTGATGAGAAGGATGTTTTTATATATTAATTTGATGCAAACACAAATAAGTGCATAGCTTTTCAAAAGTGCAAATGTATTCTTAGTACCTTCCAGCAAACAAGCAAACAGAAGTTTGGCCAAATAAAACAAGTTATATAATGGCAAGAATTGCCATTACGAGTTATATACCCAAAGAAACTATACAACTCCTATTCCAAAGGTAAAACAAAATAATAAAATCGTACTTCATGGTGTTTCAAACTAGAATCTTATTATATTCCTCTCACCTTTTGCATAAGCTACAGCTACTATTGTCCCTTCTGGTCTTTGCTTTGATCTCAAGAGATCTCTTTCTCAGTGCTTCTTTATATATAAATTGATAGGTTTTCCATATTAGTTCCCAGATTTGTTCACCCATATTACTTCATTTTTAGCTTTGGTTTGTTGAATGGGTGGAGCCATTTCTAGACTTGCAAAGAGGTTCTTTCCAGAGAATGGAGTGAGGATCTTAATGGTGGGTCTTGATGCTTCAGGAAAGACTACCATCCTCTACAAGCTAAAACTAGGAGAGATTGTTTCAACCATACCCACAATTGGTGTTTATCCCAGAAACCCTTTATTGTTTTAGTTTGAAGATTCATATGATTTTTGCTATTGACCAATTACACAGTTGAAGATATTGCTTCCCTTTTATGCACCAGGTTTTAATGTGGAGACTATAGAGTACAAGAACATTACCTTCACTGTCTGGGATGTCGGAGGACAAGATAAGGTACCGAGCTGAACTTCATTTTCATATGTGCAAGGATAAACTTATTTTATGGATTTCTGAAGTCCGGTATTGCTAACATCCTAATGTGTTCATCTTCTGCTTGCTGATAATCAGATAAGGCCTTTGTGGAGGCATTACTTTAAGAATACTCAAGGACTTATATTTACTGTGGACAGCAATGACAGGGAACGGATCCCAGAAGCTCGCAATGAGCTTCATCGTATTCTAAGTGAGGTAAGTAAGCTCTCAAATTCATCTATGCTCGCAGAACTTGCATCTTTGTGTGTTTACAACTGCATATGAAAAGGTAAAGAAAAAGCCTTACGTTTTGTTCCTTTTTTACAGTGTGAACTAAGTAATGCAGTAGTCCTGGTCCTTGCTAATAAGCAAGACCTTCCAAATGCTATGTGTGCTACCGAGGTTGCTGATAAACTCGCACTCCACTTACTTGGTCAACGTTCCTGGTATGCATATGGTTTTCAATTTTCCTTATGCCTAATGTACATGCTAGCAAGAGAGAAGGGTGAATATTTGTTATAATAAGCATGCAGAACAACCTACTGTTGAGTTATGACTGAAAACCAAAATGCCAAAGCCAACGGATTGATATTGATTGAATTGCAATCAGAATTCAGAACATTTTCAAACTTCCAACATATTTAAATTAATTTTCATTATTTATCTTATTCTTGTACAGGTACGGTACATCCAGAGTACCTCTGCAACCTCTGGCCAAGGACTCTATGAAGGTCTTGATTGGCTATCTAACAACATTAGTGCTACCAAGAAATGATGGAAGTAGGGCTGGGCATGGGACGAGATGGGACAAGATAGAGCTAATCTCACTGCCCGTCCCAGACATTGAAATCGGGATGGGACGGATTTTGCGTTTTTTGGATTTCATCCCACCGGGCCTTATCCCGGTCGGGACGAGACGAGCTTAGTCCTGGATAAAAAAAAAGTTGAAAATAAACTTGTAAGAAAAAGAAAGAGTTTCGTATTTTTAGTGTTTTCTACTCTATTAAGTATTAACAAGTACTTGTAACATATTTACAAGTACAACACGGTGTAAAGAGTTTATACTGCTTAATTTCTCTAAAACTGTCAACACAACTAGGGTGCAAGAAGAGTCTACAACAATCAACAAATTAAAGTATTAAACATCACTGTCATTGAATTGGGAATAGCCTACTAACTTAAAAAAACAAAGAGCTAAGATCAAAACACTTAAATGAAAGGCTCAAATTACATCTTAATCAATAAAAAAATCAATCATTAAAATAGTCGGGACGAGACGGGCCTAAACGAGACTTTAGTTATCTGTCCCGTGTCCCGTCCCGTTGTATAAGGATGAGACGGGACGGGACGGAACGGGCCTGACGTTTTGATATTTAAATCTTGTCTCGTCTCGGTCAATTTTGAGGCGGGCCCGGGACGGGTTCAGGACTACGAGATTTTATATCCACCCCTAAATGTAAGGGACTTCAATGACACTCAAACTAGTCAAATTGTGATTTCATAAAGTTCGGTGGAATCAAATTTGGTTGGCAATGTAATGTGAAGATATCAGTCCTTCACTTCTTTGACACCCTGTCGGACATGAGGTATAATTTCTAGTCAGCACCTTGTAGCAAAATTTAGTGTAAGAGATACAAGTATAATACAATAACCTATACTGGGGCAACTTCCTTTGTTGTAAACCTGTTATTGATTACATTATGGACAATTGGATGTTGTGCGGAAGTGTCAAACAAACATGAAGTATCGAAATATGAGACAAGATAAATAGACAGAAAATCTAAGGAAACCAAAAATTTCTGTGGTTCACCCCAAAACAAAGGGCTACATCCACAGGCAAATCCACTAATATCAAAACGAGATTACAAGGTGTTTAACACTCAAACCCAAAATCCTATCACACCCAAAATACACTTACATAAGAGAAACACAAAATAGAAGAACAACTTCTATAAAATCCTAAACTACGGCTACTTCTCAATAACCCTAAGTTGCGGCTCATTTGTCTCTCCCACCTTAATTGGTGACATAAAACATATATTTATAGTGCATAGACAAAACCCTAACCTAATAGGATCAGGTTGATTATATGGGCTTACTAAAAGATAATTGATCGACTTATATTAATTTAAGCCACAAACAACAATCTCCACCTTGGCTTAAATTAATCAAAATCTCCAAAGTAGAATCTTCTCCCAAGGTCTCCTCCATCAAACCCCGAAGGGTACTAATTGGAAATAGCAATCAAGCTCAAGCTAAGCTTGAACTTGTAAACAGGATCTGTCTTGAACAAAAGTAGATGACTTTGACGAAGAGATTGAATTTCTTCATGCAAAGCAACGTTGTAGAACCAAAGTTGCTTCTCTTCAATATCACAAACACAAACAAGCACCTCCTGACTAGGCTAAATGAAAGCACACTCTGGTACTTTCCTTAAAGCTTGAACAAGCTTCACCTGCTCACTAACATTGTGGCCCGAACCTACATCAATAGACTCTCCTTCAAATAGTATGGCATACTCTTCAAAGTTCATAACTTCACCGATTACAAATTTGGGTGACTTAGACTGGACACACCACAAGTCATAATTATTCACCCCATATGCAAATCCATGGAATACAAATTTTGTCCTCCACTCAAATTTACCATCACTCACATGAGCACCAAACAAACAACAAATATCAGAATAATCAACATGAGTACCAAACCATACCTTAATTGGAGTCTTGAAACTAAATGCAGACGATGGAGACCAATTAACCAAGTAGCATGAATTAACAGATTCAGCACCAAAGTCCTTAGACTTATTTAAGTTAGAAAGCATGCAAAATACTTTCTCTATAAAGGATCCACAAATATGTTCTGCAATTTTTATACATGGTGTCTTCAAAATAGTGTGGTGTCTCACTATCCAATCTTCACAGAACCGATCAAACTGGCCCTCAGCAAATACACTTGTACCAACATCTTAATATGGACTTGATGAAGAGGCAACTAATGGAGCACCAACAATTGTGCTACCCTGAAGTGCATAGAGATTATGGCAAATCAACTTTCCCTAAATCACAACAAGAGCACCCTTACTAGCTAACTCTTAGAAATCCACCTTGAGACGAAAACTTATAGCCTTGTGAGTCAAGAGTACCCAAAGATATCAAATTATTCGTCATATCTGGGACATGTCTAACATTTGCCAAAGTCCTGATAATTCCATCATGCATCTTAATTCGAACTGTTCCAATCCCCATAACTTTATTAGGAAAATCATCTCCCATAAAGACAAAACTTCTATCAACAGACTGATAAGTATCAAACCAATCTTGATTGAAGCATATATGATGCGAGCATGCCGAATCAAGCAACCAAGCATCAACAAAAGAATCCCTAGCAAATAAGGAAAAATCAAAAATAGACTCTTCATCCACATAATTAGCATCATCACCAGAAGAATTTTTAGAAGACTTACTTTTGTTTTTGAGTTTAGGGCATTCAGGGGTCCAATATGACCTTCTTTGTGACAGTAGTTGTATCTACCCTTTCTAATTCGAGGCTTAAAGTTCGAATTACCTTTATTATTATTTTCTTCTCTACCACGAACTACCAAACCATGTTCTTGATTATCATTCAAATTGTCTGACACCTTCTTTTTTAGTTCTCTTGAACTCAAAGCTGCTTTAACATCTTCTAAAGAGATAGCCTCTCTTCCATACAACATAGTGTCGACAAAATTTTCAAAAGAATGATGTAAAGAGCATAGCAAAATCAAAGTCTGATCTTCATCATCAATTTTCACATCCATACTTCTCAAATCAGATATAAGCTTATTAAACTCATCAATATGGTTTTAAACAAGTGTACATTCAGACATCCGAAGAGTGTATAGTCGATGCTTCAAATATAATCGACTGGTGAGGGATTTGGTCATATATAATTTCTCCAGCTTTAGCCACAAACCAGGTACAATCATCTCATCGACAACTTCACGTAGAACCTCATCAGAAAGACATAACAAAATTGCATTATGTGCTCGTTCTAACATGTCTTCTTTTTCTTCATCTGACAAAGTAATTGGCAAAGCACTTGCACCTTTTAGCGCCTTCAATAACCTTTGCTAAACTAATAGGCCGGGCTCGCATCTTCAAACGCCAAAGGTTGAAATCATTCCTCCCGTTAAATTTATCTATCTCATATTTCACTGAATTAGTAGACTTCATAATCGAATCCAGAATATGAAAATAACCCAAGACGTAACTAAAGCTCTTATACCAGTTTGTTGTGCGGACGCGTCAAACAAACATGAAGTATCGAAATATGAGACAAGATAAATAGACAAAAAATCTAAGGAGACCAAAGATTTACGTGGTTCACCCCAAACAAAAGGCTACATCCACGGGCGGATCCACTAATATCAAAAGGAGATTACAATGTGTTTAACACTCAAACCCAAAATACACTCACAGAAGAGAAACACCAAATAGAAGAACAACTTCTATAGAACCCTAAATTGCGGCTACTTCTCAATAACCATAAGTTGCGGCTCTTTTGTCTCTCCCACCTTAATTGGTGACATAAAACATATATATTTATAGTGCATAGATAAAACCCAAACCTAATAGGATCAGGTTGATTTTATGGACTTACTAAAAGATAATTGATCGGCTTATATTAATTTAGGCCACAAACCAACATTGGCAACCAGAAATTGATAATACTCGGGAAAACAATGCATCATGCATATACGGTGCACTTTGGATGAGTTTCTGGACATTAAAAGATTAGGATGTTCCAGATCGATGATAAAACAGAGCTGCAATTAAAATTTATTCTATTGCAGGATTTATAATGTTTAATTTTCAAATTTGGTCTCCAGGTTGCATGTATTTTTATACTGAATTTCCAGAAATCAGAAACGAAAATGTCAAGATAGGAGCTTTAATTAATTTCCTCTTCATTTATGCACATCTCAAATTAGGAGATGGAGAATCTTGTAACAAGTTCCAGTGAGGCCAACAAGATTGTACTATCATAAATGTGAGCATTGGAATGTTCAAAATGAGATATGACAGTCATCAAGGTGACAAGGTGGATAGATGATAATCTACAATTCGAAGCTGATAGATGAATATCAGTAGCTAAAGCCTTAGATTTTTTTTGCTTCTTTTCTGTTGCTCAGCCATCACAAGTTATGTGCTTTTAAGTGTTTATAAATAGCTACTATCGGATCCGTCTGGAAGGCAAGGTGATTAAGAACTCTACCCAACTGCTGTGCTTCCTTCAATCTGACAAAAATGTGACAAAAATACTTGATACTTCATTCACAGTGTGAGAAAAGATATTAAATTTATTGTCAAAGCTTTTGAGAACAAGCATTACAAGCTAATGTAATGGTAGGAGCTGATTCTTGTGAATCCTCAAACTCAGACAGGAACTCAGAGTAAGAGAGATCATATATATGCTTTCAGATTCTTTTTTCTGGTAGAATTGAAATTTAGTTACTCTATATCTCTTCACGTCCAAAAAAAAAAATAGCATTAGCATCTTCTACCTTTTAAACACACGTATAACTGAAATTAAAGTTTGATAAATCCAGAATTTCTGTAAGTATAGCTTCCCTTAAAAATGGACTATAGGTTTCTCTTGCCTCAAAGTTTCTTATAATGCAACAAACCAACCAACCTGCCAAATCTGTTCTTTTTTTCTTTTTCATGTTTGTGTTCCCTTTTTTGTTTTTCCGTTCCTCAGCCATTGCAGGTTGTGTGCAGTCTAAGTGTTCATAAATAGCTGAATGTTATTGATTATTGATGTCTGTAGATAAGTTGTTTGTTTGATTCTCTGTGCATCTTCTTCAGGTTTAAATGTTTCTCTGGCCTTTGAGATATTGAAGAAAAAAGAATTGTTGGGGATTAGAACATATTGAGATGTGAAATAGAGCCAGTCCATGAACGATAAGGTGCATATGTTTGGGGATATAATGCAAAGTTTACTTTGAAAATCAGATAGGAAATATTGTGTCCTTGTTTTGTTGGAATGATGCAAACAAAGACATATCTCAGACATATCTTGCTTTTATTTCTGAGTCCTTTGTTTTGTACATATATATTGCAACCCCAACACAAATAACAGATGAAAGTGACTCCTTTGCTGCATGCAGAATTACACCAAAACAGCAAAACTATACACTGTATAAAATGCCATGGAAAATCGAATATCTGCAGAACAGATTTGTCCTCCATGGACGGCCCTGATTCATCTGGTCCCTCCCTCAAATCCCAGTGTAAGACATGTCCTAAATCTGTATGTTGTAATAGGACTAGTGCCCCATAGCAGGGGCTGGGGACAAAGTCCAGTACCCTATTTGGGGGTGGTGGTTGAGAGCAATAGGGTGAAAGTAAGTGAGCAAATGAAGACTCAGGGAAAGAGAGAATCTCATCAGTTGAGATATTTCAGATCTAAATAATTCATGTACATCTTCTCTCATATGATCCCTCTGTGGTCCTTTTTCCTTTCAGTTTAAGGGACTTTCATGTCTTAATATGTAAGGGTGGGGAGTCTTCTGCTATTTTGTTCAAAAATGGTTAGGTGCTTCACAAGTTGCATAGAGCCAGAACTTACAGTTACTCTAAGCTGTGGGTTCCTTATAGTAATCACCGGGAAATAACCAGTACCACAAGATTGCTTCCTGATTTTTTTTTTAGAATTAAAATTTGTTTAGTCCTCGTAGTTTGTTTGAAATCAATATATGTTTAATCATTGTGGTTTTATTTTAATCTGAATAGTCTTTAAAGTCACAATTTTTCATCCAAATAGTCCTTATGGTTTTATTTTAATCTGAATAGTCCTTAAAGTCATGATTTTTCATCCAAATAGTCATTCCGACAATTTTCTCAGTTAAAGGCCATAAGGACTATTTGGATGAAAAATCATGACTTTAAGGACTACTCAGATTAAAATAAAACCATAAGGGCTATTTGGATTTGGATGAAAAATCGTGACTTTAAAAACTATTCAGATTAAAATAAAATCATCAGGACTAAACAGATGTTGACTATACAACCACAAGGATTATACAATATTTTTACCATTTTTTTTATATAATGGCTATTATTTGAAATAAATTACAAGATCTCAAAATCACATCTTCTTAAAAGCTATGAACTGTAATGGTGCTTCAATATGAGATATCCCGTGCAAGTGTGTCGTTTAATCGAGATAATAACATCAAGATTTAGTTGATGATGATGTTGACAAGTGATTTTGGGTACAGTATACGATCATTACGAGCTAGACACCTGAATTTGGATTTTTGAAGTCAGTTTTGCAATTCTTGAGTCACAGTCTTCTACGGGAGACGTACCCTACTTTCATATAGTCACCATCGACTAACAAGTGTGATTGCAGGCGGGTTTGTAATGAGAAGCAGCTTTTGAAACCGGCCACCTAGTTGTTGGATGCGGTGAATGAAGTAATACAAGTTTATGGAGATCAAGAAAAATGGTTGAAACCAGGGATTTCAAGTTAACATTGTTAACAATTTCAAGTTTGAACGATTTATTTGTTACCGAGATTAGGAACTCAATGGTAATATTCTCAGCAGCGCGGTGTTCTTCTAATCCGCCGTGTCTGCCCTAACCCAGCTCTCGCACGTGCGAGAGTTTTTCTCCTTTTCCCTCCGTCAGTCCCTGCATCGTGGGGGGACCGTCCCAGCGCTTTTACGTCTCCATTTACGGTCTGCATGCAAGGAAGACAGGCTTCCCAAAATGGAAAGGCCGACGTGGAGGTCCATCATTGGTGGAGGTTTTCACGAGGCTTCCAGGAGAGGGAGGGTGCGCCCTCCGTTTCTAGGACGGCGACCCTACAGGCTATGGACCGTCCCCGATCACTCGCATCAAAACGACACGCGTTTTGGAGCTTGATATGCTCATTGGCTTAAATGGGTGAGGATTTGGTGGGTCACCAAAGGATTTGGATTTGGGAGCTGTTATATATCTAGATTGAAGGTTTTTTGGGATTGGGAAGGATTCAATTTCAATTCTTAAGAGGGAGGGTCTTGTCATGAAGAATTTATGTGATTAGACCCATCTTAGGTTTGCAACTGGGTTATAATGGTATTGTTGGCAAAGCAAGCACATTTGTGGGGTAGTAGAAAGGAAAGGAAAAATATGTTGGGGTTGGGTAATGCACAAAACTGAAAATGTTAATTGTAGCAGTTGGATATATGCCTTCATTTATGCACAAAATGATCATATGAGCTGTGAAGGATGCAATTTAAAGCTTCAAACCAAAACAGAGTGTGGGATGATACAATTATTCTAGATGTGAAACATGTATTATTAGGGTTTGGGGGAAAATCAGTGCTTGGTTCATATGTACATGTATAGAACAAAGTTACCACTCTAAAATGAAGCTTCTTGAATAATATATCTATACACACACACACATTAGGGTTTAGGGGATGGAAACTTAAGAAACCAATAGTTCATCTTGTAATAATCAAGTAATCAATCTGTGTTTCTTTTCCCCCAAGGAACAATAGCTACCTATGCTATTCATTTAGGGGAACGGCTGTTGTACGCAGTACTCCCGGTACTGCGGCTGTCGCTTGACAAAGTCAAGCGGTCACGCGCCAACCGCGCGTCTCGCGTGGATCGGTTTTGTTTCCCTCAGCAACCGATCGAATTCGCAAACCGATCTGGAAACGGGGTTGTTGACTTCGCTCGGATCAATCTCCCAATCGCGTGCAAATGTTGTTCATAGGTTGTTCACCGTCCACATGTGCAGCACGGGTGAGGCGAGGCGAGGAGGAGACGGGCTAGGAGAGGCGAGGCGAGTCGAGGAAAGGAGAGGCGAGACGGGCGAGGCGAGGCGAGACAGGCGAGGAGAGGCGAGTCGGGCGAGGCGAGGCGAGGAGAGGCCAGGTGAGACGGGGGAGGAGAGGAGAGGCGAGGCGAGACGGGAGAGGCGAGTAGGAGACAGGCGAGGCGTGGAGAGGCGAGGCGAGACGGGCGAGGAGAGGAGAGGCGAGGCGAGGCGAGGCGAGACGGGCGAGGAGAGGCGAGTCGGGCGAGGAGAGGCGAGTCGGGCGAGGCGAGGTGAGGAGAGGCCAGGTGAGACGGGCGAGGAGAGGAGAGGCGAGGCAAGACGGGAGAGGCGAGGAGGAGACAGGCGAGGCGAGGAGGAGACAGGCGAGGCGAGACGGGCGAGGAGAGGAGAGGAGAGGAGAGGCGAGGGGAGGCGAGGCGAGGCGAACCCGCTGCAAAGCTTCCGCATTCGCGGAGGGAGGATCAGCGAAAGTCGTCTTCTCCACGCACCAAAACTTATTCAATCAATGCTTAACACGTGGAGCAGACACACACAGTACGTTGAGTTCTGCGTACATTCCACGTTTAGGACTCAGCAGCCTTTTGATGTTAACATGTATGAACTGGCTAGCCTAGCTAGCTAGAAGCTCATGATCACAAGGGGCATCATTGCAACTTTGCAAGGCTCACCTTCCATGGTCAAATATCTTAGTCTATAAGTTCTTGCAGTAGCTATGTAGCTGGTTCAATAAGGCTGAAAAGTTATCCATGTTTTCTCACACTACATATCTGATCTGCACCATTAAACCCTCTGTTACACTCTGAGACACGCCGCACCATTTCTTCCCCTCGATCAGACCTAGCTAGCTACATAACAACTATATATTATAGACCCATGCCAGAAAATATCATCATGACCAGCTAGCCCCGAAATAACCAGAGACCTAGCTTAGCTTGATGCTACTTAAGCTTGTTTTGGCACCTTCCCGGGCTCAGAGGACTTCTCTCTCTTCGTTTTCCGACCAATGCCTGCATGTACTATCCGGTCAATGCCTTCACAACTCGACACGTGTCTCTGGGTCCTATGCTGTCCTAAAGGAAGCCTGTGGTTCTCTCACTTCTCTGTACTTCCTTGTTGGCCTCACCGTTTTGCCATTTCCATGTCTCCTCTCTCGTTTTCTCGATCTCACACCTTCGTACTTCATTTCTCTCTTCCTAAATCTCCAAACCCCAAACATACACTCCCTCTCTCTTTCTTCCTTAAGAGACACATAGTACCTAAAACTCTCTCTCTCTCTCTCTCTCTCTCTCTCTCTCTCTCTCTCTCTCTCTCTCTCTCTTACATAACACTCATACCATTTGAAATCTCAAACTAAACCCAAGGCTTGATCTTTTTGGCTGAAATGTACAGACCGGTGATGTTCATGGCCTCAGATCACCAGAGCACACCCCAAGACTCTCCCCTTTTCCAACACTCCAAAAAACCCACCACAACCAGTTCTAGCAGCAAAGGAAGATCAAGGAGTTCAGCTAAACCTAAAAGGTCAAGAAAACCCCAGAGAGGTGTGGGTGTGGCTCAGCTGGAGCGTCTCCGTCTCCAGAGAGGTGGAGGTGTGACAAGTTTGAACCAAATGCAAATCCTACCACATCCTCAACCCCAAACCCAACTTGTCCAAAATGATAGTGTTCTTCTGGATCATCATCAACCGCGCCAGTTTCAGTACTACTGCCAAAACCCTCAAACCCGCCCCGACCTGCTTCACAGTGTTCCGGTACTCTACGGTGCGTCGAACTACGATGGAGCCATGACTGGTGGCCCTGGTGTGGTGGTTCAGACCGTTAATGGGAATGGTGGCCATGGCTCAGCTGGGTTTGGTTATGGGTTTAATGTTCGTCTTCAAAATGATGTTGGTGGGTTGGTCATGGAACCGAACCAGTACGGTGTCGTTGGGGCTGGAGGAACTCAGAATCGTGGGGCTGTGTATGAGATACCAAAGATGAAGCAGCAGCAGCAACCCACGTCTTCTGCTTCATCTGAGTGTTGCTGCTATTGCAAGTGATGGGTCAGTCCCTCCTTAGTGGAGGTGATAAACCATGTGTTGAATTACACATGAGGAAAGCAATAAGAACTATTGCTTTGGTGACCCAATAAATGTAAAAGGAAGGCTAGCTATATGTGTAGCTAGGGTGGTGCAGCAATTGTTGAATGCTAATGGAAGTATGCATTAGTTAGCATGCCAACATAGAGCATGAAACAAGGAAGAAGCTTGACTTTGCTTCCATGCATGGTACGTGGAAGGAGAAATTGCATGCAGTCCATTGCCTATATAAGGCACCAAATATTGCACCAAAGAATAAACACATAGGGAAGACTCACAAACTAAATAGAGAGAGTTTGTGATAGTTGTAGGGTGAGCTCATCTTGTGTGTTATACAAGAGTGAGATAGAAAACTCCAAGTTGAGAGTTTGTGTGTGTAACAAAACAAAGTGTGTGTGAGAGTGTATCCCTTCAAGAGTGAGCCTTGAAGTAGTGTTTCTCTTCGTGTAACCTTTATTCGTATAGTGGAGGTTCTTTGTTGTTGTTACCCCGTGGACGTAGGCACTTTGCCGAACCACGTTAATACCCGGTGTTCTTTATCATTTTCTTTCCGCTACATTTTACATTTGTGGTTGTGAGTTTCTGATTCCATTCTACAGTTTATTCTTCCGCATAACCCAACAGTGGTATCAGAGCTCTTGGTTCTGACCGGGAGCTGTTAGAATGGAAGGATCACGGAGTACCATGATCAGACTCAACCACTCCAACTGGATTACGTGGAAGCCGAGAATGGAGGATATTCTCTATTGCAAAGATTTGCACGAGCCGATCGAGGGAGACGATGCCAAGCCAGAAGGGACTACACCAGCAATTTGGACGAAGATGAACCGCAAAGCCATCGGTCATATTCGTGAATGGGTGGACGACAGTGTGTTCCACCATGTTGCCAACGAAACCAGTGCGTATGAGCTATGGTTGAAGTTGGAGTCCTTGTTCGAGAAAAAGACTACTGCCAAGAAAGCTTTTCTCATTAAAGAGCTCGTCAACATGAAGTATCGGGGAGGCGTTCGAGTGACTGAGCACCTCAACAACTTCCAGAGTGTACTCAATCAATTAGCCACGATGAGCATGAAGATTGATGATGAGTTACAAGCCTTGTTACTGCTCGGGTCGTTACCAGATAGCTGGGAGACTTTTGTTGTTACTGTAAGTAACTCTGCTCCTAATGGTGTATTATCTATGGAAAATATTAAAGATAATATGATGAACGAAGAAACTAGAAGGAGTTCTTCGTCAAGTTCAGAAAATGGTCAATTCTTCGTTGCGGAGAATAGAGGAAGGAGCAAGAGCAGAGGACCGAGAGGCCATGGAAGAAGTATGAGCAAATCCAGAACAAGGTTTAGCGGAAAGTGTCATCATTGTGGTCTTCCAGGCCACATGAAGAAAAATTGTTACAAGTTGAAGAGGGAATTCAAAGAAGGGCGAGAAGACGCTACTCATCAACAAAAGGAGGACACGAACAATGTTGCTGCTGCAGTGTCTCATGATGAGTGTGAATTCCTGTCACTCGGAGGTGAATGTCTATTGGTAGATAATCCTGGAGTTCAATGGATCGTTGATTCTGGAGCCTCGTTTCATGCCACGTCCAACGTAGAGTTCTTCACTACATACAAAGCAGGTGACTTTGGTAAAGTGAAGATGGGCAATGACAGCTACTCCAATATTGCTGGGATTGGAGATATTTGCTTGCAGACGGATGTGGGCTACCAGTTAATGTTGAAAGATGTGAGACATGTTCCTGGTCTACGTCTCAATCTTATGTCAACCGGTGTACTTGATCGACAAGGCTTTCATCATCATGGCGGTGATGGAAAATGGAAGCTTACCAAAGGATCTCTTGTAGTTGCTAGAGGAAAAATGTGTTGCACGCTCTACAAGACTTATGGGAAGATTTGCAAGAGTGAGCTAAATGCAGTCGAGGAATCCTCTCCAAGTTTGTGGCATAGACGTCTTGGTCACATGAGTGAGAAAGGACTGCAGATGTTGGCGAAGAAGTCGCTAATTCCTGTTGCCAAAGGTAACTCACTAGACTCTTGCGATTATTGTTTATTTGGTAAGCAGAAGAAAATCAGTTTTTCGAAGTCTTTCACGAGGAAAGAAAATATTCTAGATCTTGTACATTCAGATGTGTGTGGTCCGATGGAAGTCGAATCATTGAGTATGCATAAGTATTTTGTAACTTATATCGATGATGCTTCACGGAAAGTTTGGGTTTATTTGTTGAAATCCAAAGACCAGGTGTTCCAGACGTTTACAATTTTCCACACCATGGTGGAAAGGGAGACTGGAAGAAAATTGAAGTGCCTTCGCAGTGACAATGGCGGAGAGTACACATCGCATGAATTCAGAGATTATTGTGCGAAGTATGGCATCAGACATGAGAAGACGGTTCCTAGAACACCCCAACATAATGGCGTAGCGGAGCGGATGAACCGTACCATTATGGAGAAAGTCAAATGCATGTTGAAGATGGCCAAATTGTCAAAAGAATTTTGGGGAGAAGCTGTGAAGACTGCGTGTTACCTCATCAACAGAGCACCGTGTGTACCTTTGGAATTTGAGACTCCAAATGGAGTTTGGACCGGTAAAGATGCATCATACTCGCATCTGAGAGTATTTGGATGTAAAGCATTCACACATGTATCCAAGGAGCAGAGATCAAAGCTGGATGACAAGGCGTTGCCATGCATATTTGTTGGCTATGGCGATGAAGAGTTTGGCTACTGGTTGTGGGATCCAAAGATGAAGAAATTCATAAGAAGCAGAGATGTGGTTTTTCATGAAAACCAATCAATTGCTGATTTCGACAAAGAGGTACTACCGAGAAATGCAGCAACTGATAGCGGCATTTATGATTCACCGTTGCAGCAAGAATCTAATGTTGGGCTACAAGGTGATAGAGTTGAAGGTGTACCAGACATGGTTGATGTGGAAGCCGAAGATGAGGGGGAGCTTGATCAAGGGGAGCAGCCTGTGTATAATCAAGCAGCAGTTCGCAGAAGCACTAGGAGGCCGATTCAATCCACCAAGTATCCATCATCACAATATATTTTGGTGACTAACGATGGAGATGATCCTTATGCAAAGTACATCCTTTTGACTAGTGACGGAGAGCCTGAAAGTTATGAGGAAGCAAAGATTCATCAAGACCACGACAAATGGAGGCTAGCCATGGAGTCTGAGATGGAATCTTTACTGAAGAACGACACCTACGAGTTGGTGAAGCTTCCTAAAGGCCGGAAAGCACTCAAGAACAAGTGGGTGTTCAAGCTGAAGCGAGATGAGAATGAGAAGCTGACGAAGTACAAGGCTCGTTTAGTTGTCAAAGGATTCAGCCAGAAAGAAGGAATCGATTTTGATGAGATTTTCTCACCTGTTGTCAAAATGACTTCGATTAGAGTCATTTTGGGCATAGCTGCGAGCATGGATCTTGAGGTGGAGCAAATGGATGTGAAGACTGCATTTCTTCACGGTGATTTAGAAGAAGAAATATACATGGAGCAACCAGAAGGCTTTGAAGTCAACGGAAAAGAGCATATGGTATGCAAGTTGAAGAAAAGCTTGTACGGATTGAAACAAGCACCAAGACAGTGGTACAAGAAGTTTGACTCCTTCATGGGGAGTCATGGGTACAAGAAATCGTCAGCTGATCCTTGTGTGTATATTCAACAATCTGCTGGAGGTAATTTTATCATCTTACTACTCTATGTAGATGATATGTTGATTGTCAGCAAAGATACTGCTATGATTCAGCAGTTAAAAACAGATTTGTCAGAGTCCTTTGATATGAAGGATTTGGGACCAGCCAAGCGGATTCTGGGCATGGAGATTGCCCGTGATCGAGGGAATAAGAAATTGTGGTTATCACAAGAAAAGTACATCGAGAAGGTACTGGAGAGGTTCCACATGGAGAAAGCAAAACCAGTTGCTACTCCACTTGCCAGTCACATGAAGCTCAGCTCAAAGCAGAGTCCTACAAGTCAGAAGGAAGAGGAAGAAATGGCAACAGTGCCATATGCCTCAGCAGTAGGGAGCTTGATGTACGCGATGGTTTGTACCAGACCAGACATAACACATGCAGTTGGTGTTGTTAGCAGATTCTTATCTAATCCAGGCAAGGAGCACTGGAATGCGGTTAAGTGGATTCTTAAATACTTGCGGGGAACTTCAAAGATGAGTCTATGCTTTGGAAGTGGCAAGTCTGAACTGGTTGGTTTCACAGATGCAGATATGGCCGGGGATATTGACACGAGAAAGTCCACATCAGGGTACCTGATTACATTTTCAGGGGGAGCTGTCTCGTGGCAATCAAAGCTACAAAAATGTGTTGCTTTATCAACTACAGAAGCAGAGTATATTGCAGCTACGGAAGCGTGCAAAGATATTTTGTGGTTGAAGAGATTCCTACTGGAATTAGGTCATGCACAACAAGAGTTTGTCCTGCATTGTGACAATCAAAGTGCAATTCACTTGAGCAAGAATTTAAGTTTTCACTCGAGGTCGAAGCACATTGATGTGAGGTATCATTGGATACGTGATGTGTTGGAAGCTAAGGAGATATTTCTAAAGAAGATTCATACAGATAAGAACAGTTCAGATATGATGACAAAGTCTCTACCGAAAGAGAAGTTCGAGTTTTGCAGAAGTGCGTCAGGGATGACGCACCCCTCCAACTAAGTCGGGAGGGGGAGATTGATGGGTCAGTCCCTCCTTAGTGGAGGTGATAAACCATGTGTTGAATTACACATGAGGAAAGCAATAAGAACTATTGCTTTGGTGACCCAATAAATGTAAAAGGAAGGCTAGCTATATGTGTAGCTAGGGTGGTGCAGCAATTGTTGAATGCTAATGGAAGTATGCATTAGTTAGCATGCCAACATAGAGCATGAAACAAGGAAGAAGCTTGACTTTGCTTCCATGCATGGTACGTGGAAGGAGAAATTGCATGCAGTCCATTGCCTATATAAGGCACCAAATATTGCACCAAAGAATAAACACATAGGGAAGACTCACAAACTAAATAGAGAGAGTTTGTGATAGTTGTAGGGTGAGCTCATCTTGTGTGTTATACAAGAGTGAGATAGAAAACTCCAAGTTGAGAGTTTGTGTGTGTAACAAAACAAAGTGTGTGTGAGAGTGTATCCCTTCAAGAGTGAGCCTTGAAGTAGTGTTTCTCTTCGTGTAACCTTTATTCGTATAGTGGAGGTTCTTTGTTGTTGTTACCCCGTGGACGTAGGCACTTTGCCGAACCACGTTAATACCCGGTGTTCTTTATCATTTTCTTTCCGCTACATTTTACATTTGTGGTTGTGAGTTTCTGATTCCATTCTACAGTTTATTCTTCCGCATAACCCAACAGCAAGCAGGTTTATATTTCACTTTTGAAAAGAGTAATGATTGTTTACTGGTGTCTCAGAGATAACATAGGAATATAAGACAATGAAAAGTGAAAATCTTGGAACTTTGCACTTGTTTTTGAGAAAGGGAAGCTTTGCACTTGTTTCATTCATTATTATAATAGAGTTTGCATCGTGTACTCAAAATGTTGCTCATTTCTCATTACTTGGTTTTTGTAGATGAAGATTTTCAACTGCGGAAACAACATGGGTTTTGGGGAATTTCCGACTGTGTTTCCGATGGTCAACAGTTCCGATCATCCCGGATTCGACCCACAAAACACCTCTAATGTCCGGCTTGCTAGGGAGACCGGCAGTGGTTTCAGTGGTGGTACTTACTTGAGCAGCTGCCCTAGTGTTGTTGATGAGGTAACTAAACTAAACCACCACAAAAAAGAAAGTGAAATTAACTAGTTACATCTTGATGTGTATCTTATTGTTCTGTTATGGAGAATTGGAGATGGAATTTGATTTGTTGTTTTTGGGGTGTGTAGAGTGTGGAGGTTAGGGCAGTACACAGGAAGGGAAGACAAGCAGGTGGTGATATCATGATGGAGTATGAATTCTTTCCTGATCATAACAACAGCTCTTCTTCATCAGGCACTTATCCCATGGACCATGAAGTAGTGGCTTCATCAACTAATTCTTCTTCAGTAGGTAGATCATCAGAAGCATCTGATCAACATCTTGGTGCGGCTTGTATTGAGGGGGCCGACATGATGATGATGAGCAGTGGCGATGGTCCTGTTGATTTATCACTCAAATTGTCTTTCTAGATGCTGAGGCAGAAAAAATATGGTGTCTAATTATGTTAATGCATATGGAAAAAAAAACCCAGATGCAACATCAGCTAGATTTTCTTTTTCCTTTGATTCTTAATTAAAAACTAGAATTTATGGCATTGTAGCTATGAACTAGCTGTTTGATTTTCGTTTTGTGTTAGATTGCTAGCTATAGCTCTGTGTTTTTGGGATGAAGATAGATGAAACTAAACTCAAAGCTCTAAAGGCCTAAAGGCTAGCAAGAGTCATCTTTAGAGAAAATGAGATGCAATTTCTGTTTTTAGAGTTGGTTTGTTTCTTTTTATGCACTGAAACACATATTGGCATCTCTCTTTTCTGTTTATGTATGGGAGTCAAGCAAATTAAACCGTATGGTATTTTTTGAACAAAGTGAGCAATGAACATCTGATATCAAATTATCAATAATGGTCTTCTTCAGTTCTTTTTTATTCTTTAAAATCCCAATGAAACTTGTTTCATCAAGAGAGAGTAGTGGCACTTGATTGTAGCTTCTACTTCTGATGAGGACACAAACCAGGCACATATACCAGTACAATTCTGGAGACTGATACTGGATTGAATATATCTATGTATCTCTATAGGTAGCAGCAATTCATCGGAAATTCTTCCATTCAAAGGATGAAAATTCACCAAGTGACGTGGCAGAATTACAACCACACGTTTCAGTCTCGACCAAGATTTGACTAACTTCAGCATTCCTCCGTTAACGTTTTTTTGAAACCAAGAAAGTGCTGAGTCGAAGGTTGAAAACAGTTTAAAATCCTTCTGCGTGACTGGGTTAAATGTCAACATCTCGGTTGAACTGAGCATCGCCGCCTCCTCCGGCGTCAGCTGCGTGGAGAAACAGTGGTCAGCGTTGGCTGCGTCAACACCTCCGCCGAGTCGGAGGCTAACTTTAGCGACGCGTCGGTGCTGGAAACTCGCCCGGATTTCGGATTCTGCCATTTGATGCTTCTACCATCCGCCTCCGCCGCAGCATAATCAGAACTACCCAGAACCAAGACGAGGAAGAAGAGGTTTTTGATTTGGGCGTAGAAAGAAGAACGGCGCCAGAGCTTGCGAGGTGAGGTTCCGAACTGGGTGATAAACATTGGGTCTTGTTAAAGAGGCAAAATTGAATGAGGAATCAAGAGAAGATGAAGACAGATGAACTGAGTTTAGATTTTCTCGGCCATATCGAAAAAGGAATCTGAGAGAAGATGAAGACATATCATCCACACGTCAGCTTCATACACTTTAGTCTTAAATAGGAATTAAGAAAGTTTAACTACTAACTTTGGACTGAGAAATTTTTGACGTTGTCCTCCATTTTAATTAAATTTAGACATTTGAATTTTTTACAACTAAAATATTAAATAATATTTTTTATTTTTTATAAAATGACATTCATGAGTATTTAGTAAGTTCAACCTAGAGTTTAGAGTTTAAGGTTATGGTTTAGGGTTTAGAGTTTAGGGTTAGGGTTTAAGGTATAGGGTTTAAGGGTTTAGGGGTTAGGGTTTAGGGTTTAGGGATTAAGGTTTAGTATTTAAAAAACAACATAAAACCCAAAATAGTCTTTGACAAAATAGCTGAAATAATTTTTCATGAAGAAAATCTACATGTCTAAATTTAATTGGAATGTAGAAGCACGTCAGACTGCCACGTGGTCCTCCCGTAGAACTGAAAAATTTCTCCTTTGGGCGTGTGTTATTTTGGCTTCAATTTATTAGTTTATTATTTTAGATTTCTTTACTAGAATGTGATTTACTTTTGGGTATATATATACATATATATATATATAATGAAAGATAAAGTGTAGAAACAAAGAGATAGCAATCGAATCGTGAAAGATGATATCTTATTCATTGATAGGAGTCATTTATATAGAGAATTACACAATACCAATTAGGTAAGGAAAATGAATACATAGATCTAGTCAAACTACATATCTTATTGGCATAAGGCCAATGCACACATGAAGAATATCTAGAAAGATACAGAATATCCTAAAACAATATATATGTTTACACTTTGAATTTTAATAAATTTTTCTGGCACTTGTTCAAAAAAAATCTCTTTGTTATCTAAGATTTAGATGTTTTTGTATTATTTTTTAAATGTAGTAATGTACCATTACAATGACGTAAAAATAAAATAGTAAAAAATTGTATTAACTGATTGTGAAACTAATTAAGTTCTCAAAGTGTACATTAATTATCTCAAAACTAGACCTTAGGAATGATCATGAGCGTGGCATCTTTGTAGTATTCTTATTATGTTGGAAAATAGAATCACAATGTGTCTTCTATTATGGTATAACTATACCTAGAAAATAAAATTTTGAAGGTCAGCTGTAAGATATGATCGGTATAGTGAAATACAATTATGGTAGAAAATTCACATATTTTAAATGATATTTAGACCTCGATCAAAACGGTCAAACCTTTTTACATTTTTGCTTCCCTATAGAGAGCCATATCGTCGGGAAATAAATTTCTCAAAATTTTTATATGGGCTGCTACATTTCATTTGTGTGAGAGTATATAGGCGGAAAAATGACCAAAATAAGTCACAAAGTGATAGGTAAGAGTGTTTTCATATAATAATTAAGTGACATTGATTTGTGGTTGACTACGTCGATCGAGACTCAAACGTTCACGAAAAAAAGTAATTTTTTTTTCCTAAACCATATTGAAGTATACTTATCACATCAGACGGTTGAATTTTCATTTTATAAATTTTATTTAACGAAACTATAACGTATCTACTAGTATGGTACAACTTAGTTAGTGAGTTATATACAAGGGTACATCATTTTGAACCAACTATATTTAGCAAATAAAATTTTGAAAAACCAGCTGTTGGATGTGATCAGTATAATGAAATACGGTTACGGTAGAAAAATCACATATTTTCGATTATATTTGGATCCTGATCGACGTAATCAACCCTATTTACGCTTATGTTTCCTTATAGGGAGCCCTATCTTCGAAAGCTAAACTTCCCCAAAATTTTATAGGGGCTGCTACATGTCATCTATGTGACAGTGTGTGGGCGAAAGAATCAACCAAAATAAGTCATAGTAAGGTAGGTAAGAGTGTTTTCGTTAATAAGTGACATTGATTTAGAATTGACCACGTGGATCGAGGCCTAAACGTTATCGAAAATAGGTGAATTTTTTTTCTTTGACATGTTTATGTGTATTGATTACATCAGACAGTCAAAATTTCATTTTGTGAACTTTAGTCATTAGAACCACAACATTCTTACTAATGTTGTATAACTTGTTTAGTGAGATATATGTAAGTGTACATCTTTATAAACCAACTATTGTTTACACCCAAATTAATATTTTACTGGACAGTAATTGTCTTAGTGAATATTAGTTAAATTTATGGTCCACGTCATACCGGCGAGCCCGAAATAATGGTTTACAAGTGATGGCCCGCCAAAAAATCATGCGAGCTGGACAGTCCGCGTACGAATGGACTCCGCATAATGGACTTCGCGTACAAGAAGAATTTAATTGTTGGGGGAACACCTCGCCCCGGCTTGGAACACTTCGCCTTGACTTAGCATCGCACCCGACTTGTATATACAAGAGCACGTGCATGGCTCGTGGTTCTTTGATCACATGAGCATCTTGACAGCATCACGCCTGCTCACCTTGGCTTGGAAAAGAATCCCGCCAGCATTCTGAATAAAGGCATAGTTATCCTTAATTGCATGGATAAGGGTATGTTGCACTTGGATGTGGTATAACGGGACAGAAACAATACTTATCCTATATGCATGCGAGCCGTGATGCAAGTCTACGTGATTCAATCATCATCCATAGCAAGAGGTATCCTAAACTAACCACATTGCCTAGACGAAAGGCGACGGCGAAGAGAAGTCTACAGGTGAGGGGATTGTGTGCATGCGAGCTCACGTGAGAGAAGGAAAGAGGCGGGCTCCGTTTGGTGTGTGTATATATATATATATATATATATATCAATTATATATATATATATGTCAATTGAGAGCTAGCAAGGTGGACTCCGCCGCTTGCAATATATCAATTGAAAAACTAAGCAATTATACTTGTTTGTCTCTAGTGAGAGGTGATTGTTTGGTTAAGGATTTCATTCCTTGATTAATATGGATAAGTGCGAGTGCATCCGCAAAGTTCTCAAGTCTCTATGAGGAGGTTGAACATTATCTCGCTACCTAGCTGGCAGAGTTATATCAAGAGACAACTAATCATGTCCAGTAAGTGATTAACATCGCCTACGCCATATTTATCGTTGAAGACTCCTACAAGTCTTTGACATGCTTTGGGCCAATACCTGTGGCCCTAGGTAATTCTATATAAAGAAGCTCTACGGCTTACAGACGCTCTGGACAACTACAACAACAATTACTCAAATACAACACAAAACAACTTTCAACCTAGTTGAAAACCCTCTCGACCTCGTCGAAACCTTCAGCGCTCCCAGGAGCCGATATCCCTTCGAAGCCTCTTCGAAGCCCTGTTTCTAAGCGCCTCGCCGCCTAGAACCCTTCAGAGCTCTCCGAAACTCGCCCCCGATCCTCGGAAACTTCCCTATTGTTGCTCTGCTCACCCCGCCGTGAGTATCGATCGCTTGTGTTGTAAATTCCTCATCTGAGGTGGCACCTGGAACTCCGCTCGCCTGATCAAGAAGTCAAGCCTGCGCACTCACTCAACCTTTTCCTCGTCCGCGAGGTGGCACGCCCGCAACTCTCCATCCTCTTTGGATCGCTATTTACCTCTGCTCAGCACGCTGAGGATCGTGGGCCAAAACATTGGCACGCCCAGTGGGACCAGGAGCATAAGCGAGACACCATAGGGAAACCAGGGTGGTCTCTGACGTCACCTTCGTTGGGGTCAGAGAAAGAAAACAAGATACGATAATGGATTGGCACGACAATTCGGCGGTTGCGATTATTGATAAACATTTTGCGGCCTTCGATGAAAGAATGGCCGCCATCCAAAGGCGACTTGATGAAATGATAGCAGCAGCCATCAGCAAACACCAAGCCGAACAGGCGGTTGCCAGGGAGGTTGTTGAAGCAAGTGTTCCTAAGAAAAAGGAGCATGAAGATAGGACAGAACAGTCCATCTTAGAAGAAGAAGTTGGTTCAAACACTAATGATGGTGGCGAACCGCAAGTTCACATGGGAGGCGAACCAAAACTTCCTGTGATGGCGAACTGCAGCCGCCAAGACACCGACTGCCCCATGCGGGATGTATACGTGGACACAGGTCAACGGCATGGAGGGCAAGGCGAAGCTCGCCTGCTTTCTCTACCAGTTCACGACAAGCAAACTGAAGATGGACCCGCACCTCTTGAGTCTCTGTTTCAACATGCACACGCGGGGCGACAAGTTTGGCAGAGTCCGCCTTTTCTAAAGGTCCATCTCGCCAATCTTATGATCACCAGCGAGAGGACTCACTCCGCTTCGCCAAACCATGATCATATTGAGTTTAACTACATATGGTTTGGTGACATCCCTCGGCCAATCCGCGGTGTTACTCTCTAATATACTTGGAGTCCATGCATGCCCGTGGTTGCAAAAAGGGTCGAGCTACCGACCTCTGTGGATTCTGCATTTGATTTTGACATGGAGCCAACTTATGATGAGTACGATGAAAACTATATGTTGGTGTGTCTGTCCCCAAATCGCATGCCACAAGAGCTTAATCCTAGTAAAGCTCTTGCTAAGGTGAACAGAGACCAGCCGGTGGTTTTCTTTCCTGACCAATGCATGGTTGTTCCTGATAAGACCATGCATTTCGACATGGTAGTGGGCAATAAGGCAGATCTCAACAGTATTCAATCTGCTTCGCCACAGTTGAAGATCTTGCTGGGCCACCAAACGAAGATGCGTGGGGGGCAGCGAGACGTACCCTGCGGAATTCTTTGCCCAACTTTTCAAGTGGTTGACGCGGGACAACTCTGCTCAACGCTTGGATACGATCATCAGCAACAGTCTCACGTTGAAAACATGACGGCGTCGAGACTTGGAGTGAAGCATTGGTGGCCTCCCCCCGTGGCCTAACAAGGGATCACTAATCAAGCTATGATTTCTTCATCACTCCTAGCTTTTCATTCAGTTTTTACTTCCGTTTACTTTCAGTTTCTTTCTTTTTCGCGCATTGGAAAAAAGAAAATACAAAAAAAAATGAAATAGCAAAAACACCAAAAAGAGATCCTTAGTTTTGCTGAGATGCAAGACAATGTTTTTGCCTACAAAAGGCTTAAACTTTATTTGAGGCCTATCCCTGAGGCCTGGAGACAATACATCAGGCATTCCATATGCCTTGAATTGCTGCCAGCGAAGTCAAGTCAGAGAAGAAAATTCAATAGTTGTTGAAAGTTGCAACAGCCACTACCGGACATTCGACTTCGCCGATTAAAATGGACTGATCCAGGAAGCACCAGGAGGTGAGCCCTATATCAATGGAAAGCTCTGGATGTCTACTTTCCAGAGGATTTTAAGGTTCATCATTTTGCCATTCCTGGAGAGAGTTATGGCAGGTTGAATGCAGGCGGGTCAGGATTCCAGACAGTCCACCTCGCCGATTCAGCTGGAATGATCCAGGAAGAACTTCGCCGGTTCAGCTGGAATGATCCAGAACGATCTAGCAGGCGAGCCCTATATCAATGAAAAGCTCTGGATGTCTACTTTCCAGAGGATTTTACGGTTCGTCATTTCGCCATTCCTGGAGAGAGTTATGGCAGATTGAATACAGGCGGGTCAGGATACCAGACAGTCCACCCCGCCGATTCAGGAAGAACTTCGCCGGTTCAGCTGGAATGATCCATAACGACCTGGCAGGCGAGCCATATATCAACAGAAATCCCTAGATGTCTACTTTCCAGAGGATTTTACGGTTCATCATTTCGCCATTCCTGGAGAGAGTTCTGGCAGTTTGAATGCAGACAGGTCAGGATACGCGCGAAGTTGCAATGTGTTTTTTCTATGTGTTTCATGACCTTGCAGCGAGCTTTCCTTTACTTGGGGGGGCATACTAACAACTCCTTCACTGGGGGGGGCATACTAACAACTCCTTCACTGGGGGGGCATACTAAAGTTTTGATGTCCTTTATTCGTCGAACAGACATCAAAACTGGGGGGCACATTAGGGTAGATATGTGTTCCAGATATTTCAGACTTTAGACCCTTCTTGAGGTGTCTTGGTCATTATTTAGGCCAACACCTGTGACCTCTAAAAAAATGGTAAATCTGGGCCGTTTGCCAACATGGTCTTTTTGTTTGACTCTCATTGGTTCGCACTGGGGGGCAGCGAAGTCACTTCATGATCTGAATATCAAAAAGTTGGTTCGCCATCGCCAAGAGTTCAAGTGGAGGTCATTTTTTGAATCCAGTCAAAGTGCACGTTTACTCAACAAGTCCATGGCGAGTCAACAAGTTTTGACCGCAAGGTACATCCATGCGAGGAACATCTTCTCGAGGATATTATCTAGTCGAGGTGCATGCATGGTACTATGTTTTCTGAGTGGAGCAGGCGAAGCGCACGGCATCATCCATAGTCATTCAAGTTCAGGGTACCTAACTATGTTAAGTTCATGATCATCAGTTTAATATGGTACTAGCTGAATCGTACAGTGGTTTCGCTGCAATGCTTTGTTGTTAAATACTTGAGTTTTAGAGCCTATTCACAGGCTTGTTTACTCACAGTTATTTTGTGTATGAACCGAGCCAATACCAGTGGCTTTGGGGCAGCATGAAACATAAACCTCTTCAGTCATTCTTGACATTCATGACTTCGAGGCTGGGGGGCAATGTTTACACCCAAATTAATATTTTACTGGACAGTAATTGTCTTAGTGAATATTAGTTAAATTTATGGTCCGCGTCATACCGGCGAGCCCGAAATAATGGTTTACAAGTGATGGCCCGCCAAAAAGTCATGCGAGCTGGACAGTCCGCGTACGAATGGACTCCGCATAATGGACTTCGCGTACAAGAAGAATTTAATTGTTGGGGGAACACCTCGCCCCGGCTTGGAACACTTCGCCTTGACTCAGCATCGCACCCGACTTGTATATACAAGAGCACGTGCATGGCTCGTGGTTCTTTGATCACATGAGCATCTTGACAGCATCACGCCTGCTCACCTTGGCTTGGAAAAGAATCCCGCCAGCATTCTGAATAAAGGCATAGTTATCCTTAATTGCATGGATAAGGGTATGTTGCACTTGGATGTGGTATAACGGGACAGAAACAATACTTATCCTATATGCATGCGAGCCGTGATGCAAGTCTACGTGATTCAATCATCATCCATAGCAAGAGGTATCCTAAACTAACCACATTGCCTAGACGAAAGGCGACGGCGAAGAGAAGTCTACAGGTGAGGGGATTGTGTGCATGCGAGCTCACGTGAGAGAAGGAAAGAGGCGGGCTCCGTTTGGTGTGTGTATATATATATATATATCAATTATATATATATATATATATGTCAATTGAGAGCTAGCAAGGTGGACTCCGCCGCTTGCAATATATCAATTGAAAAACTAAGCAATTATACTTGTTTGTCTCTAGTGAGAGGTGATTGTTTGGTTAAGGATTTCATTCCTTGATTAATATGGATAAGTGCGAGTGCATCCGCAAAGTTCTCAAGTCTCTATGAGGAGGTTGAACATTATCTCGCTACCTAGCTGGCAGAGTTATATCAAGAGACAACTAATCATGTCCAGTAAGTGATTAACATCGCCTACGCCATATTTATCGTTGAAGACTCCTACAAGTCTTTGACATGCTTTGGGCCAATACCTGTGGCCCTAGGTAATTCTATATAAAGAAGCTCTACGGCTTACAGACGCTCTGGACAACTACAACAACAATTACTCAAATACAACACAAAACAACTTTCAACCTAGTTGAAAACCCTCTCGACCTCGTCGAAACCTTCAGCGCTCCCAGGAGCCGATATCCCTTCGAAGCCTCTTCGAAGCCCTGTTTCTAAGCGCCTCGCCGCCTAGAACCCTTCATAGCTCTCCGGAACTCGCCCCCGATCCTCGGAAACTTCCCTATTGTTGCTCTGCTCACCCCGCCGTGAGTATCGATCGCTTGTGCTGTAAATTCCTCATCTGAGGTGGCACCTGGAACTCCGTTCGCCTGATCAAGAAGTCAAGCCTGCGCACTCACTCAACCTTTTCCTCGTCCGCGAGGTGGCACGCCTGCAACTCTCCATCCTCTTTGGATCGCTATTTACCTCGGCTCAGCACGCTGAGGATCGTGGGCCAAAACAACTATATCTTGAAGATAAAATTGGTCATAGGATGTTATCGGTATAATGAAATACGGCTATGGTGAAAAATTCAATCATTTTCAATAATATTTAGACTCTGATCAAGGTGGTCAACTCTTTCTATGCTTATGGTTCCTTATGGGGTACCCTATCGTCGAGATTTAAATTTACCTAAATTTTTATATAGACTACTACATATCATTATTTGAGAGTGTGTAGGTCGAAGAATCGATCAAAATAAGTAACGAAGGGATATGTAAAAACGCTTTCGTGTAATAAGTGACATAATTTTATAGTTGACCGCGTCGATCGAGACCTAAATATTATTGAAACTAAGTGAAATTTTTTCTATATCCATATTTAAGTATATTTATCACATCAGACGGTTGATTTTCATTTCATGAGGTGGGTCATAAGAACCACAACGTGACTACTAATGTGGTGTAACTTGTTTAATGGATTATATGTAAGTGTATATTTTATAAACCAACTATATTTAGAGGATAAAATTTTAAAAAATAGACTGTAGGATGTGATCAACATGGTAAAATACAACTATAGTGGAAAATTCAATCATTTTCAATCCTTGTTAAAAAAAAAAAACAAAGATAATATTTATATGTAAATTTAATTACATACTCTATTATTAATGTGATCAACAAAGTGCAGCCGGAAGTGCAGCCATCTGTGGTTACGTGGCTTTACCACTATTAAGTGTCATCTAAAGCCATTAACAACACGTGTCCCTAGCTTTAGCTGAGGCATGGGAGTAACTCTTATAATCTTCAATTATTCCTTTCTGCAAAGCAGACCTAAGGACATATTCTTTTGATACTCTTCCATTGCCACCAGATCCATGGACTTCATTGATATCAATACCATACTTCTTCGCAAGGTTCCTAAAGGGAGGTGTGGATAAAACTCCACCTATCTGTACACCAAATCCAAATCTGAAGAGATCAATCAACGGAAGATCTGTGGAAAAGACTCAGAGCTTCGCCGAAGAAGCAGCAAGAAATCAGAGTTCACCACCTCCGTCAAAAACTCAAAATCTTCGACTTAGCCTCCCAGACCACCAAGCGATCCCGCAAGTTTGCCACCGTGGCCTCCAAAAAACCCGACGAGAAACCGCCATTTAGATCTTAATGGCTTCGTCGGCGGTTTTTTTTATTCATTCTCGACAAACCTTCTTTTTACTGCAGCATGAACAGCGACTTTTTTTTTTTTTACACACAAGCAGCCCACGCGCTGTTAAATGGACCGTCGGTGATCCTTCATTCGGTGGAGGGAAGAACCTCCGGCAATTCATATCGATCATTATGTAGGAAGCAACTGTCTGCAGGCAAGTACTGGCAGTAAGTCCTCTCTATCTGTAGGAGTTGATCCAAGTAAAGGCTGTAATATAATTACAGTGTGGCAGATGATGGAAGCTTTTTCTAGCTCTATGTTAATTGGTTGCTCTTCTGCACAGAGGCACAGTAATCAACATATACTGATACACTCTCTGGCTGCATTCTACATATATATGTGTGTCCAGCTTTTCCTTTTTGCTTCCTCATTTCTTGCTTTGGTATTTTGGGTTATTTTTGTTAGTTTACTATGACAACGACATGACTCAAATTTTATGGTATTGTAATTCTCATCTATAAACTATGAGAGCAACAACTTTGGTGCTAATGAAATGAACATTTTCATGTCAGTTTTGTGAGTTTGGCTTGTTTATAACCTAAATAGTAAGATTTTGTGCACTGTTAATTGCATGGCTTAGTTTTGGTTTAGAATACAACAAAAGTATCGGCATCAACCAATAAATTAAGAATTAGGTTTCCAGTTTCAGATATTAAAGGAAACAGAAAAAGAAAAATAGAGCATGGCATGGGTTTAACACCCCCCATTCTCCATCGGTCTGGTCCTTGTTCTTGTTCTACGTTCGGTTCTTGGTTACAACTTGGCAGCCATGTTTCATTCTTGAGAAGTATGGTAGAAGGGTTGGTGTTATTTTGTGAGATCTCCTCCCCTTGGAAGATGAGTGTAAGATGAGTGTTATATGGTCTGTGGTTTGGGATTTTGTTGGCAACGGAGCATCAATATGGTTATCTATGTCGTTCTCTATCCGGGGGTTGATCAGTGGCTTCTTCGAGTTGTCGGCGCGGGATGGACTACTAGGGTTTATATATGGTGCTGGGCTTGTTATTGGGCCCAAGTTTTAGATTTATGTTTTCTTTTTACTTTTTAGGTTTAATTTCCTATATACTAGCTCTTTGTTTGAGCATAGGGGTGGATATTAAATTTCCTGTTTATTAATAGTTCGATTGGCTTGTCTATGGACTTTATGTTGTGGTTCTTCCTTAAGCTTTTTGACTTTGCTTGGGGCGGCTTAATTGATTCCCCATTTCAAAACATAAAAAAAAAAAAAAAAAAAAATAGAGCATGCTACCAACGGATCCAGCAGAAAGTATTAAAAAGCGAGAGTCGCTGCTCCGAGGCTTTCGCCGCCTAGGGTTTCGATTTTCTGGTTTTGTCGTCGGCATTAGACAGAAGTTTGCTTCTTGGACACAATGAACATCCTCGCGTAGAATTGCCAGGGGATTGTAAACAGGCAAACTCGTCATGCTCTGAAATTGTTGGTTCAACAACATCAGGTGCATATGATATTTCTACTGGATCCGTTGGTAGCATGCTCCACAGCTTCAAAAATCACAAGAGAATATAGAATATTAAATCACCGTGAAAACAATTTGAAATACTCTTGTGGTGATAGCACAACATTCTAACCAACGAAGCTTATAGCTCTTATATATAGTTCAAAGTTGAGTTTAGTCAAGAGACCCACCTAGTCTACTCTTTTTTCTTATTGATGATCTTAATTCCATCTCCAAGCTCATGTTATTGCTTGGTGATGAGGCAACTGTAATCTTTATCTATGTGAGAAATTTGAAGTGTCGGAAAAAACATTTTTGAACAACCATATGATTCGATTGAAATAAATAATATATATGACACAAACAAAAGTTTTCTAGATAACTCATAGGCCTTGTTTGGTTGATGGAAAAGAAATTAGTTCCTTGGTCTTTCCTACATACATGAGAAAGTAAATTTCCCACTAGCTCGGAACATCGGGAAAGTAACTAGAAAATGTATTTCTTTTATTTTTAATGTTTGGTTTCTGCATTGAAAAGAAAGCAAGTAAAATTAATTTACCAATTATATCCTTAGTATTAAAATATAAAATGGGTGATGCTATTAACAGTAGCGGATCTAGGATTTTAACCCTGGTTGGGCTTGAACTCTCTAACCAAGAAAAAAAAAAGTTGAGAATCATGACGGTGCGAGAGAAATTTATTAATTGAAAGAAAATGATACACCTAGTCAGGAGGGGGGGGGGACAAAATGAGTCTTACCCCTCCAATGCACACATAAAATTATAGTAGAAACTAAATTATTTAAATAAATGTCAGGACCCACCACAAATTTCACCCTGAAACCCGAAGTAAGTCCTGTATGGACCACTTCCAAAGAAATATTACTAAAAATTCGGCATAATCTCCCTTCAAAATGGAAAACCTTTCCTAATAATACCTGCATACACTTCTAAAATTTCCAAAACCAACCTTAAACACCCGGAGCCTTTGTGCTTCCCAAATCACAACATCTCCCAATTTATTTACTAACTTTAATAAGAAAATCTCACAACCAACAATCACAGGTTCAGAGTACTCTATTAAAGAAGAAAGGAACTAGAAATATATATATGAGCGGAAGCTATACTATTGACTATGTCTCGTCTTCATGTATGCCTGACTTCAACTATGCTAACCTGCAAACTGGGTATTTAAAACCGAAAGGCCCAAGGGAAAACATTTGAAACATGTTAGAGTGAGTGGACAAAAGTAAGTTTAAAAGAAACGAGCAATAAAAATCTGTATGTTTTCCCAACTTAATTTCCATCGAAATTATGCTGCATGTGACAAGCTCAAAAAGTTTTTAACTCAAAAATTGACTAACACGTGACTAGCCTTGCTAGTCTCCCACACTTTATAATAAAGAGCCTCTCAGACTAAACTATATATATATATATATATATTTACACTCATCATATTTCTTGTACGGATTATATGGAAAAAAATATAAGAAAAATAGAAATTCATACAAGGCTACGACGCTTGCGTCTAACGCTCACGTCGCGCCATAATGAAATTTTACCTCATTATGACGGAAAAACACGTATGGCTAGCTAGCATTTATATACACATTATCCTCATAAATATCCATATGTACATATCCACCGAAAATCTCATTTTCGGTAATTCTGTAAAATAATGAAAATTGGCACTCATAAAAGAAGCAATAAATTAATGACTCTAAATAGCAAAGTTAACAAATAAAATATGAATAATCACTTCCAAAATACTTCACAGAAATCAATCCTAAAAAGAAATTATTCCACAAATTAAGAATCAATAAATTAAACTCAATCATTAAATAAATACCCATTGCATGCATTTAATTAAAAACAAACGTCCACTCACAACTTTAGGCATAAGCCCGACGAAAACCAAATCGCTACTCAAGAGAGGTTTCCTTGAATCTTGACACAACAACCATGCTTAGGACCAAACTTCAATTTCAGCATAAAGAATACTTACATATAAATACCAAAACTCATCCACCTAACCCACTACCCTTACTAGGGTTAAGTTTATCGAATTCATGCCAAACTCCTCCCACAACCTCATTTCATCAATTCTAACATTCTAGAATAAATACCAAGGAAATTCAACAGCCGGATTTTCATTCTAACAACCGCCAACATTCTCAATCTTTAAAAAATCTTAAACCTAACCAAAACTCCTCCAAAAATTCCAAACTTCATATCATTAAACTCCTCTCATTAAAACAAACTCAAAAACATGAAAAACTACCCCTAAGCGGTTGCGCTGCCGGCTGCCGCAGCCGGCAGCCGAACTCTGGCGACCTCAAATGGCTACCAAATTTTGATACAATCTTCCTCTCAACATTCCAAACAACTTTCATAACTACCACATTGATCAATTTCAAGCTTAAACATGTCAATTAAATCAAAACAGAAAAACCCTCAATTCAAGAACCCTAGAATTTCAAACCTTCGATTCTCCTTACCTAGCTTGAGTTAGGATGTATCCTTTTAGGGGTTTGCTATCGGAAGGGAGAGCTTCAAGACGAGACCGGCAGCTTTGATTTTGGTGGCCAAAAAAAGGAGTTCCGACGAGAACACCTCCGCGGTAAAGTCAAGACTTCACGGCGATCGCGCACCCTCACGGCGGTGCGACACCGGCTGCCACCTACCTAGACTTGTAGAGGATGCTCCAAGCTTCAAATCGATACCAAGCATGCCACCTAACTCAGCCGAACTGCGGCGAAGAAGTTCGGCGGAGGAGAGAGACGCGGGAGAGAGGAGAGAGAGAGAGAGAGAGAGGGAGGGTAATTTCTGACTTTCTACCTTACCTCAAGTGGTAAGTTTCCATTTTTATACCCCCAACCAAAATAATAACTTTCGTTTTTAGACCATAACTTCTTCATACGAACTTCATTTTAAGCGTGCCATGTGTCCACGAACTCTGTTTAATGTCCTCTACGACTTTCATGAAGAAAGTTTTCCCAAATTCCAAACAGAAGAAAAAGTCAATTTTTGGAGTCTTAAATAGTAAACGGTTACTTAAAACGGTAAAATGTCAAAGTAACCCAAAAGTAAATAACCGCAAATTGACTTAAGAACCGAGATGTGACAATAAACATGCAATGCAATACAATACGATAACATAAACTAACTAAATCTAACTCTACGAGTTGATAAAGCTTCAAACTCTTTAATCACCTCCTCATTGGTAACAGATTCAACATACTCTTTCTCAATGTAAAGGACCATACAATCACCAAGATACTTATCTCTCATTTTGCTTCTAAGTTTATTCTTAATGATGTTCATAGCTGAAAATGCCCTTTCAGTGGTAGCATTATAGACAGGAATAGTCAAAACTAAACAAATCAATCTATAAAGCATAGGGAAAAATTCAGACTTCCTTATTTGAACCAAGGTGCGGCACAAGTCAGAAATGAACTCCATATTTTTGAATTTAGGATCACTACGCATATTTATCTCATAAAATGCACACTCTGATTCAAGAGCATACATTTCACCATCAACAAAATCTTCAGGATAAAACTGCTTTGCAAGATTGCAAACATCTTCACATTTAAAATTCCTGAATTTATCATGAGGATCCAAAGTTGAACTAAGTATAAGGAGTTTTGATGCTTCTTCTGAGAACCTTCTATTCAACTCACTCAACTGAAAATCAATCACAACATTGAAAACCTCTATATGGTAATGATGTTCAAATGTAATGAAATTCATTTGTTGACAATCCCGACCTGTACCTGTTTACGCCCAAATTATTATTTTACTGGATAGTAAATGTCTATGTGAATATTAATTAAATTCTTGATCCATGTCACACCGGCGAGCCCAAATTCTTTGGGTTTACAAATGATGGCCCGCCAGTGAGACCACGCGAGCTGAATTACAGAGTTCGCGTGCGAACGAGACTTCGCGCGAATTACATAGCTCGCGCGCGGAATGGACTTCAGGCGAACTACATAGCTCGCACGCGAAATGACTTCGGGCAGAATTACTAGCTGACTCCACGTAGGCGAGGCGAGATTGACACTTCGCATAGGTGAGGCAAGCGGATTAAATCGAGGCGAGCTGGCGAACTGGTTCGCGTGGGAGGCTTCGCGAGGTAGGTATAGGCAGAGTCCGTGTGGGAGGCTTCGCGAGGTAGGTATAGGCGAACTGGTTCGCATGGGAGGCTTCGCGGATTACATTGAAGACTCTCACCAGTATTCTGACATGCTTTGGGCCAATCCTTGTAACCCTTATTAATTAAAAAGCCTTCTTTTGGCCCGCGAGTTGCAAGGGCCCGCAAGATAAAAACAGGCTTCAGGGGCGCGCGGGATAAGCTTCAGGAGCACGCGAGATAATCTTCTACAAATACTGTGACACCTCGCGGAATAAGTTTGAGTCTGCATAGGAGTCTACAGTTGAGCAGCGGGCGGGGCCGTATCCTTATGGTACTCAATTACTTCCCTCTTGCCCGCGAGCCACTATATAAAGGGGCTCGAAACCCTAAGCTCTCTCTCAACACAATCAACACACATAACCTTTACAACAACAACTCAGAGACAATCTCTTTACAAATCGCAACCCAATTACCCTTCGAGCTACTCGAAACTCTAACCCTAAGCGCACCGCAGCCTAGGTTTTCTCAGAGCCGTCCTGGACTCGGCCCCGATCACCTTGATTCCCTATAGTTGCTCTGCTCGCGCCCTACCGTGAGTATCGATTTGCCTTGTGCTCGTAATCCCTCATCTGAGGTGGCACCTAGAAACCCCCTCCGCTTGATCAGAAGTCAAGATCTCGCACCCATACAACCTTTCCTCGTCCGCGAGGTGGCAAGCCCGTAACATCTCCTTTTCTCTTTACTTGCTAATTACCTCTCGCTCGTGCGCTGAGGATCGTAGCCAAAACAATGGCACACCCAGTGGGACAGTGAATACAAGTAATTCACCATAGGGAAACCAGGAAAACCTGAATTTCCGTGCCATTGTAGGCTCACAGCCAACCCAAGACATATGATTAGGATCCCTTCAGCCTATGGAGCGAATCCTCTAGACGCTCGACAAGCTGGAAGGCCTGATCAGGGGTTTGGCCGCTCAACAAAGCGTCACTAACCTAGCTGAACATGTCAGACAAGACAGAGCCCTTTGGGAGGCCAGTCATAACAAACTCACTGACCCTGCTAAACAGATTGGACTGCCTAGCAACCAATCTAATGATGAAGACCTTTCTTTGGATGAACTTACATCCAAAGAAGAAACTTCTTTGTCAATCAATGACAGAGAACCTGAGGTTGAGGCCGGCGAGATTATGGATAATAATTCTATCTCAAAATTTAACTGTGCTCCTCATAAAGATGAACTAGAAGGTAGGACAAAACAGTCCACCTTAGAAGAAGAGGTCGGTTCGAACACTGATGGCGGACCACACTTCCATAGGAGGTTTTACCAAGCAACCAATCTTCCTGTGCGGGACAAATATGTGGACACATGTAAAACACGTGGGGGGCAAACTCATGTCCTCAAACGTCCTCACCAAGAGGATGACCTTACTGGCCAAGGAGAACCCGAGTATGCCTAATTTGTCCTATGCGAAGGGATTTCTGGCCTTATTAAGGAAGGTGGTAGTCAAGAAGCTACTGGATATGATCATAATCAAAGATATGATCAAATCAACCTAACTGATAGACGGTTGCATGGCTTCCCTACAAGCCAGTCATTGTTCTGCGTAGCTCGCCTTCCTTACGAGCTGCTTTATTCAAGTTTTCAAGTTGTTGGCACGAGACATCTCAGCTCCACACTTGGAAACTCTCAACAAAAACAGTCTCATGCCGAGAACACAACGGCGTCGAGACTTGGAGTGAAGCATTGAGAACCTCCCCCTTGGCCTAACAAAGGGTACCTAATCAAGCTATGATCTCTTCTTCTCTTTCCTCCTAGCTTTAACTTCAGCCTTTACTTCTATTTTTCCTTTTGTTTTTTCTTTCTCGCATAGAAAAAAGAAAATTAAAAAAAAACTAGATAGCAGAAAATACAAAAAGAGATCAATATTCTTGCCTATGAAAGGCTTGAACTTCATGTAGGAGCCTATCCCTGAGGCTTGACGACAACAGGCATTCCATATGCCTTGAGTTGCTGCCAGCAAAGTCAAGTCAGAGAGACAATACCACTAGTTTGCAATTCTGAAGCGTTGCAGCAGCCACTACTGGAAAGTCAACTTCGTGAACTCCACTAGAATGATCTAAAAAGAACTTGCTGGCGCACCTTATATCAACAGAAAGCCCTGGATGTCTATTTTCCAAAGGATTTTACAGTTTGTCATTTCGACATTCCTGGAGAGAGTTATGGCAGTTCGAATGTAAACAGGTCAGGATACGCGCGAATTTGCAATGTGCATTTTCAATGTGTTTTCATGACCTTGCAACATGTTTTCCTTTACTGGGGGGCATCCATACAAGTTTGGTGTACCTTTATTCATACACCAGGATCTACTCAAGATTGATCCACGACCTTTCTCGGTGTTTGCCATTTTCAGTGAGGCATGGTACCACAACTCCTTCTCTGGGGAGGCATGCTAAAGTTTTGATGTCCTTCATTCTTCTCAAGCATCGGCGAACAGACATCAAAACTAGGGGGCACATTGGGGTGGATATGTGTTCCAGTAAATTCAGACTTTAGACCTTATTCAAGTGTGTCTTAGTCATTATTTAAGCCAATCCCTGTGGCCTCCAAATTTTCAAAATTGGTTCGCCATCTTTATGCGGCGGATATGTGTTTCAGTAAATTTAGACTTTAGACCTTATTCAAGTGTGTCTTAGTCATTATTTAGGCCAATCCATATGGCCTCAAAATTTTTAAAATTGGTTCGCCATCTTTATGCGGCCGTTCGCCGACTCTTTTGTTTGTCTCTCATTGGTTCGCACTGGGGGGCAACGAAGTACATGGCCATTATCATTCCATGTTTATCACAGCGTTGGTTTGCCATCACCAAGAGCTCGCGAATGGCCATTTTTTGGAATCTAGTCTAAGCAAACGTCTGCTCGAGGTACATCCATTCAAGGTATATCCATGTGAGCTACATCCGCTCGCGGTATGTGCAATGTACTATGTTTTCTGAGTAGAGCAGGCGAATGCAGGCGAAGAGTAGGCGAATGCAGAAGTAGTGCAGGCGAATGCAGGCGAAGTTCAAGTCCAAGGTGCCTAGGCGAGCCGTACAGCAGCTTCGCTACAATGCCTTGCTGGGTGCTTGGGTTTCAAGGCCTATTCACAAGCTTGTCTACTCACACTCATTTTATATATGACCTGAGCCAATATCAGTGGCTTTGGAGCAGCATGCACATAAACCTCTTTAGTCATTCTTGACATTCATGACTTCGAGGCTGGGGGGCAATATTTACGCCCAAATTAATATTTTATTAGACAGTAAATGTCTATGTGAATATTAATTAAATTCTTGATCCATGTCACACCGACGAGCCTAAATTCTTTGGGTTTACAAGTGATGGCCCGCCAGTGAGACCACGCGAGCTGAATTACAAAGTTCACATGCAAACGGGACTTCGCGCGGAATTACTAGCTGACTCTGCGTTGGCGAGGCGAGATTGACACTTCGTGTAGGCGAGGCGAGATTGACACTTCACACAGGTGAGGCGAGATTGACACTTCGCGTAGGCGAGGCAAGCGGATTACATTGAGGCGAACTGGTGAACTGGTTCGCGTGGGAGGCTTCGCGAGGAAGGCATAGGTGGAGTCCGCGTGCATCACATTAATCGTTGAAGACTCTCACCAGTTTTTTGACATGCTTTGGGCCAATCCCTATGACCCTTATTAATTAAAAAGCCTTCTTTTGGCCCGCGAGCTGCAAGGGCCCGCAAGATAGAAACAGACTTCAGGGGCGCGCAGGATAAGCTTCAGGAGCACGTGAGATAGTTTTCTACAAAGACTGTAACACCTCGCGGGATAAGTTTGAGTCCGCATAGGAGTCTACAGTTGAGCAGCGGGCGGGGCCGTATCTTTATGGTACTCAATTACTTCCCTCTTGCCCGCGAGCCACTATATAAAGGGGCTCGAAACCCTAAGCTCTCTCTCAATACAATCAACATACATAACTTTTACAACAACTATTTAGAGACAATCTCTTTACAAACTGTAACCCAGTTACCCTTCGAGCTACTCAAAACCCTAACCCTAAGCGCACAACCTAGGTTTTCTCAGAGCCCTCTTGGACTCTCCCCCAATCACTCTGATTCCCTATAGTTGCTCTGCTTGCGCCCTGCTGTGAGTATCGATTTGTCTTGTGCTCGTAATCCCTCATCTGAGGTGGCACCTGGAAACCCCCTCCGCCTGATCAGAAGTCAAGATCTCGCACCAATACAACCTTTCCTCGTCCGCAAGGTGGCACGCCCGCAACATCTCCTTTTCTCTTTGCTCGCTCGTTACCTCTCGTCCGCGAGCTGAGGATCGTGGCCAAAACAGTACCATCCTTATAAGAAGCATTCATGTTAGGCATATCAAGATCATGCTTTTCACAAAAAGATTCCACAATGTATACCAAATCATTCTAGCCTTCATCTCTCATATCTTAAAGAAGTGACTTTGTATGTCTAACAAAGTTCATAGTATGCACAAAGTCGAGATATTTTCGTTGCAATGTCTGACAAAGAACTTCAGTAATTTTCATAACTTGTTCATTAGAAGCAAACAGAACACAAAATCAAAAGTCTTCAACTTCCTTAAAACAACCTTAGCTTGTCCTTACAATTCCCTAGGTGCATGATTAACCATATTAGTAAGAGTTATCTTTACTGAACTAAACAATTCAATAAGAGCCTTGATTGAACGGGAATGTGAGCTCCAACGTGTAGCACCAGCTCGTTGCAAAGTACAAATTTGGTTAGCACCACTACCTGTTTGAAGTTCCCCACAAGCTACCAAATTTACAATTTCCTCCTTTCTCACCTCTTTTAATGCGGAATGCCGCTTAGTAGAAGAATCAAGAAAATTCACAATAAAACTCAAGGTAGAAAAGAATTCTCAAATGTCATGCACCCCCTTGAGCTGTAGCATTTAATGTCAACTACAAACGGTGAGCAAAACAATGCACAAAATATGCATATGGACACTCTTGAAGAAACAATGATTTCAATTCATTAAAAATACCCCTCATATTACTAGTACCATCATACCCTTGACCACACATATTTCTCACTTGAAGATTATACATAGTAAGTACTTTCGAGATCTCATTTTTAAGAGTTTGTGAGGTAGTGTTAGGAACACTCACAATCTTAAAAAATCTTTCTCGAATTAGGCCTTGAGAATCAACAAATCTCAGAATAATTGTCATTTGTTCCTTACTAGAACTGTAAACTGCTTCATCAACAAGAATACAATACTTGGAATTCCCAACTTCATCACGTGTCTTGCTCCTCACTTTGTTACCAAGAATATTTAGGAGCTCCTTTTGAATTGTTGGACTAATGTACTTGGCATTTCCAGGAGCATTTCCCAAAACAACTGTCTCCACCTCCACACTCATTCTTGAAAAGGATTTTATTACTTCTTTAAAATATCCTTGATTCAAGGAATCTTGGAATTCATCATGCCCTCTAAAAGGAGGTCCTTGATTAGCTAGCAATCTAGCAGCCTCTATTGCATCCTTAAGCCTTAATCGGTTGTCTTCCACTTCCTTTAGTGATCTTGACTCAAAAATTGTTTTAATATGCTTTTTTGGGTTTCTTAACAAATCTCATTTTTACATTGCAGCATGGAGATGTAATGCCCCTTACATGTTTCACCAACATATTATCACCAACACAAAGTCTCTTCCAATTTCTAAACCCTTCAACAATGAATGTATGATTTTTAGAATTTTCAGTGTCAAAAAAAAAAACAAGGAAATTAAGCAATATGCTTTATCAAGAGCAATTAAATACTCAAGCAATGGATTATCCTTGAACCAAGAATACTGAAATCTACGTTGTTGATACCCATGTTCTAATAATGGAAACATAAACTCAGGTTGAAACGGCCCCAACAAAATATAGGCTTTTCGAACAATGTCACGCTCATTCACTGGATATTTCCATATAGTAGAACGTAATCCAAGATCACATTCAAGAGCATTGACCCTATTTGGTGGCTCTACAGATTGTGGTGGATCATCTATATTTGCAGACTTTGAAGGTTGAGGTGGATGATCAATGTTTAGAGAAGATATGGAAGGATTAGAAATCAAATTTGAACTTGAAGAGGAGACATTAGTTCTTTGAAACCATCCAGTAATTTTTTTTAATCGCTTCAATTTTGGCCATGTATTCGACATTTTACTCTGACACCTATTGATTAAAAGACAATGTTTATATTAGACATACTATTATATTCTTCTCAAAATCAAAAAAAAAAACTGCTATATTAGACAAAAACAGTAGCATTAATTAGCAAAAATGCAACATCAATAGGCATTAATCGGCAATATCAAACTCATAGTTCATTCAAAATCATTAGGCATGCTTTATACTTCATATAGAACGACACAAAGTAAGAGAGACAAACTTGACAGCAGAGAACGAGTGAAAATAACGGGAATCCAACTAAGTTCTTACTTCATAACTCTGCCCAAAGCTCCAAGCCATCATCAAATTTCTGAAAATTAGATACAAATTGTCAAATTAGACAATCAGCTTTGGGGGAAATTGTACACAATACACTAAAGAAATTTACATATGGAATTCAATAATCTCACTTACAACTATGTCCTCAATGGAGCAAGAAGAGGATTGCAAGAGTAGAATAGCTGAGAAACTGAGAAAGTGAACTAGTGAAGCCGAGGACAGGTTCTAAGAAATTGAAGAATGAAGATTGGAGAGGCCGGAGGCGAGTTGCTGTGAGAGGAAGAGAGAATGACTGGACATGGACTGAGAAATTGAAGAATGAAGATTGCCAGATTGGAGAGGCCGGACCGCCGTAGGCGAGTCGATGTGAGACAGTGAGAGGAAGAGAGAATGAGAGAAGAGATAGGCGTCGACTAACAGAGAAAGAATCGAAGGATTAGGGATTAGGGTGAGAATGTATATCACAAAAAAAAAACTTGGTTGGGCTTGGGTTATATATCACAAAAAATAAAATTGTATACACCTAGTTTTTTTTTTGGGGCCCAAAATTGGGTTTGAGCCCCACCAAGCTCTAAGCTGCCTCTGCCACTAGCTATTAACACACTCTATCTATAGACAATAGTTATGAAACAAATTCAAGTGACAAGTTTGTAAATAAATTTGAAATATGTGGATAGGAAAAAACATGAGATATGTTAATAGTAAAAATGAGTGTGTTAATAGCAACACCCTATAAAATATTTAAGATTCAAAAGTTTGGTGGATAATTTGATAATAACATCTATTAAAATAATATTTAAAAGATGCAATTAATATACAATTAATGTTGAGAAAGTATAAGGGAAATTGAATTTCATAGCATGTAGACTAGGAAAAGACCCACTTAGACAACATGAAGTTGGTGACAAATACTCGATGGAAAGGCACCTCGAGATCAAGCTATTTTGGATAACCGAGTAGTCCATGTGCAGTCTTGATGGAAACACAGATTTCAGGCCGGGAACTTGTTAGAGCTCTTATCAATTGTTACGTCTCCAAAGGTTAATGTTGTGATGGATTTTTCACTAAGGTTTTCCACTTTTCCAAGGATAGGTGGTCGTAGTCTGGTAAGAACTTCCACAGGCTAAGATCTAGTTCCTTTACGCTTCTCATACATAACTGCAAACCTCATATCAACTATAGTCATAGCTCTACCTAGCCTTCTCCCCGACTGTTTCTACATGTTTTGTCCCGAGCCAGGAAGTGGTCGCGGGGCAGAACGAAGTAGAATTCTTGAGGGGCTTTCACTCGGTACCTGCACAAATGACAACGTCACGGGGTCGGGACTGGGGTGGCCCAGTCTTCGACTCTCTAATGCTTAAGTTAGCTTTGAGCACTTGTACGGGTAGAGGAATGAAAGTGGGAGTGAATATATGTGTGTATATAGATGTGTGTACCTTGAGCTTGTTTTATAAGGCAAGTATGGGTACCTTTGCCTTAGTCTCCAATGTGGGACTCTTTGCCCTCCTTTGGAGTGTCTCCCCTTTTGGGGGTGTTTTGCCGCTAGAGTGACTTTGGCACGCGGTTTGTTACCGGCCCTTCCTTCTTTGGATGTCTGTGAAGGGCCCACCAGGGCTATCTCGACTGGGTAATTGTACCGTATTCTCGGCTCTGCCAAGTATTTTGGCTATGTACTAACAAGTCCCCAAGTCCCCAAGTCCCCAGTCCGAGAGAGTTCTTAGGTGGGGAGTTATTCTAAGATGCCGAGGATAGGTTTTACCCGGGTGCAGGAGGCATGGTGCCGAGTCCCCAAGTCCCCACGCGAGAGTCGCGAGGTGACGGGGGTGATGTTCCGGAAACCTGTTGGCAAGAAGAAAAGTTTGATGTTGCTCTGGCGAGTCAGTCCGCGCTTGGTTAGGGACTGTCGCGAGGTGGCCAGTCAGTTCGCGCTTGGTTGGGGACTGTGGCTATGTGGCGAGTCAGTCCGCGCTTGGTTGGGGACTGTCACGAGGTGGCCAGTTAGTCCGCGCGAGATTAGGGACTGTGGCTATGTGGCGAGTTAGTCCGCGCTTGATTGGGGACTGTGGCTATGTGGCGAGTCAGTCCGCGCTTGGTTGGGGACTGTCGCGAGGTGGCCAGTCAGTCCGCGCTTGATTGGGGACTGTGGCTATGTGGCGAGGCAGTCCGCGCTTGGTTGGGGACTGTCGCGAGGTGGCCAGTCAGTCCGCGCTTGATTGGGGACTGTGGCTATGTGGCGAGGCAGTCCGCGCTTGGTTGGGGACTGTCGCGAGGTGGCCAGTCAGTCCGCGCTTGATTGGGGACTGTGGCTATGTGGCGAGGCAGTCCGCGCTTGGTTGGGGACTGTCGCGAGGTGGCCAGTCAGTCCGCGCTTGATTGGGGACTGTGGCTATGTGGCGAGGCAGTCCGCGCTTGGTTGGGGACTGTCGCGAGGTGGCCAGTCAGTCCGCGCTTGGTTGGGAACTGTGGCTATGTGGCGAGTCAGTCCGCGCTTGGTTGGGGACTGTCGTGAGGTGGCGAGTCAGTCCGCGCTTGATTGGGGACTGTGGTTATGTGGCGAGGCAGTCCGCGCTTGGTTGGGGACTTTCGCGAGGTGGCCAGTCAGTCCGCGCTTGATTGGGGACTGTGGCTATATGGCGAGTCAGTCCGCGCTTGATTGGGGAGACACGCCATTGAGCGTTGCGGGCCGTTGCCTTGACGAGTCAGTCCGCGCTTGATTGGGGACTGTCGCGAGGTGGCCAGTTAGTCCGCGCTTAGTTGTTTCGTCCCGAGCCGGGAAGAGGTGCCAAGAGCGAAGGCATGTCCCGGGAGGGAGGGTGCCGAGATTGGGGTCGCGAGACCAAGAGTGCTTTCCCGCTTCGGCTGAGGGAAGCTGGGTGTCCAGATCAGTTTCTGGGCGCTGCTCTCCGGCGCGTGGGCCTTGGCCGGAGGTTGGGGTGGCCATGCTGGATTCATTGGAAGACTGTGTGCTTGATGGCTGTGAAGGTGAGCTACCTTGCTGCGGCACGCCCAAGCGAAGGAGAGAGAGAAAGTCAGATCTACTTTCTCTCTCCTCGGGGTTTCTGGGCAGATGATGGCCACGGCCATGGCGAGCGACGTGAGGGTCTCCACTTGAGGACGCCCTCCTCCTAGCGCCAATTGTTTCTACCTGCACAATTGGCAACGTCACGGGGTCGCGGGGCGGAACGAAGTAGAATTCTTGAGGGGCTTTCACTCGGTACCTGGACAAATGACAACGTCACGGGGTCGGGACTGAGGTGGCCCAGTCTTCGACTCTCCGATGCTTAAGTTAGCTTTGAGCACTTGTACGGGTAGAGGAATGAAAGTGGGAGTGAATATATGTGTGTATATAGATGTGTGTACCTTGAGCTTGTTTTATAAGGCAAGTATGGGTACTTTTGCCTTAGTCTCCAATGTGGGACTCTTTGCCCTCCTTTGGAGTGTCTCCCCTTTTGGGGGTGTTTTGCCGCTAGAGTGACTTTGTCACACGGTTTGTTACCGGCCCTTCCTTCTTTGGATGTCTGTGAAGGGCCCACCAGGGCTATCTCGACCGGGTAATTGTACCGTATTCTCGGCTTAGCCAAGTATTTTGGCTATTTACTAACACCGACAATTCATATGAAGCCGGAATTTATCTAAGAGTTGTTTGTCCTTCCGACGGAATTCCAAGTACCTTCCCAAGATATTAATGAATGTCCTGGTCATCTCTTTTTGAGTCTCTGTAGTCGAGATCTATCGCCGGGCACTAAGACGATACATGCATACGTCTTAGTTCCCATTGTTTGGAAAGAAAATTCATCAGATGGAAGAATTGGTTGGAAGGAGTGAGAAGATTCGGTGGGTAACCTAGGCTGGTAAGTGAGGCCGCATCTCGTCCACCACCACCACCACCACCATGTGGATTTGGTTGCCGTCTTGCCGGTTGATCCAAATAGAACATCATAATAAACACATAAAAGGGGAGATAGTTATAGGATAACATCTCTAACCGATGAGATAGATAACTAATCCTAGCTAGCTAGCTTAGAGAATTCCATGTTTCAAACTTTCAATCATCCTTATTTATTCAAAGGTACGGATTTCCTTAATTGACTTACTTTTCGATCATATTTTCTCATCTCAACCTTTTATCTTCTTTTTTTAGGGATATACGAGTAGATCATCTCTACAAAATTTTAGCCAAATTAATAAACATTAAGGTATTCAAAATTGTGAATTAAACGAACAATTCAAGTTAAACAAATTTGGTTCGCTCATTATAATCATAAAGTTTTGATACATTAACGATCACTAATTTAGCTGAAATTTTGCATAGATGATCATGTCATATATATCTAGTTACTAGTTGGTTATGATCGAAAAAATATAACCAAAAAATGGTTCTATTGACAAAATATGTACATTTTAAATAAATAAGGATAACACACATATGTACGTATATACGTTTTTGGTAAAAGAAGAACATAGAAGAAGAAGGATCCAATGTATATGTGATGGACAGCGTTGCAGTACATCCTCCATCATTATAGACGACTGTCATATATTCCTCTTCACTTTATACCTCATAATAATTTCATTCACCATTGGAAGATGAAATTATACCTAGCAAGCTCTTTGAGGTACGTAGCATCCACTTTACCACCATTGAAGAGGTATTACTTTACATGTGCCAGATCTTATCTTTGTCCTTGCTTTTCTTCTGCTTGGATTCAATCAGTTCAAGCAATCAAGCCCCCTTTTGTTTTGCTACAAATCATGCTGAACAACCCAACATTACTTCGTCGACGAACAATGATGAATGTTAATTTGTGTCAAGTCATTTTCGGATCAACTTCTTCAATCCGATAATTAACAATGTGAGAAATACTCAGAATTAGGTAGAGCAAACATGAGAAAACAGATTGTAATTGTGATGGAAATAACTTGGGTGACCAGCTATAGTTATTTATGGGTGACAAACACTAATGAGAGATGGACAAGTGTCAACAATAATTATAAGCAAATAGGTCAAATACCTAAAACCCCTATGTTATGTCCTTAAATTGCAGCCAAATCTTTTAAAATGGACATGTGTCCCATGTTCATTAGTTGTGGTCACCTTAAGGTGATAAGGGCTTATCACCGAAGTTGGGTTCAATTGTGATATAAGGTATATGTAAACACGAAAATATTTGTAACAAATAACAGAACAACACGTGTACAAAGAATAATATAATTTTAGTCAATGTGAATGCGGGTTACAATCTTTGTGAACTCCTCTGATTCTATCTCCGAATATAGATTTGACTCAAGGGTGACAAACACTTGTTCTTGAGACGTATGAGGTCACACGAGTTGATCACGTGACGAGTATTTGGGTTTTGGATTTGGTGAAGAACTGGCTATTTGGCAGCTTGATAGTTCTTCGAGGGATTTGGACAACTTCTAGGCTTGAGGTTGATGAAGAATCGGCTATTTGGCAGCTTGATGATTCTATAAGGGTTTTGGAAGAATTCTGAGCTCGCGTAGTGATTTTTTTTTCTCTCTCTAGTTCACTGCTCCTTGGTTCGCTGCCCCCTCTCTTGGAATAAGAGAGGGTATTTATAGTGTTAACATGTCTCCGCTTTTGGCATGTAATGAAGATACTGAATCAATGATATTTCCTTAACGGTGATAATCGAATTAGTGAATCTTGACTGATTGATTTACTTGCCATAATCAAATCAATCAATCTTAATTGATTGATTTAGTTTCCCAAATCGCTTTGGATTGAATGTCCTGTTTTGACCAGGATCCTCAGTAAGGGGCGGGCCATCTCGCGGGCACGGAAGGAAAGTGCGCGGAACCATGATTTCGAAGCAAGTGGTGATTTCTAGTCCCACCTCGCGGACAACTCAACTTGAACATACTTCTCCGCATGCATGTGAACTGTCACGCCCAAGTTCTTAAGTTATTTTACGGTTATTTACTTTGGTATTATTTTATCTTTTACCATTTTAAGTAACCGTTTACTATTTAAGACTTCAAAAGTTGACTTTTTCTTCCGTTTGGAATTTGGAAAAACTTTCTTCATGAAAGTCGTAGAGGATGTTGTTACAAGTTCGTAGACATGCTATGCGTTAAAATCGGAGTTAGCATGTGTTTCTGCATGAACCGGGAGGGCTATGCGGAATCATGGTGGGGTATGAACAGTGATAACACAAGGACATATAGTGGTTCACCATGCCTCGGGGGACAAGGCTACGTCCCCTTAGAATCAATTATCATTCTTTGGTGTTACAAATACATCGATCTCGCGCGGGGTACAAGAGCACCCATCCCGCGCGGGGTGGAATAAGGGAATGATGGTGGAGCCTATCCCGCAGGGTGGATTACTATCATTCATATCCAGATTAAGTAAGTTTCCCGATTTAGATCCTATATCTAGAGGGGGAGCCTTCCTTTTATAAATAAGGAATGTTCCTCTTACATTACATTTCCGATGTGGGACACTGTACATATTTATACTCTCATGGTGCCTTTTTGTGGAGCTTGGAGAAGCACCTTCCCGATGTTGCATTGATGACCTTTCACCATGGCAAGGCAGCCTGGACGTCGGTCTACAAGTTTCAGGACTGGTCTATGGGCAGTGGAGGTAGTTTACCGACTACCGACTACAAGTCCCCCCAAGTTCCTGTTCAAGACACTTTTTGAGTGGGGACTTAATATACAAAAATGACCATAGACCAGTCATATGCCCCCAACACGGACCCAGTCTCCTCAAGTCCGCACTCAAGACGTGTGTTGAACGGGTCTTGCTCTTCTTGATTTCTTCAAGTTTGCCTAGAAGATAAGAAATGCCCCTCCCGGTCCCCGGCCTCAAAACTGATTCGGCCTTGCGGGGTCTTCTAACGAAGTGTGCGAGTTGTGGAGTCCGCTATGCATACAAGGACTCATGCGAGGTGAGGAGTTCACTCCGCGCCCCAAGACAACGCGCGAGCTGAGTTGTACGCTTCGCGAATGACTACGCGCGAGTTGAGGATTTCGCTCCGCGCACGAGGAACACGCGCGAGCTGTTGCGTCGGTTCCGCGCACAAAGACTGACACTCGGGCGATCTGAGGAGTCCGCTCCGCGAGCGAGCGCTTCAAGCGAGCTGAGGATTTCGCTCCGCGCACATAGAACACGCGCGAGCTGTTGCGTCTGCTCTGCGCATAAAGACTGACACTCGGGCGAGCTGTGGAGTCCGCTCCGCGACCAGTCTGACACTCGGGCGAGCTGTGGTGTCCGCTTCGCGACCTGTCCGATACTTATGCCTCTTGGTGGATTACTCATCCCTCCCCGTGTTCCTGGGGCGAACAAGGTTTTATGATATTGGAGACACGTGAGGTGAATCTTGAACCTGGGTGTTACCTCCTGTGTTACGACTCGAGTGACGGGGTGTTAACACCGTCTGTGGGTTATCAAGCCACTTGCTCCGTTTTTAAAGGGAGGATGAATTTTATGGCTTGCGGCCGTATGCCTATCCCGCTAGGTGTTACTCGGGAACTCGATGACTTGTGCCTCTTGGTCGAATACCCATCCCGCTTAATGTTACTTGGGATTTTAATGTATTATCCATCCCGCTTGGTGTTACTGGGATTTCAATGATGTCTTTCGGAAGATTACATATCCCGCTTGATCTTTCGGGGGACTTAAGAGCCTTTACTTGGGATTTCAATGCCTCTCGATCGAATTCCTATCCCGCTTGGTCATCTCGGTCGAATGCCTATCCCGCTTGGTCTTACTAGGGGATTTTTTTTTTTTAGCCTCTCGGTCGAATACCAATCCCGTCCGGTCTCACTAGGGAAAAATTTTGTCTCAATGTCGGATGCCAAAATCTGGGTGGAATGCCTCTCCCTCGGTCGAATGCCAAAACCTACTAACGCGAGGTGAGGAGTTCGCCTCCCGCAAAAGATGGAGGACACGCGAACTGACACGTGCGCTCCGCGTGCCAAGATCACCACCCGAGCTGGTCCGCCTCGCGTACATTGCCTAAACGCGAGCTTAGTTCGCTCTGCTTTCACATACTTCCACGTGACCCCGCGAGATGAGGAGTTCGCTCATGTGCCATAACAACCGCGCGAGCTACGGAGTTCACTCCGCGCGTCCCACAACCATACGACATCGCTTCACGTGCCAAGACTACTCAGTGCCATGACTACCACACGAGATGAGGATCTCGCTCCGCGTACAAAGACTGCGGGCTGTGGCATTCGCTCCGCGCGCCGCTGCCAGGAGAGCTGATGACGTCACTTCACGAGCCAAGACTATCGCGATAGCTGTTGAGTTCACTCTCCGTGCCATGACTACCACGCGAGCGGTGGATCTCGCTCCACGTACCCTGACTACCCCTCGAAATGGGTGCACACGAGGTGCTAACTTACTCCTGGACGATGAATCCTTGCTCCCGGCACGGTCGGGTTGCCAATGCCAATTTTTTTTTTTTGACTATCTCCGGGTGTTCCTCTGGGAAATGATGCGTCTTGGGCGTGATGCCTTTCCGGATACCTCTTGGTCCTGATGTCTCTCTTGCATAATGCCTCTCGGTGGAATACCACGTAGAGCAATAGTTGCCAGAGGGAAGTGATAACCGAACTGGACGACCGGGATCCCGCTTCTAGTAGTTGTCAACGCTTTACAAAGTCCTTTATGCGGGGTCCGCCTGCGCGATGTCAATGCTTCGAGTAGCACATTTTCTCGCGAGGTCAGTTTGCATGCAACTCATTTCACTGTTTCGATACGTGCGAACTCTGCCCTCGGCTGATAATTTCAGTCTACCTTAAAGTGAAGTCCTTTGAGCAATCAGGTCCTACATCCCGCTCGCCTTAGAACTTCGGCGAGGTCCACATCCCGCTCGCGTGATAACATTGGCGAGGTGCACTTCCTGCTCGCCTTATAACATTTGTTCACATTCCGCTCGCCTTAGAACATTGGCGAGGTCCACTTCCCGTTCGCCTTACAACATTGGCGAGGTCCAACTTATCCACTGGCAAACCACACTTAATTGCTTTCTTATCCGGTCAATAAACTATGCGGGGCTCGCCTCATCTTGTCCCCCTTTTTCATGCGAGGTCGCCTCCCTTCGCTTCCATACTCTCGGTCGAATGCCTACTTTGTCTTACTCGAGATTGCTAGTGATCTATGCCTTTTGGTGGAATACCGATCTCTTGGGCGACTGTCAAAAAGGTCAAGAAGATGGTCGAGCAGCGAGAGTGGATGGTCACCAGCGAAGCTCCCGTTCGACAGGACTGAGCTCCGGGTCCCGGTGAATAATCTCCGGGTGATGGCTGGAGGCATCGGACATGAGCTGCTGTGGATCTGCTCTTGGATAAACTATCCCGCTGACTAAGAGAATCCCGGGCGGGTTTCTGCTTCTGGACTGCCTTTCCGGCGAGAAACTTCTTTTGGACTACCTGTCCCGCTCACAAAAGAACTCGGGCGGGAATTCGCTTTTGGACTGCATGTCCCGCCCACAAAAGAACCCGGGTGAGAACCTACTTTTGGACTGCCTGTCCGGCTCATAAAAGAACACGGGCGAGAACCTTCTTTTGGACTGCCTATCCCGCTCACAAAAGAACGCGGGCCCCGATTCCTTTTAATCTCCTATCCTGCTGACAAAACGAACACGGGCGCGCGGCCCCCATTGTAATCTTGCCGTTTTTTGACTTTCAATCCCGCTGACAAAAATAATCCCGGGCGGGCCATCTCGCCTCGCTCCCATGAGGCCTGCCTCGCCTCTCATCTCATGCGAGCCATCTCACATCTATACTGCTTCTCGGGCGGTTGAACAACATGACTTTTTGTAACATTTCCCACAGACGGCGCCAAATGTTTCTGCATGAACCGGGAGGGCTATGCGGAATCATGGTGGGGTATGAACAGTGATAACACAAGGACATATAGTGGTTCATCATGCCTCGGGGGACAAGGCTACGTCCACTTAGAATCAATTATCATTCTTTGGTGTTACAAATACATCGATCCCGCGCAGGGTATAAGAGCACCCATCCCGCGCGGGGTGGAATAAGGGAATGATGGTGGAGCCTATCCCGCAGGGTGGAATTATACAAATGTGGGGGGGGCTATGCTGCCCATCCCGCGGGGTGGAATGTATCTCTCTCCGCGGGGTGGATTACTATCATTCATATCCAGATTAAGTAAGTTTCCCGATTCAGATCCTATATCTAGAGGGGGAGCCTTCCTTTTATAGATAAGGAAGGTTCCTCTTACATTACATTTCTGATGTGGGACACTGTACATATTTATACTCTCATGGTGCCTTCTTGTGGAGCTTGGAGAAGCACCTTCCCGATATCGCATTGATGACCTTTCACCATGGCAAGGCAGCCTGGGCGTCGGTCTACAAGTTTCATGACTGGTCTATGGGCAGTGGAGGTAGTTTACCGACTACCGACTACAGCATGGAAAAGTTATCAATTAAAAATGTAAGTTTTAATGGGGTATTATTTTGGGGTGTTAAATTTTGGAGTTGGGTTATGTTTAAGTTGGACCGGGCCCTTGTTTTTGGTCAAAGCCCAAAATTATTTCTCTCTCTCTCTCTCTCTCTCTCTCTCTCTCCCGCTTCCGATTCCCCTCCCGACCCGAAAACTTTCTGGCCGCCGTCCGCCGCCATCCGGCCGAGATAGGAGGCGTGCTTGGTATCGATTTGAAGCTTGGAGCATCCTCTACAAGTCTAGGTAGGTGGCAGCCAGTGTCGCGCCGCCATGAGGGAGCACAATCGCTGGGAAGGTGCGGCTGTACCGCGAAGGTTTTCTCGCCGGAACTTCCTCCTCCGGCCGCCATAGTCGGAGCTGCTAGGCTCAAAAAGAAGCCCTCATCCCGTGCAACAACCCCACCAAAGGACTCCCTCCCTCTTGAGCTAGGATTCAAGGAGACCTCACTTGAGTGGTGAATTGGATTTCGTCGGGCTTATGCCTAAAGTTGTGAGTGGACCTTTGGTTTAAATAATGTGTATGCAATTGTTTATTTTGTTGGAGCATTTGATGTCATTTTTATTTCACGATGTTATTCATTGTGGTGAGTTACCGAAAATGAGATTTTTGTTAAATTATAATATATTTTTAAAGAGAGTATGTATATAAAATGCTAGCTAGCAATATGTGTCTGTCCACCTTAATGGCGTAGTATATAACCATATTATGGTGTGACGTGAGCGTTGGACGCAAGTATAATAGCCTTATATGAGTGTTGAATTCATATAGAGGGTATGAGCACATATTTATACACCCGTCTGTCCACCTTAATGACATAGTGTATCACCGCATTAAGGCATGACGTGAGCGTAGGACGCGAGCGTAGTAGCCCTATATAGATTATTAGTAATTTATATAGGGAGTATGGGCGAGTGTAAATACATACATATTTTGATATATATATATATATATATATATATATATTTTAGCCTGAGAGGCTCTATTTTATTGAATTTTGGAGACTAGCCGAAGCTAGTCATGTAATTGTCTGTTTGTGAGTAGAAAGTTTTGAGCTGTCACATGCAGCATATTTTCTATGAAAATTTTAGTTGGGGAAACATAAATCTTTCCATTAAATTCATGTTTGTCTACTCACTATAACGTTTTTAAATGTTTTCCCCTGGGCACTTCATTTTAAAAATGCCCAGTTTGCAGGATAGTATAGTTGAGGTCGGGCGTACAAGAAGAAGATGCATAGTCAATAGTATAGTTTCCGCACATTTTTGTACTTCTAGTCCATTTCCTCTCAAATAAAGTTGCTCTGAACTGTGGTTGTCGGTTGTTAGATTTTCTTATTAAAGTTAGTAAATAATTTGGGAGATGTTGTGATTTGGGGAGCATGAAGGCTCCAGAAGTAGAGGGTTCTAGATAGAATCTTTTGAAGTGTTTGCATGTATTATTAGGAAGGGTTGTCTATTTTTAAGGGAGGTTATGCTGACTTCTTGATAACTTTTCCTTGGAGGTGGTCCTCGCAGGACTTACTTCGGGTTTTAGGGTGGAATTCGGGATGGGTCTTGACATGAACCCTGCTGACTAACTCCTTCGCGAAGTCTCCTACGCGGAGCCATCTCGCCTCGCCTTCATGTACATCTATGCGCGCGGAGCCATCTCGCCTCGCCTTTATTTTTTTCTACGTGAAGTCCAGTTCGCCTCGCCTTCATTTACTTCTAAGCGAAGTCCAGTTCGCCTCGCCTTCGTTTACTTCTACGCGAAGTCCAGTTCGCATGCGAACTCTACTATCTAGCTCGCCTGAGCCCTGACGAACCATCACCAATTATTTTTGGGGATGTCCGACTTCTTTGTTTTTGATAATTAATTTAATTTAATTGATATTTGATCATCAATCGACACTTGATAATTGATTTTAATCGAGATTTAAGGTTTTGTTGTCGGACGACCATTCTCACGTTGTCACGTGTCATTTCCGACGGTTTTCCAATTTTGTCAACTCACGAGCTACGTATGCAATTTGTCAGGTCTACGTGTTTATTTGAATTATTCAACGACTATTATTATCGTTAAATTTTATATATCTACAATATATATCCTAAAATAAAAGATACGTGGTTCGAATTTAGTTTACAAATTCCATCATCTCAGTGACCTCAAATCGTCTAAGCAAAAGAAAAATCGGTGCTGGCATGCATTACTTTCATTTGGAAATGTGTGGGAAAAGAACATGCATCAGAGAATCGTCGGACAAAGAATAATGATCGTCATGGCCCCCAAAGTTAGTGTTCTTCTTCTTCTTCTTCTTCTTCTTCTTCTTCTTCTTCTTCTTCTTCTTCTTCTTCTTCTTCTTCTTCTTCTTCACTGTTCCAAAGTCACTGATCATCTCTGTGGGCAAAACAAGTAATTTGGACACAACTGATATATAATTGCATAATAGTATATCTGGGGCCTTCTGGTTCCCTGTGCAACTTTGCATAATGCCATAATCAGACAATCTTTCAACGACGTAGGTGCGGCAACCTCTCTCTCCCTCCAGAAAAGAAAAAAACCAAAAACCATCAGAGACTGAAAGACGACTCTTTTTTTTTCATCTTCTTCTTCAAAAGGGTTAGGATTTAAACATTCTTCTCATAAAAAATAAAATAAATAAACACTATAGAAAAAAAATCTCTCACACAACCCGAATTTATTTAACATGATGATGAAAACAAGAATAAAAGAAAAGGAAATTATAAGATCGAAGTTCATAAATGTATCATCAGAGACTGAAAGCTGGATCTTTTGGCTTGGGACATTCGCATAGCGATCATTGGTGGATTAGATCGAGTTGTGAGGAAAGAATAGCAACGTACTATTAACGACTTTTATTGTTACAGCTAGCTGTAGTTCATACAGATCGAGTTGTGAGGCCAGACTTTTAAGTGGTTGTGTTCCTTCCGTAGGATGGATTATTATTCTCCTCTCCCCAGCAAAAAGATAGCCTAGTCATCTCTGACAGTGACAGGAGTCAGTCGACAGTGGATCTACTTATTTCTAATTTTCTGTTGCGCTAATTAATCCAGAATTATAATAATTAACTGGTAATTAAGTACCTCTCTCTTCCTTTTTTGATACGCATGTGTTTGATACCAACACGTGAGTTTTTTTTTGTTAACAAATTGGAAAAATATTTAAAGGATTTGAAAATCACAACTTAAACTCTATAAAAAGAAATAAAATGAGTTCAAATCTGTTTGCTATACCTATCTGCTTTATGCTTAAGGCACAAATATGTCTAAATGATTGTGACCTATAGTCGTTAGGTTTACTTAAGGACGGAGGAGAGTTTGAGAATTGCACTAGGATTAGACGACACCAGAAATTTCATTTTCTTATAATATAATTAAAAATTATATTGTCAACTAATGACGCTTGTTAATTTTCTCGTATTTTAACTTAAGCACTCTAAAGTATTGTACTTTGCTTGACATAAAATTAATAATTATGAATGAATCACATATCAGTGTAGAGCTTACCTTAAAACTTCAAACGCAATCTAAATGTATTTGGATCAAATATTTAGACACACGGTTACAAAATAACAAAACTAGAGAATAGTCTATAAATTGACATAGCTACCCATCTCCATTAACTTAAGGTCATGTACAATCACCAATAATTGAGGTGTAACCACTTCTAGGTTATCATCACTACATTATGAGACCTTAATCTCTAATGTATAACTTATATTACAAATTGCTTAATAGCAAGCATCATACATTTTGTTTTATTAGGACTACCTTTTTTAACAAAATAAACTTGAGAAACAAAAAATAGTAATAATTTGACCGACAAATCCGACGTTTCAGGACCTCGGTCTTCCTCTTCCTCCACCATAGGCTTGCTTGCATATCGCGTTTGATTTCTGCGACGGAAGGCACAGCTTCGCTGAAGACGGACACCCCTGTAGACAATTATCCCCCAAGCTGCCGGAGATTCCCGAACTTCCAGTTAACAAAGCCGGCGGTGGTTGCCCGTTCAGAAAGTTACCATCTAAGTACAACCGCTTCAACGACTTGTTCTTCCCGTACTCTACTGGGATCTTGCCACGTAGCCTGTTGTAACGAACCGACAGCGACGACAGCCTCGGAAATGCCGCGATGTTCGCGGGCGCGTAGCCTTCGATTCTGTTGAAGCTTAAGTCGACCGCCACGAGCTCGCCGCCTCTGCCGGAGCCAGGCCTCGCGATGTCGACACCTGTCAGGCTGTTATTGGCTAGGTCGACTTGCTGGAGGGAAGGGATGAGGAAGAACCATGACTGTAATGTACCGGAGAACGAGTTCTGGCTGAGCTCGACCACCTCCAGCTGAGACAATCCGTCGAAGGACGATTTCGACAAGGGCCCGGATAGCGAGTTGCTTTTGAGAGCGAGTTCTAAGAGCTTTGGTGGGAGTCTGGGGAGTGATCCGGTGATCTTGTTGAAGCTGAGATCGAGTCTTCTTAAGTTGGATAAAGAAGCCATGGAGTTTGGGAGGAATCCTATTAGGGAATTGTGGGAAATGTCTAGAGATTCTAAAGACTTGAGCTTGGTGATGGAGGGAGTGAGAGAGCCGGAGAAGGAGTTGGATCGGAGGGTCAGGATTTGGAGGTAAGAGAGGGAGGAAATGGAGGATGGGATTGGGCCGAAGAAGGAGTTTTCGGAGAGGTCGAGAGTGGAGAGATGGGTGAGCTGAGAAATTTGAGGGGTGAGGGTGCCGGAGTAGCCGGCGGGGTCGAGTGTGATCTGGGTGACACGGGTGGAGTCAGGTGAGCAGGTGACGCCGCAGGTGAAGTGGATTCGGTGAGGGAGGGTGCATGGGTCGGAGGTGAAGTCCCATGAGGCTAGGCAAGACCAGGAGGGAATGGAGGAGGGTTTGATTGAGGCTTTGAAGGCCTTGAGAGCTGAGATGTCTGAAGGGGAAGTGAGGGTTTGGACATGGTTGATGAAGAACAGAGAAAACTGAAGGAGGAGGAGGAGGAAGTTAAGGTGCGACATGTCTGATGAGTTTTGAAGGAGGATGGAGTTTGAAGTAAGATTGTGATGTAATTATAATATGAATGTGAAGTAGCTAGCAGGTTGTGCTTTGTTTTGGGTGTTTAGCTAGCTTAGCTATCTGGTTGGAGAGCACTAAGATTCACCTAGATATTTTGTTTAGTTATATTCATGATTTGGTGAAAATGCTGTCTGAAGGGATGCCTTACATCACACACATGTCTACTTGTCTGGTGCTCGTTTTCAATTTTAAAGGTTTCGTGAGGACTTTGGTAGGATCAAGTTCGGCTCAAATTGCATTTTTTTTTTTATATCGTTTGGTTATCTGTTAATCTTCTTTTGGTTTTATATAAGGGTTAAATGCACCAACAGTGTCTGAACTTTTGGAGGACTGTCAATATGGTACCCGAACTTTTAAATGTATCAAAGTGATACCTGGACTTGTATTTTTGTACCAACGTCGTACCTGTCGTCATTTTCCGTCACAGTTCTGTTAGTTCACGTCATTTTCCGTCACTCTTTTTTTCAGTCACGTGCGTCACATGTGACATGAACTAACAGAGCTGTGACGGAAAATGACGACAGGTACGACGTTGGTACAAAAATACAAGTTCAGGTATCACTTTGATACATTTAAAAGTTCGGGTACCATATTGACAGTCCTCCAAGAGTTCAGACACTGTTGGTGCAATTTACCCTTTATATAATGAGCATTAAGAAATCTCCTAGATAGGATGGTTGTTATATGAAGGGGTTGGAACATGGAAGTAGTTCCAAGTCTCCAACTTCTAAGCAATACATAATGGAAAATCGGTTCAAGTGCATGCATGGTCGATCTTGTCCCTCTTTGTGTTTGCAAGTGATCATAAGGTTTCTAAAACTCGATCACCCAAGAATATCGTAGGTACAACTTCCGGTTAGACTTGCTTCTATGGGTGGAATTTTGAAACCAAAAACCGAAAAAAACTGAGCCGAAAATTAAACCGAAATTGGAAAAAACTAAACCGAAAAAAACCAAACCGAATTAGGAAAAACCGAACGGAACCAAATTAGTTTGGTTTGGTTTTTAGTTTCGGCCCTTGAAAAACTGAACCGAACCGAAAACCCAAATCTCTCTAAAATGACGTCGTTTTTTGTCTTTATTTTCGTATTTAATATTTGATTTGAACAATATGATTTTAGGTTTTATGTTCTATATCATTATATATTTGTCTTTTTTAATATTTTGTTTTTTATTTTTGTTTTATGTACATATAACAATGTTTTAGGTGTCGTGTATGCGAAGTATAGAGAGTGATATGTTACCTCTAAAATCGAAGACCTTATTCTTGCGAGCTTTAGATGATAGACTATAATATTTAATTTATTTTTCTCTTCTTTATTTAAATTTATGATTTTTAAACTTTAAAATTTAGAATTTATTTGGATGGACTTTAAACTATGGGGTCTATATTTTGTGTTCAAGATGAACTTAGAAGTTTTAAAATTATGGTTTCATGGTGTGCTAGTGTGGTCAATTCTCAATACTTTCGAAATTATTTAGTATAACACCTTCAAATTATCTGTTTGGTTTATAAATTGTTGGTTTGTTAAAGAATCATTGCCAAAAATTTTATTGATATATAAATGTGCTTATAAAAGACCTAAAATACGATAATTTTTTACTAAGCCAAAAGTATACAAATTTTTGTTGTAAAGTAAAGAAAAGAAGAAGAGAAGAATAGTTGGGAGGATGTAAAAGTGTTCTCATTCATTCTCATTAGCCTCCTTATATAAATGTATGTTTACATCAGAGTACATAACTAATGATTAATTACGTGGACAACCACATAAACTATAATATTTATAACACTCCCCCTTAGATGTCCACCAATGAATGAGGAAATTGATTGCGTTTAATGTTGTCTCGTTAAAAACCTTGTCAGGTAACAAAAACCCAATGTGAGAAAAATAACCCTAGTCGAAGGAGAAAAAGAGTACAACACGCATATGTCTTAGGTAGCATATTTTTGGATGCTCCCCTTGAACGTTACAAGCTTTATGCGCCGTAAATAACGGTTTGATTTGTCCATCATTAAAGTGAGACCATGTGTGCTTTGGATATAGGGGCTCATCATGAAATTGTGTACCTATAAAGTTAAAACAATACTAACAAATCTAAACGATTATAAATAAGTCTTACCTCATTGAGTCGTATGATCAAATTCATACTGTTTACGCCCAAATTAATATTTTACTGGACAGTAAATATCTATGTAAATATTAATTAATTCTTGGTCCATGTCATACCGGCTAGCCCAAATTCATTGGGTTTACAAGTGACGGCCCGCTAGTGGACCGCGCGAGTTGAATTATACAGTCCGCGCGCTTAATGGACTTCGCGCAAGATACAGATCTCGCGCGCGGGATGACTCTGCGTAGGCGAGGCGAGGTGAGCTGACGAACTGGCCCACGTGGGAGGCTCCGCGAAGAAGGCATAGGCAGAGTCCGCGTGCGTCACATTAATCGTTAAAGACCACACGAGCCCAAGTTCTTTAAGTTTAGTGGGAATGGCCGCCAGTGAGACCACGCGAGTTGAATTGCAAGCACTTTGCGCAGAACACATAGCTCGCGCGCTTCGCGCGAAATACAGGGCTCGCACACTTAATGATCTTGCACGCAATTCGAGTGCAAACTAGACTACGCAGTTCGAGTACAAACTGGACTTTGTGCGGAATACACGGTTCGCGCGCCGAATGACTTCACACGGAATGACTAGCTGACTCCGCGTAGGCGAAGCGAGATTGATATTTCGCGTACACTAGGCAAACAGATTGCATCAAGGCGAGCTGGCTCGCGTAGGAGACTTCACAAGGAAGCAGCAGGTAGAGTCTGCGTGCATCACATTCATCGTCAATGACTCTTAAAAGTCTTTGACATGCTTCGAACCAATCCATGTAGCCCTTTTAATATAAAAAAAGCCCTTTTAAGGTTCGCTAGCTGCAATAGCCTACGAGATGGAAGCGAGCTTCAGGAGCTCGCGGGATGGTTTGAGACTGTGACACCCCGCGGGATAAGATTGTTCCTGATTCTAGTACGGATAGGAGTTTATAATTAGGCGGCGCAGAAGCAATGCCCTATGCGGAATGAAGTGTGCGAACCGGACAGGTGTCACAAGATGGTTGGTTCGCGCGGGTGGAACAATACCATTATGCTACTAGGGTTTCAGAGTCCGACTTGAATTCTAAATTATATTTCTTCTGCCGCAAGTCGAACTACTATATAAAGGGGCTCGAAGCTTACAGAACTCTACACACACAAAACTTATACAACAACTCAGAGACAATCTCTTTACAAAACTAAAACTCAGTTACACTTCGAGCTACTCGAAAACCCTAACCCTAAGCGCGCCGCCGCCTAGGCTTTTCTCATAGCCCTCCTGGACTCTCCCCCGATCTCCCTGATTCCCTATTGTTGCTCTACTCGCATACTGCCATGAGTATCGATTGCCTTGTGCTCGTAAATTCCTCCTCTGAGGTGGCACCTAGAAACCTCTTCCGCCTGATCAGAAGTCAAGACCCCGCTACAATCACCCTTTCCTCGTTCGCGAGGTGGCACGCCCGCAACACTCCCCTTCTCTTTGTTCCCTATTTACCTTTGCTCCGTGCGCTGAGGATCGTGGCCAAAACACATACACTAAGTAATAGCTAAAAAAGATAAGCAAATTGGCATTAAAACATTAAAATATCTCATGGCATATCTAGCCATATGCATTAATATCTTTGTGTAGTGATACGTCTCATATAAGCTATTTAAGAGCTCTAAGTAATTCATAACTTCCAAAGAGTTAGAATATGTAGCAACATAATGACCATAATTCAAATTCGATTCTGTAGTCCGATCATAGTACTCATTGAGGCAATTTCGATCACGTTAACTATAACGGAATGAGTATATATGAGCTAACTTTAGACTATTTGATTCCATGAAGTACCTTCAGGCTCTTTCAAGTATTCATGGATCAAATTACATTATAATCATTCATATACTTGAATCCTTTGAGGATTTGACAAGCGATAAGCTTGTAATGACATTTCACTTTTGAGAATTTGGTAATGGTAACAGACCTGCCCCTTGTTGCGTGTACCATATCCCCTCCTTGATTGCTGATTTGGACGTTGGGGGTATGTAAGGGTTGGTCAAAATGCCTTGCCGAGGGCTTGGGGCTTCATTGTCTTGACGTTCGCTGCCAGAGTCTGATATGTCCATCTCGCTTGAAGCTGGAGACGAAGGTACTTCTTCAGTACAATGTGACTGGACGAAGGTTTCGAGATGCTTGATTCTCTGCTCTAGCTCTTCGCAGGTCTTGGGACTCATGGGTTGGAATTTCTCCGCGGGGGACGGTGTATCGTCCCGCACAATAGCTTTGCCCTTATCCTTCCTTGCAGATTGATCGGGTTGTAGTCTGGCGGCTAACTGCCTCGCCGGGTAGTGGTTCCCAATTTGGTTCGCCAGCATGGTATAGTCATTCGCCGGTCTCTTGTGGTTTCGACCTTACGGTTCGCGTGGACCCTCGTTTGGAGATAGGTCCAATGTTATCGCGTGCTAGCCGATGCGGGGCCAGACGACGTCAGTAGTTGTGGTCATGAAGTCGCCTTTGTCTTCAAAGTGAATGTACTGGTAACAGTCGCGGGTTCTGTGCTCCTAGCTATCATGGAACTTGCAGTGTACCTGTCCTTCCTTATATTCAATGTAAGGCAAAGCCCTCGATACTGTGACGAGTCTGTCCTCAATAAGATCGTCTAGAACCTCATGTGTGAGGTTGACGTTATAGGTATACTGGCAGGATGGCTGAGCTACACCAGTATTATCTTCCTCGCGGTCTCTCTTAGATGCATGGCGTAGATTGTCATCCTCTGGGTGGTCTGACAAGTCTAAGGTAACTCTCCGCTGGCTTGACTTCGGCGCGCGGCGGCGACTATTCTCCTCTAGGAGGTCTTTCCAATTCACCTCGACCATGCCGACCACGACTGGGAAGGGATCTACATCCACCAGAGAGGCTGTGCTCTCTGATGTCCTCATTTTTTAGGCCCCAGAGTTCAATCAATTTTGCAGTTGGTCGCGGAGCTTGACATAGTCTTTGGTGTTGTGATTGTAGACGTTATGGAAGCTACAATACTTCTTGTCCTTTAACCCCTCCTTTGGCGGGATCTTGTGGTCCAAGCGTACGCACTTCGCCTCGATCAAGTCATTAAAGACAAGATGGGCGTTTTTTGCGTCATACGTGTAAGATTCGTATTCGGGCTTGGTCCATGCAAAAGACTAGATTGTGATTGGCTCGCGAGTTATTTTGAGATTCTTCAGTTTGTGAGCCGATGGTTTCCCGGTCAGCTCGACTGCTCCGACGTCATCATACTCTTGTGCGGCCTCAGCTTCCTCTTGCTTTTGGTAGTAGGGATCAAATGTGGGGGATTGAAGGTTTAACACCCCTACTGTCCTGTTTCTCCCTGGTACTACGTCCCTTTGGAGGCATTCGCCTTTTCGTCCATCTCATTGAGGATGAGCTCATAATTCCTGGCCTTGTTGATCAGGTCTCCCATAGACGTGAAGCGTTCCCCATGGTGCTTCAACTGCTGGCGATGCTCGAGACCACGGATAGCTAACTTAATGGCTTCCTGCTCGGGCATGAAGAAGTCACATTTGGCCTGTTGGATTTTGAAATGTTGGAGGAAGGAGACTCCTGACTCCATACTCTGCTGACTCATTTGAGTAAGGGAGTCAAGGCCAACCTCCGGCTCAATGGTGTCGTATGTTTCCCGGAACAGTCTCTCCATGGTAGGCCAATCGGCGATGGACCCTGACTTCAACCTGAAATACCAACTGAATGCTGCTCCGAACAGAGAAGTCCCGAAGAGCTTGAGCTTGAGAATGTCATTGTTCCCATATTGGCCGCACTGAACTTTAAAACAAGCCGGTTGCTGCGTCTTCCCTTGTTTCCTCGGAGAAGGTAGTGAAGACGATATTCTTGAAGACATGGGGAAAAGGGTATTGCGCCACACTGTTAGGGTAGGGGTCCCGGTATTGCAAGTCAGCATCACCTTTTCCGGTTTGCTCCTTGACGATGGAGGAGATGAGCTGGCGCCAGTCGGCTGTTGTCACAGGCGCAGACTCTGCTCCTTCCTCATGGTTTGGCCATGCAGAGAAACTGGCGGCCTGTCCAACATTCTTAGGAGCTGGGCTGGAGTAGGCTAGAATCGAGTCAGCTGGTGTCCCGGCTCCATGGCTTGGCGAACCGATAACCCCTTTGAATGCAGCAACAAAGTTAAGCGGGGGCGGTATCTTTGAAGTTCCAGCCCCTAGTGCAAACTGCGGGGTTTCAGAGTCCCAACTTTAGGGTTTCCCCTGGCGCGCTCATTTGGAGGGATGTACTTGGATGATCCCTCGTTCGCGCTTGCGCCCATAAGGTTTAGAGCAAGGTTTTTCGACGCTTACGCTCTCATCCAATCTTCGACTTCAAGGACCCGTAGGTTTATACGGTCCTGTTTTTTCTTTACTTCTTCCAGTTTCTCCAGACTGTTCTTTCTTCCAAAGAAATAAGCATTATCACTACCAAAAATAAGGCTTTAGGTGACGAAGACGAAAAAAAAATCGTCGCCCCAGGAAAAATAATCGTCGCCTAAAGTTCAACTTTAGGCGACGAAAATAAAATCGTCGCCTAAGGCTAAATTTCGTCGCCTAATATAGAAACTAGGGCGACGAAACAATATTTCGTCGCCTAAGATATAAATATCGTCGCCTAAGTTTTTTAATCCTTAGGCGACGAAACTCAAATATATCGTCCCCTAAGTATTTTATTTTTTTATTTTTACTTGGCCGACGAAATAAAAGAATTTCGTCGGCCAAGAGTAATCCGAATAATTAAAATAAATAAAGCACATTTAAATTTCATTGTACACAATTTTTTATTTTTACTCTTGGGCGACGAATTACCCTACTTTCGTCGGCCAAGATAATCCGAATAATTAAAATAAATAAAACACATTTAAATTTCATTGTACAGGATTTTTTATTTTTACTCTTGGGCGACGAATTTAACAAATATCGTCGCCCAAGTATTATCTTGGCCGACGAATTACCCTACTTTCGTCGGCCAAGATAATCCGAATAATTAAAATAAATAAAACACATTTAAATTTCATTGTACAGGATTTTTTATTTTTACTCTTGGGTGACGAATTTAACAAATATCGTCGCCCAAGTATTATCTTGGCCGATGAATTACCCTAATTTCGTCGGCCAAGATAATCCGAATAATTAAAATAAATAAAACACATTTAAATTTCATTGTACAGGATTTTTTATTTTTACTCTTGGGCGACGAATTTAACAAATATCGTCGCCCAAGTATTATCTTGGCCGACGAATTACCCTAATTTCGTCGGCCAAGATAATCCGAATAATTAAAATAAATAAAGCACATTTAAATTTCATTGTACATGAGTATTATCTTGGCCGAAAAATTACCCTAATTTCGTCGGCCAAGATAATCCGAATAATTAAAATAAATAAAGCACATTTAAATTGTAAGGAAATGTTTTTTATTTTTATAGCCCCGTCAGCGTCTCTTCGATTAGAAACTATTCTCAGTTGAAGGTCCGGCCATATTACGTGATTTGGAGGGTCGAATAGCCGTTTCCGTCCGTTTAGGGGTTTGACCGCGCCGATTGACCGGACGGATCGAGCCCTTATCTTTGTCAGATGGAGCTAAATTTTTTCCCACCTACGTAATTCGTTATGCTGGTCATATCTGACGGTCGGTTTTCAGTTCCTCTTCTCCGATCACCAAACTCACGTTATATGTACTAATGTTGTATAACTTTTTTATATAAGTGTTGAGTTTAAGTTTCGTTTTGAAGACAACGTATACGTAGAGGCCTCAAACGCAAAAAAGTCGTGAAATAAGATATGACCGGAACGGTGAAATACATCAACCCGTGAAAAATGAAGATATTTCGGTAAAATTTCGGTGCCGGTTGTTCCGGTCAACGAATTTCTCTTATTTGTACCTAGTGGTAGCCCTATCCCGGGTATTTATTTTTTACCAAATTTTTATAGCCCCGTAAGAGTCACGTTGATTGGAAACTATTCTCAGTTGAAGGTCCGGCCAGATTACGTGATTTGGAGGGTCGAATAGCCGTTTCCGTCCGTTTAGGGGTTAGACCGCGCCGATTGACCGGACGGATCGAGCCCTTGTCGTTGTCTGATGGAGCTGAATTTTTTCCCACCCACGTAATTTGTTATGCTGGTCATATCTGACGGTCGGTTTTCAGTTCCTCTTCTCCGTTCACCAAAATCACGATATTCTGAATTTTATGATAGAACTCTTGGCCGACGATTTTCTTCATCTTGGTCGACGAGATTTATAGTGAAGAACATCGTTGCCCAAGTAGAGTATCTTAGGCGACGACTTCAAAAATCGTCGCCCAAGATTATCTTGGCCGACGATTTTCAAAAAACAGGGCGACGATTTTTACAGAATTGTCGCCCAAGAACGCCAATATAAAAGGCAAAAATTCGGAACCCTAACCATTCGCGCAGCCGCTCACAAATCCAATCCCTCTCTCTCTCTCTCCGAAAATCCACCGAAGCCCTCTCTCTCTCCCTCTCTCCGACCCCGACCCCGCAACCCGACGCCGACCCCGACCCCGGCCCCGACCCCGACCCCGACCCCGACCCACAATTTAAGGTATAACCCTAAAACCCTAAATTGGTTATGTTCATGAAAATTTTAATTGTTGTTGTTGTTATTTGAAATTGTTGAAATTGTTTGAAATTGTGAAATTGTTTGAAATTATTTGAAATTGTGAAATTGTTTGAAATTTGGGAGAAGTACAAAATTATTGTTGTGTTGTGAAATTGTTAGTGAAATTATTGTTGTTGTTGTAATTTAGGAAATTAATGGTAAATTAGGGTAAATTTGTGTAAATTATGGTAGGATTTTAGGGTAAATTATGGTAAATTGTAATGTAAATGATAATTGTAAAATATTAGGGTTTACGGTTTAGGGTTTAGGATTTGTGGAAATAATTTGTAAATATATTATAAATGATTAAATAATTTTTGATTAAATAATTAAATAATATAAATTATAATTGTAAATATATTGTGGAAATTTTGTAAAAAATAATGGATTATTTTTGAGTAAGGATGTAAATATTCGTAAATTAATTTTTGTGATGTAATAATTCTGAATTAATGTAAATAATTTGTTATGTGAATTAAAAAAATAATAAATCCTATAATAACTATTACTTTTTATTTGTGCTATTATTGTTGATAAATTTTTCGAAATTTATGGTTATTTTTTGTTAAATTAATTATAAGAGGGTAAAATATTTTTAATAAATTTATGGTTATTTTAAACAGGATGGGCATGAGGAGAACTTCTGGACAACATCCGGGTACGAGGAGCCAATATTCCTTGAACGGTACATCAAACAACCCGCCGCAATCACCGTCGGTCGGGTTTCCGTGACAGATGACGGCCCGACATGCGGCGCTTAGGGGTGGCGCGAGCGGCTCGCGTTCTGCTGGGCAGCCGGGTCCTGCAGCGACGGCCCCTCGTCATCCAGAGATACTTCCCCGGTTGCGATCTATCACCACCCCCACACAGTCGTCCCCGACCGACGGTGAAGGCGGGTCATTCGGGGTCCCTACGGTGCCGTCCGGCCTCTTCCTTCCTCTGACGATACCGGCGATACCTCGCGTTGATGAGGAGGGTCGACCGATTCGGGAGCTGCTCCCGCATGTGGCACCGCACGAGGCGTTAGATTTTGAGTTTCTCCGTAGGCAGATGGACTGAATTTTTGTAATAAATTATTTATAAATTTATAAATTTGTGTTATTTTTAATTAAGTTTTAGTATTAGAAAAATTTAAAGAAATGCCGAAAAAAAATTCCAGCAAAAATTAAAAAAACATTATTTATATATTTAAAAAAAATTATTTAAATATTTTTTAAAAAAATTTAAATATATCTTAGGCGACGAAATTGCTAAATCGTCGGTCAATGACTTACCATATAAGACGACGAAAAAAAATTATCGTCGCCTAAGATGTAGTGATCTTAGGCGACGAAATATTTAGTTTCGTCGCCCCAGGTTATAACATCTTAAGCGACGAAAAGATTTTTCGTCGGCCAAGGTGTTAAATCTTGGGCGACGAATATTTTTGGGCGACGAGAAGTAGATCTTAGGCGACGAAATTAGTGTCGTCGCCTAAGAATTACTCTTAGGCGACGACGGACTGAATTTTCGTCGCCCAAGTTCTTGGCCGACGCACTTCTGGCGACGACGTCTTGGCCGACGACATGTCGTCGCCTAAGTACTTAGGCGACGAATTTTTTTAACAGGGCGACGATTTTTTTTCGTCGCCCAAGATCTATTTTCTGGTAGTGTATGTTGGTCATGCATCTTGGCATCATGGTCGTCCAAGTGGCGAGTCTGTTCATCTACTGTCGCGTGAGTGAGTGACATGATTTCTGCATGTTGCTTCACGGTCTCCGCGTTCTTCACTATTTCTGTGTTCTGGTTCAGATCCGAGCGGATCTGTTGAAGGCTTCCTTCGACCAAACCCTTGGTTTCATTGAACTCGACGTCAAGGTTGCCATAATCCTCCCCGAGCATGGCGAGTTTGTCATGGGTGGCCTGCAGAAGGCCCCTTGTCTTGCTTGACCTGTTCAGTTAGGTCACCAACGCTTTGTTGAGTGGCAGAGCTCTTGGTTGTTAAACCCTGGGTCTGGGTTGTCAAACCCTGGGTCTGGGTTGTCATACCCTGGGTCTGGATTGTCAAACCCTGGATCTGGCCCATGAGCTCCGCAAGTTGCTGTAAGACTTGCTCTATAGACGGGGCAGAGCCGGTGTCTTAAGTTGGCTGAGAGCCCACCATGGTGGACTCGCTAAAGTCTGGGTAACCAAACTGAGCAAGGACCTGTTCTTGGGTGAGGGATCAGCAAGCCGCGCTGTTATAGGGCTTATACCGTAGTGATCTATGCTTGAGATAAGAAAGCTGAGGCTTTCGATACGGCGCTTCCTCTAGTTTCCCTATGATGTCTCGCTTGTACTCCCTGTCCCACCGAGTGTGCCAATGTTTTGGCCACGATCCTCAGCGCGCGGAGCAAAGGTGAATAGCGAACAAAGAGAGGGGGAGTCCCACTGGGCGTGTCAATGTTTTGGCCACGATCCTCAGCGCGCAGAGCAGCGGTGAATAGCGAACAAAGAGAGGGGGAAGTGTTGCGGACGTGCCACCTCGCGGACGAGAAAAAAGCTTGTGTGGGGACTTGACTTCTTGATCAGGCCGAAGGGGTTTCCAGGTGCCACCTTAGATGAGGAATTTACGAGCACAAGGCGAACGATACTCACGGTAGGATGTTAGCAGAGCAACTATAGGGAATCAGGGAGACCGGGGGAGAGTCCAGGAAGAGCTCTGAGAAAACCTAGGCGGCGGCGCACTTAAGGTTAGGGTTTCGAGAGGCCCGAAAGGGTAACTGGGTTGCAGTTTTGTAAAGAGATTGTCTCTGAGTTGTTGTTGTATAAGTTTGTGTGTTTTGATAGAGAGTTCGATCCCTTTATATAGTGGTCCGACTTGCGGGAGAAGAAAGGTAACTTGAAATCCAAGTCGGGCTTTGAAACCCTAATCCACAAGGACACGATTTAACCCGTGCGGACCTATCAACTTATGACACATGTCCAGTTCGCACACTCCATTCCGCATAGGGCTTTGCTTCCATGCTACCAATTGTGGACTCCTATGCGGACTGGAATTAGAAACAATCTTATCATGCGGGGTGTCACAGTCTCAAACCATCTCGCGAGCCCCTGAAGCTCGCTTCTATCTCGTGGGCTATTGCAGCTCGCGGGCCTTAGAAGAGCTTTTTATACTAAAAGGGCCACAGGGATTGGCCCGAAGCATGTCAAAGACTTTTAAGAGTCTTTAACGATTAATGTGATGCACGCGGACTCCGCCTGTGCCTTCTTCGCGGAGCCTCCCACGCGGGCCAGTTCGCCAACTCGCCTTGCGTAATCCGCTCGTCACCTACGCGAAGTGTTATTCTCGCCTCGCCTAGGACTCTTATACGAAATACTATCGCACCTTGCTTACGCAGAGTGTCTCGCCTCAACTACGCGGAGTGTCATTCTCGCCTCGCCTACGCGGAGTGAGCTAGTCATTCCGCGCGAAGTCATATTACTTGGACAAAAATGTCCTTTGGCTGAAACAAGACCCATACTGTTGATACCAAAAAAAAGAAGAAGAAAAGGATTACAAAAAAATAAAATAATAATAATAATACTTTTCTTATGGTACATGCACAATGCTTTTGAGTTCAATTGTGACTCTTGCAAACAGGTGTCTAGATAGAAACACAATACTGGCATCAAAGTCCAATAACAACTTAATCATCCTAACCAATCACTCTATATAAAGAGGCAAATGCCTCCAAAAGGGAGACAAGGGAGGCAGAGCGAAACATAGGAGAACAAGAAGAGAACAGCCGAAGAAAGCAGAGAAGCAAAACAAAAAATAGAAGAAGAGCGGCGAGCCAACAAGAAGATGGAGCTCTCATTCTAACTCTCTATTTCTTTTACAGTGTCTTTATCTTTCTATCTCATCCCTTGCTCCGTCGGAAGCCCCGAAAGCACGTCTGCAGTGAGCCATCTCTCCCTAAGGCGCGGCGAGACGACTTCTCATAGAAGCAGTGACCTTAAAGCGAGGTGAGACAACCTCGTGAGGTCGTCCCCAAAAAGAAGACTATAGCCGCTCAGCCCTTCCTCCTCTTGTTACAACAAATATATGGCCTTGCACCTCGCATAACAAGCCACACAAGGGGAAGAAAACAAACATTCCAAGCAACGCGAATTTGAAGAACAAGAACGTACCCTTGGCGGCTTGGAGAATCTCTAAGCAGATCGAAGTAAGCTTGAGTATTCAATACACGCTCTCGATCAAAGCAACGGAGGCTACATATCTCCATTTATAAATGAGCAGTTTCCTCAAGTCCGACTCCCAATCACATTCGATTTTCATCTGCAAAAAGGTTTCTCAAGATGATAATCATCGAGGTGGTGTTAAGCCGATTCGAACTGGGAAAGAAGTCTTTGAGGAATTTCGTGATTCATATGATTTCGGCTACAAGTTCTTCTGGCCGAGACAATAGGTTCCTGTTGAACATTATCATGTGAGCTGGATAGCAGTTTGCATGCAAAGATGACCTCGCGTGGAGGCTGAAGCCCTAAGGCAAAGGCGAGATGACTTCGCGTCAAAGCAGAAGCCCTAAGACAAGGCGAGGTGACTTCGCGTCAAAGCAGAAGCCCTAAGGCGAGGCGAGGTGACTTCGCATCAAAGCAAAAGCCCTAAGGCGAGGTGACTTTGCGGAGAAAAGAAAGACCAGGCGAGGCGGGATGACTTCACAAATTGGAAGTCTAGGCGAGGCGAGATGCCTCCACAAAGGTGGAAATCCAGGCGAGGCGAGATGACGTCACGTCGCAGTGGAAGTCCAGGCGAGGCGAGATGTCTCCACAAAGATGGAAGTCCAGGCGAGGCGAGATGCCTCCACAAAGGTGGAAATTTAGACGAGGCGAGATGACGTCAAATAGCAGTGGAAGTCCAGGCGAGGCAAGATGCCTCCACAAAGATGGAAGTCCAGGCAAGGCGAGATGCCTCCACAAAGATGGAAATCCAGGCAAGGCGAGATGACGACACGAAACAGTGGAAGTCCATGTGAGGCGAGATGCCTCCGTGCAAGTGACTTCGTGAAGAAGCAAGTCAAGGAGTCTGCATGCACACGGAGTCCGCATGCACACAGAGTCTGCTTACACGCGAGGTTCGCATGCACACGAGGTCTGCATACACACAAGTCCGCATACACGCGAAGTTCGTATGCACGCAAATTCCGCATACACACAGAGATTGGATTTGCAGAAATCAGAATCATCTTTGCCCCTACTAAGGACCATGGCCAAGACAAATCAAGCATCTTGGTCACTCTGATGCATCATCCGTTTCGGGTGCCCAAATCGAATCAACAGACACTCTACCAAATTGGGTGTACACAAGAAATACAGTTGATGGATTCAAGATATATCTGTCAAACTCAACATATTGGCACTAAGCCACAAAACCCAAAACTTTAAGAACTACGGTTGGTTTGATCCCACAAAGGGATACGTAGGCAATCTAGCAATCCACTAGATTTAACCACAATCCTAAACAGTTGCCCTGACACCACTAGTCAAATTCATCCAATCCAAATGACTCTGGTCAAATTCCTAAAGCACCAGAAAAATCAAATACACACCAAATCTTTCGAACTACAATGGTTTAATCCCTTTACAAGGGTATGTAGGCAGTCTGGATTCAAATCTGGATACAAGCACACCTAAAATCAAATCCTTGGTTCTTTCCAAGCCAATTCCCCTCAAACATACACATTCCCCAGTTGTTACTTCGTAATTAGAATCAAAAGGTATTCCCTTGAAAACAAGGGTTGTAATTAAGAAATTTACTTTATTCTGAATGGGTCAAACCAGACATAATTAAAATTTTATCTTAATTAATAAGATAGAGTGAAATTATGTTGGGTATATATGTGTTTACAATTTTTGCCCAACACATACAACACTAGTAAAAAGTGTTACCATTTGACTCGAGTGTGGGTTGTCATCACGACTTGACTGTTAGATGCGTGCGGACTTACAAGGTAGAAAATCTTAAGTCAACGAGGTCTTACTGCTCTTATATTGAAATTGGCTAGCTTGACCCCAGATGTTGGTTAAGATCCTACAAAATACAAACTACATATAGACTTGACTGTGATGCATGCGGACTTACAAGGTGGAAAAACCTTAAGTCAGCGATGTCTTACTGATTTTAGGGCATCTCCAACAAGGGCATGAAAACCCATACCCATATACTCAAAACCTAAAAAAATCTCATCTCCAACCATCAAAACCTAAACCCATAAATGAGTTCCCACTAAGGAGTCGACCTATTTTGGGTCGAGTCTGAGGGAGGAAACCCATTTTCCCTCCACGGGGACCCACAAGCTGCAGACGCATGTGAAGGGAGGGGAATGCTTGGACTTGGATGCGCCAGACCAAAGCTGTTCAGACAATGCGAGCTAAACGACGAAATAAGTGGATGGAAGTGTTTTGGCCACGATCCTCAGCGCGCTGGCGAGAGGTGAATAGCGAGCAAAGAAAGGGGAGATGTTGAGGATGTGCCACCTCACGGACGAGGAAAGGGTTGTATGCGAGATCCTGACCTCTTGATCAAGCGGAAGGGGTTTCCAAGTGCCACCTCAGATGAGAAATTAAGAGCACAAGACAATTCGATACTCACGGTAGGATGCGAGCAGAGCAACAAAGGGAATCAGGGTAATCAGGGGCGAGTCCAGGAGGGCTCTGAACTAAGACGCAGACGCTCTTAGGGAGTTTCGAGTAGCTCGAAGGGTAACTGGGTTGCAGTTTGTCTATGTTGTTTGTAAAGAGATTCTCCGTCTAGAGATAGCTTTCGACCCCTTTATATAGTAGTTCGACTTGCGGCAGAAGAAAGATAATCATAGTTCAAGTTGGATTCTGAAACCCTAATCCCACAAGGACATTGCTAACCCGCGCGGGCTGCAGACTCAAATCAACTCGCGAGCCTTTCTAACTCGTGGGCCAAAAGAAGGCTTTTTAATTAATAAGGGTCACATGGATTGGGCCAAAGCATGTTAAAAACTTGTGAGAGTCCTCAACGATTATTGTGGTGTACGCGGACTCCGCTTGTGGCTTCTTCGCGAAGTTTCCCACACAAGCTAGTTCGCCAGCTCGCCTCGATGTACTCCGCCTCGCCTAGGGTTCCGCGCCTACGCGATATATCACTTTGCCTCGCCTACACGCGAAGTCCATTCCGCGTGCGAGATCTGTATTCCATGCGAAGACCATTCCGCATGGGGACTGTGTAATTCAGCTCGTGTGGCCTCACTGGCGGGCCATTACTTGTAAACCCAAAGAATTTGGGCTCGCCGATGTAACATAGATCAAGAATTTAATTAATATTCACATAGACATTTATTATCCAGTAAAATATTAATTTAGGCGTAAACAGGAAACAGATCACGCGCCCCATCTTCTTATCAAATACTGATATATTTACATATAATATTACTATCCACTGACCCCTTTAATTTATTTTTCTTTTTTACACTACGTTTGTTACCTATAACTAGTTTACGCAAGTTATTATACAAATTAGATGAGAAACATGCGGTAAATAAATATTACTTGATTCACACACACACACATATATATATATATATATATAAAATTAAGACAATTTATTATATAAAATTATTGTGTATGATTTATATAATTCATTTAATGTTACATAATGATATGAAATGATTAAAATTTAGGTATGAGTATGAGTTTTGACGTAATAATTAAAGATAAAATATGAGTTTGAATAGAAATGGATTTAGATAAGTTAAAATATGAATTTGAGTATGAGTTTTAGAAAGAATGGTCGGAGAGGGAGGGGTTCTAATGAGGACCACTAAGTTAAGGACTAGTTGAGGACTTTCTCATTAATCGTTTATTACACCCACTTTTCAATTACATTTTTCCATCTCCATCGTTCAAATTTTAGGTCTATATAAATAGATCACTTCCACAAATTTTCAGCAAAATTGGTGATCATTAAGGGATCAAACTAAATCAAATCAATGGACAATCCAAATCTGTCAAACAAGAGCCGTTCAAGTTTATAATTGGTAAATCATATTTATGAATGCCTTAACGATTTTCAATTTGGATGAAAATTTTGTAGAGATGATCACTCATATATATCTACAAACTAGACGGTCGAGATGTGAATATGCGATCGAAAAATAGGTGAAACGAAGAAGTCCTTAACTAGTCCTCATTAGAACCCCTCCCTGGTCGGAGATGCTCTTATATCGAAATCGGCTAGCTTGACGCCAAATCGGCTACAAAATACCAACTACATACGGTACATAATTTTTCTGCCTTGGTGGGCTGCCTCGACCGTCTAATTACCATTATCCACCTTCGAGACCACTCGTTCAGCCAAACGACCGGCTCACACAAATGAAGACCTCACTGCTCCTCCTCCTCCCACTCTGCTCCCTTTCCTGCACTCTCACCACTCTCTCACACGCCACCTCCGCCTACCCTTCCATTCCCGGAACCTCCTCTTCCGACTGTTCTTTCTCCAACGACGACACCAACCCTTTAATTCCCCCTCGCCGTGAAGTATACTCAAATGGCCGAATATTCGACATCACCCACCGTATCACAACGGCAACGCCGTCGTATGACTCCCCGGACGGCGTGCTGGGTCAGTTCCTGTGGCTCCCACACAGCATGAAGAACGGCTCCCTTGCGAACATGTCAGTTTTCAAGCTGCCTACTCACACCGGCACGCATGTTGATTCTCCCGGACACTTCTTCGATCACTACCTCGATGCCGGCTTCGATGTTGATACGCTTGACTTGGAGGTCCTTAATGGTAATTTGATTCTCCACTGCTTTCGTTGTTAGGTTGATTTGCTGATTCATGTCTTAGTTGTAGGGTGATCGAACTGTGCTAGATGTTTATTCAATTATTCTTGTTCTTAAGTAAGTTGCATGCATGGTCCTCCACCATCAGCTACTAATTAGTTTAATGATGAATCCAATAGCTAGATAGAATGTATCATTAGCCTTAGAAGGAGTATCAGAGACATTTCCTTCTTTTAGTTTTGCTAAGAATGGACAAAACCGGCCTAATTGTGTCACCAGTTCTTGTTTTTGCCGCATCGGAATCCAACAGAGGACTACAAGTCAAAAAATTTATACGGCCAGGACAATCACTAGACTGGAAGTAGAGTTTGGAAATTAGTATATAGAGTTAGCCAACTAAAATCCCAAAGTTCTGATGCTGCACACCATGAAACCAGTAGTACTCGTCTTCCTACTCTGCTCCATTTTGCTTACTAGCACCACCCTTTCCCAAGCCACCACAGCCTATCCTTCAACTACCAATGTTGAATGCTCCCTCTCCGGTGGACACTCCAACATTCTGATTCCACCTCGCCGTGAAGTTTACGGAAACGGTCGAGTCATTGACATTACACACCGGTACACTCCGGAAATGCCCTCGTATCATTCTTTGGATGGGGTGGGGCAGTTCCTCTGGCTCCTTGATGGCATGAAAAATGGTTCGGTTGTTAATATGTCTGTGATGAAACTGCTAGCTCACTCTGGCACACATGTTGATGCACCTAGCCACGTATTCGATCACTACTACGATGCAAAGTTTGATATTGATACACTAGACCTGGATGTGCTGAATGGTAATCACATACTAGTCAACACATTTTATTATACTTGCACCTTTTGCTTTTCAGCATTGCTCTAGTTAATTTGTAGATAAATTTGTTTTTCCTATGTTTGTTGATTCCATGTGCAATCCTGTAGTTAATTTGTAGATATTCTGTAGTTTTCATCTTCATTTGTTTGGTTGTACTGATCTTTATTCAGTAGTTATGCAACTCTTGCTTACTTTTATATTTTAAATAGCAGATAAGCCATTCGAGAGATTAGCTTATGCAAATGTGAGGAGAGACTAGAGAGGGAAACCAGAAATTGTTTATGAATGAGATAGAGTATGTGGGAGAGATTAGCTTATGCTTATGTGAGGAGAGACTAGAGAGGGAAACCAGAAATTGTTTCCTAATGAGATAGAGTATGTGGGAGGGTATAACAGCTATGTAAAACCATGGCTGGAAGATTCATTTTGTCTTCTCATTGATCATTTAAGTACCGCTGAATTTGAATTTTAACAAGTGCCAACTGAAACATTAGAAGTATGAAAGATGAGAATGCAATTAGAACTCTAGAAGTAGAAAACCATGACAAACAATAACAAAGAAGGCAGTTGAAGATTAAAGAATGAATTCTATAGCTTATGTTTTCAACCTTAACCCATAGACATAACCTTCTTCCTTAGAACATCAACTGTTTCTAACACCCTGGGATATATAACTGTGCTGCGAAGTGACTGACACTAGTTTATTGGCTTTTCTGTTAAAACTAAAACATAGATGTTTCTTTGTTCCCTAAACCTGGACCTTATGCTCCATAACTGGGGATTATACTTTGTGGATGCTGTGCACTCTTTAACACTGACTAAATTATAGCAGAGAAGTATGTTTTTGTTTTTTGTTTATGTAGTTTTTCCCTTCGTATCTTTCCATGCATGTTACATTTTACCCCCTATTTACAAGGTGTTGTAAACATAGAAAACAATCATGCTACGATGTTGTTACAAACTTGCCGATGCTAATAATTTCATGATGTTTATATGTGTTTGTACCTATAGGTCCGGCATTGTTAGTTGATGTTCCGAGGGACAAGAACATAACTGGTATGTATCTCTGCTCTAGTGTCAAATTCCTACACTGCTCTGCTGGTTCAAATGAATAGAACATGTTGACTAATTTTTCTGGGATGCAACCTCAGAATTTTTGATATGGATCATAGCCTCTTAGTTGCTAGACAATATTAGTGACAGGAGTATATCATGTGAATTCTAACTACTTCAGTTTACGTACTTATCACAGCTGAAGTGATGAAGTCCTTAAATATTCCAAAGGGAGTACGTCGTGTGCTTTTCAGAACATTAAATACCGACAGGTACTGCACTTTAACTACTTGAAGTGAGTCATTTATAAGATTGCCACTTTTTGGATATTTACAATCAGTTGACATTAACATTTTGCATCATATACATATACACAATGTCAATTATATGTGGTGTTCAAATTCTTGGTTGCTTTGACTTCTCCTTATCTACATGTTCTTTCTAGAAATCTTCAATCATTTCTCCTCTAAACCTCTTCCAAAATAAAAATTCCTACTTTGTAAAGCCCACATCAGTCCTACTATTGTCCTGCATCATATGAGTTTTTTCCAGTAACGTATCTGATGTAACAATAATTTTAAGAGTTGCTCCATAACGGAGGTGAACGTTGGAAGGATACCTGGTGCAATATGTGTCTTATGATGGAAACCAAATTTATTGTTCTAGTTTAGGAAACTGTGGATGCTGTTTGCGCACTGTAGTTGATTAATTAATTACTCTTCAGTTTCTCGTAATCATTACGATTTTCATAAGCACAGTTTGTTACTTGTTTCCAAATAGTATCCATTCTCGTTGTTCTTTATAATAGGATTGAGATCTTCTTTCTACCAGTAACTGGACTACTGATCTTTGTACTATGTACTAATTCAGTTTGATTCACTAGTCTGGATATGTATCTGAGTCATTAACAGTATTCCAAATAGAAGAAGCTTTATATTAACTAATTCTTATGGCAATTTTATAGACGGCTTATGTTCAAAAGTCAGTTTGACACAAGCTATGTGGGATTTATGAAGGATGGAGCCAAGTGGTTGGTAGAGAACACTGACATCAAACTTGTTGGTGAGATATAAGTTGTACCGTTGTTTTTAGTAACAATATTTTTTGGTGTCCATATTTTTACACCTTAAACCAATGTGCTCAAACCCTTGTCAGAATGTCAGGAAGTCAACTGTCTCAGGGGTGTGAATATCCCCACTGTTTTCTGTGGAACATTGGCTTCTCCTTTTCCTTTGTGCAAGCATCTTGAATCTATGTTGAAATACCAGCATTGTCTATGAAGTCTAAAATACAACAATATTGATTTCGCCTTTATAATTGACTGTTCTTCAGTACTTCATGCAAGGATCAGTCACGGATCTCAATTGGATTCTGCAGTTGAGGACAACTGAAATGTCATAGATAATGCAACTTTGACTATTAATATTTGTTTGAAACTGTGACTATTGTTCAGTGTGCATATATAGATAACTTATTTATGTTGAGCCTCAGTATAAAGTACTATGCTCAGTAATTATAATCTATGTTCTTACATTGAAACTGATACCTTTGTCTTTTGTGAAATGTAGGAATTGATTACTTATCTGTTGCTGCATTTGATGATTTGATTCCATCCCACCTTGTTTTTCTAGAAAGCAGGGTAAGGAAATGTTTCTTTTATAAATTCATGAATGATAGTTTTTCTTCATCAGCTGCACTGCTTCAACTGGGATTAGGTCCACTTGATAGACCATCTTGATTTGTTCATAGTTAATTGTGCAATGAAAAAAAAAAAATCTGTAAAGAGTGTATAACTTATGCGAATTATTGAGTATTTGATTAAATGGCCATCAGTCAAGCATACCTTACCTCCCCCCCAGACATAAAAAGGATCTTGATCAGTTTTAATTTTACTTGATGCAATCATTTCTCTTAAGTGGAACTGATTTCTGCCAGCCCTGAATACTCATGATTCCTTTTTAGAACTTTCTTGATAAATACAGTAGGAAAACTGATTTTTCTAGCATGCTGTTGAAGCTCAGTTACAATGTCAGGACTCGATGAGCACTAAGATTGGTTTCAATGTTGCAGGAAATCATCCTTGTGGAAGCTCTAAAACTCGATGACATCCAACCGGGAATATATTCTGTCCATTGCTTACCTTTGAGGTTGCAAGGTGCAGAAGGATCACCAATCAGATGCATTCTTATCAAATGATGCAGAATCGTCAATTTATATCCTTGTAAGTTGTTTATCAATGATTTGAAATTCTATCTTTGAAATGATGCAAGTTATACTAGTTCCCGGTCGAGCAAATGCAAGTTGTTTGTGCTGTTCCTTTCACCTTTTCCACATCCCACATGTCTGATGTTGAAGGTGGATTGGTGCATTTAGATGAGATTGTACCAAGTCTGAGAGTCACAAACTTGAACTTCTTATGCAGGTTATAGGAAACAGCCCTAGGAAAAGTTACTTTGTATCGAAATGAACACTATCCGAGTTCTTGCAAGGAATGGATTAGACGTGAGAAGAAGCACAATGGGTGTCTGCACAGGAAACCCTTGAATAGTTATGTTCATAGAAAGCCTTTAAGCATATTTTTCGAAACAAGAAATGTAACAATATGTCACTAGAGAATAGGAGTCGGTGATTCCTTGAATAAACAACCTCCACTCTACCAGCATATGTAGTGACTTTTTTAGTACAAGCCAGTAGAGGAGTTTGAATTGTAAACCTGGCATGCCTGAATCTTCATATATTTGTAGATGTATGAAACAAGGATAAAAAATCTTCATATATTTGTATAAGAAATGAAATTTATTATGAAACAAGGAAAAGTTGAGCGTGAATAATTTACGAGTGATTAATTCTGAAAAAGATTTATTCTAGTTTTATAGAAATTTAACTCATTTTTAGACATGGATGGTATCTTCTTCTCTTAGAGTAAGAATGAACAGATAAAAGTTTGTTTCCCATTTTTAGACGTGAATGGTCGATCTGGTCTTGTTTATGTAGTTATCATCTACCCCTTTTGCTGAAAACAGAAAACAGGACATTGATAGAGCAATATGAGCGAATAAATGCTAGTGCTATTGAACAATACTACATACTTTCAATTATTTTTTTCTTTTTTAGTAATAATTAATTTCCTTCATTATCTAAAATGTAACTTTAATTTTGTTGTAAATCAGATTGTTTTCAAAAGTGTTTTATTCCCCTATTTTGTTGCTCCCTACACCGAAATCAACTATTCTTGCAACTGATGGCGCATAGAATCATACATATTTTAAACCGGCTAAACGCACAAAAATGATATGAAAAGGATCATTTCAATAGCACCAAAGTGTTTGTCCTCACACCTTACATATGTGCATTACAATACAGCAAAACTTGAGCAGGTCCTAGTCATAGCAAACTAATTGACAAATATAAACCAAAATACCAAAGCATGAATGATGAAGCAAAAGGAAAAGGTTGACAAACATATGTAGAATGTAGCCACAGCGTATTAGTATATATATTTTGATCGTTGTGCCTCTGTGTTCTTGTGCTTTCGTTTTCTTGTGGGATCCTTCTTGTAAATGAAGTATAGTGAATACTAGCTCAATATAGTTTGCTCTAATAATGTTAGCTCCGGATTTTCTGGATTTTAAGCCTTAATCCTCGAGCTGCAGGGACATCAATTCAGTATTGATTACCTGATTCTGCGGTCCGATCTTGTTACTTACATAGATCTACAGCTTTCATATTATATGATGCAAGCTCAAATGCAAAAGTTCAGACCGTTCCTGACTTAAGATCTTGTGTACCAAACTATCGATCTTTCGATTCAAGCCTTCCTGTATGCAGGGAGATATGTTGAAATGGCAATAATGTACATGGAAATAGACCAGATCAACTAGAACTCTAGAAGCAACCAGATTTATCGAAGAGAGTAATACCATCTGTGGGATGTCTCACCTTGTGAGAGACCGGCCAAGATTAACCGCCGGGCTACCTCTTGCAAACGGGATGTTTCCTTTTGGGAAAGACTAAGCGAAGTTTATCCGTTATTACTTAACCTCACTGCGATGTTTATCCGCTTATGGGATGCCTCACTTTGTGAGAGACCGGTGAAGATTAACCGCCGAGGCTACCTCGTGCAAACGGGATGCTTCCCTTTGGGAAAGACTAAGCGAAGTTTATCCGCTATTACTTAATAACCTCACTGCGATGTTTATCCGCTTGTGAGATACCTCACCTTATGAGAGACTGGCGAAGATTAACCGCCGAGGCTACTTCGTGCAAACGGGATGCTTCCATTTGGGAAAGACTAAGCAAAGTTTATCCGATATTAACTTAACCTCACCGCGATGATTATCCGATTGTGAGATGCCTCACCGCTTGTGAGAGAACGACAATTTACCTCACCGCTTGTGTGAGAACAACAATTTGTCTCACTATGTGAGAGAACAACAAAGCCTCGACGCTACACCGAGGATTCAAGCGGACCTTCTTAGAGGGGAAGTCGGGGACTTCTAGCACTCATCTAGCGAGAGCGGTTAGCACACATTCAGCGAGCGGTTAGCGCTCATCCAGCCAGCGGTTAGTGCTCATCTAGCAAGACAATTATTCTAGAATGGATCTGCCAAAGACATTCGGCAAGAGTTAGTTTCCGCTAGCAAGTTGAACATCTAAGACTTCGATAGCAGTTTGAAGAGACTCTTCTTGCTTGAGGAGTTTGGGGACTAGTAGGGGCTGGGGGCTACCGTGGTGTCACTTATGCTTGGTGTCAATGTTTTAAACTCCCCAAGCAAGAAGCGTCTCTTACTCGGGGACTTCTAGAACTTGTTGGTACACCATTGGCAAGGCTAGTATACAATGCCACCAAGCATAAGTAACACCCTCGTTGTGGGTCCACGAGCCATAACGAGACCTGACCACAACATACATCTTGAAGCCTAACATATAAGCTATGCAATGGTACCTGGAAGTCACCTTTCCGGCCTCACCAACATGCCTCCTTAAGCACACTTGAAGACTAGAAATGGGGCTCTTGTCCCACATTGAAGATAATGTAAAAGAATGAGCCTCCTTCCCTTATAAAATGAGACTCCTTCCCACTTATTAGAAGATCATAACAACAAACAATTGTATTACTTTGAGTGACCATTCAAGGCGCCCAACACATAATAGAATCTTAAGTGGATGTAGCCTTGCTCACCGATAGCAAGGTGAACCACTAACGACAAACAACATCCGTTAGTGCATAGGATTATCAACCCGCAAAATTCACAAATAATGATATTTACTAAAGAAATCAGCATCGTAATATCAGTAATTTAGTTCCTCATATGAAATATTTGTAGGTGATATATAACAATAGTTCAGATGGACTAATCCGCTGGGGCTGGACAGCCAGCTTGGCATAGCAGCCCCTCCCTTAACCACTTTTGACAGTGTCGTGATTCGAACCTAGGTTGGGGAGCACATCTAACTAGACAATAACCACTAGATTACCTTGCAGTGGTTATTGTTTGGATGCAGTTAGCGTATGTATATACGTCTTGGTCTCAGCAGTTCATGGGAACTCTGTGGTCTTCAGTTTTCCAGTGCTTCTTGCAGTTCATTGTTTGGATGCAGTTAGCGTATGTATATACGTCTTGGTCTCAGCAGTTCATGGGAACTCTGTGGTCTTCAGTTTTCCAGTGCTTCTTGCTAATTTGTGGGGGAACACAAACTCTTCATCATCAATTTAGGATCATTAATTATCAGTGTTTGAGACTCCAACTTTTAAGTGTACCATATTACATACGGAAGGAATGCATTTGATTTGCTATTTGCAGTAGTTATTGATCATTTGATTGAAGGCAAGTAGTTTCTAACTTTGCAATTGTTGAGAGCATGCATGCTCTTAGTATTGTAGGATGCAGGATCCATTGGTGAGTGACGAAATTAAGTTAGTCCAAAGGATGCTCTTAGTATTCAAGACTCGATGAGCACTAAGATCGGTTTCAATGTTGCAGGAAATCATCCTTGTGGAAGCTCTAAAACTTGATGACATCCAACTGGGAATATATTCTGTCCATTGCTTAGTTACCTTTGAGGTTATAAGGTGCAGAAGGATCACCAATCAGATGCATTCTTATTAAATGATGCAGAATCGTCAATTCATATATATCATTTGTAAGTTGTTTATCAATGATTTGAAATTCTCTATCCTTGAACTGATCGATGCAAATAATACTACTTTCCAGCCGAGCAAATGCAGGTTGTTTGTGCTATTCCTTTCACCTTTTCCAGATGCCATATGTCTGATGTTGAAGATGGATTGCTGCATTTACATGAGCTTGTACCAAATTTGAGAGTCACACAACCTTAAACTGCTTATGCAGGTTGTAGGAAATAGCATTAGCTAGGCCCATGAAAAGTTACTTCGTATCGAAACGAACACTATCCGAGTTCTTGCAAGGAATGGAAAAGACGTGAGAAGAAGAAGCACATTCATGAAGCATGAAGGCTGGTAAGTTTTACAGGGTCGAAACGAAAGACATGGTTAATTGCCACTAGTTTTATGCTCTACATTTACAACAATATATTGGACAAAAAAAGAAAAGAAAAGAAAGAAGATGTTAACCAAAGACATCTTTCCGAAAGATTCTTTCGTACATGGTTGCTACATTTCAACGATTTGAAGACATGATAACCATGCATACTTGGTTATTGTCAGAAGAAGCAATGTAATTCTTCAAGTTTGTTTAATTATTACAATGCACAAATGAATTAATATTACTTAATTAAAAACTCTACAATTTTTCCTGATTTCACCAGGATTTCCATCCTGAAGGCTGCCCATCTTTAACATAGCAGTTGCAAAACTCTGACTGAATCTGGCACCATTGGATGCAAACCCAGAAACAATACCTGCCGTTGATTTGTCCACACCTAGCTCCTGGTCAATCTGCATCACACCTCTCTTCAAATTAACCTGGTTATAAAATTGATTATCAAAGGCAAATGATGTGTTTTGGTCCAAAAATGCTGTAGGATCATTAGGTCCTGCGCAGATATTCTTCAACTTGGTAACCAGAGCTGGGTCCATTGAAGGATCGGGAGAGCCTGTCCCTTGAAAGTTGGAGAGCCTATCTTCAAAAAAGCTACAATGCGCAACACCAACTGTGTGTGCACCCAAAAGAGTCACCATATCATTCAGAGTCATTCCTTTGTCTGTGAAAGACTGCAATGCCTGAGACACGGAGAAGGACGGACCGGGCAAGTTGACGTCATTGGGATTGGATACTAGCCCGTCACGCCGTCCGGTAGGTGACTTGTAGCTCGGGCCTCCGGCTAGAACGACTGAATCTCTAGTCGCGAGGGTTATGATATCAGCGCAGGAGACTGTTGAAGGGCATGCAGCCTCAAGTGCTTTCTTGGCCTCGTCGATCACCTCAAACCCTCTTACAGTCAAGTTTGGCCCTGCGGTTTTCTCAGACGCCTTTTTCTTGGTGGAGTCAATAAGTATGGAAGCATCACAACCCTGCAATAGACAAACCTTAATTAGCTTTTGAAACTAGTTTATAACCGTAGAATTGTAACGAAAGATGGATGGATATTGCATGTAAATACAGAAATGTAGATATGGAGCTCTAGCTAGCTTACTCTGACAAAGCAGTCATGGAAGTGCATGCGAAGTAAAGCAGCGGTTATGGATGGATCGCTGGAGAATTTTTTCTGAACGACTTGTTGGATGATTTGTTCGGCTTTTGGGCATGTAGCACTGTAGAAGCCAACTCGTAAGTCAGCTACTACTAGAGGAAGAAGAATAAGAAAGGCCAGGAATGAGGTTTCTGTCCTCCTCATCATATTATCCACTTCTTAACTAAAGCTGAATTTCGAGAGACAGTTGATGTTGATGAGATTATTTAGTTTGGCAATATTGATGGATTGAGTTTGAAAGGTGATATATGTGTATATATATACAGAAGAGGAAGAGAGTGTAGGGGAGTTAAAGAAAGAAAGGATAATACTTAGCTGGAGGCACACAATAGTCTAAGGGTCGTCGAGGGTAGACATGCACGTCTTTTTTGAAGATTAGTTTGGATGACTTAAAATGCGCGTTGAATTATGCGCTTGAGGACGAACAAACATGACGAATATATGTATGGTGTTCTACTGGATGGATAACAATATTCTGAATTAAAGTCGACTCGATCTGGAATATATCCAAGTTGATAAATGTTCAAAATTAGCAACATTATTCTTTGATGCATTGTATCACGTGTGTTTCTCTAGAGTGTTCTATTCTGGCAACTCTCTTTTTTTTTTGGCAATGTTCTGGCAACTACTTGAATAACTTAATTGGGAGTTGAATCAGTTGATGATAACAAAATGAATATAATTAAACGGTGTTATCCACATAGAGACATACGGAAAAGTTAAGAAAAATGAAACATGAGAATGCAATCAGACCTCTAGTAGTAGAAAACTATGACAAATAATATCAAAGTCCTTTGTGAAATGTAGGAATTGATTACTTATCTGTTGCTGCATTTGATGATATTTGATTCCATCCCACCTTGTTTTTCTAGTAAGCAGGGTAAGGAAATGCTTCTTTTATAAATCCATGAATGATAGTTTTTCTCATGAGCTGCAATGCTTCAACTGGGATTAGGTCCACTTGTAGACCATTTTTATTTGGTCATAGTTAATAGTGCAACGAAAAAGAATCAGTAAAGAGTGTATGAGGTACTTATGCGAATTATTGAGTATTTGATTAAATGGGCATGGCCATCTGTCAAGTAATACCTCTACATTTCCCCCAGAAACCAAAATTAAGGATCTTGATCAGTTTAATTTACTTGATGCAATCATATCTCTTAAGTGGAACTGATTTCTGCCAGCATTATGGTGTTTAGATTAAGCTCATAATCAGTTACAATGTCAAGGAAATCATCCGTGTGGAAGCACTAAAACTCGATGACATTCAACTGAGAAATGATTTGAGGTTGCAAGGTGCAGAAGGATTACCGATCAGATGCATTAATTCTTATGAAAAGATGCAGAATCGTCAATTTATATTTTTTGTAAGTTGTCTATTAATGATCTGAAATTCTATCCTTGAACTGATGCAAATTATACTAGTTCCCGGTCGAGCAAATGCAAGTTGTTTGTGCTATTCCTTTCACCTTTTTGACATCCCACATGTTTGATGTTGAAGGTGGATTGCAGTATTTAGATGTGATTTTACCAAGTTTGAGAGTCACATAACCTTGAACTGCTTATGCAGGTTGTAGGAGATAGCAACAGCCCCGGGAAAAGTTGCTTTGCATTGAAAAGGACACTATCAGAGTTCTTGCGGGGAATGGAAAAGCCATGAGAAGAAGAAGCCCGTACAATGGGTGATCTGCACAGCAGACCCTTTAATTGTTATGTTCATAAAAAGCCTTTAAGCATATTTTTTGAAACAAGAAATGTAACCATCTGTGACTAAGAAAAGTATTAGGTGATTCTTTGAATAAACAACCTCCACCTTACGACCAAAAAAGAAAAAAACAACCTCCACCTTACCAGCATATGTAGTAGACTTTTGAGTACAAGCCAACAGAGGAGTTTGAATTGTAAAATAGGCATGCCTAAATCTTTATATATTTGTATATGTATGAAACAAGGATTTTTTTTTTTTAATAAAAATGAAAATCTTCATGAAACAAGGAAAGGTTGTGTCAATATTGAGAACCGAACGCTTATCCTTGCTTGGCCTGGTGGCTTTTGCTTTATTTGTAAAGACTCCCAGGTCCAAGGATCGACCGGCATCCATCTCGAAAAAAAAAATATATTGAGAACCGAACAATTAAGTTTGTTATTAGCACGAAAGTTTCTGGTAGGCTTTTCCTTTTCAAAATTGTAGTAGGTCAGTGACATGAAGCATTGTAGTAGGTCAGTGACATGAAGCAGCTCACAAGTGAGTGCATCTCAATACATTTTCTGAGTTTTGATGTGAGGTCTTGGGCATTTTTCACGAGAGCCTATTCAGCGCACCCGGAAATTTGACGATGAGATGACCGGGTGCGGCCGGGCATGATGAGATGAACGGTGAGATGGCCGGGTGCGCTGTATAATTTTCCATTTTCCACAAGTATGTATGATACCCCCTATACAATATTTTCTGTAAGTATTAAGGACTATCTTAGATTCTTGCGTATTTTATTTTACGAAGCTTTTTTTGTTTTTGAAGTGATCAAACTACTTTCTTTGAAAATAGTATAGATAAGAGCAGATTCTTGATTTGTGCACACATCATCTACATCGGAACAGGAAATTGCTTGCGAATTCCGTATTTGTGCTAATATCATCGCCACCCTATGTAACGAACAAGAAAAGAGCAGTATGAGCATATATAAATGCTATTTCTATTGAACAATGCTACATTCTTGCAATCTGTTTTTCTTTCTTAGTAATAGTTAATTTCTTTCAATATCTAGAGTGTAACTTTAATTTTGTTTTTTGTTTCTCGATGAGTAGCATTAATTTTGTTGCTCCTTAAACCGAAAATCAATTATTCTTGCAACTAATGGCACACAAAATCATAAGTATAAATCGGCCACAAGCATAAAAATGACATGAAAATGGTCATTTTAATAGCACCAAAGTATTTGTTCTCACACCTTACATATGTCTATTACAATACAACAAAACTTGAGCCATGTCCTAGTCATAGTAAACTAAACATAATGTTTTGGCCATACCAGTAAGTCTGGGCGTGCAAAGTCTCTTTTAGTCGTTACGGGCGTGCTACTGCGCGGACGCGGAATGTAGTGGTTGTAGTAGCGGGGTGCGTTTAGCCTTCTGCTTCTAATCAAGCGACTAAGGATGGAGAGAGCACCAACTCCACCGCAGGGTTCTTCAGATTCGCCTTGCGTACTAGGCAAGGACTTACAGTAGTCCGCCTGAGTGTTACAATATCGATTCTCGACGTAAGATTGAGCATAGCTTCAACTGAGAATGAAGAGAAAAAAAGACAAAGCTTTGGGGAACGTACAGGGAAACAAAAGCAAAGCTCCTGGAAGCGTCTGGAGGTTCAACTGTGTTGAAGGTAGTAATGTATTTTTGTTAACTTGTTGAGTGTGTGTAGAGAGTCTCCTCAAACTCATTTATATAGAGTTATTTATAGCCACATGTATTGGCCCAAAGCATGTCAAAAACTTGTAGAAATCTTCAACGTTGAGATGTTGTAGGCAGTTAGGCTTAGTTGCCTCTTGATATACTTCTGCTAGGTAGGTAGCGAGATAGAGTTCAAATGTCTCATGAAGACTTGAGAACTTTGTGGAGTTCACACTACCGGATGCACATGCACTTGTATACATATGATTAAGGAATAGAAACTTTAACATATGCAAACACTTCCACATGCGAGCCGTCTCTCATGCAATTAGAGATAATTACTCTCTTATGCAATTAGAATTATGCGGAGCTCGCCTCATTTAGTCCCCTTTTTGTATGTGGACTCTTCCTCTTGATTTCTTCGCGAAGTCTCCTACGTACGCGAAGTCATCTCGTCTCGCTTCCATACTAGGCCTCTAAATTCTACGCGAAGTCCAATTCTTGATCCTATGCAAAGCCCTTTTCGCATGTGAACTCCGCTATCCAGCTAGTATGATTTCGCTGGCAGGCTTCTAAACCCAATATTTTTGGCTAGCTGGTGTGGACCATGAATTTAATTAATATTCACTTTAGACAATCACTGTCCAGTAAAATATTAATTTAGGTGTAAACATTGCCCCCCAGCCTCGAAGTCATGAATGTAAAAAATAACTGAAGAGGTTTATATTCATGTTACTCCAAAGCCACTGGTACTTGGCTTGGTCAATATAGTCCGACCCTAAGACAAAACTCAGCTTGTTCATATGTAGATAAAAGTCTTTAGAATAGACCATGAAGCATAGAATTCACCCTCGACGGACAGAGTAGCTAGGCAATTTCAATAGTAACACATAACATAATCGACAAACATGTATTTATCTTGATTTGAATCACCTCGTACTCGGATCACAATGAATAATATGTCCACTTCGCCTGTTATACATGCCCCTCGAGTAGAGGTAGCTCGAATAGATGTACCTTGAGTGGATGTATCTGAAAAGGAACCGTCTGACCTCGAAAGGATGTACCTCGAATAGATACACCTCGAGCAGACATCTGCCTTGGATGGATAGAAGGCCGCAGGTGTTGGCCTTGTAAATATATTATCAGACTTTATGTGTTTGGATGAACTAGTCTGTCAAAAATGAACTTCGCTGCCCCCTAGTACGAACCGATGAGAGTCAAACAAATTTTTTTAGAGGCCACAGATGTTGGCCTAAATAATGACCAAGACATTTGAAGAATGTCTAAAGTCTGAAAAATTTGGAACACATCTCTATCTCATATGTGCCCCCAGTTTTGATGTCTGTTTGATGATACTTGAGAAGAATGAAGGATATCAAAACTTTGGTATGCCCCCTAGTGAAAGAGTTGTAGTACCATGCATCATTGAAGTTAGCAAACACCGACAAAGGTCGTGGATCGGCCTTGAGTAGATCCCGGTGTATAAAGGTACACAAAACTTGTATGGATGCCCCCCGTAAAGGAAAACATGTTGTAAGGTCATGAAAACACATTGAAAAAGAACATTGCAAATTCGCGCGTATCCTGAATTGTCTGCATTCGAACTACCATAACTCTCTCCAGAAATGTCGGAATGACGAACCGTAAAATCCTCTAAAAAATAGACATCCAAGGATTTCTGTTGATATAAGGCTCGCCTTCTAGTTCTTCCTAGATCACTCCAGTTTAATCCGCGAAGTTGACTGTCCAGTAGTGCCTGCTACAACCTTCAGCACTGTAATCTATTTGTATCTCTTGACTTCGCCGGCAGCAATTCTAAAGCATGTGGAATGCTTGTTGTCTTCAAGCCTCAGGAATAGGCCTCTAAGTAAAGTTCAAGCCTTATAAAAGGCAAGAACGTTGTCTTGCATTTCAGCAAAACCAAGAATCTCTTTTTGTGTTTTTTTCTATTTAATTTTTTTTTTGTATTTTCTTTTTCAATGCGAGAAAGAAAGAAAATGAAAGAAAACGGAAGTAAAAATTGAAGTGAAAGCTAGGAGAAAAGAAAAGAAGGGATCATAGCATGGTTAGTTACCCTTCGTAAGGCCACGGGGGAGGCCACCAATGTTTCACTCCAAGTCTCGACGCTGTGATGTTCCTGGCATGAGATTCTTGTTTTCGATATGACGTTGTTTGAAACTGACATGGGTGATCCTTGAGGATCGTGAAGCTCGAATCGGCCTCAACACTGTGTTAGATCTTATAAAGCAGTTTGTTTGTTTGGATATCCTTGTTCGTTCTTATGGCCAAACTATTCTGCTAGACTAAAAATATCACACTTGGACAGTGGGAATAACGCTAAGAATATTTGTGTTTTTTATTTGGATAAGGTAGGTCGTAGGGTATGTCTCATTGCCCCCCACGTATCCTTATCGTTTGATTAAGCATGATCTTCAACTGCATTCTCGCCAATCGTATGATGTTGAGATCTGCCTTGTCACCGATTATCATTTCATAATGCATGATCTTATCATGTATAGCCACACATTGATTATGGAAGAGAACCACTTGCTGGTCTCTTTTCACCATATCAAGAGGTTCACTGGGAATGAACTCTTGTGAAATATGATTATGAGACAGACGCACCAACATATAGTCTTCATCATATTCATCATAAATTGGCTCTGTGTCAAAATCAAATTTGGACTCACTACAGTCCAGCGAATTCACCTCTGCCTCTGATGTAGATATATGAAATCCATGAGCATCATGTTCAGATTCTGCCAAGTTCCTACTGCACACTAAAGTGAGATGACACTGAAAATACTCAACTTTACACTCATGCATAATAAACTTGCAATTCTAGGTGTAAAAACGTTTCCCACATAATTTGGCCTTTGAACTTGCATGCAAAAACTCCAATTATATTGAAATGTAAAGCCACGGATTGGCCTAGGTATACCACCACACCATATATAATTAAGTTTGTCATGACTTGGGGCAGCTTCTTGATAACATCTAGTAATTGAACAAAACTTGAGTTGATCATGCCCCTGATCATGGTGGTTAATTAAAGAATGAAGGCGAGCTACGCCTTGCCCCCCATGCATCTGACCTGTGTCCACATATACATCTCGCATAGGAAAGCTGGCTCCCTGGTCACCTTTCATGTGAAATTGTGGTTCACCATCATCAGTGTTTGAACCAATTTCTTCTTCTAAGATGGACTATTCTATCCTATATTCATGCTCCTTTTTCTGAGGAACACCGTTAGTCTTTGAGATATGATTATTATCTAAAATCTCGTCGGCCTCAACCTCAGGTTCTTCGTCATCAATTGACAAAGTAGTTCCTTCTTTGGACGTGGTTTCGTCCAAAGGAAAATCTCCGCCATTAGATTGGCTGCTAGGCAATTCAATCTTTTTGGCAAGGACGTGCTCATCAACCGTAGACTTTACGTTTTGGCATTGTAAAGCCTTTTCGTTTTCTTCAACAGCCTCTCTAGCAGCCGCTTGCTCAGCTTGTTGCTTGCGGATGACAGCCACTTGTTCGACATTTCTCCTCTGGATGGCAGCCCATTTCTCGTCTAAGGCAGCCCATCTCTCGTCCCAATCGTGCCAATCCATTATCGCCTCTTTGTTTCCGATCTCCGATCCCAATGAATGTGACGCCAGAGACTACCATGGTCTCACTGGGCGTGCCAATGTTTTGGCCACACCAGTAAGTCTGAGCGTGCAAAATCTTTTTTAGTCATTGCAGACGTACCACCGCGCGGACGCGGAATGTAGTAGTTATAGTAGTGGGGTGCGCTTAGCCTTCTGCTTCTAATCAAGCGATTGAGGATGGAGAGAACACTAACTCCACCTCAGAGTTCTTCAGATTCTCCTTGTGTATTGGGCAAGGACTTACAGTAGTCTGTTTGAGCGTCATAATATCGATACTCGATGTAAGATCGAGCAGAACTTCAACTGGGAATGAAGAGAAAAAAAGACAAGGCTCTAGGGAGCGTACATGGAAACGAAAGCAAAGCTCCGGGGAGCGTCTAGAGGTTCAATTGTGTTGAAGATAATATTATATATTTGTTGAGTTGTTGAGTGTGTGTAGAGAGTCTCCTCGAACTCCTTTATATAGAGTTATTTAGAATCACATGTATTGACCCAAAACATGTCAAAGACTTGTAGAAGTCTTCAACGTTGAGATATTGTAGGTAGTTAGGCTTAGTTGCCTCTTGATATACTTCTGCTAGCTAGGTAGCGAGATAGAGTTCAAATGTCTCATGAAGACTTGAGAACTTTGTGGAGTTCACACTACCGGATGCACATGCACTTGTATACATATGATTAAGGAATAGAAACTTTAACATATGCAAACACTTCCACATGCGAGCCGTCTCTCATGCAATTAGAGATAATTACTCTCTTATGCAATTAGAATTATGCGGAGCTCGCCTCATTTAGTCCCCTTTTTGTATGTGGACTCTTCCTCTTGATTTCTTCGCGAAGTCTCCTACGTACGCGAAGTCATCTCGTCTCGCTTCCATACTAGGCCTCTAAATTCTACGCGAAGTCCAATTCTTGATCCTATGCAAAGCCCTTTTCGCATGTGAACTCCGCTATTCAGCTCGCATAATTTCGCTGGCAGACCATCACTTGTAAACCCAATACTCTGGGCTCGCCGGTGTGGACTATGAATTTAATTAATATTCACTTTAGACAATCATTATCTAATAAAATATTAATTTAGGTATAAACACATGAACCAAATACCAAAACAAGAATGATGAAGTAAAAGGAAAAGGTTGACAACCATATGTAGAGAATGTAGGCACCGCGTATTAGTATGTATATTTTGATATCTGTGCCTCTGTGTAGAGTGTAGACAGTGTAGAAGAGCAACCAATCAACTTAGTGCTACAAACAGCTTGCATCACTGCCGTATGCTACAGCCTTCACTTGGATCAATTCCTACAGACAGACAATACTTGCTGCAGGTACTTGCCGGCAGCCATGCAATTGTTTCCTACAGACAGACAATATATATATATATATATATATATATATATATATAATGAGATGAATTCTTCCGTGCACAACCTTACCACGTGGCTCACGCGACCACCAAATCACAGAGTGACACGTGTGACCTTTTTTCCACGTCAAACTTTTTTTTTCTTCTCTTTTGAGAAATACTCTATTTTTTATTCACTGCTCTTTTCATTATCAACTTTTTCCTCTCCGAGTCTTCGTTTCCCCTTTCTAGAACTATCTCCTCTCCAATAAGGCAATAATCGATCTGCAACTCTACAACATAAAGAATCAAGAAGTTGAATATAACCCTCATCACATCATAAGCGAAAACTCGACCCAACCTATCACTCTCCACCTTGATCTCAACCAGAACCACACATGCTTCTCGCCGGCATCGCCATTTGTCAAGATGATAATGAAAACAAAGAGAAAGGAGTAATAATGAAAAGAGGAAGAAAATGGGTTTCCTTTTGTTGCAGATCCATTTATCGGAGAGAGTTTTTCATAATCTGGGATTAAAGATGATAACTTGGAGAGAGACTTCTCTATATTCTAGGATTTTTTAAGAGGAAGAAGATAATTTTCCGAGAGAAAGAGGGTTAAAAAGGATGGAAGGGAAAACAAAAACAATAAAGAAGAGGATAATGTTGAGGTGGAAAAAAGGTCACACGTGTCACTCTGTTATTTGGTGGTTGCATGAGCCACATGGTAAGGTTGCCGTACGGAATAATTAATGATAATAAGCTGATGTGTCTAGCTCTATCAAATATATGCAAGTTTTTTATTTTTTATTTTTTATTTTTATTTTTTATTTTTAGCAGGATGCAAGTTCTTCTTCTGAGAAAAGGAAACAAAACTCTTTTGAAAAAAAGAACACACCCTCTACTAGTTTGCACAAAAGGAACCAATCGGCACAAAAAGTGTTATGTAAAGAGTGCCGCTATTAGGACCTCCAAATTTGCTCAGTATACCTCTCATTCTCCATACACCTCTATTTTACTTTTAAATACAAGCATTTTCTCATTAGACATCATTTCAAATTCTTAAAATAGTCTTGTTTATGTAATGAGTGCGTCTATTGAGACCTTCAAATTTGCTCACTTGACCTCACTCTATTATGAATTATTAAATGAAATATTTATTTTCTTACATAATGACTATTAAGGACATTAATTAAACAAAAAGTAATACATTTATTCTCTCTAAATTAACTTTCTACTTCAATAATAATCGATTGAATTTTATTATTTTTCTCATTGGTTTTTATTTTCTAGTTTTACCACATACTTATTAAAGCATTTATATATTTATATTATCATACATATGTCACATGCATATAAAAAAGTGAAATAATATTTTTACAAAAATTATGATCTATCAATTATTAAAAAATAAATAAATAAGTATTAAAATAATTTATCATCATGAGGTATACAAACCAAATATATAAACTTACAAAAAAAAATAGTACATGTAAAATAGAAATACAAAAGTAACAAAAATATATAATATTTCATGTTAGAACATTCTTTTAATGATCGATAAATAAAATTTGAGACATAATCCTTGTTTTTTAAATTTTCAAGAGAACAATATTCTTCATGATTTGAATTAACTTTTTTTGAAAATTGATGTCATTGAAAATTATTTCTTACAAGTTACAATTGAGTGACATTTTATGCAAAATAAAAAAGTACAAAAAATCAAGAAAATCTAGAAATCAAGGTCGGGAATGGAGGTTTGCGTTAAAAAGAAAAAAGAAAAAAAATAAAGAATGGATGTTCGCATGCAAAAGAAAAAAAGAAAAAAAAAGAATTGGAGGTATAGTGAGTGAATAAGAGGTGTAATGAATAATATATTAATATATATGTGGATTACATAAACAAGGCTATTTTAGGAATTTGAAATAAGGTCTATTAAGCAAATATTTGTATTTAAAAGTAAAATAGAGGTGTAAAGAGAATAAGAGGTATATTGAGCAAATTTGAATATCTCAATAGCCACACTCTTATGTAATTCACACACACACACATATATATATATATTAATATATTACTCATTACACCTCTTATTCACTCACTATACCTCCAATTTTTTTTCTTTTTGCATCTGAACATCCATTCCCGACTTCCATTCTTTATTTTTTTTCTATTTTATTTTTAACGCAAACCTCCATTCCTGACCTTGATTTCTTAATTTTCTTTATTTTTTTGTATTTTGCATAAAATGTTACTAGACATTCATTTTTTGATCAAATTGTAAGAAATAATTTTCAATGACATCAATTTTCGAGAAAAGTTAATTTGAATCATGAAGAATACTATTCTCTTAAATATTAAAAAAAAACAAGGATTGTGTCTCAAATTTATTTATTGATCATCAAAAAAATGTTATTACATGAACTATTCTATATTTTTTTTACTTTTGTATTTCTATTTTACATATACTATTTTTTTTTGTAAGTTTATATTTTTTGTTTTTATACTCATGATGATAAATTATTTTAATAACTGATAGATCATAATTTGTAAAAATATTATTATACTTATTTTTTTATAATAATTGATAGATCATAATTTTGGTAAAAAAAATTTCACTTTGTATATGCATGTGACATGTATGATTATATAAATATATAAATACTTTAATAAGTATGTGGTAAAACTAGAAAATAAAAAGAAAAATGTCCATTTAATACTAATTTAAACCACTCATTTCTTATTCTAAAGACAATCTTTTTTATGAACCCATTCCAATATAAGATAACATTTTTTATGCCCAAATGCACAAATCTTTACTAAAGTCTTAACAAACTATATTATTTTAAGACTATTTTACCCTCACATCTTAAATATGCATAGAGAGAGAAAGTGCAAGAGAGAAAATACTTTGCCGGAGCCTCACCGTTCTTCGATCACCAGCCGCCGGACTCCGGTCATTGATTGCCGAAATTTTTTCAGCCACCGGATTCCGGTCACCAGTGAACATATTTTTTCCGATCACCGGTAGCAGTTACCAACCCCTAGTAACTTGGATTTTCTCCGGTCGTTGGATTTCGATAACCAGTAACTCGGTTACTGACCCCCAATAATCAGTTACTAACCTCCAATAATTAGTTATTGACCCTCAGTAACTCGATCGGTTACTGACCCCCAATAATCAGTTACTGACCCCAGTAACTCGGTTACCGACTCCCAATAATCAGTTACTGACCCTCAATAATGAGTTACTGACCCCCAATAATTAGTTATTGAACCCCAATAATGAGTTACTGACCCTCAGTAACTCGGTTACTGACCCCCAATAATCAGTTACTGACTCCCAGTAATCTACTCATTCTAGCTTAATGTAATAGAAAAGAAGAAATACCAGAAAATAATCGAGTTACTGACCCTAATAACCGAGTTACTGACCTTCAATAACTTGGTTACTAACCTCTAATAATTATTACTGACCCAGTAATCACCCCAATTGATTATTTTCATATAAATAAGGCTCTAAATGCAAACAAATTCATCAAAATAAACAAAACATAAGTACACAAAATGCATGCGCGAAAAAAAAAAAAAAGGCGAACGTCTCATGCGGGCACTAGAAATCAAAAATGGCAAGGCATGATTTGCTAACGTGTGGCTATTCATGCATAATTACATGGCCTGTGCAGCTGTGAATGCAAATTTTAAACCAGCATTCCATTACTGATTTGGCTGAATCGAAGTTCCAAGTTGAAATGTAGTGATCAATATTATAATGATATAAAGGAAACAAAGGACTGAAGGAAGCACAGATCTGGAGGCTCTCACTCTTGCCAATCATAGAGAAGGAAGACAAAAGGCGAATAGGAGTCTCCCAACAGAGGAAACGAAGGCCATGTCTGTACGGGGAAGGACCCAAACGACGCCGCTATGGATATTCGATGTCGACGATGCCGCTTCATGAGACCTCCTCCTCCAAAAAAACCTGAGACCTCATCCTCCAATTTCAGTCCGGCATGCAGCTCCTCCAATTTTGACTTCGTGGAGAGAGAGAGAGAATGAATGGAGTTGAATAAGTGTGAGAGAATAAATGTTCTTCCGCAAAGAATAATTGGAATGGACTCAGAAAAAATCATTGGATTGGACTCTAGTTTAAGTGTTTTTACGTAAATAGTCTTTTTTCTTAAAATAAAAAATTAATAAAGAAATAATAAAATAGAATTTTTGTGTAAATGGTCATTTTTCTAAAATAAAAAATCAATGAAAAATAATAAAATGTAATCTATTAAGACATTATTATTGAATTAGAAAGTTTAGAAAAAATAAATATAATATTATTTTTTATTTAAAGTGATGTTATTAACACTTTTTTTTTGTTATTAACACACTTTATCTATTTTTTTATCTACATATTTCAATTTTATTTCCAAATTTATCATTTAAATTTAATTCATGATTGACTCTTATCGGTGTGTTAATAATAAAAAAAATATTAATAACACCGCCCATTATTTAATCAGTATTCTTAAAAAGATATATTATTTAATAATTCTTAAATAAGCAAATTTAGAGATTCGTTGCGGTCGATAAACCCACAGACTCAAAAGTCTATTCAAATAGTAACACACTCCTCCGAATCCCAAATTCCTGCTACCACTCTCAGTCTCTCACCAATACCATGAATCCAATCCTTCTCCTCCTCTTCATCCTCTGCTCCGTTTTCGCTACCCTCTCCCACGCCACCACAGCCTACCCTTCCATTCCGGGCACCACCCCCGTTGACGTCTCCGCCGGCGCCCCCACCGCCCTTATCCCCCCTCGCCGGGAAGTCTACGGTAACGGCCGAATATTCGACATCAGCCACCGATACAGCCACGACATGCCGGCGTTTGACTCCGTCGACGGCGTCGGCCAGTTCCTGTGGCTCCCCAACAGCATGAAGAACGGCTCCATTGCTAACAATTCCGAGATGAAGCTCCCCGCTCACACTGGGACCCACGTCGACGCCCCCGGCCACGTCTTCGATCACTACTTCGACGCCGGCTTCGACGTCGACACCCTCGACTTGGATGTCCTTAATGGTACTTCACTCATTGATTGTTAGTTGTTCTTGAGTTTATGGTTTGAGTTTACCATCTGGGTTTTCTTTTCTGTCATGTTTTGCTTGTACTCAGTAGAAAAGATTGAAACTTTTGTCTGTTATATGAAAAAAGGTTGTAACTTTTGGTTGTTATATGAACACTGATCATGAAAGTTTGTTCCTTTTCGGTATCTATAGGTGCTGCGTTGTTAGTTGACGTTCCAAGGGATAAGAACATTACTGGTATGTATTGCTGGATATTTGTTCTCTTTGTGGTTGGAAATATAGATGGAAAAGTGGTCTGTCTGGTTGATAAGCTAATATAAGTGATACAGAAGATATAATGTGTTATATTTCTTGATTTCTGAGTTTGACAATCATATGTAATAATTTCAGCTGAAGTCATGGAGGGCTTACATATCCCCAAGGGGGTGAGTCGTGTACTTTTCAGAACTTTGAACACAGACAGGTGAGTTTATGTGAATCATCTATGTATACATGTGCTACTGTTTGGTCTGTTTATCATCAAATTCATATACGAGTTTTGTCTGTTTATGTTATTGGTTGTAGCATGTATTTATGCAGAATCATGAGTTATATGCACACAAGTGAGACATCATACTTGTGTACACGATATGTTGTATTGTTGCGGTGCTTTTGTCCACTCCCTTATATCTGCAGTATTGGCACCTTGGTTTGAAAAATGTTACCCCTCTTTTGAAGTTTAGTCCAGAATCAAGGCATTTGGAAATTTAGGAATCACTCAGTTAGAGGCAATGCATGTCATTAAATACTCTGAGTTTTGTAAGAGTTGATTTTAGTTTCAAGTAGTCATGATGATTCATGTTAACACTATCTTGCTTATATATTTAACCAGGTCATTAGACAATCAAGGAAATATTGTGTCAGGGGTCAGATATCCTATTTTATATCACCACTGCCTTCCTTTTTCCGGAAATGTAATGGAAAAAATCATGATTTTATCAATAATTGCGTTGCTGTTCTTCTACTGGCTCATGTTGATATTACTATCGTGCAAATGTTGCTGAAAATTTACATAAAGTTTGATATACGGAATTTTATATTAACAAGTTTATTGTAATTTTAGACGGCTTATGTTCCAAAAGGAGTTTGACAGCAGCTATGTCGGATTTATGAAGGATGGAGCTAAGTGGTTGGTGGAGAACACTGACATCAAACTTATTGGTGAGATGTACAGTTCCCTTTTTCTTTTTGGATAGGATGGCTATTTGATGTGTAGAAAAGTCATTACTACCTCTAACTTAACATCAATATTTCCTTCTGTGCGTGAGTCGAATCTATGTTGTGGTATTAGTACTTCTCTACTGTAGTTTAAAGATGGTCTTTTACAGTTCTGATATACCTATATTACATCTCTGTATACCACACTAGGATTCAAAAGAAATCTTTTACAAGTCTCAAATAGAGGCGAGGATATGATCACATGAGGTGTAGAAATAGCCCGAGCTACCTCTCACTTAACATCACCTTATTATTCCTTTTGTTCATGTGTCAAATCTGTACATGTTGTTTATAGATCTTTTACTGTTCTGATTGAGCTATATGACATATCAGTATACCACGCTGAGAATTAAAAGTAATCTCTCTCAAGCCTCAAGTAGAGTGAGGATATGGCCATTTCAAAAATACCCCAAACTACATCTTGCTTAACATCACCTTATTTTTCTTTTTATGCATGTGTTAAATCAATGTTGTGTATCAGTGGTTCTCTAGAGTCTCTACCATGTAGTTTATAGATGGTCTTTTACTGTTCTGATGGACCTATAAGACATCTCAATGTACCACAGTACCACACAATGATAGCAGACAAATCGCAGGTGATTTATGGATGATGCAAAATGCATCTATGTTCAGTACTTCTGTTGAGTGAGAATGTTTCTGCCAAATCATGGGTTTTTAACATGCAATTGAAACCACGGCCCTAATGTTCAGCTTGCGTTAATATTTAGGATACAATCGTTTCTGTTTAAATTTTATCAGCTTGTTTAGTATTTTATCGTTTATCAACTTTCATTTAAAGCTGATCATAGTATCTGTTATGAAATGTAGGAGTTGATTACTTATCTGCTGCTGCATATGATGATTTGGTTCCATCACACCTTGTTTTGCTAGAAGGCAGGGTAAGAAATTTCTGTTTGATGAATCATGAATCAGCCTTTTTTTTATTGTTTTTATTTTGATTTTTTTTTTTATCCTGACTTGTTTTAACTGAAGTAGTTACATCCATTCACTATCCAACAGTGAGTATATTTATCATAAAATAAGATACCAAAATAATATTAAAAAATCATAATAAAAATAGATATAGTGATACTGCGATAGTGCTGTAAGAACTTGTTTGTTTCTACTTGACATTATTTTCCTAATGGTAGCTTGTTCTCCTATTGAAACCGCACTAAAGTTGAATCTGTCATCTTCCATCTGGGCCTCTTCATTTTCTATTGCTTCAGTTTATGAAACCATATCAGTAGGTGAAGGATAATGTATGCAGTCAGAAAAACTTGTGATTCTTGTGCTGAAATTACCTTCAAATAAAAGGATTCTCAAATTCTCTTTTGTGGTTATCAATTGTGAATATGCGCCCATTCGGCCATTCCTTCAATACTTATGGCTCTCGAGACAACTGGAACTATTACTCACTACATCAAAAAAATTCCATTAATGAAATAAGTTCTCTTATGTGGTTATCTAGTCTCAAAACTAACACTCGGTAATGTTTCAGGAAATCATTCTGGTAGAAGGTCTAAAACTTGATGACATCCAACCAGGAATTTATTCTGTCCATTGCTTGCCTTTGAGGCTGACCGGTGCCGAAGGATCACCAATCAGATGCATTCTTATCAAATGATGTCTCCTTTATATGCTTGTAAGTTCTGTATCAATGTGTGATTTGAAATTCTGGAACCATTTGAACAATGACATATAGTCTTTGCCACAAGCCCACAATCATGCTTATGTTTGAAGTGGGAAATTCTGGAACCATTCCTACGATGGCATATCTAATCTTTGCACATGATTACTTTTGTATATTATCAACTACCATTGAAAGTTTTTGAACACCTTGTATTTGTTGCAGGAAACCTGACAAATAGCCCCAGGATATGTTTCATTGAATAAGATGCGAAAGACCTAGTTTGGAGAAGGACCAATGAAGAAACATGACGACTTTCCTGAATGTATATATCCAAGTATTTATATCCTTAGTATTTCCAGTTTCTTATAGTTTCCGTGTTTCCTTCGCCATTTGGTTAGTTTGGTTTATGCAGTTCTTATCTTTCTTTCCTCTGCATTCTGTTTGATTTTTCCTCATTACCAAAAACAAAAACAAAAAAAAGTATTTATATCCGTAGTTTCGTACACTGGTAGTTTCTTCATATGTCATAACTCATGAGTAGTAAGTAGTACGCTTGATGCTAGAGTTCCGTAAGGAGTGATTTATTTCTAAGGTTGGCTAAAAGTTGAGCATTCACTGGATTTGGTCTATGGATCGTCTCTGCTAGTATACATAAATAGTCTTCCACTTTCTAGATCAACGGGAAACCCCCTATAAACTTGCATATAACCCAGAATGTTATTTAGGATCGACAGTATAACCTGTTAAACTATAATTTCGTCTTCGCCATAATTTGTCATTTGATGAGAATTTATCTTCCTGGTGATCCGTCAAAACCAATCCACCTTCAAGCAATGAACAGAAGAATAAAAATCCTGCTGAGAATAATGAAAACAAGAGGGGATGAAACCATTACTCTAAAGGGGGCGTTTACTAAACCAATGGGATCGAGAGGGAACGGGAGAGAGGAGGAATCAATCTCAAAATACAATATTCGGTTGGAAAAGAAAGAGAACGATGAAACAGTTACTTAATTACACAGCTAAGAAAGAAGTTGTTTGAAGTTGAAGTTGTTGAATAAAGGAACGTTCTTGTCCAAAAATAAATTATGGTACGTTATATCTAAATGAGAGTATTTGTCATTAATTCATTGAGGTTGTGTCTGCTAAGTTATGACGTTTTCTTTCTACCTTCTGATTCCTGATGCATGTAAATTGTATAAATAGTTCTTGTTAATGATAACACATTGCAAAAGAAAAGATTATTGAAGAGGATCCAGAAGAATTCAACAGTTGATTGGTTAGGCATGGCTATAAGGTTATCTGCTTTCGTGTTCATGTTCTTCCTGATCTTCTCGACTTCAACTTCGTACAAGTGTAAGTCTTTCATACTCCTCAATCATTTTCAACTTTGCAGTGATAGAGATGTAAACTAAAGTCTTCTGATGAATGTTGCAGATGTTGACCCAAAAACTCACATATGTTATAGGGGACACAAAGATGGTCCTAAAACTTTGTGTGTTAAACAATGGGTGACTAATTTTGCATTTTGTATGGAAGAGTGCAAGAAAATGGGTTACCCTGCTCCCAAAGGAGCATGCAGTTTGGGATTTTTCGGTATAGGGGACAGGTGTTTATGCTTGAAATCTGAACCTTGTAAAGAATAAAGACCTTCAAATTCAGAAGAAATAATTTATGAAATTAAGGATCCTCAAATTAACTCTCAAGTAGAGAGGTACAATATGTACGTATTTCCTGCATATGGTCAGTTTGAATCACTGTTATTGCTTACAAATAAGTTCATTGTTCACATTTATGCAGGATTATAGAAAGTTTCATTTGATGAGAATGCATCTTGCGGGTGTTCCTTCAAAACCGATCAGCATTAAAGCATGCAAGCAATGAACATAACAACTATTTTCTTGTGTTTGAATACCGTTGATCTTAGTTTAAACTCTGAACAATGATCGTCTCATGAGCCATGATGCGATTGATGCGAACTAATCATCTTAGCGACCTCATTAGAACATATTGATTGTGATATTCATCTATCCAAGAACATTAACGATGAAGCTCCGATGCTTGTATACCCTGTCATGAGTGTCATCCTTAATAGCACAATGGACTAAATGCAGCAACAAAAGCTGCAACGCTTAAATGTGAGCGAAAAACATGTGAGGATGGAGAAGATGTGAGGGTTTTGTATATTTTCATTTTTGGTGTTTAAAGAGACCCAATAAAGAGGCTATGGTATTGTGTATGTGACGAGACCATCAAGATTCAAGAATGTGTCTACATGAGGTACCGTAAATAGGAACACCCTTGTGTGGATGTATTGAGATTAATTACTAAGAGAAAACATACAAATTAATAAACGTGCAAGTATCCTTATGTAGCAATTAAACTTAAAGATAAAATTCAGTTTACCCCTTAAATATTTGGGGAATTTGATGTTACACCCAAAATCATAGATCCATTTTAAATTACACCCACATGTTATACTCTGTTGAAATACACCCAACTTATTAATTAGGTTGATTTAGTAAAAATATTAATATTCTTTATCTAAACAATAGAACTTGTTGTTGAAGAAAATTGCTGAAATGCCACAAACTGAACCATTGTAATTAACAAGCTGTTTGGCCGACTCATTAAACATAATTACCCGGCAGCTGAAAACCCGGTTCCACAGACTACGCCCAAACCCTAAACCCTAAACCCGGTTCCACAAACCCTAAACCCTAAACCCTAGTCTAAACCCTAATCCCTAAACCCTAGTTTAAACCCTAAACCCTAATCCTCAAACCCTAAACCCTAATCCCTAAACCCTAAACCCGGTTCCACAAACCCTAAATCCTAGTCTAAACCCTAACCCTATTTAAAATAGAAGAAAGTCAAGAGCCACATTTAGGGAATGTTTTCTCATTCAATCAGAAGGGAAAAATCTTCTCAAGAAAAAACAAAAAAAACGGAAGGGCAAAAGAGTCAAGGAAAAGAGGGATACAAATTCCAAAAATAAAAATAAAACATATAAGGCAGGTTCAATAATAGGGTTGGTGTAAATTAAAATGGAATATGAGCATGAGTTTATTTTAAAAAAGGGTTTGGTTTTTTGGGTTTTTGTCTAATTTTCTCTAAATATTTGGTACCAAAATCAGTTCAGTCCTGCAACTTTTTTTTTAAATTAGTTCGCCCCTTTAACTTTCGTAAACACATCAGTCATGTCTAATTTTTGAATTTCACTCGAAATATGACATAATCAACGTTGTTGGAACGGACAAGGGGACCAATAATTTTTGAATTCCCCTAAAAAATGCATCTATTTGGCAAAAAAAAAACCCCGAAGTACGAAAATTCAAAACTCTAATGTTCCATATGCGGTATCAAAAACCCCGAATCTTTCACCTCGAATGCCCTAAATTGGATACTTAGATGCATATGAATCCCAAAATCAATAATCAACAACACTAAATCCCTAAACAGTAAACCCCCTAAATCATCAGCAACAATCAAAAATTCAAGGGGAATTCAAAAATTGGACCGACTGATGTGTTTACGAAAGTTGAAGAGACGAACTGATTTAAAAAAAAGTTGCAAGACTGAACTGATTTTGGCACCAAAGATTTGGAAGGTAATTTGAATTTTTTCTAAACTTAATTATGTTTATTGGATTGAGCTGATGTTTGTAAAACCCAAAATTGCTTGGAAAACAAGGGTAACAAGGATGCCCAAGGCACAAAAATAAAATGGAAAACGAAAGATCGAGAACAAATAAGACTCGTGTATGAGAAACTGATGACATGAGTTTTATTTTTGCTGATTAGCTTGGCTGCTGAAATCCTAAATCCCAAGTGCTTAATTATTTGATGAGGATGCATCTTGCTGGTGATCCATCAGAACCAACCAACCTTAAAGGCTAACAATAGACAGAAGAATATATTCCTGCTGGAACTCCGTCGAGCTTTAAGCCCTCAACAAGAACCATCTGCTGAACCATATAATTAGCAATTTAGTTACTCGTGCCGTACAGCTTCAATCAGTAATTCTCATCCATGACGAGATGAATTAGTAATAATCTTACCCGGCCTTGTAGAAACGCATAATGAACTGGTAATACATCAACGGAAGCTGCGACGTTTAAGTAATCAACCCCTGCATTAATCATTTAGAGGTAGGTGAACAGTGCAGTTTACTAATTAGTTAACTCCAATTAAAAAAAAATTATTGCAGGGCTTGGTAATGTCTCTGTTACCAACAAGTTTAATGTCTGTGTTGTCCACCAGCCATTTTGCCCCATCTTCCATAAACCCTACAGCGCTTGTATGAAATTCCTTCTTCAACACACTACCAGAAGAAAGGCTTTAGCCGACGAAAAAAAAAAACCAGGACGACGAATTTTGTTTTCATCGGCTAATTAAAAATTTTCGTCGGCTAAAGTGGACTTTAGCCGACGAAATTAATATTTCGTCGGCTGAATAATTTTTTTCGTCGGCTATAGTCTGTGAACTTTAGCCGACGAAAATTTCAAAAGTTTAGCCGACGAAATTTTTAAAAGTTTAGCCGACGAAATTTTTAAGAGTTTAGCCGACGAAATTTTTAAAAGTTTAGCCGACGAAAAAAACAATTTCGTCGGCTATAGTCTGTGAACTTTAGCCGACGAAATTTTCAAAAGTTTAGCCGACGAAATTTTCAAAAGTTTAGCCGACGAAATTTTTAAGAGTTTAGCCGACGAAATTTTTAAAAGTTTAGCCGACGAAAAATATAATTTCGTCGGCTAAAGTGTCTTATATTTACAGATTTGGACAACAACTCATCTGGAAAAAAAAAAACTATACGTAGAACCTTCAAACGCAAAAAAGTTGTGAAATAAGATATGACCAGAATGGTGAAATACGTCTACGGTTGAAAAATGACGGTATTCCGGTAAAGTCTCGGTGCCGATAGTTGACTTACCCTTATTATTCACTATGCTGTAGATTTGGTTTTTGGTGTCCGATTGATTATTGTGATACCTTTCCGGAAGCGTAACGGCCTTACGAGTCAAACTCATTGCTATGCCATGATCGATAGGCTTTTTTGGCCATCCGAGTCCGTTTAGGGCTTCAAAATGCAGTTTTCTTATTTTCGATTAGAGTTAACCGGTTCGATCGAGCCCTTAACTTTGTCGAATCCAGTTGAATTTTTTATCATAGACATCTTTCATAATAATGATCATATCTGACGGTCGAATTTTGGTTTGTGAATTTTAGTCATCGGAATCACAACGTGTCTACTAATGTTGTATAACTTGTTTAGTAGGTTATACAACTTTGTGAACCAACTCTACATAAGAAGCAAAATTATTAAAAATCTCGTGAAATAAGATGTGTTCAGAATGGTGAAATACGGCTATGGTTCAAAAATCACGTAAATCGGGTAAAGTCTCGGAGCCGATAGTAGCGGTCAACCCTATTTACCATTATTATTTCTTAAGGGGAGCCCTATCGTCGAAAGGTAAATGTTTCAAAATTTTTATATAGGTGGTTGCGTCTCATCTACGTGAGAGTTTTTCGTGTGGAAGATTTGACCAAACTACGTAATATAGGGGGAGATATGAGTGTTTTCGTGAATTTATAGACTTTAGCCGACGAAAATATATGAAAAGTCGTCGGCTAAGGTCAAAAAATTTCAAAATTTTTTAGGCGGTAAACCAAAGTTGGAGTAAAATTTTCAAAGGACTTTAGCCGACGAAATACACTATAATTCGTCGGCTAAGATGGTTTTTGCCGACGAATAACCTAATATTTCGTCGGCTATAGTTATTTTTTAATTTTTTAATTACATACTATAGCCGACGAATACGTTAGGGTATTCGTCGGCTAAACTCTAAAATTTCTCTATTACCTACTATAGCCCTATATTCGGTGGTTATTTTGCGTAAAATTTTTATACGACTTGTTGCGTGTCATCGGTTTAAAACTATTTTCAGTTGGAGGTCCGGCCAAAATACGTAATTTAGACGGTCGAACGATTTTTTCCGTGCGTTTAGGGGTTTGACTTACGAGATTGACCATCTGGATCGAGCCCTTATTCTTTTCGGATCAAGTTGAATTTTTTCCCATACATGTATTTTATCATGATGGTCAGATCTGACTGTCGGAATTCTGTTTCTCAAGTTTGATCATCACAATCACAACATGCATACTAATGTTGTATAACTTGTTTACCAAGTGTTATGTAAATGTTCCGTTTCAAAAACAAACTATACGTAAAACCTTCAAACGCTAAAAAGTTATGAAATAAGATATGAAGAGAATGTTGAAATACATCCACGGTTGAAAAATCACACTATTTCGGTAAATATTCGGTGCCGATAGTTGCGGTCAATGTAATTTTTCAATTTTTCCCCCTATGAGTAGCCCTATATTCGGTGGTTATTTTGCGTAAAAATTTTATACGACTTGTTGCGTGTCATCGGTTTAAAACTATTTTCAGTTGGAGGTCCGGCCAAAATACGTAATTTAGATGGTCGAACGACCTTTTCCGTGCGTTTAGGGGTTTGACTTACGAGATTGACCGTCTGGATCGAGCCCTTATTCTTTTTGGATCAAGTTGAATTTTTTCCCATACATGTATTTTATCATGATGGTCAGATCTGACCGTCGGATTTCCTTTTCTCAGGTTTGATCATCACAATCACAACATGCCAAATGTATAAAAATACTTTTAGCCGACGAATTTCAAAGGTTTAGCAGACGAATTTCCAAGTTTTAGCCGACGAAATTGGTACCTTTAGCCAACGAAAATATATGAAAATTCGTCGGCTAAAGTCGACGAAAATATATGAAAAGTCGTCGGCTAAAGTCGAAAATTTTTTGAAATTTTCAACCAAAATTTTTTGAAATTTTCAACCAAAATTTTTTGGCGGTCAACCAAAATTTTCAAAGGACTTTAGCCGACGAAATTATATGAAAAGTCGTCGGCTAAAGTCGAAAAATTTTCGAAATTTTCAACCAAAATTTTTTGGCGGTCAACCAAAATTTTCAAAGGACTTTAGCCGACGAAATTATATGAAAAGTCTTCGGCTAAAGTCGAAAAATTTTCAAAATTTTGAATCAAAATTTTTTGGCGGTCAGCCAAAGAGTTTAGCCGACGAAAATAAAGAATTTTGTCGGCTAAAGTTCTTTATATTGCCGCAGAGTAGGGTAATGCAAATTGAGCAAAAATGAAAGGGGGTCTTTTTCTGGATTATGATTCTTCTTCCTCCTTCTCCTCCTCTTCCTCCTCCTTCTCCACCTCCGCCACTCTCTCTCCTCACCCCACCGTCTACTCTCCTCACCCCACCGTCTACTCTCCACCCCCACGCGCCCTCCTCTCCCTCAAGTCCTCCCTCGACGACCCCGACTCCCGCCTCTCCTCCTGGACACCCAACACCAGCCACTGCACTTGGGCCGGAGTCACGTGCGACTCCCACAACCACGTGACCTCCCTCGACCTTTCCGGCTTGAATCTCTCCGGGTATCTCTCCCCCGATATCGCCTTCCTTGTCTACCTCTCCAATCTCACCCTCGCCGAGAACAACCTCTCCGGTCCCATCCTGCTTGAGATCTCCGCTCTCTCCGCTCTCCGCCTCCTCAACCTCTCCAACAACGTCTTCAACCACCGCACGTTCCCGCCGGAGCTCTCCAACCTCACTAACCTCCGTGTTCTCGACCTCTACAACAACAACCTCACCGGTGTGTTGCCGGTTTTGGTGGCTCATATGACCAACCTCCGCCATTTGCATTTGGGTGGCCGAAAGTTTCTGCAGTTTTTTTTTTCAAAACCCAGCAACTTTAGCCGACGAGTTTCAAACGCTATAGTATTTTTAAATTTTTTAAAATTTTTTTTATAAGGTTTAGCCGACGAATAACCTAATATTTCGTCGGCTATATAGTTATTTTTTTTTTTTTAATTTTTTTATAAGGTTTAGCCGACGAATAACCTAATATTTCGTTGGCTATAGTTATTTTTAATTTTTTTAATAAGGTTTAGCCGACGAAATATAAAATATTTCGTCGGCTATAGTTATTTTTTAATTTTTTTTATAAGGTTTAGCCGACGAATAACCTAATATTTCGTCGGCTATAGTTATTTTTAATTTTTTTTAATAAGGTTTAGCCGACGAAATATTTTATATTTCATCGGCTATAGTTATTTTTTAAATTTTTTTACAACGTTTAGCCGACGAAATACAAAATATTTCGTCGGCTATAGTTATTTTTTATTATTTATTACGCACTTTAGCCGACGAATATTTCGTCGGCTAAAGTCTTGGACTATAGCCGACGACATATTTTTCGTCGGCTAAAGTCATCACAGACGACCTTTTCCCGATGACACTATAGCAGACGAAGCCTCGTCGGCTAAGGTCTTAGCCAACGAATTTTTTTAACAGGCCGACGAAAATTTTTCGTCGGCTAAAATGCCTGTTCTGGTAGTGACATAAGCTTCCTGAAAATGTAATTAAGAAAGTATTTTGCTTATACGTATTTTATGAAGAACAATACACTACTTTTTTTTTATATATAAAAAGTAAAATTATGAAGAGAAGCCTCTCGGACAACCCGAGTTCACATTATCAAATAGCAAAACTCTAGTGACCGAGCTTGGAAATCTATTTACTCCAAATGCGTCTGGTGTCTTTCATGGACAAAACTACTTCTTTGTTTGCATAAAAACTAACTTCCTTGCTATCTTTGCTCTATTGCCAAAAAAGTAAATTAATTTACTTCTAGAAAATAAGATATCATAATACCTGTCGGAATTAAGGGTTCTGAAGAACACACGACGCACCCCTTTAGGTATATTCAAAGCCTCCATGACTTCAGCTGATCAGTTCAAGGAATTTAAAACTCTAATGAATTTAACAAAAGGATAACAGATACGAACACACTACAGTGCTACACTATACTTTCATCAAAAACAAAAAACACACATTACACTATAATAAGCAACTAAGAATCAATAACATTATCAGCACTGTGCTCTAACCAAGTTTGATAACGAAACCCTAGGAAAAAAAACTCATCGTTTTCTGCTATGGGCACCCTAACATCTCAACAGCCCCGATCCGGTAACCCTCGACGGAACCGATCTGATCCCCAGCAGAACCGAACCTCAGCCTGGAGCACGGCCCTTCGACCCCCTTCCCTGGCCATCTTCTGCACCACCTCACATGATCTGCGACCCTTCCCATCGCCGTCGCTCTCGCAACCCAGTGCCTCAGCCTTGCACGCTGCCCCCACAAGGCTGCTGCCTAAACGAGCTGCTCTGAATCACCCCCGACCCAGCCTCCACGCACGCGTCCATTGATCCCTGCGTGCAACCTAGTCCTTGACCGGCGTCGCAGCCATATCTCCGAACCGGATCTGCTTGACCCGGATTTCAAGATCTGACCTGCTGCATGTTTCCGGATGTAACACTACTGATTGTACAAGGGGCAAAACTGTAAATTTTCCCCTCCGGTTAAGAAAAAAGAAGTTTTTACCCTACCAGTAAAAACTGTTTATTTACAGTAGTAACTATTTAATTAGTTTTACTGTTTTTATATATGGTGAATATGACTAACCATACGTTATATTTTTCATGAAATTTTTCGCGCAACGGATCGCGATGGAATTACGAGAGCAACTTCTCTGCACGCACGTGGAAGTACGTATGAAAATTAAAAAGACAACTTCTCTTACATGACAAACTAGCAAGTAGGCTTTTATAAAAGTTGTCGTTTTTGAATTTTAATTTTATAGCCGAGCTTCGTAGCCTTCTTCTACCCCCCACCTTTCTTATAACGTGGGTTGATATGAGGAATTGGGACCCCTCATATCAAAGTTGAAATTTGTGACGGTTTGACAAGTCACGGTATTACGACGAAATATTGTCATGGTTAATAAAGGGACAAACATCGATATGCGACGAAAATTGTCGTGGTTAATATCGATTTGTAACGGAAATTGTCACGGTTAATATTGATTTGTGACGGAATTTGTCACAGTTTAAATTGAATTGAGTTACCATAAATCTTGGTCTTGACCAAATTCAATACTTGGAATTAATTATTGTATATCGATAATAGTCAATCTTTCATCTTGTTGTTTAAAATAATTGACCGAAACATGAGCCCTCAATTTAACATAAAAAAAAAAGTGACGAATTTCATGTCACGAGTTTTGAAAACAAAGGGAGAGGCAATGTCTCGAACCCCACATGTCATATTAAAAATTGGGCTAGTACAAGAAAAATCTTGTTATTAATGTAGTTCTACATCGGTTCACTAATTGCAATGAAAGCAATATTATAATCAATGTATACAAAATATATGGAGTTTTTGCAACAAGAAACTCACTATATGGAAGAAGATGAGAACATTATTCTCACAGTTACGGATTTTAAAAATAAACGGTATATTGTGGAAGATATAAAACATATGACTTCGGTTTAATAGTCTAAGTGACTACAAATCTGTTTATTTTTCCAAGTTTTGTGAAGATATACACCTCACATATTTAACTAAAGTTACTTAGTCGTTATATTTTGAATTAAATTCATGGTCAAGACCTCAATACAATTGTTGGCATATACATTCGAATTTTGTCTTGCACATATGGTTCGAATTAAATTCATGGTCAAGACCTCAATACAATTGTTGGCATATACATTCGAATTTTGTCTTGCACATATGGTTCGATCTACATAAGCTATATGTTAATGCAATATATCGCATTACAACATGACACTACATTGGACTACTTTGGACCACTAGTTATTATAAGGTTGCGTTTCTAAAGGCTAAAATATCATGATGTTGCGCAATGCACATCGGTTTTGGATCAAAAGAGGATTTGTAATGTCAAGTGTGGCAGAATGCACACTTATACAATTGCAAAGGCATTACAAACAAGAGTCGTTTTCTACACTCTTGAGCGGATTCATAATTGCAAAAAGAAAATTGCGTTACGCTAAATGTCATCTAAAAATGGATGTTGAAAAATCCTCCTCTTTTTCTACAAGATCCAACAGTGAGCCGTTGGCAATGGCGCCACCCCTATATAGGGCTCACGACCTATTTTGCCAAGTTTTGGCATATGCATGTTTTTAGCCTTGTTTTGTCCATCTTTGTAGTATTACATGTCATGGAATGCACTCTAAAGGGTTCCAATACCTTTTTTCAATCTCCATCGAAATTGTTAACATATTTCGGTTTCTATGTCTTGACATAAGACTGTTGTCTCTACATTCTGGTATATGAATGTGTTGTAGCGAGATTGAGTGCTTAGCTTATTGCAAGGAATAGACAACTATTCATGGATTTAGTATTTTATAAATCTGTCGTGACTACGATGATTAGATCATCACAAATAATCAAAGAGCGGAATAATGTTTAAGTTTCAATGCCTAATGGCGTTATGATTAAAGTCACACATGCTCTCTATGCATAAGGAAGAAATCGAACCATACTGTGACTTAATGATATTTACGCCAACGTTTATCACCTGGAAACACATTGTGAGAATTGATGATAATTTCTTATGTATCACTATAATGAATGCACAACATTCATGAGTCACTAAGATTCGGTTAATTGAATCGGTTATTGTCACCAATGATGAGAATTGAGACATTGACTCATGTAGGCTTTAACATAAATCGTCCGGGAAAATTTTGGACGTGTTTTGATGATCCGTATACTAAAGAGTAAAGACTCTCACAGACATCCTTTCTTTTGAGCAAAGTAATCATTGAGATCAAAGATCACCAAAATACAACTTGGTGGAGCTATGAGTAATGCTCACGACCTATGAATGACATTAAAGCCATTCGCGTCATCCTCCTATACAATGAAGTCACTACTCATGCTTTCATAAGCAAATATGACGCAAAAGAATCCTCCATGATCTCTCATTGGTCATGCTCGTTAATCATTTTATAAAGCCTATTCTTTGGCAAATATTAGGAGTGACACCCTCCTACGCTGAAGACAATGATATGTAGAGACTAGCATAAACAAAATGCTAAGTCGTTGTTCACTAAGTAAGACATTACAATGTCTATAAGTGATTCTACAAGAATGATACATAAGATGTTGGCTTAATGGCTTCTCATTGTTCACTTTGAGGCATAATAATGCTATGGAGATGTTCACAATGGTTTAACTCAAGCCATAACAATTGGATGTTACGGGAACCTTCACAATGATTGAAAAGTTGACAAAACCTAGAATTTCCGGTTTTTCAGCTTGCGGACCAGTCATTGTGAAAACAGGTTCGTCAACTTTTAGACCGGTTCTTGAGGTTCTGTTTGTGGCCCCGGATTCCTAACATCTACGCCTACCAATGTAAAAAATTTGGTAGCATTTGGAGACCTGGAAAATGGCGAACCGCTCAAAAGAAGTGTTCACGGATGTCTGGCGACTCTAACAGACGGTTCGGCACATTTTCGACCGGTTCGGTCGTTGAGGCCGGCGGTTTTGGAATTCTAACTCCCATTTATACCTGATTACAAAATTTGGTAGTGTTTGGAGCTATGGAAGATAGTGAACCGTTAAAGGAAGAGTAAAACAGAGGTCCAGTCATGCTGGCACTCGGTTCAACCGGTTTCTTTTTGACCGGTCCCGACGGTGAGGCCAGAGGTTTTTTGGACCTATAAGACCAATGACTACGGGTTGTAGCAGGGTCATAGTTTTACTTATTCATCTTTTCCCACCATCATTTATATCTTTATGTTACGGTTGTAACGGTATGCATATTTGTTAACGGATTGAGTCAACGTTCTGCAATCTATATCGTCCACATGTTGTATGTGCCAAATTGCGCCTCCACAAACACATAATGATGGGTTATTTATGATGAATATTGTCTTTGAATAAGACATGAGCTTCCGACTATAGTCCGCTTATATAAGGACCTTGATAGGCGATCTCTTTTATGTCACTTTGATGAACCAGTCTTCCCGTCGTTAGGGGGAGATAAGAACAAGAATGTTCAAGTAGAACGACTTGGAATTGTTGTGGTTTGTCCCTACTATGTCTCATCAAGTTTCCTAAAGTGACGAGATCACATATACATGCTGCAAACATGTCTGCAAGGATTGATGTCCGGATAAGGACATGTTGATGTCCAGATAAGAGGACATGTCGTCACCCATAGATGGTGGCATGGTTACACCAAAAATGTGGTAGATGGTGTTTCTAGGCTGCGGCTCCCACGGTTTAGGGGGACGCCACTTGGTTCGATACATACTCGCCAAGGAAGAATGCGAGTTTGGCAAAACTTGATCATTTGATCAATGATACTCATTCGTCTGTTATTTCTGGATTATGGTCATCATTAGGGGACGCCTCAATGTCAATACCAATCCATATAGAGATCTCTACACTTAGAAATTATACCGGTGTACATGATGACGTGGTTTGATGAATTTGATATCGAACCATACTTCGTTGAGAAAATACCAACGTTGTAGATTGGCCTAAATGAAAAGATGCGATCCAGTTTAAACAAAGAGATGGTGCTTTGGTTTGGTGATGCCGACACCCCAAGTGTAAACTCTATCAGGTATGTCTTTATTAGAAAGCGTAGTGAGAAAAAGAGTTTAGACTCACCTTCTGACGCAAGGTCTCTCACAAACGCTCTGGAATCGACAATGATGAGATATTCTCTCGTAATGGATGTCATTGCACTCCACTACCTTGTCAGTTAGGTAGTTTCCAAAAAACTGAACAAGCAGCTTGTGGTCACAACTTATCTCTGTTGGGAACTAAGAGATGTACATAAAGATCTTGAATAGATCGGTTTTCACCCAAATCAAGTGGCTCCTGACCACAGAGCGCGTTTGCAAGGTATTTGCTAAGTATCTACTTGATTAGGGAAGAGATATGAAGAATTATGTCTATTTGCGTGTAAATTCTGAATGAATCGGGATGAACTCTTATTAAACTAAGAGATGCCACTGATCCAAAATTATGAATGAAAGGATCTTGGGAACACTTGGTCTCGAAAGTGAGGACCGTTATTGATGATGCTCATTCATCTATCGGCTTAAGGCAATCTAAAGGACGATGAAGTTATGCCTATATGTATCTCTTGATCGGTCGAAGTCTTGAAGACTCGTTTTGTCCATATGACAAAGAAGTCTTGGGAGAAATTCTCTATCTAAGTACTGTAGCACATTCATGTACTTGTTATAATATGCTTGACTCAACATCTCATTCACTACAAACTTGTAAGGCCAAGTTCTCCTTAGTCTTTCAACTCTCTTCCTAGCGGTTGAGCAACTTTGCTCCCTCTTAGATGAGTATGAAGAAACATCAAGGTAATGGCCGGATGCGCACACGCAACGCCAATGTAATGGCAGTGATTCCTTCTATGAAAGGTTCAGGCTTATTCATCCTTACAGAAAGACACATCAAATACGAAATTGGTATGTCAACTTCCACAGGACCTGCAGGATAGCCTACTCGTTGGAAAATAGTGAAATTGGTACCATTGGAAAGGTTTATGTGTCTACTTTCCAGGGAAACCAATTATTTGATCACACTTATCATATTAAGTGAGTTATGTCTATTTTTGTAAACTATGACGGATCTGTCCGAGGATCTGCTTTGGCAGAACAGTCAACTTCGACAGAGCTTTGTGATCAGCTCAAGATGAACTGGGTTATGGACCTTATATGGTTGGAAAGCTACGTGTATCTAGTTTCTTTGTCCATACCTATTTTATCGAAGAAGTTATGACTGATTAAGTACACGAATGTCATGTCACGCGTGAATATGATTTTCAACGCGAACTTATGTTTTGAGTTCTTAGGCAACCTTCTCCTTAAAGATCAAAATAATGCTAAGTGTAGCAGGTCTGATCTTATGATAATGTGGCTGGATTTAATGACTAAATCGTTGCCCAAGTCTAATTTTGAAGTATGTGAAGTACATTGGCTTGCGTCGTTTATCTGTACTCTGAGATTGAGTTACCAATCAGGGGGAGTCGTTGTGTAGACATCAGGGGGAGTCTACATGCATCACATGTTATCTTCAATTGTAGTTGGAGTCTACATGCATCACATGTCCAAGTCTTTTGTTTTACCCACGTGGTTTTTGTTTTACTTGGTAAGGTTTTTACCAAGGCAACACCATAAGCACCATATCGTATTAGGGACGCAACACAAGGGGGAGTGTTTAAGGAAATTATATTTTCATCATTCTGTTATGTGTTTTGCCCTAATACACATAGAATTGGTTAATCTGGTTTCTTTATTAGATTAAATTACAGTTGATAGAACTTCTAGATCCTTTGGGAGACTCTATGTAATGTCTATAAATAAGCATTTCTATCAATGAATGAGTAAACCGTTATTCTCGTTATCTTTTCTCCTTCAAGAAAGGCCAAATTTGGCTTACCAAATAACTTAAGTTAATTTTTTTAACTCAAGAATTGAAATTTGACTTATTTTGGTGGAAATTCTTGTATGCATGACGTGTATTTACACGACACAATCTTAACCGTTCATAACAATTCATATGTTTGACCACCATGTTTCTATATTATTTCTTCTAATCATGACCATCTATGTATGTATGTGAAGATACACACCGTGTACTAAAGATACTCTCCTCATTTTTAAAAGTAAACATAGACTATATTTGGTATATCCCAAACGCCAAAACCCTCTCTCTCTCTATTTTCAATCTCTTTCAGCAAAACCCTTCTCTGAGAGTGAGAAAGAGATAGAGAGAGAAAGGATGGAGGGGAAGTCATACCAGAGGTTCCCTCGGGTCAAAATCCGTGAAATGAGGCATGACTACCTCAAGTTCGAGCTCCGCGACACCGACGCGAGCGTCGCCAACGCGCTCCGGCGCGTGATGATCGCCGAGGTCCCCACCGTGGCCATCGACCTCGTCGAGATCGAAATCAACTCCTCCGTGCTCAACGACGAGTTCATCGCCCACCGCCTCGGCCTCATCCCCTTGACCAGCGACCGCGCCATGAGCATGCGCTTCTCACGTGACTGCGACGCTTGCGACGGCGACGGCCAGTGCGGGTACTGCTCCGTCGAGTTCCACCTCCGCGCCCGCTGCCACTCCGACCAAACCCTCGACGTCACCAGCAAGGAGCTTCTCAGCTCCGACCACACCGTCGTCCCCGTCGATTTCTCCGACGCCTCCGGTTACGAAGCCTCCGAACAGAGGTATCTCTCTCTTAAAAGCTCAGATTTTTAGGGTTCCTAACTTCTTAGGGTTTGAATCAGTTTGATTTCGGTTAAAAGTGTAAACTTTTGTGTTGAATTTTGAATCCAAGTGATTAATGCATGTTGAAATTGGGATAGTTTAAGCTCATTTAAGGTTAGGGCTTCGTAGGGTTCGACATTGCCTTGCTTTGATTTAGTTTATTTTTGGTTGCGAGTGTAACTTTTGTGTTGAATTTTGAGTCCGTGTGATTGATGTGTGTTGAAATTCGGATGGTGTAGGGGGATTATCATTGTGAAGCTGCGAAGGGGGCAAGAGCTGAGGCTGAGGGCTATTGCTAGGAAAGGGATTGGGAAAGATCATGCAAAGTGGTCACCTGCGGCCACTGTCACTTTCATGTATGAACCTGACATTCGCATCAATGAGGAGATGATGGAGACTTTGTCACTCGAGGAGAAGACAGCTTGGGTTGATAGCAGTCCTACCAAAGTCTTTGAGATTGATCCTAATACTGGCAAGGTTGGTACATTTTTGCACCTGTGTTTATTTTGAAAGAATATTATAGTTACATCATGTAGAGGCTTACATTGTGTCATTGTTGAATTTGGTTTGGAAACATCTGGTAAAGGTCATTGCTTTCTAAATGTTGGTGTGCTGATGTCTGATTTTTGGCATTAGTGGTTCAAGTCTGCAGAAGCTTCATGTTTCTCAGCCTTACCAAGTATGAATACAATTGTAATGAAGTATTAGTGTACACTTGGTGGTTCTCAGGGGACATAGGATATGGACCAAGCTTATTATACTGTTTTCATTCTTTTGCCGGCAATATACTGTTTAATGTGTATCCCATGTTTGGGACAGTGCTGTAGGAAAATGCCTCATCAGGGTTCTGAATTTCTGATCCTGCAATTTCCCTTCATAATATACTGGGTTAGGCTTCTCTCGTGTCTAAAACCCGTGAGAGGTTCTTTACGCTTTAATGATATAAGAAACTGAGCTTGTTTTTCCTGTGAAATTTCAAGACCAGTGTTCATGTGCCTTGTGAAAAAAAGGTCGACCAGTTCTAGGTAAACCAAGAAGTGTTTGATATGATGTTTCTAAAGAACTTTATATTTTCAGTATACAAGATACTATGGAGTATCAATGAATGTATCATGTGTTGTAGAACATATAAGCAATTAGCTCGGGAGTAAAGAATTTTCTGTAGTATGGTATTTCATTTGTTGTACCGTTGCTCACCATATGAGCTTGTTTTTCTTGACCCCTGCATATGTATAGGGTTTAAGGTTTTGTGTAATTATTTTGTGTCATGACTCTCATCTTATGGTATCTTGCTTTGTATTTGTATATATATATATATATATATATATATATATATATATAGAGAGAGAGAGAGAGAGAGAGAGAGAGGCCGGATATGAAGCGCACGTGCGTAAGTGCGCACGGAGCTCCGTTCGCCACCGTCCGGCGCCGGCGAGGCCGCGCCTCCATCCCAGCAGACTCCAGTAGTGTCCCCGACCATTTTCCCTCACCGGCGAGTCCGTTGAATTCCAGTTTTTCGGCGAGATCACCCAAAACTTCAAATAAAGTCGATCTCGCCGGAAACTGGAATTCGGTGGCCTCGCCGGGGAGGGAAAGTGATCGGGGGACGCTGCTAGAGTCTGCTGGGGTGGTGGCGCGCCGTCGTCGGCGCCGGAGGGTGGTGAACGGAGCTTCGTGCGCACTGCGAACTTGCGCTCCATATCCTTTCCGTGTATATGTGTGTGTGTGTGTGTGTATATATATATATATATATATATATATGTTTCCTTCTTGGGGGGTGGGCTGGAAGGTGGTATGTAGTTTTGTTTGGCATGGTGTGATGTGTATGAAACGAACTGCATTTATTTAACCTTTTTATAAACATACATCTTTATAATCTTGTAAGTTCTATAAATAATAATCCATTTTTCAAAGGAGTTAAGAGATAGTTACATCAGCAGTATGTGGTTAGATGTTTACTGCTTCTAATGAGCACGTGGGATAAATGTTATTGGGCTGCAGAGACTGGAGAAAATTTTGTTTACATAATAGATTGTTTGTTGTCTAGGAATGAATAGGTCATGATAGATATTGTATAACTGAGGTACTGTAATTGAGAACAATTGCCTGTGGTTTGGCGTTTCAGTTCGGATAATGAACAACCACCTTTTGAAAATATCTTTGGAGATTCATCTCAGAGTTGGTCATCTCATGCTATCTGAATTGTTGTATGTTGGTTATGTATGAAGTTGATGCGCTTGTTCCATGGTTCTATTAGTTCACATAATGTGAGTAGCTTATTCAACTTTGACAGCTGAAAAGTTTTCAAGTCATTTTCCATATTTCAAATGAGTGGTGATATAATTATAGTGGAATTATAGCTTCCGTTAATATAATTATTCTGTTTATTCTTTATTTTGGGGGACCTCAATTAAGGATAGAAGTGTTTACAACCAACAGGTTCAATCCAATAGAAGCATTTAACATATTTATTCTCTATTGTACAGACGTCTAAATGACCAAGTACAAATAGTGGAAATGTGATATTCAGTAGATTTATATCTGTCATTTGTTAGCTAGTTTGTATGAATCTTAGTGTTATGTTATAACAACTTGCTTGGACAAGTTTAATTATGGATGTCCAATAAAAGCTAAAGATAACAGTTCCTTTTTCTTATTTCTATAATCTGTTTGTTGTTGCCTCATTATATATAATCACGAGCTAACTGTGGGCCTATGCTAATATCTTTGTTCATTTTTCTTTTTTCACCTCAAAGGTCGTGGTGGTTGATCCTGAAGCATACACTTATGATGATGAAGTGATCAAGAAAGCAGAAGCTATGGGGAAGCCTGGGCTTGTGGACATCACTGCCAAAGAAGACAGTTTTATATTCACAGTGGAATCTACTGGTGCAATTAAAGCTTCTCAGCTGCTACTCAATGCCATAGAAATCCTGAAACAGAAGCTTGATGCTGTGCGCCTTTCTGAGGATACTGTTGAAGCCGATGATCAATTTGGTGAGTTAGGTGCACATATGCGAGGAGGATGATCTAATTGGTAAATGAAGCTCGAAAATTGGTCTTCTTGTGATGTCTGTGGGATCAATCTTTACTGTTTTGTTTGTCGGAAATGTTCATAACTGCCTGTACGGATTTCATTAGGTTGGATACTAAACTATTTTCCCCTAACCATGCCCTCGGATATCTTGAGCTCCTTGTGCCAGGATAGTAGCATCGATGTATGGCCGTGCAATCAAGTATTCTGCTAGGTTATATAAGTTAATGACAGACTTCTACTTACAGGATTTTGGAAACAATTTTCTCACAACCATGGTGCCTTTTTCAGTTCTTTGGTGTGTTTCATTTTTTATTTTATTTTTTGAATGGTAGGCTGTTCAAAATGCGGTAAACCAATTCATGTTTTTGGTAAGCCAATCTTCTACGAACTATTAGATGAGTAAGACATGTACCTATGTTTCTCGTATCAATACATAGACATCAGGTATTTAAACAAGTAGTCTTACACCAAAATACACAAACAAGGAACTAAAAGCTGATCAACTAGAGAGAGGATCCTGAAAAGGTCGAAGCTGGACATCAAAATAGACCCTTACAAATCCAGGAACAAACAAATTGTGAGAATATGCTAGCTCTAACCAAAAACCACAAAAGATAGAACGAAGGAGCTTAACTCCCCCACCCCCACCCCCAACAAAGAGGCACCCTCTCTCTTGTGTTATTATTATTTTGTATCCTTTTGGTATCATGTTTATGTATAGATTGCAATGAAATTGTCGTAAAAACAACAATCAACAGAAACGTTTATGCATCAAAATGTTATTACGCACATACAGCAACTCCACCCCAACATTATCTAAAATTTGGAGAAGTAACTTAGAAGGGAATTACCTACAACTAGACACGCCCTTTACCAAGACCTTGAAAAAGTTACATATAAAACTTGACAATTTTTATAACGTTTTCTACAGCATGTTAGAAGAAGTCATTCACGTTCCATACCCATATTCCAGGAACTCAAGAGGCCAAGTCCCAACAAATTGTTTTTGAATCACTAAAATCTTTGTGATGAAATGAAGCTTCATCTCCTTCAATGTTATCCAGTCATCTGTGTTTGTGCCCACCCAAAGGGGGTGAAGAGTTGATGGCATACCAACTTTCATTGGTGTACTATGACAACGGTCACGGGCTCTGGTTTCTTGTAGCAAAAATCTGGACCCAAATTTTTAATGCCATTTTTAGGGGTTGAAGGATGAGGTATGAGGCTACACACATAAAAGCCAGAACCTCTTGTTTCCACCAATACTATGATATATACTCTAGTACTACCCGCCTAGTTATTTCATTCAATTCATATATAGTTCTAAATATATAATGTCTATATCACATTACAAAACATGGGAATTGTGTAGTCAATGTCACATTATTACACCGTAGCTTGATATCTAAATGACACCAAGGTGCTTCAATACTTGAGGCAACAGCTATTTGAATTAAACACACGGGTTCTTGAGGTGGTGGTGGACATATGTTCTTGTGGTCCTCTGTAAAGATTTTGAAATGCAATTCTATTTTGTTGTAGGGATACACATGCATTTCCATTTTGTTGTAGATACATCACGAGAATCATATAGTGTCCTAGTTTTTTTTTTTATTTTTTTTATAAGTTGGGAGTAGAAGTAATGGAGGTTATCAGAAATATAGTTGTCAATTTATTCCTTGTGGACCTAAAGAAAAAATGTCAATTCTATTAACCAGTGGGCCTTGTATTGGATAGGCCATTTCAAGTTGTCACCTAACACACACCCTTTACTATAGTGTAGAGATTTTAGAGGGGAGATAGACCAAGCTTGGAATTTCTGAAGTCCAAATAACCCTTTGGAATAATACAATTGTTGATAAGAGGAGGTGAGTAACTCTCCTAGCTTTGTCAAAAGATACCCAAATCTATGTCTGAGAACTCACACATACTCACAGAATGGCAGCCAAGTTTCACAGATATGGGACAGACCAAGGCTGACCCCCTTGAGAATCCTCTAAAACTTCTCTTGTCCTTATCTTCTGGTCACATAAAAGGGACTAGAGCCCAGAAAGGGTGTGCCCTATTTGGCTTTGTAATAAGTTTTACCCTAAACAGAAAGAAGAGTATTGGGACCATATACCCCTCTTGTCTAGAACCCTATTGGGTTTTGTAAAAAAACAGTGCTTGCGGGTAAATTTCTGTTTACAACTTCATGGTTAAATATGTACCGTGTCTTTATGGCTTGAATGATTGTTTTCCATTTTGGTCCCAACTCATGTCTATGGCTGGAAAAACACAATGTTTGTACTATTATCTAAAAATGAACTGTACTACGCCTACCATTAGTAGAGGGATTAGGAATTTAGGGCAGAAATTCTGAGATTGATAAGAAATGTAAAGTAGTTTGTAAAAGAGCGATCTAGGAATAGAAAGGAGACAACAAGATGACTGCAAAGAATTAGAAACAACAAGAGAAGTATTAGGGTGTATGATAATAAGTTAAATACGTAAGTAGTGTCTTGATAGGGTTGTTTTACCAAGACAACCATATATTTCAAGACACCACATAGTAGCTAGCTATTTCCAAAAAATTATCTTGGATGGTATAAAACAACTCTATATCATAACACTACTTACGTGCACGTACGTAATTGTTTCCAAGAGAAAACTAATCAATTTTTGAAGCTAGTTTGTACCACCTAACTCATATACATTAAGAGTGATCGATCTTAACATAAATTATATATACATATACAGAATGCTCCTTCTGCTGTTGGATCTCCTTGATCATTTGCTTCCCCTTGGACCCCTTCGTATAGAAATGTGAGTGAGTATGTGGGGAACCCATTTTGGGGCTCAATGAAGGAGATTTTACAGTAAAATGGTCCTACTGTAAGATGTTGGTCTTGTAAGGTTTGCCCAGCTTCCACTGTATATTGAATTTCAAGTGGCCATGAACAGGGTGGAGTTCAGTTCAATTAGTATTACTGTCTGGTTGAGCTACATTGGTCATAATTTGCTTTGAGAAGCCCTTTCAATGAAGCCTAGATTGGCCAACATTGTGTTAGGTGTAGAACCAACCCTACTTCTCACATTTAGATGAATATGTTGGGGTGAAAATTGTGGTTCCTGGGTTTGGCAATATATGAGAGCCATCACACATAGGATGCCCGATGGATCTGTGCAGCAATAGAGAGATATGAATTGAAGGGCATGCATTGGGTTTGGTAGTTTGGCACTTGCAATAATTTAGGTCACGCATTGGATGTGTAGCAGTGTATGTCAATGCAGAAGAGAGAACTGTGGCTGCTGCAAGAACTTGGGGCCTCCCTTTCTAATTTTCTTGGTGGCCAATATGGTAGCTGCTGCATCGATCATCATCTAAGCTCTCTGTAGGGCACGTCTTATCTTTTGAGTTTTTGAGCATCGATCATTATAACATGTTTGGTTGAGATGACTAGTCATCTTGTGATTGTGTGACCCACTGACCCCTCCATATATGTAAGGTAGTCAACGCTTTGTCATATAATTTACCACATTGATATATCCAGAAGCTGGAAATGTTTCAGCTGCAAAAGCTACTATTGTGAATGTTTCCGGCGAGACCCTAAACCCTATCTTTGAGCAAGCAATTGCATGCATATATCTTTAGGGTTTATATATATTCGACATACATATAATATATATCATTGAGCTTAATCAATGCGACCTCAGGCTCACAATCTAACTACACCAGTAAAGAATCTGCAAGTTATATAGAAATAACTGTGAATGGCTAATTCTATATATAGGTTATTCATTTTGCAGAATCACATTGAAGAATTTATATACGTCTATTAACTTCAGCTAGCATTTTCCTTTTACTTAACAGCTTACATTGTTCTTCTTTTGTGTCTTCTTAGGTGCACATTCAACTTTGTCCTCCGTTACCTTTGTTTTCAACCTATCCCAAATTTCCGGCGGACACGTCCATCTGTAATCGGGAAGATTAATTGCAAGGAATAGCTACATATCTTTTTAGAGGCCTAAATATGTAGGGTAGTAAGTTGTGTGTAACCAAGAAATTAAAAATGAGAAGGAAGGCAACAGCTAGAAGCAGGATCAAGTTCCTTTTCTTTCTTTCTTTCGGGGGTATAATTCAGCAGACAGAAATATTTCTAAGCAGGAAGCATATATGCAATCACATTAGCTCCCGAAGATTTCAGTAGGCTAAGAATTTAGGAATACAGACTCAGTAAACTAATTTCTTCTATTATTTTGATGGAGTCTTAATTTATATCAAAGAATATATGAAAACCAAAATATATAGGAGTTAACGTGATTAGTTATTTTTATTTAATCACACTCTTACTAGCTCTAACACCCAAAACACATTATGCAGCCACTGATCGAGGTATGGTTCGAAACGTCAATGTTGATATATATACAAGATGGTCGAGAGATATTATGAAAAGTTGAGAGAAGACCATCATAGTATGTTTTTCCTTTTCTTTTTTTCTGGAGCATTTCAGTCAAAAGGTCCACTAAAAATCAAGGGGCAGAAAATGGCAGTGGCTAAATAAATTATCACTATATATAGAAGTTGTTTGCATGTTCTACAGAAGAACAAATCCCCCCCCCCCCCCCCCCCCCCCCCCCCCCCCCCCGGGGATTAGAAGGGCTTGATTCCTATATAAGTATATATGATTCATCTTTAAGTATGAAACACAGACAACCCCACAATCCAGAATGGTCCTCTCTTCTTTGTTGCCTTTCGAGCTTTACAGCTGTGGGCAAGAAATCACAGAACAAAGTTCAGAAGCAGAAGAAATTAAGAAGAAGGGCTTTAATATGTTTTTCCAGAATGTAGTTTCCAATTCCATTTCATGTGATTCTATTTAATGAGAGAGACAATTATTAGTAATGCAGAACAGATAGATCATATAGAAGAGAGAGACCAGGTCAAGAAATATCAAAGTTTAAGCCATCATATTATTCTGCAATTATTGGAGTAGGGACAAAATGACCTCAATGATCTTCATGACCCCACTCCTTGGGAGCAAGCTGTTTCCCTTCCAAAAGAACAACCCTCTCTCTCTCTCATGAATCATTATCACTACTAGCATGCATATACAAACATATAACCTTAAAGCAGAGAGAGAGAGGGAGAACCAAAAACAATTTTAAAATTAAAAAATTAAAGAAACAAACCAAAGACAATCTTCCCACAAAATCAAAGATTTTGTCTCCCAATTTCAAAATCAACCCACCTTTTGTCTTTTTGCCTTTCATAGATTGAGGGTGATGAGTGCTCCATCAAATTTACTATCCAAAAACATACACCAAAAATCTCTCTCTTTGCTGTGGCAAAATTTATGCCACATTGTTATTGCTTATAGGAGGGTTTATGGTTATGGAAAAGATTAGGATCTATAATGGCCGGCTTCATTGTGAGATAGTGAGAGGCATTAATCAAAGTGCAAGTTTTGACAATGTTTGATGTTTTCTTTCATCCATGTTCCCCTCATACCAAATTAGAGTGCTAATCTAGTAATATGATGGGAAATAATCAATTCAAATTAGTCTGCTTAATTAATTAATTTTTGGAGAAATAAGACATTGCTTTCTAGTGAGCATCATATCATTTCTAAGAGCTTGCATGCACCACTTAGATTCATCGATCTAACCAATCTCATAAATATAATGAAAATACTATCACCATATATATATAACACGTGAAAAAAGCGAAATGATATTTTCTTTTTATTGTTACCAAGTGGAAAAATAAAATAAAAATTAAACTAAAGAGCAAAGAGAAGAAAGAAAAGGGGTGAATGAGGCATGCACTATTAAGATCCACTAAAATGCAGCATCATGAATCTCCAAGCAAAGGGCATGGCCAAGAGAATGTGTAACTTTATATAGGGGTAATGGGTGTTGCAAGACTTTCCAATTACTTTACCCTGAAAAAGATCCCGTAATGGCTTACATTATATCCAAGTTAATTAGTCTAATCCGACAAGTACCATACACAAAGGAAGAATCGGATTAGAGAAGAAGTAGCTAGGGAATGAACCACAGAGCCCTCAAGCTGGGATAAAGGGAATTTAGCTAGGCACCATACATCAAGGCAACTAGAGCATGCATGCTCAACAACTGATCGAGCTAGCTAGCTCTTCAAGATGGTGCATCGGTGATTAACCTGACCGGCATTGGTGCATGTAGCACGATATGGACAAAAAACTAATCACATCTCTAGCATGAGCAGTGTAATTGAAAAAAATTGATTATCATTTACTAAAAATTTGTAAAATATAATGTTAATGAGATCTCCAAATTCATGCATACATAGCTGGTCTTGAGAAAAACGATCGTTTGTACATGGTAATGTGCTATAGCTCAAAAAAGGCAAAGACATTAAACAAATGTAAGCAACAAAAGAAGCAACTACAAATTAGTTACTAAAAGAGAAAATCTGATTCTAATACTAATATCATAGTCTGGTTACTTACAGATAAGATAACTTTGCTCCATTAGCTTTAGATTTACATCTACTTGTTGAAACAAAACAACTATACTTACAAATAATTCTCTTCAGTCCTCCTGTTACATTTCATACAAAGGTTATTAGACATGAATTTCTTGATCTTTTAATGACCGGTACTACGAAGTTTGAAGTACGTCTTTGTTTTGTTTGGTCGTCCGATTACATTTGTCGACATAATATATTTTTTCCATTGCACATGCTCACACTTAAGCAAGAAGCAGAGGCATCATTTTCATTGCAGTAGTAGCCAGAATGATCATTTTGAATAATACGACCGGTTTGGTTTGGTTTGGTTTGGTTTGACCTTGAAACTATTTTTCTTGAATCAATCACACCATGATAGATTTAGATTTTCTGCTCTGGGGTAACTCTGTAATCAAATGGTACGAAACTTTCAGATCAGAAAAAAAGGATCAATGGTACGACACTCATGTGATATAGCATGACCAGTTTTCACCTTACTAAAGTCATGTGATTATTTTGTTTTTTTGTTTTTTGTTTTAGAATGAAATCACGTTCACGATGAACGCACTTAAATACAGGAAAAAAAAAATAATCCAACTGGTAGATAATTTTCAATGTTTTACTAGAGTTGACCCTCCAAAGCAGTAAACTCTTGAATATAGTCAAGGTTCGGAATTTAAATCTGAAATGTGAAACCTTACTCAAGACTCAATTGAAGGTGTTTATAGTATAACCCATATTTTGATAGAAAATTCTTATACATGTATGCACTAAGATGTGAATCGAGTAATTAATATGCAATTTAAAATTTTTTGTAATTCAGTCACATATGTGACACTATCATATATATATATATATATATATATGAATGTCATTAATAAAACTGAAACTCAAAAAATCAGTCCAAATGTTTCAAACACATTAGGTGAAGACTCAAAATCGAAGACGAGGTTCTCTATTATAGGCATTTAATCATGTCGGATAAAAAATGAATAGGCCAGAAAAAGAAATTGAGAGTACGGTCTTCATATCTTCAATCGGGTGACCTTTGCATATTATTGTTATAGGTGTACATTCGTGTGGAAGCGGCTCAATAAAGGGATAATGCAGTTTCCCTCAAGCCACAATTAATGAGTTGGCGACACGTTTTAGTCAAGTCTTGTTGTAAATCTTACCATATATTGAACTGAAATAGCAAGAGTAATTTTGAACAAGAAAGTGCTTTGCTTTAAGAAAACTATGAACGTTTCATGGTCCAATGGAAGACACTAACGAGCGAAAGAGCTTTGTACAAAAGCATTTCCATCCCGAGTCACATTTGGCAACTGGGCACACGCTCCTCAGAGTAGAGTGAAGATTGGCCAGCTGCATTGCATGACCAACCTACACTCGTTGCCAAAAAGTGTAGAGAAGATCTAGCAGCAGTGAATATGGGGTCTTGTTTTTCCCTTTCTTTTTTCCATTTAATTTAATTAAAGATTGCTTATGGTCACCTCAATCTAATACAAAAAACCAACATTTCACATTAACAAAATTAAACTCAAAATTAAAATACACACAAAAAGCAAGAGGAAGAAGAAGAAGCTCGTTCAACGAGGTCAAATCCCCCAATCAAAAAGTCTATCTTCACATGCAAACCCACCTCCAGATTTTACAAATTGATAATTTTCCTCTTAATTAATTTACGGGATATTATCATAATCAAATATATAACCCATTTTTCATGGCCATATAAAATGAAAATTTGAGATTCTGACACACATTTTTCTGCATCAATTCTGGTTAAGGAGATCGAGCTAATGGGAAGTGAACAGATAATATTGAAGAATACTAGATGAACAAAATTGTTGTTTAAATTTATTTATTTAAAAATAATATGTCCAAATGGGTCCAAAAAGAGACTTATGGAAAATATTAGGAGAAGCAGCTTGATAGAAATCTACACTGAGGATTCTTCTTCTTCTTCTTCTTCTTCTTGCTTCCCGATCTTGTCCCTTTTCTTGCTCTTATGCCATCCAATCCCGATAGCTCTTCCCCCATCTGGTGTTGGTGGGATGTCAAAGCAGAGTACTTGCATTTTGTTGCAGCAGCAGCAAAAGTGAAAATTGCGATAATATGAGGAATATGAGGAATATGGAAGTTGATCATTTTATTAGGGACTACCCACAATGCCCAAGAGCCTGTTGAGCGATGAAGCCTCTGCTTTGATCTTCTTGAACTGCTGCTCCGGCGATGAAGAAACCGATGAAGCCGCAGCCCAGGAGTCATTTGAGCATTCGGAACTGAAGTATGCATCAATCACTCCACTTGGGCTCCCTGGGATTTGCTCATGCTTGCGTTTAAGGGGGTTGTTCTGGCAGCCATAGTTTGACATCTCAAGGATGAGGGTATAACAGTCATTCACCTTCTCCTGTTTTTCACAATGCAGTATCACTACTTGAGTACTTAATCAATGGATTTTAAGCAAGGTTTTTCCTTGGAGCACAGAAATTGAACCAAAACAAAAACAGAGATATACCTTGCTTATTTTGAGGACCCCCAGAAGTTGGGTTTGGTATTCCACTGCTCTACAAGGCTCAACAAGGTCTATGACCCTCAACATTGTAGCAGTGGCCAAAACAGAAGGGAGATAACCGATGCATCTTGAATCTGATCAAAACCCATCACCAAAATTTAGTTCAACAATCTGAATAAATACAACCCAAAACACAAATCTGTATCTTTCATTTGCTTTGTTCTTATCGACAGTTTCTAAGCTTTGATTTGTAACCGTTATGGAGTTCTGCTTACCCAAGACCAAAGACATAAGTAGACTCTCACATCGCTTCAGAAACTCCCAGTGAAGACTTGTCTTCAATCCAAGCCTTCTTATGATGTGGTCAAGGAAAGAGACTGGGGTCACCGGGTGCATCCTCCATTGAAGAGTTGAGAGCACCAAAAGCTCCATTCTTTGAACCGTTTTGGCTTCAAAAACATACTTGGTGTCCTCCACCTGACCCAGAACAAAACCCAGATTTCAGATTTGGGAAATTCAATCAGAAAATGACATTAAAAATTGAATCTTGATGAACAAAAATGGGTCAAAGACAAAGACTTTACTTGAAGGTCAAGAAGAAGAGGCACTTCGGTCTCTTCCACTTTGGCCGCCAGAGAGATGCAAGCAACAGAGACGAGCTGAACCATCCATGGCTTGTCTCTCTGGAAATGGACGCTGGAGATGAACCTGTCGAAGTAGTTCACCGCTAGGATTGCAGTGAGAGCTGTGAATCCATAATGGGCATTCACTTTGAGCATCCACTCCACCGCCTCACGGCGACGCGCCACCAAAACGGCGTCGTTCAGATGGGTTCTCGGCTGCTGCTGTTCTTTGGCGAACAGAGAAAGAAGCTCCTCATCCTCCCAAAACAGATCTAGCTCCAACAGAAGCAGAGGAAACAGAGATGGGTTTGTTTGGGGTTTTCCATTAGTAATGTCGTCTTTATTGTTGTTTATTTCGTCATCATCACCATTGTACACCTCACTCACTTCATCTTCCTCCTCCCATTGCTCTTCTTCTCCACAGAACAAAGCATCATCCAGCAAGAACGAATTGCTTTGTTCATTTTGTGGCTCATTTTGGTTCATTGCCATCTTCTTCTAAGAAGAAGAGGTTTCAATCCTCTTCTCATTATACAAAAGACAAGCAAACCACCCTCACACCCATTTTCACTCTCCCTCTAAATTTCTTTGGGGGATGCAGAGAGGAAGCTAGAGAGAGAAGAGGAGAGAAGAGGGGATTGATTTTAGAGCAGAGTGAGTTTCACGCTTGTTCTTTGTTTATATATATTGGGTTTTGGGGGAATTTATTTCTGTTTTTTTCATTTTTTTTTTCTTTATTTCCTTTTGTGCTTTCGGTGTGTTTGGTTTCGTTGGCGGGGAGAATTGTTACGGCACACAGACCAAGCCGGACCCCATGAAAACAACCTCTTATAAACAATACAAGTCTCTACAATAAAGAGACACTGTGCTCATTTTTTGCGCAGTCAAGAAGGTCAAGAGAAAGACTATTGTCCTGTTGGTAGTACCAGAAGCCACAGCAGTGTTTTATTTTTCTTTGGTTCTTTGGTACACTTTTGGGATTTTTTTTTTACTTCCAAGCATCTATGTTTTCATTTGCTTTCTTGTTCAAAGGGTTTTGTTAATTGATTTCAAAGTCACTGTACAAAGACCGGGAGGAGAATTTAAGCTATTCAGATCGCAGAAGTCTTTGCTTTGCAGCTCTTTGAGAATGGTCTTAACAAATCCCACTATTGAGTATTTTCTAATAGGGATTGTTGACACTTTGAAGTATACATGTCAAACTTGCTTTATAGTACCTTTCTTTTTGCCTCATTGCAAAGAAAAAGTTAAAGGGTATGAATCAGAATACAAGTACTGGCCTTGAGAATGATGTAATGTGCTACCTTGTACTTATTGACATCATTTAGGCACTAATTCGTAGTTATAGCTCTTATATGGATTGAGGTAATGAGTGAAATCTCACATGTAAGAGTACACATGGATATGGTTCGGTCTTGAGTCTTGACTTATGCGGTAGCAATTTATTAAGGTCATCGTATGCGCTCGACCGAACAAATTAGGGTATGTTTGATATTACAATCGTGAATTTTTTAACTATATAAATGTAACATTGTTAATACATAGTCAAGAACGATTGGTCATTCCGAGAATATGACATAATCACCCGGTTGCCAGAGATCACTCTAGGCAAAACAACACCGACAAGCCCTCCGCAGGCACCCAAAGAGTGAAGGTCTAGCAATAATGTACCTGCTGGAACCATTTCACTACTGCTAAATACCCCCGAAAGGGGAGATGTCGAACAAGACCACAAGAATAGTCCCACATCGAGGACTCACGACGTAGCTCCCAATACTAGCCTATAAAACAGACACGAATTCCCAAAAGAGGTAAGTTCATCATTACTTCCTTACTCCCGTACTATAAAAGTTGCAATCATACGCTGAATTAAGCATCGGAGAGTCGAAGACTGGGCCACCTCAGTCCCGACTCCTGACGCAGTGTTACTTGTGCAGCTACAGAAACTAGAGCCAAAGATTTGATCTCCCATCCCGTGATCCCGAGAAGAGGTAGAAACAATTAGCGCTAAAAGGAGGGGGTCCCTCTTGTGGAACTCCCATTTAACTTGGAAAGCAAGATGGTTGAAATTGTGGATGACCAAAATGAACCCGAAACACGGTTGGAAAAAGAGCTATTTCAATCCAGCGATACATCTCTTGGTCAAGCCACCACAATTGCGGCCCTGATTACCCATACATACGCCGCCACAACCCTCAAAATTCTAAGAAAAGACTTCCATTTGTTTCGAGAATAAGCCGCTAAGGAAAAAACAGAGGCAGAGGCGTACCGGGTACGCATAGCTGAGTTAGAAAAGGAACAATTCTTACTCTGAGCCACATTAGATCACTGTAACGCCTACAACAACACCTTAAACCGAGCAGCAAGGGTCAATAGCACCCCAGACCCTATTCTGACATCCATTTTCCCTAGCCAAGGATAGTACAGTTCCATGATCCCTAGAGTCCCCAACCAAATCATCTACGTAACTCATCCACTCACCTACCCATCCTTTCCATTCCCAGCCCCTTAACCATCTACGGTTACTAATGAATCCATTCCCCTGATAAACCAATCTGTCTTATCTGATCCACCCGTTCCCAATCCCAACTCCACTTGCACTACAAACCCGCCCCTCGACATGCAAACCTAACTCCTCCTCCAGCTCAGCAATTATGTCACTCAGTTGGCCTTGCGAATTGAAGGCGTTGAGAATCGTAGGAGCCAGCGACCCTTGTTCACGGGTTATGGACATCGCCCAAGCCCCTTCACGCCACAAGTGCAAATGGAAAAAAGTCCACCTGAGTCCAAACCCTTTAAGGTGGACAAGTATAAGGGCATTGGGGATCCTCACCTTCACCTTGAAACGTTCCTTTCGTTATGTAATTCCACTCGATACACGGATGCCATGGCTTGTCACACCTTCCAGGAAACCCTTTTCAGATGATGAAGCAATCAGTTGGTTCCTTAACTTACCTCCCAACTCCATCGACAATTTTGATCAACTCTCAGAACGCTTCCTCAACCGTTTCATATTCCATGCCAGCATTTACCGTAGCGTGGATGCCTTGTTTCACATCAAGCAAAAGGAAGGTGCAGGTCTCCATGAATTACTCTCTCGATGGTAATCTGCCACAACATGTTGTCATAACCTTGAACCGCGAGTTGCTGAACAAGCCTTCCGCCAAGCCTTACTTCCCGGCAACTTCCTAATGAAAATTAATAGGATCGGAACCCTCCCGGATCATATGACTCCTTAATGGACCTTGCTGTCCGATGGGCACGTGCCGAGTTCGCCACATTTGGGCATTCTAACCCCGCTACCACATTAGCACTCCCAGCCCCACCCCCAAAGCAACAATCCTAACAGAAGTATGAGCATTATGACAGAGGACAAAATAAGGGCAAGTAGCACGGTAGCTCCTGGGATAGCAACCAGGGACGTCGTTCAGGCCGTCGCCACAACGAGCAGCGGGGACGTGACCATCCTTATCGGTCTCAAGAGCAGAGCCCCAACAGTAACAACGTCGCTCCTCCCCGTGACCCCGTTATGAGGTTCACACTACCCTAAGAATAGTCCCACATCGAGGACTCATGACGTAGCTCCCAATACTAGCCTATAAAACAGGCACGAATTCTCAAAAGATGTAAGTTCATCATTACTCTCTTACTCTTGTACTATACAAGTAACAATCATACGCTGACTTAAGCATCAGACAGTTGAAGACTGGACCACCCCAGCCCCGACTCCTGACGCAGTGTTACTTGTGCAGCTACAAGAACTAGAGCCAAAAATTCGACCTTCCATTCCATGATCTTGAAAAGAGGTAGAAACAACTGTAAAAACATAACATATTAGACAGACTGTGTCTTATAAATTCTTAAATAATTTTCCTATCAATTTTATCTCCTTGCGGTGACAGTGAAGTTAAAAACTTGTGCAAATAGAGATGAAAGTTCAAGCAAAATCACGAGAGGAGTTGTAAAGCAAAACAATGGTAAAATGTGTCATTCTCAAACCAGACCCAGCCAAGTCCAAACAAGAAAAACAAAACTAGATATAACGAAAGAGGACCAGCACTCCTCCCACGCGACTCCCTCCGCCCTTCTCTGCATTCCCAGAAAGCAAGAGAAACCAGATAGGCGCGTCAAGGGCAATCGCAGAGAGAGAGAGAGAGAGAGAGAGAGAGAATGGTTGGAACTTGGAAGGGTAAGGCTGACTTGTTTTAAGGCTAGCTCTGGTGGTGTCTGATGAGAAAGAAAGTCGTAAATAATAATGCACTTCCTCCCTGTCTCTGTGATCGAGAGCCAGTTTCACACAGAGGAAAAGAGGGAGAGACGACAGAAGCCATAGTAGTAGTCGTAACTCGTAAGCTTTTTGCTTTGACGTGCTCCCACAACCCTATAATAAGACTCGACTTGTAGTAGTAGTAGTATGGTGCCTCCCACCACCACTCTGCCACCACTCGTCTTTTCGCGCAAGGTACACTTTTACTTTTCACTCATTATTTCACTTTCTCTTTTTCAAATATTCAGGTAATTGTGGCCGGAGAAATTCAATCCACCTCTGAGCAAGTGATATACCGGATGTTTGGAGAAATTGTAGAAATTTAGGGTAAGATGTTGTTACGGACGTGTGATACAATCTTGGGACGTCTTGAGGTTCGGTATAAGAAGGTAAGTGAGTACGTTTGTAAGTATTATAGTACGATTTTTTGATGTGTGAGATGTCATTAACAACGACTGATTCATGACATACGAGTAAATTAAAAATCAATAATAAATTTAAAAAATTTCAATTAAAATCTCGCTCTAAAATAAGAAACAAAGCAACAAAAGAAAAGGAAAACTACTCTCATACTACGCATTGAGTACGTACCCATAACAGCAGCAAAAGCAGGCGTGCATTAGTGGATGACTCCTTTTTTCACCCCTCCAAAATCCAAATAGCTCTGAAAACTCTATTTTCTCCCCTAGCTAGGGAATAGCGATAGAAATACAAGGTCCAAAAATACTAATCATGTTCGTCACTTTGCAAAAACTGGTAGCTAGCTAGGTATAACAGCACTTGCTTTCCAGAAAACTTGAAGGGTTCTTGACTACTTTCTAAAGTTCACAGTGCTGAGAAGTGGAACGAGTCCAGATGACAAAAGGGTACTAGTAGTAGTAGAGAAATTCGAGTCCCAGATGCAATAAGCATATATGGTTAGTTAGATCGATGAGAAATTACTGCCAATGTCGAAATAGGATCGATCACTCGCTTTATATATGATAGTGATTATTACTGTCATAATCATGCTTGCTACTTTCATAGTCCTGCCGGTTACCTTAACTCGATCGCCCTTTGACTCCTAGTAGCATTCATCAGTTACAAGTCACTTTCCATGAACGTACTCCAAAAATATAAACAGTGAGCTTAGTTAACAATTCACAGTTCCAAACTACCATTTTGTTATGCAGAAGCGTTAGCACTGTTACTACTTAGCAGTCAAGGGTACGTACTACGTAGGTTTATTCAACTACTGTTCCGGCCATCGCAGTTTCGCGTAAACTCTAACTTTATGATCGAAGGCTTCATCAACATTGTAGTAATTAGTAACTATCTGTATTTGTACTCGATATCTGTATATATTTACAGAGCCTTAAACATATATGCATGGTACTTGTCTTTGCGTCGATGACAATGAAACTTTATATTGCAGAATCAAATCTGCTATAAGAAAGTCCAGAAGTACATGAATGATATTCATCAGAGTATGAATATATGTACATATCAGAGACAGGTAGCTGAGAGCTGGATAGAAAGAAAACAATAATAGTGGTTAATTATATGGTGCCTGCATGGCTACCCAGCCAAGCACATACTGTTAGCTAGTGACTACAGCACAGTTTTTCTACTGTAAATTCTGGTGGCAACATTTGAATAGATCATCATCCGTTTGAATTATAATGACATAATAACCACAGCTAGATTAAAACCATATATGATCTAATGAAATAACCAAATCTAGCTGTTTAATTCTTTTAACCATCTATCTGTTCAATTGTTCATAGTCATTGTTCACAGAGCTAGACCCACCTTATTATAACCTTTTATGTTTAACATATATACCTGCTAGAGTTTGAACAACAAAACAAAGCGAAATTGACTTTTGGTCGAATTATGACAAATGAGTTTCTTCCACTTATCTCAAGCTAGCTCGATCGGGACCCTTTTTCACTGAACGTTGCAGTGGAGCCATGGCAGCTATATAGATAGATCTAGATCGATCGAAGCAGTGGTTTCTTATATATATATATCAGAGCCAAAAGAGTTATCGTTCTTATTTATGCTTTAAGATATATCTGAATCTTATTTTAGATCTCAAACCCCAAGTGGCGGACTACCGCCTAGGTGTGGTATTTGAGATTGTTTTTATTAATTGTGTTTGTTTCCTCAAACCCCAAGTGGTCGGTTTACCACCCAAGAGAGGTCTTTGAGATTGATTTATTAAATCTATTTCTATTGTGTTGTGATTGTTTGTTGTCCTCTATTTTAAGTTAGATCTGTTCTTCTATCCTTTCTTCCCATCTATCGTCTTAGTTTTCTCCCAACCAAACAGTAAGGTTCCAGAACCAAACGTTAAGTCCCAGGTGAGGCCCGAGCGGTTGCGGCATGAGCGGAGCAGAGAAAACTTAGCCTTTTAGGCTGATAGTTTGGATAGGAGGTTCAAAATTATGATTTTTATTGTGAGAATATTTGTGTTTTCTGTTAAAAGAATATTTGTGTTTCCTTCTTCTTGATGGGGGAAGAGAAGGCAAACCATATTGTTCGCAGAAATTTCCTAATTCATATTTTGCTGTCTTTTTATCAGATTTATTCTGAGCATTTAATTTCATATCAATGCACATTTTCAATCCTTCCTTTTGGATTGTGGTAATGATATTTCCGTATGTAAGGGCATCATAATCAATGTACCCTGTGTCACTACTTAAGACTTGTCTGATTTTATGCGCAAATAGTTTTGGTAAACCATTGATAAACTTTTCTTTCCAAAATGGTTGATTACTATCATCTCGAAGCATGACTCTTGAGATGAATACGTCTTTATACCATTTAAAATCACTTAAAGTTGGACATTTTAAATTACTGAGTTGATCATGTATTCTGGATGTAATGTAACTAGGAGTTCCAATAAAATGTTTTATTATAGTGAAAAATAATGTATTTACTGAGTCTGGTATAGCCATGCCAGTGCGTTCATCAAAAATGGTATTTCCATTTTGATCAAGACTGACTGCATGTTTGATTTCTTGTCGTGCTTCTTGGGTAAGGTGTTTATCCCACCAAGAATGAAGCATTCCGGTAAAACCAGTAGCCAGAATGTCAACAATTTCAGATTGAGTGAAGTTGTGATTGGTTATATAACTGTTGGCTGTCATTGACATATGGTGTAACTTATTTAGGATTTCTTGTTCTGATAAATTATCAATGTTCCATTCGTAAGTTTTATCAGAAGAAACAGAGAATTGATTATTATTAAAATTACTTGGTTGAATGTCGATTGGTAAAGGTTTTTCAATACTATTTTTAAATCTTGGTTTTCTTGGATAATTTATTCTGGATATGTGTAAGTCTTGAAATGTTTTATTTATTTTGGAAATAGTGCTTGAATCACTATCACATGAGTTGGATGAATCTTCATTATTATGAATTACTGAGATTTGGTTACTTGATTCTGTTTTTAATTCTTTAAGCATTTTTTCAATCTTTTGTGTTGTAGAAATAGGTTTGAGTGTTGGTTTATTAAGATTAGAAAAATGTATTAATGGTAAATCAGGTTGAGATTGAGGTAGAATACTGACTTTAGTACAAATTATATCAACTTTTGTTTCAATTTTATCCAATTGACTTCCAATAGTGATTAAACTTTGATTTGAATAATTATTTTGTTCAATAATTTTCTTATGATCTGGGTCATGTTTTTCATCAATTATTTTAAAAGGTGAAGCCGGAATTTGTGTTTGAAGATGATCAATCATTATAGTTTCAACTGGAGGATGTGTGGAAGTAATTGCTGAATTAGTGGTTCTCCATTTGCATTTAGTTAAAGTTTGAATTTTGTTTTGATTTATTAAATCAATAAAGTCTAGAAAATATATTTCAGTTTTGGTTTGGATCATATGATTTTTCCATTCTTGAAATAGTTGTTTTCTTTGTTCGATTAAAGGAAATTGTTGTCGATAGAGATTTCGACGTGGGATGTTCTGTTCTGAATTTAAATCTTCATCTAGTTTTGGATAATTAATTATAAAAGGATTTGTGAGAGTGTTTAACTGAGGGTTTATTGGAGGAGTGACTAAGAAATCTCCGACTGTAGGAGTTGGTGACATGTCGTCTTCTTCTGCCAGCACTCCTGTCGTAATTTCAGCTTCATATTGAGGATGATTGACTTGTGAAGAAGTATTAGTATTCTTAATTTTTAATTTTTGTAATTCATCTTCCAAATCTTTTATTCTTATTTTATTAATTTCTTGATCGAGATCAGCGTCCCTGCGAGAGAAGGATGATCCAGCCGCTGTAGAACCAGCAAAGGAATGTCTGGCAGAGACAAAAGTATTTTTAGAAGATTGATCCAGTTGTCTGGAAGATTGACCCAATTCTTGGATTTTTGGCTGTTGACTCGGTCTTGAATTTAGAAAATTAATTTTAACTGTACCATCATTAAGTTGTTGAATAAAATTTAAATCAGTGATATTGTGTTGTATATTAATGGGGTGATTTTCACAAGAAAGAGACCATTCTGTCGGAAGATGGATATCTGACCATTTGATTGTTTGAGGAACTTGGATATTTGCATTTTCATGACTGCTTTGTATTAATAAAGTTTGATCTTTAGGGCTTTTATTAATGGCTTGGAAATTCATGTTTGTGCCAGTGACTTTGTAATGGATTCTGTAGACTAATGCTAGAGGTTGAGTTCCCTCTAAGACATTGTAGCCTGAAGTTTTAATGTTTAACGTTAAAGCTTTTAAAATATGAGGATCACTAAGGCTGATTGTGAAATCAGGATAGCAATCAAAATGTATTGGCCCATTGAATAGGCTTGATTCAATAATGCCAAGAGTGCTATCACTGAAATCAGTGAATCTAGCATCCCTTAGACATAATAAAACTGAGGCATTTAAACCTTTTCGTGTTAAAGGTTTTACACCAACTTGGACTAGTCCAATATGTAAGAAGTTATGACCATCTTTTTTGTGTTTTTTAATTGATTCAGGACTGAATAACTGACAAGTTTCATGTTGTTTACTCAGAACATAAACTTGCTCAACTGTTTTAATATGATGTTCATTATTAAATGCGGTCAAAGACCATTTTTTCTTGTAAATTTCTTTACTTGGAACTCTTGGAATGTTCCAATCGTTCATTTCAATATTATCATTTGAATGGTATTCGAATTGTTCTTCATTAATTATATTCGGGATTCTATTAAGTGAAGATCTAGAGCTATTAGAGGTAACTGAGGGAGATCTAAAAAGTCTATATATATATATATATATATATATATATATGTATCTCTTTATTTATTCAAAAAGTACGGATTTCTTTAATTGACATACTTTTCGATCATATTTTCTCATCTCAACCATTCATCTTTTAGGTATATATATAATCATTAAGGTATTCAAAATTGTGAATTACACTAATGGTTCATGTTGAACAGATTTTGTTCGTTCATTATAATCATATAGTTTCGATACCTTAACGATTATTAATTTGGTTGAAAATTTGTAGAGATGATCTACTCATATATACCTACAATGTGAATGGTTAAGATGAGAAAATATGATCTAAAAGTTGATCAATTAAGAAAATCCGTACATTTTGAATAAATACAGATATTTGGACCTGATATATATATATATATATATATATATATCATTGGGTAGTAATATTTGGACCATATATATATATATATATATATATATATATATATATATATATATCATTGGGTAGTAATATAATTATTGAGTAGGTCAAATATTGGTAAGTTATTCTGTTGTGCCCCATGAGAGATTTTTATAATCTTGTATCACTGTCTTTGAGTTTCAACTTTCAACTACTAGAAATATAGAGATTAACATATAGTACGTGATAACTTGTTTGAATCACTAATTTTCATTAAGGTGGTCACCTATAGATGCTGACGATTACGATTAAAATCATATTTCTGTCGTGGTTTTGTATCGATCACATTACTCAGTGCCATGTTTAACTCCTTAAGAAGTGCATCGACAATACAAGTTGGAGGTTCTAGACCCCAAGTTAAACAACTTGCACTACTAGCAAAAAAACATCTCACACGGATTTTATTTTCACATATTACTTTAAACTCACGGAAATCTGTGACAAACTCTCAATGACACATATAACCGTGTGGAATAGACTTTTCTAGGCCCACATTACTTTATACTAATATACCTGTAACAGAAATATGTGTGAAAAAATATTGGGCACGAAATAGAGTGTGTAATAATAACATTTCATATAACTATATGTGACAATGAAATATTAGAATAATTAAAAATATTTATCTTTTTCAATTATATAGACCACATATTTACAGTATTCCGTAACTAATCCTAATTCCCACAGATATCCATGTAAAATGCGAATTACACATTTAACCGTGTTGAATGTTTACATAGATATCCGTGTGAAAACTAAATTTGACACAGACTTCTGTAGGTAAAACTCTTAAGGACGGACATTAGTTTTACAGTATTCCGTAACTAATCCTAATTCCCACAGATATCCATGTAAAATGCGAATTACACATTTAACCGTGTTGAATGTTTACATAGATATCCGTGTGAAAAACTAAATTTGACACAGACTTCTGTAGGTAAAACTCTTAAGGACGGACATTAGTGTGAAATTTTGACATGACAACTATCAATTTACTGAGGTGTTATACTTACAGATATACGTGAGAAATGTTCTAGATTTTCATAAAAATCCGTGTGAAATAATGTATAAAACCCAGCTACTTGAAACAAACTGTCATTGATGTTCCACACAAAAAAGGAACAAGGACTGCTGCAAGAGGCTCCGATCGCCGACTCAGATCCCACCACCACCGCTGTGCCGAAAGCTGGTAAAGGTACGTGATATTCGTTCACTAACTCTACGAGCTTACTGAACGGGTAAAGTACATGGTCATTTGGGTTTGTAGATCTATAAATTGGTTGTGAATTTCTATGCTAATTTTCACATCCATCAGGTTTATTGAGAGGGATTTCTAACCAAGTGATATGCCAAATTAATTTTGATTTGGTGGAATGAGGTTAAGCTTTGGTGAAAATTGGAATTACGAATTGGATACGTTGTTGGAAAACTAGAATATAAATATATACAAATATGCTATCAATCTAGAATTGTAACAGCAGCTATGACAATGATTACAATATCAACCTAGATGCTTAACAATAGCTATTAAAGTATCTCAATGCTTGTTTAATTGCAGAATGTCCCATTATGATATGGATTTTCAGTTAGTTGATGATGGCCTGGAATCGCTGCATGACAGCGTCCAATATGATGACAGTGAAACTCAAGATGTTGGTCGTTTATTTGTGCCTCAACCAACAGCTCCTACTAAAAATAGAAGTAGTGAAGCGAGTCACGGTAATAAGAAAAGAGGGCGAGGGAAAACGATTGGAAAATAGGCAGTGGGTGGAATGAGAGAACGGGTTAAGTGGGAAATGTATGGGGCACTGTGTGGCCAAGGGATAAGTGTGCACATTTCTCCTATATATATTCATAGACAATCGAATTCTCTACTCTACTTTGTTCATGCTATCATTTGTATATCTTAGATACTGTGAGAGATCGAGTTTGAACAAGTCTCCACCTAGATTTTGCTTTAAGAGCTAACTTCACATAATATATACACATAAGGGCTATGATTTTCAAGACTCCATTATCTGCATACATATATTGGTTGAGGAGCTAGTACAACCAAAAGGCATTCGATCTCCAGATGCCCTTGTACTTTTTTTTGTTTTGAATGAAAGGAGGTAGACGATTTTATTCAATAAGCACAATCCACCTTTGCAGGGCCTTCAGAAAGAGACACCGTTAAAATGTAATACAACTCATCTATTGAATAAAGCTCAGTAGGGGAGTAAATTAATAAAATACTGACAATAAATTTTTCCGTAGCATCTATTAGAATCCTCGCTGACAACTTTCGATCAATAATCCCGACAGTCCTCTTGTAGGTTTTGATCCCAAGAAAAAAATTGGTACCGAACTAAGAAAAGTCATGGGTCCCAAATTTTTATCGTAAAGCCACTTGGATCCCAGATCCGAAACCAAAATTTAAGAAGTCCAAATGTTTTGTTTTTGGTCAACGCACTAGAACTCAAGCCCAAATAACAAACATGAGCCCAGTTCCTATTAGGTCGACGCCAAGCAAGCCACACATCAAGAACGTCGACCATGGCTCCGACATCGACCACGCTGCCACAGCCGAAGTACGTCGGAATCGGTGACTTGTCATCAACATGAACGCTGTCTCCTTGGGAGAAGCCTGGTTTTGTTGTTGTCAAACTTCGTTGGAGAAGAATATCTTCTTTTCCAACCAAATCAACCACAACACAGCACCCAACAAACAATAACACAAGATCAGATCTCTTCAATGCACCTGCTTTGAGTCGTGCTTAAATTTGGTCGGAGCCGGTCCACGAACGAAAGCGATCCGAACTCACCAATCTGCGCAACCTTTGCTTTGCCCCACACACCACAAATTGGAAGAGAGATCTTCGCCGAGAAGTATGCTTGTGGTGACAGAAAATGAGGCGAGGCTGTGCACATAGGTCCCGACGCCGATGACAGTATCTGAGAGGTTCTCCAAGGTTGAAGACTTGAAGGAGGAGGATACAGAGAGGCCGTATACGGCGCTCTCCCAAACCTAGCAAGAGCGTTAGGCATTTTTGATGAAGATTTTGTCGAAGACCAGACGGCCATGATAAACCCTAGCAGAGCGGTTGCTAGGTCAAAAAAAAAAAAAAATTACGCCCGGTTTACACCAGATGCCCTTGTACTTTTCCTCCATATAGGCAAACATGTTAGTTGGGGGGTGAAGAAATATATATGATTCAAAGTCTAGACCAAGAGATTTGCTACACAAAGATCTATTTTTCGCAGCAAGTTTGTATTTTGCTACAAATAAAGAACAAGCAGAGTAATCATCCATTAACAAAATTTCTGTTTATTATATGGAAGTGAAAGTCTTCTTCTTCATCCTTAATCAACATATATAGTCGATCATTTACAGAATTATATATAACAACTGTGCAAAACTTTCAAATCCTCTAACTACCTCAATTTTCTAGACCATTAAGATAAATAATGTTTGCTGTTCTTACGTACTGTTGAGATCAACCAGACCAGTGGTGGATTCACATCAAAAGTTCAAAACATGAAGCACTTGAGAGTGTGTATCATGCCATCCACTGAAGAAAAAAGCTTTTCAAACACCCAAATCATTTTGATATGGCCTTGACGACCAAAAGCAAAGAACCCCCTTCCCAACTAAACGAAGTGAAAGCTTCAAGTCTTCGACTCACCCAACAAAATATCAACAAACAAATATACTGAGTTCGAAAAGGCCCTGAACGACTGGGAGAAAGGTCAGTGGAAATGGAGTTAGCATTAGACTTTTGAGAATGTCAAGCACACCTGAATAGTGGCTGAGCTATGCTCTATGTATTGAATTACTGATCATTAGTTACACGATTTACATCAATTGTGTAGGTAATTATCTTGTTGTACCAGTAGAGATGAATACAGCATAAAGAGATGATACAATATTAGAAACCAGTAGAGACTGAAGTTTATCACATGTCTGTTAATCTGTTACTGAACTCTTATCTTCAGTTGCTGTTGGTTGGTTTGGTTTATCATTCCCCAGCGAGCTGTGTGGCCATGGAAGAACATGCAGCTTGGAGACAAGAAAGTGAAACCGAGAGGAGGATAATCTTTTTTGTGAAAATGTCAGCTATTTGGTCAGTGGTGGAGACAAAGAGAACCTAACTCCTTAATTCCTTATTGACAACCTTCTCCATGACATAATGATAGTCTACTTCGACATGCTTGGTTTGAGCCTGGAAGACAGGACTAGATGCAATGGCAATGGAGGAGAAATTGTCACACCAGATTCGTGGACATTGAAGAAATAGGTTTAGGTCACAGAACATGGAACAAAGCCATGAAATTTCAGCTGTGAATGCCAATTGCCGGTATTCTGTCTCAGCACTGGATTGAGAAACGGTGCGATGAGTTTTGGAGCTCCATAAAATAAGATTAGCTGATGAGGTCCCAAGTAAACACAGTAGCCACCTGTGGATTGTCTATTGTCGGGATCTTCTCCCGCGTAATCAGCATCTGAATAATTATGAATAAAGAGCCAGGTTGATACTTCAGGCCATGATGAATAGAAAATTTCAAGTAACACAGTATCCTTTTGACAGCAATCCAATGTACTGTGGAGGGAGCATGAATGAACTTTCAAACTTGGTTCACTGAATAAGAGATATCTGGTCTGGTAAGAGTTAGATACTGAAGTGCACCAACAACACTCCTGTACTCGGTATGATCAGATAAAGGATCACCTTCATTGAGACTCGATTTTTGACCAGAAGGAGCAGGAGTAGAACATGGTTTAACTCCAAGCATGTTGTTCTACGCAATAGATCAACAATGTATTTCTTTTGAGTCAAATGTAATAGCCAACTGTAATTATATTATTAATGCCACAAGATCATTCACAAGCGTATAGACAAAATTGTATTTACAAATATGATAAACGAATTAGAATTAACACATGAACCCTGTAATCTTGTTTGATCGATCGAAAACAAGTCTTCTGCAATTCTCTAAGCTAGGCTGAGCTTCTTATGAATGGGGCAAGAACTTGCTCTTAGTTGTAGAGGTTGCAGGTGAGTTAGGTTAATCCCTTGAACGCGACTCAACTTCACTCTTAAGAATCCTAATTAATGATATCGTATCTTTTTTTCGATGAAAATGATCGTATCTTTGTGATTAAGTTAATAATCATGTAAATAGATTTCTATCCAATACCACTAGAACTGAATTTGATTCTATATTCTCATTATTCGGTCTAAATCATTTATCAATTGTTGTTAACTATAATAAACATGTGATTAGTCCATAAATTTTCTTACATCAAATATAATGCAGGCCATCATAAGTAGCTTTGACACCAAGGAAATAATAAATGGGACCAAGATCTTTCATGGAGAATATATTACTCAATTCAGCAATGAGTTGATAAAAAGATGAGTGTTGCTGTTACCTGTTATGAGAGTATCGTCAACTTAGATGAGTAAGAAACGAGATAAATTTCATCTTGTGAGTAGGTGAAAGTTGAGTAATCAGACAAAAACTCTCGGAATCCCTTCTTTTTGGTGAAATCCATTAGCAACAAGTCTTGCTTTGTAGCATTCCACAGTCCCATCTGCTTTCTTCTTGATCTTAAAGATCCACTTATTGGGAAGAATGTTCATGGAAGGGTTATATGGGACAAGCTCCCATGTGTCATTCTGTTGCAAAGCGGTAAACTCCTCATTCATGGCTTGACACCAAGAGGCATCTAGTGTAAGATGTAGGTTCTGCAACATCATTGGTTAGTGAGACATGTAAAGCATATTTGGGATTAGGTTTTCGAATGCCATCTTGATGTCAAGTAACCATGCTGTGAGATGTATTTGTGTCACATACCTGATTTGAGTCACTTGCAATATTCAAAGAGTCTTGTGGTGAAGAAATTTGTTCGGTAATTGGAGATGTTGAATCACCAGCAGATAATTCTGAATCTGGTCGGGGGCTTTTGGTCAAAGCAGCAGATGATTCTGAATCTCGGCCAAGGGGCTTCTCAACAATAACACTAGTCCAGCCATTACCAGATGAAGCAGACAAGCTTGCACAGCAAACAACGTCTATGAATATGTTTGGAGGAATAAATAGATAGAACAGGTGGTCAGGAATTCTTCCACCCTACACATGCAGTTCACTGTCAGTCTAAACAGGAGTACAGTTAAGATGTGAAGAATTTTTTATGAATGCCATTGAAATGAGAAATAACAAAATGTAATCATGAGAAGGTCTGATCTCGACTAATGATGTGCATACAAATTAACATCCTAGCCAACATTTTATACTAAGGGCATGATTATGGTCAACCACTAAGTTCAGACACACCAAAATTACCTCATGTTCCTTTAGTTTCTTGTCCAGCTGTGCAAATTGATCCTGTGAATCACACTGATCTGAATGGTAGAAACATCTTTCAAGAAATTGGTCCATCCTTTCACCACAATTCTCCCTGAAATTCCCAAAAACAATTTGTTATGCACCAACTAATTTAAACGCATTCCATCACCAACAAGACAAAAGAACAGTAATCAAAGTGTTAGAACTTTCACATCCTACATAGCAAGCAATGCAACCTCATTCCATACAAGCAAGAATGAAGCAAAGCTCACCTCTAGTCAGTTCTGCAAGCGTCTAGACGTAGCTAACCATAGTTCTTAGCTCCGCATCAGTCATCTTACTCCGAGCATAACCAAAAATAGTAAAGTGCTGCAACAAAGATCACACATTCATTATCAAACCAATTGATCCAAACCTCGAAATCAATAACAAAGGGGAGAAAGAAAAACAATTTCACACACCTTAGGGAGGCAACCGTAGTAATAAAGTACGAAAAGAGCCGGGAATATCTTCTTCTTAGCAAGGTCCCCAGATGCTCCAACCACAGTAATACTCACGGTGCACTCAGTTTCTTCGAAACAGTCCATACAACTATGAGGCAACCTTAGCTCCAAAAATCTTGACACCATGCTGCTATTTTCTTATCATCAGTAGCCACAACTGGCACCAAAAATAAAAGTAATTAGCCGATCATTGTGACTGTGGAAATGTATTAAAGAAAACATGTAAATGCTTTGAGCTTGACTGCTGTACAAATCAAGTTGATCCAGCTTGTTTGCAAGTTTTGCTCTTTCCCATGTCCTCTAGAATCACAACAAAATAGTTAAGCATATCATGGTAGCATCTTTTCCGCTGAAGTATGATGGCACACAGTACATACAAAACACTAGCAAAAAGCATTGAAACATAGCTTAATCACGGATCACATCTACAAATCTAAATATTCTACAAAAACCAAGGAAAACATAATGTTATACCTCCCATATGAACACAATCATCATTCACATATTGTGCTGAATGGAGCCCAATGAAATCAACAGCTTCAATAAAATGATCACCTAATTATAATATCACAATCCTCTAGTCTCTGATTATCAACACTAAAACACCCACCAAATATTGCCTAAGCTTCACATTGTCAAAATTTCAAACGTCACACTAAGCTTAAGATTGATAAACCCAATTTCCAGTTGGTCCAGGTAACTCAGTTGGAGAAGGTTTTATTGATTCATCGTGGTTCTGGTACTAATGAGAGGTCTGTATTAAACATATCAATCCATATATACACGAAATAAAATGCACCAAATGGTTACAACAATTTTCAGAAGTACAAATAATTTCGGTAAAGATGATCGTATTTTGGAAAAGGATACCAATTATCTGAAGCTTCCAGAACAACAAAACAACTACTATTTCAGACTTTTCAGCTACCATCATCTTCCTTCACTGGATCAGAGCTCACAATAGGAAGGCTTTTTCTATACTGTGGAGACGTCAGCCTCCTCTCCAATGGTGTTTTCCTCTTGCTGACCACAAACCGATTCACTCCTTTACGCATTGGCATGATTGATGGGAAATCTTCATCAGGAATCTGACTCAGCTCTGAGATGTCTTTAATCTGGGCAACACGCTTAAACCATCTCTCTGCCTTTGCCTCCTCGGACATATCTAAAGGATTTGGTTCCTTCACTGCCGACCCCTCCAAACTCTTCCCGGTCCAGCGCTGTCTAATGTTCAGTTCACTGGAAGGATGGTGTGAATTCACAGTCTCATCAAAATTCCCTGAACGTCCACTGTCCAATTTGTCTGTGCTATCAGTGCTAGGATTAGAAAAATTGAAGGCAGAATTACCACTCATTGGGGGTCCATTAATAGAGCTAGTCGATTTCTTTCTAAGATTATCTTCAGAATATCTAGATTTCGAGTTGGCAACACGGCTTTCCTGACTTTCCATCTGCTGACTATGACCAGTATTCAGCTTCTTAGATCTCATGTCAAACAATTTTTTTGGAGAGTTCTCTGGCATCATAGTCGGAGTTGACTTAACACTAGTCTTGTTATCCATAGCTGTGCTGCTTGTCTGCGGATTTTCCACTTTAGCAAAGTAGTCAGGTGGGAAGGGGACGAAGGGAACATAGTTGGCACTGTTGGCTTGTTCCATAGCTGTACCTCTCTTGTATGATGGAGAAGCCAAAGAACGATCTTTCTTCTTGCTGAGCACAAAGTGATTCTCTCCTTTGCGGACCGGCATGATTTCGGGGAAATCCTCATCAGAAATTGCACTTGGAAGATCTGTAACATCATGCAACTCTGCAACCCTCTTAAACCATCTCTCAGATTTGTCAGCTTGTTCCTTTTCTTCGTTCCTGCTGCCAGCTTGTTTCATAGACTTTCCAGATAGCAGACTCTCTTCTAACTTTCCAGATTGATTGTTCCCCGAAATGCCTTCCAATTCACTGTCCTTAAAAGGGACAGACTCATTTTGGTTTCTCACTAACTTCCTACTCTCCTCCATATATGTAGTCTCAGGTTTCTTTGCAAACGCATCTGCATGTAATGGCACAAACGGGGTATAATTGGAGTTGCTCCGTCTGGGCTGTTGATAACCTGAGCTAGAGATAAAAGAGTGGGAATCAGTTTTAGCATGTTCTCCAGCATTGGTAGTGGTAGTATTTGATTCAGAAACAGATGAACGACCAAGAATAGTATCTAAAGTCTGGGTTGATTTAGCACCAAGTGACTTGTCTGGATTCCCCATTTGGAGATCCTTGGTTTCATCACTATCCAAGTTTCTTTCGTATTGGGCATTTGCCAGCCTCCTCTCTAATGGTGTCTTCCTTGTACTGACAACAAATCTATTTACTCCTTTCCTCAATGGCATTATTTCAGGAAAATCGTTATCTGATATCTCAGTGCTCATGTCTGAAGTACTGTCTAACTGAGAAATCTTACTGAACCACCGCTGTGCCTTCTCTTCATTGGCAGCCAGCCTGCTATTGATACCAGCCTTATTTGTATCACCTCCCTTGTCGAATCCAATATTTAAATTATTGTTATTGGTACCAATTGAGACCTCAGCGGGTCGCTTGCAATCACACCTCAAGCATACCATGTTTCTCCCATAGTTAAAAAATTCACATCTGAAAAAGTTACTCCCAATGTCAATAAACAAGAAAATGCAGAGATAAATAAGCTAATCAGAGAAAGATGTGACAACGAAGAAATACTCACTGAGGACACTCCCACTCTCTGCCAGTCAGCTGTCTGTTTGGCTTTGCCTCATTGCATTCAAGGCATTTCATGTTTTTGGCAAAGTTCATGAAATTACACCTGCTCATAATAGATAATAGTAAACGTAAAACTCTATGAAAAAATAAACAAACCAACCTATGTTTGGCAATTGCATACAAAATGCATTGGATTTTTGACAAGAATTTAACCCAACACTCACTAAGCATTAACCATAAAAAAAACTATCTACCTTGAACAAATCCAGTCCCCTCTTTTCATTTCAATTGTTTTGCCAGGAGTTGCTCCATGATTATTAAGACTTTGATTCTGCAGTGTCCCAAAAGAGTTAGATTCTGGAGCGCTATAGCAAAGCTTTGACATTTGTGTCAACAGATTACGGACGGATGATTCAACAAGTTGTCTATTGTAGAGGTTGCTTGGCTCTGAAGAAAAAACAGGATTGCTAGCATAACTCAATATATATCTCATCAAATCAACGGTTTGCGCTTGATCCGTATCAAAGGCCTGGGAGACAATAGATGACCAAGTTAGTAAAGGTAACTCAAATAACTTAAGAAAACATAGTTACAAATCACACAACCCAGCAAGTAAAAACATGAATCATACAGAAATGGTAGTAATCTAAAAAACAAACACGACTTGCTCAGAACATTATCAGTTGGAACAAACTCTAATGGATGATGTGAAGAGTAAAACTAACACTGGTAGGGGTAGGGCCTTGGGCGAGAAATGAGGTCATCCTCCGGGCGGAATCATGTGCACTGTGAAACAGAAAGGGCGTGCCGTTGCGCACGACAACCTCTAAATCTCTGCGAGAAAGCAATCTGAGAAGGCCAGGTCGGGCAGTGGCAAAGCCCAAATAAAGACGGGCAGCGTGGACAAAGTTGTCGGGCAAGTCCTCGGGGAAGGCGTCGTGGCCATGGAGTTCATTATAACCGGCGGCAGAGAAAGCATTAAGGAGGTGGGACCACTCCGGCCAGGGGTGGTCGGCAGAGGCGTTGGAGGAGTGGAAATGGAAACCATGGGAGGAGGATTTGCGAGGACTAGTAAAAGAGGAGGAGGAGGAAGAGCAAGAAGCGAGTAGTGTTGAATGATAGTGACGAGACAAGAGAGGGCGAGACAGACGGAGGAGGCTGAAAGAGTGGCGAGGCAGGCGGAGGAGGATGAAGCGGTGGTGGTGGAGATGGAGGAGAGGCAGAGGGTGGGTCGTCGAGAGGAGGCTCAACAATCTATTGCTGGCACCACCCATTTAGCCCGCCGCAAACTATCTGCTACTTCTCCTCCCTATCCCAAAATCTCATCATCATATCTATTTGGAAAGGGTTCAGAGTTTAGGGCCTAAACGCTAAACCCATCCGAACCCTTGGTCTAGACCAGAACCGATCCGACACCTGTTTTTTTTCTGTTTTTCTCGTTCTCACATAATACACACCCTGTTTTTGTGAAACTTTTTAAAATACTTTTTTACAACTCAGGAAAAAAAAAAAATAGTTTGACTAGATCTATGTATTCTTTTTTCTTACTCAAATCTCCTATCATTGACTTGGGACTGTTCTTTCCCTACACTGATTCAAGAAGGACAAAAGATGGTCTTATGGTTCATGGTAGACACGGCACCGATCCACCAAGGGACAGGACCGCTGCCATGGACGTCGCCGATATGGCTGCTGGACACGGGTCCAATGCCGAGCGCGCCACCACCGTCTTGCCTTATGCCGAGACACCCAACAGTACGTTGGTGGGTTTCGCCAACGTTGGATATTTATCTGATCCTCATAAAGGATGTTCTCAAACTGGTTATGTGTTCACCATTGGGAATACGACGATATCTTGAAGGTATACAAAGCAGACTCTAGCGGCAACATCTTCAAATCATGTAGAGATTATAACTTTGCATGAAGCTGTTCGGGAATGTGTTTGGTTGAGGTCAATCATTAAACACATTAGAGGGACTAGTGGAATAAATTCTACAACTAATAGACCTACATACATTTATGAGGACAATGCAGCTTGTATTGAGCAAATGTAGTTAGGTTACATCAAGGGCGATAATACAAAGCACATTTCACCTAAGTTCTTCTACAACCAACAACAACAGGCGTTTCTTAACATTCAAGTGAGCCAAGTTAGTTCTGAAAGAAACGCAGCAGACTTATTTACTAAGTCTTTACCTAAGTTTACTTTTGAGAAACATGTGAAAAATATAGGCATGCGTCGGCTATCAAGTCTCTGAATAATGTTCACATCAGAGAGAGCATCATCTCAATGAAGTAGATTGGTGTGTTGTACTCTTTTTCTCCTACGATCAAGGTTCAGTTTTTCTCCCACAGAGTTTTTGTGACTTGACGAGGTTTTTGTCGAGGCAACAGATCAGCACCATCGGCATATCAGCGCGCGGCACAAGGGGGAGTGTTTTAGGATATTCTGTATCTTTCTAGATATTCTTTATGTGTGTGCCTTGACCTTATGTCAATAGGATATGTAGTTTGACTAGATCTATATATTCATTTTCTTTACCTAATTGGTATCGTGTAATTCCTTATATAAAGGGCTCCTATCAATGAATAATACACATCATTTTTCACGATTCTCTATTCTCATATCTCTTTCACTTCATCAGAATCAAATTTAACTTTTATTGTTAATTAATGTCTTCAAGAATACAAATTAGTTCTTAATACAACTTATCTTTTCATGGTTAAATTCCTTATAGTACTAATCTATATTAATCAAAACTTGAATTTTTTTTTTGAACTCAAGACAATTTTGTCATTAATATTCAAGTAGATGGTACAATACAAATCGATCCGTTACCATGCGCATAGAGGACAAACGAGATCATAAGATTTGCATGAGGGTTGTATCCTCATTTACATTTCGGCTCACAAGTGAGCCTACAATCTAATAGAAAATAGATTATAGGCTAAGATCCCACCTAGAAAACTAGGAAAAAAACAAAAAACAAAAAAATAATACACTCATAACGCCAAGACGTCATGAGGCACAAAAAGTGCTTAGGCACAAGGTGCTTAGAGTCCTAATAAAAAGAACTTATTATATTAGAAAACTATAAACTAAAAAAGCAGCCCAAAGCCCAAAAAGAAATTAAACATAAACTCAAAACAGTTAGCCTAGCCCAACTTTTCTTCACAGTTGCAGGAAGGACATGAAAGAAGAACAATGTAGCCGTTGCCGCCGTGAGGTGAAGTTGCTTGCATGAGACGTCGCCGCCGCCTTGTTCCGCGCAGCCACAAGCACACCCCGGAGAGAAGAAACTTCATCGTCGCCACAAACTTAGAGACCAAACAACATCTCCACCAAACTAAAAACTCCTCCCATGAATAAACAAGGACAGAGATGGAATCATGAAGATGAAACCATATATGCTCCTCGAGTCCATGATGCCACCTCCAATCTGATTTGAAAAGCCACGCTGATCAAAAGCTATTAAGAACTTCTGGCCAATTACCTCTCAAAGCATTTGGTTGCTGACATATCCTTCATCCGGCAACAAAGTCATACGGCTTCAACAAATCTAGAGACCCGCCTAGCGTTAGACTGCTGCCGGATAAGGGTGGGATTTTGTGAGAGAGAGAGAGAGAGAGAGCTTTAGGGTTTTTTTTTTATAGAGGTATCAAAACTTGATTCCTTGAGATTTCTTGTTTTGGTGTTAATCTTCAATGTGATATGAGCAACTTACGGTGTAGAATTTTTACTATCTCAATGCATTTGTAATCTTCAAAACGAAGAGATTTTTGTGAGCAAAACCAATTTTTACTATCTCAATATTGTGATTGCTTGGTTATTTTTGGCGTGATGCAGTTTCTGGGTTGAGATGAAGATTGAAGAAGACAACTTAATGGCTGATAAAGTAGAAAGGTATATGAGGAACTTTGAAGCAAAAGTTAAACAAAAATAATTTGGAGGTGTGTATAAAGTAGGTAGACATGTGATCAGATATTCATGTTTTTCAGATATTCATGTTTTTCAGATATTCATCATCACCTTCATAATGGAGAAGTTTAAGGAGAGAACACGTAACATTCAAACAATCCAAGTGTAGTGGTTGAGAACATTTTGTTTGTTTTTGGGTCTGAGGTTGAGAAGACCAACTCTCAATTCTGCAATGACATAATTTATAAGATATATAGATTTGGTGGTAAATTCCGGTAATCCCAAGACAAACTAATCCACAGCTTTAGTGACACTGATAGAAAACTTTAGGTACGATCTTGTTCAAACTCTAACAGAAAACAAATATACATGTGCAGCCTAGATGACTTGACTAGATTGATTCGGTGCTGTTCCCAGCAGCCTCAACACTAAAGCCTTCCACATCCCATTAGAAGTAAAAAGGCAGAGGGGAACAAAAACTTTTTTATAGATGAACTATCAATCTCTTTGAAAAAGTCAAGTGCGCATATATGCAATGATACATAAAATTCCATGGCCTAACAACCAGAACTCAACAGAAGCTTTACATGATTCACTAGCTATCACTAAATCTTCACAGTTGCTTCTTCACTTGGTTACCTGGGAGCAGTGGCGGATCCAGGATTTAAACATGGGGTGGGCTTCAAATTTGGCCGAAGGCCAAAAAAAATTTTGTTGTATACCCATGCAAAGTGTAGGAGCTCAAGCATATGTCAATTACGAGTCTTTGAAAGAAATGAAAATAGGCGTCAATGAAAGTAGAAGAAAATTTAAAAAATAAGAGACAAATTAGAAAACGCAATAAGAATAGATTGAAATCCAATATTTCATCGGATTCTATATAGGAAAAAGAAGATTAGAAAATTTATATTCAATGAACTTTAGAGATTTAAGCAGGATAAGACTAGAAAACTAGAAGGATAAGAAGAAGAATTGAAGAGTAGAGATATAGTCGCATACAAAGGAAGATGAGATGCGTAAAAGTACGAAAGTTAGGTGGGCTTGAATGCACAAAAAAGGTATATCCAATAAAAAAAACATAATACACTTAGTTTTTTTTTCAATCCCAAAAACCTTGGTTGGGCTTGAGCCCCACCGACCTCTGCACTGCCTCCGCCCCTGCCTGGGAGCTGCATCTCAATATGGTGGTGGAGGATAAATTCCATACGGACCTGATTGAAAAGCAGAAAACAGAACTTCAGTATCCAATAATCATAATAGCTGCTAGCAAAAACTTATGTAATGGAAAACAAATTAAGTTACCTTGAGGTGGAGGGTAAAAGGATGAGGCTTGTGGAGGTGGTGGATATGTAGATGATGGAGAGGGAGGATATGTTGAAGATGGAGGGTATGGGGCAGGAGGATATGCAGCTTGTGGAGGGGCACTGTATGGGTTTGGTGGATAGCCTCCTGGTGCTGGATTAGGTGGATACCCAGCTGGATTGGGTGGATATGAAGGATTAGATGAATACAAAGGGTATGGAGATGGAGCGGGGTAGGCTGCTGGTGGAGGTTGTGCATACATTTGAGGTGGTGGTGCATATGCAGATGCTGGAGGGGGAGTTGAGTACAAATGAGCTTGTGGTGCAGGTGGTGCTCCATATGGTGGTGCAGATGGGGCATAGCCTGCTGCCGGTTTCTGCAGTAATCCAAGCACAGTTATTCAGTTGATATGTAATAAATATGAATGTGTCCAAAGACATTCACCCACTTATACTGTGAAAAGAAAATGAAATGCAACTTACATTAGGCTTTGAACTTGCGTTAGGCTTTGTGTAATGCATTATAAGCCGCACTTCTCCTGCATATCTACAACGTAAACAAATTTGATGTCAGTATGAGCAATTTTTCTAACTAAAAGATACTACCAAGTATTAGTTACAACTGTAGTAAAAGGAGATGCAAGTAAATTGGATGCTCAATTAATGAATCAACCATCTCCTTACTTTTGTTAGCAAGGTAAGGCATCACCAGTCTATCTGGGTTACAACCAAATACCAGGACTCTACTTAACAAACAGAATATATCACACTTCTAAACCCTGATCCTAGCCTACCCTAATGTCCCTAACAGGCTGACCTGTACAGTCGAAATGACATGTCCAAGCAACAATAGCAGTGTAAATATGGAAGGTGTTAAGATTGATGATGCATCCCATATGTTGACCCTGTTCCTAAACAACTGATAAGCAAGTCTCTTCCAATCCCACACTGAGAAGTAAAAGACTAAAACTACCACCATCCCCAACTTGAAAAACTATATCTAATGTAATGCATCACATCATGCAAAAGATTAAAGGTTTCACAAGAAAGAAATGTGATGTTAAAGCAACAACATTTAACAGCCTTCAACATTATATTTGACAAAAAAAATATAGAAAGGAGAAAAGAGCAGTTTGTGCAACTAAGAGAGTTACCAAAACATGCATGATGTACAACATTTTTTTGCCACGTCCATGCAAAGGAAAATTTGACACATTGGTTTCGCCATAATCGTTTCTAGGCATGTGTTGTTATAATGGGGGATGCAATATAGACATAGACTCATACAACTCTATTGTCCAAACATCAATGTCATTCATAACTTATAAACCCCTCACGGGATGAAGTTGAAACTACTGAGAATTCTGCAATATCATGTATTTACCTGCCATGTTTAGTCTGAAGCGGCCAAGTACTATCATCATAACCCTGATCCAGAACCTTCTGAAGTTGAATTCTGAACGCATTAAAACCCAATTAGAAAACAGAAAAGCTTAACCAAGACTCACAATAAAAAGAACATGGGTATCTAAAACTCGTTCCAAACTTCAGATATTTCAAAGCAAGAAAGGTAAAAAAACAACATGGACTTACTTTCCCTCGCCAATAAAGTCATCATATGTGACACTGTTGCTGTTCCACACATTAACATTGATCACCCTAAGCCCTTCAATCAAAGGAATCACGAATTTCTCTTGGAATGTGGGGTTTTTACCTCCATCTACACCAATTAAATCAACATGAGTTTCAGTCCAGTTCGAGTCCAAATTCGATTCTGAACATTAAAATTTAATCAAGAACCCAAAAATAAAAATCAAAACTTTATCAAAATCTCCATCAAACTACAACCATTAAAATCTCAACAACCAACAAAAGAAAGAATCCATACCAGTATGCGTTCTTGTTCGGAACTTGGAGTTAGCATATTCAATACAAACGTAAGGATCTTGCCTTGAAATCCATTCAGTATCTTTCAACTTGTTGCACCCAACAACTTCAAAACCCAAATCAAGAAACACAAAATTAGAGAAAACTAAAGCAGACCCAGAAAAAATAAACAGAAACCCAGATGAGAAAACGTACTGGTGACCTCAAGAAGCTGGCCTTGAATACCAGAAATCGACATGGGAAACACTGAGTAAGGGGAAGAAGACCAAGAAGACTGCGTTTTTTTGGTCGAAGAAGACTGCGTTGGAAATTGATAATATGACATGAAAAAGTTTGATCTCTGTTTTAAACAAAAAGTCTGGGCCTTGTTTTATAGTAATCTATTCCGCGTCGTTTTAATTAGTTTACTACACGGTGAAAGTGAAATTTCTGAGAAGTGAGATTCTGGGGTTCGAGGAAGGAACAGAGATCGTTTGCTATGTAAATCCCAGTTTCGGGTTCTGAGGAGGTTGGGAAAGCGCGTGGGGGGTGAAGTTATCTTAAGGGGTATAAGAGTCATTTACACCGGCGTTGACGCGCTTGCTTAGTCCTCCTATGTGCTCTTTGCAGCTATTGTTTTTGGGAGTTCACGGAATTTCCATATTAGTTGACAAACCCAAAATCATTTTTTGGTACCAATTTTGATTCACCAACTCATTGATTAAATAGTGATACTATTATTTTGTTCTTTGTAAAATATAAGTCAACGGGGGTATCAATTGTACGAGTTGATATTGGATGAAGTGTTTATGTGGATTGTTAAAATTTTCAGAATCGAAAACGTTTTGAACACGAATTTTGAAATTCATATAGAATTCTGCTTCTTAGAGCAATTCTAACAGTTTTCCCATATTCTTGGTTTTCTCAATTTTTGAGAAGATTTTGGTTGTAAAGACCAAACAAATTTTCTAAAACTTTCTCCAAAATGAGGAATGTGATGAAGTTCTCATATTTATAACCAACAATTAAATTTTAGGGAAGGATATAGGGAATGATTATGAATTCTTCAAAATAGGGAATATGTTGAAATTAGAGAAGAAACATTACTTGAAGCATTGACTTTTGATTACCTATTGGAGAGAAATTATGAGGAAGATGTTGAAGATGTTCTTAGCCACGGTTGTCCTGTTTCAAAACCATCTCAGCTTATTTGAGTTTCACTCAATAACGAATCAAAATACATTAAAAAGGAATCAGACCCAATCAGCCCATTCGATAAGCCATGACTTTGCTATTTCAACTTGAAAAAAGGACATAAATCCAGAGCCAGATAACGCGCAAGAACCTTTCTCAGCTTGACCTTGTAAGGAGTTGTCACCCTCCAATTCATCGTGGGGCAAATTGTTGAATATTAACAAGTTGCTGCTACCTCTTGAAGTCTCTGCGTTGGATAAGCAAACCAGAACGGCAAGAACAGGTTTCACAAGCTCTTTTAAGACTAGTTGAACCAATTTTAAATAGGCAATGAAGAAGCAATTCTGCAGTTGTTGTATGACAACAGAGTCAAAAAGAACACCTAAAACGCGATCTTAGATTTGAGACTCGATGTTACGTTGAAGACCATTCACCTAATCGAATTCGGATCAGACCAAGATTTCAGTATCCGAGTTCTAACCAGAGAAGTATACAGACTTAATCCAATCCCCAGAACCAAGTTCATAATCCAAAGATAAACTTATAATCCAGTATGAACTCAAATGAAACTGTTTACAGCTTGAAGACGATCACATACATTCCTAACAGGGATATAGAAGCCCAGAAAGAAAGTAAAGGTTTCCTTTTTATTCTCTTTTTACAACAAATGAAACGAATTCGAACAATACACCAGCACAGTTTGATTTAATTATTCGCACGTTCAAGTACCTTCTTGCCATCAATCCAACCAGAACCCTACTTCAATTACAAATGGATCCAATCGATTGAACTTTGAACGTGCCAACTTTCAGCAACTGGTGGACTTAAAAGCTTTGAAACCATGTTATGTACACATTGTTCAACTCCGAGGCAGTGGTGTCAAATCTCTCTTTCACTCACTTTCATAGTCCTCTTCGTCTCCAAATGTGAAGACGGAGGCATCAGCGGCCATTGCCTTAAATTCACTTTCCGGATTTTGAGTTTCAAGGCCCGGGACATTTCCAACAACTGCAGCACTTTTAGGGTCACTAGCAGCAGGCACCTGTTTAGAATCCGTGCTTCCAATAGAAACTTGTTTTGTTGCTTGTGTTAAGCTTGCAACTTGATCTGATTTTGTAGTAGATGAGGAACTGGAAGTGGTACTGGCAACAGTTCCACCAGCTGGAGAATTTCCTTCTGCTCGCTGAACTTTTGAAGAGCCAGTCTCGTCCGGCTCATTGTCTGAAAACACATCATCCTTATCTTGGCTTTCCGGAATTGCATGATGGGATGGTGGATCAGCTGTAGCTGCAGCTGAGTCGTCTGATGGAGGTTTGGTACCTGAGCTTTCATCTGGTTTCTTTGGAGTAGTGTCAGCGTTAGGTGTAGGTGTCGCAGGAACATTGCCATTATAATCAACTAAAACCACCTCAAGCTGAAATCCAGGGGAAGGCAGTTTCCTCTGCAGAAGGGTCCATCACAGATGAGATTACCATTTTTCTATGCTTAATCAACATTATTTGACAACAAAGGAGCGTTTGCACATCTACCTCAATAGTAAACATATAGAAAAAAGCAATGAAAACATAAACTTTATCAAAGCACAATAGCAAGCACATTGTCTCCCAAAAAAATTTAAAATAAAATAATAAATTAAGCAAGAAGAGTCGTATACTATCTCGGAGAACTCAACTCCATCATAGGATGCTCCATTACATCAAAACCCCAGCTATTTCTCTCAATCAACCAGAGCACCACATATGCTAATGAACAACGATGCAATTTTTATTTTTATTTTGCTAAGAAAATAAAATTACAACACAGCCTCTTTCACAACGAGAGCACTGGTACAAAAGTCATAAACTATTGAAACCGCAGTGAAAAAATAGCTCAATTTTGTTTCAATCAACAAATCTTGTTTATTATTATATTTGATATATAGTTCAATCTTAAGACTTTTTTTTGTACACTTCAAAACTTCTCATCTATGTCAAATCCTACACCCACTCTACCATCTGTTATTTTAGACAGGTTCTAGGACTACTACAGAGCGAATATATTAACACTCCTGACTGCTGTACAATATACCTTGAAAAATGAGTTATCGCGTTTTGGAAGTGAGGATCATGTATATAAAGAAAAGATATGTACCTTGTCAAATCCATCCAGATCATTGGTGGTTAAAGTTTTTCTATTTTCTGTCATCGTTGTGTTCAACCAGCTGAGATATTACTAGTAGAAATGTTAAAACAAAGATAAAAACAGTTCCAACTTACACAAAGCATAAACAAAGAGGATTGCTGACCAGTAAAAATCTCCTTGACGATCATGAAAGTGGATTTTGAAGTCACCAACTAACTCGGTCAAACCAAGTTCCCCTGGCAGAGCAAAGACCATTACCCCCTTCTTTGGAGCACTAAACCAAAAATCTTCAGGCTGTCAATCATTATTGACATGTTAAAACCCAAATTAGTGAAAGGATAGTAGAGAGCTAACAAAATTACTAACAGAACTTGGCAGAAAGTTAGAAAATTGTTTTTGAGCATCACATACCGAAAGACCCTTGGTTCTTGGATGATCTTTTGTGGAGAATAGAACGCCTGCGAAAGCATTAAATCAAAACCAACCATCAGCATCATAATAAGCTAACAAGCATGAATTTTAAAACTACCACATAACTAATCACAAGAACAACTAATAGTACTAATGAGAAAAGAAAGTTCAACATGAAATTTGCATTGCAGCTACAACATAAAAACAAAATGACTCTCATTGAACAACATAGTGGGAAGGAAGTTGAGAAACAGACAGCATCAACATACCGTTATGATCAGAGACAGTAATGGTGGGCCTCACCCAGTATGGGCACCTGTGAAGACGAAAACCCCTAAGCATGCACCTGAAAATGATGCAAACATATGTCAGTGTGTTGTAGAATATATATATATCTAGAGGCCCGCTGTGAAGTGGACGTCCGCACCTAAGAAAAAGTGCGGACGTCCCTACGTTCTCCTCCATCCGGCGCCGACGACAACGCTCCTCCACCCGAGCGGACAACAGAGGCATCCCCGATCACTTCCTCTTGCCAGCGAGATCGATTTGAAGGTCTGGGCAGCAACCTCCACCCAAAACTTCAGACAAGGTCGATCTTGGCTGCAAACTGGTATTCGGCGGACTCGCCGGCAAGAGGAAGTGATCGGGGATGCCTTTGGTGTCCGCTCAGGTGGAGGAGCACCGTCTTCGGCGCCGGACGGTGGAGAACGGAGGGACGTCCGCACTTTTTCTTCAGTGCGGACGTCCACTCCTCATCCTTTCTGTATATATATATACACACACACACACAAAATAAATAAATAAAAAACTAGCAAAAAAATCCAGAGCCAAAAGTATACCTGCGCCCAGGGGGGGGTTCACCGTTGAAGTATGTTAAGATACGTTCGAAATATTTGACGTACCTCTAGGAAAACAGCAGAAAAGTATTAGCTTTACAGAAAACTATAAGACCAACACGTATCAAGATATCAAGAGCATTTCTTCTTAGAAATAAAATAAAACGAATAAAAAAAGACTAACAATCTGACTTGGCAGAACAAGCCCCTTTCCATCAAAACATCTCTTCTGGTTGTAGTAGTCAATAGACTCCTCTGCAGTAGGAAAGAACTGTAGAAAGCAAAAATTAAGTATAGACTATAGAGCAAGAACTAAGCATAGTGCACAACCAAATAAGAAAATAACTAATTTATCAACCAGATTCTGTTACCAAGAATAAATTTACCTTTAAGTAGAGGAGAAGACTGGATATCATCAATCCTGTCCTTGCCATCCCAGCCTTACAGTGCACAACTACTACATTCTCGATGTCCTCTTTCAGCCACGAATAAGCACTTCGACAAAATAATGATATCAGATGAATTGGTGGGCAATTATGATCATCGAATGGGAAACTAGCCACCTGAAAACAAAATGATAAATCAAACATAGGAACTAGGAAACTAGCACAAAATGTTTCTTTAGATAACTATAACCACGGAATGCACTTTATGCGATGATCTCTGTTTACTACGCCTTCTACTAAGAAAAGGGTGGAGTACTGGGGAAGAGCAATTTCAATTTTTCTATATAGTGTGACCTTCAAGATGAGTGACAACGCCACCTATTATGTTTATTCCAATGAAAGGAGGTACTCTGGAAGTTAAAGATTTAAGTCTTAGTGATGCATCTATTATGTGTTCTTTTAGAAGTTAAATTAATTCTGGAGTCGATTGTAACCAAAAGGAAATTGTCTTATGTTGTTTTCAAGAATATTGAACTCAAGTAACAACTTTGTTCTTTTCTATTCCTGTGAAAAAGATCGACTTCACAGAACAAAATCATTATAATAACTAGAAATCCCACACATCGACTCTAGGCAGAAGTAGCATTTTCCTTTAACCTCTCCACTAGATCATTAGTCTAGTCCAGAACACTCATTTTAGTTGTATAGAGAGGAAATGGTTACCAACCTTTCCTTCAAATAATGATGCATCATATAGCCTTTCTGAACACAGGTTGTATACTTTGTACTTCCCCTGCACATATAGCAAAATAAGATATTAGTATTATTATTATCATTTCTTTTTCATTCTAGATAAGATATTCCAATACATAAAATACTAGATAATGAGTACAAGATAAAATTATAACCAAAACCACATCTCAACATCTGATGCCGGAAGCTTCATGACATTTCATTCACCAACACAGTCAATCAATAAAGCACAACAGTGTAAATCAATAATTGATATCGGCAGTCATCCATATGATAATTATGTATATGTATAACAGAAATCAAAACCAAATTGCAACAGCCACTTTTTTAATCCCAGGACCCCAAACTGCTTAGGTCTACAATCCACACGACTCAGTAGAATATTAAAAAGAATGTAAGCTGTTTCACTCAAGTCAGATAACTGAGATAGGGATACGAGTGATTCCCTATGATCACTGACATGGGTACAGGCTACAATAATGGAAAAAGGTGCTATATGTCAATGTAACATTTAATAAAATAATATTATATATATTGTTTAACAAATAGTATGATGAATATTGCATAAACGATCTGATTGCAAAGAGAACAAAAAAAGAAAGCCTTCTTATTCCGAAGCAGGAGCAGAGTAGTGGAGTCAGGCTTCTCCCTTATTTTTACTTTCGTGAATGAAGCGTAAAGTAGCAGTTGCTTCTTTGCGGATGAAAAAAGAAGAGTTCCTGTTTTAGGTATCATTGTTTCAAGATGCATGAAAATTTCCAAAACATTACCCCAGGCGTCTAATTTTCTTCTGGATGTATCTCACTAACAGATGGTTTTTAAGATATTGGAGCCGTATCCAGAGCATATCAGACACCACAAGGATACCGCACCAAAAAGTTTTTCTTGTCAGTGCAGCATGGGTTAGTATCCATGTGTTCTGTGATCAAAATCTAATATTATCTGGACCAAGTTACAACAAGAACATGCAACCGCCTCTCACAAAGGGTTAGAGCATGACCAAAAGAAGATGAAGCTCAAAAATAAATTGCTCTGCTAAACTTATATTTGGCACATATCCAAATCCAATATGAGAAACAAATCTATCTTGCACATCCCAAAATATAGCATCTTGCACATAAAATTAACAGAGAAAACATTACGCTCAGGAAATCGTTCGAAAAGTGTGTGGACGAAGATGCAACAAGATCATCATAACAACTTTCTAAAGGCTAAACATTAGAGAAAGATACAAAGGTTAAATGGAGACAAGTACTTTGAACTGCTACTGGTGCATCCAATTGAGCAACAAATGTATGTTGCAAATACAATAAGTTGTCTTTATATCTTATACGTTTGGGATATACAGTCCACTATGAGTTCAAGTGATCAAGTAGAGAGCGTATGACTAGCCTTATAAACTCCAAATGCTTTTTGAGCGGGGGAAGGGGGAAGGGGGGGGGGGGGGGGGGGGTGTTGGAGAGGGAGAGAGAGAGAGAGAGGTGCAAATAGGTTGGCCAAGTTCATAGTTGATAGGTACAAATAGAAAAGTTCATTTGAATACGAAGAATAATAATTAAGAGGTAAAAAGTTAAAAAGATATGTAGATCACAAACATAACTAAATTATACCTTATGATGAGTTTCGAAAAACTTAATCACTTCTTCCATGTGGTTTCTGTAGAACCCCTGCAATATATATTCAGGTAAACTTAATGTACAGCAGCAGGATAAGTGAAGTCAGATGTAAAGTGCTATTTGTGTGCTAACCTCAACATATCCAAAAAAGCCAGAGCTCATATCACCAGCTGGGAATCCCATAGCAATAATGTTCTCGGTGATATATGTCATATCCAAATCAAATCCTCCCTCCTATACACATGTAGAAACACTGAGGTCATACATATATCAAAAACCATTATTCGGCAGTCCATAGATTTTTCTGAGAAAACAGACCACCACACAGAGAAACAAATGTAAACTTTGCTTTACTACAAAGAGGACCACATCAGCGATAATTATCAAGGAGCTCACCTGGTATCTGCGTTTGTTTTGAGAGACAACATGTCGGGCCTTAACTTGAACAGCTTTCACAGCACTCTTAGAAGAGTCGACTATCCCCTTTGTAATAGTATCAAATATACCAGGTTGCATAGCTTTTGAGCTTCCACTGGGATCATCATCTTCCACCGGAGCTTTTGGAGACAAGCGCAGTCCTAATCCACTTGTAAAGCGAGCAAAACTCGACTGTCCAGAACCAGTCGGAGAGTCTTGTGCTGGTGCCATTGGCTGAGGAATTTTCAGATTTTTGGCCCATGAAGTCAAGCCAGAAGTACTCAGCTTAGATGGTGTCTCCCGAGAACTATTATCTGATCCCGAGTCTGAGGCAGCAGGAGGTTGTTCCTCAGGAGCTTTCACTGAAGGTGAACTCGATGGAACCGAAGATTCCGAGTCCATCCTAAACCGCCCGAAATTCTGAAGGGGGAGCAAAATAACAGCTTAAACTACAGTTAAACTAATCAACAAAAGAGTAAATAATCACGGAAATTTGAACCTCTGCTACAAATCTAAGCTATATCCAATACTCACTGTCGAAAACTATTTCCTGAGCTACTCAGCTAACGGCAGCAAGTATATTAAACTCTTAATGGCTACATTAGCAAGAGGTTCATGCTCTCCACAACTTAACCATAAAAAAAAAATTGATCAAGTTTGCTCGAATAAACCTAATTTGCTGAATATAGGTACTCTGAGTACAGTAACATTCTAGCACTAACTTGCTTCATACGCCGATCAAAATAGGTCCATAACTATTGTAATTAACAATTTCACACCCAAATGTTGCCAATTAAATCAACAGTCGTAACGATATGCACAGATACACAAATCAATAAACTATGCGAATTGAAACAAGGATCAATCATCCTACAAATCCAGCCCTAGAAATCAATCAACGGCATAAATTAAGGGGAAATGAAATTAAAAAACTGAAAAAGGAAAATCCAACGAGAGGGTTGGATCGAATCTTACCGAGAGCAAGAGAGCGCGAGAATTTAGAAGAGGTGAGATTCCATACGAGAGAGAGAGAGAGAGAGAGAGTTCAGTGCTGGGTCTAGGGTTTTCAGAGAGAGAGAGAGAGACACAGAGAATTGGGGAGCTTGGTTACCGATCGATGTGTGTTTTGTGCTGGACATCTCACGTGGTCAACGAAGTTAACGGCGACTGTTTGACGCCGTCTGTCTCGTTAGGATAAGAATAAAAGAACAGCATCATCTCACGGCAACTAAACCCGTTAGGAGTTTAGCAGTCTCAGACAGTAGCTAACCGGTCACGTCTGTAAGTAGGAGGCTGTGACTCTGTGAGCTCGATCAGCGAAAACCAGTCGAACTTTGATGGTGTGATATGCTTGTCAATTGAGCAGTTCATGTCATTGTTATGGTGTCAAAGGGAGTAATATAAAAGGGAATGAACAAACCAAACATAAAAGTATCAAGGCTTTTGTTTGGCATGAACTTGTACAAGAACAGTAGAACTCGAAAGCCATGCGAAGCATAATGGAGGGGAAGCAACAAGCAAATAACAGTATTTACAATTTATTGATATAAGGCCAGTCCCCATTAGTTTTCATCTATCCACAATAATCAGCAGTTCTAAAGGATCTGAATTTCATGTTTGTAATTGGGGACGTCATGAAAACACAAACAAGCTTTCTTCCTTGGAAACTCATTTCGGGTCTATCACTTTAGTTCTACCTTAATAGACGCCAATTCTGACTAATTTGGATTCTCAAGCTCTTGGACCCCTGCCGCCAAACCAGCGAATGCTACTTGAGCTGCAGTTCTCTTCATGGCCTTCACACTCATTGGACTGTTCTTGCTCTGATTCAGCACAAAAAGCACATTAGTAAAAACGAAAGAGGTCACATTATAGAAAGAAGAATGGAAAGAATCATGAAGCTCTGATTGTTACCAGTTTGCAAGTTCCAGCATCAAGGTCGCAGACGGGGTAGTCATGAGGGCAGCAGCTGTAATGGTCATCGCAGCAGGTTGCAGACTCCATAGGGCAGCATCCCCACCCAAAGCAGAAGTTTCCATACGCATAGGCACAGCAGCATGTGGTTCCAGTAGGGCAAGTGTAGTAATCATCACAAACAGTTGATGGATTCACCGGGGGAGGAGGAGATGGAGGGGATGGGCCAGGTCTAGGAGGGTTCTGACCCTTCTTTGTTGGGTATGAGGGTTCAATGGCTATGCCACATTTGCCAGTCTTGGCGGGCACATTGCGCTCCAACCTGATGTAACCAGCTTCTCCCCAGTTAGGACCCCATGAATTCTTCACAATCCAGTAGTCCTTGCCATCTTCGGTACCATACCCAACAGTAAGCACACCATGGTCTAGATCAGTTCCACAGCGTCCGGTGAATACACCCTGAATAACAATAGAAATTGGAACTTGTCAGATACTTCATGGTAACATTCAATGGTAAAACGATAGTCCAACAATATAACAGGAAAACTGTTTCAAGAAAACAACATGTTAAATAGAGGCATTACCGATTGGTAGAGCTGGAATTCCCGGCCCCCAGCTTCAATGGCAACACTCACGGGCTGATGTGCCAAAGCCTTCTTCAAAGAGCTCTCATCATTTTGTTGAACATCTTCATATCCATCGATGGAAACAACATGAGCATTTTTCTGCATAAAACCGAAGAAAATATCAAGACCATGATGAAGTCATGAACCAATTCTCTGTTGAATTGGAAACCAATGAGGTGTATTTGGAAGCTTACCCTGTTAGCATCACATGTACCCTCGTTACCACGGTAAGGGTAATCCGCCTCGGTATCAATGCCACCATTGTTGATGATGAATTGGAAGGCATAGTCCATAAGCCCTCCATTGCATCCCTGGTTGTAGGATTTATCACAATCCACAAGTTCCTGCTCAGACAATGAAATTAGCTCACCGGTCACAATCTTGTTTATACCTTCCACTGCACCAACCGTTGAGAAAGCCCAGCAACTCCCTTCAATTCAGAACACACAATTATGTTAGTTACAAAGCATAATTCAAAGATACCAGAAATTCTAGCAGATAAATAAATGAGAAAATTAGATAAAAACTCAAAATACTAGACATTTTTTAAGATAAATCCATACATATTTTTCTTTCATTTTACACCCACTCCACATAAGCAAACTTACCATATAGAGCATATGTCTATGATTAATAGTTTTCTTCATTTTTTTAGTTTCTCTGATTTGCCATTCAGGCGATATAAAGCTAAATTTAGTATCTTTCTCAATTTTAACATCAATTTGAAACTCAAATACTGAGCTAAAATTTAGCTGGATTTAACTTTATCATAATCAATTACATTTTTTAATTTCTTACCTTGTTGTTACTAACTTGAGTGTATATATATATATATGTTATATATAGAAGTATGTCGTTTGTAATAGAATGATTCTTTTCATCCTTAAGCTCACATTTGGTGTCTTTCTACATAGTCGAAAAATGTCTAATTGTAAGGTACACGTTCTTGTTCTTTAATTAATTTTCTTCTTTTTAGGTATATTATTATATTATTTCTCATCCTGATCGAGAGAACATTTACATTTCTAATGTACCTATTAAGTAGGATATGATATGATAATATACCTACAAAGAAGAAACTCAAAATTGGGTTTAGAGTATAGGGTTAAGGTATAGGGTTTAGGGCTTAGGGTTTAGGCTTAAGATAACACTATAAAATTTCTTCCTTTTACTTTAATAATCAGATATCTTGTTTATTATATTTTACCTAATATGTAGATCATAGAATATATTTAATTCATCTAGATTTTTTCATAAAAATAAAGAAATCTACATGATTCTTGTAAATTGATTGAAAAATGTTAGTGTTAGAAAAAAAACTTATAATCAAGGTATTTAAGACAACATCAATTAAACGTATATATTATGTTTATATGTTATAGTTAAATGGTGGTAATTGTGTAAAATTTAGAAAAAATTGGACATAATATGTATCATAATTGATACATTTTAGATGTCTATTAGAAAGAAATATTAGGTGTGTTTTATTTAAAACCACTCTTTAAAATTGAGTGTATATGAAAATCCCTCTAAATAAATTTATCAAATTTCTTACAAATCACAAGGTAAATAGTAAAAATTCCAACTGTTTGAATTAAAACTGAATGAATTAATCATGCTACACAATCAAAAGTAACTTGAAAACACAAGACTATTAACTTGTAAAAGTACGAATAGTTTTTGCTACGAATTACGTAATCATGAATAACATATTCCCATTATATAATCAAGAATCACAAATTTACTAGTTGAAAAATAAAAAGGTTTCAGCTTTTTCTCGCAACCAATTATATTTTTCATATTAGAAGAACCCAAATTGTAAAGCAAAATTTCCAGGAAAAAAACACCCGTCCAAACAAGAACAACAAAAGTACAAAACAATGCAAGCTGAGAAACACAAAAGATCATCGTACAAACTCACCGCATTGGCCTTGATCCTTAACCTCGGCGACAGCGCCCTCGGCCCTCCAATCTACAGACGCAGGCAACTTGTCCCCGACCTGATACATATACCGACCCGACTCCCCACCCAAAAGCCTGGCGGACCGGTCCTTCTTCATCCCCAGAAACTTCGACCGGTACTCCAAGTTGGTCATGTCCGCGAACCGGTTCAAACCAACCTTGTAACTCCTGTTCACCTTGTTATGCTCGTCAACAAACCTCAGATTATCCTTAAAAATCTCGAACCTCCTCTCCTTCTCGCCCAAAGCATTGTACGCCTTGCGGTGTTTGACCAACCACGACTCGTACATGGCCTTAACCTCGGCCTTGGTCCTTTCTGGTACGACACTCATGTGGTGTTTGTTGTCGTAGTCGATGATCGACATGTCGGCGGCGGAAGCGAGGCCGAGGAGGAGGAAGAAGAAAACGGCGGCGGCCATGGCGGGCCCAGAAGATCGGGAAGAAAACGAAAAGAGACCCATGTTTGAAAAAAGGTCGGAAAATTTGATTTGTGGGGATTGGAAGGGTTAGGTTGGTGGGTATATATATGGGTTTTGAGGGGAGATTGTGATAGGCTGGACAAGGGAATGAGACAACCAATTGGGATTGGTCTGGAATTCGTTACGTTACGTTGAAATAGGAAACGGAGTCTCCTCTTTCCCTGGAAGATAGATTTTTGTTTTGTTTTGTTTTGTTTTGAATCATGGAAGATAGATTGGATTAGAGAAAGGATTAGAGAAAAGTTTTGTTTTGTTCATAATATATTTGAGAAAAGTTCACCAAGAGTCTTCAAAGTCTTGTGTCACCTGTTTGATACCTAACTTTCTTTTTTTTGGTCAAGTTGATACCTAGACTTTCAAAGTTGTTAAAATAGTATCTATATTCTTAATTTGCTATCAAAGAGATGTTTCTGTTAACTTTTAGTAACTATTCTGTTAATTTTTTTTTATCTTATCTTACTTATATGAAACTAAAATTTTCCATCCTAAGAACTAGCCTTCAACATTCCAACATTTCACCTAACGACCTCCCGTCTAAATGATTACTAATTATAGCGGAATCACTACTGCCTTAGATAAGAAAATCTTAGATCCTAAAAGCAAAGTATTTATAAGCTAAAACAAGCACAAAAACAGATTTAATTTTAAGCATATACTACAACTTAATATTTTTGTGACGGATTATACGGCATAAGATAGAATTTATTTATTCTAACATAAATACAAATACAAAACCCAGACTGCCTCGCTCTTAGGTAAACAGTTAAAAGCTATTTAATTATTCATACTTATAATTACAAGATAAACAATTATAAACAAAGCACACCACACCAGATGATTACAACACTGTCAGGACCCACCCTGAAACCCGAAGTAAGTCCTGCGGGGTCCACTTTCAAGAAAAATTTACCGAATATTTGGCATAACCTTCCTTGAAAATGGATAACCCTTACCTGAAAAATCTAACTTAACACTTCTATAACCAAACATCCATCTTCAACACCTGGAGCCTTCCTGCTCCCCAAGTTCATCACATCTCCCAATAAATAAATTACTCAACTATAATTAATAATCCCACAACCAACAATACTCAAAATTAATTCACTAACTGGTTATCAGAGCATATCTAAGAATGAAAGAATAACAACGGATAAAGATTAAGCGGAAGCAGCCTCTGACTATGCCTCGACTCCATGTACGCTCGGTCTCATTTAAACTTTTCCTGCATACTAGGTATTTAAAACCAAAGGGCCCAAGGAAAAATAATTTGAAACGTTAGAGTGAGTTGACAAAAATAAAATAAATAACTTAACAAAAACATGATTTATATATTTTCCTATGTTTCAACTTTAAAACTTAATTGCACGCAACTTTAAACGTCCTTAAAACTTTAAATCTAAATTCACTTAATAATGGCTGGTTAAATAATATAGAAATCTCAAAATGAGGGATATACCAGCCCCGCTGGTTAATCAATTATATAACTGAGAAGAATAAATAAAGGGAAGAGTTATCACCATGTAAAAGGAGCCTCTAGGCTCAGGTCGGTGCCTCCTAGGCTATAATAGCGTTTTACGCTATGCGCTCTACTCACCTATAGTAAGTAACCACTAATAATGGCTAGCTAATAAATAAATATAAATACCGATCGGTTGCCTCCCAAGCTATAATAGCGTCTCACGCTGAGCGCTCTACTCACCTATGATGAGAAACCGCTAATAATGGTTAGCTAACAATAATCAATATAAATGACCATATATTATGGTGACTAAAAATATACGAAATCACTTAAATCCATTAAACTTCTTCAAAATCATACGAATGGTACGGTTCCAAAACGTACTTGAAAATCATCATAAGAAATTGTATTAAAACTCAATGATGTGTCTCACACGTCGAAATATTCTCAAACTTATAAATATAAGCGAGATTTTGATATCAAATATAAATCATAAATAATAATATTTCCACTCGAAAATACTCGTTAAAATATTCTCCAAGTCAAAATGATTATGCCTCAAATAAACAATTAAATTATGATGGAGAACTACCAAAAATCCCATTTTCGGTAATCATTTATAAATCCCAAAGTCATCAAAATAAAACAGATAATATTTAAATTCATTGAACTCAATACAGTTCCCAACTGTACTTGGAAATATTGCGTAATAAAATAAATCACTTGATATGTCCCACATATCAAATAAAATGCTCAAGAGAGTTCCCGAAAAATAAATGGAACTCATTACTCCAAGAAAATACTAAATCTTCAATATGCCTTTGAAAATTAAATAAACTCTAGTGCATGCATGACATTCAAATCAAAGGTCCACTCACTGTATACGGTTATGTCTGCTGTCGATCCGAGGTCTCTCAACACGATCATCCTCACGTCCTGAACAATAAATAATATTAAGTCTCAAGACTAGATTAAAGCTTAAATAAATATTTCCGCAATAAAAAGGAAGCCTATAATTTCATCTCCCTTGCCCAACTTCTAAACTTTTAATCCAATAAGACTCACATTACTCCGCACTTATCGATAGCCATAAATTAGCCTTTTTAGAATTTAAAACCTGCTAAACCAACTGCCGAAATTCCATTCTAAAAACCGCCACAATTCTTAACCATTGAAAAATCCCAAACCTTATCAAAACTCCTCAAAAAATTCCAAACTTTACTTCATTAAACCTTTCTCATTAAAACCATCTCAAAAACATGAAAAACTGACCCTAAGGGGCGGCGGCGCAGGCGGCCGTATTCCGGCGACCTCCAATGACAACCAAATTTTGACACAATCTTCCTCTCAACATTCCAAACAACTTTCATAACTACCACAAAGTCTAATTTCAAGCCTAACTAGGGTAATCAAAGCCAAATATTAAAAATCTCAAATTTAAAACCCTAGAATTTCAAACATTCGATTCTCCTTACCTAGCTTGAGTTAGGCCAAATCCGTTTAGGGGTTTGCTGCAGGAAGGGAGAGCTTCCAAATGATACCAACAGCTCCGGCTATGGTGGTTGGAAAAGGATTTTCTGGCGAAAACCCCGCCACGCACAGCCGCGGCTTTCCGGTATGATTTCTCCTTCACAGCGGCGCGACACCGGCTGCCACCTACCTAGACTTGTAGAGGATGCTTCAAGCTTCAAATCGATACCAAGCACGTCACCTAGTTCGACCAGACGGCGGTGGACGGAGGCCGGGAATCTGGCGAAGGAGAGAGACGCGGGAGGGAGGAGAGAGAGAGGAAGAGTGAAAAATGATTTCTTACCTTACCCCATCCGGTAAGTTTCAATTTTTATACCCCCAACCGAAACAGTAAATTTTGTTTTTAGACCATAACTTCTTCATACGAACTCCGTTTCAAGCGTGCCACTTGTCCACGAACTCTGTTTAACGTCCTCTACAACTTTCATGAAGAAAGTTTTCCCAAATTCCAAACGGAAGAAAAAGTAAACTTTTGGAGTCTTAAATAGTAAATGGTTACTCAAAACGGTAAAAGCGAAAGTAATACCAAAAGTAAATAACCGTAAAATAACTTAAGAACCGGGATATGATAGCACACCACACAGTAATCACTATATTATTCTCACACTATACTAAAAGACTGTATTCTGGCTATCTTACTTCTTGAGAAAGATTGAGAGAACTTCGAACTTCTATCTCCTTCGAACTTCTATCTCAAGTTTCTCATGTTTTCCTACTGACATCTAAGGCTCCTTATATAGGGAGTAGACTCCAAACTAAAATTAAAATTCTCTTATACTAAGTGGGCGACAAAAGAAACTTATCATGATAACTTTATTTTTGAAAAAATAAGTCTTCTGTCTTCATACGTCGGCAGCCACTCACTTCATATCAGAATTTTTTTTTTCTTGATGCATCGGCAACCGTTCATTTTTCCAACATATTTACTATGTTGTGAATATTCTTTTAGATTTTCCTCATATCCTGCTAAAGAGTTGGGACTACTGCATTCTCATTCCCGTGCAGTGTCATCTTCTTCATTGTCAAGATCTGAATCAAAAGGATAAGAAATCTTATACTTTTCATCATTCTCGACTTTTTCTAGCCACGTGGTGGTAGCTAAAGTGCAATCAACCTCCTTCCTCATAAGGGCCGTGAAAAAGTCACAATTCTCTGGTGGAATGTGATTATAGCTAGTGACCATTATTTTCTCTCCACTTGCCAAAAGACTTGAATCATAGTCTCTTAGGACCACGTCTTTGATAATAGATATAGCCATAGCCATAGCCGTCGTTCATGGGGTGCTTTGATTTGGTTTACCATTGCCACCTGCAACAGCTGGTTTTTGAATTGGACTTTGGATTAACCTAACATAATGATATGGAGAGATATAATTCGTCTATCCATCTACCACTGTCCACTCTGGAGAAATTGAAATGAATTTTAACCTCAAAATACATCCATCAGGTCTAATGTTCTTGACAGCTTCAAATATTATATCTGGGAATCCTTTCAAATCTTCATTAGTTTTTGTCCAAAGGTTATGAACAAAACCGTTTTCCACAAGCCATAACTTGTGTTTTTGGGGATGTTCTGCTTGAACATCAACCAAATATCTCTCATAATATGGGTCAGGGACTGCTGATAATGTTCGTGGAAGAACATCTTTTCCTTCACCTAAGAGATTATGAAAGCTATACCATTTAGATTCTTTTAGTGCTAACATTGGGATTTTAGCACTTTCAGGATTTTCAAGGTAGAAAACTCCATAAGAAACAATGTATTGATAACCTGGTCCGTGATAGGAGCATAAAATGCGACATTCTTAATGTGTTATTACCTCCATTTGTACTTTGATTATCTCTTATTATCGTTGTAAACACGAAAATATCTGTGACAAATGACAGAACAACACGTGTACAAACAATAATTTGATTTAATCAATGCGAATGCGGGTTACAATCATTGTGAACTCCTCTGATTCTATCTCCGAATTTTGGTTTAACTCAAGGGTGACAAGCACTTGTTCTTGAGGGTTACGTGGGTTGATCACGTAACAAGTATTGGGGATTTGGATTTGGATTTGGTGAAAAACTGGCTATGAGCTTGATGGTTCTTCAAGGATTTAATGAAGAATTGGCTATGAGCTTGATATTTCTTCAAGGATTTAGTGAAGAACTGGCTATGAGCTTGATATTTCTTCAAGGATTTAGTGAAGAACTAGCTATGAGCTTGATAGTTCTTCAAGGATTTAGTGAAGAACTGGCTATGAGCTTGATAGTTCTTCAAGGATTTTGGGGAGACTTCTGAGCTCGCAGGAGGGATTTTTCTCTCTCTCTAGTCTGCTGCTTCTGTTTATGCTCTCTTGGTTTCTGCCCCTTCCTCTTGGTATGAGAGGGGGTATTTATAGTGTTAACATGCCTCCACTTAAGGCAAGTAATGAAGATTATAAATCAATAATATTTCCTTAATCGAATCAATGAATCTTGACTGATTGATTTACTTGCTGATTTTAACACAATCAGATCAATCAAATCTTAAGATTTAGATATGCCCAGATTGTTTTGGATTAATGTCCTGTTTTGATCAAGATCATTAGTAAGGGGTGAGCCATCTCGCGGATATGGAAAGTATCTCACAAGGAAACTTGATTTCCAAGCAAGCGGTGAGATCTGATCCCAGTTCGCGGACTTCCCCACGCGAGGCCATCTCGCCTCGCCTTCATGCAAATCCACGTGCGCGGAGCCATTTCGCTTCGCATTTATGTAAATCTACGCGAAGTCTATTTGGCCTCGCGAAGTCTAGTTCACCTCGCGAAGTGCGGTTCGCCTCGCCAAGTTCGGTTCGTCTTGCGATGTCTATTTCGCCTACCGAAGTCTAGTTCGCTTCGCCAAGTCCTGTTCACCTCGCCAAGTCTATTTCGCCTAGCGAAGTTCAGTTCGCTTGACCAAGTCTTCTACGCCTCGAGAAGTCCATTTCGCCTTGCGAAGTTCAGTTCGCCTGGTGAAGTCAATTCCGCCTCGCGAAGTCTACTCTCTAGTTCGCCTGACCGCTGGCGAACCATAATCAATTATTTTTGGGGATGTCTGACTTCTTTGTTTTGATAATTAATTTAATTTAATTGATAACTGATCATCAATCGACATTTGATAATTGATTTCAATCGGGATTTAAGTTTATGTTGTCAGCTGACCATTTCCACGTTGCCACGTGTTATTTCCAACAGCTTTCAAACTTTGTTGACTCACGAGCCACATATTTGCTTAGATTATTCAATGACTATTATTATCGTTAAATTTTATATGTCTACAAAATGCCCCCACTTCAAGGTGCGTCGTAGCCATGCTGTTGTCATGTGCCAGAGGCGCGTCTTGAAGTCTATGTCAATGGGTTAATTTTGCGGGAGTTCCCGAATTGATAGAGATTCTTAATTTTGTAAGGGTTCCCTATTTTCTGGTAGAGATTCCTTGAATTTATAGGATATCCAAATTTTGTAGGGATTCCTTAATTCGCAAGGATTCCTACCCAAATTTGATTTGGTAAAGTTTCCAAGTAGTGGGCGGAAATCTTTGATGTATTTCTTTCTTGATTTGCTGGATTCTCCATACTTTTTCAGTTTCAATGAGTAAAGACTGCACTATAAATTAGAGCTTCCGGTTGAACATTATTCCTCACAAAGTTACAACCAACTCCTTGCAAGATAAGCAGTATACTCTCTCTCCTTTTGATTTGATTGCTATTGCGCGGAGTTACATAATTCGCTGATCCCTCTCTCCTTTTTTTTTTTTTTTAATCTTGTAGGCTGCGAGATACTTCTGAGTTACCTACCTTCAGCAACAGAAGAAACCTTACTCGGCGAGGCGTTACAGGATTTTAAGGCAGCGAGGCGCGGCAAAAGTTTAGGGCCGCGAGACGCAGCAGAAAGTTCAAGGCCGCGAGGTGCTGTAGAAAGTTCAAGGCTGCGAGGTGTTGCAGAAAGTTCAAGGCAGCGAGGCGAACTCCTGTATACTACTTCGTATGGCATTTTTCAAGAGTTTCAAGAAAGGCACAATCACTATCCTTGAAGACAGCAACGACGTTCAAAGTGATGGCACCACCTTATATGCCTATCCTCCATTGACTGGGCCGCGCGCCCTAGAGTCTCCATTGTATGATGGTTCAGGTCATATTCCTCAGTGGTCTTTCCAACAATCACGTCAGCTGGCCACCTTTCAATCAGCCAAATCCACCAGTGAGAAGCAAAGCGCGGACGTATGGATGTTGAAGTCTGCCCATCATGACCATAACATTCCTCAAACACCGTTTGTGCTTCTCAACGACCGTACGTGCAAACGTTCAGTGCAATGGAGAGGGTTTCATGCTAACGGAGCCTTCTCCTACACGGAACGTTACTGGGAGTGGTTAGAAGATGTCTTAAGCTGAAACGGAGATCTCATCCACAAAACAGGTCTCTACCGAGCGGTGTTTGCATTGCTCTTTAGCTATGATCGTGTTGCACCTGTGATGCGGGCCTTCTGTGAGTATTGGTGCCCCAGCACAAATACTCTTCACACATCGTGTGGGGAGATGTCTATCTCTTTGAGGGACTTGACATATATTTGTGGTTTGCCCATAACTGGAGGGTTCTATGACGAAGTTGTTCCATGTATTGAATAATTTTCGGCCAAAGGTAGAAGTGGTGAGCCAATCATTCCCAAGAGCTGCAGGTTTTTATTTCTCGTGTACCACAAGCTTTGCGATAAAGGGAAAAAGGTGAAGATCGCGTCATGGATCCAGTACTGGTTCAAAGGGGATTTGAGATACAAGAGACCGCCTGCCAAGAGTACACGAAATAAGAAAGACGCACCTCAGAACCCGTACAACCCGTCTGGTGAAACCCATGAGGTTCAAGGCCGGACCGATGACGACTCCGCATCGTTCGATGACTTGGGCGTGGATGATGAAGACATAGAGCCTACTTACTTGGCGGCATTTTACGCGTGCTGGTTGTGTCTATTTGTCTTTCCTATGGACGACACAGGCTTGATCCGACCTAGCGTGTTTAAAGTCGCCAGCAAAATGTCCCAAGGCTATCAATTTTGTCTAGCTGTACCTGTGTTGGCCAACATTTATCAAGGCTTGAACGAGATTTCTGCTTCGAAAGATCTAGGGAATTGTTCAGCCACATTACCCTTTCACTACGTGTACACGTGGTTGGCAGAGTATTTCGACACCCATTTTTATTCTCCTCTTCCTGACAGCTTTAAACCGCGCATCGTGAGAATGCTAACCGTTCAGACATTGTTTACCTCACCTGCCTTCGATCCAAATTTCTTACTCTTAGGCAGGACAACCGGCGAGTCGTTCAACCCTACAGTCCTTACCGTTTTAGCCGTCAATTCGGCTATGTTCAAGATGTTCCAGGAAGCCTTCAAAAGGACATTCGGACTGGTGCATTTTCATTGACGTATTGGCATTGGGAAAGCTTTACCAAACGTGAGACAAGAAGCACAGTGACGTTGCCACCTGAGAGCGCTCTAACAGAGTGCATGGTGACTCGCGACTATGTTGAATGGTGTGGTCCAAAGTATACTGTTCCATGCCTAAGATGACTACAACAACAATGCCTATTGTTGGATCGCTGCACAAGGTTTTAAAGGAAGACAAGATTGCTGCTCGCGTGGTACTGCCCCGCCAGAAAGAGGTTCCCCGCGAGATTCCATTTCGTCAGGAAGTGGTTCCCCGTGAGATACCATTTCGACAGGAAGTGGTTCCACGCGAGATGCCGTCTTGCCAGGGAGTTGTTACTCGCGAGATGCCATCTCGCTAGAGATTGGTTCCTCGCGAGATGCCACCTCGATAGGAAGTGGTTCCCCGCGAGATACCGTCTCGCTAGAGAGTGGTTCCTCGCGAGATGCCATCTCGCCAGATATTGGTTCCTCGCGAGATGCCGTCTCGACAGGAAGTGGTTCCCTGCGAGATTCCATTTCGTCAGGAAGTGGTTCCTCGTGAGATTCCGTCTCGCCAGAGAGTGGTTCCTCGTGAGAATGAACTTGGCAATAATCCTCACGCATCTTCTATCAAGGCGTTGCCCCCAAGTAGCAAGTCTCCCGATGGACCGCACCAAGTAGAAGGTCATGGGGACTCATCTGATCATCATCTCGCCCAGAGTCACCTTAAATTGAAGGGGACCAACACCCAAGCAAAAAGGCTCAGTGGAAGTAGCAATAGTTTTAAGGACGTGAACTTCAAGCGTCGAAGGATTGAACCCGACCTCGGCTCTGTTTATTTTAATCCTAACGATGAATTTGTCCTTAATAGTAATTTTCTTGGCGAAATTCCGAGTCCCTCACAACAAACACCAAATTGTGTTGAGGTATGTTCGCCACCATCACCATGCATCTTTTTTTTGACATTACATGCATGATCTGAACTCATTTTTTTTTACCTTCTTGTTTTCAGCTAGAAGGACTCCTACCTTTTGAAGATGAAGCTTGTTCGAAAGAGGTTCGCGTCCTTTCAACAGAACCAATGAAGACCGACTCTTTTCATGAAGACAATGCATGCGAACAAAATGAATCGCAACAAGTTAATCATGAAGATGTTTTGGTGAATCCTCCAAGGCTTTTAAGCAATATGGCATTCTCCGAAGTCACCCACGGCGAAGTTGATGTTATGGACACTAACCAAGGGCTCCGAAAGATTCGTATTCAGGCCGCCACTTTAATTTGTGAACAAATTGAAGATGTCATCACGAAGCACTCATCAAGAACATTTCTTTCTAAAAAGAAAGACCTTGACGAGATGGTGGCCGAACTTCAGTGTTATGGGTTTGATTGTTCACCAGTAAAAGACAAGGTGGAAAGCTTGATGACTTGTGGTACTCAATACAACACGGCAAGGCTTGTATGCACGCATAAAGCTACTCTAGGCACATGTGATCAACGTTTACCTCATATGGAGGATGAAATTGCAAAGTCGATCAAACTTCGCCAAACTGATCTTGGTCAACGTCAAGTTATGATTGAGTCCTTGGAGAACTTGAAGGAGAAGCAGCGGAGGTTGGAGCAGGAGATAGCCTCCCTAGATGCGAGCCTTCTACCTCATGACAAAAGGCTTGCCGATTTAGAGAAGCAGAAAGTCCAAATCAAGGAGACTCCAGAGTTGACTGTTGAAGAACTTGAGGAAGCAAAGAGGTTCCGAGATGATTTTGAAAAGCAACGCAACAGCTTCAAAGACCTATCTTGGACATGAAGGGCCCATCATTGTTTAGCAACTTATGATTTATTCTTTTTTTTTTGCACATGTAATAAGTCATTTTGACAATAGAACTCATTATGCAATAAAAAAAGATTTTTTTTTTATGTGACTGAACTCAAGAATATAATTCTTAAGCTGCCTACGTATCCTTCCAAAGAAAGAATCAAGTCATCACGTAGTTCAAGGATGAGGATTTAGAACTCTTTAACTTTTTTTTTTGTTTAAGTGCGTTGTGCTGTTTAGGCTCATGCATGCTAGGAGCAATTTTTTTGTGTCATTTGCAGTTTAAGCTCGTGCAGACAAAGAGCATTGTTTTGTCATTTGCTTCAAGCATAGTATTTCTTCAAGAACTTGCCGTTGATTGGGCCAATTCTCAAACCGTCTTCGGCCACGATTTTGTAGGCGCCGTTGGTGTAGACTTCGCTGACAACATAAGGGCCATCCCATTTTGATTTGAACTTGGGACCGGTCTTGTGTGTCATCATGATGGGTCTGCGTACAGCAAGGACCAAATCGCCAATTTGAAAGGATCGAGGCCGAACCCCTTTGTTGAAGGCACGCGACATCCGGGCTTGATAGCATTCTAGATGTTGTTGCGCATCGAGCCTCTTCTCATCTAAGGCTTCCAACTCTTGAAGTCGTAGCTTGATATTTTCCTCATTTGTGAGGCATTCTTGCAAAGAAATCCTCAATGAGGGAATTTGCTTCTCTAATGGCAAGACAGCTTCAACACCATACACCAGAGAATAAGGTGTGGCATTTGTGGCAGTTCAATATGTCGTTCTATATGCCCACAATGCTTCGCCCATCTTCTCATGTCAGTCTCTTTGTGACTTGCTGACGGTCTTCTTCAAGATGTTGCAGAGAGTCTTGTTAAATGCCTCCGCTAAACCATTAGCTGGTGCGTTGTACAGTGACGAAAAGTGTAGCTTGAAGTGATACTTCTCGCTAAGCTTTCGCATAGCGCTATTTGAGAAGTACTTGGCGTTGTCCATGATGATACAACGTGGCACACCATATCGCTGGATGATGCATGTCTTAATAAAGTCTACGACAGTTTCTTTCTTTATTTCTATAAGCGGTACCGCCTCTGACCATTTAGAGAAGGAATCCGTGCCTGCCAAAATGTACATGTGGCCTCCAGAAGATTTCGGATTTATGGGCCCCACAGCGTCTATCCCCCAGACATCAAACGGGTGAGAAGCGATCGTAGGATGCAATAGCTCAGGCGGTTGATAGGAGCATAAAATGCAACATTCTTAATGTGTTATTACCTCCATTTGTACTTTGATTGTCTCTTATTGTCGTAGAATAGAGTCATAATGTAGAGTTGAAAGTTTTTGGTAGAGTTGTGTGTAGAACGTGTTAAACATAAAGGAACGATATAGAAATTTGTCAAAAGCCAATTTGTGGAACCTTAGAGATGTTCTTATGATTCTATAAAGCTTTTACATTGTCACAAATTGAGTTAATTCTCTGATACTTAGGTGACATGCAGAAGAGTTCATGGGAGAAAGAATTAGGAGAATTGGAGTTATGCCGGAATCATTGCCGGAAGGTCAGACTGCCAGAACAGAGAAACCTACTGCCTGCCGAGAGAAGTGTTCCTGATGGACCTCGGGAAGCAAAGCAGCTGATCCATGAAGCCTAGTCCATGAAAGGAGAGGTCCAAACCAAGTCCAAGATGGAGAAGAAGATCTAAATTCGGTAGAATATCAAGGAATGTCCAAGTCTTGATTCCTGATTAATTTCGGGAAAATTCTTGTGCACGTTTCACAACTTCAACGGGCTCTCCAGGACAGCTCACAATGAATCAGAAAACGTGCTAGATATGGATAGAGAGCTACAAGAGTCTAGTTTCCAAATCAATTGAAATAACCTTAATATCTATTTTCTAGAGGGAGTTATGACGAAATCATCAGACAGAGGTCATTGGGCCGAATTAAGAAAGAATAGGGAAACCTAAACCAACTCGGATTTTACTTGTGTGGCCGGCCTCTCTAGGGCCTTTCTTCTCTATAAAGAATGACTTCAAGGGCAGAAGGGGATCATCTCTACCTTTGCAATTACATAGCCGAAACTCTACCAAACCCTATACAGAAAATTACTTAGCCGATTCATCCACAACAAACCATAAGAATCACTCCATCCTTCCACCGATTTTCCCCACACTTGCCAAATCTTCAAAAGTTGTAAAAGTGTGATTTTCTCATGGCTTCTTGTATTATTTTCTGTTTAGTTTCGAACTCTATTGTAATATACTTTTCGATTTTGGTTTTATTTATCAAACATGGTTTTCAGATTTCTTTGTGATCTTTGATTGTTCTATGTTTTGATTTGTAACTTCTTGAATAGATGATGATTTCGTGATTTAGGTTTTGGGGCAGTAGCATTTTCTTATGTGTTTTTGATTTCTAATTGATTAATTGTCATGAATTCATGCATCTAAATCAGTCCTTGAGGCTGCCTCGGCTATGGTTGTCCTTAAGGTGCGGTTTCATCTACCATAATAATTTTGGATCGATTCATACGCAAAGTTGTCTTGGTCTTTGTTATTAACTTAGGGCGGATTTAATTCTGATAATTTGCATGCTAATAGGATGAGTGGCGCTATGCCTTAGATCATGTTTCTGATTGATTCATGTGCTAAAGTGTTTTCTTGTTTAATCTCTACGCAACGTGTTTTTAAATGAGTTAACATTCATGTTTAGGATCAACCGCAAAGATGGTTCTAAATACCTGAGGAGTCTTAACAATTAGACAACCGCAAAGGCTCTAATTAGAATCAGAATTGGTTAGAGTCGAGGACAATTTGAACGTTGTTGCCCGGCCTTGCATGAAGTTGTTATGTGTTCTGGATGGTTTTTCGTGTTACGTGTTGCATGAGTATGATGATCACTTGTATATAATAATCTTAGGTTTAATTTTCAGTAGGTTATTCATTAGAATTAATCAATCTTAAACCTCTAATATTTCGATGTATATATGTGAATACTTGTTTATAAGTTGTTTGGTTTCTCTTCTTTTGATCGCCATTTGGTTTCCCCGGCTAGAACGATCCCTACTTGTCCATATTACTACGATTGTAGGGTAATTAAATTGAAGTTGTTTGACCTCGGTTACGTGACACGTCAGCGGTGGATGGATAAAGTTTGCGTGGAATTGACAAGCTTGGCTTTTTTATGCATACTCCATGCAATCCTTGACCATCGTGGGCCAGTAGTAACCCATTCGCCTTACTTGAAAATGCAACTTAAGGCCTGATTGATGAGCTCCACATATTCCAGAATGAACATCTTCCATGGCTTTGGACGCCTCTTCTTTTCCCAAACATCTAAGGAGTAACCCGTCAAATGATCGTCTATAAAGAGTCTCCTTGTAGTAGAAAAAGCGTGGGGCTCTTCGTTTGATATCCGTCCGCTGTTTTAGATCGTTAGGTAGCTTGTTGTGCTTAATGTAGTCGATCAAGGGATGCCTCCAATCTTCGACGTCAATGACATAGACAGAGACCGCATTGGAATTTTCGCACAATAGGACAATCCCTGTTGAGACAACCCATCGTTGGCAAATTGAAAGGTCCACAATTTCATTATTCCATAATGCCAAAGTTGCTGCTAGGTTGGCCAAGGCATCCGCCATTTGGTTTTCCTTCCTTGGCACATGTTCTAGTGTAACAACATCGAAACCTGTGAAGAGTTGTGTAGCAAGACGGAAATAAGGAACCAAATCCTCCTTCCTGACTTCATAATTAGTTAGTAGTTGATCAATTACTAACTTCGAATCCCCGTACACTTCTAGATTTGCAATTTGCATTTCTAAAGCCGTTTGTAACCCCATAATGAGAGCTTGGTATTCCGCAACATTGTTGGAACACAATTCACCGAGAGTGAAGGCATATGGCAATATTTGCTTTTGGGGGTGACGAAGACAACGCCAGCCCCTGCTCCGTCTATTCTTGACGATCCATCAAAGAACATCTTCCAAGTGGGGAGAATTTTTGCAAGAAAGACTTCTTCATCCGGCAAGTCGTCTAAAATTTCCCAATCCGCAGGGATTGGGTGATCCGCTAGAAAGTCAGCCACAGCTTGGCCTTTAACCGCCTTGGCAGGTACATAAACGATGTCATGTTGATTGAGGAGCAGAGCCCATTTCGCCATTCGTCCTGATAGGACTGGTTTAGACATGACAAACTTGACTGGGTCGGCTCGGGCTACTAAATGCACCGTGTAAGCTTGCATGTAATGCCTCAACTTTTGGATGGAAAAGATGAGAGCGAGACATGTCTTCTCTATTGGAGAGTAATTTAATTCTGCTTATGTGAGAGTTCGACTCAAATAGTACAAGGCCATCTCCCTTCTTTCCTTGTTTTCTTGGGCTAGAAGTGCTCCAAGCGATCTTTCTTGAGCTACGATGTAAAGGGTAAGAGGTTTCCCAGGAATGGGTGCTCCTAACGCCAGAGCATTAGCCAAGTACTTTTTAATGCTTGCGAAAGCATTGTGACATGATTCGTCCCACAGGAAAGGCACATTCTTCTTCATGAGTCGACAAAAAGGTTGACATCGACCCGCGAGGTTGGAGATGAACCGCCTGATAAACGCGAGTTTTCCTTGGAGGCTTCTCAATTCTTTTAAGTTCGTTGGCTTCGGCATTTCTTGAATAGCCTTAATCTTTGATTGATCTACTTCAATGTCCCAATGCTTCATGATGAATCCAAGGAACTTGCCTGAACTCACACCAAAAGCGCACTTCAATGGGTTCATTTTGAGTTGATACTCGCGTAACCTATTGAACACCTTTCGTAAGTCTTGCAAGTGATCACTCCTTTTTCTTGACTTGACAACCAAATCGTCAACATAGCACTTGACGTACTTGTGAAGCATGTCGCCAAAGATTTTCTGCATGGCACGTTGGTATGTTGCACCAGCATTCTTTAATCCAAATGGCATGACTTTGTAACAATAAATGCCTTTGGGAGTGCGAAATGCAGTTAGCTCCTCGTCTTCTTGCGCCATCTTTATTTGGTTGTAGCTAGATGATCCATCCATGAAAGACAAAGCTTCATGACATGTGGTTACATCCACCATGAGTTCGATGATAGGCAAAGGGAAGTTATCTTTCGGACATGCATCATTCAAGTAGCGAAAGCCTACGCAAACATGCATTTGTCCATTCTTCTTTTCAACCGGGACAATGTTTGCGATCCACTTGGGATATTGGACCTCTCTGATGAAGCCTGCAACGATTAACTTGTCAACCTCTTCTTCAATTTGAGTTTGAACCTCCGTTCGAAAATGTCGTGTCAGCTGTTTGATAGGTCGAGCCTCCGGTTTAACAAATAATCGATGAACTGCTACTTTAGGGTCAAGACCGGGCATTTCTGTATAAGTCCAAGCGAAGACATCCTTGTATTCAAGCAACAAGTCCTGGTACTCATTCTCCTCTTGGGAGCTTAGCGACGCGCTCACAAATATCGGTCTTGGGTCTTCCTCCGTCCCTAGATTGATTTTCTTAAGTTCATCGACCATGGATTTCACCCCATCTTCAAGTTCTGGAGAAGCTGCCTCTACTTCATATTCGAAGCCTTCATGGTCATTCTCTTCATAAGCTTCTACTTCGGCTACTGTGATGTGATAAGCACATTGAATAACATCATCTTCATCGCCACTAGCATCATTTCCTTCTTTATCTTGACCGGTGAGTATGACGGTATGTTGCCTCACTTTAAGTTGGTCAGTCGAATTCACCTCTAGCACACAATGTCTTTTCATGCGTGATGGGATAAGTCTTTGGATTTCTTTATTTTTCGATTGACCAACTTCTTCTTTTCTTTTTCTATCTTGTTGACCTTTAGGAGCTTGGATCCTTTCAAGTGCCGACTTTCGAGGAGCTGGCTTTAACTGTTTATTTTCTTCATTTGACGAGGACAACCTTTTGAACACAGAAGTTCGTGTAGCTGTGGTGTCAAGACGATTGAAGACGGAGCTTCGACTTGTTGATTTATCAACACGTTCAAACGCCGAAACTCTGCCTGTTGAGTTAGTAGTACTTCGAGTACTTGGGCAGATGTGATTGAACGCTGAAGTGCGAGAAACATATTGGATTTGTGGAATCTCATCTTCTACTTCTTCGACGCTTATGTACTGCATGCTTGCTTTCTCCGCCTTTCTTCTGCCAGAGATTTTGATTGGCTTGTTTGGGGTAAAACTAAGACCCGTTTTAAACGAATCACTTGTTTTTCCATGTTCTCTTAGCTTCTTTTGAAACTCATTGAGCTCATGAGCTTTTTTGCTGACGGCTTGATCATCTTCTTTACTTGATGAACCGAAGTCGAATCCAGCCTTTGCCAACAATTTGTAAGCATTGGGGTCAAACCTTTCATTTGTTCTTTTCTCGGGTAAAGACCCGTACTCTACCCTTCCTTAGATTGGTTTGCCGAATCCTTTCAATGGTTGCCTGGTAGGAGTTTGGTCGTTTAAATTTGTCAATGGCAATATTGATGCTTCCTTCAATAATTTTATGTCCTCTTCACTCAACTTTCGAGGACTTACTTGCCGTTTTGTTCCCGTAAACGGAGACTCTCTTTCCTTGCACTTGGACTTTGGCACATATCGAAGAATTGGGACAATTAGACTGGAATTGTTTGATCTCACAGTTTTGGATGAAGACTTATGTGACTCTTCATTTCCCTTGCCCTTCGTTTCAACTTCTTTCCTTGTCACCATTGTGGCTTTCCCTTTTGAGGGTGCTTTGACTGGCAGAACTTCAATTACTGACTCCTCATCTATATAGAACTTGGAATCTATGAAGTAAGACTCAGCCTCGGTGAATGGCTTGGTATCACCTATCACTGTTTTCACTCCTCCACGGTAAAACTTGAAGCATTGATGCAGGGTTGAAGGTATGACATCATTTTCATGAATCCATGGTCGTCCCAACAATATGTTGTATGAAGTCTTTGTATCGATCACGTGGAACAAAGTGTGTGACTCCAACTCGCCAATAACCATGTCTAGCCAAATCATACCTATTGCTCTTTGCTCTCCTTGGTTAAAACCCTAGATCATGAGACGACTTTTAGATAACTCGTCGATATTGATGCCGAGTCGAGACATTGTCGATTTTGGCATAATGTTCACAACAGACCCTCCATCTACAAGCATGCGGTTTAATTTTTGCTCTCGCATGTAGCATGTCACAAAAAGAGGTCGATTGTGTGGCTTTGAACCTAATTGTAAATCTTCATCCGTGAAATGAATGGCGTTACAACATGCTACGCATGCCGCACACTCATTGATGTTTGAAGAATATTGCACGTTTGGCCGATTTGGAAAGTTACGACACGTTTGAGAGACTAAATTTTAGAGGCAAGTCTTCCAATTGTCTCAGTACTTTAGTTTCTTCAACCTTCTCAGCATCTTTGGAATCACCTTCAAAACTGGTTATCATTGAATTAGCTCTCCAACTCACTCGCATCTTAGGCATGCACCTTGCTGGCGGATTTTGATTGAAGGACTTTTGTACACAAGGAGCGAATTTCTCCTTTATACATCTTGTTTTATTCTTTGCGAGGCATTGACGACTCCCATGTGGTCGTTTATGACCTGGCTGCGAGAATAGTGGACTTGACAACACAGCTTTACGCGCTTTTCGTCAAGTGACAAGTATCCATCCTTCACCATCATCACATGAGGTAGCTTTAGGAGCGAGGTTTATTTGCTGGATTGGCTTCACTCCTTCTAACTTTTTGTCATTGCCCGTCCCTTTTGAGAAATGGCATGGCGCCTTCATTGGCATGGAAGGTACTTGAACCGGTTCAAAAGACCCAAATGAAATGGTAGTACAATTGACCGCGGCAACCTCATCGACATCCAGCTCGATTCTTCCTTTCTTGGCAAGCTTCATGATCAAATCCTTCAAGACAAAGCACTTCTCAACTGGGTGGCTGACGAGGCGATGAAACTTACAATACTTCGGATCATTGACCCGATGCATTTCTTCTGAACGTTTGCACTCTGGGAGTTCTATCACCTTGTTTTCAAGCAGATCCTCCAACATGCCTGCTACGTCGGAATCTGGGAATGGATAAGTCTTTTGCACCCACTCAGTCAATGAGTGTTTCTTCCTTCCGTAGGCTTGAGTCGGTTCTACTCTCTTAACCTCCTTCTTGTCTCGTGTGGAGATCTTGATTGGAGCAACACTTACCGTCATTGACTCCTTTGTAGATCTTTTCACGACCTTGTCAACTTTGCTGCTGAAAGCTTTATCTTTTCGTTGACCATTGACAAACTCCTTCTTACCCTTGTGGCTAGCTATGCTCAACTCCATATCATGCGCTCGTGTAGCTTGTTCTTACCCTTGGAGAATGTACAACAAATCGAAATGCATGCCTTGGATGCACATTTCTACCGCAGACGTCTCCGACAAGCGGTCTTTACAATCAAGACTGAGCGAGCGCCACCTGTTGATGAAGTCAATTGCTGGTTCATCTCTCCATTGTTTTGTGTTGGTGAGTTCCATCTTGTACTGTAGAAGCGGTTTACGAATTCACGTTCCATTTGGTCCCAACTGTCAATGGACTCGGGCTCTAAATCCATGTACCACTCAAAGGCATTGCCTTTCAAAGAGCGAACGAATTGTTTGACAAGGTGGTCACCCTCTGTCCCGGCGTTATTGCAGGTTTCAATGAAGTGAGAAACATGTTGCTTTGGATTGCTTTTCCCTTCGAATTGCTGGAACTTGGAGGCTGGTATCCCAACGGCATCCTTAGTCCATTGATTCTTTTGGTGTAGGGCTTGGAGTAGGTGAGAGAATCACGTGAAGGACCTCCATATTGAGCTCTGATGGAGTTGGTGATGATGTCTTGCAATTGTTGAAAGGACATTGATCCTAGCGAGCCATCATCGTCTTTGTCATCGTTCTTGGAGCTCTCGCCTACTTTGTGCTTCTTTTCTTCATCTTGACTTTCAAGCCTGCTATAAAGCTCGGCAATTTGTAAGTCTTTTTCTTCCACCGTTCTAGTGAGCTTCTCAATCGCTCCCATCAGATTGGCTATTTGCTCTTCAATGGTGGACGCGCCTGTCACCATGACTTGCATGGGGATAGGTTGTGATGAATAATCTGTTGGCAGGCCATACGTGTTGTCTTCATCACCATTTGGACTTCCATCATATGAAGCCGTACTTGATTCATCATCCGTGGCAGTGATCGCTCCCTTGATTTGTTTGGAGTTTCCTTCTCTTTACTTCGCGAGGCGCGCTTGCCTTCACTTCGCGAGACATGCTTGTCCGCGAGATTCGCCAAGGTGATGACTGGTTCGCGAGGGTTGGAAGGTAAAGCCACAAATGTTGTGGGTTGATTCTTCGCCATGCTACGAGTGACATGACCAGAGGGCTCGCAGTTTGACCTGGCGGTCGTTGGTTTTGACTTCTTCGTCGAGATGGCTTGAGTGATCTTGGAGGCCATTATGTCGAACGAATTTGAACTTGCTTGCGAAGAAGGAGATGAGAGGCAAAGTTTGTCCCACTGGGCGTGCCAATTTTGTAAACACGAAAATATCTGCGACAAATGACAGAACAACACGTGTACTAACAATAATTTGATTTAATCAATGCGAATGCGGGTTACAATCTTTGTGAACTCCTCTGATTCTATCTCCGAATTTAGGTCTAACTCAAGGGTGACAAGCACTTGTTCTTGAGGGTTACGCGGGTTGATCACGTAACAAGTATTTGGGATTTGGATTTGGATTTGGTGAAGAACTGGCTATGAGCTTGATAGTTCTTTAAGGATTTAATGAAGAATTGGCTATGAGCTTGATATTTCTTCAAGAATTTAGTGAAGAACTGGCTATGAGCTTGATATTTCTTCAAGGATTTAGTGAAGAACTGGCTATGAGCTTGATAGTTCTTCAAGGATTTTGAGGACTCTTCTGGGCTCGTTGGAGAGATTTTTCTCTCTCTCTCTCTCTAGTCCGCTGCTTCTGTTTATGCTCTCTTTGTTTCTGCCCCATCCTCTTGGTATGAGAAGGGGTATTTATAGTGTTAACATGCCTCCACTTAAGTCAAGTAATGAAGATTATGAATCAATAATATTTCCTTAATCGAATCAATGAATCTTGACTGATTGATTTACTTGCTGATTTTAACACAATCAGATCAATCAAATCTTAAGATTTAGATATGCCCAGATCGCTTTGGATTAATGTCCTGTTTTGATCAAGATCATTAGTAAGGGGCGAGCCATCTCGCGGATATGGAAAGTATCTCGCGAGGAAACTTGATTTCCAAGCAAGCGGTGAGATATGATCCCAGTTCGCGGACTCCCCCACGCGAGGCCATCTCGCATCGCCTTCACGCAAATCCACGCACGCGGAGCCATTTTGCTTCGCCTTTATGTAAATCTACGCGAAGTCCATTTCGCCTCGCGAAGTCTAGTTCACCTCGCGAAGTGCGGTTCGCCTCGCCAAGTTCGATTCGTCTTGCGATGTATATTTCGCCTAGCGAAGTCTATTTCGCCTAGCGAAGTCTAGTTCGCCTCGCCAAGTCTTATTCACTTCACGAAGTCCTGTTCACCTCACCAAGTCTATTTCGCCTCGTGAAGTTCAGTTCGGTTGACCAAGTCTTCTGCGCCTCGCGAAGTCCATTTCGCCTTGCGAAGTTCAGTTCGCCTCGCGAAGTCCATTTCGCCTCGCGAAGTCAATTCCACCTCGCGAAGTCTACTCTCTAGTTCGCCTGACCGCTGCCGAACCATAATCAATTATTTTTGGGGATGTCTGACTTCTTTGTTTTGATAATTAAATTAATTTAATTGATATCTGATCATCAATCGACATTTGATAATTGATTTCAATCGGGATTTAAGTTTTTGTTGTCAGCTGACCATTTCCACATTGCCACGTGTTATTTCCAACAGCTTTCAAACTTTGTTGACTCACGAGCCACGTATTTGCTTGGATTATTCAACGACTATTATTATCGTTAAATTTTATATGTCTACAATCATAAAATAGAGTTATAATGTAGAGTCGAAAGTTTTTGGTAGAGTTGTGTGTAGAACGTGTTAAACATAAAGGAACGATATAGAAATTTGTCAAAAGCCAATTTGTGGAACCTTAGAGATGTTCTCATGATTCTATAAAGCTTTTACATTGTCACAAATTGAGTTAATTCTCTGATACTTAGGTGACATGCAGAAGAGTTCATGGGAGAAAGAATTAGGAGAATTGGAGTTATGCCGGAATCATTGCCGGAAGGTCAGACTGCCAGAACAGAGAAACCTACTGCCTGCCGAGAGAAGTGTTCCTGATGGACCTCGGGAAGCAAAGCAGCTGATCCATGAAGCCTAGTCCATGAAAGGAGAGGTCCAAACCAAGTCCAAGATGGAGAAGAAGATCTAAATTCGGTAGAATATCAAGGAATGTCCAAGTCTTGATTCCTGATTAATTTCGGGAAAATTCTTGTGCACGTTTCACAACTTCAACGGGCTCTCCAGGACAGCTCACAATGAATCAGAAAACGTGCTAGATATGGATAGAGAGCTACAGGAGTCTAGTTTCCAAATCAATTGAAATAACCTCAATATCTATTTTCTAGAGGGAGTTATGACGAAATCATCAGACAGAGGTTATTGGGCCGAATTAAGAAAGAATAGGGAAACCTAAACCAACTCGGATATTACTTGTGTGGCCGGCCTCTCTAGGGCCTTTCTTCTCTATAAAGAATGACTTCAAGGGTAGAAGAGGATCATCTCTACCCTTGCAATTACATAGCCGAAACTCTACCAAACCCTATACAGAAAATTACTTAGCTGATTCATCCACCACAAACCATAAGAATCACTCCATCCTTCCACCGATTTTCCCCACACTTGCCAAATCTTCAAAGGTTGTAAAAGTGTGATTTTCTCATGGCTTCTTGTATTATTTTCTGTTTAGTTTCGAACTCTATTTTAATATACTTTTCGATTTTGGTTTTATTTATCAAACATGGTTTTCAGATTTCTTTGTGATCTTTGATTGTTCTATGTTTTGATTTGTAACTTCTTGAATAGATTATGATTTCGTGATTTAGGTTTTGGGGCAGTAGCATTTTCTTATGTGTTTTTGATTTCTAATTGATTAATTGTCATGAATTCATGCATCTAAATCAATCCTTGAGGCTGCCTCGGCCATGGTTGTCCTTAAGGTGCGGTTTCATCTACCATAATAATTTTGGATCAATTCATACGCAAAGTTGTCTTGGTCTTTGTTATTAACTTAGGGCGGATTTAATTCTGATAATTTGCATGCTAATAGGATGAGTGACGCCATGCCTTAGATCATGTTTCCGATTGATTCATGTGCTAAAGTGTTTTCTTGTTTAATCTCTACGCAACGTGTTTTTAAATGAGTTAACATTCATGTTTAGGATCAACCGCAAACATGGGTCTAAATACCTGAGAAGTCTTAACAATTACACAAACGCAAAGGCTCTAATGAGAATCGGAATTGGTTAGAGTCGAGGACAATTTGAACGTTGCTGCCCGGCCTTGCATGAAGTTGTTATGTGTTCTGGATGGTTTTTCGTGTTACGTGTTGCATGAGTATGATGATCACTTGTATATAATAATCTTAGGTTTAATTTTCAGTAGGTTATTCGTTAGAATTAATCAATCTTAAACCCCCAATATTTCGATGTATTTATGTGAATACTTGTTTATAAGTTGTTTGGTTTCTCTTCTTTTGATCGCCCTTTGGTTTCCCCGGCTAGAACGATCCTACTTGTCCATATTACTACAATTGCAGGGTAATGTTGTTTGACCTCGGTTACACGACACGTCAATCCGTCATGGAGAGGTCCTACGGTTTTATCACCGCTCTTGTATCTTTCCCAAAGCGTCTTCTCCTCTGATATCGGTTTCAGATTTCTTGGATTGCAACCTTCTCTTTCAAACATCGTCATTTCTCTTGTAAGAGCATCATGCAAATAGTTCTTATCACCTGCAACCATTTCAACATCATATTCATATTGAGTTAAAAACATCTACCATCGCAAAACTCTTCCTCTATCAGCAACATCAGTTAATTTGTAGTTTTTGAAATTTTTAACTCTTTTGTTATCAGTTCTTACTACAAATTTATTTGCTAAGAATGCCTCAGCACCCTTAATGTTTTTAATTAAGGCAAAGACTTCCTTATCTCCACTAGAATAGTTTAACTCAGCTGTGTTAAACTTTCCTGATAGAAATTTACAAATCTTTTCATGATTTGTATCTGGAGCAACAACTAAAACAACTCCTACCCAGTAATAATCATTTGCGTCAGTTTGCAAGATGATCAAATCTCCTTCTTCAGGTAACCATAAAAGAGGAAGGTTTTTTGTTAATTCTTTAATCTTTCTGACAATATTACTGTCATCTTCTGTGAAAGACCATTTCTTTTTAGAACTTGTTTTGGGAGAGAGAAGTGCAGTGAGTCCACTGACTTGAGGAATAAAATCTCTCGCAAAATTAACAACTCCCAAAAATCTTTACAGAGATTTTTCATTTAGGATATTGTCTGAAAATTGGCTGATTTTCTTGACAATGTAAAGATTGAAATCAATTTCTCCATCCTTAACATGAATGCCAAGGAAATCAATTTCTCCCTTTATAAGGTGAATCTTCTTCTGTCCGAGGATGATTCCCTTTTGGACAATAAGTTTACACACCTGTTCCAAGTGCTTTAGATGTTCGTTCATAGTTCTAGAGAAGACAAGGATGTCATCTATATAAACTATGCAAAAATCTAAGTAGGGATTGAAAATATTATCCATTTTCTTGGAAAATAGATATGGTTTGCTTAAGACCAAATGACATAACTAACCATTCATAATGCCCTTAAGGAGTTCCAAAAGTTGTCAAAGCAATGGAATTAGGATGCATTTTAACTTGCCAGAAGCCTGATTTTGCATCAAAACTTGGAGAAGATCTTTGCTCCTTTAAGCCTATTGATGAGAACTCTCACCTGAGTTATTTGATAACCATCTTTAACGGTCTTTTTATTCACATCCCTATAATCAATTACCATTCTGGCTTTTCTTCTTAGTTGTTCTGCATGATTTCTTAATAAGAATGTTGGGCATGATGAGGACTATTTGAAGGCCTGATTAATTTCTTTTCAAGAATCTCTTGGATATGACTTTCCATCTCTTTCCTATCCTCTTCTCTATAGTGAGGGATGGCCTTAACATGGCAAATAGCATTTGCGTCATGCATTCTTAGCTGAAAATATATTGGGTTTCTTTCCCAATACAGTTGAGGATCTTCACTGATTACTGATTTCAGCAAATTTCCTATTTCTGTGAGAGTTGGCATTTTCTTTTGTTCTACCTTATTAGCATATATCGTTAAATTATGCTCTCTGATGTATTCTTCTTCTCCGTCAAAACTCTCACTGTCAGAAATATGATATTCATAATTTTCCTTTGATTCAGAGTTTTCTGAACTTGTTGCTTCGTTTACCAAGATTTTATTGTGACCTTTAAGCTGGTCTTGTAACAGTAAAACTGGTTTATAATCATCACCACTCTTCACTGGCGACTTCTGATATTGGTCTGTAAATCCTTTACTTGTAACGCGCACCGTGTCTGTTAATCGAGATTCCCAATGAAATTTTTGATTTTTCTCAAACCCAATCATTTCTGGTGTTTGAGTTACTATCTGTTGAAGAAGAAAGTCAATTCCAATCAACAAATCAGCGGTCTGGCTTTCACACTGCCAGATGATCCTAATGATAAAATTTCCTCCTCCTAAGGAAACTTTTACATTAAGGGCCATTGTGTCCATGACTATTTCATTTTCTTCCATTGCAATTTCAGTAACTGCTCTTGGAGATTTTTTCCAATATTCTTCAGGTATTGCATGTCTTTTAGCGAGAGTGTATCCTGAACCACTATCTACAAATGCATGTAGATGATACTTCTTGTAATTAGGAAACTTCAATCTAATAGTGATATAATTGCTATATATATACTTGTTTGGATTGGCTTTACTTGCTCTTGCTTTTATGGAGTATTAAATAATTCTGTGAAATGATTGACTCTTCTCACAGTAGTTACGGAATTAAGAGGATTGACGCTTGTCACAGTAGTTATTGGATTGACACTTGTCACAGTAGGTATGGAATTAAGAGAATCAAGAGACTCTTTTATTTCCTTGTTCTGGCTTAATGAAGTTACAAACTTCATCGTTTTTATATCCTCTTTGAGGTTCTTCTCTTGTTCTTTTTTATGGAATACATTATATTCCTCTTCTACCAGGATATGAGCATCATTATCCTTGGTTTTTCTTCTTAGCTATGCAATAAAGCATTCTCGATGATAAGTTTCTCTTGTACTTTCATAGTACATGGGAATTGTATTATTATCATCACATTTGCAATAGTCACATGTAAACTTTCCCGGATTGGGATGGAAGGTGTCAAGACCCACCCTGAATTTCACCCTGAAACCCGAAATAAATCCTACGGGGACCACCTTAAAGGAAAATTTATCTAAAATTCGGCATAACCTCCCTTGAAAATGGACAACCCTTCCTAATAATACCTGCAAACACTTTAAAAGATTTCATCTAGAACCCTCTACTCCCGGAGCCTTCATGCTCCCCAAATCACAACATCTCTCAATTTATTTACTAACTTTAATAAGAAAATCTCAAACCAACAATCATAGGTTGAGAGCAACTCTAATAGAGGAGAAATGAACTAGTAATATAGAAATGAGCAGAAGCTATACTATTGACTATGCCTCTTCTCCATGTACGCCCGACCTCAACTATACTAACCTGCAAACTGGACATTTTAAAACGAAGGGCCCAGGGGAAAACATTTAAAACGTTAGAGTGAGTGGACAAACATGAATTTAATGAAAATATTTATGCTTTCCCAATTTAAATCTTCTTAGAAAATATGCTACATGCCTCAAGCGATAAATAATTTATCCCATAAATATCGAGCTTCTTCAGCTCAGAAAAATATTTATCAAAATATGTATGTATTTACACACGCCCATACTCCCTATATAAATTAATAGATTTAAAATAATCTATATAGGGCTACTACGCTTGCATCCAACTCTCACGTCATGCCTTAATACGGTGATACTCTACGCCATTAAGGTGGACAGACGGGTGTATAAATATGTGCCCATACCCCCTATATGAATTATACACTCATATAGGGCTACTACGCTTGCGTCCAACGCTCACGTCACACCATAATGCAGTTATATACTAAGCTATTAAAAGTCTTCGACATGTTTCGGGCCAATCCCTGTGGCTCATTTTAATAGATGAAGCGCTTCTAAGGCTCTCAAGCCGCAAAAAGCCCACGAGATAGAGACAAACTTCAGTGGCTCGTGGATTGGTTTGAGACTGTGACACCCCGCGGGGTAAGATTGTTCTTAATCCCAGTTCGTATAGGAGTCTATAGTTGGCAATATAGAAGCAAAGCCCTATGCGGAATTGGAGTATGCAAACTGAACATGTCTCACAAGTTGGTTGGTTCGCGTGAGCAAAATCGTGTCCTTGTGGATTAAGGTTTTAGAATCCAACTTGAACTGTGATTTTCCTTCTGCCACAAGTTAAGCTTCTATATAAAGGGATTTAAAGCTCCTTCTAAAGACAATCAAATCTCTCAACAAAAATACAAACTGCAAACACCAGTTACCTTTCGAGCTAGTCGAAAATCTTAAATCTAAACACACCGCCGCCTAGCCTTTTCTCAGAGCTCTCTCGGACTCTTTTCCAGTCACTCTGATTTCCCTATAATTGCTCTGCTCGCGACACCGTGAGTATCAAATCTCCTTGTGTTCGTAAATTTCTCCTCTGAGGTGGCACCTGGAAACCCATTTCCGCCTGATCAAGAAGTCAAGCCTGCACACAAGCTTTTTCCTCGTCCGCGAGGTGGCACACCTGCAATATTCCCCTACTCTTTATTCGCTAGAAACCTCCACTCCGCGTGCTGAGGATCGTGGCCAAAACAGTGCTAGTTAGGAAAGTTGTAGAGGGAGTTGAGAGGAAGATGCTATAAAAATTTGGTAAGCATTGGAGGTCGCTGGAGTCGGCCTACGGCCGCCGCTGTTAGGGGAATTTTTATGGTTTTAAAGGTGTAATTTTAAGGGGAGTTTAATGGTATGAAGTTTAGAATTTTTGGAAGAGTTTTGAATAGATTTTGGATTTTTGAAAGATTGGTGAATTTGGTGGTTGATGGGGGTAGAATCCAACCGTTGGATTTCCCTTATTATTGTTTTAGAATGTTGAAATAAATGAAATGAGGTTGTGGTTGGAGTTTGACGTGAATCCGATAAGTTTAACCCTAGAAAGAGTAGTGGGTTAGGTTGAAGAGTTTTGGATCATATATTTAGGTATTGTTTTTTATGAAATTGAAGTTTGGTCCTAATCATAGTTTTTGTGCCAGGATTTGAGGAGACCTCACTTGAGTGGCGAATTGGATTTCATCTGGCTTATGCCTAAAGTTGTGAGTGGACTTTTGTTTTATTATATCATGCATGCAATTGTTTATTGTTGAGTAATTTATTTTGTTGGAGCACTGGACGTCATTTTTATTTGACGATTTTATTCATTGTGGTGAGTTACCGAAAATGGGATTTTCGGTAAATTATATATATTTATGAGGAGAGTATGTATATAAATGTTAGCTAGTTTTCTTAGAGCCCTTTCGGATTCTACCTCGGTTCTCTCTGAACTCCCTCTGTTGCTTTGCTCGCGTCCCGCCGTGAGTATCGATCGCCTTGTGCTCGTAATTCCTCACCTGAGGTGGTACCTGGAAAACCTCTTCCGCCTGATCAAGAAGTCAAGCGCACCCTACTACTCTTTCCTCGTCCGGGAGGTGGCACGCCCGCTACATCTCCTTCTCTTTGTTCGCTAGAAACCTCTGCTCCGCGCTGAGGATCGTGGCCAAAACAATTACAAAAACATTGCAATTATCTTATTGGTTATAAAAAAAATTCAAACCCAACGGCTCATTGTTTTGGAGCCGTTAGATTGCATTTTCAAATAGGAGCAACGGTCAGATTTGTATAGGTAATCAAGCCATGTGCGCATATTTGGCTGACTTGGCAACATTGTGAGTGAATCAACCTGGGTCACTTTGTTGGGTTAATACACTAACCTAACATATATTTAACCCAAAGTGACCTGGGTTGATTTGGAGGAGGCCCATTTTTATGGGTGGAAACTTATTTTTTGTAGCTGGGTCACTTTGCTTATGTGAAAGTGACCTAGATTAATTTTATTAGCAATAGGTGGACATGGTCTAAGGGTCGTAGATCTCCCCATGTGTAATGAGTGAATAATCCCAAATAATTGATATGTCATCTTGTGCAAAAGTGCCCTACGTCCTCTTCTATCTTTCAGTCTCTATTAGTCAAGTTGGGTCCAAAATGCTCTAGTGGTCACTCACTCATTTGTCTCGAATCCCCTCTTAAAACATCAAAACATTCTTTCTCTCCATCTTATTTACTTAATTCTCTACCACCATTAATAGTATATTGAGACTTAACTTTGATCAATATCACGAGATTCAAACCCAAGTGTTAGGGTTCCACAATTGGAACCAAACCACTAGTTGTCATCTTCTATGCTTCTCGATTCATTTACCACATTTATCGTATTATGTCTACTTGATGTAACAATACACATAATTAGTTTTTATTTTCTTGGAGGACGGTATTTAGATTGAAGGGAGGCAGCCCACGAAATCAGAAACTTTATAAATCACATGCGGCTCGCGGGAACCTAACTAACATCTGGTCCAAATCAATTGCTACATGAATAGCAAGACCCCGCTGGCACAAGATTTTCCACCTTGTAAGCCTGCGGCATCCGACAGTCGGGTCTCATGATAACCCAGACTGACGCTTTTTACCACCGTCATATAGGTCTCATATGTCCTCAATCAACCTACCAATAAGGAACTTGTGAATATTAAAGCTCGAACTTAAATAAGGTTTCACTCAAACAAGTGTATTGTTATCCCTGTCAAACCTTATTTTTGCATATCATCATTAGGGTTTATGTCAAACCCTAGATGCGCAATTGGCTTTAAGTCCTGTAAAGTGACTAAGGCCAAACTTCTAAAAGCAAAATATTCAGGGGCAGAGGAATCAAAGAGACAAACAATGGTGTATTAACAAAATGTCCATCTGTCTGATAATGAGGCTCAACTTCCTCTCATTCTCCATTTTCCACTCTCAATTCTCAACTCTCAGCTCTCAACTCACACCCCCAAGACAAAATGTACCTTGAGCTAGTTCTTGCTGTTGGCTCGTGAACCTTGACTATTCTTCTCCCTCGAGTCTTGCTTCGTCTCTCTTATATATAGGTATCTGTGAGATTCCTAATGTGTGCAAGCAAAAATGGGTACCAAACATTCTTCCTTTGCTTCAGTTTTGCTTTCACTACTTCTGCTACATTTGTGTCTGCAACCTGATGTAGTTGAATGTGCTGAAAGAGAAGCTTTGGAAATAATCATCGGTGGTGGTGGCGGCAGCTACAGCCCCCCTGCTCCCTCCCCCGAATACGCTCCCTCCCCTGAATACGTAGACTGCCCTCCCCCTCCCCCTCCTCCTTGCCCGCCGCCACCATCCCCGCCACCGCCACCGCCACCGCCGTCACCTCCACCACCACCACCTCCGTCCCCACCACCACCACCTCCGTCCCCACCACCACCACCGCCTCCACATTCACCACCACCACCACTACCGCCACGACCACCGAACGAGAGACTTGCAATTGCCCTCAGGGTAATTAAAAGGTTCAAAAAGCTCATCGGGGTGGATCCAGATAACATCACAGGCACATGGAAGGGCAATAATCCTTGCAACTTCACAGGCTTTATCTGTGGTGTTGTCCCTGTCTATAACCAAGACGCAGTCGCCGGAGTTAACTTCAACGGCAGAAAGTTGGCTGGCAAATGGGGCGGCAAAGAAAGACAGCTACCCCTGGACGGTTTCCTAGACCAGCTACCAGACCTGGTGTTTTTCCATGCCAACTCCAACAATTTCACAGGCCAAGTTCCGATTGGTACATCCAAACTTAAATACTTCTTCGAGCTCGACCTCAGCAACAACAAGCTAGATGGAGGGTTTCCCTATGAAGTTCTAAGTGCCCCAAACTTGACATTCTTGGATCTCCGGTTCAACAATTACCAAGGTTCAGTTCCACCCCAAGTGTTCCTCTACAAAGACATTGATGTAGTCTTCCTCAACAACAACAACTTCAACGAGCAGATTCCTGATGCCGTTGGCTCCTCAACAGCACATTATCTCACTTTTGCCAACAACAAGTTCTGGGGTCCGATCCCAAGAACCATCGGCAACGCATCGAAAACTCTTTTTGAGGTCCTCTTCCTCAATAACAGACTCTCAGGTATATATGCTCCCTAATCTTAACAAATATATGTTTATGTTCTTAACTAAATATTTAACCTCTAATAAACTTGCTTAACAGGGTGTTTGCCAATGGAAATCGGAAAACTTAACCAGGCAACGTTGTTCGATGTGAGCTACAACCAGTTAACAGGGCCAATTCCGCAGTCGTTTGCTTGCTTGAACAAGATGGAGATTCTGGTCTTGGACAACAACCAGTTCTATGGAGCAGTGCCTGAGTTGGTATGCAAGCTGCCCCGCTTGACGAACTTGTCATTGGCAAACAACTACTTCACCCAAGTCGGACCGGCGTGCCGAAAACTGATCAAGAAAGGGTTTCTCCGTGTCGACAACAACTGTATCTTGGACCTCAAAGACCAAAAACCAAAGAGTGAATGTGCTTCCTTCTTCTCTAAGCCCAGATACTGTCCCAACGAGCGGTCCTTGCTTTACATTCCTTGCAAAGGGAAATATTCAGGTGAGAATTCGAAGAAGCTTGAGCATCGAGGACAAGCGTCTGCCCCATTAAGTTATGGTACTCTTAGACCACATAATCCTTGATTTGATTTCATGCTCATAGGGGACTCATCAAAGAAGAATCACCGATGGGTTTTCATCCGCCACTTCTTATGCATATATGTTTTACTTGTTAATGTTTATATCTTCTATCATAACTTATGGAGCAATGTAACCTGATTTGTAGTACCAATTAAGGTGCACATTTATAGAATAATGATGAGGTTTTCATTCGTTCTATAATTTTAAAGTGTGGTCATTTTCTTTCCTCAAAAAGAAAAAGAAAAAAGAAAATGTGGTCATTTTCAGGCGGCTATCCTATATGTACGGGGGAGGGGACAATTAACAATTGGGACCATAAGTCCCTTAGTCAATGAATCTGTATTTAACATATTAATTTAATCTATGTAAATATACTATAAGAGTAACTTTAAGAAACTCTTTATTTTAGCTTTTGGCTATTTTAAAGAGGGTGTTTAGCTTTTTTGGATGTTTTAAGAGCTCCAATAGACTAGCCAAACTTAAGCTATTATAACTTTTAGTTATCTCGTTAGTTATATTTAGCTAGCGAGATAACTCAAATGAGGCTAGCTATAATTTATTACATTCATTTTAAAATATTTTAGGTGATATATAAATACATTTAACTATTTAATTTGTATTTAAAGAATAATATTAATGTAATGCTAGTTTTTTTTTTTAAAAAAAAACTTCTTATTAATAACTCACACACCCTACATATGTCAGTGAAGTTTAAACCCATGACCTCAAAGTTGTCAGTTAAACACCTTAACCAACCAAGCCACGGCTCACCCATAATGCTAGTTAAAATAGAGAGCATTGATGCATACACATTCCTAAAGTGGCTAGCCAAAATAACATTTTAGCTAATTTGACAAAAAAATAAGAGAAAATTAGATAAAAACTCAAAATACTAGACCTCTTTTAAGATAAACTCATACATATTTTTCTTTTATTTTACACCCATTCCACATAAGCAAACATACCATATAGAGCAAATGTTTATAATTAATAGTTTTCTTCATTTTTCGGTTTCTCTAATTTGCCTTTCAGACAGTAGAAAATTAAATTTGGTATATTTCTTAATTTTAGCATCAATTTGAAACTCAAATATATACTAGCTAAAATTTAGTTGGATTTAACTTTGTCATAACCAATTACATTATTTAATTTATTACCTTGTTATTACTAACTTGAGTTTATATATATATTTATGCTATATACAGAAGTCAATGAGTGTTTCTTCCTTTCGTAGGCTTGAGTCGGTTCTACTCTCTTAACCTCCTTCTTGTCTCGTGTGGAGATCTTGATTGGAGCAACACTTACAGTCATTGACTCCTTTGTAGATCTTTTCACGACCTTGTCAACTTTGCTGCTGAAAGCTTTATCTTTTCGTTGACCATTGACAAACTCCTTCTTACCCTTGTGGCTAGCTATGCTCATCAACTCCATATCATGCGCTCGTGTAGCTTGTTCTTCAAAGGATCGAGGCTTGATGCCTTGGAGAATGTACAACAAATCGAAATGCATGCCTTGGATGCACATTTCTACCGCAGACATCTCCGACAAGCGGTCTTTACAATCAAGACTGAGCGAGCGCCACCTGTTGATGAAGTCAATTGCTGGTTCATCTCTCCATTGTTTTGTGTTGGTGAGTTCCATCTTGTACTGTAGAAGCGGTTTACGAATTCACGTTCCATTTGGTCCCAACGGCATCCTTAGTCCATTGATTTTTTTGGTGTAGGTGAGAGAATCACGTGAAGGACCTCCATATTGAGCTCTGATGGAGTTGGTGATGATGTCTTGCAATTGTTGAAAGGACATTGATCCTAGCGAGCCGTCATCGTCTTTGTCATCGTTCTTGGAGCTCTCGCCTACTTTGTGCTTCTTTTCTTCATCTTAACTTTCAAGCCTACTATAAAGCTCGGCAATTTGTAGGTCTTTTTCTTCCACTGTTCTGGTGAGCTTCTCAACCGCTCCCATCAGATTGGCTATTTGCTCTTCAATGGTGGACGCGCTTGTCACCATGACTTGCATGGGGATAGGTTGTGATGAATAGTCTGTTGGCAGGCCATACGTGTTGTCTTCATCACCATTTGGACTTCCATCATATGAAGCCGTACTTGATTCAACATCCGTGGCAGTGATCGCTCCCTTGATTTGTTTGGAGTTTCCTTCCCTTTACTTCGAGAGGCGCGCTTGCCTTCACTTCACAAGGCATGCTTGTCCGCGAGATTCGCCAAGGTGATGACTAGTTCGCGAGGGTTGGAAGGCAAAGCCACAAATGTTGTGGGTTGATTCTTCGCCACGCTACGAGTGACATGACCAGAGGGCTCGCTGTTTGACCTGGCGGTCGTTGGTTTTGACTTCTTCGTCGAGATGGATTGAGTGATCTTGGAGGCCATTATGTCGAACGAATTTGAACTTGCTTGCGAAGAAGGAGATAAGAGGCAAAGTTTGTCTCACTAGGCGTGCCAATTTTGTAAACACGAAAATATCTGCGACAAATGACAGAACAACACGTGTACTAACAATAATTTGATTTAATCAATGCGAATGCGGGTTACAATCTTTGTGAACTCCTCTAATTCTATCTCCAAATTTAGGTCTAACTCAAGGGTGACAAGCACTTGTTCTTGAGGGTTACGCGGGTTGATCACGTAACAAGTATTGGGGATTTGGATTTGGATTTGGTGAAGAACTGGCTATGAGCTTGATAGTTCTTCAAGGATTTAATGAAGAATTGGCTATGAGCTTGATATTTCTTCAAGGATTTAGTGAAGAACTGGCTATGAGCTTGATATTTCTTCAAGGATTTAGTGAAGAACTGGCTATGAGCTTGATAGTTCTTCAAGGATTATGGGGAGACTTCTGGGCTCGCGGGAGAGATTTTTTTCTCTCTCTCTCTAGTCCGCTGCTTCTGTTTATGCTCTCTTGGCTTCTGCCCCTTCCTCTTGGTATGAGAAGGGGTATTTATAGTGTTAACATGCCTCCACTTAAGTCAAGTAATGAAGATTATGAATCAATAATATTTCCTTAATCGAATCAATGAATCTTGACTGATTGATTTACTTGCTGATTTTAACACAATCAGATCAATCAAATCTTAAGATTTAGATATGCCCAGATCGCTTTGGATTAATGTCCTATTTTGATCAAGATCATTAGTAAGGGGCGAGCCATCTCGCGGATATGGAAAGTATCTCGCGAGGAAACTTGATTTCCAAGCAAGCGGTGAGATCTGATCCCAGTTCGCGGACTCCCCCACGCGAGGCCATCTCGCATCGCCTTCACGCAAATCCACGCACGCGGAGCCATTTTGCTTCGCCTTTATGTAAATCTACGCGAAGTCCATTTTGCCTCGCGAAGTCTAGTTCACCTCGCGAAGTGCGGTTCGCCTCGCCAAGTTCGATTCGTCTTGGGATGTATATTTCGCCTAGCGAAGTCTATTTCGCCTAGCGAAGTCTAGTTCGCCTCGCCAAGTCTTGTTCACTTCACGAAGTCCTGTTCACCTCACCAAGTCTATTTCGCCTCGTGAAGTTCAGTTCGGTTGACTAAGTCTTCTGCGCCTCGCGAAGTCTATTTCGCCTTGCAAAGTTCAGTTCACCTGGCGAAGTCAATTCCGCCTCGTGAAGTCTACTCTCTAGTTCGCCTGACCGCTGGCGAACCATAATCAATTATTTTTGGGGATGTCTGACTTCTTTGTTTTGATAATTAATTTAATTTAATTGATATCTGATCATCAATCGACATTTGATAATTGATTTCAATCGAGATTTATGTTTTTGTTGTCAGCTGACCATTTCCACGTTGCCACGTGTTATTTCCAACAGCTTTCAAACTTTGTTGACTCACGAGCCACGTATTTGCTTGAATTATTCAACGACTATTATTATCGTTAAATTTTATATGTCTACAATCATAAAATAGAGTTATAATGTAGAGTCGAAAGTTTTTGGTAGAGTTGTGTGTAGAACGTGTTAAACATAAAGGAACGATATAGAAATTTGTCAAAAGCCAATTTGTGGAACCTTAGAGAAGTTCTCATGATTCTATAAAGCTTTTACATTGTCACAAATTGAGTTAATTCTCTGATACTTAGGTGACATGCAGAAGAATTCATGGGAGAAAGAATTAGGAGAATTGGAGTTATGCCGGAATCATTGCCGGAAGGTCAGACTGCCAGAACAGAGAAATCTACTGCCTGCCGAGAGAAGTGTTCCTGATGGACCTCGGGAAGCAAAGCAGCTGATCCATGAAGCCTAGTCCATGAAAGGAGAGGTCCAAACCAAGTCCAAGATGGAGAAGAAGATCTAAATTCGGTAGAATATCAAGGAATGTCCAAGTCTTGATTCCTGATTAATTTCGGGAAAATTCTTGTGCACGTTTCATAACTTCAACGGGCTCTCCAGGACAGCTCACAATGAATCAGAAAATGTGCTAGATATGGATAGAGAGCTACAGGAGTCTAGTTTCCAAATCAATTGAAATAACCTCAATTTCTATTTTCTAGAGGGAGTTATGACGAAATCATCAGACAGAGGTCATTGGGCCGAATTAAGAAAGAATAGGGAAACCTAAACCAACTCGGATTTTACTTGTGTGGCCGGCCTCTCTAGGGCCTTTCTTCTCTATAAAGAATGACTTCAAGGGCAGAAGGGGATCATCTCTACCCTTGCAATTACATAGCCGAAACTCTACCAAACCCTATACAGAAAATTACTTAGCCGATTCATCCACCACAAACCATAAGAATCACTCCATCCTTCCACCGATTTTCCCCACACTTGCCAAATCTTCAAAGGTTGTAAAAGTGTGATTTTCTCATGGCTTCTTGTATTATTTTCTGTTTAGTTTCGAACTCTATTGTAATATACTTTTCGATTTTGGTTTTATTTATCAAACATGGTTTTCAAATTTCTTTGTGATCTTTGATTGTTCTATGTTTTGATTTGTAACTTCTTGAATAGATGATGATTTCGTGATTTAGGTTTTGGGGCAGTAGCATTTTCTTATGTGTTTTTGATTTCTAATTGATTAATTGTCATGAATTCATGCATCTAAATCAATCCTTGAGGCTGCCTCGGCCATGGTTGTCCTTAAGGTGCGGTTTCATCTACCATAATAATTTTGGATCAATTCATACGCAAAGTTGTCTTGGTCTTTGTTATTAACTTAGGGCGGATTTAATTCTGATAATTTGCATGCTAATAGGATGAGTGACGCCATGCCTTAGATCATGTTTCCGATTGATTCATGTGCTAAAGTGTTTTCTTGTTTAATCTCTACGCAACGTGTTTTTAAATGAGTTAACATTCATGTTTAGGATCAACCGCAAAGATGGGTCTAAATACTTGAGGAGTCTTAACAATTAGACAACCGCAAAAGCTCTAATTAGAATCGGAATTGGTTAGAGTCGAGAACAATTTGAACGTTGCTGCCCGGCCTTGCATGAAGTTGTTATGTGTTCTGGATGGTTTTTCGTGTTACGTGTTGCATGAGTATGATGATCACTTGTATATAATAATCTTAGGTTTAATTTTCAGTAGGTTATTCGTTAGAATTAATCAATCTTAAACCCCCAATATTTCGATGTATTTATGTGAATACTTGTTTATAAGTTGTTTGGGTTCTCCTCTTTCGATCGCCCTTTGGTTTCCCCGGCTAGAACGATCCTACTTGTCCATATTACTATGATTGCAGGGTAATGTTGTTTGACCTCGGTTACACGACACGTCAATCCGTCATGGAGAGGTCCTACGGTTTTATCACCGCTCTTGTATCTTTCCTAAAGCGTCTTCTCCTCTGATATCGGTTTCAGATTTCTTGGATTGCAACCTTCTCTTTCAAACATCGTCATTTCTCTTGTAAGAGCATCATGCAAATAGTTCTTGTCACCTGCAAAACCATCGTAAAACTCTTCCTCTATCAGCAACATCAGTTAATTTGTAGTTTTTGAAATTTTTAACTCTTTTGTTATCAGTTCTTACTACAAATTTATTTGCTAAGAATGCCTCAGCACCCTTAATGTTTTTAATTAAGGCAAAGACTTCCTTATCTCCACTAAAATAGTTTAACTCAGCTGTGTTAAACTTTCCTGATAGAAATTTACAAATCTTTTCATGATTTGTATCTAGAGCAACAACTAAAACAACTCCTACCCAGTAATAATCATTTGCGTCAGTTTGCAAGATGATCAAATCTCCTTCTTCAGGTAACCATAAAAGAGGAAGGTTTTTTGTTAATTCTTTAATCTTTCTGACAATATTACTGTCATCTTCTGTGAAAGACCATTTCTTTTTAGAACTTGTTTTGGGAGAGAGAAGTGCAGTGAGTCCACTGACTTGAGGAATAAAATCTCTCGCAAAATTAACAACTCCCAAAAATCTTTACAGAGATTTTTCATTTAGGATATTGTCTGGAAATTGGCTGATTTTCTTGACAATGTAAAGATTGAAATCAATTTCTCCATCCTTAACATGAATGCCAAGGAAATCAATTTCTCCCTTTATAAGGTGAATCTTCTTCTGTCCGAGGATGATTCCTTTTTGGACAATAAGTTTACACTCCTGTTCCAAGTGCTTTAGATGTTCGTTCATAGTTCTAGAGAAGACAAAGATGTCATCTATATAAACTATGCAAAAATCTAAGTAGGGATTGAAAATATTATCCATTTTCTTGGAAAATAGATATGGTTTGCTTAAGACCAAATGACATAACTAACCATTCATAATGCCCTTGAGGAGTTCCAAAAGTTGTCAAAGCAATGGAATTAGGATGCATTTTAACTTGCCAGAAGCCTGATTTTGCATCAAAACTTGGAGAAGATCTTTGCTCCTTTAAGCCTATTGATGAGAACTCTCACCTGAGTTATTTGATAACCATCTTTAACGGTCTTTTTATTCACATCCCTATAATCAATTACCATTCTGGCTTTTCTTCTTAGTTGTTCTGCATGATTTCTTAATAAGAATGTTGGGCATGATGAGGACTATTTGAAGGCCTGATTAATTTCTTTTCAAGAATCTCTTGGATATGACTTTCCATCTCTTTCCTATCCTCTTCTCTATAGTGAGGGATGGCCTTAACATGGCAAATAGCATTTGCGTCATGCATTCTTAGCTGAAAATATATTGGGTTTCTTTCCCAATACAGTTGAGGATCTTCACTGATTACTGATTTCAGCAAATTTCCTATTTCTGTGAGAGTTGGCATTTTCTTTTGTTCTACCTTATTAGCATATATCGTTAAATTATGCTCTCTGATGTATTCTTCTTCTCCGTCAAAACTCTCACTGTCAGAAATATGATATTCATAATTTTCCTTTGATTCAGAGTTTTCTGAACTTGTTGCTTCGTTTACCAAGATTTTATTGTGACCTTTAAGCTGGTCTTGTAACAGTAAAACTGGTTTATAATCATCACCACTCTTCACTGGCGACTTCTGATATTGGTCTGTAAATCCTTTACTTGTAACGCGCACCGTGTCTGTTAATCGAGATTCCCAATGAAATTTTTGATTTTTCTCAAACCCAATCATTTCTGGTGTTTGAGTTACTATCTGTTGAAGAAGAAAGTCAATTCCAATCAACAAATCAGCGGTCTGGCTTTCACACTGCCAGATGATCCTAATGATAAAATTTCCTCCTCCTAAGGAAACTTTTACATTAAGAGCCATTGTGTCCATGACTATTTCATTTTCTTCCATTGCAATTTCAGTAACTGCTCTTGGAGATTTTTTCCAATATTCTTCAGGTATTGCATGTCTTTTAGCGAGAGTGTATCCTGAACCACTATCTACAAATGCATGTAGATGATACTTCTTGTAATTAGGAAACTTCAATCTAATAGTGATATAATTGCTATATATATATACTTGTTTGGATTGGCTTTACTTGCTCTTGCTTTTCTGGAGTATTAAGTAATTCTGTGAAATGATTGACTCTTCTCACAGTAGTTACGGAATTAAGAGGATTGACGCTTGTCACAGTAGTTATTGGATTGACACTTGTCACAGTAGGTATGGAATTAAGAGAATCAAGAGACTCTTTTATTTCCTTGTTCTGGCTTAATGAAGTTACAAACTTCATCGTTTTTATATCCTCTTTGAGGTTCTTCTCTTGTTCTTTTTTATGGAATACATTATATTCCTCTTCTACCAGGATATGAGCATCATTATCCTTGGTTTTTCTTCTTAGCTATGCAATAAAGCATTCTCGATGATAAGTTTCTCTTGTACTTTCATAGTACATGGGAATTGTATTATTATCATCACATTTGCAATAGTCACATGTAAACTTTCCCGGATTAGGATGGAAGTGTCAAGACCCACCCCGAATTTCACCCTGAAACCCGAAGTAAATCCTACGGGGACCACCTTAAAGGAAAATTTACCTAAAATTCGGCATAATCTCCCTTGAAAATGGACAACCCTTCCTAATAATACCTGCAAACACTTCAAAAGATTTCATCTAGAACCCTCTACTCCCGGAGCCTTCATGCTCCCAAAATCACAACATCTCCCAATTTATTTACTAACTTTAATAAGAAAATCTCAAACCAACAATCATTGGTTGAGAGCAACTATAATAGAGGAGAAATGAACTAGTAATATAGAAATGAGCAGAAGCTATACTATTGACTATGCCTCTTCTCCATGTATGCCCGACCTCAACTATACTAACCTGCAAACTGGACATTTTAAAACGAAGGGCCCAGGGGAAAACATTTAAAACGTTAGAGTGAGTGGACAAATATGAATTTAATGAAAATATTTATGCTTTCCTAATTTAAATCTTCATAGAAAATATGCTACATGCCTCAAGCGATAAATAATTTATCCCATAAATATCGAGCTTCTTCAGCTCAGAAAAATATTTATCAAAATATGTATGTATTTACACACGCCCATACTCCCTATATAAATTAATAGATTTAAAATAATCTATATAGGGATACTACGCTTGCATCCAACGCTCACGTCATGCCTTAATACGGTGATACTCTACGCCATTAAGGTGGACAGACGGGTGTATAAATATGTGCCCATACCCCCTATATGAATTATACACTCATATAGGGCTACTACGCTTGCGTCTAATGCTCACGTCACACCATAATGCAGTTATATACTACGCTATTAAAAGTCTTCGACATGTTTCGGCCAATCCTTGTGACTCATTTTAATAGATGAAGCGCTTCTAAGGCTTGCGAGCCGCAAAAAGCCCACGAGATAGAGACAAACTTCAGTGGCTCGTGGATTGGTTTGAAACTGTGACACCCCGCGGGGTAAGATTGTTCTTAATCCCAGTTCACATAGGAGTCTATAGTTGGCAATACAGAAGCAAAGCCCTATGCGGAATTGGAGTATGCAAATTGAACAAGTGTCACAAGTTGGTTGGTTCGCGTGAGCAAAATCGTGTCCTTGTGGATTAAGGTTTTAGAATCCAACTTGAACTGTGATTTTCCTTCTGCCACAAGTTAAGCTTCTATATAAAGGGATTTAAAGCTCCACTACCAGAAGAAAGGCTTTAGCCGACGAAAAAAAAAAACCAGGCCGACGAATTTTTTTTTCGTCGGTTAAAGGGGACTTGTTTAGCCGACGAAATTTTCCTTCGTTGGCTAATTAAAAATTTTCGTCGGCTATGGTCAACTTTAGCCGATGAAATTAAAATTTCGTTGTCTGAATAATTTTTTTCGTCGGCTATAGTCTGTGAACTTTAGCCGACGAAATTTTCAAAAGTTTAGCCGACGAAATTTTCAAAAGTTTAGCCGACAAAATTTTTAAGAGTTTAGCCGACGAAATTTTTAAAAGTTTAGCCGACGAAAAATATAATTTCGTCGGCTAAAGTGTCTTATATTTACAGATGTGGACAACAACTCATCTGAAAAAAAAAACTATACGTAGAACCTTCAAACGCAAAAAATTTGTGAAATAAGATATGACCAGAATGGTGAAATACGTCTACGGTTGAAAAATGACGGTATTCCGGTAAAGTCTCGGTGCCGATAGTTGACTTACCTTTATTATTCACTATGCTGCAGATTTGGCGTTTGGTGTCTGATTGACTATTGTGATACCTTTCCGGAAGCGTAACGGCGCTGCGAGTCAAACTCATCGCTAATGCCATGATGTATAGGCTTTTTTGGCCATCCGAGTCCGTTTAGGGCTTCAAAATGCAGTTTTCTTATTTTCGATTAGAGTTGACCATTTTGATCGAGCCCTTAACTTTGTCGAATCCAGTTGATTTTTTTTATCATAAACATCTTTCATCAAAACGTGTCTACTATTTACCGTTATTCGAGTTTATGGGGAGCCATATCGTCGGAAGGTAAATGTCTCAAAATTTTTATATGGGCAGTTGCGTCTCATCTACGTGAGAGTTTTTTGTGTGGAAGGTTTGACCAAACTACGTAATATAGAGGGAGATATGAGCGTTTTCGTGTGATAAGTGACGATGGATTATGGTTGACCGTTTCGATCGAGCCCTTAACGTTGTCGGATCCAGTTGAATTTTTTACCATAGACATATTTCGTCATAATGATCATATCTGACGGTCGAATTTTGGTTTGTGAATTTTAGTCATCGGAATCACAACGTGTCTACTAATGTTGTATAACTTGTTTAGTAGGTTATACAACTTTGTGAACCAACTCTACATAGGAAGCAAAATTATTAAAAATCTCGTGAAATAAGATGTGTTCAGAATGGTGAAATACGACTATGGTTCAAAAATCACGTAAATCGGGTAAAGTCTCGGAGTCGATAGTAGCGGTCAACCTTATTTACCGTTATTATTTCTTATGGGGAGCCCTATCGTCGGAAGGTAAATGTCTCAAAATTTTTATATAGGTGGTTGCGTCTCATCTACGTAAGAGTTTTTCGTGTGGAAGATTTGACCAAACTACGTAATATAGGGGGTGATATGAGTGTTTTCGTGAATTTATAGACTTTAGCCGACGAAAATATATGAAAAGTCGTCGGCTAAGGTCAAAAAATTTCAAAATTTTTTAGGCGGTAAACCAAAGTTGGAGGAAAATTTTCAAAGGACTTTAACCGACGACTTTTCATATATTTTCGTCGGCTAAAGTCAAAAAATTTAAAAAAAATAACTATAGCCGACGAGTAAGATGGTTTTTGCCGACGAATAACCTAATATTTCGTCGGCTATAGTTATTTTTTAATTTTTTAATTACATACTATAGCCGACGAATACGTTAGGGTATTCGTCGGCTAAACCCTAAAATTTTCCTATTACCTACTATAGCCCTATATTCGGTGGTTATTTTGCGTAAAATTTTTATACGACTTGCTGCGTGTCATCGGTTTATAAAAATTTTCAGTTGGAGGTCCGGCCAAAATACGTAATTTAGACGGTCGAACGACCTTTTCCGTGCGTTTAGGGGTTTGACTTACGGGATTGACCGTCCGGATCGAGTACTTAACCTTGTCAGATCAAGTTGAATTTTTTCCCATACATGTATTTTATCATGATGGTCAGATCTGACCGTCAGATTTCCTTTTCTCAAGTTTGATCATCACAATCACAACATGCGTACTAATGTTGTATAACTTGTTTACCAAGTGTTATGTAAATGTTCTGTTTCAAAAACAAACTATACGTAAAACCTTCAAACGCTAAAAAGTCATAAAATAAGATATGACGAGAATGTTGAAATACATCCACGGTTGAAAAATCACACTATTCAGGTAAATATTCGGTGCCGATAGTTGCAGTCAATGCTATTTTTCATTTTTTCCCTCTATGAGTAGCCCTATATTCGGTGGTTATTTTGCGTAAAATTTTTATACGACTTGTTGCATGTCATCGGTTTAAAACTATTTTCAGTTGGAGGTCCGGCCAAAATACGTAATTTAGACGGTCGAACGACATTTTCCGTGCGTTTAGGGGTTTGACTTACGAGATTGACCGTCCGGATCGAGCCCTTATTCTTTTCGGATCAAGTTGAATTTTTTCCCATACATGTATTTTATCATGATGGTCAGATCTGACGGTTGGATTTCTGTTTCTCAAGTTTGATCATCACAATCACAACATGCCAAATGTATAAAAATACTTTTAGCCGACGAATTTCAAAGGTTTAGCCGACGAATTTATAAAGTTTAGTCGACGAGTTTAGAAGGTTTAGCCGACGAATTGGTGTATAGCCGACGAAATTGGTATCTTTAGCCGATGAAATTTTCAAAGGAATTTAGACGACGAAAATATATGAAAAGTCGTCTGCTAAAGTCGAAAAATTTTCAACCAAAATTTTTTGCCGGTCAACCAAAATTTTCAAAGGACTTTAGCCGACGAAAATATATGAAAAGTCGTCGGCTAAAGTCGAAAAATTTTCAAAATTTTCAACCAAATTTTTTTGGCGGTCAACCAAAATTTTCAAAAGAGTTTAGCCGACGAAAATAAAGAATTTCGTCGGCTAAAGTTCTACTGTCGTGCTATTTTAGGTGATTAATGGACTTGAGAGGAATAAACCTGTTTTACCTCTCACGGTTGAAGTCACTCGAAACTTGAAAGCAAGAGTGAATGCAGTTGCATCTGTGTTCCGTTTTTTGATGAGTAAGTTATTTACATGGCATCGAATTTCTGTTTACATTTTACAGATGTTTGCAAGAATTGTCAGCCAAAAGGCCTTAAACAAGAGTCTTTGTTTCCCGGACAACTCCGGTAGAAGGAACTAACAAGGTGGAAGGTCTGCAGGTGGAGGCAGGACAGATTGATCAGAGCTTTTCCCATTTTCTACAACAAATGCAGTCTTCAAACCCCAGCCAGTATGCAGCTCCAAGTGACAGTGCATGAACCACACACCTATACATGATCAGTAATAATTAGTCTAATTGATGTCAATAACGTTGAGCTTTGAAATTTTTAGGCCGAAAGTTTCTGCAGTTTTTTTTTTCAAAACCCAGCAACTTTAGCCGACGATATTTAAACACTATATTCGTCGGCTATAGTATTTTTTAATTTTTTTTATAAGGTTTAGCCGACGAATTATGGCATATTTCGTCGGCTATAGTTATTTTTTAATTTTTTTATAAGGTTTAGCCGACGAAATATTTTATATTTCGTCGGCTATAGTTATTTTTTATATTTTTTTACAAGGTTTAGCCGACGAAATATTTATATTTCGTCGGCTATAATTATTTTTTTAAATTTTTTTACAAGGTTTAGCCGACGAATAACCTAATATTTCGTCGGGTATAGTTATTTTTTAATTTTTTTATAAGGTTTAGCCGACGAAATATTTTATATTTCGTCGGCTATAGTTATTTTTTTAAATTTTTTTATAAGGTTTAGCCGAAGAAATATACTAAATTTCGTCAGATATAGTTATTTTTTAATTATTTATTACGAACTTTAGCCGACTAATATTTCGTCGGCTAAAGTCTGGGAAAAAACCGACGACATGTTTTTTTAGTCAGCTAACTGTGGGACTAGCTATAGCCGACGAAAAAAAAAATTTCGTCTGCTAAAGTCATCACAGACGGCATTTTCCCGACGACACTATAGCCGACGAAGGCTCGTCGGCTAAGGTCTTAGCCGACGAATTTTTTTAACAGGCCGACGAAAATTTTTCGTCGGCTAAAGTGCCTGTTCTGGTAGTGCTCCTTCTAAAGACAATCAAATCTCTCAACTAAAATACAAACTGCAAACACCAGTTACCTTTCGAGCTAGTCGAAAATCTTAAACCTAAATGCACCGCCGCCTAGCCTTTTCTCAGAGCTCTCTCGGACTCTTTTCCGGTCACTCTGATTTCCCTATAGTTGCTCTGCTCGCGACACCGTGAGTATCAAATCTCCTTGTGTTCGTAAATTCTTCCTCTGAGGTGGCACCTAGAAACCCCTTTCCGCCTGATCAAGAAGTCAAGCCTGCACACAAGCTTTTTCCTCGTCCGCGAGGTGGCACACCTGCAATATTCCCCTACTCTTTATTCGCTAGAAACCTCTGCTCCGCGTGCTGAGGATCGTGGCCAAAACAGTGCTAGTTAGGAAAGTTGTAGAGGGAGTTGAGAGGAAGATGCTATAAAAATTTGGTAAGCATTGGAGGTCGCTGGAGTCGGCCTACGGCCGCCGCTGTTAGGGGGATTTTTATGGTTTTAAAGGTGTAATATTAAGGGGAGTTTAATGGTATGAAGTTTAGAATTTTTGGAGGAGTTTTGAATAGATTTTGGGTTTTTGAAAGATTGGTGAATTTGGTGGTTGATGGGGGTAGAATCCAACCGTTGGATTTCCCTTATTATTGTTTTAGAATGTTGAAATAAATGAAATAAGGCTGTGGTTGGAGTTTGACGTGAATCCGATAAGTTTAACCCTAGAAAGAGTAGTGGGTTAGGTTGAAGAGTTTTGGATCATATATTTAGGTATTGTTTTTTCTGAAATTGAAGTTTGGTCCTAATCATAGTTTTTGTGTTAGGATTTGAGGAGACCTCACTTGAGTGGCGAATTGGATTTCATCGGGCTTATACCTAAATTTGTGAGTGGACTTTTATTTTATTATATCATGCATGCAATTGTTTATTGTTGAGTAATTTATTTTGTTGGAGCACTGGACGTCATTTTTATTTGACGATTTTATTCATTGTGGTGAGTTACCGAAAATGGGATTTTCGGTAAATTATATATATTTATGAGGAGAGTATGTATATAAATGTTAGCTAGTTTTCTTAGAGCCCTTTCGGATTCTACCTCGGTTCTCTCTGAACTCCCTCTGTTGCTTTGCTCGCGTCCCGCCGTGAGTATCGATCGCCTTGTGCTCGTAATTCCTCACCTGAGGTGGTACCTGGAAAACCTCTTCCGCTTGATCAAGAAGTCAAGCGCACCCTACTACTCTTTCCTCGTCCGGGAGGTGGCACGCCCGCTACATCTCCTTCTCTTTGTTCGCTAGAAACCTCTGCTCCGCGCTGAGGATCGTGGCCAAAACAATTACAAAAACATTGCAATTATCTTATTGGTTATAAAAAAAATTCAAACCCAACGGCTCATTGTTTTGGAGCCGTTAGATTGCATTTTCAAATAGAAGCAACGGTCAGATTTGTATAGGTAATCAAGCCATGTGCGCATATTTGGCTGACTTGGCAACAGTGTGAGTGAATCAACCTGGGTCACTTTGTTGGGTTAATACACTAACCTAGCATTTAACCCAAAGTGACCTGGGTTGATTTGGAGGAGGCCCATTTTTATGGGTGGAAACTTATTTTTTTGTAGCTGGGTCACTTTGCTTATGTGAAAGTGACCTAGATTAACTTTTTTAGCAATAGGTGGACATGGTCTAAGGGTCGTAGATCTCCCCATGTGTAATGAGTGAATAATCCCAAATAATTGATATGTCATCTTGTGCAAAAGTGCCCTACGTCCTCTTTTATCTTTCAGTCTCTATTAGTCAAGTTGGGTCCAAAATGCTCTAGTGGTCATTCACTCATTTGTCTCGAATCCCCTCTTAAAACATCAAAACATTCTTTCTCTCCATCTTATTTACTTAATTCTCTACCACCATTAATAGTATATTGAGACTTAACTTTGATCAATATCACGAGATTCAAACCCAAGTGTTAGGGTTCCACAATTGGATGCTCTTACTAACTCAACCAAACCACTAGTTGTCATCTTCTATGCTTCTCGATTCATTTACCACATTTATCGTATTATGTCTATTTGATGTAACAATACACATAATTAGTTTTTATTTTCTTGGAGGACGGTATTTAGATTGAAGGGAGGCAGCCCACGAAATCAGAAACTTTATAAACCACATGCGGCTCGCGGGAACCTAACTAACATCTGGTCCAAACCAATTGCTACATGAATAGCAAGACCCCGCTGGCACAAGATTTTCCACCTTGTAAGCCTGCGGCATCCGACAGTCGGGTCTCATGATAACCCAGACTGACGCTTTTTACCACCGTCATATAGGTCTCATATGTCCTCAATCAACCTACCAATAAGGAACTTGTGAATATTAAAGCTCGAACTTAAATAAGGTTTCACTCAAACAAGTGTATTGTTATCCCTGTCAAACCTTATTTTTGCATATCATCATTAGGGTTTATGTCAAACCCTAGATGCGCAATTGGCTTTAAGTCCTGTAAAGTGACTAAGGCCAAACTTCTAAAAGCAAAATATTCAGGGGCAGAGGAATCAAAGAGACAAACAATGGTGTATTAACAAAATGTCCATCTGTCTGATAATGAGGCTCAACTTCCTCTCATTCTCCATTTTCCACTCTCAATTCTCAACTCTCAGCTCTCAACTCACACCCCCAAGACAAAATGTACCTTGAGCTAGTTCTTGCTGTTGGCTCGTGAACCTTGACTATTCTTCTCCCTCGAGTCTTGCTTCGTCTCTCTTATATATAGGTATCTGTGAGATTCCTAATGTGTGCAAGCAAAAATGGGTACCAAACATTCTTCCTTTGCTTCAGTTTTGCTTTCACTACTTCTGCTACATTTGTGTCTGCAACCTGATGTAGTTGAATGTGCTGAAAGAGAAGCTTTGGAAATAATCATCGGTGGTGGTGGCGGCAGCTACAGCCCCCCTGCTCCCTCCCCCGAATACGCTCCCTCCCCTGAATACGTAGACTGCCCTCCCCCTCCCCCTCCTCCTTGCCCGCCGCCACCATCCCCGCCACCGCCACCGCCACCGCCGTCACCTCCACCACCACCACCTCCGTCCCCACCACCACCACCTCCGTCCCCACCACCACCACCTCCGTCCCCACCACCACCACCGCCTCCACATTCACCACCACCACCACTACCGCCACGACCACCGAACGAGAGACTTGCAATTGCCCTCAGGGTAATTAAAAGGTTCAAAAAGCTCATCGGGGTGGATCCAGATAACATCACAGGCACATGGAAGGGCAATAATCCTTGCAACTTCACAGGCTTTATCTGTGGTGTTGTCCCTGTCTATAACCAAGACGCAGTCGCCGGAGTTAACTTCAACGGCAGAAAGTTGGCTGGCAAATGGGGCGGCAAAGAAAGACAGCTACCCCTGGACGGTTTCCTAGACCAGCTACCAGACCTGGTGTTTTTCCATGCCAACTCCAACAATTTCACAGGCCAAGTTCCGATTGGTACATCCAAACTTAAATACTTCTTCGAGCTCGACCTCAGCAACAACAAGCTAGATGGAGGGTTTCCCTATGAAGTTCTAAGTGCCCCAAACTTGACATTCTTGGATCTCCGGTTCAACAATTACCAAGGTTCAGTTCCACCCCAAGTGTTCCTCTACAAAGACATTGATGTAGTCTTCCTCAACAACAACAACTTCAACGAGCAGATTCCTGATGCCGTTGGCTCCTCAACAGCACATTATCTCACTTTTGCCAACAACAAGTTCTGGGGTCCGATCCCAAGAACCATCGGCAACGCATCGAAAACTCTTTTTGAGGTCCTCTTCCTCAATAACAGACTCTCAGGTATATATGCTCCCTAATCTTAACAAATATATGTTTATGTTCTTAACTAAATATTTAACCTCTAATAAACTTGCTTAACAGGGTGTTTGCCAATGGAAATCGGAAAACTTAACCAGGCAACGTTGTTCGATGTGAGCTACAACCAGTTAACAGGGCCAATTCCGCAGTCGTTTGCTTGCTTGAACAAGATGGAGATTCTGGTCTTGGACAACAACCAGTTCTATGGAGCAGTGCCTGAGTTGGTATGCAAGCTGCCCCGCTTGACGAACTTGTCATTGGCAAACAACTACTTCACCCAAGTCGGACCGGCGTGCCGAAAACTGATCAAGAAAGGGTTTCTCCGTGTCGACAACAACTGTATCTTGGACCTCAAAGACCAAAAACCAAAGAGTGAATGTGCTTCCTTCTTCTCTAAGCCCAGATACTGTCCCAACGAGCGGTCCTTGCTTTACATTCCTTGCAAAGGGAAATATTCAGGTGAGAATTCGAAGAAGCTTGAGCATCGAGGACAAGCTTCTGCCCCATTAAGTTATGGTACTCTTAGACCACATAATCCTTGATTTGATTTCATGCTCATAGGGGACTCATCAAAGAAGAATCACCGATGGGTTTTCATCCGCCACTTCTTATGCATATATGTTTTACTTGTTAATGTTTATATCTTCTATCATAACTTATGGAGCAATGTAACCTGATTTGTAGTACCAATTAAGGTGCACATTTATAGAATAATGATGAGGTTTTCATTCGTTCTATAATTTTAAAGTGTGGTCATTTTCTTTCCTCAAAAAGAAAAAGAAAAAAGAAAGTGTGGTCATTTTCAGGCGGCTATCCTATATGTACGGGGGAGGGGACAATGTAACAATTGGGACCATAAGTCCCTTAGTCAATGAATCTGTATTTAACATATTAATTTAATCTATGTAAATATACTATAAGAGTAACTTTAAGAAACTCTTTATTTTAGCTTTTGGCTATTTTAGAGAGGGTGTTTAGCTTTTTTAGATGTTTTAAGAGCTCCAATAGACTAGTCAAACTTAAGCTATTATAACTTTTAGTTATCTCGTTAGCTATATTTAGCTAGCGAGATAACTCAAATGAGGCTAGCTATAATTTATTACATTCATTTTAAAATATTTTAGGTGATATATAAATACATTTAACTATTTAAGCTGTATTTAAAGAATAATATTAATGTAATGCTAGTTTTTTTTTTTTTTAAACTTCTTATTAATAACTCACACACTCTATATATTTCAGTGAGGTTTGAACCCATGATCTCAAAGTTGTCAGTTAAACACCTTAACCAACCAAGCCACGGCTCACCCATAATGCTAGTTAAAATAGAGAGCATTGATGCATACACATTTCTAAAGTGGCTAGCCAAAATAACATTTTAGCTAATTTGACAAAAAAATAAGAGAAAATTAGATAAAAGCTCAAAATACTAGACCTCTTTTAAGATAAACTCATACATATTTTTCTTTTATTTTACACCTATTCCACATAAGCAAACATACCATATAGAGCAAATGTTTATAATTAATAGTTTTCTTCATTTTTCGGTTTCTCTAATTTGCCCTTCAGACAGTAGAAAATTAAATTTGGTATATTTCTTAATTTTAGCATCAATTTGAAACTCAAATATATACTAGCTAAAATTTAGTTGGATTTAACTTTGTCATAACCAATTACATTATTTAATTTATTACCTTGTTATTACTAACTTGAGTTTATATATATATATATATATATATATTTATGCTATATATAGAAGTATGTCATTTGTAATAGGATGATACTTTTCATTCCTAAGCTCACATTTTGTGTCTCTCTACATAGTCGAAAAATGTCTAATTTTAAGATACACGTTCTTGTTTTTTGATTAATTTTCTTCTTTTTAGGTATATTATTATATCATTTCTCATCCTAATTGAGAGAATATTTTACTCTATACTACTTACGTTTCTAATGTACCTATTAAATAGGGCATGATATGATAATATACCTATAAAGAAGAAACCCAAAATTGGGTTTAGGGTACAGGGTTTAGGGTATAGGATATAGGGTTTAGATCATATATCTTATTCATATTATATTTTACTTTATGTATAGATTAGAGAATGAATTCCTTTAATCTAGATTTTTTTTTCATAAAAATAAAGAAAACTACATGATTTTTGCAAATTGATTGAAAAATGTTAGTGTTAGAAGATCTAGAAAATACCTCCTTAAACTCTTAAAGTAATAATGTTTTTAGTTTTAGCATGTATTTTGACAATCAAAGCCACCCATTCCCTAGTTTTTCCCACATACAAATCCTACAAAAACTTAGCCAAAATGAAAAACGTTTAACCATTTGATTAGCACAATATTCGTTTTAATTTTATCTAACAGCCTATAATTATTTACGTCAATTTGAATGATCATATGATTATGGAATTAGTTGAAATTGTGTAGACATATTTCTTGTATATGAATCTCGAAGATCAACTGTTGAGATCGTTAAATGAAGTCATCTACTACTGTAAAATAGTAGAAATCCTCAAATTCTTAAAATAAGTAAGTCTTTTTTAAATCCTCCATCACATATCGTGTGTGTGTGTGTGTATATATATATATTAAAATAATTATTTATTGACATATCCATCACGTATCGTATCCTAAACATATTTTCTAATGTAAAATAGTGTGTATGTATATATATATATATTTAAATAATTATTTATTGACATATCCATCAAGTATCGTATTCTAAACATATTTTGATTTTAACGTATCTACCTATTGTATCGTGTTGGATATCGATACTCATATCTGTATCAGTGCAACATAACTAGCTTTTACTTGTATGGTAATTTCGATAATCTCCTCTTACGTCTAGAATAAGTTCTTCCGTACAATGAAGGAGACAATCCATCATCATCATAAAACAACATTTACATAAAAATGAAAAAGAAGTACCCCGAGCATAAGTGGCCGGGGAGAAGAGACGACGTCGGAATGAGCAAGCAAAAACATGTCAGCCAAAAGCACACGTGAATTTTGTAACATACCCCAATTTGAGTCGAGCTCTCTTTCAGATTTGTTAGTTCGGTTGCACTCAGAGCTTATATATATATATATATATATATATATATATATATATATATATATATATATATATATATATATATATATATATATATATATATCAGCGATCATTTCAATAGTTTCCACTTTCTAGTCCTCCATTAACAGCCACCAACACCTCCCACAACTTCTTTTTGGACGGCGCACTTATTTCCTTTGCAGTTTGCACACTAATGTTTAAGTGATCCGAATTAACAGTCTCCCCCTAACTAAACGAGGACCAAAACTTGAGCATCATTGTTGTGTATAGATGATAGCTCTATGCATCTAACACATCCATACAACAAACATGCTTACAATTTGATACAATATGCACTTGAAGAATGTCTAGTTCACACGAGATGATCTCTATCCTTTATCAATCGATTATGGCTTTGACGCTTAATTCCCTTCGTGCTTATATATAAGTAGATCTCGTGTGAATCCATTCATTCTAATTAGTGCAGCCTAATTATGTTTGAATCCACTAACAAAGTTGGTATGCATATGCAGCAGACATTTTCAATAATTATGAATGGGACTCTACAACACAACTATAAAGCACTCATGTAGCTCTTTCCTTTAGATCGATAATCCCATCTTCGTCTAACCTTATTGCTCAAATGGGAAGCTTCTTTTTACTGTCTGTGCGCCTGCTTCATGCGTTCTTCATCACCCTTCCCTGTTTCTTCAATACTGCTGTAATCTGCACAAACCATAAGACTTCATTACCTCCATTAATCCCCCAACTCCTGAATTTCGCAGACCAAAGACTCTCAGTGGTTTACCCGATTATACAATCCTTCAAGAACATCATCACTTCAGATCCATTAGGCATCACCAAAACCTGGGTTGGAGCTGACATATGCAACTACAAGGGCTTCTACTGTGACATCCCACCGGACAATGCCACCGCCACTGCCATCGCCTCCATAGATTTCAACGGCTTCCAACTCAGTGCTCCAACTCTTGACGGCTTCATAGATCAACTTCCTGACCTTGCCCTCTTTCATGCCAACTCCAACAACTTCTCAGGTAGGTTAGGAATTGTAATATAGTGCGGAGTTTCATTGAACTTTCTTTCAGAGGGTATTTGTACTTTAAGATCCTCGATCGACATATATATTGACATGGATGTTTATATGTTTACGTACTCAGGTATCCTTTCACCAAAAATTGCAAATCTTCAATACCTATATGAGCTTGACATAAGCAACAACAACTTCTTTGGCCCTTTTCCTACGGTAGTACTCACCATGAATAGCCTCTCATTCTTGGACATTCGCTACAACTCTTTTGCCGGATCCATACCACCCGAAATTTTCAAGCAAACCCTGGACGTTCTCTTCCTCAACAACAACAATTTCATGAAAAGCCTCCCTGATAACCTTGGTGCTACTTCAGCGCTCTATCTCACCTTAGCCAACAACAAATTTACTGGCCCCATTCCGAAAAGCATCCGAAGTGCTTCACCAACTTTGGTAGAAGCGCTGCTCTTGAACAATTTGTTGACCGGTTGTATCCCTTATGAACTAGGGTTTCTCAGAGATGCCACTGTGTTTGATGCCGGGAACAACCAGTTGACCGGCCCTTTGCCGTGTTCATTGGGATGCTTGGACAAGATAGAACAGCTTAACTTTGCTGATAACTTTCTCTATGGACGTGTGCCGGAGGTGCTCTGTGAACTAGGGAATTTGGCGAATCTATCTCTGTCGAACAACTACTTCACCGGAGTAGGAACAGCGTGTAGAAAGCTGATAAAAAAGGGTGTCCTTGACATAAGGAACAATTGCATTCAGGATCTTGCAGATCAAAGATCAGTGGAGGAATGTGCCTTGTTCTTCTTGCACCCTAAAAGCTGCCTGCACCCTGAGACATATAGTCTAATTCCTTGTAAGGCTCCACCAAAATCAAAGAGGGAATCGTTTCCATATTCTGCAGTTCCCAAACAGAGATTCTGAAGATTTGTTGTGGACTTGTGGTCAAGGTTAAGAAAGAAAGGAAATGATAATTAACCATAGGGAGTGGAGTGTAATCTTTCGCATATGATCGACAAACCGTTGGTGGAATACTAGTCACCACTCACCACTACTAAATCGTTGTAAGGGAAAGAAAACCTTAGTGTACGTACCACTAAGGAACTACTAATTGGACCATCTAGAAATTGGCCACTCTCATTGGCCAAAGTGTGTATGACCACTATTGTTGCACAATTTACTTGAATTATTGATGGATAATACTTTAGTGCAGACCACCTTCTACATATAATGACCCATGATACCAAATTTAAGCACAATCTATGCTCATTTCGTTATGCTTTCATTTCCACAGGAGAAGTACACGAAAGAAATTAAAGCTGTTGTTTATGCTGCACAAAGTACGTAGCAAAACATGTAGTATTCACAAGGGATTTACTTTAATTATTGAAATATTTACGTGAACTAATCCTACGCCAAAAAAAAATCTTTTGCGTTTCAAGAGGTTAATATTTATACGGAAATGAATATAAAACCTTATCATTGTTGTAAAGTAAAGAAAAGAAGAAGAGAAGACACAGAGGGAATAGTCGGGAGGAGGTAAAAGTCCACTCATTCATTCTCATTAGCTTTTTTATATAGAGGTAGAGTTTACATCAGACTACATAACTAATGAGTAATTATGTGGATAACCACATAGATTATAATATTTAGAACACTCCCCTTTGGATGTCCACCAATGAATGATGAAATTAGACGCGTATAATGTTGTATCGTTAAAAACCTTGCCATATAAGAAAAACCAAATGGGAGAAAAATAACCCTGGTCAAAGGAGAAAAAGAGTACATGCACCGTAAATAACGGTTTGATTTATCCATCACTAAAATGAGAACATGCGTGCTTTGCATATAGGAGCTCATCATGAAATTTTAAACCTGCAAAGTTGAAACAATACTAACAAATCTAAACGATTATAAATAGGTCTTACCTCATTGAGTCGTATGACCAAATTCATACACAAAGTAATAGCTAAACAAGATAAACAAATTGGCATTAAAACATTGAAATATCTCATGGTATATCTAGCCATACACATTAATATCTTTGTGTAGTGATATGTCTCATATAAGCTCTTCAAGAGTTCTAAGTAATTCATAACTTTGAAAGTTAGAATATGTAGCAAGATAATGATCATAATTCGAATTTGTAGTCCAATCATAGTACTCATTGAGGCAATTTTGATCACGTTAATTATAACGGAATGAGTATATATGAGCTAGCTTTACACTATTTGATTCCATGAATTAGCTTCAGGCTCTCTCAAGTATTCATGGATCGAATTACCTTAGAATCATTCATGTACTTGAATCTTTTAAGGATTTGACAAGCGATACACTTGTAATGACACTTCACTTCTAGGAATTTGGTTTATCAATGTGTCTTTAAAGGCTCTCATAATATACGATGACAACATGCCATAAGTCTCTCGTCCATGTAACAGTTACATGTAACACTGTACTTATAGAAAAGTATCATTAGTATAAGGGCAGATTCATAATCTCATGTCCTTTGTAGGCATTGCACCATAGTGATATATTTTCACTGTGATAAATATTCTTTTGTATCTATAGGGTTTAAGGTCAAAGTATCTCATCACGTTTCAAATATTTAGTTTCATTGGAATTGCCTCTTTTCAATTTGACCAATAATATGCTTTGTCGACATACATAATGAAACGTGGCATAGCATCGATTAATACAGTCCTTAATAGTTTTTGGTAGCTACCATTTGTAAATTGTCATAGATGATCATCATTTAAAGATCTCACACATTCTTATATGCATGCATTTTTGATATTGGGTACCCATGCCACTTCTGGGGCAAATATTGTCACTTCTAGGACAAATATTATCTCACAAATGTGGATCTTTTACTTGTAATATCATGTATACCATTAAAGAACATGTATAATCTTCCATTTCCAGGAGCTTAAAACTTTAGACCTAGTGGATACATTCCACTGAAATTCACGCCGTTATTCAAATGACAATAGTCTTATTCTCCCCATAACGGCGGGATGACTGTCATATTATGACCATGCGCTAATACGCGTTTAAAGCTCTATCACTTTCTTTTGAGTGAGATGTTCATTGGCTGGTGGCGAAACAAAACCAAGTTTGAGGTCAAGAACATTAAATTCATGTGTCAACGAAGATACTATTCTCTAATGGCGTACCTACAACCTTTGTATGTGTAGCCACATTGGGAACTCTAACATTGATTAGTTTATATTCTCTTCAGGAGAACCATGTCACTTAGGTACATATGCATTCCACAGATCGAATGTGTTAATATGGTTTGTCCCTAAGACTTTAACCCAAGCAGATACCTTAGCATTTAACATATAATTTTATTAAGATATTTTATCAACTCATTTGCTGAGATATTTCTCAAAACCAAAATAAGACGGTGGATAGACAACTCACATCAATTTACATTGTTCTTTAGGAACAATCTTTCTCCCCCTCACGACAAGAGGAGTGGCTCATTGAGGTGACAACTCAAAAATATGAGGGTGGTCATCAAAACTTGTAACTTATTCAAAATTTATTATTGATTCTAGGCAACACTATAAGTAAAATATGACATAACTTGTCAATGCCAAATAATATATTTGGTTCAATGAACTTCTGGTTCATGATATAATTATATGCCACAAGTTATTAGATAAATTTAGCACTTTATGTGCTCTTTTGGAGCCATTAATCATATGTGTAATCGAAGCTTCATGTTCGAATATTTACTATTAGAACTTTGGGTTCCGCAATGTAATATTTTGAAACTTCTGGTCCAAAAATATTACACTCGAAATTCAAATAATCGAGATGTAGGGTTGTAAATGCTTGTGACACCTTGTAGTTTACACCTAAAATCAGTTTTGTCCCTCACTTTTTTTTTTAAACTGGTATACCCCTATACTTTGAATTCTCGACTGATTTGCCCTTTTTCCAGCTGATTATGACTGTTAATAGGGGTATACCAGTTAAAAAAAAGGGTAAATCAGTCGAGAATTCAAAGTATAGGGGTATACCAGTTTAAAAAAAAAGTGAGGGACAAAACTGATTTTAGGTGTAAACTACAAGGTGTCACAAGCATTTAACCCAATGAATAATAATAAAATTTAAAAGATTGTACTAAAAGGAAAGTGTATAACAAAATAGGAAATTGTAAAGAACAAAAAAGTAAATAAATTGTAATAGGAAACTTCTGGTTCCATGGACGAAAACAATACACAGAACTTCTGGTCTGCTTAAATTCACCAATATGATCGATAATCTTGTTTATCTCCTTTAATTGTACAAGATAATAATATCAAGATAAGGTGAGAAACTTCCAGCCCTTGGGATCACACGATGTGATATTGATCATTGTATAACCATTAGGAACTTCTGGTCCTTGTTAATTTCATAAGCATTGAGAAGAAGCTTTCATGTCGCAATTCTATTATATTACTCAAGGAACTTCAAGCCCTCTATAGTTTGATCAAGAGACTTCAGGTCTTGATATGATCACACAATTCACAACTAGGTGGAACCATGAGTTTACTCTCAAATAATAAAATTGAAACATATTTTATGATATGGGTTCCATAGAATTGCAAAGCCACCAAACAGTAGGCCAAACAAGATACATAATGGAAACGTATACATAAGGAAATATTTGCTACTTAATGAAAAGTCCTGTGGGCATAGTGAATAATAGAAAACTGAAACGGAAATAAAACTGAGCATTAATCAATTACCATATATTGAATCTCAATGTCATGGTTGTATATGAGAGGTGCATGTCGAACAAAGAAAACAGATAAATGGATGTATATACATCAAACTACATCTAAAATGGGTAAAGACAATAGTATAATCATGTGATGCAGTTATCAAAAAAGGATTACTGATTATTCATGAGAAGAATGGTACCAGCAAACATGACGATTATATATAACATGGATATATATATATATATATATATATATATATATATATATTAAAAGCTATGATTCATAGATCATGAATTGGGCATAAAAACCAATTGAGGGTACACCAAATACTCTTTGATCATCATCGATTCTAATCAACTCTTGGAGAAGCAATATCCACCTTATCAATCTCGGCTTGGCATCCTTCTTTGTCAACAAATACTTCAAAGCCGCATGGTCAGTGTAAACAATAACTTTAGATTGAAGTAAGAAAGAACGAAACTTATCCAAAGCAAAGATCACGGCAAGAAGTTCTTTCTCGGTGGTGGTGTAGTTCTGTTGCGCATCATTGAGCGTCCGAGAGGCATAATAGATGGCATACGGCATCTTGTCTCTTCTCTATCCGAGCACAGCCCCCACGGCATAGTCTGAGGCGTCACACATCAACTCGAAGGGCAAGGACCAATCTGGTGGCGCCATGATCGGTGCCGATGTCAACATGGTCTTCAACCGCTCAAAAGCTTCATTGCATTCGGCATCAAAGTGGAAAGGCACATCTTTTTGCAACAAAGAACTCAAGGGTCGAGCTATCTTCGAGAAATCTTTGATAAATCGACGATAAAAACCTGCATGTCCAAGAAAGCTTCGAACATCCCTCACACTCGTGGGGATGGGTAAGTGACGCACAAGATCTATCTTAGATTTATCAACTTCAATACCCCTAGAACTAACAATGTGACCGAGCACTATACCCTGATTAACCATGAAGTGACATTTTTCCCAATTAAGCACAAGATTAGTTTCCTCACATCTCCTAAGCACAAATTCTACATTTTCTAAACATGCATCGAAATCTTCACCATAAACAGAAAAATCATCCATAAAGACTTCAATCTTAGAACCTATGAATTCAGAAAATATGTGGTACATGCATCTTTGAAACGTACCTGGAGCATTGCACAAGCCAAAAGGCATGCGGCGGTAGGCAAAAGTGCCAAAGGGACATGTGAACGTTGTCTTCTCTTGATCCTCTTCCGCAACACTTATTTGATTGTAACCACTATAACTGTCAAGAAAACAATAGAAGGAATGACCGGCTAACCTCTCAAGCATTTGATCAATGAATGGCAATGGCATGTGATCCTTCCTTGTTGTTGCATTGAGCCTCCTATAATCGATACACACTCGGTGGCCGGTTACGATCCTTTGCGGCACAAGCTCGTTTTCATCATTCTTCACCACCGTGACTCCGCTCTTCTTTGGCACAACTTGAACCGGTGAAATCCACCTTGAATCCGAAATTGGGTAGATGACTCCACAATCGAGCAACTTTGTCACCTCATCCTTCACAACTTGCATCATAGGTGGATGAAGACGTCGTTGACCCTCCTTGGTCGGTTTTGCTCCATCTTCAAGCAAAATTCAGTGAACACACATTGTAGGGCTAATTCCCTTGATGTCGGCTAAGGTCCAACCTATGGCCGTCTTGTGTCTCTTCAAAACTTCGATCAATCTCTCCTCTTGCTCCTTCTCTAATGATGATGATATGATAACCGGCAATGTTTCATTCTCTCCCAAGTACACATACTTCAAATGTTCCGGAAGAACCTTGAGATCTAATTTTGGGGCTTGGACAATGGAAGGAAGAAACTTGTTAGATGGAAAGAGAATTGGACTAGGGGAGGAGTAGCATACCTCGGCAGCCACCTCAAGGGACTGCATGGTTTCAAGCAAGGATAGAGGTACGGCATCTTGAACTAAGGTGATTTTGTTCCCCATGGCATCAAATCCGATTCCTTTTTCCAAGGTGAGTGTCAAGGTGTCTTGAGCTATTGTCTCCACATACTCATCTGCAAGAGCATCCACAACATCAATAGAAAAGGAATCTCGAAAAAGTTCAGGAAGTGGATACCTCATTGCATCAAAAATATTGTAACTAATGATGTCTCCATCTATTTCGAAAGTTAGTTCCCCTGAGTAGACATCAATTTTGGTCCTTGCGGTTCTCATGAATGGCCTTCCCAACAGAATGGGAATTTCTTTGTCATCTGCATCCGCCGGTTCCATGTCAATGACATAGAAATCTGCAGGAAATGTTAAACTTGCAACCTGCACTAAAACATCCTCAACATATCCCAAAGGGATCTTGTTGGAGCGGTCAGCCAATCTAATGATAATGTTATCATTTTTCAATTCACCTAGACCTAAATCCGTATAAAGATAAGAAGGCATAACATTTATCGAAGCACCTAAATCTAACATGATTTTATCGAAACTATGAGTACCAATGGTGCATGGAATCGAAAAACTCCCTGGATCCTTGAGCTTAGGTGGTAGTTTCCTTTGAAAAACCGCAGAGATGGTTTCATTCATTACCGCTACATCCTTCTCTCGTGGCAGCCTCTTGTTGGTGCACAACTCTTTCAAGAATTTCGCATACTTTGGATTTTGTTGAATGCACTCAAGCAATGGCATGTTTACTTCCACCTTCTTGAATAACTCAATCATTACATGATCAGCTTCATCATGCTTTGATTTAGCAAACCTGTTGGGGAAAGGGGCACGAGTATGGACATTAGTAGAAACTAAACCATTAGAGCTAGAAGACTTACCTTTCTCAAGCACGGCTTGAGTGGATTTCGGATCAGCAGGGACTGCAAGAGGCACGGCCTCTTGCACCTTCTTCTTCTCGGCTGGAACTGCTGCTTCTCTCTCGGACTGAGGCACGGCCTCTTTGTCCGGCTGCTTCTCGGTATAAACCTCCTCAATAACTTCGTCATTTTGCAGCAACATGCTCTCAGCCTCACCTTCCTTAGAAGGCTCCGACTTCTTCAACATAGGCTCCTCAAAAACACGACCACTCCTAGTTGTAACGATCTTGAATTGTCCAGCATTCGGGTTTGGCAAGGTTTGGCCCGGCAACTTACCACTTTCATGGATTTTACCCATGAAATCGATAACTTGCCCCATCTGCTTCTTGAGCTCAGCGATCTCTTTAGAATTAGCCTGTTGACCTGTCACTAAAGCTTGAGTTGCAGATGTTAAGTTCTGTTGCCCTTGAGCAAGGGACTTCAAGATTTCATCATAGTTAGGAGTAGAAGAACTAGCATTATTATTTGAACCTTGAACATTGGCATTATTAGGCACGAAATTAGAAGAGTTAGGGACAAAACCTTGAGGTACCTGAGGCCTCACAAACAAACCTGAAAGACGAGGTCCTTGGCCATGCGTATTGGCTGGTTGAGCATTGTTGTTACTCCACCAAAAATTCGGATGATCTCTAATTCCAGGATTGTAAGTGTTCGAATATGGATCATAACGTTGCCTTTGTTGTCCCATAAAGTTCAACTCCTCCTCACTCATAGCACCATTGGGACATGAATCTGTAGAGTGATCTGAAAGTGAGCAAATTCCACAAGCTTGGTTGCCAAGGTTCGAACCATTGAAAGCCTTGACCAAGACGTCAAGCTTCCTATCCAATGTGATCATTTGATTTCGAGCTTCCATGTCATAGACACCACCACGGCCCCCTGCCGACTTTCTTGATGTCTTGGTGCTGAATTGACGATTGTTATCCGCCAAGTCCTCAATCAAGTTATATGCTTGCCGTCCGGTTTTGTTCATAAACGTGCATCCACATGCAGAGTCCACCATACCCTTGTTGGTGTTGTCAAGTCCCTCATAAAAAGCTTGAACTAACTCGTCGAAAGAAATTCCATGATGAGGGCACTTTCTCTGAAGTTCCTGAAACTCTTCCCATGCCTCATAGAGAGTGTCACCATCCTTTTGAGTGAAGTTCTGAATCTCCCTCCTTAGCTTCTTCGTGAGTTGCGCAGGGAAGAACTGTTTCAAGAATTTCGAGGTCATCTCATTCCAATTGGTGATAATTCCTGCAGGTAAAGAATACAACCAACGTTTAGCATCATCTTTAAGAGTAAAAGGAAATAAAAGCAATTTTAGGCCTTCTGGAGTAAGATGATTGATTGATTGCAATCTGCAGATATCGAGAAACTCTCTAAGGTGAACATTAGGGTCCTCCATTGGAGAACCCGAGTACTTAGGCAATTACCCAAGTAACTGAACTGGTATGGAGAAGTTGGCTTCATTAGGCACGGTGAAGGCAATGCATGAAGGTGATTCCGGGGCTGTGGGAATAAAAGCAGATTTGAGTGGTGAGTCGTTCATGTCGATGGCGGACTTGTCCTCCTCACAATCAGATTCGGATGAAGATGAAGACGCGGAATGGATCCGAAATGGAGAAGGAGGATCGAGTTCTTCAACTTCCAAAGGTCCAACCGTGCTACTTGATACTTCTTTGTGCTTCTTTCTTTGTTGTTTCCAAGCACGGTCAATCTCCGGATTCAATGGAACAAGAGCTCCTTGTGAAGATGAACGAGTGAGTCGAGGCTGCATGCACGTCTAGCACCTGAAAAACCAATCGGCCAAGATCAAGTTAGAATGCATGAGAATAAAACGAAATCAAAAGCAATAAACTAAATTAAGCTAAGAAAAACAACACAAAGGAAAACAAAAGAAATTCAAAAAGCAAGAGATAAATTTCAAAACAAATGAGATACAAAATCATACTTGGCACCAATCTTTAAGATTACAAAGTCATACAAGTTTATTTTCGAGTTGCTACTAAAACACTTAAACAAATAATGAATCTAGATGGTAAGACACGGTGGACGTGCGGCCTGGATATTGATGTTTCGATCACAAGCTTGAAGCGTTGTTTCTAAAGGTCAATAGCTCAATCCAGAGATAGTGAACATGGTAGGACTCGTTTAGTGAGCAATGAGAACTCCATCACCGAGATGTATGTTTTCAAGGCTCTTGAGATCCAATTTTGGTCCCATACACCAGAGTAATAGAAGGAGCGTACCAATGTACTCAGCTAGCAACAAACTTATGAACCAAACATGACTCCAAGTGTTAATAAAAGCTGCCCACAACCTCATGCAAACCCGAGGGTAAACAAGAAGGGTTAAGGCTAGAATTAACAAAAGGGATCCTACCTATTCCTGTGCAGTACAACCTACAACATTATTCATACAAGTATTAAAGTAGAAAGACAAAAATAAAACACAATTACATCATATACAAGTTTATGGTTTTACTTTACAAATATAAACATATAGACATATATACCATGCAAATTTCGACAATTAAAAAGATCGAGGATCCCGAAGGATCCCCGGCAACGGCGCCATTTGATAAGACGTATTTACACACGCATCAATTAATCCTGTCAACAAATCAGTTATAGTATAAAGCAAGCAGGGATCGTTCTAAACCGGGGATCCAACTACAGGGTAGATCCATCTAATCTAATATAAGTGCCGAAATAAGCATATAGGTTTTAAAGTTTTGATGATTTCAGAATAAACATTTAAAATAAATCCTAAATTACTTCTATACATATATACATGTGATCAACCAACAATTATGCAAACTCAACCAAACAACCATGTAAGAATAAAGAGGACAATCTCTAATCTCATTTAAGTCTACACCGTGAGCAAATATACAACCTAAATTTGATATGCACATAAGTTCCTAAGTGGTTCCTATGACATAGACCAACTTAGAATTAGACTATGGGTTTCATTCAACATCGTGACACAACAAGCTCGGCTACGTGCTCTATTTATAGGTCACACACATAAACTAATCATGCAATTACGTATCACATAAAGAATCGATGTATTTAAGCACAAGTCCTAAATCAAACTTAGGTAGAAAATCGGTGAAATAACAAAAACAATGCAACTTATCAACTACGTGTATCAAAGTCGAACTTTGGATGATTAACACATGCAATATCAACTACTTGTATCAACTACACATGATAATGGAAGAATGCACCGAAAATCTTAAAGTATAATGAACATAATACTCACGGCATAAAACCTAAAATCATTGATTAAAAATTGAAAAACTTAAATTCAAAACATAGCTCAAAAGTTGTTCTATCTCATAGACAAGAATCGAAACATACTTAAGCAAAAACCTAAAACAACATAAAACAGAAACAAACACATACTAATCCGAAAGTAGAAGATGAATACACTCTCAGAATGTCCCTACGTGTTCTATTCTTTGAGTGCGCGGAGTCCTAGGCTACGTGCTTTGGACGAGTGCTGAAGGTGGGATCAGATTGTAGTGTTTGGAGGTTGATGGAGTTTCGGCAAAAGCTTTGGTGTTATTTGCACGGGTTGATGATGATCTTCTACTGCCATGCCGTGCCCTATTTATAGAGTAACTCCAAGAATTCCTCAAGCACAAGGAATCCTAGTGAATCGGCAAAATCAAGTCCAAGTTGGATTTAGTTTCTTCTCTTGTTCTTCAAGTAATCCTCATGCATTAAGGAATGACAAAACCATCTTGAACTTGGAAAACCTTCTCTTGGACCGCACGGGTTCTCTCTCCTTGGTGACTTGGGAAAATCTTCACGGCATCTCCATACAAATCTCGGATTGTACTTCTCCTAGCTCAAGCAGGAATTCCTAGCTACCGGCCACCTTTCCCTCATGAGTCAGGAAAACATTTTCCTAGTCAACACGGGTTTAGACTTTCCTGAAATAGAAATAAGAAAATTAGAAACTAGGAAAGAGGAAAGATGGAATCCTGATCAAGAAAGGAATCCTGAGTAAACAAGGATTTCCAACACTTAGCACAATTTCAACACCAAATTCTTCAATTCTGAAATTACTATGTATTTTAACACTAAAACCTACATATTTCTACATTAAGCAATTATTCTACACTAAACACAAATATAAAGCTAAAACAACTAAATAAGAGTTAACAAAGGGTAAAAAAAGGGTATAAACATATTAAAAACGTCACACTTTGTGCTCCTATCAAGGAACCCTAAGGGGTGGCGAGCCAATAATCAAGCCAAGGCAGGAACCCTAAGGGGTGGCGAACCAACATTCAAGCCAAGGCAGGAACCTTAAGGGGTGGCGAGTCAACAATCAAGCCAAGGCAGGAACCCTAAGGGGTGGCGAGCCAACAATCAAGCCAAGGCAGGAACCCTAAGGGGTGGCGAGCCAACAATCAAGCCAAGGCAGGAACCCTAAGGGGTGGCGAGCCAACAATCAAGCCAAGGCAGGAACCCTAAGGGGGTGGCGAGCCAACAATCAAGCCAATGCAGGAACCCTAAGGGGTGGCGAGCCAACAATCAAGCCAAGGCAGGAACCCTAAGGGGCGACGAGCCAACATTTGCGCCAAGGCAGGAACCCTAAGGGGTGGCGAACCAACATTCAAGCCAAGGCAGGAACCCTAAGGGGTGGCGAGCCAATATTCAAGCAAAGGCAAAAGCATAAGGGGTGACGAACTAATATTCAGAAGCTCTAAGCCCAGGCGAGGTGAGATCCATTCATGCAGAAGATGAAGCAAGACGCGGAGCTCGCTCACAGACATGCACAAGCAGTCCGCCTACATGTATACACGTGGAGTCCGCCTACATGTATACACGCGGAGCCCGCTCACAGACATGCACAAGCAGTCCACCTACATGTATACACGCGGAGTCCGCTCACAGACATACACGCGGAGCCCGCTCACAGACATGAACAAGCAGTCCGCTCACAGGTGAACACGCGGAGCCCGCTCACAGACATGCAAAAGCAGCCCGCTCACTAACATACACGCAGAGTCCGCATGAAGGAGCCGTTCGCCTACACGCGCAGATCACCTACGCCACTATCAAAGACTGTGGCCAAAGCCATTCAAGCTTTTTGTCACGCTACTGCCTCACCTATTTGTGGTCCATTAACGGTGCCACAACATACACTCTACCAAATTGAGTGTCCACAAGAAACACAGTTAACGGACTCACAAATACGTCTGTTAAACCAAAAGCCGGCATTAAGCCATAAAGCCTACAAACCTCTTTTGAACTACGGTCGGTTTGATCCCACAAAGGGGTACGTAGGCAATCTAGCAACCCACTAGATGCAACCAAAATTCCAAACAGAATCTCTGACACCACCAGTCAAATTCTTCCAGTCCAAATGATCCTGGTCAAATTCCTAAAGCACCAGACAAATCAAATCCATAACCAAGCCTTTCGAACTACATTGGTTTGATCCCTTTACAAGGGTATGTAGGCAGTCTGGACTTAAATCTGGATGCAACCACCAACCCAAATAAATTCTCGGATCGCCTGAAGCCAGAACCACGCTCCTAAGCTCAAATGCCTTCAGACACAAATCCAAACACATCCTAAAGTCAAAGCCCTCCAACGAGTCATTCACTTGTTGGAGCCCTTGAACTACGAGTGACTTGATCCTCTCCAGGGTACGTAGGCAACCCATTCCCAAATGTGGGTGCAGTCACAAAAACAAACAAACCTACAACGGTCTCTTAGTAAACGGAATCAAAGGGTGTTCCTTTGTAACAAGGGATTGTAATTAAGAGACACATTCTGTCTTGAATGGATTGAACCAGACATAAATTAAAACCCTATCTTAGTCAATAAGATGGGGTGAAGTTATGTTGGGTATACATGCGTTTACAATTTTTGCCAAACATAGTTTTTGGCGACTCTGTTGGGGACCCATTTTCTTTTTCATCTCTTTTATAGAGTCACTAACTTGTTGTGTGTGTTTCAGGAAAAACAAAACAATGGCACCATAAGTTACTGTTTTCTTCCACAAGCTCCTAGCAAATGCTGCTCGCCCAAGTCGAATTGTTCATCCCGTGACATTCGTGATCGGCCACGTTCCTGTCACTTGTGAAAAGCCAAAGCTTGAAGCAAAACAAGACAAGCTAGGCATGAGTAGCTGGAAGACTCAGACTTTCAAAGTAGCCTCCAAAAATGCTTTGAGAAATCGGAGGAAGCGAGCTGCAAGAGCTCAAAGGAAGAGAAACGCCCAAGCTAACGCAATGGAAGCCATCCTGGCAGAAATTGCTCAATCAAAGCCAGCCAAAGAGGAAGTGAAGACCTTCCTACCAAGCCATATCATGGTAGGCTCTATACAGGTTAATCTTCCAAATGTGGAGACCGTGATGGTGACTTCCACCAAGGGAGGGGATGAACATGAGCCTCGACTCCCCCTCCAAGGCTCACAAATCTCCACGACGTCCTCACAGTCAACAACGGCTAGTCAAGAGCTTGACCCAAAGAAGTTGGCGGAGGAAATCTCAAAGGCTCTTGATGCACCAACAGGACCAGCAAGGCCAAGGGGGTCCAAGGCAAAAGAGTACCCCGTTTATGAAATTGATTCCTACATAGGGCCAATTACTCGCAATATGGCTAGAAAGAGGATGCTCGAATCATCATCAGCAAATGCTATGCCAAAAGGAGGGTATTCGTCTCTAAAAGATGATCCTTCATTTGTCTCATGGACGGGCAATCCCTTATATGAGACTTCGGCTCCAACATAAGGACCTTTTCACGCGCCAGTCGCTAGGTCTAGCGAGAGCTGTGACTCCGATTCTGGCAATGTTCAAGTTCTCATGGCAAGCTCATCAAACCCGGAAGAGCAGTTAAAACATTAGATGGAAGAGCTAACAAAGAAATTAGCTCAGCTTGAACGCGATGCTCTACAAAGGCAAGTGGAAAGAGAAATCGAAGCCAAGAGGATAGCGGATATCGAAAGCGAGTCAAGAAGGAGAATGACTGAAAAAGATGCCGAGGTTGCTGAGCTTGTAGCAAAATGTGCTGCACTCATGGAAAATAGGCCTCCTGAACCTTCATTCGTCAAGAATAATGAGAATCCACTCTCACCCGAAGGGATTAGGAACATGATCGTTGAAGAAATCAGAGACTTCCAATTGTCTCTATCGACACCGGTCCTTGGATACCACAAACTGTATCCAGATCACTATGACGCGATACCTTTCCCCAAGGGATATCAACGGCCAACCTTCGACAAGTTCGATGGAATAAATAGCTCCCCTCGAGAGCATTTGGCTCACTTCTATTCAGCTTGCGGTGAAACTTCACAAGTCGACGCCTTCTTGGTCAGGCAGTTTATGCAGTCCCTCAAAGGTGCTGCATTTACATGGTACACCCAGCTAGAGCCGGGTTCATTTCAGACATGGGATGATATGCAAATAGCGTTTTTGGCACAATTCGTTAGCTCTAAGAAGAAAGTCTTCATCATTGACTTGGCAAACACAAGACAAAGAGTTGGGGAAAGCTCCACGGAATTCATCACAAGGTGGAGGAGTCTCAATCTCCAATGTCCTGACAAGTTATCCTAGACCTCCGCTGTTCAAATGTGTGCTAACAACCTCCTCCCAGAGATAACAACGTATGTTGGTACAGCAGAGCCTCAAACTTTCGATGCTCTAGTCTCAAAGGCAAGCAATGTGGAAAGGCAAGTTGCTCGCCAAAAATCATTTGCAAAAATTCAAGTTGCAGATAAAAAGAGCGATTCCAAGAAGACAGTCGTCAAGAAAGGAGAGACAATGGTGACATTCGTCAGGAATGAAAGGAAAAACGACACTGTCCAAAATAACCAAAGGAAAAACGACAGCGTCAAAAACAAAAATGACAATAACAGGGTGCAGAGTGATCGACCTCGCAAGCTCACACTAAATGAAAAGAAAAATGCCACTTATTCATTTGATGATGAGGATGTTGAGGCGATTTTCGATGAGCTCATTGCATCAGAAAGTATCAAGCTTCCTGAATCAAAACGACCTACCGAAATGAACAAGACCAACGATCCAAAATACTGTCGGTACCACCGCCTAGTCGGTCATACGTTGAAGGATTGCTACGTTCTTAAGGACAAAATCCAAGATATGATCAACAAAAATGAGATCGTGACGACAACCACAAATGTAACAACAACTGGATCATCTAGACCAGATGGTACTATATCGGTTGCCTTCGAGGTCGATGCCGAGGTCACAATTGTCGAAGCACATCCAGACATGCCTCGCCCTGGAAACCCTAACATTCCGTCCTTATACGAGCTCATGACAGCACCAAGCTTCGATATATGGGAGGATTCTGACGGGTTGGAAAGTTTAGATGAAGAAGGGAGCATAGTAGAGAGCAATACAAGGCAACTTCGCCTCTCTACAGACGAGGCACATCCAGACATGCTTCGCCCTGGAAACCCTAATATTCCATCCTTATACGAGCTCATGTCAGCACTAAGCTTCGATGTATGAGAGGATTCCGACGGGTTGGAAGATTCGGATGAAGAATGGAGCATAGTAGAGAACAAGACAAGGCAACTTCGCCCCTCTACTGTGAAAACCCCTCCGCCTTCCTCAAACAAATACTGACGGAGGACATTCTTAAAGAATAAGAAGAAAGGGAGACCCGCAAGGAAAATTCAAGACCAAGACATGGAGGAATACAAGCAGCCGCCAAGAACTCCAATCACTCTTGCGGAATTCTTACCGAAAGAATTCTTTGAGAAAGGCGCGGAGTCCGTACAGACGCACAACCCGCACACAGGCGGAGTCCGCACTCATGAAATCGGGGAATTAGGGGACACGTTGCAATGTTGCATGGTAACCATTAATACCATCTCGCCTCCCAACTCAGATACAGAGGTTGAAAGTGTACAAGAAGTCCAGATACGCTCTAGCTTGGTACTTCCACCACCAACCCAAAAGAAGGATGAATCACAGTCCACGAAGTATAGGGTCAAAGACGATACAAAGAAGGTCACTGACAAGACAAAAGCCGCATCAAAAGAGCCTCCTCAAAAGAGCAAATACGATGTGCTGTCACACCTGAAACGTATCCCCTCATCTTCAAGTGTGTATGACGTCCTGGGTATGTCAAGGGAGTTAAGAGAAGCATTGATTGAGGCATTGCTAAGCCCAGAGTTGTATAAAGAAGACGTTGTCGAAGTCAATACAGCTACTACAAGAGTCTGTCCTCATTGCAGGAATTGCATTTCATTCTTGGAGAAAGATTTGCTTTTAAAAGGAGAACACCATAACAGACCTCTCTACGTCACAGGACTTGTGGGTAATATGACGATCAATAGAATATTACTCGACTGTGGCTCGGCTGTGAATCTGTTACCTCTCAAAACGCTACATATCATGGGAATGAACGCTAAGCAGCTCACCCCGTCCATGCTCACCATCCAAGGTTTCAACCAAGCTGGTCAAAAAGCAATGGGCACAATTGTCCTACAAATGGAGATCGGAGAGCTGCTCTCAACAGCCCTGTTTCATGTGATTGATGCTCCTACCTCTTACAATGTATTGTTAGGGCGCCCATGGCTCCATAATTATGGTATCGTCCCTTCCACACTACACCAATGCTTTAAGTGGTTAGAAAATAGAGAGGTCAAAACGGTCGTAGCAGACACAGATCCTTTCAAAGGCGAAGAGGTAAATTATTCTGACGCTAAATTCTACAAGCCATCGGATGGCCCTAGCGTAAAAAAAGCTCCCAGACCCGTGCTAGAAGCGAAGAAGCAGGAAGTGCCGAGGCCATTAAAGCCCCGAGTCAAAGTAGCTCCCCAAACATTGTCCTCAAATGAAAAGGCTCCAAGCCCAGAAGTTTCGAAGCCAAAGATGGTCTTCAGATATGTGAAAAAAGACCAGCGAGAACCCGGGCAAAAGGCAATCACGCCCATCAAGGACATAATGGAGACACTCATGACGAGCTATGCGCGACCTCTTCGTAAAATTGACAGTCTATTCCAAAGAGCGGTATTGTAATCTCTACAACACTCGACAATGGGCATAGTAGGTATAAACAGTTTGTTTCTTTTAAAAGCAGAAAGCAGAAGCAAGCACCGCCCCCTCTAAAGATCAACGTCGGGAGTAGAAAGACGGCTCCAAAAGCCATTCCCCTAAAGGTCACGGTTAAGCAGGTAAACGGCATACTTAAGGTAGAAGTTCTTGACACAGATCCCTCCGACACAGGTGTCTTTAAGGATCTTGAGAAAACGATGTTCCGTGATAAAGACATGACACAAGAAAGTCGGCCTCGTCTGTCTGTTTTTCAACGCCTTACAAAAGAGCCCCAACCTCGAGTTTCTGTGTTTCAGCGATTGGGCAAAATTCATCCCAAATCACAAAAGAACAAAAAGTGGAAGCTCAAACGACAAAGGGTGCTCATGGCTAAACAAGTAGACGAGAGCGAAGAAGGATTTGCATCAACACACTGCACTTCCACCGAAGATTTAGATGAAGACGAAGAATACGAATTCATCGATAATGCCCAACCTGCCTCATCTCAGATAGAAGATGGAGGACAAGCGACAGTTGATGAGCTCCAAGAGATAAATTTAGGCACCAATGAAGACCCAAAACCTATATTTGTAAGCGCTCTTTTGACTCCGGATGAATTTCAAGACTACAAGAATCTTCTAGAAGAATACAAGGACGTGTTTGCATGGGGCTATCAAGACATGCCGGGCTTGGACCCCAGTTTAGCTGTCCACAAGCTTGCCATTTCAAAGGAAAAACCATGGGTGAAACAAGCTCCCCGACGCTTCCGCTCAGAGCTTGCTGTTCAAATCAAATCTGAAGTCGACAAACTCATCAATGTTGGTTTCATTCGAGAAGTTAAATACCCCACATAGCTTGCCAGCATCGTACCCGTTAAGAAAAAGAACGGGCAAATTCGTATCTGTGTTTACTATAGGGACCTCAATGATGCTTGTCCAAAAGATGAGTTCCCGCTTCCAATCACGGAGTTATTGGTGGACGCCACAACAGGATACGGCGCTTTGTCCTTCATGAACGGTTTCTCAGGTTACAATCAAATTAAGATGGCACCCGAGGACGAGGAGCTTACAGCCTTTCGTACACCAAAAGGAGTATACTGCTACACAGTAATGCTATTCGGCTTGAAAAATGCAGGTGCAACTTATCAGAGAGCTATGACTCACGTCTTCAACGATATGCTCCACAACACCGTTGAATGCTATGTCGATGACTTGGTGGTCAAAACAAGAAAAAGGCCACACCATCTAGCTGACCTGAGAAGAGTCTTCGAAAGGCTTCAGAGATACCAACTGAAGATGAACCCTTTAAAATGTGCCTTTGGGGTCACGTCTGGAAAATTCCTCGGCTTTGTCGTTAGATACCGAGGAATCGAGGTCGACCCCACCAAAATCACGGCAATAAGGGAAATGCCAGCACCAAAAAATCTTCGAGAGTTAAGAGGATTGCAAGGCAGACTCGCCTACATAAGAAGGTTTATATTAAATCTTTCTGGAAGGTGCCAGCCATTTTCTAGACTGATGAAGAAAGACGTACCTTTTATCTGGGATCAAATGTGTCAAGATGCATTCGACAGTATCAAGCGATACTTGCTCAACCCACCGGTCCTAATGGCGCCTATAAAAGGGAAACCTTTAATCCTCTACATAGCAGCTCTTGATCACTCCTTGGGGGCATTGCTGGCACAAAACAATGATCAGGGGAAAGAAAACGCTCTCTACTACTTAAGTCGGACATTGGTAGGAGCTGAACACAATTATACACCAATAGAGAAGATCTGCTTGGCTTTAGTCTTCGCCGTTCAGAAGTTACGGCATTACATGCTCGCTCATAGTGTCACATTGATATCTAGAGCCGATCCTTTGAAGTATTTAATGACAAAGCCTATGCCTTCGGGAAGACTTGCTAAATGGTCTTTGATACTCTCAGAGTTCGAAATAAAGTATGTACCCCAAAAAGCAATAAAGGGGCAAGCACTTGCAGACTTCTTGGCAGCACACCCAGTACCAGATAACCATGAGTTACCCGAAGGCTTGCCTGATGAAAACGTCTTCTCAGCCGAAACTCCCTCATGGCATTTGTACTTCGACGGGGCAGCTAGCAAACAAGGAGTTGGAGCTGGCATCGTGTTCATCACGCCTTTTGGCGGTATAGTCCCCTACTCATTCTTTCTAATGGCTTTATGTTCAAATAATGTTGCAGAATATGAAGCACTCATGATTGGCCTCGAGATCGCCTTGGAGATGAGGATTGACTCCTTACAAGTATTCGGTGACTCTCAACTAATCGTCAGACAAGTGAATGACGAATATGCGGTCAAGAACGAGAACCTAGTCCCATACCACCAACTGGTCAAGTACCTTATGGGACAATTTCAAAACATAAATGTTAGCCACATTCCCAGATCAGAGAATGACAAAGCAGATGCATTGGCTAACCTTGCAGCTTCATTAATCGAACCTGACGAAAGAGACATCCAGATCACGGTTGGGGAACGACGATTGCTGCCTACGCTACTTGAGCGAATGGAGGACGTCGACGAAGTACATGTGGTCTCCGTGTTCGAAGTCGAAGAATCTGATTGGCGAATGGACATGATCAAGTATTGTCAGTCAGGCATGCTGCCTACGGATCCAAAGAAAAGAGTCTATGTCAGGCGGACTGCACCTCGATACACATACCTTGGTGACACTTTGTACAAGATGTCCTTCGATGGGATACTCTTAAGGTGTCTCTCAAAAGAAGAGGGAGCGGAAGCTCTTAAAGAAGCCCATGCTGGAATATGCGGAGCCCACCAGGCTGGTCCAAAATTAGCAGCCCAGCTAAAGAGAATAGGCTATTACTGGCCATCGATGGTACAAGACTCAGTAAATTACGCACGGTCATGCAAGGCCTGCCAGCTACATGGGGATTTTATACACCGGCCTCCATTACCTCTTCATCCCACGTCTCTCTCGTACCCCTTCGAAACATGGGGGTTGGACGTTGTAGGGATCATAGCTCCTAAGTCCTCACGCCTGCATCAATACATATTGGCTGCAACAGACTACTTTTCTAAATGGAGCGAGGCAATTCCTCTCAAAGCGGTAAAAGCAAAGGATGTGGCAAAATTCATCAAGACTCACATCATCTATCGCTTCAGAGTTCCCTCCAAAATAATATCTGACAATGCCACATACTTCAAGTGCAGAGCCATTGTTAAAATGTGTGAAAAGTATAAGATTCAACATGCATTTTCATCCAGCTATAACCTGACAGCTAATGGCCAAGCAGAGGCCTTCAATAAGGTACTTTGCAACATCCTAAAGAAGATGGTCTCAACAAACAAGAGAGACTGGCATGATCGCCTCCCCGAGGCATTGTGGGCATATCGGACCACTGTTCGCACAGCAACCGGTTGTACTCCATTCAACCTGGTTTACGGCTCTGAAGCAGTACTGCCATTAGAAGTCCAACTGTCTTCTTTAAGGATAGCTACAAGGTTAACAAATCCAGATGAAAACACGCAAATCAGGCTTGCAGAGCTTGAAGCCCTCGATGAGAAGAGACTGGCAGTGCAACAAAGAGTCGAGATCTACCAAACTCAAATCGCAGGGGCTTTCAACAAGAGAGTTAAGTTCAGGTCATTCAAAACAGGCGACTCGGTCTTGACAATCCGAAGGCCTACCATCGTTACCAGGAAGTCAAAGGGAAAGTTTGAGCCCAAATGGGAAGGTCCATATGTAGTCACCAAAGTCTTCACCAAAAGCGCATACGAACTTTCAAACGCAGACGGATACTGCATCTACCCTTGTGTTAACGGGAAGTTCGTGAAAAAGTTCTACGCCTTCTAAAGCTCGTTGGACTGAAAAGCCGGGAGGACGGTCCAAACAAAAGTTAGAGCCCAAAACCTCCCGAACTACGACGGCTTGATCCCCCGAAAGGGGGTACGTAGGTAGTCTAGTCCCAAAAGGCTAGATGCAGCCACCCCACAAAAAAAAGAAGCTCGTTGGACTGAAAAGCCGGGAGGGCGGTCCAAGCAAAAGTTAGAGCCCAAAACCTCCCGAACTACGACGGCTTGATCCCCCGAAAGGGGGTACGTAGGCAGTCTAGTCCCAAAAGGCTAGATGCAGCCACCCCACAAAAAAAAAAAAAAAAAAGCTCGTTGGACTGAAAAGCCGGGAGGGCGGTCCAAGCAAAAGTTAGAGCCCAAAACCTCCCGAACTACAACGGCTTGATCCCCCGAAAGGGGGTACGTAGGCAGTCTAGTCCCAAAAAGCTAGATGCAGCCACCACACAAAAACAAAATCCTGAATCAATCAGGCAAACTACGTGTAGCTTGATCCCTTCATAGCTTACGTAGGCAATCTAGTTTTAAAACTGGATCTAGCTGCGAAAAAAAAAAGGTTTTCAAAAAAACATCTCGGCCCAGAATCAAATGGGCGAACTACGTTTGGCTTGATTCCTTCACAGGATACGTAGGCAGTCTGGTGACAAACTAGATCCAGCCATATTTTCAAACTAACCATTTTCTCCCTTGTGATTGTAAACAGGTAAAGAAGATTAGTTAGACAAATCCGTTATCATTGAATAATGGTATCATAAGTTGAGCACACACCAAGTACAAGTCCGCAAGACAAAAAGAGAATATTGGCAGCAAGACACGCGGGCTCAAATACCCCGCCCCGCCCCGCCAAGACATATTCCTTGTAGACGAGTATACATGATAATAAAAGTTGATGTTCAACACAAATTCTTCTACATCGTACCAAATCTTCCAAGCGAAGTAACAAAGAAATAACAAAGCAAGACAGAAAAAAAAGGAACACATGAAGGCAAAATGACTTCGCAAGCCATGCAAAGGGAAGACAACAAGGCGAGACGAACGCGCAGTCCGCACACGGTCTCATGCTTACGCCTCACCAAAGGTCCTTAAAGAATTGACTAGCCGTTTGAATTCCTCTTCTTGAGCTTCATGCGAACTTTTGAGGAGCTCGAATATTACAAGCTGGTCTTCCTTGGCTTCCATCCTTGCCTGGCAAAGTTCTTCATCCCGCCTGTTTTGTTGAGCAGCAGAGTCTTTCAAGAAGGCAATTCTCTCTTCGAGATGTTCCCTTGCAAGCTCATAATTCCGTCGCAATTTCTCTGCTTGACGCTCTGCCTTTATGACATCCTCTTCGCTGGCCCTCAAAACCTCAAATTCTTGGTTAAGATCCGACAATTCCGAGTCTAACATGGCCTTGGTACGATGACATTCTTCATGGCTGCGTATCAAATCACGGAGGTGTTCGACATCTATTTTGGAACACTCCTCAACAACATGTGAACATTTGGAGACCATATCCGCCAATTCAAAGGTTTTGCTTATATTTTCAACAAACCTTTCAAATCTATCTTGGCTGGATCCATAGGACCTAATCACTGGTCCCAACATCTCAAGTGACTTCTGGACCTCGCCGCGACAATCAGTAATGAGTTCTAGTGGTTGAGACAAGCTTATCTTAGGCAAAATGTCTTCCACCTCTAAGATAATAAAATCACCCCAACGCTCATTCTGGCCTGAGTTAAAGATCATACGCAAGATAGATGAAGTTTCATTTGGCTGACAAATACCTTCATCTCCAGGCTCACACGCATCAGGATTCACTGACTCTGTACTACCACTCTTAGAGTCAGAATGATCTCTTGGTGATGTGCTAAAATGCTCTGCTTCCAGTCCCGACTCCCTCAACTGAGTTGGTTCTTTCCATGTTAGCAAGAGTAACCCTGGCTTTGTTCCAATCAATAACGGCTCCGCATCATGCTGAGTCTTCTCACATGTTAGCTCTGAGCTTTTAGGTTCAAGGGAGGGTGACTTCAACACCAAACCCTTCATAAGTGGCTCTGGTACATGTCCCTGATTCGCCTGTGAAACAGACTGGCGTGCACTCTCCAGCATGGCGGACTCGCGCGGATTCTCATACAAAGTGGCTTCGCGCGGATTCTCCCGCGAAGTGGACTTGCGAGGATTCCCCTGAACATGTGACTTGCGCTCCGCATCCTCACGCTCGGCCTCTGCTTGCTTCAATGCGGACCTCAACTTCTGCAGGTCTTTTAGACTTGGTTTAGGATTGCGCGACTTTGAAATCAGATCATGTTGACCCCGCGACTCTAAAGTCCGGTCAGGTTCTACCATTGATTTTAACGAGGCATGATTAATTCGCGGTGATTCGATGTCATCCGCGAGATCATCGTAATGAGCTCACTTGCTGCCCCGATCTTCCTCATCAAATTTTGTCCTATAAGTTTTCTTGCTCATGAAAGAAGAAGCACTTCCGGAATAAACAGCGGGATCTCTTTCCCCAAAGTCAGGAAAGAATATCTTGCCTAGTCCGCCAGCGGATACACCTTTAAGGGATTCTGGCGGGAAAATACTATTTTGCTTGGCAAGAGCACGCTTCTTCAAACTCAAGTAAACAAAAGACACAGACCGACCAAGATAGGGGGCACATGCCGACATCCACCACCTGCAATAAGTCCAGGTGCACATCCCCTCATAAGAAGAACGGGGAACATAAAAACGGGAACCGGTATCAGTTCTAAGGAGCTTAAATTGCGCTTTTGCTAAATCTTCAACGCCACATTTGCTCCTCTGCTCAATTTTAAATTGAAGTTTGTTGGCCGGAATCCCTTGATCAAAACCGAATTGACGAGCGAATCTATTGGGATAATATGGCTCTCACCAGAGCTCACCACCAATTCGTACAGGAAGCAATGAAGAACGTATACAAACCAGCCAGTCAAAGTGTTCTTCAGACAAGTTTCCGTCGTCAATCAAAAAGTAACCCTTTGATTCAGTAAAGGGACTAGGACGATACTCTACAGAGTCTTTGATCCTAAAAACAAGTCAAGCTCTTGTGATACTGAAATATTGAGCTTTAATTCCTGCATATCTCTTCAACTGGGGATAGTTCTCAGGAAACTCGCTGTCAGCATGACGTCTATATAAACAGTCAAAGTGCTCTCCCAACCAACCAATCACATAATGAACAGGGAAGCAACTTCGCGACTCTCCAGGCCCTCGCGGATCGAGCACGACCTTCCCAAGACTATGATAGATATGGCCCAACACTGCTGGTGCAAGAGACACTCTAATTCCCCGAGCCATTAAACATGCCATGCGAAAGGTCTCAGGTCTAATTATATAATTATACGAAGGAAAAACAAACCTGCTGAGCCAGTAAGCTAAGAACGCGGCCAGCTCCCCTTCCTTTGAAATTATCAAAGTAGGCCGGAAATCCATGAATTTTTCACGTTGCAAATGGCTTATACACTGCGTGTCTTCTCCGTAACCTGAATATAGCAGTTGCCCTCTATAAAAATGTCTAACCCAATCTCCCCAACGGACAAATTTCTGTTTACTCAAGACACATAATCGGGAATGAACGTATAAAAGCTCAGAAAGCGTGGTAGAGTATAGACCATCTCGCTGTAGCCTTTTGTTTTTAGGAATAAATTTTTCATAAGGAATCCCTGAAATCGGCAAGCCTCCAAGCATCTTCAGATCCAATAATGATATACTCATTTCTCCATTCCCATGATGTAATGTGTTTGTCAAAGGACTCCATAATTCCAAGAATGCTTTCCATACGTTGGAGCAAAAATGATAAGGATACTGAGAGACGCCAACGGCACCATATATCCCAGTTTGATTCAAGACATCTTCAAAATTGGCTAGAACGAATTCTGTCCACTCCATGATGCCCATCTCAAATATAGCACAACCTCGGAAACAAAGGCTTGATGACCAATCCTCTTTGGTACTTAGCAGCTTGTAAAGTATCAGATAGAAGTTCTCCTCAGAAATGAAAGGGACTCCATCATGTCGATTGTTCACCTTCTCCAAAGAATGCCCTTTAAATACGGGAGAGAAATTACGGGTTGTTCTTATCACTTGATCCTCCAGATCCTGACGAAATGTGAGGGAGCCTGAGTTCATCTCAACTTTTGTTACCAGGGTAACGGTGTCTCTAGGAATGTCATCAATACGGATGGAATTCAACGGCCTTAAGTGCATGTATTCTATGCTCTTTTCGGCCACCTTGCCATATTTGTCCAAAGCTGCTTCGTAAGCAATACGACCATATGCATCCATTACCTGAGATCACGACATCAAAAGAATGTTAGAAAGCAATTTCAGGTCAAGTTTTGCGCGCGAAAAGCAGGTTCCACACACAAAACTTGAGGGGGCACTGTTGATCGGCAAAAAATATGCATAAATAAAAAGAAAAGAAAAGTATTTAAAAAATATAGAAATGCATAAATACTTTTTTTGTGCTACATGCACAATGCTTCAGAGTTCAAATACAACTCTTGCAAACAGCTGGACAACAAAAGTCCAATACAAACTCATCTTCCAAACTGTGCACTCTATATAAAGAGGCACAAAGAAGAAAAGAGGGGCAGACAGACGGGAGGACCACACACACGTGGACACAGAAGGAGAGAGGTGCAAGAAGGCGAAACCAGAGAGAGAAACGGAGAGAAGAAGGCGAAACGCAGAAGAAAGAAAAGCAGAAAACAAGCGGCGAGCCAGACAAAAGGTGGAGCCCCATTCTAACTTTCTTTTCTTTTTTGCAGTTGCCTTTATCATTCTGTATCACTCCGCCGGAAGCCCGAAGGCGACGCCATCTCCCCTAGCGTGATGACCCCGCGAGGTAGTCACCAAGTCTAAAGGCGAGGCGACCTCGCCCCCTTCCTCCCTTGTTACAACAAACATATGGCCATGCAGCTCACATAACAAGCCATGCAAGGGGAAAGAAACAAATAATCAACGCGGGTTCGAAGAGCAGGAACTCACCTTTGATGACTCAACAAGTCCTTGACCAGATCAAAAAGAAGGAGACGACACCTCAATTTATAGAAGAGCAGTTTCCTCAAGTCCAACTCCCAACCAAACAGGGATAGGCATCTGGAGTTATGTGGTTCGCGCAATCTCATCAACTTCATCAAGGAAAAGACGACTCAATCAAGGAAAAGATGATAGAGTCCTGCAAACCAGAGTCCGCGTGCCCTCGCGAGACGGGTCCAAAGCCCTAAGGCAGAGGCCAACTTACACCCCGCCAAAACAGAAGCAGGTTACATAACCCTAAGGGGTGGCGACGTGACTTTTACCCTAAGGGGTGGCGAGGCGACTTAACCCTAAGGGGTGACGACGTTACTTAACCCTAAGGGGTGGCGAGCCAACATTCGCGCCAAGGCAGGAACCCTAAGGGGTGGCAAACCAACATCTGCGCCAAGGCAGGAACCCTAAGGGGTGGCGAACCAACATCCAAGCCAAGGCAGGAACCCTAAGGGGTGGCGAGCTGATATTCAAGCAAAGACAAAAACATAATGGGTGACGAGTTAAGCCCAGGCGAGGCGAGATGATGACACAGGCGGGGCGAGATCCATTCATGCATAAGATGAAGCAAGTCGCGGAGACATGCACGCAGAGTCCGCTCAAAAGTGAACACGCGGAGTCCGCTTACTGACATACACTCGGAGTCCGCCCACAAGTGAACACGCGGAGTCCGCCTACAAATATACACGCGGAGTCCGCTCACAGACACATACGCGGAGTCCACTCTCAGACATACACGCAGAGTTCGCTTGCTGACACACGCGCGGAGTCCGCATGAAGGAGCAGTTCGCCTGCACACAGAGATCGCCTGCGCCATTATCAAGGACTTAGCCCAAAGCCATTCAAGCCTTTTGTCACGCCACTGCCTCACCTTTTCTGGGTGCCATTATCAACAGACACTCTACAAAATTGAGTGTCCACCAAAAACACAAGACAACAGACTCATAAATACGTCTGTTAAACCAAAAGCCGGCATTAAGCCAATAAGCCTACAAACCTCTTTTGAACTACGGTCGGTTTGATCCCACAAAGGGGTACGTAGGCAGTCTAGCAACCCACTAGATGCAACCAAAATTTCAAACAGAATCCCTGACACCACCAGTTAGATTCTTCCAGTCCAAACACCCTCAAACATACACAGTTCTCGTTGGTACTTTGTAATCGAATCAAAGGGTTTTCCCCTGAAGTACAGGGGTTGTAATTAAGGAATTTAATTTATTTTACTCTGAATGGGTCGAACCAGATAAAAAATCAAAACCCTATCTTAGTCGATAAGATAGGGTGAAGTTATGTTGGGTATATACAGTTGTTTACAATTTTTTCCCAACAGAACTTCAAGTTTTACAATACAATATTGAAACTTCTGGTTCAATATTACATGCATTCATAATTCATATCTTCAACATATAGGGTTGTTGGCCCGTATGAATAACAATAAAATTTAAACAATAAGTATAGTAATGAAATTTGCATAACAAAAAAAAGAAAATTGTAAACATCAAAAAAGTAAATAAATTGTACATAGGAAACTTCTGGTTCTATAAATAAATAAAATACACAGATCTTCAAGTCTGGTTAACTTTATCAAATATGATAATCGTGATTCCCGATCTCATCTAGTTACACATGCAAGAAACATCATATGAAATAGGTAGGAGACTTCAGGTCCTCATATAATTAGGGATCATAAGATGTCGTTTCGATCTTTATACGACTTTGGAGAAGTTCAAAGACCCTCGTTAATTACATAAGATTTGAGAAGCTTCATGTCGTAACTAATTCTATTTATTATAATCCTCTCGAGGAACTTTAGGCCCTCTATTTCGATCAAGAAACTTCAATCATGTCACAACTATGAGTATATTGCTATCGAGGAACTTCAGGCCCTTCACATTTTGATCAATAGACTTCAAGTCTAGATGTAAGGTAACATGGGTTAACTGAGTTGATTCACAATTCATAAAGCTGGACAACATTGTCAAATAACATATTAAAACCAAGTTGATCAAATAGGCAAATATTAATAGGATATATACGTACATGAAAACATGATTAGAGCCATATGAAAAGATTGATGTAGAATCTTTTTACGGAAACAAAACCAAGATACAAAAACAATTCAATGTAAAACAAAAATATGGATAAGCCAAAAGGGTCAAAACAGATCTGAAAGTAGAGGCCGATAATAATCATGTAGTTATACTCAATACCAACAACCCAATCAAAGTAATCTAACAAACCGAAGACACCCAATCAATCACAAGTTCACGATATTCAAATCAAACTAAAATTAACACAATGAAATCGGCAAATAATTAGATGGGTTCCCTAACCGTGCTAATGGATCAAAGAATAGATTGACTAACATGGACTAAAACAAAATGAAAGTTTCACCGTAAAGTAAGACTCATAGATCAAGAGTTACGGCCAAGCAACAATGTCACCCCATATGATTCGTGGATCATCATAGAGTATAAGAAGATAAAGAAAACAAATTGAAATACGATGATGTAAAGGGTGAATGGCAAAATCAGTTTTAATAATCTAGGGTTTAGTCGTTATCAACTCAAAGGTAGAGTCATGCTGATAACGTGTTGTACAGTAAAGAACAAAAGAAGAGAAGACACAGAGAGAATAGTTGGGAAGAGGCATAAGTCTACTCATTCATTCTCATTAGCCTCTTTATATAGAGGTAGAGTTTACATCAAAGTATATAACTAATGAGTAATTACATAGACAACCACATAAATTGTCAAGAGCCGCCCCGAATTTCACCCTGAAACCCGGGGTGAGTTCTGCGGGGACCACCTCCAAGGAAAACTTACCGAAGGACTCGGCAAACCTCCCTTGAAAATGGACAACCCTAACCCGGAAAAATTAAAGAACACTTTTAACCAATAATATAAATTCTTCAACTTAATCCAAATAACCAAATAAAATAATACACAGTTATTTTTCCGAAAGTATTCAGAGCTACTACAAGAAATACAGCGAAAACTACTAAAAATCCTAGTGGGTTAAACAGATGACCTACTGGTGAACAATAGTGGAGAAATGAGTGACTATGCCTCGTCGCCTCCTTCTAGACCCCACCCGAACTCTGCAGACTGGACATTTAAAAACAAAGGAAAAGCCTAGGGGAAAATATTTTATCACGTCAGAGTGAGCGGACAAAATAATCTTAACAACAATAATATTTCCCCAAGAAATTTAACAATGCAAACGACTAGTTCTGGCTAGTATCCAAATCATAAACAAAAACAGCCTCTCAGGTTCAAATTATAAATATATATCAGTATGTATTAACCACTCGTCTACTCCATGTATGCTATCTATGAATAAGCTTTAAAATAGATAGTCACACCAGGCTAATACGATTGCGTCTAACGCTCACGTCGCCCCATACTGGCATTTTTCCTCAGAATGGGGGTAATGACCGAGTGGATATAAATACGTGTTTACTCCTTGTACGATTTCTATGAATGAATGTAAAACATAGAATAATCTCAAAAAGTAAAAAATCGTACAAGGCTACTACGCTCGCGTCTAACGCTCACGTCACCCCATACTGGCATTCGTCCTCAGAACGGGGGCTGCCACGTATAGCTAGCTAGCATTCTCTCTCATACATACTATTCTCAAAAACGTCAATAAATGAGTATAAACTCCGAAATTCCCAATTTCCGGATAAAAAAATCCAACCAAGGAAATTACTCAACAATAAAACAATTCAAACACATTATTTAAATCAAAGGTCCACTCACAACTTAGGCCTAAGCCTGACGTCGGTCGGAGGTCTCCTCTGCTCGAGCCTCCTCGCGTCCTGTTCCAAACATAAATAATTCCTTAAAATTAAACACCGACTCTTAAATAAAATAGGCATAATTAACTATGAGCTTCTAGCGCTCAACCATGCCTATCATCCTAAATCTTAACTTCACTGCCAACCACAAATCTCCATAAAAAAAACCAACTTCCTCAAAACCACAATCCACCAAATAAAATCCAATGGCCGGATTATAAATTAATAATCCGCCAAAAATACCAGACTTCAACAAATCTCAAACCTATCCAAAACTCCTCCAAAAATTCTAAAACTTATTCCATTAAACTTTTCACATTTTTCTCCACCAAAAACATTTTCTCGGCAGCGGCGGCCGGCGACCAACTCCGGCGACCTCCAATGGTCACCAAAATTTGGCAGCATCTTCCTCTCAACCTCCTCTACAACATTCCTAACTACCACAAACTCCAATTCTAAGCCTAAGCACATCAATCGAACGAAAAACACAATAAGCCCTAGAAAAAATTCAAATTCTGATTTCTCCTTACCTAGCTCGAGGCGGAGCGAGCCCTTTGGAAGGATTGAAGCACGGGAGGAGGGCTTCCTTTTGATCCAAGGCTCGCCGGCTATGGCGGCCGGAGGAAGGAGTTCTGGCGAAGATTGGCTTTCGGCAGTCGGACCTTCCGGCGAGCTTTTCTCCTTCATGACGGCGCTAGGGAGGCTGCCACCGGTCTAGGATTGCAGCTGGGTCGGAGACCGACCGTTTGGGACCGGTGCGGCGGGCTGGGGAGGCCGGACGGCGGTGAACGGCGTCGGGAAAAATTTTAGCAGTGAGGGGGTCGGGAGCGGGAGAGAACCGGGAGGAAGAGAGAGAAAAGAGAGAAAAAGAGAATGGGCCTTTAGCCCAACCCGGCCACCACACCTCTATAAACCCAATCCAAAAATATTCAACACCCCAAAATAATACCCCAATAAAAATTACCTTTTACTAGCTAAAATTTACAATTTTTGCCGTCGTCACATTTTCTTCCTTCAAATAATTCCTTCAAAAATATTAGTCCCTCAACACCCTCTGGGGACTAGTTAAATTACACACTTAGTGACGAACACGGTAAAAACTCTTATTACTACTATGTTAGTAATTAAGGTAAAATTTAAGGTTCGGGGCGTGACAATTCTCCCCTCCTTATAAAAATTTCGTCCTCGAAATTTACAAACTCGCTACTCAAAGAGATAAGGATACAGCTGCCTCATCTGCTCCTCTGACTCCTAAGTAGCTTCCTCTACTTGGTGGCTTCTCCAAGGCACTTTGACGAGCGGAATTGACTTGCTCCTAAGCACTTACTTCTTCCGATCTAGAATCTGAACCGGCTCCTCTTCATAGGACAAATCCTTCTGCTGACTAATCGGCTGCTCTTCCAACACATGAGAAGGATCGGCAATATACTTGCGAAGCATGGATACATGAAACACATTATGTATCTTGTACAACTCCGAAGGCAAAGCTAACCGATAGGCAAGAGAGCCAACTCGCTCTATTATCTCATAAGGCCCAATATACCTCGGACTAAGCTTCTCACGCTTGCCAAAACGTATTACCCCTTTCCAAGGAGATAGTTTCAGGAACACCCAATCACCTACTTGAAACCTACTCTGAGCAGCCTTGAGTCTATCCCTGACCACCTTGATCTTCTCATTTGTGTCATGGATAATCTCAGGACCACAAAGCTCTCTTTCTCCGACTTCATTCCAACATAATGGCGTACGACACTGTCTCCCATAAAGTGCCTCAAAGGGAGCCATACCGATACTCGAATGGAAGCTGTTATTATAGGCAAACTCCATCAAGGAAAGGTTCTTATCTCAACTCCCCCTAAACTGCAAAGCACAAGCTCTCAGCATATCCTCCAAAGTTTGGATAGTCCTCTCTGATTGTCCATCAGTCTAAGGATGAAAAGCAGTGCTGAAGTGTAGTCAGGTACCTAAAGCTGCTTGAAGAGCTCTCTAAAATTTAGAAGCAAATCTAGGATCCCGATCTGACACTATGGATTCAGGCACGCCATGAAGTCTGACAATCTCACTCACATACAGCTCAGCCAATTTATCCAGTGTATACGTCTTCCCCACCGGCAAGAAATGAGCAGATTTAGTGAGTCTATCCACTATCACCCAAATACCGTCATCCCTTCACGGGTACGAGGTAAACTGAAGACAAAATCCATGGTGATGTGGTCCCACTTCCACACTGGAACATGCAACGGCTCAAGCAAACCTGAAGGTTTATGCCTTTCAGCTTTCTCACAAAAGCTGCAATTTCCCTCTTCATGTTAGGCCACCAATAATAATCCTTCAAAGTCTGATACATCTTTGTATTACCTGGATGAGCAGCATACGCAGAACTATGAGCTTCCTCCAAAATCTCAATCTTTAACTCTTCATTCCTCTTTGGAACACAAAGCCTGCTTTTGAACAACAACGACCCATCTCTTCTTACCGAAAAATTTACGGCGGTTCCATTCTCTGCTTTTTCTATCAACCGAACTATGGAATGATCATTATACTGTGCCTCCCGCACTTTATCAACCAAAACTGGCCTCACATGGAAACTGGTTACCAAAGCACCCACTTCATCCACCGCTAAATCCACCCCTGTAGCCCGCAGTTCACAAAGAAGTGGAACTCGAACCATCCTCAAGTGAAACAAAGACACGGAGGGATTGAGACTAAGAGCATCAGCTACCACATTAGCTTTTCCTGGATGATACTCTATAGTGCAATCATAATCACTTATCAACTCCATCCACCTCCTTTGCCTCATATTCAACTCCCTTTATGTGAACACATACCGAAGACTCTTGTGATCGGTAAAAATCTGACACTTGGCTCCATAAAGATAGTGTCTCCACAACTTGAGAGTAAAAACCACAGCTGCAAGCTCTAAATCATGAGTGGGATAATTCACCTCATGCGGCTTCAATTGCCTAGAAGCGTAGGCAATCACTCGATCATGCTGCATCAAAACTCCATCTAGACCTCGTCTAGAAGCATCACAAAACACCACATACTCCCCACTATCGTCTGGAAGTGCCAAAATAGGAGCACTAGTCAAGCGATCCTTTAATTCTTGAAAACTTTACTCACACTGATCTGACCATTCGAACTTGACTCCCTTTCTGGTCAATCTAGTTAGTGGAGCTGCAATCTTTGAAAAGTCTTGCACAAATCGCCGATAGTAACCTGCTAACCCCAAGAAACTACGAATCTCCGACACAGTTGTGGGTCTTTTCCAATTGGACACTGCTTCTACCTTCTGGGGATCCACACTAACACCTTCAGCTGAAACTACATGATCCAGAAAACCCACCTTATCCAGCCAAAACTCACACTTGCTGAACTTGGCAAGCAACTGCGCATTCCTCAAAGTCCGCAAAATCAATCTTAGATGTTTGGCATGCTCCTTCTCACTTTTTGAGTACACCAAAATATCATCTATGAACACGATCACGAAGAGGTCAAGATATGGACTAAACACCCTATTCATGAGATCCATGAACGCCGCGGGTGCATTAGTAAGTCCAAAAGGCATTACCACAAACTCATAATGACCATAGCGTGATCGAAAGGCATTCTTGGCTACGTCACTATCCTGAATCCGCAACTGATGATAACCAGATCTCAAATCAATCTTTGAGAACACTGAGGCACCTCTCAACTGATCAAACAAATCATCAATGCGAGGCAACGGGTACTTATTCTTCACTGTGACTTGATTCAGCTTCCTATAATCAATGCATAGTCTCATGGTGTCGTCCTTCTTCTTAACAAACAACACCGGAGCACCCCATGGAGACATGCTAGGCCAAATAAAACTCTTATCTACTAACTCTTGCAATTGAGTCTTCAACTCTTTCAATTCCGCTGGAGCCATTCTGTAAGGTGCCTGAGAGATAGGCATAGATCCAGGAAGCAACTTAATGGAAAAGTCTATCTCCCTTATAGGAGGCAAACCAGGCAAATCCTCAGGAAACATGTTCGGAAATTCTCTAACTACAGGAATATCTCCCACTTCCAACACTCCTATACTTGCATCCACAACATGAGCTAAGAATGCATGACAGCCTTTATTTAACAATCTCTTGGCAGCCACAGCTGAAATCAGGCAACTCGAAATCACATCTCTTTCCCCCTGAAACACAACCTCCAATCCATCCGGGCTCCGAAACACCACTTCTTTTCAGAAACAATCCACCATAGCTCTATAAGTTTCCAAGAAATCCATCCCTAAGATCACATCAAACTCCACTATATCTAAAGGGATTAAATCCGCCTTAAACTGAGTTCTTTCCACCAAAACTTCGCAACCACTAAACACCCAATCTATTCTCATCACCTCACCCGAGGGAAGAGATACATGCCACTCGCCTGGAAGAGACGATGATGGCACATTGGCATGGAGAGCGAATCTACTAGACATAAATGAATGCGTAGCTCCAGGGTCAATTAAAGTAAATGCTGGTTGACCAAAAATTAACAACGTACCAATGATGACATCTGGGGAAGTACGACCCTCCTGCTGGGTCATAGCATGGAGTCTAGCGTGGGTCGCGGGACGTCCACGCTGACCACTCCTCTGCTGAGAACCACTCTTAGTTGCTGAACCTCCACGAGAACCATCACTAGAGCCTCTAGCTGAAAACTGACCGCCTTGCTGAGAAGGGGCGGTCCTCTGTGCCAACAAAGAACAGTCTCTCCTAAAATGATCCAGACCACCACACTCAAAGCATCCAGAAGACTGCTGCTGACCAAAAAAAAAAGCCTGACCACCAAAAGATCCTCCTTGGGAACTACCACCAGCACTAAACTGACCGGCCTGCTACCTATCCAACTGGCTCCTGAAAGGTCTCCTGAAACGTCCTCCAAATCTACTCCGAGAACCAGAACCTGATCCTCCACTACTACCACTGCCCGCTGAAGATCCAGAAGCGGATGAGGAAGCGGCCTTCTTCGATGGACCCTGGCTGGGACCACCAAAATCTCTAGGCCGTGCACTAAAAGTTCTCCTGGTCTCAATGGCCATGGCTGCAGTAACCGCATCAAGAAAATTCGGGTAAATGCCACCGACCATCTTATATGCATAAACCCCGCCAAGAGCTCCAACAAACATGTCAATCCTGGTCCTCTCATCAGGACTCAAATAGGGCACATGGTAGCTCAGGGAAGTGAACCTCTGCTCAAACTCGATGACACCCTCATCATCCCCTTTCTTCATGTTCTAAAAGTCCGACTGAATCCTGATACGCTAACCGTGACTGAAATACTGACCCAAGAAGAGCGTCTTAAACTCCTCCTAAGTCATGTCCTGAGCACCACCACTATTTCTGCTAGCAAGGGTCCACCAGTGATGCCCTAAGTCATCCAGAAAAGTCACTGTCATCTTCACTTTCTTTTCTTCCGGCAGGTCAGTGCTCTCAAAAGCCATTTCCATCTTATCTACCCAAGTGTGCGCATCAAGGGCTCCCTTGGCGCCCTTGAACTTAATTGCACCAGCATCGAAGACATCCTTCTTCTTCACAGACCGAGGCTGCTGTACTCTATCTAACACACCTCTCAGCATGCTCCCAATCGAATCAACCAATCCTCTAACCTCATAACCCTCACTGGCGTTGGTCGAGGTAGCTACATGGGGTCGGCGTCTAGGAGGCATAGTACCTGAGGAAGAAGATATTAAGTAGTCTGTCCACAAGACTAACAGAACTATCACACATACCCAATAACACATAGTATCAAAAGCAGAAACTGCCGATGAATCCGCCACGGTCGGATCATCACTCTATAGACACTATGGCTACTTAGGCAAATACGATAGTGAATAGAAACCAGAAGATGAAACCTAGAGCTCTGATATCAACTATCAAGACCTGCCCCGAATTTCACCCTGAAACCCGAGGTGAGTCCTGCGAGGACCACCTCCAAGGAAAACTTACCGAAGGACTTGGCAAACCTCCCTTGAAAATGGACAACCTTAACCCGGAAAAATTAAAGAACACTTTTAACCAATAATATAAATTCTTCAACTTAATCCAAATAACCAAATAAAATAATACACAGTTATTTTTCCGAAAGTATTCAGAGCTACTACAAGAAAATACAGCGGAAGCTACTAGAAATCCTAGTGGGTTAAACAGATGACCTACTGGTGAACAATAGTGGAGAAATGAGTGACTATGCCTCGTCGCCTCCTTTTAGACCTCACCCGAACTCTGCAGACTGGGCATTTAAAAACGAAGGAAAAGCCCAGGGGAAAATATTTCATCACGTCAGAGTGAGTGGACAAAATAATCTCAACAACAATAATATTTCCCCAAGAAATTTAACAATGCAAACGACTAGTTCTGGCTAGTCTCCAAATCATAAACAAAAACAGCCTCTCAGGTTCAAATTATAAATATATATCAGTATGTATTAACCACTCGTCTACTCCATGTATGTTATCTATGAATAAGCTTTAAAATAGATAGTCACACCAGGCTAATAAGATTGCGTCTAACGCTCACGTCGCCCCATACTGGCATTTTTCCTCAGAATGGGGGTAATGACCGAGTGGATATAAATACGTGCTTACTCCTTGTACGATTTCTATGAATGAATGTAAAACATAGAATAATCTCAAAAAGTAAAAAATCGTACAAGGCTACTACGCTCGCGTCTAATGCTCACGTCACCCCATACTGGCATTCGTCCTCAGAACGGGGGCTGCCACGTATAGCTAGCTAGCATTCTCTCTCATACATACTATTCTCAAAAACGTCAATAAATGAGTATAAACTCCAAAATTCTCAATTTCCGGATAAAAAAATCCAACCAAGGAAATTACTCAACAATAAAACAATTCAAACACATTATTTAAATCAAAGGTCCACTCACAACTTAGGCCTAAACCTGACGTCGGTCGGAGGTCTCCTCTGCTCGAGCCTTCGCGCGTCCTGTTCCAAACTTAAATAATTCCTTAAAATAAAACACCGACTCTTAAATAAAATAGGCATAATTAACTATGAGCTTCTAGCGCTCAACCATGCCTATCGTCCTAAATCTTAACTTCACTGCCAACCACAAATCTCCATAAAAAAACCAACTTCCTCAAAACCACATTCCACCAAATAAAATCCAATGGCCGGATTATAAATTAATAATCCGCCAAAAATACCAAACTTCAACAAATCTCAAACCTATCCAAAACTCCTCCAAAAATTCTAAAACTTATTCCATTAAACTCCTCACATTTTTCTCCACCAAAAACATTTTCTCGGCAGCGGCGGCCAGCGACCAACTCCGGCGACCTCCGATGGTCACTAAAATTTGGCAGCATCTTCCTCTCAACTTCCTCTACAACATTCCTAACTACCACAAACTTCAATTCTAAGCCTAAGCACATCAATCGAATGAAAAACACAATAAGCCCTAGAAAAAATTCAAATTCCGATTTCTCCTTACCTAGCTCGAGGCGGAGCGAGCCCTTTGGAGGGATTGAAGCATGGGAGGAGGGCTTCCTTTTGAGCCAAGGCTCGCCGGCTATGGCGGCCGGAGGAAGGAGTTCCGGCGAAGAATGGCTTTCGGCAGTCGGACCTTCCGGCGAGCTTTTCTCCCTCACGGCGGTGCTAGGGAGGCTGCCACCAGTCTAGGATTGCAGCTGGGTCGGAGACCGACCGTTTGGGACCGGTGCGGCGGGCTGGGGCGGCGAACGGCGTCAGGAAAAATTTTAGCAATGAGGGGGTCGAGAGCGGGAGAAAACCGGGAGGAAGAGAGAGAAAAGAGAGAAAAAGAGAATGGGCCTTTAGCCCAACCCGGCCACAACACCTCTATAAACCCAATCTAAAAATATTCAACACCCCAAAATAATACCCCAATAAAAATTACCTTTTACTAGCTAAAATTTACAATTTTTACCGTCGTCACATTTTCTTCCTTTAAATAATTCCTTCAAAAATATTAGTCCCTCAACACCCTCTGGGGACTAGTTAAATTACACACTTAGTGACGAACACGGTAAAAACTCTTATTACCACTATACTAGTAATTAAGGTAAAAATTAAGATTTGGGGCGTGACATAAATTATAATATTTATAACATTATTTACATATTTGGTCTTATTTCAATTGTACTCGCTCGATCATTTGTGGTTTGATTTAGATCCAACTTTGAAAACTGATAATGTAAACTGAATTTATTTCATCCGACTTAATAAGATTAATACATAAGTACATAACTATATAAAAAACTATAGAAGATCTTGTTAATAATGTGTTATATATATACAAGAGCTTTTTTTTTTTTTTTTTGAACTCAAAGACAATTTTGTCATTAGTATTAAAGTAGAGAGTACAATACGAATCGATTTGTTGCCATGCGTGCAGAGGACAAACAAAATCATCTGATTCGTATGAGGGCTGCATCCTCCTTACAAATTTCTACTCACAATGAGCCTATAATCTAATAGCATATAGATCATAGGAAATTGTTTCGAACAAACTAAAAGCAAGAAAAATAAAAGCTCCCCCATGTGAAAAACATGGACCAAGAACAATTGTTCTGAAATTACAGAAAGGGAAATAGAAAAAAAATTAAAAATACTTCAAAGAACCTCTTTGCCCTTCAAGCTAGGGCTTCGAGGAAGGAGTCAAATCTTCCTGATTGACATCTTTTTTGGGTTTCTAGAGCCAACAGGACGTCTCTGCTTCTTCTTTTGACCTTCAGTTGCAACCGATGTCATCTTAACTAGTTCATGGGTGATGGTAGGAGGTTTCTCTTCCTCTTGCATCTTTTTCTGAGTCATTCTGTTCCATGAACCCATAGGACATCTTTCCTTCTTTTTGGGAGGAGCAAAGATACAATCTGAGAGTCTGATAACCTTCGAGTTAGCGAAGGCCAATGAGGCAGCATATGCTTGACTAGGGTTTTGAATACCCAAAGAGGGTGATGATGCTATCATATTGGCTATGCTAGGGTTTTTGCCAATAGATGGTGAATGAGTGGTGGAAAACTTGCTCTTCGATCCTTTTGAAGAAGGAGAGAGATCAAGGTTCAGGTGGAAAGAGGCCATGAGAATGATTGAAAACAAAGAAAACCGATAAAAGATGAAGCTTATTGGGTTTGATGGTCATGTTCTGGGAGAGAGAGAACGGCTTAGGGTTTAGATGCGGTTATACAAGTTTAAGGAGTGACAAAAATGTGTGTGATTATTATCCATCTTTAATGGTCTTCGAGCCACGTTCGTATACACGTGTTTCTTCAACCTGCAAGTTTTGGGCTGGGCCGCGATTGCACCGACACTCTCCCGCTAAAACTCTCTGTTTGCCGCCGTAACGTTCGCCATCGTCACGTGACAATAACAAACGCAAGTTTAAATTAGGGCCCCACTCGCGTTGGCCTTTCCTAGTTCCTACCGACTGCTCCGAAGCTTCCGATTTCCAATCGCGCACCTAACCCAATCATTGCACGCGTTCCCAATCATCCGAGATCGTGGCGCGTGTGGTTCGAGGATAATTCCAATTCCATAGTATTAAGATACGCACCAGCCCCCGCCTAAAAAATAACAATGTTGAAATACACGTGTGGGTCAACTGCTATATAACCACACTCTCGTTTAATCGTTTTCAATTTCTTTCTACAAATCAAAATAATGCTCACCGACACCAATTTCTCTCTCCCTCTCTTTTTTCCTTCGAAGAACTATTTAACACGATTTCGATAGTTGAATTTCATTTTTCAATTTTCATACCTTTGTTGTGAAGGTTTTACTTGTTAGTTTAGTGGTTATTTTTGCATAATCATCTTTTAATCTCTGATCGAGTTTTAGTTTTTTAAGTCGAATATATCTGAAATATTGACACTCATACTTATAAGATTCACATGTGTGGTTTCCGGAGTCGAATATATTTAAGAATGTCAAGATTTTTCATATAAGGTTCACAAGTGTCTCTCCACTGATATCTCGTTTACTCGTGATGCATATATGGCAATTAATCTTATATGAAATGTAAATTTTACAAGTTTTTATCGGTGGCGTCACATGATTTTTTTCTTTCTCCTTTCATTTTCAAAATTAAGTATAGTGCTTAGTTTTTGTTTGTAAGGTTAGCCCTTGCACGCACAATACAAGCAATACTTGGACTTTCTTACTTGTGTTAAAGTTAAAAACGTTGTATTAAGATATTTATTGGTATTGTTACAAGCATATTGATACTTTTGGTATTTCGTTCTAAACCATCAAGGGTTGTTACATTTTAATATCAAGCAGATACAAGCAGAGAAAAACCAAAGAGAAGATTCCTTGTACATTTTATGTTAGGTAGTTGGATTAGTGAGTATTTTGTTGGATGAAGTAGTTGGATTAGTGAGTTGAAAGTGACATGTCAACTCAGCTAACAACGTTTTCTTTGTTTAATGACCAATTAGTACCATACTTTGGAGCGTTAGAAGATTCAAATACAAAATGAAAACAAAAATACTAGGCCTTTCCCACCAAATAAGCAAGCAAATCCGACCAAAATCGAACTTAAACACTAAAGCCTACTCCACTTTCCAGATACCCAAAGCAAAAGCATGATCCTTCATCATTACTTTGTAAATTTGCTTATAATAACAATTCCCGTCCAAACTTTAGAAAAACAAGACACAAGAACAAGCAAAAAAAAAAAACTATGTAATAACTATAACAGTGTATATATAATTTACAAAACCCAGCAAAAAAAAAATCTAAATTTAATCATCTTCATCATCATCACCGTCTTCATTCCCTGATGATTCAGACGTAGATCGTAATGATGATAATGTCGAGTTTCTACAGAACTCAAATATGTTATCTCCCATTTTCTCCACAACAAAATGCCCCAACAAATCCAAAGCCTCCACCAAGTTTTGCCGGCAAAGAAACTCGTCGCTACTAATCCTCTCGACATTTCTAGAAATATCGTGAACGAAAACATGGGTTTTGTCCCCGCCGCCCTTCTTGCTCCGGGCCAAAACTCCGGCGGTGAAAATCGGCGCCATCCTTCCCGGCGACGCCGGGGAATACCCACTTGGCCCGTCGATCAAGATCACATCCCAAGGGACTTGGTATATGTGATTCGGCATGTCGTTGATCCCGAGCTTGCAGTCGGAGAACAACAAGTTCTGCACCGGACGACAGTCGTTTTGGAGTTGAGACTTGGCGGCGGAGAGGAGGGACTTGAAGTCCTTGACCCTGGTGGCGAATGACACGTCGTAGGCTTCGATGCCGTGGTAGGGGTGGGACTGTTCGAATTTGGAGATGAGGAACTCGCTGTCGTCGAGGAAGACGGTTCGGCCGTTGAGGTTGAGCGCGTGCCAGAGGAGGGACTCGTGTGTGAGGCCGAAGACGAGGAAGTTACACGTGTGGGAGCAGGCGCTTAGAACATTGGAGATGGCTGTGATTTCGGAGAGGGACATGTGGGACGATGAGGAGGAAGCGTTGGGGGAAATGGCGTAGTGGAGAAGTGCGTCGGAGATGGAGGGAGGGAGGGGGATGGTGGAGGTGGGGGAGAGAGAGGTGGGGTTGGGGAGGGTGGTGTTGAAGAGGGCGAGGGAGAAAGCGAGAGTGAAGAAGGTGAAGAAGAAGAGGAGCCAAAGGCGGTGGGAGACGGAAGCATTGGTGGTGGGTTTGTGGAAGTTGGAGGAGGGGTGGAGAAGGACGAGCTTGGTGTTGGCGGCGGTGGTTGTGGTGGTGGTGGTCTTCATTGGGGGAGTGAGAGGAGGGAGGAGGGAGTTGAAGACTTTAATTTTGGTTGCCAAAAAAAAAAAAAAAGACTTTAATTTTGGTTATGTGATTTTCATTTAGTTAAAGGGACATAGAAATCACGGAGGGGATTGAGTGGGACACAGATGCCGATGTGGGTTTTTTATCGGAGGGGACGGACGTGGGCTGGTCATGTGTAGTTGGGATAAATTTTCATGTCAGCGTGACGGTGGTTTTACATTATAATTAAATATTAATATTTATATTTTATTATAAAAATATTAAATCAGCTATTTTGTTAAAGACAATTTTAGGTTTATTGTTGCTTTTTAAACCTTAAATTATAAACTCTAGACCTTAAACCCTAAACCCTAGATCCAAAACCCTAACCCCTAAACTCTAGTCCAAACTCAACAAAGACTTTTTTTTATAGAAAATAGAAAACCTTAGTTTATATTATAGTTGTAATAAATCTAAGTGTTAATATTTAATTAGAATGTAGGACCACGTCATACTGCCACGTGGTCCTCCTATAGCATCTTAAAATTTCTCGTGTAGGTGGCGCATTTTAGGTGAAGAAAGTAATGAATCGGGTGAGAAATAAACTGGTGAGCATAAGAAATATTTTCTTATTTGCAATAGGATATGAATAAAATTTGACTAATTTGTGATCTTATTATTAAGCATAAATCTTTTGGTCATTTAGATTTAGTGACCAATGAACTGTGAAGCTGCTCATTATATATATATTTTTTATTTAAGAGGTCATACTTTATTGCAAAAAGAAAGATATTACACTTGGACTATTTCAGCTGCTACTGCAGTCTGAAGAAAAGAAGGAACTGAAAAATAAAACGTTTCTAAACTAAATTGCTTGGAGTTTGAAGCCATCACATGAGCCACATTGTTTGCAGTACGCCTAACATACTGGACCTTGATTGTAGGATGATTATGGAGTAGTATCCCAACCTCCTCATAGATCCTTCCAAAAGCTGAAAGGTTAAATGCAAACTGCTGCAAAAGTTATTGAGCAACATCTTGTGCATCAGTTTCAATCATAGCAGGAACAAAATGATTTGTTGCTGCAAACAAAATAGCCTGCTTGCAAGCCATCAACTCCATATGCTCAGTTGAGAGTATGCCAGCAAAACTCATCCCACCCCCAGCAATGAAGCCTCCCAAAAAATCCTAACTGTTTACGCCCAAATTAATATTTTACTGGATAATAAATGTCTATGTGAATATTAATTAAATTTTGTTCCACATCACACCTGCGAGCCCAAATTCTTTAGGTTTACAAATAATGGCTCGCTAGTGAGATCACGCTGTTTTGGCCACGATCCTCAGCGCGCGGGCGAGAGGTAACTAGCGAACAAAGAAAGAGGGAGGTGTTGCGGGCGTGCCACCTCACGGACAAGGAAATGTTGTATGGGTGCGAGATCTTAACTTCTGATCAGGCGGAGGAGGTTTTCAGGTGCCACCTCAGATAAGGAATTATGAGCACAAGACAAATCGATACTCACGGCAAGATGCGATCAGAGCAACTATAGGGAATCAGGGTGATCGGGGGCGAGTCCAGGAGGGCACTAAACTAAGGCGCGGACGCACTTAGGGTTAGGGTTTCGAGTAGCTCGAAGGGTAACTGGGTTGCAGTTTGTAAAGAGATTGTCTCTAAGTTGTTGTAAAAGTTGTGTGTCCAGAGATTGTGTCTTCGACCCCTTTATATAGTAGTTCGACTTGTGGCAGAAGAAAGATAATCATAGTTTAAGTCGGATTCCGAAACCCTAATCTCACAAGGACACTGCTAACCCACGCGGACCAAACACCTTGTGACACATGTCCAGTTCGCACACTCCGCATGGGTTTTTGATTCCGCGCTGCCAACTGTAGACTCCTATGCGGACTAGACTTAGGAATATCCTTATCCCGCGAGGTGTTACAGTCTTTGTGAAAGCTTAACTCGTGCAGGCTGCGGACTCAAACCATCTCGCGGGCATTTCTAGCTCGCGGGCCAAAAGAAGGTTTTTTAATTAATAAGGGTCACATGATTGGCCTGAAGCATGTCAAAAAACTGGTGAGAGTCTTCAACGATTAGTGTGGTGTACGCGGACTCCGCCTGTGGCTTCTTCGCGAAGTTTCCCACGCGAGCCAGTTCGCCAGCTCGCTTCGATGTAATCCACTTGCCTCGCCTACGCGAAGTGTCAACCTCGCCTCGCCTACGCAAAGTGTCAACCTCATCTCGCCTACGTGGAGTCAGCTAGTAATAATACGCGAAGTCATTCTGCGCGCGAGCTATGTAGTTCGCGTGTAGTCCATTCCGCATGCGAACTGTGTAATTCGCGCGAAGTCCCGTTCGCACGCGAACTTTGTAATTCAACTAGCGTGGTCTCATTGGCGGCCCATCACTTGTAAACCCAAAGAATTTGGGCTCGCCGGTGTGACATGGATCAAGAATTTAATTAATATTCACATAGACATTTACTGTCCAGTAAAATATTAATTTGGGTGTAAACACACTCGAGCTGGATGGCAGAGTTTGCATGCGGAATGGACTTTACGTGGAATTAAATAAATGGACTTCGCTTAAGCTAGGCGAGGTGACACTTCGTGTGGGAGTGGAGTCCTAGGTGAGGCGAAGTACATCTAGGCGAGGCGGAGTACATTTAGGCGAACTGGTCCGCGTAAGAGACTTCGCCAAGAAGGCGAGGCGAACTGGCCTGCGTAGGAGACTTCGCGAGGAAGCAATAGGCAGAGTCCGCATGCACGTGATCACCTACATTTATCGTTGAAGACTCTTACAAGTCTTTGACATGTTTTGGGCCAATCTCTGTGGCCCTTTTAAGGAAAAAGCCTTTTAAGGCTTGCCAGCTGCAAGGACCCGCGAAACAAAAACAGGCTTTAGGGGCGCGCTGGATAAGCTTCAGGAGCACGCGAGATAGTCTTCTACAAAGACTGTGACACCTTGCGGGATAAGTTTGTGACACCTTGCGGGATAAGTTTGAGTCCGCATAGGAGTCTACAGTTGAGCAGGGGCGAGGCCGTATCCTTGTGGTACTCAATTACTTCCCTCTTGGCAGCGATCTACTATATAAAGGGGCTTGAAACCCTAATCTTTCTCTACATAACTACACACAACAACTCTCTCAAAAAACAATATAAACAATACAAAACCTTTTCAACCTAGTTGAATCTTTTCGAGCTTCTCGAAAACCCTAACCCTAAGCACGCCGCCGCCTAGGTTTCCCAAAGCCTTTTTGGACTCTACTCTGATCAATCTTGATCCCTCCTTGGTTGCTCTGCTCCCGACACTGTGAGTATCGAGTTGCCTTGTGCTTGTAATTCCTCGTCCGCGAGGTGGCACTGGAATTCATACGTTTGATTAAGAAGTCAAGACCCAACACACCCCACATCACTTTCCTTGTCCGCGAGGTGGCACGCCCCACATCCCCTAGAAGCATTGACTGCTACCATCTCTCCGCCTCCTGCTGAGGATCATGGCCAAAACATTGGCACGCCTAGTGGGACAAGAGTAGTATTTTCGGTCATCTGCCATTAGAAAGGCAGACGAGCATCCGTATTGCCTCTTCTAAGTTAAGATCGAGCAATCTGCTCATGGTCTTGCAAATGAAAAAACGTTCGCAAGATTTGGGAATCCAGATTCGCGCATGATAACCATGACCAATTCAATGGTCACAACCCAAGACACAGGATCTGCTCTGCGTATGGAGCAAATCCTCCAGATGTTTAAGGAACTAAAAGGCCTGATCGAGGTCACTACTACTCAACAGAGCATCACAGACCTCGTTGAAAAGGTTAAAAACTGACTAGGACAACCTCGCCATACTCAATGAGAACTTCAATGAACATATCCTTGCCAAAAAGATTGAACTGCCTAGCAGCCAATCTACTGGCGAAGATTTTCCTTTGGACGAGACGATGTCCAAGGAAGAAATTACTTTGTCAATCAATGACAAAGAACCTGAGGTTGAGGCCGGCGAGATTATGGATAATAATCCTATTAACGTTGGTCCTCAGAAAGATGAGCTTAAAGGTAGGACAGAACAGTCCACCTTAGAAAAGAGCGGGTCGAACACTGATGGCGAACCACAACTTCACATGAGAGGACCGCGGACCATTGCACCTCGCGGGCTATTGCAGCTCGTGGGCAAAAAGAAGGTTTTTAAATTGATGAGGGCCACAAGGATTGGCCCAAAGCGTGTCAAAGACTGTAAAAAGTCCAAAACGATTAAGTGTTCGCGCGGACTCCGCGTGTGCTTTCTTTGCTAGCTCGCGAACCATTTCGCCAACGCCTAGATGCATTCCGCCTCGCCTGCTCCAAAGTTATTCCACGCGGACTGTATATTCCGCGCGAAGCGCGTGAGATCACCACTCCGCGCAAAGTCATTTCGCGCGAATTGTATTTTTGTCCGAAAGCGCGCGAGATCCGTTAGTCCGCGCGGAGTCATTCCGCACGCGGACTTTGCATTTCGCCTCGCGTGGTCTTGCTGGCGGGCCGTCATTTGTGAACTTTAAAAGGAACTTGGGCTCGCCGGCTGACATAGACCAAGAACTTAATTAATATTTACATAAACAATTGCTGTCCAGTAAAATATTAATTTAGGCGTAAACATTGTCCACTAGGCCTTGAGCTTGAATTTGCCAAGCGAAAAGGCCTTATTGAACATGTCGCGAGCGGGTAAGTATCCTAATGTTAGACTAGCACAGTGAGCCAAGTCACCTCGCTGATGCACACAAGATTAATAATGAGGGAAACAGACTTCGCCGGCCTTGACGCCCCGCGTGTGCATGCTGAAGCGGAAATTTAAATTTTGGCCTAAAATCATTTCGCATGCCATGTTGCCCCCATGCACGAACGTTTCCTTTGCTAGGCTACAAACCCTTCATTGAAAGATAAAAAATGGAAAAAAGGGGTCGAATTTTAATTTTAGGGCCTCTGGAATAGGCCACAATCTTGTACTAGTCTGTTGATTAGACCTTGTACGTTTACAAAGAAATTAATGAACTAAACTCTGTTTTCCTGTTATGTTGCCCCCTTAGTGGAAGGCGGCGGAAGGCTAGCGCGATGGCGCTGACCACTATTAATAATTAGCGCGGGGCATTTGGTGACGGGTCGGCGCGCTCCCATATGCTAGCAACATGGCGTTTCAGGAAATGTCCATTGATAGGATTAGGATGGAGTCTGCCATCAAGGTTGCGCAAATGGAACGCTCCTTTAGGCAGTATGCGATGTACAACGAATGGTCCTTCCCACCGCGCGGACCATTTCCCGTGGCCTTCAGTCTTCTCTCCCAATGGTATCATGGCTCGCCACACCATTTGGCCCTCGGTAAAGCTCCGACCGCGGGTAACCTTGTCATAAGACCGCGCAATGCGCTGCTTCTCAAGGACAAGATTATTGAACGTAGTGATGCGGTGTTCGTCAAGGTCTTCAAGCTCTTGCCACATCGCCTGAACGTAATAATCACCAATCAACTGATGTTGTTCCTGGACGCGAAGCGAGGCGACGTGAACCTTAAGTGGAAGGACAGTGTTGTGACCAAACATGAGAGCATACGGGGTAGTAGCTGTCGGACCGTGCTTAGAAGTCCGGTAAGCCCACAAAGTGTGATAGAGCTCTAAATGCCAGACGCGAGGATTCAACTCGAGCATTTTGCGTAAAATACTGAGAATGACCTTATTGCTCGCCTCCGCCTGACCATTAGACTGTGCATAGTAAGGGGTGGAATGCAGAAGCTTGATACCATAACCAGTGAGAAAGGTGACTACAGAATCAGCCATGAAAATAGCGCCACGGTCTGTCACAATGCACTCCGGAATACCAAAGCGGGAAATAATGTTGCAGAAAATAAAATTGCGAACCGAGGTCGCGGACGCAACCTTGAGTGGCTCAGCCTCAACCCACTTGGTAAAGAAATCAGTGGCCACAATGATGAACTTGTGCTGCTCCGAGGAATGGGGATGGATGATGCCTATGAAGTTTATAGCCCATCCTCGACCTAGCCATGACTTGATAATTGGTTGCATCGGGATGTTAGGGATATATTGCACTGGTCCGTGAGCTTGGCAATCTTGACACCCCTTAGCGAAGGTAATACAATCTTTGAGAATCGTAGGCCAATAGTAGCCGTGGCGGCGGATTAACCAAAGCATCTTTGAGCCCGCCTGATGCGAACCACAAACCGCAGAATGTACTTCACGCATTAACCGCTTTGCTTCATCGCCATACACGCAGCGGAAGTCATTACAGTCTTCGCCGCACCGGCGAAGCTCGCCATTACGCAATACAAAATTGAGGGCGAGGAACCGCATTTGACGGGAATGAGTGGCATCATGAGGGTTTGTGAGGTAGGCGATGAACGGTAGACGCCAATCCTCATCAATAGGGTCTAAAGCAGCAACGTCAGAAGAGTCCTCTTGATATTACCCCCTAGCAACAAAAGACGGAAGAGTGCGTCGCTCGACCTTGAGCAGCCGTTCGCGCACTCCATCTCGCAAGCTGAGGCCTGAAGCAATCTGTGCGAGCTCATTTGCCGCGAAGTTAAACTCGCGCGGAATGTGCTCGATATGGACATCATTGAAGCGGTCCAGAACATCAAATGCTTTCCGTAAATAAGGCTCAATGGTCAAACTCAAACATTTGAATTTTTCCACCAACTGGTTGACGACCAATAAAGAGTCGCCAAAGACTTGGACCTCGCGGATCCCTAAGTCCAGTAAGATCTCCAGTCCTATGATGAGCACCTCGTACTTCGCCTGATTATTCGTACACTTGAAATCCAGCTGGAAAGAGTAAGAGAAACGGTCACCCGCAGGATTCTCAATGGCAATTCCAGCACCTGCGACGAACTCAGTCCGCGAACCATCAAAGTACAAAGTCCATGGAGCAAGGGAAATGGCAGCGAACTCTAGCTCGCGGAACGCTGTTAACTCGGTTGGTGGATGATGAGCGAGGAAGTCCGCTATAGCTTGTCTCGTGACTGCTTTTTGGGGAACATATTGCAAAGAGAACTCGGACAAAGCCAAAATCCACTTGCCTATGCGTCCGCGTAAAATTGGGCGGGAAAGCATGTATTTGACCAAGTCGGATTGAGCGATCACCACCGTGGTAAAGGCCAGCATGTAGTGGCGAAGTTTGCATCCTGCAAAGAAAAGGGCGAGACACAACTTCTCCATTGGAGAATAGCGCGTCTCGCAATCAGTTAGTACCCTGCTAAGATAGTAAATGGCATGTTCAACCTCATTTTCATCGTCTTGTGCCAAGAGTCTGCCAATAGACAAGTCAGCAGCGGCGATGTAGAGTTTAAACGGAATGCCAGGGCGAGGGGGAACCAATACTGACTGGTTCGCCAGGTAGGTCTTGATACGATCAAAAACTTCTAGGTGTTGTGGTTCCCACACAAACTCGGTTGCCCCCTGGAGCTTTAGGAGAGGTGAAAAGGGTTGAACTTTTCTTGCCGCATTTGAAATGAAACGGCGGAGAAAGTTGATTGGCCCGATCAATTGTTGGAGCTCCTTCTTAGTTGTAGGAGGTGAGGCGTTTATTACCGCCTGCGCCTTATCTTTAGGGATCTCGATGCCCCTTTGATGGACTAGAAACCCAAGGAAGTCACCTGCTTCCGCGAAGAAAACACACTTGGCGAGGTTCATCTTTAGGTTATGTCGTCGCATCCGTATAAAAACCTATCTGAGGTCTTCGACATGCGTCGCCCGCGCTTTGGTTTTGACCACCACATCGTCGATGTATACTTCAATCAGCTTGCCCAAGATGTCATGAAAGATTAGGTTCATGGCGTGCTGATATGTTGCCCCCGTGTTCTTGAGTCCGAAAGGCATGACAACATACTCAAACGCACCTGCAAACCCCGGGCAGCGGAACACAGTTTTGTGGCGGTCTTCTTCGGCAACAGGAATCTGGTGGTATCCAGCGGTTCCATCCATAAAGGATAGCACTTCATGTCCCGCCGCCGCATCAATGAGGAGGTCAGCTACGGGCATGTGGTATATATCCTTAGGTATGGCATTGTTGAGGTCGCGGTAATCAACACAGACCCACATTTTGCCATTCTTCTTGCGGACAGGAACCACATTGGATAGCCATTGGTTGTACTTGGCCACGCGAATGATCCCCGATCGATGCATATTCTCAATTTCTTCTTTGACCGCAATCTGGGTCTCAGTTCGCATGAATCTCCCATCCTGGCGGACTGGTCGTCTGTCAGGATAAGTACCAGTCCGCCAGGATAAGTGGGCAGCCGGTGACAAACCAAGTATGGAGACAAGCCAGGCATGTCTTCATATTTTTCAGCGAAGCAATCCATGTACTCGCGTAGTAAGGCGAGCAGTTCCTCTCTTTCTTCCTCCTCAAGTTTAGCACTGATGGAAATGAGGAGGGGCTTCTCCGCAGTCCCGACGTCAACTTGTAAGGTGGGGTCGCGGACTTGAGGTGGTGTATCGTCCAAGGCAGCGGGAGCTAACTGAATAATCTCCTCCTTGGTGTCGGTATAATCCACTATTTCATCCACATAATCCATTGTCGCGACCTTATCGTAGGCTTCGCGTTCCGCCCAGTATAAAAGGAGTCTTTCACACAAGGACTCGCCAGACTCGCGTACTTCGTCTGAGGACGCACTAGACATGAGCAGGTTGGAGGGTATCCGCGATGGTGTGAGGACGTTGTAAATCATCCTTCGCTTGGGTGAGTCCCCATCGTGTTAGGTTGGAGGTCGTGACCCCATACGGGCGACCTTTGGAGTCAATGCCTTGTACATCCAACGGGCCCAAATCAGTGTTGTAGTATCGGGCATCGTTAAAGTTGGCCGAGACAGAAAAAGGACGTGGGTCTGCCTTGATGATGACTGCCTCATATGCCTCTGTATCCCACACCATGAGCTCTTGGTGCATAGAGGAAGGCACGCAGAAGCTTCTATGGATCCAGTCGCGGCCTAAGATCATGTTGTAGGATGCGGAGCATTCAGCCACGAAAAATGTATAGACCCGTGATGCTGGACCTACCTTGACTCGTAGAAATAGCAAGCCTAAAGTCCTAGAGACTTTCCCGGTGAAGTTCTTGACTGTCAAGGATGTGGTTTGGATCATTGAGCGCGGGATACAAAGGAGTCCCATGGTGCGGGTGGTAATGACATTCACCGCAGCTCCAGTGTCAACCATAACCTTGTTGACTATAGTCCCTTTCACTTCAGCCGAAATGTATAATGGCCTCATATGAGTGGCCATGTCTAGGGTCAGTGTGGAGAAAGTCAAAGTCGGGATGCGTGAAACGTTGCTTGTTGCTTCCAATAATGGAGCATGCGCGAGTTCTGCAATGACTTGACCCATCTCGCTGCTGCAGGGCGGGGACATGTCGCAGACCCTGTTGCTAGTGTCTGGAATATCCGCCGCATTACATGTTGTGTTTGGCGGGAGGGCATATCTCTCAGATATGAAGAACACCATCCCAACTTGGAATGAGAACTGCTCGCGAACTAGGGTTAACAAAGTTTCTATTTCTCCCCGTTTGCCTTCAAGCTTTGCGAATGAGCTCGCCATGCAGTTGACTTCTTCATTCCCGAGCCATACAGAGACTTCGACCACGTTGCATGTGAATGACTCTTCTTGCCCTTCCTCTTGGTCGTCGTCTAGAGGTACACGGGGCTCGGAATGGGCTTCATTGTCTGGTGAGTTTCCGCCAAGGAAACGGGCCATCTGTTGGGTGAAGTTAGGGCTAGTAGGAGTACTTTCAGCGACTGGAGGCGCTTCAGTGTCTGGTTGCCTTGGCCGCAACACAAGCTTGGTTGAGGACTGCTTGTCCTCGGCTATCCGTTCTCCTACGGCTAAGAGAACCTTGGCAGAGCCATTCTCCCTTTTTCTAGGAGAGATTGGAGCTTGTGATCTCCTCTTGTCCTCTGACTCGGGATCAGGTTGTGGTTTCCGCCGATGTGAACGTGGTGGCTCCTTCCTATTTTTAGGCTTGTGGCGAAAAATTTCCCGGGGCCGTGATGTGCAAAGCGACTCGCGCTTTGGTTCAGGCTCCGAGGTAGCGAACAGTCTTCGCCGTACTGGAGGAGGTTGCTCCCTTCTTCTTTCAGTCCTTGGTGAATGCCTGCGCCTTGGTGAAGCTGGTGGCTCCCTCCTTCGGTCGGACTCTGGTGATGGTCTGCGCCGCGAAGGCTGTGGATCCCTTCTCCTCTCTGGCTCTAGGGATAGTCTCCGCCTTGGAGTGTGGGGACCATGCGGTGGTACGGTGAGGCGACAGAAAACACTTGCCTTCGAGGCAGGGTCATCTGCTACCTGCGCACACACCCGTGGAGGCGTGACAGGTGGTCTTTGGAGCGTGGCTCGCAGACCTTCAGCTTCTCTCCACATCCTTTCGGGTGTCTATGCAAGCTGTGAGGGACGGATGGCGCCATCGTCGACAGCTCGCAAGGCATGTAGGATGTTGCCATATTTCTTTTGCAGCTTCCGTTTCCTGGACTTGGAGATTGTGACTGGTTTTCCTCCTTGCTGTGTGTACCAAATCCCTTCCTTAATTGCCGATTTGGATGCTGGCGGAATGTAGGGATCGGACAAAATGCCCTGACGAGGGCTTGGGGTCTTATCTTCATGGTACTCGCTGCTAGAGACTGAAATGTCCATTTCGCTTGAAGCTGGAGACGATGTTACTCCCTCTGTCCAATGTGATTGGACGAACGTCTCTAAGCGCTTGATCCTCTGTTCTAGCTCTTTGCGAGTCTTGGGACTCATGGGTTGGAAATTTTCGGCGGGGACGGTTCATCGTCCTACATAATAGCTTTGCCCTTACATTTCCTTGAAAGGTGATCGGGCTGGGACCTAGTGACTGACTGCCTTGGCGGGTCACGATTCCCACTTTGGTTCGCCAGCACGGTATAGTCATTCGCTGGTCTCTTGCGGCTTCTACCTGGCGGTTCGCGCGAGACTGCATTTGGGGAGATGTCCAATGTGATCACGCGATGGCCAATACGAGGCCAAAAGACGTCAGCAGTTGCAATCATGAATTCGCCTTTGTCCTCAAAGCGAATATATTTAAGATCAAGCCAGTATTGGACTTGTTCGCGAAGTTGGTGACACTCGCGGGTCCTATGCCCCCAGCTATTGTGGAACTTGCAATGCATGCGGCCCTCTTTATATTCAACATAGGGTAAGGCCTTGTCCACTGTAACAAGCCCATCCTTGATAAGGTCGTCTAGAACCTCATGCGCGAGGTTGACGTTGTAAGTGTACTGGCGAGATGGTCGAGTTGTATTAGCATTGTCCTCCTCACGGCCTCTCTTAGATGCTCGGCGCGGACTCTCAACCTCGGGATGATCAGACAAGTCCAAGGTGACTCTTCGCTGATTCGGCTTTGGTGCGCGGTGATGCCTTCTTTCCTCAGCGAGGTCGTTCCAATTTACTTCGACCATTCCGACCGTGGATGGGAAAGGATCCACATCCACTAGCGAGGCGGAACTCCCTGGTGTCTGCATTTTCAGGGCGCCAAAGTTCAGCCACGTCTGAAGCTAGTCACGGAGCTTGACACAGTCTTTGGTGTCGTGATTGTGGACGTTATGGAACGCGCAATACTTTTTGTCTTTCAGCTCCTCCTTGGATGAGATCTTGTGATCCAAGCTAACATACTTCGCCTCGATCAAGTCATTGAAGACAAGATGGGCGTTTTTAGCGTCATACGTGTAGGACTCGTACTCGGGCTTGGTCCATGCAAATGACTGGATGGTGATTGGCTCGCGGGATATCTTGACATTTTTCAGTTTATTGGTCAATGGCTTCCCAGTCAGTTCGACCGCTCCAGTTTATTGGATGTCTGGAGGCCGACTGCCCCTACTGTCTTGCTTCTTCCTGGCACGTATGTCCCTTTTGAGGTGTTCGCCTTCTCGTCCATTTCATTGAGTATGAGCTCATAGCTGCCGACCTTGTTGATCAGGTCGCCCATGGATGAGAAGCGTTCTCCATGGTGCTTCAATCTTTGGCGATGCTCGAGTCCGCGAACCGCCAATTTAATGGCTTCCTACTCAGGTAGGAGGAAGTCACATTTGGCTTGTTGAATTTTGAAACACTGGAGGAAAGATACTGCTGATTCCCCGCTCTGCTGGTTCATTTGAGTGAGAGAATCAAGGCCGACCTCCAGTTCGATGGTTCCGTATGTCTCCCGGAATAGCCTCTCCATGGTGGGCCAGTCTGCGATGGACCCTGGCTTCAACCTCGAGTACCAATTGAAAGCAGCTCCGGACAGAGAAGTCCCAAAGAGCTTGAGCTTAAGGATGTCATTGTGGCCATATTGGCCGCACTGAACTTTGAAGCGGGCCATATGTGTTGTTGCATCCTCCTTTGTTTCCCCAGAAAAGGTGGTGAAGACGATGTTCTTAAAGCCATGGGGAAATGGGTATTGCGCTACACTGTTAGGGTAAGGATCGCGATACTGGAGGTCAGAATCGCCTTTTCCGGTCTGCTCCTTGACAATGGATGATGTAAGCTGGCGCCAGTCGGCTGCAGTCACGGGTGCCGGTTCGCCTCCCTCTTCATGGTTAGGCCATGCAGAAAAACTGGCTGCCTGACCCACATTTCTGGAGGCCGGGACAGAAAGAGTAATTATGGGGTCTTCTTGTGTCCCGCTCCCTTGGCGTGGCGCATTGTTGAATCCTTTGGAGGGACCAGAAGAGCCGCGCGGGGGCGGATTCTTTGAATTGCCTGCACCTAGCGCGAGCTACAGGGTCTTCTGAGCCCCGACTTTAGGGTTTCCTCTGGGGTACTCGTTTGGCGGGATATACTTGGATGTCCCCTCATTCGCGCTCGCGCCAACAGGTTCTAGGGTAAGATTTTTCTACGCTTGCGCCCTTACCCAATCTTCGACTTCCAGAAGCCGCAAGTTTTGGTGGTCCTGTTTTTCTTCGAATTCATCTAGCTTATCTAGACTGTTTTTGTTTCCAAAGAACGAGGCGTTCTGCTGATCCTGCAGCTTGGTCTCGTGGTGGTCCAGGCACCGGGTTTGTTCATCCACTGTCGCGCGAGTGAGCGTTAGGATTTCTGTATTCTGATCCAGGTCCTTTTGGATCCTCTGGAGGGAACCGTTGGTTACATCCTTGTCTTCCGTTACTTCGCCGGCGAACTGGCTAAAGTCTTCAGTGAGTATGGCAAGGTTGTGCTGTTCTGCTTCCCAGAGGGTCTTGTCTCTTTTGACCTGTTCAGCAAGGTCGTCTACTTTCCTGGCGAGGTCAGCGATACTCTGCTGAAGCTTCGCGAACATTTGGAGGATTTGCTCTGTAGGGAGAGCATGTCCCATGTCCTGGATTGATTGCGAGCTAGCCATGATGGTCTCGCTGAAGTTTGGATTACCAAACTGAGTAAGGACCTGTTCTAGAGTGAGAGATCGACAAGCCGCGCTGTTATGGGGCTTATATCTTGGTGATTTGTGTTTGAGACAAGAAAGCTGAGGCTTTCGGTACGGTGGGTCCTCTGTCTTCCCTATGGTGTCTCGCTTGCACTTTTGGTCCCATTGGGCGTGCCAATGTTTTGGCCACGATCCTCAGCGTGCGGAGCCGAGGTGATTAGCGAACAAAGAGATAGGAGGAGTTGCGGGCGTGCCACCTCGCGGATGAGGAGAGGTTGATTGTGCTTGCTTGACTTCTTGAATCAGGCGGGATGAGTTCCAGGTGCCACCTTGCGGACGAGGAATTTACTAGCACAAGCGGTCGATACTCACGGCGGGGTGAGCAAAGCAACTATAGGGATGTTTCCGAGGAAACGAGATCAAGTTTCGGAGAGCTCTGAAGAATTCTAGGTGGCGGGGCACTTAGAATCAGGGCTTCGAAGAGACTTCGAAGGGGATTGGCTCTTAGGAGCGCTGGAGGTTTCGACGGGGTCGAGGAGTTTTCAACTTGGTTGAAGGTTGTTTGTTCTTGTTTGATTGATTGATTGTGTTGTCTTTGATTGAGGGTGCGAGCTCCTTTATATAGTGGAGTAATCTTTGTCCCACGGAAGAAAAGCAATCTGAATACCTATTGGACTCTGTAACGTGAAACATGCGGACACTGTTCATCCCATGCAGACCAGTCCTTGCGTGACACGTATCCAGTTCACACAATCCGCATAGGATAAGGTCTACACTCCCATACGAAGCGGAATGAAATGTAATCCTTATCCCGCGAGGTATCACAATCCATATAGAATACTAACTTGCGCGGACCACGGACCATTGCACCTCGCGGGCTATTGCAGCTCGCGGGCTAAAAGAAGGTTTTTAAATTGATGAGGGCCACAGGGATTGGCCCAAAGCGTGTCAAAGACTGTAAAAAGTCCAAAACGATTAAGTGTTCGCGCGAACTCCGCGTGTGCTTTCTTTGCTAGCTCGCGAACCAGTTTGCCAACGCCTAGATGCATTCCACCGCGCCTGCTCCAAAGTTATTCCACGCGGACTGTATATTCCGCGCGAAGCGCGCGAGATCACCACTCCGCGCGAAGTTATTTCGCGCGAACTGTATTTTTGTCCGAAAGCGCGCGAGATCTGTTAGTCCGCGCAGAATCATTCCACGCGCGGACTTTGCATTTCGCCTCGCATGGTCTTGCTAGCGGGCCATCATTTGTGAACTTTAAAAGGAACTTGGGCACGCCGGCTAACATAGACCAAGAACTTAATTAATATTTACATAGACAATTGTTGTCCAGTAAAATATTAATTTAGGCGTAAACAGAAAGGTTCCACAGATACCAAACGAAGATTCGCCTTAGGTCACAAACGATGCTTTTAATGGTTTGTCCTTCGGATTGATCACACACAATCCGGAAAAGCCACGAATTGATCAAACACAATTAAGAGAAAAGACCTCAGATTGATCAAACACAATCCGGAAAAAGGTCAGGGTTGATCACACACAACCCGGACAAGGAAACAAGAGTGATCAAACACATTATTAACCCGCGAATAAAATTCTGGGATTTTTACCAGCACGCACAAAATCCCAAACATAAAATAGAGATGGAGAAGGGAGGAAATGACTTTATCCTCTCCAAGTTATTGAACTTGGGAAAGTTTAGGGTTTCAAAAAATACCTTTCGAAACTTCAAACACTTGAAGAAGTCGAAAATTGTAGTCGGAGGAAACCAAGAATCATCGGCGAGCGGCAGCCAAGGGATTGGCAGCCGGTGATGTCGGACGGCGGCCGAAAAAATAGGCGGCCGCGGCGGTCGGACAAAGGAGCCGAAAAACGCTTTTTAGGGTTTCGAAAGACAAATGGTGGGCTATTAGTTCTAGAGTTAGAAGAAAGTGCATGATAACGTGATGAATGATTAAGTGTAGAGACAAAGAGATAGCAAGAGAATCATCATCTTATTCATTAATAGGAGTCCTTTATATATGAAATTATAAAGTACCAATATGGTAATGATAAGGAATACATAGTTCTATTTTAACTACATATCTTGATAGCATAAGACCAAGACACAGATATGAAATATCCTAGAACACTAATTGATTTATTAGCTACAGTAAAACCTATAAATGAATAATGTTAGGACCATGGAAAATTATTACTTTAATTAGAGGAGTTATTATATTATCGATAAATGAATAATTTATTCATTTATCGATAAAGAAATATTTATTAGTTTATAGAGAGTTTTGTTATTAAGACTTTCCTTAATTTGTTATAAGTTTCCTTAATTTTTCATAATACAAAGAAAAAGCAAAGAACTATAAATGTATACTTTGGGAATAACTAAATTGAGAAATTGAGATATTCCTTATTTTGTATTTTGAACATTATTTACTCTTATTTTTAGGTATTTTATCAACTATTAATATTTTTTATTATATTTTTCAATAATATTTAATCAATTTATTACTTTATGTATTTGTTGGAACCTAAAGAGAGTCTAGAAAAGTTGTTATCTTATGCCTTTAGCGAGGTTCCTAGTAATATACAGTGGTTCAAAGTCGAGACCGAAGAAATTTATTATTTAATCGAGGTTATTCATTTATTGAACATTTATTTATCGAGATTTTACTGTATATCGAACCGAGCTTGTATGTTCAGGCATAGTAATAATTAGCAAATAAATAAATCTCCAAGTTCCTCAAGCTCATAATTGATTACAGCAAATGAGTTTAAATGAAATTCAAAAAGAAACTGACAAAGAAGATAAGCTAAGGAAATAAAAGAATCTACATATTGCTTAATGTTTCAAGTTTTTTGTAAAATTTTACTTAATCATCCATTGTGTATGATTTTTGATTTAATTTTTTTTGTTAACTTTATATTGATGTGTCTTTATTTGTAATTTCATATGAATATAAAAGCATTATTCTAGGTGAAGCATGCAACACATGAATTAAAAATAACAATATTGCAGGCAATGCTGCTTGCCTCTAGCGTTTGTGTACCAAAAGTAAAGCATACATGGTGACAAATCCGTATCAAACATTATTGTGGTACGTTCTGTGACAATGAAGTTTTTTCTGGAACCAGAAACTTTAGTATTGAAGGTCTGATCAGAATAAATTTGCTAACATATTACATGTATTATAAAGCTAATATATCGTGCATCACCACCTAAATCCACTCGCCAAACAAATAAGCCAATAAAATCCTGAACATGTTATAAGGAAACTGTAACGTGAATAACACGTCAGACACTATGCAAGTAAGATGCAAACCTACAGTTCTGCATTGAGTTAAGAACACTTCGTTATATATACTGGGTGCTGCACTTAAGCCGTAGCCTACAGTCATATCATTTTGCTCTACAACATTAGTTTCATCATCTTGGATTGTCCGCTAGTTGTGTCTATCACGCCATGGCCACTAAATCCCATGAGCAACTTAATATCATGTTCTTCCCATATATGGCTGCAGGCCACATCATACCCTTCACCCATGTAGCCAAATTATTTTCTTCTCGTGGTGTGAACTCAACCATGATAACTACTCCCCTCAATGCACCATTATGTACCAATTCAATCCAAAGAAGCAAATGCTTGGAGTTCGATAAAAAAATTGAACTTATTCTCATCAAGTTCCCATCTGCTGAAGTTGGGTTGCCTGAGGGATGCGAGAGGGCTGATTTGATCACAACACCAGAGATGGATGGAAAGTTTTTCCTAGCCACCACTTTGCTTGAAATACAGCTCGAGCAGATCTTAGACGAACATCGTCCTCATTGCCTTGTTGCTGATGCATTCTTTCCTTGGGCTACAGATGTTGCTGCCAAGTTTGGAATTCCAAGGCTATATTTTCATGCAACTGGATTGTTCCCTTTATGTGCTTCATTGAGTATGATGATACATCGACCTCACAAGAAGTTATTATCTGAAACAGAATCTATTGTTCTGCCTGGTTTCCTAGATGAGATCAAGATGACAAGAAACCAAATAGCGGATTTTTTTAAGCTAGATGAAGAAGCAGAATTTACCAAGTTCTGTAAAGCAGGCTTAGAGAGTGAGGAAAGGAGCTATGGGGTCATTGTCAACAGCTTTTATGAACTTGAACCAGATTATGCCGATCATTACAGGAAGGTGTATGGGAGGAAGACATGGCATATTGGCCCGGTTTCCTTATACAATAAAGAATTAGAAGATATAGCCGAGAGCTCCGTTGCTGAGCAATACCAGTGCTTGAAATGGCTTGATTCTAAGAAACCCAACTCGGTTGTATATGTATGTTTCGGAAGCATGATCAAATTCGCTGATTGTCAGCTCCTAGAAATTGCAGCAGGCCTTTAGGCATCTGGACAAGACTTCATGTTGTGAAGAAAGAAAAGAAAGATGTAGAAGAGTGGTTGCCTGAAGGATTTGAGAAGAGAATGGAAGGAAACGGACTGATTATAAGAGATTGGGCTCCACAAGTGCTGATTCTTGAGCATGAAGCAATATGAGCTTTTCTCTCTCATTGTGGGTGGAACTCAATCCTTGAAGCAGTCTGTGGTGTCTGCTGATAGCTTTTACATTGAGAAGTTGGTGACGCAGATACTCCGTGTTGGTGTTGCTGTTGGTAATGAAAAATGGGTGTCATTTGTGGATGCAAGTTTGAAGAGCGATGCCCGTGTGAAGAGGGTGGCCATAGAGAGGGCTGTGACTAATATTATGGTGGGTGATGATGCAGAGGTAATGAGAAACAGAGTTAAAGCACTTAGAGAGATGGCAAGCGGGGCTGTTGAACAAGGTGGTTCATCTTTCTCAGATTTAACTGCTCTAATTGAAGAGCTGAGGACTCTTAAAAATTCTTGATTTTCTTGAAGCTCCGCCCAAATGGCAATACTCTCTAGTTTCTACTTTGTAAAATAAAAGTTTCCCTAGTATCCTTTGCCTCCCACTACGACTAAATCTTGTTTGGTATCAATCCAAAAATAAATAAATAAATCTTGTTTGGCAATAAACTTGTAGTTGTGATTTATTGTATTCAGACCAATAAAAACCTTGCCTACCTACGTCTTACAAGTCTGTTTATGTTTCCTAGCTAATTTGATGGTGTTAACAAATAATTACCTGAAAAGATGCATGAGATGGGGAAGCAAAATCTTTGAGAACCAACTGAGGCTGCTTTTCCCATCACTCAAAAAGACAAAAAACAGTCACAGAAGCAACTGAGGGTCTGAGGCTATTATTCACATGTCTGGCCTCCAATACTACTTATTTCCCATTGATTTCGTCTACCCCCGTCCACGTCCACAGTCTTTCAATCTCAAAAATAGTACAAGTTCTGCTACTCAATCAGTTCAACCTCTACAAAGACAGAGAAAGAGTAATGGTGGAGGGGAAGATGTCGATGAAGTACATGCTGCTCCTAAAGAAATGACTCATTGTAACAAGTTTATTAAAGCTTCTGCTCCAACAGCACTAGTATCTTTTGTTTTGGCCACGATCTTTAACAAGGGCAGAAAGGTAACTTAACAGTATCAAAAGTAAACGAGGGTTGCGGGCGTGTCATTGCGCAGGCGCGGAATGTGAACTGCTTGTGTGCTTGACTTCTAATCAAATGAAAAGGGCTCCGGTGCCACCTCGCGGACGAGAGATTACGAGTAGCTTACATATTCATTTTGCAATCGATACTCACTGTGAATAGCAAGCAGAGCAACTAAATGGAAAAGTAACCAGGGACTAGACCAAACAGGCTCTGTAAACTAAGGCGAGATGGGCTTAGCGTTACGGTTTCGAAAAGCTCGAAGAGTTTTTGTTGTAGTTGTATGATTTAATTGTGTCTTGAGTGTCTCCTCGAACTCTTTTATATAGAGTTATTTTAGGACCACAGGCCCAAAGCATGTCAAAGACTTGTAGAAGTCTTTAACGATAAATGTGGCGTAGGCGATGTTAATCATTTGTTGGACATGATTATGCTTCAGAGAAGTAACTAACTGCCTATGTAGAAGAGTTGTATTAGAACACCTCATGAACACTTGCGAACCTTGAGGACTTCATACTATTGGATGCACATACACTTGCATACATATGATTAAGGAATAAAAACCTTAGGAGCTATACATGTATACAACACATGTTGAAGAACAATGCTTTCTCTTTTGCCATTAATTTGAATTCTACATATTACATGTAGAAAGTTGATCCAAGTTTGGTAGAAAAATGTTGGCATTTTGGTTGCTTCAACAGAATCAAGGCCTAAGGGACTTCAACTCTTCAATTAGAGCAGTTAAATCCGAGTAAGATGAACCACCTTCTTCAACAGCCTTGCTTGCCATTTCTTTAAGCGCTTTAGATCTTTTTCTCATTTCCTTTGCTTCATCACCCACCATGATTTCAGTCAAAGCCTTCTCTATGGCCTCCCTCTTCACACTGGCTTCGCTCCTCGCACTTTCCTCCTCAAATGTAGCCCACTTTTCAGCACCAACAGCAACACCAATCCTAAGTATCTCATTCACCAGCTTCTCATTGTAGAACTGCTCTCCCGTCACCGGCCACGTGATCATTGGAACCCCAGCAGACACTCCTTCAAGGATCGAGTTCCACCCACAATGTGTGACAAAGGCTCCAGTTGCTTCATGTTCAAGTATTAGTAGTTGGGGAGCCCAGCCTCTTATAATGAGTCCCTTACCTTCCATTCTCCGCTCAAACTCTTTAAGCAACCACTCTTCTTTATCATTGTTTTCCTTCCTCAAAACCCAGATGAATTGCTGATGAGAAGCCTCAAGTGCCAAAGCAATCTCTATGAGCTGACAATCATTGAAAATGGTGAGGCTTCCAAAACATATATAAACAACTGAATTTGGTTCCTTAGAGTTAAGCCAATTCATGCACTCGTGTACTTCATCAACAGATCCTCCCCTTCCCCTCTCTGATTTATCTCTTTCTGCCTTGTTGCATAGAGAAACCGGTCCGATATGCCATGTTTTTCTGCCCAAAACTTTCCTGTAATGATCTGCATAATCCGGTTCAAGTTCATAGAAACTGTTAACAACACTCCCATAGCTCCTCTCCTCAGCCTCTATGGATGCCTTGACCAACTTGATTAGTTCTGTTTTGCCATCTAGATTGAGGAAAGCTGGTACTTGGTTTCTTGTGGTCTTGATCTCATGTGGGAGATTAGGAATAAGAAAAGTTTCTGAATCAGATGAAACCTTCTTGTGTGGTTGGTAGAGTATCAGACTCAATGAAGCACACAAGGGGAAGAAACCAACTCCTTGAAAGATGATCCTCGGGATCCCAAACTTGGCTGCAACATCTGTAGACCAATGATATAAACTGTCTGCAACAAGGCAGTGAGGATGATATTGTTCTAAAATCTGCTCTACCTGTGGTGCAAGCAGATTGCTGGCTTTGTACAGCTTTTCCTTCATCTCTCGGGTTGTAGCCAAATTAGCATTTTCAATCCCTTCTGGCAACCCAACTTCATTAGATGGAAATTTTATGACAAGAAGGTCAATTTCTAAACCTAAACTTTTGCTTGATTGGACTGATTTGGAGATGAGTGGTGCATTGAAAGGGGTGGTTACAATGGTGGATTTGGAACCATGGGAAGCGAATAGTTTGGCTATGTCTATGAGGGGTAAAGTATGGCCATGAGCCATGTAAGGTAGGAAGACAATTTGAAGCTGCTGATCTGTTTTGGTTCCCATGGGAACCTGCAAGAGAGTAGCTGCTATTGCAGAAGCAAAGCAAAGAAGCAATGATATGGTGTCGAAGTTGAAAATGCATCTACTGAGAATCAATAATATAAGGTAGTGACTTCCCTAGATGAAAGAAAATTCCAAGATCTAGTCTTGGGATGAGAGACTGTTGTTAGGTACCAACTGGTACATGTTTGCACTGCAATAACTCTCTCAGTTTGGTTACAGTAGTAACCTGCAAATGTTCACATCTTTTTTCTTTTTTTTTTCTTGGGAAGTTCACTTTCACATTTGTCTATTGATACTACAAAGTGTACAACTCATGTGTGCTGCTATCTGTACGTTTTTTTTTTTCTTGGATAGGATATATATTTTTTTTGGTCGTTATATATATCCTATCTGTTACTTCACCTTTTTTATTATTTTAATATTTGTTAAAGAAGGAATTTTGGTAACTGAAAAGAAAAATCCAATAGGTCTTGTTAAGTTTAAGTCCATCTTGGGGTCAGCCGCCATGTCATCTGAAATAATAAATAAAAAAAGCAAGAAAAAATTGTTGGGTTCAGCAAAAATGGAAAAATGTTTTAACAACAGCAATGGCAGCATGTTGATAAAATTGCAAATATTCATTTCCTATAGACTTTGAATTTGAAGGTGATCAACTAGCTTGCACTTTGATTTTAATTGTACCTACATTTATCCTCAGGATTTGTGTAACCACTGGTGATAAAAGATCCAAAGCTCTTCACCACATTGTATGCAGATCATTGCAGTCATCTTCATCTGATTCAGGTCAAATGTATCTTCAGGTATTTGCATAAGCTCAAGCTTACCTCAATCTTACCAGATGAGAGAAAAGGAGGTCAGTTTATGTTTAATACCTGTTCCTCATTCTTTCAAGATATTTGTACCAAAGTTGTTTTTTATTCCTTCCTGAAAGAAGTGTGATGATGGAGAAGTAACCAAACTAGAATTAGACTGATTGGTTTTCCTCTCTCTCTCTCTCTATTTGCTTGTAAAAGATTTGTGGTGGATGAAGAGGGAATTGATTGGCATTATGCTGCTGTATCTTATATTCGTTGTCTTTTGGTGGGTTTATTTGGCAGCAAGGAATGGGTAGAAGGCAAGGTCGAAACAAAGAGAAAAGAATTGAGAGAGGAAGTAACATGGTGGAGGTGGAGGTGGAGGTGGAGGTGGTGGTGGTTGTGAGACTCTCAAAATGGTGCATCGGTCGTGTTGGGACAAGCAAGTTGTTATGACGCGTTTTAGTTACCAGGACAGGTTTGGTCACTTTCTCTTTTCTTGGTGGAAAGATAAAAGGTAATTCTCTTTTAACTTTTTGGTCGGTGGATAAGTACTTACCATCTAACAAGTCTCAACAAAATAAAATAAGTGAGCGGGTTTGCCTCATTCAATCATCGCGTCTCTATCGCGTGGGTTATTTTACTGCCCAACGAAGAAGACATCTGACCAACCGACACGTGTACCTGTCTAAAACTATAATCATGTCTGACAAGCCAGCCTCGGAGACCTATCACCTCTTAAAGGTGCATTTGTTCCATGAGTCATAGCGCACCCAAACGACATGTCAGCGCCTGTGATCTAAGCATATATTCCCGCACCCAAGGAATCCAGAAAGCAAAATTCACAAACCATTCCCATCAAAGGTAACTCCTTTGCATCTTTCAACCATTTCCAGCAACTTCTATTGTTTGTCTCAACTATTTCAGCTCAATTGCTGCTTGCTCGTGGTTGAGGTTCTAATGAAAACCTTTGTTTCCATACCTCTGTACAGAAACTACATCTTTTTCTTGAACCTCTCTTTTCTCTTAGTGGCTTCTACTCTCTTGGTTATATACAATTCTTCCCACTCTCCACACATTCTAGTTCAAAGCATTCACAGCAACAATGAGCAAGGCTGCCAGGGGTTTCTTGGCATGGGTGATTATGAAGACAAGTGTCTGTACCTCAAGTCCAAAAACCCATGTGTCTCCCGAGGCTATATTGATTATCTTTACATCTTTTATTGCAGTTTCGGCACTTGCCCCCTTGTGGGTTATGGCTTTCTGTTGTTTTGGCTTCTGGTTTTGTTCTATCTATTGGGTAATACAGCTTCAGAGTACTTTTGTGCTTCACTTGAGAGTCTATCAAGGCTCTTAAAACTGTCCCCTACCATTGCTGGGGTTACTCTTCTCTCCCTTGGTAATGGAGCCCCTGATGTCTTCTCCAGCTTTGTTTCGTTTATGGGTAAAGGTGGGACGAACATTGATGTTGGTCTTAACACAATTCTGGGAGGTGCCTCTTTTGTGTCATGTGTTGTGGTTGGAATCATAAGTATTTCAATTCGTAAGAGGCTTGTCCGAGTTAAGAAATCTGACTTCGTGAGAGATGCCTGCTTCTACCTTTTGGTTGTCGTATGCTTGATTCTGATCCTGATTCAGAAAGAAATAGATGTGTGGGCTTCCATCGCTTTCTCTACACTGTATGTTGTTTATGTGATTGTGGTTTATGTATCACATACTCAATCTGGTAAACCAAGTGAATCTTTAAGCAACCCTAGTCATGACTTGACTGTACCAATCCTGAGTAGCATGGAGAGGGATGAACGTGAAGAGCTTGGTGCTGCAGAGGACGGAGCTTTAACTTGTGCCGTAGAAGAAGTAAAGAAAAGCTGCTATCAACTCCCCCGGCCATCAGATACTTGTCGAAGGTTGATCTTCGTACTTGAGTTACCTCTGTATGTTCCCAGGAGATTGACGATTCCCGTTGTTTGTGAAGAGAGATGGTCTAAGCCGTATGCTGTTGCTTCTGTGACACTAGCGCCAGTGCTATTGTCATCCCTTTGGAACCATCAGTATGCAAACGCTAGCTTTCAGAAAAGCCTCTTGATCTATGTGATTGGATTGATTATTGGACTAGTTTTCGGGCTTGTTGCATGTATGACAACAGAGAAGTCAAGCCCACCAAAGAAATGCTTACTTCCTTGGCTTGCTGCTGGCTTCTTGATGAGTGTTACTTGGAGTTACATTACAGCTCAGGAACTGGTGGCCTTGTTAGTCTCAATAGGGTACATATTAGGTATTAGTCCTTCGATATTAGGACTGACTGTCCTTGCTTGGGGTAATTCACTTGGGGATTTGATAACCAACTTGACCATGGCGTTGAATGGAGGACCAGAAGGAGCACAGATTGCCTTTTCTGCCTGTTATGCTGGTCCTATCTTCAACACTCTGTTTGGATTGGGGCTGTCACTTGTTGGCTCTTCTTGGTCTAAATACCCTTCTGCTGTTGTCATTCATGGAGATCCATACCTCATGGAGACACTGGGTTTGTTAGGAGGAGGCTTGCTTTGGGCACTTGTGGTGTTGCCAAGGAGAGATATGACCCTTGATGGGGTTTTGGGGGTCGGTCTTTTAGTTATATACATCATTTCTATGTCTTTGAGGTTAATTCAAACACTTGGGTCTCTGCAACTACAAACAGAGTTACTGAATCCTAACAAGGCAAGTAGTATATACAATTAAGCTTTGTGTAGTGTGTTTAACTAGGTTGACTTTGTAAGCTCATCCTGATTACTTCTACTCAAGGTAGTAATCTATCTGTTTATTGATACTACAAGTGTACAACTCATGTGTGCTTCTATCAATGTGTACGTTTTTTTTTTTTTGGGTAGAATATATATATATATATATATATATATATATATTCTATCTATTACTTCACCTTTTTTTTTGTTACAGAAGGGACCTACAAGGCCCAAACAAAAAGAAAAACAAAAAAGCTACACTAAATACTGGAGCAAAGTCCAGTTCTTCTTGCACTAGTAACACCAGCAAGATCGTCCAAAACAGCTTGAGCAGCATGAGCAGGGACATCAGCAAAAGTCTATTTAGTTACTTCACCTTTATATTGGCTATTTAGTTTTAGTTTGTTTTTCAGAAACATATATAGACTTCAGTCTTAGAATAAACTAGAATAACAAGTTTGAGATTTATTTAGTTGTATTGTGCTGTTGTCTTTTGTCCAGGAAATTGACAAAAAGAAGAAGAAAAGGGATGTTGTTACAGAACAAATGTGATAGTTGAAAAGAAAAAAATTAGTGCAATATATCTTGTTAAGTTTAAGTCCATCTTGGGGCTGATGCCTCCATGTCATCTGAAATAGTAAGTAAAAAGAGCAAGAGAAAACTGTAGGGTTCAGCAGGAAATGAAAAACGTTTTAACAACAGGAATGGCAGCTATTCATTTCCCTATAAAGACTTTGAATTATACTTTGATTTTATCTATATTTATCCTCAGGATTTGTGTACTGAACCACTGGTGATTAAGATCCAAAGCTCTTCACCACATCTGCAGATTAACTAGATTATTGCAGTCAACTTCATCTGGTTCAGGTCAAATGTATCTTCAGGTATTTGCATAAGCTCAATCTTACCTCAATCTTACCAGGTAAGAGAAAAAGAGGTCAGTTTATGTTTAATACCTGTTTCTCCAATCTATCTATTCCTCAATCTTTCAAGATATTTGTACCAAAGTTGTTTTTTATTACATCCTGAAAGAAGTGTGATGATGGTGAAGTAACCAAACTAGTAAGGCTTGACTGACAGAACTACTTATATTAGACTGATTGGTTTTCCTCTCTCTATGTTTGCTTGTGAAAGTTTTGTGGTGCTGAAGAGGCAATTGATTGGTAATGCTTGACTCAAAGCACTAGTTGGCAGAGTTGGTTTATAAAATGTGTTGATTGCTTTTCTATGGGACACAATAGAATGATCATTCAATTTTGAACATAAACTACGAAGGACATTTTTTTTTGGCTGAGGTGATTACAAATTACTTTTTGTTAATATATGCCTTGAACCAGCCATCCGGGAGTACCAGCTATTCGGGGATCTCGCTGTTATGCTGGGCTATGGTTGCTTTTCTATGGGACACAATAGAATGATCATTCAATTTTGAACATAAACTACGAAGGACATTTTTTTTTGGCTGAGGTGATTACAAATTACTTTTTGTTAATATATGCCTTGAACCAGCCATCCGGGAGTACCAGCTATTCGGGGATCTCGCTGTTATGCTGGGCTATGGTTTCCTGTTGGGCTTAGTATATCGGGCTTAGGGTTTAGTATATAAACGTCAAACCCTAATTGTATTCTGTGCGCAGTTCTGTATTTCCTCAAGATAATAAAACTGTTCTCCTTCTGCCCGTGGACGTAGCTAACACATCGTTAGTGAACCACGTAAATCTGTGTTCTTTCTTATATTTGTTACAACAAATTGGTATCAGAGCTCCAGGGGGAGTTCGAATTCTGGGACGGAAGAAAGATGTCTGGTTTAAACGTGAAGATCGATAAATTCACGGGGAGGAACAGTTTCAATTTATGGTAGATCAAGATGCGAGCCTTGTTAAAACAACAAGGGATGTGGGCACTGCTTGTGAAGAAGTCGGGGGATCCAGAAAACGCTAAGATGGTCAGTCTGGAAGAGAAGGCACACTCGACAATTTTGCTGTGTCTTGCAGATGATATAATCACCGAGGTCGCAGAGGAGGTAACTGCGGCTGGTCTGTGGTTGAAGCTTGAGAGTCTATACATGACGAAGTCTTTAACCAACAAGTTGCTTCTAAAGTGACGTCTGTTCAGTCTGTGAATGGAAGAGGGCACAACTCTAAGAGATCACTTAGATCAGTTAAACACAATTCTATTAGAGTTGCGTAACAGTGATGTTAAAGTTGAAGATGAAGATGCTGCCCTAATTCTGCTGGTATCTCTACCTTTGTCGTATGAGAATTTTGTGGATTCTTTTATTGGTGGGAGAGATACTGTGACTCTGGAGGAGGTTAGATCATCTCTTCATACTAGAGAGATGCGTCATAAGGCGACCGGTTCAAGTTCAGACAGTCAGGCTGCGGGGTTGGTAGCCAGTGGAAGTATGGGACAGGGAAGCTCGGGGAAGAAGAAATTCAAGAAACCAGTTTCAAAGGATTCCAAAGCTAATGATGTCTGTAACTACTGTAAAGAGAAGGGACATTGGAAAACCGAATGTCCAAAGAAGAAGAAGCAGCATGGAAAAGCATCAGGTACTGCTGTTGTAGCAGAAGTTGACACCAATTCTGAAGAAGATTTGGCCTTGGTTGCAGATGCACACACACATCACAGGGATGTGTGGATTCTGGATACCGGGGCGTCTTATCATATATGTCCGCGCAGAGAGTGGTTTTCAACCTATGAGCAGATAGATGGAGGCAATATTTCTATGGCTGACATTTCTGCATGCAAGGTGGTTGGAATAGGCTCAATCAAAATACGGACACATGATGGTAAATTCTGTACATTGAATGATGTTAGGCATGCTCCACGCATGACGAAGAATCTGATTTCTTTGGGTCTACTAGACAGCAAAGGGTTCAGGTACAAAGGCTCATGTGGAGTTCTAAATGTCTATAAGGGTTCCAATGTGGTTCTGAAAGGTGTCAAGCGGGGTACATTGTATTTTCTGCAAGGTTCTACGCTGTCAGGTTTCGTTGTTGTTGCATCATCGGAGGTTCATAAGGATGATATGACCAAGCTATGGCACATGAGGCTCGGTCATATGAGTGAAAGAGGGATGCAAATTCTGTCACAGCATGATCTTCTTGGTGGCCACAAGGCCAAGGATCTTGGTTTCTATGAACATTGTATCTTTGGGAAGCTACATCGCAGAAAATTTCCTAAAGCAATTCATAGAACTAAAGACACGCTTGATTATATCCATTCTGATTGTTGGGGTCCTTCTCGTGTTGATTCTTTGGGAGGTCACAGATATTTTGTGTCTATGATTGATGACTACTCAAGAATGACTTGGGTGTTCGTGATGAAGCATAAAAATGACGCTTTCAAGAACTTCAAGCAGTGGAAGGCATTAGTGGAAAATCAAACAGGGAAGAAGATCAAGAGGCTGCGAACTGATAATGGTCTGGAATTCTGTTCTGCTGAATTTGATGAGTTGTGCAAGACTGAAGGTATTGCAAGGCATCATACAGTCTGAAATACACTACAGCAAAATGGTGTAGCAGAAGGTATGAATCAAACACTTCTGGAGAGAGCTAGGTGCATGCTCTCTAATGCTGGATTAGAAAGAAGGTTCTGGGCAGAAGCGGTGAGTACTGCATGTTATCTGATAAATCGTGGACCTCACACAGGTATACATCTCAAAACTCCTTATGAGATGTGGTCTGGTAAGTCTGCTGATTACTCCAATCTGAGGGTTTTTGGGTGTACTGCTTATTATCATGTAAGTGAGGGTAAGTTAGAACCAAGAGCTAAAAAGGGAGTGTTTGTAGGCTATGGGGATGGGGTTAAAGGTTTCAGAATCTGGTTTCCATCTGAAAAGAGGGTTATACTTAGTAGAAACGTAGTATTTGACGAAAATTCTATGTTTAACCCTACTGTGAAGTCTATTGTTGTATCAGGAAATTGTAGTGTTGAGAGACAGGTGGAGCAACAAGTCGCTGAAGATGAGAGTGCATCATAACAAGAAGATAACACTTACATTCAGAAACAGAACCAATGGTAGCTAATCAGTATAGTTTGGCTCATGAGCGACCTAGGAGAGCAAACTTTGGGAAAGCTCCCACGAGGTATGGGTTTGAGGACATGGTGGCCTATGCACTACAGGTTGCTGAAGAGGTGGATCCCCACGAGCCATCCACCTACAAGGAAGCCGTTACATGTACAGAGTCAACCCAATAGCTTGCTGCAATGGGAGATGAGATGGAGTCACTTCAGAAAAATCAGACTTGGGAATTGACCAAACGACCAGATCAGGGGAGAAAGATCATTACTTGTAAATGGGTTTTCAAGAAGAAAGAAGGGTTGTCACCTGCTGAGGGTATTAAGTATAAAGCTAGAGTAGTTGCAAGAGGGTTCCATCAGAAAGAGGGAGTAGACTACAATGAGATTTTCTCGCCAGTGGTCAGACATACTTCTATCAGGGTGTTACTAGCCATAGTTGCACATCAGAATCTGGAGCTTGAATAACTAGATGTGAAGACAGCTTTTCTACATGGAGAATTGGAAGAAGAGATATACATGACTCAGCCAGATGGTTTCAAAGTTCCTGGAAAAGAAGACTATGTTTGCAAGTTGAAGAAGTCCTTGTATGGACTAAAGCAGTCCCCTAGACAGTGGTACAAGAGGTTTGATAGCTATATGATCGAGATAGGCTACATCAGGAGTCCGTATGATTGTTGTGTCTATTACAACAAGGTAACAAATGGTTCTCTCATTTATGTAGTCCTGTATGTAGATGATATGTTGATAGCTGCAGAAAACAAGTCAGATATTCAGAAGTTGAAGGGTCTCCTCAGTGTAGAGTTTGAGATGAAGGATTTGGGAGTAGCCCAGAAAATTTTGGGAATGGAGATCTACAGGGATAGAAGTCAGAAGAAGCTTTTCTTATCACAGAAAGGCTACATCCAGAAAATATTGTCCAGGTTTGGTATGTCTACATCAAAATCTATAGATACTCCAAGTGCTGCAAATATTCATTTGTCTACTGCGTTTGCACCTAAATCTGCTGAGGAGAAGGAATACATGTCTCGAGTTCCCTATGAAAGTGCAGTAGGAAGCTTGATGTATGCTATGGTTTGCACTAGGCCTGATCTTGCACATGCTGTTAGTGTTGTCAGCAGGTTTATGGGTGATCCCGGAAAGGAGCATTGGCAAGCCGTGAAGAGAATTTTTCGGTATCTCAAAGGTACGTCTGATGTTGGTCTCATTTATGGAGGTGATACAAAGTGTTTAGTAACAGGTTATTCAGATAGCGATTATGCTGGAGATGTTGACACTAGGAGATCTATGACTGGTTATGTCTTTACCCTTGGTGGTTCTGTTGTTAGTTGGAAAGCTACTTTGCAGCCTACAGTGACTTTGTCTACTACTGAAGCAGAGTACATGGCTTTGACAGCAGCTGCCAAGGAAGGAATATGGTTGAAGGGACTGGTCAATAGTCTTGGTTTGCATCATGATCAGGCTATAGTATATTGTGACAGTTTGAGTGCAATATGTTTAGCAAAGGATCAGGTTCATCATGAGAGGACTAAGCACATTGATGTCAGGTATCATTTTCTGAGAAATGAGAGCAGAATTAAGGTGAAGAAAGTGGGTACTGCTGATAATCCCGCTGATATGTTCACCAAGCCGGTTCCGCACAGCAAGTTCCAACATTGTTTGGACTTGCTAAATGTTACAAGCTGTTAGTTGCCCTTTGGGGGCAACATCTGAGGCAGAGGAGTTATCTGGTACATCTGGCATTACTGTGGTGCATCTGGTACATCTGTTATTTGTGAGAGGATTCAAGTCAAGGTGGAGATTTGTTAATATATGCCTTGAACCAGCCATCCGGGAGTACCAGCTATTCGGAGATCTCGCTGTTATGCTGGGCTATGGTTTCCTGTTGGGCTTAGTATATCGGGCTTAGGGTTTAGTATATAAACGTCAAACCCTAATTGTATTATGTGCGCAGTTCTGTATTTCCTCAAGATAATAAAACTGTTCTCCTTCTGCCCGTGGACGTAGCTAACACATCGTTAGTGAACCACGTAAATCTGTGTTCTTTCTTATATTTGTTACAACACTTTTGAAAGAAGAACTTTGGCAGAATGGATTTATTTTTACTTGAGTTGGCATTATGCTGCTGAATTTTATATTCGTTGTCTTTCTGTGGGTTTATTTGGCACTTACATACTTAAATATATACAGTGCACATATCATCATCCGTTTGATTACGGTTCTGTTCAGTTTCTGCTTAGGATCTTATTGCCTTTATTAACCTGAAAGTCTGAAACAAAGAAAACTGGATCCTGTGGGCGTATCAGTTTCAGTTGGCGTATCAGTTATCTGTCTTGAAGTACAATAATTACTCCCTTTTCCATTTATTTGAAATTTTACAAATCATATATAGGTGTGCCAACAATTTCAAATTAGTGAATCTTTTCCTTCTTAAAGCAGGAAAATGTTGGCATCTTTGCTCCTTCAAGATAATCAAGAGCCGAGAGACTTCAACTCTTCAATTAGAGCAGTTAAATCCGAGAAGGATGAACCCCGTTCTTCAACTGCCCTCCTTGCGAGCTCTCTGAGTGCAAGAACTTTGCTTCTGATTTCCTCTTTTTCATCACCAACCATGAATTGAGTCACAGCCTTCTCTATGGTCTCCTTTTTCACACTGGCTTCACTCTTCACACTATCATCCTCCCATTTTTCAACACCAACAGCAACCCCGATCCCAAGTATCTGAGTCACCAATTTCTCATTGTAAAACTGATCTGCGGACACTGGCCATGTAATCATTGGCATCCCAGCACACACTGCTTCAAGGGTTGAGTTCCACCCACATTGAGTGAGTTCATGTTGAAGAATCAGTAGTTGGGGAGCCCAACCTCTTAATATCAATCCCTTTCCCTCCACTCTCTGCTCAAACCTTTCAGGCAACCACTCTTCTTTATCATTCTTTTCTTTCTTCACAACCCAAATGAACTGCTGTCCAGAAGCCTCAATAGCCAACGCAATTTCTAAGAGCTGACAATCACTGAAATTGATCAGGCTTCCAAAACATATGTAAACAACTGACTTGGGTTTCTTAGAATTAAGCCGGTTCAAGCACTCATGTACTTCATCAGCTGAGCCTTCTCTTCCCCTCTCCACTTTATCTTTTTCTGTCTCGCATAAAGAAGCCGGGCCGATATGCCATGCATTCCTGCCAAACACCTTATAATGATCTCCGTAATCTGGTTCGAGTTCATAGAACCTGTTGTCTATAATCCCATAGCTTGTTTCATCAGCCTCTTTGGATGCTTTGACCACTTTGATGAATTCTGAGTCACCCTCTAAAGTAAGAAATGGAGCTAATAGGTTTACTGTCATCTTGATCTCACTTGGGAGACCAGGAACAACAAAAGATTCTGAATTAGATGAAACCTTCCTCTGAGGTTGGTGCTTCATCACACTAGTTGGTCTTTGGTGCTATGAGAAGCATATGCACATGATCTTAGCCTCTTTTGGAATAATAATATTGTGAACTCATCTTTAACCGAGGGTATTAAAGGTATGTTGCTGATTAATTTTTAGGTATTTATATTTTAGAATCACAATCTCAAATGACTCTAACTTCGTTTTTGTTGTAAATATTAAGTGTTTGTCCATTAATACTCTTAGGACTAATATACAATACCTTAATAGTATGAGGACATGCTATGTAATTTTTCTCTCTATATAAAGAAGGCATATGAGAATCAATAATACACTTCACTCCATTTCTCTCATTCTCTTTCTATTGGTTAGTTTATTTTCAAAGAAAGTAAGTTTTAGTTTACAACACGTTATCAGCACGAGTTCGCTTCTTATTTTCTATAAAACTCCATGATGGTCTACGAGATGTTGGTGCAACTTTTGTTGCTTATTATCCACACTCATGATCTATGGGTTTACCTCTTATTTTGTTAAATCTACATATGTGTTTGTTTATATTATTTCTATATTTACAATCACTTATATTAGTGAGCATGAAGTTTCACTAATAATCTTCGAGCCTAAAGTTTCGAGATCATGAACCCGAAGTTCAATAACAATAGACTTGCAGTTCTAATTGTTTAAGCATAAACCTAAAGTTTTGTGCGTATACTTTGTATCCATTGTTTTCACTTGATACGAACTTGAAGTTTCGATAATGATATATATATATATATATATATATATATATTTTTGTTACAGTTAAGATGGCAAATTTGGCCAAATTAGATTTTCATGCCCTTGACATTCTGGGAACAAATTTATGTCTTGGGCCTTGGATGCTGAGATGCACCTTGAAGCACAAAATCTTGGGTCAGCAATCAAAGAAGATGGTGATGCGACCCCACAGAACAAAGCGAAGGCCATGATTTTTTTCGCCATCACCTTCATCAAGGATTGAAGGATGAATACCTTACTGTTAAGGATCCTGTCGTTCTTTGGACTGCCTTAGCCGATCGATTCTCTCATCAGAAGACAATTGTTCTCCCACGAGCGCGATATGAATAGTCGCATCTGCGCCTTCAAGATTTCAGCTCTGTGACTGAATACAATTTAGCAATGTTTCGGATTACCTCCCAAATGAAGCTGTGTGGAGAAACCATCACTGATGATATGATGCTTGAGAAATCTTTCTCTACCTTCCATGCAAACAACATTGTGTTGCAGCAGCAATATCGTCAAAGAGGTTTCAAGAAATATTCTGACCTCATTTCTTGTCTACTATTGGTTGAGCAGAATAATGAATTACTAATGAAGAATCACCAATATCGCCCTACTGGGTCAAAACCATTTCCAGAGGCAAATGCTGTTCACAATGGTGGAAATGGCAATCAAGGTCGAGGAAGGCATGGCAATGCTCGTGGACGTGGTCATCGTGGACGTCATAATGGTGCTGGTCGTAATGGACCTAACAACTATTTGGGGAAACGAACCAATGGAAAAATTACCAAAGGCAAAAGCCCTATAAACACAGCACCAAAGAAGAATGCAAATAGTGGTTGTCATAGATGTGGTTGTGATAATCATTGGGCTCGTACCTGTCGTACACCCCCACATTTGGTGGAACTCTACAAGGCATCTATGTCAAAGAAAAATGTCGAGACAAATTTTATTGATCATAGTGATCATTGGGATACAATGGACCCAATGGATGATAATCCGATTGACATTACTCCTTTGAGCATCTCAGAGTATCTTGTGGACAATGGAAGCAATGACATGTTCAGTGATGAAATTATAAACAACAATTAGTTGTTCTTGCGAATTTGCCCATGTTTAGGCATTAATATTTCCTTATGTTTTTCAGTTCAATTTTCTTTCAGTCAGTTTGTTTTCTTCGGTTTGTCTTCACCAGTATTACTCCTTGACAGTTGCTATCGTTATTTGAAAGTTTAATAAAATTATTTTTCTTTAAAGCTCATGACTATAGCATCATTTTTGTACAATTGATAACATATTTTCTGCTTAATAACGTAATAACGAGATATTTAAGGAGCTTAATAGGTGACATTTGATTAATTTGCTTATATTTGGAGACAAGTATTAATCATAAGCCAACAACATTACTACTTTGTGAAAATCTTGCAACGTTACTACTTTCTTATTATTAGTACACAATGATTTAATTATGCAACCGTTTTAATTTCATTTACATAAGCAAAGTTCATTTACAGTTTCAATTTCATTTACAGCTAATTACACTAATTTTGAGTGATTGTGGTTAGTTAATTAATTTGCTTTCCAAATCTTGTTGAAGTGATAAATTTGACAATTAAAGGTTATTTGTTTTTGACCACTATAATAAATATTCAAGCCATAATTTTTTTTTAACACCTTGCAATAATAAAATCTATTGTTGCTTATATATATCTTCTTCTTTTTTGAAGGCTTGAAAATGAATCATGGACACGCTCAACTTGAAAATGGAGAAGAAATTTGTCTTGCTGACAGTGGCACTACGCACACGATCCTGTGTGATCGAAAATATTTCTCCATCTTAGTACCTTCTAAAACTCTTGTGACTACCATATCGGGTACTACCGATTTGGTTGAAGGCTCCGGCAGAGCCCACATTAGTCTTCCAAATGGAACTCAATTGTCCATTAAAGAGGCTTTATACTCTCCTAGATCCAGAAGGAATTTACTAAGTTTCAAGGATATTCGTTTAAATGGTTTATATATTGAGACCACAAATGACAGGAAAGTGGAATACCTTTGCATTACTTCCAATGTCTGCAGCCAACGGCGCGTATTGGAAATGTTGGTTGGTCTATCATCTGGTTTATATCACACGACCATTAAGCATATTGAAACATACCATGTTGTGACCCGGCAGTTCAAGGACAACAATATATTTATGCTTTGGCATGACCGTTTAGGTCACCCCGGATCTACCATGATGCGTAGAATAATTACAAATTCCAATGGTCATCCATTGTTGACCAAAAATATAATTTTGCCAAGCAATAACCCTTTCCATCTATTATTCGATATCTTGAACCCTTGACGGGTGACTTATTTCGTGCAAGGTTTGCAGATTGTCATTTTAATGAGACGATATTCCCGCCATTAGGGGGAGATAAGAAAGTTCCTGAAGAACGTCGTGAATTATCGTGGGTAGTACCTACACTGTCTCATCTTGATCCTCGTACTAAACAAAGTGACAATGAAATACGACGAATTATGCATCTCCAAAACATTGCTGACTCAATGCCTGATGCATTCACCGACACAGCAAAAGTGACAAGATCACATATCCCAGTAGCTAATACTCCTGCACGAATTGATGTCTCGACTGGACAAAATAATGTGGCGGCAAATGAGCAATCTAATGCACGCCTAAAGCGTGGCAGACCTATAGGTTCAAAAGATTCAGTTCCTAGAAAGAGGAAAACAAAGGCACATCTGAATTCTGATGACATCGCTTCTGAAAATACTCTTGGACAAGACGTTGACGTCCGATCCACAATTCATGATTCTATAAATACACAAAGGTCAAAAGATTTTGGTGAAACACAAGCCCTTGAAGAGGCTCAGGTACCTGAAAATAAAGAAATTTCTGTAAATTATGTGTACACCAATGAATTCTGGGATCGTAGAGAAATGGCCATAGATGATGTATTTTCATTCGCTATAGCTACCGAAATAATAAAAAGTGATGATACTGAACCTCGCTCTGTTGAAGAATGTAGACAACGATATGATTGGCTCAAATGGAAAAATGCAATCTAAGAAGAGTTAAAATCTCTAGAAAAGTGCAGTGTTTTTAGACCCGTTATCCAAACACCACCCAATGTAAAACCGGTTGGATATAAATGGGTTTTTGTAAGAAAGCGCAATGAGAAAAATGAAGTTGCAAGATACAAAGCGCGACTTGTTGCACAAGGTTTTTTCACAAAATCCTGGGATAGATTATGACGAAACATATTGTCCTTGATGGATGTCATAACATTTCGTTATCTAATAAGTTTGGTAGTTTCTGAGAAACTTGATATACAACTTATGGATGTTGTGACGGCATACTTATACGGAGAACTAGATACTGATATCTATATGAAAATACCAGAAGGGTTGAAGTTGCCTGAAACAACCACAAAACAGCAAGGCATGTACTCAATTAAGTTGAGACGATCCTTATATGGATTAAAGCAATCTGGACGGATGTGGTATAACCGTCTAAGTGAATATTTGCTAAAAGAAGGTTATGTAAATGACCCAATATGCCCATGTGTATTTATTAAAAAATCAAATTCTGGTTTTGCTATTGTAGCAGTATATGTCGATGACATTAATCTGATAGGAAGTCCTGAAGAACTTTCAAAGACAGCTGAATATTTAAAGAAAGAATTTGAAATGAAGGATCTTGGAAAAACAAAATATTGTCTTGGTCTGCAGATTAAGCATTTGGCTAGTGGAGTTTTAGTCCATCAATCAGCTTATACTGAGAATATCTTAAAACGTTTTAGCATGGATAAAGCTCATTCACTAAGCACACCAATGGTTGTTCGGTCCATTGACATTCACAAGGATCCATTTCGTCCAAGACAAGACGATGAAGATATTCTTGGTCCAGAAGTACCATATATGAGTGTTGTAGGTGCTTTACTTTATTTAGCACAATGCACTAGACCAGATATTGCATTTGCAGTCAATGTGTTAGCAAGATATAGTTCTGCCCCCACCACGCGTCATTGGAATGGTGTAAAAGATATCTTACGTTATCTTTATGGTACAACTGATATGGGCTTGTTTTATGAAAATACATATGTTCATGGTCCAACCATTGTTGGTTATGCTGATGCAGGATACCTCTCTGATCCGCATAAGGTCATCTCACAGACAGGATATGTTTTTACTTGTGGAGATACTACAATTTCATGGCGATCGACAAAACAAACACTAGTGGCAACTTCATCAAATCACTCGGAGCTGATGACATTACATGAAGCTGGCAAAGAATGTTACTGGTTGAGATCAGTTATTCGCCACATACGGAGGACATGTGACCTTCCTTCAGTAACTGACAATCCAACAACCATATATGAAGATAATGCGGCTTGTATTGCTCAGGTCAAAGGAGGCTTCATCAAAGGTGACAAAACTAAACATATCGCACCTAAGTTCTTCCATATTCATGAGCTCCAGAAGACCGAAGAAATTACAGTTCAACAAATTCGATCTGATGAGAATTTAGCCGACCTCTTTACGAAGTCTCTACCAAAGTGCATTTTTCAGAAGTTAACCAAAGGCATCGGATTGAGGCGACTATTAGAGCTATTAAAATTGGCATGCAAGGATCAGGGGGAGCATCCAGAATCATGCTACCTAAAACATGCGCGTTGCACTCTTTTTCTCCTTCGACCAGGGTTATTTTTTCCTACTAGGTTTTTGTTACCTGACAAGGTTTTTGACCAGGCAACACTAAACGCGTCTAATCTAATGGAAATCCAAAGGGGAGTGTTGTAAATATTAAGTGTTTGTCCATTAATATTCTTAGGACTAATATACAATACCTTAATAGTATAAAGACTTGCTCTGTAATCCTTCTCTTTATATAAAGAAGACATATGAGAATTAATAATACACTTGACTCCATTATCAATAATACACTTCACTTCATTTCTCTCGTTCTTTTTCTATTGGTTAGTTTATTCTTAAAGAAAATAAGTTCTATTTTACGACGGTTTTTATTTTTTTTCCTTTTATTCGACTCAAAAGGATCCAGGAATCGGGTATGCAACCCAATTCTCCACTCCACACTGTTGTTTCTTCCCCTTTCTACCACCTTTCTCTATCACTCTAGCTTCACTCTTCACTCGTTCACCTTCAAATCTAGCAGAATTGGAGAAACTCCAACACCAACCCCAATGCCACGTGGTCTCTGGAACTCCATCTGCAACGGATCACACAGCCTCCGACTGCCAGAGAAGCCCATCGTCCTTAAGAAGGAAGGACGACTTTGATTTCCCAAACAGAAACTGATCGGTAAGCCTTCACCCAATAAACTAGTTGATCGAGTTTGTATATAAAACAATGTAATTGATTTCTGTGGGATACAATAGTATAATCAGTCAACATAGACTTTGTGTTTTGTTTTTTATAACCAAATCTCTGTGAAATACTAGTTCTTCTTATTCCAATTGGCATTGTATTGTGCTCGCTTGTTGTTGCTGTCATCTTTTGGTGAAAGTTAGTTTGGATATTGTTCGCCTTCTTTTATGTAGTGCGTAAAATCAGAAAGTTTACTCCATGTGAAGCAAAGAGTTTTGCTATGTCTAGGAGGAAGAAAGAAAATGTGAAGCTTTTATGCATAGAAAACACAACCATGATGGTGAAGAAGCAGGAGCGGATAAAAAAAACTGAAAGTACTATTGAACAAAACATTGCAAGATAGAGACTTTCTTGGCAAGATGTTGCATATGAACTGTTTCATGTTTGGACTGCAATAAAAATCATCGGAATATATGATGAAACTCGATTAAATGATAAGCATAAACGAATGTTAAGGTAAGACGAGTTGACAGGTTTTGTAAGTAATGGTTGTATTTTTATTTTTTTGTATTAACATAGGAATATTATAACTTTTGTATTAACATGTTACAGTACTTCGCCTACTACTACAATTTAAGTCTCTACTTCACATCTTATTCTGTGTTTAGATAATTTTGCCGAAACTTTATTATGAATAATCTAAACTACAATAATTTAGGGTTTTATTTTGTGTTTCTGTTATGTAGTGGTTTTTGTCCAGGAAATTTCCTAGTTGCATTTCGTAATCGAAAATTTTCTAAGATCAACACAACAACAAAGCTATCTTGATTTTATAGTTGGAGTCAATACAATTATATTATTTGAAATTTAAATGTTACAAAAACAGCAAAGCTATCGTGTTTTGAAATTGCAAACTCTCTTTAGCTAAAGATTCATAGCTATCTTGATTTTCAGTGACACCCTCCCAGCTATCCAACATCTACAGAAGGGACTTTGAGAATGGGGACTCTCAGCATGAACCAGAAATTTGCTTCTTTTTCTTGTTTTGGAGAAGAAGGCCACATCTCGAGGAGTGGAAATAATGGTTTTATTGTTATCTTTGGAAGAAAAATTTTCAGTAAATGCTAGTGTTGGCGTCATATGACCATAAACCCATATATGGGAAGAAGAAAATGTGAGCTGTCTGGTTTCGCTCTCCATATTGCTTCTGATTTCTGAAAGATTTGTGATGATTGAGAAAGAAATGAACAGGTATGACTTCACTCCGAGAACTAGTTGATGCAGTTGGTAAATAATGCAATTTGTGGGCTGGCTGATTACTGTGGGATACAATAATTGAGTCGGTCTTTTTTCACATAATTAACTATGATGCAGGCATTCTTCTGTCCAGTAAGGTGATTGCATCAGAGAAAGTTTCATTTTTTTTAATCGTGCATCAGTGAATTTTTCAAACAAAAGTTTTAGCATATAGGACCTCTTGGTACTTTCATTGGCATCTGCTGCTGAAACATATTGCTATGGCCTTTTGGTGGAAGCGTATCTGGTACTTACATGCATATGTATAGTAGTGTATCATCATTACATTGATATCTCCTGTACTTCAGCATTGGTTTAGGACTGAGGACTCATAAATTAACACATGCATGTTGAAACACCATAATTTTTCTTTGGCCATTTATTGGAATTAAGTCTGCCAACAATTTAAATCAATAGTAACTAGAACATATTCTTATGAAATGCTGGAAAATGTTGTCCTCTTAGCTGCTCCAAGAGAATCATGACCCCAGGAAGCTCACCTCTTCAATAAGAACAGTTAAACCAGAGAACGATGAACCACCTTCTGCAACTGCCCTCCTTGCCATCTCTCCAAGTGCAAGCACTCTGGTTCTCATTTCCTCTTGTATATTACCGACCATGAATTCAGTCACAGCCTTCTCTATGGCCTCCCTCTTCAAACTAGCTTCGCTCTGCAAACTACCATCCTCCCACTTTTGAGCACCAACAGGAACCCCAATGCCAAGTATCTGAGTCACCAACTTCTCGTTGTAAAACTGCTCTGCAGACACCGGCCAGGTGATCATTGGAACCCCTGCAGATACTCCTTCAAGGATTGAGTTCCACCCACAGTGAGTGAGAAACGCCCCAATTGCTTCACGCTGAAGAATCAGTAGTTGGGGAGCCCAACCTCTTATAATCAGTCCCTCTCCTTTGACTCTCTGCTCAAATCCTTCAGGCAACCACTCTTCTTTATCATTCTTTTCTTTCTTCACAACCCAAATGAATTGCTGCTGAGAAGCTTCAAGACCATAGGCGATTTCTACCAGCTGACTATCACTGAACTTGGTCATAGTTCCAAAACATATATAAACGACTGAATTGAGATTTTTAGAATTAAGCCAGTTCAAGCACTCCTGTGCTTCATCAACCAAGCCTTCTGTTCCCCTCTCAGACCTATCTATTTCTACATTGTTGCATAAAGAAACTGGGCCAATATGCCATGACTTCTTTCCTAACACCTTCCTAGAGTGATCCGCATAATCTGGTTCAAGTTCATAGAAGCTGTTTACAATAATCCCATAGCTCCTTTCTTCAGTCTCTCTGGATAGTTTGATCAACTTGATCAGTTCTGTCTTACCATTTAGTAAGAAATGGTACTAGCTTGTTTCTTGTCATCTTGATCTCATCTGGGAGACTAGGAATAACAAAAGATTCTGAATCTGATGAAACCTTCAAGTGAGGTTGGTACAGCATTATACTCTTTAGAGCACACAAGGCGAAGAAACCAGTTCCATGGAAGACGAGCCTTGGAATCTCAAACTTCGCAACAACATCTGTAGCCCAATGAAATAAAAAGTCTGCAACAAGGCAATGAGGATGATGTTGGTCCAAAACCTGCTCTACCTGTTGTTGAAGCAGAGTGGTAGCTTTTACGAACCTTTCCCTCATCTCTTTGGTTTTCTCCAATTTAATACTTTCAATTCCTTCAGGCAATCCAACTTCAGTAGATGGGAACTTGATGAGAACAAGTTTAATTTCAAAGCCAAAACCTATGCTAGTTTTGATTGCTTGGGAGATGATTGGTGCATTGGCATGGGTGGGTACTATGGTGCATTTTACACTGCGTGAAGCAAATAGTTTGGCTATGTCTATAAGAGGTAAAGTGTGGCCTGGAGCCATAAATGGAAGAAAGAAAATGTGAAGCTGCAGACGAGGTTTGGTTTCCATTGCAAGATAGTAGCTGTTCTGCACAGCGAACAGACAGATTATGGTGAAGAAATTTTAATGCAAAATCTGAGCTTATAACCTGGAAAGACGTCCCCCTTGCTAAAAGAAAATTGTCAGACAGAGACTTGGTTGGGTAGGACTAACTGAATATTTGGCTGCACTAGATTATTGAGTGATTCATAAGCATAAATCACATCTTTAAGTGTTTTTTCTTCTAGGATTAAATAGTCACTTGCACATGCACACGTTTAAGATGTATATAATATTTGCACATTGAATGGCTTTTGACTCAATATGTGTGACGTTCGTTTTAAAATCCACAGGTTGCACGCTTCACATGTAGTGTCATGTGTTTCAAGGTGAATTCGGAGTTTCTTATTGTAGGCATCTTGTATTTGGAATTTTGTTTTTCTTTTAACAATTACTATTTCATCTATTAGAACTTTGAAATCACCAAACTTGATTTTAAGGAAGAAAAGCAGTAGAGTTAAGCAAGATATAGATTTCGTTAAACAACAGCAATCACAGCAGTATACAAGATTGTAAAGATTGCAAAATTTCTTTCTGAATATATTTTTGGAATTAGAAAAGGGATCACATGTAATGACTTGGAACTTGAAAGTGATATCTGTTGTGTTTTGGTTTAGGTGAGAGGTAGTGATTCATTATATGTACATTTCGATTTCAATTCTCTTTTATTTATTCACAGGCTTTGTGGAGTGAGCCAGGGATATGATAAAGATCCAAAGGTCATGGTTTCAGCAGTCATCTCCATCCAGTTCAGGTCTATTGGGTGTCCAGGTACTTGCTAAGTTCAATGAGTAACCCCTGCATGTCATGTTGTCAGAAAATTCTGGTTTATGTTAAAGTTAATCTATATCTTCCAAACTATTTGGTAATTATTTCACCTTATTCCTTTTTAAGGAAAAATTAATAAAAATTACAATTTCAGCACCAGATTATTTAACAGGGTTATATAACAGGGTGCTTTTCAATTGGGGGGGGGGGGGGGGGGGGGTATGAAATATGGACTCCACATAATGTGTTGGTTTTGCTGTTTTCTATGGGATACAATAGCAAGGGAATAATTTTGTTTGGTCAGGTAATCCGTCATTGAAACTTTTAAACATAAGCTGAAGTACTATAATGCTTATATTTCCCAATGTTGGCATTATATTGCTGCTGTCTTTTGGTGGTAGTTTATTTGGCACTTGAAAGCAATTTCATTCAGTAGATAGAAAAAGGAAAACTCACAATGATTTTTGTTATAACATGGAAAATTCACAAGGAAAACTTATAAGGATGAGACATATGTTATGACATGTTGCAACACAATATTTTTTGTTTTCCCATTGATATGAACTTTAAGATATTACATATATAGGTGTACAAGTTACCAACAACTTTAAGAAATTCACCTAAACTTTTCTTTCCAGTAATTGTTGGCATATTGGCTAAGCATCAAGTGAACTAAGACCTGAAGGACCTCAATTCTTCAACTAGAGCTGTTAAATCTGAGAATGATGAACCACCTTTCACAACTGCCTTCCTTGCCATCTTTCCGAGCACTTGAGCTCTGCTTCTCATTCCCTCTACTTCAGCACCTGTCATGATTTCCGTCACGACCTTCTCTATAGCATCTCTGTTCACACTGGCTTCGCTCTTCACATTATCATCCTCAACTGTAGCCCACTTTTCCCAAGTAACTGAGTCACCAACTTCTCATTGTAAAACTGCTCTCCAGACACCGGCCATGTAATCATTGGCACCCAGCACATACACCTTCCAGGATAGAATTCCACCCACAATGAGTTATGAAGGCCCCAACTCTGCTTCATGCTCAAGAATGAGTAGTTGGGGAGCCCAACGTCTTACAATCAATCCCTTACCTTCCATTCTTTGCTCAAACTCTTCAGGCAACCACATTTCTTTATCTTTCTTCTTCACAACCCAAATGAAGTGCTGGTGAGAAGCCTCGAGAGCCAAGGCAATTTTTAGGAGCTGACGATCACTGAAATTGGTCAGGCTTCCAAAACATATATACACAACTGAATTAGGTGTCTTGGAATTAAGCCAATTCAAGAACTCATGTACTCCATCAACAGAGCCTCCCCTTCCCATCTCTGCTTTATCTTTCTCTACCTTGTTGCATAAGGAAACTGGACTGATATGCCATGACTTCATCCCCAGCACCTTCCTATAGTGATCTGCGTAATCTGGTTCAAGTTCATAGAAGCTGTTAACAATAACCCCATAGCTCCTCTTCTCTGCCTCTCTGGATGGTTTGACCAATTTGATGAGTTCTGTCTTGCCATCTGCTTTACGAAAAAATGGCATTTCGTTTCTAGTTGTTGTGATCTCATGTGGGAGATTAGGAATAACAAAAGATTCTGAATCAGATGTAACCTTCAACTGAGGTTGGTCCTCCATCACACTCATTGAAGCACACAAGGCAAAGAAACCAGTTCCATTAAAAATGAGCCTTGGAATCCCAAACTTGGCAGCAACATCAGTAGCCCAATGAAACATAGAGTCTGCAACAAGGAAGTGAGGGCGATGTTGGTCTAAAATCTGCTCTACCTTTGGTTCAATCAGACTCATAGCTTTCAAAAACTTTTCCTTCGTCTCTTGGGTTGTTGCTAAGTTAGAGGTTTCAGTTCCGTCAGCCAACCCTGCTTATGCAGATGGGAATTTGAAGACAAGAAGTTCAATTTCAAAACCCAAATTTTTGCTTGTTTGGATTGGCATGGTGATAAGTTTTGCATTGACAGTGGTGGTTATTATGGTGACTTTTACACCATGTGAAGCAAATAGTTTGGCTATGCCCATGAGGGGTAGTGTGCCTTGGAGCCATATATGGAAGGAAGAAAATGTGAAGCAGCTTATCAGTTTTAATTTCCATGGATACTTGGCTGATATGCACACAGAAAACACAAAAATGAAGAAAGTAAAGAAGTAGAAACTGAAATGAGAGATAACACATGGAAATATTGGGTATTTATAATATCAGGTCAGGACTTTGCTAGCTTAAACAAGATTTGCAATACAAAGACTTGGGTGGCTAGACTTTGTTGTTTGGTACGAACTGAAACAAGTTTGGACTGCAATTAATTATTTGAAATGATGGTGAGTTTTGAGTGATTGATAAGCATAACCGCATCTTAAATATATGATGATCGGCAGGTTCTGTCTTTGATTATATGTCTCTTGCAATTGTTGACATTACAGTTTGTCTAATATTTGTGCAAGGAATGCTCTGTTTTCTCCAATATTGTTAGTTTTATGATTAATATACTATAAGTCATGTTCTTTAAGCTACTAGAAGGTTGTCCACTCTTCGTGTATCTGTTTGCGAAATGGACATTGTTATGTAGGCCAGTTTGTAATCTGCAAATCAGGACAATTGATACTTCTCTACTTCTTAACCTGTATATGTTGCAGTTATATTCATCTGGTTTGAGTCTGTTCGGTCTTCAGATATTTCCAAGTCCAGTCAGACCCCTGTCTATATTGTTTTCGATGGAAAGAAGGAAGAGAGGTTTGGCTTGCATATGTTAAATTCCCTGACTTATCTCTTCCAAACAGTGAGTACTAGATTTCTCCAATGATGACATCATAGACTCTTTTGTTAACTCTTCATGATTCAATCGCAATGCTTTAACTTGTTAATAACATTTTGTTTCATAGAATCTTCTGTTAACTCTTCATGATTTCATCGCAATGTTTTTAACTTGTTACCACCATTTCATTCCATTACAATTGTTTTTGGCCTTAGTACTAAGTACAACATTTGAACACCTGTAGGTGCGCCCAATTTTAAAAGAGTGGAGACGAACGGGACCTCAACTCAGCAATTAGAGCACGTAAATCCTTGAACGATGAACCGCCTTCTTCAACTGCCATCCTTGCCATCTTTCCTAGCTCTTTGGCTCGGCTTCTCATTACCTCTGCTTCATCACCCACCATGACAAGACTCACGGACTTTTCTATTGCCACCCTCTTTACACCGGCCTCCATCTTCACAATTCCAGCCGCAAATGTGCCCCATATATCAGCACCAACGGCAACACCAGTTCGAAGTATCTCTGTCACCAACTTTTCATTAAAAGTCTGCTCAGCCGAGACTGGCCATGTGATCATTGGCACACCAGCAGACACTCCTTCAAGGATTGAGTTCCACCCACAATGAGTCACAAAGCCTCCGACTGCTTCATGCTCAAGAATGAGCACTTGGGGAGCCCAGCCTCTTATAATGAGTCCCTTACCTTCCATTCTCTGCTCAAACCCCTCAGGCAACCACTCTTCTTTGTCTTTCTTTTCTTTGTTCACAACCCAAATGAACTCTTGCCCGCTAGCCTCTAGCCCCACTGCAATTTCCAGAAGCTGAAAATCATTGAAATTGGTCAGGCTTCCAAAGCATACATAAACAACTGTCTTCGGTTTCTTAGAATTTAGCCAGTATAAGCACTTGTGCACTTCCTCAATGCTTTCCATGCATCCCCTCTCTGCTTTATGTTCTGCTACCTTGTTGTACAGTGACCCCGGGCCGATAATCCATATCTTCTTCCCAAACATTTTTCTATAGTGATCAGCATAATCTGGTTCAAGTTCATAGAAGCTGTTGACAATAACCCCATAGCTCCTATCCTCAGCGTCCTTGGATGATCTAAACAACTTGGTGAATTCATTTACAAGGTTCAACTTTAAAAAAGATGGTATTTGGCTTCCTTTTATCTTAATTTCAACTGGAAGATCAGGAATGACAACAGACTCTGAATCAGATGACAACTTCAAGTGAGGTTGATGTATTATTATACTCTTTGAAGCACACAATGAGAAGAAGCCGGTTCCATGAAAGAGGAGACTTGGAATGCCGAACTTTGAAGCAGCACTTGTAGCCCAAGGAAACATGGTATCAACAACGAGACAGTGAGGACGGTGTTGGTCCAAAACCTGCTCAAATTGTGGTTCAAGCAAAGTAATAGCTTTGAAGAATGTTAGCTCCATCTCTAGTGTTGACGTAGCCAAGTTATAGCTCTCACATTCTTGTGGCAACCCAGCTTCAACAGAGGGGAACTTCAGGAGTAGAAGTTCAATTTCATGATCAAACCCCAAGTGTTTTCTTCTTTGGATTGCTTTGGAAAATTGTGGTGCATTGAGAGGAGTGGTTATGATGGTGGATTTTACTGAGTAAGAAGCAAATTGTTTGGCAATCTCTATGACAGGTATGCTGTGCCCTGGAGCCATAAATGGAAAGAAGAAAATGTGAAGCTGCTGTTGTGATTCAGTGTCCATGAGGACTTGTTGGGATTTCAACTCTTGAATTAGCTTATTAAAATCCTGGTATGATGATCCTCCCTCTTCAACAGCCCTCCTTGCTTGCTTTCCAAGCTCCCTGGCTCTCTTTCTCCTTTCTTCTGCCTCTTCTCCCACCATGATCTGACTCACAGCTTTCACAATAGCTTCCTTCTTCACACTATCCCCAAAAAGCCTAACCCATTTCTGAGTTCCAACACCAACTCCAATCTTAAGCACCTGGGTCACCAATTTCTCATTGTAAAATTGCTCAGCAGACACAGGCCATGTCACCATAGGAAGCCCTGCAGAAATGCCTTCCAATGTGGAATTCCACCCACAATGTGTCACAAACCCACCAACACTTGGATGATCAAGAATCAAAACCTGAGGAGCCCAACCTCTAATGATCAATCCCTTGCCTTCCATCCTCTCTTCAAATCCTTCAGGCAACCACTCATCCACCTCATCTTTGCCTTTCCTCACTACCCAAATGAAGTCCTGCCCGGCAGCTTCTAGAGCCATGGCAATCTCCTTGAGCTGAGTGGAATTGAAATCGGCCACACTCCCAAAACAGACGTACACAACAGAATCTGGTTTCTTGGAATCAAGCCATTTCAAACACTCATGCTCATCAATTGTGGCTTCTTTTCCTCTCTGTACTTTCTCCTCAGTCTCTCTGTTGCATAGAGAAACAGGGCCTATATGCCATGCCTTTCTCCCCAACTCATTTCTGTAAAAATCTGCATAAACCGGTTCGAGCTCATAGAAGCTGTTCATAATAATTCCAAAGCTCTTCAACTCGGCTTCCCTAGCCTCTTTCAGCAACTGGGTCACGTCATTCAAAACATTGTTTTTGATAAAATCAGGCACTTGAGCTCTTGTCAATTCAATCTTACCCGGCAAATAGGGGATCACAAAAGGCTCAGTGTCACTTGCAACCTTATTGTAAGGCTCATAAACCTTGACACAGTCCGAAGCACACATAGCAAAGAAGCTAGTCCCATGAAAAACCAACCTCGGAATACCAAATTTGGCAGCAGCTTCAGTAGCCCAAGGAAAGAACATGTCAGCTACTATGCAAGTCGGCTTGACCTCCTTGAGAAGCTCCTCGAACTGTGGTTGAAGCAAGCGTGTGGCTTTGAAGAAAGGGTTGACTAAATTAGGCGAGGGCAACGTGTCGACGTTCTCGCAACCTTTTGGCAAACCAGCCTCTTCGCTTGGGAACTCGATGGCCTTGATTTGGATGTTGAATTTGCTCGACTGGGTCGTTTGGGCGAATCTGATGGCGTTTAGAGGGGTGGTGACTATGGTGATCTTGACGCCGTGTGAAGCAAAGAGCTTGGCCATGTCGGAGACTGGGATCATGTGGCCGTGAGCCATGAAAGGGAACAAGAATATGTGAACAGAGTCATGGCTTTCGCTATCCATGTTTGGATTTCAGAACTCAGAACGAAGATGAAGAAACAATAGCTTAAAGGGTAAGATGTGTTTGTGATTATGCTTCTATGGCGGAGAACATGTTAACCTATACATAGGAAATAGTAGGATCCTTGGTAAAAAAAAAAAAAAAAACCAGAAGAAATGGGATCCTTCTTTCTCAGTCCTCACTAGTTTACTATATACAGAAACAGACAGACATGGATATGCGCCGTTCATTTTACAGAATAAATTTTGGGTTCTTCTTCCTCACTAGAAAACATCGAATAGAGAAAGCATCCTTGTCATTACGCATAAGAATTCTCTTCATTATGGGATTTTATAGTAATTTATAGTAAAATTCAGGAAAAGTTAACTAGGTAACCTAATTGGGAATTAGTCTTCTAAGCAAAAAAGTACCTGATACAGAGGAATGATGTAGCAAATCGTCTATTATTAGTCACCCGCTAGAGAAACGGGTATAGGATTTTATATAAAATGTCTTGATATTAATTTGTATGGTACAATTCCTTATAAGTCATATTTTTCCAATGATTGTCACATTGATTCTGTATCTCATATATTAAAGTCTAGGTCCTCCTAATATAAGCTTTTACTATTAATATAATAAATAAAACCGAACGTACGTGTGGAGCACGAGCCTACCCGCTAAGCTTGTTCCGAACCTTTTTTGAAAAATAAAAAATAAAAAATAAAAATACAGAAAAGCTCTTATGTTCTGTGGACAGTAGTCAAACAAATGGAATCACCGGGTCCAATAAGGACTCAGGAGTCGGAGAAGTCTGGTCAACCTTAGCGCACACGTTAGGGGATGAAAGATCAATGTGACATCACGGCTTGCGTCAGAGCAATGGGTGAATGCATGTGACAAGGAAAATGGAGAAGCAAGACAGCAAGTCTTGTGTGGAGTTGTGGGCTTTCCACTTTTTCAGATATAAAAAAGTTGAAAGTTTGTTCCTATTTATTCCAATTTATTAGGTTTTTTATTATAATTTTTATGAATTAATGAAATTTCCAATGGATCAAATAAAGAAGAAAAAAAAGAAAAGAGACGTGTGGAGTGTGGATGACAAATGTTTTCAAAAAATGTCATTTTCGGTAACGAAATATCCTGGAAACTTCTTAAATTAGTTTACGTATCAATCTTCAGAAAATCATATATAGTCTAATTTGTTCTGATTTAAGCTTACCATAGTTTGAACACTGTTGTGAGAAACAAACTCAACGTCTAATAATAACGGTACCTCATTAGATCAACTCGCTTAGTGGGATGTGTCATTGTGTCTCTCCTGTTATTTTGTCATATTATAAAAATAACTTATAGGTCTTTCTTAATTTCAGATTTTATAGTTTTGTTTCATCATTTTGTTTTGAAAGGTTTCGATTTGGTGCCCCTCTCTTGTAGGTTTCTTCTTCTTCATTGATTCAATAGGATGAGAGGGAGGTCTCTTCTCTTTTTCATACATCTCTCGACCACAGAAAAACTAGCAAACTCAATGTCTACTAATCATCTGAAACACATAAGAAAAAGTCAAGTACTTATGTCTAGACATGAAGATATCTTAAACTTGGCACTTGACACAATCCTCCGAGATAACATACTATAATCAAATTGTGATGTTGTAACTGTAATATGGTGATGAAAATTTACCCTCATTTTTTTTAAAAAAAAATTTTTTAAATTAAAAAATTAATTCTAAGTGATAAACCAAAAGTGGCCGTGCGGACTTTCAGTTTGAAGTCCAAAGCTCATTAATATAGTTCATCTCTTGGGAAAAAAAACAACAAGAAGAAAGTGATGCACCAATTTGAGATTCAGTCATTCACTTCACATTACTGTAACCAAAGAAAAACACATGAATCAAAAGTATAGAACAAATAGCACAGACAGATGCTTTCTCCACATAATTAGTAAGAGCTCAATATCACATTAAGCACAAGATAGACTCATAGTTCAGTACCGCAGCTAGCAAATTTATGTTACCTACAAATTCCTAGAAAACTTGGGACAACAAGAAGGCAAAAGAGTTCAAGTGAAATTTAAGATAACTGCAACTCAATTAGTGTACTGGTGTTGGAATTCAAGTCATTCAACTAAGCCTCCAAAAGCTAGGTCGTTCAACTCTCCAAGAAAGATGATCCACCTTCTTCAACAGCCCTCCTTGCATTCTCCCCAAGCTCTTTCACTTTGCTTCTCATTTCCGCGGCTTCATCACTCACCATGATTCTAGTCACAGCCTCCTCTATGGCCTCCCTCCTCACCCTCCCTTCTGTCTCTGCATTTACATCCACAAATGAGAAAGCCCATTTTTCAGAACCAACAGGAACCCCAATCCTAAGTATCTCAGTCACCAACTTCTCATTGTAAAACTGCTCGCCGAACACCGGCCACGTGATCATTGGAACTCCGGACACTGCTTCGAGGATAGAGTTCCACCCACAGTGAGTCACAAATGCTCCTATTGCTTCATGCACAAGAATCAGCACTTGAGGAGCCCAATCTCTTATCATCAGTCCCTTACCTTCCATTCTCTTCTCAAATCCTTCAGGCAACCACTCTACTTCTTTCTTTTCTTTCTTCACAACCCAAATGAAGTCTTGTCCAGAAGCCTCAAGGCCTGTTGCGATTTCTAGTAGATGAGAATCAGCAAAACGGACCATGCTTCCGAATGATACATAAACAACCGTACGGGGTTTCTTTGAATCAAGCCATTTCAAACACTCATGTTTCTCAGCAGTCGAGCTTTTTATTGATCCCCTCTCTGCTTTATCCTCTATTGCCTGTTGTGTTGGTACAAGAATTGTTGGCTATCCCTTTATGATCAAAACACAAGGATACATGCTACATGTTGTAGCTTGGTAGCAAGGACTACTCAAGTGAAGAATGAAGAACCCGACAGATTTCATGTGCATCAGTTAGTTCATGCATGTGCATCACATTCATTCACTAAGGATGGCAGCCGTGCTTGCCATCCCGATTACACGGATACCCCTGCTGTATCTGTTCTATCTTCTGGGTCTGTCCATGTGCATATTCAAATGTGCTTGCTTCAGTTTTCTAAGTGTTTGAATTTCAAATACCTTTTAGCAAAACATTAGTCTTTCTTACTTGAGCTACAAGTTAGTCTAGGGTGGTGTGGCAAACCAACCCGTGACCACATAACTTGAGCCTTTGGGAACCAGCTGGATTTTGGTAATTCAAAAAACCAAGTTGACAGCTGCCTATATGTTGCACCGCCCAAGCTATCAGCTGTCCTAAGTGTCCTTTTAGGAAAAGTGGTTTTGTAGAGTCTTTATGGTTGACTAAATCTAGCCTAGTTTTCCCAAAACCTTTTGTCTTATCCTTTTGGCTTTAGTCTTTCCTAGGAAAGTCTATTCTCAGCTTTTGTCTTGTGAGTGGAGGGATCCCTAGGGTACTATCCGTCCTAGTCTCCAGAAAAGCAGCTTAAAGTCCAAAAGAATCTTGTTGAGGTGGCAAACGTGCTTGCTTCCTCATAGCTGTGCACTTTGCCTATAAATAGAGAGCAAGACCTCTCTTGCTCCTTGGTTGTTGAAAATTGTCATTTGCATTTTCTCCCTTTGAGTCTTAGCTTTATTGCTTCCTTGCTCCTTTGCTCTAAGTCTTCCTTGTTGATTATAAATCTTAGAGCTGAGCATCAAAACATTTTCAAAACCCATTTCATTGTTCATGCATACCTTGAAGGTGTCTAGGTGATGCAACCCGGTGAAGTCTTCATAAAGAATTAGCTAAAGGTGTTAGCTAAGTTCGTGTGAAGCAAGGTGTAAGCTGTCTTTGAGAATTAGCTAAAGGTGTTAGTTGAATTCTGCATAGAAGCTTAGATTCGTGCTATGTGTAAAACACTTGAGTGACAAGAGAGCAAGTTCAGTCGTGTGCTAGTAGTTAGATTAGGCAGGATGGCTAGGTGTTGTGCCATCCTCTGAGTTGTGAGTCTTGTAAGAAGTGTCTTTACAATAGTGGAATCGTTTGTCTCTCAAGAGTTAGAGGCACGCAGTTTTTCTCCCTGGGTGCAGGGTTTCTGCGTATAAAAAACGTACTGGTGTTATATCTTTTACTTTCAGTACTTGCCTTTTTATTTACACAACTTAGTCTCACAGCAAACAGGATAGCACAATCTTTGCTATCCTTGTGCGCGGGATAGAGCAAAAAAAGTTGTCAGGGCCTATTCACCCCCCCTCTAGGACCTTCAAGTGGTATCAGAGCGGGTCGCTAGCCTAGCTAGTGAGATCCCTCTGTGTCCCGAGAATGGACCGTGGTAGAGGCCCTACCCCTGTGAATACTCCACCATTCTTTGATGGAACGGATTATTCCCAGTGGAAGGTAATGATGACCGCTTTCCTTATCTCCCAAGATGATGGGAGACAATGGACTATGGTCGAAGAGGGTTGGAAACACCCTATGAAACCCATGAATGAGGGTTCTGCCGTATTAATGCAGAAACCCAAATCTGAATGGGATGATATTGAAAAAGGTGATTTTAGGATGAACACCAAAGCTCTCAACAGCTTGTTTTCTGCACTATCTGAAAAAGAGCGGAGAAGGATCATCACTTGTCCTACCGCTAAGAATGCTTGGGATACTTTATCCACTACCTATGAGGGTAACACTAGGGTAAAGGCTCAGAAACTTCAGAGCCTGTTCCTTGAGTTTGAGGAAATGTCTATGCGTGAGGATGAGAGTATAGATGAGTTTCATGGTCGCCTTCTTAGTATTACGAACCAGTGTCAAGGATTGGAAGACCCCATTCCCTCCCATAGGATTGTCAAAAAATTCCTTCGTGCTCTTCCGTCTAGTTATGAGGCTAAGCAAATTGCCATAGAGGAAGCCCAGAATCTACACACCTATTCCTTAGATGAGTTGGTAGGAAACTTGAAAGTTGTCGAGTCTAAGAGAAAGAAGTCTAGGAAGGAAAAGACCATAGCCTTATCCACTGTCAATGAGGTAGATGAGAAAGAAAAGGAACCGGAGGTTCTTGAGGATAGTTTGGATGAGATTGCCTACCTAACTAAACAGTTTGATAAGTTTCTTAGGAAAAGAAGGTCGTTCCCTGTTGGTCGTTATCCCTCCAGAGGATCAGCTTCTAGGAATCCCAAACCTAGTGATACCACAGGCGATAGGACTCCCAAGCCTAAAACCTTTCAGAAAAGTGATAAGTGCTATGAGTGTGGTGGTGTCGGACATAGATCTGTTGAATGTCCAAGTAGGAAGAATAAATCCCACAGAGCTTTTAAGGTGTCTTGGAGTGATAGTGATTCTGAGCAATTCTCCGATCATGATGATGAGGATATAGCTCTTGTTGCCTCTATTGAGTTAGATGAGTTCCTTGAGGATGATGACTGTGATATCTCCATGCACAATAAGTGTTCTAGGTTAGTGTCTGCCTCTAAGTCCATGCTTGCAAAAATTGAAGCTCTCTCTAATGAGCTTTCGGAATGCAAGGAGACCAATGAAGGGATGCATGAGAAGTTGCTATCCCTCAAGTCAAAATGGAAGACAGAAAAGGTTTGTCTAGAGGACCAAGTATTGTCTCTGCAAACTAGTCTAGATTCTCAGACCAAACTAGTTTCTACTCTAACCTCTGAAAAGTCAGATCTTGAGAAAGCCCTAATTGATTCACGTCAACAATTTGAGAAGTTCTCTTTTGGGTCCGAAAAGCTGACTAAGATTTGTGGTTTGGGTAAGTCCGATAGGGACAAGTCTGGTCTAGGGTTTGTATCTGGAAGTTGCTCTAGTCAGGGTAACAAGACCGTGTTTGTCAAGAGCAAAGAGCCCTTAAATCCAACTTCCTTAGAGCCTACTAGGTCACAACGTTTTGTTCCCACTTGTCATTATTGTGGAGTAACTGGACACATCCGTCCTCGTTGTAGGAAGCTTAGATTCAGTCAGCAAAACTCTAGGAAGTCACAGAAGAAGGAGAGTATCACTACTTTTCAGTCAACTCTTGAGGACTCCCTTAAGGAACTATCTAGGATAGCACAGAGTCTTGCCATCCCAAAGCCAAAAATCCCAGCTAGGAATCCTCCTGCTAGGAGAAGAGCCAACCCTAAGGTAGGAAAGGCTAGGAGAACTTTTGAGACAAATTCTCGTGATAAACATGTTCGAGACCATGATTTTGATGATGACGATCTGTCATGTTTTGTTACAAGGGTCAGCTTCCATCCTAAACCTCAGGATAGGATAGTAGCTATCTGCAATGTCGCCCTTACTGCTCTTTCAACTAGGAAGCCCGACTCTTGGTATGTTGATAGTGGTTGTTCTAGGCACATGACTGGAGACCGAAAGTGGTTCTCATCCATGGATGAGACATATCCATCAGGCAGTGTTGTGTTTGGGGATGGTGCCAAGACTAAGATCATAGGCAAAGGGACAGTTAGTACTCCTGGTCTCCCATGTCTGAAGAATGTTCTTCTTGTCAGAGGTCTAGGAGTCAGTCTGTTGAGTGTCAATCAGATTGTGGATGAACATGACTCTGTCACTTTTGACAAGTCAAGATGTCTCATCTTAGATGGGAAAGGTAGGAGTATCATGAGAGGTGATAGGACTAGAGATCAATGTTATTGTATCTCTGCCCATGAGAAGTTCACTCCCCAAATCTGTTTTCGATCTCAAGTTGCCGAGGACCTTCTTGATCTATGGCATAGACGTATGTGTCATCTCAACCATCAAGACATTGTCAAGCTCTCTGCAAAATCCGGGGTAAGAGGACTACCTAAGCTCACAGGTAGGTCCCCAGGTATGTGCGGGGATTGCAAGATGGGTAAGCTAACCCGTACCTCTCATCCTTCACTCTCTGCTAAACCTACTTCCAAAGTTTTACAATTAGTGCATCTTGATTTAGTAGGTCCCATTGACACCGAAAGTGTTGGTGGTAGGAAGTATGTGCTTGTTATTGTTGATGATTTCTCTAGGTTTACTTGGGTAAAATTTTTGGCAAGTAAAGATGAAACTTTTGAGAAATATTTTAGCTTTGCAAAACAAGTCACAAATGAGAAGTCACATGAGAGGTTGCATATTGTTAGGATCAGATCCGATCATGGCACTGAATTTGAAAATGCAAATTTTGCTGATTATTGTGATGAATATGGTGTGCACCATGAGTTCTCTGCTCCTATCACTCCCCAACACAATGGGATAGTTGAAAGGAAGAATAGAGCATTGGTTGAAATGGGTAGAGTAATGCTAAACTCAGCTGAACTCGCTCACTCTTTTTGGGCTGAGGCTGTTAACAATGCTTGTTACACTTTGAATAGGGTTATCTTTAGACCTGGAACCTTCAAGACTCCTTACGAGTTATGGAAGGGAAGGATACCTAATATATCACATCTCAAGGTGTTTGGGAGTCCTTGTTACATTTATAAGGATAGAGAATATCTGACCAAATTTGATGCTAAATGTGATAAAGGTATTTTTCTTGGTTATGCCTTGAACAGTCGTGCTTATCGTGTGTACAACAAAATTTCTTGCAAAATTATGGAAACCATAAATGTTGCTATTGATGATTCCCTTGTTTGTTGTCACGGTTCTCCTCATGTTCCTATGCAGGAACAAGAGCCAACTCAGAGCCTAGCTCTCAAAGACAAACCTTCCACATCTGAAGTGGAAGAAGAGGTAAGTGATCCTGATCTTCCGGCTGAGATCCTCACTGATGGGATAGATGCAACCTTAGCTATCCAGAAGCCTCACAGAACTGGTAAGCGCCAAGTTCAGAAAGATCACAATTCCTCCGACGTCATTGGTAAGCTTGATGAGCCAAGAAAGACAAGGGGTAAGTCTGCTCAGTTGGTAAGCAACTTTACTATGCTTAGAAGTTTTCTAGCTCTTTTCAAAAGTGAGATCAATGAGATCACTTGTTATGGTTTTGTGTCCACTATTGAGCCTAAGAATGTGAAAGAAGCCTTGTTAGATGTTGAGTGGATAGGTGCTATGCAAGAAGAGCTTAATCAATTTGAGAGGAGTAGAGTGTGGCATTTAGTTCCTAGGCCAAGTGATAAGAATGTCATAGGAACCAAATGGGTGTTCAAGAATAAGTCTGATGAGAAGGGAGTGATAACCCGTAACAAAGCCCCATTGGTTGTGCAGGGTTATTCCCAAATTGAGGGGTTAGACTTTGATGAAACCTTTGCCCCTGTTGCTAGGTTAGAATCTGTGCGTCTCCTTCTAGCCATAGCATGTCATTTGAAATTCACTCTATATCAAATGGATGTAAAGAGTGCCTTTCTGAATGGTATCCTCAAGGAGGAAGTCTATGTGGCACAACCCCCAGGATTTCAGAGTGTCAGCCATCCCAACCATGTGTATAGGTTAGATAAGGCCCTCTATGGTCTTAAGCAAGCCCCTAGGGCTTGGTATGAGAGACTCTCTACACATTTGACTGAGAACGGGTATGTGAGAGGTTCTATTGACAAGACTATGTTTGTCAAGTGTACCTCTAAGGACATTATCATTGCCCAAGTGTATGTGGATGACATTGTGTTTGGATCCACATCCGAGACCCTAGTGAAAGAATTTACCACTCTCATGACTAAGGAGTTTGAAATGAGTTTGTGTGGTAAGCTTAGTTATTTCCTAGGTTTGCAAGTGTCTCAAGGTAAGGATGGACTATTCATCTCTCAATCGAAGTATGCCAAGGAACTTATCAAGAAGTTCGGGATGGAAACCTCCACTGCTGTCCAAAATCCAATGGGGACAAGTTGCAAAATCAGTGCTGATCTTGAAGGGATAGATGCTGATCCAACTCTCTACAGGAGTATGATTGGTAGTCTGCTATATCTCACGGCCAGCAGGCCAGATATTGCCTTCAGCGTTGGGGTGTGCGCTAGGTATCAAGCCAACCCCAAGGAATCTCATGTTAAGGCGGTAAAACGTATCATTAAATATATCAAGTATACTTCTGATTATGGCATCAAGTATACTTTTGATACTAACGTTGAGATTGCAGGATACTCGGACTCCGATTGGGCCGGAGATGCTAATGACCGGAAAAGCACTTCCGGAGGCTGTATCTTTGTTGGGAACAACTTGGTATCGTGGCACAGCAAGAAACAGAACTGTGTTTCGCTGTCCACCGCTCAGGCCGAATACATTGCAGCCGGCAGTTGTTGCACTCAGCTGCTTTGGATGAAGCAAATGCTCTCTGACTACAGATTCAAGCAAGGTATGCTATCCTTATTTTGTGATAATACCTCTGCCATCAATATCTCTAAGAATCCTGTGTTGCATTCTAGGACAAAGCATATAGAAATAAGGTATCATTTCATAAGGAACCTAGTTGAAGAGAAACTGCTTGAATTGTCTTTTATTCCAACTGAGCAACAACTAGCCGATTTGTTCACAAAACCACTTGACAATGCTCGTTTCACCAGCCTTCGTCAGGCCATTGGTGTGGGTAACAATGATTGATTTTTCTCCCCTGTACCTAAGTATGTAGTGTAGGGTTTATTGTTCCATGGAAAATCAAAAAAAAATTTATAATTGTTGTTGTGGTTCTTATGGTCTCCTCGAGTTTAGGATGCCTAAGTTTGTTGCTATCCCAGGATATGTTTTGGTTGATCTTAACCTAAGGATGTGTCTAGGGTTTTCATTAGCTTCCCTTACTCAAATCTTTGCATGACTATGTGTTTCTACACACTCTTCTGTGGTCTGGTTATTATGACAAATAGAAGAACTATATGTCTCACTTTAAGCTTCTCTAAGTGGTGTGCAATATGGTGAGCTATATACTTGAGATAAGTAAGTGCAGTGAAGTTGTTCCAAGCTAGTCTCAAAGTATACATTCCTTGGTCGTGACAAACGATATAAGGGTGGGAAGAAACGAGACTAGTTTGAGGTTGAAGTTGGTTGATAAAAATATTATTTACCAAACTAATCTCAAAGTATACATTCCTTGGTCGTGACGAACGATATAAGGGTGGGCAGAAATGAGGTTGGTTTGACGTCTTTGAAGAAAGGTTGGAACTTCACAAATATAACAAACTGTGTAAGCTAGCCAGTTCTCACATCTGTGAGGATTGCTGAGTTATGATCTATCCTTCTATGGGCTTGGAAAACTGTCCTTGACGTGTCCTTGTTACACGTGTTGCCCTAAAATCAACTGGTTTGGGAGTCAACGACAATGTTTTCTCGTTATATAAACCTATGAGGACGACCTTTCAGCTAGGCCTTCAAAATGAAAATAAATAACAGTGCTGAAAATGTTCTCTGGAGATATAAGGAAGGAAGAGACCTCTGGTCTCAGGTTCTTTGTGATATCTCACTGCTTATCTCAGTTGATGTAATCATATGCTCCATTGAGATTGCTTTTCACACACACACTCCTTCTGATATATGTCATGATATATGGACCATGTAATCTTGTTAGTCATATGGTCATGTGTAGTATTGTGTGAGTAGGTGAGGTTAATAGAAACCCTAGTGTCCATGCTTTGTGTGTTTATGCACCACATATCCTAAAACATTGGGATTCGGTCTTTCTCTTTTTTTTGCCAAAGTGTTAAATTTGTTAGTTTCTTTTTCAAATTTATGCACTTTCTAAGGGGGAGTAAAATCAAAAATTGGGACACTCACGGGTTTACACATGTTTAAGCTTTTTGTTGCTTGTGTTGGTATGTGAACCTTGCTTTTGCTAGGATGGCAGTTGCCTTTTGTATCTCTTATGTTGTTTGCAGTCCTAGGATTTTTTGAGTTTCTATGAGGACTTCTAGGCTTATAAGAGGGCTTTGCTTTCGGTTCTGAGATGGGCTAGGCCTATTCTCCCATGGACTCTTGTGAGGGTCAGCTTTTGAGAAAAAGAGGGGGAGACTTCCCACAGCCGTTGGGGGTTTGCAATTCTCAAGACAGCTACGTCTAATCAGGGTTGCTTTTTGCATGCCTATTAAAAACTGGTTTCTCCTTCCACTCTTTCATCTTCTTCACCAGTCACTTCGCTTCCTCATCTCTCTCTCACCAATTCTCATCTCTGTTTCTTCACCCTCATTCCTCTCCTCCATTCCCATGGCTGAACCAAACCAAAACTCTGCTGCAAAAGAAACCGGGTCAGTGACCTCTCCAATGGTTTCTTCTTCGCTCCGAGCGAATTCTGATCCCTTGCTTACTGCTTCTCAAGTGTTGAGAGCCTTCTCCTCCTCTCCGAGTTCTACTCCCATCTCCTCCGCTGTCGCTACTCCTTCCCTTGTCCCTGTACAAGTGGATTCCACTATCGTTGCACCTCATCCATCCACCAAAGAGGTTGAAGCCTCCATTGCTGCAACTTTGAATGAAATTAGGAAGAGAAAGGGCACCATTCATGCTGGGTCTGCTCGGGCCAAGAAGATCAAGCCTTCTGGCATGGGTCGCACTCAAGGGATACTCGATGCCCCTGCATCCCGCTCCCAGGGATTTGCCAAGTCCGGACCTTCCTCCACCGGCGCCGCCCCCAAATCTGCGAAGGATCCACTTCCCAAGGTTGGAAAACAGCCCAAATTTCCAATTCTTGATGACGATGATGAAGAAGAAGAGCCTATGGAGCTCTCTGGTTCCTCCAGTTCTGATCCGGAATTTCGCGCTCCTCGCCGTCGTATCACCAGGAACTCTGGCAAGCCAATCGCCGGTTCTTCTAAGTCTGGATCGAAGGATTCCTCTGGACCTTCCAAACCTTCCAAAGCCAAGCCTATTGGAGCCCAGGATGGGAGACCCTCGTTGCCTCTTAAGAAAAGGATGTTTGAGGTAACTGATATCCCCTCTAAATCCCATTTCCGTTCCAATAAAGCCATGTCCGTCTTCTCTTCTGTCACTATCAGTAGACCCATTATCTATGAGAAGCCATTTGATTTTGCAAACATTCCTCCAGCAGTTAAGCTTTTTGTTGATAGGCTAGGGTGGGTCAAAGCCTTGGAGTCTTTTCCTAGGGTCAACATCTCTTTAGTTCAGGAATTCTATGCTAACTTCCCTGAGAATGTCCCTGCTGAGATTAAGCTTAGGTCCACTGATCCCATTATGGTTTGGGTGAGGGGAGTGGAAGTTGATATCCGGCCAGCTAGGATACGTGAGGTCTTATCCCTCCCGATTACTGAGAAGCATACCATGACTAAGGTTTTTCAATACAGGGATTCAACAACCATAGATCACCTTGCCTCTCTCATGTACTACCCTCCTCCTACTGAGCCTCTCTCAGATCCTTTTCTCTCCAGTAGCCTCATGCCTGAGTGGTACAAGTTTATGACCTTTGTAGCTAGGTCTCTTCTCACTCCCACAACCCAAACCAGCAAGATCACTCACCTGCAAGCTGTTTTGATTGCCTACTTCTGTGACAAAACCAAACCTCTCCTTCCAGCCGAGTACTATATCTTTCAGGCTATCCGACGCGCTGCTATCCCTTAGCGTCTCTCTGTCTCCAGCTCTATTGTTTTTCCGGCTATGATTACTCTTCTCTGCATCAAGAGCAATGTTCCATTCCATGGAGATGATGCTCTTGCTCTGCCTGTCAACCCTGTTGACCGTGTCACAATTGCCAAATCCGCTGCTCAGTCCGGGTTATATGTTGAGTCTTTGGAGCAGACCTTGCTGAAAAAGGAGATCAAGCTCATTGTGGACAAGGCAATGCAGGAGGCAGTCATTGGTTTTAGGGATTATGTTGGACATCAGTTCTACACCTTCAAGCAGGAGATGCCTGCGATCTTAAGGGAGTTTGAGCGCAGCAGAGATGAGGATGCCTCTGGTTCTTCCACTGCTTCTTCTCAGGATCCACATGCCTCCTCTGATCCTGATGATGAGGAGAGTGAAAGTGATGATGATGTGATCCGCAGGGAGTCCAGTGATGATGAGGATGCTTCTATTTAGGTTTTCTGTTGTGGTTTTTCTGCATTAATGTTGTTTTTATCCATTCTCGGATGTAGGTTATTTTATGTTGAACATCGGTTTCTCTGTTTCCCTTTGGCATTCACTGCCAAAAAGGGGGAGAACTAATTGTAGGGCTTATGTTGTCAAAACTCTGAATTATGTATGAATGCTGTGTGGTTATTTTCTTGACTTATGTTGTTTGCTGGTTATGCTATTCTGTTGGTTATGATGCATGATTGTCTTGGTATCCCACAGCTTGTGTTTCATAAGAGTTTTTTGGCCCTCCATACCTTCACTTGTTCTTGAGATGTTTGTGCAGGTGTGTAGTCTATTCTTGTGTTTAGAACCAGCACAACCTTTGAAGGTGTGTTTTGATCAGGAATGCCAAAGGGGGAGATTGTTGGTACAAGAATTGTTGGCTATCCCTTTATGATCAAAACACAAGGATACATGCTACATGTTGTAGCTTGGTAGCAAGGACTACTCAAGTGAAGAATGAAGAACCCGACAGATTTCATGTGCATCAGTTAGTTCATGCATGTGCATCACATTCATTCACTAAGGATGGCAGCCGTGCTTGCCATCCCGATTACACGGATACCCCTGCTGTATCTGTTCTATCTTCTGGGTCTGTCCATGTGCATATTCAAATGTGCTTGCTTCAGTTTTCTAAGTGTTTGAATTTCAAATACCTTTTAGCAAAACATTAGTCTTTCTTACTTGAGCTCCAAGTTAGTCTAGGGTGGTGTGGCAAACCAACCCGTGACCACATAACTTGAGCCTTTGGGAACCAGCTGGATTTTGGTAATTCAAAAAACCAAGTTGACAGCTGCCTATATGTTGCACCGCCCAAGCTATCAGCTGTCCTAAGTGTCCTTTTAGGAAAAGTGGTTTTGTAGAGTCTTTATGGTTGACTAAATCTAGCCTAGTTTTCCCAAAACCTTTTGTCTTATCCTTTTGGCTTTAGTCTTTCCTAGGAAAGTCTATTCTCAGCTTTTGTCTTGTGAGTGGAGGGATCCCTAGGGTACTATCCGTCCTAGTCTCCAGAAAAGCAGCTTAAAGTCCAAAAGAATCTTGTTGAGGTGGCAAACGTGCTTGCTTCCTCATAGCTGTGCACTTTGCCTATAAATAGAGAGCAAGACCTCTCTTGCTCCTTGGTTGTTGAAAATTGTCATTTGCATTTTCTCCCTTTGAGTCTTAGCTTTATTGCTTCCTTGCTCCTTTGCTCTAAGTCTTCCTTGTTGATTATAAATCTTAGAGCTGAGCATCAAAACATTTTCAAAACCCATTTCATTGTTCATGCATACCTTGAAGGTGTCTAGGTGATGCAACCCGGTGAAGTCTTCATAAAGAATTAGCTAAAGGTGTTAGCTAAGTTCGTGTGAAGCAAGGTGTAAGCTGTCTTTGAGAATTAGCTAAAGGTGTTAGTTGAATTCTGCATAGAAGCTTAGATTCGTGCTATGTGTAAAACACTTGAGTGACAAGAGAGCAAGTTCAGTCGTGTGCTAGTAGTTAGACTAGGCAGGATGGCTAGGTGTTGTGCCATCCTCTGAGTTGTGAGTCTTGTAAGAAGTGTCTTTACAATAGTGGAATCGTTTGTCTCTCAAGAGTTAGAGGCACGCAGTTTTTCTCCCTGGGTGCAGGGTTTCTGCGTATAAAAAACGTACTGGTGTTATATCTTTTACTTTCAGTACTTGCCTTTTTATTTACACAACTTAGTCTCACAGCAAACAGGATAGCACAATCTTTGCTATCCTTGTGCGCGGGATAGAGCAAAAAAAGTTGTCAGGGCCTATTCACCCCCCCTCTAGGACCTTCATGTTGCATAATGAAACAAGGCCGATATGCCATGCCTTCCGCCCAAACACCTTCCTGTAATGATTTGCATAAGCTGGTTCTAGTCCATTAAAGCTGTTAACCATAACCCCATAGCTCCTCTCTTCAATCTCTATAGATGCTTTGAGCATCTTCATAAATTCTGACCCATCAGGAAACACAGGTAGTTGGCTTCTAGTCATCTTGATTTCATCGGGGAGATTAGGAATGACAAAAGATTCTGAATCAGATGACAAATTACAATGAGGTTGATACATCATCACACTCGGTGAAGCACACAATGGGAAGAAACCGGTTCCATGGAAATACAGCCTTGGAATTCGAAACTTGGCAGCAACATCTGTAGCCCAAGTAAAGAAAGCATCAGCAACAAGGCAATGAGGTCGATGTTCATCTAAAATCTTCTCAAACTGTGGTTCAAGTAGAAAGGCGGCTTTGATAAATTTTCCCACCATGTCTTGTGTAGTAACCAAGTCGGCGCTTTCGCAATCTTGAGGCAACCCTGCTTCAGCAGATGGGAACTTAATGAGAACAAGTTCAATTTCACCTCTTTGGGTTGCTTTGGAGAAGAGTGGTGCATTGAGGGGAGTGGTTACTACGGTGCATCTTGCCCCATGAGAAGAAAATAGTTTAGCTATGTCTGTAAGGGGTATGCTGTGGCCGCGAGCCATGTATGGAAGAAAGAAGATATGAAGCTGTTGGCATGATTTAGTTTCCATGGCCATAAGGCTGCAATGCAATCAGCACAGGCTCCCAGATAATGATTATCTTGGTGAAGAAGAACTGAAAATGAGTTGGGATAATCAAGGACTTGAGAGGCATACATATAGACATCCCAAGGCAGCAGTTTTAGGTCTCTACGTCTTTTCTTACTAGTGTGATAGTCCTCTCTTAATTTGTATCATATGGTTTGAGGTAGGAAATATCATTACGCGTTCCTGCTGCTTGTCTTTATCGATTTGAAAGAGTCAAGAACTCGAGATAACATTGAACTTTCAGTATACCACCTGTACAAATGCTTGCGGGTACGATTGGCACAATTTCGCTTCAAGCCACAACCAAACACCCTCCTCTGCATTAGTCCTTGCGCTGTTTCGGAGCTCTCCTAGTAGCAACAGGTTACTTTGAGCTTGTTTATAGACATGGGCCAATCTTGTATGGTAGTCCATGAATCTCAAATTTCAACCATTAAAAATATATTTAGTATGGTCTCAACCAATAGAGTGCATCTTGTAAATCCCAGATTCCATGACCATCAGTTCTTCAGTGACCTGAGCTCTGAAATCAAAGCATCCACTTCTGCATATGATGAACCACCTTCGTCAACAGCTTTCTTTGCCTTCTCCGCAAGATCTCTGGCCCTCTTCCTCATCTCCACCGCCTCGTCGCCACCACCTACAATCTTCCTCACCGCAGCCTCAACCTTCTCTCTCCCAACTAGGGTCGCTCTTATTCTGTACTAGCTAGCCTTTATTAGCGGTCTTTACCATAGGTGAGACGAGCGCTTAGCGTGAGACGCTACTATAGCCTGGGAGGCACCGATCAGATATTATTCATTGCTAGCTAGCCTTTATTAGCGGTCTTCACCATGAGTGAGTCGAGCGCTTAGCGTGGAACGTTAATAGAGCCTGGGAGGCTCTGACCCGAGCCTGGGAGACTCTGACCCGAGTTTGAGAGGTTCCTTTTACATGGTGATATCTCTTCCCCTTATTTTATTTTCTCATTTATGTAATTTATTAACCAACTGGGTTGGTTTGTCTCTGCTTTCGAGATTTCAATATTTGATTTACCAGCGGGACTGGTTTATCCATTCTTACGTGATTTTGGATTTAAAGTTTTAAGGATGTTCAAAGTTGCGTGTAGCTATGTTATTAAAGTTTAAACGTGGGAAAATATTTAAATTACGTTCTTGTCAAATTATTTAACTTATTTTTATCCACTCATTCTAACTTTTTAAATTACTTTCCCCTGGGCCCTTCGGATTCAAATGCCCAGTTTGCAGGCTAAGTTTATTTGAGGTCGAGCATACATGGAGTCGAGACATAGTCAGAGGCTGCTGCCGCTTATTTTTTATTCATTGTTTTTCTTTCATTATAGATATGCTCTGATAATTCAGTGAGTAAATTATTGAATGTCTTTGTTGTGGGTTGTGGGTTGTGGGATTCTTTTAGATGAGTAATTGATATTTTGAGAGATGTGATGAACTTGGGGAGCATGAACGCACCAGGAGTACAAGGTTGGAGTATGATTTTAGAAGTATGTTTGCATGTGTCTTTAGGAAGGATTGTCCATTTTCAAGGGATGTTATGTCGAATTTCTGGTAGCATCTCCTTTGAAGGTGGTCCTCACACGGTTCATTCCGGATTTCACGGTCTTGACACTTATTCCTTTGTGCTTTATTCTATTTCTAATTTGGAGCTGACAATGAAATGATTTTCTCCTTTGGTGAGTCTATTTGAAGTTTGGTTATTCTTTTTTGGAATCTTTATTATGCTACTTAAGTATTGCAGGTCACTGCTGATATGAACTCATGAATAATATTTTCTAGGCAGAGCAGGCATAAAACTACAACTATAACTCCAACTAAGACTGTAAGTAAACAAATGCTTGTATCCTATTCACATAAACACTGAAATATTGTACCCATAAAACCTATTATCGTACAAAATAAATCTTTGGCGTAACTTCAGTTTTATTAGTTAATAAGGTGGCATGAACAAGGTGTTAGTACAACTTGCATATATCATCAGTTATGTATACTTTGGTTCAATTTTTGACAATGTAACTGTAGACATGTAAAATTTAACAAAATAATTGGGTTTATAAGTGATGGCTCGCAAGAAGTCAGGCGAGGCGAACCGCACTTCGCATACAAATAAATGAAGACGAGGCGGACTGACCTTTGCGAGGCGAACCTCACTTCGCGAGGCGTACTAGACTTGGCGAGGCGAAATAGACTTGGCGAGGCGAACGAGACTTCACGAGGCGAAACGGACTTCATGTAGATTTACATGAAGGCGAAGCGAAATGGCTCCTCGCGTGGGGGAATTCATGAAGTGGGATTAGAAATCACCGCTTGCTTGGAAATCAAGGTTCCTCGCAAGATACTTTCCATATCCGCAAGATGGCTCGCCCCTTACTAATGATCTTGATCAAAACAGGACATTCAATCTAAAGCGATCTGGGCATATCTAAATCTTAAGATTTGATTGATCTGATTGTGTTAAAATCGGCAAGTAAATCAATTAGTCAAGATTCATTAATTCGATTAAAGAAATATTATTGATTCAGAATCTTCATTACTTGCCTCAAATGGAGGTATGTTAACACTATAAATACCCCTCTCATACCAAGAGGAAGGGGGCAGAAACAAAGGAGCGAACTAGAGAGAGAAAAATCCCTCCGCGAGCTCAAAAGCCTCCCCAAAATCCTTGAAGAACTATCAAGCTCCCCAAGTAGTCAGTTCTTCACTAAATCCTTGAAGAACCATCAAGCTGCCAAATAGCCGGTTCTTCACCAACCTTAAGCCTAGAAGTTGTCAAATCCTGAAGAATCATCAAGCTGCCAAATAGCCGGTTCTTCACCAACCTCAAGTCTAGAAGTTGTCAAATCCCGAAGAGTCATCAAGCTATCAAATAGCCGACATCTTCACCAACTTCAAAGTCGAAGAACATGCACCACGTGACACTGTTCGTGACCAAAGTCTGATCAATAACAAGCCTCTACGGCCCTTGATCAATCAACTTCTACAAATCGTCAACATGACAAGAAGTCCAAATTACAACAATTTGATTCAAGATTAAGTGCTCGTCACCCTTGGATCAAATCGACGTCGGAGATAGAATCAGAGGAGTTCACAAAGATTGTAACCTACATTCGCATTGATTAAATTAAATTATTGTTTGTATACGTGTTGTTCTGTTATTTGTCGTAGATATTTTCATGTTTACAGTAACTATACTGTTAATTGGAATATGGTCTTCTACTTTCTAATAAGCATTAGTACATTCTCGATGCAGGTTTTGACATAGTAGCTATTGACCTTCAGGTTGATGAGGTGCTTACAGAAAGCTGCAGGTTAGAGTTGAAGATGTCCAAGGAAAAAGTGTTTATGTTTGCTATGAATGTGTGATGAGGCTGATGGTTTACAAGATAAGGATGATTTTTATGTTACTTTCCGGCTACTCTGTTAACTCTTTGTTTGAAATTAGTCTGTAGTCATCACACTTTTCTATAGACATTTGCCTAGAGTAATAGATTAGTGTCTAATCGCTTAGGTTTTGAGTAGGATTTTCATCATTTCCACAAAAATAAAATAGCTTTAGCTGAGACAGTGTAGCAGCTTTCAATTTATGAATATCAACATATTTCATCATGTTGAGATTACGTAATGGGGAATTGTTTATTTGTGTAATTTTGATAACATTTAAAGATGTATGATAGTAAGACCATTGAAATGCTATCATATATGCTAGAATTGATTTCAGTTTACGACCCTAAAATTTTGATCTAAAATCAGTTTGATCCCTCATCTTTTTTTTTAATCAGTTTCATCCCTAAACTTTCAAAATGACATCAATCTCGACCAAAATGATTAAAATAGCTCTTGTTACGGTTTTACTTAATCTTTTTACTCTCTTTTACTCTCTCTTTTTACTCTCTCTTTTTACTCTCTCTCTCTCTCTCATCTTTCTCTCTCTCTCTCTCCACGTTATCTATCTGCTCGACCTGGACTAAGATACCCTCCGCCTCCCTCAATCACCACCAAATTGTGGCCGAATGTGTGGTGGTGTGCCGGCTCCACGCTACCGGCCTTAAACCTAACTACAGCCGACGTGGAACTCTCCAGTGCTAAATCCACTGTGCTCGACTTGGACTGAGATCTGCGGCATTGCCTCCAACCCAAGGACTGAACCACTGATTTGGCAACACTGCTCCACTCCGTCGCTGCAGCACCGACAACACCGCCTCCGCGCGCGCGTCTCCGGAAACACAAGCGGACCTGCATCGTCCAATCTAGGAGTATTAAACCCACTGGACCGGCGCCACCTAGCCCAATCCAGAAGAGCGTCTTAAACTGCTCCCAAGTCATGTCCTGTGCACCACCATTATTTTTGCTAGCGAGAGTCCACCAATGATACGCTGAGTCATCCAGAAAAGTCACTGTCATCTTCACTTTCTTTTCTTCCGGCAAATCAGTGCTCTCAAAAGCTTTTTTCCATCTTATCTACCCAAGTGTAAGCATCAAGGGGTCCATTGGCGCCCTTGAACTCAATTGCCCCAGCATCGAAGACATCCTTCTTCTTCACCAACCGAGGGTGTTGAACCCTATCTAACACACCTCTCAGCATATTCCCAATGGAATCAACTAATCCTCTAACCTCATCACCCTCATTAGCGTTGGTCGAGGTAGCTACACGGGGTCGGCGTCTAAGAGGCATAGTACCTGAGGAAGGAGATATTTAGTAGTTTGTACACAAGACTAACAGAAATATCACACCTACCCAATAATACATAGTATCCAAAGCATAAAATGCTAGTGAATCCACCGCGGTCGGATCACCACTCTATAGGAACTACGTGCTTCTTAGGCAAATATGATAGTATTAAGAATGTAGGAAATGAAACTTAAAGCTCTGATACCAACTGTCAAGACCCACCCCGAATTTCACCCTGAAACCCGAGGTAAGTCCTGCGGAGAACACCTCCAAGGAAAATTTACCGAAGAACTCGGCAAACCTCCCTTGAAAATGGACAACCCTAACCCGGAAAAATTATAGAACCACCCTCTTAACCAAAATATAAATTCTTCAGCTCAACCCAAATAACCGAAAAGATAATACACAATATTTTTCCGAAAGTATTCAGAGCTTCTACAAGAAAGACAACGGAAGCTGATAAACTCCTAGTAGATTAAACAGATAACCTACTGGCGAAAAGTAGCGGAAAGATGGGTGACTATGCCTTGACGTCTCCTTCTAGACCCCACCCGAACGCTGCATACTGGGCAATTAAAAACGAAGAGCCCAGGAGAAAATATTTAATTACGTCAGAGTGAGTAGACAAAAGTAATTTCGACAGAACAATAATATTTCCTCAAGAAAACTTAATAAAATGGCCTCTCAGGCTAGAATTATATATATATATATATATATATCAGTATGTATATACACTCGTCTACTCCTTGTATGATTTCTTTGAAGAAATAAGAAAAACAGAAATTCATACAAGGCTACTACGCTCGCGTCTAACGCTCACGTCATCCTATAATGACATTTTTCCTCATTATGGGGGAAACGCACGAGTGGATATATATATATATACGTGTAACTCCTTGTACGAATTCTATGAATGAATACGAAGAATAGAAAGTCATACAAAGCTACGACGCTCGCGTCTAACACTCACGTCACCCCATAATGGAATTGTACCTCATTATGGGGGGAAATCACTTATAGCTAGCTAGCGTTTATTTATATACATACTATTCTCATAAATCTCTATATATGAGTATAATCACCGAAATTCCCAACTTCGGTTAATTTCCAACAAAATAAATTATTCAACAATAAAACATTTCAAGCACATTAATTAAAATAAAGGTCCACTCACAACTTAGGCCTAAGCCTGATGTCAGTCGGAGGTCTCCTCTGCTCGAGCCTCCTCGCGTCCTGTTCCAAAACATAAATAAATCCTTAAAATGAAACACCAACGCTTAAAGAAAATAGGCATAATTAAATATGAGCTTCTCGTACTCAACCATGCCTATCGCCCTAAATCTTATCTTCACTGCCAACCACAATTCTCCATAAATACCGACATCCTGAAAAATCATATTTCACCGTCCTAATCATAAAATAATCCAATGGCTGAATTTTAACTTATTAATCCGCCAAAATACCAAACTTTAACAATTTCCAAACCTATCCAAAACTCCTCCAAAAATTCTAAAACTCATTCCATTAAACTCCTCATAAAATTCTCCACTAAAAACATTTCTTCAGCGGCGGCGCCGGCGACCAACTCCGGCAACCTCCAATGCTCACAAAAATTTGACAACATCTTCCTCTCAACCTCCTCTACAACATTCCTAACTATCACAAACTTCAATTCTAAGCCTAACCATGTCAATCGAACGAAAACAACAATAAAAGCCCTAGAATTTCCTTTACCGATTTCTCCTTACCTAGCTCGAGATGGAGGGAGCCCTTTGGAGGGATTGCTGCACGAGATGAGGGCTTTCTTTTGAGCCAAGGCTAGCCGGCTATGGTGGTCGGAGGAGAGAGTTCCGGCGAAGGAACAATCGGTGTCTCCCAGCGGATTTCCCCCGCTCGGCGGCGTCCTACGCGCGGGCACCGGCCCAGGAAGAGAGAGGAGGAGGCGAGGGTCCTAACGGGACCAGTCTGGCGGTCCCTGGGCGGCCGGACGGTGACTGGCGCGGTGGAGAAAATCCGGCAGTCGGGGAGCTCGCGGGAGGGAGAAGGAGAGAGAAGCGGAAGGGAGAAGAGAAGAGAAAGAAAAGAGAGAAGGTTTGGGCCTCCCCAAACCGGCCCAACTCCTTAAGCCCACGCTCAAAATAAACCCAACACTAAAAATAACACCCCAAAAATAATACCCCAATAAAAATTACCTTTTACTAGCTAAAATTTACCATTTTTACCGTCGTCACATTTTCTTCCTTCAAATAATTCTTTCGAAATATTCGTCCTTCAACATACCTCTAGGGACCTTAGAACTATAAACTCAATGACGAAGACGGTAAAATTATTTTTAACACCATGCTAGTAAATAAGGTAAAATTTAAGGGTCGGAGCGTGACATATATGTTCTATGAAAGCTATACAAAGGTATTCATAGCATTTACTAGGCGTTATTGAATCTTATATGATAGCATTTCAAAAACACTATTGATGCTGAATTTTTCATAGTGTTTCCGGAAACACTATGGTTGATCATGTACCTTTTATAACTCCGGCTGTCATAGTGTTTACTAAAACGCTATCAAAATACTATGATAGCGTTTTTCAAATGTTATCTATGAGAATCTGTGGTGTAGTGCAAGATCCAAAATTTGTTATATGCACCCAATCGAAGAACACATCAGGTTTAGAACGAGAACATACACAATTTAGCGAGAAAGAGATAAAAGTATGGAAGCGACGTAAAATCAAGAATTTTCTAGTAACAATCGGGTTGCCAAGCGAATCATAGATTACAAAGCAGAGTTGCTGAGTCACCAATCATTAAACCATCGAAGTTAATTTAGACTACCTCATTTGCTGGAGCTTGCCACTCCATCGATATTGAGTTTGATGTGAGAACTCCAGTCATGTTTATGTTATCAAAGGGGCAATGTTGAGGATGTTGACATAGGAGGCCACCACTCAAGAAGGATTGGTGGTTGAATTTCGTCATCATATTAACGATGAAAAAATAATGTAGTGGAAGTAGATCCCCACAACTTAGTATTGACTATTGACTTTTGAGTCGAATTATTGGTGACACAAAACGAACTTCGTACCTCTCCTCAACAGGCAATTATTTGGCTGCCAAACGGGACCAAGCAACCAACCAGCTCGTGTAAAAATATTTTTACAGGACCAACACTCATACACCATAATAAAGAAGCCATACGATACACAGATTAAAACCCCAATTGCTGCTCATAACACTTGGTCACTCAATTGGATATGGATTGAATGGTGCTTGCCCAATAAGTTAATGCCATTTGCTTACTCTTACTTGCCCAAATCAGAAGGGTATTGTCACAGTTCACAAAGCTAAACATAACAAACATAATACAGTAAACGGTAGGGTTTATGAGGCAAAACCATGGTTTTCAACTTTGATCCAAAACCAACAATTACATGCTATAGCTTATCTTTCTTGATCATGTATCCAATGCTGGTTGGTTATATATAGTAGTGTTTACACTTAACAGATGACCGTTCTGAACTTTCCGGCGAGACTTGATCTCTTGGATGAAAGCATCAACATTGTTGTAAGAAGAACCACCTTCTTGAAAAGCTTGCATGGCCTTGTCTCTAAACTCTGCTGCTGTCTTTCTCATTTGAACCACTTCAGCTTCTTCACTGCCCATTAGTCTGTTCACAACACTTGCTACCTTGTCGCTCTCTATGGTCACTTTAGGCAGCTCCTTCAATGGAACCCAGTGTTCATTTCCCATTGAAATCCCAACCTTGATGATGTTGAGGATGAACCTCTCATTATAGAACTGCTCAGAGGAGAAAGGCCAAGTGATCATGGGCACACCAGCAGTGACACCTTCAATGATGGAGTTCCACCCACAGTGGTTCATATAACCTCCCACAGCTGGGTGTTCAAGTATCAAAAGTTGAGGCGCCCAGCCTCGGATTATAAGCCCTCTTTGGGATTTCGAAATCCTCTCCTCAAATCCCACAGGAAGCAAAGCCATCTCTACTTGTTGTTTCTCTTTTGATGAGTAATCCAAAATCCTCCCAATCACCCAAATGAAATGGTGATCTGAAGCCTCAAGCCCATGAGCAATCTCCAAGAGCTGTGCTGAAGTGATCCTTGGCATGCTTCCAAAGCTAATGTAAAGAACAGAGTTGGGTTCTCTGGAGTCAAGCCAACTCAAACAACTGTACTCATCAATGGAGGTTTTGATCCCTCTCTCAACCTTGTCAATGATGCTTCTGTTGTACAAGGAGACTGGTCCTACGTGCCATGTTTTCCTCTTCATCTCCTTCTGGAAAAAATCAGCATAAGCTTGCTCTAACTCATAGAAGCTATTGACCACAACCCCATCGCTATTAATCTCACCTTCTAGGGCTTCATTGAGAAAATGAGTGAACACATTTTCAGATTTGACATAGTCTGGCAACATTGACCTTTTTAGCTCAATCTTGTTGGGCAGTCCTGGGACAACAAAAGCCTCCATCTCAGACACAACTCTCTCATGGGGTGCATAGACTCTAAGACTTTCTTCAACACACTGAGAGAAGCAACCACTCCCATCGAACACAATCCTTGGGATTCCAAGACCATCTGTGACATTTGCAGTCCAAGGATAGAGCCTGTCCGAGACTAGACAATCTGGTTTTGGTTTTGTCTCGGACAGAAGCTTCCTGAGAGGGTCTTGGAGCTTCATGGCAGCCATGAACAGCTTAGTGAACATGTCCCCATTAGTAGTGGTGAGCTCGTTCTCGCAACCATTGGGCAAACCGAACTCCTCTGCCGGGAAATTAAGTGTGACGAAACTGATGGCATGGCCTAATTTTTGGTCTCTGAGGATGGGATTTTGGAAGAGGAGGACATTGTGAGGAGTTGTGACAATGGTGGCTTTCACTCCATGAGATGAAAAGAGCCTGGCCAAATCTATCATGGGGATCAAGTGACCACCAAGAATGTATGGGAAGAAGAATATTTCAAGTTTGGGATGGTCAGCTTGTGAATCCATTTTGGTACGTGTATAACAAGAGCAGTCGGCCAGCTCTAGCTCTCTCTTTCTCCATGAGCTCAATTTATAACATCAATTTCATCATGTAAGATTGAACTCGTGGCCTATTCTAATTCTCCATTGTTACTCATCTCATCATTTCTCGTCGTAAGAAGGTCATAATTACCTTATTATTTACTCCAAGTAGTAAAAACAGTAACACAGATCAACATTATTTGATGATACATGATTGTTAGTTTGTTACTTTATGTCAGTCTCACCAATGATTAAAAAATGGCGTTGTAAATCTTCATCAAAATCACAAGGATAAGGGAAAAAAACAACAAAAGAAGGAAAAAGATTTATGCATGCGTGTGTTTTGTTTCTCATCAGTGCAGTGGGTAGAGCAGGTGGCATTAGTTGCATACCACTGTGATAGAACACATGCAGCTAGTCCCCAGATTCATTTGGATCCTGTTTTCTGCTTCCCCATATTTGGAAAAAGATCGTATCCACAAACTTTACCAGCATATATGCAGAGATTTGAGTGCAAAGTTTGCACCCAAAAGTCTACCAATAATTTGTCGATCGAGTAAATAGTCCAGCTGAATACTCGTTTTCATGCACAGGACAGTGGACACAGACAGAAAATGATACATCACTATAAGGCTTCTCCAAAGTCGTATTGGTTCGAAACATACATCGGAGATCAATACCACCCCCCCCCCCCCCCCCCCCCCCCTCCCCTCATCAATTATCATCCTCCTATCGGTTTGATCATCGATGGCTATATTTAGGGTTGACAATCTATGTCAAACAATATTGTGTAAGTGTTCGGATTGTGCATATATTGTCAACTAATTTTCTATACAAATCGAGAAACACTTGGGTGGCATTTGCTATTTTGCTTCATTACACAGGTATTTTCATTTGAGAATATATCCGGCGACCTAGTTCATGCATTGACATATTCGATCTTGATGTCAACAATTGTAGGGGTTTTATCCCAAAAGGGTATACTGATGGGAATAATATGATACTTATATATGATTTAGAAAATACGATAAAGAGAAAATAATAATTTTTGTCCAATGATTTAGAATATGGTGATTAATTGTATAACGTCCAATTACTAATGTTTAGGTCTTAGGTTTCAGGGCATTCTCAGTACTCGGCATGCATGTCTCAAAAAAAAAAAAGGCATGCATATATGCTTGATGCTTGTAATGCAATGCAATGATATGCAAACCTTCATTTTTATGTTGTATGATCATGTATGTAAAAACTGGCTAAATCGGAAATCGATCAGTCAATTATTCGCAAACTATTCGGAAACCTTCATTCAGGCAAACTATTCGCATTTACAATTTGTTGAACAAAAAAAAACGATGATAATGGTAATGTAATAGCTAAACAATTTTCAATTAACTTGCATTACACTCCAAAAGACTACTGATCGATGTTCTCAAAAGGGCTACAAAAAATTCCAGTTTCCAATTAGCTTACAAAAAGACTGATCGATCGCGAGTCCAGGACATCTCTTTAAAAACTCTCTCCCTTTTACATAGAAAAAATTAGATATAAACCAACTGACCGCAGTACCTGTCTTCAGCATAAGACCTGTACGGAGATATATTTAGGGTTTTGATTGAACACCATGAATGAAGACACCTCCTCTTGGTGGAGACTCCATGAATGTCTAAGAAAAGAGGTCGAGTACGTGATGGTCCAAAACTACAAATTGCATCAACTCAGGTGATTGGAAATATGCTGCAATGGTAATGGTAGACAGCTAGAACAGATCACAGTAACTCGTAGAAATGGTTATATGATGTTGAAAGATGTCTGCAATATACATTACAAAGTACTCAATCATTAATTTGGATCCTCTCTTTAAAAAGTATGCTTAATTTCCATGCAGATACTGATGATACTTTGGTAGAAGAAGTAGAGGAACTGAGATGATCGAAGGTCCATTGATGGAAGCTTGTCAATGATCGATCTGCCTAAAATTAGCATGGGATTTCCTGTCACTCTTTCAGAAGCTTTACCAGCTGTAAAGACTAGAACGTACACAGACAGACTTATTAGTCATCAGTGGGGCTAAGGAGGGAGGGACGAGGGTGCCCTCTGAGCATTTGCGTCTTGTCACAGATATGTGGAATCTGTGCGATTTACACCATGTATGGTTTAAGACACTCGATCAAACATCAGGCTGCTGCTTTGCGATCACGAGTTCAAGACACTCCATATATGTGGCTTTGATTTCTACCAGGGAAAATACTTTACAGTCTGTCTCTTAGGTCAAGCTGATCTTCTGGAAAGGAATCAAAGATATTCTTTTGGATGGAATCAATATTATTTATTATTAGGTTTCATACATCTGATCATGTTGTCAGGGTAACTGCAGGGTTGCTACTCATGAGGTGGAATTATTGGGTACACCCAATAATGGAACTATTTGTTCAATCTTATTGTAGGCGAAAGAAGCAGTTGATGGTGAATCAGTGATTATGTTATCCGCATTGTTTCAAAACAAGCTTATTGTTCCAGAAAAAGCTTTGTAAAACAAGTTAACAACTACATCAGTTTACAACTATTTTCTATACCCATGATTTAACTACAAGACTCACCCACCCAAAACCTAGGGTGAAAGTAAAGACAAAAGTAGTGAATTCTTACGAACTAGGTCGGAGCAGATTATGTTTCTCGTTTGTCAAGTTTTTATATTTGCAAATGTTGTAGTGATGCTTCCTTATTAATATGTAAATTATGAGGAACCATGATGGGCATGATTGGCTTCTATTGAATCGGGGTAAATGGGTTAAACAAAATCTTTGTAACAGTCCTATTTATCAAGGGTTTTGTCTATCATACCATATGGTATGACATACATATTGCAAATGTGTCTAATTTAATGACACATAATGTCTTTTGAATGGGTAAATGGTCATTACATGATCATTTAGTTGCTTATTCAATCAATGATACCTACACATTTTGTAAGGCATGCTATACCATAAGATATACTAAAATTTTTCTTTATCAAGAACCTAACGTGGGTGCTCCAATTATTGTGGGGGCTTGAAATAGATTGTAACGGTCATTCTACAATCAAATACTATTCTGTAGTGGACCAAAATATGTATATATATGAACATATGTAGCATGTGTGTTTCTATGCACAACTTCCCAATATTATGATCTATAAGATTAAGACCTGACCTGGTTGAGAACTGGTGTGAAGCATCCTAGGAGAAAATTGGTAAAACAGAAAAGACAAAAAAGAAAGAACTCAGGATTGTCCACGAGTTCTAAGGTCTTCAAGAAAGCTAATTTCTAAAGAGAACTTAATAACTTCTCTACAAATCATTTCTCACATCTAGAATTTGATTGTAGATTCCCCGTGTCTTACGACGCAATATCGTTTCAATATAATTTATTAACATCAAAATCTAATAATAATCTGAACAGTCACATGAGAGAAAATGTGGAACAAGTTCCTTACAAACCAATCAAAATCAATACTCTCATAACTATCTGTGAAATATAGGTGATTACTTACAATACAAAATTCAGGTCTGATCCTAGAGGACCTAGACAATGTTGATCAATTACAAGCCTAAAATATACATATATATATTTCATGAAGAATAAACCCTGTTATAGAGCAATCTACAACACTATAATTGGCTCTGATTAATCGCTGCAACAGCAGGCTGTGCCTGTGTGCTGCAGAAATAATGGTGACATATTCGAGTTCATGAACTTTTAGCTAGCTCATTATGCATGTCTATGAGCTCCAATGATATTCCCCTGAACTAACCTAATTTTTGACTGGCACGTTTAATCTGTAGGGCAGCTTTAACAACATTTCCCCTTGTAATGATCCCAACCTTTAAACAGTGAAATGAAACCATTTAGATACAACTTGCCTCAATTTAGTGTCCAACAAATAAGAAACTTGTTATTGTTAAAAAAGAAGAGGATTCTTACCAGCTTGCCATCGCTATCTACAACCGGCAGTCGGCGATATTTTGTTTCAAGCAATAACCTAACAGAATATAAAGTGTTAAAACAGACTGTTTGACCCAAAGATAAGTTACTAAATTAAACTACACATTTATGTGAAAAATATCTTGCTGTCACATTTTAGATGAAAAAGCAGAATCATAACTTCCATGAGTCAATGGTGTGAGAAGTAGCCCAATTCCAGTTAAATCTTATCAGTAGCCATAAGATACTCTAATAGCTTCTCATCACTTTGTTCAATCAAGTCACAAGAAATGAAATGTACTTCAACAAATCTTCCTTAAACAAAATAGATATTTAAGGAAACTGATAATTTAATTACCGTGCAGCATCTTCTAGGTTGGTGGTTTCACGAACAACAAGTGGAGCAGGTGTCATCAAGTCACCAACAACTTTTCCATTGGTTTTGCTAAGCAGTTTCTGTATTTCATTGAATGTCTGCCATACTTATCCAGAATTAGAAAGTAGATCATGAAGCAATTATGCATGTATCTTAGTAATATCAAAAATAAGAAGCTGTTGGACAGATATGCTGTCTCCAATCTAAAATTCTAGGTAACATAAACTGTCTCAATTTTAATTTGAGCAGACATTCTGGGATTGCACTACTCACTCAAAAGGGAGTACAGGTACAACTGAAAGAGAAATATCAAGTACATCACACGATTTCTAAGTTTTTTTTTCAATAATCACTTGTTTACACATGTCAGGTGCGATCTAAGAACCATAATTTCTTCAAAAAGTTTTCATGTGATAAAAAAAATTTGAGTTATACTAGATACTGAATACCTGACAACAGAACAGAAAAGTGATCTAATCATGGAGTTGTATGAGTCGTATCACTATATGAATGTAGTGTTCAGCAAAATTATACACTTCTTTTCCTCCTACTCTTCAAATATTAACTTCCCGCTGATATGATGGAGAGGTGAGCTCAATAGAACCGTAAAATAACTTTTTAGTATGCAATAGCAAAAAGTCCACCAGCCTGATCTCATTTGCTTAAACATTTTACAATCTTCCAAAAAATTATATTGTTAGGATATATGATGAAACCTTGTCAAAATGAAAGGAGAGAAATCATTATATAAATACTGATAAAAATAATATTCAAGGGAGAACCAAATGAATTAGTATTGTTCAGCATTCATATATTGTGTAATCATTAGGCTTCGCCAAATTTCTAAACCATGTCTCCAACTTCTTATGTGATAGATATTAGCTGAACAGAGAAAAAAAATATAAAAAAAAGGGTGGGGGTAGCAAAATCCACACCCTGTTCCCAGTTATATATATATAGGAGCATTCAGAGGCGCACGTCCGCACTGTCCCAAAAGTGCGGACGTCCATGCTTTCCCAACTATCCGGCACCAACGACGACGTTTCTCTTGTCGGACGGAGACCATCCATGCTTTCCCAACTATCGGGCACCGGCGACGACGTTTCTCTTGTCGGACGGAGACCATCCATGCTTTCCCAACTATCGGGCACCGGCGACGACGTTTCTCTTGTCGGACGGAGACCAGAGGCATCCCCTACGACGTCACCATGAAGATGAAGGCCAAGGAGATTGAGGTTGAAGGTCTGGGCAGCGACCTCACCTGAAACTTCAATCCCAATCAAGCTCGACTCCAATCTGGTAGCCGACGAGTCCACTGGCAAAGAAGAAGCTCCAGATCAAGGCCTGGTATCCATCCGACACGAGAAGCACCTTCATCAGCGCTTAATGGCAGGGAAAGCGTGGATGTCCGCACTTTTGGGGCAGTGCGGATGTGAAAATATGACCGAAAAGTAACCCAAATAAGAAGCCCGACTTCATTGTGTATCTTTCTCTCATCCTATCCTGCCATCTCTATTTATCTCTCTTACTATTCTTTTCTCTCTTGATGGGCTCTAATGATCTACATTTCAATGACTTCCCTGTTCGTTTTTCTGTTCTACTCTTTCTTCTTCTTTCTCTCTTCCCCCAAGCATTCACTTACTATCCACCTCATTTTCGACCAAAACCACTTTTTTCCCAAAGGCCTATTTGACTCATCGTGGTGAACCAAGGAGGGGAAGAATGGTGAGAGCAAGCGCTTGACCAACCTTCAATTTGTGGAGCTAGAAGGGTTTATATTTCTGGTTTTTTTCTTTTTTTCTTTTCCCAAGACAAAGAATTGACTTCAATCCTTCCTGGGTTAGAAGAAAAAAAGAAAAAAAATTGGGCAAGAAGGATGATGGTAAACTTGAACCTAAAATCCAAACTTCTAGACATTAGGAGTAAGCAGAAAAGTTGACTTTATGATCTGATCAACTTGCCTATGAGATAAAGAAGGGAGGTAGAGCAGGAGGAAGAAATAAAGGTAGGCAGGTAGGGGTAGTTTTTGTGAAGAAATAAGATGTGAAACTATTAAACTATTAGGAAGGGATGTGAATTTCACTCCACAAAAAAATAATGAAATAACCAACACCTTATGAGTCCAGGCCGAAAGAAACCAATGACTTTTACCTCAGTATTTAAACCTTATTTTATTCCAATCCCACCCATTCCTATATGCCAGTGAGATTCCAACGCATGACCTCTGTATTGTTGGTTTTACAAATAACTTAGAGGCCACAAATCACTGGCAAAAGGATAGGGAATGTCAGCTGCCAGAAATTGTTGATCCTGATAAGAGTTGTGAATCGGAATTCTGTATCACTTTTACCAGCATGTTAAGTATGCATTGTCTCTCAAATTCGTAAGCCTACACCAATAGCTGTAAAAGAAATATCTCTGACAAATTCAAAACTCCAATGCAGAGATAGCCAGTAAACGCGTACTACTATGGGACTCTGGGTAAATCATCACATGTGGTGTGCGCATGAGAACATCTGGTCTTTATATCATGATCAAAGTTACAAATAACCATTAAACTCCTACTTAACTGAGAAACACATACATCATCTAATTGCAAAATACACATCACAACACAATTGACAACTCATAATTAAGACTTGTTGTCAAACAACATTAGACATACCTTCCAAGAACTGTCCACATCTGGAAAGAAGTCTGTGTCATGTTGACTACCACCTGATAGGAATATAACATTATAATAAATTCATCCATTTCATCAAAAAACAAAGAAAGATAAGCAAAATCAATAAAAAAGACGTTAAAGATGGAAAACAGAGTCCATGAGTCCCCTTTGGAAGCTTGGTGGATCTACGCCTCAAGTCCCCGAATTTTATCTTTACAGAGGGATTTTACCCATGTCAGACAACTATGTTGCCTTAGGCCCAGCACCTTTAGTATACAAGTTTAATTGGTATTTTGCAGCTAAAAATGCAAGAATATCATGTTTGAGATATTATGCAGCAATTAGTTCATCTCCTTTTGGTAGCAAAGGGGTTGGAAAATTTATTTGGTGCTCTATTCATTTTTCTCATTTCTCTCTTGTTGAACTATGAAGCAGCAAGATAATATTGGACTTAAATCATATCAAAAATTCCCTTTTAACCTTAAAGTATTCAAAAGAAAATTTTAGTAACTGTATATTTTAACCAAGCTACAAACAAATACTGAAAAATTTGAATTTCCTTCATGCATACGTATGCACATAGAGGCTCATTTAGGAGTTCATAGCAGCCCCAAAAAAGCCAAAAGCTCATGGCACCCTGACCGCAGATCACACATATACTGGCAGTCCAGAATAGACCCGATTACACAGGTGAAAATCAGACTCTTTAAAGAAAACTAAAATTGTTAAATTAGTTTACACAACTCAGCAGACCAACCTTGACCAATGATTCAAGTTAACAGGGATCATAAGTTGAACTTATTCTGCTCTTCTGTCACCCTTTCCCAACAGAATAAAAAAGTGTATATGTATGCTGATGTAATATCAATTACATTGCTCCCCTCATTCTCCTTTCCTTTATGAATGTATACTACTTTACTCCCTCAGTTCAGATTCCATACTTGATGGATACTCAAAAAGAGAAAAATAATCCTCACGGTTACTAAGAGAAGTATAGCACACAAGGACTAAGGAAAAAACAAAGACTACAGCTTTTGTAGGATTAAATTAAGGCAATTGACCTACTGCTTAAGATCTAAATTCTTCTACTCTCCCTCACAATTCACAAACCAACTTCAAATTTAGTAGATAGACTAGTTCTGTTATGTCACACACCTAATATTGTCTTAACATAAAAAACCATAACTTCTTAATCACCACATCATAAGCATATACCATATAACAGAAAAATTCAGATATTGCAACACAGCATACCTCCTATCTTTACTCCTGATATGGAGTCCAATGCTAACAAGTCATAATCCGAAACAACACCAACCTGCAGCCATAGCGAAACGAATAGAAGCAAACACAAACTAGTAAATACAAAACAGTCATCCTTTCGAAAACCTAACACCGAATTCAATCTCATACACAATCACAAAAAAATTAAGCAAAATATTTACCAGCTTCCAGTCATCATCCACCACAGGAAAGCCGGTAATTCTCTTCTCCACCAAGAAATCCAACGCTGTAAAAAAAATCGAAGCGAATCAGTTAGAAAACGAAAGCAAAGGTTCAAGCCGGAGTGGAAATGTTGACGAGCTTGTTTTACCTTGGTCGACGGTGGTGGAGGGCTTGACGACGTGTAAGGACTCTTTCGTGGTCATGAAATCGCCGACGGTGTAGTGTCCATTTCTCGGCAAGGAATTGGCGACGCCGGCGGCGGAGGAGGCGGAGATAGTAGAAGCGCGGCGGGGACGGATTGCGAGGCGGCGAGTCTGGAAACGACGTCGTAGAAGAGGCGAGGGAGAGAGTAGAGGGAGGGAGAAGCTGAGAGGGGTAGAGCGAGTGGGGGTGTGGTTGGGCAAAGCAATTGGGATTTGGAGTGAGTTTGAGCCCATCATAGTGGATTTTGATTTTGATGAGCTGAGATGATGATGAAGCAGAGGGAAGTGATACTTTTTTTTAATTTATTTTGGAATTTAAATTATTTTTTGATTTTGGTGCGTGAGAGAGATAGAATGAGATTTTCTGAGCATGTTGCAGTTGTTTGTTTCTTTTTCTTTTTTTCCTCTTTTAGAATTTGCGTCGGGTTCCGTGTCAAACGCAGATTTGGTAGTTGGATGACTTATTGGGAGTCCACGCGCCGCCGCAGGGTTTTGACCGTTTGCCATATGATCGTGTACGCCTGTACGGTGACGATATCACACGGCTCCTTAAATACACTAATGAGTTTATAATTCTAGGTTCATAATCTAATTTGAATTTTGGGTTCTACATCTACAATAATAAGTTTACATCTACAATAATACATCATTATCCAAATATATATATATATATACCAACTCGAATACATGTAATGGTAAGGGTGCGCTCGGTCTCGACGATTTAGTTTTAGGTTCTAGGGACTCGATCTCAACAGTTCGATTTTTAAGCACTAACTGAAAACCAACCGAAAATTAAACCCGAAACCAATAAAAAAAATATAAAAACCGCTCTTGCCGGTTAACCTACACATCAGTTCGTTTTCGATGCAGTTTCTATTACATTGTCTATTATTCGTAATAATTTTCACACTTAACCAAATAATAGAAAAAAGAAATATATCAAAATAGTAAACTACATGTTGAATACTTCAAATAAGTAACTACAATTGATTCAAATAAGTAACTTAAAGGGGAACGAAAGCTAAAGTTTATACATTATTCATTTGATGCATCCAACATCCATAATAAATGGGAAGACTACATGGGAGGGAATTAGGTTAGACTTAGACACTTAGAGACCGTAAGGTCTTATAATCAATAAGAACATGACACGTAATGTACAATTAAAATTAATAATTAAATGAATATACCTCAATTCAATTTGGTTTAACCAGTTTTCTAGATGAACAGAACCGCAAAGCGCTACCACATTGCTCTGTTAGGTGTGGCTTCCGGCGTTTATGGCCCGGTTTCATTCCGTTCTAATTTCTTGGTATTGTTTAGTGCGGTTTTAGCTACTTTTTCAGTGCCCAAAAGTTCACCCTTATGTGGTGGTTATTAATATAGAATTATTTAAAATTCAAATATTTTATGTTTAGTTATGCATCGAAAAAGATTCGTACATTTTGTTAACGTTTTATTTTTCTTGTTTGAAATGAAATGAAAGGTTGGTGCGGTTGCACTCAAGCCTTGATTAGTGGAATTTTCGAATACAAGAGGGGGACATTAAGCATATACCCTTGATTACAAAGACCTAAAATAATATCAAAAACCCCACAACAAACATGTACTCAACTAGACATCAACTATTGTCCTAATGACGATTCTATTTGCTTTCACATAGCGGTGACATATTGAAAAAATCATAAGATATGTAATACGCTTACACATCTTAATGTCCAATAATTTAGCTTTCCAACTATGTTACTGTTGGAAATTAGATCAAATGATAGTTAGCTTCACCCTACCAGGCGACGACGACCATTTGACAAAATAAGAAGCTCGCTGCCTATTTAGAGCAGACACGGGGCTCTAATTGCACACACAAACTCTAAGCCCGACTAACCCTACTTGACTAATGCAAGGATTTATTACTCGCCAAAAACGCAACAAAACTAAATAACATAGATAAAAATAACTATTAAAAGAAAAACAACCTAGGCTGGCCTCAAGAATGGAGCCTAAACCCAACCAGTCTAGGTAACAAGGAGATCAATGTCTACATGCCAACCTCAACCAAACTCTGGTGCAACTTTCCCGAACATACCACAACACCACCTCTGCGCTCGATTGACATGCCATCCCTACCGTGGTTGCTGCACTATTGGCACAACGTCCACTTGGGCTCTTTGCCACCAGCGTTGCACTGCCAAGACGCCGTTCTTTTCTAAATCAGACATGGGAATACCCAATCACCAACCTAAAACCAACATTGAAATGATCTTCGCCTCCCCTTGTCATAGAACTCTCAGCCACCAACCTTGCTAACCAAAGCCAAACTAACACCCAACAACGACCAAAATCTCCTCCCCTATCCCCCTCAAATCATGGCAGATTGGCAGAACACAACGAGACTCAGAAACACCACCTTCTTCTCTAATATAGATGAAGATAACAGTTACTCGTTCGAGACATGTGCACGCTATTATACACTTTATTTTATATAGTTCTCAAATAATTTTAATCGACATTTTTTTAATTACACAAAATTTCATTTAATAAACTACAATTATATAATAATCACAACATCCAACAAAATATTACGAATACGACCGATTGCCAACCTCAAATTACATGTATTTACTTCGAAAAAGAAAGCCTGTCCAACAAAGTCGAATCGGGCAGACCTTTATGTAGGAAAATACTCCTTATTTTCTGAAACCAGCACAAACCGCGGTCCCATTGCCGCTTGGCGCGTCCCTAAACCCGCACAGGGGCCCTCACACCAACCCCCCAAAGCTAAAAAAAACCTTACATTATCTAGAAAATCTACCGTTACCCGCAGTTGTACCTCACACCCCTAATCCCTCACATCCTCACCCTCCACTCCTCCTTCCTCCCTGCCCCCACCACCTCCCCATCAACGGCCCAGATCCACTCTAGGGTTTTCCCTATATCAATTTCTCACAGCCTTCATTTCACTTCTTTAGTGCAGTTCCGCTGCCCTCGGCAAAAAAAACCAATCATCTCCCTTGTTCTCTCCCCCCTCTCTCTATATCAACACATTCTCTCTCATCACCCACGCGCCGCCACTCACCGGCGGCCATCACCCCCCTTCCCCACCGGTCGGATCTCCGGCTATTTATCCCTCCGCCCCCTTCCCTCTCCTCTCTATCATAAAACAAAAAAAAATTAAAAAATTCCAGTTTTTTCTCTGAGCAGTTGGAGAGCGTCAGTAGTGTGTTTGCTTTTCGGTTAGTTATTTTCTTCCTTCGGGTTTTCCGGTAGTGAAATAACAGCGAGGAGAGGGAAGAAGGTTTTTGTTTTTTAGATTTATTTTAAAAAAAAGGAAAAAAAATTAGGGTTTTTGGGTGAAGATGGCGCAAGCTCAGGCTCAGAACGCGAACGCGGCGGCGGCGGCGGCGGCGGCTGCTAACGGCGGCGGTGGGGCGAATCAGTTTGTGACGACGTCGCTTTACGTTGGGGATCTGGACCAGAACATTACGGATTCGCAGCTGTATGATCTATTCAATCAGCTGGGTCAGGTGGTGTCGGTTAGGGTTTGCCGGGACTTGTCCACCCGGAGGTCGCTTGGTTATGGCTATGTCAATTATGCCAACCCTCAGGACGGTATGTCGTTTGTTGATTCTGTTTGAATTTCGAAGCATTTGTTATATGTTTATTACTGGATTGATTTGAGTTTAGGAGACTATTTGGATGATCAGTGTTTTAGATTCAGTATAAGTGGATTAGGGGAAGATTATGTTTTACAGGATACGAGTGAACTCGGCTTAGTATTGTGATTTTCGTGTGCAAGTAACATTCTTTGTTGCGAGGGTGGATTGCGCAGTTAGTGTTGTGTGTTGAAAGGTTTAGACTTTGAGCATTTTGGAAACAGAGATTTGTGTGAGGGATGGGGAAACCAAATTTTAGAGTTTGTTTGCTTTTCTTTTACAATGGGTTTGATAGAATAATAGCACATTTATGGTTGTCAGTATGTTTATTACGCAGTGGTCTGAGGGAGGACTATAGTGAATTGGTATGTTTACATTCGGGCTATTATGTGAGGGTCACAGTACGAGTTCTTACTAGTTTGAACAGTTATGTTTTCTGGACATTTTAGACTTTGTGAACTTGGGTTGTCAATGATCAAGAAGCTTTTGTTATAGATCTTAGATGGGATTGTCATTTTTTCCCTATTGAAATGTCAATATTGGAAGATTTGTCGGGGTCCTCTTTTTTAAATCGAAAAGTTTAATTTTTTTTTCTACATCATCTAAATCCTGCCATTCTGCATGGATTAAAATTGAAAGTTGTTTTCTGGAAAGTAAATGCTTGCTGTTCATAAGGTTCTTGATATGTATCTTGAAAAGTAATTACTTTTTTTTTTCTCCTGAATTGTTTATACTTGCTGTTTCTTGAAAAGCAATGTGCTATTTCCCCTATTATTTTGAGGTCGTGCCTTGGTTTTCTTATAATCATTATGTTGTCCAATGATCTGTGATATATCTTTTCTATCAAACAAACCAAATAAGAAGACAGGGAGCGCTGATTAAAAGAGAGCGAGTATTTTTTTTCCTCAGTCCTACTCACCTTTTTTGTTGATATTTGTCACAGCTGCTAGGGCATTGGATGTGTTGAACTTCACTCCTATAAATGGAAGGCCCATTAGGATCATGTACTCTCACCGTGATCCTAGTGTTCGTAAAAGTGGGGCTGGAAATATATTTATTAAGGTATTCTTTGAGATATTGTATATTTTTGTTTTGTCATCGTGAATTTGATCAGATCCCTTGCTGACACTGTTAGTTGTATCAATTTGGCAGAATTTGGACAAAGCTCTTGATCATAAAGCCTTGCATGATACATTTTCTTCGTTCGGCAACATTCTTTCTTGCAAGGTGGCGGTGGACTCCTCTGGCCAGTCAAAGGGCTATGGCTTTGTGCAATTTGATAATGAAGAAGCTGCCCAAAAAGCTATTGCTAAGTTGAATGGTATGCTTATAAATGACAAGCAAGTTTTTGTAGGACCATTCCTTCGCAAGCAGGAAAGGGACGGGGTTGCTGACAAGTCCAAATTCCAGAATGTTTATGTTAAGAATATATCAGAATTGACTACTGAGGATGATTTTACCAAAATTTTTGGTGAATTTGGACCAATCACTAGTGTAGTGATCATGAGAGATCAAGAAGGAAAATCCAAGTGCTTTGGATTTGTCAACTTTGATAATCCAGATGATGCTGCCAGAGCTGTTGAGGCTCTGAATGGAAAGAAATTTGAGGATAAGGAGTGGTATGTTGGGAAGGCCCAGAAGAAGTCTGAAAGGGAAAATGAACTGAAACTTCGATTTGAACAGAGCATGAAAGAGGCAGCAGACAAATATCAAGGAGCAAACTTGTATGTTAAAAACTTAGATGATAGCATAGTTGATGACAAACTTAAGGAGCTCTTCACTCCATTTGGCACAATTACCTCGTGTAAGGTATGTAGGAGTCTCATTGCAAATCATCTATCACAACTATTCTAAATTATCTGAAAAGTATTGGCCTCATAAAAACTTCTCTTCTGAACATGAGCAGGTCATGCGAGACCCCAGCGGAGTAAGTAGGGGTTCTGGTTTTGTTGCATTCTCAACTCCTGAAGAAGCAAACAGAGCTGTAAGTAAATTTTGTATACGAGTTATTGAATTGTCCTTTGCCGCTCCCGATGCTAAGCTTTTTTTTAAAGAGAAGTGTTACTCCTTGTGAACAATTATATGAAATGGTTTTTAAAACATTTGTTGCTGTACAGGCTAAACTTTTGACAGGATTTGAGGATGTTCAAATATGTTAGTGTTCATGTAATATATATAAAATGGTTTTAAAAACATTTGTTGCTGCATAGGCCAAACTTTTGGTAGGACTTGTGGATGTTCATATATGTTAGTGGTCATGTAACGTACAAAGATTTATGTTTTTCTTTTTGTTTGGTAGCTTGCGGAGATGAATGGAAAAATGATTGTAAGCAAACCTCTCTATGTTGCACTTGCGCAACGAAAAGAAGATAGAAGAGCAAGACTCCAGGTATGTTGGTTCTTCTAGTATCACTCTATTTTTGTTTCATCATTGCGCGTTCAATGATTTGTCAGTCTTTTTAAAGTTTTATGCATATTTGCTACCTTCGCAGGCTCAGTTTTCTCAAATGCGGCCAGTTGCAATGACACCTTCAGTCGCTCCTCGTATGCCAATGTACCCTCCTGGTGGTCCGGGTATTGGACAGCAAATATTCTATGGTCAGGCCCCACCTGCTATCATTCCCTCCCAGGTAACTAGTAATTTTATCTTTCTAATGTTCAGTCTCGTCTTCATTTAGTGTCTTACTGATTTACAGACTGTAGCAGTAGTAAGTATTTTGCTTCATCTTTTCGGAATTTGTAACCAGTGATTGAAAATTTCTTTACAATTCTATATTAAGCTTATAGTCCTGCCTTTTAATAAACATGTCCGACTTGTTATCTCTTTCATTCTTGGGGGTGTTGTTCATTCTGGCTTTATTTCTTTTCTTTGTAGCCTGGATTTGGATATCAACAGCAGCTGGTTCCGGGTATGAGACCGGGTGGTGCTCCCATGCCAAACTTCTTTGTGCCAATGGTTCAGCAGGGGCAGCAAGGGCAGCGTCCTGGTGGAAGACGTACAGGCCCTGCGCAGCAAAACCAGCAACCAGTTCCATTAATGCAATCGCCGGTTAGAGTTGTCTCTCTTCCCCTTTAATGTGTTGTATGCATGCACTTAGATTGTTTGACTCAGTGGCTTCATAATTACAGATGCTTCCAAGAGGGCGTGTCTTCCGTTACCCGTCAGCTCGCCCTATGCCTGATGGTCCAATGCCTGGTGTTCCTGGAGGCATGTATTCTGTTCCATATGATCTGTCTGGCATGCAATTGCGTGATCCAGCACTGTCTCAGCCTCTTCCAATTGGGACTTTGGCTAGTGCCCTTGCAAATGCTACACCAGAGCAGCAAAGGACAGTAAGTAATCTGTTGGTCCATGTTAATTGTCTAGCACTCGATGAGTTATAGAAGTCTAATGCTGAAAGTTGGGACTTCGGTGGTACGCCATTAGCATTGTGGCTTTGTTTTTGTGCTGCTTGTGACAAAAAGTAACAGCTTATGATGACTGCTGCTGTTATTGATAATATAATTAGACTCTTTATGTAATCTCATTGTCTGCTGTGTGAAAATTTTTAGATGCTTGGGGAGAGTCTTTACCCGCTGGTGGAGCAGCTGGAACCTGACAATGCAGCTAAGGTTACTGGCATGCTTCTTGAGATGGATCAGACTGAGGTTCTGCATTTGCTCGAGTCACCTGAAGCTTTGAAAGCAAAGGTAGCTGAAGCTATGGAGGTTCTGAGGAATGTTGCTCAGCAGCAGCAGCAAGCTGGCGGTGCAGCTGATCAACTAGCCTCAATGTCGCTCAATGATAATCTTGTTTCTTGAGAGTTTAATTGCCGGCGTGTGTTGTCTTTGATAATGGAGAGGACTTGTTCTATTTTAGGTGTGGATGGGTTTTGATAGTCTGAACAGAAAGTATCTCAAGTTAGGTAGACACTGGTTTTGTTTTGGTCTGTTCTGTGAGCTTTTGAAGTTTATTTTGAGATTGTGACGTTTATGCATAAATACTCCTATGCACATCTGTTGCTTTCCTTATATTCTTTTGGCCCAAAGGATGGTATTGTTTTTGAAGCTAAATTGCAATTGGGACATTACCTTGTCCGAATCAATTTAGATACACCGGTCCTATTCATATTACTGTCTTTGTTGATACATATTGTCGGGGTATCAATATTTGAATTCCTCAGTCGTTGGGTTCATAAGGCTGGCCGCGGGAAAAGTCCCAGACCTCCTCTATTTCCAAGTAGTGTTTATTTTGAGTCTCAACCTCGTTGGAAAACTACATATCAATTGACAAAAAGGTTCATTAAGCATATTACTAAACAAATAAAGACAAACATTTACAAATAAGGACAAACTATTATATTGTTGTCATGTGGCATTACATATTTATAATTTTGTCCTTAATTAAAACATACTTCCCTACTATTGCTTCCAACTGGAAATCCATTGCTACTGCCTCCGACTGGAAATCTGTTGCTACTGTCTCTGACTGGAAATTTGCTGCTACTGTGCTGATCGGCAATCTGCTACTACTGCACCGACTGAAAATCTGCTACTGCTGCACCGACCGGAAAATTTCCTGCTACTGCACCGACTAGATGACACAGTAGCAGCGCGCAACAGGATGGCATGGTAGTAACAAGCAACACCACCGCGTAGTAGCAACACGTAGCACCACCGCATAGTAAATCTATTGCTACTGCCGCCGACAAATTATGCTGCTACTGTCGCAGACAAATTATGCTACTACTGTCGACCAGTAATGTGTTATGTGCTACTATCGAGTAAGAATGTGCTACTACTGAACCCCGAGTGCTATTACCAGTACTATTGCAATTTTTTTTAGCAATTTTGATGCTACTTTCGATTCTTTGTTACATTTTCTGCTATCGACTGTGACACTAGCTAGCTCGTTGCTACTACCGACTCTAATGCTAGGATGTTGCTACTGTCCAAGCTGATGCGAGCATCCTGCTACTGCCAAAGCTGCTACTGTCCAAACAAACATGTAAAAAAAAAAAATTCTAACACAAACACAATCCTAATCCTAAACCACCATTACCACCACCAACACTGCTCCCACCAACTCTGTTGCTACTCCCCAATCCCAACTCCGCTCTGCCCTCCTCTACACTTAATCCAGAATTGACCCACCGTTGACCCGCCCCAACTTTTTTGGCAACTTCGACGGACCCAGTCGACGGCGTTGGTCGAAAGCTTTTCCTCTCTTCAATGCGACCCTTCCTCTGCCAATGGATCGTGCCGGCACCAACGAGGAGCTATTGAACAAGGATACGAACTACAAGAAAGTGAGGGAGATGATCCATAGAATCGGATTGCCGAAGGCAGAGAAGGCGGCAGCGAAGGTTGAAGTCTTCGTGAGCATCGATGCTCCAAGACCTAGAAGCACGACGACGCCAAGAGGGAGAGATTGAGTGATGATTCTGACGATGAAGGAGCCGCCGGATGCGACGGTTTTGGGATCTGAGAGAGGCCAAAGGCACGGCGGTTTAGGTTTGGGATCTGGGATCTGAGCTGCCGGTTGAGTGATGATTCCGACGGTGAAGGCATGCGACGCCATTGGAGAGAGTGAGAGTGAGAGAGAGAGAGATAGAGAGTATTTGCAGAGAACCGAATCGGGGAAGTAGTGTATTGAAAAAACTAGGCATTTTGGTCTTTTCACATATAAATTTTGGGTCAGGCATGTGATAACTTGGTTTTGAGTTTAAACTCATGTCCTAATTTATATAAAAATTATAAGAAATGAGTTTTGATATTTGATCATGTGTTACTATCTAATTTACTTTTTTTTTTTTTTTTTCATCTTCTCGTTAAATTCACATGACAAAAGAGATAGCACGATACCTTGTAACCAAAAAAAAAAAAAAAACACAAAGAGACAGCACGGATACCATACGCATTAGAATATTAGCTAATTGATAATGCTATTTAAAATAGTTACTGTAGCAATGATTGTAGCAAATCCTGCAATCTTCTCTAATCTGTCTCTAATACATCTTTCTTATTCTGAGAGAACCCAACTTGCTGAACTAAGCTAAGACCTGTGCCCCAAATTCTCAAAGCTGTACCTGCTCAGGAATTCAAGCTTCCCTGCTCGGCTGTTCCCAGGTTAGTCAACAAAATCATATATTTGGTTCCATTTTCAGAGCATTAATTAATCAGAAGTTCTTTTGTAAGTTGCATGCATCATCGATCCAATATATTGTTACTAGCTTCTTTCCATAACTATCAGCTAAAGCCAAGTAATGAAGCTCCCTTGTTCTCTTGTTCAAAGATATATATGTTAGCTAATTCATAGTTTCATTACGCCCAGATGATTTTGCATCATCGTTTGCTTCGTTCTTCATTGCATCGTTTGCTTGTGTTTTCAGGATAATTATAAGATGTGGGAGATTATTGGTCCAGTAATGCAACTTGGTGAGTGGCTGTGGACTCCTGTGAAACGTGGGATGAGTTACATGGTTCATTACAAGAGAAACTTACAGTCTCTTGGCCATCCTGTTCAGAATCTTGAAACGATGCTTAATAGTCATAAACAATCTGTGAATATTGCTCAAATGAGTGGAGACGGTATCAAGCCCGAGGTTCATATATGGCTGAGAAATGCTGACAAGGCCATGACAGATGTGGAAGAATTGAATGGTGCAGCTGGAGCAGGGGAGAAGTGCAGTATAGGATGGTGCCAGGATTTGAAATGGCCTTACAATTTGGGGAAGAACGCATCAAACCTGACAACAACACTGAAAGATGAGGTCACAATCATTGGGGTCTACGGCATGGGTGGCATTGGAAAAACAACTTTGGTGAAACAAGTTGGTGCGCTAGTGTGTAAAGATGGGCTCTTTGATCTTATGATTATGGCTGTTTTCTCTCAGAACCCGGTGGTGGTACAAATTCAAGACCAACTCAAAGATATGCTGGCCTTGCAGTTTCATGAAACAACAGAAATGGCAAGAGCAGCTAGACTGAGGGAGAGGATTATCAGAGCAAAGAAGATGCTCATAATCTTGGACGATATTTGGGAGACAATAAATTTGTCTATCATAGGAATTCCTAGCCTTGACGAGCTTGGAAAATGTGGTTCCAAAGTCATCCTCACCACAAGGAGACTACCCGTATGCCGTGTCATGCTGAGTGACGTGATGATCCCACTTAACCGATTATGAGAAGATGATTCTTGGAACTTTTTTGTGAAGAATGCTAACAGGTCTTTTGAGTCGATCAATTTCAATGAGGTAGCAAAGCAAGTCTAGGGTGTGGTGGCCTCCCAATTGTATTAATAGCAGTTGCAAGAGCACTTGGAGATAAAGACCAGCTAGAAGAATGGCAAGAAGCAGCTTGACGATTAGAGGTTTCCCATCCTGCAATTCTTGATGATGACGGACGTGTGCTCAAATGTATAAAGTTAAGTTATGATTACTTGAAAAGCGAGGATGCAAAATCATGTTTCTTGTTTTGTTGCCTCTTTCCAGAAGACTATGATATCTCAACAAAGGAGTTGATCAAGTATGCACTTGGATGCTGCCTCATTTGAAGAAGCCAGAAGAAGAGCGCGCGTTCGGTGTTCAATCATCTCAAAGCTTCCAGCTTGCTTTTGGATAGTGAAGATAGTGAACATGTGAGGATGCATGATGTGATTCGGGATATGGCCATGTTAATTGCAGCATCTGAATATGGGGATGGATTTTTGGTCAAAGCTTGGACACGAATAACGGTTTGGCCAAGTAATGCATATGAAGGCCACTCTGCAATGTGTTTAATGGGAAATGACATCCAGAAGCTTCCTCAAGAGTTGGTATGTCCAAAACTCCAGATTTTATTATTGCAACATAATCAAAATATAACGGAGATCCCAGAAACTTTTTTTGAAAGTTTGCATGAGTTGAAGGTCTTAGATCTCAGTAGCACTAGTATTTCGATATTACCAGACTCTTTAAGTCTGCGGACCAACCTCCAGGCACTGTATTTAGATGGTTGCCGTTCATAAGGAGTGTTTCTGTTCTAGGAGAACTGAAGAAACTTGAAATTCTTAGCCTGAGAGAATCAGCCCTTGAGGAATTACCTGTAGTAATAGGAAATCTGGTTAAGCTAAGAATGCTTGATGTAAGTTGGAGTCGGTACATGAAGCGAATTCCATCGAACTTGATATCAAGGTTGTCTAGGTTAGAAGAGTTGTACATGCAAGATAGTTTTCGGGAGTGGGGGAGTAGAGTTGAGGGAGAAGGAGAAGAGACCAATGTTGGATTTGATGAGTTGATTGGCCTGTCATACTTGAACATTTTGGAGGTTGACATAACTGATGCAGAATGCTTGCCTTGCCTTTTTGTTAGTCAAGACTATGAACAGATTTCTCATCCATAAATACAAATACATATAGGATCCGTCTAATATTTTGATTTGGATTTTCTATTGACATTCAACTAGTATCATGTCAAATCCATCTCTACATGAGATGATATACTCATTCTTAACTTGAGTATTTACAATCCATATTCAAGCTATAGAAGCTTTTCAAGCTTAATGGTTGTCATTAGATTTGGAAGAATATCACGCAATGATTCATAGAGCCTTTAATAAGCTTGCATTTGCGATATTCATGTAATCAACTAGTTACTATCCAAATGGATCCAACTAGCATATACATAAGCTATTTGCTATGGTTCTGTTATTGATGTGTATATGATTGCACCTGAATGCACCTCTATTCAATTTGTAAAATCATTAATCAGACAGTCGTTCTTATTCGACTTGTCATGTTGGTCTGATCAAAACAATCAAATAGACTAACATATATATGCATCTCTGAGCCAAATGAAGCATTATGTACTGATGTGCAAATCAAGTTTGCCGGTAAAATTATATTACCCAAAACTCTATGCTTTTATGATTCTTTATCAACTGGTGGTATAAGATATGATATATATAGGTAGATGAACATATATAGATCATGAAGACGTGCATATCACAGATTCAGATGAAAAGAAAATTTCCAGATATAAACAAGATAGACATGTTTAGTGTCTATAAAGCTTGCTTTGCAAAAAATTGCAGAGGTAATCTGACGAAACTGAAACATGCCCAAAATTAATATGTGCACTTTCATATTAATAAATCAATGATTGAAACATGAAAGTAAGTTCTTGTTTCTTGTTAATATATCATGCCAAAACTCTCTAAACTTTAATTAAACATGTCAGTAAGTATATATGAATGCACTTTTTAACTAAAATAGTCTAAAGCAATGAATAACCAGCTTTCTCATTCATCTTCTCAATTTGGTCAGATCAAGCAACCAAATTAAACCAACATACAGTTACAAGAGCATCGGTTTAACTAAAAATACCACAAAGACACACATCCTATTTAAATCGTTTATAGGCCAAATCTAAATCTGCCAATCTGACTTCTGTTACTTTTCCAACCAAAACAAAACTAAAATTTTGTCAAAAAACTCCAATCTGGGTTTGCAAAAGTTGATAGTATAAAATATAATCATTAATGCCACATAAAATAAATCAACTTTGCAAAAATCGTAGAGGGTCCTTATCAGAAACTATTGGTTAATGCAACTGGAAGTATATATAAAGGCATGCATTTGTAGATGCATAATACAAGTATATAGCAGATCGAAGATGAAATCAAATGCATACATATACGTAATCATACTTCAATTACTAATACTTATCGTATAGTAAACATGTAATTAATCATCATTACTAGAATATTTAATCATACATATATAAGAAGGTATCATCCTTAAAGTCACAAATACATTTGCAGAGTTCATAGAAGAACTCCATTGTTTCCCTGAAGTTTATTCACTACTTCAGAAACTATGGCCACAAACTTCTCTTTAGAGTTATAATCTCTTCGAGAGAAGACGACAATTCTTCATGATATAACCAATTTTCAATTTTGTTACAATAGAAGCAAGACTATCTTCTTCTTGTTCGAATTTTGACTCGGGTGGTTCTTATACGGCCCAAACTTTCTTTTCCTACAACCTTGATTATTCTTGGATTATTTACCTCCATCAACAACCAAATCAATTTCTGGAAAGGCTTGCTCATGGGTCTCATTATCTTTACCAAGATTGAGAATCTCATCCCACCTTTTATTGGTTGCTCTAAAATCTTCCTCAAACTGAAGTCTACGACCCAATTGTTCTATGGTCAAGTCTTCCACCATGGTTTCTATATTATTTTTGAAATTTTTCCATGAAAAAGGAAGCTTGTCCAAAATGACAGGGATACTGATGCGTGATTCCATATGTATATCATGTTGACCGAGCATGTCGATTATATGAACTAATTCATGAAATTGCTCAACAATAGATCTGGTTTCTATGATTTTATACTTGAAGAACTTTGAAATCAGAAAGGCCTTACTTATAGGGTCTGTGGATATATAATGTGATTCCAATGCATCACATAATTCCTTCGACGTCTCCGTGCTTTGAAACTTTGGTTGTAACTCATAACTCAAGGAATTGTATGTATAGTTTTTACACGCACAATCATCTTGATCCCATTTTTCTCGTTCATGCTTCATGGAAAAACTCTCATCTTCACTTTTTTCTGGCCTTGGTGTCGTAAGCACATAAGTCATTTGTAGGCTAGTGAACAATGAGTGCATCTTCTTTTGCCATTGTCTAAAAATTGTTCCAGGGTCTGTGGGTTATGGCAATTTGAAAGAGTTTATGCTTCAAGACACGTTGTAGCAACGTTATCTTTCAAACTATATTTGCCCCCACTACTTGTGTGCAAAGGGGTTAATGCAAATTAGCCTTATGGATACAATGAAGCCTATCTATCTTGCTATTGTTGATCGGCGTCTTACACTTACGATGATCAACCAACACTCAATTGAAGGTTTTCAAGAGACTCAAGGTTGCTAGAAACTATGTCTGCAGTTATAGTTTCTAGATTTTACTGATGTTAAAGAGGTGTAGATGGAGAGAAAGATTTAGGACTGAGAAGAAGAGAAACAGGTTTTTCTGATATGCCAATGTGCAAAGAACTATATGTATATATAAGAGTAGTTATGTCTTTTCAAAATACTGACATACCTCTTCATATTGTGCTATAACTCTTCAGCAAGAATTATCTATAATTGCCAATAGTCATAACTGTATTTGAGTTCAAACTCACATATACAACAACAATTGATATGATACTCCTTTTCAATATATACATGTCTCTTGGCAATAATAAATACATGCCTCTTGGTTTCGTGCATAACTGCATATACCGTTTCACAACTCTTCCTTTTATAATTTGAAAAATCTCTAACATAGTATTGTCTACCCTAATGCATAGATTCCATGTCTAGTTTTTATTTTCTTCTGATTTATAGGCAGAAATCAATCTATGCAGCGTGAACCGGCTAATAGTCTAGGCATATGGTGTTTCTCTCTTTTTTGCCTTATTTCCTTTCCATATATGGCTCAAGGTTACATTACCCCAGCCATTCACATCACAAAGCTATTTGTTTTCAGAGGCCACAAAATAACCGTGAACGCAACCTTCTAGATGCACTCTTCAGGCCATCTCCAATAATAGAGGCTATAGAGCCAAATCCTAAATTTTGGCCTTATTTTAGTCTCCAACAACAAATCAGAAGAGGGCTAAAGGGCCATCAAAAAGGCCAAACATAGCTCTTTGGCTAGCCCAGGCCAAACCAAATTGTAGTCTCAAATCAGATTAAAAAATTAAAAGTGTGCATGTGGGTTAATTGATAAACACTCAAATTATGACAATTGTCAAATTTCTATCAGATGATTTCATTTTCATCTCATAATTACAACATATGCAAAATATTTTATATCTCAAAATAATTCAAAATATTTTTGGGTCCAATTTCAAATGTTGTTATAATAAAATAAATCGTAAGTGAGAAATTCTACGTATATACTACCCGTATGTGATACCCACATTTATAAATGTGACAACATATTTATAGGCAAAGTGAAAAATATTGAAAAATATATTGTGAAATCATAAAATATTTGACGGGGCTAAACTTTGGTCCTCTCTTACTGGAGATGGTTCAGTAATCTATGAATAAAAAATAATATTTTTAAAGGCTAAATTATAGCCCTGGCTCAAATATAGCCCTCTCCTACTGGAGATGGCCTCATCCACAAGAAAATCAATTGAGAATCCCTGTACTCAAATGCTTTCACTCAGCCACTTACCCCAAAAATCTTTTTTTTTTAACTTTTTATTAAATAACTCACACATCCTGCATATGTCAATAAGATTTGACCTCATGACGTCAAAGTTGTTAGTTAACCACCTTAACCAACCACGTCATGGCTCACCGAAAATTTGACTAGAAATGCAAGCAACCACGTCACCTTAACCCAAAAAATCGAAATGCAAGCAAAGTTCTATAGCCACAGCCTTGCTTCAACCACGGCTAGCTTGAGCAGTTTCTTAATCAAAACTAGGGCCAATTGCCTTGTGGCTGACATGTTATTTACCGAACGATATGAAGCTGACTAGAAAGATTGATTTCATTGAAGACGCGGAGTTGAAAATGAGATTAGAAAGGTATCTGGAAAGTTTATGTTAGCACTAGAGCAGCTACAGGGTTCTTGTGAAACACATAGAATTGAATCTGCTCACGTCTACAGCGAGGTTGTGGGCACAGTTGTTTATGTATGTTTCAGCAGTTTGGCAAATTTTGGGGATGCTCAGAGCAGCGGTTAATTTGGGTTGCAATGAACAAAGAATGATGTAGAAACTATAAGAAGATAAATGCTTGCCTCGACGACGATTCAAGGAGAATGAAGAAGATTCTTGGGATAGAACCCTAGACACCTGAGCAGCACCACTCTGAATATATATATATTTAGAAAAGAAACAAAGCTATAAATATCATTCGTAAACGCTATTAGGAATTCATAACCTGGAGTTTCAAGCTAAATAATCAAGACGAGCGAGAAGAAAAGAACAACGACCAATGAGTGAACTAAAGCGAAAAATGAGTTTATGGACAAGTTTGATTCATAAACCTATTTGCTAATTTAAACAAGCGTTATATGCACAAACTGAGGGACAACCCTAATTAGAGAATAGTTGAATACACTCTTTTCTTTACATCCATGGAAGTGAAGTACAAACCAGTTATATGCTGTAATGTAACGTAAACATCTAAGCATGATAGCCTCATATTTGACCAAAACTCCTACAGCCCATACCTCATAACTAAGCATCATGTTGAATAGCATGCCTTAGACGGAGACCATGGTCAGCCTCTCGGTCATGTGGAATTAAACCACTGACTTCAAAACTAGAATCCTGCAATTCAAGGGACATCCCTGCCTCATTTTGCTTTTCTTCAACATCTTCTCCAAAGTTATGAAGCCTTCGTCCAATTAGATATCGGTCATCACGTATAGAGTTGTGAAGATTGGTGAACCATACATGGAACCTCTTGGCACAGAAGCACAGCAGACTAAAGCACAGGCATCCTATCCAGGCAAACCGATAAACTGCTGAGTTGACTACTAATGGGTAACCAAGCACAGGAAATAACCCTCTGGCAAGAACGTAAGGCACACACAGGGCAGTCAACAACTTCATTATGATTGGGAATACAATCTCACGGAGCACCCAAAGACCTTGCAGCCTGGAGAAGCCGTCTTCCCTCACCCTTTCAAACTTTACGCGCCAGCTTTCATCTACCAATGGCATCATGTGATCCAACATCACCTACATGAGTAGTTACAAGCACCAGCAATAAGTCACTCATGTCAATCCCAGATAAAACAAGTCCACAAATTATGCAACTGAAGAGTAATCAATCCCAGATAAAACAAGTCCACAAAACATGCAACTGACGTTGATATTTACAAGAGTAACAAAGATGACTTACCAATCTAGTCCATATCTTGAGAAAAATAAGGCCCAAAGCCCAGTCCTGATACAGCAGGAATACTGGGCTTTCATCAACAGGCACCCGCATTGGCACGATCACCAAAAGCTCAAAGAGCAACCCGATCAATACTGGAATGACAAAAATCTGGGAACCAAACAGTACGTTAGAGAAAAAAAAAACTTTCTTACTGTTAAAACATAACAAACAAATTTTTTTTTTCATGTTAAAAAAAGAGAGAACAAAATCAAATGATTCTTACCCATATTGACAACAAGGTAGAACTCTTTATGACAATGCTCCACCACTTCCAGATTTGACCCAATAGAACAGCAACCCTTTTTGTTCTAATGTGCTCAATAGAATATCTGACTCCAGCTACAGCAGTCCATATTATGTAGCTTCCGATGATGAAAGCATATAAATCTAAGAAAAGAAATGGTTAAAATTTTGGACACTTGTCTCCAAACTCAGAAGTAGGAAACAAGATAATTAAAAAAGAAATTACCATTGCACTTGATGCCATGAGTTATAGGGAGGAAAGGAATGACATTGAAAATTGTCCTTCCGAGTGATGTTGGTACAACTATCAAGGCTGAGTTGAAGACAAGTAACGTCATCCAAGCCACCACCAACAAGAGGACAATTCGAAGTACAAAGCTATACCTTCTAAAAGACAGTGATAAAAATGATGGAAAGAAGAGTAGAATTAGTTAACATACTTAAGCAACAAAAACAAAGACAACATAAAATAAAAAAAAGATGCCACGACTCGTATAGTGAATCAAGAACGGCTGCATCAACTCTCAAAATATATAACCCAACCAAGAAATTTAAGATTCAGGAAGTGCATCCTCCTATAATATAAAGTAAGCTCTAGCATCGCATATCAAATCAGAAGGGTTCTCTCAACTTACTCAGAATCAGATTGTTCGTCAGTGTCATACTCCTCTGCAATATTCGAGTCCCCTGATGCCAGAAGCCCTCCATTTGGTTCATCAGCACCTGGCAGGGCCACCAAAGCTTGATCCTGTAGCCCCAATTGAACATGTAACCTATCCTGTCTTCCTGGCTCTGCATTTCCGTTTTCCTGTCCGACGTTATCCTCAGGTCTGGGTAGTAAGAAATCTGTTAAACCAAGTGCCCAGCCAACTGCCATAAACCAATAACGCAGCAGGGATTTAATGGTTGCCCGTAATTTGAAATGTTCAATTGCAAATGGAATGCAGATTTGAAATAAAAGCATGTCCGCAGGAATTTCAGTAAATGGGTCTGATACCCTGCCAAAAGAAAAATGTGCATGTTAGAAACCAAAACGAGAATCCATCAATAAAACTGCAGCTATAGAACAATAGGTGTTGGAGGTTAACTTACGAAATGTCAAGGGGAAAAATGGAAGGTGCCATCCGCATAGCTAGTTTAACTGGTAAAAACACCAGCATCACAATTAAACTCCCATACACCGCAACAGATAACAGAACCCGGCGAGCATGTTTGTGCACGGGATCATCAATGAGATCACGGAAGGGATTGTAGTTTGGATCAGCTGGATCTCTTAGGAAATAAAGAACTCCATTACGCAGAACCTGCAAATATAAAGCATATAAATCAGGTATACATATAAAAGGTGTTCAAGAAAAGCTAAAGTGGTATATGACAGAGAATAGTACCCCTCGAAGAAGACTGACAAATATGCTTATTTGTAGCATGTATACGATTCCTACAACCCAATGAACCAGGGAGCTAGCTAAAGGAGATGCTGAGAAAAACTGCACCCTGTGAGACATTGTTTTCCCAAACATCCTTATAGTACAAACATCCAACCACCATCCACACATTAATGGGAACACTCCAAGTTCAATGACCAGAAGGAAAGCGACCTTAATCATTGTCATCAAATGCCTCATTGCGGCCAGGAACTGCCTGAATAGAGATGGAATTGTCTCTGCCATTGAAGCAATACCATAGAACCTTCCCATAGTCAATGGCTCACCCCTAGTGTAACGGATAAAAGCCACAATGCCAAGGTAGAAGAAAACTAGGGAGAATATAAACATGTATCCAATAGCAAGAGTTGTCACATCAGAGAGCCTTGACGTTCCAATTGTTGCCCCTTTAAGGATCTCTGCTGAAATTGGTGAACTTGCATTGTTTGAAACCTCATTCAGTCCACTCATGTTAACTTTCAGGATCTCTGCAACCTGGCCAGCCATACCACTTTTCTCGCCATCGGTTGATAAATTTGTTACAGCTGTTAATGCATTCTTCAATGTGATATTAGCTAAGGAAATGGCTGATTCAGTGAGTGGCATGACTGTTGACAAGACTGGACCACTAGCGGTGGAGAAAAGCCAAGACAAATGATAGAGTATAATCCGACCTAATGAAAAGGGCAAAAATATTACTACACCAAGGAATATCATATTGCTTGCCAGCACCTGCAGAGAATGAAACCATCAACTTGTTACTACAAATAATAGAAGATTAAATTTTCTTCATAAAGTAGATAGTCAATATTAGCTGTAACCGATGACCTCAACCAAATAACACAAGCACACACAAATTGCATAATTAGTGGAGTTATTTCCTGGAGCATCTAGGACACGACTGTTTAGGGAAAGGTGTACATAATTATCAATTAGAGAGAGAAAGTGTGCAGAGAGCTACAAGGAGATAACAAAAAAAAAAACAACAAGAGAAAATATAACTTACAGTGAAAGCATTTTCCACTAAATGAAATACAGGTCCCTGCATTCCCACAAGCTCGTCAAATGGTACATCCTCTGCACCATCGGCATCGTCTAGACCATCAAACATTTGTTCAACATGAGCCTCAAGACGAGCTGCCTGCATCTCCCAGCGAGCAGCCACATTTTCAGCATTCCTTCTAATCATTTGACCTGCTCCAGCAATCCCTTGTGCTCCAGCAGCATCTTCCCCGTTAGCGTCGCCAACAAAGTTTCTATTAGCCTGTTCAGGAACTCTTCTTACAGGACGAGCACCATTTCTTTCTGCCTCATCTTCTCTGTCAACATCTTGACCTCCAAGCTCACGTAAATGCCTGAAGTAATCCCTCAGAGAAGTGGCTCCGAGAAATATGAACACAATGCTCGCAGAAAGTAGGAACCCATGCAGACAATCAGTAAGAATGACTGTAGTTGATAGATGACTTAGGAACAATCTCTGAGCTTCACCAAAACTCCTCACAAAAGCCAGCCGCCATATCCAAAACGTAATAAAAGGTATAATGACGAGCCAAACAGATAGCACAAAACTAAGGCGCAGAAAAAATTGCAGAACATGGCAAGTTTTCATTGCCATCCCAACTACAAACTCTTGAAAAGGAAGCCTAGCAGGTGCATTCTCAGCATAAACCGGAGAGAAGGAAAATGGATGCTTGCAAACCTGCAGTGCATAAGTATGCATGAGTCTCAGATGAGTATGAACATAATTTCTCACAAAAGCCACCCGCCATATCTAACATAAAAAAGCCATTTTATAAGATTATTTCCGGTGCATTATTGTTTGCTGTACACTATAGCGGAGTTGAAACATCAAAATCATACAACAATGATGATAGGAACAGGAAATACATATCACAGAGCACAAAACAGGAAATGCATATCACAGAGTACAAAAGAATCAGACTTTTACAGAAAATCCATTTCGATACGCCATGTCTAGATTAGTTCCACCGTTTAATTCTCTATAATGGGCTCATACGCCACTCTACATTACAAAGCAACCAAAAAAACCTAATTTCCTTTCTAATTGAACATGATCATCAGGAAACTTACCACCAGCTTACCTATCATAAACTAGAAAACCTTAACCTAATTGCAAAATTAGAGATAACAAAATTGAAACCTAATTCGAAAAATTCAAAATCCAAATTCAAACCTCGCATTGGCGAGCATTGCTGTGATTGAGCCACTGAAGGAGACAATCCTGATGCACGAACTTGATGCTTCCGCTACAAGCGCACGGATACCGGAGCGGGTTATCGGCGTCGCCAGGGTTCCTACAGATCCGGCACACGTCCTCCTCCTCTTCGTCGTCGTCGTACTTGGCCGCCGCCGCCACCGACGATGACGACGTCGACACGTTCGCCTCGTCGTTCTCGGAGAGCGAGGAGGACGGCGTCGTTTTGACGGACGCGGAGTCGTTTGGGACGTCCCGGTCTGCGGACTGCGGCGGAGCCGGGGCGATCTCCATCGGGTCGGGTCAGGTGGAGTCCGGGTGGCTCCTGTTGAATCGATTTGGGTTCCTCGGTTTTGCGTTTTTGTCTTTCTGAAATTGGATTTGGGGGTTTGAGTTCTTTCGTAAAGTGAACGGAGATTTTTCTATTTTTATATTCCTATATTGCCCATGGTCTGCGGGGCTGTGTCCCCATGCGGTCTTTATGAGGTTGGGGGGTAGGTCGGTTATTTCGCCCACCGTAATGACGTGGACGCGTGTAAAGAGGGAGAGAGGGTTGGTTGTTTGCTGGGAACCTTCTTAAAACTCCTAATCCCGTCACATCACGTTAACAACAAGACTTCATTAGTTCATTTCATTTGGGAAACAAATTTTTGTTATGGGCTTTGTTTTTGTAATAAGAGTATTTTGGGTCCATACAAAATCCAAACCAAATTCAACAAAGTTGGTAAATAAATTAACATTTGTTGAAGGATAAAAAATAACGAGAATAACTCTACTCATTCATTGATAGAAAAACTTATTTATAGGCATTACATAAAGTCTCCTGAAGGATCTAGAAGTTCTATCAACTGTAATCTAATTTAATAAGGAAACCAGATTAACCAATCCTACATGTATTAGGGCAAGACACATAACAGAAGGACGGAAACATAATTTCCTTAAACACTCCCCCTTGTGTTGCGTCCCTAATACGATATGGTGCTTATGGTGTTGCCTCGGTAAAAACCTTGCCAAGTAAAACAAAAACCTCGTGGGTAAAACAAAAGACTTGGACGAAGGGAAAAAGAGCACAACGCACCAACTACAATTGAAGATAACATGTGATGCATGTAGACTCTCCATGATGTCTACACAACGACTCCCCCTGAATGGTAACTCAATCTCGGAGTACAGATAAACGGCACAAGCCAATGTACTTCACATATTTCCAAAAGTAGACTTGGGCAACGATTTAGTCATTAAATCCAACCACATTATCCTTAGATCAGACCTGCTATACTTAGCATTATTTTGATCTTTAAGGAAAAGGTTGTCTAACAACTCATAACATAAGTTCGCGTTGAAAATCAGATTCACGCGTGGCATGACCTTCGTGTACTTAAACAGTTATAACGTCTTCGATACAATAGGTATGGACGAACCGTATAAAGTTTTGGAAACTAGACACACGTAGCTTTCCAACCATACAAGGTCCATAACCCAGTTCATCTTGAGCTAATCACAAAGCTCTGTCGAAGTTGACTGTTCTGCCAAAGCAGATTCTAGGACAAATTCGTCCTACTTTAGGAAAATAGCCATAACTCACTCAATATAATAGGTGTGATCAAATGGTTGGTGTCCCGGGAAAGTAGACACATAGATCTTTCCAATGGTACCAATTTCACCATTTTCCAATGAGTAGGCTATCTTGCAGGTCCTGTGGAAGTTGACTTACGAAACTGGGTAGATTCTGATTTCACATTTAATGTGTCTTTCTGTAGGGATGAATAATCCTGAATCTTTCATAAAAGGAATCACTCCCATTACATTGACGTTGCGTGGGCACATCCGGCCATTACCTTGATGTTCCTTCACACTCATCTAAGAGGGAGTGAAGCTGCTCGACCGCTAGGAAGAGAGTTGAAAGACTAAGGAGAACTTGGCCTTACAAGTTTGTAGTGAATGAGATGTTGAGTCAAGTACATGAATGTGCTACCGTACTTAGATGGAGAATTTCTCCTAAGACTTCTTCGTCATATGGACGAAATAAGTTTTCTCAAGACTTCGACCGATCAAGGGATACATATAGGCATAACTTCATCGTCCTTTAAATTGCCTTAAGCCGACATATGAATGAGCATCATCAATAACGGTCCTCACTTTCGAGACCAAGTGTTCCCAAGATACTTTCATTCATAATTTTGGATCAGTGGCATCTCTTAGTTTGACATTGAGGCGTCCCCCAATGATGACCATAATCCAGAAATAACAGACGAATGAGTATCATTGATCAAATGATCAAGTTGTGCCAAACTCGCATTCTTCCTTGGCGAGTATGTATCGAACCAAGTGGCCTCCACCTAAACCGTGGGAGCCACGGCCTAGCGACACCATCTACCACATTTTTGGTGTCATCATGCCACCATCTATGAGTGACGACATGTCCTCTTATCTTGACATCAACATGTCCTCTTATCTGGACATCAACATGTCCTTATCCGGACATCAATCCTTACAGCATGTATATGTGATCTAGTCACTTTAGGGAACTTGATGAGATACAGTAGGGACAAGCCACGACAATTCCAAGTCATTCTACTTGAACATTCTTGTTCTTATCTCCCCCTAACGACAAGAAGACTGGCTCATCAAAGTGACATAAAAGAGATTGCCTGTCAAGGTCCTTATATAAGCGGACTATAGTCGGAAGCTCATGTCTTATTCAAAGACAATATTCATCAAATAACCCATCATTGCGCGCTTGTGGAGGCGCAATATGGCACATACAACATGTGGACGATATAGATTGCAGAACGTTAACTCAATCTGTTAACAAATATGCATACCGTTACAACCGTAACATAAAGATTTGAATGATGGTGGGCAAATATGAATAAGTAAAACTATGACCCTGCTACAACCCGTAGTCGTTGGTCTTACAGGTCCAAAAAACCACTGGCCTCACTGCTGGGACCGGTTAAAAAGAAACCGGTTGAACCGACTGCCAGCATGACTGGACCTTTGTTTTACACTTCCTTTAATGGTTCACAATCCTCCAAAGCTCCAAACGCTACCCAATTTCGTAAATAGGTAGACATGGCGTTAGGATTCCAAAACCGCCAGCCTCAATGACGAAACCGGCCAAAAACTTGCCGAACCGTCCGTCGGAGTCGCTGGACATCTGTGAACACTTATATTGAGCGGTTCACCACCTTCCACTTCTCCAAATGCCACAAAATGTTGTACATTGGTGGGTTTGGATGTTACGAATCAGTGGCCACAAACAGAACCTCAAGAACCGGTCTTAAATTTGGTGAACCGGTCTTCACAATGACTGGTCCGCAAGCTGAAAAACCGAAAATTCTAGGTTTTTTCAACTTTTCAATCATTGTGAAGGTTCCCCATAACATCCAATTGTTATGGCTTGAGTTAAACCATTGTGAACATCACCATAGCATCATTATGCCTCAAAGTGAACAATGAAAAGTCATTAAGCCAACATCTTATGTATCATTCTTGTAGAATCACTTATAGACATTGTAATGTCTTACTTAGTGAACAACGACTTAGCATTTTGTTTATGCTAGTCTCTACATATCATTGTCTTTAGCGTAGGAGGGTGTCGCTCCTAATATTTGCTAAAGAATAGGTTTTACAAAACAAGTAACGAGCATGGCCAATGTGAGATCATAGGGGGTTCTTTTGCGTCATATGTGCTTGTGAAAGCATGAGTAGTGCCTCTATTGTATAGGAGGATGACGCAGATGACTTTAATGCCATTTATACCAAGTTGTATTTTGGTGATCTTTGATCTCAATGGTTACTTTGCTCAAAAGAAAGGATGTATGTGAGAGTCTTTACTCTTTAGAATACGGATCATCAAAACACGTCCAAAATTTTCCCGGACGATTTATGTTAAAGCCTACATGAGTCGATGTCTCCATTCTCATCATTGGTGACAATAACCGATTCAATTAACCGAATCTTAGTGACTCATGAATGTTGCGCATTCATTATAGTGATACATAAGAAATTCTCATCAATTCTCACAAAATGTTTCTAGGTGATAAACGTTGGCGTGAATATCATTAAGTCATAGCACGGTTCGATTGCTTCCTTATGCATAAATAGCATACGTGACTTGAATCATAACGCCATTAGGCATTGAAACTTGAGCATTAATCCGCTCTGATTATTTGTAATGATCTAGTCATCGTAGTCACAACGGATTTATAAAGCACTAAATCCATGAATAGTTGTCTATTCCTTGCAATAAGCTAAACACTCAATCTCGCTACAACACATTCATATACCAGAATGTAGAGACAACAGTCTTATATCAAGACATAGAAACCGAAATATGTTAACAATTTCGATGGAGATTGAAAAAAGGTATTGGAACCCTTTAGAGTGCATTCCATGACATGTAATATGACATAGATGGACGAAACAAGGCTTAGAAAATGCCAAAACTTGGCAAAATTGGTCGTGAGCACCCACGGCCCACTGTTGGATCTTGTAGAGAAAGAGGAGGATTTTTCAACATCCAATTTTGGATTGCTCATGGCTCCACCAAGTTTGTATTTTGGTGATCTTTGATCTCAATGGTTACTTTGCTCAAAAGAAAGGATGTATGTGAGAGTCTTTACTCTTTAGAATACGGATCATCAAAACACGTCCAAAAATTTCCCGGACGATTTATGTTAAAGCCTACATGAGTCGATGTCTCCATTCTCATAACCGATTCAATTAACCGAATCTTAGTGACTCATGAATGTTGCGCATTCATTATAGTGATACATAAGAAATTTTCATCAATTCTCACAAAGTGTTTCCAGGTGATAAACGTTGGTGTGAATATCATTAAGTCATAGCACGGTTCGATTGCTTTCTTATGCATAAATAGCATACGTGACTTGAATCATAACGCCATTAGGCATTGAAACTTGAGCATTAATCCGCTCTGATTATTTGTAATGATCTAGTCATCGTAGTCACAACGGATTTATAAAGCACTAAATCCATGAATAGTTGTCTATTCCTTGCAATAAGCTAAGCACTCAATCTCGCTACAACACATTCATATACCAAAATGTAGAGACAACAGTCTTATATCAAGACATAGAAACCGAAATATGTTAACAATTTCGATGGAGATTGAAAAAAGGTATTGGAACCCTTTAGAGTGCATTCCATGACATGTAATATGACATAGATGGACGAAACAAGACTTAGAAAATGCCAAAACTTGGCAAAATTGGTCGTGAGCACCCACGGCCCACTGTTGGATCTTGTAGAGAAAGAGGAGGATTTTTCAACATCCAATTTTGGATGACATTTAGCGTAACACAATTTTCTTTTTGCAATTATGAATCCGCTCAAAAGTGTAGGAAATGCCTCTTGTTTGTAATGTCTTTGCAATTGTATAAGTGTGCATTGTGCCACACTTGACATTACAAATCCTCTTTTGATCCAAACCCGATGTGCATTGCGCAACATCATGATATTTTAGCCTTTAGAAACGCCACCTTGTAATAACTGGTGGTCCAATGTAGTGTCATGTTGTAATGCGATATATTGCATTAACATATAGCTTATGTAGATCGAACCATATGTGCAAGACAAAATTCGAATATATATGCCAACAATTGTATAGAGGTCTTGACTATGAATTTAATTCAAAATATTAACTTTAGTCAAATATGTGAGGTGTATGCATTCACAAAAACTTGGAAAAATAAACGGATTTGTAGTTACTTAGACTATTAAACCGAAGTCATATGCTTCATATCTTCCGCAATATACCGTTTGCTTTTAAAATCCGTAACTGTGAGAATAATGTTCTCATCTTCTTTCATATAGTGAGTTTCTTGTAGCAAGAACTTCATATATTTTGCATGTATACATTGACCATAATATTACTTTCATCGCAATTAGTGAACCGATGTAGAACCACATCAATAACATGATTTTTCTTTCATTTACTGGCCCAATCTTTTTATGACATATGAGGTCCAAGGCGTTGCCTCTCCCTCTTTTCAGAATTCGTGACATGAAATTCGTCACTTTTTTTTTATGTCAAATTCAGGGCTCATATTTCGGTTAAATATTTCAACAACAAGATGGAAGATTAACGATTATTGAGATACGATAATTAATTCCAAGTATTGAATTAGGTCAAGACCAAGGTTTATGGTAACTCAATTCGATGTGAACCGTGACAAATTTCGTCACAAATCGATATTAACCGCGACAATTTCTGTCACAAATCGATGTTAACCGCGACAATTTCCTTCGCAAATCGATGTTTGTCCTTTTATTAACCACGACAATATTTCGTCGTAATACCGTGACTTGTCAAACCGTTACAAAATTTAACTTTGATATGAGGGGTCCCAATTCCTCACATCAACCCACGTTATAAGAAAGGTGGGGGTAGAAGAAAGCTACGAAGCCCGGTTATGAAATTAAAATTCAAAAGCGGCAACTTTTATAAAACCTTACTTGCTAGATTGTCATGTAAGAGAAGTTGCCCTTTTAATTTTCATATGTACTTCCACGTGCGTGCAGAGAAGTTGCTCTTGTAATTCCATCGCGATCTGTCGTGCGAAAAATTTCATGAAAAATATAAACATATGGTTAGTAATATTCATCATATAATATAAACAGTAAAACTAATTAAAGAATTACTTCAGTAAATAAACTGTTTTTACTCATTGGGTAAAATCTTTTTACCTAGAGGGGCAAATTTACTGTTTTGCACCTCGTTCAATACACAGTGAGATAATCCGGGTAGGGCACTGATGCCGGATTTGGGTCGAACAAGTCGGAGCGGGGAAGCAGACGTGTGATCAAGGAGGGGACCCGGGGTTCGGTGGTGCGACGCTGTGGTGGTTCAACCACCGTTCTGGGCTAAGGGCGTATCGGAGCAGGGCAGCCGAATCGGTGGTCCGAGCGGGTGCCGGAATCTGGGCTAGCTGACCGGGAACGCGCGCGTGGAGGCTGAGCAGAGGTCGGAGCAGGTCTGCCGGCTGCAGGGCGTGCGCGGAGCAGCTGGGCGAAGGGGGGCCGGCCTGCGTCGCGTTGGGTTGTTGTGCTGGAGGTGGGAGAGTTACGCGTCATCGGGGGTGATTCAGAGCAGCTCGTTTAGGCAGCAGCCTTGGGGGGGGCAGCTTGCAAGGATGAGGTGTTGGGTTGCGAGAGCGGTGGCGACAGGAAGAGATGGGGCTCGGCTCAGGGCTGGGCATGGTAGAGTGCGCCGGCGAGGTGGGTTGGGCCACGCCGGAGGTAAGTTGGAGGTCCGCCGGGGAGCTGGTGGGTGCCCAGAGCAATTTTCTGGGTGCCCAGGTCAAAATCGATGGGGGTATGGCTGTTTTTTTTTCCCAGGTTTCAAGGGTTTTTCGGTATCAAGCTCGGGTTAGAGCACAGTGCTGATAACGTGTTGAAGGAGAAAAGATAACGAGAATAACGGTCTACTCATTCATTGATAGAAAAGCCTATTTATAGACATTACATAGAGTCTCTCGAAGGATCTAGAAGTTCTATCAACTGTAATCTAATCTAATAAAGAAACTGGATTAACTAATTCTACGTGTATTAGGGCAAGACACATAACAGAACGAAAACATAATTTTTTTAAACAACATTAAAATTATAAATTAAATTTCAAATTAAATACAATGATTACGATTGATTGATTGATTAGTCCGACATTGATGGAACGATATTTCTCTCTCAAAATTCTAAATTTCAACAATTTTTGAGTTACCAAATTAGTGCTCGAAGACTATATTTCTATAGTGGTAAGTGGTAGGGTTCAATCTTGTGGAGGCATAATGGCAGCTGAAGTGGGTGGAGGTGTATAGTGAATATGGGCAAAATAGAATTTCATCTAAAAAGCAGGAAAATTGTGAGGTGTGCACTAAAGAGATTGAGGAGCATATATATTATAGTATCTCATAATGAGTTATGACCCCATTGTTATAGTTATCGACCATCATTGATGTCCAAAGTTGTGTAGATCATTTTGTGCTCTTTTGGTGCGCATCAAATTGGACAAAAAATTACGGACATATAATTTGCAGATCATCTCAAAGAAATTTAAATTAAGACTCTAAGATTAGGACTCAAAACAACCAAACAATCTGATTACTAGCCTTCAAGAATCTAACCACTTAGGCCCAGACGCAATATCATACCCAACAGAATCAAAGGCTTCCCTGATCAAATCTTGACCGTTGTTGGAATTGACTTTCCTGATGAAATTGAGGTAGGTCTGCCAAAAAGGGATGTGGAGACATTTCATCAAACACCTAGTGAATATGTTCTTGGTGGCCTCGTCGCCGTTCACCGCCATCTGGGCCTCTGCGTATTGGGTCTAGAACTTCGCGGCGGTCGGGAACGTAGCAAGGAGCTGCTCGTAGATCGACAAGAGGCGAGCCTGGTTGGCCTGGTAGGAAGCGTAATGGGTTCTGGGGTGTTGATTTTTTCAGGGGATGTGAAAATAGGCCCTAATTGGATTTAGGGAAATAGAATTGGGGGTCTAATTATGGGAATATTAGAATTGAGGAAAGAGGTGGATGCTCATATAGACGGGGGAATTAAATCTTTATTGGATTAGGAGAGTGTAATTCCGCGTCCAATTATTTATGGTATAAATAGTTTGGTTTAAGGCTTATTACCATTATGACGCTTTGACCGAGTGGTAAGGCGTGTGCTGTAATGAGGTACATGGGGTTTCCCTAGGAGATTTCAAACTCGTATGTAATACATTTTTTGAATCATTTTCAAATAAGGATATCCTTACCTTAGTTATCCTTAATAGACCCACATTTAGATCACATTTTCTCATCTTAACCGTTCAGTATCTAGGTATATATGAGTAGATCTCTACAAATTTTCAGCCAAATTGATAATTGTTAAGACATTCAAAACTGTAATGTAGTTTTAAAAGAATGTATGGTTCAAGATGAACAAATTCGGTTCATTCATTGATTTAATACACTTTCGATACCTTAATTACCTGAAAATTTGCATAGATGATCAAGTCATATATATCTAAATACTGAACGGCTATGATGAGAAAATATGATTAGAAAATAGGTCAAATTAAGGAAATCTGTATCTTAACTAAGGTAGGGAGGTCCTTATTTGAAAAGACTTGTACTTTTTTTCACATTTATTACCATTTCATTTTTTTAGTTAATTTTTCCCAAAAAAATAGAAAATTGTTCTAGGATATTCCATATGTGTGTCTTAGCCTTATGCCATCAGGATATGTAGTTAGAATAAGACTATGTATTCTTTATCATCATCATATTTGTACTTTGTAATTCTTTATATAAAAGGCTCCTATCAATGAATAAGATGATGATTCTCTTGCTATCTTTGTCTCTACAGTTTATACTTGATCACGTTATCATGCACTTTGTTCTAACCCAAGAGTTAATAGTCCACCATTTGTTTTCCGAAACTCTAAAAAAAATATTTTTCGGCTCCTATGTCCGACAGCCGCCGCCGCCTGTTTTCCCAACCGCCACTCGACATCACCGGCTGCCAATCCCTTAGCCGTCGCCCGTCGATGATTCTTAGTTTCCTTAGACTATAATTTTCTACTTCTTCAAGCGTTTGAAGTTTCGAAAGGTATGTTTTGAAACCCTAAACTTTTCCAAGTTCAATAACTCGGGGAGGATAAAATCCTTTCCTCCCTTCTCCATCTTCATTCTATGCTTGGGATTTTGTGCATGCAAATAAAAATCCCAGAATTTTATTCGCGGGTAAAGAGTGTGTTTGATCACTCTTGTTTCCTTGTCAGCCCCGACATTTCTCTGAATTGTGTTTGATCAATTCGAGGTCTTTTTCGAATTGTGTTTAATCAATTCACGGTTTTTCGGATTGTGCGTGATCAATCCGTAAGAGAAACCATTAAAAAGCATCATTTGTGACATCTATCGAGTCTCATAATAGCTTGGTTTTGTATGCAAGAGTAATATAACATTCTGCTTATTGAGTTTTGACGTACTCGATACCTAAGTCAAATCTTTGCTTGGTATATGTGGAACCTTTCATTAGAAATGATTAAACCACATGTTTGACCCACAAGCTAACAAGCCTAGATGCTGAGATTTCACATCTCATTTGCTCAAAGTCTTTGACGCGCCACATCGACAAAATCCTTCAATGGCAATCTATGCAAAAAGTGATGACGACAAAGTACTGTGGAATGCACTTATAGAGCGTTTCCTGAAACGTCCATCTAAGTCAACAAGTTGAGTTATTAAGTCATGTGGATTGCTTATCACCTTATTTGACTACATATCGTCGATGATATTCTATGGCATCATGATCCATAATCTTTAGCAGATTCGATCATCATCAAGTTCTCTAGGTCCTCTAAGTTGGTTTGAAATTACCAACGAGACTTGATTTTGATCATACAATTGCAAACGAGAATTGTATATACGCTAATGCGATAAAAGTATTTGAGATTGTCCCCTAATGTGGGGACAACAATATGGGTCACGGCAACGGCAGAAAACGCCGTGCCGATGTCTAGAAAAGAGGGGGAGGTGTCGCCGGCCCTAATGACGACACTCCCAATCTAGACACCAATCTGTCAAAACTACTCATGTCAGCTAAAAAAGAATTAGGTCCTCTGAGTTAGTTTTCGTTAACTAGTCATAGAGTTTATGACCTTGGAAAGACAAAAAGGACTTGATTTTGATCATATACACATCATTTTGGCTTAGGCTTATGCCCACATTCCATCCGCAAGCTTCAAAACTTTGCCAATGGCAAATCTGCGAAAAACAGCAATCTGTCCATTCCAGACAGTCAACTTTGTTTGAGCTTTGTGAACAGCTCCAGACGAACCAGACAGTGAGCTTTATGTCATTGAAAAGCTCTACAAGTCTAGGTTTTAAAACTTTTCGCGGTTCGTCTATATCTATTTTAACGAAGAAGTTATGGTTGTTTTAGTGCGTAAATGTCATTTTATGCGGAAATTTTTATGCAATCTCGGGATTGCACCTTTTTGTAGCTTTTTTCAATCCTTCTAAATGGTTCAAGTGGAACTATTTACTCTCCTATCTACTCCATTTTGTAGCTTTGTCTCATAGAGACATTGAGTCCTTCGCAAATAGTGGAACTATCCATAACATTCTAAGGAACCGGTAACTATCTCTGGATTTTGTGCATTGTAAATCTTCGGTGACTACAATGATTGAATCATACCAGTCATTTAGGGACGCAATTTAGCTTGAATCTTGATGCCTCATGGCACCATGATCAACGTCACAGATTCCCTCTATGCATTGAGAAGTAACCGAACCATGTTGAGCTTTAAAGACATTCCTGCTAATAGTTTTCATTTAAAAACACATTGTGAGAATGAACAAGAGTTCTTTTGTGTATACCTTCTCATGAATGCGGACCGAAATGCATCTTAGAGAAGTTTATGAGTCAATCTAGTGGACTGTATGTCACTATGATTCGAATATTGAATCACATGTTATCGTCAAACATGATATTTGGGACACCGACTCATATAGACTTTGGTTTGACCAAATCAGTTATCCTGGAAGAGACATAATGGTTCAAATTTTGAGAAATTCTCATGGACATCCATTCTTCCGTCCAAAACGAAGACATTCGGGATCTAGCTTCTCCATAAAGCATGATGGTGATGCCATGGTTGTAAATGGCGGCACCCTGGGGACATTGACGTCACCCAAACATGACTCCAACTTCCCGAATGCCATCCGGTCAATTCCTCAAGCAATTGAGGTGCACCGGTCTTCCCTCGATGTCTCATTAGACCCCTGCAATGAGACCCTTCCCTCATTTTGAAAGCCTATTTTTTTAGCAATATTAGGAGTGAGACCCTCCTACGTTAAATGACACAAAAATGAACATTTCATTCTTACATCAAACTATGTAGATAGATACTACCAATTTGCAAACACCTTTTTATGCTTTATGATGTTGGTTGAAGTGTTAACACACCGGTCACGTGTTACACTATTATCTACTGTTTATGTTGCTTATACTTCTACGGGCTCACTACCCATTCTTTAAAGAAGTTTATCGGGATTTAAGTTGAAGTGTCTTGTACCCTGTGTTCACACGGAATACGGTCTCAACTAGGCTATGACCAAGAAACTTTAGCTTGTCGCTTGAACATTATTGATGCGCACCATTCTTTCTATTGTATCTTTGTAGTACCCCAAAACTTATTACTAATTATATAGCACACTAAGGCTCCTTAACCTTAGATAGTAATCCAAATATCTTCTAAAGTATTCCTTTTAGAAGCCAATGACTCCAAATATTATATTTACAAGATAGATATTTTTATTAAGTATTAGAATTTAAGTAAACTACTTAAATACCTTAACCCATATTTCTTACATATAATCAATACTCGTGATCGAATTTAAGACTCGATTTAGTATTGTTTTTATCATGCATACTATTATAATCTTAAATATTACTAACACATTTACAAGATCTTAAGAAAGGGAAACATCATATTCCTTTACTTATTAGCTTGAGTAGATATATATCTATATATACACATATAAATATTTGTGTATCTATAGATTCATACCTCATATATAGATTCATGTACTAGCTGATTTTTCTTTTACCCCTCTTACTATTTGGCTTTCTTTGTGAACAATCACTCTAACTAGCTAGATTATCACTCAAACTTAATGTTTGGTCTTTTAAGTTAAATAAAATTGGTGGAAATTAATTTACAATGCAGGCTTCATGGCCTATTTATACTTGGGAGCTGCAACATCTTTTTTTCACACTCCAAGATCAAACATCAAGATGATCACAAACTTCCTTATTTGAATAGAAAAGCTCCCACACTAAAATCCTACCCTTCACTCTTTTTCTCTTGAGAAGTTCTCTCTTTGTCAAAGAAGTCCAACCTTGTATCAACACCAAAACCCTCACTTCACTTCTGAAAATTCAAGAGTAAGTACATGGTTACATTCATATACTCTTTTCTCTTAAGAACTCGCTCCGCGTGTGGAAAGGCTAAACAGGTCGCGCGAGCTGAGAATTCGCTCCGCGTACCATGACTACCACGCGAGCTGAGGGATTCGCTCCGCGTGCAAGGACCACCATGCAAGCTTAAGAACTCGCTTCTCGTGCAAGGGCTAAACTTATCGCGTGAGCTAAGGAATTCGCTTCACGTACAAGGACTAATCAGGTCGTGTGAGCTGAGAAATTCGCTCCGCTCATGCTTTGTTTACTGTGCGCGAGCTGTGACAGGTGCATTAAATGTCTATCGCCACATTTATGGTGATCTGACGAGCAGTTAATGCCCGTCGCTTCTGTCTTGCCTTCTCTAGGAAGCTACGATCGTGCGAGCCATGTGGCATCATCCTGCGGTGTGATCCAACAGGGAGGGGTGCCTCTTGAACTATGGTCGAGGTTCAATTGTTCGTCTCGTGGATCGAGGCGTGCACTCGTCGTGCGTGTATACAGATCATCCCGCTTTCCCATTTTCACTTCCACTTCTGAGAAACCGCACTTGCATTTATGAGAAACCACTCATCTTTCTAGTTTTTCTCTGCTTCTCACTTTACTCCGCTTCTGCTTTGCGCTGTTGGGTTCTCTTGGCGTTTTACGAGTTGCTTTTGTGGTTTCTGTGCTAGCTTCTTTTCTTGTGCTTAGTCCAGCGTTCTTACTTGTTGTTTGTGTTCTTCTCAGTCCAGCGTCTCTCTGTAATTGCGAGGTGTTTCGGGTTTCCGACGTTGCTGCTGCATCGAGAATCTGGTAAGCCTGGCTTGCTTCTGCCATTCTTTTTGCTATTGTTCGAATTTCTGTGTTTTTGCACTTGTTTGGTTACACTAGATGAAATATGAGTTAGGGATTTCTGGGTTGCGGCTGTGCGCTACGCGCATGTTTATGGTGACGTACTGATAGGCGCTAGGATTTTATTCTAGGGTAGATGGATTCCCAGGGTACAACGGACTCGAGTGGGGTTAGCACATCGTCTTGGCCGAGAGCAGACGATGACGAAAGAATGGAAGATTACATTAGCCGGCCCTCGCGTCAGGGAAAGCAGTCGGTGAGGCTAAGAGAGGTATCGTACGGCACGCCAGCCCATGAGGTCAATTGGTTTGCTGGGGTTTTCCATGGCGTCCCGATGACCAATGTCGCTGGCTCTTCCACATCTAGAAGATACATATTGGAAGATGGAACTGTTTGCGACGAACCCGAGAGCAGAATGACCCTCGCCGAGATGGAACAATTCAGGGAAGATTGGGGGATCCCACCGATAGTTACACTCCGGGGACTGTACGAAGACGAGCTGGCCTGCTACCCTAGGGACGGCTTTGTCACGGTACACGGCAATATATTTAGGAACAGCTTCTCCCTCCCACTGCCTCAGTGCGTGCAATATCTGCTTAGCATGCTTCAGTTAGCGCCCAGGCAGATATCTCCGAATCAGTGGGGCCAATTGCTGTCACTCTACTGCCTGTACTATCTGTCGGACATGGGGTGGCCAACTATGAACGAGTTTCGAGCCTTATACCGCTCGGGACGTACCTCCCGTCACCAACCTTCCCACTTCGATGAACAACAACTGGCGTTCGAAGGTCGTGCTTGTAGGCGGTCGATGGTAGAGGAACTGCCCAACGTATGTGGTGCCTAATAGGTTTAAACCTATCCGAGACCAGTCCTTCTCGCTCTCGGAACAAGAGGAGCGACGTATCGCGTGGCTGTTTGCGACCTGGCCGTCAGAAGTGGACCGTAGCTCTTACGACCTGACCTAGTGGAGCGTTTTAGTTCACTGTGACCTCGGCCGCATGCCTGGTGGGGTTCTTGGTTAAATGCCTCTTTCTTTTTCTTCTACTAACGCTGCACCTTTATTCATAAATGTTACACTTCTAACTGTTGTGCTTACTGGCAGCAAAAATACCGAAGCGCAAACCCCAGACATCACACCCGCGCGACATGGATTCAGATATGGATCTTCTGATTGACCTTTTGGAGGTGCGAAAGGTTGCCGCTCGTACATACGTAGGCGCAGAGGACTCTATCGCCCTTGTCTCGGAAAGCCTTGTACTCCTGGAGATTCCAGACCAAGGGTACGGGAAGCCACCGGGCGATACTGGGAGTCCCAGGAGGACCGGTGACGTAGTCAACATCAATGTTGGCGAGAAGAAGAAATCCTTGTCGAAGAGGTCAAAATCCCGCGATGGAGTGACACTTACTAGATTGACCATGCCGGGCACCTCTCAACCCGGAAGAAGCACAAGGAAGCGGGGCCTTCGGCTGACCAATCAGTGAGCTTAGCTGGTCTAACTCCGGCAATGCCCCCGATTCGGAAGACACCCATCCGACAGGTGCTGGACGAGTACGGCTGCGCCGATGAGAAGTTCATGCGCCGCATGGTGGCCGAACTGAAGGGCATCAAGTTAGACAAGATCAAGATAGGGTCCAACACACCCCAGGTGAATCGGTAACACACGCGGGAAGCGATGATGAAGATAGATTTCCTACTTCCTCTGATTTCTACTTACTGTCCGGGAGTTTGTATCATTAACAACACTTCTTGCAAGCACCTTTTGTTGTCTATGCTATTGACGCCAGTGAAGACATGAATAAGATGAAGGAGCGCCTGGTCAGCCTTAATGACCAAATCAGCTATCTTCAGGCCGAGAAGAAGTAGATTGAGAAGGAGTTGAAGGCAGGGAAGAAAGAGAATACCGCGTTAGCTGATAAGTTGGCCAAAATCTGCCTTCATGCCAAAGACCTGGAGGTGAAGGCCGAGCGGGTGATCGCCTTGGAACATGACATAGAGGCACTGCAGCGAGAGAATGCTAAGCTGCGGTTGAAGCTAAAGGACCGAGACGGCTAGATTGTCGATCTATGGGGCCAGATTCCCACGCATGGTGAACTTGCCGTTGCTAAGTTCAAAGAATCGGACGAGTTGAAAGCCATGCTCAAGGCGGCCCGAGAAGGCGGTATCACTGAGAAGTTTGGCGAATGGAGCCGCCTTAGCTATTTGGACAAGGCCAAAATGACAGCAAACCTAATCGCGGCTCGGGAGGCCAAAGAGAGGGAGTCGAAGTCTAAAGCTGTTGCCGGCAGGAAATCGGATGCCCTGGAGGGTGAGCCGTCCGAGAGGGCTGCAGAGAAGGAAGGCGATGGTGATGACGACCTGGCCAAGTCGTCCGAGGATAAGGACGGGGAAGGCCGCGAAGTGTAGGGTGAGGATAGAACCATGTACTTGATCCTGGTGACTTAACGTCCTAGGCATTTTGTAAAGACCCACTAGTGGTAGACATCGGGATACCGGGTTGTAATATATCATACTTATCTTATGCGTTACTTACATCGCCTGGTGTGCTGCCTTGAGTATAGTCCGGATTCTAATGGATTGACTTACTCCAATGAGGTCGATATTCAACTGGAGGCCTTGCTCGTTGGTCGCAACATCGAAGTTCTCGACCCTGCCCGAAGGTATGTAGGTCTCGATCGGCAAGACAACTTCTGTGCCGAAGGCCATACAGAAGGGTGTCTCTCTCGTTGTTTCTGTTGCTGTGGTTCTGATTGCCCATAATACCTCCGACAACTTCTATGCCCACAGGCCCTTGGCATCATCCAGCTTATTTTTTAAAAGCTTTTTGATGATCTTGTTGACTACCTTTACTTGACCGTTGGTCTGTAGGTGTGCCATGGACGCGAAGATCATCTTAGTGCCCATAGCCTTAGCGAACTCGATCAGGTGGCTGTTATTGAATTGAGTTCCGTTGTCCATGACGATTGTCTCTGGGATCCCGAATCTGCAATATATATTTTTCATCAAGAAGTTCTTCACGCACTCGGTGGTTACTTTCCCAAGAGGCTCCACTTCCACCCACTTTGTGTAGTAGTCAACAACCACTATCACATACTTGAACTGCCCGGGGGCCGTGGGCAGGATCCCGATGAGGTCTAAACCCCATTGTGCAAAAGGCCATGGCGATAGCAAGATCGATAGAGCAATAGGAGGGAAATGCGTGTCGTTGGCGTGTAAATGACACTTACGGCACCGAGCCGACATTTTGTCGGCCATGGCACCCATGTTAGGCTAGAAAATCCCGCACGTAGCGCTTTGTATGCCAAAGAGCGAGATCTCGAATGGTTCCCGCATACTCCCTCATGTATCTCCTCCATGATTACTTGCCCTTGTCACACACTTCAGGTTGGGAAAACTGTAACCTATGCGGTATAGCTTCCCGTTCATGATCGTGTATCTAGCGCACCTCGATTGGAGCTTTCGGGCCTGTCACCTGTCGTCCGGGCGCACCCCCACCTTCATGAACTCTACTATGGGATCCATCCAAGTAGGTTCTCCGGGTCTCGCGTCAATCGCGAATATTTCCGAGATGGTCTTACTTATACTCGGCTTTCCCAATACCACTATCCTTGCCTTCCTTCGCCCCTTCTCGGGCCCTTCGGTAGCAAGCCGAGCAAGAGCATCCGCATTGCTGTTTTCTTTCTGCAGGATGTGCGTCAGAGAAGCTGACTTGAAGCGTTGTATAAAGGCTTTCGACAGGGCTTGATAGGAGCTCAACTGCGGCTCCTTGGCATCGAAACTCCCGTTGACCTGATTTACGACCAGTTGAGAATCGTTATACACCTCGACACTTTCCACGCCGATATCACGGGTGAGCTGCAACCCGCCAATCAATGCTTTATACACTGCAGTGTTGTTGGAGGTTTTAAATTAGAATTCCAAGGCGTACTCAGGCTTGAACCCATCGGGAGTTTCCAATATGATTCCCGCCCCAGTCTTGTGTCTCGTCACCGAGCCATCCACAAACAGTTTCCAATGTGGTGGTGGCAGGCTATCATTACCCTGCCCGGCTTTGGGGGAAAGCTCCCCTGCGCCTTCCAGTTGATGGAGCTCTGCCGGATCATCCACCCCCTTCATGGGCGTGAGTTCAGATATAAAGTCTGCTATCGCCTGCCCCTTTATGGCGACTCGCGGCCTGTAATGAATATCGAACTCTCCAAGCTCTATTGCCCATTTCACCAGTCTCCCGCTGATCTCTAGCTTTTGCATGATCTGCCTGAGGGGGTGATTGGTGTAGAGTGTTATCGAGTGTGTCTGGAAATAATGTCTGAGCCTTCTTGCTGTCACGATAAGCGCCAAGGCAAGTTTCTCAACGTCCGGGTATCTTTTCTTAGTGGGAGTGAATCCCTTTCCGGCGTAAAACACCACATGCTCGACGTCAGACTCCTTTCTTATCAACACTGAGCTGACTACCATTTCCGATGCTGCGGTATACAGGTAGAGCATCTCGCCCGGGGATGGCTTTGACAAGACTGGCACGGACGTGAGGTATGCCTTTATTTACGTGAAAGCTTCCTCCTGCTCTGGTTACCAGATTATCTTCTTACAATGCTGGTCTCGCAGCAGCCAAAAGAAGGGGGCACACTTATCTGTGAGTCGTGACACGAATCTCGCTAGGGCGACGATCTTCCCGGCCGACGACTGCACTTCATTCCGCTCCTTGGGCATTTCCTTGTCCAGGATGGCTATGATCTTCTCTGGATTGGCTTCTATTCCCCTCCCGCTCACTATGTGGCCAAGGAACTTCCCTTTCACCACCCCAAATATGCACTTCTGAGGGTTCAGTCTCATCACGTACCTCAGTATCACCTCGAAGACCTTCTCCAGATGTCTGACATGCTTCTCAGCCGTTAGACTTTTGACCAGCATGTGGTCAACATATACTTCCATTATTTTCCTGAGGTACTCGGCGAACATTGCATTCATCAACCGCTGGTAGGTGGCCCCCGCATTCTTTAATCCAAAGGCCATGACCTTGTAGCAGTATAACCCCCTGTCAGTCGTGAAGGCTGTGTGCTCCGCATCCCCCTTGTGCATTTGTATCTTATTATAACCCCCGTAAGCGTCCATGAAGCTCAATAATTCAAACCCGAACGTGGAGTCCACTAGCTGGTCTATGCGGGGAAGAGGGAAACTGTCATTGGGGCATGCCCTGTTGAGATTCGAGTTATCCACACACATTCTCCATTGTCCTGTTGACTTCTTCGGGACCATAACCACATTGGCCAGCCATTGAGGGTATCTGACCTCTCGGATAAACTTGATTTCTATTAACTTCCTTACTTCTTCCCTTATTACTTCGTATTTCTCGGGCTTAAACATCCTTCGCCTTTACCTTACGGGAGGGAATCCCTTCTCGATCCCAAGCTTATGGGTCACGATGCTGCTCGATATCCTAGGCATATCTTTGTAGGTCCAGACGAAAGCCCTACTGTTCTTTCTAAGGAATGCCACTAGAGCCTCTCATACTTCAGGTGCTTGCCCCTTCCCTATAATTACTTGCCGACTCGGGAATTCTTCTGATACCGACACCATTTCTGTCTCTCCTACCGCGCCGGGATGCTCTGTGTCAGATTCCGGGTCGTCCTGGGGATCCACATATGAGTCAGAGGTGGAGACTGCGGCCTGGCCTGCAGTGAGGACCTCCGACCTTCTCCTCCCGTCCTCAACTGCGTAACAATTTCTTGCCGCCGCACGGTCCCTCGGATTGTAATGACTCCAGTTGGGGTTGGGACCTTCATCATCAACATGTGACCGGCAACAAATGACTTCAGCTTCCATAAGGCTGGCCTTCCTAAGATCCCGCTATAGGATGACTCGCAATCAACCACGATGAATTCAACTATCATGCGAACGATGCCCTCTCGCCCTTCCAGGCTCACTCCAAGGCTATCTGATCCGAGAGGCTGAACGACGTCGCCCGAGAAACTGATTAAGGGCTCATGATCTTGTATCAACTTGCTACGCCCTCGATGTAGTCCATCCCAAGCACTCCGGAATAACACGTTGACCGAAGCCCCTGTGTCAACCAAGATCTTCTTCGTTATGTAGTGGTCGAGTTGTAATGTTATTAAGAATGGGTCCTCGTGTGGCCTTATACCCTCCTCTTCCTCTTCTAGGAAGGTTACGGATTTCCAACCGGTAGCCACCTGTTGATTGTTGCTACTTCCATAGGTGAAGACTTCCCGGCCATCCCTCCTTCCTGTACATTGCTTCTTGGCTCTGTTGCTCTTGTTATCTATCCGGGAGCCGCCATGTATAGTGTGTATTGTCCCGTACCCTTCCATAGCCCCTACATGCCTTTGCCTGGGCACATATTGCTGCAATTTCCCTTCTTTTAGCCGGTTTGTCACCGCATTTTTCAACTCTATGCAGTTGTTTATGTGATGACTTGCCTCCTCGTGATATCCGCAAAATTTTCCCGTGTCTTCTTTAGTGAGCCGCGATGCGGGAAACTTCCTTACCGGGGGTGGTAGAATGACAGATTTATTTCATATTGTCTCGTAAGTGGCATTGAGCGTCGAGAAATGCTCTTTATTTGCCGGTGCCGCTCTCACGTACCCCGTGTCCCGGTAGGAGCCCTTCGCCTTTGCTTGCGAATCATATTGCCTCCCTGCCTTCCTACCGCCCTTTTCCTTGTGTCTTTTTCCCGAGTAGGAACTCGGCTCTTGCACTCCCTTCCAGGCCCGAACTTCCTGGACCACTTGCACTGGCGATTCTTCACTCACCTCGATCTTTCTTTTCCCGACCGAGCTTCCCCCGTAGGTATCGTGATCCGCCTGCGCGTGCCTGATCGCCATTTCCATAAGCTAGTTGTAGCCTTTTGGATTTTCGATCCTTACGACATACATGAATTTTTCGAGGAGCAGTCCTTGAACGAACGCCTCATCTGCAACCCTTTTGTTAAAGTTCCTGACTCTAGCGGTGGCTCCTTGCCAATAGTTCACGAAGGCTTTCAACCCCTCGCCCCTATCCTGCTTAACCTTGAATAGTTGGGTGGTGCTCTGTCCGTCCGTTCGCAGGATGAATCTGTTGACAAACCTGTCGGCCAATTGCCAGAAGCAATAGATTGAGTCTGACGGGAGCTCATAGAACCAGCTTAGCGCCTCCCCCAACAAGGTTTCTTGGAACATGTTACAACATATCGCGTCTGAGTACCATTTGGCGTTGGTGTGAGACTTGAAACTCTCCAGGAAAAGATGAGGGTCCCAATCCCCGTTGTAGTTTAGTTTCAACAGTTTTGCCGTGCTCGATCGGGCGGACTGGGTGATCGCTCTTGTAAACGGCCCCCCTCTTTCTTCGAAACTTACGCGAGTCGGATTACACGCCCCCTTCTTTCAGTGTCCGTGACCCTTTCAGTTAAACTCGCAACACTATTCATGATCGCCCTCAGGGTTTCTTCCATTTCTCCCGATATTCCAGCACGGCGATCCAGGACCGGTTGGGGCACGGGCGGGGGTCCGTCATTTCTCATTTCATCCGGAAACAGGTCCGTCCCTATATGCACGGTCCTGCAATTCCCCCCCGGCCGAGCGCCTGCCAATCTTGACGTGGCCGCCCGGTCTGACTCGGCCGCCCTATCCAACTCTGCCGCGTGATCCAATGCTTCCCGTTGACCTATTCCTCGGGACATGGCGCTCAGTAGAGTGGCGTTTTCTTTTTCTAGCCTGGGCTCCCTCCCGGAAGCTTCTTCCTGATCTCTAACCCTCTGTTGCTCCAGCCGAGCAATTTGAGCCCTCATCCCTTCCATTGCCTCTGCTATCTCTTGAGCATTTACGTCTCGCGGCTCTCCCTCTGGCGTTTCCTCCCGGATAGCTCTTCCTGCCCCTCGCGAGCTTCCTCTTGCTTCCGGGGTTCTTGCAACTATCAGTTCTCTTCGTTCTTCTCTTCCCGTCTCTCGCTCTAGGTGGTCGCTTGACTTGGCCATTGAGCCATGTCGATTTTTAGTACGGGTTCCCACAGACGACGCCAAATGTTTCTACACAATCCCGGATGGGGTATGCGGAAGCTGATGGTGGGTTTGATAGGCAGTTACCTCCTCTCCTGGTACCCTGCAAGTGAAAGGACGACCGGGAACCTCCGGTCTTTCCTCCTCTGATGATTAAGTCAGTTTCTGATGGATCAAAGGGTAATTAACAAGGGTAGTAATTGTACCTGACAAACTGGTGGTTGGGCTATATTTATAGCCCAACCGGTGCTCCCCTTCCCATGAAACCGATGTGGGATTCCATGTCCAATTTCAAGGTGGATTTCTCTCGTGCCTCTAATTGTCTTGAGCCCAGTATTACGACCATGATTAACTCGGCCCATCCAGCGCATGGGCGGGATCCTTAAATTGGCCACAGTTGTGGTGGAATGCCTGCAGGTTTATGGGCTAGAGAGGTTGTTTCACGCACAACCGACTACACTATCTTTGTCTCTACAGTTTATACTTGATCAAAAATTAGATTGTTTCTCTACTAATCTACTATCACTCATGTCCTAAAAAGAGGAAGAAAAAAAAAAGGAAAATGCCCATATAGTACTAATTTAAACCACTAATTCCATATTCCAATGACAATCTTTTTCACAAGCTCATTCCAATATAAGGTAACATTTTTTATGCACAAATCTTTACTAAAGTTTTAATAAACCATATTAATTTAAGACTATTTTGCCCTCACCCCTTAAACATGTATAGAGAGAGAAAATGGAAGAGAGAGAATACTTGCCGGAATCTCATTGGACTCCGGCCACCTGCCGCGGGACTCCGATCACCGGCCACCGGACTCCGATCACCGGTTGCCGGATTTCCCCTGTCGTCAGATTTCGGTCACCGATGGCTCGGTTAATGACCTCTAATAATTTGGTTATTGATTCTTAATAATCAGTTACTGACCCCCAATAATCGGGTTACTACCCCCAATAACTGGGTACTGTCAGTTACTGACCCCAATAACTTAGTTACTGACCCTAATAATCGGGTTACTGATCCCCAATAATCAGGTTATTACCCCCAATAACTTGGTTACTGATCCCCAATAATCAGTTACTAACCCCAATAATCGGGTTACTGACCCTAATAATCAATAAAAACACAAAAGAACAAAGAAGATAGAAGAAGAAGAATAAGTAGAAGGTGATTTCCAACAAAAAGGAAACCTTAAAAAAAATTACTAACTCCCAGTAACTCTTAATGACCCCCAATAATCAGTCAAAACACATATAAACAAAGTATAGATACAATACAAATTTCATGACTTCGGCAAGTTATAACCCAAAGATAGACTAAACCATTTGCTCATCTATCACAATCAATAATTATCAGTTTATCACATACAATACCATAGCCTGCATCATCTCATATTCTCATTCATATGTATCATGTATGATGTATCATTAGCTTAACCTCTAGTTTTCTCCTCCCTCAACGAGTAGTTCTCCTTCTTGTACCCAACAAAGGACTATGTGAAGAAAGCATTACAATGCTTAACAATAGATCTAAAGCTAGATCGGCTGGGTGCTCATCTCCGGTCAAAACCCTTGCCACCAACGACCTGATCTGATCGCACTCGGGCTTGAAGAGATGAAGAGGTACGTTCATCCACAACAGTTTTATGGTGATGAGGTTGACGATCGAGAGCGCCGACAACGGACGACGTTGACGACGCCGGTTGATGTTTCCTGCTGTTGTTACTGACGTGGTGGCTCCAACGAAAGAGGACGACGACGAGGCTATGGTGATTGTCGCTTGTTGCAGCGGCGACGGCTGTGAGGCTTTGGAATATGAGGATGAGAACGGCGGGCGATGATGGTGGAGAGAGAGAGAGAGAGAGAGAGAGAGAGAGAGAGAGAGAGAGAGAGAACCAAGTCGGGATAAGAGAGATGGAGAAAGAGATGAGATTTGTGTGGGTGTAGTTACACAGAGACATGGTAATAACATCTTTTTCTTAAGAATAATTAGAATGGACACACGGATACGATTTTTATTGGAATAGAGTTTACTTTTGTTATTTTTGACCAAATAGGCATTTTCTCAAAAAAAATATTGAGATAAGTTGTATCATAATCCTACATTATCCTAAACAGATAGAATCTCACCGGCCAGCTTATAGAGCAATTGCAAGGTACGTGTGACAATCTCAGTAGGACAATGTCATGACTCATTACTACTCATGTCATGGGTTATTAAGAATCAACTTAAAATGGAGGTTTACAAGAAGAAACTCATAGGACCATAAACATCATCATTTTTGGCCTGACTTACTAAAGACGCCATTATATTTTTCAGATGTATGCACCTACTTTCCTTGTCCCATTGCACATAGTGTATGATCGGATTATATATATACGCCTGTCTAATCTTAGTTAGTGCCACCAACTCCTCACACCATCCATCACACAGACACTTGGATCCACCAAAGCTTCGTCTTCTGAGATGGTCTTCTGAGATGTAGACATGTAGTAGAGGCTGTAGAGCTCTCTCTTTCCGCTACTATAATAAAACCCAAAACACCTTCAGTGGCTGCAGTGGATGTTCGACCTTTGGCCATCCATTCTTTTGACTCCTTTTGTCTTTGGTTTCTCCACCCACCCTTTTCCCTTTTCATCATCACTACTCTCTCTCTCTCTCTCTCAAGAATTATTACAGCCACGGGTAACTGTCGGTGGAGTGCAAGCATCCTATGAAGGTTTGGTCAATATAAGCTGGTTCTGTGCTCTTACTTTCATTTCCAAACGTTACACAGTAATTCTGGTGTTTCACTTTACCCCGGTGAGAACAAACTTCTTCTTCCTCTTCTGCACCTTCTTATCTTCGTCTTCTTCTTCTTCTTCTTCTTCTTCTTCTTCTTCTTAGCTTGAGATAGTACTACAATGTCAGTTTATGTGATCACCTTTTTTCTCTAAATTTTGTAGTTTCCCTTTCTTCTCTTCTTGAATTTGTTCATGCATGCAGCAGCTTGCAAGTCTCAGGTCTTATGTGGTAAGCTAATAATTTATTTTTTATCATAGCATAAAGGTTTAGGATTTCAAGTGTTCATATAGATTTTCGAATTTCTATGGTGATCTACAAAAATCAACTTTTCTTCAAGCATATAGCATTGATTCCTAGATGGTATTTTGATCGAGATTTTGGTGATATTTTCGTGAAAATTAACTGATCCATGACTTATTATCTGACATCTTAATGTTATTGTAAATTTGTAATTTATGGCAAATTGGTTAAGAAATTCTGAAATATAGCCTTAAAATGTGGAACAGCTTACAATGCCATTCTCATCATCTTCTTGATCAGTAACTTTCACCTTCTTCTTTCTGAGTTCTGACAGTCTTTTATCGCCCTCCATTTTAGTTTTGCTTCTTTTGGATCCTGCACTTGGATTTCTGGATGTCATTCTTTTTCTCTTAACTCAGTACATAATGCTTTTAATCAGTCAGTCTGATCCATTTTGCCTCAGTTTCTGGGTGAGACACAATGTGGTCACTGATTGGCATAGATATGCAATATTGGTAAGTAAAGACAATTAGACCTCTAGTTGATGCTTTCCTCTTGTGGTTCTGACAAAGCGTTTTTAGCCCAGTAATAGTATTGTGCATTTGAGGAATGTCAGTAATTTCGATTTCAGTGTTTCTGTAACATCTGTTTTAAATGTCAACCCCAATTTTTTTTTTCTCTCTCTGTGATCCTTTACTTTCTTTGTTAAGGAAATTACACTATTAACTTCTGCATTTTAGGTTCTCTAGATAGGAAATATGTACAGTGGTGTATATATGGTATAATTTCGTGTTAGGTATAGAGAGAAAAGGATTTTATGCTCTCTAGATAAGATTTATACTTGTGTATGCAGAATTTTGTGTTAGGTATAGTATTTCACCAATTGTATAGTAATATGCTATCTGCACTGGTGGCACATCAATGCAGAAGTAATGACTGTTGAAAGAAAACTAGTATACGCTTGTTTTCATTTTTATTACGATTGTTAGGTGACTTGTCTTTGCTGATGGTTTTTCAATGGTTATTAAATTCTCCCTTTCTGTTATTGAATTGCAGCTGAAATCATGGACCACAGGGGTTGGCTTTGGAGGAAAAAATCTTCAGAGAAGACGATTGTTTCAACTAACAGACTTGCTATTCCTTTAGGAACAATTGAAGAAGAAGAGGTAACTAGCGCTGTCAAAACTACTAAAAGTATTGCCAAACATGTCAGTAGGGCCGTAGTCTTCTTTGTAGATGTTGAATTCATTTCCTATGTTAGGTACAAACATATCCAGCTGAGAGAGGAAATGATGTAGAGAGACCGGGGAAATATCTGAATGAGAAGTTAGCTTCAGTCCTTCTTGACTCTAACAATAAAGGCATACCAGGTAATTCTCAGTTATGCTTTTCCATAATGTTTATTCTTTAAGAAGTTTGCTTTGTACATGACCACTAAACCACTTCTTAAATATTTGTTACTTACATGTTGGCTTTTATCAGGAGATTTAGTACCAAAGCAAGAACTAGATGAAGCTTTGAGGCAGGGAATAGCTGCAAATGAAAGATCAATCCATTCAGATGATGCATTGAAAGAATGCATGGAACAATTAATTTTTGTTCGGGAAGAACAGGAGCAAAGAATACATGATGCTGTTATGATGGCATCAATAGAGTATGAGAAATCTCAGAAAAACTTAGAAGCTAAGTTGCAAGAGAGAAATGAACAGGTTACAAACTTGGCTGTTGAAAATACAAATCTGACCAGGGCCCTTCAAGCAAAAGAGAAATTCATGGACGATTTATGCAGACAGAAATCTCAAACAGATGCAGAATTTAATGCACTAATGGCTAGACTGGATTCAACAGAAAAAGAAAATTCCTTCTTAAGATATGAATTTCACATGCTAGAGAAGGAACTCGAGATTCGAAGTGAGGAGATGGAGTACAACCGTCGGTGTGCTGAAAAATCACACAAACAACATTTGGAGAGTATGATGAAAATCACAGAGTTAGAACAAGAATGTCAAAGACTCAATCTTCTGCTGCGAAAACGGCTGCCAGGTCCTGCTTCAATGAATATGAAGAATGGAGTTAAAATGATGGGGAGGGATCAAACGGAGATGAGAAAAAGGAAGCTTAATCCTACTAGAGATATGATTGTAAGAGATGCCAACATGGGAAACTCGCCTGAAATACCAACTAAGAATATGAGTTTCATGATTGAGCAGTTGCGTAATATGGAAGAGGAAAACAAAGTTCTTAGAGATATTTTGACCAGGAAAAACTCTGAGCTTCTTTCTTCGAGGAACATGCATTCTCAGATAGCTTCCAGATTGTCTCAGGCTGAGAAATCTATGGAGCTGGCACGATGTAGTCCTATCCCAAATGATGTTTCTCGATCTTCAAGGTATGACATTTGCAGTGATGATGGGATGAGTTCTTCCGGATCTTGGGCTAGTGCATTACTGTCAGAGTTGGAACATTTTAGAAGTGGGAGGCTTAGAAGTCCACAGGAGCAGAAAGAAATGGAGGTTTCAGACATGAGCTTAATGGATGATTTTGTTGAGATGGAGAAATTGGCAATAGTTTCTGCGGATACACCTAAAAATATACATAATATTCGCTTTACTGGTAAGGAACTGGTACGAGTTGGAGATCACTATAGCATGAGCAAGTACAGTGAGTCCAGAGATGTAGTACCTGAGAATTCTTTTGACTGGCTTCAGGTTGTTTTGAAAGCAATGTTGGAGCAAAAAAATATGTCAAAGCGAAGTCTAGATGAGCTATTTGAGGACATCAAAATTGCTTTGGGTTACCTAAAACAGCCAACTGAGCATGAGGCTAGTAAAACTGCAGAATCTCAAGAGAAGTCATTGTGTCTAGCTCTAGTTGCTTCTTCAAATGAAAATAAGGTTGGTGAGAAACTGCAAGAAGAAAACAGCAGACTAAAAGATGAACTGAACAACATGGAATCGGCAAAGAAAGAAATGGAAGCTAAGCTACAGTCAGCAATTGAAAAGAACGAAGCATTGATGGTACAACTTCAGGAATCACAGCAAAGCCTTGGAACCCTACAAACAGAACTAGAGAGTCTGAGAGAAGCAGAGGGGTTGATAGAAGACCAGCTCGAAAATCAGAAGTCGATTAATGAAGACCTTGATACCCAGCTAACTATTGCCAAAGCAAAGTTAAATGAAGTCTTCCAGAAGTTCTCCTCTTTAGAAGTGGAATTGGAGGATAAACATAATTGTTTCGAAGAACTAGAAGCAACATGTCTTGAGCTCCAACTCCAGCAAGAAAGGTAATCATCGGTCCACTCACTCCACTGCATCTTCTGTAATATAGTTTCTATTCGCTTAATGAGACATTTATGATTTATGAAATGTCTGATTCACAGTGCAATAAAGATGGAAACTCCAGAGTATGACATAAGCAAAGAGGAAAAACAGTCCCAACCTGTAAGTTACTCATACCGGTTTTCCTTTTTTCCTAACATACGTAATGATGTTAGATACTAAACAAATTACCAGAACTGAAATAATAGATCCAATAAGAGATAATCCGGCCATCTGTGTTCTGTCTGTTTGTAACTTGAAAGACTAGTTCCAAAATACAGTGAGCAAATTTCATGTTTTAGAAATGGTTTATCATCTGTAACACATTTCACTTTGTTTTAGAAGGAGTTCAATGATTAGATATAAATGAACTTTCATAAAGAATCTCCTAATTAGGCACTGTGGTGTGACAATTGTTAAACTTCTAGGGATGGGAAATCACAACAGCTTCAGTGAAGCTGGCAGAGTGCCAAAAAACCATCCTAAACTTGGGAAAACAGCTGAAGGCACTAGCTACACCAAGAGAAGCAGCACTGTTTGACAAGGTGTTCTCTACCACCAGCGCTGCAGCCAACGGCACCAACAATAACTTGCCCAAGCGCTCTTCTCTACGTGATCGAATGCTAGATGATGAAGATCCCAAAGACAGGGTTCTGAAGTCTCCAAAGGGTAAACATGCATCAAGGGATGCAGATGCACAAAAACCATCCCTTCTTCACTCTGATAGTCATAATGCTTTGTCCACTCCTAGTGCTCTGGTAAATACCCGGCAAGTAAACTTTGGTTCAAAGCATCTGGCTATTGTGCCGAGTAAGAAACAAGGAGGTTTTGGATTTCTAAGGAGGCTACTGCTGAGGAGGAAGAAAGGAAGCAGCAAGAAACCACAAACCTTGTCCAAAGCTTGATTTTCAGAAGGTGAGGAACCTAAAAGAAATTGCAGCAAATTGCAAGACTTTCATGAGGTAATAAGACTTGGTAGCATATGACTTCTGATTTCTTCTGCTGTTTGGTTTTTTCTCATTACTACTTGGCATTACTAGAGTTTAAGCTTATTTTCTAGCATAATGTGAGCGAGTGAGATCTGTGAGTTTGTGAGTCTGCCTGATGTATATATATCTTTGTTTGAAGCTTCGAAGACTATAATTACATAATTAATAAGAATGACAGACGATGATCAGATCAAACATATTTACATTTCTGGGATTGGCCCCTCGTACATGAAGGTTGATCTTCCCGGTACAATCAATGTTATTGTACAAATTCTACGAGTGAATCAAATCTATGATCAATCTTCCTCTAATATTCAAATCCTTGTAAGTTTATCTTATTGCAATGAAATCAATAGACTATAGTATAGTGGTCCTTCTACGTTTCTGTGATGGCTGCAGCTGCTTCCTTCATATCAAGCAAGGCCTCTTCGAAGCACTTGGCTAGAAATGCCGGGTCAGGGATGATATCTTTGGCCACCAATATTTGCATGTCTGCCCTTTCAGCATAGCTCACCATGTGCATTGTGAGTGCCTGCATTACCAACCAGCAAAAAACAATCATGTTATAAGACATCTATGTACTCGAACATTCAGCTTTGCTAGAATTTGAAGTGATTCTATAGCAGTACATGGGGCAAACTTGATGAACTGGCTCTTAGGTAAGTTATAGGATTGCCTCCAACTGTAATTACTTCTTGTGGTCCGAGTATATTTGAGATAGTAAAGCTAGTATTGCAGAGAATCCGGTAATTAAGCCAAGTAGCAACCTGCATACAACAAACACAAGCAATTTAACTTTGAACAAACAAAATAAAACTGAACTTTCTGTTCTTTTGTTATTTTGAAAACCTCATTTTGGTTCTCACCTTTGGTCCCAAGTAGGTCATTACAAACAACCCGATTTTGTATGAGAAATGACCCTCTACAGATTGCTTCTTCTTGTCGATCATCACCTTCGATCTCTTGAGATAGGCTAGAGGGTCGGCATTGCTTTTAGAGTTATGATAATATATAGGTAGGAGAAGCATGCCGAACTTGTTACCCCAACTTGATCCTGAATTGCTCCTCATCAAATCGGACAGCTCCTGGCATAAGTTTGAAGTTTCAGTCATTTCCATTAAGGAAAACAAAGAGAATAGAATGAGGTAAAGGATGACAGTTACAACAAACCTGCAATCCAGGTTGCTCTCTTAGATTAGTCATGGCTACCCCTGTAATTTGAACGCCCTCGGGCAAAGCTGACAAAGACAATTGGTTTTAGTCATGGCGATCCAATGTCACTTATGGAAGTACTAAAACAACTCAATGTCACACCACTTTTACCATTTGGTTTTCTGTGATCCAAGTATCTTGATATCCCTGATGAAATCACCCCAAAAAGTACATCATTGATGGTCTGCACAGCCAAAAAAAATATTCACAGTCACAAACCCACAATTTGTTTCTTTTGAAAGAGAAAAATGGAGCTAACCCAAAATAGAAAACTCAAAATAGAGCTAACCCAAAATAGAAGAACACTCTTTAAACAGACATGACAAAAAACACAACTACTTACCGCATTAGGAATAGCTTTCTTCACATGCTTCATATCTTGAAGCCTAAACTTTGCAGTGGCTAGTTTCCTAGGCCAGAGCTCAACCCCATCACCACCACTGATCTCAGTTTTCCGATCACAAACCCACAAACACCTCAACACAAACTCCACCCCAAACACCAAGCTAAACCAAACCATTGCCACAAACCCACACACCAAACCCAACAACCCTTTCTTATTCTTATTCACTCCCTTACTCTTCCCCGGCGCCAAAGTCGGCAGCTTCCCCTCGTCGTCGGCTCTCCGGCAACTCGCCAAGAACATAGACATGAGCGAAATCTGTTAGGATCTCCAGGATCAAATCCCAGAGATGCCATGGAAAAAGAGAGAAAATAGAGAAACACTAAAGAAAATAAACTAAAATAAAACTTCAATATTCTTTGATAATTCAAAAGACCCAAAGCATGTACATATAAGGACCCTTGGCTGATCACGTGCCCTGCACATGACCAAAAGACTCTAGAATCATAACAATTCCACCCCCTCGAAATCAGACTTGTCCTCAAGGCTGAATTGTCTTTATGCAAAGTGATACATTTCAGGGCTCACAATTTGTGCAGCAGTATGTGTTGAGGTCTTAGCATTGAGGTGTCTGGGAACCTCACTGGTAAGCTGAGTCAAAGCAGCAGCAATGGTACTGATCACTTGCATGATGGACAACAGCAGTGCACAAGGAATGAGAGAGGTAAGTAGCCAAGTGTGAGAGGCTTGAACTACATCATTCAGTAGCTGCGCTTGTGTTCTTGCTGGAGCACCTAGGGCACCATCCAAGCTAGCGTCACATGTCTTAGCCTTGAGTTGCTTCCCGTTTGGCATTGCAACATATCCATGAAAGCAGCTTTCCTCATAGACCAGAAGAAATCCACAGGAAGCACAAGCTGAGAGGAAGCGTACCAACGTGAATGCAGCAAGTTGGAATGACTGTGATCGCATCCGAAGACACAGGTGGAGAGCTTCATAGGCAAAACCATTGAGGGAATACCCAAAAGAACCAGAACTCCAAGGAAGCACATGTTTGTCCCATGTTGTAACAAAGATATATCGAGCATCCCTAATGATATGGCATTTTGCATGCAAGTCAACAAGAAGATTGCTCACATTAGACACTGTCAATCCAAGTTTAATCCCACATCTATGAACTGACCTTCCCATACACAAATTACCCGATTGTGCACAAGCTAAACGCACCCTTGGAGGGGTTATAGAATGCTGCAAAAGGCCAACCCATCCCTTGTCCGAATACAACTCCAAAGCCTCCAACGAGTACCCATTATGTATGTAGTACCCAACAATCACTGCAGTCCACAGAACAAGATCAATCATGGAATTCCCATCAATCATGGAACATGCATCTCTTGCGTCCCCACACATGACCAATTCAGCAGCCAACTGCAAGTCTAGGCTACCAAAAGATGATCTCAAGAGTAGTAGAAAGTCAACCAGCATACGAGTGTTGCTAACTCCGTTAATCACCAGACAGCCCAGTATCTGTGCATCTTCACTTAAAATGCAAAACTGAACTACTGAAAATTGAGACAACCAATTGGTAGCAATGTCTTCACAACAGCAACTAACCATGTCATCTTTCACCCGAATGCTTCGATAGATTGCATGCGGCACAACTGTAGTACCAAAATCATGTGGCTTTGAGAAGTTCGCTTGCAGCAAATAAATCATTACAGTTATGTTCAGATCAGAAAAGTGCACAATTGTCAAGAAAGTTGTTTCTCGAGTGTTCAGATCATCAGTGAACCAAATGGTAGTAGCAGCTACCCAAGAATCAAGCTTCTTGTCTTGTGGTTTATCAAAAAACTCGATAATGAATCCCTCTTCATACATCAAGACATCGGTAATGTACCAGTACCTGCTGTGATGGGTTATACGATATGCCAAGCTTTCTATTTCCCTTGCAGCTTCTCTCCTGAATGTTGTACTAGGACATGTCAGCAAACAAAATAAAATTGAGATTCCAACACTTCCCATCCAGACATAGATCTCAATGGAATAAATTCTCTTGCCACATAATGCAACAGCAATCGTATCCATTACGTTAGCCGTTGATCTCAGCTGCTCCCTACTAACATTCCATAACAGCAGTGTGGCAAGCATGTATGTGTAAACATAAGAGATCTTGGCATTTCTTACCAATATCCCTAATAAGTCATCATGAAGCAAAGTATCACTGAAAGCAATATAAATCACAACATAGAGCTTAACCAGATAACACCATACCCCTACCGAAGCTGCTCGGAAATACTGGGGATTGCGGGAAATGAATATCTGAGACACCATGAGGTGGATTATTTGATTAAGTTCTGCTAGTGCTTTTCTGCAAGAGGGTGGCTGCGTCTTTGCTGTCTCAGAATTACCAAGTTCACAGAAATGAATGAACCACGACATTAGCAGAAGCAAGGGAAGATCATGCGCTTGAAACCATGTCAACATTTCTCCAGTACAATACTTATTCACAGCAGTATGGAAGGAGGTCCACTTGGTAGAATCTGCTGTAAAAATGAAAAGACACATATGAGGTTGTAGTAGTTGTTGGCAGATCCTCCCGACGAAAACAATGATCGATCTCTTGGAACCCATGGTAACAAGTAAGAAATAGCGCTGGAAAGCAAGAAGCTCCTGTACTAAATGCAGCTCAAAATGACCAGAAGTAGGCAAGGGTGGCCCAAGATGATCAACTCGAAAACCCCAGGCATGACTAAAAGATGGCATAACAGTGACAATGTCAATATTGAGAATTGAAAGCAGCAACTCAAAACAATGCCGGGCAGAAAGTGCAACTTGCATGTAAACAAATATATTCTGGGCATCAATTCGCATGCTCTCAACTAAGCTTGCAACATGCAAATCATAATCAAAATTTCCTTCAAAACTTGAGATGGGAACCTTTAGGCGAACTTTCCAGTTAGTTAGACTCATGTTGAAGTTTGCTACTCCCAGAGGTGTCATTATTGCGCTGACATCAAAATGACACAACAAAAGAGCCTCCAATCTAGAATGCAGAATAGTTACCTCAGAAAAGTTTTCCTCAGACAACAATAAATGAGACAAGCCAAGCATAATTGCACTATGTTTATGATCAGAAATCATGTGGTCTGCCTTATGAATAAGCTCACAGTCTTCAAGCACCAAGCAAGACTCGCATAAACTCTTCACTGTAACCTTCATTGTGGGTAAGCCACCACTTTCATCCCAAAGACCATTCGAAGCCAATTCTGGATGTTTTGAGCTCACATTATAATTACAACCGAAAGCAGCAGTAGATAATGTTGAAAGAGCAAATGCAACAGGGGCACTACCCATGGCACTAGTGAACACAAACATCACTCCATCATCTCCCGTGCCATACTTATCGCCAAATAGCCATGTTGAAAGAAATGACTTCTTTGCCTCCCTAAATTGACCCAGTTTGCAATATTGATACACTGAATCCAGTTGTTCTTTGCAAAGTTCATCTGTCATCGAAATCTGCTGTTCCATTTTGGCATGCAAGCTTCTCACAAGTTTGTTTTCAGCTATCCCATAGTTTTTCATAGTGTCTTGATTACCATTCACACCAATGTCAACAACATTTTCCTTACCATTAAAACCATCATTGTGCTCCTTGTCTGGTGGCTCAACTTCATCAGCTCGCACATATTCGGAAGTCATCTCATCCTGCTTGGCAGTAGCACTCTTAATCACATTGAACTCTTTAACCTCTTGTAGACTTCCAATAACTTCACGGGTGATAATAGGCATTTTAGTACTATGAATGGAAGACTCCACACTTCCCTTACTAACATTCATGCTCTTACTCCCAATATTCAATTTGTGAGTCATACAAACATTACCATCCACACTGCTACCTTTAGATACCACACCATGCCCAGGAGTATTCAAATCCAAAATCACATCAGAAGATATTGTTGAATTAGCAAATGTCACAGGTGTTGTACCCATTTCACAAGGGAATCCAATTATATCTTCATGGTGAGGTGTAGTACACCCAGTATAAACAGACTTTCTTTGAAGTTTACCATTAGAAGACAATACAGCTAAGGAAGAAGCCATACCAGAAACAGGAGTAACCTTGGGAATTGACGACTGCTGCAGAGTCTCAAATTTCCCACTTCCTTGAGGTTTACCCATAGTCTTTGGTTGTTCAAAACCTGAGCTATGAAGCCTCAATTCGGTCTTAAAACCTTGGGTAATTTCACCGAGTAGGCGCTGGAATAGGGGCTTGCGCATCAAGAGCTCCTTGCGTTTGTGGCGGGGCTTCTTCACTCCTCCCGTGGCCGCAGTCGACTCAAGAGCGACTTGCTTGCAGCGAGCCCTCCACAGATGAGAGTGAACCACCATAGGTTCATGTGAACTGGTTGGTGAAATTGAAGGATGAATCTGAAGATTCGGGTTAGGATGAGGTGTGTAGTAACACGGGATGGATGGTCTCTGAGGAGAGGGTTGTGGAGAAATAGAATGAGTGGGTTGCAAGTGAGGAGAAGGGTAGTACTGTGCCTGAGACTGAGAAGCACAAGAGAATTGGAGAGGAAGCCAGTGGCCATTGATTAGGGTTCCAGAATGGCTGCTCTGCGGCGGTGGTGAGTATGAATTTGGTTGTGCGAAATGCAGCGGTGGTGGGTAAGGGTTTGGTGGTGTGAAATGGTGCGATGGTGGGTAAGAGTGTGGCTGTGTGAAATTCGGCGGTGGTGGTGTATAATAGTTGTGCTGCGGTGGTGGATAGTGGTTTGGTTGAGTGAAATGGGTCGCTCTTTGATAAGAGGCTCCGACGGTAAAGTGATAGCTGCAGTTGCAGGCAATTTCACCACCGTATCCTGTCGGAATCAGGCCCAGATGTGGGCTCTGATATCACTTGTTAGGATCTCCAGGATCAAATCCCAGAGATGCCATGGCAAAAGAGAGAAAATAGAGAAACACTAAAGAAAATAAACTAAAATAAAACTTCAATATTCTTTGATAATTCAAAAGACCCAAAGCATGTACATATAAGACCCTTGGCTGATCACGTGCCCTGCACATGACCAAAAGACTCTAGAATCATAACAAAATCCCATCTCCCAGAGCATGGTGGATTCGGAAAATCCCAACGTTGTGAGCAATAAGGAGATGAAACTCCCACATGGGTTTGTCCGTCGGGAGCCCTGAGCCGGTGGAGAGGTCGGCCAGGTAGTTGTTTACGGCGGTCTCGTGGTCACCGGAGGAGGAGACGGGGTCGTGGACGACGATGACGTGGCGGTCGAGGTTGATGTGGGTGGTTTTGTGCCAGCGTTCTCGGCCGTGGGAGTCACGCACCATGAGGCTGGAGAATCTTGGGTGGGTGAGCATGAGGGAGGATTTGACTTGGGATTTGATGGAGTCGACGTCGATTGGATTCTTGAAGCCCATGACGCAGTGGATTGTTTGGTTCAGTTGGGGCTGCAGGAAGAGACGGCCGGCCGGAGTTATGGGCTCGTCGGAATTAGTTGCCGGCGCCGACGAACCCGTTAGAGAAAAAAATAGCAGAAACAAAAAAAATGGGGAGCGACAAAGATATGTGAAGGTTGTGGATTTAATTAATGGGTACGGCTGGTCACAGATTTAGTTGAAGAGGATTTAGAGGTGGCTGTGATTGATGAGAAATTTTTATGCGTTAAAAGAAAGATCACGTAACAGTATGATGTGGTCTTACAGTCTAATTAAATATTGATACTTAGATTTTAGTAAGAAAAAATTAGGATAAATAACACAAATTAGGATAAAAAAATCATCAATTGTTCCATATGTTAAAATAGTCACCTTAAATATTAACAAATGATAAAATAGTTACTTAATTATATATAACATGATGTAATAGTCATGATTAAGTGTTTTAATCATGATAAAAAAGTACATTTTCAAATTTTATAGATTTACGATTCTACCCTTTCTGTTAGTTTGTCTCGTTCTCATCTCTCTTCGTTACTACTTTCTCTCTCGATCTGTTACCGATTTATCTCAGTTCTCTCTCAGCTTTCCTCTGTTATTGCTTTCTCTCTGTACTCGATCTCGTCTTTCTATCGCTCTCTCTCGATCTCGAACTTGATCCCGTCGGCGCCACTTGAGTTTCTTCGTTCGTATCCGTGACGCGGTGGCTCCATCAGTTCCGCCATCCACCATCTTCTAACGCAAACGAGGTCGATGTTTTGCTCATACACAATGTTTTTGATTTCTTTCATATTTTGATGTTTTGATTGATTTATTTCTGTGTTTAATTGTTACAATTTCATATGTTGTCGATCGGTGAATTCTAGAATTCATAGGAATTTAGGGATTTTGAAGCTCTTTGACTCAATCTGTGCTCTATTCACAGCCTCCTAGGAATTTAGTGATTTTAGTCTTTGAAAAAGTGATTTGTTTGCATTGTTTTGCTTATTTTTGTTGTGTACTCTGGTGAATGAGCATGAGTTACTTGCATTGTGTACTCTGTGTTTGTATTGTTTTGCTTATTTTGGTTGTTTGCATTGTTTTGCTTATAGGTGTCATAAGTTACTTGTAATCTGAAATACTATACATATTTCTGTTCAGATACTATGGACAGTAACTATACTACAAAGCTTGTGTACTCTGGTGAAGGAGCAGCAGTTTCATTTGATCGTAGTGTCTCATATATTGATTTTGCTAATTTTGTACGTGACCGATTTCAAGTATTGGGCAGAAGCATTGTCAATCTGAGGTATACTGTTTTTCCTTATGTTGTATCTTACCGTCTTGAAAATGAAGATGATATGAAGATGATGTTTAGAGTTTTGGCCCATTATAGTTCAGATTTTGTTGATGTGGATGTTTGCTCTTTTGATGTTAGTGTTTATGGTTCTGAAAGTGTGTTGAGTAACAATGTTAGTGAAGACTCTAGCGTTTCGTTTGATGAAAATGATTATTTAGGATGTTACAAACCAGAGGAAGCAAAAAGGTATTGTAGCAAAAGGTGGGAGAATTATATCAAATCAAAGGACCAGAAGTTTCAAGGTGGTGTTGAAGAGTTTAGGTTGAAATTACGTATGTATGCAATTGAGATGGGATTTGAGTATAAGTATGTTAGAAATACTAAGAAACGTGTTGTTGCCTATTGTTCTAAGAGAGAGTCGGAGCATTGTGGATGGTGTGTGAAGGCTTCCTTGTTAGAGTATAATCGTTTTTTTGTCATTACTGATCTGGTGAATGAGCATAGCTGTCATGGTGTTGTTCGCTTGTAAACTAATAAGATGATGGGTTCCAAGATTATAAAGTTTATAATGCTTGATAAAGTTCGTGAGAATCCTAACAAGAAGGCTATAGATATATACCATGAGATAAAGTCAGATTATGGGATGGAGGTCTCTTATCGTACGGCTTGGTACGATAAAGAGCGTGCTAGAGGATGTGTTCTTGGTGGTGATGCTAATTCTTATGCTCAGTTAGTTTGGTTTGGTCAAAAAGCAGTGGAATCAAACCCTGGCTCTACTATCAAGATTGAGTATGAACCTGAAACTCGTAGGTTTGAGCGAATGTTTGTGTGTTATGATGCGTGGACGAAGGGTTTTCAGTTTTGCAGACCCATTATGTTCATTGATGCTACCTTCATCTCTAACAAATACAGAGGGCAGCTTATTGGTGCATCTGCCAAGGATGCAAATCAAGGTACCTTTTAGTGAAAGTTATTTAATTATATTGGCAGTTTCTTTGATTGTGATAGTTACATAGTTTCCAAGGGCTTCAGTTCAGTTTTGATTGTTTTAATGGATAGTTACTTTTCTAGTTATTCATGTAACTATCTATGTAACTATACATGTAACTAAGCATGTAACTATCAATGTATGTAACTATTCATGTAACTAAGCATGTAACTATCTATGTAACTATGCATATAATTATCCATGTAACTATGCATGTAACTAATACAACTCAAGTCCCTGCATCACAGATGCATACCTATGAATTGTTTCTTTGATTGTGATAGTTACATAGTTTCCAGGGGCTTCAGTTTTTATGTAACTGTTCATGTAACTTTCATTTATTCATACTGATTTTTTGTTCGTCTTTTTTGCAGGTTTATATCCAGTTGCTTATGCTATTGTTGATTCTGAAACTGAAAGTAATTGGAGATTTTTCCTTCAGTGTGTATCTGAAGTGTTGTCAAGACACCTTATGAGGCATGTGACATTCATTTATGATCGGAATCCTGGTCTTCTTAGCGCATATCCGCATGTCTTTCCCAATAATCCACATGGTTTTTGTTTAAGACACCTTGTAGAGAATCTCTCCAACAAGTATCTAAGTCAGTCACCCCTTCATAAATCTGTTCCTTATTTGTTCATGAGTTGTGCTTATTCTCGCACCCCAGACTCGTATGAAACCAATCTTGCAAAATTGAAGGAGGAAGGGGGTTCTATTGTTGAAGATTTTCTAAAGGACCTTCTTAAGGAAAGCTGGTGTTCGGCTTTTTTTAACGGGGAGAGGTTTGGTGAAATGACCAACAATTTGGCCGAGACTTTTAACAATTGGGTGGGGGATTTGAAGAGTCTTCCTATTTATGATATGAATGAAGGTATTAGAACCAAGTCTAGAGAATTGATGAGCGGAAGGAAGGTTCAAAGGAATGGGTCATTGTTTTGTGTCCAAACATGGAAAAGAAATTGTTTAATAACTTGGCAGTTGGGCGACATTGACGTGTTATGAGATCTGATACATATGTTTATGAAGTTCAATGTCAAAAGTACAGGGTTATGGTGAACTTAGGAGAGGATTTTTTTTGTTCGTGTGGGAAATGGAAATGTCATGGTTTTCCTTGTTCACATGCCCTTGTTGTAATTCAGCAACATGGTGTCTCTCCTTACTTATATGTCAGCCCTTACTATAAGGTACTCTTTTACTCATTTCGTTTCTTTTTACTCCACATCTATTCTTGTTTCCTGTTTTTGTTTCTTGTATTCTTGTTTCCTGCTTTTGTTAACTAACATGTCCAGTAACTGCTTGTTTTTCAATGTAACTACTAATGTAACTACTAATGTAAATGATCATGTAACTGTTTTTCAAGGTGGATAAATTCCGAGAATCCTACTCTCATACCATTAAGCCAATCCCTTCCATTTCAATGCATGTTGATCTTGCTCGATCATCATTTCCATTGCAGCCTCCTTTGACTAAAAGACCTGCTGGAAGGCCAAAAACAAGAAGGTACCGAAGTAGGAGTGAGGTAAAAAGGCAGATCAAGTGTTCCAGGTGTGGGAAATACAACGGGCATAACAGAACGAGTTGTAAAGTTCCAATATAGCCTTTGCTTACATATGACAGCTACATTGATGGATACAGTAGTTACATTGATGGATACAGTAGTTACATTGATGGATTCAATAGTTACATTGATGGTTTCAAGTTCTTTTTAGTAGTTACATGCACAGTTACAATTCTGCTGTTGGATGTTTCATTTATTTAACTGTTGCTTTTTATTATGATAGTGGAAATTGTGTATCTCATTTTTTGCGGTGCAGCGGCACGCTGCAAATATTAATGCAAACCTCTTTTTTTTTTAGTTTTTCCAAGTGCTTTGTTTATTTCAAGTTTCATCGGCTTCTTTAAGGTTTATTTTTTTCCAACAGTTACATGAGTAGTTACATTGCTAGTTACCTGGGTAGTTACATTGCTAGTTACATGTATTTTAATAGAATTATGTAGTAATACGTAGCGGGACGCTGCCGTTGCGGTGCAGCGGCTCGCTGCAATTATTATTAAACAAATTCATGTAACTATTCTTGTAACTATGTATGTAATTATCCATGTAACTATGCATGTAACTATCAATTTTTGATCTAGCAGGAAGTGGAGTCCTAAAACATGAATGCGAGGCGAGATGGCTTCGGGTAGTTACATGGATAGCTACGTTTATAGTTTCATGCATAATTACACAAGTGTAGCATGTTTGTAACTAACCATGTAACTATCAAATTGCTAGTTACCTAGGTAGTTACATGGATAGTTACATGTAAAGCAAAGCAAAACAATCATGTAACTCCTTTTTTTTCTTACACAGAACACATAATATGGCAAAGCAAATCAATATGTATTAATGGAGATGTGTTCCATTCCAATAGTTTTTCAAATACAATTGATGAAACATTGATATTAAACTTGGTAAACCTACTGCTGATGATGTATTGAGTACCAACTATGCCTGTGGTCAAGAAATCTCTTCACCACTTGTGCTCTAAACTTCAAAACATCTTCCTTCTTCAATGTTCTGTCAAACATTTCCTCCTTGGAAATTTTGTCCATATAGTACATAACGAAAATCCCACAATCCAATCTACTTTTCGAAAGACATTCAAGTCAAAACAGAATCATTTAACAAACAGTCAATTTTTTACATAATAGTTTCCCTACGTAACTATCCATGTAACTACATACTGATAGTTACCTGGATAGTTACATACAAGCTACACTTGTGTAACTGCCTATATAACTATCCATGTAACTACAGACTGATAGTTACCTAACCATAACTTTAAAACTTATGATGTGGGACGTTGCTGAGGTATTGGTCTGTTGATATTACAACTTATCGGAAATCTTTCAGTATAGTTTTTCTGGACCCATTGTATGAACTTTTTCTCTCTCTCCGTAAGCTTTGCTTTTTTCATTACTAGTTTTTTTGAATTGCTCCTGTTTATGTCCATTTTTCTGCGGCAGCCTTTCTTCAGCATTTCATCTCCCTGTTCTTTTACTGCTGTCATCCATAACTCAACCATGGTTGCCTGCACAACAGAATCATTGAACAAACAGTTAATTTCTTACATAATAGTTTCCCTACGTTTAACTACATTGACCTGCTTATGCATGTAAATATCTATCTATGTAACTATCCATGTAACTTGAGATTGGCTACCTGGGTAGTTACATCTCACATAGAATGCAAAAGAATCATTATAGCAATCCCTATAGCTACATTAAACCTTCACAACAAATAACAAGAGAAAATCTTTACCATCTTTTTGGCATCTTTCCATGTGTGTCCCTTACTCCCATCAGTTCTTCCCTTCATTGAATCTAGGTGGTAGAAATGGGGGGGGGGGGGGGTTGAACTTGGAAAGCAAGGAGTGTATGGTGAAACTTTTCTTCACTTGTCATGGGAAAAAAAATCATCGTCGCTTCTCCCAAATAGTCATACAACTTGTCAAGGAAGTGGTGGTGGATGTTCCTTCCGTGAAGATATTCAGTTGAATGCTATTAAAATGAAACAGAAACTATCAATATAACTATCTATATTATCAATTATTAATAGAGATGTAAATAGTTTCAGTCCGTACCCATGCCATGGTCTGCATAACCCTAGGAACAATGACAGATTGAGAATCTTGCTGAAAAATTTCGTCAGCTATAATGGCACCAAAGCAGTCTATTACATTGCATGCCACTGCTTTGTCCATTATAACCTCCAGCAGATCAAGTTTTGTAATCTTTGAACCATATAACGGGCCTTCCCATAGGAAGTCTGATCTGCAGGAAAAGATTAAGCTGGTTAGATTAAAGGTTACAGCAGCAGTTGCTCAATTATCCATCTTTGTAATCTCTATGTAACGATGCATGTAACTATCCATGTAACTATCAATTTTACATGTAACTATGCATTTAACTATCAATTTTTGATGTAACTATCGATTTTCCATGTAACTATGCATGTAACTATCATTTTTTGATGTAACTATCAATTTTCCATGCAACTATCAATGTAACTATCCATGTAACTATCAATTTTCCATGTAACTATGCATGTAACTATGCATGTAACTATAGATTGATAGTTACATGGGTAGTTACATACATGCTACAGTTGTGTAACTACATTAACCTGCCTACATTAACACAAGGCCTTAAAAACTTTATATCAAAAATGAATTTTCAAAGTGATTTGAGTTTACCCGTCATCTAAGTTGTCCCAGCAAGTTTTCCATTTTTCCTTTGTCAATGGATCCATGCACTTGAATGCTTTGGAAGTTGTCCAAACCGCCTTCGGAGTCAAAATCCGTATTGGCCTCGCCATGGTTGCCACAATCTGTATCGGGATAGGTTCCATGTCATCATCACCGATGTTATGAATTACATCTCCATGCTCGGTCAGTTCATCTCCTTCTCCTATCTTGTTCTTCGTCTTCTGCTCAAGATTTTTCTTTCTTTCTTCTGCTATTTCTTTGGCCTTCTTCTCTCTGGTCTTTTTAACCTCCCCCCACCAGTATATATCATCTCTTTTTGCAAGCCTTCTCTGCTTGTTCTTTATCCGAGCAACATATGAATACATCCCCAAGGATGATGCTGTCCTTCCAGAGTCTTCCTCTGTCAGCTCGATCTCGATATCACTCTCCTCTTCATCGAGATTAATGACAGGAACTTCTACCTCTGGAGAGCAAAGAACCATATGTTAAGCTACCCCTGAAACTATCCATGTAACTACAGGTTGACAGTTACCTGTGTAGTTGTAGTTACATAGAATGTATAAAAAATCACAGAATGAAGAAAAAAATCACAATATCATACCTATGGAGATACGATGATCTGATATTTTGCAGGTTCTTGTTTCATCATCGTAAGGTCAATTATCTGAGGGCTAGAGGGAGTATTGAGATTCTTATATGGAATGGTTATTATTCCAGTCACCAATGGGCTATTCCAAGATACCCATGGAGATATTCCCAAATCAAAAGAAGGCATGTCGGTCACCGGTGTTTTCGGCGACCAACGCGCTTCTTCCACAACCGTCCTCCTGGGTGGTGACTCTGGTGGCTGCTCACAGTAAGCTGCATAATAGAAAATAAAGAATGTTAATTATGACAGCTTTGCTCATGCAGCCACTTCATGTCAGTTGCATGGATAATTACATAGACATGCATAGTTCAATACTTAATAATTACCCTTTGTTTCATCTTCTGCTTTCTTCTTCTTTTTAAGCTCTTCCTCAACCCGTTCTAATTCTTCAACATATAACTCTTCAGAATTTTGGGTCAGAAGCTGAGCTATGTTCTCAGCTGCTTCATCTTCCTTGTCATCATCTTCTTCAGCTACCTTATCAGCTTCCTTGTCCTTCAGATCTTCATTGATTTTTTCTCCCTTGTTTGCTCCTCCTTCAGGATCCTGAAAATCTTGAGAGTTAGGTGCTAATGCCACCACCAAAACTTGCAGCTTCTTCAGTTCTTCATTGAGTTTTTCCTTCTTCATCCTTGTTTCATTATTAATTATCTTCTCAACCATCAAATCTTGTACTGCATCTTCCAACTTCTCCCGTAGTTCTGTCTGCCTTGATTCATACTCTTCTTCCATCTTTCTCATTTCCTCTTTCAAGCATTCAGTTTGACAGCGCAGCCTTTCGTTCTCCTCTGTTAGCCGTCTCATTTCAACCTCCTTTGCTTTTTCGTTTTCTTCTTGGCTTTGATCGGATATTAGAGAGGAGGACGTGGCCTTTCTCCTTTCTCTGCTGCCTTACATGTTTCTTCTTTTTCCATCAGTTTCTTTTGTACTGTTTCTTCCTCAGATTGTTCTTCTTCTTCTTCTTCAGATTCACAATTTTTTTTCCTGGAGCAGACTTGGTTCCAGCAAACAGTTGCTGTAATAAAAAGAAAAAAAATTGTTAGTTATATAGTTACAAAACACACAGCAGATACATGGATAGTTGCAATGGCAGTTACATATTTCCAAGACACTTGAAAAACTGAAGGAAGTCAAACATATGAGGTGCATTGTTTTTAAAACTATCACAATTCTCCATGTAACTATGTATGTAAATGTCATGTAACTATCAATGTAACTATCCGTGTAACTATCAATTTTCCATGTAACTATCAATTTCCCATGTAACTATGCATGTAACTATCATTTTCTCATGTAACTATGCATGTAACTATCCATGTAACTATCAATTTTTCATGTAACTATCAATTTCCCATGTAACTATCAATTTCACATGTAACTATGCATGTAACTATCAATTTTTCATGTAAAATGTCCATGTAACTATCAATTTCCCATGTAACTATGCGTGTAACTATCCGTGTAACTATCCATGTAACTATCAATTTCACATGTAACTATGCATGTAACTATCAATTTTTCATGTAAAATGTCCATGTAATTATCAATTTCCCATGTAACTATGCGTGTAACTATCCATGTAACTATCAATTTCACATGTAACTATGCATGTAACTATCAATTTTTCATGTAAAATGTCCATGTAACTATCAATTTCCCATGTAACTATGCGTGTAACTATCTATGTAACTATCAATTTCACATGTAACTATGCATGTAACTATGCATGTAACTATCAATGTAACTATCAATTTCCCATGTAACTATCAATTTCACATGTAACTATGCATGTAACTATCAATGTAACTATCAATGTAAAATGTCCATATATTGATTAAGTTGTATAAGAACTCATACCGTCAATTGAACTTTCTTTGTTAGCTTTGTGAGGTCTCATTTCCTCATCTTATGTTCCTCATCATCTGTGCCTTCAATTCGTTTTATGACGTTTGTCTTCTCACAGGCATAAAAAAAACAAAAACAAACAGTTAGTTTCCAAATTATTTTCTTACCAAAAACAAAAAAAACAATTAGTTTCCAAATTATTTTCTTACCAAAAAAAAATACATACCAGAATTAAGTGCGCGCAGCCTCTTGTGTTTAACCTGCGGCTCGACCCTTTACCCTTTGATTTTAGTCGTTGTCTTAAACAACCTGACAAAAATCTTCCAACCTCTTTAGCCCATCCAAAGCTCTCTATATTGCATTTATCAGCTCGTTTGATACATTCCCTCCCCCATTTGCAAATAGAAACTTTATGCAAATTTCTAAAATCACCAGCCTAACAAAATTTTCTCTTCTTTCTTTTTTCTTCTTCATTTTTTGGTTGCTGGTCCTTCAGCTTTTTTAAAGCGTCCATCACACACTTTTTTGTCACTTTTTTGTTTTTTCCAAACAATGTCTCTGCGGCATTCTCTTCCACTTACATTGTGTCAAAGCAGCCACCTTTTCTAGGAAGTCCTAGAATCTCAGATACATCTTTGCTTGTGATTTTGTATCTTCCTTCCTCAATTACAAACGCATCAAGCTTTTCATTGTAAGTGTCGGCGATTATTTCAATGAGCTTGTTCGACTTCCCAAAATGCTTTTTGTCGACATGCTCATAAAATCCTTCAAAAATTAAACCAAACGGGCCATTTCTCAGCTCATTCAGTACTTCTTCATCTAAGACATTTCTAAAACTGTCCATTTCAGGCCATGTTGATCTGAACTGATTTGATTTCTTCTTCTATGTCTCATCTTCTTCTTCCTCCTCCATTTCAGATGTCTTTTTCTTCTTTGGCTTCTCTTGTTTTCTTCTTCTTTTTTCCTGTCCCATAAATAGTTTGGACAGCAGTACACCATCATCCTCTTCATCCACTGTCCTCTCTCTCTTCTTTCCTTCTTCATTAACTGTGTTCATTTTTCGCCTATCCATTTCCCTTCATCAAATAAACAGCATATAAACTAGGGGTGTTATCGGTTTTGTTCGATTCGGTTTTCCCCTAAAACAGGAAACCAAACCGAACTAAAAAATTGGTTCGGTTCAGTTCATTTTTTTTTTTGAAATTGCAAACCGGAAACCGAACTGAACCGAACGGTTCGGTTCGGTTTTTTTCGGTTTTTAAAAATATATATATATATATATATATTTTTGGTAATTTTAATATTGAGTTCTTAATATATTGGGATTCATATTCGACAATGCATACTTCTATATAGGGTTTTGCAAGTACACAATATCAACATCTGACAAAATGACATTATATCCCAGCTGCAAAAACTCCCTCAAGATATGAAATTTCAAACCAGAGACAGCATGGTTCCCCCCGGTTCTGGCAACAAAATCAATGCCTTTATCTGGGTCTCTCTTATATACTGGCACATTATTTGCTTCACAGTATCTGGCAATTTCTTCATCCAAAGCAACAACCAGATAATTGGGTATGCCCACTCTTTTAATATTAGTGAACCATACCTACAACATCTCTCCTTCACATTTGAGTTTGCAAGAGCAACTATGATCTCTTTATTAACAGCAACTTTCTCCAAAACCTTTGCCAATCTTGGATTCACAAATTCATCAGGAACAACAGAGGGGTTGGTTCTTAAGCCTTTGACAGTACCAAAAGGCCCAGCTTTCTTCTGATCACCCAAGACAAGAACTTGCTTTTCAGCCTCATCTTTCCTTTGTTCAGCCAACCAAAACTTCTCTGTCAGTTCCCTAACCTTCCTTTTCAACTCGGAATTCTCATCTGACGCCGCAACAAACTCCGATTTCAGCATGTTGAGCCGTTCAGATGATTCACACAGGGTAGAACCAACCTAAAAACATGAACATGACCTCAAATTTGCACCCCAAACCAATTTATTGTAAGCTGCTAGAACACCAAAACAAATATCAAATGACACAAGCAGCCCACAATTCTGTAACCACTCACACAAAATGCACAAATGGGTACACCTCAAAATCCAATCAAACCATATATGAAAAGGTATTTAGTATTGAAAGACTGTCACTTTATCATGTTTGGTATTATTAAGTCATAATCATTCTACAATGACATATCACACAAAGATCAAATAATCAGTTGCAGGTACTGGGTTTGATTCAGAACTCACATGCACCAAAATTAGAAGTCAACTCACAGCACTGATCACCCATTTGATCAGTTGCAATTACATGCACCAAAATCAGAAGTCAACTAGGCATCATTTTGGTTTCAGAATCTCACAGCATTTGATTCAAATAGTAAACAATGAGTGAAACAAAGAAGAAGAAGAAAATGGGTTGCTGACCTGGGCAATGGATTTGGCGAAGCGGCGATTGAGAATAGGGGCGGGAAGATAGAAGAGGGAGAGTCCAGTGGCGACAGGGCAGAGGAGACTGGCGCAGGTGGCGGACTGGCGAGTGGCGACAGGGCGGAGGGGAGTGGCGCAGGGGAGAGCTTGGGGAACGGTCCGATGAGAGGGGAGAGAAAGAAGACAGAGAAAGAGAATAGGCGTGAGAGACAGAGAAAGAGAGAGGCGTGAGAGACAGAGAGAGGGACTCAGGCTGAAGAACAGTAGAACTAGGGTTTTTTTTTTTAAACGACGTCGTTTTACAGTTTGACTGTTGACTTCGGTTCAAACGGTTCAGTTCGGTTTTCACTGACCCGAAACCGAAAACCGAACCGAACAGCTCCGGTTTGGCCCAAAATTTTTATTTTCGGTGCGGTTTTTTCGGTTACGGTTTGGTTTTCGGTGCGGTTTTTTTCGGTTTTCGGTTTCGAAGTAACACCCCTAATATAAACATTAAGAAATACTAACAACCAATAAACAGAATATCAGTAAACCCTACATCTTCAAAACTACATGGGCAGAAACAACTAATACAACTCAAATCCCTGCATCACAGATGCATACACATGAACTGTAGAATCCAAACTAATAGCTATCTTCATAATCCCAAACTGAACAGAATAAAAGCAATGAATAAAAACAGTAATCAAACAAAAAAATGAATGTCTCAGTAGTATTGGATAGTTACTTGATAGTTACATGTAACTATCCATGTAACTATCTATGTAACTAGCAATGTAACTATGCATGTAACTAGCAATGTAACTATGCGTGTAACTATCCATGTAACTATGCATGTAACTATCCATGTAACTATGCATGTAACTATTTATGTATGTAACTATGCATGTAACTATCCATGTAACTACAAATTGCTAGTTACCTAGGTAGCTACAATGCTATTTACATGGATGTAACTATCCATGTCCCTGCATCACAGATGCATACCTATGAACTGTAGAATCCGAACAAAAAAATACACACACCAAAAGCAACATCATAATCCAAAACTAAACAGGACAAAGTCTCAGTAGTATTGAATAGCTACTTGAAACAGAATATCATTGAACCCTAGATCTTCAAAACCATACAGATATCAAAGTTCAAACTCCCAAACCCCTAAATCATAAATCCCTAATCCTATTCCTGAACGCTAGAACTTCAAAACCTTCAAATTCTGTTAATAGGATTTACTGAACCAAAATGTAAAATACTCGAGCTTAAAATACTGTGTAAAAACTATGTTGGGCAAAAATTGTAAAAATATATATACCCAACATAACTTCACCCTATCTTATTAACTAAGATAGGGTTTTAATTTATGTCTGGTTCAATCCATTCAAGACAGAATGTGTCTCTTAATTATAATTCATTGTTACAAGGAAACACCCTTTGATTTCGTTTACTAAGAGACTGTTGTAGGTTTGTTTGTTTTTGTGACTGCACCCATATTTGGAAATGGGTTGCCTACGTACCCTGGAGAGGATCAAGTCACTCGTAGTTCAAGGGTTCCAACAAGTGAATGACTCGTTGGAGGGCTTTGAATTTAGGATGTGTTTGGATTTGTGTCTGAAGGCATTTGAGCTTAGGAGCGTGATTTTGGCTTTAGGCGATCCGAGAATTTATTTGGGTTGGTGGTTGCATCCAGATTTAAGTCCAGACTGCCTACATACCCTTGTAAAGGAATCAAACCAATGTAGTTCGAAAGGTTTGGTTATGGATTTGATTTTTCTGGTGCTTTAGGAATTTGACCAAGATCATTTGAACTGGAAGAATTTGACTGGTGGTGTCAGAGATTCTGTTTGGAATTTTGGTTGCATCTAGTGGGTTGCTAGACTACCTACGTACCCCTCTGTGGGATCAAATCGACCGTAGTTCAAAAGAGGTTTGTAGGCTTTATGGCTTAATGCCGGCTTTTGGTTTAACAGACGTATTTGGAGTCCGTTAACTGTGTTTCTTGTGGACACTCAATTTGGTAGAGTGTCTGTTGATTGATTTAGGCACCCGGAATAGGTGAGGCAGCAGCGTGACAAAAGGCTTGAATGGCTTTGGCCTCAATCCTTGATAGTTGCGTAGGTGATTTCTGCGTGTAGGCGGATTGTCCCTTCATACGGACTCTGCGCGTATGACTGTGAGCGGGCTCCGCGTGTATTTCTGTAAGCGGATTTCGCGTATTCACCTGTGAGCGGACTGCTTGTGCATGTCTGTGAGCGGGCTCCGCATGTTCATTTGTGAGCGGACTCCGCGTATATGTCTGTGAGCAAACTGCTTATGCATGTCTGTAAGCGGGCTCTGCGTGTATGTCTATGAGCGGACTCCGCATGTTCACTTGTGAGCGGACTCCACGTGTATATCTGTAGGCGGACTCCGCGTGTATGTAAGTGAGCGGACTCCGCGTTTTGCTTCAACTTCTGCATGAATGGATCTCGCATCGCCTGGGCTTAGAGCTTCTGAATATTTGCTCGTCACCCCTTATGCTTCTGCTTCGATGTAAAATCACCTCGCCACCCCTTAGGGTTCCTGCCTTGGCGCGAATGTTGGCTCGCCGCCCCTTAGGGTAAAGTCACATCGTCACCCTTTAGGGTTGAGTAACCTCGCCACCCCTTAGGGTTAAGTCGCCTGCTTCTGCTTTGGCGCGACTGTAGGTTCGCCACCCCTTAGGGTTCCTACCTTGGCTTGACTGTTGGCTCGCCACCCCTTAGGGTTCCTGCCTTGGCTTGATTGTTGGCTCGCCACCCCTTAGGGTTCCTGTCTTGGCTTGATTGTTGGCTCGCCACCCCTTAGGGTTCCTGCTTTGGCTTGATTGTTGGCTCGCCAACCCTTAGGGTTCATGCTTTGGCTTGAATGTTGGTTCGCCACCCCTTAGGGTTCTTGCCTTGGCTTGATTGTTGGCTCGCCACCCCTTAGGGTTCATGCTTTAGCTTGATTGTTGGCTCGCCACCCCTTAGGATTCATGCTTTGGCTTGAATGTTGGTTCGCCACCCCTTAGGGTTCCTTCTTTGGCTTGATTGTTGGCTCGCCACCCCTTAGGGTTCCTGCATTGGCTTGATTGTTGGCTCGTCACCCCTTAGGGTTCTTGTCTTGGCTTGATTGTTGGCTCGCCACCCCTTAGGGTTCCTGCTTTGGCTTGATTGTTGGCTCGCCACCCCTTAGGGTTTCTGCCTTGGCTTGATTGTTGGCTCGCCACCCCTTAGGCTTCCTGCTTTGGCTTGATTGTTGGCTCGCCACCCCTTAGGGTTCATGCTTTAGCTTGAATGTTGGTTCGCCACCCCTTAGGGTTCCTGCCTTGGCTTGATTGTTGGCTCGTCACCCCTTAGGGCTTCTTGCTTCGATGTGAGGTCGCCTGGCTCGCCTGGACTTCCAGTCTTGTGAGGCCATCCCAGTTCGCCTGACAATATTTTAGCAGGGATGCTTGTTTCATTCTCTTGTACGGCTTGTTATGTAAAACGCACGGCGTTGTGTACGAGAATAAGGGCCGAGCGGCTACATAATTATTGCAACGAGAGGAGGAGGGGGAGAGGTCATCTCGCCTTCTTTTTGATGGCTACCTCGCGTGGTCGTCTCGCCTTAGGGGGAGATGGCTTACGGGCTTCTGGCGGAGTGAGGAACGAGGCCGAAGGATAGAGATCCTGCAAAAGAAGTAAAGAGAGTTAGAGAGTGGGCTCCACCTTCTTGTTGGCTCGCTGCTTCTTTTCTTCTTTCCCTCTGCTTTTTGCTTCGCTTGTTTCTCCTTCTTCTCCTCTTTTGTTCTGTCCGTGTTAACTCCGCCTGCTCCTGCATTTCTCTTGTTCCCTGCTTTTTGCTTCGCCTCCCTCTGTTGCGCTCTGTCCTTCTGTCTTCCGCCCCCTGTGTTTGCCTCCCCCGTTTTTCTTCTTCTCTGTGCCTCTTTATATAGAGTGCATGGTTTGGAAGATGGAGTTCGTATTGGACTTGGAAGATTGAGTTCGTATTGGACTTCGTTGTCCAGCTGTTTGCAAGAGTCACAATTGAACTCAAAAACATTGTGCATGTAGCACAAGAAAAAAAAATTTATATATTTTTAAAATAACTTTTCCTTTTGTTTTTTGTTTTTTTTTTTGGACTTTTTTGGCGATCAACAATGATCAGAATGACTATGAAATCAGAAGGAATCGAAAGCAGGAGGCCGAGATTAAGGACTGCGAAGATGTTACCTGAGGTTTTTGGAATTCTGGTATTGTGGAGGAATTGTTCTCGATGTCGCCGTCGAACCGAAGATGAGCCTTGTGTCTACAGTTACTGGGGAGGACGACGGATTCACCTGAGATAGATAGATGATGGATTCACCGGAGACACAGAGAATTAGGTTTTTCAGCGAGAGTGAGAGTGAGAGTGAGAGTGAGAGAGAGAGATGAGAAATTGAGAATCAATGAGGTAACGGTGTGGATGAGGTAACTGCTTCAGTGGCACAATTCGCAATTATTTTCATTTTTAGGGGCAACGCTTTAAAAGATTTCAGTGATATGATCGTAAATTTTTTTATTTTCATGGGCAACGGTTTAAAATTTTTAAATAGGTGTACTATTTTATCATCAAGAAACATTGGTTAAACATTTTTATCATTTATTACTTCTAAATGTACCATTTTATCATTGGCCCAAAAAATTACATCAGTTATTTTGTCAAAGACAATTTTTTGTTTGTTGTTTTTTTTAAAACCCTAAACTACAAACTCTAAACCCTAGATCCTAAACCCTAAACCCTAACCTCAAACCCGAAACCTTAGTCCAAACTCAACAAAGACCCATAAAAGTCTTTTCATAAAAAATAGAAAACTCAGGACCACGTCATACTGCCACATGGTCCTCCTATAATAAAAGTCTTTTAGTTGTAATAAATCCAAATGTCAATATTCAATTAGACTGTAGGACCACGTCATATTGCTACGTGGACGTGGTCCTCTTGTAACATCTAAAAACATTGACCTCCAATCTCACCAAATGGCAGGAAGGGGTGAGAATGGAGACTTGATTTGAAGAGAGTTGAATAAGAAAATGCAAGTTAGTTTAGCTTTGAATAATTGAAGTGAATAATTGAAGGGAGTCAATGAAGGTTGGCAAACGGGGTCAATGGGAGTCGGCTCTCAATTTGGCTCCATGGATTGTTTTGATTCAACATTCAAGTGTACGTATACTTGATATTTGCCCGCTAAAAATGGTGTTCGGGAAGAAAGAAAAAAAAACTAATAATACTTTGGTGTCTATATTAGTAAAAACTTGGATTGTAATTACATTCCGCCGTAATTACAATATATTAGTAAATTACATTCCCCGTTTCACATCCCAGGACTCATTCCGCCGTAACACGATATTGTCCGCTTTGGGCCCGCCGGCCCTCACGGTTTTGTTTCCGGCAGCTCAGGAGGAACTTCCCAGTAGGTCACCCATCCTGGGATTGCTCTAGCATCAACATGCTTAACTTCGGAGTACTCATCCCCTCTGAAGCCGCTGAGCCACCAAAAGGCCTCGCGTTAGATTGGAGGTGGGCATGTACATATACAGCACATAACCCCTCTCCGTTGGCCGATGTGGGATATTACAATCCACCCCCCTTGGGAGTCCGACGCCCTCGTTGGCACACTCGTGCCACACGGCAGAGTGGCTCTGATACCATTTTCACATCCCAGGACTCATTCCGCCGTAACACGATATTGTCCGCTTTGGGCCCGCCGGCCCTCACGGTTTTGTTTCTGGCAGCTCAGGACCAACTTCCTAGTAGGTCACCCATCCTGGGATTGCTCTAGCATAACATGCTTAACCTCGGAGTACCCATCCTCTCCGAAGTCGCTGAGCCACCAAAAGGCCTCGCGTTAGATTGGAGGTGGGCATGTACATATACAGCACATAACCCCTCTCCGTTGGCCGATGTGGGATATTACACCCCGCCCATAGACCAGTCATGAAACTTGTAGACCGACATCTGGGCTACCTCGCCATGGTGAAAGATCATCGGTACCACATCGGGAAGGTGCTCCTCCAAGCTCCACAAGAAGACACAATGATAAGATATATGTATAGTTAATCCCATATTGGAAACATGTAATAAGAGGAAACCTTCCTTAGCTATAAAATGAAGGCTTCCCCCATATAGATAGACACTCTTGAATATATGATCCCTCTCCTTCCCTTACTCCATCCTGTGGGGATGGATGCTCTTGTAACACAAAAGACCTATTGACCATGCTAGTTGATTCTTAAGTGGACGTAGCCATGTCCTCTGAGGCGTGGTGAACCACTATATATCCTTGTCTCTTGCTCACGATTGTCTATTATTCATGTTCCACCGTGATTCTACATAGTTCAGGATTATGCAGAAACATTTGGCGTCGTCTATTGAAAACATTACTAAAAGTCATATTGCTCTACTGCCCGAGAGGTATTCCACCGAAAGGCAGTTCATTCAAGTCCATGAGCAATGGGTAGAGGCGAGATAGCTCGCATGGAAGCGAGGCGAGGTATGATAAGACGTATTTGCACACGCATCAATTAACCCTGTCAACAAATCAACCGTAGTATAAAGCAAGCAGGGATCGTTCTAAACCGGGGATCCAACTACAGGGTAGATCCATCTAATCTAAAGTAAATGTCAAAATAAGCACATAGGTTTAAAAGTTTTATAATTTCGGAACAACTTTTAATAATAAATCCTAAATTACTTCTATACATATATACATGTGATCAACCAACAATCATGCAAACTCAACCAAACAACCATGCAAGAATAAAGAAGACGATTTCTAATCTCATTTAAGTCTACACCGTGAGCAAATATACAACCTAAATTTGATATGCACATAAGTTCCTACGTGGTTCCTATGACATAGACCAACTTAGAATTAGACTACGGGTTTCATTCAACATCGCGACACAACAAGCTCGGCTACGTGCTCTACTTATCGGTCACACACATAAACTAATCATGCAATTACGTATCACATAAAGAATCGATGTGTTTAAGTACAAGTCCAAATCAAACATAGGTAGAAAATCGGTGAAATAACAAAGACAATGCAACTTATCAACTACGTGTATCAAAGTCGAACTTTGGATGATTAACACATGCAATATCAACTACTTGTATCAACTACACATGATAATGGAAGAATGCACCGAAAATCTTAAAGTATAATGAACATAATACTCACGGCATAAAACCTAAAATCATTGATTAAAAATTGAAAACTTTAATTCAAAACATAGTTCAAAAGTGTTTCTATCTCATAGACAAGAATCAAAACATACTTAAGCAAAAACCTAAAACAACATAAACAAGAACAAACACATAGCAATCCGAAAATAGAAGATGAAATACACTCTCAAAATATCCCTACGTGTTCTATTCTTCGAGTGAGCGGAATCCTAGGCTACGTGCTTTGGACAAATGCTGAAGGTGGGATCGGATTATGGTGTTTGGAGGTTGATGGAGTTTCGGCAAAGGCTTTGGTGTTATTTGCACGGGTTGATGATAATCTTCTACTGCCATGGCGTGCCCTATTTATAGAGTAACTCCAAGAATTCCTCAAGCACAAGGAATCCTATTGAATCGGCAAAACCAAGTCCAAGTTGGATTTAATTTCTTCTCTTGTTCTTCAAGTAATCCTCATGCATTAAGGAATGACAAAACCATTTTGAACTTGGAAAAATCTTCTCTCTTGGGCAGCACGGTTTCTCTCTCCTTGGTGACTTGGAAAATCTTCACGGCATCTCCATACATATCTCGGATTGTACTTCTCCTAGCTCAAGCAGGAATTCCTAGCTGCCGGCCACCTTTTCCTCATGAGTCAGGAAAACATTTTCCTAGTCAACACGGGTTTAGACTTTCCTGAAATAGAAATAAGAAAATTAGAAACTAGGAAAGAGGAAAGATGGAATCCTGATCAAGAAAGGAATCCTGAGTAAACAAGGATTTCCAACACTTAGCACAATTTCAACACCAAATTCTTCAATTCCGAAATTACTATGTATTTTAACACTAAAACCTACACATTTCTACATTAAGCAATTATTCTACACTAAACACAAATATAAAGCAAAAACAACTAAATAGGAGTTAACAAAGGGTAAATAAAGGGTATAAACATATTAAGAACGTCACACTCTGTGCTCCTATCAAGGTACCTCGCGTGGAAGCGAAGCGGGATAACTAGCATGGGTGCGAAGCGAGATGCCCTCGCAGGGGAACGAAGCGAGATAACTTCGCGTGGAAGCGAATCGAGATGACCCGCCTGGGTTCTTTTTGTCATCGATATTTTACCAAGAGCAGAGCCACAGCGGCTCATGTCCGACGCCAACAACCATCACCTGGAGATGAGTCACCGGGACCCAGAGCTCAATCTTGTCGGTCGGGAACTTCGCCGGTGACGACCCACTCCTCCCGCTGCCCGACCATCTTATTACGCCGTGACAACAACGATATTCGTCGTCTTCCCGACCAAGATGAAAATTCGTCAGAGAGGGCAAGTTGAAGCCCGGCAGCTTGAAGTAGTCTCCGAGAGGCGATAGTTCACGGGCCGGTATGGCAATAGAGAGGGCAAGGGCCTCTCTTGTAGTCATCGGGAAGGTTGATGAAGCAACTAATCGGGATCCAAGCTCCACAGCAGCTCGCCGCAGTCCCTTGGTGTTTGCTGGTGTTGGGAGTTAGATATTCAAAGTTGACAATTAAAGTGGTGTTAAAAGCTATGGACACCCGGAGCTATTTACTTGGAGAAAGTAAAAAAAAAGTTGTGGCAGCCCGACCGTATTGGCAACAACGATTCATCGTCCGGGAGTAGTACGGGCATGAATATGCACCTCTTGTGTGCACCCATTAGGCAGCTATTTTCACAGATAAGTCCCGTCCAAATTATGATTGTTATAATCTCGTTGGTTTGCGAAAATTCATAATATGCATGCTGGTCAGTAGGTTTTGGCATTCCACCGAAAGATTAGTATTCCACCGAAAAATTGGCATTCCACCGACAGATTGGTATTCGACCGAGATAGGCATTCTACCGAGAGAATGGCATTCTACGTTGCCACGTTTAGTATTACACAATTGCATGAACCATTTTGCTTTTCGATAATTATTATGCCATAATTGTGTTGGTCAAATACTTATCGATCATTTATTCATTGTGAAGGTACAACAATCCTCTCCCCGCCGAGTAAGTTTTGAGGCTGGAGGTCGGAAGGGGCATTTTTTTTATAGGCGGACTTCACAGCTCGCCCGGTAATGTCAACCTTCTGTGCGGAGCGAACTCCTCAGCTCGCGTGTAGTTCTTGTGTGTGAGGCGGACTCATCAGCTCACGTGTCGTCCTTGTGCGTGAGGCAGACTCATCAACTCAAGTGTAGCCATTGTTCACGCGAGCTCCTTAGCTCGCGTGTAGCACTTGTACACGAGGCGGACTCCTCAGCTCGCGTGTAGCCATTGTGCGCGGAGCGAACTCCTCAGCTCGCATGACAAATTCAGTCCTAGCGCTTCGCGCACTACTCAGCTCGCCCGAGTGTCAGCCCTTCTGTGCGAGGCGGACTCCTCAGCTCGCCCAGTCATATCAGTCTTATGCCAAGCGAACTCCTACCAAGCTTGCACGCAAACTGTGCGGCTGAATCACTTTTGAGGCTGGGGGTCGAGAGGGACCTGGCGGACTTGAAGATATCAAGAAAGTATAAGACCCGTTCTCCACACGTCTTGAGCGCAGACTTGGGGGACTGGGACGGGTCCCGTTGATAAATGACTGGTTTATGGACATTTTGTATATTAAGTCCCCACTCAAGACGTGTCTTGAACGGGAACTTGGGGGGACTTGTAGTCGGAAGTCAGTAAATTATCTTCCCCGCCCATAGACCAGTTATGAAATTTGTAGACCGACATCTGGGCTACCTCGCCATGGTGAAAGATCATTGGTACCACATCGGGAAGGTGCTCCTCCAAGCACCACAAGAAGACACAATGATAAGATATATGTATAGCTAGTCCACATCGAAAACATGTAATAAGAAGAAACATTTCTTAGCTATAAAAGGAAGGCTTCCCCCATATAGATAGACACTCTCGAATATATGATCTCCCTCCCTTACTCCATCCCGTGGGGAGGGATGCTCTTGTAACACAAAAGGCCTATTGGCCATGCTAGTTGATTCTTAAGTGGACGTAGTCATGTCCTCCGAGACGTGGTGAACCACTATATATCCTTGTCTCTTACTCACGATTGTCTATTATTCATGTTCCACCGTGATTCTACATAGTCCGGGATTATGTAGAAACAGTGAGTTTGAGTGGATATTCCGATTAATGCATGTAATTGTGTGCTTGGTTCGTAAGTTACACATAAGGGAGTATGTGATGTTGTTACGTCGGACTTAGATGAGTTGGATAAGCCCACTGACTGATTTCGCCACATGTGGATACACATCGACAAGATTGCATCGCAGCCTCATTGGGATGCCTTGGTGGTTGAGAATAGGGTGGTGAGTTAGGATGTTATGGTTTAGGGTTCGGAAGGCAATGGTTGTAGTGCATACTCCCGAGAACAAGGTGTCAACTATGGAGGAACCATGTGTTCCTTCTCTTGCTGTTGTTTAAGTTTGTGTTTGGTCCAAGATAGTAGGGTCTGTCTAATAACGTTTTTGAAAACGATTTTTAAAAATGATTTTTTAAAAATAAAAATGAGAGAATGAGATTTTTATTTTTTACTTTGAAAATTTATTCGGTAATTTTTTGTGAAAAATATTTTTCATATTTTCTAAACTAAGAAAATGAAAAAGTCAAATTGATGTTTTCAGTTTTTCTTTGTAAAAGTTGAAAATATTTTCATTTTTCATTTTCAACGTTTTCATAAATGTCTCACCGAACACATTTTCATCTTATTTTTATTTTCAAAAATAAAAATAAAAGTATGAAAACGTTACCAAACGGCAACACCACTAAGCTTCTTTGTGGTTTTTAATTAGTGGAGACTAAACAAAGACTAGATGTATCTTTAAGTGCTTATATGTTTTAAGGTGAGGTATATTACTGGATTTTGAGCTTACACTTTGTTAATATAGTTGTGATGCTCTTTAAAACGATACCCTTTGACGATCCTACGAGGTGTGTTAATTTTTTATGCTCGCTGATTTTTAAAATTGTATGCGATGTTGTTTGAAAAAAGAAAAAAAAAAAAAAACAGCACCGTAGACCATGGTTCAAAATTGGGCTCAGACCCGAAGTCCCTTCTTGCAACCGGGCCCAATAGAAAACCCCAAAACCCATCGTATAAATACCCTACTCACAACCCCAAAACACTTCGTCCGCTACCGCTAGGGTTTTCTCTCACTCAAAACTCTCCAGAGAGCACAGCAGAAAAACCCTAACCATGGCGGCGGCAGTTGTTCCATCTAAGGAGTCCGTCCAATGCTTCGGTCGCAAGAAGACCGCCGTGGCCGTGACCTACTGCAAGCGCGGCCGTGGCCTCATCAAGATCAACGGCTGCCCAATCGAGCTCGTCGAGCCAGAGATCCTTCGATTCAAGGCCTACGAGCCGATACTCCTCCTCGGACGACACCGTTTCGCTGACGTGGACATGCGCATCCGCGTCAAGGGCGGAGGTCACACCTCTCAGATCTACGCCATCCGTCAGAGCATCGCTAAGACGTTGGTTGCTTTCTACCAGAAGTATGTGGATGAGCAGAGCAAGAAGGAGATTAAGGACATATTGGTCAGGTACGACAGGACTCTTCTCGTCGCTGATCCTAGGCGCTGCGAGCCCAAGAAGTTCGGTGGCCGTGGTGCTCGTGCTAGGTTCCAGAAGTCTTACCGTTAAGAGCTTGACAGGTTGTTTCTTTGCTTTGGTTTTTGAGAACTTGGATTTTGATGTCCATGGATATGTTATAATTTCGGGACTTTGTAGTTGTTTTAGTAAGACGGAGTTTGAAATGGTACTTTTTGTTATGATCAAGTATGAAAATGGTTTAGTTAATTCTTTTAATGAGTCCAATGGTATGGAAATGGTAATTTTTAGGCCTGAGGTTGTGTTTGTGTGGCAAGCTTAGAATGTTTCTGCTGCGTTGATGATTGTTTGTTTACGTTTAAGCATTTTAAGTGATTTCTCTAATCATGTTGCTGCATTCAAGCATTAAAAAGACATTCATTTAGATAGAGGATGGTTTTGGTTGACAATGTTAAATTGTTGTTCTGATCTCAGAAAAGTAGACTTGTGCTCTGGAATGTTGATAAGCCAGCACCTGGTTCAATTTTGTTGAGCGATATGTTTTTATGCTGTTTTTATATCAAACCTTGGTCTTTTTGATGGCTTAGCATTATGTGCTTCTTTGATCTTGTTAATGTCAAAGAAGGCTTATCAAAATTCGTGCTATCCCTTGAATTGTCCCCCCTCCTAGGCATTGGATAGCAACTATACATTTATTAGGGAATTGGATGTGTTCCAGTAGACGGTCGAACGATCTTTTCCGTGCATTTAGGGGTTTGACTTACGAGATTGACTGTCCGGATCGAGCCCTTATTCTTTTCGGATCAAGTGGAATTTTTTCCTATACATGTATTTTATCATGATGGTCAGATCTGACGGTTGGATTTCTGTTTCTCAAGTTTGATCATCACAACCACAACATGCCAAATGTATAAAATACTTTTAGCCGACGAATTTCAAATGTTTAGCCGACGAATTGGTGTATAGCCGACGAATTTTGTATCTTTAGCCGACGAAATTTTTAAAGGACTTTAGCCGACGAAAATATATGAAAAGTCGTCGGCTAAAGTTAAAAAATTCAAAATTTTCAACTAAAATTTTTTGGCGGTCAACCAAAATTTTCAAAGGACTTTAGCCGACGAAATTATATGAAAAGTCGTCGGCTAAAAGAACCTATAGCCGACGAAATATTAGGGTATTTCGTCGACTAAATCGAAAACTTTTTCTGTTACATACTATAGCCCTATCTTCGGTGGTTATTTTGCGTAAAATTTTTAGACGACTTATTGTGTCTCATCGATTTGAAAATATTTTCAGTTGAAGGTCCGGCCAAAATACGAACTTTAGACGGTCGAACGACCTTTTCCGTGCGTTTAGGGGTTTGACTTACGAGATTGACCGTCCGGATCGAGCCCTTATTCTTTTTGGATCAAGTTGAATTTTTTCTCATACATGTATTTTATCATGATGGTCAGATCTGACGGCCGGATTTCTGTTTCTCAAGTTTGATCATCACAATCACAACATGCATATTAATGTTGTATAACTTGTTTACCAAGTGTTATGTAAATGTTCCGTTTCAAAAACAAACTATACGTAAAACCTTCAAACGCCAAAAAGTCGTGATATAAGACATTACAGAATGGTGAAATACGTCTACGGTTGAAAAATCACGGTATTCCGGTCATGTCTCGGTGCCGATAGTTGCGGTCAATGCAATTTTCCATTCTTTCTCGCTATGGGTAGCCCTATCTTCGGTGGTTATTTTGCGTAAAATTTTTATACGACTTATTGTGTCTCATCGATTTGAAAATATTTTCAGTTGAAGGTTCGGCCAAAATACGAAATTTAGACAGTCGAACGACCTTTTCCGTACGTTTAGGGGTTTGACTTACGAGATTGACCGTCCGGATCGAGCCCTTATTCTTTTCGGATCAAGTTGAATTTTTTCCCAAACATGTATTTTATCATGATGGTCAGATCTGACGGCCGGATTTCTGTTTCTCAAGTTTGATCATCACAATCACAACATGCATACTAATGTTGTATAACTTGTTTACCAAGTGTTATGTAAATGTTCCGTTTCAAAAACAAACTATACATAAAACCTTCAAACACCAAAAAGTCGTGAAATAAGACATGACAAGAATGGTGAAATACCTCTACGGTTGAAAAATCACGGTATTCCGGTCATGTCTCGGTGCCAATAGTTGCGGTCAATGCAATTTTCCATTCTTTCTCCTTATGGGTAGCCCTATGTTCGGTGGTTATTTTGCGTAAAATTTTTATACGACTTGTTGCGTGTCATCGGTTTAAAACTATTTTCAGTTGGAGGTTCGGCCAAAATACGTAATTTAGACGGTCGAACGACCTTTTCCGTGTGTTTAGGGGTTTGACTTACGAGATTGACCGTCCGGATCGAGCCCTTATTCTTTTTGGATCAAGTTGAATTTTTTCCCATACATGTATTTTATCATGATGGTCAGATCTGACTGCCGGATTTCCGTTTCTCAAGTTTGATCATCACAATCACAACATGCCAAATATATAAAGGTTTAACCGACGAATTTCAAAGGTTTAGCCGACGAATTTCAAAGGTTTAGCCGACGAATTTATAAAGTTTAGCCGACGAATTTCAAAGGTTTAGCCGACGAGTTTCAAAGGTTTAGCCGACGAATTTCAAAGGTTTAGCCGACGAATTTATAAAGTTTAGCCGACGAATTTCGAAGGTTTAGCCGACGAATTTATAAAGTTTAGCCGACGAATTTATAAAGTTTAGCCGACGAGTTTCAAAGGTTTAGCCGACGAATTGGTGTATGGCCGACGAAATTGGTATCTTTAGCCGACGAACAAATTATTTCGTCGGCTAAAGTTTTCGGGTTTAACTGCGAAACTCTAGCCTCCTCCCTCCTCCCTTCTCATTTCTGCAATTTTTTCCCTCCTCCCTCCCGGTCTCCTCCCTCCCTCCCGGTCTCCTCCCTCCTCCCTCTCCCTCTCCCGGCCGGCCGGTCTCCTCCCTCCTCCCTCCCTCCCTCTCCCGCGCCGCCTCCTCCCTCCTCCCTCCTCCTTGCCTCCCTCCCTCCTCCCTCCCTCTCGGTCTCCGCCTCCTCCCTCCTCCCTCCTCCCTCCCTCCCTCCCTCTCCCGGTCTCCACCTCCACCTCCTCCCTCCTCCCTCGCTCTCCCAGTTTCCAGGGTTTATTTTTGAATTTAGTTTTGAATATATGTGTTAATTTATGTGTTAATTTATGTGTTTAGTTTTGAATATATGTGTTAATTTATTTTTGATTTCGAATTTAGTTTTATGCTATATGTGTTAATTTATATGTGTTAATTTATATATGTGTCAATATATATGTGTTAATTTATTTTTGATTTCGAATTTAGTTTCATGCTATATGTGTTAATTTATATATGTGTTAATATATATGTGTTAATTTATATATGTGTCAATATATATGTGTTAATTTATTTTTGATTTCGAATTTAGTTTTATGCTATATTTTTATGATGATGTTGATATATATATAATATTGTTATGTAATTATTAATTAAGTATATATATATATATATATATATTGATATGAAGTTATTTTTGATTTCGAATTTATTTTTATGCTATGTTAATTAAGTATATCTATATATATTGAGTGTAATTATTAATTATGTATATCTATTTATTGAATTAGTATAATTTTAAACATGTATAATTTTTTATACAATAAAGACAAAATAATCTAAAGTCTTAGATTTGAGAAGGATAAGCTTGAATTTTTACTTTTTCAATGTTGCCTCAGCCTTGATTCAAATTAATATTTTAAATAGGATGAGCGGCTTTTTTCGATCGAAGAAGAGTTCGAAGGGCCAAAGGTCCGAATCGTCTGAGGGAACCTCTAGCAACCCCCAAACGACGTTTCAGGGCCAGATGACAGCCAGGCGTGCGAGCCTTCTGGAGACGGCGCCGGAGGTGCCCCTTTCATCGAGGCAGGCGGCCGTCCCTCGTTCCTCGAGGCAGCTGTGGCCTCAGACCCAGACAGAGGTGTCTGCACCCCGTATGCCTGAGATACACCGGGCGCCCACTCCGGGTCCTACTTCGGATAGTGGGTCATCTGAGGTACAGATGTCGCCGCCTCATCTGTTCCTTCCGCGGATGATACCGGCTTTACCTGTAGTTGATGGCTCAGGGACGCCGATTTATCCACTGCCCCCGCCAGTGGCTCCATCAGCGGCGTACCGGTTCGTGCCTTTTGATACGCCTCTTATTTCTACGAGGGTATCATCATCGGCGACAGAGACGGAATCCGCCGCGAGCTCCTCAGGTAATCAGTGATGCATGATTATTTTTAAAGGGTCATATATATTTTAATAATCAATTTGGCCGAATCATGTGATAGGCACAAAGAAGAAGAGAGGCCCCGTCACAGGGAAGGCTCTTGAGAAGATCGTGGGTACCGTGGGGAGGATCGTCATCGATACTGACGGGGATGGCCACATAGTATCGGGCGGGAAGTCGAGGACGTACTCCGGCCCCGTGGGAGCTCTCATTAGGGATAGAGTCCCTATGTTGTGGTCAGACTGGGGCGAGGTCCCGCAGGAGGTTAAGGACATGGTCCACAACGCGATGTCGGTGAGTTTACAAAATAATATTATGTATTACATTGTTCATTTCTTGAAAAGCTAAACTAATAAACGGTTAAATGCAGGTGTGGTTTGAGGTTCCCTAGCACCTGAGGGACAGCTGGGCCGACGTTGTGCATGGGGGAAGGTACGTTGGGAAGTTAATGAAAAACAAAATTGTATGTGATATTAATAATATTTCTAATATTTTTGTTGTATCTGTAGGTATAAGGAGTGGAAGAACGAGTTGCGGACCCATTGGACTACGCACGGGAACGCACGTTCTGGTACCCCTGCTGAGTTCCAGTACAGGGAGTACGAGTGGCGTTGGCTTCTGACATCAGAATTCAACAACCCTCGTAAACAGGTATTTAAATAAATTAGTTAGTTAATTTATCATTAAGTACGTGCGTTTTAAAATATTTTACTAATAGTTTACTTTTTTTCTTTGAAGGCGGTTTCCCGGGTGAACGCTCAGAACCGGCAACGCAACACAAGGAACCATCATGCCGGTTCTAGACCGTTCACTGTCTTCATGGACGAGGCGGCCAGGGAACATCCAGAAGTCAACCAGTACGTCTATACGTACGAGAGGGCATATCCTAACTCTCAGGAGGATATTGTAAGTCACCTTACGTTTTTAAATTTTTAAATTTATGTAAAAATGTTAATTAATAATTTTTTTCCTATCCATATAGGCGAAGGTGAGGGAGGCTAGTGACGAGGTCATGAGTGCCTTAGTGAGGGAGACATGGCCGGACACGCAGGAGGAAGAGATGTCCGAAGCCATGTCCCGGATCGACACTTTGGATCTGACGATTGGGGCGAGGATCATGGGCACAACCTTCCCACCGAGAGCAAACAACTTCTACTACCGGGGTCTAGGAAAGAAAGGCGAGGGGGTCCTGAAGACCACTCTAGGATTTCAACGAAAGGCAGCCTCGACCAGCAGCAGGACCACGTCCACGATCAGCAGGACGACTCAGCTAAAGTCGGAAGTTCAAAGACTACGAGAACAGCAAGCTGCTCAGGCTGCCTCGCATGCAGCCTATATTGCCTCGCAGGCAGCCTTTAATGCCGCGCAGGCAGCCTATGTTGCCGAGATACATATCATCCAGCAGGCCCAGCAGCAGCAGATGTTCCAGTACATGCAGGACTTTACAGCTGCCCAGATTCAAGGACTTCCGCCTCCGCCCATGCCGCTACCTTAGCCGCCGCAACCTCCGCCGCAACCTCCGCAGCAGCCCCCAGAAGCGGATATTAATTTAGACGATATAGAATTTATGTAGTTGATATATACTTTTATGTGTTTGATACTTTTATGTAATTGATACTTTTATGTAGTTGATATATACTTTTATGTGTTTGTTGTTGGTTATATGGAATTGTTTTGGTGTATTTTGCAGCTTGCTTGGAATGGTAATTCAGAAATTTCGGGGTTTTTTTTTTTACTGGAATGGACTTATAGCCGACAAAAAAAGCCTTAATTCGTCGGCTAAAGTTTTTTTTTATTAAAAAAATAAGTTTTAGCCGACGAAATATGCTTTAATTAGTCGGCTAAATCCCTATAAAGCCGACGAAATATACTATATTTCGTCGGCCATTGGTGTTTTATATTTTTTTATTACAACCTTTAGCCGACGAATATTTTAAATTATTCGTCGGCTAAAGTTTGGAAGATAACCGACGACACAAAATGTCGTTGGCTAAAGTATGGATAGCAGACAACATTATTTCGTCGGCTAAACTCTGGACTATAGCCGACGAAATATTGTCGTCGGCTAAAGTCTGGACTATAGCAGACGACATTATTTCGTCGGCTAAAGTATGGACTATAGCCGACGACATACGTAGAAGTCGTCGGCTATAGTCCAGACTTTAGCCGACGACAAAAGTCTAGACTATAGCCGACGACTTCTACGTATGTCGTCGGCTAAAGTCATCATAGACGACCCTTTTCCGACGACACTATAGCCGACGAAGGTTCGTCGGCTAAGATCTTAGCCGACGAATTTTTTTAACAGGCCGACAAAAATTTTTCGTCGGCTAAAGTACTTGTCCTGGTACTGGACCGGTCGTACCGGGCTCAATTCTCCATATTGTTTTTCTTATTATTATAATTTTTTGTTTGAAGAGAAAATAAACTTTTATAAGCAAATTTGCCCCTAGCTAGGGCATCCCAAGTTTACATTAATATCAAAAAGAGAGGTTTCGAGGAACCCTATCATCTTAATATAATGAGACAACACTAGAATGACCAATATTAGCAATGACATCCGTTATAAAATAAAATTAGCTTCATAAAAGACATGTTTAAAGCTAATGGAATCAAAACTAGTCAACAACTCTCTAATGTCTTGAACTAGCTTGATCAATCATTGTTTACCTGCTTATTGATCTAGTTCATTTCACTTCGTTTCTTTTTCAAAGCACAATTTTTTCTTATTGTTCATAGGCATGAATCGTATGATATGCACCATATGATTCAGCTAGGGGGTTCTTTTAAGTGTTTACCTAATACCTGCTCATTGATCTGTATACTGTATATGCTACAACTTTTTAGGCTTTTCCTTATAATTTGATATTAGTGGTTCTATATGACCGCTGTTTGACACTACTATTACATATGCTCATATAGAGAGCTAGTCAAAATTGCAGTCTCAAGGCTCAAAATTGCAGTCTCAAGGCTGTGTTGGTGTATCTTGCTTTGCAGCGTCTGCTTATTTATACATCTTAATTTATCTACCATTGACTAACATTGTGGATCAGCTCCTAGCTAGGTCTCGATTTGTTTTTGATTTTGTTTTTTGTTTTTTGTATGATTGATGTGAGAGCCTATACGCTTTTGGTGATTAAGCTCAATTGTTAGAGTAAGAATGAAAGGAGCTCTTTTAGTGAGGACCTTTAATTTGAGGACGTTGTAGTATATGATTTAAAAGACTCATTTTTTTTATCACATTTTAACATCTTATCCGTTCAGTTTTTAGGTCTATTTGAGTAGATCATTTATACAAATTTTCAGCCAAATTGGTGTTTGTTAAGGTAACAAATTAGATCAAATTAATGGACGAACCAAATCTGTTAAATATGAACCATTCAAGTTCATAATTAGTAAATCACACTTATGAATGTCTTAAGAATTTTCAATATGGCTGAAAATTTGCATAAATGATCTACTCATAAATACATATAAACTGAACAGTCAAGATGTGGATATAAGATCGAAAAGTTAAATATGCCAAAAAGTTTTTAACTAATCCTTAACTTAAAGGTCTTTTTTAGAATGGCTCTCTGGAAATGAATTTTTTCTTTCTTCGAGTTGAGCATGTACCTGTGGGTTTGGTGTGAGTCGGGTAGCCATTGACATATTGTGCATGCATATGCCATTCCATTATGCCCTGTGCTACTTTATCGTACCAAATCCAGGTGGTTCACCCAGTCTATCTCAACTTCGAAAAGAATTAGAGTCAATATATATGATGAACCAACAATGACTATAAACAAATCGATTTGGTGCGGTGGGTAGGGAGGGTTGGTGGAGTGGAGGTCATGATCACCATACATGATATATATAAGAAAAGAAATATTGCAGTCTTATATTAGAAAATTTAACGGAAGTAAGAATCTAATCAAGAAAGAAAATAATGGTGTCATGGTGATTCTAATAGGGAAAAACTGAAAACGAATTGTCCAGAATAACCAAGAAATGAAAAGTTATGAAAACGAAACCATTTTGGTATATATTATAATCATGACAGAAAATTAAATCAGCACAATTCAATAAAGTATGCCTTTCAATCCTCCAAACATGAGCATTTTTGGCTCCCAAATTACAACAAATACACATGAAAATAAGAAAAGGAAAGACCATTTTTGCCTCTTTATCATATATCGACCACGAACCAACGTCCCAATGGGGGGTGATCATTTAATCCGACGGCAGAGAGTGATGCCATCACCAACTGGAAGCATGCAAATCTCAATTCTGGGGTCTGCAGCAAGAGCCTTGTTGAGCTCGAGAACAAAGTCCCTGTAGTACCTGACGTACTTGCGGAGAGGAGCATCCGGTGGCGCCACCACAGATCCGTTCCAGAGGGTGTTGTCGTAGCCGATCAGGCCCCCGACCTTGACCAGGTCGATCAGCCTCTCGTGGTAGTTGATGTAGTTGTCCTTGTCTGCATCCACGAAGATGAAGTCGAACGATCCATGATTCTTCTCCTGTTGCACCAATAAAATGTCACTTTCGATACCAAGAACAAGTCTTTGAGTAGGGTTTGGAGTCATAACAACCCCCAACAAAATTCTTGTATTACAAATTCAAGAGTAATGTATGAACTTGTACATGTCTGGAGCTCAATCTTAGAGAAATGACAAATTCAATTTTTCTGATGATACATATTATTTGAATCAACAACGTGACAACATAACATTTAAATCAACAACATAACAACCTAACATTTTTCAAGACTGGTCGGACTTACGTCTTCGATCATTTGGTCAAGGACGGGGAGGGCAGGGCCTTCCCTGAAGTCAATCTTGTGGGCAACACCAGCTTTCTCGATGACTGGCAGACCCAATTCATAGTTCTCTTTGTTGATGTCCATGGCCAAGATCTGTGACAAAACCCATATATATTAACATCATTTCTAAGGAAAAATATGTTGTTTGTATATTTGATCGATTTTGAGGGATAAATTATTGACCTTTCCATCTTCAGGGATAGCAAGGGCTGTGGCCAAGAGGGAGTAGCCAGTGTAGACACCGATCTCCATGGTGTTCTTGGCATTGATCAGCTTGAGAAGCATGTTCAAGAATTGACCTTCATCAGCTGAGGTGGTCATGATGTTCCTGTTTTGAATTCAATTTCTCAATCATAAATCTCAAACAAGAAATCAAGAAATGGGTTTCTCTGTATCATTGAATGAATCAAATTGGGTTGATGAAAATCAAATCAAAAGTTGAGAGAAACAGACCATGGGTGCTTTGCAGTCAACTCTCTGAGCTCCTTCATGCATTCAGGCTCTCTTGGGTACACACTAGTCTCCAATATATACTACAAAACCAAACGAAACCAAAAAAACATCAATCAAAGCTTCCAAAACTCCTATAAATTTTGAAGATTTTGATCCAATTCATAGCTATGATCCAAAGTGTAATGGTGTTAGTACCTGGTAAAGAGCATCACTTTGAAGAAGGCTTTTGTGGCCAACTTCCTGGTGCCTGCTTTTCTGCTCTTCTCCATTTTCTGCCATTGCTGTGTTAGTCTTCCTTGATTTGTGAATATGATCAAATAAAAAGATTGGAGCTTTAGAGGTTGATAAAAAAGCCTGAGTTGCAAGAGAGGAAAGACCAAGGTATATATGGAAGGAAATTATGCGGTTTGACCCGGATGGTTGGTTGGACCGGCCACCAAACCGGTCCGGGGTTGGTGAGGTCCCTCTGTGTGTGAGTTTTGGAACTCCTACGGGCCCACTGATCTGGTAATGGTGTTAGGACATCGGTTGTGTTAGGACTTTGTGGAGTGTTGTTGTTGGGTCTTGCTGACATCATACTGAGTTTTTAATGAATTTCAGTTTCTCTCTAATTTGTTATAATCCGCTTTCATACCAGATTAGGGCCAGATTATATTGTTTTCCATTTTGAAAGGAAAACTGTAGGCTGCCTATAATGGTGGAATCCTTTATGTTTTGTTTTTCATTTCTGATTCTTTTGGAAGTAGCCAACTGGGGTTGGTGAGAGTGTTTGCGGACTTGGTTGTTTACGTGTAGCAGCAGTAAGTCGTCTCCTTTTCTGAATGGTTCTTCATTCATAAATCCATTTTCAATCATGAGGTTTTCTGAATTAATAATTAGCTGCAGCCATGTTCAGGTAGTCAAGTGAGGTAGGAATAGAATGAAACTTTAACAATCTGATATGAATCTCTTAAAATGGTGTAACCGTCTTTAGCAATTAGCCATTTACTGTTACGAATAAGTTACTCCCCAAATGGATTTTCACCATTTCAGGAAACGAACATGAAATCTGATTGCATTCTCAAAAAGAAAAAAGAAAAAACATGTAATCTGATTAGGGTATGGAGATGAATGAATATGATCTGAATGAGGATTCTTGTTGGGTGAGGTAAGTTATTTGTTGGGTTTATATCCTTGCTGGTGTGACAGTGGTGGAGAACGGTTCTTGTGTCCCTATCCTGTGAATACTTCAGATTCTTCAAACGGCTCACCAACCCCATTGCCTGGCCTTCTGATTAAATTTACAGGGAATTTCTCTAATCATCTTTCACTTGGAGTATACACCTGTGCAGTTGAACCCTTACCTATTAATTTATACAGGCTGAACTGATCTCACTGATGAGGACAGCTGCAAGTCATGTTTAGAAGCTCAATGACTGAATGCCTTTCGACTACTGAAGATGTCCATGACCACCACACCTATCTCAGCTACACCAGATTTCACTAAAGCAGTTAGAACCTTGTAGAAAAAATAATCTTGATTCACATTTGAAGAGGCACGCGAGTTAGAACCTTGTAGAGCAGGTGGAGCAGCAGAAATGGCTAACCAAGTCTCGGAATGGTTCAACTGTTCAAGTCTGAGTATAAGAAAGGAGTTGAGAATACGGGGGTTGATGTATTTCTAGAATGACTGAAGAGAAGGTCAATATTATGCTTTGTGTTTTAAACAGAGCAAGTCCATAATTGATTTGGAATGGTCAATGTTATGCTGTGTTTTTTCAAAAGAGCAAGTCCATAACTGGTTTGGAAGGAGGTATTCAACCTACATCAAGAATACTATGGTACACCATGAATCTTAAGTCACTATAGTCCTCAAGTCACATCAATGTAGAAATACAGGCAAACAGAAGTTTTACATAAAGCCCAGAACAGATGAGAGACAATTTATAAAGTAACCATAATGCGTTGATCTTTCACTACAAACCATAGACAAGCATCATCTGAAGGGGATGATATGTTCATAGCCCAGTTACCACTTTATCAAATGGCTTAGAGGAATAGTTAATGGGAAAAGTTAGAAAGTGGTTAAGCTGCTGCAATTGTTATTGAACTGTGCAAAACTAGGAGCTATTAAGTTTTGCAAATGCTAAGCTATACAAGGAAGAGGCTGAGGAGGATTCTGAAGTTTAAATTGAAGAACACTACTAAATTTAGATTATTCGACTAATTTGCTATCACGAACAGTCGACCACAACGCAGAATAGTTTACCAAATTATCTTACTGTCAGAAGCTATGATACCAAGCTTTAGTTAATAGTGTTTCAGGGCTTTACCGTGCAACCTGGCCAGTCTCAATCGGTGTGGAAAGACTTCATTTACTTCATTCCCATTATAATATTTATCTTTTTTACATTCTGCAAGACTGAAGGTCAACAAATAACAATTGCAAGTTTTCATTCTTCGGAACCGGTCGTTGTTCCTATGTTCCTATAGTCCACAGACCTTCAGAAATCTTTGTTTGTTCTTCCTGGTCAGGGATTGTTATATTTATTTTAGATTAATTTGATTAAGCCTATACTTCATCACTCAACGGACCATAAAGCATTCACATTCTAAAAAACAAAAATCTCATCTTTATACTTTTAATTATGATAGAACATGCTAAACTGGTATACCCTCACAGATCAGAGCTACAATGAAAGAATGCAGAAAGCAATTCTTTCGCAAAATAAATCAAAAGAATGTAAACGAAACCAGGGGCCTGTGGTCTAAGGAAACACACCAATTATCATGAAAGAAAAGTCATCTAAAAGTACCTGATAAAACAAAACTGTGCTGTATCATCTCCCTCTACTGAACCAATCTCCTAGGTTGATTGCAATGATGCCAAAGAGCTAGAATTGGCCGATAAAATTGATTCTTGAAACTCTTTAGCTTTTGTAGCCAATGCATTTCTTACAACAGAAGCCCTCCTCTCAATCGAACTCCCCTCCAAACTCGTATCGTCCCTATAATACCTCGAACTCTGATCATACAATGAGTAATCATCCAACCCACCAGACATTGCCGAATAGTCCTCCCTCATCAACAAACCATTATGAAGTATAGCACAAGCACCAATATAAGCAACAGCCATCTTCATCTCCTCGCGAATGGGCCTACTCAAAACCCCCCAATTCTTCAAACTATCAACCACTCTAAGCCCCGAAAGCCTCATCCTACTGTGTGCCGCATTGAACTGCTCCTCATTCGACCCCGGCATTGGATCAACAAACGGCACCATAAGCCATGGAAGTAAAGGGTACCCTCCACCTCCAACCAAGTACTGATTCACCGGCACCCCATCCACACTCACCGCCTCCGAATTCAGTAACTCGCCACGCTCAATATCCGCATACAATGTAGAACACTTCAAAACCATATCATCACTCTTACTCCCCCTAAACCCAGCCACAATGCTGAGAATTCTCGACGTAGCATCCACCATGATCTGAGCTGCAACTCTCTCTTGTTCAACCCCATTATCTCTAACCACCCTAAACCGGGCGCAGTCGATCACACCGCAGCAATTGGGCAGCCCGGTGTGCGCTTCGAACCCGGCTGACACCGATTGAAGCTCCGATTTATTGGGAAACTCAATCCAGAAGCGGTAATTGGTACAGAGCACACGGCAGAGTTGCTTGGAGCAGAATCTGGCGACGGACTCGGAAACCCGGAATTGTTGGGAGATGACATGGTAGTTGGCTCCGGTGGCGAGACGGAAGAGGCCGATACCGAGGCGGAGGTCGGCGGAGAGATTGAGAGGGGAGCCGACGGGGTCGCGGCACTCGAGTAAGGGCTCGAGTAAGGAGCAGAGCCACTCGAAGGTGGAAGAGGTCATGCGGAAATGGGTCTTGAAGGAGTCGGGGGAGCGAGGGAGGAGTTGGGTTGGGGAAGAGAGGCGGGCACGTTTGCGTTTGCGGGAGAGGGAGAGGAGGGAGAGGGTGGCAGCGAGTTCTTGGGAGGAGAGGAGGTGGTGGACGGCGGAGAAGGAGGAGGAGGAGGAGGAGGAGGAAGGGTTGGGAGAGAGGACTAGGAGGAGGAGGAGTTGGGAGACGGAGGAGAGTAGAGCGACGAGGGTTGAAGATTCCATTTTTCGTTTCTTTGGGGGGTTTTGAGTTTGGAATTTTTTTTTCTTTTTTCTTGGGAGGTGTGTGAGGATGAATCTGGGAGATGAAATACATAGGCAACACCTGGCTGCTGTTGGTAACTGCACATCTGCTTTTGTTTTACTGTGTTTGGAAACATTTACGTTGTTTTTTTTTTATACTAGAAACATTTACGTTGTTGTTTTGGGGGACTTGAAGAGGATTCCTTATTGGGAAATTTGAGGTTTCAAGAGTCTCCATATATGAATGAATTATATAAATTTGAGGTTTCAAGAGTATCCATCTATGAATTATGCTTCTTGTTCTTAATAAAGTCTCACAGCTCTATTCAAATATATATATATATATATAAATTATATATATATGAGAAATTTTATTCACACACTCTTATATATTTAATACATATCTCTTTTATTTTTTATCTAAATTTTTTCCTTAAACTTTCTCTTATGTCCTCTTCATGTTATTTAATACACATCCATTTCAGTTTTAATTCATCATTGTTTTTGCTTTTGCCAAACTGATTCCAAGTAAGTTGATGTTCTAACTCTATCACTCTATTTTCTCACCACTATAATCAATACTACTAATTCTTCAACTAAAATCAAATCGAACTTGTAAGAAAATCGAATTGGAGACAAAGTGAATGAAGATTTTCTTTTATCTTCTTTATTTTCTCATTCAAACAATCTCCAAGATTTTCAATCAATCAAAATACTACGGAAATTTGACATCACTAGGAAGTTTGCAGACTGCATATTTCTTAGAGTCGTAAATATGTATACAAATTCAAAAGTTTAGCATTCAAACTAAATTTGTTACTTCAACCAATCAAATTCATAAAAATAAAAAAATAAAATAGAGGGGACAATTTTTTTTTTTAAGTAGTTTGTTAAATGGATAGATAAATTACTTGTCTAGCTTGATATTGATTTAATGTGGGGGTGAAAGTTTTTGTTCCTTTGTATTTTTTTTTCTTTTTGTTTATTGATTTTTTTTCATTATTATCAAAAGGGGTAAAATTGTATTAAAAATATGTCCAAGCAAAGAGGTTCAGAGATGATTTTGAAAAGCAATACAACAGCTTCAAAGGCCTATCTTGGACGTGAAGGGCTAGTCATCGCTTAGCAGCTTATGATTTATTTTGTTCTTTTTTTTTGCGCATGTAATAAGTCATTTTGACAATATAACTTATTATGCAGTATGCTTGTAATAAGTCCATTTTGACAGCAGAACTTATTATGCAATAAAGAAAAAAAAATTTGGTGCGACTGGACTCAAGAATATAATTATCAAGCTGCCTACATATCCTTCAAAAGAAAGAATCAAGTCATCACATAGTTCAAGGATGAGGATTTATAACTTTTTTTTTGAGTGCCTTGTGCAGTTTAGGCTCATGCAGGCTAGGAGCATTTTACACTTGTTTCAAGCATACTACTTCTTCAAGAACTTGTCGTTGATTGGGCCAATTCTCAAGCCATCTTCAGCCACGATTTTATAGGCTCCGCTGACAACATAAGGATCATCCCACTTTGATTTGAATTTGGGACCGGTCTTGTGTGTCATGATGATGGGTCGGCGTACAGCAAGGACCAAGTCGCCAATTTGAAAGAATCGAGGCCGAACCCCTTTGTTGAAGGCATGTGACATCCGGGCTTGGTAGCATTCTAGATGTTGTTGCGCATCGAGCCTCTTCTCGTCTAAGGCTTCTAACTCTTAAAGTCGTAATTTGATATTTTCTTCATTTATGAGGCCTTCTTGCAAAGCAATCCTCAATGAGGGAATTTGTTTCTCTAATGGCAAGACGGCTTCAACATCATACACCAGAGAATAAGGTGTGGAATTTGTGGCAGTTCGATATGTGGTTCTATATGCCCACAATGCTTCGCCCATCTTCTCATGTCAGTCTCTTTGTGACTTGCTGACAGTCTTCTTCAAGATGTTGCAAAGCGTCTTATTAAATGTCTCCGCCAAACCATTAGCTGGTGTGTTGTACATCGAAGAAAAGTGTAGCTTGAAGTGATACTTCTCGCTAAGCTTTTGGATAGCACTATTTGAGAAGTAGTTGGCGTTATCTGTGATGATGCAACGTGGCACACCATATCGCTGGATGATGCATGTCTTGATAAAGTCCACGACAGTTTCTTTCTTTATCTCTTTAAGCAGTACCACCTCTGACCACTTTGAGAAGGAATCCGTGCCTCCCAAAATGTACATGTGGCCTCCAGAAGATTTCGGATTTATAGGTCCTACAACATCTATCCCCCAGACATCAAATGGGTGTGAAGCGATTGTAGGATGCAATAGCTCAAGCGGTTGATGGATGAAGTTCGCGTGGAATTGACAAGTTTGACATTTCTGTGCGTACTTCATGCAATCCTTGACCATTGTGGGCCACTAGTAACCCATTCGCCTTACTTGAAAGTGCAACTTAGGACCTGATTGATGAGCTCCATATATTCCAGAATGAACCTCTTCCATGGCTTTGGACGCCTCTTCTTTTCCCAAACACGTATGGAGTAACTCGTCAAATGATCATCGATAAAGAGTCTCCTTGTAGTAGAAAAAGCGCGGGGCTCTTCGTTTAATATCCGTCTGCTGTTTTAGATTGGCAGGTAGCTTGTTATGCTCAATGTAGTCGATCAAACGATGCCTCCAATTTTCGACGTCGATAACATAGACGTAGACTACATTGGAATTTTTGCACAATGGGACAATTTCTTTTGAGACAACCCATCGTTGGCAAATTGAAAGGTCTAGAATTTCATCATTTGATAATGCCAAAGTTGCTGCTGGGTTGGCCAAAGCGTCCGCCATTTGATTTTCTTTCGTTGACACATGTACTAATGTAACAACATCGAAACCCTTCAAGAGTTGTGTAGCGAGACGGAAATAAGGAACCAAATCCTCTTTCCTGACTTCGTAATTAGTTAGTAGTTGATCAATTACTAACTTCGAATCCCCATACACATCTAGATTTGCAATTTTCATTTCTAAGGCTGTTTGCAACCCCATAATGAGAGCTTGGTATTCCACAACATTGTTGGAACATAATTCACCGAGAGTGAAGGCATATGACAATATTTGCTTTTGTGGGGTGATAAAGACAATGCCGGCCCCTGCTCCATCTACTCTAGAAGATCCATCAAAGAACATCTTCCAAGTGGGGAGAACCTCTGTAAGAAAGACTTTTTCGTCCGGCAAGTCATCTGAAATTTCCCAATTTGCAAGGATTGGGTGATTCGCTAGAAAGTCAGCCACAGCTTGGATTTGGACCGCCTTGGCCGGTACATAGACAATGTCGTGTTGATTGAGGAGCAGAGCCCATTTTTCCATTAGTCCAGATAAGACTGGTTTAGACATGACAAACATGACTGGGTCATCTTGTGCTACTAAATGCACCGTGTAAGCTTGCATATAATGCTTCAACTTTTGGATGGCGAAGATGAGAACGAGACATGTCTTCTCTATTGGAGAATAATTTAATTCCACTCCTGTGAGAGTTCGACTTAAATAGTACAAGGCCATCTCCCTTTTTTCCTCATTTTCTTGGGCTAGAAGCTCTCCAAGTGATATTTCTTGAGCTGCAATGTAAAGGGTAAGAGATTTCCCAGGAATGGGTGCACCCAACACTGGAGGATTAGCCAAGTACTTTTTACTGCTTTCGAAGGCATTGTGACACGATTCATCCCATACGAAAGACACATTCTTCTTCATGAGTCGACTAAAATTGACCCGCGAGGTTTGAGATGAACCGTCTGTTAACGCGAGTTTTCCTTCGAGGCTTCTCAATTCTTTTAAATTTGTTGGCTCTAGCATTTCTTGAATGGCCTTAATTTTCGATTGATCTACTTCAATACTCCGATACTTCACAATGAATCCAAGACACTTGCCTGAACTCACACCAAAAACGCACTTCAACGGATTCATTTTGAGTTGGTACTTGTGTAACCTATCAAACACTTTTCGTAAGTCCTGCAAGTGATCACTTATTTTTCTTGACTTGACAACCAAATCATCAACATAGCATTCAACGTACTTGTGAAGCATGTCTCCAAAGATTTTCTGCATGGCGCGTTGGTACGTTGCACCAACATTCTTTAATCCAAATGACATGACTTTGTAACAATAAATGTCTTTGGGAGTGCGAAATGCAGTTAACTCCTTGTCTTCTAACACCATCCTTATTTGGTTGTAGCCAGACGATCCATCCATGAAAAACAAAGCTTCATGACCTGTGGTTGCATCCACCATGAGTTAGATGATAGGCAAAGGGAAGTCATCTTTCGGACAAACATCATTCAAGTCACGAAAGTCCACGCACACGCATTTTTCCATTCTTCTTTTTAACTGGGACAATGTTTGCAATCCACTTGGGATATTGGGCATCTCTGATGAAGCCTGCAGCGATCAACTTGTCAACCTCTTCTTCAATTTGAGTTTGTACCTCTGTTCGAAAATGTCGTGTCAGTTGTTTGATGGGTAGAGCCTCCGGTTTAACAGCTAATCGATGAACTACTACTTTAGGGTCATGACCGGGCATTTATGTGTAAGTCCAAGCGAAGACATCCTTGTATTCAAGCAACTAGTCATATATAGTACTCCTTCTCCTCTTGGGGGCTTAGCGACGCGCTCATAAATATCGGTCTTGGATCTTCCTCTGTCTCCAGATTGAGTTTCTTAAGTTCATCAACCGTAGCTTTCACCTCATCTTCAAGTTCAGGAGGAGCTACCTCTACTCCATATTCGAAGCCCTCATGGTCATCCTCTTCATAAGCTTCCACCTCCGCTACCGTGATGTGATAAGCACATTGAATAACATTATCCTCATTGCCACTAGTATCATCGCCTTCTTTATATTAACTAGTGAGTATGATGGTATGTTGCTTCACTTTAAGTTGGTCAGTCGAATTCACCTCCAGCACACAACGTCTTTTCATGCGTGATGGGATGAGACTTTGGATTTCTTTATTTTCCGATTGGCCAACTTCTTTTTTTCTTTTTCTCTTTTGTTGTTCTTTAGGAGCTTGGATCCTCCCAAGTGCCAACTTTCGAGGAGTTGGCTTTATCTGTTTGTTTTCTTCATTTGATGATCACAACCTTTTGAACACAGAAGTTCGTGTAGCTGCGGTGTCAAGACGATTGAAGACTGAGCTTTGACTTGTTGATCTATCAACACGCTCAAACACCGAAACTCTACTTGTTGATTCAATAGTAGTACTTTGAGAACTTGGGCAAATGCGATCGAATTCTGAAGCGCGAGAGACAGATTGGGTTTGCGTAGTTTCATCTTCTACTTCTTTAATGCTTATGTATTGCATGCTTGCCTTCTCTGCTTTTCTTCTACCTGAGATTTTGATTGGCTTGCTTGGGACAAAACCAAGACCTGTCTTGGCCGAATCACTTGTTTTTCCCTGTTCTCTTAACTTCTTTTGAAACTCATTGAGCTCATGTGCTTTCTTGTTGACAACTTGATCATCCTCTGTACTTGACGAACCAAAGTTGAATCCAGCCTTTGCCAACAATTTGTAAGCATTGGGGTCAAACCCTTCATTTGTTCTTTTCCTGGGTAAAGGCCCGTGCTCTACCCTTCCTTGGATTGGTTTGACAAATCCTTTCAATGGTTGCTTGGTAGGAGTTTGGTCATTCAACTTCGTCAATGGCAATATCGACGCTTCCTTCAATAATTTTATGTCCTCTTCACTCAACCTCCGAGGACTCACTTGCCGCTTTGTTCCCGCAAACCCACCGTAAACGGAGACTCTCTGTCAAGACCCACCTCGAATTTCACCCTGAAATCCGAAGTAAATCCTGCGGGGACCACCTCCAAGGAAAAGTTACCGAGAATTTAGCATAACCTTCCTTAAAAATGGACAACCATTTCTAATAATACCTGTAAACACTTCAAAAGATTCCATCTAGAACCCTCTACTCCTGGAGCCTTCATGCTCCCTAAGTCACAACATCTCCCAAATTATTGACTAACTTCAATAAGAAAATCTCACAACCAACAACCACAGTTCAGAGTAACACTATTTGAGAGGAAATGGACTAGAAGAAAAATGAGCAGAAACTATACTATTGACTATGCCTCTTCTTCATGTACGCGCCGACCTCAACTATACTAACCTGCAAACTGGGTATTTTTAAAACGAAGGACCCAGGGAAAAACATTTAAATACGTTAGAGTGAGTGGACAAACATGAATTTAATGGAAATATTTATGTTTTCCCAATTTAAAATTTCCATAGAAAATATGCTGCATGTGACAGCTCAAAGCTTTCTACTCACAAATAGGCAATTACGTGACTAGCTTCGGCGAGTCTCCGAAATTCAATAAAATGGAGCCTCTCAGGCTAAAATATATATATCAAAATATGTATATATTTACACTCGCCCATACTCCCTATATAAATTAATAATAATCTATATAGAGCTACTACGCTCGCGTCCAACACTCACGTCATGCCTTAATGCGGTGATACACTATGTCATTAAGGTGGACAGACGAGTGTATAAATATGTGCACATACCTCCTATATGAATTAAACACTCATATAAGGCTATTACGCTTGCGTCCAACGCTCACGTCACACCATAATGCGTTTATATACTACGTCATTAAGGTGGACAGACACATATTGTTAGCTAGCATTTATATACATACTCTCTTTAAAAATATATTATAATTTACCGAAAATCCCATTTTCGGTAACTCACCACAATAAATAAAATAGTCAAGTAAAATGACGTCAAATGCTCCAACAAAATAAATTACTCAATAATAAACAATTTCATGCATATTATTTAAACCAAGAGTCCACTCACAACTTTAGGCATAAGCCCGACGAAATCCAATTTGTCACTCAAGTGAGGTCTCCTCTAATCCTGGCACAATAATCATGCTTAGAACTAAACTTTAATTTCAAAAATAATAATACTTAAATATATAACCCAAAAACTCTACTGCCTAATCCACTACCCTTTCCAGGGTTAAGCTTATCGCATTCAAACCAAACTCCAACCACAGCCTCAATTCATTTATTTCAACATTCTAAAACAATAATAAGGGAAATCCAACTGTCGATTCTACCCCATTAACCACCAAATTCACCAATCTTTCAAAAATCCAAAACCTATTCAAAACTTCTCCAAAAATTCTAAACTTCATACCATTAAACTCCCCTTAATATTACACCTTTAAAACCATAAAAATCCCCCAAACAGCGGCGGCCGGAGGCCGAATCTGGCAACCTCCAATGGCTATGAAATTTTGATAGCATCTTCCTCTCAACCTTCTCTACAACTTTCCTAACGATCACAAACACCAATTCCAAGTCTAACTATGCCAATCGAACGAAAACATTACGAAAAACCCTAGAATTTCAAACACTCGAAACTCCTTACCTAGGCCAAGAGGGAGTGAAACCTTTGGAGGGATTGCTGCACAGGAGGAGAGCTTTCCAACGAGCCAAGTGGCTCCGGCTATGGTGGCCGGAGGAGGAAGTTTCGGCGACGGAACACCAAAGACAGCCGAACCTTTCGGTTATGTTTTCCCCCTCACGGCGGCGCTAGAGAGGCTACCACCGGTCTAGGATGGGAGCTGGGTCAGAGGCCGACTGTTTGGGATCGGTGCGGTGGCGAACGGTGGCCGGACGGCGGCGGACGGGCGAGAAGAATATCCAGTAAGGAGAGGGCTCAGGAGCGGGAGCGGGAGAGGAGAGAGAGAGAGAGAGAAATAGAGTGGGCTTTCCAAACCGGCCCAAGTCCATATATTCACCAAATAAAAACCTAACTCCAAATATTAAACACCCCAATAAAATTTATCTTTTACTAGCCAAAATTTTACCATTTTCACCGTCGGTAAATATTTCCACTACGAATAATTCCTCTGAAATATTCGTCTCTCAAAACTCATTTAGGTACCAATTAAACTATAACCTCATTGACGGAGACGGTAAAATTCTTATTAATACCAAGCTAGTAAATAAGGTAAAAATTTAAGAGTCGGGGCGTGACACTCTCCTTCCTTGCGCTTGGACTTTGGCACATATCGAAGAACTGGGAGAACTGGGTTGGACTTGTCTTTTGTAGCTGATGTCACAGTTTTAGATGGAGACTTATATGACTCTTCATTTCCCTTGCCCTTTGTTTCAACTTCTTTCCTTGTCACCACCGTAGCCTTCCCTGTTGAGAATATTTCAACCGGAATAACTTCTATTACTGATTCCTCGTCTAAATAAAACTTGGAATCTACGAAGTAAGACTCAACTTCGGTGAATGGCTTGGTATCACCTACCACTGTTTTCACACCTCCGCGGTAGAACTTGAAGCATTGATGCAGAGTTGAAGGTACGACACCATTTTCATGAATCCATGGTCGCCCCAACAATATGTTGTATGAAGTCTTTGCCTCGATCACGTGGAACAAAGTGTTTAACTTCAATTCGCCAATAACCATGTCTAGCCGAATCATGCCTATCGCTCTTTGCCCTCCTTTGTTAAAACCCTGGATCATGAGATGACTTTTAGATAACTCGTTGATATTGATTCCGAGTCGAGACATTGTCGATTTTGGCATAATGTTCATAACAGACCCTCCATCTACAAGCATGCGGTTTAATTTTTGCTCTCGCATGTAACCTGTCACAAAAAGAGGTCGATTGTGCGGCTTTGAACCTAATTGTAAATCTTCATCCATAAAGTGAATGGTGTCGTAACCTGCTATGCATGTCGCACATTCATTGATGTTCGAAGAATGCTGGCCCACATAAACAGCAATTGGACTAACACATGTCTTGCCGATTTGGGCAACTGCGACAGGTTAGAGAGGCTAAATTTTAGAGATAAGTCTTCCAATTGTTTCAACACTTCATTTTCTTCAACCTTCTCAGAATCTTTGGGATCATCTTCGTAACTTGTTGTCATTGAGTTAGCCCTCAGACTCATTCACGTCTTAGGGATGCACTTTGTTGGCGGGTTTTGATTGAAGGACCTTTGTACGCAGGGAGTGAACTTCTCCTTTATACACCTTGTCTTACTCTTCTCGAGCCATTGACGACTCCCATGTGGTTTTTTGGGAACTGGCCGCGAGGGTAGTGGACTTGACATCACACTTTTGCGCACTTTTCTTCTAGTGACAAGTATCCATCCTTCACCATCGTCGCATGGGGCAGCTTTAAGAGTGAGGTTCACTTGCTGGATTAGCTTTGCTTCCTCTAACTTTTTACCATTGCTAGTCTCTTTCGAGAAATGGTATGGCGCTTTTGTTGGCGTAGAAGGTACCTGAACCGGCTCAAAAGATTCAAATGAAATGGTAATGCAAGTGACCGTAGCAACCTCGTCGATATCCAGCTCGATTCTTCCTTGTCTGGCAAGTTTCATGATCAAATCCTTCAAAACAAAGCACTTCTCGACTGGGTGGCTGATGAGGCGATGAAACTTGCAATACTTCAGATCGTTGACCCGATGCATTTCTTCTGGACATTTGCACTCTGGAAGTTCTATCACCTTGTTCTCAAGCAAATCCTCCAACATGCCTGCCATGTCGGAATCTGGGAATGGGTAAGTCTTTTGCTCCCACTCAGTCAATGAGCGCTTCCTCCTCTCGTAGGCTTAAATTGGTTCTACTTTCTTAACCTCCCTCTTGTCTCATGTGGAGATTTTGATTGGAGCAACATTTACAGTCATCGACTCCTTTGTAGGCCTTTTCACAACCTTGTCAACTTTGCTGCTGAAAGCCTTATCTTTTCGTTGATCACTAACGAACTCTTTTGTACCCTTGTGGCTAGCTATGCTCAACTCCATATCATGTGCTTGCGTAGCCAGTTCTTCAAAGGTTTGAGGCTTGATACCTTGGAGAATGTACAACAAATCGAAATGCATGCCTTGGATGCACATTTCTACCGCAGACGCCTCTGACAAGTGGTCTTTACAATCGAGACTGAGCGAGCGCCACCTGTTGATGAAGTCAACTGCTGGTTCGTCCCTCCATTGTTTTGTGTTGGTGAGTTTCATCATGCTCACAGTTCGCCTTGTACTGTAGAAGCGGTTTAAGAATTCGCGTTCCATTTGGTCCTAACTGTTGGACTTGGGCTTTAAGTCCGTGTACCACTCAAAGATATTGCCTTTCAAAGAGCGAATGAATTGTTTGACGAGGTGGTCACCCTCTGTTCCAGCGTTATTGCAAGTTTCAATGAAATGAGCAACATGTTGCTTTGGATTGCCCTTCCCTTCAAATTGCTGAAACTTTGGCGGCTGGTATCCCATCGACATCCTTAGACTATTGATTCTTTTGGTGTAGAGTTTGGAGTAGGTGAGAGAATCACGAGAAGGACCTTCATATTGAGCTCTAATGGAGTTGGTGATGATGTCCTGCAATTGCTGGAAGGACATAGAGCCAAGCAAGCTATCATCGTCCTTGCCATCATTCTTAGAGTTCTCGCCTTCTTTTTCCTTCTTTTTTTCATCTTGGTTTTCGAACCTGCTATAGAGCTCGACAATTTGCATGTCTTTTTCTTCCACTGTTTTGGTGAGCTTCTCAACTGCTCTCATCAGATTGGCTATTTGCTCTTCAATGGTGCACACGCCTGTCACCATGACTTGTATGAGGATAGGTTGTGATGAATCATCCACTGGCATGCCATACGTGTTGTCTTCATCATCATTTGGACTCCCATGATATGAAGCCGTGCTTGATTCATCATCCGTGGCAGATGAGAACGATCGCTCCCTTGATTTTTTTGGAGTTTCCCTCTTTTCACTTCGCGAGGCATGCTTGTTTTCCCTCTCTTCACTTCGCGAGGCATGCTTGTTTTCCCTCTCTTCACTTTGCGAGGCACGTTTGTTTGCCTCGAGATTCGCCAAGGTGATGATTGGTTCGCTAGGTCTGGAAGGCAGAGCCACGAATGTTGTGGGTTGATTCCTCGCCATGCTGCGGGTGGCATGACCAGAGGATTCGCTGCTTGACCTCGAGGTCGTTGGTTTAGATTTCTTTGTCGAGATGGCTTGGGTGCTCTTGGAGGCCATTACTTCAAACAGATTTGAACTTTCTTACGGAGAAGGAGATGAGAGGCAAAGTTGTCCCACTGGGCGTGCCACTTTTGTTAACACGGAAAATCTGCAACAAATAACAGAATAACACGTGTACAAAGAATAATATAATTTTATCAATATGAATGCGGGTTACAATCTTTGTGAACTCCTCAGATTCTATCTCCGAATATGGATTTGACTTAAGGGTGACAAACACTTGTTCTTGAGACGTATGAGGTCACGCGCGTTGATTACGTAACGAATGTTTGAGATTTAGATTTGGTGAAGAACTGACTATTTGGCAGCTTGATAGTTCTTCGAGGGATTTCGACAATTTCCAGACTTGAGGTTGATGAAAAATCGGCTATTTGACAACTTGATGATTCTTCAAGGGTTTTCGGAGAATTCCGAGCTCGTGGAAGTTCTTCTACTCTCTCTCTCTAGTTTGTTGCCTCTCTGGTTCGCCCACTGTTTTTGCTCCCCCTCCTCTTGGTATGAGAGGGGGTATTTATAGTGTTAACATACCTCCTCTTATGGCATGTAATGAAGATACTGAATCAATAATATTTCCTTAATGGTAATAATCGAATCAATGAATCTTGACTGATTGATTTACTTGTCAATTTTAACATAATCAAATCTTAAGATTTAGATATGCCCAATAAGGTATAATTGCTTTGGATTGAATGTCCTGTTTTGCCATCTCGTGGATATGGAAGGAAGGTGCGAGGAATCTTGACTTCCAAGCAAGCGGGGAGTTCTGGTGACGTACAGTTCCTCATGTATGCGAACTCTGCTGACTAGCTCCTTCGCGGAGTCTCCTAAGTGGAGCCATCTTGCCTCTCCTTTATGTACATCTACGCACGCGGAGCTATCTCGCCTCGGTTTCATGAACATCTACGCGCGCGAGCCATCTCGCCTTGCCTTCATGTACATCTGCGCGCGCGAAGCCATCTCGCCTCACCTTCATGTACATCTACGCGCGCGAAGCCATCTCTCCTCGCCTTTATGTACATCTACGCGCGCGGAGCCATCTCGCATCGTCTTCATGTACATCTATGCGCGCGAAGTCATTTCACCTCGCCTTCGTTTACTTCTACGCGAAGTCCATTTCGCCTTGCCTTCTTTTACTTCTACGTGAAGTCCATTTCGCCTCGCCTTTGTTTACTTCTACGCGAATCCATTTCGCATGCGAACTCCACTATCTAGCTCGCTTGACCTCTGGCGCGCCATCACTTGTAAACTCAATTATTTTGGGCATGTTCGCTTCTTTTAATTAATTTAATTTAATCGATATTTGATCATCGATTGACACTTAATAATTGATTTTGATCGGGATTTAAGGTTTTGTTATCGGCCCACAATTCTCACGTTGCCACATGTCATTTCTGACGGCTTTCCAACTTTGTCGACTCATGAGCCACGTATCCAATTTGTTGGGTCTACGTGTTGCTTGAATTATTCAACGATTATTATTATCGTTATATTTTATATGTCTACAACGATATGCATATTTGTTAACGGATTGAGTTAACGTTCTACAATCTATATCGTCCACATGTTGTCTGTGCCATATTGCACCTCCACAAGCGCACAATGATGAGTTATTTATGATGAATATTGTCTTTGAATAAGACATGAGCTTCCGATTATAGTCTGCTTATATAAGGACCTTGACAGGCAATCTCTTTTATGTCACTTTGATGAGCCAGTCTTCCCGTCGTTAGGGGGAGATAAAAAGAAGAATGTTCAAGTAGAACGACTTGGAATTGTCGTGGTTTGTCCCTATTGTGTCTCATCAAGTTCTCTAAAGTGACGAGATCACATATACATGCTGCAAACATGCCTGCAAGGATTGATGTCCAGATAAGAGGACATGTTGATGTCTAGATAAGAGGACATGTCATCACCCATAGATGGTGGCATGGTGACACCAAAACTGTGGTAGATGGTGTCGCTAGGCCGTAGCTCCCACGGTTTAGAGGAAGGCCACTTGGTTCGATACATACTCGCCAAGGAAGAATGCGAGTTTGGCACAACTTGATCATTTGATCAATGATACTCATTCGTCTGTTAATACTGGATTATGGTCATCATTGGGGGACGCCTCAATGTCAATACCAATCCATATAGAGATCTCTACACTTAGAAATTACACTAGTGTACATGATAACGTGGTTTAATGAGTTTGATATCGAACCATACTTCGTTGAGAAAATACCAACGTTGTAGATTGGCCTAAATGGAAAGATGTGATTCAGTTTAAACAAAGAGATAGTGTTTTGGTTAGGTGACGTCGACACCCCAAGTGTAAACTCTATCAGTTATGTCTTTGTTAGAAAGCGTAGTGAGAAAAAGAGTTTAGACTCACCTTCTGGCGCAAGGTCTCTTACAAACGCTCTGGAATCGACTACGATGAGATATACTCTCGTAATGGATGTCATTGCACTCCACTACCTTATCAATTAGGTAGTTTTCGAAAAACTGAACAAGCAGCTTGTGGTCACAACTTATCTCTGTTGGGAACTAAGAGATGTACATAAAGATCTTGAGATCGGTTTTCACCCAAATCAAGTGGCTCCTGACCACGGAGCGCGTTTGTAAGGTATTTGCTTAGCATCTACTTGATGGGGAAGGGATATGAAGAATTATGCCTATTTGTGTGTAAAATCTGGATGAATCGTGATAAACTCTTGTTAAACTAAGAGATGCCACTGATCCAAAATTAAGAATGAAAGGATCTTGGGAACACTTGGTCTCGTAAGTGAGGACCGTTATTGATGATGCTTATTCATCTGTCGGCTTAAGGCGATTCTAAAGGACGATGAAGTTATGCCTATATGTATCCCTTGATCGGTCGAAGTCTTGAGAAGACCTGTTTCGTCTATATGACTAAGGAGTGTTAGGAGAAATTCTCCATCTAAGTATTGTAGCACATTCATGTATTTGTTACAATATGCTCGACTCGACATCTCATTCACTATAAACTTGTAAGGCTAAGTTCTCCTTAGTCATTCAACTCTCTAGCAGTCGAGCAGCTTCGCTCCCTCTTAGATGAGTGTGAAGGAACAAGGTAATGGCCGGATGCGCCCACGTAACGCCAATGTAATGGCAGTGATTCCTTCTATGAAAGGTTCAAGCTTATTCATCCCTACAGAAAGACACATCTAATGTGAAACCAGAATCTGCCCAGTTTCATAGGTCAACTTTCACCGGACCTACAGGATAGTCCACTCATTGGAAAATGTTGAAATTAGTACCATTAGAAAGGCCTATGTGTCTACTTTTCAGGGACACCAACCATTTGATCACATCTATCATATTGAGTGAGTTATGACTATTTTCGTAAAGTAGGACGGATCTGTCTGAGAATCTGCTTTGGCAGAACAGTCAACTTCGACAGAGCTTTGTGATCAGCTCATGATGAACTAGGTTATGGACCTTGTATGGTTGGAAATCTACGTGTGTCTAGTTTCCAAAACTTTTTATGGTTCTTCCATACCTATTGTATCGAAGATGTTATGACTGTTTAAGTACACGAAGGTCATGCCACGCGTGAATCTGATTTTCAACGTGAACTTATGTTTTGGGTTGTTAGGCGACCTTCCCCTTAAAGATCAAAGTAATGCTAAGTGTAGCGGGTCTGATCTAAGGATAATGTGGTTGGATTTAATGACTAAATCGTTGCCCAAATATACTTTTGAAGTATGTGAAGTGCATTGGCTTGCACCGTTTTTCTGTACTCTGAGATTGAGTTACCAATCAGGGGGAGTTATTGTGTAGACATTAGGGAGAGTATACATGCATCACATGTTATCTTCAATTGTAGTTGGTGCGTTGTGCTCTTTTCCCTTAGTCCAAGTCTTTTGTTTTACCCACGAGGTTTTTGTTTTACTTGGCAATGTTTTTACCGAGGCAACATCATAAACACCATATCGTATTAGGGATGCAACACAAAGGGGAGTGTTTAAATAAATTATATTTTCGTCATTGTATTATGTGTCTTGCCCTAATACACGTAGGATTGGTTAATCCAGTTTTCTTATTAGAATAGATTACAGTTGATAGAAGTTCTAGATTATTCGGGAGACTCTATGTAATGCCTATAAATAGATCTTTCTATCAATAAATGAGTAGATCGTTATTCTCGTTATCTTTTCTCCTTTTAACATGTTTTTTTTATCAATACTTCTACGTCTTCAATTATTAAAAGAAAAATAAATTTGCAGGATACGTTTCAGTCCCATAAACCAGCGTAGTGTTGCGAGAGAGACACCAACACACCCAATTTCATCCTCTCTCTCTCTCTCTCTCGTCAACACAACCCAAAATAAAATCTAAATCCTCCCATAAAAGAGATTCACCATCTCTCTTCATCTCTCTTCATCTCTGTCTGTGATTCAGTTCCCTCTCTCTCTCTCTCTCTCTCATCCGTTTGCTCAGTCGTTCTGTTTGTCCTTTTACCATTATCTCTTCCCGACCAATGTTAATATTATAAAACAAAAACTGAAACCCACAAGTAAAAACAAGGTCCGAGCCAAACATTTCATCGACGCAATTTCATTCTCACTCTCCCTCTCTCTCTCTCACTGTTCTCCAATTTTAGGTAAATTTCTTTCTCTTAATTTGATTTTGATTGCATCAGGATGTGAGAATAAGAGGGGATCGAAATCGACCCAATTTGCCGTTTCCCCGTTTTTTGATTGATTATGTGTTGCTTAACTTGCTTTTATTTGGGTCACATTCGTACAATCGATCACTTGGGTAATCAGTTCAAAGGAATGAATGAGTGTTTTTTGTTACCTTGTCGATTACTTATGTTGGGTGCTAGGTTGTGCGTTACTAATGTAGATTGTTTCACCCACTGCAGCCAATTTAGTCAGTCTCAAAATCGAAGCTGCTTATTACAAGTATCAAATAATTAGAATCGATGGGCTTTGTGGTATTGTCTATGCTAATTGTTCAGTGTATTTCATTTTTCTTGGTCTAGTTGATCTCGAATCGCTGTAATTGCTATGCTGAGAAATGTGCGCGTTTTTAGTTTTAGAATCGGAGTTCCACACACTTTCTAGTTATTGTCTACACATGTTTTTGAAATTTATTTTCAGTGTTTGTATATCTATGTTATCTTGCATTAGTATCTATATTGAGTTCCTGCAGATATAAACCATTGCCCACTCTTTACTTTGACCAGCATTGATTTGAGATTCTGAGTTTATGCTTCTATCTTGCAGATTCCAGATGTGCTGGAGAAGTGATTAGTTCTTATCCACCTGTGGATACCATATAGTGTCGTCCGCACTTATAAGGTTATAAGGGGGAAGTTCCTGTCCCTAATGCAAGGTCAAGGGAGTGGCATTGGTACTTTTTCAGAAATCACAGATGTTGGTCTCGGGCCTGTTTCCAACAGTACTGGTATGAAGTTGTAGACTTCTTTCAATAATATGCTAAATTCTGCACAAACCTAGTTGTCAAGCTCTATGGTTTTTTATGGTGCAATAACATGTTTAAATGCCTCTAGTCATGACACCCATAGCTTTGCTGGTTCAGGTGAACCTAGCCCTAGATTGAATTTGCAAAGCACGGTCAATGATGGTGGGACAAGATTGGAACATGGTTGGTCGGCTCCACATAGTGCTTGTCCTGTGATTGCTCAAAGGCCAGAAGATAGACGAATTGAGCCAAATATCCTTTTTCCTGGGAGATCACTTATTGGCCTTGGTGGCAATCAGATTCCAGGTGGGCCTTCTTTTTCAGAAGGTTCTAGCTCTAATTATATCCCTCAGCGTGTAAATTTAAATGCAGGGTATGTGGAAAATAGTGGTAATTATGGGCATGTTATGGAAGCAGATACAGATCCTAAATTCTACAAGTCAAGTGGATTAGGAGCAGAACATACATTTCCTGGCAGTGCTTCACATGATATTGTTGAGACTTCATCCGGAAGCTCTGATTATATGGTTGGGGAAGATGATGGTAACCCAAACTCTTCTTTTGGCAATTGGGGTTTATCCTGCAAGCGAAAGGCTCTTGAGGGTACGTCAGGGCAGTCTTATCCCTGTGGAAGTTCTAGCTCATTTCCTCAACCTGAAAATCAACCTTGGAATACTGGTCCTGCATGTTATAATCCTTCTAGTAGTTTAAGTTTATCTACGCCCCGTAGTTCTCCTAGTGGCATTCCTTCAGAACAGCAGAGCTCAAGAACGAGGATTGGTTTGAGAGTTGGAGCATCTGATGCCTTTCCTTCATTAGGTGTTACGGGAAATGCAGAGAGCCCACTGAGACAATATGTTAGGGGTTTCGGTAGTACTGGGTCTCAGCAAGAATCTGCACCATCAAACTTATCATCAGCTGGAAGATCAACTACAGTAGCTGCAACAAATTCGGGTGCTCCCCAAAGCCAGTCACCTGCAATGCATATGAACGGTTCATCGGGAAACATGCTTCCTTTCCCTTGGAATGGTGCTTCCAGTTCACGAGTGGGCAGCTTATCAGGCTCTCTTATGTCCGGATATAGAGGTGCTGAGTTAAGAGAAGAAGCAAGCTCACGAAGCAGTCCTAGAAACAATGTGGAGCACTCCATGTTTGTAGCTGCTACTGATATGAGAAATTCATCACAGGATCCAACAGGTTGGAGTTTAGCCCCCGGAGACTTTAGCACTTCTGTAGGTGCTCCTTCCTCTGCAAGAATTGGCTCCAATTCCAGCATTCATTCTTTGCCTAATCCCTCATGGATCCCTCCTCCAACAGAAAATCAAAGGATAACTGAATATGCACCTTGGTCTTTGTTTCCATCTATAGATTCTCAACCTGGAAGTCATAATCATTATAATCCAATACCACCAGGACCTTCTGCTTCCACTCAGGATTCTCGAACTTCTTCTGGACCAAGTAATCAGGGCCGTCGACAACCACTTCATAGGTCAGCGTTCTTGTTGGACAGACAAGGTGATGATGTGCTTAATATGCCCCATTCGCTGCGTGCATTAGCAGCTGACAATGATGGGAGGCTCCGACTTGTGTCTGAGGTTTGTGTTGGATTTCTCTTTTTGTTACTTTTCAGTTTGACTGCATTGTTTTTGAGATGTTTATATCTAGATGAGAGTCTAGATATTAATTCTGAAATGTTTCGGTTTGGAATTGAGTTATATCACTATTTGTTTACTGAAATCTGTTGCAATTTTAAATTTCTGCAGGCTTACTTGATTAAATATTCCCTTTAAAATTGCTTTAATGTTGTTTTTTTTCGTTCTCCTTGCCTTTTCATGAACAATATATTGTTAAGTTTCACTGATTTCGTAATGATTTAGCTGCTTTGAAAGTGGTCCTTTTAATATTGTGTGGTTTATTTCCATCTTCCATTCTACTCTATCCACCTCGTGTTTAGCAGATGCTATTTTACTAGTTTATCCTTGTACTGAAATACTTAATAGTATTTACAAGTAGAGGTTGCACATGCTGGCCTCTTCTCTTTTCTTTCCTGCTTCTGACCAGAGAGACGAGTTGTGCTTTCAAGTTTTGTTCGTAGGTATTCATTAAATTATCCTTGAGATATCCGCTCCAAAACTAACAATTAGATCTTTCTTTCATGTACCAGATTCGTCAAGTTTTGAATGCTATGCGCAGGGGCGAGAACTTACGAGTCGAGGTATGATATTGACTCCTACAATCAATTTCCGTTTTTTAGATATTTCTGCCATCTTTGTGAATGGTTAAAATTTTGATTTTCATACCCCATGGCATGAGTTCATTTAGGCAGACATAAAAGACATTCATCATTTTTGGTGATGTTAGAATTTAGTTCTTCAAAATTGCAATAATCTGTATCTCTGAGCTCTAAAACTTTTCGGGTCTATTGCATCTGCTTCTATCTTTTTGTGGATAAAAGCTGTCGTACATTTTGCCAGCTGAATTGTCTGGTCCATTTCTGTACCATGATGATATGTAGAAAAGGTGTAGAAATCTCTTTTTAATTGCCACTGTATAGCGTGAAGTACAGTATAACCTCAATTACTTAATTCTTGTTAAATTAATAACCTCGTTTAAATAATATTTTTTTTTTGTCAGTTCCAACATAAGTAATTCATGGTAAGTTAACCTCGATAACTTAATAACCACGATCTTTTTGCTGGTCCTAAGGCTATCAACTTCTAGATGTGTAACTGTAATAGGTTTATTAGCTGAGACATGAAAGCAGTATCAATTATCACTACAAATTGCACCAAAAGTTCCCAACTATTGTATGCTCTGCTAGGTGAAGATGCTAAGAATAGTAGAACTATTGTTATTCCCATTTTTAATGGCATTGGATGTGTTTCTTTTTCTTATTTTTGGTGCATAGCATTATATAGGCTTTCTCTTAAATAAGATCATAATATATCTGGATAGTCAACCATGTTAAATTCTCGAACAGTACTTATAATTTGATGAGAAAAACATCCTGATATTCGGAAAAGGAGTTGTATGTTTCATAGAAACTAATGATTAATCAGGGCAAGCAACGGTTCATAATTTGATGATTCTTCTGTTTGCATCTTCTGGGGTTAACTCTGTTTAAAAAAAAAAGTTTAGCTTCTTACATAGATTTATCTCTTTGACAATCGATATTCGTATGATTATCAGGATTATATGCTCTTTGACCCATATATTTATCATGGCATGGCTGAGATGCATGATAGGCACAGAGACATGCGGCTCGATGTTGACAACATGACTTACGAGGTAAAACGGAAGCAAGTATTTTCCCATATGATTTTGCTTTAAAGCTGTTCCAATAACTATGTTGTTTGGACAATAGGAGCTGTTAGCACTGGGGGAACGTATAGGAGACGTTAGCACTGGACTGAGTGAGGAGACCATATTGAAATTGATGAAACAGAGAAAGTGTCTGTCTGTTATGACAGAATTCCCAGCAGACATGGAACCCTGCTGTATATGTCAGGTATGAGTCATAGGAAGCTGTTCTATTGTTTCAATTGCATCATGCATCTGAATTTTCAACATGTCTGAACCGAATGTACATGGCAGGAGCAATATGCTGATGGGGATGATATTGGCAGACTGGATTGTGGGCACGACTTCCACACCAACTGCATTAAACAGTGGCTAATGCAGAAGAATCTGTGCCCAATTTGTAAAACGCCAGCCTTGGTGACATGAAAAGGAAGATGCTAAACCAATATGTCCCAGCCTGCAATTTGATTTTCTTGCTGCTGTATTGTTAAAACCAAATGTGGGTTGGAGAATCTACTCCCTTTTGTCTGAAACCGGGTTATTTATGCATGAAGTACTCTTGGTTTGATAAAAAGAGGGCAAGAGAAACAGTCCATACAAAAATAAAAAAGAAGAGAGACTGCTAATGAATATATTGGTTTGAAGGATTTGTTTCTCGGTTAGAAAGCAATACCTTTTAATTGTATGACAATAATGAATATATTGGAATAACATTTCATCTGACAGTATGAACCATTTGCTATGCTTGTAGAATTTGGATTGTTTCTCTTATTGCTATAACATGCTGGGTTTTTACTGTAACTCGACTGCATTAATGTTTCATTCCTTTTTCTTGATAAAGTTATTCAATGACTTCATGGGGGATTACTTCCATTTTTTTCGATGGGATTACTACGTGAAATAGTTTCAAAGATGAATTTTGCCACTCTGTATATATTTAAAATGCGTTGGAAGCTCATTGTTCCATCTTCTTGACAAGTCTTTTAGAGTGAATACTTGGTTAGAAATTCTACTGTACAAATGTGTATTCGTCATACTTAATGTATTTGGTTTTGAGTAACTAATGTTGTGTTGCGTGAAGGTGTTTGAGATGTGGTCACAGATATTAGTTTTGGGGGTAAACTACCCGAAACTTCTGGCTATTTCGATCGATCTGAAAACATGACTGAAAATCATAGGGGTGGGCATAAAAAACCGTAATCTCAAACTTGTCCCAAAATTTGCTGGGACACGACGGGATTTAAATTTTAAAACGTTGGACCCGTCCCGTTATAAACGGGACGGATAATTCAAGTCTCGTATAGGCCTGTCCCGTTCCGACTATTTTAATGATTAATTTTTTATTGATTAAGATGTGATTTAAACATTTAAGTGTTTTGATCTTACATTTTTGTTTCTTTAAGTTACTAGGTTGTTACCAATTCAATAACAGTAATGTTTAATAATTTAATTTGTTGATTATTGTAGACTCTCTTATTGCACCATAGTATAAATGACAAGTTTAGAGAAAGTAAATAGTATAAACTCTCTTATTACACCATGTTGTATTTGTAAATATGTTACAAGTACTTGATAATACATAATAGAGTAAAAAGTACTATAAAACTATGAAACTTTTTCTTTTGTTTACAAGTTTATTTTCAACTTTTTTTATCCGGGATTAGCCCGTCCCAACCGCGATAGGGCCCGGGTGGATGAAATCTAAAAAATGCAAAACCCGTCCCATCTCGTCTTGATTTCAATGTCTGGGACGTGCTGTGAGATTAGCTCTATCTCTTCTTATCCCGTCTCATGCCCAGCCTTAGAAAATCAGATTAGCACTGAAATTTCCAAGCAATGAATACTCGGTGGAAAAAAAATTACTGTCGTCAAGGTAACATTTTTTAATCTCTTCCTCAGTTTCATCTCATCAGTTACGTACGTGCATCTCTCGATCTTCAGTTTTGTCTCATGAGTTTGGTCTCTCACAATTTCCTCCAATTTTTTCTTCAGTTTTGTCTCAATGTAGATGCTGAAGGTAAGCTTGACGAGTTGATCATCGACGAGGGTGTGAAGACATTGATGGATCTAAAGGCTATATTGTGTGCTTGTTATCGGGAAGAAGATGGATTTTGAAGATGACAACCCCTCTTTCGCCTTCTCCCACTATCAAAACATTGTCATTATTCTCCATCCCCAAAAACTAGCAATGAGCAAGATTTAAAATGTTACGACTGGTACTAGCATAATGATCATCTGCAAAGACTAGCTATATTACATTTTGCTGAACTTAAGCTTTGCAGAACTTGAGAAAAAAGAGCTATGTACGTACAATCATAAATCAAAATGTATATCATCTATGCAGGAAAATCAACAATTTTGACATAGACATAATTTATGCTGATTGACCGACAATTCAAACGCAAGTTAGCCACAACTATGCCTGTTCATTCGTATGCATAATTTGGTGGCAACTATCCGGAGCAAAATAATGAAATATATTGATACTCATACCTAAACTTGAATACATGAATGTTTATGAAATGAAGGCACTTCTACTATATATTAATCATAGGACAAGAACAATTAACATCATAAATTGGCAAATAAGAAAAATAAAAAACATAGGAGAACTCGTATTTCAAGAGTATTAGCCGAGGCAATAGAATTGCACCATAAACCTGGATCACAGAGTTCTTGGAAAAGAAAAATTATAACGTTTTATAAACAAGAAATAAGATAAAGAGAGAATAGTTGAGAGATAGGAGGTAGAAATAATGTCGAATCCAAATCTCATTAATTAACTTTTGTAGAGGTAGAGTCGAAGTACATAACTCGTGAACATGCTAATGAACAACCACGTAGATAATACATGTACAACAATACAACAGCATATGTTTTATTTTCGTTTAATCAGATACCATGAGACAATGACTGCTTAAGTGTAAATATGCATAGATAGTTAGATACGGCGCAAGAGCGACTCATTTCATCAGCCAGATTCTTAATAACATGGTGGCATATCTGGTGGCGGAGGCAGCAACTTTTCCTCCTTGTGTTTCCCATTCTTCACGATAAAAACCGTGTCCATTCCCCACGTCAGGTAACGGTCGAAATGGCAGTGCAGGTACCACACACCTGAAATAGCAAAATATAAGATCAGTAAGATAGATTCATACTAGAAAACAAGAAACAAAGCTACAAAGAAAAACCTTTTAAACATCCTAAACAATGAAAATGAAAATCAAAAGCAATTATCTTAAAGTTTAGCTATAGCATGATTACCAGGATTGTTGGCCTTGAATCTAATTGCAGCCCATCCGCTTATGGGGACAGTGACTGTGTTCCTAAGATGAGGATCAACACGATTGTAGCTCCTTGGGTCCTTTTGTTCATCAAAATTCCCAAAACCAGTTCCAACAATGTAGAAATCAAACCCATGAAGATGCATGGGATGATCTAACCCACCCACTAAGTTGGTATTTTGAAACACAACTTCCATATCCGTCCCATATTCTATAACCTTCACCTTCGTCCCTCTCTTTGGTATTTGCAAAACCAGAGGCAGGTTCTGACCAGTGAAGTTATATACGTACGGCGGATAATTTGGAAAACCTTTTTTGAAAACTCCATTGATGTAGTAGTAGTAAGCTTCAAGTATGTCTATTGTATTTGGCTCCACAAAGCTTATGTTATTCATGCTGGCAACTAAACGAGTCCCGTTGGGTCCTTGACATGTTTGGTTTCCCTGGCAACGGAATGTGTTGATTGAAATTGTTGAAATTATGCGACGGTCAATGGTTTTCGGGACAGGCTCCTTGAAATCAACTGGTAGGCTCTTGAGTCTAGTGAAAAAGCCGAAGGCTCTTGATGTGTCATTGAAACTAGGAAGGTACGGAAATAATGGAGTGCCATTTCCATTGTTGTACTCAACTATTGCTGTGGTGGTGGTGTTGTCGAAACCAACTACTGGGTTACTGTTGTAAGCCCTAGCAGCCATGTAATAGCGACCGGGATGTTGTTGGTTCGTGACCAACAAGACATCCATGGACTGGCCAGGAGAGATTGTGATGTAGTCTGTTTCGATTGGCTTCGTGTAGCTTGCGTCTGTCGCCACCACCGTGAGGTTATGGTTTGCCACCGAGAGGAAGACGATCTCGTTCACTATGGCGTTTACTATACGGAGCAGGTAGGTCTTGTTTTGCTCCACTGAGAGTTTGAATGTATCTGCATTTTTGTTTTTTGCTTTGAGAAAGCGTACAAAAGCACGTATACCCTTTATAAGAAGTTTTGATTTATGAAATTTGAGAGAATTCAAACCTGATTTTGAGCAAGGATAGAGGTCTCCAGGTTGACCATTTATGGTGTATGCATCAGAAAGATTTGGAGGTCCTCCTGATCTAACAAATTCTTGAAATACCTTCATTACATCTTGCTTCCACCACTCACCTGCATTTTCATTCAACAGTTCATTACCTGTTGGTTTCCAATTTCAGGGAAATCTTACAGTCCGGTCATCTCCATCAATCCAAAATCCGAGAGTTAAACTTAGAACTAGCTAGCTAGGTTCAAAGTAGGAATTTTTTGTAATTTCATTTTATTTCATTCTTAATGTAACCCCTGCAGGCACAGAGATATATATATATCTAATTGATACCTAATATTATGGGAACTTCCGCATGGGGATTGGGAAAAGGGTAGCTAGTTCCTGGCTTCGGATAGACATAAATTGCTCCATGAACTGTAGCACGAGACCAATCACTATGAGCGTGCCACCAAAGGGTGCCTTCTTCTGTAGAAAATATGATCTTTTGGTTGAAACTTCCCCCAGGTCGGATAGGACATTGTGTGATGTATTCCGGACCATCAGACCATGGATTCCTTGGTTGCCTTACTCCATGCCTATTGTACTCAAAAGAAAAAAACACTACTTATTCGATCGATATCATCATCATCTTCAAGTTAGAGATAAATAAATTTTGGAACTTAGTATATATATGAAACCCATATGTAAACCATCAAGAACAATTTGAATAATTCCATTTCCATTACCAGTGAATAGTGATATTGTGTTTGCCTCCGTTATGAACATTGACATAGATTGTATCTCCTCTATAAGCTCGTAAAACTGGTCCAGGAAATTTTCCATTAACAGTCAATATCTTCTTAGTGCTGCACAGCCTTGTATATGTAGCTTCTTTCACCTGCACAATAGCTAAGTCACTAAGTAATTAATCAAGAAAACCACAGTTAACATAACAAGTCATGGAACTAAGCAAGTACGTACGACCCAATTATAATGTGCCCAAGCGTCACTATGAATGAAGAGCAGTAGAAATGATAAAATCTGCAGGGCAAAGTTCCAGTAGTTTTTAGACCACATCATTCTTGTTAAGAAGAACTGAACACAATGCAGTCTTATAATTTCTTCTGCTTTTCTACTAAAAACTACTTCTGAAAACATCCTAGTTCGCTACTGAATATATAGAAGATCAGAGTTGATGACAGATAAGGGGCTGTTTTCATTGAAAACGATGTCGATCGGAAACGACAAAGCATTTCAATTCACTACCAGAAAATGGGTCTTGGGCGACGAAACAAAAAAAACCGGCCGACGATTTTTTTTTTCGTCGCCTAAGAGGGAACTTAGGCGACGATTTTTTTTTTCGTCGCCTAAGTAAAAAAAATCGTCGCCTAAGTTTCATATTAGGCAACGAAAAAAAAAATCGTCGCCTAAAAATAAATTTCGTCGGCCAAGATAGAAACTAGGGCGACGAAACAATATGTCGTCGCCTAAGATATTTATTTCGTCGCCTAAGTTTTTTATCCTTAGGCGACGAAACTGAGATATTTCGTCGCCCAAGATTTTTAATTCTTAGGCGACGAAACTCAAATATTTCGTCGCCCAAGATTCTTCTATATCTTGAGAGGCCGGGATAGAAGAATGAGAACTTTGAAAATTTGAAACATAAATTTCTCTAGTTTTTCAAATCGTTCGGTGTTGTGGAAATCTGTCCATACATAGTTTGTGGAGCTACTCCCAGGTACGTACATATGCATATATATGCACATATATATATGCATATATATATATTGATTTTCAGTTTTATTTGAGTTGAATTAATGATATATATATATATATGCATAGAGTTTGTTCCAAGCTGAGTAAGGGGCCGTTCTGTCATAGATATGGTTCACAGGTTTGTTTAACTGGATCTCAAGATCACAAACTGACCACTCTTCTCGGTGAAGGGGTCGATAGGGGTTCGCCTCCGTGATCACAAACGAGTCCTGCCTGGTTCCTGTAGGGGGTTCGCCCTCCGTGACATTGACACTTGCCTTCTGAAACCACGGAATCCGCTCGAATTAGATATATATAATTAATAATTAGTATGTTGTATTACATTAATATATATATATATATATATAAATGATATGTTCATTAAATATTGATATATATATGTGTTATTTTCAGGATATGGATAAGAGTTGGATTTCTCTTCCAAGATATCACAGAAAATATGCTGAAGGAGTTTGGGATTTTATGCAATATGCGCAGGCCAATGCTGACGGGAGTGACATGTTCTATTGCCCGTGCAAGATGTGTAAGTGTCACAGTGATATGCATCGATTTCCGTTGGGGACAGTATGGGACCACCTGAAGAGTAACGGATTCTGGGAACGTTACACATGTTGGATATATCACGGTGAAACCTCATCACGCCCGCATGATCATGGACAGTTTTATGAGACGGGCAGTACATCCAACGATCCCACAACGGCCTTCATCAACGACATGTTTCCTCATGACAGCGGTGTATGCCCTGAACGACAGCACATTCCGCAGGCGCCGATGCAGGCCGTCCCTAGAGGTGTCAACACTGCCGGTATAGCCAAGTACAACAGACTTATTGCTTTCCAACAGACCCCTCTGTGCCCAGGTCATGAGAAGACCGTTCTTCAGTGTGTGATGGAGGTGATGCATATCAAGGTTGACACAAAATCGACCGTGACGGCTGTTGATAGGTATCTACAGTACGCTGCTTCGCTCCTGCCCGACGGTCATCGTCATCCCACCACGCATCATAAGGTCCGTCGTATCTTGAGAGATCTTGGGCTTTCCTACATCAAGATCCATGCATGCAGATATGACTGCGTTCTATTCTGGGGTAAAGATGCAGACGGTAATGACCTTGAAGGCCTTCATCGTTGTCCGGTATGTGGGACCGACAGGTATAAACGGACTCCCGCAGGCAACAGGAAACCTGTTAAGGTACTTCGCTATTTCCCGTTGAGGGATAGGCTGGAGCGGTTGTACATGTCTTCAAAGACGGCCGAAGCTATGAGATGGCACGCTGTGAGGGAGGTGCATGACGAAGACCTCATGGTACACCCTGCTGACGGGGAGGCGTGGAAGCATATAGACAGGGAGTTTCCTCATTTTGCTTCAGAGGTGAGGAATGTGAGGCTCGGGCTCTCATCCGACGGGTTCAACCCTTTTGGGACCATGAGTCTTTCGTACAGTATATGGCCGGTCATTTTGGTGCCTTACAACCTTCCTCCATGGATGTGCATGAAGAAGGAATACAACATGTTGACCTTGTTGATTCCGGGGCCCGGTTATCCAGGTATCTACTTTCCCTTCATATTGTATATATTGCTGTTGGTTCAATTTTTTCTCCATTTATTGTTTTTGTTCTATATTGTTGGTCATATATAGTCGTTATCTGAATTTGTTGTGGTTGTTGTTGTTGTTGTTGTTATCCAGGGAAGTGTCTCGATGTGTATATGAGACCGCTGATTGAAGAGTGTAAATTGCTTTGGGAGGTTGGTCATCCCACTTATGACTCCCACAAAAAGGAGATGTTCCAGATGCATGCCATGATTGTTGGTACCATCAGTGATTTTCCTGCACGTGGGATGTTGTCCGGCAACGTTGTTAGGGGATACAAGGCTTGTCCTGAGTGCCTTAGCTCCCAGGGGTGCAGCAATCATTGCAACAAGATAGTCCGGATGGGTCACCGTGCTTACCTACCACATGATCACCCCTGGCGGATAGATACCGGGGCATTTGATGGGACCGAAGAGAGAGGTGTGGAGCCGCATAGATGGTCGGGGGAAGAGATTTTAGCAGTGCTGGATGAGTATGATTTTGGGCAGCTCAGCAATCATCCCGATATTGTGGCCAGAATACCTGAAAGACCAGACAGGTACAAATTCTGGACACATAAGAGCATATTTTGGGAACTCCCGTACTGGAGTACGCTGTTGATCAGGCACTACCTAGATGTGATGCACATAGAGAAGAATGTCTGCGACAGTGTGGTAGGTACAGTGCTCAACTTGGAGGGGAAGACGAAAGACGGTCCTAAGGCACGCGTTGATCTTAAGAAAATGGGAATCAGAAAACATCTTTGGCTGAAAGAGGGGAAGAAAAAGATGCCTTGGGCTCCTTACACCGTGAAGCCTGATCAGAAGACCCAGATCTTCAAGTGGATGAGTTGTGTGACGTATCCCTCAGGCGTTGCAGGAAATATAGCCCGGTGTGTGAACTTGCGGGAGAATAAGCTATACGGCTTGAAGAGTCATGACTGTCATATTCTGCTACAACGTCTCTTCCCTGTTTTCATTCGACCGTTCCTTCACCGTCAGGTAAATTTGTGGTTAAAATTACGGTTAACCTGTCGTTGTTGGATTTTATATTAAATTTGTGATGTGTGGTTGGCCAGGTTGTGGAGCCATTAGTAGCGCTGTCAAGATTCTTCATGAAGTTATGCACAAGGGAAGTGAGAAAATCCGATCTCCGGGAAATGCAGGCAGACATCATATACATCATGTGTAAATTCGAGAGGATCTTTCCGCCAAATTTTTTCGATATCATGCCTCACCTGATGATCCATCTTCCCCAGCAATTGTTGCTTACCGGTCCAGTACACTTCACTTGGATGTATCCCATGGAAAGGTATGTTTTATTCACTTACATCTCCAGAATACATATATGTACGTACATGTTCAATAACCATAACGTATAGTTTGCAATCTTATATTTACAGGCAACTTGGTGAGTACAAAGATTATGTCACTAATAAATCCGCGCCTGAAGGATGTATAGCTGAAGCATATATTGCGCATGAATGCGTCACCTACATGAAGTTGTATTTAGGAGCGTCTTTGGGAGCTCCGCAAGCCATGGAGGAACATGCGCCGCGGTTCAATCTCTCTATAGTTTCCAGTGATGTCGAAGTTGGTGGAGCACGACTGTCCGCCGAGTATGCATTGTCGGATGAAGAGATAGCCATAGCGCACTGGTGGGTACTAATCAATTGTGAAGAAGTTAAATATTGGAAAGAGTTGCACCTAAATTTTTCGGAAGTTGATGGTGATCTTGAGTACCACAACATGACGTTCGCAAATTATTTTCACACCTGGGTACGTAATTTAATCTTCCCTGTTATATATATATATATATCTAATTATTTTCTATTGCATATATTTTCAGATATTTACAGTTCAATATCCGTTACAGATGGACATGATTAAATCTGATGATAATCCAAACTGGTCGCACGAACTATTACTTCTTGCGATGCAACCGCAACGGGCTAGAGTTTATCCCACTTGCACAGTAAATGGCGTCAAATTTGTATATGAAGAGAGAGACAGCAGACGAAGAACACGGAATTCTGGGGTGATGGCGAAAGGTCATGGCCTTGACTATTACGGTGTTCTCCATTCAGTGGTCGAACTGGTTTATGCGGAAGGCATGAAAGTGCATCTGTTCAAGTGTAGATGGTTTGATACAGGCGCACAGAGCATGAAGATGGATCAGTACGGCAATTTATCGGTCAACACTGCTACAAGCGCCTACGAAGATGACCCGTTTGTTTTTGCGACATCGGTAAAACAAGTGTTTTATCTTGATGACCTTGCCAGGGGTGACGCGTGGAAAATAGCGAACATTGTGCATCCTCGAAACATTTACCGGGCGGCTACACTTGGAGTGACCATTCCAGGGCCAGAGGCTGATGCGTATCAGGAGCCGAACGCAGTAGGTATTCATGATGTAGCTACTGTTCGTCAAAATAATGTTAAACATGGTCGAGTGCTCAGAATTCGTGACGAAGATTCAACCTTTATTGATGTTGATCCAAATGAAGAAACAGACGACGACTCTGACGACGAATTAAGGCATAGATTACCAGATATTAATTCCGATACCGAAGAAGACTCATCGGATGACTCAGATTACGAGCCTTAGCTTAGTTATAATTGAGCCTTAGCTTTGTAATTGTTTGTATACTAAAACAATATGTTTGTACTAAAATAAATAAAGCACATTTAAATTCATTGTACAGTGTTTTTTATTTTTACTCTTGGGCGAAGATTTTAACAAATATCGTCGCCCAAGTATTATCTTGGCCGACGAATTAGCCTAATTTCGTCGGCCAAGAGTAATCCGAATAATTAAAATAAAATAAAACACACTTAAATTTCATTGTACAGGATTTTTTATTTTTACTCTTGGGCGACGATTTTAACAAATATCGTCGCCCAAGTATTATCTTGGCCGACGAAATAAAATAATGGAGTAAATACTTGTGACACCCTGTAGTTTACACCTAAAATCAGTTTTGTCCCTCACTTTTTTTTTAAACTGGTATACCCCTATACTTTGAATTCTCGACTGATTTGCCCTTTTTCCAGCTGATTATGACTGTGAATAGGGGTATACCAGTTTAAAAAAAGGGTAAATCAGTCGAGAATTCAAAGTATAGGGGTATACCAGTTTAAAAAAAAAATGAGGGACAAAACTGATTTTAGGTGTAAACTACAAGGTGTCACAAGCATTTACTCCAAAATTAAAATTACACTCAGCAACTTAAAAAGAGATTTCTCCGCCAAAAGATCGAACTTGTAAACAGCTACGATTATTGTGCTCATATAAGTGTAGATACATAATTGCATCATATAAATTAGTTTAGTTAGCATGAAAATACCAAAGATAACGGCTGTGCTAAAGTACTTACTCATTGTTTGCTCAAAAATCGTCTTGAGAACAATCGTCTTTCTGAATTGCACGGGTGTGCCAACTTGCGGCTTGTTGGCCAAGCGAGGTTTTTGATAAATATTTTGCGCTTGATCTGACTTTTTTTCAAGTGATTGTAGGCCGAGGAAGGAACCGTCTCGGCAGTTGAGTTCCCTTGCTTTTGTTGCAAGGATTTTCGGTGTTTTCACCGATGCTGCTTTTTTTTTGTGATTTTTTATATAAGTTTGCGAGAAATAAAGTGCGAAAAGTAATTATAAGAACCAAATCTAAATTACATGAAACTTAAAGAGCGGAAACTAAAGTAAACTCGAGAAATTAAATTGCATGAAATTTACAGATGCAAAAGAATAAGTTGAAGATGCAAAATAATAAGTTGCATGAAAATAAATTGCAGAAGGTAAAGAAAGCGATAAAGTGCAGATGGTAATGAAAGCAATAAAAATATAACTACGCTAGAGAAAGAATGAAAAGATTGATATTGTAGAGAATTTGAGGTTTGTATGAATTTGTATTCTGTTGAGTTGTGTTGGTCGGGGACCCTTTACAATGAGGTTGAGGGTTGAATATATACAATTACAAACGCACAATAAAGGAAAGAGAATACAATTAAATATTTGAATTTCGGTCTTAATGACCAGAATCAAGATTATGCTACATATTGATCATTCCTTAATCGCATCATATATACTTTCCTTTTGAGGCACCGTTAGAATCGATTGTCTCTTGATCATGAAATATTGTCATCAATGCCTTCAAACGCAATTACATCTCGATTATTTCCTTCATCGATCATATATTCGGTAATTATGATAAATCGTCGTTATTTCCTTCCCTTTTATATATCGGCAATTATCAGAAATCACCATTATTGTTTTTCCTTTTATATATCGGCAATTATAAGAAATCGCCTTTATTGTCTTCTCTTTTAATTTCTTCCCCGAAAGTTAATATCTAATAGAATTTCATAATAAAATTATATCGAGATAATGCAAATAAAGCATCAAATTTTTCTGATCAATCTGCCAATATTTCAAGGGCCGATTTACCAAAATTGGGTACAAACACTGATTCAAAATGTGAAGAAATGAGCCTGAGAGTATCAGCTAGTAGGTGCATTGAGAATAGTTTTCTGCAGAGAGCTAAAAGCTGTGAGAGGAAAAGAGAGATGGGTGTGTTCATATAGCTGGCAATGCAGCTAGCTGGTGTGAGAGGGTTTAATCATGTATTTGGTCTTGTGGTGGTTGGAACTTGGAAGGTAATAAAACCATGCTAATTACATGGGTGCTTCGATCTAGGTTGGGTCGCATGTGCTTCTCTACTTATAGCTAACATATCCTTTTACAGTTTTACTTCTCTATCCCTATAATGAAATGAAATAATGGATTTTGCTGTTTTTGCAAACGTTCGTTTTCAAATAACAAGTTTTGGGTCTGCATGCACTCTAATTAAGGGTTCTGCATTGCTTAGTTTGTGCAGTTCAGCTTAGCTAGGACGTTGACATGTACGTAGTAGTATTAATGTTTGGATTGTGAGATCAATGTAGAGCCTGTAGCATTAAAAAAAAAAAATTATATGGATTATGGAAGCATAACATCTAAGACAACTTCTGTAAATTGGTTTCCTTCTAAATGATGCTGGTTACAAAATTGTGCAACTCCAGAACCAATAAAAGCAAACATGAATTAACTTCCCCAAAAACACCAAAAACAGAAAGGGTTCTTATACTACTCTCCTCTGGAAGTTGTTTGATGTGCTTCTGAAAAGGTTAGGGTGAAGCAAATGTAGAAAAAAGGCAATCTAATATAGTGATTTCAAATATGCATGCACATGTGCTACCCCCTTTTCGGTGACTACAGCAAATGAAGGCATGCATCAAACAGACAAAATATTAGGAGGGGACTGTGGAGACCCAGTTTCAAGCAAAAAGCTTCTGCTACAATATGACCTGGATGTACTTGAAGAAGAAGCCAGATATCTCCCATCCCCACTGTGACAGATCATGTCATTCCTATGCATCTTCCCTTTACTGTTCCTTCCTCTTCCTTCTGTCTCTTCATAGTCTTCATCGTTTACAGATGCAATAAATCCACTATGCATTGGGTCCGAACTCTCGTACAAAAGCCTAAGCACCTGTTTGATTGAAGGCCTGCCCTGGCCTTCCCTCTGGGTGCACCAACTGACAACAGACATGAGTGTTTGAAGCTGATCCAAGTTATATGAGTCCTTTATACGGGGATCGAGTAAATCCGGTAGTCTTGATTCTGATTCCATGTATTTTTGAGACCATTCAACCAAATTCCTGTTGTCTTGTATTGCTCGTCTCCCAGTCACTATCTCCAACACTAGGACACCATAGCTGTATACATCACTTTTCTCTGTTAACTCCTGAGTAACGACATACTCGGGATCCATATAACCTGAAGATATCCAACATATAATTTGAAGATCTTAAGCACCAAATATTAAGTTAATGTTTCAGTCTAATAAATAGAATTTTCTCTAACCTGGAGTTCCCCGGATATCAGTATTTACCGGTTCAAAGCAAATTGAACCATCTTTTGATGCATGGACAAGGCCAAAATCTGCAACCTGAAAGAATTAATAAATTTAGTTCAAATCATTTAAAGGGGTTCTTGCCATTCAATCATTCCAGAAAGAATGCGCTTATCAATGTGTCCGTCCATCTTGAATTTTGCAGTGGTAATTGTGCATACAGCCACTATTTACCTTGGCCACAAAATTTTCATCCAGTAAGATATTGCTGGACTTGATATCTCTATGGCAGAGAGGAGGATCACAATAGAAGTGGAGATACTCCTGTATGTCAAAACGGCAATTAGAAACTAAAATTCACTATCATGCGCTATCTATAAGGCTTTAGCAAGAAGTAAATGACAAATCTAATTGGAGCAGTCAGTCGAAAATTGAGAAATTTCTGGAAATTACCAGAGCATTAGCCACATCAATGGCAATTTGAACTCTAGTCCGCCAACTTAGAGGAGTTTTATTGGGAGCTGTACGAGTAAACTTAATCAGAAAACATGGGACCTTAAGAAATGTCACCTTCAAAATTGAATCACAGAGTGATAATATTACTGTCTTTCCTAGCATTTGAATGCATGTAATTATCATTCAAGAAAAGAAATGAATCTCCATATCTAGTGTGACATCACCAAGATTTTAGGAACTAAACACTGTTAAACAGTCATAAATTTTTAGCAATGTTGGAGACCAAATGCAACTATAAGGGTTGATTTCAAATACAGTAAAAAATATCATGAAACCATCGTCTTCTATAAAACTGTTTCACAGTTGCACCATTCTCAGCACAAGTGATTGAAGAGATAAAGAAACATACAATGAAGATGATCCTTCAAGCTACCATTTGCCATGTACTCATACACCAGAAACCTGCCATGGAAGTAAGAACAGCATCCAGAAAAAGCATTAGGCCATGACATGATATCCACAACTTACACAAATTCATTTTTCTGATCAGAAACATAATGTGTACCTCTCATGTTTCTCAATGCAGAAACCCCTAAGAGAAACAAGATGACGATGATGCAATCTGGCAAGAAGCACTATCTCTCTACAGAACTCATGCTCCCCCTGCTCAGAAACTTTGTTCATCCGCTTCACTGCTGCCACTAAACCATCAGTAAAGTGAGCTTTGTACACAGTTCCAAATCCCCCTTGTCCAATGTTAGTACTGAAATTGTCTGTCGCCTTCTTTATCTCCTTGTAGCTGAATTTTTGAAACATAGATGGAGGACCTGCACATGAGTTGCATCCAAGACACCCCCAATGAAATGATTTAGTTACATTTACCAGACATCAAGAAGGCAAGCTACCAGGAAAAAGACATAACTGTACCTTCCTGAAATTTCCTTAAAGGACGAGGTGGGGGAAATGATTTAGATGTCTTATCTATATCTTCAAAATCCATTAGCTCTCTGTTTTTCTTACGAATAAGAACTATCAAGACCAAAACCATCATTACAGCAACAACTGTTACTGCAATGCCGATAACTGGAACCAGGGTCAGATGGTAGGCATGATGTTTTTCACTTAAGGGTAGGCCCAACAAGTGTTGGTTTGGACTAGCAGCTACCAATGGACTTGGAGATGCCTTTGGGGTGGATGATCGCGATGGCTCTGAAACTATTGCAAGAAAGAATAAGTAATTACAATAGTATCAACTTTGGAAACTAAAATATATGAAAAAGTGAGCCACTTGTTTTAAATGTTGTATCACATAACTACCATGAATACCTGCTGAGTTATGAACTACTACAACGTGATACACATGATTTAAATACTGAAATAAATAGATCAGAACAGAATTCCAACTAGAAAGTAAATAATTATATCAAATAAAAAGATCACCACGAAATTTGGAAAATAGTAGGAAACTAAAACCAGATCATGTCCTCTGTTACATACAACATGAATCTCATTTTCTCCCAAAATTGTGAGTACCTGGTAGGATGTTAAGCCCCTGCACTTGAAAGAAACAGCTTGCAATGCCAACAGCTGAAGCAATATCAACTTGACTTGCTAGTGCAGCAAAAGTTGCATCACGGCAGGTATTGAATGTTATATTACTTTCAGTTCCTAATAGATGATGAAGATATACAATACCAGCATTTATACACTTCTTGCAATTACTTTCCCCTGAAAGCGGTACTTTGCAATTTTCCATGACATCAGGGAATTCTGGAGACTGCACCATCTGTGTAACAGTTGTTCGACCCTTACACTCATAATTTACTGGGATTTTTGTCCCCAAACCACAGAAAGCTGTTGCATTCTGGGGAACTCCATGCAATTCTAAAGTTTGTGATATGAAATCGTGGCATGTGTTGGATAAGTTTGAAGGTACCCCTAAGTTTCTTGTTGCATTTGCATACTGAGCAATAGATATTGCAATGAAAGCATTTATGTAGCGGCAACATTTTCCTCTGTCGTCTCTATTCGAGCACAAAGAGGCAACTAGAGTAGCATTTGATCTACTTAAATTTAATGGACAGTCTGCAAGAGTAAAACATATTGTCAATAATTCATAATGATAACATTATGGTATCGATCACAAGAAACCATATATCATTCAAAGATCATCATGTGAAATTTTTTTGTAACATAATAAACTTGCAGCTTTTGTGAAGGAGAGTTTGGACTGCCAATAATATAGATAAATACATTAAAACCCTATATCTTGCATTAGCAATGTCCAATGTACTAAAATGCAAGTTTCTAATCTTCAATTCGGTCTGCCTGAAGAGTGTTTGGTCCAAACATGTACCATCTCTTTTTTAGAGACAGGAGACTTGATGGGATTGAACTTATAACTATCTTAATCCAAACCCTGTTACCCACTGACGCCTCATTACCTCCTGTAGCCCCTACCGCTTAAACATCTATTGCTCATTACTAAAACGAAACAACATCAACTTCAGGATTTTAGCTCTACTGAGAAGAAATAGAAGAAAAAGAAGTACCCCGGTCACAGAGCTAAAAAGAAGAAGGCTTTGAGCACAGATGATATATTCTGCAGATTTCTCACTATCAAAAAGATACTTCATCAGCAGTGACTATCCACAGACAAAAATACTTTTTACTTTCTTAGAATATCCTAACAAGTTCAGTTAACCTCAAGTGTAATAAAGCTTTGAAAAGAAAACGAAAACATAAATGTTCATTCACTTCATTGATGCAATCCTCGATCATGCTCACCATGGTTGTATGGGATGCAGCACCAAGCAAGCACACATAAGCACATTACTTATAAGATACAGCCTTTAATTTTTAGTGATAGACAAATATAAGATACACAGCGAGACAACAATAATACTGAAACCAGAGAGGTTACTCAAACTACAAAGACCCAGTTGCAGTCCACCACTTTGGTTATGAACTACTATGGAAAAACTGCAACTGTGAGAAGAAGAAAAAAATAATATTCTGAAACGTCCATTGAGCTGAAACGAAGAAACTCACAACTAGGAGCTGAACACTTAAACACACAGGAAGCAAATTACATCTAGGACCACCACCAAAGCGATGAGCTTGTCTAATTCCAAACACCCCAGGAAGTCATACGTTCCATAAAAGATGGTAAGACACCATTGATAATCACAGCAAAATATAATAGGAAATGAAAAAGATTATAGAACTCACGGGTTGCCTTAAAATCAGAAAAGTCGAGGACTTGGAATAGACCCATCTCCAGAATTAGTACAGACAACAGTAAATACCCAAAAGCACCCAAAACATGAAATTTCAATGAGAAGAAAAAAGAAACAAAGCAGCAACACCAATAATAAACAACTAAACATCAATGCAGGCTCTCTTCAATCACACTGAAAGACATAACATAACAAAGCAAAACCAAATAACAAGAACCAAACCAAAGCAGAGCTATAAGAAACACGAATGTAAGTGTGGCCCAGAAAATATACTAACCAGCCATTGTTAGAGGGATTAGCTGCAGTCCAATAAAAGCAACGAAACCCAGAAGACATCCGAGTCTGTAAACCACCATGGTGGAGAGGAAGAGGGAAAGCTGGGCTGAGCGAGAGAGAAAGAGAGGTGGGGTTGAAGTGGGTTTCGGGAAGAAACGACGACCGAGGGTGTTAGCACATTGGAACCATAAAAACGAAGGAAGGCTGTGAGCACTGTGCGAGTGAAGCATGTGAGAGAGAGAACTTGTTTGACTCTGGAGTGTACTGGATTGGGGCCCGCCCCAAGTTCTGAAATCAAATTCTTTCATTTTCTCATTTAACAGAAATTTATAGTAACAGTGGGTGTCACTGTACATGGTCTTCTGGGGAGTAGGAAACCCAGATAACTGAGATGGGATACATTATGATGAAATTCGCTCTACCCTAAATAAACTATGAATGCGACATGTAGCATTTTTCTGCATCAAATTTGATAAATAGAAAGAGTTTTACAAAAAAGAATTACATATTGTACCCCAATTTAATTTAAAATATTATTTCTGTTTAAAGAAATTGAGAATAGTAACGTTAATTTTGATCGTTCTCATTTTAAATAAAGAACATGTTATATTTTAAATTTATGATTAAATAGTCTTACAAGGAGTTAATACCGTAATAAGTACACTATGGTCTACATAAACAAAATTATCAATAACAGTATCAAATGCATCATTCGATCATTTTGACGTATCTAGTTTATAATTCAAAACATACCGTTTTTTAACTATAAAATTTACGATCGACTTAAATAAAATATATTCATAAAAACAAACTGTTGTGTGCAGATTAATGTTCGATAGCTTGGTCAAGGACTGGTAAAATTCGATGTTGTAATGTTCTCTTCAACACTAGAAGAAGAGCAATAAAGCCGTTCTCCTATTATAGCTCGAAAGAAAACCATAGCAAATGTTTCCATCTAAAAGCATCTTCTTTAGATGTTTCAGTTTGTGATATTCTTTGCTTTGCCCGAAAAAAAAAACGAAAAAACAAATGTTTCCATCTGAAAGAACAAAAGATTAATGTTGGCATATGGTAAATTGTTAGTAGCAGTGGTCCAATAAAATGTTTGAGGAGTACAATCATCTCATGCTGGTGGCCTGACATTATCTTCAAATTCCAAAGGAAGGTTCGTTTTCGGCCTTCAATATGTCAATATTCTTTTTTGGTTTTTGGGGTTTTGACCTTTTTCTGAAGATAAAATTACTTTGCTAAATTTTCAACTTTAACAGTGTTTCGTTGACAACAATGCAAAGTTGATGATGTTTTGATTTGTCATATAGAAGGTTGATGATTTTTGATTAGTTGGCATGAAGAAAATCATGATGGTGTTTCTTAACCCTTTATCTTTTGGCAAATAAATTGAGGAACACTCATTGTTATGTTTTTTATTATTGGGTGAAATGCTTTTCCGAATTTGTGTCACAGAAAGAGTGGAGTTTGATGGAACTATTAGCTCCACTTCTCCCGGAGCCTCATACCCAAACCTAGGTTTCGTGAAGCACGGCGACGGCGGCCCGACGGGTCATCTGCTTGCTACAGGGTGTCTCTGGCACTGAGCCTTGTTGGCAAGCGAAGGAGGTGGTGGAGTTTGATCGGCTCATTGCTTTGGGTTGGTGACATGGGAGGCGACGATGGTCACTTGTATGACGTCGACGAGTGATTCTTTCCTGGATCTGTTTCGCAGGGACGCGGGAGGCAGAGCAAGCAGAGGGTTGCGAAGGCGAGGAAGGCTGCTTTGAGGCAAAGATCTCTAATCTCTGGCAGCCTAGAAGTTGTGAAAGAGAGCAGAGGAAGGTCTACATCTCAGCGGTGGTGGTAGTTTGATTCTGCTTGGCAGTTCTTTGCGGCGGCGACATCATGAGCCTCAAATCTGGACTACTACCGGACTGATTCGAAGGTCAGAAGCTCCGACGATAGTCGTCTCGGGCCCGGCTGACTGGGCTAGATGAGGGGTAGGTTGGGCTTTAGGCCTTTTCTTGCTGGGCTGCATTTGTGTGGGCTAGTGTGATGGGGCTTTGTTCCTTAATTAATTTCCTCACTTTCCCCATGTGGGCGTAGCCTATGATTGGACTTTTGTGGGAGTGACATCTCTAACCTATATTGCTGCTAGTTTGAAGTTGTTCACTGATATGATGAGTGGGAACATACAACAATGAAAGTCTTAGGCATCATGCTCTTCAAGAGTAGAGGATTTTCTGTTAGTTTTTTTCTTTCAGTTGTAGTGTTTGGATTGTCCGCCTTTTTGGAATTTAGTTTTTTAGTTTTAGTTGAATAAGGGCTCTCTGAACTTGTAAATGAGTTTTATCTCCCACTTGACCAAGCATTTCACTAGTTGTACATATTGGCTATGCCAACTGGAGGTATCTCAATTTCCCTAAAAAAAAAAGGTGTTTATAGCTTGATATACAAAATAATGAGTCCCCATTCAAAACTAATGTAACCACGTTATCTCATGTGAAACATTTATAAACACGTATTCCCTATGCACCGTGGTATTTTATATAAAGATTTATGAATGTGTAACTAAATGATGACACTTTTTGTGTTTACCAACATGTTAAGTTTCAGGAAAATTGCTAACCACTGCAAGGTAGTGTAGTGATTATATATTGCCTAGTTGGGTGTGCTCCCCAACCTAGGTTCGAACCACGATACTGTCAAAAGTGGTCAGGGAGGGGGTGCAATGCTCTGTTAGATGTCCGCGCCCTCAACGGATTAGTCATTGGGACTAGAAAACATTTGAAATATCACGATCTTGTGTATAAAAAAAAACATTCAGGAAAATTGTTTGCACTCTTCTCTAGAATCAATAAGTACAAACTAATGTTCTAGAATTTAGATTACAGTAATCGTTTAACTAAAATTTAGTTTTCTAGAAATTGAAATGTGACTTTCTAAATTTAAAAAAAAAAGGTGACTTTCCAAATTTGTTAATTAGTCTACAACAACAACACAATTTTCTGGAATGGGAATTGAATTGTAGACTAGCTAGTTGCATGCTTTTGACGACTAATTGTGGAGTACGGAAGAGAAACTTAAACATGTTACTACACTCGCGATGACGAAGCAACATCGCTTGTGAGACTAAGGTTCTCTTTTAGGAACAATAATTGGCAAACTTATTGATACTTGTAAGTTACAAATTTCTAAAGAAAGAAAGCTGCTTCAAGCAAACACCTATTTATTTTTTTCGAGTGATCTTCAAGCAAACACTCTAAGAGAGAAGGGAACTATAGTCTTTAGCTTAAGGACATATATATTTGATGATTCCACAATGTGATTCAAATTCAATAAACAAATAATTAGAGAGGCGGGACATTAATAAGAGAGTGAATATCGAGTGTAAAAGAGTAATATCGCATGCAGCTAAATTCCATTATTATGTATTTTCTATACTAAGTAATAGTGTGCATATGACCAACCATGACTCTATCAGGGGATGCAAATACACATGAGAGTTATGCGAAGCCATGTGTTGAGCACATAAATAACTATTCTTTTGCTTTTTAGTAAAAAATGTGTGCGCGGTACTCTAAATGACAAACTATTTAAAAAAAAAAATGAATATGTGGGTGCCCGACCAACGTATGTAACTTCAAATCTTGAATAAAATGTACTCCTTCTATAGTTCTATACTACATTCTTCTCCTAATTTATTCTTCTTTATTGTTTTGTTAACTTGCTTGAATTTTAGATTCTCATATCTCCATTCGGCTCATGCAAATTAATTTTTACAAACTTATATCAAAATCCCAAAAGTAAAATTATCCAACATAGTTTCTATAGCTAAGGTAGGAGTAGTATACATGCACTTAAGAATGTTGTTACCTCACCCCCACACTCACTTGAAGAAGATTAGATATGAGCTCAACTCCCGCTCAACCAGTTGGCCATGCATGAGTTGCCCTGCAGCCCTGTCACTAGTGAACTTAGTTTCCGGTAGCAAAACTATAGCACTGCAACCCTAAACCCTAACTGCTCCAATCCCGGCCAACCTCATACCCCATAATCTCGTTTGCATTTGGTTCAGTGAGAAGGGTCATTTTAGGTCTGGACATGTTTTTTCCGGCTAGGACCCCAAGTGTTCCGTTGTTCATTCCACCTACATCTATGGATGCGCCTTCTCTTACGAGCACCAGCTGCTTTGGATTCCGTAGAACTAGAAGCATGTCTTACTTGTGTTATCTGAGTTTATATATACCTATATCCTCCTGAGAGTCTCTTCTCATGAAGAAACTTTAGAAGGTTTAATTCGTGTGGTTTTGCTTGAGCTTGAAGGACTTGTGGAGTCATTGGTCTGTCCAAGCCCTTGTAATCAACCAACAAAGAAGATAATTTTTGCATGACAAACTCAGATGGGTCGATCTGTTCATTTCAAAATTTGGCACAGCTTCCTTTTGGAAATCCTCATCCACACCCCTATCTCATGATATGATTGACATTCTAAAAATTTGAACTCGCAACTCGTGCAACGATAATAATTATCATCCTCCTGGTCAACCGAAAGGCGAAAATTAAGATCTACATTTTTTGAAATAAAAATTGATATCTATAAAGCTTAACATTAGCCTTTTTTTTTCGATAAAAATTAGCATTAGCCTTTGCTAGTTTGTTCCCACGAAAAAACCCCTAAAGGGAATTGACCGGTAATAAACAAGATTTGTGTATGCTACCAAAGTACCAACTCTCGTGTTGTCAACTCGGCAGCTTTTATTTTATTTTGCATGTGTTCATGTAAGAATTTCTCGGAGGGAAGATGATGCGTGGGACGAAACCTAACCGAGTCATATAAGAACTTTTGGATACTGGTTTCTGAGACAACCCCCCAGCCAATTCACATTGCTACACAGTAGTTCTGGGTTTTGGGCTCTACCTCTATATATTTGTTTTCTTCAGTCTGTTTTTATTTGGTTAGGTTTCTGTGTGGGACATTTTCATTGAACTTGTTATTCTCTTTGCAATGGAGCAGGTAATCAACTTGTTCTTAATCATCATCTTCTTTCCTTCATTCTTCTTCTTCGTGTATGGCTTACTAATCCATCTTTGGTTTTCCCTTGCAGAGACTCGTGCTCATTGTAACTCTGTTTTCTTTGCTTTGTTTCCTTCCTGTTTCTTCAGCCCGCAAGGTACCTCACTCTGTGTAATCATTAGTTTTTCATCCAAAAGCATCAAAACTGAAAACCCATTTCGGTTTTTGCTCAAATTTCACATTTTTCATCGGCTAAAACCAACACCAACCATCATTTTTGTTCTGTTTTCTCTGCTATTTCCAGGAGGGACAGAAATGCATCAAGAACAGTGACTGCGACTCAGGATTGCACTGCGAGACTTGCGTTGCAGACAACAATTTTGTGCCAAAGTGCACCAGGGTAAAACCCACAAGTTCAATATCTGAGGTAATTTACCTGATTCTAATCTTCAGCTTTGGTTTTGGCTCTGCATGTCCTTTGTGGCTTGTTCAGTAATGGTGTGGCAACTTGGAACAGGTGAAAACGCTGCCGTTTAATAAGTATTCTTGGTTAACAACCCACAATTCGTTTGCGATACTCGGGCAGAAGTCGGCCACGAAATCTCTGATTTTGGCTCCGACGAACCAGCAGGACTCCATTACCGATCAGCTCAATGTACGTTCTTATCTTCTTTACTTTTCTGCAATTTTTTTTGCTCTTTTGTGTTTTTTCTCGGGAAGAACAAACACACAATTTTTTTTTCTTTTATCTTTTTTTTGCTTCTATAATGTTACTGATGATATTCATCAAAAGCACACATAGTTGGAAAAAGACCGAACCCAACCTTGCAGAAAACACCAAGCAATGCATGAATAATTTTGAGTGAAAATAGATCAGGAGATGAAAATGATTTATGTGGAAGTGGGAGAAAGCCGAGACTCACACGACAAATACACACATTGTTAACATTTCTAACATGTTTAGAAGATTGGACGAGTCTGGACTCCGAAATTCTGGATTCAAGATTAAACTTTATATCATAGTTTGAATATACATAAACCATTAGGATGTTTTAAATCCAAACATCGTTTTTCTTTTAAGAATAAATCCGAACAGCCTTGGACCATGATCAAAATGATAATTGGTAATTTTTTTTCTTTTGTTGAACGTGGTTGTTGGCCTCCTAGTCAGATTCTGCTATATATGTTTGTACATCAATAAATATCAGGGTAGTTGAAATTGATAGCTTGGCAAAATTTGGACGCTACTTGAATTAAAAATGGAGGCTTGGGTTGCTGCAGATGAAGTAGGATTCCTTATGCATGAAATAATGGTTCGAGCTAGGTTTATATCTTAGCCCTAAACTCCTAATTATAAGCATTGAAGGGTATTCATACATGTTGGAATAAACCCAAAATTTCTGTTGGTCTTTCTATGTGATACTCATGATTTCCAGCAACTGCATATTTCACAATCATCTACATTTCGAAATCAACCACACGAGTACATGGAGGTTACTTGTACTAGCATAACTCTAGGAATTTAGGAACCTAGGATTACGTAACAACTTGAGAATGAAGATGAACTCATGAAACCATGATCAGCTTCAAATACACTTCTAAAGTAAGAAGTAAATTAAAATAGTGTTGCCCTTTATGAGTCTGAAGTCTTGGCTTACCAGCAAGTATATCATGTTTTTAAGGCTTGTACAACCGTAGAAGGATAGGCAAGTCTTGAGGACTTATTTACCTACTTTTTTTTTATAAGATCAAATTGTTATGGATTAGGTGTGTTTTGACTTTGATAATTTCCTCTTCCTCTTATTCCTCTGTTTTCTAATTGAGCAAGAAGGGAACAAACATATACTTATAATGAATATTCATAGTATGAAATTGATGATGATGATGATGATCGAAAAAAAAAAACAAAACAAAAGAAACTATATTATGATATGATGATGATGACTACTTGCAAAAAGCACCTAGCATGCTTGCTTTAAAATAAAAGCAAACCTTATAAGCATCTGTCTAACAATAAACATATGACCCATAAGCATCAGTCTAGCAATAAACATATGACGCATGAGGGGAGTCATATATGTATTGACCTCAAAAAGAACGAGGGAATCAAATCGGTGATCCAATATAAATCATAATTTCTATAATTGTAATACATAAATAGTTATTGCCATGTTATGATAAATAATTAATATTCTTCATTCTATGTACTTTACCTGCATTAGTTGTCTCTTGTAAATTATGAGATATGTTTACAAAGTTGTATTATCATCTTGCAGAATGGTGTTAGAGGCTTAATGCTGGACATGTATGACTATTTAGGTGACATTTGGTTATGTCACTCATACGGTGGCCAATGCTACAACTACACAGCTTTTGTAAGTGTATATATGCAGAGTTTGGAATGAATGAAATTATTTTGATACATTATCAGAATCCTGGTTAACTATATATTCACTTCTTTGCTTATAAATATATTTCAAGGTTGGTTTTTGAAAACATACATAGTGAATTGGCACCACATGCATTTCTATACATCTGAACTGTTAAGTCGATAGAAGTGAAGTGAAGTGAAGCATGGAACAGTGAAACTGGAGGGCCAAAATCACTCCATAACACGTACTAATGTTGCATGATCTTATTTATGTACCAGCAACCTGCCGTTAAAGAACTAAAAGAAATTACAGCATTTCTTGAAGCAAACCCGTCTGAGATTGTGACGGTTATAATTGAAGACTATGTTACATCACCAAAGGGGTTGACAAAAGTGTTTGATGCTGCTGGTTTGAGAAAATTCTGGTTTCCAGTTTCAAGAATGCCCAAAAGGGGTGGAGATTGGCCAACAGTTGCTGATATGATCCAGAAAAATCAGCGTTTGCTAGTCTTCACTTCCAAGCAAAGAAAAGAGGCTGATGAAGGCATTGCTTACCAGTGGAGTTATATGGTAGAAAACCAATGTGAGTCCCCCTTTTAATCGATCTCTTCCAATTTGCTTACAAGTGGTTCTCTTTGTTTCTGTAATTATTATTATTTTTTAAACAAAATTAGAGACAATTTTGATGCAACTGAAATATATAGATGGAAATGGTGGCATGAAAGCCGGATCATGTCCAAACCGTGCAGAATCATCAGCCATGAACACAACAACGAGATCATTAGTCCTAGTGAACTATTTCCGAGATACCCCAATCCTCCCTCAATCTTGCAAAGATAATTCAGATTCGTTGCTTAACATGGTTAATACCTGTTACAATGTGGCTGGTAAAAGATGGCCTAACTTCATTGCCGTTGATTTTTACAAGGTATGAAACTATGAATGATTATTATTAAAATCAATGAATATAAGTCGGACTAGAAAGATAGTAGTTAACTTAGGTAGTTAGGTAGATGCTCAGCTCATTCTTATATGTTTATTTCATTTTCCGTAATCAATCAATTTAGAGAAGCGATGGTGGTGGCGCTCCTAAAGCTGTAGATGTGGTAAATGGTCATTTAGTTTGCGGGTGTGCAAGCATCACCGATTGCAAGGTGAGCTAGCTTCCCACAATATTTATTTCATGTTGTCAGATCAGCAAGATCAATCTGAACAGCAAGTATTACCTATGTCTGCTGATAATGTATTCTCATGTTGTCGCAGGCGAATGTGAGCTACGGAACCTGCCCACCTGAGGCTGCTATAGTCCCGGAAGGTGCACCAGAAACGAGTGATAGTAGCTTTAGTTACTCAAACAGAGGACCAGTGTTGTATGGAACTGTTCTTGTGATCCTTTACTTCTTATTGTCACTGTAGATTTTATAACCTGAACTATGAACTATTTATTCTCTTCTATGCATTACATGCTAGCCAACAGGCAATTTGGAATTCGTAGTAGTGATTAGTGGAACTCATGTGATGCTCTAAGATGTATATAAAACATGCACTAGCTAGGTCTGCTTGGTTCTTCCAGCTTTTTCTAATGCTGCCTGTATATATTGGACTATTATATGATTTTTCTGGTGACCTGGTTGGGACAATTTTGTTGGTTATCATGTGAGAGTTAGGAGTGAAGAATCATGTTCATATCTTTGTCTACTCTGGCTGCCAGTCAATTATGGTGCTTTATGATCTATAAATAAATAAAGTAGGTGTTCAAAAAAAAAACCATACTTGACGAAATTATTAATTCTTATTCTAACGATAATCCCTTTCATGCATAATGCATTGCTATCCTTAAAATAAAAATAAAATAAAAAATAAAAAATAAAAATCTGTTTCGTAATTGACATAGGTTTTGGAGTTTAATTTGGGTGATCACCATTTGGGCTTTTACTAACTTGAAGTCATCTGGGATTTGGATCTGAGTCGAGATACTTAGGGCGAAACTACATTATGCAATGAAGGGGTCCGGACCCCTCCTAGCATTATCAATCTCCACTTAATCACCATATAAACCTCCCATAATTGTAGTAATTTAGTGTAAATTCATTTATGAAAACCCCCTAATCAGTAGCAATGTCAACAAAAGAACAAAAAAAGAGAATGATAAGACTTAATGTGTATTAATTATACCTAATTTATAAAAGGAAATTCGACAATATTACTTAGATTTACAATATTTTACAATTTATTATCATTGATGTATAATTTATTTAATTGTTTCATTCTATATTTATCATGTTCTATATCTCGGACCCCCTAAGGTTTAAATCCTGGTTCCGCCACTGGAAATACTTCATACTTCATTGACCTATGAGGAGGTATCTCGACTCTCGAAATTGGTTAGTAGTTGGGAGAAAATGGCGATTATATATTGTGATTACAGTTTGATGATAGAAGATAATGTGAACATATTGGATTAGAACTCGATCGCCTTTGATGTGCTGGTGTGTTTAATTACCTTGCACTTGCAGCCTCATTCCCATCCTCCTTGTATATGTAGTTGGTACTGGTAATATTATCATGATTGGTACGTATCCATAACTTCAATCTCTAAAAAAAAGAAAAAAAGGGATGTAATCAGCAATCGTTTTAGCCAAGAAATAATAGCAGGTAGAGGGCTGGTTGGTTTAGCGACATGTAAGTGCATGAATTCTAATGGAGATAATTTTGTTTGCAGATGGCATGGGAACACTGGGATGAAGCTGGGATTTGCCTTAACAGTAATAACAGTGATGATCGAATCGCCTCGGATGATGGACAAAACGAAGTCAATCGTGTTATTGAACTACTGTTATAGTAACCTATCTAACATCCATATTGTATCACTGACTGGTTTTCCCGTCATCTTTGTGGTTAAGGCGTTCGCCTTTCTCAAGAGCTGGCGGGGTTCGAAAGCTGGTATGGCGGTGGTGGTGATTGTGGAGGTGTTCTGGTTGTGGAGTTCGTTTCTTCCTCAAACCCAAAACCAAAACGATAAAAAGGAACAAAAAAAGAAACATCCATATTGTATCTGCTTTCAGCTCCGTTGCTAGCTTGACATGATCAAACCTGCCAGGTAGCTAGTATAGCCGCGACTAATCAATGGCCTAATTTCGTCGCTAGCTGTTCACTTTTACACGGTAAATGCAGCATATATGAATTAAATAATTTAATTACCATAGGTTCAAATATATATGTATTGCCTAGCCTGTTGAATTGAAAGTTAATGATGAAGATAAACATGAGTTTTGCAGAAAAGCAATGTTGGTGCATGGCGCCCCAGCAGCTATAAGATGCATGGTTCAGCATTTTAGACTTTAAAATTAAACAACTTATTAACCTAGCTTGATATATAATCTTTACAGAAATCAACGTTGCATGCAAGGTCTCACTCTGGAATGAGTAGAATGAGTGACGACTTGGTTTGGTTTGTATGATGCTTCTTTATACCAAAATCAAAACAGAATTCTTCATTGTTTAAGGCCCCATGGCTTATCCGTACCAGTTTAAATTTTGTTCCCATCATCAGTCATTTGTTATTCCCAGTTGTAAATTAAGGCTGCGTTTATTTACCAGGTTATAGAGGCTGGATTTCATTAATTTTTTCCTATCTTAAGTGTTTGGACGTTTGGAAAACGCATAGGCAGATAACTTATGTCCTATCAGACCCTGATTTCCAATCTTGTTAGGAAGGTGTTATAGAACTTATCCAGCTGGAGACGACGCACTCCAACCACCGAAAATACACCGCCAAAGTAACCACTGACATCTGCAGCTAAGCTTTTCCGCCGCGACCTCGTCTGCAAAGCCACCCAGATCATCGTCTGCAAAGCTAGTTCGCATGTACTCTGCTTCAGCATCACAACCTGCTTGTAGGTTTGAATTCTATCTAGTCCATGATCCACGTTGTTAGTTAGTGTTAAACGTGTTAAACTGGTGGATAAACGTGGGTTTATCCATCAGTTTGCATTTCAATACAATAAGAAAGCATTCCTCCAGATTTGCAGAGCAGTTGTTGTGTTTCAATTCAGTTCAATAATTCTGGTATCAGAGCCCCTCGAGGACCTGATTGTGAGAGATTAAAGAGAGTGAAACACTTGGTGAGACCGAGTGAAACACATACTGAGAGAGAAGGTGTTTGAGTGAAACTAAAGGTCCTAGAGGGGGGTGAATAGGCCCTTAACAACTTTTTTTCGTATAAATTCGTTCTCAGGGATAGCAAGGGTTATAGCTATCCTGAATAACAAATACACAATGACAATAAATAAAAGTTGCAGTAAAATAACAATGAACACTAATATGTTTTTTACTCGCAGAAACCCTGCATCCAGGGAGAGAAAAACTGCGTGTTCCTAACTCTTGAGGGACAAACTTTTCCACTATGTAAAACTCACTTCTTACAAGATTATAGTCTAGGGATACATGAACGACTGACTATCCTGCCTAAACTACCCACTAGTCTAGATCTATACTTTCTCTCTTGTTTCTGAGTACCTCACTCCTTACAAGATTACAGTATAGGATACAACAACGACTTGCTATCCTACCTAGTCCCAAACTAGTCTAGATCTACCTCTCTTGTCTCTAAGTGGCTACACATGAAAGTATAAGAAGTTTCAACTAAGAACTCAGCTATCACTTAACTGATTCTTCTTGAAGACTTCTAAGAAGTTTCACTCTCAGAAACTCAGCTATCCTAAACTGATTCTTTCATAAACCCAGCTACCTCAGCGGGATACATCAGAACTCAGCTATCCTCAGCTGCTTTGTTCATGAACACTTCCTGGGTTACTGCACTACCAACTGATCTCATGGTATGCAGAATGCAATGAGTTTATGAGAAGAGGTTTTGTTCAGCTCTAAGGTTTATAATCACAAAAGGAAGACTTAGAGACTAATGAACAATGCAAAAGAAAACCAAAACCCAACAATGCAAATGTAAAAACTACATTATGACAACCACTGAGCAAAGGCAGCCTTGCTCAGTATATATAGGCTGATAGAGTGCTCTAACAAGAGAGAGACACAAGCCAAAGAGGTGCCACAAGAGGGCACTACAAAAAAGAATTCAATTAGCCACCCCAAATTGCCACGGCTCAGATTTGCCGTCGCCATTGGTCCATTTTTTGCGACGGCGCTGCGACTGCAAAGCATCCGTAGCTAAATTAAAATTATTTTGCAACGGCAACTTTGTGCCGTGGCAAAAAAAATTAAGTTTTGCGACGGCAATGTGGAGCCGTGGCAAGAAAAATGTAAACTTTGCGACGGCAAATGGGCGCCGTGGCTAAAAAAGGTAAAATTTGCAACGGCAGAAAGAGGCCGTGGCAAACTTTGTAATCAATAGCAACGGCAAGTTATCACCATCGCCAATTGTTTCTAATTTTTTTAAAATGTCAACTTAAAATATGATTATGCTTCCATAAGGGGAGCTCTATCATGGGGACATAAATGTTCCAAAATTTTTATATGGATTGATACGAATTACAGTACTTTCGTCGGCCAAGAGTAATCCGAATAATTAAAATAAAACACATTTAAATTTCGTTGGATTTTTTATTTTTACCCTTGGGCCACGAATTTAACAAATATCGTCTCCCAAGTAAATATTGGCCGACGAAATTAGGGTAATGTCGTCGGCCAAGAGAATCCGAATAATTAAAATAAATAAAGCACATTTAAATTTCATTGTACATGATTTTTTATTTTACCCTTGGGCGACGAATTTAACAAATATCGTCGCCCAAGTATTATCTTGGCCGACGAATCAACCTAATTTCGTCGGCCAAGAGAATCCGAATAATTAAAATAAATAAAGCACATTTAAATTTCATTGTACAGGATTTTTTATTTATACCCTTGGGCGACGAATTTAACAAATATCGTCGCCCAAGTATTATCTTGGCAGACGAATTACCTAATTTCGTCGGCCAAGAGAATCCGAATAATTAAAATAAATAAAGCACATTTAAATTTCATTGTATAAGATTTTTTATTTATACCCTTGGGCGACAAATTTAACAAATATCGTCGCCCAAGTATTATCTTGGCCGATGAATTCCCTAATTTCGTCGGCCAAGATAATCCGAATAATTAAAATAAATAAAGCACATTTAAATTTCATTGTATATGATTTTTTATTTTTACCCTTGGACGACAAATTTAACAAATATCGTCGCCCAAGTATTCTCTTGGCCGACGAATTAACCAATTTCGTCGGCCAAGATAATCCGAATAATTAATATAAATAAAACACATTTAAATTTTAAGGAAATGTTTTTTATTTTTATAGTCCTGTAAGCGTCTCGTCGATTGGAAATTATTCTCAGTTGAAGGTCCGGCCAGATTACGTGATTTGGAGGGTCGAATAGCCGTTTCCGTCCGTTTAGGGGTTTGACCGCGCCGATTGACCGGACGGATCGAGCCCTTATCGTTGTCCGATGGAGCAAAATTTTTTCCCACCCACGTAATTTGTTATGCTGGTCATATCTGACGGTCGGTTTTCAGTTCCTCTTCTCCGATCACCAAACTCACGATATATGTACTAATGTTGTATAACTTTTTTGTGTTGAATTTAAGTGTCGTTTTGAAGACAACGTATACGTAGAACCCTCAAACGCAAAAAAGTAGTGAAATAAGATATGACCGGAACGGTGAAATACGTCAACCCGTGAAAAATGAAGATATTCCGGTAAAATTTCGGTGCCGGTTGTTCCGGTCAACGAGTTTTTCTCTTATTTCTACCTAGTGGTAGCCCTATCCCGGGTATTTATTTCTTACCAAATTTTTATAGCTCCGTAAGCGTCTCGTCTATTGGAAACTATTCTCAGTTGAAGGTCCGGCCAGATTACGTGATTTGGAGGGTCGAATAGCCGTTTCCGTCCGTTTAGGGGTTTGACCGCGCCGATTGACCGGACGGATCGAGCCCTTATCGTTGTCCGATGGAGCTGAATTTTTTCCCACCCAGGTAATTCGTTATGCTGGTCATATCTGACGGTCGGTTTTCAGTTCCTCTTCTCCGATCACCAAACTCACGATATTCTGAATTTTATGATAGAACTCTTGGCCGACGATTTTCTTCATCTTGGGCGACGAGATTTATAGTGAAGAACATCGTCGCCCAAGTAGGGTCTTAGGCGACAATTTTCATAGTTTTGGGCGACGAGATTTATATAGAAGAACATCGTCGACGAGATTTTCTTCATCTTAGGCGACGACATGAAAAAATCGTCGCCCAAGATTATCTTAGGTGACGATTTTGAAAAAACAGGGCGACGATTTTTCTAAAATCGTCGCCCAAGAACGCCACTATAAAAGGCAAAAATTCCAAGCCCTAGCCATTCGCGCAGCCGCTCACAATTCCAAGCCCTCTCTCTCTCTCTCTCCGAAAATCCACCGAAGCCCTCTCTCTCTCCCTCTCTCCGACCCTGACCTCGCATCCCGACGCCGACCACCAGCCGAATCCCCTCTCTTCACGATTCCTCCTCCTACCTTCTATTTCAGCATGCATCCACCCATTTGGCAAATCGGAATCCAAACCCTAAATCCCCAATTCCAAATCTAGCGCAATTCGTCCCCTGTGGTTCTCTCCATCGAGTGCCTCAAGGGAACCTCCAAAGCCGACGAGTGGACCGACGACATGCTTCAGACTGAAGACATAGTCGAGGAGCTACGTATCGGCACCTCCGACACCGTAAAGTCGCCGTTCAAGAACGGCAGGAGCAGCGTCCAGAAGATTCTTCACGCTTCCTTCAAGGCCAAGGACACGTCCATCCAGGTCAGAGTCCAACGCGGCCGGGACGACTTCACGGAGTTGCAGGCTTGTATCGTCCCCAATGACTCCGTCGGGAAAAAGGTGTACATGCTCCGGTCCATTTTTGACCCTAACTACGCCGTCGGGTTCTGGCGAAGTCTTTGCTTCTCTAAGGTAATCTATTCCCTCCTTCTTCAATGTAATGACCGTGTGATTGTAAGCTCAGAGGATAGTGATATTGAGAATGCACAGTAGAAGTTCATAAGCAATTCGGTGTAAGACGATTTGTAATTAAAACTATGTTCTTCGCAATTTTACTGATCTTCATCTACCAAATTAATTGTCTTTGCAATTCTTCTTCTTCCTTTGTTTCTCTCGAAACAAAATGATGATGGTCATGGTGGATTGGATTTACATACAGGTGCTTTTCCTTGGTCTTTTGATGATAAAGGTCTCAGTTGTTCCCTGAAAATGACTAGGTATTTTCTTTCATTTGAGTTCTCTCTAAAAATTGGATTGGATTTACATACAGGAGCACCTGATAGAGGTCTCAGTTTATTTTGTTGCATGCATTTGTATATTGTGAGCATGCCACTTTAATCTGATGTTCATACTCTACATGTTCTTTTTGAGAGACTAGCTTCTTTTACCAGTCCAATATATACATGCCTTGTAAGGTGATGCTTGTGTTCCATGATCGATGTCTTATGGTTTCTTTGCTTTGCAGTTACTTCAGTGAAGTCTCCTCGGCAAGTGATCGATGCATGTTAATCAGATATGTTTTTCTTTGCATTGTGCATTCTGATTGTTTTCTCCTATAGCTGAAATGCTACTGCAATATTAATTTCTTATAATCACATATTGAATGTATGATTTGTATGTTCAAACTCAAGCTAAATAAGTTTTACTTTTCTATGTGCAGGAACTACTTAGGGTGCAGTACTCATATGTTAGGTCAAGGCTGCAAAGCAACCAAAGTACCAAACTTGGTAAGAGTTACTTAAACAGTCAAATCTGTTAAGAGAAGGCTTGCAAAATGCAAACACTAGAGTAATTGGTTGAGGAAAATCCTGCAAAGCTTACCTTGAAGAAGAGGAACAAATGTACATTGTACTATCTTGTAATTAAACTCTTGTGTAAGAGCTTTCATCTTTTGTAACATTCATGGGTAAAATTAAATGCAAGATTTTTTTTTTCAGTATGTCTGATTCCTTTTGTAGAGCTTTAATTCAAAAATAAAAAACCTGTTATGCAATTTTTGCATGCCAGGTTTTTTTTTTTAATTCATGAAAAAAACTTTGCGGCGGCAATTTTACCGTGGCCAAATGGGATTTGCGACGGTGTAAGCAGTAGCCAATTGCCGTCGCTTAGCTGGCGACGGCCTTTGCAGTCGCTGCGTGCCGTCGCCAATAAGATGGCGACGGCTCGTTGCCGTAGCCAAAAGCAACGGCCACGCCCTCAACGGCGACGGCAAAAATGCCGTCGCTACACCGTCGCCGTTGGTCTTTTGCGACGGCAGAATGACTTTTGGCAATGGCATTGTGTCGTGGCTAACTGAATTAATTTTTGTAGTGGGGCAAGCACGAGGGCTAAAGCAAGGAAGGAGTTTTGGACTTTTGTCCTAGGCCAAACTCTGAAAGGGAGAGGACATACAAAGACAGCTGTTATATTGGTTTGTGTATCACAAACACAGCTGTAGCCTTAGAGCTCTTACATCATGAGTCACGGGTTGAAACAAAGGCATCAAACCCAAAACTAAATTGACCACAAAGGTAAGATCTTTATATATTCTAGTTGTCAATTTGAAATTCAAATTAGGATCTCCCCTAGACATAAAATTAATGCCACAAGGGTAAAGAAACTTAAACATAAGACAACAGAACAAAAGATCAAAAAGCTGGAAACCCAGATTTTTAGGATGGCAAGTGATACTGCTATCCTCTGTGAAAAACCATGAAATGCACATGCATGATTTTACCTGAGTTCCATGAGATCATATTGGTTCTTCTACTTCTTCAACTTGTTCTTCAGGTGTGCAAGACCAATCTCCCAATTGCTTTAGGCTTCATAGGTTGTGTTTTGTTCTATATAAGGATTGCCAACAACCTTTTACCTTCATTCTCCCCCTTTGGCATTCCTTAACAAAACACACCAAGATAAGGCTGTTCAGACATACTCTCAACCTGCACAAGAACTTTCAAGAATAAGTGAAAAATAGGAGAATAATTATGAATATTAAAAATAACCAGGGATAGCAGATGCATCATATATCCTGAAGCACAATCACATAAGCATATGAGCATAAATCCCAATATTCATAAATCCCAACAACCAATAAGCTCTAAGGTATAACCAACAACTCTTATGAACAACCAACAACCAGTTCTTCTCCCCCTTTTTGTCAAGGAATGACAAAGGGAAACCATACGTTCAAGGAGACATAAAGAGAGCCGAGAATGATAAAACCAAACTAAACAAGGTCAGAGCGGTTCAATATAATCACATATACGTATCATCCTCAGCATTATCAACATTATTTGCAGCGTCCTAATCCTCACCATTAAAGGCGGCAAGAAGCATCTCTTATTTGAGCAAATTTTGCTCAAGAGACTCGACATACACATTGAATAGTCATGAAGACTTAGCAATAGGTGTCAACAGGGGATAAGTGAGTAGCAAAGACATCATGATGTCACACTCAAACATTAGCTACAAAGAATAGCTTGGTGGAAAGACCTAGATGACCAAGAGACAACTCTCGGAGGGTATATGCGGGATACCAGCAGATCTTGATATCCTGGAGAAGTATGGTTAAGCACAAAGGAAGATATTTAGATCTGATCTAAGCTTAACATCTGAACCAATGTCCTAAGGGGAATCTGCATAAAGACCACACACCCATGTATGGTTAACCCTAAGAAAAGACACTAGGCAATTAACCCATCCTAACCCATCAACAAACAAATTCACATCAAGAGGAAATGTTTTAAGGTCAATGGAATTCTCATAAACAAGCAGCCTCGAAAGAGTAACATGAACTCATAAAAGGCAAAGTGAGAACAAGGAGGGAGAGCTAGGGATATCTGAGGGATCATCCTTACGGGAGACAATGTGGGTTTGGCATCCCCTACAGCAGCTGAAGCTTTGCATTTGATAATAGGGATATTGACCCCAAATTTGAGTTTAGGCATACACTCCAAACAATAACATCAACAACAATCAACACAATGGTCAGTGCACCTCAATATGAACTAAAGTGAATGATGGTGGAAAGGCTATCAAGGGAGAGTGAAGGTGAAAAGATCAAGGGAGAGTAGAGCAATTAGCATGGCATCTAGGCAGCGGAGAAAGCGTCGTGGTGGAAAGACCTAGATGACCAAGAGACAACTCTCTATGAAGAAATCACCATGGTCCATAAAAGAAGCAACAACTAGATGCAAGACCTAGGAAACCATCCTATATTCATATATATCCCAACCAGATCAGCACATACTTACAATCAACAACCACTCACTTACAAACCATCCCATATATGTCCTCAATCAACAACCACACACTTGCACAAGAGTTTTCAAAAACTTTTGACAACCTTAATTTTAAGAAATATAAGATGTGTGTGTACCACCGATTATCAATTACTCCCCCTAAGAGTGTGCATAAAAAAACTTATCTATTTGAAATAAAATGACACACAAGAAATAACGACTAAGCAACCTACTGAGGATACCAATGTCCATTCAGATCCCTGCATATAGACAGTTTGAGCATAAACACACAAAGTAAGACATCAAGATTTCAAATGTCTTAATCACTATGCTAGTCCACATGTATATATGACTGTGAAGAAATCACCATGGTCCATTAAACTTAGTCCAGACAGTAGAGTGTGTGTGTGTGAGATAGTTTCTCTTGTCGGTCTTTAGATTAACATCAACTGAGATGAGAGATGATATATCATACAGTCCAAGAGAACAGAGGTCACATCCATCCTTATAGCACCAAGAACAACATTGTTCAAAATCAGAGGCAATTTTTCCGATTAATTTAATTAGATATTAGTTTAATAGCCAATCTGAAAAATCGTCCTCATAGGTTCATGTAGCAAGAGGGTTGCCATTGACTCCCTAACTAGATGGTCTTGGGGCAATAAGTGTAATAAAGACACTCAATAGGACAACCAACTTGAACTCATAGAAGGATAGAATGCATTTCAGGAATCCTCACTGAGTCATGTATCAAGTGAGAGACCAGCTAGTCCAAGATATGATTTGTGAATTACATTTACACTTCAAGATCACCAAACCAGTCTCGTTTCTGCCCACCCTTGTATCGCTCATCACGACCAAGGAATGTATACTTTGAGACTAGCCTATAGTGGAGCAAAGAACTCAACACACCACCTCATCAAACCAACCTCGTTTCTTCCCACCTTTATATCGTTTGTCACAACCAAGGAATGTATACTTTGAGGCTAGTTTGGCATAAAATTTTTTGCATCAACTCATCTCAGTTTATAGCTTTGCACTTTGTAACCCACAAAGTTGACTATGTGAAGCATGTAGTTCCTTAAGTCTTTCAAAGCTTAGCAGACCACAGATGAGAAATAATGATCAATTAGATGCAAACATACATGTGTACAAGAGAGCAACTAAGACAAGTGAAATTTAGACACTCACTTAGGTCAAGATCAGAAACTGTCTAGGGATAGCACATCACATAGGTATCCTGAAAACTATTTCTGGAAAATAAAGACATATTTTTTTTTCTTTTTGAAGAAGAACTTCTAAGGCTAAAAACTTATGAACAGACACACAAGAGTCTTAAGGGGAGAAACCAATCTCTTTGGCATACACCAATGGCCTTTCGAAGGCATATAAAACAAGGTTGTCAAAAGATTTTGTAAACAATTATGCATATCAATCTTCAACAAGTATAAGCACAATTTAAGCAAGTTATGTTTAGCCCAAAGTTATGATGAAATGATACTTAATATCAACATATTTAATCTTAGAATGCAACACAGCTTTCTTGGAAATATTGGTGACATAAGTATTACCACAAAAACATGGATAGAATACCTTACTGGAATCCCCAATCAGCACACATGTGCTTCATTCACAATAGTTGCATACAACAACTTTCTGCATCCATGGGCTCAGTTTGTGCAGTGAAAATGGTGGCTTCTTACTATGCCAAGAGACCAAATTGGTTCTCACAAGGAACAACCTCCCAAGGTATCTTTTCTATCCATAGCATCGCTAACCAAATCTAAGTCGGAGAAACCTGCAATATCAGCATTAGTATCATATGGATAACTAAAACCAAAATCACAAGTACCATACATGAATCCAAAGATACGGTTTACCACCTTCACATGGGATCCCTTGGAGTTGGATAGGACAAGCAAAAAGCCAACACATAAGGCAATGACATGCCTGCTGGTTATGAAGTACAAGAGACTAACAATCATGCTCTTGAATTGGGTTTGATCAGCATTAATACCTTCCAGATTTGGCAAAGATCTTATAGCTCATGCCTATCGGATTCAGGATGGCAGTGGATGTTTCCATCCCAAGTATCTGGATATGGACTAAAGAGAAACAGTCCATCCTCCTTTTGTACAACTTATAAACCCAAAAAGTAAAATTGTTTACCATAGAGACTCATCTCAAAATTTTCAAAGAAAAGTGGTAAACACATCCAGCAAGATATCATAAAATGTGACCAAACACATGTACATGTCATCAACATATACTTATGCAATTATAATGTTCTTTGAGGCGTCTTTGACAAACATGGTTTTGTCAACTGAACCTCTCACATACCCATTATCAAACCAGTGTGTGGGCAGTCACTCATACCAAGCTATAAGAACTTGCTTAAGGTCATAAAGGCCTTGCTAACCTATGCACATGCTCAGGATGGCTGAGACTTTGAAATCCTGGGGCTTTGGATCTAGCAGGAACTAAGTGTCATACAATGCTTATTTCAAAATGGTCCAACTCATCTTGCAAGGCATTGATATAATCAACATCAAACAAGGCTCTCATATCAAATATGGACTCTATGATAAATTCAAAACCATAAATAAAATATGGTGTGGGTATCATATCAATATGTAGCAAGTAAACACTTAAGGATGGCAACACTGTTTACCAATTGAATTGACTTACCCTTGGTTTGTCTAGGCTCATCCACCTTACCAAAATATGTCAAAGAAAGTGTGATTTTTCTGAGTTTGACATTTTTCCAGATTTGTGGGGTATCGGGATGGCAAGACCTTCATCCATCCTTGAGTCTGGAAAATCAGATTCAGTCCCTAGGATTTCCTCATTGGATATTCGGTCAACAATGGGTGCATCTCAGACTTGTTCATGTTCATACACCACAGAAGAACCATGAGAGCATATAGAAGTCATATATTGCAACATATAATATTTTCTTCATTTTGCATGATCTATTGCTGTCCACACAATATGCTTTCACACATAACACATATAGCTTCTTTCCCTTTCCAAAGCTCAAAAGGTGACTTGAAAGATTTCAACTTGAAAATCACTATATTCAAAGAATAGTAGACATTAAAGGCAAATCTCTCCCCAAAAGGAATGAGGGAGATCATAGACATTTAAGCATAACTCTTCCCAAGTCAACAAGGACATAATTTATCCTTTTAATAAACCTATGTTGTTTGGGAGTAATGGAAGTAGAAAATTCATGATGAACACCAAATTCCTCACAACAATAATGAAACATGTTGAAATTTAATGTCATGGTCGAATCTAATACTACCAATATGCAAGCCAACAAAACACTCTCAACAAACCTATGTGGTTTGGGAGTAATGAAAGTATAAAATTCATGATGTACACCAAATTCCTCACAACAATAATGAAGCATGTTGAAATTTAATGTCATGGTCGAATCTAATACTACCAATATGCAAGCCAACAAAACACTATTCAATTGAAACCCAATTTTTAGCAAGCTGTAATCTTTTCAACACTTTCACCTTTAATAGCTAGGAATCTAACCCAAGTGAAACTTGAAAGAAAAAAAAACAACAACAATTACAAGCACATGCTTCCATTTGCATAGCTGTATCGAAATGAATGTCTGTAAGTTAAACTAGTAAATCTGAATACTAGAATAAACTGAATTCCCATATAAGATGAATATATATATATGCAGTAATATAGACTTTATCAATAATAAGATTCAGACAACCTTTGTGGTGTACACATCTGTATTGATTCATGAATGTCCAACTACATAATGCATATATTTCAAATATTTGAATCAAATAATCAAACTAACTTCTTTGGAAATTATAGTTTATGAATTTGTTTAAGTTTCAAAGATCTGCTACTTTAGTGATGAATTTTGACATCAATTGATTTCTGATACAAAAAACCCTTTGACAGTATAAATGTATCATAACCATTTATAAAGATAAGATGTAAACTTATCTGACACACTATAGGTTACTTTGGCAACACACTATGCATACATATAACTTTAGTATGAAAGCATTTTATGAAATAATGCTGAATTTGTATCTGTGTTGTATAATTGTAATAATTTCATATATAGCATACATCGATGGATTAGAAGGCATATACACATGTAATTCAATATTGATATCAATATCAGATATAACAGAAAACACATATCAATAAATAAATCTTAACAAAAGTCTAAATGTGGATTAATAAAATTTTCCCAGAATACTTGATATTCATATCTGAATCATGTAAATGATCTAAATATAGGCGCTTTGATACCAATTGAAAGGTTAGAATCAAAACTTGAACCTTACTTTAGACTATATAAGATCAAATCATGCTATGAATTTGTCTATAATAACTGTATGTTTTTCTGAGTATTTTAGGATAGAAGATATCTATGTATCCTTAACTGCAATCTATGAAAAAAAAACTACTAATCAGTGTATGCAAATCACATGTGTTATCCATGTTAGCCTTCTCCTTAATCCAGCCTTATGTTCTTCAAGTATATGGGACTTGTTGTAAGAACTTGTATGTTTAAGAAGGGACTAGATAGACATATATATAGAGCACAACCATGATAGTTTCATCCATAAAGAAACTGTCATATTCTTCAACTGCTTGATAACTGCAATTCTTTTTTGAATTCAAAAACTCTTACAAACTTATCCAATAGTAATATATAGAGTATAAAGTTTATATCTTAAACTCAGATTAAATAACATGTAAGTATATTAATATAAGAACATGTAATATGCAGGTTTAATACAATGTCAAGTTCTACATCAATATAATTGCTTACACCAAATGGATCCCAACATTCTCTATTGTTAATCACCGAGATCGAAACAACCAGTTATGTGTATTTCAAGCATAAAGGAGATGGCACACTCCTTGAATCAACATGTAACTCTCTATTTAGTTGGGACTTGTTAAAGATAATAACAAATTCAAGCAAGCGCTAGACATATTTCATTTAAGAACAATTACAAAGTATTAAAACTGACGAATAAGGTAGCTAGCTTATTGTAGATACACAATAAAGCGGATCAAAAATGCAAATTTCAAGGTAATACATATAACGTAGTACTGCAAACAAAATAAAACAACTCTTGGGCAATCCATAAATGATAAACAGTTAGGAGAGTTTGAATTTTTGGGTCCATTTTCTGTCCATGTGTGCAAACTATCTTACCGCAGCTTGAGACATCATTGAAGCAGATCGAAAAAGAAAATTTAAAGGTAATACATATATTATAGTGCTGGAAGCAAAATAAAACAACTCTTGGGCTATCTATGAATCAGAAACACTTTATCAAGATTGAATTTTTGGGTCCAGTATTTGTCCATGTGTGCAAATACCGCAGCTTGATGATCGAAAAATTAAAAGCTGGAGACGACACACAAATTTATCTCTGTCACAGCTTGCTTGAATATTTCCTCTGCTGGAAACATGTCCAGAAGCTGATTATCAGAAGCGCTGCTTGGCTGTAAGATAACACATCAGGTAAGTATAAATTGATACATACGTTAGCTAATTTGCATTAAATGAAATGTAAAATCAGCACAAGGAACATAACAAGGAATTCATCAAGTTATCTGCATTGATAAAACTAAGGTTAAATGACGTTGTTCACCGATAAGTTTAAGGTTTTTTCCTGTCACGTTTGTTTTCACAACACCTTAAGCAAGATAAAATCATCACTTTGTCGGTATGCACTTTCTTCCCGTAATCCACAAACAGCCAATATACTAGAATAAGAACAACTCTGACCATAAACTTTGTTGGTACGCATTAAATTGAACGTCTTTTCCACAAGCCACTATTGATCCCTCTTGAATGCTATTTGTATCAGAAAGTACTGAACCATTAAAGTTCTCAACACTCATCATATAAATAGATTTTCGTTCTAATTGTTACAATAATATATATATATATATATATTTAAATGTAGCCTAATTTCTCCAACTTCAAGAACCAATCTAGCCTAATTAAACCAAAATTAGTGGTTCATCATCTATAGAAATTAAGAAACTAACCAAAATCATGTAAATTGTAGGAGTACCTTAGAGTTATTATATATAATGAATGATAGTAGATGTGAGAATTTAATTAGGATATTACTAATTTTTACCTGTGCTTGGATCATGTACATACTGCGATGAGAGTCTGAGTTAATATGAGCTGTTACCATTACAAGCTTGTACTTGTCCAAAATGTAGCAAATCTGGGAAAATATACCAGGCTTCTTTGGGGCGCACACACTAATTTGTGCTTCATTTAGGCACATGTTCAACACGACATTGGGTGAAGTCCATGTTTCAAACACTACAGGTTCGGGAGAAACTGAGTTGGTTGAGAATGAATTGTTCAAAGGATTGAAATCAGGATTGATGTTGAATCCGTTTGCAGTAGTAGTAGTAGAAGCATCGACCAAGTTACTGGAAGAGGCATGTGAAGGTAGGATACCGGCCTCTCTTGAGTCATAGACCACATTTTGTGAGTTCATGAGTATCGGTGTGTGGTTGTAATTGACCATAGTGCTATTTCGCATCCTCTCCCTCTTTTGTTGTTGTAGGGATTGAAGAGTGATTTCAAGCCTTTTTATGTAGGTGACCGCTTCATCAACGATTGTGGATTTGTCAGCCTATAGTTGGTCATATAAGAAACGATCAATATCAAATTAGATTAGATTACTACATCTACACACTGTTGAAAGTTAAAACTATATGCGCATTAAATCTAAATTTCAAAGAATTTGGGTTTAGAATTGTTTTAGTTTTATTTTTTAAGAACTCTACTAGAACATGGTTGTACCAGCTAGCATTACCTACAATATTATTACTTTTGACATTCATTCAACTCAAGTAAAAGAGCACAATCAACTAATGGCAAAAAATGATCTCAGAACACAGATATCCAACCCTGACAAAAGATTATAAACTAGAATTAGGTGATTCATGCAACCAGAGGTTCAACCTCCTCATGAATTGATATATCTACATATGTGTTGAAGTCAGGTTGAAACTTAACTGAAATAAATTCATGTGGCCCAAAAATCATTAATAAGATATGCATATCTCTCTTCAAAAAGCCAGGAACTTAGAAGGAGAGAATCAAGGGGGAAAAGTAAAGCTCTCGCTTTAAATGCCAAGTATAAGCACAAAGGCTTATGATTGCTTCATTTACCTAAAGGGAAACACAATTTAATATAAAGGCTTGTGTCTTTCTCCATAAAGAACAAAACTTGACCAGAATACAATAGAGAACAGACTCATCAGAGAAAGAGACGGCATGCACAGAGAGAGAGAGAGAGAGGCTGCTTGAATCTTGACTACCTCAGGCGACAGTTGAGGAAGCTATAAGAAATCAAAAATTAAAACATGTAAACCTCTCCTCTGAAAGTGCTAGCTGGGAATACAAGGAAATGGAGAAAGAGAAAACAAACTTTTTCTTATTATCTCCCCATTATATGCAAAAGAAAACGCTAATACAGGTTTCATTTACTTGAAGGGATACAAAATATAGAATTAGGGGCTCTTTGATCTCCCAAGACCGAAGTTTTTCAAACACTTAAGAGAGAGAGAGAGAGAGAGTAGATAATGAGATCGAAATGAACACTCATACGAGAAGCGAGAGTGACATGCAATAATTGTTTTAATTAAAAACCGCAACTCATACAAATATATAATTTAATTACCTTAGAAGGAAGTTGAGGAAGCAAAGCATGAAGGTTGGCAAACATGTTCTTCATCTTCTTCCTCCTTTCCCTTTCGGTGTATATATGCAACTCATGATCATCCTCAGAATCACTGCCCCTTCTTCCTTCTTTCACCACCTCCTCACTACTCGCTTTTCCCTTTTCCTTGTTAGTCTTCCCGTTATGCTTCTTGAAACTGCTACTACCAACTCGGCCACCTCGCTTCTTAGCCAGAGTTTTCTTACCGAGAGCAGCCTCAGGCTCTAACTCTGGTTGCACCTGATCTTCTCTATCCATAATTTCTTTCTCCTTCTCTAATTTATCCTTCCCCTCAACGCCACCACCAGCTGAATTCTCAGAATTGGAGTTCATCAAAAATTTATCAGTAGAATTGGACAAATTAGCCCACGACTGGTTTGCCCACAAAACCCCATTTGAACCTCCTGCTCCTGCATCTGGTTTAAACATGGTTGCTATCCACAAACACCGACCGAGATAGAGCTTTAGTTTCTAGAGACACAAGAGAAATCAGAGCAAGAGACAAAGATCGAGAAATAGAGAGTATGGATGAATGGATGGAAGGAGGGAGGGAGAGGGGGTGAGGAAGCTAGGCGTTTAAAAAGGTGGTGTATTCGCCAGGTAAGGAAGAGCCCAAAATATAATCATAAGGTTTTGCCGTTACTCTGCTTCAAAACAAAAACGGATAGCCTAAAGCTATACGAGAGACGAGACCCGTCCATATGGCCCCACTTAAATAAAGAAAAACTAATATGGTATATTTACCTTCAATTTAACCCATCATTCACAATTTACTATGATGTCCTGTCTTCATACCCCAATTTTTAAAAATTTACCATGTCATTTATAGGTATGGCACAAGGGTAGATTGGAGAACTAGTTAATTCAAGATATAATTTGCTCGATCTATTGAAGGAAAGGTTGAATGCTAACAATTTTTCTGATGTGTATTGCAGCTACCTAAGAATAATTATTATGCATCTTTTGGTTGTTGAGACGGTATAACTGTTATATTTATGATTAAATGATTTCTATTATGATAAAACGGTTTCATAAACAGGGTAATAATTAGTCGGTCAGAATACTTTGAATATGTGGATTACCTTATTGGTGGTATAATTGATGTTCAATGTGGTAAAACTTTGTGGGTGCGTTTATTGCAACCCTACAAACTGTTTTGCTCACTTCACATTCTTTTCACACCATATTTATATATTTTTAATTACAAGTCTATTTGGTTCACCCATTAACAATACCTAAAATACAATTTTCTCAATCTAACTTTATTCATTTATCAGTGATACACACAATATCAAGCTCTTCTAATAACCATTGTGTCACACCCCGGTTTTTAAGTTATTTTACGGTTATTTACCTTTGGTATTACTTTGGTCTTTTACCGTGATGAGTAACCGTTTACCCTTAAGGACCCTAGGGTTGACTTTTTGTAGGAAAATTATTCTGGAAAAACTTTCTTCATGAAAGTTGTAGAGGACATTAATACGAATTCATAGACATGTTATACGCTTAAAACGAAGTTCATATGAAAAAGTTATGATCTAAAAACGGATGTTACTGAGTCGGTAAAACGGGGTAAAAAATTTAATGGACTTATTTTTGGAGGGGTTTTGAGTTGGACCGGGTGGGGAGCAGCCCCATTCTCTTTCTCTCTCTCCTTCTCTCTCTCTCTCTCTCTTGTGAGCTCTTCCCGACCCGCTGGCTTCACCACCTTCGTCCGCCGCCGTCCGGCCACCACCGACCGCCGGACCTGTCCCGTTCGGACCCTCGCCACATCCTCTCTCTTCCTAGGCCAGTGACCGGCCGTGTAACGCTGCCGTTCACGAAGAAGTTCGTCGGAGACGCCGATTGCACTTTTACCGGAGTTCTCTCCTCTGGCCACCATAGTTCGGGATTTTTGGCTCATCTTGTAGCCTTCATCAAGGTGAGTAATCCCTCAAAAGAAATTGGCTAAATTCGATATCGTTAGGGTGAAATGTATAATTGAAAGTTCTAAGGCTTCATTTGGATTTTAATTTGATTAGCCTAGTTAGGCTTAGAATTGGACTTTGTGCTAGTTAAGGAAGTTGTTGTACGGGTTGAGAGGAGTGTTGTGCTAAAATTTGAGAACCATTGGAGGTTGCCGGAGTACGGCTGCTGGCCGCCGCCCCTTAGGGGCAGTTTTTCATGTTTTCGGGTTTGTTATAATGAGAGGAGTATAATGAAGTATAGTTTGGAATTTTTTGAGGAGTTTCGATAAAGTTTGGGATTTATCAATGATTAAGGATTTAGGTGGTTATTCGAATGAAATTCCGGCCATTGATTTAGCAGGATTTCGGTAATTTCAGAATATTGTGAGCCGTATTAGATTAAAAATGGAGAATTTGGGCAAGGAAAGAGAATTTATAGGCCTACTTTTATTTCAGAAATTTTATTAAAGTATTATCCTAGTTTGGAGGCTTAATAATTATTTATTTTTCAGGACGTGAGGATGATCGTGTTGGGAGACCTCGGATCGACGGCAGGCATAACCGTATACTGTGAGTGATTTGAATGTCGTGCATGCACTAGAGTTTATTTAATTTTCAAAGGCATATTAGAAATATAATATTTTCTTGGAGTAATGAGTTCTATTTATTTTTCGGGAACTCACTTGAGCATTTTATTTGACATGTGGGACATGTCAAGTGATTTATTTTATTACGCAATATTTCCAGGTACAGTTGGGAACTGTACTGAGTTCAATGGATTTAAATATTATCGGTTTTATTTTTGGATGATTTTGGGATTTATAAATGATTACCGAAAATGGGATTTTCTGTAGTTCTTCATCGATCATAATTTAATGGTTTATTTGAGGCATAATGATTTTGACTTGGAGAATATTTTAGCGAGTATTTTCGAGTGGAGTTGTTATTATTTATGATTTATATTTGATATCGAAGTCTCGCTTATATTTATAAGTTTGAGAATTTTTTGACGTGTAAGACACGTCATTTAGTTTTAATACAATTTTTTATGATGATTGTCAAGTATAGTTGGGAACCGTACCATTTGTATGATATTGGGGAAGTTTAATGGATTTAAGTGGTTTCATATGTTTTTAGTCACCATAATATAGGGTCGTTTATATTGCTTACTGCTAGCTAACTATTATTAGCGGCTACTCACCATAGGTGAGTAGAGCGTTCAGCGTGGGATGCTAATATAGCCTGGGAGGTAACCGATAGGTATTTATATTTATTTGTTAGCTAACCATTATTAGCTAACCATTTTATTACTCATAGAGCTTTCCAGACATATGTCACTCACATTTTAGTTCGTCCTGAGTTGTTCACAAAGCTCGTACGAAGTTGGCGGACAGATTGCTGTTTGCGCAAAATAGCTTTTGCAATTCGAACCATTCATGCATTATTAAGGGAAATAACCATTCTTTAAACTAGAAAACTACAAGAAATTTTATTAATGCCAACTTAATACATCAAGGATGTTCTAATTCCAAAAGGACTACGAAAAACCAAAGTCTTAAAACATGGCCAGTGCCAAGCAAAAAAAAACACTTGAATAACATAGCAGAAGAACCGTCTAATACATAGACTAATCAAAATCCGGAGTTTCAACACTCTATGAAGAGACACTCTTCTTGGTCTCAAAATATGCTATAGTGAGATTGGTGGTGAGCTCTGCGTCTCCGTTATCCATCTCATAATCTCCACCAGTAAAATTAGCCTCTTGAGCCAAATACTGCTTATGCCTCTTGTAGATATCTTGAATGTCCTTGCTTGCACGACATTGTTTGTGCATATGCATAGTTGAACAACATTTGAAGCAAGAAAATCGACCGTGTTTGACAGAGTTAGGTGGAGGATTTCCACCTCTACTAGAGCCAGGGACGGACAGGCCCCCTCCTTGGTTGTTGGCGGTGGCGCCCCTGTCCCTCTTCCATGTTAGGTTGCGGTTTGGACCGCGTTATCGGTTCCCTTTTCCGCCCCCACGTGGGGCAGATTGCCTACGTGTATAAGGTGTGGCCCGATCGTTTTTCTTTTGCCTTGGAGATCTCCCACCACTAGCCTGATAAGTTTTAGGGATTTTCTTGGTCCCAACCGGCCTTGCATTGTACGTCATGTACATTGTTGAAGCGTTGCTTTAGAACGTCTCATAAATCATTGGGATCCTCTTTTTTCAAATACTGCTTCTTCAAAATTGGGTGGATATGACTCCTCAAAAACATGAGGGCTTGAGCTTTGGTTTCCAAACTAGGAGGAGGAGTATTGGGAACATCCGAAGGGAAAATTGTGGTGGTGTATCGTTTACCGACGAATGTGTGAGTCACGTCCGACACCCACCTATGATACTCTTTTCCTTGAGCATCAAGGATTTCGAACTTTGGCCTAGATGGCTCGGTCATCTACAAAAGACAAGGGAGATTAGTTAGTATCGAGAATTCGAATACTAAAATCAAGTATATGGAATTAGAACGTGAGCCAAGATGTATTGGTCACAATATCGATGCGAAAAACCGTGACTGTTAGACCGTCACAATCGATTTCTTCCCTTTGTTTTTTTTTTGAGTTGTACCATGACAAAGCCGTCACTAATCAAACTTGATATGAGGGTCCCCAATCCCTCAATATCGTCTCACGTTATAAAGAAAGGTAGGATGGAGAAGAAGGCTAGGAAGTCCGACTATGAAATTAAAAACTCGAAAGCAGCAACTTTTAGAAAAAATTACCTCATTTTGATTGTCGGAGAATTCGCTTTCAGAGACTGGCGTGAAAGTGCTTGGAACCTTGATGATTTTTTGTTGACAAGATGTAGCAGAAGACCGCCTAACACGGCGTGTACGGAGGCGCGCAATTGCAGCGTTGCGATGTTAGTGTTTTGAGAACTTTTTTTTTCTTCTTCTTATGCGTTACCGTCGGTCTGTTGAGCAGTTCACCTACTTCTAGACCAGTTCTTACAGTGAAATTTTGATACAAGAACCCTGAAAACGACCCATTGCTGGTGACAAAATTTGAAGGCGGTCGGACTCTGGGAAGGGCGTGAAGCGGCGACGTTAGTGAGACATAAGGTTCGGGTATCCCGGTGACCGGTTCGGTACTCTTCCGGCCGGTTCTTGGGGTGAGGCCGGCGGCTTTGGAATCCTGGGAACAAGGGCTATATGATGGCTTTCAGGTTCGGCCAAGTACTAAAAGTTTCGTCGACCGATATTGGGTTTTGGTTTTCTAGGGTTAGGGTTTTCTTTTGGCTATGGACTCAGGGTTAGAACAATAGGCTGATGATGTGTTGAATGAGAGAAGATAACGAGAATAACGGTCTACTCATTTATTGATAAAAATGTCTATTTATAGGCATTACGTAGAGTCTCCCGAAGGATCTAGAACATCTATCAATACTATAATATATTCTAATAAGAAAATAATTAGGTCAAGACACATAAGAGAAGAACAGGAAAGTAATTTCTTTAAACAAAATAATAATAAACGTACAGAACAATGCACCTTGTTTAGTATAAGTCTTGTTATTGATATAACAATAATTAAAGTTAATTACACCAACATACCGTTTCCCCCTACTGTTTATATGGTAGGAGTATAATAGAAGAGGATTTAGGTGAATATCGGAGTTTGCGAGGACAGATAAACCAAGATTCAAGTGTATCTCTACCTTGTTGTAGAATCTTAATTATACGAGGCTTAGTAAAGGAAGCTCGATTGTGATTGCTTTTAGCCAGATAATGTCAATGGATCCCCAGGCCCAAACCAATTCAATTGAATACAATTTATAACTTGGATTAATATGGTCCAAAATATAAAATTTAAGGTAATTTTGTGTGTATTGTGTTATTTATACGCTTTATTCTGTTTTTTTTTTCTTTTGTGAAAAAATGTTATTTATACGCTTTAGTAAGGAACAGATTGTTCTCATGTGGTTCAAGTCTTCAAATGGTAACCGGAGTCAATTATCTATGGCGGCGATTAATGAATTTATACGAGGACAAGTTCGACAACTTGATTATGTTTGAACCTAACCCAGATAAGGTAATGAATCCAGACAATTTACATGCAAGGTTAAAGTTTGCAGGACCAGAGAAGGCTAGACTGGCTAGGGCTTGCGATGTGAATTGACGTTCTCCAGTGGCACAGAGGAATGAAACAAAACTAACAACCTTCTACGTGGTATGTTTCTGTATTCTTTGTTTTCTTGCTTGGCAAAACGTACATAGACACAGTCACACAGATAGTACGGCTTTTTCTTGTTTTGGAGTTTTTATGGGATCGTTCTGTGAGGAAGTGTTACTCACGCAACAACAAAAACAGCCAGTATTATGTACACCTGTATGCATATGCATTCAGAGATGCACGTAGCTTCTTCATCTTCTTCTTAATTGATAATGGTGATCGATGAAGAAGATGCTCAAGAAAAAGTGGACGCGTAATCATGGTATGCAGTGGAAGACTACTAGTTTACAGAATAATACAACTAATTATGTTGTTTAAAATATAAATCCTTAGTTTTTTTTTTTTTTGAATAACATAAATCCTTGGTTTATGAATAAAGACTAGTATTCTGCACCGAAAGAAAAACCACTTCTACATATAATTAACTTCTTGTTCAGTGTTCACCCTTATAGAAATGCAAATATATGACGAGCTAGATAGCTAGTTAGAACCCCCATCACATAATTGGGATTTTCAGTGCTTTTCAATTTTGATACCTGACCAGCTAAGTGAGCTAACTAGAAACGTCGACACCCAATTAATATAGAGGAGCATAAAGATGAAATCAAAACATGAAGGACTGAAACGTCGATACCCTATAAATCTAGTCCTTCAAAAAATTATGAAACCATAGTAAGGCAAAGATCGGCTTCTTTTTTTTTTTGGTCAAAAAGGCAAAGATCGGCTTTGACAAAGGAATGTGGGTGCGTGTGTGTTTTTTTTAAAAAAAAATTTATTGATATGAAATAAACAAAATTAAAGAAAGAAGTCTCTCAAACAACCCAAGTTTACACCATTAAATAAAAGAGCTCTCTGGTAGTAGTCAGTAGACACTACCCAGCCATGTACGTCTACTAGGAAGAAGATGACATTTATGAGCAATTGCATCTGCCAAGAAGTTTGCCTTTTTAAATATATGGTTAAAGCTAATAGAGATAAAAGACCTTACAATCATCTTGATGTCTTCAATGATCTCGAGAAGTTTCCAACGGGTGCTAATCTTTCCATTAATGGCATCAATCACAAGTTTTGAATTGCCTTCGACTTAAATGTTCAAAAAACCTTGGTGTTTGGCTTTCATTAGAATGTCTCTAAGAGTTGTAGATTCAACATATAGGAATTGTAGCATTTGCGATGCTCTTAATTAGCGGTAAATGTGGTGCATGCGGACTCTGCCTGTTGCTTCTTCGCGAAGTCTCTTACGCGAGCCAGTTCGCCTAAATGTTCTTCGCTTCGCCTAGATGTATTTCACTCCTACGCTGCAACCATAAGAACTAAGCCCTCGTTGTCCCAAAAAGCAAACCCCCCCTACACCAACTATCAATCCCTTGTACTAATCCGTTAAAGTTGGTTTTTAATATGGTTGCTACGAGTGTTGGAACTTGTGTGGTATTAATCTCACATTGAATAAGTATTAAATGTGTGAGTCTTTATATGGAAATACACATGTGACTCATTAAATGGTTGATAGACCTAATATGGGCTTGATGGGCTTTCTATTGGGTTTTCAAATAGAAATATATATATATATATATATATATATATAATAAAAGTCAAAATTTAGGTCTTGGGCTCTGTTGATTAAATCCGAATTTAATTTTTGGAAATTAATATCATTTAATTTTAATTATTAATTCGGATAAATATCAAAAGATATAATTGTCCGCACAATTACAACTCACTACCAGAAGAAAGGCTTTAGCCGACGAAAAAAAAAAAAACCAGGCCGACGAATCATTTTTTCGTCGGCTAAAGTGGGCTTTAGCCGACGAAATTTTCTTTCGTCGGCTAAGGTAAATTTTCGTCGGCTATGAAGTCCACTTTAACCGACGAAATTTTCTTTCGTCCGCTATTTTAAATTTTCGTCGGTTATGGTAAACTTTAGCCGACGAAAAAAACTTTCGTCGGTTAAAGAATTTATTTCGTCGGCTAAAGTTCACAAACTATGGCCGACGAAATATTTAAAAGTTTAGCCGACGAAATTCATAGTTGTCGGCTAAAGTGCTTTATATTTGCGGATCTGGGCAGCAGCAACTCATCTGAAAAAAAACGGGAGAAGAAAAAAGGGGAGAAAAAGTTTGGGTGTTGTCGAAATCTGTCCATAATCAGTTTGTGGAGCCATATATAGGTACGTATATGTATATATATGTTGATTAATTGAGTTTTGTTTGAGTTGATCGATTTTAAGTGTGATTAATTGAGTTTATTGATTTTGATTGTGATTGAGTTGATTAATTTTGAGTACGTTGGATGTATATATATATGTGTTGATCGATTTGGTTGATGATTTGAATTGATAATATATATGAATTAATTTGTTGTTAATAAATAGTAGATATATATATATGTTAATATTAATTTATAATATTATTGTGTTGATATGGTATGAAGTTGTTGATGATATATATGAGTTCATGATGATTTTGTGATGATGTTGATATATGATTTTGATTGTGATCAAGTTAATTGATTAATTTTGAGTACGTATGTTGGATGTATATATATACATATATATATATGTTGATCGATTTGGTTGATGATTTGATATAATATATATAAAGTTGCTTATAATTAAGTAGTAGATATATATATATATATGTTAAGTAATTTATAATATTGTGTTGATGGTATATACCACAATGATGATTTTGTGATGATGTAGATATATATATATGTATAATATTGTTCTGTAATTATTAAGTATATATATATATGTGTGTGTGTTAATTAATTTGTTATTAATTAGTTGTAGTACGTAGAATATATACTAAATGAATTGAGATTTTATATATGGCATGAAATTTTATTAATAATTAGCTAGCAGCGTTATAAATATATATATATTTTGTTATATTTTCAGGATATGGATAAGAGTTGGATTTCGCTTCCAAAATGGGACAAAAGATACGGTGCAGGAGTTATGAGTTTTATAGAATATGCGCTGGCTAATGCTAACGGGAATACAATTTTCTATTGCCCGTGCACGAAATGTCAGTGTCGCAGCGATATGCATCGATTTCCTATTGACAAAGTATGGCAGCACCTGAGGAGTAACGGGTTTTGGGAGAAGTACAGATGTTGGTTATATCACGGTGAAACATCATCAGGGGGTCCGCATGATCATGGCCAATTTTCCGAGACGGGCAGTACTAGTACATCCAACGATCCAACAACGGCATTCATCAACGACATGTTTCCTTATGAGAGCGGTGTATGCGCTCAAGAACAGTATATGCCTGACCCGGTGCAGCCCTTCCCTAGAGCTGTGAACACTGCTGGTATTGAAAAGTACAACAAACTGCTTGCTTTCCAACAGACCCCTGTGTACCCCGGTTGTCAGAAGACCGTTCTTGAAAGTGTGATGGACGTAATGAAGATTAAAGTTGAGACAAAATCGACCGTGAAGGCTGTTGATGAGTATCTACAGTACACTGCTTCGATGCTGCCCAACGGTCATCGTCTTCCTACCACTCATCGGAAGGTCCGATGTATCCTGAAAGATCTTGGGCTTTCCTACATCAAGATCCATGCATGCAGATATGACTGCGTTCTCTTTTGGGGTAAAGATCCAGAAGGGAATGACCTTAGTGGCCTTCGCTGTCTTCATGGACGAGGCGGCCAGGGAACATCCAGAAGTCAACCCGTACGTCTATACGTACGAGAAAGCATATCCTGACTCCCAGGAGGATATTGTAAATCACCTTACGTTTTTAAATTTTTAAATTTATGTAAAAATTTTAATTAATAATTTTTTTCCTATCCATATAGGCGAGGGTGAGGGAGGCTACTGACGAGGTCATGAGTACCGTAGTGAGGGAGACATGGCCGGACACGCAAGAGGAAGAGATGTCCGAAGCCATGTCCCGGATCGACACTTCGGATCAGACGATTGGGGCGAGGATCATGGGCACAGCCTTCCCACCGAGAGCAAACAACTTCTACTGCCGAGGTCTAGGAAAGAGAGGCGAGGGGGTCCTGAAGACCACTCCAGGATTTCAACAAAAGGCAGCCTCGACCAGCAGCAGGACTACGTCCACGATCAACAGGACGACTCAGTTAGAGTCGGAAGTTCAGAGACTACGAGAACAGCAAGCTGCTCAGGCTGCCAATATTGCCTCGCAGGCAGCCTTTAATGCCGCGCAGACAGCCTATGCTGCCGAGGTACATGCCATCCAGCAGGCCCAGCAGCAGCAGATGTTCCAGTACATGCATGACTTTGCAGCTGCCCAGATTCAGGGACTTCCGCCTCCGCCCATGCCTCCGCCCATGACGCTACCCCAGCCGCCGCAGCCTCCGCAGCAGCCCCCAGAAGAGGACTTTAATTTAGATGATATAGAATTTATGTAGTTGATATATACTTTTATGTGTTTGATACTTTTATGTAATTGATACTTTTATGTAGTTGATATATACTTTTATGTGTTTGTTGTTGGTTATATGGAATTGTTTTGGTGTATTTTGCAACTTGCTTGGAATGGTAATTCAGAAATTTTGGGGTTTTTTTTTACTGGAATGGACTTATAGCCGACGAAAAAAGCCTTAATTCATCGGCTAAAGTTTTTTTTTTATAAAAAAAATAAGTTTTAGCCGACGAAATATGCTTTAATTCGTCGGCTAAATCCCTATAAAGCCGACGAAATATACTATATTTCGTCGGCCATAGGTGTTTTATATTTTTTTATTACAAACTTTAGCCGACGAATATTTTAAATTATTCGTTGGCTAAAGTGTTGAAGATAACCGACGACACAAAATGTCGTCGGCTAAGGTATGGACTATAGCCGACAAAACATTCGTCGGCTATAGTCCAAACTTTAGCCGACGAAATAATGTCGTCGGCTAAAGTATGAACTATAGCAGATGACATTATTTCGTCGGCTAAAGTATGACTATAGCCGACGATATTATTTCGTCGGCTAAAGTTTGGACTATAGCAGACGACATTATTTCGTCGGCTATAGTCATACTTTAGCCGACAAAATTTTTTGTGTCGTCGGCTAAAGTCATCACAGACGACCCTTTCCCGACGACATTATAGCCGACGAACGTTCGTCGGCTAAGAGCTTCGCCGACAAATTTTTTTAACAAGCCGACGAAAATTTTTCGTCGGCTAAAGTACTTGTCCTGGTAGTGACTGTCCGCACAGTTACAACTGTCCGAGCAGTTGTGTATGTTTGAACAGTTATACAAGTTCGAATCGACTTTTATATAAGGACGACTTCTGTCATTGTTTTTATCATCAAATCATTCTTCTTCTTCCTCCCTAAAACTATTTCTTCTGAAGCATAACTTCTGAAGCATAAAGTAAATTCGCCAGGGTCAAGTTCTTATGCAAGAACTTGAACCAGATAGTTATATCGTCTAGATAGATGTCTGAATCTGCAGCACAAGCAGGGACGAATTTCTGTCTTATGTCACTGCAAGGCAGGTCTCTATCTGATCAATCAAATTAGTGTTATTCGTTTTATTTCATTGTAATATTTCCAATTTCGTTTTAATTTCGTTGTTATATATATATTGTTTGAACATATATTTGATTGGTTTAACAATGCATGAGGAGGTAACCACCATATGATGGTAGATGTGGTTTGAGAAGAACCTCTCTCATCAACAACATTTTTAGCACAGCTTCATTGAAATGAATAGCAACAGTGGTACAACTTTATTAGTTTTTTTTTTTGGGTTAAATGCTTGTGACACCTTGTAGTTTACATCTAAAATCAGTTTTGTCCCTCACTTTTTTTTTTAAACTGGTATACCCCTATACTTTGAATTCTCGACTGATTTACCCTTTTTTTAAACTGGTATACCCCTATTAACAGTCATAATCAGCTGGAAAAAGGGCAAATCAGTCGAGAATTAAAAGTATAGGGGTATACCAGTTTAAAAAAAAAAGTGAGGGACAAAACTGATTTTAGGTGTAAACTACAAGGTGTCACAAGCATTTAACCCTTTTTTTTTTTAAATGTGCAACCTTAGAGAAATTTTATTAACACATCCCTAATTACTAAATACATATCTTATATTTAATACTTCACATATTAACTTTATTGTTGTAACATTTTACTAGATACACATACCCAAACTTCTTACAATACCATCATTTAAAATACACATACTTTTCTATATATGCTACTCAATTTATTCAAAAAGAAAAAATTCACATTGATGAGATTTTTCGCAAAATGTTTCATCTATTCTTGTAATGTCACCTCATTGACATATTCCTCTCGAAGGTTTTTATTTTTCTCTGAAGGATTTCACCTTGTTAAGATCTTCCTCGAGGGCTTTGTCGTTGTTAACATCTTTTCCCATCGGTTTTACTATTTAATCAAACAACAAACTCTAAAATCTATATTTTGTAGTAGATCAAACTTAATCAAAGATAGAGAAGTCATACCTCATTTAGGGGTTGAGAAATACTACTAAAATCTATAAAGATGTCTTCAGTTTTTGCTTGAAACTATGGTTGTTCATGATAAATGTCACTAGCTATTTCTGATTAGAGCTTGGTGTACATACATTTTTAAGAAGAAAACTCTAAGCGGTTTTTTTACTTTTAATATGAATATCTTTTTTAGTAATTTTTTGTACCCACAAAGTCATATATAATTTGTTAACAAAAAAAAATGTGTATATAACATTTAGGATGTGTTAATAAAATTTCTCGCAACATTAATGATTCCTGAAAACAATATCATTTCTTGCTTTCCAAATATGCATCAGAGTTTTAAGGTAACTTCTCATTTGAGAGATCTTGTGTTTGAGACTCGTTAAAAGTCTAAAAGAAAATAGAAGGGAAAACTATAATTATCCGGCGATGCCAAAGTAACTTCTGATTCGATACAGTAGAATTTGATTGAGACTGGTTACCTTCATTTACCCATCAACACTTGGAAATATATATATATATATATATATATATATATATATATATATATATATATATATATATATATATATATATGCATGGGTGCGCCTATCCTTCTCAAGACTGAAGGAAATTAAAGATATATGGTTGCGTAATTTATCTAACTTAATTTTTATGACCCAACCTGTACAATCTAACAACCAAATGAAATCTAACATCCTGAACGTACCTACCATGCATGATGAGAAAAAAAGTTTAGGGTTTAGGGATACACCATGCTCTTCAATCACAAATGAGGCAAGTAATTAAGTCAATCCATTGTAGCTTCCTTAACAGGATTGACATATGTATTTAGAATTTTAGATAAAGAGACATGAGAGGTGAAACCAAATTACTTGTTGTCCACTATTATATTCTACCTATAGCTACACCATAACACAAATTTCTTTACAAGTTAACAATTAAAATTTACACTTCCAAAACGTCCTAGCAAATGTTTCCTCGCATTCGTTTCTGGAAATTCTTCAGCTTTGCATTTCATCTGCTTTATAGGCTCCTCTTTAATTATCAGTTCCATCAACTCCTCTTTTACGAATAATGAAAACTTTGCGCAATTTTGTTATTTGTAAATTATCTAATCATACTAGAGATGAAGATCGAATTCAATTATTAGTAATATGCACTTGATACATATGAATCTATCTCTACAGTTGAGTAGTTCCGCCACGGCATGTCAGATACAGAAATCAAACTCAGAAAACTATCCACGCACTGTAGTACGTAGATTGTCAATTTTGCACCAATTAAAGACAGAAGGGGGGAGCTACCAAGAGTACTAGTTCAAATTCGTTTTGATACGTGTCTAAATAGAAAGATATTGAAAATCATAACTAACTGAAAAGTGGAATCAGAAACTTAATCTTGTAATTGAGCATTCTCCAATATTGTATCTTTCTTGCTTGACTGGGAAGCATTACTACTGAAAATTTGTCAGTTCCCAGTGTATATGGAAAGAATCTGTTATCAATATGACTACGTATTTTGGTTTTTTTTATCAATCTGTAAATTTGTCAGTTCCCAGTGTACGTAAACAAACTAATATTGCTTGCCAAAAAAAACAAACTAATATTAGTGCGTATATCGAAAGTCAGATCCTTTTCCCAGATGCTGCATGTAAGGATCTAACCCTATCATTGACTAAGTAAACAAAACGACCAATAATTATTCAATCCCTATTGCTCCTACAATTTCACAATTGTACTCGAAATATATATGGTCTGTCCTGGAAATACTTAATCGGAACGAAAAATGGAACCAAGTAAAGATAACTTTGTGAACGAGAGTGATTAGTCTAATCTCGTGACACTAAATTAATTAAGATACTTGTAATCACTACCAGAAAATAGTTCTTGGGCGACGAAAAAAAATCGTCGCCCTGTTAAAAAATTTCGTCGCCTAAGTACTTAGGCGACGACATGTCGTCGGCCAAGAAGTCGTCGCCAGAAGTGCGTCGGCCAAGAACTTGGGCGACGAAAATTCATTCCGTCGTCGCCTAAGAGTAATTCTTAGGCGACGAAACGAATTTCATCGCCTAAAATATACTTCTCGTCGCCCAAAAATATTCGTCGCCCAAGATTTAACACCTTGGCCGACGAAAATTTTTTTCGTCGCTTAAGATCTTATAACCTTGGGCGACGAAAATAAATATTTCGTCGCCTAAGATCACTACATCTTAGGCGACGATATTTTTTTTTCGTCGGCCAAGGTGTTAAATCTTGGGCGACGATTTAGAAATTTCGTCGCCTAAGATATATTTAAATTTTTTTTAAAATAATTAAATAATTTTTTTAAATATATAAATAATGTTTTTTTAATTTTTGCTGGAATTTTTTTTTTCGACATTTCTTTAAATTTTTCTAATACTAAAATTTAATTAAAAATAACACAAATTTATAAATTTATAAATAATTTATTACAAAAATTCTGCCTATGGATCGAGAAACCCGAAATCTAACTCATCATTCCCGTTCGGAGGGTCCTGAGGCGGCGGCTGGTCAGGCTGAGGAGGCTGCTGCTGAGGCTGGGGCCACTGAGGTAATGGTAAGGGCGTAGGCATGGGCGGAAACGGCTGTCCGGCCGCAAGTGCAGCCATGCAGGCAGTCATCCATTGTCCCATAGCCGCCTGGTTGGCAGTGGTGACTTCATTCACCCGCTCCATATGCGCAGCCGTGGAAGCCGCATATGATTCCGCCATCGCCGCCATCTCCCTCGCTCTTTGGGCTTCCACCTCAGACTCCCTCGCTCTTTGGGCTTCCAGCTCAGACTGTAGACTTGCGAACTGATCCGCTAGCTGAGTGGTCTGGCTGTTGCTGCTTGAGGCTCCGGCGGCTCCCTTGCGCTGAAATCCTGGCGTCGTCTTCAGGATCCCCTTTCCAGCGTCTCCCATACCCCGGCAGTAGTAGGTGTTGGAACGCTGCGCGAAGGCAGTGGCCATAATCCGCGCCCCAACGGTAGGATCTGAAGTGTCGATCCTGGACATGGCCTCTGACATGTCATCCTCTGCCGTGCCCGGCCATGCGTCGTTCACCATGCCTCTGATGACCTCTTGCTCTGCCTCCCTCACCCTCGCCTAATTGGATATATTATAAAAATATATTAATATACATTTAATAAAATGTAATTAAAATTAAAAATTAGAAAATATAAGGAACTTACAAGATCCTCCTCAGAATGAGGATATGCCCTCTGAAAGGTCCCCACATAGGGGTTCTCCTCTGGCCGCTCTCGCCGCACGTCGTCCATGATGGCCGAAAACGGCCTCGAACCGGCACGATGGTTGGTTGTGTTATGTTGCCGGTTCTCAGCGTTCACCCGGGCGAGGTGCTTCAAAAAAAAATTATCGTTAGTAAATATTTAAAAACATACAATTATAATTAATTCACTAATTAAATATTCAAATTTGTTTACGAATTACCTGTTTGTGAGGGTCGTTGAACTGCGTGACAAGAAGCCACCGCCACTGGTACTCCCGATACTCGAACTCCTTCGGGGTACCCGAACGGTCGCTCCCGTACTTCTTCCAGTGTTCCCGGAGGTCGTGCTTCCACTCCTTGAACCTACATATACAAAAAAATATTAAATATATTATTAAAAAAATAAAATTTAATAAATTATTAAATAGAGGTACCTCTCCCTATGGGCCTTGTCCGCCCAGTCACGTCCCTCCTCGGGAACCACAAACCATTGCTGCATTACCACTTGTTAGTATTTTTTTCGATAATTAAATAATTTATTAGTTAAAAAAATAGTAATTGATCGAGTAAACTCACCGACATCGACTGATGGAGCATCTCCTTCACTCCATCAAGAACCTGGCTCCAGACTCCCCACAACATAGGGAGTCTGGAGCGGATGGTGCCTCCCGCGACGCGCGTGTACCGGTTTCCCAACGCGGCGTCCACCGGTTTCTCGTTGGAAAACGGGATGGCGATCCGTCCAGCGGACTCGACCGCCCTATCGAGTCCCTTGTTGCTGACGGTGCCTCTCCTGTTCCGCCTTCTCGTTCCGGCGGCTGTGACATTGTGAATCAAATTTAATATTAATAATACATTTTTACAAAAAAAAAAATTAAAATCGACAAAAAAGTAATAATAAATTACCTGAGGATGAGGCTGAGCCGACGGATTCGTCTCCGTCCGCCTGCTCGGAGACCCTCACGGGATGAAGAGGCGTGCGAAACTCCCGGTAGATATAGGCCTCGTGCGGTGCCACATGCGGGAGCTGCTCCCGAATCGGTCGACCCTCCTCATCGACGCGAGGTATCGCCGGTATCGTCGGAGGAAGGAAGAGGCCGGACGGCACCATAGGGACCCCGGATGACCCGCCATCACCGTCGGTCGGGGACGACTGTGTGGGGGCGTCGCTGCGGGATCGCGACCGGCGAAGTATGGGTGGATGACGAGGAGCCGTCGCTGCGGGACCCGACTGCCCAGCAGAACCCGAGCCGCTCGCGTCACCCCTAAGCGCCTCACGTCGGGCCGTCAACTGCCACGGAAACCCGATCGATGGTGATTCCGACGGGTTGTTTGAGGTACCGTCCGAGCCGTCTTGGCTCCTCGCACCCGAACGTTGTCCAGAAGTTCTCCTCATGGCCATCCTGTTTAAAATAACCATAAATTTATTAAAAATATTTTACCGTCTTATAATTAAGTTCACAAAAAATAACCATAAACTTCGAAAAATTTATCAACAATAATAGCACAAATAAAATTTAGGAGTAAATGCTTGTGACACCTTGTAGTTTACACCTAAAATCAGTTTTGTCCCTCACTTTTTTTTTAAACTGGTATACCCCTATACTTTGAATTCTCGACTGATTTACCCTTTTTTTTAAACTGGTATACCCCTATTCACAGTCATAATCAGCTGGAAAAAAGGCAAATCAGTCGAGAATTCAAAGTATAGGGGTATACCAGTTTTAAAAAAAAGTGAGGGACAAAACTGATTTTAGGTGTAAACTACAGGGTGTCACAAGTATTTACTCCTTTAATTTTTAAGCTAGCTAGTCATACCAGAATGTTAAATTTGCTTATTAGAGTGATTATATAACCGAAATCTTCATGCCGAGTACGTTTCTGCAAATCAATATATGAAGATCAGCATTTCAAACAAGTACCTTATTTCTAGTTCTAAGTAGCTAGCTAACTGAACACCAACTGAGACTAAGACTACAATTATGTTAGCATATATAATATCTCTTGTAACGAGAAGATTTTGTTCCTTGAAAACTATGATTCATAGGAGTAATACGAAAATTATACAGCGCACCCGGTATCTTCACCGTCAGATTCTGACACGTGGACAAGTCAGTTATTGACTTCGTTAGATGGTGTTAAATGGTTGTTAGGGTTTGTTAGGGTAAAAATACAGGGGGTGAGAAAAAGTAGAAAAGGTTAAGGGAGACTCTTATTTTGAGCAGCAGGCCCCCTTTCTTGCAAGTTTCATCAAATCGTCGAAACTTTCAAAGCACTGAAGATTGAGCAGCGATTAGTGTTGGTGCTAAACCGATTGGAAGATATGGAGTTATAGACTGGCGGAGATTGGTAAACCGGTTGAGCAGCTCTGAAGTAAGAAACAAAACATTAGAGAGACGGAGAATCGTTGTAAGTTCTTGAATTGATATCATTTTTCGTTTTGGATTAAATATCTATGTTTTTTTTGGATTTCCATGTCCAGATCGGGTTCGCCCAATAAATTGAATCTTATTATTCTTATGTTCTATCTCTGGAATGATTGATTCCATGACGGCCGTGTTTGTTTCGCTTCATATAACGGCTAGATAGGAAAATATATATCATGTCAGACAAGTTTGGTTGTTTGGACACGCGGATATGTTCAAGTCGGAAATCTCATATCTTGTCAGAGTTGGATAAAAAATCCAGTTAGAATGGTGTTATATATTTTATCTGGCTTCATTTCTGTCTATCGCGACTGATGCCAACAATCGCGAAACCCATCTATTCCTCTGCCAGCTCCATTCATTTACCTACTCCCTTCCCATTTTCCAGCTAGCTTCGACCATTTGCGACTGCAGCCGACCTTCTCCAACCATCTTTCTCATTTTGGTGTCTTCTGGGTAAATTTCTCTTCAATTTTAACCTCCTGTTTATGGATCTTTAGCTGTTATTTTCTCAAAGAGATTCATCTTCAGTCTAATGTAACAAATTTCTCTCTCAATTTGAGGGTTTCGTCCATTTTATCTAGTATTGTTAACGTAATTCATGGGTAATATGAATTTTGTAGAAAGATTGCGGTTTGTTTTCATTCTAGTGATTCTACAGTGACCTGAAATATAAAGGTTCAAGGACTCAAGGACTCGAGTACTTGTTTATCTTTGTAAACACGAAAATATCTGCAACAAATAACAGAATAATACGTGTACAAAGAATATTTAATTTAATCAATGCGAATGCGGATTATAATCTTTGTGAATTCTTCTGATTTTATCTCCGAATATAGGTTTAACTCAAGGGTGATAAACACTTATTCTTGAGGGTTACGCGGGTTGATCACGTAACAAATATTTGAGATTTGGATATGGGTTTAGTGAAGAACTGGCTATCTGGGGAGCTTGATAGTTCTTCAAGGGTTTAGTGAAGAACTGGTTATTTGGGGAGCTTGATAGTTCTTCAAGGGTTTAGGGGGAGACTTCTGAGCTCGCGGAGGGATTTTTCTCTCTCTCTCTCTCTAGTTCGCTGCTTTGTTTATGCTCCTTGGTTTCGCTCCCTTCTCTTGATATGAGAGGGGGTATTTATAGTGTTAACATGCCTCCACTTAAGGCAAGTAATGAAGATTCTGAATCAATAATATTTCCTTAATCGAATCAATGAATCTTGACTGATTGATTTACTTACTGATTTTAACAAAATCAAATCTTAAGATTTAGATATGTCAAGATCGCTTTGGGTTGAATGTCCTGTTTTGATTAAAATCCTTAGCAAGGGGCGAGCCATCTCGCGAATATGGAAGGTATCTCACGAGGAACCTTGATTTCCAAGCAAGCGGTGATTTCTAATCCCACTTCGCGGACGACTTATCTTGGACTTACATCCCCGCATACATACGAACTCTGTCGTCTAGCTCCCTCGCGTGGTTCCCTACGCAGGGTCATCTCACCTCGTCTTTATGGAAATCTACGCGCGCGGAGCCATCTCACCTCGTCTTCATGTACATCTACGCGCGCGGAGCCATCTCGCCTCGCTTTCATGTAAATCTACGCGCGCGGAGCCATCTCGCCTCGCCTTCATGTAAATCTACAAGCGCGAAGTCATTTTTCCTAGCGAAGTCTCGTTCGCCCCGCGAAGTCCAGTTCGCCTCGCGAAGCCTAGTTGGCCTCGCGAAGTCTAGGTCGCCTCGCAAGGTCTTGTTCGCCTCGCGAAGTCTAGTTCGCCTCGCGAACTCTACTCTCTAGCTCGCTTGACCGCTCGCGAACCATCACCAATTATTTTTGGGGATGTTTGATTAATTTAATTTGATTGATATCTGATCATCAATCGACACTTGATAATTGATTTCAATCGGGATTTAAATTTTTGTTGTCGGCCAACCATTTCTACGTTGCCACGTGTTATTTCCGATGGCTTTCCAATTTTGTTGACTGACGAGCCATGTATTTGCTTGGATTATTCAACGACTATTATTATCATTAAATTTTATATGTCTACAATCTTCTGGTAATCTTTCTTCCTGTTTGAGTCTTTGCTACTGCAACTAACTTGCTAGTTGTCGTTTTGATCAACTCCACGACCTTGAATTTGATTTACTTACTGCAAGTTTCAACAATTGTGTCATGCTTGTTTCCTTGAAATCGTTCATGTGCTACATAGATTGCCAAATATCTTGAAAGATTAGGTGTTTAACACATTAATTGTTCATCTGATATAGAGTTATCGATCTGTATATATGGAAGCTTGCCATGTTAAAAGATAAAGGATCTGGTTTATGACTATGTACTGTGTCAGTGTGTCTTGACTGTCTTCTATCACACAAGGCTTCATGTAAAAGACTATACCAACAACTATGATCACACCAAATTTTATAGATACGACAAGATTATCATTAGTACATTACTAAGATGAATCTAACATTTCTACTAACAAGCATTATTCAATTAATGGGGAAAGATGAGGTTAGAGTATTATGAAAAGGGAAGTTCAAGAATGTGGAGCAGATTAGTCAAAAAGGGGAAAGCTAATGAGTGGTGAATTAGCTTTGCTGCCTTGTTTAGTGAAACAGAATAGTTATGGTAGTAGCTAAACGGAAACGCTAGAAAGCAAGTAAAGCAGCTCCAAGCTTTAATCCTATCCAAAACGTTTGAGAGTTTTGGAAGAGGCAGCTAATTATCGGAAGTATACAGAAGAGACTTCCAGATTTGGGTTTATTTTCCAGAAAAGTGTGATGATAAAGGAAATGCAAGTATTAACAGTCAAAGCGTAAGCCTTTGTTAGAGTTGTTGGGAGATTATAAGATTCATCATTAAAGAAAATATTTACAATTATTACTGCACTTGATGTTAATATGCCTGACACTTAATATGTAAATTTAATCCTTTATTCAGAAAAGATTTCTGTATTGAATGGATCTTGTTTAGTATTTGATAGAAAATATTTGTGTTGTGTGTACCATCATGTACTCTATTGTTGAGTGAAGATTTATGATGTCTTGAATGATCCTATATTGCAGAATAAAGTGCCTCGTCTTGCTATCATTGTAAGTGAAGAAAGGAGCACATCTCTATGTTCTGATGAGGAGACTGTCTTTTGACAATAAGATTCAAAGCAATCAAGAACTTGTTTTATCAGATGATGAAGCTGAAATTGTTGATTTGATTAATGGAGTTGAGCCTGGTGAAAACTCCATATTTATTTCAGTCCATGCTAAAGCATGAGGAGCTGATAGTAGTACGTATGTCCTAGATTCAGAGAGTTCTCTTTTTTTTTTCTCTCTCTTTTTTTTTTGTAGTTAGAGTTCCTTATTAGGTATTCAAATTAGATAAAAAGAAGTTTTTTCTTGAGTTATCATTGAATTAGTTATTAATTAATAATTATGTCCCCCCTATGAATATTGTCAATCTCATATTTTATTACGAGTGCTTTATTTTTATTTCTATATCTAATTATTATAAGTTCTTAACAAGAAAAAAAAAGATTAATTAGAAGAAAAAAAAGTCTAAAATGACATGAAAATTAAAAAAATACTACGAAAAAAAAATGTTTATAATGGCAGATTTTAATCAAAAGAAAAAAAAATCAAATTTTAGGCTTATCCAATCAGTCACACCAAACGTGCTATAGGAAAGGAGTTGGAGATCTCCAATCCAATCTTAGTCAAGCCAGATCAGGAATGGATTTGAAATCAAATCCTGTACGGTGTACCAAACATAGCCGACAGGACGATTCTGAATTGTTGTGTTACATAATTGAATCAGAGGAGATCGATGATTTATCTAGGTTTGTTTGATTTTTCTCTTTTTCCGACGAACATCTGGGAATGGAAGAAACAACACACCTGGACAAGAGCCATTTTGACATATGGCCAAAGGTCAATCCCACCGTACTGCCGTTTTTTCATTATCTCAACCTTTTAAGCTAATACTTATCTATTTCTCTCCCAAAAAAACTAATACTTACCTAATAAAAACATTATTAATTGAACAATTGTCTGTTTTTTGTTTTTGAAGAATGGAAACAATTGTTTACTTACGGAAATGTTTAATTGAAAAAACAAGAATATTGTAGTTGCGGACTTGCAGAGTAGTTAATATTTTAGAAACACTTTATCTATGGTTGTTTCGATATACTAATTCGTTTAGAAGTGTCTAAACATAATAAGTGTTGACCCTTTTTATCATGAATCAAATACTACCGAAAGCTTATGATTTTCAACCATATTCATGTTTCACTATTTCGGTCACATTCTATTTCACAAGATTTTCGAAAATTATGCTTCCTCCGTATAGTTGGTTCACAAAGATGTAAATATGCATATAATTTATTAAACAAGTTATATCACATTAGTAGGCACGTTGTGGTTCCAATGGATAAATTTCACAAAATGAAAATTCAACCGTCTATATGATCAATGTACTTAAATACAGCTACGGAAAAAAATTCACCTGTTTTCGATAACGTTTGGCTCTCGATCGACGCGGTCAACCTTAAACCGACGTCATTTATTACACGAAAACGCTATTACTTACCCCTATATGATCTAGTTTGGTTGATTCTTCCACACTTTAAACTCTCACATAGATGAGATCTAACCACACGTGTTAAAACTTAGAAACGTTCAGCTTCCGACGATAGGGCACCTTATAGGGAAGATTAAGCGTAAAAGGGACGACCGCATTTATCGAGACTCAAACGTTACCTGAAATATATGATTTTTCAACCATAGTCGTGTTTCACTATTCTGAAAACATCTTATTTCACGAGATTTTTGAAAATTTTGCTTTCTCTCTGTAGTTGATTCACAAAGTTGTACACTTGCATATAACATACTAAACAAGTTATACCACATTAGTAGACACTGTGATTACAATGACTAAATTCACAAATTGAAAATTCGTCCATTTCATATGATCGTTATAGTAAAACAAGGCTATGGTATAAAATTCAACTAGATTCGGCAACATTCGGGGCTCCATCGAAGAAGTCAACCCTAATCCATCGTCACTTATCACACAGAAACGCTCTTACCTACCTCTTTGTGACCTAGTCCGTTCGATTCTTTCACACGTTAAACTCTCACATAGATGAAACCTAACCACACATGTTAAAACTTAGAGACGTTCAGCTCGCGACGAAAGAGCTTCCCATAGGGAAGATTAAGCGTAAAAAGGTTGACCGCTTTTATCGGGGCCTAAATGTTACCCGAAATACGTGATTTTTCAACCATAGTCGTATTTCACTATTCTGATCACATCTTATTTCACGAGATTTTTGAAAATTTTGCTTCCTCTCTATAGTTGGTTCACAAAGTTGTACACTTGCATATAACATATTAAACAAGTTATACCACGTTAGTAGGCAATTTCTGATTCCAATGACTAAAATTCACAAATTAAAAATTCGTCCGTCTGATATGATCGTTATAGTAAAACAAGGCTATGATATAAAATTTTACTGGATTCAACAACGTTTAGAACTCGATCAAAGCGGTCAACCCTAATCTATCGTCATTTAATTATCACACGAAAACACTCTTACCTACCTCTTCGTGACCTAGTTTGGTCTATTCTTCCACACGTTAAACTCTCACATAGATGAGACCTAACCACACATGTTAAAACTTAGAGACGTTCAGCTCTCGACGAAAGAGCTCCCTATTGAGAAGATTAAACGTAAAAAAGTTGACCGTTATTATCGGGACCCAAACGTTACCCGAAACATGTGATTTTTCAACCATAGTCGTATTTCATTATTCTGATCACATCTTATTTCACGAGATTTTTGAAAATTTTACTTCTTCTCTGTAGTTGGTTCACAAAGTTATACACTTACATATAACCTACTAAACAAGTTATACCACAAGTTTATTATTGGGTACTAGTGAGAGGAATCCACTTCAGCAAAGATGCTACCAAAGCAAATTAGTGCACATAGATTAATTGGATTAGCTAGAAAGAGAAAATTAGAATTATAGATTAAAAAAAACAAAAAATATTATCATTCCATGACAATCGCATAATGTGATACCTGAAATGAGCAAAATAAATCAGCAAATTAAACCTGCAAAGTAGCACTCTCGGTCCATATTAGATATCACAACCATCACTGAATTTAACCTATCAACCTCGTTTTGAAGACCATCTATTTCATGCATGGCCCTCAACATATCATCTGACACAGTCACATCAACAGAAATGGAAAAAACCGTTGCTGCTTCACTTCCACCAAATTCAGCGGCTACAATATTGCCAACATCAACACATGTGGAGTGGAAGCCCCTTCTCCAATTACCCATTCTGTCATTTGCTTACACTTTTTCGACGTCCATGCAACAACTGGGAGAACTGATTTACAAACAAAAGACGAGTTATATCCAACTGCATCAAAATAAAATAATTGTAAAAACACCATGCATCCACTCATGTAACCAGTCCGGTTATTCTTATAGGCAACAACACCATCTAATAGATGTATGAAATATAATGATGCCCAATTCTTGCTACCAACAGATGAGGCATCACTCAATGCAACAAGGAACCTCATGTCAACTGTTTACGGGGTGCTGGGGCACAACAGTACAACTAGGGTATACATTACAAAGAAACTTTTGAAAACGTCATCCGCCACCTCCCTTGCAACAATGATTTGTTTCATACTGTCTACACTTATATCTTCATTCTCACCACACAACTTCCTTCTCAGCTCCTTCGTGTCATCAACATCGACACACCCCAACTTAACTCGTGTCCTGGTGTTCCTAACCCCCATCACACGTTCAAATTCAGGGGCATTTATGGACAAAGATCTCCCCTGAATCTGAATAGAGCACCTCCCCTGTTGCACATCCAAGTTGTCGACAACCATTTGACATAACTCCCAGTTTAGTTTTATGTATCCCATCTCAATTAATGGGCTGAATCCCATTTGCACCACAACATTTCTATTACTACTTGATAGGGCATCACAAGTTAATTTGAAATCCTTTGGGTAACAGGCGGTTTTAATCACAACATTTTTTTTCCTACTAAAAGGTCATTAACTCAGCCCGCTATTCAAATTTCATAAATACATCTGGTCACAAGGACTCACCGCTTTTCCGGCCTCCAACCTTCTCCGTTTAGAAGCGAGTCCGGTGGAGACGACATTGGGGTGATTGTGATTGTAGAGCTAAGAGAGGTTGGGACTGTTGCAAAGAGAAGGGAATCATTGAAGGCGTGATTTCAGTGGTGACTGAAGCTTCTCTTCCTCTCTTGCACTGATTAGTACTATTGCTTGTTTTGATCAAACAAACTTGATTGAAAACCTATCCTTTATTGATTGAACATGAATTGGGGTATCAAGATGGAATGACTTATAAGTGAATTACCTCCTAGACCATTGTTGAATAACATGTGGGATTGATCAAGGTACAATCCTTGTTGCGCTTGTAAAGAATAATCATGCCCTTCTTGTGCGTTTTTGCAGAATCAATGGAAATCGAACCAGGATTAGAATCATTAGACTAGATATGCAGACTGAGAACTAAAGAAGGTGAAGGGAGAATTCAAACCTATTTAGGAATAGAATATTGGAAGGGTACTGAGCTTCAACTGCCATTGCAGATTCTAGATTGCTAGCTGATGATGATATTGTCACATCCTGACTCTTAAATTTTTACCTTATTTACTGGCTTGGAATTAATTATAGTTTTACCGTCTTCGTAAATAAGTTTATAGTTCAAAGGTCCCTAGAGGAGTGTTGAGGGACAAATATTTTGGAGAAATTATTCGTAGGAGAAAAATTATGACGACGGTAAAAATAGTAAATTTTAGCTAGTAAAAAAGTAAGTTTTATTAGGGTATTATTTTTGGGGGTGTTAATTTGGAATTGCGTTATATTGGTGGTGTTAGACAGGGTTGGGGAGAAAAGCCCAAACTCCTTTCTCTCTTCTCTCTCCTCCCTCCCGACTCTCCCTGCCTGAGCTTTCCGTCGCCCGTCCGGCCATCACTGACCGCCGCACTGGTCTCAATCGGCCGGCCTTCAACCCAGCTCTCTTCTTGGACCGGTGGGAGCCGTCCTAGTGCCGTCGTGAGAGAGAAAAACCGCTCGAAACGTCCGACTGCCGTGGAGGTCCAGTCGCAGGAACTCGCTCCTCCGGCCACCATAGCTGGAGCCGCTTGGCTCGTTTGAAAACTCTCCTCCCGTGTAGCAATCCCTCCAAATGATTCACTCCCTCTTGAGCTTGGTAAGGAGAATCGGTGAGTTGAAATTCTAGGGCTCAATTTTATGTTTTGATTCGATTACCCTATTTAGGCTTGAAATTAGTGTTTGTGCTAATTAGGGAAGTTGTTGTGCATGTTGAGAGGAAGGTTGTGCTAAATTTTGGTAGGCATTGGAGGTCGCCAGAGTCGGCCGCTGGCCGCCGCTGTTAGAGAGATTTTCATGGTTTTAGATGTGTAATATTAAGGGGAGTTTAATGATGTGAATTTTAGAATTTTTGGAGGAATATTGGATAGGTTTGGGATTTTTCAAAATTTGGTATTTTGGCCGTTAATTTGGATAGAGTCTGGCCGTAAGATTATTGTTGTTTTGGCCGTAGAAGGTTGGTTTAAGGTTACCGATATTTGTGGTGAAGTTTAGACCGTATCGATTTTAAGATTGACGAAGTTAGGCAAGGATGAGAGTAGATATGGCTCACATTTAATTTTTTCTATTTTTATATAAGCGTTGGTTTATAGTTGGGGATTATTTTATATTTTTGAAATAAGACATGAGGAGGCTCGAGTTGAAGAGGCCTCGGACTGACATCAGGTTTAGGCCTAATTAGTAAGTGGACTTTTGTTTTAAATAACATGCATGCTATGGTTCTGGGTTGAACAATTTCTTTCGTTGGAGCATCTGAGGTCATTTTATTTTGATGATTTTATTTATTTTGAAGAGTTACCGAGAAGGGGATTTTTCGGTAAATTATAAAGGGCCAATGATAAAATAGTACATTTAGAAGTAACAAATGATAAAAATGTTAACAAATGTTCCTTGATGATAAAACAATACACCCATTTAAATTCTTTAAACCGTTGTCCATAAATTTTAAAAAAATTACATGTCATGCCACTGACAAAAATTAGAACACATTAGGCACGATCCATCTCTCTCACTCTCTCAACTCGAATCCATCTCCCTCACTCTCTCTCTTTTCTCTTTCTCTCTCTCCGGCGAATCACTCTCTCTCCGGCGAACCCGTCGTCCTCCACGAGACCCGATTTCGTAGTCTTGGTAATTTCTAAATCGTCGTACTTCTGGTAATTCCTAAATTAATCGAGAGATTGATGCCATTACCAAAGCAAGCTCAAAGATAACATATCTAGAAGCACACGACGGAGCTCTCCGCCGTCGTCGTCGACGATTTCATTCTCTTTGATTTTTCTTTCATCCTTCAACAAATCTTTTACGTCATGGCTTTTTATTGATTGAGTTGTTTTTTTTCAAGTCGAAAGCTTTGATTAAGTTGTGAGCTGATGAGTTGAATTTGCATTTTGTGTAGGCCTTTGAGTGAAGATGAAATTAGAGTGCATACGCTGGTTGTGATTTCTTACAATGAGGGTAGGAGAGAGGTGGCTGCTATTCAAAATATTGATAACAAGCAGATTGATGAACTTTTGCTTTCGACAAGGTTTGTCCGTTAGAGATTTATAATAGTGAAACTTCATTAGTGTTGCTCTAGGATGTCGTAGCTTATGAGAACAATGGGTTTTCTGGGTATGTCATTTATGAAATAGAATGCAGTGTCATGAATCTTTTATTGCTTAGATTGTAAATGCATGTTTGTTTGGGATGTTTAATTTGTGTTATGTTATTTGGTTATGCACACAAGGTGTTTGAGGAAATGTCTGTTGATGAATTTTGGTGTTTTTGCTCCATGCGAGCGCAGTAGACCTTGATGTGCTACCAAAGGCTAGTCTCAAGTTCTTGAGCAAGGAATGTGAGGAAGGAGATGCTACACGCTACAAAGAGATGCACATTAAAGATGAAACCTTAAGAAATACGGAATTTTGCCTAGATTTTCTGTCAAATTCGACGGCAAATTGCGAGCAGCTCAGAGCAATCCAGGAAACTTGCCTTATATCAACGGAAAGCTAGAAGAGTAGTTTCCAGAACATTTCGTGGATCATTGATAGCTATTTTGTAGAGGAAGTTATAGCCATCGAAAGGAGGGAAGGTCATTCCGCAGAAAACTGGAAAAAGAATGAGAAAAGCCTACCAAGCAAGTGTTTAAGGACTTAAAGTGTTTAAGGAGATGCAGAGAGTTGGCGGTTTTGTTGAACAGCTAAATGAAAGATTATTTGTGTGGAACATATCTCTATTTATTAAGCTTTATGTTTCTATTTTTGGGTTCTTCATTTTCAACACCCAAACAACTTCATAATGTTTTATACTTATGCAGATTGCATTGAGGGAAGGTAGTGATAAAGTCATACTGAAATCAATGTTAAGTGCACTGAAGGATGGTGACAACAATGGTTCCCTTTCCCTTTCTGCTCTATTCTGTAATGAATTTTAGATTAAACAATGAATGAGAAAAGCCAGAGTTCTGAGAGTTGTGTTAGCACTAAATTTTTTTCCTAGGTATTCTTAATTTGATGATCTACAATTAATACAGATTGCTTTGTTTTTCCATATTATGTGTTCTGTGTGAGAAAAAAATTGTAGCTTGTTATGTAGAATGTATGAAGCTACACAGTTAACTATCAGTCTGTAGTTACATGGATAGTTACATGCATAGTTACATAGATAGATAGTTACATGGATAGTTACATTGATAGTTAGATAAGTAGCTTAATGTAGGTACACAAGTCATTTACATAATAATAATTGCAGCGTGTCGGTGTACCGCAATGGCAACGTTCCGTTGCGTATGAGAACAAAAATCTATTAAAATCCATGTAACTAGCAATGTAACTACTCAGGTAACTAGCAATCTGTAGTTAAATAGATAGTTACATAGATGGATAGTTACATTGATAGTTACATGGATGGTTACATAGATAGATAATTACATGGATAATTACATAGATAGATAGTTACATGGATAGTTACATGCATAGTTACATAGATAGATAGTTACATGGATAGTTACATAGATGAATAGTTATATGGATAGTTACATAGATGGATAGTTACATGCATACATAGATGGATAGTTACATGCATAGTTATATAGATAGTTACATTGATAGTTACATGCATACTTATATGGATAGTTACATGCATAGTTACATGCATAGTTATATAGATGGATATTTACATAGGTAGGTTAATGTCATTACATAAGTGTAACATGTATGTAACTACCAATGTAACTATCAAATTGTAGTTACATGGATAGTTACATTGATAGTTATAAGGATAGTTACATTCATAGTTACAAAGATAGTTACATGGATAGTTACATGGATAGTTACATGAATAGTTACATGGATAGTTATATAGATGGATAGTTACATGGATATTTACATAGATGGATAGTTACATGCATAGTTACATAGATGAATAATTACATGCATAGTTATATGGATAGTTACATGGAAAACTCAGTATTCTCTTAACAAAAACATCCATGTAACAATCCATCTATGTAACTATTCATCTATGTCTGCATGTGACTATTCATGTAACTATCAATATTAGGAAAGCATCAGATGAACAAAAACAGGACGACGCTAAAGGCACCGTACTGGAAAGGTTTAAGGAAGATCGTCATATGCTCAACATGGTTCAGCTCGCAAATTCTAGCGAGTAATATTTGTACATAATCCGCATACGGTTGTAATTTGAATGTCTACAGGTTTACAAAAATCTTCTTTCTCCATGGGGAATCAGCTTTCTATGATCCCATTGTTTTTTGGATGGTTTCCTACTCTACAAGTCATGGTTCTTTTGTCTATTTCTTTATCAGTGTCCTTGAACTTTCGTTCTTTCTAGGATTCCATTGTTCTTTGGATGGTTTCCTACTCTACAAGTCATGGCTCTTCTGTTTATTTCTTGGGTTCTTGATTTTTGTTATATGTACGGGTTAAATAAATGATGTAGAAGTGTAACATTTACAGCAGCCAGAAATGATAGACTATAGAGCTTTGACATATCAGTCATGAGCATCCATTGATGATAGAAGGCGAAATGAAGGCGAGATTTATCATGGGTTTGGCTTCACAATGTTGCAAGAGATACTTGAATTTACAACTAGATCTATAGTCAACTTATACACTCCCATCTTCGCAGGAATAATCTGTTTAGAAAAATTGCAATATAGTTTTTTTCATGTATAAATAATAATGGAAATATTAGCTTTAAGAAGAATTAATACCATGAAACTATCTCAACTGGTTACCAGTCTAGAATTCAGAATTTCAATCTGCTTGGTGACTACTAGAATTCCTTCACAAGGAACAACACAATACCAAGATTCATACCCAAAAATATACAGCATACCCAAAGAAAACATACATCATATAAGTGTGAAACTCATGATTCTACCATAAAACCAACTCAAGAGCCTAAACAAACCTGATGTACAAAGTTATTATGGAAAATTTTTCAGCAAGACAATTCTTTCCAGAACTTGCATTAAGAAAATGCAAACATCGAAAAATGATGATCAGTAACCTGGTGATTTATGCACATCTAAGCCTTTTTTTTCTTTGACACCTAAACGAACTAACAACCCATTTCATTGTTGATCGCTCCATTTCCTGGAACTTAAAGCCACAATATCATTTCATGGAACTTAAAGCTACAATATCATTTGTGGAACCAAAGAAACTCAAATCTAAACCCTAGTATAACATCAACAATTAACCCCATATAGCATCTATCAACCAAAATTAACAAATTATAAGAAACATTAGCACCGATGCACAACACCATAAATATAAATCCGCATGCTTCAAAATCTTAATCCAGAACAAAAATTCGCATAAACAACAAAGCACCAGTTCATAATCCAAACTCAAAAAAGCATAGCAAATTAGACAACAGTTCCTAATCTAAAAACCAAATGTACTATAACATCAAAAAACCAAAGGCACAACTCTACGGTCCACTTCCTAGTACCTCTTGGGCCCGCCGCGACTGTACCTGACCGAAGCAGCTTGCAGTTCAGTGGACTCAAGCTTGACACCGGGAATATCACCCATGCAAGAGCAGTGAGCATGTCTAGAGTCTCCTTGTCGATGGCGATGATGATCCATGTTGAGCATATGACGATCTTCCTTAAACTCTTGTTGCTTCGATTCAGCCCTACACCGAAAACCCATTATTCTCTGGATCATTAAGTACATAATGTGATTGATTTGGGTTACATTCATGCATATATACAATACATACCTACTTTGGAGGCTATTGAGGTCTAGTTCTTTGCACCATGAAGGGCAACAGCCTCGATTAGTTTATCATCTTCATCGGGAGTCAACTTTCCCTTGACCAATGTTGTTCGGGTGGGCTCTTGGTTTTGTGAGGCCATTTATCAGTCACTTGGTGTGCGTACAATAGCCATTTATAGTTACATGATTTAAGCTCCTTCTTGTTGATTTTGTCAAACCTCTCTGTTTAAGTAAAGCTGCAACAACATGGCTAACAAATATAATGAGATTTTGTGAATCAGTTATAGCATCATGATAACAAGTTGCCGAAGAAGTTCCATATGTGTGCTTAACTACATAAGCTTCATTGTCAAAGCCTTCAGCTTCTTATGGAGTGAACCCAACTTTATGGAATGAACCCAGTTCAGAATACCATAAAAATCAAATCCTTCTGTTCTTCAGTTTAATGGGGTGAATTCAGTTTCATAATGCAATCAAAATCAAAGTAAAGCTGGAAACCATCAAAAAATGAAACTGATCAACAAGATTATAGAGATATAATGCTTCTATAAGCAAGAAATACAAATGCAAATTACTTAAAGCATTAAGAAACTCACAAGCCCATGGTGACTCTTCAAGCCTCGGTCTTCAACTCTACAATTTCAATCAATCAACATCTTGATTAGAACCTAACCAATCACAACTCCAAAATACCTCCTAAAATCTTACAGAAATGAATGGAAGACATATCGATCAATAAAATTCAAAGCTAGTTCCAAATCTAACTCCAAGCACCACACACACAGCAGAATCATCACAAAATCTTCCAAATCAAACACATATACTTCAATCGCTCTCAAATTCAAGCCAGAAACTTCAATCTCTAGCATAATTACACAACATAAAAGATGCTTAAACAGAAAAGAAGCTATTAGATCCTCTCTGATTACCATGAAAAGAAGAAGACGATCGAAGATTTGGAAGACGATGAAGAAGAAGGACCAAGCCGGAGATGGAGAGGGAGAGAGAGAGAGAGAGAGAGAGATGCGGTGGCTGAGCACAGCGGAGATGAGGTATCAGTTGAGGGGGAGCGGTGTTCGCCGGAGCTCCGATAGAGTGCATGTATTTGCATTCGGAGACCAGAGCTCCGTTCATGATCCATGTCGATGATCGTCGGCGATAAGAGAGAGAGAGAGAGAGAGAGAGAGAGAGAGAGAGAGAGTGTGTGTGTGTGTGTGTGAGTGAGTGAGTGAGAGAGAGAGAGAGAGAGAGAGTGTGTGTGTGTGTGTGTGTGTGTGAGAGAGAGAGAGATGACGAAATTGAAATCGATCAAAAACAGGTTAAATGAGAGAGGAGGGTAGAATGGTCAAGTAAAAAGAGTGAAAATACATTTTTTTTATCATTTAAGATGTTTTAAGGTGACCATCTTATCATGTAACATGTTTTAATTGTGATATTTTTATCATGTGGAACATTTGAAGACTATTTTATCATTTATACCTTCAAATGATAGTTTAGTGTTAAATAACCAATTATAAATATTTATATGAGGAGAGTATGTATATAAATGCTAGCTAGCCATATGTGTTTGTCCACCTTAATGGCGTAGTATATAACTGCATTATGGTGTGACGTGAGCGTTAGACGTGAGCGTTAGACGCAAGCGTAGTAACCTTATATGAGTGTTTAATTCATATAGTGGGTATGGGCACATATTTATACACCCATCTGTCCACCTTAATAGGGTAGTGTAGCACCGCATTAAGGCGTAACGTGAGCGTTCGACGCGAGCGTAGTAGCCTTATATAAATTATTTTAAATCTATAAAATAATTATATAGGGAGTATGGACGTGTAAATACATACATATATTGGTATATTTTTTTTTAGATAAAAGATTTATTGCGTGGAACACACAATCGTTTTCTTTGGAATTTAAACTAGGAAAGCATAAATATTGTTATTTCTTTTCTTTATTTATTATTTTATTTTGTCCACTCACTCTAACGTTTTCCAAATGTTTTCCCCTGGGCTCTTTGTTTTAAAAATGTCCAGTCTGCAGAGTCCAAGTTGGCACTAGTAGGAGAGATGCATAGTTACCCACTTCTCCACCACTTTTCACTAGTAGGTTACCTGTTAAACCTACCAATGTATTTTCTTGCTTCCTCTGGTTTTCTTTAGTAGCTTTGATTACCCTTGGGGTTAGCGTATACCTTAATGGTGGCGTGCTAAGATTTATGTTTTATTTTTTGAATTCTAGAAGGTTGAAGTTTGTTATATTATTTGGATATTTATGGGATGAATTGGAGGTTGGTTGAATCGTTTAGGAGGGTAATTCTTGAATTTTTCGGGTTAGGGTTGTTCATTTTCAAGGGAGGTTTACCGAGTTCTTCAGTAAATTTTCCTTAGAGGTGGACCCCACAAAACTTGCTTCGGGTTTCAGGGTGAAATTCGAGGTGGGTTTTGACAGATATAGAAAAGAGGAGAGCGTTGTGAATAGAAAAATAATAATGAAATTGTATTTATGAAATTGAACAACGACTTAATCAGCTTCTTTCGTCCCTTACCCGTACCAAATTATCGATACAAACATATACAACTATTACCTTCATATTGCAAGACCATATCCGAAACAAATCAATTGGTCGTCTTCCACAGATGAACAGACTCGCTAATCGCCCAAAATCAACAATTGTTCTGCATCTTCAATAACCCAGTCCTCTTCTTCGGGCGACTTCGTCTCTCATATGCTATTCCCGTTCACCCTAACATGAAACACGACTTCTATGAGAGAGAGGGAGGTATGTTGTGTGGAGAAGAAGAATATGAGAGAGAGGAGGTATGCGGTGAATGAAGAACACATGCCATATGGTAAATAATGTTTTAACCCCCGCTCTCACATGACGGAACCCCATCACCGTCTACCAATTAACAGCCACGTCATTTTTTTTCCCGGATGCGCTGAATAGGCTCTATATGTACCTAGGCTTACAACTTGAAGTGGTAGAGTACTTTTGTCCCTCCAACTAATTATTATTACTCCGAGAGCCTATTCAGCGGACAAAAGTACTCTACCACTTCGAGTTGTAAGTCTAGGTACATATTAGGTTAGATAATCCCTAGCTGAATCCTTGTTTTCACAATAGTTTTTACTTCTCAGGCCATATTTGGCTTTACATTTCCAAATTTGTTTTTCTGTTCAATCAACATTCGTAATTGATTTGTGCTAATTGCCCTCTTTTATATATTTCAGTTCTGAAACTTTGGTAAGGATGCTTGCGAAGTTGTGTTCGTGTTGTTCTTGATCATTACCTCAGCAGCTGCCATAGGTGGTGGTGGTGGTAATAGAGGAAGTGGAGGTGGCTCTCGAGGAAACAGAGGTGAAGGCGGCTCTCGAGGAGGCAGAGGTGGAGGTGTCTTTATATTTGGACATCCACACAGAGATGGAAACAAGAGCAGCTCATCCAATCTCATGATGTCTACATCTACTCTGACTTTAACTGTGCTTGGTTACATGACCTTGCATTACTTGCTGATCACAGCCCCTTGATTTCCATGGGAGCCTTGCTAGCTAATAGGACTCAACCAATCAATTAATGCCTACTTAAACTCTTAATCAGGTTGACGTTTGCAAGATATTTGAGAATAGCTAGCTTATGGTATTATGCATTTTAATTAAGCATTTGAGACTATATATATTTGCGATCGACTCTATTTAAATATGCGTTGGGTGTTTTCTTAGCTGGTATTATTATTTCTTGATGATCTTCCTTTTTGTATTCAAGTGTTTCTTGAATATATTTGATGTTTCCTCAGTTGAGAATTGAGATTAGTGTGTCCTAGTACGTACGAGTCGATTAAGATCTACTCTAGCCAAAGCATATATCATGTTATTACAAATATACTCAATGTGATGTTGAGGAAATGGGCGGGCTCAGTAACTGTTCTGTTCATAGTAAAATTAATTAGGTCGACCTACTTTCAAAGTTATGCATACAGCATATTAAATGTAGAAAGGGAAAAGTAATGCAGTTACTGATTCTTTTGAATAAGAAACAAAGTTAGCTAGATCGATAACCACCACAGGTGATCGAGTTGGTAAGAGCCTAGGTGTGGAACCCCAATACCCAGGTTCGAATCTCAGCCGACGCTAATTGGAGTTAAATCCCAATTTATTCTTGGTGGCCAGGGGGAGGAAGCATTCTGACATGATCCCTCGACGCGGCCTAGTCTCTAGACCTGGAAAGCCTTTTAGGATACCGTCGTTGATACTATCAAAAAAAAAAGTTAGCTAGATCGATATTTCCTTAAAATGGAAAAGGTACCGAGCAATAGGTAGTAGCGTATGGAACTGTGATTATGACATGTGTGCATACATAAATGTTTGTATCTTGTAGGTGTAACACAGCTCCAAGCCCGGAAATTTTTCTATGCATCAAAGAGCAAGTGAACCGAGCAATTAATATACAATATTTTGATCTGACCATCTATGTTGCACTACATGCATATATACTAATACCGTTAACAAAATTACAACCCAAAAAAATAGTCTCAAGTGTTTCCAACTAAGGAGGTGAGAACACTAGGTCAAAAAAGATGTACTCTTATTATGGACGTTTAATTTGATCGGATTAAAAATGAAATTGAAATGAAGGAATTTAAGGTCTCTAATCTTCATTCGATGTTTCCATACGACAATTTGAGCACTTCCACATTAAAGGTGCAAGTGCACCTTGATGCGTAGAATCTGCTCCCCTAAAAGGCTCAAACAATATCACATATAATGATTTATGTTAAATAGCGACAAGCGTGGCCTGTGGATCACATCTTGCACCATTATTGTCCCAACTTAACCACCTTTAAGGTGTTGGGTTTTAATCACAAAAGGCCTTGGTGCAATTAGGAATGATCCACCCACTTATGAATTATATTTTATTTGTCATTTTTCTGATGTGGGATCTATTACTCTCCAATACGTCTAACACGCCCCCTCACATGCAACCTGACTCAAGGTCACGTGGAATGAATTTGGACAGAACAAACCAAGGGACACTTGGTGACAATCCAATCGGAACTTTCCGATGGTGAGATAAGAAGCCTGGGCCGGGCGAGAGATAGAACCCAGAAGAATTGGAGAAGTAATTGAAGAGGGACCCGCTCTAATACTATGAAAAGATGATAGTTGACACATAATGAATTTCATTGATACAAGAGGAATTACATATACAATGTACATGTGAGCCTAACTAGAAACAAATATTCACAGGTAAAGAGATTCCTTATAGAGAAGATACTGAAGATCAAGACTTAATCAACAAAATATTTTCCTAATACTCCCCCTCAAGTTGGAGAGTGAATATCTCACACTCCCAACTTGCGTATCATAGGAACAAAAGTATCCTTCCCTAAAGCTTTAGTTAGGATGTCTGCAAGCTGATGTGATGAACCAAAAAATTTGGTGACAACAGAACCGTCTTGTATTTTGTCCCTGATGTAATGACAATTCATCTCAATATGCCTGGTTCGTTCATGAAAAACAGGATTTGCTGCGATGTGCAGCGCTACCTTATTGTCACAATATAATGAGACAGGTCCTCCATGTATTATGCCTAAATCCTTGAGCAAGTATTTTATTTGTCATTTTTCTGATGTGGGATCTATTACTCTCCAATACGTCTAGCAATTTACATTTAAAGTCCTTTGTATATATACCGCACTTTAATCGCACCGAAAAACGGTTCACTCTAATATTCGGATTAACCCATTTAAATGCGAATCTGATTTGCAAAATAGCCGAACCGAAAACTAAATGCACCAAATTGCAAGAAATCAAACAGAAATTTATCATACTAAATGTAAGAGACTGCTCTGACGAGTAACTAAAGTTAAATCAAAATAATTGAACAATAATCAAAGCTATTAACTGATCGAAATAAATTACCGCGGTTTTACATTTCTTTGATCTCTGCAGAAGGTGCTATCCAAGTCAATGAGTCCATCAACTCAGAATTTCCTGCCCATATTGGAGACATGATGATAATCTTTAAATGCTTCAGACTTGGCAATGGTGGAGAGACAGCATTCCTAAAATCTTCTGGAAAGATGAGAGCCTGAGCCTCAACATAATCAATATTTAGAACTATTTCTCCTGAGAAGGAAGCAAAGCTTTCAAGAAAATCTCTCAGCAAAGAAGAATGTTCCCACGGTTCGTTGACATTCAGCTCTTCGTGACGAATAGTAATTTTTACCCTAGCCAAATTTTGAGCTTCTATGGAATGCTTGTACTTCGAAAAACCAGTAAACTGAATATAATGTAGATTGGGACTACTGATTGTGGCCTTCACAGAATGTCCACATTCAGTAATATAAAGGTACTGCAGGTGTTGTGCAAGGATGCTTAAAGATATCAAGTTTCTACACTCGGACAAACTGATGAGCCTAACGTAAGATTCCGAAACAAAGGTAAAAGATTCTAGCAGATTAGTTTTCACTACTGCAACATGTTGGAAATCACAGTACGTAACTTCCAAGGATTTGAGATTGGAATTGGAAACTAAGAATGGTGCCGAACCATCACGCATCGAAGAAGAAGAGAGTGTCAAATACTCGATGGAAGGGCAGCTAGATATCAAGGAGCGACTGAGGCGCATAGTTTTGAGCGACATTGTTTTCAAAGACGGGAAGATTATAGACTTGCATTCTTCTGCATCTATTGTCACATTCTCCAAACTTAAGGTAGTTATAGATTTCGCCAAACTTAGGGGGTTCTTCAGGGTTAAACAGTACAATGCTGCATGTTTATCACCTCCAATGCTCATGTCCAACTCTTTGACGCTTCTTCGAACTGCAAGACTCAATAACTCATCTACCATAGTAAAGTCACTATCTGAGAAGTTAGTCATTCGAACCCTGAATTTATCTAAGAGTTGCTGCTTGACCTTCTCATCTTCATGGAAGTAGTCCAAATACTTATCCAAGATGTTGACGAACTTTGTGTGATGAATATTGTTGTCAGTTGTGTCATCGTGGGGGTTGCCTTCGTCGAAGTCTAATACAGGTTGGGAGAGCCATGCACCTTGAAATTTCTTAGAAAGAGAGCTCATACGGACAGCAGATTTGGTAGGAAGGACTTGAATGATTCGGTGGATAATCTCATCTGGAAACTGAGGCCGGCTTAATATTGTTTCCACAACCGTGGCCTTTTGGTCATCATGATCTTCCTTTGTCTGGTTTTGCCATGTTAGGTTTCTGTCTGAACTGGGGTCCTTTGTGGTAGCCATAACTGACGCAGAGACGTTTCAAGAATGAAGACTGGTCATTAAGGGATGGGAAATCAAACTTATAGATGATGATTTGCAATTGCATATGCTAGCTCCAATCTTTATAGGACATGAAAACCGCTTTGAGTTCATGTTATAAACCATTTCCTTGTCCTATAAGGATTTGAGCTAGCATAAGCTTTTGAGCTACCTTTTGATGATTAGCTATTATCTTCTTTGATAAACAGATTTAGAACGAGAAGTATCATACAAGTGTTTAAGCGTGTTATGTGGAATCATAGATACAGCATTTGTTGGAGCGCAGCAGACTATATGCAAGTTAATTTCTGTTTACTACTATCATCAGTAAATCACAGAGAAAAGTAACATACAAGTAAATTTACACTTAGATCTCCCATTAGTAGTTGATCAATAACAAATGACTGGGTATGAGTTGTGCATAGACCAATAGTAAGCATCAAATCTATGCAGAACGCATTGAACATAAAAAATAAGTATCCCAGCTCTGTCATCTTTTTCTTTTCTTTTTCTCTCTTTCTTCATGACTTTTAATTGAACATAAAAAAACGTATCCCAGCTCTACTGTCATTTTTTTTTCTTTCTCTTTCGTCATGACTTCTAATAAAAATAGTGAAAAAGACCAGGGAGAAAAACCAGGCTGCATAAGCATACAGCAATCCTTCGGCGCACACATAAGTTGAAAAAATCACACCATTGCTAAAACAACAGCACCTCAATAATTTCAGCCACCGCTTGCAGCCAGGAACTTTTGCTTGCTAACAGGCTCTTCAAGCAACACCACCACATCAGTCAGCTTCTCAAACAGCTCCTCTAGTTGATCAACACCAAACTTTTGACAGTCCAATGGTTTTTTGTACCTTTGCTGGTAGATTGCCTCAAAACAACCCAAAAAAATCCGACAAGAGTAGCTAACAAGAATCTCCTGCAACTCATATTTGAAGTGCTCAAGGTCATGGTCATCAATTTCACATTTACCTGTTCTCAAATTGGTCTGTCCTAGACTCCTGTCATCATGTTCTTCTAAAACTACTCTTTCCTCCTCTGAGAACTCTTCTGATGAGCCATTACCTGTAATAGTAGCCATACTCTCTTCCTGAGTCCCCTTCCCTTTCCTACTATTATCCTTCCCAGTGGAAATCAAAGGGCTTGGTTTCCAGTTTCGGAGGTAGACAAATTTCTTTTGCCCTTTACGATCTACAGCTATTGTGTCACCCAACTTCTTAAACAGATTAACAAGCTTAAATGCACCATACTCCGATACATAGAGAGGTCTTCCAAAAACTTTCAGATACTCAGAAGGAACTCGAGTAAGAGGCATGCAACCTCCAGAAAGTTCAAGCAACTTCTCAAGCTGTCCCCTAAGACCATTTAGGTCCCCTGGTTGAACCCACCAAGCAGAGCCATTTTGATCGGCAGAACTACTAGGTCCAGCAGGAACTTCATTGAGACCTGACGGGAGACTGTGTGATCTCGACGCCCCACTAGGCATCAATAAGGAACTACTGTTATATTCAGACATAGATTGTGACACTATTGAAAACTCTCTTGAATTGTAATAGCTTTGTGAGATCCCCCTGTATAAAATAGCTTCATCCTCAGTTTGGCTATCCATATGATCATTAATATGGCAACCCATGAAATAGCCAGCAATATCAGCTTGTCCCCCACGAGGATGCATTAGAAACTTAGTTGTAGGCACAAAGCCTTCCCCACGAGCCACGCTAGACCAGTCCCACACAAACTTACCAGCATTGCTGAGAGCAGATGAAACGCCCACTCCAGAAGGTATTACTAGAATCACTGTGTACCCACGTTGCCCAAGTATATGGAGTGCTGGAGCAAAATCAACATCCCCAGAGATCAGCATGATGGAAGATGGTGGAGGATTGTCAAGAGCAAACAGGAACATATCAACCAAGATGGCCTTGTCAGCAGCATCCTTTCTTCCATTTGGTACATCAACAAGTTTAACACCAGTTCTCTGACATCCCTCGCGGAGCCGCCTGGGGAAGGCATTGAAGTCCCCATACGCAGCAAACGTAACAACAGCTCCTTTAATTACAGGATGTACTTGCAAAGCCATTCTGATGTTACCAGCTACATCTTCAGGACGAACATCACTTGGGACAGGGCAGTTTTCAATATCCCAGAGGATAGCAACAGGACCTTCAGCGGAGCTTCGGATTGGCTGGTTCATTGGAGCTTGAAGTGTGTTCATGTTTGCATCTAGCATGTAAGATCCTCTTTGTTCGGAGGGGTCTGAAGGCACAATTGATGTCGATGTATTTTGGCAAGCCATCAAAGCTCAAAACTCAACCTGCTTATGCAGATAAAAGAAAAAAAATAGGCTAAACAAATTATAAACAAGCTAAAAAGCAAAAGTTGAATCCCGCCATATATATAAACATAAATTTTAAGTAGAGCTATACAAAGGTAAACAAGGCACACAACAAAATTGTATCTTGTCTTATAATCATATGAAAAAGAAAAAGGAAGCAGTTCTTCACTCTAGAATCTCATTCCTCTTACTCACCAATCATGCTCATTCTCAATCAAACATCTCTCCCTAAATATCTCTCCTCTTTCACTTGTCATCACTCATTTTCAGCTCCCTATCTCTCAATCCTGAATCATTCTCTCTCTATTATTGGCCTCAGGGCCCAAGCATGTCCCTTGCTGTGAATTTTTTTTGGTCCTCTTACCCTTCCTATTCCTTTCTTGAGTTTATTCAATTTCTCCTTAGTAGTGGTGAAATTCATTGTGAATCAGAGGAAACATTACAACTAAGTGGACAAGGCATCCACTTAGAAGAAAAACTAACTAAAGCAACAGAAACACAAAGCTGAGGACCAAATAAATTAACTGCTGTCTGCTGAAATCCAATCTAAGTGAATTTCAAATGAATCGTTCCCGGAAACCAATGCGAACTCCATCCTACAATCTGCCAGAGTCTTCCCACTCGCATTCTTAATCATTATTTCGTTCCTCTTTCATCTAGATGACCCTCAGACAGTCATTAGAGCGCAGAACCTTTCAAGCTGGAATCATGCAATATGGAATGACCAAGCTCCCATTGCATTCCCTAAACACCTTTTTTTTTTAGCTAAAGAGATCAGAGAGATATTCCCCTAAGGTAGCTGTTTTTTGCTCAAATTCAATGTTGTTTCGATGCATCAAGCTTGCAATAAGTGATGTGAAATATTGATCATAGCTCGGTGCAGCAACCCAACACGATAACAGTCAACATATACTCTCAAAAACCATGCAACAGGCCATTCTATTCTGAAAAATTATTGCTTTGGGATCAAATTGATTGTAATCAATAACTTCGAACAATCATCCAATCCAGCACAGAAAAGCAGCACTGTGACAACTACCAAAACTTAACACGACCCTAAAATACTTGCTAATTTTGTAATTCATTACCCTAAAATCAACCCCAATTTGATAATCCAATCAAAGCCATAATCACAAATTCAAAGAAAGAATAGAACTTTAGAGCAATAAGAAGAGACGGAGAAAAGGGTACCTCATAATTGTCTCCAAAGCTGGATACTTTCCGTAAAAGCCAAGCAACTCCGATGAAGCAAAACCCTGAGGGATTAGGATAATTAACGAAGAGGAATCGAAATCTGGAATTGAATGAAAACCCAGAAGAGAAGCGAAGGCTTTTGTTGAATGGGATTTGGGGATTTATGAGGGATTTTAAGTTTTGGGAGAGGAAAAGCGGCGAGAGAGGATTATTACAGATTGAGTTTGATTTGGAGTAGGAGACTTGACTGAAACTTGGGCCACCTAATTTTTGATTTTGAGAGCAGAAACGTGGATTTGGGCTTTTTAAAGATGAAGCCCGTACCGGGTGTGCTTCGGCGTAGGCGGCCCGATTGATCCCAATCTGGGTCGGGTCTTCTTGCCTCGTTTTGTTGCCGACCGTGGAGGGTGGTGCCTCCTCTGTGTTAGATGAGGACGACTATGCGCTTCGGATTGTGGTTGGAGCTGGCAAGGCGGCGAGTCTGCAACTAGGATAGTAGCTCTTTGGGTCAAGTCTTTAGGTGGGCTGCCTCTTGAAGTCCAGTAGATGTGGGTCGGGCCTAGGTCTCGCTTTCCTTTTATTTTTGTTTTTCTTGTTATTTTGTTTGGTTCTGTTGGTTTTAGTTGTCCCTCTTTCTTGAGTGAGGGTTTAAGGTTTTGGTAGGATGATGTCGTTGTTCGAGTCGTTGGGTATTTCTTATTGTGAAATGTGAAAGTAATAGGGATGTTGTCTTTACATATATGCTGGTATTTTTGGTGTATAATGTTGGAATAGCCTGTTTCTTCTTAAAGTTGACTGTTATGATATATCGAGACTTTTAGAATAGGTCAGGAGAGTAGGGGATTTATGTCCCCTACCGATAACTCCTTGTCTATACTTTTGGAGTATATTATATAAGGTGCTACCTTTATCAAGAAAAAGAAAAGGATATGAAGCTGGAACGAAAAAGACCATGTTACAAAAATAAAACAAGAGAGAGAGCTCTGCGGGAAAACCTTAGAAGAAATCCTCGCAATGTGTCATGCCCTGTCTAGCGACAACACATCTTTACTAAGATATGTAATCGTGTTACATGTCTACTGATCATTCGATTATATCCATGATGTGACAAAGCAAATAGAGTTGTCTTTAGAGCAGTACTCTTTGCTAGTTGGTGCTTATATGAATACATGTACTTTCTTGATATTATTTTGGGACTTCTAGGTGTTTAGTGTAATCATGGGTTTAAGCTTCATGTCCACCTTTTTTGTATTTGACAATTTTATTGATGGAGGTTTAAAAACAGCCACACAAGCCCTTTATTCAAAAATGTGATGGAACAGAGAGGAACTAGACTTGAAGCTTGTTCGTCGAATGAGAGAAATATTACGTGTACAAGCTAGTTAGTAAATTATAGGTTGTTACCGTGAATCAAAGATCTGTCCAAGTTGTCAAAAGATAATTAGATTGTTACCAAAATCGTATTAATTTGATTTAGTTGGATGAACCCTTAATATATGCATAAATAGAGTTTAAGCATATAATATTTGAAAAGGAGAGCAGAAACTCATGTCAGAGCACTACGAAGTGTGCCAAATGATGCAAGGCACAAAGTAGGTGCAGCCACACCTTCGCAAAAAGAAATTGTTCTGTTTCTTATAAATAGACTGGGGGAGTTTGGGAATATGCGTCACGAGACTTATCGCAAGTACATCGATCAACATCAAGACATTTAGAGCATTTGCTAAAGCATATTTCAAGTAACATGTAATTTTGTAACTCTAGTTGAACAAACAATGCTCTTGAGTTGTCATGAGCAACTTTTCTCTGATGCTAGCATGGTGTAAACAGGAGATACAACTGACAAGATGGAATAAAATCTGTGATGGGATATTTGGAATTGCTCCAGCTTCCAGGAGCCCAATGCAGTGAAAAAGAAATACAGAATTCTGCAAAATTGGATGAGAAAAAGAAACAAATAACCATGTTTCATTCCAATGAATCATTGACTCTGCATTACAATCACAAATCAGTGTTCAAACCAACAAACTAAACAGGGGATGAACAATCAGCAGTAGTGCAAGAAATTACCGCCAACGCCTCAACCGAGAATATGACAATGCCAAAGAAGAGGTGCAGAAACTGGTAATGCCGTAAGTAAGACCTATGCAGGTAATGAAGTAGGCATATGTCTACAATTTATATGTACAACCTGTATAAACCCTTTTTAAGATTCAGGGGATAGGAAATCTTACAAGTATCATATGGGGGTAAGATCAACTAATACTTTTCTTAACTCCTTTTGGCACAAATCAGAAGATGGTTACGACTTCAGGACCCTCTCAATGGCAGCAACATAGAACTCCTTTGGCATGGTGCCAACCACAGTGTCACATTTCTTCCCATTCTTAAACAACAAAACCACCGGTACTGCCTTGATATCATAGTCCTCGGCAATCTGCAAATCAACATCCGCGTTGAGCACAAAGCAGTTGAGCTTGCCGGCATACTCAACCGCAATTTCATCAATCACGCGGTGGACCATCCTACACGGCCCGCACCAGCTTGCATAGAACTCGACTAGGACAGGAGTCTCACTGTTAATAACTGATTTCTCCCACGAGTCTCCGGTAACCGTCGGAGCTGCATAGGCACAACAGGGCCACTTGCCGGTCAAGATTTTAAAAAAATCATTTTCTAGAGTATGGTATACAAATCTATGTGAAGCAGACCTTGAAATTCACGAGATCATTAAGAGTTCTGATATAAGCAAGCAACTAATCTCTTCAACATAAACAAAAACCTCTCAGATCAATCTGATAATCATAATATTAGATTTAGAGTAGTGTATCTTTAAATCTACATCTATGCTTATAATCTTTGATAATCATAGCTTATAATGAATCAATTGAGCAAACCAAAGCGAAATCAAAAGAGAAGCGAGAAGCGATTTGAAGGAGATTAGATCTATGAGAGTCTACCTTTGGATTCGCGGACGGAGAAGATCTTGAGGGAGCGAGGCGGGGGATTTGGGAGCTTGACGGAGGAGAGTTTGGGGTGGAATCGGAGCGGGAAAGAGAGGGAGGGAGTGGGCGTGGGGTTCAGGCGAGAGTGGGAGGAGGAGAGGAAGACGGCGCGTGAGGAGCGTAGAGGAAATGTGGAGGAGGCAGCCATGGATGGAAGGGAAGCTGAGCTCAGAGAGAGCATGTGAAAAATGATGAGAATGGGGAAGAGTTTTGGGGATGAAAAGTGATGGGTGGAGAAGAAGAGGACGAGCGTGGGACCCACTGATTGGTTTTGGATTTTGTTGGAAAAAGAACAGAAACGTGGAAAAAACAGGAATGCACGCCCGGTGGGATTCGAACCCACAATCCTTTGATTAGAAGTCAAATGCCTTATCCATTAGGCCACGGGCGCTCATGTTATCTTACACCATCATATAGTTACAAATAAGATTTCAACACAGTTGCAGATTAGAGATGTCTGTCTTACGTCTTTTGGTGTTCTCTATCAATGTTATTTCGCTGTGATTAGAATCCAATCGTCTTTTTTTTTTTTTTTTGTATGGAGAGACGGTAGCCACAGTCATGATAATGAATTTGTTACAGTGAATTCTCAGATGTAAGAAACACTGGGAACCTATTATAATTTTGGGAATGCCTTACATTACTTGTTCTTTAATGAATTTGTTAATTCAGCGAATTCTATTATGAATTAACAAATAGGAATGCCATATTTGTTCTTCCATGCCTAAATAGGAATGCGTTATATGTTCTTCCATATCCCGAATAGGAATACCATGGCATATGCTACATCATTTACGAATTTGAATTTGGTAAAAATATTAGACTGTGACTGTAGGAAATCGGAAATTATATGATGATTCACTTGATTGAGTTAAATGGCAAAGTCATCAGTAAATGGTGTGTATTTTGAACGCACAGGTGTTTGTTTGTACATTTTCAATATCAATGTTCTCTACCTAAACCCTCCGGAAAATGAAGAAAGTTTATAGCAGTCGAAGCAAAATGATGATCGGACTGTGACGCTCATAGCTCCAATACGCAAAGAGGGTTGGTTTCTAACTTTTTTTGACATATTGACATGATTGTGACATACAACATTTCTAGAGAACGTGTTTGATTATTTGAATGAACAAGTCACGGTCTTTTTTTATAGACAAGTATCTGTTATTCCATTACATACGGAATACACCGTACTTGGTTTCTTCTGGGGCACGGTTCAGACATGCAGAGATGGAGAGACCTATGACTTTTCTGGTGTCGGCTGGATCAATAATCCCATCATCCCAAAGCCTTGCTGTGGAGTAATACGAGCTTCCCTCTCTCTCAAATGCCTCTACTACATTTGCCTTAAACTTTTCCTCTTCTTCCTTGTCCCACTGCACAGCACATTCACACGATACCAATAAATAAGAACGCACTGATCCAATTTGAAACCAAGTAATCTTTCGTCAAAGGAAGACAGAATCGAAATTCTACCTCAATTCCTTGCTTTTTCTTCTTGGTCCTTTCTATTTGGGAAAGGACACCAGCAGCCTGAAAATGTAATAAAGATATGTCAATACATCTAATGCAGCTGTTAGTGTTGTAGTGGAATCATACAGGAAAATTAATTAGAGATATGTTGTATGAAAGGTTCACCTGAGCACCACCCATAATAGATATTTTGGCATTCGGCCAAAGGAATGTGAAATCAGGATTATAAGCACGACCACACATTGCATAATTGCCAGCGCCAAAGCTTCCACCAACAATAATAGTAATTTTGGGAACCTATAAACATTGATCTTTGATGTTAAAAAAGTAGATCATGGTTCTACTTCTCTCTTTCCTTTTTATTTGATTAATTAATTCATTCAAGAATCAATGACCTTTCAAACACTTCTACTGAAACTATTGATTAACTTTACAGAGATTATACCAAATGGGAGAAAAAGTTAGCAGAAAATGAGATATATACCCTTAAAACAAGAAGGCATTTCAAACAAAAAGTTGCTGACCATAGTAGCACAGCATTTATATTTAAATGCATACCGGAAACAACATTTAAGATGCTGTAAAAGTGAATGGAATCATAATAGCAAATGGGAAGTTAGAAACTGAGACAAGCCTCTGTGTCTACTAAGATGTTAAACACTATGCGTGGATCAGTGGAGTCAGTTTATAAAAAGTTCAAGAGTCCTGAGCCATGTAGCAGTAACATCCTGCTTGAGACGCACTCAGGGGTTCATATCTTCACAAGCATGCAAGAGCTGTAACCATGAAACAAGGAAAAACAAACCTTGGCACAAGAAACTGCCATCACCATTTTTGCTCCAGATTTTGCTATTCCATTTGCCTCAGATCTTGAGCCAACCTACAAAATGAAGGACATTCAGTTCCATGCTTCAACCATCCTTGTCTCAAGGTTCTCTCTTCACTATATCTTCACTTAATCAGCCTTAGCCAATCAGATACATTTGTAGAAAAGGAAAACCAACGGTAAAACTAACAATCTACAGATCGCACACCCAAACATGCTCACATACTTCTTTTGTATGACATGCTCAGATACTTTGTTTCCATAAATATAATGTGCAACACAAATAAGAGATATATAATTGACATAGCATAACTCTGGTTGCACACAGGTTGGAAGGGTGCCCTCTTCAGAATAGTTAACAGACAGAGTGATGCTGCTATCTTCTTCACAAAAGAATTACATGAGGACAACAAGTTTACATACCATAAATCCGGTGATGTTCTGAAGGAAGACCAAAGGAATATTTCGTTGAGTACATAATTCAATGAAGTGGGCCCCTTTTAGAGCAGATTCATTAAACAATATCCCGTTGTTTCCAATAATTCCAACAGGCTGTCCGTAGATTCTAGCAAAACCTGTCACAAGAGTCTGCACAAAAGCTATTAAATTAAAAACTTGAATGTTCCTGGAATGAATGAAAGAATATAAATTTGAATGGGTGCAAATGCCCTCACAGTGCCATACAATTTCTTGAATTCATCAAATTCGCTTCCGTCGACTATGAGAGCAATAATTGAACGAATGTCAAACTGTTGCTTATGGTCTGTTGGTGCAATGGAACGAAGTTCTTTTACATCAAATAACGGTTCCTTGTATTTGGAATTTATGCTCTGCAATGCACCATGCAAACCCTGATTCCCAGCCGTGTGCAAGTTCTTAATTATATTTCTTCCAAGAGCAAGTCCATGGAGTTCATCTACAAGGACAGTTCAGAGTAAATATAAGAGCACTAATGGATAATCTCTCTCTTTCTCCACATTCATGCCCAGAATAGCAATTTTAATCGATGTAAAAAAATATTGAAAAAGCAAACATGTCATGTAAAGAAACTCTCAAGTGATAAGTGATACATTATTCAAAGACATCTCTTCCTAGTTTGTCACTCGATATTCCTCGACTGAGTCATTTCTAATTAACACCAACTCTAGATTATGTCTAGTATCCTTGATGAATGCAACTTCGAAAGTCATAATTGTATCAGACAAACTACCTTCATCATGAGATAAAACCAACTGTATGGCAATAGTAGCCAAACTGATGGATTGAATATCCTCAGATATCAATGCCAGAGTTATATACTTACATATATGTCACATGTTAAAGTTTATAATGTTTTTTTTTGCCACCTGTGGTATCCCATAGGCTTCCTAGGCCCAAAGACTAGTCTACTGGAGACCCAAACAGCCAGCAGGAAATTTCATATTATAAACTGATGGCAAACCAATCCATAAACTGACATGTAACTTACTTCAAGAAATGCAACGAGGTTCAAAGTGTGGAAGAGAACAAAGTGAAATACCTTGAGCAAAATAATCTGACACTCCTGACGTCTTGCAATGCACGCTAGCACCCCCCAAATCCTCGGCCGATACTTCTTCTCCAGTGGCAGCCTATTCAAGCATTTGACTAATCTAGTTATATATACAAGTATACAAAAGCCCACAATTCACTACCACATTTTATACAACATTCAGTTGAAAAATGCAAGAAACCAATAAAGATCAAGCCAAATGTATGAAACATTGAGCAATTAAAACACCAGAAAGCTGGAAAATAACCTTCACAAGTGGGGGTCCTGCTAGAAATATGGTACCATTTCCTTTGACCATCACACTTTCATCAGCCATTGCAGGAATATAGGCACCGCCAGCAGTACAGGAGCCCAATACCAGCGCAATTTGAGGAATGCCTTGGGCTGACATTAAAGCTTGATTGTAGAATATCCTCCCGAAATTCTCCTTGTCGGGGAACACCTCCGCCTGTTTGGGAAGAAAAGCCCCTCCGCTATCAACAAGATACACGCACGGTAACTTGCACTTGGCGGCAATTTCTTGTGCCCTCAGGTGTTTCTTAACAGTGATGGGATAATAAGTCCCACCCTTAACAGTAGGATCATTAGCCACAAACATACACAGCCTCCCATGGACAGGACCAATCCCAGTAATGATCCCAGCAGACGGTAATGTCTCTTCATACAGTTCATGCCCCGCAAGCTAACCAATTAAAACACCCAAACAATCACATGTCGTATGTTCGAAAAACAATCCGGTCCAATTAATCAATGTATGATGGAATCAAAAGTTCAAAACCTGAGAAAGCTCAAGGAACGAAGCACCAGGATCAAGAAGGCGATCAATACGTTCTCGAGGAAGGAGCTTGTTCCTGCTCTTGTTCCTCTTCACAGCTACATGTCCTCCTCCAGCTAGAACCTTCATCGCAAATAAACACAGAATCACTCACACTACACTTGTGACTTGCCCAATCTATAAACAACAAATTCATAGCAAGCGAGGTAAACCTTTTGGATGTGGGATTGGAGGTCGGAGATTAAGAGGTCCATGGCCTCTGAATTCCGGGAAAAGGCCTCGGAATTCCGATCAACTCCGTCGGGGAGGACTCCGAGGCTGTAACCCCTAGTAATCTGTACTGCGCTCACTGACCTCCATGAAGCTAAAGCTCCTCTCTTCGCCAAAATCCGAAGCATTTCTCTCTCTCTCTAAAACGCAGAGAGACGCAACTGTGTTTACAGAGTGATCAGCTTACTCTGTGCTTATGTGGAGTGTCTATCCTTATTACCGAAAATAATGATTTTTATGGCCGAGTTGAAAACGACGTCGTTGGGTTGTTAGTTAAAAAGTTAAAAACCCTGTAAAACCCCCAGATAGGGCTGATTTCTTTTGCGCCAAAACTTGAGACTCTGTTTGCAGATGCAGAAATGGAGGCTCTGTTTTTAGTGCTCTCCTTCTCTTACCCAAAGCTTACTTCAATGGCTACTCTTCATTCTTGTTTCTCTATCAAGAACGTGGCCTCCTCTGGCCAGAGAGTAGCAGCTACTGTGAAACCCTCTGAAATTCCAACTAAAACCCTCAACCCAATTCCACCAGCAAACCCAGTTTGCACTACAACTAGTACAAGCACTGCCGCTTCTTTACCTCCCAAGAAGGTATTTTTGCAATACCCATTTGTGAATTTAAGCTTTTTAGTGAAGTGGGTTGCTTCAATTTTTGTGGGTTTTTTTTGTTTCATGTTCTGGTGCCGATTGGGTTTGGGACTGAAGAAATGGAGGCTGTGATCATGGTGGATGTTCTGCGGCGAGCGGGTGCTGATGTCACCGTGGCCTCGGTGGAGCCACAGGTCCAAGTTGAAGCTTCTTGTGGGACTAAGTTGGTTGCTGATACCTTCATTTCATCTTGTTCTGATCAACTTTTTGATCTTGTGGCTTTACCAGTAAGTTGTTTTGAAGCACTTTTTGTTTAAGGTTCATGAAATGGTAGCATACTAGATATGAAGTAATGAACGCAAAGAAAAAAAAAGTGTATAAATAGATGTGACATTGTGATTGTATTAAGGTCGTGAAATAATAGAAATATTGGTATTTAGCTGTGCTAATGCTGCTAGATGAGAGTAAAAATTCAAAATATAAAGTTCTTAGAAAGATATATATGAGGAAATGTGGTGTTTGTTTGTAGTTTTGGAAAGTTCTAGGATGCACTGGTTATTGATATGTTTATGACCTTAAGGGAGGAATGCCTGGCTCGGTGAGATTAAGGGACTGCGAAGTACTTGAGAAAATTACAAGACAACACGCTGAGAAAAGGAGGTTATATGGAGCTATATGTGCTGCTCCAGCAGTAACACTTCTACCGTGGGGTCTTCTAAGGAGAAAGCAGGTGGGTTAAATTGGATTAACTGTTGTTAAAGTTTCGATGTGACTCTTGCGACTAATGGTGTTCTAGTTTGTTTATGCAAGACAACTTGCCACCCTGCATTCTTTGACAAGCTACCAACCTTCTGGGCAGTCAAATCAAACATTCAAGTCTCTGGAGTGCTCACAACAAGCCGTGGCCCTGGAACTTGTTTTGTGTTTGCGCTGTGCCTAGTGGAACAGCTATTTGGAGAATCTGTCGCCAAGGAAATTGGAGAGTTGCTGGTGAGTGGTGAGCCTTGCTACTGTAATGCTTTTCTATTTGATGTTCATCATGGTACCTAATATCCTTGATTCTTGATACAGACGTAGAGTAAATTGGTTTCAAATTTGTTCATGAAGAAGCATAAAAAATGAGGTTTGAAATACTTTTCAGTTTGGAGATTGGAGTATTCAGATAATGACACTGAAAATTAGCAACATTTATATCCATAGGTTTAAAAAGAAATTCTAGATGTCTGGACTAATCAAGTTCCAAAGCATTACCATATTCTTCAAATTCTATTACTTCGATCATTTGCTTACAATTCTTTTCTGCCAATTTGTTTCATAATGGGAATGAGTAGAGGAAAGTGGAATCCGCAGTTTACTAACACCATAGTGATCTTGAAAATGCTTTGTCAAGAAACCATATGTTTTGAGAAGAAGCAAGTTCCTTTCCCTTATTTTTTTTCAATAATTATTTACGGATTTAAATTTCAGAGTAAAATTTGAGTGTACAAGTATACGTTACAGTTGAGAAAGATGTTGGAAACAAGAAATATATTATTCACACTGGTATGCTATCTCTCCAATTTGAATTGATGGTTTACTTTTGATGTACAAACTACAGACTTACAAGAGAGGAAATGGTAGATGCTATGTACCATACATTTCATGTTCAAGAAGTCATTGGTTTACACATTTTATTTTCTTAGTCATAAAACTCCATCTGTTGTCAGATTGTCCACATGAATATCATTTTCTGCATCCAAAATATCATCCCGCTTTCAGATTATTCATATCCTTATGATCTTTACTTTTCATTTTGGTCTATGTAATAGCCTTTTAGCTAATACAATGTCTCTTTGATTAGTTGGTGGGACCTGCTGATGATGAATCTAGAAAGGAGGAGTTCAACAAAATTGAATGGTCTTTTGATCACATTCGTCGAGTAACTTCCTTCTGTTTCCACTCATTACTGAATATGATCCCTATGATCTGTAGTTGTGCAGTTTGATCCTCTAGTAACCAATGATTTAATTCATGAAAGGAAACCAATCTTTGGTCACCTGATAGTGTTTCTCTATAAGTTGGAAAAACACAAGAATGTACTATCTCATAAAGACAGGTTTAAAATTTCAAGTTTCTTTCTCCTCTTAAAACAGAAAAACAAAATAAAACATAAAAAAATGCTCATATAGATGAACTAGAAACAATATTAGGATACATAATACACCTCTGTATTCCATTTCTATTGCTCTTAACCCTGTTGACCTTCTGCTTGCTCTTTCTCGATATCATTTAGGTTCTCATTCCAGTTGCAAATGGTTCTGAAGCGATTGAAGTAGTGACTATTGTAGATATTCTGCGGCGAGCAAAGGTGGACATAACTGTTGCTTCAGTTGAAAAATCTGTGCAGATTTTAGCATCTCAAGGCACCAAAATCATAGCTGACAAGTTAATTGGTGTAGCTGCCAAGTCAACTTATGATTTGATCGTTCTGCCGGTGAGACAAAGCAAATATATACTGATACAATTATTTTTCGTCTGTGCTTTAAACAGCCTATCAGAATCTGGAGATCATATCGTTGTTCATAAATGAAAGTCTGACTTATGAGATGATATACAGGGAGGAAATGCTGGAGCTGAGCGGCTAAGCAGATCTAGAATTCTAAAGAGTCTCCTCAAAGAACAAGAACTAGCTGGAAGAATGTATGGAGCAGTATGTTCCTCATCAGCAATTCTACTTAAACAGGGCTTACTGAAGGTAACATGAATTAATTTTTCCCTGTCTTTCCTTTTCTTTTTCAAGAAAGGAGTCCGGATGAAGTATTTTATTTTATTTTTTCCTTGGCTTATTAATTCATTATGCTTCCTTTCAAATATAGGGTAAGAAAGCCATAGCTCATCCTTCCATTGTGAGCAAACCTACAGATGAGTTGGTGAACAACACCAAAGTAGTAATTGATGGTAACCTGATCACAAGCAGTGGACTTGCCACTGTCGCAGAATTTGCATTGGCTATTGTGAGCAAACTGTATGGTCATGCAAGGGCAAGAAGTGTTGCAGAAGGCCTTGTTTATGAGTACCCGAGGACTTAAGCAGGTCTGGTGGATCAAATGCACTTTTTATCAGCGCTTGGACATGAAGAGTATATATAGTCTGCCAAACTCACATTTGCCAATGAAAAGAGTTCATACCAAATGATTGGAAAATGGCTTTCTGAGACGGTTGAAGAGTTGGCCATGCATTTCTGGAGTGTGTCCCCTCAACAGAGAAGTACGTACCAGTGCTGATTAACTGATGATACAGCTTCTGCTATGAGTGAAGAACTTAACATGTTTAGTATCGGCACAGGCGGGTTTTTTAAATGATGTAAAAGAGAGTGCAATTGTGAGCAGAATTTTGTTTGTTGCTGTAAGTTTGGAGTTTTTTCAGCTTTTCAGCAACTCTATTTAATCATCAATTTTGTTGTTAGGAAATCAAATACCAAAAAAAGTATAGAAAAGAATTATTCCGTTGCCGGGACTTGAACCCGGGTCTTTCGGGTGAGAGCCGAATATCCTGACCAACTAGACTACAACGGATTTGCTGCTTATTGGCTAATTAATATAACATTTTATTTGAATATATGTTGCCAAGTTTGAAAATTAGTATTTAAGAGCAAGTCCACCGGTTGGGTTAGAATGAATATAGTGACCTGGGTCACTTAAGTGACCTGGGTCACTCTGGGTTACTGTGACTGGGCAGCAGTTTTCACCCGTATGAAATGTGAGATTGCTGCCACGTGGCAATAACTGTTTATTAAATTTAAAAAAATGTTTTTAAGTGTGAAATTTAGGGTATCAATCCAGTTAATATTTTTTTTTAGAAATGCAAAAGAGATGAAAATTCACACAGTATAAATTTATTTATTTTTACATATTTTTGTTATAAATTTATAAATAAAAAAAAAAACCCTAAAGAGAAAAATGGCTGCCGTGGTTCTCTTTCTTCTCTTTTTTCTTTCTTTCTTTCTTCTCTTTTTTCTCTGCTCTTTCTTCTCTTTCTTTCTGTTCTTTCTTTCTTCTCTTTTTTCTCTGCTCTTTCTTCTCTTTTTTCTCTGGGTTGCTGTATTTCTTCTTTGGGCACCCACCCGGCAGCGAGTGCACCAGGCCGGCGGCGAGCACCCATCCCGGCAGCGAGTGCACCTGAAACTTTCTTCTTCTCTGGGCTGCCGTATTTCTTCTCTGGGCACCCACAGAGGGAGAAGACGGCGACCACCCACAGACGGCGACCACCCACCCACCTTCGCACGCTACCGCTCCGCACGCTGCCGCTCCGCTGCAGTTCGTCCGTGCGCGAAACGCTGCAGTTCGTCCGTGCGCGAAACGCAGCTTCCAGGCGCGTCGCTGGGCTGACGTGGATCAATCTCGCCTGGGTCAGTCTTCTCCTCTCACTGGGTTGGATATCTCCCCAGCAAACTCACCCGGGCTAGAAAATGAGTTATCTCATTTTATGGGTGGAAGCAAAATTTTTTGGGCTGTGTTGCTTTGCCCATGTGGATCCAACCTGGGTTGGATTTTTTGCTCACCGGTGGACATGCTCTAAGGCAGGCATAGTTGCTTCATTCTCCCATGATGAGTTTTTAGGGTCATGCAATGGGCTGGTGGCTTCATGTGTCTTCCGTTCCTACGTACAAGAACGCTTGTATATATGGAATCCATCCACCGGGTTCTTTGACGAATTACCCTTCCGAGGTCATATAGATGAGCAACTCATGTTTGGGTTTGGGTATCATTCCACCACCGATGAGTACAAAGTTGTGAGATGTTTTCATCCAACAAGGGATCATGGAAGCGGATTCAAGTGCCTCCTGCCGCGTCGGGCAATCATGTGGTGTGTTTTCTAGAGGTGCATTGCATTGGCTACTCTATTCCTATGATCAAAGGCAGCATGTACCAAATCTGTATGCTTTCGATTTGGAGAAGGAGGAATTTTCGATGATGAAGCTGCCAGATGCTCTTCAAACCCTGGGCCTTATTAGGAGCAGTATTTCATACCAACTTGGTGTTACTCGGGAAGGGTGCTTGTATGTAATTGTCCAGCATGAATGAGGTGTGGGATTGTGGTAAATTGGCCTCTTTTTATGTGGTTGATTTTTGGGTCATGAGAGAGTATGACAACAGTGATTCGTGGACTAAATCATTAGGTGTAAAGATCTCCAGTCAGCCTGCGCGGCGAGATTGGTATTTATCGCTTGAAGCAATTTCGGTTTCGGAAACTAGTGCATTTGTGAGGAATACATATGCAGTAGTAGAACAAGAGGAACTCATGTCGACCATTTATCATCGCAATGAAGAAAGCTCCCGTATGTATATTCTTTGTGAGAATGGTGCATAAAGCATGGTTGTATACGAAGAGAGTCTCATCACGTTGTCTTAATCCAACACAAGGCCTGACATTTGGGATGAATGGTTTTTCGATTCTTCCTTGCATTGTAAGTCATGTTTAGTCAACTACTCCACAATTCTGTTTTTCAGTTTAGTCTATGTTTCTTATTTCCAATTCCAATCCAGTTTAAGGTAGGAGTATTATCACAGTATCAATTGGGGTTTTAACTTTTAAGTTAGTTTTTTAGAGTCGAGTGTGTTTTGGATGTAAAGTCTGAGACCACCAAAAGGAAAACACCTCAGACCACCAAAACATATCATGTGTGGGTGATTTTCGTTCATCTTTTCTTTCATGTTGAATGCTGGGAGAACTGCTTATTAAAAGCTCAACTGAAGACCAAAACAACTAAAACTTAAATCGGCCAGCTCCCACATTGACAGTAAAAAGAATCCATCATATACCAACGCAAGTGTATAAAAGTAGCTTAGATTTCATGAACATGACTTTGATGCATATGAGAAAATGAGAAATAGAGCAAGAGTTTAAATACGGATGATATTGACAAGAGTTTACATGTGACTTCTCTTAATTATCCCTTATATTCCATCTGAATGCGAAGCAAGAGATCACACATACAAAAGTTTGATCCACAAGATGAGACTAACCATAGTCTTAATGTACAACTCACAACTCCGCTCCTATACATACAACTACTACCTAGTGTTTGAAGTATAAGATTGGATGCAGATAACAGATACAAACTCCAATCTCTGTACCATACTACCTATGCTTGTAAACTTGAGCACTCATCTCATATCTGCAGTAAAACTCACCAAAATTACCAAGGGCTAGTCAATGTTCGTCTCAAGCACTGCCTTTTACCTCCCCATTCCCGCTTCATTGTCTCCAAAATCTGTCAAATATTGAAGAAAAGGGATCGATCAGCGTACTGTGCAATCAAGAGTTCATCTATATCATTAATTCATTATGCAGGTTACACTCCTCATTTACAAGAAACGTCTAGAAGAATATAGTTGTTTTTATTCACTGGCTATGCCAAGCAAGAAGAAATAAGTCAAACAAAACAGAGGCAAGGCAGTAAAAAGTTCAAGATACATGAAGAATGATGTACCTGATCTTTCTGCATTTCCATAATTTCAGCCTACAACAACAAAGGTAAAGTCAGGGAGGGTTGGCTAAAACTAAAACAACCAGAAAACCCAATACTATACCTGTTTTTTCTGCAACTCTTCATTCATTTCTTTAAGTTTTTGCACTTCTGCCTCTAGTTCCAAGGTGTAGGCCTGCAAGAAACCAAAAGAACAGGTAACAGTTAAGCATCTTGTGTTTTATTATACAAAAGTACGAATGAAGCAGAATGCCACTAATTTTCAAAGCTGATTCGGGAATCATGTTCAAGTTCAAACAGATCCCAAAGATTGCCCCAGTTTCACTCTCCAGAAAGTGTGTTCAAACTAAGAAGGGATATGATAAATTTTTTAATATTTTTACATACTGGATACATCGGCACTTCAGGAGCTGCACTACACATTAATGTCATACTGCACTTTCATCATAAGATCAACAGTAGTTCTAAACACACACCAAAACATAGATAAATCACTGATAATATATGCAACTATGTGTTCCTGGCATTTGTTTTCCTCCCCACATGACATGGCTGTGTAAAGTAGACGTACAACCAGATATTTTCTATCAGTAAACAATAAAACCAAGGATCAAAGCAGCATGATTTGACATGATGTGATATTGCATCTAAACATGTTAATTGTGCTGCAAAGTGCTGCAGTAGCTGAGCTCCTATGTTCCTTTATGTGCACTGACTGTGCTCTTGTTATTCATCAGACAGATCTGTTTCAATACATTTAGGCATTCAGCTGACTTCTAAGACTACAAAGTGTTTTCACGGAAATTTTCAATTTCCAACTAAGGAAATAAGGATTACAATTAACCGAGAACACTTAGGCTGGAGACCAAGATCACCATGGTCTCAGACAAAGGTAACAATTCCAAATATATGTACATATGAAACCTTGCCGTACAAAATACAGTATCAACGTACGCATGTAAGGTGCAGCCCATATCTATGCTAAAAGCCTAAAAGCCTAAAACATAACACCAGTACACCACCATCCTAGACATCCAAATATGGGTGGCCCCTTGATTATCACATACAGAAAAGTGAATTCAATTTCAAAAGGCAATGACCAACACATTGATACAGTAATCAACAGATAAAAAAATGCAAGGATGGGCAAAGTGGTGCGTACCTGTTTACGAGCTCGAGACCTCGCAGCAGATTCTCTGTTCTTTATCATTCTCCTTTGCCTTCTCTCAACTACTTTCTCCAAAGCTCCATTGGCTTTCCTTCCACGAGTGAACATGTAAGGAATTGGCGACAATGAAGATGTATCTGCACTGCTCTTAACAATCACATCTGGTGATATCTTATTTACAGGAGATCTAGATGCAACTGTAACACCTCCAGCACCTAAACCACCCATTCCAATCCCTGCACCCGAAAACCCACCACCTTGAGAGAAAGCAGTATTCCTAGAAGGTTCCACAACCGCAGACATCGGTCCCCTACTTCTTGGGCTAGTTAGCTGAGCATTGCTTACCAAATGGATAGAAGGGGCAAAAGACAAAGATGCAGGCTTGGGAAAGATTGGTTGCTGCTGCGGCGGGAGAAGCTGGTGCGTTTGCTGCTGCAAAGTTCTCACTCCACCAACATTCAGTGCCAAATTAGGGGACTGCTGAGGAACTGAATTATTGTTACTTTCTACTCGACTACCCAAAAGACAATTGTTTCGACTTGCCTGTTGGAAACCAGGAGCTAAGCCGGTATTGTTATTACTATGGTGAAACAATTCACCAAAGAATCCACTATTACCGGGCCTTGCCATTTCTTGAGCATCTTCTCGCACCACCCCTGCTCTCGCCAAAAACTCCTCCAAAGTCATCTCCCCCAAAGTCTGCTGTCTTTGTTCCTGTGGAAAATCCGAACCCCCACCAACATTACCAAATTTAACATCACCACTCTCCCTATTTAATTCTTTCCAAACATCATCAACTGTCTTCTGACTAAGCGTCCGCGGCAAAGTCAATGAGCCTTGTCTCTGTAAATTCCCCACAGGGGCATTTCCCTCACCTGCCCCAGAAGTAGATGTAATTCCTTGAGTCTCTTCAGCACTCCATATATTCTTCAAAAGCTCATCCATGTTCATCGACCCGAAATCCTTCCCAAGTCCTCCCATAGTGTTCTGGAACTCATCAAACGTCAGGGAGTACACAGAAGTCTGCCGAGCCAGTGAGAAATTCCCACCTAGCTTCCCACCATTTACATCCCCATTTTGCACATCACCATAGTTCTTGAAGTTTATATTAGATCCCATCTTCTGGCAACTATAATATCAACAGCTGACTAGGCAAGCCCCCTATATATCCATCCAATTGAACAATAACAAATATAATTCTCAGTTTTCAATATCCAAACAAAATATCCACAAATAGCTAAAGTTGAGACAAAAACAGAAAATCTGAAACTCATAAATTCAGTGAACTCTCCTACACACACGTATCATAGGACACCATAAATGAACTTGGAGGATCATACAAAGACATCACTTTTCTCTAAAGCAGCCAAGTAATTGACAACAAACTACTACAACACTGGCTTTATTCAACCACCCAACAGAAACTTGCCACAACCTGAAACCCATAAATATCTCACTGAAGATTCTACTGCCAAAAAGCAAGTTTTAACTTATGAACAAGCAGGAATGTGCATAATTTATCAGAACCAAACAACCTATGCATCTGTCCCATCATTTCAGATCAAAATTCCAGATCAAAACTCCAGATCCCTAAAAAAAAAAAAAAATATTCAGCAACTTTTGATTCATCTCACAACCCATTTCTCCGATTTCAATTCTTTCAATTCTTTTTCCACATAACCCATCAAAAACCCTAACCCTATTTTGTCTCACAGCCACCACACCCAGAAACTTTTCCCCCTTTTTTTTTTTTTTCTAAAGATCAAAACTTTACAACAGTGAAGCTCAAACAGACATGTATTATGATCTCAGATAATTTTTTTCGTTGACCAAAAAGAATAAAAACCCAGGATAATTAGTGAAAAGGAAAATTATCAGGAAAAGACAAAACCCTAAAATTAGCTGAATTATAGAGAAAGAAAGAGAAGAGGCTTTATTTACCTTAATTTCCTTTTTTTTAGTTTTTAATTTTTTTCCAGAAATAGGAAAAAAATTAAGGTAAGTGAAGAGATTGGAGTTGTGTGTTTCTGTTTCTTCCGGGTGAGCTCAGAACTGAGCTTTGGGTTTTGTCTGCTGCGATTTCTGGCGTTGACAAGTGTCTTGTGCACGAGTCGCTATTTAATGCTAAGATATCGGAATTTCCTGTTATTTTTTAATTGCTGAAGTTGGTGCTTCACCATCCAGCTCGCGCAACGTGGACCAATCGGGAGAGGTGTTCGTGATTTGATGTCTGGCCACTACGGGTGTGGAACGTGGGGGGATTTGGACCGTACTGGTGGGGCCCAGGTTCCGACAGGGTGAATTGGGAGATCTTTTGGGAGTAGGGAGTGTTTGGATCATGTGAGATTGTGAGAGAGACTGTGATATGGGTTGTCGGCTTTTTTGAAAAGTCAAATGCCACAAGCACTTTTGAGAAAAGGAAGTTGGTCGTGCTTAAGTAAATTAAAAGGTTATCTCTAATGATTTTGACGGTGAGATTATCTCTTGGTTGATGCAATGTTGACTTGGATTAGGACCTTAATTTTGCCCTGAAGTCATAAACGCGGTGATAATTTGATGGATAACAGTTGGAGTTCACTAATCATAGAATGCAGGCGATATGAAACTTCTCAAAGTCTTTTGTCGTTCATAACACCAGTTTGGATTTTTCTAGTTGCACGCAACTTGATTGTGAAACCTAATCAGTTTTGTTGACCAATTCCTATCCCAAAAAAAAAGTAAATGGAAAATGTATTTTTTGGTGTTTATAAAAACAATGTAATTAGATGTTTAGACACGCGGACCAAAAACAACTAGTATTATGCTCTTCTTGTGAGTATAATACTAGATATTACAATAAGTTGTACCGTTTTTATGATTTCTAGTCATAGTTCAATCAATAGGTTGTTTTGAATCAGTTTACGATGTCTTTTCGCATTTTACCATTTAAGAGTTTATTGCTTAAGAGGTTGTCAATCAAGCTTAGGCCGACGAGGAATGCATCAACACACTTAGGCCATGCAACCATATATTGTACTTTTGACTCAAAGTAATCAATTTTTGGGTATTCCTAAAGCTGGCTTCGCATGATTGTTGGAGAGTGAAAACGCTCACATAAGAAACTTGTGAGTGACTTACTACCTAATACTATAGCAGTGAAAAATTTTAAGTGAAAACCCGTTATATACATGTTTGCACCTAAATTTAACAATTTTATTTTCTCTAAAAATTTAGCAATTATTAGAGATGGCCAAAATTGGTATGAAGGTTAGTCACGAACCACACTTATCGTTGTTTGATATGGATATCATACCCAAGTTCCTCTTTGTTCACATTCTGTGCTCGAAGTGAACAATCAAGGTTGCAAAAGATATGTCAACGTTGGTCTATGAAATGTGAATTAAAAGGTTTTCGATGTCCAAATTTGTAGTAAAATAAAGAATTAAAATTTGTTTAATCCTTATGGTTTGAAGTTAATATCTGTTTAATCCTTATGGCTTTATTTTAATCTGAATGGTTATTAAAGTCACGATTTTTTATCCTATTTGTCATTTTTGTCAATTTTTTCCGTTAGAATACTGACGTGGCCGTTAAAGACATTGTAATTTTTAACGGCCACGTCAACAATTTAATTGAGAAAATTGATGGAATGACCATTTAGATGAAAAATCGTGACTTTAAGGACCATTCAGATTAAAATAAAACCATAAGAACTGAACAAATTTCAACTTCAAACCAGAAGGACTATACAGTATTTTACCCTAAAATAAATCCATAGTAGGGGCGTGTTGGATAGTTAATGTCCCATAGGAAAGCGAGCAAAAAATAATATATACTTTAAAATGTGTGGCTTATAAGTAAGCTTATGCCAATTGTAACAACACATTTTGAAACCACCACATGTGGTAAAGTTGGTAAGAGTCTTGGTGTGAAATCCTCATACTCAGGTTCAAATCCCTGCCGATGCTAATTGGAGTTAAATCGTAATTTATTATTAGAGACTCATAAAGCTTTAAGCAAATCACATATACATCCTCCAAAATGATTTGAAATACAAATAAATCCACTTATGTTGTTGTTAAACAAATAAGGAATTTTTTTTTACAATTAAGGACAATCTTTTCTCTACATGCCATGTGTCATGGTTTAATTTACCAAACTAACTTGACACTAATTAAATATGTTTTTAGAAAAGAAAAGTCTCTCCTTTTGAGATTTTTCAGTAAATGAAATACAGTAGCATGTTTTCAATAACTTAGTGTAGTAACAGTTAATTCCAGTAGAAGTAGTAGCAGAAGTTAACATTTCAGTAGTAGCAGTAGTAGGGATTAACATCTCAATAGAAGTAGTAGCATGAGTTAACATTCTAGTAGAAAGTAGTAGCAGAGGTTAACATCCCAGTAGAAGTAGTAATAGGTTTTCAATGGCTCAACTAATGTAGTAGCATGTTTTGCTGAAAAGCTACACTTTCAACAGATGTAGTAGTAGAGTTTTAGTGGTTTAACTAGTGTAGTAGCAGCTTCAGTAAGTGCAGTTGTTGGGCAAAAATTGTAAATACATATATACCCAACACAATTTCACTCTATCTTATTAATTAAGATAGAGTTTTAATTATGTCTGGTTCGACCTATTCAAAACAGAACATGTCTTTGAATTACAACCCTTGTTACAAGGGAACACCCTTTGATTCTGTTTATCAAAAGACCATTGTAGGTTTGTTTGTTTTTGTGACTGCACCCACATTCGTGAGAGAGAGAGAGAGAGATGAGAGCAGAATCAGATCGTTGGTTTGGAAATAAAAAGGCTTTGTGGCAGTAAAATATCGTGATTTTGTTGAAAATTTGAGCATTTTGGTAATTTTAAGGTCAAAATTTTGGGTTAGCTCTTATACTGTTGGATTTAGGCATACACTCATGTCTTTATTTGTCTAAATCTTTTACAAGGTATGTTTTTTGAGTTTTGTTATTGTTTGAGGTAGTAGTATGTCATTTTCTATAAAGTCTTTGAGGATACCATCATTGATACCTGAAGATACCGTCGTTGATACTTTAAAAAAAAACACATTTAACAAGTTTCAATACGAAAAACCAAGCATTTCAAACTAAATTTTTCATGGTTGAAATAATTAATTAATTACTCAACTTTGAATCTCAATTGACACTATCAATCCATCGACCATAAACACTAGAGTGCGTACAATTATCAACGTACAACACAAGGAACCAAGGTAGATTGATATAGAATTTTGTAAGTTTATTATTAATTGATTTATAGTCAACAGTTTTACGAGGACATGGAATTATAGATTTGTGTTAGTTGTGAGCATGTGTAGTGTTCCACACAAGAGATGAATTATGAAGACCAAGATTTTTCCCACGAGTTCATATCATTTTGATCAACAATGTATATATGTAACAAAATGTGATCGGCAAAACTAAATCAAAGAAGATCAGACTCATCAGAGTAACGTTTTTAGAGTGGTTCACGTGGTTTCCAGAAAATGAAACCATTATATTAAAATATCTATAAAAAAAACAAAGTGCGGGCATCGTTAAAGCATGTGAGTAGAGTGGACCAGAGCTAATCCCAAACAAAAATCAAAAATCCAAAAAAGATAAAGATGCCGTTTTCCATACTATAAAATAGATTTATGAAGGGAGACACCCCGGTATATAAAAATCAGATCTCTGATGGTGACATTGTTGGTGGATGTGTAGGCGACACGTGTTGGAGATAACATGGTTTGAAGTTTTGAACACGGATTCCCGAAGTCCTCCGTCATGGTGGACCCCGTGCTGGAAGCTCAAGTATGAGGCGAAAAGCCGGCCGCTGCGGGGCGGTGAATAGTCGCTTAAGAGTAGCGATGTTTTGCATATCTAAAGTTGGCAAAACTTGTATACTACAACATGAAATTGTCATTATGTGATAGACCAAATAAATTAAAACATCTAAACTTATATAATGACATTGATACGTTTTAAGATGAAAATGATCAATATGGTTTTATAGATATAATCAACACGAAGAAGTAAATAAGTGTAAATCATCCAATTGAATTCATCATTACTATCATCTTTTTAAGGAATTCTAAAAATTATAGAGAAAACAGTCGGCGACTCCAAAAAGATATATAACAACGCTACCGTTAGTACTATATGAGTCACATCTCTAGCTCTGATAACTGTACTTTTGTAGATCAGTGTATCTTTTTAGCCACCTAGTGTCCATTTCTGAAATACTAGATGTAGTATCACTAGTATGTACGTGAAGGAATGATTCAATGATATTTAAATATATATTGGAAAAAATTTCCCGATACATTTTCCCAAATGGGCCGGGTTGATATGTAATCCGTATAATCTAAAATCCTATTATCCTGTGTTAACCTGACAATTCAATCCGCTACCCGTTAAACAACCGCTAAAAACCCATCCGTTAACCGCCCAATTATATAACGTGTTAACGGGTTGTAGCGGGTGGAAGGTTGCACGTCAAAACCCGCTAAGGAATAAAAAAATCAGAAAAAAACCTTTGGAACCCTGTTCGACTCTCTCAGACTCTCACTTCGTTCTTTCTCACTTCACCAAGAACGCCGACTCAGCCGGCTACAAAATCGTCGACGAGATCGGCTCCGGCGTCATCTCTGTTGTCTGCAATGTCTTTCTTTATCCTCTCTTTTCCTCGTTCTAAGATAAGCTTCTAATTTAGATGCATGACTCCCTCTCTAATCTCAGTAATTCAACTTATATCTTTATTTTTCGTTTCTGATTTTTGGGTAAGTTTTTGTTTTGAGAAATAAATATTTTTGTTGCGTTTTGGAATTGAGATTTCACTTCGATTGTTTTTGTGTGTTCTGTAAGGATTGAGGAATGATGAATTGAGTTGATTTGAGATTAAAGTTCTGTGTCTTTAAGGTGATTGCTGAAGGAATGTGTACCCACTGGCTAATGCATTATATTCTTTAATTTTGTCAAACTTCTTAAGCCAAGCCTAGTAGTAAAGGCTGATCAGTTTGAATTTTACCACAGTAGAACAAGGCTGCAGTAGAAACTGTTAGTAGTTTGGGGCTGATGTTGTAAAGTACTGTTTCAGTAGTCTAGTTAAGACTCCTGGAATCATCAACTTCCCTCTCTTGTACTTATAGTTGAACTAAGTTTAAGTTGGTATGAATTTTAATGTTTTTTCTATTCTCAATTTTTTACCACTCAGCAATGTTATGGTATATGTTTGTATTCAATTCATTAGAGCCTGTGTCTTGTTCTCCATAATTGACATGGTCTTGTTTAATCTATAACTGGTTTGGAAATAGTTTAAAAATATTCAATCTTATTTTAGCAGGTTCGGGAAAAACATTTAAGAAGAAAAAAGAAGTAAAAACACTCTACCACCTTAAAGCGGTCGGGTATTAGTCCCAACAACAGAAGACGCAAATTCCATCTCTCCTGCATTTCCAATACTGGGTATTATTCTCAAACTAACTCTTCTGCTTTCAGCGACTAAAAATTCAGATTGGGTCCTTCATTTCTTTCATTTTCTACTATTCCTTCTCCTTTTGCTTTGAGTGCTGGTTTATTTTTCATGTGTATGCTTTTGTGTGTTATGGATTCTATCAGTTAGTTTGAGTATTTATAGGTATGTTGGTGTCGTTGATTTTTTGTTTGAAATTCTATGATTTAGTTCATTTATTTCTAACAGCCCAGCCCAGCCCAGCCCGATTTTGGAATCGTGGTTCCCTCAGATGAACACTGATCTTGACCACTGAGATTTCTCCAATACCTTCATGTATGTTCAGGTACACGTTCGCATTATCTCTCTTCTTCTTTTCCTTTCAGTATGTTTGTTCGGTTACTGAGTGAGAGTCTTGAAAATGGATGACAGTTGATCTAGGAATTCATGATATTTATTCTTTGGCGTATCTTTTTCTAATTTGAAAAATACATAAAGCATGGAACCTTTTCTTTTTGTAATTGAAGGTATCAAATGCAGTTCGCGATGTACAGATTGTATGAATTCAAATGTTTGATATGATTGTTTTTGAGCTTTTTTAGTCACATTCAGGATTGTAACATTATTTCCTTTGTTTTGGATTTTACGCTTAATTTGTAAATACAAATGAAATTGATTGAATTTCATCAATAGGAAGGAATATGCTATTGGTATAGTTTCATTTCTTAGCTTATCCACTGTCCGGCTGATGGTTTCTAATATTTCTTTCCAGTTTGGTGCCCACCTGCAAAGGTAGGCATGCTTGCAAAAGTTTCCCCTCACTACAAGTCTGGTACCAATTCTTCTCGACAGCTACACATACTTTGCCTTTTATATCAGATGGCTTTGGAAATGAGACCAGAAGAGTTGATATCGGTCATCTATTTCAATCCTGCACAAAACTTCACCATGCAAAGCGTCTCCATGCTCTTCTTGTGGTGTCAGGAAAAGCTCAAGATATCTTTCTTTCCGCCAAACTTGTCAATCAGTATGCCTACCTTAGTGATGTCTCATTCTCACACCGCACTTTTGATTCGATGCCTAGAAAGGATGTCTATACCTGGAATTCGATGGTATCTGCATATGTTCTCAGCAGACGTTTCCGAGAAGCTGTTGATTGTTTCTCTCAATTTTCGGTAACCTCTGGTCTTCGACCTGATTTCTACACTTTCCCTCCTGTCTTGAAAGCATGTGGGAATCTAAATGTTGGGAAGAAGATCCACAGTTGGCTCATAAAGCTGGGTTTGGAATGGGACGTTTTTGTGGCTGCTTCCTTGATCCATATGTATTCATGGTTTGGATTGATTAGCGTTGCTCGTAAATTGTTTGATGAGATGCTATCCCGGGATATGGGTTGTTGGAATGGAATGATTTCTGGGTTTTGTCAGAATGGGAATGCAGCGGATGCATTAGGTGTCTTGATTGAAATGAGATCGGAGGGTGTAAAGATGGATCCTATTACCGTTGCAAGTCTACTGACTGCTTGTGCACAATCAGATGATTCCATAAGTGGGATCCTGATCCATCTGTATGTCGTAATGCCTTGATTAACATGTATGCTAAATTTGGTTGCTTGGGACGTGCCCAGAGGGTTTTTTATGAAATGGAGGTAAGAGATTTGGTGTCATGGAATTCAATAATTGCTGCAAATGAGCAGAATGGTGAGCCAATGACTGCGCTAGGATTCTTCAACAGGATGCAACTATCTGGAGTTAAGCCTGATTACTTGACACTAGTGAGTTTGGCTTCCATTATAGCTCAATTAAGTGATGCTGAAATGGGTGGGCCTGTTCATGGATTTATTTTGAGGAGAGACTGGTTCAAGGAAGATGTTGTTATTGGGAATGCAGTTGTGGACATGTATGCAAAGTTGGGTGCTATAGATTCTGCACGTACTGTCTTTGAAAGACTTCCTGTCAGGGATGTGGTTTCGTGGAATACTTTAATCACGGGTTACACTCAAAATGGCCTTGCAAGTGAGGCAAATGAAGTGTACTGTATGATGCAAGAGTGTGAAGAAATAATTCCAAACCAAGGAACTTGGGTTAGCATTCTACCTGCACATACTCATTTAGGGGCCTTGCAACAAGGGATGAAAATTCATGGGCGGGTGATCAAGAACTATCTTTACTTGGATGTATTTGTGGGTACATGCTTGATTGACATGTATGGAAAATGTGGGAGGCTAGATGATGCATTGTCGTTATTCTACCAAGTGCCCAGATGTTCAGTCACTTGGAATGCCATGATTTCCTGTCTTGGCGTTCATGGGCATGGCGAGAAAGCTGTGAAGCTATTCAAAGTTATGATTGATGAGGGGGTTAAGCCAGATCACATAACCTTTGTATCTCTATTGGCAGCTTGTAGTCATTCAGGTTTGGTCAATAAGGGTGAATTGTACTTCCATATGATGCAGAACCAGTATGGAATCAAGCCTGGTTTAAAGCACTATGGCTGCATGGTAGATTTGCTTGGCAGGGCTGGGCATTTAGACAAGGCATATAGTTTTATTAAGACTATGCCTGTACAGCCTGATGCTTCTGTATGGGGGGCACTACTTGGTGCTTGTAGAATACATGGTAATGCTGAATTGGGGAAAGTTGCTTCAGAGGGCTTGTTTGCTGTTGATTCAGAGAACGTGGGCTACTATGTTTTGTTGTCAAATATTTACGCAACAACCGGGAAATGGGAAGGTGTGGACAAAGTGAGATCTATGGCTAGAAACCGCAGACTGAGGAAGACTCCTAGGTGGAGCTCAATAGAAGTTAACAATAAAGTTGATGTCTTTTATAATGGGAACCAAACGCATCCACTATGCGAACAGATATACCAGAAGTTGGGGGAACTAACTGAGAAAATGAAGAGCCTTGGTTATGTTCCTGACGTCAGCTTTGTGTTGCAGGATGTCGAGGATGACGAAAAGGAGCATATCCTCAAGAGTCATAGTGAGAGATTGGCAATTGCTTTTGGAATCATTAGCACACCTCCTAAAACCCCTATCCGAATCTTCAAAAACCTGAGGGTTTGCGGTGATTGCCACACTGACGAAACTCATATCAGTAATTGCAGAGCGGGAGATCATTGTGAGAGATTCAAACCGCTTTCACCATTTCAAGGATGGAACTTGCTCTTGTGGCGATCATTGGTGAAAATTGGAATTGATAAAACAGTCGTGGCATTGCCAAACGGGCAAGAGGCTCAGACCAAGAGAGAAATTGTACAAGAGGCTCCAACTGCAACTAACCGAGGCTTAGATGTGAAGGGAAGCCAGCAACAAACAACATTAGCTGTTATGATTTGGCTGGCTTCCACCTCAGTTGTGATTCATTCACAATTGCCAGCTTGTTTCCAGTCACCTTGCTTCACTTTGAGATCATGAGAAAAGGAAAAGATAACCAAAATCCAAGCAGTTTTTGTGTTACAGACAGGGGCGGATCTAGAAATGTTTTCTTGCCTGACCAGACTAAAACAACATTATCATTCAAGACACTGGTGACTGGCCCATCAGCTCATGTTCTTCTTTCTTCCCCACGCAGGCGGCGCAGCAGCGTACATTGCTGACTTGCTGCAAGCATGAACTCCCTGAAACCTCTTCGTTTTCTTCCTGCGGTGATCTTGGTTGGGCAAGATCATCAATAAGTTGTAATTTTGCAATAAATTTGTGAGAAAAGTCCATCTCAATTTGTGAGAAATCCAAAAAACTTGCCAACATACAGCTCCGCCCCTGGTTACAGATGTTTATTTGATTAAAATAGTCCTGCTCTGAGGTGGCATTCCACCAAACCTTTTATCTATAACAACCTTTCCCCCCAAATCCACTCCCCCTAATCTTACTATGAAATCCACGACGTGGTGTACATTGACGGCGAGTTCATGGCAGACCCTCATGCACCTCCGCCTTGGCCTCTCTTCAAGCAGAACTCATGGTCGCCGGACATACTCCGTGAGGAGACATGGCAGCGTCAGAAGAGCAATTGGGGCACACGGAGTCTCAACCGTAGCAAAAGCATTTCAAACGACGACTTGGAGGAACTGAAAGCCTGCATTGAGCTGGGATTCGGGTTTGATTCACCTGAAATTGACCCCAAACTCCGCAACGCCTTACCTGCATTGGAGTCTTACCATGCTTTACATAAGCAGCAGTTCAGTAAAAGCTTATCAACAGGTTGGTTAACATGATGAAATTTTTTTCTTTTTCCTGATCGAAACTCCAAAGGGTGATTGATTTATTTATGTGTTTGTTTTCCAGAAAGGGATGATGCAGAGGTGGTGAAGATGAGGTTAAAGCAGTGGGCGCTATTGGTTGCCTGTGCGGTCAGGGAATCTTCTTCTTGCAGAAGATAACAAGTCCGATCAGGAGTTCATCTTCTGTTACTAATTTCGAATTAATTATCACAAATTGTAAAGCTTTCTATTTCTCATTGTAAAGTAAAGGGAAATTACCATGCACCAGAAAGTATTATAATTTTAGCTCCAACACATTGCTTTGGTAAGCAAATAATATAGTTCAATCTTCCAAATCCAACAAATCTTCCTTTCCCATTCAATTGCCTTGAGCTCCCTCATTAATTTCCCTGAAAGGACATGAATATGCATTTCTAGACATGTCTGGAATACACATTATTCCAGTTGTTGACACATCAGGGTCCGAGAAGGTTGTGGAGAGTCGAATACCATTTGAAACAACGACATTTCAGTTTGGTGTCACGTAGTGAGTTCGACACTATTGACATATTTTTGATCATACCAATTCTCACTCGACACATATGAAGTAAATTGATTGCAACTTTCTAACAATCTTCTATCTAAAAATATCATGGATTTTCTTTTGTTTTTCTGAAAATATCAAGATCAGGATTTTTTATCTCTTTTTTATTTATTGAAAAATATCAAAAGAAAATCATAGCTCTAAACAACCCTCTTCATTTTATCACAAACTAACTTTTTACCTGTACATTTGTACACTCACAATTTCCTAATAATACAGTTAATGGATCTCTTAGTCAATAGCTGACCAGGTAAACATGACTGATACAGTTATTCTATCCAGTTATACAACTATTACCCATTTTCTTTCATTAATTATCTCTTCATTTTATTTATTTTGTTATTTTTTATTTTATTATTTACCATACTATCATTTGTTCTTAATCGTCTGAATTAGCTTAATAGGAGTATTATTGACAAAACATAATTTCAAACTCCCCCACCTTCTTGACCAGCGGCGCTGGGAGGTTTGAATCGGCGACGGAGCAAAAGGGTTTCATGGCAACGTGTTTTGCACAACTTGGTGGATCTGAGGCGGGATTTGCCAGGCTCTGCGGAGTGGGTTTCTGATGGCCGCGGGTTGGAATGGACTTTGAGCGGCAGGGATGGTGGTGCTAGCCGGCAAGGGTTACTGGTTTGTAGCGATAAGCTTGACGACGACGGCTGGGAGAGGGAGAAGACCTGGTTTCGCTGGTCTGATCGGAGAAACAAAGCTCCGATTTCCTCTTTTTCTTTTTTGTTTGAGGTGGGGGAAAAAAGGCACGTGTCCGTCTGTGAATGGACGGTCAGGATCCACGTGGTGCATTGTTCGCACCTAAGAATTTCTCCTCAAAATATCCAAACACACCCGCGCGTGAGAAACACTCGCCCGCACCGCATATCCCCTCTCTCACTTTCGGATGCTAAATATTAAAATACAAAATATCTGGATGACCTCGGACCAAAGATATTTTTGGATAGCCAACGTGGCACCACTTGACACGTGGAAAAGGCATGCCATGTGGCCACTTTTATTGGCCCCATCACAGAAAATAAAATAAAATAAAGTCCCTCGCTTCTTCTTCTTGCATTCTTCACACCTCTCCGGAGAGATTAGAGAGAAAGAGAGAGATTGAGCTTCTCAGCCAAAAAGGCTCAGAAGCAAAACGCACCGTTTCGCATTTCTCCGATCAGAAAAATAGAAACCTGCAATGGAAGAGCAGCTTATCCCGCCGCTGAAATCGGATCCCGAGTTCAGAAGCGAGTTGACTCGCACCGTTATCTCCACCTCGGCCTTGTCCGCCTCCGTTGCTCTCGGGACTCCTGTGCATGCAGCACCGGTAAATCTCTGTTCTTCACTGTAAATATCGATTTTGAGTTTCCGTCCTGATTTTTCTTTTAATTTATTTTATCCGTTGTGCTTTGAATCCTATGATGGCGCTTTGCATGTCATTTTTTATTTTATTTTTTGAATCAGATAATTTTCTTTGTTTCTGGTTTTGATTATCTAGTTATGTGTATATATGTGTTTTTTTAGAAGAAAAATGCTGGATTAGAGATGGAGATCTCATTTCTCTGGAGGTGTAATTTTGGTTGAGGAATAAATGATGTCATTTCTGTTTTGATTTATGTGGAAAGATATTTTGGGATGGATTCAGAGGTTCATAGTGGTGAACATGGTTTTCTGTTGATTCTTTAGTTGAGTTTTCAATTTTAAGCAAGGATTTGAATTTAGAATTGAATTCGTGTGGGATTATGAGTCCGGGATCATGACGGTACTGAATTATATCTGTTTTTCCTTCCTTACCGAAACGACAGTTTGCTACCTATTTAGGAACTGATTCAATTGAAGGTGAAATAGAAATTAAATTCATTGAGGGGATGGAGGCTTTTTTGTTATGTTTTTCTTCTTACATCGTTAGGTAGTTTATTGCAGAAAGTTTCTGGTACCTGTTGACTTTCTGTTCAGGGCACATAACCTATTGACTTCTAGAGCAGCCTAGTGTCCTCCACTTGTCAGTTTTTGGGAAAATGGATATGGATAACAATGCGGCGGCTAAATACTTCAGGATCAATATAAAGTATTATAGTAACTGGTACATCAGATCGGGTTTTACCGGTATTCCAGCGTGTGATGATCAAGTTTATTTATAGTGTTGGATATGACTTGCTCATTCCCAATGTAAGATGATAATGACAATGAATCACTTCATCACACTCGACGCCAAAAGTAGATGAGCACAAGTGAGGGGAGGGGGGGATCACAGTTTAAACTGATTAGTTCAAGGGATCTACAATGTTGCACTTCTGTAACGACCGTTTGTGGCACACTTTTGCGCTGGCGTGTTCTAGAATTCTCCACATTTCTTACACAATAATCATGAAAGTGAAAACAAACAAATGTAAGTGCTGCCCGAGCTTAGCAATATCAAGTAAATCTCTTGCATCTTAGTTCCTGATTCATGCGTTCAATGTAATTTGGGAATTTAGCTTTACATAGACGTCCAAGTATCTTCTCGCTCTCTATTAATTGTTTTTATCTTTCAGTAATTTATTATACAATTTCTGAATGCAGGTTCTAGTCTATACCTTATAAACAACAAGCCCTAGGATTTTTGTTTTGTTTTTGTTATTTTGTTTTTTATGTTTTTTGTTTTTGTTTTCTGCTATTAGCCTCAATCCTACCACCTCTTCCATCTGCTTGCCTGTGAATAATTTGAAAAAGAAAAGCTGTGGCTGGCACCTACTACAATTGACTACTATGAATTTGCAATTTTCAAATTGGAAATGAATCTAGGAAAAGTTTATTTTATGGATTTGTTCTACTTCAACTGTTGAAATTTTCCTCAAGATCTGAATTAAGCTCCTTTCTTCCTTTTGTTCACTTGATTATGATATTCCATTTCAGGGCATACCCATAGAGTGGACAAATGAGAAGCATAGATTGTATATAAATTCCCTAGAAACATCATTTGTTAATAAGTTGTACCAGTCCAGGCATTTGCGGGACTGTCATCCACAAATGTATGTTCAGGGGGCACATCCATCACAAGAGTTGCCTTTCAGGACTTATAATTCTTCTGACCAGGTCCGGGAGTCAAATCTGGTATATAACTGTTGTCTGTGTGAGCATGTCGGTTTGTCTGGAATCTTAATCATTTCCCTTCCTGTATTTCTTATCTTCTTGAATTGTTGCAGTTCATGGTTGTTCGAGATAGGCGTTCTAAGAAGATCATCTCTCTAAGGAATGAAACTCCGCTGGAAAGCACTGCTGATTCTAACGTTACTGTGGAAAGGCCCAGGATGGATAATATTGTGTCTTGTTATAAGGGGATCCACTTAAGAAGGAAACCGACCTCAGAACACTTGGGTGTAACTGCAAGAACTTCCGAGAAGAACCCTGCATTTCGTCAGGATTTAGTTGGCAGTACTGCAGGTAACGCTGAGTCTGACTTGACTAACTTTCCTTGACATTGCAAATTTGTCCCTTAATTTTCTAATAATTTTGGTAATTGCTTCCAAAACCAATCTCTTCCTTACATAAAGTTGCCAGAAGTTTCTCCCATATTTTGTAAATTGCTTTCTGCAGTATGCAAACCCCTCCAGCTTATGTACATTAACAAAAGTAGGAAGTTTTTTATGTGTTGTTCTCCTGGACTTACCTCATTTCTACTTAAATCCACCTACTCACATGTTGGGAAACTTAGCATTATCTTTGATCTTTCCACTCTCCCTGGAATCAATAAGGGTTTGGTAATTGCTACATGCCTTAAGGTGAGGTTATGGTTACCTAATTATGTTTGTAAAGACATATATAGTTCCATTAGTTTCTTTGTTTGCTTTATTATTTCTAAAAATTGGTAGCTTTGAGCAAATTAATAACTGATTTTACTTTTGTTGAAGTTATTGTGTGGAAGATTAGTTTCAAGGTTATTTTAAATCTAAATCTTTGTCTCTCCACAGAAGTTTCAGGTCAGAACTTTGTGGAGGAGGACCATAGAGGGAAGTTAAGCTGTGAATTCATACCAAAAAGGCTTAGAAGGGCAGCCGATACTACCAGCAAGGATCAAGTAATGTCCATGATTACTTCAAAAAGAATAATTTAATTGCCTCACTTATCACACATGATTCAGATAACATGATTATTTTTCAGTCTTGGTTATTTGGGTACTTGCTTTTGTTAATTTGCTGGTATATCCTCTTTCCAGCTTGTGCCATTGGGATATGATACAAAAGAGGTTTCAATGGCCCATAACGCTCCCTCCAAAGGAGAAGAACAAGGGCATCATCAATTGCTATTGGAACACCATGAGAGCTTCATCTGTCCAAAATCTATCTTTACTGTTTCTTAGTGGGCAGCTTGGTTGCAACTCAGTACTGGAGTTTAACAGGTAGATACTGATAGATTGAAACAAACTGGAGATAATCTTATTCTTTCCATTCTCTGCTATTTGCGGTAATGCTATCGAAAGACTAGGAAATATATATGTATCTGTTATGATCCAAGTATGGTGGTGGGTGGATGGATGAATGGATATAGGGAGTAGGTTTAGTTGATAAATAGTAGTAGCTTTAGGTTTCTCGGTCATTTGCCATCACCTCACCAGTTTTGTTGTTGTTTGTGCATTTCAAGTTGAAGTGCGCCGTTTAAAGAAAATGTAGAAGGTATGTAGTAGTGGGGTCTCCATCCCAACTCCATGTATTACATTTGTATCTAAAGGCATTTTGGCCTATCGATAGTAAAATCTCAAGTGGATTTGGTTATGTCCTTTGATGGCACGGTGAACCACTGAACGTTTTTGCTTCCTTTGTGTCTATTATTTATGTTCTATCATAATTCTACATATCTTACGGATTCATGTAAAAATAGTAGTTTACGCAGATCAAAATAAGTTTTGAATGAGTAGGAGATATGAATAATGTTATCGGGAAAAGAAAAAGATCTCCTATTTGTGTTTTTGTTTTTGAAAATAGATCTCCTAATGTTATTCATATAGAATGAAACACATTTTTTTGGTACGTTATGTTAGAACTTAGAAGAATGAAGTATACAAAGATAACACAGAAGCATGTGACATATGCTTTTGTTATTAAACGCTTCCTCGGTTCCTCCTTTCATGATGCAATTTTCCACCAGTCCCACTCCTCGCTTTTCATGATGCAGTTGCCACCACTCTCTCCACGACTCAGCCTACCTCTGCAGATATAAGCGCCAAATTCATCAATTGAATTATTAATGTGACGTTTACACAATACGTGCCTGTGCTTTGAGGGTTCAATTATTCAAAGTTTATTCATCATTCAGTTCTTAACGTTATCTTTTTTAGTCAACGATAAAAAAAAATGTTATCTTTTTTAGTTATAGAGAGATCGAGTTATTAGGAGATCGACATAATGTCCACAACAAACGTATGTGCATCAATGTGTAAATGAACCGAGTAACTAGTAATCTAGTAAGACATGTAAATATATACCATTTTCAAAACTGGAACGAAATACTGATGGTGATAAAGATATCTTTTCAAGTAAGATATTACATGAAAGTGAACAGCAAATGCATGCGATTAGATATAAAAATTTTCTTGGCCAAAAAAAAGATATAAAAATAGCAACATAACTAGAGGTCTCAATTCTGAAAGAGCAAACACTGAAAAATGCGAACCAAATTTTCAAATCGTCGAGCTTTGAAAGTTTCCAAACTTTCCATGTTTGTCCAACCCGACTCTGCCACCGTGGTTATCCTTGCGTCTCCTCCAAAAAAACCCAATTGAATTCTCCGACTCTTCCACCTTGTTGACTTGAAACTAAAGCAATAAAACCAAACCCATTTCCTTCTCTCTCGAAAACCCAACAATGCTTCCTCTCTGCTAAACCCCCCAATTTCTTCTTCCTCTCTTTCTCGCCAAAACAAACCAGACCCACGTTAGAGAGAGACCCATTTCTTGATGGGTGTGTTTTCGTTTCAACGAGGATCGAGAACCGCGACGACCCACGAAGCCTTGCCGGTCTCCGGCGCCGGTGCTTCCTCGCCGGCGACGAACAAGCGACGATGGTCCAATCTTATGCCGTTCGTCGTTGCGTTCGTGGTCATTGCGGAGATCTCGTTTCTGGGTAAGCTTGATTTGGCGAACAAGGCTGCTTTGGTGGATTCGTGGACGGAGTTGTTCTCGCCGATTCCGATGGTGAGTGGTCGTGAGGATTTGGGCCTGGCCGGTGATGATTTGGGCCTGCTGAGCTGTGAGGAATGGTTGGAGAGAGAGGATGCTGTTGAGTATTCCAGAGATTTTGGGAAGGAGCCTGTTTTGGTTTCTGGGGATGAGAAGGTGTGTGGTTCTATAAATTAGTTTGAAATGTTTTCCAAATGCTTTGCGTATTGTGTTCTTATTGTTTCTGAGTTTTCGGCTTGATTATGATCATGTACTATATGATAATGTCGTTTGCAAGTTTTTGTTTTTATCATTGAGTTTGAGAATTGGGAGGAAAATTGGTTCTTAGACGACATATATTCTTGTTATCGAAAGATGGATATGAAGGTTGGGTATTTGCTTTCTTAACATTATGTTAGTGTTGGTTAGTTCTTGTTACACTACTTAAGCTATTGATACTTGAGTAAGAGGAGGATTATATATCGGTCATTGTGTTAGTCTCGTGTAGAGTGTGGTGCAGCTATGATGGGACCTAGAACATTTTAGTTGTTGGGTTGAAGGCCATATTTTTAATTACTGTTGAGCAAAAGAACGAGAAAGATTTGGATTGTGATGACTCGAGAGAATGGAAAGTTTGTGACTTTGTGCAATGGACAGTAGTTGACAAAGTGTGGCAGTGAGGTATTTTGTTGGTGAAGTTGATAATTCTTTTATCTTTTGGGTCACAAAGACCATCCTTAGAACATACCATGTGCAGTGTTTGAATTGGGCCTCTCTCTGTGTTTTGGTAGAAAGAAGGAAACATTAGTTTTATTTTTTCTTGAGGGATTTTATCATGGAGCCTTTGTATATAAGTGTGATTCAATATTTTCATGTCTTGCCTTTGTTCTTTAATGCTTTCTGCTCACTTCTGCACAGGACTGGAAATCTTGTTCTGTCGGATGCCAGTTTGGAGATAATTCTGGTAGAAAACCTGATGCTGCATTTGGTTTTGGTCATCAAGACGGGGCATCCAGTGTTCTCCGATCCATGGAATCAGCTCAATACTATGCAGAGAACAATATTGATAATGCAAGACGGTGGGTAAGCACGATTTAAAATGGCTGTTGAATTCTTAAAAGACCTTTTTTTTTTCTTTTCCAAATAAACTTATTAGTTCTTTGTAACAGGAATTGCAGTTTCATAGAAAATCTTCTTCAACTGGTTTTAAGATTGTTTATGGTTTGGTTTCTCGCAAAATGTGCATAAATTTGAAAAGCTAAAAACAAATGATTTCATCTATAGTGTGTTGAATAGCCAATTATCTGTCTAGTTGTTTATAATATATAACAAATTTCGTTTCTTTCCATGCTGTTTCCAAATTAACTTTTTTAGCTTTAGAAGTTTAGAATATCTTTACATGAGTGTTAATTCTTCATCAAACTATAGGAGGAAATAAAGTAGCAGATAGACATTTAGTATATTCCTCATTTCATTAAGTAGAGTGTTCAGCTCTTTTTATCATCAAGTTCTGAACAGAACTTACATGATGGTCACGTGCTGCATTTTTTATACAACTTTGCTCCTACAGAAAGAGTGTTTACTATGTTTTGTGCTGTTTGTGTTGCATAGAAACACTTAAGACCTGGAATTGTGTTTATTAAATAAAAGCCCAAGCTTGTTGGTGGGTCATACTATTATCATGCAGTCATTTAGAATTACCTGCTAGACCATTTCTCAATTACATGGCTGATGGTCCTTCTAGAGACCTTTTTGTGTTGTCTCCCTTCTGGCAGTTAGGAGATAATGGATCCTTCTCGAATGTCAATTCATTTCTGTTGGAAACCTTTTGGTATAGCTCATAGTTGTATTTTTTTTTTCTGTGGAACAGGAAGGGTTATAATATTGTTATGACTACTAGTCTCTCATCGGATGTTCCTGTGGGATATTTTTCTTGGGCCGAGTACGACATCATGGCTCCTATCCTGCCTAAGACTGAGAAGGCCCTTGCAGCTGCATTTATTTCCAACTGTGGTGCTCGCAACTTCCGCTTACAGGCTCTTGAAGCTCTTGAAAAGACTAACATCACGATAGATTCTTATGGTGGTTGCCACAGGAACCGTGATGGAAAAGGTGCGTAGATTTTAAATATGTGGTATCATTAGAATCTACATCTCTGACTGCATTGCTTGCTTGGGGTATTCTATAGGTTTGCTACAAACAATGGCTGGATTGTTGAGACATTTATGCTTTTGTGATCTGTGTTGGCGTTGTAGATAATACTGGTTAGATTTAGATCGATATAGATTAACAGGCATATGTTTTTTTTTTTGGGTACCCTTGTCATTTGTTTCATTTAAGTTGTTTTCCCTGGCTTTAAGGACATAAGAATTTCGAAGTGTCTTTCCCGGAAAATATTCTTCATCTCATGGATAATTATCTTATTTATCAGTTAATCTTGCTATAAGGTGGCAAGAAACCTATATTGAGTGATATATGTTGAACTAGTTTCATGTTCTTGGAATTGAATTACCTTCATTGATTTTTTATTTTAGTTTTTATTGCCTTCAGATTATGTGGGGTAGCTCTAATTTAAATTGCAGTTAAACTTTTACTTGGTTTTCCTTCTATCAGTTAGGATCTCTATATACTTGCATGCATGGTGTGTATGTAGACATGGCTTGGTGATAAATTTTATATGGCCTTTTAGTATTATATCTTACTCTCCTTAGCATTTCTGTACTATGATTAATTTCTTTTCCTTTAAACAAATTTCAGTGGACAAAGTTCAAACTCTGAAGCGCTATAAGTTCAGTCTGGCGTTTGAGAATTCCAACGAGGAGGATTATGTTACTGAGAAGTACTTCCAATCTCTAGTTGCTGGTATGAAACTACTCTGTCTGTCATGCTGATTTTGTAGTTTCTAACCTAGAGTTGGGAAATCTTTGGGACACCAAAATGGTTGAAAACTCAGAGAAAAGCCACCGGCATCTCATGGAAAAAGTCTTCGTGACATTTAGTCAAACATGAGATTTCAATTTGGATGGATTATATTCACATGTGCTTTCATCTTTTAATTTGCAATGTTTAGCCTCTACGAATCTATAAGATCTTATGGTTCCTGTTTGTTACATTTAATATGAGGACAATTTACTATACAAGGGAAGAAAATGCATTTCAGTGGCCTAAAGAATAATTCTAATCTGCAATACTTATGTTTGGCAAAAGATGCTGATGGTGGATGTTGATATACCTTCAGGAACTATACCTGTAGTTGTTGGTCCTCCAAATATTGAAGAGTTTTCTCCTGGTCCTGGTTCAATTTTATTTATAAAGGAGCTAAGTGATGTTGAGTCAGTAGCCAAAACCATGAAAAAACTTGCAGATAATCCTGAAGCATATAATCAGTCACTAAGGTATGTTTGTTCCCTCCTAATTGAAACTCTGATCTTCCAAATCCTTTTGTTTATGTTAAAGAGAAAAATGAGGGCCGTTACTGTGATTTGTTTTTGGGGATATGTTGTAGTGTTGCTCTTTTCATAGTTTGTTTCTTTATGAAGATGCTAATTTGTAGAGATATCTGATTACTAGATGGAAGTATGAGGGCCCATCTGATTCTTTCAAGGCCCTTGTGGACATGGCAGCAGTACATTCATCATGCCGTCTTTGCATTCACTTGGCCACAATGATTCGAGAGAAAGAAGAAAGCAGCCTAGAGTTCAAAAGACGACCTTGTAAGTGCACCAGAGGTTCAGGAGTTGTGTATCACTTATATGTGAGAGAAAGAGGCAGATTTGAGATGGAATCCATTTACATAAGGTAACTTTATTTTTTTTTAGAACCTGGCCAGATGGAAGTATTTTCATCTCCTTGCATGATTCAGATGCCTAAAATTCTTATATCTGATTTTTCCGGGCAGGTCGAGCAATCTGACTCTTGAGGCCTTCGAGTCTTTGGTGCTCACAAAGTTCCAATCACAGAAACATGTGCCCATTTGGAAAGAGGAAAGACCTGAAGTCTTGAGAGGAGGAGACAACTTTAAAGTCTATAGAATATATCCTGTTGGTTTGACACAGAGGCAGGCTTTATATACCTTCAGATTTAAAGGGGATGCTGATTTTAGAAGTCACGTAGAAAGCAACCCGTGTGCGAAGTTTGAAGTCATATTCGTGTAGATATATGCATTTTGTCACACCTTTAAGCAAGGATATGTCAACTTTTAGTCATTCTCCATTGATACATTTACGGAGAGATTGAGGTGATCACGTCACATTCGGGCAACTTTGTTATGTCCTCATTGTACACGTTGATTGTTACAGGAGAGTCTTTAGGAAGAAGGTGATAGGCTGTACGTTGATGATACGACCAGCTAATTGTGAACCCTTGACAAATAGGGGAGAAAAAAAATCGTAGTCTGGATTTACGTACATATCTTTTCTGCCTTCTAGTAAATGGAGCTGATTACAAACATTCGACTGTTTATTTGAAAGTTATCAGGGAATCCTTATTTTAAGGTAATCATTCAATCTCTCAAATCAGACTTCATGATTTGATCATTGTAGAGAGAAACTGTCAGATTTTACTTTCTCTTAACATTCTTCACTCCGCTTCATTTCTCAACTAATCAGTCATAAGTTTTTTAGTAGTTTACCTCATACTATTATATTTCCTAGTCTGATTGCAAATGTCCCAGGGCAAAGGAACTTGGCCAGCAAACCCAAAAAACTGATTACAAACCAAGTTACTTGTTGGGGACTTTTAGGCTTATCTTACTTTTCGATTTTAAGTTCACATCTTGACCATTCAGTTTATAGGTATTTATGAGTAGATTATATATATCTGTAAATTTTTAGCCATATTGAAAATCGTTAAGATATTCTTAAGTGTGATTTACCAATTATGAACTTGAACGGTTCATGTTTGACAGATTTGGTTCGTCCATTAATTTGACCTTAATGATCACCTATTTGGCTAAAAATTTGTAGGACTGATATACTCATATAGACCTAAAAACTGAACGAATGAGATGCCAAAATGTGATCGAAAAATAAGTATTTTAAACCATAAACCGAAAAGTCATCAACTAGTCTTCAACCAATACATTAGTCTGCATAAAGTAAAGATCCATAAACGCAGTTTGCCACTGTAACTATTAGAACAAGTGAACAACCACTAACAGTAGTTACAAAATCAAAGATCACTGGATAACCTTGTTTCAATCTCTAGCCATGGCGACCTTTGTTGATGCCATGGCTGTTGGCTACTTGGCTTAGCATCGTGGGGGTTTCCAGTTACCTCCCCACTACAAGTGTTATGCGACTCAGAAGCGATTGAAGTTCTATTCTTCCTCTTTCTATGGCTAGGTTATATTGCTTGAAGCCATAAACCCTAGAAGTGGGACAAGCTCTTACAAAATCGTTTGACACATCTTCTATTTATATTTTACAAGATTAAGACTGTCTCAATGAGTAGTACTACAACAAGACTAAGATTTCAAATTGAAATTAGGATAATATCTTAACATTTTTTTAACTCTTTTAAGATATTATTGGATTCAGTAAGACTGTGCTCTTGAAAAACTTATATGAAATTTATCAATATTAATTAATATATCTAGGCCTAGGCAGCCAGGTTCATTTTCCAAGGATGCTTTTGCTTATTGGTGTATGCTTTTTTCAATTCATTTTTTCTTTCAGTTATAACAAAGAGATCTCTATAACAAATTATTTATGTACAAGCTTTTCCAATTTCTCCTCAGATTACGAGAACGAGTGTCTTTTTCTGGGGTTTCTATATACTGCCATTTGCAGTTAAGAATAGTTTGTTTCCATGCATTTCTGGTATCCTTCAATTGTCTATATATGCTTGTTTCTATATTTGCATGTATACTGTGATGCACTGATGCTTATTTTGGTTATTTGCCTTTGTCAATAACAAACTAAGCAATGAAATTAGCTGTAAATAGAAACTGCAACCAGTTCATTTTCTACACTATATATTCAACACCCTCATGCCAAATCTCTTCACCAGGTGCAGTTCCCGCAGGACCCCCTATAGCCAAATCTCTTCAGCACGACATAAATTAATTATAGGGTTAATTCTATAACTTAGAATATATATAGAGCTTCAAATGGCTCCCAAATTCTTTGTTGCTTCTGTTCTCCTCCTACAGCTTGCGGCAATCGCCTTCTCCATACGCTTGCCATATTATGTAAGTTCTTAACAAAACACCCTCTTCTCTTAAACATATATATATATATATATATATATATATATAATATACATTTACTTCCTGTATTTACTTATGTCTTTAATTTCCATTTTGAAGTGATACTTTAGATATGCATGTCTCGTTTAATTTTCTAACTATCAAAAAGTGCACATGTGACATTATTTTGTATCATATAGCCACCACGGCCGGATAAGGGTATTCCAGGAGGTCCCGCGCTTGGCCTTCCGGGAGGTCCGGCGGCGGGGATTCCTGCGCGGCAAGAGGGTCCGGCGGGAGGAAGTACTACTGCACCTGGGGCAGAAGTAGGAGGAGCCAACAGCGGGAAGAAGTGGTGCATTGGGAAGAAAGATATTTTGACAAGCCTTTTGAAGACTGCCTTTGATGAGATTTGCAAAGAGGTCGATTGCTCGCCCACAGGACCAACAGGAATATGCTATGATGAATCCATTTGGTCCAAGGCTTCCTACGCCATGAATCTCAAATATCAAAAGAATGGCCAAAAGGATTCTGACTGTAATAACAAAGGAACGTCACAGATCGTCACCATCGACCCTAGTAAGCTATCAATATTGTTTTGCTTTGTTTTACTTACATATATTGCTTATTGTGAAGAAAATTTATCTAATTTCATTTCCATTTTCTTTTTCTTTTTGTAGGCTGGGGAAAATGCGTGTTGATCTCTTCTTAAGAGCTGAAGGGGGAAGAAGTTGGTGTTGATCGTGTAATGTATCATCATAAGTACTATAAGCAATCGACCTAGGAAAAGAGAAGGCATATATGTACAAGTAACTTATGAATAAATGTTGTGCATGTTATCAATGTGATTTATTTTTCGAATAGAATAACAAGGTACAAAATAGGACGAGCTACCAAACGAAACCTTTATATCTACGAACAATATGAATGGAATAGATAAAAAAAACAGCCAAGCAAACGGGGGAAGCAAAGTTTAAACAAGAATTGAAATTTGTTTAGTCCCTGTGGTTTGAAGTCAACATTTATTTAGTCCTTGTGGTTTTATTTTAATCTGAATTGTTAGGACCCACATTCAAGGAAATTTTACCGAAAATTCGGCATAACCTTCCTTGAAAATAGACAACCCTTACCTAAAAAATCTAACTTAACACTTCTATAATCAAACATTTATCTTCAACACCTGGAGCCTTCATGCTCTCCAAGTTCATCACATCTCCCAATAAATCAATTACTCAATTAAAATAATCCCACAACCAACAATACTCAAAATTAATTTACTAACTGGTTATCATAGCATATCTAATAATGAAAGAATAACAATGAATAAAGATTAAGCGGAAGCAGCCTCTGACTATGTCTCGACTCCATGTACGCTCGACGGCGTGTGTCTACGAACTCGTATCGCCAAATTCTACAACTTTCATGAAGAAAGTTTCTCAAGAAACCCAATGAATAAAAAGTCAACTCTATGACCCTGAAAGGAAAAAGAATCGTTTCAGGTAATTTATGCCTCTGAACACTTCCGCCATTCCTTCGAACCTCAAAAACACACTAACTTCTAACTTGAAAACTCCCAAATAATATTACAAACTAATATCAAATTTCAGGGGTATTACGATACCCAACAAACCTCTTCGTCCGATAGCGATTCTAGTGACGATAGCCAAATTACAGAATTAAACCAAATATTTCAAACTTTAAATATAGCACCTTTAAAACTAGACAGAATAGTTCATCCAAAGAAGTAACCTTTTAAAACTTGGACAGAACATCCTCTCCCTTTGGATATACAACCTAGTAATCATCTTAATAATCAATTCTTGGTTTCTTCTGATAAAACTTATGAATGGAACATTGATAATTTATCAAAACAAGAAATCTTAAATAAACTACATCACATGTCTATGAAAGCTAATAGCTATGTCACTAATCATAATTTCAGCCAGCCTGAAATTATTGACATACTTTCCACAGGATTTACAGGAATGCTTCACTCCTAGTGGGAAAAACATCTCACTCCTGATTCTAGGTCATCCATTAAACATGTCATCAAATGTGATGAAGATGAGACACCCATCTTTGACGATCACACAAAAATGGGGATTTCTGATGCTGTTAATACCTTATTATATCATAGGTACCCCTAGTCATATTACTTCCAGAATTCATGATCAACTCAGTAAGTGATTTCAAATGGTACAAAGATTTTTTCATTTCTCGAGTTATGCTTAGAGACGATAGTAATCAACCGTTTTAGAAAGAAAAATTCATAAATGGTCTTCCAAAATTGTTTGCTCATAAAATCAGGCAAGTCCATAATAATGAAACAGGTCACATTAACTATGATTCTTTAACTTATGGAAATATAATTACAGTTATCCAAAAAGAAGGATTAAAAATGTGTATAGATATGAAACTAAATGCTCAAATAAAATCAGATAAGAAAACAGCTAATTATGAACTAGGAAATTTTTGTGAACAATATGGCTAACTTCCTTCAAGGAGACAAAAGGCAAACAATAAATTTGTTCCACATTATTCAAAAAAAAAGATTTAAACCTTATAAAAGTAACTTTGAGCCCAACAACTTTTATTCCAAAAACAAATTCCACAACAATTGGTCCAAAAAACCAAACAGTCAACTAAAGAATAAATCTTTCGATAAAAGAAAAAAGCTAAATGTTTTAAATGCAATAAGACTGGCCACTTTGCAAATAATTGTCCAGTTAAACGTATTATTAATCAATTAAAAATCTCTCAAGAAGAAAAAAAAAACTTATACAAACCTTAGAACTACGAAATACTGATTCAGAAATAAGTGAAGATGACATCACATTAATGGAATCTTCTTCCTCCTCTAAATTCGATGAACATTCTTCCCCAGATATTACTTTTGGGTGTAAGGATGCATGTAATTGTAAAACAATAAATGTTCTTTCTAAACAGGAAGAGCAAGAAGAACTATTAATTGATTTAATAGGTAAAATAGATAATCTTGAACTTAAAGCTGAGTACCTTCAAAAATTTTAAAAAAATAATTACCAAAGAAGATGTAGTTAATCCTCCCTCACAAAAAATTAGTCTTACTACAACTTTTGATAAATTTTCTACTAGTAAAAAAGAATTAACAATCCAAGATTTGCAACATGAAGTGAAAATAATCAAATGTCAAATACATACTTTACAACAAACACATTTAAAACTCACAAATGACAATAAAGAAATTAAACAAGAATTAAACTTACTTAAAATAAATAATCAATTTCTTAAATTACAAGATCCCCCTGAAAATCCTTTTTTAAATCTTTTTCCCGCAAATAATGAAGCTGAAACTTCTGAAAATAATACCGGTAGTATCATACGCCAAATCCAACTTAAAAAATGGTACATTACTGTCCAACTCAAAATAAAAGATTTTCAATTAACAATAACAGCCCTTATTGATTCCGGTGCAGATCTTGACTGCATCCAAGAATGCTTAATACCTTTAAAATATTTTGAAAAAACAAAAGAGTCTTTACGTTCATCCAATGGAACAAAAATTGATATTAAATACGAAATCCCTAAATCCCACATATGCCAAAACAATGTTTGTTTCAAAATTCTGTTTGTCTTGGTAAAAAATTTAACGGATAAAATAATTTTAGGACTTCCTTTCATTACTTTAATTTACCCCTTCAACACCGAATATGATGGTATTGTTACCTACCCTTTTGATGAACCAGTTAAATTTACTTTTCTTTCTAATCCTGAAATCCATACTCTGAAAGCATTTCAAGAAAATAATATTTCAAAAACTCTTAGTTGCATCCAAGCAAAAAATAAACAAATAGCCTTTCTTCAAGAAGAAATTAATTTCAAAAGTTGAAGATCAACTCCAAAACTCTTTTCTTAAGCAAAAAATCAAAACTTTTGAAGAAAAAATTATCAAAAAAGATGTTCTGATATTCCTACTGCCTTTTGGCATAGGAAAAAACATATTGTTTCTCTTCCTTACATCAAAGAGTTTAATGAGAAAAATATCCCTACTAAAGCTCGTCCAATTTAAATGAATCATGATATTATGGATTTCTGTAAAAATGAAATTACTGATTTACTCAACAAAAACATTATTCGCCCTAGTAAATCCCCTTGGTCTTGCCATGCTTTCTATGTTCAAAAAAAGGCTGAACTCGACAGAGGAACTCGTCGGTTAGTCATTAACTATAAACCCCTTAACACAATCTTGTAATGGATCAGGTATCTTATTCCCAATAAAAGAGATCTCATTAACAGGTTAAATAAATCTATTATTTTTAGTAAATTCGATAGTTAGGATTTTGACAGATCCAAATCAATGACGCTAACAAATACAAAATTGCATTTGTCACACCTTTTGGTCATTATGAATGGAATGTTATGTCATTCGGCCTAAAGAATGCTCCTAACGAATTCTAAAACATAATGAACGATATATTCAATCCTTATAGTCATTTCTCCATCGTCTACATTGATGATGTTTTGATCTTTTCAGAGTCAATTGATCAGCACTGGAAACATTTACACCAATTCTTTTCCATGATAAAGAATAATGGTTTAGTTGTTTTTGCTTCAAAAATCAAATTATTTCAAACTAATATTCGTTTTCTAAGATTTAACATTCACCAACTCCAAATTACACCCATTGATAGAGCAATACAATTTGCTGATAAATTTTCAGATATCATTTAACATAAAACCAATTACAAAGATTCTTAGGATCTTTAAATTATGTAGCTGATTTTTACAAAAACCTTAGGAAACAATGCAAACCCCTATTTAATAAGTTATAGAAGAACCCTCCCCCTTGGACATCAGTTCATACATTCTTAGTCAAAAAAAAAATCAAGAGCCATGTTAAAACTCTACCATGCTTAGGTATCTCTCTTTCTGATCCTTACAGGATAGTAGAAACTGATGCCTCTGAAATAGGTTATGGAGGTATCCTCAAACAACAAGTTTCTCCCAGTCATCCAGAACAAATTGTTCGATTTCATTCTAGAGTCTGGAACCTAGCTCAATCAAATTATAGTACTATAAGAAAGAAATTTTATCAATTTTATTATGTATTAGTAAATTTCAAGATGATTTATTAAATCAAAATTTTTTGATCCGAGTTGATTTTAAAAACATTGCTAGCAAACAAATCTTTGCCCGTTGGCTAGCAATCTTAAGTATTTTTGATTTTGAAATTGCATTCATTAAAGGAAGTGACAACCATATCCTAGATTTCCTAACCCGTGAATTTCTACAAGGTACTAAAACATGAAGCCCAGCTAATCCAAAGGGAGAAATCCCAGAAAATCAGTATCTGAGTCACCTTCCCCAGTTAAGAAAGAATCACCCTCCAATATAGTTCCTTATGCAGGTCATCCCCCTATTCCAATAGATAATAGGTATAATGCTCTTGGTAGCACCCTCAACCAAATTAAACCTAATTACCAGTCAGCCTTAGTAAACCAATACGATCCTTACAAATCAGATTCCTCATCCAACCCTCCAGTCATTTATAAAAAATCATCTCCTTACTTTGACAGGGCTGAACATTTCATGTTTTATATTGAACCTTCTATGAGTCATTTAAAAAATCTTATCTCTTTAGTAAAAAGTCATTTTGGCCCAAATTCTCATTACCTTCCTAGTAAACCTTTAACATTTTACAGGAACATTATGTTTAAATCCCAGTCATTATGTATTAAACCAATCCATGACCCAAAAGACCCATATAAAATATTATATCATTCCCTTTACATAATCTGTATCATCTCATTATCTCAATGGGGGTGATTCCCCCTCTACTCCTCACAAATTAGACACATTCACATTTACCTATCATGATTACATTGAAGCATGAAATAAAATCTTTCTCCACCAAACCGAAGATTTTAGCCATTCATGGTTTCTCAATTTTGATAGAAAATTCAATCGCCAATTCCCTATGTGGTTTAGAGATTAGTGGAATAATCATGGATGCCCTCATAACTTTCTCCCCTCAAATCTTCAGCTTGCAGTCACTAAATTTGTTTCAGTTATGGCATTTTTCAGAATATGAGAAAAAGTTTTCCCCCACTTTCCATTTCATGGCTAAATATAGAATTCCTTGGATTTTCAAATGACAATATAAACTTGAATATGAAGATCATATAGTCTTGTGACAACTTTTAGTCAAATGGTGGGATAAGTTCAATTCTGAAAGAGTTTTATCCCAATTTAGTGAAGAATTTTCAGTTATTCCATCCAGTCCAGTAACTCCAATCCCTCAGTTAAAATCTCAGACTCCTCAGATACCATCCCCTTTTAACAAAACAGTCTCCACTCCATCCTCATCCTCCAAAGCAGATGAATTGAAAGAATTGGCCAAATAGTTACTATAACAGGCGGCTAGTTTATCAACAGAAGATGACGAAAGAGAACATTCTCCATCAGAATCATCATCAGCCCATAGTCACCAAGGTTCTCCCAGTCAACCAACCAGGTGGGCAGACTATGAAGATGGTCAATATCCATATGCTGAGTTTGTTTAATTCTAGTCAAGTGAATCCGTGACAGACAAGTTACTATTCATCAACAGTCAAGTGAATCCGTGACAGGCAAGTTACTATTCATCAACAGTCAAGTGAATCTGTGATAGACAAACTACTATTCATCAACAATGAGACAAGTTACTATTCATCAACAGTCAAGTGAATCCATGACAGACAACTTACTATTCATCAACAGTGAAATCCGTGACAAACACTTTGTAATTTCTATTTATAGACGCCTCCAGCTTCGTAGTAAGCAGACTCTATTTTTCCCTCTTCTCTCTCTCTCTCTCTATAGTCAGATCTTCTCATTTTATTCTTAAGTTAGCATATTAAATTTGTCACGCTCCGACTCTTAAATTTTACCTTATTTACTAACATGGTGTTAATAAGAATTTTATCGTCTTCGTCATTGAGTTTTAATTCTAAGGTCCCTAGAGGTGTGTTGAGGGACGAATATTTCGAAAGAATTATTCGTAGGAGAAAAATATGACGACGGTAAAAATGGTAAATTTTGGCTAGTAAAAGGTAATTTTTATTGGGATATTATTTTTTAGGGTGTTAATTTTGGAATGGGTTTTAAGTGAGTGGGTTGACCCGGTTTTGGGCCAAGCCCAGTCAGTCCCTCCGCTCCTCTCTCTCTCTCCTCCCGTTTTCTCTCTCCCCGAGCCCCTCATTGCCGAAAACTTTCCGGCCGCTGTTCGTCGCCGTCCGGCCGCCCCTGACCGCCGCACCGGTCCCAAACGATTGGTCTCTGACCCAGCTTTCGTTCTAGACCGGTGGCAGCCTCCCAAGCGCCGCCGTGAAGGAGGAATCAACCCCGAAAGGTCCGACTGCCGGAAGTGGTTTTCTCGCCAGAACTCCTTCCTCCGGCAGCCATAGCCGGCGAGTCTTGGCTCAAAAGAAAGCCCTCCTCCCGTGCTTCAATCCCTCCAAAGGGCTCCCGCCATATTGAGCTAGGTAAGGAGGAATCGGTATTGGAAATTTCTAGGGCTTTATTGTTTGTTTTCATTCGATTGACATGATTAGGCTTAGAATTAGAGTTTGTGCTAGTTAGGAATGTTGTAGAGGAGGTTGAGAGGAAGGTGCTGTCAAATTTTGGTGAGCATCGGAGGTCGCCGGAGCTGGTCGCCGGCGTCGCCGCCGATAAAATGTTTTTGGTGGAGAATTTTATGAGGAGTTTAATGGAATGAGTTTTAGAATTTTTGGAGAAGTATTGGATATGCTTGGAAATTGTTTAAGTTTGGTATTTTTGGCGGATTAATAAGTTAAAATCCGGTCATTGGATTGTTTTATGATTAGGACGTTGGAATGTGATTTTTGAGGATGTCGGTATTTATGGAGATTTGTGGTTGGCAGTGAAGTTAAGATTTATGGCGATAGGCATGGTTGAGTGCGAGAAACTCATATTTAATTATGCCTATTTTCTTTAAGCGTCGGTGTTTTATTTAAGGATTTATTTATGTTTGGAACAGGACGCGAGGAGGCTCGAGCAGAGGAGACCTCCGACCGACATCAAGCTTAGGCCTAAGTTGTGAGTGGACCTTTGTTTTAAGAGAAATTCGTCCATATGGTATGTCAACTTTCGGTCTTTATAAGTTTTGGTATACCAACTTTCTTAAACATCAGAATGGTATGTCATGTTTCGCCCCCGACTGAAGATTGGTACTTTTGACCGTCAGCTTCGTTACGACGCGATTCAAAAATCAAAAATGGGGGGTACTGTGGTAAATTTACATGTGACTGATTAAACCTATTTTCTCTTAAACTCTCTCAGCCTCTCCTCTGTCCGCTCTCTCTCTCGTCTCTTTCACTGTCCGCTCTCTCATCTCTCTCGTCTCTTTCGCTGTCGCTCTCTCATCTCTCTCTCACCATCTTACAGTTGATCCGCTTTCTCTCTCGTCTCTTTCGCTGTCTGCTCTCTCTCTCTCTCGTCTCTTTCTTTGTCGCTCTCTCTCATCTCTCTCACCAACTTTTGCTGTCAGCACCTCTGGTTTGTCATCGTTGACAACAACCGTGTCAGCTAGCAACAAGGAGAAGTTCTGCTGCTTTGAATTACTGATACCACTCTGCAAGTTATGAAAACCGAGTGACACATTAAAGACCATGCCTGCTTTCAGCACCCTGTCATTTATTCCATTAAGATTCAACCCAGATTTGCGAAACTCAATACCAATGCCTGTCCCAGTAGATTTTGTCAGATTAGGTAATAGTTCAGGAGCATCCTTCTCTAAACAGAAAGTGCAGCTAGATATGCTGCACTGGCTTTACTTTCAGGCTTCAACTCACTAATGGCTGCAGCATGGGCCTTGAGAAGAACATCATATGCCTTGCTCTGAATGGAATTGGCATCAATCAAAAAAGTCCTGGCAGCATTCGAGCAGTAATTGTGATAACGGGATCCAATAGCACATATGATCACACTGGCACGATCATAATAAAGACACTCGTCATTGCTGGCAGCACCAGGTCTGAGATCAAACTTTCCTCCACTCTGAAAGATTGGAGGGTAACAGATATCAACATTCTGAGGATTGAGCTTTAGCCCAACTTTAGAGGGTTCCAATATAAGTTTCTCTGTCTCATCCATCAAAGAAGAGTGAGTGAATTTCTTCTCATCATCAATTACATTCTCAAGCTTCGTCACCATTTTCTGCATGACAACACTACTTAAGTAAGCAGCCTTCTTGATATCACCAAGTTCCTCTTTCTCCTTGACAGCAAACAAGTCAGACAACCCATTTGTTACATCACCAAGCTGAACAGTTGCACTCTTCAGCTTCTCAAACCACAATTTCAAAAGATTCCCCTCTGGTTCCTCCCTTGCTATCCTACCTACAACAACAGTATCATGGCCATCAGCCCTTGGTTGAGCACGAATGACACCCAAAACAGCATCCATCAGAGCACCGCCATCATCACTCTTTGCCTTCACATGCGTCACAAGATCAACACCCACAACCTCTTTGGCAGCCTTCTTCACACCTTGGAAAAAAGACACCTTCTTCTGGCTACCCAAGAAATGAATATGCTTCTTCATGAAAACCATTATCGTATCTGGAACATCATAACCAACCATCCACATCTGTAATGCCGAAGATTTAAGGTATCGGATTTCATCTGACTGCGGCGGTGTTGCAATTGCAATAACCTCACAAGAATCCCACAACTCAGGGTGCTCATTCCAGTGCGAATACAGAGCCTTCAACCTCTGACTGAAAACATTCAAGTCAATGGCATAAGGATTATTTCCGGCTCCAGCACCCTTTGTAGGTTTACCATTTCCATTCCGATTATCAGCCATTACAAACTGACTCTGCATAACACAGATATTCCATTAATGGACTCCAAATGAGCAAATTTGCAACATCAACATCAATAAAGTTCTACTGCATTCCAAAATTGGTGGGAAAATATTAGGGAATTGGCGGGATGATTGGAGAGACCAAAATACCCATGAAAAATTGGCAGCTAGCAACTGCTATAACGAAGCTGACGGTCAAAAGTACCAATCTTCAGTCGGGGGCGAAACATGACATGCCATTCTGATGTTTAAGAAAGTTGGTATACCAAAACTTATAAAGACCGAAAGTTGACATACCATATAGACGAATTTCCCTTGTTTTAAATAATGTGCTTGAAATGTTTATTGTTGAATAATTTTCCTTGTTGGATTTTAATCGGAATTGAGAATTTCGGTGTTTATACTCTTTTATTGACGTTTATGAGTATAGTATGTATATAAGTGAACGCTAGCTAGCTATATGTGATTTTCCCCCATAATGAGGAAAAATGTCATTATGGGGTGACGTGAGCGTTAGACGCGAGTGTAGTAGCCTTGTACGACTTTCTACTTTTCGAGCTTATTCTATTTTTCGCATTCATTCATAGAATTCGTACAAGGAGTCAGCACGTATATATATACCCACTCGTGCGTTTCTCCCATAATGAGGAAAAATGCCATTATGGGGTGACGTGAGCGTTAGACGCGAGCGTAGTAGCCTGATATGACTATTACTTTTCGAGCTTATTCTTAGATAGCATACAAGGAGTATGACGAGTGTAAATACATATTGATATATTTATAATTTTAACCTGAGAGGTCTTCTTCTGAAGTTTGGGAGTCTAGCGAGGCTAGACACCAATATAGAGTTGTTGAGTTAAGCTTTTAAGCTGTCGCTTGTATAGTGCTTTCCTTTATAGTTTTCTTGGGGAAATATTATTGTTTGTCGAGATTATATTGTTCATCCACTCTGATGTAATTAAATATTTTCCCTTGGGCTTTTCCTTTATTTTTAATTGCCCAGTCTGCAGAGTTCGGGTGAGGTCTAGAAGGAGGCGACGAGGTATAGTTACCCATCTTTCCACTACTGTTCTCCAGTAGGTTATCTGTTTAACCCACTAGGATTTTTATCAGCTTCCGTTGTCTTTCTTGTAGTAGTTCTGAATACTTTCGGAAAAATAACTATGTATTATTTTATTCGGTTATTTGGGTTAAACTGAAGAAATTATATTTTGGTTAAGAGAATGTTCTTTAATTTTTCCGGGTTAGGGTTGTCCATTTTCAAAGAAGGTTTGCTGAGTTCTTCGGTAAATTTTCTTTGGAGGTGATTCCCGCAGGATTGACCTCGGGTTTCAGGATGAAACTCGGGATGGGTCTTGACAAAATTCATATGTTGAACACTGCTGCTCTTACTCATGTATTGATTTCAACTAGTAAGTTTTATTTATGTTTGTAACCAATATTCAATTCAATATTTAGTTCACTGATTCATGCTTCCGAAACTGGAATCCGAAAAATGAATCTCATAATAAAGAATAATAGTTGTAAAATTTCATAAATCAGCTGTGAACTATCTTGAAAGTATTTGATATATCTGTGAACATATATGATATATGATATATATATATATATATCAGTGAGTATCCAACACCTGTGCACCCAATGTCGTTCAGCCGTCGGTAACCCCACCGTCGGTGACTCGCCTCTACCAACCACATTTGTCATCATTGATCAACATTGCTTAAAACTTTGCGAAAATGCCACTTAACGCATAAGCAGTGCAACTTTGACTTCCAAGCTAGCCACAAGAAGCTGGACTATTTAGGCCACCCAGGGCCGAATAAGTCCACAACAAGGACCAGCCCGGCCCAGAGAAAACAGCCTAATATGGCTAAACGTCCCTCTCTTGACTTGGACAGAAATAGCAACAAGTCCCAATTCCCCATTTACTGGCTCACACGTCACTTCTAGTCCACGACCCGATTATTAAATTATTTATTTTTTGAAAGAATAATGGGACTAGTACGAAGCCTTATAGTCTGAGATATTAGAGATAGGCAAGCATATACGGCATATATCCATACACACATCTATACGCCATTACCAGAGAGAATCAAGCACGAGATCTCGACCTCTCTCTCATTCTCTTATCTCTCTCATCCTTTCTATCTCCGGTTCTCAGTTTCCGAGCGAATTAGGGCAAAGCGCGGATCGGAAATAGAAGAAGATCGCGGGCAATCGTCTCATTGCCGATTCTGATTTCTTTTTCCGATGCACTGAGGTCGAGGCCGGCGCGTGAGTTTTGATCCTGTTCGGTTATTGTTTTGATGCGATTGGGCCGAATTGTGGTTCCAAAGACTCTGAAATGGAATCGTTCTGGAGCCACAATGCCGCCCCAGACTCGTCGCATTTCCTCGTCGCCGTCTACTTCGCCTTTGGATTCTTCTTCGCTCGGCTCTTCCTTGATAGGTTTATCTTCACCGTAAGATTCTTCTTCTCCTTCTTCTTCTTCTTCTTCTTTTGCAAGTGCTTAATCATGCTTTCTGTGATTTTTCCGTTGAATCTTGATTTTTCTTTGTGAAATCTTGGATTAGTTACGCCTTCAATTCGGTTGAGCTCAGAAACTATGATCGTTGCGAAAATTGGAGCATTATATACAATTTTTAGGTTCATTATGCAATGAGTTGGTGGTTCGAATGATTGAGCTATTCCGAATAGTTGTAGTTGGAGGGAAAGAATAAGAGGTGAGGTTAGCGGACATTTTGGAATTACCGGAGTTGAGTAGGTTTGGGTCTAGGGGGATTCATAGAAAAGATTATTGTGGAGCAGTTCGAAGTTGCTATGTGTGTCGTTATTCTTGGTTGCAATATGTTTTTTTTGGTTGCAGTTAGTGTCAGCTTTATAGTGATTGCGGGGGGAAGTCTGAGATTTCTGATTATTTGTAAGATTTTAGGGTATTGAAGTGGTTAATTAAGATGATCAAGAACCTGAAACTGCAAGGATTTAGGTCTAGCGTCCGGAAATGGTGATCTTTCTATGTCTTCAACATGATAGTTGCCTAGCTTCATGAATTCATGAATTGAGTTCTGTGTTGATTTATCGACTTGGTTGATAGTGAGTCATTCAAGGTTTTGGCGTAGCATCTGTAAATTTTGCATTTTGTATTCCCTACTTGTCGGGTGTTAAAATGAATTGTAGACCTTTGTTGATAATGGAGGTTGTCAATGCCTGGGAGATTGGCTTAGTCAGTGTCAGCGTTTGCTTCAAGGTTCAGTATGTTGGGTTAAATCTTCTTCTAGACTTCTAACTTGGTTTTGTTTAAAGTAAACTGTAGGACCCCTGTAATATAGTCTGTTTGTAACCTATTAGCTTGCTTTTAATTCAAGGACAACTGTGTCTACTAGTCTGAGTGAAGACTAATTCTAAGGAATATACTAAGGAGAATTGACATCTTGGAGTTCTATATAAAATGCCACTTTAATCTATCCATAAGCTAGATCCAATTATTCATCCCTGTAGTGATACTTGTTCAGTCGTTCCTTGTTTGGACATTTGATTAAGCTCTCTCAACTTCTGTCCAGTGTCCATCTAGCTAAGAAACATGGAAATCATTCCAATACTACAGTACTAAGTCCTCCTTTCTTTTTGGTCATAAAAACACATGTAGAATCTACAGACCCGTACCTAAATAGAGTCTTGAGAGTCGATGGACTCAGGGCCCGAAACCTTAAGGGACCCAAAATTTTCTTTTCTCTTTGTGTGATCACATTAGTTTAGTTTAAAAAAAAATTAACAGCATCCAATTAGGGTGGTGTTAGATTACAAAAGAGAAAAATGAATATACAATCTTACCCATTATATTATATTACTATCATTAGTTATTATTTTAGAAAAAATAAGTAGTGTAAGTAAGAGATTTGTTGTATAAATAGGATTTTTAATATAAATAGGATTTCTAATGTTTTTTTGTTGTTAGATTTTGAGTTTATAGGATTAGTTCGTGAAAATTTTTGTGTTTCTTAAAAAGAGAAAATAAAATTGAATGAATACTATACTTTGAGGGCCCAATTTTAAAAGTTCGACTCAAGTCTGAAAATCTTAGGTCCGGGTCTGAGAATCTATTTGGAGATATGCTTAGAATTTGATTATAGGACTATGCTGAATGCCTGAACATTAGGTGAGTATGCTTTGAATAGGAATTCTGCATTCTGTACATTTTGGCATTTAGGTTTAGCAATTATTCAATGGCTCAAATCCAGAGTGTGTACATTACTTAATTGTGATGGCTTTCAGATCTGGGAATAGATCTGCATAAGTTTGTTGTCATAATATTAGCTGTCAACTGTTATGATATATGTATGTATAGACAAACCTAGATACACAAAGTTTTGCCTAATATTTTGTTTGCCTTTTTTGCCTAGTGTTAATGTCAGCATCAAGTCAAGCTTAGTGAAATGTATTTCTCAAGACTTGGGACAATTTAGATGCGAAGTTTTAAATCAAATAAAAAAAGATGCGAAGTTTTGAATTTTGGATTTCATTTGGAATTCATATAAATCTGGTAAAGTGGCATGCTTGCAAAATTTTTGTTTACTTAACCAAATAGGATCATCATCAAATCCTGTTCAAGGTTGACTGAGAAGCCTGGGAAACATTCAATTGTCTGCTTTCCCTCTTCCAACGAAAACTTTCAAACCCACATACCTTAGGGTATCAGGTTTTCTTTGAGTTCCCTTTAGGGACAAATGTTGACTTTAAAGAATGTCAATATCTCTGGCCAGGGACGCAGTGAGGAATTTAAAATAGGCTGGGCTAAACATATGTGAAAATTTCAAAGTTTATTTAAAATTTTTGACTACATTTAAATTTCTATGCCTATAATTTAATATTTAGATGGCAAGATCACTTAGAGGAGACTTGTTGGACAGGGCTAGGGGAAAGTATCACCTAGAGGAGAGACTTACTAGAGAAATAATGATAGAATCATGATAAATTAGCTTGGGATTGAAATAATGGAGAGAAATAAGATTCTTATAACGCGAATGAGACAAACCAAAAACCATAATGGAAACTAAAACAATGTAAGTCGGTATTTTAGTCAATAAATCACCAAGTTCTTTAGATTTTTAGAGATTTAGAGATTTTTTTTTCTGCTTAAAGTTACAAATCCTTATCACTTTGTTAAGAGATAGCCTAATGATTAGCAATTAAGAAGGCCTGCATGTCATTATTCATGTGAGAAATCTACCGTCTGGTAATCATGATCATGGATTGAAAGTCATACTATCAAGAATCAAGAATTGTACTGATTTCTAACTGGTTGGCACTCTTCAGTTCTTTCTATAACGTGGACTTGTTTTATTCATGTGAAAGAAATTGAGTTATAGAAACAATGTTTAATGATTAATCTGTCAATAGCTTTTGTCTATTGTTCATGTCTTTATTCCCCTCATTTCAGAGGCTTGCCATCTGGATGTTGAGAAAAGGTTCTGCTCCATCGAAGATAGATATGGTTCAACGGGCAAAGATTACAAAATGCTCAGAGTCTATGTGGAAGTTAACATACTATGCAACTGTCGAAGCCTGCATTCTCAGCATAAGCTACCAGGAGCCATGGTTCACAGATACAAGAGAGTACTTCAAAGGATGGCCAAACCAAGAGTTGGGGTGAGTAACTCATACGGTGGTTAGTTATTCTGCATTCCCACTACTGGATAGATGAACTTTTATTCAGTGTCGGAGATTGGAATTGATTTGTTCTAATATCTAAAAGAACACGAGAAAATAATTTCTGTTTATGTTCTCTGCAGACCAGCATTAGTGTCTGATCTTGCTTCAGATATTGGTTGAATTGGGCATAATGCTTACTGATAAATATTAAGGGAATTAATTAATTGGGAAGTCAATTTGCAGTTTGTCGAATGCTGGAGACATACGCTGTAAATATTATTTTTAAACTTCACAGCTGTAACTCTCTTTTTTTTCATCACTTTCTAGTTGAATTGATTGTTGACGTGAACTCTGTTATCTCCTGACCATTTCAGAATATCAATTTTTTTTTATAGTATGGTGTCATTTTTGTTTTGCAGATCATTATTTTTAAAGTAATGTTTTATTTTTGGTCTCAAGAGATAGGGCAATGCATTTCAAGCTCTACCCCTTATATATGCCATATTGTAGAGCTTCCCTACTCCATTAGTGTGTTATATGTCTGAATGTATAAGGTGTTTCCATCCAACGTGGTGGACAAGATGATTGTGGGATATACCTTTCATCCTCATCCACATAGATTGGAGGGCTGTGTCAGTTCACGTCTAATTGTAATTTTACTATATGTTTTTTTTTCTTTTGTTCATCCTATGACATTTTATAAAGTTTCTGGCATCCGGTAGTTTAGAACTGCATATTGTTTAATTACCCAGCTTGTTTCTGTATTTGTATCTTAATAAAATCTCTGTGTTTCTCATGGAGAGGAAACTAAAAATGATTGACTTAATTGTTATAGAATGAATAATTTTTGATGACTCAGTTTTAGCTTAGCATTTACGAATTGATTATTCTGATTCTGTTCGTTTATCATTTCAGGCTTCCCCTAAAGCTTGTGTATATGTGTCAATGTGGATTCTATACCTACAGTATTGTTGCTCTCCTTACATGGGAAACCCGAAGGAAGGATTTCTCAGTGATGATGTCTCATCATGTAATTACCGTCTTCCTGATTGGAATGTCATACGTTACAAGGTATGTTTGTGTATGTGCAATTCATTTTTTATGTCAGTACTTAAAATTTGTGTTCGTATGGGGAGGACATCATGCACTTATTTTCTTTCATTCTTTTAAAAAACCTGGTAACCTGGGTCCATAACAGTCTTTTCCTTTATTGTTAGTTTGATATGGTCACTTGCAGTAGCTGTAGTCCTAAGTTACTAATATAGCAAATTGTTGTTGAGATACTGTTTCAATAAAACCAGTGTCCCTTAAACTTTGGGTGATAGTATTAAGTAACGAACTCTTACTATGACAGGTCTCTCTCTTTACATACATATATATAGACACACACACACACAGTCCCGTTCACAGATGGACGTCCGCAATTGTGAGAAAGTGCAGACTGACCCTCTCTACCATTAGATTGGTTATATCAAATTTAACGGCTCACATGAAAAACCCATGTGGGTGTAGGAACACGAGTCTTCTTGCACCCTCAGTCTTCAACTCATCACTTCTGAACAAGGAACGAATTTTGGAAACATAATGAAAGATATGGAAATTGGAGATGTTTTTTTTTTTTGATGAAGTGAAATTATGGAGATGATTACGAATGAGGTAGATAAAAGTTACACCAATTCCTCTCTTTATTGGTTGGCTTCGATTGTGCCAAAGCTATGTCTAAGCTTTCGCTGGGTGGGATTCAGGTTTTGAATGACTTGTTTTTGTCTTTCATTTTCTTTTAACTTTAATTGAAAACTGAACCCAGTTTTTCATATTCAGTCTTATGCTAAATTGAAATATATGAAGATTTATTTTTCCCTCGGGGCCTTAGATCAGGTTATTGAGTATAAGCCATACTCTTTATGGATGGAACGAGAGATAAATCATCAAGATGGGTTTTGCCTTTTTCATATGTCTGAATCCATCCCTCCATCTGAGATGCAATCCGATCAATCTCAGACTTGGACGGGCTCTATGGTCTCTTTTTGTTTGTTTTCCTTTGATTCAATTTGAATAGAGAATTGTGGAAGACTGCTCGATAGTGTGACCATGTCACGGTAATGACATTGACTGGGTTCGAGGTCGGCAAAGCTAATCAGCCAGAAAGGCCATGTGAAGATCAAGAATAAGCAAGACGTCTGAAATTCCTTGAGCCGTTGAAGTTCATTTAAACCAATCCTACAGCTCTGCACTTTTGCATATATCATGGACATGCTCCTCTGATTGTGCCTGTATACACGCACATACACTGACAAAAGTGCTCTTTGAAGCTTAGCTCATCTAAGACCATTAGTATCAATGGAATTTTCGTTGAATTTGCATATGTTGACATATATATGTGAAAATCTCAAGCATTGTAATAAAGCCTAAACGCCATGATCCTTTCCGAGGTTATAGGCAGGCTTCACCAAAATTGTATGGGGTAAATCCCAAACAAATGAGTTGATCAAACACCCTAGCTTTGGTACTCGAACGTCAAATGTATTTTCTTTGCTTGTCCATTCCACTAATGTCTACACTTGGGCATGTATGTGTGTGTGTTTATATATATATATATATATATATATATATACATAAACGTTCTAAAGCGGACGTCCACACTCGGCTTATAGTGCGGACGTCCCTCCGTTCGCCATCGGACGGCGCTGACGACGGCGCGCCTCCACCCTAGCGGACTCCAGCAGTGTCCCCGACCACTTTCCCTCCCCTGCGAGTTTGCCGAATTACAGTTTTCCGGCGAGATTGATCTTGTTTGAAGTTTTGGGTGATCTCGCTGGAAAGCTAGAATTCGGCGGACTCGCTGGGGAGGGAAAGTGGTCGGGGATATATGTATGTGTGTGTGTATATATATATATATACAGGCCCGTTCTGGTGCGGACGTTCGCACTCGGCTTAAAGTGCGGACGTCCCTCTGTTCGCCACCATACGACGCCGACGGCGCGCCTCCACCCCAGTGGACTCCAGCAGCGTTCCCGACCACTTTCCCTCCCCGACGAGTCCGCCGAATTCCAGTTTTCCGGCGAGATCACCCAAAACTTCAAACAAGATCGATCTCGCCAGAAAATTGGAATTCGGCGGACTCGTCGGGGAGGGAAAGTGGTCGGGGACGCTGCTGGGGTGGGGAGGCGCACCGTCGTCGGCGCCGTCCGGTGGCGAATGGAGAGACGTCCGCACTTTAAGGACTGTGCGGACGTCCGCTTCACATCGTTTAGCGGATGTCCGCACAGTCCTTAAAGTGCGGACATTCCTCCGTTCTCCACCGTCCGGCGTGCCTCCACCCGAGCGGACATCAGAGGTGTCCCCGACCACTTTCTCTTCCCGGCGAGATCGATTTGAACTTTCTCTTCCCGGCGAGATCGATTTGAAGGTCTGGGCAGCAACCTCCACCCAAAACTTCAGACAAGATCGATCTCGCCTGAAAACTGGAATTCGGCGTTTAGGTTCAAGCCCCATTTTGTATTAATATACTAAAAAATTTCTTGGTTCTACATGTATTAAATCAGTTTCAGTTGAAATGATTAACTAAGACTAGAAGTAATCCACTGTCCACTTGCAGCTTTTTCCGAATTGGCTCAATCATTCTTGCGCTGCATGATGGGAGTGATGTATTCATGGAAGCTGCCAAGATCTTCAAATATTCCGAGAAGGAGCTTGCAGCAAGTGTGTTCTTTGGGTGTTTTGCTTTTTCATGGCTCATACTGCGGTTAATATACTTCCCCTTCTGGGTCATAAGCTCATCAAGGTCTGCTCTCATGGTAAATCATTTTATTATACCATATATAAATGTATGGTAACTCCTCCTGCTTATTTGTTCTTATGGTTGCTTTTTTACAGTTATGACCTTGTTAAGCACTTGGATTTGTCTTTGTCCTCTCATACAACACTGTACTATCTGTTCAACACGATGTTAATGACGCTGCTTGTGTTCCACATATACTGGTGGGTTTCGATATGCTCAATGGTTAGGAGACAACTGAGTAATAGTGGAAAGGTTGGAGAAGATATAAGATCAGGTAAACTATATGCGCTGCTTACAAGTTTAAATTTTACAAAGGCTGGTGCTGCATATAATATTCAGTTTCAGTGCTTGTTATCAACTTTGAAAAGTATATACTCTCCACCACTCACTTATTGGTTGAGTAATACTAGAAACATTTAGTATGTTATGCAAGGAAACTCTTTAGCTCGTATTTATATCACTTGTCAATACACACCTGGTTGTCAGTTGTCACTGAATTTGAGGGGTGGGCTCTCTCCGCAAATGAAAATATGGCTTCTTGGCTTAATATGTTTATCCCCATACCTTGTGTCAGCCTTAGCTTGGTCCACTGGGTTGCTGCTCTTTGTATAGAGAATGGGTCCAAATTGACATAATTAATATAAGGTTTATTTTTTATTTTTTTTATTTTTCTTTCAATTTTTCCAGTCAAGTCATGTTCTTCAGTCATTATACTCAGACCTACCTTGTTGTGTTGTTGGGACCTTATGCTGAAACTACGCTCATGGAAGGTCAAACACATTTTAACCGTGAATACCTGTTTGTAAGTTTGGCTAAGGAAAACAATGTAAAGTTACACCTGGAAGCTTGTTGTGTATCATAGAAAAAATCACATTCTAACATTATACACGTCCATCTTGTTGCGTTGGTTTCTTTTAATGGTTTTAGATTTCACCACTTCATTTCTAATGGTTTTCTCTGCTGTTTACAGATTCAGATGATGATGATTAGACGGAGGATTTTGTCCAAGGTTTTCTTGTCTTCGTTAATGCTGACCTGTATGTAGGTTATAGCTGCACTCAAAAGTGGCCCTTATCTGTTATCAAATTTTGTTTGAGTCTTCACAGATCATGGCTCATGTCACCGTGTATTCTTTCCCTTTTTCTTTTTGGATGGAGTCTCTTGTTATATGGTGTATAAGAAATAGGTAAATTCGTGTATAATTCTTCTCTCTGGATAATCACTTGTATTGAGACTAGCCTTTTGTATGGAGAAATGAAAGGTATTCACAAATTAGTAAAGAGAAAATATACCATGGACTTGTCATTGTTGCTTTCACGCTTAAATACGTCGACATGCTGCTCGGTACTCACATTTCTTGTGCTATGTTTTCTTTCTTTCTTCTGAAATGGGTACACCAATGAGTACGTTATCAATCTTTTGATGAAGCATAATCGTTGGTTAAAGAAGCTCAAAGCCAATAAACTTTCAACAATGAGATCCAAAAGAACAGTTATATGACCTGTGTCTAGCCGTCACTTTTGGTACATGAAAACAATGTCAAGTTCTGTTCGTAACGTTTACCGCGAAAACTTGACTTGTCCATGGAAAGCAGATGTGCCTGCGTGATTGACGTAATTGGAAGCTGATTTTCGATGACTGCTCAATCTCAGGTGTTGATTTTCGATGACTGCTCAATCTCAGGTGTTGATTAGTTACCTATATATAATAAGCTCAAGAAGAGAGGTTTGCTTCATCACAAAGCAGAAGAGAGGCATGAATTCACTTAAAATTCCCACCCTTTGTTTCCTACTCTATCATTTCCATACCCAACTTCACTGCTTCCCAAATCCTATTTCAGGTACAGAAAGAAGCACATAATCTCTCTCCCTCGACTTTTTGTTTTTGTTTTGTTATTCTTATGGTGTCTTATGGTTGTTGGTTGGTGATCTCAGGGGTTCAATTGGGAATCAGCAAAGAAGGGAGGATGGTACAACATCTTGGAGCAGTCCGCAGCTGAACTAGCTTCTTCAGGAATTACACATGTTTGGCTTCCACCACCTTCTCAGGCTATTTCAGATGAAGGTACTTGATTTTTTTTACTTTCACAAAACTCTCTTTTGTACTAGTTGTTTCCATTCTCATCCAGAATTTGGAGAACTTTGTGAGCAACTTGATGGTCTGGTTAAAACGACCAAACAAATGTCCACCACAAATAGTTAAATTGTAACATTTCTTTTCTCTGGTATTGAATATTAACAATGATGCGAGTTTGATTCGATAATGAAAGAGAAATTCTTTGGTATTGCAAGGTTTGTAACAACATGAAACAGAAACTCTTTGGAAAATGCACAAACATCCTTTTCAAGTCTTCAAAATTGCAGAACTGTTGCAGATTTCATTTGTGAACCATCTAGCTACCTACACCATCTATACTTTATATGATGTATCTTTAAAAACTGATAATTAGTATATAAATCAATCAGCCGGGACAATTGCCTTCTCGATATCTGTGTTTTGAATTCACAGTTTAACTTAGTGTGTCTTTACACCCTGTCTCATTTAGCAAAGAGATCCTAAGCAAGAATCTAATTTAACTTATTCATAGCGATGACTAACATTATCAAAGCACTGCTGAGATAAAAGCCGCAATTGTATTGTTAGGTGCATGATTTGTCATATATGCAGCACAATTCATCTGTAAATTATGTCAACGATTATGCATTTGATTGTTAACCAAACCGGTTTGCTATTCCTTCTAAGTGGGACTAGTACATAACTCCTCAGCATTTCTGGTAACTGTTGATAGCATTGTCTTTGGCTGTTAGCATCAGTCGATTCAGTTCTACGAATATGAAGCTTAAGTGAACTTCTTTTTTTTAGGCTACATGCCTGGCAGGCTCTATGATCTCACATCAAAATATGGAAACCAAGATGGATTAAAGGCACTGGTAAAAGCCTACCAAGACAATGGGATACAGAGCGTAGCAGATATTGTTATAAACCATAGATGTGCAGAGAAGCAAGATGAGAGAGGAATATGGTGCATTTTTGAGGGAGGAACACCAGATGATCGCCTTGATTGGGGGCCGTCTCTTATTTGCAGCGACGACACAAAATATTCTGATGGCAAGGGAAACCCTGATACTGGAGCTGACTTTGGTGGTGCTCCTGACATTGATCACAAAAACACAAGGGTCCAGAGTGAGCTCTCAGATTGGATGAACTGGTTAAAGACCGAAATTGGTTTCAGTGGCTGGCGATTTGATTTTGTGAGGGGATATGCTCCAGAGTTCACCAAGTTGTATGTGGCAAACACAAAGCCTAGTTTCTCAGTAGGAGAGTATTGGAATTCCATTGCTTATGGAAGTGATGGAAAACCTGAGTACAACCAGGACAACCATCGCAACGAGCTCGCTGGATGGATAGGGAATGCTGGAGGAGAGGTTACTGCTTTTGATTTTACAACAAAAGGGATACTTCAAGCTGCTGTCCAGGGTGAACTGTGGAGGTTGAAGGACTCGAATGGAGGTCCTCCTGGATTGATTGGAATATCGCCACGCAATAGTGTGACATTCATAGACAATCATGATACAGGTTCCACACAAAAATTGTGGCCATTTCCATCAGATAAAGCCATGCAGGAATATGCTTACACTCTTACTCATCCAGGGATCCCATCAATAGTAAGTATTTTTTATGTTGATATGCTTTCTTACAAACTAAAATGACTTCGTCATGCCATTGCTCAAGTGAAAATGTTCATAGTTTAATTACCTGTTGTCCCTTTAGATAACTGTTTGTATTTTTTTGTAACAGTTCTATGACCACTTCTTTGACTGGGGATTGAAAGAGGAGATCTCGAAACTCACTGCAATTAGGTCCAGGAATGGGATCAAACCCGACAGTGCCGTCCGTATCCTAGCAGCTGATGCAGATCTCTATGTAGCTTCCATAGATGACAAAATCATAACCAAGATTGGTCCAAGATTAGACGTTGGGAACCTTGTACCTCCAACATTCAAAATCGCAACTTCTGGAAAGGATTATAGTGTTTGGGAGAAATCGCAACATTCAAAATCGCAACTTCTGGAAAGGATTATGGTCGGCCGGAAAATTCCTCGGAGTCAGGCTGGAAAGTTCGCCGGAGGTTGGCCGAAGACTTTTTGTGGTTGTTGACTTTTTACATTAGCGGTATTTTTGTAAATATAAGAGAAAATCTAATTTTTTTGGTTGGATGACAGTCTGTAATTTTGTTGAACTTCAATACCTAATATAAGACTCTATTTATGCTTGGGTGGACTTATGTGAGTAAAAATGTTCGGGTAGACTTATGTGGGATAAAATGTCTCAAAGTGAACTTCTATGTAATTGGCCTAAAGAAAATCCATTGCCTTACAAGATTCCTCTAGTGATCCATACATGCTTACCTCTGACATTTTCTCACAAATGGAAGAACAAGGCAATTCTTACAGTATATATACCTAAAAAGAACAATACCCATATGCTGAACACTTACAAATTTAGCCACTTAAGGGACCATACCTTAAACTCCACAATTGATCTAGCGACCACCTTTTCCTCCTCAATCTGCTTCCCTCTTGCCTGATGATCCCCCACCATTTTCATGGTTTATTGCATCTGTATCAAGTATCCTTCCATCTGCTGGTACTAAGCAAGGAATCCCATCCTTTATCTCATGGGTTGCCTAGAAAGCGTGTCTCTCATATCATATAGAGTCTTGTTAAGCCCAGACGCTATATCAAACTCATCTATTTTTCAGATAAATCTGAAAACTGAAAAGAAGGGAGATCTAGAGCTACTATTCGCGGTAGGTTTCAGCTACCAGGGAGTCGCCAGTGGTGTCACACCCCAATTTTTGAAAGATAATTTTCAAAAATTATGGCATGATCTAACCTAAAATATAAAAATCCCACATGTTTCAATAACAAACCAAACAACTAGAACTCAATAGCGAAAAAGTAATATCATATAACCCATCACTGAGTTAAATATTACATTTTCTTATTTACATAAACTTGCAATACGAAAACATAAAAACAACCTCATGAGTTTAATATTTTCTACCCGAGTAACAAAACTATACAGAGTACAGCAAAAGCTAAAAAGAACTCTGTCACTAAGCCTCCACCTCAACCCTGTTGATCCTCATCTGCAGGTCTAACCCCTACACCAATAATTGGTGTACCAGAATTGTAAAATAACAAACCCGGTAAGCTAAAAAGTCTGTATGAGTAAACTCAAAAATATCACAACATTTATCACATCCAACATTCCACAAAAGAGATTTGATCAATAATTAAAAACCACAAATCCAACACATTATCAAAGAAATGTACCCATGAGTCCCATATATTTAATAAATACCTCTCATGACATGCAACAATAAATTGTGTACCCATGGGTCCCAGATACCATAAAGTATCTCTTATGACCTACACTGACAGACGAACTAGAGCTCTATTCCTAACCGCAACCAATCACCCGGCCAAAGGCTTGGAACCCGGTTTGACTGTCCAATATCAAAACACAAAATAATAAATAGCATCTGAACCGTAACCAATCACCAGATTAAAGGCTTGGAACCCGGTTTGGCTATTTATCCAACAATCACATGATCACATCATATGATTATATCCTTCACAAGGATATAATTATGTAAACAATATATATTATTCCATAGGAATAACTTATCAATAATCAATAACATTATAATCAATGAACCTTCAAAATAATCATAAAATAGGAAAACTTGTTTTATCTTACCTATGAGCCGTTGACGATCAAGCTCATATATTTTAAAACAATTAATAGCATAGTATTAATTTTAACATCATAATCATTATCATCATCACATGACCATAATAAAATTTGGTTCAAAAGTGAACCTCGGTGAGATTTACTTACCTTAAAATCCCACTGCAAAGCCCCCAACACAACGAAGGCAAGCCAATCATAAAATCACAAATCACCTAAAATCACACAATTAAAAACCTTTGAAACCAAACTACTAAAGGATAACACAATACCCTTAAACTAACCCTTAGCTCAAGGGAGGACAACTTCCTAAGGTCATTGAACTCAATGACACAATTGAGCTGCCTCAAATCTTCAAAACCTAAACTCAAACTCAACCAAGCCAAAACAAATAAACCTAAGTCCTAACATGCAAACCTTGCTCAAAACTTAGACAAACTACCTCTCAACATGATCACAGCAGCAAGGACTAGCTAACCTTAGGAAATTAAGGCCACAACTCAGCCGGACGCGCCGCGAGTGAGCCCCACGCGCCACCCCAAAACTTCTGAATTAGGAGAAACTCACAACATGAAACTTGTAGATTGAAGTATGGTGAACAACTTTAATACCTGGGGTTTTGATTGGTTCGGCCGGGATCGGCTTGAAAACGTCCTGAAACTCCAAAATAAAACCAAAAATAAAATCTGCAAAACCAGCACCAAAACTTGGTTTTCAGATCACCAAAGACGCGTATAAACATCACTAGAGGAAGGAGAGGAGCAAAACTCACCTAACTCTCACCCAAAACGCCGCCGAAATCGCCGGTTTGTCGACAATACCGCAGCAGCTCCACCGTTCCGTGGCGGCTTTCAGGCGGCCAGACGGCGGGGGGGACTGCTCCAGAAATGGAGAGGAGGTCTGTGCGGACCAAACGGGGCAGGTGGAGTCCGGATTGGTGGCCGGATGAGGGAGAAATCAATTGGAGAAAAACGGAGTGCGGGAGGAGGTCGGGAGAGGGAGGAGAGAGAAAATGAAGCTGATTTTAGGTTTCCAAAAATAAATTCCCCACATTTTTCTACTTATATTGTTTCCAAACCCGGAAACTAACTTTCTATAATGATAACTTTCTCATACTACCTTCGTTTCGGGCGTGCCACATGTCTACGAACTCGTATCGACGAGCTCTACAACTTTCATGAAGAAAGTTTTCGAAGATAACTTACGAAAAATAATGTCAACTTTTGGGCCTCTTAAAAGTCAAAGTACCTTAAAAATTACTCCCGAATCTTCAACTTCACACAAACTAAAAAATTTTCATAAATAATCCTTCATTAAATATGGGAATAATACAAGAAAAATAAAATGAAAATGTATGGTATTACAAGCAGAGCACTGCATGAGTAGAGATAAAGGAAAAAACATCATGTACATTAAAAAAATATAACAAAAAACTTTAAAAGAAGTAAAAGATCAAAACACCATTAAATGTATGTTATTTAACATCTTCCGAAATGGAGCTAACAGTGCTAGACCGGCCAGAGATATTTTTTTGAAGTTTTTCAAAGTTGAGATACCAAAGTTTAGTTTCTCTAAAACGTGAGACACTGTTTAGACCATTTTTCTTTTATGATAAACTCTTAGTATTTCTTTTTGTATTCTATAGTTTGAATCAGTGGAGAACCTACCATCCATTTCAATGAGTCCTCTCAAGTCAAAATTGTAAGAAAAAGGATAAGATATTGCAAATATATATTCACATAAATCTAATTTAAAATTTAACAATAATTATAAATAATGAATTGATGAACATGAAACTAATTACTATGAACAACTTTGGTTACCACTCTTGATTGAAGGAGAAGTGGAATTTGTGGAAGCGAATCGAGTGTTTTGGAACACTTAGAAAAAAGAACACAAATATCGTTATATGTTGCCACCTCGGATGTAGAACCAGAGGAAAGTGTTGAAGTCGAATCGTGTGTCTCATACACTTTCCTTAAGACAAATTATGCCTCCTCTATCGGTGCAAAAGGCTTTATGTCACTTATCTCCCAGTATATACAACGTCGACACGATGTCCTAGAATTGTTCGTTATTTGTGTAAATGATAACATACATCACACATGAGTCTTCCTGATACTTTACAGTTCTCACGTTTGTGTCTATTTTGGCCCTGGACACGCGCCTAGTTCTGTAAGAGTTTGATAAGAATTGTGCCTTAAACAATTCCCTTAGAAGCGGCCCCACTTCTCTCTTACATAAATAATTTCTTAATTAAGAGTAACCCGTATTACTCTGCTCGGATTTTTGACGCATGAGAATCATTAAAAGTTGTCGCTTAACCTCATTCCTTACGGGCATCATTGTTTTTATCTTAGGATTGGACATGGGGAAAATCCCCACAATGATCCAACATAGTCTCTACAGTTTAGTTGTCCCTTTTGAACCTAGATCTTGGGATCTCCAGACAACTAGGTTGGGTGTCAACTGTAAAGATTTTTATTCATGGTCATTAGTCACATTCCCCTCGATGATTTATCAACTAATTCTCTTTTTAACCTTTGGCTAGCGGATCTGTAATATTATCCTTAGACTTCACATGATCAATAGAGATAATTTCGATAGAGAGTAGATGTTTGATGGTATCATGTCTTTAACGAATGTGTCTTGACTTACCATTATACATCGTATTCTGTGCCCTGCCAATTGCAGATTGACTATCACAATGTATGCATATTGCAGGCACAAGTTTTGTCCATCTTGGAATATCCTCTATGAATTAGTGTAGTCATTCTGCCTCTTCCCCACATTTGTCCAATGCGACAAACTCAGACTCCATCGTGGACAGTGGCGGAGCTAGGATTTAAAATTTGGGGGGTTGAGATTTAGTATAACATGATTTACCGTTATCATATCATAAAATAAAAAAATTTAATGTATGATCAATGAATAATAAGTAAGTAGTTAATAGTATGTTGTTTTAATTATCTCTATGTTTTAATGTTGGCTAGAAATTCCTTCCTAAACTATTAGTTTTCTGTTTATAAATGCATGAATATATTCCCTTGGGGGTTCCAATGTAGTTAAATGAGCAGATTTTCTTCTATTTCTCTAATGGCTTAACATAATTACATGGGTTAGAGAAATGTTTGGGGGGGGGGGGGGTCCGGACCCCTTCACATCTCATGGTAGCTCCGCCCCTGATCGTGGATCTGGTTATAATTGTTCGTTTAGAGGATTTTCATGACACTACTGCACCTCCCAGTGTAAACACATAAACACTAGTGTACTTAGAATCATGTTAGATATCCATTTTTCATCATTGTATCCTTCTAGGACAATTGGAAATTTGTATAGTGCAGCCCATAACTTCGAGTGTACACTACCATACAATTGCTTGTCAATGCATAGCTCCAGGATTACTCATTTATCTACATAGCTTGTTCTCAACATAAGCTATGTCTGGTCATTAAGTACATCAAACTTCCAAAGACTCTGGACAACTTGTTTAAAGATTATTACTCAATCCTTTCGGTAATTCCAATCAAGTATCTTTCAGAGGATCAATGCATGCCTGGATATTAAGGAGACAAGTTACTGGTGGAGAGGAAGTGTTTCTGAAGGTTTCTAGAAATATGAGAGCCCTGCACAATGCGCAAAAAAAAAATGGAAAAGGGAAGTGAAATGAGTACCTATAATTAACATGTATAGAGATTTAATGTGGAATGAACTTGGTAAGAAAAAAAAGTATGAAAAGTGAAATGAAATAAAATCTACGTTTGTATCTAACATGCAATTGGATAGAGGTAAACCCACCCCAGCATCATCAACATGTAGGACTAGTTTTCTGCAAGCTTCGAAATACTCAGGAAAATTTCGAAAGGCATAAAGATATTCCATTCTGTCCTCGAGGGCAGCTTCTTCGTCCAAAAGATGGATATGTGCGTCCATTACAAATTCTGAAATATGGATATCTATAGTGGTCTCTTTCAACAAATTTCAATAACACCATAATCGCAAACAATACAGGTTATGCGGATGGTGATATACTTTAAGTTTCTGCAATTGAATATATGAACCTCATGAGGCACTTGCAGTTAGTCACATGCAAGGATTTGAGACTCGAATCCAATATTTCAAGTTGCAGAAAATCCTCATCGAAGTTAGAATTTCGACTTAGTGACAGATACTCAATAGAAGGGCATCCGAAAATCAAACGGGACAAAGTCATGGAAGTCAGTCGCACACTCTCGAGGGACATAGTTTTCAAGTCGACGGAAGCATGTCATTACTGTTAACAGTGAAGATGAATTAGTCATGTGGTAGCAGCTGTGAGGAAGTGTGTTTTACCTGTGTAGTCTTTTATATCAGGTTTTATCTTTTACTGTTTTTCTTATCATTTACTGTTTTACTTTCTTCTACTATAAATACTCTTGGCGATGTAATATTTCTTTTTATGTTAGCTTTTATTGAAATCATATGAGATATTTTTTCGAGCTTCTCTCTGTAAGCTCATCTTCTTCTTCCTTGAGCTTCACATTTTGAGGTTAAATCAAGCATGGATATATAACATCCACTTCTACATTCAAATCCTCCAAATGTAAGGTAGTTAAAGATTTTGCAGCACTAAGAACTTCAATTAAGTTGCAATATCATCCGGTTATCCAAACTAGAACATGAAAATAGTGACAGAGATTCAATGGCAGGGAAACTGGAAGAAAAAAAAAACCAACAAAGCCTCGGAATTCAGTTGCACAATGTTCTTCAGTGACAAATTTTTCAAAGACGGAAGGGTAACAGAATGGTCCTCCACATCTAATATCACAAACTCCAGACTCAAGGTAGTTAATGATTTTGCATCGATAAGGGTCTGAAGTGATAAATGGTAAAGCAACGACCTTTGCTAAGGTCTAATATGCTAATGTCTAATTCTTTGAGTCTTCTCCCGAGTCCCGACTGCGAAAGCACAGTCTCTCTCTATACTGAACGTATTCAAGCGAAGCTTGAGCTTGTTGTTTCATGTTGGAGTATCTCGAGCTTTTTGTTACTATGTTGTGTCGGATCGCCTTCATCGAGAACTAATACAGAGAGGGAGAACCATACAGCTTGCCATTGCTTTGAAAGAGAGCTCATTCGAACGGCAGATTTGGTAGGAAGGAGTACATGGTGGATAACATCGTTCATGGCCATGGGGTTCTGAACATAATTATCTTTCTTTATCTGGCCCTGCTTTGAGATCTTGTTAGTTGAGTTAGGGTTCTTCGCCTTCATGTTCCTGCCTCTTTTTGCTTTGGTAGCCATGATAGAGGCAGCGGCCAAAAGCCACAAAACAATGTGGCTTACGTACGTACGACATAACAAATATAACTGCAATTGAATTAGATCTCAACTACCAAAGTACGAAGAGATCAATATGTAGTAGAAAACTACAAACAAATATTCTGAGAACTGTTTCCAGATAAGGATAAACATGTTTAGAGTTGGGAGGCCATGCCGCTAGGGTTTTACCAGCTGGCTGGGCGTTCTGGGATTCGAACTTGGGTCAGGCTTCACGGGGCTTGCTTCGTCAATTTTTTTTCATATTTTTTTTTTTTTTAACTTTTATTTTTCAAATTTTTTCGATATGAAAGTTAGTAAGCGACACATTTTATTCCCCACATCTCTAAGCAGCAGCTAAGGTTAAAGCTTCCCCACTGAGTTGGCCGGCGCTGAGGCGACCAAACAAGGATGCCTCTATCCGGACGGCGAAATGAGTGCGTCATCATAACCCGGAGAATGACGCAAGCGCTTCCGTAATCAATTGTAGGAGAGATGGATACGTCATTCAGGTGTTCCGTCCATAGCGCAACATTGCCACGTATGATAAGCTTTAATTAGAAACCCCCTGTACGTGAGTGACTCTCACTCGCCCCTCCCTGATCCGAAGAGCCGGTCAATGAAACACAGAGAAAGAAATGGCACGTGCGGACCAACACTGCGTGTCTGAAGTGTGTGAACAGTTGTCCTTCCAAAGCGTATAAAAGCCCTTTCACTCTCAATTCTCAAACACTTCCAATTCAAAGCCTTTACATCAACAACATCCTATCTTCAACTCGAAAGCACCTCGATCTCCACAGCATGCAAAACTCCTTCAAGCGATCCAAACTCGACACCGCCGGAGCACCACCAAATTCGACCGGAAACCCACTTCCTCCGCCGCCTCTCCGCCTCACCCACGAGCAAGAACTCGCCGTAATCGTCTCAGCTCTCCGTAACGTCATCGCCGGCACCACCACCACCATGGACTTCAACTCTCTCTTCCCTTCCTACCACATCCTTGCAGCATCCGAAGCCGATCGTTGTCCTGTTTGTAACATCAAAGGTTGTCTTGGATGCAATTTTTTCCCGCCACCAGCTCAGGAGGAGAACAACATTAACAGCAGCAACAAGAAGGGACCCAAGAAGAGGGTGAAGAAGAACTACAGGGGAGTGAGGCAGCGGCCTTCGGGAAAATGGGCAGCCGAAATCCGAGACCCGAGAAGAGCCACTCGGGTCTGGCTCGGCACTTTCCACACGGCCGAGGAGGCGGCCCGCGCCTACGACAAGGCTGCCATTGAGTTTCGCGGACCCAGAGCGAAACTCAATTTCCCGTTCCCGGATAACTCGCCAGCACAGGCGCCCATTCAAATACTACCTTAGAAGCAGGCAGTAGTTGTTGCCGAGACAAAGCAAGAGACCAATAGCTTGGAATATTCAAAGGAAATGGAATCGGCGGGAATGGAATGTGAGTTCTGGGAAAGAATTGGAGAAGACGAGTTGTTTCAACAGTGGATGATGACGGACTACGGATGCATGATATAGCTTTAGATGATTCATTCATAAACATTATTATTTATAGACTGTAGGTTTAGAACAAGCTCTTTTTTTTTAATAGAGCTTTAGAACAAGCTTAGCACCAGAGGTTTGCATCACAAAGCAGAAGACATAAATGAATTGATCACTAAAAAAGTTCCATTCTCTGTTTCCTACTATATCATTTTCATACCCAACTCACTGCTAGAATAAAGGACTTAGACAACGAACGAAAACACGGCGACGAAAACATTTTTGTCGCCTAAGTAAGTAGTTAGGCGTCGAAAACTTCATTTGTCGCTTAAAATCACTTAGGTGACGAACTAAATAATGGTTTGTCGCCTTAGATTACCAATGAGACAAAAGAATGACTCATACTATTTTCGTCGCTTTGGTAGACAATAAGGCGACAAATTTGGTTTTGCTGCCTAAACTATCAACCACTGAGGTGACTAACATATTGTTTCGTCACAAGTTTACCTTAGGCGACAAAAAGTTTTCATCAACTAAGTAAACTCACTTTATAATCTCATCTTTATGAACCAACTATATATAGGAAGCAATATTTTCAAAAATCTTGTAAAATAGGATGTGATCGGTATGATGAAATGCTGTTATAGTTGAAAAATCACATATTTCCAGTAACGTTTGGTCCCCGATAGAAGCGGTCAACCCCATTTACGCTTATGTCTTCCTATGGGGAGTTTTATCGTCAGGAGGTGAACGTCCCTAAATTTTTACATATGTGGTTAGATCTCATTAATGTGAGAGTTTTGTGTGTGGAAGAATCAACCAAACTAGGCTATATAGGGGTATGTAAGAGCATTTTCGTGTAATAAGTAGCGTTGGTTTAAGTTTAACCGTGTGGATCGAGACCCAAACCTTATCGAAAACAAGTGATTTTTTTTCCATACCCGTATTTAAGTATATTGATCATATCGTACAGTTGAATTTTCATTTTGTGAAATTTAGCCATCGGAACCACAACGTGCCTACTAATGTTATATCACTTTAGTCTACATATATATAACATCTTCTAAACTTCTATAATCTTTTTCATTTCCAAATTAATTTAGCATATAATTAATGACAAAATATCATTATTAACTTATTAACAACCTAAATTAATTCAATACTATAATTATATATATAATTCTATAAATAAAACTGATAATGAATATAATTAAATTACTGAATTAATTGTCATGATACTTGGGAGACGAAAGAAGTCAGTTTCGTCGCCTAAATTAGCATCCAATAGAATTACAAGGCGCGGATCGACTTTTAAGCCGTTGATTGGCATCTAAATGGTTAGATCTAACGATCTCTATTATCCGATACCTAAAACTTTCTCTCCTTCCTCTTTAATTACTTCTTCCTTCCCACCACAGAAACAACCCATCTCCTCATCTCCCTGTCATCAAACCATCTCTGTCACCACCCACCACCACCGTCACCACAAATTGAAAGGAAAATGAATAAAAAGGAAAAGCAAAGAACTTGAAACTAAAAAATAAAAATTAAATAATAAAAATGAAATTTAATTAATCAATTTTAAATTATTCTAAAAAAATATTAAATTATTTTAAATATTTTAACTTTTGTCGGCTAAGAACTTAGGAGATGAAACTTATTCTGTCGGTTAAGAGTTTTTTAAGTGACAGAATATTATTGTCCGTCGTTTATTTTCGATGCTTGAATGTGTCTGTTTTCCTCACCTTAGACTTATGTGACATGCATAAATAGTCGTCTAAATGGATACTCAGGCAACCATTCTTTTTTATTCGTTGTCTAAGTTCTTCCGGATCCATGTTGATGCGACGAACCTTTCGTCGCTTGAAAACCTAGGCGAAAAAAATGAGCATTTAGGCAGTGAAACATGTTCGTCACCTAAATCCTTTATTCTATCACTACTTATTTGTTACCATTCCCAAGCCAAAATTTGGTTAAGCTTAAAGAAAACATAACTAAGACTGTACGTAATCACGTAATCAAGTCGACTTATTGTAAAGTCAACCTAATGTAGGCAAAGTATACTTGTAAATCAATGTTCACAAAATCTAATCACCCACTACCCATTGGTCGGAAGAAAAAAGACACTGTAATCACGTACATTAACCAAAGCAACATGGATTCACAAAAATCTCTTAGTCTTCGTTTTGGTATTCTATATTTTCAATCTGTGGAGAACCCGGCCATCCATTTCAATGAGTCCCTCAAGTCAGAATCTCTCTCATCTTTTGGAGATTCAATGCATTATGCATATTAAGGATACAAGGTACTGGTGGAGAGCAAGTGCTTCTGATGTCTTCTGGAAATATGAGAGGCTACTGTTGGGTAAAAATATGCATGAAGCGTAAATGTCACCTAACACAATTTCACTCTATCTCATTAGTTAAGATAGAGTTTTAATTATGTCTGGTTCGATCTATTCAAGACAGAATGTGTCTTTTAGTTACAATCCCTTGTTAAAAGGGAACACCCTTTGATTCTGTTTATCAAGAGACCATTGTAGGTTTGTTTGTTTTTGTGACTGCACCCACATTTAAGAGTGGGTTGCCTACGTACCCTGGAGGGGACCAAGTCACTCATGGTTCAATGGTTTCAACAAGTAAATAACTCACTGGAGGGCTTTGATTTTGGAGTGAGAGTAGTGTTTGGAAATGTGTTTGGATTTGTGTCTGAAGACATTTGAGCTTAGGAGCGTGATTCTGGCTTCAGGCGATCAGGGAATTTATTTGGATTGATGGTTGCATCTAGATTTAAATCCAGACTGCCTACATACACTGTGAAGGGATTAAACCAATGTAGTTCGAAAGGTTTGGTTATGGATTTGATTTTTCTGGTGCTTTAAGAATTTGACCAGAGTCATTTGGACTGGATGAATTTGACTAGTGGTGTCAGGGATTCTGTTTGGAATTATGGTTGCATCTAGTGGTTTGCTAGATTGCCTACATACCCCCTTGAAGGATCAAACTGATCGTAGTTCATGGGGTTTGTAGGCTTTGCGGCTTAGTGCCAACTTTGGGTTTGACAGATGTATTTTGAATCCGTCAACTGTACTTCTTCTAGACACCCAATTTGGTAGAGTGTCAGTTGATTTGAGTTGAGAACCCGAAATGGGTGATGTATTAGTGTGACCAAGAGGCTTGAATTGTCTTAACCATAGTCTTTGATAGTGGCGTAGGTGATTCCTGCAAATCCAGTCTCCGCGTGTAAGCGGACTCCTCCTGCATGTGGACTTCGCATGTATGCTTTGTAAGCGGACTCCGTATGTATGATTTTTAAGCGGATATGCTTCGAAAGCGGACTCCGCGTGACTCCGCATGAATGCTTTGTAAGCGGACTCCGCTTGTATGCTTTGTAAGCGGATCTCGTGTGCTTACCTGTGAGCGAACTCTACTTGCTTGCATGGAGGGATCTCACCTATGACGTCATCTTGTCTCGCTTGGATTTCCTCTTCTCTGCAAAGTCACCACGCCTAGAGCTTCTGCTTTGACGCGAAGTCACCTGGCCACCGCTTACGGTTTCTTCTTTGACGCGAATGTCACCTCGCCACCCCTTAGGACTTCTGCTTTGATGTGAAGTCACCTCGCCACCCCTTAGGGTTTCTGCTTTGATGTGAGATCACCTCGCCACCCCTTAGGGTTCCTGCTTTGATGGGAAATCACCTCGCCACCCCATAGGGTTTCTGTTTTGACAGGAATATTACCTCGCCAACCCTTAGGGATCTAGCTTTGACACGAATGTCACCTCGCCACCCCTTAAGGTTTCTGCTTTGATGTGAGATCATCTCGCCACCCCTTAGGGTTCCTACTTTGAAGCGAATGTCATCTCGCCACCCCTTAGGGTTCATGCTTTGATGTGAATGTCATCTCGCCACCTCTTAGGGTTCATGCTTTGACGCGAATGTCATCTCGTCACCCCTTAGGGTTCATCCTTTGACGCAAGTTCACCTCGCCACCCCCTTAGGGTTTCTGCTTTGATGCGAATGTCACCTCGCCACCCCTTAGGGTTTCTGCCATCTCACAAGGTCGTCTTTGCATGCGAACTGATATCCAGCTCGCGTGATGATGTTAAACAGGAACTTGTTGCCTTGGCCAAAAGAACTTGTAGCCTTGATGAGATTGATGAGATCGTATGAACCATATCACTCCTCGCTCCTGTTCTTCAAATTCATGCTGCTTGGAATGCTTGTTTTCCTCCTGTTGTGTGGCTTGTTATGCGAGGTGCAAGGCCATATATTTGTTGTAACAAGAGGAGGGGCCGAGCGGCCATAGTCTTCTTTTGGTGACGACCTCACGAGGTCGTTTGGCCTTGGGGGAGATGGCTCGCGTGCTTGTGGGGCTTCCGACGGAGCAAGGAACGAGACAGAAAGATAGAGATGCTGCAAAAGAAATAAAGAGAGTTAGAGTGAGGGCTCCACCTTCTTGCTGGTTCGCCGCTTCTTTTCCTCTCTCCTTCTGCTTTTTGCTTCGCTTGTTCTCTTCTCCTTCTTCACTTCTTTTGTTCTTGTCTGTGTTGACTCCGCCTGCTTCTGCCTTTTTCTTCTTCTTCCGCTTTTTGCATCGCTACGCCTTTCTGTCCCTCCCCCCATCTTTTGGAGGCTTTGGCCTCTTTATATAGAGTGTTTGGCTATGAAAATTGATTTGTAATTGGACTTTGATGCCCGAATTGTATTCCTATCCGGATACCCTTTTTTTTGTAAGAGTTACAATTGAACTCAAAAGCCTTGTGCATGTAGCACAAGAAAAGGATTATTATTATTTTTATTTTTATTTTTCTTTTGTAATCCTTTTTTTTTCGGTATCAACAGCTACACAATGCACAAAAATTGGAAAAGGGAATTGAAATGAGTACATCTGTAGAATTGAACTTGGTAGATAAAAAAGTATATAAACTGAAATGAAATGAAATTTATGTTTGTGTCTAACATGTAATTGGATATATAGAGGTATACCCACCCGAGCATCATCAACACGTAGGACTAATCTGCTGCAAGCTTTGAAATACTCAAGAAAATCTCGGAGGTTAAGGCAGCAAAATAATCCATTGTCTCCTGGAAGGCAGCTTCTTCGTCCAAAAGATGGATATCGGCATGCTGTACACATTTTGCAATATCTAATGTGATCACTCTCAACAAATTTCCACAACTCCATAATCGCAAACATTGCAGGTTGTTTGAGAGGGATGTTGATATATTTCAAGTTTCTGCATCTGAATATAGACAGTGTACTAAACCTAAGGGTAACTCCAACAGAGGTTCTATCCTCCAGTTTTAGTCCTATATATGCAGTTTTCATCTCCAACGGGCCAAATTTTTGGGTTTTGGTTTTGGAAACATAGGACCAAGTCCTATTCTCAGTCTCAAATCTAAGACAATTCCAGGACCAAGACCGAGGCCCGCTTGCTTTTGGGTTGGGCCAGAAACGTTAGAGGCGCGACACGCTCGGCATAGAGGGGAAGCGAAACGCGTGCTCCAGCAGAGTTCAAAACTGCGACGCGCGTAACGCGCGCTCCAGTGAAGAAGGCGCAACAGTCTGCTGTAGCTGGGCCCCAGATCACGTGCTGCGGTCTCCTTGTGACCGTTGAGCAGCTCCAACGACCTTGATTTCATCTCCAATTTGAAATGGACGGTGACGGGAGAGATGAGAGGTCCAATGGTCAAAAAAAAAAATTTACTGCCTAGGATTTTTACCTTATTATAAAACTCGTTTTTACCTCAAAAAAAAAACCAGAAATAACAAAAAAAATGTATAAATCCGTTGGCAACTTTTTTTTTTTAAAGAATTCTATAAATACCAACCCTAAGACTTCACAAATTCCTCACACCAAAATCCTTTTCTCCTTCCAATCTTTTCATTTATTCACTACATCTTGTTCTTCAATTTTCTTTTCCAAGAGAAAAAAATGGGCAAAAGAAAGGATTCATGGAGGCACAATGAAGAAGCTATTCTTTGCCAAGCTTGGATCACCATCACCACCGACGGTGCCACTGGAACAAATCAATCGGCGGATACAATGTGGGAGCGTATATCGGCTGAGCACAATGCACAAAAACCGGCGACTTACGTAGAGAGATCATCAGATAGTTGTAAGGCTCATTGGAATGTATTTAGTCCGCTATGTACAAAGTGGCGTGAATCTCTTACTCAAGCCGAAGTGGACCACCGAAGCAACAAAAATAAGAAAGATGATGTAAGTATATTATTCATATGTGTTGATACCCAAAAAATCAATATTCATGCTTAATACATATTACAAGCCCAATAACAATGTGAATTACATTCGGAAATGCAAAAGTTACGTATTTAATCGAAGTCATGTCACGCATGTGGACCCAAGCCACAATCATGCTCTTGGGGATTGCAGATGTGGGTGTGGTGTGGAAGGTTAAGGAAACACAAAATGCTCATTTGTTGATTTGAAGTCGTTGGTGATTTCGGTCTTGGGCCCGAAATCCAAGCCCAACGACTTCAACCGATAAATGAAATGGTGAACATGCATGAGAATATTGGGCCGATCCTTTTCTTTCCTTTAGACCTAAGACCCAACTATGCTTAAACCAAAGTCTGATCCCGTTTCCCAATTCTTTTGACTTCTTCTTCCCCGCAGCAACCAATTACCCAGATTCCTCCCTCCTTGCAGCAACCATATACCTGATCCAAGCCATGATCTCTCAAAGCTATCACCTTATCTTGCTAAGGAGAACCCTTGAAACCGGTCAAGGAGTGTCATATTCTCCCCAAACCACAAGCTCAGTCTTCACAATCTCTCTTGTCCACATCGTTCTGGGTTTTGTTCTATCATGTCTCTATCACTGCACCAATTAGCAGTCATCACAAGTAAGCTTCTCAAGAAAGCTTCTTTTCCTTGGTTTTAAGGCAGAAATCATGTATCCAGAAGACTACTTTGTTTTACCTAGATATTCACATGCTTTTGTTCATCAAAACCTTATCCATTGAGCCTATAAAAGGCGAATCCCTGCAGTAGAAAGAGGAGGAGAATCTGGTAAAACCTAGGAAAAAACGCCTAGAAACAACTTTCATGTCCTCAAGCATTCAAGCCTCCAAGCACCAAATCCAATCCTTAATCACCATTCCAAACAGCCACCTTTGATCTCTACTTTTTCCAGGAATCCCTTACCCAGAAAACCCCAAAATTCTCTCACCGCATTGTGTTTCTAGCTCCCACACCATGCTTTCATGTTGTTAAGCTCCTTTCAATTTTTAGGCCATCTGAATCACGAACGGGGACTTCGCGAAGAAGAAAGACGTGCAGCCCGCATGCACGCCAAGCCAGGCAAGATGGTTTCCAGGCGAGGTGAGATGGATACCAGGCGAGGCGAGATTGCTTCTAAGTGAGGCGAGATGGCTTCTAGGCGAGGCGAGATTGCTCCGCGCAGGGGACTTCGCGAAGAAGAAAGACACGCTGCCCGCATGCACGCCAAGCCAGGCGAGATGGTTTCCAGGCGAAGCGAGATGGCTCCCAGGCGAAGTGAGATTGCTTCCAGGCGAGGTGAGATGACTCCCAGGCGAGGCGAGATTGCTCCGCGCAGGGGACTTCGCGAAGAAGAAAGACGCGCAGCCTGCATGCACGCCAAGCCAGGTGAGATGGTTTCCAAGCGAGGCGAGATGGCTCCCAGGCGAGGCGAGATGGCTCCCAGGCGAGGCGAGATTGCTTCCAAGCGAGGCGAGATGGCTTCCAGGCGAGGCAAGATGGCTCCCGGGTGAGGCAAGATTGCTTCCAGGCAAGGCGAGATTGCTCCACGCAGGGGACTTTGCGAAGAAGAAAGACGCGCAACCCGCATGCACGCCAAGCCCATCTCTAACACCAAATTCAAACCTTCAAGCCAAAACCCCACCAGCCATCCTTCAATCCCCATCCTTGAAACCCAGATCCTTCCCAGGAATTTAACGCTAAAACTCAGTCCAATTTTCATCACCACAGTGTGTTTCTATCTCCCACACCATGCTTCATGCTGTCAAACTCCTTTTGATTTCTACTTGATCTGAATCATTTACAAAGTCTTCCCAATAATCGAATTATTGGATTGATTTTGGCCTAGTCGCATTTCATTTCAAAAAAGACCCTCATAATATGTTAACAAAATGTTTTATTTATTCTTTGTCATTTAATTTATAGAAAATTATGGTGTAGCTAGGTTGCTAAGTGTGTAACCATGGGCATATGAGCATTTAATTTTACTCATGTTAAGACAATATAGTTTAGTGTAAGTAATATATAAATTACTTAATTTGTTGTGTAGCTCATGAGTACTAATAAATATTACTTTATCTTGTGTGTAGCTTATGAGAGCTATGTCCATTTTCTACGACAAAGTTGGCATAGATTTTGTCTATGATCATTGTTGGCGATACTTAAAAAATACTATTAAGTTTGGGGAAACGCCTTCCACCGAAGCCATGAACTCGCGTATTCCTACTCCTATCAACTTGGAAGAAGATGAAGCACACACCAATGAAGCGGAGCCAACTATACACACACACACTCAAGTTAGTAATAACAAGGTAAGAAATTAAAGAATATAATTGATTATGACAAAGTTAAATCCAACTAAATTTTAGCTAGTATTTGAGTTTCAAATTGATTCTAAAATTGAGAAATATACCAAATTTAGATTTCTACTGTCTCAAGGGCAAATTAGACAAACCGAAAAATGAAAGAAAAAAAACTATTAATTATAGACATTTGCTCTATATGGTATGTTTGCTTATGTGGAGTGGGTGTAAAATAAAAGAAAAATATGTATGGGATTATCTTAAAAGAGGTCTAGTATTTTGAGTTTATCTAATTTTCTCTAACAACACTAGAAACTTCAAGTTGCAATATCATCGAGCCATGCAAGCTATAACATGAACATATTGACAAACACTCGATCGAAGGGCAACTAGAAACTAAAACCAACAAAGCCTCGAAAAACAGTTGCATACTCTTGAGTGACAAACTTTTCAAAGACGGAAAAGTTTCAAGGTTGTACCTAGTATTGTCATCCATCTTTATTCTCAAAAACTCCAAACTTAAGGTAGTTAGAGATTTTGCATCAAAAAGGGTCTGAAGTGATAAGAGGAAAAGGAAACAAGACATATATATGCCTAGGTCATACACTAATGTTTAATTCTCTGAGGTTTCTCCCAACTACAAAACTCCAACACTTACCTATAAAAGCAGAGTCTCTAATGATACTGAACGTCGTCATGCGAAGCCTGAACTTTTCTAAGAGCTTCTTGTTTTTCGCATTCCGGAAATACCTATCTAACATGTTGATGAAGTTTTTATGTTAAAGTACCTCAAGCTTTTTGTAATTATAATCCGTCGGGATCGCCTTCATCGAAATCTATTATAAAGAGGGAGAACCGTACAGCTTGCCATTGTTTTTGTCACCTAAATATTGTCCACGTGTCTCACATCGGGAATACAGATATATGAGATATTACATATGGGTTTGGGTCACTTCACTCATTACCAATTGATTTTGGATGTGAACCTCAGCTTTAAAAGAGAACTCATTCAACCCATAGATTTGGTGGGAAGGAGTGGAAGAATTTGGTGGATAACATGGTTCATGGCCATCAGGCCATGGGAAACATAATGATCTTTCTTTATCTCGCCCTGCTTTGAGATCTTTTTAGTTGAGTTAGGGTTCTTCGCCATCATGTTCGTTCGTCTTTTTGCTTTGGTAGCCATAATAGAGGCAGCCAAACAAAAAGAACAGTTTGTAGTACAACAGAAACCAAACAAATATAATTGCAATTAAATTAGATCTCAATCACCAAACGAAGAGATCAGTTTGTAGTACAACATAAACCTTTTCAAGTAATAAGTAATCAAAATCGTTTTAGAACTGATAAACAGAGGATGCCATGCATGCTATCTAGGGTTTTACCTGGCTGGGCTTCGAGGTTGGGTCGGTCTCAGTCTTCACAGGGTTTCTTTAGATTTTTTTTTTAATCAAACACACAATTAATGTGGTACAATATTGTGAGTCGAACTCACGACCTCTCATTTACAATGAAAGACTTATGTCACTAGACCAAACGGTAATGGACTGTTTGGATTTTGTTATATCAAATGTTTTCATTCAATTTTTTTATTTTATTTTTACTGAGAAGTTTCGTTTATTTTTAATTTTGATTTTCTATTTCCTTGATCGCCTCACCCATCTCATGATACTAGTGTGACTAGATGGTTTTTGTTTTTTTTTTTTTGAAAAGTGTTTGGGACTCAGCTTAGCCCGGTTCCATTTATCATATTAATATTAAAAAATTTCATCGGGGGGATATATGTCACGCTTCGACTCTTAAATTTTACCTTATTTATTAGCATAGTGTTAATAAGAGTTTTATCGTCTTCGACATTAAGTTTATAATTTATTTGGTCCCCAGAGAGGTTGTGGGAGACGATAAAATCGAATGAATTATTCGTATGAGAAAATGTGACGACGGTAAAAATGGTAAATATTAGCTAGTAAGAGGTAATTTTTATTGGAGTATTATTTTGGGATGTTAAATTTTGGAGTGGGTTTATACTTGATGGGGTTGGAACCGGTTGGGGCAAGCCCAAATTCCCCTCTCTCTCTTCTCTCTCCTCCCTCCCGATTCTCTCTCCCTCACCCTCCGCCCGGAAAAAATTTCCGAGCCCGACCGCCGCTGTCCAGCCGCCCCAGACCGCCGCACTAGTCCCAATCGATCGGCCTCCGACCCAGCTTCCATTCAAGACCGGTGGGAGCCGCCCTAGTGCCGCCGTGAGGGAAAGAAGCCGCTCGAAAGCCCCGACTGCCGTGGAGGTCAAGTCGCCGGAACTTCCTCCTCCGGCCGCCATAGTCGGAGCTATTAGGCTCAAAAGGAAGCCCTCCTCCCGTGCTCCAATCCCTCCGAAGGTTTCTTCCCAATTCAGCTTGGGCAAGGAGAAATCGGTGTTTGAATTTTCTAGGGCTTTTATTTATGTTTCCGTTCGATTGACATAGTTAGGCTTGGAATTGGTGTTTGTGCTAGTTAGGAATGTTGTAGAGGAGGTTGAGGGGAATGTGCTGTCAAATTTTGGTGGGCATTGGAGGTCCCCGAAGCTGGCCGCCGCTGAAAAAGTGTTTTTAATGGGAAATTTTAAGAGGAGTTTAATAGTATGAATTTTAGAATTTTTGGAGGAGTTTTAGATAGGTTTGGGAATTTTTAAAGTTTGGTATTTTTGGCGGATTAATAAGTTAAAATCCGGCTATTGGATTATTTATGGTTAGGAAGGTGGGAGGCGATTTTGAGGATGTCGGAAATTGTAGTGAAATATGGTTTTAAGCTAATTTGAGATTAAGGACGTTAGGCTTGGACGAGCGTGCGAAGCTCACTTTTATTTCTGCCTATTTGTATAAGCGTCGGTATTTAATTGAGGATTTAAATTATTATTTTTGGAACAGGACATGAAGAGGCTCGAGCAGAGGAGACCTCTGACCGACATCAGGCTTAGGTCTAATTTGTGAGTGAACTTTTATTTTAAATATATGCATGCAATTGTTTTGGTTGAGCAAATTATTTTGTCTGAGCATTTGACGTCAATTTATTTGACGATTTTATGTATTTTGGAGAATTACCGAAAATGGGATTTTTGGTAAATTATAAATATTTCTTTGAGAAGAGTATGTATAAATGCTAGCTAGCCATACGTGCCAGTCCACCTTAATGCCATAATATATAGCTGCATTCTGGTGTGACGTGAGCGTTGGACGTAAGCGTAGTAGCTATATATGAGTGTTTAATTCATATAGGGGGTATGAGCACATATTATTACACATGTATGTCCATCTTAATGACATAGTGTAGCACCGCATTAAAGCGTGACATGAGCATTAGACACAAGCGTAGTAGCCCAATATAAATTATTTTAAATCTATTAATTTATATTGGGAGTATGGGCATGTGTAGATACATACGTATATTGATATATATATTTTTGAGTCGAATAGGCTCAATATGTATGAGATAAAGGATTTCCCATTTGAAGCATGCATTCGTTTGATTGGGAAATTTATTTGAGGAAAGCATAAGTGTTGATACTTATTTTTCTTTATTTATTTTTGTCCACTCACTCTAACATTTCTGGATGTTTTTCCCCTGGGCCCTTCGTTTTAAAAATGCCCAGTCTGCAGGGTTCGAATTGCATCTAGTAGGAGGCGACGAGGCATAGTTACCCATCTCTCAGCCACTTTTCACCAGTAGGTACCTGCTTAACCTACTAGGGTATTTTCTGCTTCCGTTGTTCATTTTTAGTAGCTCTGAATACTTTTAGGATTGTTGTAAATATTTTCGGTGATGTGCTAAGACCGATATATTCTTTATTTGGATATTTATGGTTGAATGGGAGAATAGTTTATTTGTTAATAGAGTAGTTCGGTCTTTTTCCGGGTTAGGGTTGTCCATCTTTAAGGGAGGTTTGCCGAGTTCTTTGGTAAATTTTCCTTGGAGGTGGTCCCCGCAAGACTTACTTCGGATTCATGGAGAAATTCGGGGTGGGTCTCGACAACATAAAACCTGAACCCTGAGCTACAATAGGTAAATTGCAAGAATCCTTGTAAAGAACGTTCTGAATAATAGCAGGAGTCTCCTCTAACCAAAGATCATCAAGTGCTCCTAAACTAGCAAGGTGCGTTAATCTATCTGCTATACCATTTACTTCCCTATAGCTGTGTCGAACCCTAACATGATTGAAAAGCTTTTATATAATCTTTACAATCCCCAAGAACCCGACCCACCTCAGACATGTCTTCCTCCTCCCTTTCAAGGGCGACTAGAACATTTTTATTTTGAGTTAAATGAATATATTTTTAAGTGATAGTATGACCGCCATATGAGGTGATCGTTAACGCTATTCACTAGAAATAAACTTTCTCATAATATTGTTTATGAGAAAGTAATATTAAAAGGGAGTGGTTTTAATAAGCACCACTAAGTTGAGAACTTCTTCATTTCGCCCCTTTTACGATTGCATATTCACATCTCAACCGTTTAGTTTTTAGATATATATGAGTAAATCATCTCTACAAATTTTCATCCAAATTGAAAATCGTTAAGGCATTCAAAAATGTGATTTACCAATTATAAACTTGAACAGCGCATGTTTGACAGATTTGGATCGTCCATTGATTTGATTTAGTTCGATTCCTTAAAGATCATCGATTTGGCTGAAAATTTGTAGAAGCTAGTGATTTTTACTTGTATAGACTTAAAAATTGAACGGTTAAAATGAAAAACTGTGATTGAAATGTGGGTGTAATAAACGATTAATGAGAAAATCTTTAACTAGTCCTTAACTTAATTGTCCTCATTACAACCCTTCTCATACTCAAAATGCACACTTTACTCAAATGATTACAAAACTAAACGTAGAAAAAAAAACTAGAACCTAACCTAATTCAGACTCTTAATTCCTTAACGATCATCGATTTGGCTGAAAATTTGTAGAAGCTAGTGATCTTTACTTGTATAGACTTAAAAATTGAACGGTTAAAATGAAAAACTGTGATTGAAATGTGGGTGTAATAAACGATTAATGAGAAAATCTTTAACTAGTCCTTAACTTAATTGTCCTCATTACAACCCTTCTCATACTCAAAATGCACACTTTACTCAAATGATTACAAAACTAAACGTAGAAAAAAAAACTAGAACCTAACCTAATTCAGACTCTTAATTCCTCCCAAATTGAACTAAATGACGAGGCCAAAAATAACATAATATTGTATGCCAACATGAAGCGGAAAACTGGAAAATGAAGGCCACGCACCGTGAGCGGTGAGCCTGAGAAGAAGTTAGCTTTAGAAGAAGATCGATTTTCTGTGTAAAAATTTGATGCAGAATGGAAGATTCTTAGAATATGATAGTGTGAAAAAACATATTAATTATACTATCATGGTTTCAAATGAGCTGGGAATCAGAATTTTGATGCGAAACGAGTGCTCCCTCTCCCACCGCCATTCGTACCAGGATGTCTACTTCATAGTCGACAAGGCAACCCCATCCCAGATTATATATGTACATGATCGATCTCCTTTCAGTGCGGTCCAGAGTTATTTTAGTTGTTTGGCTTTATATTAACATCTGACATATGCTCGCAAACAATCAAAACGTGTGTTATTCTGAATATCAATACAATCAATGGACGAGAAATTTTATATATGCTATCGGAGCATCATGTGATATAGTACTTGGTCACCGTTCTTATAAAAAGTCGACGGCCACATATAAATTTTTGACCCGTCATACAAGTATGAATAAATTTCTCGTTAAACCAAACGACATAAGAAAAAAAAAATCTCATTCAGTATAACAATTTGCTGTGCTGATCGAGCTGCTGCAGTTGAAGCTTCCCGTTGAGTTAGTGCTAGCTCAGGCGACCAAACAAGGACTTGCCTATATGAAAAAGGCTGACTATTTGATAGGGTCAACAATTGCCAACAAATGTTTGTCTTATACTTTCACACCTGTGTTGGAGTCCAGATGGGTCGTTTTGGGAAGCTTTTAGTTTGGGGAGACGTCAGGAATGCTCCGGAGTATTCCAGAACTCACCGTTTGGTGTTTATTCTGTTGTACAGACCGTGTGTGCAACAATGTTGATTATAACTGCTAATGAGATGACATTGCCAACTGTTATCCAAGAAAAATAGAGATGACATTGACACCCCGTGTTTTATATATTCCAAACGCCAAAAGGTGCTGCTAAAGTAAAAGGGATTCACCATATATCATTTGTCAATTGTCAATTGTCATGTGTCATATTTTCATTTCTTTTTTGAAGGCGTCATTGTTTCATTAATCACCGACATAATTTAATCGAGTGACGAAAAATATTTGGTTTCATGATAATCATATCAACATTATCAACATTTAGGGTGCGGCTATTGTCACCTCATTAAATACTTTGTTCATCTCACATTTTTATTTTAAATTAAATATTCTAATGCTAACCCTAAATATATACAAATATCTCATCAATATATTTGACGCAGACCTCCATTCTTCTCAAACCACATCCTATATATGTTCTCTTCGATCTCTTTCTTGATTTTCATCTTTACGATTATGAATATATATATTGAAGTCATAAATAAAATAAAAATAAGAACGAACAATCACACCACATTGTATAACCACCATGTTGAAGATTGAAGTGATTCTCAAATATAATTTGAAAGATGTAGATAATTGTTTTTTTTCCGACGTAAAGATGTAGAGAATTGTTGTTGTTTGGATTTTATAGATTTTAGTTTAATATTATATTTTCACAAAAATTCTTAATTATGGGGTTAGTATTGGAATATTTAGTTTAAAATTGAAATGTGGGTGAACAAAGTATTTGGTGGGGTGGCAATAGCCGCACCCCAACATTTATTAGACAAGTAGGAAAGGTTAATCCGAGATAATAAGGGATTCATCTCACCATCGGCCAAACTTTTCGCTCTGCAAAATGCTTCTAGGGTTTTTAGTTTTGAGTTTTGAGCAACGTCTGACGGCGCGTCTCTTGACGCCGTCATCGGACAGGAGTTGCTGATGGTGTCTATGTGGCTGAGCTTTGCTGTCTGTTGGTGGTCAGAGAGAGCCAGGTTTTGAAGGACGGCGATCCAAGTGGAGTAGCGAGAACGAGGTTGGTTGCAGATCAGACTGGTTTGCCATGGACGTCGTGTTGTCGGAGAGGAGCGAGGATGTAGATTGAACTGGACGTCGTGACGGGGTAGTTTTGCTCTGGTTGATTCTCCCGATTCGGGCCGAGGTTCCTCTACTACCTTTTCTTTGGAAGGTGGCCGACTCCGTGTGGTGAGTTGTTAAAGGCAGAGCTTCTTTAATGGCGGCCGATGTTGATGACGGGCGGTGGTTGGCTTCCGACGCTACTTGGTTGGGTCGGATTCTAGATGGCATGTGTTGAGATTCAGTGGCTTTGGGGGGTTGGGCCTAGGCTCTTGTAGGTTAGTTTTTTTGTTTTGGTGTTATTTGTCGTCCTCTCTTTGGACCAGGGTGTTGGTTTTGATAGGGCCATGTTTGGTTGTCATGTCCAAGGAATAACGGTGTTAACGTCGGTATTTTCTTGTTGTCAATGTAATGGGAAGGTTGCCCCTGCATATATGATGACGGTTTTGGTGTATAGTGTCTGATGATGTTGTTTCTTCTTGAGGTTGGCTATAAAGAGCTAGGTATCGAGGCATCTGGATTAAGTTAGGAGTATGTTATATTTGAACCATTTTCGGTTCATGTTCATTATAATCGCTGGTATGTAAATATGGAAGAGTATAGGGACTTGTTGTCCACCACCGAGATCTCCCATGATTGTAATGATTGTTATTATTATATAACGTTTTACCTTTCTCAAAAAAAAATTAATCCAATAAAAAAAATATTAGAAGGCTACATCTTATACAAAAGGTAAGGTAATATAAAGTAGGACTAATTTCAGTTTACCTCCATTAACTTTAGGTCGATCATCATGTTAGTCACTCTTCTTTCAATTTCATCAAAAACACCCCTCGACTTCCAATTTTCATCAGCTGTGTCCAAAGCTCCGATCGTCATCGAATTCCTCCGTAAAGTGATAACGTGACATCTAACAAAAAGCCAAATTGAAGGGTAAAATAGACATATTATAATTAATCCCATTAAAATCAAATTGAACCAAATAAAAGCACCTTTTTCCCACCAAAATCACACTCCATTATATATTTTGGGTGGACATGAAGAAATCAATTAAACTGGGGATAGGGATATCAACGTTGCTAATTCAACAACAATCGAAGAAAACGTTGCTCTTTTTAACAGCAAAAAATAGAGAATAAATCACAAATCCAAATAAACTTTCCATCAAGCCTGTGATAATAATATGTCCTCAATATGAAGAAACTTATTACATTGTCTTATGAATTAGCAGCCATCTGATGCATTTAAGTGTCACTTGACGGAGGAATTGGATGGAGATCAAAGCTTTGGACACGACATATGAAAATTAGGAGTCAAGGGGATGGAGATTGAAGAATTTGGATATTGTTGATGAAAATTGGGAGTCGGTGGGTGTTTTTAATGAAATTGAAAGAAGAGGGACTAACATGAAGATCGACCTAAAGTTGATTGGGGTAAACTGAAATTAGTTTTATAAAATAATTAACATCAAGGAACTTGTACTTTCTATTAAACTTGCGGAACCCTAGGTTTAGGGTGGCAGTGATTGTGTGTCTTGCCCCAACCAAGCAAGCGGCATCCCCAACGTTGTGTCAGGGTGAATCTCGGGTTCTGTGTCTCTCGGGGATTGCAAAGAAGTTTTTTCGGCTATGTTTTACGAGCACATCTTAGATCATCACCAACAGTGGATCGCTGTCGTATCTAGGTAGTCTTGATCAGTTAGGTCAAGTGTGCAAGGGGATGCTGTTTTGAAGTGGTTGCTCTTGTGATTGTACTTTTGATATTGATTTAATCAGGTTGCAACAAATATTTATTTCAATTTCTTTAAAAGAAAATGAAGCGAGATGAGGTTCAATTTTTTTTTTTCACAAAATATTATTTTTGATTATTAAAAAAATAACAGGTTAATCAAATAAAATAAAAAAACAGAGGTTAAACTAGAACTCCGCCGGAGCATGACGTTAGCACTCCCGTAATCAACTTACCGGCATTACGTCACTCAGTCCTAGACAACCGGGAAACTTCAGGTGCCCCGTCCGTGGCACTAACATGTCGCATCGCACCACGTAATGCGTTTCCAAGTACCACCCGCGTGAGTGTCACTCGCCTCCCCTTCCTAATCCGAAGAGCCAGTCAGACCCCACTCAAACCCAAAACAGAAAAATTAAGGCACGTGCGGACGCAAACTTGCGTGTCTGAACTGTGTGACAGCTGTACTCCCAAAGCGTATATAAACGCCCCCAAAACCCCATTTGACTCTCAATTCTCAAACACTTCTCCAATTCAAAGCCTTTCCCACCACAACAAAGCCTTCAGCTCAACTCAGCAGCACAACTCCACAGCATGCAAAACTCCTTCAAGCGATCCAAATTCGACACTGCCGGAGCTCCATCGCAGTTGACCCAAAACCCACTTCCTCCGCCGCCTCCCCATCTCACTCACGACCAAGAACTCGCCGTAATCGTCTCCGCTCTTCAAAACGTCATCGCCGGCACCACCACCACCACCATGGACTTCAACTCTCTCTTCCCTTCCTACCACTGCCCCACCCTCACTTCCTCCTCATCCTCCGCTCCCGCCCTCCTTGCAGCATCCGACGCCGACACGTGTCACGTCTGTAACATTAAAGGTTGTCTTGGATGCAATTTTTTCCCGCTACCAGCTCAGGAGGAGAACAATATTAACAACAACAAGAAGAAGAGGGTGAAAAAAAACTACAGGGGAGTGAGGCAGCGGCCTTGGGGAAAATGGGCTGCTGAAATCCGAGACCCGAGGAGAGCCACTCGGGTCTGGCTCGGCACCTTCCACACGGCCGAGGAGGCGGCCCGCGCCTACGACAAGGCCGCCATTGAGTTTCGCGGACCCAGAGCCAAACTCAATTTCCCGTTCCCGGACAACTCACTGTCGATGAACCATGAAACTTCAATGACGCCAGCACAGGCGCCCATTCAGAAGCAGCAAGTTAATGTTACTGAAACAAAGCAAGAGACCAAGAGCGAGGATTCGAAGGAAATGGAATCGGCGGGAATGGAATGTGAGTTCTGGGAAAGGATTGGAGAAGACGAGCTGTTTCAACAGTGGATGATGACAATGGACTACGCAGCTGATCACTCGTCGGATTCTGGAAACGGGTCTGCAGGAAATGCTCACAGTTATTGATGCATGTTATAGCTGTAGAATGTTAAATCAGTGAGCTCTAGTTTTTGTTTTTTTTGTTGTTTTGGATTAACATTCATGTGAAATTTCTTGTTTTTGAGGGGAAATCACATAGTGTTACTGTTTGGTTAAAGATTGCGATGTAAAATTTGGTAAACATTACGCAATTTGGTTATCTTTATCAATTAGATTACTTGCTGCCGATTTTGAATTACGCACGATACGATTTTGAGTTTAAGCACTTTTTAACAGAGTTCATACGTGTGTGGGTCCTACGCGGATCACTTACCGACTGGTTTGACATGAAGTTTAAAAAGGAAACATAATCTTGTAATAGAGCACGTGGGCTTTTCTTAGAGGGGGCCATGGATCATAGGGGTGTAAGCATCAAGTCACTCGCAAAAAGGACATGTGCGGATTGATTTTGTTTTCTTCTGGGCATGTTTCTCACGTTTTTGATTTTGACGTGTGATCTGCAACCGTACTAAATATATGCATTATCCATAGGGGACATCTAGTTCATGACTTCATATATCAAATAAAATTATTCAATTAATTCAACGTACAACTGGATTAAATTAACAAACTCGTTGAAAGAGTAATGTACATTATATTGGAACACAAGCTTGGTATTACTCACTTCCTCTCGCTACGAAATCGGTTTTCTGTTTCGACTCTCTAGGAGTTGGAGTTGGTTGTGTCATGGTCATGTTTAGAGAAAATGACGATTTAGTACTAATTTTAAGGGGTTATGACCCATTCTAATGAAAATTAATTTTCAAATGCTCATTTGCATAAATCTTTATGCAAAGACAATATTGTGCTTCACAAATATAAAACCTTATCTCTCCTCTCTCTCATTTACCCGATCATGCCTCTCTCTCTCTCTCTCTCTCTCTCATCCTTAACAAGATCTGAAGCTGGCCATGCCTCGCCGACGCCGACCAACGCCTTGACGACGACGAACCTGTAAAGTTCTCTCTCTCCCTCTCTCTCTCTCTCTCACACAAACACACAAATCCGTCGCCGGCGACCTCATCCTCGCCTCCACCATCTCCGTCGTCGTAGATCGAAATCTCACCACTGTCGTAGATCGGAATCTCGCTGGCGTCGTCAATTGAAATATCGTTGCATCATCGATTGGAATCTCAGTCGTTGTAGATCGAATTCTCGCTGCCATCATCAATTGGAATCTTGTCGCCGTCGTCATTGGTAATCTCGCCGCTGTCGTCGTTTGTAATATCTCCGTCGTTGTCGTGAGTAAGAGGTAGTAAAAATGTTTTCAATTATTTTTGCCTTCTCTCTCTCTCTCTCTCTCTCTCTCTCTCTCGTCGGAGTTGACCAAATCTCCTACGAGTTCTCAACTTCGCCTGCTCCGATTTACAAGTTTCTATTATCTTTGCAAAAAATATAATTAGGTGACAATAAAGGTTATTGTTGCAAGTTTACTGGGGAAGGTGAATCGGTTTTGTTGTGGATAACAAGTTTACTGAGGGTCAATAATATATTATTGAGGTGGATAACAAGTTTACTAGGGGTCAGTAATATGTTATTGAGGTGGATAACAAGTTTACTAGAGATCAGTAATATTATGGTATGGTGGATAACAAGTTTACTGGGGTCAGTAATATGTTATTGAGGTGGATAACAAGTTTACTGGGGTCAGTAATATGTTATTGAGGTGGATAACAAGTTTAATAAGGGTCAGTAATATGTTATTGGGGTGGATAACAATTTTACTGGGGGTCAGTACGTAATATGTTATGGGGTGGATAACAAGTTTACTAGGGGTCAGTAATATGTTATGAGGTGGATAGCAAGTTTATTGGGGGTTAATAATATTCTAGTGAGGTGGATAACAAGTTTACTGGGGGTCAGTAATATTCTGATGACCGGATTTAGGCGACCGGTGACTGGAGTCCAGCAAGGCTCCGGCAAAATCCTCGCTCTCTAAATGTGTTGTATAAGACACAAGGGTAAAAATGTCTCAAAAATATTATTTTATTATGAATTTAATAAAGATTTGTGTATTTAGATACAAATAAGATAATCTGTCATTCAATTTAGGTCAAAAGTCTTATTGTAATTGGAATGAGGTTTGACTTTTGTTTTTTTTTTTGTGCAAATGACCATTTTCTCTTAAAATAATGAAAACAAAAGTGGAAACATGTATTCTTGAGAATCATAAGCAAATTAAAATTATGACCATGACGTCGAAATGTAGTCCCGTTGAAAACCTTACTTATCAACGAGACATATCATCCATCACACCTATTTCCAACCCCAAAGGGAAAGCTTCCTTCCAAACTCTAGTGTTTTTTTTTCCTTCCAAACTCTAGTATTCTTGAGCCTAAACAAGAGCATTTCGATTGCAATTGATAGCTTCAAATTCGCCTTCAAATCTCTGATTTCATCAAACATAGGGCCTCCCATACCGAGATCAGTTTCTTAGCTATTGAGAGCTAGAATAATAATATTACTACCACAACTGTTCACATCAATCCTAAAGCAACTTTAGCGGTTTAGCCCATGTAACCATTGCCAGAGCCTCTGTTGCTTGTGCTGACAAATTACCCATAATAATAGCTACAGAAGAACGCACCTTTGCAAAAAATTTGAATCATTGGCGTCTATTAGAGAACTATGAGAGTTCGAACTGTTAAAAAAAAAATGTAAATACTGGAACGGAGATACAAACAGAAATTCGGATAATTGCAAGGAATTGAAACTAATGCCAACTTATTCTCCAAAAAAAAAAAAAAACTAATGCCAACTTTTTTGTTTTGTTTTCTGCGGATCAATCCCAGAGTATAGAACAACTTTGAATTTTTTTTCAAACTGTTCTAAACGTTTGACCAGTGTATCTGTTTTCAATTAAATTGAAAATAATAACCTGAAAATGTACAAAATCAATATTGAAGTTTAAAACCTATTGTGCATTGCAGCATATTGTACTGGATACAAATTATATACACTACATGGGCACTTTGCGAAATATTCAACAATTGGGCAGTGCAGTACACCTCAGTGTTCAACCCTACTGTACCATACAGTGCCCGCGTCAAAAAGAGTATCTCAACTCGGAAATTTGAAATCTCTTGACTTCTATTAGAAAACTAAGATAGCTCCAGCTGTTTGAAACTAAGTAAATGGTTGATTGATACCATGTCTTTGTGGAAGTTCTGGTAGTATGAGATCCTGCAACATCTTTTACAACAAAGTGACACACTAATTAAACAGGGAGCTTAACATATGTAAGCTGAACAAACTATCATTAATCAAACTATGTAAATTGAGAAGTTATCATACAAATTAAATACTCAAGCCGATGAGTATACAAGATAAATATGTAAGCTGCTATTACGTGTTATTGTTGTTGTGTGTTGCTACTGTGTTGTTGTTATGTTAACCCATGCTACTACTTGTACTAGAATTAACTGCTACTACTACTGGGATGTTAACCCCTGCTACTACTTCTACTGGAATGTTAACCCTTGCTACTACACTAAATTATTGAAAATCTGCTACTGTATTCCATTTACTGAAAAATCTCAAAATGAGAGACTTTTCTCTTATAAAAGTATATTTAATTCGTGTAGGGTTAGTTTGATAAATTAAATCATGACACATGACATTTAGAGAAAAGATTGTCTTTAATGGTTAAAAACTGTCCTTAATTATTTGTTTAATAACAACACAAGTGGATTTATTTGTGTTTCAAATCCTTTTGGAGGATGTATATGTGATTTGCTATAAAAATAAATACAAGTCTTGCTTAAAAAGAAATACAGGTATATGAATGTCTATGCATTCGACAAAAAAATCCACAATGCATGCATGCTTAATGCAACATAACAACTTGTTTATATAACTTTGCTTTAAATTAGGGTTTGCTCATATGAGATTTGGATTTGGGTTTGGGTTTACTTTTACTATATATTACTTTAATAAACAATCTTTTTGGTGTAAAATTTCATTAAGAGAACAAAAAAATAAAATAAAAAGGAAGTTCCATTAAATATTTATTAAGAGAATCACACAAAAAAAATTACAATTTTTGTTACATAAATATGTATTTATAAATTATATATAAATATACACTACCAGAAGAAAGGCTTTAGCCGACGAAAAAAAAAAACCAGGCCGACGAATTTTTTTTTCGTCGGCTAAAGTGGACTTTAGCAGATGAAATTTTCCTTCGTCGGCTAATTAAAAATTTTTGTCGGCTAAAGTGGACTTTAGCCGACGAAATTAATATTTCGTCGGCTGAATAATTTTTTTCGTCGGCTATCGTCTGTGAACTTTAGCCGACGAAATTTTCAAAAGTTAAGCCGACGAAATTTTCAAAAGTTTAGCCGACGAAATTTTTAAGAGTTTAGCCGACGAAATTTTCAAAAGTTTAGCCGACGAAAAATATAATTTCGTCGGCTATAGTCTGTGAACTTTAGCCGACGAAATTTTTAAGACTTTAGCCGACGAAATTTTCAAAAGTTTAGCCGACGAAAAATATAATTTCGTCGGCTAAAGTGTCTTATCACTACCAGAACAAGTACTTTAGTCGACGAAAAATTTTCGTCGGCCTGTTAAAAAAATTCGTCGGCTAAGACCTTAGCCGACGATCCTTCGTCGGCTATAGTGTCGTCGGGAAAAGGCCGTCTATGATGACTTTAGCCGACGAAATTTTTTTTTTCGTCGGCTATAGTGGGACTATAGCCGACGAAAAATATGTCGTCGGCTATAGTCCGGGACTATAGCCGACGAAATATTCGTCGGCTAAAGTGCGTAATAAATAATAAAAAATAACTATAGCCGAAGAAATATTTTATATTTCGTCGGCTAAACATTGTAAAAAAATTTAAAAAATAACCATAGCCGACGAAATATAAAATATTTCGTCGGCTAAACCTTATTAAAAAAATTAAAAATAACTATAGCCGACAAAATATTAGGTTATTCGTCGGGCTAACCGTATCAAAAAAAATTAAAAAAAATTAAAAAATAACTATAGCCGACGAAATATTCGGTTATTCGTCGGCTAAACCGTATAAAAAAAATTAAAAAAATTAAAAATAACTATAGCCGACGAAATATTCGGTTATTCGTCGGCTAAACCTTATAAAAAAATTAGAAAAAATTTAAAAATAACTATAGCCGACGAAATATTAGGTTATTCGTTGGCTAAACCTTATAAAAAAATTTTAAAAAAATTTAAAAATAACTATAGCCGACGAAATATTAGGTTATTCGTCGGCTAAACCTTATAAAAAAATTTAAAAATAACTATAGCCGACGAAATATTAGGTTATTCGTTGGCTAAACCTTATAAAAAAAATTTTAAAAAAATTTAAAAATAACTATAGCTGACGAAATATTAGGTTATTCGTCGGCTAAACCTTATAAAAAAATTTTAAAAAAATTTAAAAATAACTATAGCCGACGAAATATTAGGTTATTCATCGGCTAAACCTTACAAAATTTAAATTAAAAAAAAATTTAAAAATAACTATAGCCGACGAAATATAGTGTTTGAAACTCGTCGGCTAAAGTTGCTGGGTTTTGAAAAAAAAAACTGCCTAAAACTTTCGGCTAAACTTTCGGCCACCCAAATGCAAATGGCGGAGGTTGGTCATGTGAGCCACCGAAACCGGCAACACGCCGGTGAGGTTGTTGTTGTAGAGGTCGAGAACACGGAGGTTAGTGAGGTTGGAGAGCTCCAGCGGGAACGTGCGGTTGAAGACGTTGTTGGAGAGGTTGAGGAGGCGGAGAGCGGAGAGAGCGGAGATCTCAGGCGGGATGGGACCGGAGAGGTTGTTCTCGGCGAGGGTGAGATTGGAGAGGTGGAGAAGGAATGCGATATCGGGGGAGAGATACCCGGAGAGATTCAAGCCGGAAAGGTCGAGGGAGGTCACGTGGTTGTGGGAGTCGCACGTGACTCCGGCCCAAGTGCAGTGGCTGGTGTTGGGTGTCCAGGAGGAGAGGCGGGAGTCGGGGTAGTCGAGGGAGGACTTGAGGGAGAGGAGGGCGCGTGGGGGTGGAGAGTAGACTGTGGGGTGAGGAGAGTAGACGGTGGGGTGAGGAGAGAGAGTGGCGGAGGTGGAGGAGGAGAAGGAGGAGGAGAAGGAGGAGGTGGAGGAGGTGTTGGGTTTATTTGAGGTGGTTGTGTGGAGGAGGATATTTAATTACCCTACTCTGCGGGTATATAAAGAACTTTAGCCGACGAAATTCTTTATTTTCGTCGGCTAAACTCTTTGGTTGACCGCCAAAAAATTTTGGTTGAAAATTTTGAAAATTTTTCGACTTTAGCCGACGAGTTTTCATATATTTTCGTCGGCTAAAGTCATTTGAAAATTTTGGTTGCCCGCCAAAAAATTTTGGTTGAAAATTTCAAAAAATTTTCGACTTTAGCCGACGACTTTTCATATATTTTCGTCGGCTAAAGTCCTTTGAAAATTTCGTCGGCTAAAGGTACCAATTTCGTCGGCTAAAACTTGGAAATTTGTCGGCTAAACCTTCTAAACTCGTCGGCTAAACTTTATAAATTCGTCTAAACCTTTGAAATTCGTCGGCTTAAAGTATTTTTAAACATTTGGCATGTTATAATTGTGATGATCAAACTTGAGAAACAAAAATCCAACCGTCAGATCTGACCATCATGATAAAATACATGTATGAGAAAAAATTCAACTTGATCCGAAAAGAATAAGGGCATGATCCGGACGGTCAATCTCGTAAGTCAAACCCCTAAACGCACGGAAAAGGTCGTTCGACCATCTAAATTACGTATTTTGGCCGGACCTCCAACTGAAAATAGTTTTAAACCGATGACACGCAACAAGTCGTATAAAAATTTTACGCAAAATAACCACCGAATATAGGGCTACTCATAGGGGGAAAAATGAAAAATTGCATTGACCGCAACTATCGGCACCGAATATTTACCGGAATAGTGTGATTTTTCAACCGTGGATGTATTTCAACATTCTCGTCATATCTTATTTCATGACTTTTTAGCGTTTGAAGGTTTTACGTATAGTTTGTTTTTGAAACGGAACATTTACATAAAACTTGGTAAACAAGTTATACAACATTAGTATGCATGTTGTGATTGTGATGATCAAACTTGAGAAACAGAAATCCGACCGTCAGATCTGACCATCATGATAAAATACATGTATGGGAAAAAATTCAACTTGATCCGAAAAGAATAAGGGCTCGATCCGAAAAGAATAAGGGCTCGATCCGGACGGTCAATCTCGTAAGTCAAACCCCTAAACGCACGGAAAAAGTCGTTCGACCGTCTAAATTACGTATTTTGGCCGGACCTCCAACTGAAAATAGTTTTAAACCGATGACACGCAACAAGTCGTATAAAAATTTTACGCAAAATAACCACCGAATATAGGGCTATAGTAGGTAATAGAAAAATTTCAGGTTTTAGCCGACGAATACCCTAACGTATTCGTCGGCTATAGTATGTAATTAAAAAATTAAAAAATAACTATAGCCGACGAAATATTAGGTTATTCGTCGGCAAAAATCATCTTAGCCGACGACTTTTCATATATTTTCGTCGGCTAAAGTCCTTTGAAAATTTTCCTCCAACTTTGGTTTACCGCCTAAAAAATTTTGAAATTTTTGACCTTAGCCGACGACTTTTCATATATTTTCGTCGGCTAAAGTCTATAAATTCACAAAAACACTCATATCACCCCCTATATTACGTAGTTTGGTCAAATCTCCCACACGAAAAACTATCACGTAGATGAGACGCAACCACCTATATAAAAATTTTGAAACATTTACCTTTCGACGATAGGGCTACCCAAAAGAAATAATAACGGTAAATAAGGTTGACCGCTACTATCGGCTCCGAGACTTTACCTGATTTACGAGATTTTTGAACCATAGCCGTATTTCACCATTCTGAACACATCTTATTTCACGAGATTTTTAATAATTTTGCTTCCTATGTAGAGTTGGTTCACAAAGTTGTATAACCTACTAAACAAGTTATACAACATTAGTAGACACGTTGTGATTCCGATGACTAAAATTCACAAACCAAAATTCGACTGTCAGATATGATCATTTTGATGAAAGATGTCTATGATAAAAAATTCAACTGGATTCGACAAAGTTAAGGGCTCGATCGAAACGGTCAACTCTAATCGAAAATAAGAAAACTGCATTTTGAAGCCCTAAACGGACTCGGATAGCCAAAAAAGCCTATACGTCATGGCTTAGCGATGAGTATGACTCGTAGGGCCGTTACGCTTCCGGAAAGGTATCACAATAGTCAATCGGACACCAAAAACCAAATCTGCAGCATAGTGAATAATAAGGGTAAGTCAACTATCGGCACCGAGACTTTACCGGAATACCGTCTTTTTTCAACCGTAGACGTATTTCACCATTCTGGTCATATCTTATTTCACGACTTTTTTGCATTTGAAGGTTCTACGTATATTCGTCGGCTAAACTCTTAAAAATTTCGTCGGTTAAACTTTTGAAAATTTCGTCGGCTAAACTTTTGAAAATTTCGTCGGTTTAGTTCACAGACTATAGCCGACGAAATTATATTTTTCGTCGGCTAAACTTTTAACAATTTCGTCGGCTAAACTCTTATAAATTTCGTCGGCTAAACTTTTGAAAATTTCGTCGGCTAAACTTTTGAAAATTTCGTCGGCTAAAGTTCACAGACTATAGCCGACGAAAAAAATTATTCAGTCGACGAAATATTAATTTCGTCAGCTAAAATCCACTTTAGCCGACGAAAATTTTTAATTAGCCGACGAAGGACAATTTCGTCGGTTAAAGCCCACTTTAGCCGACGAAAAAAAAATTCGTCGGCCTGGTTTTTTTTTTTTCGTCGGCTAAAGCCTTTCTTCTGATAGTGTATATTTACAGATTTGGACAACAACTCATCTGGAAAAAAAAAATTATACGTAGAACTTTCAAATGCAAAAAGTCGTGAAATAAGATATGACCAGAATGGTGAAATACGTCTATGGTTGAAAAATGAAGGTATTCCGGTAAAGTCTCGGTGCCGATAGTTGACTTACCCTTATTATTCACTATGTTGCAGATTTGGTTTTTGGTGTCCGATTGACTATTGTGATACCTTTCCGGAAGCGTAACGGCCCTACGAGTCATACTCATCGCTATGCCAAGACATATAGGCTTTTTTGGCCATCCGAGTCCGTTTAGGGCTTCAAAATGCAGTTTTCTTATTTTCGATTAGAGTTGACCATTTCGATCGAGCCCTTAACTTTGTCGAATCCAGTTGAATTTTTTATCATAGACATCTTTCATCAAAATGATCATATCTGACAGTCGAATTTTGGTTTGTGAATTTTAGTCATCGGAATCACAACGTGTCTACTATTTACTGTTATTCAGGTTTATGGGGAGCCCTATCGTCGGAAGGTAAATGTCTCAAAATTTTTATATGGGCAGTTGCGTCTCATCTACGTGAGAGTTTTTTGTATGGAAGGTTTGACCAAACTACGTAATATAGAGGGAGATATGAGCGTTTTCGTGTGATAAGTGACGATGGATTATGGTTGACCGTTTTGATCGAGCCCTTAACGTTGTCGGATCCAGTTGAATTTTTTACCATAGACATATTTCGTCATAATGATCATATCTGACGGTCGAATTTTGGTTTGTGAATTTTAGTCATCGGAATCACAACGTGTCTACTAATGTTGTATAACTTGTTTAGTCGGTTATACAACTTTGTGAACCAACTCTACATAGGAAGCAAAATTATTAAAAATCTCGTGAAATAAGATGTGTTCAGAATGGTGAAATACGGCTATGGTTCAAAAATCACGTAAATCGGGTAAAGTCTCGGAGCCGATAGTAGCGGTCAACCCTATTTACCGTTATTATTTTTTATGGGGAGCCTTATCGTCGGAAGGTAAATGTTTCAAAATTTTTATATAGGTGGTTGCGTCTCATCTACGTGAGAGTTTTTCATGTGGAAGATTTGACCAAACTACGTAATATAAGGGGAGATATGAGTGTTTTCGTGAATTTATAGACTTTAGCCGACGAAAATATATGAAAAGTCGTCGGCTAAGATTGTTTTTGCCAACGAATAACCTAATATTTCGTCGGCTATAGTTATTTTTTAATTTTTTAATTACATATTATAGCTGACGAATAACCTAATATTTCGTCGGCTATATTATTTCTGTTTCTCAAGTTTGATCATCACAATGCAAATGTATAAAAATACTTTTAGCCGACGAATTTCAAAGGTTTAGCCGACGAATTTCTAAGTTTTAGCCGATCAAATTGGTACCTTTAGCCGACGAAATTTTCAAAGGACTTTAGCCGACGAAAATATATGAAAAGTCGTCGGCTAAAGTCGAAAATTTTTCGAAATTTTCAACCAAAATTTTTTGGCGGTCAACCAAAATTTTCAAAGGACTTTAGCCGACGAAAATATATGATAACTCGTCGGCTAAAGTCGAAAAATTTTCAAAATTTTAAACCAAAATTTTTTGGCAGTCAACCAACGAGTTTAGCCGACGAAAATAAAGAATTTCGTCGGCTAAAGTTCTTTATATAGCCGCAGAGTAGGGTAATTAAATATCCTCCTCCTCCTCCTCCTCCACACAACCACCTCAAATAAACCCAACACTAGACATAATGCGGCCCCTCCTCCTCTTCCTCCTCCTTCTCCTCCTCTATCTCCGCCACTCTCTCTCCCCACCCCACCGTCTACTCTCCACCCCCACGCGTCCAATGGCAACCTACCGCACCCTCCTCTCCCTCAAGTCCTCCCTTGACGACCCCGACTCCCGCCTCTCCTCCTGGACACCCAACACCAGCCACTGCACTTGGGCCGGAGTCACGTGCGACTCCCACAACCACGTGACCTCCCTCGACCTTTCCGGCTTGAATCTCTCCGGGTATCTCTCCCCCGATATCGCCTTCCTTGTCTACCTCTCCAATCTCACCCTCGCCGAGAACAACCTCTCTGGTCCCATCCCGCCTGAGATCTCCGCTCTCTGCCTCCTCAACCTCTCCAACAACGTCTTCAACCGCACGTTCCCGCCAGAGCTCTCCAACCTCACTAACCTCCGTGTTCTCGACCTCTACAACAACAACCTCACCGGCGTGTTGCCGGTTTCGGTGGCTCACATGACCAACCTCCGCCATTTGCATTTGGGTGGCCGAAAGTTTAGCCGAAAGTTTCTGCAGTTTTTTTTTTCAAAACCCAGCAACTTTAGCAGACGAAATTCAAACACTATATTCGTCGGCTATAGTTATTTTAAAATTTTTTTTTAAATTTTTTTATAAGGTTTAACCGACGAATAACCTAATATTTCGTTGGCTATAGTTATTTTTAAATTTTTTTAAAATTTTTTTATAAGGTTTAGCCGACGAATAACCTAATATTTCGTCGGCTATAGTTATTTTTAAATTTTTTTTTATAAGGTTTAGCCGACGAATAACCTAATATTTCGTCGGCTATAGTTATTTTTAATTTTTTATAAGGTTTAGCCGACGAAATATTTTATATTTCGTCGGCTATAGTTATTTTTTAAATTTTTTTACAACGTTTAGCCGACGAAATATAAAATATTTCGTCGGCTATAGTTATTTTTATTATTTATTATGCACTTTAGCCGACGAATATTTCGTCGGCTATAGTCCCAGACTATAGCCGACGACATTTTTTTCGTCGGCTAAAGTGGGACTATAGCCGACGAAAAAAAAAATTTCGTCGGCTAAAGTCATCACAGACGGCCTTTTCCCAACGACACTATAGCCGACGAAGGATCGTCGGCTAAGGTCTTAGCCGACGAATTTTTTTAACAGGCCGACGAAAATTTTTCGTCGGCTAAAGTACTTGTTCTGGTAGTGATATAATAAATGTTGTAAATAATTTATTTAATAGGCATTCTTGTAATTAGCTTACTAGGGATATTCATGTAATTTATATACTTATTACATCTCTATATAAGATATGGTTCCATACTTAATAATACACACATATTCTCTCATTCTCTTGATTGTTTCTCTCCTCTCTCAATCTATTCTTTTTTGTTTTACAACACGATATCAGCATGAATAGTTCTGATATTTAGAATTCTCTTGCACGACTCTATTTGGGTTTGCAGTCTCCGTGCCAATTGTGCCACCACAACGTACACAATCGGGTCCTCAACAAAGGATGTGCATATATGTCGATTATGAACCATATCTATTTATGTGCTCCTTAGAGCCCTTGACAGGAGATCTCTATACCGCTAGTTTTGCGGTCATCACTTTGATGAGACAGTCTTCCCGCGTTTAGGGGGAGATAAGAACGTCTTCGTTCCTGATGAACGACGTGTAGAATGTCTCATCTTGATCCCCAAACCGGACATGTGATATTAAAGTGCGAAGAATTCTACTTCTAGTTGAAGTGCAAAGAATTCTGGATCTACGTAGTCTAGACCATCATATGCAAATACTAATATATATTATTTATTTCTGCATAGAATGCAACGTTTGTGGACATGTCCAACTACCTAACGGACCAATTAAATATTATAGGTAGCAGTGGTTGATGCATCGACAAAAGTGATCAGATATCACTTTACTGTCCATTAGAAAATGTTGTTTTTGCTAAACTCTCCCCCATGCCAACTCATGAAATAGAGGGTACACCACTCAGATTATCCCATAAAGTCTATAAGACTTGATAATGCCGGAGAGTTTACATCGAAAGTTTTCGATGATCATTGCATATCCTTTTGGAATTTGTAAAACATATAGTTTCCTATGTTCAAACCCAAGATTGTCTCGCATATAGAACCTTGGTAATGCGCACCAAGCTTCTACTGTTTGAGTCGGGCTATGCAATCTTGCATGCAGCCATGTCGGTTCGGTTGAGGCCCACTGCTATCCGTCTTACTTCGTGTTACAGTTGGTGACTGGGTGCGAACGTGATGTTTTTACACTTACATGCATTTGGGTTTGCAGTCTCCGTGCCAATTGTACTGCCACAACGTACACAATCGGGTCCTCAACAAAGGATGTGCATATATGTCGATTATGAACCCTATCCATTTATGTGCTCCTTAGAGCCCTTGACAAGAGATCTCTATACCGCTAGTTTTGCGGTCGTCATTTTGATGAGACAGTCTTTTCGCTGTTAGGGGGAGATAAGAACGTCATCGTTCCTGATGAACGACGTGTAGAATGTCTCATCTTGATCCCCAAACCGCACATGTGATATTGAAGTGCGAAGAATTCTACTTCTAGTTAAAGTACAAAGAATTATGGATCTACGTAGTGTAGCCTAAAAATATGCTAGACTAAATAAAGTGATGAGATCACATATACATACTGCAAATGTGCCTGCAAGGATAAATGTCCCCGTAGGACATGTCGTTCCAGTTGGACAAGGTACGACCATGGCGGCTAACCAGTTATAGTCCCTACCCAGAAGCGAGGTAGACCATTAGGTTCGAATGATTCTTTGAACGTAGAAGAGGGTAAAGTTGGCACAAATGAATCTTCTTGCCATTGTAATCTCAAACCAATTCAACTCACGAGATAAATCCGGTAAATTTGTGGGTTTGTCCTAGAAGAGACGAATTTGGAGGACCCTCCAACATTTAAACCCACTCCCGAGAATAGAAAATCTCGGTAAATTTAGTGAGATATTGAATCGGAATGAAGTTTCATCGATGATATATTTATATTTACGGTGGCCACCGAAATTATAATAAGCGATGATGTCGAACCTTGCTTCGTTGATAGATCTCAACGAAGAGATGACTGGCTAAAAAGGAAAGAAACAATCCAGGTCAAATCAGATTCCTTAACTAAGAGAAAGGTATTATGGGCATGTTGTTCCCACACTTACCCATGTTAAACCTATATTGTTTAGATGAGTATTTGTAAGGAAGCGTAATGAGAAAAACGAGATTGTGATATAAGTCTTCTTTAGTGGCGCAAGGATTTTCTCAATGCCTTGTGATTGATTATGAGGAGACGTACTTTCCCGTAATGGACGTCATAACGTTCCACTACCTTATTAGTTTGGTAGTTTATGAAAAAACTGAATAACAACCTGTGAATGTGGTAACAACTTATCTCTATGAGGATTTGAATACATAAATATACTTGAAAGTTCCTGAACCATTTATGACAGTCGATGCAAATAGTTCTAGACCACAGAACATGCTCTCGTTTTGTCAGAGTAGTTCACTTTATGGATTGAAACAATCCAGACGGAGTTGGTATAACCGTTTAAGTGAATATTTACTTGGGGTAGGATAAATGGACTATGCCCATGCGTGTTTTAAAGAAACAAATTCCAGGTTTGTAATTTGTGGTAATTTATGTCAATGACATGAATTTCACTAATACTCTTGAAGAAATAAAAGAAATTGCAAAACACCTGAAATCAGAGTTTGAGATGAATGATTTTAGGAGACCAAATATTATTTTGTCGACCTAAAATCGTGCAAAGTGCAGATGGAATTTTGGTCCATCAGTCAAATTAAATCTAAAAGATGTTAAGATACTTTGATGAGGATAAAACAAAGTATTTAAGCACACCTATAGTCGTCCGAGATCTAAAGACACCCGTATTATTGTGCAGATAATAACGAAGAGATATTGAGGCCAGAAGACTCATATCTAAGTACAATAGGCGCATTATTGTACTTGGTTAAATGCTCTTAACCAGACATCTCATCTGATGTGAAGTTGTTAGCTAGATATAGCTCTGCGCCAACACGCCGCCTCCGTAAATGGCATAAAAGACAATTTTCCGTTACTTTAAATGTATGACGAAAAAGGGCTCGTTCTATCCCTAGGCATCATGGAATGGATTAACCGCCTATGATCTTTAGAATGATGTTTGCATTGTTAAATATGCTGACACAAATTATGTAAACCCACACAAGGCTTATTCCCAACTGGTTATGTCTTTACTATAGGGAATACAATAGTCTTAGAGGTATATGAAACAAAAACCTTTTTAAATCATGATGACTGTTAAGTGATTCGAGAAGCATGATCAAAGTGTTAGTTTTATCTAGTTTGTAGTTTTCAGGGGGAGTTAATATCAGGGGGAGTATTCTGAAGCATACTCTTGACCATTGTGTACTCTTTTATCCTTCGTCTAGGGTTATTTTGTACCACTGTGTTTTATTACCTGGTAAGGTTTTATGAGGCACACATGTAATTGGTCACCTTGCTCATGCTGCATCTTGAAGATACATTTATTTAAAATATATGCATTTGCTCATCTTTTCCCTTCGACAACGGGTTTGTCCCACTGGGTTTACTGGGCAAGGTTTTGGTGTAGCAACTAGTATGCATCTATCTCCCACGGACTCACATCTTATGATTCAGACTAAACCGCTTCACCGAAATCAAGGGTTCTGACTACCACTACTACGTATGTGTTGTACTCTTTTCTCCTTTGACCATGATTGTTTTTGTCCCTTAGGGTTTTTATTACCTGGCAAGGTTTTGACGAGGCAACACTAGAGCACGTACATATCAGAGGAAGCTAATAACAGAGAATACCTAAGGGGGAGTGTTGTAAATAGTTTATTTAATGGACATTCTTGTAATTAGCTTACTAGGGATATTCATGTAATTTACATACTGATTACATCTCTATATAAGAGATGGTTCCCTACTCAATAACACACACATATTCTCTTATTTTCTTGGTTGTTTCTAAATTATATATAATAATATTTTCATCCTTAATAGGTGGGGATAGAGACAAATATCAAAATATCATGCCCGCCCCGTACCCGATTTAAGAATCCGAATACTGAGAATCTTCATCCCCATTACCCGTTTATCCCCGTATATCTTCCCCGTTAGGGTTGAATACTCGTGGGTACCCTACTCACTGGGGATTATTGCCATCCCTAGTCTAGAGATATGCTGATAGGGAAGAAGCAATGTTTCGACGGAATTAGAATGAGCCTGAACAATTTGTGAACAAATGATTTCATCATTCAAATGATATATTTCATCGAAAAATTACTGCACTGCACTTTCGTTTTATGTCCTACTGGTACAATGTAGGTCAGTTGGGACTTGGGAGATACTCACATTTTAAGTCCGAGGGTTATTATTATTATGATTATGCATGCTTCTTGTTCTTATAAATTCCTCTCCTTGTACTTGTAGTAGAAATAATGGATTGGACGGAAATACTTGCTAGCTTAGGTTAACCAATTTGTTTCACCTCTACATATTTGATGACAAGCAAATCATCAAATTCTTAATATTGCACTGATCCTCCATAGTAAGAAAATTTGGTTCCATTTTTATTTTTTATTGTAATTAATTTTGAAAAATAGGCCACTATAATAACCTATTGGTCCCTTCCTTTTACAAGTAGGATTTAAATGGATATTCTTCACCAACATCACTGTATCCAACCAATAAGCTATCTTCACCTTCTACAAGGAGGATTATACCATTATATAAAGGATCAGAATCGACTTCTATCTTCTCTCTGCATCTATCTCTTAATTATCATATATGGCTACCAAACGAAACACACACACACACACCAACATGACCGGAACTCCAAGACTATGGCACGACATGAGTTACCTGACGATATTATCCGCCAAATCATTCCATTTCTTCCCACTAAATCTGCTTTTGACATGAGCTTTCCTCTTCAAGCAATTTGAAGGCGTATGGTCTACACACCCAATAATAGATCTCGACGAGGGCAACCTCTCTAACAAGGCACTTGATCAAGATATGAAGCTCACCAACATCTTGGAAACCTACTTGAAGTTCAGGAAGAATGACCCTCCTCGCCCCTTGGACAAGCTTAGGCTTCGTATGGAGATGAACCCTGTTAGAGAAGCTATCGTAGTAAAGTGGTTGAGTTTTGCAGCTGAGAGAAGCATCAAAGAGTTAGATCTCAGCCTTAAAACTGCACCTTTGAAAGGCTCCAACTACAGCTTATCGTTGAAACGTTTTAATTTCTATAGTTAGTTTAAGTCTTGAGTACGTGAATACCAAAGAGTATTCTGTTAGTGATGGAGTACGTCTTCCTTCTTTGAAAACTATGCCCCTGAAAAACGCATGCTTGTTCAGTTGGTACGATCTGTCCGAACTAATTAAGGGCTGCAGTTCTATTGAGTATTTATCTATAACTTCGTGTTCGAGTCGCTTTAGGGCATTCCTTGTAGTTTCAAGTCTTTGGAAATCAGGGATTGCGTTATTGGATATGCTGAGCTTCGACATGCGGCTTTGTTGAAAGGCCAAAGCTTGAAATATATTAACATCCATGCAGAATACCTGAAAGGCATAATGCAAAGATCGTGTGGAGGCCACAATGTATACTCCAAATATAAAATATTTCAATTTCAATGGTGGAGGAAGTTTTTCTTGGAGGACTTTGCAAAAGAGAACCGAGTGAAGCGATGTTTGGGGGAGAAAGACTGAAGTAGTGATGTTTCATCCTTCTGGTGTGTCGCAACTTGCAAGGAGTTCCGATTAGAACCTAGGAAGCACAGAAGCGTGGCCTCACTCACGTTTCCCGCTTCGGAAGCAGAAACGCGGGGAAGCGTCCGGAAGCTAGCGCGCTTCCGAAAAAGTGGTTTTGGAAGGTGGATGACAGTGTCGGAAGCTGGATGACAGTTGTTTGTAATCAAATCTGTTTGTGAATCAATTGACATGATATGACAATCTATTTGTTCGGTTTCATTATAAATAAAACTGTGATTGTAAATTTTCATTTATTACCACTTACCAGCCATCGTTCTGAAACTGGAAAAAGAGACGGAGAGATAAGAAAGAGATATGAGGAGCAGAATAAATTAATAAATGAAGACATGCAAAACCTTCTATGTAGAAGTATAATGTAAATACATATTTTATTTTATATATATATATATATATATATTTTATTCCGGCTTTCAACACTTTCCGCTTCCAAGTATTTTTTTTTTTTTTATAAAAACGCTTCCGCGTTTCCAAATTTAATGCAACATAGATTAGAACCTGCCAAGGTTGATTTTTCGAACGGATAATAGAGCGCACTTTCTTTCATGTCCCTTTGGATTATTAAGGGTAGGCTCGCTGGACACTCTTTTTTCCTTCACCTATTTCTCACATGCCAGCACAAAATTCAATTTCAAATATCAAACATTCTTAAAACTCCATCGTCATATTCAATTGTACAAGCGTAAACACCCTATGTGGCAAACAAAGCCCGACAGAAAAAAAAAAAAAAAAAAAAACTCAAATAGGTACAACGAGAAGCTTACAACTACGAAACAGGAACAAACACTAATGAAGAAAATGTTAACTCATAAACAAAGAGATCATCTTTTGCCAGAGAGGCTGATCGAGCTGACTTTCATTGGGGTTGCCACCACCAGGGGAGCTTCTGGGGAGTCGCTGACAGCATACTTATCATGCATGAAACGGCTCTCCACAATGGACTCGTCCTTCAAAAGAATCTTGTAGCAGTAACAACTCTTGAGGCCTTGCTGATTCCTGTAACATTCATGGGCACTGTTTTTCACCTGCTGGAAATCCCATATGACACTGAACTTTCCTACTGTTGCAACGAGGTGACGCTCTTGTTTACCACTTTCAGTGACCTGTAAACACACATTAACAAAAAAAAAATTCAGAAATCAACTTGATCAAAAGGGAAACAAATCTCATACTCAGCACATGTGAACACAAGAGTTTCTAAAATTATACTATGATGATGCACAATGTAGTGCAATTCTTCTGCATCCCAAATCCAAAATCAGGTACGAAATGAACAACTAAAAACTAAATATGTCAGATTTTCTGTTATCCAAACACTTTGAAAAAAGACTCGGTGAACAAAGCATAATGATTTTAACCTGTTTATTTCTAGGGAGTACACAAACTTTCAAATGCCAACAAAGCACGCAACAAACCTTAGCATTTTAATCCAACTGCTAACCGGAAAAAGTTGTACTTAAAAGTCTTAACAAACTACTACTGAGGAATGAGCTGCAGGGGTGCAAAACCTATAAAGCCAAAACAATTGTTCTCTTGGTATGATGCACCACAAGATAGGCATTGCCCATATCATAGCATACAGGGCAGTGAATATTGACAAACTGAAACACACGATATACGACTAAGAAACACACAATTGAACTAGGCAATAGAGGGATAAAAATACATAGATAACATCAAAGTTTCTAAAACTTCCAAAATGACTGCTTAATATGAAATTTCCAGCAAGATCAGTCCATGTCCTTTCCAGCACCAGTTTCAAGTCACTCCCTATGAAACTTTTGATCAAAGAAATTTATCAACTCCTCACACATGATATTCTTTGGATAAGGACCTAACAACTATAGCCACAACTAAACCACGAAAGCACCTATCGGTTAATGATATCATTAAGTCACAGAGAAAATAATAACCAAATAAAGAACATAAAACCTAAAGGTTGCAGATGAAAGATAAAGCTGTATGGAAATTCAGCTAATATAAAGGCGCAAGACTTTTGAAACTCATTGCTATAGATGGACAATTGGACACTAATCTAACCAAGACATATTATGAAACTGAAGTGTAACACTTAAAGAAAATGAAAACTCCTTCAAGACTCATTAATATAGATGGACAGTTGAAACCACAAAGTATGAACTGAAAATTACCAACTACAGCAAACAATATCATAGACTCCTAATATCTCATTAAAGCATGCATATCAAACAATTCAATAACTGTAGCAATTTAATGGAAGTATTCTTTCTTACCCATGAGAAATGACCTCCATGGAACTTGTTGTCTGCGCCAGCCAAATGCGAGTCAAGAGGGATCAGCTTCAACAACCTGGGAGCTGGTATCTTGTTTCCCATTCTACCACTAAACCCAGTCTTTGTCTTTCCATCTTTGTCAGTGAACAAAGTGCATATAAGGACCAAATAAGTGTCGGTCGTACCCAACACCCACTTCCCATCATAAGTCACATCAACATGAGTAATGGGGGAACCCAGCCCTGGAAACGCAGTCTTTGCCTGCCTCATTGAGGTCTTTGAATACAACCGTATCTTCCCATCCAGAGACCCAACAACAATAGACCCATCTCCAGTTGTAGCAAAGCACTGAAAATTCGTCCCTCTCGAAAACTGATGCCCCTGAGACCACTCCAGGACAGGCGAATTAGCAATGTTCTGAACCATTCCTCTACGCTCGCGCATATCCCACTGGCAAAGCCTGTTATCATCCAGACCCAGAAACGTCGACTCAGAAGGATCCAACTGCGACCCTTTCGTGTCATTAGTGATATCCCTCATTGTAATCTCAGTCCCATCCTTCTCAAACTTCCACTCAGTCACAATCTTCCCAGTCTCAATGTCCAGCTGCTGCAGCCCATTCGCTTGAGGCTTACCCTCCTTTAATGGACTCATAAGCATCATATTAGTCTCACCCCTCATCAGCAGAGCCTTCTTCGGCGTCATTTTCAAACCACCCCCACTGTCGAATTTCGCAACCACGCCCTTCCCATGAATCCCATGGCTGAAATTCTTATACACCTGCACACCAGAATCATTCACCAAGAAACTATTATCCAATGCGCCAAGTGTCAAGCTCTGAACACCTCCATTCGCAGCTTCCTCAAACTCCTCCATCAACTGCTGGTTGGACCGGACCGGCGTCACCGAATTGGGGCTCCTCGCCATGTCATAATCATCAGCGTACTCCCACGCCGAGTCGTCCGCCGCCTCCGGCTTCACCCACCCCAAAAACTCCTTGCCGTAAATCTTGACCTTGTTCTCCTCCGTCGCCTTAAGCCCGTACACATTCTCAAACAAGCAGTCCTGAAACTCCGTCACGAATCTCCGGTACTGCTCGTCGGTGTAGAATTTCAAAGCCCAGACTCCTTTGGACACAAAATCCACACGTCGCTGATCGCCGAACATCTTCAACTGCAAGTCGGTGGAAACCCTAGCCCTTACTTTTCCCGCAACCTTGAGAATCCACTGTCCCTTACCGTCGGCGGAGCCCTCGTAGTCGTCGTCGTCGCTGTCGCCGTCGACGTTGGTGGTCTTGACGAAGGAGAACGATGTGAGCTTGCTGGAGACGATCCACTTGGCGTTGGGAGTGTTGCCGCCGATGTGGAGGTAGAGCTTGACAGCGTTATGCGAGACGGCGGAGGAGGAAGAAGAAGGTGTAGGAGTACTGTACTTGAGCTTTAGGGCTTTGAGCTTGGCGTCGATGTCGCCGATTGGGGTGGGCAGGGTCTCCGGAGCGTCCTGGTAGTCTTCGTCGTCGGATTGGCGTTGCCGTTGGTCTTCTTCTTCGGAGTAGTCGTCGGAGTCGGAGATGTGGTCCTCGCGACTCTGAGAGGTTCCCATGGTTTCAAATCGGAGCTTGGGAAATACAGGGATTTCGAAATTTGGGGATTTTGAAAATGAGGGAGATTTTGGAGGAGCGGAATTATAGTGCGTGTGATTTGCTGGAGAAGAGTTTAAAGTTAGAATGAGGACCCGGTGGGATCATTTTTATAGACGCTCTCTGGTGTAGACGCGTGGCGAGTTCGAAAGCGAGTAGCGTCGGTTTGACGTCGGTGGCCAAAAAAACCAAAAGGGAAAGCGTTGTGTTACTTTTTTTTTTTTTTTGTTCTTTAAGGGAAGCGTTGTGTTTCTTATTTTATCGTTGATGGAAAGCGTGATTCTAACGACGGCGTTACTTCTCGGCGAAGAAAATGAAAATTGTTGATTTAGGTCTCCTCTCCCTCAATTGATTTCTTGCTCAGCTCCGGCATCACCGGTGCCATGGAATCCGTCACCGGTCCGACGAATTTTGGGGCATTGACTCTGCCACGAGGGCAGCCTCTCCTTAGCTTGTAATCCTGGGTTTTCCAAAGTAAGCTGCAAAGGCATCATTTGCCAAACTGTTCCTCTTCTTGAGCTCTCCTCATTCCAGTCATTTTATAACATTTGTATGATTCTCTATTTTATAACATCTCTCTAATAAAAATGAAATTTGTACTGTTTGTGGTCAATGCAGCCCTCTTTTGTCCCTTACTATGGTTTGGGTAGCGTCAAGTGACCAATCTTCTAAAAGGCCCCGTCTAGGCTCTAGGCTGCAACAAGTCGCCTCGTTTTTCTTCCAGGCCTTTGTGTCAGGCTATAGGCGATTAGGCACCCGCCTAAACGCCGCCTTGCCAGCCTAAACGCCGCATTGCTCGCCTAGGCTGCTAAGCTCTCCAGCTAATTTTGTTTTCTTTTTGTGGTGGGATTGTTATATTGTGAGGAGTATGAGAGTTAATGGTGTGTTTAAAATTAGAGGTGTATATGTTTATTGTTGTTGTTGCTCACTTTTACAAGAAGTTATGATAAATTTTAGCTATAATTTATTTTATAAATGAGTCTAACTAAATTTATGTTGAATAATTTATCCATATTTGACTGTTTTAAAATATTAAATTGCATAAAATATATATTTTTAATTAATAAATCTTAAAAAATACAAATCGTCTAGTCTCCGCCTAGGCTGTCCTGGCGCTAGGCTATGGGTCACCACCCGCCTAACGCCTAGCGCCTTTTAGACATTGCAAGTGACACAAAAAATTAGTTTCTCTTCTTCAAATCAAAGAAAACAAAACAAAACAATATCGATTATTGAATAATGCAGTCTCCAACAATATCGCTAACAGAGATCAAAGACTGAGCCTCATAATATAAGGTACTATTGCATAGCTTCATTACAGGGTCTATAGGTTATAGCCTCGCAATTTAAAATTCCAGCTTTTGCCGAAAAATTACTCTACATACCAGCAGACAGTTCAATTTGCTAATAAAAACAGAAGTGCCTTGGCCATCTAATTGTATCCTTAATCCCCAGAACATCAACCAAGTAGTTTTGCATCTCACAAGGCGTCACGCGCAGCAATCCGGCATGTAATAGCATCAGCAAGTGAGGATATCCCTAACTCCTGGCTAGTTATCTTATAATGCTGAAGATACAAATGTTGATTATCATTAACTGGAAAAACCAGCAACAAAGGAAAATAGGAACTAGACTAGCAGCCGAGTTGAACAAGATGCACACATACCTTCTGTATCTGGGCTTGGTCTGCTCTCCCTTCCAACTCCTCCAAATCAATCTCTTTTCCATTGACAAGTTTCTCTACTGCTTTCTGCTCTATCTACTATAACAAGGAAATTATCAAAACCAAGCTTCTAAAAGGCCCCGCCTAGTCCCCGCCTAGGCTCTAGGCTGCAACAAGCCGCCTCGCTTTTCTTCCAGGCCTTTGTGCCAGGCTGTGGGCGATTAGGCGGCCGCCTAGCTCGCCTAAATGCCGCCTAGCCCGCCTAGATGCCGCCTTGCCCGCCTAGGCTGCTAAGCTCTACGGCTATTTTTGTTTTCTTTTTGTGTGGGATTGTTATATTGTGGGGAGTATGAGAGTATAAGAGTTAATTGTGTGTTTAAAATTAGAAGTGTATATGTTTATTGCTGTTGTCGCTCACTTTTACAGGAAGTTATGTTAAATTTTAGTTATAATTTATTTTATAAATGAGTATGACTAGATTATGTTGAATAATTTATCTATATTTGACCGTTTTCAAATATTAAATTGCATAAAATATATATTTTTAATTAATAAATCTTAAAAAATACAAATCGCCTAGTCCCCGCCTAATCCTCGCCTAGGCTGTCCAGGCTCTAGGCTGTGGGTTACCGCCCACCTAGCGCCTAGCGCCTTTTAGAACATTGATCAAAACAGGAAGGGCCAACATTGTTCTGCTTTAGAGAAGCAATACAAGGCTTGAACTGCTACATCTTACATGACAGAGGGATCTTACCTCATCAGAAGTAGCATTGAAATGAGCGGCAAGCACATAAGTTGAACTTTTGGAGATACCACATCTTTTCAAGGATTCTGTGATCTAGTTATGATCAAAGTTAAAGTTTAAATATTTTCAGCAACGAGAAAATATGGAATAAATCATATATCATAATAGTTAACTGGAAACTGATTACATGCTTGGATCCTGAGTAGTTGTAAACAAGCTCAGAATGAAGAGTGCCTGTTGTCAGTGAGTCTTGGGACTTGGATACGAGTGTCTTATGCGCAGCTGCAAGCAAAGGGAAAACATCTGGGATCTGTTTCCATGGTAAATGAAGGTAGCATTAGTGAAACTCAGCAACAAGCATAAAAAGAGATTACAAATTTGAGACAAAAAAGAAAAGAAAATACAAGTTTATCAAAGCATGTAGGACTATACAAGTGAAGCATTCAGAAATGCCACTTCTGGATCTAGTGTCGTAGCTTGCATAGAGTCAAGCAGTTCCCTGCAAGATAGATGGGTTTGCTAAGGACTTCAGTTCTCCACATAACGTAGATAATAACAAAGATGGTAAACTAGATGCAATTAATGTTTCAGGGAAGAAGAAATAAATCGATCCTCTCATTTAGAATCTTTTTCATAAACCCTCATTTAGAATTACTCATGGAGCATACGTAGCAGGGGGTTTTATTCAAATGTAACTCAAATAGATTTGCTCATTCTTACTTCTATTTTGATGTGACTCGTACTTCTACTTGAGAATAATAACCCATTTTCAGTGCAGATAAACATTCAAAAATTTCTACCATGGGGGATATCTCCTACATTCAGAGGCATTGATAATCTGGTTATAATTAGAACTATGTTGACTAAAGAGATAAACGATGATAAACAAACTTTCTTTCTGAAATTTTAAAGTGAACAAGTTCATATCTACGATTTGCTAATATCTAAGAGCACAAAACTCCCCAATATGATGTAATCCCAGAAATTTACATGAGAAAGAAACACCCAAATTAAGCAAGGTTTTAAGTGAGGCAGAAAGAGTACTTGGAATTGGTGACTTCAATGAAGAGAGCAAGAGAGAGTGTGTTTCCATTGACCTCAAACAGCTTCATCGTCACTCCTTCAAAGTTGTGAGCTCTGTACTCTGCAAGAAACAACAGAATTGAAGCTCACAAATTGCTAATTTGAATACAGAATCAAACAATAAACTCGTAACAATCAAAGATAAACTATATATATGAAATTAGTTATCCAATGGTGTCATGCCCCAAACTCAAATATGAAAGAACTGTGACAATAATATAGAAAATAAAAGCAGTAGGATTACAATAATTCAGTTCAAAGAGGTCAAGAACTTCCTAATTCTTTTTGAAATAAACATTACTCCTCAAGGTAGGATTACATTTCTGAACTACAATTATACAAGGTTCAGTTTTGAAAAGAGGTATAATTACAAAAGCTCGCAGCAACAGGTCTGACCCAAAAGGTATACAAGATATTAACACAGAAACAATATGAACAGAAGAGTGGTAAAACAAAAATCTATGCACTCAGCACTCATCCCATTTCCTACGGATCTGTAAGAGATAACAACAAGAACATGAGCAACTAAAGCTCAATGAGTAGTATACTGAACTATCACTAAACATAAAACGAATAATAATGGGATGCCACAGTGATTCCTGTTAACTAAAATGGCTACCACAACCAATGATCATGCCAAACAAGTGGTCACGTCAAGCATAAGCACATTGCCAACACCACTCTCTTGTTGGCTAGAGGATTCTAATATATATATATATATATATATATATATATATATATATATATATATATGAGTCCGGATCTAGAGAGGACCTCCTTAAACTCTTAAAGTGAGGATGTTTTTAGTTCTAGCATGTATTTTGACAATCAAAGCCACCCATTCCCTAGTTACTTACCCACATATGAATCCTACAAAAAATTACCCAAAATGAAAAACATTTAACCATTTGATTAGCACAATATTCATTTTAATTTTATCTAACGGCCTACAATTGTTTACGTCAATTTGAATGACCAAATAATTATGGAATTAGTTGAAATTTTGTAAACATGTTTCTTGCATATGAATATAGAGGATTAACGGTTGAGATCGTTAAATGAAGTCATCTACTAATGCAAAATAGTAGAAATCCTCAAATTCTTAAAGTAAGGAGGTCCTCTTGAGATCCTCCCTCTATATATATATATATATATATATATATATATATATATAGTTTTATGCTTCCACAGCATAAATAACTATCTCACCAAGTTCAGAACTTTCAATTCCACTTTCACATTCAACAGTCACCGTATTATGATTATTCCACAAAACACATTCAACATGTAACAAGAATCCAATGTATACTGAGTAACCAAAATGTACTCACCTCTGTACAAGGAAGATGGTCAAAACGCTACACAAATAAAAACGAGCTCAAGTAGCCCCCTCAACACCTATCAGAAATACACCCTGAATTAGATTCTGCAATTCAAGTTATGTTTCAGGAATAATGAAAATAAACATAGACATTAGCAAAGCTTTGTATCTACTGGATAGGAGAAGATGATGTTGACCAACAGAATAAATGAAATAAATATTTGCAGAGAGGAAGAACATGATGATGATCAGCGGTTATTAGTTTTCGGATTTGTCAGTTTGACCTCTTCCCGGCCCCGACTCTTATCCCGTGAAAAAGGAAGAAGTAACAGCATGCATGCAAATCCTAATGCTTGTCGATCTTAGAAGAACATGGGATTTGATTAAACAAGATTTTGAGAAGAGTTACTAGAATGTGGGATTTGATTAAACGCATTCTAGCTCAGGGGATAAGAAAACCAACTTGACAGAGACAATAAACCAAACAATTGGTGTGCAATAATGTTGAGAGCAGAATAGGATAGAAATTGAGAAACCCAGTTCTCAATCATCTCCAGGTTATGTGGAAAAGCTTGGAAGCTAAATCTAATTGAACCCATAAATAAAACTATAGCTTTTGAAGTTTACCAGAGAAAACAGGGGGAACTAAAAAACGTAAAAAATTCATCAAATCAAAGGAAAACAGAGGACTAAGTATTACTAATGAAGGCTGAGAGCAGAGGAATTTGCAGGGTCAGTCAAGACTGAAGCTTGTGGGAACCCAAACTAAATACTAAATTAGGGTCCAACGACGTCGACGGTGGCCAAAATCCCAAAATGAACAAAATCGCGCCAGGTAGGGGTCGAACCTACGACTTTCTGCTTAGGAAACAGACGCTCTATCCACTGAGCTACAGGCGCTCGTTTGCTTATGTACTTGCTCAAGAATATATGCCATAATTAATATTGTTGAAATTTTAAAATATTTACTTGGTCATTTATGTTCTGGGGTATAGTCTGTCTATCTTCAAGCAGAGCCCTTGGCGTGTCAAAATGAACCAGATCACATCTTTGGCGCGTATTCCTGAATTTCTGAAGAAAACTGAAAGATCCTATATGGTTTTGCATCTTTTGGCCTTTTTTTTTTCTGGGCAAAGCTTTTGTGCCTTTCCAGGACAAACATGTCCCTCTGCCTCCTACTCCTATGGATGATCACCATTCCTCTCCAAGCCAACTCTCAACCTAACCCTAGAGGTCTGTACGTACACATATTTATTCAAACCACATTTTGTTCTTTTTGCTTTTGGGGTATTTTTAGTATTGGGTTTTCATTGTTTGTGCATTTTCACCCAAAAAAACCTGGTAACTTGTTATTTAAACCCATTTTGTTGATTTGGTCTGTTGGGGTTTCTTGATGGGTTTTTCTTGTTTTGTTTGATGAGAATATTTAGACATGATTGGGGTGTGTTTCAGATTAGGCTTTGGGTCTTTCAATATCATACCAGCAAGTTCGTATCCCAAATTCTAGAAAATGCTTTTCTAATGGCTAAAGTCATGTTCTTTTTTCCTTGTTCTATTTCTCATTTTGCTTTAGCTGTAGTAGAATATATATATAATCCTTGCAGATTGAAGAGTTTGAATGCATATCCGGAGATTTATTTTCGTTAAATCGGTAGGGGATAAAATATTCATTTTCCCATTATCTTGGCAAATTGAGCTTACCAAGAGACTAACATACCAACAATTTACCTCAATGTCATACGAAAAGTTATGTGTTCTCTAATGCATGACCAAAACTGCAGGTTACCTCCTAAACTGTGGTGCCGGGGCCTCATCCAATAATGACGTGATTGTAGGTAACCTGAAGTATGTCACCGATGAAGGTTATATATCAGTTGGAAAAACAAGCAACATCAAGAACAATGACTTGGTTCCCATACTCACTACATTGCGTTATTTTCCAGACAAGTCTGCCCGAAAATATTGCTATGAAATTCCGGTGATCAAAGGGGGAAAGTACCTGGTCAGGACGACTTACTATTATGGTGGTTTTGATGATGGTAAGGAGCCACCGATTTTTGACCAGATTGTGGAGGGGACTAAGTGGAGTGTGGTTAATACAACAGAGGACTATGCCAATGGACTTAGCTCGTATTATGAGACAGTGGTGCTGGCAAAAGGGAAGACACTAAGTGTGTGCCTTGCTAGGAATAACATGACCGGGACTGATTCTAGTCCCTTCATCTCAGCTCTTGAGCTGGAGTACTTGGATGACTCGGTGTACAACTCCACCGATTTTAACAAGTATGCACTTAGTACTGTAGCAAGGGGAAACTTTGGAATTACTGATGATGGTGACGTAGTTGGGTATGAACTTGGCTCCTCCTTTATTACTTATTACTCGCTGCATTTACATAATTTCAGTATTATAGTACTTGCTGATATTTTAGAGTACATTTTATACCAGTAGTATCATCTGTATAAATCACAAATGAGGCAGGACTAACCTATAGAATTGAGTTCTTTCTCTATTGGAGAGATGCTCTACAATATGATCCACATGATTTTATTGTTAATTATTATCTTGGTACCAGCTGTTACTTTGATATATGTTTGTTTACCCATTCTTGGTTTTGAGGTCATAGGAGTTATATGATCTGGTAATAGATATAGTCTGTGAGGTTCAAACTCTGTATTCTGTTAATATGAGTGATGGTCTTGGTCTGCACATCCATATTCTCATTATTTGTTTGCAACTCCATGCTACATGAGAAGGTGATTTATGTTGAGGTATAATGGCTTTATAATGGCTTAAGATTTTGGGTACATTGGTTTTATAACAGAAGTACTACTGCATTTATCACATCTGTTTATGTTGAGGTATAATGGCTTTATAATGGCTTAGAAAAATGTGGGGCAATGTCGCCCATAAAAACTTTCTCTTTTTAGATTTTATACTAGCAAATATTAACCTTAAGGTAAGAGAGACCGTCATTTGAGAGTCATTAATCTTGATGTAAACTTGTAATACTACATTACTTGTATTAGGTGATCCACCTTTGTAAGAAATGTCGTAGCAAAGTTGGCAGCAAAAAGTTTCTCTTTTGTACACTAGTAAAAATGAATCTTGAATTTTTATGCTGGAGATGAAATATTTTTAGAAGATTAACCAAAAGGAAATATAAGTTTCATCTCTGGATTTGGGCTTGTGTTTTGTGTTAAAGCTATGTCATCTAGTGTAGAAATCCATTAGGAATCAGCTGACAATTATATATCATGAAGAACTATGATCTGATGGTGAATGTGTAAATTTGAACATAGCTTTCCAGATGACAAATTCAACCGGTTATGGCAACCGTTCAAGGACAACAACCCCGTGTCCACTAACAAGGCCAACGTCACTCCCTCAGATTTTTGGAATGTCCCACCAGAAAAACTATTCGAGACTTCTGTTACAACAAGCCGAGGGAAGGAACTTCAGATCCAGTGGCCACCTGTGTTACTCCCCAGTGCCGCTTACTACATTGCATTGTACTTCCAGGACAACAGGAACCCAAGCCCTTTTAGTTGGAGAGTTTTCAATGTTTCAGTGAATGGCAAGCCCTTCTCTAGCAATGTCAATGTCACCACCAAGGGTTTAACAGTTTATGCAGCAAAGTGGCCTCTGTCTGGAAACACTGAGATTGTCCTGACTCCTGGTGCAGGCATGCCTGTTGGGCCGGTCATCAGTGCTGCTGAGATCATGCAGATTTTTCCTCTTGGATTAGAGACTCTCAACAGAGATGGTACACAGTTTAATCAATCTCATGGTTATTGTTTACCAAACACATCATCTTCTCTTTCTAGTTTTAAACAAGATTGTAATCTCCTGTTTGATTTTACTCTAGTCACCGCAATGCATGAGGTGAAAAGAAGTTTTGACAACCCACCTCCCGACTGGAGTGGAGATCCTTGTCTGCCTGAAGGCAATGGTTGGACTGGTGTTACATGTTCTCATGACAAATTTGCTCGAGTAATATGTCTGTAAGTTCACAAAGATCTTTTACAGAACTAGATTCTTTTACTGATGTATATATATTTGTATGTCATACTTACAAGATGGTTAGTATTACACTAGAGGATATAATATTGATCTGCAGTCAATTTGTTTGTCCTGTCATTTGAAGGAATTTAACTAACGTCGGGCTATCTGGGTCAATAGCACCAAGCATAGCAAACTTAACTGCCCTACACAATATGTAAGTAATCATGCAAACGTTATCAGCATTGATGGGCTTCTCTCATCATACCACCTTTTAAATGGTGCCTTTGATGGCATTGTTTCCTTGCAGTTGGCTTGGCAATAACAAACTTGCAGGCGAGATCCCAGAGATGGGCGCATTGAAGGAGTTGGAAACTTTGTATGTTATATATATCGTCCTATCTGTATTCATGTTTTATTACTTCCCCATACTTATCAATCCATGCATATGTCTTCTGCAATGCTTTGATTCTCTTTTCTGTTATCCTGGTTAAGGCATCTAGAGAACAACCAGCTTGAAGGTAAAATCCCTGAATCATTAGGCCAACTTCCGAAACTGCGTGAGATGTGAGTATTTGACAAATGATTATTAGACCAGTGACATGTGTGTTATAATGTTATCTGCTAACCTGCTTTTGGTTTATAGATATCTGCAGAATAACAAACTCAAGGGCGATGTGCCTAAGACACTGCAAGATAAGAAAATAAAGATTCAGTGAGAAACACAACCTTAATTTCTAGTTTGCGTTTCATTTGTGACTTGGTGGACACATATTAAGGTAACACTTATAAACAACATTGCAGGATGAAATATCAGGAAGAGATCAGATCACAATCTCCAGCTGAGATGTAAATAGGACGCTGTAGTAGATGGAATGGAACTAAATGAGTTGAAGGACAGGAATGGATCCATCGTACCATAGAGTGGAGAGATGGCAGATGGGGATTTATGAGCCCTAGACTAGTTTGTTTTGTGAAGGCTTCATGTCAATGTATCTCATTTCTCAAACCATCACCTCCCATAGTTTTAAACTCAACAAACTAATCTATAACATCTGGGATATAGACCGCTAACTTGTTATACAGAATCCTTCCAAACCTTGTTGTTTTGCTTGCACCCTGTGATTAAATGGATTGCATATAGCTCAAGCAAATAACAATGAAAATGAGAGAGTTTGTTTGAGCAGATTTTTATCAATAGCATAGCTTGTTTCCAATACTCGTACTCGGCGGCTTGATCGAATCAAGCCTCCGCAATTTCCGAATCTCCTTGCTGAACGGCCTGTTCTCCCCGGTCGGTGTGGTAATACCCGCCTAACTATTGCATTAGGAATGAATGCAGTCCTCTGCTGCTGTAGCATATCGGCATATCCAAACTGGATAGTCAAAAAATAATATAGCTGTTTCGCCATGGAAAATTATACTATGTAACTTCAATCTCAATTATAGTCTGTATTTGTTTAACAAACGCGTTGGATGCATACAATAATATGTAATAGGTCTAATGTAACCACTATTTATATTTGTTCCGAGCCGATAATATCTATTTTTCAGTCCTTGATAAAGGTAAAGATAGTAGAATAATAGCACAGTCCCGCAGCTAGGCGCGTGCATGCTATCTAGTGCTAACTAACCACACATAACATGCCCAACCCTTACAATATCACAAACAGTATCCAACTACCCGACGCTCAAGTTAGACATCTTAACGGATAATCTTTTTTGCGGAATAAATCTCAAGTCGCACGGACCTCTGTGTGAATTCCTTTTTGACCCTTAACCGGATTTTTAACCTCAAGATAGTAGAATAATAACACAGTCCCGCAGCTAGGCGCGTGCATGCTATCTAGTGCTAACTAACCACACATAACATGCCCAACCCTTACAATATCACAAACAATATCCAACTACCCGACGCTCAAGTTAGACATCTTAACGGATAATTTTTTTTACGGAATAAATCTCAAGTCGCACGGACCTTTGTGCGATTTCCTTTTTGACCCTTAACCGGATTTTTAACCTCAAGATAGTAGAATAATAGCATAGTCTCGCAGCTAGGCACGTGCATGCTATCTAAGTGCTAACTAAACACGTATAACATGCCCTACCCTTACGATACCACAAACAGCATCCAACTACCCACCCTAACATGTTTGGCTACTCAGAGTTAATTTCTCCCAATATTGATTTCCTTTAACAAAAATATGGATCTAAGAATGAGTGGAGAACAATACTCACCAATTCACAAACAATACTAGATGAGGAATTAAAACAAAGAACTCAGTTGTCTTTCTTTTGAAATTGCTGAAATCAAATTTGTTATGAGTTATGATTGCGTACTAACTGTATGGCCGCAATTATTCACACAGAGCATATGCCAGCCTTATACTGATCTGATGCACACAAAACTGGCATGATGAGTATATATGATGATATGCGTGCCTCAAATTTCTGTGTTCAATATCTATTGCATGCTGGGGTGTATAACAGTATAGGTGTGCGTTTGAATAAGAAAAAACATAAACGCACTGTGATTAACTTGAAGGGGTACGTACATTCAACTAATGTAGTATTGTTGTCCAAATATGCAGATAAGACTTGAGAATTTGGGGTTCAAATTTATCTTTTTAACCAATGGCCGGATTCAATAAGCAATAAGCTCAATAGAAAGTCTCTTATACTATGTGTGCATTTAAGTCAGTTGTATTGTTGTACATATGTGTACTGTGAATTGTGATAAAGCATAACTAAAAAGGAATGGAAAGTCCTATAAGATCTGGTTAAAAACAAACAGCCGAGACAAATATTTCATAATTAAAAAGCAATATGGTCTCACAATCACGTATGACATGCGTATCTCTAAACTTCTTCATTTCCATTAGCTATAATTATGAAACATGACTTGAGTTAAGCGCGCCATTTTTATTGAATATTGAATTTAACTAGTAATAATACAACTCATGTAATTAATTCATTTACGTTGAATGAAATTAAATTAAACAACACATGAGTCGAACTCGTAACCTCTTCCGATTCATGGAGCCTTCAACTAGGATTAGTCCGGGTTTGGCCGGCTCTTTTGTTGTGGTGCGAGCTTTGGAGTTGTACGTTCAAACCAAGCGACACGCTTCCACTTTCACAAAACAACCACACCAGCCACACCACGTCTCTACTCTTACCATTACCGCGCGCTCACCTCCACCCCCTAAACTCTCATATAAAAATCCCGCCTTTCATTTCTCTCTCTCTCTCAGAGTGACTCACCTAAATTGTTTCTCTCTCTCATTTTTTTTTCTTGGAATGTGGGCTACCAACCCTAGCCTCTTCTTCCCCTCCAAACCCTTCTCCCTCCGCTGCCGCGCCGCCGCCGGCGATCCTCCTCGGACCGCCGCATTCCCTCGCCTGGTCCAGTTCCCCTTCGCCGCCTCCGACGTCACCTCCGTCAGCGGCCGAATCGGCTTTGACACCGAACTCGACGGCGGCGCGGCTAGACCTCGTGGCGGAAGCTCCGGCGGTGGTACTAAGGTGACGGCGAAGGAGCCCAAGTGGTCGCGGGATAGAGAGAGTTACTTGGTCGACGATGGAGACGCGCTGCCTCTCCCCATGACTTATCCAGATACTGCTCCGGTGACGCCGGAGGTTGTTGACCAGAGGCTCCGGTGCGACCCTGTAGTTGAGGTTAGAATTGTAAATTTAATTTCATTTGATTTGGGGATGAAGTTGTGAAATTGGATGTGGATTATAATTTGATTGAGAAATTTGGGTGCTTTGTAGGATTGCAAGATAGTAGTGTATGAATGGACAGGAAAGTGCAGGAGTTGCCAAGGCTCAGGATATGCTAGTTATTATAACAAAAGAGGGAAGCAAAATGTATGCAAATGCATACCTTGCCAAGGAATCGGTAAGATGCTTGTCGATTTTCTGAGCTTGTGTATGTGCTTTTTAAGTTCATGGATGAAATGAAGTATGTGTTTTTAACTAAATTACTTGTTAAAGCATCATGCTTGTGCGGTTATTCACTTGTACTTTATGACTGTAATGTGGCATTTGTCTGGTTTTGGTTCATTACATGTGTGTGTTCGAGTGTGTGCTCTTACATGGAGGTTAAGTAAATACTCTTTGCTCTTACTTGAGGAATTATGATTACATTAGTACTCAGTTGAAGGCTTATAAATTATGTTCAATAGGTGTGGTCAAGTTAAGATAATAATAGTGGTGAAGAAATACCCGTCTGCTTGTGAGTTAGATATACTTCAGTAGTTTACATATTTTAGTTACATAAGCTTCTCTTTTTACTTGGTAGTAGTAAACTTATATATCCAACTGGTAAACTTGACAGCCTAACTCAACTCTTTGGCCTTAGAATATAGCCGTATCCAAGTCCTTGGTTCAAATCCTTTAATGCACACAAGCCAAGCAAACGAAGCCCTTCTACTTGGGAATTGTCCTGAGATTTTTTATTGGGGTATCTGCTCTCATTGGTTTCCCAGCATCTAGGAAATCTAATGTGGTACATTTTGCATTTGTTTTTTCAGAATTCTTAGTGCAAGGATTATGGAGAGATTTTAGCATAGTCTGCGGCTAAGTCGGACAGTAATTCATTATCGGATACTATTTAGCATTTTCTTACTTCATTATTGAATATTCATATTAATCCTAAGTACATTGGACCTGCTGAATACTGCGGACAATACATGCTTGGGGTGTCAATTCATGTATTGTTGACTTTAAATAATGCCCTCTTTATTTAAACTCGATGCTTTTCAATAAAGATGTTCTCTTTTCTGAATATCATGTATTGGGACCTTTAGATACAATTACATTAAACCTCTTGAAGTTTCTTATAGTTGCATCAGGACTTAGTTATCATGATTCTTGTGTTGAATTGACTATGCAGTTTTAATAGGTATTTTAATAAATCATATGGCTGTATCTCACTCAATATGAATTTAGTCATTCATATTTTATCTTATGGGTGAGATGCAAGTTTCCAAGCTGTCCTCAACTTAGGTACCTAGGTTCTGGTTATAAAGTTACCATATTGGAAAATGACTATCTTTATAAGATGTTTAGAATTGAATGAACTCACATCAGCATTTTTCTTTGGATTGGAAAACCCACATAAGCATGCAATGGATCCTGAGGGAAAAGTGTTGCTAAATTTATGCCATCCGCAATTTCATATATGATTATGGGTCGAACCAAAACAAAATACTTTTTCCTGGTGGGTGTGATCCATTGGACATAAATCCAATTTTTCCGCTTTTTTGATTCCTTAGAATTTTTTCCTGGCGGTATCAAGAAGCCATTGTGTCAGAATATCTTATTCATCTCTCCGGGAAAATGGATATCTCCAGAAAAGATTTTAAGTTCTATCCTTTTCTTTTTTTTTCCTCCATTCGGACCAAGCCACCCTACATTGGATCTTTTTTGGTCCATTATCAAATTAATAGCAAGCTTTGCCTTCACTCAAGCACCTCCTAGGTCCGCCAATTTGGTTTTCTTTCAGACTTTAACTGGTGGTGTAATGCTAAACTTAGGACCACACAAGCATTCTTTCTTTTTGGGTAAGAATGCATCCACCTTCATTGTTTCTTGCATATCATTAATTGATGGCATATCTCATGCCTTCAGTTTGCCACTTCTTAGTTCATCAGTTTGTGGTTTGATGGTAAAGCCAGGACCAAGGATAATGTATAGCAAGCAGTTCAGGAGTCTCCTTTATATGTACACTTGGAGGGATATATGGGAATATTTGATGGTATGGAGGTTCATGAATCATGACCCTCCTTTATCACACGGAGAGATAGATGCGAATTTCTGATGATGTGGAGGTTCTGTTGCAAAAACTATACTGGTTCCTTTAGTTTACTTTTGTTGTTAGTATTGGTACGTCTTGCAAGTTGTTTGCTTTTTCTTTTACCTGTTGTATTTAATATAACACGAATGTTTCTAAACCCCATTTTTCTGTTGATGTATATCCCTAGAGTTCTCACAAAAGATGTTCATGATGACAGGATATGTACAAAAGATAACAACTCGAACCAACATTGATGTTATGGAGGATTTGGATAACGGAAAACCACCATGAGCTGAACAAAAGTATATTTTTTGCAATTTTTTCTTATATCGGGAATATTTACACTTTGATGAGTTCCGGTTCTCCTGCTTTGAAGTATGAAAGAGATTTATCATTGTCTATTATTTTACTAGGTTGGGGAGCTGTGGAGTAGATATAGGATGAGGCTTCTGACTTGTAAAATAAGTTGACAGTGTTGTACTATTGGCTTTTTTGGGGGATGTTAGCGTCAGGAATGAGTTGATTGGTTGTAATTCGATTTAATGTCATAACATTTTGTATCTAACTACAAAGAATCTTCAAGAAAATGTCAACTTGTCACAAGGAAAGTTTCGTGGTCTGGAAAGGAGAATTGTAGTCGCCTTAGTTTTTGCAAAGAATATGTTCTTTTCTTATCTATTCTTTGCTTTTTTTCACTTCCACTTTGGAATATTTTGTTCTTGAGGTTGCTACGGTTTGGAATCTTTACCTTTTACCTCTCTTTTACGGCACACACATCATATAAAGGCTGCACGGGAACACCCAATTTCCACCATCTCATACTGAAGGCTTTTGGAGAGTTCCATCAAATATTTGATTCAGATATGTCGAACATGAGCTTCCTTGATTTCCAGTACAACCTATCAAAACGGAAGTTTCTGCGCACACCAACTCGATTGTTTTCCTCCCGAGACAGACAAAACTCTGGCTTAACACCTGGTTTCGAGCCAAATCTCAACGAGATGAAGCGAGTCTTTGAGAAGTTTGACACCAACAAGGATGGGAAGATATCTCAGCAGGACTACAGGGCCATATTGAGAGCACTTGGAAAGGGAAGCATGATTGGAGAAGTGCCAAAGATTTTCAAGCTTGTTGATTTGGACGGGGATGGGTTTATTAACTTCAAGGAGTTCATGGAAGTGCACAAGAAGGCAGGTGGGGTGAAAACAATAGACATCCAGAATGCTTTCCAAACATTTGACCTGAACGGGGATGGAAAAATAAGTGCAGAAGAAGTTATGGAAGTGTTGAAGAGGCTGGGAGAGAGGTGCAGCCTCGAAGAATGCCAGCGAATGGTAAGAGCGGTAGACACCAATGGGGATGGTATGGTCGACTTAGACGAGTTCATGACCATGATGACTCGATCCATGAGACGAGTTTAGAAATGTCCGATGTGTGTCTGCAATAGTGTTTATGCTCCTGTATGCATTGCAGTTTGCTGTATAATGTGCTATCTGTAGCTAAGGCTGATGACATAATACGGCCTGATGGCCTTTATCTTTGTTTGTTTGAAATAATGCTTCTAATCTCCTTTTTATGCACCATTTTGCTCCCATTCTGGCATTTCTGACTTTGCGCTTGCTTTTGTATCTCAACTATCTTTCAAATGATTTGGAGTAACAGCTCTCCTTAGCTTACCAGACATGGCTGAAATGTCATTCGAATGCAATTGTATTTTATGGCACAGTTAAGAGTAAAAGGTCAGCTACTGCAATGGTTCAAAAACCACATTTGGTGGTAAGCAGAATGTCATATAAGCTCAACGACCCTTGATTCCAGCTTTCTCAACATGCCAGATAAACTAACAATATGTCATTCCCAAAAGAAGAAAGGGCAGAAAAATTACAAAAAACAAAAACAAAAAAGAAAAAAGGGAAAGGGAAGAAGAAACAAAGTCCAACGACACAATCTCACTTTTAATTTATTTTTCAGGCTACCATTCTCATGTCCTAATGATACATAAAAGATTATATCGACTGAAGCTTGGGGTCAATCGAAAGAGCGATCAGAGAGCACAGGGGGAAAATAGCAAACAAATCAGCTTGGGAACAAACAGGGCTGATTAGTTTGCTATTTTTTTCCGTTGTGTTTTTGCTGTTAGCTCTCCAGGGATTACTGACTGATTGACTCATCTGGCAAATAAACATGAAGAGGCAACAATAAAACATTACACCATGAAGATTGAAGAGGCATGCTTCACTAAGAAGTGAAGCCTCCACTCCTCCAGAGCACAAACCAACCACTGGTGCCGACATGCCAATGCTCTCACATGGCTATTGGCTAGTGCGGTGAGGAGAACTAAAGCCACAACCAACTCTACAGGTGTACTGATAGATTTTGGGACTACAAAAGGAAGCTATGGTCCAAAGAAATGTTCCCGTCACAAATTTTCATGCACAAGAGCCGGCAGACACTGTTAATCATGTGGATGACTGTTGACTTGCTGCCCAGTGACCACTCATAGAGCAAAGGCCTCAACCGACAAATGCACTTGACCAACAAATTAGACCAATATCCCACACCTCAGAGCAAATATGGTAATGGGATTCAAGAACAGAGTGGCATAGAACACAAACAGAAGCCGAGTTGCAGAGAAAACCCAATACAGTATAACATTAGGTTCATATGATGATTGGGCAGATTAACAAAAATAAATGCTATGCCAAAATAGTACCAAAAAATTGGGCAGATTAACACATGATGTTTCTATATGTATCCTTATAACTTTAAGATACCATTAACCAAAGATGTTATAATTGCATCATAAGACAAATCCGTAAGCTGAAAAAGGATGTGATAAAATGATTTGGCATTTTGACAAATAACAGATCCTATGTCAAAACAAGCTGACATTACATATATAGCTCAATTATATATGCCAAAACAAGAAATGGAAAGTTTATCTCCTACCAACTAGGAACAACAATGCTCATCTATCTTCCGAGTATCCCATATATTGCTCAGCATTGTCCATACTTTTTACACACCACTCTGCAACTGGGATAAGAATCTCTTTAGACAAGTCTTCAAGTGACATTTGACTCACCAATAATCCCCACAAGAGCATTTGCCATCCTTGAAATGATGAAAACATTTATTGTCCCTAACAATTAATTCCCTTCCAACAATCTTTGACATGATCTTAATGGCATTGTGACAGTCACCACAAACACGCAGGTTTTTTATGATCCTAAGCGGTGTCCTCGCTGGTGTACTAATCAGACCATATGCGATGGCCAAACGCTCACTGTGATAGAGCAAGGCTTGCTCCTTTGCCTCCTGGTCAATGTCATGAAGAACATATCTTGTGTCTGGAACATAACCTCCTCCTCTCATCGAATTGAGAGCCTTTAACTTTTCGTCATCCTTGTATAATGTGGGGTTTTTGAACTCAGTGATTCTGTTTTTACCGTCAAGCATGCTAATAGCAGTACGCTTTTTTGGTGGTGGAGTTGGGATCTTATCAGTAATAGCCTTTGACGGATCAAGAGCTACCATTAACTCCTCAGCATGATCTTCAAGCTCAATATCTCCATGGATCCGAGCATAATTCCACAATGCCTCCCAAACTTCCACAGTAGGCTCAAATGGGAATTTCTCAATATAATCAACTGCTTCATGTAGATGACCACATTTTCCAAGCACATCTACAATCCCCAAATAGTGCTCCTTCTCTGGATCAAAGCCGTACTCTTCTTTCATTGAATCAAAATGTATAAATGCTTCTTCCACAGCATCTGCACTAGCACAAGCTGAAAAAACTGCAAGAAAAGTGTCAGAATTGGGCTTCAACCCTTGCTCCCTCATCAGCTCAAACATCTGCAACCCATCATCTCCTAACCCATTCTCCGCATACCAGTTGATCATCAAATGCCAAGAATCAATATTCTTCTCCACCAGGTGATCAAACACTCTCCGTGCATCAGTCATGCTCCCACACTTCCCATACATCTCAACTACTTCATGGCTCAAGTCCCGACTACTCCTATATGTAGACTGCAAAAAGAAGTCATGAACCTTCTTCGCATTCTCAAACGACTTTGAATCCCCACACAGCTTAAACAAATAGCGAAAGCAATCAGCATCAGCCTTAACCCCGTCTTCATCCATCAACTTGAGAGCCTCTTTAACCTTTCCCCCTTCACACAACCGCCTCAAATCATCCACAGATGGCGGCACAACCACCGCGGCTTCATTCTCCGCCCGAACCCCATTGTTGTTGTTCCACTGGTTAGCGCTCTGAGCCTGAGGGGTCCACTGATTAGAGTTTCCAGATTGGGGGTACCCCCGATTCTGATTCTGATTGTTCCACTGATTTGGGTTTCTGGGTTGCTGAAAATTGGGGCTTGGAGGGTTCACCTGATTAGGGCATCCATATTGGGGGTACCCTCGATTCTGATTTTGATTTTCATTCCACTGATTTGGGCTTCTGGGTGGTTGCTGAAAATTGGGGTTCGGAGGCTTCACCGGGTTAGGGTTTTGGCTCCATTGATTAGGGTTTCCACGCGGTGGATAACCCTGATTCTGATTGGGAAATGGATTAGGGTTTTGCTGCTGAGGATAGCTCTGACTCTGAGCCTGAGGATTCCACTGATTCTGACCCTGATAATTGCTATAACCAGGTCTCTGGGTCTGTGGATTAGGGCTTCCGTAGCCCTGGTTTTGTGGGCTCCACTGATCAGGGCTTATACGATTAGGGTTGAAATTACTAGGATCGGAGGGTGGGTTTTTCTGTGGAGGAGCTCTTGGGTAGTAATTTGGGGCGGCGGAGGTGCTCAGGGTTTTGGAAATGGTTAGGGTTTGGAGGGCGGTGGTGCAGTGAAATGAGTGAGAAGGGTGGAGAGGGCGTACCTTGTTGAAGATGGAGGAGATTAGTGCTGGGCTTCGAGCGCGTCGAGTCGCCATTAGAGAAGCCATTTCTGAAAGGGAGAGATAAAGCTAAAACCCTGAGAAGTGAAAGCGAGCTCTTTTTGTAAACCCTGATTCGACCCGGTTTGGGTGGGGCGGGCCAAAAACCCGGATCAAATAGTTTCTCAATTGGTTGTTTCTCTGCCTGTCTAGAGACCTCGCATGGTTGCATTTTTATAAAGTGACGTTATTCGGATTCCATATTTTGTTATTCATACATCTCATTATAACTAAAGTTAATTATGAAGCGTGTTTTATACGGCTCTCAATCATAGCCGCCTTTAGACTCATCCTTTAAAATCCAACCCAGGTTAGATATATGCCACATAGGCAATCTAACACAGCCCTAAAATATTTGAATCCACCCATGAAATGGGTCTTCTCACATTTCAACCCAGGCTAGAACTTTGGGGAGAGATCTAACCCAGGCTAGAGGAAAAATCCAGCCCAGGTTGAATTTTTGCACCTCAGCCAAAAGCCAAACGTGGCTGACGTCAGCTGCTTTAATCAACCCACGTGAAGGAGGCCTCACGTTCTTCTTTCTCGCTTGAAGAACATTGACTATTGTCCTCTAACCAAAAGCAGTGTGCTTTTCACGTTTTTTCCTGAGTGCAGTGCGGCAAGGAAGAAGACGGCAGAGAGTACGGTGCTAAAGGAGATGGAGGAGACGGAGGCGGCGATAGAGGAGAGGCGACCGGTGTTGATGACAGATTTACCGGAGTAACAGCAGAGCGCCGGGAGAGCTTCATCGCCAGGAGATGGAGGAGATGCGGCTAGAGCTGATGAAGGTGGAGAGGTCGAGAACGACCAAGAGAGCTTCATCGCCAGGAGAGCTTCATCGCCGGGAGAGATCGAGAACGACTGAGAGATCAAGCTTCATATTTAATATCCAATATATTTAAATACCTATTCTGAAAAAAAATTAAGAAAATGATATAAAAAATAAATTATGATTGGCCATAGTGTTATTTCATTGTAATTTTATTATTTATATATATATATATATATCATCTTAAATTCAATTATTTTTTATTTTGTAATAAATATCTACTATTTGCTTACACTAGTATCTAATATTTATTATTCTAAAACTATTACTCATACTTAAAAATATTTTTTCAAATTCAATAAACAGTCACTGCCACGTGGCAACAATCTCACATTTTAAACGAGTAGAAACTGCTGCCTAGTTACAGTAACCCAGAGTGACCCAGGTCACTGTGTTCATTCTAACCCAACGGGTGAACTTGCTCTTAGCAAAAGTTTTGATAGTGAGTTTTTTTTGGTCAATCATTATCTTAATTGGTGTCAGCTCATTAACTATATGGAAGAGAGGAGCAGTACTAAGATGGCTTCAACAGTAGACCTTTTAGGGGAATCATTGTGTGTTATCCTCTAAACCAACAAAGAATTTAAAATGGGTTGGGCTGTTTCTTAACGTTTGTAAAGCACAAAAAATTTTGTTGGAGCTAATTGGAGACTCATCCTCACGCCTTTACTATAATCATTCAAAACATACAACCATGGGGACCTAAAGCCAAAACCCTGTAGATTGAAAATTACAACATTAAAGAATATGTTAGGGGTTATGAAATAGGAAGCTCCAAGAAAATCGGAGAGAAAAAACCCTAAAGAACATTTCAATGCCACGTCCGACGGATCGTCCATTGGACGTCATCGTCGGACATGCGATCTAATATGAGTCCACCGGTTAAGGACAAAGGTTCAGGGGCCGGAGAAGAGAAAGAGAGACGACAATCTTTCGTGATGTGAGGGTGTGACGAGCATAAGGTCTCTTTTATCGCAGTAGGCAATGGTGGAGGGTTCGAGCAAGGGAGCCACTGAGGAGGACTACTAGTGTGCGGCGAAGGCTATGATTTGGTGCGCGACGAAGGTCGGTTCTTGTCGTTTTTTTCCTACTCCGGGGTTGAGATAGGTTGATGCATGATACAAGGATCGAGCCTCTGTTGGATCGAGTTTCAGATTGAAACCACAGAGATCCGGCCGGCAATGTCATCAGGCGGTTATGCGAGGCGGCATGCTCCGACGGTAGCAATGGTGTCGGTCCGGCATAAACGGATCAAATTCAACCTGCATTCCCTTCATAGACGGACCTAGAGGTGGGCTGGCGTTTGCTGCAACCCACCTCATTCTTTAGGAGAGAAAAACTTTGGTATATATCATGTATGTATTATAGATGTATATAGCAGCCTTAAAAAAAATATACTTTAAGAAAACAACTGCGACACAACGCCTTCTAAAACAAAAGGGAATAAGCCGCTCTCAAACAAAAAAGTTGTTCTGTGTGCGACAACTCTCTTACTCTCCTCTATGAAAAACAAAACAACGTAGTGCTGATTTCTTACAACGAAGAACACGCCAGGGGACAAGTTATTGATTAACTGCAAACCCATGCCATGTATTGCAGTCCCTTTTCTCATAGTATTAATTTCAATACGAATTGGGCAGATTTTACTATTTGGGGCTTTCAAGATTTGTTGAATGTTGATCTTTTTATTTATCAATGATTGATGCTTTTGATTAAAACACACGAATTGGGCAGGGTAAACAAAGCTAAATTGGGCAAAACGAATTGGGATTAATATATGATTGTTGCTTTTGCTTATTAAATTGATCACCATGGAAATGTCTAGTAAAAGGGAAAAGTTTGGGCAGTAAATTGAGTCCTCGTATCTTTTGGCTTGAGGCTTCTCTTTATATTTTTGTTGTTCTTCTTGCTAGGTTCAATGACAGATCAATCCCAAAATCCTAAACCACAGAAAGTTCAAAAGAAAGTAAGTTCATATTTTCAGAAAAATGATGCTCACATGACTTATGTTCCAAGCTTAGATGAGTAAGAGCCTATTGTGTCTTCTAGAGTTGAGTCTCAACCAATTGATGCTAATTATTTTGAACGTGATCCGGGAAAACGCATTCCAATCTCATCATATCCTATTAATGAGTGTGATGAGGTTTGAAGAAAATACATTATTTATGGTCCTTATTAAGCAAAATTAGATGAGTATCTATCACATCTTTGTGGGGTCAAGAACGTAGGTTTAATGGGAAGTGGGTTGAAAAATACCCTTGGCTTGAGTACTATGAGAATGATAAAGTATATTGTTTCTCATGCTTTCTTTTTGATAACAATCTTACAAAGTAAACTTTGTTCACTTCTTTTGGGTTTGATAATTGGAGAAGGGTTTGTGGAGTTCGATGTATCTTTAAGAAGCATACAGGGAAGATCGGTTCATTACATTATAAAGCTATGCAAGATTGGTTGAGCTTAGAACATGTGTGTGTACATATTGATAAAGTCATCAATCCACAACCACCAGAATTGATACAACAGAATCAGTTGTGGCTCAAGGCTACAATAGAGGTTGTAAGATTGATAGCAAAGCAAACACTTGCTTTCAGAGGTGATGATGAATCTGTTGAGTCATCTAATCGAGGAAATATTATTGAAACTGTGGATTCATATGGGAGAATGAATGAGGAAGTTGCAAAGGTCACACTAGCAAATGCCCTTGGAAATACTAGTTATACTTCTCCAAAGATTCAAAAAGAAATTCTGAGTATTCTTGCCAATAAATTTAGAAGAAAGATTCGTGAGGAGGTTGGGGACGCCAAGTTTTCTATACTTCTGGATGAAGCATTAGATGAGGGTAAGAATGAGCAAATGACTATCATCTTGAGATTTGTTGATTCTCAAGGGTTTGTTCGTGAATGATTCTTTCATGTTGTAAAGGTTAGTGATACATGTGCTGCAACTTTTAAGAGTAAGATAGACAATGTTTTTACTGAATACACTCTTCAAGTTGAAAATTTGCCAAGCTAAGGATATGATAGCGCTAGCAACATGTGGGGTGAGTGGAGTTGGTTGCAAACATTATTTTTGTAGAAGTGCTCATACGCATACTATGTACATTGTTTTGCTCATCGCCTACAACTAGCTTTAAATGCAGCAGCTAAAGATGTCAGTGTTGTCTACTTGTTATTGGAATTGTTAACTAGTATCATTAATGTTGTGGACTCATCTGCTAAGCGTGTTTTTGAGTTAAAATATATCCAAGAAGCTGAAGTTGTGGAACAGATTGTTGGTGGGGAACTTGAAACTGGCAAGGGAGCTAAATCTGCAAAGAGCGCGAGCTACTCAGTGGAAATCATGGTACTACTCTATCAAGAACTTGATGAAATTGTTTAATTCAACTAGTTCTGTTTTGAAAAACATGAGGGATAATAGTCTTACTGGAAAAATATGTGGACAAACTTAGGGTGCTTTTAGAGCTATAAGATCATTTGATTTTGTGTTTTGCTTGTTATTGTTGGAGAAAACTATGGGAATCACAAATGCTCTTTGCAAGTCACTCCAAGAACAATCTCAAGAAATCACAAATGCCATGAATCTAGTTGCTAGTACGAAAGGTCATCTTGAAAAGTTAAGAGAAGATGGTTGGGTTGATTTCTTTGCTAACGTTGTATCGTTTTGTGTCACACATACGATTGTTGCTCTAGATTTTAGTGCTCCCCATTTGGTAGGTACGGGTCGTTCTTCTCAACAAAAACATTGTGTTACTATTGAACATTATTATCGTGTTAAATTATTCAATGTCGTAATTGACTTTCAATTGATGGAGCTAAATACTAGATTCAACGAGAAAACATGGGAGCTTTTGATTCTTAGTTCTGCATTGGATCGATTTGATTTCAAATCATTTGACATTGACAACATTTGTAGTTTGGCTGAGAAATTCTATCTTTATGATGTGCCTGATTTGGATGATCTAAGAAGCCAATAAGAGCATTTTGAGTATCAATTCTCTGAACTTGAGGAATTTCAGGATATCTATGCACCCTTTCTGAGTTATGTCAAGAATTTGTTACCACAGGGACTCCATTTGTGTTGATTGAAAGACTAGTTCGTTTAGTGATGACTCTTTATGTTTCCATAGCTATAAGAGAGAGAGTTTTTTCAGCCATGAAGCTCATTAAAAACCGACTTTGAAGTAAGATATATGAGTGATGATTTTCTCGCAGATTTAATGACGGTGTATATTGAGAGAGACATTGTTGATACTATTGATTCAACTTCGGTTATCGCTTAAGGTAACCGAAGAGCACAACTTAGGTAGATGAATTTGTATTTGTATTGAATATTTAACTTTGAATTGTTTCAATTTCTATTATTGGATTCAAGTAATAGCTTTTGTGGATGGTATTATTATACATGATCTTGTTGAAGATGTAAAGATGAATATGAATGTGTTCAGACCAATCTTATGCAGGTCAGATGTTCCTTGAAAACAAAATAGACCCTGCCAATTGTTTTAGGGTGCGGCTATGTCCACCCTACAGTTTTCTTAGTTTACTCTACAAACATATTTTTAACCCAAATTTTCCACTTTTATTCATATAACTAAAATATTAATAATAATAAAATAATACACTTAGAAAACAAAAATTGAACAAAGAAAAATAAATGAAAATAAACTAGATAGCTTCTTCTTTGCTTCTTATGCAGATGTTTCTTCCATTTTACTCTTTCTAATAAATCTTTCTCTCTAGAACCAATATCTCTAGCTATCTCCCTTCAATTTCATTTTGGTTTCTTCCAAAGAATATATTGTTGATCTGTATTGTTTTTTTTTTTTGAGATGAATCTGTATTTTGAATTCCTGGTCACAACTGTTTCATTGGTTTTCTCAATCTTGAGTCTCTCTTCCAAGTTATGAGAGAATTGAAAGATTCTGCAGATTATTATCATATTTTAGTTTGGGTTTTTTTTCGTTTCAATTGTGAGTTCATTGTCTTCCAATTTGTGATGGAGAGATTCTACAATTTTTTTTTCTTTTCAGTTTAGGTTTTCTTTTTTAAAGTTTTGCAGTTTCTATTCTCCTACTGAATTACATTAAGGGTAAAATTAGAATATTAAGATTTGTTGGGTGAACTAAGAAGATTGTAGGGTGGAAATAGCTACCCTCTATTTTTTATAGATAATTTTTGTTCACAACCTAAGACAAATGTAACACACCTCAGTTTTCATTCATGGTTCGGTCCCTGATTCCCTTGCTTGTCTTCTGGGCTCTTAGGCCTGTCTTGGGCTGCTGGACCTCATTTCGTGGGTTTTGTTTTATATTTCTATCCAAAAAATAATAATTAAAGCTCATGATACAATTATTTAATTAATTTTTTCTTTTAAAAGAACATCAAGCCTGGTCTTGTATTAATAAAAAATGTAGAAAAATAACATGAACATGATCCGCTCGTGAGAATTATGTAATAATTGAAACCATACGAAACTACCTAGGAAAACTTAAGCAATCTCTATGTTGCATACCCCTAGTGTGCAACACCAAAGTAACCGGGACATGTTAGATAAACTAACTTAATTATTCATAAACACCTATGACCGCCTGCGTAGAGGGGTCATCTTAGATTCCCAAGAGTGAAACTAACTAAAAACCCACAAAAGCAACAAAGGCAAATTTACCAAATGTATCACTAGGCCCAAGGCCCACACCCAAACTAACAACCCTATCACGAGAGCAAATCCAAGGCCCAATAACCCTACCTCTGGCCCGTCTTGAACAGTCACCACCACCACAACTGTTTGCTCCACCGCACAAGCTCACCTCGAAACCACCCCACCCATTATGGTACCTACAGCCGAAAGTGTGACAACCCAGTCATCACTGTTGGAGTTCCATCCCAAAGCAGAGTCCAAAACATTGTCGCCGCCAACATTGGTAGAAAAACTTGCTTTTGATGGAGTCGCCATCACATGTCACAATTTCGATCAACCCCAAGTACAACCCGACCACCAAGGAGTGTTGGCTGACCATCCCCATACCAAACGACCAAAGACCCCAAGCTGACATGGAAGACTAGAGTAAAAACCCTTTTCCAATGGTCACGAGCCAAAATGAGGAGAACTCGCTGCCGACATCGAACCTGATCCGATAACCAATGAAGCATAGACCACCTCACCAAGAACAAGGTGGAGGATGGATATTGATGCCCACGAACACCCTGATATGGTCCATCACGGATCAAATAATCAGAAGTACGTTGCAAACCAACGGTCAACTATGGCGGCGACTTTGTTAGAGAGAAAAGAAAGAACCAACGCATAGAAAAATTAAATCATTAAAATACATATTTGGTAAAATAATAATAATATAAATACAAGAAAAACCATTTTAAATTTAAACTGAACGTACACTAGATTTCTTAGCGAGATGCTCTGAGATTTGCGGAGTCTCTCAGAAAAGCAAAACCTAGGTTTCATAAGAGTGGTAGTGGGCTATGCGTTCTCCCAACCAAGGAATGGTGGATCTCCGGCGGCTAGGACTCATAATTGAAGGTAAAAGGTTGTTGGCAATCTTTATATAGAACAAAACACAACCTATGAAGCCTAAAGCAATTGGGAGATTGGTCTTGCACACCTAATGAACAAGTTGAAGAAGTAGAAGAACCAATATGATCTCATGGAACTCAGGTAAAATCATGCATGTGCATTTCATGGTTTTTCACAGAGGATAGCAGTATCACTTGCCATCCTAAAAATCTGGGTTTCCAGCTTTTTGATCTTTTGTTCTGTTGTCTTATGTTTAAGTTTCTTTACCCTTGTGGCATTAATTTTATGTCTAGGGGAGATCCTAATTTGAATTTCAAATTGACAACTAGAATATATAAATATCTTGCATTTGTGGTCAATTTAGTTTTGGGTTTGATGCCTTTGTTTCAACCCGTGACTCATGATGTAAGAGCTCTAAGGCTACAGCTGTGTTTGTGATACACAAACCAATATAACAGCTGTCTTTGTATGTCCTCTCCCTTTCAGAGTTTGGCCAAGGACAAAAGTCCAAAACTCTTTCCTTGCTTTGGCCCTCGTGCTTGCCCTCTTGTGGCACCTCTTTGGCTTGTGTCTCTCTCTTGTTAGAGCACTCTATCAGCCTATATATACTGAGCAAGGCTGCCTTTGCTCAGTGGTTGTCATAATGTAGTTTTTACATTTGCATTGTTGGGTTTTCTTTTGCATTGTTCATTAGTCTCTAAATCTTCCTTTTGTGATTATAAACCTTAGAGCTGAACAAAACCTCTTCTCATAAACTCATTGCATTCTGCATACCATGAGATCAGTTGGTAGTGCAGCAACCCAGGAAGTGTTCATGAAAGAAGCAGCTGAGGATAGCTGAGTTCTGATGTATCCCGCTGAGGTAGCTGGGTTTATGAAAGAATCAGTTTAGGATAGCTGAGTTTCTGAGAGTGAAACTTCTTAGAAGTCTTCAAGAAGAATCAGTTAAGTGATAGCTGAGTTCTTAGTTGAAACTTCTTATACTTTCATGTGTAGCCACTTAGAGACAAGAGAGGTAGATCTAGACTAGTTTGGGACTAGGTAGGATAGCAAGTCGTTGCTGTATCCTATACTGTAATCTTGTAAGGAGTGAGGTACTCAGAAACAAGAGAGAAAGTATAGATCTAGACTAGTGGGTAGTTTAGGCAGGATAGCAAGTCGTTCATATATCCCTAGACTATAATCTTGTAAGAAGTGAGTTTTACATAGTGGAAAAGTTTGTCCCTCAAGAGTTAGGGACACACAGTTTTTCTCCCTGGTTGCAGGGTTTCTGCGAGTAAAAAACATCTTGGTGTTCATTGTTATTTTACTGCAACTTTTATTTATTGTCATTGTGTATTTGTTATTCAGGATAGCTATAACTCTTGCTATCCCTGAGAACGAATTTATATGAAAAAAAGTTGTTAAGGGCCTATTCACCCTCCCTCTAGGACCTTTAAGTGGTATCAGAGCGGCCACTAGCTTTTGTTAGTGAGATCCTCTGTGAGCCGAGAATGGACCGTGATAGAGGCCATACTTCCATTAACGTCCCTTCATATTTTGATTGGACTAATTATGGAAGGATGAACATCACAGGTTTTAATAGCTTGCCCACTGCTCTATTTGACAAAGAGCGTTGGAGAGTCAGTTGGGACACATTGGCTACGACCTATGAAAAAGCTAAAAAAAATCATAGCTTATTTCATGAGTCTAAACCATCCTTGGATGATGTTTAGGATTCCTTGGCCTTTGTAGCCCCATTCATATTAGATGAGTCCTTTGAGGACAAGGATTCTAATGATAGTATACATGTCATGTATACTGAGTTGTTTTATAATTCAAAGTCTATTCTCACTAGGATTGAAATTCTGTTCATGAATTATCAAATAGTGAGGAGACGAAATTTGGGAATTCTTGGTTTAGGTTTTGAGATTAGAGAGTGCTCAAAGCAGTAAAGCTACTGTTTTCGTCAAGAGCAAAGAACTCCTTGTTGTTGAGCCTAATCGACTAGGGATTCTAAAACTTCTAACCGTTTGTCCCCTTTTTTGCTCGCCACCACTATGTCGTTGTTGGTCATATCTGATTTTTCTATCAATCCAGCCCTAAGAGATCCTAGGAGAATCAATTGCTCACCTCGTTTTAGTTATTCTTAGAAAATCATTAAGAGAGTTTTCGAGGATAGCAAGGTGTCTGTCTATCCCTAAACCCAGATTCCATAGAAAAATCCACTTGGGATAGAATGAGATTTCTTAGCAGTGTTGTTTCAAAGCCATATCAGTTTATACCAAACCATTTGACATTTTCTAGACGAAACTCAGATGTTGGGCATGTATGCCTTTTTTCTCTAAACTTAGAATTTGTCTTGGAGAGACTTAGTTCATGGCCATGTGCAATGTTGCACTTAGTGTTCTTACGACGAGTCGTTTTGACTTGTGGTATGTGGACAAGGGCTGTTTTAAGGCACATGATCTGTGACCCAAAATGGTTCACATCTAGGTTTGGACAAGTTGTGTTTGGAGTTGGTGCCAAAGCTGAGTTGGTTGTGGGATAGCTAACACTCTTGGTCTCCTGGATATGAAAGATGTTTCTTTTGGTAAAAGGGTTAGAGGTCAGTCTCCTAAGTGTTAGTTTGATTTGACCATGATATATGTCTGATACTTGATGGTAAAGGTAAAGGCATGATGAGAGGTGTGAGGACTAAGGACCAAGGTTATGGTACCTTTGCATAAGAGAATTTTTCTCCTCAAGATTGCTTTCGTTAATGGTATCTGAGGATGCTCTTGAACTTCGGCATAAAATAGTGTGTCATCTGAATCATCTAGTCATTGTAAAACTATCATCGAAAGGAGCCGACAGGATACCTAAGCTCACTGGTATCCCCATAGGTATGTATGAGCATTGCAGAATTGGTAAGTTGGCTCATTCTCTTCACTCTTAATTTGATGTTTAACTTATGCGTAATATGCTTGAACTGTTGCATATAGACTTAGTTGAACTTGTTGAAACTAAAGCATTGGTGGTTGGAAGCATGTGCTTGTAATTGTTGTTGTTTTTTTCTTCTTTCAAGTTTCACTTGGGTTAGATTCCTAGCTATTAAAGGTGAAAGTGTTGAAAAGATTACAGCTTGCTAAAAATTGGGTTTCAATTGAATAGTGTTTCGTTGGCTTGCATATCGGTAGTATTAGATTCGACCATGACATTAAATTTCAACATGCTTCATTATTGTTGTGAGGAATTTTGTGTTCATCATGAATTTTCTACTTCCATTACTCCCAAACAACATAGGTTTGTTAAAAGGATAAATTATGTCCTTGTTGACTTGGGAAGAGTTATGCTTAAATGTCTATGATCTCCCTCATTCCTTTTGGGGAGAGATTTGCCTCTAATGTCTACTATTCTTTGAATATAGTGATTTTCAAGTTGAAATCTTTCAAGTCACCATTTGAGCTTTGGAAAGGGAAAGAAGCTATATGTGTTATGTGTGAAAGCATATTGTGTGGACAGCAATAGATCATGCAAAGTGAAGGAAATATTATATGTTGCAATATATGACTTCTATATGCTCTCATGGTTCTTCTGTGGTGTCTGAACATGAACAAGTCTGAGATGCACCCATTGTTGACCGAATATCCAATGAGGAAATCCTAGGAACTGAATCTGATTTTCCAGACTCAAGGATGGATGAAGGTCTTGCCATCCCGATACCCCACAAATCTGAAAAAAATGTCAAACTCAGAAAGATCACACTTTCTTTGACATATTTTGGTAAGGTGGATGAGCCTAGACAAACCAAGGGTAAGTCAATTCAATTGGTAAGCAGTGTTGTCATCCTTAAGTGTTTACTTGCTACATATTGATATGATACCCACACCATATTTTATTTATGGTTTTGAATTTATCATAGAGTCCATATTTGATATGGGAGCCTTCCTTGATGTTGATTATATCAATGCCTTGCAAGATGAGTTGGACCATTTTGAAATAAGCATTGTATGACACTTAGTTCCTGCTAGATCCAAAGCCCCAGGATTTCAAAGTCTCAGCCATCCTGAGCATGTGCATAGGTTAGCAAGGCCTTTATGACCTTAAGCAAGTTCTTATAGCTTGGTATGAGTGACTGCCCACACACTGGTTTGATAATGAGTATGTGAGAGGTTCAGTTGACAAAACCATGTTTGTCAAAGGCACCTCAAAACACATTATAATTGCATAAGTATATGTTGATGACATGTGTTTGGTCACATTTTATGATATCTTGCTGGATGTGTTTACCACTTTTCTTTGAAAATTTTGAGATGAGTCTCTATGGTAAACAATGTTACTTTTTGGGTTTATAAGTTGTACAAAAGGAGGATGGACTGTTTCTCTTTAGTCCATATCCAGATACTTGGGATGGAAACATCCACTGCCATCCTGAATCCGATAGGCATGAGCTGTAAGATCTTTGCCAAATCTGGAAGGTATTAATGCTGATCAAACCCAATTCAAGAGCATGATTGTTAGTCTCTTGTACTTCATAACCAGTAGGCATGTCATTGTCTTATGTGTTGGCTTTTTGCTTGTCCTATCCAACTCCAAGGGATCTCATGTGAAGGCGGTAAACCGTATCTTTGGATTCATGTATGGTACTTGTGATTTTGATTTTAGTTATCCATATGATACTAATGCTGATATTGCAGGTTTCTCCGACTTGGATTTGGTTAGCGATGCTACGGATAGAAAAGATACCTTGGGAGGTTGTTCCTTGTGAGAACCAATTTGGTCTCTTGGCATAATAAAAAGCCACCATTTTCACTGCATAAACTGAGCCCATGGATGCAGAAAGTTGTTGTATGCAACTATTGTGAATGAAGCACATGTGTGCTGATTGGGGATTCCAGCAAGGTATTGTATCCCTCTTTTTATGGTAATACTTATGTCACCAATATTTCCAAGAAAGCTGTGTTGCATTCTAAGATTAAATATGCTGATATTAAGTATCATTTCATCATAACTTTAGGCTAAACATAACTTGCTTAAATTGTGCTTATACTTGTTGAAGATTGATATGCATAATTGTTTACAAAATCTTTTGACAACCTTATTTTATATGCCTTCGAAAGGCCATTGGTGTATGCCAAAGAGATTGGTTTCTCCCCTTAAGACTCTTGTGTGTCTGTTCATAAGTTTTTAGCCTTAGAAGTTCTTCTTCAAAAAGAAAAAAAATATATGTGTCTTTATTTTCCAGAAATAGTTTTCAGGATACCTATGTGATGTGCTATCCCTAGACAGTTTCTAATCTTGACCTAAGTGAGTGTCTAAATTTCACTTGTCTTAGTTGCTCTCTTGTACACATGTATGTTTGCATCTAATTGATCATTATTTCTCATTTGTGGTCTGCTAAGCTTTGAAAGACTTAAGGAACTACATGCTTCACATAGTCAACTTTGTGGGTTACAAAGTGCAAAGCTATAAACTGAGATGAGTTGATGCAAAAAAAAAAATTTATGCCAAACTAGCCTCAAAGTATACATTCCTTGGTTGTGACAAACGATATAAGGGTGGGAAGAAACGAGGTTGGTTTGATGAGGTGGTGTGTTGAGTTCTTTGCTCCACTATAGGCTAGTCTCAAAGTATACATTCCTTGGTCGTGATGAGCGATACAAGGGTGGGCAGAAACGAGACTGGTTTGGTGATCTTGAAGTGTAAATGTAATTCACAAATCATATCTTGGACTAGCTGGTCTCTCACTTGATACATGACTCAGTGAGGATTCCTGAAATGTATTCTATCCTTCTATGAGTTCAAGTTGGTTGTCCTATTGAGTGTCTTTGTTACACTTATTGCCCTAAGACCATCTGGTTAGGGAGTCAATGGCAACCCTCTTGCTACATAAACCTATAAGGACGATTTTTCAGATTGGCTATTAAACTAATATCTAATTAAATTAATCGGAAAAATTGCCTCTGATTTTGAACAATGTTGTTCTTGGTGCTATAAGGATGGATGTGACCTCTGCCCTCCTGGACTGTATGATATATCATCTCTCATCTCAGTTGATGTTAATCTAAAGACCCACAAGAGAAACTATCTCACACACACACACTCTAATGTCTGGACTAAGTTTAATGGACCATGATGATTACTTCACAGTCATATATACATGTGGACTAGCATAGTGATTAAGACATTTAAAATCTTGGTGTCTTACTTTGTGTGTTTATGCTCAAACTGTCTACATGCAGGGATTTGAATGGCATACATTGGTATCCTCAGTAGGTTGTTTAGTTGTTACTTCTTGTGTGTCATTTTATTTCAACTAGATAAGTTTTTTTTATGCACACTCTTAGGGGGAGTAATTGATAATCGGTGGTACACACACATCTTATATTTTTTAAAATTAAGGTTGTCAAAAGTTTTTGAAAACTCCTGTGTAAGTGTGTGGTTGTTGATTGAGGACATATATGGGATGATTTGTAAGTGAGTGGTTGTTGATTGCAAGTATGTGCTGATCTGGTTGGGATATATATGAATATGGGATGGTTTCCTAGGTCTTGCATCTAGTTGTTGCTTCTTTTATATTGTGCACACTCATAGGGGGAGCAATGCACCCTCTTAGGGGGAGTTGTTTTATTATATGGGCTATACACATACTTGCATCTTAATCCTTTTTAGGTTGTCAAAACATTCTGGGAACTTCTTCTCATGTTTTACATGTTTTGAGTGTGAGATTGCTTGTTTGTGGTTATGCCCTATTACATGTGGGTTGTACTTATGTGATTTGAAGCATCACTTCTCTTCCAAGAAGGATATTGACTTTTTCTTTGATCATTGGTTTGTTTCATATGAGATAGTTGGACTCTCTCTCAAGTATGTGGACATGAGAGTTGAAGGGACTGAACTATAGTTGTTTCAAGCATGAGTGAGTTGTAGTTTTCAGTGGCATACTCTGACGTCATACCACGACGCTTTCTCCGCTGCCTAGATGCCATGCTAATTGCTCTACTCTCCCTTGATCTTTTCACTTTCACTCTCCCTTGATAGCCTTTCCACCATCATTCACTTTAGTTCATATTGAGGTGCACTGACCATTGTGTTGATTGTTGTTGATGTTATTGTTTGGAGTGTATGCCTAAACTCAGATTTGGGGTCAATATCCCTATTATCAAATGCAAAGCTTCAGCTGCTGTAGGGGATGCCAAACCCACATTGTCTCCCGTAAGGATGATCCCTCAGATATCCCTAGCTCTCCCTCCTTGTTCTCACTTTGCCTTTTATGAGTTCATGTTACTCTTTCGAGGCTGCTTGTTTATGAGAATTCCATTGACCTTAAAACATTTCCTCTTGATGTGAATTTGTTTGTTGATGGGTTAGGATGGGTTAATTGCCTAGTGTCTTTTCTTAGGGTTAACCATACATGGGTGTGTGGTCTTTATGCAGATTCCCCTTAGGACATTGGTTCAGATGTTAAGCTTAGATCAGATCTAAATATCTTCCTTTGTGCTTAACCATACTTCTCCAGGATATCAAGACCTGCTGGTATCCCGCATATACCCTCCGAGAGTTGTCTCTTGGTCATCTAGGTCTTTCAACCAAGCTATTCTTTGTAGCTAATGGTTGAGTGTGACATCATGATGTCTTTGCTACTCACTTATCCCATGTTGACACCTATTGCTAAGTCTTCATGACTATTCAATGTGTATGTCGAGTCTCTTGAGCAAAATTTGCTCAAATAAGAGATGCTTCTTGCCGCCTTTAATGGTGAGGATTAAGACGCTGCAAATGATGTTGATAATGTTGAGGATGATACGTATATGTGATTATATTGAACCGCTCTGACCTTGTTTAGTTTGGTTTTATCATTCTCGGCTCTCTTTATGTCCCTTTGAACATATGGTTTCCCTTTGTCATTCCTTGACAAAAAAGGGGAGAAGAACTGGTTGTTGGTTGTTCATAAGAGTTGTTGGTTATACCTTAGAGCTTATTGGTTGTTGGGATTTATGAATATTGGGATTTATGCTCATATGCTTATGTGATTGTGCTTCAGGATATATGATGCATCTGCTATCCCTGGTTATTTTTAATATTCATAATTATTCTCCTATTTTTCACTTGTTCTTGAAAGTTCTTATGCAGGTTGAGAGTATGTCTGAACAGCCTTGTCTTGGTGTGTTTTGTTAAGGAATGCCAAAGGGGGAGAATGAAGGTAAAAGGTTGTTGGCAATCCTTATATAGAACAAAACACAACCTATGAAGCCTAAAGCAATTGGGAGATTGGTCTTGCACACCTAAAAAACAAGTTGAAGAAGTAGAAGAACCAATATGATCTCATGGAACTCAGGTAAAATCATGCATGTGCATTTCATGGTTTTTCACAGAGGATAGCAGTATCACTTGCCATCCTAAAAATCTGGGTTTCCAGCTTTTTGATCTTTTGTTCTGTTGTCTTATGTTTAAGTTTCTTTACCCTTGTGGCATTAATTTTATGTCTAGGGGAGATCCTAATTTGAATTTCAAATTGACAACTAGAATATATAAATATCTTGCATTTGTGGTCAATTTAGTTTTGGGTTTGATGCCTTTGTTTCAACCCGTGACTCATGATGTAAGAGCTCTAAGGCTACAGCTGTGTTTGTGATACACAAACCAATATAACAGCTGTCTTTGTATGTCCTCTCCCTTTCAGAGTTTGGCCAAGGACAAAAGTCCAAAACTCTTTCCTTGCTTTGGCCCTCGTGCTTGCCCTCTTGTGGCACCTCTTTGGCTTGTGTCTCTCTCTTGTTAGAGCACTCTATCAGCCTATATATACTGAGCAAGGCTGCCTTTGCTCAGTGGTTGTCATAATGTAGTTTTTACATTTGCATTGTTGGGTTTTCTTTTGCATTGTTCATTAGTCTCTAAGTCTTCCTTTTGTGATTATAAACCTTAGAGCTGAACAAAACCTCTTCTCATAAACTCATTGCATTCTGCATACCATGAGATCAGTTGGTAGTGCAGCAACCCAGGAAGTGTTCATGAAAGAAGCAGCTGAGGATAGCTGAGTTCTGATGTATCCCGCTGAGGTAGCTGGGTTTATGAAAGAATCAGTTTAGGATAGCTGAGTTTCTGAGAGTGAAACTTCTTAGAAGTCTTCAAGAAGAATCAGTTAAGTGATAGCTGAGTTCTTAGTTGAAACTTCTTATACTTTCATGTGTAGCCACTTAGAGACAAGAGAGGTAGATCTAGACTAGTTTGGGACTAGGTAGGATAGCAAGTCGTTGCTGTATCCTATACTGTAATCTTGTAAGGAGTGAGGTACTCAGAAACAAGAGAGAAAGTATAGATCTAGACTAGTGGGTAGTTTAGGCAGGATAGCAAGTCGTTCATGTATCCCTAGACTATAATCTTGTAAGAAGTGAGTTTTACATAGTGGAAAGGTTTGTCCCTCAAGAGTTAGGGACACGCAGTTTTTCTCCCTGGTTGCAGGGTTTCTACGAGTAAAAAACATCTTGGAGTTCATTGTTATTTTACTGCAACTTTTATTTATTGTCATTGTGTCATGTGTAGCCACTTAGAGACAAGAGAGGTAGATCTAGACTAGTTTGGGACTAGGTAGGATAGCAAGTCGTTGCTGTATCCTATACTGTAATCTTGTAAGGAGTGAGGTACTCAGAAACAAGAGAGAAAGTATAGATCTAGACTAGTGGGTAGTTTAGGCAGGATAGCAAGTCGTTCATGTATCCCTAGACTATAATCTTGTAAGAAGTGAGTTTTACATAGTGGAAAGGTTTGTCCCTCAAGAGTTAGGGACACGCAGTTTTTCTCCCTGGTTGCAGGGTTTCTACGAGTAAAAAACATCTTGGAGTTCATTGTTATTTTACTGCAACTTTTATTTATTGTCATTGTGTATTTGTTATTCAGGATAGCTATAACCCTTGCTATCCCTGAGAACGAATTTATACGAAAAAAAGTTGTTAAGGGCCTATTCACCCACCCTCTAGGACCAAGGAATGGTGGATCTCCGGTGGCTAGGACTCATAATGGCTTTGGCTTTGCAAGTGATGGAGCCGGGATCCCAATCTAGTTGTCTCAATGACTCCAGTCTCAGCGGCATTTGACTTAGGAGGCTGACGGTGCTCATGTTGTGCGCATCTGGTGCAAACCGAGTGGGGTAGAATGCCGACTAGCGCCGATAGAGGTGGAGAGCTTGATCGATCATGCAGTCGGCAGTAGAAATTCTTTGTTCAAGACTATGACTGGTCTTGGAGGTAAGGGCTAGAAGGCGGCGGTTGTGGGGTTCGTGTCGGGTTTGCTGGCACCGAACAAACTAGTTGATGATTAGAAATCCTGGATGTCGATGATGATGATGATGATTCCCGACATCCTTTAGATCGAGGCTTGGGGTGGTGGCTAGAAGGAGAGGTGATGCTAACCTATAAGAGAAAAGGGTTTTGGCTTGTTAAGGTATGGAGATCTGGGATATTGGGCCTAGGTCTAGGCTCACTTCTTTATGTAGGCGGATCAGTGACAAAACATGCCCAATAATTATACATTGAGTGCGGCTATTGCGCAATCTAAATTTGGTCACCAGGTCTTACTCTATTTTAAATTATTAAATAACATATACATCATCATACACAATGACTATTAAGGACAATAATTATACAAAAAAAATATTTTATTTATTCTCTTTAGATTTTCTAATTCAATAATAATTGATTTCATTCTTTATTATTTTCCTTATATATTTTTGTTTTCTAATTTCTTTTTATTAAAGCATATATATAGTTTATAAGAGCTAAAAAATAATTAATATCGCTCATGTGACATAAAATTTTGTATTATCATACATGTTGAATACATATACTTAAAAGGTGGATAAATATTTTTGCAAAAAAAAATTAATATCTATCAATTATAGAAAATATATATTTATTAAAATAATCTATTATGAGGTACAAAATAGAGATCAAATTGTCAAAAGAAAAAAAATGGAGAAAAAATAACACGTATAAAAAAAACAATTAAAAAGATATATAGAGTAGTTCATGATAGAAGATTTTCTTGCATGAAAAAAATAATCAAAAAATGAAGGTAGGGATAATGGATGTTGAAAAAAAATAAAAAATAAAAATAAAGAATGAGAGGTCTATTGAGTGAATAAGAGGTAATTAATTGATTGAAATATATGTCAATAAATAACTAAAGTTATGTTAGGAATTTGAAATGAGGTATAGTGAGCAAATGCTTATATTGAAAAGTAAAAAGGATGTGTAGAGAGAATGAGAAGTATAATGAGTAAATTTGGAGGTCACAATAGCCACACTCTTATACACTTTGTCTCACATGACAACCTCCAAGTCCGATCAGGGAGAGGCGGGCTCTAATAATAATTATAAGGATGTAGTCTTATTTCCTTATTCATTACCTAGACTTATGATGAAAAATTATATCTATTATTTCTCGGTAGTCTTTAGTTGTACATTAATTGAGGTCTTTAGGCTACTAATATTGTCGTTACATGGGAGTTAGATGGGTATGGTTGTAAGTTGTAATAGGTTTGATGATTGTGCTCACTTGTAATGAGGGTTGTCTATCATTAATTTGTAAAACTTGTCAACACTGATTGAGACAAGTATCGATATCTAATGTATGAGTAGTTTTTTTTTTTTTAAATAGTCAGTTACGACTTTTATAAATTTGGGTAAATTGAAGGCCTGAAGTAGCCATTATATACTCTACCGCTATCATCTACCGATAGACAAGTAGTTGTAAGACATACCTCACCTAATACATAAGATAGACTACACTTTAGTAATCGTACTCATAAAACACCCTAGGCCTAATAACCTACAAGTTGCACCCACAGAAAATAGAACATATTCCTAAAACATAGCGGCACAAGAAACGTGCGACAGAATATCCTACATGACCAGAGGAAATAGAAAAAAACTAGACTAAGAAACATGGAAAAATAGCAAATAAACCTAGAGGCCCATGAGGCAGCCCACTTCGAAGAAACAGGTCAGGCCCAATTGGCATTTTGGTCCAGTCCACCATCCAACTGTCAACCCTACTGCACATTCAGATGTCAAAACCTTTAGCCGCCGCCGCCATTAGCTTCAGCCCAGAGCAACGCCGTCTGCCATGGCCACGACCATGCCATCGCCGCCACAACCACCACAAAGCACCGCCATACCCATATCAACTGAAACTCCATGCGTAGTTCTTGCACCAAACATCACCAGCGATTAGATCGCTGGCTCCTTCGTCCAAGAAACATCTTTGGGGAAGTTGACGCCTCAATTGCACAGTCTTCCATCTCCTTGCATCACCCAGCCAAAACAAACCTGCCCAAGCCTATCATCTCCTCTATTAGACGAACCCCACGAGCAATAGCAATTAATTTTCCATCCGACGAGCAACCTATCGACGACGGCAACGCAAGGAGCCTGCCGAGACTTCAGGCTGCCACCGGATAGACTAGATTTGGAGGATGGCCGCTTAGGCTAGGGTTTTGGTGTTCGCTCTCGAACGATAATCTTATCTAATGTATGAGGTTTCTGACAAAGTACAATCAATAAATCGAAACTATTCATTTCTAAGTAAAAAAAAATTAAGAACCGATAACAACCGAAAGAATTTCACCAATCACATTTGCATCGCGTGTGTATAAGGCTGTAATATATTAATAAAACTAAAACTGCATGGTAGGCTGGAAGCACTACGTACATTAGTTTGTTATTCATGAATGAAAATTTTACACACTATCGTAGGAAACCTAATATTCAAATCATTCATTTGCTAGCTTAAACATACCACCCAATTTTTTTTTTTTTTTTTCACAACATGTACCCAAGAACAGATATGGGCAAACTCTCCAAACCAGCATCAAATAGAAAGAGAATATCATAAAAACAATTTACAAGAACTAGAATTGGTGCCATCTGCATAATTTTTCTCGTCTTTGATCTCTTTTATCTTGTCATTCCTGGTGCCACCGGAGCTTGAGTAACTCCTCGCCTTTGTCTGTCCAAGTTGGCTTCCCAACCTTCATTATATTTTCAAACAACATATATTAATCGCCCAGAAATGTATCTAGTAGCTAGAAGATTAATAACTTACGGCAGAAACAACGTAGGTCAATGCATCCATGGAGATCATTTCATTATGAGTTTTTAATACAAATTCACCCAGCAACATGCTCGATTATATAATATATAAGGTAAAATATTGTATAGTCTTTATAGTTTGAAATCGACATCTGTTTAGTCTTTATGGTTTTATTTTAATCTGAATAGTTCTTAAAGTCACGATTTTTCATCCAAATAGTCTTTATAGTTTTATTTTAATCTGAATAGTCCTTAAAGTCATGATTTTTCATCCAAATAGTCCTTATGACCTTTAACTGAGAAAATGAATCGGAATGACTATTTGGATGAAAAATCATGACTCTAAGGATTATTCAGATTAAAATAAAACCATAATGATTATTTGAATGAAAATTTGTGACTTTAAGGACTATTCAGATTAAAAAAAACCACAAGGGCTAAACATATGTCGACTTCAAACCACGAGGACTAAATTTTTTTTATATCTATAATATAATAACAACTCAAGATATGCATAGACTTCGTTTTGTTTTTAGATGTCGACATACATTGCTACGGAGATACCAAACATGCAGAAGATGCTTACAAAGGCTCTGGCGGAACTAGCTTAGGACCATGGCAGCCCCCAAGTTTTTGAAAAATGTCAATTAATGCTATGCTATTAGTAAGATTGTATGGTTATTATTATAATTGGCACCCCCAAAGTTTTTGAAAAATGTCAATTAATAATATTCTATCACAGTAGGATTAAATAGTTATGATTATAATTGTATAGGTCTTCCTTTCCATGTAATATCATGTCATGTTTCTATTGTCACTTACCAGGTGGATCCATCACCATAATTAATTAGGTATGAATTAATCATTTAACATATATCTAAATTTTCAATACACATATATGTCGTTACATGGACATAAACAAAGCTTTACAACCAACAACTATATTTGTTTAAAGATTATGAAAAAACAATAATATTACTTCCAATTAAAACATAATTTTATCAAATGATTTAAAATTATTATATATCTTTTTCCGTTCATTATATTCCATCCCCTAAACCTACGGTTCTGGCCGCCATTGGCGCTCGAGTAGTTGACCCAATTGTCGTCTTATATATGCTGCTGCAGTTTGGACTTGTTTTCCTCTAATTTATGCAAGTTGTATATATAAATAAGGAGCTGGAAAAGTAATAGTATTGTTTCCCTAGCTAGTTGAGTTTCATAATTAAAGATATTATCATTTTCATTGCTAAAAAATAATATTCTGCGGAAACTATTTGCTGCTAAACAATGATCGATGGTCCCTTGATTCAGCCTTGCTTCAGGTTCTAATGGCTCGAAAACCAGGTACTTGGACCATTGGTACATGAATAGGGTACCGCCGTAACAGTTATTATAGAAGTTAGAACATCAAAACCAAAGTTTAACTCGCAAAGTTTAACATATATGTTAGATATGTTCTTTGTAGTTGTGAGAAATTAACTTAAGAAATTAAGTTGAGGATCAGGGTCGATTGCATGTGAGATGCTTATTGAGAAGTTAATCGAATAGTTAGTATTGAGAAGTTAACTGGATACCTTCTTTTAGCAAACAAAAGAAGTTAAAAAAAAACAATTAAGCGAAAAGAGACGAGAAAGAATGTATTATTACCTATTCCCATATCAAAACCACGACTCTTGAGCTCTCTGTATTCTTGACAAAGTGCACAACCAGGACAGCAAAAATGAACTAGGCAATCCACACAAGGTGATTCTTCCAAGTCGTACTGACCTCTCAACTTCGACCGATAGAAACACGAGTACAAGCAAGCAAGAGCAGTAGTTGCAAGAAGAATCCCATAACACGTTCCTTGTTGAGCACAAGCTGCAATACACCCCAGCAATAAAACAGATCAATTAGACCAGACCATACATAGGCATATAGCTTCAGGACTAAAGCCAAACATAACCATTAGAGCTTAAGTGTCTGCTTACATGAGGAACCTTGATCCACTATCTCAGCTATCTGACCGAAGGTGATGCAAGGGCAAAAGCAAGTGATCATACCTTCAAATTTGATCAAATTGAAACCAGTATACGGTTAGAAACAAATAGCTAGTAACAAATAGTATGTATGCGTAAAAATATACGATAGACGACGAGTCGACGACTCTCTTTCACTTACAATTTGCAGGATCATCACAACAATGGCAAAGACCAGTTGACCACTCCCCTCCTACGTGACGAGCAGAGTGCCCCGTACTGACTACATATGGAGGGGCATAGACTCTTCCTACACCGTGAGGACTCAAATCTGGAACCTCATGACCTGGAACATGGTGATCATGATCATGACCTGCATAATTCTCATGGTCAGGGGCTGTGGGATACATATTCGGGCTAGCTCTACGTACGTAATCGACTTAATGCCTATTCGTGATTTGGGTCTGCATTTGAGTACTAGTAATTCCCAACTATATAGATATAAGAGTGGATAGAAGTTTGATGGAAGCAGCCATAGGCTTATATATATATATATATATATATATATATATATATATATATATATATATATATATATATATATACACAGCCTATCTTGCTAAATTAATTAGTTGAATCCATTGGAAAATATCTAATTGAGAAATTTTAAGAATCAGTTAGGGAGTGACAATACAAAGAGAAGTACGTATAGCCCCTTTGTCTAGAATACAAAATATATATCAAACTCTGGGCCACAGCCAGAAAAACATTGGCTTCAGAATGTGTAACTGTGTAAGCAAGAAGGTCGAAGTAGGTTGTACTCGGCTAGGGCACTACCTGGCCTTGATCCTACATCAACCAATCATTCAAGCTTTCTGCTAATGAATGTCATCCCTGTTACTTGGCCAAGAAATTTGCTACAGGCAGTTTTGTGGCCACAGCTAATGACCATCTTGTGAGGCAACATGCAAGTTCCAATCAGGGGAACAATGCTTAGTTCCAGTAAACTCCCCCATGCCTCGACTAGTAAAAACACTGGTTGAAAACTCACATACATACGTAACTACATACTAATACGTAAGTAGACACTATATACGTAAGCAATGTTGCGCAAAGTACGGAAGATGGTAAAAGTTGGAAGTGAAAAGTAATTTTCTGTCTTTTGTAATGGTAGGACAGTTACTAGATGAATCCCCTACAACAACCCCTGCCCAAGATATCAAAGGCTGAGCTAATATGCCAGTGCAGATCATGGCCTCATGGGAGACAGCGTGATCCAAAGAAGCTAGTCTGGTGCTATCAAGTTAACCTCACTAGAGAACTTGATAGACTGAAACCTTCTCAGCAAATATTGAGCTAGTTTACAATTATTCATAATTTCCTCATTTATTTTTAGATTATTTGTTGTCCGTATATTAAGAATAATCTTAATGTTGCGCTTGTGCTTATTAACAAACCATTTCATTTATGACAATATCAAGGTTTTAAAAGTCGGCCTAGGCGGCGCTTAGGCTCTAGGAACGATTATGCCGACCCGATTTTGCCCAAATCGTTTGCCTTAGGCGGCAGACTGTTAGGTGGCCGCCTATGCGGGGCTTGGTGGTGCTAGGCGGGGTTTTTTTTTTACAAAAAAAAAAAAAACAGTCGGCGCCCAGCTAGGCTAAACTGGGCGCCGACTGTTTTTTTTTTTTTTTACATGTGATTGAATTTTGAAAGTTTCAGGGATTTAGAAAGAGAGATAGAGAAGAGAGAGATGCCGATGACGACGAAGAAGATGAAAAGATGAATTTTGATAGCGGCATTACATGTGAATTTGATAATTTTACATCGAATTGAATATGGCTCTCGCATTCCCTTATTAATATGGACCTTCAGTTCTTGATCATCATATAATATGACTATGATTCCCATGGCTGCAAATTGTGGTTATAAAATTAGTCTTCCTATTCTATTTAAAAAAATAATTAGTCTTCCTATTTACGTAAGCTTTCATAAATATTATACCTTAATTGTGAGGATAAATAAGAAGAGAAGAAACGACTGGATCGATGGTTTGAAAATTGGAGGCTTGGGTAGATGAATTCATGTTCTTAAATTATTATTTTTCATTTTTAAAATTGTACATTTTATTTATTTTCACAACATGTACAATTTTTTTAAAATAGTTCAGACCAACGAGATGGGCAGACTCTCCAAACCAGCATCAATCAAATAGCTTGAGAATATCGATCATACAAACAAGTGTAGATCTGCATAATTTTTCTCGTCTTCTTCGATCTCTTTTATCTTGTCATGCCTGGTGCCACTGGAGCTTGAGTAACTCCTCGCCTTTGTCTCTCCATGTTGGCTTCCCAACCTTCATTATTTTCCAACAAAACAACATTATTAATCGCCCAGAAATTAACGTACCAACTAAAAGATCGATTATTAAGTAATGCTAGGTGAACCACTTAGAACCCACTTTATGTGGCAAGCTGACGTGACATATCCACGTTATCAATATAAGATTTCTAATATTTTAAATTTCTGTTTTTTATTATTAATTATAAAATCTCATTTTTCATTTTGTATTCTTTAAACCCTATCATATTATCTATTTATCTTCTAATTGTTTAAAACAAAATCTTAAAAAAAAAAATCATTACAATACGTCTTCAAACAGACGTGATTCTATCGTATCTTCCTCTCATCTCTCTCATCCTCCCACCTCCTCTTCAATACAATTCTTCAATTGAATTGATTAGGAATTCTCAGTCTGATTTTGGCTATGTCAATCACAAACATTCTCTACCTATTATAGTCGTGGTTAGTACTTTTTTTTTTCCTTTCATAACATGTTTGGAATTTAGGGTTTGGGGGAGTGGATTCGAATTGGGGTTCATATTATAGCTATGATTTTGAATTGGGGTTCATACTCACACCTGTGATTTTGAATTAGGGTTCATACCCAAACCCTTAATTTCAAACATGTTATGAAAGGAAAAGAAAGAAGAAGAAAAATTAATCACGATTAAAACAGGTAGAAGATGTTTGCGAGAAAGCCGAAATCAAACTGAGAATTCCTTAATCAATTGAATTAAAAAAGAGGAGGTGGGAGGATGGGGATATGATCGATAGGTTTGAAGATGTATTGTACGTAGGCAAAAATAACTTCTTTTTTTTGGTAAGGATTAGAAAGATAAAGGATATAGGGTTTAAAAAATAAAATCAAAAAAGAAAAAATCAAAAAAGAAATTTTGTAATTAATAATAAAAAACAAAAATTTAAAATATTAGAAATCTTATATTGATGACATGGATATGCTATGTCAGTTTGTCATTCAAGGTGAGCTCAAAAGAGGCTTAATTAGGTAAAGAATCAATGGTCAATGCATGGAGCTAGATATATCATTTCATTATGAAGTTTCAGTACAAACCCAGCAACATGTTGATAGATACATATGATAGAGATAGATTTGTTTTCTATCAGATGGAGGTACCAAACATGCATGCAGAAGATGCTTGATTAGATTGACCCGATCGTCTACTTAGTCGATCTGCTGGAATTTAATTTGAGTCGTCGTTGTTTTCTGAGTTAATTATATATGGTTATAAGTTGCATAAACAATAAGTCTGGATAAGGATAATAATGAACTAGTTGAACAACTTGACCTTCACAAGAAAGATAGAATCATTTTCATTACTGATTGAAAATAATATTCTGCAGAAACTATCTGCTATACAGAACAAAACAATGATTTATGGTCCCTTGATGAATAAGCCCTCAGGTTCTCTATTGGCTCCAAAACAAGGTAATATTGACACTTATATTTAGCTAGGGTTGCAGTTATCATAGTCTTTAGAACATGAAACCCAGAATTGGCATAGGAAAACTTCACATTTTCGACGTCTGGATACGCTCTCGTTTGTTTCTTTATTTGCTCTACAGCCCAACACCATACTAAGACAAACGTTCTTCGAAACTTATACTGGTTAATTAACTACTGGCCATGATGAGCATTTCTACTCTACGTACGTACTTCTCCCATTTCCTCGACCTTTACTTCTCAAACATCACTTTAGATACTAACGTTTGGTCTAGTGAGTATATATAGTGACACAAATCTTCTCTTCCAAATTATGACATATTAATTGAGTTGTGCGTACGTCTCTTGTAATTATCTAAAATTAAGACGCATATATTACCTAATCTTAATGAAATTAACTTGACGGTCGTGGTCAATTTATTGGGAGATGCTTATTAATCAGAAGTTAATCACGTAGCTGTTTTAGCCAACAAAAGAGAGTATATGCTAACAAGAACAAGAACATGCAAGAACAACAAAAATAACGACAAAGAAGGTTTAATTAATTACCTATTCCCATATCAAAACCACGATTCTTGAGCTCTCTGTATTCTTGACAAAGTGCACAAGTAGCACAGCAGAAATGAACTAGACAATCCACACAAGGTGATTCTTCCAAGTCGTACTGACCTCTCAATCTCGACCGAAAGAAACACGAGTATAAGCAAGCTAGACCAGTAGTTGCAAGAAGAATCCCATAACAGGTTCCTTGTTGAGCACAAGCTGCAATATATAGCACCACCAATCAAACAAATTAATTAGACCAGACTCGTAAGAATTCGATCTCCTGTGGTACAACGTACTGAAGCCAAATATACGAAGCACGTCTAACCTATAACCCTTAGCTAATAAGACGATATTTTACTGTAATATATATCAGGTAGAGATTAGTGAAGTGGCTTATTACATGAGGAACCTTGCTCCACTATCTCAGCAATCTGGCCGAATGTGATGCAGGGGCAAAAGAAAGTGATCAGACCTTCAAAATTGATCGAACCGAAACCAGTATTCCGTTAGAAACAAAAACTAACAAAATCAATTATCATTTCTATAACCATAGAGACTATAGATCGACAGCGTCGAATACTGTCTCTTTCACTTACAGTTTGCAGGATCATCACAACAATGGCAAAGACCAGTCGACCACTCCCCTCCTACATGACGAGTAGACCGCACCGTACTGACTACGTATGGAGGAGCATATACTCTTGGTACACCATGGGGACTCATAGCTGGAACCTGACCAGCTGGAATATGGTGATCATGATCATGACCTGCATATTTCTCATGGTCAGGAGCTGTGGGATACATTTCTGGGCTAGCTAGCTACTTAACGTACTAGTCGACTTAATTAGTGCCTGCTGATCTATGTAGTGATTCAGGTTTGCATTTTGAGTACTAGTAATTCTCAACTATATATACAACAGGCCTGTAGCTATAGGAGCGCATATATAGAAGTTTGGTGGAAGCAGCCTATATGGCTTGGTTTATATTCTTCATCTAGTACGAAGTATACCCAATTATCCCATTCCAGGAAGTTGTCTAGAATATTCAGGCAAGACAAGTGGCTTAGAGACTTGCTTTTAGAAAGAAAAAAAAGAAAAAGTGGCTTAGAGACTTGGACTACTATTCTCCATTGATTTGAGTTTTGTTTTATGTTTATATATTTAGGTTTGTATCACCATCATAAATGGCGTAAGCCAGTCTGAAACCTTTGAATTCATAGTTTTTTTTGTTTTTTGGTTTATCATGAAAGAGGACATGATTCTACCTTTATATTTCAAAAAATACATGTCATTTAGAAATGTTATATAAGATATGTCAAATTAACACAAACAAGAAAATCAGATAATTAAGCAAATGATTAAAAAATATATTTCAAGAAGATTTAGAAAATGCATACATCAAAGATTTAGCTTCATAATATACCCGCATCATTTTCGTGAAAGGACAGTAGTCAGTAGATGTCTGAATTCCACAAGCTACTCTATTAGACCATCTCCCACCATAGGCTAAAAAACCAAATTTAACCTATGGTTACTCCCATCATAAGCCAAATTTCAATTCCCAAAGTAAAAAATTTAGTCTAAGAAGCTAAATGGTAAGCCAAATTTGGCCTTCCACTTCCGTAGGCTAAACCCAAATAATTTTTTATTCTGTTTTTTTTTTTCAGATTTGCCCTTCTAACTACAATCTTATTTCATTTTATATCTTTTTTAAATTTGAACTAAAAATCTTTAATCCCTCACAACTACATAATTAAAAACTTGTTTCTATCATTTTTTTACCATTGCGAAGATCTCGATGAGGCTTTTCATATAAGCCTCATATTTAATATATATAGATAAAATCATATACATGATTAATTATTGAATTAAAAAAAGTACATAGTGTATTCATGTAAAACAGTTACATACTTATTAAAACGTAACAACACAAAATGCTAGACTTAAGAAAATTACAACATAACGAAATAACTAACATAAAATGCTAGACTTATTAAAAACACATTATTTTTCAATTAAAAAAAAACCCATGTTATTATAACCGTCAACAATAATTCGGTACTCCACCGCTTTCGTTACATGGCTCTTCCATGTCCATCACTTGTTCCGGTACCTCTGCTTCCTCCATAGTCTTTACCTTCTCTATATCCAAAAGACCCTTCATAAAGACTCATTCCTCCATAGTCACTAATTCCTCCATAATTTGGTGTTACACTGTATTCATCGCTTGATCCATATTGACTTGAAACTTGAAGTGCATTACCAAAGCTTCTAGAGTTGAATGTAGCTTGTGTGTCACTTTGGAACGAATTCATGTTAGTAAAATTGTCATAACCAAATCACGTCTCTGAATGACTGGTATGATTCAATCATTGTAGTACAGAAGATTTACAAAGCACAGAATCCAGAGATAGTTGTCGGTTCCTAAGAATGTTGTGGATAGTTTCACTATCTGCGAAGCATTCAATGTCTCTATGAGACAGATCTACAAAATGGAGTAGATAGAAGAGTAAATAGTTCCACTTGAACCATTTAGACGGATTGAAAGAACCTACAAAAAGCTGCAATCCCGAGAGTGGATAAAAATTTTCGCGCAAAATGACCTTTATGCACTAAACCAGCCATAACTTTTTTGTTAATATATATATGGATGAACCGCGAAAAGTTATGAAAACTAGACTCGTAGAGCTTTCTAATGATATAAAACGCAATGTCTGGTTTGTCAGGAGCTGTTCACAAACCTCAAACTAAGTTGACTGTCCAGAAAGGACAAATTGCTGTTTTTCGCAGAATTAGCATGTGCGAAGCTCTGGACCTTGCAGGTGGCATGTAGGCTTTTGCCTTAGCCAAAAATGACTTGTGTATGATCAAAACTAAGTCATTTCGGTCATTCTAAAGTCGTGAACTCCATGACTAGTTTGCAGAGAGGACCTAAAGGATTCGATCATGATGATGATTATCCGGTTTTGATAAGTCTTCAACATCTTTTACAAGACAAAAATTGGTTTAATATCGTATGTGGATCCAAAATTAAAAGCTTTCGGTAACTCCAAGTCAGTGTGACCAGGCATGTCCGTGGAAGGTCGGCTGTGTGAGGCACACTTGAAACTATTAGCTTCTTAATTTCAGACAATTCTAAGACATCACACTGAGCTTGGATGAGCCTGGTTGAACAATTCATGATGGAAAACTTGCTATAGGGTAGAAAACTTAACCAGAAACACGTTGGCGATCCTCCTTGAGGATGCAAGGCTGTGCGTCATCTTCACTTGGAAGAGACCAAAACGACACAATCTAACCATGTAGATTGTAAATATATCATGCTTCTAAGGACGATGTAAAAATGTACATCTTGTTTGCAAATCAATACGAACCATAAGAGAAGAATAGTTTCATAACTTCGAAAAAATTCTCAAGACATTCATTATTGCTAATGTGACTACATCGAGGTCTTAAATAGATGAAGGACGTCGATACGACGCCTTATTACATATAACTTGGAAAGAAAATCAATGTGTAGCCAATGAAGTCAAAATCAGGGTAGTTAGAGCTGGATCCGAATCTTTGAAATTCGTGATCATGAGGATGACGTTATTATCCTCATATTGATTTTCCGTACCTTTTTGTATGCATTTATAATTTGAAGGAGAACTCGACAACTCTTGAACTAGTGATCCAGAGATCCACAACGGTTGCATTGTCATGAGTTGATATGAGTAGTTTTGACAAATTGGTGTCTAGATCGGAAGCGTCGTCATTAGGGCCGGCGACACCTCCCCCTCTTTTCTAGACATTGTCACGACGTTTTCTGTCGTTGCCGTGACCCATATTGTTGTCCCCACATTAAGGAACAATCCCAAATACGTTTATCACATTAGCGTATATACAATTCCCATTTGCAATTGTATGATCAAAATCATGTCTCGTTGGTAAGTCCATACCAACTTGGAGGATCTAGAGAACTTGATGATGATCGAATCCGTTAAAGATTATGAATCATGATGTCACAAAAGATCATCGACAACATGTAGTCATTTAAAGTGATAAGTAATCCACTTGACTAATAACTCAACAAATAGAGTCGTATGAACGTTTCAAGAAACGCTCCATGAGTGCATTTCACTGTACATTGTGGTCGTTACTTTTTGCACAGATTGTCATTGAAGGCTTTTGTCGATATGGCGCGTCAAAGACTTTGAGCGCATGAGATATGAAATCTCGACATCTAGGCTTGTTAGGCTGGGTTAAAATATGTGGTTTAATCATTTCCAATGAAAAGTTCTACAGATAACAAGCGAAGATTCGCTTTAGGTATCAAGTACGTCAAAACTCAAAGGAGCAGAATGTTACATTGCTCTTGCATACAAAACAGAGCTGTTATGAGACTCGATAAAGGTCACAAACAATGGTTTTAGTGGTTTGTCCTACGGATTGATCACACACAATCCGAAAAAGCCACGAATTGATCAAACACAATTCGGAAAAAGGCCTCGGATTGATCAAACACAATCCGGAGAAAGGTTGGGGTTGATCATATATAACCCTAACAAAGAAACAAGAGTGATCAAACACACTCTTAACCCGCGAATAAAATTCTGGGATTTTGGTACCTGCAAACACAAAATCCCAAACATAGAATGGAGATGGAGAAAGGAGTAAAAGATTTTATCCTTTTCGAGTTATTGAACTTGGAAAAGTTTTAGGGTTTCAAAACATACCTTTCAAAACTTCAAACACTTGAAGAAGTCGAAAATTGTAGTCGGAGGAAACCAAGAATCGTCGGCAGGCGGTGGCCAAGGGATTGACAGCCGGTGATATCGGACGGCGGCGGCGGCGGTCTGACATAGGAGCCGAAAAACGCTTTATTAGGGTTTCGAAAAATAAATGGTGGGTTATTGGCTCTAGGATTAGAACAAAATGCACGATAACGTGGTAAATGGTAAAGTGTAGAGAAAGAGATAACAAGAGAATCATCATCTTATTCATTGATAGGAGCCATTTATATAAGGAATTACAAAGTACTAATATGGTAATAATAAAGAATACATAGTCATATTCTATACATATCCTGATGGCACAAGGCCAAGACACACATATTAAATATTCTAGAACAAATCTATCCTTCTTTAGTTGTTTTAAGCTATTTTAGTTTGTTTTGTAACCACACCGTCTTGTATCTTTTATAACTTTGTTCACTCTATAAATTTGGCTCTAAAATTTTATGATAATCAATTTCTATTCTAAAAAATGTAAGTCTCAAATTAAGGAAACTGACACAGTATCATTTGGTTTAGTGACATAAGTTTCTCTTCTTAAGTGAGTGGTAGTGAGTTTGACTTACAATATTATAGCACATTAACTGTATATTTGATCAAAAATAAAAATTAAAGAAATTGTAGAAATATAGGAATCTAGCTAGTAAGTGTTGTTGACCATAAAATAGGAAGGACCTCATATCCTTCTTCTAGAAGACTAGAAGTCTAGAACCTCATTTCCTTCCTTTAGAATAATCCTTGCTTTCACACTTAAGAATCTGTTAGGAAATTGTTGTGGTGTTGTAGTCCAAAATTATTGTTAAATAAAAAAATAAAACAACCAAAATTGGGCTAAAAAAAGCAACCTCATATCCTTCCTTTACAATAATCCTTGCTTTCACACTTAAGAATCTGTTAGGAAATTGTTGTGGTGTTGTAGTCCAAAATTATTGTTAAATAAAAAATAAAATAACCAAAATTGGGCTAAAAAAATCAACAGCACAATAGTTAAAAAAATTTCCAATAGAAGAATCGTTGAAACACAGAACGCGACTCCACTGGGGATCGAACCCAGAATCTCTGGTTTCGTAGACCAGCGCCTTATCCATTGGGCCATGGAGTCACCATTGAAAAATCGACTGAGATAAACAGTAATGTAATGAAATACAGTATCTACCAATCGAGGGACCCATATTCACATTGACGTCAGCAAAACCAATACCCTAGCCGCCCACACTTTTTACCGCCAAAAATGCATAAAATTGAATTGCGGGTATTTAGATTGGAGCCCTATTTTCTGTAGACTGTGGAAGTCGCCAAGATATGGAAGACGAAGAAGAAATCATCTCCCTTTCCGATTCCGATTCCAGCGACGAATACACCGCCGAGCCAGACGACTTGGATCTCGGTGAAGAAGAAGACGAACAAGAACACCTCGAAAACGAAGACCAGGTCCACAACGACGACGTCCGCGAGAATCGTCGCAGACCCAAGGCCCGCCCTCCTCCTCCTCCGCCGCCGTCCGGCAAGGATCGAAAATCGAAGAACGTTGATGCTCTCCTCAGGTGCCTCTTGATTTCTAGTTTCTCGATTTCATTTCGGTTGATGAATTTAGCTCCGCAGTTTTTTAATTTCTAGCTGGCTAGGGTTTTATTGCTTTGAAAATATTTGAAATTGAAAGAAAATTGAGAGATGTGTAGAAGAAATGAGCTGTGTGGATTGAATTTAGGGTTTATCGGATTTTGAAATTGAACTGAAAATTTGCGGCATTTGATGTTATCTCAGCGGCAATCTTGTGGTTAAGAGGCAGCCGCTTCTGCCGCAAGTTCTCTCGGTGACGGAAGGAGCTACGGTTTGTAGGAAGCCTTTCAAACCGCCGTGCTCCAAAGGCTATGATGATGGAAATGACCAGCTGGCTCGGCGTCTCTCGGCACGCAGGCGGTTTGTTCCCTGGGGCGGTTCATCCAGTGCGCCTTTTGTTCCGGTTATTGAGAGGGTTACTGGTTTGCCTAATGATGGTGAGAAGGATGTAGTGGAGGAGAGTGTGACACTGCCGCCTGGGATTGATCCTTTGGTGCTGTGGCAACCTGATGAATTCGAGGATGGGGATGTTAATATGGTGCAGATAGTCGTGGACCCTCTGCTTGTTCTCTTCCTTCGACCGCATCAAAGGTATTCTTTTGGTTCTAAAGCTGATAATCATTTTGTTTTTCTTTTGGATGTTATATTTTTCAACAATTCACATGACTACATTCTATCATTGCTACCGGTATAACTTAACTTTTGTCAAGCTGTTCATGAGTAGAACCTTGTAAAGCTCCACCAACTTGATGTTTTCAGTTCCAAAATGTCAATTATGTTGCTTAATTTGAATAGGGTCTATAAAGTTTTGAAAGTTTTAGTTTACCAGATGCTTTCATATGGTTTTGGTTGCTTTTAGTTGATGAGATGAAGTTTTGATGCAGAGAAGGCGTTCAGTTCATGTTTGATTGTGTTGCGGGATTAAACAGAGCTGCAAATATAAATGGATGTATTCTCGCAGATGATATGGGGTACTCCTCTCTCTCTCTCTCTTATTGAATTATATCTGCAATAATTCCAAATATATTTTTTTGTCTGGTCTAAGGATCATGTCCTGAGGTTTTCTTAAACTTGTTACTTTTGCAGTTTGGGAAAGACATTGCAGTCGATCACATTACTTTATACCCTTCTCCACCAAGGGTTTGATGGGAAATCAATGGTTAAAAAGGCCATTATAGTCACTCCTACCAGTCTTGTGAGCAATTGGGAGGCTGAGATAAAAAAGTGGGTCGGAGACAGAGTTCACCTCATTGCTCTATGTGAAAGCACAAGAGATGATGTTGTTTCTGGAATCAATCAGTTCACAAGTACTCGCAGCCGTTTGCAGGTAGAATTTCTGTAACTTAGTCTGACATTTATCTGTAAGGTTGAACTTATGATCTATCCACTTCAGGTCTTAATTGTTTCTTACGAGACATTCCGGATGCATTGTACAAAGTTTAGCCACAGTGAATCGTGTGACCTTCTCATATGTGATGAGGCTCACAGGCTAAAGAATGATCAAACGATGACGAATAAGGTGTGATGCCTAAAATTTCTGGCTACTGTCTGTCATTGTTATTACTATTTTTGGACATTTCCCCCTGAAACCATACTTGGAATATTCTGTCAGGCATTGGCTGCTCTTTCATGCAAGCGGAGGATTTTGTTGTCAGGAACTCCAATGCAGGTAGGACTCAACTCTGTATGATTTGTCATGATTCCAAGTTGTTACTTATTTCTCTTCATATGTAACACGCAGAATGACTTAGAAGAGTTCTATGCCATGGTCAACTTCACTAATCCAGGAATCTTAGGTGATGCTGCACATTTTCGTCGCTACTATGAGGTGAGCTGATTGCATTTCCTGTGTACCCCTTATGGCCTTTCAGCATGTTTTCATATCATGTTTATTGTTTCCTTTGTTATTAGTTTCTTTTTGTTTCTCGCTTGCTCCTCCCTTTCAAAACAAAGCTAACAACAAATTTATTAAAATGAGTTATACCTTCTTTTGGTCTAAAAATAAATTCTTTCTAGCAATATTTTTTTTTGCATATATATATATATATATAATTATTGATGTCCTAAACAGTAACACTCTTGGAATTGCAAGTGTTTGAGGACTATCTCTTTCTGATAATAGGAATAGGCAAAATATTTAACCAGTATTTTTTTTCTACAATTTGGTAAAAAAAAAATGGTAAAATGAACAAAACGTTTTCTACTTGTCCCACCTGTTTTATGTATAAATCCCTGAATATGAGTTCTTAGTTCTTACATATCTATTCTATGAAGGCACCTATTATTTGTGGAAGAGAACCTAATGCCTGTGAAGAAGAGAGGAATCTAGGTCTTGAGCGCTCTTCAGAACTAAGTGCAACAGTTAATCAGGTAACCTTATTTTTAGCTCTTAAAGGGGATTGCTTACTGGATAGCTTAAGCTGTATTTGTTCCTACTTTCCTAAAATGAGTTGTATCAGCATCGTCCATCAACTGTAGGAGTTGTATATCATTAAATTTTGCAAATCAGCGTTTAGTTCATGATTTAATATACTTTTGCAGTTTATACTGCGGAGGACTAATGCACTACTTTCAAATCACCTGCCACCAAAGGTATGTACTTATCTTGGACTTCAACAAAGTTAAGGATATGTTGTGTGTCTGAACATAGTTCATGGCTGATCACGTGTAGTTTCACGTATAAACTGTAGTATACATACCCTCTATGGTTCTGTGTCCTATTTTTCTTTCAAATTTTATCACCTTCACTGCATATGCTGGTGCATTTCAACATATTCAATGACCCATCACTTGAAGTTTGATGTTCAAACTATGTGCCTTCTGAGTTCCAAGTCTTATCACCTCCTGGGTATGCGTGCTGATTATTTTTTTTGCGCCTTTGCGGTAAGGTAGTGCAGATGTATATTCACATTTATGGATAATATATATTATGAAATTCAAAAGAGAATCTCCTGTGAGTGTGACTACAGGAACTTATGACCGGAGTGGTTGTAGTGGATCTAAAATAGAAGTTGCTTACTCTATCTCCTATATGTGTTATAATTTCTAATCCATAAACCTTTCATTAGCATGATGGAAGTTTAATGGTCGTCCAAGTAGATATACTTCTCTATAGTTTCAACTTTCTCTAAGAGAAACAGTCAAAATTTTGTGCAGACATGACTAGTTATATTATTTGTGTTCCTTTCGAAGTTTGTTACTTCTGAATGTCTGCGTTTTGTTCTGCTCTTGCAGATAATTGAAGTCGTCTGTTGCAAGTTGACTCCTCTCCAGTTAGACCTTTATAACCATTTTATACATTCTAAAAATGTGTGTTCTCTTTTTTGTTTTTTTTGTTTTTTTGTTTCTTAAGTAGGTTTTCGTAGGTGCTGAACTTTTGAAGTTATTGAACGAGCAATAAATGGTTGTTTGTTTGTTTGTTTCTCTCAAAAACAGGTTAAACAAGCAATCTCAGAAGACACAAAGCAAACAAAAATATTAGCTTATATAACTGCTCTAAAGAAGCTATGCAATCACCCAAAGGTATGCATATGTAGATATTCTGACACATGCCTTCTGACACATATGTGTGCCCATTCATGATTTGATTGGAATAGTTTGGATTTAATCTGGGAAATTTGATTCTTGGTATTAATTGCTACTACCCCTTGATCTTCCTTTTAAAACATATCTTTATTGTGTTTACTTATAAGAATCCACATAAGGACTATTTTTTTTTGTTTTGTTTTTTAGTTTTTGCTTTTGATTCAAATAGAAAAGAAAATTGAGATCCAACAAAGTCTATGTATGGGATTGGACTTAGGATTCAGGGAGTTTGCATTATACAAATTTCCCAGATAGTCATTAGGATTGGACTTTTACTTACCTCTTCTACCTTCACAGTTATTTACTTCAAGTTATAGTTTGGTTTGCTCTCATTCATGAAAGGGTGTTCATCTTGTAGCTCATCTATGATACTATAAAAAGTGGAAGTCCAGGAACTTCAGGTTTTGAGGACTGTATTCGCTTTTTCCCTCCACAGATGTTCTCTGGAAGGTATGTATGTTTGTCTTTTCTCCCAATATGAGAATCCAGTATTCAACTCCCGTATTCAATACATCACTTTTGTTATTATTTTATTTTATTTTATGCCGTTAGATCTGGATCATGGACTGGCGGAGACGGAGCTTGGGTTGAACTGTCAGGAAAGATGCATGTTTTAGCTCGATTACTTGCCCAATTACGAAACAAGACTGATGACCGCATTGTCCTTGTCTCAAACTATACGCAGGTAATTCTGTGCCATGATTCTAGAACATAGTGTCTGTGTATAACTGTGTGTGTATCTTCTCAGCCTCTTGTTCTTTCTGGTCTGGAGGCAGTATATGTTTTTCAAATAATAGATCAATGTCATCAGTTGGGTCGCTTTATGTCCTTGTTCAAATATGCTGGTGTATCTAATTAGAAGACGGCCCAAATGCTATATACACCTTGATATCTTTCACTAGTCCTGAAGTTGGTGACTAGTTCTGTACTTTCTTTTATTAAAAATGACTTGTGCTTGTAATTTCTGGTGCAAGTATCATTTTAGTCATTTGATTTGTGGCCCATCTCTTCGCCTTTTTAACCCATCCATGATTAGATGGAAAATATTTACTTGGTCTACTACTCCTAGAAGAGTAAATACAATACCTGAAATCTGATGTTTTCATCTTTAGTCCTCTATAGTCTATGGGCGTCTGTTTGTAATCTGACCTTTGTTGACTTGCCTCTTAACTGATGCTGCAGTTCTGTTTGAATTGTGTTAATTAAGCTATCTCTTTTACATAAGGAAACACTTCAATATCCATTTCGACATTTAGTCGCACGCATTCATTACAGCAACTTCGGAAGGAACTAGGCTTTAAGTTGTCTTTTTGTATGTTAATGTCTTGTATCAGACACTGGACCTATTTGCACAATTGTGTCGAGAAAGAAGATACCCATATCTGAGGCTTGATGGAACGACATCTATCAGTAAAAGACAGAAGTTAGTAAACCAATTCAATGACCCCTCAAAGGTGTATACTTTCTGATGCAATACAGATTCTATAAAATTCTTTTTATGTTTCTCCTAAGATTTGGGCTTATTAATAATTGTAACCAAAACATTTTGTAGGATGAATTTGCATTTCTCTTAAGCAGCAAGGCTGGTGGCTGTGGTCTCAATTTGATAGGCGGAAATCGACTGGTGTTGTTTGATCCTGATTGGAATCCAGCCAACGATAAACAAGTAATTGCTTAAGTTAAACTGTATATGTACAGCTGAGAAGAGATCATAATATATGAAGTCCTCTTCAGTTATTCTAATTTGTTTCTTCACCTTTCCCATGTAAAGGCTGCTGCTAGAGTTTGGAGGGATGGGCAAAAGAAAAGAGTATACATTTATAGATTTTTGAGTACTGGAACAATTGAAGAAAAGGTTTTCATGTTGCACCTTTGAGTTATTATCATTTGTTTCCTTTTGCATTTATACAATCATGCAATTATTCTTTATGATTCTTAATTTCAATAAATCATCCTGATCTTCAACAGGTCTACCAGCGTCAGATGTCAAAAGAAGGACTTCAAAAAGTTATTCAGAAGGAACAAGCTGATAGCCCGATGGCACAGGTCTGGATTTATAGCTGTTTCCTTTGTGGTTGTTTGTTCCCTTTAAATGTATGTTATACAGAAGTACTTTTGTTCCAGGGGAATCTTTCAATTGAGGACCTACGAGATCTGTTCACATTTCATGAAAACGCAAGGTATTTCTATCTTCAAATCCCTTTCCAGGTCTTGTGCTTTACTGCAATATCATCAAGAGATAAGAAAAAGTGTCGTCGTTTGTGGATCACTAGTATAAATGTGGTACATTGAGACAGTAAAGTATTCTCTAGTTATAGTAAATTAATACACAATCTGTACAAGAAACAGTTGCTTCTTAATAGTAAAATATTTGCACAAAAGTAGCTCTATATATCTACAACAAGAAAGAATTTACTCAATGAAAAGGCTGTTTGAGTTATGTAACTGTGGGTCATATATTTCATTGGTAGAAGCAATAGTTTATAGTTTTCATTATTTATCTCTTTGTAAATATGGATTAGTGTTGCTTTCACTTTATGTCTACTGTTGAGATTCTTATACATAGGATGGAAGTTTCTAAACTTCCATGTAGAACTGTAAGATATAATTAAGAGTAAACTTAGCATATGTATCACAACAGTGCTAGGTCATGCATGTAAGCATTTAGCCAGCATTGGAACCTCTTCTACAATAGGCAATAAAGTATTAGACAGTTCATTTTATGTCCAGGAATGAAGCTTTGTATTCGTGTTTGCTAATTGATTTTACCCTTTTGAGTGTTTTTGGAAATGCTGGTTCAACTAAAGGTTGTTTTCATGCCACTAGTTCATCCTGTTATTGGGTTTTACAAATTTTTTTATAGGTCTGCCGTGCATGAGAAGATGAATTGCATCCGTTGTCAAACTTATCATGATACACCTCAGAGTTTAGCAGAGGGAGATATAAACCAATCAACTCATAACAGCAGTGAGTTTGCACCAGAAATCTCTGACATAGGTGGATTCGCAGAAATTGCTGGATGCTTGCAGAGGTTAAAGAGCTCAGAAAAGCAGGTTGGGGACATCTATTTCATAGTTGTCATAGTTCATAGATACTATACTAATAGCCTTCTATTATTTCATTTCTGAACTGTACATAAATATTTTCTCTTTTCAGTTCGGGACACCTCTAGAGGAAGATTTAAGTAACTGGGGACATCATTTCTACCCCACTTCAGTACCCGATGCTATTCTCCAGGCTTCAGCTGGCAATGAGGTATGATAAATAAATCTTTGTAGTTTTAATGTCTAAGTTATTGATTGAATAAAGGGTGATAGAAATAGTTTCACCTGTACCTCAGTCAGAAAGGTTTACCCCTGGTGACAAGCTTTCAAATATTACTTAACATTCACTCCAAAAATAAATAAATTGATATTATACTATTTGTCCTAAACTTTTAACATAATTTTGTTGCAAAGATGATGAAAAGTTAAGGGAAGTAACTCTAAAAATGTTACTTCGAATCTGCAGTCAATCTTACATCACCTTCCAACATCCTGCTAGGTTTTTGAGCTTTTTGTTACCAGTTGTTTTATATTTGATCTTGGATTCTTTGTTTTTAAAAAAAAAAAAAACTTGAACACCAACTTACTTTAGGAGATTGTGATAAACTAATTCAAGCATATCCGCTACTGATGTTAGCCATGTGAATCAAACTTAACCATTTAAATTGCTTTTGTTATCAAAATTGTTTTAGGTTTTACCCTAAATTTCTTAAGTGCTGTTCATTGCTTAAGATAAAAAAAGTATGATATAAACACTTTAAAAGGTAACAGCATGTATTTTTGGTAAACAAGGTACTAGCATGTTCAACAATACAATTTTCCTTGTTTATTGTGGTAATAACTACCACCTCTTTTTTCTTTCTCACTGAGGCTCAGGAACTCAGATTTTGTTATTGTCATTAAATATTTCATAGAAACAAATGATCACATCAGTATGGATTTTGCTGCATTTGGCATTCTTGTAAAAATGACAAAGATTTTGTGAAACAGAAAACAGATATCATGACCATTGTCCATTAGTGGAAGTGATGATATATATATTTGTGTGTGTGTGTGCGTGTGTAAATATTGTAATGGTTACCTTTGGAAAAAGCAAGATCAAAAGAAATGTTGTTTCAGGTTACTTTTGTTTTTACAAACCAAGTGGATGGGAAGCTTGTGCCTATTGAATCAAAGGTAAGCCCAAAGATGCATGGAGAAGTAGGAAAAGAGAATCTTTTCAAATCAAAGAAAAACCTGAATCAGAAATCCATGCTGATGTCTTGGCAAAGAAAACCACTTGAATCTCTTTCTTCGAGTGCAAATACTACCAGAGGCACATTATCCGCCCATTTGAATCCCTCACAAAGCTCCACTGTGAAATCAGGGATAACTTCTTTAAAGGGTTCAATAGCATTGAAGCCTAAACTCTCTCTTGGAAATCGATTGCCCCAGAAAAGATCTTCTCCTGATACTGTTGAACATGATGATGATTTTCAGTAAATCTTCACTAACAATTATTATCATCGTTAATATGTGATTGTTTTTCTATAGATCAACAAATTAAGGTGTCTCATATCATTTTACTACTAAAACTAGACAGAATCATATTATCAGGACCCCCTGGAATCAGTTGTAAGGAATCCACTCAGATTATCATATAGTTTTTCTCCACTTGTAAGAAACAGTACATGATTTAAAATTCAATGCATATAGAATACCTCATCGTGATAGAAAATTATAAATGACTTTTTTAGAGAAAATTAGAGTAACACCCAATTTTCTAAAATGGTTTTGGAAAAAACTCATACATATTGTTCTTTTAATTTACATCTAATCCACATAGGCAACATTCCTTACAAAGTGTTGGTGTATATTTATTACTAGAAATTAGGCCCGCGTTTTGCTGCGGGTGTTTGAATACAGTTTGCAATTCACAACAAAATATTACCGTACATGGTGTATTAAGCAGACTTTAGAATTGTTCAAGACATGGGTATTAGGTAGTTGGAGTTTGGGAAAGGAACAAAGAAGTAGCTAAGCTGATGGAACAGGTTGCAAAAGATAGATCGTGATACTTGTAGAGAAAATTTGCTTGTTTCAGCTCATGTTATACTTAAAAAGAAAAAATATTGTAGACTGCATAAGACACAGAAAAAGAAAAATATGCAAGAAGAGTTTGTATCATATTTTTCAGCATTTTGCTATGCATCATAGTCACCATTATAAACATAAAGTAAAAACAAAACTGACTTAAAGCTAGTGCATCATCAATAACCCAGAATGGAGATGAGAAAGAAGCATAATTGTAAAGGAAAACTAAACAAACTAATGAAAAAAGAAAGTTTGGGCAAAAAAATTCAATTACTTTTATGACATTTGTAAGGTGGGGTGTGACAAAGAAGATTCATATATGTATTATTGTTTCTCCAATCGAGCTATCAGAAGTATGAATACAAAATGTCGTTTATTTCCAATTAGCTTAATTCAATTTCATAAATTGCATTGCTGGCACTCACTTTTACAAAGGTGAAAAAAATAAAACAGTAATGGAAAAATAAAAATAAAAATATACTATACATGGTTCTTTCTCCTTCCTTAGTACCCCATAAAGTTTGAACAGTTTTCTTTCTTCTTCCTTTTCCAATACCGAGAGTTTCTGCATTATCAAAATATTATATCAAAGATGGACTGGGGTTGAAAGCAGAGGGAAGCCAAATTGCAGAGCGTAGGAACATAACCTGATTAACAAATTCAAAGAGCATATACAGAGAAATCAACTTTCAGCAGCCTCAACTGAAACCTACAAATTTTAAAAAAAATCATAAGATTGAATTCAAATTTCAACTAACCAAAATTATTTTTATCTTTATTAGAATGACAATAATAAACTAAAGATTGAAAGGAAGTAGATAAGTCAAGCTCGGGATAAGGTTTAAGCTTGGGATCATTGATCTGAGAGAGAATAAAAGAAAAAAGATGAAACGAAAATATTTTAGGTATCATGCAAATTGCGAGATACTGCATACTGTGCAAACTTACCAATATTTAATGTAACAGCAATTTGGAGAGATACTGTTTTGGAAAAGGATTACTCTACGTCGGTTTAGAGAGACATTGTTTGGGTTAAGGTCTCTCAATGTCTCCATAAATTCTGGAAGTGTCATTATCTATTGCAAATGAATATATTTAAAGAATTTGAGAGAATGTAAGTTTGTCGTGAGTTGTTACTAAATTACTTTTCAAACAAATTTGCCACACTGTTCCATTGGATTTGGAATGAATAATATTCAGTTTTTTTTTTATAGTGAATTAAGTTGCAAAATATACATGTTCTTACTCAGGACATTAAAATTAAGCATATCAAAGGGAATGTAAGACTGACCTTTTCATCAATACAAAGAGATGATGACTTTACAAAGGATTCTGTCAAGTATCGAGAAGTGCCAACAAAGGTCTGATAGTCTCAGATACTGCATTATTAGTATGAAGGCAATATCAGAATGAGAATCTTTTGTGTAATTTTTAAAATGAATGAATAATCTAGAGGCTTCATCTAGGCAAGATTGGAAGCAATTTGTGGATTAGTCTGAAATTCTAAGGAGCAACTTCACATAATCAATTGAAGGACTCAATTTATGATAAATTATGATAGAAGCAGAATATACCTGTTGTTCCACCACAACATCTTGAGGATCATCGGGTTGAGGAGCAGAAATTAACGCTTGTACAGAAAGAAGTGGTCCTTCAAGATATCCAGACAAATTGCTCCACTTTGATTGCTGATATTAGGGTGTCTTCAACATGAAAAGACACAAACATATAAAAACATTTATAAATAATGATTTATATACCCTATAGTTAATGAGTATTCTCTTAAAACTTTCCTTCAAAAATGGTTTACTCCTTAGAAATATTTTATCAAATGTAGACTCAATATTGAACCTCAAGCTAAATCCCCAACTATTGAAATCCTAAACCTGGAGTACCAAAGTTCCCAACTTGTAGTTCACATTGATCAAAAAACTCCCAACAATCCATGGTACATGCAATCACTACAAAAAATAATTCAGTTAGCCACCCTAAATTGCCACGGCACGGATTTGCCGTCGCCATTGGTCCAAGTTTCGTTACGGCAACGATTCCGTCGCTAAATTAAAACCATTTTGCGACGGCAACTCTACGCCGTGGCAAAAAAAAAAATTATGTTTTGCGACGACAACTTTGTGCCGTGGCAAAAAAATTGATGTTTTGCGACGGCAACTTTGTGCCATGGTAAAAAATTAAGTTTTGCGACGGCCGAAAGAAGCTGTGGCATACTTTATAATCAATGGCGACGGCATGTTACTGCCGTCGCTAATTTTTTTTAAAATGTCAACTTGAAAATAAGATTATGTTTCCATAAGGGAGCCCTATCACGGGGACATAAATGTCCCAAAATTTTTTATATGGGTTTATACATCTCGTCCCCACGAGCGTGTGAGCGTTGACAGATCAAGAAATTAATTTGTGAGGAAGTAGATATAAACATTTTTGTTTGACGGTTATTCAGTGTTTCGAGTTGACCGCGTTGATCGAGATCAAAACGATGACAAAAACATGTAATTTTTTTTACCATAGTCATATTTTTTTATAATGATAAAATCCAACGGTCGAATTTGTCAAATTATTTGTGCTCCATCTTGTTTGTTTTGAAAGATATGCTTTCCTTTGTAACCAATAAACATGTTGTACAACACTAGTGAGCATGAAATTCTTTTGAGTGATGCCAATAATAAAAATTAAAATTTCTGAATTTGACATTACCCATTTATTTAATACGTATTAATAGGTGTTGTGTAAAAAAATAAACCCAGACGGTCTTTGTTTTCATATCGGTCAATCAGGTCAACGTAATATGTACTTATGTTTCTCTAAAGGAAGCCCTATCACAAAAATATAAATATCCCAAAATTTTCACATCAATCGATACATCTTGTGCTCACAAGGGCCTGAAAATTTTCGTAAAATTTTTTGATGTCCCAAGTTATTAATTACGATTTTCTAAATTTTCAAATATATCAAAATCACTAATTAATTAGAAATATCATTAAAATATAATTATAATTTTAAAATAAAACGATCTTGGCCATTCATCTCTACACCGTTTCATCTTGAACGTTAAAAATATTGAGGGCAAATGCGTCATTTGAAACGCGTAAGTATAAAGGGAATGCCAGGAAACCCTAGCACCCCACAATCCCGCTACACTTCAAACAAAAAAAACATGAAGTAGTTTTTTTTTCTTTCTTTTTCAAAAACAATTAATGTGCTATCAAGTGAGAGCTCGAAAACTAATTTTTTGTTAGATTAGACATGAGATTGAAGTCTGATGAAGGCACAAGAAAAAACTTACACAGAAATGACACAATATACTAATCTAATATGTAGAGAAAAATTATGAAAAACCCACTTCGTTGATCCTCCATTGTTCACAACTTTCTGAGAAGAATAATATGAGACACCAATCTCAAGGCTCAAGGCCTTGACATTCTTAATGCATGCTCTAGTTTAGACCAAGGCGCTCATGAAAAGATCAACTCTACTTAAAACATAGAACATCCTAACCTAGAGAAATGCCTCCAAATAACCGAACAAGGAATAAGGACAATGGTTCTCCAAAAAGCTTAGGGTCTTGATTGCACTAACTCATCGCTATCAGAACCCAATGTCAGCCTCCATGCAAAATAATCTTCACATTCTCTGATTCTCAACCACCTCCCAACCTCTTGAAAATAACAAGAAGCTAAACTAGCTACCACAACTATCAACAAAGAAAGTAAACATTACAAGTAATGCTAGGGTTGTCTCTCTAATGAGCGTTTTGTTTAAGGACTTCATTGTCGGTATGTAGAATAAAAGAGTAAGTTATGAAACATTTTAGACATAGAGTTCATATAGCACTTGATTGGGGTGAATTTAAATTGAATGGTTGTCCACCACCCACCGTTAAGATTCTTGATTATAGCGTCATATAAGAAATCTTCAACTAAGAAACATTTTAGAGCTAGACTTCATATAGTACTTGATTGGCGTGAATTTAAATTGAATGGTTGCTCACCTTCCACCGTTAAGGTTCTTGATTGTAGCGCCATATAAGTAATTTTCAACTACTTCAAATGCGAAGATATAACAAGAATTTTGTTTGTCTCTAACACGACATAAGCCTGTAACATTTTCTTCTGATGTCAGCTCTTGTAGATTTGGTAAATTGTTGTATAAGTTTTGGGAGTGAAACATCACTTTTTAGTGAGAGGTCAATGTGTAAGGTGTTCAAATTTGAGAAAATAAAGCTTGTCTCATCTGAGACTCTGACCTTCAACCCTTTTAGTTTCAATTTGGAAATTCCTTAATTCAATCATGGTCTGATCTATATAAGAACTATAGTTTGTCGACGTTATTGAATCAAGAATTCTATGTTGAGGTTCGATGGCCAACATGGCTGGTTGACTTGGGCCTTTGTCGACCTTGAGGTGCTCTTCAGACAGATGAGTTTGATCATGAAGTGAATTATGTGGAATTTAACATGGTCATTCACCGAGGTGTCTTGGATCCCAATTAATAGATCATAGTATGTGATTTTTTATTCTAGACGCTTGGTCTATATGGAGCTAGAGAAAGTAGCTTATATGATGAACAACGATTAATCCAACTTTATGGAGCTACATAAAGTGTAATTATCATATCCAAAGTAGGCTATTCGAAAGGAGCACTTGAAGATTGCTGGCAAAAGCAAGATAATTTGCTGGCATAAACAAGCAAGTTCAACTTTGGAAATAAATAGAATAGGCCAAAGGGACACCGATACTAGGGCGAACTTAGTGGAAAACATAGTATATGTCAACAATCAATTACATAAATTCTATGGAAAACATAAAAATAAAAAATCAGAACTGACATTGTAAGATCAACAAAAACCAAGAACTTGTCCAAAATTTTTGTACATTATCAGTGGAAAGAGTAAAGTAACATGCATATGAATAATGCATTCTAACAATCCAAACATGAGAGATACGAGATTTCAAAACATTAACTACCCACCCCTTTTTGGTGGCATGAACACATTTGAAAGATGCGTATTGGTGAACAAGCTACCCATTCTTTTAGGCTTTATATGAATAAGCAACTCCAGAACATCCTTTTTAAAGATGTTCTTCTCATAATGCCACACATATCCTTAAAAAACGAACCCTTACAATGTAAACCAAGCATGTAAACAACATAATTGATATCGTAAAGAATAAAATTTTGCACCAAGGTGTATGTAAAGCTAAGAGATCAGAGTATTTACATAGAGGTTGAGTTGGTTTACCAATTTCGTAAACAGTGTGTTGGGAAAATAAAGCGAAAAGATTGTTTCTAAAGACACGGTAGACGCTACGCAGAATCTTCTTTCATCAGACCAATGCAATGCATCTCTCACACTCAATCAATCTTATTATTGCCATTGTAATAGTGTGTACCAGATCAAACTTTGTAGTTATTGTACTAGTTATTTTTAACATTTTTAACATCCTAGTCCAACATCATATTACTTGTAATTGTGTTTTTCTGTTATAAACATGAACGGTTCAAGTTCGACAGAATTATGTTCATCCATTGGTTTAATCAAGTTTGAGTGTCTTAGTGATAACCAAATTGACTGAAATTTTGCATAGATGATCTATACATTAGTATTTAAAGACTAGACGGTGGAGATGTGAAAATTCGATTGAAAAGTGAGTCTAAAGTGGAAATCTGCACCTTAAGAATAAATGCGAACGTGTGTAGCAAAGAAAACATACACACACACACAAGTAAGGTTTTTATTTTCGATATAAAGACATAATTTACACAAACTTAGTTCAAGAAAAGTACTTATTGTGCTTAGTCACAAAAGCTAAATACATGTTTCCTTTCTCAACAGCTTTGTTCAAAACCAAAAAACCAAAGTACTTACTATGCCTAGTTTAAAAGAAAGTGAATACATAGCTACATGGTACTTTATTCACATACATTTTACATGTTTAGTACACTATACTTCAGTTTTACAAGTAATATGAGCTAACTACATCACTTCTGGTTGCAATTGGCAGTAGAAACTAGTTGGATCAGACTTGCTTGTTATTACTTTTAACAACTCTAAGTTTCAGCTGTAGGTGTACTCTTTCTTCCTTCAACTTGCTTTGAATCTTTAGTATATATGAAACAAACACATAAATAATTTAGAAAATTATTTGGATTGTTGCTTTGTCTTATTTGAAATGTTGATTCACCTACTAGCTAGCTTATGTTTAACACATGATTACATGCTGCTAATCACAAGTAAAAATCTGAAAATTTCAATCAGACTTGTGGGCTGCAAGTAGCTGCTCACTCAGCAGCTTAAAACTTGGGCATCAAGTTTAAAGCAGCTGCTAACACTTAAAGATAAATTGCAAGTGTTTTTACAGCAGGAGGTGGCAACAAATTAATAGTCAGATAGATAAGAATCTGACTAAGATAGGCTAAGGAAGCTGGAGGTGGCAAGTCTATACAATAGGCATAATGATTACATTAATCCCTAGTATAAATAGATGTATTCGCCTAAGAAAATAACAAAGTAGAGTTCAGAAGTTCAGAAACGTAGAGAAAAGTTAAAATAAGAAGGAAACTAATAGAGGTCTGAATTAAAGTGCTAGTGTCTAGTAGTGAAGTTTCAGCTTTGGTAAAACAAGTTTGAGGTAGGGGAAGTTATGGAGAATCTCAAGTTTTGTTTTATAAACTTGTTATCTTGCTTTTGAGTTGTATATGTTGCTGCTAAAGATGGTTATTATTAATCATATTATTATATGATCTTATGTAATATAAGAAATGAATGAAGTGTGGGATTGAGGCAATCACTTGAAATGGACCAGCTATATATGTCAACCTTTTGTATACAAATAAGGAGAGAAGCCCTTTCAATTTCAAATTGATAAAATGATCTCTATTATGGCAAGAAGACACTAGTGACCAAGGATAGTGCAAGAGTACCAATTTGAAAACTTAACCTATATATGTGTATACACTTTTTGTTTATTGAAATGACATGAGATTTGCTCTACTGAGTTTATGGCTCACCCATTTATGAATTTGTGCAAATGTTACACTTTGAGGGATAAAAACTTAATACCCTAGAAGGGATCTGAAGTCTAGGAGGAGTAAATTATGGCTTGTTTTTAATTTCTTTTTGTATAATAAGGCTTAGTCTATAAGTTTTCTTTTCATGTTTGTTGTAAGAACAATATTTATGGAATAAAGTTACTCCTTCATTAAGTTACCTCTTATTCAAATGTTTTCATATAATTTTTACTTGTCAAAGGTTCTCTTATGTTTGACAAGTTGAAGTTATTCACGTCCTTACCCGGGAATAAAACATATTTTTCAAATTTCCAAGTTGGGGTGTGACAAGACATAACAATAAAGACTAGATTTTCTAATAAAGCCTCTTGCTCTGGCTTAAATTTTATGTTCAAGCAGCCATCTGAACTAAATGTTTCTGCTTTTTTAGGCAAGATCGTTCTCTTGTGCTATATATTTGAGAGATCAAGTGTGTCTTTTAGGTTTCTTCTTTTTTCAATTACTCCTATGCTGCAAAGAGAATGCTCTTCCAATCTCATGATTGGCTAGTTCATATTCTATGAACTAGTAATTTTATGTTCAAACAGCTATCTGAACTAAATGTTGTTGCTTTTTTAGGTAAGATCGTTCTCTTGTGCTATATATTTGAGAGACCAAGTGTGACTTTAAGGTTTCTTCTTTTTTTCAATTATTCCTAAGCTGCAAAGAAAATGCTCTTCCAATCCATGATTCATGATTGGCTAGTTCATGGAATATGAACTAGTAACTAGAGGTAACAGCTATCTACCACCAAGTTCGCCCCAATATCGGTGTCCCATTGGTCTGTTCTATTTGTTTCCAAAGTTGATCTTGCTTGCTTGTGCAGCAAATTACCAAGTGCCAGCAATGAGCACTTGGAGATTGTAATTATCAGATCCAAAGTTGCTTAAGTCTACCAAAGTAATCTATTGATCAGATATGACCTTCAGGTTTCATTCATACTACTAGCAACTACTACCTATCACCCATACTTATGTAACTAATATCAGACTTGATCAAGGGTTTTCGAGAGTTTCAGTTGTGTGCGAGTCCTACTCTATGGATGGTTCTGTCGCATTGATGGCTGCACGTCTAGCGACTAAGCTTTCTTTGAACAATCAAGAGGAACCGATGCACCTTGGAGACCTCCGGTGTCCGGATAGTGGTTTTGTTGCGCTGCGCTTTTACTTGGTTGGAGTTAAACAACTCATCATTAACATCCAAGCAAGTAACATTTCATTTTCTTGTAGTTGGACAAAAATAGGAGAGCTAATTGGAAGCAGAATATTAGACCAGTCGGCATCAAATGGCATAACATTTGACATAGCGATGGAGCCACTTTCTACTGCTTCTATACAAGCATGTTAGATAAAGGGACTTTGTTAGTATAATATTTTTAGGGTTTTGGGTAACGTTCAAAGCACCTAAAAGAGAAGAGTTTATATCCCTGATCTGACATTGTGAATTGAGCCTTGAAGATTGATTTGATTATGTTAGAGTGAGTTCTTAGATAAGACAGATGAAAGTTTCTTAAACTAGAGTGAAACAGACAAGTTTTGCTAACAAAATGGGAGACCAAAAGGGAGACAATGCCCTTTGACCAAGTTCTTCTTCCTCCTAAACCCATGAGGGCATGAGGAGGATAATGCAGTTTCTTCAAGTATCTTGCTAAATTTGTCACAGTTGTCAATCGGGAATCAACCACATGTCAAAGACCCATTAGCCTTAGGAGTGCAGATTTCAATCCAGATTAGGGTAAAGCCATGTGCAACTACTTTGAAGGTCAATAGTTCTAAGAGAGATCGAGTAGGAACAAAGAATCTTTATTCTTCTCGTGAAGTTTAGAGTAAATTTAGTCCTAGATTGGTGCTTGTTTTGTGGGATGTGTAAGTAGTTGAAAATGACCTTGGGAGACCTCAAAAGACACTTACAAATTATATGCAAAGAATAGATCAGGTACGAGGGAGGGTGCAAAATTGAATTGGTATTAAGCCAGATGAAGTTCGATTCTTGTCACAGTCCTCGTGAATCCAGAATTAGATTAGGGAACAGGTTTCTCTAAACCTTAGAGGTTAACTATTATGAGTGCAAAGTATTACAAAGAAAACGAAGATTTTCATAATTCTTAAGAACTAGTTAAGAGTTTGAAGAAAATGAACATATAACTATTATGAGTGCAAAGTATTACAAACAAACGAAAACGAAGATTTTCATAATTCTTAAGAACTAGTTAAGAGTTTGAATATAAAACTCTAGCAATGAAGCTATAAACCCTTTACTCAGCACGACATGTAGGATTATGGTATTCAAATGAATTATCTTTATGTTTTAGGACTCAAAACTTATATTCACTCGCGTGTCATTTTAAATACGAACAATTTGAAGACAAACATGAGCATAACAATGTCATATCTTTTCTCTTATATTTTCTGTTCTTTAGGTGTATCGTTACAGACCACAAAAGGTTGTATAGTTGATATCGGAAGTTCACTTTGTGTATTATTTGATTTCTCTATCAATGTAAGGAGATATTTATCTTAGGATAAAGAACTAGTGTGCATTGTGGATGCAATGTGGTCTACATTGTCTTCCCTATCATTATTTTTTTCTGCAACTGATCAAACAGAGAAGGCCTTGTTGGAAAGGATCATTCATATGGAGCTGCGATCTAACCCATATCATGACATGTGACTCCCACAGATCCCCTAATCTGGACAGACACCAAAAACTTAACCTTCTTCCAAAAGAGAAGAGAGAATAATAACTTATAAAGTGTCTGTCACATTTGACTAATGTGGTAATTAAGAAAGCTTTTGCAACTCCATTGTCATCCACCCGAAGTGAACGATGAGATTGGCCACCCCAATGAATATATTCTAATTATTAGGTGTTACTCGCTGTAGAATACCATGATCAAAGTGGTTTTACATGCATTTGTTTTTGTTTTTATTATAAGGTGACAAATCTAAGTAACATGAGATGTCTACCGGACATACGCATAAAACAAGCTCTCCTTCTAATATAAATGCAAACATCTCCATGTGGATTCTAACCTTGCAAGTAAATCATCAAATTTATAAGGGTTTAGTAATCCTTGGTTTCAATGTCCATAGCATGCTTAAACATGTTTAACAATTAGAAACAATTGGCATTGTTTTGCAGCACCAGTGGTAGTAGCCGCAAGCAGCTGTGTAGTTGTACAACTTCCTCGCTTCTTCCTCTCTCCATGGATCCTAGGATTTCCTTCTCCAATGACTTTGCAGACACTCAACAAGCCATCAAGCATGAAGCCATCTACCGAGAAGCGCCAGTTTCTGCAGATTTCGAGTTCTCTGTGAACAACTTCGGGATGATAGCCGCAGATGAAGTCATATTTCAGGGCACATTGTTGCCCTTGAAGGACAATGGTGCCAACCAGGGAGGGAAGACTACTCTAAGGGATGAGTTGCTGGCTGAGGATGATTATAGTGACATGTTTTCGAGGCCATCAAGGAGTTTAAGCCGGTGGAAGGAGCGACTGGGACTCAAGAGGTCTCAGATTGTTCCAAAGAAAACAGATCGGAGTACTCATGGGGGTCTGGAAAGCATAGTTGAAGAGAGGAGGCATGTGTTTGTTCATGAGGCTATACTTATTAGCAAGGAAACCTAGGTAACATGAATTTTCTTACCCTTTTTGTCTCGTCTCACGTTTGTTTTGCACTTTTGTTCATTATGCTAACGCATGAACACAATTAGACCTAAAGGTTGGTTCATGTGCAGGAAATTCTGTGTGAAAAAAGGAGGATTGAGTTGCAGAAATGATGGGATCTGATGCATGATGTGAAGCTCTTACTTTGTTCATGCAAGGAACATGTAGTTCCTGCTAACTATGAAGGTACGGATAAAGTGGTTAAATGAGTGCTAGTTTAGAGCCAGTGGCTTAGCTTTTCAGTTGTTCTGTCCAGTTGATTCTAGGCAACACTCCATTCCCCTCTTTTTCTTTCCTTTTATTATTTTTTGTCTCCAAAGAAGCACTCCATCCCCGATCGTCCTGAGAATTAGATGAAGAATTTATCAATTTGACTGTTCCATTTTGTACAAATGTTTTCAGTTGAAGTTGTGTGACTCGATTTGTAAATTTTTGTATTGATCTACCGCACCATGGTTTCTTTCATTCCCATATTGATATTGCTTTGTATGGGAGTTAACCTGTTGCGAATAGCCTGATACCGACATTGAAAATTTTCTACCTTATCCTTCTTCCTCCACTGGCAAAATCAATAGCAAAATTGCGCTCCTTCAAGTAAATTTAACCAGGTGAGGCTTCGGATCGCTCCCTAAAATGTGGGATCTGGATTTGAATTGGGTTAAGAAATATACGAATCGAAATCTGGTAGAGGCAATCAATATCAGCCATATAGGTACACCATTGAAGTGAGACAGAATGAGAATGCACTATTATTCATGCTTATTACTGACCAGGTGCATATAGCTTGAAAAATCCACGAGAATAGAGCTCTTGTCTGGCAAAGACAGACTCCATTTCATCCATAGGTCTTGCAACAACCGCTAATATCAAAATCCTAACCTCTTCTTTTTGTTTTTTTTGTTTTTGGTCTGAAGTTGTAACCTCTTCCTTATATCCAACTGGATTCATCTCTAAGTCCTTTTTCAATGATAAGTCTCTAGATTTGAAATAGCATTACACAATCCTAAGAAAGATCAAGGTTGTTATACTTGTCTCATCGGAAAAAAAGAAAAAAAAAAAAAAAAAAAAAGGTTGTTATACTTGCATGCCACCCATGCACTTCTGACTTTTGAAGACCAACAAAGAGCATATAGTCAACTACCAGCACAGCTCAGGGATAAATAATTTTTGAATGAATATTTACAACTTCGAAAGAATAACAATGGGAATCTAACTAACTATGCCACTCAATCAAATATCTACAATTCACTCGAAACAAAAACTCATACCTACAAGGACTGTCACTATAGTAAAGGCCTCTGTACACTACCTACAATCTTGTTGCAATGGAACCAATCTGATAGTTTCACTAACTGTACACCTTGAAGCAATCGTTCCAGTACCTGTACAACTTTTGTTTGAGTCCGTATCCCACCAAGTTTGATTCACACAATGGGTATCTTCTTATCGTAACTGTACACCTTGAACCAATCATTCACCGTTGCTTGATCCCATATACCAGCAAGTTCAACTCGCAAGATGGATAGGTCTTCGTACAGAGATGGACAGATCATTACTGATCCCACTCTATACCCCAGGGGAGCAGTAGCTCAAAAGTTTAGTCACCATTTAATAAACCTGCACCGAAAAACAAAGAGTTAAATTTAGGATTCCTAGTGATGGCAATGAAAGAAATATTTTGTGACAAATTGAATGTCGAACCATCAGTTTTGTTCCCACGGCTGAGGGGGACCTAGATATTTCTCCATGGACTCTTTCTTACGCTCACGATCAAGGCTGCAAAGCAAAATAAGTTTAGTCTCCAGAGGTTAAAGTGCTTGATAATTACTATATTATGTGCTATCCAGATATATAAATCAAGAATACAAACTGACCTATTTCTGAAGCCAAGAAGAGCACAATGTACAGCACTTGCACAAGCAGAAGCTGGAGCTATAGCAGCTGCAGGGACTGCCCGAACAGCAGATGCCAGAGCTGATCCAGCACCAGCTCCACGTTGGTATTTCTTCAGGGGCGTCCGAACCAAGGCAGAAGCAGATTTCCCCAAACCATCACTGAGACTTTCATATGCCTGTCAAAGCATATTCCAATTAACGTCAAACACAGTATGAAGCTTTCCAAGAACAGAGATCATAGAGGATACGATGACAATGGAGGCACTGAGCATTTCTTCCACGCCAAAATTTGAACTTACAACGTTGTAATAAACTACTTTAATCGAAATCAAAACAAACAGTAACAACAGTATAATAGTAATGAAAGGAGGAAGCAAGAAGAATTATGAAGAGAACACAAAAAAAAAAAACGAAGTTATTGGAATCACCAAAAAGAGGAATGCTAACATGGTGTACTGATTACCAAATGTTTTACCATCACCTGATGAATTCCTTGTTGGGCATCTTTAGGTTGATTGGATCTAGCACTGGATTTCACTTTATGTGGTGCGGACCAAGGTACAGAAGGAGGAACGCTTGTTAGCAAACATTCAGCTTGGAGCAAAATATCATGAGCCCCAGCTGCTAAATGTACTCCAAGACCAACAGCTTCAAGAGAAATACTTCTAAGAAATGCAATTGTACCTGTAAGGAATTTTTTATGTTATGAACACCAACATGCATCATGCGACCAGTAAGCAATATACTGCCACATAGCTTAGATGAACAACACATATCAATTTCTACTCAAAGTTATTAAGCTTTGGAGAGTTCAGAACTAAGTCAATAACTATAAGACCACCTTCAGGTTAATTACTATTGTAAATAAGTTTCTCTAGGTCCACTTTATACTGTACATCCTCTTGAGACTAGGATCGAATCCAAGTTCTCTTTAGAGCTTCGACCAACACTAGCATAAATTTAAAAATACTAACACCAAGAATAATACGGATGCATACACATTCACTACACAGACATTTGACTGAACTCACCTCTTTGCATTCCCTTCAGTACCCTCTTGTCCTTCCTATAGTGCTCAACTGGCAAAGAAACCAGCTTCGCTGCACCCGAACCAACAGCGACCAATGACCGAATGGTAGGAAGACCTCGCAATATTTTATGAATCTACATTGTAAAAATTCAATGGCTCATTATAAATACACTATTAATTGCAAAAGGATAGCACCCATATAGAAGTATCAACAAACTAAACCTGATTTTGAGAGATGTCTTCTAACCACTCCCCAATAATTGTTTCACATACACTGCCCCAGCCATAAATGCCAACAGCATGAACATGTTTAAGTTGCAGCTCTACCCCCTGCATTTATTTGTGGAAATATGGTCAGTGAATATAGGTGTTTAAATTTAAACAATAAACACAGAATACAGGTATTAGTTATCAGGACTTAAGAACTCAGAAACATACAATTAATCAAAGCTTTTAAGAGTTCAATAGCTACATTTTCACTTTCCTAACTGGCACGAAAATTAATAAAGTGACACCCGAAGCTTAAATCTTAACAATCCAACGAGATTAGTTGACACCAGAAGCTGTCATGTCTTACATGGGAGGATATATGTCACAAAGAAGTGATACCAAAAGAAAACAAGAGAATGTTTATGAGATTTTCAAATGATTTTTTTATTTATTTTTTCACAATTAACTTTAGGAGTACAGACTGGTTTTAACAAAGATTGTCATACGGTTGTGTTTCTTTACACAAAGATTGTCATTCGGTTCTGTTTCTTTACACAAAGATGTAAGACCTGTTTTCCTCATGAATAAAACCAATTAAGGTAAATAGACACAAACTTTACCTTCCATGGGACAAGATTTACAAGTTCTACGTACTTCCCGCCTCTTAATGCTGCCAGATCAACACGACTGGGACTGTAGTCCACCCTAACAAGGATAGGCCATATATCGAACTTCTGCAGAGGGAAATATGAATTTTTCAAACAGTTAGTACATCTATTAACACATTAAAATCCACATAGTAAGGAAAAAAAGAAAAGAATATAAATAGCTCAGCAAAATAAAGAACACAATCCTAAAATAGTTTGAATCAAGAACAGTTATGGCTCACATGGTTGAGTTGCAAATAGATATTTAGAGACACAAAAATAGTGTAATCCTTTTTAATGTAGTACTTGGACTTGTGGAATAACTGAATAGTGAGAAGCATAGACATTTCTTCATACTTAGTCCCACTAGTTCCATTGATTGTTCATGAATGAGCAGGATGATGTGATTATATTATATACGTCTATATACACACATATTTTGAGATGGCTAAAAAGAATCTCAGTAGCCTCAAAGATCTGGGCTACTAGCTTAACAATTTGTGAAAAGGATGTTAAGCTAGCGACAATATACCATCACATGCTATGGAGAACCCTTCATATTCTTAACATGACATATCATCATGTGCAAGAACATGTCGGGACTCAGGACCTCAAGTCTGAAGGTCACAATACGGGATGCAAGATAAAACTCAAGGAAATCCAGAAAGAATCAGAAACAAAACTTTCCTGAAAGTAAGGAAGAAATGCCTCCTCTGCAATGGCATGTTCTGCAAGATTATTACTCTTTGTTGGCAACACTTTTGAACCATCTGAATCTAGATAACAACCAGAAGACTGATCAACTGAAGAGCTCTTTGCCCCAAAGAAGCCAATGAGAAAATCAAGCTGGCACTGGTGAAGATGCAGTAACATGGGAAGGAATGCGACTCGCAACCTGTGAGGGAAAAAATACAAAAAGCAACAACCACTGTTACACCACATTGTCATTCCATGAAAATTTAAAGAAATAAATAACAATAAAATGTAATATAAAATTATTGACAGGACATCAAAATTTTGAATAACAAGGCATACATAACAATTGGTCACCACTTCACAACATACATAAAATACCCAAAGTGTTAATAAGCTAATAATCTTTATAAGACCTCACAATTCTGAATAATAAGGAACCCGTTACAAGCCCCCTTATTTAACAGGTACTTATAGAACATAAAGAAAGAATACCTATACTCTTCCAGAGGTGTCAGAGGATCTGGTCTGACCACTTCTAAGTCCAGCTTGAATCCTTTTGAAGATGATTTCCGAGGACGATCCTTTGAATGGTAATATCCTAGCACCTTCAAATCCAAAAGGAAATATAAATTCAATCTATTTGGTAAGCCCCAATCACTATAATTTTGGTGATAAAAGTATATGAAACTTACCAGTTTCCAAGGAGCATCTTTGCTCTTATCATATAGATAAAAGTCTTGAACCGAAAGAGAGAGCTTGGAGACACATATTTCACCAACTGGGTAAACATCATATTGAAATTCCATCCCAGATAGTGAGAACTCTAGGCATACAGTAGCATCCCTTCCACTAATATCCCCTGACCGCTGCCCAGTTGCTCTAGAATCATGCCAGTCAGAGCCAGCAAGCATTCTCCATCTAACATCAATGTTCTTAAGAAGTACACGTCCAATGACTTTCCCTAGATCAATGCAATTTGTACTGCCAGTAGAAGGAAGCTTGTCTTCAACAAATTGTTTCTTACTACTACTCGTTTCTGGAATATGATTTTCCAAAATATTTATGGATGTGCCATACCATCCATGATTTTCTTTTGACCTATCTCCAATTCTGGTATGCTTGGACTTGGTCATAATCTCCTGAGATGATCGTCTGCCAACAGACAATTCCGAGAGAGGTCGTAGCTCAGATAAGCAATACCCTTCAATTAATTCCAAAACATTACCACCTTGTAGGAATGATGTTTGACTACTTTCTGATTCAACTGAAGGCACTGATCCATCATAAAATTGACCAGGCAAGAAAACATCAGGAGTTCCAATACGAGAGTAACAAGCCTCTCCAAGCTCCTCATCAGATGATAAACCAATTTGTGACTCAGAGGAATCGTATTGGTAGGTGTGATTGTTATCTCGAAATGCATCTTCGGATATCTCATCCATCAACCCAACAACCTTAGGCTCTCCCTCTGTAACTAAATCAGACGTGTGCAATTGAGCAGTTGGAGACTCACTATCAAATATCCTGATTTCATCAGCCAAACCTCTCATCTCTTGTTCCTGCTGAAATTTATTCCATCTCGTCTGCAAATGCGCAATCGATTCCTCCATGTCAGGAGCAAATAGCTGTTGGATTTGAGCAGCCACGCGAATCAGACTAGACATTGTGTCATGGCATGTTTCCACAAAAATATGAGACTTTGAACATTCTACCTCCCAGAGAAGACCATTTCTACAATTAGTTCTCAAATTTGCTTCAATGAGTGCCTCCCTTGCAACTTTAACATACCCAATCTTATGAAGATGTTGTGCACTGTAAGCACCAACAATACCCTCAGGCTTTGACATTGCACGAAGAAGAAGCCCAAGATCTTGCACTCTAATTTTATAATTCAATTCTGTGGAACCTTCAATGGTTGAAGTTGAAAGATTCAAGGAAGATGCAGCCAAAAGACAAGAAACATATTCTTCACATGTCCCTTGGAAAGACGAATAACAGGACTCTGAGTCTTCACTCCTGACCACCGTATTCTTTTGGTAGGGTTCATAGCTTAATCCAATATCAACCAAGTTAAGCACAAAAGAAGATCCACGAGGTGCTTCGTCCTTTTGATTACACTTCTCCTCTGCTTGTTCAATTTCAGCAGGAATAATGAAAAACGAGCATAGTGCATCCGGCCAATCCAAGCGACCCCCAACAGCAACAATTGTGGCACATCTGACAGTTATAGATGTAGAGCCATGAAAACCTGTGGGATCCCACAAATGTACAATATCAGAACCAGCAAATCTTGATGATAATGCATTTGAACCTCCTCCATCCCCACGTTTCATTGTCGAGTTGCTACATGTGATCAGAAGAAATTCCTGATCAGGAATACTAGTGATAGAACCCCATAACTTTCCTTCACCATGTGCCAGCCAGAAAAAAGTGGCGCCTGGAATACCTCCAATACTCGAAACAGATAGCATTTCAAGCTTCTGAACTTTCAGTCTTAGACGATTCCATGACCCAGGAAGTTCACTCTGCATTGAGCCTTGGACAGTCTCCTTTACATCCAAGCTAATCAATATTTCAACAGAATCACAGTCCACAAGAACAGATGTCTGAGGCATGGAAGATTCTTCTTTATCATTGACAGAATCGAGATCCCCATTAGATATGTCATTCATCACTTGATCCAGAAGATGACACAACTCTTTATATTGGGAACTGTCAAACTTTATTGTGACAGTAGGTAGACAAACATTTAGGAAAAATGCAGAGCTCAAAATAATCTCTTGTCGTGTCTGGGAGCTTAAATCCTTAAGATCTTTCACGGTAGATACAGAAGCAAACTCATGATCTTTTCCCACAAATTTAGAAATGCTCCTTGATTCCTCCAAAGTAGCAAGGCACTTGGCTTTCTTTGCTATCCAAGGACCAGTCACATAACCCTCTTGCCAAAGCATACGAATGACAGAAAGAGTGCCTTTTCTGTTGGTGACAGAGATTACTTTTTGTGCCATAAGTTTCAGCCTCTGCATCTTGCCAGATCTGATTTCTGCATCATCTTTACTTAGAGGACTGACCAGGAAAACATCAAGATCACCAACATTCAACTGTAAAGAACGTGTGACTGTTGAAGAATACCTTTTCTCTGAAGTTGCATCCAAGGTAGGACCATGGTCTTGAATTGTGCATTTATCACAAGTCGAAGGTGAAGTAAATTCGAGAGCAATAAATTGATCCCAGGAAGAGAAGCTTCTAGTACTTTCACCAGCATTGGAACGTAAACAGATAATTACCTGTGCATTTGGGATAAATATATCACCTCGTACACTATCTGTTGAAGACAAAGTTGTAACACAACTAGAAGCTCTTCTAAGATCCCTATGAGGTGATCCGCGGTTCTTATTATAAGCCTCCGAAGAAAAGTCAGTCTGGCTATTCACTTCAACAGTCTTTCCAATTTCCTTCAACTGTTCTAATAGGATATTTAATAAAGAGAAGTCCACCCAGAAAACAAAGTGTGGCAGTTTCAGTGAAAATGATGTTGGCCCAGTTGAACTCCCATCAGATGAAATAGAACTCACTGTACATTGACAAGAAGTGACACCTGAAGTTCTAAGCAATGTAGTTCTGACTAAATCATCCCTATATTGAAATGGAAAACCTTCAGCAGTTAAACCATTGGATTCAGCCGAATAAGAAGATGAGGCATGCAAAGGAAGAACCCTTAGAACATCAGCTTGAAGATGTTGAATTGAAGAAGTTTGGCTTTTAACCTTGTTACTGTCTTTGTGACTTGAGTAATTGGCAACCTCAATATGGTCCATTATTCCTTCAAACCTCATATGCCTAGATGACACCTGTTGAATAAAAGGTTTTAAGTTAGTGCAACTGGGAATGTTGAACCACTGGGAATAATATTTCAAAGTCAAAAGATATAGATGTTCCTGAACACAGTTCTTACCTGCATAACAAGAAGGATATCTTGGGATTCCATAGACAGGTATAGAACATCTGAGCTAGAACCTAAATTGCCCTTTGTATCACAAAAATCATTCTGATTTTCATCTTGGAACGGAAATACAACAGAAATCCCAGCTAAAGTTGCTTTAAGATTGGTTTCAACTGGCTGCTGTTCTGTACGCAAAAATTAAAATCAGAGTTCCATACAAATGTCTAAAATACTGAATAATGGCACAGCCTAAAAACGTACTAACACAGAACAAACATCAGAATAAAAAACATTAAAGATCAACAAATCATGTCCATGTCTTTCTCCACCTTGTAACATTTTTGTTTCTTTGTCAACTTATTTAAGTTAATTTCATGCTCTTCTCAGAGAATGATGCAACTTATTAAATAATTTAAGTTTGAAAAAAAATTTGTGTATGCAAAGTTACAAACAATTCTTTTCCCAGCTGGGTGTTGCCAATATTGCTAACTTAACAACATCAGACATAAATCATGCAAATAGATACGGCATTTACAACAACTTGACACCATAAATATTCCTGAAAAGATGTTATCAAGTGACAGAGAGCTTAAATTTAAGTGATACAGCAATTAATTAGAAGTCACCATATAATCTAGATATAAATTACAATAGAGGGTAAAACTTCACTTACCAGGGGCAACATTCAAAGATCCAGAAGCAAGGCTAGATACAGCTGTGATAGCACTGACAACAGAACATGTCCAATTCCACATCCCACTACTTCCTAATGCTGACTGGGAACTTCTCATTCCATCAAAGCATTCAAAAAACTGGTCCACACTGCACAAAATTTGAATATGACCGATGAGATGATACAGGTCTGCAACAGGTGTCTGGTATGCTTATGCTACATGCATAACAATAACCATAGTAGGAAAAAAAAACAAAAAAACAAAAGGCTAACAGAGAAACTAAACAACCCTAACAATAGATGCAAAAGTGTACCAACAGAGCTTCGATTCTAACAAAAATGGGATAAAACTGACAACAGGGGGAGAAATACCAACCTTGCCCCAAAATCAAGTTCTTCCGTACCATTGCTTCTGTTTTTATTGATATAATATGGTACCCAATCTGATATAACACGTGATCCAGGTAGCAGACCCTCAGCAACTGATTCTTGAAGTGTCAAAGAAGCGGATTCGGTGGGCAAACTACCACAAACTGGCGTCACTTTATCTGTTGCAGAATAAGCAGATATTGCTGAACCAAAGTGAGATGCTGTATCAAGGAAAATAGAATCAGTTGGCACATAATTGCTCTGATCCCTCTCCATACTTTTACATACTTCCCAAGCAAGTAAAAGCCATTTGATGGTGCTCGGTTGAAATCTTAATTCTACAGGTTCAATATAAGCATCTGCATCCACTTTCCCTATGTCTAAAGATCCATTCTTCCAAGGAATACTTAATTTTAAGTTCCCTGAAAATCCGCCTCTTTTCCCAGTCATTATTGGAGTGGTAACACCTGGAGGACGGCCCCCTGAAATAAATTCACCAAATGTTCTCTCTGTCATAGATGGATTAAATTTTTGATTATCAACATCATCGATTTGAAGCAGTTCAAGTACTGCTCCCTGAAACTTGACAAAGGTAGTTAGTTGACTATTCCCCAGAAAGTTCTCAGTTCTTGCATCAGCATTCTGGTTAGCATCTTCAGAAACACCTGTTCCGCATTCTGCTTCAGAAATGCGAAGAACCAAGGTTGAAAGAGACTCGGATGTCTTCCCGTCCTTCTCTAAACAAGGATCAAAGGCAACAATTAACTTTTTTATCCTTACGTGGAAGCTGGTAAGCAACCACTTTACCATCTTTGCAATGGTTTTAACACCTTCATGCACATCCCTGGTTGATTTCGTGGCACTGTCCATCATATCAGCATCAAACTTCCCGGTGTTACTACTATCTTGGTTCTGGTTACCACTTCCAGCTGTAGCTGGAGAATTCTTCTCCGTACAGGGAGCTAGCACAAGCTCGAGCTCATTTACTTCAACCTCACAACCGTTCCCCTTCCACGGCATCCTAACTAATAGCGAACCAATAGATCCTTCTTTTATCATCATCGATGCTGCCGCACCAATCTGGAAAAACATCCACCATAACAAAGGAACAAAATTACACAAAGTTATAAGCTACAATAAGTTTCTCTAAACTCCATTATAACTGAAAACAATATCGTTTTGAGGATAAAATTCTATTAGAGAAAGTTTGGTTTCAGTTTCTTGAGAACATTGAGCATTTATCTTTTTCGTTTGTTCTATTTCGATTAAAGAGCTACTATTTGGTTCCTTCTATAATATTGATCACAGACTACTGTCGAAAAACTCCGGTTTCTATAAACAAAGAACAACTGGAAACAAAAACAAACAAGAGGCAATTCCGAACCGAAAACAGAGAGAGAGAGAGAGCTGTGCTTACCTTCTGGTTAAGAAAATCAACATTGAGAGCGAGGTCGCTGAGCTGAATGGTGCCGTCGGCGAACTGGACGTCGAGCTGGTCGACATCGATGTCGCCGAGAATGAACCGGCCGAGCTTCTTCTTCAACACGAACTTGCAGACTCTCTTGACGGCCCACCGCGAGAACATCGCCTCCGCCGACTTCGCGATGTTCCACATGGCTGCCGCCTCGGAATTCCAAATTTAGGGTTTGCGAAACGCTGCGTTTTGGCCCCAACCTCTTTCTGTGTGTGTATGGAGAATTTGGTTGTGGAGTTTTGGTATGATTAGAGGAAAGAGGAGAGAGAGAGGGAGGAATATGACGACGAGTCGGTCGCCGAAGAGAAGACTGTTGTTTTGGTTTTTGGTTTTTTGGTGTCGTGTGTTTCTGCGTTTCCTTTTCCGCGTCGGCGTCTCCCGGGTTTTTAATTTTCATTTTGTTTTATTTTTTTGTTTGAAACAATTTCTAAACTTCGTTATGGTATGGTTAGAAACTTGAAGATGTTTCTTCTTTGGGTTAAATGCACCAACAGTGTCTGAACTCTTGGAGGACTGTCAATATGGTACCCGAACTTTTAAATGTATCAAAGTGATACCTGGACTTGTATTTTTGTACCAACGTCGTACCTGTCGTCATTTTCCGTCACAGCTCCGTCATTAATAAACACGTGCGGGTCATGTGAGTTGGAAATTGAGGACATAAATGACTTTTTCTTCTTCTTCATCTTTGTCCTTTTTCACTTCTAGTTCTCTGCAACAATAACACTTACAGTTTGACACAACAAGAATTGTGTGATCTCTTTAATTCGTTATCATGGTAATGGCTTCCCCGCCGGACACCAGCAAGACCATAAAGCTGGAGCGCTACAACAGCTACCTCCGCCACGTCAACAGCACCAAGCTCATCAACGCCTCCTCCGACGACCAGAACGGCTCCCACCGCCTCCACAACACCAACTTCCTCTCCTCAGCCTTCTACGGCGGCGGAGTCGGCGGCACCGCCTAGGAGAAGCAGGTCCGCCACTCCTCCACTCCCAAGCGGCCTAACGGCATGTCGGTGCTCGTCACCGACGCAGCCGGGTTCATCGGGTCCCACTGCTCTCTGGCGCTGAAGAAGCGCGGTGACGGCGTGTTGGGCTTGGACAACTTCAACTCGTACTACGACCCGTCGTTGAAGCGTGCGAGGCAAGCGATGCTGAAGAAGCACGAGATTTTCATCGTGGAGGCGGACTTGAACGACGGCCCGATGCTCACTAAGCTCTTCGACGTCGTACCGTTCACCCACGTGTTCCACTTGGCGGTGCAGGCGGGTGTACGGTACGCCATGCAGAACCCCCAGTCCTACGTGGCGTCCAACATTGCCGGCTTCGTCAATCTTCTCGAGATTTCCAAAGCCACAAATCCACAACCGACGATCGTCTGGGCCTCCTCCAGCTCCGTCTACGGCCTCAACACCGAGAATCCCTTCTCCGAGCTCCATAGAACCGACCAGCCGGCAAGTCTCTACGCTGCAACAAAAAAAGCCGGAGAGGAAATAGCGCACACTTACAACCACATCTACGGCCTCTCCCTCACCGGTTTACGATTCTTCACCGTTTACGGACCATGGGGCAGACCCGACATGGCGTACTTCTTCTTCACTAAAGACATACTCCAAGGCAAGACCATCGATGTTTACAAAACGGTGGACGACAAAGAGGTGGCGCGTGACTTCACCTACATTGACGACATCGTGAAAGGCTGCCTCGGCGCACTCGACACCGCGGAGAAGAGCACCGGCAGCGGCGGGAAGAAGAAAGGACCGGCGCAGCTGAGAATCTACAACCTGGGGAACACGACCCGCACGTGGAGTGGAGAAAAAGTCATTTATGTCCTCAATTTCCAACTCACATGACCCGCACGTGTTTATTAATGACGGAGCTGTGACGGAAAATGACGACAGGTACGACGTTGGTACAAAAATACAAGTCCAGGTATCACTTTGATACATTTAAAAGTTCGGGTACCATATTGACAGTCTTCCAAGAGTTCAGACACTGTTGGTGCATTTAACCATTCTTCTTTTCATCATCTTCTTTTTGTTGACAGTCACCTCTCTTATAGGGTTTACATGCATGTACAAACTCTTAAAAATTAAAATAATTTATAAAATGTAAAGTAAAAGATAATGAAATATAAATAATTTATAAAATGTAAAGCAAAAGATAATGAAATATTAAATAAGTTTAGGGCCCAACCGGGTTCGAACCGGTGACCTCTTGATCTGCAGTCAAATGCTCTACCACTGAGCTATGGACCCACTTTGATCAAGTGTTTCAGTTTTAAGAATAAGATCAAAAATAACGCTGGATATACATAAAAGAGTGTATTAATGGACCCAAAATGTACCATCGAGCCAGAGGCCTCCCTTGTCCGCAGACAGAAGAGAATCCGAATTGGACAGCGACCAGCGGCTCATCTTCAGCTGCTGCTTCATCTTCCCATTTTCTTTTTGGGTGGAAAGGAGGAATTCTATCTGGTAAGTAGATTTGGCTCTGACGCTTAGCTATACCAAGTTTTGATTTCGAGTCTCATCCAAATGCGATACAACCCAAACCCAATGCACTGCCACTAAACCGAGGTTTAGAATTGTGCAACCCCTGAGTTTTTACATTAGTGAGTCAAAGATGCCTACTTTTTGGCCTTTGGTTGCATATCATGTTGCTGCATTTTGAATCTTTCATTGAATCAATACACCCAGTTGACAAAAGGGGATATCATTATGGTTGTGGCATGTTTTGCATCACGAAGAACTATAAACTGAATAATCCAGACGATTGTTTGAGGTTGGTTGATGTTTTTGTTTTATTTGAAAAGGTTGATACTTTCTATTGAATTTCTTACCTGCATCTTGAACATAGTCTTTATGCTTCTGTAAGCTTGGGTTCTGAGATCAAGATCTTTTGTACATTGTACAAAAAGTTTAGTTGTGTCACTTGTGTGAGTGAGAGTAGTTAGGTGAGAAACCAACATATCTTCTGTCTAATTCAAATGAGAATTAGAGCTATCCGACTGATGTTATCGGACTCATGTCCTTAATGCATTAGGGGTCTTCATCTTCTTTATGGTCTGTTGTGGTTGTGGATGGTCCTGTAGAGATGCTTAAATTGGAACAGTGATCGATTTCTATGTTACACTTCCAATTATGTAAATCAATAGTTCAATTTGCACCATGTAGGGAATTTCTTATTTGTATAGAACTTTTGTACCAGAAACAACGGTATTATAGCTCCTATGGGATGTATAATACATCTTTTCTCACCATCCCCCTAAGGGTATGAGACAAATACATACTTTTGGATTAGGGTTGTAGTCTATAGTGACGATTTTACCATATACAATATTACAATGACTTATGGGATGCACTATACTATCTAGTCATCCACTGGCTAAAAGATTCTAGTAGCATTTAGAACTCCGTTCCTAGATGAATCTGCAGATATTCACCTGGTGTTTATGTTTTTTGAATTTAGTAGTTAAACTTAAGGTTCCTGGCTAGTGCATGAGATCGTAGTGATGGGTCTATAGGGTAACCGGAGTTAAAGCTGGACTATGAAGAGTCATATCTCCCACAGTATTGGTCTTAGGTACATGAAAACATAAACAAAACTTTGTGGTAAAGGAAAATGTCATTGAATATGACTATTGGGAAAATGTTTCGGAGCACATCAAGAAACTAAATGAGGTGGGGTGTTCAGATTGGAGTTCTTGTAGTTGTTCTATTCTCTAAACCATACTCCTTTTTCTCTCTGAAATGGTCTAATCTCATTTCCCCCCTTATATGTCTTGCTTATCTTTCTGCCTGGCTACCTTGTTAAGAAGTGTTACTTCTGTTCCAGAATTGGCAGGCACTTTTGTTAATTTCAGTAGTGGATTCTCGTGTTGAACACTCAAATGGCTTGTTCATTTAGTTTGCCCTCAACTGGCCTCCAAACATTTGGATTGAATCCTGAAAGCAAAGTTTCACAAGCGAAATATGGAGTTTTCACTTTGAGATCCTCACCTGGGTCTCTTCGTGTCCGGGCTGTGCAAGAGACTGGAGGGTCCCGCAGACTAGTTGATATAATCAGAACTGTGCCAGAGCTCTCAAGGAACTACTTTCGAAGTCCATCTCGTAGGGCTCTCTTTGGGGGAATATCTTTGTTGGGTGGGTTTTATGTTGCACAAACGATATCTCTGTCATTTGGAGCTTTAGGAGTCAATGATGTTATTGCTGCGGTTGTGTGTGTTCTCCTCACAGAATATGTAACCAAATTTTATTACAGCAGACCAAAAGTAACATTTCCTATTGCTCTTCTCAACAATTTCAAAATGGGATTCACTTATGGTCTGTTCATAGATGCTTTTAAGCTTGCCAGTTAATGCCATGTAAAACTGGTCTTGACCAAGACCATTTTGGACATGTAAAGTACAACATTCTCTGTTTATGCATATATTTAGATTAAAAAGATGCATTTTTGAATTATGCAGTCTCGTCTATTTATTTATTTTGTTATTATACGCAAGTATGCATTTCAGTTGTGTGTTGAACTCTGCTATAATACTAGAATTAAGGGAGTGAAATATGAAAGAATTTCATGGCTACATCTTCATTACATTCACTGAATCTTCAGCAATTCAAGGATCCCTGTTATATAGTCCTCTTACTAATGCATTTTGCTACTTGATAACTTGAATCATTGTATTGTATAATTTGCAGTTTCATATGGTATGCTCTTTTTTTTCCTAAACAAGCTGCAGCTGGTTTGTCCTTTGTAGTCTTCTGGTCAAGTTCAATCGTGTGAGTTTGCAAAAACCTTCTACATGTTACTTGTCTTGATATAAAAGGTGTTTCTCTGGCCTTACTAGTTTGGAACAAGATTTTCTGCACTTTTGACACTTCTTTCACTACTACTGTAAATCCTGTGAGGCTAATACGTCGGCTGCTGACGTTTTCATAGAACATAATTGTGATCATTTGTGTATTCAAGTCATCTGGTTTTTAGAAAAAATAACAATAATTCAATTTTGAAACAGATATTACATAACCACATATCTTGGAGAAACAAAGATAAGACCGCCACTTACTTTGGCAGGTCATATCCAAATACAGTTTCCTCTTTGATGATTGCATTTAGGACTTCAGCCGTCTAAACTGACCCTAGCTCGAATGAAACCACATATAAAGGTAACAATTTCATTTTGCTTAGAGATTGCAAAGGTTAAAGCTAAAGTTATCCTGAATAACAAATACACGATGACAATAATTAAAAGTTACAGTAAAATAACAATGAACATCAAGATGTTTGTTACTCGTAGAAACCTTGCAACTAGAGAGAAAAACTGCGTGCCTCTGACTCTTGAGGACCAAACTTTTTCACTATGTAAAAACTCATTTCAGAAATCAGCTATCCTCAGACCATGTAATGCATATGCATGATTTAGCTGAGTTGCATGAGATCATGTTGGTTCTTCTACTCCTTCAAATTGATCTTCAACTGTGAAAGACTAATCTCCCAATTGCTTTAGGCTTCATAAGTTGTGTTTTGTTCTATATAATGATTGTCAACAACCTTATACCTTTATTCTCCGCTTTTGACATTCCTTAACAAAACACACCAAGACAAGGTTGTTCAAACATTCTCTCAACCTGCATAAGAACTTTCAAGAACAAGTGAAGAATATGAGAACAATTATGAATACTAAAAATAACTAGGGATAACAGATGTATCATATATCCAGAAACACAGACCCATAGACACAAGGCATAATATGAGCATAAATCCCAAATATTCATAAATCTCAACAACCAACAAGCTCTAAAGAACAACCAACAACTAGTTCTCTCCCTTTTTGTCAAGGAATGACAAAGGGAAACCATATGTTCAAGGTCAGAGCGGTTCAATATAATCACATATACGTATAATCCTTAGCACTAACAACATCATTTCCAGCGTTCCAATACTCACCATTACAGGCGGCAAGAATCATCTCTTATTTGAGCAAGTTTTTCTTAAGAGACTCGACATACACATGGAATAGTCATGAAGACTTATTAATGATAATTTTATCAACAGAGGATAAGTCAGTAGCAAAGACATTATGATGTCACACTCAAATATTAGCTACAAAGCATAGCTTGGTGGGAAGACCCAGAAAGACCAAGAGATAACTCTCGGAGGGTATCTAAGGGATACTGACAAGTCATGATATCTTGGAGAAGTATGGTTAACCATAAAGAAGGATACTTAGATCTAAGCTTAACATATGCATCAATGTCCTAAGGGAGATTTGCATAAAGTTCATGCGCCTAAGTGTGGTTATGTCACAGCGTGACCCATAATTTTTTTTTCTTAAGTCGAAGGTGTGACTAGAAAATAAAAATAGGATGGAAAAACAAATACAAACCAAGGATAATTTGAGGCTTTCAGAAAAAATATGCAGCAGAGCTGTAACTTTGGAAAATCATAACTAATTCTAGAGACCTTATTTTCAAGAGATTCGAGTTCTGAAACAATCATTAAGGTATCTACTCTAACTTTTATGAAGACACGAAATGCAAACAACTAACTAATTTGTACAATTTTTCGAAAGAAGGTAATTGGTCCAAAATCTCAGAAAAATACAAATCTGCAGAATTTCCTGATGCAAACCCTAAACTTTGAAAACATGATAACTTAATCCACAAAAATCGTTTTCAAGTGATTCAAATTTTGGAATGAACCTTAAGATGCCTACTACAATTCTTATGAAGAAACCAACTTCAAATTCCAAATAAAAATGTATTTTTTCAGACGAAAGCTAACTGATGCAAAATCTCAAAATTTCAAATATTAAAGCTGAAAAATAATGAACCAATTTGACAAATTTGTAACCAATTAAAGGGCATAAACAATTCAATAAAGATGTCATAGATTACAATACAAACTTGCTTGATAATTCATTATTCCAACTGAAATTATAACATAAACTTCAAATGCAAAACAACAAGCCGACAGCCTTTTGCTCTCATTCTAGACAGAAAATTAAAGAGACAATCCATACACTTTCATCACATCATGCACAAAGCTCTTCAAGAGAGAAACCTAAACTTCATGTTGAAGGTCCTAGAGGGGGGTGAATAAGCCCTTAACAACTTTTTTCGTATAAATTTGTTCTCAGGGATAGCAAGGGTTGTAGCTATCATGAATAACAAATACACAATGATAATAAATAAAAGTTGCAGTAAAATAACAATGAACACCAAGATGTTTTTTACTCGTAGAAACCCTACAACTAGGGAGAAAAACTGTGTGCCCCTAACTCTTGAGGGACAAACCTTTCTACTATGTAAAACTCACTTCTTACAAGATTATAGTCTAGGGATATATGAACGGCTTGCTCTCCTGCCTAAACTACCCACTAGTCTAGATCTATACTTTCTCTCTTGTTTCTGAGTACCTCACTCCTTACAAGATTACAGTATAAGATACAACAACGACTTGCTATTCTACCTAGTCTCAAACTAGTCTAGATCTACCCAAACCATAATTTTTAATAATAACCCAAACCATGATTTTTTGTTAGTCCTCTTGCTTAATCTCGATCACTTTAATAATAACCCCCTCACCCAAACCATGATTTTTCGTTAGTCCTCTTGCTTAATCTCGATCACAAAAATTGTACAGCCATATTAGCTCACCTGATACTTGGTCCCTACGAATTAAGCTCAACTACACAAAAACATTCTCTCAAAAATCTCATTCCCAATTTCACCAAACTTCTACCTCAATTCATGAACATGTTGATTAATTAAGAACATATCACCAATAACACCTGATTAATAATTCCACAATCAAGTTTCATAAACAACATCGTATATAACAACACATTAGCCAGAAACACATCAATTACATAGCTTCAAAACAACAAACAACAAACAAAACACATAGAATACCAACAAACAAAACACAATAAATTAAATATAGGTTCACGGGATCCCCTTACCTCAATTCAGAGCTATGCTTTTCAGATTCCTCTTTAATGTCAAAATTCCTTCCTCACCCCTTTTCTTTTCCTAAACCTCAGAGATAATAAACTTAATGAATAACAAGAGGACCAAACCTGAGTATTTATAGGAGCATGCAAGCAGATTAGAATTGAATTAGGGATAGAATAAAATCATATGACACCTCAATCAAAATCGCCACCTGGTAACTGACTTCTCCAAGTCTTCTCCTTAATGTACGACAACTCCAGCTTTCAAGATAACTCAATCTTATCAATGTATTGGGTCTGATCTTCTAATCTAGGTGAAGTGGTGCTTGTGAAGAGAATGAGAAGATGAGAGGATAACAAAGGACGAAGAGGACGAACACAAAGATACCAGATGAACGATGGAGTTAAACACTCTCCCTTGGCTTTGGATCAATCACTTTTCTGGGTTTTATTTATACTGAGTTCTGTGAATGGAGCAGCAGATTCTTATTTTTTGTGGTTTTGATCATGAGCTTGCTTTTTTGAAATTTGCAGGTACGCAATTGGGAGCAGATTAAGATTTTGAAATTTATAGATTCAGATGCCTGGTGAATTTTTTGTCATTCTGGGATTTCATTGCGGCAACAATCACGGGTTCATCAACTTTATTGGTGATTCGATAGACTTCCCATTTAATATTGGTTCTGGGTTGACGATGGGATATTGGGATTGCTGCAACATTGGGAAGAAACTAGGAACTTTCTAGATATTGGAATTTGGTTGTGCTCTTTCTATTGGTGATAGGATTGAATTGAACCTCATGAAAAAAATTGAAGAATTACCTTCTGGGTATGGTTCGGAGGGTTCGTTGGGAGGCTATTAGACACTTTTTGATATCTGGGTATGGCTCAGAGGGCTGCTCAGGCTTCTTCAATGGCGTTTTACCAAACTGGTGTGCGTATGTTTTGCAGAAGAAGGCGGAGGCAGAGTTTCAAACAGGCGTCGACCAATTTTTTTTATCTTCGTTTCTGTTTTCTTCACTAACCAAACGAAGTCATTAAATTGTTAGTTGGTTCGTGCACTGAATCCGCTCCGTTCAGAAATTAACCAAAGGAAGTCGTAAAAAAAATAAAATATGCAGTTACGTTGTGGAGGTCAAATATGATGCAACTTAAGCTGGAGACCAAGGCAACGTCACCCGCTAACTTTTCGGATAAAATCTTATTTTACTCTTCTCCCCAGTCCCCAGGCCGGCCATCTTTTTGTCCAAATAGCCGCGACGAGAGAGAAAAGCAAGAAGAAAAGAACACGATAAAATATAATATAAACGGCACGACGTAGCTCATTGATTCCAGCTTACTTCTCTCCGCTCTTCATTTTCCGACGAAATGGAGCTGAAACCTGGTCTCTCAGCTCTCGTCACCGGCGGAGCCTCCGGTATCGGTAAGCCTCCTCCTTCTTCTACTTACTTCCGTCCAACTTCAGTAAGACTAGCTCTGTTAGATTCATTATAGTGTGCTGCAGAGTCTCATCTGGATTTTGATAGTGATGGCGTGTTGGATTTAAAATCTTCAATCGTTTCTGTGTGAAATGATTTTCTTGTTTATGGAATAATTGCGATCAAAATAGTTGCGATGGAATTCGTAGTGTTGTTAGTGATCAGAGGCAGAAGGTTTTCGAATTCTTAGTCGTGTTTTGGTTTGTTGATTTTGTAGGGAGAGCTCTCTGCTTAGCTCTGGGAGCTAAGGGAGTGTTTGTGACTGTTGTTGATTACTCTGAAGAAAGAGGAAAGGAAGTTGCAGCACTTGTTCGGAAAGAGAATGCCAAGTTCCATAGCAATTTGAAGTTTCCATCTGCCGTCTTTGTAAAGTGCGACGTGACGAATACAGGTGATTGCGCTGTTAGAACATAGCTGATGATTTCTAAGAATGAATGGACTAGTTGGAGTTAAACAGCTGTGATGAATTTAATCCTGGAATGCTTTTATTTATAAGTTTTGGCATACATGTACTCCGCACACTATCATACATATTTCACAGGAGTGTATTGGAGAATGATAGAACAATTTGAAGAAAGCAAAACATTTTGTTTGCAAGGAATACTTTTGGCGTTTAAAATTTTCTAAATGTATCCGCTTTTCATTATCATGAACTTGAAACTTGAAATTTGCTTCTTACTCATCTATATGGGGAGTCATTAATTTGGAATTAGATGTACCTCTCAGACAATAACATTACTCTCTCTTTCATTAACAGGTGATATAACTGCTGCATTTGACAAGCATGTGGCGACATTTGGAGGTTTGGATATCTGTATTAACAGTGCAGGCGTTGCTAGTTCCATTCCATTCCACAAGGATCAAACTGATGGCACTCGTACATGGAGAGGAACAGTGAACGTGAATTTTATTGCAATTATAGAGTGCACTCATCTCGCGGTATGCTTTGAGCTTTCACTATCTTTCACTAGTATACTTCCTATCAGTAAATGTGAATGTACTACATGTTAATAAACCTGTCTTTGGTTTTCCCCATAAGCATAAAATATCTATTAATTCCCGTACTAAACAAAGTTTCCTCCATTTTTTTGTCCATGAATGTTTTTTTAGTTCATTTTATCGACTATTCTTGGATTATGAGCGTTACTCTTGCATTCCTTCATATTTATTCTACCATGATGTTCTCTCTTTTTTTTGGGGCCATTTATGAATGGTATTGTCAATACTGAGTATTAAAACTTTTGTTGGGTATAAGCTCCATCTGTTATTGGCTGAATAGTGAATATATGAATCCTCTTTTCATGACCACTATGTTGTTAGACTATATATTATAGAGATTTTTCATATCCTGAAATTCTCACACTAATTGAGAACTTAAGCCAAAAGCTATTTGATTCGACTGATAAACAAAGAAACTTTTAGATTGTCTTTAGTCTTGTAGAGACCATATCTTCTAAATTGCATCATCCTATTTTGGCGGCTAATTTTCTTTCAAGTGTCTGCTTGCTTGCAACTTTTAATTTGGGCTTACGCCAGTGGATCAAAAAGTGTATTCCATCCTTTTAGTTCTTCATTAATTGACTTTTAATGTGAAAGACTACTGATGATGATGCTCCGACAATATGTGTAACCTTTTGGGAGGATTTGACAGCTATGTTGATAGTTTAATTCGTACCAATTATACTTTGATATTTTCAAAACTCTTGGTTAATTCTCCTTCGGAACTTTACCATAGCTTAAACATTAGTGTGATGTGTATCTCGTATTCAAAACAGATTAAAACAATGCAAGCTATGCAAAAGCCTGGGGTAATTATCAATATGGGTTCTGCCTCGGGTCTTTACCCAATGGTCATAGATCCAATTTACTCTGGTTCGAAAGGTATGTTCTTCCTAATAGCTTTCTCACTTATTTTCTCTCTTAAAACCTTTCTTTGGTCAGTTTATCTACTTTTACTCAGGGGTTACATATAATGTTAAGCTTACCAAACTTTGTCATAGGTATGTTCTTTGTACCATTTCCATATACAAATTAATAATCACAAGATATATTTTTTTACAGGTGGCGTTGTTCTATTTACTCGATCCCTTGTTACCTATAAACGTCAAGGGATTCGTATCAATGTGCTCTGTCCAGAAGTAAGATTGTATCTTTAAAAGTTAGATTTAACTGAAATAAGATTCTGATCTTAAGGAATATAATAGTAAAGAGATTATTGCCAAAATTGTTGATGCAGTTTGTGGAAACTGAGATGGGCTCAATGATCGATTCTAAAATGATTGATTTATCGGGGGGCTTTCTCTCTATGGAAATGGTGGTGAAAGGTAATTTTTATGTAGAGGATGTTAATTTGCAATTCCAGTAATCATAGGAGGCACAATTTAATTGTAGGCAATAGGTTCTTAAATAATAGAGTTATGGGTTCTCTCAGAATGCAATCAAGGAACTATAAAGGCATCACATTAAGGGATCTTTTATTATATCATTTTATTTTATAACTAGTCGCATGCCCTAGTAAGGAGGTGTTGATTTGTAAAAATGATCTGTTCTTACTTGTCATACCTTCAAAGATAACAGTTACTTCAGTACTAAACTCTATGTATCGGAAAGGTCAAAACTTTCAGTGGTTATTGGATAGCCTTATTCTTGCAACCGCTAAGTGTGTGTACCGTAGCACTTAATATGGTACTCACATATATTGTGTACATCACAATAATTTTTTTTTTTTGGACAATTCCATGTTTCGTTGCATCAACAGAGTTCAACTCTACCGTAGAATCAGTGATAGGTCTTTAATTTTTGTTTTTATAAATTAAAATAACTCCTACAGTCTGTCTTCACTGCAGGTGCTTTTGAGCTTATAACTGATGAGAGTAAAGCTGGTTCATGCTTATGGATTACAAATCGGAGAGGCATGGAATATTGGCCAACCCCCACAGAAGAAAAGAAATACATGCTTACCTCTTCAAGATCGAGAAAAAGAACTATGGCAAAAGCTCCTTTTCAAACACCTTTGAGTATTCAGCTCCCAGAAAGCTATGAGAAGTTGTGAGTAAATTTACATCAAATATCGGTCGTTTCTTCTTTTTCCTTATGAAAAGTTACAAACATCAATCCTTAGATGATCAATTCGTTATGGTTGGATACATGTGAATACAAAAATTGGGCAGATGCAGAAAAAAATTATAATATGGAGCAACTGAGCAAGTATGTAACGGTAGTGGATACCAACTCTTATGCTGAAGAACAAAAAGATGTTGAATGATTACTTTTACTGATATAGGCTAAATATGAAGCTTGTCATCCATCAAGACTTCAAGAGTACTTCCATTTGAACTGGTTTTACTTTTCAATTGACCCGAAATCCAATGATCGTGGAACTTTGTTGAAAGAACAACTATTTTATTCTCTCTGTGGAGAAGAGTGAAAATAAAAAACTTCGAACTGCGTATGCAATGTGCATCATGAAGTTTGGTTTTGGTCTCAAGGACCGAAAAATTCTTCGATTTATCCGTTTACATATTTTGTTTTCCATTATTATTGCAGTAACAATCCTAGATTTTATATTAAATGAAGGCAAACGGTTTGTCATTAGTTTTGGTAGTTAATCATAGTCTCTTTTTTTTCAGAGTTGTTCACACATTGACCCACAATTTCCGGAATGCTACCCGTATTGTTCGTGCGGCATTGAGACTACCTATTAAACCACATCATGTTCTTGTGAAAATCATTTATGCTGGTGTAAACGCAAGTGATGTAAGTTTGTGAATCCCTTGAAGCACTTTTCCTAATTATTGATACTACATCAAGAGTCCGCTCCATTCCACCAAATGTTTGGTTGGCTTACTTATTGGTTATCATTTATATCATATTATAACTAGTGTCTGGAACTGGACTGAAACTTTGTTGAATAATCGGATTACCAGCTGCTTGAGCCAATGGCACAAGGGAGCAAAGATAAGGAATCCAGTTATTTTCTGTCCTGGATCAATTTGTTCTGAGCCTAAGTCGGTTTCTGTAAATTCCACAAACAAGCACATAAAACTCTTGTAGGATAGTTTATGCTTCGGGGTTTAGTATTAATTGATGGCCTTTTCTCTAACACTTCAACTTTGGGGTCTAGTAGTTGTCTAACAATTATTGGTGGGCAAATGGTTGTTTGTTTACAGCTTCATAGCTATTCTGTACCTCAGACTTGCATAGCTGATTTCAGGAATTTCCGCCTTATGTTCATGTCCCTTTATATTCTAACTGATTTCAGCTAGGTCCCTTGCGTGCTATATAAACTGCTATAGGATGCTCACAGGACTGGACAAAGAGTCTTGAGTCTTGACATAGAGTAATTTACTTCACAACAGTACCATATATGTGTTTAATTCAAAAATCCTGTGCTGGGGGAGAATGATTCTGTTTGATGATGGGCAAGCTTCTAAGTGTACATAGAAGGCGGCTCTTCTAAAGTGAATCAGGATGGAGGTTGGGGAGAGATAAAGAAAGAAAATTAGTCTGAAAACTTTCGGTTTTTCTTTCTTCCTACTCGATGGTTGTTAAAATAATAATATTCAGGACATGCCTCTTTTTGGGTATAGTAAATTCCACCTTTTGACTCTCTGCAAGTCTATAAGTGCATGCTCTAACAAGGACTTATTGTTGGCAGGTAAATTTCAGCTCAGGGCGTTATTTCACTGGATCCGACAAAGGCCTTGGCCCTCAGCTTCCATTTGATGCTGGTTTTGAGGTGCAGGATTATAATATGTATAGATAAACACTTCGTGACATTCTACAATCTCTCTTGCAGTTGGCAGTTTCTGTATTTCTGAAGTCATTGATAACTATAGCACTTAATGATGAACATGCCACATTATTGCAGGCCGTGGGGATAATTGCAGCAGTAGGAGACTCTGTCACTCACTTGGAAATTGGTACTCCTGCTGCAATCATGACTTTTGGAAGTTATGCTGAATTCATGATGGTAAATTAAGGATATTTTAGTTACGCTTGCTTTCATTTTATTCTTACAAATTTTTTTACGGCGTCAGTCAGCTGTATCACCTAATCAGTATTACTTGTCTAGAGAAGGATTCCTATTATAATTGTTGAGGACTCCTTTTATTAAATTATCATCAATTGAATGAATTAATGCTGACGTTTAAACTTGCACTAGGTTCCTTCAAAACACATCCTTCCTGTGGAAAGACCAGATCCAGAAGTTGTTGCAATGCTTACTTCAGGACTAACAGCATCAATCGCTCTAGAGAAGGTATGTATCTGTTTTCACAGAGAAATTGGGTAATATAGAATCCTATATCCTTCTTTGTTCTTGTTACAGATATTTGACACTTTTTTTAAAGCTTTAATACATGATGTTGTCGAACCAGACAATTTGGTCATTCTTACACCTCTAATAAAGGGTCCATAGTCGGTAATGGGTGAAAATAATCTTCGCAGCTTTTAATGGCACTATTCACCCAGTCTGATAGACCATGTTTCTACTTGTCTGACTAGTTTGTTTGTGATGAATTGTTAGGCGGGAGGACAAATGGAATCTGGAAAAGTAGTTCTTGTTACTGCTGCTGCTGGAGGGACTGGGCAATTTGCTGTCCAGGTTTGCCTTCAAATACTGTAATAGCACCAATCACATGCATGCTTTTTCTTTATTCCCCTAGATTTTATGACCATTTGTAACTGCATTGCACGGTCTTTGAAATGTTGACCGATGTACATGTATTATGGTACTGACAACAAATTGTGCTGATGGTGGAAATCTGAGGCAGAAACCTCATTTCTTAGATGCTGTCCTATAAGGCTAAAACCGCTAACTTATATTGTTGAACGCTGAATGAAATATAGGTGTTTCAGGCATCTGTCTTTCTTATAAAAAAGAAAAAAAGAAAAAAACATTATGGCTGTTGGAATAGTGCTCCAGGAACACTATCCTCCCTATTCACTACTTCTAAATGGAATATTGATATCCCTTTAGTTTAAGCAGCATAAGCAAGCTTTTGGTACACACTGACATGTTATTTTACTTAATACATTATTGGGTGGCTTAGCATTTCCTGAAGTTTGATTAAACCTTCCATGTTATGAGGAAGTTCCCTTTGTTTTGGGCTTTGGTGAGGTTACTATCCTAATATCCTCTATCTTGTCGCTTACACTGATAACAAAATTTTATTTAATTTACTTGTTTCTGGTGGAAGAGAAGTTTCTCTTTTTTTGTTGAAATTCCACTTCAACTCTAAAAGATTGTAACTTAGAAGGCTAATAGCTTGTACATGTGTCTGATAAATGATCTAAATCGAAGCAATTTCCTAACGTTCTAAGATTCTATTTCATTATAATCACCCTAGATCTTCTCTCTGAAGGAAGGATTCATTTTCACCGATATATAATTGGATACTTCATTATTGATGTTTCATACATTCCCCTTAGAAAAACTATTTATTGGTTGGTGATTTATGTACAGCTCGCAAAGCTAGCCGGAAATAAAGTGGTTGCAACTTGTGGAGGTGCAGACAAGGCAAAACTTTTGAAAGAATTGGGGGTTGATCGAGTCATAGATTATAAAGCTGAAGACATAAAAACTGTGTGAATCCTCCTTCCTTATCATTAAATTGTTTCTTTAGTATTTGTTGGAATTATATGATAAATTGGACTGGTAATTTTAATTTTGTGATTCAAATGTCAATTGATCCAGATTCTTGCTGGTAAAATTATCTATATCTGGCTTCTTTCTTCCATTATTCTTAACTAGGAAGCAGCTGTAGTATAATCTCTATGTTAAGTTTTATTTCTAAAAGATGAACTGCTAAGCCTTTAGTCCTGGCTGCCCTCTTTTCTAAAGCGGACTCCTTGTCCGCCTCATTGTTCTTTTCTTTTTGTCTCAATAAAAAGCTGTTTCTTTTCCAAAATGATTATCTATGTCTGACTACTGATTGTTCCCTGAATGTTTGTTTTGAATTCTGAGATTTATATTTGTTCCTGAAGCATGAACATATATGGTTTGCTATTATTGTAATTCACTGACTCGAACATCCAAGTTGCAAACTTCCAGGTTCTAAAGAGAGAGTTTCCAAAAGGTATCGACATTATCTATGAGTCAGTTGGTGGCCACATGTTCGATTTGTGCTTGAATGCTCTGGCAGTTTATGGGCGGCTTATTGTAATTGGAATGATTTCTCAGGTTGGTTATTCTGCTGTTTTCTGCAAGCTTACACCGTTGCACTGTGACTATCTTAGTTGACACTAAAGATGCTATTTGAATTGCTAAACTGTAGTACATCAAAAATATCTTTTCTAGTTTTGGCACTTATTATGTCTAAACAGTTACCTTAAGGATAGTGTATTTTCATGATTAGGCATAATTTATGTGAAGAGTTAAGTTGAAGTTAATCCAGCTATGCATATTCTTTGGTACAACAGTATATAATTTTTACTTTGTGCCCTTGTAATGGAATTAGTGATTAAAATTGCATAGCAATATGACTGAGGGTGATTCCCCGCATGAGATATGTGAGACCTCGCATATCAACTTATATTATATTGGGTCTACACGTGTACCCAAATTATCCAGTTCACATGTTATCCATGTTCTTGGGTCAGAACTTTGCCACACATATGGAGGCATGTTGAATGTAACGTCCCACATTAGAAACATAAGACCTTGCCACCCATTCTGAATTGGTGTCAAGTAGGATGTTCAGACCCTATGCTTTTGAGAGGTACATATTACACTTATTATCCTATGCTTATGCTTAGAATGGTCAAAGATTTCAGAGTTTCTATTACCTGTCTTAGATCTCTATGCCCTGTTGGTTAAGGAATTCACTGATGGATCTATATGAAGTGATTCAGTTCAAGTTTGTTACTTGTATAGTTTTCTTTTTGTTCAAAATTGTAAAGGACTCTATCGGGTTTAAATCCAGTTACATGATGGCCTTATTAACAGTGAGAATTAGTTTTTGCATATAGCATTTTTTGTTTGCTTTATAATGTGGTTGTTTCAAAATGAGATAATTGAATTCATCTGGTTTCAGTATCAAGGAGAGCATGGATGGAAGCCGTCAAACTACCCTGGAATTTGTGAGAAGCTTTTAGCCAAAAGCCAAACTGTGGTATTTAGCAACTAAGCACTAACCTTGTCCTCGTCTATAGTTGTCATTCCATGCTCGTCTTTCTCATCTATCATTCAAATATTTTATCTTTTACTTGACCCATCTATAAGATCTATTCGCATTGATATGTGCAACAAATTTTAGAATATCTCATGTCTGATCCAATATTGAGGTCCCTATATTTCATGTTTATAGTGTAGCTGAACTCAATCAATAGATATAAAACCAGTTGATGTACGAACGCTAATGTTTTCAGGCTGGGTTCTTCTTGGTACAATATAGTCAGTTCTGGCAGGAACACCTGGATAAACTCGTTCATCTTTTCACAGCAGGAAAACTGAAGGTAAGTAGTATAAACATTGACCAACTTCTTTTTCAAACATTTTTCGATGTGGTTACAAAGTACCGACTAACTTACTGTTTTTATTATCCATGGACTTTTTGGTATTGAATAACTGTCATTCCTCAACTATCTCCCTTCATAGGTTTCCTTAGATCCGAAACAATTTCTTGGTGTCCATTCTGTTCCGGATGCTGTCGAGTATCTTCATTCCGGTAAAAGTGTGGGGAAGGTATTGCTTGAGCTCCCTCTTTACTCAGTCATTTTTTATGCCACTCAACTCTGATCCTAAATCACCTTTTTGCTTGCGTCAAAAAATGTTCCAGGTTGTGGTTTGCATCGATCCTTCCTACAGGCAACACACATCGAGATTATGAGCAGATGGTCTTTTGGTTCATGGCAATATTTTCTCTGTTTTTGAACAATGAACCTATTTGCTACAAAGAACATGTATACTTGTAGATTCGTTTAATAAGATAAACTGAAAGCCTTGAATGGTGACTACAAACAGTTGGGCCAAATACAAATAAAAAGACACATGGAGATCCATACAGATACAAACACGAGCGGTATAATTTGAGTGCCATACATGAACCATACAGAGTTGTACTTTAGTTGCAAATCTATTGTGTATTAACCCCTAAATTTGAAACTCTTTTGTATTAACACCTAAAGTTGAACGTCTGTTGTATCAACATTGAACCTCTTTTGCATTGACACCTATATATGGAGGCAATTTAGTACAGTATATAAGAATTGTGCTGCGAGCAGCACTTCTATGCTTCTTATTCTTTTAGTGATGCCAGCATGTGTGGCATTTTTTTTGTTGTTGCTTTTGTTCTTTCTTGATTAAGAATTGTAATCAAATTAGTGGAAATTCATTTGTACAAGAAGTTGTTTGCAGAGACAATGGGGTAAAGAGCTATCAGAATGACATGTATTCAGCCTGATCATAATGCTGTGAGCTCCACTCAAAGTGCCTTCTCATTACAGACTCGTACTTGCAAAGGCCAACATCTAGTAACTTTCATTTGGGTAAATGACATGCCGTTCTGTTGGCACTCCAACAAAATGGCTCTCCCGGCCTAGAACGTTGACGTTTGGTACAAATTTTCTTTGGGTAAAATGATCCCCAACAAACACACATATTATAGACATATATTGAACATGCAAATACTAGTTCTATCCACAAACTTGCGTAAACACAATACAACATACAAGTGCAACTAGCTAGTACTCTCAACGGCTATTTATGATCCAGACTTTTCACTATAGAGAGCCATCCATGCACACAATTGCAAGTTTACTTAAACAAAGACCCTCGGAACAGAATCGACAGGCTGAACATCCACCTCCCTCAGCTCCGTCTTCAATCCTTTACCCCCTCCGTTTGCCAAAGGATGCACTCCGAGATTCGGCCCCGTCATATAAGCTCGGTGCTCCCTCTCCTTCTCAAAGGATACCCCAAACCTCTTCTCCACATTTCGACCAAGATCTTCATACAGCTGACCATCCCTAGTCAGTGCCATCATAACCTGTGGTACCCCAAGAGGTAGAATGTCGCCCCTATCAACCTGCCACAAATATACAGTTTCACCTACATACATTTCCTTTGTGATCAATGAACAACAACGACTGTGTTTATCGAATCTGGTGTTAAAAAATACTAACCTGCCAGAAATGGAACACCTTCCCATAGGTCTTACAAACCTTGTCCAGATCCTGACGCTGGATCGGACCCGGCAAGCCGGGCATGAACAAAACCCCACTCTTGACCTCATACTCGTGAGAGTGCCAGAGCTTCTTCTCATCATCGGGGAGAGTCAAGAATAGTCTCTCCGAGACGAGGTACTCGAGGCCAATGAGCTTAGCATCGGCCTCGGGGCTGTCGTAGATGAGGCACTGACGCACCTCCTCATTCTGGTGCGCGCAGTAATGGTGAGCTTCGACCTGACGTGTCATGTCGTGCGCGTAGAAGTGGAAGGCGCAGAGGTGCTGGTGAACCTTGTTAACGGGGCCGAAGTCTTGGATGGCGGCGGTTGCGGTTTCGAGCATGGCTGTTCCGGTCTGGGTTGGCTCACCGGGGACTCCTGTGAAAGTAGTCGCCATTTTTTTTGTGCTTGGTTGGTCTGGCTTGTATGAATCTGTGAGAGAGCTAAAGAGTAGCACCGGTGGTTTTGATATGAAGGAAGCGGGGGTTTAAAAGCTTGGAGTAGGAAATTAGGGTGTTTGCATGCATTGTTACGCGTGTTGGCAGAAAACATACGTGGCGTGTAGCGGTTGTAACGTGGAGATAAACCTGGCCTTTATACGGATTCAAGTTCAAGAGACCGAAAGAAGCTGGGTAAGACCGTAAGAGATTGTGAAGATCCATTCAAACACCATATTGAACCAAGGCCCTACTTTAGCTAATCAGCAATATCAGAGCTTTACATGCTACAAGGAATTATATATTCGGTGAATAAAAAGGAAACGACCCAAAAAATGATGCAATATGTGTGTGTTTCATTTAGCTAGAACTGGGCCCATTGTTGGAGAAAGTAAAAAGGAGAAGTATGAAATAGATCAAGTAATTGAGGACTATATTGCGCTTTTATGGGCGTTTGCGAGGTTTGAAAAATATATATATATATATACTGATTTTCTTAGGTACGGTTGTTTGTATTTATTTTTATGATGCGGATTTTTATTTTATATTTACTTTTTAATCGAATTTTCACATCTCCACCGTTTAGTCTTTAGATACTAATGTATAGATCATCTTTGCAAAATTTCAGCCAATTTAGTTATCATTAAGACACTTAAACTCGATTATACCAATGGATGAACATAATTCTGTCGAAATTGAACCGTTCATGTTTATAACAGAAAGACGTAGTTTTGAGTGCCTTAATGATAACCGAATTGGCTAAAATTTTATAGAGATGATCTATACATTAATATCTAAATACTAGATGGTGGAGATATAAAAATTCGATTGAAAAGTGAGTGTAAAATGAAAATCTACACCGTAAGAATAAATGCGGACATCCGCAGCTGAGAAGCTATATATATATATTGCACTGATGTATATTTAGCTTTTGTATATCATATAACAAAGAAGGCTTGTGGTATGGTGGTTTGAGACTACTCTCCACACAAGTAGGAGGTGAGGATTTATCGAAACCATAAATCATCATCTTGATAAACCCTCACCTCTTGCAAATTCACCGTATTATATGATGTATATATGTATTTCGGTAAGTTCGGTATACCGAGTTTAGGGTACGATGGACCATCAAGCTGTGCCGACAGTCTAGTTTCTATGTAAGTATCCGAACGTATAGATATAGCGTCCAAGTCTTTTTCTTCTTATATGTTGTACAACTTATATATATATATATATATATATATATATATATATATATATATATATATATATAAACTACCTAACCAGACACCGTGTGTAGGTTCCTTAATTTCTTTCTTCTTTTTGGGTATGTACGTAGCACCAAGTTTTTTCTTTTTCTTTAATTTGTGTCGTGCAACTTCCAAGTACCGAACCAACCACCATGTGTAGGTTTTCTTTCTTCTTCTTTTTGGGTACAGTTCATACGTTTTAGGCTCCACGTACATGAACTAATTTGATCTAAAGATTGTATAAATACCACCCTCGATCAGCTAGCTCAGTAGCAGCAAGGCCACAGTCCACCTTGATCCTTCTGCGCGCCTTTCTATTGTTATGATTTGTGAACACTCATCTCTAGCTACAATGGAATTGGAGAGCATTAATTTCAGGATACCTAGAGAACAAGACTTTCTTAACTACTGGAGCTACCGGCTTGGTTGGAAAGGGTACTATATTTCGATCAGCTCTCAAAATCTGTCCTCATGTTATTCTAAAACTAGCTCCAGGTTAATTACTGTTCAATATTATGATGCATATATGTTATATATTCTGAGACTCAAGGTTACGGTTGTGTATATAAGATCTAACGGCGACTTTGTTTTGTAAATTAATCCATGCAGTGTTGGTGGAGAAAATATTAAGGGTTCAACCAGATGTGAAAAGGTTGTATCTTCTTTTAAGAGCTGTTGATGCCACACATCGCATGCATGCGTAATGAGGTAATTTATATACAAGCAGATTCAAACATAGCATTCACGAATTAATGTAGATTTTATATAAACTGACTTGTTTCTGATATTTGATTCTAAGAACTGACTTGTTCAGAATTACAAGGGAGAATTGGGGAGCGAAATTTGACTCCTTCATGTCAGAAAAGGTTGTTGATCTCTCAGGAGATGTTACCTTTAAAGACCTAGGAGTGAAGGAATCCAAAGTAACTGTGCAATGAATTACAGATCATACTTAATTTAGCAGCAAATACTTAATTTGGTTTTGTTTCAGCCATCATTCTTCATCTGCTCGTTGAGCTCTACAAGATGGTATATTTGATTTTCTGTTTTGGTTAAGATTGGAGGAGTTGATAATTTTGGATTATCTGTTCTTCCGAGTTTACTGTTGGTGGTGTTAAGTTCAGTCTTTGTTCAATTCTCAAATCATATGAAGACTGCAGAGCATGAATATATGACTATGTGTATGAAATTGGTGAGTTCAATTGCTGAGTCGCCGTTGTCACCGCCGCCGACGCAAGTTTGTACAAGGTGGCTTCCATATATATGGACTCCGTTCACTTGGGGTGATCATTGGGAAGCTTCAAATCATCCAAGGAATGAGTTCTTAAAACCAAGATCAGAAAACGAAGAAATAAAATTAATATTGACATGGTTGAGATATCAAGTTTTGTAGCTATGCCTTTGATCAAGTACTCTAATTTGTTTGTTTTCTATTGCGGGGATTTGTAAGAAAGATGCATGAGAAGTAAAAGAATAATTATAGTTGGTTCATGTTTCTGCATGGGTTTAAACTTTGAAGTCAGACTGATGAGAAAAAAAGTCCCGTTTCAGACGATGTGGGACCCACTACAACACTTGAAAGGTAACATATCTGTTGCTATCATACGTCCAACTATGATCACCAGCACTTACAAGGAGCCATTTTCGGGTTGGATTGAAGGGTTAGGTAATTAATTTCCATGTGGTTTTTTAACTATTTTTCTTATCGGACTAAATCTTTACGGTGAATACCGCCGCTAACTTGTATAGCCAAATACAATACTTTCAGTAGTGATGTTCACCTAGTTAGTGACTGACTAAGAGATTCATCATGGTCAGTCATTATTAGATTTAAATCCAAGGGTGTGGAAAATTATTTTTAAGTAGAGTTGTTTTGTTTTCAACTCTTGGATGTGAATCTAATGGTGACTGCCCATTAATCTATGTGAACACTACTCTACTTCCAAGTCTTTCATAATTTAAGTGCCAGATAAACATAACATCACAGACTCCTAGTGTTTTGTCAATTTCCTTATAAGCTTGGGAAGCCAGTTTCTGTACTTACCCTTTTCATGTAAACTTGCACCTATATATTGTTTGTCTCATAAAAATAATTTTGTTGATGACAGAACATACGATAGCCTAATTGGTAGTTATTGGAAAGGAAAGCTCATATATATGTATACCTGTCGATCCTATGTCAATAGTAGATATGGTGAGTCATTATATGAAAAGATTAATTAATCAAAAGTCAGATTCATTCTCTTATGATCTGCAGAATTAAACCTAATTAGGAGTCATCTGTTGAATATATATGTATGCAGATTCCGGTTGACATTGTGGTAAATTCGATTGTTACAGCAATGGTGGTTAATGCAAATAAATCTCGTGTTGTTATTTACCAGAACGTCGTTAAGAAATCCCCTCAAATTCTCTGAATTTAACAAGTTTATGTTTGAATACTACACAAAAAATCCATGGACTTACAAAGGAATTCCTGTGTTAAAGTTGCCAAGTTGAAAATGGTGAAAACCATGACCGATTTTCTCTCGTATACGCAACTCCGCTACATGTTACCATTGCAGGTCTGGTTTTTCTTTTCATTATCTTTGTTCTCTAGCTATTCTTCAGTTTCTTTTTTTCGTTCTTTTGGTAACACTCGGGCACCTTCCTAAACCAATTTACTATATATTAAAGCTTGGTCGACTGTTCATAAGCTTATGAACAGTGTTTTTGTGAGTGGTGCGGGCTGTTCGCGGGCATTGTTCACAGGCTTATGAACAGTGGTTCGCGGGTCACTGTTCATAAGCTTATGAACAGTGGTTTTGTGTGTAGTGCGGGCTGCTCGCGGGCACTGTTCATAAGCTTATGAACAGTGGTTCGCGTGGTACTGTTCATAAGCTTATGAACAATGTTTTTGTGTGTTGCAAGCCACTGTTCATAAGCTTATGAACAGTGGTTTAGTGTGTTGTAAGTGACTGTTCACAAGCAAGTAATAAACATTGCTTTGTGATCTCACCAGAGAACAGTGATTTGTAAACAGTGGAATCCGCGCATAAACAACAATCAAAATCACTGTTCATAAGCTTATAAACAGTGATTTGTGAACAGAATCTAGAGAGAGTGATAAAGAGTTTGTAAAAAAAAAATCAATATCTCGCTCAAAAGATATAAAAATCTAGAGAGATTGAGAGAGAGTTTGTCCAAAAAAAAATAAATTAAGAGACAATGATATCCAAGCGGAGTCTGCGCCATTCTCTGGGGCGGATAAATAGAAAAATCTAGAGAGACTGAGAAAGAGTTCGTAAAAAAAAAACATAAAATAAGAAACAGTGCGCGCATACATTTGCAGAAATAGAGAGAAGAGAGAGTTCATCCTAAATAAATAAATAAAGTATTGATCTCGCCAAAGATATAGAAAAATCTAGAGAGATTGAGCGAAATTTCGCCCAAAAAAAAAATAATGGTCTCCCAGCGGACTCCGCGCCCTTCGCTTGGGCGAAGAAATAGAAACATCTAGAGAGACTGAGAGAGTTCGCGCAAAAAATAGTAATCTCTCTAGATTTTTTATCGCGAACCGATAAGAGAGGAGGCGAGGCGAACCGAGGATAGGCGAGGGGAGGCGAGGTGAGGAAAGGATAGGCGAGGGGGGCGAGGCGAGGAAAGGATAGGCGAGGCGGAAAGAGATTAAGCGAGGTGAGGAAAGGATAGGCGAGAAAAGAGGAAGCGAGGCGAACCGAGAAGAGAGGAAGCGAGGTGAGGAAAGGATAGGCGAGGCGAGAATAAGCGAGGCGAACCGAGAAGAGAGGAAGCGAGGCGAGGAGAGAATAGGCGAGGCGAGGAAAGGAGAGGATAGGCGAGGCGAACCGAGAAGAGAGGAAGCGAGACGAGGAGAGAATAGACGAGGGGAGGAAAGGAGAGGATAGGCGAGAAGAGAGGAAGTGAGGCGAGCCGAGGAAAGGATAGGCGAGAAGATGAATCTTTTGAGCGAGATAAATTTTTTTTTGTGAGTGAGGCGAGGAATGGCGAGGCGAGGCGAGGAAAGAATTAAGCGAGGTGAGGAAAGGATAGGCGAGGCGAGACGAGGATAGGCGAGAAGAGATGAAGCGAGGCGAACCGAGAAGAGAGGAAGCGAGGCGAACCGAGAAGAGAGGGGGCGAGGCGAGCCGGGAAGAGAGGAAGCGAGGCGAAAAAGGATAGGCGAGGCGAGCCGGGAAGAGGATAGACGAGGCGAGGATAGGCGAGGTGAACCGAGGAATGGCGAGGAAAGGATAGGCGAGGAAAGTATAGGCGAGGCGAGGAAAGCATAGGATAGGCGAGGCGAAGATAGGCGAGAAGAGAGGAAGCGAAGCGAGCCAAAGCGAGGAAAGGTGAGGCGAGGCGAGCCAACGCGAGGAAAGGTGAGGCGAGGCGAGGAGAGGATAGACGAGAAGAGACGAGGACAGGATAGGTTATGCGATGAGAGGCGAGAAGAGAAGAAGCGAATAGTAGTTTTTAGAACAAATCCTCTATGTCTCTTTATTTCTCCACCAAAAGAGGCGAGGAGATGGACGCGGAGTCCGCTGAAAGTTTTTTTTTTTTTTTTGGAGATATTAGCTATAACTATACAAATGTTTTCCATGCACTGTATACACCGCGACAAGGCGCGGGTATCTTCCTAGTTCTTTACTATCCTTCACCGCTCAACTAAACTTAAGGGTTTTACTTGATGTACGTTACCCTGTTATGTACTACTAATCAGTTTCATTTTCATTCATCTTAAAAGGGATTAAAGTTCTTGAATAAAGAATTCGATCAGTATTTCCCACATGTATACAACAAATATGACCGGAAAGTTAATTCGGGGATACATTTGGTTGAGCTATACAGACCACTTTTGCTCTTCCAGGGGATGTAAGTATGTCTAATTTTCTTACAACAATTTGATTATTCAACATGAATCAATATATATAACTCTGTAGGGCATGTAACGTTCATTCGCATTTTTGCCTGTAGCTTTGACGACACAAATTCTGAGGAATTGCGAAGGACAGCATGGTGAGAACTACATTGATGCAGACAAATTTAATTTCGATCCAAAATGCATCGACTATTATAGTATTAAATGCGTTCCTGGCCTTGCAAAACATGTTATTTCCAAACATATACAAAGCCGGCTTTGAATGAATCAATTACTTGGCATCCATTGATATCACCCTACTAATTAAGAGCTTCTTCATTTCTGGGTTCTGTTACGTACTATAATAAGAGTTGGTGTATGTTGTATCATCCATCTTTGTTTTTTCACACAATGTGTGGATCTTACTATAGTTTAGATTTTATATGTATAAAACTTGTCGGGACTAGTATATAAGTGTAGGTAAGAAGCAATGAGTAGAACTGTATAAGATCAGTGGAGCATATCAGAAGCAAGAAACCCTAACGTTCCTTGCGTGATAATGCAACTGCCCCTATAGGTCAGTTGTAGAGCGTCAGTCTTGTAAACTGAAGGTCTGTAGAACGATCCTGCATGGGGGCATTGTTAATTTTTACTTTTTCCACTTTATTTCTGTATGTTACTTGTTCTGCTCCACATTTCTGATTACTCCTGCCACCTGGTTTTGGGTGTTGTGCAAAAGGACAACACAACAATAGTTCCACAGTTAAGCTACACAAAATTACCCCAAAAGGATAATGTAGTTCAGCTCTAAAGATCTCCTAGCCTATACTAAAAGGACTTGTCAATTGATGAACTAAGTTGATACAAAACAGTGAAACACTTCCATCATAAGTAGCACATATTAATGGTTGTGCATCACCAAGGGGCCTTAGCCAATTCTTGCAGCATATCCTCAACCTTCTCTGAACTCGCACTTAGAGTCTCAATCTCTGAATCGAGCCTGCTTATGGTCTTTTTCACTTCCAACAGCTTTGCCTCTAAGCTTCTCATCTCTACTTCTGCTTGTTCCCTTTCAAGTCTGGCCTCTTTGCCTCTTTTTGACTCTGAAGTGAGACTTGCAAGCTTCTCCAGCCGGGTACACAGGAACCCGACATTCATGCCAAACACTTCAAAGGCCTTCAGAGTCTTATTCCAAGTTGGAAAATGACATTCTAATGTAGAAGCCTTGCAGGTCCTTATGGCTTCTGCGATGGTGGTTATCTCAGAAATTGCTCCGGTTATGAGTTTCCAATTAAGACCCATCAGAAGGTGTTCATGCAGGTATGCATTTTGACTGCAGCACAGGTCATAGTACTTGGCTAAAACTGGTTTGGGAAACTCGGCATTTATGATGAAACCATCAACCATGATGTTGAAGTTCTCTAGGGAGCTCACTTCTTTGAAAGGAATCACAGACTCAGCGAGTCTAATTCCATCAGACACTTGGGAAACAACACCCTCTATAATATTATCATGTTCAGACAGATCAGACATTGGACTGGGTATAGTATTATAGGCTATGGTGTTATCCTTTTGAGGATTTTCCACTGAAATAGGTTGAACATCCTCATATTCTGCCTCTTCACATGTAGCAATGTCCCCTGCAATCACTCAAATGATGTAGGAGGATCAAAGACAGCAACAGTTATGGCTATAAAAAAAAATGACAATATAACTTAACATTTTTCAGCAACTTACCAGTATGCATTTCTTTAATGAAAACATCTAGGTTCATATGGCCAAGAGCGCAATCCCATTTGTCTGAACCCTTTGATCGAATAATATACACCTAAACAATTAGGCAGCAGAATTGAGCTGTTCATGAGTAGTATCTAAAAGCAATATATGGCATGTGTGTAACAGCCCATTTCAGACGCTCCATTGAAAACCGTCTCCTTTAGTAAACACAGGATTCACATACCTTGAACTTTGAAGGAGTGACACGATGAAAAACTATCACATCTCCCTCCACTAACTCGTGAGCTATTGAAAAGCCTCTCCATCCACCACTTAGTCCCACCTTTTCTGCAAGATATTTGGTTTGGTATTCTTCCCCTCTTTCATCTTCCAAAATAATCATCGTGTCATGTTTTGGCAAATGCTCACAACAGAATTTCTTAGAAAGACCCTGCATAACATTTGAAGATATCATCTTACTTAGTACTGATATTTGCCTTCATATATAATTGTTACATGATTGTGAAGAAAGTGAGTGGAACTTACAAGCCAGAATCCTCCAGTAACATGCGATGGTAACATAACTTTGATTAGTCTAGGAAACTCTGGTGCTAAACTTGCTTCAACCGCTTTCGCTCTTTCCATAACAGAAAGCTGAGATTTGGAAGTGTCATAAACACTTTCTTCTGTCGCTCTTTTTATTCTCTTCGGTTTAAGACTATTGGTAAAAGATTGGAGGTTCGTTTTCACTTTGTAGCAATCATTATTGAATTAGGAAAAACAAAATAAAAAGTAGTTTAGCAACACTGACCTTTCAGACTTGATTGATTTAGCATTTACCATCTGTATTCAGAATTTACAAAGTATTCAGTCAAAGGAAAAGAACTGAAATTGCTATCTAATTCAATGATAACAAAAAGTTTGTCCTAAAGGTGGGTATGTTCTTGTTACTTAACTTCTAGGAACCCAAAAGCTTGGTTTTCGGGCAACTAAATAACATTCTCGTGTTGACAGCCATGGAAAAAACAATGTGCCTACTATAAGTGCAGGTGTCGTCACCCTTGAAGGTTCCCGGAAGGTAAGTGATTCATTCGTCGACATGGCGATGAGATTTCTGGTTTCAACAGTGGGGTAGTACTTACCTTCACAAACTGGGAAAGGCTACCTATGTGCTTGTGTACTGTGTATTTTCCTTACAGTTTCAAGCTAGCTAACCCGAACTTTTCAGGACTAGAGCTAAAACATGTATACAAGCACTAGAACTAAAAAACCTTAAGGTGTTAAAGCAATGTGTCTACAACGCATATGAAGCTATATAAATCGATCTAAAGAAACCATATGCAAGACTATAACTTTAACCAGTTCTACTCAGGGCATAAATTCCAGGATTTCTAGCATGTTCTTGAGGAGAAAACATAGGGCAGGGAAACAGATACAAACCCATATCTCTATCGCTATGGGTAGCCCATCATAGGCCATTAATTTTGATAAACAGATTGCTTTTCTTGATCAAAGCGTCCAAATTGCAGACAGTGAACTTAAAAATGAAGACTTGTTGTCTGCATCAAGTCTATTGCACATGACATTTTCCAAAGCAATAAGTGGACTCAAAACTCTTTCAAGACCATCCAAAAATGTCTATGAATTCCAAAAAAAAAAAATACAAGATGGCCAAAAGCATGAGTGATAAATGGAACCCCCAAAATGAGAGAACAGAGAAAGAAAGAAAGAAAAAGATTAGAAGGGCTTAGCATAAATGGTGTTTCTTACATTGTTCTTGGTGGTCTGTTTGAGACATGAATATTTTCTCTTCAACACCTTTTCTTCCTTGTATGGTAATCTTCCCCACTTAATCTGCGAAACCTGCTAATCATACAGTCACATACTTTGTTAAGTGTCCCCTAAAAACCAAAGCCATAGAACTACATCAGACACAAAAAGGGGTAGAAAGCAAAAGGGTTTACTTTGGAGCTCTGTTTCTGTTCTTGAACAATCGCCATGGATTCTCTGTGTCTCTCACAAACTCCGGCTCTGTTTGATGGGGAAAATAGAATACAGTGAAAGGAGTCTAAGAGAGTAGAGTGGCGTAATCAGAGGGGAGAGATGAAAAGACCGTTCATTTCAAATTTTGTATTTCTGTCAGACACTCGAGGGCAACAAGTTTTTGCCTGTGATGGAGCGAGTTTCCATATATAATAGGGGCAATTTGGTCATTAGTCTTTTGGTTTTTGAATTATTACCGTGGTTAATTATGTGAATGAACAAACACGGAGTGTTTAAAAATAAAGTAAATGAACTAGTACTATGCATTTAGAATTTGAGAGGCTTCAATTCAAATTCGACCCAATTCAACGATCAGTATTAATTATGTAAAAGAAATCTTTGGTCTTTGAATTGATTTAAAATGTTTCTACTGTCTAATTGATGAAAAAACCCAAAATTTCACATAACGACTGATAGACAAAATTTATAATAGTTTGCGGTTTACCAGCTCCATGTGACTGTGCGTGGAAGACTATGCTACATCATAGGTAAAGCTATGTGAACTCCTTTTAGCTTATACCTTATATATATGTGTAACTGGTACGTCGAAATTGGTCAAATTATTTATTATATGGGTCTCAAAAACCATAATAAACCAAATCAAATAAACAATACAATATCCACTAAGGTGTACCTAAGGCGACACTAAAAATGTAATTGCGCAATATCATTTGTTTTAACAGATAATATTCTCCTTTCATAAGTCAGAGGTAGTAGGGGTGAGTTCGGTTTGATTCGGTTCGGTTTTTAGCTTAAACTGAAAACCAAACTGAAAATAAAGTTCGGCCCGGTTTTCTATTTTTAGAAATGTCAAACCAAAAACCGAACCAAACCGACGGTCCGGTTCGGTTTCGATTTTTTTCGGTTTTTTTTTTTTACAAAACTTTGTATAGACTGTAAAATTTTCTGACCATGATTTAACTGTAACCAAAAAATTAACAGCTCCTCCACCTTTCTTGCTTTTAGCACTTCAAAATTATGTATCAATATAACCACTAACCCAAATACCAAATGTATACTAAAGCAATGAAAAGTTGAAAACACTAAAAATAGTTTGAATGTCCATAGTTAAAGTCCATACATCTTAAACATAAATAATAAAGTCTAAATATTCTTCCTCAGTCATTTCCTGATTTTCCTCTCCTTGGTCTATGGAATCCGGTGGAATAGGATCGGTACTTGCTTGTGATCCACTCATACTAGGAACCGATGTCAGAGTTACCGATTCACCAACACCAATACTATCAACTTGTATCTGTATAAAAAAAATAAACCAATTTAAACAAGTTAAGTATTACAGACCAAATCAAGCAAGAGAAAAACTGCAAACTTCGTGACAGTGACCAGCAGACTTTTTTGGCCAAAAAAAGTATAGTTCGGCTAAGAATTTCAGGCTGGTCTCTTCATAACAATTGTAAAAGACAACCTAAAGATTATTTGAAAACTAGAATCGCAGCAAAAGGAGTTTTCTACAAATACTTATGATTTTCCAAAGTTCATATACAGTAGAGAAACACTGCTAACTTCCTGAGTTCCTGACCAGTATACCTTTTTGGCTACAAACAGTATAGCTAAACTATTGGTTTGAAGTTAGTCTCTTCATAACAATTTTAACAGACAACCTATAGATTATTTTAGAACTGGTTTCGCAGCAAACGGATTTTTTCACAAATACTTATGATTTTCCAAAGTTCATATACAGTAGAGAAAAACTGCTAACTTCCTGAGTTCCTGACCAGCATACCTTTTTGGCTAAAAACAGTATAGCTAGACTATTGGTTTCAAGTTGATTTTTTCATAAAAATTTTAACAGACAACCTATATATTATTTGAGAACTAGAATCACAGCAAAGGGATTTTTCTACAAATACTTATGATTTTCCAAAGTTCATATACAGTAGAAAAAAACTGCTAACTTCTTGAGTTCCTGACTAGCAGACCTTTGTGGCTAAAACCAGTATATCTACTCTATTGGTTTCAAGTTGGTCTCTTCATAACAATTGTAACAGACAACCTAAAGATTATTTGAGAACTGGAATCGCAGAAAACGGATTTTTCTACAAATACTTATGATTTTCCAAAGTTCATGTACAGTAGAGAAAAACTGCTAACTTCCTGAGTTCCTGACCAGCAGACCTTTGTGGCTAAAAACAGTATAGCTAAGCTATTGGTTTCAAGTTGGTCTCTTCATAACAATTGTAAAAGACAACCTAAAGATTATTTGAGAACTGGAATCGCAGCAAACAGATTTTTCTACAAATACTTATGATTTTCCAAAGTTCATATACAGTAGAGAAGATGAGGACATTCTGAAAAGAAAAACATACCTGAGATGAGGACGAATTGTCTATTTCACCGATCGTAGCACCACGGCCACAGCCACGACTAGTTGAGCCATACAATTTTGAGGAACCCCGCTTTGATGGGTTCAATTTACCCCTCTTCATTGTGATGGTCAGACTAAGAGGAGAGGAGAGGTTGGAGGCGTGGAGGACTGGAGTCCGGTGACGGAGCCAGAGATGAGAACAAATTAGGGAGGAGAGGAGGGCAGGAGGTGACAAAGAAAAAAAGGAGGACCGGAGGAGAGGTCGAGAGGACTGAGAAGACTGAGAGTCTGAGAGGGATTTTAGGATTAGGGTTAAAAAAAAAACCAAAACGACGTCGTTAACCGGGTTGACTTCGGTTTTCGGTCCGGTTCGGTTTCTACAAAGCTGAAACCGAAAACCAAACCGAACAGATCTAGTTCAACCCGGCTTTTTTTTCGGCCCATTTTTTTTTTCTGGCTCGGTTTTTACGGTTTCGGCTCGGTTTTTTTCGGTTTTCGGCTTAGAAGTGTGCCACCCCTAAGAGGTAGTGATTTCCATTCCCTAACTAGTTAATGTGCATTCTCAGTTGAAATGAAGGGTAACACTTAAAAATAGGAAAGTAAATTAAGGTAGCAGAGGTTCCATTACCCTCATGGCAGTTCTATAATTCTGCTCAATAGCTGAACTGCTGGTATACAGAACCTTTACAAAAATGGCAACACAAATGACACAAAAGTCTTCATCATGTAGCCTCAGCATTGACGTTCGTCATCACCAAGCGGCCCTAGCCACTTCTTGGAACATAGTTGTCAGCCTCTCGGACAACATATTCTGAGTGTCCATCTCAGAATCAAGCCAATTTGTGGTCTCCTTTTCCCCCAAAAGCTTTACTTCTGAAGCTGCTTTGTCCCCTTCAGGATTACTACATTGTTTTAATTCTGAAGCAAGGCTTGCAAGCTTGTTTAGCCTGGTACGCAGGAAGGCAACATTTATGCCTAAAATCTCACACGCTTGCAAAGTCTTATCCCAAGTTGAAAAGTCGGACTCTGAAGTAGTAATCTTGCAGGCTCTTATGGCATCTGAAATATTGATTGTCTCAGAAATTATTCCAGCAACCAGTTTGAAGTTAAGACACTCAAGAATGTGCTCATGAAGATATGAGTTTTGACTCCGGCAGAGCTCATAGTACTTGGTCAAATGGTACTTTGAAAACTCAGAATTTAGGACCAAACCATTGATGATGACATCAAAGTTTTCCATGCCTGTCACTTCTTTGAAAGGGATAACAGACTCTGCAAGCTTGATTCCATCCATAACTTCAGAACCAAAATCTTCACCATCATTTCCAGAATGATCTGACATTGGAGCACTTGAGGTGTTGGAGGCTATGGTGTTCTTTTGAATAGGTTCACCAGGAGCGGAGACTTTTTCACCTCCACATGCAATAATGTTTGCTGGATGAATTAAATCATTGAAGTGGTAGAGGAGGGGATCAATGACTGTTATGAAATTTAGCAACATAACTCAGAAATCTTAAAGGAACTTACCACCATCCATTTGTCTGATGCCAAGAGCGCAATCTGCTTCATCTAAACCATTTGATCTAACAATGTACACCTAAAAATGTATAGTATTAGAAGAATTCACATTGTTTAAATGTGTTAACATTTCATACTAAATATAACTTCATGATCCATCAGTCTATAGTCTCTACTTAGCATAACTTATCAACCGTACACTATATTTAAAGACAGTGAACATATAGAAGCATAAGAATTCTACACTAATGAGTTGATCTTACCTTTCTCTTTCAATTCCCCATTCAGGAGAGACTCCTTAAGTTAGGAGATTTGTGATAACACAATTAAGAAACCAGCCAAGTTAACCCTATTCTTTCCTTTCAAATCACAGGATAAGTATCCTTATCAGCATCACTATCAGAGTCACAAAATGGCCTTATAATTGTGGGATAACTACACCCAAAAATGCACAAGCCGTGAGGCAATTGGCCAACAAAGGTATATCAAGCTAGCACCTACCATCTATCTCCATATATACAGCGCTTTTTTTCTTGTTTTGGCAAAAACCACATATACATCATCGCTTTGAGAACAGCAATTTGGGTAAACATAGCATAAAAACAAATTCTTAGGCCATACTTTCCCTATTCATCAAATTTTAACCAAATCCTTCAGGATGTGGAACTTGCAATAAAACAAAGGATCCATACAAACATCCCATAAAGGTCCCATCAGTTACCTTAAATTTAGAAGGAGTAACTCGATGGAAAACTACAACATCTCCAGCCAGTAACTTGTGAGAAATTGAAAATCCTCTCCATCCGGCACTAAGTCCACCCTTTCCCACAAGATATTTGGTTTGGAATTCTCTCCCACTTTTATCTTCTAACACAATCATCGTATCCTCCTTTGGCAAATGCTCAGAGCAAAATTTCCTTGGAAGACTCTGAAAAACACAAATTGAAGTGCAAATAAGTATAGCAACCTAATAGTCCAAACCCTGATATAGTAATAGCAGAAAGTGAGGGAGGTTTACAAGACAGAAGCATCCAGTGACATTTGATGGGCGCATAACTTTGGCCACTCTAGGGAACTCAGGTGCTAGATTGGCCTCAAGCTTCTTCGCTCTCTCCATAACAGAAGACTGAGCTTCAGAAGTATTATATAAGCTTTCCACAGTAGTTTTCTTACATCGCTTTTGTTTTTCACTATTGATAAAACATTGAGGTCCAATGTTACTTTCTAAGAAAACAATTTATTAGAAAAAAAAAAACGATTAAAAGTAGCATAATTCACAGACCTTTCAGACTTCATGGTATCAGCACTGACCATCTGTACTCCAGGATTTGCAAAATTGTTCAGTTAATTGAGCATCCAAGTTATTGACAAGAGAAAAGAAAAAAGCTCATCCACATACCAAAAAAAAAAAAACAACAGAGAGAGATAGAGATAAACTGCTGGTAAAACATTGACATATAGGTGAGTACAACATTGTCAATCACTTCTCAAACCTAAAAGCTATATCACTAATCAAGCTATCCTCCTCATGTGTAAGATGGAAGGGAAAACATATACAGGTCTGCCTGCCCACTTGGAGGTTATCGTGACAACTGATATATAAGGGAACAAATTAAGATTTCAAAACCGCAACATCAATAACAAATTAGAGCAACTCCACAAGATCCCCAGAAAACTCATTTTTCTGCAATTAAATCATCAACACCCTATATTTATATCCCTTACAAAAATCCAAATCCAACAGCATTCCTTATAATAGCTAGAATTGAATATATTATTGACCTTATTTGTTAAAAATTGAATATTCAATCCACACTGCCCTATTATTTAAATATGAGCTTATATTAAATTGAAAGAAGATAAGTAAGTCACTACATGAATACCAATACGATCTCCTATGAGAAAGAATAAAAAGAAAGCAAACGCTGCCCTTGAAAAATAACTCACTCAAACATACAAAATCCTGGTACACAATCCAGACCCTAATAGATTATTGAACAACAAACTAATTTAAAGCAAACCAAAGTTGCACCCAATCTTAGTTGTAGCATGAGGCCAATAGAGTTTAGGCCATAGCATATCAAAGCTTAAGTAAAGTGACTAAATGTTGATACAGCGCGCGCACACTCTTGATCTTCTACAAAAGTTCTTTCATAATAACTAAGCATTACTACTTCTCCATCATCTAAAGAAATCTAGTATAACTTTAACATGCACCACTTAAATAATTACTATATCTTTTGTTGTATAAGAAATTTTCCAAGAAGCAGGATCAATACGAGAACACACACATGGGATGAAAAGAGTAAAATAGTTTGACAATCAATGTGATATATGCACATGGAAACTATCTGCATGGGTATAAATAAGTTGTAGAACAAGCTAACCCTTCTATCTCAGCATTTTATAAAATGTACCACCATATACAATTTCTAGGATAGAAGCATAATCAATACGAACTACAGAAAACAGAAGGAGAAAGATTGAGAAGCAAGTGAAATAACTATAAACACCAAAGTTAAGGAAGCATCACATTCTTGGGAACACAGAACACAGAGAAAATAAAGCGAAAAAAGCCTCAAACTACTGTTCAGCTTCAGAACAGTTACTACAGAGAAAATCAGAAACTATTTCATATCATTTGTATTATTAGCATCAAATTCATCAACCATCAAATATATCCCCGTCAAATTCAAATACCCAGCAAGCAATCATCAAACATGGTCACAATTGAATCCACACAGTATATCAAGCTGAAATGTCACACCAAGGCTGGATATCTTCTGGGCATGAAAAATTTTCCAAATCAATATCAAAAGTTTCAACCTTTATCAGAACCCATTTCAGATATTAAATGATTAGAAAGATTAACATCATCCTTCATATAGTTCCAAACTTTTGGGGATGAAATAAGTAAAAATAAAGCTGATGAATTGGAAAACTGACATTGGTTATCTCTCTGAGACATAAAGATTTGTCCTTTGCCTTTGGTGGCCTCTCAAAGTTGAGCTGCAAATCATTGTTAGATACTCAGATAACAATCAAAACCAAAAGCATATTATCATATAGAAGTGAAACAAAGAGAGAAGAGGGGACCTTGGGGGATGAACAGGAGATGGGTATGTGTTCCTGGAATGGAACAATAGCCATGGCGTCTCTCTTTGTCTCACTCATGGTAAAAGAGTCAAGAGTCAAGGGTTGAAAGACTGGAATAGGCGCTGTAATATTTGAGACAGGGGGGAAGATGAAGAAGCCGTTCAATTCAAAATTGAAAATTTTAGGGATGTGGGCTGCTGGTGTTCTGAGAAAAAGGAGTAGGCGTGTGGGTTTCATAATATTTCCTCAAGTGGGGTGAAACTGTAAAACTGTGACGGACCTACAATTCATATGTGGAATTGTGGATCAGTTTATTAGTAATATTGTTATTACACAGTTCTTTTTTTTTTTTTTTTTGCATTAAAACATTGAAATGGACACATGAAAAAGTTCTTCATTGGATTGAGATCTAGTTTAATCAATTTTGTGTAAATGGTCATTTTCCTTTTTTTTTATCTACACGGTACGAATTATTAAACAAAACTATACTTGCTTAAAGTAATTGGATATAGAAACTGATTAGATATTCCGAATAAAACATACATCGAATAGAGACTTAGAGATCTTTTGCCTTATCTTTCATTCAGGATTGGTTATGAGAATTCAGATAGAGTGGAAATTTTAGGTTCATTGCATTGCATTATAATCATAACAAAACCCAATTCGATTTGTCGACTTACCAAAAGCGACCTAGTAGCAAAAGGAAACAAAAAAAAAAGTTGTAAATGAAAAGAGAATGAGATGAACCTTCTAAAAAGGCAAAGAAGAAGGTAAAGATCGATGGAGTTTATAACTCGAAACAAGGAAGAGAAGGCTCCATGCGGCTTACTAACTGGACAATAGAGAAAGCTCCATATTCTGTTTCTTTGAGAAACCAATTTGCGATAAAAATAAACTCCTACAAGTATTCGGCCGATTGTTTCACTTCATGAGCAAAGAAATGTTGCTCTTATTAGAATTTCATCCCAGACACCAGGTTGAGACATCAAGTCCTTCACCTTCCGTTGAGGATCAATAGATGGTCGGTGTAACAACTTTGAAAGTGCATGATTTGTTCTCCCTGACTCTTTGTACATCACCCGTTCACTACAGAGCAAACCATTTTAGCCCCATAACAAACTATTTGAGATCGTTTTTAGAGGAAACTACTCGAGATCGTTGAAGACCCCAAAACTTCTCTTGCATCTGCCCAATTGGTTGTTGGAAAATATTTCACCTTCAAGCAATGTACAAGAGCGTTGGGTGCCGGAGCAATGCGCTATAGGATTTGTAAAAAAGAGGATGTCAATTTCACCCCCTAAAAGGGGGATGTTAGTGTTTGGCTATTAGTTACATCATTTTCCAATATTAGCTGGAAATGACAAAAGGCAGAACTAGAAGATAGAATAATCCTCCCTGCTTCATGTTACCCCAAAATATCTGCAAAAGGAGTCTCCGACTCGTCAACTAACATCTCCAACAAAAGTTGAATTCTCATGACATAAAGTGTTTCTTCATCGTACCTTTGGCACATCTGCAGTTGTAGAACTTCAACGATCCAGACATGTACGGGAAAGGAAAAATACACTGATGTTGTCATCACCAAGGGGCCTTAGCCACTTCTTTGAACATAGCCTCAAGGTTCTCTGAACTTGTCTTTAGAGTCTCAATCTCAAGGTTGAGCCTATTTGTGACCTCTTTGGCTCTTAAAAACTTTGCTTCCAGGGTTATCAAATCTTTTACTGCTTGGTCTCTTGCAAGTATAGCCTCTCTATTCAGTTTTGATTTTGAAGCAAGGCTTGCAAGCTTGTCCAGCCGGGCACGCAAGAATCCAACATTCATGCCCAAGATCTCAGACGCTTGCAAAGTCTTATCCCAAGTCAAAAAATCACACTCTGAAGTAGTAATCTTGCAGGCTCTAATGACATCTGATAGATTTACTGTTTCTGAAATAACTCCGGCAACCAGATTGGAGTTAAGAGGCTCAAGAATGTGCTCATGAAGAAATGAGTTTTGACTGCGGCAGAGCTCATAGTACTTGATCAGATGGTGTTTGAAGATCTCAGCATTTATGATTGAACCACCGACTGTGACCTTAAAGTTTTCAAAGCAGCTCACTTCTTCGAAAGGGATAACAGACTCTGAAACCCTTATTGCATCCGGAACTTCCAAATGAAGAACTTCCCGATCAATTTGATTGTGGTCTGATATTTGACCATACTTGGTATTACAGGCTATGGTGTTCTCCTTAACATTTCCATGCATAGTTTCCACTGAAATAGGTTGCAGTTTCCCGTTACCTGAGCTTTCGTATGCAGTAACTTCTGCTGAATGAATTGTGAAATGATTGAGGGGGTCAATAACTGTCAATCCATTCATTAAAAATAACATGACGAATTTTGAAATTCATAAAATAACTTACTATTTTTGATTTGCCTAATGCCATCATCAAATTTGTTAAAACCAAGAGTGCAATCCACTTTATCTGAACCATTTGATCTAACAATATACACCTAAACAAGTAAACGATAAAGAATGCAACGGTAGTAAGGCATCCACAACCAAGGGTAGTATCTAAAGCAATAAACGCAAGGGCTCAACTCAAGAAGACGCATTAGCAATTATTCACGCCCTACTAACTTCAAATTTCTATTAAGGGGAAACTCCATCTAAAGTCAAAAACCATATGATACACTCAAATATTAATCCATTACCAACTAAACTAATACTATCCTTTTTTGCAAGCTAGAGGTAAGATCATCATCATCATAATCACCATCATCCTTACCGCAGCAGTCATAATGACATTCCTAGTGTTAAACAACCACTACACCCCAAAAGCTTACTCTGTCAGGCGAAGGGGGAATAATACACAAACCCATCTTTGACAAATCAATCACACTTCAGATCAACTAAAAATTTACCAAACTGGGTTTGCAAGTAATCACACTTCTTTAAGACCTTGATGTCTATTCACAATTGTCAGTTAACTAATTGTATTATTATGGTACTTGCAATCACACAAAGGAAACAAAGCTTATCAAGAAGGTTTGAACAATTACCTTAAATTTTGAAGGCATGACTTTGTGAAAAACTACAACATCTCCCTCCAGTAACTTGTGGGCAACTGAGAACGCTCTCCATCCACCGCTCAATCCTTCCTTCTCCACAAGATATTTTGTTTGGTATTCCTCTCCTTTTTCATCTTCCAAGACAATCATTGTGTCATCTTTTGGCATATGGTCATGGCAGAACGACCTAGGAATACCCTGACAACCCCAAGTTATGTGCACATAAGTTACTCTAGTAGTCCATTCCTTCATATAACAATAATGCAGAATTGTGAGGTGAGTGAGATTACAAGCCAGAAGACTCGAGTAACATGTGACGGCATCATAATTTTGACGAAACTAGGAAACTCCGGTGCTAGGTTTGCTGCAAGCTCATTTGCTCTTTCAAGAACAGAACACTGAGCTTCGGATGTATCATATAAGCTTAGTAACTTGGCCTTCCTAGATGTCTTTGGTTTATGGCTATTGAGCAAATAAAAGACGCTTTAGTGTTATTCTTCTAACAAATAAAATTAGGGGAAGAAGGTTAACAAGTTTTTTTTTTTTAACTATACTCACTGACCTCTCAGACTTCGTTGGATTAGCACTGGCCACCTGTTTTCCACCATTTGCCAAATTATTCTGTTAGCTTATCATTTGAATCTACTGGTAAAGAAGCATAATACCATACACAAAACTTTAAGACATGAATAAGTGAATAACCAAGAAAAAAAGAGGCACCCATATAAGCACTACAAAGTTTCAAAAGTTTTGGCCAGGAAAGTTTCCACAAGAAGAGACTTCCTATCTTCACTTTGATCATCAAAGTCTCAGAAACTAATGCCAGTTACTAAAAATGGGTCGTCACTGAAAAACAGGATTTCTCTAAAATCATCCCCATTCAAATCTTTGCTCTCTTCACAAGTTCACATTCAGAAAGATACAAACTTTATGGTAAAAGATTCAAGCTTTATGCTGATCAGAATCATCCAACCATAATTTCAATATGGGATGGAAAGGCAAAAACCCACAAGAGATAAGTACAAAATGAGCACAAGAATAGAGGAAAAGCATAGAGAGTGAATAGCGCTTCTCACATTGTTCTTGGTCATCTTTTTTGAGACGTGAAGAGTTTTGACTGAAGGGAATGTCTTTGTCTTCGTTCTTTGGTGGTCTCACCCTTTCAAGCTGTTAATCGTTGTGATTGAACAGTAAGCAACTCACTGACAAAAGAAACCCATAAGCATATCCGAGAGAGAAACAGAACAAACCTTGGGGTGTGGGCAAGATGAGCTCTCTTTGGGTTGTTCAACAACCGCAGTGAACTCTCTCCAGAGGCGAATCCAATTCCAGAATATAAACTACTCTGATGGAAAGAGTTTGACTATATGGAAAGACTCCGGTTTCAAATCTGTCGAAACACTCGAAAAGGCTACAAGTTTGTCAATGGAGTACGAAAATAGTAGGGGCTCTTTGGGGTTTGCCCAATAGAAATATGGGTTTATTGTTTTATTATTGTTGCTACCTAGAATCGGGGTCGGTCGGTGTTCGCTCTTTCGATCGGTGGCTGAAACTGAAGGTAAATCTTGGCGGAGCGGATGAGCCACTCATCTATATTAACAGAAAAACAAACGGGGGGTTAGCAACCAAAAAAGTGAAATTTCAGTAAAATCTAAAAACCTAAAATACTTTTTATCTCATGGAAGGAAACTAACGCATTGCAACTCCCCAAATTCCCATAACCCAGCCTCTCCACCCTTTGACTCCCAAGTTCAACCCTAGACACCCGGATGCGAGGTCGCCGGCGCCGCTAATTCCACCCCACCCTGATGAGAGTCACTGTGGAAGGGAAGGAGGAGGCTTGGGTGGAGAGAGAGACTAGCCAGTCGAAGTATATGGCAAAACAAATCTGACGGCGACGCGGGTCTTGTTGAGGTGGTCGATGTTGCAGTTAAATTAGGGCTGTCAATTCAGATACGACCCGACAAAGCGACTCGAAACCCGCACGAAATAAAACGGGTAGAACCCGCGAATGATTAAAAACCGGATCAACTGCGGGTCAACTTGTCATGATCTATTTAATAAACGGGTCAACCCGTTAATACGAAATGAATTCACATAACACATTTATTAGATGAGTCAGGTTACATAATATATAACTCACTTACACAACATGCTTAAAAAATAATATTACATGTGTATAAAGGTTTAATACATCTTTCCTCATTTTAGACTAGAGTTACTGAAAGAGAGTGAGATAGAGGATTTTGGGTCGACTGGTATAGAGAGAGTGAGACTGAGAGATGAGTGTTGTGGATATGGGTATGAGAGTCTGGGCATAAGCTTTGGAGATAAACAAGTTCTAGTCTAACTTGAAACAAGATTATACAATTCAGACTATAACTTCTAGAAACTAAAGCATTGAGGCGGGTAACTCAGACGAGAGGATGAGAGTGTTTTAGGCTTTAGATTTAATTGGAACTAAAACTCTCACCCAGGAAAGATACTACATTGTTGATGTACATGCATAACACACTAACTAGACTGTTGATAGATGTGTGTGTAACAGCACCAAAAAGCTGAATACCATGAACACAAAACGTTTCATCAGCATCATCATCTAGCTATCACACATATCTGCTTAGCTGGTTGTGAAACTATAATTCCTGAGGCACATTAGAAAACAACACGAGGTAATTAAGTATATCATTACCAAGGAGCATCCATTACTTCTTTGAACACGGACTTGAGCTTCACTGAAATTCGAGAATCTAGCCTATACGTCTTCTTTTTTACTTCCAAAAGCTCTGCCATCCTGGTTCTCATCTCTTCTTCTTGTTTCCTTTGCAGTCTAGCCTCTTCACACATTTTTAATTTTGAAACAAGACTCACAAGCTGGTAAACAGGAAACCGACATTCATGCCAAACATCTCGCAGGCTTGCAAAGTCTTATCCCAAGTTGAGAAACTATTCTCCACGGTAATGATCTTGCTGGCTTTAATGGCATCTGCAATATTGGTTGTTTCGGAAATTATCCCAGCTACCAACTTTTGGTAAAGACCCTCAAGAAGGTGTTCATTAAGGAAAGTGTTCTGGCTGCAGCAGAGCTCATAATACTTGGTCAGAAGGGGTTTCGGAAACATGGGATTTATGATTAAACCATTGTAGATGACATCAAAATTCTTTATGTAGCGCACTTCATTCAAAGGGACAACAGATTCTGGAACCTTGACTCCTTCAAAAAATTCGCAACTAGTATCTTCAGTATCATCTTCAGACAGATCAGACAATGAACCATGTTTACTATTACAGATTGCGGTTTCGTCCCTTTGAATATCTCCTTCAGGATTTTCCACTAACATAGATTCCATAATCACATTTTCTGCCCTCTCACATGCATTAGTATCTGCTGCATGAATTAAATTATGTACACAATATAGGGATGAAAGCACATAAAATTTCTACCTGTCTAACCATTTATGAAAAACTTTGTTACTTTGAAACTACTTACCAGAATCTACATGTCCAATGCCAGCATCTAATTGGACAAGGCTCAGAGCGCATTCCACTTCACCTAAGCCATTTGATCGAATAATATAAAACCTAAAATGCAGGCAGAAACTCAATTCAGGGTTCATGTGCATTTTATTAGTATGAGTATCTTAGAGCAATACAATATCTCTAATCTATGCACAGCAGCCTAAAAGTATGGGCTCAGTCTCAGTTCGTGAAGAAGCTTTACTACGGAGAAATAAACTTATCCTGTTTCTTGAAATCTCCCTGCAGCCACTCCAAATCTAAGAGAAATAACACAAGCTCGAAAGATTTGTGACCACTAAACATATCCAATGTATTTCTCTAAATAACAAAAAGATATGAAATTATATATATGTCCCATTATCATCACAATACTTTGGTTATATAGAGAGAAAACCTTCAATTGCAAGGTAATTAATAACCAATTTTGTAATCAAATGGAGTCTTCCTCACTTTTTACATGAGACTTGTAATTGAAGAATTTAAAGAACGTTTTGCAAGGGATCATAACAAACAATTCAAGAAGGACTGATCATTTACCTTGAACTTAGATTTTTCGACTAGGTGGAAAACCTTGTGAGAAACTGAAAACCCTCTCCATCCACCACTCAATCCTATCTTTTCGACAAGATACTTTGTGTCAAACATTGTGTCTTGCTTCGGCAAATGCTTAACGCAGAATGTCCTAGGAAGACCCTGCCAATCAAAAGTTAAACACATACATAAATATATCACCACACTAGTCCTTCCCTAGCCTTCAAGTAATTGTACAACACTATTAAGATGATGAATCTGTCTTACAAGCCAAAAACATCCAGAAACATGTGATGGCAACATCATTTTGACCATGGTAGGAAACTGAGGATCTAAGCTTGCTGCAACCCCCTTGGCTCGTTACAGAACAGAAAACTGGGCTTCAGAAGTCTCATATAAACCAAGAAAGAAGTAAATTAATTAAACTCACTAACCTATCAGCCCTCATTGAATCAGCACTGACCACCTGTATTCCAGACTTTGTGTGAAAAATTCAGTTAATTCAAAATTGCATGAATTGATTTTACAAAGAAATGAAACCATCACCGATAACAACACTTGGGTTATGATTATTGTTATAACCAATCCAATATCTGTTCAAACAATATATATATATATAACAAAATTAAAACAAAATTGGAAATATTACAATGAAAAACAAATAACATTAACTTGATTGATCAGATAGAGACTTGTTTTGCAGTGACCTAAGACTGAAATTTGTCTCCGCTTGTGCTGCAGATTCGGACGTCTATCTAGAGGATTCAACTATCTGGTTCAAGTTCTTGCACAAGAACTTGACCCTAGCGAATTTACTTTATGCTTCAGAAGAAATAGTTTTGGGGATGAAGAAGAAGAATGAATCGATAATAGAAACAACAACAGAAGTCGTCCTTATATAAAAGTCAATTCGAACAGGTATAACTGTTTCGAACAGACACAACTGCTCGGACAGTTATGTCTTTTGATATTTATCCGAATTAATAATTTAAATTAAATGATATTAATTTTTAAAAGTTAAATTCGGATTTAATCTACAGAGCCTATGGCCCAATCTTTGACTTTTATTATATATATATATATATATATATATATATTTCTATTGAAAAACCCAATAGAAAGCTCATCAAGCCCATATTAGGCCTATCATCTATTTAATGAGTCACATGGGTGTTTCCATATAAAGACTCACACATTTAATGCTTCTTCAATGTGGGATTAATATCACACAAGTTCCAACAATACCCCACATTTTCTATTCAAACTCTAATAATACCCCACATTTGAATAGAAAATAAGATAATAAAGAGGAACTTATTTTACTATTTCCGAGAAACTAAATATGATAGACATCAGAAAATCTGTCTTTTGGACTTGAACCTTTCGTAGTGAATACTTATCGGACTTACTTTGTGGGTAGTGAACTTTAGTCTTGAACTAACCACGTTTTGTAGTAAATCGAGACAACAAATATCACACATATCATATCTATACATAGTTCAATTCTTACGGTTGTGTTCATTTCGGTCTTAAACAAATTCTTCGTCATGAGTATTTTAGAGAACGTAGCCATCTCGGTTCTCAAAAATGCGACCACACATCAATCTCATATAGGTAATGTCAATCAAGAATAGTCTGTACTATTCCACTTTAAAAGCTATTAGCATTATTAAGAATAAATAATTATTCATCCCTTAATCGTCAACGGAACAACACACTTAAATTTATCATAGGAATGAGCATATATGTGTGTTTATGCTCCTTGAGTCTTCCCCAACTAGTTTGCCTATTGAACCTAGACCATGGGATCTCCAATGTTGCTAGGTTAGGTTTCCGCCAAGTAATAACTAATTGTATTGGCTTTAAGCTCATTCCCCTCGATGTAAAGACTACTTGCTCTCTATTTAGGCCTATTGTCAAAGGATCTGCTATATTCTCCTTTGACTTTACATAGTCGATGGAAATAATTTCATTCTTGAGCAAGCCTCGTATTGTCTTGTGACGACGCCTTATATGCCTTGATTTGCCATTGTAGATTTGGTTCTTCGCTCGTGTAAGAGCAGCCATACTATCACAATGTATGCAAATGGCAGTAACAGGCTTTGGCCACAACGGAATACCCTCTAGGAAGTTTTTGAGCCATTCCGCTTCTTCGGCGGCTTTATCTAAGGCTACAAATTCCGCTTCCATAGTTGAACGTGTATTCACTGTTTGCTTTGATGACTTCCAAGATACGGCTGCACCTCCAAGTATAAATACATAACCACTTGTGGACTTACTTTCCGAATGATTGGAAATCCAATTAGCATCACAATATCCTTCTAATACGGGAGGATATTTTGTATAATGCAATCGATAATTCATTGTATGTTTTAGATATCGGAGCACTCTCACTAGTGCATCCCAATGATCTTTCCCGGGATTGTGTGAGTAATGACTAAGTCTACTCACACTATATGCTAAATCCGGTCTTGTACAATTCATTATGTACATCAAGCTTCCAAGAACTTGAGTATACTCCAATTGAGACACACTTTCTCCTTGATTCTTCTTAAGATGACTAGAGGGATCAAATGAAGTAACAACCGGCCTATCATCATAATGTCCAAATTTTCTAAGGACATTCTCCACATGATGAGATTGAGTAAGTATGTAACCATCTGAATTCCTTTGAATTCGAATACCAAGAATTACATCTGCTACTCCCATATCTTTCATATCAAAAGAGAAGTGCAACATTGTCTTAGTTTGATTAATTACATCCGTATTCGTTCCCTTAATAAGCATATCATCCACATATAAACATATAATGACACATGCATTTCTACATTGTTTAACGTAAACACATTTATGTGGAGAATGTCCACATATATATATATATATATATATGTGCATATAACGACCAGCTAAATAGTATGTGTTGAGTTCTTACATAAGAAATTAAAATGAAAAAAAAAAACTAAATTTCTCCAAATTGTAGGTCTTGTTACCTCTGTCCTAAACCAGCACACTATCATTCTCAAAAGAAAAACAAACCAGCACACTAATTGTCATTCACAATACATGTGAACTAATTGTCAATTATTCTTAACATTTTCACGTGTCATGTATTACAGATTAAACTGTAATATGGTAAACGCAGCTTGAACATCATTTAAGGTACCTTCCTGGACTTTGTAAACCTGCACAAGGAAATCGAACATGTGACATCAAATTTGAGGATATTAAGAACCAAGTAGTTCTATATTACCAAAAAAAAATGTAGTTCCTGTGATTTAAAAAAGCCGTGTCCCAAAAAGAAAATTAGTGTCATACCTTAAACTTCAAAGGTTTCACCCACTGGAAAACTCAGAGATCACCTACAACTAATTTACTGTCTGTACAAAACCTTCTCCATCCACCACTCAGTCGTCTATATTTCCCAAAATAATTCACATAATATTCTTCTCCATTTTCATGTACCAAAATAATTTTTGTATCATGCTTTTGTTCATTGCAAAATTGTTTAGGCAGCGTCTGTCAATAAGACAACAAAGTGGATCAGCTAAACTTCAATCACATTCGGCCTTTTATATATGTTTGATGCATGGCTAGCTACAGTTATAGACTTACCAAACTGTTTTTATTTTGTACAACGTCAGACGGTATCATACACTTCAGAAAGAGAGGGATTTTGGCTTCTAAATTTGCCAGGATATCTTGAACTTGACTTCTTACAGAAGGCTTGTCATGATAGTTTGGCTTAGTCTTCTTGCATTTGTAGCTACTTAATCAATCAATTAAGAAATGATAGATGACCACTTTAGGCTTAATGGCTCAAAAACAACATATTCTTCTTTTATCTTATCAAACAGTGTTTCTGTATAATTCCGGAGACTATGGAGAATCATGGTGGAACACGAACATGAACATAAACAACATGGGCGAAAAACAAGGATATATAGTGGTTTACAATGCCATCGGAGGACATGACTACGTCCACTTATGAATCAACTATCATGGCTAATAGGTCTTTGTGGAGCGAGTAAAGATTATTCTTTCTACATATGAGAAGCCTTCCTTTTATAGCTAAGGAAGGTTCACTCACATATTATGTTTCCGATGTGGGACTAACTACACATATCTCATCATTGTGTCTTCTTGTGGAGCTTGGAGAAGCACTTTCCCGATGTTGTACCGATGATCTTTCATCATGGTGAGGTAGAATATACATCGTATCTACAAGTTTTCTAACTAGTCTATGGGCGGGGAAGGTAGTTCCCAACTACCGACTACAAGTCCCCCCAAGTTCCCATTCAAGACACGTCTTGAGTGGGGACTTGATATATAAATGTCCATAGACCAGTCATTTATCAACGGGTACCCAGTCCCAGTCCCCCCAAGTCTGTACTCAAGACGTGTGTTGAACGGGTCTTGCGCATTCTGGGTCTTACTTTTCTTGATATACACCATGTTATTTAAGTCCGCCGATAAGATAAAAAATGCCCCTCCCGACCCCCGGCCTCAAAACTTACTCGGCCGGGCGAGGTGTGCTCACGTTTCCAATGGCAAGGTATTGTTGGTTCCTTTTTTACGGCCATCTGGGCGTTACACTTTCCCATGGTAGTTTTGATACGTGCTCAAAACTTAGTGATTATTGTACCTTTACAATGAACAAATGATCGACAAGTATTTGATCAACACAATTATAGGGCCAACCAAGTATGATTATGGCATAATAATTATCAAAAAGCACAATGGTTCATTCAATTGTGTAATACTGAACGTCGAACGCCAATCTCTCGGTGGAATACCAATCTTGGTGGAATGTCAATCTTGGTGGATTACCTATCTCTCGGTGGAATGTCAATCTTTCGGTGGAATGCCTCTCTCTCTCTCGGTGGAATGCCAATCTTTTGGTGGTTTCTCAGTCTAATTATGAAGACTTAGACTTTCATATTCTGATTGTGTTTTCAATCTAATGAAAGACAACCAAATAAGGGACTTACCTGTGAAAATAGCTGCCGAAAGGGTGGACAAAAGAGATGCAGATTCATACCCGTACTACTCCCGGATAATGAATCTTTGTTGCCAGTACGGTCGGGCTGCCTAAAAGATTTGTTGACTTTTTCCAGGTAAATAGCTCCGGGTGTCCATAGTTTTTTTTTTGGTCCCGGTTTCTGCAGATACAAGACCACTTTTTGAACCTCAATCCCCCTCTGATGGCTTCTCCACTCGGACTTATCTTTCACTTTAAACCGAACTTAATTGTCCATGCTATTGAATTCATCTTTCTTGTTGTTCATACCAGGCTCTCTGGGTGGCCAGAGTACGAAGACGGGTGTCCAGACCAAAACCACTTTCAGATGGAATTCTTGTACCATCTCTAGTCGGAAGCGGGAATTAAACCAAGACATATATGGATGCTTGATGGAGGTTCCCGGAGATGATCACCCATAGGGAAGCTGCCATCGGGTGGCCAAGTTTGATGGTTGGGTGTCCAGATCAACACTATTTTGCTTCTTTCAGTTAGGATTTTGTGGGTGGCCATGTGATTTGCAAGTGAGACCATATGTGTCTAGACCGAGTTGCTTGAGCGGTGCCCATCCCGGCCGGGCAATTGATCGACGTTGCCGGTGGATCCCGGGCGCTACCAGCTGGTTCACGACGCATCACTCCTGGCCGACACAGGATGAGCTTGGCCCAGGAGGGCTAATCGGGCTGGACCCGGCCGATTATGACATCGTCCCACTGGCTCATAACTCTAGTGGATTTTGCCGGGTACTCTCTCAAATTTGTGGGCTGGACCGGGCTTGAGTCCTTATGTTGGTTACTCGGCCGATCGGCGACGCCGGTCTCCGCCCAGGTTTCAATGACTGCAAGTGCTCCCGGCCTGCCAACTTGTCGATAGATCCCAACCTAGTGAGAACCACCGGGAAGTAGTAGCTGAGGCTGGCGACGAACCCTTGCATCTCGGGAGGAGTATACTCGGGCGGTACCTTCAAATGCTGCCGGTGGAGTCATCGAATCTCGATGAGCCATTTCCGGGTTTCGCCTATAGACCCAGAGTCAATGTAGTTTTTTTTTTATTGGAGACTACCCGGTGATGAAGGGCTCCCGGGCGGGTCAAGCTATTCCGCCTGTTGGTTGGGCCTGGGCCTGGGCCTGCATACCGGACACCATGTGCTGACTTCATGCTTGAGCCTGCTAGCAGAGCAACAAGACTTTTTGTAACATTTCTCACAGATGGCGCCAAATGTTTCTGCATAATCCCGGAGACTATGGAGAATCACGGTAGAACACGAACATGAACAATAAACAACATGGGCAAGAGACAAGGACATATAGTGGTTCACCATGTCATTGGAGGACATGGCTACGTCTACTTATGAATCAACTATCATGGCCAATAGGCCTTTGTGGAGTGAGTAAAGATTATTCTTTCTACATATGGGAAGCCTTCCTTTTATAGATAAGGAAAGTTTCCTCACATATTATGTTTCCGATGTGGACTAACTACACATATATCTCATCATTGTGTCTTCTTGTGGAGCTTGGAGAAGCACTTTCCCGATGTGGTACCGATGATCTTTCATCATGGCGAGGTATGATATACATCGTATCTACAAGCTTCCTGACTGGTCTATGAACGGGGAATGTAGTTCCCAACTACCGATTACACATAGTAAATGGAGACACAGTAGATTTTGTAGATTAAGCTCAAGAACATAAGTGTAATCTCAATTGGAATATAATCCGAAAGCATTATCACTCACCCGCTTGTTGTTAGGAATTGGAGTCGGGGAACGTCCTCTCAAAGAAATCGCCTTTCATATTCATGTTGAGTATGGTTCAATCGCCTTTCCTCTCCAGAGCAGAGCACTGAGCCACAGAACTTTACAACTCATCACCTTGTCTTTTTGTACGTATGCACAGTTTACAAAAAGAAGTTATAAATTTATAATATTATTTTTTAAATTGCTTAAATATAGAATCATGATTTGGACAGATCAGATAAGAAAATTGTCGTTTGAATTTCCACGTATAAAATTCGTAAATGTATTCTGTTTCAATGAAGACGTTGGAATTTTGACTCCCATTTTTCAAATTAGGAAATCTCATAATGCCTTTGAGTGTCGCATATTCAAATAATTAATTACCTTTCAACATCTTTCTATCTTTTGAAATTTTGTTTACGGACATTTCGAGAAGTAAACATATTATTTTCTCTCTTTTTTGACAAAATGAAAATTTTATTAATATTTGAAGACCATAATGGCAACATACAATAATCGCAAATGGTCATATATTACCATTACATTAGAAAATGAGCTTACTTATTGTGAGGCTAGTAGAATACCAAAAACTAGACACAAAAAGTAACCAGGGAAGCTTATTGCTGGAGCCAAGACGTTGAATTGCAGTACTAGTAGCAACGTACAACCATCTGGATGTAGCTAATCTTTGCAGTCTACCTGCTCACGCACCAACACAAAAGCAACACTACATTTTATTGTTGCCCTTCGGATCAGGGGTTGGAGGAGTGCCAGAGAAGAACACACTCAACATTTTGTCACTGGTAATCTTGGGTTTCTGTGATGATGTCGAATCAAACCAGATCGCAGTTTGCTAGAAAATGCCACCCAGACCCCTAATTACGAAACCCAAAAAAGGTAGAGCTCATCAAATTTGCCCACAAATGAGCCCAAGTTCATAAGGTTCCATTCGTTTTGGACCCCAAAATTCATTTGGAGACGAAATCCAATCAACTTTTGGGCTGCCAATTAATTAACTTGGGGCTCCAGACTGGTTTACTAGCCCACCGATCCATTTGCAATTTTGTTGCGACCATGTGCCGGTAGTCTTGGTCGCACAACCGTCACCCTAGACTAGACCATCACCCTCACTGCCAGAATCATCCTCACACTCGCCAAATTGATATTCCTCAGCAACGTCACAACGTACCACCTAAATCGCCAACACTACAGAATACCACCTAGTCGTCCTTCTGAAACCTTGAGGCGTGTTCTTCTTGGTCGGATTCGACCTCCATAATTATGCGATGATCACCCTTAGAGCACGACGTCGGTGAGATCTTTCTGGGGTGCTTGGAACCTTTCTTCTGCATAGCCTTGAGATTTGTTTTCCTCTAAAGGAAGGTGAGAGGCTGAGATAGGATTAGAATTGGTATGGAGAAATTTTGGATGAATCGTCGCTGGATGACTTTCACCATTGATCGCTGAAACAAGCCAGCGAGAAGCAGAGAACAGGTCACTGCTTAGTTGTGACGACTTGCGTCCTTAGAGTTCCAAGCCGTGACAGCTGGGATTTGTAAAGGAGAGAGAGAGAGAGAGAGAGAGAGAGAGAGAGAGCGGCGGAGCATCCCGACCATTAGGTAACCAAAAAATGAGTGAACATATTCTTTCATCTTCTTTTACGTTGACGAATCTTACTTTTGTAAATCTCAAGTAATTTGGATTAAAAAAAAAATCATTATCAGAGTATTTTTCTTTGGTTATCACATACAACTTAAGTACAAAATAAACATGATTTTTTTACCGTAATTTGACACAAGCTTATCAAAATGATATCATATGAATAGCAATTCTTTATTCCTTCTCCATAATATGTCTCTAAAGGTTTGGTTTGGTACATATAGAGCTTAACTTCGGAAGTTTTCAAGGTATTACTTTTCTTTATCTACTCACGTAACATGTTTATGTTGATGAAGTGATAAATCATAAAATGTTTATTAAATTTTACGATAATCCGTTATTATTTGTTTGTAAGAATCTTTAAAAGTTTAGGTTTTAAAATCTATATGAATCCAAAAGATTTGTGAATATGCATAAATCTAAAAATTCTTTTTAAATCCATATCCCTTAAAAAAGTATACAGAAATCTGAATACAATACACCCCCCTAATTTTAGTCTATGTTAAGACTTATTTAGTTACTTCATCCCGCATCAGCACCATCCTGCCATCGAGATCCCGTGCGCCGCCACCAGATTTGACACCGCTGCCATCGCCTGCCATCCCGTGCTGTCGAGATGAATGGTTCCTATTCAGAGTAGTAGAAGAGTCCAAAGTAATCTCTAGATGCCTTGGCTCAATGGCTTATCACCTATTTGTTGGGCACCAAAATATTTTACAAGTCACTTAAGTCGCATTTGTGGAGCTAGTGTATTGAGTTTCTGTTCAAAATTAAATTTGAGAGGGATCTTTGAACTTGGTCGGAATTGCTGAGCGTCGAAAATTATGGCTGAAATAGTAGGTCCTATGTATGAATTATTTGACGGGTGCAACCAGAAATTGAACATCAATCGTTGTGTTGAAATGAATGATTCAACTATTATACCTAAAAACAATATATAAACAACACATCATGACCATTATACCAAAAAATTATAACCTTTTTTTTTTTAAAATAAAGGACTGGGTGCTCCCCTAAATTACAGTTCGTACGTATTAGAGTATTACAGTTCGTACGTATATGGATCATCTCCTAATCTCATCATCAAAATGCTGGCCACATTCTCGATTACTTGGAACATCTTCAAGTAACAAGTCCTGGATGAAATAGTAGCTCAGAGCCAAAATGATTATTATCATTGTAAATCCTCAGACTGATCAGCATCTACACGCTCAAAAAAATGGCATCTATTTCCAGACTTGTCGTTCGAATATTTTCTTGGCAAATATCTTTTGGAGGCGGCGTTGGATGGTACTCTTCTGCACCGTAATTTAATGTAAACATTTTAGCTTTGCATGAAGCAAACAGGTGATGAGGAACTTTAAAGAAACCTCCCTCTTAGTTTCTGAAAGATCAAAGGTCAAGAGAGAAAGAGAGAGTACCAAATAGCGTGGAGAGACTCAATTTCAAGAGGATAAAAGCTGCATCCACTTCAGTTAGATTATCCGGTTCCACTTTGTACACCTGCATTGTGTGTTTGTATAAGTAAACTACAAGAATCAAAAGGAAAATGCAAAGGCTGACGAATAAGCTCTTCATCCAAGCAAGAAATTCCAATTAATGGGCACAGGGTATCAAGAACCAAGCAATTCTTGTTGAAAATACTGAAAACTATGCCCAAGCAACAATAGAAGCATACCTTAAACTTCAAAGGACCGACCAAATGGAAAACTAAAAGGTCGCCAATAACTAAGTTCATTGCGACACAAAACGCTCTCCACCCACCACTCAGTCTCCTCTTGTCCCCAAGATATACTGTTCTATATTCTTCTCCTCTTTCATCTTCCAAGGTTATAGTTGTATCATGGAATGGCAAATACAAATAGCAGAATTGCTTTGGCAACGTCTGTCAATAGTCAATAGCACAATCAAGTACTCTATCAGCATGACTACCTACAATCCTACATATTCGTGCAGGGCATCAGGGCATGTACTCTACTTCCAAAAGCAGGAGACGGGTTTTAGACTTACCAAACTAAAGCCATGCACAACATTACAATGTATCATAGACTTCAAAAAGAAGGGGCACTCAGGTCCTAGATTTGCCAGGATATCTTGCAGTTGGTTTCTGACAGAAGACTTTTCATGATAGTTGGACTTCGTCATCTTGCGCTTATAGCTAGTCAATCAACCGATCAAAATATCATCATTAGCATTAACGCGTTATATCTAATTTACAGAACATTTTAGAAAATTTACCTACCCTCGATGCCTCAGGGGATCCCCAGCATTTTTCTGTTCAGGAAACATAAAATTTACCCAGTCAACTATTTGTTTCGTATAACTAGAAACGATATAAAACATCAACACCACCCAAACTAGTAGCACACAACAACTTCATTGGGTGATTATATCAAACATGTAGAGAAGCAACTAATGAGCAAGAAGAACAAGCTGGAAAACCCAAAAGAGAGAGAGCAAAACAGAGCAGATTGGTTCTCTAAGCTCCAAGAATCATAGATTCATAGTGAGGATTAGAACAAGTATGAATAATTAGAAAGGAAAAGGGTTGTGGGTTGTGACTCACTCGCTTAGCAATTGGACTCAAGGGACTTTTCCACTTCCAAGGCTTGAAACCATTTTGGCAGTGCTGCTCTACCTGCAAATTCAACAAGCAAAGCCAATATATCTCAATGGACACATTCACAAACCTTATCTGCAACTTCATCAAATACACATGTAGAAATAAGAGAGAGATACCGAAGGCGGCGAGGTGTGGGAATGAAGGGTGAAATCGTCAAATGGAGTTGTAGTAGTAGTGGTAGAAGGGACAGAGAGGTCAGGGATGGTGGTGGGATTCTCTTCGTCTTCCTGGAAATACTGGAAGAAATTCTCCTGCTCCAGATTCATGAATTCCCAGAGAGAGAGAGCAGAGGAGAGCTCTGCCACGTCACCACCTCGCTGTTAAGAACATGCAATTTTCCAATGGAGTGCGCAAATTGTCAAACCGGCTTTGAATCTGTAATTATTAAAGGAGGACATGTTGTTTCTCGGTCTGAATTACCAATTGTGCCCCCAGTAGACGATTCACTAATGTCTTAATATTTAATTTTTTTTTTCCGATGAAACAAAATAACAAACAAACAAACAAACTATACTTCTAATAACTTCCGTTTATAACTAGTTAGGAAGCGTTTAGATACATAAATTACGACATAAATTTTAGGTAAGCTTGTATGCTTGGTGTTCAAGTTAATGCCGTATAAATATAGTTGGTAAGTTGGGTTCTACCTTGTAAATTACTTGTAGCAAAATCTATCAAACTTATTGACGACCATGGCACCCATGTACGATCAATTTTGCACAGAGACTCCATGGGTTCATTAATCTTCCTTCACAATATCAAGCTTTTCCTCAATAAACATGCAGAGAAAAGAGCCTATACATGTAGTGCGAGTGCACCAATTAACGTGCATTCTTGTTGGTTTTTATATTTGGAGTTTTTTGAGATGAAAAGACATACAAGATCCTCTTGTACGTCTTTAAACATGATCATCTCGGGAATGGCTGGAATGCTGATCAAAGTTCCCCATTGCCGCCATGCTGTGATCTTTATCAAGACGCAGGTAAGAGTCCATTACTAGCTTGATCATATATATCTGCTTACTAGCTTGAATTCTAAACATTATGTTTAGAATTAATTTCAATTTACACCCCCTGAGGTTTAAGGTTAACATCATTTCACTTCTTATACTTTTAATTGAAAAAATTTACCTCATAAAGTTTTCAATTTTCATAAATCATGTCTAATTGCTGAAATTTCGTCTAATTCAGACGTTTATTTTGACTTCGTAACTTACTAAAAGGGCTAAAATAGTTTTATAACAACATAAATCGCATTTTAAGATTTTTTTTTTATAAAAATTTTATGCTATCATTTAACCACCAAAGTGGACAGAATTTTAACAATTGTGTCTGATTTATGAAAATTGGACACTTTAGGGGGTAAATTTTCAAAATTAAAAGTATGAGGAGTGAAACAATGTTAACCTCAAACCTCAGGGGGAGGTAAACTGAAATTAATCCTTATGTTTAATTGTGTAAACTTTATATGAACCCGATCATTATTACCTGATCGGTCGTCATGCAATATCAAGAAGGAACTACTATTTTTTGTATTTGGCTCATATGTTATATTGAACTAATAATTCTGGTTCTCGAACTGAAGTTCTTCTTCATCTGGTCGCACAAATACACTATCATTTGAAATTACAAAAAATAGTAGTTCCTTCTTAATGTTGCATGACGACCCCAACCTGATCAGGTTATTATAATGATCGGATTCATATAATTAGTTCACACAATTAAACATAATGTTTAGAATTCAAGTTGATAAGCAGATGTATATGATCAAGCTAGTAACGGAGTACTCTTACTTGCGCCTCGACAAATATCACAGCATAGCCGCAGCGGGGAGCTTTGATCAGCATTCCCGTGATGATCTTGTTAAAAGACGTATAAGGGGATGAGTGGTGGATTCAGGAATTAAACTTAGGTGGGTTCATATATAGAGTACTGATCATTATAAAAAATAAAACAAAAAATAAAACAAAAACCGATCATTCGGTCATATAACTGAATTATTATATCATAAGTTAAATTCTGAAAACACAATAACATATAACACCAATATAAAATTATTAATCCATTAAAAATAAAATTCACCGAGTTCAGAATTTTCAGACGTTTTTCATTTTTCATTTAGCCGTAAACCACTTATAAATAGTCATCTGTACAGAGATACTCTAGTATGGATTGCAAATCCCAGCAAATAAAAATAGAACGCTGTAATTTATTATGAGAGTAATGACTTAATGACATAAAATATTCTTGCTAAATTTTACTTTGACTTTCTAGACTCTAATAAATATTATAGTACTTTTTTCTAAATTTATCATTATTTATATTATTTTTTATTAAAAAGGATGATAATCACGTGAATAGTTAGAGATTTATTATCTTATTGTTTCTGTAACGTGGGGTCCCGTGGGTTTCTTTGTTTTCGAAAGGATCTGAGGGGGTGTTCATTATGCAAACACACCTATATATACCATTAGTTGATTCATGATCACCTATTATCACCGTATCTACAGAAAAGCTGATAGGGTCCAGACCCCGTCAGGCCGAATTGTAGTTCCGCTTCTAAGGGGATCGATCTTGTATGTCTTTTCATCCCTAAAAAACTTCAAATATAAAAACCAACAGAATGCACGTTAATTGGTGCACTCACACTAGAAATAGCTATTTTCTATGCATGTTTATCAAGGAAAAACTTGATATTGTGAAGGAAGATTAAACCTGTGGAGTTCCCAGTGCAAAATTGATCGTACATGGGTGCCATGATCGTCAATGAGTTTGATCGATTTGCTACAAGTGATTTACAAACTAGAACCCAACTATATTTATAGGGCATTAACTTGAACACCAAGCATACAAGCTTACCTAAAGTTTATGTATCTGTGTAGTACTGTATTAGATTTTTTTTTTCCCTTGTGATAGTTGGTTAATATACCATATTTGTTGAAGAGTATGTGAATGCGAGAATAAAAGGTCTACTCATTCATTGATAGATTGACCTTTATATAGGCATTACATAGAGAATCCCTGTAAATCAGGGTTTGATATCTAACAGATATTCTAGTCTAATAAAGAGAAGATTCGGTCAAGACATATCATCAAGGATAAGAATGTAAATTTCTTCAACACTCCCTCTTGTGTCGCGTACCAGAATCACATGGCGCATGCATGTTGCCTCGGTAAAAACCTTGCCGAGTAAAACAAAAACCTCTTGGGTAAAACCAAAAGACTTGGTCGAAGGAAAAAAGAGCACAACGCGCCAACTACAACTTGAAATGTAAAACATGTGTCGTAGACTCCCCTTAAAATGTAAAACATGTGTCGTAGATCCGATAGTATGTTACTGTAAAACTTTGGGTCACCAGGTAAAATGGATATCCCGGTTCAAGAGGCATGAAATAACTCAATAAGCAAAGGATAGTTAACCATGTATAGTGCTCCTAGCTCTATATACATATTAGAATCAGCTGAAGTTTGTGGAGTTCCTTGTTATAAACATTCCGGATTCATCTTGGCAAGTAATTGTGATCCTCAAAAGCACAAGAGGGCATGCGTTTTTGTATGTGTAAACGTTTCTCAATTTTGAGTGTCATCTCCTAAACCTATACACCTTCTCATCATTCACAAACTAGCGAAGCTCTTAGGACTTCTAACATCCTCAATATCAGCAGCTTGTCCTGGCTAGATCAAATCCACCACCCTGTAGAATTGGAGCGAAATTTATCGTCTTTGTAATCCGATCCTCAGTCTCATCATCATCTACAAGCTCAACATTTAAATCTGGTATTAGACATGTCTCTTGAATATTGCCGTGGAAAACATCCCTTGGATGAGGCGTTGGAGGGTCTTCCACTGCATAATATTTCATCATGTTACCATGTCAAGTTTGTAGGCAATATATATATATAGCCCTTCTAAGCTGCAGACATCCGCACCAATGGTTTTGGTGCGGATTTTCATTTTTACACCACTTTTCGATCGAATTTCCTCATCTCCACCGGTTAGTATCTAGATAATATTGTATAGATCATCTCTGTAAAATTTCAGCCAATTTGGTAATCGTAAGGCCCTCAAAATGGGGTCTTTCTGTTATAAACATGAACGGTTCATGTTTGATAAAATTCAGTCCGTCCATTGGTTTTTCGAGTTTGAGGGTCTTAATGATTACCAAATTGGCTGAAATTCTGCAGAGATGATCTACACAATATTATCTAGATACTAGACGGTGGAGATGAGAAAATTCGATCGAAAAGTGGTGCAAAAATGAAAACCAAAACTATTGGTGCGGACGTCCACAGCTGAAAAAAATCTTATATATATATATATATATATACACTATGCCATTTTCATCATCAGACGACGGTCCAAGTCCGTCGTCTGACGTTTTTTTTATGTCGTCTGAGGAGCTGTCGGGTGATAGTCTATCAGACGACGGAGAATAGCCGTCGTCTGAAATGCTATCACACGACATATCTTATGCCGTCTGAGAAGAGTGGAGATTGAAAAATTTCAATAAACACACCACAGTTAAGTGTGGACTAAATAAGCATCCAAAAACTGTAATATCATATCACAAGACACATCAAATGTCGTCTGTTTTTTATACCTACCACATATAAGTGTGGACTGATTGGAGAATAATTTGATTTATTGGATTTTTCTATCAAATCACACTTCAATTAAGTGTTGAGTGTGTGAGCTTACAACGTCAAAAACTTGTAATATATGTGGTTATATAGAAGATCTAACCTCACTTATCTGTCGTTTCACATTGTAAACTATTAAAAAAAAATTTGGTGCTTCTGTCATACGACATTTAGTTGTAGTTGCATTTGTATTCATACCACATATTTTTACTGTTCGACTTGGTATTACTACAGTTAACTGTCGACTGAATGAAGCATTATCATAGTTTGTTATGATTTTGTCATGCCGAGGTCCTTTACTTGACATATATATGCCGTCTGATTGAAGAATTACAAAATTTAATCTTGTGAGTCCTTCTCAGTCCACATATATGTGTTGAGGTAGCTTATATCCATCGACAATTTTTTTTTGTTTTATGTTGTTACATGACATTTGGACCACATATATATGTAGGTTGAGGGATAGCAAGTAAGTTTTTCCTATCCTAAGTCGACATTTTAATAGAGTTTGATTCTGTAAAATATGTCGTCTAATGCTCAATTGCACCACATTATCATGTTTTTTGGGAGTTTACATATGTTGTTTGATCTAGTACGAGACGACACATTTGTGTCTTTGGTTGCATGATGTTGCCTGTCTATTTTGGCTCAAAAAATACTGTTCATATGGTAAAACAGCCTCAATTTAGTACAAAAACCTGTGCATTCTACACCATATATGTCAATCAAACCTCACACATTATGAACCATAAGGAAATCAAGCTGCATTAAGTTTTGATGATATAACATATTAAAAAGGAATTGATAGTGAAAAGGATAAGCATATAGATGACCAAGAGAACAACTTGATCTATTGCTCATGAATCAATGCAGTAAGATTACTAGCTGCTTCCACACTGTTCTTCTAGCTTGATTCTCTTGGACAGTGGTTCACCATCCAACAAATTGTCACCATTGCGCTTGTGACTTGGATTCTTTTGTTCAACAGCTCCTTTTGTTTCGGCTTCATTGGCATTGTAAGTTTCAACCGGAATCATCTACATCTCAAATGTCTTTATTTTATTTGTTCAGTGTGTATATATATATATATGTATGTATAGCAATCGATCAATCAAGTTCGTCTATATGATGAAAGCCTAAACAAACGAAATTGATAACAAAAACTTAGTAGATCGGCTCTGCTATCCATAGTTAGATGGGTGAATAAGAATGGTATGATTACTTAGATTGATTTTTCTGCTATAAAAACTTACCAAGTGCTCATGGTGGTTCAGTGATGGAAAGAAGAGTTTGCTCAAAATTTTGGTGGTTAAAAGATGTGTATGCTAAATGTGTGATCTTGAAATGATCGAAATGAATAAAACCATTTTGCCTTCATTTTGCCTTTCGTGTTATGCATCATCTGTGTACATCTCTTTGCTGATCTTCGCTTTTCAGGCATGGCTTGATAGAGGCAAGTTTACCTGATGTTTCGATGACTTTCTGACCAGCTGCATCTGCCTGTGGTGCAACTCTCTGGCCTATGGACAGATAGCTGAGTATTTGTTTTCCTGGACATATCAAGGGGTCAAGGGTGTTGTCACTTCGTAGATTTACAAAATTACATACTATATACATATATGTCTATATATTTTTCGTCCTTTTTGAATAGTAATGCATCAACGCTACTTTTGTGATGAATAATGCAGACGTTTCATGTTGTCGATTTTGAGTCGACACCTTTTCAGTAAACATTCGGTTTTAGTTATTGTTTAAACCTGTGTAGCATAGAGTTAGGTGAATTACTAACAGAGGATCTGGAAATGAGAGAATGCCAGAAAAAGGGATTCTATAACAATGGAAAAGCCAACTTTTCATGAAATGAAGAAGATATACGTTGGAATCATTAAAGAAAAGAATCCAGCAATTCTGTGAAACAATTAAAGGAATACCATATGTGTTCATATTACATTCATACCATATTATATATATATATATGTTATGCTCAAAAGAACCACCACGAGCACCAAGCAAACTATCAACCTACAATATGGAATAGCAGACACGGAACCTAGCACGATAAGCAAGGTAGAAAATTTTGGAGCTGGTACAATTACAAATTTCCAGATAAAGTACGAGAGAGCTGTGGAGAAAAGGGAAAAGATTATGGCAAAGCTGATCAAACTATTGAGACGAAGGAGAGACTAACCAAGAAACTTGAACTGCCAGCGGAGGCGCGTACGGCGTCGTCGGGCTTCAAGGCTTCTGGGTTTTGCTCCTCGGCTTGATCTGAGTCGCCGGACAAGATGGTGGTTGAAGGAAGTCACCGAAAGTTGGGGCTAAGGCTTGATTGTCGAGCTTTGATGGTTGTAGGTGGTGGCTAGAGCTGGACCTTGCCATCAATATGGGTAAGATTTTAACCAAGGTGATGTGTGGCGTGTGATGGCGGTGGTAGTGAGGCGAGAAGGTGGCCGGAGTGCCTTTTACGGCAAGGGCAGTGAGGAAGGGAGAGTTGTTGAGGAAGAGGAGAGAGAAGAGCAGAGACGGCTAAGAGGAAGAGGGAGAGAAGAATGAGGGATTTAAGTAAGTGGTTTTGTTTTTGATAGAAAAAAAAAGTGTGGGAAGTTTAAGTTTTGGTGAAAAAACTGAGCGGGAGCCGAAAAGAAAAATTCGAGATTGGGGTGTTCATCAGACAACATACATATGTTGTCTGAGTTGACCAACATAGGGTTTTCGTTTAGATAAAAGTGTTGACTTTTAAAAGTATTTTTCAGACAACATATATATGTTGTCTGAAGTTACTAAGCAAGATTCCATTCACGTTAACCGCATCGACTGAGATCCGAACTTTATCGAAAATACTTGAATTTTGTTCTACACCCATAATTCACTATCATGTTGACATCTAACACTCAAACTTAAAAAAAATTATTTCCGTCATTTGAATCACAACGTGCGTACTAATGTGCTATAACATGTTTACTAAGTTCTTTGTAAACATACATTTTTATAAGACGACTATATGCAAGAAACAAAATTTACCTAATATGACCGTTGGATATGATCGCAGTACTTAAATATGTATGTGGAAGAAAATTTACCCATTTTCGATAACTTATAGGTCTTGATCATTAAAGTCAACTTCAATTATATATAAAACGTTCCTATTCTTCCTCATGAGGAGCGATATGATCGGTCGATAAACGTGTCTAAATGTTCACATAAAATAGTTTCGTTGACACTAAATGAGGGTATAAGAATTGACGAATCTCAACTTTAAGTATTAGTCGGTCTAGATAAAAGGGTTTTCGTTTAGATAAAAGTGTTGACTTTTAAAAGTATTTTTCAGACAACATATATATGTTGTCTGAAGTTACTAAGCAAGATTCCATTCACGTTGACCGCATCGACTGAGATCCGAACTTTATCGAAAATGCTTGAATTTTGTTCTACACCCATAATTCACTATCATGTTGACATCTGACACTCAAACTTAAAAAAAAATTATTTCCGTCATTTAAATCACAACGTGCGTACTAATGTGCTATAACATGTTTACTAAGTTTTTTGTAAACATACATTTTTATAAGACAACTATATGCAAGAAACAAAATTTACTTAATATGACCGTTGGATATGATCGCAGTACTTAAATATGTATGTGGAAGAAAATTTACCCATTTTCGATAACTTATAGGTCTTGATCATTAAAGTCAACTTCAATTATATATAAAACGTTCCTATTCTTCCTCATGAGGAGCGATATGATCGGTCGATAAACGTGTCTAAATGTTCACATAAAATAGTTTCGTTGACACTAAATGAGGGTATAAGAATTGACGAATCTCAACTTTAAGTATTAGTCGGTCTAGATAAAAGGGTTTTCGTTTAGATAAAAGTGTTGACTTTTAAAAGTATTTTTCAGACAACATATATATGTTGTCTGAAGTTACTAAGCAAGATTCCATTCACGTTGACCGCATCGACTGAGATCCGAACTTTATCGAAAATACTTGAATTTTGTTCTACACCCATAATTCACTATCATGTTGACATCTGACACTCAAACTTAAAAAAAAATTATTTCCGTCATTTGAATCACAACGTGCGTACTAATGTGCTATAACATGTTTACTAAGTTTTTTGTAAACATACATTTTTATAAGACAACTATATGCAAGAAACAAAATTTACCTAATATGACCGTTGGATATGATCGCAGTACTTAAATATGTATGTGGAAGAAAATTTACCCATTTTCGATAACTTATAGGTCTTGATCATTAAAGTCAACTTCAATTATATATAAAACGTTCCTATTCTTCCTCATGAGGAGCGATATGATCGGTCGATAAACGTGTCTAAATGTTCACATAAAATAGTTTCGTTGACACTAAATGAGGGTATAAGAATTGACGAATCTCAACTTTAAGTATTAGTCGGTCTAGATAAAAGGGTTTTCGTTTAGATAAAAGTGTTGACTTTTAAAAGTATTTTTCAGACAACATATATATGTTGTCTGAAGTTACTAAGCAAGATTCCATTCATGTTGACCGCATCGACTGAGATCCGAACTTTATCGAAAATACTTGAATTTTGTTCTACACCCATAATTCACTATCATGTTGACATCTGACACTCAAACTTAAAAAAAAATTATTTCCGTCATTTGAATCACAACGTGCGTACTAATGTGCTATAACATGTTTACTAAGTTTTTTGTAAACATACATTTTTATAAGACAACTATATGCAAGAAACAAAATTTACCTAATATGACCGTTGGATATGATCGCAGTACTTAAATATGTATGTGGAAGAAAATTTACCCATTTTCGATAACTTATAGGTCTTGATCATTAAAGTCAACTTCAATTATATATAAAACGTTCCTATTCTTCCTCATGAGGAGCGATATGATCGGTCGATAAACGTGTCTAAATGTTCACATAAAATAGTTTCGTTGACACTAAATGAGGGTATAAGAATTGAGGAATCTCAACTTTAAGTATTAGTCGGTCTAGATAAAAGGGTTTTCGTTTAGATAAAAGTGTTGACTTTTAAAAGTATTGCTCAGACGACATATATATGTCGTCTGAAGTTACTAAGGAAGATTCGATTAACGTTGACCGCATCGACCGAGACACGAACTTTATCGAAAATGCATGAATTTTGTTCTACATCCATAATTCACTATCATGATGACATCTGACACTCAAACTTGAAAAAAAAAAATTTTCCGTCATTTGAATCACAACATGCGTACTAATGTGCTATAACATGTTTACTAAGTTCTTTGTAAACATACATCTTTATAAGGCAACTATATACAAGAGACAAAATTTACCTAATCTGACCGTTGGATATGATCGCAGTACTTAAATATGTATGTGGAAGAAAATTTACCCATTTTCGATAACTTATAGGTCTTGATCATTAAAGTCAACTTCAATTATATATAAAACGTTCCTATTCTTCCTCATGAGGAGCGATATGATCGGTCGATAAACGTGTCTAAATGTTCACATAAAATAGTTTCGTTGACACTAAATGAGGGTATAAGAATTGACGAATCTCAACTTTAAGTATTAGTCGGTCTAGATAAAAGGGTTTTCGTTTAGATAAAAGTGTTGACTTTTAAAAGTATTGCTCAGACAACATATATATGTCGTCTGAAGTTACTAAGGAAGATTCGATTAACGTTGACCGCATCGACCGAGACACGAACTTTATCGAAAATGCATGAATTTTGTTCTACATCCATAATTCACTATCATGATGACATCTGACACTCAAACTTGAAAAAAAATCTTTTTCCGTCATTTGAATCACAACATGCGTACTAATGTGCTATAACATGTTTACTAAGTTCTTTGTAAACATACATCTTTATAAGGCAACTATATACAAGAGACAAAATTTACCTAATCTGACCGTTGGATATGATCGCAGTACTTAAATATGTATGTGGAAGAAAATTTACCCATTTTCGATAACTTATAGGTCTTGATCATTAAAGTCAACTTCAATTATATATAAAACGTTCCTATTCTTCCTCATGAGGAGCGATATGATCGGTCGATAAACGTGTCTAAATGTTCACATAAAATAGTTTCGTTGACACTAAATGAGGGTATAAGAATTGACGAATCTCAACTTTAAGTATTAGTCGGTCTAGATAAAAGGGTTTTCGTTTAGATAAAAGTGTTGACTTTTAAAAGTATTGCTCAGACGACATATATATGTCGTCTGAAGTTACTAAGGAAGATTCGATTAACGTTGACCGCATCGACCGAGACACGAACTTTATCGAAAATGCATGAATTTTGTTCTACATCCATAATTCACTATCATGATGACATCTGACACTCAAACTTGAAAAAAAAAATTTTTCCGTCATTTGAATCACAACATGCGTACTAATGTGCTATAACATGTTTACTAAGTTCTTTGTAAACATACATCTTTATAAGGCAACTATATACAAGAGACAAAATTTACCTAATCTGACCGTTGGATATGATCGCAGTACTTAAATATGTATGTGGAAGAAAATTTACCCATTTTCGATAACTTATAGGTCTTGATCATTAAAGTCAACTTCAATTATATATAAAACGTTCCTATTCTTCCTCATGAGGAGCGATATGATCGGTCGATAAACGTGTCTAAATGTTCACATAAAATAGTTTCGTTGACACTAAATGAGGGTATAAGAATTGACGAATCTCAACTTTAAGTATTAGTCGGTCTAGATAAAAGGGTTTTCGTTTAGATAAAAGTGTTGACTTTTAAAAGTATTGCTCAGACAACATATATATGTCGTCTGAAGTTACTAAGGAAGATTCGATTAACGTTGACCGCATCGACCGAGACACGAACTTTATCGAAAATGCATGAATTTTGTTCTACATCCATAATTCACTATCATGATGACATCTGACACTCAAACTTGAAAAAAAATCTTTTTCCGTCATTTGAATCACAACATGCGTACTAATGTGCTATAACATGTTTACTAAGTTCTTTGTAAACATACATCTTTATAAGGCAACTATATACAAGAGACAAAATTTACCTAATCTGACCGTTGGATATGATCGCAGTACTTAAATATGTATGTGGAAGAAAATTTACCCATTTTCGATAACTTATAGGTCTTGATCATTAAAGTCAACTTCAATTATATATAAAACGTTCCTATTCTTCCTCATGAGGAGCGATATGATCGGTCGATAAACGTGTCTAAATGTTCACATAAAATAGTTTCGTTGACACTAAATGAGGGTATAAGAATTGACGAATCTCAACTTTAAGTATTAGTCGGTCTAGATAAAAGGGTTTTCGTTTAGATAAAAGTGTTGACTTTTAAAAGTATTGCTCAGACGACATATATATGTCGTCTGAAGTTAATAAGGAAGATTCGATTAACGTTGACCGCATCGACCGAGACACGAACTTTATCGAAAATGCATGAATTTTGTTCTACATCCATAATTCACTATCGTGATGACATCTGACACTCAAACTTGAAAAAAAATCTTTTTCCGTCATTTGAATCACAACATGCGTACTAATGTGCTATAACATGTTTACTAAGTTCTTTGTAAACATACATCTTTATAAGGCAACTATATACAAGAAACAAAATTTACCTAATCTGACCGTTGGATATGATCGCAGTACTTAAATATGTATGTGGAAGAAAATTTACCCATTTTCGATAACTTATAGGTCTTGATCATTAAAGTCAACTTCAATTATATATAAAACGTTCCTATTCTTCCTCATGAGGAGCGATATGATCGGTCGATAAACGGGTCTGAATGTTCGCATAAAATAGTTTCGTTGACACCAGATGATGGTATAAGAATTGACGAATCCCAACTTTAAGTATTGGTCGGTCTAGATAAGAGCGTTTTCGTTTAGATAAAAGTGTTGACTTTTAAAAGTATTGCTCAGACGACATATATATGTCGTCTGAAGTTACTAAGGAAGATTCGATGAACGTTGACCGCATCGACCGAGACACGAACTTTATCGAAAATGCATGAATTTTGTTCTACATCCATAATTCACTATCATGATGACATCTGACACTCAAACTTGAAAAAAAATCTTTTTTCGTCATTTGAATCACAACATGCGTACTAATGTGCTATATCATGTTTACTAAGTTCTTTGTAAACATACATCTTTATAAGGCAACTATATACAAGAGACAAAATTTACCTAATCTGACCGTTAGATATGATCGCAGTACTTAAATATGTATGTGGATGAAAATTTACCCATTTTCAATAACTTATAGGTCTCGATCATTAGAGTCAACTTCATATATACATAAACTTTCTTATAGCTTCCACAAGGAGAAGTACATCATCGTTTCATCAAAGTGTCCAAACTATTACATAGAACTGTTTTCCTACTCTTAACGGGAGTTTAAAAACCGATTAATCAAAAATATAAGTTTTGGTCGGAGGAGATAAGGGCGTTTCCGTTTGGAAAATATGCACATTTTATGTTGACCACTTATTTACAACCTCAGACGACATATAATCGCCGTCTCACGTTGAAAAAAAGTGAGGGAAAACTCTAGCGCCCAAATTCAAATATTTCAGGTCTAGACGACATTTTTATGTTGTGCGATGAATACATTAAGGTTGGCGCCCTCTCCCAAACTCAAATGAATTTGAATATTTCAAGTTCATACAGACGACATATTAACCTCGTCTGATGAATAGATTAATAGGTTGAGCCATTTTTCAAACTTATATATCAGGTTCCCACAGACGGCATTTATATGTTGTCTTATTAAATACAATAAAAGGTAACCAAACTCAATATTTAATTATAAATTGAGTATTTTAGGGTCAGAGAGACCACTTTCATATGTCGTCTGAAGTTATATCGCATATGATCGGTCGATAAACGGGTCTGAATGTTCGCATAAAATAGTTTTGTTGACACCAGATGATGGTATAAGAATTGACGAATCCCAACTTTAAGTATTGGTCGGTCTAGATAAGAGCGTTTTCGTTTAGATAAAAGTGTTGACTTTTAAAAGTATTGCTCAGACGACATATATATGTCGTCTGAAGTTACTAAGGAAGATTCGATTAACGTTGACCGCATCGACCGAGACACGAACTTTATCGAAAATGCATGAATTTTGTTCTACATCCATAATTCACTATCATGATGACATCTGACACTCAAACTTGAAAAAAAATCTTTTTTCGTCATTTGAATCACAACATGCGTACTAATGTGCTATATCATGTTTACTAAGTTCTTTGTAAACATACATCTTTATAAGGCAACTATATACAAGAGACAAAATTTACCTAATCTGACCGTTGGATATGATCGCAGTACTTAAATATGTATGTGGATGAAAATTTACCCATTTTCAATAACTTATAGGTCTCGATCATTAGAGTCAACTTCATATATACATAAACTTTCTTATAGCTTCCACAAGGAGAAGTACATCATCGTTTCATCAAAGTGTCCAAACTATTACATAGAACTGTTTTCCTACTCTTAACGGGAGTTTAAAAACCGATTAATCAAAAATATAAGTTTTGGTCGGAGGAGATAAGGGCGTTTCCGTTTGGAAAATATGCACATTTTATGTTGACCACTTATTTACAACCTCAGACGACATATAATCGCCGTCTCACGTTGAAAAAAAGTGAGGGAAAACTCTAGCGCCCAAATTCAAATATTTCAGGTCTAGACGACATTTTTATGTTGTGCGATGAATACATTAAGGTTGGCGCCCTCTCCCAAACTCAAATGAATTTGAATATTTCAAGTTCATACAGACGACATATTAACCTCGTCTGATGAATAGATTAATAGGTTGAGCCATTTTTCAAACTTATATATCAGGTTCCCACAGACGGCATTTATATGTTGTCTTATTAAATACAATAAAAGGTAACCAAACTCAATATTTAATTATAAATTGAGTATTTTAGGGTCAGAGAGACCACTTTCATATGTCGTCTGAAGTTATATCGCATATGATCGGTCGATAAACGGGTCTGAATGTTCGCATAAAATAGTTTTGTTGACACCAGATGATGGTATAAGAATTGACGAATCCCAACTTTAAGTATTGGTCGGTCTAGATAAGAGCGTTTTCGTTTAGATAAAAGTGTTGACTTTTAAAAGTATTGCTCAGACGACATATATATGTCGTCTGAAGTTACTAAGGAAGATTCGATTAACGTTGACCGCATCGACCGAGACACGAACTTTATCGAAAATGCATGAATTTTGTTCTACATCCATAATTCACTATCATGATGACATCTGACACTCAAACTTGAAAAAAAATCTTTTTTCGTCATTTGAATCACAACATGCGTACTAATGTGCTATATCATGTTTACTAAGTTCTTTGTAAACATACATCTTTATAAGGCAACTATATACAAGAGACAAAATTTACCTAATCTGACCGTTGGATATGATCGCAGTACTTAAATATGTATGTGGATGAAAATTTACCCATTTTCAATAACTTATAGGTCTCGATCATTAGAGTCAACTTCATATATACATAAACTTTCTTATAGCTTCTACAAGGAGAAGTACATCATCGTTTCATCAAAGTGTCCAAACTATTACATAGAACTGTTTTCCTACTCTTAACGGGAGTTTAAAAACCGATTAATCAAAAATATAAGTTTTGGTCGGAGGAGATAAGGGCGTTTCCGTTTGGAAAATATGCACATTTTATGTTGACCACTTATTTACAACCTCAGACGACATATAATCGCCGTCTCACGTTGAAAAAAAGTGAGGGAAAACTCTAGCGCCCAAATTCAAATATTTCAGGTCTAGACGACATTTTTATGTTGTGCGATGAATACATTAAGGTTGGCGCCCTCTCCCAAACTCAAATGAATTTGAATATTTCAAGTTCATACAGACGACATATTAACCTCGTCTGATGAATAGATTAATAGGTTGAGCCATTTTTCAAACTTATATATCAGGTTCCCACAGACGGCATTTATATGTTGTCTTATTAAATACAATAAAAGGTAACCAAACTCAATATTTAATTATAAATTGAGTATTTTAGGGTCAGAGAGACCACTTTCATATGTCGTCTGAAGTTATATCGCATATGATCGGTCGATAAACGGGTCTGAATGTTCGCATAAAATAGTTTTGTTGACACCAGATGATGGTATAAGAATTGACGAATCCCAACTTTAAGTATTGGTCGGTCTAGATAAGAGCGTTTTCGTTTAGATAAAAGTGTTGACTTTTAAAAGTATTGCTCAGACGACATATATATGTCGTCTGAAGTTACTAAGGAAGATTCGATTAACGTTGACCGCATCGACCGAGACACGAACTTTATCGAAAATGCATGAATTTTGTTCTACATCCATAATTCACTATCATGATGACATCTGACACTCAAACTTGAAAAAAATCTTTTTTCGTCATTTGAATCACAACATGCGTACTAATGTGCTATATCATGTTTACTAAGTTCTTTGTAAACATACATCTTTATAAGGCAACTATATACAAGAGACAAAATTTACCTAATCTGACCGTTGGATATGATCGCAGTACTTAAATATGTATGTGGAAGAAAATTTACCCATTTTCAATAACTTATAGGTCTCGATCATTAGAGTCAACTTCATATATACATAAACTTTCTTATAGCTTCCACAAGGAGAAGTACATCATCGTTTCATCAAAGTGTCCAAACTATTACATAGAACTGTTTTCCTACTCTTAACGGGAGTTTAAAAACCGATTAATCAAAAATATAAGTTTTGGTCGGAGGAGATAAGGGCGTTTCCGTTTGGAAAATATGCACATTTTATGTTGACCACTTATTTACAACCTCAGACGACATATAATCGCCGTCTCACGTTGAAAAAAAGTGAGGGAAAACTCTAGCGCCCAAATTCAAATATTTCAGGTCTAGACGACATTTTTATGTTGTGCGATGAATACATTAAGGTTGGCGCCCTCTCCCAAACTCAAATGAATTTGAATATTTCAAGTTCATACAGACGACATATTAACCTCGTCTGATGAATAGATTAATAGGTTGAGCCATTTTTCAAACTTATATATCAGGTTCCCACAGACGGCATTTATATGTTGTCTTATTAAATACAATAAAAGGTAACCAAACTCAATATTTAATTATAAATTGAGTATTTTAGGGTCAGAGAGACCACTTTCATATGTCGTTTGAAGTTATACATTACAAGGTTCGTACACTCAATTTTATGGGTTTGTTATACGTCATTTGTTTGTCGTCTGAATAAGTGAATTTAAGGGTTCAAAATGGAGGTATAAATTAAAGATTTATGGTTGTTTCAGACGACATTAATATGTTGTTGGACGAAGTATATAAAAAGGGGATTAAAAGTAGATTTCGCATTCTTTCACAGACAACTTTTATATGTTGTCTGACGTATTACCATAAAGTTGCAAATGTTGCTTTTTTACACTGCATATATATGCCGTTTGAATTTTTGTATATGACAGCCAAATTGAGCATCATCCAGAAGTATGAAGGGAGCATGGCACTCATACGACTTATACTTTATAAATGTCGTCTGAAGGGTCGAAAAATTAATCAGACGACACAAACTCAAAATCGTCCAAAATATGTCGTCTGAAAACTGTCGTCTGATGATATAAATGGCATAGTGATATATATATATATATATATATATATATATATATATATATAGAGAGAGAGAGAGAGAGAGTACCTAACAAGGTTTGTTCAGAGGTACTCATTTTCAAGAGGACAAAAGCTGCATCTACATCTTCTTCATTTAGATCATATTCTGGTCTCAATTTGTGCACCTGCACAGTGTGTAGACACAGCAATACATGAAAGGCACTAGAATAAGCTGTTATTGATAAGTAGAAAATCCAACTTAAGTCGATATGCAAAAGGAGTAAAAAATTTCTCAACAAATTTGACGACATGATAAACTAATCAAGAAATTCATGCAAGTCTTGGCAACATTTGTGCCCCTAGCAGCAGTGGCATACCTTAAACTTCAAAGGGCTAACCAACTGGAAAACTAGAACATCATCAAGACGCAAGTCTTTTGCTTGACAAAACCCTTTCCATCCACCACTAAGCGCCCTTTTGTCGGCAAGAAAATTTGTTTCAAACTCTTTCCCTTCTTTATCTTCCAATGTGATAGTTGCTGTGCCATACAAAGGTAAATGCAAGTGGCAGAATCTCCTAGGCAGTGTCTGTCGATGGTAAAAATTAGTTTACAAATCACAACCATATTTATCCAGGCAGTCTGATCTTAGTTAAACTGACTTACCAACATAAAGCAAACAGCAATATTTGATCGTATCATGGACTTGATAAAGAAGGGGAATCCATCAGCTTCTAGATTTTCTGGAATTTCTTTAACTTGGCTTCTGTCAGGAGACTCTTCAGGATGGCCAAAATGCCAGGACATGGACCGGTTTGTTCTACTCCGTTTGCAGCTGGCCAGTCAATAAAGAGATGAAAACATTAGCTAGAAACTTCCAGCATAGTGAATTCAACCTGATTGACAAACGATTTGTACAAATATACTTACCCTCCATGCTTCTGAGGATCACTAGATATTTCCTGTTCAAAAATCATAGAATTTCTCCATATCAAGTCTTGGAAAAACAATATTAAAATGAAGATTATTCTCAGACCAAAAAAAAAAAAACCGAAGATCATTCAAATAATTGAGCGATGAGTAATGACACGCAGCATAGTACAGAATGCAATAGTAGAGTACAAGAGCCAGGCCACCGAGGAATCGATATGAAAATAACAAGTCATTGGGTCATTTTGTTAAAGAGGAACTAGAGTAGGACAAACCCAGATGTGTACATTAAATTCTATAACATTTTCAACCAAGCAAAAAATAAAACCAAAGACAAAAAAAGAAGAAGCCAGATTGGTTGTTTAAGCTCAAGAATCTTAGTAACATAGAACAATGAGAAGGTATGCAACTCACTGGGTTGGTGTTAAGGCTTGGACTCAAATGTCTTTTCCGTTTGGGAGTTTTGAACCCATATTTGTTAGCTTCCTCCAATGGCTGCCTCTGTTCCTGCCATTGAACAAACAACATGCATTCACAGCCTAGCTTATTCGCAAACCCGTCAACCCCAAAATAGACACGCACACACACAGAAAAAGAGAGAGAGATTAAGAGAGAGACCAAGTTTGGAGCATTGAGGGTCAAATTGTGGAATTTGACAATTTGGGTTGGACTAAAACGACTTATGCGGGTCTTAGAGCGCTTCCTCTGCTGTACCTGCCATTGTAGGAATTTACACCATTCACAAATAAACCTTAAAAATCTAATGCAAAAGCCAAACTCATCAAATGCGGAAGAACACAAGGGAGAGAGAGACCGAGGGTGAATCAAGGGTCAGATTGTCAAATTGTTGTCTGGGGACAGAGAGCGGGGAAATGTCCATGCTGTCCTCCTGTACCTCCTCGTCTTCGTCTTCTTCTCGGTAATACTCGCCTACTCGGACATTTTCTCCGTCTTTCTCAGACGGACAGTTGCTACGTCACTGCGGCTTGTCCAGTTTGTGGAACCATGATAGGGACGATTACTTGTCGAAAAGGCTTCTCTGATACAAATCATACAATTGTCTGTGACGAGAAGTATCGATTATGCCCCTACTATCTACTCTAGATAGAAGATTAAAATTTAAAACAAAAGCTACGGTAAAAATCAATGATTAAAATCACCGAAAATGTAACAACGTCCATTTGCACTAACACCTATTACGCACTATGTGCATCAAAAAACCAAGTGTCAAACCCAAGTTCGAGCCTCACTCCACACATTTTCTATTTCACAAAAAAAAAAAAAAAAAAAAAGACCAAGTAAGATCAGTTCTATAGATTAGAGCAGTTTTCATTTCACTAGCCTCTTACCTGATGAACGTGATCAAAAAATAGAAGAAATTTTATTTGAACTTCTCCTCGTTTTTTTTTTTTTTTTTATGTTTTACGATTAAGCCTATAATAACTTTATTTTTATTTCTGAAAGATATTTTTGTTACCTTAGTTTTTTAGGCAATTCAAAAACCAGATTCACCATGACACCAAATAAGGTGTCTGGCTTTCTAATAGTAGAGATTAGAATGAACCATGTATCAAGTTAAACAGTGTGCTATGAGGTCGAAAAGGATATGCAAATGATATTGATGAAAGTAGTCGAAAATTAGTACTTGTTATGTGAAGAAACAAAGATCATATAGATAATTTTGTGGTCGTCTTATGGCGGAGGTTAGATTAAGCAAACATCTACCAAAGTCGACATTACTATCACTATGGCATTGTCAAGCGTTAAGGAAAACACCATTTTTTACAGCCTATTATCTCAAGGAACAAACTTCTCATCCCAGTCCTAAGTGATATACAAGTAACCTCATCCACCATCAAGATCAACTATACATTTTGATCATTTGGTGGCTCAAGATAGACAAAATCTGTCTTTAACATATAACTATCGTATTACATACACCGGCTGGTTCTGAAGAGAGCGTGACGCCCGCACCTGATCCATTGTCTTTATAAACAGTGCCTAGTTTGATCTATGCTGGAGGAATACCTAGTTGAGCTTGTATCTAATCCGAATACTGCATATTATGTCAGAAAAGGCATACCTCACCTCCAATGCTCAAGTTGCTACCACTAATCCTCTGTGCATCAACCTATCCTATTAATCTTGAGCACCATGCCACCTTTAGCAGAATTTCCTTAAGGGCTAGCCTCAGAGATCTCATAATCTTGAGCGACGAAGGCCTTTGATACCACGAGGTGGTGAATTCCTACGAGCAGATGCAAATGGCTGCCCATTCAGAGACCCACAGAACTTGATATCCCAACCATCAACGTTCTTAGGGACACAAACATCAAACAGCACACTGCCAAGTACACTATGTGCACTAAGGCTTGGAGGCTTAGACAGACAGAGTGATCTTTCTTTCTGTTCGTCTTGCAATGACCCAGATTCCATACCATTTTTATTCTCTGCTGAACTTGGCAAGAAAAAGTGATCGCTTGGCTCAACCGCAACTCTTCTGAGGCTCTCATTAGAGTTAACGGCTGCTTTCTGGAGATCGCAGATTAGTTCAGATATCTCATCACACATGCCTTCCATGCCAGTCATTTCCCATTCAAGCTTCTGAATTCTTTGTGAAAAAATCGAAGCTGCCTTCTCAAGAAAATGAGTAACCGAAGATCTATATTGTATTGGATAATTCTTATAATGACCTGATATAAAAAGATAGAAAAGAATTATATTATTTTATGTATCAAAGAACAATAAGGTCAACCAAGACTCTGAGAGTTGAAACATAACACCCATGAGCAATTTAAAGATGAGTAGGATAAAGTTTCTTAGTTTTTCCCATGATGTAGGAAGACAAAACACACCAATAAGTTGTGCCATATTACAGTTCTAATGAGTAGCTACCCTTTCAAACAACTATATTGGTGTTTCGGCAGGTATATCATGTAATAGTGTTGATTCCAAGGGGCAATGCCAAGTTTATATTTTCAAGTACCACAGCTTGCCATAAGTAGTTCACATTTTCATGGCACAAGACCGACAACATAACAGCTGTACCACAGTTTATCACTTCTAAACTGATTCTGTTGGTTCTGTTTGTCAAAAATGAAATGGTATCCACAGAAGGCTTCAAGATTTTTATTTTATTTTTTTTTACTTCCAACGAATACCCTTGCCTATCACCATCAACGTAGAAATAAAGAATAACGCCCCTTAATTTTGATACAACCAAAACAAACACAGATATAACACACGTGTATAACTACATATATACCCATATATTTATAACGTATGTTGAAGGAGCATGATTATTATGGTAGTGCACACTTGACAAGACAAGAAAAAAGAGGTTTTGCGACAAACCTAGGTGAGGGGAACCACTCAATTTCACAAGCTTGACATCACCTCCAAACTCTTGTAAACGTTGACTGAAAGTGCAGACAACATGATAGGGAGCGAGATCGTCTTTATCAGAGCACAGAATGAGAAATGGAGCACCCAAATTCTACAAGAAAAAAAAAACAAATAAATTGGTACATAACTGAGAGAAACAACGGAAAAAAATAAAAAATATAAATAACCAACTAACAGTTGTAAGTGGGTAAAGGCTAATAAAAACTTACAACTGAAGAATACAGAGCCTGCCAATACTCGGCACATTGGGATTCAAATCGAGTAAGATAAAGAGCATCCAAACCAGAAGCAATGCCTTTAGCAACCCATGAAACCAACTTTGATGAACCAGGCATCTTTAGAATGGTTGGGTGTAGAGCATAGTGTGTGCCAAGGTCAGTTGTAAAATCAACCGGGCCAGAATCATAGATGTGTCCGGTTATACATTTCCTCACCAATCGGTATTCACCCTTCACAAAGTTGAAAAAATAATAATAACAAGGACACAGTTTTTAGAATATAACTACTGATGGAATAAATAACGGTCATGAACACAAACACAACATAGAAGTGTAAACTGAGAGAGCAATAAAAAGCATACAGGATATAGCTGGCCTTCACAGATTCCTTCAATAATCTGCATTCATAAATGCTCATGTCATTACACATTACCACCATTGTAACACACTCAGTTTAGACCATTTAATACTTCTAAGAAAATGCTAAAATGTATTATCAGTACCAAATACATTAGTATCTATACTACTCACGAAACTCACCTGAAAAACTTTGTACATACAAGCTTTAGTACCAGCAGAAAGAGCCACAAAAACTACAGGACACGGCTTAATCCTTAGCTCCTGGAAAACAGAAAACAAAATGGACTATGAACAGGATATCCCACACAGGTTGAAGTTGATCAAATTAATCCAACTCTCTAATTCATCCCAGGTTCAAAGAAAATCAAAGTTCAACAAGATCCTAAAGTGTTTACCATTAGTAAATATACTATTCCACCAGTAATTAAACCAGAGCTCCATGAGCTAGTGAAATATCCATCGAAGCCTAAGAAACATTCAAAAATTGAAAAACCAGTGAGAAAGCTGACCTCCACAAGCTCATTGAGGATATCAAACGCCGACGACATGGCTCTTTCGGGGTAGAATCTGCACACAGTTAATCAAACCAGCTCAAAAAAGCAGCAACACCAATTCCAAAGAAACAGAAACGAAACTCTCCACCAATTTTAGTATTATTAAAAAACTAAAAATATAAATTGGTAATGTAGGAAGAGAGAGGGACTTACGCCTGGAGAAAATGAGCATGGCAAACGAGGGAGTTCCAACCGAGAGAGGAATACAAATCGACGTAGCTCTTCAAGTGGCGCTCGGGAATCGAAACCCAGGCGAAGATGACGGCGATGCCTTTGGAATCGGAGACCTCCTTTCGGCCCCAGTAGATCCCGCAGCCGCGATCAGCAGCAGCAGCCGACATGGGGGGAAGGGAATTGGGAATTTGATTAGGGTTTTATTGGGAAGATTGGAGAAGGGTGGTTGGAGAAGAAAGAGTAAAAGGGAGAGGCAGTGGTGAGAGAAGATGGGGATGATAGGAGGAGGGGCTGCTGGTGGTGGCTGTTTGGCTTAGCTGGTCATGCGGTCATGGTCACACACAGTCATGGTCATGGGGGATGCCTGTGGTGGCCCACCTCGGATCAAGACGCACCCTTGCGCATCTCTTTGGATCTTTCCCGTTCTGATGATCGGATAGATCAGCTCATTTCTGCCACGTCGGACTCTGTCTTGAGCAGTGCAGATTTTGACTAATATCTCTAAGTACATTTCGAGCGTTTCTCGTATGGGTAAATTCGGTTGAAGTATCGATTGAAGAAGCAAATTCGGTTGCCAGTATCATAATCAGTTTCGGTTACGTAAAGAGAGGAGCACCAAATTCGAAACCCACCGTAGCGTCCTTCATTAAACAAGCAACATTCGTCTTCTTCTTCTTCTATTTCTGTGCTTCTCTCCCTCACTTCACTTGGGATCTTCGACTCTCTCTATGGCAAGTGTGAGTAAATTTATGTTGCATCAGATCCAAAGCATACCCAAGTTACCAGGTATGGCATCACCACTCCACTCCTCCCCTTTCCACATTTTCTTTTCTACTTTGGGTGTTTTATTTTTTTTCATTTTTATTTTTAAACTAGAGTCAACCGCAACAATAAAGACTTCCTTGACATCAAGACTAGCACAAAACATGGCTAGGCTTGCAGGCCGGGGGAATGTGAACTGGTTAAATCCAGTGTTCGTTCATTCACTTGTGAAAAACAGCTCTTGAAAAGAAATTTATCCAAACTAAATCACGATTTAAAATGGTAACACACTTTGTTACTATTTATATGTCAACAATACAACTACAATTAATTGCATTGAGTCTTACAGTCTTATATATCTCAAACATAAAGAGAAAACTCTTTTTGCTAGGATGTGAAACTGTTTTGTTAGTCGAAGGGCTCTAAGCTAGCTAATAAGCAGGAGATGAGTGGTGTGTTTTGAGGTAACAGAATGAGAGGCACTATAATCTATTTTTTTAGGACCAGTCATTTTTCTGATGTGATCGAGGAGTAACCATTCTTATATGACAAATCTATCATTTTCGTGGCCGGACCTAAGATTTAGAAACCAGAGACGAGTTCTAAGAATGTTGCCCGCACAAATCCTTTGGAAGAAAGAATTTTGAGCCAATTTTAATAGAATAAGTCTTGAATATAAAATTTTTAGCAATCAAATCCTTTAGAAAATTGGGAATGCAACAGCATAATATTTCATACATGAATTTTCTGCTCATTTTAATAAATGTACACATTATAACAAAGTGTGCACACCTATAAATTTTAACAAGGAATTAATTTTGGTTACTTTAAATTAAGGTCGTACACAATTCAACTCAAGAGATTGTTGAATGAATCTACACGACCATATCGTTTTGAAATATTACTAAAATCAACAAGACTAATTCCCACAAACAAAATTTCATGCAATTTTGGGGCACCTACTCACTCAAAATTTGAAACCAACATGAAATTGAGAACTTAATATGAACTCCATACTCCATAGGAAGGGTGTCATCATATTTATTGGTTTTTGTCATATTGGATCCTTAAAAGCTAGCTAGAGAACAAAGGTGGAAGTAGCAAAGGCCACAACCCCACAGAAGATAGAGACTAGGGATTGATATAACCCTCGCTATGTGTCCAATCATGCCGGTTTGCATGTACCAGCCTACATAAATTGTGTTTTCTTACATTTTCTGAGTCCCGACCATGTCCTCTGCCACCCTTTCCCTCATCTCTCTTCCTTCTCTGCACCACCAGCACCAAACTCAGGACTCAGACTCGCCCTCGGTCACTCACTCTATCACTGACTCTCTGTGACCCTCTCTCGTCAACAAACGAATATTTCCTGTCCGCCTTTTCCATAAAGCACCACCCATCTCGACTTTGAACGCTTCCTTTTCTCTCATTTCTAGTATTGTACTATTGTTTGGAGCACACCTCTCTCCTTCCACTCAACAACACAAAAAGATTACTTCATTTCACTCGCTTCATTGCTTCCCTACTGAAAAACAAGAGAGGGCCTTTCATATATCCTCACCTAGTGCTCAAGTACTTGTTCATATACCATAGAGTTTTGATGAAATCGGATACGATGATGATCGTGTACTTGAGACGTTTTTAATGTTTTACACTCATTATGACATGTACCTTTACATAGTGTGAAAATATGAATAGGGATCCTCAAAAATGTAGCAAAATATACCATTATCATGTAATTTGAAGAAATTAGGAAACTTCATCATTTCTAGTGATGATATTTGTTTTGCATCCATCTCTAGGTTGCCTTAAGGAGCTAATTGCAACTCGAATTTGAAGAAGATGGCTTTTTTTGTATAGCACTAAAATGGAGAAGCCAAGCTCGATCATGATTTGGATAAACCATCTCAAAAGAGATTATAACCGTGAGAAAAGAACACAAGAAAGTAGCAATTTTACCATGCCGGCCTTCCAAAACGAGAAGCCAAAAGGCTTCAATATAATACGGGCACTTTCTCTATTGGCACGTAGCTAGGCTTTAGGTTTGTCTAGGTTGGTCCCCACTCTAAGTAACAGAAGGAATCCTTATCATCATTCGGAAAAAGCATATTCCCAAAGGAAAAAGTCTCTGAGCAAAAGATGTAAACAAACGCAGGATAAGAGGGAGAGAGTGATCGATATAAAACAAACAAAGGGTTAAAAACCCCAGTAGGAATCTGCAGCCTGCAATTAACAAAAGAACCCAACACCCCAAAGCTGCATCAAAAGGAAGAAGAAGATGGCCAAATGAGAATTCACACCACCACAGCGAAAATAGACCCAAACAAAACACACTTTTTCTCCCACAATTGCTATACATTTGTCCAAAACAAGAACAAACAAACAAACCAATAACCCAGAAACAAAATTTAATTAATTTTTTTTTGTAGAGAAATTCACGGGATATATATATATATATATATATATATATATATATATATATATAATGAAGGTCACCACCAAAATCCAAACGTGGAAATTGTTTTGTAGCAAAATAGATTAGAAATTTGCAGAGAGGGGGGAATTAGAAGGTTCCAATAGAGAGAAGAAAGCTGTACAATAATGAACACAGAGCCATGTATGCGGTAGTCCAAAAAAAAAAAAACAAAGCCATCAGAATTTTGAAGCTGCAGCACAAAACTCTCTGTCCTACCTAGTGTCAGTTTATTATTATATCTCTCTGCCACACCTCTGAGTCATGGCTTCAAACGAACCCAGTGGTACCGTCCCTCCAACGGCGCCTCTTTCACGATATCAAAGTTGTACCTGCACCACCACCCAAAACCGAATCCGAAGTGAAAGCTGTTAGTTGGTTACGGCTGCTAAAATGCGACGCTCGTGGAGTACACCACAACGGTACCTTAGGCCTTATCCTACGCACTATGAGCGGAAAATTTCAAAACTAAAAAGAAGAAAAAAATGAAAGTAAAAGATGTGCTTACTTTTCTGCGAAGCGCTTTTGCTCGTACTTCTCGGCCTTGGCGAAGAAGTCTTCGATCTCGTCACTTGGCGGCGATTTGGTCACCGCCGGCGAATCCATCTCTTCGGAGTTCTCCAGGCACAGCTCGCTCGACGGTGTCGTTTCCCTGCTGGTTTTTGACGAACCGAAATAAAATTGTTTTAAAAAAAACCAATATATGATGAACCTTAACGTTTCGGTTCGAGAAAATTGAAGAGACAGAAAATTGAAGCGAACCGAACCTGAGTTTATGGCTTGGCGGAGCGGTGTAGTAGTCGGTTTCAAAACTCTTGACCTGCAACAGTGAACAGTAAACCTTTCAGTTCCATATGAATTTTGAAAATTAAAATTTTCTAATTACTTTTATAGAGGAGCAATAAAATCAAAATAGAAACGTAAAAATCGAAGGAAAATGAAATGCTTCATAATTAGCCGTTTTTACATCAAAACAAAAAAAAATTCAAAGCTCGGAGGCAAAGGAATTGAGGGACTCACTACCTCCAGATCCAGAAGCGGCGAGGTGACGAAAACGACGTCGTGGAGCTCATTGCAGGAGCAGCAAGAGGAAGGCGTCGAGTGCTCGACGTCGGAGCAGGAACTCGCGGAACGACGAAGGAGCTTGAAACCGCGAGAATCGCCGAGCTGATTATGACGACGACGATGAAGCATTGTCTCTGGAGTAGCGAGGATTTTCCTCCTCTTAGACGGAGAGTCCTCGCCGGAGGAGTCCACCACCGCCATTCGCTTACAGTCGGCCATAACAACTCTCTCTCTCAAAAAAACGCCGAGAAGAGAGAAGAGAGAGAGAGAGAGGAGCGTGAGAGTCCGCACACACGCACACAGAGTGTGAGTGTGAGTGTGTGCCTCTGCTTTCTCTCTTTTTACTATTTTTGGTTTTGAAAAATGTGAGAGAGAGAAAAGTGGGAGATCCAAGAGGGATGTTGAGGGGAACTGTGATTTTTATTTTTTTCATTTTTTATATCGGACGGTTGAGATTTCGTGTGATGGTGCTGGTGGGGTCCACGCCGTTCTGGGGTTTTGGTTTTGGCGTGTGAGCGCGTGAGAGCTCTCCCAAAATGTGGTCCTGGAGTGCTGAATGGGTAAAAGGAAGTGTGGCGATAACGGTGCCGTTACGAGAAATCCGGGTTCTCTACACCAGTTTTGCGTTTGCCGGTATCAAAACGCAGAGTTTTGTCGTTAAGTCGTACTTGAATGTTGATGGTAAAGTTTTTGGTGTTAGTGTTTGAATGTTGATGGTAAAGTTTGTTCAAAAATTTACAGTTCTGGTATAATTTATATTGATTTCACAATTTATGAGGCATCTAACCGTTTAATTTCAATAAATAGAGTAGTAGTTCAACAGTGTCTGCATTGCGTTAACTTACTCAAAGGCCAATAAGCTAAACATGGCTTTTGAACTGGGATCTCAATATTTGAATAAGAGACTGATTTCTGACCCCTCAGTTTTCTTTTACTCTTTTCTCTATATATGTACTCCATACAGTAAAAAGTTGTCCGTAGAATCTATACATATATACATGTTGAGATATCAATCCCACATCGGAAATATGAGATATTGCATGTGGGTTTATAAGGGTTTGAGTCACTCCACTCATTGCCAACTGATTTTGGATGTGAACCCCAGACTACTTTATCATGGTATCAAAACGGGTATCAAGGCGACTAGTTTTAGATCTGGTCGGATTATTATACTCGTACATCAAGATCGGAGTATTAGACGACTTAGTTAGCTAGCTCACGTCAATCAGAGCTGAGAGCACAAGAAAAAGAAGAAGAAGATGTTGCTGCTTCTCTCTTTGTTTCTTTCAACTTTCACTAGCTAGCTATAGTAGTAATCGATCTTGTTCTGCTGAAGATGGTTTAAACTTACATACTTGGCATTTGATCGATCTCCTCCTATTAGCTTTGATCGATTGATTCGGATCCTAACCAACGTTTACCCGCCCTCTAGGCTCTAGCTAGCTCTCTCCCCAGTTCCTTCTCTATGAAGTCATAGAAATACAGAATTGTAAGTATATATGATCAATTTCACCTCCTATTCTCAGTGTGCTTGCTACCCCCACATATATTTTACTACTCTCTAGCTCGTCGATGTTTATTGTGATGTACGTATATATGTATTTATGTGTGTAACATGTCAGACTCATCCTGACTCTAGTAGGAGGATTAAGATTTAGGACCAAACACGCATGTAATAGACATATATATCTTGCTATACGTACATACCAGGTAGAGATCGAGTAGTTCAATCTCCCATACCAGAACAGATTTGAATGTTGGGTACGCATGCAGCAAACAAGCAACTGGGAAAACTCCTACGTCTTCTTCCTTCGAAACTTCGAGTTCTGGCCTTAGATGTGAGAGCATTTTCTTGCTGGCCACTACTGTGTAAGAAACTTAGAAGATAGGATCTAATATTGGAAACTCTAAGCCTTGCAAATCAAGTTACATATATATATATATATATAAGATTTTGAGCTCCTCCACCTAATGTCGATTGGTTTTGAGTTATATATATCTCGATTAAGTGCCACACGCTTGCACAGAAAACTTCACTCATTATGGTTTTTCTTTGATATCGATCATCAAACCGCAGTTGGCCGCAGGCTGCAGATTAAACCTAAGATCTTAATCTGGTGACTGCAAATAAATTAGATATAGATATGCTTCAACAAGAGGCAGCTGATTCGTAAGCGAGTGTTTATTAGGAGCTGAAACACCTAACTGATTCATTAGGACCACGTACCGATCAAACTCCAAGTTCTACTTCTGGAATGTTGGGTGAGAAATTGAGAGCGTAATTTCCTGTGTTTCTTGCTCAGCTACAAATATGGCTAGGATCTAGTGAGTAGTGAATGGACAAGAAGGACCACCATGTATATATCTTCAAAAGCTGGGCTAGCTCTACCTTGCTTCTGAAGTCACTAAAAACAAAGGTCATTCATATGTGTCATAAACTTTCACCCTCCCGATCAGTACATCAACCTACATTATTACATTTCATCTCTTTCTAATGTGTTTCTAGCTCACATTCTCTTTCGTATCCGAAATTAACCTCTAGGTGGATAAGCCTGCATAGATATTTCGATAGTGATAGAGAATTCCCGGGCGGTGGATCGGAGGATTTGAATCCGAAATCTCATACAAGCAAATACAACTGTGATACCATGTAAGACAACCACCGACCGCTAGAAGCCTAAAGATTTAAGACATGGACAGAGGATTGCATCAAAAAAATTAAGTTGATAAATGCTTGACAACGTACTCCCTCATCTATTGATCCCTACACGATCACCCTGAAATGTAGTTCAGTGAATTGATTGGTACATTTAGCATGCATGTCTAAGCTGTTAGCGTGAGTCATGGAGTTAGTTTAGGAATGTAAATTAATTTGTTATTACTTTCCTATTCTGTATGTGTAGTACATAGTACGTAGGGTTTGTACAACTTGTACCTCTATATATAGCCTCCTCTGTGAGACGAATAATATATCAGAAAATTCATTCTCCAAACCTTGTTATATTTGACTTGGTATCAGAGCAAAGATCCGAAAGGACTTTGTCTCTTTATTTTTCCGCTGCAAATTCTTCGTCCGACGTCGGTTATTTGTCAGACGATTGTTTGTCTTTTTTTTAAATAAACCTCATTGTTAGGGTTTATTGTCTCGATCGTCGAAGTTTTTTCTGACTGTTCTCAGTTTGACGTAGGCCCCTTGTCAGACTGATTTCTTTTTGCTGCTCAGCCCTCTACCGCCGCATCTTCTTTTCCAAAAGTTGTTGCCGTTGCTGTGTCCAGGCCGGGATCCAAGCGGATTATAGATCTTAGCCGACGGAAAAATTAACTTCCGTCGGCTAAGATTTTCATAGCCAACGAACCTAGTTTCGTAGGAAGGGTGAAAAGATCCGTCGGCTATGATTTTCTTATCCGACGGAAAAGTTTGGACGGCAATTTCCGTCGGTTAAGTGAATCTTAGTCGACGGAAAATTTTGGACGGGAATTTCCGTCGGTTAAGTAAATCTTAGTCGACGGATAACTCATGTCGGTAAGTATTCGTCGGTTAAGATGTTTTAAGTCGACGGAAATTCTTCCGTCGACTAAGAAAAATAATCCGTCGACAAAGTAAGACTAAGTCGACGGAAAATTCCGTCGGTTAAGAAGATAAAGCTGAATTATTCTCTGGCAACGCGCAGAAGGAATCTTCCGCTCAATTATCAACCCAGCTCGGCACAGAATGTATCATTCCTGCAAAAACCTCCTTCTCTATCACCAGCTCTAAATAAAACACCTCTCGCCATGAATTGAAGTTCAAGCAAAGCAACTAATCTAGCTAGCTAGCATTTTGATCATTGGTACATATTCTTCAACCTTTACATTTTCGACGGAATTCAGTTCACCGGTCATATTTTCCGGCGACTCTCCGGCTATATTCGTTTAATTTGTATTTTTATTGTGTGTTTGTGTGTGTGTGTATATATACATATATACGATTAATTATATATATATGGTTTGATTAATATATTTTATATATATTAATTGTGTGTGGATTATTGATTATATATATATGCATGTATACGTATATTTTGTATATATATATATATATATGGATGTATATATATGTGTGTGAATTTTTAATTTGTTGATTGTATATATTAATTTTGTTTATGCAAATCATATATGTATATATATAGATTATATTATATATGTTGTAGCAGAAAATGATGATGTTTATTAAATCAATGTATGTATATAGATATATATATATATATATATATATATATATATTATGTATGTGATCAACTTCTTTCGATCATTATCTTTTTTTATGTAAATCATGATGTGTATTAAATGATCGATATTTTGATGATGATATTTTCGTGGTGATATATTAAAACAATATTTATTTTCATTATAATATTTTCGTTTATGATCGATTATATTAAATTTGTGTTTGAGATCATATATATATTTCATTTTGTTTATGCTTACATTAAATTTTTTATTTTCAATTTGTGCTTAGATATATTTACTCATTTATTTTCGTGATGATATCGATATTTTCATGCATATATATATATATATGGTCTTAAATCAAATATTTGATTTGATGATGTTTTTGTTTAAATCAGTTATTTTCGTCACATTATGTTTTTGTGGTGAATACGTACCGTTGTTTACGTGAGCGCGCAGTATTTTTATAGTTAGATTTTTCATTTCCCCTTTTATTACAGGTTACAACATGGCCGACAGGAGCTGGATGCAGTTACATAGAGGGCATCCGCGATACATGAGAGGAATTTTTGAATTTATCGAGTTTGTCCGTGGCAAGACTTCTCCTGGACAACTTTTCCACATTTGTCCATGCGGAAAATGTCGCAACAGATCTGCCAATTCTGTAACTTTTGAGGACATGTATGTTCACCTGTCACAATACGGTATTTGTCCCAGTTATACCACTTGGACATGGCACGGCGAAGCAAGTGAACATATGCCCACACTTGTAGATATTCAAGCACAACGTAACCAGGGCGAGTCTTCCTCTAGTGCCAATTTCGGGGACCCTGGTGTGATGAATTTCTTAAACGATGCATTTCCGTCCGCCTCAGCATACGATGGAAGTGTTCCACAGGACAACAACAATACAACCTTCCCTGATGTCTCCCAGGTCGGCAGTAGTGGCTATGATAGTTACAACAAGCTTATGCAGCAAGCACAGACACCACTGTACCCCGAAAGTGAGCATACTGTATTGGAAACTGTCATGAAGCAGATGAGTATCAAAAAGAAGAGGAACAAGACCGTTGCTTGTTTTAACGATGACATTGCACTTCTGAAGGAGTTGCTTCCTGCTGACAACAACTGTCCAGAAAATTATGACAAGGTCAAAAGCATCTTGAGTGAGTTCGGTCTTGAGTACATCAAGATAGATGCATGCGTCAATAACTGCATCCTATACTACAAAGGTTATAAGGACGCATTTGAGTGCCCACACTGCTATGAGCCGAGGTATGAACCACACGCTCGTTCTAGACAGACAAACCCCATTCCTAGGAAGGTTCTTCGCTATTTCCCATTGGGTCCTCGTCTACAACGTCTCTACATGTCTTCACATACGGCCAAGCATATGAGATGGCACCACGAAAGGCACCAGCAAGAGCCGGATAGGCCTAGAGTAGATCCGGATAATCTCACACACCCCGCAGACGGGGAGGCTTGGAATCACTTTGACCGTTCATTTCCTGATTTTGCCTCTGAATGTCGAAATGTCAGACTTGGACTAGCAACAGACGGATTCAATCCTACTGGAGACATGAATAACTCTTACAGTATATGGCCTGTGATAGCATTTCCGCTCAACTTGCCTCCAAACATGTGCATGAGGACGGAGTATAATTTTCTTACTATGTTAGTTCCGGGCAAGTATTCTCCAGGAAAGTGCTTGGACGTGTACATGAGGCCATTAATCGACGAGCTCCTACAATTATATGAAAATGGAATCCATACTTTTGACAGGTATAGTCAGACTTACTTCTTCATGAGAGTAGCGGTTCTTTTTACTGTCAATGATTTTCCTGCTTACGGGATGATGTCTGGTCAAACTACCCATGGATACAAGGCGTGCCCTGTATGTATAGACGAGGTCAATTCCAGTCATCATGCCCACAGAATTGTTTACTTAGGATCCCGTAGATGGCTTCCACCGGATCACCCGTGGCGGTACGATGCACAAGCATTTGATGGGACTGTTGAGCATGGCCCGAAACCCGAAGGGAGGTCTGGTCAATGGATTCTGGATATGCTGAACCAGCACTGGTTTGGAATTTTGAGCAGCGCTAGGTATGTAAATGACCAGAATCCTCCCACCCCTGAAGAGTTTAAGTATTGGACGCACAGGAGCTCATTCTTTGAGTTGCCTTACTGGTCGACGTTGAAGATCAGACACAACTTAGACGTCATGCACATAGAGAAGAATGTTTGTGACAGCATCCTTGGAACAATTCTAGACATCAAAGACAAGACCAAAGACACCGCCAAAGCTCGTGCTGACCTTCAAAAGATGGGTATATGTCGAAAGCTATGGATAAAGCTAAACAAAAAGACCGGCAAACATGTAATGCCTCAAGCAGGCTACACGGTGGTTCCTAATAAGAGGTCGGAGATATTTAAGTGGCTTCGTGAGGTTAAGTATCCTAGTGGGTATGCCGGAAATATAGCTCGATGTATTAAGATGGGGGAAAATAAGATTATCGGGTTGAAGACCCATGACTGTCATGTTCTCCTGCAACGTCTTCTTCCTGTGGTCATTCGCCCGTATTTGCAGAGTGATGTGGTTGACACGTTGGTGGCTTTGTCCAACTTCTTTCAGAGGTTATGTGCTAAAGAGCTAAAAAAGTCAGAGGTCCGGTCCTTGCAAGACGATATTGCGTACATCATGTGCAAGCTGGAGAGGATCTTCCCCCCACTTTCTTTAGCATCATGGTCCACCTCATGATCCACCTTCCTGAACAAGTGTTGCTTACAGGTCCGGTACAATATACCTGGTGTTATCCAAACGAGAGGTATGTATGCAGTCTATACTTTTGTCAATAAAGTCTCACATAACATGAATTTTTGCAATAACTTTTTATTTTGTAGGCAACTTGGAGATTACAAGAAGACAAACAGGAACAAACGTTTCCCTGAAGGTTCGATCACGGCGGCTTACATTTCTAGTGAGTGTGTAACCTTCTACAACACATATCTTAATGATGAACACACGGGAGGGGAATCTTCAAGAGGTGGAAATCAATTCCATTTATCAGTTGTTTCCGACGAAGTACAACCGTATGGCAGGCTAGGTAGGGAATACAGATTGAGTCGCGAAGAATTGAAGGAGGCTCATTGGTGCGTCCTTCAACATTGCGATGAATTGGAGGATTATCTGGAGAAACATTTGAGCAGGCAAAATGGGAATGAAGCCATTCACAAGAGAGATTTTCCTGACTACTTCCCGATTTGGGTACGTTATTCTTAAGTTACTTATAAATTTAATGTATTTCTCATCATTTTGTTTGACTAAATTGCGTTATTTTGCAGATGATGCATATTCAACAGAACCAACGTGAATTTTACGACCCCGAGCTGCACTGTTTGGCTGGCGGACCGCTAAAGCACAGAGCACATGCGGGATGTTTTGTTAACGGGGTTAAGTTTGTGACATCAGAACGAGATGATGGTCGCATCACTCAAAACAATGGAGTTATGGTTGAGGGCAAGTCTCACAACTACTACGGGGTGCTTATCAGCGTTATCGAACTAATCTACGGGAACCGTATGCCGGTTGTGTTGTTTAAGTGCAAATGGTTCAATACTGACCCAAATGTTTGCAGGAGTACGGTTATAGACCATGGTTTGTTATCAGTGAACACAAACACTTCATGGTATGAGAATGAGCCGTTTGTTATTGCCGCCATGGCACAACAAGTCTTTTATCTTGATGATCCGGCTATGGGTGAGGGTTGGAAAGTGGTGCAGGTAATGTCACATAGGAATATATGGAGTGCAGCTACATTGGGAGTGGATGAGGGTACGGAACCGAGCTCTGTACCGAACGAACCATATCAAGAGGAAACTCCACCTGTAATTCCCAATGACGTGGACATTCGCGTCAACGACCAACACGTTCCGGCCATTACAGGTTACATTGAAGTTACTATGCCCGAACCCGAAGAAGATGACGAATACGAGGACGAAGAAGATGAGGATTCAGAGGAATTCGAGGAGGATGATGATCCCGAAGACCAAGATTATGAAGATGAGTATGATTAAATTAATTTGGGGATGTAACTTAACTTTCATTGGTTTATTATTATGAATTTGCATAACTTCGGAGATCGATGTATTAACAATTACATTTTCATATATATTGATCGGAACACACTTTGCGTCAAATGTTCACGGCCTTTATTTTTTTATTACTATTCTTGTTGCAGATTTTTATAGCCCCGTAAGAGTCACGTCGATTGGAAACTATTCTCAGTTGAAGGTCCGGCCAGATTACGTGATTTGGAGGGTCGAATAGCCGTTTCCGTCCGTTTAGGGGTTTGACCGCGCCGATTGACCGGACGGATCGAGCCCTTATCTTTGTCAGATGGAGCTGAATTTTTTCCCACCTACGTAATTCGTTATGCTGGTCATATCTGACGGTAGGTTTTCAGTTCCTCTTCTCCGATCACCAAACTCACGTTATATGTACTAATGTTGTATAACTTTTTTATACAAGTGTTGAGTTTAAGTGTCGTTTTGAAGACAACGTATACGTAGAAGCCTCAAACGCAAAAAAGTCGTGAAATAAGTCAATTCCGGAATGGTGAAATACGTCAACCCGTGAAAAATGAAGATATTCCGGTAAAATTTCGGTGCCGGTTGTTCTGGTCAACGAAATTCTCTTATTTCTACCTAGTGGTAGCCCTATCCCGGGTATTTATTTTTTACCAAATTTTTATAGCCCCGTAAGAGTCACGTCGATTGGAAACTATTCTCAGTTGAAGGTCCGGCCAGATTACGTGATTTGGAGGGTCGAATAGCCGTTTCCGTCCATTTAGGGGTTTGACCGCGCTGATTGACCGGACGGATCGAGCCCTTATCTTTGTCAGATGGAGCTGAATTTTTTCCCACCTACGTAATTCGTTATGCTGGTCATATCTGACGGTAGGTTTTCAGTTCCTCTTCTCCGATCACCAAACTCACGTTATATGTACTAATGTTGTATAACTTTTTTATACAAGTGTTGAGTTTAAGTGTCGTTTTGAAGACAACGTATACGTAGAAGCCTCAAACGCAAAAAAGTCGTGAAATAAGTCAATTCCGGAACGGTGAAATACGTCAACCCGTGAAAAATGAAGATATTCCGGTAAAATTTCGGTGCCGGTTGTTCCGGTCAACGAAATTCTCTTATTTCTACCTAGTGGTAGCCCTATCCCGGGTATTTATTTTTTACCAAATTTTTATAGCCCCGTAAGAGTCACGTCGATTGGAAACTATTCTCAGTTGAAGGTCCGGCCAGATTACGTGATTTGGAGGGTCGAATAGCCGTTTCCGTCCGTTTAGGGGTTTGACCGTGCCGAATGACCGGACGGATCGAGCCCTTATCTTTGTCAGATGGAGCTGAATTTTTTCCCACATACGTAATTCGTTATGCTGGTCATATCTGACGGTAGGTTTTCAGTTCCTCTTCTCCGATCACCAAACTCACGTTATATGTACTAATGTTGTATAACTTTTTTATACAAGTGTTGAGTTTAAGTGTCGTTTTGAAGACAACGTATACGTAGAAGCCTCAAACGCAAAAAAGTCGTGAAATAAGTCAATTCCGGAACGGTGAAATACGTCAACCCGTGAAAAATGAAGATATTCCGGTAAAATTTCGGTGCCGGTTGTTCCGGTCAACGAAATTCTCTTATTTCTACCTAGTGGTAGCCCTATCCCGGGTATTTATTTTTTACCAAATTTTTATAGCCCCGTAAGAGTCTCGTCGATTGGAAACTATTCTCAGTTGAAGGTCTGGTCAGATTACGTGATTTGGAAGGTCGAATAAAAATTTCGGTCCGTTTAGCAAATAAGAAAGAATTTCTTTTTTTCCTAGCCGACGGAATATTATTTTTCCGTCGACTTGGACTTTCTTAACCGACGAATTATTTATTTTCCGTCGACTAAGATGACGAAAATTTTGGCGGTTTATCATTGCGCTTTTTTTTTTTCCGCGGAAATTGAAATTTTCTTAGCCGACGAATTTCTTATTCCGTCGCCTAAGTTACTATAAAACCTGGTCGACGTTTCTTCTCTCTGTTCTGTTCGATATTTCTCTCAAGTCTAAACCCGATCGCCTCCACTCCGCTGCCGACGAGCTCCGATCCTCCACCCGACCACCACCGTCAACGCCACCACGTCCGACCCCCCACCTCCACCCCAACCGACTAGGACACTCACCTCCTCCACCCAATCCGAGCCTCCTCCACTCCGCTGCCGACGAGCTCCGATCCTCCACCCGACCACCACCGTCAACGCCACCACGTCCGACCCCCCACCTCCACCCCAACCGACTAGGACACTCACCTCCTCCACCCAATCCGAGCCTCCTCCACTCCGCTGCCGACGAGCTCCGATCCTCCACCCGACCACCACCGTCAACGCCACCAGGTTAGTCTCTTAAACTCTCCGATTTTCTTATTCAATGTTGTGAATTGTTTAGAAAGTGTGCATGAAATTGATAAAGTTGGTTGCTGGTCATGAACACAGGTGTACTGTAGGTGAATTTTATTGATAATCAAACATTATTATGGTGTTGAATATAATTGTTAGGAGGCAAGTCAATGTCGTAATTCCAGCAAAGGATCATTTAGCTATTTGCAACATTACATTGGAGGCATTTAGCTATAGTTGTATTTGGAGGCAGATTACATATTTTGCATTTCACTTGCCGTATTTCTTCTTAAGCTGCTCATGTATACTGGGAATGTTTATGGTTTTCATCATTTAGCTGCTCATAAGCAGGCAGGGGCGGAGCCAGCCCAGTCTTGACTGGCTGGAGCCTAGAAAAAAAATACCACATCCCATGTGTAGCAACTGTGTGTTTAGTTCTTTGATTTAATTAAGGTTGATATAGCTGTGTTTAGTACTTTGATTTTCTCATGGGCTACTGTGTGTTTGTGATTTGTGTTTAAATAGTACAAAATTGCGTTGGTGACCTTGTGATCAATGTGCATTTAGCTGGTTATGTTTGTGTCATTATGCTGCCGGTTGATTTTGTTTTGTTTAAAGATGCCGATCATTGGGAAGAGGAAGCAACGTTCGGAGAGGGCTCAACAGATGATGGAGGCCTTATGTAACCAGGTTACTGCCAGCCAGCCCACACCTTTGCCGCCTGGAAGAGTACCACCAGGGGCTCCTCCTTTGCTCATCAGGCCGCCCTTTATACCATCCGATACGACTTCCACTATTGGGGCGACGACCGGAACCACTGAAGCGTCGTCCACATCGGCTTCCGAAACCAGCAGGCCCATTCCTAGTGCCCGCTGTAAAGCAAAGGTCCCCACTACAGGTAATGATATTTTTTAAATAAAAAAAATTATATTTTTTAAATAAAATAATAAAAAAATCGTTTATTTTTTTAATTTTCTTGGCATGATTAAAAGGCTTAATTTTCTTGTAGTAATCCATATTTATTTAAAATAATAAATGTTTTAAAATAAAAAAATTATTATTCTTTTACTTATATTAACTTGAATCTTTTTTACAAATGATACCTAATATTTTGTTTTATTTATTGTAGGTCCCCCACCGAAAAAGAAACGGGGTTTTGTGTGTGGAAAGGCGACGGAGGCGTTATGCAAGAAGCTAGGGGGGAAGATACCGATAGAGTATTGCCCTCGTATGAAAGGGCCTAAGGTTCAAGGGGTCAACAGTCTTTTGGTCAAGGACATTGGGTCGGCCATACGTAGCCTGGTTGGAACGAGGGCTAGGACGTTCCACGACCTTGAGCAATCGGAACAGTGGAAGGTGTGGAACGCATTGTCGGTAAGTACATAAAAATTAATTTACTTAGTTTGGTTTATTTGAATAGTTTTCAATTAATACTTTTGTTGATGTATTAATTTATTTTTATTTCTTAGCCATGGTACATGTGGGACAACAATGACATTGTGACGGTGAGGTGGATCATGGACACGGCACAGGCTAGGTACAAGGAGTGGAAGTGGCAGTGTCACAATGTCTACCAGGAGCATGGACCAGAAGGGATGCCGACGGAGTTCTATGGGAGGGAGGATGAGTGGGCCTTTCTTTGCACGCATTTTGAGAGCGACGCGTTCAAGGTATGTGTATATTGCTTTTTTTTTTGAGTGATAATGTTGACCACTATATTTTGGAGTAATATATTATTAATTTTGTTACAATAATATATTTTTTCAAGCATTTTTAGAATAATATATTATTAAATTTGTTCTTATTAAAAAAATTAAAATTGTAAAACTTAACATTGCCGACGATTATGCATGATGATTTTGTGGGTTCGGTTATGCTATTTATTGCCATGTTTTAGGTTTATAGAATAAAATATTATTATTTATTTTTTTAATAAATAAAAAAATATAATTACTGATATTTTATTTATATCGCGTATTAGAAACTCTCGAACGCGAACAAGAAGAACCGTGGTAAGAAGACGATGCACCACCATAGCGGTTCTTCTCCTATTGTCTACATCATGGAGGATCTAAGGAACAAAGGTGAGCCCTTGCCGATCATCAAGGGATTCGAGGCGAGTTATGTGAGACCCGGTGACGAAGTGGCCACCCAGAAATATGTAAGTGTATTTCCTTTAATTATTTAATTAATTATGTCTCTTTGATTTGGATACTTAGTATTAATTAAGAAATATGTTGGTGTTGGTGTTGGTGTAATTGTTGTTGAATTATGTGGTTGGTGTATTCCTTGGTGTTTTGTTTATGCAGGAGAAGATGCTTGCGGAGGTCGAAAGCCGAAAGACAGACTTGAAGAAGATAAATCCGGAAGCTACAGAGGAGGAAATGATGGAGATCATTCAAACACAACAAATTGATGTGTTGGATGCTGTGTTGGACAAGCGCAAAGGGAAGGAGATACGAGGGATGGGACGAGCAGGTGAGCGAGACTTGAGCCAGTCCTCGTCCGGTTCGACCTTGCGGAGTCGTGCTCCTCCAAATCAAGACAGGGAAAGGATTGAACGCCTTGAACAAGAGGTCCGTGAGTATAAGGAGCGGACTGAGCGGGCTGAGGCCGAGTCTGTGTGGTACCGTAATCAGTACACTACTGTTAACTCACGGATGGACCAGATCTTCTCTCGCCTAGGTCTAGAACCTGAAGGTCCGGCTCCTCCTCCTCCGCCTTTTACGGCTCCTCCTCATTCTTCTCCGGGTCCTCCTCCTCCTCCTCAGTCATCTTCGATTCCTCCTACTCAGTCGTCTCCACCTCCTCTTCCTACTCAGTCGTCTTCGGCATTTGTTGATGAAGATCAGTTTTTGAATTTTTATTAGTCAAATTTTAGTTTGTATGAACACAATTTTAATTATTAATGCATAATTTTTATATTATTAATGATTCGATCTATATATTTAGTTTTAATATAATTATTTCTAAAACAACCGAAACAAATATCTACTTTATCAGTAAAAAAATTAAAAACCAAAACAAATAATAAATTGTGAAAAAACAATTCTGAAAAAAAAAATTCTGACTCACCTTAGTCGACGGAAAATTGAAAACCCGTCGGTAAGGGTATAAACCTTACCGACGGAATATTTAATTTCCGTCGGCTAAGAATGAATAACGACAGACCGTTGACCTTCTTAGTCGACGACAAAGTATACTTTCCGTCGGTATTAGATAATCATTACCGACGTAAAAATTTATTTTCCGTCGGCTAAGAATAAACAGAAAGAGGACTGTATCGTCGGCTAGATCTTAACCGACGCTAATTTTCCGTCGTTTAAGAAACTGGAATCCTAGCCGACGGAATATTTCGTCTGGAAAGAAGGAAGAATTTTGTCGTTTAGGTAAATGTTAATCGACGGAAATATAGCCGACGGATTTTTTCCGTCGTTTAGGAAACAATAACGTAGTCGACGGAATAGTCGTCGACTAAGATCCGTCGATTAAGATATAACTTAGTCGACGGAAATATATGTTTCCGTCGGCTATTGTCTTAGCAGACGACGGTTAGCCGACGGATCTTAGTCGACGACTATTCCGTCGACTAAGTTCTTAGTAGACGGAATATATTTCTTAACCGACGGAAATATTCCGTAGGCTAAGAATCGTAATCCACTACCCCGCCGTCGTCGTCTCTGCCCCGCAGTCGACGCTGCTCTTTCTGCCCAGCGAACGCAGCCGTGCCCAGCGGACGCAGCCGTGCCCGACGCCGTTGTGCCCAGGTCTCAACGCTGCCGCGCCGTCGTGCCCAAGTCTCAACGCTGCCGCGCCGTTGTGTCGTGTCGATCCGCTCTGTCACGACGCAGCCGACGCCGCACTCCTCGACCCGTTTCTACTAATCCGACCCGACCCGTTTCTAGTCCGACCCGGTTCAGTCACCATTTATTGTCAGCTCCAGTGCACCGACAGTGCAAGTGCACCAGGCGCAGGTTTATTCAGCCCTTTCTTGTTTTTTGCTCCATAAATTACTGATTTGGTATTTGTGTTGCAATGGGTTCTGGAGTTGAAAGTTCTCAGGGGAAAGATGTTCAGACAGTTGAAGTATCCGTCAAGAATTCTGAAAGTGGTTCATTTGGGGGTGCCAAACTCAATGGAACCAATTTTCGGAAATGGAAGAAAATCATGACGGCTCATCTTCGAGGGATGCACAAGATGGGGCATGTAACTGGGACAATTAAGGCCCCTAGTGAAAGTGATGTTGATGCTTACACTAAGTGGGAAGATGATGATGGTCTTGTGATGTCAGTCTTGTACAAGGCCATGAATGAGGACATAGTCGACCTGGTGGAACAATGTGATACAGCTCAGGCGATCTGGAAGACACTGGAAGATTTATATACTAATGAGTCTGATTTCATACAGGTTCATGAGTTAATGTGCACTGCTTCTTCAATGCAACAGAATGGGCAGCCAGTGGCACAGTATTTCACCAAGTTAAGGAACATTTGGGCTGAAATTGATACGAAACGTCCTTGCAAGATCAAGAACCAGGAGGATCTTGTTTGGTACTTGAAGGAAAAGGAGCTTGAGCGAGTTCATCACTTTCTGAGGGGTCTTGATGCAAAACACAACAGTGCCAAAGGAGAGCTGCTCAGAATGACAGAACCTCCTAACCTGATTACAGCTTTCACATATATCCGTAAGGATGAGTCTCAGCAGGAAAGTCTTACTCAAGCACAACTTGAAGTCTCTAGTCTCACTATTCAAGCGAGAGCACCAGCCCCACTCCTTCAGCATTCAAGTTCAGTTCCACTGAACAAGCAAGGACCACCACCAGGCTTTGGGGACCAACCTCGTCCCCCTTGCTCTTATTGCAAGGGTGACCATGCTCGTGAGTCTTGTTGGAAGTTGTACCCTCATCTTAGGCCTAAGAGGCCTACTTATCGTCCCAAGGCAAGAGCAGCTATCCAGTTGGTCCAAGAACCAGACATCTATGGTGTATCCGGACATGACCATCATACAGCAGAAGGCGCCACACCCACAGCATCAGTGGCTGGTCGTGGTAAGATAGGTATGGCCTTAAATATTTCTAGCTTTGTTGGTGGTGATACATGGATTATTGATTCAGGTGCTTCAGATCATATGACTTATGACAAATCTTACTTTACTGAATTATCCTCTCCACCAGTACCATATGTTACTAATGCTAATGGTGAAGCCTTCCCTGTGTTAGGAAAAGGGTCAGTTTGTATCACTCCCACAATAGTGCTACAAAATGTGTTATATGTACCTGCTTTATCTCATCATTTGATATCTGTCTCACAGTTAAATGTTGAATCCAAATGCTCTGTGACCTTTTTTCCTATGTATGTGATTTTTCAGGATCTTCTCACTGGGGAGTTACTCGGTCGGGGGTACTTGAGGGGCAGGCTTTTTCGTCTGGACCAGACTTATGTGGGGGCGAAACCAGGAGCACAGCCACGGACCGCTTTAATATCAACTTCTGACAGGCTAAGTGAAGTTTGGTTGTGGCATCGTCGCTTAGGGCATCCATCTTTTAGTGTTATGAAGAAATCCATGCCTTCTTTGTTTATTGGTGTGGATGAGTCAGTCTTACATTGTGAAACATGTGTTTTGGGCAAGAGTCATCGCTCAACCTATTCACCTCGTATTTCTAATAAAAGTGTCGTTCCTTTTGAATTAATTCATTCTGATGTTTGGGGACCTTCAAAAGAACCTACTGTGTCAGGTATGCGATATTATGTGTCATTTATTGATGATTGTACACGTCTTACTTGGGTTGTTCTTCTTAAAACTAAGGATGAGGTTTTTCCGGCTTTTCAAGCTTTTTCTTCCGAAGTCCAAAAACAGTACAATGCCAAAATTAAAGTTCTTCGCTCTGATAATGGAGGGGAATATGTAAACCGTGTCTTTCAATCTTTTCTGCAAACACATGGGATTATCCACCAGAAAACGTGTCCTTACACACCTGAACAAAATGGGGTCTCTGAAAGGAAAAATCGTCACTTACTTGATATGGCTCGTTGTATTCTCTTCAGTGCACATTGTCCTAAGGATCTGTGGGGTGATGCTATCATCGCATCTACCCATCTTATTAATCGTCTTCCATCTAGTGTCCTCCTGGGAAAGGTACCATTTGAGGTACTAGCTTCTTATGTCTCTTTACCTTCTTTTCATAATCTCCCTGCTCGTGTTTTTGGTTGTGTTGCATTTGTCCATATACCAAAGAGTCAAAGGTCAAGTAAGTTGGATGCCCGGGCGCTGAAATGTGTGTTTGTTGGTTATGGGGGACATCAGAAAGGATATAAGTGCTATCATCCACCTACTGGGAAGTATTATGTCACTATGGATGTCACTTTCTTTGAGGACATGAGTTATTATACCTCTTCTGATACTGCTCTTCAGGGGGAGCATTCATATTTTGAAGAGCTGTATCATGGAGAGGGGGAGACAGGTCATTCAGTTGAGGTTACTGATGCATCAGCTTCACATACACTAGTCACTCCAGATGTTCAGAGACCAGAAGATGATAGACAGGCACCACCAGATGATTCTGGTGCAATTGCTCCAGAGATTCAGGAACCAGAAGCTGAAAGTGTTCCTGCCCCTCCTGCCTCGCCTGCTGTTACTAATACCCCTGACTCATGTCTCCCTGGTACAGAAGATCTTCCATCTGAGGTTAGTGATTCTATTGGGGTTAATACTAGTGATGCTAATAGTAGACAATATGTGTTACCAAATAGGTCTACTAGGGGTAAACCAGCAAAAACATATGAACCTACCCTTCAAGCCAAAGCTAAATATCCAGTGACAAATTTTATGTCTACCAAGAGATTGTCTAAGTCATATGAATCATTTGTGAATCAAATATCTGCTGTATCAGTACCTAACAAAGTGCAGGATGCGTTGGGAGATCCAAAATGGAGGAAAGCAATGGATGAGGAGATGGAAGCGTTACAGAAGAACAATACTTGGGAGCTTGTATCCCCACCACATGAAAAGAAGGCTGTTGGATGTCGCTGGGTGTTTACAGTGAAGCATAATCCAGATGGGTCAGTGAGTCGATATAAAGCACGCTTGGTAGCAAAGGGATTCACTCAGACATATGGCATTGACTATGATGAGACATTTGCACCAGTTGCAAAGATGAATACTATCCGGGTATTGCTCTCTCTTGCTGCTAACTTAAACTGGCCTCTTAAACAGTTTGATGTCAAGAATGCTTTTCTTCATGGAGAACTTGTGGAGGAAGTGTATATGGATCTTCCACCTGGATATAAAACTGCTCCTTCAGGTAACTTTGTGTGCAGATTGAGAAAATCTTTGTATGGTCTTAAACAATCACCTCGTGCTTGGTTTGGAAGGTTTTCACAGTTCATGAGGAAGATTGTTATAAGCAGAGTAACTCAGACCACACATTGTTTCTCAGACATCAACAGGGGAGGGTAACAGCTCTGATCATATATGTTGATGATATGGTTGTTACTGGTAATGATACTATTGAGATGGATAGATTGTAAAAACAGCTAGCCACAGAGTTTGAGATGAAAGACCTAGGTACACTCAAGTACTTCTTGGGCATTGAGGTAGCCAGGGGGAGTGAAGGCATTTATCTGTGTCAAAGGAAGTATATACTTGATCTATTAGCAGAGACAGGTATGTTAGATTGTACTCCAATTGACACTCCTATTGAGCAGAATCACCGATTAGCAGAGTATCCTGATCAGGTACCTACCGACAAGCCTCGTTATCAGAGGTTAGTTGGACGTCTGATTTATTTGACACACACCAGACCTGATGTTGCTTATGCAGTAAGTGTGGTGAGCCAGTTCATGCATAATCCCAGTGTAGATCACATGGATGCTGTAGTGAGGATTTTGAGGTACTTGAAGTCAGCTCCTGGGAGAGGAGTAATGTTCTCTAAACACAGCAGTATTCTTGAGGTTTGTGGTTTTACAGATGCAGACTGGGCTGGAAATATTACAGACCGGAGGTCTACATCAGGGTATTTTACCTTTGTGGGAGGTAATCTTGTTACTTGGAAGAGTAAGAAGCAAAAGGTGGTGGCTCGGTCTAGTGCTGAAGCAGAATATAGAGGTATGGCTCATGGAGTATGCGAGTTGTTATGGCTGAAGAATGTGTTACAAGATTTGGGGGTCAAACCCAAGTGTGCTATGCAGTTGTATTGTGACAACAAGGCAGCCATTGATATCTCACAAAATCCTGTACAACATGATCGTACCAAACATGTGGAGGTTGATCGTCACTTTATAAAGGAGAAGCTAGATGCAAAGATCATTAGCTTTCCTTTTGTCCCTACAGAGGAGCAACTTGCAGATATACTCACAAAAGGAGTTTTTAAGAAGGCCTTTTATGACTCACTTGGCAAGTTGGGCATGGTTGATGTATATGCGCCAACTTGAGGGGGAGTGTTAGCGTGAGTCATGGAGTTAGTTTAGGAATGTAAATTAATTTGTTATTACTTTCCTATTCTGTATGTGTAGTACATAGTACGTAGGGTTTGTACAACTTGTACCTCTATATATAGCCTCCTCTGTGAGACGAATAATATATCAGAAAATTCATTCTCCAAACCTTGTTATATTTGACTTAAGCAAGCTAACTCTTAACTGTTCTTGCAAATGCTTGGTGGATGAAGAAGAAAAATCATGGAGGAAACTACCTGAAGGCTCAATTATCACTCTTGTTAACCGGCAAAGATAGTTCTATGTAACTGACCTTTGGTTGTGGATAGGAATCTAGCTAGCTTGTACAAATGTGGACAGTAGTTGCGTACAAAGACTCATGAAAGAGTAATATTAGGTGAACCACCTAGAGCCCATCTTATGTGACATTTGAGGTGGTATAACCACATCATCAAATTATAATTTCTAGCTTTCAAGTTTATATTTTCCTAATTATGTAAATTCTTTTTTTTCTTATAACTTTCTTGATATTATCTTTTAATCTCTTTTTATTATGAGACAATTCCCACTAGCCCTAATTTTAATAATTTTATTCCTACTAACAAAATCAGATTTTAAAATTCTTAATAGCCAACTTAAACAGTAGAAAGACAATTATACATTTAATGAATTAAATAAACTACAATAGACCATTATAAGAGTCTATTATAAAATAAAGATTTTATGACTGAATTCCTACGACCAATGATGTTGACCTGGCTCCGGGGGTCGTTGATCGGGATATGGGGACCGTTGACCGGATACTGATGATAAGGTGTCTAGTGGGGGCAGCAAAGGGTCTATTGGGGGCAATATAAAGTCTATCCAGAGGCCGTTGACCGGATTCTGGTGATAGGGTGTCTATTGGGGCAGTAAGGGGTCTATTGGGGCTGTAGGGGGTCTATCCGGGGTAATAGGGAGTTTTTCAGGAGGTCTATTGGGGGTAGTAGAAGGTGTGTCGGGGGGTCTATTGGGGGCAGTATGACCTTCTACTGGGGGCAGTAGGACCTCCTATTAGGGGTAGTATAATTCTTGAAATTAACTGTGTGCTTCAGTCACTTATAATAGGTCCCTACTAGGGGTAGTATGATCTTCTACTGAGGGCAGTAGGAAGGTCTACTGAGGGCAGTAGGAAGGTCTACTGAGGGCAGTAGGAAGGTCTACTGGGGGCAGCAGATTTACTGGGGGCAGTATAATTCTTGAACTTAACTGTGTGCTTCAGTCACTTATAACAGGTTCCTACTGGGGGCAATAAGAGGTCAGCAGAAGTAGGAGTAAATCTATGATTACAAAAGATTATTTAAATTTCTAATCAATTTAAATAATTATGGGTCTCTTTGTCAGTTCCAACAATGTTGGTGACGTCATATTTCGAGGGGAATTTAAAAATTGGACTCGACTGATATGTTTACAAAAGTTGAAGGGGCGAACTGATTTAAAAAAAGTTGCAGGACTTAACTGATTTTAGCACCAAAAATTTGGGGGGTAAACTGAATTTAATCCTTGACAATATATGATGGCGTCTCATGCCCTTGAATCGGTCCCACCTGCATCTTTTGGAGGTGTGGGTGGGAGTGAAAGGGTTGAGGATTGAAATGAGAATTGGCGTTAAATTTGATTGGACGAACACTAGAAGAATTTGTTCGAGTCTATACGGGTGGTCCAGTATTGGTCAATAAAGTACGATTTTATTTCTTATTAATTCGAACATCTTTATTAGAGGAAGTCATCAACATTGACCACCACATGACACTACCACATTTACGTCTTGTGTTTTACTGCTCAAGTCCTCTTTGCTTTCATTTTTCTTTTAGTACAAAAAGGTCCTCGTGTATTCTCATGTCGTATGGTCATACAACACTTTCAAATGAAGGGACTTGTGTGGGATTGGCCAAATTATTAGGGCAAAAAGTAGCAAACAAAATGCCCCAAACTTTTAAGAAATTACAACACAGTTTACAATGTTATGCGAAAGCAGCCGACTAGCCCACGGGTTTCACGGGTCTAACTATGCTGATATTCACCCCACTTTAGCCACCCTGATGAGAAACGGGTATGAGGTTTTAACACAAAAGGTGTAATACCCCAGAATTTCATATCATTTTTCCTTGTATTATTCTCATAATTAATGAAAGATTATTTATGGAAATTCTTATTTGGTAGTGAGAAGTTGAAGCCTAAGTCCAAGCTTGGACATGATGCTATATGGGTAATTGTTGACCGATTGACGAAGTCAGCACATTTCTTTCCTATGTCAATGACGTACACAGTTGATGCCTTGTGCAAGTTGTATATGAAGAAAATAGTGAGACTTCATGGAGTGCCTACTTTGACTGTTTTTGATCGAGACTCCCGATTCACTTCAAAGTTTTGGGGTGGATTTCAAAAAGTCATAAGTACTACCTTAGACATGAGTACAGCATTCCACCCTCAGACTGATGGGCAGACTGAGCGGGTGAATCAGGTGTTAGAACATATGCTGAGAGCGTGTGTCATGGACTTCAAGGGATGTTGGGAGGATCACCTCCAATTAATTGAGTTTGCCTACAACAATAGGTATCACTCTAGTATCGGCATGGCACCATATGAGGCACTCTATGGTAGACTGTGTAGATCTCCTATTTGCTAGGCAGAGGTGGGTGATAGTGAGTTGGGTCCTGATATTGTTCAAAAGACGACTGAGAATGTCTCTATTATCCAAGATAGGATCCGCAAGGCACAAAACAAGCAAAAGAGCTATGCCGACTTGAAGAGGAGGCAAGTAGAGTTTGATATTGAGGATCATGTTGTCGTGAAGGTCTCACCTACTAAAGGGGTGGTGAGATTTGGTAAGAAGGGGAAGTTGGCTCCTAGGTATGTAGGGCCTTTTGAGATTTTAGAAATAGTAGGAGATTTGGCTTATCAGCTTGCCTTATCTCCTGTCATGTCCGGGGTACACAATGTGTTTCATGTGTCCTTGTTGAAGAAGTATATACCGGATGCATCACATGTGATTGACTATGAAACTATCAATGTGAATGCGGATCCAACCTTTGTTGTTGAACTGGTTCGAATCTTGGATAGATCAATAAGGAGGTTTCAAAGGAAGGAAGTCGAATTGGTTAAGGTGTGTTGGAGTCACCATGATGAGGGTGATGCCTCTTGGGAGTTAGAGTCGGACATGAGGGCTAAGTACCCCAAGTTAATATTTTTGAATTTTGGGGCGAAATTCCTTTAAGGGGGGTAGATTGTAATACCCCAGATTTTCATATCATTTTTCCTTGTATTATTCACATAATTAATAAAAGATTATTTATGGAAATTCTTATTTGGTAGTGAGAAGTTGAAGTTTCGGGAGTAATTTTTAAGATTCTTTGACTTTTAAGAGGCCAAAAGTTGACTTTCTTTTCTGTAAGTTATTTGTGAAAACTTCCTTCTTGAAAGTTGTAGAGTTTGCCGATACACGTTCGTAGACATGGGACATGCGTAAAATGGATGTCGTATTAGAAAGTTATGGTCAGAAGAAGATAGTTTCCGGTTTTGGAAAGTTTTTAAATAGAAGGTGGTGGGTTTTATTTTTGAAAAACCCTAAAACCTTCTCTCTCTCCTCTCCCGACCTCTCCCGCGCAGCCAACTTCCACCGGAGCTTTCTCCGCCGTCCAACCACCAATTGAACTGTCGTCGGTCCCGTTCGACTCACATAGATGTCCCCTTCAAGTCTGGGCAGGTGTTGCATGCCAAAAACAGAGCTTTTAGCTGCAAAAGGTAGCTGTTGTGTCACCGATTGGAGCCATCGTTTACGGCGGCGACGAGGGGCAACCTTAGGTGAGTTCTGGTCCTCTCCTCCTTCTGGTTATGGCTAGGCATAGATTGAATCAAGCTTTTGACTTTTTGAACCCCGATTTGCAGTTTTGGAAGTTGATTTTGGGTTGGAGTTTCAGGGCTTTTTCCGGCCGATTCCGGCCAAATCAATTAAAACCTCAGGTATTAAAGTTTTTCACCATGCTTCAATATATAAGTTTCATATTGTGAGTTTTTCATAATTCGGAAGTTTTGGGGTGGTGCGTAGGACTCACTCGCCGCCGCCTATGGCGGCGCGTCCGGTTGAGTTGCGGCTTTAGTTTCCTGTGGTTAGCTTGCTCTTGCTGATGTGAGCTTGTTGAGAGGTAGTGTTGCTAGGTTTTGAGCAAGGATTGCATGTTAGGACCTTAGGTTTATTTGTTTTGGCTTGGTTGAGTTTGAGTTTAGGTTTTGAAGACTTGAGACAGCTCTATTGTGTCGTTGAGTTCAACGACTTTGGGAAGTTGTCCCTCCCTTGAACTAAAGGTTAGTTTAAGTGTCACACCCTGATTTTCGAAAGATAATTTTCAAAAATTTCGGCATGATCTAACTTAAAATATAAAAATCCCAACCTGTTTCAATAACAAATCCAAACAACTAGAACTCAATAGCGGAAAAGTAATATTATACAACTCATCACTGAGTTAAATATTACATTTCCTTATTTACATAAACTTGCAATACGAGAACATGAGAACAATTTTATGAGTTTAATATTTTCTACCCGATTAACAAAACTATACAGAGTACAACAAAAGCCAAAAAGAACCTTGCCACTAAGCCTCCACCTCAACCATGTTGATCCTCACATGCAGGTCTAACCCCTACACCAATAATTGGTGCACCGGGATTGTAAAATAACAAACCCGGTAAGCTAAAAAGCCCGTATGAGTAAACTAAAAAATAACACAACATTATCACATCCAACATTTCACAAGAGAGATTTGATCAATAATTAAAAACCACAAATCTAACACATTACCAAAGAAATGTACCCATGAGTCCTAGATATTTAATAAATACCTCTCATGACCTACAATCAACAAATTGTATACCCATGTGTCTCAGATACCATAAAGTATCTCCCATGACCTACACCGACATACGGACTAGAGCTCTATTCCTAACCGTAACTAATCACACGGCCAAAGGCTTGGAACCCGGTTTGACTGTCAAATATCAAAACATAAAATAATAAATAACATTTTAACCGTAACCAATCACCCGATTAAAGGCTTGTAACCCGGTTTGGCTATTTATCCAACAATCACATTATCACAACATCATCATCAACATCACAAGATCACATCATATGATTATATCATTCACAAGTATATAATTATATGAACAATATATATTATTCCACAAGAATAACTTATCAATAATCAATAGAATTATGATCATAAGAACCTCAAAATAAACATATAAGAAAAACTTGTTTTATCTTACCTATGAGCTGTTGGCGATCAAACTCATATATTTTAAAACAATTAATAGCATAATATTAATTTTAACATCATAATCATTATCATCATCACATGAACATAATACAATTTGGTTCAAAAGTGAACCTTGGTGAGATTTACTCACCTAGAAATCCCGCTGCAAAGCCCCCAACACAACGAAGGCAAGTCAATCACAAAATCACAAATCACCTAAAATCACACAAAACCCTTAAACTAACCCTTAGCTCAAGGGAGGACAACTTCCCAAAGTCGTTGAACTCAACGACACAATTGAGCTCAGCTCAAACTCGATGACACCCTCATCATCCTTCTTCTTCATGTTCAGAAAATCCGACTGGATCCTGATACGATGAGCATGACCGAAATACTGACCCAAGAAGAGCATCTTAAACTGCTCCCAAGTCATGTCCTGAGCACCACCATTATTTCTGCTAGTGAGAGTCCACCAATGATGTGCTGAGTCATCCAGAAAAGTCACTGTCATCTTCACTTTCTTTTCTTCCGGCAAATCAGTGCTCTTAAAAGTCTTTTCCATCTTATCTACCCAAGTGTATGCATCAAGGGGTCCCTTAGAGCCCTTGAACTCAACTGCCCCAGCATCGAAGACATCCTTCTTCTTCACCAACCGAGGGTGCTGAACCCTATCTAACACACCTCTCAGCATATTCCCAATGGAATCAACTAATCCTCTAACCTCATCACCCTCATTCGTGTTGGACGAGGTAGCTACTCGGAGTCGGCGTCTAGGAGGCATAGTACCTAAGGGAAAAACATATTATGTAGTCTGTACACAAGACTAACAGAACTATCACACGTACCCAATAACACATAGCATCCAAAGCATAAAATGCTAGTGAATCCGCCGCGGTCGGACCACCACTCTATAGGAACTACGTGCTTCTTAGGCAAATATGATAGTATTAAGAAGGTAGGAAATGAAACCTAAAGCTCTGATACCAACTGTCAAGACCCACCTCGAATTTCACCTTGAAACCCGAGGTAAGTCCTGCGGGGACCACCTCCAAGGAAAATTTACCGAAGAACTCGGCAAACCTCCCTTTAAAATGGACAACCCTAACCCGGAAAAAATTAAAGAACACTCTCTTAACCAAAATATAAATTCTTCAGCTCAACCCAAATAACCGAATAAAATAATACACAGTTATTTTTTCGAAACTATTCAGAGCTACTACAAGAAAGACAACAGAAGCTGCTAAAATCCTAGTAGGTTAAACAGATAACCTACTGGCGAACAGTAGCGGAAAGATGAGTGGCTATGTCTCGTCGCCTCCTTCTAGACCCCACCCGAACTCTGCAGATTGGACATTTAAAAATAAAGAAAAAGCCCAGGGGAAAATATTTAATTACGTCAGAGTGAGTGGACAAAATTAATCTCGACAAACACTAATATTTCCCCAAGAAAATTTTAAATGAAAGCGCTATACAAGAGACAGCTTAAAAGCTTAACTCAAAAATTCTTAACTGGTGTCTAGCCTCGCTAGACTCCTAAACTTTGGAAAATGAACTCTCAGGCTAGAATTATAAATATATCAGTATGTATTTACACTCATCATACTCCTTTTATGCTATCTATGAATAAGCTCGAAAGGTAGATAGTCATACCAGGCTACTACGCTCGCGTCTAACGCTCACGTCACCCCATAATAACATTTTTCCTCATTATGGGGGAAACGCACGAGTGGATATATATACGTTTTGACTCCTTGTACGAATTCTATGAATGAATACGAAGAATAGAAAGTCGTACAAGGCTACGACGCTTGCGTCTAACGTTCACGTCACCCCATAATGGAATTGTACCTCATTATGGGGGGAAATCACGTATAGCTAGCTAGCGTTTATTTATATACATACTATTCTCATAAATCTCTATATATGAGTATAATCACCAAAATTCTCAACTTCGGTTAATTTTTAACAAAAGAAATTATTCAACAATAAAACATTTCAAGAGCATTATTTAAAATAAAAGTCCACTCACAACTTAGGCCTAAGCCTGATGTCGGTCGGAGGTCTCCTCTGCTCGAACCTCCTCACGCCCTGTTCCAAAACATAAATAATTCCTTAAAATAAAACACCGACGCTTAAACAAAATAGGCATAATTAAATATAAGCTTCTCGTGCTAAACCATGCCTATCGTCCTAAATCTTAACTTCACTGCCAACCACAATTCTCCATAAATACCGACATCCTGAAAAATCACCTTCCAACGTCCTAATCATAAAATAATCAAATGGCTGGATTTTAACTTATTAATCCGCCAAAAATACCAAACTTTAACAATTTCCAAACCTATCCAAAACTCCTCCAAAAATTCTAAAACTCATTCCATTAAACTCCTTATAAAATTCTCCACCAAAAACATTTTTTCAGCGGCGGCCGGCGAACTCCAATGCTCACCAAAATTTGGCAGCACCTTCCTCTCAACCTCCTCTACAACATTCCTAACTAGCACAAACTCCAATTCTAAGCCTAACCATGTCAATCGAACGTAAACATACATAAAAGCCCTAGAATTTCAAATACCGATTTCTCTTTACCTAGTTCAAGAGGGAGCGAATCATTTAGAGGGATTGGAGCACCGGAGGAGGGCTTCCTTTTGAGCTAAGGGGCTCCGGCTATGGCGGCCGGAGGAAGGAGTTCCGGTTAAAAAACACTTCCGACAGTCGGGGCTTTCGGGCGGCTTCTCTCTCTCACGACGGCTCTAGAGAGGCTACCACCGATCTAAAATGGAAGCTGGGTCAGAGACCGATCGTTTGGGATCGGTGCGGCGGTCTGGGGTAGCCGGACAGCAGCGGACGGGCAGCCGGAATGTTTCGGCAGTGAAGGCTCGAGGAGAGAGAGAGGAAGAGAGAGAAAAGAGAGAAAATAGATTTGGGCCTTTAGCCCACCCGGTCCACCAACTCCACCATATACCCATTCCAAAATTTAACACCCTAAAAATAATATCCCAATAAAAATTACCTCTTACTAGATAAAATTTACCATTTTTACCGTCGTCATATTTTCTTCCTTCAAATAATTCTTTCGAAATATTTGTCCCTCAGCACACCTCTAGGGACCTTAGGACTATAAACTCCATGACGAAGACGGTAAAATTCTTATTAACACCATGCTAGTAAATAAGGTAAAATTTAAGGGTCGGGTCAGGGCGTGACAACTTTAATACCTGAGGTTTTGACTGGTTGAGCTGGGATTTGCCGGAAAACACCCCGAAACTCCAAAACGTAATCAAAAACCAAACCTGCAAAACCGGCGCCCAAACTTGGTTTTCAGGTCACCAAAGACGTATAAACATCACTAGAGGAAGGAGAGGAGCAAGAATCACCTAACTCTCACCGAAATCGCCGGTTTTTCGGTGATACCGCAGTAGCTCTGCCGCTTCATGGCAGCTTTCAGGCTGCGCGACGGCGAGCGGGACTGCTCTAAAAATGGAGAGGAGGTCCGTGCAGACCGAACAAGACAGGTGGCGTCCAGTTTGGTGGCCGGATGAGGGAGAAATCGGCCGGAGAAAAAGAGAGAGCAGGAGGAGTTCGGGTGGGTCGGGAGGGGGGGGGGGAGAGAAGGTGTCACCAAATTTAGGTTTCCAAAAATAACTCCCCCACATTTTTCTACTTATACAGTTTCCAAACCCGGAAACTAACTTTCTCTGATCATAACTTTCTCATACTACCTCTGTTTCAGGCGTGCCATATGTCTACGAACTTGTATCGACAAACTCTACAACTTTCATAATGGAAGTTTTCGAAGATAACTTACGAAAAATAAAGTCAACTTTTGGGCCTCTTAATAGTCAAGTACCTTAAAAATTACTCCTGAAACTTCAAATTCACACAAACTAAGAATTTCCATAAATAATCCTTAATTAAATATGGGAATAATAGAAGGAAAATAAAATGAAAATCTAGGGTATCACATTAAGGGTATTGTTTTATTCTTTAGTACTTTGGTTTGTAAGGTTTTTAATTGTGTGTTTTTAGGTGATTTGTGAAGTTCAGTTGTGGGATTTTACAGCGGGATTTCTAGGTGAGTAAATCTCACCATGGTTCATTTTTGGGCCAAATTTTATTATGGTCATTGGATGTTGATGTTGGATTTTGTTGTATGTATATATACCGCAAGCATAAGCAATGACCGAGTAGACTATTTTCTAGCCACGAAGGGCCCCGCCCCCGACATACTTCCGGTAGCCCGGATGTCGATCTACCGGAAGTATGTCGGGGGCGGGGCCGTTCGTGGCTAGAAAACAGTCTACTCGATCGTTTCTTTTGCTTGCGGTATATATACATACAACATGTCCCCCCAACTCCCGTGTAAGAAGATCATCTTACTTGGAGAGTTTGGCACCGTCTGTGGGAATCAGTACTAAAAGTCTTGTTGCTCTACCAGCAAGCTCATGCATGAAGGTAAGCCCGGGTATCCAATATGCAGGCCCAACCCACCAAGGGGATTGCCTGACCCGTCTGGGTGCCCTTTATCTCCGGGTCATCGCCAAGAGCCCAACTAGCTTTGAGCGATGCTTCGACAACACTAGGAGATGGTTCACCAGGACTCGAAGCTTAGTCATGTCGACCAGGAGCTTCACAGGTGACGACCCACCCCTCCCGCTGCCCAATCATCTTCTTACCTCGGTGACATCGTCGTTTCCCCGGCAGGGATGAGAAATCATCAAAAATAGCGAGGGGTCTGACTGGCGTGATCGGGGTCTCGTAGGCAAATCACCGGTAGTTTCTTCACCTCCAGGATAGCAGAATCCAAGTTCAGGCTGAGCTCATGTTCCCGGTTGGTCGAATTCATCAAGAGAGGGAGTTCATGTGGAAGTCAGGATCAGACTCGATCAAATTGATAGCCTTACCGGGACCCGCTCGCGCTTATATAGGTCGCCGGGAAATACCCCTTCCCAGGTCGCCTTGGTCATCAGAGCGTCCGGTTCCATCATCGGTACCTGGAAGGGTATCCCGGGCGATTAGGGATGATTTCAATTACTATACTGCCTCCGGGGTAAGAATTGACAACGACCCGACATGCTAACACCGGTGCAAAGATCATTCGACAACAATCATAACATACTCAGCCGGGAACCCTCTCTCCACTGGGTAACATATTCTGTCTTTAGGATCGATCAGAGAAACTCCAAGTTCTGGATTGAGTAGCGCCAACTAGTTGCATGGCCTCTAGATTCATCTTCTGGTCCTCATGATTCAAAAGCTGACCAACGAAACAAGCTAAGTCTTCTACTCCAACATCTCAGTAATTCTTGACTATATCAATAATTTTTGGGATTTTAGCTCATTGGGGAAGTATTAGGGATTCATATGCAAATGGGGTAGTGTGTGGATATATCACTCTGTTGGCTTATTGGGTGATTTTATGCTAGCCTCCATGCTTATATTCTTGATCCATTCGGGTTTATGCTATCATTGGTTTGGTTTGTTTGATAATCAGTTCAGGTGCTTTCACTGAGAGCATACATGGAAATAGATTCAGTTCTATATGTTACTACCGAGGGGAAGCAGGGCATAAGGCATTAGCCATTTAGCCTAGGGTTGGGCATGCTCTGTTAAGTGGGAGTTGTTTTTTTAGTTCTTTTTGTAATTGTAGTTGTGAACTTGTGATTAGTCTTGCAAGCATACATGAAAGTGATTTAAGTTGAAGTTATTTTTGAAAGTCATCGGTATTATACTACTGTAGTATAATTTGCAGTGTAGCTTTCTTGAGTTCGAATTTCATTAGGATTGAGGACCTTTTTGCTTGAAACTTTGTACCCTTGTCCTTCCATGTGATTACCCTTGATTTGGAAAGTTTGGTGTTGTTTGATAAGGTAGATGATTCATGATGAATTTTTGAAGTTGGGTACGCTATGCTGGAAACTGTGTTTGTGTTCAGCAGTTCAGTTGCTTCATATTTGAATTTGATTGGGCTTTGGGTCTTTGTTTGGCTTGAAATTTTGTGCTCTTGTTCTTCCTTATGTTTACTATTAGTCTGCAAATTTTGGTGTTATTTGATAAGATGAATTATGGTGATTTTCTAAAATTAAGTGCTTTGTGCTGAAATTGTACTCCAGTTATGTTGTGGAGCTGTGTTAAGTCTGAATTTGATCAGGATTTAAGACTCATTTTGGTCTAAAACTTTGTACTTTTGTTCTTCCGTATGAGAACTCTTGGTCTGGAAAGTTTCAGCTTATTCCGATGTAAATTGAAAAGTCGGTGATTTTTCAAAGTTTACCTTGCAGTTGGTAAAGTCCCAGAATTTTGAGTATGCTTCCTTGTTTTCTGTTGAGCTAAGTGTGTGTGTGTGTGTGTAAGCATGTTGCTAGTGTATAGAGAACCATGCTGCGTTCCAGAATTACGAGGATCATTTACTAGCCTCATTAGAAGCTTTCGTGGTGTGTGAAGGTATATGGGTGTCCATAGTAGTTTAGTGTGAGTGGTGTGGTTTTAGAATTTATGTTGCTGCTATGTACGTGAGGGCCTTGATATGGTTTTTGTTTGCTTATATGATATGCTAGGCCTATTTGTGGTATGATTCTAAAGTTGTAAGTGAAGCCATATTGGTCGTATGGACATGCTTGATTAGTTATGATTGATCGATGAATTTATGATTGGTCAATATTGAGTTCATTTAATTAATGATGTGATTATGTCATGACATTAGGGACTCTAGTGACCCGAGGAGTAGAATGCACGAGATTCTCGGAATTCATGAGACTAGTGAAAGTCCATTCTATCGTACCTCCTATTGCATGCATTCGTCAGCTTTCTTCAAAGGCAGCCCATGAGGAAATTGTACATATTCTATGTTTACATATTATTTTGCCTCTTGGACATTGCATAGGGAGTTCCAAGTCTTCACGATTGGATTGGAAACACAATCAGGATATGAAAGTCTAAGTCTTCATGACTAGACTGAGAAACCACCGAGATAGGCATTCCACCAAGAAATTGACATTCTACCGAGATTGACATTCCACCGAGATAGGCATTCCATCTAAGCAAGACTTGGGGGGACATAGTGAATCTTGTCACTCCCTTCAAAAAGAGAGAAGAACATTGTGAGAAAAAAGGGAGAGAGAAATAATTCCGAGTAAGAGAACCTTCTTCCTTGGAGAGCTAGGGGGACATGGGGTGTATGCCGTTACTCGGTCGTTACATATGCTTGGCGGCATACAATTTATTTGTAACTCTCCAAGTAAGATGATCCTCTTACTCAGGAGTTGGTGGGACATGTTATATGTATATATACCGCAAGCATAAGCAACGACCAAGTAGACTGTTTTCCGGCCACGAAGGGCCCTGCCCCCGACATACTTCCGGTAGATCGACATCCGGGCTACCTCGCCATGATGAAAGATCATCGGTACCACATTGGGAAGGTGCTTCTCCAAGCTCCACAAGAAGGCACAATGATGAGATATATGTGTAGTTAATCTCACATTGGAAACATAATATGTGAGGGAACCTTCCTTAACTATAAAAGGAAGGCTTCCCATATGTAGAAAGGAATGATGGATGCTCATGTAACACCAAATGCCTATTGACCATGATAGTGGAATCTTAAGTGGACGTAGCCATGTCCTCCGATGGCATGGTGAACCACTGTATGTCCTTGAGTCCCCTGTGCATGATTGTCTCTTGTTTATATGTCCCACCGTGATTTTGCATAGCCTTCGGGTTTATTTAAAAACAGATTTAGTAATACGCTATTAATTGTTTTTAAATATATGACCTTGATCACCAACGACTTATAGGTAAGATTAAAAGATGTTTTCCTTATATGTTTATTTTTGATGTTCTTGTGACCATAACTTTATTGATTTTTGATAAGTTATTCTTGTGGAATAACATATATTGTTCATGATATGTTTTTGATAAGTTTTCCTTCACATATAATTATATCCTTGTGAAGGATATAATTTTATGATATGAATCATGTGTTGTTGATGTTGATGTAGTGATATAGTGATTTGTTGTTCAAATAGTCAAACCGGGTTCCAAGCCTTTAAATCGGGTTATTGGTTACGGTTATAATGCTATTTTTATTTTGTAATTGGTTATTAGACAGTTAAACTGGGTTCCAAGCCTTTGGCCGGATGATTGGTTACGGTTAGGAATAGAGCTCTAGTTCGTCTATCTGGGTAGGTCATGGGAGATACTTTATGGTATCTGAGACTCATGGGTACACAAATTGTTGTTGTAGGTCATGAAAGGTATTTATTAAATATCTGGGACTCATGGGTACATTTCTTTGGTAACGTGTGGATTTTAATTATTGATCAAATCTCTTTTGTGGTATATTTGGATGTGAGAAATGTTGTGTTATTTTTGAGATTACTCATACGAGCTTTTTAGCTTACCGGGTTTGTTATTTTACAATCCCGGTGCACCAATTTTTGGTGTAGGGATTAGACATGCAGGTGAGGATCAGCAGGGTTGAAGCGGAGTCTTAGTGGCAGGGTTTTTTTTGGTTTGTTGTACTCTGTATAGTTTTAGAATTGGGTAGACAATATTAAACTCATGAGATTGTTTTCATGTTCTTGTTTTGCAAGTTTATGTAAACAAGGAAGTGTAATATTTAACTCAGTGTTAGGTTGTGTGACATTTACATTTCCGCTAATGAGTTCTAGTTGCTTGAGATAGTTTGTTGAAACAGGTTGGGATATTAATATTTTAAGTTATATCATGCCAAAAATTTTGAAAATTAACTTTCGAAAATTTGGGTGTGACAGTTTTGGTAGCGTAGGTTTACATATTTGGTGAAAATCAATACTTCGGAATGATGACCCGACTGCAACGGATCACCATCATAAGCTCTTCAGTATTGATATGTCATTGGGTATGTGAAGGTTAGGTGTCGCCTCTAGGTCAATAGGATGTCAGAGTAGAGAATACTCTGTTAGTGGGATTTCGAATCTTGTGTCCACCTTGAGTTAGTGCCTTGGTTAATAATTGTCGTATTAGACTTATACTTTGGTTTAAGTTTTATGCATGAGTTAACTAAGGTTTACTTGCTTCTTAGGTGATGGATCCTCCGTGAGGAAGAGCTAGTGGCCGAGGTAGGGCCAGAGGCAGAGGTAGGGCTCCACCTGTGGATGATTTTTTTGAGGAAGAGGTGGTGTTGGAGATGCCGGTGCCAGTTGTGGAAGATGATGACCTACGTCTGGCCAGGCTGGCTCAAGGTTTCATCAGTTTAGGAACGCCTTCCTTTCTGGGAGGTACGGACTACCTTGTGGCTGATCATTGGATAGAGGGCATCGAGACATACTTCACCATGATCACATGTACGGAGGTTAAGAAGATGCGTATTGCTACGTTTCTTCTAAAGAATGAGGCACGGGTATGGTGGAGCGGGTAGAGAGAGCTAGAGATGTGACCGCCTTGATTTGGGAAGGGTTTGTTCAGCTCTTTCGGGGGAAATATTTTCCTGATACTTTGAGGGAGAATTTGGAGCTTAAGTTCATAGCCCTAGTGCAGGGCTTGATGAGTGTTAGAGATAATGAGGTTGGTTTTCTCAACTGTATCGTTTTGCTAGAGAGATGGATGCAACAGATTTGTCATGGAACTTTGTACAAGGTTTAAGGCATGAGCTCGGAAGGCGGTGATCTCCCACCGATTTAATACTCTAGCATAAGCGGTTGAGAATGCCTTTGCAGTTGAGCAGGAAGAGGCCATGCATGAGACTGAAAGACAGAGAGATGTTCAAGGGAAAGGCAAGGCCCTAGCAGGGAGTAGTAATTCAGGGGACCACAAAGGTGGTTATGGGAAGAGGTAGGCTCCAGCTAGAGCAACAGCTGCACCTATTAGGGCTCCATCTATTAGGCAGGCAGCACCCTTAAAGTGTTTCAATTGTGGTGAGTCGGGCCACTACTCTTCGGCATGCAAGAAGCCCAGGAGGCAAGGATGCTTCACTTGTGAGAAGACATGCCATTTTGCTAGGGATTGCACCCGACCTCAGGATGGAGGGCAGGGTAGTCAGCAGAGACTGTTACTCCAGCACCAGCCAGAGTGTATGCCATTGGTCAGCGTGGTGCAGGAGTGGAAGGTATCATTCTTGTTTATGATCTGCTTGCTACAGTTTTGTTTGATACGGGGGCAACCCATTCCTTCATATCTAGCTTGGTGATGAGGGCATTAGGCTTGACTCTGACACCGCTTACTACATCTTTGTGTGTTTCATCGCCTCTCGGTCTTTCTATCGAACTTGGCACTTTGTGTAGTGCTTGTCCTTTAGTAATTAATGCGAGAGAGTTCCTTGCATCTCTGATTGTGATTTCAGACTGCTCCTATGATGTGATTTTAGGAGTGGATTGGCTAAGGCCAAACCATGCTATGATTGATTGTTTTGATATGGTGGTGTCATTTCACGTTCTTGGACAGCAGAGTTTTCGCTATCGTTGTCATAAGTCGGATACGGCTATGTGGGAAGGAGTGTTGGCTCACATAGAGGCTACAAGTAGTACCGTGGGTATTGCAGATATTGCAGTAGTCTCTGAGTTTAGTGATGTGTTCTAGGAGATTCCAGGGTTACCTCATAAGAGGGTAATGGAGTTTGCTATAGAAGTGGTACCAGGTACTTCACCGGTGTCAAAGGCTATTTATCAGATGGGGAGAACTGAACTTTAGGAGTTGAAGGTTCAGATTGAGGGTGTTCTAGAGCAGCGATTCATTAGACCTAGCACCTCGCCTTGGGGTGCACCAGTGTTGTTTGTGAGGAAGAAGGATGACACACTCCGATTGTGTGTGGACTATCGGGAGTTGAACAAGGTGACCATCAAGAATATGTATCCCTTGCCTAGGATTGATGATTTGTTTGATCAGCTTAGAGGTGCTACGGTATTCTCTAAGATTGACTTGAGGTCTGATTATCACCAATTGAGGGTGAAGAAGGTGGATATTCCAAACACCACTTTCAGGACTAGATATGGGCATTATGAGTTTGTTGTTATGTCATTTGGTCTAACCAATGCACCTACTGCTTTTATGGATTTGATGAACTGCATTTTCAGTCCTTATCTGGATGTGTTTGTGGTAGTATTTGTGGATGACATTTTGATTTACTCCAAGACTTTGGAGGATCATGATAGGCATCTACGAATTGTACTACGGGTTCTTACGGAGGCCAAGTTATATGCTAAGTTTGGGAAGTGTGAGTTTTGGAAGGAAGAGGTCAAGTTCCTTGGTCATGTGGTGTCAAAGGAGGGGATTTCAGTGGATCCCTCTAAGGTGGAGGCAGTGTTGAATTGGAGTCGTCCCACTACTCCTACGAAGATTCGTAGTTTCCTTGGGTTGGCAGGATACTACCAGAGATTTATAGAGGGATATTCTAGTATTGCCTCTTCCTTGACCAAGTTGACAAAGAAGAATGCCAAGTTTATGTGGACCGATGAGTGTGAGAAGGCATTTGAGGAGTTGAAGACTAGGTTGACTACCGCCCTAGTGTTGGTCATTCCTATTAGTGGTGTCGACTATGTCGTCTATAGCGATGCATGTCATTGGGGTTTGGGCTGTGTGTTGATGCAGCTTGGCAGTGTTGTGGCATATGGCTCTAGACAGTTGAAGGTTCATGAGAAGAATTACCTCACTCATGACCTAGAGCTAGTTGCAATAGTATTTTCCTTGAAGATTTGGAGGCATTACTTGTATGGAGAGAAGTTCGAGCTCTTTTCTGATCATAGGAGTTTGAAGCATTTATTCTCTCAGAAAGATTTGAACATGAGGCAAAGGAGATGGATGGAGCTCCTTAAGGACTATGACTTCACTTTGGAGTATCACCCTGGGAAAGCCAATGTAGTGATGGATGCATTGAGCAGGAAGCCTAAGGGTATAGTCGCCTCTATCATGGTGCATGAGTGGCTCGTGTTGGAAACTGCATCTGAGTTTGACCTTTTACCAATAGGCGGGAAGTAGAGAATCTTCCTTGGAAGCACTTTTGTGCGACCCACCTTGATTTCCAAGATCATTCATGGCCAAGCACATGACGAGTCCTCACGTCCAAAGCTGGCGAAGTTAGTAGTGGACTTGTTGGAGGATTGTCCTTCCGAGTTGTCGGTTTGATTAGATGGTGGATTGAAGTATAGATTGAGATTGTGTGTTCCAGATAGTATTGATCTCAAAGGGGAGATCTTTTGGGAGGCACATCGATCTCGTTATACGGTGCACCCAGGGAGCACCAAGATGTCTAAAGATTTGCGTAGACAATTTTGGTGAAATGGGATGAAGAAGGATGTAGCAGAGTATGTGTCCAAGTGCCTCACTTGTCAGAAGGTGAAGGCGGAGCATCAGAGGCCTGGAGGTATGTTGAAGCCATTACCTATTCCTACTTGGAAGTGGGAACAGATCTCTATGGACTTTGTGACTGGACTGCCTAAGTCCAAGCTTGGACATGACGCTATATGGGTAATTGTTGACCGATTGACGAAGTCAGCACATTTCCTTCTTTTGTCAATGACGTACACAGTTGATGTCTTGTGCAAGTTGTATGTGAAGGAAATAGTGAGACTTCATAGAGTGCCTACTTCGATTGTTTCTGATAGAGACTCCCGATTCACTTTAAAGTTTTCGGGTGGATTTCAGAAAGTCATAGGTACTACCTTAGACATGAGTACATCATTCCACCCTCAGAATGATGGGCAGACTGAGCTGGTGAATCAGGTGTTAGAACATATGCTGAGAGCGTGTGTCATGGACTTCAAGGGAAGTTGGAAGGATCACCTCCAATTGATTGAGTTTGCCTACAACAATAATTATCTCTCTAGTATCGGCATGGCACCATATGAGGCACTCTATGGTAGGCCGTGTAGATCTCCTATTTGCTGGGCAAAGGTGGGTGATAGTGAGTTGTTGGGTCCTGATATTGTTCAAGAGACCACTGAGAATGTCTCTATTATCCGAGATAGGATCCGCACGGCACAAAGCAGGCAAAAGAGTTATGCCAACTTGAAGAGGAGGCAAGTAGAGTTTGATATTGGGGATCATGTGTTCTTAAAGGTCTCACCTACTAAAGGGGTGGTGAGATTTGTATGTAGGGCCTTTTGAAATTTTGGAAAGAGTAGGAGATTTGGCTTATCGGCTTGCCCTACCTCCTGTCATGTCCGGGGTACACAATGTGTTTCATGTGTCCTTGTTGAGGAAGTATATACCGGATGCATCACATGTGATTGGTTATTGAACTATCAAAGTGAATGCGGATGCAACCTTTGTCGTTAAACCCGTTCGAATCTTGGATAGATCAATCAAGAGGCTTCGAAGAAAGAAAGTCGAATTGGTTAAGGTGTGTTGGAGTCAGCATGATGAGGGTGATGCATCTTGGGAGTTAGAGTCGGACATGAGGGCTAAGTACCCCAAGTTGCTTTTGGGTTAATATTTTTGAATTTTGGGGCGAAATTCCTTCAAAGGGGGTAGATTGTAATACCCTAGATTTTCATATCATTTTCCTTGTATTATTCACATAATTAATGAAAGATTATTTATGGAAATTCTTATTTGGTAGTGAGAAGTTGAAGTTTTGGGAGTAATTTTTAAAGTGCTTTGACTTTTAGGAGGCTAAAAGTTGACTTTCTTTTCTGTAAGTTATTTGTGAAAACTTCCTTCGTGAAAGTTGTAGAGTTTGGTGATACGAGTTCGTAGACATGCGACATGAGTAAAATGGATGTCGTATTAGAAAGTTATGGTCAGAGAAAGTTAGTTTCCGGTTTTGGAATGTTTTTAAATAGAAGTGGTGGATTTTATTTTTGGAAAACCCTAAAACCTTCTCTCTCTCTCTCTCTCTCCTCTCCTGACCTCTCCCGCGCAGCCAACTTCCACCGGAGCTTTCTCCGCCGTCCGGCCACCGATTGGACTGTCGTCGGTCTCGTTCGAGTCACACAGATGTCCCCTTCAAGTCTAGGTAGGTGTTGCACGATGTTGCACGCCGGAAACAGAGCTTTTGGCCGAAAAAAAGAGTTGTTGTGTCACCGATCGGAGCCACTGTTTACGACGGCGACGAGGGGCAACCTTAGGTGAGTTCTGGTCCTCTTCTCATTCTGGTTATGGCTAGGCATAGATTGAATCAAGTTTTTGAGTTTTTGAACCCCGATTTACAGTTTTGGAAGTTGATTTCGGGTTGGAGTTTCGGGGCTTTTTTCTGCCAAATCAGTTAAAACTTCAGGTATTAAAGTTGTTCACCATTCTTCAATCTACAAGTTTCATGTTGTGAGTTTCTCCTAATTCGGAAGTTTTGGGGTGGCGCATGGGGCTCACTCGCCGCCGTTTATGGCGGCGAGTCTGGTTGAGTTGCGGCGTTAGTTTCTTGTGGTTAGCTAGCTCTTGCTACTGTGAGCTTGTTGAGAGGTAGTATTGCTAGGTTGTAAGCAAGGATTGCATGGTAGGACCTTAGGTTTTGACTTGGTTTATTTGTTAGGTTTATTTGTTTTGACTTGGTTGAGTTTGAGTTTAGGTTTTGAAGACTTGAGGCAGCTCTATTATGTCGTTGTGTTCAACGATTTTGGGAAGTTGTTCTCCCTTGAGATAACGGTTAGTTTAAGGGTATTGTGTTATCCTTTAGTACTTTGGTTTCTAAGGTTTTTAATTGTGTGTTTTATGTGATTTGTGAAGTTGAGTTGTGGGATTTTACAGTGGAATTTCTAGGTGAGTAAATCTTATCATGGTTCATTTTTGGACCAAATTTTATTATGGTCATTGGATGTTGATGTTGGATTTAGTAATACGCTATTAATTATTTTTAAATATATGAGCTTGATCGCCAACGGCTCATAGGTAAGACTAAAACAAGTTTTCCTTATATTTTTATTTTTGATGTTCTTATGACCATAACTTTATTGATTTGATAAGTTATTCTTGTGGAATAACATATATTGTTCATATAATTATATCCTTGTGAAGGATATAATTTTATGATATGAATCATGTGTTGTTGATGTTGATGTGGTGATATAGTGATTTGTTGTTCAAATAGTCAAACCGGGTTCTAAGCCTTTAAATCGGGTTATTGGTTACGGTTATAATGCTATTTTTATTTTGTAATTGGTTATTGGGCAGTCAAATTGGGTTCCAAGCCTTTGGCCGAATGATTGGTTACGGTTAGGAATAGAGCTCTAGTTCGTCTGTCGGGGTAGGTCATGTGAGATACTTTATGGTATCTGAGACCCATGGGTACACAAATTGTTATTCTAGGTCATGAGATGTATTTATTAAATATCTGGGACTCATAAGTACACTTCTTTGGTAATGTGTGGATTTTAATTATTGATCAAATCTCTCTTGTGGTATATTTGGATGTGAGAAATGTTGTGTTATTTTTGAGATTACTCATACGAGCTTTTTACCTTATCGGGTTTGTTATTTTACTATCCTGGTGCACCAGTTCTTGGTGTATGAGTTAGACATGTAGGTGAGGATCAACAAGGTTGAAGCGGAGGCTTATTGGCAGGGTTCTTTTCTTTTTTGGGCTGTACTCTGTATAGTTTTAGAATTTGGTAGACAGTATTAAACTCATTAGATTGTTTTCATGTTCTTGTTTTGCAAGTTTATGTAAACAAGGAAGTGTAATATTTAACTCAGTGTTCGGTTGTGTGACATTTACATTTCCGCTAATGAGTTCTAGTTGCTTGAGATAGTTTGTTGAAACAGGTTGGGATATTAATATTTTAAGTTATGTCATGCCAAAATTTTTGAAAATTATCTTTTGAAAATTGGGGTGTGACAAAAGGCCTCGGTAATAGTGTGTGTGGTAGCATTCCTTATAAACCAAGGATGACTCTTCACCTTTCAGATGTGAGATTTCAAAGGGCTCTAATCTTAGCCACATGTTTTCCAACAATCTCCACCTGGCGTGAATTGAGCCATCTCCAAATCTCACAATCGAAATCCCAATAGCTCAACCTCAATCACAAGCATCAAAATTCAAATCTTGTGATCCCAATCCAAGCGGGAGCTCCACCAAATTGCAACTTGATCTTACGAGAGTTTAAGTCCCAAGCGTCACCTGGGCAATGATACCAATTGTTAAGCGGAAGCGGGTAATGGGCCCTACGGGTCACACACATGGTTCCAGTAATGCCGATACTCCCCCCCTCTCCCCCACTTTAGCCACCCGGATAAGAAACAAGTATGAGGTTTTAACACAAAAAGCCTCGACATCCAATTTCAAATCTTGTTATCCCAATCTAAACGGGAGCTCCACCAAATTGCAACTCGATCGTACGAGACTCCAAGTCTCAAGCGTCACCTAGACTTTGATATTAATTGTTATGCGGAAGCTGGCGACGGGCCCCACGGGTCACACACACAAGGGTTCAATAACCTCGATACTCCTCTCACTTTACCGGATAAAAAACGGGTATGGGGTTTTAACACAAAATGTATCGGCAGTAGTGTGTGTGGTACCATTTCTTATGACCTAAGGATGACTTTTCACCTTTCAGATATGAGATTCCAACTGGCTCTAATCAAAGCCATACTTTTCCAACATACAATAAACCCATAAATTTTTCCCCATTTCTATTGAGTGCCCTAAATTGCGTAACATCATAGAGAAAGCAATTGCCACTGAGTTCATAGAAGCAATTGCTTCGAGTAGTAGCGACTGCCCCAACTAGACGCAGTTCCCCAATTCCTGTAAGCTCCCCATTTCTGAAACCCATATCAATTTTGATTGTTTCTCATTTGTTTTTGTAGTAGTGTGTCTTGTGATGTTATGGGTCTGTTCGGTGATCTGTAATATTTCAATGAATTACATTGCTTTTCATTTTTTTATTTATTTGTTTTATTTTCATTTTTTATGATTGGGAAGTAGGGTTTAGTTGGATATGGTTGAATGCTGAGGGCTTTGGTTGCAAAATGTTAGGTTCAAAAATTGAGAATGATGGTCATGGTCAGTTCATATTGTATGGAATTGGATAGAGAAAGTCAATTCACAGCGATGCCTTAATTAGTTCAGTTATAGGCTTAATGATTGAGATGTGTCTCGCTTTGCAGGCTTGCTGTGGTTTTTTTTTCTTCTGGTTAATCTCATTAGTTTTAGTAGAGTCTAGGTTATACTAGAATTTGTGCCCGCGCCTGGTGTAGGCACGGTTGATTAGGTTAGCGACGATGGAGTGAGATATTGATGATGATGATATAGTGTAGATATAGAGATAGTTGATTCGAACAGTTTGGAATGCTATTAATTTCTACGGTAATCATTGTGTCATAGTACATAAGATATTTAGCATAATATCATATTGAAAAGTAAGTAAAATTGACATAGAAATGTAAATGTAAAAAAAGCATGGATCGATATACATGGGTTGTATGGCTGCAGACAATACCACGATAACAGTCGCCCGGAAATACAACCATTTGAAGAATGAGTTTTCCAAGGATGCGTTAAGTGGAGATCAGAGAAAAATAATCGTTCAAATGGTTGATCTCCGGGCATCTATTACAAAGATGATTTTTCTTTACAGTAGCATAAAGTGTTAAGAGAAATATGAAGAGAAATGGAGAGCACTTCACTATGGTGTTTCGTTTATCTCCAAGTTTATATAGAGGTGGGTGAAGATGGTGGCAAATAAATGAAAGACCAGATGGCAAAGTATTGTCTTTGCTGGTGTGCAGTCAGTTGAATTCGTGTTCCTAGATGATAATTGAAAGAACCTGTTGTGATCTGATGTTGACATATGTAAATGAGAGTTATACAGCTATGTGAAGCTGATGTTGGCACATGTGGGCGTGAGTTGCTGATACGTGTTGGTTAGATTAGCAACAGATAATATTGTCTATATGGTAAGAATGAAAAGCAGAGGGAATACACAATACAGAACATAGAAGCTGTGATATATACTACACAAAATATTTCATGTAACATTCTATCATACATCATACAACTAGACCATAAACACTTTTAGGTTGTTTCTATGTACATGATGGTCTCTAAAGAGTAGTTCCTGTTGATCAAAAAAAGGACTACTTTGTCAAGTGGAGTATGATCCTAAGTTCTTTTACAAAGGTACTTTGATTTGGATCAATTGTATTCAAAAATTCCTGCTTGACGATAAACTGCTTTTGCACTATAAAAAAAAAACAGTTTCGTATCAGTTTCAGCATTGGCAAAGATGTTGGTCTAGTAGTAGTCAAAAAGATTGAGTTGCATGATTGATGTTCAATCATTCTTGTGTTTGTCTTCTTCTTGCCACAGTGGTGATGATGGTGATGTTGTGGCTATTGCTTTGTTGCATAGGAAAACAAAGAATTAGTTTTGACAAATTAAATGAGAGGCTACTCATGTCAACTTATAAACAGAGAAAATGCTCGATAAATTGTGTAAACAAAGCACAGATCATTTGATCTAGAATGTATGTTTGTATAAACAATACTAATGTATCATCCATACACGATATAGTTAGCTAACTACTGTGTACAGGAGCAATATAGATTTACAATATCCCAGTTTTCTGTGAATGTGGATACAACATATTATTTTATGGCTTAACTGTGTAATGTGTACGAATCCATGTATATATACTCAATCATATACGCAATCACAATCCACAGTTGACTACAAATTCTATTATATGGTATCATGATTATTTATTGTATGATCAAAGTCGGGCAAATGGGTTCCTGATTGCTTTATTGTGTCATGATTATTTAATAACTAAGGTAATTATCAGTGTAGGTAGCAGTTGTTTATACATTGATTTGGTTGTCATTGAAAAATCATAAGTTTTAAATATTGTTCATGATGCAGCACAGTCAGAACAAATATACATGTTTGAACATAGCCTATTCCATAAACATATATTTACCAAACATGTTTTGGAATAGAGGAGTTGTCCTTCATGTTTTATCCAATTTCTGGTCTTAAAGTAAATGAAGAAGTAAACATGAAGGACATGATAATTTACCCTTTTTTTTTTGTGTGGTTCTGATTGAAATGATGTTTTCCCATTTCTTTCTGTTCTTCTTTTTCTTTCAGACTGAAGGCAAGCTGGTGTTTCCATGGTTGGAGGCTGATCTGTTGGAAATTGTACTGAATCAAGATCCGGAAATATGTTTGCCACTACTAATTTGGTGTTCCATTTGACTTTCAGTTCAAACAGGTACGTCCTTCAGATTGTGTTGTCAATTTCTTCAATTTCTTCTGGTATTGTTTGTTCGGTGGGGTAGGATCTTTTTTTCAACTAATTCCTTGCAGTTTCTGTTGAACAGTTGTATGGCTTGTTTTCCCATTAAGGTCACAGTGGTCTCATCATCTTCTTGTTCGATAGTCATGTAGACCCTATAACTTTTGGACATAGATTTCATATTGTTAGTGCATGGATAAATATCAGTAAATTCTTGTGGCAAAAACAATTGTAATAGCATTCTATTGATATGTATCAGTTATACCTTCATATATTTTCCTATCATTGTTTTTTCTTCACTATTTCTTTAACTGATGTGATGATATCGTTATTTTTATACCTATGATTTTACTTTGACCAGGCTAACTTATGTCTTTAAGGTTAGTTTCCAAAGAAGAGGGAAATTTTACTTTGCTCATTATTATTTTAACATACATGAACTTTAACAAAAGGATTTTGAAAAAACATGTTGTTGTAACAAATATAAGAAAGAACACAGATTTACGTGGTTCACTAACGATGTGTTAGCTACGTCCACGGGCAGAAGGAGAACAGTTTTATTATCTTGAGGAAATACAGAACTGCGCACAGAATACAATTAGGGTTTGACGTTTATATACTAAACCCTAAGCCCGATATACTAAGCCTAACAGGAAACCGAATAGTTGGTACTCCCGGATAGCTGGTACTCCAGGATGGCTGGTTCAAGGCATATATTAACATATGTATGATAAAGTTGTCTTACTATGGTGTGGGAGTTTGAAGGCCATGCTGTTTGCACACATACTTGTTTGGATCATCTTGTTTGATCAGTTGTATGTAACAGTAAGAGTGTGAACAGCCTCTGTACCACCAGCTGTTATGGTCTGGGAATCGAAGAATGGAAGCTTTGCAGAAGACATTTTTGCTCTGCAATGCACAAAAGTTTCACTTATATTTCAATTATTTATACATCTGGTTTCATATTAGCTGGTTAATTTGAGTGTGGTGATTACCTTGTAATCTTCCGGATTGATTGCGTTCAGCTCAGCCACTGTTTTGGCTTGTCTGTTTCGTTCTTCGCTAGTTTGGCATTGTGAAGGAGGTGGTTGAATTTCTACCCTGTCTCCTAGTTTGCAAAACCTAAAGAGGTAGTTTGTTATATAATGCATGACAATGATGCTACAATTTCAATAGCTGAGAAACAATTTCAATGCAACAAACTCATATTAGCTTGCGTACGGATTTTCTACACTGTTATTTTCTATACTATTCAGTTACATCTTTGCAAAACAATATGTCGGTACTCCCGGATGGCTGGTTCAAGGCATATATTAACAAATCTCCACCTTGACTTGAATCCTCTCACAAATAACAGATGTACCAGATGCACCACAGTAATGCCAGATATACCAGATAACTCCTCTGCCTCAGATGTTGCCCCCAAAGGGCAACTAACAGCTTGTAACATTTAGCAAGTTCAAACAATGTTGGAACTTGCTGTGCGGAACCGGCTTGGTGAACATATCAGCGGGATTATCAGCAGTACCCACTTTCTTCACCTTAATTCTGCTCTCATTTCTCAGAAAATGATACCTGACATCAATGTGCTTAGTCCTCTCATGATGAACCTAATCCTTTGCTAAACATATTGCACTCAAACTGTCACAATATAATATAGCCTGATCATGATGCAAACCAAGACTATTGACCAGTCCCTTCAACCATATTCCTTCCTTGGCAGCTGCTGTCAAAGCCATGTACTCTGCTTCAGTAGTAGACAAAGTCACTGTAGGCTGCAAAGTAGCTTTCCAACTAACAACAGAACCACCAAGAGTAAAGACATAACCAGTCATAGATCTCCTAGTGTCAACATCTCCAGCATAATCGCTATCTGAATAGCCTGTTACTAAACACTTTGTATCACCTCCATAAATGAGACCAACATCAGACGTACCTTTGAGATACCGAAAAATTCTCTTCACGGCTTGCCAATGCTCCTTTCCGGGATCACCCATAAACCTGCTGACAACACTAACAACATGTGCAAGATCAGGCCTAGTGCAAACCATAGCATACATCAAGCTTCCTACTGCACTTGCATAGGGAACTCGAGACATGTATTCCTTCTCCTCAGCAGATTTAGGTGCAAACGCAGTAGACAAATGAATATTTGCAGCACTTGGAGTATCTATAGATTTTGATGTAGACATACCAAACCTGGACAGTATTTTCTGGATGTAGCCTTTCTGTGATAAGAAAAGCTTCTTCTGACTTCTATCCCTGTAGATCTCCATTCCCAAAATTTTCCGGGCTGCTCCCAAATCCTTCATCTCAAACTCTGCATTGAGGAGACCCTTCAACTTCTGAATATCTGACTTGTTTTCTGCAGCTATCAACATATCATCTACATACAGGACTAGATAAATGAGAGAACCATTTGTTACCTTGTTGTAATAGACACAACAATCATACGGACTCCTGATGTAGCCTATCTCGATCATATAGCTATCAAACCTCTTGTACCACTGTCTAGGGGACTGCTTTAGTCCATACAAGGACTTCTTCAACTTGCAAACATAGTCTTCTTTTCCAGGAACTTTGAAACCATCTGGCTGAGTCATGTATATCTCTTCTTCCAATTCTCCATGTAGAAAAGTTGTCTTCACATCTAGTTGTTCAAGCTCCAGATTCTGATGTGCAACTATGGCTAGTAACACCCTGATAGAAGTATGTCTGACCACTGGCGAGAAAATCTCATTGTAGTCTACTCCCTCTCTCTGATGGAACCCTCTTGCAACTACTCTAGCTTTATACTTAATGCCCTCAGCAGGTGACAACCCTTCTTTCTTCTTGAAAACCCATTTACAAGTAATGATCTTTCTCCCCTGATCGGGTCGTTTGGTCAATTCCCAAGTCTGATTTTTCTGAAGTGACTCCATCTCATCTCCCATTGCAGCAAGCCATTGGGTTGACTCTGTACATGTAACTGCTTCCTTGTAGGTGGATGGCTCGTGGGGATCCACCTCTTCAGCAACCTGTAGTGCATAGGCCACCATGTCCTCAAACCCATACCTCGTGGGAGCTTTCCCAAAGTTTGCTCTCCTAGGTCGCTCATGAGCCAAACTATGCTGATTAGCTACCATTGGTTATGTTTCTGAATGTAAGTGTTGATCTTCTTGTTGTGATGCACTCTCATCTTCAGCGACTTGTTGCTCCACCTGTCTCTCAACACTACAATTTCCTGATACAACAATAGACTTCACAGTAGGGTTAAACATAGAATTTTCGTCAAATACTACGTTTCTACTAAGTATAACCCTCTTTTCAGATGGAGACCAGATTCTGAAACCCTTAACCCCATCCCCATAGCCTACAAACACTCCCTTTTTAGCTCTTGGTTCTAACTTACCCTCACTTACATGATAATAAGCAGTACACCCAAAAACCCTCAGATTGGAGTAATCAGCAGACTTACCAGACCACATCTCATAAGGAGTTTTGAGATGTATACCTGTGTGAGGTCCACGATTTATCAGATAACATGCAGTACTCACCGCTTCTGCCCAGAACCTTCTTTCTAATCCAGCATTAGAGAGCATGCATCTGCTACACCATTTTGCTGTGGTGTATTCCGGACTGTATGATGCCTTGCAATACCTTCAGTCTTGCACAACTCATCAAATTCAGCAGAACAGAATTCCAGACCATTATCAGTTCGCAGCCTCTTGATCTTCTTCCCTGTTTGATTTTCCATTAATGCCTTCCACTGCTTGAAGTTCTTGAAAGCGTCATTTTTATGCTTCATCACGAACACCCAAGTCATTCTTGAGTAGTCATCAATCATAGACACAAAATATCTGTGACCTCCCAAAGAATCAACACGAGAAGGACCCCAACAATCAGAATGGATATAATCAAGCGTGCCTTTAGTTCTATGAATTGCTTTAGGAAATTTTCTGCGATGTAGCTTCCCAAAGATACAATGTTCACAGAAACCAAGATCCTTGGCCTTGTGGCCACCAAGAAGATCATGTTGTGACAGAATTTGCATCCCTCTTTCACTCATATGATCGAGCCTCATGTGCCATAGCTTGGTCATATCATCCTTGTGAACCTCCGATGATGCAACAGCAGCGGAACCTGACAGCGTAGAACCTTGCAGAAAATACAACGTACCACGCTTGACACCTTTCAGAACCACATTGGAACCCTTGTAGACATTTAGAACTCCACATGAGCCTTTGTACCTGAACCCTTTGCTGTCTAGTAGACCCAAAGAAATCAGATTCTTCGTCATGCGTGGAGCATGCCTAACATCATTCAATGTACAGAATTTACCATCATGTGTCCGTCTTTTGATTGAGCCTATTCCAACCACCTTGCATGCAGAACTGTCAGCCATAGAAATATTGCCTCCATCTAATGGCTCATAGGTTGAAAACCACTCTCTGCGCGGACATATATGATAAGACGCCCCTGTATCCAGAATCCACACATCCCTGTGATGTGTGTGTGCATCTGCAACCAAGGCCAAATCTTCTTCAGAATTGGTGTCAACTTCTGCTACAACAGCAGTACCTGATGCTTTCCCATGCTGCTTCTTCTTCTTTGGACATTCGGTTTTCCAATGTCCCTTCTCTTTACAGTAGTTACAGACATCATTAGCTTTGGAACCCTTTGAAACTAGTTTCTTGAATTTCTTCTTCCCCGAGCTTCCTTGTCCCATACTTCCACTGACTACCAACCCCGCAGCCTGACTGTCTGAACTTGAACCGGTCGCCTTATGACGCATCTCTCTAGTATGAAGAGATGATCTAACCTCCTCCAGAGTCACAGTATCTCTCCCACCAATAAAAGAATCCACAAAATTCTCATACGACAAAGGTAGAGATACCAGCAGAATTAGGGCAGCATCTTCATCTTCAACTTTAACATCAATGTTACGCAACTCTAATAGAATTGTGTTTAACTGATCTAAGTGATCTCTTAGAGTCGTGTCCTCTTCCATTCGCAGACTGAAAAGACGTCGCTTTAGAAGCAACTTGTTGGTTAAAGACTTCGTCATGTATAGACTCTCAAGCTTCAACCACAGACCAGCCGCAGTTACCTCCTCTGCTACCTCGGTGATTATATCATCTGCAAGACACAACAAAATTGTCGAGTGTGCCTTCTCCTCCAGACTGGCCATCTCAGCGGTTTCTGGATCCCCCGACTTCTTCACAAGCGGTGCCCACATCCCTTGTTGTTTTAATAAGGCTCGCATCTTGATCTGCCATAAACTGAAATTGTTCCTCCCCGTGAATTTATCGATCTTCACGTTTAAACCAGACATCTTTCTTCCGTCCCAGAATTCGAACTCCCCCTGGAGCTCTGATACCAATTTGTTGTAACAAATATAAGAAAGAACATAGATTTACGTGGTTCACTAACGATGTGTTAGCTACGTCCACGGGCAGAAGGAGAACAGTTTTATTATCTTAAGGAAATACAGAACTGCGCACAGAATAAAATTAGGGTTTGACGTTTATATACTAAACTCTAAGCCCGATATACTAAGCCCAACAGGAAACCGAATAGCTGGTACTCCCGGATAGCTGGTACTCCCGGATGGCTGGTTCAAGGCATATATTAACACATGTATGATTTGTCTTACTATGGTGTGGGAGTTTGAAGGCCATGCTGTTTGCACACATACTTGTTTGGATCATCTTGTTTGATCAGTTGTATGTAACAGTAAGAGTGTGAACAGCCTCTGTACCACCAGCTGTTATGGTCTGGGAATCGAAGAATGGAAGCTTTGCAGAAGACATTTTTGCTCTGCAATGCACAAAAGTTTCACTTATATTTCAATTATTTATACATCTGGTTTCATATTAGCTGGTTAATTTGAGTGTGGTGATTACCTTGTAATCTTCCGGATTGATTGCGTTCAGCTCAGCCACTGTTTTGGCTTGTCTGTTTCGTTCTTCGCTAGTTTGGCATTGTGAAGGAGGTGGTTGAATTTCTACCCTGTCTCCTAGTTTGCAAAACCTGAAGAGGTAGTTTGTTATATAATGCATGACAATGATGCTACAATTTCAATAGCTGAGAAACAATTTCAATGCAACAAACTCATATTAGCTTGCGTACGGATTTTCTACACTGTTATTTTCTATACTATTCAGTTACATCTTTGCAAAACAATATACACACACATATACAGAAACAGGCTCTGGTTTATTCACCTTCATCTGTGCAAAATACTTGTAATCTCACTCTTTCCAGATGTAATATAAAGTTTATAGAATAGACTATGTTCAGGTGAATCAAACATAGTTTTGGCAAATGAACAAAAAAGTTTTGCACACATTTAGATTATGATGTTGAAAAGAAACTAAGAGTAAGAGACATTATGAGTTTGAGAACTTACTTGTCTTTGTAACTTTCTCTGTCAGGAATGGCCGGATCCATGATGATACATGTGTGGTCGCTATTTGTTGCTACAAGAACTTTTGCAAGTTGAAAATAGAATATGTTAATTGTAACTGATCGTCATTGGATATCAATTAAGTGTTTTGTACAATATTTACCTCCGAATTCACTGAGCCTAAGACTTGTGAAGACAACGAGTGCTGGTGGAGTTGAATTCACCACAATGCCCAAATCAAATGATCTTGCAATATGTGCCCAAAAAGTTATCCTGAATTTTTATCTCCTGAAAATAGAATGTAGGGATTAAGATGTTATTATCATATTATGAACATAAACATGTTTGGTGTAAGAAAAGAATAAGCAAAATTGTACCTTAAGTTTTCGATAATGATTTCGCATTTCGACTCGATCGTCTTATTGTCTTTGACTGATGTTCTGTGCACTAGTATGACTTTTTTGATGCAGCGATAAACATCTAATTGGGAAAAAATAATAATAGTATTAGTTTAAATGACAATTGGATGTACAGGAAAGAGGTATAGGTTGACGGTTGTGAAACTTGCCTGCAAGGATGGGCGACTTATATTTGATCTCAGTAATCAATGAGTACTGTGGAATTTGGGGACATGGTGTTGTCACTTTCTTAAAGAGTGTCGATGCAGTAAATTTCAGCATCATTTGGTCATCCACCAGTCTCTATCTCTCTAGACCCACTGGAGTTGAAAAACGAAATATATCATATACTTCCCCTCTCTCCATTCTCCTAGGAGAAATTTTTAGATGTTACAGGAGGACCACGTGGCAGTATGACGTGATTCTATATTCCAATTAAATATTGATACTTGGATTTATTACAACTAAAATATAAACTAAGGTTTTCTATTTTTTATGAAAAGACCTTTATGGGTCTTTGTTGAGTTTGGACTAGGGTTTAGGGTTTAGGCGTTAGGGGTTAGGGTTTTGGGTCTAGGGTTTTTGGTTTAGGGGCTAGGGTTTATGGTTTGTAGTTTAGGGTTTAAAAAAAAAAACAACAACAAACCCAAAATTGTCTTTGACAAAATAGCTGATGTAATTTTTCCTTACTAAAATCCAAGTGTCAATATTTGATTGGAATGTAGGACCACGTCATACTGCCACGTGGTCCTCCCATAGCGCTGAAAAATTCCTAGACCTAAACAAACTCAAATTGCAATCAACCCATCTGCCGAGTAAGTAAATGAGAAAGAGACAAACTATTCTCTGAACTATCACACAATTTGTAGCCTAACACAAATCAGTGAAGCACTTGTTTCAGATTGAGACAAATTGGACATACATATCCTCTGAGCGAGAAAGAAACGGATGCAGAAACCATGCATTAAAAGTCGATAGGACGAAACAGTAGAAAATGAAAGGTTGGAAGGCGATTTCCACAAATGAACCAGCCTTATCAATCGCATAAATTCAAAGACCGTAACGCCTATTCCTTCTTACCAAAACAACAGAGAGAGAGAGATCAAAGAGAGAGAGAGAGAGAGCCACATACCGGTTTGATTTCAGCTATCTCGGAGACGAGTATGAGCAAGACGACAGTTGTGTTTTGGTTTAGGTGCAAAGGCCTGAGGAGCGGTCGATCGCGCCGGCGATTTAAAGCCTTCAAAGGCAGATAGCATAGATCAAAGAATTGCTAGGAAAAAAACAGAGGAGAAAATGAATCATATACCGAAACGACGAAGAACGGCGTAGGAGATACAAAGAAAAACCAAGGAGAGTTGTTGAAGACGGTCGGCAAGGAAAAACTGTTTCGCGATGAGCGATAGTGTCACACTTGCAGTAACCCAACGCTGAGTTAAATATTACATTTCCTTGTTCACATAAACTTGAAAATCAAGAAAATGCAAAACAATCTCAAAAGTTTAATACTGTCTACCCAAATATAAAACTATACAGAGTACAACAAAACCAAAAAGAACTCTGCCACTAAGCCTCCGCCTCAACTCTGATGATCCTCACCTGCAGGTCTAACCCCTACACCAAGAAGTCTTCACCTGCAGGTCTAACCCCTACACCAAGAAGTGGTGCACTAGGTTGTAAAATAACAAACCTGGTAAGTTAAAAAGCTCGTATGAGTAATCTCAAAAATAACACAACACTTCTCACATCCAATATTATACCACAAGAGCAAATTAGATCAATAATTAAAAACCACACATACAACACATTTACCAAAGAAATATACCCATGAGTCCCAGATATTAATAAAAACCTTTCACGACCTACAACAACAATTTATGTACCCATGGGTCCCAGATACCATAAAGTATCTCCCATGACCTACACCGAAAGACGGACTAGAGCTCTATTCCAAACCATAACCAATCACCCGACCAAAGGCTTGGAACCAAGTTTGACTATCCAATAAAAATCACAAAATAATAATTACATCATAACCGTAACCAATCACCCGATTAAAGGGTTGGAACCTGGTTTGACTATTTTGAACAACAATTCACTATATCACCACATCATCATCAACAACACAAGATTCACATCATAAAATTATATCCTTCACAAAGATATAATTATATGCACAATATAGATTATTCCACAAGAATAACTTATCAATAATCAACAAAATTTTGATCACAAGAACCTAAAAAATAAACATATAAGGAAAACTTGTTTTATCTTACCTATGAGCCGTTGACGATCAATCTCATATGTTTTGAAAAAACAATTAATAGCATATTATTAAATACAACATCAACACATGATCAAAATAAAATTTGGTCCAAAAGTGAACCATAGTGAGATTTAATCACCTAAAAATCCCGTTGCGATTTCCACAACACAACAAAAGTAAGCCAAATCACAACTTCACAAATCACCTAAAATCACACAATTAATAACCTTAGTAACCAAAGTACTATAGGATATCACAATACCCTTAAACTAACCCTTAGTTCAAGGGAGGACAACTTTCCAAAGTCGTTGAACTCAATGACACAATAAAGCTGCCTCTAATCCTCAAAACCTAAACTCAAACCTCAACCAAGCCAAAAATAAACTTAAGGTCCTAACATGCAATCCTTGCTCAAAATTTAGCACTACTACCACTTAACAAACTCACAACAGCAAGAGCTAACTAACCACATAAAACTAAGGCAACAACACAGTCGGACGCATTGCCACGCGCCTCCACCAACTTCAAAATTTGGGGAAACTCACAACATGAAACTTAAAGATTGAAGCATGGTGAGCAAGTTTGATACTTGGAGGTTCAACTAGTTCGACCGGAATCGGCCAGAAAAAGCCTCGAAACACTAACCCGAATTCAAAATCCACACATGCAAATCCGGCGCCCAAACTTGATTTTTAGGTCACCAAAGAGGTATAAACATCTCTAGAGGAAGGAGAGGAGCAAGACTCACCTAACTCTCACCGAAAACGCTGTCGAAATCGCCTGTTTTCCGACGATACCGCAGCAGCTTCGTCGCTTTGTGGCGGCGTCTAGACGATGAGACGGCGAGCGACGCTGCCCCAGGAGTGGAATGGAGAACCGTGATAGCCGAACGGAACCGGTGGCGCCTCGAATGGTGGCCGGACAGCCGAGTTCTTAGCTGGAGAAAATCTGGCGTTAGGAAGCTCGGAAGAGAGAGAGAGAGAGAGAGAGAGAGAGAGAGAGAGAGAGCTGACTTAGGTTTCCCAAAAAAAAAATAACTCTCACACATTTTTCTACTTATACAGTTTCTAAAACTGGAAACTGACTTCCTCTGACCATAACTTTCTCATACGACATCCGTTTTACTCGTGCCGTGTGTCTACGAACTCATATCACCAAACTTTACAACTTTCATGAAGGAAGTTTTCAAAAATAACTTACGGAAAATAAAGTCGACTTTTGGTCTCTTAAAAGTCAAAGCACCTTAAAAACTCTCGAAACTTCAACTTCGCACAACAAAATAAGAATTTCGATAAATAACCCTTCATTAATTATAGGAATAATACAAGGAAAATGATATGAAAATCTGGGGTATAACAGATAGAGACAGAGAGAGAAAATATTTGAAGCAAGGAATATATTAGGCGTAATGGGTGAGGAGGACAATGCATATGGTAGAAATTTTGTTGACATGGTTTTAAAATGCATAACTTTGTATGTAGCTTGTACTTTTTAAGATACGAAACTTCAGCAGTTTTTAGGGATGTAAGTTTGTCTTCCGTGTTGTGGGATAGACATGCAACATTTAGATATTTTTTTCTTTTCTTTTAGCTTTCTAAGTTTTTCTTTTGTTTTTGAACTTTTTGTCCGTAGTGTATATGTTTGAAACTTTGATTGAATAATGTTTTTGTATTCTAAAACAAAACTCGAAGTATGAAAAGGATGGTTTCGACTCAATACCTCCAAAATTTAAAGGTCTTAAAATTGGTTCCAAAGATATTGTTGTAATGTAGATAGTTTCTTTGTTTCAATGTTGCAATTGTATTTTAGAGATTTATGTTGTTCATATCGTACATTTTTTTTCTTCTATTTGGACACTTCTTGATTCTCATTATCAATTTCATTTGATTTTGTTTCTGGGATCGTAAGTTTCTTGAGTTAGTTGATTTGTTTTTTAATATGTGGCAACTGTTAGACAGTTATTAGTGAGATTATTGTTTTGTGATTTTAATTTCCTTGATTCATCCTACTCGGTTTTCACTAGGGTTGGCAATTTAGGTCTAATCCAAACCAGCTATCCGTGTACTAGCTGTACCAAACAAGTCGTTATCCGTGTATTCGGTAATACCGTACCGGCTTGCAAAATAGGGTACGGTAGTGGTATGAGTTTTCATCAGAATATGGTATTTTGTACCATATCGTATGTTGTATAAAAATTAATATAAAATATATGAATCAGAGCCGTTGGTTTCAGATGTGGTCAGTCAAGATGAATCTGCACCGTTGTTTCTTAACCGTGACTCTAAATGAATCTCATTCTGAATCCAGTTTCAATTCAAACCCTCGCCTCTCTCGCTCAAACCCTCTCGCCTCGACGGCCTCCGCCGTCCTCCCTCGGTTCCTCGGCCTGTCCTCCTCTCATCCAATACTCCGTTGATTTTAGGTTTGCCTGAATAGTTAGTTCAGTTCATGAGTGACTCACTTTGGAGCATCTCTCAGTTTCAGCCTAGCTTCAACCATTTTGCTTCGGAATTCAGGTAACAAAGCCAAGCAGCTGTCTTTCTTTCTGGGAATTCATGGGTTCAATCTTAAGCCTTATATTTTGTGTTATGATTTCTTCGATGCATGTATCTTGTAATTACAATTGAAAATTTGGGTATGGAAACAAAGAGTGAATATTACTAAATTGCAATTGATATTGTTTTTTATTTCTGTCCAGTTCAATCTTAAGCCAAGCAGCTGTGTTGTTTTTTTTAGGCTATGGATACTTTCTTCAAGCTCAACACCACCAATTCCATCTGTTGCAAATACGAAAACTTTTCACTTCTAAAGTAAGCGTATAATTAAATTGCAAAATCCAGTTGACATTGTCATTTTTTATGTTAATACCAACTTAATATGTTGTGCAATCCTGAAACCACTATTTTTTCCCTCGTAGGTAATAGGCCTCTCTGGGATCGATACTCAGCTGACAGGGTTCTGACTTCTGAGTATCAAAAATTTGATGATTGAGCCTTCCTTGTTGGTTCTTACTGGCTTTGGTTCTGAGTTTTGCTACTGCTTATCTGGAAGCATACTTTTGGGTTTTCAATGTTTATCTTCATTTTATGCACTAGTAGAGTAATTTGAGTCGGCTCAGGTTCTCCAGATTACTTATGGATTGCAACAGAGAAGAGGCCATTAGGGCCAAGGGGATCGCTGAGAAGAAGATGGAAAGCAAGGATTTTGCAGGGGCGCGTAAGTTTGGTTTGAAGGCACAGCAACTTTATCCTGATCTGGAGAACATATCTCAGATGCTAATGGTGTGTGAAGTGCATTGTTCTGCTGAACAGAAGTTGTTTGGGGGGAATGAGAAAGACTGGTATGGTATTCTTCAGATTGATCAGAAAGCAGATGAACAGACAATTAAGAGGCAGTTCAAGAAGTTTGCTCTCCAACTTCACCCTGACAAAAACAAATTTTCCGGTGCAGAAGCTGCTTTTCAGCTAATATCCGAAGCTCAAAATGTACTTTTGGACCGTGACAAACGCAGCTTGCATGATATTAAACGCAGGGCTTGTGTTAGTAAAACAAATGTCACGTATCGACCCCCAACAAAGGCGGGTTATTTTCACAGCGTCAGAACTAATATTCCAGGCATGAATCCCCCGAACCAGCAGCAACAGCAGCCCACTTTTTGGACAATATGCCCATTTTGTAATGTTAAGTACCAGTATTATAGAGCAAGTGCCCTGCACAAACCTCTTACTTGTCAAAGCTGCAAGAAGCTCTTCGTTGCATATGAGACAAATGTGCATGCACCACCAACTACCGTCAATCAGCAGGCATACCCCCAGCAAAAATGTGGGTTCAGCAAAGTTGAAATTAAATGTCAGGGAAATTTTACTGCTGAAAAACCCAAGTCTGAACCTTTTCAAAAGAGTGGTCTGCAGGCAGGTGGTTCTTCTGGTATTGGTTCTGAAAAGGTGAACCGAAAGAGAGACAGAAAACGAGACAGGAAGCGTGTAGTAGCCAGTGAAAGCAGTGACTCTGAAAGCAGCACTGACTCTGAAGATGTTGATATCGAAGGTGTTCATCAAGGATTTTATGGGGAGCAACCTAGAAGATCCTCACGGAGTAAGCAGCAGGTATCTTATAAGGAAAATCTAAGTGATGATGATGACATTCCTCTATCAAAAAGGGGGAAGAGGAGTGGATCCTCATGTGCCACTGAAGAACAAAATGAGTATGCTTCTAAAGAGGAGGAATCTAAAATGAATAGCCAATCTGAACCCGTGGCTAACACCAAAGGAGATGAGGAAAAGGTAAAACAGAAAGAAAGTGCTTCTTTCAAAAATTCGTTGAAGGTTCAGGCCAAAAAGATGGTGAATGATGAGAGAAGCTCAGATACAAGCTCGCATCAGAAAATAGCAGAGCCACTGTATTCTGTTCCCCACAGTGACTTCAGTGACTTCGAGAATATCCGGACAGAAGAATGTTTTAAAGTTGGGCAGCTCTGGGCTGTTTATGATAATCAAAATGGGATGCCAAGATTTTACGCTAGGATTAAGAAACTTCATTCTCCTGTGTTCAAGGTGCACATAACCTGGCTAGAGGCTGATCCCGATGATGATAATGGAAAAAAATGGTTGAATGCAAATTTGCCGATTTCTTGTGGTAAATTCACACAAGGCCAGTCTGAAACGATAGAAGGTATTGGGATATTCTCTCATGTGATATGTTGGGAGAAGATTAAAAATACTTACAAGATATATCCAAGAAAGGGAGAGACTTGGGCCATTTTTAAGAACTGGGAAATGAACTGGTGCTCCGATCTGGACTCTAATTGTAAGCGTGAGTTTGAGTATGAGTATGTTGAAATTCTGTCTCAGTATGACGAGGGTGTTGGATTGCATGTTGCACTCTTGGAGAAGGTGGAAGGCTTTGTGAGTGTTTTTTGTCAAACGATGCAAGAAGGAAAAGGCATGTTTCACGTTCTACCAGGTGAATTATTGAGGTTCTCTCACAGGCTTCCATCCTTTAAATTGACTGGTGATGAAGGAGCAGGAGTGCCATCAGGATCTGTTGAGCTTGATCCCGCATCTATGCTCTTTAGTGCTGAGGAAATTGAAGCAAGGGAAAAGAAAAGTCGTACCAATGGGTTATTTTCTAAGTCGTCAGGTATGAGGGAATCTAGGACGGGGAATGTGGCTACACAAGGGGGTGACCCGAATATAATCAATCTGGAGCCTGAACAAAATAAACCTAGTCAAGATCATGATGCTCATGAAGTGTCAGATATTGAAGTTCCGGAACCTGTATTTTACAACTTCGATGCTGATAAATTGCTGGAAAAATTTGAGATTGGTCAGATCTGGGCATTGTACAGTGATGAAGATGGCTTGCCCAAATATTATGGACAGATAAAAAAGATTGATTCTAGGAGATCTAAATTGAGGATTATGGTTGCATGGCTTGAATCCAGCTCATTGCCAGGTGATGCGTTGGAGTGGTGCGATCAAGATATGCCTATTTCTTGTGGGAGATTTGAGATTAGAAGGAATCATTTTCAAGATTATGATTCTACCATGTCCTTTTCGCATCTAGTCAAAGCAGTTCCTGTTAGTAGAAATGAAGTTGATATCTTGCCCAAGAAGGGTGAGGTATGGGCAGTGTATAAGAACTGGACTCCTGATATCTCGATTTCTGGGTTGGCAACCTGTGACTATGATATAGTCGAAGTGTGTGAGGTTAATGGTTTGCAAAGAAAGGTACTGATTTTAGGGCGTGTGGATGGCTTCAACTCAGTTTTTAAAGTTGAAGTTAAAGGAAGATTAGCTGAAACTATGACTATCCCCGAGGTTGAGCTTCTTAGATTTTCTCATAGCATCCCTTCTTTCCGGCTAACAGAAGAGAAAGGTGGCAGCCTTAGGGGCTGCTGGGAACTTGATCCTGCTGCTTTTCCTGTCCGATACTTTAGTCAAAATTGATTTGGCAAATTGGCCTCATGCCTAGGAGCTAGAGGGCACATGCATAGCTCTCAAGCCAGGGGTCTCTTTCCAAGATTCTGGTTTGGAAGATGGAATGCTTTGGGAGAAAATTTTGAATGTATGAAGTGGGATTGAAGCCTGTCAGTTGCTTGTGAAGAATGATCAGTCAGATCAGTATACTATGAGGGAGTTGAATGTGCTTGTGAAGAATGATCAGTCAGATCAGTATACTATGAGGGAGTTGAATGTTCCCAGAAGCCCGATGAGTTTTGCTCTTTTTCTCTTGGCGGAGAGCAGTTGTCTCTGTGCTTGTTTACTTGTATGTAAATTTTTGAACTCCTTGTTTATTAACCCTCTAACCTTCAGCAACTGTTGACGCTGATGCTGTAGTTCCGGGTGATGTTGGAATGCCAACCAGCAATGGAAGATCTGAACTTTTTACATCTCAAGAATGTCGTGTTTTCAGAAACTTGTACTAGTAAACATTATTTCTGCTGTTGAAATTGTAGACGCATGCCGCCAATGCTTCTCTTTATATGTAGTTTCTTCCAACTTTTTTTTGTGGGTTGGAGCCTTGGAGGCTGTTATTAGTAATCCTCATCTCGGATCCCTGTTCTGCAAATGCATCGGATATCAAGTCTTCTGGTGAGTTATGAGTTTGGAAAGTTGAGCACCTGAGCAGTGGTACGACATCAAATTCTTGTTGGTGCTCTTAATCTTGATGGTCGATAACTCGGTATATTTGTTGGACAGATACAATATAGAGATGTAAGATGCTTATATTGCAACAAATGCTCCAACTTATAAGGCTGTTGATGAGATTTAGTAACTAAAGACTCTAAAAGTAGCAAAGGACTTTACTAGCAACCTATGTTGCACCGACACTCCACACCCCTGCCTGACACAGCAAAATACGTGTTTGACACGCCATGTGGCGTGTTAAAAAATGTTGACTTTTCGGATACGTCGTGGACACGTTGACGTCCTCTGACACGCTACTGCGACACGTCACGTCAACAAGACTTAAAAAAAAAAATTGAAGTCAAGTGATTGAGGCACGCTCGGATTCGATCTCTTATTCTCTTCTCTTCTCTCCTCTCTGTGCCTACTGCCTAGTACTGCCGACCTTCTCTTCACCTATTCGTTTCCGAGACGAAGAAGATGCTCACCGTCCGCCACCCATTCTCAGGCAAACGGAGTTGCCAGTGGCCAGTCCGCCACCCAGTCAATCTCTTCAGTCTTCACCGATCTGATCTCTTCTCTCTACCGTCCGTCGTCCCCGCCGTCGTCAGTCCCCCAATCGCCAGTCCGCCGTTGGCAGTCGCCGCAATCTCCAGTCCCCCGTTGTTAAGGTGAGTTCGTTTTCCTCTTATATCTGATAGTTCATGGGTTATTTTTCTGTTAGTATTGATGGATGGATTAAGGAGCATATGCTTTAGTCTGTTAAATCTTCTTCCTATGTGGTATTGTTGATTGAAGAATTTGCATATTTTTCATTAAACAAGCTTTGGAGAATAAGTTTTTGTTGATACCCAAAAAATCAATATTCATGCTCAATGGATATTCTAAGCTCAATAAAGAAATACACATGCAAATCACATTTGAAATACAAAAGTTACATATTTATTCGAATATTTATGTTATGCATGTGGACCCAAGCCACAACCATACTCTTGAGGCTTACAAGTTTGGATGTGGTGTGGAAGGTAACAGAAATACATGAGGCTCATTCTCGGTTTTGGTTATTGTTGATTTTGGACTTGGGACCGAAAACCATGTCCAACAATCTAAACCGCTTAATGGGCTTGTAAAGATGAGATAATTCAAACCCATATGCTTAACCTAATCACCTACTTTAACCCTAATGCAATAGTCTTTCTACCCAATCAAACAAACTGTATTTTCTTTAAACCCCGCAGTAAGTCCTCTTCTTCTACGCCAAACATAAGTCTCTAACAACCTTTTCTTCTACTTTGTTCTAAGCTCTAGCCTCCAGCTATTCCAATATACACATCTATCAACACATAACAACAGCTTGTCCTTAAAATATGCTGCTCCAATTCCAACTTCACGCATCACCTCTTAATCTTGTGGTCACTACAGTGTTTTGTACATTTGAACTCAACATGATACATCTCTTTGATTGTCCAGCAGACTTGTCTTATTCACCTGTGTATTAGCCTCACCCCCTCCAGCCTATAAATAAAGACTTTAGTTGTTGCAAAGAAGACAACTCAGGCAGCAGAACATACAACCCTAAGCAATACATCCTAGATCACATAAGCAAGCCTCAAACATCAAGCCAAGCATCCCTAGCCTCCAATCCAAAACCATTCTCAAGCTCTATACACCATCAAACCCATCAAACACCACCAGATCCTTTTTCTGCTCACTGCAATAGATTACCCCACAACAAACCTTTAGCCATAGCAAATTCTCATCTTCTGCAACTCATGCGCTTCTAGCTCCCACGTCTCATGTCATCTTGCAAGTTCTTTCATGTATGTTTTTTCATTCATCTATCATGCAATCAAAACCATATCACTTTCATGCCTCCAGATCACAAGCAACATGTCACCGTAGTAGGTTATCATCCCCGCAACAAGCCAATATTACTGCATGAGAGATCTTGGGGAAAACACGCACAAAGCTCCTTGAAGCTTTGGGCCCAGTTCTTGAACTCAGAAGGGGTAGAAAGAGGAAAACAAGCCATTGAAGCAAATTTAGCAACCTCTGTTCAAAATGACCCTAACAGTTTCATTTTGAGCCTTTAATTTGGTGGGTTTCCTATGGACTTTCTACACCATATCTGCAAAGTTTGGCTTTCAAGTTGCTTAATCAACCTTGCTCATCTTCTTGCTGTGAAAGAAATTAGAGCCCATATAGTTTTATACAAGGTTTGAAGGGGAACAAGTTTCAACCAAAAAGAGCTCAAGATTTGGTTTATGTGCATACAAATCTTCAAATTTTGGCAAGAAAGGATTCTAACTATCACAAGGACAAAGACTCAATGTGAGATCTTGGAGGAGATGGTCATGAATCCATGGAACCCGCCAATATTGATGTGCTTGAGTTGATAACTTTATCTCTTAATGAGCCGGCATTGGAGAGGATGCTAGTTGATGATGAGATGGAGTCTTGAAGATAAGAGGTAAATTTCCTTCATTTTATATTAGATCAATTTTGGAATAACAAGTTTGGATGGATTATGGATATGATAATTATATTGGCGGGTATTAGATGTTGACTTGTGAGTATTCTTTATCACATGTCATAAATGGCTCATGTTTAGAAATTTTTCGTAGGTGTCTCTTTGGTTTGATTTAATGATTCATTTGTGTCATTTTCTTTGCAGGGAATTCTGTAATATGGTGAGACAGTAACAAGTTCGGATTAACATCATCATGTTGTTCTTGTTCTTCATCTCTTTTGTCTGTTTTCTTTTTGGGGCATGCTCTTTGTTATGTTTTAGGTGCTCCTTTTAATGGTATTAGTTATGCATTTGACTTATTTTTTATGTTTTATGAAATAGATTGAATTTAGAACTTTATTTGGTAATGTAATGAACTTATTTCATATTTTTTTATTTTTTTATTTATTAAAAATACATAAATATATAATTCTATTTGCTGTGTCCAAGCCGTGTCGGAAACTCAGTTTTTGAGTTTTGCCGTGTCGCCGTGTCCGTGTCTATGCAACATAGCTAGCAACGCTTGTGAGAACAAAACTGCTCAAGATAGGGTCATTAATCTGAAACCTTTCCATTTGTGAATGCCACAGCTGCTCTACCGAGAGGCATTGCACACTTGCACATACCAGGACTTGGTTTTGCTAGACTACAATCTTCTTGTATATCAAGTACGATTATCATTTTCTAATCTCCCATTTGTTCCCAAATTGACTAATGCAAACATCCCTTGATGGTATCAATAATCAGAAATTTCTCTTATAAAATGAACGGTCTTTTTTTTTCCTGATACATTGAACTGATTCTTTGATTACTGCATTACTGATACAATTTACTGCGAACGAGTTTTGAAGATCACCTTGGTGGCTCATGGCTCCAGTTTCAACATAGTTGAAGATATGTGTATCATACTTAATTGGGTCTTGAAAAACTGTGGGATGCAAACTTGCTAAGCCATGACTCGATTGGAAAGATGTTTGTAAATCTGGGATGCAAGTACTGGCATGGCAGCTTGCTCATTCTTTAGGGACTGCAGAGTGCCGAAAGTGGATGAAGGAAACACATTCCTCAATTACCAGATCTGCCGGAGATGTTGGGGAATTAAACATACCCAAAAACAAGACGACCAAAACTCTATAGGAGAAACAAATGAGAAGTTTTACTGTGTCAAAAAAATTGAATCTCATTCTTAAACGAGAATCAGTAGCAAGACAAGGTACACCTTTAAAGTATTTTGAAATTTCTTTCCTAATCTACTATTGGTGTTGTATTGATTTTCTATGTGGAGGGGTGGAAACAGAGACGCGTAAGGCGGCCATTTCTTTATAAATTATAACAGCATTGCATCAATGCCCGTCTTAGAGGGCTTTCTTCACTTCAAATAAGTTTGATCTTTCCTTTTGTGCTGCATCGACATCAAGTGGAGATGCCACTGCAACAGAAACCCCTTTGTCTTTAACTGCATCAATAGCATTTGCAAACTCCTTGAAGTCCTTCAAGCTGTTGGACAAAGGCGTTGCAAGTAAAAATCATGAGCATAAAAATTATTCACAGGCATCTGTCTTAAAATAATTTTAATGTTTTGGTTTAAGAATCAGCATCTTTACCTGGTTGACAATATTTCTTCTCGTCTAATTTGCCTTTCCTTGTCTGAAACTCCCAGTAAATGCCGCATTAAACTGCAAACATTAAAAAGGGAAATGGGTTAATAGTTAATACAGAAACATCTGAGGGAATCACAAACGAGATTTTATATTAGGTTGTATATTATGTCACTTAGTTATTTCCATTAACATGCATATTTAAAGATGACATAATTCTTTTCTTGCTCCCTTTTGTATCACAATGGCTGATAAAAATATCAACTCTTTGTAGAATAAGTTATCTCCACATACCTACTGTAACCTTTGGCATCAGGAAGCTGGTAGGAATCAACATCTCCAATTGTTCCAATAATGGACTTTGTGAGAGTTTCTTCATCCATATCTAGTTGTCGTAGAAACTCACCAGTTCCATCATATATATCAAGCGTCTTTAACAAGTTGGGGTCGCGATAAGATAAGAAGGAGAACACACCTACATCAAGTTCGACAATGTTAGGTTCTGAGTCATGTGACATAGCAAATAGAACTACAAACATAAAACAGATAATAATTATACCAGAGTGACTATCAAAGTCGCAAAAGCCTCCATATGCTCCACCACTTACTCGTACACGATCCCACAACCATGTATTACTTATGTATTTGGAGATAACATATGCACTTCCATTAAGTTGATACCCAGTGTCATAAATGTTGGCTGCTTTTCCAACATAATTAACCTGTAGAAAGTAAGAGATTAGAATAATTACTCCAATAATTATGGAAAAAAGAAAAGGAAGCATGCTGATAATGAATTGCGCTATAACCTGAGTAGGTATAACAAGGGCTTCATTAGTAGAAGGTAATCGAGCATTCCAAGTAGTTCTTGCAAGGGGAGATTTGCTAGGCAGCAAATCCAGAAATTTGCCAACAAACTTCTCAGAGTTGGTAAGATTCTTTCCTTCAGCAGTCATATTAATCAAGCAACCCTCTCGTGAAAGCAAGGACTTGCGAATCTCCTCAAGAGATGAAGATATTTTCTCCCAATCATTATCAACTTTCTGTTCAAGATCTTGTAGAAACTCCAAGTAACTATGTTGACAGAAATTACAAAAACTGTATCAGAAACTGTAATGGTACAAAGAAAGAAAAAGAGTTGATTTCAATGTATTTATGGATTAATAAGAAATCAGAAATCTGGAAAGCTTCTCAAAATTATTGAAATCATTCAAGTGGCAGCAAAAAAAAAAAAGGGACTTGATCTTAAGCTATTTGAGGCAACCAAATCAAAAACTCCATGTCTGTTGTAGTACACTTCAAAATGAGAAAAACAGTGGACACTTTGCTAAGACGTCAAATCAGTTGAAAGTTATGGTCCAACCTGAAACCACCCATTTGTTCAGAAATCCACCCTGCAACATTTAGCTTTGCATCCATCCTTGCAGCAGCAATTCCATGACCGCTACCTCTCAACCGGTTCTGAAAAGCAGTACCATAAACTCTTTAAGCTTTGATCACTAATATTAGTATCCGTTCTGTTGACATGTTATTATAGAAAACAAACTATACCTCCATTCTAGCTTTGCTTTGGGAAACAAACTGCTTAAACCGCTGCCGGTCTGTAAACTGAACTTCTTGAAGAATACAGTTCATCTGCAATAACATATTCATTGGTCATTCAAATATTTATTTTTGAAGTTGTTCCTCAAGCCCAGTGCATAAACATTTTCCTACATCTGACTACTGTAACCTAATGGTGCCAAAAGTAGTACATGAATAATTCATCACTGAAAGAAAACTTGGACTTCAGTGCAACAAAAAATCAAGACAAGTTCTGAGAAATGAGTATTAACAGCAGGATCAATTATCTAAGTACATCAAAATCTTCACTTAAATTGATCGATAAGTAATGAAGCTGGAACCCCGCGTTTGGGAAAGGAAACAAAAAATTACCAGGTGAAATAGATCATCAGCACGTCCTGCCATGGCTTTGCCTCGAACAATTATATGGCTACATGCATCTTTCTTGCCCCGGACAGATGATGTCATTGGATAAACTGATATCCCTCCAGTTTTTCTTCCAATCAACTGATTAAGTTGCACAAAACTCAAATCTTTGGTTCCCATCTCCAGCAATGATTGACTGTTAAGATCATCATGATAAAGTCAGCCACTCTTTCCCCCAAAAAAGAACGTCATTCTCAAATATGCATGTAAATCTTGACCGGTTCTTTGTACATGATCATCGTTTTTAAACTACTGATGTCAGTAAATAAATCCACTAGTCTGCCGCTCTGTGCAGGATGCTCATACTATCAGGGCTGCTACTACTACTAGTACTGCATCCGATTTCTCAGTAAGGCTGATATATAGAATTTTATTTTCTTTTCTTGGCACGATGATTTGCTAAAATTAGTGGAAACGAACATGAATATCTTATTCAACAGACATGGTATTCAGAAATGTGTAGTCTAGTAGTTCAGAACATTAAGGTATTCACTATTCACCCAGAAATAGTTATGTGCAATTTGCTGTAAACAACATGTAGTCTAGTAGTTAACTAATTACGCATAATTCATAATTTCCTATGGATGAAAAGTTTGGCCTTTCATATTTTTCCAATAGGGGTTTCAGAAATGGGGGGACAAAATTTTAGTTACCAGAGCCCCCTTGTATATCAGGGATTCTAAACAAATGATAGAATTGCCTGAGAGACTAACATTATCTAAGAATTGAAGAGACGTTTTTTTTTAAATGAGAGACATAATAAAAGAGAATTAGAATCGGTTTCTCTTATTGACTAATATAAGGGAGTTGGTGAGAAACAGGCATCAACCTAAGCCTTCTTCATTTTCTTAGTTAATGACAGGTAACTGAAACTAATACATTCACGAAGTATGTCTGACAATGGGAGCAAGGCAGGATGGTCCCTGGAGCATTATGTTCTATCTTAACAACCATAGGCTAAAGTAGAAATATTTTGTCTCGCTTCCAGAGCTTGTTATGAATTTGGATATATAGATAAACTACCAAATGGTGGAAGTGGAGAAGCAATTAGTTTGTGCAGACAATCCCAAGGAAAAGCAAACTAAAATAAATCACTGTTTGAGTTTCTTCAGAAGTCAGCCTTCCAATAGAAAACTTCATTTGTAGAACATCATGTTATGCTTAATAGCAACTAAAATTTCAGTGACTCATATTGAAGACAGCATCTTACCAAAAAAGAGGTACCAGAGGAAGGAGCTCTTGCTTTAGCGAACTCATGTTGAACACAACTTCAGTGTAGAGAACATCATTTGTAAAAAGGTCATGCTGCAAAATTTTAACTCCATTGATGTCTCCAACCTAGATTTAACAGAGAGGTTTTCTTATTTAATTATTTTTTTATGAACTTGAGGTAAAACTTGTATGAAACTGGAACACAAAACATTTAAGGCGACTGACCTCTGTGGGAATAGCAATAGGTTCCTTTGGAATGTCTTGCAGAGAGAGGCTTGGAACACTTCTCAGAGCTTCTGGTGGATCAGGAGTTTCCTGCTTCAGTTTCAGTTCTTGTGTAGCACGTGCCAGCTCAGCGAGATCTTCTTCTGTCATACCTGCTTTTACTTTCTCCAAAATCTCTTTCTCGGCTGCTTCATCACGAGAAGCTTTTTCTGGATCAGGCTGACATAGATTTTACTAGTTAGGATTAAGGAAAAGAGCAAGCAAGCTTTGCGGAAAAATTTATGATTGATTACCTGCATTTCTACCACAACTCGATGAGGATTGTTCAAAATGAATTTCTCTATTAAAGGAGAAAAAACAGCTTTAGAGCCTTCTTGTTCTATTCTTGCTTTTAGTGCCAGTAAAGGTTTCTCATACTTCAATGGCTGAAATGGATCCATATCATATATCCACTTGCCCTTTGGGAAAAAGTAAAAGAAAAAAGAACTGAGTTAAGCTTGTGATCAAGTATATATGGTCAAAAAAGAATGAAAGCAAACTAAATAGGCTGAGTACCATGGATCGAAGCATCAAGGACAAACCACGAGGAAATGATCCGGTGTTGTTTTCCCTGAGAGAAAACTCAATGGTATTCATGGATGCTTCTACAGCAGCTGTATCGAACCCCTCGTCCGCTAGTTTTTGAAGTGTACTCATGACTAATTCTTCTACCTTCGGAATATCATCTTGAGAAACACCCTTCAACCCAATACTAAACTGAGGTTGAAGGAGCTCGTCTTCAACCCCACCTCCAATGATAGCTTCTCCCAAGCCACTTTCTAGCAATATTTTCCTCAATGGAGAGGCAGGAGTTCCCAACATTAGATGATCCAAAAACCCAAGGGCAAGCTCCGTTTCTAAGTCTAGGGGTTTCTCAGAGAGCAACCAATTGATGCATACCATGTCTTTTTTCTTTAAATCGCCACCCTCACCAGCAGGATATGTCTCAGAAATCCTAACTGGTTCCGAAAATAGTTTTTGTGATTGAACCCTTGATTCATTTGGAGCTGAACTTGCATCAAACATATCTAGGTACTCTGTAGATATATCGACAGAGTGAGAGTAGGAATACAATGCTATAGATTCAAAATATACAATGTTAATAATTTTTTTTATCTAGCAATAAATAAAGGCAGCTTGGGACATAACAAGAGCGATCAAAATATATTTAACAAACAGAAAAAGGTTGTATGTAACATGGTTTAAACGGCCAGATTAGCATTTATAACAGTATTTATGGAGCGATCGGTTCTCAATCGTAATCAGAACATCATAGACAGTTTGCAAGCAAACAAAAGCAATTCAAATAGGGTCCAGTTCAAGGGACACTATATTTGACACTATTTTTTACACTTATTTTTATCCATTAGATCTTATAAACTGTGAGTGTGATTTGGCAAGTGACATGGAGATGATATTATTTTCAAATAAAAAAATATATGAATTCATTTGAACAATTTTTTTTCAAAAATCAAAGTAAAATTTTTGCACGACTGCAGAAGAATACCAAATGAACACCAGGTTTATGGCAAGGAGGTGTGCTTCCCTTCAACTAATACCCAAGACCATCTTCTTGAAAAAAGGCAATGATTAAAGAAGAGTTTAGATATGGATGATTGGATGTAGTTCAGCATCATAGTATTTGATTGCTTCTTATATATTCTACAAGCAAAGAATTAGGGTTTGCCCAGCAGAGTCTAGTCTGCAGAGTTATTCACTTGACATGATCAATTGAATTGCCCATTCAATTAAGAAGATTGATTAGGTTATTTGATGGCTTCCTATACATGAAAATAAGCACGCACACCTCTTTTCCATATATGTGAACCTGGATTTTTTTTTTCTTTTCGCTGAAGAACACTGTTCTATCTTCAGGAGTTCGATGTAGAACTTTTTCTTAGATTTTCATTAAACAAATTTGTTTAATTAAATTAATTTATTTTATTTTAAATAATATTATTGCCATGTCACTTGCCTAATCATACTCACAGTTGATAACAACCATTTGATCAACTAAGATCTAATGGATAAAAATAATTGTAAAAAAATAGTGTCAAAAATTGCATCCCATTCAAATATATGTATGTACAAATAAGCTGATCAAAATTTCATACCACTTAAAATGCGTAGCCGCTCAGTTGGATCATCATCTCCATAAAACCAAATCCTGGCATTGCTCGGATGATAATATTTACGGTGAAACTCCTGTAGTTGTTTGTCATAAAGAGCAAAATTATTATTTAAGACAGAAATATGTTATATATATATATATATATGTGTGTGTGTGTGTGGGTGTGTGTGTGTGTGTGTGCGTGCGCATGCGTGTGCGTGTGTGTTGGATAATCCTATATACATGGATAGTATGCTTGGAATACAAGAACCACCAGCATTCCACAGATTAGTAAGTGTAACTAATAATGTGATATATACACAAACTGCCACTGCTAATTCTACTAACAGCCCCTGTGACTGAAATACAAACACTCTTAAGCAGCTACTGTAAACACAAAAAAACTCTTTCTTAATCAAATCTAAATAGAGTCATTCTACAGCCAAAATGGTCCAGGACTTCAGATGATATGTCAGAAGCATTCTAATATTATCCAGGACACTGCTTTATAAGATTGCAAAGAATGTGCTGAATATAACATTGCACAGAACTCACCCAAAAAGAAAAAGTAAAATCAGATTCTAGAAAAGATCCACCACTAACCACTAAAATCACCATAATGTCAACTAGACCAACTATCTCAAGGTTACAGCACCTCAACTATCAGATAATTGAAATCCTATCCAAGTATTATGACATAAATAGCTCACAACAGTTAACACAACACACCTTAAATTCCTCATATGTCAGTTTGGGAATAACTTTTGGATCACCTCCACTGTCCACACCATAGGTATTGTCTGGGAAAAGAGCCTGCAGTAAAAGTATATTAAACAATTATTAAAGGAAACCAGAGGTACTCTATAAAAGTACTACACACTACACACTACACACACAGGGGCAACATGACAACAAACTGGTGGCACTCGAGTCTTTCAGACTCAAAGAGCCATTCAATATTCAAGTAATATAATCATTAACAATAACAAAGATGATTCTGTAGCTTAGCATATCAGCAACATAGACGGCTAGAATACTTATCAGACACCGTTTTAAAATCCAGAATTCATGAACAATTACATCATTATAGTAATATCAGTGTAACCAGCACATAGTAAACTGATAAATCTTAGCTTATTACATACATCCGATTTAATATAACATTCAGCCTAGACTGTCTGTTAAAATTGAAAGCACAAGATAACTTTTCCACTAGTTACATAGTTTCCTAGAATTGACCTTGCGCTAGTTCAATAAACAGATTCAGGTGGCGACTCATATTACACAAAGTCATTTATGAGAGGAGACAAGATAAGAGACATAAGGTAGGAGGGAGGTAAGGGGCAGAGATAGAGAGAAAGAGAAAGCATCTAGCCTCTTTTGGAATACAAACTCCCAGAACAAAAACTTAGGTTACAGAGAAAACTTGCCTGTTGAGCAATCCGCCCTAATATATTATCAGGTTGGGAGTACACCCCTTTCATCTCATTGAAAACAACTCCTGAAAGTAAGAACAAAATTGATTAAAACTAAATTAGGCAGGGCAACAACAACAACAAAAACACAAAATTCTGCCAGAGTGCAAATCTAAGAAAGGGACACGTAAAAATGGGCACTTCTATCTATATCCAACCTTTATAAGAAATGTCTTCAGAAGGATCATTGAGCTCGTAATGCCAGCCCTCCTGCTGGAAAGTCTGGAAATCCTCCACACATTTTGGAAAGAACACAGCATCCAGGTACACATCGACCAGATTATAGAAATCCTGAATTCAAAAAAGAAAACCACACTATTTCAGAATACAGAAGATATACACCGTAAACCACATTGTACTCAAACTCGTTTTTACCTTTGTGTTTGTGGAGGCAACAGGGTAGCAAGTTCTATCAGGATAGGTGAATGCGTTGAGAAAAGTGTTCAAGCTCCCTTTCAACAATTCCACAAACGGCTCTTTCAAAGGGTATTTCCTGGACCCACACAACACACTATGTTCCAGAATGTGTGGAATTCCAGTGGAATCATTTCTGCAACACATAGAATCAAGATATCAACAATGAGCAAGTACTCATTCGCAGTTACAATGAGCAAGACGAACAGCATTTATACACTATCCTAATTCGTAAATTCAAAGCTCAGGTACATAAAAGAGTCGATTTTGGGGTTATACTCACGGTGGTGTTCGGAAAACAATGCCGAAAACCTTGTTCTCATCATCATTAGACACCGAAATCACCTGAGCACCGGTCTTCTTGTGCCGGAAGAGCAGAGCTTTGGACTTACACTCTCCAATAAACTCTTCAGTAACCTTCTCGAATCCCAGCTTTTCCGCAACCTCATCGGAAACTCCAGAAGACTCTAAACCACACAAACAAATATAAACAATCAAAACGACGACGCATTGGGAAAAGCTAGGGTTTTGAGAGTGAGAAAGAAGAGTTACCAGACGGAGACGGCGTGAGCGGCGTGGCGACGGCGCGCGGGGAGAGGGAGGAGAAGCGCCTGGCGACGTGAGGGGAGGCGGCGGCGGGGATGAGGAAGGTGTGGCGGAGGAGGGAGGGCCGGGGAATCTGACGGTGGCGATTGGTTCTGAGAGCTGAAGAAGCAGAAGAGGAGAAGGAGCGGGAGTAGCGGGGGCGGAAGGAGAAGAAGGCGCGGTTGGTGGAGGAAAGAGAGGAGCGGAGGAGAGCTGCTCCCTCCATTTTTGTGGTGGGAAGAGTTGGGGGGAGGGACAGTAGTGATAAAGGTTTGGTATTTATCATTTTCAATGTATGCAGTAGTAAAGGTTTGGTTTTTATCATTCTCAATTTTGTTTTGATTGGGAGGGAAATAATATCTGAGAGGGTTTGGATGGGTGGTTTTGGGGAGTAACAGCGTTATGAATTTCTGAGACACAGTAAGAAGGTTTTCTTGCTTGCTTAGGAAGAAGACAGTCAGTTTGATGGCTCTCATGGTTTGCTTGTAGTGTTGGTGTAGGGAGCGGAGTGAGGAGTACGAAAGTAGATTTTGTTTTTATTTTTGTTTTCTTGATTGACAAGTGAAAATTGAAATCGAAAAAGGAAAGTGAAATAAGAAACAACCTATCCAACACTAAATACTAAAACTGTTAGATGCAGAGGCAATCTCCTAATCACATTGACAACAAGAAACCGACATTAAAACCAATTGTCCCTAGAAACGACATTAAAACTAATTGTCCCTAGAAACGACACCATAACATACATGACACTAAGAAAAAAACTTTTCTCTCTCAGCCGCCTAGGAAAACCCTAGGCTGCGCTCCCCTCCAACTTTGAGTTTTCTTGTTCCGCTGCATCATTGCACAAGCGCAGGCTGTCGATCTCGCCGGTGCAAGGTGTGTGTGGCCGAACAAGATTGTTTGGCCGAGTTTCCAAGGTTTGGGTCGCTCAAATCTCATCCATGTTTTGCTCTTGGTATTGGGGTGGTTGCACTAGGTTTGTGGTCAATGTTACAAGGACGGATCAGGGTTGTGGTAGGACAGAAGGCGGCGATGCCACGAGGGAGGGGATGGTGGAAGTAAACATGTAAATGGACTGGATCTTGATTCAGACCCGCTCCGGATCCATGGTTTTTAAACGCTTTTGGATTAAAAATTTGACCCGTTGATCCGTTAAGGACCTGGATCCGTTAACCTGTTTATTAAACGGATCGAGGTTGATCCGATCCGTTAAGGACCCGGATCCATTTTAAAATAATTATATAATATTTTTATAAATATAATATTACTGATAAATATTAAATAATATAATAATTATTTGCATAACCTAAACAATTAAATTGCGTCTAAAGTATGATTTGATGAAGTTGAAGGTTACCGATGTCTATATTCTTTTTATGCTCTTTGCTAAAAACATTGGATGTCTAGTATTTTGATTATATTAGTTTATTGTTAAGGAGTATTTTGGCCATATAATTTAACTTTTGATGTAAACCTTTATTTTGTTATAATATTTCATTAGTGTTTTATAAAAAATTCTGATAAAATTAAGAAATTATTATTTAAAATTTGAAAATATTTATTATTATAAACCGATTGGATTAACGGGTCGGGTATCCGTTAATCAGCCGGATCCGGATTTGGATCGAGCTATTAATGATCCGGCAGGTAACGGGTCAGATCTGGATCCAAAATTTCTGTTACGGATCTAGATCCGGATCTAGGTCGATCCGCTCCAGATCTGGTCCATTTACAGGTTTAGGTGGAAGATGGGTGACCTTCAATCGGGAGAGATGTGATCTGATTGGAGGTGCCCTCAATTTGGGTTTATAAAGGAGGGCCTCCTCTGTTTATGGTTGGATGGCGACAATGAAGCGGCGAGGGTGGTGGACCGACTATGGTGGTGGAGTGGTAATGGTGGAGTTGGGATAGTGCTGGTGTGATTCCGAAAGCAGATCAGGAGATGGAGGTGGGCTACCTTGGCCTTTTGGGTCTAGGCCTTATTGATGGGCCCGATAGGCCGATATGGGCCGGAATAAAGGGTTTGACTCATCTTTTGGGCCATGTACCCCTTATTGTTGTTTTTGTTTTTGCTTTTGCTTCTTAGTTTAAATTTGGTTAGTTGTTGAAATAAGTCATCATTTCTATATGGCAGATAGAGGGCGATGCCGTAGTAGATGTATTTTTTGGTTCTTTCTTTCTTGTTTTTTAGTGGTATTGAATACTGGTGGGCTATGTCCTGGAAAGTGCAAGCAGAGTGCCATGTTTGCTCTAATGAGACAACGAGTTCCTTGCATCATCAAATGGTCGCACCCTCCTAGTGGCAAGATGAAACTTAGGGTCACTAATTTCCAGTGGCATCATATCCGAAAAGCTGATAGACATAATAACTTACGGCTTTATATGAGCAGTTTTTTTCTGGTATGTCGCTAATGATGCGATCTTTGCTAAATAGTGCTTGCTAGAATGCATAGATTTTGTAGACATGCTTAATCTTATTTTAAGGTGTTCTTACAGTATGGGGTTTAGGCACAATGCCCCCCCTTTGTATTCTGAGATTTCGTTAATGATTATGGCATGAGGGCTATTGTTCTAGTCCTTGTATTAAAAAAAAAATGACACCATAACCACGACACACCCAACGACATGATTCACAACACCACCCTACCAAAACCATAAACCTTCGGTCAAAGAGAAAAGACCACTACACACACCAAAACTAACCAAACAAAAACCCAGGCCGACAGGCCCAACCCCCACACCTAATGGACCTCAAGAGCAACCCATCCAAAAGCCCAACCCATAGAAATTGCCTCAGATCTGAAACCAAAGCCGTCGTCCTAGCACTGTCGTTAGCCATCAACCGAATTAAGGCATCGCCATCCGCGCCCACCATATATGGGGTGACAACACCCTCCAAAAATTACAACAAAACATATATGGTATGTCGTATGGAACCCAACCCAAATGGAGAGATCGATCCGGGTAGGCGTACACCGCCATGTACTCCCCTTTACATCGCACCACTGCTCCAATTCACCTCACCGCCGACAAGGCATGAACCACAGCCCATGTTCGACATCAACACAACCATGTCGGAGCAAAACTGAACCGCGCGCATCTCAAACAACCAAACAACCTCATGACCCACTCTTTAGATAGCCTCCCTCTTTCATTCCACGGCCACCAGTCGAAGAAGCACGATCACCATCTGGCCACCTCAAGTCTCGTCTGATGACAATGTCCATGGACGCACCTTTGGTCGACTGAAGGAAAAAGGAAAAAGGAAATTTTTTGAAACCCTAGAGAGATATCGTAGTCTACGGAGCAAAGAGAGAATTAAAGTTATACATAATCGTTCGTTTTTGATAGTTAATAACAGTGTGCAATGATTCGTTTTTGATATATATATATATATATATATATATATATATATCTATCTTGGCTAAGGAGGTCCTTATTTATTCTTATGGTACAGATTTCTATTTTAGACTCACTTTACATTTGAATCTTCACATCTCTACAATCTAGTCTTTAGGTACTAATGTATAGATCATCTTTGCAAAATTTCAACTCATTTGATAATCGTTAAGGACTCATAATTGCGTTTTTCAGTTATAAACATGAATGGTTCAAGTTCGACAGAATTCAGTTTGTCCATTGATTTAATCGAGTTTGAATGTCTTAATGATAACCAAATTCGTTGAAAATTTACAGAGATTGTCTATATATTAGTAATTAAAGACTAGACGGTGGAGATGTAAAAATCTAATTAGAAAGTGAGTGTAATTGTGTAAAATAGAAATTCGTGTCATAAGAATAAATAAGGACTTCTTTAACTAAGAAAGTCTATATATATATATATATATATATATATATATTAGTGATTTTATATCAACATTTAATAATAGTGCATAAAAACATTCTATAAGCATCTCCATCAATCAATAATAGTTATTTCATCAGCTATGTTTGGTCAAAAGTGAAATATAGGTAGCTAAGTTTTTTTTGAAAGGAGGGCGTCAATCCATAAAAGGTTGATAAGTTATAACTTCAAACAGTCACTCCATAGGGGCTATGACAAAAGGATCTGGATCCTCTCCTAAGCTAGAAAACTAGTAAAGCTTCCTAAACATTTCATCCCAATTGTTGCCACGTAGACAAATTTTAAATCTAATGGCTCATATTGCTTGAACTCACATTCCCAAGTTTTACTCTCTCTTTATTCTGCACTTCTACACTTACGTGTCATCTCACTTCAATTGTACATCCTTCTCAGCCCTCTGCTTCATCCAAATGCATCCCTCTCTCTTGTTATACTTCTCCCCTCTCTTCCCAAGCTTTCCCAATATATATGATGTTAGAGATCTAATATTCTGCATGTGTTTGCTCTTTATGGGTTACACAAGTAGAAACCATAAGCACCTAAGATTGAACAAATATCTGATTCAAAACGATTCTGGGGTTTCTGGGTTTATGATTGACAAACAAATTGTCAGAGTTTGATTCATAAAAAAGTCACCCCTCTCTATGAGACTCATGAAAGTGGGTGTTTGAGAATGATCAAACTTAGTATTTGATTAACTGGGTGTTTGAGTAAATCCACGAAAATGGGTTGCTTTGATTGGGTTTTATCAAATTTGAATGAAAGAAAGAGAGAGCTTCAGATTGAGAGAACGAGGCTAGAACCAGAGATGGAGGGCTCAATTGAGGCCTGGTTTGATTAAGACGAAGAAGAGAGAGAGTGAGAATGTTTGTTGACTTGTGTCTTATAATAGGAATTGTGGATTTATTGAAAAATAAATGCAGAAATTGTAAAGAGACGAAGAATAAGTTTGGAGGCTACATGGTTGCTATTCTTATTGATTGTAAAATGTAGATTACAAGAGTTTATGTAGCAAGATAACTAAGTTGAATAGCTAAAAGACCAAACTATTGTAACGACCCAACCCCAAAACTTTAATAAGTAAATCTAAATATTTATCAAAATAGGAACTCAAAACATGAATAATATTTCTGAGTATCCAATGTTTATTCGAGCATCAGAAGAGCAATCCAGAGATTCACTTAAGAGATTGAACAAAGGATTCACTCTTAGCAAGAAAACAAACCTAAAATCTTTATTCCAATCCTACTCCAAACACGAACACCTTACCCGATCGACTCCGACGAAAAACTAATCATCGGGCGATGAATTTTAACCAATAGTTTGAGTTGAAAACCACGGTCGTTGCCCTTTGAATCACTTACTTCTCTATTGGAAACGAAGAGTGATTGATTATTGGAGAAGGTCCGCGTGAGAGGTAGAGTCAAGGTTGGGGTTGATGATTGTCTACGAGAACAGTGAGAGATTTTCCCCCCTCCCTCCTGGTCGAGGTGGGTGGGAGATATAATGGTTGGAGGTCGGTGTCATCTTCTCCATTCTTCTCTTCTCTTCTCGCCCCTTCTTTCCCTTTTAATTTTCTATCTCAGTTCTCCCCAAAATATCTTCTTTCATTGTCTTCTTTTTCCTGGTCGGTGAAAAGTTTCACAACCTTCCATTCTTTTCTAGACAAATCTTAACTTATAACCCAAATCCAAGAGTAAAAAGTAATCACAAACCCAACGGTATAGATCAAATTATAAAAGATCCAACGGTCCATATAACTCTATTCCATTTATTTTATTCCTATAGTTTTATCAATAGTGAGTAAATCAACTGTTTCAGAGAATTTTCACATGCTCGTATCGATATGAGCTATTAGTACCATATCCTTATAATTTAGATCACATTTCAGTAACATTCATTCATTTGTAAAATACTCAGTGTATTACAAACTCGGTCTATGAAAGATATATAATAAAAAGGTCTGTGTCGTTCTCTCCTTCCTCCATTTTCTCAATTCTTCCTCTTCTTTTAATTTTCGTGTCCCATGTTGATTTGAGCCCAGTATTCTAGACCACCTCCCTCTTGCTTTCAAAGATATATTATTTTACTTACTTAGTCACCTTACTATAATTGAGAGAGTATACCGTATATGTGCATATACCTGTTATACACATATGTTCCGGCACATGAAGAGTCCCAAATAAATATTCTCGTATTACAAGAATATTTTAATTAACTCACATCTCAGCACAAATGATATATATGTATATACATTAATTTACTTTTAAAATTATCAGGGTATTATAACTACCCTGCTTTGTATTGCTCATATAATCTTAACACCCTCCCTCAACCATATGCTTGATAATAACCATATGGTTGTATAGTTTGTTCCAACCATTGATAATAAGCATAATGGTTGGAACAAACTATACAACCATAGCCAACTTTCATGAAAGAAAACAATTACAATGATAACATCCCAATTCAATAACCCAACATTCTTGTAAGTTGACTGAACTTGATGGTTGCGGTAGATAAGGAGGCAACATATAGGAGAACAAATGTCCCTTCGGGGACATCCGATAAAATTGGAACGATATAGGAGAACAATGGCAGCAAATAAATCACAATATGAGGAAAGCTGAAAAACTTTGAATTTGTGTAAATTTGGATGATATGATGACTTTGCAGACTGAAAATCTAAAGGCTGCCTATGCTGCACCCTGTATAATCTCATTTTTCAATAATTCATCATCTGCAAATTAGTGGCTTCAAGGGGTCGAAAATCATTCAGATAATTCCAGCAGCCCAATACTTGAATTCCAGCAACTCAATAGCAACATTTAGTAAGCCCAAGTAACTCCCACCACTAGAAATCAAAAATAGACTAGTAAACCTACCAATTTCTTCATCACCAGAACAACATAGCAACTGATTTGGACACCATCTCCCAAGTGGGTAGAACTAGCACACAAACTCATAAATCCAGACCATAATCCAAACTTCTTAAGCCAATTCACCCGTCCGAAAAACAAATCTAAAATCTTCTTCGTCAATTTTTGACTTCAAACATAATTTTGATAAAAAGAAAAAAAAACCGGAAAACTGATGACATTGTGCCTAACAGACAAGACCATAGCAAAAATCTATGAATCAAGTAACAAAGCTACCGAATCGATTATGCAAGGATGTTGCACAGTATGGAGAATGAATTGTAGAGATAAACACCAATACTAACACAATTTTCCTTTGCACACTGCCCTTCTTCAATTCTAAACATAGGTAAATCTCCCAGAGATGAACAAAATTAACAAATGGAGCCTCACAATCAAATGAAATCTAGATCTTCTAGCTAGTATCACCAGTCCAAAAATAAGGATAAAATTCATCTTCATACTTTTAACTTCAATTAGGAAAGAAAATAGACAAATGATGATACTAGGCAGAGTAACCGAGATCACAACCTCAATGGCATGATTCCAAGAGATAGAGATGACCAAATCGGGAAAGAGATTACCATCAGAAACTAAAAATCTGAAGATTTTGATGCTAGCTGAGGGGAGAGGCAGAAATCAACATAGGATGCAGTCCAATTCGATAACCATAGACTCCTAAAACAAAACATTAGATATGAGCCATTAGATGTGTCAATAGACACATGGCGACATATGATGCAAATCTTAGGAAGCTCAGCCAGTTTTCTAGCTCAGGAGAGGATCCGAATCCATGACAAAAAGAGTCGTTGTAGAGCATTGAAATGGCTTAAAAACCACAAATACCGTACACAAACTTCAAGAAATTATTCCCAATCTTATTGCTGAACAATGCCTAAAGATTATGGCACTAGTAAAACAAAGACGTAGTTTTTCGTCCCGACAAAATGGTACAAGTTTACCAAATTCTTCATCGGGTTTGTTGCCGGTTGCTCCAAATAGTTGGATAATCGATAGCGGAGTAACCCATCACATTTCTTCTTCCAATTTGTTGATGAATATTGATCATAATCCATTCTCTAGCGCCAGTTTCTTTACCTAGTGGAGCCACGGTTGGAACTACTATGACCGGTTCAATTAGACTTAATGATTCATTTCAATTGAATAATGTTCTTTGTGTGCGAAGCTTCAAAGTTGATCTTATGTCTGTTGGCAAGACAATTGATGACTTACATTGTTTAGTGACTTTTTTTCCGTCTTGGTGTATTTTACAGGACTTAGCTACGAGGACGATGATTGGTGTGGGTAAGCGACGTGGCGACCTCTATTACCTTATGGCATTGGCTTTAACTTCTCCTTCCCACTTTGCTTGCAATCTCATGATTTCCTCTAATCTTTAGCATCGTCGCTTGGGGCACCCTTCTTCTACTCATCTACAATATTTAGCCAACAGTAAGCTAAATTTTTCTTTTGATTCTCGTCATAAATGTGACGTTTGTCTATTGGCGAAACAAACCCGTCAACCATTTTTTCCTAGTTCAATTTCAACCTCCAAGTGTTTTTCTCTTATTCATTGTGATATTTGGGGCCGTTATAAATCCCCTTTTCATTCTGGTGCTCGTTATTTTTTAACTATTGTTGATGATTTTTCCCGTTTTACGTGGGTGTTCTTGATGCGTCATAAAAGTGAGACACAAACATTACTTCGTCAATTTTTCAGCTATGTTGCTACTCAGTTTAACACCAAAATCCAACAATTTCGTTCTAACAATGGTGTTGAGTTCCTTTCCTTACAAATTTTTTTCCTCAAACAAGGAGTGATTTTTCAACATTTTCGTGTGTATACACCCCAACAAAATAGTGTCGTTGAGCGCAAACACAGACATATTCTTGAAATAGCTCGTGCTCTCCGTTTTCAATCTCAACTACCTATTTCTTTTTAGGGTGAATGTGTTCTCACTGCTGTCTACACCATTAACTGTCTTCCCACTTTGTTACTCAACAAAAAAACTCCCTTTGAAATACTCTACAACAAGCCTCCCGATTATTCTCGTATGTGTGTTTTTGGTTGCGTTTTAGGGTTTAGTAGGATGTGGTGAATGATGGAAAGTATCTTCAACATCTGTCAAGCCATCGTCAAAATTTGCTCCTCATGCAAATAAATGTATATTTGTCGGATATCCTATGGGTCAAAAGGCTTACAAATTGTACAGTATTGAGACAAAAAAAAATCTTTACAAATTTGGATGTGATTTTTCTTGAAGATACTTTCCATCATTCACCACATCCTACCAAACCCGTTGAGCTCATTCCACAGGCCCAACCCATTCCAACTCACTTTCTATCTGACCTCTCCTTTTCTTCTTCATCTTCAGTTCCAATTTCTTCATCTTCTTCTTCTCCAGCAAAATTGCCTTCTTCCACACCAGCTTTGTCGTCTTTGTCTGCTCCACATGACATCACTCCAAACGGCGTTGCTCCACATGACGATAACAACGCCTTTATCCTCACCGCCGTTGTCCTTACCGCCGACGCAGAAGCAGTTGTCCTTAACGGGGAAAATGCTGCTATCCTTAACGGCTGTGGCAACGCCGCTGTCCTTAACGGCGACAACAATGCCCCTTTCCTTCCTGGCGATGACAACGCTGGCCTTACCGGTGACAACTCCGACCCATCTATTCTCCACCCACATGTTGCAGACCACCTTCAATCCAATCCTCCAAATTCTTTCAATCATCCAATTATTCCAAATAATCCACCAGAAATTCCCCAATTTCATCTGCCAAATCAACTCAAAATATCATATGATAATATCACCGATACTGATCTTCTTCCTCTCGTTCCTAATCAATCCCTCCATCTTTCTCAACTCTCTAGAAAAGCCAATGTCCGTCTTAAGGATTACATTTGTTCGCAGGTGATTTTGCCTCCACACCAAATTTCATCGGCCTCACCTAATCTAACACCAGGTACGAGGTACCCTCTTTGTCACTATATATCTTATCATCGTTATTCACCTGCACATTTGAATTATATTGCTAATGTGAATCAGGATGAGGAACCGACATCTTATGATATTGCTGCAGCCGATCCTAAATGGCAGGACGCTATGAATTCTGAGCTTCAAGCTCTTACTGACAATCAAACATGGAGTCTTGTCCCTTTACCTCCTGGAAAACGTTCGATCAGATGTAAATGGGTCTATCGCATCAAGCGCAAGGCTGATGGTTCCGTTGAATGATATAAGGCTCGCCTTGTTGCTCGGGGTTTTACTCAGACTGCTAGCATCGATTACCATGACACTTTCTCTCCCACTGCAAAAAATGGTAACTGTTCGTTTTCTCCTTGCTATTGCTGCCAGTCAGAATTGGTCTTTGCATTAATTAGACGTTAATAATGCTTTCCTAAATGGTGATTTGTTGGAAGAAATATATATGTCCCCTCCTCCTGGTCTTCGGCAACAGGGGGAGAACCTTGTGTGTCACATTCACAAGTCGTTGTATGAACTTAAACATGCATCTCGACAATGGTTTTCTAAGTTCATCGAAGCTGTTCTTGCTGCTCGTTTTTCCCAATCAAGAGCTGATTATTCCTTATTTGTGCGAAAAGATAGATGGTTCATCTCTCACTGTTCTATTGATTTATGTGGACAATATTTTGATCACAGGGAACAATGTTGAGTCCATTAATGTTTTAAAGCAGTTTCTGCATACTCGTTTCGTATCAAGGACCTTGGTGATCTTAAATTCTTCTTAGGCATTGAAATAGCTCGTTCTGAGAAAGGGATTTACATATCCCAACGAAAATATGCCTTGGAGATTATCAAAGACAGTGGATACCTAGGTGCCAAGCCAATTGAATTTCCTATGGAAGAATGCAAGCTTTCGAACAAGGGAGAGTTGTGCAAAGATCTTGCTGCATATCGGCGTTTAGTTGGTCGATTGATTTATTTAACTATCACTAGACCTGACATTACATATTTAGTTCCTGTTCTCGGCTACTTTATGCATGAACCACGTCAACCCCACATGGCTGCTGCTCTTCGAGTTGTTTGCTACTTGAAATCATCTCCTGGTCAAGGTCTGCTTTTTCATTCTCATAATTCCTTAAACTTGAGAGCATTTTGTGATTCTGATTGGGCGGGTTGTCCTATCACTCATCGTTCCACCACTGGTTATTGCATATTTTTGGGAAATTCCTTAACTTCATGGAGAACTAAGAGTCAAAAGGTTGTTTCTTTATCAAGTGCAGAAGCTGAATATAGAACAACGGCAGGTACTTATTGTGAGCTTATTTGGTTGCGTTATTTATTGACAGATTTGCATATGTCTGTTTCAAATCCTGTTGTTTTATATTGTGATAATCAAGCAGCTTTACATACTGCTAAGAATCCCGCATTTCATGAGAGAACTCGGCATATTGAAATGGATTGTCATTTTATTCAGGATAAAATTTTACAAGGCGAATTTGTTACTCGGTATGTAATTTCTTCGCAGCTAGGAGTGGAATTCTGAAACCGAAAACCGAAAAAAAACCGAGCCGAAACCGGAAAAAACCAAACCGAATTAAGAAAAACTGAACCGAACCAAATTAGTTTGATTTGGTTTTTAGTTTCGGCCCTTGAAAAACCGAATCTCTCTAAAACAACATCGTTTTTTGTTTTTATTTTTGTATTAAATATTTAATTTGAACAATATGATTTTTAGTTTTATGTTCTATATAATTATATATTTGTCTTTTCTAATATTTTACTTTCTATTTTCGTTTTATGTACATATAGAAATATTTTAGGTGTCGTGTATGCGAAGTATAGAGAGTTACCTTTAAAATCGAAGACCTTATTCTTGCGAGTTTTAGATGATAAACTCTAATATTTAATTTATTTTTCTCTTCTTTATTCAAATTTATGATTTTTAAACTTTAAAATTCAAAATTTATTTGGATAGACTTTAAACTACGGAGTCTATATTTTGTGTTCAAAATGAACTTAGAAGTTTTAAAATTATGGTTTCATGGTGTGCTAGTGTGGTCAATTCCCAATACTTTCGAAATTATTGAGTATTAAACTTTCAAAGTATTTATTTGTTTTATAAATTGTTGGTTTGTTAAATAATCATTGTCAAAATTTTTATTGATATAAAAACAAGTAATGGAAGAAAAAAAAGGGACCTAAAATATGATAATTTTTTATTAATCCAAAAGCATACAAATTTTTAAAAAGAAGAAAACAAAAAAAATCGAAACCGAACCGAACCACAGTTTGGTTTGGTTTCCGGTTTAAGGTCTCAAAAAATACCGAACCGAACCGAATTTTTTATTCGGTTTGGTTTCTGGTTTTAAGTGAAAACTGAACTGAACAAAACTGAACCCACCCCTATTCGCAGTAATTAGCCGACGTGTTTACTAAAGCTCTAGGCAAAGAGTAGTTCAAGCAACTGGTATGCAAGTTGGGAGTTCTTGATATACACTCTCTAACTTGAGGTAGAGTGATAGGAAAGTGTATCATGTATCCATTTAGCATAGATATTATGTAGCAATTGTGTATCTTTGTATTAGTTGTACTTACCTTCCTAGTCTCCTAGTTTGATTTAGAATCTTTGTGTATAGCTGTTTTGGCCACGATCCTCAGCGTGCGGGCGAGAGGTAAATAGCGAACAAAGAGAGGGGGATTTTGTGGGCGTGCCACCTCGCGGACGAGGAAAGGGTTATTGTAGTGGGGTCTTGACTTCTGATCAGGCGAAGGGGGTTTCCAGGTGTCACCTAAGATGAGAAATTTACGAGCACAAGGCAATCGATACTCACGGTGTCGCGAGCAGAGCAATTATAGGGAAATCAGAGGTAATCGGGAGGCGAATCCAGGAAGGGTTCTGAGAAAACCTAGGCGGCGGTGCGCTTAGGGTTAGGGTTTTCGAGAGGCTCGAAAGGGGTTGAAAGGTTTTTGTTTTTTATTTGTTTTGTTGAGAGATTTGTGTGTGTAGTAGAGTTGTAGTTCAACCCCTTTATATAGTAGTCCGACTTGCGGCAGAAGAAAGTTAACTTGGAATCCAAGACGGGCTTTGAAACCCTAATAGCACAAGGGCACTGTTCCGCCCGCGCGAACCAACCATCTTGTGACACATGTCCAGTTCGCACACTTCATTCCGCATAGGGCATTGCTTCCACGCCGCCCAACTATAAACTCTTATGCGGACTGGAATTAGGCACATTCTTAACCCGCGGGGCATCACAGTCTTTGGGAAAACCTAATTTGCGCAGGCCGCGGAATCAAACCATTCTGCGAGCTCTTGAAGCTCACTTCCATCTCGCGGGCTATTGCAGCTCGAGAGCCATAAAAAAGTTTTTTTTTTTATATTAAAATGGCCACATGGATTGGCCCGAAGCATGTCAAAGACTTGTAAGAGTCTTCAACGATTAATGTGGTGCACGCGGACTCCGCCTGTGACTTCTTCGCGAAGTCTCCTACGCGGACTAGTTCACCAGCTCGCCTCGATGTACTCCGCCTCGCCTACGTGGAGTCAACTAGTAATTCCGCGCGAAGTCCATTCTGCACACGAGCTAAGTGTTTTGCGCGAAGTCCATTCTGCACACGAACTCTGTAATTTAGCTCGCGTGGTCTCACTGGCCATTACTTGTAAACCCAAGAATTTAGGTTCGCCGGTATGACATGGACCAAGAATTTAATTAATATTCACATAGACATTTGCTGTCCAGTAAAATATTAATTTGGGCGTAAACAACAGCAAGTAACCTCTGTATATATTCTTACCTATGAATGTAAAGTATTCATTCCGCTACATTACAGTTTTCTATACAAATTACGCAGACACTCTAAATGTAACTAATAAAAAAAATGCAAGAAAACTAAAAATAGTAATTCTCTGAAGATGATGCTTTAGATTCGTCGATCCAGAACGGAACTAAGACTATCCAAACAACGACGGAAGAAAAACGAACTAATCATGTTCAAACCAGATATGTTTCATACAAAGTACTACTCTTCAAGATATACATGATATGCTATCTTTTGTGAATCATGTCCCATGGGCTTGGGTGTGATTCTGCAAGATATATATAGTACCCGCCGCGAGACTAAATTAAGTACACACCATGTCTTTGATCTTCTTTCTAGAAAGAGTACATTCATTAATTGGTTCATGTTCGATGCTCCTTCTTTTGAATCCCTCCTAGCTAGCTTCTCAAGTTTTCAGCTGAACGAACATCAACATCCTTTTAGAGACTTGGAGATTCTTAGATTTCTGTAAAATCGTCTTGCAGTACGTACGTACTCGGGTTCCATCTTCTTCTCAAACCCTATTGAATACCACCTGATCGACGTACCATATTATCGCTCTAGCCGAGCTCAAATGGGTCGACTCATACAATTTTGAGCGCCCAACACAACTACACAAGCTTTTAGAGACATCAAATTGATGAGGATACGGTATATATATATTTCAACATCCAATGATCTATTTACCAAATAGCTTCCTACGGATCGGAGACAATAGCATGAACTGTATATTTAATAACTTACAGATTTTACTATTATTCTTTTGGTCAGATGCATTACCAGAACTTAACTGATGAGCAAGTGATTTCAAGCAGGAAATATCTTCCTACCAAAACAGATGACGATCCACTCGAGCACACACGTACACCATGGAATATAAATTGACAGTGATTACAGTCAAATGCTTACCAAGTTTCACTAAAGTCTTCAACGTTCGAGCACAACAGCTTGCTCATCCGGTCATCCCTCTAGAAAGAAAGACTATTCCAACTAATCAACTATTCCCAGATGCATGAGGAAAAGTACAAGGAGTATTGCAAACATGCAATCGAGTATGTATTGACTAAATACAAGGCTTGCATGCATTGACTGGTCTTCCAATGAACGTTTCCAGAGAATCATACATGCATGATACAAAAGATCGAAGTCTCTTTCAATGGCCCAAAGAGATGTATATTCCAACAACGAAATTTTTCATGCAATTAAATTCCAACGTCCAAAAATTGATTCCACCAAGGAAAACCAAACCTGCCTATAATTAAAGAGAGAATCGAACAAGCCCACCTCATATCTCATCCTAGCTTACATATCAATCTCTTCCATATATAAATCCAACCATGAGAGACGAACTAGCCCATGATTTCTATCCGATCTGTAAATATAGAAACAGATAAAATACCAATGAATCACTGAAAGAGTACTAATTTCAAAAGCTTGATGCAAAACCTCAATGAGGACAAAAGCACCAAGCTAAAGGATTCCTTAACTTTCGTATATGTGTTACAAAGTGTACTTCTCACACAACTACACCTTTCATACGCTAATTAATCATCTTACTTCTCACACAAGTGATGCAGATCAAGTAACCTTAACAAAGGAAACTGAAATGCTAAACTAAGATCTCTCACACTCAGCTATACTAGTTCTCACACAACTAGATCATGCTGTAACTGATTCTTAAACACAATCAGTAAACATGCAGCAACAATGAAACTAGATCACTTTTAGCTCTTGATTTACTGAAACAACACACATTCAATATTTCTTTTAATTTGCAACACCTCCAGTTTATGACTTCTTCCAAAAACAGCTTCAGCAATCTCAAATGTAATTCGTCAGTCAATGTTAACAGACTGTTTTTCTATATATTCATCCAAAAAGGCACGAGTCTCTAAAAGCAGCATAAGCAATTTATAGAGTATGAAAATACTCCCCCTTAACTGATGTCATTCAATGACAAGATCAAATTTTGTTTCAGAGAGGAAACAATCAGATAACACCAATTTTGCACTTTCCAAAAGTGATATACCAGTTTACTGCTATAACAAGGCCATAGAAGGTGCAATTCAATTTCCTGATCATATGAAAGTCAATGATGAAGCACATAGACATATAAAACCAGATAAGCAAGATTTATGCAGATAAGAATTCTAATAAACCTGATTTGGAAAAACATCAAATCAAATATCCTAAAAAAATCAAAGATCCTGCAAAAGAACACTTTAAAGAACCTGATATGGAAAATCCTAGACATAAGATTTTTTACCAGAAATCTTTCACTAAAGACAATTAACCAATAAATTAAGAGATTAACTTACCATAAACGAATGAAAACTTATTACCTGTGATTCATGATGGAATACTCGAATTACCTCAGATCAAGCTTTTCTTTTACTTCTTCATTTCCCAGCTGCAGTAGGAGATCCTAGTGATTGAATATGAATAGCCAATATACCAACACCATCATCAAAGTATACAAAGATGGTTGAATCAAAAGACTCTGGGACACATCCCCAGTCCCTGCAACGATTGATCCCCAAACCGGTGTTCAATCCAAAGACGTCGTCATCTCAACCACACCACTCATCTCTGCAAGGCTTTACCTCCCTAAATCCGCCATACCCAAGTCAACCGGCAAGTTCCCTCTTCTTATTTACTTTCACGGCGGTGGCTTCTGCAATGGAAGTGCCTTCTCTCCCACTTATCACAACCACCTCAACTTATTAGTCTCCGAGGTCAATGTTATTGCTATTTCTGTTGAGTATAGGTTGGTGCCGGAGCACCCTCTTCCGGCTGCCTATGAGGATTCATGGGCGGCTGTAAAATGGGTGGAAACCCATTTCGGCTGAACGGGCCCAGAAGAGTGGCTGAACCAGCATGTAGATTTGAACCGGGTTTTCTTTTCAGGTGATAGTGCAGGGGTTAACATAGCTCACCAAATGGGTTTGAAAGTTGGGACCGAGAAGTTGGTGGGTTTTAAGCTGAATGGGATTGTTTTGGTGCATCCCTACTTTTGGGGTGAAGAACTAATAGGGGAGAACTAGCTTTGGCTGAGAGTACTAGATGTTGGGAAAATAATATAATGGAAGTAACAACTCAAAACCACACAAAGGATAAATATGCAAAGATGTAAAAGATAGAGGAAAGGGAACACTAGATATAACGTGGTTCGGCGATGTGCCTACGTCCTCGGGGCAGCAACAACAAGAACTTCCACTATGAAATAATGGATACACGAGATACACAACTTCAAGAACAGTACTTGAAGGAAACTCTCTCTCACACTTGTTTTGCTATCAACTACTCTACACTCTCAACTTGGAGTGGACACTCTTCTCTACTTGGAAGATAGATGTTTCTTTTTTGGAAGAAATGCTTGAGATGGATGAGATACATAAAATGAGCAAATGACTCTCCTTTTATAGGCTAAGGAGGAACCATCTAGACCTCATTAGGCTCTCCCAATAAATGGTGCTTCATGAATATTCTTGTAACTCATACCTTGACCATAACTCCAAAATCATCCATGTAACTCATGTAACGTTTGTGTAACTTATGAAACCTTTTATACTATTTTATTTATTTTGGTCGGGATATTATAACAATCTCCCCCTCCAGACCAACCCGGGGAAATACGCGGCAAGACTTCTACTTGAAGTCCATCCCAGCAGACTTGCTGCAATACTCCAACTTATGTTATGGCACAACCTTAGTCAACATATCTGAAATATTCTTGTTGGTGTGTATTTTCCTCAACTGCAAAAGCTTCTTTAACACTATATCTCGTATAACGTAGATCAATGTGCTTAGTGCGAGGGTGATAAACTGAATTTATACTCAAATGAATAGCACTTTGACTATCACAATGCACCACATACCTTTCTTGCTTCACACCCAACTCCTGAATGAACCTTTGCAGCCATATCATTTCCTTGCCTGCTTCGTTTGTCGCTATGTACTCGGACTCAGTGGTGGATAAGGCAACACACTTCTGTAACTTAGGCTGCCATGATACAGCTCCCCCACAAAATGTAAATAAGTATCCATAAGTGGACTTTCTGTTATTAAGGTCCCCAGCTAAATCTGCATCTGTGAAACCCTCCAAAACGGGTTCGGATCCACCAAAAGACAAGCACAACTTTGAGGTGTCCCTCAAATATTTTAGTATCCACTTAACAACTTCCCAATGCTCTCTGCCAGGGTTAGATAAATATCTACTAACAACTCCAACTGCATGAGCAATATTTGGACGAGTACATACCATGACATACATAAGACTACCAACAACTGATGAGTAAGGGATACCTGCCATCTTGTCTTTCTCCTCTTGTGTAGTTGGGCATAATAATCTGCTTAATTTGAAGTGATTACCTAGAGGTGAGCCCACTGACTTGGCTTCTTTCATGTTGAACCTTTCAAGTACCCGTTGAACATACCTCTCCTGTGACAACCATAATTTATTTGCCTTCCTGTCACGGGTAATCTCCATGCCCAAAATATGCTTAGCTGGACCTAAGTCTTTCATATCAAAAGACTTTGATAAATCTGCCTTTAACTTGCGGACTTGCCCCACTATCAACATATCATCAACATAAAGCAATAAAATTATAAATTTACCTCCAGTGAACCGTTGAATGTACACACATAGGTCTGCATCAGTTATTTTGTATCCATGACTCACCATGAATGAGTCAAACTTCTTGTACCATTGTCTTGGCGCTTGCTTCAGCCCATACAAACTTTTTTTTAGCTTGCAAACCATGTGCTCCTTGCCCTCGACCTCAAAACCTTCCGGTTGCTCCATGTATATTTCTTCCTCCAAATCACCATGTAGGAATGCCGTTTTTACATCTAACTGTTCCACCTCAAGATCCATGCTATCTGCCATGCCCAAAATAACTCTGATAGATGTCATTTTGACAACTGGTGAGAAGATCTCATCAAAATCTACTCTTTCCTTCTGCCCGAAACCTTTGACAACCAAGCGAGCCTTGAACTTTGTCAACTGTTCATTCTCGTCCCTCTTCAACTTGAACACCCATTTATTTTTTAGTGCTTTTTTGCCTTTAGGAACCTCCACCAACTTGTATGTGCCATTTTTCAACAAGGACTCCATCTCATACTTCATAGCTAATATCTACTTGTCGCCGTCTGCATGAGTCTTCGCCTCCTCAAAGCATTCAGGCTCTCCATCACCAGTCAACAGAATGTATTTGGAATATGGATTATCTCCATCACTGGTGAGAAAAATATATTGAGAAGAATGATACTTGGTACTTGGCTTCAGCACTCTATGAGATCTTCGAACTAGTGCTTGGGCATTTTCTTGTTGCTGCTCTTGATTAGGCTTTTCCTGATTATGATCATCTTGAACCTGATTCTCCTGGTCATCATTTGCAACACCTGCAGCTTCTGGTTCTGCCGTATTAGGAATGTCTTCATTAACCATTTCTTGAGTTTTGTTAGACTCTTCTTGGAGCGGAGATGAGTCATAAGTGAGACGCTCTGCATTTTCTAGTATGTTCTTGTCAACATTTGCAACAGTCTGATCCTCATGGAACACCACATCTCTACTTCTGAATAACTTCTTGGTTATTGGATTCCACAACCGGTAGCCCATCTCTTCATAACCGTACCCAAGAAAGATGCACGGCACGGCCTTGTCATCTAGTTTCGATCTTTTCTCCTTTGGAACATGTGCAAATGCTTTGCACCCAAATACCTTCAAGTGAGAATATGAAGCGCTTCTATCGGTCCACAAACTCTCTGGAGTCTCCAAGCCCAACGGTACACATGGTGTTCGGTTGATGAGGTAACATGCGGTTGTCACTGCTGTGCCCCAAAACTCTTTCGCCAGGTTAACTCTTTCCCCAAGATCTTTCAGGATACATCAGACCTTACGATGAGTGGTAGGAAGACGATGACCGTTGGGCAGCATCGAAGCAGTGTACTGTAGATAATCATCAACAGCCTTCACGGTCGATTTTGTCTCAACTTTAATCTTCATTACGTCCATCACACTTTCAAGAATGGTCTTCTGACAACCGGGGTACACAGGGGTCTGTTGGAAAGCAAGCAGTTTGTTGTACTTTTCAATACCAGCAGTGTTCATAGCTCTAGGGAAGGGCTGCACCGGGTCAGGCTATACTGTCCTTGAGCGCATACACCGCTCTCATAAGGAAACATGTCGTTGATGAATGCCGTTGTTGGATCGTTGGATGTACTAGTACTGCCCGTCTCAGAAAATTGGCCATGATCATGCGGACCCCCTGATGATGTTTCACCGTGATATAACCAACATCTGTACTTCTCCCAAAACCCGTTACTCCTCAGGTGCTGCCATATTTTGTCAATGGAAAATTGATGCATATCGCTGCGACACTGACATTTCGTGCACGGGCAATAGAAAATTGTATTCCCGTTAGCATTAGCCAGCGCATATTCTATAAAACTCATAACTCTTGCACCGTATCTTTTGTCCCATTTTGGAAGCGAAATCCAACTCTTATCCATATCCTGAAAATATAACAAAATATATATATATATATATATTTATAACGCTGCTAGCTAATTATTAATGAAATTTCATGCCATATATAAAATCTCAATTCATTTAGTATATATTCTACGTACTGCAACTAATTAATAACAAATTAATTAACACACACACATATATATATATACTTAATAATTACAGAACAATATTATACATATATATATCTACATCATCACAAAATCATCAATGTGGTATATACCATCAACACAATATTATAAATTACTTAACATATATATATATATATATATATATATCTACTACTTAATTATAAACAACTTCATATATATTATATCAAATCATCAACCAAATCGATCAACATATATGTATATATATACATCCAACATACTCAAAATCATATATCAACATCATCACAAAATCATCATGAACTCATATATATCATCAACAACTTCATACCATATCAACACAATAATATTATAAATTAATTAACATATATATATATATCTACTATTTATTAACAACAAATTAATTCATATATATTATCAATTCAAATCATCAACCAAATCGATCAACACATATATATATACATCCAACGTACTCAAAATTAATCAACTCAATCACAATCAAAATCAATAAACTCAATTAATCACACTTAAAATCGATCAACTCAAATAAAACTCAATTAATCAACATATATATACATATACGTACCTATATATGGCTCCACAAACTAATTATGGACAGATTTCGACAACACCCAAACTTTTTCTCCCCTTTTTTCTTCTCCTGTTTTTTTTCCAGATGAGCTGCTGCTGCCCAGATCCGCAAATATAAAGCACTTTAGCCGACGACTATTAATTTCGTCGGCTAAACTTTTAAATATTTCGTCGGCTAAAGTTCACAAACTTTAGCCGACAAAAGTTTTTTTCGTTGGCTAAAGTTTACCATAGCTGACGAAAATTTAACTTAGCCGACGAAAGAAAATTTCGTCGGCTAAAGTGGACTTTAGCCGATGAAAAAATGCTTCGTCGGCCTGGTTTTTTTTTTCGTCGGCTAAAGCCTTTCTTTTGGTAGTGGCTTCTCACTTTCTCCAAGATGCGGTTCATCCTCTCTGCTACACCATTATGTTGTGGGGTGCCAGGAATTGTCTTTATGTGTCTAATGCCATGCTTCAAACAATAACCTATAAACTCGTTCGAAGTGTACTCTCCACCATTATCACTGCGGAGACACTTGAGGGTTCGTCCCGTCTCCCTCTCAACCATGGCATAGAACTCCTTGAAGGTTTGGAACCCAAACCTTTCGTGAAGCATCATCAATAAAAGTAACAAAATACTTGTTATGACCTAGTGAGTCAACTTCTATGGGGCCACATACATCAGTATGTACTAGGTTTAAAAGATTCTCCTTCTTGGCGAATGTATTAGAAAAGCTGACTTTCTGCTGCTTACCAAACAAACAGTGATCACAATAGTCAAGAGAGGTACCTTTGGAAAAGGGAATAAGAGACTTCTTTGCTAGAACTTGCAATCCCTTCTCGCTCATGTGGCCCAGCCTCTTATGCCATAGACTTGGGGAAGAGTCTTTTCCAACGTTCAACTCCCCTTTACATATCTTGCTGTATGTCTTGTAAAGGGTACAACACAGCTTCCCTCTAGCCACCACTAGTGATCCTTTGGTAAGCTTCCACTTTTGGTCTCCTCCGTGATGATGATATCCTTCCCGATCATGCACACCGGTTGACATCAAATTGAGACGTAAGCCGGGAACATGTCGAACATCTTTCAACATAAGTTTGTTCCCCAAATCAGTCTCAAGGCAAACATCTCCAACTCCAGCAATCTTGGAGTAGCCTTCATTGCCCATCTTTACAATCTCAAATTCTCCACCTCTATATGTAGAGAAGAACTCCTTATTTGGAGTGGCATAGAAAGCGGCTCCAGAATCAACGACCCATGGAACACCAGGAGTATCGTCATGAACATGTAGGCATTCTCTTTCAAGGCAAAGGAACTCATACACATCATTGCACACGCCAACGGTTGTGTTCCTTGTGTCATCCTTTGGTTGAGAACTGCCTTCTCTCACCTCCCTTGGACCCTTTTTCAACTTGTGACAATTTTTCTTCATGTGCCCAAAAATGCCACAATAATGGCACTTTTCGTTGAACCTCGTTCTAGATCGGCTTACACTCTTTCCATGACCTTTGGGTCCTTTACTCTTGCTCCTTCCTCTATTCTCCACCACGAAGACTTGGCTACTGTCGGAGTTTGAGGCTTTTCTCCTTGTCTCTTCATTCAACAAGTTACTTTTAACATTTTCCATAGTCATTTTACCATCAGGAGCAAAGTTACTTACAGTGATGACAAAAGTCTCCCAATTGTCCGACAACAACCCCAACAACAACAGTGCGTGTAATTCATCATCAATCGCCATCCCCATGGTTGTCATTTGATTAATTGTACTTTGGAAGTTGTTTAGATGCTCGGTGACCCTCACGCCATCACTATACTTCATGTTGACAAGCTCTTTGATTAAAAAGGCTTTCTTGGCGGCGGTCTTCTTCTCGAACAAGGGCTCCAACTTCTTTCATAACTCGTGCGTATCGGTTTCGTTGGCTACATGGTGGAACACACTATCGTCCACCCACTCTCAAATCTGACCGATCGCCTTGCGGTTCATCTTCTTCCAATTAGCATCCGAAGTCCCTTCTGGCTTAGCCTCAACTCCTTCGATGGGCTCATGCAAATCTTTGCAATAGAGTATGTCCTCCATTCGCGGCTTCCATGTAATCCAATTTGAGTGGTTGAGTCGCACCATGGTACTCCTTGAACCTTCCATTGTAACACCCACGCCCTACGAACCAAGGGCTCTGATACCACTGTTGGGAAAATAATATAATGGAAGTAACAACTCAAAACCACACAAAGGATAAATATGCAAAGATGTAAAAGATAGAGGAAAGGGAACACCGGATATAACGTGGTTCGGCGATGTGCCTACGTCCACGGGGCAGCAACAACAAGAATTTCCACTATGGAACCATCTAGACCTCATTAGGCTCTCCCAATAAATGGTGCTTCATGAATATTCTTGTAACTCATACGTACCTTGACCAAAACTCCAAAATCATCCATGTAACTCATGTAACGTTTGTGTAACTCATGTAACGTTTCTGTAACTCATGAAACGTTTGTGTAACTCATGAAACCTTTCATACTATTTTATTTATTTTGGTCTGGATATTATAACACTAGAAAGATGTTGGCTGAATTGTGGAGGTTTTGTTACCCCTTAACTAGTGGAACCGATGACCTGTTTCTTAATCCGGGTAAGGATCCAAAGTTGGCGGAGCTGGGTTGTGAGAAAGTGTTGGTCTGTGTTGCGGAGAAGGATTCGTTGAAAGATAGAGGGTGGTATTACAGTGAGGTGTTGAAGAAGAGTGGATGGAATGGAGTTGTGGAGGTTATGGAAGCGAAGGAGGAGGATCATGTGTTCCATTTGATCGATAATAGTTGTGACAATGCTAGGACCATGCTCAAGAAGGTTGTTTCTTTCATGAATTAGTTTAGTTTTCGATTCTGTTTAATCAGCTTCATTGCTCTCTTCAGCCCTCATTTGTTATGATGTTTTATTACTGTACCTTGATATTATGTTACTTGGGTAATAATAAGCACAATGAGCTGCAACAAGTATTATTTCGAGTAACCACTTCGGCACCGGTAAATGGTAAGCACAATACCCACAGCCACACTACACACTATGTTTTTGATCTTCTTTTCTAGAAAGAACACGTTCATGCTTGAACATTCTAACACACGCTCTTTTGAATCCCTTATTTTTCCAATTCAGTTCAAAAGTCTTTGTCGTTAAACTGCTTGACCAACATATTTTGTTTTTTCGAGCAAGCTTTCAGCTGAATGAAAGTTAATATCCTCATAGACCTTGCAGTGCTCGGGTAATTCCAACTTCTTCTCGAAGTTCTGTTAAACCACATTGTTCATATACGACTGACTAATACGAACACAGTTTATGAACTTACCAAAGCTGAGCGAAAATCTGGTAATTGATGGCTAATACGAACTCAGCTTATGAACAATTTGCTGACGTACTACTCGTTCATGGTGGGTTGAACGTTAACTCTTGCTGCAGTGCAATCTTCACTGCAGGCCAAGATTGCAGTTGCGACCAACCTATTCAAAATTTTGTGAATTATCCCAAATAACCAATCGAAAAACTATCCTTGTTTAATTTAGTGTATTCTCCGTCCCTTCATTATGAGACATATATATTATACGTACCTACATTATTTAACTATGAGATTAAATCTTAAATAAAAATAACAAATATTCCCATGTGGCTTAGGTAAAGATTGGAGCTCGCACTAGCCCGTGCTCAGGGTGGACTCAAAAAATATTGAGGCCCATCGCAATAATATATAATTTTTCTGATACAAAATACAAAAAAAAAAAAAAAAATCAATTACAATTGGAAATTTCTAAAACAACTTAAATTTTTGAAAATCAAAGTTAAAATCAATGAGTGGATGAGCGCAAATAATCAAACAGAACACAAAAGGTTGAGAATTTTCTAATATATTGAACAAACCCCAAGTTGGGTATATATACAAGCACAGTTCTAACCTTAGAAGGAAACTAATTACACTGAAAGATTTACATAATCCTAGTTGATTACAGAATATACATCTTCCCAATATATACTAGGATTGAGACTCGCGTTTACACTCTTACTCAAGTTGGCGCATACAAATCTTGAATGCCCAACTTGTCCAGTGAGTCACTGAATGCCCTGAACGACACAGCTTTGGTAAGGATGTCAGCTAGCTGCTTCTCCGAAAGAACAAATGAGAACGAAATTATGCGAGCATCTAGCTTTTCCTTGATGAAGTGTTTGTCAATCTCTACATGCTTTGTCCGATCATGCTGAACAGGATTATGTGCAATTTCAACCGCATCAGTATTGTCACAGTGAAAAGGCATTGACCATTCCTGCTTGAAACTCAAACTCTTTAATAAACTTCTCAACCATAACAACTCACAGACTCCTTGAGCCATACATCTGTACTTAGCTTCTGCACTAGAACGGGCCACCACATTCTGTTTCTTGCTTCTCCAAGTGAGTTTCCACCAACAAATGTAAAATAGCCAGAAGTAGAACGCATGTCAGTGATGTTCCCTGCCTAGTCTGCATCAGTGTAACCACTAGTCCTCAAATGTCCATGCTTACGAAACACCAGGCCTTTTCCAGGAGCAGACTTTAAGTATCTCAAGATTCTTATCACAGCATTCATGTGATCTTCACTAGGATTGTGCATATACTGACTCACCACACTAACCTCATAAGCAAGATCAGGTCTAGTATGCGACAAGTAAATTAATCTTCCAACTAACTTTTGATATCGAGATTTGTCAGTCAGAACTTGATCAGGATACTCTGCAATCCGATGGTTCTGTTCTATCGGTGTATCAACTGGTGTACAATCAAGCATACCAGTCTCTGCTAGCAAATCCAAAACATATTTTCTTTGACTCAGCATGATACAGTTCTTGTTCCTGGCTAACTCAATTCCCAAGAAATACTTTAAATTCCCAAGGCCCTTCATCTCTAATTCAAAAGACAACTGATCTTTCAATCTTCTAATTTCACCAATGTCATCACTTGTCACTACCATGTCATCTACATAAATGATCAAGGCAATAAGCTTATCCTGTCTGTGTTTCAAGAAGGAATATAGTATGATATGAGTTACTCTGCATATACCTAATCTTCTTCATGAAAGACGTGAACCTTCCAAACCAAGCTCTTGGAGATTGCTTCAATCTGTACATGGACTTTATCAATCTGCACACCACCTTCTCGCCCGTAGAAGTATTATATTCTGGAGGAAGATCCATGTAAATTTTTTCATTCAAATCTCCATGAAGAAATGCATTCTTCACATCAAACTGTTGCAGGGGCCAATCCAGATTAGCTGCCAAAGACATAAGGATTCGAATGATATTGATCTTTGCCACAGGTGCGAACGTCTTATCATACACTAGTGGAAAAAATCACTTAGCCGACGGAAAAATAATATTTTCGTCGCCTAAGATCTACTTAGCCGACGGAAAACCTTCCGTAGCCTAAGTTTTTACCTAGGCGACGGAAAAATATTCCGTCGGCTAAGAAAATCTTAGGCGACGGAAAAATTTACCTAGCCGACGGAATATTTATATATAAATATGAATGATTATTTATGATAACTTAGGCGACGAAAAATTATTCCGTCGCTTAGGTTATATCTTAGCCGACGGACATATCTACTTAGTCGACGGAACCAAATTTTAAAAAAAATAAAAAAAAAAAATTTTTTGGCGGGATAACTGCCGCTTAAATATTTTGAACTTAGGCGACGGAAAAATATATTCCGTCAACTAAGTTCAAAAATTTTAAGCGGCAGTTATCCCGCCAAAAATTTTGAAATTTTTTTCGGTTCCATTCTATAACTTTCAGCTCTCTCTCCCTCATCCTCTTCATCTCTCTCTCCCTAGCTCGTCTGCTGCTCTCTCTCTCTCCCTCGTCTGGTTGCTCCCCCACCACAGCGGCGCCTCCTCCTCCTCCAAGCAGTGCCGCCTCCTCCTCCTCCTCTTCTCGGCGGCAACTCCTACTCCTCCTCTTCTCGGCGCCTCCTCCTCCTCCTTCGCCGCGGCACCTCCTCCTCCTCCAAGCAGCGCCGCCTCCTTCTCCTCCTCTTCTCGGCGGCAACTCCTCCTCCTCCTCCTCTTCTCGGCGCGCGACACCTCCTCCTCCTCTTCTCGGCGGCACCTCCTCCTCCTCCCGGCGAGTTTAGCGTCGGAGGTGGAGTGGAGTTGTTCGGGAACACGCAAACATAACCGTCGTGGTCGCCGGAGAAGAGGAAGAGAAGGAAAAAAAAAAAAGACCTAAAAAAACGAGAAAAAAAAACCGCGCCAATTATTCTAAAAAAAAAATTTAAATTTTTACTTCTGTCGACTAAGATCTTAGGAGACGAAATATTCCGTCGGCTAAGAAAAACTTGGCAGACGGAAAGTAATTTCCGTCGATTAAGTTCCGTCGACTAAAATCTTGGCAGACGGAACTATTCCGTCGACTAAGTCCCACTTAGCCGACGGAATCATCAATTCCGTCGGCTATTGTCTTAGCAGACGAAGCTTAGCCGACGGAAATTCCGTCGACTAAGATCTTTGCAGACGAAATATATGTCTTAACCGACGGAACGGTTCCGTCGGCTTATAGCCATAATCCAGTAGTGATAATCCACCCTATATTTTTGAGTGTATCCTTTTGCAACCAACCTTGCCTTATATCTGTCAACTGAGCCATCTGCATTATGTTTCACAGTATAAACTCATCTACAACCAACGGTCTTCTTTCCAGGTGATAATGACACCAAATCCCAAGTACCATTCTTCTTGAGAGCATCCATCTCAACCTCCATTGCTTTGGCCCACTTCTCCTCCTTGATTGCATCTTGCACTTTACTAGGAAGAGACAACAGACAATTGATTCACAAAGGCTACATAAGGTTTAGACAATTTATGAGTTGACACGTAGTTGGCTATAAGATACTTGGCTTTAGCTGACAAGAGAGGCTCATATTTTTTAGGAGGTTGACCACGGGTTGATCTAGCAGACAAGACCTTACTAGATTTAGGGACATTGGAGGATGACAACGGAATAGTACTACATACCTCGGGTGATGACAAGCCAGGAGAGATCGTTGATGTAGGGGGAGAGACTGAACTTGCATGTACATCTTCAATAACTGGCGGCTGATTACTATTCAATTATCCTCCTTTTGACATGTCGGACAATTGTTCGTCATGTCGGACATTCAGAACAGGGAACAGACGCCCTAACTTGGGCAGGTTCAACAAATTGAACCACCATTTGAGGTTCTAGAGTATTATCTCTCGGATTCTGGATCTGGTCGGTGACAAGCCGAATATCTTTTTCAGCGGGGTTACTGTCAACAATTACACAATCTTCTAGTTCTCCAAATTGAGCTTCATAAAAAACATGCTTTTCTCCTCACTCGGACATACCGTAGGAGAAAAATAGCACAAGTCTTCACTAAATGTGACATCCATAGTGACATAGAATCGTTGAGATGGAGGAAGGTAGCACTTATATCCTTTCTGATGGGATCTGTATCCAACAAACACACACTTAAGGGAACGAGCCTCTAACTTAGATCTCTAATTTTTGTAAAGATGAACATAGGCCACACAACCAAAGACACGAGCAAGAAGTTTGTTAAGAGATGGAACAGTAACATGTTCAGACAATACCTCAAAGGGAACCCGATTCTAAAGAGCTGCAGATGGTAGACGGTTGATAAGGTGAGAGGCACGCAACACAACTTCACCCCATATATATTTGGGTGGATTGGCACTGAGTAAGAGAGCTCTTCCAATATCCAAGAGGTGTCGATTTTTCCTCTCAAATACCCCATTCTGTTCTGGTGTTTGAGGACAAGTAATCTGATGAACAATTCCATGTTGCTGAAAATAATCTCAGTAAGAGTGGTTAACAACCTCTCCTCCATTGTCAGATCGAAATATTTTCACACAAGCATTATACTGAGTTCGGATGAGACTTTGAAAAGCGGTGAAAGCCGAAAACACAACATCCCTCTTTTTCAATAACATAACCCAAGTTAATTTTGTAAAGTCATCAATAAACAAAACAAAGTACTTCATTCCTATTAATGTCAAATTCTTCGAAGGCCCTCATACATCAGAATGAATCAACTCGAATGGTGCATAACTAAAAGAAAAACTAGGAGAATAACTGGACTGATGACTCTTAGAAAAAAACACATGTTTCACAATGGAGACTTGACTCTTTTATTCCAAAAAAATAAAGATGACATCGACTTCTTCATGACTCCAAAAGATGGATGACCCATTCGGCGATGCCATAGCCAAATTTCTTTTACTTGATCAGAACTCAATGTTAGGGCAACGGTTGGTGACGATGCTCTTGCTTCCCCGATGTACATGCAATCCAAGTGAAACAGTCTCTCCCGCAGATCCCTTTTGCCTATTATCGCTTGAGATGATAGGTCTCAGAAGATAACATATATAGAAAAAAAATGTTACAGAGCATTTGTTTTGCGAAATCAATTCAGAAACAGACAATAAATGATGTGATAGAGCAGCAAACATGGGTAGTTCATTCCACCAACCATCAATCAAAGTTGAATTACCAATATCTACAATCATCTAATATCTAGAATCGCATCGGCTAGAAATTCGTTTATCGCCAAATATGAGTAAAAGTGATTGACTCTTAACAAGCTTATTTGTATCTTCAACACCTGTGCGTAATCTCTACGGAGTTTTAGTCCTTTTGGAGGCCCATCGCAATATGGTGTATAGAACATATGAACATATCAATTGTGGTCAAATTCTGGTAACGTTTGCTTTTGACCGCAACTCCCTAATAAAATGAGCACAGTAATTTCAAGCAGGGAAACGAGGGGATAACGTACTTCCTTCTGGAAAAGATGACGATCCACAATCCACATGAACACACAGGCACACACCTAGCTATCTGGGCTCCATGTTTAACATTTCTTACGACTATGTTCTTCCCTGTTTGAGAAATCTTACAGGTCAGTACGTGTCTATTATCCAATGAAACACCGAGAAAGAGCGTCATGCATGACGTAAAAGATCAAGGGGAAGTCTTCAATGACTTACCTAAAATCGATAAATGTATCCATCAATGAGAATGTTAATGCAATCCAAGTCTAGCAGCGTCCAAGAACATCCACCACCGAAAACGAACCTATATTTAAAGACAGAACAACCCCCTCCTTTCTCTTCCTTACACATCGATCAGTTGTGCTCTGTTTCTCATCTCTTCCAAAATTTTCAACCATGAGTGACGAACTAGCCCAAGATTTATCTCCCCTCCTCAAAGTATACAAAGACGGTCGAGTCGAGCGGCTCCTAGGCACAGCCAGAGTCCCTGCATCGATCCATCCCGAAACCGGTGTCCAATCCAAAGACGTCGTCATCTCAACCTCGCCACCCATCTCTGCAAGGCTTTACATTCCCAAATCATCCGCTTCATTTGAGTCAAGCCAGAAGCTCCCTGTTCTCGTTTACTTTCACGGCGGTGGCTTCTGCATTGAGAGTTCTTTCTCTCCCACTTACCACAACTACCTCAACTCTTTCGTTTCAGAAGCCAATGTTGTAGCTGTTTCTGTTGACTATAGGTTGGCGCCGGAGCACCCTTTGCCGGCGGCATATGAAGACTCATGGGCGGCTCTAAAATGGGTGGAATCCCATTTCGCCGGAACGGGCCCGGAAGTGTGGCTGAACCGGCATGCAGATTTGAACAGGGTTTTCTTTTCTGGTGATAGTGCTGGGGCTAACATAGCTCACCACATGGGTTTGAGAGTTGGGTCTGAGAAGCCGGTGGGTTTTAAGCTGAACGGGATTGTTCTGGTGCATCCCTACTTTTGGGGTGAAGAACCAATAGGGGGAGAGCTAGCTTTGGGTGAGAGTGATAGAAATTTGTTGGCTACTTTGTGGAGGTTTTGTTACCCTTTGACTAGTGGGTCCGATGATCCGTTGTACAATCCGGGTAAGGATCCGAAGTTGGCGGAGCTGGGTTGTGAGAAAGTGTTGGTCTGTGTTGCGGAGAAGGATTCGTTGAAAGATAGAGGGTGGTATTACAGTGAGGTGTTGAAGAAGAGTGGATGGAATGGAGTCGTGGAGGTTATGGAAGCAAAGGAGGAGCAGCATGTGTTCCATTTGTTCAATCCTACTTGTGACAATGCTGTGGCCATGCTCAAGAAGATCGTCTCTTTCATGAATTAGTACGTTTAGTCGTTTATTGTTTCGATTCTGATTAGCTTCTTGGTCTCTTCTTTATCTGTTCTGGTATTGTATTCGTGCTTTTACTACCGTACTATGTTACTTAAGAGCCTAGTGCAAGGGGGAATTCTATGCTGAAATTGTGAAATGTGAAACCGATCTAGCTTCTTAACATAATTGCTTCCTAAGCTCAAGGTACAAAAGAATAAAAAGGAAAGTGTTTCCATAGAGCTGGAGAAAATAGATATCCATCACATTACCTCAAATTAGGCACCCGGAAACTCTATACCTCAATTCTTGCTAAATAATTGAAGAGGGTGGCTAAACCCCTCCACATGAGACATTATTGCAGTTATGCAGTATGTGATGACTGATGAGTAATTCTAGAGAGACAGTCGAGATAGAGGCCGCGACACACATGAGGGTCGAAATTACAAGTTTGATAGCTAGTAAAGCAGCAGCTGCACCAAACAACTGCATTTGTCTTCTTTTGAGTGAGTAGGGAGCAGATGAAAATAGAAAATAAATGAGAAAAAATTAGATAGTGATTTTATATATTCAGACTGCTGTCAGTACCTTCCTTCATCGTTGATGCTATTTAGGATAACATTTTTGGCACTACTGGTCTAGAAATTTTGAAACATCTGTCCTTCTTGTTCTTCTGTTTGGTTTTTCGGTCCCCATTGTATCCATAAAACAAAACAAAAGATAGTGATTTTATTGCAGTGGTGAGTTTAGTTCAGAGGAATTCACTGGTAGTAGAAAAACATTAGGGGGTTCTTGATGATTTTGTCAACTCCATGAGGAATCGTTCATAGTGAACAGATATGTACATTAACAATAATGATTCCCCAGTACACCAGGATAAGTAAGTACACGTTTTAGGAACACATTCTGCTAGATCCTAGTCATATGTGATATAGCTCATTTCGACATATCATGTACGTGTTATTTCTTTTGTGTTTATTTATTATGCTCTTGCTGTGAATCCAAGGCTCTAAGCACTACAAATCTGACTGCTCTCTTCTAATTAATAAGTTGAAATATGTGTGCATTACTGATTTATTACATTGATCTCTACTGGGACTGTGTAAAGACCAGTACAAGTTTTACTCTGACTAGAGTTGAGTTATCACAAAAACTACCTTTATATAATAAAACATCTAGTCTTGTGTTACACTTCTACCAAAAATATAAATACTCCAATGTTTTGATTTGTACGTATACAAAGCAGAAGAGAAAATGACAGAAATAGTTCCGTAAAACAGCGATGTAATAGATTAAAAGGTATTGCTATTAATACACCTATTTTTGCTATTAACACACCTCATCTATTTTCCTATCCACACATTTTTATTTTATTTACAAACTTGTCACTTGAATTTAATTGATGATTGGTTCTCACTATATATAGGGTGTGTTAATACCATCTCACATAAATTATCGCGGTAGTATATTAATATCTCTATACTCTTCTGCTTTGTGAGAAATGTTGGAGCTATTTTGAGAAGAGTCTAGAGAGTGAGAAAGATGAAGAAATGTTGGGCGAGAGAGAGCAAGAAGCGGCGAAAAAATATAAAATTTATACCTAGAGTTAAAACGAAGGGTAAATACAGACTTACACAGCCCATCAGCAGGGTAAAAAGGTCCGCACACTGTTCACACTGTTCACAGTGTCAACATCGGTGCCTAAATCGTTCTCGATCCTTCATGATGAAAATCGTACTGATTATATATATATATAGGTGGTGTTATTAACACACCTCTTTTTGCTATTAACACACCCATTTCAAACAATTTTTCATGTAACTACCCAAACTAACTTCCCTTGAATTTCTTTTTTTTTCATTTTATTTTTGGCGACTTTCTCATCTTTTTCGTTGAAAACTCAAAAGCCATAGATAGAGACTAGCAACCACCACCACCACCACTCGCCAGTTTCAACCGTTGAGTCGACTTAGCTCCATCAGGCGTAACTCGACACGATTCTTCGACCCGACCCAGCCCCTTTTGAAACCCTAATCTCCCTACATGATGGCCTCTGCCAATGAGCACAGCGATCCCAGGCCGGATAACCGATAGTTGGAGCTTCTTCAGGAGATCTCCTCTGATTCCCTCACGCTTCAAGAATCAGCGATTACCCACACCAGTATTATTGCAAACAAGGGATTGATAGGACATACCATGTATAACAAGTTGTGAACAATCTTTCTAAAGGGTAATTAGCGCAGCTTTCAGAATTGGGCGAGCTAGAGGCCTCCAGAGTCCCAGCCTATACTTGTTGGTGTATTTCAAGATCAGCTTCCTTTGTGTAACATGGATGAGAGTACGGGTGACGAGCAGGTTCTGAATGTCCCCAATCTCATATTCAATTTTGCCACATGATGAGCTTCTGCCCCTTTGCCTATTCCATTTAAAAATTCCAGTATCCCAACTTTCTCCAAGTAAGGGGTTGATTTGGTGGAGAATCTGGCGAGCCCAGTTGTTGAAGGCGGAGTCAAAATTGCTCTATAACAAGTTTGGGGTGTGTGGAACAATATTTGCCTCCAAGTCATGTTTATGTTGAGTACTGATAAAAAGCTGTCGAAAAGGAATAGTTGAGACTGCGAACTTGGAGACTCTAGGTCAATCTTATATTGAAGAACGTTGCTTTTGTTTTTGGATCGACGATGTACCAAATATAATAGAAAAAAGAAAGGGATGTAATGAAAGGTAGTTTGGGTAGTTACAAAAAAGATTGTTTGAAAATGTGTGTTAATAGTAAAAAAAGGATGTGTTAATAGTAAAAAAATGTGTGTTAATATATATGGTTAATGGTAATTTTGTGGTTTTCTAAAAACAATAGAGCAAAAATGCAAGTGAACAGTGGACCAACAACACATAAAAATCACTGTTCACTCAAACATTGTGTGTGTGTATATATATATATATATATATATATATATATATATATATATATATATATATAGGTAAATTAGGTGCTTTTGATATGTTCATGAAGAATGGTTTCAGGCTTTTAGCCGCCTTCTACTTCAGGTGTGCTGATCTGTGCCTCTATCTCTGTTTGATGAAAGAGCTACTAAAAGTGAACCTTTTTTTAAACTTCCTATGGATTCCGACTTTTCATTTTTAGAGGATCCACAGAAAGGAAGTACCTTTTCGGCACTTTTTACTGTTTTTAGGTGTCTATGGATAAATTATCTTCGAATTGTGGACCTGATGATATTCATACCTGATGTGCATATATAAATATATATCCTGTAATCCAAGCTTGTCTGAATTTCCATTGTTGTAATGTCTGTTCTTGTGCCTTGAACTACTACTCTAATTGCTGTGTTTTATGTTACTTTGCAAAGTAAAACTGCTGTCTAAATGTTTAAGAATAATGATTCTAAATTTTCAATGCAATGAAAGTAGATGTGGTGCACTAACCAGCCAGCCTTTTTTTTTTTTTTCCCCTGGTCAGAAGCCAGGGATAGACTGTGTATGCATATGTTTTTGATTTCATACATGGTCTCCTGATAAGTTTCTAAGAGTCATTTGCATGTGATTAGGTACTTTCTGACCTGCTATACTTTGCTGATCAATTAGTAATCGGGTTTTTCTGAGAAGTATGATCAATCGAACAACCCCCTCTGTAGCTAGGTCAACTACTCAAATTTCTTAACTAAGAATGAGGCTGATCCTGAAAACTCAGTCACAATGCCTGGCCATAATACACATTGTTATTGCTCTAATACTCATTGTCACTGAGAAAATAGACAATTTCATTAACTTGTCCATGACCAGAAAATGCATACATCAATTTGCCTACTTACGACCAATAGTCTAATTGACAAGAAACACTACCAAAGAGATATGTAGCTCTCATTATAAATGCGTTCAGTTAAGCCTATCACACATAATTTTCAACTATTCCTATCTAAATTCTACGTAGCGGTAATTCCTGTTGCCTGTGAACCTCAATTGGTGTATAACAAAGTAGAACCGAAATTTAAGCAAAAATAGTATTCCATCAAATGTCTAGGTAAGGAACAAGGAAAATAAACTTCTTGTCCTTAATGTTAGGGCTCGCCAACCCCTATCGAAACTTTGAAATGAGTGAAAAACCCCTAGAATACCCGAAGGGCTAGAAAGGGTTAAGACCTAAATGGCGAGCTCTAATCCATCTGGAAGCCCAAACAGTCTCAAAGAATGGGTCCAGCCCAAACCCAACAGAAGATGATCCGTGATTTGATCCGCCTCCTCCACCACCACCTGCCTCCATCGTCGGCTGCTGCAAGCAAACCCACGGCCATGCCAAGCCTCCACAAAGCGTGTAGATCTTCTTGGCCACACTACACCAAGGGTCGACCACACAGTCCTCGACCCAAAGCAGCCATGCCACCGACAAGAAGATGAAAGCCTATGAAAACCCCCGCCCCCGCAACTCTGAAACAACAAGAATCAGCATACCAGAAACCTGCACAAACCAACAGATCTCGAATATCTTCTTCATCTATACTCGAGCCGAACCACATACAAGAGACTAAAAAGGCATATGGAATTCCCGTCCGGCAGCGAACTCGACGAGGCTAGACCTTGAGGCCAGCCAGGTGAGCCTGCCGTCGGACGAGAGGGAGTTTGTAGGTTTGTTGGGGTCGCTAGGGTTTTCTTCTCTGGCGGCTTGGTTTTTGGGTGTTTTCTAATACTCATTGTCATTGCCATATGTGGTATCGGGAAAATCATTGCGGTGAAACCGTGAAAGACTAAAATAGAGACTGCTGCGGGGAGCACGTCTCAGGGATAGATACGCTTGCTACTCTAAGGAATCCACCAAGAAGATTAGAGCAAAACTCACCACTTTAGGAATCCACCTAAGAGATAAGAGTTTAGAAACAATTGGGAGGAACTCCTTCACCAAATTGTATATATTTTCTAATAAAAAACTCAAGACTCAAAATCCAAAAACTGATTACAAATGAAAACAAGCTTCTTTTTATAACATAAGGAACGAAAAACGAAAAGACTACTAATTAAGACTTGAAAATAAAGATAATAAATAAAGGCTCTATAACTCCAAGGTGTGGAAGCTCAAAGATCAATGTTGATTGCTCCTTGAAACTAATAAGCTTCTTCAATCACTGTAACAGATTCTCTTCAGAGTAGATTCAGTGCACCATGGTGTACTTGAACCAGCCAACATAGGGTAACAGAACTATACCAACGTTATGTTAGCAGAATTCAAAAAACAAAATTGGAAACGTAGTAAAACTATAATTACCTATCTTATTATAACCCTACTGGCTGGAGAGAAGACGACGGGGACGACCGCGGCGATCATGACTGGGGGTTTTTGGCGAGCTTGGATCGGAGGCAATTGGTAAGAATGGAGGTGAGTGAGTGAGTGTAATCGAGGTGCAGGGAGTGCTTGCTGGCCAATAGGTAAGAATCGACGGCGTCGGCGGGGTGATAAGGGATCAGAGGTCCTAGCTAGAGGCGGAGAGGAGAGTTGTCGTGGAGGGAGGCGGTGTACGGTGTCGCTGTGGTGCACTCTGTCGCTGCGGTGAACGGCATTGCTGCGGAGAGTGTCGACGTTTCGGTTCCTCCGATAGGAACAGCGTCGTGGCACACAGAAGAGAGAGAGATCCGGGTAGAAGAAGGTGATTATGATCTGGTGTAGTTGATCACATTTTACCTATATGTATACCAAATCTAAATGGCATAGATCAAGCCTGGAGAACCTAAACGGTCCAGATCAGACAAGATTTTCTTATTTCTTAAATAATTTCTTTAATGCAGAAACTTCAAAAAATCCACTAAAATTAACTCGGTATCTAAAAAAATATCTGAAAATATCCACGAACTCAGTAATGTCATGTACTTTACTACAAACTACTTAAATTAAGAACTCTACTTTGTTCTTCTTTTTTTGAAAAATCACTCCCTAATTTATTATTTAATATTATATCAATTATTGGGTGCGCGGAATATGTAATGTGTCCTTTTTATTCATTGACACTTCAAAATTTTGTGTCTGCTAATGTGTAACCGTATATTAATGAAAATATAATATAACCGTATTCAATATAACTATATATTTATGAAAATATAATATAAATATAAATTTCATTATGGAGTATTCAAATTCATATCAACTTTCGGTTTCATATTACGAATTGCACAAAATTTTTATGTCCACAACAATGTCTCGATGGTTGTCGGTGAGCCGTGGCTTGGTTGATTAAGGTGTTTAACTGACAACTTTGAGGTTATGAGTTCAAAACCTCACTGACATATGTAGGGTGTGTGAGTTATTAATAAAAAATTTATATAAAAAAACAATGTCTCGATGGTTTTCAAAAAAAAAAAAAAAACAAACAAACAAACCTTGATGGTAATTAATTTGATTATGTATAAATGTATATCTTTCAATATATATCAACATGGTGCTCCTGACCTCTTAAACACCAAAACTCAAAGCTATCACAATAGCCACCAAACCCCAAATTTCTTCCTCTCCAATCAATCAAGCGATGATCTCCTCTTTGTTCTCGAAGAAGACCATCGGATCCTCCTTCATGGCGTTGTCCTCCATCGACAACGACACCAAGTCGTTCGCAATCTCTCTTGTGTTGGCGAGTTTGAAGATTATGATGAACATCTATGCGCAGGCAGCGCAGCACATAAGAAGTTTTCCAATAGAATTTGAGTGCCCAGAATCCAAATCCAAGAATGGTCAAAGTCAAAGCCGAAGCCAGAGCCAAACAAAGAAAAGCTCATGAATCCAAGTTTTGTGAAGGTGCCTAAACCTCCTAGCCCTAATCTTATTGGCAAAGAGGTACTTTAATGTCTTTTTTATTCTCAAGCTAACTATTTATCTTACCAATCCCATGTATAAATACATTACATGTCATTTGAGTTGGCTCAAACCCATAAAATGAAAATAAATACCTAAAGTTATAAGAGATAATTTATTTGACTAGTCACTAGTGTAGTTTTTTTTATTCCCTTTAAAAATGTAATTTGTTTACTTACTTATTTTGAAGCTCATTGACAAAATAAAAGGACACTAAAAGAAAGAATATAGTTAAAATGAATCAATAATATATAGGAGCTTACTTATTGATGGTTCAAACTTACATAAAACACGTCACAAGATTGATGTATGACCATCGTCCCAAAACGTTCCTACTTCATTTTAATTCTTGATGGTTCGACCAATGTTACCTAAAACGTGAAATATTGCGGTACATATTCGCGGTCTGAGAGTACGTAATATGGTGGGATATATAAATTATTTATATATTAATTAAACTAAATTATTTTTGATTAAAACAATCCTTATGAAAAATAATAAATAGATATCATACTTACTCCTAATCCTGATAGCAGAATTTTACACGTATACTCCTTATATGAGCACTAATAAGAGATCCACATTAGTCAAATGGGTAAATAGATAAACTCCATAGTTATTACATTTTAAATAGAATAACAAAAAAAAAGAATAATAATCCCTCTTTGCGTTTCCGGAAACTAAAAAGGAAAAAAAAGGCTCACTAAAAAGACTTAATTAATTGAGTATAAAAAGACAAAAACAAACAAATAAAAAATAATAAAAATCAAGCATCGATACCCATTGATATTGGAATTAATTGCCCATGTAATATTTATTGTAGCCTTACCTATTTTTACCATGTTGATTGGATTTTTTTGTCTCAATTATCTAACGGTGTTAGCATCGGTGTTAGTGCCATGCAATTGACTGCATTAAATGAATGATTGTGATTGGTCAATGTCTATTGGTTCACTTGAACCTTGATACATTGAAGAACTTTCGGATTCTCTTTACGTCTAGGTTTCAAATTTAGGTTTCAAATTGCCCGTATCATTATGCACATATGCAGTAATAAATGAAGCACCAAATAATATATCATACAATTCTAGAGAAGAATGTAATAAGTTCTTGATGATTTTACTGTTTTCCTTGAGGAATTGTTTATACTTTATAGTGATACAAATGTACACGAACAATAATGATTACTAACGTACTGGACGAGGTAAGTTAATATATACCTACAAGAATATATACCACCACATACCATGACCATTTTCGCCGTCTCCTTCATTTTTTTCTGTCTGATTCTCTAATCTTCTTATGCTCCTGAGGACTTCTGTTTGCCACAGCGTGTATATGCAAACGGACAACCCCACGTCCCCACCGGCTGCCAAGTCTACACGAGACATTGAATTTGCTGTCTTCACTGCAAACCCTACAGAACTGATAGCAAAGATGAAGGTACAAAGTTGTTGGCAATCCTTATGTGGAACAAAACACAACTTATGAAGCCTAAAACAATTAAGATATTGGTCTTTCACAGCTGAAAACAAGTTGAAGAAGTAGAAGAACCAACATGATCTCATGGAACTCAGGTAAAATCATGCATGTGCATTTCATGGTTTTTCACAGAGGATAGCAGTATCACTTGTCATCCTAAAAACCTGGGTTTTTAGCTTTTTGATCTTTTGTTCTGTTGTCTTATGTTTAAGTTTATTTACCCTTGTGGCATTAATCTTATGTCAAGAGGAGATCCTAATTTGAATTTCAAATTGACATCTAGAATATATAAAGATCTTGCCTTTGTGGTCATTTTAGTTTTGGGTTTGATGCCTTTGTGGTCATTTTAGTTTTGGATTTGATGCATTTGTTTCAACCCGTGACTCATGGTTTAAGAGCTCTAAGACTATAGCTGTGTTTGTGATACACAAACCAATATAGCAGCTGTCTTTGTATGTCCTCTCCCTTTCAAAGTTTGGCCAAGGACAAAAGTCCAAAACTCCTTCCTTGCTTTGGCCCTCGTGCCTGCCCTCTTGTGACACCTCTTTGGCTTGTGTCTCTCTCTTGTTAGAGCACTCCATCAGCCTATATATATATATTGAGCAAGGCTGCCGTTGCTCAATGGTTGTCAAAATGTAGTTTTTACATTTGCTTGGTTGGGTTTTGGTTTTTCCTTGCATTGTTCATTAGTCTCTAAGTCTTCCTCTTGTGATTATAAACCTTAGAGCTGAACAAAACCTTTTCTCATAAACTCATTGCATTCTGTATACCATGAGATCAATTGGTAGTGCAGCAACTCCAGAAGTGTTCATGAAAGAAGCAGCTGAGGATAGCTGAGTTCTGATGTATCCCGCTGAGGTAGCTGGGTTCATAAAAAAATCAATTTAGGATAGCTGAGTTTCTGAGAGGGAAACTTCTGAGAAGTGTTCAAGAAGAATCAGTTAAGTGATAGCTGAGTTCTGAGTTGAAACTTCTTATATCTTCATGTGTAGCCACTTAGAGACAAGAGAGGTAGATCTAGACTAGTTTGGGACTAGGTAGGATAGCAAGTCGTTGTTGTATTCTATACTGTAATCTTGTAAGGAGTGAGGTACTCAGAAACAAGAGAGAAAGTATAGATCTAGACTAGTGGGTAGTTTAGGCAAGTGTTTCCGCATAATCCCAGACGGGATATGCCGAAGCTGATGGTGGGATATGAATAGTATGAACAGTGAACACGAGGACATATAGTGGTTCACTATGCCTCGGGGGACATGGCTACGTCCACTTAGAATCAAGTATCATCTTTGGGGTTACAATGGTATCCATCCCGCGCGGGGTGGAGTACTTTCTTCCGGATTCAGATTAAGTAAGTTTCCCGATCCTATATCTAGAGGGGGAGCATTCCTTTTATAGACAAGGAAGGTTCCCTCTTACATTACATTTCCGATGTGGGATACTGTACATATTTATATTCTCATGGTGCCTTCTTGTGAAGCTTGGAGAAGCACATTCCCGATGTCGCATTGATGATCTTTTACCATGGCGAGGTAGCCTGGACGTCGGTCTACAAGTTTCATGACTGGTCTATGGGCAGTGGAGGTAGTTTACCGACTACCGACTACAAGTCCCCCCAAGTTCCCGTTCAAGACACTTCTTGAGTGGGGACTTAATATACAAAATGCCCATAGACCAGTCATATGCCCCCAATACGGACCCGGTCCCAGTCCCCCCAAGTCCGCACTCAAGACGTGTGTTGAACAGGTCTTGCTCTTCTTGATTTCTTCAAGTTCGCCTAGAAGATAAGAAATGCCCCTCCCGGCCCCCGGCCTCAAAACTTACTCGGCCAGGCGAGGATTGTTGCACCTTCACAATGAACAAATGATCGACAAGCATTGGCATAACAATTATAATAATATTGAAAAGCACAATGGTTCATGCAATTGTGTAACACTTGTGGAATGCCAATCTTTCAATCCTGGTGGAATGCCAATCTTCCGGTGGATTGCCTATCTCCCGGTGGAATACCTCTCTCTTGGTGGAATGCCGATAACATGCATGTTGACTTGCAAGTAGAATATTTATGAATTTTCAGACCAATAGACGGGACTTATCTGTGATAATTGCTGCCTAATGAGTGGACATAAGAGGTGTTGAATCATGCCTGTACCACTCCCGAATGATGAATCTTTGGTGCCAATGCGGTCGGGCTACCTGCAAGAGAGTTTTTTTTTTTTTTGTGACCACCGAGACCCGTTGCTTGCAGATTAGACTGACACTGAGCCTTCCCCTTTCGACACCCAGAGATAAAGGTGGTGGGGCCCTGACTTGCACATGGGTTGAGAGGAGTCGGGATGAGCTTGGACCCCGTGTCCCGGACGCTTCCAATCGGGATGGGTGTCCATAACAGGTTTTGTTGGTTGTTTGGGTGCCAAGAGTATTTCCTCTTCTATGCCTTTTAACTGATCCATACCGACCGAGAGCAGACGAATGACATGTTTTCATCACCAGATAACTCCATGCCATTTGAACATGACGTACCATTCCCGGGAAGCTTATGTGGGTGCCGCACGGGTGCCCAGAGCAATTCGCTGGGTGTCCAGATCAACCACTCCCGAGTGGGATCTGGACTGAGGACAGGGGGCCGGGTGGACATAGGTCCCGGACGCTTCCAATCGGAAAGCCGGAGAGATGATTCCCGGGCGCTTCCAATCGGGATGGGTGTCCAAAGCAATACCATTTTGCTTCAGTTAGGATTTGCAGGAGACCAGAGGCTTAGGACTGAGGACAGGGGCCGGGATGAGGGTGGACATAGGTCCCGGACACTTCCAATCGGGAAGCCGGAGAGATGACTCCCGCGCGCTTCCAATCGGGATCAGACGGGGACCTCGGAGAGGTGATGGTTCTGCCCAGCCGGGTGCCCACAGTAAAATGACGGGTGCCCAGACCAATCTCTTTCCTTAGCCGGAGAATGGAATCACGCCGCAAGACTCACATACCTCGAGGTCCCGAGTGGTGGAGACGATCCCGGGGGTGATACAATTGACTACCACCGACTGGGCGGTCCCGGACTCTACCAATCAGGAACCCGGAGTCGTCCCTCTGGACGAGCTCGGACTCCACGTCCCGGACGATTCCAATCGGGAACCAGAGGTCCTTCGGACCGAGAAGAGCTGGGATGAGCTTGGACTCCATGGCCAAATGCCTCCAACCGGGAACCCGAAGTCCTTCCTTCGGACTAAGAGGACAAGGGCCCGGGATGGGAATGGACGGTAGGATCCCGTGAGCCTTCCCCTGGCGCTCCCTACTCAGAGGCGTCGCTTAGAGCTAGGCGAGAGGAACCACCGGCCTCATGCATCGGCCTCTTTGTTTTGGATTCCTGGACCGAGTGTCTCCGGGAGGCAAATAATCAAAAACCTTGGACCTGCTGTCTAGCTAACTGGACCCGTAGATGAAATTGGGTCGGGATGACAGTTTGGACCTGATGGCAGCCTTGTTGACCCGATGACAGCCTGGGCCTACCGGGGTGCATGCCAACCTGCTGACTAGCTAGCCCTTTTGATGGGCTTCAGCACCTCCCGATGGACCTGTTGCTCATGGAATTAAGTGAACTGCCTCTCGGGTGAAATGCCTCTCGGGCGGTAGAGCAACATGACTTTTTGCAACATTTCCCACAGACGGCGCCAAATGTTTCCGCATAATCCCGGACGGGATATGCCGAAGCTGATGGTGGGATATGAACAGTATGAACAGTGAACACGAGGACATATAGTGGTTCACCATGCCTCGGGGGACATGGCTACGTCCACTTAGAATCAAGTATCATCTTTGGGGTTACAATGGTATCCATCCCGCGCGGGGTGGAGTACTTTCTTCTGGATTCAGATTAAGTAAGTTTCCCGATCCTATATTTAGAGGGGGAGCCTTCCTTTTATAGACAAAGAAGGTTCCCTCTTACATTACATTTCCTATGTGGGACACTGTACATATTTATACTCTCATGGTGCCTTCTTGTGGAGCTTGGAAAAACACATTCTCGATGTCGCATTGATGATCTTTTACCATGGCGAGGTAGCCTAGACGTCGGTCTACAAGTTTCATGACTGGTCTATGGGCAGTGGAGGTAGTTTACCGACTACTGACTACAGCAGGATAACAAGTCGTTCATGTATCCCAAGACTATAATCTTGTAAGAAGTGAGTTTTACATAGTGGAAAGGTTTGTTCCTCAAGAGTTAGGGGCACACAGTTTTTCTCCCCGGTTGCAGGGTTTCTGCGAGTAAAAAATATCTTGGTGTTCATTTTTATTTTACTGCAACTTTTATTTATTGTCATTGTGTATTTGTTATTCAAGATAGCTATAACCCTTGCTATCATTGAGAACGAATTTATATGAAAAAAAAGTTGTTAAGGGCCTATTCGCCCCCCTCTAGGACCTTTAAGTGGTATCAGAGCGGCCACTAGCTTTTGTTAGTGAGATCCTCTGTTAGCCGAGAATGGACCGTGATAGAGGCCATAGTTCCATTAACGTCCCTTCATATTTTGATTGGACTTGTTTTGGCCATGATCCTCAGCGCGCGGAGCAGAGGTAACTAACGAACAAAGAGTGGGGGAGTTGTTGCGGGCGTGCCACCTCACGGACGAGGAAAGGGTTTGTGTGTGCTCTTGACTTCTTGATTAGGCGGAAGGGGTTTCCAGGTGCCACCTCAGGTGAGAAATTACGAGCATAAGCAATTCGATACTCACGGTGTCGCGAGCAGAGCAACTAATAGGGAAATCAGGGTGATCGGGAGAGAGCCCAAGAGGGTTCTGAGAAAAGCCTAGGCGGCGGCGCGCTTAGGGTTAGGGTTTTCGAGTAGCTCGAAGGGTAACTGGGTTTCAGTTTTGTAAAGAGATTGTCTCTGAGTTGTTGTATATGTTTTTGTTGTATTTGAGAGTTGTTCTTTTCTGTAAACCTTCGAGCCCCTTTATATAATGGTTCGACTTGCGGCGGAAAAAGAATGATTAGAATCCAAATCGGACTCTGAAACCCTAATAGCACAAAGACACTGTTCTGCCCTCGCGAACCAACCATCTTGTGACACATGTCCAGTTCGCACATATTATTCTCATAAACTGATAGCTAAATTAAAAGCTATATATTTTCCTTATTCTCCTGCAAATTTGTCGATTGTAATATAGAAAAATAAGGGTCTCCCGCAGAGGATTAAGTTAAACTAAAAGCTTCAACAAAAGTCACAAAACGTGACTGCAGCTCCTATTGAACAACATTGGAAAAATAAAAGTAAAACCTAACCTAGATTATTCAAAAAAATACGAAAATTTACAGAGGTGTACTAGACACACAGAGAGTCTAGCACACAAAATTTGAGATAAATCGGAGTTGATTTGATAGGGAAATAAAATTCAGGAATATGACGAATAGAAGATAAGAAAACTGAAAACTGATTTCAAAGTAGTTGAAAATCAAGATAATGAGTCTAGCTAGGGAGGAAGTATCCACCCCCGACAATCACACATAACACACTTTATCCAATTTGTGACCAACTAACTCAATTGAAGATGCTCAGATTGACTCGGTACACTTGAGCACAATCTATTACTCTTTCTTACTTTGTACGTTAGGCAGGAAATGCTCTACACCTAAACTATTCTCAAACATTGTAACCTAAAGGTACGTTTATTAGGTTAAACAAGCAGAGATCAATAAGCATGAAAAGAGTTTGAGCAATCACTAGGCATCGCAATAAACTTAGCGCCTTGCTAAACCTAGGGTTTCGTCTACTCGCTAGTGAAAACTACCGATTACTTCTTTAGACAATTTGAGGGATCCGATATTGACCCAGGCATCAAATAATCAAAGTATTAGAACCCTAGCAAGTATACTAAGTAGGCCTCCAAAGCACACACACAAAGAATTTATCGATGAACAATCGGTAAACAAAACCTCAATCTTATTAATTGCAAAAACAAATTGAAAATCAAAATCATGTCTAGGGGCTTCAACAGCCCCCTAACTACTATGAGTTTAGTTGCGCATAATGAAAATTAAAAACACAAAAGAGTTCATGGAAGGGGAAGACAACAATAACCGAGCTTGGAGAATCCTTAAGAAGAGATCAATCTTGTTCCGTCCGATTCTTCTGTTCTTTTCTTCCCGACTTCTCTTCTTCTTTTTTTCGTTTCCTCTCGTGTATCAGATGATATTAGGTTAGAGAACCCTCAATTTCCATCCATGGGCCAGCTGATTTGGATTGGGCCTTGAAATTGAAGTTACGGTCCAAATTAGAAATTCGGGCAGACTGACCTTCGGCCACTAAAATGATCATAACTTCTTCTACAAAATAGGTATTGACGATCCGTAAAAAGTTCTAGAAAGTAGACTCTTGTAGCTTTCTATTGATATATAAGTCATTGTCTGGATCATTGTGCGCTGATCACAATCCTCTGTCGAAGTTAGATGATAATTTCTGGCAAATCCCATAATTCTTTCCTTACACGACATGAATTCCTAATCCTTCAAGATTTATCCTCTTTTACTTCATATTCCTTTCTTTGCTCCGAAACACCTAATAAACATAAAAATAACTAAATCAAATGGAAAATACGATAAACTAATAAAGTAAAGAGGAGAATTAACCATCATATTGTCGCATAATTATGCTCCTATCATAAACGTCAATAAATGAGTATAAACACTGAAATTCTCAATTCCGGTTAAATTCCAACAAAAGAAATTATTCAACAATAAAACAATTCAAGCACATTATTTAAAACAAAGGTCCACTCACAACTTAGGCCTAAGCCTGATGTCAGTCGGAGGTCTCCTATGCTCGAGCCCCCTCGCGTCCTGTTCCAAGGCATAAATAAATCCTTAAATAAAACACCGACGCTTAAAGAAAAAATAGGCATAATTAAATATGAGCTTCTCACGCTCAACCATGCCTATAGCCCTAAATCTTAACTTCACTGCCAACCACAATTCCCCATAAATACCGACATCTAAAAAATCACCTTCCACCGTCCTAATCATAAAATAATCAAATGGCCGGATTTTAACTTAATAATCCGCAAAAAATACCAAACTTAAACAATTCCCAAACCAATCCAAAACTCCTCCAAAAATTCTAAAACTCATTCCATTAAATTCCTCATAAAATTCTTCACCAAAAACATTTTTTCAGCGGCGGCCGGCGACCAGCTTCGGCGACCTCCGATGCTCACTAAAATTTGGCAGCACCTTCCTCTCAACCACCTCTACAACATTCCTAACTAGCACAAACTCCAATTCTAAGCCTAACCATGTCAATTGAACAAAAACATACATAAAAGCCCTAGAATTTCAAATACCGATTTCTCCTTACCTAGTTCAAGAGGGAGCGAATCCTTTGGAGGGATTAGAACACGGGAGGAGGGCTTCCTTTTGAGCCAAGGAGCTCCGGCTATGGTGGCCGGAGGAAGGAGTTCCAGCGAAAAAACACTTCCGGGTCGGAGACCGATCGTTTGGGACCGGTGCGGCCGTTTGGGGCTGCCGAAATTTCTGACAGTGAAGGCTCGGGGAGAGAGAAAGGAACACGGGAGGAAGAGAGAGAAAAACAGGAGGAAAATGGGTTGGCCTCGGCCCAGCCGGTCCAACTCCCCATTTAACCCAATCAAAATTTAGCATTTAACCCAATCAAAATTCAACACCCAAAAAATAATACCTCAATAAAAATTACCTTTTACTAGCTAAAATTTACCATTTTTACTGTCGTCACATTTTCTTCCTTCGAATAATTCTTTCGAAATATTCGTCCCTCAATACACTTCTAGGGACCTTAGGACTATAAACTCAATGACGAAGACGGTAAAATTCTTATTAACACCATGTTATAAGGTAAAATTTAAGAGTCGGGGCGTGACAATTGTAGACTCCTATGCGAACTGGAATTAAGAACCTTTGTCTCGCGGGGTGTCACAGACTCAATACCATCTCGCGCGCCTTTCTGGCTTGCGGGCTTTAGAATGGCTTTTTATATTAAAAGGGCCACAGGGATTGACCCAAAGGATGTCAAAGACTTGTAAAAGTCTTGAACGATTAATGTGATGCGCGCGGACTCCGCCTGTGCCTTCTCGCGAAGTATCTCACGCGAATCAGTTCGCCAGCTCACGTTGATGTATTCCGCCTCGCCTAGGACTTTTACGCGAAGTACTATTCGGTGCGCGAACGGTGTAGTCCGCGCGAAGTCCCGTTTGTACGCGAACTGCGTAGTCCATACAAAGTCATTCCGCGTGCGAGATCATTAAGTGTGCGAGCCTTGTATTTCGCGTGAACCGCGCGAGCTCTCTTTTCCACGTGAAGTCATTCCGCACGTGAACTTTGTAAGTTGACTCACGTGGACTACCCCGCGAGCGAGCTAAGTGTTCCGCTCGAACTATGAAATCTGCCCAAATTTCATTCCGCGCGCGAGCTGCACGAAGTCCAGTTCGCACACGAACTCTGTAACTCTGCTCGCGTGATCTTACTGGCAAGCCATCACTTGTAAACTTAAAGAACTTGGGCTCACCGATATGACATGGACCAAGAGTTTAATTAATATTCACATAGACAATTACTGTCCAGTAAAATATTAATTTAGACGTAAACATGACTAATTATGGAAGGATAAACACCAAAGCTTTTAATAGCTTGCCCGCTGCTCTATTTGACAAAGAGCATTAGAGAGTGAGTTGGGACACATTGGCTACGACCTATGAAAAAAGCTCAAAAATCCCATAGCTTATTTCATGAGTCTAAACCATCCTTGGTTGATGTTTAAGATTCCTTGGCCTTTGTAGCCCTAGTCATATTAGATGAGTCCTTTAAGGACAAGGATTCTAATGATAGTATGCATGTCATGTATACTAAGTTGTTTTATGATTTAAAGTCTATTCTCACTAGAATTGAAATTTTGTCCATGCATTATCAATTAGTGAGGAGACAAAATTTGGGAATTCTTAGTTTAATTTTTGAAATTAGAGAGTGTTCAAAGCAGTAACACTATTGTTTTCGTCAAGAGTAAAGAACCCCTTGTTGTTGAGCCTAGTCGGCTAGGGATTCCAAAACTTCTAACCTTTTGTCCCCTTTTTCTCATCACCACTATGTTGTTGTTGGCCATATTTGATTTTTCTATCAATCCAGCCCTAGGAGAGCCCAGGAGAATCAGTTGCTCACCTCGTTTTGGTTATTCTTAGAAAATCCTTAAGAGAGTTTTTGAGGATAGCAAGGTGTTTGTTTATCCCTAAACCCAGATTCCATAGAAAAATCCACTTGGGTTAGAATGAGATTTCCGAGCGGTGTTGTTTCAAAGCCATATCAGTTTATACCAAACCATTTAACATTTTTTGGACGAAACCCAAATGTTGGGCATGTATGCCTTTTTCTCTAGACTTAAAATTTGTCTTGGATAGACTTAAATCATGGTCATGTGTAATGTTGCACTTAGTGTTCTTACGACGAGTTGTTTTGACTTGTGGTATGTGGACAATGGTTGTTTTAAGGCACATGATCTGTGACCCAAAATGGTTCACATCTAGGTTTGGACAAGTTGTGTTTGGGGTTGGTGCCAAAGCTGAGTTGGTTGTGGGATAGCTAACACTCTCGATCTCCTAGACCTGAAGAATGTTTCTTTTGGTAAAAGGGTTAGATCGAGGTCAGTATCCTAAGTGTCAGTTTGATTTGACAGTGTTATATGTCTGATACCTGATGGTAAAGGTAAAGGCATGATAAGAAGTGCGAGGACTAAGGACCAATGTTATGGTACATTTGCATAAGAGAACTTTTCTCCTCAAGAGTGCTCTCATTCAATGGTATCTGAGGATGCTCTTGAATTTTGGCACATAAGAGTGTGACATCTGAAATATCTAGTCATTGTATAGCTATCATTGAAAGGAGCCGACAAGGATACCTAAGCTCACTGGTATCCCCACAGTTATGTATGAGCATTGCAGAATTGGTAAGCTGGCTCATTCTCTTCACTCTTGATTTGATGTTTAACCCATTTCTAATATGCTTGAATTGTTGCATATAGACTTAGTTGAACTTGTTGAAACTAAAACATTGGTAGTTGGAAGCGTGTGCTTGTAATGGGTGTCGTTTTTTTTTTTCAAGATTCACTTGGGTTAGATTCCTAACTATTAAAGGTGAAAGTGTTGAAAAGATTACAACTTTGCTAGAAATTAGGTTTCAATTGAATAGTGTTTTGTTGGCTTGCATATTGGTAGTATTAGATTCCACCATGACATTAAATTTCAACATGTTTCATTATTATTAATGTGATGAATTTGGTGTACATCATGAATTTTCTACTTCTATTACTCCCAAACAACATAGATTTGTTGAGAGTGTTTTGTTGGCTTGCATATTGGTAGTATTAGATTCAACCATGACATTAAATTTCAACATGCTTCATTATTGTTGTGAGTAATTTGGTGTACATCATGAATTTTCTACTTCCATTACTCCCAAACAACATAGGTTTGTTAAAAGGATAAATTGTGTCCATGTTGACGTGGGAAGAGTTATGCTTAAATGCCTATGATCTCCCTCATTCCTTTTGGGGAAAGGTTTGCTTCTAATGTCTGCTATTCTTTGGATAGAGTGATTTTTCAGGTTGAAATCCTTCAAGCCACCTTTTGAGCTTTGGAAATGGAAGAAGCCATATGTGTCACATGTGAAAACATATTGTGTGGACAGCAAGAGATCATGCAAAGTGAAGGAAATATTATATGTTGTAATATATGACTTCTTTATTCTCTCATGGTTATTTTGTGGTGTCTGAACATGAACAAGTCTGAGATGCACCAATTGTTGGCCGAATATCCAATGTGGAAATCCCGGGGACTGAATCTGATTTTCCAGACTCAGGGATGGATGAGGGTCTTGCCATCCCGACACCCCACAGATCTGGAACAATATCAAGCTCAGCAAGATCACACTTCTTCTGACATATTTTGGTTGAGCCTAGACAAACCAGGGGCAAGTCAGTTTGACTGGTAAGCAGTGTTGTGGTTGGTTATACCTTAGAGCTTATTGGTTGTTGGGATTTATGAATATTGGGATTTATGCTCATATGTTTACGTGTTTGTGCTTCAGGATATATGATGTGCAGGTTGAGAGTTTGTCTGAACAACCTTGTCTTGCTGTGTTTTGTTAAGGAATATCAAAAGGGGAGATTGAAGGTACAAGGTTGTTGGCAATCCTTATGTGGAACAAAACACAACCTATGAAGCCTAAAACAATTGAGATATTGGTCTTTCACAGCTGAAAACAAGTTGAAGAAGTAGAAGAACCAACATGATCTCATGGAACTCAGGTAAAATCATGCATGTGCATTTCATGGTTTTTCACAGAGGATAGCATTATCACTTGTCATCCTAAAAACCTGGGTTTCTAGCTTTTTGATCTTTTATTCTATTGTCTTATGTTTAAGTTTATTTACCCTTGTGGCATTAATCTTATGTCAAGGGGACACTACCAGAACAAGTACTTTAGCCGACGAAAAATTTTCGTCGGCCTGTTAAAAAAATTCATCGGCTAAGACCTTAGCCGACGATCCTTCGTCGGCTATAGTGTCGTCGGGAAAAGGCCGTCTGTGATGACTTTAGCCGACAAATTTTTTTTTTTCGTCGGCTATAGTCCCACTTTAGCCGACGAAAAAAATGTTGTCAGCTATAGTCTGGGACTATAGCCGACGAAATATTCATCGGCTAAAGTGCGTAATAAATAATAAAAATAACTATAGCCGACGAAATATAAAATATTTCGTCAGCTAAACGTTGTAAAAAAAATTTAAAAAATAACTATAGCCGACGAAATATAAAATATTTCGTCGGCTAAACCTTATAAAAAAAATTAAAAATAACTATAGCCAACGAAATATTAGGTTATTCGTTGGCTAAACCTTATAAAAAAATTTAAAAATAACTATAGCCGACGAAATATTAGGTTATTCGTCGGCTAAACCTTATAAAAAATTATATAAAAAAATTTAAAAATAACTATAGCCAACGAATACAGTGTTTGAATATCGTCGGCTAAAGTTGCTGGGTTTTGAAAAAAAAAACTGCAGAAAATAACTTTGGAGGAAGGCCTTTAGCCAAACAAAAAAAGCAGCATCAAAGAGAATGTTATGCTCCAAAGACTATAACTTCAACTACCCATAGACAGATTTTTTTGACATTCTCACATTGGTAATCCTAAATCCCTTAAAGAATGCCAAATAAATGATTCAATATACAATTTGGCAGAAAGTTTCTGAATGAACTTACTCTATCAAGAAAAAGATCTTCGCCTGCTTGAGTTTGAAACAGAGCCAACCTAAGCTCCTCCTGGATTACAAACTAAGGTTAGACAAATGAACAATATATGCAAAACTAAATCGCAATGATAAACAAACAACAATTCGACTAATTCAACTAACCTTGTGAATTAAACCTTCATCCAGAATCGAACTACTAACCTTGTGAAAATCCGGCAGATAATAGACTTCTTACCATCTTCGGCTATATAAAGAACTTTAGCCGACGAAATTCTTTATTTTCGTCGGCTAAACTCTTTGGTTGACCGCCAAAAAATTTTGGTTCAAAATTTCGAAAATTTTTTGACTTTAGCCGACGACTTTTCATATATTTTCGTCGGCTAAAGTCCTTTAAAATTTTGGTTGACCGCCAAAAAATTTTGGTTGAAAATTTCAAAAAATTTTCGACTTTAGCCGACGACTTTTCATATATTTTCGTCGGCTAAAGTCCTTTGAAAATTTCGTCGGCTAAAGGTACCAATTTCGTCGGCTAAAACTTGGAAATTCGTTGGCTAAACCTTCTAAACTCGTCGGCTAAAACTTGGAAATTCATCGGCTAAACATTTGAAATTCGTCGGCTAAAAGTATTTTTATACATTTGGCATGTTGTGATTGTGATGATCAAACTTGAGAAACAGAAATCCAACCGTCAGATCTGACCATCATGATAAAATACATGTATGGGAAAAAATTCAACTTGATCCGAAAAGAATAAGGGCTCGATCCGGACGGTCAATCTCGTAACTCAAACCCCTAAACGCACGGAAAAGGTCGTTCGACCGTCTAAATTACGTATTTTGGCCGGACCTCCAACTGAAAATAGTTTTAAACCAATGACACGCAACAAGTCGTATAAAAATTTTACGCAAAATAACCACCGAATATAGGGCTACTCATAGGGGGAAAAATGAAAAATTACATTGACCGCAACTATCGGCACCGAATATTTACCGGAATAGTGTGATTTTTCAACCGTGGATGTATTTCAACATTCTCGTCATATCTTATTTCATGACTTTTTAGCGTTTAAAGGTTTTACGTATAGTTTGTTTTTGAAACGGAACATTTACATAACACTTGGTAAACAAGTTATACAACATTAGTATGCATGTTGTGATTGTGATGATCAGATTTGAGAAACAGAAATCCGACCGTCAGATCTGACCATCATGATAAAATACATGTATGGGAAAAAATTCAACTTGATCAGAAAAGAATAAGGGGTCGATCCGGACGGTCAATCTCGTAAGTCAAACCCCTAAACGCACGGAAAAAGTCGTTCGACCGTCTAAATTACGTATTTTGGCCGGACCTCCAACTGAAAATAGTTTTAAACCGATGACACGCAACAAGTCGTATAAAAATTGTACGCAAAATAACCACCGAATATAGGGCTATAGTAGGTAATAGAAAAATTTTAGGGTTTAGCCGATGAATACCCTAACGTATTCGTCGGCTATAGTATGTAATTAAAAAATTAGAAAATAACTATAGCCGACGAAATATTAGGTTATTCGTCGGCAAAAACCATCTTAGCCAACGAATTTTCATATATTTTCGTCAGTTTAAGTCATTTGAAAATTTTACTCCAACTTTGGTTTGCCGCCTAAAAAATTTTGAAATTTTTTGACCTTAGCCAACGACTTTTCATATATTTTCGTCGGCTAAAGTCTATAAATTCACGAAAACACTCATATCTCCCCCTATATTACGTAGTTTGGTCAAATCTTTCACACGAAAAACTCTCACGTAGATGAGACGCAACCACCTATATAAAAATTTTGAAACATTTACCTTTCGACGATAGGGCTCCCCATAAGAAATAATAACGGTAAATAGGGTTGACCGCTACTATCGGCTCCGAGACTTTACCCGATTTACGTGATTTTTGAACCATAGCCGTATTTCACCATTCTGAACACATCTTATTTCACAAGATTTTTAATAATTTTGCTTCCTATGTAGAGTTGGTTCACAAAGTTGTATAACCTACTAAACAAGTTATACAACATTAGTAGACACGTTGTGATTCCGATGACTAAAATTCACAAACCAAAATTCGACCGTCAGATATGATCATTATGATGAAATACGTCTATGGTAAAAAATTCAACTGGATCCGACAACGTTAAGGGCTCGATCGAAACGGTCAACCATAATCCATCGTCACTTATCACACGAAAACGCTCATATCCCCCCTCTATATTACGTAGTTTGGTCAAACCTTCCACACAAAAAACTCTCACGTAGATGAGACGCAACTGCCCATATAAAAATTTTGAGACATTTACCTTCCGACGATAGGGCTCCCCATAAACCCAAATAACGGAAAATAGTAGACACGTTGTGATTTCGATGACTAAAATTCACAAACTAAAATTCGACTGTCAGATATGATCATTATGATGAAATATGTGTATGATTAAAAATTCAACTGGATTCGACAAAGTTAAGCGCTCGATCGAAACGGTCAACTCTAATCGAAAATAAGAAAACTGCATTTTGAAGCCCTAAACGGACTCGGATGGCCAAAAAAGCCTATACATCATGGCATTAGCCATGAGTTTGACTTGTAGCGCCGTTACGCTTCCGGAAAGGTATCATAATAGTCAATCAGACACCAAACGTCAAATCTGCGGCATAGTGAATAATAAGGGTAAGTCAACTATCGGCACCGATACTTTACCGGAATACCGTCATTTTTCAACCGTAGACGTATTTCACCATTCTGGTCATATCTTATTTCACAACTTTTTTGCGTTTGAAGGTTCTACGTATAGTTTTTTTTTTCAGATGAGTTGTTGTCCAAATCTGTAAATATAAGACAATTTAGCCGATAAAATTATATTTTTCGTCAGCTAAACTTTTAAAAATTTCGTCGGCTAAACTCTTAAAAATTTTGTCGGCTAAACTTTTGAAAATTTCGTCGGCTAAACTTTTGAAAATTTCGTCGGCTAAAGTTCACAGACTATAGCCGACGAAAAAAATTATTTAGCCGACGAAATTTTAATTTCTTCGGCTAAAGTTGACCATAGCCGATGAAGAGTTTAAATTAGCCGACGAAGGAAAATTTTGTCGGCTAAAGTCCACTTTAGCCGACGAAAAAAAATTCGTCGGCCTGGTTTTTTATTTTCGTCGGCTAAAGCCTTTCTTCTGGTAGTGGGAGATCCTAATTTGAATTTCAAATTGACATCTAGAATATATAAATATCTTGCCTTTGTGGTCATTTTAGTTTTGGGTTTGATGTTTTTGTTTCAATCCGTGACTCATGGTTTAAGAGCTCTAAGGCTACAGCTGTGTTTGTGAATCACAAACCAATATAGTAGCTGTCTTTGTATGTCCTCTCCCTTTCAAAGTTTGGCCAAGGACAAAAGCCCAAAACTCCTTCCTTGCTTTGGCCCTCTTGCCTGCCCTCTTGTGGCACCTCTTTGGCTTGTCTCTTTTTCTCTTGTTAGAGCACTCTATCAGCTTATATATATTGAGCAATGCTGCCTTTGCTCAATGGTTGTCAAACTGTAGTTTTTACATTTGCTTGGTTGAGTTTTGGTTTTTCCTTGCATTGTTCATTAGTCTCTAAGTCTTCCTCTTGTGATTATAAACCTTAGAGCTGAACAAAACATTTTCTCATAAACTTCTGCATACCATGAGATCAGTTGGTAGTGCAACAACTCCAGAAGTGTTCATGAAAGAAGCAGCTGAGGATAGCTGAGTTCTAATGTTTCCCGCTGAGGTAGCTAGGTTTATAAAAGAATTAGTTTAGGATAGCTGAGTTTCTGAGAGGGAAACTTCTGAGAAGTGTTCAAGAAGAATCAGTTAAGTGATAGCTGAGTTCTGAGTTGAAACTTCTAATACCTTCATGTGTAGTCACTTAGAGACAAGAGAGGTAGATCTAGACTAGTTTGAGACTAGGTAGGATAGCAAGTCGTTGTTGTATCTTATACTGTAATCTTGTAAGGAGTGAGGTACTCAGAAACAAGAGAGAAAGTATAGATCTAGACTAGTGGGTAATTTAGGCAGGATAACAAGTCGTTCATGTATCCCTAGACTATAATCTTGTAAGAAGTGAGTTTTACATAGTGAAAAAGTTTGTCCCTCAAGAGTTAGGGGCACGCAGTTTTTCTCCTTGGTTGTAGGGTTTCTGCGAGTAAAAAATATCTTGGTGTTCATTGTTATTTTACTGCAACTTTTATTTATTGGCATTGTGTATTTGTTATTCAGGATAGTTATAACTCTTGTTATCCTTCTGAGAACGAATTTATACGAAAAAAAATTGTTAAGGGTCTATTCACCCCCTGTAGGACCTTTAAAAGACTAGTACTACGTTCATCGACCCTGCTCAGATTAAGAAACTTAAGGGTTTTCTTGGAGGTACACTAATTAATTATTGTAGAATATTTGTAAATATTTACTTTCCTTGTATGTGTAGGTTAAATATTTTGTATAGATGTAGGAGATATTTTTTCTATTAGTACTGCAATTGTATCTCTATATAAACCTCCAATATGGAGAAGAATAAATATTGAAGCATACCAAACCATATTGAATCCTTATTTTCTACTTGGCATCAGAGCTTGCTAGGTTCGATCCTTTGAATTTACACCCAAAACACCACAAATCGCTGCGTATCAAAAACCCCCACAAATCACACACAAATTCCCAAATCCCAAAACCAAACCTGAATCCCGAATCACACCACAACCAAATCGTTGCATACATCAAAATCATAATTCCCAAATTCTTGAAATCTCAAAAACCAAACCTCCAAAATGGCACAACAAATCAACTACCATACCACCACACCATGCCGGTCTCCATACAAACCAAATTCATATGCGAACTCAAAATGTCCGCTATGTGGAGTATTAGGTCATAGCAAGCAACGTTGCTTTGAAAAAATTGGGTATCCGGATTGGTGGGATTTCACCCTGAAACCCCGAAAGAATCATGCAAAAGCTGTCATAACCACTACAGAGGAAGACCAACCATCAAATGCCTTTAATATAGCACAGTCAGGTATGAGTGGTAAGGTATCTATGAATAGGTCCTGGATTATTGATACAGGAGCATCAGATCACATGTGTAATGATCCTAGCCTCTTGAAAAAATTAAAACCCTCCTCTCAAAATATTGTTTCTACCGCTGATGGTACTCCAACTCCGGTTACCGGAGAAGGCTCTATTGTCCTATCAAACACATTACCCCTTGATTCTGTATTAGTCGTCCCTTCATTGTCATACAATCTTCTCTCAGTTGGCCAAATCATTCAAGAATTATCATGTATTGTCACCTTTTAGCCGTCTTTCTGTGTATTTCAGGACATTCTAACTAGGCGGATTTTGGGTTATGGAGTGAGAAAAGGGAAATTGTACTACCTAGATCTGACAGAGACAGGAGAGAAACATATGCAGTCTTTGGGTCAAGCTAATCAGGTCAATAGAGCTGAGAGTGCTAAGAAAGATGTGTGGCTTTGGCACCGCAGGTTGGGTCATCTAAACTTCGGTTATCTTAAGAAACTACAACCGCAATTATTTTCAGATGTCGACTATTCAGATTTTCATTGCGACATATGTGAACTGGCTAAGAGCCACCGTATTTCATATCCACCAAGCCTAAATAAAAGTCCCGTTCCATTTATGAAGATTCACTCTGACGTGTGGGGTCCTGCAGAAATTCCTTCTCTCTCTGGCGCTCGGTATTTCGTGACGTTTATTGATGATTGTACCCGTACGACTTGGGTGTCTCTATTGAAGAATAAGAGTGATGTTTATTCTAGATTCAAAGAATTTCACAAGATGGTGTCCACACAGTATCAACAGGTTGTTCGAGTTTTCCAGTCTGACAATGGCGGAGAATATATTAATGGCCCTATGCAAGAGTTTATGAAGTTACATGGAATTCGACATTAGACTTCAAATACTTATACTCCTCAGCAAAATGGATTGGCAGAGAGAAAAAAATCGGCAGTTGCTAGAAGTTGTCCGTGCCTCTTTGTTTGGCATGAATGTACCTGTAGAATATTGGGGAGAAGCTGTGACATCTGCTGCCTACCTCATTAATCATACCCCTTCTCAGGTTATTGAATGTCAAAACCCTCTACAACAGCTTCAAAAACTTCTCTCCATTCCATCATTGCCTAACTTGGAGCCTCGTGTGTATGGGTGCGTAGTATATGTTCATATTCCCAAGCAACAACGAAGCAAACTTGATCCTCGTGCTAAACGGTGTATCTTTCTTGGGTATGCCGAGTTTTAAAAAGGCTATCGATGTTATGATCCTCTCACTGATACCATTCACGTGTCCCTTGATGTTTCTTTTCGTGAATCTAAGCCTTACTATTCAGGGGAAGTTTCGACATCTTCCCTTCAGGGGGAGAGCGGTTGTGAAGGTGAAGGGAATTCTTGACAATTATTTGAATTCGACGAGTTTGAAGAGGTGGAAGCATTGGAGTTGAGATTCGGAGTTAATGGAGCCACAAATGATAAAGCAACAGAAAAGGAGACAACAACTCATGTCCCGTTCAGTATTGATGCAGGCCACCCACGTGAAGCTCAGCCAAGCCGAGTGGAGACTGCAGCCGAGCAGAGCCGAACTGGAGGGGACCATGTGCGCGTCAGAGAGCCAAGCCGAGTGGAGACTTCAGCCGAGCCGAGCCGAACTGAAGAGGACCACGTGCGTGTCAGAGGAGAGCAGCACAAGGTGCCGCGTGTCGCCCAGGAGACTGCTGCGCGTGACAGAACAGAAGACATGCTGAAACTGGGTTTGCCACATGTCACGCCGGGATCGGTTGACACAGCTGATGTGGACACGCGTGTTCACCTAAAAAATACTGCCGCGTCAGCAGGTGTCGTCAGTCAAGAAGAAACGCAGGCTGTGCAACATGGGCCACATGGTACTGGTAGATTGGACACCCAAGGTTCTTCTCTGTCAGACAGTTTTCCTTTCTCTACACCATCAATTCAAGAATCTGTCGTGAATGTCCCTGCTCAACCTCAGGTACCTTTACATTCAAATCAATTACCTGAGGTAGATAGTATTATACCTAGAAAGTCACAGAGAGTTACCAAAGGAATTCCAAAGAAACAATATGAACCTGATATCAAAGCCAAAGCTAAGTATCCTGCAGCCAATTACATGTCTAACCATAGATTGTCCGAGTCACACGCCCTTGTCATTAATCAATTATCCAGTGTTTGTATTCCTAATAGTTTACAGGATGCAATGGCGGATCCTAAGTGGACTCAAGCGATGAACGAAGAACTCGAGGCATTACAGAAAAACTCGACTTGGGATATTGTGCCTAAACCAGCTGGAAAGAAGACTGTTGGATGCCGTTGGGTATTCACCGTAAAGTTGAAAGCAGATGGGAGTATTGACAGGTATAAAGCAAGGTTGGTTGCCAAGGGATACACCCAGCGGTATGGCATTGATTATGAAGAAACGTTTGCTCCTGTAGCAAAGATCAACACTGTACGAATCTTGATTTCACTTGCAGCAACTAAAGATTGGCCTCTGCGACAGTTTGATGTGAAGAATGCTTTCCTCAATGGAAACTTGGAGGAAGAGGTGTATATGGACATGCCACCAGGAGTCAAAAGTAAACCATGTGATGCCGGCAAGGTTTGTAAGTTGAAGAAGTCCTTGTATGGTTTGAAGCAATCCCCTAGAGCTTGGTTTGGAAGATTCTCCAAATCAATGAAGATGTTTGGCTATAGACAAAGCAACTCAGATCACACTTTATTCATCAAGCGTAGTCAGGGTAAGATCACTGCTCTGATTGTGTACGTTGATGATATGATTGTCACAGGGGATGACCCAAAAGAGATGGAGGCTCTACAAAAGTATCTTTCAAAGGAGTTTGAGATGAAGGATCTTGGACAGTTGAAGTATTTTCTTGGAATTGAAGATGCAAGGTCAAAGCAGGGGATTTCTTTGTCCCAACGTAAGTATGTACTTGATTTGTTAGCTGAGACTGGAATGCTTGATTGCAAACCGGTTGAGACACCAATTGAGATGAACCACAACCTCGCCATCTATCCAGATCAAGTCCCAACTGATAAAGGAAGGTATCAACGTCTAGTAGGAAGACTTATTTATCTTTCTCATACCAGACCTGATATTGCTTATGCTGTGAGTGTGGTTAGTCAGTTTATGCATTGTCCCAGTGAAGAGCATATGGATGCAGTGTACCGTATATTGAAGTATCTTAAGATGGCACCTGGCAAAGGCTTGTTGTTTGAAAAGAAGGGTGAGTTGGAAGTTGTAGGATACACTGATGCTGATTGGGCTGGTGATAAGACTGACAGACGATCTACATCTGGGTATTTTACATTTGTTGGAGGAAACCTTGTAACTTGGCGTAGTAAGAAGTAGAAGGTTGTTGCCAGGTCAAGTGCTGAAGCAGGTATGGCACATGGAGTTTGTGAGATGTTATGGATTCGTAATGTGTTAAAAGAATTGGGTTTTAAACTCAAACAACCTATGGACTTGCATTGTGATAATACGTCTGCAATTGAAATTGCTCATAATCCTGTTCAACATGACCGGACCAAGCATGTGGAGGTAGATCGGCATTTTATCAAGGAAAACTTGGACAGGAAAATAATCTGTTTTCCTTTTGTGTATACAGAAGACCAATTGGCAGATGTTCTTACGAAAGGAGTGTCAAGGAAAGTGTTTGACGACTCAGTTGGCAAGTTGGGCATGATTGATATCTATGCACCAACTTGAGGGGGAGTGTAGAATATTTGTAAATATTTACTTTCCTTGTATGTGTAGGTTAAATATTTTGTATAGATGTAGGAGATATTTTTCCTGTTAGTACTGCAATTGTATCTCTATATAAACCTCCAATATGGAGAAGAATAAATATTGAAGCATACCAAACCATATTGAATCCATATTTTCTACTATTATAACACATGGGATTATTACATGTCTTTCGGTCTTTCTATATATGAATCCTTGTGGAACTTTTCTCTTGCTGCTTGAGTTGTATTGAACGTAGTTGCATCTCATTTTGAATACATGTAATAAAGAGTTACTATAAATTCAGTCTTGTTATCATCATCATCCATCAACTTCATCAATTTACAATGAGTCAATGACATATATTATATAGGAACCACTACCAGAAAATGGGTCTTGGGCGACGAAACAAAAAAAACCGGGCGACGATTTTTTTTTTCGTCGCCTAAGAGGGAACTTAGGCGACGATTTTTTTTTTCGTCGCCTAAGTAAAAAAAATCGTCGCCTAAGTTTCCTCTTAGGCGACGAAAAAAAAAATCGTCGCCTAAAAATAAATTTCGTCGGCCAAGATAGAAACTAGGGCGACGAAACTGAGATATTTATTTCGTCGCCTAAGATATTTATTTCGTCGCCTAAGTTTTTTATCCTTAGGCGACGAAACTGAGATATTTCGTCGCCCAAGATTTTTAATTCTTAGGCGACGAAACTCAAATATTTCGTCGCCCAAGATTCTTCTATATATTGAGAGGCCGGGATAGAAGAATGAGAACTTTGAAAATTTGAAACATAAATTTCTCTAGTTCTCCCAGGTACGTACATATGCATATATATGCACATATATATATGCATATATATATATATTGATTTTCAGTTTTATTTGAGTTGAATTAATGATATATATATATATATGCATAGAGTTTGTTCCAAGCTGAGTAAGGGGCCGTTCTGTCATAGATATGGTTCACAGGTTTATTTAACTGGATCTCAAGATCACAAACTGACCACTCTTCTCGGTGAAGGGGTCGATAGGGGTTCGCCTCCGTGATCACAAACGAGTCCTGCCTGGTTCCTATAGGGGGTTCGCCCTCCGTGACATTGACACTTGCCTTCTGAAACCACGGAATCCGCTCGAACTAGATATATATAATTAATAATTAGTATGTTGTATTACATTAATATATATATATATAAAAGATATGTTCATTAAATATTGATATATATATATATATATGTTATTTTCAGGATATGGATAAGAGTTGGATTTCTCTTCCAAGATATCACAGAAAATATGTTGAAGGAGTTTGGGATTTTATGCAATATGCGCAGGCCAATGCTGACGGGAGTGGCATGTTCTATTGCCCGTGCAAGATGTGTAAGTGTTGCAGTGATATGCATCGATTTCCGTTGGGGACAGTATGGGACCACCTGAAGAGTAACGGATTCTGGGAACGTTACACATGTTGGATATATCACGGTGAAACCTCATCACGCCCGCATGATCATGGACAGTTTTATGAGACGGGCAGTACATCCAACGATCCAACAACGGCCTTCATCAACGACATGTTTCCTCATGACAGCGGTGTATGCCCTGAACGACAGCACATTCCGCAGGCGCCGATGCAGGCCGTCCCTAGAGGTGTCAACACTGCCGGTATAGCCAAGTACAACAGACTTATTGCTTTCCAACAGACCCCTCTGTGCCCAGGTCATGAGAAGACCGTTCTTCAGTGTGTGATGGAGGTGATGCATATCAAGGTTGACACAAAATCGACCGTGACGGCTGTTGATAGGTATCTACAGTACGCTGCTTCGCTCCTGCCCGACGGTCATCGTCATCCCACCACGCATCATAAGGTTCGTCGTATCTTGAGAGATCTCGGGCTTTCCTACATCAAGATTCATGCATGCAGATATGACTGCGTTCTATTCTGGGGTAAAGATGCAGACGGTAATGACCTTGAAGGCCTTCATCGTTGTCCGGTATGTGGGACCGACAGGTATAAGAGGACTCCCGCAGGCAACAGGAAACCTGTTAAGGTACTTCGCTATTTCCCGTTGAGGGATAGGCTGGAACGGTTGTATATGTCTTCAAAGACGGCCGAATGTATGAGATGGCACGCTGTGAGGGAGGTGCATGACGAAGACCTCATGGTACACCCTGCTGACGGGGAGGCGTGGAAGCATATAGACAGGGAGTTTCCTCATTTTGCTTCAGAGGTGAGGAATGTGAGGCTCGGGCTGTCATCCGACGGGTTCAACCCTTTTGGGACCATGAGTCTTTCGTACAGTATATGGCCGGTCATTTTGGTGCCTTACAACCTTCCTCCATGGATGTGCATGAAGAAGGAATACAACATGTTGACCTTGTTGATTCCGGGGCCCGGTTATCCAGGTATCTACTTTCCCTTCATATTGTATATATTGTTGTTGGTTCAACACCTCTCCATTTATTGTTTTTGTTCTATATTGTTGGTCATATATAGTCGTTATCTGAATTTGTTGTTGTTGTTGTTGTTGTTATCCAGGGAAGTGTCTCGATGTGTATATGAGACCGCTGATTGAAGAGTGTAAATTGCTTTGGGAGGTTGGTCATCCCACTTATGACTCCCACAAAAAGGAGATGTTCCAGATGCATGCCATGATTGTTGGTACCATCAGTGATTTTCCTGCACGTGGGATGTTGTCCGGCAACGTTGTTAGGGGATACAAGGCTTGTCCTGAGTGCCTTAGCTCCCAGTGGTGCAGCAATCATTGCAACAAGATAGTCCGGATGGGTCACCGTGCTTACCTACCACATGATCACCCCTGGCGGATAGATACCGGGGCATTTGATGGGACCGAAGAGAGAGGTGTGGAGCCGCATAGATGGTCGGGGGAAGAGATTTTAGCAGTGCTGGATGAGTATGATTTTGGGCAGCTCAGCAATCATCCCGATATTGTGGCCAGAATACCTGAAAGACCAGACAGGTACAAATTCTGGACACATAAGAGCATATTTTGGGAACTCCCGTACTGGAGTACGCTGTTGATCAGGCACTACCTAGATGTGATGCACATAGAGAAGAATGTCTGCGACAGTGTGGTAGGTACAGTGCTCAACTTGGAGGGGAAGACGAAAGACGGTCCTAAGGCACGCGTTGATCTTAAGAAAATGGGAATCAGAAAACATCTTTGGCTGAAAGAGGGGAAGAAAAAGATGCCTTGGGCTCCTTACACCGTGAAGCCTGATCAGAAGACCCAGATCTTCAGGTGGATGAGTTGTGTGACGTATCCCTCAGGCGTTGCAGGAAATATAGCCCGGTGTGTGAACTTGCGGGAGAATAAGATATACGGCTTGAAGAGTCATGACTGTCATATTCTGCTACAACGTCTCTTCCCTGTTTTCATTCGACCGTTCCTTCACCGTCAGGTAAATTTGTGGTTAAAATTACGGTTAACCTGTCGTTGTTGGATTTTATATTAAATTTGTGATGTGTGGTTGGCCAGGTTGTGGAGCCGTTAGTAGCGCTGTCAAGATTCTTCATGAAGTTATGCACAAGGGAAGTGAGAAAATCCGATCTACGAGAAATGCAGGCAGACATCATATACATCATGTGTAAATTTGAGAGGATCTTTCCGCCAAATTTTTTCGATATCATGCCTCACCTGTTATATATATATATATATATATATATATATCTAATTATTTTCTATTGCATATATTTTCGGATATTTACAGTTCAATATCCGTTACAGATGGACATGATTAAATCTGATGATAATCCCAACTGGTCGCACGAACTATTACTTCTTGCGATGCAACCGCAACGGGCTAGAGTTTATCCCACCTGCACAGTGAATGGCGTCAAATTTGTATCTGAAGAGAGAGACAGCAGACGAAGAACACAGAATTCTGGGGTGATGGCGAAAGGTCATGGCCCTGACTATTACGGTGTTCTCCATTCAGTGGTCGAACTGGTTTATGCGGAAGGCATGAAAGTGCATCTGTTCAAGTGTAGATGGTTTGATACAGGCGCACAGAGCATGAAGATGGATCAGTACGGCAATTTATCGGTCAACACTGCTACAAGCGCCTACGAAGATGACCCGTTTGTTTTTGCGACATCGGTAAAACAAGTGTTTTATCTTGATGACCTTGCAAGGGGTGACGCGTGGAAAATAGCGAACATTGTGCATCCTCGAAACATTTACCGGGCGGCTACACTTGGAGTGACCATTCCAGGGCCAGAGGCTGATGCGTATCAGGAGCCGAACGCAGTAGGTATTCATGATGTAGCTACTGTTCGTCAAAATAATGTTAAACATGGTCGAGTGCTCAGAATTCGTAACGAAGATTCAACCTTTATTGATGTTGATCCAAATGAAGAAATAGACGACGACTCTGACGACGACTCTGACGACGAATTAAGGCATAGATTACCAGATATTAATTCCGATACCGAAGAAGACTCATCGGATGACTCAGATTACGAGCCTTAGCTTAGTTATAATTGAGCCTTAGCTTTATAATTGTTTGTATACTAAAAGAATATGTTTGTACTAAAATAAATAAAGCACATTTAAATTTCATTGTACAGGATTTTTTATTTTTACTCTTGGGCAACGATTTTAACATATGTCGTCGCCCAAGTATTATCTTGGCCGACGAAATTAGTTTAATTCGTCGGCCAAGAGTAATCCGAATAATTAAAATAAATAAAGCACATTTAAATTTCATTGTACAGGATTTTTTATTTTTACTCTTGGGAGACGATTTGAACAAATATCGTCGCCCAAGGATGTATCTTGGCCGACGAATTGGACTAATTTCGTCGGCCAAGAGTAATCTGAATAATTAAAATAAATAAAGCACATTTAAATTTCATTGTACAAGATTTTTTATTTTTACTCTTGGGCGACGATTTTAACAAATATCGTCGCCCAAGTATTATCTTGGCCGACGAATTAGACTAATTTCGTCGGCCAAGAGTAATCCGAATAATTAAAATAAAATAAAACACATTTAAATTTCATTTGAATAATTAAAATAAATATCCCGGGTATTTATTTTTTACCAAATTTTTATAGCCCCGTAAGAGTCTCGTCGATTGGAAACTATTCTCAGTTGAAGGTCCGGCCAGATTACGTGATTTGGAGGGTCGAATAGCCGTTTCCGTCCGTTTAGGTGTTTGACCGCGCCGATTGACCGGACGGATCGAGCCCTTATCTTTGTCAGATTGAGCTGAATTTTTTTCCACCTACGTAATTCGTTATGCTGGTCAAATCTGACGGTCGGTTTTCATTTCCTCTTCTCCGATCACCAAACTCACGTTATATGTACTAATGTTGTATAACTTTTTTATACAAGTGTTTAGTTTAAGTGTCGTTTTGAAGACAACGTATACGTAGAGGCCTCAAACGCAAAAAAGTCGTGAAATAAGATATGACCGAAACGGTGAAATACGTCAACCCGTGAAAAATGAAGATATTCCGGTAAAATTTCGGTGCCGGTTGTTCCGGTCAACGAAATTCTCTTATTTCTACCTAGTGGTAGCCCTATCCCGGGTATTTATTTTTTACCAAATTTTTATAGCCCCGTAAGAGTCTCGTCGATTGGAAACTATTATCAGTTGAAGGTCCGGCCAGGTTACGTGATTTGGATGGTCAAATAGTCTGAATTTTATGATAGAAATCTTGGCCGACGATTTTCTTCATCTTGGGCGACGAGATTTATAGTGAAGAATATAGTCGCCCAAGTAGACTATCTTGGCCGACGATTTTCTTCATCTTGGGCGACGAGATTTATAGTGAAGAATATCGTCGCCCAAGTAGACTATCTTGGCCGACGATTTTAAAAAAACAGGGCGACGATTTTTACAAAACATGCCGACGATTTTTATAGAATCGTCGCCCAAGAACGCCAGTATAAAAGGCAAAAATTCGGAAACCCTAACCATTTCTTCAGCCGCCAAGCCCTCTCTCTCTCTCTCTCCGAAAATCCTCTCTCTGCCCTCTCTCTCTCCCTCTCTCCGACCCCGACCCCGACCCCAATTCGGAACCCCGACCCCGACGTCGACCTACAATTTAAGGTATAACCCTAAAACCCTAAATTGGTTTTAATTGTTGTTGTTGTTGTTGTGATAATTGTAAATTGTTGTTGTTGTGATAATTGTAAATTGTTGTTGTTGTTGTTGTGATAATTGTAAATTGTAAATTGTTGTTGTTGTTGTTGTGATAATTATAAATTGTTGTTGTTGTGATAATTGTAAATGGTTGTTGTTGTGATAATTGTAAATTGTGATGTACGGTTTAGGGTTTACGGTTTACGGTTTAGGGTTTAGGGTTTAGGATTGTAAATGATTAAATAATTTAGGGTTTATTTAGGGTTTAGGGTTTACGGTTTAGGGTTGTTGTTTAGGGTTTACAGTTTACGGTTTAGGGTTTACGGTTTAGGGTTTACGGTTTAGGGTTTAGGATTGTAAATGATTAAATAATTTGTAAATATATTGTAAATGATTAAATAATTTTTAATTAAATAATATAAATTATAATTGTAAATATATTGTGGAAATTTTGTAAAAAATAATGGATTATTTTTGAGTAAGGATGTAAATATTCGTAAATGTAGTGTTGTGATGTAATAATTGCGAATTAATGTAAATAATTTGTTATGTGAATAAAAAAAATAATAAATCCTATAATAATTATTAAATTTTATTTGTGCTATTATTGTTGATAAATTTTTCGAAGTTTATGGTTATTTTTTGTGAACTTAATTATAAGACGGTAAAATATTTTTAATAAATTTATGGTTATTTTAAACAGGATGGCCATGAGGAGAACTTCTGGACAACGTTCGGGTGCGAGGAGCCAAGACGGCTCGGACGGTACCTCAAACAACCCGTCCGAATCACCGTCGATCGGGTTTCCGTGGCAGTTGACGGCCCGACGTGAGGCGCTTAGGGGTGGCGCGAGCGGGTCGGGTTCTGCTGGGCAGTCGGGTCCCGCAGCGACGGCTCCTCGTCATCCACCCATACTGGGCCGGTCGCGATCCCGCAGCGACGCTCCCACACAGTCGTCCCCGACCGACGGTGATGGCGGGTCATCCGGGGTCCCTATGGTGCCGTCCGGCCTCTTCCTTCCTCCGACGATACCGGCGATACCTCGCGTCGATGAGGAGGGTCGACCGATTCGGGAGCAGCTCCCGCATGTGGCACCGCACGAGGCCTATATCTACCGGGAGTTTCCCACGCCTCTTCATCCCGTGACGGTCTCCGAGCAGGCGGACGGAGACGAATCCGTCGGCTCAGCCTCATCCTCAGGTAATTTATTATTACTTTTTTGTCGATTTACATTTTTTTTTTTGTAAAAATGTATTATTAATATTAAATTTGATTCACAATGTCACAGCCGCCGGAACGAGAAGGCGGAACAGGAGAGGCACCGTCAGCAACAAGGGACTCGATAGGGCGGTCGAGTCCGCTGGACGGATCGCCATCCCGTTTTCCAACGGGAAACCGGTGGACGCCGCGTTGGGAAACCGGTACACGCGCGCCGCGGGAGGCACCATCCGCTCCAGACTCCCTATGTTGTGGGGAGTCTGGAGCCAGGTTCCTGATGGAGTGAAGGAGATGCTCCATCAGTCGATGTCGGTGAGTTTACTCGATCAATTACTAATTTTTTAACTAATAAATTATTTAATTATCGAAAAAAATACTAACAAGTGGTAATGCAGCAATGGTTTGTGGTTCCCGAGGAGGGACGTGACTGGGCGGACAAGGCCCATAGGGAGAGGTACATCTATTTAATAATTTATTAAATTTTATTTTTTAATAATATATTTAATATTTTTTTTGTATATGTAGGTTCAAGGAGTGGAAGCACGACCTCCGGGAACACTGGAAGAAGTACGGGAGCGACCGTTCGGGTACCCCGAAGGAGTTCGAGTATCGGGAGTACGAGTGGCGGTGGCTTCTTGTCACGCAGTTCAACGACCCTCACAAACAGGTAATTCGTAAACAAATTTGAATATTTAATTAGTGAATTAATTATAATTGTATGTTTTTAAATATTTACTAACGATAATTTTTTTTTGAAGCACCTCGCCCGGGTGAACGCTGAGAACCGGCAACAGAACACAACCAACCATCGTGCCGGTTCGAGGCCGTTTTCGGCCATCATGGACGACGTGCGGCGAGAGCGGCCAGAGGAGAACCCCTATGTGGGGACCTTTCAGAGGGCATATCCTCATTCTAAGGAGGATCTTGTAAGTTCCTTATATTTTCTAATTTTTAATTTTAATTACATTTTATTAAATGTATATTAATATATTTTTATAATATATCCAATTAGGCGAGGGTGAGGGAGGCGGAGCAAGAGGTCATCAGAGGCATGGTGAACGACACATGGCCGGGCACGGCAGAGGATGACATGTCAGAGGCCATGTCCAGGATCGACACTTCAGATCCTACCGTTGGGGCGCGGATTATGGCCACTGCCTTCGCGCAGCGTTCCAACACCTATTATTGCCGGGGTATGGGAGACGCTGGAAAGGGGATCCTGAAGACGACGCCAGGATTTCAGCGCAAGGGAGCCGCCGGAGCCTCAAGCAGCAACAGCCAGACCACTCGGCTACAGGATCAGTTCGCAAGTCTACAGTCTGAGCTGGAAGCCCAAAGAGCGAGGGAGTCTGAGCTGGAAGCCCAAAGAGCGAGAGAGATGGCGGCGATGGCGGAATCATATGCGGCTTCCAATGCTGCGCATATGGAGCGGGTGAATGAAGTCACCAATGCCAACCAGGCGGCTATGGGACAGTGGATGACTGCCTGCATGGCTGCACTTGCGGCCGGACAGCCGTTTCCGCCCATGCCTACGCCTATACCATTACCTCAGTGGCCCCATCCTCAGTGGCCCCAGCCTCAGCAGCAGCCTCCTCAGCCTGACCAGCCGCCGCCTCAGGACCCTCCGAACGGGAATGATGAGTTAGATTTCGGGTTTATCGATCCATAGGCAGAATTTTTGTAATAAATTATTTATAAATTTATAAATTTGTGTTATTTTTAATTAAATTTTAGTATTAGAAAAATTTAAAGAAATGCCGAAAAAAAAATTCCACCAAAAATTAAAAAAACATTATTTATATATTTAAAAAAATTATTTAATTATTTTTTAAAAAAAAATTTAAATATATCTTAGGCGACGAAATTTCTAAATCGTCGGTCAAAGACTTACCATCTTAGGCGACGAAAAAAAAATATCGTCGCCTAAGATGTAGTGATCTTAGGCGACGAAATATTTATTTTCGTCGCCCAAGGTTAGAAGATCTTAAGCGACGAAAAAAAATTTCGTCGGCCAAGGTGTTAAATCTTGGGCGACGAATATTTTTGGGCGACGAGAGGTATATTTTAGGCGACGAAATTAGTATCGTCGCCTAAGAATTACTCTTAGGCGACGACGGAATTAAATTTCGTCGCCCAAGTTCTTGACCGACGTAGTTATGGCGACGACGTCTTGGCCGACGACATGTCGTCGCCTAAGTACTTAGGCGACGAAATTTTTTAACAGGGCGACGATTTTTTTTCGTCGCCCAAGACCTATTTTCTGGTAGTGAACACAGACCAGTACAAAAACAGTTAAAACTTAGGGGATCGACCAAGTGTTTAACATAAAGATGACAAGAAGGAAACGAAAGTCAAGGGACATGGATGACGAAAGGAACTAGAAACGATCAATCCTTAATAGTGACCTTATTCGATAATAGATACTAATCTCGTGAAGAGATATATGCCTTAATTAATTAGTACCACCAAAGACAACCTTCAGTTTCTTTATCTCCAGAAAGTCAAGAAAAGTACTGGCCTTTATCAATTCAGTAGAAAGGTTGCTTTTAAATAGTGCATAGTCCACAATCTGTAGACCTGGCCTTGGACTGCTGTAGCTGACGAGTGCAACTGTGGTACCATTTCCAACATCCACTTGGAAGTGCAATAACCCTTGAGGGAAAACCATAATATCACCTTTCTTAATAGTTTTGAGATATACTGTGTTCCCATCTGAGGATATGAACCCGGCAACTAATGTTCCTTCTGCAACAAATAGGACTTCATTCGCTCCGGGGTGTATATGCAAAGGGATAACCCCACCGGGAGCCATGTCGACACGAGCCATTGAAATGCCAAGGCCATTCACACCAGGAAACTAGTCAGCAGACGCAGGGGTGTTTGCAGCTTTGAAAATGTTCATGGTGTTACCGGGAGTACCTAGGCCGGAGAATACGAAATCATTCACTGTAACCATTTCATCCTTTTTGCAAGAGTAGCCTGCAGGTCCAGAAGGAGCTGTGTAGTCAGCAACACAAAAGTCTTGCACAGCAGCATAAGAGAAGGAGAGAAGGAGAGAAAACATGCAGAAGACATAGATAATCTCCATCTTAAGAAAGTATAGCTAGTTTTCGATGTGTTTTGAATTTGATAGATTAAGAAATTGAGGCTCATATATATAATGGGGGATTCACAATGGTAATGAAGTTAAAAGTGCAAGCTAGATGGGGGAAAAGGGTAACTTTCAAGCTGTGATGATACTCATGATAGCTGACATACAAATATATATGCATATGCAAATTAATTTGATTGTTTTTACTCAGTTAATACACAACATGAGACTTTTTTTTTTTTTTTTTTTTTACACTTCAGCAAGTTGCTGGCAATGAAAATCAGTGGACCATCAGTTAGGCTTTACCTACTGTACGTTATATTTTACCTAACATTTACAACTATAGGGTGGTCATGGGCTAATTGAGCTTACCTGTGTACCTAATATACTTATTAGGCTGTAAATTGTAACAGTGAATTGGGGTCCCGGGCAAATTTGCAACTCTTTGGTTAGTTTAAACCAGCGGAAGATGGTACGAAAAGATGGTCATTTTCTATGATGTAATTTTTTTTATCAAATACACAATTAATATGCTACTATATTCTGAGTCGAACACATTTACAAAAAGAAACTCGTGTCACTAAACCAAACGCAAACGGTACTAGACTTCCAAAGGTGGAATTTGAAATTTTGTTTCTAACTAGGGAGATTTGAGCTTGAACATGCATGACAATGGCCATTTTAGGTAAAAGCATTGCTTCATTTTGGAAACATTACAACAACACATGCTAAATACATGAGTTTCCACCCAATCAAATTTATAGGGCCATTAAACTTCAAACTTGTACATTGAGAGTTCAACCTTCTCCATCACAGTGAGGGAATTAAAGGGACAAGGATAACGAAATTAAGTAAAGAGACATTGATCAATCTTAGTCATGACATTATTCATGAATCTTTAGTCATGACATTATTCGATACTAATCTCGTATAATTATGTTATACTTAAGCTTCCTTATATCAGGAATGTCGAGCAAAGTAGTGCGAGCTACCAATTGAGTTGGAAAGTTATTTTGAAATGGTGCATAGTCCAGAATCTGCAGACCTGGACTTTGACTACTGTAGCTAGCAAATCCAAGTCCAACGGCTGGATCGGAGTAGCTCCAATAGTAACTTGGAAGTGCAATAACCCTTGAGCACCACTTTTAATAGTTGTTATATAAACTGTGTTGTGCACTTTCCAAAAAAAAAAAAAAGTGTTGTGATCCAAGGAAATGAACCCAGCAACTAGTGTTCCTAGTTGTAAAAGGAACACCACTGTAGCTCCGCAGTGTATGTGTAAAGGGACAACACCACCGGGAGCTAAGACTACGTGAGCCATTAAAATACCGAGGCCGTTCAGCCCCGGAACTTGATCAGCAAATGCAAGGGTATCTCCAACTCTGAAAAGGTTTGAGGTGTTACCGGCAACTCCTAACTCCGCGAGTATACAAAATCATTCACTGTAACAGTTTCGGGCTTTTTAGTTTTTACAGGAGTAGCCCTGCAGGTCCAAAAGGAGCTGTGTAGTCTGCAACACAAAAGTCTTGCACGGCAGAAAAGGATGATGATGGAATGAGAGAACATATAAAGAAGATGAAGAAGATCGTCATCTTAATCAATGAGGTTTGTCGATGAGTGAAAATGATCCTCACATATATAATGGGATTCACAATATAACTATGTACATGCCGTATTCGCGTGGGTAATAAAGTCGAAAGATGGGGAGAAACGGTAAATTTGAAGCTACGAGCCATGCGAATATGATAGTTGTCTATGAGCTAAAAGCCTAAAATCACAACAAAAAGCCTCTAAATTTCAAGATGTGAGCCATGTGAATATGATAGTTGTCTTACTTGTCCATGAGCTAAAATCACAACAAGAAGCCTCTTTCTATTTCTGAAACCGCAGGAACAGCAAGAAATGCACTCGTCTTATTGCCACTACTGCTGCAAGTTACTGCATTCTATAACTCATCTCCATGTAGGTGTGTTAGGATTTAGGAATATACAAAAAGTTCTGTCACAATATTAATATATTATACCATGTAAAATTTCTTGTCAAAATAATTAATATTCCGAGTAGAAAAATGTTTATTATTTTCTTATTTAAAAAAAGAAAGAATAAGAAGCATATATCTGATGTATACTTGAATTGCACTGTTGTATTTCTGTTCTAGTGCCTTGTGTGTACTTGAATTGCTGTATTTTACGCTACTATATAATGTAAAACTGCTGTCCAGGTGCATAAGAATAATAATTTGCAAGAATCGATTTTAAATTTTGAATGCAATGACTTGTGACAGTAGCTACACAAGTTATTACAAACAGAAATTCAGATCAATGTTTGCTTACAGCACAAGTTATTACAAACTGACTAGAAATTACCTCATCAATGGAGAAACAAAGAACCCAATTTCAGGCATTGATGAAGGAAACAATCTCCTTCATCAGAGCCACAGCATTATCTCCAGTTGGATTGTTCAAGTGAAAGACATGATCCTCCCCCTTAGACTCTACAACCTCCACACTCCCACTCCACTCACTCTTCTTCAACAACTCACTGTAATGCCACCCCCTATGCACCAACCCATCCTTCTCAGCAACAAAAACCATCACTCTCTCCGCCGCCAGCTTCCCCAATTTCGGATCCTTACCCGGGTTTATAAACGGGTCATCCGCCCCACTGGTGGTCGGAAATGCAAACCTCCATATACCTTCAGCCATTGCTCTATTCTCAGCCTCAGTGGGTTCATCCCCAACTGGTTCTGACCCCCAAAAATAGGGATGCACTAAAACAACCCCATTGAGCTTCACACCAACCAAACCCTCACACCCAATTCTCAAACCCATGTGATGTGCTATATTAGCACCAGCACTATCACCACCCAAGAACACTTTCCCAAAATCAGCATAGTTATTCAGCCACTCATCTGGTCCTTTTCCCTCAAAATGGGACCCGACCCATTTGAGCGCGGTCCATGAATCTTCAAACCCAATTGGGAGAGGGTTCTCTGGGGCCTTTCTATAAGCCACAGACACAGCAACCACATTTGTCTTGGCAACCAAGGAAGTGACATAGCTATTGTAATAGGCACAGAATGGTGACCCCATACAAAACCCACCTCCATGGTAGTAAACAAGGAGAGGAAGCTTTGTTGGGTTTTCAGTAACTTTGGCTTTGGGGATGTAGAGCCTAACTGTGAGCCCTGTTTCGTCTGAGATCACAGCGTCTTTGGTTTCGACACCGGTTTGGGGATCAAACGATGTTGGAACAACGTCAGTGTTGGCGAGCCGTTCGATGCGGCCGTCTTTGTAGATTATGAGGAAGGGGGAGAAGTCTTTGTAGACTTCAGTGCTTGGATTTGACTCCATGGCAGAAGTGGAGGATGTTTGAGATCGAGTAATGATGCAGGGCTTTCTGTGAGTAAGAGAGAAACGTGTGAATGAAGAAGGGGGATGGGAATCGAGGTTTACAGTGAGAGTTGGAGTTTTTGGTTTGGGACATATAGAAATGGCAAGGCCGTAAAGAAAAGTTGCCATATCTCTACTTCTTCGCCCTTCAGCCAACCAGCATTTGATAAACGTCACAATAACATATCAATTATTATCTCTTTAGATTCCTTTCGGCTAGCACTGTCGATGTGTTTTTCTCCATATTTCCATGGCACGTCTAGGAGGTATTTTAACACGACTCGAATTCGACACAAACTTAGCAACTTAACTGAAATTGGAATACCAAACATACAAAATAGTGTAAACGACTCGATATCAATTTTTAACACAGTAATCATGAAACCGACTGCTATCTCAATTTACCAAGCTGTTTCTCTCAAGAATTTGGTTTCGAGTTAAGTTGAGTTCGAGCAAATTTTGAACTTAGCTCAATCTGAATTCAATCAGTTAGAGTTAACAGCCTTTATTCGTACAATCTAAGAAAGTTCGAGTTATAGCGGAGTAAACTAGAGTTCAGCCGGTAAGAATTGGATCATCATTTGTGAGTTGTGACTTTGGTAATTTGAGGTTCTTTTTTTTCGATAAGGTAAAACTGGGTTGGTTGGTGTTCCTTTTACCTAAATTTCTCACAATGTTACCATCTAAAAGATAAATTAGCTCAAACTTTACATCACACTGATGTCCCTGTCACTTGTTTTCCTCGTCTTTGGTGTGGTCTGCTGGTAATTGGAGATCCGGCCAACGACGAGTTGGAAGTATTTAGAAGCTGGGTGAAAACTGAATATGAACATGAATTTCTCATGAGAAGCCAAACTCTTTTGTGACACAACTTGATGCCCAAGTCCCATAATCAAGGTAACCATTGTTAACGAGCGGAACTGAAGTGGTAACGAGTACAGTGGACCACCTCAGTTTTGGTTTCCATTGAAAATGTGACAATGGCATTGCATTGTAACAATGACATTGTGTCGTATTGTTTGTGTTTGTTTAGAACGTAGTGTTTCAACTTACTTTTAGAAGAAATTTTTTTAACAAGAGTACATGACGTATGAGTCACTGAGAATTAAAGTGAATATACTTTACAAAACATCACAATGATACATGAAGTTCAAAATCCGACTCAAAATCTATACATACCTTCAGTTTGACTGTTAGTCAATCTAATTCTGTTAATTTTATAAGAGTAAATTTGTCTCTTCAGTAGTGATAATGAAAAAAGGAAAGGAAAAAAAACAAAAAATGGAGATGAGAGTCCAATTGGTGGCTTCATTGTTCTGCACCCACCTAAGTGACCAAACCCTTTTATCATCTTCTCCAAACACCAATCAAATTGAAACAGTTACTAGGATTTTGCATCAGTACTGAATATAAATGGTAGAGGATTTTCTGGTGTAAAGATTTTTGACGAAGGTTTTATGAGGTTTTGGTCTGAAGAACGGCGAGACGAAGTTGATGAGTCAAGGCCGAAAGCTTGGAGTATCAATACGGCGAGCAAGGGGAGACCGAACACCCATGAAACTAATCTGGGCACCCTTCCCATCATCTTCAAGCACAGACCTCGCAAGTGATCTTGGATCCGGAATCAAATCCAAAGCTATAACTGTTTCACCTCCCTCAAAAATTGAATTGTCTTGATCATAGTTACTGAATCAAGCCCGACCATTCAAAAATCTGGTTTTGCTCAAAGAGGGAGAAATTGGGTTGTGAGTTGTCGGAGAGGAGAAAGAGAGGCCAGGGGTCTTGGAAGGAGTGAGGGAGAGAGAAATTGGGCAGTGGTCGCCGAAGAGAGAGAGAACTTGTGGGTCTCAGATGGAGAGAGATCAAGAGAGAGAGAGATTGTGTGTAGAAAGACTAAATTGTCTTTTTCGAAAATTAATAATGACATAAGAGTTAATGGTGTTATTAACAACATGTATTAAAAATGTGTAAGATTATCAATCTCATGTACCGTTATGATGTTTTATAAAGTTGAGTAATCTTAATTCTCTGTGACTCATATGTCATGTACTCTTGTTAAAATTTTCCATTTCTAGAATAAATGAGGTTTGAATTTGTTTTTTTAAGAATACAGCATTTCATCACCTTATTCTATGAATTGAAATGTGATAATCATTTGGATTGAAGGGCTTGGGATCCTAGATCTGACAATGGTTGGTTTTGCCGGCAATTTTACTCGCCTGAAGCTTGAAAGCCGACCAAGTCATGGGATATGCACAAATGTGAGTTTGGGTTTTGGAAATTTCATTCTAATTTATTTTCATGTTTATCTAATAATTGAATTTGAGCTTGGCATTTGAAGAAAAACATGTAGATGCGAGCTTCTTAGCGACATCTTCTGATGGGGACAACTCGTTTTAAGGGGCTGTAACCTCTCATTCATCCCAATCCAATTTTTCATATTCGAGTGAGACCTGAACAATATGAAAATTATCTAAGTTAATATCGTCACACAGATCAATCACAAAGAATCAATTTGACCTTGAAAGAAAGGTTTTCCAAAATCACTTACCTGATTAACTAGTGTTGAACAAGCTAGCTAGAGATCGATGTAACTGCTAAATAAAGTAAGTTTATTACATAGCAAGCCAATCAGTACAAAGTTGAGAATTACATATCAGTGAACCTGAAGGTGAGAAGCCAATCAAGGATTCCTAGCAGAACTAAACCCGCCATCACCCACCACCTTAGTTTTGGTTGATGAAAGAACCAAACCTCTTGATCAAATCCAAAGCCTTGTCACCCTCAGGTTTACTCAACAAGTGAAACTCATGAAACTCATCCTCATGTTCCACAACTTCAACACTCCCACCCCACTCACTCTTCTTCAGCTCATCACAGTACCACTGCCCTACCTCTCTCAGATGATCCCTCTCCGCAAAAAATATCAACACCCTCTCACACCCAAGCTTCGCCAGATCCTCCGCCGGCGGCCTCAGCCTCCTGTCCTGCACCCCACCGTTCTCCGGACACATGTACAGCCACATTTCATCGTCCACAGCCAACCCGCCAAAAAAGGGATGCACCAATACCATTCCCGCCAATTTCACTCCGGGTAACCCTACTGACCCGACCCGAACCGCCAGGCTGCTACACATGTTGGCTCCGCCGCTGTCGCCGCATAGGAAGACCCGGTTGAAGTCGGCGTAGTGGTTCATCCACGGGTCGGGTCCAGACCGGGTCGAGTGGGACTGGACCCATTTTAGGGCGGTCCATGTATCGTCATAGCAAGCGGGTATGGGTCGATCCGGGAACAGCCCGTATTCAACTGAGACGGCAATGGCGTTGGCTTCGGCGGCTAAGGAGGTGAGGTGCTTGTGAAATATAGGAGAGAAAGCCGACTCGAAGCAGAACCCGCCGCCGTGGATGTAGAACAGGACGGGGAGTTTCTGGGTCGGGTCGTGGACCTTGGGTAGGAAGATACGGGCAGAAACGGCTGGTTCGGGTGAAATGATGGCGTCTTTGGATTGAACTCCGGTGACGGAGTCGGTGGAAGGCGGGACTTTTTGGGTGTTGTAGGATATTTCGACGCGGCCATCTTTGTATGCCTTGAAAAAGCGAAACTCGTGAGTGACTTCGTTGTTAGAGTTGGTTGACTCCATTGGAGAAGGGAAGAGGAAGCTTTGAAGAAGATGGTTAACGTCACCCAAAGTAAAGCTTACACTTCAAAAAGTTAAAGGCGTACAGCAGGTTGATCAACTTTTCTTTTAGCACATTTTCTTTTAGGCACAATAATTGGTCTGATAGTGGACCAACTTTTCTTTTAGTACATTTTCTTTTAGGTACAATAATTAGTCTGATAGTGGACCCTTTTGATACTGAAGATCACCTAATGGATTTATTTTTTTTAGAATGAAAAAGAAAATTAGAACGAGATGCCTAAATGTAACGTCTGCGCGGTCTGAGAAGAAAGAATCTCTGACAAGATCTTCGGATGATGGAGACCGTGTCTGATATTTGTAAGAGCGTCTGTTAACCTAATGGTTGTTGTTGTTGTTGTTGTTTTGTTACAAGCAAAGCATCTTTTTTTGTCTAATGTTGATTGGCTTATGGTTATGGTTTTTGTGTGTTTGTAACATCCTACTTTGTACTTAAGTAATGGGACATTTATGTTCATTAAAACATGTATTGCAAGGGCTCTTCTTCTTGTTCGTAACTTGATGTCGTTGATGGATGAAATTTATAGTTTTGGAGATAGTGAAAATTCTACGTTCTTTGTCTTATTGTAAGTTGTTTTATGCTTCATCACATTAGTTATATAAAACAACATCCTACTAAAGAGCTAGTACTAGCATCAATTGATTAGTCACGCTTTATATATTAGAATAATGGCAAACGAAGTGTTTTAACCAACTTAAACCCTCAAAATGTGGGAAGCTAATTTTCTTGCCATAGCGGACATTAGTCACTTTACTCTTATTGCTGGCTAGAAGAATAGACTTCATCTATCTTCAGTCAATGATTTTAATTTCGATTTTCATAGTTAAAGTTGTATAAGAAGTTTTTCGTTGTAATCTTTGTTTTTGTTTTCGTTTGTATTTTGTTCCTTCATCGAAAAAAAAAACCTCAGAATGTGTAAGCTCACTATAACAACGGCACAAGTGATTAATTACTTACACAATAGCCACATTAAAATGAACTATTACACAACAAATCTGATTTCTACTTATTCAAACACCAAATGAAAATTGGTAGACCATGCCATAATCTCACTTATTGAAAATTACAACTTCCTTGGAGGAAGAGGTGATCCGTGAGAGTCACCTACTTCTGTTTGATAAAGCAACCAATTTTCTTGATCAAGTGTTGACATATTGGCTATTCCTATTCAACACAAGAAATCCTAATGAAGGAAGGAAAGGATGTACAAGATCAAGAAAGTATAAAGTCTAGGACAAAATACTGCATAATCGAAGACTTCATGATAAAGATCAAGGTAATGAGATTTTAACATCTCATATATGGTAAGTAGATCTGGCTTTCAAGTTGATAAGTTTTTGATTGGGGAAATTTTGTGAAAAGTCTTCTTTCTAAAGACTTCCATATCAAGAACATTAATTGTTATTATGCAGGATATCTTATTTCCATATCAGTATCTGCATAAACATATCTGATCCTATATGCATAATCATTGTTCTTAGGGTGATTAAGAAATTGATCTATGATTTATCAAATGGCTCTGTTATAGCATGAAATTGTTACATGAGTTTTGGAAAGTGCAGAATGATAGTGGACTGAATGCATCTTTCCAGAAACGAAAATTATTCTTCTCATTGAATTGCATTAGTTGAGGGGGAGTGTCAACCTCTATAAATTGCTCCTTATGTGGTTTGTGAGCATTAAGCTTTTTGTGATTGATCAAAGTCCTTGATTTGGAGTTGATATTGTGTATGATCAATTTGCAGACTGCTTGAGTGTGTTATTCCAAAGACTGGGCCTTTCTCTGTTACTTGCATTTAGGTTGCACTTGAGATTGCTGAAGCAAAGGTTTGGTGTGAGATTGAAGCTGGTTGTGTTGCAGAATTCAACTAACTGGTTGTGTGAAATAACTTAAGTATACTGATTGTGTGAGAATTAGTTTGGAAGAAACTAAGAGAGTTTAAGTCTTAGTTTTTGACCTTGTATCTAGTTGTGTGTAAGAACTAGAGAACTAAGAGTGATATTAATCTTAGTGCCTTTGATTTAGTTTCTCTTTTTAGAGATACATGAAGTTAAACCAGTTGTATGAGAAGTGACTGTTGTAATCAGATTCAAGTGTTGATAGTTGTGTGAGAACTATTTCTTTTGTAAACTCTGAATTGAAAATTAATTTGAATAATCTTGATTGGTGTTTTTTCCCTCACTGAAGTTTTTGCATCATTCCATTGAAATTTCATATATGTGTTTGTTTCATATGAATTATAATCCATTTCATTACTTTCATCAAGTCAAGAGCTCTCTCACCATCGGGTTCGCTCAACAAGTGAAACTCATGGGCAACATCCTTATGCTCCACCACTTTAACACTCCCACCCCACTCACTCTTCTTCAGCTCATCACAATACCACTGCCCTATCTCTCTCAGATGATCCTTCTCTGTAAAAAATATCAACACCCTCTCACATCCAAGTTTCGCAAGATCCTCCGTAGGCGGCCTCAGGTCCTGCACCCCTCCGTTCTCCGGACACATATGTACATCCACATTTTGTTGTCCTCTAACCCGCCAAAGAACGGGTGCACCATAACAATTCCTGTAATTTTAACCTCGGGTAACTCATTAGAACCGATCCGAACGGCCAAATTGTGACACCATGTTCGCTCCAACGTTGTCCCCACCGAAAAAAAGTATATCGAAATCAGCATGTTGGTTCAACCATGGGTCGGGCCCATCAACAGTGGAATGAGATACAACCCACTTAAGTGCGGCCCATGAGTCCTCGTAGGAGGTGGGTATTGGCTGCTTCGGGAACAACCCGTATTCAACCGAAACCGCAATGGCATTGGATTCATGGTCAATGTGGTGAGGTGTTTGTGGAAAATAGGAGAGAAAGCGGATTCAAGGCAAAACCCGCCACCATGGATGTAGAAGAGGATGGGTAGCTTTTGGGTTGGGTCATGGATCTTGGGTAGGAAAACATCATATTCCTTTACTTGTTAGCTTGAGTAGATATATATCTACGAAGCCGTTCGAGAGCGGAAGTCCACACTCGGCTTAAAGTGCAGACGTCCCTCTGTTCCCCACCGTACGGCACTGGCATGGCGAGGGTGCGCCTCCGCCTCAGCGGACTCTAGCAGCGTCCCCGACCAATTTCCACTGATCGATTATTTTTAAACCAATTTATTTTCCTTATTCACAACTAGATCGTCATTTATAATATGGGCAAATAAGGGTCATTCCCGCAGAGGACTAAATGAATCTAACTACTCAAACGATGTCACAAAAGTGACTACTGATCCTAGCGACCAGCAGTCGAAAACCTAATTATTTGACTAACCTAAACAAGTCAGAAAACTACAAACATTTACAGACTCGAACTAGATAGACAGACGGACTCACGTACAAAATTTCAGATGAATCAGAGTTCGTTTGCTATGCCTACACACTGCGAACCCAAGCAGTTGGTCCTCCGGCAGAAAGTTGAGCGGTGAGCGCCTGAAGAGGGGGAAGTATAGCTGCAGCCATAGGTCCAAGATCCATAGCGGCCCGGCAAGCAGGTGGAAGGGCTTCAAAGAGATTGTGTGGAGGGCCTGGTAGAGTGCCCCTAATACGGGTTGCCCTAGCCCAACTTCATTGTCATTGTAAAGCGCTACGGCTAGTTTCTTCCACTTGTCCGTAGGGCTGTGGGCGCTACCACAAAATATAAATTTATTAACCAATACTCAAGGAAAGCAATACCTCCTTCGTGCCGCTCTGTATGCTGGATAAAATAGTTCCTCCAGATTGGGAATGAAGCCTTTAGGGTACAACGTGCTCCTAAGTTGCAGGTGTAGGTGAACTCGGTCGTCGCGTAGTCACTCGGAACATGTGGATTGGCAGCCCCGTGATGGTAAGGACGTCCAGCAGAGAAATTCTCATATGCCTGAAGGGAAAGGCGAAGGTGTTGGTGCCACTGTTCCATAAGCACGCCGTTGCAGCGATCGGCTCCATGTCGGTGTAGGTGGGCAGCGAGAAACTAAGGGCGATAGCCTTAGCGATGCCCACCGCCTCCCAGATCGGTTGATTGGTCTGGAGTCGAGCCTCATAACATGCCCGCTCTTCGCTGGTGGTATTGGGCCATTCTCCCACTCGGATGTTTACATGGGAGTGAGCCTGCTGAACCTAGGTCACAAAGTCGCCAGGTTGACGACGGTGGGCGAGGATTGGGCGGCACACGGAGTTGGTGTAGTAATTGAGATCTGCGGTTGAGAGAGGCTGAGAGGGAGTCGGGCCGAGCAGGGCTTCCCCGGTCTCAAGGAAGTAGATGGGTGCTCCCTGTGGAGGGTTCTCGGCCAAGCATCGGGCGAAATCGGTAGACCAGTCGATCGCCGTCGTGATACTAAGGTTGGGATCTCAAACGATTGGTTTTGGAGGCATTTTGCTGGGTTGAGTTTTTAGAAGGGACAACAGCGAGGGTTTTGTTCTGCAAAAAGGAGAGAAATGGATAGATGGATGGAGGTGACGAAATGCAGGGACCTGCTTTGCGTGTTTTAAAGGGGACGGACCGTAACGTTCTTTCAATCAATAGTTATGATGAGGGGAGGCGACGACGCTGAAACGTCAACACCTTTCAAATTTTGAATTACTGAAACGTACTCATTAAGGCCTCTTCGCTTAGCTGTTATAGATAAGCTAAAGCTCAAGGCCTAGGGGCCAATGTTTGAGTCTAGTTGATATTTCGGTCCAAGACTACGTAATAAGTTTTGGATAACATTTGGGCCACTACCTGCGGCTCTTTGAAGAATAAATCCCGTTAAGGAGTGCAAGCTTCGGAAGCGCGCGAGATAGATTTTTACAGGAACTGTAGCACCCTGCGAGATAAGGATAGCTCTTGTTATTTGAGTTTGCATAGGAGACTAAAAGTTTTTTGGATAACGCAGGATTAGCGTTTGTGACTTAGGTGGAGTCTATCTAATTGGCAAGTGTCATGCAGGTGTTTAGTTCGCGAGCGAGACGTGTCCTTGTGTTACTCTAATTGCTGAGTCCGAATTGGATTGTGGTTACATTTCTACTAACTAGCTGCAAATCCCTATAAAAGGAAGGTTCGAGGATCATTTACACACACAATCAAATCATACAACTACAACAAAAACTCTTCGAGTTTCTCGAAACTCTCGTTTATTTTTGATACTGCTAAGTTACCTCTCTGCTCTTTCTAAGGATTGTGGCCAAAACAGGTGGGACTACCTTTCCCAACTTTGAATTTTAAGTTCCATTTTTATCGATTTGATCGGTTGGTACTTGTTTAGATGTGTGCTAACTTTCTTTTGACATACTGAAGTTAGCACTAGGGTGATCAGGAGCTCAGGACTCAGAATTGGCGGTTTTCATTAGCAAATAAGTTTGGGTTGGTGGTAATCTTTTCATATCAAGATTAGCCGCACCAAATTGAATATTTCTTTTTGTTCGAAAAGCAAAAAAAAGAATACGACCTAAAACATCTTATACGACCAAGATTGATGAGATCAAAATAGTAGGCATGAGAGGCATTAAGTTGCGAATTATCATGCCGGCCATACTCTAGCATCGACCAAGTTTCACAAGTTCATGTAAAAAAACTACCTTCACAATGTATATGCCGGGAAGATACATTATTAAGCGACCGAGCGCCACACCACCAATTTGTATTGATGTCAAATTGTAGCAACAAATGTGAAGCAAATTTTTAAGAATTGTTACATTTTGATTTCCGGTGCCTAAGTTATTTTGATTACGAAAATCAATGAAAAGTTATTTTCATTACTAGGAGAGATGTTTGAATCGATTCAAACTTGCTTTGGTTGCTAGAAGTGGATGAGCATGTTAAAGTACTATGTCCCAAATCGATCTCTTATTGTTAAGGGTTACAAGGACGGTAGTACATATATAACGCTTACAAACTCTGAAAGCAATCTATGAATTAATGAAAGAACAAACAGTCTTGATCAAATCCAGGGCCTGCTCATCCCCAGTCTCATGCAAATGAAAGCAATGCTCCTTCCCTTTATTCTCCTTCATCTCCACACTCCCTTTCCACCCACTCTTCTTCAGCTCCTCCACATAGCTCCTCCCCACTCCGTTCAAGTGATCCTTCTCCGCCACAAACACCAACACCTTCTCACACCCGAGCCGCCGTAGATCCTCCGCCGCCGGCTTCAGCCTCCTATCTTGCAACCCTTCATTCTCCTTGTTTATATACAGCCACATCTTATCATCATCAGTCCCACCAAAGTAGGGATGCATCAGAATCGCACCCACCACTTTCACTCCGGGCAACCCGACCGACCCGACCCGGGACACCAGAGTGTGTGTTATGTTCCCTCCCGCGCTGTCCCCGCCGATGAAGACTCGGTTAAAGTCGGCGTATTCGTTTAGCCATTGATCCGACCCGGTTCCGTCGGCGTGGGTGGTGACCCATTGGAGGGCGGCCCAGGAGTCCTCGTAGCAAGCGGGTATGGGCCGGGTCGGGAAGAGGCCGTACTCGACGGAGACGGCGATGACGTCGGCGGAGGAGGAGATGGTGGAGACGTAGTTGTGGTAGGTGGAGGAGAAGGCGGACTGCATGCAGAAGCCGCCGCCGTGGACGTAGAAGAGGAGGGGGAGTTTTCGGGTCGGGTCCTCGGCGGATTTGGGGACGAAGATGCGGGCGGAGATGGGTGGGTCGGTGGAGATGGTGACGTCTTTGGAACGGACGCCGGTGGTGAGGTCGTCGGCGGCGGGGATTTTGTCGAAGGAGGGATGGGTTCGGTGGATGGTGCCGTCTTTGTGGACGCGGAAGAAGCGGAAGACGTGTTCGACGTCGGAGTGATCGCCGGCGGCGGCCATTGGAGAATGGGAAGAGAAAGTGGTGGTGGTGGTGACTGGCGAGTGAGGTATTGAGTGATTGAATGAGAAGGTTTTACTGGGATTTATGCGGAGATTCAACTACTTGTCTTTGGTTTTTTTTTTTGGTTACATACTTGTCTTTGATTTTTGATTCAACTAATTTTCTTGGTAGTGAATCAGCTGCTTTTCTATTCGCTTTTGACTACTTGAAATGGCGGACCGAAGAGGGGAACGGATTAAGCGTCTTACCCAAAAAAAAATGCTTTAAGCGACAAGTGGTAGTGCGGTAGAGCTTGGCTCAATACTATTTGGATTTTGAGGTTCGACTTGGATCAGTTCTATACTATGTTACACCGATACTCCACTTTTATGGAGTGTCCGACACTACTGACACACCGATACCAATATGATACACTAAAATGTGTGTTTGTCCGACACTCCGGACATACTGATATCGATACGATACACTATAATGTGTGTCCGATACGTCACATGACGTGTCTTAAAAAGTTGATTTTTTGAACACGTTGACCGACACGCTACGTCAGCGTCCGACACGCTACGTCAACGTGTATTGACTGAAAAAAAAAACAGAACTAAAAGTCTAAAACCTAATCGAAGAAGAAGCCCACTTTAACGAAGTCGCATAGAAGAGGAACGACGAAAAAGGAAGCCGAGGAACGATGTCGTTGTTCCCTGTCATTGTGAGACCGACGTCGTCCTTCCCTGTCAGTGCGATTGTTCTTTCGACGATGCCGCTCTGCGAGAACGACGAGAACAGCGTCGCCGTTCTCTGTCACAACGACTCTTCCTCCACCAATGTCGCCTCCGCCTACAGCCGTTGGCGGCCTAAACCTTCTTGTTGGTTGTAAGGTCAGTCTTCATACAAGGTTTGAAGAGAAATAAATTGCAACCAAGAAGAGCCCAAGATTTAGTTTATGTCCATACTAATCTGCGTTTATTAGCAAGAAAGAGCTTTAGCTATTACAAAGACAAGGACTCAATGTGGGATCTTGGAGGAGATGACCATGACTCTATGGAACAAGGCAATATTGATGTGCTTGAGATGGCGACTTTGTCGCTTGACGTGCCAGCCTTGGAGAGGATGGTAATTGATGATGAGATGGAGACTTGGGGTAAATTTTCAGTTCGTAACTTCATGTTATATTAGTTTAATTATTGAATGATTATGAAGTTTAGATTAAGTATGGATGTAAATATATTGACTCATTTTCTTGTTTCTTAAGTGGTAAATATGAGTTGTTGGTGTGCCTACTGCCTCATTTTTCAAAGAATGCTACTGTCTCATTTTTGGCTTTTTCAGAGAATTGCTACTGTCCAAAGTTGATGGATTGCTTCTTTTTAGTTTTTATGTTGTTAATTATGAACTTGAATCATTTTATCTATCAAGGATAAAGGATGATGCCAATGCATGCGTGTCTTGCTCTTCTGTATTTTGAATACCTCAGTTATGTGGTTTTAGGCAGTTGGTGTTGTTATGGGGTTAGAAAAGTCAGATTTTCATTCCGTTTGATGAATGTGTTGAATTGGATAGAACTATTTGGTAATTATCCTTTAGATTAAATATTGACTCTCTTTTATGTTATTTATTACAGTTATACAATTGCTTAAATTTAGAACATTATTTAAGCAATATGATGAATTTATTCATATTTGAGCTTTTTTTTATTAATTAGAAATATATAAATAAGTAATTATATTTGCTTAAAATACAGTTTTTGAGTTTTTCCATGTCGCCGTGTCGGTACATATCGTGTCGCCGTATCCGTATCCGTGTCCGTGTCCGTGTCCGTGTCTGTGTCCATGTCCGTGCAACATAGGTTCTATATAATTTAGTGACAACCCAATGCAAACACTCACATTAGTGAAGAAGTTTGAATTGTTCTAGTGTTCAAGATGTTAAAACTTTGGAAGTTCCATGCCGGATTTTCACAAGCCAAACTTCTGATGCAACAATTGAAGTTAATAACAAGATTATATATTCATTGGACTCTACTCTTATTAGCTCAAGATTATAACACTATACGTATCTATGATAAAACGGTTGTCAAATAAGAAATAGCTTGCCGTGCGTTATAATGTTACATTATAAATATGTGTAAATATTTAGGTTGGTTTTTGTAAATCTGGTTCTAACCAGAAACAACATTCGATGGTTTGAGCTGAGGCGTTCTGATAGTGCAATTGGTTTTCGTGATGGCGATGCCGCATGGAGTAGTATAACGGATTGTTATGGCGATTCTAACCATCACCAGAGGGATCTAAATAAAAACATGAATTAGCCAACTTTAATGACTCAATTATCACTTTAATGACAAATGAGGACTAATGTTGTAACTAATTTTTTTTATAACTTTAACGACTCATATTACAACTTTGATGACTCATTTTACAACTTGATGATAAAATTGATGCGTCACATGCATTAATGAAAAAAGGTGAATGTAATATACTTCTGTATTAGATGATGCACCAATTGCTACAACATCTTTCATATATACAAAAACAACAGGAAGCTATTCTAGGAAAGCTATAAAGTGTAATTAACTAATTACACAATCGAATCTGTTAGTTTGTCTAATCTGATCCATCAATTACTCTGCTAGAATCATTCACAGCATTCACTGATATAGAGAATTAGTGACATGATTTCCTTCCTTTCATACTCCCTCTCAAGTTGGAGTGTGAATGTCAATAACACTCAACTTGCTAAGATGTGCATGGAAAGCAGGTCCGCGCAACGACTTTGTAAATATGTCAGCTATTTGACTCCCCGTAGGCACATAAGCTGTTTTGATTTCTCCCCTTTGAATTCTTTCACGAACAGTATGACAATCCAACTCAATGTGTTTTGTTCTCTCATGATAAACCGGATTTGCTACTATGTGGAGAGCGGCTTGGTTGTCACAAAATAGTATTGCTGGTTCAGGATGAAGTACACGCAAATCTGTTAACAAGTACCTAAGCTAAGAAAGCTCATAAGTAGATGCAGCCATTGAACGATATTCAGCTTTGGCTGATGATCTGGAAATAGTTATTTGTTTCTTGTTTTTCCATGAGATAAATGATTGTCCAAGGAAGATGCAATAACCTGTCACAGAGCGTCGTGTGAGTGGGCATCTAGCCCAATCAGCGTCGCAGTACCCAATTAAACGAAGCTGATTTTGTGATGGAAAAAATAATCTTTGACCAGGAACCCACTTTAGGTAATGGAGGAGACGAAGAGCTGCCTTAAAATGATGTAACTTCGGTTCTTGCATGAATTGGTTGAGTGTATTGACTGCAAATGTGATGTCTGGTCTAGTAATTGTCAGGTATATTAGCTTCCCAATCAAGCTCCGAAATCTTGTTGGATCTTTCAGAGCATCACTTCCCTTTGTTGTCAACACCAAATCAGGTTCCATAGGCACTGTTGCAGGTTTCACTCCCAAGATTTGGCACGAAGAGCATTCACTGATACAGAGAATTAGTGACATGATTTTCCTTCCTTTCATAATTAATACACCCTATCTTTACCCAAACTTCAAATTGTTTAGACCGAAATCGATTGAGTTCATTATTATATGTTCATAGTTCATACCGTAAATTTCTATAACAACGCAAAAAATAGTTGAAAATAACTGGTAATACAATCTTCAACAATATGTCACTAATTCTCTGTATTAGTGAATGCTGTGAATGATTCTAGCAAAGTAATTGATGGATCAGATTAGACAAACTAACGGATCTGATTGTGTAATTAGTTAATTACACTTTATAGCTTTCCTAGAATAGCTTCCTGTTGTTTTTGTATATATGAAAGATGTTGTAGCAATTGGTGCAACATCTTTCATATTTCGATCAAGCCAAGTTTGTTCTTGGCAGTGAGACTGAAGAGCATTGCGCGGCTCCAATCGCCATAGTTATGTTCATCAAGGAGTTCATTCACCAGTTTCAATCCTGGTGTGTCAGATTGGTACGTGGAGAATGAGTGTGGCCGGTCATTAGGATCCGACTCTGTGTTGACCATAGTTGCAGATGGTTGTGTATAAGTGTTTTGCGGAAGATGGGTGGTGGGTTATCAGAGTCACCAGGATCAATGGTGCAGCTCTGATACCATGAAGAAAGGTGAATGTAATATACTTCTGTATTAGATGATGCACCAATTGCTACAACATCTTTCATATATACAAAAACAACAGGAAACTATTATAGGAAAGCTATAAAGTGTAATTAACTAATTACACAATCAGATCCGTTAGTTTGTCTAATCTGATCTATCAATTACTCTGCTAGAATCATTCACAACATTCACTGATACAGAGAATTAGTGACATGATTTCCTTCCTTTCATAATTAATACACCCTATCTTTACCCAAACTTCAAATTGTTTAGATCGAAATCGATCGAGTTCATTATTTTGACTATATGTTCATAGTTCATACCGTAAATTTCTATGACAATGCAGAAGATAGTTGAAAATAACTGGTAATACAATCTTCAACAATCAAGCTTCATTTTGGTCCTTGCATGAAAGCTGAAAATTACTAGTAATACATTCTTGGACACGTTTCCTAGTTGTACTATCTTGAGCGGGGTTCAGAACTTTAGATAGACTCGATTTGCTTAGACACTTTAGGTTTAACCTGATTTTGAAATCGATCCGGTTCTTGAAGTCGCAAGAAGATTAGAAGAATTGCAGGGTCAAGTAGTTCTATGACTCTATCAAAACAAGTTGGTATTCCTCGATAGATTCACAGAGTGGTGGTTCCAGCAATTAATATGACAATTTATTGTGAGAAAATATATATATATATATATATATATATATGAGAAATATTTATATTATTCTCAATTCGTCACAATCTAGGGAAGATGAACATATGAAATTTTGTTTAATCCCATAATTGGGGAAGATGTTTGAAGTGACTAATGTAACATAAAGTGAGAAGTTTCATAATAATATTAATATTGATGAGAAATTGTTTTCCCTTGCATATACTAGACAGTAAATCCCATGAACAATTTCTTATTGAATGCATAAAAACATGATGTTCTGGTACATTTGTTGGTTATAGGTTTCTAATTTGTTTTCTTCCGATCTTACATAATACAGGCATATATGTTCAAAACATACAAATTAACTTAATTGATCAACCATTTCCAAATGACTCTTCATTGATTAATTTGCTTTAACATATTCATCACTAAATTTGCCTACTCTGCTTGATTGATGAAGGAGACCAACCTACTCATCAAATCCACAGCATTCTCAGACTCGGGCTTCATCAGATGGAAGACATGATTCTCTTCCTCATGTTCTACAATCTCCACCGTCCCTTTCCACCCGCTTCCCTTCAAAGCCTCAACATAACAAGTCCCTCTCTCCCTCAAATGGTCTTTCCCGGCAACAAAAACCAAAACCCTTTCACACCCTAGTCTTCTCAGATCCTCCACAGCCGGTTTCAGCCTCGGGTCATCCAATCCGCCGTTCTCCGGACACATGTACAGCCACATTTTGTCATCTTCCGTACCACCAAAATAAGGATGCACCAAAGCCACTCCTACTATCTTCACTCCGGGTAACCCAGTTGACCCGACCCGAGATACTATGTTGTGGGAAATATTCGCCCCGGCACTGTCACCGGCCAAAAAGACCCGACCGAAGTCTGCATGGCTGTTCAGCCATGGATCAGGGCCATCCCCATTTGCGTGGGAAGCCACCCATTTGAGCACAGCCCACGAGTCTTCGTAGCATGCCGGTATCGGGTGCTCCGGTGCTAGCCGATAGTCGACAGAGACGGCGATGACGTTGGCTTGGGCGACAAGGGAGGACACGTACTTGTGATAACCCGGGTGGAAAGCGGAGGCTATTGAGAATCCACCACCGTGAATGTAGACCACGACAGGGAGCTTCTTTTCGGGGTTGTTGGGTAATCGGGGCATGAAAACCCGGGCTGAGACAACCGGTTCGGTGGAGATGATTACATCTTTGGACTGGACAGTGGAGCTCGGGTCATCACAGGGAGGGTGTTTCTCAGAAGGCATGAACCTCTCTACACGACCATCTTTGTAAACTTTGAAGAAGGGGAAGAATTGATGTTCTACATCATCAGTGATTGGTGGGGGTTCCATTTTCATGTTTGCAAGTTAGTTCAGGGGAAGCTTTGTACACATATATATATAAAGCCCTCACCTAATTTCTTTGGGTTTAAGATTTGAAGGAAAAATATCTTATTCTTACCTAATTTATAGGGTAAGTTGTTGAAAACTTGAAATACAGGTAAGAATTTCGCAGCAGTCCATTTATAAAACAACCCCAAGTCTTCGAGAGCACTTTATGAATTACAAGTATGCAAGTCGCCCATGCAATGGCCTTCAGAATATACAATACCAATTATGCTATACGTACATATTCCCAATGGAGGGGATCGAGAATTCTGGCTCTGATTTATTAATTGGATGAACATGACACTTACACTGATCTTCAAGTTATCATTTTCTGTAGCCGCTAACAGATATCTGCGCCAACTTCAATCCAAGACAAGGTACCAATGATGATATGTGGCAATCCTAGTTATGTGACTTCTCCTAGTAACAATGGGTTTTCCCTTTTCCGTACCGCAATTTCTTACCACTACTAGGATGGCCGACTTAAGAGACGAAACCATTTCTTGGTATAAGAGGCATTATTCGTCGCATATGTACATATGAGACGAAAAGTCGGTCGCATAAGCATCATCGCATAAATGGTGTCACATAAGAATCTATCCGACGAAGAAACTTATTCGTCGCTAAACTATATATAATGCGACGAAGAAACATTTGTCTCACAGAAAAGAGGCGACGACACTGGTGTCCACTTATACGACGAATGTCGTCGCATATCAGTTCCGACTAACAGTTTTTCGTCGTCCGTAGTTCTATACCGACGAAACATGGGTGTAATTGCCGACGAAACATGGGTGTAATTGCAGACGAAAAGTTGATTCACTTATGCGACGAAGCGTCCATTTTGGTCGCATATATTTTCCGACGAACAAGATTTCGTCACCAGTAGTTCTGTAATGATGAAACGAGGGTGCAATTGCCGACGAAGGCTAGCTTCACTTATGCGACGAACATGTTATCTTCGTCGCATAATGGTTTTCACGGAGACTAGTTTTATTTGCTTTTTCCTTATCCTCCCTATTTCACTATCATCATCATCATCATCATCATCATCATCATCTATAGAAACAGAAACTGTAAAACTGCAAATTTAGCAAACAATAAATTTTCATATATGCATAATTTGTTCATACAAAGTCTTTACTCTTTAGTAACACCTTAAATTGGAATTAAACAAAACCATTCATCCTAGCTTAGCTATCCTATCTTTTTCCAACTGCACAGACCTTAAAGGCTTGTCCATCTAGCTAGCCTACCCTTCTCCAACTAAAGAAAACCAACTGCACAACAACATAACCTTAAAGGCTTCTCCATCTAAACAAAACCAAAATAGTGAAGCATGTAGTGATGTACCTAGCTAGTTCCTCTCAGCTTCCATGTTGTTCCCTTCATCAACATTTTCATCTAGAGGTTGTTGGGAAGGGACTTGTGGAGGACATCCAGTCTTTTGCACCATAAAAGACATTTCCCGACTCTTCTGCCGACTCCTGCTTCAAGCACCTTAATATTTGACTCCCACTCCAAAGGTGGGAGCTCAGCCTCCGGGATGTCAGGGTTTGCATTCTTCTGTGCATTTTTCAATTCAGTGGCCTCTTTCTGCATTTCCTCCTGCAGATAAGAGGTAAGAGATAAGCTTGTAATTAGATTTGGAATTTAAATTCATATTGCAGTTCAAAAGCAGTTAAGGGTTTAATTGCACCAACTGAAAACTATTTGCACAATATATGTAAGTTATTTGCACCAGATTTAATTAACATACAAAATTCTTGGCAGCTTTAGGGTCGTTGACTGTGTCATACGTCTCCATGTAGGTTGGGATAACAGGAAATTCGTCACCCTTCTCTTTGTGGTGGACCACCTTGTAGATGATAGGTAGCCACCCTGTGTGGTGCTCCGACTCCTTACCACGGTTGGTCGTGTTAGCCGCCAATCGTGTTTGCCAATCACATAGTACGTTGTTCATATAAATATAATGGATCATCAAGCTTATACCACATCATCTAATACAAACAAAATTATTATTGTTAACATGCTTAATGTGGTCTATAGCCTTATGAAACTAAAACTGAAATGTGAGGATCAACTTGGAAATTTATTCTTTACTCCAATTCATTTATATGCCTAATTAGATTCTCTCTATTTGGTGAAATGGGTAAGCTAGTAGTCATGTAATCAAGATATTTATTTGCAAGATCGTAACCAAAAGTCATTTGCTAGGAAACTGTTTCTAACAACTTACATATACATCTTCACATGCATATATGCCCTATATTCATATCTACCAAACTAAAACCAGGCCTTGCATGTTTGTTTTGCCACAACCAAAACCATAACCTGTTTGTATTATTGCCCGTACGTTTTGCCATAACCAAAATTATTTTTCATATAGTCTAACCAATCAACAACTCTATCAATTACATCAACTCGTACCAAAAAAGCAAAAATTGAAACAACTCTAACCATTTTAGAAAATAGAAACAACTATCACCATTATCCAAAATTGAAACATTCTAGCCATATAAATATCAAAGTGGCAGCAAAATAAATTTACCTTGAAATCAGGCGACTCAAAGTGCCAGCAAAGCCAATCCCACTCATCTTGCATGTGTATCAAATCAGCCGGAATTGTTTCTCTCTCATACTTCTTATAGTGCCTTGAAACGTCTCCCTTCCAATCTCGATATATGATACCCGCCTTATCTTCAAGCCACGCCCACATCTGTTTATCCCCAAAATCAATTTTAAAATACTGCTACAACACAAACAACTCTTCATCAGACTAAAAATTGAAATAATGAAGAATAAAACAGTAGATGAACCATATAACATGACCAACTCCTAATCACCCTATAAATTTACATAATGAAGAATAAAAACAGTGGGGGAGCTGTAGAGGCATTGAGATTTATAACACAAACAACTCTGTAACACAACTCTATAACACATTCACCATTAACACATCACCTATAACACATTCACTATTAACACATTCACTATTAACACATCACCTATAACACATTCACCATTAACACATCACCTATAACACATTCACCATTAACACATCACCTATAATACATCATCATCATTACTAAACTGTAAACAGATGGTTAGTAAACACATTCACCATTCACAATTATCAATGGATCACCTATACTCAGAAGAGGAATATATATATATATATATATATATATATATATATATTTAGAAGAATCTGATCAATAAAGAAAGTGAATCTATTGTATACATCATCACCATTACTAAACTGTAAACAAGAATAATGAACAATAAAAACAACTCAGGAACCAAAAGTGTACTAGATTCTTACTATAAACCTGTTCATCAACTTCTTCTCAGAGTCACCGATGCATTCCCAGTTTCTAGCAGACAATTTCACTTTCGATCGAATTATGCAACCAATGCTATTGACCAAGAGGCTGTTCACTGATGATGAAGACGGTCCTCTGATGAAGTTGTCATACACAATTTCGATCAAGCAGGTGCATTTCACAATTCTTTTGACTTTGTCAAGGTTGCCGAACCCTCGTTGGCGTTTTGGGGGAGGTCCGGTGGACTTCTTAGTACCACCTCGAACACTACAACCATCAGACACCGTCGCCTGAGCTACTTCTAGGGCGGCGACATCGTCAACCTCGTCCTCATCCAGTGGGGGAGCTGTAGAGGCAATCGAGGCTGGTGGTGGAGGTGGAGTCGTTTCACCATCTCCCGTCGGTGACTGTTTAGCAACATCTCCCGTTGGCCCCGCTGTATTCTCCATCATGCCGGAACCAAATTGGGCTGCACAAGCCGATCGTAATCTCTTCGACGCAATCTTCCTGGCCCTTTTCCTTGTCAATGGTGGCATGCTTGGGATTGAAACTCGGTTTAGATGGTAGAGAGGATAGCGAATTTGGGATTGGAATTGGGAGGACGAATTTGGGAACGAGGTCGAAGCCGGCGAGGTGAAGGAGGCGAATTGGGATTAGGGTTTAGCGTTTCGAAACCGGGGAGGGATTAGGGATTAGGATTTCGAGTGATTCTAGGGAGGCGAATTGGGAACGAGGTCGAAGCAGTGAAGACGACGTGTTGGGAGAATTGGGACGATAGAGTTCAAACTGGGTTTGGGTATTTATTTTCGAAACTGGCGACGAATTTTCTCATACTTCGTGGCCCAACTAGGTATTCGAATTTTGGCCCAAATATTTGGCGCAAAACTAGCATGCACTATATTTTAGGCTCTTTGCGACGAATAACTCTTTTTCGTCACTTAGGACATATCTTTAGCGACGAGTTGAAGCTTTTTCGTGGCAAAAAAATAAATTGATGTATATTTTAATTCCACTAAATACATTTATTTAATAATTAATCTTGTAACAATACGAATACATATGTTTTACAGTACAATGTTATATGTTCACATGCACATCAAAATAAGTCTAATAATAAATTTAATACTCAATCGTTATCCTCGTAATCCGGATCTTCTAGATCATCTTTAGGAATTTCATCTTCATCTTCATCTTCATCGTTAATGAAGTCGTGACTAGGTGGGATGTACGGTAGTGAACCGAAATCAAACCTTAAACCTGAAATTGGAATGTACTCGCCTTGTAGGAAGTGGATGTCGTTGTTCATGCGAATAGTGCTTGTGTCGGGGATGCTAGAAGTTAAAGGCTCTTGAGATGGTTCAAGAGCCACATTCTCAATATTTTGTCCTACCCGGCCCCTTTGAAGTGTGGTTGCATTAAAGATATTTCTATGCTCCATCACGTTAACTACTTTCCAACCCCCACCAGCTTTTGGATCATCAAGATAAAACATTTGTTTTGCTTGAATGGGAAGCACAAACTGGGCATGCTCATACCATCTTGTGGATGTATTCACTGATAATAGCTCGTGATCCATCTTCGTACTCCTCGGAAAAATTGGGTCAGTATTGAACCATCTACACTTGAACAACACAACTGGCATACCTGCTGGATATAGTAGTTCGATGACAGCAACAACAATTCCGTAGTATGCAATATTATCCTTACCCACTACCATGATGCCACTATTTTGTGTCTTCCAGCGTTGATCTCGTCGTTCTGTGAGAAACTTAACACCATTGACTACACAAGCCGCATAAACATTATGTCCTTGTGGCATACACGCCAAATGATGCAATTGCGGAGAGTAATCCTTGCTATTTTGTTCTTGTATCCTCGTCACCTACAAACAAATGAAAATATATAAGTTAAAAATTATGATAAAAAAGGGCATGAGGTTTTGCCAATTATGAAATGGGGAGATTAAACGTACCCATTTTAGGAAATATGCAGGAAACATTTTCTTATGCCTCTCTTCATGTCTATTCTGATACTTAAGTTGAATAAGTCCCAAATGAGCATCTCTATATTCCTTCAAGTTCGTCACAATGTTGCAGTACCCACCAATGAGCCTCACATAACTCATCTTCTCTTAAAATTTCTGAATTCGGTAAGTTACCAAACATTCTTATATCTTCATAGACAATTGAGATATTGAATGTAGGTGTTCTTGCCGGGTCGAGGCCCTCTGTTTCGTTTGTATTATAGAGATATGACTTGCAATACGTTACACACTTATATGCAATGTATGCGTTATCTATTGATCATTCCGTCTTTGCTCTGTTTTTAACAAAACCTTTATACCCACCAAGTTGTCTAAAAATAAAATAGTTAGTACAAATGAAAATATAGGGAAAATATGTAAATAATAATAATGTATGATTAAGGATTTAGGGTTATAATCATACCTTTCTATGGGAAACATCAAAGTAAAGTGTACTAAACCAGTAAGAAGCACTTGTTTTGGAAGATGGATCATGAGGTAAACCATGATCGAAAAGAAAGTCGGGGGAAAGATCCTCTCCAATTTACATAGGATATAGACAATGTCTAATTTCATTTCAACAATATCTGACTTCTTCAGCTCTATACTGCATAATCTCTGCGAAAACCTGGACAAGGCTACTAACGGCTCCACCACATCACGATGTAGATATGGTTTGATTACCATGGGAAGAAGACGTTGCAATAAAACATGACAGTCATGACTCTTCAATCCATGTATCTTCTGTTCCGCCACCTTAACACATCGAGCTATATTTCCTGCATATCTTTGAGGATACTTAACATCATTGAACCAACTAAAAACTTTAGGCTTGAAAGCGGGCTTCACGGAGTAAGGTGCAATAGACATAAACACTTGTCTTGACGCCGTCCTTTTTACCCATAAGTGACGCCGTAAGCCCATCTTTTGCAAATCATCCCGCGCTTTGATACTGTCTTTTGTCTTGTTTTTAATGTAGAGAATTGTTCCCACGACGTTGTCACAAACATTCTTTTCTATGTGCATGACATCTAGGTTGTGTCTAATTCTCAAAATGGACCAGTAAGGTAATTCAAAGAAAATACTCTTATGATGCCAATTGTCATGTGCAGCATGACGCACAGGATTTTAGGCCAAGACATCTTTATCACTACTCAAATATCCAAAATCAAAAGTGTTCAATTTGTATAAAATTTCATCCCCATATTGAATAGGGGTGGTTCACGATGCTCTTCCCTGCCATCGAATGCATTTGCATCAAGTCACCATTCATGATTCATTGGAAGCCACCTACGGTGACCCAGGTAAACAATCCTATCCGCGTGAAGACTAGCATCAACTTCTCTAAGCAGATAGAACAAGCCTTGTACCCTTGAGTGGTATGAGAAGATAACATACCGTAGCTAGGAAAGTCGCTAATTGTCCACATCACGACTGCTCTCATCCTAAATGAAGTTTTACTATGTCTGTCAAAAGTGGGGATTCCATTTTCCCATAATTCTTTTAGCTCATCAATCAACGGTCTCAAATACACATCTAGACACTTTCCTGAAGAATTGGCACCTAGAATTAACAATGCCAGAAAATTATATTTAATCTTCATACACATCTACGGTGGTAAGTTGTACGACATTAAAATAACAGGTCAAATGCTATGAGACAGAGTCATATTGCCGCTAGGATTGAACCCGTCGGTTGCTAGTCCGAGCCTTACATTTCGAACGTCTTTCGCAAAATCAGGAAATGATGTGTCAAAAGATTTCCAAGCCTCCCCATCTGAGGGGTGTCTCAAAACACCGTCATCTTCCATAGGAAGAACATGCCATCTCATCTCCTCTGCAGTCTCTGATGACATGTACAGATGCTGCAATCTCAGAGTTAACGGGAAATAACGAAGAACCTTCACAGGAACAGGTTTCCCTTTATCTGAAGAAGCATCCTCATCATACCTCGGCCCATTGCAGATGGAACAATAAACAGCATTCTTGTAATCTCCGTAAAACAGCACACAATTATTCTTGCAGGCGTGGATCTTCACATAATCAAGGCCAAGGTCGCCTAGGATCTTTTTTGTCTTATAATGACTCTTATAATGACTCCATAATGTCCATTACCCGTTCTGTGCTTTACTTTCAAATACATATGTGACATGATAGCACTCAAAACTGAAACTGGACAGTTGTCATACACTGGTGTCTGGGCTTGTTCGAGAAGCCTGTTATACTTTTCATAATGCGACATGTCAACTGCCTCATTGACATTGGGGGCATCATCATCAACTGCCTCTTCTTCATATCTTGAAGCATACGGGAAAACATCATGTAACATATTCATAACGGGGTATATAGAAGGGTCTGCAGAACCACTAGATGACCCAACTTTATGAATGTAACTTGCTTGAAATTCCGCTAGTGTAGGATTATTTTCCTCCACCTCACCGTGTTTCGTCCATATAGTATAATTCTTCCACATACCAAAATGTGACAAGTGTTGTTCCATACCCGATCATGTCTGCCAATCGTTGCACATACATTTTCTACAGGGACACTTGTGCCACTCAGTTTCTAGGGCAACATGATAATCAACAAATCTTAAGAAATCAAAGATTCCCTGTATATACAAGTGGTGATTCTTGTCGTATAACATTCAGCTTTTGTCCATGTTTTGCATCTGATGTCATAAAAGAAACAACAAATAAGCACCAAGTATATAGCAACAAGCCAACATTACTCATACAAATATTCGTTTCTTCTTCACCTTATGCCTCCGGTTAGGGTCCTAATCACATTCAGGAGAATAAGACTTTATTAAGAAATTTGCTATTCTTTTGTTTCGATTTCGATGTGGTAAAATTTCGGCAACATCTCCCTACAGTTCCCCAAGTGCATGAATATCTAAGCCTAGTATGCATTCGAGGAACAATATAGGAGACTATGTCAAAATATATATACCCACAATCGAAACTAAAAACAAAAGAACTGCAAATCACATAACAAAGTCTTATTCTCCCAAACTGTCCAAAAATGGGACAATTCAAGAATCATTTTAGTCTGTTACCAATCCAAAATCATTCTCGAACGAGATTTCTAAGGTTAAACTTGACATGAAAGAATTTAACCATTCTTACATTCATCGTGCTAAAAAACACAACATCATTTTTTGCATACACACAGACACACACACACACACAAAGAATATGCAAAGAATTATATATATAACATCAATAGATTGTTTTATACTACCTGCGGTACCACCGGAATTCTTCACCGGAAAACATGGTATTCACATTTTTTTATTTTTTTAATAGAAGGAAACATATATGGTCTACACAAGGAGGAGAAATAACTTCAGCAAATCTAATGGGTAACCCAAAATTCAATACATCATCAACAAAGCTATAATCATCATTATTTGAAACATGAATAGTGAAACGAAGAGAGAATGAGATTATACCAACCTATAAACTAGTGATGTTTCCTGATGAGCAGAGGTAGACAAAGCTTTAGAAGTCTGAATTCGATGATACTAACATTGAAAATATATTCCAGCTGATGTGTTTCTTCTGTTTTAGATATGGGCAGTGAGGAAGGAGTTATAATGTCTAAAAAACTTATGCGACAACCCTTTCGTCTCATAAGAAATACCTTATGCGGCAACATAATTATTCGTCGCTTCAGGTAACATTTTTGTGACGACATTAATTTATTCGTCGCCTAAGTTTTATCATTCAAATTTTGGGGTGAGGCAAGGAGGAGGTGTGCGAGCCAATTAAGGCGACGAGGAGGTGTGCGAGCCAATTAAGGCGAGGCAAGTTTGGCGATCCTACGCGACAAAAAATGAATATTTCGTCGTTTAAGTGTTTTTCAAAAAGTTTAGGGGCGAGGCGAGGTGCGGTAGGCGAGACGAGTTATGCTCGCGAGTGATGCGAGGCGATGAAGAAGTGGGCGAGGTGAGTCGAGTGAGGCGATCATACGCGCCTAAGTTTATCTAAGGCGACAACATATTTTTCGTCGTATTAGTAATAAAATTGCGTCTCATAAGAAATATGTTATGCGACAATTGAATTTTTTGTCGCTTTTGGTAAACATATTTCTGACAAAAATCATTTATTTGTCGCCTAAGAAATAACTTAAGAGAAAAATATTTGTCGTCTCTTAAGTTATATATTCGTCTCTTAGGTAAATGTTTCGTCACTTAGGAAGTAGCTTATGCGACGGTAGATTTTTCGGTCGCTTAGGGAAAACGGATGCGACGAAATATTTTTTCGTAGCATAGGTTGATATATGAGCGACGAATTATATTTTCTTTAACCCATATTTCCTTTTTTCTAGTAGTGTCCCCGGAGATGACGGGGATAGTTCACTTTTAAGGTTTGAACCATTTTTTTTTTCTGATACCAAAAACAAAAACATCTATTACAACATACGTTCAAAAGTAAAGCTGAGGCAGCTTCCTAGACTACCTACTGTTTTAGCCACACCAGTAAGTCTGAGCGTGCGAAGTCGCTTTTAGTCATTACGGGCGTGCCACCACACGGACGTGAAATGTAGTGGTTGTAGTAGCGGGGTGTGCTTAGCCTTCTGCTTTTAATCAAGCAACTGAGAATGGAGAGAGCACCAACTCCACCGCAGGGTTCTTCAGATTCGCCTTGCGTATTGGGCAAGGACTTACAGTAGTCCACCTAAGAGTCACAATATCGATACTCGACGTAAGATCGAGCAGAGCTTCAACTGGGAAGGAAGAGAAAAAAAGACAAAGCTCCAGGAAGTGTACAGGGAAACGAAAGCAAAGCTCCGGGGAGCGTTTGGAGGTTCAACTGTATTGAAGGTAGTATTGTATTTTTGTTGAGTTGTTGAGAGTGTGTTGAGTTGATCCTTGAACTCCCTTATATAAAGGTATTTTAGGGTCACAGGTATTGGCCCAATGCATGTTAAAGACTTGTAGAAGTCTTCAACGTTATCGTAAGCAGTGCTTATCAACTCTTCGCCGTTGCTTTTCTTGAAGGTAGTAGAGTTAGTTTAGGATACCTCCTTGTCATGGATACATGCATGCTGCATGGTTTGTAGCTTAGGATGATTGAATCCTACTTGAGTTGAATCACGGCTTGCATGCATGAAAACATTGCAATTGCAAGATATACACACACACGCGCGCACACACACACACATGTAGATAGCTTTGATAGTCATTCACACCCAAGAGTCCAAGACTTCTAGGCAAAGTCTCCTCCACTTCGCATGCAAGCTTTATACTTTGTAGACTCCTCATGCTATGCGAACTCTGTCCTCCTTCGCCTGCAAGCACTTTTGTTCGCATGTAAACTCCTCTTCACACACAATCCATCTCGCATGCCACCTCTATTTTGGCATGCATATAGACTCCGCCATCAATTAAACATTGGACCAAGTCAACTTGAATATCTTGCGTCTCCTAGTCCTTCTATGCAAAGTCTTCTCCTCTCACGCGAATTGTATATTTAGCTCGCATGACTTTGTTAGCGGGTCATCACTTGCAAACTCATTATTTTCGGCTCGCCGGTGTGATTTGGATCATAAATTTAATTGATATTCACTTAGACAATTACTGTCCAGTAAAATATTAATTTGGGTGTAAACACCTGCCAATTAGAACACTATGACCTAAACTACCTAAAGATTAATGTTAAGTGAATTATATTTTAAGGAACATGAGAAAAAAAATTTGCTTCCCACAAAATATGAGAAAACTCATCAATCTCTACAAAGGCCTTAACTAGTTAGAAAAATAGAGGAGACGAACTTGCCGACTTTGGTTAGGTATGCGGTTATTTTGACCTCTTTGAGGTTGGTTGCCTTGAAGGTGCTTCTATGTAATTTAATATTTTAGTATAAAAAAAAAAAGCAAGATACACATTGTTTTTTTTTTATATAAATTATATAAGACTTTGTAGGTACATAAAATTACCAAAAAAGACATTTATATCAAAAATAAAGAAACTTAGTTGAAATTAAACACTTTTTAATTTTTAGTTTGAATATCGAGTACCTATATTTTGATACCGCATATGAATATTATGCAATGGTTCCTAAGAATCGGTTACTTTAGTTTTGCACAGGATTGAACATTCTAATGCTGAAAGTTCCGTTAAGGACTTTTGTGATGTATTGTCTTATTTTGTTTTGATTTGATAGGCTTAAGAAATCTTGAAATCAATTTGAGTAAGAGACTCATTGAGAAGAAAATTTGTCAAGAAGATGTTAACAAAGGAAAATCCTTCAAGAGAGATCTTAACAAGGTGAAACCCTTTAGAGAAAAAATAAAAACATTCGAGGAATATGTCAATGATGTGAAACAGTATGAGGAAATATGAAACCTTTTGAGAAAAATCTCAAAAATGTGATTTTTGTTTTGAATAAATTGAGTAGCAGATCTAGAAAAATATGTGTAGTGAATGAGTTGTACTTAGCGAATAAATTATGTATGTTAAATGAGAGTATTATAGGAAGTTTGGGTATGTGTATCTAGTAAAATGTTAAAACAAAAAAGTTAATAGGTGGTGTATTAAGTATGAAATGTGTATTTAATAATTAGGGATGTATTAATAAAATTTATACAAAATGAGAAAAGAACAAAAAAAAAAAAAAAAGGTTATAGGAAACAAGCCGAAAGGAGTGTGCTTTTCCATAAGAGAGATTGATCTACTCATCTACTATCAATGGTTTTTTCTTTTATCGGAGCATCTCCATGGAAGTCTTTGAACTTGGCGCCTGTGACTCTTCCTGGACCTACCTTTGCTTGTTTTGTTTATTAAAATAATTTATATCTCGTAGTTTTGTTTGTTAGAAGTTGATGAGAGAAGCTAGTTGTAAGTTTTTTTACTTACTTTCCTCTTTCTATGCTGCTTGTGCTTATCTGCTTCTTTCTTTTGCTTTCCAGGGTATGCAACTTTCTTTTCTATTTTTATAGGTTGTTCAAAATCTAGCTTCTTCAGAACCTGCTCCGTTTGATTCTGAGTTATTTTTCTTAGATATATAATTATTATGATGCTTACCCTTTATTGTAGCTTGAATTGGGTTTTCTCTTCCTATTTATGTTTTGTCTTCGAATTGCTTTGCTTTGATCTGCGCTTTTATATTTCAAAGTTGGGTTGTTTGGCTTGCGTTTGAATTTATCTCTTCATGGTGATATAGCCATGCTATGATGCTTAGTGGAGTCAAGTAAAAATTAGATCAAATAAACATGTAATTTCTCACTGTTTCAGAACATTGGATTTCTTTTGATGGTTTCCTACCTATTTTAGGAAATATGAAGTTGGCTGCAGCCGTGGCCGGCATTTTGAGTTGTTTAGTCCCAAGAATGTTATACAAGAAACAACAGGGCAGCAGTGCAAGTATCTTGATTACAATGCAAAAGCAAAGATAGAAGAATTGAGGTCGAAAGTGTAGGAATTAAGAGCACTTGTGGCGGATGTAAATAAAAAGCTGGAGGAACCAATAGAACAGGTCAAGTTGTGGTTGAGAAAGGTTCAGAGCTTTGATAATGACAAGCTGAATAAACTACCATCTTGGGAAGAGAAGAGATGTTTATGTGGGTGTCTTCCAGACTATTACTCCCGAATGAAGTTCGGGAAACTAATCGAATGGAAGAATCAGGGAGAGGACAGTTTCAATATGATGCATTGGCTCACTTGTTGTTAGAGAATATAAAGATGCTTCCTGTGACAGTAGCGGTGGTTAATGAAACAACTAAAAGAAAGTTGGAAGGGATATGGGGAGCATTTAATGGCAGATTATGAAGTGCAAAGAATTGGTGTTTACGGAATGGGCGGGGTTGGAAAAACAACAATTCTGAAAGAAATAAATAACAGACTCAAAAAAGTGATGACAGATGGGATGATCACTTGCTTTGACAATGTTGTTTGGGTCACAATACCGAAGGAGTCCAACCCCGAGAAATTGCAAATGGCGATTGCCAAAGCCGTGAGACTGAATCTCTCGGAAGATTGGAATATGATGGACAAGGCAGCAGAGTTGCTGAAAGCTGAAAGCTGAAAGCATTACAACGAAGGAAGAGGCTTTTGCTAATTATTGATGATGTATGGACACCATTTTCCTTGGAAGATATTGGAATTCCTGCACCTACCAGAGCCAATGGCTGCAAGCTAATAATAACTACTAGATCGTTAAGGGTGTGCCGAGGCATGGACAAACAAAGAAGTTGAGGTAAAAGTTCTTTCTGAGGAAGAATCATGGACCCTTTTCACTGAAAAAGTTGGTTCTGTTGCGCTACAAAATCCAGTAATTAGAATTTTAGCAAGGGAAATAGCAAAAAGAATTTGGTGGTCTTCCACTAGCCATTATCACAGTTGGAAGAGCCTTGAGAAAAGCAAGTAATGAAATTGAGTGGCGAAATGCATTGACAGCCTTAAGAGGTTCTGCGGCTAATGTGGAGGGCATGGAAGAGCTGGTGTATTCACGTTTGAGCTTCAGTTATGAAAGATTAAAGGATGACACTACTCGATCATGTTTTCTGTATTGTGCAATGTATCCTGAAGATCATCAAATTGAAGCCAGAGATCTGATAGAATATTGGATATGGGAGGGTTTGCTTGGTGATGGGGGAAGGATACAGGCCAACATATGGAAGGGTGAAATGATTTTGGCTGATCTTAAAGATTCTTGCCTGCTGGACAATGTTGATGCAGATGGTGGTGTTGATTGTGTCAAAATGCATGACTTAATAAGGGATATGGCAATTGGTATTACAAATACGAGTCCTCGATTCGTCATTAGTTCTGGGGTTGGAGTAGAAAAGGCATCACTTGGTAAGGAGGGGATTGAAGATGTTGAGAGGATTTCAATTATGTATAATGAATTGAAATGCCTTCCTGGAAAACCATTGTGTTCCAAGCTCTCCTGTTTGCTGCTGCAGTATAGCTGTATTGCCAATGGTATCTCACATCATTTCTTCTGCCACATGCCCAAGCTAAGAGTATTTGATCCGTCTTTCACTGGGATTCTATGTATACCTGACTCCATTACTGAGCTAAGCAATTTGCGTGCACTGCTATTGCGTAGCTGTTGGAACCTAAGTGTCTTCCTTCTCTAGCAACGCTCGAGTCATTGTGGGTTTTGGATCGTTCGTATACTCGGATCACAGAATTGCCTCCAGGTATGAAAGAATTACGCCAGCTTAAGCGCCTCAAGCCCTCAATCTTACTTATACTAAATTGCCTCAAGCCCTCAATCTTACTTATACTAAATTGGACAGTTTTCCGGAAGGACTGTTAACCACTTTGAATCTGCTAGAAGAATTGCTCCTATATCGTTGTAAGTGTGAATTTGGTTTAAAGTTTGTTGATGAACTCATCACGGCAAGATATATTGTTGTTCTTGAAGTCGAATTCTCAACCTCCAGAGTTTTTTTATATCTATACAAGATCAGGGCATTGGAATCTTCTGCGGAGTTTTAGATCCGGCATATGCTCATATGGGGATGACTTGGGAAAGAACAGTATAAACTACATTGGCAATTTTTTTCTCAGTCGTACTCCTGTGTTGCTTCCTGATCACACTTGTGAATTGCGACTCCTCCACTGCTATGATGTTGATCGATCGTCAAGGTGCTTGTCAGACTCAATGAAGTTGAAAAAATGTGTTATAACACACTGCGATCAAATGGAGAGTATACTAATTCCAGGGGAGACAACTTAAGCTGTCTAAATATGTTAGAGCTTGGTTTCCTACAAAACTTTAAGAGTCTCTACAAGGGTGCCATGCCCTCAGGAGCTCTAGGTGCCCTGAAGATACTGCAAATCAGTTACTGTAACTCTTTAGAGAGTGTACTCAACCCAAGGCTGATTGAACACCTCGGAAACCTTGAAGAACTTTCGGTTGAGCATTGTCCGAAATTGGAGGTGGTGATAGAGGAGGAGCAGTCGTACCACAATGCTCAAGTCAGCCTGCCAAGATTGAAGTGCTTAAAGTTTTGTGATTAGAACTGAAGAGCATTTATAGTGAAGAAGTAATTTGCATATGTCTATGCACCATCACCATTGAGGGATGCAATAAACTGAGGAGACTTCCTATTAGGATTTCGATAGATGAAGGAGATCAGCAAAGACAACCATCAATCACTCCCCCCATAAGAAAAATTAAAGCAGAGCAAGTGTGGTGGGATTCAGTGGAGTTTGCTGATCCCAGTGTAAAGACCTTCCTTCAACACAGGCTGGAGTTGCCTAGCTAGAGCAGAGGTGACTTACTTTCAATACTTCCAGGTTATCTTACAAATCATGTTGTGTTATACAAGCTGATAGTATTGCAACCATAGTAAAGTAGTTGCTTCAGGAACAGCTAGACTATACAGGACTTATATGTTCTGTCGTTCTGAGCTTCTGGCATGTTTACTTCCATTCTAATGTAGTCGATCATTAATTTTCTGTGTCTCTCCCTCATTTTCTTTTGTTTCAAGGAGCTGATTTGGATAATGGGATGGCTGATGCTACTAATACAAGGACAAGTCCAATGCACACGATAAATTCAAGTTCATCTTACAAACTGGTAAAGCGGAGTGCCTCACCATATTGATGCAAACGTGTATCAATTATTATGGGTTTTTTCTTCAATTGCTCTTCTATACTAGATCAAATCAAGTAGCTAGTTACCATCGCTATGTATGAAAGTTGATCAACAATTTTTATAAAGAAATAGTTGTTTGCTCAATGCAATGCGAAGCAAAGCTCCATTATGTTCAATCACGATCATTTAAAACATAACAAAGTACATGTATGATCTGTTCATATTCAACTAGTATGACAGACCCTTATTACCATTTCATAGCTTTACGCAACAGAGTCATACCTAATAGCTTACTCCTGATTCATGAAAGCAGCTACCTTCTTCACCAAGCTCACAGCCTTCTCGCAGCTCGGATCAAACAAATGAAACACATGATCTTCTCCTTCAGTCTCCTCAATCTCCACAACTCCGCCCCACCCACTCTTCTTTAACGCCTCATAATAACTCCATCCCCTGTCCTTCAACAAATCCTTCTCCGCCACAAACACCAACACTCGCCCAGCTCCCAAGCTCCCCAGTTTCGGATCATTTCCCGGGTACACTTTCGGATCCTCCAACCCGCCTCCCGTCGGATATATCACCTCCAACAACTTCTCCGGCTCTTCATTCCGGAAATACGGATGAAACAAAACCACCCCCACAGTATTAACCCCGCTAACTCCCTCTGCTCCACTCTGCCGTACGACATGGTGCGCCAGAGTGGACCCGGCGCTGTCTCCGGCCACGAACACGCGGTTAAAATCCGCGTGTTCGTTCAGCCAGGGTTCCGGCCCGCAGCCGGTGGAATGAGTCGCCGCCCATTGGAATGCGGCCCAGCTGTCTTCAAAAGCGGCGGGAAGAGGGTTCTCGGGGGCGCGGCGGTAGTGGATGGACAAAGCGACGACGTTTGCTTGGGCAGCGAGGGAGCTGACCTGGCTGTGGTAGACAGGGGAGAATGGGGACTCGATGACGAAGCCGCCGCCGTGGATGTAGAGGAGGAAGGGGAGTTTCCGGGTCGGGTCGGGGAGTTTGGGGAGGTAGATGCGGGCGGAGAGGCCGGATTCGGGTGAGAGGACGATGTCTTTGGATTGGACTCCGGTGGTCGGGTCAGTGGAGGGCGGGACGGTCTCGTTGCCCTTGAGGCGGTCGGCGCGTCCGTCTTTGTAAAGACGGAAGAGGGGTGGGAACTCGAAGGCTATCTCGTCGTTTTGGGTTGCTGGGTCCATTTTCGACGAGGAAGTGAAGAACTGGTGAGAGGGATTTTCTGGGTTCCTACGAGAGAGCGAGGAGGAGGGGTCGCGCGCCCGGGGTTTGGGGGGGGGGGGGGGGGGGGGGTGGTGAATGCTTCAGGTGATAAAAGGTAATGCTAAAAATGGGAGAGTGATTTACAAAATATGGTAGTATATTATTCTTAAAATTAGATAATAGAGCCTCTTTATCAAATACAAGAACATAGGTACCCTCAATAAAAACCACTCAAGTATTACCATTAGCTAAAAAATGATTAAAATGTACTATTGCATCAGATACAGAATTTACCTCTTTAAAAACATGTCTACACGAGATGAATACAAACTGAGCCGTTACTGATTTGATATCTTCTACAATTTTGATAAATCTCTAAGAATGATTAAAGACCTTATTAACTATATCAATAACTAGCTTTGAGTCTCTACCATACTTAAAAATGGTAGTATATGGTTTATCGTCTTCTCTAATAGTTTGGTGCGCATTCACCATTTCACCTCCATATTTATCATATCTGTTTTTTTTTTTCCCCACTATTAGGAAAAAAAAGAAGAGGGTCATGAAAGACATAAGGTAATAGTAACGTCATTATACTGTTCAAAATGAGGGCCGAAGTGGCTTCATTAGCTTGTGAAGTTTAGTTGTGTAATGATCTTAAAAGAATTGTTAACGAGAGTCTTAATTCTAGTATATTGGGAAGATGTATATTCTGTAATCAACTAGGATTATGTAAATATTTGGGTGTAATTAGTTTCCTTCTAGGGTTAGAACTGTACTTGTATATATACTCGACTTGGGGTTTGTTTAATATATTAGAAAATTCTCAACCTTTTGTATTTTGTTTGACTTGGCATCAGAGCCTAAGTCGATCTTGGTAATCTTGGTAATCTAATCCTGTTGTTTTCCGCTGCAAATTTGTTCTAAACTTGTCCCAATTTGATCTGTTCGACGTGTCGAAGGAAGCTTCGATTTCGTCGAATTTTGTCGTACTTGTTCTGTTCCTCTGTCATCAAATCCTCTTTGCAATGGATCTTCCAATCTTTGGTGATCAACCTGAAGTTTCCCGTGAACCTGATTTCTATGGAGTAGGAGGACAAGACATCACCACAGGTATGTGTTCTCAAGAGAAAAGAGGTAAAATTGGTATTGCGTTAAAAAATTCTGACTTTACTAGTTGTGATACATGGATAATTGATTCTGGTGCGTCTGATCATATGATATTTTATAAGTCATTTTTTTCGAGTATGTCCCCATCTCCCATACCTGAAGTGTCTAATGCGAATGGGGTGTCCTTCCTGGTCCTAGGTATAGACCATTCAAGTTACTCCAATAATTGTGTTAAACAAAGTCATTTATGTTCATGCTCTATCACATCACTTATTGTCTGTTTCTGAATTGATTTCACAAAACAAATGCTCTGTAACCTTTTTTCTTATGTATGTTATCTTCCGAGACCTGTCATATCAGGTGATAACAGGCAAGGAGCATCTACGGGAGAGACTGTTTCACTTGGATTGCATGTACAGTGGGGAAGCAAGAGCAGCATCACCAACCATTGCCCTGACATTGAGTTCTGATCGTGTAAAAGAAATTTGGCTATGGCATCACCGAATGGGTCAACCATCTTTTGGAGTCATGAAGAAGTCAATGCTATCTTTGTTATTTGGAATAAAAGAGTCAAGTCTCCATTGTGAAACTTGTGTTTTTGCTAAGAGTCATAAGTCCAGTTATTCTCCTAGTTTTTCTTCTAGTTTTGCACCATTCGAGTTGATTCATTCTGATGTATGGGGGCCTTCAAAGAATTTGACATTGACAGGAATGAAGTACGTACTTTGTTTTGTTTATTGATGACTTTACAAGATTAACTTGGGTTGTGTTATTGAAAAAGAGGGATGTTGTGTTTTCGGCTCTCACCGCTTTTCATAGTCTCATCCGAACTCAGTATGATGCTTGTGTGAAAATATTTTGATCTGACAATATAGAAGAGTTTGTTAACCACTCTTTCCAAGACTATTTTCAGAAATATGAAATTGTTCATCACACTACCAGAAGAAAGGCTTTAGCCGACGAAAAAAAAAAAACCAGGCCGACGAAGCATTTTTTCGTTGGCTAAGTTAAATTTTCGTCGGCTATGGTAAACTTTAGCCGACGAAAAAAAATTTTCGTCGGCTAAAGAATTTATTTCGTTGGCTAAAGTTCACAAACTATGGCCGACGAAATATTTAAAAGTTTAGCCGACGAAATTAATATGTCGTCGGCTAAAGTGCTTTATATTTGCGGATCTGGACAGCAGCAGCTCATCTAGGAAAAAAAACGGGAGAAGAAAAAACGGGAGAAAAAGTTTGGGTGTTGTCGAAATCTGTCCATAATTAGTTTGTGGAGCCATATATAGGTACGTATATGTATATATATGTTGATTAATTGAGTTTTATTTGAGTTGATCGATTTTAAGTGTGATTGAGTTTATTGATTTTGATTGTGATTGAGTTGATTAATTTTGAGTACGTTGGATGTATATATATATGTGTTGATCGATTTGGTTGATGATTTGAATTGATAATATATATGAATTAATTTGTTGTTAATAAATAGTAGATATATATATATATATTAATTAATTTATAATATTATTGTGTTGATATGGTATATATGAAGTTGTTGATGATATATATGAGTTCATGATGATTTTATGATGATGTTGATATATGATTTTGATTGTGATCGAGTTAATTGATTTTGAGTATGTTGGATGTATATATATACATATATGTTGATCGATTTGGTTGATGATTTGATATAATATATATGAAGTTGTTTATAATTAAGTAGTAGATATATATATATATATATATATGTTAAGTAATTTATAATATTGTGTTGATGGTATATACCACAATGATGATTTTGTGATGATGTAGATATATATATATATATATAATATTGTTCTGTAATTATTAAGTATATATATATATATGTGTGTGTGTGTTAATTAATTTGTTATTAATTAGTTGTAGTACGTAGAATATATACTAAATGAATTGAGATTTTATATATGGCATGAAATTTCATTAATAATTAGCTAGCAGCGTTATAAATATATATTTTGTTATATTTTCAGGATATGGATAAGAGTTGGATTTCGCTTCCAAAATGGAACAAAAGATACGGTGCAGGAGTTATGAGTTTTATAGAATATGCGCTGGCTAATGCTAACGGGAATACAATTTTCTATTGCCCGTGCACGAAATGTCAGTGTCGCAGCGATATGCATCGATTTCCCATTGACAAAGTATGGCAGCACCTGAGGAGTAACGGGTTTTGGGAGAAGTACACATGTTGGTTATATCACGGTGAAACATCATCTTGGGGTCCGCATGATCATGGCCAATTTTCTGAGACGGGCAGTACATCCAACGATCCAACAACGGTCTTCATCAACGATATGTTTCCTTATGAGAGCGGTGTATGCGCTCAAGGACAGTATATGCCTGACCCGGTGCAGCCCTTCCCTAGAGCTGTCAACACTGCTGATATTGACAAGTATAATAAACTGCTTGCTTTCCAACAGACCCCTGTGTACCCCGGTTGTCAGAAGACCGTTCTTGAAAGTGTGATGGACGTAATGAAGATTAAAGTTGAGACTAAATCCACTGTGAAAGCTGTTAATGATTATCTACAGTACACTGCTTCGATGCTGCCTCACGGTCATCGTCTTCCTACCACTCATCATAAGGTCCGATGTATCCTGAAAGATCTTGGGCTTTCCTACATCAAGATCCATGCATGCAGATATGACTGCGTTCTCTTTTGGGGTAAAGATCCAGAAGGGAATGACCTTGGTGGCCTTGACGCATGTCCGGTATGTCACACTGACAGATATAAGCTGACTTCTGCAGGCAACAGGAAACCTGTAAAGGTACTTCGGTATTTCCCTTTGAGGGATAGGTTGAAGCGGTTGTACATGTCCTCACACACGGTTGAAGTTATGAGATGGCACGCTGATAGGGAATTGCATGACGAAGATACCCTTATACACCCTGTTGACGGGGAGGCTTGGAAGCATATAGACAGGGAGTTTCCTCATTTTGCGTCAGAGGTCCGAAATGTGAGGCTCGGGCTCTCATCCGACAGGTTCAACCCTTTTGGCAACATGAGTCTTCAATACAGTGTATGGCCGGTGATTTTGGTACCGTACAACCTTCCCCCATGGATGTGCATGAAGAAGGAATACAATATGTTGAGTTTGTTGATTCCGGGGCCCGGTTATCCGGGGAAGTGTCTCGATGTGTATTTGAGACCTTTGATTGAAGAGCTTAAATTTTTGTGGGACGTTGGTCATCCCACTTATGACAAGTACACGCACGAGATGTTCCAGATGCATGTCATGGTTGTTGGTACCATCAGTGATTTTCTTGCCTATGGGATGTTGTCGGGCAACGTTGTTAGGGGATACAAGGCTTGTCCAGAGTGCCTTAGCGATGAGGGGAGCAGCAGTCATTGCAACAAGATATGCAGATTGGGTCACCGTGTTTTTCTTCCATATGATCACGAATGGCGGTTCGATGACAAGGCATTTGATGGGACCGTAGAACACGGTGTGCCTCCCAGAAGATGGACGGGGGAAGAAATTTTAGTAGTGCTTAATGAGTACGATTTTGGGCAGCTCAGCAATCATCCCAACATTGTGGCAGCAATACCTGAAAGGCCCGACAGGTACAAATTCTGGACGCATAAGAGCATATTCTGGGAACTCCCATACTGGAGTAAGTTGTTGATCAGGCACTACCTAGATGTGATGCACATAGAAAAGAATGTGTGCGACAGTGTGGTGGGCACAGTGCTGAACTTGAAGGGGAAGACGAAAGACGGTCCTAAGGCATGCATTAATCTAAAAAAATGCGTACTAAGAAGACATTTGTGGTTGAAAGAAGGGAAGAAAAAAATGTCTCAAGCTCCTTACACCGTGAAGCCTGACCAGAAGAACCTAATTTTCAGGTGGATGAGTTGTGTGAAGTATCCTTCAGGCTATGCAAGAAATATAGCCCGGTGTGTGAACTTCCGGGACAATAAGATGTACGGGTTGAAGAGTCATGACTGTCATATCCTGCTACAACGTCTCTTCCCTGTTTTTCATTCGACCGTTCCTTCCCCGTCAGGTGGTGGAGCCGTTAGTAGCGTTGGCAAGATTTTTCCAGAAGTTATGCACACGGGAAGTGAAAAAATCTAACCTCCGGGAAATGCAAGAGGACATCATTTATATCATGTGTAAATTTGAGAGGATATTTCCTCCAAATTGTTTTGACATCATGCCTCACCTGATGATCCATCTTCCCGAGCAATTGTTGCTTACCGGTCCAGTACACTACACTTGGATGTATCCCATGGAAAGGTACGTTTTTTACACCTGAATTCCTCAATATATATACATGTTCAATAATCATAACATTTTGCAACTTGATTTACAGGCAATTTGGAGACTACAAAGATTATGTGGCTAATAAATCCGCTCTTGAAGGATGTATAGCTGAAGCATATATTGCGCACGAGTGCGTCACCTACATGAAGTTGTATTTAGGAGCGTTGAAGGAAACTCCGCAAACCATGCCGGTAGATGTACCGAAGTTTAATCTTTCCATAGTCTCTAGTGATGTTGAAGTGTATGGAATTTTGCCAGACTCCTACAAGTTGCAACCATATGAGCTAGTCATTGCCCACTGGTGGGTATTGATTAACTGTCCAGAAGTTGAATACTGGAAAGACATCCATCTATATTGTCCAGACATTAAAGGTGATCTCAAGTACCACAACAGGGAGTTCATAGATTATTTTGGCGGCTGGGTACGTAATTTAATTTTTCTGTACGGGTTTATGTTTATTTCATAATTATCCATATTTACAGTTGAGATGGTTGGTTGCAGATGAACCATATTCAATTTGATGGTCACCCAAATTGGTCGCACGAAGTAAGACTTCTAGCGATGAAGCCGATAATCTCAAGAGTTTATCCGATGTGCAAGGTGAATGGCGTGCAATTTATATGCGAACAAAGAGACAGCAGAAGGAGAACACAGAATTTTGGGGTCATTGCACATGATGGGCGGAATGGAGTTGACTATTACGGTGTTCTCCATTCAGTGGTGGAACTCGTTTATGGGCAAGGCATGACAGTGCACCTCTTCAAGTGTAGATGGTTTGATACTAGGCCGCAGAGCATGAAGACCGATCAGTACGGAATATTATCGGTGAACACTACTATAAGTTCTTACGAAGATGACCCGTTCGTTTTTGCCACATTGGTAAAACAAGTGTTTTATCTTGATGACCTTGTTAAGGGTGACACGTGGAAAGTAGTCAACTTTGTGCACCCTCGAAACATTTACCGGGCGGCTACACTTGGAGAGGCCGAAGACGAGGAAGAGGATGTTGCGTATCAAGAGCCCAACGCAATAGGTATTCCTAACTTCTCTACCGTTCGCCTTAATAATTTTAAAGCGGGTTGTTCAGTGCGAATTCGTGATGAAGTGCCAAGGCTTGTTGATGTTGATCCAAATCAAGAAACAGACGAAGACTCTGGCGATGAGGAAAGACATATATTACCAGAAATTAATTCTGACACCGAAGAAGACTCATCGGATGATTCCGATTACGAGCCTTAATTTTAATTTAGAGAACGAAATCCATTAATTTGTATAATTTTTCAAAGACCTTTTCCTTTATAGTTTACACATGTTGAATTCATATTTCAGTTATTTTATATGAATTTTGGTGATACATGATGAACAGGAAGTTAGTATGGTTTACTAATATCGTATGTTTTTTTTAATGTATTTTTTTCCTTTAGCCGACGAAATACACTAAAATTCGTCGGCTAAGATGGTTTTTGCCGACGAATAACCTACATATTCATCGGCTATTCTGGTATTTTTAATTTTTTAATTACATACTATAGCAGACGAAAAAACCCTTAATTCGTCGGCTAAAGTTTTTTATTTTTTTTTAAAATAAGTTTTAGCCGACGAAAAAAGCCTTAATTTCGTCGGCCATAGATGTTTTTTATTTTTTTATTACACACTTTAGCCGACGAAATACACTATAATTTGTCAGCTAAGATGGTTTTTGCCGACGAATAACCTAATATTTCGTCGGCTATAGTTATTTTTTAATTTTTTAATTATATACTATAGCCGACGAATACGTTAGGGTATTCGTCGGCTAAACCCTAAAATTTTTATATTACCTACTACAGCCCTATGTTCGGTGGTTATTTTACGTAAAATTTTTATACTACTTGTTGCGTGTTATCGGTTTAAAACTATTTTCAGTTGGAGGTCCGGCCAAAATACGTAATTTAGACGGTCGAACGACCTTTTCCGTGCGTTTAGGGGTTTGACTTACGAGATTGACCGTCCGGATCGAGCCCTTATTCTTTTCGGATCAAGTTGAATTTTTTTCCATACATGTATTTTATCATGATGGTCAGATCTGACGGCCGGATTTCCTTTTCTCAAGTTTGATCATCACAATCACAACATGCGTACTAATGTTGTATAACTTGTTTACCAAGTGTTAAGTAAATGTTCCGTTTCAAAAACAAATTATGCGTAGAACCTTCAAACGTAAATAAGACATGACCAGAATGGTGAAATACGTCTACGGTTGAAAAATCACGGTATTCCGGTCATTTCTCGGTGCCGATAGTTGCGGTCAATGCAATTTTCCATTCTTTCTCCCTATGGGTAGCCCTATCTTCGGTGGTTATTTTGCGTAAAATTTTTATACGACTTATTGTGTCTCATCGATTTAAAAATATTTTCAGTTGGAGGTCCGGCCAAAATACGTAATTTAGACGGTCGAACGACCTTTTCCGTGTGTTTAGGGGTTTGACTTACGAGATTGACCGTCCGGATCGAGCCCTTATTCTTTTCGGATCGAGTTGAATTTTTTCCCATACATGTATTTTATCATGATGGTTAGATCTGACGGCCGGATTTCTGTTTCTCAAGTTTGATCATCACAATCACAACATGCCAAATGTATAAAGGTTTAGCCGACGAATTTCAAAGGTTTAGCCGACGAATTTCAAAGGTTTAGCCGACGAATTTATAAAGTTTAGCCGACGAATTTCAAAGGTTTAGCCAATGAGTTTCAAAGGTTTAGCCGACGAATTTCAAAGGTTTAGCCGACGAATTTATAAAGTTTAGCCGACGAATTTCAAAGGTTTAGCCGACGAATTTATAAAGTTTAGCCGACGAATTTCAAAGTTTTAGCCGACGAGTTTCAAAGGTTTAGCCGACGAATTGGTGTATAGCCGACGAAATTGGTATCTTTAGCCGACGAAATTGGTATCTTTAGCCGACGAACAAATTATTTCGTCGGCTAAAGTTTTCGGGTTTAACTGCGAAACCCTAGCCTCCTCCCTCCTCCCTTCTCATTTCCGCAATTTTTTCCCTCCTCCCTCCTCCCTCCCGGTCTCCTCCCTCCTCCCTCTCCCTCTCCCGGCCGGCCGGTCTCCTCCCTCCTCCCTCTCCCGGCCGGCCGGTCTCCTCCCTCCTCCCTCCCTCTCCCGTCGCCGCCTCCTCCCTCCTCCCTCCCTCTCGGTCTCCGCCTCCTCCCTCCTCCCTCCTCCCTCCCTCCCTCCCTCCCTCCTCCCTCCCTCTCCCGTCTCCGCCTCCTCCCTCCTCCCTCCCTCCCTCCCTCTCCCGGTCTCCACCTCCACCTCCTCCCTCCTCCCTCGCTCTCCCGGTCTCCAAGGTTTATTTTTGAATTTAGTTTTGAATATATGTGTTAATTTATGTGTTTATTTTTGAATATATGTGTTAATTTATTTTTGATTTCGAATTTAGTTTTATGCTATATGTGTTAATTTATATGTGTTAATTTATATATGTGTTAATATATATGTGTTAATTTATATATGTGTCAATATATATGTGTTAATTTATTTTTGATTTCGAATTTAGTTTTATGCTATATTTTTATGATGATGTTGATATATATAATATTGTTATGTAATTATTAATTAAGTATATCTATATATATATATATTGGTATGAAGTTATTTTTGATTTCGAATTTATTTTTATGCTATGTTAATTAAGTATATCTATATATATTGCGTGTAATTATTAATTATGTATATCTATTTATTGAATAAGTATAATTTTAAACATTTATAATTTTTTATACAATAAAGACAAAATAATCTAAAGCCTTAGATTTGAGAAGGATAAGCTTGAATTTTTACTTTTTCAATGTTGCCTCAGCCTTGATTCAAATTAATATTTTAAATAGGATGAGCGGCTTTTTTCGATCGAAGAAGAGTTCGAAGGGTCAAAGGTCCGAATCGTCTGAGGGAACCTCTAGCAACCCCCAAACGACGTTTCAGGGCCAGATGACAGCCAGACGTGCGAGCCTTCTGGAGACGGCGCCGGAGGTGCCTCTTTTATCGAGGCAGGCGGCCGTCCCTCGTTCCTCGAGGCAGCTGTGGCCTTAGACCCAGACAGAGGTGTCTGCACCCCGTATGCCTGAGATACACCGGGCGCCCACTCCGGGTCCTACTTCTTCGGATAGTGGGTCATCTGGGGTACAGATGCCGCCGCCTCATCTGTTCCTTCCGCGGATGATACCGGCCTTACCTGTAGTCGATGGCTCAGGGACGCCGATTTATCCACTGCCCCCGCCAGTGGCTCCATCAGCAGCGTACCGGTTCGTGCCTCTTGATACGCCTCTTATTTCTGCGAGGGTATCATCATCGGCGATGGAGACGGAATCCGCCGCGAGCTCCTCAGGTAATCAGTGATGCACGATTATTTTTAAAGGGTCATATATATTTTAATAATCAATTTGGTTTATCATGTGATAGGCACAAAGAAGAAGAGAGGCCCCGTCACAGGGAAGGCTCTCGAGAAGATCGTGGGTACCGTGGGGAGGATCGTCATCAATACTGCCGGGGATGGCCACATAGTATCGGGCGGGAAGTCGAGGACGTACTCCGGCCGCGTGGGAGCTCTCGTTAGGGATAGAGTCCCTATGTTGTGGTCAGACTGGGGCAAGGTCCCGCAGGAGGTTAAGGACATGGTCCACAACGCGATGTCGGTGAGTTTACAAAATAATATTATGTATTACATTGTTGATTTCTCGAAAAGCTAAACTAATAAACGGTTAAATGCAGGTGTGGTTTGAGGTTCCCGAGCACTTGAGGGACAGCTGGGCCGACGTTGTGCATGGGGGAAGGTACGTTGGGAAGTTAATGAAAAAAAAAATTGTATGTGATATTAATAATATTTCTAATATTTTTGTTGTATCTGTAGGTACAAGGAGTAGAAGAACGAGTTGCGGACCCATTGGACTACGCATAGGAACACACGTTCTGGTACCCCTGCTGAGTTCCAGTACAGGGAGTACGAGTGGCGTTGGCTTCTGACATCAGAATTCAACAACCCTCGTAAACAAGTATTTAAATAAATTAGTTAGTTAATTTATCATTAAGTACGTGCGTTTTAAAATATTTTACTAATAGTTTACTTTTTTCTTTGAAGGCGGTTTCCCGGGTGAACGCTCAGAAACGGCAACGCAACACAAGGAACCATCATGCCGGTTCTAGACCATTCGCTGTCTTCATGGACGAGGCGGCCAGGGAACATCCAGAAGTCAACCAGTACGTCTATACGTACGAGAGGGCATATCCTGACTCCCAGGAGGATATTGTAAGTCACCTTACGTTTTTAAATTTTTAAATTTATGTAAAAATGTTAATTAATAATTTTTTTCCTATCCATATAGACGAAGGTGAGGGAGGCTAGTGACGAGGTGATGAGTGCCTTAGTGAGGGAGACATGGCCGGACACGCAAGAGGAAGAGATGTCCGAAGCCATGTCCCGGATCGACACTTCGGATTTGACGATTGGGGCGAGGATCATGGGCACAGCCTTCCCACCGAGAGCAAACAACTTCTACTCCCGGGGTCTAGGAAAGAGAGGCGAGGGGGTCCTGAAGACCACTCCAGGATTTCAACGAAAGGCAGCCTCGACCAGCAGCAAGACCACGTACACGATCAGCAGGACGACTCAGCTAGAGTCGGAAGTTCAGAGACTACGAGAACAGTAAGCTGCTCAGGCTGCCTCGCAGGCAGCCTATATTGCCTCGCAGGCAACCTTTAATGCCGCGCAGGCATCCTATGTTGCCGAGATACATGCCATCCAGCAGGCTCAGCAGCAACAGATGTTCCAGTACATGCAGGACTTTACAGCTGCCCAGATTCACGGACTTTCGCCTCCGCCCATGCCGCTACCCCAGCCGCTGCAACCTCCGCCGCAACCTCCGCAGTAGCCCCCAGAAGCGGATATTAATTTAGACGATATAGAATTTATGTAGTTGATGAATTATATACTTTTATGTGTTTGTTGTTGGTTATATGGAATTGTTTTGGTGTATTTTGCAGCTTGCTTGGAATGGTAATTCAGAAATTTCGGGGTTTTTTTTTTTACTGGAATGGACTTATAGCCGACGAAAAAAGCCTTAATTCGTCGGCTAAAGTTTTTTTTTTTAAAATAAGTTTAACCGACGAAATATGCTTTAATTCGTCGGCTAAATCCCTATAAAGCCGACGAAATATACTATATTTCGTCGGCCATAGATGTTTTATATTTTTTTATTACAACCTTTAGCCGACGAATATTTTAAATTATTCGTCGACTAAAGTTTGGAAGATAACCGACGACACAAAATGTCGTCGGCTAAGGTATGGACTATAGCCGACAAAAAATTCGTCGGCTAAAGTACATACTTTAGCCGACGAAATAATGTCGTCGGCTAAAGTCTGGACTATAGCATACGACATTATTTCGTCGGCTAAAGTATGGACTATAGCCGACGAAATAATGTCGTCGGCTAAAGTCTGGACTATAGCAGACGACATTATTTCGTCGGCTAAACTCTGGACTATATCCGACGACTTCTACGTGTGTCGTCGGCTAAAGTCATCACAGACGACCCTTTCCCGACGACACTATAGCCGACGAAGGTTCGTCGGCTAAGATCTTAGGGTTTAGGGTTTAGGGTTTAGCCGAACAGAATGGGGTTTAGGGTTTAGCCGAACAGAATGGGGTATCTGAGAGGAAAAATCGACACCTCTTGGATATTGGAAGAGCTCTCTTACTCAGTGTCAATCTACCCAAATATCTATGGAGTGAAGCTGTGTTGTGTGCCTCCCACCTTTTCAACCGTCTACCATCTGTAGCTTTTTAGAATCGGATTCCCTTTGAGGTATTGTCTGAACATGTTACTATTTCATCTCTCAACAAACTTCTTGCCCGTGTCTTTGGTTGTGTGGCCTATGTTCATCTTTACAAAAATCAGAGATCTAAGTTGGAGGCTCGTTCTCTTAAGTGTGTGTTTGTTGGATACAGATCCCATCAGAAAGGATATAAGTGCTACTATCCTCCGTCTCAACGATTCTATGTCACCATGGATGTCACATTTAGTGAAGACCTATGCTATTTTTCTCCTACGGTATCTCCGAGTGAGGAGGAGAAACATGTTTTTTTATGAAGATCAATTTGGAGAACTAAAAGATTGTGTAATTGTTGACAGTAACCCACCTGAAAAGGATCTTTGGCCTGTCACCGACCAGATCCAGAATCCGAGAGATAATACTTTGGAACCTCAAAAAGTGGTTCAATTTGTTGAACCTGCCCAAGTTGAGGTGTTTGTTCCTTGTTCTGAAATTGTTTGACATGACGAACGACTGTCTGACACGTCGAAAAGAGGAGAATTGAATAGTAATCAGCCGCCAGTTGTTGAAGATGTACATGCAAGTTCAGTCTCTCCCCTACATCAACGATCTCTCCTGACTTGTCATCACCTGAGGTATGTAGTACTATTTTGTTGTCATCCTCCAATGTCCCTGAATCTAGTAGGGTCTTGCCTGCTAGGTCAACTCATGGTCAACCTCCTAAAAAATATGAGCCTCTCTTGTCAGCTAAAGCCAAGTATATTATAGCCAACTACGTGTCAACTCATAGATTGTCTAATCCTTATGTAGCCTTTGTAAATCAATTGTCTGTTGTGTCTCTTCCTAGTAATGTGCAGCATGCAATCAAGAAGGAGAAGTGGGCCAAAACAATGAAGGTTGAGATGGATGCTCTCAAGAAGAATGGTACTTGGGATTTGGTGCCATTACCACCTGGAAAGAAGACCGTTGGTTGTAGATGAGTTTATACTGTGAAGCATAATACATATGGCTCGGTTGACATATATAAGGCAAGGTTGGTTGTAAAAGGATACACTCAAAAATATGGGGTGGATTATGATGAGACATTCACACCTGTGGCAAAGATCAATACCATTCGAGTCCTCATGTCTTTGGCAACTAATCCAGGCTCCAATCTTCACCGACATGGTAAGCTTACTGCCTTGATTATTTATTTAGATGACATGGTAGTGACATGTGATGACATTGGTGAAATTAGAAAATTGAAAGATCAGTTGTCTACTGAATTCAAGATGAAGAACCTTGGGAATTTAAAGTATTTCTTGGGAATTGAGGTAGCCAGGAACAAGGACTGTATCATGCTGAGCTAAAGAAAATATGTTCTGAATTTGCTAGCAAAGACTAGTATGCTTGATTGTACACTAGTTGATACATCGATAGAACAGAACCATCGGATTATAGAGTATCATGATCAAGTTCCGACTGACAAATCTCGATATCAAATGTTAGTTGGAAGATTAATTTACTAGACCTGATCTTGCTTATGCGGTTAGTGTGGTGAGTCAGTATATGCACAATTCTAGTGAAGATCACATGAATGCTGTGATGAGAATCTTGAGATACTTAAAGTCTGCTACTAGAAAAGGCCTGGCATTTCGTAAGCATGGACATTTGAGGACCAGTGATTACACTGATGCGGACTGGGCAGGGAACATCACTGACAGGCGTTCTACTTCTGGCTATTTTACATTTGTTGGTGAAAACTTAGTCACTTGGAGAAGCAAGAAACAGAATGTGGTGGCCCGTTCTAGTGCAGAAGCTGAGTACAAAGGTATGGCTCAAGGAGTCTATGAGTTGTTATGGTTGAGAAGTTTATTAAAGAGTTTGAGTTTCAAGTAGGAATGGTCAATGCCTCTTCACTGTGACAATACTGCTGCGGTTGAAATTGCACATAATCATGTTCAGCATGATCGGACAAAGCATGTAGAGATTGACAGACACTTCATCAAGGAAAAGCTAGATGCTCGCATGCTCTCGTTCCCATTTGTTCCTTCGAAGGAGCAGCTAGCTGACATCCTTACGAAAGCTGTGTCGTTCAGGGCGTTCAGTGACTCATTTGACAAGTTGGGCGTTCAAGATTTGTATGCGCCAACTTGAGGAGGAGTGTTAACGCGAGTCTCAATCTTAGTATATTGGGAACATGTATATTCTGTAATCAACAAAGATTATGTAAATCTTTTGGTGTAATTAGTTTCCTTCTAGGGTTAGAACTGTGCTTGTATATATACCCGACTTGAGGTTTATTCAATATATTATAAAATTCCTAACATTTTATGTTCTGTTTGACTGAATCACTTTGTTGGTACAGTTTTGTAGATTGTTGATCCACAACTCATTTTAACCCTTTAATTATAAAAGTTCTTTTGATGAAAATAAGTAACAAATGAAGAGTGCGTTTTTTTTTTGTTGAAAAGAAATGTGAACCATTAAGTTATGTTTTATCGGTTATCGTCACTTTTCAGTAGTGTTGCAAGGTTACAATCAATCTCTTGGACAACAGTGTGGAGAGCATATAGCTGAACGTGTAAGTTCGTGGAAACTAATAATGTCACTAGAATTTTAAATTTCCCACCAGGCGACCACTATATTTTCTCAGAAAAAGTAGAACTATATGTGGGATAATTTCCTTCCAGCTTTCTGCTTCTTTCCTGTAGGTTTCCTTTTGACTTAGAGTTCACACGGCAATGCCAAATTTATAGAAGGCAGGCAACAAGAACAGAGTTCAGTTATGATAAGAAGAAGCAAATTAACAAGGAGCATGAAGATGGAGAGCCAAGAAGCTAATTGTGTGATTGAGATCCCCCCTGCTTCTTCTTTTTCTTCCGAGAGGGCTTTGGAGAATTGGAGGAAGCTATCTGCGGCCCTCAAGAACCCTAAGAAGCGAGGGTTTCTCTTCAACCCCGCAGCTCGCTCCCGTTGGGTCTGCACCTCTGTTCCTCCCCATATTCATCTTGAGTGTCTTTAAGTTCACGGCACATTACATTTCGGATTCGAATTATGATTTACCAGAGCTTAAATTTATCACAGCCCCTTTTATATGCATTGTGTTTAACTGTTGTAGATGAAGCGGCAGGAAGAACACGTTCAGACTGCAATGCAATTAGTGAGTTCTCGCGGTGATCGGTTGTCTAACAGCAAATTGCCTTTGCTTGGCATTAGTTCCGGTGATGAGTCAAGGCATACAACAAAGGTATATAGTGATCTCAATCCATGCCATAACCTTTTATGCTGAACATGTTTATATAGATAGACTTATGAATTCTTAGTTTCTTACTCAGAAGAAGGCAAATAGTGTGAGCTTTTCGACTTTCCTCTTACTTTGTATAGTGTATACTCTTCTGTTTCTTTTCAAGGAAATGTTTAAAAATTGAATATAAATGAGTCAAATGAGTGCATATGGTGATATGGTTGCCTCTTTCAAAAGAGGTTTAGAAAAACCTCCAAGATTTATCTTCAGATGAAACTATGATAATTTACCAAGGATTTCATATTTTACTGTAGGCTACTTCAACAGTATGGGTCTTTTTACTCACGAACCTCTGCCTAGAGATATTATCAGCCATCTTTGATCAAATTGCGTCTCCAAGCAAGCCTGACTATGCCCTTTTTGGAATGGTGTTGGCCATTTCAGCTGTGCTCACTTGCATCGTGGAGCTCATTCACAAGGGTAAAAAGGAAGGAGTTGAACTAAAAAGATGGGGAAAGTTATGGTGGTTTTATTATCCACCTCCCAATGGCTCACTTTTTGGTACTTTCCCAGATATTTGTGGACTAGTCATTGCCATTTCACAGTATATTTGCTCTACTCTTCAGTATGTTTATCTCTGTAGGCATGTTAATAACCCTATCAAACTCTCCGTTTTGCCGGCAATCTTTCTTATTTGCTTGGCTGGTTCAACACTAATTAGGAACAGAAGCTACACCACAGATGAGACCTTCAAACAAACTACTCATCGTCTTACCAAGACTAATTATCTCTGTAGATTTTGGCATTCAGTTTAGTACGTTTTAGTTTGTACTTGGTACCATAGTCTTGATTTGCACAGATTAATATATGCCCATACTAATCACTTCAGGTTATCGTTTTAGATTGTGGTAGGGGAGACCAAGTAGCTCAGACGAAGTATTCAAGTATCTATGTATCTAATGTAAAGCAATTTATCAGTTTAGCTTAGTAGAGCTTTTTTTTTTGTGTGTGCGCGCGCGCGCGTAAGGAATGATTAGAAACATTACTGCAAGCAAAACTTTTGATGGAGAGACGAGAGTAAATGAGGGGCAACAGGTCAAAACGGGTGTGGAAATCCCCAAATTACTGGAAGGGAGCAATCATCAGAATATCTTCTGTTGAAACACCAAAGACCCTATGAAGTGCCAAGGAAGTTGGCCTTAAAACTTAAAAGTGACATTCAAGAAGAGCCAGAGCCAGAGCTACTGCCCTTCTGTACTTTTTCTCACCTACAATGTATTATCTCTGTCTTCCAAAAATGCAGTATATCAACCAAAATAGAAAGACAAGAATATTGATAGCAAAGGTTGGCAGCGCGCATGACACGAAATATCAACAAAATAAAGGAAAGTAATATACTTCAATATTTTCCGCAAACAAACTAGTTCACACTGGCCACGAGTAAGTACGGTTATAATCCCACTACTTCCAGAAAAACTCCTGTTTCGCACTACCAAGTGAAGCAAAAATACGAATATCATGGTCTTATGCTGGATGATGTACACCCATCAACCAGATGTGAAGTTTTCTAGTAGTAGACTGGTAGGGCATAATGAAAAGTCTTCTAACAGTAGGGCATGTATCCTGCTGGCCTACTGAACCTTGGAACGTTCCTGCAGAGTATTTGAAAGTGCAAAATGATAATATGCATAAAAAAATATCACTTGACTAACAGAAAGCAAAGAAGTAAGAGCACCATACCCATATCCATAGCGCGAATAGAAGTAACAGGGTACATAAGGTCCCCCGAAGCAGTAACCAATATACAGATTGTAAGTCCAGGGCGGAATTGCTTGTATCCGGGAACGTTGGTCCTTTTAGGAAAAACCTAAGGATATATTACACAATTAACAAACACTTGCAATAATGATATAACAGAAAGAAATATCCAGTGACTAACTAAACAAATGACACAAACCTAACGTCTTCCAAACATCTCAGAGAACTTATAACGCCCATACTAGTCAACAAAAATTCAAGTTATCATGTATCAAAACTCTAAATTTCACTTAAGAGTTAATTTATTTTAACAACCATGATGCTTAAATCATTATGCAATGATGATCAAACCAATACAGCAAGTATATACCTTTCGAATTCAAGGGTCAACAAGTACCAACTCAATTTCTCATAAAGATGCACTCAATTTCTTTTCACCCATGATTTTCTGGCTCAGTCTCTCAATTGTATGCAAGAGAAAGTAGCTTGCATACTTATATGAACAAAAAACACATGACAACATAAATAAATCTCATGAAAGAATCAATTACTCACACAAATGAACCACACAATATGCTCAACTCTTAGAACAAACTCCACAGATCAAGTTTTACTCATCTTTTAGATCAAAAGGAACTTTACAAGGTAATACTTGGGATAGGCTAGGGGTATGAGTTGAAGAGTAAGGAATTGCAAAATTCCCAAAGACCTAGCAGATCATTGAAACACTCCTTATGTCGCCAAAGCAAGGGCCAAACATCGTCATGTTGGGTCCATCGTCATTCCAACCTCCTTACAACATTGTGAAAAAGAACAAAGGCCATATATTTAGTTTTTGGGTCTTCAAACATACACAAAACTTCAAATTCACAAACAAGGACTTAATCCGATTTTTTTTCCTGCCATTTCTTTTGATTTTTTTTCTTTATTTTTTATTTTTGTGGCATTTTTATTTTCTTTTGGACAAGTCACCTTCCCCCACACTTGTTTCTCATCATCATTGCACACAATACATCACAACATCATGCTCTACTAGGCCCAAAAGACAATGGTAGAGATATCACTACACTAAGCTCAAGATATGTATTTCATGGGTGATGAAAGAAAAGGCTTAACGTAGGCTCAAATGGGTTTAACTAAGGGGTGTGCCACGCACACAAATAGGGACACATGACAATCTGACAATGGTGTTCATCCTAAAAAGTTTCATTTATCTTTTATAAAATCAGAGTGTTTTATGATAAAAAGTTTTGAAAGTCCACAAGAGTGAGTTCTAGTCATCTAGAGTTCATTAAAAGCTATGGTGAGAAATCAACCAACAAGAAAGAATAATTAGGTTTTCGAAAATTTATAGCAAAGAAAACGAATCAGAATTTTTTTAATAACCACTCAGAAAGAAAGCACATATATAAAGCTCAAAAGCTCACATAAGGGTCATATGAATCAAGTTGAATTCATCTTAGCATGAATCAATCAATCTCATTCATCACATTAGTCTAATCATCAATGCACACAACTCAAGTAAAATAATCGTTAAAATCTATTAACAATTATTTGAAATTAAGAATTTTACACATGCTTGCAATCCTTTTGTGACCATAATATTAATCCATGGAAAGTTCATGCTCATCATAGAGTTGGAAGACACCTAAAGACTCAACGAAAAACTAAAAACTAGACAAAACCTAAAACAAGAACACAAAAGGAAAGAAAGGTTTCCTTCCCCCCACACTTATTTCTAACATTGTCCACAATGTTAAACAAATTCTAAGCATGCAATGAAGAGAGTAAAGTATGGAAACAAAGACACATTCACAAAAACACACCGACACAAAACAAAGCAATAAAAAATTGAAAAGGAAAGCAAAGAATAAAGGTTAGAGAAAGCAAATCTGGTTTGACGACCCGTTGACGCCTCTTCCAGTCCTCCATTGTTGGGTTGCCTGCCAACCAGCGCTTGGTTTTGACGTCCTCAGCCTGACGGTACCAAGAAATTTACTCAAGGGAAGCGGGTTCATGGAGAGGTACATCCTCCATTTCTTACTCCACAAAAGACTCATAGTAAGGTTTGAGTCGATGACCATTAACCTTGAAAATCACACCGGTCTTGCCACTTTGAATTTCCACTGCACCATGATGAAACACATTAGTAACCACAAAAGGACCAATCCAACGTGAACGAAGCTTACCAGGGAATAATTTGAGGCGGGAATGGAAAAGAAGAACTTTTTGTCCAACAACAAAAGTTTTCCTCATTATCATCTTGTCATGGAATGCCTTAGTCTTTTCCTTGTATATCTTAGCACTCTCATAAGCCTCATTGCGGATTTCCTCAAGTTCATTCAATTGAAGTTTTCTATGCAAGCCGGCAACATCCAAGTCCATGTTAAATTTCTTCACATCCCACCATGCTCGATGCTCCAACTCCACGGGCAGGTGACAAGGCTTACCATACACAATCCGGAAAGGTGACATGTCTATAGGAATCTTGAAGGCAGTCTTGTAAGCCTATAAAGCATCATCCAATCTCAAACTTCAATCCTTCCGATTTGGTGCAACGGTCTTCTCCAAGATTTGCTTGATTTCATGGTTTGACACTTCTGCTTGCCCACTAGTTTGCGGGTGATATGAAGTAGACACTTTGTGAGTGATATAATATTTCTGAAGAAGAGCTTCAAATGTCCAATGTGACCCTCCATCGCTGATTATGGCTCTTGGTGTTCCAAATCTAGAGAAGATGTTAGCTTTAAGAAAATCTGAAACCACTTTAGCATCATTAGTCCGGGTGGCTTTTGGCTCCACCCACTTAGACACATAATCAACCGCAAGTAGAATGTAAAGAAAACCGTAGGAAGAAGGGAATTGACCCAAGTTACTTGTACGCTGGCATCGATCACATGTCTTGCAAAATAGGTATGCATCCTTAAAAAGAGTAGGCCAATAAAATCCACACTCAAAGACCTTCAAGGCAGTCCTTTTGGCTCCAAAGTGTCCACCACAAGCATAAGAATGACAAAAGGTTAGTATAGATTGAAACTCAGATTCATGAACACACTGTTTACACCCAAATTAATATTTTACTGAACAGTAAATGTCTATGTAAATATTAATTAATTCTTGATCCATGTCACACCGGCAAGACCAGATTTCTTTGGGTTTAAAAGTGATGGCCCGCCAGTGAGACCATACGAGCTGAACAACATAGCTCGCGCGCGGAATGACTTCGCGCGGACTACACAGTTCGTGCGCGGAATGACTTCGCGCGGAATTACTCGCTGACTCCGTGTAGGCAAGGCGAGATAGACACTCCGCGTAGGCGAGGCAAGATTGACACTCCGCGTAGGCAATGCAAGCGGGTTCCATCAAGGCGAACTAGCTAGCTGGCTCACGTAGGAGTCTTCGCGAGGAAGCAACAGGCAGAGTCCGCGCGCACCACATTAATCGTTAAAGACTCTTAAAAGTCTTTGACATGCTTCGGGCCTATCTCTGTGGCCCTTTTAATATAAAAAGCTTCAGGAGCTCGCGGGATGGTTTGAGACTGTGACACCCCGCGGGATAAGATTGTTCCAAATTCCAGTCCGCTTAGGAGTCTACAGTTGGCAGCACGGAAGTAAAGCCCTATGCGGAATGGAGTATGCGAAATGGATATGTGTCACAAGCTGGTTGGTCCGCGATAGCAAAACAGTGTCCTTATGACATTAGGGTTTCGGAATTCGATTTGGACTGTGATTACCTTTTCTTCTGCCGCAAGTCGAGCTTCTATATAAGGGGACTCGAAGCTCCCTAAACACACACAAACATATACAACAACACAATCAAATCTCTCAACAAAAGACAAACTGCAAACCAGTTACCCCTCGAGCTACCTCGAAACCCTAACCCTAAGTGCGCCGCCGCCTTAGTTTCAGAGCCCTTCTAGACTCGCCCCCGATCTCTGATCTCCCTATTGTTGCTCTGCTCGCGTCCCGCCGTGAGTATCGATCGCCTTGTGTTCGTAAATTCCTCATCTAAAGTGGCACCTGGAAACCCCCTTCGCTTGATCAAAAGTCAAGACCCCGCTACAATCAACCTTTCCTCGTCCGCGAGGTGGCACGCCCGCAACACTCCCCCTTCTCTTTGGTAAGAAGGATCGTGGCCAAAACACACACCTTCTTACCAATTGATCCGCACAAAACTTCCACAAGTATGGCTCATCCCAAACGTATTGCCTTGCAGTTTTGATCAACTTGTCCTTCTGAGCTCGAGTGAAATTATCCGGAATTAGCTTGGTGACCTTGTAATTAACAATGTCTGCAAACCATGGCTCAAAAGAAGAAGAAGAAAAATTTGATCCCAATTTTTGTACTTCAAACAGTTGCTTGTCTGGGAAAGCTTCCTTCTACGGTAAAGCTTCTTCTTCCTCTTTTAAACTATGCACAAGTCTACTCAAGTGATCAGCCACTACATTCTCACATCCTTTCTTGTCTTTGATTTCCAAATCGAACTCTTGTAGGAGGAGGATCCACCTAATTAACTGAGGCTTTGCTTCCTTCTTTGTAAGTAGGTACCTAAGAGCTGCATGATCAGAATAGACAACAACTTTAGTACCCAATAGATATGAACAAAATTTTTATAAAGCAAAAACAACAGCTAAAAGTTCTTTTTCTGTGGTGGAGTAATTCAGTTGGGCATCATTGAGTGTCCTTGACGCATAGTAGATGACATGAGGGATCTTTTCAACTCTTTGCCCCAAAACTGCTCCAACTGCATACACTACCAGAAAATAGATCTTGGGCGACGAAAAAAAATCGTCGCCCTGTTAAAAAATTTCGTCGCCTAAGTACTTAGGCGACGACATGTCGTCGGCCAAGACGTCGTCGCCAGAAGTGCGTCGGCCAAGAACTTGGGCGACGAAAATTCATTCCGTCGTCGCCTAAGAGTAATTCTTAGGCGACGATACGAATTTCGTCGCCTAAAATATACTTCTCGTCGCCCAAAAATATTCGTCGCCCAAGATTTAACACCTTGGCCTACGAAAAATTTTTTCGTCGCTTAAGATCTTATAACCTTGGGCGACGAAACTAAATATTCCGTCGCCTAAGATCACTACATCTTAGGCGACGATATTTTTTTTTCGTCGTCTTATATGGTAAGTCCTTGACCGACGATTTAGCAATTTCGTCGCCTAAGATATATTTAAATTTTTTTTAAAATAATTAAATAATTTTTTTAAATATATAAATAATGTTTTTTTAATTTTTGCTGGAATTTTTTTTTTCGGCATTTCTTTAAATTTTTCTAATACTAAAATTTAATTAAAAATAACACAAATTTATAAATTTATAAATAATTTATTACAAAAATTCAGTCCATCTGCCTGTGGAGAAACTCGAAATCTAACTCATCATTCCCGTTCGGAGGGTCTTGAGGCTGAGGCGGCGGCTGGTCAGGCTGAGGAGGCTGCTGCTGAGGCTGGGGCCACTGAGGGTGGGGCCACTGAGGTAATGGTATAGGCGTAGGCATGGGCGGAAAATCAAGTCCGGCCGCATGTGCAGCGATGCAGGCAGTCATCCACTGTCCCATAGCCGCCTGGTTGGCATTGGTGACTTCAGTCAGCCGCTCCATATGCGCAGCCGTGGAAGCCGCATATGATTCCGCCATCACCGCCATCTCCCTCGCTCTTTGGGCTTCCAGCTCAGACTGTAGACTTTCGAACTGATCCTGTAGCCGACTGTTGCTGCTTGAGGCTCCGGCGGCTCCCTTGCGCTGAAATCCTGGCGTCGTCTTCAGGATCCCCTTTCCAGCGTCTCCCATACCCCGGCAGTAGTAGGTGTTGGAACGCTGCGCGAAGGCAGTGGCCATAATCCGCGCCCCAACGGTAGGATCTGAAGTGTCGATCCTGGACATGGCCTCTGACATGTCATCCTCTGCCGTGCCCGGCCATGTGTCGTTCACCATGCCTCTCATGACCTCTTGCTCCGCCTCCCTCACCCTCGTCTAATTGGATATATTATAAAAATATATTAATATACATTTAATAAAATGTAATTAAAATTAAAAATTAGAAAATATAAGGAACTTACAAGATCCTCCTCAGAATGAGGATATGCCCTCTGAAAGGTCCCCACATAGGGGTTCTCCTCTGGCCGCTCTCGCCGCACGTCGTCCATGATGGCCGAAAACGGCCTCGAACCGGCACGATGGTTTGTTGTGTTCTGTTGCCGGTTCTCAGCGTTCACCCGGGCGAGGTGCTTCAAAAAAAAATTATCGTTAGTAAATATTTAAAAACATACAATTATAATTAATTCACTAATTAAATTAATTCAAATTTGTTTACGAATTACCTGTTTGTGAGGGTCGTTGAACTGCGTGACAAGAAGCCACCGCCACTCGTACTCCCGATACTCGAACTCCTTCGGGGTACCCGAACGGTCGCTCCCGTACTGCTTCCAGTGTAACCGGAGGTCGTGCTTCCACTCCTTGAACCTACATATACAAAAAAAATATTAAATATATTAGTAAAAAAATAAAATTTAATAAATTATTAAATAGAGGTACCTCTCCCTATGGGCCTTGTCCGCCCAGTCACGTCCCTCCTCGGGAACCACAAACCATTGCTGCATTACCACTTGTTAGTATTTTTTTCGATAATTAAATAATTTATTAGTTAAAAAAATAGTAATTGATCGAGTAAACTCACCGACATCGACTGATGGAGCATCTCCTTCACTCCATCAGGAATCTGGCTCCGGACTCCCCACAACATAGGGAGTCTGAAGCGGATGGTGCCTCCCGCGGCGCGCGTGTACCGGTTTCTCAACGCGGCGTCCACCGGTTTCCCGTTGGAAAACGGGATGGCGATCCGTCCAGCGGACTCGACCGCCCTATCGAGTCCCTTGTTGCTGACGGTGCCTCTCCTGTTCCGCCTTCTCGTTCCGGCGGCTGTGACATTGTGAATCAAATTTAATATTAATAATACATTTTTACAAAAAAAAAATTAAAATCGACAAAAAAGTAATAATAAATTACCTGAGGATGAGGCTGAGCCGACGGATTCGTCTCCGTCCGCCTGCTCGGAGACCCTCACGGGATGAAGAGGCGTGGGAAACTCCCTGTAGATATAGGCCTCGTGCGGTGCCACATGCGGGAGCTGCTCCCGAATCGGTCGACCCTCCTCATCGACGCGAGGTATCGCCGGTATCGTCGGAGGAAGGAAGAGGCCGGACGGCACCATAGGGACCCCGGATGACCCGCCATCACCGTCGGTCGGGGACGACTGTGTGGGGGCGGTGTTAGATCACGACCGGGGAAATATCTCTGCATGACGAGGATGCCCAGCAGAACGCGAGCCGCTCGCGCCACCCCTAAGCGCCGCATGTCGAGCCGTCAGCTGCCACGGAAACCCGGTCGACGGTGATTCCGACGGGTTGTTTGAGGTACCGTCCGAGGAATATTGGCTCCTCGAACCCGAACGTTGTCCAGAAGTTCTCCTCATGCCCATCCTGTTTAAAATAACCATAAATTTATTAAAAATATTTTACCGTCTTATAATTAATTTAACAAAAAATAACCATAAATTTCAAAAAATTTATCAACAATAATAACACAAATAAAAATTAATAGTTATTATAGGATTTATTATTTTTTTAATTCACATAACAAATTATTTACATTAATTCGCAATTATTACATCACAAAAATTAATTTACGAATATTTACATCCTTACTAAAAAATAATACATTATTTTTTACAAAATTTCCACAATATATTTACAATTATAATTTATAATATTTAATTATTTAATCAAAAATTATTTAATCATTTACAATATATTTACAAATTATTTCCACAAATCCTAAACCCTAAACCCTAAACCGTAAACCCTAATATTTTACAATTATCATTTACATCACAATTTACCATAATTTACCCTAAAATCCTACCATAATTTACACAAATTTACCCTAATTTACCATTAATTTCCTAAATTACAACAACAACAACAATAATTTCACCAACAATTTCACAACACAACAATAATTTCACCAACAATTTCAAATAATTTCAAACAATTTCACAATTTCAAACAATTTCAAACAATAATTTCAAACAATTTCACAATTTCAAACAATTTCAACAATTTCAAACAACAACAACAACAATTAAAATTTTCATCAACATAACCAATTTAGGGTTTTAGGGTTATACCTTAAATTGTTTGAGAGAGGGAGAGAGAGAGGGCTGGGTCGGGGTCGGAGAGAGGGAGAGAGAGAGGGCTTCGGTGGATTTTCGGAGAGAGAGAGAGAGGATTTGTGAGCGGCTGCGCGAATGGTTAGGGTTCCGAATTTTTGTCTTTTATATTGGCGTTCTTGGGCGACGATTCTATAAAAATCGTCGCCCTGTTTTTTGAAAATCGTCGGCCAAGATAGTCTACTTGGGCGACGATGTTCTTCACTATAAATCTCGTCGCCCAAGATGAAGAAAATCGTCGGCCAAGAGTTCTATCATAAAATTCAAAATATCGTGATTTTGGTGATCGGAGAAGAGGAACTGAAAACCGACCGTCAGATATGACCAGCATAACGAATTACGTAGGTGGGAAAAAAAGTCAGCTCCATCTGACAAAGATAAGGGCTCGATCCGTCCGGTCAATCGGCGCGGTCAAACCCCTAAACTGACGGAAACGGCTATTCGACCCTCCAAATCACGTAATCTGGCCGGACCTTCAACTGAGAATAGTTTCCAATCGACGAGACTCTTACGGGGCTATAAAAAATTTTTTAAAAATAAATACCCGGGATAGGGCTACCACTAGGTAGAAATAAGAGAAATTCGTTGACCGGAACAACCGGCACCGAAATTTTACCGAAATATCTTCATTTTTCACGGGTTGACGTATTTCACCGTTCCGGTCATATATTATTTCACGACTTTTTTGCGTTTGAGGCCTCTACGTATACGTTGTCTTCAAAACGAAACTTAAACTCAACACTTATATAAAAAAGTTATACAACATTAGTACATATATCGTGAGTTTGGTGATCGGAGAAGAGGAACTGAAAATCGACCGTCAGATATGACCAGCATAACGAATTACGTAGGTGGGAAAAAATTCAGCTCCATCTGACAAAGATAAGGGCTCGATCCGTCCGGTCAATCGGCGCGGTCAAACCCCTAAACGGACGGAAACGGCTATTCGACCCTCCAAATCACGTAATCTGGCCGGACCTTCAACTGAGAATAGTTTCCAATCGACGAGACTCTTACGGGGCTATAAAAATAAAAAAACATTACCTTACAATTTAAATGTGCTTTATTTATTTTAATTATTCGGATTATCTTGGCCGACGAAATTAGGGTAATTCGTCGGCCAAGATAATACTTGGGCGACGATATTTGTTAAATTCGTCGCCCAAGAGTAAAATTAAAAAATCATGTACAATGAAATTTAAATGTGTTTTATTTTATTTTAATTATTCGGATTACTCTTGGCCGACGAAAGTAGGGTAATTCGTCGGCCAAGATAATACTTGGGCGACGATATTTGTTAAATTCGTCGCCCAAGAGTAAAAATAAAAAATCCTGTACAATGAAATTTAAATGTGTTTTATTTTATTTTAATTATTCGGATTACTCTTGGCCGACGAAAGTAGGGTAATTAGTCGGCCAAGATAATACTTGGGCGACGATATTTGTTAAATTCGTCGCCCAAGAGTAAAAATAAAAAATCATGTACAATGAAATTTAAATGTGCTTTATTTTTTTTAGTACAAACATATTCTTTTAGTACAAACATGTTCTTTTAAGGGGTATGGAACCCAGCCTACCATGGAAGGCTCACAAACACGCCCGGAAATCTTTATATTAATTTGGACAACAATTACAAAGCTAAGGCTCAATTATAACTAAGCTAAGGCTCGTAATCTGAGTCATCCGATGAGTCTTCTTCGGTATCGGAATTAATATCTGGTAATCTATGCCTTAATTCGTCGTCAGAGTCGTCGTCTGTTTCTTCATTTGGATCAACATCAATAAAGGTTAAATCTTCGTCACGAATTCTGAGCACTCGACCATGTTTAACATTATTTTCGCGAATAGTAGACACATCATGAATACCTACTGCGTTCGGCTCCTGATACGCATCAGCCTCTGGCCCTGGAATGGTCACTCCAAGTGTAGCCGCCCGGTAAATGTTTCGAGGATGCACAATGTTCGCTATTTTCCACGCGTCACCCCTGGCAAGGTCATCAAGATAAAACACTTGTTTTACCGATGTCGCAAAAACAAACGGGTCATCTTCGTAGGCGCTTGTAGCAGTGTTGACCGATAAATTGCCGTACTGATCCATCTTCATGCTCTGTGCGCCTGTATCAAACCATCTACACTTGAACAGATGCACTTTCATGCCTTCCGCATAAACCAGTTCGACTACTGAATGGAGAACACCGTAATAGTCAAGGCCATGACCAAGCGCCATCACCCCAGAATTCTGTGTTCTTCGTCTGCTGTCTCTCTCTTCAGATACAAATTTGACGCCATTCACTGTGCAAATGGGATAAACTCTAGCCCGTTGCGGTTGCATCGCAAGAAGTAATAGTTCGTGCGACCAGTTTGGATTATCATCAGATTTAATCATGTCCATCTGTAACGGATATTGAACTGTAAATATCTGAAAATATATGCAATAGAAAATAATTAGATATATATAACAGGGAAGATTAAATTACGTACCCAGGTGCGAAAATAATTTGCGAACGTCATGTTGTGGTACTCGAGATCACCATCAACTTCCGGAAAAGATAGGTGCAACTCTTTCCAATATTTAACTTCTTCACAATTGATTAGTACCCACCAGTGCGCTATGGCTATCTCTTCATCCGACAATGCATACTCGGCGGACAGTCGTGCTCCACCAACTTCGACATCACTGGAAACTATAGAGAGATTGAACCGCGGCGCATGTTCCTCCATGGCTTGCGGAGCTCCCAACGACGCTCCTAAATACAACTTCATGTAGGTGACGCATTCATGCGCAATATATGTTTCAGCTATACATCCTTCAGGCGCAGATTTATTAGTGACATAATCTTTGTACTCACCAAGTTGCCTGTAAATATAAGATTGCAAACTATACGTTATGGTTATTGAACATGTACGTACATATATGTATTCTGGAGATGTAAGTGAATAAAACATACCTTTCCATGGGATACATCCAAGTGAAGTGTACTGGACCGGTAAGCAACAATTGCTGGGGAAGATGGATCATCAGGTGAGGCATGATATCGAAAAAATTTGGCGGAAAGATCCTCTCGAATTTACACATGATGTATATGATGTCTGCCTGCATTTCCTGGAGATCGGATTTTCTCACTTCCCTTGTGCATAACTTCATGAAGAATCTTGACAGCGCTACTAACGGCTCTACAACCTGGCCAACCACACATCACAAATTTAATATAAAATCCAACAACGACAGGTTAACCGTAATTTTAACCACAAATTTACCTGACAGTGAAGGAACGGTCGAATGAAAACAGGGAAGAGGCGTTGTAGCAGAATATGACAGTCATGACTCTTCAAGCCATATATCTTATTCTCCCGCAAGTTCACACACCGGGCTATATTTCCTGCAACGCCTGAGGGATACGTCACACAACTCATCCACCTGAAGATCTGGGTCTTCTGATCAGGCTTCACGGTGTAAGGAGCCCAAGACATCTTTTTCTTCCCCTCTTTCAGCCAAAGATGTTTTCTGATTCCCATTTTCTTAAGATCAATGCGTGCCTTAGGACCGTCTTTCGTCTTCCCCTCCAAGTTGAGCACTGTACCTACCACACTGTCGCAGACATTCTTCTCTATGTGCATCACATCTAGGTAGTGCCTGATCAACAGCGTACTCCAGTACGGGAGTTCCCAAAATATGCTCTTATGTGTCCAGAATTTGTACCTGTCTGGTCTTTCAGGTATTCTGGCCACAATATCGGGATGATTGCTGAGCTGCCCAAAATCATACTTATCCAGCACTGCTAAAATCTCTTCCCCCGACCATCTATGCGGCTCCACACCTCTCTCTTCGGTCCCATCAAATGCCCCGGTATCTATCTGCCAGGGGTGATCATGTGGTAGGTAAGCACGGTGACCCATCCGGACTATCTTGTTGCAATGATTGCTGCACCCCTGGGAGCTAAGGCACTCAGGACAAGCCTTGTATCCCCTAACAACGTTGCCAGACAACATCCCACGTGCAGGAAAATCACTGATGGTACCAACAATCATGGCATGCATCTGGAACATCTCCTTTTTGTGGGAGTCATAAGTGGGATGACCAACCTCCCAAAGCAATTTACACTCTTCAATCAGCGGTCTCATATACACATCGACACACTTCCCTGGATAACAACAACAACAACAACAACCACAACAAATTCAGATAACGATTATATATGACCAACAATATAGAACAAAAACAATAAATGGAGAAAAAATTGAACCAACATCAATATATACAATATGAAGGGAAAGTAGATACCTGGATAACCGGGCCCCGGAATCAACAAGGTCAACATGTTGTATTCCTTCTTCATGCACATCCATGGAGGAAGGTTGTAAGGCACCAAAATGACCGGCCATATACTGTACGAAAGACTCATGGTCCCAAAAAGGTTGAACCCGTCGGATGACAGCCCGAGCCTCACATTCCTCACCTCTGAAGCAAAATGAGGAAACTCCCTGTCTATATGCTTCCACGCCTCCCTGTCAGCAGGGTGTACCATGAGGTCTTCATCATGCACCTCCCTCACAGCGTGCCATCTCATAGCTTCGGCCGTCTTTGAAGACATGTACAACCGCTCCAGCCTATCCCTCAACGGGAAATAGCGAAGTACCTTAACAGGTTTCCTGTTACCTGCGGGAGTCCGCTTATACCTGTCGGTCCCACATACCGGACAACGATGAAGGCCTTCAAGGTCATTACCGTCTGCATCTTTACCCCCGAATAGAACGCAGTCATATCTGCATGCATGGATCTTGATGTAGGAAATCCCGAGATCTCTCAAGATACGACGGACCTTATGATGCGTGGTGGGATGACGATGACCGTCGGGCAGGAGCGAAGCAGCGTACTGTAGATACCTATCAACAGCCGTCACGGTCGATTTTGTGTCAACCTTGATATGCATCACCTCCATCACACACTGAAGAACGGTCTTCTCATGACCTGGGCACAGAGGGGTCTGTTGGAAAGCAATAAGTCTGTTGTACTTGGCTATACCGGCAGTGTTGACACCTCTAGGGACGGCCTGCATCGGCGCCTGCGGAATGTGCTGTCGTTCAGGGCATACACCGCTGTCATGAGGAAATATGTCGTTGATGAAGGCCGTTGTTGGATCGTTGGATGTACTGCCCGTCTCATAAAACTGTCCATGATCATGTGGGCGTGATGAGGTTTCACCGTGATATATCCAACATGTGTAACGTTCCTAGAATCCGTTACTCTTCAGGTGGTCCCATACTGTATCAAACGGAAATCGATGCATATCACTGCGACACTTACACATCTTGCACGGGCAATAGAACATGCCACTCCCGTCAGCATTGGCCTGCGCATATTGCATAAAATCCCAAACTCCTTCAGCATATTTTCTGTGATATCTTGGAAGAGAAATCCAACTCTTATCCATATCTTGAAAATAACACATATATATATCAATATTTAATGAACATATCTTTTATATATATATATATATTAATGTAATACAACATACTAATTATTAATTATATATATCTAGTTCGAGCGGATTCCGTGGTTTCAGAAGACAAGTGTCAATGTCACAGAGGGCGAACCCCCTACAGGAACCAGGCAGGACTCGTTTGTGATCACGGAGGCGAACCCCTATCGACCCCTTCACCGAGAAGAGTGGTCAGTTTGTGATCTTGAGATCCAGTTAAACAAACATGTGAACCATATCTATGACAGAACGGCCCCTTACTCAGCTTGGAACAAACTCTATGCATATATATATATATATCATTAATTCAACTCAAATAAAACTGAAAATCAATATATATATGCATATATATATGTGCATATGCATATGTACGTACCTGGGAGTTGCTCCACAAACTATATGTATAGACAGATTTCCACAACACCGAACGATTTGAAGAACTAGAGAAATTTATGTTTCAAATTTTCAAAGTTCTCATTCTTCCATCCCGGCCTCTCAATATATAGAAGAATCTTGGGCGACGAAATATTTGAGTTTCGTCGCCTAAGGATTAAAAATCTTGGGCGACGAAATATTTGAGTTTCGTCGCCTAAGATTTAAAAAAATCTTGGGCGACGAAATATTTGAGTTTCGTCGCCTAAGAATTAAAAAAATCTTGGGCGACGAAATATTTGAGTTTCGTCGCCTAAGGATAAAAAACTTAGGCGACGATATAAATATCTTAGGCGACGAAATATTGTTTCGTCGCCCTAGTTTCTATCTTGGCCGACGAAATTTATTCTTAAGCGACGATGTTTTTTTTCGTCGCCTAAGAGGAAACTTAGGCGACGATTTTTTTTCCTTAGGCGACGAAAAAAAAATTGTCGCCCGGTTTTTTTTGTTTCGTCGCCCAAGACCCATTTTCTGGTAGTGATAGTCAGACGCATCACACATAAACTCAATATACAATTCATATCCCTAACTTATGCATTTGATACATTGTGTATAAGTTAATCAGAATTCCAATTACATGATTTCCCATTACTTATTCTGCTAGTAAATGGTAAGTTGATGTTTACCTTAAGAACTTCAATGATATGTCCATATTAAGTTTACAATGATCACACAATGAGAGTGGAATTGAAGTTGGTGTATGGCCATAAAGAAGATGGTTATACGACCGAAGTACATGATGGCTATCTAATCCTTTTAAATAGAGACTACAACTCATATTTTTTAGAATCAACATCCAACTGCAGCAAGGAAATCTTGTTGATCCATCAAAGGTTCGAATGTTTACTCGACCTTGTTCATGATGGTTTGGATATGGAATATCAGAAGACAAGTGGGTTTCTAGTATACAAGATTGACCTCGTATCTGGGAGGTTTCAAGAGGTAAAAAACTTGGGGGATCAAATAATATTTTTGGCATCGACCAAAAAAAAATACAAAAATAAAAAAATAAATATATATATATATATATATATATATATATTTTATTTTTTTTGGCAGAACATAGCTCTTCCTTTTGCCTTTGCGGCAAGTGATTTCAAACTACAAGGAAATTGCATCTATTTTGCAACAAGTGGATATGAACATGCCAACCTACCTAGTAAGTTCTCGCTTGGACAAGATATATATCGTGAAATGGGAATCTATAGTTTGGATGATGGAAAGATTAAGCGACCCTTTCCAAGTCTTGACGTTGGTAGTAGTTCATCACCTTGTAAACTAAGTTAGTTCTGTCTGAGTATATGACTATTGTACGTTCTAGGATGTTAAGAATCTGTATACAGTATCTAGTTCTTAATTGTAATCCAAGTTACGAGTTATAAACTGCTTCACGTACAACTTTAATGTGTGTAAATTTTCATTTATTTCTATTCATTTTATTGTATAAATTTGTAGTGGTCGAACGTTTACGTGAGAAAATATGTCCAATTTTGTAGCACTTTGAGTATAGAAGGGAAGAACACACATTGCCAATTTATAAGGGAATCAAAACCATCTTAAGTAGCTGAGGTGTTATATATGAGTATAGAAGAAGAACACACATTGCCAATGATTTTCCAAGCTATTAGAGAGCCAAGAATAAAATCCTATGAAAATTTTGTGTCCTCGGAGCGGCCGATGCTTAGATGGACCGGTGAGATCATCCAAAGTAAACGGTCAAATTTCCAAGGAACAATACATGCCACTATAAAATAGAAACTACCCATAAGACTGCTAATTCTGCCTAGGCAATGATCCCATGAGCTGGCTTTTAGCTCAATTATAACCCAAGTGCTCTGCTATTGATAACAGTTCTTTCTTCAGTTGTAAACTAGAGGGCTACTATGTAAAAATAGTTGCACCCTGCATGTCAACTACACTCTCTAATTTAGTTTCTTTCCTCTAGGTTTCCTTTTGAGAAGGAGTTCACGCGGCAATGTCAAAATTTATAGAAGGCCGGCAACGAGAAGAGAGTTCAGTTATGATAAGAAGAAGCAAATTAACAAGGTGCATGAAGATCCAGATCCGCCCTGCTTCTTCTTTTTCGTCCAAGAGGGCTTTGAAGAACTGGAGGAAGCTATCTGCTGCCCTCAAGAAGCCTAAAAGGCGATGGTTTCTCTTCAATCCCGCAGCTCGCTTCCGTTGGCTCAGCACCTCGATCTGTTCCTCTCCATATCCATCTCTGAGTTTCTTTAAGTTCCCGTCACATTACATTTTCGTTTCCAATTTTGATTTACCACAGCTCAAATTTACAATCCTCTTTCGAAACACTGAAAGAGGTGACGTCATTTGTTTAGAAGAAGCTCTTAACTCCTTCAGTTGAAACTATAATTTACCAAGGATTGCATCATGCCGGAGTGGTGCATCATGTGATGTTCCTGGACATGGCAATCACTGATTGTGGTAGGGGAGCTTCGTATAAAGAACTAGCTCAGATGAAGTACACTCAAATATCTATGTATATAATGTAGGAGCAATATAATGGTCTAATACCGGATGATGTGCTACAATAAACTCCTGTTTAGAACTACCAGGTGAAGAAAAAAACCAATATAATGGTCTAATACTGGATGATGTGCCCATCAACAAGATGTGAAGTTTTCTAGTAGTTACATAATTAGGAGTCTTCTAACAGTAGTGCATGTATCCTGCTGGCCTTCTGAACCTTGGAACGTTCCTGCAGCGTATTTGAAAGTGAAAAATTATAATATGCATAAAAAAATATCACTTGACTAACAGAGAGCGAAGAAGTAAGAGGACCATACCCATATCCATGCGCGAATAGAAGTATCAGGGTACATAAGGGCCCCTGAAGTGGTAACCCATGTACGGATTGTTACGTCCAGAGCGGAATTGCTTGTATCCGGGAACGTTGGTCCTCTTAGGCAAAACCTAAGGATATATTACACAATTAACAAACACTTGCGATAATGATATAACAGAAAGCAATATTCAAGACCAATAATCTAACTAGTTACTGGTGTTAATGTACTTCTTACTTCTCCGGTTGTTTCAATCGATTCACACAACAACAATAAACATGGAGCAGAGAGCAAATAGAGGAATACCTTCAGTGGCCTTCCATGCAACTCAGATTTATTCAGAGCGAGAGCCTCTTGAAAAGCTTCTGCTTCCGGGAATTCCACATAAGCAAAACCCTTTGGTTGGCCACATTTATCTGTCAGCATAGTCACCCTGTTAACTGTGCGATATGATTTGAAATGCTGATGTACTTCTTCAGGTGTGCATGCATAAGCAACCTGAACAACATAATTTCATCCATTTTGAAGCCAGAGTCAGTGGAAGAGACAACATACAACACAACATATTAAAAACAGGAAGTGCATTCTTAACAAGAAGAAATAGCACATTTAGGATGAGTTTTGGGACAGCATAAAAAACTGTCTATTGTAGTGTTGAACTAGGTAAAAAAAACTAACATTAACATGTGCCTATCAAGCTGGGAAAAGTTCTTTTACACCTAACGCACAGCCACAGATACACACAGATATAAAATTACAAAATTCATTTCCCTTTTGAGCTTATGAAATAATTAGCATTCTAGTACTAGTACATTCTATTCTAGACAGCCTCACCGCCCTCATTAACTTACCCAACATTCAATGATTTGATCCATTAGGCCAGCAAAGACACTAGGGAATCTGCCGTACATTCTCACTGTTAGTCTAATTTGGGCTAATGGATTTTTTTTTTTTCCGAATTGGTTCAACTCAAAACATTGTTACTCACTTACTCTACATTATAACAATGATGCGACAGATTACATGGACCACCCTAAATCTACATTGTAACATATCCAGCGCCTAGACACAGAGACGTTGCGGAGCAGCAATGAGCCTGTGATCAATGTACGATAAACAATCAAACCAAAACTCTCAAGGGGCATATGATGCCCATCCACACAAGTATAAAGTATACATATAACTTAAGTGAGTACTTCAGTTGAGGTACTTAACAAAGGTTGAAACCTTTTAATCTTATTACAAAAGTACATAAGCGAAACCAAACTGCAAGGATTCACAAAAACAGTCATATAATTGAAGAGAAACCAAACATTCAACCATCACACTCAACCTGTAAAGGCAAGGATTAACAAAAACAGGCATATATCCAAAGAGAAACTAAACATTCATCCATCACACTTATCATGAAAAAGTCAAGGATTAACAAACCAAGCATATATCTGAAGAGAAACTAAATCTAAACGGGCTAATCGAAATTGGAACTGGCAAAACTATGAGAGGCAAAGAGCCCTCATCCCTTCAGAATATTCCAAAAGCAACATCAGAAATTTTGTTAACAGTGGCAGCACAAATCTTAACTAATATTATGATATATAGTCAGTCACCAAAAAAAAACCCTCAACTAATTGAATCTGCATCAAGAAAAATTCAAAGCAGAGAAGCTAAACAACAGTCCAGTACAATGCATACCCAGACTCTGGTGTCGCCGTGGCTCCATTCTAATCGAATCTCAGTGTGAATTCCCTTCTCGGAGATCAAACTCCCATCGACTGCAATTAGGACTAGGGGATGAGTGCGAACTCAGACTAAGCAAAAACCCACTAAGGGAATGGTGCTTCTACCCAGCAAATTTCTAAATACACCTGGCATTTAACTATTTTCCAAATTTGCCCTCAATTCTGATATAGTGAAAAAAAGTGATAAAAAAAAATTCTGAATTCAATCCTTCTGTATTTCAAAGGTGGTTTCACCATCTGCCTCACCTTCTTCTCCCTAACAGATCCGTTCAAATTTGTCAAGACCCTAATTATGCTTGAGAGTGTATCAGACAAACACAAACAAAATAAACGGGAAAGAAACTGGGCATATATATGTGAGAGAAAAGAGATCATCGCCCAAAACATGCAAAATCATTTTATAACAAGACTAGGGATCTTTTTTCTTGATTTCAAATCTTAATTGCGATGATATCAGATGCCGTTTGGATGAATTAAATCTTAATTCAGCTGCATATATTGTGGCAGTTTTGCAGTTTGCTGGGTTTCAATAGTTGCTTGCTGGGTTAAAGCATGCATGGGTAAAATTGGAAATTTCAGACGAAAATTATGACCGTTAGGTTTGTTTAGAAATTTATTGGATACATTTAGCAACACCCTACCTTTGGCACCTAGTACTGCATTACACCTTCTTAATTCTTAGGTAGACTATCTTAAATTGTACTAATACTGGACCACATTTGGTGTTGCATGGGATTAAGAAAAAAAGTTTTAAATTAGAGATGTCTCATGTTTGGTGATGCATTGGACTGGACTACTCTAACATCTAACAATCTAAGATATAACAATTTTGGTCATTGAAATTTTGACATGATATCCAAAAAAAAAAATGTGTGATCAAGCATACATCTTTATCAAATGAGTAAACATAGAAACAAGTATGAGAGCATGGCATGTGACCTCATTCCCTTTTCGTTGAAGCTCCAAAAGCTCTTGACAGTATGAAAGGCCGGCACTCGGCATGGTACATATATGTCGCACAAAATCAGACAAATGTTAGACTTTCTTCTAATAATGCCAATCACTTCAAAGAAAAAACAGACAAATGTTAGAGTCATGAAAATGTTCATTATATGTCGCACAAAATCCTCTCTGAAGTAGTTACTGGGAAATATCATTAATTGGGTTTGAAGACTAAAAGTTTCAAGTCAGTTTGCATACCGCGTGTTCCATCATTTATATCAAACCCAATTATATCTGAGAGTCAAATTACAGTGATATCGATGTAGCCATAAAATTTAAAATCAGTTAATGTAAACAAAAAAATGTCCATCTTCTGCTTCCTATCTCAAATAGACATTACCTTTAGCCACAATGCTATTTAGATTATGATGAATGCAATCTAGAGCCTAAGACAAAATTTGAAACGAGACGATACAATGATTCACATATCCCAAGTCTCATTTATCTTTTTAATTAACCATTAGATTTTCACAATGTGATAAATCTCCTATAGAAAGTCAAGTCCTTGATACACCCACAAGACATCAGACCTGATCCAATTATAGAATCCATATAGCATCAAGCATATTTCAACACGGCTTGCAACTAGAACGCGTAGTGATGAATTGCACTCTCAAGAAAGAAAAGAAAAGTAAAAATGCGTAGTGATTTGTGTTATTCTTCTATTTTCGTTGACTTCGCTTTATTTTCCCCGACCTAAAACACAAGTTGACATTAACTTACATGGAAGGAAGCTAGAAATTGCTGTATGTGCGCTCTTATATACGTGTTCTCTCGACATCTCACTGGATCACTCTGTTTGCCTATGGATCCTTCAAAAGTCTCTTCCTCTCCGTCGACTTTGCCTCGTTCATGGACATATGATGTTTTTCTGAGTTTTAGAGGGCAGGATACACGCAAGAGTTTTACAGATCATTTGTACAGCAGCTTGGTTCAGAAGGAAATCAAAACATTCAGGGATGATGAACGTCTCACTAGAAGAGGCGAAGATATTTCGTTGAAAATACTCAAAGCACTTGAAGAGTCGAAGATTGCTATCATCATATTCTCTCAAAATTATGCATCCTCAGTATGGTGCTTGGATGAACTTGTCCAGATCCTTCGTTGTAGAGAGACAAAGCAACAAAGGGCTGTACCAATTTTTTACAAGGTAGATCCCTCAGAAATAAGAAATCAAACTGGTAGAATCGGCGAGGCATTGGTTTTTCATGAGCAAAGATTGGATAAAGATGAGAAGGTGATTCGTCTTGGGTTATGCGGAAGAATAAACTGTAGAATGAAATCGGAATTCACAACCACAAATGTAAAATGTAGAGAAAATAAAATGATAAAGAACACCGGAAATTAACGTGGTTTGACAAAGTGCCTACGTCCACAAGACAACAACAACAAAGAACCTTCACTGTACGAATAAATGTTACACAGAGAGAAACACTACTTCAATATCGATCACTCTTGAAGGGATACACTCTCACACACACTTTGTTTTGCTACACACACAAACTCTCGACTTGGAGTTTTCTCTCTATCTCACACTCTTGTATAACACAAGATGAACTCCCGGGTACATCAATTGCATCATTGCTCATGCCTTTATATAGGCAAACTTCTTCATGCATTTCCCATGCAAATCCTTCACGTCCATGCACAAGGAAGAGAATTCAAACTTCTTCCTTAATTCAAGCTTCAATGTTTGTATGCACCATCAATGCATCTTCATTCTTTTTGTCAAACATTTCAGCCACCCACAAGTCTATACATATAGGCTCTCTCTTGCATTTCAACATATACACACCACCAACTTTGCTATTCATATAGCATCTTGCCTCTTGGTTAATTGAATGGGTCTTGAGGCTTCACCGAAAGGTTTTTCACATGCAGTAAACCATATGACATCCTCCTCCAAAACGGAGGAAAATTTGACCCATCAATCTCCCCCTCCCAACTTAATTGGAGGGATGCGTCATTCCTGACGCACTTCTGCAGAAGTCGAACTTCTCTTTCGGTAGAGACTTTGTCATCATATCTGAACAGTTCTTATCTGTATGAATCTTCTTTAGCAGTATCTCCTTAGCTTCCAACACATCACGTATCCAATGATACCTCACATCAATGTGCTTCGACCTCGAGTGAAAACTTAAATTCTTGCTCAGGTGAATTGCGCTTTGATTGTTGCAATGCAAGACAAACTCTTGTTATGCATGACCTAATTCCAGTTGGAATCTCTTCAACCACAAAATATCTTTGCACGCTTCCATAACTGCAATATACTCTGGTTCTGTAGTTGATAAAACAACACATTTTTGTAGCTTTGATTGCCATGAGACAGCTCCCCTTGAAAATGTAATCGAGTACCCTGATGTGAATTTTCTCGTGTCAATATCCCGGACCATATATGCATCTGTGAAGCCAACCAGTTCACACTTGCCACTTCCAAAGCATAGACTCATCTTTGAAGTTCCCTGCAAGTATTTGATAATCCACTTAACAGCATTCCAGTGCATATGTTATGTCTGGTCTGATACCTGGAAACCCCCTTCGGGTGCGGCAAGGGGGTTTACATTACAAATGAGTAACATATGTTTACTCATTTGATAAATATGTCCATAAGAATCTGCTAACAACACCAACTGCATATGTTATGTCTGGTCTGGTACAAACCATCGCGTACATCAAGCTCTCTACTGCTGAGGCATATGGCACTGTTGCCATTTCTTCCTCCTCCTTCTGACTTGTAGGACTCTGCTTTGAGCTGAGCTTTATGTGACTAGCAAGTGGAGTAGCAACTGGTTTTGCATTCTCCATGTGGAACCTCTCCAGTACCTTCTCGATGTACTTTTCTTGTGATAACCACAATTTCTTATTCCCTCGATCACGGGCAATCTCCATGCCCAAAATTTGCTTGGCTGGTCCCAAATCCTTCATATCAAAGGACTCCGACAAATCTGTTTTTAACTGCTGAATCATAGCAGTATCTTTGCTGACAATCACCATATCATCTACATAGAGTAGTAAGATGATAAAATTACCTCCATCGGATTGTTGAATGTACACACAAGGATCAGCTGACGATTTCTTGTACCCATGACTCTTCATGAAGGAGTCAAACTTCTTGTACCACTGTCTTGGTGCTTGCTTCAATCCGTACAAGTTTTTCTTCAAATTGCAAACCATATGTTCCTTTCTGTTGACTTCAAAGCCTTATGGTTGCTCCATGTATATGTCTTCTTCTAAATCATTGTGAAGAAATGCAGCCTTCACATCCATTTGACTCTAATCCATAATCATAGCCATGCCCAAAATGACTCTAATCGAAGTCATCTTGACAACAGGTGAGAAAATCTCATCAAAATCGATTCATTCTTTCTGGCTGAATCCTTTGACAACTAAACGAGTCTTGTACTTCATCAGCTTCTCACTTTCATCTCACTTCAGCTTGAACACTCACTTGTTCTTGAGTGCTTTCCGGCCTTTAGGAAGCTTCACCAACTCGTATGTGCCGTTCTTCAGTAAAGATTCCATCTCAGACTCCATGGCTAGCCTCCATTTTTCATGGTCTTGATGAATCTTTGCTTCCTCATAACTTTCAGGCTCTCCATCACTAGTCAAAAGGATGTAATTTTCATAAGGATCATCTCCATCGTTAGTCACCAAAATATATTGTGATGATGGATACTTGGTGGATTGAATCGGCCTCCTAGTGCTTATACGAACTGTTGCTTGATTATTCACAAGTTGTTCCCCATTATCAAGCTCCCCCTCATCTTCGGCTTCAGCATCGACCATGTCTAGTACACCTTCAACTATATCACCTTGTAGCCCAACATTAGATTCCTGCTGCAACGGAATCATAAATGCGGCTGTCAGTTGCTGCATTTCTCAATAGTACCTCTTTATCGAAATCTACAATTGATTGGTTTTCATGAAAGACCACATCTCTGCTTCTTATGAATTTCTTCATCTTTGGATCCCACAACCGTAGCCAAACTCTTCATCCCCATAGCCAACAAATATGCATGGCAACGCCCTGTCATCCAGCTTTGATCTCTGCTCCTTGGATACATGTGCAAATGCTTCACATCCAAATACTCTCATATGTGAGTATGATGCATCTTTGCTGGTCCAAACTCTATTTGGAGTCTCAAATTCCAAAGGTACACACGGTGCTCTGTTGATGAGGTAACACGCTGTCTTCACAGCTTCTCCCCAAAATTCATTTGACAATTTGGCCATCATCAACATGCATCTGACTTTCTCCATAATGGTACGGTTCATCTGCTCTGCTACGCCATTATGTTGGGGTGTTCTAGGAACCGTCTTCTCATGTTTGATGCCATATTTCGCACAATAATCTATGAATTCATGCGATGTGTACTCTCCACCATTGTCACTGTGAAGGCACTTCAATTTTCTTCCAGTCTCCCTTTCCACCATGGTGTGGAAAATTGTAAACGTCTGGAATACCTGGTCTTTGGATTTCAGAAAATAAACCCAAAATTTCCGTGAAGCATCATCGATATAAGTAACAAAATACTTATGCATACTCAATGATTCGACTTCCATTAGACCACACACATCTGAATGTACAAGATCTAGAATATTTTTGTAATACCCCAGATTTTCATATCATTTTCCTTACATTATTCCCATATTTAATGAAAGATTATTTATGGAAATTATTATTGGGTTATGCGAACTTGAAGTTTCAGGAGTTTATTTAAGGTGCTTTGACTTTTAAGAGATCAAAAAGTTTGACTTTATTTTCCGTAAGTAATCTTCAAAAATTTCCTTTTTGAAAGTTGTAGAGTTTGGCGATATGAGTTCGTAAACATATGGCATGCATAAAACGGATGTCGTATGAGAAAGTTATGGTCAGCGAAAGTTCGTGGCCTTAAGGGACTTTGGGGTAAATAGAAAAGTTTGGGGGTAGAAAACCTAATTTCAGAAAACCCAACTCCCTCTCTCTTTTCTCTCTCCCCGAGCCGCACACACAGCCAGACCTTCGCCAGAGCAGAAGTCCGCCGTCCGGCAACCAAAAGCGACGCCACCAGTCTCATTCGGTTCACTCCGACCTCCTCTCCATTCCTGGGGTAGCGCCGCTTGTCGTCGTGCCGCCTGGACACCGCCACGAGATGGAGGAACTACTACAGTCTTGTCGGCGTTCTTCTTCTTCCGGCCACCAATCGAGACGCCACCGATCTTGTTCGACTCACACGGACGTCCTCTTCAATTCTATAAGAGCTCGGTTGTGTCACCGATCGGAACTGCCGTTTGCGGCCGTAACGAGGGGTAACAATAGGTGAGTTTTGGTCATCTCCTCCTTTCTGGTTGTGGCTAGGCTTAGTTTGAAGCAAGATATTAAGGTTTTGAGCCATGAATTGCAGATTGAAGTTTGAACCCGTTTTGGTGTTGGGGGCGTTTTCTGGCCGATTTCGGCAGAACCTCCAGGTATTAAAGTTGTTCACCATGTTTCAATCTACAAGTTTCATGTTTTAAGTTTTCTCAAATTCGGAAGTTGGTGGTGGTGTGTGGGGCCCACTCGCCGCCGCCTGTGGTGGAGCGTGGGAGCACGTCCGGGAAGTGTGAGAGTTTTTGGGTGGCTGTGTTAACTAGTTGTTGTAGTTGTGAGTGTGTTGTTTTGTGATAAGGTTAAGTGTTGTTTTGGTAGTGCATATTAGGTGCTATGTTATTCATTGAGGTTTGTTAAGTTGTAAACATTGGAAGTTGAACTTGGAGGCAGCTTGGATAGGTTGTTGAGTGTCCGACGACCTTGGGAGGTCTCGGAGGAAGGATTGCCCTCCTTTGGGCAACCTTTAGGCTAAGGGTTGGTTAAGGGTACGTTGTTTCTTTTTGAGTTGTTAATAAGGTTATAGTTTGTGTCACATCCCGACCCTTATATTTTTACCTTATTTACTAGCGTGATTATAATAAGAATTTTACCGTCTTGATCATTGAGTTAATAGTTTAATTGGTCCCTAGAGGGGTTTCGGGGACGATTATGTGCGGAGGATTATTCGTATGAGGAAAATACGACGACGGTAAAAATAGTAAATTTTAGCTAGTAAAAGGTAATTTTTATTCGGGTATTATTTTTCGGGGTGTTTTATTTTTGGATTTGGGTTGTTTATAAGGTTGGACCGGTTGGGAGGCCCAACCCATTTTTCCTCCCTTTCTCTTCTTCTCTCTTTTCTCTTTCTTCTCTCTCCCGTGCTCTCTCCCCGCCGGACTGTCCAGCCGCCAGCCGCCGCCGTCCGGCCAGCCACCGGCCGCCGCTCCACCTCAGTTCGAACCCTCATCTCCTCCTCTCCCTCCCCGGCCTAGCCCCCGAGCCTCTAGCCCGCCGGAAGATGAGAAAAAGCCGCCGGAACCGCCGACTGCCATCTCGCCGGAGCTCCGTCCTCCGGCCACCATAGGCCGTAATTCTTAGCTCAACTTGTAGCCCTCACCAAGGTGAGTATTCCCTCAAAAGGAATCGGTTTATTTCGATCTCGTTGTGGTGTTTTGTATAATTGGAAGTTTTAGGGATTTTTGGTTGTTTGTGTTCGATCGACATGGTTAGGCTTAGAATTTGAGTTTGTGGTAGTTAGGAATGTTGTAGAGGAGGTTGAGAGGAAGATGCTGCCAAAATTTGGTGAGCATCGGAGGTCGCCGGAAAACGGCTGCCGGCCGCCGCCGGCGGCGCCGCCGCCGAGAAAATGTTTTTGGTGGAGAATATTATGAGGAGTTTAATGGAATAAGGTTTATAATTTTTGGAGGAGTTTTGAGTAGGTTTTGGAATTATTTAAGTTTGGTATTTTAGGCGGATTAATAAGTTATAATCCGGCCTTTGGATTATTTTCGTGATTAAGGGTTGGAAGGTGGTTTTGAGGATGTCAGTATTTATGGAGATTTGTGGTTGGCGGTGAATATAAGATTTAGGGCGATAAGTATGGTTGAGCGTGTGAAGCTCATAGTTAATTATGCCTATTTCTATTTATGCATTGGGAGTTTATTTTAAGGAATTATTTGTGTTTTGGAACAGGACGTGAGGAGGCTCGAGCAGACGAGGCCCCAGATCGACATCAGGCTTAAGCCTAATTTGTGAGTGGACGTTTATTTTTAAATAATATGCATGCTATGGTTCATGATTGAACATTTCCTTTTGTTGGAATTTTGACGTCAATTAATTTTGACGCTTTTATTTCTCTTGGAGAGATACCGAAAATGGGATTTTCGGTGGATATAAATATGTATTTATGAGAGAGTATGTATAGAAAATGCTAGCTAGTCATATGTGTCTGTCCACCTTAATGGCGTAGCATATAGCCGCATTATGGTGTGACGTGAGCGTTGGACGCGAGCGTAGTAGCCCTATATGAGTGTTTAATTCATATAGGGGGTATGGGCACATATTTATACACCCGTCTGTCCACCTTAATGGCGTAGTGTAGCACCGCATTAAGGCGTGACGTGAGCGTTGGACGCGAGCGTAGTAGCCCTATATAGACTCATGAATTTATATAGGGAGTATGGACGTGTGTAAATACATACATATATTATAGAGCCTGAGAGGCTCGACATTTATGAGATAAAAGTTTTATCGCTTGCGGCATGCATTCGATTTTCCTTGGAAATTGATTTGGGGAAACATAAATATTTTATTCGTTAATTTATTTTTGTCCACTCACTCTAACGTTTCGTTTTCAAATGTTTTCCCCTGGGCTCTTCGTTTTAAAAATGCCCAGTTTGTAGGATTGCATAGTTGTGGTCGGACGTATATGGAGAAGAGGCATAGTCAATAGTGTAGCTTCCGCTCATTTTTATATTTCTAATTCATTTCCTTTCAAATAGAGTTGCTCTGAACTGTGGCTGTTGGCTTTGAGATTTTTCTTGTTTAAGTTAGTATTTAAATTGGGAGATGTTGTGATTTGGGGAGCACGAAGGCTCCAGGAGTTTATGGATGGATTTAAATTTTCAGAAGTGTTTGCAGGTTTTATTAGGAAGGGTTGTCCATTTTCAAGGGAGGTTATGTCGAATTTTTCGGTAAACTTTCCTTGGAGGTGGTCCCCGCACGACTTACTCCGGGTTTCAGGGTAAAATTCGGGGTGGGTCGTGTCAGTTTGTGTTAATTAGGTAGCTTGTGGAGTTGTTTGTAAGCTTGTTCCTTGTGTTTTTGGTGAAGATGCAGCGGGAATACATATGTGAGTAAATCTCATCAAGGTTCACTTTTGAACCAAGTTTTATTATGGTCATTTGATGATGATGATGATTATGATAATGATAATTTTTATGAGGATGATTATGATGATGATAATTGTTATGAGGATGATTATGATGATAATTGTGATGATGATGATATTAAATAAAATAAAAAAGAAGAAAAATTATGTTTTTGTTTTTTTTAAATATATGAGCTTGATCGCTAACTGCTCATAGATAAATTAGAATAAGTTTTCCTATTGTATGACTATTTTTAAGGTTCATGTGATCTTAATGTGTTTGGCTATTGATAGATTATTCTTGTGGAATATCTATATTTGTTCATGTAATTATATCTATGTGAAAAGATATAATTTATGATGTGATCTTGTGTTGTTGTTGATGATTTTATTATATCGTGATTTATTTAGATAGTCAAACCGGGTTCCAAGCCTTTAATCGGGTGATTGGTTGCGGTTATGATGATTCTACTCTTTTGGTGAAATGTTGTGTCGATAGTTAAACTGGGTTCCAAGCCTTTAATCGGGTGATTGGTTACGGTTATGATGCTATTATTTACTTTGTGATTATTATTGGACAGTCAAACTGGGTACCAAGCCTTTAGTCGGGTGATTGGTTACGATTAGGAATAGAGCTCTAGTCATTTTGTCGGTGTAGGTCATGAGAGATACTTTATGGTATATTTGACTCATGGGTACTGTAGTCGGTAGTCAGTAAACTACCTTCTCCGCCCATAGATCAGTCATGGAACTTGTAGATCAACGTCCAGGCTACCTCGCCATGGTGAAAGATCATCGGAACAGCAACGAGAAGGTGCTCCTCCAAGCTCCACAAGAAGACACCATGATAGTAATAATGTGTATTTTGTCCCACATTAGAAACATAATGTAACAGGAAACCTTCCTTGTCTATAAAAGGAAGGTTTCCCCTATAGATATAGGGATCTGGAAGACAATAGGGAGAAATAGAATACTTCACCCCACGGATATAAACCCCACCGCGCGGGATTAGTAGCCCGCCCCTCCCCCATTTGCAATACTCCAGACCGCGCGGGATGGTTCCTCTTGTACCCCGCGCGGGATGGAAACTCTTGTAACACCAAAGGCCTATTGGCCATGATAGTACAATCTTAAGTGGACGTAGCCATGCCCTCTGATGGCATGGTGAACCACTATAAATATTGTCCTTGTTCATATTCATGTTCCACCGTGCTTCTGCAGAGCCTGCGGGTTCTTGCAGAAACAGGTACACAAATTGTTGTTGTAGGTCATGAGAGGTATTTATTAAATATCTGGGACTCATGGGTACATTTCTTTGGTAATGTGTTGGATGTGTGGTTTTTAATTATTGACCAAATATCTCTTGTGGTATGTTGGATGTGATAAATGTTTACGCCTAAATTAATATTTTACTAGACAGTAAATATCCATGTGAATATTAATTAAACTCTTGGTCCTTGTTATACCGGCGAGCCCAAGTTCTTTAAGTTTACAAGTGATGGCTTGCTAGTAAGACCATGCGAGCTGAGTTACAAAATCCGCGTGCGAACTGGACTTCGCGCAGCTCGCGCGCGGAATGGACTTCGGGCGGACTACAGTAAGCGCGGAACACTTAGCTCGCGCGCGGAATAAACCATGCGAGTTAACTTTAGAGTTCGCGTACGGAATGGCTTCCGCGCAGGGTAGAGAGCTCGCGTGGTTTGCACGAAATATAGGGCTCGCACACTTAATGATCTCGCAAGCGGAATGACTTCGCGCGGACTACAGATCTCGAGCGCTTAGAAGACTTCGTGTGGATTACAGAGCTCACGCGCGTAGTGATTTTGCGCCTACGCAAGGCGAAGTGTTACTTCGGGTACGAGTGGAGTCTTAAGCGAGGCAGAATACATCAAGACGAGCTGGCGAACTGGCTTGCGTGAGATACTTTACGAGGAAGCCATAGGCGGAATCCGCGCGCACCACATTAATCGTTAAAAACTTTTACAAGTCTTCAACATGCTTCGGGCCAATCCATGTGGCCCTTTTAAATATAAAAAGCCCTTCTAAAGCCCGCGAGATGGAGAGAAGGATTCTATAATCCCAGTTCGCGTAGGAGTCTATAATTGAGCGGTAGTGTCCTATATTGAAGTGTGCGAACTGGATAGGTGTCACCAATTTGTTGGTCCGCGTGGGTTAAACTGTACCCTTGTGCTATTAGGGTTTCAGAGTCTGACTTGAATTCTAAGCTATCTTTCTTCTGCCGCAAGTCGAACCACTATATAAAGGGCTTGAAAGTTTACAGAAAAAACAACTCTCAATACAACAAAACAATCAACTACTCAACAGAAGAATACAAACCTTCGACCCAGTCGAAACTCCAACACTCCCCAGAGCTTTGCCTTCACTTCCTTGTTGAAGCACGAAACACAATCAAATCTCTCAACAAAATACAAAACTGCAAATCAGTTACCCCTCGAGCTACCTCGAAACCCTAACCCTAAGTGCGTCATCGTCTTAGTTTCAGAGCCCTTCTGGACTCTTTCCGACCTCTGAACTCCCTTTGTTGCTCTGCTCGCGTCCAGCCGTGAGTATCGATCGCTTTGTGCTCGTAATTCCTCACCTGAGGTGGCACCTGAAAACCCCCTTTCGCCTAATCAAGAAGTCAAGCTCACCATACAAGCTTTTCCTCATCCGCGAGGTGGCACGCCCGCGACACTCCCCCTTCTCTTTGCTCGCTATTCACCTCTGCTCCGCGCGTTGAGGATTGTGGCCAAAACATTGGCATGTTCAGTGGGACAGGGAGTAATAGTGATACATCATAGGGAAACCAGGAAAAACTGCGATTCCGTGCCATGGTAGGCCCTCAGCCGACCCAAGACACAGGTTCTGTTCCGTCTATGGAGCGAATCTCTCAGATGCTCGAGCAGTTGATAAGTCAAAATTTGGCTACTCAAAAGAGCATCACTGACCTAGTTGAACAGATCAAAACAAATAGAGCCCTTTGGGAGGCCAACCATGAAAAACTCACCGTGCTCAGTGAGGACTCTGGCCACCTAGAAGGAAACAAGGACATGTTTGAAGGGTCCCTCCAAAGAACCCAACAAGAGTCGGGGCAAGCCACGAACTTCTTGAACATGACCCATGCTATAGTTGACCAGCGCCTTGCCAAAAAGATTGAACTGCATGGCAGCCAATCTAATGGTGAAGATTTTCCTTTGGATGGACCTATGTCCAAAGAAGAAGCTACTTTGTCAATCAATGACAAGGAGCTTGAGGTTGAGGCCGGAGAGATTATGGATAATAATTCCCTCTCAAAATTTCGCAGTGTTCCTCAGAAAGATGAGTTGGAAGGTAGGACAAAACAGTCCATCTTAGAAGAAGCGGTTGGTTCGAGCGCTAATGGCGAACCACAAATCCATAGGAGGTTTGACCAAGCAAACAATCTTCCTGTGCGGGATGAATATGTGGACACAGGTCAAACACGTGGGGGGCAAACCTGTGTCCTCAAACGTCCTCACCAAGAGGATGATCTTATTGGCCAAGGAAAACCCGAGTATGCCCAATTTGTCCTATACGAAGGGGTTTTTGGCTTTATCAAAGAAGGTGGTAGTCAAGAAGCTACTGGATATGATCAATTCGACTTAGTTGCTGGTTGGTTGCATGGCTTCCCTGCGAACCAATCATCGTTCTGCGTAGCTCGCCTTCCCTACGAGCTGCCTCATTCAAGCTTTCAAGTTGTTGGCGCACAACATCTCGGCTCCACGCTTGGAGCTTCTCAACACAAAAAGTTTCATGCCGAGAACATAACGGCATCGAGACTTGGAGTGAAGCGTGGGAGGCCTCCCCTATGGCCTAACGAAGGGTACCTAATCAAGCTATGATCCCTTCTTCTTTTTTCTCCTCACTTTAACTTCAGCCTTTACTTCTATTTTTCTTTTCGTTTTTTTCTTTCTCGCATAAGGAAAAATAAAATACAAAAAAACCAAATAGCAGAAAATACAAAAAGAGATCATTGGTTTTGCTGAAATGCAAGACAACGTTCTTGCCTATGAAAGGCTTAAACTTCATTTAGGAGCCTATCCCTGAGGCTTGACGATAACAGGCATTCCATGTGCCTTGAATTGCTGCCAGCGAGGTCAAGTCCAAGAGGCAATACAACTAGTTTGCAATTCTGAAACGTTGCAGCAGCCACTACTGGACCATCACTTTCGCAGACTCCACTAGACTGATCCAAGAGGAATTAGCCAGCACGCCTTATACCAACCAAAAGCCTTGGATGTCTATTTTCCAGAGGATTTTACGGTTCGTTATTCTGACATTCCTCGAGAGAGTTATGGCAGATGGAATGCAGACAGGTCAGGATACGGCGAGTTATGGCAGTTTCTGCTTAAGCTCTATATCACCGCTGTTGACTTGTCTATTGGCGAACTCTTGGCACAAGATGACAAGAGTAGGGTGGAACATGTCGTTTACTATCTTAGTAGGGTGTTAACCGATTGCGAGACGCGCTACTCTCCAATGGAAAAGTTGTGTCTTGCCCTCTTCTTCGCGGGTTGCAAGCTCCGCCAATATATGTTAGCCTTTACGACAGTGTTGATCGCTCAGTCCGATCTCTTCAAATACATGCTTTCCCGCCCTATCCTATGGGGTGCATAAGTAAATGGATATGGGTTTTATCTGAATTCTCTTTGCAATATGTTCCGCAAAAGGCAGTTAAAGACAGGTCATAGCGGACTTCCTTGCTCATCACCCGTAAACCGAACTAACAACATTCCGTGAGTTGGAGTTCCCTATTGTCTCCCTTACTCCATGGACTCTTTATCGTAGTCAGGATATGCGCGAATTTGCAATGTGCATTTTCAATGTGTTTTCATGATCTCGTAGCCTGCTTTCCGCACTGGGGGGCATTGGTACCACAACTCCTTCCCTGTGGGGCATGCTAAAGTTTTGATGTCTTTCATTTCTTCTCAAGAAGCTTCGACAAACAGACATCAAAACTAGGGGGCACATTGGGGCAGATGTGTTTCATAAATTTCAGACTTTAGACCTTCTTCAAGTGTATTAGTCATTATTTAGGCCAATTCTTGTGGCCTCCAAATTTTCAAACTTGGTTCGCCATCTTTATGCGGCCGTTCGCCGATTCCCTTGTTTGCCTCTTATTGGTTTGAACTGGGGGGTAGTGAAGTGCATGGCCTCTAAAAAATTTTCACAATTATGCAGCCGTTCGCCGACTCTTTTGCTTGTCTTTCTTTGGTTCGCGCTGGGGGGGCAGCGAAGTACATAGCCATTGTCATTCCATGCTATCACAACATTGGTTGACCATCGCCAAGAGCTCGCAAGAGGCATTTCTTTGGAATCTAGTCTAAGAAAACGTCTGCTCGAGGCGAATGCAGAAGTAGAGCAGGCGAATGTAGTAGAGTGTAGGAGAATACACGTTAAGTTCAAGTCCAAGGTGTCTAGGCGAGCCATACAGCAGTTCGCTACAATGCCTTGTTGGGTGCTTTGGTTTCAAGGCTATTCGCAGGCTTGTCTCCTCATCCTCACACTCATTTTATGCATGACCTGAGCCAATACCATTGGCTTTGGAGCAGCATGAACATAAACCTCTTCAGTCATTCTTGACAATCATGACTTCGAGGCTGGGGGCAATGTTTACGCCTAAATTAATATTTTACTGGACAAGCTCTTGGTAAATATTAATTAAACTCTTGGTCCTTGTCATACCGGCGAGCCCAAGCTCTTTAAGTTTACAAGTGATGGCTTGCCAGTAAGACCATGCGAGCTGAGTTACAGAGTTCGCGCAGCTCGCGCGCGGAATGGACTTTGGGCGGACTACGGTTCGCGCAGAACACTTAGCACGCGCGCGGAATAGACCACGCGAGCTAACTTCATAGTTCGCATACTGAATGGCTTTCGCGCTGGGTAGAGAGCTCGCGCGATTTGCGCGAAATACAGGGCTCGCACACTTAATGATCTCGCATGCGGAATGACTTCGGGCGGACTACAGATCTCGCGCGCTTAGAAGACTTCACGCAGATTACAGAGCTCGCGCGCGTAGTGATTTCGCACCTATGCAAGGCGAAGTGTTACTTCGCGTATGAGTGGAGCCTTAGGCGAGGCGGAATACAACAAGGCAAGTTGGCGAACTAGCTCGCGTGAGATACTTCGCGAGGAAACCATAGGCGAAATCCGCGCACACCACATTAATCGTTGAAGACTTTTACAAGTCTTCGACATGCCTGTGGCCCTTTTAAATATAAAAAGCCCTTCTAAAGCCCGTGAGCTAGAAAGGCCCGCGAGATGGAGAGAAAGATTCTATAATTCCAGTTCGCATAAGAGTCTATAATTGAGTGGCAGTGTCCTATATTGAAGTGTGTGAACTGGACAGGTGTCACCAATTTGTTGGTCTGTGCGGGTTAAATTGTGCCCTTGCGCTATTAGGGTTTCAGAGTCCGACTTGAATTCTAAGCTATCTTTCTTCTGCTGCAAGTCGAATCACTATATAAAGGGCTTGAAGGTTTACAGAAAAGACAACTCTCAATACAACAAAACAATCAACTACTCAACAGAAGTATACAAACCTTCGACCCAGTCGAAACTCCAACGCTCCCAGGAGCTCTGCCTTCGCTTCCTTGTTGAAGCACTAAACACAATCAAATCTCTCAACAAAATACAAAACTACAAATCAGTTACCCCTCGAGCTACCTCAAAACTCTAACCCTAAATACGTCGCCGCCTTAGTTTCAGAGCCCTTCTAGACTCTTTTCGACCTCTGAACTCCCTTTGTTGCTCTGCTCGCGTCCCGCCGTAAGTATCGATCGCCTTGTGCTCATAATTCCTTACCTGAGGTGGCACCTGGAAACCCCATTTCGCCTGATCAAGAAGTCAAGCTCACCATACAAGCTTTTTCCTCGTCCGCGAGGTGGCACACCCGCGACACTCCCTCTTCTCTTTGCTCGCTATTCACCTCTGCTCCGCACGCTGAGGATCGTGGCCAAAACATAAATGTTGTGGTATTTTTGAGTTTACTCATACGAGCTTTTTAGCTTACCTGGTTTGTTATTTTACAATCCCGGTACACAAATTCTTGGTGTAGGGGATAGACCTGCAGGTAAGGATCAGCAGGGTTGAGGCGGAGGCATAGTGATAGGGTTCATTTTGGTTTTGTTGTACTCTGTATAGTTTTGTTAAATTGGGTAGACAATTTTAAACTCATAAAATTGTTTTCATGTTCTTTTTTTGCAAGTTTATGTAAACAAAGAAGTGTAATATTTAACTCATAGATGAGTTGTATGATATTTACTTTCCGCTTTTGAGTTTTAGATGTTTGTGATTGTTGTTGAAACAGGTTGGGATGTTAGTATTTTAAGTTATATCATGCCAAATTTTTGAAAATTATCTTTCGAAAATTGGGGTGTGACAATTTTTTTCCTAGTGAAAGACTTCGAAAAACTGATTTTCTTCTGCTTATCAAATAAACAATAATCGCAAGAGTCTAGTGAGTTACCTTTGGCAATAGGAATTAGCGACTTCTTCGCCAACATCTGCAGTCTTTTCTCACTCATGTGGCCAAGACGTCTATGCCACAAACTTGGAGAGGATTCCTCGACTGCATTTAGCTCACTCTTGCAAATCTTTCCATAAGTCTTGTAGAGCGTGCAACACATTTTTCCTCTAGCAACTACAAGAGATCCTTTGGTAAGCTTCCACTTTCCATCACCGCCATGATGATGAAAGCCTTATTGATCAAATACACCGGTTGACGTCAGATTGAGACGTAGACCAGGAACATGTCTCACATCTTTCAACATTAACTGGTATCCCACATCCGTCTGCAAGCAAATATCTCCAATCCCAGCAATATTGGAGTAGCTATCATTGCTCATCTTCACTTTATCAAAGTCACCTACTTTGTATGTAGTTAAGAACTCTACGTGGGAAGTGGCATGAAACGAGGCTCCGGAATCAACGATCAATTGAACTTCAGGATGATCTACCAATAGAAATTCACCTTTGAGTGACAAGAACTCACACTCATCATGAGACACTGCAGCAGCAACATTGTTCGTGTCCTCCTTTTGTTGATGAGTAGCGTCTTCTCACCCTTCTTTGAATTCCCGCTTCAACTTGTAACAATTTTTCTTCATGTGGCCTGGAAGACCACAATGATGACACTTTCCACTAAACCTTGTTCTGGATTTGCTCATACTTCTTCCATGGCCTCTCGGTCCTCTGCTCTTGCTCCTTCCTCTATTCTCCGCAACGAAGAATTGACCATTTTCTAAACTTGACGAAGAACTCCTTCTGGTTTCTTCGTTCATCATATTATCTTTAATATTTTCCATAGATAATACACCATTAGGAGCAGAGCTACTTAGGGTAACAACAAATGTCTCCCAACTATCTGGTAACGACCCAAGCAGCAACAAGGCTTGTAACTCATCATCAATCTTCATGCTCATCGTGGATAATTGATTGAGTACACTCTGGAAGTTGTTGAGGTGCTCAGTCACTCGAACGCCTCCCCGATATTTCATGTTGACAAGCTCTTTAATTAGAAAAGCTTTCTTGGTAGTAGTCTTTTTCTCGAACAAGGACTCCAACTTCAACCATACCTCATGCGCACTGGTTTCGTTGGCAACATGGTGGAACACACTGTCGTCCACCTATTCCCGAATATGACCGATGGCTTTGCAGTTCATCTTCGTCCAAGTTGCTGGTGTAGTCCCTTTTGGCTTGGCATCGTCTCCCTCGATCGGCTCGTGCAAATCTTTGCAATAGAAAATATCCTCCATTCTCGATTTCCTCGTAATCCAGTTGGAGTGGTTGATTCTGATCATGGTACTCTGTGATCTTTCCATTCTAGCAGCTCTTGGTCAGAACCAAGAGCTCAAATACCATTGTGGGGTTATGCGAAAGAATAAACTGTAGAATAGAATTGGAAACTCATAACCACAAATGTAAAATGTAGCGGAAATAAAATGATAAAGAACACTGGGAATTAACGTGATTCGGCAAAGTGCCAACGTACACGGGGCAATAACAACAAAGAACCTCCACTATACGAATAAAGGACACACAGAGAGAAACACTACTTCAAGATCACTCTTAAAGGGATACACTCTCACACACACTTTGTTTTGCTACACACATAAACTCTCGACTTTGAGTTTTCTCTCTATCTCACACTCTTGTATAACACAAGATGAACTCCCCGGTACATCAATTGCACCATTGCTCATGCCTTTATATAGGCAAACTTCTTCATGTATTTCTCATGCAAATCCTTCACGTCCATGCACAAGGAAGAGAATTCAAACTTCTTCCTTAATTCAAGCTTCAATGTTTGTATGCACCATCAATGCATCTCCATTCTTTTTGTCAAACATTTCAGCAACCCACAAGCCTACACATGTAAGCTCTCTCTTGCATTTCAATATATACACATCACCAACTTTGCTATTCATATAGCATCTTGCCTCTTGATTAATTGGATGAGTCTTGAGGCTTCACCGAAAGGTTTTTCACATGTATTAAACCATATAACATCCTCCTCCAAATAAGGAGGGAAATTTGACCCATCAATTCGATGGAGGGCAGCTCTCAGAGAAGTAGCAAAGTTGAGAGGGTGGATTTTCTCGGATGGGTAATTTCCTGACCACTTAGGGCATCTCCAACAAGGGTTGTCATACCCATACCTATACTCAAAACTCATAAAAACTCATCTCCAACAATCAAAACTCATACCCATAAATGGGTTCCTCCCAGTCTCCCGACCCAAAATGGGTCGACTGTGAAGGAGGAAACTCATTTGCCACATGCACAGGACCCACGACCAACAGCTGCACGTGGAGCAGTCTGCTGCAGCAGAAGCGACGCGCCAGGGATAAGAAAGGCAACATACGCGCGCAAAAGGACAAAAAAACGGCTGGAGACGGAGGACACGCTAACCACGCGTTGAGAGAGTTTGACTGATGTGGCTGATCTCACGTGAGCTCGGCTGAGGTCCTCCAACGGTCAGAAAATAAGCGTCCCATAATTGATTCGATTCAAAATGAAAGGTCCAGATAAAGCCATCAGAAAAAGGAAAAATTAGGCCGAAATTTTTTTTTGAAATGAACAAAAAACTTGAAAAATAAGAAGAAAAAAAAAAGGAAAATATAGAAAATTATTTTGCCCATTGGAACAGTAATTTGTACCAATTTCTATAAATACCATCCACCTTCTTCATAATTTTTCACTTCAAAACTTCTCTCCTCCTTCTACACTTTAATTTTCATAATTGTTCTTCATTTAGCTAGTTTTCAAACTTTTTTTTTTCAAAGATGTCCAACCCCAAACCTAGAGGAGAAGCTTGGAAAAACCCTGAAGATGTGTCGTTGTGCATGGCGGTGGTTGCAGTTGGTGAAGAAGGTGACAAAGCTACGGGTCAAAAATTATGGGATCGTATATGGGAAGTGTATGAAGCTTGCAAGCCACCCGGTTCCGTTATTAGATCGGGAGGAGGGTGTGAAGCTCGTTGGAGAAAGATTAGACCGGATTGCACAAGGTGACGTGAAGCTCTTACCAAAGCGGAGGCCACTCACGCGAGTGGTGAAAATGCCACCGACTTTGTAATATTTATTTGTTTATGACCGGTAATATTTTTTTTTTTATAACCCAATATAAGGAATTTGCTAATATTCGTTTATGTTTATGACATTTAATATCTTGTTTATAATTCACTAGCACATGTGTGTGTGACCACTTATATATTATTTCTTGTATGAATATATAGGAAGTGCAAGCTAGGTCGGTATATCATACATTGTCTTTGGGGGAGGACTTTAAATTTGTGCATTGTTGGCCAATATTTAAGGATACAAAAAAGTTTAGCAAACCTCTGTCCTTGGATGATGAAATCTATAGTGGTCCGTCACCTATTGACTTGTCCGGAGAAGATACACCCATTGAGGGAACCTCAAGCCCTTCAAATGTGCATGCACGCCCTCTAGGACAAAAAGCTCAAAGGGCTGCTAAGAAAAGATGCAAACAAGATGACACATCTCAACTCTTAGCTCAAATGAAAAGAATTGCAGACCAAGGAGATCGCGATCTCGAACACAGACTACAACTTAAGGAGGAGACTAGACTTGCACAAGAACGTGCGGATGATGCAGCCACAATGGCGGTGGATCCATCAAAATTTTCCTCCCCAATTAGGGCTTATTGGGAAAAGAAGCAAGCTATGGTTATTGAGAGGGAGGAACAAGCTTACAATGCCAGGTTACACCAACCATTTGCTTCATCTGAAGGTGAAGATGACTCAATGTATTAATACTTTGTTGCCTCTATTTTAATTTCATTTTGGTACTTTCATTTATGAAATGAATGTGCTTTGACTTTCAATTATAATTAATGAGTAATTTATTTATCAAATTGTAAACATTACAATAATACTAAACACACAAACAACAAATAAATAAAAGAAGCAAATTGCAAATATTACAATAATACTAAACACACACCATGGCACAATGCCAATTATTGAAAGCATAAAGCATATTGTTGCTTCATGCAGTTCTGCTTTGCCTGTTGCTTCACATGCGGTTCTGCTTTGCCTGTTGCTTCACATGCGGTTCTGCTCTGTTTGTTGCTTCACACGCGGTTCTGCTCTGTCTGTTGCTTCACATGCGTTTCTTTTCATACTGTTGCTTCACATGCGGTTCTATTTTGCCTGTTGCTTCACATTCCATAGGTGATTAACCAAATCCTCCTGGAGGCTTTTATGCACAATTGGACATCTAACCTGCTGGTATCGGCGCATGAATTCCCCATGTGCAGGAGGATCACACTCAACCAAATGATCTACTTCGTAGTGGTCATATAGTTCTGCTCTCCTTGGTCTTGTTGGGACCTCATCAGGATCAACTTCATGATTATCTTCAGTTTCATCGCGCTCATCTTCAACAATCATATTATGTAAAATAATGCAAGTCATCATGATGTATTGGATATCTTCCCTGTCCCATCCACGAGCTGGTCTGTCACATCCCATGACTCATTCCGCCGTAACACGATATTGTCCGCTTTGGGCCCGCCGGCCCTCACGGTTTTGTTTCCGGCAGCTCAGGAGCAGCTTCCCAGTAGGTCACCCATCCTGGGATTGCTCTCGCATCATCATGCTTAACCTCGGAGTACCCAACCCCTCCGAAGCCGTTGAGCCACTAAAAGACCTCGTGTTAGATTGGAGGTGGGCATGTACATATACAGCACATAACCCCTCTCCGTTTGGCCGATGTAGGATATTACAATCCACCCCCCTTGGGAGCCCGACGCCCTCGTCGGCACACTCGCGCCACACGGCAGAGTGGCTCTGATACCATTGTCACATCCCAGGACCTATTCCGCCGTAACACGATATTGTCCGCTTTGGGCCCGCCGGCCCTCACGGTTTTGTTTCCGGCAGCTCAGGAGCAGCTTCCCAGTAGGTCACCCATCTTGGGATTACTCTTGCATCATCATGCTTAACCTCGGAGTACCCAACCCCTCCGAAGCCGCTGAGCCAACAAAAGGCCTCGTGTTAGATTGGAGGTGGGCATGTACATATACAACACATAACCCCTCTCCGTTGGCCGATGTGGGATATTACAAGGGGGGTGGATTGTAATATCCCACATCGGCCAACGGAGAGGGGTTATGTGTTGTATATGTACATGCCCACCTCCAATCTAACACGAGACTTTTTGGTGGCTCAACGGCTTCGGAGGGGTTGGGTACTCCAAGGTTAAGCATGATGATGCAAGAGTAATCCCAAGATGGGTGACCTACTGGGAAGCTGCTCCTGAGCTGCCGGAAACAAAACCGTGAGGGCCGGCGGGCCCAAAGCGGACAATATCGTGTTACGGCGGAATGGGTCCTGGGATGTGACATGGTCATCTCACAATTGCAAAAACAAGCTTGGAGTATTCCAAAGGCTCTCTCCACATCTTTTCAGAATGACTCCTGCATCTTTGTAAAATGAGCTTGTTGTGGCATGATCGGGTTTCTAATTGCTCTCACAAAAGTCCCACATTTCAGGTAGATCCCATCAACTAGGTAGTAGCATTGACGATATTGGCGATCTCCAACATGGTATTGGACTCGAGGCGACTCACCTCTACAGACTTCGTCGAATAGCGGAGACTGTCCAAGGACATTGATATCATTGAGGGAGCCTGGAAGTCCAAAATAGGCGTGCCATATCCAAGTATCATATGATGCAACCGCCTCAAGGATGATTGTTGGCTTTCCTTTGTAACCGGTGAAATGCCCTTGCCATGAGGTTGGGCAGTTTTTCCACTGTCAGTACATACAGTCGAGACTTCCAACCATTCCAGGGAATCCTCTTTTGTCAGCAACATTGAGCAACCGCCGCAAATCTGCCTTTGATGGTTGACATATGTAATGTTTGTGGTATACATTCCAGATTGCTCTAGTAAAGTGACTTAGAATTTCCAAAGCTGTAGATTCTGCTATGTCGAGGAACTCATCACACAGGTCGACGGGAAGCCCATAAGCAAGCATCCTCATGGCACAAGTCAACTTTTGTTCAGTTGACAAGCCAAGCCGACCGGAGGCGTCAGGCTTTTGGACAAAGTAAGAGTCATGGTTAGCGACATCATGCATCATATGGTCAAACACATGAGGCCGCATTCGATACCTCCTACAAAACACATCGCCTTCGAACCGACACGGCGAAGTGAAGTAAAGAGCTTTCAGTCGTTGATCCATAGCTTCACGCTCTCTAGGGGTGTATCGCCGGCCTTCTTGGGAACCACCCTATTCAGATTCATCCTCTTGGATCCTCTGAATGTGTGAGGAAGCTGCCTGCATCACCAGGGCTCTTTGACGATTCCTTGTGATGGAATCTTCCTCCTCCTTCATTAATAGTTTCCTCAGCCTATTCATTGCAGCAAACAACAAAAACTTAGAACTTGAATTCTGATATAAGAGAAGTGTTTGTGAATTAGTGAGGTATGATGGAGTGAAGAGCCGTGTATTTATGGACAAACCAAAAATGATTGATCAAGATAAGATATGACACGTGGCAGATAAAGATCTAAAACGTAATCTCACTAGCCTCTCACGCAACGACAAGAGGAGCTAAGTATATCCAAAATTCAGGATCCAAAATCTTATTGGATATGTAATTATTGAGAAGATAGACATTATTAATTTTTAAGAATAAAAAATATTATTTAATTTTAACTCGGACAACATATTATATTAAATTATGATGTATGATTTATATAATTTATTTGTTGTTATATGAATCATTTAACCGTAAACATTATATATGAAATGATATTTATTTGTTGATGACCAAAACCCATACTCATACCCAAATTATATAAAATGATTAAAATCTGGGTATGAGTATGGGTTTTGATATAATGATTGGAGATGAAATATGAGTTTGAATAGTAATAGGTTTGAGTGAGTTAAAATATAGGTATATGTATGGGTATAAAAAGGATTGTTGGAGATGTCCTTAACTTAATTTCGGATTTAAGGTTTTTTGTTCATACGATCTGATTTGAATGTTAAATAACATAAGTTTAAAACAGAATCAAAATACTATAAGAATTTGTAAGGTTTAGGATGATGTTAGCGATCACTATCTGACATATGGATATTCTGTCTATGTTTATGTTTATGAATATTTCTCTTTACTCTGTTGCCTCAGGTCTCACTTTCCCATGCATTGCACCCTATTTAATTTAGTCTCTTTTGATTAAAAGTGTAGAACTATAGATACATCTTGAACTTTATTTACAATTTTGAATGATCAGTGTCTTGTGTATTGTAAAAAAGACTGCTTCTACATTATTGCGATCAATGTTGTGAAAATAATAATAATAATAATAATAATAATAATAATAATAATAATTAATGCTTCCAATAAGTTGAGTGTCCCAAAAACAATCGTAGAACATGGATCCGTTAGATTAATTGTAGGACATGAATTTTATGAAATTCACCAAAAACTGCACCACACTCACTTTAAAGGAGCCGAATCCGTTTCATATCTAACATTGCACTCTTGCAGGTATGAAACTACTTTCATTCATGAAATTGTCGAAGATATTTCAGCATACATGAATGTGGCAGGGTACCCAATTGGAATAGATTCTCATGTACAAGATATAAATAATCTTGTAGGAGTAAAGATTGAAGGTCTCAAATCAACACTAGAAGATCCGGTGACTGAAGAACTCATCCAATAGCCTCGTTTAGGTATTGAAGAAACTCGCATTTGGATGCATGACATGATTGAAGAAATGGGTGAAGAACCTCACAGCTATAGAATGGTTAGTGTGTGCGTGTATGTGTGTGTATTTTCTGCTAGATATATATGTTGAAATTCTAATCGAATGCATTACGTACCAATTCCCTCTTTTAGGCCCTTTCAACCGCGTGGATCTTGTTTCTCGTAAATGTTGGTCTAGAGATTTCTTCAGCTATGTTTGATCAATTTTCCTCCCCAAGTAATAAGCCCTATTCTGCACTAATTAGCATGGTGTTGGCTATATCGGCTGTAATCGTTTCCATTTGGGAGCTCATTCACAAGGGTATAAAGGAGAGAGTAAGATATAAGAGGTGACTGGGAATGTTTGGGTGGTTTTATTCACGTTCCGGTAACAAAATCTTCGGTAGTGTTCCTGATATGTGTGGTTTGCTTGGTGGCATCTCTCAATGGGTTTACTCAACATTTCAGTATGTTTGCATCCTTCGGCACGTTAAGAATCCCTACAAAATGTTCCTTTCGCCTATCATATTCCTCTTATGCTTGGGTGCTTCAAGGATATATTGGAACCAAAGAAACATGACCAGAAAACTGAAATAATAGAGCAGCTTGTTGCCCTGTATGAAATTCTCCAGGTTATTACTGAAGACTAGTTGATTGGCAGGCATCTGAGCCGGACCTAAATTTATTTCATCTGCCAAAATTGTTTGCTGTGAAGTTATATGCTCACTGTCGACTTTTCTTTATTCAATGTGTAATGATGTATATGTATGTTCTTATTACATATACGCATGAATCATGATCGATTTTTAAATTATGATACCCAGAACCAAGCATGATTCTATATATGTGCATGGCTTTTCTTTTCTCAATCAATTGTTTTCTTCTGCATGTGTTGCAGCAGTGTTGGTTTGATTTACTATTGTTTGAGCTTTTCTTATTAACAAGATTCATTTCGGTTTTCTATATGTACTTTTCATATATATATATATATATATATATATATATATATATATATATATAGTGTGTACGTGTACGAGAGCAAGTAAATTTTATTAGGTATTTTGTATATATATATATATATAGTGTGTACGTGTACGAGAGCAAGTAAATTTTATTAGGTATTTTGTACTCATGCATATATGCAAATGCAAGTACTGAAGAAGGGTTTGTTGTCCTTGTTTGGCTATGAGAAATAACTAATTATGCTTTAACATTGAGTTACAAAATCAACAATTTTTTGCAGCAAATCGCCAGCCTTGTCGATGTTGGGGTTTGGGTTGAACATATGAAAGCAATGGTCCTCCCCTTTTGTCTCATACAACTCCGCAAATCCTTCCCCTTTAAGATTCTGTAAAGTCTCATGGTAGCTCACTCCTCTATCTCTCAACCAATCTTTCTCCGCAACACAAACCAACACCTTCCCACAAGGCATTTTCACCAAGTCTGGATCCGCTGCCGGGTTCAATTTCGGGTCATCATCGCACCCGGAACTTGTTGAGCTCAAAAACTTGTACATTTCGTCACACTCTTTACCTCCAAAGAAGGGATGCACCATAACTAAGCCAACAATGTTCAACCCTAGTGGAACCGTAACCCCAGCTTGCACCGCAACATAGTGAGCGATGTTGGCTCCAGCACTCTCACCGCCCAAGAAGACCCTGTTCAGATCTGCATACTCGTTGAGCCAAGCTTCAGGTCCTTGTCCATTAGAGTGGCAACTGATCCAGTGCAGCGCGGCAGATGAATCGTCGTAGGCAATTGGGAGACGATGCTCCGGGGCTAATCTGTAGTCAACAGAAATTACAATGACGTTGGCTTTGAGGACTAGAGATGAAAGGAACTTCTTTCCAATGTCACCAAAGGGTGATCCCATGCAGAAGCCTCCACCGTGGTAATGGACAAAGAGGGACAACTTCTGACCTCCGCCGTTGATTTTGGGAATGAAAATACGAGCCTTTACTCCGGTTTCAGGCGAAACCACCACGTCTTTGGATTGGACTCCTGTTGTTGGGTTGAGTCCCGCCGGAACAGGGTCATGGAGTGGCATGTACCTCTCTATGCTACCATCTCTGAAGACTTTGAAGAAAGGTGGGAAGTCATGCATTATTTCATTGTTGTTTGAATCCATAGCTAAATCTAGTTCTAGGAGGAATATGATAGAGAAGAAGGGAAGGTTGTTTGATTATGAGTAGGTTCAGCTGGATTTGGCTTTAAAGGAAATCCAAAGGGGCTTTAATGATATGTTAGGCAAACTGGTAAGTCAAATAGCTACTTGTCACTTGAAAGTGTGGTGGAGAAAGGGGCAACCGAGCAACCCGATACCATCAAACTTTCGTTGTGGAAAGTTAGTTAAGCTCGACTGTTTTTCTTTAAGATTTGTTTCGCATGAAACATATAGGCAGACATTAATGATTAGTGATAATCACCTCGTTTATTTATTACTTTTGATCAGTTCAGAAAAAATTATGTTTTTAAACTATCACTTTCTCACATCTTGTTGAAGACAAATGGGTAGTCGACAAGTAATTAGGGCATGAAGTTTTCGTCAAATTAGCTAAAATGTTATTTTAGCTAATTACTTTAGAAATGTGTATGCATCAATACTCTATATTTTAACCAGTATTAAATTAATATTATTCTTCAAATAAATATTAAATAGTTTAAATATATTTATATATCACCTAAAATATCTTAAAAGAAATATAATAAATTATAGTTAGCCTCATTTGAGTTATCTCGCTAGCTAAATATAGCTAGCAAGATAGCTAAAAGTTATAAGAGCATCTTTAGCAATGCTAGCCCTTTTTTAGTTAGATTTTAGTCAAATTAGTTCAAACGTCATCTTGGCTAGCCACTTTAGAAATGCGGCTACATCAATGCTCTCTATTTTAGCTAGCATTACATCAACATTATTCTTCAAATAAAGATAAAATAGTTTAAATATATTTGTATATCACGTAAAATATCTTATAAAGAATGTATTAAATTATAGCTAGTCTCATCTGAGTCATCTCGCTCTCTATATTTAGCTAGTGAGATAGTAAAGGTCATAGTAACTAAACTTTGGCTAATCTGCTAGAGTTTCGAAAATATCAAAAAAAGTTAAACACACTTTCTAAAATAGCTAAAAGCTAAAATAGAGAGTCTGTTAAAGTTGTTATAATAGCTCAAGTTTGGCTAGTCTGCTGGAACTTCTAAAACATCCAGAAAAACTAAACACCCTCTCTAAAATAGCTAAGGAGTCAAACTAGAAAGTTTGCTAAAGATGCTGTAACAATCTAACTAGCTAGATACCCTCAACCGTAACACAAATGAGAAGCAGTTTTCTCAACGTTTCCACATAAAGGGTAACAATTAGTTATATTAGGGAAAATTCCTGCTATGCAGATATGCAAAGTGTTAGGCCAAGACATGTAATGCCACACGCAACCTTACCCAGGGTCATGAGTCAAGCCCATGGTTGGTTGCTTGTGTGCAAAGTGGCGTTATTGTAATTTCTATTTTCCTTGTATTTTATTTTATTTAGCTTGGCCCCCTTTGGTTTTTTGATGTTTCCCTCAGCCAAGTGAGAATTTGGCTGATATGCTCTTTGTAGGGGAGTTCCTAGTCGGCGACGGTTGGACTACTAAACTAGTATAGGTAAGCACATGTACTTTTATCAGTTCAGAAAAAATTATGTTTTTAAACTATCACTTTCTCACATCTTGTTGAAGACAAATGGGTAGTCAACAAGTAATTAGTGCATGAAGTATTCCTAGCGTTCATGCCCTAATTAAGCGTTCAAATTAAAAACCCCTAGCGTTCCAAAAGATCAAATATAAAAGCATCTTTAGCAATATTAGAGTTAAATTTTCGTCAAATTAACTAAAATATTATTTTAGCTAACTACTTTAGAAATGTGTATGTATCAATGCTCTCTATTTTAACCAGCATTATATTATTTTAATTCTTTAAATAAAGATTAAATAGTTTAAATGTATTTATATATCACCTAAAATATCTTAAAATGAATATAATAAATTATAGTTAGCCTCATTTGAGTTATCTCGCTAGCTAAATATAGCTAGCGAGATAGCTAAAAGTTATAAGAGCATCTTTAGCAATGCTAGCCATTTTTTAATTAGATTTTAGTCAAATTAGTTCAAACGTCATTTTGGCTAGCCACTTTAGAAATGCGGCTACATCAATGCTCTTTATTTTAGCTAGCATTACATCAACATTAATCTTCAAATAAAGATAAAATAGTTTAAATATATTTATATATCACGTAAAATATTTTATAAGGAATGTATTAAATTATAGCTAGGCTCATCTGAGTCGTCTCGCTTTCTATATTTAGCTAGTGAGATAGTAAAAGTCATAATAGCTAAACTTTGGCTAGTCTGCTGGAGTTTCAAAAATATCAAAAAAAAGTTAAACATACTCTCTAAAATATCTAAAAGCTAAAATAGAGAGTCTGCTAAAGTTGCTTTAATAGCTCAAGTTTGGCTTGTCTGCTGGAGCTCCTGAAACATTTAGAAAAACTAAACACTCTCTCTAAAATAGCTAAGGAGTCAAACTAGAGAGTCTGCTAAAGATGCTGTAACAATCTAACTAGCTAGATACCCTCAATCGTAACACAAATGATGCATGTTCTGACTAGAAGTTCCATGTACTATAAAATGATGCATGATAGTACTTTACTCATTTGGATTAGGGTACTAAGATGAGAATTTATGGACTTGCAGTTGTAGGCTAAAGATGCAAACATTGCTGCAGATTCAGCTAGCCAAGCAGGTTCGTCTTCTCTGACAATATATTTAACTCACTTTGCATGACTGACCCTAAAACGCCATAGATTACTTTGATTTCAAAATTTGCATCTTAGTTTTTCATTATTAAGGGAATTCTATTATTGTTTTATTGCCTTAGGGGTTTATTTTCTTAGCGTATGAATATTAGTGTTCTATAAACAACATCTTACAACTCTGGCTTCGGCTCTAATACTTGCTGCTTTTGCTATGACTGACATAGTTATTTCAGTTTGGTTTTGTTTTCCCCAGCTTTTCACTGGTTTTACAGAGCAAGGATTGCTGGACGATTTAGAACCAAGGTATTAGCTTTTGTTTTGGCAATTGGCGCGGGCGACTACTATTTTTCCCATTCTCAACTGATTTGGTTTACACATTTTATCCATAAAATAAGTTTGACTGCATGTCTACTTATGCATTATACAAATTGAGCTCTGAATTTGTGTGTTATGTGTTTACTCTTCAATTTCAGTTTCAGTCTTCTTTCTTTTTGCAGGTGGAAACTCCTTTTGATCAGTTTCGCAGTCAAGCTGATTGTATTCTTGGTATATTAGCTCTGAAAAGGTACTTTAATTGCATTAAGTTTTGCTTCAGTCCTTTCAAGTTACTATGCATGTAATATGGAAGGGAGCAATTGTGGTTTTTGTTATATCAGACAATTAGTTTCAGTTACAAATAGGAAAAACCAACGCTTAGGTTTTGCTTCTCAGCTGCCACATCTTTTGATTTCTTTGAAATTGGGTTTGGGCTCTTCCTGTTTGAATTTTTCTTATCTGCCTTTAATATCCTTATTAATTGTCATTTTATGATTGTCAATCAGGAATCTGATGCTTTGTGTTGGTCGTTGAAGACTCAAATTTTCAGTTCATGTTTTCGGTTGTGTAAATATTGGAATTTTATGGATTTTTTTTGGCATGTGCAGGCTGCTGCATTTCAGAATTTGGTTGGGAAAAGAAGCCATCTGGGGTTTTTTTTGGATTGGATCAACCATACTGTTACCGGTCAATAGAAGGTATTGATTGGTCTTTTCTTATTTTTCTTCAAATTTATGAATGATAGTTGCTCATGAATACATTTATAAAACTTTTCCTTGCAAATGTGAAGAATCCTACAGCATGAAACCTTAGAAAAGTTAATAATATGCCAAGTCAAGATTATGGAAAGTTAATAACCTTGCAAACTGATCTGGGGTTTATATTGAATGTTTCAACTTAAAATTTGTAGCTTTGGTGGATGATATGGATTTGAGAGCTTAGTGTTTAGAGAGGAACAGATTATGATTGCTTGAATATGATGGGTTTTATTGTCTGGGTTAATGGTGGATTGTGTTTTGGGAGATGGTTTAGAATTCGATTTGTTGTGACCAGTGGAATTGGGGTGTATACACGTTTGGGTGAAAAAAGGATTAGAAACTTTGTTTATTGCTCAGCGGGATGAACTCTGCGTAATTCTGATTTATTATGCCGTCTGCCAAATAGTTATTTAGTTTAGAGGCATCTAATGTTTTTGTAGGTGCATGATAACAACCTATCCATGTCAAGTCTCTCCCCATTAAGCAGTAAAACTACCAACCACTCATCGTTGCTATCATAACCAGGCCACATCTACAACTAATAGTTTGTAGCTTGAACCATAACAGCATACCATGGTTCTTACTTCTAAGCATAGTATCATCTCTGTTAGCAGCAGACCAATCAGTAGCAGCTTGCAAAATATATAAATATAGAGCCGAGCTCAAATGGTGATATGGTTCAGTCCAGCTCTTCATTTACAGTTTCATATTCGTCATAATGCAAAGGACACTACCCGACTATAACCCTTATCAGTAATTTCTCTGAGATCTCAAATTTTCAGCACATTCTATTATGCTGACACTAGCAGACATCAGGAGTTACCTATAATTCCAAAGCATTAGGGTAAGAACATATAGCGCATCTGTTATCCATTAAAACATGATCCATGGATCCATACTGCCAAAAACATATAGTGCATCTGTAATATGTATTCAATTTCCTTTGCGCATAACCAACCACTATATGTTTTGAGATATTGTTATTCAATTTGGTTATGCGGTGGTGAGATCAGGTTCGGTTATGCGCAAAATATTGTTATGCTTTTGGCTGGCATAGTGTGGAATATTATACAGGATATTTCTAACAGTGTATGAATTTTTTAAAATGTCTACGCTTGGAGGCAACACCTGAACAATAATGATATTGTATGGTTCGCTTGAATTTCTTCGATATGTGCTGTGTTCTTTTCTTGCTCTCCTACTGGAGATATAATCTCCTGCTATCCTGCAAAAGATATATTTATTTATTTTCTTTTGGATGCTGGAAAGGAAATATGTGATATCTTTACAGTGACAAGTAATAACTCACAGTTGGGAGAGTATTTACTGATGCAAAAGCTCTTTCTCTTTTGCGTTGGTTAACGAATAAATTTCCTGATAATACTAATTTTGGGAGGCTTTGAAGACTGTAGTTTTTGTTTATATAAAAAGGCTCTGTAGTTTGTGGTATAAAAAAGTAATATACTTTCATGAGAGAATTGACAAAATTTTGGGCATGATCTGGTGTAGCACTCCTAGACCTTTACGTGAAGATATAATTTGTAAAATGTGTAGGAGCTAAGTTGGTTACAAATTGCTTATATCAAATTTGTGAATTCTATAGGTTATATTAGCCTCTTTGGAGCAAGGGGTTCGGGAGGAAATATAACTGTCTGTTTTGGTTCATATTTAGTTTCCCCTCAACATCGACAGCACCAATTGCTGGGTATAGGAATATGGTATTCAATTTTGATTTGCTTATAACTTGCTCATATTTCTTGCTTGCTTTTGCATCGGGTTGTTTATACCGTTTAATTTTGCATGCTCAGCCTAATTTTGATACATGTTAAATTACTTCTCATCTATTTTAAGAAGCAAGTTGTTTCATGTATGTACTGTATGATTTCACATACTCAACCTAATTTTGATATAAAGCTATTTTTTCATCAGGTTTACTAATTTGAGGTTCTTTCCATGTGTGTAGCTAATCCGTTTGTGCTCTGTGTGATCGGATGTGACAATTACTGTTCCATTTTTACTATGAATCTTATTTCATATAGAAAAATTGATCATTCTTATAACTAAAGTTTTTGACAATGTCCGTAACTTTTTAATGAATTTTCAAGTTGGGTAGTTGTGCTGCCGATTTATAGATATAGAAACAATTATTTATAGGAGTGAAAATGCGATTGGTTTATTTCTGCAGCCGATTTAACTACCAGTTGCTGCAGTAGAAAAGGAGGAGCTGTTGAATTTTGGGCTTCAGATACATATTGTGAAAGAAAAAAAAAGGTGAGGGTTGATGATTAGGCTCGGTTGCTTTTCTGACTTTCATGTTGCTACCATTTACTTATATTAAATCAAAATATGTATATTGTCGTCTTTTTCAGATTATGTTTTGTGCTTTCAGCAATGGCACATCCTGCAAGTTCATTAAAGCTAGCAAATTCATAAAATATATAAAAAAATCTATTTCTAATGAAAGCTTGCGATTTCATGTTTTCGATAACTATAAAAGACGAACAAAGTTTTTTGAATTTGGTTGCTCATACATGAACATGAAAGCAAATAAATCAATCAGACTATGTAACAACAAATCACTTTGTGATTTATAGTCTCTTAGGACTCCCTTATTTTGGATACTTTTTCTGTTATTTACCAAATTGTTATGTTGTTTTCCATCTGTAGTTGTTGAAGTTCTGAGTCATTGTTCACATGTAGCGTAAATTTCAGCTATGCCGCCTAAATTCAGAACTTCCAAGAGGAAAGAGTTTTTCCGAACACCGGAAAATTTGCAACAACAACTTTCAGGTCATGAGACAGCAGCACCTTTGCACTGTAATGAAAATGAGGGCACAAGCGGATCAAATCAATGTAAAAAAAACAAAGGGTTAATGAGGACAATCCTGATTGTATTGACGTTTGTGATGTGAATGAAAGTGTATCAGGTAAGGATAAGTCTTTGGCACTACACAGTTTCACATTGATTCCATGTAGTACTTGAACTGCTTTCCTACTATTGGCATACAACATTAATAACATATGCTCTGTTTGATATGTATTGCAGTTACCAGCTGCATACATCTGTGTTTCTCCACATTTCACCAATATATGCACAGATCATCTGCCAAGGTTGGGATTATTTTTTATAATTTTTTTTGTTATTTCTTCATTGCGCCAATGTATTCGCTCCTTCTACTACAAAACTACCCCCAATGTATTGCTTGCTTTAGCTTTTGATCAATATAGGTGCTCATAGTGAAAAGAAATAACTGCTTTCTCACATATAGCTTTCTCTTGGTGTAAATTGAGTAGTGGTGTGTGAAAAGTACATTATCATGTGTTCAACTTCAGAAAGCTGTCTTATATAAATATAAGATTTGGAATCACTGGCCAAAAGAACTGATCTTAACACATTGAATATGTTGCCTACATTGGCTTCCATATGAAAAGAATGACAAGAACAAGATTGCCAAGAAGATGATTTGGGTGAAGTGAATTCCATTGATAGTCTGCTCAATACATATACAAGAACTAGAAGTGTATACAAAGTAACTAATCTCTACGATTAGGATAGAATAACGAATAGAAAAGGTAACATATATCTACATAATATACATTCCTAATATACAAGATATTCAAGATTAGTTTCCTAACACTCCCCCTCAAGTTGGAGAGTGGGTGTCTCTAACTCCCAACTTGCGAACCATAGGGATGAAAAATTCCTTTCCCAAAGCTTTGGTGAAGACGTCTGCCAATTGATGCATAGAATTCACAAACTTTGTGACAACATAACCATCTTTAATCTTATCCCTTATATAGTGGCAGTCCATCTCAATGTGTCGAGTTCGCTCATGAAAAACAAGGATTCGCGGCAATGTGCAATGCGGCTTTATTGTCGCAATAGAGGGGAGTAGGCTCATGATGTAACACTCCCAAATCCTTGAGAAGAAACCTAAGCCAAGTCAGTTCACAACAAGCACCTGCCATGGCTCGATATTCGGCTTCAGCTGAAGACAGAGAAACTGTTCTTTGTCGTTTTGATCTCCATGAAATGAGCGAAGGACCAAGAAAAACACAATACCCTGTGGTTGATCTCCTAGTAACCGAACACCCTGCCCAATCTGAATCACAAAAAGCACGCAACCTGAAATCACTTTTAGAAGAAAAGAACAATCCTTGACCAGGTGCATTCTTAATATATTGCACAACACGCAGAGCTGCTTCCATATGAGACTTCCGAGGTTGATGTATAAATCTACTCAATACGTGAACTGAATATGTGATGTATGGTCTAGAAACTGTAAGATATATCAGCCTGCCAACTAATCTTCGGTTGCTGGATTCTTAAGCAACTCACTTTTCTCAGATAATTTCAAACCTCTTTCCATAGGGCTATCAACAGGGGCTGCCCCTAATAATCCAGCATCCTTGACAATCTCCAATGCATATTTACGTTGACACATAAAAATTCCATTGTTGGAAGTTGAAACCTCAATACCAAGGAAATATTTCAAGTCCCCTAAATCCTTAATGCGAAAGTGAGCATGAAGAAATTGTTTGAGTGCAGCAATACTCACTGGATCATTTCCAGTGATCATAATATCATCAACATAAATTAATAAAGCAGTAAAGGACTTGCCATTTCTCTTGGTGAATAGGGAATAATCGGCTCTGGACTGTGAATAGCCTGCTGACAGAATAGCTGCAGAAAACTTTGAGAACCACTGACGAGATGCCTGCTTCAGGCCATACAGAGACTTGTGAAGTCGGTAGACAAGATTTTCCTCCCCCTGTCTCCGAAGCCCTGGAGGAGGAGACATATAAATATCTTCCTTGAGGTCGCCGTGCAAGAAGGTGTTGTTGACGTCCAATTGGTGGATAGACCATCCACGAGCGGCTGCCAAAGCCAGAACACAGCGGACAGTAATAATTATGGCTGTTGTAACGAATGTAAGAAAGAACACAGATTTACGTGGTTCACTAACGATGTGTTAGCTACGTCCACGAGCAGAAGGAGAACAGTTTTATTATCATGAGGAAAACACAGAATCACCCAACCACATAATACAATTAGGTTTAGGTTGTTTATATATTAAACCCTAAACCCGAATAGCTGGTACTCCCGGATGACTAGTTCCCCCGGATGGCTGATTCAAGGCATATATTAACAATGGCAGTGGGAGAAAAAGTGTCTTGATAATCCACACCCTCTATTTGAGTGAACCCCTTTCCAACTAATCGAGCTTTGTACCGCTCGATAGAACCATCTGCTCGATGTTTAATCTTGTAGACCCAACGATAGGCAATAGGAGTCTTACCAATTGGGAGAGGAGTGAGAGTCCAAGTGCCGTTATCTTGAAGCGCCTGTAACTCAGACTGCATAGCTGCCCGCCATTCAGGATGGGCAACAGCCTCAGAATAAGAACGGGGCTCGATCTCTTGGCTAATCTAAGCAATGAAAGATTGGTGGGCAGGCTTGTAGCGGTGATAAGAGACATAATTACTCAAGGGATAGCGAGTACCGTTAGTCGGACCTGGATACAACGAAGATGATTGGTGTGATGACGGAAGCGTGACCTGTGAAGCGACGTAATCTCAGAATTTGATGGGAGGCGCCATCGTGCGGCCGGAGCGACGAAGAGGGACTGGTGTGGGATCGGGCTGGTCGGGCAGAGGCAGAGGTGGATCGGGTTGGTGAGGCGGAGGAAAAGGCCGATCGGTTTGGGTGGACAGAGGCAGAGTTGGGTCAGGTTGGGCAGAGGGAGGCAGATTCGTGTCGATGTGGGTTGGCGGAGGAAGGTTGGAAGGAGAAGCTGGCGCCAGAGAAGAAGGGGCAGAGGACACAGAAAGATGTGTGTCAGATGCAATTAGATTGGGGTTTTGAGGGTCTGATAAAGATTGGGGTTTTGGGGGACGAGAATAGGTGCGGAGGAGAGAAGGAGAAATATTGGATGTCGGGGTTGGAGACGGTGGTGTGGATGGTGGCGCCGGAGATGGTGACCCGCGGTTTGGAGATGGAGGAGGAGAAGGAGAGGAGTTGCTGTCGTGGTGAGAAGATGAGGAAGATAGAGGATGTCGGTCAAAAGAGTGATCAATGAGATATGGGTCATGTATGGGAAGAGTGATCGGGCCATGAGAATGAAGGGACAGAAAAGTTGGGCTTCTCAGATGCATATGGAAAAACATTTTCATGAAAGAAAACATCTCTGCTTGTGAATTTTTTTTTTAGTTGATAGATTATACTAAAAAAAAATTTCAGAGGAAATTCTTGTAAAAGAATACCCACAGAGATTGTAACCCGCAAATTCATCAATACAAATATTTTATCTTGTATATGTGTCTTTCTGTTATTTGTCGCAGATTTTCCGTGTTTACAGTTTATTAGGGATATTCATGTAATTTACATACCGATTACATCTCTATATAAAAGATGGTTCCCTACTCAATATGAGACAACATATTCCCTCATTCTCATTCTAAGTGTCATTCCTCTTCTTTTTCAATCTCTTGTATTTTATGTTTTACAACACGTTATCAGCACGAATAGTTTTAACATTATCTTGTTTTTTGTTGCATGTGAAGCTCTAAAAGCAAAGGATGATCTTTCAATTTGATTCATCGAATTCGCTCTACGTTGACATGGAAAGCTCTGAAATCGGTGATCAACCATATGAGGATCATTTTTTAACCAAGTTCTTGGATTGGATGAGTAGCTTCACAAATGGCATTCACAGTTCTACACATAAAAGATAGAGATTATCCTTTCTGCAATAAGTAACGTTTTCTTATCTTAATTCTAATTCATATTTGCTAGCCTTGATTATGATGAACAAATCACCATGAAGCATGAACCCATTGTCTTTGGTTGCATATTGAAAAATTTGCCTACGAGGCATGAACACCAAATTTATTTTATAAGTTTATTTGATTGATACATATAGATCTCTAATATAAACATGTTCATATTTTTTGAGTGATAACGGAGATATCGTAAATCACTGGAGTGGCCAGTAGTCATTAGAATTAGTCATCGCCATCTGCCTAGTAGTGCAGACAAGAAGGCAAAATGGATCAGCGTAAAAGTTTTGTTGCACATGAGTCATGATATCTAAACTATAATCCTCATGCATTCCGGAAGTAATGCTCGTAACCATCATGCTAATACCATTAATTTGGTAATTTGTAAGAAATGTTACAAGTATGGAATATTCATTATGCTCGAAGCATTTAATGTCATTTAGTAAGACAAATGAATTAATATTGCTCTTAATGGGGTTTGAATAAAATTCGTTTAGAAAAGTAACGTCATTTGAATAATGACGCGTAACATTGTTTATGTTAGTTACGTGTAAATTAACATATATGTTTTATCAATTACTTATTTGAATTTTTGTCAAATTCAATGTCATTTTAGAGTACATGTAATTAATGCCAGAAGCATTCACCAATTTATAACCCGTACATTATTCTACAATTATTATGGGCCAAATATGCAAATTATGATATAGAAACGTTATAAATTTAATATTCAGTTACGTCAATTTGAATAATTGCCATTATAATTCATTATGCTTGAAACATGAATTTTGGGTTTAATTACTTAATTATTATATAAACGTTATGCCAGTAGCATTTACCTCATTTATTACTAATACAGTAATACATAATGTCATAAGCATTAATGAGAATTAAACCCATAACCGCTACATAAATGATATTTACTATTGACTTTATGTCGGATCCTAATTTAATATCAATTACGAATTAGAATCATATTAATTTCAATTTGACATTTATGAGGGTGTAATGCCTGAAGCAATTACATATTTATAACCTCATAAATTGTGCTTGAAGCATTAGGGGATTATTACATAAATATTATGCCATAAGCATTTACCCGATTTGGCGTAACGCCAGAAGCATTAATGGGTTTTGAACCCATTTTCTTATGTATAACCACTGCATAAATAATGGTGATTTATACCGTAATTAATATTTATCTTACGCCGGTTACTAAAATCAAATCACGTCGGTTTTATCTCAATTAATTCTCATTCATATTATCTTTTATGTCGGTAATTATGCCAGAAGCAAGTAAGTCAATTGAAGATGCAATGGAGTTGATTTTGCACGTAACTATTGGTGTTTATTGAGTATATAAAACCAATGTTAATGCATATATTTTATGTCAATTAAATTGTTTCCATTATGTTTAGTTTATTTCGATTTATTTGAAAATTATTTTCACTTTAAGTTGTGTAAGTAATGAATTAATAACATATGTTGATTTGTCTTATTAATGATGAATATTAAATAAGGTTGAGTCAGAAGCTCAAATCAAGCCTAAGTGACAACAACAAGCCCGAGTCAGATGCTTAACCTAAGCTGCAAGGCTAGCACAGAAGCTCACCACATGTCGCCTTGAGTCCATGACAATGATTATAACTCTTCTCAAACTAGGCTCACCCAGTTGGATGCGATGTCTAGGCAAGTTCTTTTGAGGTTGTGTACTTAAGTGAGTCTCGCTCCACCACCTCATCATGTCTTACTTGGTCGTATACAATTGGAGTTACCGAAAGGGTTGACTAATAACATTGCATTTCTTGACAGACCATTCTGAGCCCAGTAGGCCCACTCTCTCTCTACGCGACCTAGAAGCCAAACATACCTCTCAGATTGTGCCCCGTAGGCTTGTAAAGTATGTAGAGGCTAGGTTTATTTATATCACTTTAATTACAGTCAATTCATTTGATCCAGCAGAATCAAACAAAAGGAAAATAATCTAATGACACTGGTTTTTCGTACCTAGTCATTATGTATATCTAGAAGACTCTCCAAATACTTTCTCATAATGGTTGTTGTTAATATATTCACCATATTTAATGTGTAATTAATTGCCAGAAGCATTTACACATAGTTACGTGACATATTCATTATGCTAAATTAGTAGCGTAGAATTAATATCATCAATAGCTACATGATTATAATTTGAAAATACATGTACCTAATGAATCGGTAGTTCAAAAATGAACTGGTAGTTTAGAAATGAACCAGTAATTCATGTATAAATCGAACTTGTAGTTTCGATAATAACCCCTTTAAGAAACTTGAAGTTTCATTCATAAATTCATCAAACATGATAAAATCAATAGTTTTTATTCATATCATGTTAATTTGAAGTCTCCAGAAGAAACAATTTGAACTAGACATCGTCCTTTCATGAAGCAAGAGAATATTGAAATGAAAAGGCTTGATGCCTTAGAATCTAAATCAAAATTGATATGTGTTATCAATATTAAGGAACTGAGCGTTCTCATCTAGTTGACGAAGCAAAATACCTCTACGTTTTAGAAGAACGTTATCGAAAGGTAAGTTCATTGAAATCAATACTTAAAACATTGAAACCACCAGAAAAATGGTGTAATATCTTTGCATAACCTTTGAATGTGTGGCCAAAGCGTACATTGAAGATATTAAAATTTATTAGCTAGAAGCTAAATGATTCGAGCAAATAGTAACTATAGTATTGGTGTTTGATGCACCCGAGAAAAATATATGATGCACCGTATCCTCAACTCAATTATCACACGGGCATCCTCTTCAAAATAAGTTTCTTGTGTTTAATAACATATTATATCAAGTTGCTCGTTAAAGATGTTGAATACTAGACCATCATATGCAAAGACTAGAATGTACACTATCTTTTTTATGCATAGAATGCAAGAGAAAATTCGTGGACTTATCCAACCACCATATAGACTAGTTAAATATTAATGGTTTTGGTTGATGCATCGATAAAAGTGATCAGATGTCACATCACTGTCCACAAGAAAAAATGTTATGTTTGCTAAACTCTCACTTATAAAATTTAGGGTACACCACTCGGATTATCTTATAAAGTCTATAAGGCTTAATAATGCCGGAGAGTTTACATCAATGGCTTCCGATGATTATTACATATCCCTTGGGATCTGTTGAACATATAATTTCCTATGTTCACACCCAAGATGGTCTCACAGGTAAAACCTTGGTAATGCGCACCAAGCTTTTAGTGTTTGCATCGGGCTATGTAATCTTGCATGTAGCCATGTCGGTCCGGTTGAGGCCCACTGCTACCCACCTTACTTTGTGTTACAGTTAGTGACTGGCTGCGAACCTAGTGTTTTGCACTTACACAGATTTGGGTGTGCAGTTCCCGTGCCAATTGTGCAGCCACAACGTACAAAATCGGGTTCTCAACAAAAGATGGGCATATATGTCGATTAGGAACCCTATCCATTATGTGCTCCTTAGAGCCCTTGACAGGAGATCTCTATACCGCTAGATTTGCTGTCGTCACTTTGATGAGATAGTCTTCCCGCCGTTAGAGGGAGATAAGAACGTCACTGTTCCTGTGATATTGTAGTGCGAAGAATTCTACTTCTAGTTGAAGTGCAAAGAATTCTAGATCTACGTAGTGTAGCCCATAATATGCCAGACACTTCATTTGATCTACTTAAAGTGACAAGATCATATATACCTACTGCAAACCTGCAAGGATAAACATCCCCGTAGGACGTATCATCCTAGTTGGACGAGGTACGGCCATGGCGGCTAACCAGTCATATGTCCCTACCCAGAAGCGAGGTAGACCATTAGGTTCGAACGGTTCTTATCCCTAGAAGAGGGTAAAGTTGGCACAAATGAATCTTCTTGCCATCGCAATCTCAAACCAATTCAACTCATGAAATTAATCCAGATTATGGGTTTGTCCTAGAAGAGACGAAATTGGGGGACGCTCCAACATTTAAACCCACTCCCGAGAATAGAAAATCTCAGTAAATTTTGTGAGATATTGAATCGGAATGAGAGTTCATCGATGATATGTTTGTATTTGTGGTGGCCACCGAATTTATAATAAGCGATGATGTCGAACCTTACTTTGTTGATAGATCTCAACGAAGAGACGACTGGCTAAAAAGGAAAGAAACAATTCAGGTCATATTAGATTCCTTAACTTAGAGAAAGGTGTGATGGGCCTGTTGTTCCCACACCTCCCCATGTTAAACATATAGAGTTTAATGGGTACTTGTAAGGAAGCGTAATGAGAAAAATGAGATTGTGATATACAAGACTCTTCTAATGGCGCAAGGATTTTCTCAACGCCCTATGATTGATTATGAGGAGACGTACATTCCTGTAATGGACGTTATAACGTTCCACTACCTTATCAGTTTGGTAGTTTCCGAATAACTGAATAAGCAGCCTATGAATGTGGTAACAACTTATCTCTATAGGGATCTGAATATAGGGATCTGAATATAGGGATATACATGAAGGTTCCTGAAGGACTTCTGTTACCCAATGCAAATAGTTCTAAACCACAAAACACGCTCTCCATTTCCTAGAGTAGTTCACTACAATCCAGACGGGGTTGGTATAACCGTCTAAGTGAATATTTGTTTGGGATGAGATATATGAACAATGGACAATGCCCATGCGTGTTTATTAAGAAAACAAACTTCGGGTTTGTAATTTTTGGTGATCTACGTCAATAGCATGAATTTGATTGATACTCTTGAAGAGATCAAGGAAACCACAAAACATCTAAAGTCAGATTTTGAGATAAAAAAAATTCAGAGACCAAATCATTTTCTCGACCTGGAGTCGTACAAAGTGCAAATGGAATTTTGGTCAATCGATCAAATTACATCTAAAAGATATTAGGATGCTTTAATGAGGATAAAGCAAAGTCTTCAAGCTCACTCATAATCGTCTGAAGTCTAGTGAGAACCGTATCATCATGTAGATGATAATGAAGAGATATTGGGACTAGAAGACTCATATCTGAGTACAATAAGCGCATTATTGTACTTGGCTAAATGCCCTAGACCAGACATCTCACCCGATGTGAATTTATTAGCTAGATATAGCTCTAAGCCAACACGCCGCCTCCGTAAATGGCATAAAAGACAATTTTTCGTTACTTTAAATATATGACGAAAAATGGCTCATTATATCCCTAGGCATTATGAAATGGATCAACCGCCTATGATCCTTGGAATGATGTTTGCCTTGTTAAATATGGTGACATGAGTTATGTAAACCGACACAAGGTTTATTCCCGACTAGTTATGTCTTTACTATAGGTAATACAATAATCTTAAAGGTATATGAAACAAAAACCTCTTTAAGTCATGTTGACTATTAAGTTATTGAAAAAGCATGATCAATGTAGTAGTTTTGAGTAGTGTGTAGTTTTCAAGGGGAGTATCCTGAAGCATACTCTTGACCATTGTATACTCTTTTGTCCTTCGTCCAGGGTTATTTTGTCCCACTGAGTTTTGTTACCTGGCAAGGTTTTAATGAGGCACATATTAAATTGGTCACCCTACTCATACTTTATCTTGAAGATGCATTTATTTGAAATATATGCAATTGCTCATCTTTTCCCTTCGACCACAGGTTTGTCCCACTGGGTTTACCGGGAAAGCTTTTGGTGTAGCAATTATTATGCATTTATTTCCCACGAACTCACATCTTATGATCCAAACTAAACCGTTTCACCGAAATCTAAGGTTCTGACTACCACTGCTACGTGTGCGTTGTACTCTTTTCTCCTTCGACCAGGATTTTTTTTTGTCCCATAAGGTTGTTATTACCTGGCAAGGTTTTGACGAGTCAACATTGGAGCACATATCAGAGGAAGCTAATAACAGAGAATACCCAAAGGGGAGTGTTGTAAATAGTTTATTTAATGGTCATTCTTGTAATTAGCTTATTAGGGATATTCATGTAATTTACATACCGATTACATCTCTATATAAGAGATGGTTCCCTGCTCAATATGAGACAACATATTCCCTCATTTTCATTCTAAGTGTCGTTCCTCTTCTTTCTTAATCTATTGTATTTTATGTTTTACAACAGTTGGTGAGGTAATTACCACTTATAGAACTAAAATTACACAACCAATACCTCATTTTACTACAACGACATATTTGTAAATGTGGGATTGTGGGTATCGCATATGAGTAGGTATCGTAAAACTTCCCAACTTAACACCTTTTTAAAAAGTAAAAACCTAAAATGGTACCTAAATTATTGCACTATGCCAATAACATTATCAGACGACACAAATGACACGAAATTTAAAACTGTATTTCAAAATAGTGTTGTCTGATGGTTTTTTGTGATTCTTTAGACGACATAAAAAATATAAAAGTCATCTCAATAGCATGATACTACAATACTTTTGGATGTTGCTTCATTTTTCTAGATTTGAAAAAATCATACCACATATAGGTGCAGTGTTAATAGACCCAGAAATTCTCACTTTCAGCTAAAAATTAAGACCTCATATATATGTTGTGTGAGGAAGACTGTCCAAATCAGGTTTTTAGCTTTTTTTAATGTACTGCGCTCATGGTAAAGGAGAAATGAGAATGTAGCAGTAGTTCTATATGTAGATTAGGAGTATTGTTATTATATACTTTTATTCTACACTTCAATTGATTTTGTAATTGGTTATTTAATTAAAATCCGGGCGTATGGCTGAGCCTCCCAGCTAGGCTGGGTTCCAAACCCTTTTAAAAAAAAATTGATTTTGCAATTGAAGTGGATTATTGACATTTAATGAAGATTTACTTTCCTTGTTATATCTGAAGTTTAATTAGCAATCAAACAACATAAGTGCGTATAACAAGCAACAAGAATATGTAGTTCAATAGACAATCAAACGACATAAGCCCTTCTAACAAGCAACAAAAATATAAAGTCCAATGAACCATCAAACGACATAAGTCATCTTATCCAATAACATAAAAGTGAAGTTAAATGAGTTATCAGGTGATATAAGTGCCTCATCAGACGACATATATATGTCGTTGGTTTTCCATTCAGACGATATAGAGTAATAATTTTTTTAATTTGACAACATCAGATGACATTAAATTATCATTAGAAACCTCATCTAACCACATCATGTGTATTTGTCGTTGTAGATTATGTAGGTCGACGATTATATGCAGTGTAAGGTTGTATCACACTACATCTATTTCGAAAAATCCTTCATTTTTTCTTCTTTCACTCGACATTTAAATATTGTTGGTCTTTTATCCAGACGACATAAAATTCGAAAAACCTTCCAGACTTGTCAAATTTCAGACGACAGATTATATATTGTCTGACTTGCACTCACACGGCAGTAGAGATCTGTCGTCTGATAGTCTATCAAACGGTAGGGCCTCGGATGACATATGTTTTTTCGTTAGACGACAGTGCTCAACTATCGTCTGATGTTGTTATTGGCATAGTGTTGTGAAATGTACTTTTTGTTACCTACAAATTTTTATTACCTGAAATGGTACATCATGCATGCAACTATTGCACCATTACCAAATATGGTACCTCCGTTAGTTTTTCCGTTAAACTGATGACGTGACATGTATTTAGAGATGCAAAATAGTCTATATACAATGTTTCCTCTTTATAAAGATAGATTTTTTTCTCCAAATTCTAACAACTTTTTATTTTACCTCCAAAATTCTCACAAACCTATCAAATTGTACACTTTTGATCGGGGATAATTTGTAAATTAGTACGTCTTCATTTATTCATAAGCATTTTTTGTTTATATAAAAATAAGCTACAAAACATATGATACATATATATTAATAAAAAAAACTTAATATTAAAACTAGCTAGAGTATATAATTTGATAAAAAAAAACTAGATAAAAAAATAAAGTATAGTCTTTTGAGAAATAATGACAAAATTAATTTTCAAAATTAGTGTTTTGCCCATAGCTTATTGAACAAAAAAAGTTAAAACATGTGCCACATCATCGATTTAATTAACGGTAAGTATCATATTTGGTAACGGTGTAATAGTTGAGGTACCATTTCAGGTAATAAAATTTTGTAGGTACTAAAAAGTACCTTTCGCAATAATTTGGGTACTATTTTAAGTTTTTACCCAAAAAAAAAAGGAGATGAATAACTTCATTGATCAAGGATCTAAAGAGGGAGATGAATAACTTCATTGATCAAGAATCATTATAATCAGAAGATATAAGATCCTCCACACTTAATTGGAGGAAGAGCAGTGAATAGAGTCACCGAAAAAAAAAAAAACTAATTTGGCTTCTTAAGCCAATGTACGAGCTACTCTATTAGCTTCCCTCTTGACATGTTATAATTTGGCTGAAGGACTTGGAAATATTGAATGAGGAATCCCGACTGAGAGTAATCTTATGTTGCACGGACACGGATACGGCGACACGATAAAACTCAAAAACTGTATTTTTGACACGGCTTGGACACGACAAATATAATTACTTATTTATATATTTCTAATTAATAAAAAAACACTAAAATATGAATAAATTCATCACATTGCTTAAATAATGTTCTAAATTTAAGAAATTGCATAACTGTAACAAATAACATAAAAAAGAGTCAATATTTAATCTCAAGGATGATTACCAAATAGTTCTATCCAATTCAACACATTCATCAAACTGAATGAAAATCCGACTTTCCTAACCCCATAACAACACCAACTGCCTAAAACCTCATAACTGAGGTATTCAAAATACAGAAGAGCAAGACATGCATGCATCGGCATCATCTTTTATCCTTGATAGATAAAATGATTCAAGTTCATAATTAACAACATACAAGCTAAAAAGAAGCAATGCATCAACTTTGGGCAGTTGCAATTCTCTGAAAAAGCCAAAAAGGAGACATTAGCATTCTTTAATAAAGGAGGCAGTAGGCACACCAACAACTCATATGCATTTACCACCTAAGAAACAAGAAGATGAGTCAATATATTTACATCCATACTTAATCTAAACTTCATAATCATTCGATAATTAAACTAATATAACATGAAGTTACGAACTGAAAATTTACCTCAAGTCTCCATCTCATCATTAATTATCATCCTCTCCAAGGCCGGCATATCGAGCGACAAAGTTGCCATCTTAAGCACATCAATATTGCCTTGTTCTATGGAGTCATGGTCATCTCCTGACGTGGCGTGTCTCAGGCTGACGTGGCATGTCGGTCAACATGTCCAAAAAGTCAAATTTTTTTTGACATGCCACGTGACGTATCGAACGCACATTTTGGTGTATCATATCTGTATCAGTGTGTTAGGAGTGTCGGACATTCCGACACTCCATAGGGGTTGAGTATCGGTGTAACATAGGAGTAATCTAAGGAGTGATTCTCTACCGACACTCCGACACTCCATAGAGGTTGAATATCGGTGTAACATAAGAGTAATGTAAGGGGTGATTTTCTACTGCACCCCCAGTATCTTTGCAATCCATCTCAACAAACAGAGGCAATGTGGACTTGTTTCCATTTTAATGGGAAGTTGCAAAAAAACAGTTGGGTTAGCAAAAGCTATGTAGTCGGTTAAGGGCATAATTGTCAGATTGGTGTAGTTAAACTGGGTTTGAGATGTTTCAATGAGCACATCCGAATATCTTTTGGCCCTTCTAGAACCCGGGGGCAAGATTTTTTTTCGAGCTCTCTAGAGAGAGGAAAGGGAACGACTCCCTCTACTATATCATTTCACCGACCTCGACTCTTTCTCTCTCTCGATCGGTCTTCTTGCTCTATGAACCGGCGACCTCCACTTTTTCTAGAGCGGTCAATTCCGACGGCAACCCCACAACATACTACCTTCGAGAGAAGGAGCCTAGCGTCATAGAGCCGGAGAGACGACCTGCAACCCGAATCAATATTCACCTAGAAATTGATCTTCTTACTATCTGATGACAACGCATCCTCAATTTTTTCCTCGTTTCATTGGTTATCTAGCCTCAGTTCTTTCAATTGCAAATTAAGGGTGGTGTGTATTGGATTCTCTGCTAAACCGGTTATCAAAGGTAAACTTTGGTTTAATATAAAATGGCATCCTCCCCCTGACAAAGGTTATTTAAAGATTAATTTTGATATGTCAGTTCAATATAATCGTGTTGCTATTGGGTTTGTTTTTCCGGATGTAAATGGTAATCCTATCACAACGCCTGCAAGGTATATTAGATATACATCTATCTTGGTAGCGGAAACTTCTGCTTTTAAAGAAGCTACAACGTTTTTCTCATGTTGTTCTTGAGGTGGATTCCAAAATCGTAATTGACTGCCTCAAATGGTAAAGCTGCAACTTTGTGATGTATTAGGTCGTTTATTCAGGATATCTGATGGCTAGCTTCCTAGTTTCAAGTTTGTTATTTCCGTCATGTGCATAGGCAGTTGCAAACTTTGTAGCGGATAAGATAGCTTCTCTTAGCATTTAGCAACTTCTCCTCTAGTTTGGTTTTACTGCTTACTCCTTTATGTGTACCCAACGTTCCATATAGATCAGCTGGGAGAGAGTGTTCCTTGAGGTTTTGTGTTGTAGTTTGTTTCTGTAAATTTCATTAATTAATCGAAAAAAAGGTAAACTTTAAGTTATCAAAACGGGAGTATTAACGATTCCCACGTAAGGTTTTGTTAGCAATTTAATGATTATTTGACTCCAAATTGTGATTGCATATACTATTCCTATGAAATTCGAATCTATTTGTTGTTACTTCGGTTATGGTGTTACAGAGACAAATGCCCTTGAAGCGCATCAACAGTACTTACCTTTTCTCTCTTAAGCTCCTAGCCCAACTGTTAAGGGCAATATATGAGCAAATTAAAATTCTCTTTAATTTCGGTCATCGCATTATATATTTTATAAGTTGTAGGCTTGCTTGCGATTAATGAACTTTATTATTTAATGAATAGAGCTAGCATACCACATTCTTATACTGTCAGTCATATATGTGCTAATTACATAGAAATGTATGACAACGTTCAAGAAGCCATGAAAATTGGATGGCACGCTGTAAGCAAGTGGATGAGGCAGAAGGGAGAAGCATGACAACACACAATCGAGTTAAACAATAACAAACGTGGCATGTGGATCATCCTTGTACCAATATTGTCCCAAATTAACCACATTTAAGGTGTTGGGTTTTAAACACAAAAGGTCTCGGTGCAATTAGGAATGATTCATTCACCTATAAGTAATATTTTATTTGTCACTTTTCCAATGTGGGATCTCTCCTCTCCAACACTCCCCCTCACATGCAACTTAACTTTTAGGTTTGCACGTGAAACTGATTAACAAACTTAAACCCAGGCCCCATGACAACCGAAAGAACTCTAAACTTCCCATGACAACTAAAAAAACCCCAAACTTGAAAGAACCAAACTAGGGCCATGGACCCTGAAAGAACCAACCCGGGTTCATTAGAGACGCAACTGGAGAATGACTCGCTCTGATACCAAGTCAAACATCGACAAGCGTGGCTCATGGATTATCCTTGTACCGATATTGTCTCAACTTAACTATCTTTAAGGTGTTGTGTTTTAATCACAAAAGGTCTTGGTACAATTATGAATGATTCATCTGAAAGATTGTTATGGACTTTAACAATATTATGTGACTTTTAGTTCAAGGATAATATAAGTATTACGAGTTGTATAAGGAATGTAATATTGGCGATATGTAAATAATATATAGTTTACATATTGAATAAGGAGTCTATAATATCTTCTGATATGATTCTCGTAATCTTTGGTAAATCTTATAGATCAACTAGGATTCTTTAATGGGCAAGACACTAGTTGATCTCTATAAATACACGAGCATAAGTCCATGTTCTCATCATAAGACGCATTCAATCTCTATCCCATCTAAGAAGCATATTGTGAGAGAGATCAGAAGACCTAAGCTTTTAGTCATGGCAATCTCCATTAACAATGCTGGTAAGTATTAAATTCTATATATGTTGATCTTGTGTTTATATGCTTGTGCTAACTATGGTCTAATAAGCTTCAGTTATCTTTTAATTGGTATCAGAGCTATGCGCTCGTAGCCTCGCATATAAATCAATTCAGTAAAATCAACACAATAGCAATGAAGTGTTCATATGCTATGTTTTAGAAACAACAAACAAAAAAAAAATTCAGTAAACCGGGCCAACAAATTTCATTGACCCATTCAGAAAACTGAACTGGGCCTGTGAGCCGCGTGACCCAAGCCTAAGACCCATTCTCAGAAGATCCAAACGGGACTTCATCTTATCGTTGTTAACAACGACAAGTTTCTGGGTTTCAGTTTAGATGAGGGAAGAAGCGCGCAAGTTCATTCGTGAACTCGTTGGGATTCAAGACCCATCACTCACGATTCAGGTCAGATTAAGAACAAATTAGAGAACCCTAGAGCACGCCCGGAGTGCACATATGTTAGGATAGCTGGAGGTGTCCGAATGAAATTTCATTTTCTAGATTCTCTATGATTTTGTTGTTTGTTTTGATTGTTATTTGTTTGATTGGTGCTGCACTTCTGTGTTATTGTTTGCTTCCGCTAACATTGTATTGCTGTAGCAAATGCCAAGGTATGTTGATTGGGTGAAAATTGTGTTTTCAATGACTTCTAGAAGCCTGATGCTATATCTGCATAAAATCTATAAATTTTCTTCTGTTGTGATTGTTAAAGTCTCCCAAAATAATATGTTTCAATCATAACAATAAAATTTGCAGCCAAGGAATGATTTTTGTTCAAGTTTCTATTAACTTGGTTTAAGATGAAAACATATAGAAAATTCTTTGGTCTTTGTTTTTTTGGTGATGATATGGATTAGCATGTTGCACATAGCAAAGCTTTTTCATATTTTCAGATAATCATATAGTTAAAAGGTTGAAAACTTGTGTTACTAAAATTTTAAAATATGCACATATTTGCCTCCATAGAGGTATTCGCGGCATTGCTTAAAACTTAGAATAACTGCATACATGGTCTCTAATCTCACATTTGGTTATTTTAAAAGCTTTTCTTCTACCATTAGGTGATGACTGCTTCTTTTATAAAACTTGGGATTAATTACTGTGGTGTGTGGATTCATATTTTCAGTGTGTTTTATCTTCGGCCATATAGGTGTTGTAAAACATGTATTTCAGTATGAGATAATTGTGTGCATATGTATGTCTTGATATGTATGTTTTCAGCATGTTAAAGTGTGATTTTGTGTTTATGTGTTTTGAATTCTTTTTACTTGATATATTCTACCTAAAACACATAAAACATCTAGATTACCCTCACACTTAACAAATACAGTAAAACAAGAACTAATAGAAAATATTTTTTTTGTTTGCTCATTAGGTGTTCAAGTTGTCACTCTCAATTAGATTGAGCTCTTAACTGGTGCAAATTACAAAACCTGAAGGAGACAAATTGATATGTTTTTCTCCATGAACCAAGGGCTAGATACTTGTCTGTCAGATGGGGTACCAGAACATATAGAAGTTGAGGATAAGAATCAGTTTTTAGCAGCTTGGGAATACGAGCACTCATGGCATAGGAAGAACAACACCTGCAGAAACATCATTAGGGCCACCATGTCAGACACCATATCCGGTACCATCCCTGAGATGGATTATGCCTATGACATGCTTAAGCTTATCAATGAGAAGTTCAAGCATACTGAAAAAGCTGAGACTGCAACACTGTCCCTGAGATTCAACACTCTTAAGTATGATTGAGAATATGTGGGAACCACTCCCTTAAGATGGAGAATATAGTAAATAAGCTTAAGGATCTTAACATGCATCTCCCTGAAGAATTTGTGGTGCACACTGCATTGCACTCTCTCCCTCAACAATTCAGTCAATTGAAGTCGAGCTATAATGCTCAAAAGGACAAATGGAGCTTCAATGATCTCATTGTTATAGCAACTAAGGAGGAGAGTAGAATTAAGGCAGATGACTCTAGTTATGGTATGATTAAGGCTTTAACCTCTGAGGCAACAATGAACCTGGTTGGCAAAAATGGCAAGAACAAGTGGAAGAAGAAGCTAGGAGCTAAGAAAACCAACTTCAAACCTAGTACATCTAAGGGGGCAGGTACATCTGGTAATGGCACATTTAAGTATAAGTGTTATTTCTGTAAAAAGGCAAGGCATATTAAGAAAGACTCTGCCGGCTTTAAGGCCTGGATGGTGAAGAAAGGTAAATTTCTTACCTCACCCAATTCTGTCCTTTTCCCTTCTCTTTATTACTTAGAAGGTGATTTAATTAACGTTGAGCCAAATACCTTTTGGCTTGATTCAGGCTCTCCCTTACATATAGTTAACTCCCTGCAGGGCTTCACAAAGAGGAGGAAACCAAAAACTGAGGAAGCACGCGTTTGTGTAGGAAATGGCATGAATGTTTTCGTTAAGGCAATAGGAAGCTTGAAGCTAGAACTAAGTCTAGGAAATTTTTTAATTCTGGAGAATGTTTACTATGTACCCTGAAGAGAAATTTAGTCTCTTGGGATCTTTTGATAAAACTAGGTTGTAGTTTTCTTTATGACATTAATGAAATAAAGATTTTTAAGAATTCATTACTTATTGGTTCTGCTCTTCGTTTGAATGATTATTTGCAATTTCAGTTTTCTTTACCTTCTCAATCTATCTTTACTATTGAGAAATCTGCAGAAAATTCAAATGTTTTAAGTAATAACACTACTGTTGGAGTTAAAAGAACCATGTTTAATGAAAAATCTGCATACCTGTGGCATAGAAGACTTGGCCACATATCAAAAGATAGAATGAAAACACTCATAAAGCTTAAGATGTTACCAGAATTAGATTTCTCAGACTTAAACGAATGTGTGGAACGTTATAAGGAAAAAATGACTAACAAATCAAGTAAAGGTGCATACAGAAGTAAAAGTTTACTAGAGTTAATTCATACTGATATATGTGGACCCTTCAGCCACCACACAATATGTGGAAATGTCTACTTCATTACATTCATAGATGATTTTTCACGGTTCTGTCACATTAAACTGTTATCAGAAAAATCACAGTCTTTAGAAGCTTTTAAGATTTTCAAAACTGAAGTTGAACTTCAACTTGGTTTGAAAATTAAAACTGTGAGGTCTGATAGAGGAGGATAATATTTTGGAAGATATACTGACACTACAAAAAAGAATTCAATTAGCCACCCCAAATTGCCACGGCTCAGATTTGCCGTCGCCATTGGTCCATTTTTTGCGATGGCGCTGCGACAGCAAAGCATCCGTAGCTAAATTAAAATTATTTTGCAACGGCAACTTTGTGCCGTGGCAAAAAAAATTAAGTTTTGCGACGGCAATGTGGAGCCGTGGCAAGAAAATGTAAACTTTGCGACGGCAAATGGGCGCCGTGGCTAAAAAAGGTAAAATTTGCAACGGCAGAAAGAGGCCGTGGCAAACTTTGTAATCAATAGCCGATTGACCGGACGGATCGAGCCCTTATCGTTGTCCGATGGAGCTGAATTTTTGCCCACCCACGTAATTCGTTATGCTGGTCATATCTGACGGTCGGATTTCAGTTCCTCTTCTCCGATCACCAAACTCACGATATATGTACTAATGTTGTATAACTTTTTTATACAAGTGTTGAGTATAAGTTTCGTTTTGAAGACAACGTATACGTAGAGGCCTCAAATGCAAAAAGGTCGTGAAATAAGATATGACCGGAACGGTGAAATACATCAACCCGTGAAAAATGAAGATATTCCGGTAAAATTTTGGTGCTGGTTGTTCCGGTCAACGAATTTTTCTCTTATTTCTACCTAGTGGTAGCCCTATCCCGGGTATTTATTTTTTACCAAATTTTTATATCCCCGTAAGCGTCTCGTCGATTGGAAACTATTCTCAGTTGAAGGTCCGGCCAGATTACGTGATTTGGAGGGTCGAATAGCCGTTTCCGTCCGTTTAGGGGTTTGACCGCGCCGATTGACCAGACGGATCGAGCCCTTATCGTTGTCCGATGGAGCTGAATTTTTACCCACCCACGTAATTCGTTATGGTGGTAATATCTGACGGTCGGTTTTAAGTTCCTCTTCTCCGATCACCAAACTCACGATATATGTACTAATGTTATATAACTTTTTTATACAAGTGTTGAGTATAAGTTTCGTTTTGAAGACAACGTATACGTAGAGGCCTCAAAAGCAAAAATTTCGTGAAATAAGATATGACCGGAACGGTGAAATACTTCAACCCTTGAAAAATGAAGATATTCCAGTAAAATTTCGGTGCCGGTTGTTCCGGTCAACGAATTTTTCTCTTATTTCTACCTAGTGGTAGCCCTATCCCGGGTATTTATTTTTTACCAAATTTTTATAACCCCTAAGCGTCTCGTCAATTGGAAACTATTCTCAGTTGAAGGTCCGGCCAGATTACGTGATTTGGAGGGTCGAATAGCCGTTTCCGTCCGTTTAGGGGTTTGACCGCGCCGATTGACCGGACGGATCGAGCCCTTATCGTTGTCCGATGGAGCTGAATTTTTTTCCACCCACGTAATTCGTTATGCTGGTCATATCTGACGGTCGGTTTTAAGTTCCTCTTCTCCGATCACCAAACTCACTATATTCTGAATTTTATGATAGAACTCTTGGCCGACGATTTTCTTCATCTTGGGCGACGAGATTTATAGTGAAGAACATCGTCACCCAAGAAGGGTCTTAGGCGACGATTTTCATAGTTTTGGGCGACGAGATTTATATTGAAGAACATCGTCGACGAGATTTTCTTCATCTTAGGCGACGACTTAAAAAAATCGTCGCCCAAGATTATCTTAGGCGACGATTTTGGAAAAACAGGGCGACGATTTTTCTAAAATCGTCGCCCAAGAACGCCAATATAAAAGGCAAAAATTTGGAACCCTAGCCATTCGCGCAGCCGCTCACAATTCCAAGCCCTCTCTCTCTCTCTCCGAAAATCCACCGAAGCCCTCTCTCTCTCCCTCTCTCCGACCCTGACCCCGCAACCCGACGCCGACCCCGACGCCGACCCCGACGCCGACCTCGACCCCGACACCGACCTCGACCCCGACCCCGACCCCGACCCCGACCCACAATTTAAGGTATAACCCTAAAACCCTAAATTGTGGTTCCATCAGATTAATGATTTCTCTAAAGTTTCCACTATTCCTTGTTTAGTTGTAGAATTTGATTGTGTGTTTGAAGGATTTGTGAGTGGGTTTGTTTCTGTTTGAATTCAAATGTCTCTCTAACTATTTTTTGTTTTTTGTTTGTTTTTACACGTCTGTTTCAAATTATATATGCTATATAATAACGAGGCATCGTTGGAAACTGACTAACTTGAATTGCATATTGGTTGTTGGGAGACCTGTCTAGACTGGGTTCAATCTAATTGCTAACTTGGTAAGCATTTCTTTAGTATTATATGTTCTGAGTTCTCTACTATGATTGTGAAGAGTCTTAGTTAACTATATCATCTTATCTTGAGCAAACTTTGGTGATCAAGATTACTACATACTCTCCCCTTTGATTATTTTATTTATGGATTAACAGTAATTTTCAGCATCTCTCCTTATCAAAAATTTCATTCATGTGTTTGTCATTGCTTACTTTTGATGCAGGTCAAGCGTCTTGGTCATGAATTATGTTAATCACTTGATCTTGTCAGAATTGTTTGAAATCAGTAGTTATGGATTTAGACTAGCAAAAGATATGGCATATATAATGCAGGTATTATAAGTCTTCCCCTGATTCCATGTTATACGAGATGATTGTTTCTTGTTTTTATAATCCCTCCCGTTTATGTTCCCTCTATGTATAATCAAATTGCTTACAAGAAAATGGAGATAGGATTATTCATGAATAAACCAGATATTGTCTTATGTTGCCTCTTCTACGTAATAGATAATAATGCAAACTTTAGGTACATAAATGAGTATATATGTGCCCATTTTTCATTCTTGTATGTTGCTGCATTCTCCTTTAACAGTAAATTAATTTGCTTTGTGTTTTTCATTTGCAGAATGGTGTTGGGTTGTCAAACTGAGGGGTGCATATCATTTCTCAAATTGAAGAAATCTCTTCTCCAGTGTTGATTTGCAATGGGGGAAGGGCCCATGTTTTGGGTACTCAAGTCTGCAGTCCAATGCAATGCTTATAACTTCGTTGACATTCCTCATCCTACTTTTAGCCGTGAGTCTATGATCCTGTTCCATTATCATTATCACACTACAAAAAATATAAGCAAAAACCAATTTTTTTTCCCACCGCAAAGCTATTATGATTATTATTGTCACACACTGGAAAGCTATTATTATTTGAATGACAATGTCCAATATGATGCAATGCACCCTGATATTCTAAGCCTTTTGCAATATGTAGTTAGAGAATATGTTAGTTTAAGCTTGAATTATATACTTCTATGTTCACAATATGTAGTCTTTTGCAACTGAGCAACTGGGTGTGTTATCAGATTCTGTGTTCAATTTAAGCATATGTTACACAAGAGAGATGTTGTTTGCTTTGTGTTTGAGGCAGTATGTATGACTCATAAATTTCTTTAACCTTGGAAGGTGTGGACAGCAGGAAACCTGCAGTTGGGGCTGAGACTTAGACGAGTCTGGAGGCACAGTGATCATGGCAAAGGTGCAGGAAGAGACTTCCAGTAATTGAAATTATGATTCAATTGGTAACAGAGAAGTTCTCAGTTAATATGAAGCTGTCTGATGAGGTTATTAGTGAGCAGTAAGGTTATAACATTTTGTGTGTAGATATAATGTTTTTCAATTCATGTTTGTAATTACTAACCTCTATTGCGTTTTCTCATGTGGAACTGAGAGATTTAATATAATGGTTATTATCAAAGAAACAATTTTACAGCTCCATGTTCTTGTATTAATAGTTTATGTGTAAGATTGGCATTTGACAGTCTTTATTGAATGTAATAGTTCTTTTTCAATGCGTTTGATTCCTTTTTGCACAGTTTTTGTCCCAAAAAAAAATCTGGCAAGCTAATATGCTTGCTAGATTTTTTTTTTAATTCATAAATATAATTTGCCACGGCAAGTTTGCCGTTGCCAATGGTTGATTTGCGACGGTGGAAGCAGTCGCCACCTGCCGTCGCTAAATAAGCGACGGTTTTTGCAGTCGTTGCCTGCCGTCGCAAAAGAGGTGGCGACGGATCGTTGCCGTAGCCAAAAGCAACGGCCACGCCCTCAACGGCGACGGCAAAAATGCCGTCGCGAAGCCGTCGCCGTTGCTCTTTCGCGACGGCAAAGTGGCTTTTGGCGACGGCTCTTTGCCGTGGCTAAACGAATTCTTTTTTGTAGTGTGAAAATGGTCAACATAAAGGGCCATTTTTCTTGTTTCTTGAGGAACATGGCATTTTAGCACAGTATACGATTCGATATACACCTCAACAAAATGGAGTGGCAGAGAGAGAAAATAGAACTTTTTTAAACATGGTTAGAAGCATGATGTGTACCTCAGGATTACCTAAGTTTTTATGGGGTGAAACTTTAAGAATTGCAAATTATATTTGCAATAGGGCCCCAAGTAAATCAGTTGATAAAACTCTCTATGAGTTATGGCATGGCAGGAAACCAAGCCTGCATCACATGCATGTCTGGGGTTGTAAAGCTGAGGCTAGGATTTATAATCCTGATTTAAGTAAACTTGATCCTAAATCTGTTAGTTGTCATTTTATAAGTTACTGTGAAAAATCAAAAGGGTATAAACTCTACTCAAAACACCATTCACCAAGAATTTTTGAAACTCATCAAGTCAAATTTCTTGGTGAAAAGTTTGTAATGCAGAGTATGTGGATTTATCCGTAGACTTCGAGGAAGTTCAAGAGGATTCAGAAAATTCACAAAACCTACAAAATGTGTCTGTCTCATCATTAGTTTCAGATACACCTACAGTAAACGAAAATCTGAATGAAACTAATATTTTGGGGAAGAAACAGACAATGAGCCATTAAATCAAAATATTTCTGAAAATATGGAAACTAATGAAACTTTGGAAACTTCAGAAACTCCAGAAAATTTAGAAACTCTTGAGACACAGCCTGAACCTGTTCTTGAACCGAGAAGATCCAAAAGGGATAAAGTTCCCACTTTTGGAGCTGACAGTGACTACATGGTGTTTGCTCAAGAAATTGAACAAGCACTGGAAGTAGAAACTGATCCAAAAACCTTTAAAACTGCTATAGAAAGTGAGGATTCAACTAAGTGGCAAGAAGGTATGGGACTTGGTTAAGAATACAGGTAATCAAAAGGAAATAGGTTGTAAGTGGGTTTTTAAGACTAAGAGAGATGTTAGGGGAAATATAGAGAGATATAAGGCTAGGTTAGCAGCTAAAGGTTTCACTCAAAAAGAAGGAATTGATTATACAGAAACATTTTCGCATGTGTCTGCAAAAGATTCTTTTAGAATCATCATGGCATTAGTAGCTCATTTTGACATGGAGTTACATCAGATGGATGTCAAAATGGCTTTCCTAAATGGTGAGCTCGAAGAAACAATATATATGAAACAACCTGAAGGTTTCATAGTTCCAGGAAAGGAGAAAATGATTTGCAAACTCAAGAAATCAATTTACGGTTTAAAACAAGCCTCTAAACAGTGATATAGGAAATTTGATTCAATCATATCAACTTTTGGATTTACAGAAAATATAGTGGATGAATGTGTTTATCTCAAAACACAGGGAAATAATTTTATTTTCCTGATCCCTTATGTAGATGACATCCTCCTTGCTAGTAGCAATCTCAAATTGCTTAAAGATACTAAAATCTTTCTGTCAAAGCATTTTGACATGAAAGATTTGGGGGAAGGATCGTTTGTCTTAGATATTGAGATAAAAAGGGATAGAAAGCGTGGCTTACTTGGTTTGTCACAAGCAAGTTATATAGAAACTGTTCTGAAACGTTTTGAAGGAGAAGTCCCTATGTCCAAAAGTGATAAATTGACTAAAAATAGAATTCCTAAATCTAATGCATAGAAAGCTAGTATGGATTCAAAACCATATGCACCTCCTGTATGTAGTCTAATGTATGCTCAAGTGTGCACTAGACCAAACATAGCTTTTGTCGTTAATATGCTTTCCCAATTTCAAAGCAATCCTGAAATTCAGCATTGGAATGCAGGCAAAAAGGTTTTGAGATACCTTCAGAGAACCAAATACCACATACTTGTTTATAGAAGAGTGAAAACTTTAGCTCTAGAAGGTTACACGGATTCAGATTTAGCTGGGAATTATCCAGATTCAAATAAGTCTACGTGTGGATATGTGTTTATGTTAGCTGGAGGTGCAGTTGCATGGAAAGCCATGAAACAAAGCCTCATAGCCACTTCTACCATGCAAGCGCTGAGTTGATAGCTGTTTATGAAGGTGTGTGTGAAGGTCTATGGATTAGGAACTTTCTAATGGAGACCATGTTTGTAGAAAATGTGATTTCCAACAAGCTGACAATGTACTGTGACAATGAAGCAGCTGTGTTCTTCTCTAAGAACAGTAAGAGATCAGCTCATTCCAAACACATTAATTTGAAGTATTACAGTGTCAGGAAGAGATTCAAGTATGGTGAAGTTGAGATTATAGACATTGATTCAGAGAATCAATTAGCTGATTCATTCACCAAAGCTTTAGCAGTTGGAACCTTCAAAAAACATTGTGCCAATATAGGTGTTCTTGAGAAATTAGATTCTGGAGTTTAGTGGGAGCATTCAAAATTCAGTTAGAGTTTTTCGTTGTGATTTTGTTCTTGTATTTTGTTTTAGTTTTGAGTTTATAACTCAGTTGATGTAAACTTGATTTTGTTATCAATAACTCAGTTCTTCATGATTGCTGCAGCACTATGTTTTGGTATTTGAAATTTAATTCTCATGTTCAATTTTATTTTATCATGTTGTTATGAATTCAGGTGGTTGGTCATATGCATAATTTGTTATGTTTCATATGTTGCCTTTAAGTTAACAAGTACATCTCCACCTGTGTAAATTCGGTACTTGTGATTTTGGAGTTTTTCTCTAAAACTATTCAGTGGACAGAGAGAATTTTGACAATACAGTTTAATATATATGTGAAAATGTCATTAGCTCTATAGAGTTCATATTTGGAACTCTTGTACTTTACAGAAACTTGTATTGTGATCTTCAATCTGCAGATTTGTTAAGTCTGTTAGAATTTTAGATTCAGTGCTTGCAATTGTAAAGTGACTGAGTTGTTGCCATTGGATTCTCTTACATTTATATAACTCACGCATGCTCTCCAGTGTAGTGCTTGATTTTGTTTTGGTTCAATTGCTTCACATAAGTATTGTACAGTCCAGTGGGAGATTGAAAGATTGTTATGGACTTTAACAATATTATGTGACTTTTAGTTCAAGCAATTAATTAAGCATAATCTAAGTATTACGAGTTGTATAAAGAATGTAATATTGGTGATATGTAAATAATATATAGTTTACATATTGAATAAGGAGTCTATAATATCTTCTGATATGATTCTCGTAATCTTTGGTAAATCTTATAGATCAACTAGGATTCTTTAATGGGCAAGGCACTAGTTGATCTCTATAAATACACGAGCATAAGTCCATGTTCTCATCATAAGACTCATTCAGTCCCTATCCCATCTAAGGAGCATATTGTGAGAGAGATCAAAAGACCTAAGCTTTTAGTCATGGCAATCTCCATTAACAATGTTGGTAAGTATTAAGTTATACATATGTTGATCTTGTGTTTATATGCTTGTGCTAACTATGGTCTAATAAGCTTCAGTTATCTTCTATCATTCACTTATAAGTAATATTTTATTTGTTATTTTTTCAATGTTGAATTTCTCCTCTTCAACAAATCGGAGATTAACAATAATATGACAAGACGACAAAGGATGACAAGCTGCGTATTAGGGTGGAGATACCATTGAACAAATCGGTACCTTTCAAATGCTGGTATATCATGGAAGAAGGAATTGAATTTTGTTGCAAATTTCGATATGATAAAATCTTCAGCGACACATGTACGGTTTATGGTCTAGTGACACATGCAGGTTTTCTATGCTCTGATCCCCCTATAGGATAACAATCCGGCAGCAGAGCGCATGTTTCTAAGTGCGCATAAAACAGTAGTGTTGGCTACTCCTGTGTCGGCACCGGTCTTGTACATGGGTTCCGGTTCTTGACCAAGCCCTAATGTGCAATTGCATGATAATATCCAAACTAGTATCTCGGTGACTAGAGCGCGTGTGTGATTTTTAATGCCTCTTTACCGAGAGAGAAGCAGGGATTGATGATGAAGGATCACGTACCACGCCATCGTCGGCTGGCGATACTGCGAGAGTTGCCAACATCAGACTCCGTAGTTGCTCTTCTGGACAACACAGAGAACATAAGGAAGAAGGGGTGTCTACCATTTCCCGAAAGAAAGTGTGTGACAGCTGGTAGTGGGTAAGCACACGTTACAACTAGAACCTGTATCTTTGGGTTTGGTTCCATTGAGTCGGAGACTGTGGGAAAAAGAATAGAGGCCAGCGATTAGCAAGAACATGGTACCATGCGGTGAGAAGAAAAAGCTGGAAACATGTAACGAGAAGAAGACAGGTGGTGGAATTTGAAGAAGACATGTGCAGTTTTAACTCCAACCAGAAAGGAAGGAGAAAACTGTGATTCGATTTCTGTTTTGATCTGTTCTCATGAGGACTGAGTCTTTGAGAGTGTCTATTTCTTTAAGACTTTTATGCAGATGTTTAGGACCTATATGTATAACAAATGCTTGTTAGGCTAATAAGAAACTAGATGCATATAGTGTCATGGAATGCGAGATATAGACACTAGTGCAAAGGCTTGCTTAAAAGTGAACGTACTGGTAATCTTATTATTAGTTTGCTAAGGGCATCTCCAACAATTAGTCTAAAACTCAAACCTATATTTAAATTTAAGTAAATCATATTTTAGCTCAACTTAGATGATGGGTTGAAGATGAGATTTTACAATTCCTAAACCTATTATAAAATTTAGTCCAATGGTTGAAGATGGTCTATAGCTAAGCAATTTCAAAAATAAAAATAAAACGGAGACAAAGAATGATAAATATTAATGTATGATTACTTTAATCAATATTATATATTTTATTCATTAAAGAACTAATAAATTTTCTAGCAGATAGTACTTGGCATTTTTCCCATTAGTAACTTTGGTAACTCGACTCCACTCTCTCTAGAAGTTGCTCAACCTAGAGATTAGAGATTTCGATGAGCGAAGAAAATGAAGAAAGCGACTGGCGGTCTGATCCTCGTTGTTGGCTCTAAAAGTGCAGGTATGGGCGGCAGGTGGTTGCGTGTTGTCAAAGCTGGGTGAGATGTGAACTGCGGCTTCAACGAAGGAAGTTGGATATTTTGGGTTTGGTTGGTTCATCATGTGCTTCATCTATTTGGGTATTTGTCGTTACTCTGATTGTTTCCTCGACATCGGCGAAGCTTGGTTTGGTTTCTGTATCAGTGCGAATTTGGGCAACGACATCTTGACATTGATCAAACGCAGGCTGGTCGAGATTTTTGCGTCCTTAGTGCTGGCGGAGGAGGTGGTGGTGGTACTGAGATACAAAAGGATCAGGAAACGAAAGACCAAAAGTTGTTCATTTTTGCGTTAGGAAATACAAAAGGAAATGAAACATTTTCTTGATTGAAAGGAAAATAGGGGAAACTCTTTCTTGATTGAAACATTTTCTTGACCGACTAAAATTAATTGAGACAAAATTTTTAATTTAGGTAGACGTGAAGCCCATTGCAAATAATTACATATGATTGTGGGCTTCTTCACCTAAATATTATATTTTTCATTTTTCGAAATTAATTACTAAATTAAATAAACACAAATCACTATCCCCCTTCATAGAACAATATGTTAAAATTTTCATATTAAAAAAAAGAATAATATGTTAAAATGGAGTAAAGAAAGCATTTTAGGTCGGAAACAGCAACAGAAGTTTTGGGAAATCGTCAAACGTTAATGTCCTTGCTTCGTGGATCAGTGCTGTACGGTGATTAAAACCAACTTACAATCCTCCCCAAACGACGCAGTTTCAACCCTCGCTTTTAAAGACGTCCTCGTGTACACACTGGTGTCCCCGTCCTACAGCACAACACTGACAAACTCCAAAATCCCAACCAAAAAAAAAAAAAAAAAACACAGAGACGGAGACAGAGAGACACAAAAGCAGAGCCAAACGGGTCTCAAGCATCTCTAATCATTTTGTTCTTCACGAGAAAAAGCTCAAACCCCATTAAACACACACATATATTAAACTCCCTCTCTGTCTTTCTTTTGCTTTTCTCTCATTCTCTCCATCTTTCTGGGTTTTGAATCAATGGCTGTTATTATGAGGGCTAAAGCTAAAGGAGAAGGAGGAACATTTTGAGACTCTGCCCATTGCTTTTTCACTGGCTTTGTTTTAAAGCATCTATACAATGGCTGATGATCACAGCTCTTTCACCAAGGTCTGCTGTTTCTTGCTTCTCCTTTAAGCTCTTCACACACCCTTTCCTTTTTTATCTCTAACCATGCCGTTTTGATACTGTTGTTTGTCTTTTACCTCATTCTTGCCTTTGGGTATTAGATTCTGCTTCTTTTCATTTGTTTGATTATTTTTATGGGTTGCTTGTGAATTTCCCCGATCTGGGTGTTGCAATATTAGTCTTTTTGTTCCTGAATCCTCGGGTGCTTTTGCTATGCTTTCAAGCTGAAGCAAACCCAGATTTCGTTTTCCTCGTGTTATAATAGAAACAGCTTGTAATCATACTATTGAATAAGACTTAACCACTGAATTAGCTGATACTAAATCATATGAATGTCTATAGTAATCATGAGTTGCTAGCTAGATCAGATTGTGTTTTCAAAGTTTGGATGATTTGATGACTAATTAGTAATTACCCTTGTCATTTTCATTCCCTGTGACTGACCCTTTATTCTGCATTTTCTGATTTCATGAATTACAGGATTTATTGCCAAAGAAATCGCCTTTATTGCTTAGGACGATTGTCGTGTTGTTTGTAATGCTCTGTGGTGTCTATATATGCTCAGTTTGTTTAAAGCAAATCAGGACTGGTACCTCAATCAGATTCTTAAGCATCCCTGAGGTGATTCAAAAGCCGTGCCAGAAACCTCATATTGAACCGGAAGAAGCGCCTTATGTGCACTTCCCAAAGCCCACAACTTATAGCAGGTATATTCATGATTGTTTTGCTTTCAAGTTTGGTTCTATTTAAACGGCAATGATATGACTTTTCTTGTGTATATAAATAGGGCTGAATGTGCGTGCAATCCTGTGAGATATTTTGCAATTTTCTCGATGCAGAGGTCTGGGAGTGGTTGGTTTGAGACGCTACTGAATAATCATACTAACATAAGCTCAAATGGAGAGATTTTCTCTGTTAAAGTCAGGCGAAGTAACATGTCAACAATTTCGGAGACTTTGGACAGAGTATACAATCTAGATTGGCTCAGTAGTGCCTCAAAGAATGAGTGCACAGCTGCAGTTGGCCTAAAGTGGATGCTTAATCAGGTAATGCTTGCATATGCATTTTTTTAGCTAGTTTATGTTATTCAACAGCGCAGTCATTTTTTTCGTGAGAAACTAAGACATTTGTGTGGTTCATTTATCTCCTTTTGGCAGATCCTCGTATCATATTTGTCATATCATGATATTGTGGACTATGCTGTCTTATAGTCTCTATTTTTAAAACAATTACAAAGATTCTTGTAGTGTAAGGTTTTCATGTCCCTAAAAGAAGCTTGTCTGATTGTCTCCAAGGAAAATGTTTACTAAGGGGCAGTGTTACTAGTTCAGAGAATGTATGGAGTAAACAGTGTGACTAACATAATTGTGTCAGGCACAACTGTTAAGCTTGAACTTTATATAATTTTAATGTACCGCTTTTCAAATCTGTTTTCTTTTATACAACTAATAAGGTTGGTGCTTGAAGTTCCTCCTGTGAGAATTGGAAATGGAATATTTGAAAGATTATGTCAAAATTTAATGTTATATAAATGATATAATCTGCATGAATGATATAAATGTATATTTTAGAGAGGTGTGCTTGCATCGAGTCTATCTAGCTATGAACCTTTTTGCACCTGCTGTAGAAAAATGTGAGCAATCTGGTCTTATCTAGATATTGCTCCTCAGATTTTTCCACGTCTTTTTAAGTAGCCTGTTATAACAGTTTTTTGCTTTTTGAAGTATAGAAATTTCTCACTGTAACTAATGAGATAGAGGTTTAGTTAGTAACTTATCACATAAGATGACCATTATGTGAACATAACATAGTTATGGGAGGAATCAATCAGTTAGACCCATGCGGTGTTTTGATTTGGGTCCATAAATTTCCATCCAACATTATTTCTCATGAACAAATTGGTTTGAAGTTCTTTCATTATCTTCGCTTCATGTTGTGGATTTGTTTATTCCGCTCTGATGTTCTTGTTAAACACAGGGAACAGCTAGTTAATCATCTATTGTAACAACTGATGCAGGGATTGATGCAGAATCATGGACAAATAGTGGAGTACTTCAACACTCGAGGTATTGCGGCTATCTTTCTCTTTCGAAGAAATCTGCTGCGTAGGTTGATCTCTGTGCTCGCAAATACTTATGATCGAGATGTGAAGCTACTGAACGGAACCCACAAGTCTCACGTGCATTCTCATCAAGAGGTTTCCTCTCTCTCTCTCTCTCTCTCTCTCTCTCTCTCTATCTGTCTCTCTCTCTCTCTCTCTCTATCTGTCTCTCTCTCTCATTTTGTACTTGTTTTGCAAGCTTAATATATTTGATTGCTGCAGGCAGAGATACTTGCAAAATACAAGCCTACAATCAATACAACTTTGCTCTTAGCCGACCTGAAGCAAGTTGAGGATAGAACTGCCAAAGCATTGCAATATTTCAACAGCACCCGTCATATTATCCTATATTATGAAGATGTTGTTAAAAACCGCACTGTAAGACAATTGTATTAACAATCAACTTTTTCTTTTGTTGGTTGATGTAATTTAATACTTCCTTCAGTTGCATGACACGACTTTATTCTGAAATTTTAAATTTGCATGTTTGCAGAAATTAAAAGACGTTCAAGATTTTCTCAAGGTTCCACAAAGAGATTTAAAGAGTCGTCAGGTGAAGATTCACAAAGGTTCGTTGTCTAATCAGGTTGAGAATTGGGGTGATGTCCAAAAAGCACTTAATGGAACACATTATGAAAGCTTTCTCCATTCAGATCTTCGCAGGTAACAGCAATGGGGATGATGTATATACCATGATTTGTTTGTATAACAACTTTTGGTTATTTTTTGCCTTTAACCACAGAAGCCATCAGGTTACCCTCCCTGTTTGAAATTTGGATGCAGCATCAGAATTTTGATTTGATTAAATTTTTTCTTCTTTGTCGCCTAAATTTTGTTCCTTTACCACTGTCAAATTAGTATTTAATTGATTCTTTATTCATTTTTTGCTGAGAAGCAACGCTACTGTATCCATGCTAATCAATTGAGAAAATCGCTGCTCCACCTTTTACTGCTGTTCTGTCTGTATATTTGTAAATCTTCCAAAGACTTATATTGCAACATTAATATCAGCAATTCTGCATAGTGGCCATGTTCCAGTAGACTTCAGTTTAGGCATGAATGTTTACTTCGACAATACTGATGCTGAATGTGTAACCGTAGTCAGTACTGCAAATCCAACTGATACGGTATCCACATTCCACAAGGCTGAGTGGGATTTTACTAACCTTCCTGGGCAGCATTAAGAATCCAAGATTGATGGCTTCTTAATTCTTATGTGCAGGTACATTTGGATCTTTAGCCTAGGAAGAGAAGCCATTTCTAGTATAACGGAAAAAGTGATGCAGCTTGAACCTTTATAAGTGTCTCATTCTGATGGGAATCGTTTTTCTTTTTTGGACGGGGAAAACAGAGTTCATTGATGATTAAAATTTGACTGGGAAAAGCAATTGGTACTTTGACTCAGGATCGTACACACAGGGTCGGTCAAAGATTTCTTAAACGGAGGGATTGGAAAGATCGGATTCTATTTGACCAAAGAAATATGATTTGGTTGATTAAGAAAAAGAAAAGAAAAATGTTATGATTTATTTCCAAAGACAGAGAAACAGAAAACCCCATTGTATTTTTCTACTTTCACATACCAGTCCACCTCCCCAAGTCATGGTGAGCTTCTGGCTCTTTTGGAAGGCTTGCTAGATCCCATAGCTTTGCCCCTCTGATAGTTGAAACGGACTGCCAAGTCCGGGTGGAAGCTGTCTCTGATCTAGGGTGAGATCTAAGAGATAGCTTACAGAGTGTGCCTCTTCGGCTAAACTAAGCTTTTGTTAGACGTAATGCCAATTGAGTCGCGCATTCTTTAGCGTAAGTAGCGATGCATGGTAGAGTCAGTATAAGATTTTCTTCTGTTCCTCCTCAGTCTGTTGAGGACCTAATTTCTTCCTCATAATCTCTTCCTCATAATCTCCTTGTAAGTTTACAACGATGGAGTCTTAAGTTTTTGTTAATACGATTGTTAGTCTAAAAATAAATTTATACCGTGCGTAGAAAAGTCGATAGTTATGTGGTAATTTTACTTGTTGCTTTCCAAAAAGAAAATGAAAAACAGGAGTCCAAAATCCATCTACTGACTAATTGGAGTTTACCATATTTAGCCTTGGTTAATCAAAAATGCACCCAATCATTAAGAGAGAAAACTTTGCTAATATGCAATCCAGCTCACGGGAGCACAAGTTGCACCTGCCTGGCTCATCCCACGGCCCAGGACCCATCCCATGGCAGGCCCCACACGTCACGGACGGCAAGCGTGACTTTACCGACGTAGTAAACGAGGTCTCATCTAAATCTAAACCCACCATCACCGTACCCACCCCTTCAAAAACCCCATTTCGTCAATTCAAACCCTCTCTCTCTTTCTCTCTGCGCGCAGCCGTTGTTGCCTCTCTCTCTCTCTCTCTCTCTCTCTCTCTCATCCCAAGCTCAAATCTCCAGAGTTCACAGAGAGAGTAGCAGAGAGACGACTCCACTAGCTGAAGCCCAACCCCGAGTCCATGGCCCAGCAGACCAACGGCGGCAGCGGCGATCTGAGCACGGCTCAGCAGGCCCAGCCCAATCAGCAACAGCAGCAACAACAACAGCAGTGGATGCATCAGCAGCAATGGATGGCGATGCAGTACCCGGCGGCGGCCATGGCGATGATGCAGCAGCAGATGATGGTGTACCCTCAGCATTACATGCCTGCTTACGCCGCGCATCCGCATCACAATCCCTACCAGCAGGCTCAGGCGGCCGCCGCCGCGGTTGCGTATCAGCAGCAGCAGCAGCCGCCTAAGCAGCAACTGCAGCAGTCGCAGTCGCAGAAGATGGGGCCTACTGATGAGGTCAGGACCATCTGGGCTGGCGACCTGCACCACTGGATGGACGAGGCCTACCTTCACGGCTGCTTCGCTTACACCGGCCAGGTCTTGCTCTGTTCTTGATTGTTTTTGTTGTTGTTGTTGGATAATGTTAGTGAATTTGGATTTTAATTCGTTGATTAGTGTGCTGTTAGTGATTGTCTGTGTGACTAGATAGCTGCACTGTGATTGATTTAAGTTGAGAAGCTTGCGATTTAGTTTATTTTGGATTTTTGTTGATTGTGCTCCTTAGCTAGCTTGACCTACATAGTATTGCTTGGACGAGTAAGTGACTCGCTATGAACCTAGAAATGTGAATAACTCAGGCTTAGGGTACTTGAATATGTTCAGTGAACATGTTGGCTCATTAAAGTTAAGTCTGGGTAGTTTGCACCATCTTGTTGAGTTCTGTTGTGAGTGAATGCCATGTTTGGTCATGTACTAGCAATTGTTATATTCCCTAATGTGTAATATTCTGAAGGTAATGCCAATTGCTTGGAAACCAATCGTTTGATTTGAAGTCACTTTCCACTTGTTGACTAACATCTCTGTACTTTAGCTGGTCACATGTCCAAAACCCTTGTTTGGTGGTAGTGGTAATAGGCATATAAGTGTAAACTGCCTTGCCAGTTTAGGTAATTGGCTATCTATTTAGGTATTATAGCACTATCATGATCTTAAGTTATTTCTCGTTGCTTTGCAGAAGCTCCTTTTTACTATTGCTAAATGTTTGCCAAATGCCATGTCATTTCTTATTACTTTCTCTTCTTTTCGGGCTATTCCATCCATCTCTTTAATAATAGAAGCATCATTTGTATTGGGATAGTGGGAGGAGCTGAGAAACTACAATATACACATGGTCTGTTGTTCTGTATTTGCTTTTTCTAACTATGAGGTGGGCCCAAACACTCTACCTCAGGTGTAGGTCCAAACATATCAAACAACCTAGCCTTACCTTTCTATTGAACAACCCGGATCAGGTTACCAAGTTAATTGTCAAACCTAGCTATGTCACAATGTTAAGTCACCATGCTGACTGAAGCCAACATTGTACATTAAGCACATCTTAAAACAGACACCAATATATACATCTAAAAATACTCTAGTATTTCTGAATTTGTTTCTTGGTCCTTGCATTTCCACTAACTGTTTTTGTACTTTTGGTGTCGCATATTTTTGCAGGTTTCTTCAGTAAAAGTTATACGCAATAAGCAAACAGGTCAGACAGAAGGGTATGGTTTTGTTGAGTTCTATTCACGTGAAGCAGCTGAGGAAGTTCTGCAGACCTATAATGGTACTCCTATGCCAAATACAGAGCAGCCTTTTCGTTTGAACTGGGCAACCTTTAGTGCGGGTGACAGACGGGCAGATACTAGTTCTGATCTATCTATATTCGTAGGAGATTTAGCTACAGATGTGACTGACACTATGTTGCAAGAAACCTTTGCTAGTAGATATTCATCTGTTAAGGGGGCTAAAGTTGTTCAAGATGCAAATACTGGTCGTTCAAAGGGTTATGGTTTTGTTAGGTTTGGGGATGAAAATGAGAAAACCAAGGCCATTGTTGAAATGAATGGTGCGTATTGTTCAAGTAGGCCCATGCGTATAGGTGTTGCAACACCCAAAAAATCATCTGGATATCAACAACAGTACTCTTCACAAGGTATTATTGATTGCTCTGAGGTTTTTCTTGCATGGTATGAGTTGTGTGTTTAGTCCCCAACTTATTTCTTAATTTTTTTTATCAACATATGCACATTTGACAAATGAAGTTGTATATTCTCTTTTCTTATGTTGTGAACTTGCTATTGATGCAACTTTAACTTTTGTATAGCTTCTTACAAAGTGTAAACTGTAAAGTAAGAAACTTATACTTTTTGGCCAACTCACATCTTTCACCTTTTTGTTTTCCTATTTTTTAATTTCCATTCCTTCTGCTTTCTACGTAAGTTGCATGCTTTGCGTTTCTTGGTTTTAACCTTTACATTTGCTCAAGCTTACGGTAGTTAGTATTATTTTCTGTGCATTTTCTGATGTAAGATTAGAATAAGTTTTTGCAACTTAGTATTTTTGCTGCCATCCTTTTGTCATTTCTACTTCCTTAGCTCTATCGTTTATTCAAGAGCCTTCTTGTCATCATTTCATAATTGAGTTGGAGGCATTGCAGTTCATTCTGCACTCTAAATTTAACAAGCATGTTTGATTGCAATTGGCACCTTGCACTTTGTATCATCTTGTTTTATTTTATTTGTGATTTTTTGTTTTTATTTTTTATTTTTATCTTTGTTCAGTGCTCTAGCTGTCGGTTAACTGATTGACATTGCTTTTCCTATTTTATTTTTTTCCTGAGTGCTGGAGTACATACCTTGGATTAAGGCCCCTTGAATTTTAAATACATCCTGAAAGTAACACATCTATAATGAATTGGCTGTTGCTGGTTGTGATTTCTAAAACATATTGTTTCCTTTGCAATTAGTCCCGGCAAGAATGGGTGTAGTGATAAACTTGTTATCAGTAATTGAAAATTTACTGAAATTCAACATTTTCATATATTCAACAATTAAACAAGTCAACTATTAAGAAAAATAATCCATATATACTTATATAGTCACTGTTTACCTTCTTCTGAGCTACATATTTGCAAAGTATTGAATCTGTATTCATTAAATGAAAAGGGTGTCAAGTTTGTGTGATAATCACTAGTCGATTAGTCATTTTTATATGTGAAGGGGCCAACCATCTGATTCTTTTTTCACTATCCTTCATTTGGATGCTTATGAACCTTTTCTTTTTCTTATAACCTGTAACTTTAATTTCAGGCACCACAAGAATGTTATTGTCATGATCTTCAGTTATTTTTTTCCCTCTTCAATGATATCAATTGCTTTGATGAACGCAACTAGTTTTTGAGCTGGCATGGGCATGGTTTGAGTGGGGTGGGGTTATTCGAACAACAGTCCATATTCATGCTGAAAATTTGAAGTGTTGATTTTCTAAGTTGCTTAACTTTTCAAATAGTTGTAGCTTCTTTTCTCTCTCTTGGTTTTGGCAACCTTTTTGATTTTAATTTTTTCCTCCTAAAAGTTTGATATATAATCTTGACATATAATGTGGCCATAATTGATTGATGACACTCATAAGTGGCAACTATGCCTGACTGTGTCACTGTATTTCATTTATTTTAAAATGAGTAGTTCTACATCAAGCCACTTGAACTTCGAATCAACTTTTGAGATGATGATGATGCAATTGAATTGAGTTATGTTCTCGGTTGAGTCTAGGAACCTATTATAAATAGCTGTGGACATTATTCTTAGGTAGTGCGGTATTCTGTTTCAATGTAGATAGGATTTAAGCTGTATTTTTTAGTGAATATATTACTTTTCCTCCTTTAATTAGCATTGGTATTGGCTGGAGGTGGTGGACATGCAAATGGTGGCGTTGCCCAAGGTTCTCAGTCCGATGGCGAGCCCAATAACACAACTGTAAGTCCCATTCTTCTCTTTCGGCCTGTAATTTCTTTAAATCAATAGGGCTTCTTACTCTGACTCATTGTAGATATTTGTTGGAGGGCTTGATTCTGATGTCAATGAGGAAGACCTCAGGCAGCCTTTTTCTCAATTTGGTGAAGTTATCTCTGTGAAAATACCGGTTGGAAAAGCATGTGGTTTTGTTCAGTTTGCTAACAGGTATGCTGGACTTTATCTGTAGATGGGTCCTTTATAAAGCTATAATTATGAATCAGGAATTTTACTGGTTTTTATTATTATTATTTTAATGTCAAATGTTAGTAATTTTATTCCGCTTAAAGTTATCATGTAAAAGGTCCTGTCAAAATTTGAATTACAATGAAAGTATCAAAGACTGAAGAAGGTATATTGTGTGTTTGCATGAATGTAATGAGCTATAGCCATGTTCTTTTGGTTTGTAGGAAGGATGCTGAGAATGCAATGAATATGCTGAATGCGACTGTTATTGGAAAGCAAACAGTTCGTCTTTCTTGGGGTCGCAGCCAAGGCAACAAGCAGGTAATATCGGGTCGACCATGTCATGTTATATTTCCTTTGCCTGTATAAGATCTAGAATTTCACCTGCTTGAATTTCCTTTGGTTACATGAGTGGGAAGTGTGGGACCAACCTCCTCCCTATCACAGTTCAATAAATACCATTATAATAATGCTTTGTTTCTCATATCATCTTTAGTCCTATGGTTGGAATTTGCCAATATAGCAATTCAATTTTTTTCCTCTCTCCACTTCTTTTCTTCCTCAAATTCTCTCTTTTGATTGTTAATATCATTTGAATTTGCAGTGGAGATCGGACTCAAATAACCAGTGGAACAATGGGGGACATTATGGAGGGCAGGGGTATGGTGGGTATGCAAATGCCGCACCACAGAATCCTGATATGAGTATGCATGCTTCAGCTGCGGTTAACGGGTCTTCTTAACAGGGAGATTGCAGTTGCCAGCCGCATGTAAACTGAACTATTGTGAGTGGTTTTAGAATATAGTTATCAGTGCCGTTTCTTTCTGTAGGATTGATTTAGCTGCTTATTTAGCTAAATCTGTAATATGTGGAATTTTGTTGCCGGATTGAATCATCTTGAAGTCCATGTGTGAGAGTAATACCTTATTTAGAGTTCTGGGTCTGCCTGAATTTTTAAATGGACAGGAATTTTTTTTTATCCCAGAAAATATAGACATGTTTGGGAAGTTACTCAGACCAGAAACTGGAAAAAAGAATTTTGAGTTTTTATTGCCTATGGCCTGTTAGCCCTACTATCCTTATTGCATGGGATTGTTTTGTTTTCCGTTTCTTGTTTGCTCTTCATGCCACAGCTATGATTTTGGTAGCTTAAATAAGGCGATCCTCGAAGTTTCCTTGTGGTTGGATTTCGTTTCAATGTGAATAAGGAAGCCATCCTTCCTTACTATCCAGTGCCAATGTGAAACTTGCTGGTGTTTTTCTTTTTTTTTCTTCTCCTGCTTCCTTTTTCTTTACGAACAATTCATTCTAAAGATGCTTCGTTTTGGTACAATTTTAAGCAGGATTGTACGGAGTAGAGGATGAGGTCTCTGTTTCTTCTTTCTCCCTGAGTCCTATATCACTAATGAGCTGGGCAGAACTCCAAACGTAACTTTAGCTAGCATATTTAGATGACACATTAGGGTGTCAGCACAAGCCAATCCATTGCTTTTGTGGGAGCTTGGACGATAACTACATATGGATGGGGGTGAGGACGCCGTATCCTCTAGCTTCATGGTCACATGGATTTGTTGGTAGTCTGTTTTACATCGAAAAGACCAGCAAGTGTGATTTGGAGATTGTACTACCTCGAGTCCCATATCAGGAAGGTGCCTACAGACCTGTCGGACCATAAAGGGCTAGCACTTTCATATGATGCTTCAGTTGTTACAACGAGTGTGGTTTCTACCATATCGAAAGGCCTTTGCAGCTATAAGCTTATGAGCTTGGAGATGGTGGGAGTGTTATCTCGATGTGGCTCATTGTCCTCTCATTGGTCTTTCTCTTGGCGTCTCATTTGAGAATAGATAGTCGACTTGATGGGTTTGACATGTAGTCATCTGACTCATCTCGATGCACATACCTCAAATGCTTCACAAACCCATGTGCATATATGTCTATTCTTGTGGTATAAGCATCTCTTACAGATAATATTAACAAGAAGCTAAAGCTAAAGCTGGTTTTGTGTTTTAACGGTTTCGTTTATATATAAATGGATCGATCTAAACATTTGGCCAAAGGGCGAAGGAGTTTGAGTGTTGAAGTATCAAACTCAAAACTTCAATCTCTGACGACTACATGTTGCAACGATTCAATATTATGAATGGAGAGGTGCATTCAAATTGTCATTTTCCAGCATTCACATTACAGTTTCTAGAGACATATATCACATGTTTTCAATGGGTTTTGTTTCGTTTATAATTTTGCTTCCTTTGGTCAAATTAGAGGAATTTTGATATGTAAATCAACATGGGTTTATTATAGTTGTTCGCCAATAATGATCATCATCAAATGGTAGATTTGTATCATTCAAAGATCTTAAAATCTTTATCTTGATAAAATTGTCATGTAGTCGATATTTGAGTCGTTAGTTGCAAATCTAGACTCTTCAAACACTAGTTTATGTAATTAGAGATTTACAGCATGTTAATTTCATTCCGTATGCTTTGTAAAGCACATCAGAAACAGTCTTAATCTGATGGAAGCACTAGTGGGACAAATTAAGAGAGGTTAGCTAAGCGGTGATCGAAAGGACTTTTGCCCCAGCATGCATATACATCGATCGTTGGAGCGATTTGCAAAAATCAAACAAAGAGGCAATTTCTTTGATTAGCTCTTACAAATTTTCCAGGAAGGGGAAAAAGAAGGACTCGTGCAATTTTCTAGCCAAAGAAAACAAAAATTGCATGGATTTAGATGTCTAGAAGCTGTGATATAATTAGCTAATTAACCATCGTTCGTATATATTCGATATCTTCTATAGGAGGTTGTTAAAACATGCATGCGTCAACTGAAAATTCTTTAATTTTATTTGATTCCTGCAAAATTATATATGCAGACAAGTTTGTCCTAACAAAACAAAGTGTGTGACAATAGCCTGCAACTATTTTTTTTTTTATACCTTTTGTTATTGTTTTTACATCAATTCCAGATTATAAAAACAAACGTTCTTGGCGGTTTGATTGATATATGTTTTTATATTTGTTTGGTTTTTGATACTAATTAATTATATTTTCACAAAATGTAGGTCAAAATTCTCTATTATTCTTAATGCGAGTGTGATACCATCCCACCATGGAGTATGCCATGGCACTTATTTGAAGTATGACAGAGAAATGTGTAAGACATCTGCCTTTTGGGGCAATTAGACCTAATAATTTATCGGATAGAAAATTTCACAAGCAAGCTATGGCCAAGTTAAGATGATAATGTAGATAACAGATGATGCATCATGTACATATAGTGTTGATCAATAGTCTATACTTGTACTCTGAATATTTGTAAACTTATGAGAGGTGAGGTGCAACAACAGGCACTGAGAGTCACGCCAAAGAATGATTGAACAATATATCAAATTTCTTAGTCATTTTTGTCAAACAACTTACGTGAGATATTACTGAGTTTTTTATTTATTTTTTTATTTAGCAATATTTAGATATATAGCAGCAACTTCAGTTATTCGAAATTGCGAATGTAATGATAGATCGATATTTAGTCTTAAGTTCTTGACAACTAATATTTTAGTCTTAAGTTCTTGACAACTAATGTAACATAGCAAATTTGTGAATATATATACATTCATAAGTTTTCTGTTTAGATTTATGTTGCTTAAATTTGTTTGAATAACAATTTATGAATTAACCTACGGGTTGTGTTTTAAATCTCAAAGATTAAAGCTGTGAAGGAAAGAGACCTTTGTAAACTTAAAAAGTTGATAAATCATATATGCATGGTTGTGGCAAAGTGGCAAACAAGGGAAATGAATGAGAATAATTCAATCCATTCCCCCGACAAAGGCAAAGAGTGAAAGAGCTTGCATACTCAACTCTGTTACCAGTAGGGAAGTCATGTAGCCAAAAAGCTAGATCATCTGGTTTATATCCAAGCTGGGTGCCCCCCATATCCGCAAAACAAACAATGAAACAGTAGTAACCACCACAAAAACATACCATTAGTGCATGAGAATTCTTAGCAACCCAAGGCTATCCTTTGCCAGTTGAGTTTGGTGCTTAAGGTCAAGTTTAGATGCATGGTAGTGCATCTCTTGACATGTCTACTTACCAATCCTTTTGAATTCTGCGCACAATTAAATGATTGTATAGAAAACTTGCACTAAAGAGCGAGGAAGAAACAAAAACCCTAGCTAGTTACTAGATTCTGATCGAGTCTCTCTGACAACTGTATGTTACTGGTTACTGACATTTTCTTAAATTGACAAGATAATTTTGCTGGGTCTTTTCACATCTGTACCAGTACTGAATTGTGTCATTTCATCTCTTGGCCAGACAGAGAGTTGGCTTAACTGCTTGAGCCATTGCTTGCTGATCGATACTGACCGGATCGATCGAGCTCCAGTAGTCAACTTTCACCTAGTTGAATTTCCCATTATTACCCCAAGATTCATTTTGTTCTTAGCTGGAAATTAAAAAAACAACGATAAGCATCACTTCAGTACTTTCTCATAATACATCTTGTTTGCCGCTAAGCTCCAACACAACACTAATCCATCTGGATCAATCTGTTAATTCCAGTGCCCCCAAGCAACGTTCATATATATATATATATATATATATATATATATATATATATATCCAGTGCCCCCAAGCAACGTTCATATATATATATATATATATATATATATATATATATATATATATATAGAGACCGTATGTATGCAATGTGATCTAAGCTGAGAGCAATGGATGCACTAGATATACTAATAGCTGACCTACGTAGAAATCACTCTCATGGTATCATCTGTCTATTAGAAACCGGCATATGCCTTTCATAAATTGATTTGAAGAAACCAAAATGAAGATGAACAAGGATAAGAGGGTAAACAAATAGCGGAAAATACTAGCTGCCAAGTTATTGGCCGACCTTCCTTGCTTGGACGTTGATTAAGTGGTATAAATACGTTGATTAAGGAACGTAACATGCTGTCAAAGGGCAATAAAAAAGAAAAACAAATGGGTATATTGTACTATCACAATTCACAAAGCAAAGCAAAAGCAAAAACCCAACCTCCACGGTGTAGACCAAAGCAAATACAATAAATAACGTCACATATAGCACATAGAAATTCATATACAAAGACGGCGTCTATGACCAATCTTCATCTTTTTAGTCAATCTTCTCCCACTAATCCTTTCCCTTCCTCCCCCTTTCCTCATTTCCTTACCCTTTGCAAATCTCTATATATCCCCACTCCCTCACTATTCCGTAATTTGATATTAAGCTTCTCATCACCAACACAAGCCTAGCTTGCTTGCTAGCTCTTGATCATGGAGATGAAAGTAGCACTTCCGGTGGACTTCAACTTCGACAGCAGCGCCTGCTCCTCCCCTTACTTGACCGCCCCGTCTAGCCCCACCCGGTTCGGCAACTGCTACTTCAGCGCACCCACCAGCCCCAACCGTACTTCCTCCTTCTTCCGCCAGTTTAATGACTTCGACTACAATCTTCATTCCAACAGTACTAAGTACTCTCCTTCCACCGTCCCTTTCAAGTGGGAAGAAAAGCCCGGGACTCCGAAATCCCGGGCTACTATCAACGGCGACGATCTTGAAGACTTCGAGTTCAATTTCAGTGGCCAACTGGAGAAAGCTTCTTTACCGGCTGACGAGCTCTTTGACGGCGGGAAGATCAAGCCTCTGAAGCCTCCTCCCCGGCTACACGTCAGGACTAACAGAAATCAGGATCAGGGATCCTCTTCCGGTTTATCTCCACGGTCACCGTCGCCCAGATCTTCCAGAGTACTGTGTCAAGGTAAGAGAATGGTCCAAGACGTGTTGTCTCCACGCCATCATCACAGAAAGGTCGACTCCGATCCTTTCACGGCGGCCATGGAAGAGACTCGGAGAGATTGTTACAGAGATGAATATGACTACGCAGAAGAAGAGTTTCAGAGCCGACGCGGGAGAGAAAGAATGTCAAGAATGCCTTCAAGACACGTCAACGCTTCAATCCGAAAAGGAACCAGGTCTTTATCTCCGTTGAGGATTCCGGACATCATGTTCGACGACGTTGCATCACCTGCTCCGACTACGAGTCATGCCTCTAACAGCTCGATCAAGCCGGCCACTTCTCCTTCTGTATCTTCGGCTTACAACGCGATATTGTCAGCTATTTCGTTCTCAAAAGTGAACAAGAAATGGAAGCTGAGGGATCTATTGTTGTTCCGGAGCGCATCGGAAGGTAGAGCCACGACGGGGAAGGATCCTCTAAGGAAGTATTCGCTTTTGTCGACAAAGAAGAGTATGTCGGAAGATGTGAAGAACTCGAGCTTCCGGTCGACGGACAGCGTCGGCTCGGTTAGCTCGAGGAGGAGAGGACCGGTTTCACCTCACGAGCTTCATTACACGGTGAACCGGGCGGTGACGGAGGAGATGAGGAGGAAGACGGTGTTGCCCTACAAACATGGGCTGTTGGGTTGCTTGGGGTTCAACCATGGCTTGCATGAAATTTCCAGGGGTGCATTTGGCTCCATGGCACGTAACTCATGATGGGATTGCCTGATCGATCTCGGCCGTAAATAACTTTTTTCTTCAATTTTACTGTCGATTCTCGTTCATCGGATATAAATATATGGTTGAATTTTGAGTTCATGATATACAAATTGGTTTATTTATCTTGGACTTTCTGAATGTTCATTCATGGTGGTGTCTAGATCACTAGGATGGACTCGGATTTATGAGACTTGTATAGGAGATCGATCAATTACAATTACAAGCAACGACTTGTGTTTTGGGTGGGAACAATTAAGAGTACGTCTCACCAATAATATGAGATGATTACAGATACCAATCAATGTATTGGACTTGTCTCATCGTATATATCTGTTCTCTTAAGCCTAATACTCATAGGCGATATAACGTGGAGTAGTCTATTACCAAACATATATAAGATACAGAAAAGGCTTAATCACAAAAGATATATGTATCTTAATTTCACTATTAGTTTTGCAACCACCCTAGATTAATTAGTCGTCTTCTACGTTTTATCTAGGCCAAGAATCCAAAATACATATACCACATATAGGTGAAGCTTCCCTTTGGGTCAATTTCTGATTCAAAAGCAAATGACCAACTGTGAAACTCTTACATGCAGTTCGATTATTTCTGTTCCAATTAGGTTATATATATATATATATATATATATATATATATATATATATATATATATATATCAGCCCCCTTCCATTGAGGGATCCCTATTTTTGGCCACTTTTTAGGGATAGGGCATTACACCACTTCCCAATTGAATTTTTACATCTCCACCGTTGATATCTTAGGTCTATATGAGTAGATCACCTCTACAAAATTTCATATGATTTGGTGATCGTTAAGACTTTCAAAAGTTTGATTTAGTTTTAATGATTTTGAACGGTCCAGCTTATGTCAAACTAAAACCGTTGAAGGTCATTAAAACTAAATTGAACTTTTGAAAGCCTTAACGATCACCAAATCATATGAAATTTTGTAGAGGTGATCTACTCATATAGACCTAAGATATGAACGGTGGAGATGTAAAATTATAATCGGGAAGTTGGTGTAATGCCCTATCCCTATAAATGGCTTAAAATAGGGATCCCTCATTGGAAGGGCCCTGATATATATATATATATATATAAATGACCAACTGTGAAACTCTTACATACAGTTCGATTATTTCTATTCCAATTAGGTTATATATATATAGGATTTTTCTCAGCTGCAGACGTCCGCACCAATGGTTTTGGTACGGATTTTCATTTTTTCACCACTTTTCGATCGAATTTCCTCATCTCTACCGTCTAGTATCTAGATAATATTGTGTAGATCATCTCTGCAAAATTTCAGCCCATTTGATAATCATTAAGGCACTCAAAATGACGTCTTTCTGTTATAAACATGAATGGTTCATATTTGACAGAATTCAGTCCGTCCATTGGTTTTTCGAGTTTGAGGGCCTTAACGATTACCAAATTAGCTGAAATTTTGCATAGATGATCTACACAATATTATCTAGATACTGAACGGTGGAGATGAAGAAATTCGATCGAAAAGTGGTGCAAAAATGAAAATCTGCACCAAAACCATTGGTGCGGACGTCCGCAGCTGAGAATGGCTATATATATATATATATATCAGAGCTTTTTAGTTGCGGACGTCAGCATTTATTCCTACGGTGCGGATTTCCACTTTACACTCACTTTTCAATCGAATTTTTATATCTCCACAGTCTAGTCTTTAGATAAAAATGTATACATCATCTTTGTAAAATTTCAGCCAATTTGGTTATCATTAAGACACTCAAAACTGCGTGCTGTTATAAACATGAACGGTTCAAGTTCGACAAAATTATATTCATCCATTGGTTTAATCGAGTTTGAGTACCTTAATGATAACCAAATTTGCTGAAATTTTACAGAGATGATCTATACATTAGTATTTAAAGACTAGACGGTGAAAATGTGAAAATTCGATTGAAAAGTGAGTGTAAAGTGAAAATCTGCACCGTAAGAATAAATACGGACATCCGCACCTGAGAAAATATATATATATATATATATATATATATATATACAGTCTTTCTCAGGTGCGGAGATCCGCACCAATGGTTTTGGTGCGGATTTTCATTTTTGCCCCACTTTTTGATCGAATTTCCTCATCTTCACCGTCTAGTATCTAGATAATATTGTGTAGATCATCTCTGCAAAATTTCAGCCAATTTGGTAATCGTTATGGCCCTCAAACTCGAAAAACAAATTGACGGACTGAATTTTGTCAAACATGAACCGTTCATGTTTATAACAGAAAAACGCAATTTTGAGGGCCTTAACGATAAACAATTTGGCTAAAATTTTGCAGAGATGTTCTATACAATATTATCTAGATACTAGACTGTAAAGATGGAGAAATTCGATCAAAAAGTTGTGCAAATATAAAAATCCACACCAAAACTATTGGTGCGGACCTCCGCAACTTAGAAGGCCTATATATATATATGTATATATATATATATATATATATAAGAAACAAGTCAGGAACCACATCGTGGTTTTTCCAATTATCAGGCACGGAGGCACCTCGAGTTATAAGTCTCGAGCTTATCACTTGAGGTAGATTACTCGTTCCGATTGAGAAATCGTAGTTACTATGCTAAGCTTGAAAGAATTCTCAAGTCATGCAAGCTAACCTAGCTAGCTTGAGTAGTAGCTTCAAATTAAAAAAGTTTGCGGAACAAACAACTTAAAGTACAAAACCTATGTCAACTCTCATTCACAGTTGATCTAAATGAAACGTTAAACATTAGAAGATCATGTTGATCGATGCTTAACTTCATTAGACTTGTTTACATCCCTAAAATCTAAAAACATACACATAAATCCTCGTGTATCCCTAACCATGGTTTTATCATTCACCCCATCAAAAACGAATTACAATCATATGATTTAGTACATTAAACTTGTATTAATAGATATTAAAAATTAATTTGATTAATCCTTCACGTATATTATGCATAGTAATTAACTTTGGCGAATGAACTTTGGCGAATGAAAGCAGGCGTGGCTAAATCTCATGAAAACCTTATCATCTAACAAATTTGCCGACTAAAATCTAGAGGGATATATGCAGCACACATATGGGACCAAGAAAAAGACTTGTATGCCATAATCATTATAGCAAAGATGTTTTACAGTGTAAAGTTGTCTAAAACGCAAATATGGGGTTGTTTGCCACCAATAATCAAGCAAAAGGTGAAGAAATGAAGAATCATTCGGCCATAAATTGCCCATCACACCACGAACACAGGCTGCAATGATGAAAAATAGTGGGTTTTCTACCTGATTGAAAATTCTAGGTCCATTGCATGTGGTTTGTCTAAACAATACAACAAAAGTAATTTGGTGCACAATTGCAAATGGCTATTGTTGTGTACTTAAAGTTTCAAACAATGAGAAAAATATAACATGAACATCATGAACAATCCTTCTTATTAACATCATGACTAATCAGCTTACAATAGTGTGCTAGAAATCTCGGCAATGAGAAACTTCCTTCATGTATGTCAATTATGGAGGAAGACCCACATTGCATCCTATAAATATGGATTATAGTGGAAAGGCGATGAGGGGAAACATACGAACACTTGAAGCTAGCAATAGTGGCATTAGGCAAGACGCTTCATCCCCATATATATACATTAATCTCCCTACATACCTATTAAAAATAAGATGAAAAGAATATTGTCTCATATATATACGTACCAGTGACGGATTCAGGATGAAATAGTCTCCTGGGCTAATTAATTGTAACGTAAAAAAAATTTCAACGAATTTTAACTGTGTGAGAAACTTTTACGAATGCTAACCATATCTTATGAAACGAGACAAAGCTGGAAATGATCGGCGAAATGCTTGGTTTTTCAGAATTCTGTGGTGGAATGGTGAATGTTTTGGTGCTGCAAGAAGATACATAACTTAGAAGAAATTATGGATCAGCTCCTCGATGTGACTTGAAAAATTTAGAATTTAAGTAGATTAAGGCCTAGTGGCTAAACATCTAATTGGGGTATCAAATGAATGGTTCGCCTTGGTGCAAATCCAATCACCTCAACCAAAGCTCTTATTTTCAGTTGAGTAGTAGTCAGAGTAAGTCTTTTTAATCTCCGCAGGTTCCACCCCTGCTAACAATTTTGCGCACTCTTTGTTGGAATGAAGAAGAGAGACCGATCAAGGAAACAAACACAAGCTAGATAACTTCATGTCCGTCTAGTACACTTGTACATATTGTAGTGAGAGAGACGTGCACAGGCGAGTTACAAGGAGTTAGCTTTGATTATGATGTGTGAGTGCTAATGGTTGTCCACGTAGTATATGAAGTTTGCTCACTAATCAAAGAATAGTGCTTAGGTAAAAACCCTAGAGCCATTTATGAAGTAAGGTAGCTCACCAGCCATGCCATACATGTAGTATTTTTTTTCCTTAAAGAATCTCACCTAGGCTTAAGCACATGTGAGCCAATGGCTGGATCCACCACTGATACGTACAATGATGATTGTGATGATTAGAGCATCTTTATCGATGTAAGTTATTTTTGAGTTAAATTTTAGTCAAATTAGTTAAAATGTCATTTTGGTTAGCGATTTTAGAAATATGTCTGTACCAATGCTCTCTACTTTAGTTAGTGTTAAATTAATTTTATTCTTCAAATGGATTTTAAATAGTTTATATGTATTTATATATCATACAAATATCTTAAAATGAATGCATTAAATTATAGAGAGTCTCATCTGGCTCTCTATATTGAACTAGCAAGATAGCTAAAAGTTATAATAGTTAACCTTTGGCTAGTCTGTTAGAGTTTATAAAATACTCAAAAAGCTAAAGATGCTCTCTAAAATAGCTAAAAAACCAAAATAAAGAGTATGAAAAAGATGTTTTTATAAGGTTAAATGAAGAACAAAATACTGGTCACTCCTTTTATTTTTGAGGTTTCGACAGTTTAGTCCTCATTTTCTCAATTTTGACAAGTCACTCCTATTACTTTTCAATGTCACACAATTAGGTCCAACCGTCTACTTTCCATCCAATTTTTTTGTTAAGTTGTTGAGCTGTTATTTTCTCTCATGCCAAATCAGCTGAATAAATAGTAAAATCACTATAACACCCTTTGGCTTCCCTAGCAAAAAGATGGAAATCCCTCCAAAACTGAAACCATTTCCCTCCAAAATCATTGTGCAAGATAGTCATTAAAATTCAAGCTTCAAAAACTGAAGCATAACTTGTATCAGGAAAAAAAAGAAAAAAGAAAAGAAAAAAGAACCGAAGCATAACTAAAGGAAACTGAATAAAAAACAAATATTACCTACATTCATATTAGGTCCTTCATAATACTATTATTGTCACCAAAAATACATTGCATATTCTTCAAAATTAGCAAGTTAATCAATAAAGTGCTAATTTACCGAAAACAAAAATTGCATCATCCAATTTTTGTTTTGAAAGGATTTTCATCCTTCTTTTGCTGGAGAAGCGGGAAAATAAATCAAAGGGTGTTACAGTGATTTTACCCTTAATTCAGCTGACTTTGTATGAAAGAAATGACAGCCCAACAACTTAATAGTAAAATTGGATGGAAAGTAGACGGTTGGACCTAATTGTCTGATATTGAAAAGGAATGAGAGTGAGCTGTTGAAATTGAGAAAATGAGGACTAAACTGTCAAAACCTCAAAATTAAGAGGAGTGACCAGTATTTTGTCCTTAAATGAAACAATAATTTGGTGTGAGAGCATCTTTATCAATGCTAGTCATTTTTGAGTTAAATTGGCTAAAATGTCATTTTGGCTAGCTACTTTAAAAATACGACTGCACCAATGCTATCTATTTTAGCTAGCATTACATCAACATTATTTTTCAAATAAAGATTAAATAATTTAAATATATTTATATATCACGTAAAATATCTTTACAAAGAATGTATTAAATTATAACTAGCTTCATTTGAATCATTTCGCTCTCTATATTTAACTAGCAAGATAGTTAAAAGTCATAATAGCTAAAGTTTGGCTAGTCTACTGGAGCTTCGTAAATATCGAAAAAGCTAAACACGCTCTCTAAAATAGCTAAAAGCTGAGTGTGCTAAAGTTGCGTGTGTATCTTCTCCATATATATATATATATATATATATATATATATATATATATATATATATATATTATCTCAACTCTTAATTAAGTATATGATCAGTCGACCACTAGCTATTAATGTGTGATTGCTTGTCCGACCTATGATCGAGTTGAGTACTTGAGTGCATTGAAGATTGAAGAATCACGAAAAGCAACAAATATATGAACATCATATAAGTGAGTATTTGCTAATAGTCACTCGGACTGCATTTTAATAAGTTGAACAATATCAACTATATATAAGTATATAACCGAATCTCAAATCATAAAAGATTCTCATATATACCTCATTGAAAATCTCTCTCTTAGAAGACCATACATATATATATATAGAGTTTTTCTCAGCTGCGGACGTCCGTACGGATTTCCGTCGTTTCTCCACCATTCCAGCGCCGGCGACGCCGTTTCTTTTCCCCGGCGTGATCCCATACCTCCCCCAACGGTGTTGGAATGAAAAAGAAGGCCGGAGAGATAGCGATCAGAGATCCACCATGATCGGTCGTGAAGTTCTGAGTGAGATTGCTGCACAGACCTCCGATCGCCATCTCTCCGGCTTTCTTCTTCATTCCAACACCATCAGGGGAGGTCTGGAATCAAGCCGGGGAGAAGAAACGGTGTCGCCGGCGCTGGAAAAACTTAATTCTCATATAGAAAATGTTAGTACATAGCCAAAACACTTGGCTAAGCCGAGTATACGGTACAATTACCCGGTCGAGATAGCCCTGGTGGGCTCTTCACAGACATCCAAAGAAGGAAGGGCCGGTAACAAACCGCTTGTCAAAGTCACTCTAGTGGCAAAACACCCCCAAAAGGGGAGACACTCCAAAGGAGGGCAAAGAGTCCCACATTGGAGACTAAGGCAAATGTACCCATACTTGCCTTATAAAACAAGCTCAACCCATCATAAAAGGACACACATATATATACTCACATATATTCTCTCCCTCTTTCATTCCTTTACCCGTACAAGTGCTCAAAGCTAACTTAAGCATCAGAGAGTCGAAGACTGGGCCACCCTAGTCCCGACCCCGTGACATTGTCATTTGTGCAGGTACCGAGTGAAAGACCCTAATAATTTTACTTCGTTCCGCCCCGCAACCACATCCCGGCTCGGGACGAAACAGGTAGAAACAGAAAAACTCTATATATATATATATATATATATATATATATATATGTATGGTCTTCAAAGAGAGAGATTTTCAATGAGGTATATATGAGAATATTTTATGATTTGAGATTCGGTTATATACTTATATATAGTTGATATTGTCCAACTTATTAAAATGTCCGAGTGACTATTAGCAAATACTCACTTATATGATGTTCATATATTTGTTGCTTTTCGTGATTCTTCAATCTTCAATGCACTCAAGTACTCAACTCGATCATAGGTCGGACAAGCAATCACACATTAATAGCTAGTGGTCGACTGATCATATACTTAATTAAGAGTTGAGATAATATATATATATATATATATATATATATATATATATATATATATATATCAATGGAACCTACTAGCAGTGGAAATCACGTTCAAGCAAGCTAGTGAAAGCACTCTGAATATTAATTAACAATTAATTGTATTACATATAGTCGAAATTTGTTGACACCAAACCTCTAAACACATATTTATCTGGTTCTAGTTTGTTCATTTAAGAGTAAGATGATGCACATATGCCCGTGGTAATATCTTTCTGTCAAACCCATAGTTGGTAGTTGTATGCTTTCCAAAAGGAATCGAAAGAGAAGATTATAGAAAGCTCGTTGATTTCAAAAACTCAAGCTGATACTGCCTATTTCATTGAGTAGGACTATCAATTATCTCAAAGCATGAGAAAATTGAGATGGGGAAAGACCTAATTCTTGTAGGGCAGAAAGAGAGACATGCATTCTTCTTACATATATCGTTCAATTACTATTATATTAGTTTGCGTATTCAACCTATTCTTCCTCTCTTCTTTCAAAAGTTAATTGCGTCTCTTCAATCGCATAGATTGTTGGACTGATCGATTTGTTGAGGTTTTGTTCTCAGAAATTAACATATTCAGTTGCAGAAATTGTGCTTTCTACTGTGCTTGACTGGAAAAAGCATGTCGAATTATAAAGGATGCATGAATTATTGGAAAAGTTATACGAGTCAAAAGCGATAGTGAAGAGGAACAACAACCCTCCTGCAGTCTCACAGTTGATGCGCATGCGCAGGAGGACCAGATAACCCTACTCACACTTTTTGTTTTAAAAAGGACCAATTTTAGTTTACATTTTTGAGCTTTCGGACGACGTGATGTTAATCTATGTAGTTTCAATTTAATCGGTAACTCTCTTGTGAACTTTTTAATTTCGTCAAACTATATATAATTTCTTAATTTTTATTCAAATCGAACATTAAATTAGATGTTCGAGACACTTGCGAATTTAGCCCAAGACTTGATTAGGTTAGAACCCAAATCAGATATAGAGAAATAAATCTCATAGTACATATCCACCTAGCATAAAAGTTGACAATGCAGGTTTGTTATAGAATGTTTGCATACTTCCAGCTCAACTGGGTTCGATCGGGTCATAGCAACATATGCCTCTTTTCCTTTACAATTTTGTATCCCATTCTTCTTATTTTCTTAAATTGTTTTTTTTCCTTAATTTTTCCAATGCATAATCATCTCAAATTGAACAATGAATCTTACTTCTATACGGTTTTGAATCTATTGAGTCTCTAGGTCTCAATTCCTTAGGTAATACATAGCATTCTTTTGGTGATGTTAAGAATTTTTTTTCATATTTTTGGTGATGTATTTAAGATTTTTTTTTCTTCCAGTAATCAATTAAATGGTAGTTTTAGATACCTAATGTTCTTTAGTTAGTTTGCGATGGATTCTCTTATCACTTCAGTCATCAAGGGAAAAAAAATTACAAGCCTTACCCGGTTTCTAATCTTGGATCCGCCACTGGTTCGAGACCATCAATTGTATCTAATTTAGTTTACGCCAAGGAAGATTTATATATAACTTCCTCCATTGATTCTTAATTTCATCAAAACTGTAATTTGTCACCAAGTAATGACTTCAGTTGATCTTAAAGAGACATGCATGATACATAACAAGCTAGTTAACAACAACTAAAATTACTATACACTTGTAAGTTCGGATCGATTGTCGATCATGATCGGCCAGTACGTCAACATAACATATATGAATTAATATGAATGTGACATGCACGATTCGTTAATTAACATGAACAAATTAGATGGATCGTAGCCAACAAATTAGGCTAGTGCAGGTTATATATATCAATAGCTCGATCATCGACCAAGACATTTCACCTACAACACTCGGATATATGAAACACGAAATATTCAACAACTAAAGATTCTCCAAAATTTTCCTTTTCCTTTCGGTTTTGTTTCTTTAGTGCGAAGCACACTCACGTTCATAAGCTACTCAACACTTCTCCAGCTGATCTTGACATCCAACGTTCACTTCTGATAGAATTGACAGAACTAGAAACCCCATATGTCGAGAGAAAGGCATACACTTGACGTGTAATGAGAATTTGTATGCATGGACTCTCTCTCTCTCTCTCTCTCTCTCTCTGCACCAGCTCCTTGTTGTTGACTACGAGTCACCCAAACCTTTCAGACGACCGGTTTAGGTCTTCTCCTCCGTTCTTTGGCCGAAATCGATGACTCAGTCAAATAGTCAATGCAGGACCAGAGAGCAAAAAGTCGCATAGTCCATGCCATGCAACAAAACAATGAAAGAGAAAAACCAACGTGCAAAACTGCGTTATGAACTACGGTGGTTGCATCTCAACTCCCTGCAGCTTATAGTAAATGGTGCTTGTCTGGGAAAAGAACCCAAAACCCAGTTTCATTCAAAGGTGCAGCTACTCTCTCCCTCTGCCAATCTGCCATATGTTAGTGAAGAAAAAAATTTAGCCCCTCAATTATTCATTTTCTTTCAAAACTTCCGGCTAAATGATGCATGGGATTCCTAGTGAGACTTCTAAAACCTTGCTACTTCCCAAAAAAAAAAAAAAAAAAACCTTCCGGCTGTACGTATGAACTTGTTTGTGGATTTTAATCCCATAACCTTTGGCTTGCTAGCTACCGATCTCTTGTCAGTAATGTTTAAGGGTCTAATGAATTACCATACACTAAGAAACTTCTGTACTTGGTTTTCAGTATTTTCTTCATCCCGCTAAATATGGTCAAGTGTGGATGCTCGACTTAGAGTAGAATTGAAAGAAGTCGTGAAGAAAAAATTAGACAAAAATCAGAAAATCCATGTTTGGAGTTTAGCGAGCAAGTCAGGATTTCTCTCCAAACGTATGTGGCAAGTGGCAAGGGGTTTTACCACTTTATGTTTTGGATGGAGGAAAGAATTGGTTGTTTGGCTTGAAAACGATTTCCATTTTCAACAAAACGAGTTATACGTTCCCATTCCTCTCTACCTTCATTCTGTGCTGGATGACGATGACGGGCACTGATACGCAGGGACAGCCATGTAAACTGGACCACCTTACAAATTTATGCCGAGGACAAACAGAAGACGGCCGTAGTAATCTCTTTCAGACGTCGGTCAAATGAAATGCCGACGGATTCCTCCCCCCTTAACGTCTACCCATCGTTCAAGCATCTGTCAAGTTCTACCTCATCTGCCATGCGTCTTCAGATTCAAGCTCGAATGTCATTTAAGCAATGCAACGGAAATTCAAAGTTTAGGTTGTGAATCGTATCCGAAAAAAATTGACACCAAGGTGAAGGCTCTATTTACAGTTTCTTGGACACGATGCTGATAATAGCTACTCGCAGTGCTCTTAGACAATAATATCAATATAGGCTACATTATATCACAAATAATAAGACATTAGGGAACACCAGGCACATGCTGCATTAGTAGCCTAAGCAATTTGTTTTGAGAGTTGGTCAAGTGGTCACCTCAAAAGTGCATATTCAACAGAGGTGATGAGATCATTAATCCACTGAAAATTGTCAATAATTTACAGCATGACAAACATTCTACCAGTCAAATTTGCACCAAGAGAAAATATGATCAATAACAGGGTAATTTTCTTTTGCAGAACTCCGGTATATTATGTTCCCAATAATTATCAATTTCAACTTCATATTCAAACAAGAATCTACTAGATTATTTATTCAAATTGAATCATGTTTAATATGGTTCCCAGAGGCACCTGAAAAGATAAAGTGAAATTAATCTTTTAGGAAAAAAAAAAAAGTCTAAAATTCCAGACGATTTCATACATGTTTAGTTTACAGACATTACTGCTGTAAATTCTCATACTAGATTACTAAGCATCCTTATATCATGCTTAAGTCGCAACATTTCTTTCCATAAGCTTTATATGTTTTGTAAATGGAAAATGGCATACAGGTATTGCTTAAGAACTACACACACCTGCAAGATGCTCATGTCAGCTAGTAAATTCCTTTGCAATGATGGCCTTGAACATCAGAGTACTCTTTGTTTCTGAACCATAAACTAAATTTGAATCCCCAATGCTAAAATGGGAAAAGGAAGTGAAAGTAAAAACAAATGCTAGAGCTATGAGATTACTTGCGGCCTATTGTCCAGCACTTGCAGATCGAAGAAGGCCCAGAGTCCCATCATTTTGAAAGAACCTAATAACCAACAACTTTCATGACAAAACCTACCAATTAATAAAGCCACAACATTCTGCAAATAACATGTTGCTTACTGTTACTCACCAAATTTGCAATGCTACTGAGCAACCAGTAGCTAATGGAATATAACAGACATCATATTAGCATCCAAACATGTGGACCAACCGTTGCATGGTTACATACTTGCATTCCAAATTCTTCAGAGTTCTGCAAAAGAGTTCCAAGCACATGCATTAGTATATAAAAGATACATCAGTTACAGTCCGGGCCGCAATAAGAAACCATACAGAAATAACTAGTTATGTAAGATGTCATTTTTGCTTTAATAATGGGAATTGACCTCCAGGCTCCAAAATTCAAAAATAAGCAAATATCAAACCCTCAATCGTCAATCCTATAAAATATGTATATCTCTGAGATTGTGACGAAACAACTCCTAATATCACTCAGAAGGCAATGACAGACACTAACTCATATAACCTTTTCCCATCTCATCCATGTCTATTGTGATTCGTGAGCCGAGACGTTTGCGAAACTCATTGCATTCTATATCCACTTGTCCTGGTAATGACAGCACATGACCCGTTCATTACACTTCACATTCCCTGGCTACAATACGTATAAGGTTCGGAAAAAAACAGAAAAGAAAAGACTTTTCAGCACTATTAACTTCTTTGCAGATTAATTGATTCATCAGAATAAGCAATATAGTGCTAGGTGCTAATAGCTATAAAACCAAATTATTGCAGCTTTTGTAGTAAGCGCTAACAACTAAGAACATCAGTTACAGAGTTCTCTCATATGAACCAATGGTGTTGCATAACGCAAGGTATTTAAAACCTGGTAGGCCAGTAAGCGTTTTGGGACTTCAAAAATTTTTGAGACAGGTTTGCCCAGTTGATTGATTAACATATTTTTAGGTATCATTACCAATAGTAGTGGGGCTTTTACCCATGAGGCATATACCTCGGACCACAGCAATCACCTTTTTGACGGTCACTAGATTACCTAGCAGTCTCAAGCAGCCTCAAGTACTGAAAACGCTTTCATATCCTCACTTTCACTCACCTTTAGCCGCCTCTCATTGTGAAGGAGCACAAGATTTGGTCAAAGATTCCGATGATGTTTTTGCTGCTCAATCTGCACTGCCACAAGAAGTAAACGAACCACCAAGTGCTGTGAAAACTGTTGAGCTCGTTTCATTGACTCTCAGTTCCACTCCCACTAAGAGCCCAGCAAGCAAAATTTCGGATGTGAATGTGGCTGCCACCACAATAGAGCCTGAAGAAGCTCCCAAGACTGAGGCATTGGGTGATTACAATGGAAAATTTGATTTTGAATCAGGTTCCAGCACAGGAGGAGATTCTGAGGATGAGGGCACTGAAGATGAGTCGGTGGATGAAGCTTCTTCTGAACTTCAGGATAACATGAATGATATCAAGGAAGCAAGTGAAGAAGAAGATTCAGATGATGAAAGCACTGAAGGAGAATTTAGTGAAGAGGAAGAGTACTATGATGATGACATCACAGAAGAAGAATCTAGTGAGGATGAGGCTGTTGCTGATAAATCAGAAAAGCCAAGTGCTCAGAAGAGCTTGATTGTTGAAAATGCTGATGCTAATATGAGTGAAGCAGCTGTAGTTGCCAAGGAAGACAGCTTCAAGGTGTTGGAGTTCAAACCTTGGTTTCCCCTGCTTGGATTTTCTTGTTCTTTCTTTTCATGTTCAAATGGACACAGTCTTTTGACATTGTTCGAAAAAAAGTAGCCTCAAGTTCTGAGGGCCTTCCTCTGAGGCCTTTTTTTGTTTTTTGTTTGTTTTTGAAAAGAAACTGCCTTTTATTGAATAAACGAAAAGCAAAATACAAAGAGACAGATGAGGAGTCTGCTTTAAAGAACTAGAGAGGGCAGCTAAGGTTTGAGGCTTAGCAGTTCATCTATCAATACAAATTCAAAGCTTAGGGGCCTATACTACAGCTGATTGCCAGTAATTAATAATGGAAAAGACTCATCCTTAAATTCCTTAGAAATAAAAGCCCATAAGGATGCCCAGAACTTTTTTTTCTCCCACAGGTCGTCTCTCTCCACCCCACCATAGGTTTCAAATAATATTTTATTTCTTTCCATCCCAACTACAGTTAGCAACCCACAACCCAAAGGATTCTGGTATTTTTTCCCTCTACCAAAAGCTATAGGATTTTCTGTTAAAAAGTCACTCCTCTCTAATGGGCCTTCCTCTCAGGCCTAACAGCTCAAAAACAACGGCTGTACTCAATGCCAGCTAGTTACATCAGTTGTTTCTCACATGAGGCCAACGGTTTCAAAGTAAAGGCTTAATGCAAGGTATTTTATACTCGCTTAGATGACATGTACCATGAAAGCCACTTGGGACTCTAAAACTTAATAGATTCCGTAGACTTGAGTTTTAGAAATTGGCGCAGATGTCTTACCCCTGACACATATGCCTAAGAAATACAGCAATCATCTTTTTGGCAGACCACTATATACATAGATGCGTCAGATTTTTAATTCTCACGAGGTGTATAGCTGCACACCTTACAATGTTTTATGCAACCATTCATTAGAAAATCTGGCATACATCAACATGGCCCTAATTCCTACAACCTCACATGAAAATCAGACCATGCAGGAAACCGGATAGACTATGAGACTATGATAAGGGGGAAGAAAGGAGATGGGAGCACAAAGCGTTGGCTAAAAAAGGTAGTAGTGCTCAAACCAGTGCCCAGCAGAAAAGTTGTATGCTGGAATCAAGACTAATGAAACTACAATAAAGAAGATGAAAATTAAAAATTCAGAGTTTACCATTTATGTTGCAGAGACAAACGTCATTGAGAAGCCAAATCATTGTGGCCTGTAAAGGCCAAGCAATGGTTTCTCTCTGTCTTGAACTCTCTTCCTAGCGGCCTCCCTTGCTTTAAGTGCAGCTGCTTCTTCTGCAGTCATAGCCCTTGGCTTTTCCTCTTGCCTTTTTCTTTTGCCAACGAGAACTTTAGAGGGAGCACCTTTAACAGATCTCGTAGGGTTTAAAGAAGCTGAAACCACTGGCCCTGGTGGAGGCCCATTTTGAGCTTTATCAGCACCTTTATTTTCTGAAGTAGATCCAGTTCGTGAAGTTGGCACTTGCTTCTTCAACATCGTTGATTTATGTCCGGAATTTGAAAAAAACTGAGGGGTAGCATATGCCTCTTCCTGTGTCACCCATTTGCCTGTTGTGTTTCATAATGTTAACAAATCAACTACAAGATAGAAGTCAATGCAATAATTGCAATATAAGTGAAATGACGCAATACCTATAGCATCAGAATAGTAGAAGCCGGAGTTCGCATCATAGCAAAAGCCATTACTTTGATGGTAGTAATAACCAGAAGTGCTGTCATACTGCCATGCTGTCATCAACCAGAGTTAAATCAGTTTTAACAGTACTAGGCTTGAAATAAGATATATTCATGAATTTCCCACTCAAAAAGGCATGGTTTGATAAAAATATTGGGGGGGGGACTCTGTATTAAAAATATAACACAACATCGCGAAACAACCGAAAGATACTAAGAACAAGAATGACACACTCAGGTTGGAACAAATTATTGCTTTATTAGAACTCTTATCAATTAATAGTAATTTGTTCCAACCTTACTTTTTAGAAAATTTGCTATTCAAACTTGTCGCAAACCAACTATCAGACCAAACAAGAACAAACCACAAAGCATGCTTCATCTTGTTCTTTCTAGACTAATTTTTCACTCACAAGCCATCTCCTAACCGTCCAAATTTAGCACAGATATTTGGCCAGCCTACCAAAGGAGTTAATTGAAAGGCTAAAGGGAAGAATCTAGACCACAGCTAGAAAAGCAGAAGAACAATGGAATACTTGCCATTCAAAAAGATACTTAAGTTAGACCCATAAAATGTCTAATAAGGGTAAGCTTATTGTTCATAAAAAATAATTTGTTAATCAGGTTAACTCAGATATACTTCTGTCCCTGCAATACGTCAGAACTTTTAAACTATATTGTTGCACTTGTTAGGGAAACATCATGGAAATTCAAACCAAGTAAAATTCTTGCTAGATACTATTGTTTTATTCTTTATTTCCTTTCTTTCTTTTTTCTTTTGTCTTTGTTAAGTGCTTTTGGTAAAATGCTTTAGGGGGTCATCGTACCATGCTCAAGAACAATTTAGCACAGAAATCCTACATCAGCTGGAGGGACCTAATTCAACAAAGATTTCCTCAAATTTAGCTTGTTAAGGAATGAGGAATATAGCTTATGCACTGTAAAACTATCATAGTAATCGCCTAGACATGGTTATTAGTGAGTCAGTCAACTAACTGAGCTGTAGAATATGAGCTCAGCTATTCTAAGACCCCCATGGACCAACTACACAGTACTTTTAGACCATAAACCTTATGGCTGAGGTGAACAAATATAACCTTTCCACAGAAGATTGTGAAAGATCAACCTTATGACTTAACGTAGAGAATGGTTTTATTCTAAAATTGCAACATCTGTGTGAAAAAAAAAAAAAATACTTACTCTCTTCACCATCCTCCCCAACATCTAATGCACGAGCATTGGTATCTCTAGCCTCCTTGAAGTTCGTCATATCCTTTTGATAGCTGCGTTTAGCTTTCTGCAAACATTTAGGTAAAACCAAAGTTCAGAATAAAGAAAGAAGAAAAAACAAGGTCAATGTCTCATAGAATAGAAGTTTATTTTTCGCCGCTTGACAAGGCTAAACCAACAAGTTTTCACTTTAGGAATTTAATTTGAACACAGTGACGATGAGGAAAACATGTTGACTGATGATAAGGTTAATACTTTTGTAAGATAATTTCATTTGAAAATAAATGAGGCTTAAAGTTTTAATAAGTAACAAATCTGGGGCAAATGTATGAGAAGCCTATATGTACTACTAAAGGGGTGATGCACTATCATCATAGAATTGCCAACTCTTCCATCACTGGAACAGCTGCACATATATAGATATAACTCTGCAATGATTATCTAATACTCACTGCTTCAATTTGCAAGAGGGCACGTTCTGCTTCCTTTTCTTCCTTCTCCTTAGCAGCTCTGTCTTTTCGCATATCAGCGAGCTTCTTGGCAACAGCATCCTTGTGACGCGTACCAAGTTCATGATTTCTAATGCTAGAAGGATTGTTTGATATGTAGATTTTGCAGAAGTCACACCATTTGTTTCCCTGGCTAACCCAATACTGCAAATAGACAAAAACGAAAACAACAAGGATGTAAGATAACAACAGCCACGAGTGCAAGTCAGCAGACAGAAACCCATCAACAATCACAATAAATTGCAGAAACTCTTTCGATAACATGACAATGAACTACAGTAGCACTATTCTTGCAAAACCCAAACAAAATTTCAAGGCAAGGGCAAGGGCAAGGATCGAATTCCGCTTATTAATTATGAATTTTGGTCGTGATTGGTAGACTAATACACACAATCAAATCAATCCCACGAAACTAAAATTCAAAAAGAATCAGTAAATAGAAGACGATACCTCAGTCATGGTGGCGGATTAGGGTGTTGAATCAGACCAAAATCGAAAACAGAATTCGGTTGTGCGGGTGTTAACTTGTAACTCGTAGAGACTTTAGAGGCGGGTTTCGATAATTAGGATTTATTCGCGTGGGGCAAAGATAATGCACTCGTTAAACTAATGCTTAATTTATTTTTGAGACGAGACTAAATGGATGTCACCACTCCAGAGTGGTATCGAAGTAATAAAAGTAGCAAACAAACCTGGCGTTCCACTTCATCTGCAGGCATTGCTCTCCCGGCCCTGGCTAGATGGCCCAAAACTCTACTAGCCAGGACCAAAATACCATGATCACATTTTAGCTCAAAGGCAGTCCTTATGTAATTACCAAACTTTGAACCTTTGATGCATTTACTCCAAGTGCCATATCTATCAATTCATCAATAGCTCTTAGAGCTCTCAAATTTTGTGCATCATCATTGCAATCCAAAAGAGCAGAAATTCGATCGTACAACTGATCCATGAAACGGGAAAATGCTTCTCCACTCAAGTCACGAGCTTGTTCTTCAAGATGCTTCTTCAAAGCCAATGATGCTCCCTCCTGCTCACAGCAGAGTTTAAGCCGCTTTAAGGCTCTGCATTTCCCGACGGTAATACCATAGAGCCCCCAAAACTACTGCTAGCTTAGGACTAAGGAATATGAGTCTAGCAGCACATATTACAATACTTACCAACAACCAAAAATCCAATTTTGCATACCAAATCCAGCTCCCTTCTGTTGTGATTCCCCTACCCCTAATATATAGTATGCTACTAACCTGATTCCTATAGACCATATATTATAATAGGAAATGCCTGAACCCCAGTTATGAACATACAGATCAGTTCAAACACCTAATAACACAATGTGATTTACAGCAACAAAACATCAGCTCATGAAAAGCAGGGGAAAAGAAGACAAATAGAGAACTTTGGCCTTATTCATAGCAAAGATTCTGTTCTACATGTGTATCACCAATTCTATGAGACTATGCACATGTATAGGCTTTGAAAAACAATAACATGCCTACATGTTTGCTATAGACAGCAGAATGAAATTTCCAAGAAGAAAGGTTACCATAAAATGTATTAGATAGGCCGTAAAGTGAATCAAAATGCATCAAAAAATTCCTCCAGTATCATAATACTAAGGATACTATTGCAGGTAGACTTCCTCTCTATTCAAAATCACCATCACCAAGCACAATTGGACGAAAATATAGAATGCAATATAATTGATAAACAACTAGGGCATTTCCACACTTTTTATCAATCTTGTAATTCATTACCAAGTCAGTTGGTCCCAACAACTATATGACAGTCATTACATATTAGCCCTACTCATCCGAAATACAATTCTGCAGCCTACCTAGAAAATGAGCAACAAAAGAAATACATTTGAAAGGAAATCCGTACATAGGTTAAACGGTTGAGGACGGCCATCCCTTTAGTCCGGACATAATGTCCTATCTCGATGAAAGCCTCTGGTGCAAATCATCAGCCAATGCTTGCCTCAAGCTTTCCCCAAAGTAGTAAAACGACTTCTCACTGTCAAGCACCCTCGGAGGCATCCCATTCTCCTCAGGGTCCTTCCACGGCTCCGGTTCAGGCTCCCTCGCAATCTGGCACAGATTATGCAGCACACAGCAAGCAACAATGGTCTGCGGGACATGATTAAGACCGACATTCAGGTCCTGCAGAATCTTCCACCTCCCTTTGAGCAACCCAATCGCCTCAACCACCACAGACCTCCCCTTCATGAGCATTCCATCAAACAGGTTCTGCGCAGGCGTCCCCGTCCCGTTGGGCGAAAAGGGAGTCAACAAGAAACTCAGCAGAGGATAGCACCAGTCCCCGACAATGTAAGGCCTCACAGGGTGACCACGCACATTGATGACCTTATCCCACACAATGTCGCCAGAAGTAAGCCTATTGTACAGCAGACTCTCCCGGAAATGCGCCGCGTCATCGGTGGCTCCCGGAGCTTTAACACAGACATCCCAGAAGATCTTCTTGTGGTCAGCAACAACCTCCAGCTGGACAGCATTGTAGCCGTACCGGCATTTGTAATTCCCAGACAGATTCTGCTTGTGCAGCCGAATCGGACTCCCGTCAATGGCGCCGCACATATTGGGGAGTGACGTCAGCTCATCGAAGGCCTGGGTGGTTTCGATGAGCCTGCGGCGGCTGACGGGGATCTTGATGAACTCCGGGTAGAGCTTGGTGGCGAGCAGGCGCGTGACCATGTTGGTGATCTTGGAGATCAGGTAGGGCTCGAGGGAGTAGCGAGCGGCGAGGGACTTGGCGGAGAAGCCGTGGGTGAGGCGGGAGAGGACCATGGCGACGGCGTAGTCGGAAGGGAGGGAGAGGTTGGAGAGAGCAATGTGGGGTTTGAGCTTATCGACGACGGTCGTAAAGACGGGATACGACAAGCCGTAGAGGGAGCGCCACTGGGCGTCGCGGAGAGGGGCTTCGAGGGACCAGATGTGCTCGGTGGAGAGGGCGCGGAAGGCGGAGACGGAGTAGTCGGAGGCGGCGGCGGGGGAGGAAGAGGGGGAGGAGGAGGAGGAGGAGGGGCGGGAGGAGGCGATGTAGGAGAGGACGGAGGCGATGGTGAAGAAGAGGAGAGGGGCGGCGGAGGAGGAGGTGAGGAGGGAGGAGGGGGAGGAGGTGGAGGTGGGGGAGGAGATGAGGGAGGTGGTTGGGTCGATGGAGTTGTGGAGGTGGAGGAGGTTTGAGAGCATCAGGAGGAAGGATTGATCCATGGCTCTGGGTGCGGCTCTCTTGACTGTCTCCACTGAAGAAGACCCGATTGTTTTCAATTTTTCGATTCAATTGTACCTATCTATTAGGTTTGATAAAACTATTTACGAAAATTGTAACAAAAAAAAAAGCCATTTACAAAAATACACCAAAAAAACTGTTCCCGTCCCGGGGGAGATGCCATTGCCAACCATCTCTCCTTTCTACGATCACCAAATTGTTGAAATATAGTGCCAGAGTCCATGTTATCATGTCACTTTGATAAACCAGCTGGGGTAAGCTAAAAGGACGTTAATAAAATTAATAAGCTTGCTACCTATGTTGCACAGACACGATGACATGATACAGGACGACACGGTAAAAGAATGTTTTTTCAATTCTGAAATACAAGAGGAATTTTGATAGGACCAGGAGTAATCTTTTCTAAACATAAAGTGGAAAACTTTCTTAATCCTAAAAGGAAAAGGGAATAGTTTGAAACAGATGTAGTTACCTAAGGAAGGAAGGAACTAGTGAATTTGATAGTTGGATCAAGTAAAAAAGAACTTATGGATAAGGGACTTGCACACGTAAAACAAAGACACAGCATCAATACAATGTAAGGCACTAGTTTGATATTTTCATCTTTTCTTCCATCAGCATGTATTGTATTCCACTAGCTATAGATCTTAGTATGGTTGTATTTTTGGTGTTTTAGCTGCTCCTTGTGCGCATATAATTCATGACTAACCAGTATACCACTGCGCCTGTTCGTCATTGCATAACCAAGTTTCTTTCACCCTTGATGAGGCTTACTTGTTACAACTTACGAACAAGAACAGTACTACACAGACTTAGTTACTAGGTAGGGAAGTTTTACGTATACAAAGCAGCATCGTCAAACAAGTTGAAGAACACAATATGTAATCGCCCATTAGGCAAACTAACTACACATCTTTACACTCTCAAGATCAAGGCATCATTTCAAACCATAAACCAAGCTTGCACCGGTAGTGTCGGGGAACTTCTAATATTGATAGATTGCTTACTCCAACTCAGATCATAAATGACCATCTTGCCAGACCTCCAAATCTCGAAAATCAATCATTTGGTGCACTAAGTTTATGCAACATGTGCTTATTCCTATTGGCAAAAACACATACACCAGTTTTACTGCATATCAGTCTTCACTAAGCTTTCACAAATGTCCGGCTAGATACACCATGCACAAATTTAACATACCCATCAGTGTGCTAATCACCTAATCCAGTCATGGAGAACCGCATGTAATGGAATGGAGGGAGCAAAGTCCAAGTTCCTGAATAACATTTGCACAAAGTATTACAATTGTCAGTTAACGACGCCTTGTACATTGTTTATCTCTAACCTAGTAAAATAACAGGACGAAATGCACAGATCAAACTCCTGATCTCTAAGCCTGTTAATAGTACAAGATCAATTAAGTCAACATATAATTCAAACTTTTGGGTTGTCATTCAACTGATTTTGAAGAGTTCAACGATAAGCTATTGTGTCCGTAATATAAGGAAGAGAGATGACATCATAAATAAGAATAAGCAAACGGAGGGGAAAAACTCTTTAGTTAGACAACATATATACACATATATTACCCTAATTTGGGGGAAAGGTAAAACAGAAACAAACCATCTGTAGCAATGTTTCTAAAGAAACTAAATAAACACAATTTGCTTATACCATAACTTGTTGGAACTTGGAACAAGAATAGAACTTTTGAGACATTTGAACTGATATGAGAACTTGAAAATAACTTCCTAAGAACCAACTAAAAGCGAATGTCTTCAAAATCAAAATTCTGTGTGCGCTTGTATGATAATAAGTTATTATCATACAAGCGCACACGATTAATAACTTGTTAATATGCATTACTGCTGCATATAAGTGCCCATAACAGAATGAATCAAGTGAAAAGGATGATAAAGTAACTAGTAATACCCAAAATCATATGATAATGTTCTCAGAAATTGTTTAATGATCTTGTGAGAGCCTCCCATAATTGAATCATGGATGGATTAAAACCAAAACTAGGAAGAAAGAAAGAAAGGAAAAAAAGAAAAAGATCTACCAAAGCTTCAGTATTTCCTTACTATCTACCACAAATGAAATGTTATACAAACGCAAACCAAATATAGTACTTAAACTGTTAAACACAAACTATACTAGAGTATCACATAAGCATGTATGTATAGTTACTTACATTCATCAGGACATTTCCAGCAAGTGAAGGAAGGTACAGTGGTAAATGAAAAATCTTCACAAATATATTAGCCGATGAACATGGCAAAGGAGGAACAAGGTTCATTGCAGCAAACCACCACAGCATCAGCAAAGTACTTTGTCTGTCAACAACCAAAACTCAGATAACCATGCACTTAGGCATACCACCTAAATCATTTACTTGGTCAATCAGAGAAAATGATAATCAGCTTGAATTCTTGCTATCATTGTTCTTTTTTTAATAAGAGAATACTTTGCCATTATTTACCCCCCCCCCCCCCCCCCCCCCCCCCCCCCCCCCCCGCACAAGTGGTTACTCCACTATTTGGAAGGAGGCCATCCTGCGCCATTTCACCAAGGACATTAAAAACTGCATCCATATTTCCTTCTTTATGGCTCGTTTCAACAAGCAGCTTCGCAACCTCAGCGTCAGTAAGCTTACAACTCCACAGAGTGTTCTCTATGACTCGACTAAGTTCATTGTTCATTCCCTCTGTGAAAAGTTCTTTAATCAGCGCAATAACAGTCACGGTATGAGGAAGAAATCCAGAAAGCAACATGTCCTTGTACAACTTCAATGCCTTCTCAACATTTCCGTCCCTACAATGACCATGTATGATAACGTCATAAGCTGCCCCATTAGGTTTGTATTTCCTCTTAATCACTGTTTCAAAAACTTGATCTGCTTCTTTCATCAAACCCTTCATACAGAATCCCTTTACAAGGGCTACCACACTCTTAAACTCAACATTCGTGCAGCTCTCTATTAGAGTATTGTATGTGACATCATCTGGGACAGACTTATCGTAAAACAACTTAAGTAGAAGCTTCTTTGCTTCTCTCGTCCGAGCTTGTTTGTTAAGTCCATTGATAAGTACACTGTAGGTCACAACATCAGGTAGAAAACCTTTTCTTATCATTTCATCATTCAAATGAAGAGCCAGATTCAAATCCCCTTCCTTGCAGTAAGCATTGATCAAGGTTGTGTATGTGAATTCATCAGGACACAAACCCATACTGATCATTTCTTGGAAGAGATTGCAAGCGTCATCTAGTCTCCTTTGCTGACAGAAACCTTGAATTAGTGATGAATAGGTAACAGCATCAGGTGATATCCCCTTCTCCACCATCTCCGCCTTCATTTGGAACGCACTCTCCAACTCCTGATGCCAACAAAAACCAGTGATAATAGTACTATAACTAACTACATCAGGGTACAACCCTTTCCCGACCATATCTTGTACGATTTCCATGGCCTCTTCCATCCTGCCTAATAAGCAGTATCCATTGATAAGGGCATTGTACGTCACAATTGAAGGTGAAAATCCACCCCCAACCATTTCATTCAGAAGACCATAAGCTTCATTTAAGAACCCTTGTTGGGAGAAGCCATCTATCAATGTAGTATACGTCCTCGCATTTGGACAAAGCCCCCTAACACGCATCTGCTCAAAAAACTCCATCGCTCGATTCAAATTCTTAGCCTTACACATGGCATTGATCAATGCTGTATAAGTGACAACATTTGGAGACAAGCCATTCCTCCGCATCTCCTCTTGCAACACAAGTGCTTGGTGAAAATTACCTTCCTTGCAATACCCACTAATGAGTGTATTATAAGTCACCTCATCAGGAACAAAACCCTTCCTTTTCATCTCCTCAACAACCTGACTCGTCTCTTCCATCCTCCCTTCTCGACACAACCCATTCATCACCACATTATACGAAATCAAATTAGGCTCCAAACCCTTCAACGCCATCGATCTCAACAATCCGAAAGCGTCATCTATCCTCTTCAGCTTACAGTAAGCATCAATCAAGGTATTATGCGTAACCACATTCGGCAAACACCCGTTCCTCTCCATTTCACTCCAAAAATACAACACCATTTCCAAATTCCCCGCGGCACTGAAACCCCTAATCAAAATGTTATATGTATACACATTCGGCGAAACCCCATTTCTAACCATCTCACTAAACACCTCCTCAGCAAACTGAACAGAGCCTCTAGACCTAATCACTGCATCTAAAATCGCATTATACGAAAGCACACCGGGCATAAACCCATGAGCCTTAGCTAACTTAACAATGTTCATAGCCTTATCAACAAAACTTAAATGAGAGTAAGACTTCACCACCAAGTCGAAAACCGCCGAGCTGGAATTGCAGACCTGCAAGGACTCAGCGAGGTACTGAAAGACCAAATTGCCCTGGTCGTCGGCGGTGGTGACGGCGACGTCCTCGGCGAGGGCCTGGGCGGACTTGTAGAGCTTGAAGCGGGTGAGGATGTGGAGGGCGAGGCACTTGCTCCGGAAGGTGAAGAAGTTGCGGTGGCGGGCCCAGTTGAGGAACTTTAGGGTTAGGGTTTGGTCGAATTGGGACTTGATGAGGAGGCAGGAGGCGGCGACGGGGGTGAAATCGGAAGAGAGAGAGTGGAGGTTGTGGGGGTGGCGCTTGAGGTATGTGATTGCTTTGTCGGCGAGGGCGGCGTCGGAGGGAGCGAAGCGGAATGACGACTGGGTTGGGATATGGGGTCTGGGGAGGGGCATTTCGTTAATAATGAAAAATCGGAACCCAGAAGCAACTCACAGAGAAGATGAAACAGACACAGAGCAGGAGGATAGTAGATTTTGGGCCGGGTCGACCCACGGATAGTTGGAACTTTCTTTTCTTTTCTTTTTTTTCTTTTTTTTGAGAAAGGGATAGTTGGAACTTGGAACTTGGAAGGAACCAAAGGGTTAATCGACTTCATCCAAACCTTATGTTTTACACTTTTACAGTATTTAGGTCATTTTCGGCCTTGCTAATTTGGTAACTGCAGTTTTACAGTTTTGTAATAACTAATAAGTTTGTTCTTTCCTTCGAATTCATGTTATCTCCGGCTTATTTTGATGATTTCAGCTCTAATCCAAAACCCGAGAAGTCTACGTAGTTTGAAGTTTTGAGCAATCACATTGTTTGTTGCCGTACATCGTTCAAAAATTGAAATCTGAAACTTGTTAATCTGTTAAGTGTTAATCTATCGAATAATGATTGTACATAAATTAATTTAAAAATTAAAAAAGACACTATCATGTCGAACAATATGTCTCATGTTATGGAAGGTTGCTTTCAATATTTATCACTACCAATGGGAAGTGAAAAAGGCAAAACAATAATAGTAAAAACTCTTACCATAAAAAGCAAACAAGCTAAAGATACAGTAAAACAGCTTATCTTAGACTCTTATTATATCTCAACTACTTTAACACCATATTGTGTTCAAATTGAGTGGGCTAAAAGAATTGCTATGTCCACTCTTTGGACTCTTTGGAGGTGGACGCTTCGGGGCTGACGGGCACGGAACTTGCTCTGGTCGAGGCAATCTGAATTCTTTATCTTTTGGGGTTGTTGATGTCTTATTAGCACCGGCGTCTCCATAAGCTTGTGAACTATCTGAAGAAATTCATCTTTGTTCTCAAAATATGACTGAAATTCTAAATCAGAATTTGTTAACTTGATGAGAATAACAAGGCCAAGGGCCTCAATATATAGAGCTTGATTTTTTAATTCCAAAGTACAAAGGAGGAATTTTATTAGGATCAGGAGTAATCTTTCCAAGACATAATAGGAAAATTTTCCTACTCCAAAAAAGAAAAAGGAAAAAGTTTTAACAAGAGCCTTATGTATTGAGGACATACACACAGAACAAAAATACAGCATCAATATTATTTTGATTTTTTCTTCTTTTCTTCCATCAGCAAGTATTGTTGGTCCACCATTTTGTTGTTGTTGGTGTTTGAGGTGCACCTTATGCACGTATAATTCATTACCAACCAGTAGAGTACTGCTCTGGTTCGTCATTGTATATCCCAGTTTCTAACACGAAAAAGTCTGCCTAATTTGAAGTATTGGACAATCGAAGTGTTCGTTCCCATACATTTAGTCATTAAATATTTCGTAATTTGAAGTCTTGAGATGTGGTTATCTATTACATGTAGCTAGGGTATGCACCAATACATAAACTTAGTCTCTAATAATAGAGTCCACCTACGTCTACTTAATTGTGGACGACCTTGTATAGCTGTATCATTTCAGTGTACACATCTAGCATTTAGTCTATGTAAATTGAAGCAGAGTAGGACTTTGTTTTGAACTAGTTGAAGAACGTTCGGAAGAACTAGACAGATATTGCAGACAGTAACTTAACGGATATCAAGCAGCATCGTCAAACAAGTTGAAGAATAAATATGTAACCGCCCATTTAGGCAAACTAACTACATCTTTCCACTCAAGATCAAGGCATCATTCAAACCAGCAACCAAGCTTGCACCAGCAGTGTCGGGGAACTTCTAATACTGATGAATTGCTTACTCCAATTCACCAGGTGTTGCGAATGCGGATCCTAAAGGACCATCTTTGCCAGACCTCCAAATCTCGAAGATCAATCATTAGGTGCACCAAGTTTATGTAACACATGCTCGTTCCGATTCGCTAAAACACATAAATACTACTGCATATCTTCACTAAGCCTTCACAAATGTCCGGCTGGAGACACCATGCAACAATTTTACAAACCCAAGGAAGCTTAGCTTCCCATCAGTGTGCCTAATCCAGTCATGGAGAACCACATGTAATGGAATGGAGGGACCAAGCCCAAGTTCCTGAATAGCATTTGTATAAAGTATGACAGTCATCAGTTAACCCACCCTTGTATTTCTTCTATCTCGAAACTAGTAAAATAAGAAGAGGAAGAAATGAAAGATATGTACATGTCATGATCTTGTTCTCTAAGTCTGAATAACATACTATTCAAACCTTTTGGTTTCTCATTCATGTTTGGAACTTCTAATCCACATACCAAGAACCCTTAATTACTGGATTGCCTTAATTACTTCTAAAGTGAAGCACCATGGTGCTTTATACCATATTCATGATTTTGTCATTACTAACTACATGCAAATGCAGACACTCTAACAAAGTTATTATTTTGGTGGATAAATGGGCCACATTTGCTTCAATTAAGAAAGTAAGAAAATCGATTGAAGCAAATGATGTTTCACTTCTGATTGTTTTACCGATCATCTAACAGGTTACAGTGTATTGATTAAAAAATGTAAGTATCTATAAGTAGCATATTTGTATACTTGGGTAACTAATCTGTATTCGTCTTTTTTGTTTACTATTGAAATCAACCTACATCTACCAAACTCTTAATTTAATATAGTCAGACTGTAAAATATAACAAAGAATAAACAACTTACTGAAGCAAGTTCTTCAATGACAATTGCCCTGTTTCCATCCTTCTCAAAAAGTTCATATGCACATCGGGCATGTTGTTCCCAACGATCAAGTGCCTCAAGCTGATGCACACTTAGTGCAGCTGCACAGAATTCCTCAAAATCCATTCTTCTGTATTGAAGTGCATTTAGCTGTCATGGTAGAATATTAACCAGTCAGAACTTATATAACATATAAGCATATAATTATTGAAAATGTCATCTGGAACATCAAAGTAAAATAGCAACAGGTTATTACCGATGCGATAAGATCAGGAATGCGAGACTCCTTCATTGCGTCTGTAGCATTTTTCATTAGAGCCTATTCAAACAAAACCAAAAGAACAATTGTTACACCAACTTATCTGATCTATGTTTTGTGGATATATATAAATATATATATATAGAGAGAGAGAGAGAGTGAGACATAGACCTACCATTCTAATATTGTCAAGAGTGATGGTGCCATTCTTGTTTGGTACTAATAGTGCAAACTGCTCCTTCAGATAAAAGAGTTCGTCCACAGTCAATGTCTTAGACAGCGCCTGCCACATTAACATAAATGAATGCTATGAGATTGAAAATATAAATGTGTATATATACATATACGAAAAAGCAAAACATATTTAGAAAGGAAGTTGGATGAAGCCATCACCCAATGATACTTCCATCAAAGCTTTTGCCCTGATAATGATTAAGAACAAAAGCGGAAGAATTTTCAATTTCAGAGAGGGATGTGATGGGGAAGCCAAGAATAAATATGAACTCATGGAAACTGTAAGAACATTAAAGTTAATACTCTGGTGGTTATATCGAGTGGTCATCTGAATATAAAATGCACGTTAATTTTCAATTCATAGAAACAAGAATCCCATTCATAAATAATAATAAAAAACAAAAAAAAAACAACCCAATCAGCTGACTGGATATAGAAAGTTCTTTTAGGACCAAAGAAACTGACTCAGAGCAAAATAGAGTCTCTTCTCTCATCAGTGAAAACATATACACACCCTTAAAGCAGCCTTTCGAAGGGATGACGATCGCATGTACATCTTCATGAGTCTAAATATTAAAATATCAAGGGGCACTTTTACATCATTATAATTCCTCATCCAAGGATGACCTGCCAACAAAAGATTATGGCCAGTGACTAAGGAGCTAAGGGAAATATAGCAGAAACTGAAAACATAATAGAAATACGGAATACTCACTTAATGCTTGAGCAGCTGTCATTCGCTTACGAGGGTCCTTATTTAATAAGCGTTTGACGAAGTCCTTTGCTTCAAGAGATAACGAAGGCCAAGGTGCTTCATCAAAACTGGGATCAGCTTTCAAGACCGCCCGAAAAATTCCAGACTCTGTCCGAGCCCAAAACGGCCGACTACCACATAAAAGAATATATGCAATTACACCTACACTCCATACATCAGCCTCCGTACTATAAGATCTATGTAGAACCTCAGGAGCCACGTAGTATGCACTTCCGACAATATCATTAAGCCTCTCATCTATAAGCCAGACTGAGTGTCAAAATCCCATCCATAGTTCAATGGCGAAGAAATTGATAATATAAGAAGCTGTGTTGTTGAAGAAAGAACAAACCTGGTTTGGCAAAATCTGATAAGCCAAAGTCTATGGCTTTCAATGGCGAACTCTCATCCTTAGCAGTATACAAAAAGTTCTGATAGTAAAGAAAGACGAAAACTAGTTTAAATGTTTAATATAACGAGAACAGGATACAGAAAGCATAAGCACCATGATAAATACAGCCAGGGACATAGTGAGGTAAAAATCTTTGTCAATAGAAAACAACATGTAGCCTGTTATTCTGTTACCTAAGCCTCATTTTCTTTTCTAGTTTGTAAAAAGGAACATCTAAAGCGAAACTACCATTTGAACGTTTTAGTTTAAGGTCACCCAAAACGTAAAGGAAATTACTAAACTATCCACAGAGAAAAGATATCAGAAACCTGTGAACTTAAGGTTCACTCATTAAATTGAGACCAACTTAAAATCTACTGAGTTGAATCTGATGATTGCAGGTATTTAAACGTACTCATTCCACTAAATGGAAAACTTGAATATAGGTGATAGCCCTGCTATAAATGATGTTTAATTTCAGTCAGACTACAGAACACATTGACCATGTTCAAGTACAATAATTTGAAACAGTTAGGTAACTGTAATAAAGGCATCTTATCTGCTAATTATATGCTACAAGAGAAAATAAATGTTCCACCTCTGGCTTAAGATCGCGGTGCACCACACCCTGAAGATGACAAAATGCAACAACATTCAGTATTTGAACCATGACAGTCTTTGCATCATCTTCAGAGTATTTTCCGCCCCTTCAGAAGAAATAGAACATTTTATTCGTATATATTAACAGAATCTGGAAGTTCCAATGAAGATTTTTAAGATCTACATATTAAGATCTAACACATACCTTGAAAGAATTCTATCCAAAAGCTCCCCACCTTCACACAACCTACAATGTCATAATTGCATACCATGTTGTTACAGATGAGTTAGATGAATGTAAATTAAAGTTTACAAAATTATAACACACCCATGATACTTAATAGACACAATATTAAGCTTAGTGATGTATTCAAAATAATATAACTCTTGCACTGCGCTCAATAACTATAGTTTATGCGAATGCATGATGTAACATTGTTTTAAATAGAAATTCAACTAATAAGCTTACTCCATTACTATGTAGACATTATCACTGTCTTCAAATGCATCATAGAACTGAACTAGGTTTGTATGTCCGGTCAAGGCACGTAATATTTTGACCTCCCTTCTCACATCCTCAATTGCAATAGCAGTTGTCATCTGACAATACAAAAAATACATTGTCATGAGAAATTTGTCAAACTGCAATCAAAATGCCAAAATGCATACAATTTCCGCATACTAAGAACCAAAGCAACCACAAATAACAACGATATCTTACAGTTGCCTTGGCCTTTTACTTCATACATATAATAAGACCATATCTCACTGTATCACAGACCTTATCTGTATACCACATCAGGTGCCACAATCATATTTACCCTTGGAACAAGATTTATGAGTTGATAAATTCCAATATTCAAATGTACCGGCCAGGATTCTGGATTAGTTCTCTTGCTCTGACTTTACATTGGTCAAAAGCTTTTTCCTTCTTCCCCTATTGATTTTACAATGGAAATTAGGGAAGAAAAGCATCAATATGTGACTAAAAGTTGTCATCTTTCATTTGCTAAGTAGATCTTGGCCTTTCTATTTGGGTTTAATCCCCCTACTCCTTCGATATTGGTTAAACACTCAGATCTTGGTTTAAAGAAATATATTAGGAATTGTATGAACCCATTATTTGTAAACCACGTCATCTTGCTTGATCATAAGAAGAAGAAGAAAATTCATACAATATTAAGTACAGTGTTTCTTTCCTCTTGGAATAAGCATCAGATGACCTACTGAGGCTTCTAGTAGTGAAACAGGTCCCACCTATAGTTTTGGCCAGTTTGAGATGGCTGTATGCTTGGAAAGTTGCTGGCCATTATCCGATGGCCACGGCCACGCATATGATCTATTTGAAATGTATGGCCCTATCAAGGCCAAGATCACATTTTGAACCATGAATTTTTTCAATCATTAGGTCCACTCCCAACCAATGGACTGCAATCCTTTGTTTATCCTTTAGAAAAATTCTGTAATATGAAGAATTCATTAAATAAGTGTTTATTCCTATCCCCTTTAATGGAATACAACCAATCCCTAAACATACATACTGTCAAGGGAAAACTGACTTTTATTCCACAATGCCATTCAGTAATTGAGCACAAAACATCCAAACTTAAGGTTGGACAAATAGTGATGTTAACCATTCAGGTGGATCAAGTAAGCCAAGAGATCAATACCTATCATTGACTGAGAGGAAACGCAATAAACGAACAAGTTGGTCACTTTAGGCCTCTCTCACTCAAAGTTGCGGTATGTAGAGTTGTATACATCTTAAATTAATTTAATCATTTTAATGCCTAGCATTCCCCCCATCTAGGAAAACTCCACGAGAATCATTCATCTCAACACATGACCATATCTTCCAAAGATCTTCGGCCTAATCTAATCAGCTCGAAATCAACCACATTCTAAACTCGGGTTAGTTTCTAAATTAACAACCCGCCATTCTCTGGCTCCCAACCCACAGCACAACAACAATAGTAACAAAGAAAAAGCACAATGCAAAAAAAGAATGAAACTTTATCCGAAAAATGAAGCAAATGAGAGCATTGGAATCCAACCCTTGAGCTTAAAATGAAGACAAACAGAGAGAGGGAAGGAAGGAAGGGGAAAAAGGTAAAGAAAGCACCAACCTTTGCTTTAGGGATTACTTTAACAGCTACCTGCTGGCCCTTAAACTCACCCTTTTTGAACACAGCAGAACATGTATACCCAAAATGCCCTCGCCCCACTTCATCCCCAACCTCCAATCTACTCGTCAGCTCCTTAGAGAACCCAAACCTCTTGTCCAGATCAATCCCATCCTCATCTTCACCGTCCTCCGGTATCGACACCGAAGCCGTCGCCTTTTTGCCCAGCCGCCGAGCCAGCACGGCCTTAATGTGCTTCGCCGGCGACGGCGGCGGGAAGGGTCGCCGGAAAAAACGGCTGGGCGTGGAAGCGGCGCTCTTGCTCTTGTTGGTGGCCGGGGACTTCTTGAGGTAATGAGCCGGGCTTGGGCTGTAGAAAGGGAAGAACGGCGACTGGGAGTGTGACTGTCTGGGGCCGGAAACGGCGTCGTTTTTGGAATTGTGGTTGGGGGTTTGGGAGGGGAGGGATTTGGGGGTTTGGGAAGGGTCAGATTGGTCATTTGGGTCTCTGGAGGCGTAGGGGTTAGGCTTTGGTGGTTTTGAGGTGCAGGTTCCCATGGTGAATTTGGGAGCAGGTGAGCGGGTTCTTTTTTTGTTCTGGGTTTTGGGGGAGGAGGTGAGGATGAATGGCTATGAAGGTGGTGACATTGGTGAGAGGTCTTTAGGGTTTGGTAGTGCAGGTGGGTAGGGTGTGTTGTTGTTTCTTGTTTCAATTTTTTCTCTTTGTCTTTGAGAGAGACAGAGGGAGAGGAGAAGAGAGAGTGGTGGAGCTGGTGGAGTAAATATAAAGGGGTGGGGAAGGTGTAAATGTTGAGAGAGAGAGAGAGAGAGAGAGAGAGAGAAGAACAGAGTGGAACAAGAAGAGTGATGACTGAAAGTGTGATCTGTAGATTGATGATCTCACGGTCCACGTGTCAGCACATGATGTGTTCTGCAAATTTGCTTTTCTTGATGTTTTTTTTTTTTTTTCACTGGTTGTGTGAAAAATGGGAGTTGGGGTTGTGTGGGAAGGTTGGGGGAAATTGGTGGTCATTTATGATATTGGCTATTGGTTAAGGGACTTTGTGTTCCCTTGTATATTTTTAGTTCATTTGACACAAATGCATTACAAAATAGTGTAACCTTTTAGGATTACCTTAAGAGGAAGCCACAGTTTGTTAAATTCACAACCTAAAAAAGATAATCATAAAGATTTATGATTTCAAAATAAAAAATAGATATATGGTATAGATTTAAATTTAATCCGATTTTAATTTTATATCCACCTCTAAAATAAGTGACTTAAACTCTTAATTCTAAATTCACACATGATCAGAGTTTTATACTAAATCAGACTTGGGTCTAACCGTAAGTCCCAAGCATAAAACATAAGCATGTCAATCCCACCAACATAGAGAAATTGGCCTACGAGCAAGGTCATATTGTAATCCTTCAAGGCGCCAACATAATCTTCATATCCAATTGACACTAGTGAAATCGACACCCCTTATAAGTCACTACATAATATCTATTTATGTCCAAAATTACAAGTTTTTAGACAAATGTCAAAAGGTCTGGTTCAAGGGACATCAAATTTGACATAAATTTTGACACTATTTCCTAGCCGTTAGATTTTTAAACATTTAAGGGTCTAGATCAATTGTGAATATGATGTCAACATATAAATAAATGATGTGGCAAGTGACTTGGCATTGTCTAATTTCATAACAAATCATATTAAAAAGAAAATAATGAAAAATCAGACTTTACAATCTCAAGGACAAAATCAAATTTTACAAAAAAAAAAAACAAAGACGCAAAGACAAAAAAGAAAGAGGACGAGAAGAATAAGGACTGAAGTTGTAAAATAATCAAAATTCATAGCACAAGTAACTAATTAAATTGCTAATTATATGATATGGGAGATGGTTATTGTTGAGGGTTAAAAACACGATGGAGTTCCAGCAGAAATATATTCTTCTGTGCATTGTTTGTCTTTAGGGTTGATTGATTTTGATGGATCACCAGCAAGATGCATTCTCATCGAATAAGCACTTGGGGTTTCAACAGCGAGGCTAATCCGCAAAAATAAAACTTATATTCTCAATTCCTCACAATACACGTATCATATTTTGTTCTTGATCTTCTTTTGGGTTTTTGTTTTCTTTCCAAGCATTTTAAGTTTTACAATCGGTGCTCATTACTCAATGCCTCTTGATTGGGTCTCGATCTTTGAACACCATAACTGAAAATCTATAAAACCCTCACATCTATAAAACTCATATTCTCAATTCCTCATAACCGTATATATCTTGTACCTCTGGAAATTCTTCGTCCTTTGTATTCTCGTCTTCTTTTTTTTCTTTGCGTCTTGGTTCTTTTTATTGTAAAATTATATTTTGTTCTTGAGATTGTAAATTCTGATTTTTCCTTCTTTTCTTTATAATTTGATTTGTTATGAAATCTGACAATGTCAAGTCACTTGCCACATCATTTATTTATATGTTGACGTATATTCACAATTGATCTAGACTCTTGAATGTTTTAAAATCTAACAACTAGAAAATAGTGTCAAAATTTGTGTTAAATTTGATGTCTCTTGAACCGGACTCATGTCCAAATCACTAGTCGATAATTAGGCCAAACATATTACCCCAAGTTCGACGATGTCATTCTTGAAAACAAAAACCTAACTCGAAGCCCACAACACAACATAGATTGTCTACAAAATTCACTCTACATAAATCAAACAAGTGTGAATTTTCAACAATATAATCCAATTAACCACTTGATGTTGAAGGAAAACCTAACATAACTATGCTTCTAAAGGAGAAACTTGAAAAAACAGTGTCATCGAGTTCTATTGATTCACACCACGATGATGCAGGAACCTCAGTCGCACACCAAATAACAAACTCTATAACTATATATATATATATAGCCAAGAACTGTTAAACAAATTGACTGAAACTATTAAGAAGGGATCCCATGCCATGATTAGCTAATTGGGGACCAAAATTGTCTAAGTAACCAATATGATTCTAAGAAGATCTTGTGACGTTGAAGTAACGGATTATCTACTCAATAAATAATTAAAATTAGAACCCAGATCTTCATGTGCAAACTAAAATGCAAACCCTTTTCTATACAATTAATTGCTTATCACCGTAATGCAGGTACGTACTCTCCTCCATTCACAAGTCTCGCTGTTCTTCTGTTAAATCCAATTTTTTTCTTTCTAAATTACATTAGAAGAAATCGATCGAATACTAACCTAACTTGAGTAACGTCATTGTAAATCGCATCTATTTTTCCCTTGTTTAGCTAACCCTAAAAGAGCACCAATAGCCTTCGGACAATAACAATTGTTAAGAAAGTTCAAAGCCGTTGTCATTTTCCAGAGAAAGATCGAAAGGTACCCCCAGTTAGTGGTTGGTACCAAACTATTAACATATTATCGCTACGTAAAAAATCCAGTCGTAATCCACGATTCCAAATCCCAATATCACTTTTGGATACTATATATATAAATCTGACACGATATTTGTTTTTAGAATTATTACTTAATTTAGTGCAAATTGGCATGAACTTTCAAAATCATATGGTTCTGTAACGTACATCTTAATATATAGTAATTTTGTAGTTAATTAAAATGGAAGCGCAATTGTTAAGAAATCAGCACGGGAAACAAGGAAAGCATAGAGAATAGTACAAATGAGAAAAATGATCAGAAAGGATCGTATCCCCATATTTTATTTGGCCAATTTCTCATAGTTCTATGTGGTTTTTGGATTTTTAATTGTTTGTTTTTTCTGGTCAGAAGATTACAAGTGAGATTTTAGAAGAGACAAAGTTAGAAACAAAGAACACAAACCTAACCAAACCAACCTGCTAATGTTGAAAATAAAGCAGACAAAGTGCGCAATTTTTTCACCCAAGGAAGACAAATGTGGTGAAGAAAACTAAGGACACGATGTGTGTATCTAGGATTCTATGGTACAAGTTAAATGGTAGGAAAGAAGTGCAAATGCATTTGTCTATTTTATCTAACATTTAAAGAAACAACAAAAATCAGCGACAACGAATTTATTTTTCGTTATTAATTGTCCTCATTTTTCTTCATCTACTCTTTTGTTTCTTTTTTTTAATAAAATAACTGAAACCGGACGTAGGACTGAGCCTCCCAGGTTGGTTGAGTTCCAAACCCTTAAAAAAACAACGAAAATCAGAGAATCATACGGCAATTACTTCAAATGAGTTTAAATTTAATATTAATTGCTTGTGATAATTTATCGTGAAAATAATGTGTTCTTGAACATAAATAAAAAAATTTATGAAACCCTCGCCTAAATATTCAACATGCTCTATCTATTTCTTGATCATGCACTTGGCAGTGAGCTACTCCACTCTCTTTTAGGGTTCGATTGTGCTTGTGATTTGATCAAAGTTGCTTGACAACAGCCTTTCGATCCCCTCATTGATTCTAAGATGGGCGCCCTCTCTTTGATTCTTGTGGAAGGTACGTGATGATCCTTGTTTTTCGTCTTAGAGGATTCTAATTTTCGGTTATGCTTGTTTTGTACTTTCTTGTTTTTATTTGGCTTATAAGCTGTTGGAAATGCTTCCGAGTACTCAATTTATTGAAGATTCTTGTATGCATCAAGGTGTAAGTATACCAAAAGTCATTATGCAATCCTAGCCATTCATTTGATCTAGCTGTCTACATGGCACAAACTTCAGTGTTAACACCGTGAAGATAATTGAAAAGAAAAAAAACTAGTTAACAAGGTAAAAAAAACAAAGATAAACAAGAGGGGTAAAATGTGAAATGATTATCTCAAGAAGAGGAAACAATTTCTGAAATTAGAATTGTAGCACGTCTGAAAATCAAGGAGGAGGAGGTCGAGGTTAAATCAGATCTAAGATGAAACAGAGCAAATTGGGGTCTCAGGTCTTCAATTTTATCTCCACTACACTAATCGCGGGCAATCTAGCCACCTCCTCCATTGGCACCGCCTTGCTCGACACAATTGCTTCCATTGACGTCAAAAAAGGAAGCTTCAGCCCTTTCTTTGGATCCAGCGGACTCGAGATTCTTCAACTCGATCGATGACCCGTCGACCCGAAACCATAACCCGACGATTCGAGACTCTTCCCCAGTTGAGCTTGAACTCCTTAATGACAATGGCGGCGGCAGGGGACTATGTAGAACTTGGCTGGCTAGAGAGGCTGGGTTTCGGCCTTTTCTCGGAGATTATTTTGGAGGCGAGGAGATGAAGAGAGGCAGATTGATCTTCACAGTTACTGAGTTTCTTCCACAGTTCAAAAATTTTGGTCATTAACGACGTTAGCTTTGACTATTAAAACATATGAATAGTTCAAGTGCACCATGGTGCACTGAATCCGCTCCGCTCAATTTATTTGTTTGCAACCCTCACATATATCACTCGAGGGGATTTCCTACACTTCTCCAACTGTAAACCTAGTTCACTTGTTAGAACGTATACAATTATGAATTCTCGATCGTACGCGTACTAATTCAACAAGGAAAGAACATATACCACATTTTTGTTGTTGTTGAGCTTTTGATACGTTATTATTCCTTTCTTTCATTTCTTGATTGAACTTTCCATTCAAAAAGTGGCAAAGCTAAAGCAGTCCAAAGAATGATGGCTGTGACTGTGATTCTATTTGGGTGGTTTGTGCTATTTCTTTCTCTTTGACACTGCCAAAGAGGCTTCTAAAGCCCCTCATAAAAATTCCCACTTTCCTTTATTCTCCAAATTCTACAACTTTGTTGTTTCTTAAAGGGTCCTCAAAATTATTCGTTCCCAAGTCCAAATGACTTTAAAATTCCTTCCCCTCCATTATCCTCATCATATTATGGTACTTCAATGAGTAGGTTCCCCGCTATATGTCATTGTAAGGGAATAAATAGGCTTTTTTTCTCATCAACATGTTTTGACACACAACTCTTCACCTCTCTAAACCTAATTAACAATGTTTTCCCTAATCAATGGACTATATATATATGGTGAAGGAGCAGGGGCGGATCTAGAAATGTTTTCTTGCCTGGGCAGACTAAAACAACATTATCATTCAAGACACTGGTGACTGGCCCATCAGCCCATGTTCTTCTTTCTTCCCCACGCAGGCGGCGCAGCAGCGTACGTTGCTGACTTGCTGCAAGCCTAAACTCCCTGAAACCTCTTCGTTTTCTTCCTGTGGTGATCTTGGTTAGGCAAGATCATCAATAAGTTGTAATTTTGCAATAAATTTATGAGAAAAGTTCATCTTAATTTGTGAGAAATCTAAAAGATGGATGGGCATTTGCCCAGACTTGCCAACATATAGCTCCGCCCCTGTGAAGGAGGTTGGTACGTCATTGAGAAAGAGATGAGTATAGAGCGTGATTACCTCACTTTTGTGTGACGAAGTAAAATCGGTGAGAGATTTTCTGAACCCAGAGAATCCAAAACCTGCAACTAACTTGTAGTTTTTACTTTGGAATTCTGAAACAAAGCGCATCCATGGTGGCCATAATTGATGTTGATATCAGACTACCTTTGCAGTTCTGAGTTTCTGACCTCTCCGCAGCCTTACCCCATAAAAATAAAAGACCACCCAACTGACAGTGATCGACGATCATTGAAGTTAAAGAGAGAGAGAGATGGATAGGGAATCATATGCTCTCTGATACTCAATCCCCTTTGTGAAAGTGAAAGCAACCCCTACCATCAATACCATTACAACTTAAGCTTCACTCCCAACCTCTCCTTCACATGTCATATTTAACCCCCCACCAGCATTCATATTTACCGTCAAATTTCACAATGAGGAGATAATGACACCTTGGATTCCACTTGTTACCGTCAATGGTGATAAGGAGCCATTAGCATCAATAATGAAACTTACTAATCAAAGTAAATTGTATGATGATCCAAATGGTCCATGATACAAGAGGTACAAAAGGTGCCCTAAATGAAATTTACTATATAATATTTGTTGGTTAACTGTTCACAAGAAAAATGTGGTTCACTGTTCACAAGCGGGTGAACAGTGATTTTATGTGTTGTTTAAGCCCACGTTTTGCTGCGGGAGATTGAGAGAGAGTTCGTCCAAAAAAAAATTAAGAGAGAGTCCGCGCCCTTCTGTGATCTGCTAGCGGACTCTGCGCTCTTTTCTGGGGCGGAGAAATAGAAAAATCTAGAGAGTGATAAAGAGTTCGTCCAAAAAAAAGTGATCTCGCCCAAGAGATAGAAAAATCTAGAGAGAGTTAGTCCAAAAAAATATATATTAAGAGACAGTGATCTCCAAGCGGACTCCGGGCCCTTCTCTTAGGCGGAGAAGTAGAAAAATCTAAAGAGAGTGATAGAGAGTTCGTAAAAAAAAAATGTGATCTCCAAGCGGACTCTGCACCCTTCTCTTGGGCGGAGAAATAGAGAGTTCGTCCAAAAAAAAAATAGTGATCTCCAAGTGATGGTCTCCTATTCATAAGCCTATGAACAGTGTCTTTATCTCTCTAGATTCTTCTCTCTCGATCCCTCTCGCCGCTTTGTATATCTCTCTCGATGTCATTCAGCCACTTCTATCTTTCTTCCTCTCTCGATCTCTCTCGACACCGCCGAATCATCTCTATCAAGAGATTCAGCCAGATCTCAAGCTCTTCTTCCCTCTCTTTCGTCGCTTCCTTCATCTCTTGCTCGACACCTCTGGAAGAACCTGGACTCCTCCTCTCTCTCTTCTCCTTCTCCTCTCTCTATTTCCTCTGTTTTGGTAAGACTGAAAGAGAGAGAGAGACCAGATTGAAAGAGAGAGTAGGGTGCCAGATCAAAGAAAAAGAGAAAACAGAGGTCGTGCGCGCATACAATTGCAGAATTTGTAAATAGTTCATAGTAATTATATTTTTACTATGAACTTTAGGTATGTATATGGAACAAACTTGGCATTTTTTTCATTTTTAGAAAGATACAAGTACTTCTATTCTACTATTTCTAGGAAACTGGCTGGCTACAACATATTTGTATTTCAGATTTGCTGCGACAGTCAACTGTCATCGATCGGTAAATTGATTCATGGATGCAGTTTCTCCTCAAGGTCGCCAACATCAGTTATTGGGCGCCCATAGAGAGTTCGCCCGAAAAAAAATAGTGATCTCCCAGCGGACTCCGCGCCCTTCTTTTGGGCGGAGAAATAGAAAAATCTAGAGAGACTGAGAGAGAGTTCGTCCAAAAAAAAATTAAGAGAGAGTGATCTCCAAGCGGACTCCGCGCCCTTCTCTTGGGCGGAGAAATAGAAAAATCTAGAGAGACTGAGAGAGAGTTCGTCCCAAAAAAATAGTTATCTCGCCCAAGAGATAGAAAAATCTAGAGAGATTGAGAGAGAGTTTGTCCAAAAAAAAAAAGAGAGAGTGATCTCCAAGCGGACTCCGCACCCTTCTCTTGGGCGGGGGAAATATAAAAATCTAGAGAGACTGAGAGAGAGTTCGTCCAAAAAAAAATTAAGAGAGAGTGATCTCTAAGCGGACTCCGCGCTCTTCTCTTGGGCGAAGAAATAGAAAAACCAAGGCATCCGAGGCATGGTGAACTACTATAAATGTTGTGTCCTTGCATGTGTTCTCATTCAATTATGTTCTTGTATAGCCTGTGGGATCTTGCAGAAACACCCACATAATCTAATGGTAGGTATATGAAAAAAGAGATGTGTATTTAGTATTGTGTGAATACAATTTCTCTTTCTTTAGTTGTTTAGTTTGTTTTGGTAGAGTTTTGTCGTCCCTCTTCTTTGATCGAGGGTTTAGGTCTCCTTTTTGAGCGAGAGTTTTCAGTTTTTGGTAGGTTGGTGTCGTTTGGTTGTGTCGTTAAGTGTGTCATGATTATGGTGTCGTTTTCAAGGATTATTAGTTTTGATTTCGGTTAGTTTTTATTGTCAATATAAAGTAGAGGTTGTCTCCGCATATATGCTGATGGTTTTGGTGTATCTTGCTTGAGGAAGTTGTTTTTTCTTGAGGTTGGTTGTGAGCCTTTAAGGATGGATCGATGCTTCGGGAACAAGTTAGGTTACAGTTGAACCCTATCGTTTCTTGTCCATTGTAATGTCGGTGTTTAGGTAGGAAGGCGAGTTGGGAGTTTGTTTTCACAACCGTTATCTCCCAAGGTTTGTATTTTTGGATTCTATTTGATAAAATATTTAATTTTCTCAAAAGAAAAAACAAAGTTACAAGCCAGAAGCCTAAGAATGAAAATGAAAACCCTAAATATCCTAGCAGCTGCCTTATCAAGTTATCATCTTCAAGTCTTCACTTCACACGAGTTTGGTGTTGCAGCACCAAATCATACCACTTTCTTCACCTATATATTAAGACACATGCTGGACTTAAGAACGCAAAAAAGTAACGGAGTAATTGAAGATAGACCTCACTTGGTTCATGGACGAGAAAGTAATTCATTTGTCTTTCCTATAGGAAGGGAGAGAGAAGGGAAAATAATGACCGTTCCCGAGTACTTTCCACTGTGATGTTTGGTAACATGAGGAAAATAATTAAAATTTGTTTAGTCCTTTTCGTTTGAAGTCAACATATGTTCAGTCATTGTGATTTTATTTTAATCTAAATGGTCCTTAAAGTCATAATTTTTCATCTAAATGGTCTTTCCGTCAATTTTTTTCGTTAGAATACTGACGTGACCGTTAAAGACATTGTAATTTTTAACGGTCATGTTACTAATTTAACTGAGAAAATTGATGAAATGACCATTTGGATGAAAAATCGTGACTTTAAAGACCATTCGAATTAAAATAAAACCATAAGGACTGGATAAATGTCAACTTCAAACTATAAGGACTAGACAGTATTATAAGGACTAGACAGTATTTTACCCAAAAAAATCATCGAGAAAATTTTTAATGCAATAAAATAATATGATTTGAGTAATAAATGCAAGAAAATGAGATGAAAAAGTGGTTATTTTGGATTTTGGAATAAATCATTTCCCCTCATATTTTCCTTTCCTTCACGAAAATATTTCGTTTCCTTCAGCTTTCCCAAACACACAGGAAAAGAATAACTTTATTTTCTTGATTGTTATTTCCGCGTAACAAACGAGACCATAGGGTGTACCGAGGTAACCTGCACACCCTTTGTAAAATCAACAAATTAAAATACGCAAACAAACGAAAGTTTGTTTTGGTCCATTGAAGCATGAGCTGATATGAAAGCAACAGAGGAGACAAAAACAGTAGGGTGAGTCTGTTGTGCATCGTTGTATACCATACATACACTCACAAGAGTTTGTGCACGTGTTTGGAGACAAAAACAGTAGGGTGAGTCTGTTGTGCAGCGCTGTATACCATACATACACTCACAAGAGTTTGTGCACCTGTTTTGCAGGGGTTGGGTGGGTATATTGTTTTGAAATTTTTTGCCTTGAAAACAGGCTGTATAGCATGCAACGCTACAGGGGAGAAGTTTCTAAAACAGTAACGATATTTGTTTCTCTAAACATATGGCCATAGGAATTTCATCTTCAAAAACTGTAGATTTATAATTTGGTTACGTATTGCTTTAATTAGTTTTTGTAGAGAGGTTATGTACAATTTTCCTTAATGCATCCTACGATTCTTTCATCAAAGACTATAAACTCATCAGACCGGGCATGCAGTTCGGGAGTGCTTGTATCGTTTGTCCATTTCCGGTGACAAAGTTACAGTCTGTACCAACTGCGTGTCCAAATAAACCAAGACCCTAAATGATGAATACCAAACCATATGACGGCAAGGTGTTCATGTATGCTAAGAGTACTAAGTGAAGGACTGTGTTTGTCTATGTACCCTGTCCTCATTTCTCTTCCCCTTGTCATGTCTTGGTTTGTTTTCTTCCTCCTCACATCTTCCTTTTTATAACTTCGGACCACTGAGTAAGAGAGATCTCAGATATTATAATTTTACTGAAGTAAAATATAGCAAAAGAAAATTTACATTTGGAACTGTAAGTTTGACATCTACCTTTAAGCTTTCACTTCACATATTCCATATGCTAAAATTTGTGACCCTACTGAAATTGACATGTAGAGGCAGTATAGCTTCAAAGGAAAACAATCTAAAAGCAAAGTCATCAGCTTCAATGTTGAAATACCTAAATTCCAATTCGTAAATAGGCTAGCTTCCTTCCGGTTTGATTCAATTTTAGAGCTAAACCGTCCGTTATTGAGAATTGTACGACATGCTATTATTCAATTTTGACAAAAAAATGAAAAGAAACCGAACCGGACCGGACCCTAAATTCTAATTCATTGCAATTATTGTGGACCGTTTTGGCGTAGTGGTATTGTTAACAAAAAGTTTTTCTTCTATTTAACGAGAGTATCTTTAGTACACGGCGTGTATCTTCACATACATACATGGATGGTCAGGATTAGAAGAAATAATATAGAAACATGGTGGTCAAACATATGAATTGTTATGAACGGTTAAAATTGTGTCGTGTAAATACACGTCGTGCATACAAGAATTTCCACTATTTAACGAGAAACTCATTATCTCCAAATCCATCAGCAGCTAGGCCGCCATCCTCATATGTGACCAAATTTGAAGCAAATATGAAAGAAGAGAAACAATTTTCTTATTTTTCTTATTTTCTTATTTTAAAACAGAAACAATTTTCTTATTTTTCCAAATATGTGACCAAATTTTATTCAAAACTGATAGAGAACAAGAGTGAATATACATAAATATTAAAATTACGGTGCAATTCCATAGTATTTACATGTTTGTATACTAAATGACAGTCATGAGAAATATGAGGGAGTATGAAAGAAAGACAATGAAATGTAGGTAAGATTTTATTTTTTATTTTATAAATTATATTACACAATTGGTGCTGTCACGGAATGATCTTGTTAATTTGACCACTTATTTGAAACACAATCGAGTCTCGTGACTTGACTCATAAGTGAAATCATTGTAGCAAGGTTGCTGGTGCTTCTTCATTTTCTAATGTGGTTCTTTCAGGACTTGACCGTTGTTTATTTAGAATCCAACAAGGCTAGGTATCTCGGAGAAAATAGCAAAAATCACCAATACATACAAAACACATTAGGGATTACTGGCAAGAAAGCAACAAATTATGCTCACAATTCTCACTAGAAGCCATATATTAGCTCTTATAAAAAAAACTACTCTCTGACCCTTGGAGTGAATTGAGGATAGGATTCATAAGAAGGGATTAGAAGCCAAACTTACCTTAATTGTTAAAGCCCTTTGAACGTTACTTTGGGGTAAGAATGAAATATACTTGGTATATAAGACACAAGGCTTTCCTTCATTTAGGGAGCAAAAAGCTATACACTCAACCCAAGAATCCTCTACAAAGTTAAAGCACACCAAAACCTGAAGCTTAACCTTGCTCGATCATGGAATTCCCAGATGATCACTTTCCCTACGTTAATATTAGTGCACCCACCAGTCCTGCTGGTATGTGCAGCCCTCACAATAACCTCTGCTTCTACAGTGTTCCCAGTAGTCCTACAGGAGAAACCTCAAGTGACACTACTAGTCCATTTGGTTACCAAACTGATCTAAATGAGTGCCCAACACCAATGACATACCACGACGCCAATTCCTATCTTGATGATGACTTTGAGTTTGATTCCTGTCGAAGTTTTAGTCTAAATGTTGGTGATCAATCAAGCCAGAACTCGTTTGGCCTCGATAGAAAGCCAAGGCAGCGGGGGGATTCACTTCCCACCATGGCATTTGCCGATGAGCTTTTCTGTGATGGGAAAGTTATGCCGCTTGCACCTCCACTCAAGCTTCCGCCGCGACTTCAGAGGAAAAGAAATGAAAAGCTGGCAAGCCAAGAAGGGACTGGTGCTTCTGTCCCGGGTTCTCCAAGCAACTTTGTGCTTAAGTTGCCCTTTGGATATAAGAGGTTGTGGAATGATGATTTTGATCCATTCATGGTGGCATTGAAGAATGTGAAGGAGGAAAAGAAGGAGAAAGCTTCAGCAGCTTCACCCTCATATGTTGGAAACAATCAGAGCACGAATGAGCCTGCTGGGGATGATGAAGACTCAACAACTTCTGCACAAGAACCAATATCGAAAGAAATGGGGGCACAAATTGTTCCAAAGAGACAGCTGGCTGAGCCGAAAGGAGTCGAGTTTGCCAGGCAAGTTAGACTTATTCAAATGGGTCAGATGAGTAAGTTGGACAAGTTAGGGAAGCAAAGTGAAAGAGATGAGAAAGCAGAATCAACGAGGAAGAAGCCAACTTTTCTAAGGAAACTGAACTTCAAGTCCGGCAGAGCAGCTACTTGTAAAGAGGAGAAAAGGGTATCTCATCCTCGTTCTCATTCTCAACTGAGCAAGATGGTACTCATGCATTACAAGCCAAGAGGGATACCTTGCTTGGGTTATAACTAAGGCAAGCTAGCTAGCCATGTCGATCATTTACGAATGTACCATGGTAGCTACGAACAAAGGATTGGAAAAACAAGGGTGTCCTAGTCTTTCATCAGGGTGTCAAACTAGCACTGAAAACTTTCTCCAAGTTCACGAGGGTTTAAGAAACAGAAGTTGTTAATTTTTCGTTTTGTTTAATGTGCATATTGTTGATACTGTGTTTACCATAGGTGCTGTAGTTTATCAATGAACTCAGATGTAATTTATTTTAAACATTGAATTCAGTTGTTGTAACAGAGTACACCAAAACTCAAACAAATTTTTCAAAGAAAACAAAAAAACTGTAACAAATTGCAGTCACTTTTTGGACATGATCAATGAACAAATAACATATAAGAACATATCCATCATCATCCGAAGTCCAGTGACATGGATGATGGATGTGCTTCTGCATTAAAAGGAGAGAAACTCAAGAAAAAAAATATCAAGTGCAGTAACTCAAAATCTAATGGAATATCACATAAATACTCATGATCAATTCTGTTCTGCATTCCAATACCGTCTACTCTATCACTACAGAAAAATGAACAGTAAGAACGTTATACTGTAGATTAACAAAAAGAATACAAAATGAGAAGTATGGTTTCTCCTTTCCTCACCATCTCATTCAACAATCTCGTTGCTTCTTTCCACTGGCCTAAGTTGCAAACCCCATGAATCAAAGAGGTATAAGTAATGAAATTTGGGGCAACACCCATACTAATCATTTCTGAGAAGAGCTTCAATGCATAAGGAACTAGTGTATCCTTACACAGACTGTCAATGATGGTGTTGAGACAACCACATTAGGCTTACAATCTGGAGATCGTTCCATCTTCCTAAGCAATTAAATAGCTGCTCTGTTGTCACCCTTGACACAACAGCTCTTAATCAGTGTTCCGAAGGTAACCTCATCTGGCTTACAACCTTCCTCTTATCATTTTGCCGAAAAGCTTGGCTACCTAGGAAACTCTATTCTCAAGGAGGAAGCTTGGCTACCTTCCTCTTATCATTTTCTTACGCAGGAAGAAAATGATGCTGTACAAGGCAATGTTGCTGATAATTTGCTGATGCAAAATTATGGAGTTGCATGCACCGCTATAAAATTTACTGGTAGAGAAGTTGAAATATTACTATCAATATAGTTTGATGAACAAAGAAATGTTAAGCAGATAAACTGACCTAGAGTGTCCTGGACGTAAATTGAGCTACGTTTCAAAGACCAATCTGCGTAGTTAAAACCGTAATGCAGTCCGAACCGCCAACAACGATCTTGTTGGGTTCGTTTGTCGAGTTGAGGTTATATGGACCATGGTTAGAGCCCCAACCCCAACCCCAGCCCCAACCAGTACTGTAGTTCCCGTGCTTCGCCAATCCTTGTTGGCAGTGCAAACTGCTACCATTGAAGCAATCAGCAGCACTGCAGAAAGTGCTTGTGCAAAACTAGAACCCATATCATTGCTAGATCTATAAGAAGCAACACTTCAAAGAAGAGCTAGAATGGTCGAGATTAATAAGATAGAGGATTGAAGGCTGACACTAAGAATGAGATGGTCAGTTCAGATGTCGGTATGCATGGTTCTTATATAGATGTAGGCATGTGCTACAGAGCAAGTGCAGAACTGCCAAATTGACAACCCTTTCAACATTGTAATTATACTACAATATAAGTTTTTCCTAATTATATTGGTGTAGTCCTCCACTTAGGTCTCTTTCTCTTCTTCTTCTTCCCTCTTTTCCTCCATTATAGAGCGTATACATGATAATCAACAATTAGATCTAATTACATAGTCAAGCATGAAGCTTCTTCATCAACTGAAAAAAATCGATCAGGTCAGCAGGGTCAACCAGTAGTCTGTTTTTAGTTCCGAATCAAGCCAAAACATTGTGATTATATATAACCGAACTAAAAGTTGGGGGGAAAACGAGTAAGAATTAACCCACCACTGAAGGAACACTGTACACTTCCATACGATTGTATGACATAGTGATGATGATATTGAACCAGGTCGTAGTATAATTTGATTCATTGAAATCTAATTAGTGTGAAGATTTTTTTTTTTTTTTTTTTTTTTTTTTTTTTTTTTTTGCAAATTTATGACTAGCTACCATCAAATTAGTGACATTACATTGGTGAGGGTATTAGCTGAAGGTTGTATGCTTATCACTAGTAACCAAAAGGAGCAAATCATGCATGAAGGTTGTATGATTCCACTGGTTTGAGCCAAATATATATACAACCGATGGATCCAACACTACTAGAAAAAAAGTTCTAAGGTGATGAAATATTTTTAATTCGTCACCTAAGAGAACATTTTAGTGACAATTTTAGTCGTCTAAGTAAGGTAAGGTGACGAAACATTATTTCGTCACCTTAGAGCTAACTTAGGTGACGAAAATACATTTCATCATGTAAGTAACAGGTTAGGTGACGAAATATATTTTTGTCACCAATATAAATTTTGTCATGTAACACTACCAGAACATGCACTTTAGCCGACGAAAAATTTTCGTCGGCCTGTTAAAAAAATTCGTCGGCTAAGACCTTAGCCGACGAGCCTTCGTCGGCTATAGTGTCGTCGGGAAAAGGCCGTTTGTAATGACTTTACCCGACGAAATTTTTTTTTTCGTCGGCTATAGTCCCACTTTAGCCGACGAAAAAAATCTTGTCGGCTATAGTCCCAGACTTTAGCCGACGAAGTATTTCGTCGGCAAAACGTTGTAAAAAAATTTAAAAAATAACTATAGCCGACGAAATATTAGGTTATTCGTCGGCTAAACCTTATAAAAAAAATTAAAAAAATAACTATAGCCGACGAAATATTAGGTTATTCGTCGGCTAAACCTTATAAAAAAAATTTAAAAATAATTATAGCCGACGAAATATTAGGTTATTTCGTCGGCTAAACCTTATTAAAAAAAATAAAAAATAACTATAGCCGACGAAATATTAGGTTATTCGTCGGCTAAACCTTATAAAAAAATTTAAAAATAATTATAGCCGACGAAATATTAGGTTATTTCGTCGGCTAAACCTTATTAAAAAAATTTAAAAATACTATAGCCGACGAATATTATGTTTGAATATCGTCGGCTAAAGTTGCTGGGTTTTGAAAAAAAAAACTGCAGAAATTTTTTTTTATTTTTTTTTTGTGTGTGTGGAGAATCTTGACAGAGAAACTGTGATATACAGTGAAAAGTTGCCACCGAAACTGGTAACACGCCGGTGAGGTTGTTGTTGTAGAGGTCGAGAACACGGAGGTTAGTGAGGTTGGAGAGCTCCGGCGGGAACGTGCGGTTGAAGACGTTGTTGGAGAGGTTGAGGAGGCGGAGAGCGGAGAGGCGGGAGTCGGGGTCGTCGAGGGAGGACTTGAGGGAGAGGAGGGCGCGGTAGGTGGCCATTGGGCGCGTGGGGGTGGAGAGTAGACGGTGGGGTGAGGAGAGAGAGTGGCGGAGGTGGAGGAGGAGAAGGAGGAGGAAGAGGAGGAGGGGACGCAATATTTCTAGTGTTGGGTTTATTTGTGGTGGTTGTGTGGAGGAGGAGGAGGAGGAGGAGGAAGAGGAGGAGGGGCCGCAATATGTCTAGTGTTGGGTTTATTTGCGGCTATATAAAGAACTTTAGCCGACGAAATTATTATTTCGTCGGCTAAACTCTTTGGTTGACCGCCAAAAAATTTTGGTTGAAAATTTTGAAATTTTTTCGACTTTAGCCGACGACTTTTCATATATTTTCGTCGGGTAAAGTCCTTTGAAAATTTTGGTTGCCCGCCAAAAAATTTTGGTTGAAAATTTCGAAAATTTTTCGACTTTAGCCGACGAATTTTCATATATTTTCGTCGGCTAAAGTCCTTTGAAAATTTCGTCGGCTAAACCTTTGAAATTCGTCGGCTAAAAGTATTTTTATACATTTGGCATGTTGTGATTGCATTGACCGCAACTATCGGCACCGAATATTTACCGGAATAGTGTGATTTTTCAACGGTGGATGTATTTCAACATTCTCGTCATATCTTATTTCATGACTTTTTAGAGTTTGAAGGTTTTATGTATAGTTTGTTTTTGAAACGGAACATTTACGTAACACTTGGTAAACAAGTTATACAACATTAGTATGCATGTTGTGATTGTGATGATCAAACTTGAGAAACAGAATTCCGACCGTCAGATCTGACCATCATGATAAAATACATGTATGGGAAAAAATTCAACTTGATCCGAAAAGAATAAGGGCTCGATCCGGACGGTCAATCTCGTAAGTCAAACCCCTAAACGCACGGAAAAGGTCGTTCGACCGTCTAAATTAAGTATTTTGGCCGGACCTCCAACTGAAAATAGTTTTAAACCGATGACACGCAACAAGTCGTATAAAAATTTTACGCAAAATAACCACCGAATATAGGGCTATAGTAGGTAATAGAGAAATTTTAGGGTTTAGCCGACGAATACCCTAACGTATTCGTCGGCTATAGTATGTAATTAAAAAATTAAAAAATAACTATAGCCGACGAAATATTAGGTTATTCGTTGGCAAAAACTATCTTAGCCGACGACTTTTCATATATTTTCGTCGGCTAAAGTCTATAAATTCACGAAAACACTCATATCTCCCCCTATGTTACGTAGTTTGGTCAAATCTTCCACACGAAAAACTCTCACGTAGATGAGACGCAACCACCTATATAAAAATTTTGAAACATTTACCTTTCGACGATAGGGCTCCCCTTAAGAAATAATAACGGTAAATAGGGTTGACCGCAGTTTTAAAAGAAAAAGACCAAACCCTAAAAACAGAAAATTACATAAAAAGCCTCGGATCGCTAGATCCGACGGTCGGATAGGCCCCGAAAGTAAGTTAGCTTGGATTTGGGCCTGCGGAGCTGCTGTCAAAATTTTAGCAATTTCTGACGGACGGATCAAAAGTTACACCCCTTTTTGCGTAGGAACATATTGCATCAAAATTTGTAAATATAAGACACTTTAGCCGACGAAATTATATTTTTCGTCGGCTAAAGTTTTGAAAATTTCATCGGCTTAACTTTTGAAAATTTCGTCGGCTAAAGTTCACAGACTATAGCCGACGAAAAAAATTATTTAGCCGACGAAATAAAAATTTCGTCGGCTAAAGTTGATTATAGCCGACGAAGATTTTTAATTAGCCGACGAAGGAAAATTTCGTCGGCTAAAGTCCACTTTAGCCGACGAAAAAAAAATTCGTCGGCCTGGTTTTTTTTTTTCGTCGGCTAAAGCCTTTCTTCTGGTAGTGTAAGTGATAGGTTAGGTGATGAATATAAATTTCGTCATCTACGTGATAGGTTAGGTGACGAAATATGTTTTCATCACCAAAGTTTGAGCACTTTGGTGACGAAAATGAATTTCGTCACCTAAGAACTTACTTTTGTGACGAAACAAAAAGTTGTGTGCCATTTTAAACTAACTACGGGGTAGAAGTAAAATTTTAGAAAACCCATCATACTATATGATCAGTGTACTTAAATACGGCTATGAAAAAAAATCCAACAGTTTTTGAAAACAATAAGGTCTCAATTCATGCGGTCAACATTAAATTAACGTCATTTATTACACAAAAACACTTTTTCCTACCCCTATATGACCTAGATTGATTGATTCTTTCACACACAAAACTCTCACATTGATGAGATGTAACCACTCATGTAAAAATTTGGGTACGTTCACCTCTCGACGATAGGGCTCCACATAGGAAAACATAAGCGTATATAGGGCTGACCGCTTGTATCGGGGACGAAACGTTACCAGAAATATGTGATTTTTCAACCATAGTCGTATTTCACCATACCGATGACATCCTATTTCACAAGATTTTTGAAAATATTGCTTCCTCCCTATTTAACAAGATCACATTATATCAAAACCTTCTTAAAAATAAATATTTTTGGTTCACTGAGATGACGAAAATTCATGTTTTCGTCACCTAACTACTTAATATTTGGGGGGTAAAAAATTCCGCCAATTATTTGGCCAAATTTTTAATCAGTTCCGCCAAAAATTTCAGAAAAATTTGATCCAAATTTTTAAAAGTTTCTTTATATATTCTCTACCTCACTATTCATTTCTCTATCTTTTTTTTGAACTCTCTCTTCTCTCTTTTCCAGACTCTCTTCTCTCTCCCTCCTCTCATATGCCCCAGTTTCCACACACCGAGAGACCCTCTAGCTTTCCCTATGCAATCGTTTTCCCTCTACCTTCTTCTTCGCCACCGTCGCCTCCTTCCTCATCGCTGACAGCAGTTTTTCCTCTGCCTTCTTCTTCGCCACCGTCGCCTCGTCCATCATTGTTGGCAGTCGTTTTCCCTTTGCCTCTCCTTCTTCTTAGCCACCATCGCCTTCTGCCTCTCAAATTCAGCAGTTTTCATAGAAGGACTAATTTTCCTCCTCCATCAGACTCTGCGCCCATCTCACCATCAGACTCTGCATGCCATCTCGCCAGAAGCCTCAGCGCGCCATCTCGCCAGAGGACTTCGCGCCGATCTCGCCAGAGGACTCCGCGCGCCATCTCGCTAGAGGACTCCACGCGCCATCTCGAAAGAGGACTCCGCGCCCATCTCGCCAGCGGACTCCGCACGCCTTTCGCCAGTGGACTCCGTGCCCTTCCCATTTTGGCGTTGTTAATTTGTGTTTTTGTAAATGACTACGGAGGCGATCTCGATTGAAATTGGGTTGCTTGATATTGGTTGTAAGATATTGGGGTTGTTTGGGGTTAATTGAATCTGGGTTGTAAGAAGTTGGAGACGAAACTATTGTCAGCTAAGTAACTAGGTGACTTTTTCTACGTGAAAGAATTGTCAGCAAACTGAATAAATTTCGTCAACTAAGTAACTGGGTGACGACCGAATTTTCGTCAGCTAAGTAACATGGTGACGAACGAATTTTCGTTAGCTAAGTAACGTGGTGACGAAATTTTTTTCGTCAGCTAAGTAACCTGGCGACGAAAACAGTTTCATCAGCTAAGTAACCTAGTGACAAAAAGTTGTTCGTCATCTTAGTAGTGACTAAGATGACAAAATTAATATTTTCGTCACCTAAGTGCTCTAACCACCGGCCTTAGATGACGACCCTTAGGTGACGAAATTTTCGTCAGCTAAATGTTTACATGACGGCAGAAGCTCTGAGGTGACGAAAAAATTGTCACCTAAGAACTTTTTTCTAGTAATGCGACGTCATTGGTCGCAAGTGCACTGGTCGTTTTCTAGCTCAAACTAGTGAAAGTGTGAAACTAGCAGTTCAAAGAATAAGGGTTTAGGGTTTGTGTGTGTGTATGCTTCAATAGGGAAGTAAAATTTTAGCACTTCTGTAAATTTCTAGCTCTACCCTTTCTTGGGATGAGTTGGAATGAAATGCTTTGAAGAAACTTGATGAAGGGAGACAACTTAATTAACAATTACCAGGTTTTTTTTAGATAGGAATTACCAACATGCCCGGTCCTGGCCAGTGCTGTCAGTGCGCTGGCACTGGGGCCCAGGGCAGAAAGGCCACCTTTTTTTTCATTTGTTATATATATATATAGGTGTAATTAACATATTTATTTATTTATTTCAGTCTCTTCTTCTCTTTCAAATCCGATTTTTCTCCCAAATTCAATACTCATTGCAGCAATAAAGGAGCTTGATTGGAGATTGATGTTCTCCGAAACCAATTTTTTTTGTCTGCTCTCTTTATAAATTATTCATGATCTTTAGAAATTTTTCATCCTCTCTCAATTTCACATCTATCACAATCCTATTTTTAAAAACTGAACATAAGGTTACTATAAATATCACATATTCGAATTCTTCTTTTTGGGTTGAAAAAGGTTTCTTCGACTCTCCCTTTTTTTCTTTTTTTTTTCCTTTCTGAAATCATGCATCTGAGATGTATGGAATTGTGCTTATGAAATTGTTCTTATATTTTTGCATATAAGATTAATTAGAATTTGGTTTTGTGCTTGGGACCTTAGTTTTGATAGAATGAATTTTATGTTTCTGAGACTAATAGTTTAAAGTCATTTTGAACCATTTATATAGGTAGAATTTGGAATGTGTAATGACTTGTGAAGCTTTTATTGAGAGCCTGAGACCTTAAGGCTTAGTTTGGTATTGTGGTTTAAAAACTCAATTTTATAAAAACTCAGTTTTAAATAAGCAACCCCAACCTATTTTTTATAATCGTGGTTATTTAAACTAAAAAGTTCTAGATAAGCACGTTTTAAAATTTTACCAAACAAAAAATCTATCTAAAATGGTGATTATAAGTGATTTTAATCCCCAAAACTCAATACCAAACTGAGCATAAGTTGTCGTTCTATTTAAACTGTTCTATATTGTGAGTATTTAGCTATGCAAATGAGTGGAAAATGATTGAGGAATTTAAATATGTGAACATAATTGACAAAACTAGTCAAGAAGCATGTGGAGGACAAAGTTGGAAAGGCGTTTCTAAAGCATATGACATTTTATCTGCATTTGAGTACGTAAATGATGCATTCTCATAAATAACTTTTTATTTGTGTTTATTGTAATCCTTATATTTCTTTTCTTTTCCGGGGTAATGGTTTTATGTCCCTCCATTGTACCATGTTTTAGCATATCAATAAAAAAAATTCAGGCGTGAGGAGGAGCCTCATGACATTACACTTGATTACGTTTAGAACCTTGAAAAAATTGGTATTTTAAAAATATTTTTATTTAAAAAAAAGGTTTGTACAAGGTGACTTTGAATCATTCAAGGCCGGCCCTGATTACCAATTACGAGTTCAAGAGAATCGAGTACAATATGGCATGGCTAGCTAGCCAACCAATGGCAGCCCTAACTCGCGGCGACCAAGCAAGCTAAAGGTGTAAATAATATTGATAAACCAGGAGATAATAGTATGTATTAGCTAGTAAAAACTTCTTTTTGGTTGTGATCAAGGATTAAAATCTCTGCGATATATCCGATATATCCTCCGATATCTCCCTTTTTTGAAGGACCAATATATCTTTAGAGGTCAATATCTTATCTTCCACCGTATCTACGATATTTCCCCGATATTTAGGAAATATCCTCAAATATCACCGATATTTAGGAAATATCTCCGATATTTAGGAAATATCTCCGACATTTATGATATTTTCGATATATCATTGACATATTAAAAAAATATCTGTAAAAAATTGAAATGTTATCCGGAAGAGAAGTAACTAATTCCCTCGAGGTGTATCCCAATGACGAGTGGTGGTCTCGACTTGAAACTGCAACTGCCAATGGAATCAACGTACAAAGGGTATTATCTGAAGAAGTTGTTGGAAACCCAGAAGATAATTTAGATAGTGATGATGCATGGGGCGGCATAGCAACTCCAGATAGTTCAGATGATGATGAAGATGGTGGAAGCGGAAAATGTGATGGAAATACTGGCACCGGGTTTGTATATGGACAATCTTCTACAGTTGGTGGATTGAACAATTTTTCATCTGAAGAAAATTACGATCATGCCTCCCATGATCATGGCTATAGAAGTATTAGGTATGGAGCGCAAGAGGATACCATGTATGGGAGAAGGACTAGAGGTCCAAATGATGATCAAGATGTTGTTTCAGTTGCGCTAAGTTTTGATTCTATCAGTTTAGGTAGTGGGACTGGAACCTCAAATGAATCCCAAGAAGGCAACAATCAATATGACTATAATGTTTATGGCTATAATCAATGCACGGAAGTCAGTGATCAGTCATTCAGTTTTCATCATCCTCACTATCCATTTATAGGGGAAACAGTTGGCAGCTCCAAAGACATATATGATTATCATATTCAACACTACAATTTGTACTATATGAGTCATATGTCTTGGTCTGATTATTGTATTTTTATGGATCAGCGTGTGTCTTATGACTCTTATCAATAACCTAGATTCTCATTCTGGATGTAGATGAAGTTGATATTTGTAATATTTATAATAAATATAATAAATTAAATATTTCAGAAAAAAAAATTCTTCCCAAAATACCGATATTTTTTTCCCGGGTTTCCCCGATATATCCCCGATATATCCGAAATCTCCCTTTTTCAACGGACCGATATATCTACCGATACCGATATTTTAATCCTTGGTTGTGATATATATAGATGAGTTCTTCTCATATGTCGATACATCAAATAGACTGGTTCAATATAGAGGTAGACTAATTTGAGATCAAGTACTCAAGCTAGTTTATTTTTGTGTAGGGTTGGTTGTGGCTTCAAATACTAAATTTCATTGAAATAAATATATCAAATACTTTTCTAGCTAGCCATTGACGTACGTATTTCAATACATTGTGAATGCAATCACCTTTCTTTTATAGAGTACGGTAAGTATAAAGAATGAACTACGTGCTGTATTACAAGGAATGGGTATACTATGGGTCGCATACAATATGTCAAAACTTTATGCCAAGTCTTGTTATTTGCTCAAAATTAACTAATTAATCAAATGGGAAAACAAATTATTTGAGATACAATATGTCAAAAACTTGATGCTAAGTTTGTAATATTTAAGCTCCATCGCCACCCAGACCAGACCAATATTCTGCATGACTATCCAGCTAGTTATTTTCTATTCCTGCATGAGTGCGTACGACTCAGACTCTCAGTAGCCGCGAAGCTTTGGGAAGACGAAGAACCTCATCATTCCGTCTTTACAGTGAGTGCCATTGTGCTCGCCACAAGCAAAGTAGTACGGCTGCCAGCTCTTGAGCACAAACTCAACGCCTTCTCCGCCGCCTTGAGTTGGACTACCCACCATCCTGGCCTGGCTTAAGTCACAGTGTATGAAGCTCCAAAGGTTTGGTAGCATGTACACGCTGTGAGGAGGCGTGGTGTTGTTTGGAGGATCATACTTGAAAACTGCAAGCATCAATTAGACACCATCAGTAACTATACGACCATGTAAAAATGTTGCTGATAAGAAGAATATATGTAGGGTAAAACTCACCTAGAGTGTCCTGGACGTAAAAGGGGCCATTTTTCAGAGACCAGTCTGCATAGTTAAAACCATAATGCCAGTTTTCAGAGCCACCCACAACAATCTTGCTGGGTTCGTTTGTCTTGTTGAGGTGATATGGACCATGGTTAAAATCCCAGCCAGCAGTATAGTTCCGCTGCTGCCAATCCTTGTTGGCTGTGCTAACAGCTGCCACCATGGAAGCAATTAGCAACATTGCAGAAAGTGCTTGTGCAAAATTGGATCCCATATTAATCCCTTCTATCAAAGGCAACAGTTGGACGAAGAGAATGATATTTAGCTAGAAGGTAAAAAAGCTGATATGAAAACTAAGAAGGAAATGGTGAACTAAGATGTTGGCATGCATGGTACTTATAGATGTAGCTAGCTGATACAGTTTAGTGCAAAACTACCAAATTGACAATCCGTTTCTAAATTGGTGGCTGATAAGAATACTGTAGGAGCAATCATTTTTTCCTAATTAAGTCGGTAAGTGCTCCACTTCGATCAATTAGTCTCTTTCTTCTTCCCTCTCCCTCAATTAGAATTACATGTAATTACTTGTTATTGGTGTGTACCTAGCTAGCAAAATCAAAGAATTACCATAGTGGGTTGGTAACAGACTGACAGAAGCTTCTCCATCGGCTGAAGAAGGTCAACCGATGTACCAAATGAGTTTGAAAGTCTAAGCTCTAAGATTTTAACAGAACTAAAATTCGGGAGAACGAATAATTAAGAATTAACGCACCAAGTTGATGGGAATTAAAGTGTATTTGTTCTATACGATTGCATGGTGACATTGGCTGATCAAGACAAGGTTGTAATTAAATTTGGTTGATTGGTTCCATCAACGAATAGAGTTAGAAACCAAAAGGAGCTATATACGACTCATGTATGAGAGCATTAAGCTAGCTAGGCATGAAAGATATATATCAGCTGTTGGGAAATTGATCCCCGCCACACAAGTGCTATAAATTAGATGAAAATGAGAAATAAACAAGCCAAGATTTAACGAGGTTCAGCCAATATCTTTGCCTATTTCATCAGAGAGTATCACCTTCTCTAATGAACCTTCTCTAATGAGAGAATTACATAAGTACAAGATTACACCATTTAAGTTTATGCCCAACCCAAGCCCTTGTATCCAGAATGATACCCCTTGTACACCCTCTCTCAACCTAGAAGATTACTCTACCCCAAGAGTTATTCGCATTCTTGAACACAACTCAACCTATCTTCTATACACGAAGACCCTTAGAGTCACTCCCTTCCTCTCCTTCACTTGCTTCAACACAAACTTCACCTTTTTATAGTCTTTGATAGAAGTCTCTAGAGTTACTCTATCCTATCAATGCTTGTTCATGACCCTCTATCAATGCTCATTCATGACCATGACCAAACCTTCCATCTTCCTCATTATCTCCTTGTAACTCCCTAGAAAGACTACTTATGAATTTAACAATACATTAACTCTTTATGCATCCACTTAACTATGTATCAATTCCATAGATAACTATTACCATGAATGCACAAACCAATAACCTCTATGCATTCATGTCATGCATAATATGGATCTCCACCATGGAGGGATAGACACCAAACCCAACATCAGCTTCAAATACATATTTTGTGGGTAATGCATGCTTTGGTCAATAGGTACAGAAACTCAATTTGCTAAAGGTCAGACAAATTGTTCAATTGTTTTGTGTGTGTGTGTGAGAGATGTTTATAGGGTATACGAACAACATCTCCAACATATTCCGAGAAGATTTTTTTTTTTGCTTCACTGCATTGGCATCGGAGCCTACTGGTTATTTGTATTTAGGTCCAAATCAGGACAAATGTGCTTCTTCAAGCAGTTTTTTCCAGGCATTGGTTGCTCCGCCTCAGATAAATAGCCTGAGGTTGATAAGGAAGAGACTAGCCCTAGTCATAAAGGAGGTAGCTTAATTTTTTGTTTCTTACTAACACCATACTAATCTAGTGGACGAACAAAAGGAGAAAGGAGTTAATCTATATATTACAGGTAGATACATATCTCTCGGCGCGGATTAGTCTCTAGGCTCAGAAAGCTTTTAAGGATACAGTCGTTGATACTCTAATATATATATATATATATATACATATACATGTTTTCTCAGGTAAGGATGTCCGTATTTATTCTTACGGTGTGGAATATTTCCATTTTAGACCAATTTTTTGTTTGAATTTTCACATCTCCACCGTCTAGTCTTTAGATACTAATGTATAGATCATCTTTACAAAATTTCAGCCAATTTGGTTACCATTACGGCACACAAAACTGCGTTTTTCTGTTATAAACATGAACGGTTCAAATTCGATATAATCATGTTCATCCATTGGTTTAATTGAGTTTGAGTGTCTTAATGATAACCAAATTGGCTGAAATTTTACAGAGATGATTTATACATTAGTATCTAAAGACTAGACGATAGAGATATGAAAATTCGAACGAAAAGTTGGTCTAAAGTGGAAATCCGCACCGTAAGAATAAATACGGACATCCTTACATGTTAATACATCATATGTGAGAGATAGATTATTGGTCATACTCGCCTAAGAAGACACATATTGTCATATAAAAGGGGCTTGGGTCTTAGCTAATCCCAATAAACCTAGCCTACACATTTCTTTGAGGGCATAAGAGAAATATACTCTCAAATAAGGGTAAAATAATACTTTTAAGGTGCAATTACTCTATCTTTATAAATACATGTTTCCACCTCTCATTTGGGTAAGTCTCCATCTCCACCCAATTTATACCTTATTTCTACTCTCATGTGGCTGACTTAGGCATCTGAGGGTCGAAGGCCGGCAAACCCGATCTTCTCTCTTACGCCGTTAATTTACTCATGATTGACAGGTTACAGGTCGAGAAGATGGTGTTCTTCCTGCATTCTGTTTGATTCATCCCCTCAAGAATCACGCCGAAACATTACTTAAGAAAGCCTATATATATATATATAGGTTGTAAACACGAAAATATCTGCGACAAATAACAGAAAGACACGTGTATAAATAATTTAATTTAATCAATGCAAATGCGGGTTACAATCTTTGTGAACTCCTCTGATTCTATCTCCGACGTCGATTTGATCCAAAGGTGACGAGCACTTAATCTTGAATCGAATTGTTGTGATTTGGACTTCTTATCATGTTGACGATTTGTAGAAGTTGATTGACCAAGGGCCGTAGAGGCTTGTTCTTGATCGGACTTAGGCCACGAGCAGTGTCAAGTGGTGGTTTGTTCTTTGTCTTGGAGTTGGTGAAGATGTCGGCTATTTGGCAACTTGATGACTCTTCGGGATTTGATAACTTCTAGACTTGAGGTTGATGAAGAATCGGTTATTTGGCAGCTTGATGATTCTTTAGGATTTGACAACTTCTAGACTTGAGGTTGATGAAGAATCGGCTATTTGGCAGCTTGATGATTCTTCAGGGATTTAGTGAAGATCTGGCTACTTGGGGAGCTTGATAGTTCTTCAAGGATTTTGGGGAGGCTTCTGAGCTCGCGGAGGGATTTTTTTTTTCTCTCTCTCTCTCTCTAGTTAGCTCCTTTGTTTCTGCCCCCTCCTATTGGTATGAGAGGGGGTATTTATAGTGTTAACATTCCTCCACTTAAGGCAAGTAATGAAGATTCTGAATCAATAATATTTTCTTAATCGAATCAATGAATCTTGACTGATTGATTTACTTGCTGATTTTAACACAATCAGATCAATCAAATCTTAAGATTTAGATATGCCCAGATTGCTTTGGATTAATGTCCTATTTTGATCAAGATCTTTAGTAAGGGGCAAGCCATCTCGCGGATATGGAAAGTATCTCGCGAGGAACCTTGATTTCCAAGCAAGCGGTGATTTCTGATACTAGTTCGCGGATTCCCCCACACGAGGCCATCTCGCCTCACCTTCATGTCAATCCACGCGCGCGGAGCAATTTCGCTTCGCCTTCATGTAAATCTACGCGAAGTCCGTTTCGCCTCGTGAAGTCTAGTTCGCCTTGAGAAGTCTAGTTCGCCTTGCGAAGTCTATTTCGCCTCGCCAAGTCTCGTTCGCCTCACCAAGTCGTGTTCGCCTCGCGAAGTGCCGTTCGCCTCGCGAAGTACCGTTCACCTCGCAAATTACGGTTCACCTCGCGAAGTGCGGTTCACCTCGCGAAATGCGTTTCACCTCGCGAAGTCCGGCTCGCCTCGCGAAGTTCAGTCCGTCTCGCCTTCATTTATTTCTATGCGAGCCATCACTTATAAACCCAATTATTTTGTTAAATTTTACATGTCTACATAAGTAATCTGGATTCTTTGTCTTTTGGAGTTGTTGATTTCTTGTTGTTGGCATCCGTGACTCCATAAACTTATGAACTATCTGAAGAACTTATCTTTGTTCTCAAAATATGATTGAGATTCTAAATCAAAACTTGTTAACTTGATGTGAGAAAAACAAGACCGAAGTACAGAAGGAATGTTAATACGATCAGGAGGATTGAGATTCTAAATCAAAACTTTTCCAAACATAACAGGAAAATTTTCTTAATCCCGAAAGTAAAAGGGAAAATTTTTAACAGATGTAGTAGTCATCTATGGGAGGTCATTATACATAGAGTCTTATGAAGTTATAAATTCAGGACATACACACGTAGAACAAGAATCCTGCATCAATATTGATTTGGTAATGTTGGCTGGCTGTCTGCTCATAGGTATCAAAGAGCCAAACTCACTTTATGATGTATATGACAAGGAATGCTGATGTTTACATGGTTTAGGATGCTATAGCTTTCAAGCTTATTACGGGTATAACTTGCATGCTAATGTATGATGAACAAATGTCGTTTGCTTTTCGGTCTTTTGGTCTGTGGCTTTACTTCTTTTGTATAATTTGTATAAAAAATACACTCATGTTTAGCTTCTTTTTACCTCTGATATTCACCTTTAGAAAGTAACAATGGCAATCCGATAATGATATTGTGTATAAAATATAGTTTGACAAAAAATAATCTGGTGTTTAGAGTTGGAATAGAAAATGGAGTGGCAATTTAGGCACATTTTGTAACCAAAAAAAAAAAATGGAGCGGCAATGATGAGAGGGAAGGGCACAAATTGGGCTCTAGACAAGAACGTGGGAGTTGCCTTTTGATTTGCATGCTGGCATGTCCATACTACTTGCTAGATAGAGAAGAAGGCCGTCAGTCCAGTTTTCTTCTTCAAGTTACAGTCTTAGTCTTACAGAAAAGAAAGGTTCACATTTTTCATAGGGTCAATATTCGATTTGCTTGGAAGTTTCTGTTTTTGGGTTTGCTTTATATTCAGGTTTTGATATTAAAGAATCATCATTTTCTTAGTTGGTCTGTGGCTTTGTGTAGTAATGGTTGTATTGATTCCAATTGTGAACATGACTCATATTTTGAGGGAGAGTTCTTGCATTTGATCTATTTGTATCATATGGTGGTGATGGAGAATGGCTAAAAGGACCCCAACGCTTCAAAAGCCTATCTAACTCAATACCAACTCCATTTGGGTGAGTTACCCGGAAATCGCAATGAGGCTAATGCAACTCCTGTGATTCTGCTGACCAACATCTCCGAGAATTTTCTTTTGGATCCCATGGTTCTCTTTGGTTATGTGAGAAACTTTTGGGAAAGAGGAAAATAAAAGGTTCAGGTAGTTCAGTGTATGATTTAGTATGTTTTTCCTTTGTACCATGTTTAGACCAATTTTGAGAATTGATTAACTCTTTCATGTCCCCCTCTTTGTATTGTTTTTTCTCAATTATTAATAAAGTGTTCATGTATAATTCTGGATGAGGTTTGCAGACGCTGATGGCGTATCTGATAGGTGGTTGGTTATCCTCCCGCTAACCTGCAATAACAAGGGTGACCGAGGGCTTCCGGTCTTTCCTCCTCCGAAGCTTAAGTCAGTATCTTTGCAGAATGTAATTAATGAGGGTAGTTAATGATACCTGACAAGCTGGTGGCTGAGACATATTTATGGCTCAAGAGTGGGTCTTTCTTCACTTGAAAACCGATGTGGGACAACTCCCCTTTGTTGTTAGTTCAAACTCCCACTTTTCTTATACTTTCCGAGACTGTTCCCGACCCAAGGCTGCCACCGAGGTCGTGCCCGGCCCATCCTTTTCTCAGACGAGAACCCTAGGGCGGCCTTGGTTGTCTTAACCATGATGGGATGCTTACTGGTTTACAGGTTTGAGAGGTTGTTTTATGCACAACCGACTAGAAGTCCTCCCAAGTTCCCGTTCAAGACACATCTTGAGTGGGGATTTGCTAAAATAAGTCTGTAGACCAGTATACTATTTTGAATGGGTCCCGCCCATAGTTGCCCCAAGTCCGGACTCATGATGTGGGTTGAACGGGTGTTACATTCTTTCATGGACAAGGGTAGCGAGCCATTCCATATCCGGTGTTACTATTCATCGACTACATAAAGTATTTATAATAATTATTCATCTGCATCTGACCAATTTTGAGAATTGATCATGTGCATCTATATTCATTGTTGGAGAGAGGAACTCAGTCACTCGGTTCTAGAAAAGAACAATATAGCAATATATAGGTGATGAGAGACGATGAAATAAAATCGATCTGTTGTAAGGTTTCTAACAATAAACGACTCTACACGTTGATAACGGTAGACGGAAAACCCGGTCAAGGGTTGAAGATTTTTTTTTGTTTCACGTTGATAGGTTTTTTACCACATAGTAGACTTATCCTGAGTTGAGTGAGTTTTTTTTTTAAAAAAGCCACGTGTCGGCTTTTTAATGGCAAATGAGGACCAAATATCATGCTGAGGTAGTCCTCCCGGAGGACAGACAAATTTCTCATGTTGTAGTGAAGATTAATCGAGTATTATGGCCAAAATTAAGCAATTTGTTGAGTAAGTAGTGAGGATTATCATAAGATGATGAGAAACTGGACATAAATTAAGTCAAATGGGGATTATCTAATTTATTATGGTACATATATAGAGCTGATCTTACAAGAGTAGTTTCTGTGCTAGAACTCCTTTTATTTAAATATCATATACAATGAATCAATAATCGAGCTATAGCTATAATATTTTTAGGGTTTAGGGTTTGGAAACTATGATTCTAACCAAGAGCTAGACCACCGATCGATGTAAGGATATAGTCCTTCAAAATAGAGAGACTGAAGAGACCACGCACCATCATCTTAAAGGGATCTACGTACTGCCCTCCAAAACTGACTCATGTATGTTCGAGACTTCGAGGCTAGCTAGGGCGACTGAAAAGTAGGGATTTTTTACAGGCGTGTGTGGATGAGGCAATTCGCTAAGAAAATCCTATGTAAATGCTCAAGGGCGGTACGTTTTGCCTAATGCTTTCAAGTTATGCCAACCTCCATCAGTTGAGTTTGTGTGTTCTCTCAAGTGATGACATTTAACAAACTTTTCATACGATCGAATGAAGAAACATATATATTATGGTATACTGCATAATCTAAATTAAGAATACATGCTACGATAATTAATGTAGAAACATTGTTTTTAGTACGTACACATCTTCACTACAAAGAACTAATACAGGAAATGATCGAATATACCAAATAATGCGCGCCAAGTATATGTCAAAACTCTGCAAGTCTTGTTATTTGCTCAAACGAAATTAATAAACCAAATACAAAAGAAAAGAAAACGCTTCCATTGTGGCCAGAAAACAAGTATATATCTGCTTTAATTTCTGTACTTGCGAGACCGCGAAGATCTCAAACTCTCAGTAATGCCAACCACGAAGCTTTGGGAAGACGAAGAACCTCATCATTCCGTCTTTACAATGAACACCACCATGCTCGCCACAAGCGAAGTAGTATGGCTGCCAGCTCTTGAGCACAAACTCAAAGCCATTTCCGCCTCCTTGTGTTGGACTTCCCACCATCTTGGCCTGGCTTAAGTCACAGTGTATGAAGCTCCACAGGTTTGGTAGCAAGTACACGCTGTGAGGACCTGTCGAGTTGGTTGGTGGATCATACTTGAAAACTGCAAGCACCCAAATTAAGCACCGTCATGAATAATACGTGTAAATCTTCAAAGCAGTGTTAGTAATTAAGTAGCTAGTCAAACTCACCTAGAGTGTCCTTGACGTAAAATGAGGCATTTTTCAGAGACCAATCTGCATAGTTAAAACCGTAATGCCAGTTTTCCGAGCCACCAACAACGATCTTTTTGGGTCCTTCTGTCTTGTTGAGGTGATATGGACCATGGTTGAAACCCCAGCCAGTGTAGTTCCGCTGCTGCCAATCCTTGTTGGCTACGCTAGATGCCACCATTGAAGCAATTAGCAGCATTGCAAAAAGTGCTTGTGCAAACTTGGAACCCATATTAATTTCTCTATGAAATGCAACACTTGTTGGAAGAAGAGAGAACAAAACTATTGAGGAAGGTAGAAAGCTAATACTTGGAATAAGATGGTGAATTTAGATGTTGGCAATGCATGGTTCTTATAGATGTAAGATTGGTAGGAAGCTGAGAGAGTTAAGTGCAGAAGTACCAAATATATGTTGACAAACCCTTTCTAAGTTGGTGGCTCAGTGGCTGGTAATTAAGAAAAAGAAGATCATGATATTTGTCAACATTTGTCGAAATGCTCGATCGGTAGTGAATTAATATTAATCGAATTGCTCAGTAGTAATCGAAATGCTCCTAATCAGGTCTGCTCCTAATTAGTCATGTAGTCACCCCTCCACTTATGTTTTCTTCCCTTTCTTACTCCACTACATGCGTAACATGACTGCCATTAGGTCAAAACAAAATCTAACATATGAGGAGCCTTTCTAGTGAAGACCCTTAAGTTGGGGATTAATTGAAGACTTTTCGGTTTATGGTTTAAAAGACCTATTTTTCAATCACATCTTGGCATCTCATCCGTTCAGTTTTTAGGTCTATATGTGTAGATCAACCCTACAAATTTTCAGTCAAATCGATGATCGTTAAGGTAACAAATTAGATCAAATTAATGGACGAATCAAATCTATCAAACATGAACCGTTCAAATTCATAATTGGTAAATCACACTTATGAATGTCTTAACGATTTTCAATATAGCTGAAAATTTACAGAAATGATCTACTTATAAATACCTATAAACTGAACGGTTAAGATGTGAATATAAGATCTAAAAATAGGATAAGCAGAAAAGTCCTCAACTTAAGGGTCCTCATTAGAAAGACTTCCGTAACATATGTATAGTGAAGGTAGCTTCTCCATCAGCCGAAAAGAGGGTCAACCAAATTCATGGGTAGTCTTATGGTATTTGGAAGTCAAATACTACTAGAAAATCTGCGTTATGATTTTTGACCTAACTTGAAATGGAGGAAAACGAGTATGACATGGTGATGACATTGGCTTATAAGAAACCTTTGCAAAATTGGTAGGGTTTTCCACCTCCCATTATATGCAAGCTAGCGTGACCAAACTCTCAGCAATCACATATGCTTTATGTTTTAACAAACTAAAGTAAAATCAAAATGGCTAAGCAGGAAACAAAAATAAAAATAAAATAAAATAACTACAGTCATATGAGAGTTTTGTTAAGGAGAAATTTTTCAGTACTACCACTACTAGAAAAAAGTTCTTAGGTGACAAATTTTTTTCGTCACCTCAGAGCTTCTGTCGTCATGTAAACACTTAGCTGACGAAAATTTCGTGTAATAAGTGACGTTAATTTAATGTTGACCACGTGGATGGAGACCTTAACGTTTTCAAAAACTGATGGATTTTTTTCATAGCCGTATTTAAGTACACTGATCATATCAGATGGTTGAATTTTTATTTTGTAAAATTTAGCCAATAGAACCACAACGTGTCTACTAATGTGGTATAACTTATTTAGTAGATTATATGCAAGTGTAGATATTTGTGAACCAACTATAGGGAGGAAGCAATATTTTCAAAAATCTTGTGAAATAGGATGTCATCGGTATGGTGAAATACGACTATGGTTTGAAAAATCACATATTTCCGGTAACGTTTGGTCCCTGATACAAGCGGTTAACCCTATATATGCTTATGTTTCCTTATGTGGAGCCCTATGGTCGAGAGGTGAACGTACCCAAATTTTTACATGAGTTGTTACATCTCATCAATGTGAGAGTTTTGTGTGAAAGAATCAATCAAACTAGGTCATATAGGGGTAGGAAAGAGTGTTTTCGTGTAATAAGTGGTATTAATTTAATGTTGACCGAGTGGATTAAGACCTTAACGTTTTCAAAAACTGGTGGATTTTTTTTCATAGCCGTATTTAAGTACACTGATCATATCGGACGGTTGAATTTTTATTTTATAAAATTTAGCCATTATAATTAACCACAACGTGTATACTAATGTGGTATAACTTGTTTAGTAGGTTATATGCAAATGTATATATTTGTGAACCAACTATAGGGAGGAAGCAATATTTTCAAAAATATTTTGAAATAGGATGTCATCGGTATGGTGAAATACGACTATGGTTGAAAAATCACATATTTCCGGTAACGTTTGGTCCCCGGTATAAGCGGTCACTATACGTTTATGTTTGCTTATGTGGAGCCCTATTGTCGAGAGGTGAAAGTACCCAAATTTTTACATGAATGGTTACATCTCATCAATGTGAGAGTTTTTTGTGTGAAAGAATGAATCAAACTAGGTCATATAGGGGTAGAAAAGAGCGTTTTCATGTAATAAGTGACGTTAATTTAATGTTGACCGCGTGGATTGAGACCTTATCGTTTTCAAAAATTGGTGGATTTTTTTTTATAGCCGTATTAAGTACACTGATCATATAGTATGGTGGGTTTTCTAAAATTTTACTTTTACCTCGTAGTTGGTTCAAAAAGACACACAACTTTATGTTTCGTTACCTTAGTAAAGGTGTTAGACGACGAATTTATTTTCGTCACAAAAGTAAGTTCTTAGGCGACGAAATGCATTTTCGTCACCAAAGTGCTCAAACTTTGGTGACGAAAACATATTTCGTCACCTAACCTATCACTTACATGACGAAATATATTTTCGTCACCTAAGTGCTCAAAACTTTGGTGACGAAATATGTTTTCGTCACCTTACCTATCACTTACATGACGAAATTTATATTCATCACCTAAGTGCTTAAAACTTTGGTGACGAAAATATAGTTCGTCACGTAACCTGTTACTTACATGACGAAATATACTTTCGTCACCTAAGTTAGCTATATGGTGACGAAAATATAGTTCGTTACGTAACCTGTTACTTACATGACGAAATATATTTTCGTCACCTAAGTTAGCTATAAGGTGACGAAAATAGTGGCGAAATAATGTTTCGTCACCTTACCTTACTTAGACGACGAAAATTGTCACTAAGGTTTCGTCACTAAAGTGTTCTCTTAGGTGACGAATTAAAAATATTTCGTCACCTTAGAACCTTTTTCTAGTAGTATACGGTAGGACCACATGACAATCTAACGTGGTCCTCCCTTGCCAATTAACTGTTGACACGTGAATTTATTACAACTAAAATATGAACTAAAGTTTTCTATATTTTGTGAAATAACTGTCATAGGTCTTTTATGAGTTTGACCTAGGGTTTAGGACTTTAAGGTATAAGATTTTGGGGTTAGGGTGTAGGGTATATGGTTAGGGTATAGGTTTAATGTATAGGGTATAGGGTTTAGGATTTAAAAAATCAACATGAAACCCAAAATGGTCTTTAACAAAATTGCTAAAATAATTTTTCATCATAAAAATCCACATGTCAAATTTTGAATGAAATGGAGAACAATGCCAGACTGCCACGTGGTCCTTCAGGAGCACTGAAAATTTTCTCGTTAATCTGGTATCAAATTGATGCGGGAAGCATGAACACAATAGTAACAATCGAAGGTCATATAAGATAGGCTAGATCCATTAACAATTATGTTGGAATCTACCGACAACAACCTTGAATTAATCCACAAGATTAAGATTTCTCGAATCCATGAGAACTTTTGGAATCCACAAGAAAAATTGTGAAAACACAATGTTTATTAATATGAAAGATTGATCCATGATATAAAAAAAAATGGTGGAGCTTATATATAGACATCCATACCTAACACAATCACAATGATAATCTAATAATGAATCATAAGAATCCAAATTAAGAGGAAAAAAATAACCCTAAAAGAAAAATAAATTTAGCCTAAAAATATTATATCGCAAATTGGATAATTAAAACGACATCTCTTTATAATTACATAAATTAGCATTTATGACGCCCTAACTCGATCTGGCCCAGATTCTAACAACAATAGTATTTAATCGTTTTAACAATCAACAAATAAAAAAACATAAAAAACCAATCGTGAGATTGATACGGCCTCCTACCCAACGTCAAGATAAATTATTTTTTTCCGCACTACACAATATGTGGTGACATGTGTGGGCTGTGGTAGTGTGCACGGGCAAGCTAGCAGGTGAACTACATACTACATCGCCTGAGAACATGGTTTTGTGCTTATATGTGCAAACTCGCCTCCTTATAGTGACACGCATTTTGGGGTGAAATCTCAAATTCAAATGAAACTATGACATGATGACTGGAGGAGGGCTCAAAGAAGACAATATTTGTTGCGTGGACTAGGCTGTGATAGATGGTATCAGGGCATGTTTTCGGCTGAAGTGTGCCAATGAGGGTGTCGGTCCTTTAAGGGGTGGATTGTGGTGACCTGTGTGGGTGGGTGGGAGCTAGTGAGAACCAACATGCTAGAATGTGCACTACATCCTACACCATCTAGGGAAGACATGTTGTGCTTAAATGTGCAGATTCACTTTCTTGCAATAAGACGATATCAAAGCATGTCCATAGCAGGATATGTGCCGATAAGGGCTTTGTTCCCCTACTTTTAGGGGGTGGGGGAGGGGGTGACCTGTATGGGTGCTAGTGAGCACTAACGATATAGATGATGCAGTACTTCGCACATCGCCTAGAAGCGACATGTGTCCATATGCTATGTCCATATGCTTAATTATATGTGCAGACTCACATCTTTATAGTGAGACGCTTTTTCGAGTGTAAATTCAAAACCAAAAATCATGCGGACTTTGAACAGACAAATATCACGCAATGTTGACTATCCCAAAATTACTTGATCACTTGTAATGGTTCCACATTTATAACAAGGAAACGCAACAAGAACAAAGTTATATCCACTGTACAACAAAAACACCACAACCAAGATTGAGTTTAAGACCCAAATCTCTCGATTATGCTTTAAAGGTCTCAAGACATGTTTTGCTCTTAATTTTTTAGACGATGAGTATTACCGTTACATGAGAATTAGATAGATGTAGTTGGATGTCATTTGTAGTACCTTGACCTGTGCTTACTTGTAACGAGGACTACCTATCTTTGTCACCACTGATCGGGACAAGCGGACCAGGCCAAACGACGTATGAGTCTTCGGACCAAGGATAATCAAAGAAATTACATAATGCTGCTTATGAATTGAGAAAAAAGAAAAGAAAAAAGAAACAGAGTTGGACAGATGTAATTGGTTGTGATGAAAGTTTGATGACAAACAGGTCACAAAACCAACATCCCTCAAATCTCACCACCTCTTCACTCATTTTTCAAATCTCGGCCCGCTCTGCCTTCCTCTGCCACACTCCCCCCCACTCTCCACCATCTTCTTACAACCTCCGTACGATCAGACGGTGCTCGCGATACAGCGATGGGCCCACAGCCGAAGACCGCCGGCCGAACGATTTCGCAGCAGGCCTTCGACGAGGTCGTCAAGGAGAACATCGACGATCTCGGAATGGACCCCGCCGAGGCCCTCCAAGACGCCATCGAAACCCTAACTCTTCAGGGCGTCGATCTCTCTGGTCTGCTCCTCTTTCCCTATTCCCCCAATTCGATTTGATCTTGTTTCCCGCTTAAATTTTAGAAACACGTTGCCAATTACTTAGAACTGATCTGGTAGTAACAATAACAGCTCCGGCCTAGTAATTTTGGAAAGTAAATGTAAATTTGTAACTACTGATTTCATTTGCATTAGGTAAATTTGCGGTGGTTGTGTTTATACAGGGATTGTCACTTGTGTGCCGGGAGAGGGTGGTGTGAACCCTGTGATTCAGTGTTTGGATAGACTGAAGGAGTTGAATTCTGTTGATAACAGTCAAAATGGTGACGAGATAGCTAAGTTACTTGATGAACTTACAGAGCTCTGTAACTCTGAAGGTTCTGGAAACTCTGCAATAGCCTCTAGAAATGGAGCGATAGAATTGGTTTGTTCAATATGTTCTAAGCTTTCGACCGGGTGCCAGGGCGCTCTTGTTTCAGCTTTGAAGGCCATGGCTTTATTACTTGATGGTATGATGGATACCTTAGCTTGATTGTATAGTTTCTTGTGAAGTTATCTTCAGGCATTGTGTTTGTTGTTTGTGACTTCTGCAGTTTTGTTGGTTTTCAGATTTGCAAAGTAGAGAGGCATTTAGAGCAAGTGGCGGACCAAAGCTTGTGGTGGGTATTATAACCGATGGATTTGAGAATATCGACTTATTGAGCAGTGGCTTTTCTGTCATTGCTGCTGCTGCAACGGGTAATGAGGTTATAAAAGAGTCTTTTATGGAGTTGAAGACTGATGAGCTTATTCTGCGAGCACTTAGTGTAAAAAGTGAAGGCGGCGTTGATAGTTTATATGATGCCATACGGATTCTTTTAACACCTGATGACACACGTGTTTTGGCTTCCCAAGTAAGTCAAGAATTCTTGCATACGCCCATCTCATATCTAAGATAAAAAGTGTACATGAAGTAATCAATAATTCAAACATGAGTACCTAACAACTATGCGGGTAACTTTTTAACTTCATGTTTAAATGCTTATATGTTACAAATATTCATATTATGAACTCAAACTTTCAGGTTTATGGTTATGCACGGAAATTTGCCAAAATAGGAATTGCAGGAGCTCTGGTTGACTCCATACGTGTGGGGCTAAGCTCACCTAGTCTTGTTTCAGCCAGCATTGCTTTGAAAGCTGTTGCTGTTAATGTAAGAACGCTGTACTCTGTTCAAATGTCATCTGATGTGTATGTTTTAGCAAAACTCATGGGGCATTTATATATTCAACAACATCTTTAGACAACACTATTCAAGTTATTTTCTGTATATGTTGATTTGTGTTCTTGCTCATATGGTCACTATCCTGTTACGAAAGATTTCCAAGTAGCCTATGTTCTTAGTATTATTGATGCTGATCCTACCTTTTGAAATCTAGTAACAAGCGTCCAACATGATTTGTATTCTGAGATCCGCAATTTTCTCTGGTATTGTCTTATGAAGTCAGTACTATGTTATACAGATACGTATAAGTTGGGAAAATCGCTTTTACTGAGCATGATTTACGTGACTCTATTCTTCCAAGGAGTATCTACTCTAAGTGGCATGCCATAACTCAGATTAGAGTAGGCCAGTATATTATGGGTCTCAATCGTTTAACTAATACATCTTGCCAACACTTCTGAACTTTGTTGACTAGATAACTTGGTCTAACTTCTGTCCACATCATAATAAGTCATGTAAATAGAAATGTTTTATTATGATTACTATTCTTGTTCTGCAAGTATGTCTCAATGTGATAACAATTTGACGAATATTGGTGGGGTGGAATTATAGCAGTATGGTCTAACTCTTAACAAAGAGTTTCATACAATGGTTCCAACTTAGGTTTCTAATCCTATTAATTACAAATTTGGTTTTATTGCACACCAAATATTATCTTTTCTGGATTTTTACAGTTGGGCTTTCTTTTTCCACAGGATGAAATATGTACAACCATTTCTGAAAATGGTGGTATTGATGCAGTTCTTGTTTGTATTGATGATAGTAGTGAACAAGGCAATAAAACTGTTGCTAAAGTTTGTTGTTCATTGCTTTCCAAGGTATAAGCTATATCATATCCTTATTACATAATGTTTTGTATAAGTCTATAAGACACCATGAATTTTATGTGCTATAGAATTTCAAACTTTATTGCTTATGTATAATATGAAAAAAAAATAATTGAAATCCAACAGCTCTTACCTACATTCTTTAGTAGTCATTTATTTCTCTAACTCCTTGAGTTCAAGGTAAAAAATAAAAGTGATTATTCCAAAAACCTGTTTAGAAAGATTTAAGGTCTAGGATTCTTGGACTCTAGGATTTTCTATTGAAAGAAAATATGTAGCACCTCTTATGTATTATCATATTTTAGTTGGCAGGAAGTGACATCAATAAGAAAACCATTGTTGAGAAGGGTATGGATAGGCTAATCAAACTCTCTGGTAGATTTTCGGATGATCCTTCAGTCCTGCAAGAGGTAAAGTACAATTTTGCATGATAAATGTTAATGACTAATTTTGGCAATGCAACATCATTTTTCCCGTTTATGTGATCAGATTCTTGCAAAACCTGCTGTAACAGTTTCTTGAACTATTAGCTGTCTAATTCCATTTTTCTTGTCAATTAACTGGACTTGTCCATCATGTTACAGATTATGTCTCTTATTTCAGTACTTTCTTTAAGATCTCCTGAAAATGCGGCCCGCGCAATTGAAGCTGGGGCTGGAGAACTTGCAATCCAAGCTATGCAAAATTTTCCTGCGGCACAGCTACTGCAAAGAAATTGCTGTCTAATGATCCGAAATCTTGTTGTAAGAAACTCAGAAAACAGGTAAAGTCAGTTTGCTACAAAATTTCATCCCCCTGCCCACCTTTATCTTAAAAAACACATATACTTGAAGCAAAACTTGCATAACTTCCAAATGGTTGTGACTCCTTTCATCTTCCTGTGGTCTCAACATGGCTTCTTTCTATCTCACTCTACAGCTCAATCATTTTTCCCTTGGTTTATGCATTATATGAAGCACTTTCCGCCTTGTCTTTCTTTGTGGTTCCCATTATGTTTAGCACATCCTCAGTTGATTTGTCTTTTTGCAAGATTGAGCTAAGCTATAGTGAGAACTAACTTCAACTTTTTTCCTTGGGCAGAACAATTTTGCTCAATAGCGGTGTTGAAAAATGCATAAGGAAGGCCAAGCAAATCCATCCAAGCTGTAAGGAGGCTGCTACAGACGCCTTAAGAGATTTGGGACTTGATGATTACAACTTGTAATTATCAAAAAGCCTATACTCTATTTCCTGTCCAACCATCCCCAGTTAATTTTCCTTGTTTGGTTTCGTTTTGCCTGAGGTCTGTTATGTAATGGTTGATTTTGAATTTCCAACAGTTGGGGGATCTTAGTATTTTTGAAATTATATTTTCTTTGAGGTCTGTTTGGAAAAGTTATTGACAATGCCAAAAGCCAATGTTTAAAACTAAAATATCTTCTTATAGCATTAAATGGAAATAGACAACTGCTAATGTTTAGTACCTGTTTGGTGCTTTCAGTGCTGCAAATAGTCATTTCAGATGTAACAAATATTGTGTTTGTTCACCAAATAAAAAGATTGTACATTCAAATAACTAAAGGGATTCATTGCAATGGGCAAGAAATAGACAATTTGGAAGATTATAGAACACCTTCCTAATGCTCCCTGAATTAACAGCTGCTAACTAATAATACAAGCAAGCTTCTAAAAGGCCCCGCCTAGGACCGCCTAGTCCCCGCCTAGGCTCTAGGTTGTAACAAGCCGCCTCGCTTTTCTTCCAGGCCTTTGTGCCAGGCTGTGGGCGATTAGGCGGCAACCTAGCTCGCCTAAATGCCGCCTAGCCCGCCTAGATGCCGCCTTGCCCGCCTAGGCTGCTAAGCTCTACGACTATTTTTGTTTTCTTTTTATGTGGGATTGTTATATTGTGGGGAGTATGAGAGTATAAGAGTTAATTGTGTGTTTAAAATTAGAAGTGTATATGTTTATTGCTGTTATTGCTCACTTTTACAGGAAGTTATGCTAAATTTTAGTTATAATTTATTTTATAAATGAGTATGTATTAAATTGCATAAAATATATATTTTTAATTAATAAATCTTGAAAAATACAAATCGCCTAGTCCCCGCCTAATCCTCGCCTAGGATGTCCAGGCTCTAGGCTGTGGGTTACTGCCCGCCTAGCGCCTAGCGCCTTTTAGAACATTGAATACAAGGTTGCCAGACCCCATATTAATTTGAATTCAAAGGAGTTGCCAATCATCTTCTTCATGTGCGCTTCCATCAGCATCGACATCTTCATTGTTTTGATCTCCAGCATTATCACCCAAACCATCACCACTCTGGCTAGGTGGCCTGGACACATTTTGTGTCTCAGCTGTCACAGTAAACAGTGGAGCACCATTTGATTCATCTGCCAGTTTCGAAGCTCGTAGACAAAAATCATCAAAATCATCTTTGTCACGGCAATAGAATCCAATCGCCAAGGATGGATCAATCGTATCTAAAGGAATGTGGCGTATAACATTGCAGTGGTAAGATGCAGTAGCATCACTATCAACTACCTCTGAATCATTCCTACTCAAATCGACTACAGGCTGAACTTGATGCGGATCAAGGTAAATAGCATTTTCATCTTGCACTCCAATAATGTAGGTGGATACACCAGGTTTGCCACCCATGATGCCAACACTTTGAGGAAAGGTAAATGTAGCTCGCAAGGATGGAATGTACCTGGGATTGAGTTCTTCAAGTCCAAGAACCAAAGGAACCAACAAAAGAATCGGGGTCCAATCAACTCGACCTCTCGAGAACTCCAAACAATGTCTAGATGCATCTTCAATACACACAACTGGAGCACCGCCTCTCTCCCCATTTTCGTCTCCAGAAACAATGTAAACAGCCATTGGCAGTGGCTGATCATTAAGCTCCCGAGCCGCTTCTGCCGCCCCCTCAGCCTCCCTCTGCTTGCACACAAGAGTCTCCCAAGACCGGCACATGGCATAAGGACCAACCCACGACCCTGCAGCAAGGTTATAACCCTTGCCCGCCTCAATCAAGTTATGAATTGAGAACACCGCAGCTTCGGAATCACCAAACAGCCGCAGGATCTCAACATACTCTTGTTCCAATCCGCAAGACTTGTCCACAGGCCGCCTCCAAGATCTTCCCAGCCTGTGGAAAAGCAATCCCTGCGCCACAAGCATCTGGCTGCTCCGAATCATACACCCCCAATTCACATCACTCGTAAACTTGGAATCTCCACCCTCTATCAAATCGAATCCTCTCCTATACGTCATCAAGATCCTCGACGAGAAATCCTGCTCGAACGCCAAAGGAGACGACTCGGACTCGTCGAAATTGTAGCACACACCGAGAAGCCAAACGTCACTGGATGAGGAGATGGGAGCTGCACGGCTGGACCCAACTACACGCTCGTGGATTCGGCGCATCACAGCTGCAGTCCAAGACCCATCCATCGTGAATCGGCGGATTCGGTCTTTCCAGAACTTGGCTCCTCGGTTGAGTCCCAGTTTGGCTAGATCCGGAACCGGAACAGGAACAAGACAGGAGAAGGAGCTGTAACCGGAGATCGAACAGATTGGGGACAAAACAGGACCATGTGAGAAGAAGCCCAAAACTGTGAAACCCTAAAGAGAGAAAGAGAAAGAGAAGGGAAACCGTGTGGTGGACTCAACTGAAATTAAACTGCTAACGTAGAGAAAATTTCCGCCCCGAATTGAGATAACTCCAAATATTCAGCAGCGAACTTGAACCGGGTTATACGTCTCTCTCTGGTCTCTCTCTACCAAAACAATCCTCAATATTTTCCAAAAGATTTAAAAAGAAAAATCATTGGTTTAAATTAAAAAAATTCCCTGTCACCCTGGTGCCACCTACCTCCGGTGTCCGGTGACGATGCAACCTCTACTGTAATGTGGAGACAATTTGGTGACATCTCATGGAATGATTGGTATAGGACTTTGAATTATATATGATTTTAGAAATATATTTCATTGGAGAATAAAATGCTAATATGATATATATCTCTAATGAAGTTGATAATAATTCTAAAAGAAAAGTTTGTTGAATGAGAAAAGATAACGAGAATAACGGTCTACTTATTTATTGATAATAATACTTATTTATAAGCATTACATAGAGTCTCCTGAAGAATCTAGAAGTTTTATCAACTGTAATCTATTCTAATAAGGAAACTGGATTAACCAATCCTACGTGTATTAGGGCAAGACACATAATAGAAGGACGAAACTATAATATCCTTAAACACTCCCCCTTGTGTTACGTCCCTAATACGATATGGTGCTTATGGTGTTGCCTCGGTAAAAACCTTGCCAGGTAAAAGAAAAACCTCGTGGTTAAAACAAAAGACTTGGACGAGGGAAAAAGAGCACAACGCACCAACTACAATTGAAGATAACATGTAATGCATGTAGACTCCCCCTGATGTCTACACAATGACTCCCCCTGATTGGTAACTCAATCTCGGAGTACAAATAAACGGCGCAAGCCAATACACTTCAGATACTTCAAAAGTAGACTTGGACAACGATTTAGTCATTAAATCCAGCCACAACATCCTTAGATTAAACTTGCAATGCTTAGCATTACTTTGATCTTGAAGGAGAGGTTGCCTAACAACTCAAAACATAAGTTCGCGTTGAAAATTAGATTCACACGTGACATGACTTTCGTGTACTTAAACAGTCATAACGTCTTCGATACAATAGGTATGGACGAACCGTAAAAAGTTTTGGAAACTAGACACACGTAGCTTTCCAACCATACAAGGTCTATAACCTATTTCATCTTGAGCTGATCACAAATCTCTGTCGAAGTTGACTGTTCTGCCAAAGCAGATTCTCGGATAGATCCGTCCTACTTTATGAAGATAGCCATAACTCACTCAATATGATATGTGTGATCAAATGGTTGGTGTCCCTGGAAAGTAGACACATAGCCCTTTCCAATGGTACAAATATCACCATTTTACAACGAGTGAGCTATCATGTAGGTCCGGTGAAAGTTGACCTACGAAACTGGGTAGATTCTGATTTCGCATTTGATGTGTCTTTCTGTAGGGATGAATAAGCCTGAACCTTTCATAGAAGGAATCACTGCCATTACATTGGCGTTGCGTGGGTGCATCCGGCCACTACCTTGATGTTCCTTCACACTCATCTAAGAGGGAGCGAAGCTGCTCGACCGCTATAAAGTTGAATGACTAAGGAGAACTTGGCCTTACATGTTTATAGTGAATGAGATGTCGAGTCGAGCATATTGTAACAAGTACATGAATGTGCTACAATACTTAGATGGAGAATTTCTCCTAACACTCCTTCGTCATATGGACGAAACATGTCTTCTCAAGACTTCGACCGATCAAGGGATACATATAGGCATAACTTCATCGTCATTTAGATTGCCTTAAGCCGACAGATGAATAAGCATCATCAATAACGGTTCTCACTAACGAGACCAAGTGTTCCCAAGATCCTTTCATTCTTAATTTTGGATCAGTGGCATCTCTTAGTTTAACAAGAGTTTATCACGATTCATCCAGATTTTACATGCAAATAGGCATTATTCTTCATATTCCTTCCCCATCAAGTAGATACTATATTTCTTCTTCTAATAAATTATTCGAGAAAATTTTACTTGTTTTAACTCACGCCGCAAATTCGGGCACCATATCTCCTTATAATATTGGTCTCGGTTTGGGGGCGTGACATGAACCGAGAGCCGGAGAATCATGTCGGGTCAGTTGAGCATCATCCTAAACTGGTGTTTGTTCCAACTGGCGAGCCAGTCAGGCTTCAGGCAAAGAGAGAGAAAGAGAGAGAGAGAGAGAGAGAATCAGATCCGAAATATGATAGATCGGAGAAAGTGAGAGAAGATATTTTTGGTCAAGGGTATTTTTGGTTAAGGCAGTGGCAGTTTTGTAGATATTTCAGAAAAGATTGATTTTTTATGCATTTTGCGTAAAAAAAATTACTGATAGGGTGTGGTACTATGCACTGTGGACCTGAGCTTATGTCCTTATTTGTTTAAATCTGTTGAAATGTGGTTTTTCTGTTTTATGCAACTATTTAGAGTAGTGTGATGTCATTTTCTAAATTACATAATGATATCTCTAAGAGGTAATGGTTATAGAGTAACAAAACACAACATTTTAGGATGCTAAGAAACGCACCGAACAACAAGTCAAGACTACTGAGGAGAAATAAAAAGGGGCACAAGTAGTGGGATGAATCTTAACGACATATCTTAAAATTAAAAAGCTAACGACTCCGTCCTCAAAGGGAAGAAAGCTCCATCATGGAGGAGAATCATTAATAGGAGGGTGTGAATGATCAGGATCATGAAGCGATGGCACACCACAAATTGGACTTTGTTAATCTGGTGGATAGTGAGATAGGTCAAGAGGATCATGGCTACAAGGGTGTGAATATTGTTTGAGGTTGGTGGGCGGGGGGGATGTTGACAATCACGAAGCTTTGGATAAAGGGGGAGAGGATCAGGAGCAGGCTGATCACATAAGAGGGGCCGACAAGAGAGTATTGTGACTTTTGAGCTAGCCATTGGCCAAGAAGAAGAAAACGTCTCATAGCTCCACTCGAAAGCACCGTGACTGGGTTAGCTGAAGTAATGCAGGCCTTGAGTGGAGGACCCATATGTTCAAAGCATGGTGTATGATTTGCGACATTGTAGCAACTAAATCTATGTGCTGAAACATGTACGTGGTTGAACCCAAAAGAAGCTAACCCATGTACGTGGTTGATTGATGTTTCTTTTCTTCTTTACCATTTTTCTTTTAGTTAACCAGCGATTGTGTGCTTGTAGGTGGTTAGAGTCGTGTATGTGGCTAGCGGGAGGCTCATCTTTGAGACTGAGGACCAAGATAAGAGGATTGTGAAGGAGCCTGAGATTGCTAAGAACAAGCAGGGGGTGCTACATGCCGCCTTGGCTGCTGCTCCAATTGTTGTCGAGGAGATAGAAACGTAAAAGGTCAAGGTGAGAGGCCGAGAGTGTTATGGAGAATGCAAACAAAGATGAAGACCCTTGATGAGGAGGGGAAGACACAAGACCTTAATAGCAAAATAACGGGTATGAGCTTAAAGCATAAAAAGGTCGCCAAGAGAGTGGGGGTGATGTAGTTTCTATATAGTGCTGCCCATCGGGCCGAGCATGAAAAGACGAAGAATGTCAAGACCCACTACGAATTTCACCCTAAAACCCGAAGTAAGTCTTGCAGGGTCCACCTCCAAGAAAAATTTACCGAAAAACTTGACAAACCTCCATTGAAAATAGACAACCCTAACCCGGAAAACTAATGAGTTACTCTCCTAAATATTATTAAGCATCCTCCAATTCAATCCACAATTATCCGAAAGTGAGAATATAACAATTACAATATTTGAATATTCTAAAATAAAACATAGGTCTTAGCACACCACCAGAAAAATTATACGATAAACCCCAAGAGTATTCAGAGCTACTAAACACTAGAGGAGCCGGAAAATACCCTAGTAGGTTAAACAAGTAACCTACTGGTGAAATGTGGTTGAGAAGTGGGTAACTATGTCTCGTCGTCTCCTACCAGTACTAACCCGAACTCTGCAGACTTGACATTTTTAAAACGAAGGGCTCAGGGGAAAAACATTCGTAAAAGTTAGAGTGAGTGGACACAAATAAATAAATAAAATAATTTTCAACATTTATGTTTTCCCAATTTTTATTCCAAAGAAAACGAATGCATCCCTCAAACGATAAATCTCTTATCTCATAAATATCGAGCATCTTCAACTCAAAAATATATATCAAAATATGTATGTATTTAAACTTGCCCATACTCTCTATATAAATTAATAGATTTAAAATAATTTATATAGGACTACTACGCTCGCGTCCAACGCTCACGTCACGCCTTAATGTGGTGATACACTATGCCATTATGGTGGACAGATGGGTGTATAAATATATGCTCATACCCCCTATATGAATTAAACACTCATATTGGGCTACTACGCTTGCGTCCAACACTCACGTCACACCATAATACAGTTATATACTATGTCATTAAGGTGGACAGACACATATGGCTAGCTAGCATTTATATACACACTCTCCTCATAAATATATTATAATTTACCGAAAATATCATTTTCGGTAATTCACCACAATGAATAAAATCGTCAAATAAAAATGACGTTCAATGCACCGACAAAATAAATTACTCAATAATAAACAATTGCATGCACATTATTTAAACCAAGAGTCCACTCACAAATTAAGTCTAAGCCTGAAGTCGGTCTGATGCCTCTTCTGCTCGAGCCTCCTCACGTCCTGATCCAAAAACTTAATTAAATCCTCAACTATATACCAACGCTTATATAAAAATAGGAAAAATTAAATGTGGTCTTATCTACTCTCATCCTTGCCAAACTTCGCCAATCTTAAAATTGATACGGTTCAAACTTCACCATAAATACCGGCGGCCTTAAATCCACCTTCTATGGCCAAAACAATAATAATCTAACAGCCAGAATTTATCCAAATTAACGGCCAAAATACCAAACTTCGAAAAATCTCAAACCTATCCAAAATTCCTCCAAAAATTCCAAAATTCACATCATTAATCTCCCTTTAATATTCCACATCTAAAACCATAAAAATCCCCTTAACAGGGGTGGCGTCGGCGGCCGACTCTGGCGGCCGACTCTGGCGACCTCTTATAGTTACCAAATTTTAACAGCATCTTCCTCTCAATCTCCTCTATAACTTTCCTAACTAGCACATGTCACACCCTAGTCCTTAAGTCATTTTTACAGTAATTTACTTTGGTATTATTTTAGTCTTTTACCGTATGAAGTAACCATTTACTGTTAATGACCTTAAAGTTGATTTTTTCTTCCGTTTGGAATTTGGGAAAACTTTCTTCAGGAAAGTCGTAGGGAATGTTATTACGAGTTTGTAGACATGCTATGCGTTAAAATCGGAGTTAGCAGAGTAAAGTTATCAATTAAATGGTAAAGTTTTTGAGTGGGTAAAAAGGGGAAAAATTTAAAGTGGGTTTATTTTGTTGGGTTTGAGTGTTGGGCCGGGGGTGGCAGCCCAATTTCTTCTCTTTTTCTTCTCTTCTTTCTCTTCTCTTCTTCTCCCGAATTTCTTCCCCGAGCCTTCCTCTCGCCAGAAAGCTCTTGCCATCAGCTGCCGCCGTCCAGCCAGCAAGCTGCCGCCGCTCCAGTCCAGTTCAGACCCTCGCCATCTCCTCTCTCTCCCCGGCCTAGTGTCCAAGTCGGTAGTGCCGCCGGAGAGGAGAAAACCCCGCCGGAACTCCAATTTCCTTTTCACCGGAGCTCCGTCCTCCGGCCACCATAGGCCGAGATTTTTGGCTCAACTTGTAGCCCTCATCAAGGTGAGTAATCCATCAAAAGAAATCGGTCTAATTCGATCTTGTTATGGTGAAATGTATAATTGATGTTCTAGGGATTTTATGGATGTTTTGGTTCGATTACCCTAGATAGCCTTAGAATTGGACTAAGTGCTAGTTATGGAAGTTGTTGTGGATGATGAGAGGATTATGCTGTTTAAATTTGGTAGCCATAGGAAGTCGTCGGAATCCGGCTGCCGGCCGTCGGCGCCGCCCCTTAGGGGCTGTTTTTCATGTTTTTAAGATAGTATTAAGGAGAGAAGTTTAATGAAGTATAGATTGGAATTTTTGGAAGAGTTTTGTTAATGTTGGGGATTTTTCCATGGTTAAGGATTTTGGAGGAGATTAGAATGGAATATTGGTAGTTCGGTTAGCCAGTTTTAAAATGCTTATAAGTTTAATTTTTGGTTATCGATGATGGTGGTGAATTTTGAGTTATAATGGATTAAAGATGGAGAAAATGGGCAAGGAAGAAATTGATTTTGGGCCATTAATTTTATGGCTGTATTTATTGAAGTTTTAAGTAGTATGAGAATTAATATTAATTATTGTTCAGGTCGTGAGGAGGATCAATTGGAGGAAGCCTCGGGTCGTCGGCAGGCCTAGCCGAACATTGTGAGTGGACCTTTGATTTATATGTCACGCATGCATTAAAGTTATTTAATTTCAAAAACTTATTTGAAATTTAGTATTTTCTTGGGATTAATGAGTTCCATTTGTTATTTGGGAACTCTCTTGCTCATTTCATTTGACATGTGGGACATGTCAATTGATCTTTTATATTTGGTAATCTATTACACCCTAAAGGGGTTGACTGATATTATTTATCGCTAGCTAACATTATTTAGCGGTCCTCATCATATGTGAGTAGAGCGCTTAGCGTGGGACACTATTATATATAGTTCTACCAGCGGTCCTTATCATATGAGAGTTAAGCGCTTAGCGTGGGACACTACTATAGCCTGGGAGACAACCGATCAGTTTATATAAATATATATATTATTGTTAGCTAACCATTATTTAGCGGTCCTCATCATATGAGAGTTGAGCGTTTAGCGTGGGACGCTATTATAATCTATTTAGCAGTCCTCATCATATGTGAGTAGAGCGCTTAGCGCGGGACGCTAATATAGCCTGGGAGGCTCATCGTTATGGTGAAATATTTTTCCATATTTTTTTTGTTTTATTGAGAACCAATGGGATTGGTTCATTGTTTTGGTTTATAATTATTTTTCGGGAAGATTTTCAAAAGTGGCATGCGTAAATATTTTTTTTCTCAATGGAAAAATATGGGAAAAGCATAAATTTTGATTTCAAGACTTTATCAGTAAGTCAATGTTTTTATTTTGTATTTTTGTCCACTCACTCTAACATTTTAAATGCTTCTTCCCTGGGCCTTTCGTTTTTAAATGCCCAGTCTGCAGAGTTCGGTTCGGCGAGGATAGGAGGCGTGTTATAAATCCCCACTTCATCCAGTTTTCCCATATAGGTTACCAGTTAACCTATTGTGTTGTTTATCGCATTTTCCTTTGTAGCTGCTCTGATAATTATGGGATGGTTTAAGTGTGTTATGAGATGTTGAAAATGATTCATATGTTTCTGTTTATTTGAGAGATTATATTTATGGATGTTGTTTGGGAATTTTTGTGAGTTGGAATTGGTGATTTCTCTTACAAGTAGGGTTACTCATTTTCAATGGAGGTTATACCAAAATTTTTGGTAGAACTTTTCTTGAGAAGGGTCCCGCAGGGTTTATCCCGGATTTCTTATCCCGGATTTCAAGGGGAAATCCGGGGTAGGTCTTGACAGCAAAACACCAATTCCAAGCCTAAATAGGGTAATCGACTCAAAACATCAAAAGAACCCTAGAATTTCAACTCTACATTTCTCCATACCTAGCTCAAGAGGGAAGGAGTCCTTTGGAGAGATTGATACACGGGAGGAGGACTTTCCAACGAGCCAAGCCGCTCCGGCTATGGTGGCCGGATGAGCGAGTTCCGGCGAGAAAACCACCACGGCAGTCGTACCTTTCAGTGTATGAGCCAAGGTGGAAGACCTACATGCTCAAAGCATGGTGTATGATTTGCGACATTGTAGCAACTAGATCTATGTGTTGAAACATGAGGACCTAGTGGCTAGCCTCCGTTGAACCCAAGAGAACCTAACCCATGTATGTGGTCGCTTGATGTTTCTTTTCTTCTTTACTCGTTTTCTTTTAGTTAACATGTGGTTCCGTGCTTGCAAGGGGTTAAAGTCATGTATGTGGCTACCAAGAGGCTCATCTTCGAGACTGAGGGTCGAGATAAGAGGATCACGGAGGAGGCTGAAATTGCTAAGAACAAATTGGGGGATCAGAGCTACATGTCACCTTTGTTGCTGCTCCAATTGCTGCTGAGGAGTTGGAAATATGGAAGGTCAAGGTATGAGAGGCCGAGATTGTTGTGGAGAATTCAATCAAAGCCAAAGACCCTTGATGAGGAGTGGAAGACACAAGACCTTAATAGCCAGGTAACATGTACGAGCTTAAAGCATCAAGAGGATTTGGTGACCGCCAAGAGAGCAGGGATGATGGAGTTTCTATACAATGCTGCTCTTCGGGCTGAGCATGAAAGGGCGAAGAATCTCAAGATGGTTAGCTTATGCCAGGAATGTCCTTAAGTCGGGTGGATAAATACCCCTGCCATGGATGCTTACTAGGATGCAAAGAAGAAGAAGATAATGGCGGTAGAGGCGAGGCAGGGTCAACCTAGTTCTCATCGAAAGCGAGTACTGAAAACAAAGAATAATCAAAATCCCTGGAGGCCTGGACTTTTTAGTACTCCGCGTGGTGGGCTGACTCGTGTTGAAATGGCTCTCGTGACTATGGCTCGGTCACGTACTATGGAAATTCATGTTCCTCCAACTTATAATGTCCCTACATGGGTTGCCACACCGGTCATTTCTAAAGCTAAAGTTAAACATGCGGTAGCTATCATGCAACTGTGCATGTGTCATTTTCTTGTCGCGTTGGCAGGCTGAATTAGTCTCATGTCATCTAGAGAACCAATGCTCGTCTAGTTGGCCGGTTTAGCATTGCTACAATGGCTCGTACTTTACTTCTTACTTCTGGCACTCCTTAAAATCTTTGGGCTGAGGCTGTTTTGACATCTGTTTACATCATTAATCTTCTTCCAACCCATACTCTCAACTGGGACACTCCCCACAACTGTCTTCAGGGTCATTCTGTTGGAAAGTATATCTTGTAGCTTTGTATAGATATTATCTTGATATGCAAGAATATTGTATTAAGTAGTGTGATTCCGTAGGATAGTGTGAATCAATCTTTTGATTCAATTGTAATTGTGATAGATGTCTTGCTTTACTGGTATCCTAACTTGTAGGAAGAACCAGACGATGTAGACTAGGTGTTTTGTATATATATCTCATAGTTGAATACAATTATTCATTTCAGCCAAAACATCTTTTCCTTTATGGTATTAGAGCAGGCATAACGACCTAACTCTTATTCCTTCTGCAATGAACTCTTTTGCAGCCTTAACCTTTCTTTGTCTTCACATATTCCTCCATGCCCATAGACGATAACTTTTCTTCAAACCATAGGAGCGGTGGTCCATCCTCCTCGGATGAATCAGCTAATCCCTTGTCTCTTCATCATTCAGACCATCCAGGTCTGCTTCTTGTTTCCAAGAAATTGACAGGTGACAACTACAATTCTTGGTGTGGCGCTATGCGCATATCTCTGAGTGCCAAAAAAAAATTGGCTTCATCTCCGGCAAAATCAAAGAGCCATCTGCAGCCCTAGACCCCAATGAACACGCACTATGGCTGAGGTGCAATGACATGGTGCTTTCATGGATGCTTAACTCTCTTGAACCTGAGCTTACCGATTCAGTTCTCTGTTGTACCACACCACATGTTGTTTGGGAAGATCTTCGAGAGAGATTCGCGTTAGGCAACGCCCCTCGCATATTTCAAGTGCAAAGAGACATTTACGGCATTGAGCAAGGTTAATCATCCATTGCAACATACTACACGAAGCTGAAAGGCCTTTGGGATGAGCTTAGTTCATACAATATTGTCACCTGCACCTGTGGAGCACAAAACGATCGCAGTAAGTTGATGCAATTTCTTATGGGATTAAATGAATCTTATGCTGCTACTCGTGGACAGATTTTGTTGATGAATCATTTGCCTTCGGTGAGACAACCTTATGCTTCCCTTGTTCAAGAAGAAAAGCAACGGGAACTTGGTTCCTCTCTTCTTGCTTCATCCAACACTGCAGCAATGGCGGTATATAGCAACTTCAAATCACAATCTCAGCTGTAAGGGAATCGAGGCAACACTCAAAGAAATAACTTTCGTCCTCATGCCCCAATAAAGCATTGAACTTATTGTGATCGAGACTATCATACTGAAGCAACTTGCCATAAAAACCATGGTTACCCTCCTGGTCATCGTCTCTACAAAGGCCCTAAAGAAGCTAATTCTGCAAGGCAACGTTAAGGAAATTCCTCTGTTAACCATGTCAATGTCGATAATCATGTCAATGCTGCCCCAACATTCAAGGAACTCCAAGGAATGCTTCCTAACCTCACTGAGGATCAGTACACTCAAGTAATTACTGCCTTGAATCCTACACCACAAATTCCTCAAGCCAATGCTGCTTCTGCAACTGAATATGCTACAGGTTTGTTACCTGTTGCTCAAAATCGCTGGATACTCGACAACGGAGCAACTCATCATATTACTTCTTCTCCTACATCATTGATAAATGTCAAGCATCATTCTTTGGCACCCGTTTCTTTACCTAGTGGAGATACGGCTGGAATTACTATGACAGGATCAAATTGCTTTAATGATTCTTTTCAATTAAATGATGTTCTTTGTGTGCCAAGTTTTAGAGTTGATCTTATGTCTGTTGGCAAAACAACTAATGATTTACATTGTTCAATGACATTTTTTCCATCTTGGTGTATTTTATATGACTTGGCTACGAGAACGATGATTGGTGTGGGTAAGCGACGTGGTAACCTCTACTACCTGGTGGCCTTGGCTTTTACTTTCCCTTCATGTCACTTCGCTTGCAATCTCATCATATCCTCTGATCTTTGGCATCGAAGATTGGGCCACTTCTCCTCTGCTCGTCTACAATTTTTAGCCAATAATTCTCTTAATTTTTCTTTTGATTCTAGTCATAAATGCGACGTTTGTCCATTAGCAAAACAAACTCATCAACCTTTTCCTTTAAGTTCAATTTCAACTTCAAAGTGTTTTTCTCTTATTCATTGTGATATTTGGGGACGTTATAAAACCTCTTCTCTTTCTGGTGCTCATTATTTCTTAACTATTGTGGATGATTTTTCACGTTTTACATGGATCTTCTTAATGCGACACAAGAGTAAAACACAACCTCTACTTCGTCGTTTTTTTAGTTATGTAAACACTCACTTCAACACAAGAGTCCAACAACTTCGTTCAGATAATCGGGCTGAATTCCTTTCATTAAAAAAAAAAATTCTTGAAGAAGGTGTTCTTTTTCAATGTTTTTGTGTTTATACACAACAACAAAATGGTGTCGTCGAGCGGAAACATCGACGAATTTCCATTTTTGCACCACTTTTCGATCAAATTTCCTCATCTCCACCGTCTAGTATCTAGATAATATTGTGTAGATCATCTCTGCAAAATTTCAGCCAATTTGGTAATCGTTAAGGCCCTCAAACTTGAAAAACAAATGGACGGACTGAATTCTGTCAAACATGAACCGTTCATGTTTATAAAAAGACGCAATTTTGAGGGCCTTAACGATTACCAAATTGGCTGAAATTTTGCAGAGATGATCTACACAATATTATCTAGATACTAGATGGTGGAGATGAGGAAATTCGATCAAATGCTCGCCTCAGAGACTACGTTTGTTCGCAGGTGGTTCTGCCACCACACCAATTGTCCTCGGCCTCGTCTTGTTCTACACCAGGTATGAAATATCCTCTTTGTCACTACATATCCTACAATTGGTATTCTCCTGCATATCTTCATTATATTGCTAATGTTAGTCGGGATGAGGAACTGACCTCTTATGAAATTGTTGCAGATGATCCGAAATGGCAAGAGGCTATGGATTCTGAGCTTCAAGCTCTTGTTGATAATCAGACATGGAGTCTGGTTCCTTTACCTCCTGGAAAGCGGCCTATTAGTTGTAAATGGGTATATCGAATCAAGCGTAAGGTTGATGGTTCAGTGGAGCGCTATAAGGCCAGGCTTGTTGCTTGGGGCTTCACTCAAACTGCAGGTATCAATTACCACTATACTTTTTCCCCTACTGCAAAAATGATCACTTTCTGATGCCTTCTTGTTGTTGCTGCTAGTCTGAACTGGTCTTTACATCAATTAGATGTTAATAATGCTTTCTTAAATGGTGATTTACTAGAGGAAATTTACATGTCCCCTCCTCCTGGTCTTCGGCAACAGGGGGAGAAACTAGTGTGTCGCCTTCATAAGTCGTTGTATGGACTGAAACAGGTCTCTTGTCAATGGTTTTCCAAGTTCACAGAGGCTATTCTTGCTGCTGGTTTCTCTCAATCCAATGCCGACTATTCTTTGTTTGTCAGCAAGCATGGTACATCTCTCACCGTTTTGTTAATCTATGTGGATGACATTCTGATAACAGGAAACAATATGGAGTCTATTAATGCTCTGAAGGAATTCCTCCATACTCGTTATCGCATCAAGGATCTTGGTGATCTAAAATTGTTAAAGGTGAAGTTATTACTCGATTTGTGATTTCTTCATAGCAATTGGCAGATGTATTTACAAAAGCTTTGGGAAAAAAAAGGTTTAGATAGCTCATGTGCAAGTTGGGAGTTATTGATATACACTCTCTAACTTGAGGGGGAGTGTTGGAAAGTATATCTTGTAGCTCTGTATAGATATTATCTTGATATGCAAGAATATTGTATTAAGTAGTGTGATTCTGTAGGATAGTGTGAATCAATCTTTTGATTCAGTTGTAATTGTGATAGATATCTTGACTTACTGGTATCCTAACTTGTAGGAAGAACTAGACGATATAGACTAGGTGCTTTGTATATATATCTCATAGTTGAATACAATTATTTTTCAGCCAAAACATCTTTTCCTTTACATTCTCCTTCTTATTCCTTTCTTTGTGTTTTTAATGTTCTTGTTTTCCTCATCTTGGTCCTCTTTCTTCTAATAAATTGTCTAATCGAAGTATCGAGTGTGTCTTTATAGGTTATAGTCCTCATCATAAAGGTTATCGTTGTCTAGATCCAAAAATCAATCGTGTCTACATTTCGTGTCACGTTTTATTTAATGAAAATGATTTTCCTTATACAAAATTGCAGGTTCACGAGTAGCTTTTGTAAGGGAAATCAGCATGTTGATTTATGAGAGAAGTTGTGAAAAATGGTCTCAACTCTCAAGGATAAGAGGTTCTTCTTCAAGGTTATTTTTCCAGGTTACTCTATTGAACATCTCGTATGCATAAGCATGTTCAACTACAACACTAACTCTATGTCTTCAATTTTCAGCATTGACTCGGATTCTGTTGATGGACACCTAAACTACTGATACCATGTAGAAATTATAGAAACTGTATTTCATTATGTTTGTTACAGATCTTACATCTATATACTACAGCTATAGCTGATGTTAAGGGACAAATATACACAGGTAATTACACTGATATCTCTAGCTATTAATCCAAATGAATGCAGGAGGAGAATCTGCTTTGATTAGGGAAGAAGAGATATTCTCTCTGATATCACTCTGCAACCATTTGAAGAAAATCTTTCTGTGTCTGCCTAATGTAATGAGGTCGTTTCATCTACACAACCTCATACTGTAGTTTAAAGGCCAATGGTAATATGCGGTGGATCCGGAACTCTTGCCTGCATATTACTTTCGGTTGTCTTTATTCCAATGTTTATGCATATTACCTTTTGGGTGGTTCAGTCTTAATCTGTTCACTGTATTCATTTTTGGAGGATTGTAACTAAAACTGTATCATCTATTCATCTATTAGGATTTTGAAGACTATAGATTAGCTATTGTTCATGCCTTTGACGTATTGATGGAGGAGCAGGGTGGTGTGATTATGTTGGCTTTATTATGTCTTATTTCAGATAGAGACAGATAAAAGGGTTGATTGCACTTCACGAATTTGCACTGTATGATGTTTTACAGATGCACCCTGCAGTTTAAGAAGTCCGAGTCTTTCGACTGACTCTCAAAGCTTACATCAGTGTTGACATTGCATGGACTATACAAAGTACAGAAAGGGTCAGGCAGTTATACAATTCCAGCAACAGTAGGCATCACCTGTTACGTTACTTGTGATGAGTACATAAACATTACATGAATGCCCCTAATAATTAGTGGCAGAACAAAACATTACAGATGATCAGAAGCATGCCACTCATAAAAGATGATGCGAAAAACAGAGCACAAGGACAACCCAATTATGTAAGATTGGCGACAGTTTCATCTATTTTTTTCCTTACTGCAGTGGTGTTGTTGATCAATTTTTGATTGTATGTTTACATTAGCACAGTCCATCTCCATTTTCCTAAATGTGCTTGGTTTTTTTCTACAGTCTTCATCAATCAGATTGTGCTGTGTGATTGTCTAGGATTATGTACCATGATCTTACAGGTTCGTTAGCTGTGTGATTGTCTAGGTCTATGTACTTATACTCGAGCACAATTTGTATATGTTTGCTTGGTAGTTACTATAACTCTCAAGAAATTTAGACGCCTCCACCGCTCGTCCTCCCCACTCTCTGTACATCCAACACCAACGCACTGTTGGCTGGAGTACCCGTAACCACACAGTTGAACCAGGTGGAACAAACTCCAACTACGGGCAACCAATGTTGATTTGTTTGTGCTCATCACCACAAATCCGGCATAATCCATCTCTTTCGGTGACTCCAGCGGCAGCAGGCTTCTCCTCTTTGCCGGCTGCAACTGCTCTTGCTTGTAAGCTAAGGCTGCCATCCTTTTCACCCAATAAAGATATCAGCATTGCATTCAGCCTTAGCATGTCTAGTTTCATCCTTTTCATCCTATTCACCCAATCGGATTAACAACGGCTAATAAATGTCTAGTTTCACTTCCAAGTGATAAATTTGTTAGTTATTGGCAGTTAGAGTGTGAGTCCAGGCCATGGTGTTTTTCGTCACTTCCACCAAACTCATGTGTATTGGAAGGTTTACAACAAGGAGCATTGGTGAAGAAGTTAAGAGCTGGGATTGGGATTGGGATAAGACCAATGAAGAGTCAATTGCAGTTCTGCAATGGGGTGGCAGTAAAGAAGATCAAAATGGCTGTTAATGATGTCAATGAGGAGGAAATGAATTTGAAGATGGTGCAGAAGATGAAGAGAACATTTCACCAAATGCTCGAAGTGAGGAGAATTCACCCAATTCAGGAGCATATTGATCAGCGGAAAAGGGTGATTTTTCCATCACTGGTGCCCCTTTCCCTCATGCGTCTTCTGATATTTGATTCTACAATTCCTCTCCTGCTATTTCGAAGAAGTTTTTCCTTTTTCTTCCTGCTTTCCTTTTTCATTTTTCTTTTGCTATATTTCACTTTTGACAAAAAGAAAAAAAAAAACAAAGAAATCACTTGGTCCAACATGCCATCATATCAAAAATGATTCCGAATGTTACAGGACAAAATTGTTTGGTTCAATGCTACATAAAAGTTCCAAATCACTGGCTTCTGCCAACTAAATAGGAGGAAGAAGACTCAATGAGAAGAGTTTCAGGTTTTAACTCTTCACAGTTACATATTTCTTGCAAGGATAAGACTACTCTCCTATGAACTGGAACAACCTGCAAATTTGAAAGTGAATAGATCAAAGAATGATCTGTAAATGAATGAGCAGAACACATCAACCAAATGCATAGAGGATAATCCTTAAGGTCTCCTGGATTGCAAATCTGTCACAATATGGTCCATGAACTCCAAACACCACCTAACACTAAAAATATAACACCTAGGATAAAATCCAGCATACCTGTTTCCTAATCAAAAGAAAATATGATAACATATTTAATCAGCTAAAACTATTCATACATATATAAAGCTTACAAGAACATCTCCAAGACATGATATAATCAACTTGGCAGAGTAATATCATAAAACCAGCGGATGATAGCAAGTACCTGATTTTCCCTTCAGAAAATCAGGGCTCCTCGTCAAAAAAATGTCTGAAACAGTTGAACTTGGTACTAAACTATGATTGGACCCTGTAGCATTTGAAAATCAAAGGATTGACGGCCTGTATTGCATAAGTAGCGATTCTCATTAACATTGAGCAATACCAATTGTGTTTAAAGCATTTTTTTAGCTCACACATGCCAGTTGACAGGAAAGTACTATTTCTGAAACATCTTGCTGTAGGCCTTCTTCTCCTTATCATGCCTATCAGAAATCTATAAAAATAAAATAAAAAGTTAAAAACTCAGTTTCCTTCAGAACCAAACTAGAATAAAATGTAATTTATAGTCGATATATACATACCTTCTTCTTAGCAGCAGCAAGCTCCTTTTTAATTCCAGCTGAAAGATTGAAGGCAAATAATTAGCAAAATTGAGAAAACTGGTAACCCAAAATTGTATAATAATTGCCAACACAACAACACAAAAATAGACAGTTCTAACTAGGCCTTAGAATTATGACAAATGTCTCCATACCATCAGTTGGTTCCAAATCCAATGCCTTCTTGAAGCTCTCAACAGCAGCATCAATATCATTAAGTGCTATGTATGCCTGATAGCCAAAAGAAAAATAATCATTAGGATTTAAGGTTGCGATGCAATTAACTTCTTTTTACCAAATAAGTGAAGAATTGATGCAATGTTAAGATGATTTAAGACTATCCTGTTACACTCTCATCATCAAATCTATAAAAAAAAAAATAACAAGCAAAAGCTTCCAAATGGAATACTAAACAAAAAGCATGGGTAGAAGTAGCACAACATATAAAGAGGCATATTGTGAATGAAGATACCAACCTGGCCTTGTCGAAACAAAGCCTTCACATTATTTTCTCCATCCCTCATTGCAAAGTCAGTGTCTAACAGTGCTCCTTTCAGGTCCCCCAATTTCAATTTACAAGCCTAGGACAACATTCCAACCATGGCTACTAGTTAGAAAACAAAGGGGAAGAGAATGAACAACAAAAACATAATGCAGAGTTGGCAAATCATGAAAAGAAACTATATTGAGAATTCATGTACAATAAGGTCCATGTTCAAACAAATTATAATGTTTTGCCAACCTTTGTTACGATGATTTACACTGTGTAATACCTTCAAAATTTTCATCACTCAAAATACAAATAACTTTGTCATGTCATGAGTCAAAATACAAATTTTCTTTGATTTTGTTTTACAAGAAACATTATGTGACCATGTCAACATCAAGAGCGTAAACCACCTTGGTTCAATTCAATCAAACTGTATAAAATAACTTACAGAGCTGTTAGTGAAAATCTGTGACTTGATTTTTCTTAAACTCGAACTCTTTTCTGCAGAGTCACACAGGAAAACAAGTAAAGCATGAGAGGGAATCGAGACACTGTAAAATGACGAAATGCATGTCAGCAAAGTAAGTTCACCTTCATCTATTCCGTCTTTCTCCCAACAAATATCGAGATAGCGCAAAGATTTCCTGTACTTTCTAAGAGCCATCTTATAGTCTTGTTTCTGCAAACAGTAGATATCACCCTTTCGATTAATAAATATTTTCTTTATCCTGTCGTGTGAGAGGAGGATGCCAGACTAATCATACCAAATTACCCTGACATACAATTCAGCACATCAAACTATGAAATACGAGAGACTGAACTATACTGACACTCATTAGTCATTACCTTGAAATATTCATTACCGAAAGCCTTGATTGAATCTACAGAAGTCATCCACCAAGAAAGCTCAACCGAACTATTATCTAGGTCAGCAGGCCAATCAGGATAAGTGTCACCATCATTGAATAAATTAGATATTCCATCATCTGCCCCAGCAGGAATTTCTCCACAATCCGCAATGACAACGTCAACAATTGGAGAATCACCGCCCTCACCAGTAGAAATGTGCTCAATTGAACGAACCACTCCCATCCCTTTTACTACCTTCCCAAACACAACATGTTTCCCATCTAAATGAGCAGTGCGAGTTGTTGTGATAAAAAACTGAGACCCATTGGTGTCCGGACCAGCATTGGCCATGGATAACATGCCTTTCCTTTCATGTTTCAATTCAAAATTTTCATCTTCAAACTTCAGCCCATAGATAGATTCTCCCCCAGTGCCATCTCCAGCAGAAATGTCACCCCCTTGTATCATAAAGCCTTTGATAACACGATGAAAACGGTTTCCCTGATAAGATATAAAAATAGAAACAAATTTTAACCAAAACAAGCTTTGCTCATCTCAGAGGCAGCTATAATCTATGCTACACAGCCATCAAAAACACATCAGGGTTCAAGTACAACATACATAAAGCTAACAAATATTGTGGAAAATTTCATTTGCTAGCTCATAGATTGGTCCAGGCTTCTCAACAAAGTCTCAAAGCAGTCCAACAGAGAGTCTGACAATGAAAATGTCCGGTTTTAAACTTTTATACCACCATTGCACATATTGACACTTCTTGGAGGAAATTCCTTATAGTGCTTAATTTCAAAGATAAAGACAAAATCTTCCTACAATCAGAGATGACAAAAAGAAGAATAAAGGTTGCAGTCTTGAGATAGTATGCTAAAAACAAGTATGATTGAATCACAAAGCCCATACTCAGATTAAGAAAAGGACCAATCTTGAATATCAATCAAGACATTTCGAGTCTTGTTCATCACAAAATCAACCAAGTAACAAGAACCCAGGAACAGAACGAAACAAAAAGAGAGTAGACCTTGTAGTGAAGGGGGACACCAGTGTTGGGACCAATGCCCTTCTCACCAGTACAGAGAGCTCTAAAATTCTCTGCAGTTTTGGGCACTACATGGTCGTAAAGCTCAATCACTATCCGTCCTTCAAGCTCTCCTCCTATGCTAATGTCCAGAAAGCACCTTGGTCTCTCCCCCATCTCTCTAAGTCTTCTTCTGCCTTCTAGAATTCTATAACTGTTGTCCCGTGTCTTCTCAGCTCTCTCTCCTCTTTCTCTGAAAAATAAAGAGAGAACAAATAGAGTGGGAAGCAGTAGAGAGTTAGAAAAACCCTATTTATTTGCGTCCCACGTCCTACCAACTTTCAAACGCCGCTGCCTCGATAGTTTATTTGGGCAACAGGACGACTCCGTTCATTCTAGAATGTCATAGGCATTGCAAGATTGTTCACGGGATGGCGGGATTGGGCTCATTCTGTCCCGGTCCCATCCTGATTCCGTTCCGGATGAGACTTGTGTGAGATCAAGTCTTAAAAATATAAGGCCCGTCTCGTGTGCAATGTTTGAGACTGACCGTGGGATGACCCTAATCCCGTCTCATTCCGTCACATGCCCACCCCTAGAGAAATATAAGGTGGCGTCAACGAGAAAGATTGTAGGTCTGAACTAGACGGGAGAGAGGGGGTGTTAAGTTGGGCCTCTAGGCCTTAGTGTGCTGGGCTTCGCAGCCTGGTGGGCTAAGCCTTTGGGTCTTTACCTTTTTTTCCCCCCTCTTCAATTTGGTTTGGGCCTGAGTCGGGTTTTGAGGAGGCAACATATCCCTACATAACCATATCATAGAGGCTACATTTCTTTTTGATGGAAATGCACACCAGAATGGTCTTAGGCCTCGATTCATTAAGCTAAGGTACTTTGATTTGGTTATGTAGGTTATTTGCTTTCTAAGCTAGAAAATGTCCACTTTTAGTAGATTTTGTAGCTTTCTTTAGAATTGGAGACATGTTTTATGAGCAGCAGTTTGTATATGAGGTTATCCTCGAACATTTTTGTAATACCCCAGATTTTCATATCTTTTCTCTTGTATAATTTCCATATTTAGTGAAGGAATATTTATGAAAATTTTCTAGTTTGTGCGAAGTTGAAGTTTCAGAAGTATTTTAAAAGTACTTTGATTTTTAAGATGCTCAAAAGTTGACTTTATTTTTTGTAAGTTATCTTCGAAAACTTCCTTCATGAAAATTGTAGAGCTCGTCGATACGAGTTCGTAGACATGCGGCACGCGTTAAACGGACATCGTATGAAGAAGTTATGGTCAGAGGAAGTTAGTTTCCGGGTTTGGAAAGTATATAAGTAGAAAAATGTGGGGGAGTTATTTTGGAAACCTAAAAATCAGTTTTTTCTTCTTCTCTCCTCTCTCCCGAGCTCTCCCGCACTCTCTCTTCTCCAACTGATTTCTCTCTCATCCGGCCACCAAATTGGACGCCGTCAGTTTCGTTGGGTCGGCACGGGTCTCCTCTTCATTGCTGGGGCAGCCTTGCTCTACGTCGCGTCGCCTGGAGGCCGCCATGAAGCGGCGGAGCTTCTGCTGTTCCGCCCAAAATTCGGCGATTTTGTCACCGATTCCGGCCAAGTCTAGATGAGTCTTGCTCTCCTCTCTCTCTTCTAGAGATGTTTTTACACCTTTGGTGATCTAGAAGTCAAGTTTTGAGGCCGATAATGTAGGTTTGGAATTTTGTTTTCCCGGTTGGTTGCGGGGTGTTTTCCGGTGGGTTCCGGTTAGAATCGGTTGAAAACTCAGGTATTAAAGTTGTTCACCTTGCTTCAATCTACAAGTTTCATGTTTTGAGTTTCCCCAAATTTTGAAGTTTGGTGGAGGCACGTGAAGCTCACTGGCTGCCGCTTGTGACGGGGCGTGGGAGCACTTCCGGGTAGGGTAGATGTCTGGTTTGCTGTGTTAGCTAGTCCTTGTTGATGTTAGTGTGTTGTTGGTGTGTGAAGATTGAGTTTTGATTTGGTTTTGCATTGTAGGTGCTAAGTTGGTTCTAAGTGTTTGTTAGGTCGGAAGCTTGGAAAAAAATTGGTCTTGGAGGTAGTGTGATTGTTGTTGAGTGTCTGATGACCTTGGGAGGTCTTGGAGGAAGGATTGCCCTTCTTTGGGCAACCTTTAAGTTAATGATATTTTGATCCTTGTTGTGTTTTTACTAAGGTTTTAATTGTGTAATTTTAGGTGGTTAGTGAGGTTGTGGTTAGCTTGGCTCGTACGTTTTTGTGAAGACGCAGCGAGAGTATTTAGGTGAGTAAATCTCACCAAGGTTCACTTTTGAACCAAGTTTAAATTATGATGATTGATTTTGGTGATGAGGATTATGATGATGAGGATTATGATGATGATAATTATTATGATGATTGATTTTTGTTAATGATTTTGACGATTATAAATAAATAAATGAAGAAAAGTAATATTATGTTTTATTGGTTTTAAAAATATATGAGCTTGATCGTTAACGGCTCATAGGTAAGATAAAACAAGTTTTCATTTTGTGGTTATTTTTGGGAAGTTCATATGAATCATAATCTTATTGATGTTGTTCATATGATTATATCCTTGTGAAGGATAAAATCATATGATGTGGATTTAGTGTTGTTGATAATTATGTTGCATTATGGTGATTGTTGGATAAATAGCCAAGCCGGGTTTCAAGCCTTTAATCGGGTGATTGGTTGCCGTTAAGATGCTATTTATCATTTTTATGTTTGATATTAAATAGTCTAACCGGGTTCCAAGACTTTAATCGGGTGATTGGTTGCGGTTTTGATGCTATTTATTATTTTATGTTTTGATATTGGACAGTCAAACCGAGTTCCAAGCCTTTGACCGGGTGATTGGTTGCGGTTAGGAATAGAGCTCTAGTTCGTCTGTCAGTGTACGGCATAGGGGATACCTTATCGTATTTGGGTCCCATGAGTACACAATTGTGTTATTGTAGGTCATGAGGGGTATTTCATCAATACATGGGACTCATGGGTACATGTTAATTGAAATAGTGTTGAATTTGTGAATTTATTCAATAATATAACTGCTTTTGTGAAATTTCTAGATGTGAGGATTGTTGTTTTAATTTTGAGTTTACTCATACGGGCTTTTTAGCTTACCGGGTTTGTTATTCTACAATCCCGGTGCACCAATTCTTGGTGTAGGGGTTAGACCTACAGGTGAGGATCAGCAGGGTTGAGGCGGAGAAGTAGTGGCAGGGTTTTCCCTATTTTTGTCAGACTTTGTATAGTTTTAGAATTGAGTAGACTGTATTAAAATCATGAGATTGTTCTCATGTTCTTGTTTTGCACGTTATGTAAACAAGGAAGTGTAATCTTATTTTAGAGATAGTTTTTGTGGGAAATTCTTTTCTGTAGTTGTTGTTGTTGTTGTTGTAGTTGTTGTTGTTGGAACATGTTGGGTTGTTAATATTTTAAGTTAGATCATGCCAAAATTTTTGAAAATTCTCTTTCAAAAATTGGGGTGTGACAATTTTCAAGTTTGACATAATACGGTCGTTTGATTAAGAGAAATTTGTATGAATGGTATATGAACTTTTGATCATTGTAAACTTTAATATATCAAGTTTTAAAAATATCGGATTTGTATCTCATGTTTCCATGTCGACCTAAAATAGGTATATATATAACAATTAAAATGACTAATTTACCCTCAGACCAAAAAATAAGATGACCAATTTACCCTTAATTTTTTTTATTTAGTTTTTCTTCTTTGTTTTCATATTCTAATTTTCTTTTTTTGGCTTTTTATATTTTTAGGAATGTATTGAAAAAATTCATCATCATCACTTTTTCCTTGCTAGTAATCAGTTATTCATCTCAATCATCCTTGAATATCGATAACAACAACATGATCCTTAAGTGTCAGTGGAAACAACAATGATTGAACCACTGTATGTTTCCCCTCTTCAATCTTCTTCAAGTTTATTAAGCCAACCTAAATCATCAAATTCCAAAACCTCTTCTAATATTTTTAGAATATAAAAAAATAAAAAATAAAAACTAAGAAGAAAAGAGAACTTAAAGGTAAATTGGTCATCTTAATGACTATATATACTACTCTTAGGTTGGGATGAAAATATGAGATACCGTTATCATATTTTTAAAACTTGATATACAAAAATTTATAAAAAATAAAAGTTCGTATACCGGATGAATTTCTCTTTGATTAATAATGGGTTGTAAGCCCCAATGGACTAACATCCATTTTTCTTTCAAACAAGAATTATCTGGTATAACAAAATGAAGAGAAAAAAACCACCAGTTCATGATTATGAGGCATGATTCTTGAACGATGGTACACCATCCCATTTCGGTATGAATGATCTTTCAAATGAATTAGCATTTAGCAAGCAATGAAAGTTACACAACCAATTTCAAGTACCAGTTTGAATTCCAAGTACCCAAGACTCCAAGAGTGATCGAGCATTATTAAGCAAACTCCCTCATCAAGTCTCACCACTTCTTTCCTCTGAATTCTGTTCATGTTCTTGCTGCTGCTGCTGCTGTTGTTGTTGTTGGTGGTGTTGTTGTTGCAGCTGCTGCTGCTGTTCTTGTTGGTGCTGCTGCTGTTGATTTTGATGACGTCGTTTTTGCTGCTGAGGTTGTACTCGTTCTTCTTCCTTTATCTTTTGCGGGCTCTCAACCTCCGGCTCGGCCGCCGGAACCTCCTCGACGGAGGCGGTAGCCGGAATATGGGGCGGCGGAGGCGGAGGGGCGATCCTCCCGTCGATGCAAGACGAGCATTTCTTCTCGAGCCATGCTTCGAAGTCGTAGTGCTGTCCATGACCCATGATCCGACGACCGGAACAGAGCCGGCCGATCATTCCCGCTAAGACTCCGAGGACGGTGATCACTGCCAGCACTGCAATCAAGGGCCCGACCGACCCGTGACCCGAATGGGTCGTGTAGGCTTGCTGGGTCGCATAAACTGGTGCCGGTGGTGGTGGTGGCTGCAGTTGCTCCATAGGTGTAGCGGACATGGATTTGAGCTATAGGGTACTCAGAAAACCGAGACAAATCTGTGGTTTTCGTGAAGTTTGAATCCCAAAAATGCCAAACCTTTCTGGGTTTTGAAATTAGAAGAGAGAAGCTGAAGTGGTGAGTGAAGTAGCCAGTCTGTGTTTGTCTTCACAAAACTTCAGAAAAGGAGCTTCAGATTTCTAAAGCTGCAAAAAGCTACGTTCTTTTCGGTCTAATCAGATTTCCCGGAAAAGAAGATGGGGAATATATGAGAATTAATGTGATGGATGGACAATGTGAGAGGTAAAGGAAAAAAGATGTGTGAAAGCGACGGAGGGGAAGGGGAATGTTTAGGGGGAAAAACCCAAGAAAAGCCCTTTTCAAATTGGAGGGATGGACTGATGGAGAGAGCTCGATCTTTTTCTCTGGTTCTGTAAGAAAAATGAGAAACAACTTTTCCTCTTTTTCTTTTCTTCGTGTGCTATTTTGACGAACGAACATGTCTTGGCACTTCATAATGTGCAAAGGTCCTGTGCTTTTCAAATCTTAGATGATGATCGAGATCCGGCACTTTATAAGTTTCTTCGAGGTCATCAAGTTTTGTTTTTTTGTTTTTTTTCTTAATTAGCAAATTAAATTATACTAATTTTATCCAAAACTAGACTAAACTAAATTTGTTAGTAATCATTGTCGGGACAGAAAAGTATCAGCTTCAAACTCGAAGCAAAGAAAAACAACTGTTTTCGAGTATCCCCGATCACCTATTTTTTTTATATTTTTGTTTGATTAGGAACGCTAACATAATTCTCTCGTTATGAGTCATTTAGGTTCATAACTTCTTTACCGGTTATCTTATAAATGTTGTTGGCACTTGGTCTAATTAGGATACTTCTTGATCAATGTGACCAGATTTCCAACATCATGCCCTCATGGTGTACCGAAGAAGTACTAGCTAGCTAGCTCTATCTGAGAGTTATATTCAAGTCTCTTGTTCAACACGACTGTTTCGAGTAACCTCCTAGTCACTCATGTTTTTAAACTTTTTATCAATCATATTATTATACATCCTCTATATAAATGCATTCATTTAGGTTTTGATAGTAAGAAAGGTCTGGCATCAACTTATTTCATGGCATTGCCAAAAAGAAAATGTGGAAACTATGTCAAAACTTCAAGTCATTTGGACATATCATCTTTTTTTTTTTGTTGAGAGTATCAACTCACGGTATATTTAAAAGCTTTTCAGGCCTAAAGACTAATTCGCGCTGAGAAATCATGTCAGAACTTTCCTCCCCCCTGTCATACTTACATAGTAACACATGACAAAATATCAAAACACCAAAAACCCATTTCTTATAATTTTTATACAAATTAGGACATGAGTCCAAACCTAAAACCAAGTTATTACAGGCCTGACCCAAATTTATATGTGAAAAGACCAAAATGCCTAGTTTTTTCAATACACCACTTCCCCGTTCCGGTTCTCTGCAAATACTCTCTCTCTCTCTCTCTCACTCTCACTCTCTGTCCAATGGCGTCGCACGCCTTCACCGTCGAAATCATCACTCAACCGGCGGCTCAGATCTCAGATCCCAAACCTAAACCGCCGTGCCTTTCCCTCTCTTAGATCCCAAAACCGTCGCATCCGGTGGCTCCTTCATCGTCGGAATCATCACTCAATCTCTCCCTCTCGGTGCCGTTGCGCTTCTAGGTCTTGGAGCATCGATGCTCACGAAGACTTCAACCTTCGCCGCCACCTTCTCTGCCTTCGGCGATCCGATTCTATGGATCATCTCCCTCACTTTCTTGTAGTTCGTATCCTAACTTGTTCAATAGCTCCTCGTTGGTGCCGGCACGATCCATTGGTAGAGGAAGGGTGGCATTGAAGAGAGGAAAAGGTTTCAACCAACGCCGTCGACTGGGTCCGCCGAAGTTGCCAGAAAAGTTAGGGCGGGTCAGCGGTGGGTCAATTCTGGATTAAGGGTAGAGGAGGGCAGAGCGGAGTTGGGATTGGGGAGTAGCAACGGAGTTGGTGGGAGCATTGATGGTGGTGGTAATGGTGGTTTATGATTAGGATTGTGCTTGTGTTAGAATTTTTTTTTTTTGCAGGTTTGTTTGGACAGTAGCAGCTTTGGCAGTAGCAGGATGCTTGCATCAGCTTGGACAGTAGCAACATCCTAGCATTAGAGTCGGTAGTAGCAATGAGCTAGCTAGCATCACAATCGGTAGCAGAAAATGTAACAAAGAATCGAAAGTAGCATCAAAATTGCTAAAAAAAATTGCAATAGTACTGGCAGTAGCACTCGGGTATCAGTAGTAGCACATTCTTACTCGACAGTAGCACATAATATATTTCTGGTTGACAGTAGTAGCATAATTTGTTGGCGGCAGTAGCAGCATAATTTGTCGGCGGCAGTAGCAATAGATTTACTGTGCGGGGGTGCTACGTGCTGCTACTATGCGGTGATGTTGCTTGTTACTACCATGCCATCCTGTTGTGCGCTGCTACTGTGTCATCTAGTCCGTGCAGTAGTATGAAATTTTCCGGTCGGTGCAGCGGTAGCAGATTTTCAGTCGGTGTAATAGCAGCAGATTTTCAATCGACACAGTAGCAGCAGATTTCCGATCGGAGGCAGTAGCAGCAGATTTCCGGTCGGAGACAGTAGTAGTGGATTCCCAGTTGGAAGCAGTAGTAGGGAAGTATGTTTTAATTAAAGACAAAATTGTAAATGTGCAATGTCATATGACAACAATATAACAGTTTGTTCTTATTTGTAAATGTTTGTCCTTATTTGTTTAGTAATATGCTTAATGGATATTTTTGTCAATTGATATATAGTTAGTAACTAATATGTAGTTTACTATTTTTTTTATATTTGAAAACAACGATCCTTTAATCTGGACCTTTCCTTCAATTAAACTAAGAGATCCTGTGGTTATTGATTAATGTGTACAACTCTATTTGTAAACGGTTACAAAACGGTAACAAAAAAATTGTTTAAAAATTATGAAGCTTTCCCTATAAATATCTCAATTCATGTTATGTGCCACACCAAAAAAGTTCTATCTCATACAAAGTTTCTCCTCCCTTCTTTATCTTTCATCTTTCAAATTCTTTTGGTTCCAATATGTCCCAAGAACAAAAAGCTAGACAAGAAGGTGAAGAAGGGCTATTGAAGGAGATCAAAGTCTTGAACCCGACTGCGGAAGATGGACAGAGGAGGAAGATCTTCAATTGTGCAAGTCATGGAAATATGTTAGCCATAGTATGCAAATGATATGGTCCATTCAAGGTTGTCGGTGGTTGATTTAATCTTTGCAAAATAATAATAACAATAATGGTGGTCGCTACACTCATTTCAAGAAAAATTGTCGGTAAATGTTGGTGAGTCATAATTTTTCCACCGAAAAATAAATAAATTCTATGTCTTTTAGTCACCTAAATCTACTAATTAATATATTGGTAATAAGTCATCAATCTTGTCCATTGATCATTATCATATACACACATGAAATATATTTCAATTTTATGATAAATAAATTAATTAAAAAAATGATCTTGAACAGTAACTGACTAGTCAGTCAAGAAACTGAACGGGTGGAAACACAGGTCCAGTGGCAGTGAACAATGTCTTGACCTAGTGACCCAGTGACCTTGACATTTTGACCCAACATGTGAACTTGCTCTAAGGGTGATGTTAAAATTTTTGATCAAGAAAGTGGCGAGCTTATGCATTTTGAAGGTTTAGGACGAATTGAGTTAGCTTTTCATTCTTTGCTAGAGGAAGTATGTTTGTTGCAGCCTTCATTTATTGAGTGCCAACAGAATAGGAGTCGTACATTTGTGGAATGTTCGTTCAACACCTTGGGCCGACTCTTACATTTCCTGAAGACTACAAAGGTTAAGGATTTGAGCCAAGATGGGTGTGAGAGGCTTCAAATTTTGTGGGAAGAGCTAGAGTCCTTCAAATTAGACTTGACTTGGCTGCAGCCTCATGTTCAATTTGTTTTTGGCATGAAGAAGTGAAGAACATGATAGGCAAAGTTTTAGAGTATGAAATCAAGAGGCGGAGGGCTATGCTAGACGCTGCCGAGGTTGACATCGAGGGAGTGAAAATAGATCTAGTGAAGGCAGAGCAAGGGTTTTACAAGATAGGTGATGTGGATCTAGACACCAGTACTAGGTATTTTGTTAATTAAGATGCAGATGTGCTATTATATTGCTTATGAACTCCGACTAGTGAGTTGTGAAGTGTTCCCATCCAAACAATCCTTCTTGCTTTGTGATTTTCATTACCTCACATTATATCTAGTTGTGCTTTCAATATCATTTTCATATCAGTTTTCACTAACAGTGCTAAAGAATTTATTTTTTATCATCTACGTTTTATACATGTAGTTTACTCAAGAGAATGTGTTGTTTATGTTACCTACAATTCCAGCTGGCATATATGTGTTGCTTTTATAAATTAACCATACTTGGGAAAGCGCTGTACGACGCCTAAGTTTCTTACACCAATGTGAGCTTCATATTGGATTCTAAATCTAAGGGCATATATGTAAATCCCTCTATAGATTCCGTTAGCTGTAAAAAAAAATTGTTATAGTAAAAGTTTAAGGACCTTAATGTCAGATCCCGATGGCTTTGACCACCACCATAGAAATAGTTCAGAGATCCTGAAAACCAATTACGAAAGCTTGCCATCTTCGTCTACCTCCACGCCGAAAGTTTCTTCTGCTAGTCTAGTTTCTCCTACCTCCACCACCGCTGTCTCAACCACCTTGTCTCGATTGGTAGCCTAAGTGCTTGCCGTCGAGTATAGGATCTCTAGAAAGGTCTCTCTCTCAACACGTCAAGGCAAAATTTCAGGGGTCAAAAGTTGGCTCGGCGATGAAGATGATGATTGGATCCACACGCGACTTGATCGATGTCACCAGAGAGGCCGTCAGACCCATTACTTCGGACGAAGCTACGAGATCAGAGGAAGGAATAGCTGAAAGTGTTTGATCAACATATGAAGTATTACTTTATTGTGGAAAGTGATCGGGTATTACTTAGGAGGTCGATCATGTCTTCCTCTTTTTTATTCACTCTTGTTGTTTCTGAAGCTCTTTCTGAAGATTTGCAGAATATATGTGAAGATTAACTTGTTATGGAAACAGTTGGTTGTTGGTGCTGGCGTACGTGAACGACCGGCGTTTTGCAGCTTTTGCCCCATACTTGAGCTGACATTATCAATTGGGCTTGTGAAGCTGTGGGCCTAATAACTCCTCAGGGCCTGGATCCCCAAACAATCCTAATACTCATCTCATCGCCGAACAACATGTACTTCCGGAGGCTAAGAAGCCGAGCTTCCTCTTAATCAAATTCAAGACCGGAAGTAAATCACCTGTTCCCAAAATCCCGGTGCCAACCCTGTTCCCAAAATCCCGGTGCCAACCCTGTGCCTTCAATAATATTTTGCCCCCTGTTTTACAAACTTAACAACCTCTGACTCTGTTAACTCTTCCTTTCCCAACAGGAAAAAAAAAAAAAAAACTCAGTTAACCAAAACTGGGCATTCTCATATGATCCTTTCTCATATTTCCAAATCCTCTCGATCTGTTTCAAATCCTCTTAAATATTCTCTCGGGTTCAATTGAAACATAACAAATCTCAGACAAACAAAAATATGGATCTAGAATACAAAGGGAGATCAATTCCAGTTTTGTCGTTGCATCAATCATACATCAGATTTTAAGAGAACAAGAAGAGCTGCAAGTAATTCAGACCATGATTTGTACAAGGAGACAAACAACTCATGAAACCCATTTCAGATCTGTAAATGTACAGCCCTCTACCCATCTGCTCGACTTTCTTCTTATTTGATTATAAGAAAAACAAAATCAACCGAATACAGATGACATTTCATTCATCTGGAAAAATAGGGAAACGAAAAGTCGAAAACAAATCATCACAAAATCTACCACACCCATCATCCAAAAATATGAATAATCAAATGCTTGATCTGGGTGAAGACGGCTAAGTTTGCGGCCATCGGATCCAAGAGCTTTGGTTGTGTTCTATTGAAACAGAAAACCCTCATAGAATGAAAAAGATAAAGATAGAAGACTCTGGATAGAAGAAATGGATTCTGAAAGAAAATGAACCCAGAAAGAGAGGAAGAGAAAGATTCCGTCGCTTATTTTTTTTGCTGGAGAATTGATAGAATTAACGGTGTTAATTTGCTGTGAAGTAATTGCCATATGCCAAAATATTATTGAAGGCACAGGGTTGGTACTGGGTTTTCCGGAACAGGTGATTTGCTTCCTTCAAGACCAGAGCAGACCAAGCGAGAGATATGCTGCTTCGTTTGTCTGCTGCCCCTCCTGCCACTACGACACCCAACACCAGTCTTTTCCTGCTCTTCTCCACCAATCTTCTGATTACTCATTCGTCTTCGTCTTTCTCTGTACACTTTTCTTCTTCTTTTCATATCAGTCTCTCTCTCTCTCTATATATATATATTGATACATCTCTATCTTTGTGGTGTACAGCCTTGTTCATTCAGGAACTCCTCTGGGCTGCACACCAGTTGTAGACCACTTAAGGCCATGGCTGCCCAAGAGGCTCAATCCTCAGCCTCAGCCTCAGGTTTCATTCTTTTCAAAAATAACTTTATTCATTATTATTTTCTCATGTCCTGATTAATTAAACTTGATTGCTTTCTTCTTCTTTTTTGTTGCAGGTGATAGGCAGGCTCTGATATCCTTGTCAGACAAAAACAATCTTGCCTTCTTAGGGAATGGGCTTCGGAGCTTGGGGTGAAATTCAAAAGCCTACTCTCTATTTTTCACCAAATTATTAATATTCTGCACTAGTTATGTAAGGATAAGTAACTTTATAGACTTCCTAACAATATCTATCATGAGACAAAGCTATATTGAGATCAAGTTAGTGCAGTTGAAATGCCAATACTACATAATGCTGATGGATAGGAGCTTAAAAGAATTGAAAATAGTTTAGTAACTCGGTGTATATATGTTGGTCCGTGTCTGTGTTATGACATATTGATAACTCCCTGGTCATGTTGATCTTGGAGAGGGGACCTTTTGTGTTTTAAGGCTTTGGTCTCTCTAGACTAACTTCTTGTTGGTCTTTAAGCTTTCTGCATTATCTTCTCTGGGATGATCGCCTTTCTTTAATCTCTTTATGATCTCCCTAATTTGGTTTCAATGGTCTCTAGTCTCTGCTTCTCCATTTGACCTGAGCATAGTTTTTGTATATTTTTCATCAATATTTAAGTTGGCCTCTCCTGGTTTCTCCCTCATTGTCTTTTGTTTGCTATCTTGGAATTACAACTTCAACTGTTTCAAATATGGGAAGTAGTATGTTTGTCATGATAACCTTTTCTGCATTTTTTTTGGACACTGTAGATATAAAATTGTTTCCACTGGAGGAACTGCATCTGCTTTGGAAAGTGCCGGGGTGTCTGTCACTAAAGGTGAAGAACTTACTTGCTTCCTGGAGATGGTAAGCTTGTACTTTTCTTCTTTTTCTATGAAAGATACATAAGTGAAGTGTTATCTGCATCATCGTTTTGCCTTGTAATCTGTTTAAATCTGTATTGAAGCTCGATGGTCGTGTTAAAACTTTACACCCCAACATTCATGGTGGTATTCTTGCTAGAAGAGACCAAAAGCATCACATGGAAGCTCTTAGTAATCACGAAATTGGTGAGTTTTTCTGTAATAATGCCTGCAATAAACTATCTTTGTTATGTGAATTCATTTGATAGTTTGTTTTGCAACATTTTTAAACAGGTATATTTGATGTGGTTGTGGTGAATCTATATCCCTTTTATGATAAAGTTACTTCAGCTGGAGGAATAGAATTTGAGGATGGAATCAAAAATATAGACATTGGTGGTCCTGCCATGATTAGAGCTGCTGCAAAGGTAGTTTATTTGAATGGTGATGATAGCCTATTGTTGGTTGTATAAGTTAATAAATCATAAGTTTCTTTCTCATGGCACATACACACTAAGCTTTGCTCTAATAGTACTTCTCAATATTACTAGAGTAACAGTACAGTTGTTTTTTTGATTTCTTTATATGATATATACTTTGAAATATTCTTGTCGAACAGAATCACAAAGATGTCCTGGTGGTTGTTGATTCAGAAGACTATCCTACACTTTTAGAATATCTAAAAGCGGACAAGGATGATCAACAATTCCGAAGAAAGCTTGCGTGGAAGGCTTTCCAACATGTTGCTTCTTATGATTCTGCTGTTTCAGAGTGGCTTTGGAGGCAGACTAGCGAAGGTACTTGTTTGAGTGACTTATACCATTTAAAATATTTATGATTTAATCTAATTAAGTAGAAAACGAATCAGAATTGACATGTGGCACATGCCAATTCATTATCAATATACATGAACACCAAATCAACTGAGTATTCTGTTGAATCACAAACTGTGCAGAGAGAATTGGGAGATTTCTCTAATCTCTTGAATCGAAATCTGATGATAAATATAAACGACTGAGTTAGGTAGGGAGGGAGTGTGAGAGTGGTAGTTATGAACACATACTTTAGTAACACTCAATTTGTTTTTCTGTGACTTCTATTGTCATTGTCCACATAATTGACATTTTTCTTTGATTTTCTGAAGATAAATTCCCCCAAGCTTAACAGTTCCTCTTTCGCTCAAAAGTCCCCTTCACTATGGTGAAAATCCTCATCAAAATGCTGCATTTTATGTTGACAAGAGTCTTTCTGAGGTTAATGCTGGTGGCATTGCAACTAATATACAACATCATGGGAAGGTAATAAAGACATCATACAGTACCAATTTCATTCCACTTTAGTTAAAACTTTGGCAGTGATATATTGTATCTTTATTTTTAGGATAAATCATAAATTTAGAAAAAAATGACAAGGCAAAACCTGAGTTTTATAATGAATGTTTGATCCAAATTGGAATATTTGGGTATGAAAAGCACATTGATTAGTTATTCTAGCTCGTGTTGTCTGCTGTTATGCAAATTTGTGTGTACAGCATATATTGTTAGAGCAAATGCACCACTACAGTCAAATGGCAGGGGAAAAAGGAGAGGGTTTGCCTCCTTATTTGCCTTTGCCTTTTGATTTTTATGCACCAGAAAAGGCTAAGAGTTTTAGTCTCGATCCCCTTGCGTAGGGTACAATATATTTTCTGTCATGTTTGCCCTCTCCTTCTCTTTCTTTTTCCTTTGTTTCTGTATTTTTGACTACTTCTGAACTTCCATCCTACTTGTGCAGATACCATCTATTTCTTTTATTTCATTTTTTCTTTCATCAATGGCAATGATCTAATCCTTGTAGTGAGCCAATCTAAAGCTCTATCGCTCATGGCTCTGTTTCAGAAAACCCAAATCCCAAATTTGCAGCTATGTTCCAAATTATAAAACCCAGATTCTCAATTCAGAGAATCAGTTCTGTTTTGATTACCTTTCTTTCTTTTCTACTTCCTTCTTCTAGTTCTGTTCTAATCTTCGCTGAACAAGATGAAGAACTTAAAAATATTAAAAATACAAAGAAGAAAGAGAAAGAAACAAAGTAATATATAGGGTCAAAACTGGAATGTGCGATAACTGATGGACAAAATACAGCGTTTTAACGGCTTTAGTTAAGCGGGCCCACTGTATTAGATGACCAGACGAAAAGGCAAAAGCTGCCATTTGAGTTAGTCGACCATGCTTTTGATTGGGCACAAACCATGGGGTGCATAGATTTTGCGTTAATTGAGAGGCTAGACCATGGTCTTGCCTCCTGCGGTGCATCTGCTGATTCTGCTCTTATAGTGACAATAAAAAAGCACATTAATTTCAATTGCTGTTCTTCTGCGCACAACAATACATTCAAACTGATGAAATGCTGCGGGATAACCCACTTGTGAATCTTGCTGTGTGAGAGGTTAAAGTTTTATGGAGTGTTTGGAGGTAAGAATAGAGGTACAAATACTGGTGGTGACTATTTTTTGGTGGTTTTGGTGGATATTTTGATAATGTGAAGGGAGGCTGGACTGTTTATGGAAAAGATTCAGTCTGGACTTCTGAATGGGCATTGGTCAAATCAGAATTTCGGAGGAGCACGTTTCGGGCTATGCTTTTAGATTGTGGAAATAGGAACTCTTTGTTTGATGCAGTGTGCTCTCCAGTAGGGTTGTATTGTTTGTAATTGTGTCTTGTTGAACTTTCTTCTGAATTGTCTGATTGATTGGACTTCTTGTACTCTGTTGTAGGGTTCCTTTCTTTCTTTCTATGTTTGTCATATAATAATTCTATGGGGACTCCTTTTCGCTGGATATACCTTGGGTTTAATGATTTTAGTGCTTTTAGTATCCTCTGATTTACGGCTATAAAGGTCACATTTGATCTTCAGAGATGGCCCTTCGTTCTATGCAATACACATGTTCTTATCTCATGTTCTTTCAAACTTTAATTTTTGCCTGCAGGAGATGTCATATAATAACTATTTAGATGCTGATGCGGCTTGGAATTGTGTGTCAGAGTTCAGGGGTCCTACCTGTGTTGTTGTAAAGCATACAAATCCTTGCGGTGTAGCATCACGTGATGATATACTTGAAGCATACAGGCTTGCTGTCAAAGCAGATCCAGTGAGTGCATTTAGTGGCATTGTAGCTTTCAACATAGAGGTTGATGAGGTGAGTTTCAGATTTCAGGGTTTGACATAAAGTGTATAGATGATATGTGATTTAGTTTTTGGTATGGATTCCCCAAAATATATCCAATTTAATGTTGTCTAAGAAGTCTCCACAAGAAAGTGAGCTCAGTGATGCAGAGTTTGCATGGTTTTGTGTCAAACATGTCAAGAGCAATGCAATTGTACTAGCAAAGGTAAGTCGTTTTTTTACTCACCTTACCCCTTCATTATTTTCCTCATACTAAAGAAAATCCTTGAGACATGTAATTGTTGGAATTTGGACAGAATAACTGTATGTTGGGTATGGGAAGTGGACAGCCGAATCGTCGGGAGAGTTTAAGAATAGCATTGAAGAAAGCAGGAGAGGAGGTCAAGGGTGCAGCTTTGGCTAGTGATGCTTTCTTTCCATTCGGTAATTATTAAGCATTATTATAGATGAACTCATTTTCACTTCATTCTTTTATTTGTTTTCTCTTTTTCTTGTCTTTTAGCTAGCTAAATATTAACTAAAAAAGGAATACTGCGTCTGAATTTATACTTGCCACTCTCTTACTTCTGCTTCCTTAAACATGAAGGTTTGAATTCAAAGTGAATGCAACCCGATTTTCTACTCAGAGATCATTGTTGATTGTTCTATATGCTTAATGAAACAAATAGTTTGAAAATTACTGGAGTTTAAAACAAGAAAAAGGATAAATAGTCTAACAGAAGCAAAAATCATGCTATGGTAGAATTGATAAGAACCTTTGCATTAAGTTGAACAACATATGTTTTACATGCAGCTTGGAAAGATGCCGTGGAAGAAGCATGTGAAAGTGGAGTTAGTGTTATTGCAGAACCTGGTGGCAGTATAAGAGATGAAGACGCTATAGATTGCTGCAACAAGTATGGCGTTTCACTTGTTTTCACTAATGTCAGGCACTTCAGGCATTAATATCAGATTCTAGTTTTGGTTCTTGCTCCTTTTACTTTCATCCTAGCACCTTTGCTTAGAGCTCAGAATCTAGTTTTCGTTGGACCACTAGGTTTGTTTTCCTCATTTTAAATTCATGTAATCATGTTTTTCTTGTACAATCTGAATAATGCGTGTATTTTGGATACCAGAGAAGGCAGAGATTTTACCTCTGTTTTCAGTAAAGCTGAATGACTAATGCCAAGAATTGTAGGCTATCTATTTGTCTGAAGTTCTTAGTAAATACAACTAAAGATCAGAATAATCTTTAGTCCTGTTCTTGTTTCTTTCTTTAGTACAAGAAAAACACAAATGTAAATAAACTGGTCACTAAATAGCAGGTGAATACACGAAACATGAGAACGTATATAAAGTAAAAAAGAAGTCGTATATTTCCATTTGTGGAAAGACAGTGAACAAAAATTGTCACTACCAAAACCATTAAATTCCAACCAATTTGTCATTGGTTTCAGTTATATGTGAATGCTCTTCAGTTGTTTGCCATGGTGTCTTAGTAACTGTTGCGGCATGCACTCTATTTTTGCCTATACATGTAAACAGATGGGCAGAGTCCTAATGGTTCTGTTTGAGGACTGTAGCATATCCCCATATCCCGAAACTTTGCTTGTCTTTGGTTTTGTTGCTGTATCTTTCCACATTTGCTCTGTGTTTGATTTCAAGCATTGATTTAGTGTACAAGCCAAGCACTTGGTTGACACTTGTTTCAATGGGGATCAGTCAGTTTTCTGGTACCCTTTGGTTTATGTATATTCCGGTAAGTGCATTAGAGGAACTTTTATGTCAAATTGTGGAGTGGTCCTCTATTTAATGACTGTTGAGTTTGATCATAGTTTGATAATAGAGATTTGGGCGGGGGGCTCTAGGGGCAAGAGATAAGCCTGAAGGAAACGATGTTTCATTGTGCTGTATTAGAAACTAGGAATTGTTTTGCTCAGCTACTGAACAATAACACAACTGCTCCTATTGAACAAGGAATTATTTTAACCAAAAGAAGAAAAAAAATACAACGACTACTCCTCATACTTATTCTCTACTGCAGCCACCATAACATCGCTAAAAATTGGGGCCAGCTGCAAGGATGTCTTCTGTCAACTTGTTGTCGTTGCCAATCTTATAGTTTGTGAAAGTCTCGAAGTTGGTTTTAAATAGGCCAGCCAACTTAAGCAGTGTTTCCTGGTATGCCTTCTTGTCCGACCACTACAATTAGCCAAATCAAAACATCAACACTAAGCAATATAATGAATCTAGAAAAGGTTAGCGAACAAGTAAGCAAGTAAACTACACTACGCAATAGATTTACTTACAGTGTTCACTGGATCCAACATCTCTGAAGGCACTCCCTCAATCTCAGCGGGGATCTCAAGTCCAAACACTTCAGTCTTCTTGTAATTTGCATTTAAGAGGCTGCCAGAGTGTATGGCATCAATGATTTTTCGGGTGTAAGATAGCTTAATGCGCTTTCCCGATCCGTACCTGGACGAGAGAATCATATGTTGTTCAGCCTAATTTTGTAATTCTTCATAAGAATATAACTTTACAATGATATATGAACCTCCATACCTTCCACCAGACCAACCAGTGTTAACCAGCCATGCAGTTGCACCATGCTTCTGCATCTTCTCAGCCAGCATTGCTGCATACTTGGTAGGATGCAGCATCAGAAACGCAGCACCAAAACATGCAGAGAATGTTGCCCTTGGCTCCTTCACACCCTCTTCGGTTCCAGCAACCTGTAAATTACAAAAGAGCCTCATTAGACTCTAAGCTGTTAACCTATTTCAGAAGCAAATTTGGAAGAATAGAAACGTTACCAAGGCAGTATAGCCACTGATGAAATGATACATGGTCTGTGCCAAGTTTAACTTGCTCACAGGTGGGAGGACACCAAATGCATCACATGCCAAAAGTATCACATTCTTTGGATGAGGACCAACACATGGTATTTTTGCGTTGGGGATATACTCAATAGGATATGCTACTCGAGTATTCTCTGCAACAAGAACAAACAAACTCAGTTTACTTGTTTATTGTGTTGAAACTCAAACAGCTGATATTTACCTGTAATAGAACCATCACTATAATCCACCTCTCGTGTATGCTTATCGAATGTGACATTTTCCAGCACTGCAAACGAGATCATTTAAATCATACTCTTTTTTATGACTTCAAGTAAACTCACATGATTAAACAAGAAGGGAGAACAGAACATTCATCTTCACATTTACATAATACAAGAAGTGAGAATAAGGTCTTACCAGACCCAAACTTGATGGCATTCCAGATGTCGCGCTCTTTCTCTTTAGAGAGATCAATGCACTTGGCATAACAACCACCTTCAATATTTGATACACCATTATCACTCCAGCAGTGTTCATCGTCTCCAATTAAGTATCTGTTGTGATCCGTAGATAGAGTTGTCTTTCCAGTGCCTGATCATATAGCAATTTGCAGCATTACTAACACATGACAGATGTAGTGTTTTTGTCACACAATTTAGAAGACATGCAATACCTGACAATCCAAAGAAAATGGCAACGTCTCCATCTTTCCCCATATTGCATCCAGAATGTAAGGAGAGGATGCGTCGTTTAGGCATGAGGTAATGCATCAAACTGAAAAGTCCTTTCTTCATTTCCCCGGCGTACATGGTGCCGAGGATGACCATTTCCTTTCTAGCAAGATTGATGTTTACGCTAGTAGAGGATGTCATGTAGTGAGTGTAACGGTTACATGGGAACTGACCCGCATTGTATATGGTGAAGTCTGGAGTACCGAAATTCTCCAGCTCTTCAGGTGTAGGTCGGATACACCTGCATGTCGCCCACACAAGTCGATTTTGTTACGTTAAACTCACACATACTATGCTCCACCCTTTTAGAGATCATAATACTAGAAAGTATGTTACATACATGTTATGCATGTACAATGAATGATAAGCCTTTGCAGAGACAATCCGCACTTTGATTCTGTTTTCCGGATCCCAGTTTATAAATTGATCATTTACAAAGACCTACATTGATCAAACATTCGAGATCAGTATTGCCACTTTCTTTTTTAAACCTACAAGGACATTAACTATTGATAGACAATTTGACAATCAAATTAAAATTTAACCTTGTCCAAAGAATTCAAGTACTCCACAGCTGTTTCTCTGTTGACCATAAAAGTTTCCTCATCCATTTCAATGTTCGGTGAACCACTACAAGTGAAAATCATCGGTATTTATCAAAATATGAGACCATTAATTGAAGTAATATGACAATTAAAAAACAAAATTAGGCACTTACTTTCCCCACCAAAGCTTTTGCTCAGTGGACTCATCCTTAACAACACGTTTGTCTTTCGGACACCTACCAGTCTTTGCCCCAGAAAGAGTTGCCAATGCGCCAGTGGAAGTGATGAATGACCCTTTCTCGTGTTGTAGAGCCTGCTCATATAGCTCTGCACCACATTCAAAAAGGTCATAATGACCATGGCCTTGAAAGTTAGATTTTCTATGTTTACATTACATACTCTTTCTTTTCGCATAGATAAATTCATATTGTGACATGTAACATATTGTGAAAAGAAATGAACGACAAGCAATGCTCTTGCTCCAATTGAATATGATTGCGAATGTTATAGATGTTTACCCGCGGGTGTGAGGTTATACATGACCTTTGTGAACTTTGATGCACTGTCACTAACGCAAATAGTCGGTGTGAAATGTTTAGGTACATGCGATCGTTTGAGGTTATCGATCTTGGTCTTGTTGGAAGCAAGATCTCCATTCACAACCTTAAAAATTATATAAAATTGTTGATAGTCAGCCAAGCTATTTACTTGAAAGTTTTTACAAAGCAAAAAAAAAACGGTTATGCTTAGTGAAAAAAAAAAATTTGTTTTAAACATAGTTCAAGTTGATATAATTTGAATGACGGGGAATGCATTAGGGTTTTCACAAAATACTAAGTGTCAGTTTTGTTTAAATTGAAAATTACACTAAGATAAATAAAAATAAAAATGTATCTCTGCTGTTCATTTACTCTAAACAAAATAAAAAACTCAAGTAAGAAGAAAAACAAACCTTGCATTCCTCTTGGGCAACTTTGGTTTCACCAACAGCCATTTTCTTAGTCGTCCTGAATAAACAATCTTCGATTTTGGAAGCTAGAGAATAAAGAAAGCTTAAGTGGGCAAACTTTTTGCTTGTTAGCAATTGGAGAGATGTTGAAAAATGTGAGCGTGGAGGTGGAGATTTCTCTATTACTCATCATCTTTTATAGAGGGAAATTGTTAAAAGACTACAACTAACATTGATAGATAAGTGGAGAACACGTGAAGAAAATTTCTATTTCTAAATTTAGAACATTTTCAAATTTTATTATTGTTCTAAATATGCTGCTAAATACTCTCAAAAAGAAAAGAAACGATAGATTATCGGCCTAAACAAATCTCATAGTAGATAATTTTCATATTTTCTCATTATCCAAATCTTCTTCCTTGTTTCTAATTATAGACTTAAATGAGGATAACGGTTTCCTAATTATAAGCTTAAATACACTGACATATTCATTCATTACTTGACTCTGTTATGTTGCCACTTTTTTTTTTTTTCATCATAAAACTAGGTGTTATCATTTGTTTTTTTTCCCCGATTTCCTCAAGCTGTGATATTAGATTGTTATTTACTCTAGTTATTTTTTTCCTTTGGCGTTGAAAGTTTGAAACATAACTAATAAAATATAGATGAGTGTAAGTGTACGTTAAGCCTTAAACGTCTGAGAAAAGCTGGTACTTCGATGTTTTTATGCATTATTTAAACATTAATGATGCTTATATGACTTTCATCATATGAACATAATTTTCATCTCGATGTATCACATGAGACATTCAAGCCATGCGCTTTTCATTTGAAGAATTCTACATTTTCCATAAAGCGACCATATCTATTATTCAAGAGAGTTAAATATGTCATGAGAGAGAATGTTACGTTTATGTATGTGGGAACATACAACAAATTTTTGTTACAAGTCTTAGCAAGACATGATTAATTTTTAGCAGCAAGTGTTTTTTGTTTATTTATCTTAAGTGCTTGCTGTATCTCTAACATATCTGTATCGCTATTTCCTTCCAAACATCATTTTATTTAGGGACCTATTGGACATAGTTCTTTAATTTATCTAGTAAATCGGCTTGTGATCTATTACATTCAAAAAAGAAAAAAGGAAAAATAAAGTGTATGTTAAGCTCTCATCTAAGCCGAAATAAATTTTTAATAAATTATGTTTTTTCAAGAAATTATGCATTGTAACTCAAATTTTAACATTTTTATGTGAAGTATGTCGCTCGCCAAATACTAAACGTATTAGGTTGTTTTAGGAATCGTTCACTACCAAAAACAATTTGTAATAAGTTTATACTATATGAATGATACTGACATATTTTTTTATGTCTATATACTCTGGTTGCATGAGATGTGACGCCTAAAATTATTGGTAGTTTGCGGTTAATCTTCATATAATATATACTCACAATTCTCCGGATGAGTATGATTCATATTCTTCCGTTTTAAATTCAAACTGTAATTGTGTCATAAACATAATTTAGTACACTTAGGTGCATGTCACACAAAAGAAAAGTGGACGCACAACAAAGTAAAATAATGAAGTAATATGTCAGTCTATATATGTAATCATATAATGAGAAACCAACTTTTTTTATGAAGACGAAAATAATTATCCTTTATTGAAGCCTATAATTAGAAAAAAATATGGGAAATTAACTATTTTGATATTTGTTTAGGCCGATAATCTTTTTTTTTGTTTTTTCAATGGAGAATATTTAGGTCCATATCTCTTTTGAATAAGGTTGAATCTTGTTAAAACAAACCAGAGTCTAATAGACTTACCTAAAAAATACTAGGACAAACCGAATGACCTATTTAATATGAAACAGTTTTTCAATCTTATCGTTGTATACATGCTCAACAAATCCCATGACTAGTTTAAGATGTAAACGACAATTGTAATTGGGCGGTTGCCAGTTTTTAGCGGATTCCATTAGCCAAAAACTTCATGCATTCTATAAAATAGAAGATAGTGTACATCTATCATGAAAGAATTTCAAAGGTGTTTCTCTTTGTTCCTACTTCTTAGCAATAAGATATGTCCATCAATTACAAGCTTACAAGTTACAACCAAATAAGCATATACAGACAAAAATAGGGCTGCTGCCTTTAGAAAATAATTTTATGTACTTAGTAGTAGGATAGGAAAAATTGTCAACATGGCCTATTGGCTCAGCTGGTTAGAGCGTCGTGCTAATAACGCGAAGGTCATAGATTCGAGACCTGCATGGGCCATTTTTATTCCAATTTTAGCAACATTTCAGAATTTTTTTTTGGAGAAAAACATTTCTGAATTTAGATGCATGTTATATATAATGGTGAACAATTATAAAATTTATATTGATCATGTAGCTCCTTTTTTGTAGTCATATCTATATAGTGCTCCAAATACGTACCCTTTGAGCAGCTAAGAATCATGCATTTCGGTAAGTAAAGAAATGGATTTAACAGAAAGCATAAACTCATAGTACTTTATGCTGCTAAAGATTGCCTTATAGCCCAGAACAGCTTCCCTCTCAACATATTGAAACAGTTTGTACACACTTATATATATATATATATATATATATATATATATATATATATATATATATAGGATAAGAAGCGGACGTCTGCAAGGTCCTTAAAGTGCGGACGTCCCTCCATTCGCCACCGTATGGCACCGGCGAGGGTGCGCCTTCACTCCAGTGGACTCTAGCAGCGTCCTCGAACACTTTCCATCTCCCGCGAGTTTGCGGAATTCCAGTTTTCCGGCCAGATCGACTTTGTTTGAAGTTTTGGGTGATCTGGCCGGAAAACTGGAATTCGGCAGACTCGCCGGAGATGGAAAGTGGTCGGGACGCTGCTGGAGTCTGCTGGGGTGGAGACGCGCCCTCGCCGGCGCCGTACGGTAGCGAACGGAGGGACATCCACACTTTAAGGCAAGTGCGGACGTGCGCCTCTGATTCGGCCTGTATATATATATATATATATATATATATATATATATATATATATACAGAGAGGATCTAAAAAGGGCGTCAACACGCCCTTAAACTGCGGACGGCCTTCCGTTCTCCACCGTACGGTTCCGACGACGGCGCGCCTCCACCCTAGCGGCCTCCAACAACGTTCCCGATCACTTTCCCTCTTCGACGAGTTTGGCGAATTCCAGTTTTCCAACGAGATCAATTTGGGTGATCTCACCAAAAAACTGGAATTCGGCGGACTCGCCAAGGAGGGAAAGTGATCGGGGACACTGTTGGAGGCCGCTAGGGTGGAGGCGCGCTATCGTCGGAGCCGTACCGTTGAAAACGGAGGGCCGTCCGCACTTTAAGGGCCGTGCGGACGTCCTTTGCTGATCTCGACTGTGTGTGTGTATATATATATATATATATATATAGAGAGAGAGAGAGAGAGAGAGCATCAACTCCATTATTATTGAAAAAGAATTGTACAACAAAACCAAATTCCCATGAAAAATGTATAGTACCTTATAAAAGAGAAGAAACAGAAATGGTGATCATTATGATCACCTGCCAAAAGCTATTGCCACACTTTACCACATAGTATACATCTCTGAATAAACCAACATTATCAGCAACACCTAATAGGTATACTCCATTACACGTTTAATGGCCACCTAGTCCATATCCCAGCCCCCTTCTCAAGACTCTCAGGGAATGCAGCGCAAGAAATGCATGTACTAGTAACTAAGTAGACCAGAACAAAAATGAGCCAACATTAATCCATCACGCTTAAGGCGAACTGGAGGTTCTTAATGGCTTGCCTCTTCCCATGGTGAAACCCCTAGTCCCATCTGGCATTCTCGGGCCCTTTGTATTTGGTTTGGCAGATACTTCACACTGTATGGCGCAGCTTGATTGCGGAGATGGAGCAATCAGGCCACGTCCACTCTGGCTTGCACAACGTCCCCGGGTCTTCCCACGCCCCCACGCCCATCCTTTCTTGGATGCCATTGAATTTTGTTCAGTCTACCGAGATAGAGATGCAGTCAGCAATGTGGTTAGTGACTAGAGTACATGTAATGTCACTCACTATAAACAGATGCACATTTTCCTGATTGCAAGTGGTAAAACTATTTTGCAGTCCAACTCAGGAACTATATGCTATAGAACATAGTATTATATTGATATTTTCAGGAGAGTATGATTAGTTATGCAATCAAATACTTACATTCATACTATCAATAACCATATCAATGTGGCTTATTGGCTGAGAACTATCTTCTGCAGATTCATAGTGTGGTGTGTCATCATCTTCTAAAATATCGAATTCAGATTTTCTGTTCTTCAACACGGATTTTGGCTGAAATATAAGTAGAGTTAGGAGAAATGAGGCTTTGTCAAATAAGAGTATACATGCCAAGATGTTGCAAGGAAACATATTGCTTTGATATTTCATAGAGACATACCGTGCGTCTGAGCAAAGTCCTTACTCGGAGTCCTTTTCTCCAGTTCCTCTCATCACTCAACTTATCAACCTGATGTATGAACAACATTAAGAAACAAAGGGTGTAAATCTGAAATTCACAATACCGCTCAACTTACCGCTTTCTCTGCTACTTCAGTTGATTCATACTCCACCAGTGCATGGAGCTTCACCAAAGAGAGAAGAATATTCAAGATTAAAATAAAACTTATTGTGAGTGCATTAAATTATATCACTGTTAGTATAAGACAGATTCTGTTTAATACCTTGTTACTGATAATGAAATCACCTTTGGACCGGGAAGAATTGGATTCGTGGGGATGGCATATTCGGATAGTTTTCACACTGTTGTTGACAGAAATTGTATGTGATTAATATGCGGTGATCATGATTCTCATTTTTTTGTTTCGGAAATGATCATGATTCTCATACAACATAAAATAATTAACTAATGCAGATAACATATCTAACCTCCCAACCACATTAAATATCTTCTCTAGGTTCTGATGAGAGTGATCTTCTGGCAAGTTCTCTGCCACAACAGTACGAGCCTGCAAGAAAGAAAAAACCAAACACTCTAAATTTTCAGGTTGAATCATACTAAATTTCGATCCATATAGTTTAGGAAGTATCTGTTTTACCTGCAAGTCTTCTTTGTCTTTTTCAGTGAAAGGGTGCTTACGTTTAACCTTCTTTCCATCATCACTTACAACCTAATTTCATTATTCATTAACATAGTTGAGAGCTTGCAGTTCATACAATACTTCAGGACAAATATAAAAGAAAAAAACACTGATCATTCAATTAGACAACTTACAAGCTTTGAAGAGGACCGGAGTGCTTGTGCGAGCATGTGGTTGTTACTAATAAGTGACTTCATCTTTTTTGTAGAAGCAACAACAGATACCGGAACTGATAGAAATCCAAAATCGTGAATGATGGAAAATGGCATAAGAATAAATCAAATGCACAGGTGTTGTCCCAATTTCTCACCATAGCCTTCAGGATCTTTACTAATGTGTTTTGCTAATGATTCATTTGCTAGAAGACTCATGTCACTGAACTGGTACTCCACCTGTTTTACACCAAAATAGTCCTTAGATTCATTCAGTGGCACCCTCCTATTTCAAATATCAATTTCATAATGAGTACAGACCTCAATGAGGATGAAATTTAATCCATGTGTTGATTGCTTTGATATCTAATGCATGCATGTTTCCAAAAACAAATTGAAAATGATTTGTTGAAAACTTAGAGAGGTTACTGCTGTTTTACCTCACTTAGGTAGCACCACTGTCACTTTTCAGCTGTGTTTTCTTATGGAACATCTAATCACATCAAAGAGGAGTTCCCTAAGCAGCCTTAATTAATATGGTTTCTTATCTTAACTATGTATAAGATCTATACTAAACGAAGATCCTATGTGAACTTAACTTAGAACTTAGAAGCCAGGATCAAGTATTCGAGGTTTGAACCGCAAGACATCTGACAGCCAGAGCTGGTACTATATATACAGTATAGATACCATTAGACCTCAAAATCGAAGGAATAGCAAAGGCACCATCAATAAGTTCATCCAGTTGCATCTGTCAAACATAGATCCTGAATCTAAACATATGTAGTCTGCTTTCTACAATACCAAAGCTAAACAAAAGGCAAAAGTAGCTAATTTCATGCAAATCAAACAACAATATGCATCCAAAAGATCACACGTGAAACCAGTATATGAATCCAAGAAAGATAAAAGACTTCAGCCATGACACTAGAACATCCATTCTCCTTATATAGTTAATATAGTCAATAAATCATAAGATGATATAATTAAGAAGCCTATACGAAAGGATATAATGCAGAAGCCTATTAGACTGTAAGACAGGATGAATGGTCAGAGAAAATCACCTGTTTGATGATCTTATGCTGAAGCTCATCTGGCAGAACATTCTTGGATTGATTGGTTATAGGAATATTAGGATTGGAGATCAAATAAGGAGGCAATTCTTGGTCCCCAATGTAAAACCAGTCCGGGGAAGCAGTGTCACCAAGAAAGTGAAAGCAGGGATAGAAATAACCGGAAATCGGCACCTGAGTATGTGATCTGGGAACAAACTCAGGTGCCTGAGCATTGAACTTGAAAGAAGCAGCATTTCCTGTATCTTTCACTTCCATTTCTGAGGATTCCTGGGGTTTCTCCGCAGGGTTTGCCTGTGCCATTTTTGCCCTTCTAGGCTTACCACTATGTTATTCTATCTGATTTTAGTGATTAAGTTTTGCTGCTGTGTAAATGTCTTTGGTGTGTGTGTGTGTGTGATGTTCATGATATTCGAGTTTAGCACCAGAAACATGAAAGTCACGCCTTGTTTGGCGCCCAAATATTGGGCATCCGTATTTCAATGATTTCTTACACATGACCGTTGCTCATTCGTTTGACCGGTTTCTGAGGTCGGCATTCCCACCAAGTGTCATCTTCTCACAACTCTCTCTTGACCATTCAAATAGCGAAAATTATTGTATGCACCACTGGGACAGTTGCACCAATGATCTCCGCCGTCCGTTTCGACGTGTTGATCAATTTGTAGATCAAGGCGTTAGTTGGCTGTTTGGCCTCTGTTAGTAGGCGAGTGGGGAGGGGGCAGAAAGTGAGAGAAACCTCCTCTCCTAAATCCACATGAATACAAAGTTTTTCTCTCTTTAAATCCTTTCTCTCTCTTCAACTTTTCTGATTATATAATGATTCACCAGAGCTCTGACACTAGACTGGGTGCCGGAGAGGCCGGCGATCCCTACGTGGATAGGGGAGAAGCTAAGGGGAAAGAGGCCGCAGAAGGTGTCGCCATTTTGGAGGTGGGATTGAGGTTGGCGGAGGTGGAGGTGGAGGTGGAGACGGAGGTGGTCGTAAGTAGCGTGGTGGCAGAGATCGGAGACTCTGGCAGCTAGGTTTGTATCAGAAGAGAAGGTCTAAGAGATAATGACATAGGCTTGGGTCGGGTTTGGAGTATGACTTTTAAAATTTTAATGTATTAAACCGTAATCAATTGCCTAATATTGATTAGTGAGTTAAAGTTCTTATTATGAATTCTAGGGTTTGAAAATAAAATTTTTATGTATTGAACCATAATCAATAACTCTCTTTATTATGATTTTTTTAATGTTATTAATTATGAATGAGACATGAAAATATGAGCCTCGCAATATGTCATGTACTACATACTCACGATGTTATGCATACTACGTAGTTAATTCAAAATATTTATACTTAGGTCTCGTTTAGTTCGCGGAAGGGAAAGTGGTTCCTTCCTTTTTCCCATGGGAAGGGAAAAAGAAGGGGAATGAAATTTAACAATAGGAAAGTTTATTGGAAAGTTGTTGTTTACACCCAAATTAATATTTTACAGGACAGTAATTGTCTAGGTGAATATTAGTTAAATTCATGGTCCACACCGGCGAGCCAGGAATATTAGGTTTACAAGTGACAACCCGTTAGCAGAGTCATGCGAACTGAGTGACATCATGGTTCGCATGTGGGGTGGCTTCGCGTAGGAGATAGAGGCCTAGTATGGAAGCGAATCGAGATGACTTCGCATGGGAGACTTCGCCAGGAAACAAGAAGAGGACTTCACATGCAAAAAGGGGACTAGATGAGGCGAGCTCCGCATGGTTGTTTGACTGGATAAGAAGACAATTATCTTTAATTGCATAAAAGGCTATATGTGTGTGGCTCGCCAGTGGAAGAGTTGGCATGTATTAAGGTTTGTATTCCTTAATCACATGTATGCAAGTGTTTGTGCATCCAGTACTACAAAGTCTAAATCTTGCCTGCGAAGGGGTGGACTTCGCCTAGAAGTCCTGGACGTGAATGACTATCCTATCTACATATACATATATATAGATAAGTATATATCTACATATATCAATTGTAATTAGTGCATGGAGGAGAGACGTAATCAGGTAAGGATGCAATCATCCTAAGCTATATGTGATCCATGTAATGTGCACACGTCCTTGACAAGGAGAGTTCTAAACCAACTCTACTACGTACCTTCAAGAAGAGCAACGACGAAGAGTTGATAAGGATTGCTTACGATAACGTTGAAGACTTCTACAAGTCTTTGACATGCTTTAGGTCAATACCTGTGGCCCTAAAATACATTTATATAAAGGAGTTCGAGGAGACTCTACAAACACACAACAACTCGACAAAGATACAATCAAATCATACAAAACTACAAACAACTCTTCGAGCATCCTCGAAACCCTAAGTTGTAAGTGCATCTCGCCTTAGTTCTCATAGCCCGTTCGGACTCGCTTTTTCTTCCTGATTAGTTGCTCTGCTCGCTCTAACAGTGAGTATCGATTCACAGGTGAATAGAGGCTAACTCGTAATCCCTCGTCCGTGAGGTGGCACAGGAACCCTCCTTTGTTAAATTGACTCTCTGGTGGTTATGCTTCCTTAGGAGCGCCTAACGAAATTAGGGTTGACTATTTTTATTGAGACCTAAATGTTATAGGAAATTTGTGATTTTTCATCCCTAGCCATATTTAACTATTTCGATCACATCCTATTTCTCAAGATTTTCGAAAATTTTGCTTTGTCTGTATAGATGGTTCACAATGATATACATTTGAACATAACCTACTAAACAAGTTATACCATTTTAGTAGTCACGCTGCGATCTGATGTCATAATTATATGAAAATAAAAATTTCACTGTCTGATGTAGGCATGGTAATTAAATAGGTTTACTGAAAAAAATTCACCCTGTTTCGGATTATTTACGCCCCCCATCGTATCGGTCAACCTTAAATATACCTCGTTTTTTACACGAAACGCGGTTAATTGACATCGTGCGAGATCCTATTTTTCCCTGGTTTCGAACATGAAGCTCGCATATATGAGATTAGGATCCCATTAATTTTTTTTGTTAAATTGACTCTCCGGTGGTTAGGCTCCCACACTACAAATTTTAATTCGGTTAGCCACGGCTCGAAGCCGTCGCAAAAGACCGCTCTGCCGTCGCGAAAGGGCATTGGCGACGGCACGGCGACGGCATTTCTACCGTCGCAACAAGTGGCGTGGCCAATGCTCCCGGCGACAGGAACGAGCCGTCGCTATATTGTTAGCGACGGCAGCCTGCGACCGCAAATGCCGTCGCTCAATTAGCTACGGCAACTGGCTACTGAAAAAGCTGTGGCGTTTTCATTTGTTGGCCACGGAAATTGCCGTCGCCATTATTTTTAAAATTCGAATATCAAGCCCAATTTTTTCCCGCCAAAACCCTTTGCGACGGGACTTTGCCGTCGCGAACTGCAGATTTGTTTGCGACAGCTACTTTCCATCGCAACATTCATTTTTTCCAAAAACACCTGGTTTAAATCTCAAATTTACCAATAATCTGAAAATTCAAATTTCATTCAATCCACAGTAACAACCATAAGCAACAACACTAACAGCACCATCACTGGCATTCATTCTAACAAAATCAACACAATGACAACATTAATTTCATAACCAAATTGTATGTCCAACATCACAATATTCCACATGATGGAAGAACCCAAACCAAATAAACAATTAACCATGTTCAACAACAGAAAGAGCTTCATAAAAGTTCAGCAATATTCTAGCAGAATTTGTTCCATCACACTCTAAAACAAGAAAAAGCCATAAACCTAAATCATGCAGAAGCATCATGACCAGCTGAATCATGATTGCTTGTATCATCATGAGAAGATGAAACATGGCCAGTAGGCTCAGCATCTCCCTCTCCTATGGACTCCCTCCTAGCTTCATGGCCACTTGTTGCATCAGTTGGTACCTATTGCATAAACAGACCATACATGCATTAGCTGGTACCTTAAACCCAGATTCAAGTAAATCAAACACCTCCACCCTAATGCATACTAAACCGTACTTCAAAATTATTCAGTCAAACAAAAAAAGGACAATATCATTACTTAGAACATTAAATTGTCTCAAAACATCATACTTTATTTGCAGCAAGTAACAAGGCTGTGTTTCTCAAAAATTACTCACCCGGTTCTCATTACTTCGAACAATAAATTGTCTCAAAACATCATACTTTATTTGCAGCAAATAAAAGTATTTCAAACTTTTAAAAAGTAACAAGGTTGTGTATCTCAAAAATTACTAACCATTGCATGTGCATTATTTGTGTTTCTCCCCCCAGTGCTATCCATATTATTGGCAATCTGAGCTTGAAGCATTCTAATAGCATCCTCAAATTTCTTCTCAAATGACTCTTGTAGTTTCTTTGTTACCTCTTCAGTGATTTTGGCTATAACGGTGTTGTTGTTACTGGCAGGTACTGATGGTTCTTGTGTATACACCAAATTGGGCAGCACGGTAGAACCATAGGTACGACAATAACCATGACCATCCTCTCCTATAAGCTTATGAAAAATACGGTCTTTCACAGCCGTAAGCTGTTGGTCTTCCACAGGTTTAACTAGTGATAGTTCCTTGTTGTACTCCTTCTACATGAATTTATAAATAACTTAGCTAGGCAAACCAAAAAGGGGGAAAAAAGAAACAAAAAAAAAACACAATTATAAATAACATAACAATAAACTGAAACATACAATGACTTGGGCAACTTCTGGATCAGATTCCTTGCGTGCTTTTTTCCACACACTAAATTTATCAGATGCTTCTCCACTCAATTCCATCTGCCAAGTACAAACAGTAAGCAACTCGGCCAACTCCATATATTAGGCATCAATCTTACTATACGCCTCTTCATCTGTCAAGTACAAGTTTTTTTCAAAATTACCTCATATCTTAACTGGGCAAAATGCTTTCTACCAGTATTATGAGATGGTCCACGTGTCTCTCGATTGATTGAATTACGAGTCGCTATTGCCTACAAAATCAGTTTGGAAATTAAACACTGGTCAACCTATTTGGCAAAATATAATGGAAATGACATAGCACTTCTACCTTTGCATCCTCAGAGTTCCAATAGGCCACAAGCACAGTCCATTGATCTGCTATAATTTGTGGAGGAACCATTGAAAGCAGGTCTGGATGATTTTTGTTTGGTTCAAAGTGGTTAGCTTTGGTTTTGCTCTTGTGATCCTTCCAAAGAGTATTGCAACACTTAAGGCACACAGGTTTGTATCCTTCTGGAACATCAACCAAATTTTTCTACAAGTCACCGTGAACAATATTGAATTACTTTTAATAAACAAAGAAGCACATATAACATTTTATCAATGAAAGCATTTACCTTAACCTCATCCCAAATTTCCTCTTTGACTTTAAGATCAACAGCTTTCCAGTCCAAAATTGTCAACGGAATCCTGCGGCCATCACAGAATTCTTCTTTTCCAGTCCAAAGTCTCAAGTAAACTATGCATTACATTTTTTCAATGCATAAAACAATGGAAAAAAAGGTCAGCTTAAAACCACATTGCAAAGTAAAAGAAGAATTTTTATCTATTCTTGTCACACCAGATAAGAAAGGGAAACTAAAACAGTTCAGGCATATAGAAGGAAACCATCAGCAGTGAAGTGTCAATCAGGGAAGATGGCATGAAGAAATTAAAATGGGAGACAAACCTTAACAGGAAGTTCAGTGCCAAACTGATCCAGGTATCCAATTACTTGACCTTCTTTGATAAGATCACCCTGTATATTGGTATGAAGAGGCATTATGTGGCCAAAATGGCATTATAAAACAACAATCAGTAGTTGGATAAGAAAATGACGATATCAATATGCTGTTAATAGACTTGAGTAGTAGTGCTAAGTGAAGTATCCACAAAGCCACAGTGTTAGCAATCATACCCACCAGAATTGCAAACCTCTAAATGCATATTAAATCATTAATGACAGGACCATTTAAGTTCTTCTATTAGTTCATTGAAAATTTGAAATTGATAAATTCTGGCAGTGTTACTGTTCACAAACACCCACTTCTTGTCATATCAGACAATTTGTTTCCAGCATATGAAAGATAAGAACATGAAACTTTGCATCAACTCAGAGATTCAAGAACAAGAAAAACACGGATACACAAACAACACATATGTATGATAAGGTGCTTTTCATCATGAAATTATAACTACAAATCATTACATATAGTAAACTGAAAATATGTGTGCAATGGATACCTCGTTAAAGATAGGAGGTTGCTTCTTTCCTTTTACCGTTCTGCCCCTTCAGATGAACCAACCTGGAAAAAGAAAATAAAGAAATGTGGTTGAGTAAAGTCTTGAAGTTATTATGAAACTCCATCATAAGAATATATATATATATATATATATATATATTTGCAGTTGTTGTCACTAATAAGAACTATGCAACTCCATCATCAAGTTCATTGGGTTCATAATGAAGTTATTTACTTAGTTTCACAGTAATGATTCCAACAACCTTAGTATAAAGTTTAATACAAATCACAAAATATTCTAAAGCTCCAACTAAATCAACACTTAGCAAAAACTAACAGGAGATAAAGATATATAATGAGCAAGCATTGGAAGAGAGAAAGATTCTGGTATAATTAAAGAGATACTAGTTAGTACTGTCCAAGGATAAAGTTAAACTATCCTTAGAGAAGCCTCAGATATTGCATCTTTATAATCTCAGTCTCGCAAGAAAGCACACTCTACTACAGCCAATGCAAGATCCTTACTCACAACCATATGGATCCAAACACAATGATTACAATCCCAAGTACTCTCACATTTCAAATCTAGTTTTTACTAAATGTTTCAAACACAGTTCACACATGCTAGCTTATGCACTGTTATAATCACCAGAACTTGAAACCGCATTAACACAACAATATAGACAAAAGCCACAAAACCATACCAAATCTGACAAAAATTTAACCCTGCAAGAGGAGTAAAAGCAACATGCCAATATGAATGTGATCTGTTCTAGACTTGCAACTACTTGTTCTTCTACAATTCCTGGCAAAGTGATCAAGTCTAAACCCAAAACGAAGTTTAACCTATCCAATCAACTAAACATCATTTTCTCAAAAACTGTCAAACTATGCATCCATGGTAACAATCCATCAAACACAAAAGATTGATATAAAGAAAACGACCAGAAAATTACTACCTTATGGAAGGTAATGTTCCCAATTAAGTAGGTCCGACGCAGCAGCCTCAAACACAGTGACCAAATCCCTAACACGATTCAAGTAAATCCCATCACAAATCCTCTACAGAAGAATATGGAATATGAAATTGAGAACCAAAGATTAATCAAAACATACAAAGGATTAATGCTAAAAGTTAAAGAATATGGAATTGAGGGGAACTTGCCTTGTTCAAATCGAAAAGATTTAAGCAGAACTGCAGAACCTTCGATTGGTTTTGGATAAGGGTCCGATCGGCGCGGGTCTGGGTCGGGTCGAGGTTGGAGGGAGTTGGGCGGAGGCAGCCGATGAGGGTTTCGGAGAGGGGGACGGCGAGGCAGCAGATGAGGGATAGTCAGATCAGGTTAGGTTAGTCTGGTATTTTTGTCTGAAGAGAGTAAAGAGGGAGGGATAGTTAGGTTAGGTTTCTGGTATTTTTGTTTAAGTTGGTGTGAGAAATTGGTGTGAGTGTTTGAAAATTGACATTTGTTTGAGTTGTTTTCGTCAAAACGAAGGCGGGATAGTTTAGCGTGTACAACAAAGGCGACGGCGAACCATCCATCGCAACAAATCTAAGTAAAATCGGTCTTTTTGTCACGGCGCTTCTATGCCGTCGTTATTGAATAATAAAAATGCGACGGGGTTAGATTGCCGTCGTAAATTCTGTGTTTATTTGCCACGGAACTACATTGCCGTCGCAAATTGGTTTCGATTTAGCGACGGTAAGATTACCGTCGCTGAGCCGTCGCAAATTTAGGATCAATGGCAACGGGAAATAGGAGCCGTGGCAATCTTCGGTAGCGAACTGAATTAAAATTTGTAGTGCCATTAGGAGTGTCTAAACGTAATTAGGGTTGACTGCTTTTATTGAGACCTAAACGTTACCAGAAGTTTGTGATTTTTCATCCCTCGCCGTATTTCACTATTTCAATCACATCCTATTTCACAAGATTTTCAAAAATTTTACTTTTTCTGTATAGTTGGTTCACAATGATATACATTTGAACATGACCTACTAAACAAGTTATACCGTTTTAGTAGTCACACTGCGATCCGAGGTCATAATTACGTGAAAATAAAAATTTCACCGTTTTGATGTAAGCATGGTAATTAAATAGGTTTACTGAAAAAAATTCACCCCATTTCGGATTATTTACGGCACCCATCGAATCAGTAAACCTTAAATATACCTCGTTTTTTATACGAAACACGGTTGATTGACATCGTGCGTGAACCTCTTTTTTCCCGTTTTCAAACAAGAAGCTCACATATATGAGATCTAGGATCCCATGAATTTTTTTTGTCAAATTGATTCTCCGGTGGTTAGGCTCCCCTTAGGAGTGCCTAAGCGTAATTAGGGTTGACAGCTTTTATCGGGACCTCAACGTTACCAGAAGTTTGTGATTTTTCATCCTCTAGCTGTATTTCATTATTTCGATCACATCCTATTTCAAAAGATTTTCAAAAATTTTGCTTTGTATGTATAGTTGGTTCACAATGATATACATTTGAACATAACTTACTAAACAAGTTATACTATTTTAGTAATCACGCTGCGATCCGAGGTCATAATTACATGAAAATAAAAATTCTGTAGGCAGGGTAATTAAATAGGTCTATTGAAAAAAATTCACCCCTTTTTTTATTATTTACGCCCCCATCGAATTAGTCAACCTTAAATATACCTCGTTTTTTACATGAAACGCGGTTGATTAACATCGTGCGAGATCCTATTTTTCCCTGGTTTCGAACAAGAAGCTCACATATATGAGATTTAGGATCCCATGAATTTTTTCTGTTCAATTGACTCTTTGATGGTTAGGCTCCCCTTAAAAGTGCATAAGCGTAATGAAGGTTGACCACTTTTATCGAGACCTAAACGTTACCGGAAGTTTGTGATTTTTCATCCCTATCTGTATTTCACTATTTCGATCACATCCTATTTCACATGTTTTTCGAAATGTTTCCTTCCTCTTTATAGTTGGTTCACTATTTTCCTTACATATTTACAATGACGACGTTTATAATATTTTTAAATTAATAAAACAAAATGAAATGAACCTAGAAATCAAACATGTAGAAATTTTAAAAAAAAAAGTGTATAAATCCAGAAAAAAAAAATTAGAAAAAATAATGTGTACAGCGGGTTTCGAACTTGGGTGATTCACCCTCTAAAAAAAAAATTATTTTCAAAGGCAGCTGGCCATTAAGCTAAATAGACTTTTTCTTCCTTATTTCTCAAAGATTGTATACTTTCTATACTGACTTATATATATACACACACACACACACCAGGTTGAAGAAAAGTTTGCCGGAGGCTCACCGGAGGTTGGTAGCTCGAGGCTGCTGCCTCAAACTCTCAAGGACTTTCCTAGATTGGGCTTCATCGCTATGTCTGAGATCGACATGGATGTCATACGTAGTAGTGAAAGATGAAGGAGCTAGGGGCAGAATCTTTTGATGGGTGGAGTCGAGTACGATCAATGAAGAAGTGGGATGGGTCGTGTTGGCCATTTGCAGAAAGGAGAGTACAACAGCCATTAGAGGGAGATGAGAAAGGAGAAAAGAAAGAGAAAGGAAGAGGAACGACCCAATTGAGGGCCACTTGCAGCTAACGTCGCGTGAATTGACACACGCGGTAGACATCCTGGTGCAACTGTCCCACTGGGGTATGGAATAGGCTCTCCAAAAATAGTTACAGAGAAAAAATTCACATGAATTTTGCCCAAGGTGGACTTGGGCAAACTAGCTAGGCCTTGAACAGTTCAACTATGTGATAAGCAGTAACTCTGTCCTAGATTTCTGGACTTGGGCTTCACTTATATATGCAGAATCATAAAATTGTCACTCATGCAAATCAGTAGGATAGAAATTGACACAATCCTTTAATGTGATTGCTGATCTTCAGATCTAAAATGATCTCATGCTTGTATATGAACCTGACTTTGGTGACAAGGACTACTTATCTGAAGGTGACCAAAATTAATGAACATGGGACACATGTCCATTTTAAAAGGCCTATGCAATTTCAAGACATAATAAGGAGATTTTAAGTATTTGACATGTTTGTTTATAATTATGATAGAGTTAAGATCAGAATCATCAACTGTGTAGTAAGAGTATCTGCAACTTTTAATTTTGTCTAAATAATCATAAATTGATAGGTCATCTCTTGTAATACGGAGAAGTGTGTCACAGAACGTTGGAGAATGTGATTCTGATTCAAAGATGCATATCGACGGGCTAGGGAGGTCCAGGTGGTATGGGAGGAGATTGAGCAAGATACTATAGCCCGCACAGACGTGAGTGAGCCATTGATCCACCCAAGGATCATTTGGTCAGTTGCAATCCACTCCTCCTATGCATGATTGATGTTGTCGGTGATGGTACCTATTTCAGAAGAAAAAAGTGGGGAAGAGTTTTGCTCCATCAACAAAACCCATTAGGTAGGTTCAGGGACGGAACCAGGAATCGAAAGTGGGTTGGGCTAATTTTCACACAGCACACTTACAAAATATTTTTTGAGGTTTGAAACCTAGTGGGAGGCTCATCCTCACGCCTTTATATTAAAAACATATGAGGGGGACATAAAACCAAAACCTCATAAATTGAAAACTACAACGGAAATTATTGTAAGAAAATAACAAACAATAACCTATAACTATCTAAATCGTACCCGCCGGGTTTTACTCTGGGTTCCACTAACTTCAAACTCCTGAATCACAGAATCATTGTCAACACTATCAACAAACTCCTTTCCAATGTAGAGAACCATCAAATCATCAAGAAAATCATTTTCCATCTTATTTCGAAGTCTACTTTTTATGATGCTCATAGATGAAAAAGCTCTCTCTGTTATGGCTGTAGAAACTGGTAGAGTCAACACAAGACAAATCAACCTATAACTTATAGGAAAGAATACAGGTTTTCTTGATTCAACTAACTACCGAGATAAATCGGACACAGAAGATGTGTTGACAAATCTTGGATCAGCTAAAATATCTGCTACAAAAGACCCACACTCCATATCTAGAGTTGACAAATCAGATGATGTAAAATCGTTAGGATAAAACTTCAAAGCAAGATTGCAAACATCTTCGATGATCAGTCATTATCAATACGTATATATATATATATATATATAAATTGATAAGCAACATTATATTAAATCAAGCCATGTTCTCACATATCACTTCAATTAAACAAGATCAAAGATTCAATGAGTGAAAACTTACAAGAACTGCTCACTTGGAAGGCTGTAATGGAGGCAATCAACCAAAGGTCCAAAGCATTGAAGACATTGAGGTCTTGATTCTTGAATCCTAAATTGAATTCGTCATTAATCAAAAACAGAAGTGCAGAAATAATTACTTTCAATTTCAATAGAATAAATGGAATCGTTCATACCTTGTAGTTGTAGAGTTGGACTTTGAAGTTTCACTTTCTCCTAAATCCCAATCACCCAAATATATACGAATTGAAGTTAGGGGAACTGACGATGTCTTGTGGTCTTGGTCTTGACTCTTGACTCCTAAATCGAATTCGTCATTGATCAATCAGGGTAACAAATAAGAAGCAAGCTAGAGATGTAATTAAATCCAAGTTTGGGATTGATTACCTGCGATCGACGGATGGAGAAGATGAGTAGGGAGGAGTAACGAGTGGAAACGGAGGAAGTGAGGGATTTAGGAGAAAAATCTGCTTGGGAGTTGCCGAGTTGGGATCTGTAGGAAGGTGAGAAAGATGAGACATATGGAGGAGATGAGCAATTGAGCAGGATGAGAGTCGAGAGAAGTTTTCGGCGGAGAAGAAAGTGAGGGACTGATGTCTGATGATGAGAGGAATTGGGAATAAGGTCATAAGGGTATAATTTTATTTTATTTTCATTGTGCTGGGCTGGGCTGTGATACACACACACATATGGGTTTTTTGGCCTAATTTTCGGTTGGGCTGTAGCCCATAAATCCCTTGTTGTGCTTCCATCTCTGGGTGGGTTCACTTTAGGAAGTAATTTGTGGTTTGGGTGGGCTATGATTGGGCTAACCACATGGAGTAATTTGTTGTGTCAAGCTTTAAGGTGAGGAAATTGGATATGGTTGTGTTGGTTGTGGTTTGGGTGGAATTCATGTTGGAAAATGAATTGTAATTATTGTTGGTTTGAGAGGAATTGTTGTTGATGTTGGTTTGGGAGGTGTTGGTGTTCGGTGATGTTGGCCATAGTGGAAGAGAGGGAGAGAAAAAGAGAAAAGAACATACTTATATACAAAACAATATCTAAACAAAAACAAAAAGACCATATCTTAAAGAGAAATTTTAAATACACACCTCTAATCTCTTAATACACACATTTATTATTTTATGTTTCTATTGAGATTTTATAGGTAAGTTAAATGACCAAAACAAACATCTATTATTAGAAAAAATAAAAAAATTCACGCTAGAATTATTCTTTTCAACATCTTTTATCTAAAATCGTTGAAAACACGTCTTCTCCCCTAACCTCAACTCTTCTCCACAATTCATTTGGGTTGTCTTTTTTTTTAATTTTATATGTATTAGTTTTAGTTTGATCTTACATATCATATTGTCATGTACTGCATCTTTATCATGAAATGTTTTATCGAATAACTAGCTATTTATGTTTAATATATATTATACTTTTACATTTCTACTAGCTTGTAAATTTTAAAAACTTGTATTGCTGATTTAGAAATGGGATATAACAATAATCATTTGATTATAAATTGAACGATGATAACACAAAATTTCTAGCAATAATTAAACGAAATAATATGTAAAAAGAGCTACCAAATAGTAAATTTATATTAATTCTATTAAATAATAGAATATTTGATGATTAAGGACATTTTAGGCAGTTTGAAATGTGTATTAAGTATTAAGTATAATACTGAAATGAAAAACTTGATAAGTGGTGTATTAAGTAATAAGGAGTGTGTATTAAGATATTAGGGATTTGTATTTAAAATTTCTCTATCTTAAAAGATTTAGACAAATAAAAACAGATAGTTTTCGCCACCCCAAAATATTACAGACTAGAATCTATTTTCTTTGAGAAAATGGCGAAGGGTACTGTCTTTTCTATAATAATTACAAGGTTGTTATTAGATCAGATCAAAAAATCTCTCTCTCTCTATTCAAGTCAAGCTCGCTATGCTTCAGCTCTACAACAACGAGCTATCAAACAACCCAGCTTTCTCCATTTAACTTCAATCAGAGTCCTCGATCTTATTTCCTCTGATCGGTCCACTTTAATCTCTCCCCAAACACGTTGGAGCAATGTAGTAGCATTTATTTCTCTTCTCCGAAATGATATGCCATTTGAATTGAAAGGGCTTGATCTGTGGCGGTCAAATTTTTGGGGAGCAATTGTTAGGGTTTAGGGACCTCCGACGAAGTTGGTGGGTATGGGTTAAACCGCTCGGAATTGTTTGTGAATTTGGTGAGATAAGGTTTCGAGAATTATGGTGTAAAGATTGAGAGAAACGATTAGGGAGGCGGGTTTCAGAAATGATATGAGTTTGATTTTTATTTGATTCTAGTACTTCATATGAAGCTACTGACCTTGTTTTCCCCTAATTCTTAGTAGTGATGAAGTAGATTCACATCCAAATGACAATTGATGAAGAGATCTAAATCTTTATAAACTCACAAGCAAGATCTTATATTTCCGATGTGGGATTGACATCTCAATCCCACTAGTCCCGATGTGGGATTGACATCTAAACACACCCATGCACATGTGGCGATTGAGCTTCACACATGGAAGTGTGTAACCCGCTCTGATACCAGAGATGAAGTAGTTTGAGATTCACATCTAAAACTAATTAACAATTGATGAAGAGGCTCAAACTCTTATAAGCTCACATACAATATCTCATATTTCCGATGTGGGATTGATATTTCAATAATTAGGCTATGAATATATTAAAAAAAAAAAAACAACAACAACAACAAAAACAAAGCACTTGATTTTGGGCTATATTGATGTGGTGCTTCGGATAAAACGGCACGGAGGACTTTGCACTTATTCCTTTAGATCCTAGGTTGATGTATATTTCGATCAAACTAAATGATATCAAATCTTATACATGAACGCACATGAAAGAAGGTTGAGGACCACCTTAGTTCATTTCGGATCATTGTTATGGATTCTATATCTCCAATTCTACCAGATAAATTATTGCAGACAGTAATTCTTTTCAAAAATTACGTTTGAAGTATGGCAAAATTGGTTTTGAAAAGCCCAAAATCATGGACACACCTGAGCCCTCACACAAGTTGCCAATCTGCCAAATGTGTAATGTTGACATAAATCTCTGTCAACAAAACTTTCAGAGTTTTTTATAGTTGCCTTCCAACTCATGGAATCTCAGAATTAATTTAGGACCAGATTAAGCATCTTGGAAATAGGTAGTTGTTGGCCTTGATACCAAATTTCCAATTACCATCATCTCTAATTGACCTGCTGATTGATTTCTCATTCCAATAATTCCAAATCACAGCATTCCTATCAGATGGGATCATTATCCATGCCTGTTCTGTAAAGGAATCTTGAATAAGAATACTGGTGTTGTGGGACAAGTGCTTGATTATATATTACTTCTGCTGCCTTGTGATCATCTCAAATGTGCCTAACTGCTCCATACTATTCTATCTCTATTCCACCAATAAAAGAAGAGAATCCCACATTAAATTTGACAGTCCAGAAGAATAATCTAAGATCTGTTTTTGGCAAGAGGTTAAGTTAAATGAGAAATTCCATCATTTTCACAAACTTGGCCACCAAACAAACAAACAAAATTTATACCATCCAGAGAATGGGGTCACCAAAATGGGCTCCCTCTTTATGTTCTTGTCTACAAGATTCTCTCTATTATTTGGCTTCTGAGAGTGACTGTTTTGTCATACACCCAAACATACCAACTGATTGTGTTTTTTAAGTGGGATATGACTGGGTTAGGTAAAAAAGATAAAAGAATAAGCTGTATTTGGATGGGAAGTTGTTTGGAAACCAAATGATAAATTTGACTTATAATCATGAAAACAGTTCTTAATTTTTATATACTGATACTGAATTTACAGTTGAGCATTGTGAGTTTGAAACTTGATGATCATAACTTTTGATATAGTACTTGCATACTTAGTTTACAGAATGAACCTTCTGTTATGATGGTTATTCTAGCATACTATGAGCTTCTATCATTCAAAGGGGGAAAAAGAAACAGAATTGCTGAAAGAGGAAACAGAATTACTGAAAAAGGAAAGGCTAGGTGTAGGTTTATTTGAGTTCATTAAAATCTTCTTCTGCAATTTGAGCCTTCATCATTTCTGTTACCAATTATGTATTTGTAATTAGGACAAATGTCATAATCATCTTTTAGTTAGATTGTTCCTTTACCCTAATAACAGCTAAGTCTGTAATTGAGAACCCATACTTGGATACTTTTAGGTTGCCTGAATTTGGGAGAATAATGTCAACTTATTCCTTGTCTCTTGGTAAATAATAAATAAGAAACCATCATTGAACAAGATGGAAGATAATGACAAGAAGATTAGCATAATACAATATTTTTCTCTCCAAGATAAGTCCAGATCTTATTCTTTCATGTTGTACAATACAAATAAAACACTGTCAATCTGACATCCATCAATTTAAACATTGACATTTATTTTGGAATTCTTGAGCCAAAACATTGAATAGTGATTTCTATTTCAAGCATGTTTCTCCTTGTCCAAGCAATACAGTGTCTCTTTTCTTCACAAAATCCTGTTCATATCTGCACTCTTAATTCAATATCAGAACCCATTGATTTGGCTTCATTTGCAGTAAAAGCATTTGAAGTTTCCCAAAGGATCTCAAATGGTTCAAGTTTAGGATCTTTTGTTCACTAAAGTCCTTATTGAACAATGTGAATTAGGATCTCATTTGATTTTCTCTTTCAAAATATGACCATATTTTCATCATTCCTCTCAAGAAAATTATACAAAAGAGCTTTAGAACGTAAAGAGGGATGATCAGGCTGCAGGGTCAGTTTTTCAACACAATGCAAGGAAAATAGATCCCCAAGGGGTCCATCTAGATCAAATATGAGATCATGATTGAATTGTTCAACCTAAAATGCTACAAAGGGCTTGATATCCCAAAACAAAGAAACTCCATGGAAACTATGAACTTGCAGGTAAAATTGTCTTTGTTCTTTCCTTGGACTTCAAAACCCATAATAAAGAAATTCCATGGAAACTCTGAACTTGCAGGGAAAATTCTGCCTTTGTTCTTTCCTTGGACTTCAATACTCAAAGCATGATTGACTTGTTCCACCTGATGCTCAAAAGCTTATCCAAGAGACCTCCAATAGACTTCAGATATCATCTCAAAACAAATAGAGTCCATGAAAATTATGACTTGAGATGTAGGAGAAATGGCATTGTTTCTTCCATGACAAGAGGATCGGTGAAACAAATGATACCAATTTTTCAGAGACAATAAAACTCATATTCAAGACACTAGGGAAGGAAAACTACTCCTGCAAAATTTGATAGCCGATGTTTTAGTCTCTCTCAACATCCTTCCCCTTCTTATGTATAATGTATTATTTCTCTCTTTATATTCATTAGCTCCCTCCCATGTATAATTTATATCTGCAAAATTGATGGTTGATAAACTCTATACATCATCTTTTCCAGGTTTGTGGATGTGACCTTTCCAGCTATAACTTTCAGATTTTGCATCATCATCATCACTATCTTCTTCATCATCAACACCATTTTCGGCTAACTGGAGAGGGCCTTGCGGTGAACCAGACTGAGAACTATTAGCCTTTGAGGAGTGATCATATTGATCTGGGGACGTCCACAAATCCCCCAAAACAACAACAGATTGATTGGCAGGGGCAGACTTGGCAGCTGGAACTCTTCTTGTATGAAGTCGATATTTCTACATTGACAAGAAAATTTGCTCAGTTTCCAACATTATATTCAATGTCAAAACTGATGATAGTCTTTATAAATTCCATCTATCATTCAAAAGGATGACTATTTATTAATGTGGTTCCTCAATAATCCAAGACTTCTAATTTGCTTCTTTGTAAGTGTTTCGCAATATCAAATTGAACCAAGAAAGGGGGAAATATGAAACCAACCTGCAAGTGACTCTTCACTTCATCATTCGTCAGGCCGTCGACCTGCATAAGTTCTCTAATTTGTTTCGGAGTGGCAACTACAAAAAATCCAAAACCACTTCAAGTTAGATACTACTCATGATGAGGGAGCACAGAAGAGTATAATGATCCATCAGAATAGTGCAGGCAGAGAGTAAAATTGTCATAGGGCTAGGATATAAATAAATATAAGTTATGCAACAAGTGTATCTATACTAATATCTACATACAAAAGGACCTATATGGATGCCTAGCACAAAACATTACTCTAAACACAAGAACCTCAAGTTCAATCATGGATATATTAGCTAGGTAGCCACAGAGAGAAAAATACAGCAACTCAAATGATACACTTCCATCTTCTGCATATCCACAGTTCCCAAAAGAATTCAATCCAGGAATACTAACCAGTAACCAAACGAAAAAACAACACAAAAGTGGAAATTCCTCCAATTTAAGTATCTAGAATCTAGAAAAATCAGACATTTTTTATACCTTAATTTACATAAACACTTAAAAGTATAGTTTCACTAACCTTGTGAACCTCCAAGTTGCTGCAAAGCATTGACAAACCTCCGATGCAACTCCGGCGACCAGCACCTTCTCTGTTTCCGGGAAGTTGGCTGCTGCGGCGAAATCCTCATATTGGATTGAACATTGGCAGCAGAGAAGGAGACAGCCCTTCCACAAGTGGATCTTGAACCACTAGAAGCTGATTCTTCCTTTGGATTCTTGATACCAGGGGTGAGCAGAGACAACCCATGAACTGCCAAATCCTCCTTATCTTCCTTCACAGCTGTGACAGAAAACGCAGGGTATGCCTTGAATGGCACAAACGCTCTTCCACCATTCCTATCTCTACATGTCTGAAATGGATCCTCATTCGCAACCCCATTTCTGGCTTCATTTCTCTGCCATGATTTACATATACAAGAGAAACTCATTAAATATTTATCATCAGATTGTCTCGTTAAGAATCAAAGTTCAATCAACGATTTAGTCCTATTCACCTTGGAATCAATTTCAGAACCTTGTTTTCGATCACAAGGGAAATCACTAGTTGGATGATGATAATTATCAGTGTTCCAAAGCTGAACAGAGCTCATCCAATTCTTCTTATCCCTAGAGTCTTTTTCTTTCTTATGGTTATTGGGTTCTCCCGTCTTTTTATCACAATCTTTCTTCAATGGTATGAATTCTTCCAACACTGGTTGAACATTTGGCTTAGCACATTGCATTGCATCTTCCTTCAGAGCTTGAATTGCTGCAATCAACACCAAAACAAAACCCCATTCATCAACAACATGAAAACCAAAAACCCATTTGAAAAAAAAAAAAAACATAAACCCATCTCCAGAATCGAAATGAATCTCATATTCACCAAACACCCATGAATCAAAAACCAAAACCCATCTAAAAAATCATTACTTTTCTTTGTTCAGAAGAAATGGGTGGAACGTTAAAAAAAATTAAAAAAAAAAACGAAGAAGAACCAACCATCATTCAAGAGGAACATGCAGAGAGGAAGCTCGCGCTTGAAGGCGTCGATCTTCCTCATCTCCTCCTCCAAACGCTTGACAAAATCGTCAAGCTTTGACAGCCTCTCCGTCACATTTCCAATCAAAGAAACCTCCATGAGGAAATCAGTGATCGTTTTCGGTACAAAACTGGGTCTAAAATCCAAGCTCAGTTCAGGAGGAACCGAACCCATTGTTTTTTTTTCCAAAACACAGATAGATACAGATTTAGATCCTTTGTTTTACGATATTGCTATCTCTATGCCTCTGTTTACGTTTGTGCTCTGGGTTTGTGTGTGTGGGATTCAATCAACTGATTGGTGAAAAACGAGAATCAGAAATAGAGAAGGTGTATTTATATAGACAAGAGAGACGGCTATATACAGTGAGTTTGGGGGTATTTCGGAAATCAGAGGAAAAACAATGACAAAGAAAAAAAAGGAATAAAATGGAAGGAAGGAGGAAGAAGAAGATTCTAATGAGGGCAGGGCAAGAGAGCGTCGGCGATTTTTTTCTTTGTTTTAAAATTTCTGTATCGTGATGTCACATATTTTATCTCTATATTTGACCTTTTTTGAGTTAACTAGGATTTTGCATGGCTCCGGTAATTAAAAATTTTACTGTCTAAAATAGTAAGTCATAAATACTCCTATCTAAATTTTTGCCACAGGATCTCTACAAAAGCATATTGCAGATTGAGCAATTTAAGTTGTTTTTAATTCTTTGGTGATTGATTGGATTTTTTCTGATTTTTTCATTAATATCAGATTATAGAAAATCTGATAGCCTTTTCAAATTCACATGAATCATCAATTTTTTTTATAACGTTTTTCATCTTTTATTGGTGGAGCAAAGTATTGGGATTGATTTATCATGGTATCTTTTTTTTTTTGATAAACTGATAAGGATTAGACGATCTTAGTTCCTCTACAGTAGGGCTGGGCACGGGACGGGATGGGCTGAGATTTAGTGAATCTCGTCTCGTCCCGAAAATAAAAAAATGAGACATGACGGGACGGGAATGCGTTTTTAGAAATCTGTCTCGTACGTCTCGATCCCGACAAATTAACCCTAAAACAACAACTGAAAAATATCAAAAATCACACAAGCAAAAAAAGAACATGAATGAAATTAAAAGTACTGGAATCAACAAAAACATAGGTGCTAAATTACATCCTATTGTAAAAGTACTAAACATCCCACATTAAAAGTACTTAATTCACTTGAAAAATGGGTCGCATCAGGTTGATTTGGAGGAGTGGGTTGACTTCCAGCTGGTAGGAGAAGTGCGGGTTGAGTTGATCGACTTGTTGCTGATGAAGGACGATCTGGTTGAGAAGAAATTGCTTCTGAAGAAGCCTGCAGACCAGAAGCACTTTGTCGAGGACCAACCGGTGTTTTCTTCCCTCTAGCCATTAACAAGCTGGGAATCAAATTGAGGTTTAGGTTTGGGAATCGAATTGGGAATCGAATTTAGGGGAGACAAAATAGGTTTCAGGTTTTTGGTTTAGCATTTGGGGATTGAATTTGGTTAAGAGGCTGGAGGGAGAGGAGAACTGGAGGGAGACATGGAGTAGAGGCGTTATGTATGACTGTTTGAGATTGAGATCGGATTTTTTTTTTTGTGTTTAGGTTTTACTGTTTTAGACCAAATTGAGTGTGGTTGTAACATCATGCAACCTAAAAAATCAAATATAAAATAATTAAAATTAGGTATTCTAATATTACGGGACGAGACAAGATTTTTTGGGATAGTCCCGATCCCGGCCCATCCCATTTTAACATTACCATAACAAGACGGGACAGGACGGGATTGTCATTTTCAAAACCTATCCCGTTCCGTCCCGCTAACTTTTGGGACGGGACCGGTACGAAATCGGGATTCCGGTACTAAGTGCCCAGCCCTACTCTGCAGTAGTTTGTTAGATGATGACAGAACACCCAATCTACCCCGAAAAGGACCGCTACATCCGGGAACCCACCGCCCTTCCCTTATCAGGAAATTTATTAAATAGAAAATAAATAGTACAAGAGAAGAGGAATGGGAGACTAGGCCAAAACCATTCAGAAAACAAAACAAAAACAATGAACCCCACATGCCAATAAGCGCTGATCAGAGAAAATAACCACCATAAAGTACTAACTAAAACACCAAACCAACAACAGAAACAAATAAATAATCAATAATAAGATTGGTCAACCTCCACAATAGGCATATGTAGAGGAAGCATCAATCCCAAGTGATAGAAGCAAAAAGTTTGGTAGTGCATCCCACCAAAAATCCCCATTTAAGGCTTCATAATTTGCCAGCACATCTGCAACAACATTACCTTCACGATAAATATGGACTCAAGTGCTGCTAGCTAGATAGTAGATACGTACATGTATACATGGGATTTACAAACTACTTATTAAAACTACAAAAATAGTTTCGATGTTTTGCGATGGTGAAGCCTGAGGTTATGGGTAGCTGTTAGACTGAATCAAGATTTTGGATTTGTGAAACTTCGAATGAGAGAGGTACTAAACGCTGAACCAAGGTGATACTTTTAGAATGTTGGGAACCAAAATGTTAAAAACCCAAACATGAAGAACTATGTACGTATGATAATATCTCAAAATACTAATCATCGACTGTGAGGGTGCCTTGCATGGCTGGAAACATGTGTATGTTTCGTTAGAGGCTTGAATTCGACTGAGTTAACACGCACCAGAATAGTTAGCAAGGTTTTTCAGCTACTTGACTAAGATCCGTTGTCTTGGCATCAGTGAAGATCCAAAGTGCATGTCAAATATGTCGCCATCGCCTCAGTGATAGCTATTAAATCTATCCCCTATAGAGAAGAGGAGAAAGCGTCGTCACAAAAAATATTTTCAAGTGTAATTTCTTTTACGCGATGCAATCTAGTATAATAGATTGTGTACTGGTACTTTATTGTACTAGTACAATCTAGTACTAACTCCCCTACATGAGGTAGTTGCAATGAATTCATTAATTTACTTCATTGTTCTAGCATTAGACGAGTCGTCTCACCTTGTTGTTACTGGGTACTTTTTATGTGCATGCGTATATGTATATGTTGCATGTTAAATCTCATGTTTAGCTGACATTTAGTCAACCCCCGAATGATTTAATTACTTGATGCTTTATAAGTAGTATACAGTCTTGTATATATTTTGGAAAGTAAAAGAGAAGGCTAGGTGTGATGTGAATGATTCAGAAGTGAAAGGGGCAGCTCCTTGAGTTGTTACCATAAACCACCTATATGGGAGGTGTGATTAAATTTCGATTCGAATTAACATGCGGTTAAACTACCATTGACCAACAAGTATGCCCTAGTGACTTAACCACCGAGATCATTGAGGAGGTGAGGAAGCAAATCAAGATCTACCAAGATCGATCTTCATCCTCAAAAGGTAGAGAATTTGCAAGAGGGCTGACGCTCTGCGCAGACGACTAGGTTTTGCTTTCTTGTTTTCATTGTTGTTGTTTGAATGCATCAACGCCGTCTAGATATTAGCAGTAAAAGTGTGCTGAAAAAATCAAAATATATGTGCAGATTCTCAATTGCATCCAACCGATGAAGAACACATGAAATTATTAGAGGCTCTTGACAAAGACGAAGAAGACTGCTATGGAACATGTGATGGGTTGTTTAAGGACCCATCAATTCAGCAAACGAATTGGAGATAAGGAATCTTTGGGAAATTTGTTGGGGCCGAGTTTGATATTGCCAGAGACATAAGATATGGGGCTAATGTTGAATGAAGAAGAAGATGCCCCTTTCAAGCAAAAAAAGACAGACTGTTACAGCCATTAGATTCCCCATTTCTTTACCAGAGTTCCATAGAAATGAAGAATCTATCTCTGTTCTATATATTCTGTATTCTCTTTTCTCTCTTGTGCTCCACCAAAATCACTTGCATTGTTTGTTTTCTAAGCGCTTTTAAACAAAGGAAGCTAGCCTTGGATTGGATCCGGCTCCAAGTTCTCGCATCTCCATTAGTCTTTGTCGGATGCTTGTAATCAAAGAATCTTTGTGTCTCTATTCCATTCCATTAAGTTTCTTTCTGTTGCATCCCCTCATTTGTTTAACTTATTCGGGTTTAGGTTTTAGACTTTAGTGTTCATCCATAAAGGTTATCTTTTGGGGAGATCGAGCTTCCTTCATTTTCTTCTAATATGGGGGGAATGAGATTTAGATGGTATATTGCACAAAATGAGATTTTTCACGGCTTATAGTGACCAAAAATAGATGATTTGAGGGAATGCTAGCTCTCGACCAAGGCCGGTTATATTGTCGTGATGACTATGTACATTGAGCGCATCCAAGAGGGCCAACAAAAGAAATTTTCACTGTTAGGCTGAAACGACACCATTTGAAGGTGGTCTTTTTGTTTATTCGTATCATTTTCTGATAACTCATATGGAATTTTTAATAACTCAGTGTTGTTTTATGAAAACTAGTCTTTATTGATTGGTAACTGAACACAAGTGTTCGAATATAAAATTAACGAACTACATTTTTCAAATGGAATAAAGCCTCCATCCTTCAAGCTTGTTCACAAAGGGAAACGATGTCATTAGGAAGAAAATGCTTTAAACATATACAAATGTTGGTCGTCCGACCTCTTTTGTGTGCTCGAATACATTATAATGGGTCAAAGAGGCATAAGATTCTCCCAATCCTAGCCTGCTTCTAATCTAAGTAATGATGGCATATATGGAACTGAAGGCAGGTCTTTGATCAATTCAATAAAAAAGATGAACGAAAGGCAAAGTTACTTGGACTCGATTATAATACAGAAAGATGTAGAAAATTATTGAGAGGTGGCATACATAGCTTGACCCCTCTTGAAAGCCAACCAATTTGGTGGTATGGAGGAGGACCAAGAGCATATGATCCATCTCAAATCCTCAAACATTGAAAGGTTGGTACTCTCTGGAATCCAAGAAATGGTATCATCTGTACCACCCAACTATTTCGTATACTTGTCTACCTCACCAGAATATATGCATGACTTTCACCCACTGCCATCAAACAAAGCAACCTGCAAAAACAATCATAAATTATTGCAAGTTCTAACCAAATGGATGCATAAATTAAAAGAAACTAGACGCAAGTATTGTTTTAATTTGTACGTTAAAGCACTTGGTTTTAGATTCCTTTACAGTGATTCTGCTTGAGAAAACATATCGAGGAAAATCGATTTATTAGTGTTCATTTCAAAAATAAAAGACTAAAAAGTTAAGGCTAAGAGTAACAAGTATGGCACTAAGAATTCAAGATAACTCTTAGGTTCATCCAAAGGGTAATGCAATGGAAATGGGGTACCCTTTTTGATAGAAACGCGAAACCAAAATGCTTCAGAATCTTACTCTTAGATATATATATATATATATATATATATATATATATATATATATATATATATGAGAGGTGAACCTCAAATTTTCGTTCAACTATGTGGCTCATACGTACATATCATATCAAAACAATGACAGCAATAACAAATCAGAGTTCACTAACTTTGAGCTTAAGTTGGCTCGCACACAACTCAGATGAAAATAAAGAGGCGACCTAGCATGCTCATTACTTGAAATGTTAATTAGTTGCGGACTCTTCCCACAGGTACGTTTACATTGTGTTTGTTGAAACCAGAAGAGGCACGTTTTCAGCAAGCTGGAGATCGAGTTCTCTTGTTGACTAATTTAGCATGTTGAATCTGTCGGTACAAATGGAATATTGTGCATTTGATTATAGAGGTAGGCATGCATATCATTACCTAATGCATTATTACTTAATTTGATAACAACAAATCAGTGAATTACTACCGTATACTCATTTTGCTTCCCTCTTTTTACATATGTATTTGTGGATTATAGAGAATCTCAAGGAAACTAATTAAGGTTGATAATCTGAAGTACTACACAGAAAACACAATAAAACGAACCGAATCAAACTGATAAAACCAATTTGTTATCTAAGTTTAACTTTTTCAGCTAGTTTATTTGACAAACACAATCATATTAACTTTTTTTTTTTATATCAATGAGATGATCACACGCGTATGTCAATATGATAAGTTGCATTTTGTATTTGCTATATGAGGTGGTGTAAGTGTTTCCATAAAATTTTCTCGTGACATCTTACAATTATATGTATAATTATTTGTCTATTTGATTTGAATATCACATCTTATGTGTATTATGAGTCTCAAACCCATAAGGAGGATGATTAATTACTTATAAAGGCACACAATATTTAAGAAAACCATGCACCTTGCAAGATGTGTATAGCTAGCTAGCTCAAAATTTGTGCGAGATTCAGTGCATTGCATTAGCCAATATATATATACCATCTCACTTTCAAAGATACTTACAAAGCAACTTGGGTCATCAATCAAAGAGCAAGAACAAACAACAAGATCGATACCTTACATTCTTTCTTTCTTTAATCAAAACACACCAGCGGCTTCCAAAGAAGACACAATATATTACAGACACCATCCTTATCACCCCCGAAACCCTAAGGGCATCCTTCACGTGATGACAAGCTCGTTTTCATGGCATTTCTGCGATCTGGGTATCCTATTTCTTTGGCTTCTATTCGATCTCTACCCCATCCCACATTTGGCACCCTCTTGCATATATCTCAAAGATAATATGAGAATCTTTTTATATATAATGCAGACGTCCAAGTTTTCACAGAGTTTTCGAATTCTTCTGGTGAGGCTAATGAAGCTGCTTTTGTCATCTAGGGTTTTGGTGTCTTTGTCGACTTTTGGAGGGAGTTGTTGAATGGCATATATTATCACTGTTGTTCTTGCGCGCTAGGATTCCACTTATTCTGGGCCCTCTATCTTCTTGCTCGATCGATCAGATCAGTCTTTTCCTCTCCAACTGCATCATTATCATCATCCTCCTTTTTCTCCTTACCCCTTTTCGTGTAGATCTCACACTTTGAATTTCGACTCAAAAGAGTGAGATTAAGGGAAAAGCTATCCGTTAGCTATGGAGTTTATATATACGTTGGGATTCTATTAGGATCGATTAAGAAATTACAACTGCAACTTTAAGTATTGCTGGAGAACACTGTTAATTTGTTATTATCATATTCTGAAGTTTCATATAAAACGTACTCATCAGTGCAATCTTTATCAAACGATGATACTCGAGGAGTACTGTAGATCTGAAGTCAAGAACATGTTTTATTATAGCTACGAACTTAGCTTGCTCTGGCTGAATTGAATTTAGGGCTGCATAGTAAAACTGAGCCCTAAATACAATCGCTAATTTTTCAAAATATACCATATATATTATGTCTGAATAAGCAGTTTGATCTCTATCTGTAGATGCGCATGACAAATATAATCGATGAAACTAGGTACGACACTTGACAATGTCAAAGTGATCAATTAATCATCTTCATGCTCATACACAGTGCATGCCTTTGGCTTGCAGCTGCATGATCGAGGATGAGAAATCAGTTTGGAGTTTGGACCAGATTCATGCTTTTCCTTTCCAACATATCCAATCACGTACACAAATCCTACTGTGCCTGCCTGCTGCTGCTGCTGCTGCTGCTGCAACAATCACTATTCTAAAAGTTGCTTTGGATTCATGCTCCACTTTCCTCTGCAAACTAATAAGTTGCTGGAACACAATATATGGATCCCAAGTAATTCCCAACAAAAAGATATTTTTCCACGATGCATAACATGTTATACAAGACGATGAATGCATTTTTTTTTTTTGTAGTAAGTGGATTTTTAGAGTTTGTGAATACAAGTTATTTCAACACTAACGAAGTTCGTAAACAAGACTTAACAAGTCATATTTAACTTTCCCAAATTAATGTACTATAATACATTAATGTACTATAATACATCAAGTAGACTAAGCCTGACACGATCTCAAATTAGTCCAAAGCTATATAACGGAGTTAGTCTAACTGAACTACTCTTTTTCCGATTACTCGGCAAAATTACGATCTCCATTTTGGTATTTTTTGGTATTGAAATTGAAAAACAGGGGAAAAAAACTAGTTAGTCTACCAAAATTGACAGGCATGACTTCTCTCCCGTTTAAGAAAGGGAAAAAAAATGGGATGGGTGGAGATGGAGATTCCGTCTTGACTTGAAAGGGAAGGAAAAGCTGTTGGTATACGGTGGTGGCAACGTGGGCGCTGTCCGTTTGGGCGGAGGGATCGTGGGCCGTGACATGGCGAGAAATGATGGGCTGTGAAATGATGGCTAGCACAGCCGCTAGTATGCGGCGATCAGAGCGGCTGTGCTTAATAATATTAGGGCTGGCCCACCCCCCACTCAAGATTCTCTCTTTTGTCGTTTTGCATTATTCCGCTCTTGCTTCTGTTCCCGCTTTCCTCCCTTGGCTTTTGTTTCACAGCACACCCCCGCCTTTTCCTAAAAATCACATCTCCACCCCACTTTTCTGTCATAATATCAAATCTTCTCCGCACAGCCAAAATGTGCCTTTCTGTATTCTCCACTATACTACTAAAGTAGTCCTAAACTCTTTAACTTCAGGCCTTACGAGACCAAAATCAACAAGATTATGACTTGTGCTCGATCTTGTTTGGAATTGAAAACCATCTTTTTCTTATAATGTTACATCCCAACTCACGACTAAGTAAATCGATGACATGGGTTCAAATAGCTAGCTTTAAGAACAAACTGCAATTCTCCCTCTCTTTTGCGTCCAACCCTAGTCGAGCACACTAAACGGCACTTCGGGTCCAGAAGGGGCCTTCCTTACGCACCACCATCTGCTTATACTTTTGTATGCTGGTACTGCATAAGAATCTTTTATATGTTGTACCTGTCTTCCTTCACTCTCTGTGTTTCATACATTATGTCCCCGAAGCCATCAGATATAAAAACATAGCTTAATGGCCAATATGTGAACTATTCAATTAGATTATTATATCACAATGCGCAGTACTATACGTACTGTGTTTGTGTGCAATGTTCATGTACTTTCCTTCTTGTCTATTGAAAATGTCACAAATTAGATCCAGATGCTTCAAAAATCTTTTCACGTGTAAACGGCTAAACATGTATAACTAATTAACGTAATATCGTCTAGTCAATGATGCAGAAAATATCATGTCTTTCACATGCCCTTAAGACAAGGAGATAGGATTATTTCCTACATCAAATGTTTGAAAGATTGCCTGGACTCGATGCAGTTATCTCATGCTTATTCCAAGGAGAATGCAGAATGCAATTCATCTCACTGGTTAGCTATCACTTTTATTGGTATTCATTCCGGCTTCGTCCAAAACCAGGTTGCGTTTTCTCGTCTCGGTTACAAAAGAGGTCCAGGAATGAGGGACTCAAATTATAATCCCCACAGAATCAGTAAGGGTGATACTCTTGACTCCGGAAGACAAAGAAAACAAGGGTAAAGAACCATTACGCTTTAAAATGCTAAGCCGCTAAAACCTTTTGAAATGAAAAAGAGTAAACAGGATAAATAAAAAAATCAGAGTTGTGCAAATGAGAGCTGCAGAGTTCATCAAAATTTCTACTTTCATTTAGAAAGATGTTCAGAACATAGAGATTATAACTGCAACGGAGAGGATATTGAGTTGTCCAAAAATGCCCTTTTCACTTTGGGCCCAAAGTATTTACAACTCAGCATCGTTGTGTTCAGTCCTGTCTTTGGTGAAGCTGTCAAAAGCAGTTAAAAACTTTGAGAATTAGAGGCCAAAGAACGTATCAACTTCCAAAGTCCTTAGCACCTCATCGCAAATGATTCTCATTATCTTCTTATCTGATAGATCCTTCAGGAGAAAGAAATGGCAATAAAACCGGGTTAGCCTGGTTAAAAAGAAAGAGACAAGATGGTTGGTTAGCCCAGCAGCATTCAGCAGACAGAACCAATGGATAATTTGCTCAGGATTGTTTTTTACTTCAGAACGGATGGGTGAATGGCACCCTTTACCAAATAGCGAATTATCATTCTATGATAACATATAAGAATAGGTGTAAAACATTAATACAACTATCAGACAAGACCACCTATCCAGGAAAGATAAATTTACAACCATGTTGACAAATACGCGAATTTACGGTTTGATTTTCAGGGGAATAAGTACTTGAAACAGGGTGGGATGATGATAATATGACTCATTAAGCTCTAGAGTCAAGATTAACTTCTAATTGGATTTTCCAATCCCTAGCTCCTCATGTTTATCAGCCTAATTTGCATGCACAACCTTCATTCACTGGATTTCACTACCCTATCTCTCAGAAAAAAAAAAATTATCTTTCAAAGAAGCAGAAGTGTTTCTATGTTGATGTCATGCGCTATAATCCATGAAAAAAACAGAACAATATAAGAAAATATTAGGATTGACAAGAGAAGGTAAAGTACATGCAGATATACATGTTGCAGACAAATGTATAGCAAAGCATTCCATTACAGGCTCCATATTAAATGATCTCTAACCTATCAAGAAATAGGTAGCAGGAAAAATAGTCTTTGTGGCATCAAGGAACTCCACAGCAAAATAAGATACTGAGAATGAAACTCTGTGAATTTACAAATACCAAATAATTGTGGGGTGGAGGTTAATTTGCTCATCAATTGGATTTCCATTTATTAAGGTTATATTTGAAGTGAGGACATTCATATCACCAAATAGCATGATCTTGTGAGAGCATAGACATTAAAAGAACCGCATTGTCATACCTGCAGATCATTTTGTTTTAAGTACTTTCAGTCTCCATTCTTCTGCCGTTTTTCGTCATGGTCAGCTTCATCCGAATCTGGATGTTGAATCGATGCTAATACTATGTTATTAACACAAGTTGATAACCGAAAAACCTTGGTTCATTTCTTGCTATCTTATTTGCAAACATTATGCTAGCACCAAGTAAGCATGATTTGATGTTCTAAAGACAAATTCACGTATATTACCTTCTTGCTCATGTTCAGACTGCTTCTCTGTTTGTGAAGCGTTCTCTAAAGCTGCTGCATCACAAGTGACACAATTTACTACTCGAGTAAATTTAAAAATGAGCAAGCTATAACTTAACAGCACAATATATAGCAGGGTATACACTTCAATGACCAGGTAAAACCCTGTAAGAGTAACAAAAAAAGGTAAAACCCTTCGGGTTGTTCACTTCCAAATTTCATATAAATCTGCTGGATTTATATTGAAATAAACAAAAAAAATTGACTAATCTTCTCGAATATGATCTGTGAAAATCTTAAGTTAAGGTGTCTTGGACATGATCACTAATAGCCAGGAATTGACACAAGGAACTAGAATCCTGAGCATAATTAGATGAAATGAAACTGCTATAGTAGAACAAACTCCAACATACAATCACACAAAAAGAAAAATAACATAAAAACTGGTTTCTATTACATACCTTCCTGATTTAAAGGCAATATGTGCTTGGACAGAGCTTTGTTCATTTGAAACATATCGATAGAATCGACATCAAATAGGGTGTGGAATAGCTCATCGCATATTATAACTCTCCTATTATTGGGATCTTGCAAATTGTTCTCCCGAATATAATTCCAAAGCCTCTTGACAACCTAATCAGGAAAAGAAGAAGTTGGTACAGGGATGAGTTGTCATATTACATTAAGTGTTTGCACCTTTTCATCCATGATTTTTCCTCTCCTAAGATGGCATGAAAACTATTTGATTATAATGTAATACCTCTGTTCTAGCCAATTCTGACGCTCCAGTAAATTTCTGAAGTTCTGGAGAAAGGCTCGATAATTTGGTAAAGCCACCTCCCCTTTTCTTGACTTCTTTATCCACTTTGGCAGACCTACTTGATAAGATAATACATGAGAAAAGATAAAGACCAGCCAACTGTGAACCGGGGTAAAACCACCCTAAAGACATTGATGATCATATGAATATAGAACCAATTCCTATCTAATGTGACCCACACATATCCATTACAGAAACAGCAGAAAAGGCTGTAACTTGTTTTAAGTAAAGAATCTCATACTTAAATTCATATGCTACTCAAACTCAAATTATCACAAAACAACTCTACGAGTGCAATCTCCTGAGCAATTAAATAATATGATACTAAACTGTTGTTTGATTATAGTAACAATTTTGAGTCTCATCCACTGAATCAATAAAGAGGAACTTATTATTAAATCTCTAGGACTTCCAAATCGAAGACTAACTTTTCACCTGTTTAATAAAAAAAATATAAAATAGATAATACACAGCGAGAAGGTCAAATGCAAGAAAATCACCACCATGACAGGAAAAAATGTTATTCAAACTAACCTTCGTTTCTTGGTCTGTTTACGATTGCTGCCTTTTTCTTTCTCCACATCTTCTTCTTCTTCTTCAACCTCTTGCTCGTCTACATTACTTACATCTCCTTCAGAGAGAGAGTGATCACTGTCTTCCTCTTTCTTTGTTTTTTTTACAGGTCCTAAGAGGTAAACATGGTATGTTGTTAAACTCTCAAACATATACTAGGTGAGGAAACATCAGTGTGACAGTATACAAGGTAAACAATAAAAGCATCACAATTTACAGGAAGAAAATAACACTGGATACATAGAAAAGTAGGCTTTCACGCCTTTTTTTGTGGCAGATGAAGTTGCAATTAGGGGAATGGAATATATATATCAAATAACCCATGGTAATGAATATATCAAATCTCAGCCACAAAATTCATTGTAACCATCAACACAAAACTAAATCATGCTCCATAGGAAACATAAAGAACACAAAAGACAAAAAAGATGGAACATTTTATTAAGACATTACCCATGTTGTAATTTGCAACTGTATGTTCTCTGAAACTATTTTCGAAGACAAAAATAGAAACAAACTATCTAGTGCTTAGCAAGAATACTGTGCTTAACATTTATTACCAGTGTATTTATTTATATTTTCCATACATTCTGACCTGCATGATCAATTACGATTATGCCTCTGCCAAGTATGTATAACTGAAGATGTCTTTGGTAGTGTGCATAAAAGTAAACATAATATTAACATGTGAATCCATGAAACAAGGAAGAAAAATGTAGAATAATATTGACGTCTACATTACTGAAACCCCAAAAAGAAAATTACCAATAATTTTTGGGAGGTTTACCGTTTTGAAACAGCTACTGGAAAATGACATAAATTTTGGGAGAAAGGGACTGTTTGCCATGTAAATTATCATGACAACCCTTCCACAAAGTTTCAAAAGATGCATGGACTGTGCTGGAAGAGAGAACAGAAAGAAGAAAAGTGTAAATAACTAAATATACTTTCTGTTCATTAAAAAGAATACTAACTGATATCCAAATAAAAGCGAACAGGTGTGAAGGGTCGATCCTCTCATAAGTTGATTTCTTGTAAATATATAATGTAAAATCAGTCATAAACTACAGAATAGAAGGTGTGAGATTACATGTCCTTACTGAGTAATGGTAGGAGGGAAGTGTATCTTCAAAGAGATTTTTCATTTTCTGAATTTTAACTGAATGCACCTAGAAGGATTTTTTTTATTTGTTTCGAAACGATGCACCTAGAAGTTTAGAGGCATTGAAATGCATGTCAAGTTACAATATATATGAACACACTAATAACCATATTCAAGATCAAGCTAAGAGCAACAATGAAGCTCCATGGAAAATACAGTCACATTTAAGGTACCAGAAGAAAACTAAACCTAGTATGGTATATGCTTGAGCACAATATGAAACTGTTCTAGGTACCGAAGAAAATAAAGATCAGTTAACACTATGAACAAAGATAGTTGAGTCACATATAGAGGTCGGGTAGAGAATTATGGACATACCATCCTGACTGTTTAGCGGCCATATATGTTCGGACAGGACTTTATTCATTTTAAACATATCAATAGACTTCACATGGAAAACAGCATGTAGTGCTTCATCACAGATTATATTCCGCCTATTCTTTGGGTCCTGCAAATCCTTTTCCCGGATATAAGCCCAAATTTTCTTCACTACCTGAAACAAAAAGAGGGACTGAGTATCACCTCATGGTTCCAGAATCTCTGCCACAAACGAAGATGCAAAAAAGTAAAATAATATAAGATTTCAAGAACTTAATAAATTGTACCTCTGGTCTGGCCATTTCGGGCTCTCCAACAACTACTTGAAGTTGTGGAGACAGGCTGTATACTGTTTTGAAGCCACCTCGTTTTGCACCTCCTTTGTCCACCTTCTTGGGTCTATTTAGCAATATAAGATAACTTAGAAGACTGACAATACCTTATATTGCATCGTAAATTAATATCAGCAAGATCTTATTTCTTTTAAGAACAACTGCTATCATATAGTTGTAAATTGATTGTGATGGCATTCAATGACAAAAAATTGCAATCATACTAAGTCTGATGGGTTGAAAAATAACACCCAAACTAGGGAATCAGGTAACAATTGGAATTCATAGAAAAGTAGAAAACACGGTTGAGGAAATTTGAATGCATTCAAAATCTAAATGTATGTTTGTTGTTTCCACAAAGTCACAAACTGACCATTAGCTTAAAGATAAATGTAAATTCCATCATCAAGGTTTTCCCAATAACTATGTGTTTTACTTTAAACAATAGGAGCGAACGTTTGTTGGTGTTGCAGATTAACATTGTCAATGTAGTCCTAGCCCTGTGCATAAAGGACAATATCCTTAACTTGTCAGACATAATAGGAGGTTCAAATCCTATCATATATAGATTGAACCAATAATCCTAATAGTTAAAGAATAGTTAATGTATATCAGCACATTTCTAGACATACAAGCAACAGCACAATCGAGCATAACTTATTACAAATGTTCAGGTGGACTTTAAGGGCCATATCTCTATAAACAATGTCACTGCTACTAAAGGGGGTCTCACCATGAATTTTTAAGGGAATCTGTAGAATATGAACCGACAGCAGTGTCATTTCCAATCCCCTCTCTAGAATAAACTTCACTATGTGTTTCTTCAACCCAGTGGCTTCTCATTCACTACCCTATCAGGGCATAAAAATGTATGCTCCAGAGATTTTAGGATCCTTTTTACCAGACGGACAACAGTACACACACACATACATGCACACCAGGTGTTGCCATAATGAAACAATGAAAACTTGATTAATACACAGGGTCATATACTTGTTTCATGTACAATTTTCACAAGCAGGAATGCTAAGGTCTCACCTTGTCACTGGGAATTTGCACTAAACTAAGTGAAACAGTGAACACACTTCGACACGATATCAGCACATAAAATATACAATGCAATATAAGTTAAGACACCACAAATTTCATACACATTCTGAACAAAAAACAACTAACCATCTGATAGACATTATCTGCCTACCAATAGACAAGGCAATGTAAATATGAATAAAGTAACCAATTCCCTTCTTGCAATTACTCCCAACTGATTAATGACTCTACATTTCTTTGAATAAAAATAAAAAAGAAACAAGAAAAGACGGCACAACTCAAATTTCCTCATTCCCCCAAAACATGAAACTTTCATTCCTGCCCACTAACCCCCCATTTTCCCAGCAATCAAAACCCAAATTACAGAAACCTTAATGGGATTAATTAACAGATTAAAATGAAAATTAAAACTAATACAAATAAATAAATAAAGGCTCACGCTTTTTTCCGTCGAGCTTTGCGTACTGGTTCCTCTTCTTCTTCCTCTTCATCATCATCTTCTTCCACTTTAACGTCGTCGTTTTGCTCGGCATTCTCGGAGCCTTCACCGACCTCCTCATCTTCCGCCGCCGCGCCTTCGTCGTCGTCTTCGTCCTGGGGATTGGCGACCTGGCTCTCGAGGTAAATGTCGATTTGGTCCCGGATAAAGGCTTTCCGGTCGGAGAGATCGGCGCCGAAATGCTTCTCGAGCTCGCGGCGGACACTGCCGGCGGTAGCGGTGTCGAGGTCGGAGGAGCTGAGGATTTCGCGGAGGCGGGTCAGGAGGTCCGATTCCGATACCATGGTTCGGGTCGGGTAGAGTTTCCGGGTGTGGTGGTTTTATTTCGAAGTTGAGAGAGAAGAAGAGCGAGAATGGCGTCGCATGCAAGTGAAGGCTGTGAAGAGGAGAAATGTGGAAGAAGAAGAGAGAGAGAGAGAGGAGGCGTGGCGTGTAGACGGGTGGAGGGTATTTCTGGAATTGACCGAAAGTTTTATCCTGGAAAGGCGGAAGGGTCCAAGGTCTTCACACTAGTGTTGGTTACTCTTGCACTGGGGACCAATTTTTCTTGTTTTTTTTCTGTTTTTTTTTTTTTCATAAAGGGCTTTGAATTTTATTTTGGGAGTAAAGGAAAAATCGTTACAACGCAGAGCCCTTTAGGCGATAAATATGAAATGAGTAAAGGTAGAAAGTTTGTGAGGGCTAGAGAAGAGATGATACCATACTATAGCTTGGGTTTATCCAGAGAAACGATAAGTAGAAGCAAGAGCGTTAGCAAAAATGAAAAATTTATGACTTTTTCAAACGCGAGACAAGAGGTGATGTCACAAACTAAACACTTAAACCTCTTAGAGACTTTGAAATAGCCAATAACATAGTTGATAATGAACGAAAAGTCTTCTTCAAATTCAATATGCCAGGAGGCAAACAAATACACTATTTGTTTTGGTTACACCAAGTTAAATAAGATGTATTTCTTGAAAGAAAATTTGCTATCAATCATCTAGTCAAAATGAGACCTTCATTCATCCATCTCACACAAATATTAGATTAAAAGGGTTTACTATGGTGTATCATGCTAAGAGATTTGACCGTCTCAACTCTCGGGGTTGTCTACTTGACTTAAGCTTTTCTTCTCAATTTGTAGTGTTTTCTTGTACCGAAATAATTATATATTCCATCTTGTTAAGAACTAAACCTCCCAGGGTTTCCAAAAAACACAAACCAGTTATACCCTTGTGATTGTGTTTTGGACATAAGCTCAGAATTCCGGTACAGCCCCAAACCAGTGAGTGAACAAAGTGCGGGGTGCCCTAATTGATCTCTTACTCCAAAAGGAATAGTGGGACGTCATTTGTCCCCAACCCAACTACAATGCCTTGTCCAAACTAAGAAATTATACACACCATGCTGATCAGTGACCTAGCCAGAAACTCTTTATAAAAGGGTCAAATTTTAGATAACTTTTCATATACCACATAAAATTTTAGATAACTTTTCATATACCACATAAAATTCTAAATAATGGTTTATTAGACATATAACAGTCATTCTAGAGCTATTATTGAGGACGAACCTGAAAATTTTTTCAACAAAAAAAAAACAAGGCTTGAGATTTATAGTAGATTTGGACCGTTATATAACTTAGTCCCATAATCTTAATTTATTTCACATGGCTAGTAACAATTTTAGCTAATGCTAAATTATGGGAAATGGAATAGAGACGAAGGCTGACATGAGACGATCTACGTGGTCTTGGAATATTAAGATAGAAAAATAAGAAAAAGATGGTTGAAAATAAGAATGAAGAAAAGTGTTTGACAGAAGACATGTCTATTATTTTTAAGTTCAGTGTTTTAAGAAAATGAAGATAAATTGATTTATATTTCTATATTTGTCTGTGTCATGGGGGTCAATATATAGTGTTATAATAACATGTATGATAAGAAGTAAAAATTTTCAACTAATGAAAAACATGGTAAAAACTTGAGAATGGTCAATTGACCCCTTTGGCTCTATTGTGGCTCCGCCACTGATGCTGATCATTCATTATTATTTTATCAAACTTTCTCTCCCGAATTCAATTTGTGCATGAATCATGTGGAAAAAAGATGGAGGAGATAATGAAACTGGGGAAGAACAAGCTATTTCTTTTGGTTCATCAGTAAATCACCTAACTTTTTTGTTTTTTTTTCAGGTGGATTTCATCAAAGCTTTCACCTTTTTCTTTGCAGATAGACAGGTTTGTCCTTGCGGGTTAGGTTAGTTTTGGTTGCAGCTTGTTTCGGGTTTCCGATTATTCTCTATGCTTGCAGTCATGCCCCTGCACTACTTGAAATTTCCCTGCAAGCCGAAACGGAGCCCCCTTTAACTTGGAAAATTTCTGGTTCAGGCCTTTGTTTTTGGTTTTTCACTTCCTCTGCAACTTCAAAATGCTCTTAGTTCTTACTATTCCATTTTGTGGTCAATCAACATGTTGCCCCGTTAGTGTTATCTGGCTCTATGATATAGTTATTCAACCTCGGCATATCAATTAGCATAAAATGCAACTAGTATGATGATAGTATGTTAGTCGGTTCGTTTTCATGACACAATAATACAATTCGAACGATTAATGATTTCATGTTATTCCCCTCTGCATTGTTCTTTACCCCATATGTGCAGGAAAGAATCCATCTTAATCCAAGAACAAACCTGGTTCCCAAGTTACCAGAGAACAAACCTGATTCCCAAGCTATCTCATTCCCGAACTTTTGTCATATATCCAAACCTGAATTTAGACACCATGTGTGTATGCAAGAAAGAATCCATCTGTTTAATCAACAAGGTACTGCATTCTGAAACCCAGAGCTGTTATACATCCTAGCCACTTTGGCAAGACAACCGATCACTACAGGAAAGATCAAGCCATTCTAGAACAAAACGATCATTAGAGATCATTTATAAGAAACAGTGGTATTACAAAATCATTGAAGACTCGTATAATTTCTGTGAACCTTGTATATACACCTCCGGTAGCTGACTGCGAAAGCCCTTGCATGTACTGGCAGAATTGAACGCCAGAATGACTAATGATGCACTACAGTTTAATTCCTATCATCGTCACTGTTATCAGACACATTCTCATCTGAATCAGACCCACTAGCAAAGTTCATAGTTTCATTTGAACCAGTGCTGTTCTCTGAGCTTTCCCCATCCGATTTTAGAACATGTTTCAAGTCGTCTAAAATGTAAGGTTCCGTAAGTTTCCAGAACAGTGTAGAATTACTTCCAAGGAAACCTATCCAAAACACTCTCCCCTTCCTCTTCACCTTGCAATCCAGAGACCTGGTTTTCAAGGTTCTGACAATCTTCTGAACACCCTCCTCACTTCCCTTTATCTTCAGCAATATGTCTCCTGATGCAGTCCTGTAACCCCCATACATATACCAGTATGCAAGAACACACGGTGACAGCCATCGGTGGACTAGCTTGGGAATCATCTGCCGGCCATTGGGCCAAAACTGGTTGGCATAGAAACCAAAATAAGAATGTGAGATGCTAGAAAATTTATATGGTATGTGCTCAGTATTCTCACCGAACTTGCATGAAGGATGAAGCCATTCATGGTATTGATCATATATATGTCTCCTCAAAACAGCATGTGCGCTAGAATTCTCACTGAATTCAAAGCGGATCATGTGATTCTTTCTGTCGTCATCTGATTCGATCCGCAAACCACCCAGCAGTAGACCTACTAATATCTCACGTTGTTCTTTGGTCAGCGTCATGCTTATACGACTCTTATCCGGTTTCTTTCTCAAGCTCAAAAAAGAGTTGATTATTTCCATCAATGGAGGATCAACGTCGTACATCTTCTGACACATCAGACCATATATTTTCTCTGCCTTGAAATCATCTCCAGCTGACAAGTATCCACTTAATATGGTATTGCAGGCACGAGCATTAACACCTATTGCCCCATTGCTCTGCATGTAGTCAAATATCTCCTCAGCTTTATCAAGATTACGGACTTTCACCAAAGAATCCAAGTATATACAGTAAACCGTTCGGCTGGGTCGACATAACTCAAGGCACTGGGAGAAGGCTGATTCCACTTTGGCATATAAGCTCAAGTTGAAGTACATATTCATTACATCTATATAAGCTGGCATGGAAGGCTTCAAACCAGTATTGATGAAATCTGCCATGAGGGATTCTGCAATTTCGATTTCTTTAGCTTTACACATAATTTCTATGACTTTATGATATGCCACAACATTGACTGAACCCAAGTACTCTTGCATCTCTCTGAATATCTCCAAAGACTTCTTGGGTTCTCCAACCTTTGCATACGCTTCCATTTTATAAACATATGCTTGTGACGGAAGACCTGCATCAAGACGAAGAAGTCTGAGCCAAGTGTTCTCGGCTTCCTCCACACCCCCATGCTTCGAGCACGCTCTCAAGACAGACACAAGCACTTCTTTCCCTTCTTCAATCCCTGCTTCTTGCATCTCCTTCCTCAACGATGCCATCCTCTCTGTATCAACAGTATCCTGATAACTATGTAACCAAATCAAGCCACTGTAAATGTCCTTATGAATCTCTAGTCCAGTAGTTAACAAATTATGAAATATAAACTCGGCCTGTTTGAGGTATGCCTTTGCAGAGCTCCCGGGTTTGCTCACAATAGCCTTAAACAGAGAATTGTGCAAGCTAAGCCGCGGCTGGTAACCACCAAGCTGAATCATCCGATTGTAAACACTACACGCTTCTTCCAAACACCCTTCACCCTTAGCGGCGCTAAGGTACGCAACAACCAAAATATGAAAGGTAGACTCACTCGGCACACGCCCCTGCTTAATGATATCATCAAAAATCTCCCTACATTTGGCAAATTTCCGCTCTTTCCCCATGTAATCAGCCAACTTAGTAGCAAGTGCAAAATCAAACCGACACCAATTATGTTGCATCATCCATTTATACACCTACAGTAAACACATTTTCTCAAAACTCAAAATCTGCGCAATTGCGGAAACAATAAGCACAAATTGAAAATTAAACTCAACTTACCCGAAACCCGGCATCGTTCTCCCTAATGCGCATACAATGCACTGCAACATAGGTGGCGTCTTCTTGCCTCATCCACTTCTTCTGCGCATTCAGGATGCGGATTAAGGTGCCTGACTTATGCGAGGGGAGCTCCTTACAGAGCCAGGCGAGCTTGGACCTGCGCCACTGCTCGGGGAGCTCGTCGAGCTCGCGAACCTCGAGCTTGGGGGAGGCGAGGTGCTTGACGTCGGTGGAGGCGAAGCAGCGCTCGAAGTCGAAAGCGTCGCTCTGGGCGACATTGCTGGAATCCCAATCGTCGTCGTGTTGGAGGAGAGCGGCGGGGAGGGCGCGTGGGCGGCGGAAGGAGAGGGCGGAGATGGAGGGGAATTGAGGGCGGGAGAGAGTGAAGGAGCGGAAGAGGGAGTTAGGGTTTTGGGAGGAGGAGGAGTGGGTGTGGGTAAGAATGGGGAGGGAGAGGTCAGGAGGAGCTGTGGTCAGTAGCATCATGTGCTCTATGAAAGAGTTTACACGATATTCTCTTAGAAATTCATGTGGGAACTATTCAATCAACCACTTATACAACATTCTCTTGTAATTAGCTGAGAGTATTGTTGTAAGGTCACCGCGTCTTGTGCGGAGTAAACATCTTTTTCAGCACAAATTGTGATATGGCAAACAGTTGAAGACGAGCTAGCTAGTCGATGTGGGCTTTCAAGTCGGTTCAAGTCGGTGGTAAAGATTTGTCTTCACAGTCGTTTTGGCTAGACAATTTTTCTAGCTCAAATTTGAAGGGAATGTGCATACTAGAAAATTGAGTAACGATGATCAAATGTATCATTAAAATTACAAGAAAGTTGAAGAACTGTAGAGACAAAGAGATCTAATAATAACAAAATAGAGAATCATCAGCTTATACATTGATAAAAGTCATTTATATAGAGAATTACAAAGTATCAATATGGTAATGATTAGTTTTATTCTAACTATATATTCTAATGACATAAAGTCAAGGCACACATATAAAATATCCTAGAACACTCCTCCTTTTGCTGCGCACCGGTATGCCGGTGGTGTTGATATGTCGCCTCGTTAAAAACCTCGTCAAGAAACAAAAACCATGTGGGAGAAAAACTAAATCTTGATCGTAGGAGAAAAAGAGTACAACGCACCATTCACATTTGATAGTGACATGCATGTATGTGCTAGACTCTCCCTGAAGTTCGCATCTCCCCCTGATCTTTACATCAATCATAGAGTTCTTTCTGATTCTTACTAATCACGGAAATTTCAATAACTTAACATGTCAATGCTCTTTAACATGTCTTCAATTGTGGCATTGGCCAATGATCAACTAGATCATGTTGTATTGTCCTCAACACTTAGATATTGAGGAGAAGGACGCTTTTGAACCCAAAATATAAGTTCGTACAGGAAATCAGATTTCCGCGCAGCATGACCTTCAGTTACTAGAACAGCCGTAACTTCCTCTAGGAAATACATATGAATAAACCATAAACGGTTTTGGAAACTAGACTCATTTAGCTTTCCAACCGTATATTACACACATTCAGGTTCATCAGGATCTGTTCACAAAGTCCTGTCAAAGTTTACTGTTTTGCCAAAATCAGATTCTTAGACAGATTTGTCCTACTTTACGAAAACGACCATAACTCACTCAATATGATAGATATGATTAAATGGTTGATGTCCCTGGAAAGTAGACACATAGAGCTTTCCAATGGTACCAATTTCACCATTTTCTAGTGAGTGAGATTTTATGTAGGTCAATAGCATCATGTCTAAGAGGGTTTACCACTTTACCTGGGAAATGAACAAACAACTTTTATGATTTTGCAATTTTTACTGCAAGATATGGGTGCGAGGAGATTAGTCACAACTTCCGGTTTTACCCTCAGTTAAGAAAATCTAAATATCAACACTATGGCCCCTGTTTGTTTGAGGGAAAAAAGCTGGTTTGTTTGGAAGCCCAAGAAAAAAGGAGGGAAAGGAAATTGCTTCCCTAAGGAAGGGAAAATTCGGCGGAATATCGTTCCCTCCCCCAACCCCGAGATTCATTTTCCCACCCAAAATCCTGCAATCATTGCACTTGCTTTTGACTAAATTGTCCCTGCTTAAAATTTCATTTTCCAGTTTTAGCCATGCCCTTTATAAATCTTTGTTTGACCGGTTTTACTTCGGTCGAACGCAATCACTCCCAATTCCCAGACACAAAGCTTGAGAAGAACTGAGGTATTTCCATTTGAAATTCCTCTATCTATCAGTTTCTCGCATAGCAAGTGCAAGGTATGATATATGATTTCTTCTTCTCACAAATAGTTAGGCACATATGGTATTTCATGTAGATCAATCTGTTTCTTGATTTCTTGTTTATTTATATATGTATTTAATTACTCTGTGGGTATTGTTATTGATCACATCTTGATTTTAATTTTGTTGTATGGGTATTTTGTTTGGATTGTTTTTTCCTTGGAGAGAGAGAGGAGGTTTTGCTTTTGGGGAGGTGATGAATGCTCAGATGCCCATATGGTTTTGCTCAAATGCTCGGTTGCTTGTTGTATGTTTGTCTCTCTTTTTTGGCGTCTCGGTGAGTTGAAACATGAACGATTATTTTTAAACCAATTTATTTTCCTTATTCATAACTAGATCGTCGTTTATAGTATAGGCAAATAAGGGTCATTTCTGCAGAGGACTAAATGAATCTAACTACTCAAACGATGTCACAAAAGTGACTACTGATCCTAGCGACCAGCAGTCGCAAACCTAATTATTTGACTAAGCTAAACAAGTCAGAAAAATACAAAAAATTTACAGACTCGAACTAGATAGACAGACGGACTGACATGCAAAATTTCAGATGAATCAGAGTTCGTTTGCTATGTCAAATAAATACTGAGAAATGGAGGACAGAAAGTGACGAAAACTGATTTTGGTTTTGGTTTTGGTTTTGGAAAACAATGAAATAAAACTAGCTAGGGAAGATGCAATCCACCCCGACAATCACACACAAGATAATTTGTTCAGTTATATTTTAATTAATCTAGATGAAGATGCTCAGGTTGGTTCGGTACGCTTGAAACACAACCTATTACCCTTTCTTACTTCGTACGCTAGGCAGGAAGTGCTCTACACCTAAACTATTCTCAAGCAATGCAACCTAAAGATACGCTCATTAGATTAAACATGCAGAGATCATTACGTTCTAAAAAGATTTGAGACATCACAAGGCATCGCAATAAACTTAGCGTCTTGCTAAACCTAGGACTTAGTTTACTTGCTAGCGAAAACTAACAATTACTTCTCTAGATAGTTTGAGGAGGCCGATATTGACACTGGCATCAAACTATCAAAGCTAGAGAACCCTAACATGCATACTAAGCGTGCACTCAAAGTAAACATGAAAATAATTCATCAACAAAAAAATAGTAAACCAAATTGCATCTTGGATTAAAAGAAACTAAAACCAAAACTCAAATCATCTTGTTGTTCATGTCTAGGGCCTTCAAGCAACCCCTAACTAAGGAAGCTTAAATAAACATAATAAAAAGACAATGCAGAAGGAAGGGGAGAAGAGCTGAAGAAGAGGAGAAGAAGGGAAGGAGCCGCCAAAGATGATAGCATAGGCTTTTATATTGCTTTCTTCAACCAATCTATCTTGATTTAGGTTTCCTTGGACATTCTGATTGGTGTACATCTGTAGGACCAATGGAAGTATGCCAACTCATTTAATTCTTCATAATCATCTTCACATAGAGAGAATAAGTTGGATAATTAAGTACAAACTCGTCCATGGGCTTTCCGGTGTGATTTGGGCCTCAAAACACAAATTCCTGTCAAGAGTCAGATTCGTGCGCAGATTGACCTTCTGGTAGTAACTTGGCCATAACTTCTTCTAGGAAAATGCTATTCACAAACCGTAAAATGCTATGGAAAGCTAACATCCGTAGCTTTCCGTTGATATAAGACTCGTCATCTGTTTCTTCTTGAAATGCCCTCAATGTCCTGTCAAAATTGGCTGACTTGTGTAGGCAGATTTCTGAATTTTGTCTTTCACTCTCTCTTTTCCTTCTTTTCTTCTTATTTGCTTTGAAACACCTAGAAAACAAATAAACAAAGTAAATAACTAGAAAACACACCAAAAAAGCAAAGAAAGTATATATAGAGGATTTTGATACAAATAATGTATAATTATGCACCTATCAAAACACAAGAAGTGTAATCATTGATATTATAATTGAATGAATAAGGTAGTAGATATCATAGAGGTAGTATTAATTGGGAAGTTGATTGTGTCTGTGAATTGCTCTCATTAGCACTTACTTGTTGCTTGATTTTCATATTGTTCTGAAATTGGTACTTTTGATTTTATATGGTGTCGCATTTGTGTTTGAGTGATGCCTTCTTGATTCGGCTAGAATGCCGAGTTCTGTCTCCGTTTTGATATAGATTTTAATTTTGAATTACTACTGTAGAAGTTGATAAAGGGAACTACCGGAATTCATTGTTAGTGTGTTGCAGATTAGTTTATCATTTAGAAATGTGTAGTTAGTGGGACTTGGCTTCACCCTTAGATAGGTACCTGTTAGTTTCACTGTATGAGCTGAGGATCAATATACTGATCTTCTGGACTCCTATTTTACTTCCTTTTCTCATACTATAGTTCCACGACTATACTGCTTTAATTTGTTTTACTTAATGTAAAGCTGAATTATTGTTCTAGATATTCATTTCATTGTAGTTAGTTTACAAACATATATGGTGTGTTCTAATACGTCTCCCTTATTTGGTGGTGTAATTTATGAACTCAATGCTGGATGATTTGTCTGCATTTTCTCCCTCTATTCATGATAAATGACATGTGTGATACTACTACACCCAATGGTTGGGGTCTTTTAGAACTAGCTCATGTGTTGAAATTTTTTAAGTTCAACATGTGTAGGGGTGATAAGGTGGTCATGTACGTCTAGATGTGTAAATGTGTAATTGCCTCAACTGTTTCACAATCTTGTAAATGGAGACAGAGCAGGTTTTGTGCAGAATATGTTCGGAGTTTATGTAACTAGTTAGGAAATTGCAGTGATGTTGCTTGGTGCAAAAATCAGTTTTATCAATTTTTTCAAGTCACGTTGCAATGTTTGCTGAGAGCTTGATGTAGATCTGCTAGAGTATTTTGTTTGAAGTTTCATTGTAGGTTCAGTTATGTAAATTGCCAGTAGTATACTTGTATCCACTTTGAAGCAATAATGTCCTTTTGGTTAATAAGAACTTGTTGCCTTGACTTTATAAAAGCTTTGTCATACTGGTGTTTGTTTGAAAAATTGAATCACAAGAAACTTGATGTTTATATTTGTGATTTCATTCATTTCAGTTTTTTATATTTGAATCTCTGCTATAAATTTGGTATGTTTATAAGAAAAAAACTTTGCTATGCAGTTATGGCTCGTAGGAATTTGTCAAAGACAAGAAAGATTCTTCTAATGCTGGACAATATTAAGGATTCACTTAATTTTGTCGTCATGGTATTTGTTATGATGTATATCATTGCATTTCAACATTATCGAAAAATGTAGATTGAAATCTCGATCTATTTTTGATGCTATTTCAAGAATTGGAAACTTTGAAAGAATGGTATGTGCAAGCGATGTAAGATGTATAAACAGTCTTCATTTGGATAGGCACACATTTACCATATTATGCTCTATGTTACGCACGTCTAGTAATCTGAGAGACACAAGAAATGTGTCTGTGGAGGAAATGGTAGCTATGTTCTTGCACATCATGAAAAGAACAGAATCATACAAGATAAATTTATGCGTTCTGGGGAAACAATTAGTAGATATTTTAATGTGGTATTAAGAGCAGTCTTACGTCTACAAGGACAGTTGTTAAAAAAACAAGAACCTGTCCCTGAGAACTCCTCTGATGAGAAGTGGAAATGGTTCAAGGTATACTAAAATCTGTTATTTTTTTATTACACTAAGGAATTAAAGAACAAAATGCATTCTAAGTTGCTCGTTGTTGTAGAATTGTCTTGGGGCGCTAGACGAGACATATATTAGAGTACATGTTCCGGAAGCTGACAAGCCTAGGTATAGAAGTATGAAGAATGAAATTGCTACAAACGTCTTGGGGGTATGCTCCCAAGATATGCAATTCATTTATGTATTACCCAGTTAGGAGGGTTCCGCTGCAGATTCAAGAGTGCTCCGTGACGCCATTAGTAGGAGGCATGGGTTGCGAGTCCCTCATGGTGAGATGATGTGATAATTTCTATTTTCTTTCATTAGTTTACTGATTTTCTATCTTGGTATTAATTTCATCAAAGTAATTACATTATTACTTTATTTAATAGGGTATTACTACCTTGTTGATGCGGGGTATCCAAATGAGAGAGGATTTCTTGCTCCATATAGAGGTCAGAGATACCATTTAAGTGATTGGAGAGATGGGTATCAACCTACCACCGTTGTAGAATATTTTATTAAGAAGCATTCATCTACTAGAAACGTGATTGAAATATATTTTGGGTTACTTAAGATGCGTTGGGCAATTCTAAGGAGCCCCTCGTTTTTTCCAGTGAAGACGCAATGTCAAATAGTCATAGCATGTTGTCTGCTTCACAACTTTATTAGAAGGGAAATGACAATTGATCCCTTGGAAAATCAATTGAATGCGTTTCTTGCTAACCAAGATGATGATGATGATGATGATGTGATCAATTTTATTGACGCTTCAAAACAATGGAATGATTGGAGGAGAGAGTTAGCTACACAAATGTTCAATGAATGGAGAGGAAATAGGAACACAAGATGAAAAACTGATGGAACTATGCTTGATTGTAATTTTACTTTTGCTGCTCCATATGGAGATGTGCTTGAAGTTGGTAGCTTTGTTCTAAAGTTTAGTAGGATGTTTTTGTTATGTATAGAACTTTCTTTTGTTTTGAATTGTTTGTACTTGTTTGTATGAGTATGAAACTGATCTTGTTCACTTCCCCGCTGGCGTTATCTATTTAATTGTCTTCTTACTACTCTTTAAATATTACAAAATTAAATTCCTTTATTAACTAGTAGTTTGCACTATGTTATTAACTTGTAATGAAGGGTGAGGAAGAATAAAGTAGTTATTTAGTCTGTAACAAGTAGTTGATTTCACTTCTTACTGTTGTATTTATGTAGGATGGATTTGCAAGAAAACTTATCGAGATCCTCAACTACTAAAAGTGGAAGAAATAAAAAGAAGCAACCATTACACACTTGGACCCTTGTCGAAGATGTAGCTCTAGTAGAGGCTTAAATTGAACTTTGTCTGGCTGGGCACTACATGGTTGACAATGGATTCAGGTCAGGATACTTGGGACAACTAGAAAAAATTATAGAGCAAAAGATACCAAATTGTGGATTGAAAGCAGACCCCCACATTCTGTCTCGTGTTAAAACATTGAAGAAACAAACACTTGCCATATCAGACATGATAGCTAACTCAAGTGGCTTCTCATGGGACCATGAAAATAAGATGATTGTATGCGAAAAGTAAGTGTTTGACGATTTGGTTAAGGTATGTTGCTTTAAATTTAAATGCAAGTTCTTAAATTTGAAATTTATAGGTCTATACTACTGTAGCTTCAGTCGTGTCTTTTGTGTGTATACTTCTGCTATATAGAGAAATTTGCTTTCAGCAAATGCCATGTTTGTCTGTAAAAGAAAATAGCTATGGTTTGTGGATGTTTGGTGTTATGAAAGAACTAATAGAAAGACCAGCTATTATATTTATGCCACATCTGAAAAATGTTGGTCTGTATTACATGGATGCAAGTTCCTAAATTGAACTTTTGAATGTTTGGTCTGTATTACATGGATGCCGTAAGTAATATAGACGTTATAGAGTAGCAGTGAGAGTTTGGCATGAAGTGAAAAAGATAAACTTTCTTCTATGCTTAATGATTTGAGTGATGCCATAAATTAGTTCTTTCTTTCTTTGTTTTGCTGGGTTTCTGCCCCTTTCAGCATCACAAAAAAAAAAATATAACCTTTGTAGCAGTATCTAATATATCTAATTATGTTGAATATGATAGGTTCACAAAGATGCCAAAATACTAAGACTTAAACCATTCATTCATTATGATAGTTTGGTGGAAGCTTTTGGAAAAGATCGAGCCAATAGGTTAGGGGCTGAAGGACCTGCTGAAGTGGTTGAAGATTTGAATAACAATAACGAATTTGTTGATCTTGAAGGAGATGGTCTCTGTGAAAATGTTGTTCCTACATCTGCTACTCACATTCCTTCTGCTCCTAGTTCGACTCAGACTAGAAAGCGACCTAGAGATGCTTATGCTCAATGCTTGGGAGACATGGCTAGCACACTACGCTCCTTTGTGGACGTGACCAAGACCCACTTGGAGACTATGAAAGAAGTGCTTTTGAATGACCATACAACATCTACAAAAAGAGGTAAACTTGTTGAAGAGCTTATGAAAGTTGAAGGTATGAATGATTATGATGTGCTTGATGCTGCTGCAAAAATTATTGGTGATGACTCTAAAATTGATCTCTTGTTCAGCTTGCCTGATAATTTAAAGAGGTAATGGATTGATAAGATTATTAACCACTAGAGAAATGGATGCTAAAGACTAATGTTGGCCTTAAAGCTGCTTTTGTATTTATTTTGGAGTGCAGGTGATGGCCAGCCTAATGCATGTATCAGCCTATTATGTAATCTATATATTTATTTTGTAGATACTAGAGCTTGTTATCTATTATGATGTTATCTCTAAATAATTTCATTTCAAATATTTACTTGGTCATTTCTTTATCTATCTGAGTCTGATATGTAAAAGTCATCAAATTTCTTTGATCTTATGGTGAATGATTGGAAATTGAATTGTTGCTGGTTTAACTGAAAGACCGGAAGCTCCCGGTCACTCTTGTTATTGCAGGACAACAAGAAGATATCCAACCACCTATCAGACACCCCATCAGCTTATGCAAACCCCCTCCAGGATTGTATAGAAACATTTGGCGCCATCTGTGGGAAACTTTACAAAAATGACAACGTGACTCGATGACTGAGTTAACCGAGCAGCAAGACCAAGAGGTAAGACAGGAAGGGCGAAGGGAGATGGCATACAGATGGACCCCAGAGTCAGGAGGGGGAAGTTCAGGAATTACGAGGAGAGACATGTGGGATGGAACACCAGAGTATGTGTCGCGAGATCTCAATCCCCAGGAGGTAGCGGAAATGTTGGAAGATATGAGGGCCCAAATCACCCAGTTAGAGCAGCAAAGTGCTAGGGATCAAGGAGAGGCCTCCGGGAGGGAGCGCGGGTTGGAACAAGATAATGCCACGCTCATGAGAGCGCTAGCCCGAGGGGTTGAGCTCCAAGAGGCATCAGATAGGACGGGTGAGTTGGATCGGGCGACCACATCCCAGCAGACGGGCGCTCCGGTGGGAATGAACCGTAGGACCGTGCACATAGGAATGAACTTGTTCCCAAAGGAGATGCAGAACGAGGGACCGCCACCCTTGCCCGAGCCAGTCCCAGAAGTCCAAATAGGAAGGCAAGGAGAATTGGAAGAAACCTTAAGAGCAATCAGGGACAGCATGGTGAGTTTAGTAGACCGAATCTCAGACACCGAGAGAAGGGGAATGCGTAACCCTAACAGTGCGAGTTTCGAGAAAAGAGGGGGACCATTCACAAGAGCGGTCACCCGATCCATTCGGCCAAACACAGCCAAGCCGTTGAAACTTAGCTACAATGGGGACCGTGACCCCCACCTCTTCCTCGATAATTTCAAGTCTCACACAAACACTAAAGGATACTCAGACGCGGTATGCTACAATATGTTCCAGAAACATTAGCAGGGGAAGCGCTAAGCTGGTTCTACGAGCTCCTGTTGAACTCGGTCGACTGCTTTTAGGAGCTGGTAGACAAGTTCGTCAATAGATTCATTTTACTGACGGACGGGCAGAACACTGCCCAGCTGTTCAAAGTAATGCAAGACATGGGAGAAGGTTTGAAAGCTTTCGTGAACCAATGACAAGGAGCCACGGCCAGGGTCAGGAGCTTTGACAAGAAGGTTGCGGAGGAGGCGTTCATTTAGGGATTGCTGCCCAGGAAGTTTTTATATGCAGTAAAAATCGAAAATCCACAAGGCTACGACGAGCTTATGGAAATGGCAATCCGGCATGCACAAACGGACCATGATACTTACGAGGGAACCTCGACCGGGAAAAGGAAAGACGAAGGGAGAGACGGCGGGTCCTCGGTGCAAGTGATCCAAGAAGTTAGATCTTGGAAGGGAGAGCGAGAAACAGACACATGCCCAGCTGGAAAGAGGCATAAGGAAAGAAACTGGGGGAAAGCAGAGAAGCAACATAACGCGCAAGGAAAGGCAAAAGGGCCCTATCAAGATACCAGGTATGCGATAACGGTGTCAGCAGGCAAGGTGCATTTCTTAGCCCTCAACACCACTTATGAGGCGGTATGGAATGAGAATAAGACAACCATTCCGCCTCCCCCGACCCGAAAGTTTCCCCCATCTCGGCTCACCAAGGAAGACATCGGAAAATTTTGTGGAAACCACGGTGAGGCGAGCCATAACATTAACAGCTGTATAGAATTAAAAAGAGCGATAGAGCGCCGAATAAAAGAAGGGAAGCTGCAGCAATATGTGCCCGGGCCGAGGAACGTGGGGACAATTGAAGTATATGGGACAATCAACATCATCCATGGCGGGTCCCGTATAAATCACAGGAGCAACAAGGCAAAAAAGAAATATACGGGACAACGTGATGGTAGGGAAGTCTTCGCCTTTGGTAGTAACAATTAGCGGGTAACCACCGGTTGTAAGTCCGTAACCTTCCTAGAAGTGGAAGAGGAGGGAATAAGGCAGCACGAGGATCCGTTCCTGATAATGTTACAGCTCGATCACTATATAACGAAGAAGATCCTCATTGATACGGGAGCCTCAGTCAACATATTATTCAGGAGTGCCTGGAAAGGACTGCATCGAGGAAGCAATAAGTTGATACAAGACCATGAGCCGCTGATCAGCTTCTCGGGCGATGTTGTTCAACCCCTCGGCTCAGACATCTTTGGAGTAAGTTTGGAAGGACGGGAGGGGGTCGCCCGTGCAACAATAGAGTTTGTCATTGTTGATTGTGAATCGTCTTATAACGAGATCTTAGGAAGGCCGGCCTTGTGGAAGTTAAAGTCATTTGTTGCTGGTCACATGCTGATGATGAAGCTCCTGACCCCAACAGGAGTCATTACGGTCCGGGGAGACCAAGGGGCGGCAAGGAGTTGTTGTGCGATAGATAATAGGAGGAAAAGGTCAGGAGTCTTGTCGGCCAGCCAGCCCATGACATCACCCTCAGACCCTTACATGGATCTCAAAGATGATGCCGACTTGGATGAGGAGCGTCCGGGATCAGTAGACGTAACAGAAGCGTTATCAATCTTAAAAGAATTCCCGAATCGCAAGTTGACCATCGAGACGGGACACTCACCCGGGGTGCGAGCGGCCTTGATAGACTTCTTGAAGAGAAACAGCGGGGCTTTCGCCTGGATGTACAGAGACATGCCCGGGATAGCAAGCGGCATCGTAACACACAAGCTAGGAATCCAAAACGGATTCCCTCTAATGTGGCAAAAACGAAGGATGTTTAAGCCAGAATAGTATGAAGCAATGAAGGGGGAAGTGCAAACTAATAGACATCAGGTTCATAAGGGAGGTCTAATACTCCCAGTGGCTGGCCAACGTGGTCATGGTTCCAAAGAAGTCAACTGGGCAATAGAGGATGTGCGTGGACTATTCGAATCTCAACAGGGCATGCTCAAAGGATAGCTTCCTGCTCCCGCGCATCAATCAGCTGGTGGACTCCACGTCCGAGTTTGACCTCATGAGCTTCATGGACGCCTACGCGGGCTATAATTAGATCCGGATGGATCCAATGGATGAGGAACACACGGCCTTCACAACCGACAGGGGCTTGTATTGCTACAAGGTAATGGCTTTCGGATTGGAGAATGCGGGAGCCACTTACCAGCCACTGATGAATGTCATGTTCACCGAGTGCCTCGAGAAAATAATGAAAGTATATATCGATGACATGCTGGTCAAAAGTCTAAAGGCCAAGGAGCATGTAAGACATCTCGAGAAAGTCTTCGAAGTCATAATGAGATTCGGGATGAGGTTGAACCCTCAAAAATGCATCTTCGGGGTCGTTAAAGGAAAGTTCTTGGGTCATATAATCAGCCGGAGAGGAATCGAAGCCAACCTAGAAAAAATCAGGGTCATCTTAGATATGGAAAGGCCCACACTCAGGAACCAACTACAGTCGTTGGCCGAGAAGGTTGTCGCACTGGCTAGGTTTGTGTCACGGCTCACAGATAAATGTGTCCCCTTCTTCCGGCTATTACGAGAACAGAGATGTAAGGAGATAATATGGGGATCCGAGCAGGAAGAGGCTTTCAAGCAGATAAAGTCGTACCTCACGTTCGCGCCGGTTTTGTCAAAACCAATCCCGGGCGAGATGCTTTACTTGTACCTCACGACATCCAAGTCAAGCATGCAGTATTTTACGCAGGGAAAGGATTCACACCGGCCGAGAGCAGGTACCCAGACGTCAAGAAACTTGCTTTGGCCCTTATTGTAACTGCCAGAAGGTTCAGGCATTATTTCCAGGCCTACTCAATAACCCTTTATACCAACCAACCCCCTGAGGCAGATCATGCAAAAGCAAGAGATTAGTGGGAGGCTGGTAAAATGGGCCATTGAATTGGGAGAGTTCGATATCCATTACCGGCCGAGAATAGCTATAAAGGGCTAAGCAGCGGCCAATTTTATATACGAGCTCACGCCCATGAAAGTAATAAGGGAGCCGGCAGATCTCAAGCCCATGAAAGTGGTGGGAGAGTCAGCTGAAGCCGACCGGGAGGAAGCAGATCTGACACCAAACACAAAGGTACAAGCTGAGGAGTCATCGACACCATTCTGGAAACTCTTTGTCGACAACTCGATGACCAGAGATAAAAGTGGGGCGAGAATAGCATTGGAGACCCCAGATGGGTTCAAGCATGAGTACGCACTGGAATTTCAATTCAAGGCATCCAAAAATGCGGCCGAGTACAAATCCTTGATTGGTGGGTTGCAACTCGCCCGAGACATTAGCGTGGATAGAGTGGAGGTGTTCAGTGATTCACAGCTGGTTGTGAATCAAGTCAACGGGAGCTTTGAAGCAAAGGAGCCTCAGTTGAGCTCTTACCAAGCTCTTTCAAAAGCATTCATACAACGGTTCAAGTCGGCCTCTCTCTCCCACATCCCCCGAAAGAAAAATAGTAATGCAGACGCCCTTGCTCGACTAGCCGCGGGAGGGCCCGATAAAGGGAGAAAGAAAGCAAGGATTGAGGTTCTTGAAAAACCAAGTATCAGTAAGACAATCTAGGAGATATTCATGGTCGAGGCAGGACCCGGAGAGCCTATATGGATGGACCCCATAATCGAATTCATGAATGAGGGGGTACGCCGGGAGGACAGGCGCAAAGCATGAAAACTCCAATCGAGATGTGCAAGGTACGCGCTCATGAACGGGAAGCTGTACCACAGAGGTTACAGTTTCCCAAACCTCAAGTGCGTGAGAGAGGAGGAAGGAGAAGTGATCATGGGAGAAATCCATGAAGGGGTGTTAGGGAATCATTCTGGATCCCGGTCGTTAGCACATAAGGCATTGCACACAGGGTTCTTCTGGCCCAACATGGTCGCCATGGCGGGTAAAATGTTGGTGAGATGCCGAAAATGCCATTTGCATGCCAACGGGATACATTCCCCTTCTATCGCTCTATCAATATTGTTGTCACCTTGGCCTTTCGCACAATGGGGCCTCGATCTCATCGGGATACTGCCAACGGCACTCGGACAGTTCAAGTACGTGATAGTGGCCATTGACTACTACATAAAGTGGGTTGAAGGTAGAGCCCTTGGGAAAGATAACCACCGAGTGTGTGAAGAATTTCCTGCTGAAAAATATATATTGCCGATTCGAGGTCCCGGAGACAATTGTCACGGACCATGGAACACAGTTCAACAATAACCATCTGATTGAGTTCGCGAAGGACATGAGCACCAAGATGGTCTTCGTGTCAGTGGCGCACCCTCAGACCAACAGTCAGGTGAAGGTAGTTAATAAAATCATTAAAAAAAACTATTGAAGAAGAAGTTGGACGACGCAAAGGGTCTGTGGGTGCAGAAGCTGCCGGAGGTGTTATGGGCAATCAGGACCACGACAACTGAAGCAACGGGAGAAACACCTTTTAGCATGGCTTTTGGCATAGAGGCTGTTTTACCAATCGAGACATTGATACCATCGGGAAGGGTGGAGAATTTTGATGCCACCATCAACGAGGAAGGCCTCCGGTTAAATATCGATCTCATCAAGGAAAGAAGAGAGAGAGAGAGAGCAGACTTGCACAACTAGGTCTATAAACAGTGAGTGGCATGCCATTACAATAGGAAGGTCATAACCTGGACCTTAGGACTTGGGGACTGGGTAATGAAGACCATCATGAAAAAGACGGCGGCCTTGGACCTAATCTAGGAGGGACCTTACAAGATCATTGAAAAGGTCTGCCCATCTTTCTTTCTACGGGACCAGCATGTGATAGTCACCGGGCGGCCCTGGAACACGGAGCACCTAAAACTCTACCCCGTATGAAGGACCGAGGTCCTTTTCATCTTTTGTATTACGTACAGTTGTAAGTGTTGCTGTCCCCGAGAGAAGAAAAGAAACACCCAGTCCTGAAGGATGCCTCCATTCGTTTTGAATGAATATAAGAATGCATGGAAAGTTAAATTCAAACTCTACTAATAGATAATCCACCGGGAGGCATAAGTCAATGCAATCCCGAGTAATGTCGAATAAGATAAGTAATCATCCTCAAGACAAAAAGTTATTGAAGTCCCCATTAACACCACGTGAGACAGGCATAATACAAATTGTATATAACACGGAGACGCAAGCAATAAGGTTAGCCAAGACATTATAATTTAAAACTCGGGATGCTGGGCGTATACCACCAATGGGTATTTATAAAAGTCACCAGGATATGTAATCACCGGAATGCGTCACGAGGCCATTGTCTTGCAAAAGCAAGGACAACCAAAATAAATTACAGCCTATGATTGGCCGGGGTCTTCTCCCTCATCCCCGGACAATTCAACCAATGCACCATCCCTCTCAATTCCTTCTTTAGCAACACTCTCGGACAGCTGACCTGTCTTAGGTTCTTTATCGGCCGCGACCATGGACTTGGCCTCCCTCTCTTTCGCCTCCTGGGCAGCGAGCAAATCGGCAGTCATCTTGGGCTTGTCCAGGTACCCAAGGCGGCTCCATTCGCCGAATTTCTCGGTAATGCCACTCTCCCGGGCAGCCTTAAGCATAGCCTTCAGCTCCTCTGACTCCTTGAACTGGGCAACGGCAAGCTCGCTTTAAGCGTGGATGTGGCTTTGCAGATCAGCTATTTGGTCATCCCTCTCATTCAGCCTAGACCACAGCTTTGCGTTCTCCCGCTGAAGCGCGTCTATGTCGCACTCCAAAGTGATCACCCTTTCAGCTTTTCCCTCCAGCTCTTTAGTGTGGAGGCTAAGTTTGGCAAGCTTGTCGGCCAACGAGCGTTTCTCCTTCCTCTCGGCCTTCAAGTCCTTCTCCATCTTCTTCCTCTCTGCCTTGAGATAGCTGATCTGGCCTTTCAGACTGGTCAGACACTCTTTCATCTCGTTGGAGTCCTCGCTGGCGTCAATGGCATAGACATCAAAGAGAGCCTGCAAGCAAAGTAAAGTTAGTTCCACATCCCGGACAGTGATAATAAATTGGCATTACTCAAGAGAATCTTACCCTCATCATTGCCTCCCGGGCATGTTGTCAGTTCTCTTGAGGAGTGCTGGACCCGACCTTGATCCGGTCCAACTCAATTCCCTTCAGGACGCCCACCATGGCACGAACGAATTTCTCGTCCGCACACCCATACTCGTCCAGGATCGAGAGCGCTCATTGAAATTGGGTTCCCGGCCGAGGAACTGGCACCCTTCTACTTCTTTAGAGGTGGCGAGGCGCCAGAGACACTCAATCCCGTCAAAGTCACACCTTCATCCCGCTGAGACTTCGATTTTCTGGATGATGATTTCTTCCTCTTCTCGCCCAAGTGAACGTTGACCACGTCACCAGTCTGTGCAGGCCCCATCTTCATCCGAGACACAGGCAGTTTTGTCTGCAATGTCCACCACAGTTCGGGAGGCCATTTTCCCGACCTCCAAGAGTTTGCTCAGTAAATCCATGACGGACTCCGTGTCGCTCGAGTGTGACCCACGGTGTTTGTGCCTGGGTACTCTAACTGAAAATAAAATCAACAGTCAAGATCACGGGTACCAAGAATAAAAGGGCAGAAAACAAATGACACTAATTTGGAACCCCACCAGGCATATGGCCTAGTTCGCAATGAACTAGGACTGCCCAACGGATCAGTTTGTATGAGCTCTGATCCTTATCCGAGGGCCAGGCTGCATATATCCGCCCAATACGTCGCTTCTCGATCTCTGACAGCGAGAAGGACTGATCCCGGATATATCTAAACCCGTTGGGTACAACTTACGTTGGACAGTTCCTTTGCCATAGACCGCCGGCAAGCACGACCTTTGCACGCCAATGGTTATTTATGGACGTTGGGAGATCAGTGACAGGAGGCAAGTTATCCCGGGTAGAAAACGACACACACTCGCGGCAGTTCTGCTTCTTCGAGTACATGAGGCGGTACAGTGCGCGAAACTCGTTGATGGTCGGCCAACCCATCTCGGACAAGTGGTACAAACAACATAAGGACAACAACTGGCGCCATTGGTTTGGGGGAATCTTCCCAGGAGCAAGCTGAAGCATGCTCAGCAGGTACTGCACGCACTGAGGAAGCGGGAGGGAGAAACCGTTCCTAAACATGTGTTTGTGCACCGCAACAAACTGTCTCTTAGACAACACGCCTTTGTATAGGCCACGAAGGGTAACCATGGGCGGGATCCCCCAATCTTTGCGAAACTGTCCTATCTCGGCCAGAGAAAGGCTGCCCCCGGGCTTGTCGCACACGGTGCCATCCTCCAAGATATATCCCCTTACCGAGCTTGTGACGTCGGTAATCGGGATGCCATGGAAAACCCCCGAGGCCCAGTCAATGTCTCTGGCGGGTACACCTTTGTGTAACTGGGCAGGCTTAGTTGAAGATGATTCCCCCAGGCGGGATGGTCGACTAATGTACTCCTCCATCCTCTGGTCGTTGTCCACTATCGCTCGAGAGGATGTACTCGCTCTGCTTAGATCGGTCAAACTTTGGGAATTCATCTACCCTAAAATAACAAACCCTAAGATCTATCAGTACGCGCCGCTGAGAGTACGTACACATTCAAAGTTAACACAAGTTCAACCCAAAAATCCCTAGAACGCTAACATTCCCAGTTCTACCCAAAACGACACAAACAACGCAAACACAGAGCAAAATGAAAGGCAAAAACAGAAACAAGCATGAAGAGAAGCAAACTGAAGAAACCCTAACTAGATTTTCGACATAGTAGCAACGTCGGAAACTCAGATGTCGGGAAACACCTCGCAATCGTAGAGATCGGCAGCAACGAAACACAGGGACATAGAGAAGCAGCGAGAAGGAGCGAAACACAAAAGCAGAGAGAAGCGGCGAGAAGGAGCAAAACACAGAAGCAAAGAGAAGCAGAGAGAAAACAGAGAGCGACCAGAGAGAGAGAGTTAAGAGAGTGAGAAAAGGGGGGAAGCGTTTATACACAGAGACAGCGAGAAGTCGTCTCGATCCACGAACCGACACATTAAAAAACCAGTAAACGAAAACGAGGCACCCCTAGCCATCCAATCAAACCGCAAGATGGTGCCACGTGGCTTAAACCGCCGTAGCTTCTTGAAGATAGGAAATGGTGAAGCGACGTGTATTAATTGATTGGCAGTTATCCCCAGAAATATCGCGAAATCTGGTAAACATGCATTTAATGCCCCTGCCACAGCAACACACAAACTTCAAAGTGTAAGATCCATCTCGGGTGAGAGTCATCGAGATCATAAGACCCATCTCAGGTGAGACTCACCGAGATCATAAGACCCATCTCGGGCAAGGGTCACTAAGATCACAAGACCAAGGGTACGACCCATCTCGGATGAAAGTCACTGATATCATAAGACCAAGTGTAAGACCCGTCTCGGGTGAGAGTCACCAAGATCACAAGTGCAAGATCCATTTCGGGTGAAAGTCACCGAGATCATAAGACCATGTATAAGATCCATCTTGGGTGAGAGTCACCGCGATCGTACGAAGTAACAAAAACCCACTTTGGCTGAGTTCCACCAATATATTATATTCCACCAAGTTTGGCACTCGACTGAGAGGCATAAGTAATCAACCGAAAGACAAATTTTATATCATCCCTTTAAAAACGGAGCAAGTGGCTTGATAAACCACGGACGGCGTTAACACCACGTCACTCGAGTAGTAACACCGAATGTAACACCCAGGTACAAGATCCATCTCGCGTGTGTCACCGAGACCTGTCTCAAGTGGAACAAGATCCATCTCGGGTAAGTCACAAAGATTGACATTGTGCGCGGAGCGAACTCCTTAGCTCGCGTGACAATTTCAGTCTTGTGCGCAGAGCGAACTCCTCAACTCGCGTGACAATTTCAGCCTTGTGCACAGAGCGAGCTCCCCAGCTCGCGTGACAATTTCAGTCCTTGCACGGAGCGAACTACACAGCTCGCCCGATAGCGTCAGCCCTTCTGTGCAAAGCGGACACCACAGCTCACCCAGTAATATCAGTCCTATGCGAAGATAACATGAAAAGTAGACCCGAAATAAGCAACACCCGTTCAACCCACGTCATGAGTCCGGACTTGAGGGGACTATGGGTGGGACCCATTTGAAATAGTATACTGGTCTATGAGCTTATTTTAGCAAGTCTCCACTCAAGATGTATCTTGAACGGGAACTTTGGGGGACTTGTAGTCGGTTGTACATAAAACAACCTCTCAAGCCCGTAAACCAGTAAGTATCCCATCATGATTAAGACAACTGAGGCCGCCATAGGGTTCCCGTCCGAGAACATGATGGACCAGGCCCGACCTCGGTGGTACCACGGGCCAGGAACGATCTCAGAAGGCATAAGGAAGCTGGAAGCTTAAACCAACAACAAAGGGGAGTTGTTCCACATCGGTTATCAGGTGAAGGGAAGATCCACTCTTGGTCCATAAATAAGGCCCAGCCACCAGCTTGTCAGATATCATTAACTACCATCATCAATTATATTCGACCAAGAGACTGACTTAAGCTTCGGAGGAGGAAAGAACGGAAGCTCCCGGTCACCCTTGTTATTGCAGGACAGCAGGAGGATATCCAACCACCTATCAGACACCCCATCAGCTTCTGCAAACCCTCTTCGGGATTGTACAGAAACACTAGCATTTATATACATACTCTCCGCATAAAAATATTTATAATTTACCGAAAAATCCTCTTTTCGGTAACTTTTCAAAATAAAGAAAGTCATCAAAATAAAATGACCTCAGATGCTCCAATAAAAGAGGTTGTTCAACCTAGAACAACAGCATGCATATTAAAACAAAAGTCCACTCACAAATTAGGCCTAAGCCTAATGTCGGTCTGAGGCCTCTTCAGCTCGAGCCTCCTCACATCCTGTTTCAAGAACATAAATTAATCCCCAACTATATATCAACGCTTATATAAAAATAGGCAAAATTATATGTGGCCTTATCTACTCTCAACCTTGCCCAACTTCGCCAATCTTAAACTCGATATGGTCCAAATTTCACCACAAATACCGGCAGCCTAAAACCAACATTCTACAACCAAAAAAATAATAATCTAACGGTCGGATTCTATCCAAAATAACAGCCAAAATACCAAACTTTGAAAAATCCCAAACCTATCCAAAATTCCTCCTAATTCAAAAATTCACATCATTAACCTCCCCTTAATATTCCATATCTAAAACCATAAAAATCCCCTAACAACGGCAGCGCTGCCATCTGCTCCGTTGGGAGGACATTGGTGGACTCGTAGTGTTGCATGCTACGACATCGGGGCTTTAAAAGAAGAATTTAACATTTTGAGAAAAACTCGAAAATAAACTTAAGCGTTAACTTACCAAGTTACCGAGCATAGTTAAATTCCTCAGTAACTTGTAGAAAACTTGGTAAATTGGTAAAATTAGGTCCGGGGTGTTACACTTTCCTTCTCCGATAATAAAGACAATATCTAGTAATTGAAATGTAATTACTAGCGTAATTAATGTTACATGATAAACTGACGGCAGGGCCATATTTATGGCCCAATGTGGGTTCTCTTTCACTTCTTAGTCAATGCGGGACAAGTATCCATGTTGTTGTTTCGCGCACAGGTCTCTCCTACTCCCTTTATGATTGGTCCCGACCCCTATCACCGCTGAGGTTAGGCCTGGGCTATCATGCTCGTGGTGGACTGCCTATTGGTATACGGGCTTGGGAGGTAGTTTATGTCTTACAAATTCATGTGGAAGAACTATTCAACTAGCCATTTGGAATGAGTTGAGCGTATTGTAGTATGGTGACAAATGCTAAGCCACATCTTGTGCGGACTAAACATCTTTGTCAGCACTTAGCACAATTGTGATATGGCAAACAATTGAAGATGAGTGTTTGAACCCAGTTGATATTTCGGTCCAAGACTAAATGTTTAGTTTTAGATAGCATTTGGGTCAGTACATGTGACTCTTTTTAAAATGAAGCCTGCTAAAGAGCGCGAGCTTCGGAAGTGCGCAATTAGGACTGTTGTAATACCCCAGAAATTTGATATTAGTTTCTAATATTATTTTGGAAATTATCTAAGTAGGAGTTGTGCGGATTTGTGGTTTAGTGAGTAGACTGGAAGTGTTCGAGCTTTTAAATTCTTGAAAATGCTCATTTTGAAGGGTCAAGAGTTGACTTTTTAATCTGTTGAGTTTCTCAAGAAACTTCCTTCACAAAAGTTGTAGAGCATGACAATATGAGTTCGTTAACACATGGCACGCATAAAACGGATTTCATATGTGAAAGTTATGGTCAGCAGAAGTTCGTGACTTTACGGGGTTTTGGGTTAAATAAGAAAAAGTTAGGGTTTCCATTTCATTTTTCTGAAAACCATCTTTTTCTCTCTTCCATCTCTCTTGCGCCTCACCCGCATTTCTTTTACTCTCTTCCTTCTCTCTCGCGACTTGACGCGGACTTTCCGGCGTTGTCCGACGTCGCCCGACCACGCCACTGGCCCGAATCGATTCTTCTTCTCCTTGCCTTTGTCCTTCTCTAGCTGGTTCACGCCGATTCTGTCCCGAAGTGGTGATTCGAAGCTCGGAAGTTCGGCTTGGAGACCGGTTAGGATTCTCACCTCCGGCGGCGACGACGAGGTTGGAAACCGGTCGAGATAGAAGCTCATTGGCGTCCTGGTTCGACTTCTGGTGGTCTTGAAGCTCGACTCTCGGTATAGAGTGGTAGTGGTGGATTCCAACCTCCCAGTGAGTTTTTTGGCGTTTCTCGGCATTTTCAGACAGATTGAGTCGAAACCTTAGGTATAAAAGATGATTCCCTCTCTTCAATCTACAAGTTTTGTGTTGTGAGTTTGCCCTAATTCGAAGGTTGGTAGGGTGGCTCGTGGGGCCCACTCGCTGCCACCTGTGGTGGCGCGTGGCGGCGTGTCCGGTAGTGTCTGTGGTGTTTTGTGGTGTTGGTTAGGTAGTGCTCTTCGATGCGAATGTGTTGATATGTGGGTTGTAGGTTTTGGTTACCATTATTGCATGCAAAGGTTAATGTTTTTGTTATTAGGTGACTTGTGGAGTGTGGTTTTGAGCTATATGCTTGTGTTGTGCGTGCGAAGACGCAGCTGGATTTGAGATGAGTAAAATCTCACCAAGGTTCACTTTAAGACTAATCATTTATAATTATTATGATGATGATGATGATGATGATAATTTAAAAAATTTGTTTTTTTGTTTGTTTTAAAATATATGAGCTTGATCGCCGACGACTTATAGGTAAGAGAAAACAAGTTTTTCTATTTAAATGATTATTTTTAATGTTCTTGTGACCATAATATTTTTGGTTCTATTGATGTGATTATTAGTGCCTTAATGGTGATTGTGTGCATTAGATTTGGAGCCTTCGTGGTGGACCGGGAACCAAGCCTTGGCCGGGTGATTGGTTACGGTTAGTATAGAGCTCTAGTCTGTCTGTTTGTACTTTATGATGGATGACTAAGTGTGGACGAACCCATGAGTACACGTTTGGTTACTTATGAGGGATGACTAAGTGTTGACAAACTCATAAGTAAGAGTAAAGAAATGATTGTGTGATGTTCTTATGTGTTGTCATTTGAATTCCTTGCTTTGGGTATCTCCTGAACTATGCTAATCCGCAGGAGATTCTTTAATCTTAATTGTGTGATTTTAATAGAATTCCTGAACTACGCTTTTTGCAGGATTTATTTATGATTTTGAGTGATTTTGAATTGTTGTGTTTTCTTAATGGGTAAAATATAGTATAGTCCTTGTGGTTTGAAGTCGACATCTGTTTAGTCCTTACAGTTTTATTTTAATCTGAATAGTCCTTAAAGTCACGATTTTTCATCCAAATAGTCTTTATGGTTTTATTTTAATCTGAATAGTCTTTAAAGTCATGATTTTTCATCCAAATAGTCCTTATGACCTTTAACTGAGACGTAGAGGTTTAGAAGCTTCTTGTTAGGTGTTGAATATTTTATTATTGTTTGTCAATTTGTAGTGAGCTCTTTAAAGCGTGACTTTACTTAACTTCTCAAGTTTTTTTTTTTATTATAAAATAAATAGAGGATTAGGCGATATTAGCTCCTCTGCAACGGCCGATTTAGGGCGACAAGCACCCTCCCACAATCCCGAAAGAAAGGGGGTTATCACATCTAGGAACCACCGCCCGTCCCTCCATTTATATTTATTAAAGAAAAAATATATAAAATTAGTACAAAAGGGATGGGGGACCAAACCAAGACCTTCCCCCAACAAAAATAATGTGTAGAAAGTCTCTCAAAACTAAGAGAACTAAAAAGAAAAAAACTAAACTGAAAAAGACAATGCTTTTCAGCTTGGTAAAAATAAAGGAAACTGCTCTGAAGTTGCCAACCAACATTCATAACCAACATATTAAGAATGCCTATAATATGGAAAACCCAAAGCATCCATACGCAAGTAAGGACAAACCTCAAGAGGAGGAGTAACATGCCAGCGTAAGGATGAGGAAGCCAACCCCAGATTAACAAACCTATCAGCAACAAAATTCCTTTCGCGAAGGATGTGTGAGCATGTGAAAGAGATATGGTGAATCTGAGTCAAACAATTGTGCCAGGCAATGTGCAATGGCCAAGGAGGAACAAAAGAGGAAGAAGAAATACAATGAAGTATTGTTGTAGAATCACTCTCGAACCATATGTGATGCCAGCCAAAGTGAAAAGCGAACTCAACACCTAAAATAACAGCCATAAGTTCCGCAAAGAAAGCAGTTTGAGTTCCCAAGCCTTGACAATAACCACCAATAAGATGACCAAATGTAAACGTAGGATTGTTTTATGTGACCTTTTTCTTTGTGTTCTCATGCCTTGAATTTAGATTTTTTATTTATCCGAAATTTGGGGTGTGACAACTGTAGCTCCTCGCGGGGTAAGGAAGCTCTTGTTATTAGAGTTCGCGTTGGAGACTACAAAGTTTTCGATAACGCAGGGTTAGTACTTGTGACCTAGGCGAAGTCTGGCTGAGCAACTAGACACGTGTCATCTAGGTTGTTCAGTTTGCGAGGAAGATGTGTCCTTGTGTTACTCTGATTGCTAAGTCCAAATTGGATTGTGGTTACATCTCTACTAGTTAGCTGCGAACCCCTATATAAGGAGGGTTCGAGGATCATTTATACACACAATCAAATCATACAACAACTACAACAAATCTTCGAGCTTCTCGAAACCCTAACGTTAAAGCGCACCTCTCCTAAGCTTACAGAGCCCGTTCGGTTTCGCCCTCGATCATTGTCCCGATTAATTGCTCTGCTCGCTACAAACAGTGAGTATCGATTGCAAGCGAATAGGAAAGCTACTCGTAATTCCTCATTCACGAGGTGGCACCGGAGCCCTACTCTTGTTTTATTAGAAGTCTAACACCAATGCATTCATGTTCCGCGACCACGCGGTGGCACCCTCGCACCCGTAGTTTTACTTTTGGTACTGCTAAGTTATCTCTCTACCTCTGCTGTGGATCGTGGCCAAAACAATGAGCTAATTATTGCTAGATAGTAGAAGCGGTGTGATATAGGCTAGACATTGCTAGCTAGTCGATGTAAGCTTTCAAGTCATTGGTAAAGATTGTCTTCACAGTTGTTTTAGATTTGGCAAGACAATTTTTCTAGCTCAAATCTGAGGTTGCCGATGACAATTTTGATTAGGAGGAAGGGGATTGAGTTGGTGGAATTGAATTAAGAGTAACCTTGGTAGTACAAGCCTCAAACTCTCAAAATTGAAGTGAATGTGCATATATACTAGAAAATTGACTTTAATTCCACGATCGGAGAAGGCCCTAGGTCTCAACGGGCTTCAATGCTTTCTGTTGGCAGCGAAAAAGTCGATCAGTCCATTCAAGCAACGGTGGTCTTGTTGTGAGTTGGTATGTAGTAGTTGTTCACGGCTACGTCAGGTGATTGGTGGCAGTTGCAGTTGGTCCTTGCTAGTTTTGCATTTCAATGTCTAAACATTTTCTTTTTACAAGCTAGCAGACAGTATGTCATTGACTCATTGAACTGGTAAATTCATGCCTCTAGCTCTATTTACTTTTACCACTCAGAAACTTGGTGTTTCATCTAGTTTACTTCATGGTTGCCATTATGAAGGTGGCAAAGTCAATCAAAGCATATTTAGATGTGAAATCCCACCATAAATTTCTACTGACCAACCAGACTAGCCTCCCCTTCTCTTTCAGTTTTGCCTGTTTTCAAATATCCTGCAACAAACTCCAGAGCTGAGCCACCACCATGATCTTCCATTTCCATCTAAAGGAAACAGACAAAACCCAAACCCTTATCCTCATGCGGGACAACCTCGTCATAAACCAAACACAACACGGGCATCCATGTAATTCTGCCCATCTCTGAGTTCACTGAATTTGAGACACACTAATAAATACATGATCTGTCGCAAACTAGATAATCTAATATAAATATCACAACCTGACAAAACCAGCCCCCAAAATATCACCCACCCAAAAATCTCAGAGCTTTTACACAGAGCACAAATACTCAGAAAGAGAAAGATGGGTTCACGAGCTTTAACTTAAGCCCTCTGCAACTAGTCATCCCCTGAAAACAAAACCCAGAATTGTTTAAACCAAAAAATCGAAAAAAGCTTGCATCATTGATCAAAGAACCCACCATTTCTGAGGTGGGTGAGAGCTTCACGGGGTCGAACCCATCTCAGTCTCTTTCTCCTACCACCCACCCAAAACCCTTTTCAATCAATCCAGTGGTCCACTTCCCTCCACGTCACCACCGGCCTCGATCATCTTCATCATCATCAGCAGCGCTGTCTAGAATGTAACAGAGGAAGAAAGCTCGGAGCTTGGGATTTGTGTAAAGTTGGGATCTTTGTGTGTATATATAGAGGAGATGGATCGGTCTATGCTGACAATTGGGCCGGGTATGGATATGCCGATCATGCACGATAGTGATCGGTACGAGCTGGTTAAGGATATCGGGTCGGGTAATTTTGGGGTGGCCAGGCTCATGAGGGATAAGCAGACTGAGGAGCTTGTTGCTGTTAAGTACATAGAGAGAGGTGAGAAGGTTAGTCTCTTTCTTTCTATCTTTTTTTATTTAAACTTTCCTCTTTTTCTTTTAACCTGAAATGGGGTGTGTGTATTGGTTTTGTTTCTGTCTATTTTAGGAAATTTTTGAAGGGTTTGTTGGCTTTTGTGTTGTGATTGATGGGTTTTGTTGTTTTTGTAGCATTGTGTTTGGGGTTCGGGTTGGTTTTGTTCTTCATATGAGGCATTGTTTTTCATGTTGGTTTTGAGTTGGTAAGTTTCTAGATACAGGCAGTTGTGTGGTCTTTCCAGTTTTGAGCTGGTTCTTTTTTGGAAGTTACAGTTGAGGACCAGTAAGGTTAAAAAAAATTGGGACTTTTTTCTTTGCGCATTGTTGTTGAAATGGAGTTTTTGGTTCAATGTGACTTCACTGTATTACTTGTCTGTGGAATATGTTGAATTAATCCTGTTTGATTGATGAGGGGTGTGAGCATTGACAACATTATTAGACAACCTCATTAGAAGTTTTGAGCGCCTTTGGTGAACTATTTTAATTAATACCAGTCATATTAGCGAGGTTTTGTAGTTGAGTATCATTAGTGGACATTCTTAGGGCTTGGGTGCTTTGGTGAAAAGGCTAGAAACTCAGCAATCAAATTGATGATGCAAGTAAAACATCTGCCATTTGGCAAACTGTTGAGTTACCATGGGGAAAAGAATAAAAGAAATTTGACCTTACTTTTCTCAAGTGTAAACTGTAAAGGAGTTCACGTTTTCTTTTCTTTTGTATAACCATATACATATTTTTTTGTTTGAATGGTTGAATAGAAACAAGACATTATTGGTATAAGGAGAAATTATACAGCAGTGAATAAGGAAATCACACTAAAAGAAACCTCAGGAAACTGAAAGCTCCCAGAATAGAAAAAAGCTAGGACTTTGAACAAGACAAACTTAAAATCCTTGAAAATTGTGTGACCTGCCAAATGTTGCGAAATAGAAATGCTTAACTAAAAAGCAACCGAGGCCCAATGGTTGTCAAGTGTATAGTAAACACCTAGTGATCTAGTTTTTCGCGTTTTAACTCTATCAACAGTCAATGAATTGTGGAATACTCATAAGATTTCCCAAAGAATTTGACGTTGGCATTAATAACGTTTGTGACTGCAGTTTCTTGGTCAGTATTGTTATCCTTGGATTCATTTTAAATCCTTAGTATTAGAGAGATTGCGCAGATCAAATCAAGAGAGTGATTTCCTCCAACACAGATCAAATCGATCTGTGTTGGAGGAAACCACTCTCTTGATTTGATCTGTGTATTCGATCTGTGTTGGAGGAACCACTCTCTTGATTTGATCTGTGTAATCTCTCTAATACTTGGATTGTTATTATTAATAATTCTTTTTGAGTGTCAATGAAACTTGTCATTTGATCAGCTTCATTTTTGCTGTCATGCTGATGTCCCACTCTTGTTCTTGGTAGCTTCAAATTAGTGTCCTTTCAATTTTGTTTCTCCCTAATGATATATATTTTTTCTCTCTAATAGATAGATGAAAATGTACAAAGGGAAATTATAAACCACAGGTCATTGAGGCATCCTAACATTGTCCGATTTAAAGAGGTTCGTTGAATTCTAGCATCCTATTTCATATTGTTCCCTACAGAGTTGAATAATATCAGTACTTGGCTGTAGGTAATATTGACACCGACTCATCTGGCTATTGTGATGGAATATGCATCTGGAGGAGAGCTCTTTGAGCGGATATGCAATGCAGGGAGGTTCAGTGAGGATGAGGTACTTATCCAAAACATTTATGCTGTATCTAATAGTGTCTCCAACCAATTTGTAACGTACTTCTGTTGCAGGCACGTTTCTTCTTTCAGCAACTTATATCAGGAGTCAGTTACTGTCACGCAATGGTATGTAAACAAAGGGCATTCATCTTTATTCGATTCTTTAGTACATAAAATATTTACAACTAGATTTCAAAGTGGATATGTTTTTCTGTTCTTCCTGAAGCAAGTGTGCCATCGGGACTTGAAGTTGGAGAACACATTGTTAGATGGAAGTCCTGCGCCTCGTTTAAAAATATGCGACTTTGGCTATTCAAAGGTACTATATATATATATTTATATCTCCCCCCTCATTTTTATGTAAATTATGACAGATCTCTAGTGAGTCAATTCAAAGCAGAAATCCATGTATATAAGACATGGCTGTTTGAATGCTTATACGCATGTTCCTTAATTTCCTTAATTAATGGAATTTTCACGATTCTGATAATTTCTTGGGTGTCTACATCACTTCATTTCTTATCTGTTTTTTCACTTTTTTATTTGGTAATGTTTATACTTGTTATATCCATCTAAATTAGGCTTTGTCTCTTGTCTCAGTCTTCTGTGCTACACTCGCAACCAAAATCAACTGTTGGTACCCCTGCATATATTGCTCCCGAAGTGTTACTTAAGAAAGAATATGATGGCAAGGTAAAAAAAATTGGTTTGTTGAAATCCTAGTTTTTCCTTGTTTTCCAAATAAGTACGCTTTTATATTATTTTAATCGTTGTATTCAAGCAATATATGTGAAGCTATAAACATCAGCTGAAATCCCAGGCTTCAAACACAATATTTAGATTAATATTTTATCGGTGTCAGAGGGCAAGTACTGGGACTTCTGCATGTAATTATGTAGAGTCATGGATGATGGACATTCTTTCCCGTATCCGTGCATTGACATAATCATTTAATTTCATTTTCTTTTGTCCTGGAAAAAATGAATACATTGTGCTAATATTTCTCTGTTGATGTCATTCAGATTGCAGATGTCTGGTCTTGTGGGGTGACCTTATATGTCATGTTGGTGGGTGCATACCCATTTGAGGATCCTGGGGAGCCTAAGAACTTCCGCAAGACAATACATGTAATTTTGTTTTTTCCACCTTGCAAGTAATTTTGCCCTTGCACTTTGTTACTATTGAGCCTGGGCAGCTCTAATGTGGTAGTGTGGTTGACTAAGATAATGGATTTCTTTGCAGCGTATAACGAGTGTCCAGTACTCAATTCCTGACTATGTTCATATATCTCCAGAGTGCCGTCATCTGATCTCAAGAATTTTTGTGGCTGAGCCGGAGAAGGTGGGTTACATTCATTGTATATGAGTTACGTTCCTGCACTTATACATCAGTTTTATATTCCAATTGAATCTACGTTCTGTTGCTTATTCTTGAGGTCGTAACATTTAGCTGTGGTCATGTATTTCTTTTCTTTTCCAGTGAAGTCATGTGTTGACATATTCTTATCATCCTCTCTTTGTGAAACTACCTCGTTTCACAAAATTATTAAACAATAGACTGCATCCTTTTTTTTAAAATTTTAAATACTGCATCCTTCTTCAATAAACAACGGTGTGTGAATAGCACCACTCTATCTCTATCTCGCCTATCTAATTTATGCTTTTATCATCTCGCTTCAACATCTGAGTATGTTTGAAGGACAGTACAATTTTCTAATTCGAATCTGGTTGAATATTATTGTCTACAACAGAGGATAACAATTCCTGAAATAAGGAACCACGAGTGGTTTCTAAGGAACCTTCCAGCAGATCTCATGGTTGAAAACACCATGAACAGCCAGTTTGAAGAACCCGATCAACCCATGCAAAGCATAGATGAGATCATGCAAATTATTGCTGAAGCTACAATACCGGCTGCAGGGAATAACAATCTCAACCAGTATCTTGCTGGCAGCCTGGACATTGACAACATGGAGGAGGATCTTGATACTGATCCTGACGACCTTGACATCGACAGCAGCGGGGAAATAGTGTATGCAATTTGATATTATTTTCAGTCACAAGGCTGCAGATATAGGATTGGACTAAGGGGCTTTTAACCTTCCGTGGCCGTGGAGGGTTGTCTGGTGAAATATTTCTCTCAGTTTTTAGAGTCCGTCCTCCTTGCTTTTCTGTTTTCTCATTTTTTTTCAGTGACATACTTCTGTTCATCTGTAATGTTTTTCTCTGCCACTAATTACTAGTGGCATTCATGTAATGTTTATGTACTTCTCAAAAGGAATGTAACAGGTGATACCTACTGTTGCTGAAATTGTATCATTGCCTGACCCTTTCTGTACTTTTTAGAATCCATACTATCTCAACGTTGAAGTGGGTCTGGGGTAAGTCGAAAGACTTGAACTTCTTAAACAATCCTAGGTGAACCTAGGGTGTCACAGCACCCTGCAGAGTACTTGAGACTATCGAGTGCATCATAATCTGGACCAGTGTCTCCTTAGATATCCGACATAAAACTGAATAGATGCAAAGTAATCCAAGCTGAAAAAGGAAACTATAATACTAGCATATGTTTAGTAAGTTAGAAAACCATGAAGCTCTCATCAAATACTGTTAATAGCTTCAACGTGATCCTTTCTGGAGAATGTGAACCACCATTTTGTTCTCTTTCAGAAGCTCGAAAGCGCAGATGATTTTGTTATCACGGGCGAACTCAGCCCACCCTCCAGACATGAAGGCTGTTTGACAGGAAGGTACAAGCTTCACTTTACACCATTTGTTTCCCCTAGAGATCTTCACAAAAGCAAATTTATAGTTGCCTGCAGAAAGATGCTTGCTATAGAAGGCTGTGGGAGTTGAGTACTGCAAGAGTGACAACCAATCAATAACATGCATGAGAGAGAGAGAGAGAGAGAGCTCAAACGTTTTAAAAACAGCAACCATCAAATCACAGCAGGAAGTTCACATAATCATTTTCAAGTCTATAATAAATGAAAATACAAGCGAAGTAATAGGTTGGCTAACTTACAACACAATAAGTCTTATTAATAGCTTTTTTGTAATGAGGATACTTGGATTTGAAAGATATCGCAGATTCATTAGCTATGTTTGTAGACATATAAAATTTAACGATAACAATAGTCGTTGAATAATCTAAGCAAATACGTGGCTCGTGAGTCAACAAAATTGGAAAGCCATCGGAAATAACACGTGGTAACGTGGAAATGGTCGGCCGAAAAAAAACCTTAAATCCCGATTGAAATCAATTATCAAGTGTTGATTGATGATCATATATCAATTAAATTAAATTAATTGGACATCCCCAAAAATAATTGGTGATGGTTCGCTAGCGGTCAGGCGAGCTAGAGAGTGGACTTGGCGAGGCAAACACGACTTGGTGAGGCAAACTGGACTTGGCGAGGCGAACAAGACTTAGCGAGGTGAACACGACTTGGCGAGGCGAACGGACTTTGCGAGGCGAACTAGACTTCGCGAGGCGAAATGGACTTCGCGTAGATTTACATGAAAGCGACGCGAAATGGCTCCGCGTGCGTGGATTTACATGAAGGCTAGGCGAGATGGCCCCGTTTTGGGGAATCCATGAAGTGGGATAAGAAATCACCGCTTGCTTGGAACTCAAGGTGCCTCGCAAGATACTTTTCATATCCGCGAGATGGCTCGCTCCTTACTAAGGATCTTGATCAAAACAGGACATTCAATCCAAAACGATTTGGGCATATCTAAATCTTAAGATTTGATTGATTTGATTATGTTAAAATCGGCAAGTAAATCAATCAGTCAAGATTCATTGATTCGATTAAGGAAATATTATTGATTCAGAATTTTCATTACTTGCCTTAAGTGGAGGCATGTTAACACTATAAATACCCCCTCTCATACCAAGAGGAGGGGAGCATAAACAAAGCAGCGGATTAGAGAGAGAGAAAAATCCCTCCAGCGAGCTCAGAAGTCTTCCCAAAATCCTTGAAGAACTATCAAGCTTCCCAAATAGCCAGTTCTTCACTAAACCCTTGAAGAACTATCAAGCTCCCTAAACAGCCAGTTCTTCACCAAATCCAAATCTAAATCCCAAATACTTGTTACGTGATCAATCCGCGTAACCCTCAAGAACAAGTGCTTGTCACCCTTGAGTTAAACCTATATTCGGAGATAGAATCAGAGGAATTCACAACGATTGTAACCCGCATTCGCATTGATTAAATTAAATTATTCTTTGTACACGTGTTGTTCTGTTATTTGTTGCAGATGTTTTCGTGTTTAAAAAATTGGCACGCCCAGTGGGACAACTTTGCCTCTCATCTCCTTCTCCGCAAGAAATCCATTCGAAGTAATGGCCTCCAAGAGCACTCAAGCCATCTCGATGAAGAAGTCTAAACCAACGATCGCGAGGTCAAACAACGAGCCTTCTGGTCATGTTACCCGTAGCATGGCGAGGAATCAACCCACATCATTCGTGGCTTTGCCTTCGAAGTCTCGCGAACTAGTCATCACCTTGGCGAATCTCGCGGACAAGCATGCCTCGCGAAGTGAAGACAAGCGTGCCTCGCGAAGTGAAGAGAAGGAAACTCCAAACAAATCAAGGGAGCGATCATTCTCACCTGCCACGGATGATGAATCAGGCACGGCTTCAGACAGTGGAAGTCCAAATAATGATGAAGACCACACGTATGGCATGCCAGCAGATTATTCATCACAACCTATTCCCATGCAAGTCATGGTGACAGGCGCGTCCACCATTGAAGAGCAAATAGCCAATCTGATGGGAGCGGTTCAGAAGCTCACCAAAATGGTGGAAGAAAAAGACCTGCAAATTGCTGAGCTTTATAGCAGGCTTGAAAGTCAAGATGAAGAAAAGAAGGACAAAGTAGGCGAGAACTCTAAGAACGATGACAAAGACGATGATGGCTCGCTTGGATCTATGTCCTTTCAGCAATTACATGACATCATCACCAACTCCATCAGAGCTCAATATGGAGATACTTCTCGTGATTCTCTCACCTACTCTAAACCCTACACCAAAAGAATCAATGGTCTAAGGATACCATTGGGATACCAGCCGCCAAAGTTCCAGCAATTCGAAGGGAAGGGCAACCCAAAGCAACATGTTGCTCATTTCATCGAAACCTGCAATAACGCCGGGACGGAGGGTGACCACCTTGTCAAGCAATTTTGACAGGACCCACCCCGAATTTCATCCTGAAATCCAAGGTAAATCCTGCGGGGTCCACTTTTAAGGAAAATTTACCGAAAATTCGGCATAACCTTCCTTAAAAATGGACGACCCTTACCTGAAAAATCCAATTTAACACTTCTATAACCAAACATACATCTTCAACACCTGGAGCCTTCCTGCTCCCCAAGTTCAACACATCTCCCAATATAATAATTCCTCACTTAAACTAATCCTACAACCCAAAAGATAACCAAAATGTAAATACTTTCACTAATTTCCAATATGCCATAAATTCGTTGCATACAAATGTTAACCAAAATCTTTCATAAAGAAAATCCCAAGAAGACGGACTAGCCCCGCTAGTCAAATTAATGACAAAGATAAATAATAACCTTCATAGAAGAAGGTATCAAAACAAGGGACTAGCCCCGCTAGTCAAATCGATAACTCAAGTAAAATATCCTATATGACCATATAAGTGAGTCTCCCAGACTCTATTGCCTCCCAGGCATAGTACTCCCATACTCCCTGTACCTTCACGTCGAGTTGACGGATAGAGTATAGGGCTTGCGTGATGCCGTCGACTACATCACATCACCCGAAGGCGGAAAGGGCTTGCGTAACCCCACTTCAAACGTGGGAGTTACATCGCCTCGAAAGGCGGAACGACATGCTATACAAGTGAGCCTCCCAGACTCGGTTGCCTCCCAGGCAATAATACTCCCATACTCCCTACACCTTCATGTTATGATAACAGAGAGGAGTAGGGCTTGCGTGATGTCGTCGACTACATCACATCACCCGAAGGCGGAAAGGGCTTGCGTAACCCCACTTCAAACGTGGAAGTTACATCGCCTCGAAAGGCGGAAAAACATGCTATCATGAATAATATCGATCCAACAAGTATGGCATAAATAAAGAAACATAATCCATGTGAGTTTCCCCGAAACTCATAATTAAAGCATAAGTACGATTCCCAACCGTACTCAAAGAATTCAAAGAGTAAAGTAACTAATTAAATTCAACGACGTGTCCCACACGTTAAAATGCTCAATGAAATAAATAACTTCAATGATTATCATCTTTCCAAAAACCAAATAATATGCAGTTCAGTATAATACTTCAAATCCAGAAATCATAAAGAAAGTCCTAAAATCGAAAATGAGATAGGATCTCATTCTCAAACAAAACAACAACGCAGTTTTACTGCGTTTGAAACCTAAATTTATTTTGTTAATTTGTGGCTGCACCCAAAACTTGATCGGGTTGCCTACGTACCCTTTTAAAGGGATCAAGCCACTCGTAGTTCATCATTTTAGTCCACTTCTCTACCTTCTCTACCCACATCACATTTACCAACATAAGTCCAAAATCAAACCATACTTATGCAAATCATCCAACATGCATTCTTTCTCCTTGAACCCAAGTTTACTAAACATTCTAACTAGATTTATTATGGACACCCATTAGATATACTATGGACACCCATTTCAACTAACACCAATCCCAAATCCATACATATCACTCCACTATCCACTTCAATGCATAAGCACAATCCAACAACTGTCTAACAGTAATATTCCTATACCCGGTTATCAATTTTAACCATTAATATTGCTAGTCTTCGGAAAATCCGAAACCGAACCTAAACTCATCCAACAATTCCAAACTATACTTCATTAGACTCCTCTCATTAAAACAAACCCAAAAACCTGAAAATCAACCTCCAAGTGGCGGCGCCGCCGCCTGCTCCGCCGGCAGCGGCGGCCGGCAGCCGTACTCCGGCAACGTCCAATGCCTCCCAAAATTCAACAGATTAACCCTCTCATCAAGCCCAACAACTTTCATAACTAGCACTTAGTCCAATTCTAAGCTTAACTAAGGTAATCGAATCAAAACCTCCATAAATCCCTAAAATTTCAATTAAACATATCTCCACACTAAGATCGAATTAAGTCGATTCCTTTTGAGGGAATACTCACCTTGATGAGGGCTACAAGTTGAGCCAAAAATCACGGCCTATGGTGGCCGGAGGACGGAGCTCCGGCGAAAAGACTTCCGGCGGTTCCGGCGGCTTTTCTCCTCTTCCGGCGGGTTAGAGGCTCGGGGGCTAAGCCGGGGAGGGAGAGGAGGAGATGGGGGTCCGAACTGGGGTGGAGAGGCGGCCGGTGGCTGGCCGGACGGCGGTAGCTGGCGGCTGGGAGCTTCCGACAGTGGGAGGAAAAAAAAACTCGGGTGGGAGGAGAAGAATCGGGGAGGAGGAAAAAAAGAAAAGTGAGGGGAGAGAAATATATAGGCTTGGCCCAAACCGGTCCACACCACTTAACCCAACATTCCAAAATTTAACACCCCAAAATAACTTACATTTTTAATTGATAACTTTTACATGCTAACTCCGAATTTAACGTGTAGCATGTCTACGAACTCGTAACGACGTTCTCTACATCTTTCATGAAGAAAGTTTTCCCAAATTCCAAACGTAATAAAAAGTCAACTCTAGGGTCCTTAAGTGATAACGGTTACTTAACACGGTAAAAATCCGAAGTAATACCATAGGTAAATAACCGTAAAATAACTTAAGAACCGGGATGTGTCAATTCTCCCCTCCTTATAAAAATTTCGTCCTCGAAATTTCAAATTATGCAAAAGAGGGTAGAGATTTCTGCCTTTTACCTTAGACTTCAATAAGCGTTAAGCTAAATCATCCCATCAATGCTCTTCAAACTTTCTTTTATCACAAATTATATCTTTTCACTTGTGGAAACAATTAATCAAATTCTTTTCCAATTATATAGACACGTCAAAATTTATCTGCCAAACCCGAGACGTGAGCATATGCTTTTACAAATCTTAAACTTAAGATCAACTGAAATACTCTGCCAACATTCCACATGGCACCACTCACATAACACATTGCTCCTCGACTTACCTTCCTCTAAATGAATGACTTGCCTGATTGTAATTACTTATGACACACAACCCCAAATCACATGGATGACTTTGACTTTCGTCAAGTTAAAATGGTCAATAACTTTCATAATTTACCAAACTATCTTATTTTCGTTACCAACTAATCAAAACGAAATTCTATCTTTTGCATCAAAATTGGACTTTCACCACCTATAAGATTGGTCACAATCATTAAGCTGATCGGCGAATATCTCTCTTATTGCCAAATTACGCTAATGCGATCTTATAATATCAAACCCTTATTCTGAATATCTCTTGCAACTCAAATTGTATCCATACATCAATGACCTCCCAGGTCCTACCCAGATCAAGTGGTCTCACCACAATTCGATCATGTATGAATACACATCACAAGAAAGCCATTTACATGCCTGATACAATTTACCATTTATGCCAACAGACTAACAAGCCTTGACTCAAAATATTTCCCGAGTCACCAAGGATCTTTTTCCTTTAAAGATAAACAACCAACCAATCATATTATTATTTCCGACAATTCGCCCCGCGAATTAATCATTACTAACCTATAACAACTGTTGGAATCTCATCCTTAAATAATAAATTCAACAGTCGCCACCCTCGACTACTTACAAGCACAAGAAAAATATCACTCTCAAAATCGATCAACATATCAGAAACTGGCACCTCCAAAAATGAGGAAAATACGATGATTAGGCATATGACGATACCCTAGAAGTTACGAGTATCTCCTCGTACGAACCGGGTTCATTCAAACTTGCATGCAAACTAGTCTTTAGGATACAGTAACTTTCCACAAACAAGAAGAGATAAGTTGCTCGTTGCTTACTGCAACAATTCAGGTTGCTTTTACTACAACATGCGTCTGCAATTATCACCATCATCATATTACTACCAGTTGATCAAACAGAAGATAATCGAAATAGTGAATTTCACGCTAGTCAACGAAATCCGAGGATCACCATTGGAATTTCACTATTTGATGACTTGCTTCTCGCGTTTTATCATGCATAATAGTGACTAAGTATCAACTCAAGTCGAGGAACAAGAATTTTCAAGTAACGGCCACGTCATTACACATAATGTTAAGAAAAATCATCGCTGGGCTATACTTCTCTCACATAATTATGCATTGCTAATGATGCCAAAGATAATTACTCTTCGTAGGATGCCGAATTTTACGAATGCGTACAAAAGTCTGTAACACCTTTCTCGATAAGATATGACGATCAGCAATCATGAGTCGAACTGCACCCCGTAAGGCCCGACTCTTCAACTCATGTCGAAAATTTACTTAGAACACCCCAGGACATCGACGATACTCATCGATTGCCACACTGCTCCAGTAATTACCTCAAAGAATCTAGGGTCTAAAAAGACAACCTAACATTAAGTCACACTCTTTACATAAGAGAGATACCCCGAATCTCCTCGACTCATGTGCTACTGCCCGAGCAACACAAAATTGACGGCCGCATGCTCCATCTCAAGATTGCGCGTCAACCGCATTATCTTCTGCGTAACGCTCAAGTGGAAGCATAGAATTGCTCGAATCCAATGAAACTTCGACAACCACTTATAGTCTCGACCTATCAATTTCACCACTTCAATACTCCAAACAGAAGCTACAATCATGGGATATACTACCTTAAGATCAACATCCCACTCATCCTCTTAGGAATTATCCACATCAGCTAACAACAGTAGCCAAAGCGAAAAATAATTATTTCAAGATCAATAACTCTAATTACACCGCTTAAACTATCCTTGTGTATCATCATACACATTACCAATCCAAATTTATAGATACCAGACATAAATCGACCAACAACAATTTCAAAAATCACTCTTCAATGCATAAACCAAACTTTAACAGCCCCATAAAATACATCAATTAATCTCCACAATTTATTCGCTCAAGCAATAGCTTTCCACATTTTATCCAAAAACAAAGCAACCCTTACACGTTAACACCTTTATGATATCTCTTATTTCCGCACCAACCTTGACTAGAAATTTCTCAATCTTTCGTTCACAAGCATGCCCCTTTCTGTTATTAATATCCGCGAAAAGTCTCAACTCGCCATTTAAATAAAAGTCAACAACTCAATAAATAAATAATAGAACTCTGCAAATCCAGGTCACTTCCCCAACTCATAACTGAACTCAAAATCTCCCAATTCACTTACTTTCCCATTACTCAGAAGATAACCAAGATACTCTTTGAGGTCAGCATACAGAGGCATAGTCATGGAAATATAGACATTTATGGCATACTACTGCCCATAAATAAGATAGGAACAACTACCTCACAAACTTAATAAACACCTAGCATCTCATGCATATAATGCTAATGGATCCACCGCGGTCGGACCATCACTCTATAGACACTAAGTATCACCAAATATGTGAGGTAGTGATAGGAATCAGATAACCTAATGCTCTGATACCAACTGACAGGACCCAATCAGAATTTCATCCTGAAATCCAAGGTAAATCCTGCGGGGTCCACTTTTAAGGAAAATTTACCGAAAATTCGGCATAACCTTCCTTAAAAATGGACGACCCTTACCTGAAAAATCCAATTTAACACTTCTATAACCAAACATACATCTTCAACACCTGGAGCCTTCCTGCTCCCCAAGTTCAACACATCTCCCAATATAATAATTCCTCACTTAAACTAATCCTACAACCCAAAAGATAACCAAAATGTAAATACTTTCACTAATTTCCAATATGCCATAAATTCGTTGCATGCAAATGTTAACCAAAATTTTTCATAAAGAAAATCCCAAGAAGACGGACTAGCCCCACTAGTCAAATTAATGACAAAGATAAATAATAACCTTCATAGAAGAAGGTATCAAAACAAGGGACTAGCCCCGCTAGTCAAATCGACAACTCAAGTAAAATATCCTATATGACCATATAAGTGAGTCTCCCAGACTCTATTGCCTCCCAGGCATAGTACTCCCATACTCCCTGTACCTTCACGTCGAGTTGACGGATAGAGTATAGGGCTTGCGTGATGCCGTCGACTACATCACATCACCCGAAGGCGGAAAGGGCTTGCGTAACCCCACTTCAAACGTGGGAGTTACATCGCCTCGAAAGGCGGAACGACATGCTATACAAGTGAGCCTCCCAGACTCGGTTGCCTCCCAGGCAATAATACTCCCATACTCCCTACACCTTCATGTTATGATAACAGAGAGGAGTAGGGCTTGCGTGATGTCGTCGACTACATCACATCACCCGAAGGCGGAAAGGGCTTGCGTAACCCCACTTCAAACGTGGGAGTTACATCGCCTCGAAAGGCGGAAAAACATGCTATCATGAATAATATCGATCCAACAAGTATGGCATAAATAAAGAAACATAATCCATGTGAGTTTCCCCGAAACTCATAATTAAAGCATAAGTACGATTCCCAACCGTACTCAAAGAATTCAAAGAGTAAAGTAACTAATTAAATTCAATGACGTGTCCCACATGTTAAAATGCTCAATGAAATAAATAACTTCAATGATTATCATCTTTCCAAAAACCAAATAATATGCAGTTCAGTATAATACTTCAAATCCAGAAATCATAAAGAAAGTCCTAAAATCGAAAATGAGATAGGATCTCATTCTCAAACAAAACAACAACACAGTTTTACTGCGTTTGAAACCTAAATTTATTTTGTTAATTTGTGGCTGCACCCAAAACTTGATCGGGCTGCCTACGTACCCTTTTAAAGGGATCAAGCCACTCGTAGTTCATCATTTTAGTCCACTTCTCTACCTTCTCTACCCACATCACATTTACCAACATAAGTCCAAAATCAAACCATACTTATGCAAATCATCCAACATGCATTCTTTCTCCTTGAACCCAAGTTTACTAAACATTCTAACTAGATTTATTATGGACACCCATTAGATATACTATGGACACCCATTTCAACTAACACCAATCCCAAATCCATACATATCACTCCACTATCCACTTCAATGCATAAGCACAATCCAACAACTGTCTAACAGTAATATTCTTATACCCGGTTATCAATTTTAACCATTAATATTGCTAGTCTTCGGAAAATCCGAAACCGAACCTAAACTCATCCAACAATTCCAAACTATACTTCATTAGACTCCTCTCATTAAAACAAACCCAAAAACCTGAAAATCAACCTCCAAGTGGCGGCGCCGCCGCCTGCTCCGCCGGCAGCGGCGGCCGGCAGCCGTACTCCGGCAACGTCCAATGCCTCCCAAAATTCAACAGATTAACCCTCTCATCAAGCCCAACAACTTTCATAACTAGCACTTAGTCCAATTCTAAGCTTAACTAAGGTAATCGAATCAAAACCTCCATAAATCCCTAAAATTTCAATTAAACATATCTCCACACTAAGATCGAATTAAGTCGATTCCTTTTGAGGGAATACTCACCTTGATGAGGGCTACAAGTTGAGCCAAAAATCACGGCCTATGGTGGCCGGAGGACGGAGCTCCGGCGAAAAGACTTCCGGCGGTTCCGGCGGCTTTTCTCCTCTTCCGGCGGGTTAGAGGCTCGGGGGCTAAGCCGGGGAGGGAGAGGAGGAGATGGGGGTCCGAACTGGGGTGGAGAGGCGGCCGGTGGCTGGCCGGACGGCGGTAGCTGGCGGCTGGAAGCTTCCGACAGTGGGAGGAAGAAAAACTCGGGTGGGAGGAGAAAAGAATCGGGGAGGAGGAAAAAAAGAAAAGTGAGGGGAGAGAAATATATAGGCTTGGCCCAAACCGGTCCACACCACTTAACCCAACATTCCAAAATTTAACACCCCAAAATAACTTACATTTTTAATTGATAACTTTTACATGCTAACTCCGAATTTAACGCGTAGCATGTCTACGAACTCGTAACGACGTTCTCTACATCTTTCATGAAGAAAGTTTTCCCAAATTCCAAACGTAATAAAAAGTCAACTCTAGGGTCCTTAAGTGATAACGGTTACTTAACACGGTAAAAATCCGAAGTAATACCATAGGTAAATAACCGTAAAATAACTTAAGAACCGGGATGTGTCAAATTCGTTCGCTCATTGAAAGGCAATGCTTTTGAGTGGTACACAGACTTAGAGCTCGAGTCCATCGACAGTTGGGACCAAATGGAACGTGAATTCTTAAACCGCTTCTACAGTACAAGGCGAACTGTGGGCATGATGGAACTCACCAACACAAAACAATGGAGAGACGAACCAGCGATTGACTTCATCAACAGGTGGCGCTCGCTCAGCCTTGATTGTAAAGACCGATTGTCAGAGACGTCTGCGGTAGAAATGTGCATCCAAGGCATGCATTTCGATTTGTTGTACATTCTCCAAGGTATTAAGCCTCGATCCTTTGAAGAACTGGTTACGCGAGCGCATGATATGGAGTAGAGCATAGCCAGCCACAAGGGTAAAAAGGAGTTTGTCAATGATCAACAAAAAGATAAAGCTTTCAGCAACAAAGTTGACAAGGTCATGAAAAGATCTACAAAGGAGTCGATGACTGTAAGTGTTGCTCCAATCAAAATCTCCACACGAGACAAGAAGGAGGTTAAGAGAGTAGAATTGACTCAAGCCTATGGGAGGAAGAAGCATTCATTAACTGAGTGGGAGCAAAAGACTTATCCATTCCCAGATTCCGACTTGGCAGGCATGTTGGAGGATTTGCTTGAGAACAAGGTGATAGAACTTCCAGAGTGCAAACGTCCAGAAGAAATGCATCGGGTCAATGATCCGAAGTATTGCAAGTTTCATCGCCTCGTCAGCCACCCAGTTGAGAAGTGCTTTGTTTTGAAGGATTTGATCATGAAGCTTGCCAAACAAGGAAGAATCGAGTTGGATGTTGATGAGGTTGCTGTGGTCAATTGCACTACCATTTCATTTGGGTCTTTTGAACCGGTTCAAGTACCTTCCATGCCAATGAAGGCGCCATGCCATTTCTCAAAAGAGACGGGAAATGATAAAAAGTTAGAAGAAGTGAAGCCAATCCGGCAAATAAACCTCGCTCCTAAAGTTGCCCCATGCGATGATAGCGAGGGATGGATACTTGTCACTCGACGAAAAGCGCGCAAAGGTGTGTTATCAAGTCCACTACTCTCGCAGCCAGATCATAAACGACCACATAAAAGACATCAATGCCTCGCGAAGAATGAGACAAGGTGTATAAAGGAGAAATTCACTCCTTGTGTACAAAAGTCCCTCAATCAAAATCCGCCAGCAAAGTGCATGCCTAAGACGCGAATGAGTTTGAGAGCTAATTCAATGACAACAAATTTTGAAGGTGATTCCAAAGACTTACCTCTAAAATTTAGCCTCTCTAATATGTCACAGCTTTCCAAATCGGTGAGACATGCGTTAATCCAGTTGTTGCTTGATGAGGGCCAGCATTCTTCAAACATCAATGAATGTGCGGCATGCGTAGCATGTTGTGACACCATTCATTTCACGGATGAAGATTTATAATTGGGTTCAAAGCCACACAATCGACCTCTTTTTTGTGACAGGTTACATGCGAGAGCAAAAATTAAACCGCATGCTTGTAGATGGAGGGTCTGCTGTGAACATTATGCCAAAATTGACAATGTCTCGACTCGGCATCAATATTGTTGAGTTATCTAAAAGTCGTCTCATGATCCAAGGTTTTAACCAAGGAGAGCAAAGAGCGATAGGCATGATTCGGCTAGACATGGTTATTGGCGAATTGGAGTCACACACTTTGTTCCACGTGATCAATGCAAAGACTTCATACAACATATTGTTGGGGCGACCATGGATTCATGAAAAAGATGTCATACCTTCAACTCTGCATCAATGCTTCAAGTTCTACCGCGGAGGCATGAAAACAGTGATAGGCGATACCAAGCCATTCACCGAAGCTGAGTCTTACTTCGCAGATTCCAAGTTCTAATCAGATGAGGAATCAATAATAGAAGTTCTTCTTGTCAAAATACCCTCAACATGAAAGGCTACAATGGCGACAAGGAAAGAAGTTGAAGCAAAGGACAAGGGAAATGAAGAGTCACACAAGTCTCCATCCAAAACTGTGACCTCAGACAAGTCCAACCAATTGTTCCAATTCTTCGATATGTGCCAAAGTCCAAGCGCAAGGAAGGAAAGTCCACCCATAAAATTATTGAAGGAAGCATCAATATTTCCATTGACAAATTTAAACGACCAAACTCCTACCAAGCAACCATTGAAAGGATTTGTCAAACCAATACAAGGAAGGGTAGAGCATGGGCCTTTACCTGAGAAAAGAACAAATGAAGGGTTTGACCCCAATGCTTACAAATTGTTAGCAAAGGCTAGATTCATCTTCGGTTAGTCAAGTAAAGAGGATGATCAAGCTGTCAGTAAGAAAGCTCATGAGCTCAATGAGTTTCAAAAGAAGCTAAGAGAACAGGGAAAAACAAGTGATTTGGTTAAGACGGGTCTTGGTTTTACCACAACCAAGCCGATCAAAATCTCAGGCAGAAGAAAGGCGGAGAAGGGAAGCATGCAATACATAAGCGTCGAAGAAGTAGAAGATGAGATTCTACAAACCCAATCTGTTTCTCGCACTTCAGCGTTCGATCACATCTGCCAAAGTACTCAAAGTACTACTAAATCAACAGGCAGAGTTTCGGTGTTTGAACGTGTTGATAAGTCAACAAGTCGAAGCTCCATCTTCAATCGTCTTGACATCACAGCTACACGAACTTCTGTGTTCAAAAGGTTGTCATCGTCAATGAAGAAAATAAACAGTTAAAGCCAACTCCTCAAAAGTCGTCACTTGAAAGGATCCAAGCTCCTAAAGGTCAACAAGATAGAAAAAGAAAAGAAGAAGTTGGCCAATCGGAAAATAAAGAAATACAAAGTCTCATCCCATCACGCATGAAAAGACGTTGTGTGCTAGAGGTGAATTCGACTGACCAACTTAAAGTGAGGCAACATACCTTCATACTCACTGGTCACGATAAAGAAGGCGATGATTCTAGCGGCGATGAGGATGATGTTATTCAATGTGCTTATCACATCACAGTAGCAGAGGTGGAAACTTATGAAGAGGATTACCATGAAGGCTTCGAATATGAAGTAGAGGCAGCTCCTCCAGAGCTTGAAGATGGGGTGAAATCTATGGTCGATGAACTTAAGAAACTCAATCTAGGGACGGAGGAAGACCCAAGACCGATATTTGTAAGCGTGTCGCTAAACTCCCAAGAGGAGAAGGAGTACTATGACTTGTTGCTTGAATACAATGATGTCTTCGCTTGGACTTATACAGAAATGCCCGGTCTTAAACCTAAAGTAGCAGTTTATCGATTAGCTATTAAACCTGAGGCTCGACCCATCAAAGAGCTGACACTACGTTTTCGAACGGAGGTTCAAACTCAAATTGAAGAAGAGGTTGACAAGTTGATCGCTGCAGGCTTCATCAGAGATGTCCAATATCCCAAGTGGATCGCAAACATTGTCCTGGTTGAAAAGAAGAATGCACAAATGCGTGTGTGTAGACTTTCGTGACTTAAATAATGCATGTCCGAAAGATGACTTCCCTTTGCCTATCATCGAACTCATGGTGGATGCAACCACAGGTCATGAAGCTTTGTCTTTCATGGATGGATCGTCTGGCTACAACCAAATAAAGATGGCGCTAGAAGACGAGGAGTTAACTGCATTTCGCACTCCCAAATGCATTTATTGTTACAAAGTCATGTCATTCGGATTAAAGAATGCTGGTGCAACATACCAACGTGTCATGCAGAAAATCTTTGGCGACATGCTTCAAAAGTACGTCGAGTGCTATGTTGATCATTTGGTTGTCAAGTCAAGAAAAAGGAGTGATCACTTGCAAGACTTACGAAAAGTGTTGATAGGTTACGTGAGTACCAACTCAAAATGAACCCATTGAAGTGCGCTTTTGGTGTGAGTTCACGCAAGTTCCTTGGATTCATCGTGAAGCATCGGGCATTTAAGTAGATCAAGACGAAGATTAAGGCCATTCAAGAAATGCCGGAGCCAACGAATTTAAAAGAATTGAGAAGCGTCCAAGGAAAACTCACGTTTATCAAGCGATTCATCTCCAACCTCGCGGGTCGATGCCAACCTTTTAGTCGACTCATGAAGAAGAATGTGCCTTTCGTGTGGGATGAAGCATGTCATAATGTTTTCGAAAGCATTAAAAAGTACTTGGCTAACGCTCCAGTGTTGGGTGCACCTATTCTTGAGAAACCTCTTACCCTATCAGGACAAATGGCGAAATGGGCTCTGCTCCTCAATTAACACGACATCGTCTATGTACCTGCCAAAGCAATCAAAGGCCAAGTTGTGGCTGGCTTTCTAGCGGATCACCCAATCCCTGCAGATTGGGAAATTTTAGATGACTTGCCAGATGAAGAAGTCTTTCTTGTAGAAATTCTCCCCACTTGGAAGATGTTCTTTGATGGATCTTCAAGAGTAGATGGAGCAGGGGCCAGCATTGTCTTCGTCACCCCACAAAAGACAATATTGCCATACGTCTTCACTCTTGGTGAATTGTGTTCCAACAATGTTGCGGAATACCAAGCTCTCATAATGGGGTTGCAATCGGCCTTAGAAATGCAAATTGCAAATCTAGAAGTGTACAGGGATTCGAAGTTAGTAATTGATTAAGTACTAATTAATTACGAAGTCAGGAAAGAGGATTTGGTTCTTTATTTCCGTCTTGCTACACAACTCTTGACAGGTTTCAATGTTGTTACACTAGAACTGACAGGACCCACCCCGAATTTCGCCCTGAAACCCAAGGTAAATCTTGCGGGGTCCACTTTCAAGGAAAATTTACCGAAAATTCGGTATAACCTTCCTGAAAATGGACAACCCTTACCTGAAAAATCCAACTTAACACTTCTATAACCAAACAAACCAGCCTCAACACCTGGAGCCTTCCTGCTCCCCAAGATCAACACATCTCCCAATAACAATTACTCAACGCTAATAATCCCACAACCAAGAATAAAGGCTATTAATAAGTTACTATTGGACTTTCAGAGCATATCTAAAGTTGAATGAAAAACAACGAATAAAGAGTATGCGGAAGCAGCCTCTGACTATGCCTCGACTCCATGTACGCTCGACCTCACTTAGACTGAGCCTGCAATCTGGGCATTTAAAACCAAAGGGCCCAGGGGAAAGTAATTTAAAAACGTTAGAGTGAGTGGACGAAAATAAACATAAGATAAGAAACCAAAATTTAAATACTTTCCCACTTCCAATATGCCATAAATTCGTTGCATGCAAATGTTAACAAAAATCTTTCCTAAAGAAAATCCCAAGAAGACGGACTAGCCCCGCTAGTCAAATTAATGACAAAGATAAATAATAACCTTCATAGAAGAAGGTACCAAAACAAGGGACTAGCCCCGCTAGCCAAATCAACAACGATAAATAAGAAACAGCTATAGCCATACAAGTGAGCCTCCCAGACTCGGTTGCCTCCCAGGCAATAATACTCCCATACTCCCTACACCTTCAGGTTATGATAACAGAGAGGAGTAGGGCTTGCGTGATGTCGTCGACTACATCACATCACCCGAAGGCGGAAAGGGCTTGAGTAACCCCCACTTAAAATGTGGAAGTTACATCGCCTCGAAAGGCGGAACGACATGCTAGCATGAATAATATCGATCCAACAAGTATGGCATAAATAAAGAAACATAATACATGTGAGTTTCCCCGAAACTCATAATTAAAGCATATGTACGATTCCCAACCGTACTCAAAGAATTCAAAGAGCAAAGAAACTAATTAAATTCAACGACGTGTCCCACACGTTAAAATGCTCAATGAAATAAATAACTTCAATGATTATTATCTTTCCAAAAACCAAATAATATGCAATTCAGTATGAAACCTCAAATCCGGAAATCATAAAGAAAATCCAAACTCAAATCTCTTATTATCAATCTGAGCTCAAATCATAAATTATGACCAACATTTAATCCATGCATCAATCTCGAATAAGTTCCAAGATCATTTCATATATCGAAGTTATAATATATGCTCAGAAAATAAAATACTAAATTATAAAATCTTGCATGCATATTAATTAAAAACCAAAATGTCCACTCACAGATTTAGGCCTAAGCCTGACAAATTCCGAATCACTACTCAAGCGAGGTTCCCTTCGTATTCTGGCACAATAAATATGCTTAGGACCAAACTTAAATTCTGGAAAATTAAACATTTGAAAATAAACACCCAAATCTCTTCTGCTTAACCCACTACTCTAACTAGGGTTAAGCTCACCGGATTTTCACCAAACTCCACCATAACCTTAATTCCTCAATTCTAACATTTTAGAATAAATATCAAGGAAATCCAACGGCCGGATTTTCATTCTAATAACCGGCAAAAACCTTAATCTTTTAAAATCTCAAACCTTAACAAAACTCCTCCAAAAATTCCAAACTATACTTCATTAGACTCCTCTCAATAAAACAAACCCAAAATCATCAAACAATAACAATGTTAATCTGTGCAGTCTTCCTTCACTTCAATATTAACCAACAACTAATCACTAGCATTAACAACACCAATTCATATTCTTGCACTTTCATATGATTGGAAATGGAACAAGAACACAGAAATCACCAACATAAACAGTAAACCCGAAATGAGCAGAGACCCAAAATCAACGATTCCTCCAATCTTGAATTCAAGCATCTACAATCACATATATCTATTCAATATACTAACTAAAGCCAGAAAGCAACTCCTACAACTACCGCCGCCGCCGTGAACAGTGGCCACAGACGGTGGTCCTCCACTGCCTAAAATCCAAAATCGCCAAAACGCAACCAAACTCAATTCCATGCATATACAGAGGTAGAGCTCGAAAAATGGACAAAGTTTCATACCTTGATTGAAACCAATCGCCGCCAGAAAACGAAGAACACGACCGGAAAACTTAGAAACTCCTCCTCTTAGATTCTCCCTCACCTGACCTCGTCTCGACAAGCTGAAGATACAGGAACGTCGAGGATGAGGAGATGAAGCTATCCATACCAGTGAGAAGCGTCGACGCTGCCGGAATCGGAGACTCGCTGGCAACCCAGCCTCTCCTTCTCCACTTCGAATCTCTCACTCCAGCCTTCTTATATGAAAATCAAGGGCTTGGGCATGACCACGAGAACGAGAGGAAGCTGCCGCTACCATTCTTTCTCCTCTCCGTCGCCGGAAAACGGAGAACCAGTCGGGTTGACCCGTCCACTCCATTCGGGTCGAGAATGACCCGTCTGGGTCTGAATTCTTTCTTCTTCCCCCTTTCTCCCGAACCTTCCTTTCCTCTTTTAATTTTAATTTTTTGCTTAGGTCGGTTTTACCGATCCCTCTAGAACCTTCCTCTCTCTTCTTATACCCTTTACCGAAATAGAAACTTTCCGTTTTTAGACCATAATTTTCTCATACGAACTCCGTTTTAAGCATGCCGCGTGTCCATAAACTCCGTTTAACATCCTCTACGACTTTCATGAAGGAAGTTTTCCCGAATTCCAAACGGAAGAAAAAGTCAACTTTTGGAGTCTTAAATAGTAAATGGTTACTTAAAACGGTAAAATGTCAAAGTAACCCAAAAGTAAATAATCGCAAATTGACTTAAGAACCGGGATGTGACAAGAACATGTGCCAAGGAAAGAAAACTAAATAGCGGATGCCTTGGCCAACCTAGCAGCAACTTTGGCATTATCAAATGATGAAATTGTAGACCTTTCAATTTGCCAACAATGGGTCGTCTCAACAGGGATTGTCCCATTGTGCGAAAATTCCAATGCGGTCTCCGTCTATGTTATTGACGTCGAAGATTGGAGGCATCCTTTGATCGACTACATTGAGCACAACAAGCTACCTGACGATCTAAAACATCAGACGGATATCAAACAAAGAGCCCCACGCTTTTTCTACTACAAGGAGACTTTTTATAGACGATCATTTGACGGGTTACTCCTTAGATGTTTGGGAAAAGAAGAGACGTCCAAAACCATGGAAGAGGTTCATTTTGGAATATGTGGAGCTCATCAATTAGGCCCTAAACTGCATTTTCAAGTACGACGAATGGGTTATTACTGGCCCATAATGGTTAAGGATTGCATGAAGTATGCACAGAAATGTCAAGCTTGTCAATTCCACGTAAACTTCATCCATCAACCGCCTGAGCTATTGCATCCTATGATCGCTTCTCACCCGTTTGATGTCTGAGGGATAGACGATGTGGGACCCATAAATCCGAAATCTTCTGGAGGTCACATGTACATTTTGGCAGTCATGGATTCCTTCTAAAAATGGTCAGAGGCGGTACTGCTTAAAGAGATAAAGAAAAAAACCGTTGTGGACTTTATCAAGACATGCATCATCCAGCGATATGGTGTGCCACGTTGCATCATCATGGATAATGCCAAATACTTCTCAAATAGTGCTATGCAAAAGCTTAGCGAGAAGTATCATTTCAAGCTACACTTTTTGTCAATGTACAATGCACCAGCTAATGGTTTGACAGAGGCGTTTAACAAGACTCTATGCAACATCTTGAAGAAGACCGTCAGCAAGTTACAAAGAGACTGACATGAGAAGATGGGCAAAGCATTATGGGCATATAGAACGACATGTCGAACTGCCACAAATGCCACACCTTACTCTCTAGTGTATGGTGTTGAAGCTGTCTTGCCATTAGAGAAGCAAATTCCCTCATTAAGGATTGCTTTGCAAGAAGGCCTCACAAATGAAGAAAATATCAAGCTACGACTTCAAGAGTTGGAAGCTTTAGACGAGAAGAGGCTCGATGTGCAACAACACCTAGAATGCTACCAAGCTCGAATGTCACATGCATTCAACAAAGGAGTTCGGCCTCGATCCTTTCAAATTGGCGATTTGGTCCTTGCTGTACGCAGACCCATCATCATGACACACAAGACCGGTCCCAAGTTCAAATCAAAATGGGATGGCCCTTATGTCGTCAGCGAAGTCTACACCAACGGAGCATACAAAATTGTGGTTGAAGATGGTTTGAGAATTGGCCCAATCAACGGCAAGTTCTTGAAGAAATACTATGCTTGAAGCAAGAGAAAAAACGCTCCTTGTCCGCACGAGCATAAATTGCGAATGAAAAAAAAAAAAAAAAAGCTCATTGTCTGCACGAGCTTAAACTGCAAGTGACAAAAAAAATACTCCTAGCCTACATGAGCCTAAACTGCACAAGGCACTAAAAAAAAAGAGTTCTAAATCCTCATCCTTGAACTACGTGATGACTTGATTCTTTCTTTGGAAGGATACGTAGGCAGCTTGAGAATTATATTCTTGAGTTCAGTCACATTTAAAAAAAATCTCTTTTAATTGCATAATGAGTTCTATTGTCAAAATGACTTATTACATGAGCAAAAAAAAAAGAATAAATCATAAGTTACTAAACGATGATGAGCCTTCACGTCCAAGATAGGCCTTTGAAGCTGTTGCGTTGCATTTCAAAATCATCTCGGAATCTCTTTGCTTCCTCAAGTTCTTCAACAGTCAACTCTGGAGTCTCCTTGATTTGGACTTTATGCTTCTCTAAATCGGCAAGCCTTTTGTCATGAAGTAGAAGGCTCGCATCTAGGGAGGCTATCTCCTGCTTCAACCTCTACTGCTTCTCCTTCAAGTTCTCCAAGGACTCAATCACAACTTGATGTTGACCAAAATCAGTTTGACGAAGTTCGATCGACTTTGCAATTTCAGCCTCCATATGAGGCAAACGTTGATCATATGTGCCTGGAGTAGCTTTATGCGTGCATACAAGCCTTGCCGCGTTGTATTAAGTAGCACAAGTCATCAAGCTTTCTACCTTGTCTTTTGCTGACGAAGGATCAAACCCATAACACTGAAGTTCGGCTACCATCTCGTCAAGGTCTTTCTTTTTAGAAAGAATGGTTCTTGATGAGTGCTTCGTAATGACGTCTTCAATTTGTTCACAAATTAGAGTGGCGGCCTGCATACGAATCTTTCTGAGCCCCTGGTTGGTGTCCATAACATCAAGTTCACCGCACTTCGGAGAATGCCATATTGTTTAAACACCTCGGAGGGTTCACCGAAATATCTTCATGATTAACTTGTGGTGATTCATTTTGGTTGCATGTATTGTCTTCGTGAAAAGAATCGGTCTTCATTGGTTCTGTTGAAAAAGCATGAACCTCTTTCGAACAAGCTTCATCTTCAAAAAGTGAGAGTCCTTCTAACTGAAAACAAGAAGTTAAAACAATGATGAGTTCAAATCATGTATAAAATGTCAAATAGAGATGCATGGTGATGGTGGCGAACGTACCTCAACATAATTTGGTGTTTGTTGCAAGGGACTCGGAATTTCGCCAAGAAAATTGCTATTATGGAGAAATTCATCTTTGAGATTAAAATAAACAGAGCAAAGGTCGGGTTCAATCCTTCGACGCTTGAAGTTCACGTCTTTAGAACTATTGCTACTTCCATTGAGCCTTTTTGCTTGGGTGTTGGTCCCCTTGAACTTAAGGTGACTCTGGGCGAGATGATGATCAGATGAGTCCCCATAACCTTCTACTTGGTGCGGTTCATCCGGAGAGTTGCTACTTGGGGGCAACGCCTTGATAGAAGATGCGTGAGGGTTATTGCCAAGTTCAATCTCGCGGGGAATCACTTCTTGTTGAGATGGCATCTCTTGAGGAACCAATCTCTAGCGAGATGGCATCTCGCGGGTAACAACTCCCTAGCGAAATGGCATCTCGCATGGAACCACTTCCTGTCAAAATGGTATCTCGCGGGGAACCACTTCCTGTCGAAATGGTATCTTGTGAGGAACCACTTTCTGGCGGGGCAGCACCACGCGAGCAACAATCTTGTCTTTCTTTGCTTTTAGAAGCTTGTGCAGCGAACCAACAATAGGCATTGTTGTTGTAGTCATCTTGGGCATGGAACAATATACTTTGAACCACCATTCAACATAATCACGAGTCACCATGTACTCTGTTAGAGCGCTCTCAGGTGGCAACATCACTGTGCTTCATGTCTCACGTTTGGTAAAGCTTTCCCAATGCCAATACGTCAAGGATAATGAGCCCGTTCGAATGTCCTTTTGAAGGCTTCCTGGAACATCTTGAACATAGCCGAACTGACGACTGAAACGGTAAGGACTGTAGGGTTGAATGACTCACCGGTTGTCCTGCCTAAGAGTAAGAAATCCAGATCGAAGGTAGGTGAGATAGACAATGTCTGAACGGTTAACATTCTCACGATCAACGATCACTTTGCATTCTTTAGGGACTATGGCTAAGATGTCCATCCCCACATTACCACATGCATTAAACAACGAACGAGCTTGTGCGTCTCCAAAGTGCTTGGCCGAAAATGCCCCTGAAAAGTGAACCATGCGCGGTTTAAAGTTTTCAGGAAGAGGAGAATAAAAATGGGTGCCGAAATACTCTACCAACCACATATACACGTAGTGAAAGGGTAATGTGGCCGAACAATTCCCTGGGTCTTTGGAAGCAGAAATCTCTTTCAAGCCTTGATAAATGTTGGCCAACACAGGTATAGCTAGACAAAATTGATAGCCTTGGGACATTTTGCTGGTGACTTTAAACATGCTAGGTCGGATCAAGCTTGTGTCGTCCATAGGAAAGACAAATAGACACAACCAGCACGCGTAAAATGCTTCCAAGTAAGTAGACTCTATATCTTTGTCATCCATGCCCAAGTCATCGAACGGTGCAGAGTCGTCATCAGTCCGGGTTGTACGTGTTCTGAGGTGCATCTTTCTTGTTCCGTACACTCTTGGATCTCATAATGCCTTTGAACCAGTACTGGATCCATGACGCGATCTTCACTTTTTGCCCTTTATTGCAAAGCTTGTGGTACGCGAGAAATAAAAACCTGCAACTCTTGGGAATGATTGTCTCACCACCTTTACCCTTGGCTGAAAATTCTTCGATAAATGGAACAACTTCTTCGTAGAACCTTCCAGTTATGGGCAAGCCACAAATATATGTCAAGTCCCTCAAAGAGATAGATATCTCCCCACACGATGTGTGAAGAGTATTTGTGTTAGGGCACCAATACTCGCAGAAGGCCCGCAGGTTCAACACAATCATAGCTGAAGAGCGATGCAAACACCGCTCGGTAAAGGCCTGTTTTGTGGATGAGATCTCCGCTTCGGCTTAAGATATCTTCTAACCACTCCCAGTAACATTCCGTGTAGGAGAAGGATCCGTTGGCACGAAACCCTCTCCATTGCACTGAACCATTGCACGTACGGTCGCTGAGAAGCACGAACTATGTTTGAGGAACGTTATGGTCATGATGGGCAGACTTAAACATCCATACATCTGCGCTTCACTTCTCGCTGGTGGATTTGGCTGATTGAAAGGTGGCCAGTTGACGTGATTGTTAGAAAATCCACCGAGGAATATGACTTGAACCATCGTACGAGGAAGACTCTAGGGCGCGCGGCCCAGTCAATGGAGGATAGGTATATAAGGTGGTGCCATCGCTTTGAACGTCGTTGGTGTCTTCAAGGATAGTGATTGTGTCTTTCTTGAAACTCTTGAAAAATGCCATGCGAAGTAGTGTACAGGAGTGTGCCTCGCGGCCTTGAACTTTCTGTTGCGCCTTGCGGCCTTGAACTTTCTGCTGCGCCTCGCTGCCTTAAACTTCTGTTGCGCCTCGCTGCCTTAATATTCTGTAGCGCCTCGCTAAGTAAGGTTTATGCTGTTACTGAAGATTGATAACTCAGAATTATCTCGCGACCTACACATAAAAGATTTTAAAAAAAAGGAAGAGAGGTCAGCGAATTATATAACTCTCCACCATAAGCAATCAAATCAAAAGGAGTAAAAAAAGAAGAAGAAGAGAAGTGTACTGCTGATCTCGCAGCGAGATGGTTGTAACTTTGTGATGAAGAATGTTAAACCGGAAGCTCTAATTTATAGTGTAGTCGTTCCTCATTGAAACTGGAAAAGTATGGAGAATCCAGCAAATCAATAAAGAAATACATCAAAGGTTTCCGCCCACTACTTGGAAACTTTACCAAATCAAATTCGTAGGAATCCTTGCGAATTAAGGAATCCCTACAAAATTTGGATATTCTATAAATTCAATGAATCTCTACAAGAAAATAGGGAATCCTTACAAAATTAGAAATCCCTATCAATTCGGCAACTCCCGCAAAATTAACCCATTGACATAGACTTCAAGTCGCGTCTCTGGCACATGACGACAACATGGCTACGACGCACTTTGAAGTGGGGGCATTTGTAGACATATAAAATTTAACGATAATAATAGTCGTTGAATAATCCAAGAAAATACGTGGCTCGTGAGACAACAAAATTGGAAAGCCGTCGGAAATAACACGTGACAATGTGAAAATGGTCGGCCGACAACAAAATCTTAAATCCTGATGATTAAAATCAATTATCAAGTGTCGATTGATGATCAGATATCAATTAAATTAAATTAATTGGACATCCCCAAAAATAATTGGTGATGGTTCGCCAGCGGTTAGGCGAGCTAGAGAGTGGACTTGGCGAGGCGATCACGACTTGGTGAGGTGAACTGGACTTCGCGAGGCGAACTGGACTTGGCGAGGCGAACACGACTTGGTGAGGCGAACTGGACTTCGCGAGGCGAACTAGACTTCGCGAGGCGAACGAACTTCGCGAAGCGAACGAACTTCGCGAAGCGAACGAACTTTGCGAGGCGAACTAGACTTCGCGGGGTGAACTGACTTCGCGAGGCAAAACGGACTTCGCGTAGATTTACATGAAAGCGAAGCGAAATGGCTCTGCACGCATGGATTTACGTGAAGGCTAGGCGAGATGGCCCCGCGTTGGGGAATCCGCAAAGTGGGATCAGAAATCACTGCTTGCTTGGAAATCAAGGTTCCTCGCGAGATACTTTCCATATCCGCGAGATGGCTCGCCCCTTACTAAGGATCTTGATCAAAACAAGACATTCAATCCAAAGCGATCTGGGCATATCTAAATCTTAAGATTTGATTGATTTGATTATGTTAAAATCGGCAAGTAAATCAATCAGTCAAGATTCATTGATTCGATTAAGGAAATATTATTGATTCAGAATTTTCATTACTTGCCTTAAGTGGAGGCATGTTAACACTATAAATACCCCCTCTCATACCAAGAGGAGGGGAGCATAAACAAAGCAGCGGACTAGAGAGAGAGAAAAATCCCTCCAGCGAGCTCAGAAGTCTTCCCAAAATCCTTGAAGAACTATCAATCTCCCCAAATAGCCAGTTCTTCACTAAACCCTTGAAGAACTATCAAGCTCCCTAAACAGCCAGTTCTTCACCAAATCCAAATCTATATCCCAAATACTTGTTACGTGATCAATCCGCGTAACCCTCAAGAACAAGTGCTTGTCACCCTTGAGTTAAACCTATATTCGGAGATAGAATCAGAGGAATTCACAAAGATTGTAACCCGCATTCGCATTGATTAAATTAAATTATTCTTTATACACGTGTTATTCTGTTATTTGTTGCAGATTTTTCGTGTTTACAGTGTTATCTGCAGCTTCACATGCAAACAGTAGCAGATCAGACGATCGATATCATAATCATGATTCATGAGTTCCAGTATGTATATACATATAGCAAAATCTTTTTGTATACCTGAGTTATGTTTTCTTGGTTTATGACAAGGCCTTTTAGTACTCTTAGCAACTGTGGATTCTTTGCATGTTCCATTAGGAAAATCGACTCTCTCACAACAACTCCTGTCGAAACATGCTATGCTGAAATGTATTTTCCCTTCATAGGTGAACACAAGGAAGTCACCTTCATCCACTCAGTTATTGTATAGAAACTCCTGCCACCCATCCTTGAAATACACATCGTTCTTTGTTTTGGTCACTTTTACATTCCATGAACACTGAAGTCATGTTCAAGCTCAAAGTTGCCTTGCTAGATAAGTCCTTTCTAAGATGCTTCAAGAACTGCGGTGGAATCCTCTTCAAGAACACAGAAAAAAAACTGAAACACAAGTATGAGGATTGTGTAAATGAAACAGAATATAAACCAGCTCATAGCATTAGGCAGACAACAAAACCCGACACAATGCAGGAAATTAAAGACATTGATGTAGTTGAACATGCTTACGAGTTGTTCAGTGGAGTAACCAGGAAGAATAACCTTGAAGAAGGAAGGCCTCTTTTCCTTGACACCATTCTTTCTCACCATTGTTCTCCTATTTCAGTACGTCAAAGTGAGTTTCTGTACAGAAAAGTACTATATAATATATATTGGCAAGTAAATGAGAATCACCAGCAAAGAACACAGGTACTACGTATGTTCAGATCAAGCGAACGTTTGAGTCCTAGCTCATAAGAGAAAATCACTAATCATTTACTTCAAACTTCTGAAAAATTTCCACTACATTGAAGTACCAACGGCAATAAACACAAATAATGAAGTTGTAGATCGTTTTTGTTTCACCAATTAAGCTCAATTCTTGTGCAGAAGACATCAATGTGGTCGATCTATAATTCTATATACGTGGACTAGTACGTTCTAACATGAAATATGAAATCCAAAAAGCCTAATCAGCCTACCTCTAAGTCAAGAAGGAACCGCAATATACAAAAAGTTGAAGTCAAAAGCCAAGAAGCACAATCTTATGGAGATAACACAACAGTTGTATTATATTTGGAGAAAACATACCTCAGAAGCACCTGAGATGGGAGAATGAATATGGTCAAGCAGGAGCTGGAGCTTGAAGCTTGAAGCTTGAAGTTTGAGTGTGTTCTTGAGTTTTCACCTTTACACATACATGTCAAAATCATTGGTGCCTTTCAATGAAGAAAAGAAAAAAAGAAAAAGAAAAAGGAAAAAGACATTTACTGATGAATTGGTTCCACTGGCAACTACAATGAATGGATATTACCTACAGCCTTACTACTATGGTTCATGGCTTTATGCAAGCATTAGCCTTGTGATAGTCCACATATGGAACATGAACAAACAATCATGAATGATGAACCTACTCTATTATATGCAGAGTGCACATGTATATGATCAAACTTCACTACAGCTACCATTGCCATAAAGAACACAGAAATCACATCACATGTTATCAAATCTCAGTTTGATCATGAGTAGGAGGCTACTGGTATACAGATCAAGTAAAAAATTCTAGGGTTAAATATAAGCTTACAAATAGAAGAGTATTCACAGAAAAGAAAAAAAGGAAAAAAGAAAAAAGAAAGACCCATCTTCAATCAACTTTATGTACATCTTTGGAAAATGTTCGTATTGGAGGGATTGGTGTGGCTGGCAGAGAGATAATAATAGACTACCCCTTTGGATAACTTGCATGAGTGAGATTTTCCTTTCTGGGAAAAGTGACAATTTATCATAATGTAGCCCTTTTTCTTGTTTGAGTAACTAGAAAACATGAGAAGCTTTGGAAAAAGAGAGCACAGTCCATGTGATACATTTACTTTACATATCAGATTTATGTAAATATGATGGCCTAGTTCTTCTATGGACTATCTAACATGGTTTACTACACACAGCTATTTTAGAACATTCAACTAAGGTGACAAAAGTGTACACTTGCTAAATTATTGAGGGTGTGTTCATCCACTGATGATTAAATCCAAAGAACAGTATAAATCCATTTGTTTCTGAGAGTCTATGTTGTGCCGTAGACTGTAGTAGATAGAGATTAAGCTTTCCACCGACAATCACTTTGAAAGTTCAGTGGAATTTTAGCATAAACTTGCAGCAATTTTAACTCTTTAATTTGATGTCCAATATAATACTGAATTCAATAGAAATCAATTTTATCAAATATAAGAACTTATATTAACGAGTAACAGAAGTCACTACAATACTTGAAAATGTTTACTTGGAAAATTCAGTGCACTTTTAGCATAAACTTGCAGCGGTTCAAACTCCTTAGATGTTTGAAACAATACTGAATACAATGCAAAACAGAAACTGAAGTTTCAGAATTATGTAATTCATAGACGTTATTTAGTGAGCATATGACTAGTTACACACAGAAAGAGCCTACTCTAAACAGTCGCAGAGTAACAACATCACCCAAGACAATGCAGGAAACTAAGACACATTAGTAGTTGGAAAATTACCAACTGTTCCTATGATTTATTGAAAGTATATGTAAGGAAAATAGTCTTTAGATAGAAAGAAGATCAGCTGCATAACCATATTAAACAGTATCTTCTCTATTAGGGATTTACTTATCTGTATATATATGTTTCCTTATAGAGTTTAGTTTCCTAGTCATTCACAATTACACTTGTATATGTATTCCCTCTGTATCAATGAATAATTATCTCACCAGAACTATTGTCTTTTCATGGTACCAGAGCAGTGATAAGATCTTGTTCTATTGTTGCACTCTAATTTCTCGTGCAGCCTCCCTATCTCAACCATCATGTCTGATGACGAAATCCCATCATCTCCAAAACCAAAAATTGATTTTGTTCCAAAGGATTCAGAAACCTTATAAGAGGTTTCAAGTCCCTATCTCATTCACCATTCCGATCATCCTGGATTGGTTCTCATCTCCAAACCCTTGAATGGAGACAATTTTTCTAGTTGGAAAAGGGCTATGGTTCGAGCCTTAAATTCCAAGAACAAGCTCGGATTCGTCAATGACTCTATTAAAGCTCCTTCAGAAACAACTGACCCTAATGGTTATGCGATTTGGTCAAGGTGTAATGACATGGTCCACTCTTGGATCGTCAATTCTTGCGATCCAGAAATAGCCAAAAGTGTGACCTATTATCCTACTGCCTATGAGGTTTGGGAGGATCTTCATGAACGCTTTTCTCAAGCAAATGCGACACGCATCTTTGAGATTCAGAGAGATATCAACTCTCTTCGATAAGAACAACTCTCAGTTTCGGTCTATTACACAAAGTTGAAGGCTCTATGGGATGAATTATCAACACTTGATGCAACACAACAAACAGATCAACAGAAATTGATGCAATTCCTTATGGGATTGAATGAAACATACCAGGCTATCCGAGGACAAATTCTTTTCATGAAGCCTCTACCCACTGTTCGACAAGCTTTCTCCTTTATCCTTCAAGAAGAAAAGCAACATCTGATTGCTTCATCGCACATGGTGGAAGACTCTGGCAGCACCACCATGGCAGTCCTATCCGAGAATAACAGGTCAGCACCGAAAGCAAGGAATGATCAAGCTAATCAATTTTCTGGAAATAGCAATCGGTTTTCTAGAGGAGACCGCTCTAGTTGCAGCACCTAGAATGATCAAACATAACATGGTGGAGGAACTCATCGTGGCTCCTGGAATGGAGGACGACGAGGTGGTCAAAACCACCGTCGTTTTAGGTCAGAAAGAAAAAGAAGAAGGCCTCAATGTACTTATTGTGGTGAAATGAGCCATTGGGTCCAGACTTGTCACAAATTACATGGATACCCAGAAGGCCACCCTAAAGTAAGAGATAATCCAGGTAATTTTAACAGAACAGTCGCTGCTAATTATGCTTCAGAGGAGAGGTTGGTTTCGATATCAGAAGACCAACTAAAACAATTGTTGTCACTTATCCCTAAAACTCAAGATGAGGACTCCAATTCCAAGGCAAATGCGGTAACAAAACCAGGTTTGTCTAAAATTGCTTCCTGCAATTGGATCATTGATAGCGGGGCAACCAATCATATTACTTCCTCGTCTAAACTATTGCATAAAATTCAAGATTATTATTCGTTGCCATCGGTATCATTACCTAGTGGAGAGCAAGCCAAAATTGTTGCAAAAGGATCTTTTCCTTTGAATTCCGATTATTATCTTCATGATGTATTATCAGTGCCTACATTCAAAGTTGATTTTCCTTTGAATTCCGATTATTATCTTCATGATGTATTATCAGTGCCTACATTCAAAGTTGATCTGATGTTTGTTAGTCGTTTGATGAGAAATCTGAACTGTTCAGTGACATTTTATCCATATTGGTGTATTTTGCAGGATCTGGCTACAAGGAGGACGATTGGTTTGGGTAAGCTGTGTGACGGACTATATTACCTAGCAGCACTAGCGACGGAGAAATCTTCGACCAAACAATCTTCACCATCCAATAGACTAGCATGTCACCTCACCACCTCTTCCACCGATCTCTGGCACAGTCGGCTAGGCCATGTATCACCCTCTCGTTTGAGTTTCATTGCCAAGAATTTTTTGAATTTTTCTATTCAGTCAAATAATGCTTGCCCTATATGTCCTTTGGCTAAGCAGCAAAGTCGTCTGCCTTTTCCTACCAGTGTTATTTCTTCAGCAAAACCTTTTGAGATTATTCATTGTGACATTTGGGGTCATTATCGACATCCTTCTCTTTCTGGTTCCCATTATTTTCTCACCATTGTTGATGATTATACATGTTTTACATGGATATTTCTGATGCGATTCAAAAATGAAGCACAACCAATTATAAAACGTTTCTTCAGTTATGCTTCCGCATAATTTGAATCTCGCATTAAAACCTTTCGAAGTGACAATGGTGGTGAGTTTCTTTCACTTTGTCCCTTTTTTCAAGACAACGGTGTTATCTTTCAGCACTCTTGTGTTTACACACCTCAACAAAATGGGATTGTGGAACGCAAACACCGTCATATCCTACAGGTAGCCTGCGCTTTGAAATTCCATGCTCAACTTCCTACCGAATTTTGGGGGGACTGTGTGCTTACCGCTGTTCATATCATTTATCGGCTCCCTTCTCCTCTACTCTCTTTTAAAACACCATATGAATTGCTTTACTCATCACCACCTTCTTACTCTCATCTCCGTATTTTTGGTTGTTTAACCTATGCTACAAATGTTCACACATCCCATAAATTTGATCCTCGTGCCAAGCAATCCATTTTCATTGGCTATCCCATTGGGCAAAAAGGTTACAAATTGTACGATTTATCTACAAAAGAAAATCTTTACCAGCCGAGATGTCATATTTCATAAACACATTTTCCTATATGCCTCTCCTCAGTCCAGCCTCATTCCTTCTTCGCAGGCCCAATCTTCAGACCCACCTCCTTCGCAGGCCCAGTCTTCAAGTCCAACTCCTCTTATTGACTTCTTTTTTGATCAGTCTCCTTCTCCTAACTCTCAACCACGCGCCTCCCATCCTCAGAACCCCAGTTTCGATACCGAAACCTCAACCACAGCACCGCCTCCATCTCCAGTCAATCCGCCGCCGCCCCTTTCATCCGATCCCACTCCGGTTACTCCGGTGCCTTCCATCAAGACCTATTCTCGCCGTCCAAAGTCCATCCCCATACCTACTCCTCTTTCGCCCTCTTTGTCTCCGTTCGTTCCACCTCCTTCTTATCTCCCTCCGGCATCCCCTACTTCGGCTTCGCCTTCCATGGTGCCGCCTTCTCCACCATCACATCCTCCTGATTCTATGGCCGAGTCTGTGCTCCCATCCACATCAACCCACCCAACGCCCACTGCTCCGCTCCGTCGCTCAAGGCGCCACGTTGTCCCACTGGTCAAACTGATCGATTATGTCTGCTCGTATGCCCACTCCAATCACTCGTCTTCCTTGTCTCCAGGTCCGACACCAGGTACGCGTTATCCATTGGTGAAATATGTTTCCTATCATCGATATACGCCTGCTTATAAATGGTTTGTTGCTCAAATTAGTGCTGCCACAGAACCTAGGTCTTACATGGAGGCCGCTGCCCATCCTGAGTGGCAAGCAACCATGGATTCCGAGTTGCAAGCTCTCCAGGCCAACGGCACATGGTCTCTTACCACACTACCAGTGGGTAAGAAGCCAACTGGCTGTCGCTGGGTCTATAAGATCAAGCACAAGTCTGATGGTTCGATTGAAAGATACAAGGCTTGCTTGGTGGCCCAAGGCTTCACTCAGCTTGAAGGTATTGATTATCAAGACACCTTTTCCCCTACGGCCAAGATTATCACAGTACACTATCTTCTTACTTTAGCTGCAGCCAGGCGCTGGCCCTTGCACCAAATGGATGTCAACAATGCTTTCCTTCATGGTGATTTACAGGAAGAGATATACATGTCCCTGCCACCAGGGCTCCGGCGACATGGGGAGAAGGACATAGTTTGTCGCCTCCACAAGTCACTATATGGCCTGAAACAAGCTTCTCGCCAATGGTTTGCCAAGTTTACAGAAGCCATTCGATCTACGGGTTTTGTACAATCTCGAGCAGACTATTCTCTCTTCACCAAGAAACAAGGCAAGTCCTTTACTGCTCTTTTGATATATGTCGACGATATATTGATTACTGGAAATGATCATCAAAGTATTGCTGCCACTAAAAAATTCCTGCATAGTCATTTTCATATCAAGGATCTTGGTGATTTAAAATACTTTCTTGGCATTGAGGTTTCTGCTTTTGAAAATGGGATTTTTATTTCCCAACGTAAATATGCACTGGAGATTATTGAGGATGCAGGACTGTTGGGCGCAGCCCCTGTTGATACACCAATGGAACGAAGTTTAAAATTGTCTTATAAGACTGATTTGCTCAAAGATCAAGGTCGCTACAGAAGATTGGTTGGAAGACTAATATATTTGACTGTTTCAAGACCAGACATTACTTATGCAGTCCATGTCTTGAGTCGGTTGATGCATGAAATGAGAAAAGCTCATATGGAGGTGTCACTTAGAGTAGTGCGTTACCTTAAGAGTGCTCCTGGTCAGGGTCTTTTTTTCTCCTCCAACAATGATATGAGACTGAGAGCATTCTGTGATTCGGATTGGGCAGGCTGCCCACTTACTAGATGTTCCACTACAGGATATTGTGTGTTTCTTGGACCTTCATTAATCTCTTGGAGATCAAAGAGTCAAAAAACTGTATCTCTTTCATCGGCATAAGCAGAATATCATGCTATGACTGGAACGTGTTGTGAGTTAACATGGCTGCGATACTTACTTAGAGACTTGGGAATAATGCATCATGAACCTGCCTCCTTATATTGTGACAATAAAGCAGCATTGCACATAGCAGCGAATCCGGTGTTTCATGAACGAACCAGGCACATTGAGATGGATTGCCATTATATCATAGATAAAATTCAAGACGGATCTATTGTTACAAGATTCGTGAGTTCATCACATCAGTTGGCAGATGTCTTGACCAAAGCTTTGGGGAAGGAAACTTTTGTTCCCATGATACGCAAGTTGGGAGTGTAGGATATCCACTCTCCAACTTGAGGGGGAGTGTAAGGAAAATAGTCTTTAGATAGAAAGATGATCAGCTGTATCTCATCAGCTGCATAACCATATTAGACAGTATCTTCTCTATTAGGGATTTACTTATTTGTGTGTGTATATATATATATATATATATATATATTTCCTTATAGAGTTTAGTTTCCTAGTCAGTCACAATTACACTTGTATATGTATTCTCTCTGTATCAATGAATAATTATCTCACCAGAACTATTGTCTTTTCAGTATACATGTCAATGCATCAGGTTCAGTCAAACGCAGAATTACTATTATGTTTATGGATACATGAACAGCGTGCATATGCATATGATCAAACTTAACTAAGCTACCATCACCATAATAGACACAGAGATTATTACATTAAAGTTGCAGCAGTTCTGCTAATTGCAGAATTTCAACTAATTAACCAAAGTATTAATGAAAAAATTTCAGAGCTTGCTACGCAATTAACAACCAAACCAAGTCAATATGAACTAGAGGTTTAATACAGCCACTGGTATGCAGAATAATAAGTAAAAGAATGATAGTGTGTACGTCAAACAAGAAAAGCTTGTTGCAGAATATTAGGTAATAATAACGAAAATGAATGTACAAAATAGAAGGCATAACTGAGTTGAAAACTTGAAAATTACCATGGTGTTCGCTTTAACTGAATTCCACATTAACTTGAAAATCACATGTGATTACAGATTTATTATCTGGAATTTATTGATACTTGAAAATAACGAAACTTGAAAGACAAACAACAGAAGAAAGTAAATACTACTAATCGTAAAGATCATCATCAGCTTCACCAGCATTAGTAGTTGCAAAAGGATCAGATCCAACAGCAACCCCTGAACCAGTGGGGAACTTGAACTCCTCTCCCAACCCTCTTGTCTGGTGCAATGTAGTCGCAAAAGACTGGTACTTGCGGATGTCAGCGTCACTGACACTCCTGCGAGCATACCTCATTGATTCCTCAAAATGAGCTTTGGTGATCTCAGCTACTTCATCCTCATCATCTTCCATAATCTCAGGGTTTTCACTTCTCCTCCTCTCCCTCTCGATATCTTTCTCAATGTTTTCTCTGATGGCATATTTGCAAGAACGCTGGCATATTTCTGTGATATCAGCACCACTGAAACCTTGTGTGTTCTTGGCAAGAACATTGAGGTCCACATCTTTGGAAACCGGAGATTTCCTCAAGCAAGCCTTGAATATTTGATGGCGAGATTCCTCATCAGGGAGAGGGATGTAAAGCAACTGATCCAGACGTCCTGGACGAAGAAGTGCAGGGTCTATAATGTCAGGTCTGTTGGTTGCCCCAATAATGAAGACTGTTTTCTTCGCAGACACTCCATCCATTTCTGTAAGCAGTTGGTTCAAAACCCTATCAGCACCTCCAGAATCACCTACACTGCTACCTCTTTTCGTAGCAATGGAGTCAAGCTCATCGAAGAAGAGGACACACGGAGCAGATGCACGAGCCTTGTCGAAAATGTCTCTTACATTGGCCTCACTCTCTCCAAACCACATGGTGAGAAACTCAGGTCCCTTGATGCTGATGAAATTAGCCTGACACTCATTAGCAATAGCCTTGGCCAAAAGAGTTTTACCGCATCCAGGAGGGCCATAGAAGAGAACTCCCTTTGAAGGTGACATACCGAATTTCTCAAATTTCTCCGGATGCTCAACAGGATATTGAACAGTCTCTTGAAGTTCTCTCTTAACCTTTTCGAGGCCTCCAATTGCATCCCAAGAGACATTGGGAACTTCAACAACCGTTTCACGAAGAGCAGAAGGGTTGCTTGATCCAAGGGCAGTCTTGAAGTGTTCGTTTGTCACCGCCATTGAGTTGAGTATCTCAGCATCTATTGTCTCGTCTTCCAAGTCAATCACATCCATCTTCTCTCGGATGCATTGAAGTGCAGCCTCAGTAGCTAAAGCAGCTAGATCAGCACCAACATGGCCATGAGTATCCTTGGCAACCCTTTCCAAATCGACATCTTCAGCAAGCTTCATGTTCTTGCTATGAATGCGGAGGACCTCAAGACGCCCGACTTCATCTGGAACACCAATGTCTATTTCCCTATCAAATCTTCCAAATCTTCTAAGAGCAGGGTCAATGCTGTTTGGACGATTAGTAGCTGCCATCACAATCACATGTGCTCGAGACTTTAGGCCATCCATAAGTGTCAACAGCTGGGAAACAATCCTCCTTTCAATTTCCCCATTAGTCTTCTCTCTCTTGGGAGCAATTGAATCAATCTCATCAATAAATATGATTGATGGCGCATTCTTCTCTGCTTCCTCGAAAGCTTTCCTGAGGTTGCTCTCACTCTCTCCAGCCATCTTGGACATGATTTCTGGTCCATTGATGCATAAAAAGAACGCCCCAGTTTCATTAGCAACAGCTCTTGCAATTAAAGTCTTGCCGGTTCCAGGAGGACCATAGAGAAGAATACCCTTTGGTGGCTTGACACCTATCGATTTAAACAACTGAGGATGCCTCAGAGGCAGCTCAACCAATTCGCGAATCTGAGCCATCTGTTTCCTAACACCACCGATATCATCATACCCTACCTCATCTAATCTCTCCTCATCCTCCCTTCTAACAGGTTCACCCTCGCAGAATATTTCGGTGTCTGGAGCAACCACACAGTATTCAGCCGGGTCAGTCTCAACAACCTTAAATTCTACACTCCTCATTCCTCCTCTGACTAGGAAAAGGTCACTTTTCCTCACCGGGCGGTAGTTCTCTTGGAAATAAGGCCTCAAGTAGACATCAAACAGATTTCCAGTCATGCCTTCAATGGTGTCATCTATTGGGAGAATGTGGACACGCTTTCCATACTTGACATCAGCGCACTGGTGAATGGAAACAACATCACCTAGCCTAACCCTAAGGTTGTTCCTCACAACCTTGTTCATTCTTATCTTTGGTCCTTCACAGGAATCATCAGCTAAAGCAATACAAATTGTATCTCTCCTCTTCTTTCCCTTGATCAGGACCGTATCGCCACGAAAGAGCTGGAGCTTCTCCATGGTCGCCGGGTGGAGTTGGACGACTGAGTTATCATCCATCACAGCTTCATCCACAATAAGGCGGTTTGGAGCCTTCTTGCGGTTGAGAATGGCCGTGCTAAAGTCCCTCTTATTTGTTCTTTCAGATTGGCTCGTCATGGTGACTTTGTGAGTTGTCAATCCACAGAAATTTGTGCGTTATGAGTTGTGAGGCTTTGGTTTGGGAAACGGGATTACTTATAGGAGTGGCGTGAAGCCAACTCCATTCTGGTGAGGAAAAGGAAAAGGTTCTCCTTTTAATGTTTGGATTCCTTCTCCTTCTACAATTATGAAAAATATAGCTGACTGTGAGAAAATAAAATAAAATTCTAGATGCCATGCATAACCTTATCCATCTCCTTCTAAAATCAGGAAACCTACAAATGCGTTCCGTTTTCCGTTTGGATTTATTCTGCCATACTAATCAGTAATTAGAGTAGACAGAGCACTAAAAAAGTGGCTTTCCCGGATTTATTCGTATTCAGGTCATTCATAAGACAAGTCTGAGCAGCATAGTCAAAGTGTGCTGCTCTTGCTAGGATCATCTGTTCTAAATTCTAGAGATCACCCATTACTCATGAGAGCAAAAATGAAAGTGGGTTTCACTTAAGCACCACATGTTTGATCAAAATTTGTACTTTCAATTGGAGATATTCAAATCTTGTTACAAAAAAAAAAAATGTAAACGCAGATATCATATCACTCATGGTGTAAGTTTTTCAGCTTTATCATATATAACCTCAAGTGCACCGATTTGATTGAACTGCAAATTTTAATGACCGGTTCGTTGTCATTGTCACATTACTTTGTATGAGAGTGAGTGATCACCAAATTATGAAGAGAGAAGAATGTGATCATTTCAAGCAGCACATTTTGTCATTGCTGGTATCCAATATGTTAGTTTAAAAGTCTGCTGATTTGCCTTCAGTACCCTTTTTTGCTTCACCCGTCATTTCTTCCAGATGTGTGAAGAGTGGTTATCAGCAAGTAAGTTTCATTATCATTGCTATGAAGAGAAGGGAGATTGTATTATCAGCAAGTAAAACCATACCATAAACTGGGATGATTACCTTAATTTGACCACTGAAGTTGTTCTCGTTTTTTATTTTATTTTCTGGACTGATGGCCTTTATTGGCCTTTCTTGGGTTGTGGCCTAACAAAGACATGGAAATGTAGGATTTCTTCTTTGCTTCATATACTGACATGGGCACCTTCACTAGAGGAATCAAAAACGACGTCTTGGAGTACTCTTTGGTAACATGCATGTGAAAACTAAAGTTCAAATTTCCCAGACTCCCAGCACATGTTTGATACTGCTACGACTAAGAAAAAATATTTGTTTTGTTTTCTTCCCCTAATAGCAGTGAAGTTAGCTTACTATTTGTCTACATAGGATCAATTCTTTGGCTTTGAGGTAGATCAAGGATCCATGTAATTGGTTTTGTTTTAACACTCGATCTTAAACCTCTCATCTAAAGTATTTGAAAACAAAAGACTACTTAATTAAGCATCATAGCAGATACAATGCACACAAGTCCAACAGATTAAGAGAGATCATTATACAAGCCACTTAAATATTAGCATCTCTAATCAGCCAGAAAGTTGATTAATTTGATTAACATACTGATCACTTCGGAATAACCTGAACCACCAAGGTATTTCTTTCCACAAGCTTAAATGTGAAAATATCTCCGCAGTTAATTTGATTAGCACGTCTAAACTTCGACCACCCTGCAGAGTTTAAGTGTACCTGTGGCACTGACGACTCTTACTTTCCATTTCTGTCCCTTTGAACTTTTCACCAAATTGTAGGTGCCCTGAGTGAGATGCTTCCTACTGAAGTCTGCTGGAACTCTCTGCATGATTTTGAAGACCAAATTATTAAAAACACCAATCAGAGCAGAAATTGATTAAGGCTATATAGATGCAACTATATATGGATGCGCAGCTCAAGTTGATGGTATTAAAAGGCAGAGAGAGGTAATTGTGTCATGATTCTATAACATGAATAATTTTGTCTAAACTAAGTCTAACATGTTGCTGGTTTCTTTGCAGCTTAAACATTAATGAAAACAAAGTATAAGATTCACCTTTTACCAGACCATAACAGTAATCCGGGATAGTAACTGTAAACAAAGGGAACTCCGAATTGGTGAATGCGGCAGCTTCCCCTTTGTTAATCTCTTTGAGTTCACTGGACTGGCAACTCGGAATGTTTCCAACAGAAGCTTTACATACAAAAAGAAACTGTTGGTACAAGAATTGTTGGCTATCCCTTTATGATCAAAACACAATGCAAGGATACATATTACATGTTGTAGCCTGGTAGCAAGGACTGCTCAAGTGAAGAATGAAGAACCTGATAGATATCATGTGCATCAGGTAGTTCATGCATATGCATCAGGTACATTCACTAAGGATGGCAGCCGTGCTTGCCATCCCGATTAGACAGATACCCTTGTTGTATTTCTTCTATCTACTGGGTCTGATCATGTGTATATTCAAATATATTTGCTTCAGTTTTTAAGTGTTTAAATTTCAAATACCTTTTAGCAAAACATTAATTAGTCTATTCGTACTTAAGCTCCAAGTTAGTCTAGGGTGGTGTGGCAAACCAACCCGTGACCACATGACTTGAGCCCTTGGTGACCAGCTGGGTTTTGTGATACACAAACCAAGTCAGCAGCTGGCCCATGTGATGCACCACCCAAGCTATCAGCTGTCTTAAGTGTCCTTTTAGGTAAAGTGTTTTTGTAGAGTCCTTAAGCTTGACAAAAAACTGATATAGTTTTCCAACACCATTTGTCTTATTCTTTTGACCTTTATTCCTTCCTAGGAAAGTCTATTCCCAGCTTTTGTCTTGTGAGTGGAAGGATCCCTAGGGTACTATCTGTCCTAGTTTTTCAGACAAGTAGCTAAGGTCCAAAAGAACCTTTGGTGATGTGGCTAACATGCTTGCTTCCTCATAACTGTGCACTTTGCCTATAAATAGAGGGCAAGACCTATCTTGCTCTTTGGTTGTTGAAAATAGTCTTGTTTGTTTTCTTCCATTGAGTCTAGCATTTTGCTAACTGCTCATTTATCTCTAAGTCTTCCTTGTGAATGTAAATCTTAGAGCTGAGCACCAAAACCTTTTCAACTCATACCATTGTGCATTTGCATACCTTGAGATCTGTCTAGGTGATGCAACAACCTGACGAAGCTGTCTTTGAGAATTAGCTAAAGGTGTAAGTTGAATTTTGCATAGAAGTTTAGATTCGCGCTATGTGTAAAACACTTGAGTGACAAGAGAGCAAGTTCAGTTGAGTGCTAGTAGTTAGACTAGGCAGTATGACTAGGTGTTGTGTCATCCTCTGAGTTGTAAGTCTTGTAAGTAGTGTCTTTACAATAGTGGAAAAGTTTGTCTCTCAAGAGTTAGAGGCACGCAGTTTTTCTCCCTGGTTGAAGGGTTCCTGCGTATAAAAAATGTACTGGTGTTATATCTTTTACTTTCAGTACTTGCCTTTTTATTTACACAACTTAGTCTCACAGCAAACAGGATAACACAATCTTTGCTATCCTTGTGTGCGGGATAGAGCAAAAAGTTGTCAGGGCCTATTCACCCCCCCCCCCCTCTAGGACCTTCAAGTGGTATCAGAGTGGGTCGCTAGCCTAGCTAGTCAGATCCCTCTGTGTCCCGAGAATGGACCGTGGTAGAGGCCCTACCCTATGAATACTCCACCATTCTTTGATGGAACGGACTATTCGTAGTGGAAGGTAATGATGATCGCTTTCCTTATCTCCCAAGATGATGGGAGACAATGGACTATGGTCAAAGAGGGTTGGAAACACCATATGAAACCCATGAGTGAGGATTCTGCCGTATTAATGCAGAAACCCAAATCAGAATGGGATGATATAAAAAAAGGTAATTTTATAATGAACAACAAAGCTCTTAAGAGCTTATTTTCTGCACTATCTGAAAAAGAGCGGAGAAGGATTATCACTTGTCCTACCGCTAAGAATGTTTGGGATACCTTTAGCCACTACCTATGAGGGTAACACTAAGGTAAAGGCTTTGAAACTTCAGAGCTTGTTCCTTGAGTTTGAAGAGATGTCTATGCGTGAGGATGAGAGTATAGATGAGTTTCATGGTCGTCTTCTTAGTGTCACAAACAAGTGTCAAGGATTGGAAGACCTTATTCCCTCCCATAGGATTGTTAAAAAATTCCTCCGTGCTCTCCCACCTAGTTATGGGCTAAGCAAATTGCCATAGAAGAAGCCCAGAACCTAGACACTTATTCCTTAGATGAGTTGATAGAAAACATGAAAGTTTTCGAGTCTAAGAGGAAGAAGTCTAGAAAGGAAAAGACCATAGCCTTATCCACCGTCAATGAGGTAGATGAGAAAGAAAAGGAACCTGAGCTTCTTGAGGGTAGTTTGGAAGAGATTGTCTACATAACTAAATAGTTTGATAAGATGCTTAAGAAGAGAAAGTCTTTCCCTGTTGGTCATAACCTCTCCCGAGGTTCGTCTTCTAGGAATCCTAAACCTAGTGATACCACAAGTGATAAGAACCCCAAGTCTAAACCTTTTCAGAAAAGTGATAAGTGCTATGAGTGTGGTGGTGTTGGACATATAGTTGTTGAATGTCCAAGTAGGAAGAACAAATCCCACAAAGCCTTTAAGGTGTCTTGGAGTGAGAGTGATTCCGAGAAATTCTCTGATCATGATGATGAGAATATAGCTCTTGTTGCCTCTGTTGAGTTAGATGAGTTCTTTGAGGATGATGACTCTGACATTTCCATGCACGATAAGTGTTCTAGGTTAGTGTCTGCCTCTAAGTCCAGGCTTGCAAAAATTGAAGCTCTCACTAACGAGCTTTCAGAATGGAAGGAGACCAATGAAGGGATGCATGAGAAGTTGCTATCCCTCAAGTCAAAATGGAAGATAGAAAAGGTCTGTCTAGAGGACCAAGTGTTGTCTTTGCAAACTAGTCTGGATTCTCAGACCAAACTAGTTTCCACACTAACCTCTGAAAAGTCAGATCCTTGAGAAAGCCTTATTTGATTCACGTCAACAATTTGAGAAGTTCTCTTTTGGGTCCGAAAAGTTGACTAAGATTTGTGGTTTGGGTAATTAAGTTCGATAGGGACAAGTCTGGTCTAGGGTTTGTGTCCGGTAGTTGCTCTAGTCAAGGTAACAAGACCGTTTTTGTCAAGAGCAAAGAATCTTTGAATCCCACTTCCTTAGAGCCTACTAGGTCACAACGTTTTTTTCCCACTTGTCATTTTTGTGGGGTAATAGGACACATCCATCCTCATTGTAGGAAGCTTAGATTCAGTCAGCAAAACTCTAGAAAGTCATAGAAGAAGGAGATCAGTCAACCTTTGAGAACTCCCTTAAGGAGCTATCTAGGATAGCACAGAGTCTTGCCATCCCAAAGTCCAAAATTCCAGCTAGGAAACCCCCTGCTAGAAGAAGAGCCAACCCTAAGGTAGGAAAGTCTAAAGGACCTTTTGACACAAGTTCTTTTGACAAGTGTATTCAGGAACACGATTTTGATGATGACGATCTATCATGTTTTGTTACAAGGGTCAGCTTCAATCCTAAACCTCAAGATAGGATAGTAGCCATTTACAATGTCGCCCTTACTGCCCTTTCAACTAGGAAGCCCAACGTACTCTTGGTATGTTGATAGTGGTTGTTCTAGGCACATGACCGGTGACCGAAAGTGGTTTTCATCCATGGATGATTCATACCCATCAGGCAGTGTTGTGTTTGGGGATGGTGCCAAGACTGAGATCATATGCAGAGGGACAGTTAGGACTCATGGTCTCTCGTGCCTGAAAAATGTTCTTCTAGTTAGAGGTCTAGAAGTCAGCCTGTTAAATGTAAGTCAGATTGTTGATGAACATGCCTCAATCATTTTTGACAAGTCAAGATGTCTCATCTTAGATGGGAAAGGTAGGAGTATCATGAGAGGTGATAGGACTAGAGATCAGTGTTATTGTATCTCTGCTCATGAGAAGTTTACTCCTTAAATCTGCTTTCAATCTCAAGTTGTTGAGGATCTTCTTGATCTATGGCATAAACGTATGTGCCATCTCAACCATCAAGACATTGTCAAGCTCTCTGCCAAATCCGGGGTAAGAGGACAACCTAAGCTCACTAGTAAGTCCATAGGTATGTGCGGGGATTGCAAGATGGGTAAGCTAACCCCGTACCTCTCATCCTTCACTTTCTGATAAACCTATTGTTTGAGCCAAAGGACATTTTTGTCCAAGTAATATGACTTCGCACGGACTACACAGTTCGCACGGACTATGCAGCTCCCGCGCGGAATGATTTCGCACGGAATTATTAGCTGACTCCACGTCGGTGAAGCGAGACACTCCGCGTAGGTGACAAGTGGATTACGCAAGGCGAGCTAGCGAACTAGCCCGCATGGGAGGCTCCGCGAAGAAGGCACAGGCGGAGTCCGCGTGCTTCACATTAATCATTAAAGACTCTTAAAAGTCTTTGACATGCTTCGGGCCAATCTCTGTGGCCCTTTTAATATAAAAAGTCCTTTTAAGGCTCGCGAGCTGCAATAGCCCGCGAGATAGAAGCGAGCTTCAGGAGCTCGCGGGATGGTTTGAGACTGTGACACCCCGCGGGATAAGATTGTTCCTAATTCTAGTCTGCATAGGAGTCTACAATTAGCAGCACGGAAGCAAAGCCCTATGCGAAATGGAGTATGCGAAATGGACATGTGTCATAAGCTGGTTGGTCCGCGATAGAAAAACAGTGTCCTTATGACATTAGGGTTTCGGAATCTGATTTGGACTGTGATTACCTTTTCTTCTGCCGCAAGTCAAGCTTCTATATAAAGGGATTCGAAGCTCCTTAAACAGACACAATCAAATCTCTCAACAAAAGACAAACTGCAAACCAGTTACCCCTCGAGGTACCTCGAAGCCCTAACCCTAAGTGTGCCGCCACCTTAGTTTCAGAGCCCTTCTGTACTCTCCCCCGATCTCCCTAATTCCCTGTAGTTGCTCTGCTCGCGTCCCGCCGTGAGTATTAATCACCTTGTGCTTGTAAATTTCTCCTCTGAGGTGGCACCTGGAAACCCCTTCCACCTGATCAAGAAGTCAAGCCCGCTCACAAGCTTTTTCCTAGTCCGCGAGGTGGCATGCCCGCAACACTCCCCTTCTCTTTGTTCGCTATTCACCTCTGCTCCACGCGTTGAGGATCATGGCCAAAACACCTACTTCCAAAATTTTACAATTGGTGCATCTTGATTTAGTAGGTCCCATTGACACCGAAAGTGTTGGTGGTAGAAAGCATGTGCTTGTTATTGTTGATGATTTCTCTAGGTTTACTTGACACGACCCACCCCGAATTTCACCCTGAAACCCGGAGTAACTCGTGCGGGGACCACCTCCAAGAAAGATATTACCGAAAAATCGGCATAACCTCCCTTGAAAATGGACAACCCTTCCTAACGAAAACCTGCAAACACTTCCAAAAGTTTTTAATCCAACCTTCAACTCCTGGAGCCTTCGTGCTCCCCAAATCACAACACCACCCAAATTATTTACTAATCTAAACAAAACTCGTATCCAACCATTTAAAGATTCAGAGCAACTCTAACAGGAAGAAAGGAAACATAATCAATTAACAAGCGGAAGCTATATGATGACTATGCCTCATCCCCATGTACGCCCGACCTCACTATGCAATCCTGCAAACTGGGCATTTTTAAAATGAAGAGCCCAGGGGAAAACATTTGAAACACGTTAGAGTGAGTGGACAAAAACATAAATTTAATGAAAATATTTATGCTTTCCCATTTTCTAATAATCAAGAAATTGTTGCATGCAAGTGTTGACAAAACCTTCATAAGGAAAATCCCAAAGAAACGGACTAGCCCCGCTAGTCAAAATATTAACAAAGATAAATACTAACCTTCATTGAAGAAGGTACCAAAACAAGGGACTAGCCCCGCTAGTCAAATCGACAACTCAAGTAAAATATCCTATATGGCCATATAAGTGAGTCTCCCAGACTCTATTACCTCCCAGGCATAGTACTCCCATACTCCCTGTACCTTCACGTCAAGTTGACGGATAGGGTACAGGGCTTGCGTGATGCCGCCGGCAACATCACATCACCCGAAGGCGAAAAGGGCTTGCGTGACCCCACTTGAAACATGGGTGTCACATCACCTCGAAAGGTGGAACGACATACAAGCATTGACATCATATATTTTCCAAGAATATGGCATAAGGAAAAATATAATTCATATGAGTTTCCCCGAAACTCATAAATAAATACAAGTACGATTCTCAACCGTACTTGGAAAAATTCTAAGAGCAATATAGTTAATTAAATTCAACGTGTCTCACACGTTAACATACTTAAAATAGATTAACTCAAATCATTTTCAAAATCCATTCATAGGAGAAATAATAATTTCAACTCAGAAAATAAATGATGATTTTCTAAACAAATCGTGCATGCATACTCCTTTAAAAATAAAATGTCCACTCACAGTGCTCGGCTATGCTTGCCGACGACCCGAGGCTTCCTCCAATGATCCATCTCACGTCCTGAACAATAATTAACCTTAATTCTCATTCAACAATAAAACTTCAATAATAATTCCATAAAATTAAGGGTTTAAATTCCATCCTCTTCTTTGCCCATTTTCCGTAACCTCAACTTGGAATCAAGGTCACCATCAATTTCCATGCCTTAACACATCAACCAAAATATTTCTAAAATTATTTTATGATCCCCTACGATCAACATGCTCACAACAATACCAACAGTTTCCTTCATTTCCACTCTACACAACTTCACCCCAAAATTTACTAAGCGCACCCAACCGGGTTTCCATAAATGGAAAGTTTCCAAAAATAGAAATTTTCTCAATATGGCAAGTTTTCCTAAACCGTAAACTGTTAATAAACGAAAACGGAAAGTCGACAGCTACCTTCATAGATTCTGTCAGAACTGCAGCATCGCCGGAATTCGGCAACTGACCGAAATATTCTGACGGATTCCGGCCACTTGTCGGAAATTGGCCATAGTCTCCCTGCATCTTCTAATCTCCAAGTTCTTGACATACAACAGCCACAACAACAATAACAGTCATTAACCATTTCCGAAAAACACTGAGCATAATTCCAAATCAGCTAACTAGCACCCAAACCTCAATACAACTCAAAACATTAGCCGAAAACACCAACTTACCTTCAATTTGCTCTACTTCGCAAGCCAGAGCTCCTCCTTGCCACACTCCACATGAAAGACCTCCAAACATTCCCATCGGCTGCCTTAGCTGCCACCTTCACCAAAACAGTTCCAGATTAGTTCTGTTCCTCACAAGCCAAACTCACCAAGCCTCCGTCTTGACAAAACAGAGAACCAAATGAAGAACAGGGAACCTCCCTTTGGCAGAAAGCCTCTACCTCGTTCAATACCACCGTCGCTTCCTCCAACCTTTCCCAAGACGAGTCTAGGCTCTAATCAACCGGTTCTAGACTCACCGGAGCTCGGTAGTCCCGTCGGAGCTCCAAGAACGAACACGCCGGAAACCCCGACGAAAACCTAGAAAAAAAAACACAAAAAGGGACTCCCGAATTTGAACTCGTTTTGAAGAGTCAAAGGCAGAGAAAGAAAGAAGAAGGATAGAGGAGACGAACCCTACCGTTCGTTGCCACTGTCGCCGCTAGAGCTCGCCGGAAAATGACGAACACAGCCGAGCTTTCCTTCGATCGATCACCACCGAATCGAGATGAAAATGTGATCCATGGACCGGGTTTTGAAGAGGAGAAGGAGAGGAAGAGATCGGTGGTAATTTCTTGACCAGAGGTGGCCGGAATCAGCGACGCCGTGCCAGAGAGAGTGGAGGCAGGCGGAGAAGAAAAATAGAGAGAGCTAGCTCGGGTCAACGCCCGAGTGTGTGGGTTTGACAAGGTCAACCCATCTGTTTTCCCTTTATACCCGAACCAACGGTCCAGATCGAAACCCTAACTGATCAGATGGCCAAGATTAAAAGTTATAATCTGATTTCAGAAAAATTAACTATAACACCAAGCCTTCGATAAATCGTAGAAAATAACTCGAAACTCTAAAAAATAATTGGAGGACACCGATGAACTCGTATCGACACGCACTAAGACTTCGGGTCCATAAAAGAAGAACTTGACATTTTGAGAAAAACTCGACAATAAAGTCGAGTGTTAAATTACCAAATTACCGAGCACGGTTAAATTCTTCAGTAACTCGTGCAATACCTAGTAAATAGGTAAAAATTGGGTCCGGGATGTTACATTACTTGGGTAAAGTTTTTGGCAAGTAAAGATGAAACTTTTGAGAAATATTTTAGCTTTGCAAAACAAGTCACAAATGAGAAGTCACATGAGGGTTTGCATATTGTTAGGATCAGATCTGACCATGGCACTGAATTTGAAAATGCAAATTTAGCTGATTATTGTGATGAATATGGTGTGCACCATGAGTTCTCTACTCCTATCACTCCCCAAGACAATGGGATAGTTGAAAGGAAGAATAGAGCATTGGTTGAAATGGGAAGAGTGATGTTAAACTCAGCTGAACTCGCTCATTCTTTTTGGGCTGAGACCGTTAACAATGTTTGTTACACTTTGAATAGGGTTATCTTTAGGCCTGGAATTTTCAAGACTCCTTACGAGTTATGGAAAGGAAGGATACCTAACATATCACATCTCAAGGTGTTTGGGAGTCCTTGTTACAATTATAAGGATAGAGAATATTTGATCAAATTTGATGCTAAATGTGACAAAGGTGTTTTTTTTGTTATGCTTTGAACAGTCGTACTTATCATGTGTACAACAAGATATCTTGCAAAATTATGGAAACCATAAATGTTGCTATTGATGATTCTCTTGTTTGCTGTCACGATTCTCCTTATGTTCCTGTACAGGAACAAGAATCAACTTAGAGCCTAGCTCTCAAAGACAAGCCTTCCACATCTGAAGTGGAAGAAGAGGTAAGTGATTCTGATCTTCAGCGCTAAGATCCTCACTGATGGGATAGATGCAACCTTAGCCATCTAGAAGCCTTATAGAACTGGTAAGCGCCAAGTCTAGAAAGATCACAGTTCCTCTGACATCATTGGTTAGCTCGATGAACCAAGAAAGACAAGGGGTAAGTCTGTTCAGTTGGTAAGCAACTTCACCTTGCTTAGAAGTTTTCTAGCACTTTTCAAAAGTGAGATTAATGAGATCACTTTTTATGGTTTTGTGTCCACTATTGAGCCTAAGAATGTGAAAGAGGCTTTGTTAGATGTTGAGTGGATAGGTGCTATGCAAGAAGAGTTGAACCAATTTGAGAGGAGTAGAGTGTGACACTTAGTTCCTAGGCCAAGTGATATGAATGTCATAGGAACCAAATGGGTATTCAAGAATAAGTCTGATGAGAAGGGAGTGATAACCCGTAATAAAGCCCGATTGGTTATGTAGGGTTATTCCTAAATTGAGGGGCTAGATTTTGATGAAACCTTTGCCCTTGTTGCTAGGTTAGAATCTGTGCATCTCCTTCTAGCCATAGCATGTCATCTGAAATTCACTCTATATCAAATGGATGTGAAGAGTGCCTTTCTGAATGATATCCATAAGGAGGAAGTTTATGTGGCACAACCCCCAGGATTCCAGAGTGTCAGCCATCCCAACCATGTGTATAGGTTAGATAAGGCCCTCTATGGCCTTAAGCAAGCCCCTAGGGCTTGGTATGAGAGACTGTCTACACATTTGACTGAGAATGGGTATGTGAGAGGTTCCATTCACAAGACTGTTTGTTAAATGTACCTCTAAGGACATTATCATTGCCCAATTGTATATGGATGACATTGTGTTTGGATCCACATCCGAGACCCTAGTGAAAAAATTTACCACTCATGACTAAGGAGTTTGAGATGAGTTTGTGTGGTAAGCTTAGTTATTTCCTAGGATTGCAAGTGTCTCAAGGTAAGAATGGATTGTTCATCTCCCAGTCTAAGTATGCTAAGGAGCTTATCAAGAAGTTTGGGATGGAAACCTCCACTGCTATCCAAAATCCGATGGGGACAAGTTGCAAGATGAGTGCTGATCTTGTAGGGATAGATGCTGATCCAACTCTCTACAGGAGTATGATTGGTAGCTTGCTATGTCTCACGGCCAGCAGGCCAGGCATTGCTTTCAGCGTTAGGGTGTGCGCTTAGTATCAAGCCAACCCCAAGGAGTCTCACATTAGGGCAGTAAAACGTATCATTAAATATGTCAAGTATACATCTGATTATGACATCTAGTATACTTTTGATACTAATTTTGAGATTGCAGGATACTCGGATTCAGATTGGGCCGGAGATGCAAATGACCAAAAAAGCACTTCTGATGGTTGCTTTTTTGTTGGGAACAACTTGGTTTCATGGCACAGCAAGAAACAGAACTGTGTTTCTCTGTCCACCACTCAGGCCGAGTACATTGCAGCTGGTAGTTGTTGCACTCAGTTGCTTTGGATGAAGCAAATGCTTTCTGACTACCGATTCAAGCAAGGTATGCTATCCTTATTATGTGATAATACCTCTGTCATCAATATCTCTAAGAATCTGGTGTTGCATTCTAGGACAAATCATATAGATATAAGGTATCATTTCATAAGGAACCTAGTTGAAGAGAAATTGCTTGAATTGTCTTTTATTCCAACTGAGCAACAACTAGCTGATTTGTTCACAAAACCACTTGACAATGCTCGTTTCATTAGCCTTCGTCAGGCCATTGGTGTAGGGTTTATTGTTCCATGGAAAATAAAAAAATAATAATAATAAGGATTAATTACTGGTCACTCCATTAACTTTCATGCGCTAGACAGTTTACTCCATTAACTTTCAATTTCAATCGATTAGTCCATTAACTATCCAATGTCACACAATTAGGTTCATCCGTTAAGTGGCCGTCCAAATCAGTGGTTAAGTTGCTGACTGGACATATTTTTCAACTGAAAATTCCATTTAACACCCCACCTCTCTCTCTCTCTCTCTCCCTCTCTCTCTCTCTCTCACATTTAAAACCCATCAGCCAGCCATGGCTTCCCACTTTTCTCTCTCCGCCATTTCTCTCATCACCCTCCTCTTCCTCGCCGAACGCCGCCTCATCCATCACCATCGTCGTCACCTATTCTGCCTCCACCGTCGCCACTTGCCCCACCCCTCCGCTACCGGAGCGTGTGGCCTCGACCATCACTTCTCGCCGCCCTCCGCCTTGACGTCTCTGACCCCAACCTCGTCCGCGCCTTCCTCTACTCCAACACCACCCTCCTCATCACCATCACCAACGTTGGAGAGGTCTTATGTGTCTGACCCAGATGAGGATGAAGGTGTTGTGGGTAGAGTTATGGTGGGTGGTCAAGCTTCGGAGGGTGTTAGGCCCATTGCTAATTTGTGTTGGGAGAGTGATGGGAGTGAGGTAGTGGATGAGGAGATTGAAGAAGAAGTGGGTGGAGAAAATGGCGGATTGCTGGGTCATGTTAAGGCTCTGGTTTGTGGGTTTGTGGAGCAGGTTAGTATTGCGCCCAGAGTTAAGGTTTCTGAGTTTGTGGAAGGAGAAGAAGATGAGTCGTTGGTTGTTGAAGAATCAAATTTTGTTGAAGGTGGAAATGGAGATTCTGTTAGAGTGGAATGTGTTGAGGATTGTAGTTTTGGTACTGCTGAGTCTAGTGAGACGAACTCTGTTGAGATGAATTTGAATGTATTGGAAGGTGGAGAGGGAGATAAGTGTATCGAAGAAGGGTCCTTTGTGCGTGAAAGTTCCGAGAAATTGGAAGAATTGGATGTTGAGGGTAATGAGAATCAAAGTATGGGAGATAGTCATGTATCTGAAGCTGAGGAAGATAAAGTTGAAAATAGTGATTCCTTTAACTCGATGACGCCAAGGTCTGTCTTAGGTGAGAATGAGGCCACTGGACTTAAGATTGAGGATTTGGTTGCTAGTGGGAAGCCATGGCTGGCTGATGGGTTTTAAATGTGAGAGAGAGAGAGAGAGGGAGAGAGAGAGAGAGGTGGGGTGTTAAATGGAATTTTCAGTTGAAAAATATGTCCAGTCAGCAACTTAACCACTGATTTGGACGGCCACTTAACGGATGAACCTAATTGTGTGACATTGGATAGTTAATGGACTAATCGATTGAAATTGAAAGTTAATGGAGTAAACTGTCGAGCGCATGAAAGTTAATGGAGTGACCAGTAATTAATCCTAATAATAATAATTGTTGTTGTGGTACTTGTGGTCTCCTTGAGATTAGGATGCATAAGCTTGTTGATATCCCAGGATCTGTTTTGGTTGATCTTGACCTAAGGATGTGTCTAGGGTTCTCATTAGCTTCTCTTACTCTAATCTTTGCATGACTATGTGCATCTGCACACTCTCTTTTGTGGTCTAATTATTATGACAAATAAAAGAACTATATGTCTCACTTTAGAATATCTAAGTGGTGTGTAATATTGTGAGCTATATACTTGAGATAAGTGTGTGCAGTGAAGTTGTTCCAAGCTAGTCTCAAAGTACACATTCCTTAGTCGTAACAAACGATATAAGGGTGGGAAGAAACAAGACTAGTTTGAGGTTGTAGTTTGTTGATTAAAATGTTTATTACCAAATTAATCTCAAAGTATACATTCCTTGGTCGTGATAAACGATATAAGGGTGGGCAGAAACGAGATTGGGATTTGTTCATATTATAATTTTGCTCAAGGTGTTAAATTTGTCAGTTTCTTTTTCAAATTTATGCACTTTCTAAGGGGAGTAAAATTAAAATTTGGGACACTCACGGGTTTGCACTATTTGAGTCACTTGTTGCTTTTGTTGGTTTGTGAACCTTGCTTTTGTTAGGATGGCAGTTGCCTTTTGTATCTCTTATATTGTTTGCAGTCTTAGGTTCTTTTGAGTTTCTATTAGGACATCTAGGTTTATAAGCTTTCAGTTATGAGATGGGCTAGGCCTATTCTTTCATAGACCCATGTGAGGGTTAATGTTTGAGAGGAAGAGGGGGAGACTTCCCACAACCATTGTGGGATTGTAGTTTTCAAGACGGTTACGTCTAATCATGGTTGCTTTTTGCATGCCTATTAAAAACTGGTTTCTCCTCCCACTTCTCCATCTTCTCCACCAATCACTTCGTTCCACCATTTTTCTCTCACCAGTTCTCACCATTCTTCCTTCATCCTCATTCTCTCATTTCCTCTCGTCCATTCTCATGGCTGAACCAAACCAAAACTCTGCTGCAAAAGAAATCGGGTCAGTGACCTCTCCAATGGTTTCTTTTTCGCTCCCAGCTAATTCTAATCCTTTGCTTACTGCTTCTCAAGTGTTGAGAGATTTCTCTTCCTCTCCAAGCTCTACTCCCATCTCCTTTGCTACCACTGCTCCATTCCTTATTCTTGTACAAGTGGATTCCACTGTCGTTGCATCTCAACCCTCCCCCAAAAAGGTTGAAGCCTCTATAGCTACAACTTTAAGTGAGATTAGGAAGAGAAAAGGCACAATTTATGCTGGGTCTGCTCAGGCTAAGAAGACCAAGCCGTTTGGCATGGGTCGCACTCAAGGGATTCTCGACGCCCTTGCATCCCAATCCCAGGGATTTGCGAAGTCCAGACCATCCTCCGCCGGCGCCGCCCCCAAATCTGCCAAGCCACTTCCCAAGGTTGGAAAGCAGCTCAAGTTTCCAATCCTTGATGAAGATGATGAAGAAGAAGATCCTATGGAGATTTCTGGTTCATCCAGCTCTGATCTGGAATTTCGTGTTCCACGCGGTCGAATTACTAGGAATTCTGACAAGTCGGTCGGTAGCTCTTCAAAATTAGTGTCCAAGGAATTAACTGGTCCCTCGAAACCCTCTAAGGCCAAGCCTTTCGTTGCTCATGATGGGAGACCCTCTTTGCCTCTCAAGAAAAGGATGTTTGAGGTAACCGATATCCCCTCCGAATCCCATTTCCATTCAAATCGAGCCATGTATGCCTTCTCTTCTGTCACTATCAGTAGATCCATTATTTATGAGAAGCCATTTGGTTTTAAGAGCATGCCTCAGGGGATTAAACATTTTGTGGATAGGTTGGGTTGGGCCAAAGCTTTGGAGTCATTTCCTAGGGTCAATATCTCTTTAGTTCAGGAATTCTATGCAAATTTTCCTGAGAATGTCCCTTCTGAGATCAAGCTTAGGTCCAATGATCATATCATGGTTTCGGTGAGGGGAGTAGAGGTAGATATCCGGCCTGCTAGGATACGTGAGGTTTTATCCCTCCCGATTACTGAGAAGCATACCATGGATAAGGTTTTCCAATTCCGAGATTCAGCAACCTTAGATCACCTTGCCTCTCTCATGTATTCCTCTCCTCCTACTGAGCCAATCTCAGATCCCTTTCTTTCTAGTAGCTTCATGATAGAGTGGTACAAGTTCATGACCTTCGTAGCTAGGTCCCTTCTCACTCCTACATCCCAAACCAGCAAGATCACTCACCAGCAAGCTGCTTTGGTTGCTTATTTCTGTGAAAAATCCAAACCTCTCCTTCCAGCTGAGTATTATATTTTTCTGGCTATCAAGCGCGCTACTATCCCTCAGTGTCTCTCTGCCTCTAGCTCCATTATTTTTCCGGCTGTGATCACTTTGCTCTGCATCAAGAGCAATGTCCCATTTCATGGAGATGATGCTCTTGCTCTGCCAGTCAACCTTGTTGACAGTGTCACCATTGCCAAATCAGCTGCTCAGTTTGGGTTGTCTGTGGAGTCCTTGGAGCAGACTTTGTTGAAAAAAGAGATCAAGATCATTGTGGACAAGGCAATGCAGGAGGCTATGGTTGGATTTCTAGATTATATTGGACGTCAGTTTTACAATTTCAAGAAGGAGATGCCTGAGATATTAAGGGAGTTTGAGCGCCGCAGAGATGAGGTTTCTAGTTCTTCCACTGCTCCTTCTCAAGATACTCATGCCTCCTCTGATCCTGGTGATAAGGAGAGTGAGAGTGATGACGATGTGATCCACAGGGTGACCAGTGATGATGATGATGCTTCTACTTAGGATTTATGTTGTGTTTCCTTGCATTAATGTTGTTTTTATCCATTCTCGGTTCTATGTTGTTTTTTTTTTGTTGAACATCGGTTTTTATGGTTTTGGTTTTGATGTTCTCTGTTTTCCCTTTGGCATTCACTGCTAAAAAGGGGGAGAACTAGTTGTAGGGCTCTTATGTTGTTAAATTCTGTTTTATTTATGAATATTGTGTGTTTCAATTCATGACTTATGTTGCTTAGCTGTTTATGCTATTATGTTGGTTATGATACATGATTATCTTGGTATCCCACAACTTGTGATTCATAAGAGTTTTTGGCCCTCCATACCTTCACTTGTTCTTAAGGTGTTTATGCAGGTGTTTAGTGTATTCTTGACTTGTGTTTAAACCAGCACAACCTTTGAAGGTGTGTTTTGATCAGGAATGCCAAAGGGGGAGATTGTTGGTACAAGAACTATTGGCTATCCCTTTATGATCAAAACACAAGGATACATATTACATGTTGTAGCCTGGTAGCAAGGACTGCTCAAGTGAAGAATAAAGAACCTGACAGATATCATGTGCATCATGTAGTTCATGCATGTGCATCACATTCATTCACTAAGGATGACAGTTGTGCTTGCCATCCCGATTAGACAGATACACTTGTTGTATCTGTTCTATCTACTGGGTCTGATCATGTGTATATTCAAATATATTTGCTTCAGTTTTTAAGTGTTTGAATTTCAAATACCTTTTAGCAAAACATTAATTAGTCTATTCGTACTTAAGCTCCAAGTTAGTCTAGGGTGGTGTGGCAAACCAACCCGTGACCATATGACTTGAGCCCTTGGTGACCAGCTGGGTTTTGTGATACACAAACCAAGTCAGCAGCTAGCCCATGTGATGCACCGCCCAAGCTATCAGCTGATATAGTTTTAGGTAAAGTGTTTTTGTAGAGTCCTTATGCTTGACAAAAACTGATATAGTTTTCCAAAACCATTTGTCTTATTCTTTTGACCTTTATTCTTTCCTAGGAAAGTCTATTCCCAGCTTTTGTCTTGTGAGTGGAAGGATCCCTAGGGTCCTATCTGTCCTAGTTTTTCAGACAAGTAGCTAAGGTCCAAAAGAACCTTTGGTGATGTGGCTAACGTGCTTGCTTCCTCATAGCTGTGCACTTTGCCTATAAATAGAGAGCAAGATCTATCTTGCTCTTTGGTTGTTGAAAATAGTCTTGTTTGTTTTCTTCCATTGAGTCTAACATTTTGCTAACTGCTTATTTATCTCTAAGTCTTCGTTGTGAATGTAAATCTTAGAGCTGAGCACCAAAACCTTTTCAACTCATACCATTATGCATTTGCATACCTTGAGATCTGTCTAGGTGATGCAACAACCCGGCGAATTTGTCATTGAGAATTAGCTAAAGGTGTTAGTTGAATTCTGCATATAAGTTTAGATTAGTAAAACACTTGAGTGACAAGAGAGCAAGTTCAGTTGAGTGCTAGTAGTTAGACTAGGCAGTATGGCTAGGTTCATGGACTACCCGCGAGCTTTGGAGTCCGCCTTGCATACTAGGAGTGCTCGCGACCTGAAGAATCCGCTCCGCACACGAGGACTACTCGTGAGCTGAAGAGTCTGCTCCGCGCACGAGGAGTACGCGCGAGCTGAAGAGGCCGCTTCGTGCACGAAGAGTACGTGCAAGCTAAAGAGGCCGCTCCGCGCACGAGGAGTACACGTGAGCTGAAGAGTCTGCTCCGAGCATGAGGACTACCCACGAGTTGAAGAGTCTGCTCCGCACAAGAGGAGAACGCGCGAGCTGAAGAGGCCGCTCCGCGCACGAGGAGTACGCGGGAGCTGAAGAGTCTGCTCCACGCACAAGGACTACTCGCGAGCTGTTTAGGGTTTGCTCACGGTGGAATATCTGGGACTTGCCTTTTCTCCGGATGCTACGACATCCCGGATGGCTTAACCGATGGGTCTGCGCACTACTCGGGAGCTCGGTGACTGCTGGCAAGTGACAGGACCCACCCCGAATTTCATCCTGAAATCCAAGGTAAATCCTGCGGGGTCCACTTTTAAGGAAAATTTACCGAAAATTCGGCATAACCTTCCTTAAAAATGGACGACCCTTACCTGAAAAATCCAATTTAACACTTCTATAACCAAACATACATCTTCAACACCTGGAGCCTTCCTGCTCCCCAAGTTCAACACATCTCCCAATATAATAATTCCTCACTTAAACTAATCCTACAACCCAAAAGATAACCAAAATGTAAATACTTTTACTAATTTCCAATATGCGATAAATTCGTTGCATGCAAATGTTAACCAAAATCTTTCATAGAGAAAATCCCAAGAAGACGGACTAGCCCCGCTAGTCAAATTAATGACAAAGATAAATAATAACCTTCATAGAAGAAGGTACCAAAACAAGGGACTAGCCCCGCTAGTCAAATCGACAACTCAAGTAAAATATCATATACGGCCATATAAGTGAGTCTCCCAGACTCTATTGCCTCCCAGGCATAGTACTCCCATACTCTCTGTACCTTCACGTCGAGTTGACGGATAGGGTACAGGGCTTGCGTGATGCCGTCGACTACATCACATCACCCGAAGGCGGAAAGGGCTTGCGTAACCCCACTTCAAACGTGGGAGTTACATCGCCTCGAAAGGCGGAACGACATGCTATACAAGTGGGCCTCCCAGACTCGGTTGCCTCCCAGGCAATAATACTCCCATACTCCCTACACCTTCATGTTATGATAACAGAGAGGAGTAGGGCTTGCGTGATGTCGTCGACTACATCACATCACCTGAAGGCGGAAAGGGCTTGCGTAACCCCACTTCAAACGTGGGAGTTACATCGCCTCGAAAGGCGGAAAGACATGCTATCATGAATAATATCGATCCAACAAGTATGGCATAAATAAAGAAACATAATCCATGTGAGTTTCCCCGAAACTCATAATTAAAGCATAAGTACGATTCCCAACCGTACTCAAAGAATTCAAAGAGTAAAGTAACTAATTAAATTCAACGACGTGTCCCACACGTTAAAATGCTCAATGAAATAAATAACTTCAATGATTATCATCTTTCCAAAAACTAAATAATATGCAGTTCAGTATAATACCTCAAATCCAGAAATCATAAAGAAAGTCCTAAAATCGAAAATGAGATAGGATCTCATTCTCAAACAAAACAACAACGCAGTTTTACTGCGTTTGAAACCTAAATTTATTTTGTTAATTTGTGGCTGCACCCAAAACTTGATCGGGCTGCCTACGTACCCTTTTTAAAGGGATCAAGCCACTCGTAGTTCATCATTTTAGTCCACTTCTCTACTTTCTCTACCCACATCACATTTACCAACATAAGTCCAAAATCAAACCATACTTATGCAAATCATCCAACATGCATTCTTTCTCCTTGAACCCAAGTTTACTAAACATTCTAACTAGATTTACTATGGACACCCATTAGATATACTATGGACACCCATTTCAACTAACACCAATCCCAAATCCATACATATCACTCTACTATCCACTTCAATGCATAAGCACAATCCAACAACTGTCTAACAGTAATATTCCTATACCCGGTTATCAATTTTAACCATTAATATCGCTAGTCTTCGGAAAATCCGAAACCGAACCTAAACTCATCCAACAATTCCAAACTATACTTCATTAGACTCCTCTCATTAAAACAAACCCAAAAACCTGAAAATCAACCTCCAAGTGGCGGCGCCGCCGCCTGCTCCGCCGGCAGCGGCGGCCGGCAGCCGTACTCCGGCAACGTCCAATGCCTCCCAAAATTCAACAGATTAACCCTCTCATCAAGCCCAACAACTTTCATAACTAGCACTTAGTCCAATTCTAAGCTTAACTAAGGTAATCGAATCAAAACCTCCATAAATCCCTAAAATTTCAATTAAACATATCTCCACACTAAGATCGAATTAAGTCGATTCCTTTTGAGGGAATACTCACCTTGATGTGGGCTACAAGTTGAGCCAAAAATCACTGCCTATGGTGGCCGGAGGACGAAGCTCCGGCGAAAAGACTTCCGGCGGTTCCGGCGGCTTTTCTCCTCTTCCGGCGGGTTAGAGGCTCGGGGGCTAAGCCGGGGAGGGAGAGGAGGAGATGGGGGTCCGAACTGGGGTGGAGAGGCGGCCGGTGGCTGGCCGGACGGCGGTAGCTGGCGGCTGGAAGCTTTCGACAGTGGGAGGAAGAAAAACTCGGGTGGGAGGAGAAAGAATCGGGGAGGAGGAAAAAAAGAAAAGTGAGGGGAGAGAAATATATAGGCTTGGCCCAAACCGGTCCACACCACTTAACCCAACATTCCAAAATTTAACACCCCAAAATAACTTACATTTTTAATTGATAACTTTTACATGCTAACTCCGAATTTAACGCGTAGCATGTCTACGAACTCGTAACGACGTTCTCTACATCTTTCATGAAGAAAGTTTTCCCAAATTCCAAACGTAATAAAAAGTCAACTCTAGGGTCCTTAATTGATAACGGTTACTTAACACGGTAAAAATCCGAAGTAATACCATAGGTAAATAACCGTAAAATAACTTAAGAACCGGGACATGGAGAAGGATCAAGCCCTCTTGGAGAAGCTCCTAGGCGTGTTCCTCGCCCTAATCACCCTCTTGACATGGAGAAGGATCAAGCCCTCTTGGAGAAGCTCCTGACCAAAGGGGATCTGGCTTCGCGCACCGAGGTGGATGTGGATACGCACACGGTTCGGATCTTGGACAAGCAAAAGGTACTTGAAGTTCCCGATGAAGTATATGGGTCAACGGAGACTCCGCCGGTACCTCCTCCCGTAGTCTCGCGGACCACTTTGGGTGAAAAGAAAAGGCGCCACCATTATTCGAAGAAAACTCAAGGCGCTGAGGAGTCCCAGGTGACATATACCGGCAAGGACGTATCCGGGAACCCTGCTCCAAAACCGAAGAAGCATAAGGCGTCTTCTGGGGGCTCCGTTTTGACTCCCTCGTTGTCTTTACTTGCCCCTGCAGTTCCTAAAATTTCGAAGACACTGATCAAGCAGGTTCTCGATGAGTACGGTTATGCGGATGAGAAGTTCATCCGTGCAATGATCAGCGACTTGAAGGGGATCGATCTCGACCGGGTGAGATTCAAGGAAGGTTCTCCTTCCGAGTCCCGAAAGATAGCACGGGAACATCTGATGAAGGTTAGCGTACATGACGCGTTTGTTTTTTTTTTAAATTGTTCTCGGGGACTTGCTTATTTTAGCCGTTATTTGTAGTCTCTCTTCGCAATGTACTCTATTGATGCCAGCGAGGACACTGCCGAACTGAAAGAGCAGGTGGTCAAGCTCAATGGTCATGTGAGCTACCTCCAGACCGAAAAGGGGTCTCTGGAAAGGGAGAAACATGCCTTGGCCGAGAAGCTGGCCATGCTTCAGCTGCATGTTCCGAAGGTGGAGAGCAAAGCTGATCGGGTCCCAGACCTCGAAGCTGTATAGTGGAGTCCTTGAGGGTGGAGCTTGAAAAGTATCGCCCGCTTGAGGGTAAGCTTCGTGAGAAGGAATCCGAGATTGCGGAGCTGGAGAGCCTTGTTCCCGCACGCTGCGATCAGGCCGTTGTAGCTTTTAAGGAGTCCCAGGAGCTCAAAGATCTTCTCCAGTCTGCTCGAGATGAGATTATCATCGAGAAATTCAGAAAGTCGAATGAGCATGGGTACCTTGACAAATCTCGAATGCTCGCAGATCTGCTTGCTGCGCAGGAGAAGGCCAAAGCAAAGAACTCCCAGGCTATCCACCCTGAGGGTCCTCCCGAGGCCAATCCTGACAGTACCGGTGTCGACGTGAATGCGTCCGAGAGTGAGGACGAAGAAGATACAGTTGACTCGGTCGAGAATGACTTAGCTTAGGGCTTTGAACTGAGTGCAACCGGATTGTAATTTTTGTCTTTTTTTTTTGGAATGGCTTTGTGACTGCTCCGGGGAATATAGACTTCTGCCCGGAGGTCCGGTTGTTGTACTCATAATTTATTCAAGTTCCCATGTTGAATCCCCCATTTTCGTGCCTTTGAATTCTCTGTGTTTTGCCCTTTTTTTAACCCGGTGTATCAAACCGACAATTTTACTCCGGTGTTACAAATTTAACTTCACTATAGTGATACTAATTTAACTTCATCATTTCTGTAATAGTTGAATTTAACTTCTTCATTTCTATAATAGTTGTTATCAAAACAAATAAAGGCATCCTCCCGGATTGACCTACTCAAAACCCGGTGGGCATGATTTACAATTCTTGACTTCGATTAAACGGGGTAGAACCTAAGGTGCTCGGTGTTCCATGGGTGTCTGGTGACTTTGCCGTCCCTGTCCCTTAGGAAGAACGTTGCAGGGCCGACTTCTTCCACTATCTCGTCAGGGCCCTCCCATGTTGGATCAAGGGCCATTGGTTGGGTCATCAACCGCTTCATCATCCAATCTCCTAGACCCAAGGTTCGTGGTCTGACCTTGTAGTCATAGTGTCGGGCGACGCGCTGCTTGTAAACTTGGTTATGTAGGTCAGCCTTGTCCCTTCTCTCCTCGATAAGATCCGTGTTTAACTGGAGCCCCTTTGTGTTGGTTTGCTCATCGTATCCCTCGACTCTTCCAGTCGGTACCGTCACCTTGATGGGAATGACAACCTCCATGCCGAAAGCCAAGCTGAAAGGCGTCTCTCCCGTTGACTCCGTAGCAGTGGTTCGGATGGCCTACAGAGCTTCCGGGAGCATTGCTGCCCATAATCCTTTAACGTCGTCCAACTTCTTCTTGAACAGTTTCTTTACAATCTTGTTGACCGCATCCACTTGCCCATTGGTCTTTGGGTGAGCTACCGATGCAAACACCATCCGGGTTCCCACGTCCTTGTGAACTCGATGAGCTTCGGGTTGTTGAACTGCGTGCCATTGTCGGTTATGATAGTCTTCGGGACATCGAACCTACAGTAGATATTTTTCATGAGGAAACTCATCACACTGTCGGTGGTTATACGACTAAGCGGTTCTGATTCAACCCACTTGGTATAGTAATCCACCGCCACTATGACATATTTGTATTGTCCGAGAGCGGTGGGAAATTTCCCGATTAAATCTAAAGCCCACTACGCGAAGGGCCACGGAGACAGTAACATTGAGAGTGCAATGGACGGGGAATGGACCTTGTTAGCGTGTTGGTGGCATTTATGGCATCTCGCTGACACTTGATCTGCCATCTTCCCCATGTTGGGCCAAAAATACCCTGTTCTTAGCGCCTTCAAGGAAAGGAATCTCGATCCGGAGTGATTATCACAAACAGCTTCGTGGATGTCCCGGTTCGTGGATGTCCCGGAGGATCGTCTCACCTTCTTGTACTAATACACATTTCAAGTTGGGAAAGCAGTAACCCCTGCAGTATAGTTTACCGTTAATCAACGTGTATCTGGCGCATCTTGATTGCAATTTCCTCGCCTGCCGCCTATTCTCCGGGCGGACACCCTCTTTGATGAACTCAATGATGGGGTCCATCCATGTTGGTTCCTTGGGACCGGTAGTGATGGCGAATATCTCCGACATTGTCTTGTCGATACTCGGCCGGTCTAGGATTTCAACCTTCACCTTTTTGCACCCTTTTTGGCGGGTACCGGTGGCAAGCCGAGCCAAAGCATCGGCATGGCTGTTTTCCTTCCTAGGGATCTTAGCCACAGTTACTGACTTGAATCCGCACAAGAGAGCCTTTGCGAGTGTCCGATAAGAATTCAGGTGAGGTTCTTTAACTTCAAATGTCCCGCTGACTTGGTTCACCACAAGCTGCGAGTCACTGAACACTTCGACTCTTTTTACTTCAATCTCTAGTACCAGTTGTAGCCGCCCGAACAATGCTTTATACTCAGCTGCATTATTGGACGCGGAGAAATTAAACTCCAGGGCGTACTTATGCACGAACCCGTTCGGGCTAACCAATATTATTCCAGCCCCGCTCTTCTCTATAGTGACGGAGCCATCTACGAACAATTTCCAACACGGCTAGACTTCTTGGGGAGCCACCGTATCCTCTCGCTCGACCTCTGAGCACTCCCCGACTCTTTTCATAAGGGTCAATTTTCAGATAAAATCCGCAGCTGCTTACCCCTTGATGGCTACTCTCGACATGTAGTGTATGTCAAAATCTCCTAGTTCTATCACCCATTTGGCCAGTCTCCCGCTCGTCTCTGGCTTCTGGAGGACTTGCTTTAGGGGGCAGTTAGTGAACAGGGTGATGGAATGAGCTTGGAAGTAATGCCACAGCTTTCGAGCGGTCACGATGAGTGCTAGGGCCAACTTTTCTAAATCCGGGTACCTGTTTTCAACCAGCGTATTGCCCTTGTCTACATAATACACCGAAAGCTCCACGGCGTCATCTTTCCTGATCAAAGCCTAGCTTACTGTCTTACTGGATGCTGCCAAATAGAGATATAGCATCTCCCCGGGAATTGGTTTTGAAAGCATTGGCATGGATGCCAAATATTCCTTGATATTCCTAAAAGCCTCATCTTGCTCGGTCCCCCAATTGATCTGCTTGCAATGCTGGCTCTTGAGTAGTTTGAAGAACGGTGCGCACTTGTCTGCGAGTCTAGAGACAAACCTAGCGAGAGCCGCCACCCTGCCCGTCAGGGACTGCATGTCGCTCCAGACTTTCAGGACCACCATATCCATTATAGCTTGGACCTTCTCCGGGTTCGGTTCGATCCCCTGCCGCCTAATCACGTGGCCCAAGAACTTCCCCTTGACAACCCCAAACAAGCATTTTTCCGGGTTCAGCCTCATACCGTACGCGAGTATAATATCAAAAGTTGCTTGTAGGTCGCTAACGTGTTTGATCGCAGTGAGACTCTTCACTAACATGTCGTCCACATACACTTCCTTGGTAATCCCCAGCTACTTAGCGAACATCTTGTTCATCAGGCATTGGTAGGTTGCTCCCGCGTTCTTTAGTCCAAACGGCATCCTCTTGTAATAGTAGAGACCTTTGTCAATCGTGAAGGCGGTATGTTCCTCGTCCGCTAGATCCATCATTATTTGATTGTAGCCCGCGTAAGCATCCATAAAACTCAGCATTTCAAACCCGGAGGTGGAATTGACGAGTTGATCAATTCGGGGCAACGGGAAGCTATCTTTAGGGCACGCCCTATTAAGACTGGTGTAGTCCACACACATCCTCCATTGCCCTACCGCCTTCTTGGGGACCATGACCACGTTGGCCAACCACTGAGGGTATTTTGCTTCCTTAATAAACTGGACATCCAGCAGCCTCTGTACCTCTCCCTTGATGACGTCATACTTGACCACATTGAACGACCTCCACTTCTGTCGTACCGGAGGTACGCCTTTACGGACTCCCAGCTTGTGCGTGACTATATCACCCGAGATACCGGGCACGTCAGCATATGACCACTCAAATGCTTTGTTGTTGGCCTTCAGGAAACGCACGAGCTCCTCCCGTACGACCAGTGGCAATCCTGACCCGATCCTTGTGGTTCTTGTTGGGAACTCGTCCGAGATGCAAATGAGCTTCGTTTCTCAACTGATCCAGGTCTCTCGGACTCAGTTCCTTCTGCTGCAGCATTAATTTTGGGATCTTTGTATACATCTGACATGAGTTTACTAGTGCTCCTGGAGGCTAATACCTCTGCTCTTTTCCTACCATTATCTCGGTCAATAGCGTAGCATCCTCTTGCAGCCAACTAATCGCCCCGGATGGTAACAACACCCGTTGGGGATGATAGTTTCATCATCAGCATGTGACCGGCGATGAATGCCTTGACTTTCCAGTCGACAATTATGAAGTCTACCGTTGTTCTCAACGCGTTCCCCTCTAAACCTCCGAGAATCATAGTATGTGGTCAGATCCAAGAGGCTGCACCACGTCCCTGGAGAAGCTTATCAATGGTTCACTATCCTGCGTGAGCTTGCTGCTCCCCCTCTTTAATGCTCGCCAAGCATTTCTGAACAGGACATTCACGGACGCCCCGGTGTCGATTAGAATTTTCTTGCAGAGATAATGATCCAACTGTGCAGTGATCAGGAATGGATCCTCGTGAGGAAGCCCGATCCCTTGCTCTTCTTCTTCTTCGAACGTCACTGATTTCCACCTCACGTTGACATTCTGAGCGCTACAGCTTCCGAAGGCGTATATCTCTCACTTATCTCTAATCCCGAGGCATTGCTTCTTAGTTCTGTTACTCCTCTGGTCTACCCGTGCTCCCCCGCGGATCGTGTTGATTGTCCCGTACACGAATTCCCCCGCTGCTTGCCGCTGTCCTGACACGTACTGCTGAAGCTTTCCTGCTTTTAGTTGGCTCTCGATCATTTTTTTTAGCTCAACACAGTTATTTATCGCGTGTGTTGCTTCCCTGTGGTATCCGCAGTACTTTCCGGTATCCTCCCAGGTCAATCGGGAGGGTGGAAACTTTCTGGTTACTGGTCCCGAGATCGCTCCATTGTTCTCGTTCCACACCACCTCAGGGGTTTCCGTTAATGTGGTGAAGTTCTCCCTGGCTACGGGGACTGCCGCTCTAAACCCACTATCCCGATAGCTCCCTTTGCTCTTTTCCTATGGACCCCCCTATTTACTTGGCTTGCTTCCTACCTCTATCCTTGAACCTCTTGCTAGGAGTGAAAGCTCGTCCCTCTTGATCCCCTTTCCAGGTTCTTAGTTCTTGGATCGTCTTTCCTTAGGACTCGGACCTCATGTCTTCCTTTCTCTTGCCTGCATGTTGATCCTTGTATGTGTCATGGTATGCCTGGGCATGTCTGGTCACCATTTCCATTAGCTCATCATAGCCCTAGGGTTTTTCAATTCGTACTGCATATAAGAACTTCCCGGGCAACAGGGCCTGGTCGAAGGCTTCCTCAGTCACCTTCTTGTCGAAACTCCTGACCTTGGCTGTGGCCCCCTGCCAACGATTTACAAAGGTCTTTAGCCCCTCGGCGTGCCCTTGCTTTACCTTGAACAGCTGGGTGGTATTCTGCCTGTCCGTACGCAGTATGAATCGATTCACGAATCTGTCCGCTAGCTTCCTAAAGCAATCTATTGAGCCGGCCGGGAGTTCGTAGAACCAGCTCAGTGCCTCTCCCGACAGCATCTCCTGGAACATGTTGCAGCACGCGGCATCCGAATAACCCTTTGCGTTTGTATGGGATTTAAAGCTGTCAAGGAAAAGATGCGGGTCCCCTTCCCTCCCGTAGTTCAACTTAAGAGGTTTGGCTGCTTGAAAACTTAAGGTCTGCATGATGGTCCTTGTGAATGGTCCTCCTCTTTCTTTGAATCCCACGCCGGGCAGGTTGCGGGCCGCCCGTCTTTCTGCTTCGTCTACCCTCGTGGTCAGGTTCACCACGCTGTCGCGTATGGCCATCAGGACCGCCTCCACTCCCGTTGTCTCCAACCTTCTGTCTTCAATTGGCGTTGGGAGCGGCGGTAGGCCTTCTCTTTCCATAGCTTCTGGGAACAGGTTCGCCCCGACAACGACCGTCTTACAGGTGACCGTCGGTGGTGTTATCGGTGAACCTCCGCCTTCGCCCTACGCCTCTCGGATAGAGGCGGCCGCCCGATCAATTGCCTCGTCACTCTCCAGTCTTCTCGATAACGCACCCATTATCGTTGCGTTATCTCTCCCCAACTTTTTCTCCCGAGCAGCTGCGTCTAAGCGGTCCTGCGTCCTTTCTCTCTCCATATGTGCCACGTCCGCTCTCAACCTCTCCATCATGTCCTCCATTTCTTCCTGCGTGAGATCGCGCATCATTCCGTCCGGGGTCCTTTGTGAATCGTTTGTCGCTGGGGCGCATTCCAGTCTCTCATATATTCCTCCCGTCCTGGTATTGCTTCCGGCGTCCTATCTCCACTGAGGCCACTATGATCTCCTGTCATTATCCAGCTCCCGACTTCTGCTTCATTTGACTCCGTCATCGAGACTCTGGCTTTTCGTAAGATTTCCCACAGACGGCGCCAATTGTTTCTGCCGGATCCCATAGACCTCGTAGAAACTATTGCACGTGGTTCGTCCTTGGATATGTTCCCTCTTGTCTGCAAAAGGAGACCGACCGGGACTTTCTGGTCTTTCTCTCTCCGATGATAAAGTCAGTTATTGGTAGGTGAGTATTAAATACTAGGAAATGTTTCTTACCATTTTGGTTGACTTCACCATTGTATTTATAGCCCTGCGTTGACTTATGTCTTGCATGTTATTCGATGTGGGACAAGTATACTGTTGAGGTCTGTTAATTTGGCCTTCTGTGGAGTCTCCCCCTCCCGGCCCAGACTGCTATAGCATCCAGGATGAGGCCTATCCGATATGCCTCATGCTGGGCTTCGTAGCATCACGGGCCAGGAGAGGTATTTATCGACTACCGACTACAAAGACAAAAATGAAATGAAATTTGTCTGCATAATGAACCCACCTAAGTTAAAAAAATTTGTCCTATTAACAAAAAAAATTTGTCTACAAAATAAAATGGTTTGGAGGGAATCCATCTAAGTTAAAATTAAGGCTAGGGTTTCATTTACCTCTAAAGTCAGAAATTACATTATTCCAGTATCAGCCAACACATAAATGTTGTCTTATTAACAAAAAATTTGTCTGCAAAATCAAATGGTTTGAAGGGAATCCACCTAAGTTAAAAGGCTAGGGTTTACCTCCAAAGTCAGAAATTACTAAATTCTAGTATCAGCCAACACATAAATGTTGTCTTATTAACATAATTAAATAAAATTTTCACACAAGTTGTCAATTCATACAAAATTCAATATCAGACAACACATAAATGTTGTCGGATTAACATAATTAAGTAAAATTTTCACAAAAGTTGTCAATTCAATAAAATTCAATATCAGCCAACACATAAATATTGTCTTATTAACATAATTAAGTAAAATATTCAGACAAGTTGTCAATTCAATAAAATTCAATATCATACAACACATAAATGTTGGTCAATTTGGAAATCCCTCCAAAAGTTGAGAAAATATAACCTTCATAGTTGGACGACCTATAAGTGTTGTCTGAATGTAACTTTCATTTTGACAAACGAGACTAAAACAGACCTCTTTCTTCACCAACATATATGTATTGTCCCAAAAACAAACCTTTTTTTCAAAAAAAATTAGTATTGTCTAAGTGCATATTCCACCAACACAGAAAAAAAAATGTGTCGCCCCGAAACCCTGAACCATACTTAATTTTGTTTGTGTCGCCTGATGGGTGTTGCCTGATGCAGGAAATGGCATAGTGATAATTGATACATTTTAAATATCTATCAGATAGGAATATTATATGAGTTTTATTTAAAATTATTCTTTAAAATTGGGTGTATATGAAAATTCCCTAAAAGAAAATGGGGTTTTGAAGCTCACTTTTCTTTGGACTGATGGCCATTATTGGCATTTCTTGTTTAGTGGCTCAACAAAGACATGAAAGTGCAAGATTATTCTTTGCAATGATGTCTTCGACTCTTAGGTAACTTCCATGTGTGAAGACTACAGTTCGATTTCCCTAATAAATGTTTGATAAAACTCCTAGGACTAAGAAAAAGTTTTTTTTTTCCATGAGAATTCTAAAATGTGCAAGTACAAAGTAATCTCAGAGCAATCAGCCTTACCATTTGTCTATATGAGGATTCTTTGGCTTTTAGGTAGATCATGGTGTTGTGCGGAAGCGTTAAACAAACATGAAGTATCGAAATATGAGACAAGATAAATAGACAGAAAATCTAAAGAGATCAAAGATTTACGTGGTTCACCCTAAATCAAAGGGCTACGTCCACGGGCAGAAACGATGAGGAGATTCCACTAATATCAAAAGGAGATTACAAGGTGTTTAACACTCAAACCCAAAATCTCTATCACACCCAAAATACACTCACAAAGGAGAAACACCAAATAGAATAACAACTTCTATAGAACCCTAAATTGTGGCTCTTTTGTCTCTCACACCTTAATTGAAGACATAAAGCATATATTTATAGTACATAGACAAAACCCTAACCTAATAGGATCAAGTTGATTATATGGGCTTACTAAAAGATAATTGATGGGCTTATATTAACTTAAGCCACAAACCAACAATCTATGTCTTGGCTTAAATTAATCAAAAAATCTCCAAAGTAGAATCTTCCCCCAAGGTCTTCTCCATCAAACCCCGAAGGGTACTAATTGCAAATAGCAATCAAACCCAAGCCAAGCTTGAACTTGCAAACAGGAACTGTCTTGATCAAAAGTAGATGACTCTGACAAAGAGATTGAATTTCTTCATGCAAAGCAACGTCGTAGAACCAAAGTTGCTTCTCTTCAATATCACCAAACAAAAACAAGAACCTCTTGACTAGGCTGAATGAAAGCACACACTGGCACTTTCCTTAAAGCTTGAACAAGCTCCACCTGCTCACTAACACCGTGGCCTAAACCTACATCAATAGACTCTCCTTCAAATATTATGTCATACTCTTCAAAGTTCATAACTTGGCCGATTACAAATTTGGGTGATTTAGACTAGACACACCACAAGTCATAAATATTCACCCCATATGCAAATACATGGAATACAAATTTTGTCCTCCGCTCAAGCTTACCATCACTAACATGAGCACCAAACAAACAACTAATATCAGAATAATTAGCATGAGTACCAAACCATACCTTAATTGGAGTCTTGAAACAAAATGCAGACGATGGAGACCAATTAACTAAGTAGCAGGAATTAACAAATTCAGCACCAAAGTTCTTAGACTTATCGATCCAAGTTAGAAAGCATGCAAAATACTTTCTCTATGAGGGATCTACAAATATGTTATGCAATTTTTATACATGAAGTCTCACTATCCAGTCTTCACAGAACCGATCACACTAGACCTCAGCAAATACACTTGTACCAATATCTGAATATGGACTTGATGAAGAGGCAACTGATGGAGCACCAAAAACTGTGCTACCCTGAAGTGCGTAAAGATTATGGCAAATCAACTTTCCCGGAATCACAACAAGAGCACCCTTACTAACTCTTAGAACTCCACCTTGAAACGAAAACTTATAGCCTTGTGAGTCAAGAGTACCCAAAGATATCAAATTATTCTTCATATCTGGGACATGTATAACGTTTGTCAAAGTCCTGATAATTCCATTATGCATCTTAATTCGAACTCTTCCAATCCTCATAACTTTATTAGGAAAAGCATCTCCCATAAAGACAACTTCTATCAACAGACTGAAAAGTATCAAACCAATCTTGATTGAAGCACATATGGTGCGAGCATGCCGAATCAAACAACCATGCATCAACAGAAGAATCACCGGCAAATAAGGCAAAATCAAAAGTAGACTCTTCATCCACATAATTAGCATCATCACCAGAAGAATTTTCAAAAGACTTATTTTTGTTTTTGAATTAGGGCATTCAGGGGTCCAATGACCTTCTCTGTGACAATAGTTGCATTTACTCTTTCTAATCCGAGGCTTAAACTTCGAATTACCTTTATTACTGCTTTCCTCTATCTCTACTACGAACTACCAAACCATATTCTTGATTATCATTCAAATTGTCTGACACCTTCTTCTTTAGTTCTCTTGAACTCAAAGCTGCTTTGACATCTTCTAAAGAGATAGCCTTTCTTCCATACAGCATAGTGTCGACAAAATTTTCAAAAGAATGAGGTAAAGAGCATAGCAAAATCAAAGCCTGATCTTCATCATCAATTTTCACATCCATATTTCCCAAATTAGATATAAGCTTATTAAACTCATCAATATGGTTTTGAACAAGTGTACCTTCAGACATCCGAAGAGTATATAGTCGCTGCTTCAAATATAATCGACTAATGAGGGATTTGGTCATATATAATTTATCCAGCTTTAGCCACAAACCACGTGCAGTCGTCTCATCGGCAACTTCACGTAGAACCTTATCAGAAAGACATAACAAAATTGCACTAAGTGCTCGTTCTAACATGTCTTCTTTTTCTCCATCTGACAAAGTAGTTGGCAAAGCACTTGCAACTTTTAGCGCCTTCAATAACCCTTGTTGAACTAATAGGGCTCACATCTTCAAACGCCAAAGGTTGAAATCATTCCTCCCGTTAAATTTATCAATCTCATATTTCACCAAATTAGTAGACTTCATAATTGAATCCAGAATATGGAAATAACCCCAGATAGAACCAAAACTCTAGATATCAGTCTGTTGTGCGAAAGCGTCAAACAAACATGAAGTATTGAAATATGAGACAAAATAAATAGACAGAAAATCTAAGGAGATCAAAGATTTATGTGGTTCACCTTAAATCAAAGGGCTACGTTCACGGGCGGAAACGATGAGGAGATTCCACTAATATCAAAATGAGATTACAAGGTGTTTAACACTCAAACCCAAAATCCCTATTACCCCCAAAATACACTCACAGAGGAGAAACACCAAATAGGAAAACAAATTCTATAGAACCTTAAATTGCGGCTCTTTTGTCTCTCACACCTCAATTGGTGACATAAAGCATATATTTATAGTGCATAGACAAAACCCTAACCTAATAGGATCATGTTAATCATATGAGCTTACTAAAAAATAATTGATGGGCTTATATTAATTTAAGCCACAAACCAACACATGGATCATAACTAACACTTAATTTTAACCCTCCCGTCTAAAGCATTTGAAAACAAATACTTCTTAATTAAACATCACAGCAAATACAATGCAAACCAGTCCAACAGATTAAGATTCATTATACAAGCCACTTAAATACTAGCATCTCTAATCAGCCAGAAAGTTGATTTGATTAACATACTGATCACTTCGGAACAACGTGAACCACCAGGTCTTTCTTTCCACAAGCTTAAATGTGCAAATATCTCCGCACTTGATTTGATTAGCACGTCTAAACTCTGCCCACCCTCCAGAAAGTTTAACTGAAGTACAAGAACGGACGACTTTCACTTTCCATTTTTGTCCCTTTGAATTTTTCACCACAATGCTGTAGTAGCCCTGAGGAAGATGTTTCTTACTGAAGTCTGTTGGAACTGACTGCATGGTTTTGAAGCCAAAATTTTAAACAACACCAATCAGAGCAAGAAATGATCAAGGATTCAAGACTACATAGTATACAGGGATTGCGCAGCTCAAGTTGATGGTAATAAAGGCAGAGAGTTAACTGTGCGTAGAATCTATAACATGAATAATAATGTCAAAACCAAGTCTAACATGTTTGCTGGTTTCTTTGCAGGTTAAACATTAAAGCGAATAACGTATAAGATTAGCTTGCTTACCACATTATACAAGTGATTCAGCATAATACTTGCAAAAGAAGGGAACCCAGAATTATGCGATGTAGCAGCTTCCTCTTCTATTTCCTCTTCTTTAATCTCTATCAGTTCAGTGGACTGGCAACTTCGAATGTTTTCAACAGCAGCTTTACATACAAAAAAGAAAAATAAGTACTGACATGAGGTTATTTCCAGTAGGCAACATGTAATTAGCAACATTTTAATCATCTACCTGAATGGTTGTACTTTCTTGCTCTTCCCCGAGGTCTTTTCGTATTGTCAGCCCCCGTGGTTTTTTTCAGAAAATCGTTTCTCATGCATCCTGTCTCGTCAAAGATATCTATAGTAAAATGCATAGCTCTCTCGTACCTAAATACTAAAAACTCATAATCGCCCAAGGATTTATCTTTTATAAACTTCTGCCATCCATCCTTTAAATATATATCCCCTTCTATTTGACTCACTTGAACAATCCATGAACATTTTGAAGAACCCCTCAACTCCGAAGTTGCCGTTTCAGATAGTTCATTTAACATGTGCCTTCGGAACTTGGGTGGGATTCTCTACAAAAGTCAAGAACAGAAAACGGAAACTAAAAGTTCAGATCATGCAACTGATAGATAGGCAGTAGCAAATAGCAAACATGACCATACACACTCACAATTAAGTGTTACTTTGCACATTAAGCCACAAGTTATACAGTTTGAGTAGCACTTCCGAATTCTACTTGACAAAAGGAAAACAAACTGTCCAATAACTTGGCCAATATCAGTTAACCCATTCCAAGACTATTAAACCCACAAACAAGAATATGAAGCCACATCCTTTTCTTCTAATATTTTCTGCCTCAGATATTTTTATTATGTGTTTATATATATTCAACCAAAGAATTGAAAGAAATGTGAAACAGGTTTCTGAAGAGATTAATCGCAATCAAGACACGAGATCTTAGCATGGTTACATGTTCAGTACCAAAAGAAAAACAAGAGAGGATGCTAACTAAACAAACCAGTTTTTCCTTTTTCACCCAAACACATCAACAAAAACTGTAAATTTGTATGGATGGAACATTTTGGGTCAGATTGATGGCCTCCTAAATCCTAATATAACCGTGGTTCATACATCTTAAGAGAAAGACCAAGACATATACATGCTGATATGATCAGGTTTACAAGAACCCTGTTTGCAGTGACTCCACAAGACCACAACATTCAAAATAAAATGGTAGAAATTAAAGACATGGTGTGGAAGGGTTTGAAATTACCAGATCATCAGTGTTAAACCCAGTTATAATAATCTTGAAGAAGGTAGGCTCCTTGGATGCTCTCCTCTGCATTTTGGCCAACTAATGCCTCTCTAGAATTGGGCAGCAAAGACAGAAATGCTGAAAGACTTGAACTTTCACTCAATTGGACAGAAGTAAAGAGGAGTTGTACACAATTATAAAGCTTAGTACTGCAAAATCAACGGTTCAGATTGAAATGAATGCGAGTCACCCTTTTAGGTTTGAGCCAAACAAGCTCATCAGAGAAGTTGAGAAAGTAGTGAAATACTGCACAGAAAAAAAAAAAAAAAAAGACTGGCACTACGTACAATTGCTCGCTTGTTCTAGTAGCCAACAACTGTATTTCAGAGCATTAACACCATCAATAACTATGAAGTCAGAGAAATGTAAATTCAACACTCTGTGTCAGTCCAATTTCAAACTCTAGAGTGCACCTATTATTTATAACTCATGAGAGCTAAAATGAGAGTGGATTTTTCTTAAGCACCAAATATTTAGTTAATCAAAATTTGCAATTTTCAATTTGGAGTACAAAGTACAGATCAATAGAAAGTAAGAGCTGTGCTCACTCAGAGTGAAAGTAAATCTCCACAAAACCCAAGAAAATAAAATAAAGGAGACAGAAAATTAAAATAATCACTCTTTGGTTTCTCCTCTCTGCAGTTGTTTTATACAAGCATTATGTACAGGAAATTATTAAACTACGAATGCAGCAATACTCATCACTATAAAACATGCCGTTTTGCAGTGCTTTCCTCTCCGGCCATCTTGGAAATATTGATATGAAAAAAACAGTTGCAAACCATCCAAACTATTAGGATTAGGAAACATAAGCAAAACCTTATTAGCATGATCGATCCAATATTCATATTGCAAAACAATAAAAAGGAGATCAACCTTATTAGCAGTCTTGATTCATAGATAATAATGAGTCAGCAAGTCTATTTCTTGACCAGGAAAATAAACGAGGGGTAGCACAACCACGTAATATACCAACAGTTGCAGAAAAGGTTGCGGATGGATTGTTTGAGATGCATTGTTGTTAGTGGCACAGTGATGAATCTATATCTAAAGGTAGATAATGATAATTTTACTTCTCAATTGTACCAATTATCACCGTCACTGTGTTTGATAGTTCCCCCCCCCCCCTTCATTTTACAACTTGTACTCTATATTTAGGGTAAAGCATTGGTAATTTGCAAGGGTTGCCTTATTTTCAAAAGTTCAAAAAATAAAAAATGGAGATTCAGTTGCCGGCCTATGTTCAAAAGTTGATAAACAATGTAGTTTAGATCATGTCTAAACTGCAACTGCAACTGCAACAAGCAAAACCGCGATTTCCATTCTTTGAGTAAAACCACAGGAATCGAGCAGCTTCACATCCGCTGCTTGATAGTAGGGCAAAAGCAATAGGAAGTTTGAAAATTTATCACAATTTTACCAATTACCAGCTATTGTAGTTCAAGCAAAGATTTATCAGTCGGCAAATTGCAGAACAGAATTCAACAACACATCTCATCCAGGGCCATTCGATTACAATATTTCATGGACCTAAGGAAAAAGATTAAAAAAGAAACTAATTGATACCAAACAGATAACTCGACCAAAACCTTCAAGTCCATGGCTCAACTGTTGATGCCTTGATCATCAGATATGAACATAGATCAAAAAGGTTGTCTAACAAGATATTCTTATACTTCAAGGCTAAAATATGATGCTATGCAACACACAGATGGCATGTGAGAGCAAACGAGAAAATTCATTCCAAGAAAGAAAAGATAACAATAAAAATAGAGCATTAGTAGATGACATCCTTGATCAGCTACAACTTCAGACAACTTCAGTTTTGAGAACTAACAGGTTCTGTTGGAGGGGCTGATCCGTCTCCTTCTACATTCCTGTCACCAGTCCTTTCAGCATCGGAAGCTGACGACTGGTCTGCATATCCATTGGTAGGTGGCTGTGACTGCTGATCTGGCTGATGCTGTGATTCCCCATTGGCAGAAGGGTCTGGCTGAGCATACCCACCTTGTCCATATGATGCTGGCTGAGATGCTGCAGAAGCATCTTCGGCTGGCTGCTGCTCTCCATAACTTTGTTGGTAATATCCTGCTTGAGCGTGTGGTTGGCCTGTGCTGCTCGGATGAGACCAATACCCAGACTGTGGGTTATCTGTTGGCTGGCCATAAGGAGGTGCATATGCAGATGATGGCTGAGTCGTTTGTGCCGAAGAGCTGCCATCTAGGCCTGATGGCACTGTGGGTGGCCCATATCCAGGAGTTGCATATTGTTGCTGATCAGATGCTGGAGCCTGACTAGAGATGTTATGTCCATAGTGTGGTGGCTGCTGACCATAACTCTGATCATAACTTGGAGGTTGCTGAGCGTAACTCTGATCATAACTTGGTGGCTGCTGAGCGTAACCCTGATCGTAACTTGGTGGCTGCTGAGCATAACCCTGAGATGTCTGATTGTAGTAGGCAGGATTTGGGGGAGCTGACCCCATTGGTGGTTGTTGTCCATAATAATTGTATCCACTGCTATCCTGAGGTGGCTGAGATGGTACCTGGTTTGACTGATCCCAACTTGCTACCTGGGCCGGATAGTTACCATAGTATGAGGTAGGTGCCGTAGGTGTACCATAACCTCCGGGCTGTGTGTACCCATAATGAGGCTGCTGTTGCTGAATTGGAGATTGTCCAGGCGGGGCCCAATTACCAGAAGGGGGATAGGAGGGTTGATGCATATAGCTATTGGTACCAGATGCGTTTAATAAACGCTTCTGCAGGAAGTGATACAAAAGATGTTGAGCAACCATCCAGAAACGACAAGGGATATAAGAATACAAACATAAAAACATACTAAAAGAAGAGGGAAATTTAGAACATGACGGAAAGAATAAAATAAATCCACCAAATACCCTTCCAATCCCTAAACCAGAAAGTTTCTTTAAAACAGCTTGTATTTTTTCTTCTAAGATTTCATAGCAGTTCCAATTGCATTGCTAATTTCAAAGATACCCATAATGCTAATACATTCTTCTCTTCCAGTAAAAGGGAAGGCTACCCTATTTTTTTTCCCGAAACTGACCCGAAACAAAGCTTTCCAAACAATCTTTTCTGACCACAACAAAGTACCGTGTACAAAGAAGGTTTGGGACCCTGAAACTACTGCTTTAGGAATTTTACCCAAATGACACAAACGTTAGTGGTCAACCTTTTACTACACAAAAAACCTTTTTTTAAGCTCTGCATATTTCTCACTCAAATTAGTTCTTGAAGAGTAACTAAAGACCCCCATTTTTTTCCTGGTCCAAAAGAATGCAAGCAAATGTACTGACACTTGCCGGTTTATGTACAAATTTGAAATTGTTTTAGACCAAGACAGGAATGCAGAAGAAGACCAGATGAAAGCTGAGATGTGATCCCAATATTTTGCACAAGAGATTACCTATATAATTCATTTCTCTAGGCATATTATTTTATTTATTTCATGAAGTTCACAAAATCATTATTGAACTAAAAGGAACAGAAAAGACAAAAACGTTGGGTCAAAAAAGCTACGTATGATGACTCACCCCACTGATAACTTCGTTCACCAATTCTTTGGCTGCCTCAATTTGCTCTTGCCCTCCATTTATATATACTGATCTCTCAGTTGATGTATCACCAGGAGGAAGGTGCAATGGTACAATCTGAAAATGACAACTATATGTTAAATACAATTTAAGATAAAAGTACATGTGAACAAAATGAGTGCAAGGATTTTTCCCTGTATATGCTCTTTGTAAAGCCGTAATGTTTTGTTAGATTTTCAATGCAAGGATAAATAAAGGCATATGCTGCCAAAGGGTCCTGAGTTCAGACTTCCACAGTCGCAGAACATAGTAAACTGGGCACTTAAACAAAACAACTGGTTCCCAGTTATATAGATTGCCCCACTAACTCCATTGCTCTTTTCAGAACCATTAGTGATATCGAATTCTAATAACACAATAGCCTCTTCACATCCGTACAATATGTGAGCTCCTAATTCTTGCAGCCTATTAAAACTATCCAACCAAAAGTAGCACCATTGCAAATATGACCCAAGTGTTGTCAACAGTATCTTTATAGTTTTCATAAGGTAGGCAGATTACATAAATAATACATGTCACCAATAACCAATGGATTTAAGAGAATACACAAGCAGCAGTTCATAATATCACAAAATACAAGTCCCAATAATGTATTTTAAATTTTTAATCCCCTTAAAATACCAACCTGAATGCGAGCTCCTGACTTGGCTTGCATATTCCTGATAGTCTCACCCCCCCTTGCCAATAATCAAAGCAACCTACAAGAATCATTAGCGCCAACTTCAACCATTAGCATCAGCCTCAACATAGTGAAGAAGAGAGAGAGAGAGAGAGAGAGAGAGAGAGAGAGAGAGAGAGGAGGGGGGAGGGTGTTCCTACCTTATTGTTTGGAACTTTCATGACAAACTGTTCCCCTCCAGCTTGCATTGAGTTAAATCCCTGATTTGTAGGTGGAGCAGCGCCCCCTGCATCTGCCTGTAAAACATAAAAATCAGATTCTATTTTAAGAAAGAAAGAAATTTTTCGAAGCATAAAATATCAAGAAACTTTAGGCTGTAATTAAAAAAAAGTAAAAACATAATTTTACCTCTGCTATTACATCATTGATAAGTTGTTCTGCTCTACTAATCTGTTCAGATGTACCCGTCAACTCCACATCTCTCGTTAGAGAATTAGGATTAGCTTCTGAATCCCTGGTTATCTGGATTTTTGCCCCAGACTGTAATTGTAGTTGTCTTATCGTTTCTCCTTGCTTTCCAATAATTACACCAACCTGTAAGATGGAATAACAGGAGACAATTTTAGTATTTCATAAAGAACCATATGGGTATTATACCACGACCAAGTCAGAAGAGCTGCAAGAAAACAAGAGGTACCTTTCCATTTGGAATATCTATTTTCTTGCTGGTGCCTGAACCATAAGAGTGTCCTGTTTGTGCAGTGAACACTGAAATAACATGTTAGTTTGGAAACCAAAGACTAGAAAATGGTTTCATGCAGTTCTATCTAATAAGGATCGCAATATTGATCTATAAACATAATACAAAGCATCTGAAATTATCAAAGACACCTGCATTTAAACTAATGCATTAAGAGAAATCACCAGAAACATTATCTTAGCTACTAAATGAAATAAAATAAAAAAGTTAAACAGCTCCTTCCTCAAAATTATACTGCTGAAGAGAATTGAGCACAATGTGTTCTGTTTCCTTTTTTTTCTTTTTCTCTTGATTGAAAAGTAAACAAAAGAGCTTACTGATTCTATTAACTCCTAAAAAGCTAGCAGTCAAGCATTGAAAGACTTCATACTTCAAAAAATTGAGGATCATAAAATTGAGACACGGTGCCACACTTCTCTTCAGCCATTGACTTAACACATACCCCTATTCGTTGCCCAGATACTTTAGCCCTCTTTCAAATACTGTTATCGGCACTACTACCAATAGTAAATAGCCAGCCAATGCTCTTCGAAAGCATGAGCTTTCAAGCAGCTGGCTTAAGCTTTAGGATCCTAAGTCTTAATCCATTTGCTAACTATCTCCTAAAATCCCAAAAACGAAAGCATCAATGACTACGGAGCTGCATTGTTTCCGGTACTCATTCCCATTCTACTCAAAACCTAAAATCTCCATAAATCTTGAGCTAGAGTCAGCTCTAATTTTCTCTCTTCTTATTCAGCTTTCAATTTCAATTCGGAGATAAAAAAATAGCAAAAATCAATCACAAGAGATGAAACTACAAAACCCTAGAAACGCAGAGTCGAATTGGGAGAATGAAAGAGCACCAACCAGGGTAGGCGGGAGCGGAGTAGACGGGGTTGGGCTGGAACGACGACTCGTCGTCGACTCGGGGGCGCTTCGACTCGGCATTGGTGACGAGCCGGGCGGCGATTTCCTGAGCTTTCTGCTTCGCGAGTAGGATACTCATGTCTTCCAGCTTCCGCTTTGCACTGTCGCCGGCGGCGATCTCCGGCCGTCGATCTTTCTCCTCCGTCATCTCTCGCCGGCGAAATTGGAAGAGAGAGAAAGAGAGAGAGAGAGAGAGAGAGGAGCTCTGAGCGAAGAGAGAGAAGAAAGAGAAGGAGGGGAGGAAAAGAGTTGGTGGAAGATTACATAGGGCTACTGATTTGATTAGTTAAAAAATCGGACTCCAATACGGCACCGTTTAGGTAGTCCGGACCTAAAACGCACCGTCTTATTCTATGGAATTGTTTTGCTACAAGAATTTGGAGATCTTTCGTCCAAACAAAAAATAAAAAATTTAGAGATCCAATAACAATTGACCTAGGTGAATTGAGTTTGGTGGTAGCTAGGGCGCTCTGACTGCTCTCATATAGCGTCTTTGAGATGAACTATATGTAATAATTTACGTTCACGTTTTCTTACATTCATATCTCATAACATAATTTTATGTAGCTGTTTGTGGTAGTAGGTTTGGGTTTAACATCATGTTAGTCCTTATAATTTTAATTTAATCAGTGTCATTCGTGCGTGTCTAAGTTTTTTTTTTTTGATTGAAATAGAATTTTATTAACTTCAGACCAAAAGTTATATGGGTAATAATTCTCAAAAGAGAACCCCCAGTACATCAAACATTACTACCAGCAATTAACTGAAGGAGCCATTCAGGCCCTTGCTCTTTACAAAACCAACCTTCTGCTAATGACAAAGCCCTTCTAGCTAGTTCATGTGCTACTGCATTGAAGCGTTTCTTCACATGCCTCCATGAAACTATCTCAAATTCAGTCATAGTCAACCTCACTACATCAAGAACGCCTCCTATCTCGCTGAAGTCCCAGCCACGTGTCTAAGTTTATAGGTGTTATTGATTAAATTAAAACCATAAGAATTAATATTCTTTACGACACATCTTTAAGCCCAATTACTTCGGTCTTTCCTTTCTGCATTTACATTCATGTTTTCAATTCCTTTCCCTAGCTGCGCTTAACAATTTGGTATCCAGAGCCATGCCGATTACTCGATTAGGGGGCTCCAAAACCAGCTTCCCTCTCAACAAATCTCTTCTGCTTTGGTAGATCCACCACCCTCACCCCCTCCTAGCCGTTTCACTGAAATTCCATCTTCCTCAAATTTTTCCCCAGAAACACAGCTTGCTAATTTTCAGCACACCATTGATTATCGATCTACAAGGCCAGCATGAGGACCTTCATGCTTCCTTTGATACCCTGAAAAATACCATGTCTTCCCAATTTGAATCACTCAAAACACTGTGATTCAATGCTTGGCTCATAGACCTCCTGTTGAAACCAGACCAAAGCACTGAATCCTTGGCCCATGAAGATAAAATATGTGGACCTTAATTTTTTTTTTCTTTTCTTTTGAGTTAAATTATACTTCATTTCATCGAAAATAGATCTACTGTCTTGCGTAGAAAGGACAAATAAGATCGTTTGATTCATGTAAGGTAATACTCTTCTTACACAATTCTCGCTCACTTGATAACACAAAATGAGTCTATAATCACATAGACAATAAATTATTGGCAAATTATCACATAGCCTATAATCTCTTACATTTTCTTTTAGACATTGATTGAACATTGAGATAAGTGTGTGTGTGTTTCGATATGATATGTTTGATTCAACTTGGATGAATTCTTATCTCAGTTGACCTTTTCTTTTCACTCATTAATTTCACCAAGACCTTTTCTTTTCACTCATTAATTTCACCAAGATATAGTAGGTAGTGTTTACTTTGTTGCTTCTGAAGTGTTGCTGGTACTTTGAGGCTGGTAAATTCAATTCATTGTATTCTTTCTAAAGATTGAATGTGCTCTTATGTTAGTTATCTTATCCATCACCTATTAACTTTATACTTGTGCATATACTGAGAGAGTAATTTTTTGATGTCATATTGGAAGGTGCAATTGACTTCATGGCTTTCAATATCAGATGGTGCCAACGATCTAGTTTGAAAGATGCTGACACAGGACCAAAGAGAATTACTTCACTTCTTGGTAAGCTAGCTCATATTCAAGATACTGCTTAGTGTACATAAGATAAGCGCTTATGCTTTTGGAGACTGCAATATAATCTCTACCACATTACATTACTAAGCTTGAGGGTTGTAATTTGTTTATATTACCAATATTCTGTGGAGCCATGGGAGCAGCTGAAAGAGTGCGTTGAGGTGAGCCATGGAAGCAGCAGTGGCAGGGGAAGAGGATGGGGTCGAGGACGAGGTTGTGGATGTGGTGCTCAAACCACGGAAAGAGTGCCTGAACTGATGTCATTATTAAGTTTGTCATTATTACTTTATTAGGTTTGTGTGCGTTGGCGAAGTGGCTGCCCAGATTAGTAGGTATGGGCACTTTTCAACTGATGCTCATAATTAGGTTTGTGTATATGAGACAATGGTGGTTAAAAGAAATAGAATTGCAATGAATGATTTTGGATGTGGATTTCTCCCCTTATTATTTTTTACACACATATTACTAGGACCTGTAAATTGATCAGATCTGGAGCGGATCGACCTAGATTCAGATCCAGATCCTGATCCGTAATATAAATTTTGGATCCGGATCCGACCCGTTACTTGCCGAATCTTTCATAACTAGATCCAAATCCGGATCTGGCGGGTTAACGGATATCCGACATGTTAATCTGATCCGTTTATAATAATAAATATTTTCAAATTTTAAATAATAATTTCTTAATTTTATCATAAATTTTCATAAAACACTAATGAAATAGGGTATTTAACACTAAACTACCATTTGAAGGTACAAATGATAAAATAGTCTTCAAATGTTCCACATGATAAAAAGGTCACCATTAAAACATGTTACATGATAAGATGGCCACCTTAAAACATCTTAAATGATAAAAAGGTTTATTTTCATTCTTTTTACATGACCATTCTACCCTCCTCTCTCTCTCTTGTCGCCGACGATCGTCGACATGGATCGCCTTTCTCTCTCTCTTATCGCCGACGATTGTCGACATGGATCGTGAACGAAGCTCCAGTCTCCGGTTGCAAATACATGCACTGCATCAGAGCTTCGGCGAACACCGCTCCCCCTTAATTGATACATCCACTTCGCTGCGCTCAGCCACCACATTTCTCTCTCCCTCAACATCTCCAGCTTGGTCCTTCTTCTTCATCGCCGTCCAAGTCTTCAATCGTTTTCTTCTTTTCAAGGTAATCGGAGAGGATCTAATAGCTTCTTTTATGTTTAAGCATCTTTTTTGTTGTGTAATTCTGCTAGAGATTGAAGTTTTTTGTTTGATTTTAAGAGCGATTGAAGTATATGTGTTTGATCTGGAAGATTTTGTGATGATTCTGCTGTGTGTGTGGTGCTTGGAGTTGGATATGGAATTAGCTTTGAATTTTATTGATCGATCGGTCTTCCATTCATATCTAAAGATTTTAGGAGGTATTTTGGAGTTGTGATTGGTTAGGTTCTGATCAAGATGTTGATTGATTGAAATTGTAGAGTGGAAGACCGAGGCTTGAAGACTCACCATGGGCTTGTGAGTTTATTAATGCTTCAAGTAATTTGCATTTGTAATTGTTGCTTATAGAAGCATTATATCTCTATAATCTTGTTGAGTGATAATGATCAATGCAGTTGTAAGTTTGCTGATCAGTTTCATTTTTTGATGGTTTCCAGCTTTACTTTGATTTTTATGGTATTCTGAACTGGGTTCACTCCATAAGAACCTGAAGGCTTTGACAATGAAGCTTATATAGTTAAGCACACATATGGATCTTCTTCAGCAACTTGTCATCATGATGCTATAATTGATTCACAAATCTCATTGTACTTGTCAGCCTTGTTGTTGCAGCTTTACTTAAATAGAGAGGTTTGACAAAATTAATAAGGAGCTTAAATCATGTAACTATAAATGACTATTGTACGCACACCAAGTGACTGATAAATGGCCAAACAGAACCAAAAGCGCACCTGACTCCCGACGAAGATGAGAAACTAATCGAGGTTGTTGCCCTTCATGGTGCAAAGAACTTGACCTCAATAGCCTCCAAAGCATGTCTGTATTATATATATGCATGAATGTAACCCAAATCAATCACATTATGTACTTAATGATCCAGAGAATAATGAGTTTTCGGTGTAGGGCTAAATCGGAGCGGCAAGAGTTGCAGGCTGAGGTGGGTGAACCATCTGAGACCCAACATCAAGAGAGGAGACATGTCTGAACAGGAAGAGGACTTGATTATTAGGCTGCACAAGCTTCTTGGAAATAGGTAACCCTTCAGCTCATTTCATTTTCCTTGCTTATGTAGTCGGTCATTATCGAATATTCGGACTTGCATTGTGTGATGTATGTGCAAATTTTATTGTTCTAAGGTGGTCTTTGATTGCGGGGAGATTGCCGGGTCGAACAGACAATGAAATCAAGAACTACTGGTACACTCGTTTAAGCAAGAAAATCCAGCAGAAATAGAAGCAAAGTAACAATGAAACTAATGGGACGATACAATTTCCGGCAGTAGATGAGAAACCAAGTGTAGCAGATGATGATCAGAAGGTCCATGTGGAAATGAAGCAAGAGTGTTTGGCAGCAGCAACGGGTACGAGTGCGGCTCTAATCAAGAAAGAGGAGGTGATCGATTCTGAGGACTACTCCAACACTTACATTAACAATATTGATGCTGACGAGTTCCTTAATCTGCTCAATGAAGAACCTTTGAGTTGGGAGGTTCCGCAAATTTCTTGAGCTAGAAGATGCACCATTGCTCGACTGATGTTAAATATTTGGTGAATCTAGTATTCTAGTAGGTTTCATGTGAGTGCACTAACACTTTTGGATGCTCCTCTAATCATGGTTTTTGTAAATTTTGTTATATAACTACTTACGTGAACGGAATGTCTACTAAATCACTTGAACATGATCTGCGCTGTAGTGTCTATCGTGTATTACAGTAGTAGAGTTACTGCATTTCGGGTGCTGTTCGGATGTTATTGAGATATGACTTGCAGTTTCCTATTACTAGTGTAAGATGCTTTAGAGATGTTTCAACTTATACAGATGTGGTTTCAAATTGTTCAAACAGTGGTATCTGTTTTTTGAATATTTACAAAGACAAGAAGAACCATAATTATATACTAGGTGGTTGCAAGTTGCAGTATATTGCTTCAAATCATTTCCATGGAACTGATTGATGCATGTGACGACTGAGTTGGCTTGTGGAAAGCGTTAACTAGCTAGTAAGTAACACTTTGGTTTTTGGTTTCTGGCCAATGGTAATGTAAAGTATAACCTGATGAAAGCTTGGAAATTTTATACACGAAACATTAACAATCAATTAAACATTTGATTCTGAGCTTCTGTGCAGTAATGTATCAAGTGATAGTAATTATTGCATCTTCAGCTCTGTGGAGAATCTATTGCTTCATCCGTATTCAGAAGTAACTAAAAGCTATTGGCCAAAACATAGGTTTAGTTGAGGACTTTGAAATACACATAAACGCAACCATAATCTCCTTATTGATCAAACATCAGAAACTACCTTCTTCTCTGTTCTGCGTGTCCAGGAACATCTTGAAGTTGAGCAATGGCTTCTCTTCTCCTGCCAAGATTTTGTTCTACTACTCATTTTTTCAAGATCATTTTGGATGACACTTCTTGACACAAATTTGTAAGTACCTCTGTTTCTCTCTTCATGCATGTGTATCTTGCTAGTCCTTGCATATGTGGATGTTCAATTAGGTGAACTAGAAGCAAGAAAGAAGCGAGTTTCAATCCATTATTAAATTGGGATCAATTGAACTATATATAACTGGGTTTGGGTTTGGCTCATTCGAGTGATTTCCCCTTACTTTCCATTCATCTATTGTTGACTTGTATGAGAAGAATTCTACTTGCAGAACTGAAAAACATACTTCAAGAGTACTGAATGTAAATTGTTGTTTTCAAAGGAGGGTTTCATGTTATGACAAAAATAAAAAAGAGTTGCATGTGACTTGGTTTAGTTTGTACAGTGTTTAATTTTGGCAATTCATGCTGAGTAATAGTATGTCACTATCCATTTATGTATGCATGTAACTATCCATCTATGTATACATGTAACTATCAATGTAACTATCCATCTATGTAACTATACATGTAACTATCTATCTATGTAACTATGCATGTAACTATCCATGTAACTATCTATCTATGTAACTATCCATCTATTATACATGTAACTATCCATGTAACTATCCATGTAACTACAGTTTGATAATTACATGGGTAGTTACATACATGCTACACTTGTGTAAGGACATTAACTTGCTTATGTAACTATCAATGTAACTATTCATCTATGTAATTATCTATGTAACTATTCATCTATGTAACTATGCATATAACTATCTATGTAACTATGCATGTAACTATCAATGCAACTATCTATGTAACTATCTATGTAACTATCCATCTATGTATGCATGTAACTATTAATGTAACTATCCATGTAACTACAGATTGCTAGTTACATGGGTAGTTACATACATGCTACACTTGTGTAACAACATTAACTTGTCTATATAACTATCAATGTAACTATTCATGTAACTATTAATGTAACACTCCATGTAATTATCTATCTATGTAGCTATTCATGTAACTATGCATGTAACTATCTAATGTGTGTAGTCATTGTTCACAACCTGGAAAAAACCAAAATCCCTGTCTGAAATGGTTGAAAACTAAAGTTATCTGCATAATAAGCTACATAAGTATATACATATCTACTCATGTAACTACATAAGCTATGTAACTATATTAACTATCCATGTAACTACATTAACTATCCATGTTTTGATCGAGATTCAATGTTCAGTTACTTGGATAGTTACATACACATTTAACGACTACATTGCTACATGGTTTTCAATAGTTACTTGGATAGTTACATATACAATTAACGGCTACATTTCCAGTTACATGAACACTTGCTTGGTAGACTTTTCTCCTTTTTTTTCAGTTTTCTACAGAATGACCTTCCCTCCTTCCAACGGCTATAACTTCCTCTACAAAATAGCTATCAATGATCCGCGAAAAGTTCTGGAAACTAGACTCTTCTAGCTTTCCGTTGATATAAGGCAAGTTTTCTGGATCGCTCTGAACTGCTCGCAATTTATCGTCGAATTTGACTGAAAATCTGGGCAAAATTCTGTATTTCTTAAGATTTCATCTTTAATGCGCATCTCTTTGCAGCGTATAGCATCTCTTTCCTCACATTAATTGCTCAAGAAATTGAGAAGGTCAGCCCTCGCTAGCACATCAAGGTCCACTGCTCTCTCATCGAGCAAAAACACCAAAATTCATTCATAGACATTTCCTCAAACACCTTGTGTGCATAACCAAATAACATAACACAAATTAAACATCCCAAACAAACATGCATTTACAATCTAATCAATAAAATATTCATAACACAACATTCTATTTCATAAATAACATACCCAGAATACAATAAAACCCATGAATTCAAGTTTCTTTTTCTACTTCTAGTTTTAATCACATAAAAAAGAAAAAGCAATCAAGTGATAAAGAAGAGAGAAACATATGGGTAAGCTGAAGACAATGATCGAAATTAATCCGAAAAGCCATGACATAAGAGATTTGTTGAAGGATGAAAGAAAAATCAAAGAGGATGAAATCGTCGAAGACGACGGCAGAGAGCTTCGTCGTGTGCTTCTAGATCTGTTCTCTCTGAGCTCGTTTTGGTAACTGCATTAATTTCTCTATGGAGGACGACGGGTACGCCGGAGAGAGTGATTTGCCAGAGAGAGAGAGAAAGAGAAGAGAGAAGAGAGAGAGAGGGAGAGAGGGAGATGAGTTGAGAGAGTGTGAGAGAGATGATCGTGGTTAATATGTTGTTATTTTTGTCAGTGGCATGATATGTAATTTTAAAAAAAATTATGGGTAACGGTTTAAAGAACTTAAATTGGTGTATTGTTTTATCATCAAGGAACATTTGTTGACAGTTTTATCATTTGTTACTTCCAAATATATCATTTTATCATTGGCCCAATGAAATATTATAACAAAATAAAGGTTTACATTAAAAATTGAATTACATGGCCAAAATACTCCTTAATTGTTGTAAATATTTACAATCAAGTGTCTGTCCATTCATCTTCCAAGGACTTATATGTAATATCTTAATAGTATAGGGACTTATCTTGTAATCCCTACCTCTATATAAAAGAGGCATATAAGACATAATAAGAGGTTACTTCTTCCTCTCCTTACATTTTGTTCTTCTCTTTCCTCTCTATCTCATTCATAGTTTATAACACGTTATCAACACGATTTCGCTCATTCGTTCTATGAACTCCATGACGATCTATGAGATGTTGGTGCAACTTTTGTTACTTATTATCCATACTCACGATCTATGAGTTCACTTCAATTTTAATTATATCTTGTCTACATATATACTTTAATTTGTTTATATTACTCAATTCCATGATTACAATTGCTTATATTAGTGAGCCTGAAGTTTCACCAATAATACTCGAACTTGCAGTTTCGAGATTATGAACCCGAAGTTCAAATATTACAGTAGACTTGCAATTCTAATTGTTTGCATAAACCTGAAGTTTTGTGCATGTATATGTGATCCATTGTTCACAAGATTCAAACCAGAAGTTTCGATATTGATATTTCTTTCTTATGAACATGAAATTATAAACAGCATAATTGGATCCATGATGATCGATTTGGTTTATGATGCAAGATTATTGCTTAAGACCATGAACCATGGTCTATAAAATTATAGGTGGTTTGTATATTATTGATTTAAATAAATAATCTATGGTTCTTATTCCCATTTGTTTGGATGAGTTTTGCAATATCATGGTGCAATTCTATGCATTTCTGTAGATAGTTTAATGGAACTTTTGAACACATGTTCAATATGCGACATTGAGAATCATTGTTCTACCTAAATCAATGAATGGATGCATTTGCGTTTTCTGATATGTAACATGATATGGCTATAGATGTGGCTATAGTAACCACACTATGTAAAAATTGGATTCTCATATATCTGTCATCCATTGTTTCACATTATATATATTATATTATGTTTAATAACATAACAAGATTATGTACAATTGATACATATGCATTTTTCTTTTCGTATAATGTTAACCAACCGTTTGTTTAGAATTCTATAATAAATACAATTAAATATATTTAATATGTTTAATATGTGACACACATTTCCATATGATTAATATGTTTATTATTGCAATTAGTACATATTGAATTAATGATGCAACCGTTCAAATGCTTTTACAGTTAACATGACTAATTTTGAGGTCCTTATTATGAGTGAGTATAGTTAGTTGATTACTTTACCTTCCAAATGTTGTTGAAGTCATAAATTTCACAATCAAAGATTATTTTTTATCAACACCACTTAATAAGTTTTTAAGTCATAAATATGTGTAAAAGTTATATATATACAAACAGTTATATATATATATATCTGTTATGTGCCTATTCAACCTAAGATTGTTCTCAATGAGAGCTGGTACACCCTCTTATGCAATATCATTATCTATTTGTGAATTTTATGTTCATAGATCGAGACATGATGTCTCTTAATTGAACTATAGAAGCTTGCAGTTCCTCAAGAGTGATCTAATGAAAATTGGGATATAAAATTTTCCAAAGCTTCTGCAATTAACGAGGGCCAGAAGTTCCTCATAGTTATAAAATGATTATCGAAACCACATCTTGTGATCCCTAATTATATGAGGGCCTGAAGCTCCTCTTTATTTTGATACAATGTTATTGTGAAATTAGAGAAGAGAAACAAGATTATCATATTCGTGAAGGTAAGTAGACCAGAAGTTCTTGTACTTCTTATGGAACCAGAAGTTTCCATTGTCACATTTTATTTATTTTTGTTCCTTACCATTTTAAGAGTTTGTTAATTATTTATTATTGTCATGTTGTTACTCATAAGGGCTTAGAGTCTTATATCTCCAACATATAAATTTCGAGTGAAATATCTTTCTAAATTTCATAAGAGTTACCGGGGTTCTAACAGCAGAAACTCAAATCCGAAGTTTTGAGTATAAAATATCAATGAAGTAAAAGTCAATTTGAAGTTTCACTTGAGTTACTTGAGCCTGGAGTTTCGAGCAACAGTTAACTTGAAGTTAACATTCTGAGAACCTGTAGGTCTAACATTATAAAATCGAGCTTGAAGCTTCGATTACATATATGAATGACGGCTCCTGAAGAACACATATTATCCCCTCTTTATATTAAATGCCCCCAGTATGTCTCCAGAATATATAACACATACTGTGATGTGCGATCCCACCTCACCCGACGGAGGACAGGAGAATGTGTCTAATATGTTGCAAACATACCTCCCTATATTGTGACGCATTTTAGGTTGCAACCAAAGAAAAAAATTGTGAGACGAGGTCCAAAGCACACAGTATCTCGCTATACGGCCTATTACATGTCAAATTCTACAGAAAAGTGAGACACATAATATCATAAACCAAAAGTTCATTGAACAAAATATACCTTATTTTGGCATAAATAGTTACGTCATATTTTACATAAAGTGTTACTTGGAATCAGTAACAAATCTTGATGACCGCTAGCTAACGCTACTCTGAGCAAATTGTTCATTTGCCACATATATGTTTTGGTTTGTCACCTTAATGAGACACTCCTAGGCCTGGACACTCCTCTTATTATGAGGGGGAGAAAAATTATTCTTGAAGAACGACATGCATTTTTGAAGGATATTTATCTACTGTTTCATTTTGAGCTTGAGAAATATCTCAGCTAGTGATGACAAAACTATATGTTAGCGCAAATATATTTTCTTGGGTTACAGTCTATATGACACTAACCATATTAACAAAACCACTTTGACCCCATTTGATTTGTGGAAGGAATGTGTTTCTAGTGACTTGGTTCTCCTGACGAGAATGTCATTAAAAATGTTCGAGTTCCTAATATGGCGGCTATAGTATTACACATACAAAGGTTCAAATACACCATAAGAGGATGATATCTTGGTGATACAACAATACATCAATATAGTTGATACTCATGAATTTAATATTTTTAATCTTAAACTTGGTTTGGGTTCGCCATCAGCCAATGGACATCTTCACTCAAAAAGAAGTGATAGAATGGTCATAATAAAACAGTCTTCTAGCCGTTAGGGGGAGAGAAAAGACTACTGTCATTTGAATAATGACGTGAATTTGAGTGGAATGTATCCACCAAGTCTAAAGTTTTAAGCTCCTGAAAATGAAAGATTATACAAGTCCTATAATGTTTAATGATATTATGAATATAGATCCATATTTGCTAGATATAAGTCATCTATGAGAGATGTTTTTCCCAGAAGTGGCATGGGTACCCAATATCAATAAGCTCATAGTAGCTAATGCATGCAAATAAGAATGTGTGGGATCTATGAATGATGATCATCGATGAAAATTTACATATGGTAGCTACCAAAGACCATTAAGGACTGTATGATACAATACCACGTTTCATTATGAATGTCGACGAAGCATATTATTGGCCAAATTGGATAGAGGCAATTCCAATGAAACTAAATATATGAAACGTGATAAGATACCTAGACCTTTAACCCTACATGATACAAAAAGGTATTAATCACAGTGAAAATAAATCACTATGTCACAATGTCTACAAGAGACAATGGGGATTATGAATATCTTTCGTTATACGTGACAATTTTTTGTAAGTACAATGTTACATATAGTTATTGATGAGAGACTTACGGCGGTTGTCATTGTATATTATGAGGATCTTAAAAGACTTTGCTAAAAACAAAATCCCAAAAGTAAAGCGTCATTATAAGCGTATCATTATCAAATCCTTAAAGGATCCAAATACATGAATGATTCGAACGTAAATAGATCCATGAATACTTGAGAGAGTCTGAATGTTAGATTCCTCATCGCTTAAGGGAAATGACGTAATGTGCCTTATTCATGCAATCAAACACTACTCTCATTAGTGAGACGTGTCTTGGGTTGGAACCCAAGAAGAAAGCCATGAGGGGGAGGCCTAAAGGCGAGCATATCTTGTTATGCTGGGTTGTTAAACTAAAGTTAACTCATGTAATCGATAGTCTAAAGCTAGCTCATATATATTCATTCTGTTATAGTTAACGTGATCAAAATTGCCTCAATGAGTATTATGATTGGACTACAAAACCGAATTCGGATTATGTTGCTACATATTTTAACTTTCACGAAGTTATGAATTGCGTAGAGCTCTTGAAGAGCATATACGAGATGTATCAATAAACAAAGATATTGATATGAACCATGCTGATCTTCTAATGGTTTGAACCATACATAGTAATGTGTTAATTAGCTTCTACTGCTTAGTTATCATATAATGTATGAATTTGAACATGTGAGGTTGTTTCTAACATTACTAAATCAGGTAATACCTATTAAATTGTATAGCTCTGTTGGTATTGCTTTCACTTTGCAGGTACGAAAATTTTGCGATGAGCCCCTGTATGCAAAACACACAAGATCTCACTTCCGTGATAGACAAATCAAACTGCTATTTACGGTATATGAAGCTTGCAACAATCAGGGGGAGATTCTCATCAGGGGGAGCATCCAGAAGTATGCTACCTAGGACATATGTGCGTTGCACTCTTTTTCTCCTTCGACCAATGTTGTTTTTTCCCACATGGTTTTTATTACCTGGCAAGGTTTTTAACGAGGCAACACTAAACGTGTCCAACATTTTATTATTGGTGGACATCCAAGGGGGAGTATTGTAAATATTTACAATCAAGTGTTTGTCAATTCATCTTCCGATGACTTATATGCAATATCTTAATAGTATAGGGACTTATCTTGTAATTCCTACCTTTATATAAAGGAGGCATATGAGACATAATAAAAGGTTACTTTTTCCTCTCCTTACATTTTGTTCTTCTCTTTTCTCTCTATCTCATTCATAGTTTATAACATTAACAATAACTAATATATTCAAAATACCATACCTCTAATGTATTTAGCAAAGAGCATAAAAAGAACATACACATGAGTAACCTTCAACTTCATCAAATGATCATACTTTAGAAGCAATTTAGACGTTTAAATTATCCAAATAATTATTATATTATTTAATATTTATCAATAATATTATATTTATAAAAATATTATTTAATTATTTTAAAACGGATCCAGGTCCTTAACGGATTGGATTAACCACGATCCGTATCCAATCCGTTTAATAAACAGGTTAACGAATCTAGGTCCTTAACGAATCAACGGGTCTAATTTTTGATCCAAACCAGTTTAAAAACCATGGATCTAGAGCGGGTCCAAATCAAGATCCAGTCTATTTACAGGTCTACATATTAGCAGGTAATCTAGATAGTTAAAATTGTTAAAATCTGATGGCCACAAAGGAGTGTCAAAATGTGTGTAAAAAACAATGGTCCTTGAACCGGACCCATGGTTTTAATGTATGAATACCTATTTGAACTACAAATATGTGTAGCCTAAATATCAAAACAACAACAATAGAAATTAAATGGAATTGAAGACTAATTCGTATCACAACTACATATATATATGTAGTTTGACAAAATCAATACCATGAATAGTTAGGTATATGTTGCCGGTTTTCTATTCAGACGACATATATGTATCTACTTTAATCTATCTAAGATAAAATTTCTCTATTTGTTAAAAGGCATACGTGCAACCCAATCACATGCATCAGGCAACACAACTTTGTGTCGTGTTATGACCAAAAAAGAAGCGTCGTCTAGTAGTGTGTCGCACAAAATAAAAAAATGTCTTATTTCGCCTGAGTTTCTTACAGACGACACAACATGTGAAATTTAATATTTCTATCAGGCAACACGATTGTTGTGTCGCTTGATGGATATATTGGCATAGTAGTTCAAAGAGAAATTCGTCTGAATGGTATACGAACTTTTGCTTCTTATAAACTTTGGTATATCAAGTTTTAAAAATATCATATTGATATCTCATGTTTCCATTTAGACCTAAGATTGATATATATATATATATATATATATATATATATAGCTATTAAGATGACTAGTTGACCCTTAGACCCAAAAAAAAGATGACCAATTTTGTCAAGACCAACCCCGAATTTCACCCCCGGAAACCCGAAGTAAGTCTTGCGAGGTCCACCTCCAAAGGAAAATTTACTAAAAAACTTGGTAAACCTCTCTTGAAAATGGACAACTCTAACCCGGAAAAATTCAAAATACCCTCCTAAAATGACTCAACCATCCTCGAACTCATCACAAAAAAATAACGAACTTCATCTTTTGAATAATTAAAAATGTAAATCCTCAATCACAGCACACCACCGAAATATTATACAATGACCTTAAGAGTAATCAGAACTACTAAAAACTAGAGGAAGCAAGAAAATACAAGAGTTGGTTTAACAGGTAACCAACTGGTGAAAAGTGGTGGAGAAGTGGGTAACTATGCCTCGTCTCCTACTAGTGCCAACCCGAACTCTACAGATTGGACATTTTTAAAACGAATGGCCCAGAGGAAAACATTCGAAAATGTTAGAGTGAGTGGACAAAAATAAAAAGAATAAATAAAGAAAAAATAATTAACAAGATTTATGTTTTCCCAATTTAATTTCCAAAGAAAATCGAATGCATGCCTCAAGCGATAAATCTTTTATCTCAAAAATATCAAGCATCTTCAGCTCAAAAATATATATATATATACCAATATATGTATGTATTTATACACGTTCATACTCCCTATATAATTATTTTATAGATTTAAAATAATTTATACAGGGCTACTACCCACGTGTCTAACGCTCACGTCACGCCTTAATACGGTGATAAACTACGCCATTAAGGGGGATAAACGGGTGTATAAATATGTGCTCATGTAACATCCCGGACCCAAATTTTACCTATTTACTAGGTATTGCACGAGTTACTGAATAATTTAACCGTGCTCGGTAATTTGGTAATTTAACACTCGAGTTTATTGTCGAGTTTTTCTCAAAATGTCAAGTTCTTCTTTTATGAACCCGAGGTCTTAGTGCGTGTCGATACGAGTTCATCGGTGTCCTCCAATTATTTTTGGAGTTTCGAGCTATTTTCTACGATTTATCGAAGGCTTGGCGTTATAGTTAATTTTTTTTCTGAAATCAGATTATAACTTTTAATCTTGGCCATCTGATCAGTTAGGGTTTCGATCTGGACCGTTGGTTCGGGTATAAAGGGAAAACATATGGGTTGACCTTGTCAAACCCACACTCGGGCGTTAACCCGAGCTAGCTCTCTCTGTTTTCTTCTCCGCCTACCTCCACTCTCTCCGGCACGGCGTCGCCGATTCCGGCCACCTCTGGTCAAGAAATTACCACCGATCTTTTCCTCTCCTTCTCCTCTTCAAAACCCGGTCCATGGATCACACTTTCATCTCGATTTGGTGGTGATCGATCGAAGGAAAGCTTGACTGTGTTCTTCATTTTCCGGCGAGCTCCGGCAGGGATGACGGCTATGAAGGGTATATTCTTGTTCTCCTCACTTCCCTCTTCCTTGTTATGTCTTTGTTTTCTTGATTCGTGGCCAAATCGGAGGAAGCCCTAATTCTGTTTTTTTTGGGATTTCCGGTGAGCCATCGCCATTAACGCCGTCAAGGCTGCTCGGTGCTCCTCTTCTTCTTTCCGACGTCGTATCTATCTCAGGAGACCGAGATTAGCTAGTTTGGAAGCAAGGAGGGTTGCTGCTGCTGTGTAGGTGGAGACCCGAATCCAAAAATCCGGCAGAGACGCTACTGCCGACGAAGGAGGTGTGATTTCTTGTTGGAAGGTGGTGTTGCATGTGATAATCCGGCGATGAAGACTTTCCAACAGTGGTTAAGGTGAGGGGATTTGCTGATGTAGCTACTGTGTTGATGTTGTTGTGTTTGGATTGTTAGCTGATGTGGTTATTTGGTTTACGTTCATGTCGAGAACTTGGTGTTCTAGAGATTGCGGGGAGATCATGGCGAAATTCCGGCAAGTGGCCAGAATCCGGCAAGTCGCCGGAATCCGACGAAGCAGCAAATCCGGCAGAGAACCGAAAAGGTAGTTCTCGAGGTTTTTCTTCCTAATTCAAGTCGTAGTTTCCGGTTTAGTAAAATCTGTCATTTTAGGAAAGTTTCTATTTAAGGGGATTTTTCCCTTTTTGGAAACTTTCTATTTATGGAAACCCATTTTGGGTGCCCTTAGTGATTTATGGTGTGAAGTTGTATAGAGAGAAAGTAATTGAGGATTGTTTGGATGAAGCATCAATTGTAATCGAATTATTAAGATGGTTGTTGGAATTAAATTGGATGGTTAGAGTAATCAAGGTAACCCGATTTGTTAAGTCGAAGGTTAAAGTGGAAATTGTCGAGGCATCGTTAGTTGGCTAATCATAAATCAATTGGTCAAACTTGGTCAATTCTGGTCAACTCAGTAAACTTAGTCAAACTAGGAAGAAGTTGAATCATTAATGATTATTGGAGTCCGGTCTGACCAATTTATTCTTCTGTTTATCGTCAGACGTGGGATTGGCTAGAGAGTGTGATTAGTTGGAGGCGGAGCTCGAGGAGTATTCCGAGCATTGGAAGGCTTAGGCCTCATTCTGTGAGTGGACATTTTATTTTTAAAGGAGTATGCATGCATGTATTGTTTAGAAAATCATCATTAATTTTCTGAGTTGAAATTATTATTTCTCCTTTAAATGGATCTTGAAAATGATTTGAGTTAATCTATTTTAAGTATGTTAACGTGTGAGACACGTTGAATTTAATTAACTATATCGCTCTTAGAATTTTTCCAAGTACGGTTGGGAATCGTACTTATATTTTATTTATGAGTTTCGGGGAAACTCATATGATTTATATATTTCCTTATGCCATATTCTTGGAAAATATATGATGTCAATGCTAGTATGTCGTTCCACCTTTCGAGGTGATGTGACACCCATGTTTCAAGTGGGGTCACGCAAGCCCTTTCCGCCTTCGGGTGATGTGATGTTGCCGGCGGCATCACGCAAGCCCTGTACCCTATCCGTCAACTCGACGTGAAGGTACAGGGAGTATGGGAGTACTATACCTGGGAGGCAATAGAGTCTGGGAGACTCACTTATATGGCCATATAGGATATTTTACTTGAGTTGTCGATTTGACTAGCGGGGCTAGTCCCTTGTTTTGGTACCTTCTTCAATGAAGGTTAGTATTTATCTTTGTCAATATTTTGACTAGCGGGGCTAGTCCGTTTCTTTGGGATTTTTCCTTATGAAGGTTTTGTCAACACTTGCATGCAACGGATTTCTTGATTATTAGAAAATGGGAAAGCATAAATATTTTCATTAAATTTATGTTTTTGTCCACTCACTCTAACGTGTTTCAAATGTTTTCCCCTGGGCTCTTCGTTTTAAAAATGCCTAGTTTGCAGGATTGCATAGTTGAGGTCAGGCGTACATGGGTATGAGGCATAGTCATCATATAGCTTCCGCTTGTTAATTTATTATGTTTCCTTTCTTCCTGTTAGAGTTGCTCTAAATCTTTAAATGGTTGGATTAAAAACTTTTGGAAGTATTTGCAGGTTTTCGTTAGGAAGGGTTGTCCATTTTCAAGGGAGGTTATGCCGATTTTTCGGTAATATCTTTCTTGGAGGTGGTCCCCGCACGAGTTACTCCAGGTTTCAGGGTGAAATTTGGGGTGGGTCGTGTCAGTTGGTATCAGAGCATTAGGTTATTCGATTCCTTTCTCTTTTAGTACTACCTCATATTCTTGGTCACACTTAGTGTCTATAGAGTGATGGTCCGACCACGGCGGATCTATTAGCATTATATGCTTTGGACACTATGTGTTGATTAAGTGAGTGATGTAGTTGTTCTTATTTTATTTATGGACAGTAGTGTGCCATAAATGTTTTCATCTCTAAGACTATACCTCTTAAGTGATCATCCTATTTTGATTAAGGAAAGATGTATTTGGATTATGCATTTCCAAGGGGTTATCGAGTTGATAGCATAAATTGTTAGAGTTCAATTGCGAGTTGGGAACTCAGTTGGCATTCCTTTCATTTGATCAATGATTGATTGGGTTATGATTAAGATGCTAGGGTGAGCATCTCGCGAGAATTTGTAGAAGGTGAAAAGTTTAATTCAAGCCTTGGAGTTCACTATTTTTAGTGGGCAAGATTGGAGTCAAAAATTGATTGATGGGAGATTTTAGTATTGAGTTTCGTGACTTCTGAGAGAGTTGAGTTGGAAGAAAAGTTCGAAGTAGTGGTGTTTTCTATTGATGAAAAAGTTAGTTGAAATGATGAGGTGAGGTATCCAATGGAAATTCAAAGGGGTACCTATATGAGTTGTTGAGGACCCTAGTCTTGGGTTAATTAAGGTTTTAGGGAATTTGTGGCTAGTGATTGGGTGGTAAGGCATTACTACATAAAGAGTTAAATGTCAATTTAGATAAGTCTTGATTGAAGGCCAATTTGCCGACTATGTTTGTCCGCAGTAGAAATCAATTGAGAACATGTTGGGATAATTTTGGTTGTGGCGGTATATGTTCTGGTTTCGGCAGTGCTAATTATGGATATGTTTATATCCTTAGAGCATTTTATCCAGATGGTAGTGGTAATATATTTTGAAATTGATGGATGTTAGTAGTCGATGAATAGTAGGTTTTCTGATGATTTTGGTCTCTATTGTGGGTTAGTTGAAGTGTGTTAAAGCACTAAGTAGAATGACTTGGATTACTGATTTTAGAAAAGTCATTCATCAGTGCGTTGTGACAACTTCTTGTTATGCCACAGTCGGGGAATTTTATAATTTTATTGATGGCACTAAATGTAAATGGAATTGAAAAGTAATGGTGGAGTGAGAGTGGGATGGTTGTGGTCACTCTGGTTTTATGACAACACTTGGTGAATTTATTACGTGTTGTCATGTGTAATCTATAGCAGTTGTGATGTCACACCCCGAATTTTGGATAAATAAAAATTCCAAATTCGAGGCATGATAACTAAAAGAAAAACAAACTTTACAACCCTTTAGTTTTACAACTTGCGAAAGAATAATTTGAACCAAATAAAATCTCCCTCAAACTCAATGCAAACGAGAAAGTAAACAAAATGAACTATGCCTATCTGCCGCAGCCTCAACTCTGCTAAACCTGACCTGCAAAAACAACCTCTACACCATGGAATGGTGCACCGGGTTGTAAACAACAAACTCGGTAAGCTTTAAAAGCTCGTATGAGTAAATCTTACAACAATAGACTCAACCCAACAACACAAGGTAAAACCAAGAGTTCATGCATTAAAAACCAATTCAGGAAAACACTTCCAAGCAAGAGAAATCAAAAGATGAAATTAAGAAAACACAACAATTCACAATCACTCAAAATCATAAATGAAATTCTGCAAAAAGGGGTAGTTTAGGATTCCAAAACTCACACAATTAAAATTAAAGAATCTCCTGTGGATAAGCATAGTTCAGGAGATACTCAAAGCAAGGAATTTAAATAACATCACTTAAGAATAGCACTCAAACATTTCTCTACTCTTACTTATGGGTTCGTCAACGCATAGTCATCCCCCATAAGTAACTAGACAAAACACGTACTCATGGGTTCGTCAACACATAGTCATCCCCCATGAAGTACCGACAGACTAGAGCTCTAAAACTAACCGTAACCAATCACCCGGTCAAGGCTTGGTTCCCGGTCCACCACGAAGGCTCCTATTCTAATACTCAAAACCACCACACAGGCACACAACCACAACTAATGCAAACATTCGCCACTAAGACAACAATTCCACAACGAATGCACTCACTCACCACTAAGGCACACATATTCACAACTAATGCAACATTCACCACTAAGGCAACAAATCCACAACGAATGTAATCAATCACCACTAAGGCATACATTCCAATACTCTCCCAACATAACACTTATCAATTCACAAAATAATAATACAATCATAACCGTAACCTATCACCCGATTAAAGGCTAGGAACCCGGTTTGACTATTTAAACAACAATTCTACATCACGCTATCACATTATCATAACGTGTCTTCCACACATAAACACGTGGATATAAATATTTAAACCAAGAATAATTTTACTAACTCTAATTATTACTCATGATCGGAAGTCCTTTTGAAAGGTTATACTATTAACAGAAAACTTGTTTTCACTTACCATGAGCCGTTGACGATCAAGCTCATTTATATTTAAAAACAAAATCATTTTCTTTCAAGGACAACTTCACAATTAGCAATAATTATCATTATCATCAACAAAATCATCATCATCAAGACCACCATCATATTCATCATCCTAATAATTATCATAATAATTATCATCAACATCAACAAAATCATCATCAAAATCATCATCATCAAGACCACCATCATATTCATCATCCTAATAATTATCATAATAATTATCATCAACACCAACAAAATCATCATCAAAATAATTAGGCCACAAAGTGGACCTTAGTGAGATTTTACTCACCTTAACTCCCGCTGCGTCTTCATAAGCACAAACGCAAGCGTCTAGCTCAAAGGCAAACTCCATAAGTCACCCTAATTAACACAAATTTTAACCTTAGTAACTAAACAAACTAAGAGTAACATTTGCCCTCTTAACCCAAAACTAAAAATCCGAAGGTTTGCCCAAAGGAGGGCAACTCTCCTTCAAGACCTCCCAAGGTCCTCGATCACCCAAAACTAAACCTCTTACAACTGCCAAAACTGCTCCTACTTTTGAAAACACAAAATCAACACACCTCATCGAAAACAACTCTAACATTAAGCATTACAAGATCTCAACCTAGTCTTATATTATATCAACATGCTCACAACAACAAAACTAGCTAACCCTTGCAACTGAACCTACCCATCCTGCCAGACGCGCCGCCACGCGCCACCACAGGCGGCGGCGAGTGGGCCCCACGCGCCACCACAAAATTTCCAAATTAGGGCAAACTCCAAACACAAAACTTGTAGAGTACTACAAGGGGGACACTTTTCATACATGAAGGTCCAGCCAGTTAGGCCGGAATCGGCCAGAAATCACCGAAACTCGTCGGAAAATTTTGGGATCCACCACCGCCACTCTCTGCCGTGAGTCGCGCTCCAAGGCCACCCGAAGTCGAACCAGGATGCCAAGGGCCTTCTGTCCCGACCGGTCTCCCGCCTTGTCGCCGCCGCCGGAGGAAGAAATCCGACCGGGTCTCTAACCCGAACTTCCGAGCTTCGGGTCACCACCTCAGGGCCGAAACGGCGCACATCACCACCACAGGTCAGCTCGGACGGAGGAGAGGAAGAGAACTCGACCGGTGCCGTCTTCTGGGTCGACCGGAGTTGGCCGGAAAAGTCGGGTTGGGTTGCCGGGTCCGGGTCGGGTCGGCTGGAAAACTCGGGTAGTAAGGGTGAGGCGCGAGAGAGAAAGAGAAGAGGGAAGAAATGGTTCCAGAAAAAATGAAAGGAACCCTAACACTTTTCTTATTTATACTAAAAATTCCCAATAACCACGAACTTCTGCTGACCATAACTTTCGCATACGAAGTCCGTTTTACGCGTGCCACATGTCTACGAACTCGTATCGTCGTGCTCTACAACTTTCGTGAAGGAAGTTTCCCGAGAAACCCAACCGATTAAAAAGTCAACTCTTAACCCTTCAAAACCATAAAACCGTTTTCGGGTAAAAACGCGTCCGAACACTTCCGCTCTTTCTTCGAACCTCCAAAACACACTAACTTCTAACTCAAAAACTCCCAAATAATATTAGAAACTAACATCAAATTTTCGGGGTATTACATGTGAGGAGTTAATGAAAGTGGTAGCAGTGGAATAAAGCCCATTGGTTCATAAAACAAGAGTGCGTGGGTGTCCATAGTAAGTTTAAGCAATGTCGTTTTGAATAATTGAATCAAGTCTTGAATTTATGATCGAAGTTGGTTTATTGTCATCATTTCGTTAGCGATTGGTGACTAGCTACGACACATCAATGAGAGGATCTGTTCACTCACCTTATATAATTTGGTGAGATGCAGCAAAGTTTTGGTTGTGGTGTGTGTGTGGGAATATTTAAATTATTGGTTTTTGGGTGGCATCCTCAGAGCTTGAAGTTATGAAGTGCGAATTCAAACTCTATGTTTTGAGGGTTAGAGATTCTGGTTAGTTGTCGAATTTATGATAAATTGGTAGTTGTGTCGTAGTCTTGGATCTGGAATAATCCAATGGTGATCCCAAGTGAGCTGGAGTTCAATTAAGCGATGAATCGTGGAGCCGTGAGTCCTTTGTGGTAGTCTGAGATTCGTGTGGTGATGTTGATTAGATGGTCTGTGTCGTTGTAGGTATATTTTATGTTGTAGTGTTATGGAAGAGAGTTTTCCCCAGTTAACTCAAGAAGCTTTTAGAGTCAAGGTTTATTAAGAGTTTCAATGTGTGGTTATTAGAGATATCGGTAAATCGATCAATGTCTTTTCTCGAGATCATATTGTGGTGGGACCACTTGCTAACCCAGGTTTGTTTTGGAAGGTCATCGCTATCTGGATGTGTTTTCATCCGTTGATATCAGGGTGAGTAGTTGAAACCACTCTATTAAATGTTGGTTTCTAGTTCATATTCGAAATGGGTTAGTTGTGAAACTTTTAAGCTCGAACTTAGAGGACTTGCCTTTCGTGTGCTTTAAATTATTTCTTTTGGAAATTGAGCTGAGTTTAGCCATGAGTTTTGGCTTTTTCTTGGATTTATAGTTTTCGTTGGTTGGTGAGCCACAAGTGTAGTAATGGGCCTGGAATGGAAATTAACTTTTATATTCGATGGTTAACTTGTTACTGTGAGCTCGGATTATTGGAGAATCTTTTTGGTGGGAAGCCGTGGCGCCTGGAATATGTAGGAGACTTAAGCATATCTGATTTTCAGATCGTTTTCTATTTATCAGATTAATCGATATTAGAGGTAGAAAAAGAGATGTGTGTTTGTCAGGTTCAAAGGTTTTGGTATTTAGAATCATTTTTATGGAACGACTAGAGTGAGCCATGTGCTTTTAATTATTGCTCTTAGGGTCGCGATTGCACCCAAATAAGTAGCATGGCTGGAGATGTAATTTTTGTCAATGCTTAAGGAAGGTGTTCTATTTATGTGGATTTCGACGTCAAGTTTGGCATCATGAATTGACTGTGCCATTTTTTTTTTAATGGGCATTATTAGTCAGTTTTGCTTATAGCGAGCAAGGAGGAATATCTAGATTCCACATGATAGTCATGCTTCAGATTATCTTATGGGTTGTGGTAAGGAGATTAGCAGAGATAACAGAATCAAGAAAGAGTTGGAATTTCCATAAGTTGCTTGTTGTGGTGCACAAAATGGTAATGTTATAGTTTTGGCGGAGAGACCTCAGTGATGTGGTATTGATCTCTTCATAATGTCATTTCGAGAATCGAGGTTATCATTTATTGGTGGACTGGTCACTTAGGCAGAGCGAGGTTATCTTGTGGACTTGCGAGAGCTTTGACTCCGCAAAGTGCCTCGGTATTAGTCATGTTTGTGGCAGCTCTGCAGTGTGTGCATCCTTAAATATGTTTGATTAGCGGGTCTTAATTTTGACCCTATGAGCATGTGGGAATGCGTGAACTTTAGTTTCCTAGCAAGTGGGCTTCATTGTCGAGTTGTGAGCAGCGTGCTACCGAGGTTGTTGCGTGACGTTAGGAGATTTGAGCCCGATGGTGATAGCAAATTTATGCGTTTTAGTTGGGTTAGCTATTTCCATTGCTCAGGAAAGAGTGTGCATACCTACGGGTACTCGTACTCTGGAATAGGTATCACAGAACTCACTTACGTGTTAACGTTAGTGGTAGTTCAACGAAGGACTTAGAGTCTTCGAGAAGATTTGAAATAATTCAGGATTCAGATGAAAAGGTTAAAGGAGTCAGAGTTGGACTCAAAGCATCTCTTATTAACTAGTAGAGTTTTAAAGATGTTCACAGGAAGGACCATGAGTTTCAAGTGAGTATTTTGAGTGTTTTCGAAATTGTCTCTTTGGAAAGGGGTGGTACGTTTTAGTAACGTGCAAAGCTTGGTCCGAGATTTATTGGTCTTTATGGGTTTTTAGAGCAAGTTGGCTCTCTTGCGTTTCTGTTAGTTTTGCCTCCAGAGTTATCCAGGATACATATTGTGTTTCATGTATCCATGCTTCGCAAGTTTATTGTCGATTCCTCTCATGGGTTGCAAGAGCAGTCGATTATTTTGTAGAAAGATTTGACCTTTAATGAGGATCCGGTTCAGTTTTTAAACCAGAGGGAGCTACTGGTTAGAAGCAAATCTTTTCCTCTTGTTAAATTCTGTGGAGGTGTCATCAAGTAGAAAAAGCTACTTGGGAATCAGAGGAGCAAATGAGGTAGCAGTATCCCTATCTCTTCTAATGTCAGGTATGTAAATTTCGAGGACAAAATTTTTATGAGGGGAGATTGTAACATCCCGGATCCAAATTTTACCTATTTACAAGGTATTGCACGAGTTACTGAATAATTTAACCGTGCTCGGTAATTTGGTAATTTAACACTCGAGTTTATTGTCGAGTTTTTCTCAAAATGTCAAGTTCTTCTTTTATGAACCCGAGGTCTTAGTGCGCGTCGATACAAGTTCATCGGTGTCCTCCAATTATTTTTGGAGTTTCGAGCTATTTTCTACGATTTATCGAAGGCTTGGCGTTATAGTTAATTTTTTTTTTCTGAAATCAGATTATAACTTTTAATCTTGGCCATCTGATCAGTTAGGGTTTCGATCTGGACCGTTGGTTCGGGTATAAAGGGAAAACAGATGGGTTGACCTTGTCAAACCCACACTCGGGCGTTGACCCAAGCTAGCTCTCTCTGTTTTCTTCTCCGCCTACCTCCACTCTCTCCGGCACGGCGTCGCCGATTCCGGCCACCTCTGGTCAAGAAATTACCACCGATCTTTTCCTCTCCTTCTCCTCTTCAAAACCCGGTCCATGGATCACACTTTCATCTCGATTCGGTGGTGATCGATCGAAGGAAAGCTCGACTGTGTTCTTCATTTTCCGGCGAGCTCCGGCAGGGACGACGGCTATGAAGGGTATATTCTTGTTCTCCTCACTTCCCTCTTCCTTGTTATGTCTTTGTTTTCTTGATTCGTGGCCAAATCGGAGGAAGCCCTAATTCTGTTTTTTTTGGGATTTTCGGTGAGCCATCGCCATTAACGCCGTCAAGGCTGCTCGGTGCTCCTCTTCTTCTTTCCGACGTCGTATCTATCTCAGGAGACCGAGATTAGCTAGTTTGGAAGCAAGGAGGGTTGCTGCTGCTGTGTAGGTGGAGACCCGAATCCAAAAATCCGGCAGAGATGCTACTGCCGACGAAGGAGGTGTGATTTCTTGTTGGAAGGTGGTGCTGCAAGTGATAATCCGGCGATGAAGACTTTCCAACAGTGGCTAAGGTGAGGGGATTTGCTGATGTAGCTACTGTGTTAATGTTGTTGTGTTTGGATTGTTAGCTGATGTGGTTATTTGGTTTACGTTCATGTCGAGAACTTGGTGTTCTAGAGATTGCGGGGAGATCATGGCGAAATTCCGGCAAGTGGCTAGAATCCGGCAGAATATTCCGGCAAGTCGCCGGAATCCGACGAAGCAGCAAATCCGGCAGAGAACCGAGAAGGTAGTTCTCGAGGTTTTTCTTCCTAATTCAAGTCGTAGTTTCCGATTTAGTAAAATCTGTCATTTTAGGAAAGTTTCTATTTAAGGGGATTTTTCCCTTTTTGGAAACTTTCTATTTATGGAAACCCATTTTGGGTGCCCTTAGTGATTTATGGTGTGAAGTTGTATAGAGAGAAAGTAATTGAGGATTGTTTGGATGAAGCATCAATTGTAATCGAATTATTAAGATGGTTGTTGGAATTAAATTGGATGGTTAGAGTAATCAAGGTAACCCGATTTGTTAAGTCGAAGGTTAAAGTGGAAATTGTCGAGGAATCGTTAGTTGGCTAATCATAAATCAATGGGTAAAATGCACCAACAGTGTCTGAACTCTTGGAGGACTGTCAATATGGTACCCGAACTTTTAAATGTATCAAAGTGATACCTGGACTTGTATTTTTGTACCAACGTCGTACCTGTCGTCATTTTCCGTCACAGCTCCGTCATTGATAAACACGTGCGGGTCATGTGAGTTGGAAATTGAGGACATAAATGACTTTTTCTCCACCCAACCATCTTCTTCATCCTCCACACACTCCAAATCGATGTCATCCTTTGAGTTACCGCCAAGAACACCAGTCTCCAACCTCATGCACTCGTCTTCTTCTTGAGACTTTGCGTCATTAAACTTCATGAAGTTTGAAGAAGGACCCGAAAGGTTAGCACCTAGAGTATGGCAAGTAGCAGATGGCGATGAAAATGTAGGAGGAGGAAGATGAGAGGATTGTGATATCCAAGAAGGCACTGAGCTTATAAAGCTAGTAGTTAATGGTGAGAGCTTCCTAGCTGAAACAGTAGAAAAGGGAGATGATAATGATGGTGGTAGTGAGGATACGAAAGTAGGGTTAGGATTAAGGTTGAGATTAAGTACAGTACTGTGAGATTAGGGTTAGGATTAGGGTGCCCATTCATATAGACTTCAACATCTTCAGTCATGACTGTACTGTGTGATCGATCTTTCACTAAGCTTTTGCAGAAGCCAGCAGTGTTCATCCGCTGCATTATCTGTGCTTTGATTCAGCTACTGATCAAAAACAGAGGGACAGAAATGAAGAAAGAATCAGATGATAGTTAACAAGTAGCTACATGGGAATGGATACGAGAAATTAAGAGAAAGAGAAGGAAACCTGATGAAAGAAATGGCGATGATGAAGTATTAGGCTTTGAGTTTGAAAGTGAGAGAGAGAGAGAGAGAGAGAGAGAGAGAGACTTATATAGAGAAAGAGAAGAGACTTAAAGCCATAAGATCTGCAAATGAAAGACTGAGAATATCTCATTGGAGAAGACTTGAATGGATGTACTATTTTGATAGGAATCATGACAATGTTTAGGTTCCCAAGGTCACAAAAGAGAAGAAGTGCATCCACCAGCTTGACTACTCCTTTGCATTTTCTGGTAAAAAAGAGTGATAAATTAGCAGAGAACCCAGGATGGCCAAAAGATCATACCCTAAACCTTTTGAGATTGAGTGAAAGACAAGGTGACCAATAGCGGGAGTCCATCGAGTACGATGTTTAAGTCTTAGACAAAACAAAGAGCTAATCAAAGAGATTCGATATAATAAAGGCATATTGTATATTGGGTCTCAAAAGAAGGATGAGGAGACCATTTACAGTTCATTGACGGCTAAGGTTGTCAGTGAAACAAGAGACATTGAACAAGTTAGGTTAGAACATTATTGAGTAGGTATAGAGCATTAGATTGTGGAAGTAGCACTGAAATTTCCAGCAGGTTACTTGTGGTTGCAAAATTAGAAAACCCTTTCTGCGCATGCCTTTGGTTCATCCGAGAAACAAAAAAGCTCTGGAAAATTGATCCAGTATTAGTGTATTACAAAGCAGAGGTTTCAACAGATGATCTTCTCCAACCATCAGGAAGAAGACGAGTGCTAACCTTTCGGGTCCTTCTTCAAACTTCATGAAGTTTAATGACGCAAAGTCTCAAGAAGAAGACGAGTGCATGAGGTTGGAGACTGGTGTTCTTGGCGGTAACTCAAAGGATGACATCGATTTGGAGTGTGTGGAGGATGAAGAAGATGGTTGGGTGGAGAAAAAGTCATTTATGTCCTCAATTTCCAACTCACATGACCCGCACGTGTTTATCAGTGACGGAGCTGTGACGGAAAATGACGACAGGTACGACGTTGGTACAAAAATACAAGTCCAGGTATCACTTTGATACATTTAAAAGTTCGGGTACCATATTGACAGTCCTCCAAGAGTTCAGACACTGTTGGTACATTTTACCCTAAATCAATTGGTCAAACTTGTTCAATTCTGGTCAACTCAGTAAACTTAGTCAAACTAGGAAGAAGTTGAATCATTAATGATTATTGGAGTCCGGTCTGACCAATTTATTCTTCTGTTTATCGTCAGACGTGGGATTGGCTAGAGAGTGTGATTAGTTGGAGGCGGAGCTCGAGGAGTATTCCGAGCATTGGAAGGCTTAGGCCTCATTCTGTGAGTGGACATTTTATTTTTAAAGGAGTATGCATGCATGTATTGTTTAGAAAATCATCATTAATTTTCAGAGTTGAAATTATTATTTCTCCTTTAAATGGATCTTGAAAATGATTTGAGTTAATCTATTTTAAGTATGTTAACGTGTGAGACACGTTGAATTTAATTAACTATATCGCTCTTAGAATTTTTCCAAGTACGGTTGGGAATCGTACTTATATTTTATTTATGAGTTTCAGGGAAACTCATATGATTTATATATTTCCTTATGCCATATTCTTGGAAAATATATGATGTCAATGCTAGTATGTCGTTCCACCTTTCGAGGTGATGTGACACCCATGTTTCAAGTGGGGTCACGCAAGCCCTTTCCGCCTTCGGGTGATGTGATGTTGCCGGCGGCATCACGCAAACCCTGTACCCTATCCGTCAACTCGACGTGAAGGTACAGGGAGTATGGGAGTACTATGCCTGGGAGGCAATAGAGTCTGGGAGACTCACTTATATGGCCATATAGGATATTTTACTTGAGTTGTCGATTTGACTAGCGGGGCTAGTCCCTTGTTTTGGTACCTTCTTCAATGAAGGTTAGTATTTATCTTTGTCAATATTTTGACTAGCGGGGCTAGTCCGTTTCTTTGGGATTTTTCCTTATGAAGGTTTTGTCAACACTTGCATGCAACGGATTTCTTGATTATTAGAAAATGGGAAAGCATAAATATTTTCATTAAATTTATGTTTTTGTCCACTCACTCTAACGTGTTTCAAATGTTTTCCCCTTGGCTCTTCGTTTTAAAAATGCCCAGTTTGCAGGATTGCATAGTTGAGGTCAGGCGTACATGGGTATGAGGCATAGTCATCATATAGCTTCCGCTTGTTAATTTATTATGTTTCCTTTCTTCCTGTTAGAGTTGCTCTAAATTTTAAATGGTTGGATTAAAAACTTTTAGAAGTGTTTGCAGGTTTTCGTTAGGAAGGGTTGTCCATTTTCAAGGAGGTTATGCCGATTTTTCGGTAATATCTTTCTTAGAGGTGGTCCCCGCACGAGTTACTCCGGGTTTCAGGGTGAAATTCTGGGTGGGTCGTGTCAGCTCATACCCCCTATATGAATTAAACACTCATATAGGGCTACTACGCTTGCATCTAACGCTCACGTCACACCATAATATGATTATATATTATGTCATTAAGGTGGACAGACACATATGGTTAGTTAGCATTTATATACATACTCTCCTCATAAAAATATTTATAATTTACCGAAAAATCTCATTTTTGGTAACTCTTCAAAATAAACAAAATAGTCAAAAACTTCAACAAAAGGACTTGCTCAACAGTAAACCAATGCATCCATATTATTTAAAACAAAATTCCACTCGCTAAATAGGCCTAAGCCTGATGTCGATCGGAGGCCTCTTCTACTTGAGCCTCCTCACGTCCTGTTTCAAAAACATAAATTAATCTCCAACTATATACCAACGCTTATATAAAAAAATAGGCAAAATTAAATGTGAGCCTTATCCACGCTCATCCTTGCCCAACTTCGTCATTCTTAAATCGATACGGCAAACTTCACTACAAATACCGGCAGCCTTAAACCAACCTTCTACAGCCTAAACAACATTAATCTAATAGGCAGATTTCTAACCAATTAACCGCCTTCGCCAATCTTTCAAAAAATCCAAAACCTATTCAAAACTCCTCAAAAAATTCTAAACTTCATACCATTAAACTCCCATTAATATTACGCATCTAAAACCATGAAAATCCACTTCACAGCAGCGGTGCCACCGTCTGCTCCGCCAGCGGCCGACTCCGGCGACCTCTAATACCTACCAAAATTTAACAGCATCTTCCTCTCAATCCCCTCTACAACTTTCCTAACTAGCGCCAAACTCAATTTCAGCCTTAACTAGGTCAATCGAACAAAAATATAAAATAGAGCCCTAGAATTTCAACTTACCGATTCTCCTTACCTAGCTTAGAGGGAGTGAATCTTTTGGAGAGATTGTTGCACGGGAGGAGGGCTTTCAAACAAGCCAAATGGCTCCAGCTATGGCGGCAGGAGGAGGGAGTTTCGGTGACGGAGAGCTACGGGTAGTTAGGGATTTCAGCTGCGTTTTCTCTCTCACGGCGGCGCTAAAGAGGCTGCCACCGGTCCAGGGAGAAGGCTGGGTCAAAGGCCGACCGATTGGGACTGGTGCGGCGGTCAGTGGTGGCCGGACAACGGCGAACAGGCGCGGGAAACGTCCGGTAGTGAGAGAGAGAGTGAGAGAGTCGGGAGGGAGGAGAGAGAAGAGAGAGAGAAATATTTTGGGCCTCTATTCCAACATGGTCCAACACCATCAAATAAAAACCTAACTCCAAAAATTAACACCCCAAAAATAATACCCTAATAAAACTTACTTTTTTATTAGCTAAAATTTACCATTTTTAAATATTTCTCCTACGAATAATTTCTCAGAAATAATCGTCTCTCAACACCCCTCTAGGGACCTTTAAAACTATAACTCATTTACGAAGACAATAAAACTATTATTAATACCAAGCTAGTAAATAAGGTAAAAATTTAAGAGTCGGGATGTGACAAATTTACCCTTAAATTCTCTTTTTTCTTAGTTTTTCTTCTTTGTTTTCATATTCCATTTTTTTTGGCTTTTTATATTCTTAAGAACGTAGAAAAAAATTCATTGTCACTTTCTCCTTGCTAATAATCAGTTCTTCATCTCAATTATCCTTAAATGTTAACGGCAACAACAAAATCTTTGAGTGTCAACGGAAACAACAAGAATTGAATTTTTGTATGTTTTCCCTCTTTATTATTCTTCAAGTTTATAAAGGTCAACCCAAATCATCAAATTCCAAAACCTTTTTAATATTTATGGAATATGAAAAAAATAAAAAAAAACTAAGAAATTAAAAAAAAGAACTTAAGAGTAAATTGGTCATTTTAATAGCTATATATACTAATATTAGGCCGGGATGGAAACATGAGATACCGTTCTGATATTTTCAAAACTTGATATACCAAAGTTTATAAGGAACAAAAGTTTGTATACCATTCGGATGAATTTCTCTAATTCAAATTCAAACAAGCTTGAGTGATACTTTGGACAGTTAAGACGGACACTTGTACGTGATTTTTTTTTTCTTGACGAAAAACAAGGTTAGTACATGAGATGTGACAAAAGTGGTGAGATAGTCTGATCCATATTTACTCGTATACTCAACACAGCATCGTTTTAGTATATGGAGTGAGACATATTCCTTCTTCTTCTTCTTTTTTTATTTTTATTTTTTTCCCTTCAAAAAAAAATTCATATATTTATTTTTGTTTGAAAGGGTCTCACATTCATATCTAAAACACGAGTAATTATCAGAAATGAAAAATAAAAGTTGTGAATAATAATTAGAGGATGTCAGTCGCACTCTAACCATGTGAAGTTTTTTGTTTTTGTTTTTGAGAAGTAACCCCGTGAAGTTGGCTTAAAGCTCCACAGTTATGTTGCACCGACACTTCACACATTTGGAGTCCGACACGGCCCGACACGAATCTGACACGCCACGTGGCGTGTCAGAGTGTTGACTTTTCCGACACTTTGACTGACACCCAATCTCAGCCTCCAACAGGTCACCTCAGCCTCTAACACGCCACATCATCAATTATTACTTTATTTTTGAAAAACAAAAACAAAACCTAAAGTATAGGAATCTGCCACAAAATGAAGGACACACATCTAAACCAAAAAAAAAAAAAGATGAAAAGGACCTGGTTTTTGGAAACCTAGCCTACTGCCCAGTTTTTTGTTGTTGTTGCTAATGTTATTAATAATTATGCACCTCTATAACTTGCATTTAATTCTCTTTAACGCTATTTCTTAAACTTATGTAATAGATTGAATTTAAAATATTATTTGAGTAATGTAATGAACTTATTTTATATTTTTGTATATTTTTTATGTATTAAAAATAAAATATATTTACCGTGTCAAAAACTCAATTTTTAAATTTTACCGTGTCACGCCGTATCGTGTCGCCGTGTGTTGAGGCCACAGTCATCTCGTTTATAGCCGTAGACGAGCAACATGTGGAAATGAAACGGTTCAAATTTTCTCCAGACACAACTACATGATCTTCGTCCTAACGGAATCGGTACTACAAAATGACCAAATACCCAAGCACAGTCCAAATAAACTGTTAGAGCACCGAGGGTAGTCCATGCAAAATCGGCCTCGATAGCTGACTCAGCTGAGCTGTAATTCAGTTAGAGGACGGTTTTGTATGCGCTCCTGCTTCTTCTTTGTCAGTTTGTCCTAACAGATTCGATACTACTAAATGACGAAAATACCCATGAAAAAAAAGGCCTCGAGAGCTGACCTGGCATTCTGTTACAGGATGGTTTTGGATGCGCTCCTTCTTTGCTTTTTTTCCCTCCAAATTCTTCTCCCCCTTCCTCCTCACACCTATAAAAGCCAGTCTCTACCTCCACTCCCCAGCTCTCTTTCTCTCAGATCGGAGAGAGAAGCTCTGAGATTTCACGCTACGACTCCACGGCTTCTAGAGGTAACGAATTCCTCTTCTCTCCGTTTTAATTCTTCGCTCAATTTGTTCGTTCAAATCTTAGATCTGCTTCTCAGTATGTGAAATCTATGTGTCTCAACACATGAATCTCTTTATTTTCTTGATCGTATTGTTGAATTTACCGAGTTTGATCCGATTCTGAGGCGTAAAACTGTAGCAAAATTGTATCTTGAAGATTAGGATTTAGGATCGGTACTCTGTTAAATTCCAGAACCTAATTACATCAGATCGAATCAAAATCGCCAGAAAACTGTGATTATTTGTTCATTTTTTTCGTGCTACAGTGAAATTGGAATCGAGAATGCAAAACGACGTCGCATACGCCTACGCCTCAGCTCGCACAATGTCATCATCGCAACCTCAACCTTACGGCGGTGCTTACGATTCCGTCTACTCCTCCTCGATCTTCGGTCCAAGACCGTCGCGTTCCTCTTCCGTCGCAGCTTACGGCGTCCAATCAAACTCCGACACGTCGCAGGCCTACCGCAACAAACTCTACCAGTCTCCGCTGCTCCAGAACAGCCAGGAGATGGTCAACCGCCACAGACTCTGCCTGAAGCGCCTCCACGAGGCGGCGGAGGAAGACGACGCTCTCCGCCGCGAGAACAGCCAACTCGGCAACGTCAACGTCGAGCTGAACAAGCAACTCAGTCTCCTCATCCACGCCTCCATCCAGAAAGAGATCGAAGCTTCTTCGAGCTCTGTGGCGAGCCAGCCGAGGTCGCCGTTTGGGATCGTCAACGGGATTCGTGGCCTGTCAATTGACGGCAAGGAGGAAAAGGAATTGACCGATCACAGTCAGACGAGTGACGTCATGGACAAGGAAAACGCCGGGAATGTTAATGTGGAGAGGATCAACGGCTACGTGAAGCTTCCTCCGGTCACCGCAGCTACCAACGCCGCCGCTCGGACTAGGAACGCGGCCAGATCTGGAACCGCCAAGCCAGTCAGTGCTTCAGTGGTAATTTTAATCAAATTGCGCTTATGTTTAATTGGAATTTACATGGAGTTCTTACTGTTAGAGTGAGAGTTTTACCGTTAGAAGTGAAATTGGTAGAAAAAATTTTCCTTTCTCAGAAGATACAGAAATCATTTTCATACAAGTCATTTAGTGTTTTAGTATATGTTCAAGTTTACTTTTGCTCATGGGAATCCAATTTACTTTCACTCACGGCAAGCATTAATTAGCTTTGAATCATAAATTTGAGTACTAATTTTTTTTTACTGCTCGTTCGGTGTTTGATCACTTTTGATCATGGACTCCTTTGTGTTTTAAATTTGGGGAGACTTGGGCTGCAATTGCATGAGCTTTGATTCATTGCAGTGGGTTGAGCTTTTAGTTTGCTAGAGCACATGTGTATAAAAGCATTGTGCATAACCTGTTTGTGAAATGCCAGAATGAGATAGGGGATAATTCTATCTGTGACTTAGTTTGATAGTTGTACGTGTGTGTGATGCAGCAAAATGTGTACGTTCAAGGAGGCAAGAAAGAGGAGGTGCCACTTGAACTGGAGGTGTTGAACCAGGGAATGTTCAGGACTGAACTCTGCAACAAATGGCAGGAGTCTGGTGACTGCCCTTACAAAGATCACTGCCGATTCGCTCTCGGTGTTAAGGAGCTATGCCCTATGATTTGCCACCCACACTACAAGACCGAGGTCTGCAGAATGGTTTTAGCTGGTGATGCTTGTCCATACGGCCATCGCTGCCAATTTCGCCATGCAGTCACTGAGGAGGAGAAGCAGCTTGCTGGTGGCAACAATATGCCCAGCAGCCCAACCAGGTACTATAATATAGTCTTCCTTTCCATGAACCTGTTCCTATTTGTTGTTTAAGTATTGCACCGGAGAAATCGGCTCATGCAGCTAACATTTTCATGAAAAATATTATCACCAAAACGAACATGAACGTTCATAGCAATAGGCTAGTAACTTTCATGTTATGTACAACATTCCAGGAGTTTTGAAACTATTTTACAAAGCTTAATTAGCCTCGTCATGTACATATATAGGCTGACTCAGTTTTATCAAGTCTTTTTTATTGTTAAATTTTTACGCTCTCAATTTTCGGGTGAACATTTTAGATCGCAGATTTGTTCATATCCGGGTTCTTGCCACGGCACCACAATCTTATGGATTCGTCTTGCAACTGTTGTGCTAGTCGGGGTTGATTCACTGGCCACAACGAAGTATCTACGTAAGTATAACCCAGTCGTAATATTTCAATGGTTAGAAAAATTCATTTATCCTCATCCTATTTTTGTTCTCACCTTTGTTTGATCGGTTTCAGCTCATGACCCGAAAAACAAGAGGGTATTTAAAGCTTTGGTGAGTGTAAACGACGAGAAGTTTGTTGAAGTTACTCCTGGGGTGTTTGCTACACTTAGTGGTGATAAGGCACGGTGTTTGGCCATGAAGGAGCATGTGAAGAAAAATATCAAGGAAAGCAACGTTACACTAGAATATTTTGATACCATTTGCAACCATGCAATTGAGTATTTTTCCTCTCACCCTAGGGATCCTAAACTCGAACATAAAACTGAAGTCGACCTACTTGGATGGATAGAAGATGAAAGGGTAATACAATATACATGTGTAGATTTTTAATTCTCAAATATTTACCTTGTTGTTTTAACTTATGAACAATATTTCTCTTGTAGAGACATAAGATCATTAGAGTGGGAGATGATTTTCAGACCGTAAAAGTTATCGAAGATGCTTGCTCCGGGACTGGAAGTGGTTCCGAATTCGTAATCGACGACTTGAAAGAGTACGTGCGTTGTATAAAAAAAATCATTATCTTTTTTTTAGAGTAGCTAAGGCTGCTAAGCTACTGATTAAAAGTTGTTTTTTTTCTTCTAATAATTTTATCAGGAAGGCCAGCCAGTATAGTACCATGGAGATATCGGAAGGGGTGGAGTGGCTTAAGCATCTTTTAATATACGCATCTCTTATAGATCCCGACACTGGTGGATATTTCAAAAGTACGTAGTGTATTGTACAAATGTTTATTTTAATTAAGAAATTAATATGTGTTGAGTCATTTTTGTGTGGTTGTTTGTCATAGTATATAGTTTTGAAGAAGGGAAGGAGCAGCTCAAATATACAGGTGAATTGATGGATGAGTTGGATAATTCAAAGTATGCGGAGCTTTTCTTCACTAAGCAAACCATGTTGGTTATTATTGAGAAGAGACACTGGGACATATTAACCGCTGAAGACTTAAAGAAATATTTGCTAGAAAGGTATGTGTGTTCTTATTAATCTTTCGTATCATTTCTTTCCCGTCTTTGCATTAAACTATATATCTCAGAAAATGTGTGTACACATAATATTATTATGTTATTCTTTCACAGATTCAATGAAAAAGTGACAGACATCCACTGGTTAGGTTGGCCAAATAACACATTTCTTTTGTATCAAGTTGTGCTATCGTCACAAAAAGCTCGAAATGAGTGGTTTGAATCTTGCCAAAGATTTAAAGCCCCTGTTCGACAGCATGAAATCACCATCCCGGGCGTGGGTTCTTGTACGTATTTCCTTGGGTTCGCGACCAAAAGTTTACTGGATCGAGCACGCAAAATGACTTCGTTTGATGATTTGGCTTCCACCGTTAAAAGATATTAGTTCTTGTTTGGTTAAATTTTTGATTAGTGAGGGGCTGTATTGATTAACACTGTTAAAAATCAATAAAGAAAAATGACTGAACATAATGTTCATATATTTTTTTGATTCCTCAAAACCACACACGTAGCAACACCAATAAATCCCTAAAACCTTTCACTCCCATTTCATCAGAAAAGAAGGACAAAGCCATTTGTATAAACAATACAGGGAAGTATCCATTAACAACAATTGATTAGAAGCTCAATTATACTGTTTCATTCATTATCAGAATTCATCCAAAGTTAGGTCTTAAACTTGCAAATTTAAATGATTAATCAGACCCTTACATCTGCTGCGATGATTCTGTGAACTCATATTCATAAACAATATAACTACATTTGCCAAGAACATTGTATTGAAATCCAAAAGAGATTAACTTTCTCATGAAAGTTAAATAACTAATGTTTATGATTCACTAATCACTATACAAAGTGAATGTAAATCATATATTACTGGCTGCCAATACATGACATGGCGACAACAACCTATCTTCATCAAAGCCAGTGCACCATCATTAACTTAAATGCAAAACATGTATGCTTTATTGAGAAAACTGTTTTCTGAGCAAAATACTTGAAGCAGAAAATGAATTTAACTTTTAGCTTTGATAGAGGGATAGTCAATTAATCCACAATACCACATAAGAAACAGATTATTCACATGTAAAGGCTGCAACTGCAAAATATATTAAGCTTAACTCAGACAGAGGTAAGGAGTTAGGCTTCGATTAGAACAGCTGCTGGCCAAATGACTATGTTCTTTTATAATCCAATAGGCGTAATATGAATCATTTCTAGAATCCTTCAGGATTAAAGACCAGACTGCATTTTACAAATATCAATGAGACTTTCAGAAGAAGAAAAAAAGGACCTCAGTATTGTAATTGAGATGACATATTTCAAAAGTTACCAATCAATGACAAAGAGACCAATAACTCAATTAGAGTCATCATCAACTGAACCCATTAGCAGAAATTTTCTTCATTCAAAACTTCCCTGAGATCTTTCAGAGTTTCATCAGCTTCCTAAATCACAAACCGTAATCAAATATAGAATTATTTACAGTAACAAAGTATGATGATATGGAACTAGTTGGAAGAAAAAATTTGATTCGTCACTATCAACCTTGAATAATTGGATTAGTTGGAAGAGGCTTGGGGACGAGGCCCAGTTTCGTCACTATTCAACCGCCGATTGAAGATTTGGGGGGATGAAAAAAGAAAACAAAAAGAATTAGAGAGAGATGAGAAGAGAATTTGATTAAAACTGACTCGAGAGACAGAGAGAGAGGAAGGGAAAGAGACAGATATGTTTTAATATGTAAACTGAAAATAGAATATATTAAAAATTGGTACAACATACAACAAAAAGCACAATTCTGTCTAGTGAGAGATTCGAACTCTCTTTCTCACATGTTTTGACAATTATTTCTACTATTTGCTGGGCTCTCAAAACAGGCCAGGCAGGACCGGCCTGGTTTTTGCCGGTCCGAAAAGTTTTAGACCAGCTTCCGGTTCTTGCCGGTCTGAAAAGTACCAAAAATGGACCCGAAAAAAGTGTGCCCGGTTCGGGCCTGGTCCCTATATATTCACTAACTCTAGTAGAATACGAGGACTGTTGCTCGCGCCTTGCCACAGGTGAAGGCAATTGATTGCTATAATACAATTGACAGACACACGGGAACATATCTGTTTTAGTGAGATGGCAAAAGTGTGAATAAACAGTAAATAAGAACGAATATGTAAATTTATGGGATTTCTTATGAACACCTGCTAAATCATTATTCCCAATAAGATCATCATATATAAATATATAATTGAGTTGGGCTCGGGGCCAAACCGGCATCAGTTTGACATTTTTAAAACATGACATAACAAAGTTTATAAGAAGTGAAAGATGAGGAACCATTCAGACCATTTTCTCAACCAACGTTAGTCCATCTTGTTTACTCAATCACCAACTCTCCTTAAGTTCCATATGTTGAAGTTCTCTTGTGTTGTTACTACTATCTTCACACTTACCCTACAGTCTACAGTCACCATATACTCGTCTCATCTTGCGTGTCTGAGGAGGTGAGGAACTGATTGAAGAAACATTCTTTCTTTCTTTCTTTTGGCTACTATTTCCAAAAAAAATTGACGCACAATTCCCCTTTAGCTATAAAACACAACTAGCCCATCAAACCCATCTGGCATTTCCTGTCTTCAAAAACCAACAAAGGAACGAAAAAAGAAGAGTAGAAATTGAGAAACAATTCTTTATTTATAAGTACAGAAGTCCTGAAAGCACCCATATTTTTTTTTTTCAGTGGCAACATAGCTCACACACAAATACTCAATTAAAATATATACCGCTTAGTTTGATATTGTGGTTTAAAAAATCAATTTTTTAAAAACTCAGTTTTAAATAAGCAATCTCTAACCTGCTTTTTAAAATCGTGGTTATTTAAACTAAAAAATTCTAGATAAGCACGTTTCAAGATTTTACCAAACAGAAAATCTATCTAAAATGATGATTATAAATTATTTTAATCCCCAGAACTCAAGGAGTGCGACTATTGGGATCTCCAAATTTGCTCAATATATCTCTTATTCACTTTACACCTCATTTTCACTTTTCAATATAAGCATTTTCTCATTAGACCTCGTTTCAAATTCCTAACATAACCTTAGTTATTTATTGACATATATTTCAATTGATTACTTATTTACCTCTTATTCACTCAGTAGACCTCTCATTCTTTGTTTTTTTTTTTTTACCTTTTTGTTTTTGAACATCCATTATCCCTACCTTTAGTTTTTGATTTTTTTTTTCATGTAAGAAAATGTTTTATCATAAACTATTATATATATCTTTTTAACTTTTGTTTTTCTCTTTTGTACGTGTTATTTATTTATTTTTTATTTTGAATAATTTGATCTCTATTTTTATACCTTATAATAAATTATTTTAATAGATATATATTTTCTATAATCAATATATATATATATATATATTTTACAAAAATATTTATGCACCTTACAAGTATATGCGTTCAACATATATAATAATACAAAATTTTATGTCACATGATCGATATTTAATCATTGTTTTAGCTCTTATGAACTATATATATATATATATGCTTTAATAAAAATAAATTGAAAAACAAAAATATATAAGAAAAATGATAAAGAATGTAATCAATTATTATTGAACGGGAAAGTCTGGAGAGAATAAATATGTCATTTCCTTTTATATAAGTATCGTCCTTAATAGTCATTATGTATGAAGATATATATGTCATTTAATAATTCACAATAAAGTGAGGTCTAGTGAACAAATTTAAAGATCTCAATAACCGCATTCTATTCTTGATCGTTGTTTAGCACAAATAAAATAGAAAAAAAAAACTAATTTATGTTAGAATATTTTCTTAATGGTAAATATAAGTTTTTTTAGGGAAAATGCCCAAATGCACAAAAACAGGGATTTTAATGCCCACATCAATGTAAATCTTTTCTGTTAGCCCATTTCAATGATTCTTATGTAAAAGACATTATTACCCTCTATAGAATTAAACTCATACAAATCTCATATTTTTCTCTTTCTCTTTTTCTTTCTCTTCTCTCTCTCTCTTCTTCTCCTCCCGATCTGCTCTTTCTCTCTTGGGACATGAGTGGATAATCCGAAGCACTGAGATTAATAAACCAATCCCAATCCCCAGCCCGCTTCAGCAGAATCGCAACCGCGTGCAGAGTCGCCGCCATCACCGTCGGACCTTTCGCGGTCACCAAATCTGCGGCTCCAACCACCATCGCATTCCGAAACGCGTGCATCACACTCTCCGACTTCACATACTTAGCCAGGTCAAGCCTTTCGGCGTCGGAAGCTTCCAGATCGAGGTGGAGCAAGTAGTGATTCCTCGGGTGGTACGCTGCCTGGAGCAGCCACTTCAGCTGTGGGCCTTCGCCTTTGAAACCGGTGAGCAGGTACGCGAATCTCGGGAGGCGCGGGAGCTCGAGGCTGTAGCTGTTGTCGCCGTCGATGAAATTGTGGTCGGGATTAGCTAATCGGCGATGATCGTAGTCGGCGGCGGAGGAGGAGTACTTGGCGTGTGTTAGGGTTAATGCGAGGAGGGCGAGGAGGAGGAGGGCGGAGGTTGCGGTTAGGATGACGAGCCATTGGGACTGGTTGTTGGAGGTTCGTTTCATGGAGGTGGGGGATTAGGGTTTGATGGGATCAGAGGGGTTAGGTGAGTGTGGCGGTAACTGGTTACTGGGGGTCTGTAATCGATTAGTGGGGGTCAGTAACCGATTACTGGGGGTCAGTAATTGGTTACTGGGTGTCAGTAACTGGTCAGTAACTGAAAATCAACATGATTATTGGGTGATTACTGGGTGTCAGTAACTGAAAACAAAATGATTACTGGGTGATTACTGGGTTCAGTAACTGAAAACAAAGTGAATACTGGGGGTCAGTAACTGGTTACTAGGTGTCAATAACTGGTCAGTAACCGATTACTGGCGGTCAGTAATTGGTTATTGGGTGTCAGTAACTGGTTACTGAGTGTCAGTAACTGATTACTGGGGGTTAATAACTGGTTATTAGGGGTCGTTAACTGGTCAGTAACTGGTTATTGGGGGGTCAGTAACTAGTTACAGGGGAAATTCCGGTGACCGGAGTCCGACGGTCGGTAAAATTCCGGTGACCGGAGTCCGGCGGTCGGGAAAATTCCGGTGACCACAGTCCGGCGGCCGGTGACCGGAGTCCGAGGTTCCGGCCAAGTCTTTTCATGTTAAAGAGGTGGGGGCAAAATAGTCTTAAAATAATATGGTTTGTTAAGACTTTAGTAAAGATTTGTGCATTTGGGCATAAAAATGGTTACCTTATATTGAAATGGGCTAATGCAAAAGATTATCATTGGAATGGGAAATAAGGGGTTTGAATTAGTACTAAATGGGCATTTTCTCTTTTTTTTTATCAGATAAACAACTAATTAATATGCTACAACAAATCTACTATAAGTTAAACTCATGACCTCTCACTTATAAAGAGAGACGGTACTGGGCTGGTAAATATAAGTTTTTGAAACCCAATACTTTGTGTTATTTGATTTTTACAAGAAAAATTGACGTCATTGAAAAAAATTTCTTACAAATTGATCAAATAATAAAGGTTTGGTGACATTCTATCGGAAATTAAAAAAATATCAAGGAATTGAGGTCGTGAAAGAGGATTGAACAAAAAAAAAATCAAGGAATAGAGGTCTCGATGATAGCATGCAAAAAGAAAAAAAATTAAAAGAATGAGAGGTCTAGAGAATAAATAAGAGGTATAATAAGTAAATTATCAAGATATATGTTAATAACATACAAAAAGTTATTTTAAGAATTTGAAAAGAGGTCTAGCAAGCAAATGCTTGTAGTTAAAATTAAAAAGGTGTAAATAGCATGAGACTAAGCAAATTTGAAGGTTCCAATAACCGCACTCAAACTCAATACCAAACTGGGTCTTAGATAGTCATGACTCCGAAAGATACATCTCCAACAGCTTCCGCATAATGCAACCCTACTAAGTTAATTCAAAGTAAAATAATATCAGAAGTACCACTAGTTCTGATGCATAAACATAAAATCAGTGCTTATAATTTTGAAAGGGAGCTTCTTGTTGAACAAGCTGAATCCCATATCATCCTCACCCTCTGCCTTGGGTGATCTTCTCAGAAGCGATGGGGATGCCTTCATCATGGACTGAGGAAGAAGAGATCTGAGACTCGTTGTCCTTCGAGTGCTCTGCAGCTGCTGCAACACCACAATGGCTCTGCTTTAGGGTTTCTGAGCTCACTGTTCATTAGATAGAAAAAAAATTTAGAAAATATTTTAAAAGTAATGAATGTCAGACAAAATTTATCCTCCAAGTACCAAATTTCTCAAGACGCAAGAGCATTATAGAACTGTAATAAATCCTGCATATATATCATTGTAAATAGTAAACTAAAGAGGACATTCAGTTAACTCTCAGGGCAACATATCTGCTCTAAGTAACATCAACAGAATCCACTATGGTGCAACCGATCTATTTATCCAGAATGGCGAACACACATCAGAAGCAAGCTTAATATGTAGAGCCGATAAACTTGCCTTCTTTCATGTTCACTGAAGGTATAAGGATAGTTGGCAATCCTTGTATCCTGCAAAACACCTTGAGAAAATGTTATTTGATCAAGAACAAGTGGCGCTATTATTCCTCATGGTTTCAGGTAAAACATGCATCTGCATATCACTATTTTTCACAGAGGATAGCAGCTTCCCTTGCTATCCTAGTTCTGAGTTTCCTGCTGTACTGAGTTTCAAAGTCTGTTATATTAAGTATAATATGTCTTTCAATTTCAAATGGACAACTGAGTTTTTGGGAAGTGCTTTAGCGCTCAAACCAGTCAAAGGGTTGAGATCTTTTGTTTTGCCAACCCGTGACCGAATGGTTAGAGGCTTAAGGCTCCAGCTGGGATGTTCATGATACGTTATCCAATATATCAGCTGGTCCCCGTATGATTCAAAGACCAGTTGCTATCAACTGTGTCAAGGTCCACTAATGGACTGAGTACGAGGGTTTCAAACCTCTTTGCTCTCGGTTTGAATCATTCATGTTTTAGGAAAGGGTTATTTGTCTTATTGAGATTGTTTGTGTCATCTCTGTGTTTGGACACATCACTTTCAAGTATGGGAGCCAAACACTTCTGTCCAAACCCTTTCTGAAACACTGCTGAGGTCAGCTGGCATCATCGGTTGATGCCTTGTCTGCTTATATATAGCTATAGCTACGGCTGTGCTCAATGGTTGTAGAAAACTGCCTTCTTGCATTTTCTTTGTTGAGTCTAGTTTCTAGCTTGCATTGTTCATGCTGCTCTAAGTCTTCTTCGTGACTGTAAACCTTAGAGCTTGAACTCAAACTTCTTTCATCAACTCATATCATGTTGCATACCATGAGGGATGTGTAGTGCAACCAACCCAAGAAGCGTTCAAGGGTGAATCTGCTAGTGGTTAGCTGAATTCACGAACAAGGCTTCAAAAAGTGTCCCATGTTGTAAGAACTTAGAAACAAGAGAGGGAATAGGTCTACACTAGTTCGGGACTAGGTAGGATAGCACTGTGGTAGTGTATCACTAGAACTATTATTCTTGTAAGAAGTTGCTTCAACTTAGTGGAAGTTTTTGTCTCTCAAGAGTTGGAGACACGCAGTTTTTCTCCCTGCATTCAGGGTTTCTACGAGTAAAAAACATCCTTGTGTTGTTTCTTTATTTGCTGCAATTTACTTTCTGCAAACTCGTATCCTGTAACTCGGGGATAGCACAAGTCATTGCTATCCTCGGATACAGAAGGCAACGAAAATTTGAAAAAGGCCTATTCACCCCCCCTCTAGGACCTTTAAGTGGTATCAGAGCAGTTCCTAGCCTTTGCTAGTAAGATCCTCGGGTTTTAAAATGGGTGATAGAGGCACCTCTGTGAACTGTCCTCCACTGTTTGAGGGAAGGAACTTTTCACAATGGAAAATCATGATGACCGCATTCTTTATTTCCCAAGATGATGGGAAACAATGGATGATGGTTGAAGATGGCTGGTCAGCCCCTGAACGGACCTCGATCCAGGCAGGTGCAAGTATACCGAAGCCTAGATCTGAGTGGACCGATTCAGAAAACTTGCTGCTCGGATGAATATCAAAACTCTGAACAGTTTGTACTCGGCTCTTTCTGAGGGGGAGCGCAAACGAATCATTACCTGTATCTCAGCCAAACAGGCTTGGGAAGTGTTGCTAACAACCTATGAAGGTAATGAGCAAGTGAGAGAACAGATGCTCCAAGATCTTTTGTTAGATTTTGATGAGCTGAAAATGTCCGAAAGTGAGTCAATAGATGAGTTTTATAGTCGAATCTTGAACATAACAAATCAGTGTGCTGGTCTTGATTCCCCTCTAGAACAATCTAGGATTGTCAGAAAATTACTCAGAGGTCTTCCTCCTAGTTTTGAGAATAAGAGAGTAGCCATACATGAATCCAAGGATTTAAGAACCTATTCTTTAGAAGAGCTAGTAGGAAACCTGAAAACCTATGAAGCCCATAAGAAGGGTTTGATGAAAGAAAAATCTATTGCCCTCTCGTCCGTCAAAGAAACTGAGTCAAGCCTACACATTAAGATTCCAGAGGATATTGAGTATAGTCTAGAAGAGTGTGCCCTCCTTACAAAACAGTTTGAGAACTTTCTCAAGAAACGAAGGAAACCTTTTTCTTCGAACCGGGGCTTTGGGAAACCTAGATTTGGTGAGACATCACAAGATAGAGGTCATGACAGATATCCTAGGAATTCTCGTACGTGTTGAGACCTCTCAGGATAGAGGACAAGATAGAAATCCTAAGGGTAAGAGTTCCCAAAGAAGCGATGTGTGTTTTGAGTGTAAGGGTGTGGGACATAGAGCTGTTGACTGTGCAAATAGGAGGATTCGCCCTCAGAAGGCTCTTGCCGTCATATATAGTGACAGTGAAGAGGATCCCTTGTCTGATCAAGAGGAGGACACTGTGGCTTTCATAGCTCGGGTTGTCCCTGATTCCTCTTTGGATCATGATGAAGATCCAGTTGTCTTCATCGCCACGGTATCTCAGATCGAGACTCCGGAGGATGATGAAGATGATGATGGAATGCAAAAGTTCACTGAACTTGTCAACGCATCAAAGTCCATGTTATCTAAGATAGATATCCTGACCAAAGATCTTGCAAAGTGTGAAAAAGAGAAAGCAAGAATACAAGCTGAATTGCTGTCCCAGCAAAAAGTGTGGAGAGCCGAAAAGCTGTGTCTAGAAAGTTCTCTTAGTGGTCTTAGGGCTGATAAGCTAGCACTTGAAGTTTCTCTCAAGGAATCTCAGCAACAATTTGCTAAATTTTCAATAGGGTCTGAAAAATTGACCAAGATGTGTGGAATGGGTAGACCAGATAAGAACAAACAGGGTTTAGGGTTTGGATCTGGCGAGAACTCTAAGAACAGTGGAACTGTGTTTGTCAAAAGTAAGGTTCCTGATGATAAAATAGTAACTAACAAGGTTGAGTCTCCAAAAAGATTCAAACCTACCTGTCATCACTGTGGTGTCCCTGGTCACATCCGACCTTTTTGTAGGAAACTCCAAAACAGCCATGCATACCTAGGAGAAACCAAGAGTCTACCAGTTTTCGGAGCAATAAGTCGGTTGCAAGTTTCTTCACATCTTTTCAAGCCACTCTAGAAAAATCTCTACAGGAATTTGCGAGGATAGCTAAGGGTCTTTCTGTCCCTGTAGCTAGAGAACCAAATAAGAGCTTAGCTTGGGTTAAGAAGAAGGAGTCCAGACCTCATGCCCTCAAGCCTCCGCACACAGATTCAAAGTCCTTTGATGAGTGTGATAGTAATCCTGATGAGGAGAACATTGTCTGTTTCTTGTCACGAGTCTGGACAAATCTAAGGCCTGTTAAGGAGTCTAGAACAGTAGCAGTATGCCGCGTAGCTCTTACAGCTCTCACAGCGCGTTGCGCTGATTCCTGGTATATAGACAGTGGTGCTTCAAGGCACATGACTGGAGATCCCAAGTGGTTCTCGTCTATGGATGACATTCATCCTGAAGGAAATGTTGGTTTTGGGGATGGAGCTCGGGCTCCGATAGTGGGAAGTGGGACAGTAAATGCCCCCGGTCTTCCGTGTTTGAAAAACGTCCTACTGGTCAAGGGTTTAGAAGTGAGTCTGTTAAGTGTAAGTCAGATTGTTGATGAACATGACTCAGTCACCTTTGATAAGCAGAAATGTGTTGTCTTAGATGGTAAAGGAAAGAGCATAATGAGAGGAAAGAGAACGAGGGATCAATGCTATTGTGTTGTAGCGAAAGAGAAGTTTTCTCCTCAACTCTGTTTCAGATCTATGATCTGTGAGGAACCCTTAGATCTCTGGCATAGACGAATGTGTCACTTGAACCATCAGGATATAGTGAAGTTGTCTTCAAAAGAAGCCGTCAGAGGGATACCAAAGCTTGCTGGTATCCCCCAAGGTATGTGTGGTGAATGTAAAGTTGGTAAGATGACTCGGACCTCTCATCCTTTATTAAATGCTGATCCTACTACTCATGTTCTTGAACTGCTGCATCTAGACTTAGTAGGACCTGTTGAAACTAAAAGTATTGGAGGAAGAAAGTATGCTCTTGTAATTGTTGATGATTTTTCTAGATTCACTTGGGTGAGATTTTTGTCTAACAAAGGTGAAACTTTTGAAAATTATTACAGTGTTGCTAAGAAAGTCACAAATGAGAAATTGAATGATGACATGCATATTGTTAGGATCAGATCAGATCATGGTACTGAATTCGAAAACTCTTATTTTGAAAACTATTGTGAAGAGTTTGGTGTGCATCATGAATTCTCTGCTCCTATCACTCCACAGCATAATGGCATTGTAGAAAGAAAGAATAGGGTTCTTGTGGAATTATCTAGGGTTATGCTAGCTGCATCTGGTCTTGATCATTCTTTTTGGGCAGAAGCAGTAAACAATGCTTGTTACACTTTAAACCGTGTAATTCTTAGACCTGGAACAACCATGACTCCCTATGAGATCTAGAGAGATAAAAAACCAAATATCTCTCATCTCAAAGTTTTCGGAAGTCCCTGCTTTATCTATAGGGACAGAGAATATTTGACAAAGTTTGATGCCAAAAGTGACAAGGGTGTGTTCCTCGGCTATGCTGGAAATAGTCGAGCCTATCGGGTGTATAACAAGAGAACTTGCAAAATTATGGAATCAGTAAATGTGGCTGTTAATGATGCTCTTGTTTGCAAGAATGATGGGTGTGTTTTGTCTGAACAGGTATCTAAACAAGAAGCCGAATCGACCTCATCCGAAACCGAGTCTGATCAAGGAGATAATGACTCAGGGATGGATGATGACACAGATCTTCCAGGATCTAGAAAAGATGCCACGCTTGCCGTTCAGCCAATTCACAGAAGCGGTAAAAGACAAGTACAGAAGGACCATGATCTATCCCATGTAATTGGGGACGTGTCTGAAGCCAGAAAGACCAGGAGTAAGACTGGTCGGTTGGTGAGTAATTTCTCGGTGTTTAAATGCTTTGTTGCTATGCATAAAGATGACATCAACACCATCACATACTATGGCTTCGTTTCTTTAATAGAGCCAAAGAATGTGAAGGAAGCCTTGCTTGATGCTGATTGGATCAGTGCCATGCAAGACGAGTTAAATCAGTTTGAAAGAAGCAATGTTTGGCATTTAGCGTCTAGGCCTAAGGACAAAAATGTCATAGGAACCAAATGGGTGTTCAAAAATAAAACTGATGAAAAGGGCATTATCACCCGAAACAAGGCAAGACTTGTTGTGCAAGGATATTCTCAAATAGAAGGTTTAGATTTTGATGAAACCTTCGCTCCTGTAGCTAGACTCGAGTCAGTTCGTCTTCTACTTGCCGTTGCTTGCTATTTGAAATTTACCTTGCATCAAATGGATGTGAAAAGTGCTTTTTTGAATGGTATCCTCAAAGAGGAAGTGTATGTGGAACAACCCCCAGGATTCCAGAGTCTTACCCATCCTGACTGTGTCTACATGTTAGATAAGGCCCTCTACGGTCTTAAACAAGCCCCTAGGGCTTGGTATGAGAGATTATCGAATCACCTCGTTGACCATGGGTATGTGCGAGGCTCAGTTGACAAAACAATGTTTGTCAAATGTACCTCAGAGCACATTATCATTGCTTAGATATATGTTGATGACATAGTGTTTGGATCTACTTCTCCATCCTTGGTGCATGAGTTTACTGAGCTCATGAAGATAGAATTTGAAATGAGTCTCTGTGGGAAGTTAAGTTACTTCTTAGGTCTTCAAGTTGTGCAAAGTCAAAATGGTATGTTTATCTGTCAATCTAAGTATGCACAGGACCTTGTTAAGAAGTTTGGGATGGAAACGGCCACTACCTTCCCCACTCCCATGAGCACCAGCTGTAAAATCAGTGCTGACCTGTCTGGTATTAATGTGGATCAAACCAATTATAGGAGTATGATTGGAAGTCTTATGTATTTGACTGCTAGTAGACCAGATATTGCTTATAGTGTTGGCGTATGTGCTCGTTATCAAGCTAATCCCAAACAATCTCATGTCAAAGCAGTAAAGCGCATAATCCGATATGTCGCTGGAACTCTGGATCATGGAATTAAGTACACTTTCGACACTAATGTTGAGATTGCAGGATACACTGACTCGGATTGGGCTGGAGATGCAAATGACAGAAAAAGTACTTCCGGTGGCTGCTTCTTTGTAGGCAACAATCTTGTTTCATGGCATAGCAAGAAGCAAAATTGTACCTCCCTCTCTACTGCTCAAGCTGAGTATGTAGCAGCTGGTAGTTGTTGCACACAACTCATGTGGATAAAACAGATGCTTGCAGACTATGGTTTCCAGCAGGGTACGTTATCTCTTTTCTGTGATAATACCTCTGCCATAAACATCTCAAAGAATCCAGTGTTGCATTCTAGGACCAAGCATATAGAGATAAGATATCACTTCATTCGTGGCTTGGTTGAAGAGAAATTGCTTGAGCTCACTTTCATTCCAACTGAAAAGCAATTAGCTGATTTGTTCACTAAACCACTTGACAATGCTAGGCATTTGAGTTTGTGCAAGGCTATAGGATTGTGTGACAACAAGAAAACACTTCCCCTGCTAGTGTGTGTGTTATGTTGGTGTATATATATGTTTTCTTTTAAAAAAATGTGTTTTTCCCTTTCCAGTTACTCTTTACAGGCTCAGGATTAGCAGACCTTCTTGGTATCCTTAGTCAGTTTCTGCACTTGACCTAGGTGACTAATTGTACTTCCTTTCCTTGTTTCAGTCTTACTCTTCACATAGGTTTGTGTACATGTTCAGATACTGTCGTATGTGGTCTGACCTTTATTGCAAATCTGCAGTATTCTTATGTGCACCATTACTAATCACTTTGGTTGCACTAAAGCTTGGGCTATATACTTGAGATAAGAGTTCATACAAAGGGGGAGTTTGCTTTCCAAACTAATCTCAAAGTAAACATTCCTTGGTTGTGGTGAACAACTTAAGGGTGAGCAGAAACGAGGTTGGTTTGAAGATTGAGGTTCACAAAACTCAATGATCTAGGCTAATCTCAAAGTACACATTCCTTGGTTGTGATGAACGATATAAGGGTGGGAAGAAACGAGATTGGTTTAGAATTTGGAGGTTCTGGTTAGAACAAAGTTAAAAAAAAAAATGATTGTCAATCACAAATGACTTCTTGAATCAGCTAGTCCTCCACTTGTCTTGTTATGCAGTGGGGATTTCTGAGATGCATTCTATCCTTCGATGGGTTCGGATGATGTGTCCATATGAGTGTCCTTGTTACACATATTGTCCAAGGTCAACTGATCTTGTGAAGCAATGACACATTTTCTGCTACATGAACCTATGAGGACGATTTCTCAGTTAAGGCTGTGACATTAATGTTCGGACCAAAATAAAGTTACGATTAAACGTAATCTCTGGACTTTAAAATAAAATTCTGGAGAGATAAGGATGGAAGGTGATAGGAGCACAAAGTGTGACGTTTTTAATATGTTTATACCCTTTATTTACCCTTTGTTAACTCTTATTTAGTTGTTTTAGCTTTATATTTGTGTTTAGTGTAGAATAATTGCTTAATTTAGAAATATGTAGTTTTTAGTATTAAAATACATAGTAATTTCGGAATTGAAGAATTTGGTGTTGAAATTGTGCTAAGTGTTGGAAACCCTTGTTTACTCAGGATTCCTGTCTGGATCAAGATTCAATCTTTCCTTGAAGCCTAGTCCATGAAGGAGAGGTCCAAAACCAAGTCCAATATGGAGAAGAAGATCTAAATTCGGCAGAATTTCAAGAATATCCAAGCCTTGCAAATCCGGATGAAATCGGGAGAATTCCTGTGCACGTCTGTCAACTTCAACGGACTCTCCAGGACAGCTCACAATGAATCAGAAAACGTGCCAGATATGGATAGAAAGCTACGGGAGTCTAGTTTCCAAATCAGTTGGAATCACCTCAATATATATTTTCTAGAGGAAGTTATGATGAAATCATCAGACGGAGGTCATTCTGCCGAAATTGAGAAGAACTAGGAATCCTAAACCAACTTGGTTTAGGCTTTGTGGCCGACTCTTCTAGGGTTTTTCCTCTATATAAAGCACGACTCCAAGGACAGAAGAGGATCATCAACCCGTGCAAATAACACCAAAGCCTTTGCCGAAACTCCATCAACCTCCAAACACTACAATCCGATCCCACCTTCAGCACTCGTCCAAAGCACATAGCCTAGGACTCCGCGCACTCAAAGAATAGAACACGTAGGGACATTCTGAGAGTGTACTCATCTTCTACTTTCGGATTAGTATGTGTTTGTTTCTGTTTTATGTTGTTTTAGGTTTTTGTTTAAGTATGTTTCGATTCTTGTCTATGAGATAGAACAACTTTTGAACCATGTTTTGAATTTAAAGTTTTCAGTTTTCAATCTATGATTTTAGGTTTTATGCCGTGAGTGTTATGTTTAAATACTTTAAGATTTTCGGTGTATTCTTATATTATCATGTGTAGTTGATACAAGTAGTTGATATTGCATGTGTTAATCATCCAAAGTTCGACTTTGATACACGTAGTTGATAAGTTGCATTGTCTTTGTTATTTCACCGATTTTCTGCCTATGTTTGATTTAGGACTAGTACTTAAACACATCGATTCTTTATGTGATACGTAATTGCATGATTAGTTTATGTGTGTGACCTATAAGTAGAGCACGTAGCCGAGCTTGTTGTGTCGCGATGTTGAATGAAACCCGTAGTCTAATTCTAAGTTGGTCTATGTCATAGGAACCACGTAGGAACTTATGTGCATATCAAATTTAGGTTGTATATTTGCTCACGGTGTAGACTTAAATGAGATTAGAGATTGTCTTCTTTATTCTTACATGGTTGTTTGGTTAAGTTTGCATTATTGTTGGTTGATCACATGTATATATGTATAGAAGTAATTTAGGATTTATTATTAAAAGTTGTTCCGAAATTATAAAACTTTTAAACCTATGTGCTTATTTTGACATTTACTTTAGATTAGATGGATCTACCCTGTAGTTGGATCCCCGGTTTAGAACGATCCCTGCTTGCTTTATACTACGATTGATTTGTTGACAGGGTTAATTGATGCGTGTGCAAATACGTCTTATCAGAAGGACCAGATGATATCCCTACATGACATGGCTCGCTTTGACAATAAATACTTAGTTGTTGCCCTCAAGCTTATCAAGCACCATGTGTTTACTATCTCACTTACACACTCACTCTAAAGTGCTGCAAATAAAAATAGAGACCATTGGGACTTGTCACTATCACAAACCTATGTGATTTGCTTTTGTTTGATCAAGGTTTGTTTGCTTGTTATGATATGTCATCTTGTGAGTCTATGCTTAAACTGACTTCAAAAACCAAGGATGCAAATTGAATGGTCATTTTCCTTAAGCTTGTTTGTGGAGTCTTTTTCTCAAAAAAAAAAAAAACAAATGTTTTTGTTTTATGCACACTCTTAGGGGGAGTATAAGCTTGAGTAGTGTTATTCTTGGTTTCTGTTTTGTTTGCATATGCTTACGTGGTTGCTTCCATGGGTTTTCATTGGTCACTCTGAACGGTGGTGTTTTGTCACGTCTCAGAGCATCATCATTGCATGCATGGTCTTGTATTTTTTAGTTCTTAGCCATTTTGAGCAGTTGGGATTAGTGGGCTTTACAGTTTTCAAGACACTCAGATCGTGTCCAACGCTTCCGCTCTCACTCTCTCTCTCTCTCTCTCTCTTTTTCTTAACCTTGTTTTCCTCTCTTCTTCTCTATCTTCTCGAAACCCACTCTTTTTCTTCTCATCTCCTTCTCTGTTCTGCGTTCTCTCATTCCAAAGTTCTCTCAGCCAAAAATGTCGAACAAGCCTGTTGGGCCAAATTTTGTCAATCTTGGGGAGGAACCCACCATGTAGGAACCCCTAAACCTGCTTCCCATCCAGGCTGAAGTGCCTATCTCTAGAGGTCAATCTCTTCGGCTTACTGCTACCCCTGGCGGTCCGTCCATAGCAGACAAGCTTGAAGCTCTAAGAGACCCGGCTTCTCCTCCTGCTCTGGCTAAGAGGCCTCGCTCTCCCTCCGGTGACAAACCGGTCAAGGTCGCTAAGCTTTTTCGATCCGGTGGTGGTGGATCATCTGGGGCAGTCCCTTTCTCTTCCCCTTCTCCGGTTAGGTCGCCTTCTTCTGAGGTACCTATCCCAGCCCCTGAGCCCAAATCCAAGCAGTGCTCCTCTCAACGGAGGGTTACCAGATCATCCTCTGTTCCTCAGGAGCCCTCTGCACCAACCGGTGCTCCAGCTCCAGTGGAGACACCCTCGGCGGTCCTTGCTTCTGGGTCTCCGGTGTCTCGGCAACCTCCTTCCTCCAAGGCTCCTGCCAAGCCCTCCTCCAGTTCTAAGCCCTCTCGTTCGGGTCCTCGGAACTCAGTTGACAAAGGCAAGGGTCCCATGGATGGCACCAGGCCTCCCCAGTCCACCATGCCTCCTAAGAAGAGATCTGCTGAGGTATCCCACTCCTCTGTCCCTCCTCTTTCTCACTTCCAATCTGCGGAGAGTCGAGATTATTTTTGTACCTCTATTGTTACTAAGCGCATAGTTTTTGAGAGACCTATCGCTTTCGAGTCTCTGACCCTGAGGTCAAGAAATTAGCTGTTCACTGGGGATGGGATCAGGTTCTGACATCCTTCCATAAGGTCAATCGGACTTGGGTTCAAGAATTTTATGCCAATTTTCCTTCGAATACACCTGAAAAGGTGAAGATTCAATCTCAGCGCCCCATTGTTGTCAAAGTTAGGGGTAAGGATGTTGACATTTCTCCTCCTAGGATTCGATCCAGCCTGTCTCTCCCTGCCACAGAACCCAACTCCGTCAAGTTGGTTTTGGACTACATCAAATCTGTCTCTCTTCCTGAGCTAGGTGGAGCTCTTTATCATTCCACTTTTCCTCCACCAGAGCTCACTGCCTCTCATCTGTCCAGTCAATTCATGTCTGAGTTGTGCAAGCTTTTAGGCTTCGTGGTTCGCTCTCTTTTGACTCCCACCTCCAACACAGGCAAAATCACTCACCAACAGGCTGCCTTGATCAAATATCTGATTTCTAGCCCTTCCAAACCTCGTTTTCCGGCTGAGTACTTCATTTACAAAGCCATCAGGAGTGCGGGCACATCTCTTCGTGAGCATAGCTCTCTTGTCTTTCCCGCTGTCATCACCAAACTCTGTTTGGATGCCGGTGTACATGTCCATGATGCTGATGTCATGGCTACTAAAAATGAGGCTGCTCCGGTCGACAAGTTCTCCCTGGCCAAATCAATGAGCCAGTCTGATGTGTATGTGGAGTCGTTGGAGCAGACCCTGCCCAAGTAAGAGATCAAGCGTCAAATTTCCAATGCTGTTGCCACTCTGCAAGCGTCGTTTACTGCTCAGTTTGAGGCTCTGCGCAATGAACTGAAAGAATCTGTGGGGACACATGCGCCTCCGGCTAACCCCTCTGGTGGGGATGGAGCCTCGTCTACCCCTTCTTCCGGCTCTAGTTCTGAGGAGTCTTCTGACGCTTCTGCTGAGGAGTCCGAAGAAGCTGTTTGATCTTCTTGTATTTGTTGTCTTCCGGTGTACTTGTTCTGTTTTGTGTTTTTTTTTTCCATTGTACGTTTCTTTTTCTTTTAAAACCTCTCGGATATTTTATTCTCCGTTTCCCTTTGGTATTCCTTGCCAAACACAGGGGGAGAATTAGTTTGTAGGAATTTATTGCTGTTCCTTGTTTATGTTTGAAAGACATTATTATGCTTTATGACTGCTTAATGCAAATGTTAAAACTCTCAGTGTTAGAATGCAAATAACTCAGTTGTAGTTGCTGTGATTCTTCACTTGTTCTTGAAGTTGTTTTCTGCAGGTTATGTTCCCTACAAATACAGTGTTTTGGGAAGGAATGCCAAAGGGGGAGATTGAAGGTATAAGGATAGTTGGCAATCCTTGTATCCTGCAAAACACCTTGAGAAAATGTTATTTGATCAAGAACAAGTGGCGCTATTATTCCTCATGGTTTCAGGTAAAACATGCATCTGCATATCACTATTTTTCACAGAGGATAGCAGCTTCCCTTGCTATCCTAGTTCTGAGTTTCCTGCTGTACTGAGTTTCAAAGTCTGTTATATTAAGTATAATATGTCTTTCAATTTCAAATGGACAACTGAGTTTTTGGGAAGTGCTTTAGCGCTCAAACCAGTCAAAGGGTTGAGATCTTTTGTTTTGCCAACCCGTGACCGAATGGTTAGAGGCTTAAGGCTCCAGCTGGGATGTTCATGATACGTTATCCAATATATCAGCTGGTCCCCGTATGATTCAAAGACCAGTTGCTATCAACTGTGTCAAGGTCCACTAATGGACTGAGTACGAGGGTTTCAAACCTCTTTGCTCTCGGTTTGAATCATTCATGTTTTAGGAAAGGGTTATTTGTCTTATTGAGATTGCTTGTGTCATCTCTGTGTTTGGACACATCACTTTCAAGTATGGGAGCCAAACACTTCTGTCCAAACCCTTTCTGAAACACTGCTGAGGTCAGCTGGCATCATCGGTTGATGCCTTGTCTGCCTATATATAGCTATAGCTACGGCTGTGCTCAATGGTTGTAGAAAACTGCCTTCTTGCATTTTCTTTGTTGAGTCTAGTTTCTAGCTTGCATTGTTCATGCTGCTCTAAGTCTTCTTCGTGACTGTAAACCTTAGAGCTTGAACTCAAACTTCTTTCATCAACTCATATCATGTTGCATACCATGAGGGATGTGTAGTGCAACCAACCCAAGAAGCGTTCAAGGGTGAATCTGCTAGTGGTTAGCTGAATTCACGAACAAGGCTTCAAAAAGTGTCCCATGTTGTAAGAACTTAGAAACAAGAGAGGGAATAGGTTTAGACTAGTTCGGGACTAGGTAGGATAGCACTGTGGTAGTGTATCACTAGAACTATTATTCTTGTAAGAAGTTGCTTCAACTTAGTGGAAGTTTTTGTCTCTCAAGAGTTGGAGACACGCAGTTTTTCTCCCTGCATTCAGGGTTTCTGCGAGTAAAAAACATCCTTGTGTTGTTTCTTTATTTGCTGCAATTTACTTTCTGCAAACTCGTATCCTGTAACTCGGGGATAGCACAAGTCATTGCTATCCTCGGATACAGAAGGCAACGAAAATTTGAAAAAGGCCTATTCACCCCCCCTCTAGGACCTTTATTCACAAACCCAGGAGAAGGAGTTGGAACATAGGATGACTTTGGAGGATTCGGTTTAAACACTTCTGAACACATCTCGTCTCTGAGCAATTTATACTTGGCCGCAGCAACCTTGTCCTCGGGGCATTCATACGTACCATGCATCCTGCTGCGACAAATACGACAATACTTGCGACTAATCCTTGCCTCGTTCCCAGGACAAGAGGAACAAACCCACTTCTCTTCATTAAATCGATGACCCAAGGAACAAAGTATCTCATAGCAAGGGTTAAGAGGTGCACCCTGTGGGTAGAAGTCGAAGTAAGGGCAAACTTGATGGTAGTGGTCGTTATAACAGATATCACAAGGCCAGTGAGGGCAGAAAGAAAGGGGAATATCCTTAGGACACTTTTCACAAGGCAGACCGTCTGGTCCTTCAATTCCAAATTTTGGAGCACCCTTGCCTGTATAGCTGGAGCTACCTCCTGTTTGTTTGCAATTCGATTGTTAGATATCTGAGGGAATAAGAATCTATATATGGTAGTCACTGCTGAATTTTCTTTTTCTTAAATACTTGTATAACTTGATGAAACATAAACGCAGTTACAGAATATGGAAAACTGTACCAAACACCAGAATATATCTACTAGAGTATATATCTATTATATTTTATGATATGTAGCCAATTCACAAACACCAGAGTCCAGAATATACAATTTGTTCAAATAACAAAACCCAGAAAGAAACTTATTTGTTTACAATATTGATATTCCCAGTAAAAGATAATTGGGTAAAGAATTATACTCAAAAGCATAATCTCCCGAAAGCATAAAGAATTATACTCTTCCAGATTCGGTATAAAAAAGCTAAACGCGAAACAAAATCTGCCGATCCGTCCCGAAAACTCAAAAGCATACGACAAAAGAAGGAGAAGAAATTTTCATACCCGGAGAATCGTCGGTGTCGTCCCACTCGTCCGATGATTCAGCCATACCGACCGACCTAGGGTTCGATTGGAGAAGGCCGCTTTTGATTTCCGAGAAAGATTTCTTAGGCCCCTTTTTTATAACGATGATCACAGTAGGTCGGGTCGGGTCAAGTTTTTATGTTTTTGTACACGGGCTGTTCAAGATACGTGGCTTGTATTTTGCCTTAAAGGTCGGAATTTTCAGTTTTTTTGACTTAGAATCTGTTTTAGCTCTCTCCGTCATCTATCCAAATTCCACATTTTTTTTATTTATTAGATATACAATTAATATGTTAGGACGAGTCTATTCTAAGTCGAACTCACGACCTCTCACTTATAGGGATAAACAAGAGCAAACAGTATTGGGCTAAATTCCATATTCTCTAAAAAGAAATATAAAAAATCTAAATTTCCAAAAAAAAGTCTTTTTTTTTTAAAATTTTTTATATTAATTGATGGTCATGTTTACACCCAAATTAATATTTTTACTGGACAGTAATTTTCTAAAGTGAATTCATTGTCCACATCACATTGACGAGCCCGAATAATATTGAGTTTAGAGACGGGTTACCTTGCCTGCAATATCACCCGAGCTGAATGTAGGGCTTGATTGCACAAAGGCCTTCACATATAAAAATGACTGAAATTATCAGGCGAGCTGGGGAGTTCCCACATATCAAAACAGTGACATGAGTTGCATGCGAGCTGGATGCATGAGAAGATGTGCTCTGCGAGGTGATGACTTCGCGCAGGGGACTCCGTATAAGAGAAGGACCTTGTGAAGAAACAAGAAAAGGAGTTCGCTTGCTACAAATAAAGGGTTGACTCGGTCAAACATTTAATTGCCGGCGAAGTCCTGTATGCAAGCGAAGTGCGGAGTCCGCGTGCTTAAAGCAACGTTTGCATGGGATGCTAGATGTAGTGGCTATCAACGTTTGCTATATTACTCATTTGATAATTATTCACTATTGGACGCGGAACAGAAGGATAAGAAGACTAGCTAGCTACATCCTTAATTACATTCAACAAGGAGTCTATATACATTCGAAGGGAGGAGTTCGCCTAAGGAAAGGAGACCAAATGGGCGTGAGTTGATGTTTAATTGCCTACAAAGACCCGCGAACTACAAAGTCCAAAGCTTGCATATGAAGTGGAAGACTTCGCTTAGAAGTCCTGGATGTGAGGGGCTATCAAAGTTATTTTATCTACATGTATATATATTGCAAATGCAATTAGTGCATGGGTGATAGACGTAATCAAGTAAGGATGCAATCATCCTAAGCTATATATGATCTATGTACAACATCTACGACAGGGAGAGTTCTAAGCCAACTCTACTACCTTCAAGAAGAGCAACGGCAAAAAGTTGATAAGGATTGCTTGGGATAACGTTAAAGACTTCTACAAGTCTTTGACATGCTTTAGGCCAATACCTGTGGCCCTAAATAAGGAGTTCGACAAACACTCAACACAACAACACAACGACTCGACAAAGATACAATCAAGTCATACAAAACTACAACTATTCGAGCATCCTCGAAACCCTAAGTTCTAAGCGCATCTCGCCTTAGTATTCTCAAAGCCCGTTCGGACTCGCCTTTCCTTTTGGATTAGTTGTTCTGCACGCTTTAACAGTGAGTATCGATTCATAGATGAATAGAGGCTTACTCGTAATCCCCCATCCGCGAGGTGGCACCAGAACCCTCCTTCGCTTGATTAGAAGCCAAGCACGCGCAGTTCACATTCCGTGTCCGCGCGGTGGCATGCCCTGCAACCCTCGTTTACTTTTGGTACGCTAAAGTACCTCTCAACCCCCCTGCTGAGGATCGTGGCCAAAACATTGGCTTGCCCAGTGGGACTGGGAGTACTGCATACTATTCACCATTGGGAAATCAGGCGGATCCCCGTACGGGAAACCCTCGATTTCTTGTCTCAAACACAAGTCACCGCGATACCAACCTCACAACAGTGCGGTCTGTCACTCGCTCACTAAGGATCAAGTCCTAGCCCGATTCGGAAATCCAGATTTCAGCGAACCTACAATGGTAGGACCAACACCCACCAGCGACTCCGGCCTCAGCACTCTCATTGAGGACCGAGTCCGCCAGATCATCGCACCAGCAATGGATGCTCACCTAGCTGCTACGGTTGAGGGCCTGAAGGCTCATACCAACCAGGCGACCCTCCAACTGAAGAAAGAGTTCGACTCCCTCAACTCGAAAGTCGATACCATCCAGCAGAGCGTCACAGACCTCGTTGAACAGGTCAAAAGGGATAGGGTCCTTGTTGGACCATAATATACACATATTTATATTCCCCTAAACATTGACTTTAACTTGTTTTTGAGTTCATTTAGCTATCACTAAATCATTTGTTTAAAATATTGCAAGAGTGAAGGATACATGCATTTTTGGCTTAGAAGTAGAGAATTAGAGATAGGAAGAATGACAATCAATGGTGGAGCAAAAATGTAAGTTCCGGATAACGATGAAGGCAATTGATTGCTATAATACAATTGACAGACACACGAACATATATGTTTTAGTGAGATGGCAAAACTATGAATAAACAGTAAAAAAGGACAAATATGTAAATTTAGGGGGTTTCTTATGAACACCTGCTAAATCATTATTCCTAATAGGATCATCATATATAAATATATAATTGAGTTGGGCTCGGGCCCAAACCGGCATCAATTTGATATTTTTAAAACATGACATCACAAATTTTATAAGAAGTGAAAGATGAGAAAGGTACCATTTAGACCATTTTCTCAACCATCGTTAGTCCATCTTGTTCACTCAATCACTCACTCTCCTTAAGTTCCATAATGTTGAAGTTCTGTTGTGTTGTTACTACTATCTTCACAATTATCCTACAGTCTACAGTCACCATATACTCGTCTCATCTTGCGTGTCCGAGGAGGTGAGGAAATGGTTGAAGAAAACATTCTTTCTTTCTTTCTTTCTTTCTTTTGGCTACTATTTCCAAAAAAAATTGACGCACAATTCCCCTTTAGCTATTAAACACAACTAGCCCAGCAAACCCGTCTGGCTTTTCCTGTCTTCAAAAACCAACAAACGAACGTAAAAAGAAAAGTAGAAATTGAGAAACAATTCTTTATCTATAAGTACGGAAGTCCTAAAAGCACCCATATATTTTTTTTCAGTGGCAACATAGCTCACACACAAATACTCAATTAAAATATATATTGTTGTAATCGGTTGTGCATAAAACAACCTCTCAAACCAGTAAACCAGCAAGCATCCCACCACAGTCAAGACAGCCGATGCCACTCTAGGGTTCCCGTCTGTGTGCAGGATGGGCCAGGCCCGACCTCGGTAGCAGCACTGGGCCGAGAGCAGTTTCAGAAGGCATAAGGGAGCTGGGTATTTGAAGCAGCAGCAAAGGCAATTGTCCCACATCAATTTTTAAGTAAAGAGAACCCACTCTGAGCCATAAATATGGCCCAACCACCAGCTTGTCAGGTATGATCATTAACTACCCTCATCAAATATATTCACCAAGATACTGACTTAAGCTTTGGAGGAGGAAAGACCGGAATATCCGGTCACCTTTGTTGTTGCAGGCTGAGAGGAGGATAACCCACCATCAGCTTCTGCAAACCCCATCCGGGATTGTACAGAAATATTTGACGCAGTCTATGGGAACCATTACTAAAAGTGTCACCGTAACTCGATGGCTGAGTTAACTGAGCAGCAAGACCAAGAGGTGGGACATGAAAGACGAAGGGAGGTGACATACAGACGGACTCTGAAATCAGGAGGGGGAAATTCAGGAATTACGGGGAGAGACCTGCAGGATGGAACACCAGAGTATGTGCCGTGGGATCTCAATCCCCAGGAGATAGCGGAAATGTTGGAAGATATGTGGACCCAAATCACCTAGTTAGAGCAACAAAGCGCTAGTGATCGAGGAGAGGTTTTCGAGAGGGAGCGCAGGTTGGAACGGGATAATGCCACGCTCATGAAAGCGCTAGCCCGAGGGGTTGAGCACCAGGAGGCATTGGATAGGACGGGTGAGTTGGATCGGGTGGCCATGTCCCGGCAGACAGGCGCTCCGGTGGGAACGAATCGTAGGACCGTGCACATAGGGAAGAACTTGTTCCCAGAGGAGATGTGGAACGAGGGACCACCGCCCTTGCCTGAGCCAATCTTGGAAGTCCAAATTAGAAGGCAGGAAGAATTCGAAGAAACCTTAAGAGCAATCAAGGACAATGTGGCGAGTTTGGCAGACCAAATCTCGGACACCGAGAGAAGGGGAATGCGTAACCTGACCCGTGCAAGTTTCGAGGAAAGAGGGGGACCATTCACAAGAGCGGTTACCCGATCTGTCCGGCCAAACACGGCCATGCCACTGAAACTTACCCCCACCTCTTCCTCGATAGTTTCAAGTCTCACACGAACGCTAAAGGATACTCGGACGCAGTATGCTGCAATATGTTCCAGGAAACGTTAGTAGGGGAAGCGCTAAGCTGGTTCTACGAGCTCCTGTCAAACTTGGTCTACTGCTTCCGGGAGCTGGTAGACAAGTTCGTCAATAGATTCATTTTACGGACGGACGGGCAGAACACCGCCCACAGGGGAGAAAGTTTGAAAGCTTTCGTGAACCGATGGCAAGGAGCCACGGCCAGGGTCAGGAGCTTTGACAAGAAAGTTGCGGAGGAGGTGTTCATTCAGGGATTGCTGCCCGGGAAGTTTTTGTGTGTAGTAAAAATTGAAAATCCACAAGGCTACGACGAGCTTATGGAAATGGCGATTCGGCATGCACAAGCAGACCATGATACTTATGGGGGAACCTCGGCCGGGAAAAGGAAAGATGAAGGGAGAGACGGCGGGTCCCCGGTGCAAGTGATCCAAGAGGTTAGAGTTTGGAAGGGAGAGCGGGGATCGGGCTCGGGCCATGCTGGAAAGAGGCACAAAAAAATAAACTGGGGGAAAGCAGGGAAGCAGCATAACGCACAAGGGAAGGCAAAATGGCTCTACCAAGATACGGGGTATGCGAGAACGGTGTAGGCAGGCAAGAAGCATTTCTTAGAGGCAACATGGAACGAGAATAAGACTGCCATTCCGCCTCCCCCGGCCCGGAAGTTTCCCCTATCTCGGCTCACCAAGGATGACACCGAAAAATTTTGTGTATACCACGGTGAGGCGAGCCATAACATTAACACCTGTATAGAGTTGAAAAGAGCGGTCGAGCGCCGGGTAAAATAAGGCAGCACGAGGATCCGTTCCTGATAACGTTACAGCTCGATCACTATATAACGAAGAAGATCCTCATTGATATAGGAGCCTCGGTCAACATGCTGTTTCGGAGTGCCTGGAAATGATTGCATCGAGGAAGCAATAAGTTGATACAAGACCATGAGCCGCTAATTAGCTTCTCAGGCGATGTTGTTCAACCTCTCGGTTCAGACAGCTTTGGAGTAAGCTTGGAAGGATGGGAGGGGGTTGCCCGAGCAACAATAGAGTTTATAGTTGTTGATTGTGAATCGTCTTACAACGAGATCTTGGGAAGGCCGGCCTTGTGGAAGTTAAAGTCATTTGTTGCTGGTCATATGCTGATGATGAAGCTCCCGACCCCAACAGGAATCATTACGATCCGGGGAGACCAGGGGGCGGCCAGGAGTTGCTGTGCGGTAGGCAACGAGAGGAAAAGGTCAGAGGTCCTGTCTGCCAGCTAGCCCACGGCATCACCCTCAGACCCTTACATGGATCCCAGAGATGATGCCAACTCGGATGAGAAGCATCCAGGATCAGTAGACGAAACAGAAGCGGTATCAATCTCAGAAGAGTTCCCGGATCGCACGTTGACCATCGGGATGAGACAGTCACTCGGGGTACGAGCGGCCTTGGTAGACTTCTTGAAGAAAAACAGCAGGGCGTTCGCCTGGTCGTACAAAGACATGCCCGGGATAGCAAGCGACATCATAACACACAAGCTAGGAATCCAGAACTGATTCCCTCTAGTGCGACAAAAATGAAGGACATAAAAGTATGAAGCAATGAAGAGGGAAGCGCAAAAGCTAATAGACATCGGGTTAATAAGGGAGGTCAGATACCCCTAGTGGCTGGCCAACGTGGTCATGGTTACAAAGAAGTCAACTGGGCAATGGAGGATGTGCGTGGACTATTCGAATCTCAATAGGGAATGCCCAAAGGATAGCTTCCCGCTCCCACGCATCGATCAGCTGGTGGATTCCACGTCCGGATTTGACCTCATGAGCTTCATGGACGTCTACCTGGGCAATAATAAGATCCAGATGGATCCAAGGGATGAGGAACACACGGCCTTTATGATCGACAGGGGCTTGTATTGCTACAAGGTAATGGCTTTTGGACTAAAGAAGGCGGGAGCCACTTACCAGCGGCTGATGAATGTCATGTTCGCCGAGTACCTCGGGAATATAATGGAAGTATATATCGATGACATGTTGGTCAAAAGTCTAAAGGCCGAGGAGCATGTAGGGCATCTTGAGAAGGTCTTCAAAGTCACAATGAGGTTCGGGATGAGGTTAAGCCCTCAAAAATGCATCTTTAGGGTTGTTAAAGGAAAGTTCTTGGGTCATATAATCAGCCAGCGAGGAATCGAAGCCAACCCGGAGAAAATCAGGGCCATCTTGGATATGGAAAGACCCACACTCAGGAACCAGGTGCAGTCGTTGGCCGGGAAGGTTGTCGCGCTGGCTAAGTTTGTGTCACGGCTCACGGATAAGTGTACCCCCTTCTTCCAGCTGTTACGAGACCATAGATGGAAGGAGATAATATGGGGATCCGAACAGGAAGATGCTTTCAAGCAGATAAAGGCGTACCTCACGTTCACGCCGGTTTTGTCAAAACCAATCCTGGGCGAGATGCTTTACTTGAACCTCGCGGCATCCAAGTCAGCGGTCAGCTCGGTGCTCATCAGAAAAGAGTCCGACGTCGAGCATGTAATATTTTACGCCGGGAAAGGATTCACACCGGCCGAGAGCAGGTACCCGGAAGTCGAGAAGCTTTCTTTGGCCCTTATAGTAACTGCCCGAAGGCTCATGCATTATTTCCAGGCCCACTCAATAACCATTTATACCAACCACCCCCTGAGGCAGATCATGCAAAAGCCGGAGATCAGTGGGAGGCTGGTTAAATGGGCCATGGAATTGAGAGAGTTCGATATCCTATACCGGCCGAGAATAGCTATATAGGGCCAAGCAGTGACCGATTTTATATATGAGATCACGCCCATGAAAGTAATGGGGGAGCCGACATATTTCAAGCCCATGAAAGTGGAGGGGAGTCAACTGCAGCCGACCGGGAGGAAATAGATTCCAAGCCATACGCAAAGGTACAAGCCGAGGAGTCATCGGCACCATTCTGGAAACTCTTTGTCGACGGCTCGGTGACAAGAAGTTAAAGCGAGGCGGGAATAATGTTGGAGACCCCAGATGGGTTCAAGCATGAGTACGCATTGGAATTTCAATTCCAGGCATCCAACAATGTAGCACAATATGAAGCCTTGATTGGTGGACTGCAACTCGCTTGAGACATTGGCGTGGATAGAGTGGATTTGTTTAGTGATTCACAGCTAGTTGTGAATCAAGTCAACGGTAACTTTGAAGCAAAGGAGCCTCAATTGAGCTCCTACCAAGCACTTTCAAAAGCATTCATACAACGGTTCACGTCAGCCACTCTCTCCCACATCCCCCGGAAGGAAAATAGCCATACGGATCCCCTCTCTCGCCTAGCCATCGAAGGGCCAGGTAAAGGAAAGAAGAAGGGAAGGATTGAGGTTCTTGGAAAACCAAGTATCAGTAAGACAATCTCGGAGACATTCATGGTCGAGGCGGGACCCGGAGAGCCTACATGGATGGACCCCATAATCGAATTCATGAAGGAGAGGGTACGTCGGGAGGACAGGCGTGAAGCACGAATACTCCAATCGAGATGCGCAAGGTACACACTCATGAAAGGGAAGCTGTACCGTAGAGGTTACAGTTTCCTAAACCTCAAGTGCGTGACAGAGGAGGAAGGAGAAGTGATAATGGGGAAAATCCATGAAGGGGTGTGCGGGAATCATTCTGGATCCCGGTCGCTAGCGCACAAGGCACTGCACATAGGGTTTTTCTGGCCCAACAAGAGGGCGCCATGGCAAATAAGATATCGGCGAGATGCCGAAATGCCATTTGCATGCCAACATGGTACACTCTCATTCTATCGCCCTATCAATATTGTTGTCACCCTGCCCTTTCACACAGTGGGGCCTTGATCTCCTCGGGATACTGCCAACGACACCTAGACAGTTCAAAGTACATGATAGTGGCCGTTGACTACTACACAAAGTTGGTGGAGGCAGAGCCCTTGGGAAAGATAACTACCGAGTGTGTGAAGAATTTCCTACTGAAAAATATATATTGCCGATTCAGGGTCCCGAAGACAATTTTCACGGACAATGGAACATAATTCAACAATAACCATCTGATTGAATTCTCGAAGGACATGGGCACTAAGTTGGTCTTCGTGTCGGTGGCGCACCCTCAGCGAACGGTCAAGTAGAGGCAGTTACTAAAATCGTTAAAAAACTGCTGAAGAAGAAGTTGGACGACGCAAAGGGTCTATGGGCGCAGAAGCTGTCGGAGGTGTTATGGGTGATCAGGACCACGACAACTAAAGCAACGGGAGAAACACCTTTTAGCATGGCTTTTGGCACAAAGGCTGTTTTTCCAATCGAGACATTGATACCATCGGGAAGGGTGGAGAACTTTGATGCCGCCACCAACGAGGAAGGCCTCCGGTTAAATATCGACCTCATAGAGGAAAGAAGGGAGAGAGCAGACTTACACAACCAGGTCTATAAGCAGCAAGTGGCACGCCATTACAATAGGACGGTCAGAACCCGGACGTTGGGATTGGGGGACTAGGTAATGAAGACAATCATGATAAAAACGGTGGCCCTGGACCCAACCTGGGAGGGACCGTACGAGATCATTGAAGAGGTCGGCCCATCAACTTTCTTTCTTTGGGATCAGGATGGGGTAATCACCGGGAGGCCCTGGAACACGGAGCACCTAAAACTCTACCCAGTGTGAGGGACCAAGGTCCATTCCTTTTTTTTTTTTTGTAAAACGTACATTTGTAAGTATTGCTGCCTCCCGGGAGAAGGAAAACACCAAGTCCCAGAGGATGCCTCCATTCGTTTTGAATGACTATACAAGAATGGAAAGTTCAATTCAAACTCTAATGATAGGTAATCCACCGGGAGGCATAAGCCAATACAATCCCGAGTAATATCAATCAGGATAAGTAATCCACCGGAAGGCATAAGTCAATACAATCCCGAGTAACATCAATCGAGATCAGTAATCCACTGGGAGACATAAGTTAATACAATCCCAAGTAACATCAAGCGAGATCAGTAATCCACCGGGAGGCATAAGTCAATACAATCCTGAGTAACATCAAGTTAGATAGGTAATCTATCGGGAGACATATATCAAAATCCCTCATAACACCCAGCGAGACAAGCATAATACAAACTGCATGTAACGCCTAGACGCAAACAATAAGGTTAGCCAAGGCGTAATATATTAAAACCTGGGATGCGGGGCGTATACCACCAATGAGTATTTACAAAAACCACCGGGATGTGTAATCACCGGGATACGGCACGAGGTCATTGTCTTATAAAAGAAAGAGCCAAACAAAGATAAATTATAGCCTATGACTGGCCGGGTTCTTCTTCCTCATTCCCGGACGATTTAGCCAGCATATCGTCCCCGTCAGTGCCTTCAGCATCCTTCTCGAACGACTCACCTATCTCAGGTGCTTTCTCGGTCGCAGCCTTGGACTTAGCCGCCCTCTCTTTGGCCTCCTAAGTAGTGAGAAAATCGGCCATCATCTTGGCCTTGTCCAGGTACCCAAGTCGGCTCCAGACGCCGAATTTCTCAGACATGCCACTCTCCCGGGCAGACTTGAGCATAGCCTTCAGCTCATCCGACTATTTGAACAGGGCAACGACAAGCTCGCCTCTTGTCTGTTCTTGCAGATCAGCTACCTGATCCTCCCTCTCTTTCATCTTAGACCGCAGCTTTGCGTTCTCCTGTTGAAACGCTTCTATGTCATACTCCAAAGCGATAACCCTTTTAGCTTTTCCCTCGAGCTCTTTGGTGTGGAGGCGAAGTTTGGTCAACTTGTTGGCCAACGAGAGTTTCTATTTCCTCTCGGCCTCCAAGTCCTTCTCCATTTTCTTCATCTCTGCCCCGAGGTAGCTGATCTGGTCGTTCAGACGCTCTTTCATCTCGTTGGAATCCTTGCTGGCGTCAATGGCATAGACAGCAAAGAGAGCCTGCAAGGAAAAAAAAAACAAGTTAGTTCCACATCCCGAACAGTGGTAGTAAATTGGCATTACTTGGGAAAAGTTTACCTTCATCATTGCCTCCCGGGCGTACTGCCAGTTCTCTTAAGGAGTGCTGGACCCGATCTTGATCCTATCCAACTCGATACCCTTCAGATCGCCCATCATGCCACATACAAACTTTTCACCCGCGCACCCATACTTGTCCAGGATCTGCCGGATGGGGGTCTTCAGAATTTGAGGAAGTGCCGTAGCGAGAGCGCTCCTTGAAACCAGGTTCCCGACTGAAGAACCGACAACTTTCTGTTTCTTCAGCGATTGTGAGGCGCCAGAGACGCTCAATCCTGTCAAAGTCACGCCTTCATCCCACTGAGACTTCGATTTTTTGGATGAAGATTTCTTCCTCTTCTCGCCCAAGTGGACATTGACCATGTCACCGGTCTTCGCAGACCCCTCTTTGTCAGACGGTGGTTTGCCATACCCTTTGTCGGGAATCTGCAGGAGTACAACTTCATCTGAGACTTGGACATTTTTATCTGCAAGGTTCACCTCAGTTCTGGAGGCCACTTTCCCGACGTCCAAGAGTTGGCTCAGCAAGTCCATATCCGACTCCATATCGCACGGGTGTGACTCGCGGTGTTTTCGCCTAGGTACTTTAGCTAAAAGTAAAACCCCCAGTCAAGGTCACGGGTAGAAAAAAAATGAAGAGCAGTGAAAAGAGAGAGCAGAAAACAAGCGACGCTAATTTGGAACCCCACCAGGCATACGGCCGAGTTCACAATGAACCAGGACTGTCCACCGGGTCAGGCGGTATGAGCTTTGATCCACATCTGAGGGCTAGGCCACGTATATCCGTGCAATATGTCGCTTCTCGATCTTTGACATCGAGATAGATTGATCCCAGATATATCTAAACCGGTTGGGCACCACGTACGTTGGACAGTTTCTTTGCCCTCGACTATCGGCAAGCACGACCTTTGAACGCCAGTTGTTATTCATGGACGTCGGGAGAGCAGTGACGACAGACAAGTACTCCCGGGCAGCAAATGAGACACACCCCCGGACAAATAATACAAGCAGCAAAGGGAGAGCAACTGGCGCCATTGGTTTGGGGTTACCTACCCGGGAGCAAGCTGAAGCATGCTCAGCAGGTACTGGACGTATTGAGGAAGCGGGAGAGAGAAACCGTTCCTAAACATGTGCTCGTGCACTGCAACAAAAACGTCTCTTGGACTGCACACTAGCTCGCCCTCGTATAGGCCACGCAGGGTAACTGTGGGCGGGATTCCCCAGTTTTCGCGGAATTGTTCTATCTCGGCCGGGACATGCTACTCTCGGGCTCGTCGCACAATGTGTCATCCTCCAAGAAATATCGCCTTGCCAAGCTTGCGACGTTGGCAATCGGGACGCCATGGAACACCCATGCGGTCCAGTCGACATCTCGGGAGGGTACGCTTTTGGATAACTCAGTAGGCCTCGTTGAAGGTGATACACCGGGGCGGGATTGTCGACTAATGTACTCCTCCATCCTCTCGTCATTGTCCACTACCGGCCGAGAGGATGTGCTCGCTCCGCTTAGATCGTTCAAACTTCGGGAATCCATCCACCCTAGAATAACAAACCCTAACATCTATCAGTATGCGTCGCCGGGAGTACGCACACCAATTCAAAGTTTAACACAACGTCAACCCAAAAATCCCTAGAATGCTAAACATTTCCAGTCTTACCCAAAACCACACAAGCAACACAAACACAGAGCAAAATGGAGAGGCAAAAGCAAAAACAAGCATGAAGCGCAACAAAATGGAGAAAACCTTACTAGATTCTAAACGTAGCAGCAACGCCGGAAACGCAGACGTCGGGTAACACCTCGCCATCGTAGGGATTGGCAGTAGCGAAACACAGAGAAGCAGAAAAAAAAGAAAAAAAAAGGGGAAACACCAGAGCGACCAAAGAAGAGTGAGCGGGAGAATGAAGACGAGATGAAGACGTAAAGAAAAAGGGGGACATAATTATACTCGGTCAGTAAACAGTCGCCTCGATCCACGAGCCAACGCATAAAAACTAGTAATCGAAAACGAGGCACCCTTAGCCACATATCGAACCGCAGGATGGTGCCAAGTGGCACAACTGACGTAGCTTCTTGAAGAAGGAAAGAATGAAGCGATGTGCATTAAATGCTTGACAGTTTTCCAAGAATATTGAGACATCAGGCGAACATGCATTTAATGCACCTACCATCACTGCGCAAACTTCAAAGTACAAAACCCATCTCGGGTGAGTCACCAAGATCACAAGTAAAAAACCCATCTCGGGTGAGTCACCAAGATCACAAGTACAAAACCCATCTCGGATGTGAGTCACCGAGATCACAAGTGTAAGACTCATCTCAGATGAAATTCACCGAGATCATAAGACCAGTGTAAGATCCATCTCGAGTGAGAGTCACCGAGATCGTACGAAGCAAAAACCCACCTTAGCTAAGTTCCACCAATATATTAACTCGACCGAGAGACATAAGTAATCAACCGAAAGAAAAATTCTATATCATCCCTTTAAAAATGGAGGAAGTGGCTTGATAAATCACGGACGGCGTTAACACCCCGTCACTCGAGTAGTAACACAGGATGTAACACCCAGGTACAAGACCCATCTCGCGTAGAACAAGACCCATCTCGGGTGAGTCACCGAGATCATCATTGCGCGAAGCGAACTCCTCAGCTTGTGTTATAGTCCTTGTGCATGGAGCGAACCCCTCAGCTTGCGTTATAATCCTTGGGCGCGGAGCGAACTCCTCAGCTCATGTTATAGTCCTTGTGCGTGGAGCGATCTCAGCTTGCGTGACAATTTCAATCCTTGCGCGGAGCGAACTCCTCAGCTCGCGTTATAGTCTTTATGCGTGGAGCGATCTCAGCTCGCGTGACAATTTCAGTCCTTGCGCTTCGCGAACTCCTCAGCTCGCTTGATAGTGTCAGCGTTCTGTGCGAGGCGGAGTCCACAGCTCGCCCGGTAATATCAGTCATGTGCGAAGATATCAAGAAATGTAGACCTGGAATTAGCAACACCCGTTCAACCCACGTCATGAGTCCGAACTTATGGGGACTATGGGCGGGACCCATCTGAAATAATATACTGGTCTACGAGCTTATTTTAGCAAGTCCCCACTCAATATGTGTCTTGAACGAGAACTTGGGGGGACTTGTAATCGGTTGTGCATAAAACAACCTCCCAAGCCCGTAAACCAGCAAGTATCCCACCACGGTCAAGACAGCCGATGACACCCTAGGGTTCCCGTCCGTGTGTAGGATGGGCCAGGCCCGACCTCTGTAGCAGCATTGGGCCAGGAGTGGTTTCAGAAGGCATAAGGGAGCTGGGTATTTGAAGTAGCAGCAAAGACAATTGTCCCACATCGGTTTTCAAGTAAAGAGAACCCACTCTGGGCCATAAGTATGGCATAGTCACCAGCTTGTCAGGTATGATAATTAACTACCCACATCAAATATACTCACCAAGATATTGACTTATGATTCGAAGAAGGAAAGACCGGAACATCCCGGTCACCTTTGTTGTTGCAGGCCGAGAGGAGGATAACCCACCATCAGCTTCTGCAAACCTCATCCGGGATTTTACAGAAACAACTGTTTAGTTTGATATTGTGGTTTAAAAACTTAATTTTTTAAAAACTCAGTTTTAAATAAACAATCCTTAACCTGCTTTTTAAAACCGTGGTTATTTAAACTAAAAAGTTCTAGATAAACACGTTTTAAGATTTTACCAAACAGAAAATCTATCTAAAATGATGATTATAAGTTATTTTAATCCCCAAAACTCAAGTAGTGCGACTATTGGGACCTCTAAATTTGCTCAATATACCTCTTATTCACTTTACACCTCATTTTTACTTTTCAATATAAGCATTTTCTCATTAGACCTCATTTCAAATTCTTATCATAACCTTAGTTATTTATTGACATATATTTTAATTAATTACTTATTTACCTCTTATTCACTCAATAGACCTCAAATTCTTTGTTTTTCTTTCTCTTTTTTTTTTATATTTTTGTTTTTGAATATCCATTATCCCTACCTTCAGTTTTTGATTATTTTTTTTCATGTAAGAAAATGTTTTATCATGAACTCTTCTATATATCTTTTTAACTTTTGTTTTTCTCTTTTGTACGTGTTATTTATTTATTTATTTTTATATTTTGAAAAATTTGATCTCTATTTTTATACCTCATAATAAATTATTTTAATAGATATATATTTTCTATAATCAATATATATATATATATATATTACAAAAATATTTATGCACCTTACATGTATATGCATTCAACATGTATGATAATACAAAATTTTATGTCATATGATCAATATTTAATCATTGTTTTAGCTCTTAAGATATATATATATATATATATATATATATATATAGCCCTTCTCAGCTGCGGACGTCCGCACCAATGGTTTTGGTGCGGATTTTCATTTTTGTACCACTTTTCGATCGAATTTCCTCATCTTCACCGTCTAGTATCTAGATAATATTGTGTGGATCATCTCTGCAAAATTTCAGCCAATTTGGTAATCTTTAAGGCCCTCAAACTCGAAAAACCAATGGACGGACTGAATTCTGTCAAACATGAACGAACCGTTCATGTTTGTAACAGAAAGACGTCATTTTGAGGGCCTTAACGATTACCAAATTGGCTGAAATTTTGCAGAGATGATCTACACAAGATTATCTAGATACTAGATGGTGAAGATGAGAAAATTCGATCAAAAAGAGGTGCAAAAATGAAAATCAGCACCAAAACCATTGGTGCGGATGTCCGCAGCTGAGAAAAATCCTAGAGAATAAATATGTCATTTCCTTTTATATAAGTATTGTCCTTAATAGTCATTGTGTATGAAGATATATATGTCATTTAATAATTCACAATAGAGTGAGGTTTAGTGAGCAAATTTAGAGATTTCAATAGCCGCACTCTATTCTTGATCGATGTTTAGCACAAGTAAAATAGAAAAAAAAAAACTAATTTATGACTCCCCCCTGATTGAAGATAACTTGTGATGCACAACGCACCAACTACAATTGAAAATAACATGTGATATATGTAGACTTCACCTAATGTCTACACAATGACTCCTCCTTGATTGGTAACTCAATCTCGGAGTACAGATAAATGGCGCAAGCCAATGTACTTCACATACTTCAAAAGTAGACTTTGGTAACGATTTAGTCATTAAATCCAGCCACAACATCCTTAGATCAGACTTGTTATGCTTAGCATTACTTTGATCTTTAAGGAGAAGGTTGCCTAACAACTCAAAACATAAGTTCGCGTTGAAAATCAGATTCACGTGTGGCATGACCTTCGTGTACTTATACAGTCATAACATCTTTGATAAAATAGGTATGGACGAACCGTACAAAGTTTTGGAAACTAGACAAACGTAGCTTTCCAACCATATAAAGTCCATAACCTAGTTCATCTTGAGCTGATCACAAAGCTCTGTCGAAGTTGACTGTTCTGCCAAAGCAGATTCTCAGACAGATCCGTCCGACTCTACGAAAATAGCCATAACTCACTCAATATGATAGGTGTGATGAAATGGTTGGTTTCCCTACAAAGTAGACACATACACTTTTCTAATGGTACCAATTTCACAATTTTCTAACAAGTGGGATATTCTGCAGGTCTTGTGGAAGTTGACCTACGAAACTAGGCAGATTCTAATTTCACATTTGATGTGTTTTTCTGTAGGGATGAATAAGCCTGAACCTTTCATAGAAGGAATCACTGCCATTACATTGGCATTGCGTGGGCGCATCCGGACATTACCTTGATGTTTCTTCACACTCATCTAAGAGGGAGCGAAGATGCTCGACTGCTAGGGAAAGAGTTGAAAGAATAAGATGAACTTGGCCTTACAAGTTTATAGTGAATGAGATGTCGAGTCGAGCATATTGTAACAAGTACTTGAATGTGTTACCATACTTAGATGGAGAATTTATCCCATGAATTCTTCGTCATATAGATGAAATGAGTCTTCTCAAGACTTCGACCGATCAAGGGATACATATAGGCATAACTTTATCGTCCTTTAGGTTGCCTTAAGCCGACAGATGAATAAGAATCATCAATAACGGTCCTCACTTTCGAGACCAAGTGTTCCCAAGATCCTTTTATTCTTAATTTTGGATCAGTGACATCTCTCAGTTTAACAAGAGTTCATCACGATTGATCCAGAATTTACACGCAAATAGACATAATTCTTCATATCCCTTCCCCATCAAGTAGATACTAAGCAAATACCTTGCAAACCGATCTATTCAAGATCTTTATGTACATCTCTTAGTTCCCAACAGAGATATGTTGTGACCACAAGCTGCTTGTTCAGTTTTTCGGAAACTACCTACCTGACAAGGTAGTGGAGTGCAATGACATCCATTATGAGAGTATATCTCATCGTAGTCGATTCCAAGGTGTTTGTGAGAGACCTTGCGCCAGAAGGTGAGTCTAAACTCTTTTTCTCACTATGCTTTCTAACAAAGACATAAACGATAGAGTTTACACTTGGGGTGTCGGCATCACATAACCAAAGCACTATCTCTTTGTTTAAACTGGATCGCATCTTTCCATTTAGGTCAATCTACAACATTGATATTTTCTCAACGAAGTATGGTTCGATATCAAACTCATTAAACCACGCCATCATGTACACCGGTGTAATTTCTAAGTGTAGAGATCTCTATATGGATTGGTATTGACATTGAGGCGTCCCTCAATTATGACCATAATCCAGAAATAACAGATGAATGAGTATCATTGATCAAATAATTAAGTTGTGCCAAACTCGCATTCTTCCTTGGCGAGTATGTATCGAACCAAGTGGCCTCCTCCTAAACCATGGGAGCCATGGCCTAGCGACACCATCTACCACATTTGTGGTGTCACCATGCCACCATCTATGGGTGACGACATGTCCTCTTATCACGACATCAATATGTCTTCTTATCCGGACATCTACATGTCCTTATCCGGACATTAATCCTTGCAGACATGTTTGCAGCATGTATATGTGATCTTGTCACTTTAGGGAACTTGATAAGACACAGTAGGGACAAACCATGACAATTCTAAGTCATTCTACTTGAACATTTTTGTTCTTATCTCCCCCTAACGACAGGAAGACTGACTCATCAAAGTGACATAAAATAGATCGCCTGTCAAGGTTCTTATATAAGCGGACTATAGTCAGAAGCTCATGTCTTATTCAAAGACAATATTTATCAAACAACCCATCATTGTGCGCTTGTGGAGGCGCAATTTGGCACATACAACATGTGGACGATATATATTATAGAACGTTAACTCAATTCGTTAACAAATATACATACCGTTACAACCGTAACATAAAGATCTGAATAATGGTGGGCAAATATGAATAAGTAAAACTATGACCCTGCTACAACCCATAGTCGTTGGTTTTACTGGTCCAAAAAACCGCTGGCCTCACCGCCGGGACCGGTTAAAAAGAAACCGGTTGACCCGACTGCTAGCATGATCGGACCTCTGTTTTACGCTTCATTTAACGGTTCACTATCTTTTAGAGCTCCCAACGCTACCAAATTTTGTAAAAAGGTAGAAATGGGAGTTAGAATTACAAAACCGCCGGCATCAACGACAAAACCGGCCGAAAATGTTCCGAACCGTCCGTTGGAGTCGCCAGACAGTTCTTTTGAGCGGTTCACCATTTTTCAAGTCTCCAAATGCCACCAAATTTTGTGTGGTAGTAGGCTTGGATGTTAGGAATCAGGGGTCGCAAGAATAACCTTAAGAACCGGTATAAAATTTAGTGAACCGGTCCTTACAATGACTGATCCGCAAGATGAAAAAACCAGAAATTCTAGGTTTTCAACTTTTCATTCATTGTTAAGATTCCCCATAACTTCTAATTGTTATGGTTTGAGTTAAACCATTGTGAACATCACCATAGCATCATTATGCCTTGAAGTGAATAATGAGAAGCCATTTAGGCCAACATCTTATGTATCATTCTTGTAGAATCATTCACAGACATTGTAATGTCTTACTTAGTGAACAACGACATAGCATTTTGTTTATGCTACTCTACATATCATTGTCTTTAGCGTAGGAGGGTGTCGCTCCTAATATTTGCCAAAGAATAGGCTTTACAAAATGATTAACGAGCATGGCTAATGAGAGATCATGAGGGATTCTTTTGCGTCATATTTGCTTATGAAAGCATGAGTAGTGCCTCCATTCTTGTGTGGAGAGCGGCGGCGACGGGAAGGGTCGCATATCTTGTGTGGCGGCGCAAGAGATGGCCAGGGAAGGAGGTTGCCGAGCCGCGCTCGGGGCTGAGGTTCGGTTCTACTAGGGATCATATCGGCTCCGTCGAGGGTTACCGGATCGGGGTTGTTGAGAGGTTAGGGTGCCCAGAGAAGAAATCTGGGTGCCATGGCAGAAATTGATTGGGTTTAGGTTTTTTTTTTTTTTTTTCAGGTTTCTAGGGTTTTTTGTTATCAAACTCGAGTAAGTGCAAAGTTCTGATAACGTGTTGAAGGTATAAAAAAAACGAGAATAACGGTCTACTCATTTATTGATAGAAAGACTTATTTATAGGTATTACATAGTCTCCCGAAGGATCTAGAAGATCTATCAACTGTAATCTATTCTAAGAAGGAAACTGGATTAACCAATCCTACGTGTATTAGGGCAAGACACATAACGGAAGGACGAAAACATAATTTCCTTAAACAGATAGAATATTTTCTTGATGGTAAATATAACACTACCAGAAGAAAGGCTTTAGCCGACGAAAAAAAAAACCAGGCCGACGAAGCATTTTTTCGTCGGCTAAGTTAAATTTTCGTTGGCTATGAAGTTCACTTTAGCTGACGAAATTTTCTTTCGTCGGCTAAGTTAAATTTTCCTCGGCTATGGTAAACTTTAGACGACGACTATTAATTTCGTCGGCTAAAGAATTTATTTCGTCGGCTAAAGTTCACAAACTATGGCCGACGAAATATTTAAAAATTTAGCTGACGAAATTAATAGTCGTCGGCTAAAGTGCTTTATATTTGCGAATCTGGGCAGCAGCAGCTCATCTGGAAAAAAAACGGGAGACGAAAAAATGGGAGAAAAAGTTTGGGTGTTGTCGAAATCTGTCCATAATCAGTTTGTGGAGCCATATATAGGTACGTATATGTATATATATGTTGATTAATTGAGTTTTATTTGAGTTGATCGATTTTAAGTGTGATTAGTTGAGTTTATTGATTTTGATTGTGATTGAGTTGATTAATTTTGAGTACGTTGGATGTATATATATATGTGTTGATCGATTTGGTTGATGATTTGAATTGATAATATATATGATTTAATTTGTTGTTAATAAATAGTAGATATATATATATATGTTAATTAATTTATAATATTATTGTGTTGATATGGTATGAAGTTGTTGATGATATATATGAGTTCATGATGATTTTGTGATGATGTTGATATATGATTTTGATTGTGATCGAGTTAATTGATTTTGAGTATGTTTGATGCATATATATACATATATGTTGATCGATTTGGTTGATGATTTGATATAATATATATGAAGTTGTTTATAATTAAGTAGTAGATATACATATATATATATATATATATATGTTAAGTAATTTATAATATTGTGTTGATGGTATATACCACAATGATGATTTTGTGATGATGTAGATATATATATGTATAATATTGTTCTGTAATTATTAAGTATATATATATATATATATGTGTGTGTTAATTAATTTGTTATTAATTAGTTATAGTACGTAGAATATATACTAAATGAATTGAGATTTTATATATGGCATGAAATTTCATTAATAATTAGCTAGCAGCGTTATAAATATATATATATTTTGTTATATTTTCAGGATATGGATAAGAGTTGGATTTCGCTTCCAAAATGGGACAAAAGATACGGTGCAGGAGTTAGGAGTTTTATAGAATATGCGCTGGCTAATGCTAACGGGAATACAATTTTCTATTGCCCGTGCACGAAATGTCAGTGTCGTAGCGATATGCATCGATTTCCCATTGACAAAGTATGGCAGCACCTGAGGAGTAACGGGTTTTGAGAGAAGTACAGATGTTGGTTATATCACGGTGAAACATCATCAGGGGGTCCGCATGATCATGGCCAATTTTCTGAGACGGGCAGTACTAGTACATCCAACGATCCAACAACGGCATTCATCAACGACATGTTTCCTTATGAGAGCGGTGTATGCGCTCAAGGACAGTATATGCCTGACCCGGTGCAGCCCTTCCCTAGAGTTGTGAACACTGCTGGTATTGAAAAGTACAACAAACTGCTTGCTTTCCAACAGACCCCTGTGTACCCCGGTTGTCAGAAGACCGTTCTTGAAAGTGTGATGGACGTAATGAAGATTAAAGTTGAGACAAAATCGACCGTGAAGGCTGTTGATGAGTATCTACAGTACACTGCTTCGATGCTGCCCAACGGTCATCGTCTTCCTACCACTCATCGTAAGGTCCGATGTATCCTGAAAGATCTTGGGCTTTCCTACATCAAGATCCATGCATGCAGATATGACTGCGTTCTCTTTTGGGGTAAAGATCCAGAAGGGAATGACCTTGGTGGCCTTGACGCATGTCCGGTATGTCACACTGACAAATATAAGCTGACTCCTGCAGGCAACAGGAAACCTGTAAAGGTACTTCGGTATTTCCCTTTGAGGGATAAGTTGGAGCGGTTGTACATGTCTTCACACATGGCCGAAGCTATGAGATGGCACGCTGATAGGGAATTGCATGACAAAGATACCCTTATACACCCTTCTGACGGGGAGGCTTGGAAGCATATAGACAGGGAGTTTCCTCATTTTGCGTCAGAGGTCCGAAATGTGAGGCTCGGGCTCTCATCCGACGGGTTTAACCCTTTTGGCAACATGAGTCTTCAATACAGTATATGGCCGGTGATTTTGGTACCGTACAACCTTCCCCCATGGATGTGCATGAAGAAGGAATACAATATGTTGAGTTTGTTGATTCCGGGGCCTGGTTATCTGGGAAAGTGTCTCGATGTGTATTTGAGACCTTTGATTGAAGAGCTTAAATTTTTGTGGGACGTTGGTCATCCCACTTATGACAAGTACACGCACGAGATGTTCCAGATGCATGTCATGGTTGTTGGTACCATCAGTGATTTTCCTGCCCGTGGGATGTTGTCGGGCAATGTTGTTAGGGGATACAAGGCTTGTCCAGAGTGCCTTAGCGATGAGGGGAGCAGCAGTCATTGCAACAAGATATGCAGATTGGGTCACCGTGCTTTCCTTCCATATGATCACGAATGGCGGTTCGATGACAAGGCATTTGATGGGACCGTAGAAGACGGTGTGCCTCCCAGCAATCATCCCAACATTGTGGCGGCAATACCTGAAATACTCGACAGGTACAAATTCTGGACACATAAGAGCATATTCTGGGAACTCCCATACTGGAGTAAGTTGTTGATCAGACACTACCTAGATGTGATGCACATAGAAAAGAATGTGTGCGACAGTGTGGTGGGCACAGTGCTGAACTTGGAGGGGAAGACGAAAGACGGTCCTAAGGCACGCGTTGATCTAAAAAAATGCGTACTAAGAAGACATTTGTGGTTGAAAGAAGGGAAGAAAAAAATGCCTCAAGCTCCTTACACCGTGAAGCCTGACCAGAAGAACCTAATTTTCAGGTGGATGAGTTGTGTGAAGTATCCTTCAGGCTATGCAGGAAATATAGCCCGGTGTGTGAACTTCCGGGACAATAAGATGTACGGGTTGAAGAGTCATGACTGTCATATCCTGCTACAACGTCTCTTTCCTGTTTTCATTCTACCGTTCCTTCCCCGTCAGGTGGTGGAGCCGTTAGTAGCGTTGGCAAGATTTTTCCAGAAGTTATGCACACGGGAAGTGAAAAAATCTAACCTCCGGGAAATGTAAGAGAACATCATTTATATCATGTGTAAATTTGAGAGGATATTTCCTCCAAATTTTTTTGACGTCATGCCTCACCTGATGATCCATCTTCCCGAGCAATTGTTGCTTACCGGTCCAGTACACTACACTTGGATGTATCCCATGGAAAGGTACGTTTTTTACACCTGAATTCCTCAATATATATACATGTTCAATAATCATAACATTTTGCAACTTGATTTACAGGCAACTTGGAGACTACAAAGATTATGTGGCTAATAAATCCGCTCCTGAAGGATATATAGCTGAAGCATATATTGCGCACGAGTGCGTCACCTACATGAAGTTGTATTTAGGAGCGTTGAAGGAAACTCCGCAAACCATGCCGATAGATGTACCGAAGTTCAATCTTTCCATAGTCTCTAGTGATGTTGAAGTGTATGGAATTTTGCCAGACTCCTACAAGTTGCAACCACATGAGCTAGTCATTGCCCACTGGTGGGTATTGATTAACTGTCCAGAAGTTGAATACTGGAAAGACATCCATCTATATTGTCCAGACATTCAAGGTGATCTCGAGTACCACAACAGGGAGTTCGCAGATTATTTTGGCGGTTGGGTACGTAATTTAATTTTTCTGTACGGGTTTATGTTTATTGCATAATTATCCATATTTACCAAGTGTGATGGTTGGTTGCAGATGAACCATATTCAATTTGATGGTCACCCAAATTGGTCGCACGAACTAAGACTTCTAGCGATGAAGCCGATAGTCTCAAGAGTTTATCCGATGTGCAAGGTGAATGGCGTGCAATTTATATGCGAACAAAGAGACAGCAGAAGGAAAACACAGAATTCTGGGGTCATGACACATGGTGGGCGGAATGGAGTTGACTATTACGGTGTTCTCCATTCAGTGGTGGAACTCGTTTATGGGCAAGGCATGACAGTGCACCTCTTCAAGTGTAGATGGTTTGATACTAGGCCGCAGAGCATGAAGACCGATCAGTACGGAATATTATCGGTGAACACTGCTACAAGTTCTTACGAAGATGACCCGTTCGTTTTTGCCACCTCGGTAAAACAAGTGTTTTATCTTGATGACCTTGCTAAGGGTGACGCGTGGAAAGTAGTCAACCTTGTGCACCCTCGAAACATTTACCGGGCGGCTACACTTGGAGATGCCGAAGACGAGGAAAAGGATGTTGCGTATCAAGAGCCTAACGCAATAGGGATTCCTAACTCCTCTACCGTTCGCCTTAATAATTTTAAAGCGGGTCGTTCGGTGCGAATTCGTGATGAAGAGCCGAGGCTTGTTGATGTTGATCCAAATCAAGAAACAAACGAAGACTCTGGCGACGAGGAAAGACATATATTACCAGAAATTAATTCTGACACCGAAGAAGACTCATCGGATGATTCCGATTACGAGCCTTAGTTTTAATTTAGAGGACGAAATCCATTAATTTGTATAATTTTTCAAAGACCTTTTCCTTTATAGTTTACACATGTTGAATTCATATTTCAGTTATTTTATATGAATTTTGGTGATACATGATGAACAGGAAGTTAGTATGGTTTACTAATATCGTCTGTTTTTTTTAATGTATTTTTTTACTTTAGCCGACGAAAAACACTATAATTCGTCGGCTAAGATGGTTTTTGCCGACGAATTACCTAATATTTCGTCGGCTATTCCGGTATTTTTAATTTTTTAATTACATACTTTAGCCGACGAATTGGTAAGATAATTTGTCGACTAAGATGGTTTTTGCCGACGAATTACCTAATATTTCGTCGGCTATTGCGGTATTTTTAATTTTTTAATTACATACTATAGCCGACGAAATAAGCCTTAATTCTTCGGCTAAATTTTTTTTTTTTAAAATAAGTTTTAGCCGACGAAAAAAACCTTAATTTCTTCGGCCATAGATGTTTTTTATTTTTTTATTACACACTTTAGCCGACGAAATACACTATCATTCGTCGGCTAAGATGGTTTTTGCCGACGAATAACCTAATATTTCATCGGCTATAGTTATTTTTTAATTTTTTAATTACATACTATAGCCGACGAATACTTTAGGGTATTCGTCGGCTAAACCCTAAAATTTTTCTATTACCTACTACAGCCCTATGTTCGGTGGTTATTTTGCGTAAAATTTTTATATGATTTGTTGCGTGTCATCGGGTTAAAACTATTTTCCGTTGGAGGTCCGGCCAAAATACGTAATTTAGACGGTCGAACGACCTTTTCCGTGCGTTTAGGGGTTTGACTTACGAGATTGACCGTCCGGATCGAGCCCTTATTCTTTTCGGATCAAGTTGATTTTTTTCCTATACATGTATTTTATCATGATGGTCAAATCTGACGGCCGGATTTCTGTTTCTCAAGTTTGATCATCACAATCACAACATGCATACTAATGTTGTATAACTTGTTTACCTAGTGTTATGTAAATGTTCCGTTTCAAAAACAAACTATACGTAGAACCTTCAAACGTAAAAAAGTCGTGAAATAAGACATGACCAGAATGGTGAAATACGTCTACGGTTGAAAAATCACGGTATTCTGGTCATGTCTCGGTGCCGATAGTTGCGGTCAATGCAATTTTCAATTCTTTCTCCCTATGGGTAGCTCTATGTTCGGTGGTTATTTTGCGTAAAATTTTTATACGACTTGTTGCGTTTCATCGGGTTAAAATTATTTTCCGTTGGAGGTCCGGCCAAAATACATAATTTAGACGGTCGAACGACCTTTTCCGTGCGTTTAGGGGTTTGACTTACGAGATTGACCGTTCGGATCGAGCCCTTATTCTTTTCGGATCAAGTTGAATTTTTTCCCATACATGAATTTTATCATGATGGTCAGATCTGACGGCCGGATTTCTGTTTCTCAAGTTTGATCATCACAATCACTACATGCATACTAATGTATAAAGGTTTAGCAGACGAATTTCAAAGGTTTAGCCGACGAGTTTCAAATGTTTAGTCGACGAATTTCAAAGGTTTAGCCGACGAATTTCAAAGTTTTAGCCGACGAGTTTAGAAGGTTTAGCCGACGAATTGGTGTATAGCCGACAAAATTTTTATCTTTAGCCGACGAACAAATTATTTCGTTGGCTAAAGTCTTCGGGTTTAACTGCGAAACCCTAGCCTCCTCCCTCATTTCTGCAATTTTTCCCTCCTCCCTCCTCCCTCCCTCTCCCGTCGCCGCCTCCACCCTCCTCCCTGCCTCCCGCCCTCCTCCCTCCCTCTCGGTCTCCGCCGCCTCCGTCGCCGCCTCCTCCCTCCCTCCTCCCTCCGATCTCCCGTCTCCGCCTCCTCCGGTCTCCTCCCTCCTCCCTCCCTCCCTCCCTCTCCTGGTCTCCACCTCCACCTCCTCCCTCCTCCCCCGATCTCCCGGTCTCCAAGTTTTAATTTGTGTTAATTTAATTTGTGTTAATTAAATTTGTGTTAATTTAATTTTGGGAAAATGCCCAAATACCCAAAAACAGGGTTCTTAAACCCCAATCCAATGAAAATCTTTTCTCATGACTCATTTCAATGATTTTTAATAAAATGTCAACTTTACCCTGCACCCATCTTATCTCTCCGATCTAAAAACTCTCTCATCTACTCTCTCTCTCTCTCTCTCTCTCTCTCTCATCTACGATCTGAAACTTTTTCTTCTCTCTCTCTCTCACTATCTCTCCTTCGCCGCCGCCGTCATTCGCCGATGCCGCCCCACCCGCCGCTTCATCCCCGACTCCGACAAGGTCCGGGAGCTTCCGAGCTCGTCACATCGATGAAGTCCACGTCGATCAAGTCTAGTCAGCTAGTCATCGTCGCCGCCATCAATCAAGTTCTGCACCATTTCACGTCAGCGCTACCGCAAGGATCTGCAACCGAGAGGGAGCCACTGGCATTGAGGAGGGTGGCATTAGGGCCTCAGCTTCCTATTCCCATGAAATCGATGAGCAAGATAATGAAAGGGCAGTGGATGGATTGCAAGATAGAGTCAATTTGCTGAAGAGATTAAGGCCCTCAACCCCTAATACCATGTTTTGTATCGCTTAGAAACTTCAAATTTATAGTGAAATTGTGATTGTGGTGGTTCCTGACTGGCTTCAGCATAGAACAGTGTTAGGCAACAATAACAAGTTTCTTACTGTTCTTTGGTCCATGTGTGTTTTCTCACTAATAAGTTGATGAGGAACACTGTAGCTTCTGAATTTTGTATTTTGGTACTATGGTTATAGGTTAACATGTCCCTGCAAGAAGTTCAGTTTACCTTAGAATTATTGACAGAACATATGACCAACCATGAAATCCTTCTAACTGGATACTAGGGGTTAGTAACCAGTTACTGGGGGTCAGTAACTGGTTACTGGGTGTCAAGTAACTGGTCAGTAACTGAAAACAAAATGATTATTGGGTGTCAGTAACTGAAAACTAAAAGTTATTGGGGTCAGTAACTCGATTATTAAGGTCAGTAACTGGTTACTGAGGGTCAGTAACTGGTTACTGGGTGTCAGTAACTGAAAACAACATGATTATTGGGTGATTACTGGGTGTCAGTAACTGAAAACAAAGTGATTTTTGGGTGTCAGTAACTGCAAACTAAGTGATTACTGGGTGTCAGTAACTGAAAACTAAAAGTTATTGGGGGTCAGTAACTGGTTACTGGGTGTCAGTAATTAATCAATAACTGGTTACTGGGGGTTAATAACTGGTTATTATGGGTCATTAACTGGTCAGTAACTGATTATTGGGGATCAGTAACTGGTTACAGGGGAAAATCCGGTGACCGGAATCCGGCGGTCGGGGAAATTCCGGTGACCGGAATCCGGCGGCCGGTGACCGGAGTCCGAGGTTCTGGCCAAGTCTCTTCATGTTGAAGAGGTGGGGGCAAAATAGTCTTGAAATAATATGGTTTGTTAAGACTTTAGTAAAGATTTGTGCATTTGGGCATAAAAATGGTTACCTTATATTGGAATGGGCTAATGCAAAAGATTATCATTGGAATGGGAAATAAGAGGTTTGAATTAGTACTAAATGGGCATTTTCCCTTTAATTTTTGTTAATTTAATTTGTGTTAATTTAATTATGTGTTAATTTAATTATGTTAGTTTATGTGTTTATTTTTGAATATATGTGTTAATTTATTTTTGATTTCGAATTTAGTTTTATGATATGTTAGTTAATTTATGATGATGTTGATATATATAATATTGTTATGTAATTATTAATTAAGTATATCTATATATATATTGGTATGAAGTTATTTTTGATTTCGAATTTACTTTTATGCTATGTTAATTAAGTATATCTATATATATTGTTATGTAATTATTAATTATGTATATCTATTTATTGAATAAGTATAATTTTAAACATGTATAATTTTTTATACAATAAAGACAAAATAATCTAAAGCCTTAGATTAATATTTTAAATAGGATGAGCGGTTTTTTTCGATCGAAGAAGAGTTCGAAGGGTCAAAGGTCCGAATCGTCTGAGGGAACCTCTAACAACCCTCAAACGACGTTTCAGGGCCAGATAACAGCCTGGCGTGCGAGTCTTCTGGAGACGGTGCCGGAGGTGCCCCTTTCATCGAGGCAGGAGCCCATCCCTCGTTCCTCGAGGCCCTTGTGGCCTCAGACCTAGACGGAGGTGTCTGCACCCCGTATGCCCGAGATACATCGGGCGCCCACTCCGGGTCCTATTTCTTCGGATAGTGGGTCATCTGGGGTACAGATGCCGCCGCCTCATCTGTTCCTTCCGCAGATGATACCGGCATTACCTGTAGTTGATGGCTCAGGGACGCCGATTTATCCACTGCCCCTGCCAGTGGCTCCATCAGCGGCGTACCGGTTCGTGCCTTTTGATACGCCTCTTATTTCTGCGAGGGTATTATCATCGGTGACAGAGCCGAAATCCGTTGCGAGCTCCTCAGGTAATCAGTGATGCATTTTTATTTATAAAGGGTCATATATTTTAATAATCAATTTGGCCGAATCATGTGATAGGCACAAAGAAGAAGAGAGGCCCCGTCACAGGGAAGGCCCTCGAGAAGATGGTGGGTACCGTGGGGAGGATCGTCATCGATACTGACGGGGATGGCCACGTAGTATCGGGCGGGAAGTCGAGGACGTACTCCGGCCGCGTGGGAGCTCTCATTAGGGATAGAGTCCCTATGTTGTGGTCCGACTGGGGCGAGGTCCCGCAGGAGGTTAAGGACATGGTCCATAACGCGATGTCGGTGAGTTTACAAAATAATATTATGTATCAAATTATTGATTTCTCGAAAAGCTAAACTAATAAACGGTTAAATGCAGGTGTGGTTTGAGGTTCCCGAGCACCTGAGGGACAGCTGGGCCGACGTTGTGCATGGGGGAAGGTACGTTGGGAAGTTAATGAAAAACAAAATTGTATGTGATATTAATAATATTTCTAATATTTTTGTTGTATTTGTAGGTACAAGGAGTGGAAGAACGAGCTGCGGACCCATTGGACAACGCACGGGAACGCACGTTCTGGTACCCCTGCTGAGTTCCAGTACAGGGAGTACGGGTGGCGTTGGCTTCTGACATCATAATTCAACAACCCTCGTAAACAGGTATTTAAATAAATTAGTTAGTTAATTTAAAATTAAGTACGTGCGCTTTAAAATATTTTACTAATAGTTTACTTTTTTCTTTGAAGGCGGTTTCCCGGGTGAACGCTCAGAACCGGCAACGCAACACAAGGAACCATCATGCCGGTTCTAGACCGTTCGCTGTCTTCATGGACGAGGCGGCCATGGAACATCCAGAAGTCAACCCGTACGTCTATACGTACGAGAAGGCATATCCTGACTCCGAGGAGGATATTGTAAGTCACCTTACGTTTTTAAATTTTTAAATTTATGTAAAAATTTTAATTAATAATTTTTTTCCTATCCATATAGGCGAGGGTGAGGGAGGCTAGTGACGAGGTCATGAGTACCGTAGTGAGGGAGACATGGCCGGACACGCAGGAGGAAGAGATGTCCGAAGCCATGTCCCGGATCGACACTTCGGATCCGACGATTGGGGCGAGGATCATGGGCACAGCCTTCCCACCGAGAGCAAACAACTTCTACTGCCGGGGTCTAGGAAAGAGAGGCGAGGGGGTCCTGAAGACCACTCCAGGATTTCAACGAAAGGCAGCCTCGACCAGCAGCAGGACCACGTCCACAATCAACAGGACGACTCAGCTAGAGTCGGAAGTTCAGAGACTACGAGAACAGCAAGCTGCTCAGGCTGCCTCACAGGCAGCCTATATTGCTTCGCAGGCAGCCTTTAATGCCGCGCAGGCAGCCTATGTTGCCGAGATACATGCCATCCAGCAGGCCCAGCAGCAGCAGATGTTCCAGTACATGCAGGAGTTTACAGCTGCCCAGATTCACGGACTTCCGCCTCCGCTCATGCTGCTACCCCAGCCGCCGCAACCTCCGCAGCAGCCCCCAGAAGAGGACTTTAATTTAGACGATATAAAATTTATGTAGTTGATATATACTTTTATGTGTTTGATACTTTTATGTAGTTGATATATACTTTTATGTGTTTGTTGTTGGTTATATGGAATTGTTTTGGTGTATTTTGCAGCTTACTTGGAATGGTAATTCAGAAATTTCGGGGGTTTTTTTTTTACTGGAATGGACTTATAGCCGACGAAAAAAGCCTTAATTCGTCGGCTAAAGTTTTTTTTTTTAAAAATAAGTTTTAGCCGACGAAATATGCTTTAATTCGTCGGCTAAATCCCTATAAAGCCGACGAAATATACTATATTTCTTCGGCCATAGGTGTTTTATATTTTTTTATTACAACCCTTAGCCGACGAATATTTTAAATAATTCGTCGGCTAAAGTTTGGAAGATAACCGACGACACAAAATGTCGTCGGTTAAGGTATGGACTATAGCCGACAAAAAATTCGTCGGCTAAAGTATGGATTATAGCAGACGACATTATGTCGTCAGCTAAAGTATGGACTATAGCCGACGAAATAATGTCGTCGGCTAAAGTCCAGACTATAGCAGACGACATTATTTCGTCGGCTAAAGTATGGACTATAGCCGACGACATTATTTCGTCGGTTATAGTCCATACTTTAGCCGACGAAATTTTTTGTGTCGTCGGCTAAAGTCATCACAGACGACCATTTCCCAACGACACTATAGCCGACGAATGTTCGTCGGCTAAGATCTTAGCCGACAAATTTTTTTAACAGGCCGACGAAAATTTTTCGTCAGCTAAAGTACTTGTCCTGGTAGTGTAAGTTTTTTTTATCAGATAAACAACTAATATGCTACAACAAATCTACTATAAGTCGAACTCATGACCTCTCACTTATAAAGAGAGACAGTACTGGGCTGGTAAATATAAGTTTTTGAAACCCAATACTTTGTGTTATTTGATTTTTACAAGAAAAATTGACGTCATTGAAAAAAATTTCTTACAAATTAATCAAATAATAAAGGTTTGGTGACATTCTATCGGAAATAAAAAAAAAATATCAAGGAATTGAGGTCGTGAAAGAGGATTGAACAAAAAAAAAATCAAGGAATAGAGGTCTCGATGATAGCATGCAAAAAGAAAAAAAAATTAAAAGAATGAGATGTCTAGAGAATAAATAAGAGGTATAATAAGTAAATTATCAAGATATATGTGAATAACATATAAAAAGTTATTTTAAGAATTTGAAAAGAGGTCTAGCAAGCAAATGCTTGTAGTTAAAATTAAAAAGGTGTAAATAGCATGAGACTAAGTAAATTTGAAGGTTCCAATAACCGCACTCGAACTCAATACCAAACTGGGTCTTAGATAGTCATGACTCTGAAAGATACATCTCCAACAGCTTCCGCATAATGCAACCCTACTAAGTTAATTCAAAGTAAAATAATCTCAGAAGTACCACTAGTTCTGATGCATAAACATAAAATCAGTGCTTATAATTTTGAAAGGGAGCTTCTTGTTGAACAAGCTGAATCCCATATCATCCTCACCCTCTGCCTTGGGTGATCTTCTCAGAAGCGATGGGGATGCCTTCATCATGGAGGAACAAAGCGGAATAAGAGCAAGCAATCTCTGAAATCGGCATGGTTTCTGAGGAAGATGAGATCTGAGACTCATTGTCCTTCGAGTGCTCTGCAGCTGCTGCAACACCACAATGGCTCTGCTTTAGGGTTTCTGAGCTCACTGTTCATTAGATAGAAAAAAAAAATTAGAAAAAATTTTAAAAGTAATGAATGTCAGACAAAATTTATCCTCCAAGTACCAAATTTCTCAAGAAGCAAGAGCATTATAGAACCGTATTAAATCCTGCATATATATCATTGTAAATAGTAAACTAAAGAGGACATTCAGTTAACTCTCAGGGCAACATATCTGCTCTAAGTAACATCAACATAATCCACTATGGTGCAACCAATCTATTTATCCAGAATGGCGAACACTCATCAGAAGCAAGCTTAATATGTAGAGCCGATAAACTTGCCTTCTTTCATGTTCACAAACCCAGGAGAAGGAGTTGGAACATAGGATGACTTTGGAGGATTCGGTTTAAACACTTCTGAACACATCTCGTCTCTGACCAATTTATACTTGGCCGCAGCAACCTTGTCCTCGGGGCATTCATACGTACCATGCATCCTGCTGCGACAAATATGACAATACTTGCGACTAATCCTTGCCTCGTTCCCAGGACAAGAGGAACAAACCCACTTCTCTTCATTAAATCGATGACCCAAGGAACAAATTATGTCATAGCAAGGGTTAAGAGGTGCACCCTGTGGGTAGAAGTCGAAGTAAGGGCAAACTTGATGGTAGTGGTCGTTATAACAGATATCACAAGGCCAGTGAGGGCAGAAAGAAAGGGGAATATCCTTAGGACACTTTTCACAAGGCAGACCGTCTGGTCCTTCAATTCCAAATTTTGGAGCACCCTTGCCTGTATAGCTGGAGCTACCTCCTGTTTGTTGGCAATTCGATTGTTAGATATCTGAGGGAATAAGAATCTATATATGGTAGTCACTGCTGAATTTTCTTTTTCTTAAATACTTGTATAACTTGATGAAACATAAACCCAGTTACAGAATATGGAAAACTGTACCAAACACCAGAATATATCTACTAGAGTATATATCTATTATATATTATGATATGTAGCCAATTCACAAACACCAGAGTCCAGAATATACAATTTGTTCAAATAACAAAACCCAGAAAGAAAATTATTTGTTTACAATCTTGATATTCCCAGTAAAAGATACTTGGGTAAAGAATTATACTCAAAAGCATAGTCTCCCGAAAGCATAAAGAATTATACTCTTCCAGATTCGGTATAAAAAAGCTAAACGCGAAACAAAATCTGCCGATCCGTCCCAAAAACTCAAAAGCATACGACAAAAGAAGGAGAAGAAATTTTCATACCCGGAGAATCGTCGGTGTCGTCCCACTCGTCCGATGATTCAGCCATACCGACCGACCTAGGGTTCGATTGGAGAAGGCCCCTTTTGATTTCCGAGAAAGATTTCGTAGGCCCCTTTTTTATAACGATGATCACAGTAGGTCGGGTCGGGTCAAGTTTTTATGTTTTTGTACACGGGCTGTTCAAGATACGTGGCTTGTATTTTGCCTTAAAGGTCGGAATTTTCAGTTTTTTGACTTAGAATCTGTTTTAGCTCTCTCCGTCATCTATCCAAATTCCACATTTTTTTATTTATTAGATATACAATTAATATGCTACGACGAGTCTATTCTAAGTCGAATTCACCACCTCTCACTTATAGGGATAAACTAGAGCAAACAGTATTGGGCTAAATTCCATATTCTCTAAAAAGAAATATAAAAAAAAACAAATCACATATACATCCTCCAAAAGGATTTGAAACACAAATAAATCCACTTATGTTGTTGTTAAACAAATAAGGACAGTTTTTAACAATTAAAGACAATTTTTTCTCTACATGCCATGTGTCAGGCCTTCACATATAAAAAAGACTGAAATTATCAGGCGAGCTGGGGAGTTCGCACATATCAAAACAATGACATGAGTTGCATACGAGCTGGATGCATGAGAAGATGTGCTCCGCGAGGTGATGACTTCGCGCAGGGGACTACGCATAAGAGAAGGACCTTGTGAAGAAACAAGAAAAGGAGTTCGCTTGCTACAAAGAAAGGGTTGACTCGATCAAACATTTAATTGCTGGCGAAGTCCTGTATGCAAGCGAAGTGTGGAGTCCGCGTGCTCAAAGCAACGTTTGCATGGGATGCTAGATGTAGTGGCTATCAACGTTTGCTATATTACTCATTTGATAATTATTCACTATTGGACGCGGAACAGAAGGATAAGAAGACTAGCTAGCTACATCCTTAATTACATTCAACAAGGAGTCTATATACATTCGAAGGGAAGAGTTCGCCTAAGGAAAGGAGACCAAATGGGCGTGAGTTGATGTTTAATTGCCTACAAAGACCCGCGAACTACAAAGTCCAAAGCTTGCATATGAAGTGGAAGACTTCGCTTAGAAGTCCTAGACTCCTGGACGTGAGGGGCTATCAAAATTATTTTATCTACATGTATATATATTGCAAATGCAATTAGTGCATGGGTGATAGACGTGATCTAAGTAAGGATGCAATCATCCTAAGCTATATATGATCTATGCACAACGTCTATGACAGGGAGAGTTCTAAGCCAACTCTGCTACCTTCAAGAAGAGCAACGGCAAAGAGTTGATAAGGATTGCTTGGGATAACGTTAAAGACTTCTACAAGTCTTTGACATGCTTTGGGCCAATACCTGTGGCCCTAAATAAGGAGTTCGACAAACACTCAACACAACAACACAACAACTCGACAAAGATACAATCAAGTCATACAAAACTACAACTCTTCGAGCTTCCTCGAAACCCTAAGTTCTAAGCGCATCTCGCCTTAGTTCTCAAAGCCCGTTCGGACTCGCCTTTCCTTTTGGATTAGTTGCTCTGCACGCTTTAACAGTAAGTATCGATTCATAGATGAATAGAGGCTTACTCGTAATCCCCCGTTCGCTTGATTAGAAGTCAAGCACGTGCAGTTCACATTCTGTGTCCGCGCGGTGGCACGCCCTACAACCCTCGTTTACTTTTGGTACGCTAAAGTACCTCTCAACCCCCTGCTGAGGATCGTGGCCAAAACATTGGCACGCCCAGTGGGACTGGGAGTACTGCATACTATTCACCATTGGGAAATCAGGCGGATCCCCGTACAGGAAACCCTCGATTTCTTGTCTCAAACACAAGTCACCGCGATACCAACCTCACAACAGCGCGATCTGTCACTCGCTCACTAAGGATCAAGTCCTAGCCCGATTTGGAAATCCAGATTTCAGCGAACCTACAATGGTAGGACCAACACCCACCAGCGACTCCGGCCTCAGCACTCTCATTGAGGACCGAGTCCGCCAGATCATCGCACCAGCAATGGATGCTCACCTAGCTGCTACGGTTGAGGGCCTGAAGGCTCATACCGACCAGGCGACCCTCCAACTGAAGAAAGAGTTCGACTCCCTCAACTCGAAAGTCGATACCATCCAGCAGAGCGTCACAGACCTCGTTGAACAGGTCAAAAGGGACAGGGTCCTTGTTGGACCATAATATACACATATTTATATTCCCCTAAACATTGACTTTAACTTGTTTTTGAGTTCATTTAGCTATCACTAAATCATTTGTGTAAAATATTGCAAGAGTGAAGGAAACATGCATTTTGGCTTAGAAGTAGAGAATTAGAGATAGGAAGAATGACAATCAATGGTGGAGCAAAAATGTAAATTCCGGATAACGATGAAGGCAATTGATTGCTATAATACAATTGACAGACACACGTACATATATGTTTTAGTGAGATGGCAAAACTATGAATAAACAGTAAATAAAGACGAATATGTAAATTTAGGGGGTTTCTTATGAACACCTGCTAAATCATTATTCCTATTAGGATCATCATATATAAATATATAATTGAGTTGGGCTCGGGCCCAAACCGGCATCAATTTGATATTTTTAAAACATGACATAACAAAGTTTATAAGAAGTGAAAGATGAGGTACCATTTAGACCATTTTCTCAACCATCATTAGTCCATCTTGTTTACTCAATCACTAACTCTCCTTAAGTTCCATAATGTTGAAGTTCTCTTGTGTTGTTACTACTATCTTCACAATTATCCTACAGTCTACAGTCACCATATACTCGTCTCATCTTGCGTGTCCGAGGAGGTGAGGAAATGGTTGAAGAAAACATTCTTTCTTTCTTTCTTTTGGCTACGATTTCCAAAAAAAATTGACGCACAATTCCCCTTTAGCAATTAAACACAACTAGCCCAGCAAACCCGTCTGGCTTTTCCTGTCTTCAAAAACCAACAAACGAACGAAAAAAGAAGAGTAGAAATTGAGAAACAATTCTTTATCTATAAGTACGAAAGTCCCGAAAGCACCCATTTTTTTTTTCAGTGGCAACATAGCTCACACACAAATACTCAATTAAAATATATATTGATGTAGTCTGTTGTGCATAAAACAACCTCCCAAACCCGTAAACTAGCAAGCATCCCACCACGGTCAAGACAACTGATGCCACCCTTGGGTTCCTGTCCGTGTGCAGGATGGGCCAGGCCCGACCTCGGTAGCAGCATTGGGCCGAGAGCAGTTTCAAAAGGCATAAGGGAGTTGGGTATTTGAAGTAGCAACAAAGGCAATTGTCCCACATCGATTTTCAAGTAAAGAGAACCCATTCTGGGCCATAAATATGACCCAACCACCAGCTTGTCAGGTATGATCATTAACTACCCTCATCAAATATATTCACCAAGATACTGACTTAAGCTTCGGAGGAGGAAAGACAGGAATATCCGGTCACCTTTGTTGTTGCAGGCTGAGAGGAGGATAACCCACCATCAACTTCTGCAAACCCCATCCGGGATTGTATAGAAACATTTGACGCCGTCTATGGGAACCATTACTAAAAGTGCCACCGTAACTCGATGGCTGCGTTAACTGAGCAGCAAGACCAGGAGGCGGGACATGAAGGACGAAGGGAGGTGACATACAGACGGACTCCGGAGTCAGGAGGGGGAAGTTCAGGAATTACGGGGAGAGACCTGCGGGATGGAACACCAGAGTATGTGCCGCGGGATCTCAATCCCCAGGAGGTAGCGGAAATGTTGGAAGATATGTGGACCCAAATTACCTGGTTAGAGCAGCAAAGCGCTAGTGATCGAGGAGAGGCCTCTGGGAGGGAGCGCTGGTTGGAACGGGATAATGACACGCTCATGAAAGTGCTAGCCCGAGGGGTTGAGCACCGGGAGGCATTGGATAGGGCGGGTGAGTTGGATCGGGTGGCCACGTCCCGGCATACGGGCGCCCCGGTGGGAACGAATCGAAAGACCGTGCACATAGGGACGAACTTGTTCCCAGAGGAGATGTGGAACGAGGGACCGCCGCCCTTGTCCGAGCCAATCTCGGAAGTCCAAACTGGAAGGCAGGAAGAATTTGAAGAAACCTTAAGAGCAATCAGGGACAGCGTGGCGAGTTTGGCAGACCGAATCTCGGACACCGAGAGAAGGGGAATGCGTAACCTGACCCGTGCGAGTTTCGAGGAAAGAGGGGGACCATTCACAAGAGCGGTTACCCGATCCGTCCGGCCAAACACGGCCATGCCACTGAAACTTTTCTACAATAGGGATCGTGACCCCCACCTCTTCCTCGATAGTTTCAAGTCTCACACGAATGCTAAAGGATACTCAGACGCAGTTTGATGCAATATGTTCCAGGAAACGTTAGCAGGGGAAGCGCTAAGCTGGTTCTAGGAGCTCCTGTCAAACTTGGTCTACTGCTTCCGGGAGCTGGCAGACAAGTTCGTCAATAGATTCATTTTACGGACGGACGGGCAGAACACCGCCCAACTGTTCAAAGTAAAGCAAGACAGGGGAGAAAGTTTGAAAGCTTTCATGAACCGATGGCAAGGAGCCACGGCCAGGGTTAAGAGCTTTGACAAGAATGTTGCGGAGGAGGTGTTCATTCAGGGATTGCTGCCCGGGAAGTTTTTGTATGTAGTAAAAATCGAAAATCCACAAGGCTACGACGGGCTTATGGAAATGGCGATCCAGCATGCACAAGCAGACCATGATAATTATGGGGGAACCTCGGCCGGGAAAATGAAAGATGAAGGGAAAGACGGCGAGTCCCCGGTGCAAGTGATCCAAGAGGTTAGAGCTTGGAAGGGAGAGCGGGAACTGGGCTCGGGCCATGCTGGAAAGAGGCACAAGAAAATAAACTGGGGGAAAGCAGGGAAGCAGCATAACGCACAAAGGAAGGCAAAAGGGCCCTACCAAGATACGGGGTATGCGAAAACGATGTAGGCAGGCAAGGAGAATTTCTTACAGGCGATATGGAATGAGAATAAGACTGCCATTCCGCCTCCCCCAGCCCGGAAGTTTCCCCCATCTCGGCTCACCAAGGATGACACCAGATAATTTTGTGGATACCACGGTGAGGTGAGCCATAACATTAACACCTGTATAGAGTTGAAAAGAGCGGTCGAGCGCCGGGTAAAAGAAGGGAAGTTGCAGTAGTATGTGCCCGAGCCGAGGAACGCAGGGGCAATCGAGGTATATGGGACAATCAACACCATCCCTGGTGGGTCCCGTATAGATCACAGGAGCAACAAGACAAAGAAACAGTGTACGGGACAGCGGGATGGCAGGGAAGTCTACGCCTTCGGTAGTAACAATCAGCGGGTAACCACCGGTTGGAAGTTCGTAACCTTCCTGGAAGAGGAAGAGGAGGGAATAAGGCAGCACGAGGATCGATCCGTTCCTGATAACGTTATAGCTCGATCACTATATAACGAAGAAGATCCTCATTGATACAGGAGCCTTCGTCAACATGCTGTTTCAGAGTGCCTGGAAATTATTGCATCGAGGAAGCAATAAGTTGATACAAGACCATGAGCCGCTGATTAGCTTCTTGGGCGATGTCGTTCAACCTCTCGGTTCAGACAGCTTTGGAGTAAGCTTGGAAGGAGGGGAGGGGGTTGCCCGAGCAACAATAGAGTTTATCGTTGTTGATTGTGAATCTTCTTACAACGGGATCTTGGGAAGGCTGACCTTGTGGAAGTTGAAGTCATTTGTTGCTGGTCATATGCTGATGATGAAGCTCCCGACCCCAACAGGAATCATTACGATCCGAGGAGACCAGGGGGCGGCCAGGAGTTGTTGTGCAGTAGGCAACGAGAGGAAAAGGTCAGAGGTCCTATCTGCCAGCTAGCCCACGGCATCACCCTCAGACCCTTACATGGATCCTAGAGATGATGCCAACTCAGATGAGAAGCATCCGAGATCAATAGACAAAACAAAAGCGGTATCAATCTCAGAAGAGTTCCCGGATCGCACGTTGACCATTGGGATGAGACAGTCACTCGGGGTACGAGCGGCCTTGGTAGACTTCTTGAAGAAAGACAGCAGGGCGTTCGCCTGGTCATACAAAGACATGCCCGGGATAGCAAGCGACATCGTAACACACAAGCTAGGAATCCAGAACTGATTCCCTCTAGTGCGACAAAAACGAAGGATGTTTAAGCCATAAAAGTATGAAGCAATGAAGGGGGAAGTGCAAAAGCTAATAGGCATCGGGTTGATAAGGGAGGTCAGATACCCCTAGTGGCTGGCCAACGTGGTCATGGTTCCAAAGAAGTCAACTGGGCAATGGAGGATGTGCGTGGACTATTCGAATCTCAATAGGGAATGCCCAAAGGATAGCTTCCCGCTCCCACGCATCGATCAGCTGGTGGATTCCACATCTGGATTTGACCTCATGAGCTTCATGGACGCCTACCTGGGCAATAATAAGATCCGGATGGATCAAAGGGATGAGTAGCACACGGCCTTCATGATCGATAGGGGCTTGTATTGCTACAAGGTAATGGCTTTTGGACTAAAGAAGGCGGGAGCCACTTATCAGCGGCTGATGAATGTCATGTTCGCTGAGTACTTCGGGAATATAATGGAAGTATATATCGATGACATGCTGGTCAAAAGTCTAAAGGCTGAGGAGCATGTAGGGCATCTTGAGAAGGTCTTCGAAGTCATAATGAGGTTCGGGATGAGGTTGAACCCTCAAAAATGCATCTTTGGGGTCGTTAAAGCAAAGTTCTTGGGTCATATAATCAGTCAGCGAAGAATCGAAGCCAACCCGGAGAAAATCAGAGCCATCTTGGATATAGAAAGACCCACACTCAGGAACCAAGTACAGTCGTTGGCCAGGAAGATTGTCGCGCTGGCTTAGTTTGTGTCACGGCTCACGGATAAGTGTGCCCCCTTCTTCCGGCTGTTACGAGACTATAGATGTAAGGAGATAATATGGGGATCCGAACAGGAAGATGCTTTCAAGCAGATAAAGGTGTACCTCACGTTCACGCCGGTTTTGTCAAAACCAATCCTGAGCGAGATGCTTTACTTGAACCTCGCGGCATCCAAGTCAGCGGTCAGCTCAGTGCTCATCAGAAAAGAGTCTGACGTCGAGCATGTAGTATTTTACGCCGAGAAAGGATTCACACCAGCCGAGAGCAGGTACCCGGAAGTCGAGAAGCTTGCTTTGGCCCTTATAGTAACTGCTCGAAGGCTCAGGCATTATTTCCAGGCCCACTCAATAACCCTTTATACCAACCACCCCCTGAGGCAGATCATGCAAAAGCCGAAGATCAGTGGGAGGCTGGTTAAATGGGCCATGGAATTGAGAGAGTTCGATATCCATTACCGGCCGAGAATAGCTATACAGGGCCAAGCAACGACCGATTTTATATATGAGATCACGCCCATGAAAGTAATGGGGGAGCCGACATATTTCAGGCCCATGAAAGTGGAGGGGAGTCAACTGCAGTCAACCGGGAGGAAACAGATTCCAAGCCATACGCAAAGGTACAAGCCGAGGAATCATCGGCACAATTCTGGAAACTCTTTGTCGATGGCTTGGTGACAAGAAGTAAAAGCGAGGCGGGAATAATATTGGAGACCCCAGATGGATTCAAGCATGAGTACGCATTGGAATTTCAATTCTAGGCATCCAACAATGTAGCAGAATATGAAGCCTTGATTGTTGGACTGCAACTCGCCTGAGACATTAGCGTGGATAGAGTGGATGTGTTCAGTGATTCATAGCTGGTTGTAAATCAAGTCAACGGTAGCTTTGAAGCAAAGGAGCCTCAATTGAGCTCCTACCAAGCACTTTCAAAAGTATTCATACAACGGTTCACGTCAGCCACTCTCTCCCACATCCCCCGGAAGGAAAATAGTCATGCGGATCCCCTCTCTCGCCTAGCCATCAGAGGGCCAGGTAAAGGAAAGAAGAAGGCAAGGATTGAGGTTCTTGGAAAACCGAGTATCAGTAAGACAATCTCGGAGATATTCATGGTCGAGGCGGGACCCAGAGAGCCTACATAGATGGACCCCATAATCGAATTCATGAAGGAGAGGGTACGCCGGGAGGACAGGCGTTAAGCACGAATACTCCAATCGAGATGCACAAGGTACACACTCATGAACGGGAAGTTGTACCGTAGAGGTTACAGTTTCCCAAACCTCAAGTGTGTGACAGAGGAGGAAGGAGAAGTGATAATGGGGAAAATCCATGAAGGGGTGTGCGGGAATCATTCTGGATCCCGGTCGCTAGCGCACAAGGCACTGCACATAGGGTTTTTCTGGCCCAACATGGGCGCCATGGCAGATAAGATATCGGCGAGATGCCGAAATGTCATTTGCACGCCAACAGGGTACACTCTCATTCTATCGCCCTATCAATATTGTTGTCACCCTGCCCTTTCACACAGTGGGGCCTTGATCTCCTCGGGATACTGCCAACGGCACCTGGACAGTTCAAGTACATGATAGTGACCATTGACTACTACACAAAGTGGGTGGAGGCAGAGCCCTTGGGAAAGATAACTACCGAGTGTGTGAAGAATTTCCTATTGAAAAATATATATTGCCGATTCAGGGTCCTGGAGACAATTGTCATGGACAATGGAACACAATTCAACAATAACCATCTGATTGAATTCTCGAAGGACATGGGCACTAAGATGGTCTTCGTGTCGGTGGCGCTTCCTCAGACGAATGGTCAGGTAGAGGCGGTTAATAAAATCGTTAAAAAACTGCTGAAGAAGAAGTTGGACGACGCAAAGGGTCTGTGGGCGCAGAAGCTGCCGGAGGTGTTGTGGGCGATCAGGACCACGACAACTGAAGCAACGGGAGAAACACCTTTTAGCATGGCTTTTGGCACAAAGACTGTTTTGCCAATCGAGACATTGATGCCATCGGGAAGGGTGGAGAACTTTGATGCCGCCACCAATGAGGAAGGCCTCCGGTTAAATATCGACCTCATCGAGGAAAGAAGGGAGAGAGCAGACTTGCACAACCAGGTCTATAAGCAGCAAGTGACACGCCATTACAATAGGACGGTCAGAACCGGGATGTTGGGACTGGGGGACTAGGTAATGAAGACAATCATGACAAAGACGGTGGCCCTGGACCCAACCTGGGAGGGACCGTACGAGATCATTGAAGAGGTCGGCCCATCAACTTTCTTTCTATGAAATCAGGATGGGGTAATCACCAGGTGGCCCTGGAACATGGAGCACTTAAAACTCTACCCAGTGTGAGGGACCGAGGTCTATTCCTTTTTTTTTTTGTAAAACGTACATTTGTAAGTATTGCTGCCTCCCGGGAGAAGGAAAACACCAAGTCCCGGAGGATGCCTCCATTCATTTGAATGACTATACGAGAATGAAAAGTTCAATTCAAACTCTAATGATAGGTAATCCACCGGGAGGCATAAGTCAATACAATCCCGAGTAACATCAATCAGGATAAGTAATCCACCGGAAGGCATAAGTCAATACAATCCCGAGTAACATCAATCGAGATCAGTAATCCACTGGGAGACATAAGTTAATACAATCGCAAGTAACATCAAGCGAGATCAGTAATCCACCGGGAGGCATAAGTCAATACAATCCCGAGTAACATCAAGTTAGATAGGTAATCTATCAGGAGACATATATCGAAATCCCCCATAACACCTATCCAGACAAGCATAATACAAACTGCATGTAACGCCTAGACGCAAACAATAGGGTTAGCCAAGGCGTAATATATTAAAACCCGGGATGCAGGGCGTATACCACCAATGAGTATTTACAAAAACCACCGGGATGTGTAATCACCGGGATACGGCACGAGGTCATTGTCTTATAAAAGAAAGAGCTAAACAAAGATAAATTAGAGCCTATGACTGGCCTGGTTCTTCTTCCTCATTCTCGGACGATTCAGCCAGAACATCGTCCCCGTCAGTGCCTTCAGCATCCTTCTCAGATGACTCACCTATCTCAGGTGCTTTCTGGGCCGCAGCCTTGGACTTAGCCGCCCTCTCTTTGGCCTCCTGAGCAGCGAGAAAATCGGCCATCATCTTGGCCTTGTCCAGGTACCCAAGTCGGCTCCAGATGTCGAATTTCTCAGACATGCCACTCTCCCGGGAAGACTTGAGCATAGCCTTCAGCTCATCCGACTATTTGAACAGGGTAACGACAAGCTCGCATTGAACGGGGATCTGGCTTTGTAGATTAGCTACCTGATCCTCCCTCTCTTTCATCTTAGACTGCAGCTTTGCGTTCTTCTGCTGGAACGCTCTATGTCACACTCCAAAGCGATAACCCTTTTAGCTTTTCCCTCGAGCTCTTTGGTGTGAAGGCGAAGTTTGGTCAACTTGTCGGCCAGCGAGAGTTTCTCTTTCCTCTCGGCCTCCAAGTCCTTCTCCATTTTCTTCATCTCTGCCCCGATGTAGCTGATCTGGTCATTCAGACGCTCTTTCATCTCGTTGGAATCCTCGCTGGCGTCAATGGCATAGACAACAAAGAGAGCCTGCAAGCAAAAAAAAAAACAAGTTAGTTCCACATCCCGAACAGTGGTAGTAAATTGGCATTACTCGGGAAAAGTTTACCTTCATCATTGCCACCTGGGCGTACTGCCGGTTCTCTTGAGGAGTGTTCGACCCGATCTTGATCCTATCCAACTCGATACCCTTCAGATCGCCCACCATGCCACAGACGAACTTTTCACCCGCGCACTCATACTTGTCCAGGTCTGCCGGAGCGAGAGCGCTCCTTGAAACCAGGTTCCCGACTGAAGAACCACAACTTTCTGTTTCTTCAGTGATGGTGAGGCGCCAGAGACGCTCAATCCCTTCAAATTCACGCCTTCATCCTGTTGAGACTTTGATTTTTTGGATGAAGATTTCTTCCTCTTCTCTCCCAAGTGGACATTGACCACGTCACTGGTCTTCGCAGACCCCTTTTTGTCAGACGGCGGTTTCCCATACCCTTTGTCGGGAATATCCAGGAGTACAACTTAATCCGAGACTTGGGCAGTTTTATCTGTGAGGTTCACCTCAGTTCGGGAGGCCACTTTCCTGACCTCCAAGAGTTGGCTTAGCAAGTCCATATCTGACTCCATATCGCACGGGTGCGACTCGCGGTGTTTTCGCCTGGGTACTTTAGCTAAAAGTAAAACCCACAGTCAAGGTCACGGGTAGAAAAAAAAAGAAGAGCAGTGAAAAGAGAGAGCAGGAAACAAGCGACGCTAATTTGGAACCCCACCAGGCATACGGTCGAGTTCACAATGAACCAGGACTATCCACCGGGTCAGGCGGTATGAGCTTCAATCGTCATATGAGGGCCAGGCCACGTATATCCGTGCAATACGTCGCTTCTCGATCTTTGACATCGAGATGGATTGATCCCGGATATATCTAAACCGGTTGGGCACCACATACGTTGGACAATTTCTTTGCCATGGACTGCCGGCAAGCACGACCTTTGAACGCCAGTTGTTATTCATGGACGTCGGGAGATCAATGACGGCAAACAAGTACTCCTGGGCAGCAAATGAGACAAACCCCCGGCAGTTCTGTTTCTTCAAGTACAAGAGGCGAAACAGGATGCGAAACTCGTTGATGGTGGGCCAAACCATCTCGGACAAATAATACAAGCAGGAAAGGGAGAGCAACTGGCGCCATTGGTTTGGGGGTACCTGCCCGGGAGCAGGCTGAAGCATGCTCAGCAGGTACTGGACGTATTGAAGAAGCAAGAGAGAGAAACCGTTCCTAAACATGTGCTCGTGCACCGTAACGAAAACGTCTCTTAGACAGCACGCCAGCTCGCCCTCGTATAGGCCACGTAGGGTAACTATGCGCGGGATTCCCCAGTTTTCGAGGAACTGTTCTATCTAGGCCGGGGACATGCTACTCTCGGGCTCGTCGCACAATGTGTCATCCTCCAAGATATATCGCCTTGCCGAGCTTGCGACGTTGGCAATCGGGACGCCATGGAACACCCCTGCGGTCCAGTTGACATCTCGGGAGGGTACGCTTTTGGATAACTTAGTAGGCTTCATCGAAGGTGATACACCGGGGCGGGATGGTCGACTAATGTACTCCTCCATCCTCTCGTCAATGTCCACTATCGGCCGAGAGGATGTGCTCGCTCCGCTTAGATCATTCAAACTTCGGGAATCCATCTACCCTAGAATAACAAACCCTAACATCTATCAGTATGCGCCGCCGGGAGTACGCACACCAATTCAAAGTTTAACACAACCTCAACCCAGAAATCCCTAGAACGCTAAACATTTCCAGTCTTACCCAAAACCACACAAGCAACACAAACACAGAGCAAAATGGAGAGGCAAAAGCAAAAACAAGCATGAAGCGCAACAAAATGGAGAAAACCTTACTAGATTCTAAATATAGTAGCAACGCCGGAAACGCAGACGTCGGGTAACACCTCGCAATCGTAGGGATTGGCAACAGCGAAACATAGAGAAGCAGAAAAAAAAACGGGGAAACACCAGAGCGACCAAAGAAGAGTGAGCGAGAGAATGAAGACGTAAAGAAAAAGGGGGACAAAGTTATACTCGGTCAGTAAACAGTCGCCTCGATCCACGAGCCAACGCATAAAGACCAGTAACCGAAAACAAGGCACCCTGAGCCACCCGATCAAACCGCAGGATGGTGCCACGTGGCACAACTGACGTAGCTTCTTGAAGAAGGAAAGAATGAAGCGATGTGCATTAAATGCTTGGCAGTTTTCCAGGAATATTGAGACATCAAGCGAACATGCATTTAATGTACCTACCACCACTGCGCAAACTTCAAAGTACAAAACCCATCTCGGGTGAGTCACCGATATCACAAGTAAAAAACCCATCTCGGGTGAGTCACCAAGATCACAAGTACAAAACCCATCTCGGATGTGAGTCACCGAGATCACAAGTGTAAGACCCATCTCGGATGAAGTTCATCAAGATCATAAGACCAGTGTAAGATCCATCTCGAGTGAGAGTCACCGAGATCGTAAGAAGCAAAAACCCACCTTGGCTGAGTTCCACCAATATATTCATGCCACCAAGATTGTCACTCGACCGAGAGACATAAGTAATCAACCGAAAGACAAATTCTATATCATCCCTTTAAAAACGGAGGAAATGGCTTGATAAATCATGGACGATGTTAACACCCCGTCACTCGAGTAGTAACACAGGATGTAACACCCAGGTACAAGACCCATCTCGCGTAGAACAAGACCCATCTCGGGTGAGTCACCGAGATCATCATTGCGCGAAGCGAACTCCTCAGCTTGCGTTATAGTCCTTGTGCACAGAGCGAACCCCTCAGCTCGCGTTATAGTCCTTGGGCGCGGAGCGAACTCCTCAGCTTGTGTTATAGTCCTTGTGCGTGGAGCGATCTCAGCTTGCGTGACAATTTCAGTCCTTGCGCGGAGCGAACTCCTCAGCTCGCGTTATAGTCTTTATGCGCTGAGCGATCTCAGCTCGCGTGACAATTTCAGTCCTTGCGCTTCGCGAACTCCTCAGCTCGCCTGATAGTGTCAGCCTTCTGTGCGAGACGCAGTCCACAGCTCACTCGGTAATATCAGTCATGTGCGAAGATATCAAGAAATGTAGACCCAGAATTTGCAACACCCGTTCAACCCACGTCATGAGTCCGGACTTAGGGGGACTATGGGCGGGACCCATCCGAAATAATATACTGGTCTATGGGCTTATTTTAGCAAGTCCCCACTTAATATGTGTTTTGAAAGAGAACTTGGGGGGACTTGTAGTCGGTTGTGCATAAAACAACCTCCCAGGCCCGTAAACCAGCAAGTATCCCACCACGGTCAAGACAGCCGATGCCACCCTAGGGTTCCCGTCCGTGTGTAGGATGGGTCAGGCCCGACCTCGGTAGCAGCATTGGGCCGGGAGTGGTTTCAGAAGACATAAGGGAGCTGGGTATTTGAAGAAGCAGTAAAGTCAATTGTCCCACATCGGTTTTCAAGTAAAGAGAACCCACTCTGGGCCATAAGTATGGCCCAGTCACCAGCTTGTCAGGTATGATAATTAACTACCCACATCATCTAATTGTTATGTTTTGAGTTAAACCATTGTGAACATCACCATAGCATCATTATGCCCTGAATTGAATAATGAGAAGCCATTTAGGCCAACATCTTATGTATCATTCTTGTAGAATCACTTACAGACATTGTAACGTCTTACTTAGTGAACAACGACGTAGCATTTTGTTTATGCTACTCTACATATCATTTTCTTTAGCGTAGGAGGGTGTCGCTCATAATATTTGCCAAAGAATAGGCTTTACAAAATGATTAACGAGCATGGCTCATGAGAGATCATGGGGGCGTCATATTTGCTTATGAAAGCATGAGTAGTGCCTCCATTGTATAGGAGGATGACGCGAATAGCTTTAATGCCATTCATAGGCCGTGAGCATTGCTCATAGCTCCACCAAGTTGTATTTTGGTGATCTTTGATCTCAATATTTACTTTGCTCAAAAGAAAGGATGTCCGTGAGAGTCTGTACTCTTTAGTATACGGATCATCAAAACATGTCCAAAATTGTCCCGAATGATTTATGTTAAAGCCTACATGAGTCGATGTCTCCATTCTCATCATTGGTGACAATAACCGATTCAATTAACCGATTCAAAACATGTCCAAAATTGTCCCGAATGATTTATGTTGCGCATTCATTATAGTGATACGTAAGAAATTCTCATCAATTCTCACAATATGTTTCCAGGTGATAAACGTTGGCATATTATTAAGTCATAGCATGGTTCGATGCTTCTTTATGCATAAAGGCACGTGTGACTTGAATCATAACGCCATTAGGCAATGAAACTTGAGCATTAATCCGCTCTTTGATTATTTGTGATGATCTAGTCATCGTAGTCACAACGGATTTATAAAACACTAAATCCATGAATAGTTGTCTAATCCTTGCAATAAGATAAGCACTCAATCTCGCTACAACACATTTATATACCAGAATGTAGAGACAACAGTCTTATGTCAAGACATTTAGAAACCGAAATATGTTAACAATTTCGATGGAGATTGAAAAACAAAAAAGGTATTAGAACCCTTTAGATTGCATTCCATGACATGTAATATTACATAGATGGACGAAACATGACTTAGAACATGCCAAAACTTGGAAAAATTGGTCGTGAGCACCCACAGCCCACTTTTGGATCTTGTAGAGAAAGAGGAGGATTTTTCAATATCTATTTTTTGATGACATTTAGCGTAACGCAATTTTCTTTTTGCAATTATGAATCCGCTCAAGAGTGTAGAAAATGACTCTTGTTTGTAATGCCTTTGCAATTGTATAAGTGTGCATTGTGCCACACTTGACATTACAAATCCTCTTTTGATCCAAAACCGATGTGCATTGCGCAACATTATGATATTTTAGCCTATAGAAATGCCACCTTATAATAACTAGTGGTCCAATATAGTCCAATGTAGTGTCATGTTGTAATGCAATATATTGCATTAACATAGGTCGAACCATATATGCTAGACAAAATCTAAATAATTATGCCAACAATTATAACGAGGTCTTGACCATGAATTTAATTCAAAGTATAACGACTAAATAACTTTAGTCAAATATGTGAGGTGTATGCCTTCACAAAACTTGGAAAAATAAATGGATTTGTAGTCACTTAGACTATTAAACTGAAGTCATGTGCTTCATATCTTCCGCAATGTACCTTTTGCTTTTAAAATCCATAATTGTGAGATGTTCTCATCTTCTTCCATATATATAGTGAGTTTCTTGTTGCAAAAACTCCATATATTTTGTATACATTGACCATAATATTGCTTTCTTTGCAATTAATGAACCGATGTAGAACCACATCAATAACTTGATTTCTCTTTCATTTACTGGCCCAATCTTTTTATGACATATGAGGTTCGAGGCATTGCACCTTTCCCTCTTTTTAGAATTCGTGACATGAAATTTATCACTTTTTTTATGTCAAATTTAGGGCTCATGTTTCGGTCAAATATTTCAACAACAAGATAAAAAATTGACTATTATCGATATACGATAATTAATTCCAAGAATTAAATTTGATCAAGACCAAGGTTTATGGTAACTCAATTCGATATTAACCGTGACAATTTCCATCTCAAATCGATGTTAACTGCAACAATTTCCGTCGTAAATCGATGTTTGTCCCTTAACCACGACAATATTTTGTCGTAATACCGTGATTTGTCAAACCGTCACAAATTTCAACTTTGATATGAGGGGTCTCAATTCCTCACATCAACCCACATTATAAGAAAGGTTTTACCGAAGGGGAAAATTTACCGTTTTGCCCTTCATACAATCAGTAGTGTCATATCCAGAAACATGCGGCGGGTCGGATCTTGAAATCCAGGTCGAGCAGATCCGGTTCGGAGCTATGGCTGCGACGCCGGTCAGGGACTAGGTTGCGCGTAGGGATCAATGGACGCGCGCGTGGAGGCTGGGTCGGGGGTGATTCGGAGCAGCTCATTTAGGCAGCAGCCTTGTGGGGGCAGCGTGCAAGGTTGAGGCGCTGGGTTGCGAGAGCGGCGGCGACGGGAAGGGTCGCATATCTTGTGAGGCGGCGCAAGAGATGGCCAGGGAAGGAGGTTGCCGAGCCACGCTCGGGGCTGAGGTTCGGTTCTACTAGGGATCATATCGGCGCCGTCGAGGGTTACCGGATCGGGGTTGTTGAGAGGTTAGGGTGCCCAGAGAAGAAATCTGGGTGCCATGGTAGAAATTGATTGGGTTTAGGTTTTTTTTTTTCAGGTTTCTAGGGTTTTTCGTTATCAAACTCGAGTAAGAGCAAAGTGTTGATAACGTGTTGAAGGTATATAAAAAAAAAGAATAACGGTCTACTCATTCATTGATAGAAAGACTTATTTATAGGTATTACATAGAGTCTCCCGAAGGATCTAGAAGATCTATCAACTGTAATCTATTCTAATAAGGAAACTGGATTAACCAATCCTACGTGTATTAGGGTAAGACACATAACGGAAGGACGGAAACATAATTTCCTTAAACAGATAGAATATTTTCTTGATGGCAAATATAAGTTTTTTTTATCAGATAAACAACTAATATGCTACAACAAATCTACTATAAGTCGAACTCATGACCTCTCACTTATAAAGAGAGACAGTACTGGGCTGGTAAATATAAGTTTTTGAAACCCAATACTTTGTGTTATTTGATTTTTACAAGAAAAATTGACGTCATTGAAAAAAAATTTCTTACAAATTGATCAAATAATAAAGGTTTGGTGACATTCTAACGGAAATAAAAAAAATATCAAGGAATTGAGGTCGTGAAAGAGGATTGAACAAAAAAAAATCAAGGAATAGAGGTCTCGATGATAGCATGCAAAAAGAAAAAAAATTAAAAGAATGAGAGGTCTAGAGAATAAATAAGAGGTATAATAAGTAAAGGGTCCAGTTCAAGGGACATCATTTTTTACACAATTTTTGACACTGCTTAGTAATCGTTAGATTTTAAAACATTTAAGGGTCTAGATTCATTATAAATCTGATGTGGCAAGTGACATGGAATTAACCATTTTCATAATAAATTAAATCTAAATTTCATGTATCTCCAAAAAAAATTCCTTTATCGAAATAACACAAAACCAATCCCAATAATTGAAATTTGAATTTCACATTCGAGTCTGCACAGTAAAGAATAAAAAATAAAAAAAAGAGAAGAAGAACACCATGGCCTCTCGTCAAAGTCCTGAAAAGCTAGGTTCATACATGATTACATACATATATACTTGTACATATACAGATTCATGGCCATGTTGTGTTTCATCAATTCGACATAGAAACAAAAGTCATTGCAATATTTCTGTCTTCAATATAAAAAAATTAGCTTTAAATGGGTTGTAAATCGATGACAAGCTTCATGAACAGATGGATATGAATCTAAAAACAACAGCTATACTAAGAGATTATGCTAGTCCCAACCATAAAACCCTAGAGTGGGGAGATTGATTGAGCAGTATTGGAGCAAATTAAAAAGAAGTGATCGTCGATGGAGAAACACCGTACTCGATAAAGAGAAAAAAGAGAAGCACAACGTCTAACTTTGATTTTGATTTTGATTGTGCACAGTTGGATATGATTTTCCATATTTTAGTTGGACTTTTTTGTTGGTTATTTAGTTGGATTTGGGTTTTTACTTTGATTAAGTGAAAATTTAATATAATTTATTATAAAAATAGTTAATTCCATGTCACTTGCCACATCAGATTTATAATGAATTTAGACCCTTAAATGTTTTAAAATCTAACGACTACTAAAGAGTGTCAAAAATTGTGTAAAAAATGATTTCCCTTGAACAGAACCCATAAGTAAATTATCAAGATATATGTGAATAACATACAAAAGGTTATTTTAAGAATTTGAAAAGAGGTCTAGCAAGCAAATGCTTGTAGTTAAAATTAAAAAGGTGTAAATAGCATGAGACTAAGCAAATTTGAAGGTTCCAATAACCGCACTCAAACTCAATACCAAACTGGGTCTTAGATAGTCATGACTCCGAAAGATACATCTCCAACAGCTTCCGCATAGTGCAACCCTACTAAGTTAATTCAAAGTAAAATAATCTCAGAAGTACCACTAGTTCTGATGCATAAACATAAAATCAGTGCTTATAATTTTGAAAGGGAGCTTCTTGTTGAACAAGCTGAATCCCATATCATCCTCACCCTCTGCCTTGGGTGATCTTCTCAGAAGCGATGGGGATGCCTTCATCATGGAGGAACAAAGCGGAGTAAGAGCAAGCAATCTCTGAAATCGGCATGGTTTCTGAGGAAGAAGAGATCTGAGACTCGTTGTCCTTCGAGGGCTCTGCAGCTGCTGCAACACCACAATGGCTCTGCTTTAGGGTTTCTGAGCTCACTGTTCATTAGATAGAAAAAAAAATTTAGAAAATATTTTAAAAGTAATGAATGTCAGACAAAATTTATCCTCCAAGTACCAAATTTCTCAAGAAGCAAGAGCATTATAGAACCGTATTAAATCCTGCATATATATCATTGTAAATAGTAAACTAAAGAGGACATTCAGTTAACTCTCAGGGCAACATATCTGCTCTAAGTAACATCAACAGAATCCACTATGGTGCAACCGATCTATTTATCCAGAATGGCGAACACACATCAGAAGCAAGCTTAATATGTAGAGCCGATAAACTTGCCTTCTTTCATGTTCACAAACCCAGGAGAAGGAGTTGGAACATAGGATGACTTTGGAGGATTCGGTTTAAACACTTCTGAACACATCTCGTCTCTGAGCAATTTATACTTGGCCGCAGCAACCTTGTCCTCGGGGCATTCATACGTACCATGCATCCTGCTGCGACAAATACGACAATACTTGCGACTAATCCTTGCCTCGTTCCCAGGACAAGAGGAACAAACCCACTTCTCTTCATTAAATCGATGACCCAAGGAACAAAGTATCTCATAGCAAGGGTTAAGAGGTGCACCCTGTGGGTAGAAGTCGAAGTAAGGGCAAACTTGATGGTAGTGGTCGTTATAACAGATATCACAAGGCCAGTGAGGGCAGAAAGAAAGGGGAATATCCTTAGGACACTTTTCACAAGGCAGACCGTCTGGTCCTTCAATTCCAAATTTTGGAGCACCCTTGCCTGTATAGCTGGAGCTACCTCCTGTTTGTTTGCAATTCGATTGTTAGATATCTGAGGGAATAAGAATCTATATATGGTAGTCACTGCTGAATTTTCTTTTTCTTAAATACTTGTATAACTTGATGAAACATAAACCCAGTTACAGAATATGAAAAACTGTACCAAACACCAGAATATATCTACTAGAGTATATATCTATTATATATTATGATATGTAGCCAATTCACAAACACCAGAGTCCAGAATATACAATTTGTTCAAATAACAAAACCCAGAAAGAAAATTATTTGTTTACAATCTTGATATTCCCAGTAAAAGATACTTGGGTAAAGAATTATACTCAAAAGCATAGTCTCCCGAAAGCATAAAGAATTATACTCTTCCAGATTCGGTATAAAAAAGCTAAACGCGAAACAAAATCTGCCGGTCCGTCCCGAAAACTCAAAAGCATACGACAAAAGAAGGAGAAGAAATTTTCATACCCGGAGAATCGTCGGTGTCGTCCCACTCGTCCGATGATTCAGCCATACCGACCGACCTAGGGTTCGATTGGAGAAGGCCCCTTTTGATTTCCGAGAAAGATTTCTTAGGCCCCTTTTTTATAACGATGATCACAGTAGGTCGGGTCGGGTCAAGTTTTTATGTTTTTGTACACGGGCTGTTCAAGATACGTGGCTTGTATTTTGCCTTAAAGGTCGGAATTTTCAGTTTTTTGACTTAGAATCTGTTTTAGCTCTCTCCCTCATCTATCCAAATTCCACATTTTTTTTATTTATTAGATATACAATTAATATGCTACGACGAGTCTATTCTAAGTCGAATTCACCACCTCTCACTTATAGGGATAAACTAGAGCAAACAGTATTGGGCTAAATTCCATATTCTCTAAAAAGAAATATAAAAAATAACAAATCACATATACATCCTCCAAAAGGATTTGAAACACAAATAAATCCATTTATGTTGTTGTTAAACAAATAAGGACAGTTTTTAACAATTAAAGACAATTTTTTCTCTACATGCCATGTGTCAGGCCTTCACATATAAAAAGGACTGAAATTATCAGGCGAGCTGGGGAGTTCGAACATATCAAAACAGTGACATGAGTTGCATACGAGCTGGATGCATGAGAAGATGTGCTCCGCGAGGTGATGGCTTCGCGCAGGGGACTACACATAAGAGAAGGACCTTGTGAAGAAACGAGAAAAGGAGTTCGCTTGCTACAAAGAAAGGGTTGACTCGGTCAAACATTTAATTGCCGGCGAAGTCCTGTATGCAAGCGAAGTGCGGAGTCTGCGTGCTCAAAGCAACGTTTGCATGGGATGCTAGATGTAGTGGCTATCAACGTTTGCTATATTACTCATTTGATAATTATTCACTATTGGACGCGGAATATCCGGTCACCTTTGTTGTTGTAGGCTGAGAGGAGGATAACCAACCATCAACTTCTGCAAACCTCATCCGGGATTGTACAGAAACATTTGACGCCGTCTATGGGAACCATTACTAAAAGTGCCACCGTAACTCGATAGCTGCGTTAACTGAGCAGCAAGACCAGGAGGCCGGACATGAAGGACGTAGGGAGGTGACATACAGACGGACTCCGGAGTCAAGAGGGGGAAGTTCAGGAATTACGGGGAGAGACCTGCGGGATGGAACACCAGAGTATGTGCCGCGGGATCTCAATCCCCAGGAGGTAGCGAAGATAAGTGGACCCAAATCACCTGGTTAGAGCAGCAAAGCGCTAGTGATCGAGGAGAAGCCTCAGGGAGGGAGCGCAGGTTGGAACGGGATAATGCCACACTCATGAAAGTGCTAGCCCGAGGGGTTGAGCACCGGGAGGCATTGGATAGGGCGGGTGAGTTGGATCGGGTGGCCACGTCCCGGCATACGGGCGCTCCGATGGGAACGAATCGTAAGACCGTGCACACAGGGACGAACTTGTTCCCAGAGGAAATGTCGAACGACGGACCGCCGCCCTTGCCCGAGCCAATCTCGGAAGTCCAAACTGGAAGGCAGGAAGAATTCGAAGAAACCATAAGAGAAATCAGGGACAGCGTGGCGTGTTTGGCAGACCGAATCTCGGACACCGAGAGAAGGGGAATGCGTAACCTGACCCATGCGAGTTTCGAGGAAAGAGGGGGACCATTCACAAGAGCGGTTACCCGATCCGTCCGGCCAAACACGGCCATGCCACTGAAACTTTGCTACAATGGGGATCGTGACCCCCACCTCTTCCTCGATAGTTTCAAGTCTCACACGAACGCTAAAGGATACTCGGACGCAGTATGATGCAATATGTTCCAGGAAATGTTAGCAGGGGAAGCGCTAAGCTGGTTCTATGAGCTCCTGTCAAACTTGGTCTACTGCTTCCGGGAGCTGGCAGACAAGTTCGTCAATAGATTCATTTTACGGACGGACGGGCAGAACGCCACCCAACTGTTCAAAGTAAAGCAAGACAGGGGAGAAAGTTTGAAAGCTTTCGTGAACCGATGGCAAGGAGCCACGGCCAGGGTCAAGAGCTTTGACAAGAAGGTTGCGGAAGAGGTGTTCATTCAGGGATTGCTGCCCGGGAAGTTTTTGTATGTAGTAAAAATTGAAAATCCACAAGGCTACGACGGGCTTATGGAAATGGCTATCCGGCATGCACAAGCAGACCATGATACTTATGGGGGAACCTCGGCCGGGAAAAAGAAAGATGAAGGGAGAGACGGCGGGTCCCCGGTGCAAGTGATCCAAGAGGTTAGAGCTTGGAAGGGAGAGCGGGAACTGGGCTCGGGCCATGCTGGAAAGAGGCACAAGAAAATAAACTGGGGGAAAGCAGGGAAGCAGCATAACGCACAAAGGAAGGCAAAAGGACCCTACCAAGATACGGGGTATGCAAAAACGGTGTAGGCAGGCAAGGAGAATTTCTTACAGGCGATATGGAACGAGAATAAGACTGCCATTCCGCCTCCCCTAGCCCGGAAGTTTCCCCCATCTCGGCTCACCAAGGATGACACCAGAAAATTTTGTGGATACCACGGTGAGGTGAGCCATAACATTAACACCTGTATAGAGTTGAAAAGAGCGGTCGAGCGCCGGGTAAAAGAAGGGAAGTTGCAGTAGTATGTGCCCGAGCCGAGGAACGCAGGGGCAATCGAGGTATATGGGACAATCAACACCATCCCTGGTGGGACAGCGGGATGGCAAGGAAGTCTAAGCCTTCGGTAGTAACAATCAGCGGGTAACCATCGGTTGGAAGTTCGTAACCTTCCTAGAAGAGGAAGAGGAGGGAATAAGGCAGCACGAGGATCCGTTCCTGATAACGTTATAGCTCGATCACTATATAACGAAGAAGATCCTCATTGATACAGGAGCCTCCGTCAACATGCTGTTTCAGAGTGCCTGGAAATTATTGCATCGAGGAAGCAATAAGTTGATACAAGACCATGAGCCGCTGATTAGCTTCTTGGGCGATGTCGTTCAACCTCTCGGTTCAGACAGCTTTGGAGTAAGCTTGGAAGGAGGGGAGGGGGTTGCCCGAGCAACAATAGAGTTTATCGTTGTTGATTGTGAATCTTCTTACAACGGGATCTTGGGAAGGCCGACCTTGTGGAAGTTGAAGTGATTTGTTGCTGGTCATATGCTGATGATGAAGCTCCCGACCCCAACAGGAATCATTACTATCCGGGGAGACCAGGGGGCGGCCAGGAGTTGTTGTGCAGTAGGCAACGGAAGGAAAAGGTCAGAGGTCCTATCTGCCAGCTAGCCCACGGCATCACCCTCAGACCCTTACATGGATCCTAGAGATGATGCCAACTCGGATGAGAAGCATCCGAGATCAATAGACAAAACAAAAGCGGTATCAATCTCAGAAGAGTTCCCGGATCGCACGTTGACCATCGGAACGAGACAGTCACTCGGGGTACGAGCGGCCTTGGTAGACTTCTTGAAGAAAAACAGCAGGGCGTTCGCCTGGTCGTACAAAGACATGCCCTTGATAGCAAGCGACATTGTAACACACAAGCTAGGAATCCAGAACTGATTCCCTCTAGTGCGACCAAAACGAAGGATGTTTAAGCCATAAAAGTATGAAGTAATGAAGGGGGAAGTGCAAAAGCTAATAGACATTGGGTTGATAAGGGAGGTCAGATACCCCCAGTGGCTGGCCAACGTGGTCATGGTTCCAAAGAAGTCAACTGGGCAATGGAGGATGTGCGTGAACTATTCGAATCTCAATAGGAAATGCCCAAAGGATAGCTTCCCGCTCCCACGCATCGATCAACTGGTGGATTCCACGTCTAGATTTGACCTCATGAGCTTCATAGACGCCTACCTGGGTAATAATAAGATCCGGATGGATCAAAGAGATGAGGAACACACGGCCTTCATGATCGACAAGGGCTTGTATTGCTACAAGGTAATGGCTTTTGGACTAAAGAAGGCGGGAGCCACTTATCAGCGGCTGATGAATGTCATGTTCGCTGAGTACTTCGGGAATATAATGGAAGTATATATCGATGACATGCTGGTCAAAAGTCTAAAGGCTGAGGAGCATGTAGGGCATCTTGAGAAGGTCTTCGAAGTCATAATGAGGTTCGGGATGAGGTTGAACCCTCAAAAATGCATCTTTGGGGTCGTTAAAGCAAAGTTCTTGGGTCATATAATCAGCCAGCGAGGAATCGAAGCCAACCCGGAGAAAATCAGGGCCATCTTGGATATAGAAAGACCCACACTTAGGAACCAAGTACAGTAGTTGGCCGGGAAGGTTGTCGCGCTGGCTTAGTTTGTGTCACGGCTCACGGATAAGTGTGCCCCCTTCTTCCGGCTGTTACGAGACTATAGATGTAAGGAGATAATATGGGGATCCGAACAGGAAGATGCTTTCAAGCAGATAAAGGTGTACCTCACGTTCACGCCGGTTTTGTCAAAACCAATCCTGAGCGAGATGCTTTACTTGAACCTCGCGGCATCCAAGTCAGCGGTCAGCTCGGTGGTCATCAGAAAAGAGTCTGACGTCGAGCATGTAGTATTTTACGCCGAGAAAGGATTCACACCGGCCGAGAGCAGGTACCCGGAAGTCGAGAAGCTTGCTTTGGCCCTTATAGTAACTGCTCGAAGGCTCAGGCATTATTTTCAGGCCCACTCAATAACCCTTTATACCAACCACCCCCTGAGGCAGATCATGCAAAAGCCGAAGATCAGTGGGAGGCTAGTTAAATGGGCCATGGAATTGAGAGAGTTCGATATCCATTACCGGCCGAGAATAGCTATACAGGGCCAAGCAACGACCGATTTTATATATGAGATCATGCCCATGAAAGTAATGGGGGAGCCGACATATTTCAGGCCCATGAAAGTGGAGGGGAGTCAACTGCAGTCAACAGATTCCAAGCCATACGCAAAGGTACAAGCCGAGGAATCATCGGCACCATTCTGGAAACTCTTTGTCAATGGCTTGGTGACAAGAAGTAAAAGCGAGGCGGGAATAATATTTGAGACCCCAGATGGATTCAAGCATGAGTACGCAATGGAATTTCAATTCCAGGCATCCAACAATGTAGCAGAATATAAAGCCTTGATTGGTGGACTGCAACTCGCCTGAGACATTAGCGTGGATAGAGTAGATGTGTTCAGTGATTCACAGCTGGTTGTGAATCAAGTCAACAGTAGCTTTGAAGCAAAGGAGCCTCAATTGAGCTCCTACCAAGCACTTTCAAACATATTCATACAACGGTTCACGTCAGCCACTCTCTCCCACATCCCCCGGAAGGAAAATAGTCATGCGGATCCCCTCTCTCGCCTAGCCATCAGAGGGCCAGGTAAAGGAAAGAAGAAGGCAAGGATTGAGGTTCTTGGAAAACCGAGTATCAATAAGACAATCTCGGAGATATTCATGGTCGAGGCGGGACCCGGAGAGCCTACATGGATGGACCCCATAATCGAATTCATGAAGGAGAGGGTACGTCGGGAGGACAGGCGTGAAGCACAAATACTCCAATCGAGATGCGCAAGGTACACACTCATGAACGGGAAGCTGTACCGTAGAGGTTACAGTTTCTCAAACCTCAAGTGCGTGACAGAGGAGTAAGGAGAAGTGATAATGGGGAAAATCCATGAAGGGGTGTGCGGGAATCATTCTGGATCCCGGTCGCTAGCGCACAAGGCACTGCACATAGGGTTTTTCTGGCCCAACATGGGCGCCATGGCAGATAAGATATCGGCGAGATGCCGAAATGCCATTTGCACGCCAACAGGGTACACTCTCATTCTATCGCCCTATCAATATTGTTGTCACCCTGCCCTTTCACACAGTTGGGCCTTGATCTCCTTGGGATACTGCCAACGGCACCTGGACAGTTCAAGTACATGATAGTGGCCATTGACTACTACACAAAGTGGGTGGAGGCAGGGCCCTTAGGAAAGATAACTACCGAGTGTGTGAAGAATTTCCTACTGAAAAATATATATTGCCGATTCAGGTTCCCGGAGACAATTGTCACGGACAATGGAACACAATTCAACAATAACCATCTGATTGAATTCTCGAAGGACATGGGCACTAAGATGGTCTTCGTGTCGGTGGCGCTCCCTCAGACGAATGGTCATGTAGAGGCAGTTAATAAAATCATTAAAAAACTGCTGAAGAAGAAGTTGGACGACGCAAAGGGTCTGTGGGCGCAGAAGCTGCCGGAGGTGTTGTGGGCGATCAGGACCACGACAACTGAAGCAACGAGAGAAACACCTTTTAGCATGGCTTTTGACATAAAGGTTGTTTTGCCAATCGAGACATTGATACTATCGGGAAGGGTGGAGAACTTTGATGCCGCCACCAACGAGGAAAGCCTCCGGTTAAATATCGACCTCATCGAGGAAAGAAGGGAGAACCGGTCTTGCACAACCAGGTCTATAAGCAGCGAGTGACACGCCATTACAATAGGACGATCAGAACCGGGACGTTGGGACTGGGGGACTAGGTAATGAAGACAATCATGACAAAGACGGTGGCCCTAGACCCAACCTGGGAGGGACCGTACGAGATCATTGAAGAGGTCGGCCCATCAACTTTCTTTCTATGGGATCAGGATGGGGTAATCACCGGGCGGCCCTGGAACACGGAGCAACTAAAACTCTACCCAGTGTGAGGGACCGAGGTCGATTCCTTTTTTTTTTTTTTTTGTAAAACGTACATTTGTAAGTATTGCTACCTCCCGGGAGAAGGAAAACACCAAGTCCCGGAGGATGCCTCCATTCGTTTTGAATGACTATACAAGAATGGAAAGTTCAATTCAAACTCTAATGATAGGTAATCCACCGGGAGGCATAAGTCAATACAATCCCGAGTAACATCAATCGAGATCAGTAATCCACTAGGAGACATAAGTTAATACAATCCCAAGTAACATCAAACAAGATCAGTAATCCACCTGGAGGCATAAGTCAATACAATCCCGAGTAACATCAAGTTAGATAGGTAATCTATCGGGAGACATATATCGAAATCCCCCATAACACCTATCCAGACAAGCATAATACAAACTGCATGTAACGCCTAGACACAAACAATAAGGTTAGCCAAGGCGTAATATATTAAAACCCGGGATGCAGGGCGTATACAACAAATGAGTATTTACAAAAACCACCGGGATGTGTAATCACCGAGATACGGCACGAGGTCATTGTCTTATAAAAGAAAGAGCTAAACAAAGATAAATTAGAGCCTATGACTGGCCGGGTTCTTCTTCCTCATTCTCGGACGATTCAGCCAGCACATCGTCCCCGTCAGTGCCTTCAGCATCCTTCTCAGACGACTCACCTATCTCAGGTGCTTTCTCGGCCGCAGCCTTGGACTTAGCCGCCCTCTCTTTGGCCTCCTGAGCAGCGAGAAAATCGGCCATCATCTTGGCCTTGTCCAGGTACCCAAGTCGGCTCCAGACGCCGAATTTCTCAGACATGCCACTCTCCCGGGCAGACTTGAGCATAGCCTTCAGCTCATCCGACTATTTGAACAGGGCAACGACAAGCTCGCATTGAGCGGGGATCTGGCCTTGTAGATCAGCTACCTGATCCTCCCTCTCTTTCATCTTAGACTGCAGCTTTGCGTTCTTCTGCTGAAACGCGTCTATGTCGCACTCCAAAGCGATAACCCTTTTAGCTTTTCCCTCGAGATCTTTGGTGTGGAGGCGAAGTTTGGTCAACTTGTCGGCCAGCGAGAGTTTCTCTTTCCTCTCAGCCTCCAAGTCCTTCTCCATTTTCTTCATCTCTGCCCCGAGGTAGCTGATCTGGTCATTCAGACACTCTTTCATCTCGTTGGAATCCTCGCTGGCGTCAATGGCATAGACAACAAAGAGAGCCTGCAAGCAAAAAAAAACAAGTTAGTTCCACATCCCGAACAGTGGTAGTAAGTTGGCATTACTCGGGAAAAGTTTACCTTCATCATTGCCTCCCGGGCGTATTGCCGGTTCTCTTGAGGAGTGCTGGACCCGATCTTGATCCTATCCAACTCGATACCCTTCAGATGGCCCACCATGCCACAGACGAACTTTTCACCCACTCACTCATACTTGTCCAGGATCTGCCGGATGGGGTCTTCCGAATTTGAGGAAGTTCCGGAGCGAGAGCGCTCCTTGAAACCCGGTTCCCGACTGAAGAACTGACAACTTTCTGTTTCTTCAGCGATGGTGAGACGCCAGAGACGCTCAATCCCGTCAAAGTCACGCCTTCATCCTGTTGAGACTTCGATTTTTTGGATGAAGATTTCTTCCTCTTCTCTCCCAAGTGGACATTGATCACGTCACTGGTCTTCGCAAACCCCTCTTTGTCAGACGGCGGTTTCCCATACCCTTTGTCGGGAATCTCCAGGAGTACAACTTAATCCGAGACGTATATCCGTGCAATACGTCGCTTCTCAATCTTTGACATCGAGATGGATTGATCCCGGATATATCTAAACCGGTTGGGCACCACATACGTTGGACAATTTCTTTGCCATCGACTGCCAGCAACCACGACCTTTGAACGCCAGTTGTTATTCATGGACGTTGGGAGATCAGTGACGACAGACAAGTACTCCCGGGCAGCAAATGAGACACACCCCCGGCAGTTCTGTTTCTTCAAGTACAAGAGGCGGAACAGGACGCGAAACTCGTTGATGGTGGGGCAACCCATCTCGGACAAATAATACAAGCAGGAAAGGGAGAGCAACTGGCGCCATTGGTTTGGGGGTACCTGCCCGGGAGCAGGCTGAAGCATGCTCAGCAGGTACTGGACGTATTGAGGAAGCAAGAGAGAGAAACCGTTCCTAAACATGTGCTAGTGCACTGCAACAAAAACGTCTCTTGGACAGCACGCCAGCTCGCCCTCGTATAGGCCACGCAGGGTAACTGTGGGCGGGATTCCCCAGTTTTCGCGAAACTGTTCTATCTCGGCCGGGGACATGCTACTCTCGGGCTCGTCGCACAATGTGTCGTCCTCCAAGATATATCGCCTTGCCAAGCTTGCGACGTTGGCAATCGGGACGCCATGGAACACCCCTGCGGTCCAGTAGACATCTCGGGAGGGTACGCTTTTGGATAACTCAGTAGGCTTCGTCGAAGGTGATACACCGGGGCGGGATGGTCGACTAATGTACTCCTCCATCCTCTCGTCATTGTCCACTATCGGCCGAGAGGATGTGCACGCTCCGCTTAGATCGTTCAAACTTCGGGAATCCATCTACCCTAGAATAACAAACCCTAACATCTATCAGTATGCGTCGCCGGGAGTACGCACACCAATTCAAAGTTTAACACAACCTCAACCCAGAAATCCCTAGAACGCTAAACATTTCCAATCTTACCCAAAACAACACAAGCAACACAAACACATAGCAAAATGGAGAGGCAAAAGCAAAAACAAGCATGAAGCGCAACAAAATGGAGAAAACCTTACTAGATTCTAAACGTAGTAGCAACGCCGGAAACGCAGACGTCGGGTAACACCTCGCAATCGTAGGGATTGGCAACAGCGAAACATAGAGAAGCAGAAAACAAAAAAACGGGGAAACACCAGAGCGACCAAAGAAGAGTGAGCGGGAGAATGAAGACGTAAAGAAGAAGGGGGACAAAGTTATACTCGGTCAGTAAACAGTCGCCTCGATCCACGAGCCAACGCATAAAAACCAGTAACCGAAAACGAGACACCCTTAGCCACCCGATCAAACAGCAGGATGGTGCCACGTGGCACAACTAACGTAGCTTCTTGAAGAAGGAAAGAATGAAGCGATGTGCATTAAATGCTTGGCAGTTTTCCAGGAATATTGAGACATCAAGCGAACATGCATTTAATGCACCTACCACCACTGCGCAAACTTCAAAGTACAAAACCCATCTCGGGTGAGTCACCGAGATCACAAGTAAAAAACCCATCTCGGGTGAGTCACCAAGATCACAAGTACAAAACCCATCTCAGATGTGAGTCACCGAGATCACAAGTGTAAGACCCATCTCGGATGAAGTTCATCGAGATCATAAGACCAGTGTAAGATCCATCTCGAGTGAGAGTCACCGAGATAGTAAGAAGCAAAAACCCACCTTGGCTGAGTTCCACCAATATATTCATGCCACCAAGATTGTCACTCAACCGAGAGACATAAGTAATCAACCGAAAGACAAAATATCATCCCTTTAAAAACGGAGGAAATGGCTTGATAAATCACGGACGACGTTAACACCCCGTCACTCGAGTAGTAACACAGGATGTAACACCCAGGTACAAGACCCATCTCGCGTAGAACAAGACCCATCTCGGGTGAGTCACCGAAATCATCATTGCGCGAAGCGAACTCCTCAGCTTGCGTTATAGTCCTTGTGCACGGAGCGAACCCCTCAGCTCGCGTTATAGTCCTTGGGCGCGGAGCGAACTCCTCAGCTTGTGTTATAGTCCTTGTGCGTGGAGCGATCTCAGCTTGCGTGACAATTTCAGTCCTTGTGCGGAGCGAACTCCTCAGCTCGCGTTATAGTCTTTATGCGCGGAGCGATCTCAGCTCGCATGACAATTTCAGTCCTTACGCTTCGCGAACTCCTCAGCTCGCCTGATAGTGTCAGCCTTCTGTGCGAGGCGGAGTCCACAGCTCACTCGGTAAAATCAGTCATGTGCGAAGATATCAAGAAATGTAGACCCGAAATTAGCAACACCCGTTCAACCCACGTCATGAGTCCGGACTTAGGGGGACTATGGGCGGGACCCATCCGAAATAATATACTGGTCTATGAGCTTATTTTAGCAAGTCCCCACTTAATATGTGTCTTGAACGAGAAATTGGGGGGACTTGTAGTCGGTTGTGCATAAAACAACCTCCCAAGCCCGTAAACCAGCAAGTATCCCACCACGGTCAAGACAGCCGATGCCACCCTAGGGTTCCCGTCCGTGTGTAGGATGGGTCAGGCCCGACCTCGGTAGCAACATTGGGCCGGGAGTGGTTTCAGAAGGCATAAGGGAGCTGGGTATTTGAAGTAGCAGTAAAGTCAATTGTCCCACATCGGTTTTCAAGTAAAGAGAACCCACTCTGGGCCATAAGTATGGCCTAGTCACCATCTTGTCAGGTATGATAATTAACTACCCACATCATCTAATTGTTATGGTTTGAGTTAAACCATTGTGAACATCGCCATAGCATCATTATGCCTTGAATTGAATAATGAGAAGCCATTTAGGCCAACATCTTATGTATCATTCTTGTAGAATCACTCACAAACATTGTAATGTCTTACTTAGTGAACAACGACGTAGCATTTTGTTTATGCTACTCTACATATCATTGTCTTTAGCGTAGGAGGGTGTCGCTCCTAATATTTGCCAAAGAATAGACTTTACAAAATGATTAACGAGCATGGCTAATGAGAGATCATGGGGGCGTCATATTTGCTTATGAAAGCATGAGTAGTGACTCAATTATATAGGAGGATGACGCGAATAGCTACTACCAACTACTATAGTCAAGTTCTGCTACTATACTCCTCATTGTCAAGTCCTGCTACTCACTCGTTGTATTCTATCAAAATCGTCCAATCCTGTTACTGATGCTTTTACTAATGTAGTATACTTTTTTAAGAAGTTAAAAGTATAGCACTGCTGTTTAATATTGGCAATTTATCATTTTATCTATATTTTTAAAACTTGAACATCCTGAAATCAAACAAAACTCACAAGTAGTTCATCTTAAGCATCAACACTCAATTGTACGATTCATTAAAATTTCATCTACAACGAGTCAATATCCCAAAAGCGATGAAAACCAACAATGAAATTCATGAATATCGACCATAAGTTTTCATTACATAGAATCATATTGACAAATTTATAATAAAACCATAATTGTTTTCTGGATTATTCAGCAAATACATGAAAATATATATGATCTGGGAGGTGCTTGAGTGCTTCAACTTGCAATTGACATCAAATATAGCTAAAATCTTAACACAGAGCATGCAATGGCTTATTAAATTCAGGTATCTCATTATCAATAAGAATTCGCTTGGTTCCAACTCAAATCCAAATAGCAATACACCATTAATACTAGAACTAAAAGCATTATTCATGTTCTGAGATCATGAGAACATAATAAACATGAATCAAGCTGTTTTCTGTGGAATGAAACAAACAATTGTAAAGGGAAGGATTAGAAACGAGGGCTTACGAAGATCTTCACGAGTGGAGAACTGGCGGTGACCAATGGGTTTGTTCTTGTACTTTCCCCTGCCCATCATTTCCCAACAAATTCAAAGGCAGCGAAATTCATCTTCAGAGACGATCAATTTCTGAAGGTAAAGTATTTTCTAGGAGAAAAGTTTCAGAAATTTGTGTTTTCCATTACTGTGAGAGAGATTAGAGATGTGGCTCATAATATTCATACCTTTAAGGACAAGAGCTCCTGGAACAGAAAAATCAATTAAATAAGAAGAGAGGAATTTGTGGCAGTAGCTTGTAGAGATGAGAGAGCTTTAAGGCTCATCCAACAGTCCTCGCCTTCCTTTGTGTTCATCCCAACATGAAGATCTGAGGCAAATTCGAACCAGACCTGCCTACTCCCTCGGAATTTCAACCTTTTCTTTGCTCTATAGGAATGTAAGGGAATCCAATCCATCTTAATCTGCCTCATCGGCACAATATCCTTTTCTTCTCTCTACACCGACCTAATCCCAATCTCCATCGACGGCAACCGAGACGCCACCGCCGCCAACGGCGTCGAGATCAGCACCGGCTTCGACAGCGAAGAAGCAGAGAAGCTTACAAAGATGATCGGTGTAGAAGCAACAAACCTAGATGAGTGGCCGCTTCATCTCGAACGGAGGCGGATTTTGGAGCAAATTCGTCACCGGCAACGACTTTGACATCATGGCGGTGGTGACTATTGTGATCATCATCGGGACCTAGTAGACTAAGAAAGAGAACAGATAGATCAGCAAGACATCAAAAAGATCGAAGAGATAGAGAGTGGTACTGCTCATAAATATTTGAAGGATCTATGCATTTTGGTCTTTTTACGTTGAAATTTGGAGTCAGCCGTGATATTTCTTGTGGGCCTGTACTTCATGTCCTTCTTTGTTCAAATCTTATCAAATGTGGGTTATTTGTTTTTTGCTTCTTTTTAGAGTAGTAGTATGTCATTTTCTCTATAAAAAAATCTAAATTTCCAAAAAAGAGTCTTTTTTTTAAATTTTTTATATTAATTGATGGTCATGTTTACACTAAAATTAATATTTTTACTGAACAGTAATTGTCTAAACTGAATGTTAATTAAATTAATGGTTCACATCACACTGGCAAGCCCGAATAATATTGGGTTTAGAGGCGGGTTACCTTGCCTGCAATATCACGCGAGCTGGATGTAGAGTTTGATTGCACAAAGACCTTCATTTATAAGGACTGAAATTATCAGACGAGCTGGGAAGTTCGCACATATCAAAACAGTGACATGAGTTGCATGCGAGCTAGATGCATGAGAAGATGTGCTCTGCGTGAACGAGGTGATGACTTCACGCAGGGGACTCCGCATAAGAGAAGGACCTTGTGAAGAAACAAGAAAAGGAGTTCGCGTGCTACAAACAAAGGGTTGACTCGGTCAAACAATTAATTGCCGGCGAGGTCCTGTATGTGCAAAATGTCACGAAGACATGAAGTATTTGAATACCCATATGCTCCCTTGTCTTACACTGAACACCGGTTTTTGTTGTCCCAATTTGGGTGACATCTCACCACTGCCTTCTTTGGTTCTTCCATTTCCAATTGTCCTTAGAATCGTCACATTTGCCGCCTTAGATGCTTTCTTCAGCTTTCGAGTGCATTTCATTGATCTGCCTTCCGCATGCTTCACCAAGTCCGGACTTCATGAAGAGGTGTAAGGGTCAAATTGTTGGATTTGAAGATGCTGTATTCTTGCATATCATCATCATCTGTCATTTTTTTAGATCAAAGTGCACACATTTCCCGCTATTATTATTCCGATATGCATCTCAAAAATGGTCCAACAAAACATATATTCCAAGAATTACATCCCATTTTTGAATACAAAGTACATCCAAATGGAAGGAAAAGGAAAACAAGTAAATATCAAAACGGCAAATAGAATGAACTTGAATCCCTCGAATGATCTCTCTAATACCCTACGGTTTGTTGGTAGCCTCAAGGCCAAGGGATGTATCCCGGACGACAAAATCAGAGCTAGAACAATCTCTGCATGATGCAATAACACCTTTAGTCTTGACTCTTTGACACAGTGATTTATAAGGATAGATGTTGCTAACGAGTAACTCTTGATCAATGGAACATTGCTTCATTGGACCTAAATCATATCCAGAGAGCATGGTTCTTTACTGCAGGCCAAAAACTACCAGCAAGAAAAGAAAAAGTATGAGTAAAAGTGTAAAACAATGAAATGGGGTTAAGTACAACAAGAAAGAAAGAAAAAAAAAACACAAGGATATTCATCATGTATAAATAATGTAAATGATAAAAGTTCAAATATACCTAGTGTTGCACAAAAAATTTAGAGTTCATTTTGTTCAGATTGGCTGCCACTTTTAGAATGGTGCGGTGATGCTGTAGTTGATGCTGTTCGAGGTCTTCTGTACCACATAAAGGCAAACCACAGTGTCCTTAACAAACCGCCATTGGCAATGTGTGGGATTATTATTCGGCCCCAATATGGGTAATATGGGCCTGGCAATTTGAGCAGTGTAAAGAAAATTGCCATGACAAAAAGATGCCAGGGAACTTCTGCATCCTGACAATGAGAAAAAGACAAATAAGCTAAACTGCGAACAACCTTTCCCAATATAAGAATTGTTCCAATAGAAGAAAATCGGTAAAACGCAAGACATAAGAAAAACTAATGGGAAATGTACTGAAAGTAGTGCTTTACTCTTGCAGTAGGAAATGCAGAAGCATATACAAACTTTAAATTTGGCAAACAAACACAAAAATGACAAAACAAAACACATGATGAATCAGCAAAAAGCTTTATCTAATCACCAGTCAACTTTAATAACATTCTTACTAATATTTCTAAATAGAGAAGAACCAGATTACTAGATAACCCACCCAAACTTTGGTGAAATCTATCTTCCATATGTAAGGAATTCCAACCGAGGAATGACAAATGGTTTATAACATTTTAGTAAAAGCGATAACAGCTTTACCTTCAGAAGTGGAGAAACATCCAAGGCTGCCAGATTTAAGACTTCAGCAATAGCGATTCCAATGATGACAGGTATAGGAACAAAAAACAACTTCCTTTCCTGTGCGCAGTAGGACATCTCACTAAGAGAAGAAACTGCTAGCAAAGGTACACATAAGTATTTGACAACTGCTAGTACAAGGTCAAGGATGAGTTGAAAATAGTTGAGCCCTGCTCTTTTCCAAGGGAATATCTTGACTGGCTGTGGAGAACTATCCCACAACTTTCTTGCTTTAGCGATTAGGTGATCAAATTTAATCTGCCCAGGGTCATCCGACTGTCCAGCAGTCATATTCATAGCACATGATATATTGTACCGGGAATTCTGAAGCATATGAGAAGGCTTAGCACTCCGACCAAAGGCATGTACTTCACTAAACTGTGCCAAAGCCTTGTACAACAGAAAGAAACTTGTTATAAGCAAATGAAACTAAAAAAAGAAGAAAGTAAAACATACCCCGATCTTAACTGCATTTAACACAAGCAACATTACAAGTAGCTATGACCCTGTTGGCAAAGGTGCTGACTAGCAAATTTTATTTCTCAAGTCAAAAACTGCGAATTCAGTAATTATATCATTTATATGATGGGGGTATTCTAAATCTATTCCCTTAGCAAAACTAAAATATGATCCTTCAAATCAGAATATGATTGCTTTGAAAATAGTACAACACTAAGACAGCGAAGCATTCGGTAATCAAACTTTGAAATGCTTCTAAGAACCAAAATTGAAGGCAATTAATTTCCTGTTTTGCCCATTGAACTTAGATCAGCTTTGCCAGCCTCAACCAAGATACTAATTGTTAAACATTTCTGACAAAGTTTGGACGACAAAACAAAACTCAGTATTGTCATTATTCACAAAAACTATTCAACCACAGTTACGTGTATTTGAAAGAGTTTAAGGAGTTATATTGAATTTCTTTCGGTTAAATACAAAGGGCAACCTCACAGAAGTTTATGCATCATTTGGAATCCTGGACCGTGATCCAAGAGTTCCACTTTACCCAATAATAAACCAACTATTACGAGCTTTCAGAAACAAAAGATCTATTACTAACCCAACAAATATGTTGGATGCACTATCAAGAGTTATTAAATACTAACTACTAACATTATGTGTTCTTTTCTTTTTCTTGAGTCCAACAAACAGAGGCAATCCTACATTCAAGAAAGTGAACCCAACATGCACCATTATCAGTCAAATTCTCATACCCATTTTATTCATATATTTACCCACTTCATCCATTTATTTACCCACATGAACCAGCCATATGCAACTTTCAAACAAGAATGAACACAATACAAGTCTTAAAACATTGAAATTCACTAACAAAACTATCAATGTCTAGAAGCATAACGGATATTCCAATACGAACTGTCTAAATTTCTAAAGAAAAAGTGAACTAACGATGAATTGGAAGCTGACCGTGAACCCATGAATGGAATTGGGGGGTTTATTGTGGTTGTGAAGGGCCAATTTGGCGGAGACCTGGAGATGGGTCGAAGCAGAGAGCAAGTGACAAGGATACAGAGTCGTCATTGCCTCCAAAGTCAACACCTTTTGCCGCGAAATTCAAAAGATTAGGTCACAGTTTTAGTTCAACCATGATTGATTGGAGTGTTGGATAAGAGGTTCCGAGTTTCAGAGAGTTTCAGGGCAGACGGGTCTGGCTTTCAGGAAACACAAGGGTTTAACTGTTTTAAAGGGATGGAGCCTCAATCTGCTGCGTGTACCGCACATATTACACTTTCTTTTTTCTTTTTCTACAATAACAGAAAACACGAAAATAATAAAAAACAAAACTACATACTATACCTCGTCACGACCGATCCAAGTGGAACACTGTGGACACAAAAAAGGTAAATAGTGAAACCAACAACTAAGTTCTCATTAAAATGAGCATGATCAACTTGACGGTCTGCGTCTCTGCAACATATATAGTTGGTCTCCTTTTAAACATGTCAGAAAACTATTGAGTTACACTTATCTGACAAATATGCACGTTGTAAACTTTTACTGATCATACTATATTGGCATATTATTTACTCAAAAAAAAAAATCGGCTCGACCACACTATGTCGATATGCGACGGGCGAGCCTGATCTGGTTGAGAGATGCAAATTATGTTGTCATTACTTGATTTTTACACTGTGATCATTCATTGTCTTGATTTTGTTGCTCAAATCTGTGGTGTCAAAATTATAGGTCATTGTAATGAGATCAGATATGTAACTCGCAACATGGTTACATGGGTAATGATTTTTTGTGTATTTGAGAGGATAACACGGTTGGTTGGTTACATGGGTAATGAGATCAGATATGTTGGTGAGTCGTGACTTGGTTGGTTAAGTTGTTTAACTGACAACTTTGAGATCATGTGTTTAAATATCACTGACATATGTAGGGTGTGTGAGTTATTAATAAAAAGTTTACAAAAAAAAAAGAGGATAACACGGTTGAGATCTTGTTTTATGCAGTCCATCAATCAGATAATTCAAATTTTTTCTTCATTTGTATCTTGATGACACGAGATTTAGATACAAACTCCAAAAGCTATACCAAACCTTTGGAAGGTGTTGAGATTCCTTTGGTATTTTGGATTAGTGGCTATGAGCTTCTTTTTGTTGCCCGTGATGGGCATGCAGGTATCTCTGCATCCATGGTGTAGAATAACCAGATTGTATACAAGTTGTTTCGTGAATAATGTTGTTTCAGTCAAACAAAAGCAGCACTAAGATATGGACAGTTTATATCAGAAATATATATTTCAAAACAAATGGGAATAACAAAGCCTTTGTACGCATACATACATGATGTCCCAAAATCAAACCTCTCTCGCTCTACCTATATATTAAACATTAAACCAAAATGGGACGAATATTGGAGGGCACAGTTTGAACCCAGTAGAAGAAGTTGAAATCCTTATTATCATCAAAGACATCATTAAGTTGTCCAACTAGCTAGCATTGTACTGATAGTACGTATTGATGTTAGCACTTCCAGAAGATTTATAGTCTTTATCATCACCTGTTTTCCTGACGGCACTTGGTAAAGACATGTTAAGAGTATGTTTCTTTGCTCTCACTTTGATCAAGACCGATCACTCATATCGAATTGTAGACTACGATGCATGCTTACTTCGTAATGTTCTTTTGCTTGCGGAAGCTATGAGGCTCACTTCGCTTACATTGTAGAAATAATACTCAAACCATGCACCAGTTAAGTGGTAAAAATCAATTATCAACTTATGATCTTCTAGCAGGTAGCTAGTGGCAATAATAAGAACGACCATAATTCGGGTCAAATGTATTATTTTCTTTTTCTTCAGAATCAATCAATACTGATTACATTATTAACAGTCGGCAATTATATGTATTTGAAAGGAGGACAAATGCGTCCTCCGTTTCAAAGCTCATCAAAAAAATTGGTATCCCTATCGCAAACGAATTGTCTAGAAAGGTTTCTCGCCAACATAGTTACCAGGAGGATCGTAGTTGCAGATGATGAAAGTACCTCCATTGGCGCAACGAACCTTAGCACAACCAATTTTAGTTGAATTTGCCCAGACAACCTGAGTGTAGTGGCCGCAAACCTGGCCGGGAGCACAAGTATTGGAGGCATGGTCATAGTATTGCTTCTCGTCCGCCCACATCTTCACCGCCTCCTCCGGTTGGACGTCATAGCTTCCCATGGCTAAGCATTCACCGTATTGTCCATGGGAATGCACCATTTCACAAGTCTCAATTTTTGTGTTGGCATAGTTTCTAGCGTAGTCTGCGACTGTTTCGTCCCATGTAACCGGACCGACATTGTCCATTGCACGGTATTTGTTGTGTAATTCGACGAACTCAGCTGCCAATGGATCATCAGCATTGGCCGGAGAAATGTGAACTGAGATTAAGACGATGGAGCAGATGGCTAGCAAAACGAGCTTGGTGAATTCCATTTTTGGTTGATGTTAGTTATGATAGAAGGATAGGAGATTGTTCATATTTATATATAGAGACGAAGGATACAAAATGACATGTGTGGAAGCAAACAAATTAATGGATGAGCTTGCACCATTCATGCGAAGAATGCGCCTAGTCTTGAAAAGTTTTACTCAAAATAGGTGATGCAAGGAAAACCAAGAACATAGTTTACTGTTTGGTCGGAGGTTATGGAAACAAAAATAAAGGAATCATTTAACTTCTCCGGTGTGGCCTGGTTTTTCTGTCAGCCCCAAAGTCAAATAGCAAAGCATCCTTCACCTTATTTGTATTCTCTTACTCTTTTCTCTCCAAACTATGAAAGCGGGCTCAAGTTTCATGACACTGGAAAACTGATATGTGGGTAATGTGATGTATATATATATTTGCAGGTATAGATTAAAGAGGTTGAAGAGGAAAAAGTAGGAGCAAGAGAAATGGCAAAGTCTTCCCATTCATGGTGCGAAAGAAGGAGATCTACAAGCTGTTGTTTATGTGAACAGTATTGTTTCTGTCAACCCAAGACAACAGCAAGGATACAGTTGTTACTCCGCTCGTTCAAAAAATATGTTGTTCTTTATGCATTATTCTAAACTATATTTGCACTCGTTCAAATTCAAATCCACCCTCTAAAGATAAAAAGTAAAATTGAAGAATAATACGCTGATAACATATTGTACTTTCTAAAGCATAATATTCAAACCCAGAAAGTTGAGATCCTCATCATTACTAACCCAAGGGGGTGCAACTTTAGTTCATACCATAAAATCATCAGTCTAGCATCTAAGAACGACACAGAATCTCTAACTGGAACAGGGAAATGATGATTCTAAAATTGTGTTGTTGTTTAAGCAAACTCTTACAATTAGCCAAAGCAGCTCTTGCAAATAGCTGCTTACCACCTTAATTACCTGCAACAATCAGTACAATGTCACTTATCAGCCTAGGTAATGCCAGTAATCAGAAAGAACAGATGCTAGGTAGCACACTGTTACAAGCAATAAAGCCGAATATTAACTCAGATGTTCAGAAATAAATAATAATGTTAAGTGGCATATTGCAATTAGACAAATGAATGTTTTGGAGCTTCAGGAGCAGACAATGAATAAGATAGACACAAACCAGCTGTCCCGTTAACTGGTGTTTTAGAATGTCGGAAGTCATAAATTAGTCTTTTAACATTTATGGTGGTATTAGATGTTTAGAATTACAAGAGAAGTCGAGAGACCAAAAATTACGAGAATGGAAGTACATGTGGCTTAAGATCTGAAAATCCTACTGGGTTTACATGAGCAAAAAGAAAGTTTTAGTTCAGGAACCAGCTCACATTGTGTGATGACCACATTAAGGAAACAATGGCTGATATAGAAGCCCTGTACTCTCTGGAAATCCCATCATCACATTAAGATTCTGTAGAGCCTGACCTGAAGCTCCCTTGACAAGATTATCGATCTGCACCAACAATTCAAAGCTTAGACAAAAACACCCGTTAACAATGGTATATCTACTGGGAATTCTAAGAACGACACATTCAAGAGATGAACAATTCTAAAAACGCAAGGATGGGGGACATATACATACAACTGAAATTATTATTGCTCTTCCTGAGATTCGATCAGGAAAGACATTGATGAAACAATAATTAGACCCTCGAGTATTATGCGTGTGAGGAACAACACCGTCCTCCAACAAAATTACAAATTCTTCATCCTGCAACAGTACAAAAAATATAAGCGTATAATCAACTGTTACATTCATCATCAAAGATATTAGTCATATGAGCAGAAAAGATATATGTACACATTAATATAAGTTTCCTCTGGTCACAACTGCATTGCCCAGAAGATTGGGCTATGGAGATTTATCATGCTGACATGATCTAGTAATCAACAAATTGATGCAGAAATTCCACAGTTCAACATCTTTTAAATTACCATTGGGTGTTTACACATGAGCATTTTAGTGACAACAGAAAACTGAACAAACCATTCCTCCTAGTAACCAAGTAACATAAATCTGGCAGAGAGTTGAGCAACGAAGGTATATCTCCTTCCTTTCTTATAATTGTTAAATGATGCAGGTTACTGTTGTCTGGAATGTTCAATGGAAACTTAAGAAAGGAAGCTGTTTCATTCTAAGGCATAGATTTTAGTAACCAAGCTACTCAACGACTATACCTAGATGATAGGTGAATGTTTGTAGTGCACACTTAAATATTAGATTCAGCTGCTTCATTCCCACCCAATACATGAGAAGGAGAAGTATCAAACTATCTGAATAATGTGAAACTAGTATACCTCATAGGATAACCTCAACTGTTGCCGCAAGTCCTTGATTTCAACCCCTGGAGCCATTTCCACATAAATAGTTGATTGCATACCACGGCTCTAAAAGAAAAAGTGATATATTTTTGTCCTTCATAAGCAAAGATGGAATTGGAAATATAAGAAATCTATGAATGCATATGGGTGCAGTAAGTACCATTGGCATTAGATGTGGAGTAAAACTAACGGTTACTTTTGAATTGGCAGCACCAGATAGTCCCTGCTCAATTTCCGGTACTGAATTTCAAAGATAAAATCCAGGTCACCATCTTTGGTAGTCAAACAAAAGAGATAAATGCTCTCTACTTCTAAAAATGTCCCGGAAAGAACAGAGAAAAAGCCATTATCTTATCCAAATTAAAGCAAGACTACATTACGTGTAGAAAGGAAATTCAACAATATAAAGATTCTCAGCATCCACAAATATAAAGGGGTAGAAAGGAACTTCATTACACGTCTCTCCATTTTGACCAGATGTTTAAGAGCTTCTGAATTATATGATATGAAACACAAGAGTAGAGTTCCTTTAGGGAAAACCTTACAAGTATACGAGTACAACTGAAAATTCTTTGAGGCATATTTCCCAGTCAATAGCATTAATCCGAGAGATAATTTATCAAGTTAACTCAAGTAGCTATCAAGAAGTAGAAAATCCAAATACCATCAAAATAAGAATTTTACCATGGCGATGACGGGTAATGCCATAAGAAAACAGGCCTTCAGCTATTTCAGTGTACAAATTTGCCTCCTTGGCACCACGTCCTGCACAATTAACCAGGTTGCAAATGTTACTATACATAAGTAGGACAATGAATATATGTGTGTGTGTGTGTGTGTGTATTTATAGATATGGATAGATTTTGCATGCAAATGTAAGAAACTGCTGGTGCATCCTAACCTGCTCCACTAACACCAGATTTTGCGTCTATAATAATGTTTTTAAGTTGAATGAGATTAGCCTGCACAAAAGAGTCCGTTAAGAAAACCAGAATGTTGTTATCGACTAGAATTGGCAATCAAAACAAACTCGAGATATAAAGCATGTCCCAGGGCCATAGAAAACAAAAAATCTTAGCATCAGGTTGGTGACTCGAAATTGACAATCTTATGATTGCAGTGACTCATGAAGCCTAATTCAAGAACAAAGTCAACAAACAATGCAGACACAACCATCAAAACAGTTCATACTCCATGCCACCCGGCCACCTTACGTATTCATCATAAAAGTACAATTTGCAGAGAATTTAAACACAACTTAAATAGTGGAACAAGGGGAAGCTGAATAGACGTCGGATAACAGCCAGGGTTAGCAACGAGACGTGCACTTTTAATCTCCTCCCTCAAAATCTCTGTCAAACCATACACAGCTTCTTTCTGGATGCAGGAAAATGTTTAAAGGATGAGAGTAAGACCATACCCAAGTAAATTGGTAGGATATACATTCTACAAACTAAGAATGCAAGACTTTTTATTCGAAGCAATTTAGTTCAAAAGTGATGCTAATTGGACTTGGAATATTCATAAGGTATTCATACCTGCAAATCTGGTGCTCTATGTGCCTGACCATACCATTCTTCATACTCGGATATATCTTGTAGACGGAAGTCCTGAACCATCCCATAATTTTATGATGAGAAAAACTTTAACTTCGAAATCTAATCTAGAATTTGAACAACCAAATCATAAAAGTAGATAGTGTTACTCAAAGCATACAGCAGACAGATCAACAATCTTTAAACTCTTTGGAAGGCCCTTGATTATTTCCTGTAAATCAAATATCAAGCATATACATTTTTAAAGGTTAGGGAATATTCAGTAAAGGAGAAAAGGATTAAGAGAGAAGAGGTAAAGAAGAAACAACCTGTGTTGTTCCATGTGGTAAACAACAAAATACTGCATCCACATCAGAAAAATCAGCATCCTTGATAGCAACCATCTTTGGCAGATCCTGGAAACATTGAGAAGGTAGATCATTGTAATTCCACAGTACATAAAACATGACGAAAGACATTAAGTTCAAATTGCCCATGATACCAGTTTCCGGGGTACACCATACCAAAATTTATGGAGAAATATAAAGATGAAGAATACACAGCTACACAGGAATAACCTCAATCGATCAATATAATTCATCATATGTTCCAGTGTCGACTCTTAAAGGAAACACAGTAATCATAGGAATTCTTACTTGAGAAATTAGATGAGGAAACACTGATCCAATTGACTGTCCAGCTTTTCTATCAGCAGTCATTAAGGTAATGCCAAAATGAGGATGATTTGCCAGCAGCCGAACAATCTTCCAGGAAAAAAAGAAAAGAGGATCACCTCAGTTTATTCCAAGGCAGTAAAAACTTCTAGCTACTAAAAAATGCAGACGAAAAAATCTCACTCAGTAAAAAATTCTAGCTACTATATATCCTTGGATTTGAGGTAAACCCAGAAACTTAGCAAAATATTAAGAAGCATCTGATCCATAAGCACATTCTTCTATTATAACAACATTTTATGTTTCTTTTCATCACAACATCCAACTGCATAAGCGTCATAGTAGCAATTCAACAGTTCTAACCTTAGAAACCAATGCATGTCATTTAACAAAGACCCAATTTCTATCCCCATATGAAAAACCAAGTTCGGCACTTACCTCAGACCCAGTATAACCACTTGCACCGAGAACACCAAGGCGAACTTGCTTCTCTGTTTTCTGGGTTTTTGAATTCACAGAACATTGCACAAACACCTTCCCTGCATTTCGCTTATTACCCTCTAAATTCTTCACTCCACCCTGAAAGTACAAAACTTTAACAATAAAGTTAAAAACATTTAATGAAATAATCCTCAACCCAGCAAACCCAAGTTCCCAATTCACAGAAAAAATGCCAATGCAGGAATTCAAGTTAATGGGCACACAGACCTTCCATTGGCACCCAGTTTGGAGAAAATTGGAGCTGAGAGTTGTAGAGCTCATCTTCAATTGGAAGTTGCACAATACCCTGAAAAAGCTTCAACTGAATAAGAAGCTAAACCCCAAGAGCTCAGATGAAGAACTGGAGGAATGTGAAACTAGACAGAGAAAGAGAGAGGCTTCTGTTTAGAACTTGTGTTGTTTTGTTGGTCTGATTGTTATACTTGTTTAGACCTTGAGAAAAGAGTTTCGGCACTTTTTTGCTTGAAGAATCAGACAGAGAGCCCCGAGTGGTAAAAACACAAAATACAAATGGGTGAAAGGTGACTAGGTTTTATTGTCTTTTTTATTTTAGTTTTTTTGTCTTTTAAATCTACCTAAAATGAAAAACAAATATTTGCACCTTTGGAACAAGTTTCTATATACCAAATTTGTTTGTAAATACGATCAATATTTCAGTTGACTTTTAAATTATTCATTACTTAATTTTAAGTTTGGAGCTTCAATTTCTTTCTCGTCTTCTTTTTTCAACCTTACGGAGATTGTGACCTAACTTGGGTTACATGGAGACCTAAAACGGCAAAAACAAAATGTGAAATTTTTAGAACACGGAGAGGATCAAAATTTAAAATGGAAAACCAAAAGAAACCAAATTACTTTATACTCGGGGTATGTATTTACACAACTGGTAACATGTATATACAGGTAATGAAGCTTTTGGGCAGAATTTATACACCCAATAAGACCTTTTAGTTGTGTTCCTTCTGATAATTGTTAGCAGAAAGCTAACAAGAGATATGATTGTTTACACTATGAGTACAGTCATCGATCTAGAGCAGATAAATATGGAGCTTGGGACATTCTTCTAGGAGTCTGGCAATTCTCATCTGGTTTTGAGCTTTTTGGCGAAGCTTGTGGCATGAGCTCTGACAATCTAAGTCTTTCACTGGTTATCTTATTCTGTAAGAAAAAGAAATGGAAGTATAGTGTTTTAGATCATAGATATGTACGTCTGCTCAAAATTAAACAAAACATTATCAACTATAAACCAACTTACATACCTTAACCTTTAGATCTTGCAATTCTCTATCCAATGACGTAACTTTGGTCTTGAGTTGCTCGAGTGCCTCTTCAGCAATGGAAGGATTTATATGGGGTATTGGTTTTGTTATTCCAGCAGCCTGTAAGTTAGTTCAAAAGGAAGATAAATCATTCTTGGTTTCAACCGGAGCCTTCATAAGTCCATTGATTACTTGTTAAGTGTGAAATATGTAGTTACTAATCTTTTAACATACCTTCAGAACACTAGTACACAGGCCTAATAATTTCTGTGCTAGCTGCAACTTCTCTTCCTTGATTTCCTGTAGCAGATTCACATATACTGTCAGGCATCATAATAAAAGGGTGGAAAGTGTACCTCGAACTGTCTATCTGTGACACAAACAGTATAGACTATAGCGTAACAATGCCTTACTAACCTTCACTTTGTTACTCAGTCGTTGCTCCTCATCAAAATCAACATAAGGGCTTCTCCCAACAGAAGCACGATAGCGAGCAAGCTCTTCCTTGCAACGTGATAGAAGAACCTCTGTCCGTCGAAGCTTAGTGCTAAGTTCTTCATTGTGAGTTTTTAGCATGTGATTTTCTTCCTGTTCCATTATAGATATAAACATATAGCCTATTTAAATGGACTAGAGAAAAGACTGATGACTACAGACTGACGACTACAGAAAATCGTAATGCTGTGCTTTTAGAAAGACTAAATTGGCTTGGATATTTATACTGGTAGTATCTTGCCTTGATTTTTGCATGATGATGGATTCTTTGTTGGATGTTTTGCTGCCCAGACAGTTTATCTACTTCTCCTTCAAGTTCCATCACCTTCTTTTTATGATTTGAGTTCTCCATCTACAAAGATTAAATGAAGTAAGCTACGAGACTAAAAGAATGAATATTCACAATTGGCTATATTGTTTCCAGAATACAATCTCTACCTTGAGCACCTCATTTTCAGTTCTGTGTAACTGATCTCGCTGCCGAAGTTTTTCCAAAGCAATTTGCGCAGCTATGGTTTCAGCCTGCTTTCGTTCAATTTCCTCTAGCCATCTGGAAGGTCACACAAACTTAAGATATATGGGAGATAAAAGAAAATAATAAAATAATAATAACTAATAAATAATAAGTCTGGTAGTTTCTCACCCTCTTCGTTCCTCAATGAATTCATTAAGCTGTTTTTTCAGATTAACTACCTCCTGCTCCTGAATAATAGATAAGATTATATATTAACACCCAAAAAGAAGAGACAAATGTCCTACCACATTCAATATTTTCAAAAAGGAGATACCTTTTCCTTAGATTCAAAACTATGAAGCCGGGCCTTCTCTGTGATCTTTTGCACTTGTTGATTATCCAATAGTGACTAGCATTAACAAAATAAAGGAAAAGGTGAGATGAGCATACTTCAAAAGACAGGAAGAATAATGGCTGAAGCTCATTTATGAAGGAAGTTAAATGTGGCAAAAAAAAAATAAAGTTATTTTTTTCAGTTTCCATCATACAATATTTGGGGTGAAGACAGTTCATTTGTGCATGCTGATTTTCTTACAAAGCAACAGTACTATATGATTTAAATTTTAAACTGGTTGTAATGCTTATTAATAGCACTATTGGTTAGCAGAACAGTTTGGAATGATATGATGTACCGCGTAGGTGGTCATATCCAACTTGACTCCCAGTAAATCCCGAAGTACATCATGGGTCATGCTATCAGCAGAAGCTAATTTGGAATTCAAATTAAATATCTGCATAGCACCCAAAAAATGAAACAGAATGAAATTATGATAAAATAATGCGAGTAACTTAACCCAAATACTGATGCTTATAGCACGTGAATCTGAGGTCCACCACATAAAACAATATAGACCTACCTCTTTCTGTCGACATAATGCTAAGGATTCAAGCTCTTCAATGCGGGTCCTTGCAGCCATAAGTTCCTCATCCTTTTCAGATTTTATTTGTTGTGCCATGCCCAATCCGATGCATTTAAATGGGGAACCAGAGCCTCTAGATTTTGTGGCATATTTCTCCGTTTTGTTTGGTGCAGAACTTGTGGCATGAGTGGAATGGCCTTCAGGTCTGACTTGTTCAGCCATGGATTCCAATGCCTTGAACTGTCTCCAGATTTTACAGTTAATTAATTGGACATAAGCCAGGCTTCCAGGCAATATTATTGCAACGAAAAACTCATGCAATCTTTTACTATACCTTTTGCTTATATTCACAAGCCTGTGATTCAGCGTGCAAATTTAACTCAGAGATATGCGCTTTATATTGAGCAATCTGTCGAGTAAAAACAGCAATGAGATTTCAACACTATATAAACACATGATACAATTGGGTATACAATTATTTCATGAAAGTTTGGTTCAACATTGGATGCTCAGATCATAGTTAGAGTCAAATACTTCAATGTAGTAAAAGAAAAATAACTTCACCTCTGCATCCTTCTGAGTTATATCCCTCTCGAGAATTCGTATGTTCCACTGGACTTCTTGAATGTTTTTCTCCTTCTCGTCTAAATGTCTATTATGTCAACTTAAAACATTTTAATTTCTATTTGTTAAACCAGTAAACTATAAGTAAAATTGATGGGAGGATCATCCACAAACCTGCTCATGTCAGCATTAGCATTTTCAACATTCAGCATCTGATGTCTTACAGCTTGAAGTTCAGATTCAAGTTCTTCTCCACGTAACCTTTGTCGTTCAGCCTCCTCCTTAACAATATCGACCTAAATAAGAAGGAATACATAATACACGTGAGGATAAAGAACTCAGAAATCTAAACAAAATCATCAACACTTCAAAGTACTTGGAATTTACCTTATTTTCTAGCACATTGACAGTTCGTTCGAGCTCCTCTATAGACTGCTCCAAGAGCTTTACCTCGGCCTCTTTGTCATCAGCATAGTTCTTTCTTAACTCTGCTATCTGAAAATCAGTGCAGTAAACTAGTATCAAGAGATGTGGTAAAAATCTAATAAAAAATAAACAGTTTGCCTTAAACAAGCACACACCTGTTGAGTTTCATTTGCAATCACTTCAAATTCATCAGCCCGTGCTTGTTCTCTTTCCAGGTTCTCTTTCAAATTTATCATCTCAATGTGGAGAAGATCCCTCTCTCTAGCAAGTTCATTCAGATTGCTCCTTAAGGATTCATTGGAATCATTCATTTGGCCAAGAGCATTACTCATTTCCAGGACTTCCATTTTCAAGGTCTCTATAATCTTTTTCTTCTCTGTCAGTTCTTTCAAAGCAGAATTATGTGCTGCCATGACACCTTCAATACGAGCTCTCAGCTCCCCATTTTCACTGGACAGGACATTCAGAGACTCATGCTCTTGCAATAAACCCAATTCAAGACGAGAGATTAAGTCGGTCTTCTCCTGCAATTGAGTTTCAAGCATTTGGATATTAGAATTGGCCTCATCAAGCTCACACGATTTTACAGAAAGCTCAGCCTCTAAAGCTCCCAAAGAAGCTACTACTTCTTTAATTTCATCTTGATGATCTTTATTTTTAGATGCAGATTCCTGCAACAAGCTCAGATCGAATAACAAACCTTTAAGAACTTCATCCTTCCTCAGCAATTCAGCCTGAAGGGACAGATTTTCAGACACCAACTCCTCAGTGTGGCACTCCAAGCAATCAAACTGCTCTATAATTCTGTCTACAGTATCATATATTTCATCAGACATTTTTTCCAAAATCATGGCACCATCTTCCTTTATAATATTGCACAATCTTTCACCAAGCGAATCAGCTGTTTCCATAGAATCAGCACAATTCTTGACCGTCACACTCCACATGGAGAGGACTTCCTCCCTACTTTTCTTGAGACACCTAAGTTGTTCTCGGAAGAGAACATTTTCTTGCTTAAGTGTATCACCTTCTGTCTCAAACTTCCTCATCTCAATTTTAAGCGAGTCATTTTCCATCTCTAGAAAATTCATTCTGCTCAGCTCAGCATCTTTCTTCTTTAATGCATCTTGAAGTCCATGTGATGAGGTGTGTAATGTGTGAATATCATCTTGCAAGCTTTGGTTCTTTTGATGAAGGGCAGAAATCTGACTGGAAAATAGTTCTAAACTCCTTTCCTTGATGTTCAAATCTTCTTTTAATTTTTGATATTCAGCTTCAAGTACATGGACCTGGTTCAACAACCTCACCCCTGTTTCCTTAACTTCACCGAGTTCACCTTTCAAAGCATCATTCAAACGAGCAACATCATTCAACAACTGAATGTCCTGTTCAAGAGCCTTGTTTGCCTCATCTATACGTGCAATATTTAAATGGCTTTGGTCCAGCTGTAACAACAAGCCCTCCCTCTCCTCTTCTGCTTTCTTTTGAAGACAAGCAACCTCAACCTCGTCAGACAATAAGAACTGTTCTTTTAAATTTGAATCAACCTTCAAAAGAACCACTTCTTTCTTGAAATCTTCCAGCCTCGCAGAACAAGCTATGTTCTCTCTTTCCATGTCAGCTATGTGAGTGGCCATCTCTTCTAATTCTGATGCCAAGACAAGTGACTCAAAGTCTTTAGCACACCATTCTATCATTAGACACTCAACTTGAGATTCGAGTACCTCCTCTTTCTCTTTGAGCAATATCTCTTGATCTAGGAGCAATGCGCCAATGTTTGAGTTACTTAAGTCCAACTCCTTCAGTAAATTATCAAGCTGGGATCCCATATAATTAGATGCTTGCAACATTAACTCCTCTTGTATCTGTAGTTCTGATATCTGTTTCTCAAAAGAATTCACCTTCATATTAAGCTTCCCAGCTTCCTCTTCTTTTCTAATGATGCGATCAAAACTGGTCTTAATGTCAGCCAGCAATTTCTCCTTCAGAATCTGGCACATCTCAAACTCTCTTTTTGACTTATCATTGTGTTGCCTCAGATCAGCCACAACAGAGTTAGACTCACACAGTCCATGTTGAAGCAGACTGTTCTCTACATTCAGCTCGGTCACTGTTTCCAGAAAAAATCCCATGTGACAGAGGTGTAGCACTGACACAGCACAATCCTTCACAATTATGTCAGACCAGATGTCCTCAAGCAATGAACGAACAAACTTTGAGGATTCTGCCAGCAAAGGCTTCATGCTGCAGAGATCAGATGATAAAAGCATGGAGTTTTCCTTGTAAGCAGCCTGGATTCCTGCAAGCATGTCCTCCAGCTCTACAACTACAGCATTCATTTGCATTACATCTGAAGCTCGCATCTCTTCAACATGTTCCAATTTCTGATTGCTCAGATCATTGATAGACTGCAACCTTTGGACATCATTCAGTAATGCATCCCTATCACTGTTCAATGAGGCTTCAAGATTCTTCAGCATTTCTATTTCAAGCTTCATATTTTCATTGGATATCATCAGTTCATTGACCATTATATCTGCTTCCTTCATAGTATCTTGAGCCTCTTCAAACTTAGCCAGAATGGAAGCGACCTCGGCAGATTTCTGGGCTGCAACTAACTTGGCATCATCAACTTCTAGTTCAATCAACTGTGAGGAGAAAACAAGAAGCTGTGTCATGCCAAAATATACCTATGAGTGAGAAACTGAGTAGTCAAATATTTACAATTATGACAGACAGGGAAGATGCATAAGAGAAACACCAAGATCAACCATAGTATTGTTCATTATTATTACTATCTAAGGATGAAGTTATTGTTCATTTGGTACATACATGATATAGGAAAATATTTTCATAGAGAAGGGTGTAACCCATGACAAAGACAAAAACACTGAAGTAAAAGTTTAAAACCAATAAAACTTACTTCTTTTCTTTGGCACCAATGAGACCTAGATTCTTGCACAATATGTTCAAATGCCTCCAGTCTAAGATTGAGAGCTTCCAACTTTCCTTTGGATTGCAATTCTACTTCATTTATAGTTGATTGCAGATTAAGAACCTGCAAACCAATAACTTTCATGCTATCCCTACTCTGTTGCTCAGACTTGCACATTATTTTGTTCTCTTCACGTAGGTTGTCCATCTCAGCCTGTACCTGTTTTAAGCTATCAAGGGCAGCTTCAATTTCCTTTTTCAGAAGTATAATGGTAACATCTCTACCACACTCATCTCTACTCTTCTCAAAAAAATTAGAACTCTGGTCTTCAAGAAATTGTTTACTCCCGCTGTGGTCTTGCACGGTCCCGGTAGCTATCTGCAACAGTCAAGGTATACCAATTACAAACTACAATCTAGAGATTCTACTCTACAACACAGAAGTGAACCTCAAGACCAAACTATCACAAAGCAAAAAAAGTTACTTACTTGTCCACCATCTTCTCCTTCAGAATTCATAGAAAGTACTTGTGGATTCTTATTACAGCTTCTGTGATGCTCCATATGTGGGTTCATGCATGACCTGAGTGTAGATACACCAGTTTGTAGCTCAGCCAGTTTCTCCTTTGTCTTCAAAATGTTTTCTTCTTCAACATCTTCAAGCTTTTGTTCAATGGTGCAAGCACGTTCCTGCTCCTCAACAAGCTCCTTTCTTAGATTTTCACAAGTTTTATTGCACTCAGCAAGCTCCTCATTTAGAGACTGAATTCTACTCTCAGCTTCTGCTATCACAGTGGCCTGATCACTGAGAAGGGAGACCTTCATTGAGATCAACTCTTCTGATTCATTAAGCCGTATACTATTACGCTCTAATGCATCAAGATTATTACGATTCCTTTCTGCTAAGCCATTCACAACAACAAATGCAACTGTTGCACAGACTGATGTTTTCTTGATCTGATCTTCAAGCAACTTCACTCTATTCCCCAGCTTCTCCACTGTAGATGTCTCTGTTTTCAACTGAGTTGTTAAAAGGAGAAATTCTTTCTGTTTTTCAGTATACTCCTGCTGGTGTGCTTCAGAAATAGCTAGTGTTGCTCCTTTCAAAGACTTGAGCATGCACTCAACATCACTTCTCTTATTATTTGCATCTTCTAAACATGTTCTCAGTTCTTCAATCAAAGACTCCTTCTCCAAGGCAATCTGTACAACCCTGCCAACTTGTTCAGAAATCCAAATTCTTTTCTCTGGAAAGGAGTTGGATATTATGTCAAGCTCATCAGAAGCATCAACTAGCACTTCATATCCACCAGAAAGTACTCCTTCAATATCACTGGACAATAATGTCCATTCTTCTGATAATGTTCTTATTTCTCCATCTTTGTCCTCAAGCTCTTTACTTAACCTTTCATTATCTACATTCAAGTTGTGCAGTTTCTCTTGCACCACTTTCAGTTCATTTTCCAGCATCAATACATTTTTGTTCACTTCCAGTTCTTTGAATTGGCTATCTTGGACCTGCTGTTGAAGAATGCTAAGTTCTTCCTGCATACAGACAATTACCTCAGCAGTTTCAGCCTCAGCCTGCCTGCGGACTTCCTCCACTTCTTCTTCATTAGATGCTTGAAATGCCCGATCAGTTTGGTACCACATATTCATTCTCTTGGCCATTTCAAGGGAATCTTGCATCCGCTTCAATTTTCCCTGTAGTGGAGAGAAATGATTGTTTGAACAGCTCAAAGATGATACGTCTTTAAATTCCTTAGAAGTACGTTGCTCCTTTAGAGCCCTTAGTTCAAGCTCCTGTTTACTCAAAAGCTGCACATAACGACTGTTACTTTTCCTCAAGTCCTCCATCCCATTGTTTGACATGATTTGCTGAGTCTCGAGAGCTGCAATGATGCAGTTAGCCTCTTGTAGTTTGATGTTTGCATCATCATGTTGTTTGCATTTTCGAGAGAGTTCTTCATTTGCTAGCTGCAGATCTCTATTTAAGAAAAATACTCTTTCATCTGGAGAAGTCCTCTCTTCTTTTAAAATGATATTTATTATGTCCAATTCCAGCTGCAAACTCAAAATTTCTTCTGCATGTTCCCTTTCTATCTCCTGGATGTGAATAGCATTATGCACCTGAAAATCATAGGGTATAGTTTAGTGAGTCATAGAACACAGGAATCTAAAGCATGTGACAAATGCAAAACACATACAAGGCATATATAAATCAGGTTGTCACATATTAACATACAATTATACATTTTTTAAGTCTATATTCTCTCTTGACCAGAGTGTCAAGTAAACCAACTAAGTCATATATCATTTCAAAAGCGATTGTACCTTCGAAGCCAAATTACCATCTTCATCAATCGGTGTAGATCGGAGAGTGTTCAACATTTTGTGCAGATCATCAATTTCTCTGCAATATTTAGGAAGGAAGAAAATTACATTAAAAAAAAAACAGCAATAACCAAGTGAATCAAAGACCGCCAGAATTGTAAGAACAAGATGAAAGTATCTTCTAACCTATTGAGTTTCGCATTATCCTCCAAACAAGCATTTAAGCTGCATCTGCATTCATCTAACTCTTTACAGGTGTCTTTTAACTGAAACGAATGACCATCATAATGTAGATATGAGAAAACTAATGAAAAGGCTATTTAAAAGCTTTGTACAAGACTAAGATGGGACTAAGTTCAACCTTCAGGCTGAGGGGATCATTTTCTTTGTTTGTGCACATGGCTTCCTGTTTCAAGGAAAGATATATAATTAGGCAACAAAAAGTTATTTAAGACCAAACATAAACATATATTGGGCCTCTGACTCCTGAAAAATTTGAAGAACATAAAAATGCATGAAGGAGCAAAGCAAAACCCACTTGTGGGTTGTCTTTTGGTTCTGCTTTATATGGCCTTATTTCTAATTGCAAAGGACTTTTGTTCCGTAATTAGATGGCAATGGCAAGATTTTGGTTCAACAATTATATGCAACCTCAATAATATGATGTACGTTTCCTTAATAGAAACCTCAATAATATGCTTGTACGTTGTGATCAGTACATAAATCACGTAACTTGCACATATACAAGAGTGATCAGAGAACTACTTATTCCCAAAATTGTCAAGGAGGAGAGTCAGAAATCTATAATAGTCTAAGCCAAAATATAGCTGAAATATGATTATTCTAAATCCTAAACTAAAAGGCTGACTGCATCTTTCTTCCCCATTAACAGAGTCAAAAAACTTCAACTGAAGCAACCTACCTGAGGTTCCATACTAAAATTTGGATTGCTCTGCTGCTTTGAGGGTCCATCAAGAAATTGAAGCAGCTGTAAAAGAAAATTAGCATTATTCAATTATCTTGAACCAAAATAAATCTCAAGAAGAGAACCAAAGGTACTCTGTTATATCTATAAGTACCTGATCTCGCAGTTTTGATACGTCATCCAACAGTAAATCCCTCTCTCCTTCCTCATAATACTCTTCTAACCTATGAATGCCACATGCCCCCAATTAAGGGATGGGTATAATTAACAGAATAGGCTTTAAATTAATTGACATTAACAGAAATTACCTTCTAAGTTGGTGCAGAAGCCTTATATTCTCATATGCAAACCGGGTTACTTCAGGATTCTTATCAAGTTTAGCCTGAAGTAGCTGAATCTCTTCACAGAGCGCTCTGTTCTCATCCAGTAAATATGCCTCGGCGGGAATAGAACCAGTAATTAGTGCCTCCATCTTCTTAATTTTGTCTTCCCGAAACCTAAGCATCATTTTAGTGGATCTAGTGTCATCCTCTCTTTGACAAACCTAAGAAGTAATCATTGTAAGGAGTTAAGCCATGGTTTACGAGAAAAACTCAAAAAAAAAATTAAGAAAAATAAATAAATAAAAACGGCTCCCAAAATACCAAGCGGTTCAGGTGCTCTTTTTCAGCTTCAAGTTGCTTGATTGTAGCTTCAGCCATTTTCTCCCGGCGAAGGGCACCAGCAAGTGTTTTTTCCAGAGACTTTAACTGATTCACCATGATTGTCAGCCATAAGTTATAGTTGTATTACCAGGAAACAAAATTAAACAGTTTGGCAGACCTATGATTAAAAGAATGGAAAGAAAGGAGGAATAGGCGAAGCTAATGGGTGATGAATTGTTTTTTCATTTTTGTTTGAGAATGCATATGATGCTTTCCTACAGAGCGTCTTTTAGGTCATTAAAATGAAAAGAAAAATTTGGCTGTGTTGCTAAAGAAGAAACAAACACAGACACAGGCATATGCTTATTTATTTTTCTTAATCAATAACATAAAATTCTTTTAACATATTAAATTGCTATTGTAAACAAGACAAATTTATTCAAGCAAAACAAGCAGACCTGTTTGGTGGACAGTCTCACAGTTCCTTTTGCTTCATCATCAAGAAACGCATCCTGACATTGTAGATCCATGTCACATATGTTTCCAACACAATCAATATTTTGTACTTGACTGTCTTCAATATTGGGGGAACCAAATGACAACGACCGGGAGACATGATGACGTTTAAGAATATAGAGTTCCTCCTGTTCCAGAAATTATTCATTTATATTAACTATAAATTATTTGGTACATAAAAACATGTGTAATATAGACAACCAGAACACCTTTAGAAGTCGTATTTGGTGTTGTAGAGCAATGCAATCTCCTGTAGAATCTTCATTCACCACAGCCTGAACATTGAAACAAGAAAACAGATTGATTCAATAATCAACTAATGCTCAAAAGACTCAATGATACAGCCTATTTACACTGCTTTTTGTGTTAGGCTTACATTGTTTTGAATAAGTTTTGCTCGCTGAGCAAATTTAAGTGTGTTCAGCGTTTCAGCTGCACATCTGTAGCCAAACAAATAATAAGTCAACTTGATAAAAAGGTCCATTAAAGTTCCGTGGTCAAGTGCAAAATTGAAAATGAGATCCAAGCATTTAACCAAATGACTATAGATGAAAAACAAACCCGATAGAAGGGCTGACATTTGAAATGATCATTGTTTTTGAATTACCACCGAGTGAATCCTGCAATTGTTTAGTACGAAGATTAAAATCAAATCTAAGAAAACTAAGACTGATTTAGGCAGAATAGATGAAATTACACTTAACCTGTAAAAGGAAGGTTAGCCTAGAGTCTCTATAAGGTATATGTTTTATCTTCCCGTGTGCCACATCCACTAGAACCATGATGACATGACTACAAAAGGCACATTCCCATTATCACTGAATATATTATAAACGAGAACACATGAATATTGTATAAAAAAAACCAAAGTAATGTAAGGAATAAAATAAAAGGACCCAAGTGTCGATAGTGATTTATTAATATTAGCTGCTTCCTTCAACCGCTCACCCTCAGCGCCGGAACTCTTCTGCCTACAAAGAGTAAAAGTGCGGAGGGTTAATGTCATACCGATGTTCTTCATTACAACAAAGGGGTTAATGTTATACAGATGAGTCCTGCAATTTATGTTCAAATTACCTTTCTGAACCAGCCAAATCAACTAGATTTAATCTAGCAAAGCGGAAGTTAGTCGTTGAATCCTTTTCCCATCTGCTCTCAATTACACAAGTAAAGACGCTGTGTGACCGACTGCTTTCTCTGTTCATATTTGTTGCAGCAACTCTCCTATTTGAAGATCCCTACAAACAAAAAATGACATTTTGGTTCAGATAGGCATTAAGGACACCAACAATTGAGGTTCGTGTCACAAACTAAGCAAAAATATGATCAATGGTGCGAACCTGGATTAGTAGCCTCAAAATATCACTCACGGTATGAACTTCAAATTCAGAGAGATTTTCAACATAAACACCTTTCGTTACATCTTCCCGTAGCTTAAACACAATAAACAATAACATAATGAGAAAACCTACAAGATAACCAAAGGTCATGGCACTTTTAGAAGAATCAACTTACAAGCAAATTGGATGAAGAGGGATCAAGGAGATCCGTGATTTGTTCATTGTAAATTTCTAGGAAAGAGCACTTGCAACTGTATTTTAGTTTCTCATCCTTCCGAGTTTCCTCTTCCTGAATATACACAGAAGATATAGTGAAAAACTTAATACATTCTCGCATAACCTTAGCATTAAAGTAGCAGAAGCATAAAATATTACCACTTGAATTCTTGCAAATAAAAACTCAAAAATGCGTGGTGTCATTCCACGATGTGGACTGGGCTTATCTTCTAAATCGTCAATCTCCCCAAGCATGGTATAGGTCTTCCCACTTCCTGTCTGCATGATCAAAGCCCACTGAATAAACATTCAGAGAAACAATAGCTACTAGGATAACAATAAGCACTAAAGAGAGAAAGTCATTGAGGTTTGAGGATCAAGAGAAATGCTATTGCATACACAACCGTGTTAAGTCTTATGGTTATAATAATTTCATCTATACAATTCATATTAGTATATGACCATTCTAAGGCATAATAGAAATAATATAGTAGACTCAAACAAAGAAATTGATATGCTAGAAAGACGTTCTCAACAGAGAAACTGGAATAAACAAATTGTTCTAGGTAGGCTACAATATATCTTTGCATCTATCTAGTAGCACAACATATGAAACTCAAGCAGTGAGAAAAGCTTTATTTAGCCATCTTAGTTTTTCTAATAGCGGTACAAGAGTTTGCATTGTCTGCTAGGTGGTAAATTGGTAAGGCAAATTTATAAGTACTTCGTTATATTGAAAAAACAATTTGCATCACATGCAGTCTCAAGATAAGAGTCTCAACATCAAAACTTGAGTCCAGAAAAGAAGAGAATGTTCACTGATCTTAAAGCATAAACATTACTTGGTGCTAAACAAAGCCTAACTATATTGTTTACCTGACCATAGGCAAACATACAGCTGTTATACCCCGACAAGCAATTCTCTACCATCGGTAAACCAGCCATCCTGAAAAGCATGTCCTGCGATACTCTAAAAATTCAAACCGAAGCTAACAATTTAAAGAATAAATATAGATATCACATTACAAACTTGTCTCAACACACACCTGGTCAACTGTTTCACATGCTACATGATCAAATGTGAATCGAGTTTCTTGTTGCCCAATCCAAGTGATTGTCTGAGCATTTTCTTGCTTCAAACACCTGTTGTATCCATGTGTACTTCGCTCCATGCTATTGAGAGGACGAACACGTATAAGAACCTAAAACAAATCCACACATCAGCTTGACTTGCAATATACTGCTCAAAAATGTGCAATTTTGATTGTCTATGATCATCAAATAACACAACATAATGTTCTAAAATCCACTAAACCCTAAGTTGTTCAACAATGAACCCGTGTTCAGTAGTGTTGTTGTCACTTTCAACTTGGTTACGGTGCCCAAATAAAGAGATTCACATGGCTCATTTCACTAATGAGACTGAAGAAAAGGCTTGCTTAACCTTGTCTAACCTCCTTTCAGTGACATATTTCAAAAGAACTTCTTAGTTCTCCATACATTTGCAATGTGAAACTAAACAAACACCCCCCCCCCCCCTCCTTTCAGTGACATATTTCAAAAGAACTTCTTAGTTCTCCATACATTTGCAATGTGAAACTAAACAAACACCCCCCCCCCCTCCTCCCCCCAATTCCTAAGCTTCACCAACTCATCGCAACCAAATCTGATTTTGTGAACACTAGTTCAAAGTTTGAAACTAACATATTACACACTGAATTGAAAATCAGAGCCTTCATAAATAAGGGCCCTTGTTGATGAAGAAAATCATTTTAACCATGTTAGTTCGCTCTCTTCCACAAATATGTCCATAACTAAGACTTACAGTTACACAAAGCAAAGATACTATACAGCGTGAAGCCAATTCATATCCACTTATTTCAAATTATTCCACATTTCAAGTTCCAACCTTTAGTATCATCCCTAATCCACCGATCCAAATCAACAGGCTTTACAGTAATTGAATTACAAAGATGAGATTTCAACCTGTACATTGTGCTCCATCCAAAAAGACGAGTCTTCCTTGAGATCAAAGTGAGGTACTTCAACCGAATTCACCACCGTCATACAAGGACCACTCGAAATGGGAATCCCTTTGTACAATGCAGCAAAGTTCCCACCTCGACCACCAACACCCCCATCCACCTTACTCCGAAACACCGAATTCGGAGGCTTCGAAACACTCTTAGTCGGCGTAGTATGAGTCGAACCACTCTCCGAAAAACTCGAACCCCCTTTCCCAACCGTCCTGCCAATCCGAGGTGTCAAATTCGGCAAACCCCCAATTCCATTACCACCTCCCCTGCTCACTTGAGTCGAACAATTACCCCCATCCTCATGAAAATCCCCCGAATCGTTCCTCTGGGCCCACCCGAACCGCTTCCGGGCCGAAACCGCAGCACTGTGCTTCTCCGGCGTCCGTTGATCGGAACCTTTGGCCTTGGAAGCCTTAGTCGGCGTCTTCTCAACCTTACTCCGAATATTCCCAGACTCCTGCTCCGGCTTAGGGTTCTGATCCGGGTCTTGGATCGGGTTGAACGGCGCTCTCGACGACTCCGAGCTCGTCCGGCCAGTCACCGTCGTTAGGTCCTTAGGGTTCACCGGCACATTCTCCGCCTCTTCTTTTCTCCCCGAAATCGATCGCAAGAATTTGAAATCCCTCATCATCCTGATGTACACAAATCCAACACAGATTAAGAAAATTAGGGTTTTGGGTTGATGTAAAGTACGGATTTTTGGGTGGAATTGACGAACCTGAAAGACGAATTGAGAAATAAAAAGTGAATTGGGCGAAGTCCTATGCTTGATTGGCTTGGTGTCTTCTTCTTCTTCTTGGTGGAGCTTGGTTTTGAGCTCTGACCATTTTTGAGATTTGGACTCTGAAATTTTGAGTTTTGGGGTTTTGAAAATGGGGAAGGTGGAGAAAGCTAAAGACGGACGGCTGAGATTCGTCTGGATTTCAAATTGAAAGTGAGGTCGCGGTTTGGGGATTTGAATTGTGGGGGTACTTTGGTCATTGTGGGGGTCGGGAAATTATGACAACGAATTCAAATTGCAACGGCTACACGTTACACATGTTTAGAAGTTCAGATGTTCTTCTACTTCTAATTTCAAATGTTTACACGTTACAAAGTTATTCACTTATTTGTACTCTGAGTGATGAAACTTTCTGTGAGGGTAACACAAAGTGTAAATCATCGTGACTTAGGTTGGCAAAACACAACATTTGCTTCTAACTTTAGAACTTATTATTGTATATTAATTCGCAATACAGTTACTTTCATAATTAACCAATTTTTCATTATGTTGAGACTGCTTGTAACAACACTGACTTTGCATGGAGAAAATAATGTGAAAGCTTTGTTTCGACAAGGCCAGGTTGGTTCTTGAGTATTTTGTGTTCTCGGCCTATGTGTGCTGCTCCTACCCATGCTTTTAGTTCATTATTCCATTCGGAACATTTTTCTTGTTAATTTTTCATAGATTTGATGACGCGAGTGTGACAGGAATACAGGATAGATTAGCCTAATCTTAACACTGCATCAATCTTCACTTCCTTGTTGCAGTTGAGAATTTGAGACCAACTTATGGTATATATGGAGACAATTTTCACTATTTTAAGGCCTAGTTAAAACTTTGCTTTTTTGTGTTGTTTTTTTTTTATTACTAAAAAAACAAAACAAAACAAAACAGCTACAGCAAAAAACATCTTTGAACATTCATTCTTAGCTAATCCAAATAGAACGTTGGGGACACAGAAAGCATAAGCAGTAAAACAAGACTAACAAAGAAGTAGCAATCAATCCTAATGAGGCCAACTTATCAGCTACAAAATTTGTCTCCCGGTAAGTGTGACAAAAGAAACGCTGTTGAAATTGTGTTGCTAACCAATGTATATCTTGTAAAGTAGTAGAGATCGAAACTCCAAAGGGAAGCTATTCGACCATTGTTGCAGTTAATGAGAACTTTAGAGTCGTCACCTTCCACAATGATCCTTAGGATGTAGTAAACAAGCAGTATGGAGACCTTCTTTAAGAGCGATTGCTTCAACTAACAAGAGCGACATATCTCCCACATACCGAGCTGCTGTTGTGAGAGGATTAACATCGAAATCACGAAGGACAAACCCTATGGTTGCACGATGACTTTGCACTGAGGCATCGAAGTTTAATTTCGCAGAAGTTTCATCTGGAGGATGCCATTTGATTATTGGCAAGATGGCTGGTGTGAATGGAGGGGTTACCATATTATTTTCTAAATATTTATTAAGGAAAGTAGTGGCATGAAACTAACATTGACGAGTCTTCGCTGACTTTTGTCGAAAAATAAGTTGATTTTTAGAATTTTCTAAATAGTTATTAAGGAAAGTAATGACATGAAAGTAACATTGACGAGTCTTCGTTGGCTTATGTCGAAATATAAGTTGATTTCTAGAATTCTATATAGACCATGCAAACATTAAAGCCGGTTGTGAAGAAGTGTTGGAAATTATGTAATAATATCCAATATGAATGAAAATAAAATTACTCATGACTTTTCCATTTGAAAGGGTGTGTCTTTTTCAATAGGTGTCTTTAGGAATAAGTGTGTCTCTTCAAGGAGATAAGTGAACGGACATGTTGGTTCACTTGGGGTTCTATATAAACCCATACTCATTTCTCCCTAAAGATGAGATTGAATATCCTCAATTCTTCTATATGTCTTGTTCGTGTCAAGAGAGTATAAGATACAATTTATGGTTCGCTAGATTCCAAAATTGCGGTGCTTCTATTTTGGATCATCGATTGTTGTATTCTACAAGGCGGACGCCCATCGAACTACAAGCACAAGGGTAGGGGCGAAATCTGTCTTTAGTCAAGTGCATTTATGCATGCCTCAATCAGAATATCAAGTCAGTTCATTCTTTCCTTGTACTACTTTTATAGGATTCTTACACTATTTTACTCATATATTAGGATTGATTCACTACTTTCAATCCTAAACGAATATTGTTATGTTTCTTATATTCTTTATTGAAATTTCTATCATATTTATAATCAAATATATGATTGTTCCCTAACAATCTAAAGACAGAAGTTTAATGAAACAATCATGTGGGTATATGACGATTCTTCATTCTCAAGGACAAGACATAACTTGGCCAATATCACATTAGGAAAGTTCCAATGTGATATGTGTTGGAAGAAGTTCTTGCTAAAACTGATTCATGGAATCTTTTGTCTATTACGCATGAAAATACGTACACTTTTTCCAATTGGCTAGATGATGAGTTCTTGGTTGTATAGTAGTATACGAAAGAACATAGAGCTCTTGTTGCAATTGAAGAAAAATAGAAACAGAAAGAGTGAGAAGATGCATGATATACTTGATCAATTAATTGATGGTAAATATATTGTTCAGTTACCAGAAGTGTTTATATATTTCCATCATATGTACTGTATTTGAATAACTGTTGCATTCATATATACCTTTTCGTTGTAATCATGAAATAGTGTGCAACTATATTGAATTGCATGATATGAAGGCATACATATAGAAATACGTGTTTGTACATATATGCTTGCACTTAACATGAATTTGTAAATTGTGATATGTGCTTATACATTATGAATCTCTGCAAACAAGTCGCATGAAACTGGTATTTACTAATTCATTATCTGACCAGGAAAGATATAGGCATTTTAACCGTGTATGCATATGTGAAAAGTTGCATCCATTGAGTACTGCTTGTCTTTCTTTACATAATATCTTGATCAGTTATCAGTTGACGCATATATGAAATTATGATTCAGTTAGTCAAGTTTCATATGTATAATCATGTTTAATAAACTATTATCAAAGAATCTCTTCATATGTAAGCATGATTAAAGCAAAGAGAGAAGAGAGAAGTGCCTTTGTGTACGGGTCTCGATCGACCTACGAGGGAAACTGAGATCTTGACTTTATTCCATGAACTGGGCGAAATCAGACCTATGATTCAAGTCATATGGATGTATGAATGGCTGAATGGCTGAATGGCTACATTTGGAAAAGCCGAATATACGGTTTTACAAACTTGACGCATCTCAGATGCATACTGCAACTGAGATCATATATTGATCTAACCACGCATCGTGTAATATCTGGATTAGAATTGACTCTGTCTGTACATACCTTTTGGTGTGAGTCTGAAACTAGACTTAAATCATGACTTATGATGTAATCAGATTTTATTTCTCTTGGGCGCGCATGAGAAGATGGTTATGATAAATTGCTGCACAATACTTGATACCCGATAGATATATATGAAGTGGCAAGAACGTAAAGCATTTCAGATGCCTAGCAACTAGTGAGATTGTTATATATGTTTCTATAGTAACAGTGACTTGACGATAGACATTTGAAACAAACCAATATGCAAGGATGCAAGATGTAAGATTGATGCATCGATCCTTTTGCCATTACTTTGTTTGTTTGTCTATATAGTAATCATGGATCTATATATAAAGAATATGTATGTATGAATAGATAATGATTTGTAGTTGCAATTCATGCAATATACATGCTGTACAAGTGACAATGATGTTATATATGGGCAGTCCATGGAACTCCATAAGTCATTTGTAATTGAAGAATTATATTATATGATCTTTGAAAGATTTCAAGGTCTTTATAATCATATAAGTAAGAAGCATCCACTACCAGAAAATAGAACTTGGGCGACGAAATGAAAAAAATCGGGCGACGATTTTTTTTTGCTTTGTTTATTGTGTGCGAGCTATGACAGGTGCATTAAATGTCTGTCGTCACATTTATGGTGATTGCACGAGCAATTAATACCCGTCGCTTCTGTCTTGCCTTCTCCAAGAAGCTATGGTCATGGAGCCACGTGGCATCATCATGCGGTGTGATCCAACGGGGAGGGGTGCCTCGTGAACTATGGACGAGGTTCAATTGTTCGTCTCGTGGATCAAGGCATGCACTCGTCGTGCATATATGCAGACCGTTCCGCTATCCCGTTTTCACTTCCATTTCTGAGAAACAGCACTTGCATTTCTGAGAAACCACTCCTCTTTCTGGTTTTTCTCTGCTTCTCACTTGACTCTGCTTCTACTTTGCGCTGTTGGGTTCTCTTTGTGTTTTACATGTTGCTTATGTGGTTTCTCTGCTAGCTTCTTTTCTTGTGCTCAGTCCCGTGTTCTTACTTGATGTTTGTGTTCTTCCTCCCTTGGTGGCATTGCTTCTTCGTCGAGAATATGGTAAGCCTGGCTTGCTTCTGTCATTCTTTCTACCTTTGTTCGAATTTCTGTGTTTTTGTACTTGTTTGGTTACACTAGATGAAATATGAGTTAGGAATTTCTGGGTTGCGGCTGTGCGCTACGCGCATGTTTTTTGTGAAGTACTGATAGGCGCTAAGATTTTATTCTAGGGTAGATGGATTCTTGAAGTACAATGGACTCGAGTGGGGTTAGCACATCTTCTAGGCCGAGAGCTGACGATGACGGAAGAATGGAGGATTTCGGCCCTCGCGTCAGGGAAAGCAGTTGGTGAGGCCAAGAGAGGTAATGTACGGCATGCCAGCCCATGAGGTCGATTGGTCTGTTGGGGTTTTCCATGGCGTCCCGATGACCAATGTCGCTGGTTCTTCCACATCTAGAAGATACATATTGGAAGATGGAACCGTTTGCAACGAACCCGAGAGCAGCATGACTCTGGCCGAGTTGGAACAATTCCGGGAAGACTGGGGGATCCCACCAACATTTACACTATGGGGACTGTACGAAGGCGAGCTAGCCTGCTACCCGAGGGACGGCTTTGTCGCGGTACACGACAATATGTTTAGGAACTGCTTCTTCCTCCCACTACCTCAGTGCGTGTAGTATCTGCTTAGCATGCTTCAGTTAGCGCCCGGGCAGAAATCCCCTAATCAGTGGCGCCAGTTGCTGTCATTCGGCTGCCTATACTATCTATCGGACATAGGGTGGCCAACTATCAACGATTTTCAAGCCTTATACCGCCTCGCGTACTCAAAGAAGCAAAGTTGCGGGGGATGTGTTTCTTTTGCTGCTCGGGACGTACCTCCCGTTACCGGCCATCCCACGTCCATGAACAACAACTGGCGTTCGAAGGTCGTGCTTGCAGGCGGTCGATGGCAGAGGAACTGCTCGACGTATGTGGTGCCTAATAGGTTTAAGCCTATCCAAGACTAGTCCTTCTCGCTCTCGGAGTTCGAGAAGCGACGTATCACGCGGCTGTTCGCGTCCTGGCCGTCGGACGTGGACCGTAGCTCTTACGACTTGACCCGATGGAGCGTTTTAGTTCACTGTGGACTTGGCCGCATGCCTGGTGGGGTTCCTAGTTAAATGCCTCTTTCTTTTTCTTGTACTCGCGCTACACCTTTATTCATAAATGTTACACTTCTAACTGTTGTGCTTGCTGGCAGAAAAAATACCCAAGCGCAAACCCCGGACATCATACCCGCGCGACATGGATTTAGACATGGACCTCCTGATTGACCTTTTGGAGGTTGGGAAGGTTGCCACTCTTACAGACGTAGGCGCAGAGGACTCTAATGCTCGTGTCTCTGAAAGCCCTGTACTCCTAGAGGTTCTAGACCAAGGGTACAGGAAGCCACCGGGCGATAGTAGGGGTCCCGGGAGGACCGGCGACGTAGTCAACATCAATGTTGGCGAGAAAAATAAATCCTCGTCCAAGAGGTCAAAATCCTGTGACGAAGGAGTGACGCTTATTGGAATGAGCATGCCTAGCACCTTGCCACCCCGAAAGAAGCATAAAGCGGCGGGGCCTTCGGCTGACTAGTTAGTGAGCTTAGCTGGTCTAACTCCGGCCGTGCCCCCGATTCGGAGGACACCCATCTGACAGGTGCTGGACGAGTACGGCTACGCCGAAGAGAAGTTCGTGCATCGCATGTTGGCAGACCTGAAGGGCATCAAGTTGGACAGGATCTGGATAGGGTCCAACACACCCCAGATGAATCGGCAACACGCGCGGGAGGCGATGATGAAGGTAGATTTCCTACTTCCTCTGATTTCCATTTACTGTCCGAGAGTTTGTATCTTTAACAACACTTCTTGCAGGCTCTTTTTGTTGTCTATGCTATTGACGCCAGCGAAGACACGAACGAGATGAAGGAGCACCTGGCCAGCCTTAATGACCAAATCAGCTATCTTCAGGCTGAGAAGAAGAAGATTGAGAAGGAGCTGGAGGCGGGGAAGAAAGAGAATATCGCGCTAGCCGATAAGTTGGCCAAAATCCGCCTTCATGCCAAAGAACTGGAGGGGAAGGCCGAGCGGGTGGTCGCCTTGGAGCGCAACATAGAGGCGCTGCAGCGGGAGAATTCTAAGCTACGGTCGAAGCTGAAGGACCGAGACGATCAGATTGTCGATCTGCGGGGCCAGATTCCCACACAGGGTGAACTTGCCGTTGCCAAGTTCAAAGAGTCGGACGAGTTGAAAGCCATGCTCCAGGCGGCCCGTGAAGGTGGTATCACCGAGAAGTTTGGCGAATGGAGCCGCCTTGGCTACTTGGACAAGGCGAAAATGACAACAGACCTGATTGCGGCCCGGGAGGCAAAAGAGAGGAAGTCGAAGTCTAAAGCTGCTACCGGCAGGGAATATGATGTCTTGGAGTGTGAGCCGTCCGAGAGGGTTACAGAGAAGGAAGGCGATGGTGATGATGACATGGCTGAGTCGTTCGAGGATAAGGACGGGGAAGGCCGTGAAGTGTAGGGTGAAGATAGGACCATGTACTTGATCCTGGTGACTTAACGTCCAGAGCATTTTATAAAGACCCATTGGTGGTATACACCGGGATACCGGGTTGTAATATATTATGCTCAACTTATGGGTCACTTACATCGCCTGGTGTATTGCCTCGACTATACTCGAGATTCTAATGGATTGACTTACATCCCGGTCGACATTACTCGAGATATTATTTGACTGATGCTTGTGGAATGTCATCCCGATGACTTCACTCGGGATATTATTTGACTTATGCCTGTGGAATGCCATCCCGGTGACTTTACTCGGGATATAATTGTATGCCTGTGGAATGCCATCCTTGTGAGTTTACTCAGGATAGTAATTGACTTATGCCTGGAGTTTGGAATTAATCAAAATTCGTGTATTGTATTTTCTTAGACCTTTGTGGGGGGAAAAAGCACCTGCCGGGACATGTTAACCTCCTTTCCTGTTAGACTTACAAAAAAAATGACAATGGGTCTCCTTCCTCCCTTTAAACTGGGTAGAATCTGAGGTGTTCTGTGTTCCAGGGGTGCCCGGTGACTATCCCATCCTGATCTCGGAGGAAGAATGTGGCTGGGCCAACCTCCTCGACTATCTCGAATGGCCCTTCCCATGTTGGATCCAGGGCGGCCGTCTTGGTCGTGATTTTCTTCATCACCCAGTCCCCCAGTCCCAACATCCAGGTCCTGACTTTATTATTGTAATGACGCGCAACTCGTTGCTTGTAGACCTAATTATGCAAGTCTGTCATTTCCCGCCTTTCTTCAATGAGGTCGATATTCAATTGGAGGCCTTGCTCGTTGGTCGCAGCATCAAAGTTCTCGACCCTGCCCGAAGGTATGTAGGTCTCGATCGGCAAGACACCTTCTGTGCCGAAGGCCATACATAAGGGTGTCTCTCCCGTTGCTTCTGTTGCTGTGGTTCTGATTGCCCATAATACCTCCGGCAACTTCTGTGCCCACAGGCCCTTGGCATCATCCAGCTTCTTTTTTAAAAGCTTTTTGATGATCTTGTTGACTGTCTCTAATTGACCATTGGTCTGCGGGTGTGCCACGGACGCGAACACCATCTTTGTGCCCATATCCTTGGTGAACTCGATCAGGTGGCTGTTGTTGAATTAAGTTCTGTTGTCCGTGACGATTGTCTCTGGGACCCCGAATCTACAATATATATTTTTTATTAGGAAATTCTTCACGCACTCGGTGGTTACTTTCCCAAGAGGCTCCGCCTCCACCTATTTTGCATAGTAGTCAACGAACACTATCACATACTTGAATTGTCCGGGGGCCGTGGGCAGGATCCCGATGAGGTCCAAACCCCATTGTGCAAAAGGCCATGGCGATAGCAAGATTGATAGAGCGATAGAAGGGGAATGTGTCCCGTTGGCGTGTAAATGGCACTTACAGCACCGAGCCGACATCTTGTCCGCCATGGCCCCCATGTTAGGCCAGAAAAATCCTGCGCGTAGCGCTTTATGTGCCTACGACCGAGATCCCGAATGGTTCCCGCATACTCCTTCGTGTATCTCCTCCATGATTACTTGCCCTTCCTCCTCTATCACACAGGTTGGGAAAACTGTAACCTCTGCGGTATAGCTTTCCGTTCATGAGCGTGTATCTAGCACACCTCGATTGGAGCTTTCGTGTCTGCCGCCTGTCGTCCGGGCACACCCCCTCCTTCATGAACTCTACTATGGGATCCATCCAAGTAGGCTCTTCGGGTCCCGCTTCAATCGTGAATATTTCCGAGATGGTCTTACTTATACTCGGTTTTCCCAATACCTAGATCCTTGCCTTCCTTCGCCCCTTCAGTAGCAAGCTGAGCAAGAGCATCTGCATTGCTATTTTCCTTCCGCGGGATGTGCGTCACAGAAGCTGACTTAAAGTGTTGCATGAAGGCTTTCGACAGGTCTTGATAAGAGCTCAATTGCGGCTCCTTGGCATCGAAACTCCAGTTGACCTGATTTATGACCAGCTGAGAATCGCTATACACTTCGACACTTTCGACGCCAATATCACGGGCGAGCTGCAACCCGCCAATCAGTGCTTCATACTCCGCAACGTTGTTGGAGGTCTTAAATTGGAATTCTAAGGCGTACTCATGCTTGAACTTATCTGGAGTTTCCAATATGATTCCCGCCCCACTCTTGTGTCTCGTCACCGAGCCATCCATAAATAGTTTTCAATGTGGTGGGGGCAGGCCATCATTACCCTGCCTGGCTTTGGAGGAAAGCTCCCTTGTGCCTGCCAGTTGCTGGGGCTCTACCAGATTATCCACCGCCTTCATGGGCGTGAGTTCGGATATAAAGTTTGCTGCCGTCTGCCCCTTTATGGCGACTCACGGCCGGTAATGAATATCGAACTCTCCAAGCTCTATTGCCCATTTCACCAGTCTCCTATTGACCTCTGGTTTTTGCATGATCTGCCTGAGGGGGTGATTGGTGTAGAGTGTTATCAAGTGTGCCTGGAAATAATGTCTGAGCCTTCTTGCTGTCACGATAAGCGCCAAGGCAAGTTTCTCAACGTCCGGGTACCTGCTCTCAGTGGGAGTGAATCCCTTCCCGGCGTAAAACACTGCATGCTCGACGTCAAACTCCTTTCTTATCAACACTAAGCTGACTGCCGTTTCTGATGCTGCGATATACAAGTAGAGCATCTCGCCCGGGGATGGCTTTGACAAGACTGGTGCGGACGTGAGATATATCTTTATTTGCGTGAAAGCTTCCTCCTGCTCGGGTCCCCAGATTATCTTCTTACAATGCTGGTCCCGCAACAGCCGAAAGAAGGGGGCACACTTATCTGTGAGTCATGACACAAATCTCGCTAGGGCGACGATCTTACCGGCCAACGACTGCACTTCATTCCTCTCCTTGGGCCTTTCCATGTCTAGGATGGCTCTGATCTTCTCTGGGTTGGCTTCTATTCCCCTCCCACTCACTATGTGGCCAAGGAACTTCCCTTTCACCACCCCAAATATGCACTTCTGAGGGTTCAGTCTCATCCCGTACCTCAATATCACCTCGAAGACCTTCTCCAGATGCCCCACATGCTCCTCGGCTGTTAGACTTTTGACGAGCATGTCGTCGACATATACTTCCATTATTTTCCCGAGGTACTCGGCGAACATGACATTCATTAACCGCTGGTAGGTGGCCCCCGCAATCTTTAATCCAAAGGCCATGACCTTGTAGCAATATAACCCCTTGTCAGTCGTGAAGGTTGTGTACTCCTCATCCCCCGCGTGCATTTGTATCTGATTATAACCCGCTTAAGCGTCCATGAAGCTCAATAATTCAAACCCGAACGTGGAGTCCACTAGCTGGTCTATGCGGGGAAACGGGAAACTGTCCTTGGGGCATGCCCTGTTGAGATTCGAGTAATCCACACACATTCTCCATTGTCCTGTTGACTTCTTCGGGACCATAACCACATTGGCCAGCCATTGGGGGTATCTGACCTCTCGGATGAACTTGATTTCCATTAACTTCCTTACTTCTCCCATCATGGCATCGTATTTCTCTAGCTTAAACATCCTTTGTTTTTGTCTTACAGGAGGGAATCCCTTCTCGATGCCATGCTTATAGGTCACGATGCCGCTCGATATCCCAGGTATATCTTTGTAGGTCTAGGCGAAAGCCCTACTATTCCTCCTCAGGAATGCCACTAGAGCCTCTCGCACTTCAGGTGCTTGACCCTTCCCTATAATTACTTGTCAACTCAGGAATTCTTCTAACACCGACACCATTTATGTCTCTCCTATCGTGCCGGGATGCTCTGTGTCAGATTTTGCGTTGTCCCGGGGATCCGCATATGAGTCAGAGGTGGAGACTGCGGCCTGGCCTGCAGTGAGGACCTCCGACCTTCTCTTCCTGTCGTCAACCGCGTAACAATTTCTTGCCGCCACATGGTCCCCTCGGATCGTAATGACTCCAGTTAGGGTTGGGCCTTCATCATCAACATGTGACCGGCAACAAACAACTTCAGCTTCCATAAGGCTGGCCTTCCCAAGATCCCGTTGTAGGATGACTCACAATCAACCACGATGAATTCAACCATCGCGCGAGCGACACCCTCTCGACCTTTCAGGCTCACTCCAAGGCTATCGGATTCGAGAGGCTGAACGACGTCGCCCGAGAAACTCATTAAGGGGTCATGGTCTTGTATTAACTTGCTACGCCCTCGATGTAGTCCATCCCAAGCACTCCGGAATAACACGTTGATCGAAGCCCCCGTGTCAACCAGGATCTTCTTCGTTATGTAGTGGTCGAGTTGTAATGTTATTAAGAACGGGTCCTCGTGCGGCCTTATACCCTCCTCTTCCTCTTCTAGGAAGGTTACGGATTTCCAACCGGTAGCCACCTATTGATTGTTGCTACTTCCATAGGTGAAGACTTCCCGGTCATCCCTCTTTCTTGTACATTGTTTCTTGGCCCTGTTGCTCTTGTGATCTATCCGGGAGCCGCCATGTATAGTGTGTATCGTCCCGTACACTTCCATAGCCCCTACATGCCTCTACCAGGGCACTTATTGCTGTAATTTCCCTTCTTTCAGCCGATTTTCCACCGCCTTTTTCAACTCTATGCAGTTGTTTATGTGATGACTTGCCTCCCCGTGATACCCGCAAAATTTCCCCATGTCTTCCTTAGTGAGCCGCGATGCGGGGAATTTCCTTGCCGCGGGAGGCGAAATGACATACTTTTTTTCATTCCATATTGCCTCGTAAGTGGCGTTAAACGTCGAGAAATGCTCTTTGTTCGCTGGTGCCGCTCTCACGTACCCCGTGTCCCGGTAGGAGCCCTTCGCCTTTGCTTGTGAATCATATTGCCTTCCTACTACCCTTTTCCTTGTGCCTTTTTCCCGAGTAGGAACTCGGCTCTTGCTCTCCCTTCCAGGCCTGAACTTCCTGGACCACTTGCACTGGCGATCCTTCACTCACCTCGATCTTTCTTTTCCTGACTGAGCTTCCCCCGTAGGTATCGTGATCCGCCTACGCGTGCCTGATCGCCATTTCTATAAGCTCGTCGTAGCCTTGTGGATTTTTGATTCTCACAACATACATGAATTTTCTGAGAAGTAGTCCCTGAACAAACGCCTCCTCTGTAACCTTTTTGTCAAAGTTCCTGACCCTGGCGGTGGCTCCTTGCCAACGGTTCACGAAGGCTTTCAATCTCTCGCCTCTATCCTGCTTAACCTTGACTAGTTGGGCGGTGTTCTGTCCATCCGTTCGCAGGATGAATTTGTTGATGAACCTGTCGGCCAGTTGCCGGAAGCAATCAATCAAGTCCGACGAGAGCTCATAGAACCAGCTTAGTGCCTCCCCCGACAAGGTTTCTTGGAACATGTTACAACATATCGCATCCGAGTACCCTTTGGCGTTGGTGTGAGACTTGAAACTATCTAGGAAAAGATGAGGGTCCCGATCCCTGTTGTAGTTTAGCTTCAACAGTTTAGCTGTGCTCGATCGGGCGAACCGGGTGATCGCTCTCGTGAATGACCCCCCTCTTTCTTTGAAACTTGCTCGAGTTGGATTGTGCGCCCCCTTCTCTCAGTGTCAGTGACCCTTTCGGTTAAACTCGCAAAACTATCCCTGATCGCCCTCAGGGTTTCTTCCATTTCTCTCGATATTCCAGCATGGCGATCCGGGATCGGCTGGGGCAAAGGGCGGGGGTCCGTCATTTCTCATTTCATCATGGAACATATTCGTTCCTATATGCATGGTCCTGCAATCCCCCCCCCCCCCCGGCCGTGCACCTACCAATCTTGACGCGGCCGCCTGGTCTGACTCGGCCACCCTATCCAACTCTGCCGCCTTATCTAAACGCTTCCCGTTGACCTATTCCTCGGGATAGGGCGCTTAGTAGCGTGGCGTTTTCTTTTTCTAGCATGTGCTCCCTTTCGGAAGCTTCTTCCTGGTCTCTAACCCTCTGTTGCTCCAGCCGAGTAATTTGAGCCCTCATCCCTTCCATCGCCTCCGCTATCTCTTAAGCCTTTAAGTCTCGCGGCTCTCCCTCCGGCATTTCCTCCCGGATACCTCTTCCTGCCCCTCGTGATCTTCCTCTTGCTTCCGGGGTTCTTGCAAGTATTAGTTCTCTTCGTTCTTCTCTTCCCGCCTCCCGCTCTAGGTGGTCGCTTGACTCGGCCATTGAGCCACGTCGGTTTTTAGTACGAGTTCCCACAGACGGCGCCAAATGTTTCTGCACAATCCCAGACGGGGTATGCGGAAGCTGATGGTGGGTCTGATAGGCTATTACCTCCTCTCCTGGTACCCTGCAAGTGAAAGGATGACCGAGAACCTCCAGTCTTTCCTCCTCCGATGATTAAGTCAGTTTCTGATGGGCCAAATGGTAATTAACAGGGGTAGTAATTGTACCTGACAAGCTGATGGTTGGGTTGTATTTATAGCCCAACCGATGCTCCCTTTCCCAAGAAACCGATGTGGGATTCCATGTCCAGTTTCAAGGTGGATTTCTCTCGTACCTGTAATCGTTCGGAGCCCAATATTATGACCATGATTAACCCGGCCCATCTAGCTTATGGGCGGGATCCTTAAATCGGCTACGGTTGTGGTGTAATGCCTGTAGGTTTACGGGCTAGAGAGGTTGTTTCACACACAACCGACTACACATGTCTTCTTGATGCCCAAAGCACCTTCATCAGCCATAGAGAAACCCAACTCCTCTGGGTTCAGAGGCAAAGGAGCAAAGGTCAGTATATGGCATGCACGCTTACCATCAGGAGTCGTCTCTTCTTCCCTGCTCCACAGCACACCGGCGACTTTGGCTAGCAACGAGAACGCCGGAACCTCCCGAATGTTCACAGATCTCTTCGCTTTTAGGAAGAGGGAGGCCAAGGAGGGCGAATTAGGCACAGTGAGGGCATGGGCCGAGTTAGCCCTAAACACTATCGGTAGAGGCATTGGTGCCCTAGGCGCCTCTGAAACCAGGTCAATAACCTCTTCAGTCTCTCGGGGACAGACCTCACCCCCATGATTCAACATAGAACAAGTGCGGCATCTTCGAACCAATCTCTCATACTTGTAGATCACCTGAAGAACATTCGTTGATGAAACCCTAATACGGTGATCCAATCACACCGGTTGGTTCAGAGGTAAGGTAAGCCGGACTCGGGCAAGCCCTCGCTGGAATCCACCGTGGTCAACCTGCAGAACCACTCCAATAGTCTCTGCCACCAACCTCGATGTCGCTGCTGTTGAGAGCGCCGCCGGGAGTCCTTCGATCCCAACCTAGATCCACACAAAATCTAATGGCACAGACATGATGTCTGAGAAGCCATCATAATCGTTGAGGATGATCATGGCTCTCTGGTACTTTCATGGTCCTCCTCTCTTCACTCTGTTCACATCCCTCTCTGACGAGAACGTGAACAAAAATCGGTCTCCTCTTGCTTGCACCTCCATCGGAGTTGGAAGCCTCCACATGGAGCGAACTGCTCCTGAATGCATCGAAAATAATTGCACTGAAAATAATATATATATATATATATATATATATATATATATATATATATATATAGAGAGAGAGAGAGAGACCCTACTTTCTTTTTCCCTATTTTGATGTAATTTGAGTTGAAGTCTCCATTTTCTATTTGAAATTAGAAAACAATCTCATGATTGATCTCATGTATCTAATTTACGGCACCATGCCAACCCCCCTCCCATCTCCATCTCCTCCCTCTTTTGGGAACAAGAAAAATGACCATAAGAAACCACACGCCACATCTAAAGAAAACACAACCATTTTGACGCCATCTCCATTATTAATCACTTCCTCCTCATCAAAGTGTGAAAGAATAAGAGAGAAAATTGACATATCGATGTTGAGGTATCACATGTCACCAGCATACAAGCACGTTCTTGCTTGAAACTCTTATTTGGATGTGGATATATATATGATGCTTCCCAGAAAAGACCAGCCAATCCCTTTGTCACCACCATCGTACACACTCTCCCGTGATGGTGAGATCGGTGTCGTATGTGTATAAGTTACAGAGTCACGGACAATGCTCCATGCCAATACTCTTTCTTTGTCACGAGCCTAACACTAATCTAAGTTATTCATTCTTATAACATTGCTACACTAATTATATATTTAAGAGTAGTTAACATTTCCAAATTTTCATTGATATGTTATACTGAAAAGCATAACCGCACAAGATAAGAGAACCAATATATAATATGTACTTAGCCTCTTTTGCAGCGGGCAATTTTATCGTAGATATAAATAGATCAAGCTATTCTAAAAGCTGCGACCTTAGAAAATTAGAAATAGAGAGCTAATTGAGAAAATAAGCTTAAATTTTTTTGTAATGACCCGCAATCGCAAACATCGTGATTCGGAAGTGAAAATAGTAGCACGTACACCGTACCCCGTAGGTTTTAAACCAACAATGAGAAGTTAGACCATGTTTGGTTCATGGAATCAAGCCATTAGAAAAAAAAATCATTATTTTCTTTTGTTTAGAAACCAAAGAAAAAAGAGTGGGAAAGGAAAGTGGTTCTCACATGAAAGGAAAATTGGGTGGAAAATGGTTCTCTCCCCCCACCTTAAAAATTAATTTTCCTTTCTCTTGTCAAAAGAAAATTCAAAGATTTCTTTTCATTTTCTTTACATTCCTTGAACCAAACTAGGCCTTAAAGTATCAGAAGTTATGTATATTCAAAATCTCCTGCAACTGTCAGTGAGCTGTGGCTTGGTTGGTTAAGGTGTTTAACTGACAACTTTGAGGTCATGGGTTCAAACCTCACGACATATGTAGGGTGTGTAAATTATTAATAAAAAAGTAAAAAAAAAAATCTCCTGCAACTAATATTTTGAATGGTAAGCTGAACCTCAAAAACTCTGAAGCGGAATAACAATAGGGTAACCTCAAGTCACATGAGACATTTTAGCTGGAAATCCCATATACTCACCTTGTCGGAATCAAAAAAAGATTCTCATATGCTGGCAATTTCCAGAAGTTTTAAACTAGATAAGAAAAAGACAAACCACCAACCCCATAATATATCCATTCCATAATTTCCACTGCTATATAAGCCCTGACGCCAAAGCCACAAACCACCATCAACGTACTTCTCCAAGAAACTAAACTACTCAGTGTTGAGAAAGAGAGAGCTCGATCGAGAGACATGGAAGCATACAAAAAGCTTGTGATCGTTGCAGCTCTGGTGTTGGCATTGGCCATTGGTTCCAACGGTCAGGGACAGAGCTCCATCTGCCGCATGACCAAAGATGGCTTCCTGGCCTGTGCTCCATCAGTGACTGCGAGTGCGACTCCTGGGTTTATACCTGCAGCCCCCACTGCCGAGTGTTGCTCAGCTCTCTCCGTCGCCGACTTCCCGTGCCTGTGCTTCTTCATGAGAAACTCCAAGATTCTCAATGCCTATGGCGTCGACCCTAGCCTTGCCATGCAGCTCCCTGCTAAGTGCAACCTTGCCCGGTCCGTGCATTGCTAAGAACATCATCGATCACGGTGCTCTATCTTTTTCTTGGAATGCTTGCTAGTTAATTAAGTTGTGTTTATGCCAAGTTGTGTTGTGTTCTTCAAGTACTTCCGTTTGTTATTTTGATGTTGTTCTTCAATGTGTGGAGGTATGTTTTGGTACTTAGTTTCGTTGTAGTACTTGTAAACTTATGTTTCTGCATGTGTTTTGATTAATTCATGGACTTTGCTTAGACACCAACCCTGCCACTTATTTTTGTTTCAAATTAACGTTCGTTATATATGCGATACACAAGTACACAACCGTTCATATATGTGCTTCATCGTATACTGTATAGATCGAAGACATGCACTGCAAAATAGGAATTGTCCACTGAATAGGTATAAGGTATATATAAATGGTGGAAACTAATAAAACTTAATTAGATATTGTGGTGAATTAGTTGATTGTTTGATTCACTTCAAGTACAATATTATATACAGAAGACGTGCTAACTTCTAGCTAACTTCTAGGACTAGATAAGGAAAACCAACTAATGCTAGCTTAAGTAACGTGATTATAGAGAGATATCGATACAAGTCCCTAACTATTTGGAACAGTTTCCTTTGATTCTTCAATACTCCCCCTTAAGTTAGAGTGTATGTTAATTACACCTAACTTACTCAACAAATCAGTGAACTGTGTAGATGTGAGTGGTTTGGTAAAGAGGTCTGCTGGTTGATCTTGTGTTCGAATGTAGGTAGTCTTGATCAGACCTCTTTGGATTTTCTCACGAACGACATGACAATCAATCTCTATGTGTTTGGTTCGTTCATGGAAAACTGGATTGGATGCAATATGTAAAGCAATTTGATTGTCACAGAAAAGTAATGTTGGCTACGTATCTGTGACATTTAGGTCTTTCAATATATTCTGCAACCAAGTAATCTCACAAGTAGAAGCCATGGAACAATACTCTGCTTCCGCACTTGATCTAGATATTGTTTCTTGCTTCTTTGTTTTCCAAGAGATAGGTGAATTACCAATAAAAATGCAATAACCAGTAATTGACCTTCTAGTGTCCTTACAACGTGCCCAATCTGCATCACAAAAGGCACGTAATTGAAGTGTACCTTTAGATGGCAATAGCAAACCTTGTCCCGGCGTTTGCTTTAGATAACGTAACACCTTGTGCGCTGCTTCTAGATACGGTATTCTTGGCTTATCCATGAATTGAGAAAGAATGTGTACCGCATAGACAAGGTCGGGTCTTGTAATGGTGAGATAAATAAGTCTACCTACCAATCTTCGATATTGAGATGGATCGGTAAGTAACTCTCCGTCTCTTTGTGTCAAAGCAATGTTGTACTCTACAGGAAACTTTGTAGGTCTTGCTCCAAGGAAACCGGAGTCCTCCAATATCTCCAATGCGTATTTGCGCTGGCTTAACATGATACCTTGCTTTGATCTGGCCTTCTATGCCAAGAAAATATTTCAACACTCCCATGTCTCTTAACTTGAACTTGCTGGATAGGAAAGTACTTCACAACATTAATATCTTCGAGATTGTTTCCTGCCAAAATAATGTCATCGACATACACTACAAGTACAGTGAATGTCTCTTTGCAGTTTCGAACAAATAGTGAGTAATCAGACCAGCTTTGATGAAAACCAGCCCTTTTGAGTTCATTAGACAACTTGATGAACCATTGTCTTGAAGCTTGTTTGAGGCCATATAAATATTTGTGAAGCTTGCATACCCGATTCTCCCCCTTTCCTCCAAAACCAGGAGGAAGTTGCATATAAAAATCCTCAGACAGATCACCATTCAAGAAGGCATTACTTACATCAAGTTGGTGAAGATGCCAACCACGCAAAGATGACAAACTGAGTAGGACACGAACTGTGGTGAGCTTAGCAACCGGAGCAAAAGTTTCGCGATAACTAATCCCTTCCACCTGACTGTATTCATTGGCAACAAGACGAGCTTTATATCGTTCTATGCTGCCATCCGGGTTGTACTTGATCTTGTACTCCCATTTACATCCAATAGGACGTTTGTGAGCAGGTGGGGATACAAGGCTCTAGGTTTTGTTTGCTTGCAGCGCATCAATTTCATGTCTCATGGCGTGAGGCCTCACGCCATTTTGGATCTTTAACGGCTTGAGAATAAGACGTAGACTCTCTGTCCAAGGTTAGAGCAACAGCAAAAGCTCGATGGTTATCAGATAATCGATCATAAGACAACACATGTGAGATAGAGTGTGTCGTACCTGGGATCGTGGTCGGTGAAGATGGTGGAACGGTACGGGAGGGGAGAGCTGCCTCAATGTGAAAGTCTTGCAGTAGGCTTGATGTTCTTGTTGGCCTTGTAGAGCGATGCAGAGTATGTTGATCGGGAGGAGCAGGAGGACTAGACACGGGATTTGTGGTGGTGGCAAATTGTGTGGTGGGAATAGGATATGAAGACGTGGTTGGAGAAGGAATGGATGGATCGAGAGTTGATGCAGCGGAATGAGAAAGAGTTGTATTCCAATGGTGTTGTGTTAAGAGATGAGGCTGAGTCACGTGACTGAGATAGAGAGGGAGTATCGATAACTAGAGTAGGATTGTTAATGATAGGAGCTGTAATAGAACTAGGAGAAGGACATGTGTGAGAAGATTATGTGTTTCATGTGCGCTAAAATCACGCAATGTCCCCCAAAAATTGAAAGAGTTAACGTCAGGCTGTAAACTGGGAGGAGAATCAGGAAGTGATGGAGATGAGGTTTTGTAATGGAAATCAGTTTCATGAAATATCACATCACGTGAAAACAAGAGTTTCTTCCTTTTGAAATCATAGACTCTATAGCTCTTTTTGCCTTGAGGATAACCCAAGAAAATACACTCAATCGATTGAGGGTCAAACTTACTTGGCTTGGATAGATGAGTAGAGACAAAACATCGACAACCAAAAACGCGGAAGTGATCATAGGATGTTTCTTTGGAATGGAGTTTTTCGAAAGGAGTTTTACCCTTCAAAAGTGGAGTCGGTGTACGATTAATGAGGTAGCTTGCAGTCAAAATAGCTTCACCCCAAAAAACGTTTTGGAAGATTGGCCTGGAAAAGAAAAGCACGAGCCACATTTAAGAGGTGACGATGCTTTCTTTCGGCAACACCATTTTGTTGGGGATTATTGACACATGTTGTCTGGTGTTCAATACCTTTGGACACATAAAAAAGAGGCATGTTAAATTCTGGACCATTGTCACTTCTAACGACTTTCACACATTTGTCAAATTGATTTTCAACTAAATTGACAAAACTGACAAGAAGGGAACGAGTTTCAGATTTACATTTGATGAAAAAAACCCAAGTACCTCGTGAATGATTATCAACGATGGTTAAGAAATATTTTGCACCGGTGAGTGAAGAAACATGGTAACCACCCCAAATGTCAACATAGATTAATTCAAAACATTTTTTGCTAAAAGTAGTACTTAAAGGAAATGGTTGTCTGGTTTGCTTTGCCAAAGGACAAATCAAACAATTATTTGGTGCACAACTGGTTATGGAAGTAGAAAAAGAAAACAACGATGATACTCTTTGGGAAGGATGCCCCAATCTTTGATGCCAAAGGTTTGATTTCTGAACATGAGCCACACTGCACGTCCCTTTCTGTTGGATATCGAGGCAGTACACTCCTTCCCTCTCATGGCCCATCCCAATCATCTTCCCCAATCGTAAGTCCTGCATAATACACAGTTGTCTCAGAAATATGGTCACATAAAATGAATCACAAGCTAGTTTGCTGACTGTTATCAGGTTCAAATAAAATGAAGGCACACATAAGAGATTCAGATACGTACTATATATATACGCTCTCTCACACTCCAACTTCAGTACATAAAGTAAAAAGATGATGCTTCAGCTGAACAACTTATTCTACTATAAGAGCCTTTCAAAAGAAACTTCCTCTTATTGCTGCCGGCCGCTAAGTGTATCGGTCATACTAATGTTTTAGTTGCTAAGGCAACTGCTCTTCGTGAAGGTTCACATATATACTGCCCTGTTGAATCAACGTGCTCATATCATTGCATGTGGAAGGCAACCGCAAACTCCTGATCGATTGCCATTTGCCTCCAAGAGTGTACTTCGACTCGGTGGCGCATTCGTACTCGTTCAAGATATCCAATGCCTTGCTTTCTCAGTTCTCCTCCGTTATTTTCCTCATGTTTATCGTGAAGCTAATTTTTTAGCAGATAAACTTGCTGAACGAGCTCATTATCTTTCAAGACCCTTGGTTTGGCATTCTTTGCCCCTCTCTCTATTCCCGACGTTTTATTTGCATAAGCTGAGAAGGGTTTCTCCATGAGACTTTGTTTGTTAGTTGTTTCTTGTAATTTATTCTGACTTCAAAAAAAAATTCAAATAAGTGTGCATATATTAGCCAAGTAACATTGTCTTGATTAAGACTATGCTTCAGATGGTGGCTTAGAAATTAATCATTGGAGTGATATTGGACGTATGAATTCCAACCAAGCATTCGTCATTGACCGAGAAATTGAGATCACCTAACCATGATACAAAAAGTTAGGACCAAATTATATAACTTGTCAAGAACTTTGAAACGTGCCGGCAAGAAATGAAACAAGTTCAACTAGCTAGTGTGAGTGAAAATGGGTCTCATTTACGGGCGAACTCACCAAGACTAGCTACCTCTACGTCTATACCTAGTAATAGTTGTACAGAGTTTTTTGCTAAAAGAAGGGCAATTACGGATTTTAACCTTTTGGGGCCCTATTATATGATAACAACGAGTGGATTGAGCTTGAAAATTGAAATGATTGTTTAGGCCCTAAAAGGCAAAAATCAGAATTATTAGGCAAAAACCTGATTCCTATAAAACTTGAGGACCAAATAGCAAAGCAAACGGGCTCTAGGGTTTTATCTACTAGGAAACCAGTATAAATACACAGAGCAGGGTTTAGCAGTCAAGCAACACAGCAACTGCAACACCCTTTGGCTTCCTCCATCCCAAATTCCCGATCTTCGTGTACAGTTTTGCTCTCCATCTGTAACCTATTATTGATGATTTACTTCTCTTTGTGTTCATTTGATTTATCAATGATTTTGAGTCTCTCATTTTGTGTGAATGAAAGATTTATAGCGCCTCCATTAATCCCAGATAAGCTGAGTTTTCGTGCTTAACTGATTCATAGGAGGCCAAAAACGACTCTGGAAGTTTCGCTGATAAATGCCTTGTATTTCTTATTTTCATAAAGGCGTTTACTAGTAACTCTGCCATACATTACTTTTGATTCTGTTGTCTCTTTTCCCAGTTGGATACCAGTATATCCATTACTTTTGTTGAATTGATTACTCCCATGAAATAGTTTGGGCTTTGTTCGTTATTCACAAAAATATGGAGAAAGGTTTGTTCTTGTAACATGGTTAGATGGGTTGCTCTGCTAAAAGAGTTTCAAATTCTTATGAGATGTGGCAATGGAATGAGATTGGGCAATTTACATGCGAAATGTGTTACATGTTATCAAATGGATTTGTTCACAGATCAGGTAAACAATAATGGTTACAGATTTGAAATCAAACAGAAAAATGGAGTAGGGCATTTGAAATCAAACAGAAAAATGTTCGACTTCAATAAGCGCTCTGCTAGACATTATGAAATAGTTTTATGTTATAGGTTATGAAATAGTTTTTAGTTTATAGGTATTTGCAAGTGATGAGAAAACAGACAGGGACATCTGCACTCTTTGGAGATTGATGACTTGTTCTAATGGGAATCTCTTTGATGCATTACTCTTTGCTTTAGTACGTAGAAATGGTTGAAAACTTGAAATTACTTGCCCTTGTTCACTGAAATCTTCATTCACCAAATCAAGTATATCTAAAACCGACATTTATAATCCGGACATGAACCATGAACACTTAAATCTAAATACGAATACGATTTTGGAATGAGTACAAAGATGACTTTCTCATAACTATCAATGTTACTCATTTTCAATACTTTGATTTACAAATCTTCAAGCAAAACTTTGCATGATATCAAATTGGTTTTAGCTCATAAGTCTCATAGACCATAGATCAGTCATTATTTAGTTTCCTCAAATATCATAAAAACAATAGATGGGCAACAAAATATAAGACAAATAATCATAACAACAAAAACAAACCAATTATAATGATCTAGCTACAGATTCTTATACATAGCTGTCACAAGATTATTGTTCAACCAAACTTCACAAGGTTTATGCATTGCTCATAATATTTGTATACCCATCGTGTCAAACAGAACGGGCAAGAGACAACAGCAACAGCATAATAACAGTACAAGGAGATTATTCACAAGGTTTATGCTTCACTAATGTCCTAGTACAAGGAGATTCAAAACTTGTGATGGATTGTGCTAAAGATGTAACTATCCCCCCATGGAGACCGATAAATAGTGTTCCTCACATCCAAAATATACTCTATTTATTTGAAGCATGGTTTTAGAGAAACAATATTTTGTAACCGATGGCAATTGCCAACATTGGCCTACTCCAAGACCAAGACTCAAGAGAAGCTCCTAGAGCCATTTATCTCAATCGATAAGGATCAAGATGCCCAAGAGGCTTCTGTATTTAAACTCTTACAATGAAGCAGCGCCTACATGAGAGCTGAGACCCAAGGTTTTGTTGGAAATTTGAAAACAGACTCAGACTCCAAATAAGATCAAACACTAGTACAGTAGTACCTTGATACTCCACAATGCATTTGCAATTCCAAGTCCAAAATACAGGATATTATGATATATGATGTATTTTGACTATTTTCTTTTGCCAGCATTTACAGAAGCATATTACTCGAACCACTTTCAAGAAAATTTTATAAACGCATTTATGCTGAGATGTGTTGACAGATGGGCCGATAGAATATGTAACGATTGCATGAATGATGGTGTCTATTTAATTGCCTTAACAAAATAGATGGGAGTGACAATTTCTTCAAATGTCATTAAATATAAGGATCTATAACATAGCCCTGTCTGCATATTCATATTTTTGCCTAATCAAAATTTCCATTGTCGAAGCTAAGCTGTTAATACGGCATTACATCTCTTCCCGTACACAATTATCCTACAGCTACTTGTTGTATAGGTGGACGGCTGTGAAAACGAAGAAACCTGCCATCTGCATCAAATCGAAATTTAATATTATCAGAATGGTTCGGAAACCTCTGTACTTTCACCAAATATTTACTGTAAGGAAAAGATGTAAACCAGCACCGCAACACCAGTCAATGTGAATCTCCCACGACATCGACAACAGATTGAAAATCAATCTGAAATGAGCCAATGCCAGACACCAGTAACAGTATCACAGGACCAGCTACCTAAACCTATGAGTGATATGTAATCTGCAATTGGCCAATCCTAGACACTAGTTAAAGACCACTTGACCAAGACATCCGGCTTAATGTAATCTGAAAAGGGCCATAGGTTTCAACCAAGAGAGGTGGACACCAATGCAAAGAGTTATAAATTGAAAAGGACATTCCGCTTCAACTGCGAGGGGTCCAACAAACCAGATCCATCTTATGATATGTTTATTATATAATAGCGATCAGTTTCAGAGAGCAGGAGTTACCATAGTAAATGTTGCTCCATAATAAGGATAAGCTGCTGGTATAAATCTTTCATATTCATTGTGTCTGAATGGTCGAACAGGAATCTGCAATTCAACATCCAGTGATATCAGTCAAATCCAGGATAAATGACAATACACCAACTAGAAATCATGACACGCAATGCAAGATAAAAAAAAAATAGCATGCTGATTGGCAAGAGTAAATTGTCATGTGCAGTTCAGAACAATTCTTGCTCTGCGCTACAAGCCTACACCTACACACACCATCTTGCTTTGCAGAGTTAACTTGTAGTTTCCACATGTTTCAACTACCTATGTTAAAGTCTGATCAAATTTGCATTAAACTCTAACTAGCAGGAACTTCAGTAATTTGAATCTTTGACTTAATCTGAATCGATGGTTAATTACAAAGCGTCAAACCTACATAGGTGTCCATTTAATTCAGAAGCATCCCAATAGGCGGCAAAGTTAAAAAGAAGCGTCTGTGTTAAATATTACCATTTTCTCTTACATTATGGAACATTTCATACCTGCTTTGATAGAGCTACGCTTGTATACCCAAGCCTATTGTACTCCACCTTGAATTGGAAAACCCCGTAAATATCTGGAACCTTGAATGCTGTAAAATAATGACCCTGCAATTGCCAAACGATTGTAAGAAAAGGGTGTTCACAGAAAGTCTGTAGCTAAATGATATGCATTACCTTCTTATCAGTTGATAGGGTTTTCAGAATGTAGGGACTCATCATATAAAACTGCACTTGGACATCATCAGCAACATATGGTTCCCAACTTTTTCCATGCCATTCATAAATCTCAACCGAATATTCCTTCAATTGTGATTTCAGTATCAGATGCCAAAAAGTATACTTTCGGTTTGTGGAGTTTGATTAAAACAGTAAAAAAAATTACCACATCATCGTTGATCCTGTAGATAGCAGGTTCATCTGTTTCCCCAATTTTGTGGTGTCTTACATTCACAGCCTACATATCAAATCAAGTTTTAGTAAGGGAAGCATCTCAACAATCCCAAAGAAAACTTATAGATGACCAAAATGAGCTATGAGATTTATTCTCCAACCAGCAGGCACCCTATATTAGCTCTTTTACTTTTATCCTTCTGTGTTTTGTTTTGTTTTGTTTTACTTCACTTAGACTTCTTCATTGTTTATGTCTAAATGAATAGATCCATAATATCCTGATTAACAATAGAACAAATTTTGCTCACCTTCAGATGACCTCTTTCGTGGAAAACCCACTTGCTAAGTTCAGTCACAAACTGCTCATTAGCTGATTTCTCATGTCTGCTATCACAAAATAAATCTGTTGTTAATTCATTATTCAAACAGAATACTCTTTGCAGTTAAAACAGATAAACAAAACACACAATCACATAAGCATTAGTTATTCATAAAAGTAGTCAGTCTGTATAAGTGTGTAGGAAAACATCTTATGATGCATGCACAGGTTATGAACTTGTGATCCTTCCTACTCTAGTAGGCATATGTCTAGTGAAATCTAAAACTTTTTAGCAACTTCCACAGAATCATAATTCATCATCATGTTAAAAAAACAAATTCCTACTTCATATAGGTGGTCACAGACTAATGAACAATTTATCAATGCATAAATCGTAAATGCTGAATTATCACTATAGCCACTTTATCCATTATTACATTTGTGAGGGAGGATTTGAACTTGGGATATCCTTTTCAGGATATGCCACCAACTAAACTACAGCCCAACCACTTCACCATCTGATATAACTATGAGTCAACTGCCAATAGGCAAAGCTATATTTTACCACGAATTAGAAATTTTTTACACTTCCTCAATATACAAGCTCATAGTGTTGCGGTCAGAAATGGATGTCCAAATTGTCCTAATATCACTATGACAAGTATGACAAAGAAATGTATTTAGAATGTCACTTACTTATCTGGTCTTCCAGCCTTCTGCACCTTAGATCTAAAAAATCTGAAAAGAGAAATTAATCTTGTTAGACAAAACAATCACAAAATAAGAGAACACCATTTAGATGGAATCTGTCACATACCGATCACTGAACATACTTAATGAACCCGAGATCAAAACCCGAGCATTGTTTCTTGCCTACATGGGAAAAGAAGAAAAAAGGAAAAACAGGTTACAGGAAATCCAATGTATAAATTAATTGCACTCGATCTGATGTAGGAAACAATGTACGATCAAAAGCACTCAAAGTCATCCACTTAATGAGTTGGATGAATCCATGTAAAGATATGCCCAATGTACTCATTTAGTTCATGATGTTCAGTACTAAATACATGTGGAACAGTACTCCTATGAGTGAGAGTGTGTGTGTGTGTGTGTGTGTGAGAGAGAGAGAGAGAGCGAGAGTATTTATGTCAAATTGAAATATATGAGCAAATAGTAAGTCTTGACTTAATTAAAACTATCATCAATATCATTTCTTCTTGAAGGATGCATCATATAAAGCACAGATCAAAGACGGGTGTAGCCTATTGCAGGACGGAGTCAACTTACCTGCACAACTGAGACTAATGATATAGAAGATCCAGTGAGTGATGGAGGACTAGACAACTTGCTTTTGGGATTAGCTGAATATGCTGAAGGTGAAGCCGAGAGAACTTTCAAAACCTTCAACAAAGCATGTAAGCAATCAGAATTGAAAAGTATGATTAGCACAAAGGTTTAGTTCCCTTAGCTGTTGCAATGCATTGAACATGGATAAATGAAAATCTTACCAAGCTATTTTCAGGATTAATTGTATGGCCAATGCCCTTGAAAAGTACAGGAGCCTGTGGCAGAAATACCAAAGAATATCATATCAAAGACAGAGGCATTATAGTCACACTTTGCTAGTACAACACGTAGAAATTTGTCCCTGATTTCATCCACCCCATCCACAATTGCAATTGTTCAAAAATCTTGCTCAAGCTACTGTTGGTTACTCAGACATAAAATGTTGAACTTCATAAATATGTTACAGCATAAAGGTGGCCAGACTAGTACCTAGTTAACTTCATTAGATATATTAGTTTGGTCAACTAACTAGATCAAAGTTCCTTTTTTTTGGTGAAATATCAACTTAATCGAAGAATTAAAGCAATAACCAAAGAGAAAACTTAAAATATTGTTAGAGTTCAGTACATTGTTAGAAGTAAAGCAATAACCGAAGAGCAAACTAAACATATTCAATTTAATTTTTTGAAGGTAAGGAAACAAAAGAAAAGGAAAGATCAATTCCTTTTGGAAAAAAGAAATGCAAAACTCAAACACTTCATACAGGAACTTGATTAAGAAAAAGATGTGTGCAAAATAAGCATTATTAAAATTGAACACCTAAGGTGAGAGTGTCAGGAATGGAGCTTGCCTCAATTTTCTTGCTTCCCAAAATTACATCAGACATAATGAAATCATCACTTGCAATCAGTGTATGATCTCCTTCATTGTCTGAAACTGCGTAGCTCGTGTGATCTATAACCATAGCTGAAGGTTCCTGCAGCCATTACATATAATTTAGTCAAACATAGAGAATCATTAATCAAGCTAAAAAAATGCTAGTTGAAAAGGTCAGCAAATGGAAAATTTTGTATGAGTTCAAGGTAAGGAGACAAATACTGGTAGCCAATGATCCTTGAAGAATATGAAATAAAATAAGAGCAGAATATAGCCAGAACGACTGCAACAGCGGCACCCAAAATTCATATACGAATTTATTACTTGAAGACATGACATGGTAGCAGTATTGTTACTTTTGTTTTGTTAACACATTTCATTTCTTTTTCTCTTTTTGTTCACCCTTTCCATTGTACATACATACTATAACAACAATGCACAAGAATTGGGTGCAATGAAAACCAATAATTGCCAATATGCTCTTACTAAATGACCTTATTCATGTTGTCACTAAGGAGCAGCTCCAGATATAACAGAAACACATATAGAAACATCAGAAGTTAATTGCAAAGAACTCAAATTCTGATACATGATTGAAATAACATACAGTAATAGCATTGCTCCAATTGTTACTAGATTCTTATAATTTCACTACAAATCTCTGGTACAGGATATTGGATTAGAAAAGGAAGTGTTGTGACAGAGACATTAGTAAAACATTGATGCAGATACGCCGATTTTCAAATAACAAATCAATTCTAAACATCATTGCAAATAACATATGCTTTAACAGAAGTACATATCATGCATACTGAACTGACAGGAAATTCCAAATATATGACAGCAAAATAAAATACCTTAAACCAGACCGAAATATCAAGAGACAATACACTAACCTCATCAAAATCAACTCCGCACTCAACAGAGATTTGTCGGATTAAATCAGATGCATTAGTATCAGCTGCAATAATCAAATCATGACCGGAATCCACAAAATCCAGTATAGCAGCCAGATCAATGGATCCTCCGAAACCTACATCACATGATCCATAACATCATTGCCAAAACAAATCCTTCCTCAATTCACAAATGCTCGCAAAATCTAAAAATTTAAACTCAAATTGATCTACATTTCCAATTTCCACAATTTTCTCAGAAAATAAAACCCTAGGGGAACGTGACTTACGGTCAACAGTCGGAGAGAAGAGGATCAAGGCGTCATAGTTGTACTGGCCGTAACGCTGTAGCCCGATCTTGGGATCGTCAGCGAGCTTGAAATCGAGGTCGAAGCCGCGAGACTGGAGAGTCTTGAAGAAGAGCGAGTGCGAGGATTTGACGGCGAGGTCATCGAGCAAGACGAGGACGCGGCGATCGGTGGGGTGGTCCGGCGAGAAGGAGTGGGCGAGAAAGGGGAGGGTTAGGGTTACGAAGGTGAGGAGGAGCTTCAACATGGTGTGATTAGGAGGAGGTAGACCAAGACTGATGCTGCGACTCTCAGATCGCAAGGTGAACTAGTGAGACACTCTTTGAGGGGGTTCACTGACTGCTCATAATTTTACTACTCTGGGTAAAAATTAAATTTTACTTATTTCAATAAAAATAAATAAAAAATTTACTGTGTTAGAGTGAATTTTAATTTTTACCAAATAAGAACAATGAAATTTGGTTAGCCTATGGTTATTATGGAAAATACTTGCGTCCAAGACTCCAAGCTAGTTTATTAGATGTCAAACTCAACTCAATCTCTAGTTTAGATGTCTTTAATCAGGGCTTCGTACTCATATGTATTATTAGATGTTTTGAAGTCAAAACGAAGAGCATAATCAAACGGGTTCTTTTCGAGGCTAGTGAGGACAATCCCGGCACTGCTTTGTTTTCTGTTGGAGGAGCTATCCACGTGGAGTTCCCATATATCCTTATTAGTACACACAATTAACTAATCTGTTAAGTGATATGTTAGGTGTCATAAGGCGAGGGTCCGGCGGATCCTTAGATCTGGACTTAGATCTAGGTCGTCGTAGCAAGATTAATTTGAATCTTCTTGAAGCTCTTAGAGAGGATGGCGCTGATTTAGTTGCTATTGGTCTTAACGTGGACTCAGGTCTTGTGATTTTTGATGCCTTTGTTGTAAGTTTTTCGATGATACTCGTCAGTGAGAATGGAGATGAAACATTTTTAATAGAAACTTTTATGCAAATGCGCCATCCCAACCCAAAAACAGAAATAGAAGTAGAAACAAACCCAAACATGTGTTATGTTGGCAAAGCCACAAAGATTTTTATCTTCGTCGTAACAATTCTTGTTCGTGTCGGCATCGTCTTGGGATTCGGGATTCTTAGCCACAACCTCCGCGACAAGTCCCACAAATGCTCCGACAACTCCTGTGGCTCCTCCCCTCTCCAATTCCCCTCCCCTACTTCCACCTTCAATCTCATTTCCACACCGCCTCCTCCAAGCTCCACTCCCAGCCACCTAACCCAAATTTTAGCCGACCTCCGCCGTCAATGATCTCCACTTTGACCCCATCTCCGCCAGACCCAGCTTCCAATCGCTCTGGCAACCCACAAAAACACATTAGGAGTAGCTAGCGGTGGGTGCAACATTAGAACATACAATCTGCACGTCTATGGCTGTGGTAGGTAAGGATTAGGTTACATTGTCAAAATACCATTTTACCTTCATGTATTTAGACTCATTACAGAAAACTTAATGACGTGTACAAAAATGACGCCGAATTTATTAGTTCATGTGCTGATGTGCTATTTTTGGAATGTTAAAAAAACCTTAATTATCAGTGAAACAAAATTGACGTAATGTTGTTAAAATTTTCGTTTACTAATATCCAAATGACAGTTAACTCAGTGATATGGCTACCTGATACGCCATGTGGCGCGACCTCAAAGTGTAAAATGTCATCAATCTGATTGAGCAAACCAAACCCAGTTCCTAATAAGAAAAATCAACTTTTTCTCCTCCTAACCAATCAAACCCACATTTCTTTTCATTGATTTAGAGATCCTCGTTCAGCAGAAACCTCTCAATGCTCGATGCCGCCGCCAACTCCCTTCATGGTAGTCGTATGAGGCGTGACATGGTGAGCCACCACATGAGATGGGCTCCGGTCTATGGACATTGCCGGTGAGCGAAGAGAGAAGAGAGATAATGGTACTCAACGTAATCAAAAACGAGGATAAATGACGAGTAGAAGGAGGTGGGGTTGATTTTTTTTTTTTTGTTCTTTGATTAAGAGTTGAGGTTGATTTTGATTTGGGGAAGTTATGGATTCACTAGGTCTTGTGGTTGTTGGGTGATTCATTTGTACATTTGTACAAGGTGTTGGGTCATGGAGAGTTTGAGAATTTATATAATTACAACTATGGGAATCGAACAAAAGCAGGTGGAAGATGCGTTTGGGGGGGCTTATTAGCTCCCCTGATTATAAGCAAAGCCACGCCAACATGTTTGGTTAAGAAGAATTGTCCTGCTTCGCTTTTAATCACCTGCTTTTTCTCCTAAAAAGCCGAAGCAGCTCGACCCCTCCTTTTAAAAGCCAGAAGCACAGCTTCCACGGCTACAGTTTAATGAAATTTTATCGAATACCATTGGGTACCCTTCAGAAACCATCAGAATTACGAACTATACCAATCCAAAATTACGAAATTTGCCACCGCGTTCTTTCCTTACCCTAGCCGCATCTCTTTCTTCCTCATTTGCGCGTCTTCTCTTCCTTCTCATTTCCTTCGCTCGCATCGCTCAGCCGCTTCACGATTTCCGGAGATCTGATTTCGGGGCCTTCTCTAATTTCGCTATCGCTCAGCCCATTCGCGCGTCTTCTCTGATTCCTTCTCATTGAGTTTTTTGGAGTCTGTGAGCAAATCTAAGCAAACCCATTTGGTCTCTGAGGTAAAAACTCTTGCTGGGTTTCGTTTATTGGTTTTTCCTGCTTTGTTTTTCGCTGTGCGAATTTGGTTGTTGTGGTTACGTTTTCTTTAATAATTTGTGGAAGCTATACCAGTAAGAGGATCTGACCAACAAAACTTGAGACCTTGAACATTCCAAATATGTGATTATTACCTCATCTCTCTCTATTTGTTATCAAATATAATTGAAGGCGAGGTTTGGAAAAGTGATGAAGTTGCAGGTCCAAGGATGAAGAACAAGAACTAGTGATCTATGAATTCCATTTGATTACTGAAACATGATCTAAATGTGAGGACTGTGACTGAAACTGCAGGACCTTTAGACCATGGGAAAGTGCAACCCAATCGGAGTACAAGAAGGCTGTCACCATGGTCAGCTCTCCGGATTTTAGTCAAGCTTGGTAGGATTTTTCTCTTTTGGTGGATAAGAGAGAAAATGAAGAGTATTATTGTAACCTTTTCTCTATATGACATGCATTCAGCTGAGTTGGCATTAAAAAAAAATGTCAAGACAACAATTTAACGGTGACATTCACGGACAGTATTTACACACATCTAAACTTACCCGCTGAATGTGAACTTTTGGATGACATTACTAAGTTCAACAAGACGAATTTGTCAAGTCGCAAATTTAAGACGCATGAGAAGAGGAAAACTAGGAGAGGAAGAAGTTATAACTTATAACAATAAAACCTAGAACCTTGACATTTCATATCACACAACACTTACATTTATAGGGTTCACGGAACTGAAACATACATAAGATACAGTAACCCTTTTCATCTTTACAATAACCAAGTTGTATGATTAAACACATACTGTGTATTCTGTGTAGTCATGCCTAACCTAGATTATGTGAGTTGCAGGGCCTCCTCACGCTTGATGTCAAACACTTTGGTAAGGGCGTCCTCAACAACCTAGGAAAAAGCCAATGAAAAAGAAAATTAGGGAGCTAAGATCATAAGGATAATTAACCATAAATGCAATAAAGAAGTTCAATGGTTCTAGCAACAATCGCACTGGAGAAAATTACCTTATCTGGAGTTGAGGCACCAGATGTCACACCAATAGTCACAGGACCTGCAGGCAGCCAGTTTTCTTTCTCAACCAACTCGCCATGCTGTAACAGATCCAAGAGGTGTAATGAGCCATGGAGACAACAATATTATAACTAAGCAAGAACAAATTAAATTATCAGGTGTCGACAAACTCACGTTTAGCTTATATGCTATTCTGTTTCCAGGTCCTATTCTCTGCTCACTATCAATCCAGTATGAGGGAATTCCACGAAGTTCTGCAATCTCTTGTAGGTGAGAGGTATTGCTTGAGTTCCACCCACCAACAACTAACAATAGATCTAGCTTTTCCTCAACAAGCTTGTACATTGCATCTTGTCGCTCCTGTAAGTGAAACAAAAAAAGATGATCTTTGAGTCAAACCAAGTATTTCAGCATTGAACCTGTACTTGTCATACACTGTCATAAAGCCACTCTGCTTTCCAACTAATCAGTAATTCAAATTGGTGAAATTCTAGTGGCTGCTATAGGCTGGTCAGACACACCAAAGCTTTCTCTTTCTCACTAATTTATACATAGGGTAGCAGGTAATATTACAATATGATCAAAAGTTAATATCAAACAATAAATCAGACTAGAAAAATCAGCTACTAAAATCAATACCTGAGTTGCATCACATATTGTGTTGAAGCTCACAAAGTGGTCATTGACATTTTCCACTCCGTACTTTTGCATCATGGTCTTCTCTACTAATTTTCCTGTTAGATTGAGATTGCGATGCAGTTAATAGTTTGCAAGTAATAATATCTTCGCCAAAGATGAACAAACTTAGCTAACAGAAACACTAACCAATGTCTTCAGTCTCGCCCTTAAGCATTGTGGTCTGATTTGCAATGCCACATTTGATAAGGTCCCTATCCGGATCGAATTCTGGGGAAATCGCTTTCTTAAATTTCTGCATTCATACCAATTAAACAGTTAACCACTGCAGGAATCCCAAATTATTAGCAAATTCATACAGAAGCATCAAGAACAGAAACGAACCTCTAGAAACGCTTCTCGAGTGGAGCTAGACCCGTCAAGTTCACCACCAAGAATGTAGTCACACACATACCTTGCCTGTAATAAAATTCAAAGTTAAAATTACTAACAGAAAGACTGAAACAAAAAAGATCTCGTAATGCCAACAAATCAACAACACAGCACAAAACACTTGTATACCTCATCCATATTTTTCACAATAACGTACTTTCCAGCAAAAGAAGCAGTGGCTACAGTTTCCTCATGAGCATATTTACCATGTATAATTGAAGTGTAGTCTCCTTTCTTGTGCTTTTCAACAGTATTCCAAACCTTCACACACATCAACATTGTTAAAAAAAAATATGACACAAAAGTCCCAATTTTCATATCCTGTTAAAAAATTATGGTTCAGATATAAGAATAAATAATCAAATAACTAACCTTGGAAACCCAAGGGCAAGTAGTGTCAACAATCTGAACATTCCTCTCACTCAAGCTGAGCATCTCATCCACAGCAGCTCCGAAAGCAGGCAAAATTACCACATCACCCTTGTCCACTACCTCAAATTGCTTCCTCCCTTCCTCAATCGGAATGTTCTTCACCTCCATCTCCTCCAACCTCTGTCAATTTTCATCTCAATTCATTCAATTTACCAAATTACAAACTCAACAATCAACCTTCAATCAAAAATCAAAAATTAAAGAGATTATGACAAACCTTATTGACCGTCGGATTGTGGATGATCTCATTGGTAATCCAAATCCTCTCATCAGGAAATTGCTTTCTGGCCTCGTAAGCAATCTGCACGGCGCGCTCAACGCCCCAACAGAACCCGTAGGCCTCGGCGAGCTTCACGGTCACGGTTCCCCAGGTGTACTCGAATCCGTTCTCCTTCAGCTTCTTAATGATATCACCTTCAAAATTTCAAAATTCAAATAAACAATTCTGCTTCGATTCTTCAATATATTAATTATTCAATTCATTACTGAAATTAATCATAGCTAAGTAGGCTTACTGGTGTATTCGCGGTTCATGAGCTCCAGAGTCTCTTCCTTATGGCCGAACCCTCGGCGGTTGTAGTTCTTGCTCCGGGTGAGGTTCTTCCGGAACACCTTGGCGTCGAAATCGGACTCCACGGCGGCCGCGTCGCCGGAGCATTTGACTGAGAGGGAGCTCCGGCTGCGGAAACAGGGGCCGCCGGCGAGGCTGTGAGAAGAGAAGAGATCGGTGCGGGGAGGGATGCGGCAGAGGTGGAGAGTGATGGCCATCGGAGAGGCGCGTGATGGAGAGAGAGAGAGAGAGAGAGAGAGAGAGAGAGAGAGAGAGAGAGAGAGAGGGAAGTGATGACTGGGAAAACTGGTGGTGTTCGTTTTATCTAGACCAGCAGGAGTGGTTTCTGGACTCCATGAGTATGTCGTGGTTGGTATTTATCAAGTGCGGGGGAGGGTTGTCGTTTTGTGCAGTGGATCTGAGGTTGGGTCGTCGTTTTGATTCCGAACAAAATTGCTGAAAAGGGCGTGTTTGGTAAACTTTCACTTTGAACGTACCGCCAATTGTGTGAATTACAAGAATTACCGTCTTAAACAAAACGGGAAACACATTCATTTACTTTTTTTTTTCTCTAGAACGAGGAAAACTGTTAGAGAAATTTTAAATACATTTCTGATATTTTAATACACACCTTTTACTTAATACACTCACTTATCAAGTTTTTCATTTCAGTATTGTACTTAATACACATCGTAAACTGCCTAAAATACTCTTAATTTATGAAATATTCTATTATTTAATATAAGTAATATATATTTACTATTTGATACCTCTTTTTACATATTATTTCGTCTAATATTTGCTATAAATTTTTGGTTATCATCGTCCAATTTATAATCAAACGATTATTGTTATGTCCCAACTCCAAATCACCAATACAAGTTTTTAAAATTCACAAGGTAGTAAAACTGTAGAAGTACAATAGCTATTAAATATATATAACTAGTTATTCGATAAAACATGTCATGATAAAGATGCAGTAATTGACAACATGATCCGCAAGATCAAACTAAAGCTGATACAACTATAAAAAAATTAAATAAATAAATAAAAAGACAACCCAAATGAATTGTGGAGAAGAGTTGGGGTTAGGGGAGAAGACGTGCTTTCGACGATTTTAGGGTAGAAGATGTTGAAAAGAATACTTCTAGCGCGATTTTTTTTTAATAATGTTGAATTCAGTTTACCCCCCAAATTTTTGGTGTCAAAATCAGTTCAGTCCTGCAACTTTTTTTTTAAATCAGTTCACCCCTCAACTTTCGTAAACACATCAATTTAGTCCAATTTTTGAATTCCCCTCAAAATATGACGTCACCAAACTGACAAGGGGACCTATAATTCAGCTTGGTGACGTGTATGAGAAGTCTCTAATAACTATAAAACTGAATTATGGGTCCCCTTGTTAGTTTGGTGATGTCATATTTTGAGGGGAATTCAAAAATTAGATCAAACTGATGTGTTTTAGAAAGTTGAGGGGGCGAACTGATTTAAAAAAAAGTTGAAGGACTAAACTGATTTTGACACCAAAGATTTGAGAGGTAAACTGAATTTAATTCTTATTTGTTTATTTATGCATACCACATCAAGTTCTGAGTTTCTGACGCCGAGAGTTCCGACCCAAGAATGACATGATCGAGAGGACCTAGGTCGACCTTCCATAGATGACGGAGAAAGGTGGCAGCTGCCTTCAGGCTCTCTTCACAGTCGACTGCTCGTTACAGCGCGCCTTCAAAGCAGTGATCATCGTAGCAATAATATAAGAAACTTCTAAATGTTGTTGATCGGCCATTGCAAACGACAGTTAGGAATCACCCATATATGGATCAATCCTCTTTGTCTAACAAATTATAAAGCAAATAGAGTAGCTAATGATGCACTCTTTGTTAAATGGTGTCTGTTAGAATGCATAGATTTTGTAGACATGTCTAATGTTAATTTATGGTGTTCTTACAGTATGAGATTAAGGCACAACGTCTCTCACATTTGTATTATGAGATTTCATTAATGGTTATGGCGTGAAAGCTGCCGTTTAGCCCTTGTATTAAAAAAAAAACGGAGGAAAAGGCATATCATATATTGTAATTTCACAGTTCAAATATCCAAAAAAAAAAAATGGAACTGTACGTATGTTTTTCTATTTTTTTGTATGATATAAATGCAAAACCTTTAATCTGTTCAAACGAAAATATATGTATATGTAGTTAGCACTTCTGTGTGTGCAACCCACCATTAGAGTGCATGTACGTATCATTTTTTATTTATTTTTTCTTTATAAGATCATATTCCATGAACTTAAACATATAAACAACTAAAACAAGAGAGCCCCGCAGCAGGCTTCCCCTCTATCCTTATTATTATTATTTTTTTTAACGATTTTGGATCCTTACCATTGATATCAAGCCCTTTTCACTCGCCTCTACTTGATCACTCATTCTGTCTTTTTAGGTTGTGGAACCTTGCATATTCACAATAAGCTAGCTAGCCGGCCGGAGACAAGAAAATCCATCTAGTTCTGACTTTTGGTATGAATCGATCGCTTGTGGTTTTCAATATTTCAGTGTTGTTATATACTCATACATATATAGTAGCTAGTATTGCTGATTAAATCAATTTTTGTTGTATGGGTTACACTCGATCAATTGTATATTTTTATGAAAAAATAAAGCACCAGGTAACACTAGAACAGGGACAAGCATGGCTCATGGATCACTATTGTACCGATATTGTCCCAACTTAACCACCTTTAAGGTGTTGGGTTTTAACCACAAAAGGCCTCGGTACAATTGGATATGATCCATCCACTTATAAGTTGTATTTTATTTGTCCATTTTCTGATGTGGGATCTTTTCTCTCCAACACTCCCCCTCACATGCAACCTAATTTTTAGGTCTGCACGTGGAATTCATTCAGTCCAATTCTCACATCGGAAATCGGTAATGCTTCAGTCCAAGGCCCACTGCAGGCACTTGGTATGGTATGGGCCAATCGGAATTTTCCGATGGCAATTCGATGAACCCAAATCTGGGCTCATTATGCTGGGAGATTTTCTCCCTGTTAAGCTGGGAGACGTAATTGAAGAGGGACCCGCTCTGATACCAACTAGAACAGGGACAAGCATGGCCCATGGATCACTATTGTACTGATATTGTCCCAACTTAACCACCTTAAAGGTGTTGGGTTTTAACCACAAAAGGCCTCGGTACAATTGGATATGATCCATCCACTTATAAGTTGTATTTTATTTGTCTCTTTTCTGATGTGGGATCTTTCCTCTCCAACAGTAACGACCCTGATATTTGGATTTCAAGTTGGTTTACATCTGAAAGGCTGTATATGTTTTACAAACTCAAATCTGGGTTAAAATATTCAAGCTGGCTGAAGTCCCTGATATTTGGATTTACAAATTAGCTGTATCAGTAAATCTTGTCGTCCTATATTCTAAAATCTGGGCTAACTAGTTTTGTTTTTATATATATTTTTTTTGAAAGGATATTTCATGTGTATTCACAGTAATATGTCTTTTGTTTTTCTTACTTTATGATAGATTAATTAGTTGTCCTTTTGAAATGCTGAAGCCACAAATCTTGTACCTTTTTATTGAAAAAAAACCACAGGTATCTAAAACAATTTTTTTTGGTTAATGCAAATAATTGATTTTGCAATTTGCAAAACTTCAAAAAAAAAAAATTCATGATCAATTAGATTTTATTTTCCCAAGATCATTTTTTTAGTAAATTCAGTTTGCCTCCTCAAACTTTGGTGTTAAAATCAGTTTGATACCTAAACTTTTTTTTAATCAAGTTAGTCCTTAAACTTCTTGTCAAGACCCACCCCGAATTTCACTCCGAAACCCGAAGTAAATCCTGCGGGGACCACCTCCAAGGAAAAGTTACCAAGAAGTCAGCATAACCTCCCTTGAAAATGGACAACCCTTTCTAATAATACCTGCAAACACTTCAAAAGATTCTATCTAGTGCCCTCTACTTCTGGAGCATTCATGCTCCCCAAATCACAACATCTCCCAAATTATTTACTAACTTTAATAAGAAAATCTAACAACCGACAACCACAGTTCAGAGCAACTCTATTTGAGAGGAAAGTGACTGCTAGAAGTACAAAAATGAGCGGAAACTATACTATTGACTATGTCTCTTCTTCATGTACGCCCGACCTCAACTATACTAACCTGCAAACTGGACATTTTTAAAACAAATGGCCCAGGGGAAAACATTTAAAAACATTAGAGTGAGTGGACAAACATGAATTTAATGAAAATATTTATGCTTTCCCAATTTAAATTTCCATAGAAAATATATTGCATGTGACAGCTCAAAGCTTTTTACTCACAAACAGGCAATTACAAGACTAGCTTCGGCCAGTCTCCAAAATTCAATAAAATGGAGCCTCTCAGGCTAATATATATATATATATATATATATCAAAATATGTATGTATTTACACTCGCCCATACTCCCTATATAAATTAATAATAATCTATATATGGTCACTATGCTCGCGTCCAACGCTCGCGTCACGTCTTAATGCGATGATACACTACGTCATTAAGGTGGACAGACGGGTGTATATATATGTGCCCATACCCCATATATGAATTAAACACTCATATAGGGCTACTACGCTTACGTCCAATGCTCGCATCACACCATAATGCAGTTATATACTATGTCATTAAGTTGGACAGACACATATTGCTAGCTAACATTTATATACATACTCTCCACATAAAAATATTATAATTTACCGAAAATCTCATTTTTGGTAACTCACCACAATGAATAAAATCGTCAATTAATAATGATGTCAAATGCTCCAACAAAATAAATTACTCAAAAATAAACAATTTCATACACATTATTTAAACCAAGAGTCCACTCACAACTTTAGACATAAGCCTGACGAAATCCAATTCGCCATTCAAGTGAGGTCTCCTCGAATCCTGGCACAATAATCATGCTTAGGACCAAACTTCAATTTCAGAAAATAATAATACTTAAATATATAACTCATAACTCTTCTGCTTAATCCACTACCCTTTCCAGGGTTAAGCTTATCGAATTTACACCAAACTCCAACCACAGCCTCAATTCATTTATTTCAACATTCTAAAACAATAATAAGGGAAATCCAACGGTTGGATTCTACCCCATTAACCACCAAATTCACCAATCTTTCAAAAATCCAAAACCTATTCAAAACTCCTCTAAAAATTCTAAACTTCATGAGATTCCAATTGCTTGCCCCCTTGCTGCGTGTACCATATCCCCTCCTTGATCGCTGATTTAGATGTCGGGGGAATGTAGGGGTCGATCAAGATACCTTGGCGAGGGCTTGAAGCTTCATTTCCCTAATACCCGCTACTGGAGTCGGATATGTCCATCTCGCTTGAGGCTAGAGACAAAGGTACTTCTTCCATCCAGTGTGATTGGACGAACGTCTCGAGACGTTTGATCCTCTGTTCCAGCTCTTCGCGAGTCCTGGGGCTCAAGGGTTGGTAGTTTTCAACGAGGGACGGTGTATCGTCCCACATGATAGCTTTGCCCTTATCTTTCCTTGAAGGGCGATCGGGTTGCAGTCTGGGGACTAATTGCCTTACCGGTTTATGGTTTCCACTTTGGTTCGCCAACATGGTATAGTTATTCGCCAGTCTCTTGCGGTTTCGACCTGGCAGTTCGCGCGGACCTGCGTTTGGAGATATGTCTAATGTTATTGTGCGCTGGCCGATGCGAGGCCAAGCGATATCAGCAGTCGCGATCATGAAGCAGCCTTTATCCTCAAAGCAAATGTACTTGAGGTTGAGCCAGTCTTGGACTTGCTCGCGAAGCTGGTAGCAATCACGAGTTATGTGTCCCCAGCTATCATGGAACTTGCAGTGTACGCGACCTTCCTTAACGCTTTCTCATCCATTTCATTAAGGATCAGCTCGTAGCTTCCAACCTTGTTAATTAGGTCGCCCATGGATGTGAAGTGCTCCCCATGGTGCTTCACCTGTTGGCGATGCTCGAGACCTCGAATAGCCAACTTGATTGCTTCCTGCTCAGGTAGTAGGTAATCGCACTTGCTTGCTGGATCTTGAAACGTTGGAGGAAAGAGATTTCAGACTCCATGCTTTGCTAGCTCATTTGGGTGAGGGAGTCGAGGCCAACCTATGGCTCGATGGTGCCTTAAGTTTCCCGAAATAGTCTCTCCATCGTAGGCCTGTCCATAATTGATCCACACTTCAACCTGGAGTACCAGCTGAAAGCAGCTCCGGACAGAGAAGTCCCAAAGAGCTTGAGTTTGAGAATATCGTTATTCCCATATTGGCCACATTGGACTTTGAAGCGGGCCATATGGGTTGCTGCATCTTCCCTCGTCTCCCCTGAGAAAGTCGTGAAGACAATGTTCTTACACCCGTGGGGGAAAGGGTATTGTGCCACACTATCAGGGTAGGGGTCGCGATAATGCAAGTCAGCATCACCTTTTCCGGTTTGCTCTTTGACTAGGGTGGAGATAAGTTGGCGCCAGTCGGCTGCCGTCACAGGTGTGATTTCTGCTCCCTCCTCATGGTTTGGCCATGCAAAGAAACTGGTGGCCTGTCCAACATTCTTGGGAGTTGGGCTGGAGTGGGCTATAACCGGGTCAACTGTTGTCCCGGCTCCCTGGCTTGGCAAATCGCTAAACCCTTTAAATGCAACAACAGAGTTACGCAGGGGCGGTGTCTTTGAAGTTCCAGCCCCTAACGCGAACTGTGGGGTCTTTTGCCCCAACCTTAGGGTTAGCCCTAGCGCGCTCATTAGGCGGAATATATTTTGATGATCTTTCGTTTGCGCTCGTGCCAGTGAGGTCAAGGGCAGGACTCTTTGGTGCATGAGACCTCCTGTCTTCCATCTCCAGGACTCTTAAGCTCAACCTATCATATTTTTCTTTGAAGTACTTCTCGAGTTTTTCTAGGTTGTTCTTGCTTCCAAAGAAGGACGCATCCTGTTGTTGCTGTAACTTGGCATCATGTTCATCCAAGCGGCGAGTTTGCTCATCCACGGTTGCGCGAGTGAGCGACAAGGTCTCCGTGGTTCGCTTCACGGTCTCCGCGTTCTAATCTAGATCCTTCTGGATCCGTTGGAGGGAACCATTGACCAAACCTTTGTTTTCCCTTACTTTGCCTGCAAACTGGTTGAAGTCCTCGGTGAGTATGGCGAGGTTGTGCTGATCTGCTTCCCAAAGGATCTTGTCCCTCTTGACCTGTTCAGCAAGGTCATCAACCTTTTCAGCAAGGTCAGTGATGCTCTGTTGGGTAGCAGTGGCCTCGAGTCGGCCCTTAAGTTCCTTAAACATCTAGAGGATTCGCTCCATAGGCAGAGCAACTCCTGGGTCTTGGTTTGGCTATGAGCCTACCATTGTGGTCTCACTAAAGTCTGGGTTACCAAACTGAGCAAGAACTTGTTCTGTGGTGAGAGATCGGCAAGCCACGCTGTTATGGGGCTTATACCGTGGTGATCTGTGCTTGAGACAAGAAATCTGAGGTTTCTTGTATGGTGATTCTCCTGGTTTCTCTATGGTGAATCGCTTGTAATCCCTGTCCTACTGGGAGTACCAATTTGGCCACGATCTTCAGAAAAGGATTGAGAGGTACTTAGCGGTACCAAAAGTAAATAAAGGTGCAGATGCGGGCGTGCCACCTCACGGACGAGGAAAGAGAGTGGGGTGCGTCGGGTCTTGACTTCTTAATCAAGCGAAGGGATTCCGGTGCCACCTTGCGGACGAGGAATTACAAGCACTGCGATTTGATACTCATGGTGTGTCGCGAGCAGAGCAACCAATAGGGATCAGGGATGATCGGAGTAGAGTCCGAAAGGGCTCTGAGAACCAAGGTGAGGACGCGCTTAGGATTAGGGTTTCGAGTGGCTCGAAAGTATCAACTAGGTTGAAAGTTTTGTTTGTTGTATTTGTGTGTGTTTTTTGTTAGAGAGACTTGTTAGGGTTTCGAGCCCCTTTATATAATGTTTCGCCTTCTGTCAGAAGTAATTACTTTCCAAGTCGGACTCTGAAACCGAATATCACAAGGATACTGCTTCAACCCGTGCGAACCAACCATCTGCGTGACGCGTGTCCATTTCGCACAACATACTTCGCATAGGTCACTGCCTCCACGCTGCTCAACTGTAGAGTCCTACGCGGACTTATTAAGAACGTCTTTACCCCGCGGAGTGTCACAGTCCTTTTGAAAACCTATCTCGCACTGGCCGAGGACTAAAACCATCCCGCGAGCTCCTGAAGCTTGCTTCCATCTCGTGCGCCCCTGAAACTCGCGAGACCTAAAAGACTTTTCATTAAAAGGGCTACAAAGATTGGCCCAAAGCATGTCAAAGACTTGTAAGAGTCTTCAACGATAAATGTGGCGCATGCGGACTCCGCTTGTTGCTTCTTCGTTAAGTCTCCTATGCGAGCCAATTCGCCTAAATGCACTGCTCAATCTCCTAAAATACCTAAAAAGTTAAACATGCTCTCTAAAATAGGTAAAATGTTAAAATAGAAAGTCTAATAAAGATGCTCTTAGATCCTTCTACAGTTGGGTCATTCAAGGAATCATGGCTAAAACTCTCGATCAATACAAATTCAAATTAGAAGCAAGATGAGGGGAATCTCACCAACGAAGTAATGGTGCAGAAGATCAGTATGCCTTAAATCTTCGAATCAACCAGTAAATATATTTAATCCAAAGAATAAGTAAAGATATATATCCTGACAATTTTTTGGCTTTTCCGACCACCTTGGAACTCTTTTCCAATAAGAATTTGTCCATTGGAAATAATGTACGACTTTACAGAGCATTTCTGACGACAAAATGTTATGGTTGAAAATAGCGTGTTTTTGTGAGGGTAATTCGCTCCCTTAGGAAATGTTGGTCAGAAATGAGGACTTTTTTGTAGTATATCATGGATATGATTCATCTGAATACCCCGGATATATATATATATATAGACATTTTTAGATACGGACCTCCTTATTTATTTAAAAGGTACTGATTTCTTTAATTGACATACTTTTCGATCATATTTTCTCATCTCAACCATTCATATTTAGGTATATATGAGTAAATCATCTCTACAAAATTTTAGCCAAATTGATAATCATTAAGGTATTCAAAATTGTGAATTACACGAACGGTTCCAGTTGAACAGATTTGGTTCGTTCATTGTAATCATATAGTTTCGATACCTTAATGATTATCAATTTGGTTGAAAATTTGTAGAGATGATTTACTCATATATACCTACAATGTGAATGATTAAGATGAGAAAATATGATCTAAAAATGGGTCAATTAAGAAAGTCTATATCTTTTGAATAAATACGGATATTTGGACATGATAATATATATATATATATATATATATATATATATATATATATTTTCATGCTAGCTATGTGATACTATATGATTATTATTGAGGCAGCTGGGCTCTGTGTAATGTTTTACCTTATGCATAGTAAGATCCAGCTTATGACATCGATCGTTCTTCCCTTCTCTTGATAAATCTAATTAAGTAAATCAAAACGTCAAATAGGGATCACATGCATTTCAAGTTGTATACCTGATAGGGATCATAAATTACGAGTGGAATTTTCATAGCAATTCCTAATTCCAATTTAAGAAACAAGAACAGTATGTTCATCAATGTAGAAGCAATATAATAACAACTGAGTTGCTAAAATCAATTCGTACAGAGCTTCATGTTTTTAAATTAGCATGATATAGTAAACAAGATTGAGACTATTACGTACGTATATGGTGTGGTTATAAAGGTCCCTCTTTCCAAATGTTAGATATACTTCATATTCTTAACACAGATCAAAAAGTGTGTGGTTAAGTTGGACAATATTTGGTTTCGGATCAAACATTTCCATACAAAATCGTGCACAATAACATACTATAGGCTTCTGTAGTTCTGTTAGATACTAAAACAAACACTTGCGTGCATAACATATTTAGCTTTTTAATCAGATTGAACACTATCAGTTAGTTTATAAGAAAAAGAAATGTAAAATTCGACGTAATCGTACCTCCAAAAGTCTTTTGAGGTAATGAATAGTGAGTGTTAGAGACCAATAGATATCGTTATGGGGAAAGAACACCAACGATGTGAGCCCCGCAAGAAATGCGGGAGCATACGCTATTTGCATGCCTCTTCTACCAGATACATAAATTTGCTTTGAGAATTGAGAATCGGATTGATTGCTATTCTTCCAGAACTTGGAATCCTGCATGTTCTTTCCTCTCAACTCCGAGAACCTGGCATTAGCTGACCCTGTGAAGTTGATCACTGACATGACTGTGATGAACATAGAAGCTGGTGGCACAAAAACAAATATGATTGGCCACTCCATACTCACCATGAACAATATGACCTCCTCAGCTTCTTCTTCTTCTTCTTTTTTCTTGATCGAAGAACGCAAACTCTTAGTGAACAAATTAATATCAAGTAGGAAATATGAATGATGGGTAATTGATTAAATACGAGTTTTCTACCGGCCAGTTTATAGGAAGCTAGTCCTTTTTCTAATAGTTTGTAGGTGAGGAACGAGGAATCAAACTCTCGTGGCCATTTTTTAACAATTTAGTCATATTTTAGCAAAAAGCATACCCAAGTCAACAAACAGATTTTAAGCCATACTAATTTTTAAGCGAGATTCGGCAATTGGTACTTGGTGCCTTGGTGGTAGAATTAACAATGTATTGTGTAGTGGATTATAAATAATTGTAATGTTTAATTCTCTTAACTATAGTTTATGAAGCTTGCTTCTCTTGGCACTCTTGGCCATTGACTTTGGATAGATAGTTTGGGGATCCACTTCTGTAGTTGGATCTTGTACTATTTGATTTTTTTTTTATGAACTATTGAAACCATCATACTTCGAAGAGAACCATACAACCGAATCTTTGCAGCTGATCCCAAATTCCCAATAGCACTTGATCTATTTGCCTAATTTCAAAGTGTTTCTGTGAGCATTTGTATATTTAACTTTCAAACTTTTTTCAAGATATAAAATGCTCTCTCTTCTTTTTCTCTCTTTTCTCTCTTATGAGATCTTGAGGCGGCGGCGATTGGGGTTATTGGAAAGGGTGTGGCTTAGATATGAGTCATTTAGAATCCCACATCGAAACGTGAAGAATCATCCTTGAGTTATAAGGAATAGAAACACACACACTAAAGTGGGAAAGTGGGAGGAGTATATCGGCATTATTGAACCCGTGTGTGTGGAACCCGTGAGGCATGTCGGCCACTTCCGCATAACAGGAGTATTCTCCATCTCTACGATCTATAATTGGAGAACATATCTTCCAACTCTCCTCCAATTGCTATTGGCATGAGGGTGTATCTCAGTTCTTGAGTCCATAGAGACGCAAACGGATGAGAAGTATTTTTATGCATAATAAGAAAGTGATCATGTTTAAGGTATTTGTTGGTAACTAGTTGCGCACGCTAATGTTAAGGTTGAGTAAGAATTTTCCAACCCAACTTAACTAAGGGCTGCTCGATTGAAGATATGAGCAGGTCGAATTCCTAAACCCTCTAATTTTGTGGGAGATCGTGTGAGACCAATATACTGCCGAATGGAATTACCCCCAAAAGAATAGTCTACTTTATTTTCTTTTGATCAGTTAACTTTTTAGGCCATTTGAAGCAGGCAAGAGTATGGTTAGGAATACCTGAGAGATTTGCTTTTACAAGGGCTAGCTTTCCTCCCTTTGAAAGAGTATTGGCTTTCCATCCAGAGATCCGAGCTTCTTCTGTAACGGATTAATAATCAAGTTATAATTAATAGCATCTTTTCATGCAACAACATTATGATTATCTAAATTTAGGGGTCATCATTTGACCCATGAGCCTAAAAGTCCGTGGGCCCAAATGGCCAAAGCTCGGCCCGGCCTTAAAAAACCCGTCCAAAAGCCCTCCCCAAAGACTTATCAATTGTTTTATAAATATTTTTTATGGAGTTATTAGTTAAATATGTGAACTAATCAATGCATTAAGTCATATTTTATTTTGATTTTTTATTTCATTTAGTTCAATCGTGAACAAACCTTAACTTTTTTTTATTTATAATTTTTTGTTTTATTTCATAAAATTCTATTAGATATATGTATATAATAGGCCCGGCCCTTCCCATCTAAAAAGCCCAGTTTGGCCCGGCCCTAATAAGCCCGTAAGGCCTGGGCCCGTGAGCTTTGATTTTTTTGAATAAACCGGCCCGACCCTAAAATTTAAAAGAAACATGATTGAGGCCTGGCCCGGCCTGACTTTTTGACAACAAATAGAAGCTTGCATTTGACAACGAATAGGGCTTGAATAGGGCCGGCCGGTTACATGCCCATCAAAGCTCGCCCCGCCCGGCCTTACCCAAGCCCTACCAAATTCTGACCAATAGTAGCTTTATGTTGTATATCAATAAGGCAAGATGTTTAACAGAATTTGAAGTGTTACATGAGAAAGGAAAAAAACAGTAGACTTATGGTAATTAATTTGTTGTCTTGATGCTTCAAAGAATAAGTTTAATGTATAAAGGATATTCTTGGCCGCAGTATGAGTGGCGTGAGCAAAAATCAATCAAACAATCATCAGCAAATATTAGATTAGAAACTTTAAAACTACCTGGAGTTGAGAGGATACCGAAATTGGAGCGCGGAAGAGAACATAAATCAGACAAATGACAGATAATAGATTCCATTTCGAGTATGAAAAGATAATTAAAGTGATAGTGGATCACCTTGTCTGTGACCACGAGTAGAAGAAAAATTACCTGTTGAAGTACAATTAAGAAGAATAGAAAATGTAACCGAAGATAAACAATTTTTGATCAGATTAATTCAAGACCCTCTTTAGATTGTTATGTAATATTCTAGTGGTTGCCAGAATTATTGAAACCAAAAATTAATAAACAAGAGCAAAGGTAATCCCAATTTAACAAGCCATAAGCTTTCTCAAGGTCGATCTCCAGGGAAGTTTTTCTTTTCTTTTTGGTAAATGAATAAAACAATTCATGAGCTATGAGTATATTATCATGAATTGATCTACATATAGCTCCCTGGTTGAGGGAAACGCATTTTTGTAGAAGAGGGCCTTAACCTAGCGATCGACCATCACTTTTGAGATGATCTTGTATATAACACTATATAAACTTATAGGTTTGTAATGATTATCTGTTTCTGGCTGGTCTACATTTTGTAGGAAAACAATATGAGTCTTATAAGTGTAAGTCTACGTTATGCGTAAAAACTGAGACACAAGATGAAAGATATGATCTTTAAGTTGAGGCCAATAAGCCTGATAAAATTTGGCATGAATCCAGGAGCTTTGAGCGGACCAATATCAAAAACAGCCTTACAAATTTCCATCATAGTGATTGGAGCGAGGAGAGAGAGTTATTGTCCTCTAAAGTAATACAACGAGAGGGATAATATTAGGGAACTGATATAAAGCACTATTTGACATAGCAGATGAGCATGAAAATCGTGTGGCAAAAGAATGTGGCCTATTTGTTGATTATCAGAAGTCCATGTACCGGCTTCGTCTTTCGATCTTAGAATTTGGTTTCGTTTACGACGAATAGAAGTTTGAATTTGAATGATTTGATAATATTTGGTGTTTTTATCACCTAATTGCAGCAAGTTGGCTTTGACTCTTTTAGCCCAGAATTGTTCTTCTTGAACCGAAAGAAGCTAATCAGTGTTGAAAATTTTTCATGCAGCCGACGACTACTATTTCTTTCTGTTCCTTTATATTAGGATCTTTCTCTATTACAATAATACTCTTAACAATGAATTTTCCGGCAACCATGGTCGCCGATATTTTCCTGCAACCACATGGTCAATAGTTTCTTCCTCTTCCTTAATTCTCTGTGTATGAGCAATTGAGCATCAGTACAATCATACCGATTAAGAAGCAGCAATGAAAATTCATTTGTGCCTTTCTGCCTTTCCCCCGTTCCATCTAACTATTTTTTTCAAAGGGTCAAAAACTGATCATTTTTCAAACTGTGCATTGATTTCCAAATACATTCACACACACACATTGTGAGAAGTGGAACAAAATGGTTCATTCGTATTTGAAGGAAAAATGCTATCTGGCATAGCAAATCTGTGTTAGAGATGCCATGTATATTTTGATTGCTATTCGTATTCCTTTTTTTTTTTTTTTTAGAGGAATTCATATTCGAATTCCTAATTCCAGTATGAGCTGGGAAAATATGTTAGAGCAAAATGGATTTGGGTCTAAACACCCAATCCAACCCTAGAGCAAAATCCTATCTCACGCATAGATAATGTGATTGCGATTTGCAATACTAATTGCAATATGATCCGGGCAGAGATGTGGCAAACCTGAAAATAGACAATTCTAAATGTGAAATCAAATAGTTGAGTTGTTGAAATCATGGCTGTAGAGAGGTTCCTTAATCTCAATGTGCAATACTTATTAAACATGATTAATTCTGAAATCTTTTACACCATAATTTATAGTCTGATACAAACATACATATATCTAATAAACATAGGGAATGAGAGCCTTGACATTTTGGGGAAAATTCTTAAACTTAGAAAGATACCACCGCCTAGTAGCATAGCTCCTACCCGTCAAATAGAATACTGTTCCGGCCAAGAAAGCAAACGCATACAAGGTCTGAGAAATAAAAGAGAACCCTACAAATGCTATGATTTCAAATAGATAGTGAGGGCATATCACTAGCTCAAACAATCCACCCTTTGGAATCTTATAATCCTTATCGTCATTGCTTTGTGAGCTTGACGGAGACGAAGAGGATGATGATCTCAGTTGGGAAAGAAGGTAATGATGGTAGAAATTACCAGATATCCCAAGTAGAAACAACACAATTCCAGGGTACTTCAAATCAATTGGTGGCTTTGGTAGCCCTTGGGTTATAGTAAGGTGCTGCGTGTAAATCGCAGTGACAGTAGCCATGAAGTAACTGAGAACGATAGGAATCGCAGAATCAAGCGCCATCCCACTACTGTACTTGTGAACAAATTGAACCTACAAAGTAAACAAGGCCAAAGAAAGTAGTCTTTAACAACAATGGTAAACGGCCGCATGGGACATAGTTTCCACCAACAACAGAAGATGTCGGGAGATATATTGTCAATCTTCGATTGAGACTAGTACGTATATGTTGTTCTAGTTGCAGCTTGTAAATACCAATACCCTATGAAGTGGGATGGGTTTGTTAATGTTGGGTTATCACCTGGTAATTGATAAAGTAATCTAAGAGCACAACCAAAATCATTTGACAATAGTTTAGAGACGCCGAAATTCTATAAATTCTATTGCAAGGTCCCTCCTTTCCAGATGTGAGATATACTTCATATTCTTAACAGTGTCAAATTCTCTAATTCAAGCAGTCTAGGCTTCTCTTAGACATTAGAACAAACACATGGCGTGCATATAGAGAAAACCAACTGAGATGCAAAGTTTGAAGTAATCATACCTCCAAAAGTCGTTTGAGGAAATGAAGGGTGAGAGCTGAGGAGAGCAATAGATATCTGATATCATCGTTATGGGGAAAGAACACCAGAGATGTGAGCCCAGCAAGAAACGCAGGAGCATAAATGAACTGCATGCCTCTTCTACCAGATAGGTAAATTTGCTTTGATTTCTGAGAAGCGGGTTTATTGGTAATCTTCCAGAACTTGGAATACTGCAGATGGTTTCCTCTCACCTCCGAGAACCCGGAATAAGCTAACCCAGTGAAGCTGATGACTGACATGGCTGTGACGAACACAGAAGCTGGTGGCGGAAAGACAAATATGATCGGCCAAGCCATGATTCCCTCAGCTTCTTCTTCTTCCTTGATTGAAGAACTAAATGGTGATGGATCTCAAACTCATGTGTACAAGATGTTGAATTGGAGATACGAATGATTGCTTTGGATTAAAACGTATTTCTACATCTACCAGTTTTAAAGTGATGAATCAAACTCGTGGCGGTGTGTTTGGCTATAGACGCAACACGTGGAGGAACCCACTTCTTTAATCTCCCATCATGTTGCCCATCATTCGCTCGTCCTTTCTACTTCAACCCTCTATGATATTCTTGAAATAATAGGAATAAACCCATTCTCGTATATAATTCCATGAAATTCTTACACAGTTACACCCTCGTAGCAATTTCATGCCAATTCATCCAAAGAGGAATAAGCAAGCAACTAAGGGTGTGTTTGGTGCAACTAAGGGTGTGTTTAAGAAAAGCTGGCTTATAAGCTGTCCTGAGAATAAGTGACTGAAAAACAAAGTCTGTCTGAGTGTTGGGTAAACTGACTTATAATATGTGTTATTATGTTAAAAGCAGTGGAAAGTGTTTAGTAAATTTGAAACTAAAAGTGCTTCTAATTTTGACCATTTTTGACATAAAACTGAACTAACTTCTTATACTATAATTTATCTGTAGTTTATTTAACTTTGTCCCTATAAATCAATATTTACTAACTGTTTTTATTAATCATGATTATTATATGATAAATATTGAATAATTTGACATGAAGTATCAACAAAAAATATCTTAACACATCAAAACATTATCGATAATAATATTAATAACCTGCAAACCATGTCTTAAAGTAGCATGAAGTAGCAACAAAAAATTGTTTAACACATCAAAACATTCATGATATGAACATATCAAAATACTTTGTTCATATGTATCAACAAAAATATCTTGGCACATTTAAAAATTTGCGGTACCACATGCTCTCATCAAATTTTGAGCGATTTCTTTTCTTATTGCTTCCATTTCTTGTGCAACATGACCATGATTTTCTTCTTCTGCATCATCCATCTTCATCTCTATCTCATCACTTAATATGCCAACCGAATTTTCATCAATGTCAAAATGCCTATCTTGATTCGCATGTCATCGTATATAATTATGAAGAGTACGTCATGGTTGCAATAACAATCTTCGCTTGCTTATTAAATGAAAAACCTTCCATGTTTCTTAAAATATGCTATTTCTTTTTCCAAGCTCCAAATGTGCGTTCTATAACGCCTCTAAGAGAAGAGTGTGTTTGGTTAAATACCTCCTTTTCATTTCTTGGCTCTCGCCCACGATATTCTTGAAAATGTTGTTTTGGACCTTTATAGGGTCCCAAAAATCCATTCATTTGTGGGTATCCCGCATCAACGACATAATATTTTCCTATCAAATAAATTTTCTAAATTTAACAAAACTTCACATTAAAGTTTATAAAAATTTATATAAAAAATAAATTGATTACATTGTGGAGGTTTAGGAAACTTCGAATTGGGATTTCGAAGAGCCGATTGAAACACCCTTGTATCATGAGAAGACCCTCCCCAACCGGCACATACAAATGTAATTTGCATATTAAAATCACACACCGCCATAACATTTTGGGTTGGTATCCCTTTTCTACCAATAAATGGTATTTGATGTTGAGGAGATATCAAAGCGGGAATATGCACTCCATCAATAGCACCATTGCAGTCCTTAAAATAATACAAATATTTGTCACTAATATAAACTAATTGATCAATTATAAAAAAAATAAAAAATTAAAGTACCTTAAAATGCGGCATATATCACTTATCCCTTATTATCTCTGGCGCAACATTTTTAAATTCTGGATCCAACGGCTTTATCATTTTCTCACCATATGAACACAACATATCTAATGCTTTTCCAAAATACCTACTAACGGTTTCCCTGGAATGTTGAAACCGTTCTTGAGCCGTCTTATTCCCACATCCATGTCCTAGAATATTTAGTATTAATGCCACTACTTCAATATGACTTGTTCTATTTGAACCAAACACCCTAAATTCGGTCTCCAAGTCACTACATAAATGATAAAATACTTCCTTATGCATTCTAAATTCATTATAACACCGACTTGGATGACCTTGTAATACTTTCTTATGCATTCTATTACCTGTTTGAGAAGATGTCATGCAAGGATTTTTCTGAACATAGCTCTCATAATAATGTTGAATTAGGAGAGTATTAACTTGTACGATTCGTATGTATATCTCATCCTCAACATCATATTTCTCTGACATTGTTCATATATTCAATCAAACCGGCAAACATAAATTCTAATTCGTAAATGATGTATTAGTTGAGATGTAAGCAATGAACAAATAGTAAAAAAGAAGAAGTTAAAATTAATAACAAAACAAAACAAAAGAACAAATAAAGCTCATATAAGTGAATATTAAACAGTAAAAATATAAAATAACAAATTCATAATCATGTCGAACATTATATAGTGAACTGATACATAAACTTGTTCGAGTTAATAATACTTCAACAATATCTTAACAAAATCACAAAAACAAAACTCAAGCATAACATAAACTGTAATTTTCAGCCATCTCAAAATTCAGATACTCCAACTTCATGTCAGAACCTTCCATACAGCAAAACATCTCCCTCTTCTCTTTATTTAGGAACAACCGACTTGCAAAAAAAAAACATCTTAGTACCCTGCTCGGCCCCAGGTAAAGAACCAACCACCTTCATCACTTCTTTAATACTAGTGTCATCACTTGTTTCTACACTCTTATTGATCATAGAACTTGTTGTATTTCTACTCTCAATAGCCTCACACACTCGGTCAATTTTTTGTGCTAAAAGAGCAGCACCTCCTACCCTTCCAGGTTTTATAACAACACCTTTTGTCTTTCCCAACTACATTTCCTTTTCTTCTTTTAGCAGGGTGTGATGTATCATCAGAATCAGAACTCTCTTCAAGGTTTTGTTGATTGTCTCCTTGTTTTGGACTTTCAGGTAAAGGTAGTGATGCACCTGGTATATAAGCATACAAACCAGTGGCTGAAGTCCCCTTGAACATTCTATCCAATTTCTCTTCAAAATCAGGGTGAATACCTTTTTTTCTTAACTTTGCATATTCCTTATTATCCTGCACAATTGATTTAAAAAAAAAATCAAAACATGTTTAAGTGAATGAACATATACCATGAACACATACAAAAATGTTGAAATTAACGGTTTTCAAAAATGGACAAATAGTTTTACATACCTTAATTTTTCCACTCCACCACTCATTAGATGTGTCAATGGTTTGGAGCCTATGATCTCATCCAAGACCAGCCTCTTTCCCCTTCAAATCATTCCATAATTTCCATTGCTCTTTAAGTGCATCCCGTTTATTTTTTAGTTGTTTTATGGTGTAATTTTTACCTGTTTCTTTGTAAAAATTACTTGGCACATTTTCCCATCCATCTTTGTTAAGATGGGTATTTAGACGATTATTTTTTTCCACCTCCTTGATACATAAGTCACAAAGTACATCTACTAATGTCTCATTCCAAATGGCCGAGCCCATCTATACATTTTTCAAAAACAAACCACAACATTGCAAACACACAAGATCAGAACACAAATCAAGTTTACGATGTTTCATCTATTAATATGGCTACTAACCTCAAGCACCCATAATTGACCACCATATATAATAATATACAAGTAATATATAGATCATGATTTCAATAACGTCATAAAAAAACTGAATTTCACTTAAAGATTTGAATTTCACTTCTCTCTAGTCTGTATATTTATCAGAAAAACAGTGCAAGCTTTGTGGGAAACATGACTGGTAACAAGTATGGTGTCAATAATCTCAGCAACAAGGAAACCAACAACATCAGTAACAACAACAACAACGAGGCTGGGAATGTTGTTGAGAAAAGGTTCAAGACCTTGCTGCAACTGAGACACTTCCCCGAAATGAGGTGCTTGGAGGCTACATCTTTGTATGCAACAATGACACAATGCAGGAAGATTTGAAGCGACAACTATTCGGTAATTTTTTTGGTTATCTCATATTGATCTCTTCTTTTTTGTGTTTACCAGCTGATATACTGTTAGGAATCTAAGGTCTAGGTGAAACTGATCCAGACATGTTACTGGCATCGTCTGTATAATGCATTTGCAGTCTTTCAATAGATTAGTTTATGTAAAGGGAGGTCAGTGCTCAATAGGAATATGATGAATTTCTATAAGGTTTTCACTGAATAAATAAATAATATGAATGGTGGGAATTATTAGATGTAATGATAAACACCAAATCTATTATCTGAACTTCTGAAGCTACTGATATTTAACGCTTTTCTGTTTCTCGTATAGGCATCAAGCTTTGGTGGTTCAAACATTGATCCAACTGCTTGAGAAGACCAGAAATGTACGACAATTTCTCACAATGTACATGACATTGGCCTCAAGTTTATCTGTAGGATATATATATCCTCTATGATATATAGGTCAAATTAATCAAATCACACTCAACCCTTTTACAAAGAGAAAATTATAAGCAACTTCTAAGAAAAAGTAGCTAGATATTTATTTAAGGAGTATAAATCAAGTGTCAAGGGTCATATTGTACGTTTAGCATGATGGATTGAGGCAACATTGACCAATCAATTCCATGTTTCTCTATACAATGTACACTACAAGTACAACTGGAACAAATGACATACTGATCTGGGTTTCCAACTACTCATCATCCACCTTTATACTCCAAATCCTTAAAGAAAAAGAAATGGATCCGAGCAGAGGGGGGAAGAACAATCACAAGACAAGAAAAGATTGCGGGGTCTAACCCATCTCAAGTTGAACTAACCCAGATTTTTTTATCTGTAGGCTAAACCCATCTCAAGTTGAACTAACCTAGATTCAGAAATTGAGATTTAGAGACAAACAAAAGAAAAATGATTCATCAAAACCCAGAAAAACAATACAAGAAGGCATACAAATATTGCTAAATTCCAAGCTTAGAGATGAACAAGAGGGAGAAATGAAATTGTTTACCTTTGAACCCTAGTTTCTTATATTTTCTAGTAGCAGACGCAGCAAGACGATAGAGGCGCAGCAAAGGCCACACAAACCCACACAAAGACCTCTAACAGATGCAAAATGATCTGCAGGAATGATGGAGGAGAATGGAGGCGAAGGCAGTGTATTAATTTCTCAGAATTGGAGGAGAATGGAGGCGCAGGTCTCGCGTCTCGCTTGGGTTTTGAGGGTAATTTGTCGAGACTCTGAAGGGCACCCAACGTCATTAGCAAAATTTCATTAACTCCCGCGATAGAAAAACACGTTAGTTTATAAGGAAAAGGAGGGGGATATCAGCTTCTCCTTTTCCCTTAAAAACACCTTCTACTTTTCAAAAAAAAAAAAGCTGGTTTTAGATTTACCAAACACTAAAAGCTGGAGTGCTTATAAGCCACAAGAACTTATAAGCTGCACCAAACGCAGTTTAAAGCTTCTTCGGTCCTAAAGAGAGAAGTACTAATACCCTGCTTGAAAAAAATAATATAGAAAAAAAGAACTGACCGATAAAAACCTGTTCTTTCGAACATAGCAACACATAGATCACAAGTACCTACATGCGACTCTCTCTTGATGACATTTGAAGCAACTAGTTGTCTGAGACTCTGGTCAACACATCTTCGATGTAAGACCTCCATACCCGGAAGGAATATCCTTTGGAACATCACCAAAGAAAGTGAAGAACTATTTGTGCCTTCTAATTTTTAAGTGTCCTTTACGCAATAATGATAATTAATGAAAAAAGCTAACCATATTTTTGGATATTTTGATTTCGTCAAACAAGTATAGAACTAGTCAAATATTGCTTTCCGAATTGATTGGGAAGAGGATTACCTTAATGTGTTTAAGGAACTCTTTGTTAACAGCCTTATAATACTGATTTAATTGCAAAAGCGATTACTATATTCTTACAAGTTTGGAAAGGCAGAAATGACACAATTTTTAGATGGGCAACTCCTAATTCCTTTCAACTTCCATGGCAACAGCTACAATATCTTCAAGCTGTGTGAATCTTAATAAAAGTTCTAGTGAAGTAGAAAATAATGATTTAATATTTTTGGAATGCTTCAAAGTATTATTCTTCTCCGAGTATGAAGTTTATGTAGAGATAAAATTATAATACTAATAGGGGACAATATCTCTTACATTTATACAAGGGTAAAATATTGTATAGTCTTTGTGGTTTGAAGTCGACATCTGTTTAGTCCTTATGGTTTTATTTTAATCTGAATAGTCCTTAAAGTCATGATTTTTCATTCAAATAGTCCTTATGACCTTTAACTGAGAAATGTCGACTTCAAACCACAAGGACTAAACAAATTTTAATTTTTTATAAAATATATGTCACATACACATACACGGAAAATAAATATTTACATATTATTCTACACTCCGCTTCAAGTTGGTGAATAGATATTAATCATGCCCAACTTGTCAACAGAGTTGTCAAACAGTTTTCTGGACACCTCTTTTTCGTGAGAACATTTGCTAATTGGTCTTCCGTATACACAAAAGGGAAACAAATGATTTTCATGTCCAAGTTTTCCTTAATGTAATGTTGATCAACTTCCACATATTTAATCCGGTCACGCTGAACAAGATTATGGACAATTTTAATAGCAAATGTATAATCACAATGTAAGTCCATAGGATTCTTGAGTTTAAAACCTAATTCTTTCAACACAATGCAAATCCATAGCATCTCACAAACTTCATGTGCCATACCTCGAAACTATGCTTCAACACTTGACCTAGCAACAACTTTTTGTTTCTTACTACCCTAAGTCACAAGGTTTCCTCCAAGAAAATTAAAATACCCAAATATAGACAGTCAATCAGTCTTATCACTAGACAAATCAACATCTGTGTACCCCACTACTTTGAATTCATCCTTCTTCTCAAATAACATACATTTTTCAGGCGCCATCTTAAGATACTTCAGAATATAGTATGCTGCATCCATATGTTCTTTACTATAACAATGCATAAACTAACTAACCACACTCACAACATAAGTAATATCAAGTCTAGTATGAGAAAGATAAATAAGCTTCCCTACTAAACGTTAGTACTTTCCTTTATCAATCGGAACCTGATCTGGATAGATGGCGAGGTTGTAATTCATCTCAATCGGTATCTTAAAAGGCTTACGGTCGAGTATCCCGATGTTAGCTAACAAGTCAAGTACATACTTACGTTGGGATAAAGAAATCCCTTTTTTCAACCTTGCAACTTCAATTCCAAGAAAGTACTTCAATTGCCCAAGGTCTTTCATCTCAAACTCCCTTGAAAGATACTTTTGTAGAGCCTCCATCACATTTGGATCATCCCCTGTGATAACATACACTCTCAGAGTTGTTAAACCTTGATTACGCTTGATAAATAAGGTGTGATATGAGTTGCTTTGTCAATAAACAAACGTCTTCATTGATTTGGAGCATATTCCAAACCAAGCTCTAGGAAACTGCTTCAAACCATACAAAGACTTCTTCCACTTACAAACTTTTGCCAGCATCGCAATGTCGATATGCTTTTGACTCCTAGTTGCATGTCCATATATATACACCTCTTCCTCCAAGTTTCCATTAAGGAAAGCATTCTTCACATCAAACTATCATAGAGACTAATCTTTAGTTGTTGCAAGTGAAATCAAGATTCGTATAGTGTTGATCTTCTCTATAGGCGCAATTGTCTCTTCATAATCAATTCCATAGCGCTAGGTGTATCCCTTGGTATCTAATCTTGTTTCTACTTGTCAATGCTCCTATCAGCTTTCAGCTTCATCGTAAATACCAACCACACCCAACCGTTTTTTTTTTTCGGCTGGTGCTTGCACAACAACCCAGGTTAAGTTTATCTAGCAAGGGCTCTAATTATGAAGGTATAAAGATAATTGACAATCTGTTTAGCTTGCAAAACACTTTGAGATTCTGTTTATCTGATCAAGAACAAGTATCACTAACATCCCTTATGGCTCAGGTAAATCATGCATATGCATATCATTGTTTTTCATAGAGGATAGCAACCCTGTTGGCTATCCTAGTTCTGAGTCATTCAGCTGTCAAGATTTTTCAAAGAACCTGTTATATTAGTTTAATAGATCTTTGTTGCTTTTCAATTTCAAATGGACAACTGAGTTAGTGGGAAATGTCTTGGCGCTCAAACCAGTCTAAGGGTTGAGATATTTTGTTATGTCAACCCGTGACCAAATGGTTTGATGCTCAAGGTTCCAGCTTGGATTTCATGATACATTATCCTATGCAAAGCTGGTCCCTGTATGATTCAAAGACCAGTTGCTTTCGACTGTGACAAGTCCCTTGATGGACTGAGTAAGAAGGTCTGAATCCTCTTTGCTCCATGCTTTAAATCATTCATGTTTTAGGAAATATTTCCTTGTCTTATTGAGATTGCTCTTGTCATCTTTTTTTCTGGTCACATCGCTCTCAGCTTTATAGCTAAAGGCTATTGTCCAAACCTTTCTGAAAAACTGCTGAGGTCAATTGACATCATCCTTGATGCCTTGTCTGCCTATTAATAGCTATAGCTTTGGCTTTGCTCGATGGTTGTTGAAAACTGCTGTGATAGCGTTTTCTGTGTTGAGTCTAGTTTTTAGCTTGCATTGTTCATGCTGCTCTAAGTCTTCCTCGTGACTGTAAACCTTAGAGCTTGAACTCAAAACTTCTTTCATCAACTCATATCATGTTGCATACCATGTGGGATGTGTAGTGCAAGCAACCCAAGAAGCGTTCAAGGCTGAATCCGCTAGTGGTTAGCATAATTCACAAACAAAGTTTCTAAATGTATTCCATGTTGTAAGGGCTTAGGAACAAGAGAGGGAATATGTCTAGACTAGTTTGAGACTTGGAGGGATAACACTATGGTAGTGTATCACTGGATCTATTATTCTTGTAAAGAAGTCACTTCAACTTAGTGGAAAGATTTGTCTCTCTAGAGTCAGAGACACGCAGTTTTTCTCCTTGATTTCAGAGTTTCTGCGAGAACAAAAATATCCTTGTGTTGTTTCTTTTCTTGCTGAGTTTTACTTTCTGCATTCTTGTATACTGTGAATCTGGGATAGCACTCGCTATTGTTATCCTCAGATACTGAAGTTATCAAAAATTAAAAGAAAGGCCTATTCACCCCCCTCTAGGACCTTCAAGTGGTACCAGAGCAGTTCCTAACCTTTGCTAGTAAGATCCTCGGGTTTTAAAATGAGTGATAGAGGCACTTCCGTGAACTGTCCTCCACTGTTTGAGGGAAGGAACTTTTCACAATGGAAAATCATAATGACCGCATTCTTTATTTCTCAAGATGATAGGAAACAGTGGATGATGGTTGAGCATGGCTGGTCAGCTTCAGAACAGACCTCAATCGTGGCAGGTGCAAGTGTACTAAAGCCTAGATCTGAGTGGACCGATTCAGAAAAAATTGCTGCTCAAATGAATATCAAAACTCTCAACAGTTTGTACTCGGCTCTCTCTGAGGGTGAGCGCAAACGGATCATTACCTGTGTCTCAGCCAAACAGGCTTAGGAAGTGTTGTTAACAACTTATCAGGGTAATGAGCAAGTGAGAGAACAGATGCTCGAAGATCTTCTGTTAGATTTTGATGAGTTGAAAATGTCTGAAAATGAGTCGATAGATGAGTTTTACAATCGTATCTTGAACATAACAAATCAGTGTGCTGGTCTTGACTCTCCCTTAGCAATCTAGGATTGTCAGAAAGCTTCTCAGAGGTCTTCCCCCCAGTTTTGAGAATAAAAGAGTAGCTATACAGGAATCCAAGGACTTGAGAACTTATTCTTTAGATGAGATAGTAGGAAACCTGAAAACCTATGAAGCTCATAAGAAAGGTCTAATGAAAGAAAAATCCATTGCCCTCTCGTCCGTCAAGGAAACTGAGTCAAGCTTGCATATTAAGATTCCATAGGATGTTGAGTATAGTCTAGAAGAGTGTGCCCTCCTTACAAAACAGTTTGAGAACTCTCTCAAGAAACGAAGGAAACCTTTTTCTTCAAACCGGGGTTTTGGAAAATCTAGATTTGGTGAGACGTCACAAGATAGAGGGGATGACAGATATCCTAGGAATTCTCGTGCTGAGTCCTCTCAGGATAGAGGTCAAGATAGAAATCTTAAGGTTAAGATTTCCCAAAGAAGCGATGTGTGCTTTGAGTGTAAAGGTGTGGGACATAGAGCTGTTGACTGTGCAAATAGGAGGATTCGTCCTCAAAAGGCTCTTGTCATCACTTACAGTGACAGTGAAGAGGATCCCTCGTCTGATCAAGAGGATCCCTCGTCTGATCAAGAGGAGGACACTGTAGCTTTCATAGGTCGGGTTGTCCCCGTCTCTTCTTTGGATCATGTTGAATAATCAGTTACTCTCATTGCCACGGTATCTCAAAACGAGACTCCGGAGGATGATGATGATGATGATGATGATGATGATGGAATGCAAAAGTTCACTGAACTGGTCAACGCATCAAAGTCCATGTTATCTAAGATAGACAGTCTAACCAAAGACCTTGCGAAGTGTGAAAAAGAGAAAGCAGGGATACAAGCTAAATTGCTATCCCAGAAAAAAGTGTGGAGAGCTGAAAAGCTAAGTCTAGAAAACTCTCTTAGTGGTCTTAAGGCAGAAAAACTAGCGTTTGAGTTTTCTCTCAAAGAATCTCAATAGGGTCTGAAAAATTGACCAAGATGTGTGGAATGGGTAGACCAGATAAGAATAAACAAGATCTAGGGTTGGAAATTGGCGAGAACTTTAAGAGTAGTGGAACTGTGTTTGTCAAAAGCAAAGCTCTTGATGTTAAAGTAGTGACTAACAAGGTTGGGTCTCCAAAAAGATTCAAACCTACTTGCCATCACTGTGGTGTTCCTGGTCACATTCAACCTTTTTGTAGGAAACTTCAAAACAGCCAGGCATACCCTAAGAGAAACCACAAGTCTGTCAGCCTTCAGAAAAACAAATCAGTTGCTAGTTTCTTCATATCTTTTCAAGCTACTCTAGAAAAATCTCTGCAGGATTTTGCTAGGATAGCTAAGGGTATGTCTGTCCCCGCAGCTAGAAAACTAAACAGGAACTCAGTTTGGGTTAAGAAAAAGGACTGTAGACCTTACACTCCCAAACCTTCGCACTCAAATTCAAACTTTCTTGACGAATGTGACAGTGATCCTGAGGAGGAAAACATTGTCTGTTTCTTGTCTCATGTTAGGACTGGTCTAGGATCTGCTGATGAGTTTAGAACAGTAGCAGTGTGTCGTGTAGCCCTTACAGTCCTCACAGCACGTTGTGCTGATTCTTGGTATATAGACAGTGGTGCTTCGAGACATATGACCGGTGATCCCAAGTGGTTCTTGTCCATGGATGATGTTCATCCAGAAGGGAATGTTGGTTTTGGGGATGGAGCTCGAGCTCCAATAGTAGGAAGCGGGACTGTAAATGCCCCTGGTCTCCCCAGTCTAAAAAATGTCTTAGTGGTCAAAGGTTTAGAAGTAAGTCTGTTAAGTGTGAGTCAAATTGTTGATGAGCATGACTCTGTCACCTTTGATAAGCAGAAATGTGTGGTCTTAGATGGTAAAGGGAAGAGCGTAACGAGAGGAAAGAGAACTAGGGATCAATGCTACTGTGTTGTAGCAAAAGAGAAGTTTTCACCACAACTATGCTTTAGATCTATGATATGTGAGGAACCTTTAGATCTTTGACATAGACATATGTGTCACTTGAATCATCAGGATATGGTGAACGTGTCCTCAAAAGAAGTCGTCAGAGGAATACCAAAGTTTGCTGGTATTCCCCAAGGTATGTGCAATGAATGCAAAGTTGGTAAGATGACTCAAACTTCTCATCCTCTGTTGAATGCTAATCCCACTACTCATGTTCTTAAACTGTTGCATTTAGACTTGGTAGGACATGTTGAGACTAAAAGCATTGGAGGTAGGAAATATGCTCTTGTTATTGTTGATGATTTCTTTAAGTTCACTTGGGTGAGATTCTTGTCTAACAAAGGTGAAACTTTTGAAAATTATTACAGTGTTGCTAAAAGAATCACAAATGAGAAATTAAATGATGACATGCATATAGTTAGAATCAGATCAGATCATGGCACTGAATTTGAAAACTCTTATTTTGAAAATTATTGTGAAGAGTTTGGTGTGCATCATGAATTCTCTGCACCTATCACTCCACAACATAATGGCATTGTAGAAAGAAAGAATATGGTTCTTGTGGATTTATCTAGGGTTATGTTAGCTGCATCTGGCTTTGATCATTCTTTTTGGGCAGAAGCAGTAAACAATGCATGTTACACCTTAAACCGTGTAATTTTGAGACCTGGTACAACCATGACTCCTTATGAGATCTGGAGAGGTAGGAAGCCCAATATCTCACATCTTAAAATGTTTGGAAGTCCCTGTTTTATATATAGAGACATGGAGTATCTGACAAAATTTGATGCAAAGAGTGACAAGGGTGTGTTCCTTGGTTATGCTGGAAACAGTAGGGCTTATCGGGTGTACAACAAGAGAACCTGCAAAATCATGGAATCAATCAATGTGGCTGTTAATGATGCTTTTGTTTGTAGAAATCACGAGTGTGTTTTGTCTGAACAGGTATCTGAACCGGAGGCTGAATCTTCCACATCCGAAACCAAATCTGATCAGGGAGAGAATGACTCTGGGATGGATGATGACACAGACCCTCCAGGATCTAGGAACGATGCTACTCTTTCCAATCAGCCAATTCATCGAATTGGCAAAAGACAAGTTTAGAAGGACCATGATCTATCCCATGTAATTGGTGATATGTCTGAGCCTAGAAAGACCAGAAGTAAGACTGGTCAATTGGTAAGTAATTCGTCAGTGTTTAAATGTTTTGTTGCTATGCATAAAGATGACATCAACACCATTACATAATATGGCTTTGTGTCTATAATTGAGCCAAAAAATGTGAAGGAACCCTTGCTTGATGCTGATTGGATCAGTGTCATGCAAGACGAGTTGAATCAGTTTGAAAGAAGCAATATTTGGCATTTAGTATCTAGACCCAAGGATAAGAATGTCATAGGAACCAAATGAGTGTTCAAGAACAAAACTGATGAAAAATGTATTATCACCCGAAACAAGGCAAGACTTGTTGTGCAAGGATATTCTCAAATAGAAGGTCTAGATTTTGATGAAACCTTTGCTCCCGTAGCTAGACTTGAGTTAGTTCGTCTTCTCCTTGTTGTTGCTTGCTACTTAAAATTCAACTTGTTTCAAATGGATGTGAAAAGTGCTTTTCTGAATGTTGTCCTTAAAGAAGAAGTGTATGTGGAACAACCCCCAGGATTCCAGAATATTACCCATCCTGAACATGTCTATAGGTTAGATAAGGCTCTCTATGGTCTTAAGCAAGCTCCTAGAGCTTGGTATGAGAGATTGTCAAATCACCTTGTTGACCATGGGTATGTGCGAGGCACAGTTGACAAAACAATGTTTGTCAAATGTACCTCAGAGCACATTATCATTGCTCAGATATATGTTGATGACATAGTGTTTGGGTCTACTTCTCCATCCTTGGTGCATGAGTTTCAAACCCACTCCCTTCATTCTCTTCATTCTCTTCCTCTCTGCTCTCAAGATCTTCAGTTTCAAACCAACCCAGTTTTCTCTACCCAAACATGTCAAATACTCCCGCTAGCCCTAATTTTGTCAATCTTGGGGATGAACCCACTATGGAGGAACCCCTCAATCTTCTTCCTATTCAAGATGAAATTTTGTTTCCTGGCGGTCAATCGCTTCGGCTTTCTGCTACCCCTGGAGGTCCCTCCATCTCAGCCAAGCTTCAAGCTCTGCTAGGTCCCTCTGTTCTGGGTAAACGCCCTCACTCCTCTTCTGGGGGAAATTCGGCAAAAGTTGCTAAATCTGTCTCCCCTGTTGGTCGAGGTCCCTCATCCGCAGCCCTCTCTCCTCCATTGCCTCCAGCTCGGTCTTCTCCTCGCCCCCATATAGGTGCCAGGACAAAGGTGCCTGTCTCTGTCCCCGAGGCTAAATCCAAAAGGTGCACCTTCAAGCGAAGGGTCACCAGATCCTCCTCGGCCTTTCCAGAGCCCTCTGTGCCAACTGGCATTTCTGCTCCGGCTAGGGACGCCTCTGAGGTCCCTACTTCTGGATCTCCTGTTTCTCAGTGTCCTCCGCTATCCAAGGCTTCTCCCAAGCCTTCCTCTAGCTCCAAGCCCCCTTGCTCTAGTCCTCGGACCTTGGCTGATAAGGGTACGGGCCCCATGGATGGTAGTAAGGCTTCCCAACCCTCCATGGCTCCTCTGAAGCGGTATGCTGTCGTATCTCACTCTTCAGTTCCCCCTCTCTCCCATTTTGATTCTGAGTCTGGTAGGGATTATTTCTGCACCTCCATTGTCAACAGGCGCTTTGTTTTTGAGCGTCCTATAGCCTTTGAGTCCTTGCATCCTGAGGTTCTGAAATTAGTTGTGCATTGGGGATGGGACAAGGTTCTGTCATCCTTCCCTAGGGTCAATCGGACTTGGGTCCAAGATTTTTATGCCAATTTTCCTCAGAATGCACCTGAGAAGGTGAAGGTTCTGACCTAGCGTCTCGTTATAGTCAAGGTTTGGGGTAAGGATATTGATATCTCCCCTCTTAGGATTAGAGCTAGTCTATCTCTTCCTAACACAGAGCCTTCCTCAGTCAAGTTGGTTCTTGATTTCATTAAGTCTGCTTCTATTGTTGACCTTGGAGTCGCTCTGTATCAGTCCACTTTTCCTCAGACTGAGGTCACTGCTTCTCATCTCTCCAGCCAGTATATGTCTAAGCTGTGCAAGCTTCTGGGGTTTGTGGTTCGCTCCTTCTTGACTCCCACATCTAACACTGGCAAGATCACTCTTCAGCAGGCAACTCTGATTAAATTTCTTATTTCGAGCCCTTCTCAGTCTCGCTTCCCTGCCGAGTACTTCATCTACCGAGCCATTAGGAGCGTGGGTACTTCTCTCCGAGAGAATGGCTCCCTTGTCTTCCCTGCTGTAATTACCCAACTTTGCTTGGATGCCGGTGTTCATGTCCTCGACACTGACGCTATGGCAAGTAAGAATGAAGCCGCTCCAGTTGACAAGTTCTCTTTGGCGAAATCTATGAGCCATTCTGAGGTCTATGTGGAGCCCCTTGAGCAGACCTTGCTGAAGCAAGACATCAAGCGTCAACTCACTCAGGCAGTTGCAACTCTGCAAGCGTCCTTCACTGCTCAGCTGGAGGCCCTGCGCTCTGAGCTGCTCGCTGTTGTGGGACCACGTGTTCCTGCTGCTAACCCTTGTGGTGGGGATGCAACCCTGCGGAATCTTCTGGTTCGGGCTCTAAGGAATCTTCTGGCGCTTCTGCTGCGGAGTCTGAAGAAGTTTTGTAATTGTTGTTAGTTTCTTCTGTTTCTATTTCTTGTTTTAAAACCTTTCGGATATTTTATTATCTATTTTCCTTTTGGAATTCCTTGCCCAAAAGGGGGAGAATTAATTATAGGATTTGATGTTTCTGTTTGTACGATATTGTTGGTTAGTGTACTCATAACTCAGTTGTTGTTTCTGTGATTCTTCACTTGTTCTTGAAGTTGTTTTCTACAGGTTGTTTTCCTACAAATGAGGTGTTTTGTGAAGGAATGCCAAAGGGGGAGATTGAAGGTATAAGGATAGTTGGCAACCCATTTAGCTTGCAAAATACTTTGAGATTCTGTTTATTTGATCAAGAACAAGTATCACTAACATCCCTTATGGCTCAGGTAAATCATGCATATGCATATCACTGTTTTTCACAGAGGATAGCAGCCATGCTTGCTATCCTAGTTTTGAGTCATTCAGCTGTCCAGATTTTTCAAAAAACCTGTTATATTAGTTTAATAGATCTTTGTTGCTTTTCAATTTCAAATGGACAACTGAGTTAGTGGGAAATGTCTTGGCACTCAAACCAGTCTAAGGGTTGAGATATTTTGTTATGTCAACCCGTAACCAAATGGTTAGATGCTCAAGGTTCCAGCTTGGATTTCATGATACGTTATCCTATGCAAAGTTGGTCCCTGTATGATTCAAAGACCAGTCGCTTTCGACTGTGACAAGTCCCTTGATGGACTGAGTAAGAAGGTCTGAATCCTCTTTGCTCCTTGCTTTGAATCATTCATGTTTTAAGAAAGGTTTCCTTGTCTTATTGATATTACTCCTGTCATCTTTTTTTCTGGTTACATCGCTCTCAGGTTTATAGTCAAAGGCTACTGTCTAAACATTTCTGAAAAACTGCTGAGGTCAGCTGGCATCATCCTTGATGCCTTGTCTGTCTATTAATAGCTATAGCTTTGGCTTTGCTCGATGGTTGTTGAAAACTGTTGTGGTAGCGTTTTCTGTGTTGAGTCTAGTTTTTAGCTTGCATTGTTCATGCTGCTCTAAGTCTTCCTCGTGACTGTAAACCTTAGAGCTTGAACTCAAAACTTCTTTTATCAACTCATATCATGTTGCATACCATGTGGGATGTGTAGTGCAAGCAACCCAAGAAACGTTCAAGGCTGAATCCGCTAGTGGTTAGCAGAATTCACAAACAAAGCTTCTAAATGTATTCCATGTTGTAAGGGCTTAGGAACAAGAGAGGGAATATGTCTAGACTAGTTTGAGACTAGGAGGGATAGCACTATGGTAGTGTATCACTGGATCTATTATTCTTGTAAAGAAGTCACTTCAACTTAGTGGAAAGATTTGCCTCTCTAGAGTTAGAGACACGCAGTTTTTCTCCCTGATTTCAAGGTTTCTGCGAGAACAAAAACATCCTTGTGTTGTTTATTTTCTTGTTGAGTTTTACTTTTTGCATTCTTGTATACTGTGAATTTGAGATAGCACTGGCTATTGTTATCCTCAGATACTGAAGTTATCAAAAATTAAAAGAAAGACCTATTCACCCCCCTTCTAGGACCTTCAAATTCTTCATTCATCGCTTGAGTCCACTTGAGATCTGCCAACGCATCTTGTACAATACTAGGAATAAATACACTACATAATTGATTAATAACATGTAGTGTATGTGATAAATTCTTTATGCCCTTCCCAGTTCGTACTTTGATTGCTATTCGAATTCCCAATTGCTATATGAACCGGGCAGCAGAGATGCATGTGAGCAGAATTGTCGAATCTGAAGATAGATGATTCATTAATGTAACAGGAAACAGTTGAGTTGTTGAAATCATGGTTACAGAGAGATTCACTAATTTAAATGAGCTACAGTACCTAGTAAACATTATTGATTCTGAAAATTCTAACATTAAACTGGCACAAACGTTCATACATCTATAAAAGATATGGAATGAGAGCCTTGACATGGTGGGGAAAATGCTTAAACTTCGAAACATACCATCTCCTAGTAGCATAGCTCCTACCAGTCAAAAAGAATGTTGTTCCGGCCATGTAGGCAAATGCATACAGGGTCTGAGAAATGAAAGCAAACCCTATAAATCCTATGATTTCAAAGAGATAGTGAGGGCATACCACAAGCTCAAACAATCCACCCCTTGGAATCTTATAGTCCTTATCATCATTGCTTTTTGAGGTTGATGGAGACGAAGAGGATGATGATCTCATTCGGGAAAGAAGGTAGTGATGGTAGAAATTGCCAGATATCCCAACTAGAAACAAGAGAATTCCAGGGTACTTCAAATCAATTGGTGGCTCTGGTATCCCTTGGGTTATAGCAAGGTGCTGCGCGTAGACCATGGTGGCCGTAGACATGAAGTAACTGAGAGAGATAGGAATTGCAGTATCTAGGGCCATCCCTCCACTGTACTTGTGAACGAATTGAACCTACATTTTAAATGAAGAAAAATAAAATTAAGCAGCAGAGACGTAGTCCCACGAACAACAAGGGAGGCTGGAAGATAGATGTCTATGTTCAATTGAGAGTTGAGACCTCCCACATCTAAGATTTTGCCAGTTGCAGTATATACGTGTCTTAAAAGAAACACAAGGCCAGAGGCTACAAACCAGGAAAAAAAAAAGGAAACGAAAAAAGAAAAGGGAACCTAATTAAAACCCAGAAACAACAAGCATCTTAGCCAACTAGCAAGGAATATTCCATACTTGAAACGATGAGAGGATGGAGATTAGAGAACATAATCTATATCTTACTGTAGAAAGAATAGCCTTCAAAACGAAAAAACAGGGTTCTCTTTGCTAGCAAAGATACGGTTTTAGAGAAAATTATGTAGAGAAGTACATGGTGGTAACTAGAGTGTCCTCCGACCAACGCCCCTCATTAAGCTTCTAGCTTTGTTGGTCTTGCAATGTATCTTCCTCAAAACTTTTTTTTTGGGACAAAATCAAGGGGATTAACATCTATATCAATCAGAATGTTTATGTAGCATTATACACTGTCACATAACACAAAAGCTGAGGGGAAATTACTTGAGTAAAATTAGATCGATGTAATCTTACCTCCAAAAGTCGTTTGAGGAAATGAATGGTTAGAGCTGAGGAGAGCAATAGATATCTGATACCGTCGTTATGGGGAAAGAGCAACAAGGATGTGAGACCAGCAAGAAATGCGGGAGTATACGCAATTTGCATGCCTCTTTTACCAGATATGTAAATTTGTTTGGATTTTTGAGAATCGGGTTGATTGCTATTCTTCCAGAACTTGGAATACTGCATGTTCTTACCTCTCATCTCTGATATTCCTGCACTGGCCAAGGTGAGGTTGATTGCTGACATGGCTGTGATGAACACAGAAGCTGGTGGTGGAAAAACAAATATGATTGGCCACGCCATGCTCACCATGAACAATATGATTCCCTCAGCTTCTTCTTTCTTGATTGAAGAATCAAAAGTTTAGATCTCAAACTGACATTGTACAAATACCGGAGATGTTCGGTACGTATGCATTTGATTTGTTAATTCGGTGGTGGGTGTTGTTTCTTCTCATTTTAGTGCTCTGAATCGATCATATGCATGACTCATATCCTACATTACCCTCATGTTGGGGTGATGTCACTGCTGGCTCCATTCTAGCCATAAATCTGTCTTACATTTGGCTGTTTGGTGTTTTTTTTGTGTGTGGCTATTTGGTAATTACACCATATTGGAGGTGTTATAGTTAAAATCTGGAGACATTATGGTAAATATATATAGGGAGAGTGGTTTTTTTTTCTTTAGGACTAAATTCTATATTATAAAATTTTAACGTTACAACCATAGGATTTCGGTGACGAACAAAAGTCCCTACTCTCCTCCTTACCCAAACAAACGATTACAGTGGACAAGAACCGAAAAGGGTTCAGCCGTAACCTAATCTATTTCAGAAGCCTCGATACATCTTCACAGTCAACCTCAAGAAGAATCAACTCTTTCAAACACTATACGTCAAAACTACTAACATATATAAGTACATGCAACCTCTCTATTACATTGACAACCAGAAATAACTAACGTTAAAATAGTCCTTAGACACGACACACTAACTGTTTCTACCTCTCCCAGGGTCACAGGACGGGAGGTCGAATTCTTGATCCCGAGTCTTGCAATTGCACAAGTAACAATGACGCCAGGAGTCGGGACTAGGGTGGCCCAGTCTTTGACTCTCCGATGCGAAAGTCAGCGTTCGATCGCTACTTGTATAGTACGGGAGTATGGAAGGGGAATATTTTCTTACCTCTTTTGGGGGTTTCATGCCTGTTTTATATGCTTATGTTGAGCGTTGTGGCCTCAGTCTTCGATTTGAGACTGTTTGTGGTCCTCTGCGGCATCTCCCCTTTTGGGGGTGTTTAGCTGCCGGAGAGTGGGTCTGGCATGTATATTGCCGCTGCCTTCGCTCTTTGAATGCCCACGAAGGGTTTGCCGGTGTCGTCTTGCCCGGAATAGTCTCCGGCAACCGGGTGGTTATGTCATATTCTCGATGGTGGCCAAGTGTTTTGGCTATGTACTAATAAGTCCCTAAGTCCCCAGTCCGAGAGGGCTCTTGGCTGGGGAGTTATTTCTCTGTTATGCCGAGAATGTGTCTTACCCGGGTGCTGGAGGCATGGTGTCGAGTCCCCAAGTCCCCACGCAAGGGTCGCGAGGTGGTTGGGGAACGTTCCGAGAATCCGATACGGACTGTCTCGTTATGTCACACGTGTGTCATAAATGGCCAGTTTATGAGGGGCACGTGGTCATTCATGCCTAGTGGTAAGGTTGTGACGGTTCGCGTTGGGCATAATGGTTCGCGCTATTGGGCATAATGGTTCACGCTAATGGCGTAACGGTTCGTGCTATTTGGCGTAACGGTTTGCGCTGGTGGCGTAACAGTTCGCGCCAGTGACGTAAGGGTTCGCCCTATTGGGCGTAACGGTTCGCGCTGGTGGCGTAACGGTTCACGCCATTGGACGTAATGGTTGAAACATGAGCGTAGCGAACGTGTGTGTGCGGGGTCGTGGGGAGTGTCGTACATGCTCATATGATAGTGGTCGACGTGGCTGTTCCCCGATCGTACAGATTGGTAGGGTCGGGGTGGGATGTTTATAAATAGACTTGGAGAAGACTGGAGGAGGGAGTTTGTGTTTCGAAATCGGGGATTTTAGGGCTAAAAGAGCGATTCACAAATTTCTACATAGGGTTTTGGTTGGGCTGTGAAATCAAATCTGGGGAACGTCCAATTTCATCCTCGATCGATTGGGTGCGAGCGCTTGGCTGTTTGCAACCAGCTTCACTGCCACTACGTGAATCCCCTGTTTCAAGGTATGAACTTGTCAATTTTTTGTTTTGTTGCTGGGTTTGTCTTTTGTTATCTGGAGTCGATAGGGATTGTTCGTATTTTTACGATGTTGGTAGGAGTTCTAGAGTAAGGGATTGATTGGTTTGCTGTTGGGTTGGTTAGGGTTAAGGTAGTGAGTGTCTAACTCGTGAGGATGTAGGGTATGGCAGATCCGGTGTGGGTGTCCAGCGAGGAGATTGTGGCTGTCTTTAGCTCGCCTAATTTTGATTCAGAGACCTTGCACCGGTGGGGGGAGGAGTTGGATAATCTTATGGTGGAGGTTGCACTTGACTTGGGGGAAGGGTCTCACGTGTCCTCGTTTGATCCTCTCTTGCAGGAGGTAGAAGAGTTTAGCATGGCCAGATCTCGGGAGGAGGACAATCTGTTCTGGGAACCTCCTGGTGAGGGTATGACTTCGTCAGAGCTTAAAGCACTTAGGCAAGATTGGAGTATTCCCGACGAGGTCTTGTTGCGCCCGCTTGGCAAGGGTGTGAAATTTTGGGACCCGCCGAGCAATTTCACTCTGGTATACGAGTACCAGCTTAGGTGTGGGCTGATGTTCTCGCTACCCCCATTTGTACAATACACATTGGCGTGTTTGCGTGTTGCCCCGGGACAAGTCACCCCCAATATGATGAGGCAGATATTGGATTCGGGGGTTCTGTTTCGTTTACTGGGGCAGGAGTTCCCCAATTGTGAGGAGTTTAACGCTTGACACATGGGTTGGTGTGCGAAGAAAGGCAGCCGGGGTTGTGTGACGATGAAGTCCCAGGAGAAGTTTAAAATCTTGGTTGAAGATTTGCCCACCTCTACAAATGAGAGTTGGCGGCGAAAATGCTTTCTAGTGGGGGGAAGGGGGGGTAGTGGCAGGAGTGGCATGGACATCCCTTCCGGGTGCTCGGGGCCTTCCAGAAAATAGGTACCGTGTTTTTGTGTCTTTATGATTCTTTAATTTGTTCTGCTCTGCCCTTGCTGATTGTTGGCTTTGTGTAGTGCCCCAATAATATAACTTAATCGAGCTGATGGAGCGTCGAATACGCCGGGTGACATGGGCGTTTGAGTGTAAGAGCTCGTATCGGATATGTCGCCTTGGCATATATAACTATTTCGGCTATTCCCGGGTTACGGGTCTGTACTTTGATTGTTTAAGTGTTCCCATTTTGTGTTTTCTGGCCTCTTCCTGACTTTCCATTTTATGTTTGGTGCAGTAACAATGTCACGGGTTGGCGGGTCACGGAATAAGGAAGGTTCGTATGATAAGGTGTTGGACGAGGATGTGCTGGAGTGGCTGCGTGCCAAGGCTGACCATGCCAAGCAGTACGATATTGACTTGGAGGCCGGGGAGGGGAAAAAGGTGGAGTTGGGCGATTGTGAGGATGATTTTTTGAGGTTGAAGCTGGCCGATGAGGATTATGCCTATGTGGCTCCCCTGGTAGTAGAAGCGATGGGCTTGGGTGGTCAGGAAGTGGATGTCGAGTGATAGGTGCATAATTATACATTATTTGTATCAAAATCCTCTATACTTTCCTTGCTTGTTTGGTGTGTTTTCTAGTTATTTACTTTGTTTATTTGTTTTCTAGGTGTTCCGAAGCAATTAAGAAGAAAAGAAGGAAAAGAGAGAGTGAAAGACAAAATTCAAAACTTTGCCTACACAAGTCGATCAACTTTGACAGGACACTGAGGGCATTTCAAGAAAAACCAGATGACGAATCTTATATCAACGAAAAGCAAAGGATGTTAGCTTTCCATTGCATTTTACGGTTCGTGAATAAGAAGTTATGGCCAATTTACTACCAGATGGTCAATCTGCGCGCGAATCTGACTCTTAAAGGGAATTTGTGTTTTGAGGCCCAAATCACACCGGAAAGCCCATGGACAAGTTTGTACTTCATTATCCAACTTATTATCTCTATGTGAAGCTGATTATGAAGAATTAAATGAGTTGGCACACTTCCATTGGTCCTACAGATGTACACCAATCAAAATGTCCAAGGAAACTTAAATCAAGATGGATTGGTTGAAGGAAACAATATAAAAGCCTATGCTATCATCTTTGACGTCTCCTCCCCTTCTCCTTCCCTTCTTCGCCTCTTCTCCAGCTCTTCTCCTCTTCCTTCTGTGTTGTTTTTTTTTTTATTATGTTTATTTAAGCTTCCTTAGTTAGGGGTTGCTTAAAGCCCTAGACATGATTCATAACGTGCTTTGATTTTCAGTTTGTTTTTCCAATTAATATGATTGAGGTTTTGTTTACCGATTGTTCATCAATGAATTCTTTATGTGTGTGCTTTGGAGGCCTACTTAGTATACATGCTAGGGTTCTAACACTTTGATTATTTGATGCCTAGGTCAATATCGGATCCCTCAAATTGTCTAGAGAAGTAATCGGTAGTTTTCACTAGCGAGTAGACAAAACCCTAGGTTTAGCAAGGCGCTAAGTTTATTGCGATGCCTAGTGATTGCTCAAACTCTTTTCATGCTTATTGATCTCTGCTTGTTTGACCTAATAAACGTACCAGGTTACAATGTTTGAGAATAGTTTAGGTGTAGAGCACTTCCTTCCTAACTTACACAATAAGAAAGAGTAATAGATTATGCTCAAGCGTACCGAGTCAATCTGAGCATCTTCAATTGAGTTAGTTGGTCACAAATTGGACAAAGTATGTTGTGTGTGATTGTCAGGGTGGATAGCATCTCCCCTAGCTAGTTTTATTTCATTGTTTCCCAAAACCAGTTTTCATCACTTTCTGTCTTCTGTTTTCTAGTATTTATTTGAAATATCAAATCAACTCCAAATCATCTGAAATTTTTTGTGTGAGACCTTATGTGTGTGTAGTACACCTCTGTAAATTTCCGTGTTTTTATGAGTAGTCTAAGTTTGGTTTTTCTTTTATTTTTAGATTGCTGTTCAATAGGATCAGTAGTTACTTTTGTGACATCGTTTGAGTAGTTAGATTCATTTAATCCTCTGCGGGAATGACCCTTATTTTCCCATACTATAAACGATGATCTAGTTGTGAATAAGGAAAATAAATTGGTTTATAAATAATCGATCATCGAGGAGACGCAGATTGAGGACGGAGATCGCAAGGGCGGACATAATCAATCTCAGATGGAGGAAGAATATGTGTCTGAGCCAGTGAGAGTGGTGGATATGGTTATAGAGGATGTGGGCGGGTCGCGAGCAGGTGGTGAAGACTTGGTTGAGGGGGCGGGTCCTGTTGGAGAGGTTGGTGCGGCGAGGACTCGAAAGAGGAAGGAGAGGGTCTCAGCGTCACGTGAGGGCCAATCTAAGAGGTCGCGTAAGGAAGGGCGTTCCGGGGGTTCAAGGAGCCTGACCGGGATCACCCAAGCCTTAGAGGGGACAGGGGAGGTGCAACCGTACTTATCCCAGATGGCGTACGACATACGTCATCTCTCCCGCGATATGCATGCTTTGGAAAAGGTTGATCCGTTGGCTAGCGTTGCCCTCGCCAAGGAGAAATTGACTCGGGTAAGCATCTGTAACGTCTTGATTTGTCTTTGCTATCTGGGCTTAGGCTTAGGCTTATACTTGGGGTTTGTACTTGCAGGCGACATTGCTGATGTATGTTTCCTGTGAGAGGGTGTTCACCCACTTGTAGGGGGATGCCGAGGCGAAGTGCCAGCAATTGAGGGAGGCGGAAGAGAACAACTGCGCCCTCTCGCAACGTCTAGAGCAGTTGGAGCAGGATGCTGCTGTCTTCCGAGATCAGGCTGCCACCTCGGAGAAAATGGTTGTGGAGCTGAAGGAGGCGATGCAGAAGAAGGATGAGCAGGTGGAGGCTGGACAGTTGGCGACTGCCAAGGCAGCGTCCTTGGAGACTGAGGTGGCGAAGCTGACTCAATCGCTGGATGAGCTGGAGGTGTCCTGGAAGGCCAAGTGTTGGCGAGCTATCGGGGCAGGGGAGAGGTTGTTTCACGAGAGCGAGGCATATAAGCAACAATTGAGGGGCGCTTACAACAAAGGTCAGGATGATCTGAGTAGAACCGGCTACCAAGAGGGCTGGATTAACAAGCCAGCAATGCGCAAGTGGTATACCAAGAGAGATGCTGCAAAGAAGGCTTGGGAACAGATGACGCCGAAACAAAGAAACCAAGCCTAGATCTCACGGTCTTTGGTGAAGCAACATGAGGTTTGGTGTGCGACGTCCTCCGTTGTACAGAAGGAAGTTCCTGCTATGGGCGTGCCGCAACCTGTAGTAATTTTGTCTACGTCACCACTGAGGGCTGTGCGTCCCCAGGGGTCCGTATCTACCCAAGTGGTGGTATCGCAGGTGGCGTCTTCTGTTGTTCCGCCCCCTGATCCGCGAGCTTCTGGGCCTGTGTCGTCTCTCTGTCCTGAAGTGCAGAAGTCTCCAGCTAAGAAGTCTCTTGGTCTGGAAGTGTCACAAGTGAGCTCGCATGTGCACCCTAATGTTGCTGTGAGGCCCCCAGTTGTGTCACGGGATCGCCCTAAGCACCCGCTTGGGCAAAGGGTTTCGGTGAACATTAGCTAGACTCAGGGTAGTGGCAGCGGGTCAAAGAGTGGGGGGAGTGTTAACAAGTCCGGCGGCTCACGTTCTTGGGAAAAATGACATGTAACTTTGATTTTTTGTTTAGATGTAGGGAAAGAAAAAAATTTGTTTTTAACAATGTAGGTGGCGTGGTTAGCCACTTGGACATGTATAAAATTTATGAATTGCCTAGGAGTCCATGCTGATGTTTGGCGTTATGCCTTTATTTTTGTCTTGTGACCAATGTTTTTGGTCCCGCGTTGTTGGGATTTCACTTAGAATTAGCCACTAATGGGCAAGATGTACATATTGTTAGAGCCGCTACTAGGCTAAGGTACACGAAAATGAAGTACCGGCTATGATGTCGGGTCTGAGATTGATTAAATGGGGTAGAGATGGAGGTGGCGAGCGTTCCAGGGATGGGGTAGCACGCGACCATCAGTGTCTTTGAGATAGAATGTGGCTGGCCCTGGGGCGTTGACTATCTCGAGTGGGCCGTCCCATTTTGCCTTGAGGCTAGTAGGATGGGGGATGACTTCTTTCATGACCCAATCAACTACTTTCAGGGGGCGGGAGACGACTTTTTTGTTGTAGTATTTAGCTATCTTTTGCTTGTTGTTGATGGTTCTGAGGTGTGTCTTGTCCTGGTGCTCCTCCAGGAGGTCCATGTTGAGTCGTAACCCTGTGGCGTTTATCGCAGTGTCATAAACCGTGACACGTTCACTCGAGACCTCCATTTCCACTAGAATCACTGCCTCGGTGCCATAAGTCAAGAAGTATGGGGATTCACATGTGGCTGTTGTTGGGGTGGTGCGGAGTGTCTAGAGGATGTCCGGGAGCTTGGCTGCCCACAACCCCTTGGCCTCTTCCAGGAGTTTTTTCAAGTTGTTCTTGATGAGCTTGTTTATGGCTTCTACTTGGCCATTGGTTTGGGGATGTGTTGGGGAGGCATAAAAGATTGTCGTTCCCTGGTCTAACATGAATTCCTGGAATGTGTCATTGTCAAATTGTGTTCCGTTGTCAGTGATGATGGCCTGGGGTACCCCAAACCGGTAGTATAAGTTTCGCCATAAGAAGTTTATCACTTTTTCAGTGGTGATTGTGGCAAGGGCTCTGCTTCTACCCACTTTAGGTTGTAATCCACAATGACGATGGCATACTTGAAGAATTGTCTCGGGCTGTTAGGAGTTGTCCTATGAAATTGAGTCCCCATTGGCTGAAATGGACTGGCGAGATGATAACAGACAGGGGTACCGGGGGATGATGCACGAAATTGGCAAATTTATGGCATTTAAGGCATGCTTGGAAAATTGCCTTGGCATCTTGCTCTAATGTTGGCCAATAATACCCAGCTCGAAGCGTTTTGAACATGAGGTTTCAGGCCCCTGCATGGTTCCCACAAACGCCACTATAAAGCGATTTCAGTACTTTGTGCCCTTCTATTGTGGGTAGGCATCTCAGTAGGGGACATGACTGGCCTCGGTGATATAGCTTACCACCCTTTATCAAGTAAAGTGAGGTTTTGCGGCACAGCCGCTGTGCTTCGCTCTTGTTCTGGGGCAGGGTGCCATCAGAAAGGAGAGCCATGAATGAGTCCATCCACGAGGGTTGGTCTATAGGCTCGAGAGTGAAGATTTCTGAATAAGCCTTCGAGATGCTAGGCTTGTCCAATGTTTCGATGTGCACATCAGGTGGCGTGGACTCGGGAGGAGCTGTGGCAAGTCTTGCGAGAGCGTCGGCCTTAGAGATTTGGGTGAGTTTGTATGAATTGAAGTGTTGCATGAGGGCACCTGCGAGACTTTTGTAGGATATCAAGTTGTGCTGGTTGGCCTTGAAGTCTCCTGCCACTTGACTGACGACAAGTTGAGAATCGCTAAAGATGTGGAGGTGTAGAGCTCCGAGTTCTCGAAAGAGCTAAATGCCCGCTATGAGGGCTTCGTATTCAGCTATGTTGTTGGAGGCTTTAAATTCAAACCGGAGAGCATATTCGTATAATTTTTCCTCTAGGTCTGTGATTATGATTCCTACCCCACTAAGCCTGTGGTTGGAGGATCTGTCAACATGGAGTTCCCAGATGGTTTCCCGAGTAGGGGCGTCTGGGTTTGGACTGTCGTTGGCCAAGGGGATAAACCCAGCAATGAAATCTGCAGTTGTCTGCCCTTGATGGCTACTCTTGGCTTGAAATGCAAGTCAAATTCTCCCAGCTCAATTTCCCATTTCACCATGCGGCCTGAAGTTTCAGGCTTTTACAGTATTTTCCATAAGGGATGGTTGGTTAACATATGGATTGTGTGGGTTTGGAAATACTGCCTGAGTTTTCTGGCGGCAGTGATGAGGGCGAGAGCTAGCTTCTCTATGTCTGGGTAACGAGTCTCAGGATCTGCAAATCCTTTGCCACAGTAATAAACCGGGAGCTCGTTATCATGCTCATGGCGTGTAAGGGCAGCGCTGATGGCAGTGGCGGAAACAACCAAATACAGATAAAGCACTTCTCCCAGGATAGGTTTGGAGAGTTGAGGGATGGCTGCAAGGTAGGCTTTTATATTGTTGAAGGCATCGTCATGCTCTGGGCCCTATGCAACATTCTCTTTATACTAGGTTTTGAGTAATTGGAAGAATGGATTGCACTTGTCTGTGAGGCGGGTGATGAAATGTGCTAGAGCTACCAAGCGTCTCATGAGGCACTGGACCTCGTTCCGGGAGGTCGGAACAGTCATGTCAAGTATGGCCTGCATTTTTTCTGGGTTGGCCTCAATGCCCCTCTCGCTGACCATGAAGCCTAGGAACTTGCCGCCCCCAATGGCTAGGACACACTTATGTCGGTTAAGGTGCATCCCGTGAGTCAAGAGCTTAGTGAATACTTTGTCTAGGTTGGCAATGTGGTCGTCCTCTGACTTGCTTTTGACCAGCATGTCGTCAATATATACTTCCATGACCTCTCCAATTTCCTCTTCAAACATGGTGTTGACTAGCCTTTGATAGGTTGCCCCTGCATTCTTGAGACCAAAGGGCATGACCTCGTAACAATACAGTCTCTTGTCCGTGACAAAGGTAGTGTGAGTCTGATCAGTGGGGTGCATTTTGATCTGGTTATAGTCCGAGTAGGCATCCAGAAAGCTGAGCATCTTATAGCCAGCTGTGAAATCAACCAACTGGTCAATCCACGGCAAGGGGAAACTATCCATGAGGCATGCCTTATTGAGGTTTGTGTAGTCCACACACATTCGCCACTTACCATTAGGCTTGGGGACCATGACTACATTGGAGACCCATGTTAGGTAAGAAACCTCACGTATGAATTTGATTTCTTTGAGCTGTTGGACCTCAGCTTGGATAGCTCGATACTTGTCTAGGTGAAAGGCATGTCTTTTTTGTTTGACAAGGGGTAGCCTTGGGAGATGTTAAGTTTGTGGGTGATGATATCAAGGGAGATGTCGGGCATGTTGGCATAGGACCAAGCGAAGACCGCTTGTTTCTCTTGAAGGAAGGCAATGAACTTTTGGTGGAGATCTGGGCTGAGGTTCGTGCCAATGCGAACTTTCCTCTCTAGAGCGGTGGGCGATAGGGATACCCATTCTGTGTCTTCTGCTGGGTTAGGCCGCGGGGCCTTCTTCTTTCCGCTCCCCTCAAGGTCGTCTCGTGGGTCATCAATGGGCTCTGAAGGGCTGAAGGGCAACATCTCATAGGCGCCATGTCCTTGCTGGATGGCATTAAGATGGCAATGCTCAATGGCTGCCCTATCACCCTAGATTGTAAGAATGTCCCCTGGGGTGGGTATCTTCATTAGAAGCATGTGGCCGGTGATAAACCATTGAGGCCCCCAAATAATGTCCTGGTCTAAGATGAGGTTATAAGACGAGGGACAATCGACTATGAGGAAGCAGACTGTGATGGAAGAGCGACAAGGGTTGGTTCCCACTGAAACGGTTAAACGGTCTGAGCCTAACGGCTGCACGATTTCTCCAGAGAAGCTGACAAGGGGATCATGGTTGTTGTACAATTTAGCTCGGTCCCGCCGGAGCCCTCTGTAACAGTCGGCAAACAAGACACTAACGGCGGCCCCCGTGTCTACTAGGGTTCTATGGCACCTGTAATGATCCACCTGGACATTTATTATGAACGGCTCATTGTGGTGGCGGTTAATTGTATCTTCCCCTTTGCGAAATATCACTTGATCCCACGCTGACGGGGTGATCGTAACGCCTCGCTAGATGTCAAAGATTTCCAAAGGGTTCGCGCATTGCCTTTTTGCAAAAGGCTGGCGAGGGGGTGATCATAAGGCTCCGCCATGCAAGGTTAGGATCTGGCCATGAACCTCAATGGCATTAGCTCCCGTTGCGGGAGTACAATATTGGCGGAGTTGTCCATTCCGGATCAAATGCTCTATGGCATTGCGGAGACCATGACACTGCTCTGTTGTGTGGCCATTTTAGTCATGATAGGCACAATACTTGTTGCATGTTGCACGTCGGGGCTTTTTCAGATATTTTCTCTTAGGAGACAGGGGAATGAGGTCTTTGTGCTTGGCCCATATGTCCTCGTATGTAGTGGTCAGAGTAGTGTGGACCTTGTAACGAGGTGGCGGGGAGGAACGACGCTGTTGTTGCTGAGGACTTTGTTCCTTTGACCGATAAGGGTGGTCGCAGTTCCTCTGCCCCCTGTGACGATGGTCGAAATTGCTTCCCTGGTTGTCCCTGGAGGTGCCATGCTATCTACCCTTGTCCTGCCCGCGATCAAAATGCTCATACTTATGTTGGGATTGCTGTTTTGGGGGAGGAGCGGGTAGTGCTAATGTGGTGGGAGCAGAATGCCCAAAAGTGACAAATTTAGCACGTGTCCACTGAACAGCCAGGTCCAACAAGGCATCGTAGGATCCCGGAGGGTTCCTGTTGATCTCCATTAAGAAATTGCTAGGAAGCAAGGCATGGCGAAAAGCTTGCTCAGCAACGCGGGGCTCCAAGTTGTGGCATCGCGCGGTGGCGGATTGCCATCGGGACAGCAATTCATGGAGTCCTTCTCCCTCCTGCTGCTTGATGTGGAACAGGGCGTCCATACTGCGATAAATACTAGCATGAAGTATGAAGCGGTTGACGAAGCATTTCGAGAGCTAGTCAAAGTTGTCAATGGAGTTGGGTGGCAGATTGAGGAACTAACTGAGGACTTCGTCAGAGAGGGTCTCTTGGAAGGCATGGTAGGCCATGGCGTCTGTGTAGCGAGTGGAACTACATAATGAGAGGAATCTCTCGAGATGGAGATGAGGGTCCCCAGTGCCCTTATACTTGTCCACTTTGAAGGGTTTGGCCTCGGGTGGCCGCTTCTCCATCTGCACCCGTGGCATGAAGGGACTTGGGCGATGCCTATAGCCAAAGAATAGAGGTCTCTAACTTCTGCGACTCTTGACGCCTTCAATTTAAAGCCAACTAAGTGACAGACTGATTGAGTTGGAGGAGTAGGCGGGTTTGCATGTCAAGAGGTGGGTTGGGGGTGTTGGCAGAGGTAGGATTGGGGATAGGCGGAGTAGATGGTTCAGGTTGATTTAGCAGGGGAAGGGGTTCATTGGTGATTGCAGATGGTGGGGGGGCCGGGAGCAGAAAAGATGAGTTTGTGAGTGGATGGGTGATGTAGATGATCTGGTTGGGGCCTCCCGAGATCATGGAACTTCCTTGGCCTTGGTTAGGAATAAGAGATGTGGTGGTGGGGTCTGGGGTATTTGCGACCCTTGCTGCGCAGTCCAAGCTGTCGTTATACACGTTACGATGGTCTAACGTGGCTTGTAGCAAGAATTGCTCTTTTTCTAGCTCGGCAATACGTACCCGGTACGCTTCCCCTTCCGCCTTATCTTTGGCAGCTTGCTCGCGGAACGAATGGAAGTCCCGCTTTAAAATTTCAAGGGCGGTGGCGGGATCGGGGTAACTAACGGAGGCCGCATTAATGGCTTGGTGGAGGGATGTATCTCCGGATTGGAAAAGCTCTTTTTCTATTTGAGTATCGGGGTCATTGGGGTTATCTACATTTTCCACCATCTTTTCAAGTTAAATGGGAGTTCCACAAGAGGAGCCCTTCTTCTAGCGCCAATTGTTTCTACCTCTTCCGGGGTCACAGGACGGGAGGTCGAATTCTTGATCCCAAATCCTACAACTGCACAAGTAACAATGACGTCAAGAGTCAAGACTGGGGTGGCCCAATCTTCGACTCTCCGATGCTAAAGTCAGCGTTCGATCGCTACTTGTATAGTACGGGAGTATGGAAGGGGGATATTTTCTTACCTCTTTTGGGGGTTTCATGCCTGTTTTATAGGCTTATGTTAGGCGTTGTGGCCTCAGTCTCTGATGTGAGACTGTTTGTGGTCCTCTACGGCATCTCCCCTTTTGGGGGTGTTTAGCTGCCGGAGAGTGGGTCTGGCATGTATATTGCCGCTGGACCTTCGCTCTTTGGATGCCCACGAAGGGTTTGCCGGTGTCGTCTTCCCTAGAATAGTCTCCGGCAACCGGGTAGTTATGTCATATTCTCGGCGTGGCCAAGTGTTTTGGCAATGTACTAACACTAACCATGACCCACACATGGACACGACCCACGACACCACTCTACCAAAACCTTAAACCCTCGCTTAAAGAGAAGGGACAACTAAACCACACCAAAAAAAATCAAACCTAAACAAACAAAAACTAGACCTGGGCCAAACAGCCCAAGCCCAACCCTCCACAACCCGGCCCAATGGACCTCACAATTCAAGCCATCCAAAAGCTAGACCCAAAAAAAACTTCTGAATCTGTCTAAACGTCGATTGCCGCTCCGTCTCCGATATTGCCGCCACCAGAGAAGAAGTTCTGCCACTTGCATCACACCACATAAGAGCAGGCCACCTACCAATGAGATAAGTGACAAAAGTAGCAGAGAAACTCGACCTAGATCGAGATATTCAATCCGGGCAGGGCTCCGCCGCCATGGCGTCACGCCGCTCCTATTCACCTCCAGATCCGCATCACCACCTCTGTGCAACAACACAATATGTATGCCGAAACAACTTGTGAAGCAGTCAGACTCGTCGTCGCCGCTCCTCTTAGTCTGCCCTCCGTCAAACTTGAAAAACTGCTAGGCGTCCGGGCTTCTCACCTCACCAAAAATTTACGTGTGCACTCTGAATTCTTGCTAATGCATGCTCGGCTGATTCCTTAGATGAATCATTTTGTATGCCTGAATCGACTACCATTAATAACCTTGGTTGATATTGTCCTATCATTGTCACCATCTATTAAGAACGCTACATTCGGGCTCCTACACTAGAGGATCTTGATATGCTCCTACAAAGAGCTGAGCGACAAGGGTTTCCTAAAATGAATAATTCGCTGAACTGTATGCATTGTTAGTGGAAGAATTGTTTAGTTGGATGATAAGGAAGGTTTAGTGGCAAAACAAGAAAGCCAACCATTGTTCTGGAAGCTATGGCTAGTCTCGACACCTAGACCTGATATGCTTTCTTTGGAATCCCAGGAGCCTAGAATGACCTCATTATTCTCGAACGTTTCCCACTACTTGATGTTGCACAGCAGGTTAGTTACCACAACTTAATGACCATGTCATTGTGACTCCTTATGTGTTTGGGTGCTACATTGCTGATGATATTTACTCTAAGTTGGTGACACTGGTGCAAGTGTTTGGGTACTACGTTACTGGTGGTATTTACCTTAAGTGGGCAACACTTATGCAATTTATCAGACAACCTAAGGATAAACAAGAGTATTATTCCACTGAACAAGAGGCGTACACAAGGATATTGTTGAAAGGACATTTGGAATACTACAAGCACAATTTGCGATAATTAGGCTACCTGCAAGAGGTTGGGATAACGATTTATTATTTAAAATCATGTTTGGCTTGTATTATACTACATATCATGATTGTGGAGGAGGAGCGAGATGACGCTGTAGTGGTGACTCAGATGATGATGAACCAAACCCAAACATGCCGGGAGAATTCAGGATAGTGTATATGATTAACCAAAACAAACCTGTTATTCCAAGAAGATGGCACATTACAATGACCAAATACATGTCTCGTTACCGAAAGGTACATCCTCATATTGGAAACAATAATCTACAAAAAGATCTTATCATCAAACATGTCTTGTCAACTAGAGAATAATTGAGGAGGAAAGGAAAGGAAAACATAGGCCGACCAAATATTTATTTTGCTTCCATCAGACTACACTGAAATGTGTCTGAATGTGGATAAAACAATAGGAAATGGAGAGCGATGTGGTAGGTAAGTGCGCGAAGACAACACTTATATGTTGTTGTTTCTGCATTCAGGCGACATAATGTTCAAAAGCCTTTCAGATTTGACATATTTCAAACGATAGATAATCTGAAAAATCCGTCGTCTGATAGGCAAATGATACCCCTATCAGACAGCACCAACGTAGACGACATAAGAGTATCATGATATTTTTGGCATAGTGAGCTACAACATCCTCTCTCAAACCGAAAAGCAACGGCAGAGCCGGCAACGCTAGGCTGGGAGAAAAAAGGAATAGTCCTATGTTAATGGTTCTTATCGACTTATCGTACGTGTTTTTGGATCAACGCTACACTCAATCGTTGAAATCTTGTTCTTTTATGTTGATCATATATGGAACTAAATCAATAAACTTCAAAGTTCAAACTAAATCCTTCTAATTTCTTTAGTATTCGTGTAGTGTCATCGTGGCGTGTGCAATTTTATAGGGTCTACTTGGGGTCTATTGAGAAGTCTATAGTTCCCGAATGTATATACTTTCGATCATAAAGGAAATGTACTTTCGATCAAAAAAATTGCAGTAAAAGATCCCATATGCTTCGGTAGTGTTAAAGAAGGGAAAAAATTTAGCCCACAAAACAATAGCAGAAGGCCAGCCACAATCTGAGAGGAAATTTTTGGAGGGGTCCATCATATCCATGGACTGTGGAGAGTTCCACATCTGCCAAACTCAGGAAGTACCAACAGATAATAAAACCATTTATGTCTCTTCGATTTTTCAACACTGGAACTTCGCACTTGAATTCCACTACTGCAATGGAAGCTTGCTCCTTGCAGTCAGCAACAGTAACCACTGTACCCTCCTCTTTATCTCATGGGTTTAAAGACAAGCCTTTTCTACGTGGTCAGGTCCTCAAGATTTCCAATTCAAAGAGGTATCCAAATGTCAGAAAGATTGGATTTCATTGTACCAAAGCTCAAGCTTCAGGTATGTAATAACAATTTTCAATGTATCCTGGAAATGGGTTTGTTTTTCTTATACACGTAAACTAAACTTGGTTTGGTATTGTTTGAATTTTAACATGATGCACAATTTTGCTGTATTATGATTCCTCTCCTTTCTAGATTTTCAAATGTCTGTGCTTTTGTCTGTAACTTCCAATGTATGTTTAAAGAAGTAGCAATAATATGATCTCACCTTCAAAATGCAGTATACTTTGACAGTTTTACTGTTTAAGCTGCATCATGTTTCTAAGTTCTCCAGAAGACTGAAGATTCAAGTAACGTACGTCTGAAGAGTTATCTAGGAAGGAATTGCAATGTAGGGGCATTTTACATAAAGACGATTCTTTGAAAGAACTTTGGATTGAGTAGTGCAAGGTTCCAAATTAGAACTGGGGTCATTTGCAATTTCGGATATATATATATATTTTTTTTCCAAAATGACTCTGGAAGGTTAGTGATGTAGAAACTCTACATCTTGCTACTTATAATGGAATTCAACTTTGAGAGATATATCTCCAAAACTTTATACCACAAATGCAGCAAAATAATGAGTTTATGGCAGCCGTTGTACTGTCAAACTGGTCATTGTAAGCAGGCACCTAGCTTCCCTTATAGGATGTGAGACATAGGTAAATTAAATACCTATTTACTCTCTGTAAGGAAATATACTACTTCTTGCATGATCTGACTACTACATTATGGTGAGGAAGAATACGTACAGCACAAGGAAGTGACTTATGATTCCGACTACATGTGTGACACTATTATCTTTCTTATTGGTAAATGATAAGCACTCAACTTCTTTCACCACCAACATGTAACTTAGTTTTATCGCTCTCACTAGGGACAAATAATTCCAGCTCAGAGATAGTTGAGAAGGTTACAGGAAGAGTAGGTCTGAAAGATGAGAATGTGGTATTTGTTGCTGGTGCTACTGGTAAAGTTGGTTCACGAGCAGTAAGGTTTATATGTACTTCTAACTCCATGTTTACTTGAAAAATGGTTCAACTGGTAAATTAGAATTGCTCAGCATACATTTTCATATTCAGGGAGCTTTTGAAACTTGGGTTTCAAGTCAGAGCTGGCGTCAGGAGTGCTCAGAGAGCAGCCACCCTTGTGCAGGTACAACTGTTATTGTTACATTGTTTTTCCGCCGCTTCTCATTACATCAAAGTTATGCTAAGTAAATAAAACTTCTGCAGAGTGTTAAGCAAATGAAGCTTGATGTTGAAAGTGCAAGCCAAGGAAGCCAACGTAAGATTAAAGCTTTACAACTATCAATTTCTTCTTACATTTTCCTTCTGTAAGCTATCAAAGGTAAAAGAAAGAAAAAGTGATAACTAAAGACAATCTAGGTTTTAAAAAACAGATTTAGCTTTTACAATATATGATTCTTCTAGGAAGTAACAGGTAGCTTTGGTCTTTAGCCCAGCTGTAGAAAAGCTTGAAATTGTGGAGTGCGACTTAGAGAAACAAGATCAGATTGGACCAGCATTGGGAAGTGCTTCAGTTGTCTTGTGCTGCATTGGTGCAAGCGAGAAGGAGATTCTTGATGTTACCGGACCATATCGGATTGACTATCTAGCTACCAAAAATCTTATTGAGGCAGGTGAGTAAGTCAATCAACTGGTAGCCTGTACCTATCACTTTGCAAGTTGTAAAATTTATTGGGGTACGGTTAACATGTGCCATGATTTACTGAACATATTTGATAAGTGTAATTATATAAAGCTTAGCTGTAATTACCCAGTAAAGGGAAAAGTGAAAACCTATATGCTTGTTCTGCTCTATTTCACCCCCTATCTGCATAGATTTGTTGATAATTGCAACTCTCTTCAAAATATTTCAGTTAAACTGCACTGAAACAATCTTAGGTGGTATTGTGTAATCTTAGCCGCCAATCCTGAATCACTCATTCTCTTTGCCTGGGACATTGTAATAGAAATCTAGTTCCCAAGTTGAAACTTAACAAGAGCTTAATGCTCTTTTATTTGGTTAAATTGATATTTTATTTTAAAATATATATATGGGAAGGTGTAATAGAGTTTAGTGCACTGGGGTGGCAACTGATATCACTATTGAGCATTGAGAATATATGTACTTTATCTTTGATCTTGACTTAACACGCAGCTTAATTTTGAAACAAAAGAATATGAAAAAGCTTGACTATTCAGTTATCAATTTGCAGCAACTGTTGCAAAAGTTAACCACTTCATATTGCTTACATCTCTGGGAACAAACAAGGTTGGATTTCCCGCAGCTATTCTTAAGTGAGTTTCCAAGTCCTTATCCTCATATGCTTAGTGAACATTTGAGATGTATCATTTATAGCTGCCTATGACCTTGAGATAATTGGTACTTCTTTACTTGGCTAAACTGACTCAGTTTTCCCCCCTTTCACAGTTTATTTTGGGGTGTCCTGATTTGGAAAAGAAAGGCAGAAGAGGCACTGATAGCCAGTGGACTTCCCTACACTGTGAGTGTTTAAGTAAATGAAATTCAGAATTTAAAGGTGCTTTCAGTACTTAACTTTGATCTTCTCAGATAGTGAGACCCGGTGGAATGGAACGGCCTACTGATGCTTACAAGGAAACTCATAACATTACTCTCTCAACGGAAGATACTTTATTTGGAGGTCAAGTGTCGAACCTGCAGGTACTTTTGCGTGAAGTTTACTCAAGTGCAGTGATGTTTTTCTGTTTTCAGCATTAACCTCTTAAACATGTTATCAGAAATCACAGTATTATCACAATGCGAAAAATCCTGAAGAATTGTTCTTTTTTGAGGCTCAATATCCTGCTTCTTTTCTTGTCTTTTGTCCTCTCCACACCTTTTCTTCTAACAATGGTAAAATCACTTGTTATTTTCTATACTGTCTTTGTGAAGTTCCTTACTGCTGTGTGTATCTGTGAAACAAGGGAAAGTTTTCTATCTGTGTTAAAATGTTATAGTTGTAGTTGTTTTTATTGGAAAATGCTTGAGGTACAGCATTTTGTTTACCACATTCTCATTTCACCGGTAATAAATCAATCAAACCTTGCATTGAGCCTGTTATTCTTCTCTTTTTTGAAAAATGAAAATCTTGACAAGCTATTCATGCATGATATTATGGAAATGAAAAATGATAATAAACAACAATCAAACAGTCCAAGTAAAAGAGCAAATGGTAGTCATAAGTTCTTACGCACCCACACTACTTTTTACAGCCTGGAAGACTTTTATGTAGTATTGGTTTTCCTCATAGTGACACCCACTGTTTTCATGCAAAAGTGTAGTTTTCTCTGGAAGTACAAGGTCAAATTTTAGTATTTTTCACGTTCGTAAAATGTAGAATTGGTTTTTACTCATGTGAATACTTCCGTCTTCTTAAACGGTTAAACCCTTCTCTCATTTTATTCTCCCGTTTAGTTTAAAAGTTTAAATAGAGAAGATAATCTGCAATATGATTTGAGAATCCTGAAAGTCATCAATCAACTTTACAAATAAGCTTTTATCGATTGATACAGGTAGCTGAGCTCATGGCGTGCATTGCCAAAAATCGTGGGCTTTCTTATTGGAAAGTAGTTGAAGTAGTTGCAGAAACAACTGTTCCATTGACTCCTCTGGAGGAACTTCTGGCAAAGATACCATCTCAACACGCTGACATTTACTCACCAAAGGTATGTTCCTCCTTGCTTTTGTTGACATGTATTCATTTAAGAAATTTGGTCCTTTTTTAAAACAGTTCAAGTTGTTCAAGAAAATTTCATCTGAGAGCCTTGAGGTTCCGAAGTGGTCCCGAATTCCTGGAGTGTTCTCTTATTGTTATCACTACACTTTAAGAGATCCATTTAAATCAGGCCTATGGACTGGTAAAATGGAACTCACTGTCCTGGCAATAAGACAGATACAACTTTGCAACATTCCTTTTCATGAAGCATTTCGGATGAATTCTTTGACAAGAGTGCGTGTGGGGGGTTCTTATGGAATGCAAGTTAAAATGGGGTAAGGGATTTATGTACTTACGGAATGAATTGACTCTCTCTTTGCGGCTTATCAGCTAAAAACGTAATTAGTTCTCTACATGAGGCGGTTCCTGTGGATGGAATGGTGGGTCTGTGTGCTTCAGAATTTTTAGGCCATGGCTGGAAACAGAGGACTTCTTTTGTGTCATCATAAAAAAATCATAATACCATCAAAGCTAATTTCTTGGATACCAGAGCCAAATTAAAATTCTTTTTGGTGTCATTAGGAATTTGGTGGTAGTGCTGCTGCTGCTGCTTCTGATCCAGAACCTTCTAAGAGTGCCACACCTGAGAAACCAAGCACTCCCATTGAGAAAATACCGTCTAAAGAAGAAGTGCTCGTAAAACAGCCATCATCTCCTTATATTGCGTAAGCCAACTTATCAAGTGCCATTTGTAACTTGGAATATCTATTAATCATTTGAAGAAAACCTAACATTTGTTTTCCCAAATACTGAAGCTATGAAGATTTGAAGCCACCAACATCTCCTACTCCATCATCTCCTTATACTGTTGGTGCCAAGAAAGCAACTGATTTAGATGCCACGCCTTCAGCACCCGAGGCCACCCCTTCTCAGGAAACTTCAAAAGCCATTTCAGATGAGAAAATCAGCATAGAAGAGACTCCAACTTCTGTGAATGAGAATAGTTCTCCCTCTCATGAAGTGTTAATAACACAGCCTCTTTCACCTTATTTCGTGTAAGTTATTTCTAATGCTCCTGGGACTCCTGTTGCATAGATGTGCAATTTCTTTGGCTGAAGGTGACATAGTTTTGACAGTTATGAGGATTTCAAGCCACCTACTTCTCCAAGACCAACACCTGCTGGTCCCAGAAAAAATCCTTTGGATGCCTCAGATTCGGTAGAAGTTTCCTCCACACCGGTAGAAGCTGTATCACAATCAAGTGGAGGCAATGATGCTATGGCAAGCGGTGCGTCTGTTTCTCCCCAGAAACCCACTCATAGCCTTTCACCCTACCCGGCGTAAGTTTTTCCTAATGGTTTAATGTTTGTTCTCATCTTTCTGAGCCGTGTAGTTTGCTTGTTACTTTTTAGTTTTTACTTGTGCTCTTAGAGGGATAATATCTGCTTTCTTCTTTCATGTTAATTATGGCATGCTTGCAGATATGACGATTTCAAGCCCCCTTCATCACCATCTCCTAGTCCTCCGACCACATCACTCCTTTCAACACCAGCTGCAGACAATGGATCCCAGCCGGGTACCTTTGCAGTCATCAGCACAGTCAAAATTCCATCAGAAGGTACACAAAGTGGCACAGACCAACATACCAAACCAAAGCCAAAATCACAATCACCTTTCACTATGTAAGCGTCTTCCTTGTTCCATATTTTAGTTTCTTAGTGAGATTTCCTAAGATCCATTTTACTACATATGGAAATGTTTTTCTTTCACCACGCCTATAAAAGGCATTCTGATTTTCAATACTGACTAGAGTTAATCTTCCAAATAGATAGATTGTGACCATTGTTGTTTTTCTGAAAAACTTAATGAACTGCAAGGCTTATAAATGAACAGGTACGAAGACTTCAAGCCTCCAGCATCGCCCATGCCATCCCTAAAGAAATCCTAGTCCCATCAATTTTTTACAAGGTATGATCTCAATTTCTCCGTACTTTCCAATTTTCCTATCTGAAGAAAATAGAGGGTTTCTGTTTAGTTTGAGGCCAAGCCCTATGTGCAGAAATGACACTATCTACTTGTAACAGAACCATATATAGGTGCTAGTAAATCTGAACTTTGCATCAAGGATTGGCATAGTTTGTATACTCATGAAGAAGAAGCAGCTGAGATTGCGGGAGTCTTATTCTTGGAAACTATAATGTCAACAGTGTATGTGTAACTGTGTGAATATATACCTCAAGATTATGCAAACTCCAGCAACGTAATTTCGCTTGAATAAATGATAATTTTATGTTGCGGTTTCAAAAAAATTGAGACAAATAGACTTCAAATGCGTTATAAATCATGGGATGACAAGGGCTCATGTGAGTCATGTCAAACTGTCAATAACACAAACTTACCAAATGAAAATCATATGCAAGTAACTAAACGTCACATTATGCAAGAGTTTCCAAACATAGTGGAACTTAGCTTTCACCATATGGTGTCTCTCCCTTATTGAAACAACATCACTGATATTAATATATGCAGTTCTGATAGGAAACCAAGTAGATACTTTGGTTTCACCGAAAACGGATTCACTGCGTGCCATTTTCTGTAAATCCCTCATTTCTAGGTCTTTGGGCTAAGAGTATACTGTTACAATATCATATATCATTATATCAAACATCAATACATATTACTAGTTTTTGTGCCCACGCTTTGCTGCAGGATTATGGTTGTTCCTTACTTCAAAAAAAGTTGATCAAGTAAAAAAAACCTGAACTAAAGTTTGTAAATCAGATGTTTATAAATACAGTAGGTGTATAAATATACAGTAGATGTTTATACATGTAGTAAGTGCAACATTGTTCAAAAGCTGAGATTATACATATAGTAGATGTTTATACATACAATAGATGTTTATACACACAGTAAGTGCAACATTGTTCAAAAGCTGAGATTATACATATAGTAGATGTTTACATATACAGTAGATGTTTGTACACACAGTAAGTGCAACATTGTCCAAAAGCTGATGCTATTGTTTAGCAGTGGTTGCAAGTGCAGTTAGAAGTGAAGCTTAGTATGAAGTTCATTCAAAAAAGTAGCTGACTTCATCTAGTTTTGTAGAAAGTGCTTCACATAGTCAGGGGTACTGTGGAGTAGGTAAGGTAGCTGAAATCCTGCACAAAATGAAGCTTGCTTCCTTTGTTCACTGCTAAAGTTCAAAAGTCTCCAGGAATAATAGGTAATATTTGTCTAAAGTCTCCACCCAATAAAATTGGTTTTCCACCAAATGGCACATTAATTTTTATATTATTATAACCAGAAAGTACATCACGAAGACAGTAATCTAATTATTCAAAACATTGTTTATTACACATGGGTGCTTCATCCCAGATAATTAATTCTGTTTTTTTCAAAAGATTGGCAAGATTAGTTCCTTTGTCAATGGATAATGTTGGCCGTTTATCTATATCAAGTGAAATTTTGAATCTCGAATGTGCAGTTCTACCATTTGGAAGTAATAATAAAGCAATGCCAGATGAAGCTACAGCCAACACAATTTTTCCTTCTGATCTTATTTTACTAATTATTGTAGCCCATAAAAATGTTTTTTCAGTTCCTCCACTTCCATGAACAAAAAGAGTTGCAGGTTTTTTTTCTTCAATTATTCTTATAATAACATGATCATATACACTTCGTTGACAACTGTTCAATTGAGTGACAAAATTTGCATGTTGATCTCTTAATAGATCATGGTCATAATTAAGTTCTTCTCTCAATAATTTGTTCTCAAAATGTGAAATTTCATTTGAATTTGGCATTGGTAATTGATAATTTTTTAGTGATTTAGAGGACATGTTGAATATTTTTTCCAGTTCAAATAACAATTTATTTTTTAACTCATTTTGCGGTACACTTAGATTTGGATTTCTTAATTGCAACTGAGTTTTGTGCAAAATATCTTCAGACATGCTTGACCAATGCATATCAAGCAATTTTTGAGGATCAACAACATTACAATATAAAATGATAGTAGAAAACAATTGTCGCATTTGAGATCCAGTTGCAACATATGAGGCAGTTGTTAGTGCATCGATCCACTCTTTATCATCGCCCAATAATCCTAAAGCTCGACATGCTTCTTGATAAGAAGAATATGTGATGCCATTAACAGTTTTTATTGACTTATAATCATGACAGCCTTTTTGAACATTTAACAACATTCGTAAATAATATCTTTCAGTTTGCATAGGACTAACATAAGCCATTCTACTAATAGTTTCATAACGTTTTCTCCTTATCCATTCTTTATTTTGTTGGTTCCAAACAAATTTTGTAGGAAATTCAGGGTAAGTCAGTTCTTTTGCTTCATCGAATTCTTTGTTTGCTATAAACCAACCAGTAAGTGTAGTGCGTTGATTTGCTCGATAGCCTATTAAGGATTCAATTGTATTTGTTTCTTTAAAAGTAATATTTTGTTCTGAAGGTAAATGAACAACTAAATGTTGAACTACAGGATTTCTAGAATGAATTGAATATTCAAATAGTCTCCATACAGATTCATGGGGTGTTAGATATCGACAATTAAGGTAATTTTGAATTTCATCATGTTTCTCTTCATATATTAAAATCTGAGCCCTATCTGGACCTTTATTGATATATTTAAATAAATATTTGATTAACATAGATTGTGAGCATGATTCAACATTGATATGAGCATTGTATCTTAATAATAAATTAGAATTGTAAGGTACAACAAACTCATTTCCTATTTGAATTCCTTTTTTTGTTAAAAATCTTGTACGATCATCACGGCGCCTATATATAGGAGCATTAATTCCATTGAATGTAGTATTATCGTTATAGGGTTTAGGGAAAAATTTAGTGCACTTTTTATCACGAATGCATGGTGATTTTAGATTGGCATGTCCACATGGTCCATGAATCATAGATTGACTAACTATATCAAAAAGTATTGGATTAACATTTTTATTTGGGAGTTCGGCTGAAATAATAGAATCTATATCATTAGGTGTGTAACATTTAAATCGCTTCTCAACCAAAATAACATGTGAGGATGAGGCAGCCCTCTTTTTTGAAATTCAATTGTATGCACATGTGCTCGAACTTGACCAAAAGACTCACCAGATTTAATATATGCAATCATGTCTTTTAGTTTAATTTCAAAAATTCGTGAGATTATATCAGGTCTATCCTCTTATCTGTATCCAGGATTTCTTTCAAAATATCTTAAAATTTCTGGCCATTTTGTGTTGCAAGTAAATGTTATGAATAGATCTGGATTGTCATATTGTTGACAAATTGCCATTGCATCATAATAATTATTAACCATGTCTCTAGGACTACCGGTATGAGAGCTTGGAAGAATTATTCGTTGTCCCACATCAGAACTGCATTTTATTCATGTCGAGACAGTGGCATAAAGTTGATCACACCTTACAGTTCTATTGTATCTTGATTTTGTCGAATATAATCTAAACGGGTTCATCAACAGTAGCATAAGCATCTACTAAATATTGTTGAAAAAGTCTTCCACCTTTTAGTAACATGCTCATATTTCCATTTCTATCATGAAGATGATAAGCCACAAAACTTCGCATCAATATATTGTCTCTTTCCTCTTCCTCATTTATAATGGTAGATTTGGTGAGGGTAGGTTCTAAAAATAAATTGATATGATATCCATCTTCACCATATGGAAATAATATAGGATACTGCAATGACATGTATTTTGAATGTATTTTAGAAATCCGACGTAAAAATCCATTGTTAGATTGAACAATGACATCTCTATTTGAATTGAACTCTCCTATATCACCAACAATTAAACCACCTATTTCATCACTGGTTGGTCGTTCATAATGTCTACTATCAGATGATTGAGAATCAAGTATGGTCATGTTAAATGAAGGCAAAGAATCATTTTCATATTTATCTCTAACCGCACGAAATGTTTTAGTCAATTCACTTATTTCATTAAACATTTCTATAAGTCCACAAACAACATTGGATTTCACTTCTGTGTTAACATGAGTAGGATCAATAGCTTTCATACGATTGTAAACTTCATTTCGTGTATCATAAATATATAGTTGCGCATATCTAGGAGATTCACCATCTGGTGGTAATATTGAACACATTCGATGATATACTTGTCCACATATTTTGAAAACATAAGGGGTAGATCCATCAATGTTGACACTGTGATCAATTTTTGCACCCATTGATGTATATGCAAACATTGAGTTATAAACTCTAATATTTTGTCGAAACAAAATACTTTATCGACCATTAATTGGATTCAATAATTCCTCAGGGAAGGCGGGTGTTGGTTTCAACTGTTCAAGTTTAACTCGTCCATTTTGACAACAACCTCTGTAAATAATAGGTGCATTTCTTTTATTTCGTTTATTTGCTTCAGGCAACCAAAAATTTGCATGACAATAAATACATTGGAATTCATCGTTACCATCATCATTATACTTTGTAACAGCACCTGTAACAATAATATTAACAGAAATTAGAGCCAGTACAAATAGATGTCTTCTCTAAAACAAAAAATATAATGATACATTATATCAACTAACTTTGTCTACTTCTTTGATAAAGTGCTTGGCCACGTGAAAAGGACTGCACATTTCTCATGTCAGCTGTAAATTACATAGGAAAAAACCCATGTTAGATGTAATTTTAATAGTGACTCAAAACAGACATTAAATATTATGCAAGATGATTAGTGTTATCATATATATAAATATGGAATAATAAAAAATGAAAAAAAAAATTGATAACCAACATCTAACAGTGACATTACTCATTACCTTCATTGCACAACTCTGAACCTTTAGAAACCTCACCAACACCAATAGCCTCATCATCAAACCTCTGCAATTCCATAGATGTTCCTTCGTCTTGAACAAATTCCAAATCTGAAAATCTACTTTTCCTTGCATAACTTATCTTGCTAGGAGCAACACCTAAAATAGATAAAACACCAAACCACTCATTCACTACATATAACATTATCGATATTGTAGTAGTTTTTTTTATCTCACTGGTTCTTTAATTTTTAATCAATTAATTTATAGTTAATATCAGTAATTGCATGTTCAATTAAAACATTTCTAAAACAGCATTCAATAAGAAAGTGAAACCAACTCAATAACATTGAGCAAACTACTACAGTAATCATAGAGTCTACATATCTGTTTCTTTTAGATTGTTAGCAATTTTTGTATTCTTAAGAGTTGAAGTTAGCAATTTTTGTATTTATAAGAGTTGAGCAAACTACTACAGTAATCATACTGCTATGGAGGATTGTATGAATGGTTTAAGGTTTAAGATTAGCTAATTAGAAATGACAAATACAATAACTAACTGTACAAACCTCTTATGTTTGCGCTCTGAGCTGATACATTCTCATCAACTCTCATCCTGTCAACTTTTAAGGGATCATGATGTTTATTTCCAAAAGTGTGTTCGTTGAAAAATTTCATTCTTGAAGATCGTCCCTTTCCAGACGCCATACCTATGAATAAAAAAAATACTTTCAGAATAAAACGTATAATTCAGTTAAAATTAAAAACAAAGACTAAAACTACAGCTGAACACAAAAATAAAGGTATTAAGTTTAAAAAAAATGAAGTAAAAATAATAGCTGTCACAATAAACCACAACAATAATGCAATGAACTGCACTTGGATACAAACGAATTCTAATTGCAGTTACCAAAATGTGGTCTGTAGGGTTCTAAATCAGTTATGGAATGGAGTGTTTTATTTTCACCAGAACCTAAGGCAAAAGAGGAGAAAAAAGCCAATTAAGAGTAAAATATAATTATATTATAGTTTTCATACCATATCCATCTATCCTCACTAAATGTTAATAACCTCAACTTTGGTTGTCAATGTTATGAGTCTAATATGCTTGCATCAATCTTTCTAATTTATTTACACTTCTTTCAATGAAAAGTCAACATGAGTTAAGGACAACACATAAATAACTACAGAATAGAATCTATCTAAAATACAAACCTGAATATCTAAAAAAGTAAACTGTAAATACAAAATACAAACCTGAAAAGGGAGGAAGAATGGTGAAACAACAGAACAACAAATGGAAGAACAACAGTAGAAGATGATAATCAACAAATTTACACATAAAACCTGCAAAAAATAAAATATCAAAAAATCAAAATCAAAATCAAAATGATTGATCATATATAATCTTTCTAGGTTACTCAACCACTGTATTCAATGACAGTACCAACCAGTCAACAGCTAAGGACACAGCTAATAAACGAATTTTAAACTCAGATTTGAAAAAGAAAACTAACAACACAGATAAAGGACAGTTAACATATGAAATGTGCAGGTCTCCAAACATGCAATTCTAAGAAAAATGCAACATAGCAACCAAAGTACTTTCATGGACAGTTACTCACAACAACATGCAACATATCTACTTATTCCTAGATTACACATATTTACAGGGCACAGGTCATTGTCACTTTTATCAAGCGTTTCTTTGCGGTTTTGAATGTGACCTGAAAAGAAAATGTAAATTTTAGGACAACTTTATCATAGATATTTCACTATTGTTATTGTAATTAGAAAGCAATGGTTAAGATAGAAACAGCTATGCACATAATCACTCTGGATTATTTATTGAGTGTCACTCTATTGATATGGCCTCAAACAGCTTCAGATAGCAGGAACTTGAACCATCTATTTGATGCATACTATAATGAATCAATAAGGTCAACAGACAATCCGTAATGATGACACAATTAGTTAAAGTTTTATATTTCTGACATGAATCTCTAGTGAGTCTTTGCAATCATATCACAACCTGTCCCACACGAATGGATGATGTTATGTACCGATTTACTTGTATTAAAATGTCTCCCAATTACTATCTTCCACACGGTGACAACATAAATGTCTATCAAATTTGCATCATTCTTTTTTATTTCAAACCCCATCACCAATATTTTTTTACAAATTGACATATCATATAATAAATTATCAGCAGAACTTAGTATATTGAAAGAATGTCACACTACACCCACAGCATAAGGTGACCAATATTAGCAATCCATGAAACCAAACTCTCACTGTCTATGTAATGGCGCCTAATTCTCTTTTCTGTATTCTTCATGACACACCAACATTTCTACACATTTAACACACTTTATTAATTACACGCAAAAGGAGTCTACAAACTCAATCAAAGAAGCAATATTTTTAGATTATAAGCCATACACTTCATTAGCTAGCTTGAAGTTTTATATATATGCAGGTTTGGGTATATGCCCTAAGTTAATCTTATGTACGAAGAAATAAGCATCACCACCAAACTTGATGGTCAAAGCAAATGAAAGCGAATGAAATAAGCATCACCAAGTTCGATCCCTTCAAACTTGTGTGTTTAGCAACTCAAAATGAAAGCGAGGCTATATATGTTAGCCCGGGTTTAGAGACAGGTTTTGGTTTATAATATCCGGTCTAATCCAGAGGATAACTTATAGCCGTTTAGTTGGGAGATGGTATTTATTTGATCTAATGGAATGTATTAGCTTTGAGAATGTTTTGTTGTCCTTGATTATTAACTTTGGTAGACGTGCATGTACTCATTTACCAATACATTATTTTTAAAAATTTTATGATACAATACTTGTTGCATTCTTGAGGTTTGGAGGAGAAACCTTACGGGACGTTTGGTACCCAGGACTGTCAAACCCTGGCTTAATTTCTAATAAAATCCTAGATTGTCTTAACTCGGCTTATTCTACAGCAAGCTTTGCTGGTGGTAGGTGTAGGACTCAGGAGCATCCCTTGAAGTCCTTAACCCATTTTCAAAACAAAAGCTAATAGCATCTATCCCCAAAACCCATCAACACAATCCCTAGAACCCCTAAAGAAATTACCAGCACCAATCTATAAAAATTGTATAAATCTCCTCCCGTATGGCATCTATGAAATTACCAGAACAAAGCTGAAAAATTGTATAAGTCTGCTCCAAAGATACTACATTGTTCCACGCAAAGTAATATTTTCTTTTCAGTCTCATAGTCTCACAAATAGACATACATGTGGTACATACACCCATAAACTACAAACTTCAAGTTATAAATAGAGAGTTTACCAGCAACACTCGATCAGCTTTACCAAAATTATTCTAAATGAAGGCTCAATGTTAGCTGTACATATTGCTGGTGCTATTTTCTTGTCTGCAATATATACATTAGTTAGAGTTGACTATAACCTGAATCAAAAGAAAATAAAGTGATAATTCTTTGTAACATAAGGTCATGTTCTGCTACATAAGGAATTCCATACATACATGTAGACCACTAAACATACACACATTTCATCTTTTATTTATCTGAAAATTTCCATACAACATGAAGAGTACCTGAGGGCCATCTTGTCTTGGGGAGTGTAGCCAGCAGTCTTTGAAGCCTAACCTCCTGATTCCCTACACAAAAGGGTGCTCCTAGTCTGCCTGAAATTTCCATGGTCATAAAGTGTGCACTTATTAAATACTATGTTCCAGCATTAGATGAAGGAGAGTATAATGCCACACAAATACGGAAATACCATCATCACAGGTTCTGTCATGAGATCTATTACTGCGAAAACACATAACTTCATTGTTATCAATCCACAAACAGAAAACAGGTTTTGCTATTCTAAACATTTATAGCACGAATGAAAATCAACAACAATAAATCATGCTTTGAAGTTTTTCTTCTCTATTCTCGTCAGCTTTCTCAAGAAACAAATAGAACCCAGAACATCATGACTACAGAAAGATCAAGGAATAAGAGAAACAAACAGTAAAAACCTCAAACTCACCCCAAGATGGAATGTAAGGCCATTTATATCTGGACTATATTGGTGCAGGAAGAGATGCAATTGATGATACCTTTTGTTAAACTCAGAACAACATTGAAAACCTCTTCCACTATACTATCATAGTTCTGAACAAAATTTGAATCAACTCAAGATCAAGTGAAACAGAAAACACAATCAAACATTCATAAAGCAATACCAGAAAACATAATTGTTATATCTCTGATTTACATCCTTACCAAACTAATAGACACGACAAATTGGATGTCCTCGAGAACAAATCGACGGAAATCAAGATAAACTAAAAAGAGCAAGCACAGGGAGAAGGATAGAAGCTTACATGCAAATGAAAACCCAGAAAAGAATCAAACTGAGATCAAATCAAATTGTCTCAAATGCACAGTAAACTTGAAATACATACTCATTAACAAAACCATGACAGTTCTGGGGTTTTAGGGTTACAGGGAGGCTTACAGGGTAACAAATTTGATCTTGGATCGATCAGTCAACTCTTTGATCTTCGATCGATCAACGAACTGTAGTCTCTCCCTCTCTCTGCTTCTGTTTGGAAAAAAAGGAGAAGGAGCCCAGATTCTTGCAGAGGTGTGCAAGACCGACGACAACAAATCTAAAGCTGGATCGATCAGTGTACTCTTTGATCTTCGATCGATCAGCCAATTGTAGTCTTTCCCTCTCTCTGTTTTTGTCTGGAAAAAAAGGAGAAGGAGCGCAGAGACTGATGAAGGAAGCGACAAAAGAAAGGGAAGGAGAGGTTAGGTTAAGAGAGGTGGAGTGTAGAGAGATCGAGAGAGAGCTCTGGAAACTGAGGTGGGCGGTGGGTTTAGAGATCGAGAGAGAGGAAGAAAAAGATGGAAACTGATGTGGTGGTGGGTTTAGAGATCGAGAGAGAGGAAGAAAAAGAAAAAGGCCCAAGCCCAATTCGGAGGAACAGTAAGGTGGCGCAAGGCCGCATAATATCTAGTTAAATATCCTATAGTTTTCATTACATAAAAGAAAATGAGATTACAATAATGTTCTATCATATGCTAATTTTTCCAAGTATCAAAGGCAAATCAACCTCATCACACCACTCCACACACCTTGTCTCACAATAACTAGTGTTGACCTCATTAGGCCAATAACTCAACCAAACCTTCCCTCCTATTCTCCACTTCAACACACTCCCTTCCATCTCCCTACTCAATCTCCATCCAACTCCATCCCCATACTCATCTCCACTCAACACCAAACTCCCCGTTTTAGTAAACGCCCTATTCGCACCTTGGTATCGTCTACGTAAACTGTTATTGTTCTAGCTTTTCTCACCAATAGACGGATTACACGTTGCTATTTCATTACCGGTCACGTTATCGCATAACACGGCGTCGAAAACAGCGGCATTCCCCTCAGCATCTTGGTCCCACCTCCAATTCTTCTTCCTCGTCCTCGTCCTCGTGGACATCCTCATCGCCGCTTTCACTCTTGAATTTTTTGACTTGCCAAAACTACTCTTCATAATCTTTTGCATTTTCACTTCTTTCTCCCCGTTATCTGTGGATCGCCCCAAACTCAATCCATGCACGTAGTTCGCCCCGACCTCAGGCCCAACCCAAACTCGTATCCTCGACGGGAAATACTTCTCGTCAGCATAGTCCACGTCATTGTTTTTGTTGAATCCAAGAGTCACTACGTAGAAGCGTAAATTATCAACACGTGCCGTCACCTGAATAAATCCGTCATAGAATCCAACAGAATATTCCACCTGAACAACTGCCTCCAGCTGCTGGTGAGCCAGAGCGTACTTCAGCACCGAGTCCTTGGTCGTTTCCATAACCGGAAACTGATTCGTCTGACCGTTGACCGAGCGCGTGGTTCTCATCCCAAGCACCGGCGCGTATCCCTTCAGCACCCAAAACCCGCAAGCCTCGTTCGCGTACGAGAATCCTAAATTTTGATGAGACGGCGCCGTCAAAGATGTCAGCGTCTGTAAACCTACGCCCACCTGCCTTAACATGCACCATTTTGCCAACATGTACCCGAGGGTACGCATGAAGCACAGCTCCGCGTCCACTCCGACTGTGATCAAGAACGTCCGCAGCGCCGGCGCGTGCTTAGACATCAAACCTTCAATATTAGGAGCCAGCAAGGACTTGAAGTAGAGTGAACCAACCTCACTCGGCGCGTCACACGCGCACAGCCAGAAGAGCCGCGTAATGAAAACCAGGTCGAAGAAGGTGGAGAAAGACTCGGGAGAGTGTGAGTCCATGACCCAAGAAAGCGGGTCGGGTTTGAGAGCCTGGAGCTGGGAACGCGGGCACGTGCTATCATGCGCCGTCGGCGACCGGGATATGATCTCCTGGAGAAGCTGGAGTAAGAGAGGGAGGAACGGCTTGTCTGTCGACAAAGAACACGTGTCAGAAACCCAGAGGGTCTTCTTGGAGAGGTTCTGAAACCCATGCAAGCAAACCGAGAAGGTGACCAATGTGTCGATGTTGGTGCCGGAACTTCGCTCAGCTCTGAGTTGGATGGACTGAGTTGCGGAGCTGCCGTGACTCGGTCCGGAGCTAGCGAGTTCGAACACCAGCGAGGGGTCCGACCCGGTCCATTGGGACAAGTTGGTATGCTCGCAAATCCATGACCAAATGTCAAGCATCGTGTTAATTTTCTCTATTGGGGTTTAGGGGAGATCGATGAGAAAATCTGTGGAGCTTGTTGTGGTGGTAAGAGAGTTGGGGTTTTAAAGAGGGAATGAGTGATGCTGGGTTAGCCACAATCACAATGGAAATAACAGAAACCACGTATGAGGGAGGAGGCTGTAGCTAGGGTTGTGGTTCTTGAATCCAACGGGTGGTTCTGAGAGGTTTGATATGGAGGTTTTGGACTGGATGCATTAAATTTGGGACAGATATGAAGTTCGCTTTCGTTCTCTCTTGTGTGTTCTTGGTTCGATGATTCGGATTGAAAATTGTTTGCATGCTACATTGCTACTAGTCTCTGTGACTGAATAGGACGTGGAATCTGGGTGGATGCAGTTTGGGGTCTGGCGGCTTACACGTGGAGATTCGTATTGGGACAAACATGTATAGATATGAGTCGCAGAAGAGGACAACTCGATCAGGAGAAAACAAAGACTAAATATAATTAAGAGACAATCACCATGAAAACTACGTACTGTGATTCTCAGCTAAATGGTTATGAACTGTTAATTATATTCTTCATATTGCATCAATTGTATTTAGATTATTAGATAGTACTATAACTAGTTAACTACTGGAGGTAGTCGTAGTTTAAGTTTTTTTTTTCTTGGGCAATTAATGCCCTTTCCATTTTTACTTTTGATATATATTCTCCCTACAATCTCCGTATACTTGAGGACGTCGTTGATGCCTCAATTTGGGGTTTATTTTATTTATATATGTATTTCCCAACAATGTGGAGTTTGAAAGAAGTAGTGATCGATCTCTTTCGATCAATCTCTTTGAATCAATCTCTTTTAATCATGTATCTCGAGACATTAACTTTGTAGTTGATACTCTAGCTAATCTAGACAACTCTTGTAATAGTGATCGATATTGGACCAATAGTGTCAAGACCCACCCCGAATTTCACCTTGAAATCCGAGGTAAGTCTTACGGGGACCACCTCCAAGGAAAATTTACCGAAGGACTCGACAAATCTCCCTTGAAAATGGACAACTCTAACCCTGAAAAATTAAAGAACACTCTCTTAACCAAAAATAAATCTTCAACTTAATCCAAATAACCGAATAAAATAATACACAGTTATTTTTTCGAAAGTATTCAGAGCTGCTACAAGAAAGACAACGGAAGCTGATAAAAATCCTAGTGGGTTAAACCAATAACCTACTGGCGAACAGTAGTGGAAAGATGAGTGACTATGCCTCGTCGCCTCCTTCTAGACCACACCCGAACTCTGCAGACTGGGCATTTAAAAACGAAGGAAAAGCCCAGGGAAAAATATTTAATTACGTCAGAGTGAGTGGACAAAATAATCTCGACAAACAATAATACTTCCCCAAGAAAATTATAAAGGAAAGCGTTATACAAGGGACAGCTCAAAACTGGCAAGAACACAACTAGTTCCGGCTAGTCTCCAAATCTTAAACAAATACAGCCTCTCAGGCTAAAATTATATATATATATCAGTATGTATTTACACTCGTCTACTCCTTGTATGCTATCTATGAATAAGCTTGAAAGTAAATAGTCATATCAGACTACTACGCTCGCGTCTAACGCTCACGTCACCCCATAATAGTATTTTTTCTCATTATGGAGGAAACGCACGAGTGGGTATATATATACGTGTTGACTCTTTATACGAATTCTATAAATGAATGCGAAAAATAGAATAAGCTCGAAAAGTAGAAAGTCGTACAAGGCTACTACGCTTGCGTCTAACGCTCACGTCACCCCATAATGACATTTTTCCTCATTATGGGGGAAATCACGTATAGCTAGCTAGCGTTCACTCATATACATACTATTCTCAAAAACGTCAATAAACGAGTAAAAACACCGAAATTCTCAATTCCGGTTAAAATCTCAACAAAGGAAATTATTCAACAATAAAACAATTCAAGCACATTATTTAAAACAAAGGTCCACTCACAACTTAGGCATAAGCCTGATGTCAGTCGGAGGTTTCCTCTGCTCGAGCTTCCTCGCGTATTGTTCCAAAACATAAATAAATCCTTAAAATAAAACACTGACGCTTAAAGATAATAGGCATAAGTAAATATGAGCTTCTCGCGCTCAACCATGCCTATCACCCTAAATCTTAACTTCACTGCCAACCACAATTCTCCATAAATACCGACATCCTCAAAAATCACCTTACAATGTCTTAATCATAAAATAATCCAATGGCCGAATTTTAACTTATTAATCCGCCAAAATACCAAACTTAAACAAATTCCAAACATATCCAAAACTTCTCCAAAAATACTAAAACTCATTCCATTAAACTCCTCATAAAATTCTCCACCAAAAACATCTTCATTAATCCTCGCCTCTTGTTGTTTCAGGGATGAGCGGTTCACTACTGAAGAGCATTACGAGTGGCTCAAGGACTATTCCCACTTTCGGCACCTCATTCAATCCCATATCACTCCAAACTCTTCTGTAAGTTTATGGGCAGTTTTTTGTTCTGGGTTTCTTCAGTCATATACGTAAGATCAAGTAATGTTTGTATGTACATGGAATGTTTGTTTGTTTTCTTAGTAACTGGAATTTAAATTTCGCATCGGGTATTAAAGAATGTACATTATCGATCATTTGATTAGTGAAATTGGGTTAATTTTAAAGCCAGTCATGAATTATAATCATTACATGGTGTATCGTTTCCGGATTTCTGTTATACAAACTTCGTATGGAGATTTCTCTGCTGTATCTGCTATTGTTGGTGTTTTGTTATTTTGTATCACGTTTTACTGATACTGCATTCTGTTAAACTTGTCGAATGGTTGGATAAGGTGGTGGTGATAAGATGGCTATTATAATGCAGGTCTTGGAGCTGGGTTGTGGAAATTCACAGTTGTCTGAGGAATTGTATAACGATGGGTTTAAGGAAATAACATGCATTGATCTATCTGCTGTTGCGGTGGAGAACATGCAGAAGAAGTTGCTCTCTAAAGGTATGTTGGTGATATTGGGGAAAAGTATCCACAGTTGAAGTGTTGGCTTATAGATAGAAATACCTTATTTCCTCACTTTTATTTATGTTCTGATGCAAGTTGGGGTTCAGAGTCTTTGATAACTTGAACTTTCTCTTATGCAAAAATTAAAAGAAGACTTTTGGTCCAAGTAGTTACTGATTTTCTTTTATTTTTGATCCATAACAATCGGTTTGTATAAACAAGCACCATACTTGAAACTGCAAGTTGCAAAGTTTGTCAATTTTATTCAGGCACCTTATATGATACATACACTGCTATACATATCTATAATATGTAGGCAAAATGTATCAACGCATCTGTGCTTATGCAGGTTTTGTTGGGATTTTAACCCCACGAACGAACAGAGATTCAGAAACAGACACACCCAACAACACCGCAATAAAGTAGAATAACAAACAAGAATGAAAAAACAGTTGACACGAGATTTAACGTGGTTCGGCAAATTTCCTACCTACGTCCACCCCAAGATATAGCTCTTCCACTATGAGAATAAAACTAGTACAAGATACATGAGTTAAATCTCATAACCCAAATCCCAAACCCTTGTACACCCTCACTCATAGAATACCCAAGAACACTATATCTCACCTAAGAGAATTTCCCTCTTAGCACTTTTTTCTCTCACTCTCATGCACAACCCACAAACTCTCTATTGCTTGTCCGATGCTTACTTGATGCAAACTTGCTTGCATGCTTCAAATGGTTTCCATGCAGCCAATTTATAGGCAACATCTATTCATGTGAAAAATGGAACTCATTTTTCTTCCTTCCTATTCATTTTGCTGCAAGCACACCATAGAAGACTTCCTTATACCTTCAATTCCACAAACATCATTTATTGCTTTGTAGCTATAGCATAGCTAGCTATTCACCCATGTCAATATTTGCTGCATCAAACTATCACATGGTTCCTTGTTGCATGAGAATGAATCACCAATCTCAACATCCACCCTGGTGAGAATTCCATGCAAAAACCTGCACCACACCAGAAAGTCATTGGCCTTCACATAGACCAGTTACACACCCTGAATTAATCAAATTTGGTCCTCCTTGATTCAGCACTTCGGCCAACCATGTGTAACTGCACCAAGCTAACTTTGCTAGTTAACTTCAGAGGAGAGTCTCGATGCACCCTCTCCTCTAGCAGGATTAAACCCCTCACCATTGTCTGTATCCTGGAAACCTGTTTGCGCACCTTGTTTCCAGCAGCCCATCGAGTTTGGAAGTACCGTACTTCCTTCCAGACAATATAAACCATCACACTTCCTTCCTTTCACCAGGACCATATTATCACACGTGATTTTCATGGCTCCACCCGCAACTGAACACTTGTATCCCATGGAGTCCATCCGACCAATCGATATTAGATTCCTCCGTATCTTTGGTACATATGCAACATCGTCTAAATGACGAACCACTCCATCATACATCATTATTTTCACCATTCCAACACCATCAATTTTACAAGAGATACCATTAGCCATAAATAAGCTACCTCCCTTACTTTCTTGGAATGTTTCAAAATAATCCCTCCTGGAGCAAACATGCATAGTACAACCGGAATCTAAAATCCAGTCATCACAAGGAGAAGTGTTTATACCTTCGGAGACTGTGAGGATGTCTCCATAATTTTCCGCTACCCCAACATAATTACCATAATTTTCCGCTACCCCAACATAATTATTCGGGCCATTACCATCCTTTCTTCTAGGACAATTCTGTTTGATGTGACCGAACTCTTTGCACCCGTAGCATTGCACACCCTTTCCTCCGGAACTAGATCTGAACCTGCTGCTTGTATCAGATCTACCATCGAATGTCCTTCCACGATTTCCACCCCGAGCAACAAACACAGACTCGTACTCGTTTTTGAGATTGGCTTTCTTCTGAGTACTATGAGACACCAACGACGCCTGCACTTGCTCTAGGTTCACTGTATCTTTACCATACAACATGGTAGTCACCAGATTTTCATACGAATCGGGAAGAGAGGTAAGAAGTAGAAGGGCCTTATCTTCTTCCTCAATATTCACATCAACTTTCCGCAGTTGATCCAAGCATCCATTGAACACGTTCATGTGGTCCATGAGATTATCGCTGTCGTCCATCTTCAGCTTGTACAGTTGCCGCTTCAGATGTAACTTGTTGGTCAAACTCTTTGCAAGATAGAGTTTTTTCAACTTATCCCACAGAGCCGACGGAGAATCTTCATCCATAACATTGTTGATAATGTTATCAGCTATATAGAGTCGTATCGTACTTACAAACTGTGACTCCAGCTCCTCCCACATATCATCTTTCATTCCTTCTGGCTTCCCATCCTTGCCTTTTAAAGCTTTAACCAAGCCTTGTTGGACAAGAATATCTTTTACTCTCCTCTGCCAAAGAGTAAAGCTACCTTTGCCATCGAACTGCTGAATTGCATAACTCTTTGTTGTAATCATGGTGCCTTGAATCTCAAACGAACCGCCGCAGCTTCGAGCCGTGGCTCTGATACCACTTGTTGGGATTTTAACCCCACGAACGAACCGAGATTCAGAAACAGACACACCCAACAACACCGCAATAAAGTAGAATAACAAACAAGAATGAAAAAACAGTTGACACGAGATTTAACGTGGTTCGGCAAATTTCCTGCCTACGTCCACCCCAAGATATAGCTCTTCCACTATGAGAATAAAACTAGTACAAGATACATGAGTTAAATCTCATAACCCAAATCTCAAACCCTTGTACACCCTCACTCATAGAATACCCAAGAACACTATATCTCACCTAAGAGAATTTCCCTCTTAGCACTTTTTTCTCTCACTCTCATGCACAACCCACAAGCTCTCTATTGCTTGTCCGATGCTTACTTGATGCAAACTTGCTTGCATGCTTCAAATGGTTTCCATGCATCCAATTTATAGGCAACATCTATTCATGTGAAAAAGGGAACTCCTTTTTCTTCCTTCCTATTCATTTTGCTGCAAGCACACCATAGAAGACTTCCTTATACCTTCAATTCCACAAACATCATTTATTGCTTTGTAGATATAGCATAGCTAGCTATTCACCCATGTCAATATTTGCTGGATCAAACTATCACATGCACTACCAGAAATTTCAACTTGGGCGACGAAAAAAAATCGTCGCCCTGTTAAAAAATTTCGTCGCCTAAGTACTTAGGCGACGACATGTCGTCGGCCAAGACGTCGTCGCCAGAAGTGCGTCGGCCAAGAATTTGGGCGATGAAAATTCATTCCGTCGTCGCCTAAGAGTAATTCTTAGCCGACGATACGAATTTCGTCGCCTAAAATCTACTTCTCGTCGCCCAAAAATATTCGTCGCCCAAGATTTAACACCTTGGCCGACAAAAATTTTTTCGTCGCTTAAGATATTATAACCTGGGGCGACGAAACTAAATATTTCGTCGCCTAAGATCACTACATCTTAGGCGACGATAATTTTTTTTCGTCGTCTTATATGGTAAGTCCTTGCCCGACGATTTAGCAATTTCGTCGCCTAAGATATATTTAAATTTTTTTAAAAAATATTTAAATAATTTTTTTAAATATATAAATAATGTTTTTTTAATTTTTACTGGAATTTTTTTTTTTGACATTTCTTTAAATTTTTGTAATACTAAAATTTAATTAAAAATAACAGAAATTTATAAATTTATAAATAATTTATTACATAAATTCAGGATGTAATAAATTACAAAAATTCAGGTTTAACGGTATTATCGGCAGAAGGAAGAGGTCGGACGGCACCGTAGGGACCCCGGATGACACGCCATCACCATCGGTCGGGGACGACTGTGTGGGGGCGGTGATAGATCGCGACCGTGGAAGTATCTGGATGACGAGAGGCCGTCGCTGCGGGGCCCGGCTGCCCAGCAGAACGCGAGCCGCTCGCGCCACCCCTAAGCGCAGCATGTCGGGCCGTCATCTGCCACGGAAACCCGACCGACGGTGATTGCGGCGGGTTGTTTGAGGTACCGTCCGAGGAATATTCGCTCCTCGCACCCGGACATTATCCAGATGTTCTCCTCATGCCCATTCTGTTTAAAATAACCATATATTTATTAAAAATATTTTACCGTCTTATAATTAATTTAACAAAAAATAACCATAAATTTCGAAAAATTTATCAACAATAATAGCACAAATAAAAAGTAATAATTATTATAGGATTTATTATTTTTTTAATTCACATAACAAATTATTTACATTAATTCAGAATTATTACATCACAAAAATTAATTTACGAATATTTACATCCTTACTCAAAAATAATCCATTATTTTTTACAAAATTTCCACAATATATTTACAATTATAATTTATATTATTTAATTATTTAATCAAAAATTATTTAATCATTTACAATATATTTATAAATTATTTCCACAAATCCTAAACCCTAAACCCTAATATTTTACAATTATCATTTACATCACAATTTACCATAATTTACCCTAAAATCCTACCATAATTTACACAAATTTACCCTAATTTACCATTAATTTCATAAATTACAACAACAACAACAATAATTTCACCAACAATTTCACAACACAACAATAATTTTGTACTTCTCCCAAATTTCAAACAATTTCACAATTTCAAATAATTTCAAACAATTTCACAATTTCAAACAATAATTTCAAACAATTTCACAATTTCAAACAATTTCAACAATTTCAAACAACAACAACAATTAAAATTTTCATGAAATAACCAATTTAGGGTTTTAGGGTTATACCTTAAATTGTGGGTCGGGGTCGGGGTCGGGGTCGGGTTCGAGGTCGGGGACGGCGTCGGGTTGCGGGGTCGGGGTCGGAGAGAGGGAGAGAGAGAGGGCTTCGGTGGATTTTTGGAGAGAGAGAGAGGGCTTGGATTTGTGAGCGGCAGCACGAATGGTTAGAGTTCCGAATTTTTGTCTTTTATATTGGAGTTCTTGGGCGACGATTCTTGAAAAATCGTCGCCCTGTTTTTTGAAAATCGTCGCCTAAGATAATCTTGGGCGACGATTTTTGAAGTCGTCGCCTAAGATACTCTACTTGGGCGACGATGTTCTTCACTATAAATCTCGTCGCCCAAGATGAAGAAAATCGTCGGCCAAGAGTTCTATCATAAAATTCAGAATATCGTGATTTTGGTGATCGGAGAAGAGGAACTGAAAACCGACCGTCAGATATGACCAGCATAACAAATTACGTGGGTGGGAAAAAATTCAGCTCCATCGGACAACGACAATGGCTCGATCCGTCCGGTCAATCAACGCGGTCAAACCCCTAAACGGACGGAAACGGCTATTTGACCCTCCAAATCACGTAATCTGGCCGGACCTTCAACTGAGAATAGTTTCCAATCGACGAGACTCTTACGGGGCTATAAAAATTTGGTAAAAAATAAATACCCGGGATAGGGGGCTACCACTAGGTAGAAATAAGAGAAATTCGTTGACCGGAACAACCGGCACCGAAATTTTACCAAAATATCTTCATTTTTCACGGGTTGACGTAGTTCACCGTTTCGGTCATATCTTATTTCACGACTTTTTTGCGTTTGAGGCCTCTACATATACGTTGTCTTCAAAACGAAACTTAAACTCAACACTTATATAAAAAAGTTATACAACAATAGTACATATATAGTGAGTTTGGTGATCGGAGAAGAGGAACTGAAAACCGACCGACAGATAATCCCATAATAACAAATTACGTGGATGGGAAAAAATTCAGCTCCATCGGACAACGACAATGGCTCGATCCGTCCGGTCAATCAACGCGGTCAAACCCCTAAACGGACGGAAACGGCTATTCGACCCTCCAAATCACGTAATCTGGCCGGACCTTCAACTGAGAATAGTTTCCAATCGACGAGACTCTTACGGGGCTATAAAAATTTGGTAAAAAATAAATACCCGGGATAGGGCTACCACTAGGTAGAAATAAGAGAAATTCGTTGACCGGAACAACCGGCACCGAAATTTTACCAAAATATCTTTATTTTTCACGGGTTGACGTAGTTCACCGTTCCGGTCATATCTTATTTCACGACTTTTTTGCGTTTGAGGCCTCTACATATACGTTGTCTTCAAAACGAAACTTAAACTCAACACTTATATAAAAAAGTTATACAACATTAGTACATATATAGTGAGTTTGGTGATCGGAGAAGAGGAACTGAAAACCGACCGTCAGATAATCCCATAATAACAAATTACGTGGATGGGAAAAAATTCAGCTCCATCGGACAACGAAAATGGCTCGATCCGTCCGGTCAATCAACGCGGTCAAACCCCTAAACGGACGGAAACGGCTATTCGACCCTCCAAATCACGTAATCTGGCCGGACCTTCAACTGAGAATAGTTTCCAATCGACGAGACTCTTACGGGGCTATAAAAATTTGGTAAAAAATAAATACCCGGGATAGGGCTACCACTAGGTAGAAATAAGAGAAATTCGTTGACCGGAACAACCAGCACCGAAATTTTACCGAAATATCTTCATTTTTCTCGAGTTGACGTATTTCACCGTTCCGGTCATATCTTATTTCACGACTTTTTTGCGTTTGAGGCCTCTACATATACGTTGTCTTCAAAACGAAACTTAAACTCAACACTTATATAAAAAAGTTATACAACATTAGTACATATATCGTGAGTTTGGTGATCGGAGAAGAGGAACTGAAAACCGACCGTCAGATAATCCCAACATAACAAATTACGTGGGTGGGAAAAAATTCAGCTCCATCGGACAACGAGAAGGGCTCGATCCGTCCGGTCAATCGGCGCGGTCAAACCCCTAAACGGACGGAAACGGCTATTCGACCCTCCAAATCACGTAATCTGGCCGGACCTTCAAATGAGAATAATTTCCAATCGACGAGACGCTGACGAGACTATAAAAATAAAAAACATTTCCTTACAATTTAAATGTGCTTTATTTATTTTAATTATTCGGATTATCTTGGCCGACGAAATTAGGGTAATTCGTCGGCCAAGATAATACTTGGGCGACGATATTTGTTAAATTCGTCGCCCAAGAGTAAAAATAAAAAATCCTGTATAATGAAATTTAAATGTGCTTTATTTATTTTAATTATTCGGAATCTCTTGGCCGACGAAATTAGGGTAATTCGTCGGCCAAGATAATACTTGGACGACGATATTTGTTAAATTCGTCGCCCAAGAGTAAAAATAAAAAATCCTGTACAATGAAATTTAAATGTGTTCTATTTTATTTTAATTATTCGGATTACTCTTGGCCGACGAACTGAGTGTAATTCGTCGGTCAAGATTTTATTAGGCCGACGAAATTATTGTATTTCGTCGGCCAAGTAAAAATAAAAAAATAAAATACTTAGGCGACGATATATTTGAGTTTCGTCGCCTAAGGATTAAAAAACTTAGGCGACGATATAAATATCTTAGGCGACGAAATATTGTTTCGTCGCCCTAGTTTCTATATTAGGCGACAAAATTTAGCCTTAGGCGACGATTTTATTTTCGTCGCCTAAAGTTGAACTTTAGGCGACGATTTTTTTTCCTTGGGCGACGATTTTTTTTTTCGTCGGCCAAGTTTTCTCTTAGGCGACGAAAAAAAAAATCGTTGCCCGGTTTTTTTCATTTCGTTGCCTAAAGCCTTATTTTTGGTAGTGATGGTTCCTTGTTGCATGAGAATGAATCACCAATCTCAACAGGTTTTTGGGTATTGCGGTCCAATGAACCAACCATCTAAGTCTCAGATCCTTATATAAGAGGAATGGAATAGTAGCCATAATGATATGTAAGAATGAATTGCAGTCAAAATAATTAGTAGTCATTTCTTGGGAAGTTTTCACAAGGAAAAGTGATAACCGAAAAACAGAACTAATCTGTTTTTCTTTTTCTTATGAGGAAAATATTTGGAGATGAATTCATGCGTCCATGACTTGTTGAGACCATGTGATACCCCAGTTTTTTCTTCCTGTGTTGGTTTCTCTGTATCTTTTTAGCAAAATGAATGGACCGCTTTCATTATAATTCTGCTCATGCCTCTGATTTTTCTTTTTTTTATTCTTCAGTTTGAACTCATTGTTGGAGTTTAATTGATTTGTGTAGTTACAAAAACCTTATATCTTTTACAATATTCTTTATTATCAGAAATAAAAGTTCTGGAAGCTGACATGCTAGACCTGCCTTTTAGCAACGAATGTTTTGATGTTGTAATTGAGAAAGGAACCATGGTAAAATACCATTTCAGATAGCTTTCCTTGTTTTCCAGCTTTCAATTCTGGTTCCTATCATCAGTATTATTATGATATCTTCACTACCTAGTCTTGATGTTATGAGTAACAATAATCTATTTTGTTAAAAAGGAGGTATTGTTCGTGGATAGTGGTGACCCATGGAATCCTCGGCCTGCAACGGTAACCAAGGTCATGAAGATGCTTGAGGGTATTCATAGGGTTTTGAAACCAGATGGCGTTTACATTTCAATTTCCTTTGGCCAGGTTATACTAACAAAGCTCACAATTTGTTATCTGGACCACCAAAGCAATTTTTCTTACTTAGATTGTTGTCCTGCAGCCTCATTTCAGGCGCCCTTTATTTGAGGCTCCACAGTTTACCTGGTCTGTAGAGTGGAGTACCTTTGGTGATGGATTTCACTATTTCTTCTATACATTGAAGAAGGTTCGTAACTGTATTTTTGTGTTTGTTAAGGCTTAAATAGTTAATGTATACCCTGCATAACTAATGATTGGTTAATCCTCCAGGGAAGGAGATCACCGGATGATAAACGATCAAGTGATGTGAAGTTAGAGAGGCCATCCATAAATCTTTATCAAGACGAATTAGAGGGTGAAGACTTTATTTTCCGAACCAACTTGGATGATCTCAGCTGTTAGAAACTGACATGTTGTATTACTACTTTTCTGGTGGTACTATCTATCTGATTATATTTCAAAAGAGTGTATTCTAGACAACTTTTTTTTGTTTCTGAACATGTACTGAATTTATTTCTTAGCCAAAAAAAAAATTGAAGATTCAGAAAGGAGCACAAACCTTTGACCCTGTGGCTAACAGTCGCACGCTCTAACCAACTGAACTACTACTACAGCTCTTGTTGATGTTTTGAAACCGTGTTTGGTACAATCATAGATGCTGAGATGACGGGGAGAATTAGAATTACATAAACTCATTCTTAACCACCCAAACTATATTCTTCTGCACTTGGTCAAAAAGCAATGAGATCATCCATTCATCCCATATAAAAAGGGGCGGAAGAAGAAGAACCCTTATGAATATGGTAAACAATTCCTGGGTTTTGGGTTAGGAATTCTAATTGAGCTGGGATGCAATGTGGTGAAACACTGAAACCGAAGATTTCCAGAATTTAGAATTTAATGTGCTTGGAATTTAAGAGTGAAATTGAAATTTACAGAAGCTGTGCAATGGGTGACAATTTAACTCCTAACAAAATGAGACTCTTTTGTTCCAATTTTGGCTAGTACAACTGTTTTCAAATTTTGGTTAATGAAACGGTTTGAATACAAAAGGGAACATTGAGCCTAAATAACAAGCACAAAGTTGCAAAAGGTGTTCTACATGCTACTCTATACGCTTTGATAAAATGGTGACATGATGTAAAGAAAACTCCATTGAAATGAAGCATACAACATAATTCCACTTATTTCCTGTTATGTAGTTGTCGATAAATAAATCTGACAACACTTAATTTTGTTCTTTCATTAGGAGCTTTTGATCATTTACCAATAAACGTCACCTCATTAGGCTAAACAAGCCACTTTAGAGTGCATTCACAAACATTCAGCTTGCCTAATCTTACAAAATTCTTGTAGGGACTTATAATATTGCCCAATAATCACCATGGTCATTTCACATCATCCCTGAGCTGCTGCGTGCCACAAAGGGGAGAAGTAAACAAAATCCCTGAATTGCAACCCGTATCATATCACTCCGGTCCGATCTAAACACAAAATCCTCTTAGGAATAGAATCCTAATTCAATCGTGGTTCCTCTCCTCTTGGGAAAAGAGCATTAAACATGGGATCGTCCTTACAAAGTTGATACTTTGCTTCAACATTTTCGTGTATGTAACACTTATATACCCAAAAGTGAGCAATTGATAAGAGCATCTTCAGCAGTGTAACTAAAATAATAGTTAAATTTAGCAATAATTATGAGATTTAGCTATTTATATAAGAATTTGTTTCAGCAGTTATTGCTATGCGTAAGTTAAATAATATTTTTAACGAATTATAAACTGACACGTGGAGTAAAAAATGAGGGAAAAATATATGTATTCCTTTAGCAATTCACGGTACAGTTGACTTAGCAACTATTTAAGTATATTGTTAGAGCTCTTATTCATCTAAAAAGTTGATAAATTTCAAAAAAAATTTGATTTAACAATACTGCTGGAAATGCTCTAAGACATGAAAACTAATCTGGGTGCATTGTACCAATCTGATACGAGTTTTGTGGTTTCCCATTACAAGTTTACAACCACAATTCAACCTACCAAAAGAAATTTTCTCCTGTGAAAACAAAGGAAATCTGATAACGAGGCCGGAATATAAATAAAAATTGGTCAATATCGAACTGTCAAAAATAACCAATTGGAATGATCAAAGCAGTGAATTTATTTTTCCTTAAATTGACATAATGTATGAAATACACCACTATATATACATTCCAAAATTGGGTTTTTAGAGTGGTGGCATAAAGCAAGACAGCAAGTCCTCTGGTACACCCTTCTAATCACACCCTCCATCCAATTCCTCTGGTACACTTCACTTCCTTCCCAAAATCTCTTCTTCTTCTCCCCAACTCCGAGTAGATCTCCCCTACTTCATCACCTAAACGCCGTCGTTTAGCTCCCCACACACACCCAAAAAGCCCTAGCCTTTATCGCATCCCACATTCCCCAATCCAACCCAGAATTCAATTCAACCCCAATTGAACAATCCCCAATTTTGGGCTCTTCATGCATGCACAGAAAGCCCTAATTGAATTGCATCAATAAACCAGGGTTTTCTACTTTCCCTAAAGTTTTGATCTTTTTTGGTTTTGGGGAGGGAGGATTATAATCAATGAAGGACGATGATTACGTGGGCAGCGATGAGGAGTTCTATACCTCCGATCAGGAAGACGATTACTCTAACGAAGGCCCTGAAAACGAGGACTATGATACGCCATGTATTCCCCCTAAGGGCACCACCACTAAGGTTTTTCATCTTTTACCTTAGTTTATCTTATTCGATCACTCGGAATTTTTTTTAATCTTATTCGAATTTGGGGTTAAACTTTTATTGGGATGTAAATACTGTTTTGCATATACGGGTTGATCTACGTTGTATATTGTTTGTTCTTCATGAACTGAATGATTATCATAATGTTGTTTTCGTAATTTTATTGTGTTAGTTAAATTGGGGTATTGATCATATTGTTGGTTGTTCTCTTTGCAGGTGATTACGAAAGAATCCCTTTTGGCTGCACAGGTAGGGAAAAATTGGAAAAGAATAGTCTTTAGTACTGTTTCTAAGTTGTTTCATCATGATTTTTAGATTTATGTTTGAGTTGGGTTGTATGCAGAAGGAGGATTTGCGTAGAGTGATGGACGTGCTATTTCTGAAGGAGCACCATGCGCGGACTTTACTCATTCATCATCGTTGGGATGTTGACAAGCTTTTCGAAGTGCTTGTGGAAAAGGAAAGAGCTTTCTTGTTTGCAGAAGCAGGTGTATCTGTAGTGGAACATCAAGATAGTGAACCACTGCCGCCTGCTTCTACGATAATGTGTGCTATTTGTATAGAGGACGTGCCTAGTAATGAGGCAACAACAATGGACTGTGGACATTGCTTTTGCAACGGCTGTAAGTATCTACCGTTGTTTGCGCTTTCTTATTTTATTGGTCCATATTCTTCTTGTGAATCAATGACATTTGTTGGATGATACTTTTATCTGTTTGAGGCTGTGTTAGAATCATAACAAGTTTACTGATATCTGGTATTTGGGCCATTTGCATTGTTAATTTAAATTTTGTCATCAAGGTCGCTAATTCAATGTAGTGGAAAATTTATGTTTTGTTTTTGGAATTTGGGGTTCTTTGCAAGTGAATTGTCTTTCATGCTGACTATATGCGTACATCCTTTTTGTTTGTGTCTACGCTTGTGTAGCAAACTTTCTCCATTTGTTCTATTTTGTTTCCCCTATCATGTGGTGACTGATGAAATTAATATTCTCTATCTTTTGTAGGTTGGACAGAGCATTTTGTTGTGAAGATAAATGATGGTCAAAGTAAGCGTATGAGGTGCATGGCTCACAACTGTAATGCCATTTGTGATGAAGCCGTTGTTAGGAATCTAGTTAGCAATAGCCACCCAGATCTTGCAGAGAAATTTGATCGGTTTCTTCTGGAGTCATACATTGAGGATAATAAAAGGGTTAAGTGGTGCCCTAGTACTCCTCATTGTGGGAATGCAATACGGGTGGAGGATGATGAATTTTGTGAGATTGAATGTTCATGCGGGCTTCAGTTTTGTTTCCGTTGTTCATCACAAGCCCACTCACCTTGTTCTTGTTTGATGTGGGAGCTTTGGGCCAAGAAATGCCGAGACGAATCAGAGACGGTTAATTGGATCACAGTACATACTAAACCTTGTCCTAAGTGTCACAAACCTGTAGAGAAGAATGGTGGCTGCAACCTTGTGAGTTGTATCTGTGGGCAAGCATTCTGGTGAGTATTATGTTAATTATATTTTTTCATCCTGCTCCCTACTAATATATTTGCTTATCTATCTCTGTTCTCTGTAAACTTAATTCTTTTATGCTTCTTCTGTCATGCTACTAGATTAGAAATATAAGCAGACTATCTCTGGGATTTGTAATTTCTTTCTTCTGGATGCAGTTGGCTCTGTGGTGGAGCTACTGGCCGAAACCATACATGGTCAAGTATTGAAGGCCATAGCTGTGGGCGATTCAAAGAAGACAAAGAGAAAAACGCTGAGCGGGCAAAGCGAGATCTTTATCGGTATATGCACTACCACAAATTCTATAAAGCTCATACTGATTCTATCAAGCTTGAAAGTAAGTTGAAGGACACTATACAAGAGAAGGTATCAATTTCAGAATCGAAGGAATCAAAGAATAGAGATTTCGGCTGGGTAACGAATGGACTCTGCAGACTTTTCAGGTCTAGGAGGATTCTTTCGTATTCATATCCTTTTGCATTCTATATGTTTGGTGAGGAGCTCTTTAAGGATCAGATGACAAAGGAGGAAAGAGAAATGAAACAAAATTTGTTTGAGGTTCAGCAGCAGCAGCTTGAAGCAAATGTGGAGAAACTATCCAAGTTTCTGGAGGAGCCATTTGATAATTATGAAGACGATAAAGTTGTGATAGTAAGGATGCAAGTGATCAATCTCTCGGTAGCCACAGATACACTCTGTAAGAGAATGTGAGTATGTCTGTCAGAAAAGTGGTTCATGTGTATTTAGAAGTATGTTGATATGTTTTTATATAACATGCATTTATGACTGTACTTTTTTATATGTGGGATTCCTCTAAAGTTGTTTTTTTGAACAAATGCAGGTATGATTGCATTGAGAATGATTTATTGGGTTCTGTGGTACCGTCTGTGGAACTCGGTACCCACCACAAAATAGCGCCGTACAAGTCAGAGGGCATCGAGAAGGCATCAGAACTTTCAATTTCTGATAAAGATCTACCATTCCATTGTGGAACAAATGGTAAGTTGATTCCATGAATTTTTCTGCCTTTTTTTAATTGTCTCTATGCTTGGAAACCAAAATTAAACAAATTTTTATACACATTCAGCTAGCAACACATTTTTTTTTAAATTTTTTGTTAACTAATAAGAAGGTATCGTTGCATTTAAGCATTTTGGTGAATCGTTTTGTTTGAAATTATAATTCGTTGCTCCAGTGGAGAGTCATATATTTGTGTGCTCCTATTAGCGTGGTTTTTAGAGACAAATTGTTGATCTGTTTCCATACATCCTCAGCATGTTTGCTTTCATTGATTGTTTACAGAACTTTGTAATATATAATCTAATTTTCATGAAGTTATGTTATCTCACTTATCTGCAATCGACTTGAGCATTTACCCCGATCAGCCAACAATAGCAAGTGTAGCCTAATGTTATGGATCTTTCCATGTTTTATATAAGCTTAGATCGGTTTTGCTTCTGTTACGGGATTCAGAATGTTTCACATGACTACCAATCATGCATGAATCTCCAGTGTGTTCCACTGTTCCCTCCTGATAAATAAATACAATCTAATACTATAACTCATAAGAACTGCTTCAAAACAAACATGAATTACCATCGCTCTTGTGCTGGAACGGTACTATCCATTCAATACATGAATGCGCAACTATAGATTGTCTTATCTTTTCCTTTTCTAATTTGTACTCATAAAACCTTGCTCTGTGGTGTTCATTTTTTCCTTCAATGTATCAATCATGTATGAATCTTCAATGTGTTCCCTCCTGATAAATAAATGAATATAATTACTATAACTCATAAAAAGAACTGCTTGTAACCGATAGATTGTCTAATTTTTCCTTTCCAAACTTGTACTCTTCAAACCTTGCTCTGTAGTTATAGTTGACTTTTTTCTTGGATACAGCTTACTTACTAAAAGAAATTTCTTAGGCGTGCAGACCAGCAATGTTCTTCCAAGTTCAGATGAAAAAGAATTTCTTACTGCATATGATCATGCATAGAACATGATGCAATGTAGAAGATAAATGAGGCTAACATGTGTAAGGTTTGCTGTCTCACTCCTGATGTAGGAGGATCATTGGAACCAGAATATCCCTCAGGTTCTGGAAGTTCATATGAGAGTGGTTGCTCATCTCGGAAGCGTGCAAGGAAGGAGGGTCCTGGAGGTGGCTTTTTCGATCTAAACTTGCCAGCAGAGGTCGTCGACAGAAACTGTTTCTGATTCGTGCAAGTTGCAAAGCTTCATAAAAATGTGTACAGTCTAACGTAAGACCCCTCTTTTTCAATGCAGTGTCCTTATTTCCGGATCAAACACCCAAGTACGTTATGTTTTTTCCCCATCATATCTTTCTGGTCGCCTCGTACATATAATTCTTGGGGCTTTCAGGGGCGCTTGCTTTGTAGATTTTCCAATTAAAAAACAATAATGATATTTTGGGGAGATATTCAAATTTTTGGAGCGGTTATTTATAGAACTCTTAACGTTTTGTCCTATTTCAGCTTATTTCTAAGGGTCCGGAATGATTGAAAGAAAGGAGTTTTGACAATGATTGGGATCCCATTTGTGTTGTCCTTTCAGTATTGGATCTGCCCTTTGTTCAAATCATTGGTGGTCAGTGAATAAACACATTGTGCAAGAATGTACCAGAAGCTCCATATATACGTGTGTGCATAAGTACAATGCTTAGCGAAGGAGCAAAGAGTAGTAACCCTGAGGGCCTTTCAGTTTCTGTTTCTCTCCTGTTGCATTGTTTGGCACAATGTATAGGAAAAGCAGATTGACAGATTCTTTCTTCGAAGAAAAGTAATGAAATTTGCAAGTTACAAAAAGCTGCAAACTCTGTGATTAGTGTTTTGACGATTATCTTATCTTATACGCCACGGATAATCGTACGCCGTTTTAAGTTGATAGTGTAAGACGGATGTGTTTGTTGTAGCTGTTCTTTTGTAATTTGTACTATACTTAAGACTTCACATGACATGGGGTGGAAGCATGGTGGTGTACATGCGGAACAAAACAATTTTTTTTAGCTAATGGAACTTGAGGTTCATTACTCAAACATGAGGGTTTCATTACAAACCTCATGTTGGTCTTTGTCTTAGGGTCGAGGGTTCTTCTGATACATGTATGGGGTTTTACTTCTCAAATAGAAAACCTCAGATTCATAAGAATTAGTTTCTTAGTTTTATAGAATCAAATACATTACTTATATGCTGCAACAAATCTATCTATTGTTGATGGCTAGGAAGGATCAAGTATTTTGATATAATCTCTTAACACAGATTAGTCATTGGATATATAAAGCTTTTAAAAAAAACCGTGTGATCTAGTCATCTTGATCAACAAAAAAAATAAAACTAGTGTTTAAAATAGATTGAGATTATATGCCCACAAATATATCCGGGTACGAGTTGAACTTACGATCTCACTTAAACATAAACTTATTTTACTAGACCAAACGCTAACTATGTAAAATTAGTTTCCTTACCACTGAAGCGGTTTAAAAAGTATATGGCAAATAAAACCTATCCCAGATTATCAAACTTGATGTCATGATTTGATTTAAAGTTTTAGATAAAAGCTTGTAGAGTTTAATCATCGAGGGGACCTCTTAAAATATACATCTCACGATTAATTACAATGTAACAAATCTCTTGCTGTGTACCTATGCGATTGTGCATGCATGCTATATGAGATATGGTTATATATATTGTCTACGTACGTGTACGTAAGACAACTAATCCAAAACCTAGTTCCATCTATGCCTAGTTTCGTGTTAAGCACATCGTCAATTGATTCACTTCGTTCCTTCTCAGCCTGATTCAAGTTTAGCGAACACACATTTACTGTATACTATTAATGAGTACCATTACCATCCTCCACAGAGAAGATGTAGTCGGATGGTCAGCAATGATGGAGAGATATCCTCCACACGACAAAGTGAAAACCGCTACGAGGAGCCGTTTCGGACCTGACCCGACCCGTATGGATGAATGCCCGACGAGCTCCGGCACACCAACCCTACTGAGGAAGAGTTCTCCACATGACCACTGAATAATTACTCATATTTTCGACTTTTCAGTCCATTTGAGAAACCGAATAGTGAGTTGGACCAACCCAGTTACCTATAACCTGGCTAAGCCCAGCCCACGGCCCAAATTTCATTCCCATCTTGCTTTTTGTGTCACACACTCACTCCGCATCTCGGACTTGTCTGTAAATTTGACTCTCTCCTCCGGCATCGTTGCTGTAAGTCTCTCTCTCTACTCTGCCTCGGTGCCTCCCATTTGCGATTGCGAAGAACACTGAGCTCTCTCTCTCTCTCATCTCTGTATGTTGTGCAAACTCTTCTCAGATTGAAGTTCTCAAGCCTTAATCTATTGATTAAGCCATTCCAGGTATCGTTTCTATTTATGATAATCGAAAATTTCTGGATGAATTGGGATTGTGACATAGGTTTTGTTATTGGGGATTTAAGATTTGTTAATCCCATTGTTTAGTAAGGATTGCTGCTTTTGATATAGAAACGAATTGGGATTATTGGGCACTGTTCAGGGCAGGATTTCAAACCCAAGTTGAAATTGGGCATAAACGAATTGGGATATAAATATCAGACCAATGATTCGGGACTTGATGTCAGAATGCGAGTCAAGTTTGTGTCTTTTTGTGTGTTCGTGTTTTCTTCAAGTAATTTAAAGTTTCAAACTTTCTGGGTCTTTTTCTGGTTGTTGGGGGCTCTCTGGTTTTGGGTTTTAGGGGTTTAACTGTTTTGGTGACCAAGGCTTGCGAGATTGATCCCAATAGGGCTCCGCCTCATAATATCTTAAGTAGAACAAATGCTTTTGGTCACTGTGAGAGTTGGGTTTAGGGCCTAGGAGCCATCAGAGGTTAAGAATGAGAAATATTGTCTGAATTTTCCTGAATTCCCTAAACCCTAAAATCCCCTCTCTGTTTTTTTTTTTAGTTGAACACTCTGAAATTTGATACAGTCATTGAGTTTTGGTGCATGCATTTGTATTAAAGTCACTAAAAGGATGACTGGACCTGAACATCTTAATTTGGTAGCAAACCTAAGGGAGATTTTACAAGGTGGACTTCTAGAATTTATAGGAGATGTGCATACAACTACATATAATCTTTTTGAACTAGTTACTGGTTATCTGCAGCATTTGAGGTTAGTTTGGTTTCTTTGTTTATCCATTTTAAGAGTAAAGGCTGTCATTCTAATCAGAGAGGTTGTTCTCACTTATTTGGCTTATTTGTTATTCTGTACATCCAGTTTTTGCTCATACATTCAGTCCAAAACATTTTGGTCTGTATCAGTGTTTCACTTGTCAATCTTTTTGGACTATTTTGGTTGAGTTTCAGCAAATTTTTGTGGAGCATTTAGCAGTTTGGTTTATGCTTTTTATCCGAGTTTTATCTTTGGTTTTTGGTGGGTTTCTCTAAACATACATACGTTACCCTTATGTACAACTATTTAGTACAAATACAATTAGCTCTATTTTGTCTGTCTTCACTTCATTTTTTTTAAAACACTTCAATATCTTGCTCAAATGTAGACTGTCAGATATTAATAAATTGATCGCTGGCTTTACCATTGAAATTTATACACATATGAAGCCCCCTGATAGAGGAGTATTGTTGAACTTTATTCAATTAGGTACATCCTGCAAGAGAGAAAGAAAGCTGAAGTTCCTGTCCCGAAAGAGAGAAGAAAACTGCCACTATGAATGCCCCAGACCGATACGAGCGATTTGTTGTTCCTGAAGGGACAAAAAAGTAAGCTTTGTGTTTAGGAAAAAGTTCACGCCCCACTCTGTAATCTAACAGCCTCACCAAATTCCTGTTCATTTGCAGGGTGTCGTATGAGAGGGATACCAAGATCATAAATGCTGCATCATTTACGATCGAGAGAGAGGATCACACTATTGGCAACATCCTTCGCATGTATGTATTCATTTGTCTTTCAATTCAAATTCTATACTGTAACTAACCTTGTTATATTACAGGTTTTAGTTCATCAAACCCTAAGTTGCTTTCTTACAAAATTTTTGTGATTACCAGGCAGCTGCACCGGGATGAAAATGTTTTATTTGCTGGCTACAAGCTCCCTCACCCACTTCAGTACAAGATCATTGTCAGGGTTAGTTATCCAAATTTGATTTTCTAATTACTATTCTTTTATTTTCTTGAAGTGTTCAGAACTTCAAATCAAGAAAAATGAGAGATAAAATAGATTGAGAAGCAGAAGTACCCTTGTACTGTTATGGTTTTGACCTTAACCACTGTAATCACTTTAATTGTACTGTTGCAGATTCACACAACCAGCCAGTCATCACCAATGCAGGCATATAACCAGGCTATTAATGATCTTGACAAGGAACTCGACCATTTGAAGAGTAATTTTGAGGTAATGTTATTTGATGTTCCACCTTCAAATTGCTGTCGTGCTCATATTAGATTAAGGTGTTTGAGGTTGTATTCGGAATGTGTTTGAGAACCTTGATAGCTCATCTTAGACTTATAACATTGCCATGCTATGACCTCTTTTTCCAATTTCCTTTTCTTGATAGCTTGAAGGTCAAAACTACATAATTTCATGATATGAAATGAATATACCATTTTATTTGTATTTTCTAAGAATCATTAAAGGATTGTGGTTAATATCAAACATATGAGGATAAAAATCATGGATTCATGGACATGCAAGTATACTCTAATGAAGTACTAGATCATTTGTAGTATGAATTGAGACATAATTTCAAAGATTGATTATTCTTCAGAAATATCTGAAAGGTCACAAGGTTCATTATAAATGATGTGTTCTGATTATGGGCTGCTAAGTAATCTAGGACTGATAAATATAGTCGGGGGAAGCCAAATCAACTTATAAACCCTAAATCCACGGAAGCAGCCAAATCTTGTGTATTAATACCTTAAAATTCCTGCATGCAGGCTGAGGTAGCAAAGCATTCAATGCAAGTGGACTACTAGAATTGACTCGAGCAGCTATGTGGAGGCATGTCTTTATCATGTAACGGATGTTGCCCTACTTAATCATGTAACTAACGTACTTGTGAATCTTGATGACTGCCTTTTATGTGTTTGATGGATCATGATGGAATGAGAACATGATGTTTCATTAGATTTTTGTCTTTTAAAAGAGAAGGGTCACAGCTTAGCCTCACATACTTAGGCCTGGATTTGTGAATCAAAGAACTGAGGATCTGGCTGGAACCGAATTGAATAGACGGTTCAGTCTGGTTCTTGAGAAAAATTTGCGTAAAAACAGTGAATCTGGAACAAGATAAGTTGAAATGTATCCATGTTGTCATATTAGTGGGTGTTTGAGCAAGTCTACGTTTTCTGTAGATGTGACCATACGTGATCTTATATAACACAACGCGAACACAGATTTCATTTTTTCTCATGATCAAACCTTAAAATCTACTCTTGAACCCATTCTTCGAAAATCCCAAATTTACCCTTGAACTCTTCAATACGGTGATAAACGTATTCTTATTTGATTCAATTGGCCACCCTGCCGTCTCATCCCTCTCTGTTGCTATGTGATAACTGGAACATCAAGAAATCTGCGGATATTCATCCATTCTTCTGATGAATAGACATGCTTTTTCCATGAACAGATGAACTAATGACTAAGAGGTAGAGTTGCTGCATTTCATATTGTAAGTTTGTAACCAAGTTAGTTGGGTGTATCATGTCCCTTTATAACAGGCAGGAGTAGAAGAAGAGGAGCCCAGACCAAAAGTGGAATGCCTTCGCTCTTATGAAAATTATAGAGCGCACCCGGGTGCGCCGAATACGCTCTCTCGCTCTTATCATTAGCTTGACCAACCTTCCTATGGTCCTTTTGGGGGCTCAACCTCCCATGTGTTTCTTCTAGGTTCTGATGCCAACAACAGCCCTCTATCGTTGCGTTTGTGCTTGTGTTTTGTTTTGTTTCTCAACACGGATTCTGCAGCTTCTGCTGAACTGAGTGAACTCTTTGTTAAATAGCACTATATATAGCAATTCAAATAGATCTTGCTTATCATTTTGTAATGATAAATACTACATCAAGAATCTCTACTTCATTTTCTTGTGTTTTTAACCAGTAAGCAGTTATTCTTTTTAACTATTCACTGGATTTTAAGGTCGATATTTGGAGAATATTGATGCTCTAGTCTAGAATATATGTTATAATTTTGTTGTTTCTTGAGTAGCATAGGCCAAACTTTGAGCAAGCCATTATGCATTGAATTTGCCTTCGAATATATGGATTCTCTCCAAGTCTTGTTATAAAATATAAAGAACCTTTTATGTAGTTTTCTATAAGTTTGTCTCTGTTGTTGTTTGACCTTCTAAATATATTTTGTAAAACGGTGTGTGACAAATTTACAACCATAGATGCAGACAAATGCATTATTCTAAGGCTTCCCTTTTCATTGCAGGTATCTCTTGCACTAAGTTTGATGACTTTGGTTTTTGTAGAATTGTTGTTATCTTCTAATTAACAATCTAATACACCAAGACCCGAAGCTTATAACTTAAAAATGTAAGCATGTCTGTCAGCTTCATTGGAAATGAGTGTTCTTGACTTGCTCGAGGTTGAAAATGTTTGTATTTTCACTTTACATATTGCATTCTCATGGATATGTGAAATCCAAGCATCGTTGTGGCTTCTAATTTGTTTGGTTGTTAGCAGAGTGATTAAACTATTGGTTAGTTTTTAGTCCATATCATGTTAGAAACTTCTTCAAATGTATCAAATTACAAGGATGAATTGCAATTAGGCAATTTCAAGGATTAACTATAACCTTGTTGAGTTTTGTGAATACAATCTATATTACAAAGTTGACCCCAGAATTGAAATCACAAGGAGATGTGCAGTCTGACAAAGGCAATGAGATCTCTCATATGAAGTTGAGAACGGTTTAGTATGTCAATGATTCATAATCTGGTGTAATATGAACTGAGCGTATGATTCATACGTGTATATGAACGACTGTTGCTAACGTTCTCTAAGAGTAAGATGCCGAGCATGTAAGAAAATTAATTCTACTTGCTTGATCAGCAATTGAAATCACAAGAGGCTTCTATATAATACACAATCTATCACTATTATTTTGTTATAAAAACTGGCCCATACTAGCAGTCATTGTTGAAACTTGAAACTATTATATCTTTTAAGGCTGGCCATCTACCAAATAATTGAGGACAAAATGGTTAGAATGAGAACATGAATATCTTACATTTGTGTAGTTTAAATTGAATGTTGAACTAAACAACAAAGAGAAGTAATGAAATTCATAACAGTTAGAGAACATTTCAAATCATGTGGTGGGAAGTTGGAGTGGCAATTGCCCTTAGTTTGGAGGAAGACTATCACTAAAGTATTGTTCAATGACTACAATCAGATATACAACTATTTGTTATTTCTATGCTTCTGAATGTAGAAGAGTGGAGTTTGCAATTGATGGGTGCCTACAGAGAAAGGAAAACCAATTGGGATTCGACTACATTTGTGTGCAATGATCGTTAAGGCCTTAAGGGATTGTACTCAGATATAACCAAGAAGGAAAGTATTATATCTTATTGTTGAATTCAAGTAATTATGTGGCATTCAAGGCTGGCTTCCTTTTCTTTTTTTCCTTTTTTTTGGCACGGATTTGGCACCTCATTAGAATATTATTTTCTTGATTGGTCCCTAAATTTCTCTTTACCATGTAACCACTTATTATATAACCAATTTCTGAGAAGAGTTGGTCCAGATCATGTTGTTTATATATTCCAAGGTCGTCCAGAAAGTCACAAACTGTACTAAACAGCCGGCCATTTTCTTCTTCCTTGAACTTAGATCCAGTTTAATCTTTTTCAGTAGATTCATTCACCCCCAACTTGAAATTGAGGATAAGAGAATCCAAGGTAAACTCATATTTTATATGTCCAGTTGTTCAAAGCTCGAGCCAGTGTCACCTGGTACTGCTCAGGAACCTTATTGCATGTGTCAGTTTGTTTTCTTATCGACTCCTTGAGTTCTTCATTCTATAGTCAATTATTGTGTTTGTTACCAAATTGGGTTTATTGCTTCATGAAAACAAAATGTCCACTTTGTTGTAAAACATAAAATATAAGAGATTGAGAGAGAAGATTAACGACATTTAGAATGAGAATGAGAGAATATGTATGTATTATTGAGTAGGGAACCATCTCTTATATAGAGATGTAATCAGTATGTAAATTACATAAATATCTTTAGTAAGCTAATTACAAGAATGTCCATTAAATAAACTATTTACAACACTCCCCCTTGGGTATTCTCTGTTATTAGTTTCCTCTGATATGTGCTCCAGTGTTGCCTCGTTAAAACCTTGACAGGTAATAAAAACCCTATGGGAGAAAATCAATCTTGGTCAAAGGAGAAAAAAGTACAACGCACACGTAGCGGTGGTAGTCAAAACCCTTGATTTCGGTGAAGTGGTTTAGTCTGGATCATAAGATGTGAGTCCGTGGGAGATAGATGCATAATAGTTGCTACACCAAAACTTTGCCCGATAAACCCAGTGGGACAAACCCGTGCTCGAAGGGAAAAGATGAGCAATTGCATATATTTCAAACAAAAACATCTTCAAGATGAAGTATGAGTAGGGTGACCAATTTAATGTGTGCCTCGTTAAAACCTTGCCAGGTAACAAAACTCAGTGGGACAAAATAACCCTGGACGAATGACAAAATAGTACACAATAGTCAAGAGTATGCTTCAGGATACTCCTCCTAATATTGACTCCCCCTGAAAACTACACACTAGGTAAAACTGCTATATTGATCATGCTTCTTGAATAACTTAATAGTTAACATGACTTAAAGAGGTTTTTGTTTCATATACCTCTAAGATTATTGTATTCCCTATAGTAAAGACATAACTAGTCGGGAATAAGCCTTGTGTCGGTTTACATAACTTATGTCACCATATTTAACAAGGCAAACATCATTCTAAGGATCATAGACGGTTGATCCATTCCATGATGCCTAGGGATAGAATGAGTCATTTTCTGTCATACATTTAAAGTAACGGAAAATTGTCTTTTATGCCATTTCCGGACGGCGTGTAGGCGCAGAGCTATATCTAGCTAACAAATTCACATCGGGTGAGATGTCTGATCTACGACATTTAGCCAAATACAATAATGCGCCTATTGTACTTAGATATGAGTCTTCTGGTTTCAATATCTCTTCGTTATCATCTGCACGATGATATGAGTGTCACTAAATTTCAGACGACTATGAGTGAGTTTGAAGACTTTGCTTTATCCTCATTAAACATCTTAACATCTTGTAGATGTAATTTGATTGATGGACCAAAATTCCATTTGCACTTTGCACGACTCCAGGTCGAGAAAATGATTTGGTCTCCGAAAGTCTTTCATCTCAAACTTCGATTTCAGGTGTTTTGTAGTTTTCTTGATCTCTTCAAGAGTATCAATCAAATTCAAGCTATTGACGTAGATCACCACAAATTGCGAACCCGAAGTTTGTTTTCTTAATAAACATGCATGGGCATAGTCCATTGTTCATATATCCTATCCAAAGCAAATATTCACTTAGACGGTTATACCAACTCCGTCTGGATTGTTTGAACCTCTAAAGTGAACTACTCTAGCAAATGGAGAGAATGTTCTGTGGTCTAGAACTATTTGCATTGGGTAACAGAAGTCATTCAGGAAACTTCATGTATATCTCTATATTCAGATCCCCATAGAGATAAGTTGTTACCACATTCATAGGCTGCTTATTCAGTTATTCGGAAACTACCAAACTGATAAGGCAGTAGAACATTATGATGTCCATTACGGGAAAGTACGTCTCCTCGTAATCAATCACAGAGCGTTGAGAAAATCCTTACGCCACTAAACAAGACTTATATCACAATCTCATTTTTCTCATTACGCTTCCTTACAAATACTCATCTAAACAATATAGGTTTAACATGGGTAGGTGTGGGAACAATATGCCCATAACACCTTTCTCTTAGTTAAGGAATTTGATTTGACCTGGATTGTTTCTTTCCTTTTTAGCCAGTTGTCTCTTTGTTGAGATCTATCAACGAAATAAGGTTCGACATCATCGCTTATTATAATTTTGGTGGCCACCGCAAATATAAATATATCATCGATCAAATCTCATTCCGATTCAATATCTCACTAAATTTACTGATATTTTCTATTCTTGGGAGTGGATTTACATGTTGGAGTGTCCCCCAACTTCATCTTTTCTAGGACGAACCCATAATTTAGATTAATCTCGTGAGTTGAATTGGTTTGAAATTGCGATGGCTAGAAGATTCATTTGTGCCAAGTTTACCCTCTTTTAGGGATAAGAATCGTTCGAACCTAATGGTCTACCTCGCTTCTAGGCAGGGATATATGACTGGTTAGCCACCATGGCCGTACCTCATCCAACTAGGACGATACGTCCTACGAGGACATTTATCCTTGCAGGTTTGCAGCAGATATATATGATCTCGTCACTTTAACTAGATCTAATGAAGTGTCTGACATATTATGGGCTACACTAAGTAGATCTAGAATTCTTTACATTTCAACTGGAAGTAGAATTTTTCGCACTGCAATATCACATGTGCAGTTTGGGGATCAAGATGAGACATTCTACACTTCGTTCATCAGGAACAGTGATGTTCTTATCTCCCCCTAACGGAGGGAAAACTGTCTCATCAAAGTGACGACCGCAAATCTAGCGGTATAGAGATCTCATGTTAAGGGCTCTAAGGAGCACATAATGGATAGAGTTCATAATCGATATATATGCCCATCTTTTGTTGAGGACCCAATTTTGTACGTTGTGGCGGCACAATTGGCACGGGAACTGCATACCCAAATCTGTGTAAGTACAAAACACCAGGTTCGTAACCAGTCACCAACTGTAACACAAAGTACGGTGGGTAGTAGTAGGCCTCAACCGGACCGACATGGCTGCATGCAAGATTGCATAGCCCAACGCAAACACTAGAAGCTTGGTGCGCATTACCAAGGTTCTACTTGCGAGACCATCTTGGGTGTGAACATAGGAAACTATATGTTCAACAGATCTTAAGGATATGCAATAATCATTGGAAGCCATTGATGTAAACTCTTCGGCATTATCAAGCCTTATAGACTTTATAAGATAATCCGAGTGGTGTACCCTAAATTTTATGGGTGAGAGTTTAGCAAACGCATCATTTTCTTGTGGACAGTGATGTGACATCTGATCACTTTTGTCGATGCATCAACCAAAACCATTAATATTTAACTGGTCTGTATGGTGGTTGGATAGGTCCACGAATTTTCCCTTGCATTCTATGCATAAAGAGATAGTGTACATTCTAGTCTTTGCATATAATGGTCTAGTATTCAACATCCTTAACGAGCAACTTGACATAATATGTCATTAAAGACAAGACCCTTATTCTGAAGAGGATGCCCGTGTGATAATTGAGTTGAGAATATGGTGCATCATATATTTTTCCCGGGTGCATCAAACACCAATACTATAGCTAGTATTTGCTCGAATCATTTAGCTTCTAGCTAATAAATTTTAATATCTTCAATGTACGCTTTGGCCACACATTCGAAGGTTATGCAAAGATATTACACCATTTTTCTAGTGGTTTCAACTTTGTAAGCATTGGTTTCAATGAAATTATAACGTTCTTCTGAAACGTAGAAGTATTTTGCCTCGTCAGCCAGACGAGAATTCTCAGTTCCTTAATATTGATGACACATATCAATTTTGATTTAGATTCTAGGGCATCAAGCCTTTTCATTTCAATATTCTCTAATTATGATTTGATTCAGGCAAAGAAGATGTCTACTTCAAATAGTTTCTTCTGGAGACTACCAATTAACATGATAAAAGTTACCGATTTTATCATGTCTGGTGAATGTTGGAATGAAACTTTAAGTTTCTTAGGGGGATTATTATCGAAACTACAAGTTCGATTTATACATGAACTACTGGTTCATTTCTAAACTACCGGTTCATTAGGTACATGTATTTTCAAATTATAATCATGTAACAATTGATGATATTAATTCCACGCTACTAATTTTTTCATAGTGAATATGTCATGTAATTATATGTAAATGCTTCTGGAAATTAACTACACATTAAATATGGTGAATATATTAACAACAGCCATTATGAGAAAATATTTGGAGTGTCTTATAGACATACATAATAACTAGGTACGAAAAAACTAGTGTCATTAGATTATTTTCATTTTGTTTGATTCTGCTGGACGAAAGAAATTGACTTTAATTAAAGTGAAAGAAATAAATATCTACATACTTTACAAACCTACATGACACAATCTGAGAGGTATGATGAGCTTCTAGGTCCCATAGAGGGAGAGTGGGCATACTTGGCTCAAAATGGTCTGTCAAGAAATACAATGTTTTTAGTCAACCTTTTTGGTAACTCCAATTGTATACGACCAAGTAAGATATGATGAAGTGGTGGAGCGAGGCTCACTTAAGTACACATCCTCAAAAGAACTTGCCTAGACATCGCATCCAACTAGGTGAGCCTAGTTTGAGAAGAGTTATAATCATTGTCATGGACTCAAGGCGACATGTGGCAAGTTTCTGTGCTAGCCTTGCAGCTTAGGTTGAGCTTATGGATCGGGCTTATTGTTGTCACATAGGCTTGATTTGAGCTTCTGACTCAGTCTTATTTAATATTTATCATTAATAAAATAAATTAACATATACTATTAATTCGTTACTTACACAACTTAAAGTGAAAGTAATTTTCAATTAAATCGAAATAAACTAAACATAACGGAAACAATTTAATTGACATAAAGTATATGCCTTAACATTGGTAATTACTGAACCAATAAATGTAAACAAGGTAGCGGTTACGTGCAAAATAAATTCATTTGCATCATTAATTGCTTCTGGCAAAATGTGTCATTACATACCCATAACAATTCATATAAATGATAACATAATTGAGAATTGATTAAATAAAATTGATGCAATTTGAATTTGGTAACCGACAGTTAATATATGACATAAATTACTAAATAAATATCATTTATGCAGCGGTTAAGTACGTACCAAAGGCAATGAGTATAAATCTCATTAATGTTTCTAGCATTACACATAGGTATTAAATTGGATAAATGCTTATGGCATAACGTTTATGTAATAATCGCGTAATTAAAACTCAAAATTCATGCTTCTAGCATAATGAATTATTATTCAAATTGGTGTAACTAAAGATTAAACTCATAACCTCTCTATCATAATTTGCACAATAATTTCACCCATAATGCTTGTACCACAATGTATGGGTTATAACTTGGTAAATGTTTCTGGCATTAATTACATACCCTTAAATGACATTGAATTTGACACAATTCAAATCAGTAACTGACAAATTTATACGTAAATAACATCATCAGTGTTATGCGTCATTATTCAAATGACGTTACATTTCTAAAATGATTTTATTCAAACTCCATAAAGAGAAATATTAATTCATTTGTATTATTAAATGCTTCATGCATAAATATTCCATATATGTAACGTCTAGCATAAACGATTAAATTAATGGTTATGAGCGTTACTTCTGGAACGCATGCATATACTTGTTTTTTTTTATTAAATAACTCACACAACTTACATATGTCAATGAGATTTGAATCCATAATGTCAAAGTTGTTAGTTAACCACCTTAACCAATCACGCCACGGCTCACCGACAATGCATGCATATACTTGAATTTGACGGTGATCTTGAATTTGATACATGTACTTGTTGATCCATGCACTTTTTGGTTTGCACTACTAGGCATGTGGCTTTGGCTAATTACGAAGGCTACTGGTCGTTCAATGATTTATAATGCCGATTTTTCTTTCCAAAATCGAAACATGAACAGAAATAGATCAATAATATGAATTTGGCGGTTCATGCATCAAATGAATTTTTCTATATATTACACAAATTAATAAGCATATATATATATATACACACAAATTTTGAATGGATAAACGAAATATGGTTTATGCTTCATGGTGTAGCTTTTCATATAATCATGTCTTGAAGAAATGAATTAGAATTAAGATTTGGAAAACTTTACTCAATATGGAGCGAGAAGAATCTTCATCTTAGTTGATAGGAGCATAAATATGTGACGATATAATGGTTAATTCTCCTCTTTACTTTGTTAGTTTATCGTATTTTCCATTTGATTTAGTTATTTTTATGTTTATTAGGTGTTTTGGAGCAAAGAAGAGAATATGAAGCAAGAGAGGAGAAATCTTGAAGGAAAAGGAATTCATGTCGTACAAGGAAAGAATTATGAAGATCTGTCAGAAATTATCATCTAACTTCGACAGAGGATTGTGATCAGCTCATAACGATCCAGATGATTAGTTATATATCAATAGAAAGCTACAAGAGTCTACTTTCTAGATATTTTTACGGATCTTCAATACCTATTTTGGAGAAGAAGTTATGATCATTTTAGTGGCCGAAGGTCAGTCTGCCAGAATTTTTGGTTTGGACTGAAACTTCAATTTCAAGGCCCAATCCAAATCAGCTAGCCCAAGGACGGAAATTGAGGGTTATCTAACCCTAATATCATCAGATACATGATGGGAAAAGCAGAAGAAGAAGGAGGGAAGAAAAAGAACGCGAGAATCAGAGATCGCTCTCTTCTCAGGGATTCTCTAAGCTCGGTTATTGTTGTCTTCCTCTTTCATGAACTCTTTTGTGTTTTCAATTTTCATTATGTGTAACTAAACTCATAGTAGCTAGGGGGCTGTTGAAACCCCTAGACATGATTCATAACATGCTTTGATTTTCAGTTTGTTCTTCCAATTAATAAGATTGAGGTTTTGTTTACCGATTGTTCATCAATGAATTCTTTGTGTGTGTGTTTTGGAGGCCTACTGTAATACCCTAGATTTTCATTTTGTTTTCCTTGTATTATTTCCATATTTAATGAATGATTATTTATGAAAATTCTCTATTTTGTGCGAAGTTGAAGTTTCGGAAGTTTTTTTTAAGGTACTTTGACTTTTAAGAGGCCCAAAAGTTGATTTTATTTTCCGTAAGTTATCTTTGAAAACTTCCTTCATAAAAGTTGTAGAGCTCGTCGATATGAGTTCGTAGACATGCCGCACGCCCGAAGTGGAGGTAGTATGAGAAAGTTATGGTAAGAAGAAGTTAGTTTTTGGGTTTGGAAATTGTATAAATAGAAAAATGTGGGGGAATTATTTTTAGAAACCTAAAATCGGAATTCACTTTCTCTATCCTCTCTCCCGCCCTCCTCCGACCTCCATCTTCTCCAATCGTTCTCTCCCTCCTCCGGCCACCAAATTGGACGTCGCCGGTTCCGTTGGGTCAGCACGGGTCTCCTCTCCATTGCTGGGGTAACCTTGCTCGCCGTCGCGCCGCCTGGAAGCCGCCATGGAGCGGCGGAGCTGCTACTATATCGCTGGAAAACAGGCGATTTTGGCGGCGTTTCGGGCGAGGGTTAGCTTTTATTTTTGATTCCGTTTCAAAGTTTCGGGCCGTTTTTCGGTCGATCCCGGCCGAACCAGTCAAAACTCTAGGTATTAAAGTTGTTCACCATACTTCAATCTATAAGTTTCATGTTGTGAGTTTCTCCTAATTCGGAAGTTTTAGGGTGGCGCGTGGGGCTCACTCGCCGCCGCTTGTGGCGGCGCGTCCGGCCGATTTATGGCCTTAGTTTCCTGTGGTTAGCTTGTCCTTGCTGCTGTGATCATGTTGGGTGATAGTTTGGTTAAGTTTTGAGCAAGGTTGACATGTTAGGACTTAGGTTTATTTGTTTTGGCTTGGTTGAGTTTGAGTTAGGTTTTGAAGATTTGAGGCAGCTCAATTGTGTCGTTGAGTTCAATGACCTTGGGAAATTGTCCTCCCTTGAGCTAAGGGTTAGTTTAAGGGTATTATGTTATCCTTTAGTATTTTGGTTTCTAAGGTTTTTAATTGTGCGATTTTAGGTGAATTGTGATTTTGTGTTGGCTTGCCTTCATTGTGTTGGGGGCTTAGCAGCGAGATTTCAAGGTGAGTAAATCTCACCAAAGTTTATATTTGAACCAAATTTTATTATGGTTGTGTGATGATGATAATGATTATGATGTTTAAATTAATACTATACTTTTAATTGTTTTTAAATATATGAGCTTGATCGTCAACGGCTCATAGGTAAGATAAAACAAGTTTTCCTAATTATTGATAAGTTATTCTTGTTGAATAATATTTTTATTGTTCATATAATTATATCCTAGTGAAGGATATAATCATAAGATGTGATCTTGTGTTATGATGATTGTTGGATAAATAGCCTAACCGGGTTTCAAGCCTTTAATCGGGTGATTGGTTGCGGTTCTGATGCTATATACCACTTTTATGTTTTGATATTGGACAGTCAAGCCGGGTTCCAAGCCTTTGGCCGGGTGATTGGTTGCAGTTAGGAATAGAGCTCTAGTCCGTCTGTCAGTGTACTGCATAGGGGATACCTTATCGTATCTGGGTCCCATGAGTACACAATTGTGTTGTTGTAGGTCATGAGGGGTATTTCATAAATATCTGGGACTCATGGGTACATGTTAATTGAAAGAGTGTTGAAATTGTGGATTTATTCAATGATATAATTGCTTTTGTGAAATTTCTAGATGTGAGAAATGTTGTTTTAATTTTGAGTTTACTCATACAGGCTTTTTAACTTACCGGGTTTGTTATTTTACAATCCCGGTACACCAATTACTGGTGTAGGGGTTAGACCTGCAGGTGATGATCAACAGGGTTGAGGTGGAGACTTAGCGTCAGTGTTTATTTGGCTTTTGTTGTACTCTATATAGTTTTGTTAATCGGGTAGATAATATTAAGCTCATGAGGTTGTTATCATGTTCTTGTATTTCAAGTTTATGTAAATAAGAAAGTGTAATATTTAACTCAGTGATGAGTTGTATGATATTACCTTTCCGCTATTGAGTTCTAGATGTTTGGTTTTGTTATTATAACAATTTGAGATATTTATATTTAAGTCAGATCACGCCTCAATTTTTGAAATTTATCTCTCGGAAATTGGGGTGTGACAGTTTTGGTATCAGAGCGTAGGTTTACATATTTGGTGATAATCAATACTTCGGAGTGATGGCCCGATTGCAGCGGATCACCATCATAAGCTTTTCGGTATTGATATGTCATTGGGTATGTGAAGGGTTAGGTGTCTTTTCTAGGTCATTTGGATGTCAGAGTAGAGAATACTCTGTATTTCTAATTTTGTGTTCCATCTTGAGTTAGTGCCTTGGTTAAGAATTGTTGTATTAGACTTATACCTTGGTTTAAGTTTTATGCATTAAGTAACCAAGGTTTACTTGCTCCTTAGGTGATGGATCCTCCGTTAGGAAGAGGTAGAGGCTGAGGTAGGGCCAGAGGTGCAGGTAGGGCCAGAGGCTGAGGTAGGACTCCACATGTGGATGATGTCTTTGAGGAGGATGTGGTGTTAGAGATACCAGTGCCAGTTGTGGTAGATGATGGTCTACGTCTGGCTAGGCTGGCTCAAGGTATCATCAAGTTAGGAGCGCCTTCCTTTTTGGGAGGTACAGATTACCTTGTGGCTAATCATTGGATAGAGGGTATTGAGACATACTTCACCATGATCACGTGTACAGAGATTGAAAAGATGCGTATTGCCACGCTTCTTCTCAAGGATGAGGCATAGGTATGGTGGAGCGGGGTAGAGAGAGCTAGAGATGTGACCGCCTTGACTTGGGAGGGGTTTGTTCAGCTCTTTCGAGAAAAGTATTTTCCTGACACTGTGAGAGAGCAGTTGGAGCTTGAGTTCATAGCTTTAGTGCAGGGCTTGATGAGTGTCAGGGATTATGAGGCTCGGTTTTCTCAGCTGTATCGTTTTGCTAGAGAGATGGATGCAGTTGATTTGTCACGGAAGTTCGTGCGGGTTTGAGGCATGAGCTCCGAAAGGTTGTGACTTCCCACCGATTTGCTACTCTAGCAGAAGCAGTTGAGAGTGCCCTGGCAGTTGAGCAGGAAGAGGCCATGCATGAGACTGAGAGATAGAGAGATGTTCAGGGGAAGGGCAAGGCCCTGGCAGGGAGTAGCAGTTCAGGGGACCACAAAGGTGGTTATAGGAAGAGGCAGAGATTTCATCAGTTGGCTTCAGCTAGAGCAGCAGCTACACCTATTAGGGCTATACCTATTAGGCAGGCAGCAACCTTAAAGTGTTTTAATTGTGGTGAGCTGGGCCATTACTCTTCGGCATGCAAGACGCCCAGGAGACAAGCATGCTTCAATTATGGGCAGACATGCCATTTTGCTAGGGATTGCACCCGACCTCAGGCTGGAGGGCAGGGTAGTCAGCAGAGGCATTTACTTCCAGCACCAGCCAGAGTGTATACCATTGGTCAGCGTGGTGCAGGAGTGGAAGGTACCATTCTTGTTTATGATTTGCTTGCTACAGTTTTGTTTGATACGGGGGCAACCCATTCCTTCATATCTAGTTCGGTGGTGAGGTCATTAGGTTTGACTCCGACACCGCTTACTAGATCTTTGTGTGTTTCATCGCCTCGGTGTTTCTATCGAGCTTGGCACTTTGTGTGGAGCTTGCCCTTTAGTGATTAGTGGGAGAGAGTTCCTTGCATCTCTGATTGTGATTCCAGACCACTCCTATGATGTGATTTTGGGAGTGGATTGGCTAAGGCCAAACCATGCTGTGATTGACTGTTTTGATATGGTGGTGTCATTTCACATTCCTGGACAACAGAGTTTTCGCTATCGTTGTCATAAGTGGGACACGGCTATGTGGGAAGGAGTGTTAGCTCACATAGAGGCTACAGGTAGTACCGTGGGTATTGCGGATATTACAATACTCTTTGAGTTTAGTGATGTGTTCGAGGAGATTCCAGGGTTACCTCCTAAGAGGGTAGTTGAGTTTGCTATAGATGTGGTACCAGGTACTTCACCGGTATCAAAGTCTCCGTATCAGATGGGGACAACTGAACTTCAGGAGTTGAAGGTTCAGATTGAGGGTCTTCTCGAGCAGGGGTTCATTAGACCTAGCACCTCGCCTTGGGGTGCACCAGTGTTGTTTGTGAGGAAGAAGGATGATACACTTCGGTTGTGTGTGGACTATCTGGAGTTGAACAAGGTGACCATCAAGAATAGGTATCCCTTGCCTAGGATTGATGATTTGTTTGATCAGCTTAGAGATGCTACGGTATTTTCTAAGATTGACTTGAGGTCCGGTTATCACCAAATGAGGGTGAAGGAGGAGGATATTCAGAAGACCGCTTTCAGGACTACGTATGGGCACTATGAGTTTGTTGTTATGCCATTTGGTCTAACCAATGCGCCTGCTGCTTTTATGGATTTGATGAACCGCATGTTCAGTCCTTATCTGGATGTGTTTGTGGTAGTATTTGTGGATGATATTTTGATTTACTCCAAGACTTTGGAAGATCATGATAGACATCTACGGATCATACTACAGGTTCTTAGGGAGGCCAAGTTGTTTGCTAAGTTTGAGAAGTGTGAGTTTTGGAAGGAAGAGGTGAAGTTCCTTGGTCATGTGGTATCAAAGAAAAGGGATTTCGGTGGATCCTTCTAAGGTGGAGGCAGTGTTGAATTGGAGTCGTCCCACTACTCCTACGGAGATTCGTAGTTTCCTTGGGTTGGCAGGATACTACCGGAGATTTATTGAGGGATTTTCTAGTATTGCATCTTCCTTGACCAAGTTGACAAAGAAGAATGCCAAGTTTGTGTGGACCGATGAGTGTGAGAAGACATTTAAGTAGTTGAAGACCAGGTTGACTACAGCCCCAGTGTTGGTCATTCCTAGTAGTGGTGTTGACTTTGTCGTCTATAGCAATGCATCTTATCGGGGTTTGGGTTGTGTGTTGATGCAGCTTGGCGGTGTTGTGGCATATGGTTCTAGACAGTTGAAGGTTCATGAGAAGAATTACCCCACTCATGATCTAGAGCTAGCTGCAGTAGTATTTTCCTTGAAGATTTGGAGGCATTACTTGTATGGAGAGAAGTTCGAGCTCTTTTCTGATCATAAGAGTTTGAAGTATTTATTCTCTCAGAAAGATTTGAACATGAGGCAAAGGAGGTTGATGGAGCTCTTTAAGGACTATGACTTCACATTGGAGTATCACCCTAGGAAAGCCAATGTAGTGACGGATGCATTGAGCAGGAAGCCTAGGGGTATAGTCGCCTCTATCATGGTGCAGGAGTGGCTCATGTTGGAGACTGTATCTGAGTTTGACATTCAACCATCAGGCAAGGAGCAGGGGATCTTCCTTGGAAGCGCCTCTGTGCAACCCACCTTGATTTCCAAGATCATTCAGGGCCAAGCACATGACGAGTTTTTGCGTGCAAAGGTGGCAGAGTTAGTAGTGAACTGGTTGGAAGATTGTCCTTCCGAGTGGTCGGTTGGGTTAGATGGTGGTTTGAGGTTTAGATTGAGATTGTGTGTTCCAGACATTATTGATCTCAAATGGGAGATCCTTTGGGAGGCACATCGATCTCGTTATATGGTGCACCCAAGGAGTACAAAGATGTATAAAGATTTGCGTAGGCAGTTTTGGTGGAATGAGATGAAGAAGGATGTAGCAGAGTATGTGTTCAAGTGCCTCACTTGTCAACAGGTGAAGGCAGAACATCAGAGGCCTGGAGGTATGTTGCAGCCATTACCTATTCCTACTTGGAAGTGGGAACAGATTTCCATGGACTTTGTGACTAGACTGCTTAAGTCCAAGCTTGGACATGATGCTATATGGGTGATTGTGGACCGTTTGACGAAATCAGCACATTTCCTTTCGGTGTCAATGACGTACACAGTTGATGCCTTGTGCAAGTTGTATGTGAAGGAAATAGTGAGACTTCATGGAGTGCCTACTTTGATTGTTTTTGATTGAGACCCCCGATTCACTTCGAAGTTTTGGGGTGGTTTTCAGAAAGCCATGGGTACTACCTTAGACATGAGTACAACATTTCACCCTCAGACTGACGGGCAGACTGAGCGGGTAAATCAGATGTTAGAAGATATGCTGAGAGCTTGTGTCATGGACTTCAAGGGAAGTTGGGAGGATCACCTTCAATTGATTGAGTTTGCCTACAACAATAGTTATCACTCTAGTATCGGCATGGCACCATATGAGGCACTCTATGGTAGGCCGTGTAGATCCCCTATTTGTTGGGCTGAGGTGGGTGATAGTGAGCTGTTGGGTCCTGATATTGTTCAAGAAAAAACTGAGAAGGTCTCTATTATCCGAGATAGGATCTGAACAGCACAAAACAGGCAAAAGTGCTATGCCGACTTGAAGAGGAGACAAATAGAGTTTGATGTTGGGGATCATGTATTCTTGAAGGTCTCACCTACTAAATGGGTGGTGAGATTTGGCAAGAAGGGGAAATTGGCTCCCAGGTATGTGGGGCCTTTTGAGATTTTGGAGAAAGTAGGAGATTTGGCTTATCGATCGGCTTGCCTTACCTCCTGTCATGTCAGGGGTACACAATGTGTTTCATGTGTCCTTGTTGAGGATGTATGTTCCAGATGCATCACATGTGATTGACTATGGAACTATCAAGGTGAATGCGGATGCAACTTTCATTATTGAACCGGTTCGAATCTTGGATAGATCAACCAAGAGGCTTCGAAGGAAAGAAGTCGATTTGGTTAAGGTGTGTTGGAGTCACCATGATGAGGGGGATGCATCTTGGGAGTTAGAGTCGGATATGAGGGCTAAGTACCCTAAGTTGTTTTTGGGTTAGTATTTTTGAATTTCGGGGCGAAATTCTTTTAAAGGGGGTAGATTTTAAAACCCTAGATTTTCATTTTGTTTTCCTTGTATTATTTCCATATTTAATGAAGGATTATTTATGGAAATTCTCTAGTTTGTGCGAAGTTGAAGTTTTAGAAGTTTTTTTTTAAGGTACTTTGACTATTAAGAGGCACAAAAGTTGATTTTATTTTCCGTAAGTTATCTTCGAAAACTTCCTTCATGAAAGTTGTAGAGCTCGTCGATACGAGTTCGTAGACATGCGCACGCCCGAAACAGAGGTAGTATGAGAAAGTTATGGTCAGAAGAAGTTAGTTTCCGAGTTTGGAAACTGTATAAATAGAAAAATGTGGGGGAGTTATTTTTGGAAACCTAAAATCGGAATTCACTTTCTCTCTCCTTTCTCCCGACCTCCTCCGACCTCCATCTTCTCCAATCGTTCTCTCCCTCCTCCGGCCACCAAATTGGATGCCGCCGGTTCCGTTGGGTCAGCATGGGTCTCCTCTCCACTGCTGGGGCAGCCTTGCTCGCCGTCACACCGCCTAGAAGCCGCCACTGAGCGGCGGAGCTGCTGCTGTATCGCCGGAAAACCGGCGATTTTGGCGGTGTTTCGGGCGAGGGTTAGCTTTTATTTTTTATTCCGTTTCAAAGTTTCGGGCTATTTTCCGGCCGATTCCGGCCAAACCAGTCAAAACTCCAGGTATTAAAGTTGTTCACCATACTTCAATTTACAAGTTTCATGTTGTGAGTTTCTCCTAATTCGGAAGTTTTGGGGTGGCGCGTGGGGCTCACTCGCCGCCGCCGCTTGTGGCGGCGCGTCCGGCCGATTTATGGCCTTAGTTTCCTGTGGTTAGTTTGTCCTTGCTGCTGTGATCATGTTGGGTGATAGTTTGGTTACTTTTTGAGCAAGGTTGACATGTTAGGACTTAGGTTTATTTGTTTTGGCTTGGTTGAGTTTGAGTTAGGTTTTGAAGATTTGAGGCAGCTCAATTGTGTCGTTGAGTTCAATGACCTTGGGAAATTGTCCTCCCTTGAGCTAAGGGTTAGTTTAAGGGTATTATGTTATCCTTTAGTATTTTGGTTTCTAAGGTTTTTAATTGTGCGATTTTAGGTGAATTGTGATTTTGTGTTGGCTTGCCTTCATTGTGTTAGGGGCTTAGCAGCGAGATTTCAAGGTGAGTAAATCTCACCAAAGTTTATATTTGAACCAAATTTTATTATGGTTGTGTGATGATGATAATGATTATGATGTTTAAATTAATACTATACTTTTAATTGTTTTTAAATATATGAGCTTGATCGTCAACGGATCATAGGTAAGATAAAACAAGTTTTCCTAATTATTGATAAGTTATTCTTATGGAATAATATTTTTATTGTTCATATAATTATATCCTTGTGAAGGATATAATCATAAGATGTGATCTTGTGTTATGATGATTGTTGGATAAATAGCCTAACCGGGTTCCAAGCCTTTAATCGGGTGATTGGTTGCGGTTCTGATGCTATATATCACTTTTATGTTTTGATATTGGACAGTCAAGCCGGGTTCCAAGCCTTTGGCTGGGTGATTGGTTGCGGTTAGGAATAAAGCTCTAGTCCGTCTGTCAGTGTACTGCATGGGGGATACCTTATCGTATCTGGGTCCCATGAGTACATAATTGTGTTGTTGTAGGTCATGAGGGGCATTTCATAAATACCTGGGACTCATGGGTACATGTTAATTGAAAGAGTGTTGGAATTGTGGATTTATTCAATGATATAATTGCTTTTGTGAAATTTCTAGATGTGAGAAATGTTGTTTTAATTTTGAGTTTACTCATACGGGCTTTTTAGCTTACCAGGTTTGTTATTTTACTGGTGTAGTGGTTAGACCTGTAGGTGATGATCAGCAGGGTTGAGGTGGAGACTTAGCGCCAGGGTTATATTTGGCTTTTGCTGTACTCTGTGTAGTTTTGTTAATCGGGTAGATAATATTAAGCTCATGAGGTTGTTCTCATATTCTTGTATTTCAAGTTTATGTAAATAAGGAAGTGTAATATTTAACTCAGTGATGAGTTGATGATATTACCTTTCGGTTATTAAGTTCTAGATGTTTGGTTTGTTATTGTAACACTTTGAGATATTTATATTTAAGTCAGATCACGTCTCAATTTTTGAAATTTATCTCTCAGAAATTGAGATGTGACACCTACTTAGTATACATTCTAAGGTTCTAACACTTTGATTATTTGATGCCTGAGTCAATATCGGATCCCTCAAATTGTCTAGAGAAGTAATCAGTAGTTTTCACTAGCGAGTAGACGAAACCCTAGGTTTAGCAAGGCGCTAAGTTTATTGTGATGCCTAGTGATTGCTCAAACTCTTTTCATGCTTATTGATCTCTGCTTGTTTGACCTAATAAACGTACCTTTATGTTACAATGTTTGAGAATAGTTTAGGTGTAGAGCACTTCCTGCCTAACGTACACAGTAAGAAAGAGTATTAGATTGTGCTCAAGCGTACCGAGTCAATCTGAGCATCTTCAATTGAGTTAGTTGGTCACAAATTTGACAAAGTATGTTGTGTGTGATTGTCAGGGGTCGATACTTCCTCCCTAGCTAGTCTCATTATCTTGATTCTCAACTACTTTGAAATCAGTTTTCAATTTTCTTATCTTCTGTCCGTTATATTCCCGTATTTTATTTCCCTAACAAATTAACTTCAAATCATCTCAAATTTTGTGTGCTAGATGCTCTGTGTGTCTAGTACACCTCTGTAAATTTTCGTGTTTTTCTGAGTATTCTAGGTTAGGATTTTCTTTTATTCTTCGACTATTATTCAATAGGAGCTGCAGTCACGTTTTGTGACATTTGTTGAAGTTTTAATTTAATTTAATTCTCTGCAAGAGACTCTTATTTCTTTATATTACAATCGATAAATTTGCAGGAGAATAAGGAAAATAAATAGCTTTTAATTTAGCTATCATTAGTTAAATTGCAAAGCTTGTCAGCCAATCCAATTGCTTCCTTATGATGATCTTGAACCAGGTTGAATGATCGTCCTTTGCTTGGTTGATCAACAATTTCAGAGTTTTTCATGCAACAGCAAATTAAACTCAACGTTAGAACTATTCGTGCTGATAACGTGTTGTAAAACATAAAATATAAGAGATTGAGAGAGAAGAGGAACGACACTTAGAATGAGAATGAGAGAATATGTGTGTATTATTGAGTAGAGAACCATCTCTTATATAGAGATGTAATCAGTATATAAATTACATGAATATCCCTAGTAAACTAATCAAGAATGTCCATTAAATAAACTATTTACAACACACTTTGATATGTATGAATGTATAAATCTTATGTTTTTTCTTTAATATATTCATAATGCAACTTCAAAACATATATGTTTTGAACGGTGTTTATTACAAATCAATATGAAGTGTTCGATAAAATGTTTAAATGGAATTAAGATAAACTCTTTTGTATTTCTTGGACTTTTTCTGTATGTATTTCTTGTACCATCTATAACACTCTTCCCCAAATGTAAAGAAAAGGCCAGAAACTTTCCGGAGCATGCAAGCCATGGACTGGACAAATTGGCTGCAGAACTTGCATTGCAACTCCCCCAAGGAATTAGACAGCTTCAAATGCACGATTGAACCCAGTCATTTCATGTCAATCATGCATTGTTTTATCTTTGACCCCCTTCACCTTTCACCCCTTTTGATGTTACTATCTTTTGTGCTTTGTTCTTCTAAGTGCTCCTCCCTTTCACCTTATGGACACTTTAAAGTCTCCAACCTCCTCAGTTTAGTAGGACACCTAATTTTTTTTGTATGCGCCACAGCTTTAAACAAAGGTTGAACAAAGGGATTTATAAACTTGTCACATGTGTATGAAGACTTTACGTGTTTGAAGTTGTTTAGTTGAATTTTCTGGAATTATATGACCCTGGGTACTTCTTGACAAAGACTATACAACTTTCTTTATTTGGAATGAATTTGGTAGAAACAGTATCTTTCTGTGTAGGCAACCCGGTCACAAATTTTCGCTCCAGCAAACTGTAAACCAGTCATTTTCTCAGTTAGAACTTGAGCATTAGTGGTGTACTGTGTTTGAAATTATGTCTCAATAGACAGTTGTATAATCGATAACATAATACTCATTGCAATGATAAAATTGTGTTGGTACATCAAATTACATTTGGAAATAACTTGGATGACCAGCTATAGTTATTTATGGATGACAAACACCAATGAAAGATGAACATGTATCAACAATAATTATAAACAAACATTCCAAACACCCAAAATCCCTCATGTTATGTCCTTAAATTACAACAAAACCTTTTAAAATGGACACATATTCTATGTTCATTAACATTTATAACCGAAGCCGTATTCATTACATTTATTGTAAATATGAACTCGTCTATCGTTAATGGACCTATATGTTTATGTATTATGAAATATTTCAATAATAATGTTTCAATCTGCAATCTTTTGCATGTGGAATTGAATTTCTTGATTTTTTTTATCCAATTTTTTCCTATTTAAATGCATATGTTTGTTATTTTAACTTTTGCACATCAGCTACAATCAAAGACACTGGTTTGCTTCTTTTAATGCAATGCAAAAGGCTCACCATTGCAAAAGCTTCAAAGGTGGCATAGCTTTCTAAGCCGACTAGTCAAAGAATTGGGTAAACTCTTTATAACACGATACCCTATATATAAAAGGCAAAGAGACTATTGTATGTAACTAGATCCTCCATAGCTAGAAAGTCAATGCATAACTGAATCCTCTGAGATATGAAAGAGATATAGAGAGAGCAAGAAATATCTTGGGTTTTCCTGAACAGCTAGGTTTGGTTCACAGTTTCCATAAAACCCATCTTGGTGAGTAGTCTCCCTCTGGCCTCATTGTGTTATCTATGTCCTGCATTTAATGTGTTTTTGGAATGTTTCTCTTATGTTGGGTTGTTGGGTTCTCCTTCTGCTCAGGGAGTTGTCTATATCCCAAGCTTGTAAGGCTTATGCAATTAATGCCGTTTCAGTGACTCATTTGGCTTGTGTTGTGAAGCCAACCGTTGGTTCTCTATTATTATGGATGAAGCCATTCAAGTTCATGGAGGGAGTTTCAAAACACAAGCGCTCCAATAGGTACTTCACAGCTTTACTGGGTTCTTTACCTTCTTCAGTTTTGGTAAACTCAAACTGGGTTTTGCCAGGAGTGAGAATCTGAGCTCCCATTGGTGATCTGTGAAGAACATTGCTCAATCGAAATGAATATGGTTTTAAAGTTTTATGCTTCTTCCCTTATTTATTGAAATGAGTTCTGTTGTCCTTTACTGACAGTGACCCAGTTAAAAGAAAGGTTGGGAAGGAAAAATTGAATAGCATGCTCTTGGCTCCTTGCCGACTTAAAAATGTATGAATTTGCTTTAACTTCTTACTTTTTTTTATTTTGATTTTGATTTTTCTTAATTGTTGCATTGTCAATTCGGAACTCTTTGATGAAAGGCTTTCTCTTAACTATCCTCTCTTATAATGGTGTCAAATGCAGTCCTGCTTATTTGAAACTGTGCTCGGTCAAGTAAAGTCTTTAAGTTTTTACAAGTACTGTTGTTTTGTTAATAGAGAGAAATGGGAAGACCACACAACTGTGTTGAAGAGATCACCAAGCAACCCAATTGTTCTGATGTTCAGAGTTCTTTAAATCAGGAGGTACAAAAACAACTAGTCTTAACATATGACCAGAGCTGCTTCAGTGCAGCTGTGCATCCAAGAATTTACAGTAGCATCTTTCTTTTACAGATTTTACAGCTTCAAAAACAATTGCAGGATCAACTTGTGGCTCGTCATGCTTTAGAGAAGGCGTTGAGTTATCAGCAACTATCATACGATGCTACGATTGAAGACTCACTCCCAAAGGTAGTCTCTTATGTTCTTTAATACAAAACCGGACAATAAGCAATTGGTGTCATATTTCAAGACAATCAAGTTCAGACACTGATGTAGTTTGAATGCAGTTTGATACTTCAGTTTTTTGGCACTTTTTTAACTAGGTGGTTCTTTTTTTTGCTAACCATTGGCATTCCTTTTCCTTGATCTCAGTCTGCCAAGGACCTTATAAAGGACATTACAGTGTTAGAACTAGAAGTAGTCCTTTTGGAGCGCTATCTTCTATCCTTGTACCGGAAAAAATTTGATCAATGCATACCATCTGAAGTGACTATGGCCGAAAGATCGTCTTCAGTCACACATCAAGGAAGTCACAAAGAAGTTTCTGGACAAGATGTTACATCAGAAAGTACTAAAACAATCACCTACTCCGATGATCTTACGTTGCCTCGGAGTTCATCTGGCAAACCATTCAAGGAATGCAACGATATATGGGAACCAGAAAAGTTGGTAGATTCTAGCATTCATCGTTGCTATTCCTCACTGTCACAGCGTTCAACTTGTTCACCGCCAACTTCTCCTCGAATAAAATCTCAAACTAAAGCTGTAGATTCATACCACTCATTACCTTTCTCGATGCTAGAGGTAACTTAAAATTAGAAAAATATCCTGAACGGCACTTATATATGTCCTTACTCTGATTAGTATTAATAGTTACTTTAGAAATTATAGGCTTATCTAATTTGTGGCTTCCTATGTTGTCTCTTTTCAGCAAGCGCAATTCGCAACTTCAAAAGTAAATGCAGAAGAACAACTTGGAACTTATTTTTCTGATCATGTTCCAGAAACACCAAACTGTCTTTCTGAAGAAATGATCAAGTGCATTTCAGCAATATATTGTGAACTTGCAGACCCGTCTATTATCAATGATGGTTACTCTTGCTCTCCAATTACATTCTCGGCACCACTGCATGACTTTTCTTCACAGAGTGAAAGTGAAAAGTGGAGTTCCCGGCGTACAAAAATTCCTTTTTTCAATTCACAGTTTGACAAGCCTAGCCACATAGAAGGATCAGGAGAAATGAGTGGACCTTACTGTAGAATGCTGAAGGTACAATGGATCACTGGGGATACAGAGAAGTTAAGAGATGTTGAACACACACTAAAGAAATTTAGGTATGCCAATTCTGTGTTATGGATATACTTAAAATCCTTAATTGTTTTGCATCATGATACTTTTCAATCTTGAACGAATTTCCTTTTTCTGTTTTGCTTAACTACTGGTTGAGTATTCAGTGTATGTTGAACACACACTAAAAGAAACTTCTAACCAACTCTCTTCTGTCTTTACTCTAAATCATTTTTGAGATTGAGTTTCAGATTTGTGGATGTCTTTTGACTTCTTCTTGAAATTCTGCATGCCAAAATATATGGCAATGGCTTTGCATGATTGAATATTATAATTATAAATGGATAGAATACATTTTTTTTGGACATTGTTGTAGCCTTGTAGGAGCTAGGATGATGAAAGTACTTTGGCATCATATAAACGTTCTTGTGTAACTTGGAAACTATGTCATGGCAGCTCACTTGTTTATCAGTTGGAAGGAGTGGATCTCAGAAAGATGAAACATGAAGAGAAGTTGGCCTTTTGGATTAATGTGCACAATGCACTTGTTATGCATGTATGGTTCTTTCAACTCTGTACATACCCTAATGATATGATACTTTTATTCTGATTTTGTTCGTTTTAACTTTTAAGCATTTGACGTTTGTGTTTTCTTCATTTCAGACATTTTTAACATTTGGGATTCCACAGAATCATTCAAAAAGAGTTTCATTGCCACTCAAGGTACTTAAACTTTTTCTACTAAATTTGTAATAGATTATGGTGTTGAACTTTGCTTACCAGCTTGTGCTTTCTTCAGTCTGCATATAATGTGGGAGGTCACACCATAAGTGTAGATATGATACAGAGGTCCATTTTGGGGTGCAGATTACCTCGTCCTGGACAAGTAAGCTCACTTTCTGAAAGAGCTAGTTTATGAACTATGTGTATCCTCCGTCACATATCATGTAGACCCAAAAAAATTGGATAGGTCATGCTTCTACTAATTTATGATTTGAATTCCATTGGTTTTAGACTAACTTGGCTTATTTCTCTTTAGTGGCTGCGGCTGTTATTTACCATGAAAACTAAGTTCAAGGCTGGAGATGCACGCAAATCGTATGCAATTGAGCATACCGAACCTCTCTTGCATTTTGCACTCTGCTCAGGAAGTTATTCCGATCCCGCGGTACAGACCTCTGCCCTTAATATATCCATTGTAGAAGATGTTATTCTTTTAAAGCATAACCTCATTGTAGAAGATGTTATTCTTTTAAAGCATAACCTCATTGGTTTATTGTGTAATTTCTACGATCAAATCTTATTTGCTTCTAATGTTTAGGTACGTATATACACATCAAAGAGAATATTTGAGGAGCTGGAAACTGCAAAAGAGGAGTACATCCAATCAACCTTCCTTCTGCACAAGGAACAGAAAATCCTTTTTCCGAAGATTGTGGAGTCATTTGCAAAGGACTCAGGCTTAAGCTCTGCTGGTTTGGTGGAGATGATTGAGCGTGCACTGCCCAACTCTGAAAGAAAAAGTAATCACCAGTGCCAACAGAGAAGAATGTGGAAGGCAATTGATTGGATTCCTCACAACTTTACCTTCCGATATCTTATTCCAAAAGAAGTAGCTTGGTGATCTCCATGCATTGTTGAGCTCAGAGTTCAGAATGGAACTGAATCACAACCTCCTCAAGAGCTGCACGCTCATATATCAGCAGAGTGATGATCAAAGGTGCTCAAGCATGTTGAACTGAAAAGGACTTGTCAGGAAAGGTAAAGGGGACAAAAAGACAAAAAAAGGTGTGAAGTATTTTACTCTTGTGAGCTTGAGCTTGTTTGATCACCAGTCTTGTTGCAGTATAGTGGTGGTGGTGATCCTGTTATTTTGCCTTCTCTTTTTCCAGCATTTTGCAGTAGGATTTGTATGTAAAAACCAAATGAAAAAAGAAGCTTTGGGGAGTTGTAAATGACAAGTGCTAGCACTTTTTTCATTTCCACCTTTCATAAGTTTCTACTCCAATTGTAAAGTAATTTTGTGATCTAATGGGGAAACTACTAATAGGAAGTTGGCTATATTTTTTTCGGTTACAATAACAAAACACAGAAGTACATCTTCTAGCTAATCAAAATGAAACGCTATGAATGTAGGAAGCAAGTCAGTGGTGTATACATAGTTCTCTAAATACATTTGCTTCGTTCGTTTTGGGCCTGTGTTCTACTTATTGTACCAATAATAAGTAGAGCCCAATTGTGTGCTTTTTCCCACAGTTCAGGTTTTCATTCTTTGGTTACAAACGAAAAGTCGAAAACGTTATCACCCTTTCGTCTTCTCCTAATCTCCCTCCCCAGTTTAATCAATAGTGAAGCAGATGCTGTTGACCTTGACATGAATCCAAAGCTCTTGTATTGTAAATTTCAAAACCACCGTTGCATGTTGAAGACTAGCAACGACTAAGTTTCAGTTCGTTAAATCTTCTGTACTCTTTTGACCTATAATTTTAGGGATCGTGCCCTTCGGAAAGACCTTCAAGAGCAAGCTTGGGAGCCATGGAGGAAGACTGCCCTGAAAGGATTAGGTAACCGCCGTTCTAACCCTGCTAGTTTCATCACAGGTTCTTCTCGGAAATCTAATCTTTAATTTCTTGACTTCTGGTTTTGCCAAACATATATACCCAGAAAACTGAATGTTAACGTACTTCTGTCACATCTTTATCTTTTGTGCTGGAAAAAATGCTTATCATTCACAATTTCATACGAGTTTTGTTGATTAGGGTTTAGGCCAGGGCTTGTAACTGTTTCAGATTGTGTTATATTTGATGATAATTCTGTGCTAACCAAGATGTATAAAGACACTTTCAAAATTGGGGGAGTGAAATCTATACTCTGGAGTCGAAACTCTTTTTTTTTTCCCCTTCTTTGCACCTAATCATTCAAGATAATTATTACACCTGGGAGGGAAACAAAGTCTGATGCCTGAAGTCTCTAAGCTGTTTGTGTCTTTTCATATTTCCATTTCAGTTTAGTAGTCTTAAGGTCTCTTTAAGTTAGTCTTAAATGCGTCAATTTCAGGAGAGGGCCCTAATGAGTCTTTAATGTTTCAGTTTTAGAAGAATCTTTAAGTCTTTAGTGCAGTCTATTTGAGCTACCAGCTCAAGTATAAATAAGTGTAAGGGCTACCTAGGTATGCTATGCTATGTTATATGAATAAAAAAATTTCAGAGTGTTTCTGAGTTTTCCTGTGATGGGATTGGCGTGAAGCCTAGTTTGGGTGAGAGGCCTAAATTTTGGTGAGAAACCAGGGAGTGATTCTCAAATCCAAGTGTTTTGTGTGTGTTTAAAGCCCCAAGCTTTAGAGCTTGTTGATCCTGGTATCTAAGCAGTAGGTTTGCTGCATCAATGTGTGTGTGTTTGTTTGGGGTAAGGCGTTGCTAGCTCTAGTGTTTGAGTACTGTAATTGTAATTCTGATATTAGAAACATAACTGTATAAAGGAAATTTTTCAAAAGGAAAATGGCTTAGTGTCAATGTTTATATGGTTTTGTCTGGTTTGGTGGTAATTGGTACTTAACTGGCATAGTCTTCTTGTATGACCTACTATTAAGTAATTGGTGACATTACTGGTAATCTGGTAGATAATTCCAATCTATACATACTCCTTAGTTCTCATGAACTGTATTTATCCCAACCATATACTCATAAACTGATTCCTTAAGCCTTTACTGTAAAAAAAAAAAAATGTGTAGAGAAGAGGTCACTGAACTGCAACATGATGTATCCTGTTCATCAACTCACAACCACAGATTGCCCACAATCCGTAAGCTGGAAAGTAACAGTGGGGAGAAAGCTGAGGGATTTCCCCATATAATCAAGAGAAAGAGAAAAGGAAGGACAAGGGGGACAGAAGACACAGACTGAAAGCCTTGACCAGAGATGCTAGGGTTTTCCGCAAGGTATACGTACATGCATGGAAGAATGTTTATTATGCTATGCCTTTCTTTAATTTCTTTCTTTAGCATGACTAGCTTCGGTAGACTAGCAAATGAAAAATTCTTCCTCGCAGATGGCAAAGAAGAGGGCGAAGGCTACTACCACTACCAACACCACCTTAGCCTCAATTTCAACCAATTGTTCAGCTAAACAACCTAAGCACATGGTCCATGGCATACCAGAACCATCTGATGATGACTTGGTTGATTTTCGAGGCTTGGCAATTCTTCCAAGGTGTTACAGTTCATTGCTCGAGAGGGCCTGCATTGGTCATCCTGATCTAGCCTTGTGCACAAAGAGAAGCTTGAGATGGCATGAGTTTGCTTATGAGACATTGGGGGAGCTCCTATTCTTCCTTACTTCAACAAGACGGAAAGAAATGGTAAACAAGGCATATGAGCATCTCCAAATACTGTGGGAGGAGGCTCAAGGCTTGGGGTTTGATTTATCCTGGTTAACTCCAATAGTTAATTCCTGATTGGCTCTAGACTCGAAGAATTCTGATGTAGATGATATCAGCGCAAAAATGGAGGCCTTGAAGAAGCATAAGAACACCCTACATTGTCAAATGACAACACTTACAATGCAAATGATTGATGTTGATAAAGGACTTTGCTGCTTTCGAGACGGCACTTCAACGTGCAAAAGAAGAACAGGAGCGCTTTCTGTTTACAGGCTTGTGAATGTGAAGGTTTAGGGATTAGAAATGTTTGGCTGATTTGAAGGAAGATAATGTTTTGAGTTTTGACACGATATAACTGCTATTGTATTTTGATCAGGCTTTTATGCAGGAACAAATATCGGTTCATTTCTTTGGCATTGATGTTTGTTTTGTCCATTTAAGTGTTAAGTCAATGACATCAATACCTTGAAATGCTTGAAAGGTGACGCAAAACACAGAACTGAAGTTATCTTAGTTGGATCAGATTTCCATTTACAAGGGCTTTGTACCTCACTGATCGGATGAGATTAATTTAGGGTAATCTCATTTTACACCCCTAAATGTTGCACGGAAACGAGTTTCGGTTTCCGATACGATCCGTGAAAACGTCAAAATTAAAATATAGTCCTATATGAAATGAGACTATATAATTTAAAATAGTTATAAATTTATTATATATAAATATAATTTAAAAAAACATAGTTTCAATAAATAGTTATTAATTGATCAAGAAAACAAAACAAAATAGTTATTACTTATTAGTAATAAAGATAACAACAAAATGTCTTTTTTATCTCTCACTCCTTTCTCTCACCATCTACTCAGCCCGTCGTTTCTGGCTTTCTCACTTTCTCTCCCCTAGCCTCTATGGTCATATAAATTCTTCTCCTCCACCTTTCAATCCCACTTCTAATCCCACCAAAACTCAACCCTCTTCTAATTTTAATTCGGAACCCACCATCACCGATCACCATGCCACAACCATATATATGCCCATCACCGCCTCCGAAACGTTTCGAGATCCTTCCGCTGTGGAAACGCGTTTCAGACACATTTCGGATGCATTTCAGAAACGTTTCGTTTCTGAAATGCGAAACGTCAGTAATTTGGTGTTTCGGTGCAACATGCCCTAATTGAAACAACCCTTGAACATAAGTTATGTTATGTGACAAAAAAGAGTGATAAGTACACTAACCCAGGCAACTCTTGAACCCTTGTACACCCTTCATCTTACACTCTTATTACCTAGCAAAGATAACACTGCTTTCACAAAAAAGAGTGATAAGTACACCAACCCAAACTGTTCCTCTCTTGGAAGCTGATTCTTCCGGCTCTTTTACGCTTAGATTAGTTGTGTTTTTGAAGGTCCTAGAGGGGAGGTAAATAGGTCTTTATTACTTTTTCGTCCAATTCCGTTCACTAGGATAGCAAACATTAAGCTATCCTGATAACAGGGAGACGTAGTAATAAATAAAAGAACAAGTACTGAAAAGTAAAAGAAAGAACATCAGTACGTTTTTTATTCGCAGAAACCCTGCACCAGGGAGAAAAATTGTGTGCCCCTAACTCTTGAGGGACAAACCTTTCCACTGTGTAAAACTCACTTCTTACAAGATTATAGTCTAGGGATACAATGACGATTTGCAACCCTGCCTAGTCTACCCACTAGTCTAGATCTATCTCTCATGTCTTTGAGTGACTCACCTTACTCCTCACAAGATTATAGTTCTAGGGATACAACAACGACTTGCTATCCTGCCTAGTCTACCTACTAGTCCAGACCTATCTCTCTTGTCTCTTAAGTGTTTACATATGAAGGTATAAGAAGAAGTTTCAACTTAGAACTCAGCTTTTAACTGATTCTTCTTGAACACTTCTCAGAATACTCAACTCAGAACTCAGCTATCCTAAGAGCAAATGCACCCATTTTAGGTGGGTTGGACCAATCCTCAACCCGGGCTAATCCACTATTCATCCAAATCAGTCATTGGTCATTGGTTCGACGATACAACAACGAGACCAATCTGAGGACCAATTACTATTCACCTTTTATAAAAATGTTTTTTTAATGATAAACAATTATTGTTTATTACTTTATTATTGAATTCAATAATTATTTATTTATAAACAAGATGCTCATGTAATATATATAAAGAAATTAAACTATAATTATTTATATAAGATATCAATGACAACCAATGTGGGAAGGACATGTGTTCATATCTTTCATAAATATCTATAATTTTCGATAAGGTTATACTAATGAACAGAAGACACGTGTCCTTTTCAGATATCGTTATCTTCATAAATAATTGAGATGATTTCAAATAAGATTTGAAACCAATCACGACACGCCACGTGTGTAGACGATAACAGTTTGTCTCCTAATACTACAAAAAAGAATTCAATTAGCCACATCAAATTGCCACGGCACCGATTTACCGTCGCCAATGGTCGAAGTTTCGCGACGGCACTGCTACGATAACGCTTCCGTCGCTAAACTAAAACCATTTTACGACGGCAACATCATGCCGTGGCAAAAAAAATTAAATTTGGCAACGACAATGTGGAGCTGTGGCAAGAAAATACAACCTTTGTAACTGCATATGGGTGTCGTGGCGACAAAATGTAAACTTGTGACGGCAGGAGGAAGCCGTGGCATACTTTAAAATCATCCCTTTTAATCTCGACCGTTGATCTGTATCTTAGCCCAACTTTCAATCTGGGCCATTTGGCCGGAGTATAAAATGGAAAAACCCTATCTACTTTGATATGTCCTTCGGCCTAGGGGACTGTTGTTTGGCTTTGGGCTTTTTGGCCCAAGTTTGGTTTTTTCTTTTTTCTTTTTGGGGTTGTAGGGATGTGAAATCCACACCCCAAATTAAAATCCACACACATTTTTTTCATTTTTTGGTTAACACATTTACAAAAAGACAAAATTTAAGTCATTAAAAGACAAAATTCAAGTTATCAAAAAAAGAAAAAGGATGTGTGGATTTCACAACATTTTTTTTTTTTGTGGTTTCAATTTTGTAGATCAAACTTAATGAAAGATAGAGAAGTCATACCGCATTTAGGGGTTGAGAAATACCACTGGAATCTATTACGTTGTCTTCAATTTTTGCTTGAAACTATGGTTGTTCATGATAAATTTCGCTAGTTATTTCTGATTAGGGTTTGATGCCTTCACATACATTGTTCTCGTAGAGGAGAAGAAACCTCTAAGCAGAATATTTTATTTCAACTAGGTTTGTTTACTTTTGATATGAATATCTTTTTTAGTAATTTTCCGTACTTACAAAGTCTTATATAATTTGTTTAAAAAAAGAGATGTGTATTTAATATTTATAGATGTGTTAATAAAATTTCTCATATAATTCATTTCGAGAAAATAGAGTTTTAGAAAATATAAATTCCAAAATGATTTATGTAGACGACAAAATTGTTTTAGAACCAATATGTATGGAAAGGCAGAGGTAGAAACCCATCAAATATTGAATACGAAGATGAAGCGTAGCCACCGCACAAGAGCTGTGCTTTCTTGTCAACCAAACCTCTGACCAGAACCAGATCCAGATAAACCCATCAATGTCGTTCCATGAAAGAGATCGCTGCCGATAGTGTTTCAGCTTGACAAGTTTTGTTTTCCCTTTCACTCAGATATTGGGCCAACTTGTCAATCTGGATCACTATTCTGCAGCCATCCCTTTGTTTAATAAAAGTCTTCTTCGTCGGACTCAACTGCTTTTGCCATTTGAATCCAATGAGGTTTAGCTTCTGTTGTGGCACAATTCTTCAAATTGGGTCTTCAGTAGATTCGAAGTTTTTAGTTTCGATTGCTGTTTTTTTCCATTTCACTTATTTGATTCAAAATTATAGATTGGAACAAGATTAGAATTTGCTTCTCTGCTTGCGTAGTTTATATTGGTATTGGCCTCAGTATTTGCAACTACTGTTATAAGTTATGATCTATGATTTCTAGGCTGCCACTGTGCAGTTCAGTATATGCTTCTCATAAGAGAAAGTTCATACCTTGTACTAGTCTACATATGTTATCTTCTTGTATTTAAGTTTCCTTTGAAATAGTATCGCACTAGGAAAATGTGGTATTAGACATTGTTGTTCCCCCGATCAAGGAAACAATCAATGAAAGAATAACAAATTTCAGTTTGTTATCCCTCCTTGCTTTGTTGATTGTTATAATCACCTTTTGCTTCGCTTGTCATGTTTACAGAATTATTAACGCTTCTTTGTGATCACTAAATTTCACAATTACTTCAACCAACCCTGTTGTTCTCCTTTTTCTATGGTTTGATGAAAATGTAAGAATTCCCTGTCCAGCATCGGCTAATACAATCCCTTTGTTATTGGTAGTCATATTATGTATCCCTTCATGCCCTGTTGTTTCTAAACTTCGTTTTCTAAAGTACAAGAGTTATTTCTTGAGTAATCCATGGCCGTTTTGTAACCCAAGCAATTCAAAAGATGAGGGATGCAGTTCATGACTTGTACGCTATTGCCAGCTGTTGCAGTTCGACTTGTGTTTTCCTTTGGTTAATAATTTTTGTTTTCAAAGAAAGGCTCTGAACAGTTATCTTGTTTTCTATTGATTTGAACAATCATGGCTACTAGTTGGCTGTTATGATAATTCCTGTTTGTTCTGGGAAAGCTGCACTCCACGTGCTCATTAATCTGTTAATGACGTTGTTAGTTTAATTAAGTGAATTAGGGAAAGCTTAAGAGTGATTACTACATGTGCGACGCGTGTCCACTGTAGAATGGGGATATATGTCCATCTATGTACTCTTTATCACTTATCTGAAATATATCCAGTATTTTTCCTTCCTTTATTTTCGTAGCTGTAGATTTCTTCTCTGGTTAGGGTTCCATCCTAACAATTGGTATCTAGAGCCTTTCGGTTATGGGAAAACTGAAGGGAGCTGGGAAGCCAGCGTCACCACCACCTCGAGTTGAGGATGTACCGTCGCCATCTCTTTCTGGTGATTTCGCTCACATCGAGTTTGAGCTGCAAGCTCATCGTGACGAGACTAACCACCGCCTTGAAGAGATGCAAGTTTCTCTGCAAGAAACTATGATAGCCTCCTTATCAAGTTTTCGAGCTTCCTTATTAGATGAGTTTAAGCAACAACTCACTAATTTCAGCATAGCTCACACTAGGGAATCACAACCACAAATCGCAGCTCCAGGTCACACTATGATACCTCAGAGTGATGGATCTGTTCGATTTGGTTCCTTGTCAGCTGTGTCACCAATTTTGGGAACTCGTTCCGAAGGATCTTCATCTACGATGGCCAGATCTGAGGGTACTTCACCTTATATTGCTTCTACTGTCTCTGTGTTTGATATTGGCTCTTCCGATGTGTTATCTAAGCTTGATGGTGAAATTATTACTACAAATGTTGCTAAGAAATTAGATATGAAGAATAAGGGGGTAGCACACACTAATTTCATGATGACACAAGGGGGACAGGGAAGTATACAGGGTGTGCAAGGTTCACTCAATGATGTGCAGAGTTGTGTGGGGAATGTTGGCATGCATGATGTGTTTGGGAGTGTTGGAATGAGTATGACTGGTGGTGGATATGCAAATTGGTTACCGGGAGGGGGTTATGGTCATATGAACATGGGTCCAATTGGATTTGCAAATCATAATGGTGTTGGAGCGTTTCCTAGTCCAATAGCTATGCCTCAAGCTAATGATTCATTCACTATGTCTTATTCAGGACCCTATTCGGTCTCTATGGTTAATTTTGAGCCGATACCACCTCATTCTACCTACTCTATACCCAATTTACCACCATTAAAACAAACAGTGACCAATATTATTTCCAGTGCACCACCCACATATGCTACTTCCACAACAGTCTATGCACCATCTTCTTCACCATCTTCCACAACAGTCTATGCACCATCTTCTTCACCACTGCAGCAGCATCAGGCAACAACCCCCAATTTTACTAGTCAACCACCACAAACTCATTTTCCATTACCATTTCAGCAGCAACCCCCAGCTACACCTAACCAATTTCAACAGTACCAGCAACAGTTTACTCATCACCCTAATTACCAACAACACCATTACACTCACTTTGGTCATCAACAACCATATGTTGATCCTAACCTTCCCACCATGAAACAAATGAAGCTGGATTTCATGGATTATAGTGGTGGGGATCCTTTGGAATGGCTGAACAAATGTGAGCAGTACTTTGAATTTTACCAGATACCTGAGGAGAGAAAATTAGCCATAGCTTCAATGCATTTGTGTGGCAAAGCTTCTGACAGATGGTATATGTTCAAACATGAGTTTCCTCACTCGTGGCAAGGGTTAGCAGATCTTTTGATGAGGGAGTTTAGTTGCTACAATAGAACTGATTATCAAGCTGCAGTGGGTCGAGTTAGTCAGTTGGGAAGTGTAGAAGAATACATGGAGCTTTTTACCAAGTTGTCAAGACGAGCTCCAGGTTTTTCTCCTGAAACCTTGACTGCATTTTTCATTGGTGGACTTAAGGAAGAGATACAAGCACATGTGCAGACTCACAAACCCCGAACCTTGTATGAAGCTTGTGAGCTAGCAAGGATTTATGAACATAGAAATGAGAAGCTGAAGAGTCAGTTTAAGGGGTATCAGTCTTCTAAACCAGCTTTCAATACCATCGGAGCCTCTAAATCTCTTCCTGTGCCATCCAATACCAGAGGGTACATGTCTTTGAACAGTAATAAAAGGGCCAATGATGTGAGAATTAAATTGACTGATGAGGAGTTTGCAGCTAGGAAGGCAAAAAACCAATGTTATTTTTGTAGTGCTCCATATACTTTTGGACATAACTGTCGCAAAAAGGGTCAATTGATGAGCATTGAGATTGTTCCTGGGGGAGGAGAAATCGAGGATTCGGTGGAGCTAGTTGAGGATGCTGGAGAGTGTTTTCAGCTGCAGGCACCACCTCCATTAGTTGATTTGGAGGAACCCTTGATCAAGCTTCAAGCGATGTCTGATGGCAGTTCTAATCCTAACACAATGCAGTTGAAGGGCAGTTTTCACAAACAAGTGGTGCATGTTTTAGTTGATTCAGGGGCTACACATAACTTTGTGCATCCACAGTTTCTCAAGAATACAAAGCTTCCAGTTCACCACTTCTCACCTTTAGATGTGTTGTTGGCCAGTGGAGCAATTGTGCAGACCAAAGGAGAGGTTAGAGCTACACTGACTCTACAACAATACACATTTGATGTAGATTTCTATATTTTGCCAATTACTGGGTGTGGTATAGTTTTGGGGGCTAGTTGGTTGAGGTCATTAGGAGATATTTTGTGGAACTTTGAAACTATGAAAATGGGATTTCGAATCAGTGGGAATGATTATTTGTTGCAAGGAGAGACCAATCCAGAAGCTATAGTTATTAGTTGCAAGGCTATGACTAAATTGCTGAGGAAGGAAAGGGAAGCCATGATTGTGCAAGTACAGCCTACTATGTTGAATCATCCTGTCACCACTGCACCACCACAGATACAAAGCCTTATTGATAAGTATGCAGACATCTTTCAGCCCCCAATTTCTCTACCACCTGCTAGGGATCAAGACCACAGAATTGAGCTATTGCCAAATACCCCACCAGTGAGTGTCAGGCCTTATAGATACCCACACTTCCAGAAAGTTGAAATAGAAAAAATTGTGCAGGAGCTGCTAGATAATGGTGTGATTAAACCAAGTCAAAGCCCTTTTTCATCACCAGTCCTATTGGTTAAGAAGAAGGATGGTACTTGGAGAATGTGTATTGACTATAGATCTTTGAATGATGTGACAGTTAAGGATAAGTATCCAATTCCAGTGGTGGATGAGCTCTTGGATGAAGTGCAAGGTGCAATAATCTTCACAAAATTGGATTTAAGGTCTGGTTATCATCAGATCAGAATGCATCCTGCTGATGTGAGTAAGACTGCATTCAGAACCCATAATGGCCACTATGAGTTCTTAGTTATGCCATTTGGGTTGACCAATGCTCCTGCAACTTTCCAATCTGCCATGAATGATATTTTTAGAGATTACCTCAGAAAGAAGGTTTTGGTTTTTTTTGATGACATATTGATTTACAGTGCTAGCATGACTGACCATCTGCAACATTTGGAACAAGTGTTTCAAAGACTGCAGGAACATTCTCTTAGAGTCAAGTTGAGTAAATGTAGTTTTGGAGTGGATAAAGTTGAATATTTGGGGCATGTGATCAGTAAAGAAGGTGTAGCTGTAGACCCTACTAAAATTGAGTGCATCAAAAATTGGGAGAGACCAAAAACTCTCAAGGGTTTGAGGGGATTTTTGGGACTGGCAGGTTATTACAGAAAATATGTAAAGAATTTTGGCTGCATAGCAAAACCTCTCACTGATATGCTGAAGATTGGAGGGTTTGTTTGGTCTGCAGAATCAGTTCAAGCTTTTGAAGCATTGAAGCATGCTTTGATGAACACACCAGTTCTCGCATTACCTGATTTTTCTAAGGAATTTACCATAGAATGTGATGCATCCGGAATTGGAATTGGTGCTATTTTGTCACAAGAGGGGCATCCAATTGCTTTCTTAAGCAAGGCTTTGGCTCCAAGGCATTTAGCTTTGTCTGTTTATGATAAAGAGATGCTAGCAGTAGTTTTTGCTGTGCAACATTGGAGACCATATTTGCTTGGCAGTCATTTCACTATTTTTACAGATCACAGAACCATTCAGTATTTTTTAGAGCAGAAAATTTCAACTCCAACTCAGCAGAAATGGCTTCTCAAGTTAGCAGGTTATGACTACTCAATTAAATTTAAGGCTGGCAAGAATAATTCTGCACCTGATGCTTTATCAAGGAAGGAGGAGCTCAGTTATATGGATGCTGATGTGGTGACTAAGTATGGACAGTTAAATGTTTTGACTGGAATTTCTTCACCAGTTCATGATTATGTACAAGAAATTCAACAGGCTTGTACAATAGATAGTGAAGTGAAGGAAATGATAGAAAAGCTGCAGAATGGGGAAAATTGTAGTCCTTCATACACTTTGGTTAATTCCCAACTGCTGTATAAAGGGAAACAGTTTGTGCCAAAAGTTGGGGATTGGAGGACTAAAGTCATCGCTGAATTTCATGATGGCTACCATGGAGGCCATGCTGGGATACACAGAACTGAAAAGAGAGTTAGAAGATCATTTGCCTGGCCTGGTTTGCATGGAAATGTGAAATCTTATGTAGCTGCTTGTCATGTATGTCAACAGAACCATTATGAGACAGTTTTGCCACCTGGTTTACTCTAACCCAATTCTATACCTGAACAGGCTTGGAGAGAAATTTCTATGGATTTTATTGAAGGACTGCCAGTTTCTAGTGGAAAATCAGTGATATTGGTGATTGTGGATAGGTTCACAAAGTATGCTCATTTTATTCCATTGGCTCACCCTTACACTGCAGCAATTGTTGTGCAACAGTTCATTAATCATGTCTACAAGTTACATGGAATGCCACAGTCTATTATTTCTGACAGGGATCCTGTATTTCTTAGCCATTTTTGGGAAGCATTCTTTAAGGAGCAGGGAACCACATTGCACAAAAGCTCAGCCTATCATCCACAGTCTGATGGACAGACTGAGAACCTCAATAGGACCCTTGAGCAATATTTGCGATGTGTGGTTGGAGAGAAACCTAAAGCTTGGGTGGAAGCTCTACCTTGGGCTGAGTATTGGTACAATACAGCTTTCCATTCTGCAATTGGCATGTCCCCATTCAAGGCTTTATATGGTTATGAACCACCTCAGGTACAGTCCTACACACCTGGTTCCACTTCAGTGGTGTCTGTTGATGCACAACTACAATCCAGAGATGAGCTGTTGTCAGTTCTTAAGAGAAATTTACAGGTTGCTCAGAATAGAATGAAGCATTTCTATGACAAGAAGCATACTGAAAGATCTTTTTGTGTTGGAGACTGGGTTTATCTGAAGTTGCAACCCTATAGGCAACACTCAGTCAAGAAAAGATGGAATCATAAACTCACACCTAGGTACTATGGCCCTTACATGGTGGAGGAGAGAATTGGTTCAGTAGCATACAGGTTGAAATTGCCTCCAGCTGCAAAAGTACACCCAGTATTTCATGTGTCCCTGTTGAAGAAGAAGATTGGTGATGCTGTGGTAGTTTCTGCACATTTACCCCCAAATGTGGATCCTCATAACCCCAGGTGGTATCCTGCCAAAGTGTTAGATAGAGGAATTTTCAAAAAGGGAAAAGCACCTGTCACCAAGTGGCTGATCCAATGGCTGGGAGCTACAATGGAAGATGCTACATGGGAAGAGGCAGAGGACATGAAGGAGAGATTTCCAGATTTTAATTTTCAAGCTTGAGGACAAGCCTGATTTCAAGGAGGCTGGATTGTTATGATAATTCCTGTTTGTTCTGGGAAAGCTGCACTCCACGTGCTCATTAATCTGTTAATGACGTTGTTAGTTTAATTAAGTGAATTAGGGAAAGCTTAAGAGTGATTACTACATGTGCGACGCGTGTCCACTGTAGAATGGGGATATATGTCCATCTATGTACTCTTTATCACTTATCTGAAATATATCCAGTATTTTTCCTTCCTTTATTTTCGTAGCTGTAGATTTCTTCTCTGGTTAGGGTTCCATCCTAACATTGGCAGTAATTGTTCTTGTATACATTGAGTTTTGAATCAATTTCCTCTTCCTCCAAAATTGATACAGGAACTGGCTGTTATCTTACTCGCATCCAGTTAATCCTTTATTATCTTTGTTTTTAGTGGCAGGGTATTGCATTATTTTTTTTGAACTATACATAAGCCCCAAATTATGTCATCTATTGCGTTCAGAAAGTGGGTTCAATCATGGGGTAATAACCTAACATCTCCAATATGCTTACTGTTTGCATTTGATATATCCATTATCTAGCTGTTGTACATATGAGATACATTATGATCCCACTTGGAAGTTCCAAATCAAGAATTTAAAGAAACCCTAGATCATAAATTTCTGTGTTTCTCTTAACTATAGTCTATAGCAAATGGAGTCTATAACTTCAATGAGAGGGGAAAGGTGAACTAGGAAAATGATGAAACTGTGGAATTTAAGAAATTAAACACTCCATGCTTGGTACCTTTTTATATATAATATTTTCCAGTCTGCACAAGTAAACAAGCAACAAGCAATCTCATCACTTTTGTTCATTCTTTTTCCACTCTGTTTCAGATACTCAGTTTGCCAGCGTTTATCCACCTCTACTTGTGTGTAGTGCAGATGTGCAATTTTATTTTCCTTTCAATACCTTGGTTCCCAAGAAAAACTTCACTTTTCTAAGATCACTGTTATTTGTGACCATAGGAATGGATATCAGGGCACAACTTAAAGTATATTTGGGTGCATTTTTGTTAAGTTGTATGTATGATCAAGAGTGAGTTTCCTTTGTAACAGTGAGTTAGCTTAATAAGTCGTATGTATGAACTATGATGCGCGTCGCAAGTCGCAACAGTGAGTCTTTCCTTCGTAAAATCACACCAGCAAACCCTTGCTGCCACTGTACACACTTCTCCAAAATCTGCCTGCTCCAGACCTCTTTTACCATGATATACCTCATCATTTCTATCTTCCCTGGAGGACCAATTAACAGTATGAAGCCAAAATTTATTAGTTCAGAGGGTACTGGTCACATGTGGACAATTGCAGCCACAGAAAATTGGAGATCCCCTTACTTAACTTACACCACAGAATTCTTCGCATAACTTTAATTTATTCAGTTTTTGGTTGTCTTGTTTTCTATACGTTTCAGGAAAGGTTTGCAGAACAATGAGACGTACTACGTAACAATCCTTGTTGAAAATGGATTTCGAAAGATGCAACTCCTAGTGGGACAGGGAGCAGAAGGAATTAAAATTTCCCTCTCCTACTAAGAATCAGATATCCTACTATTCCTACAACCAATAGGATTCTCACTGTTGCCTATATTTATCAAGAGGCACTGCATCAGAATGTATTGATGTGGGAGTTCAAGAAATGATAATGAATTCAAAACGCAAAGAGCCTGCTTCTGGTGCAGGAACGACTAAAAGGAAGGAACTACATGGCACAACTAGCATTCGTGCGCTGTCTGGAACTTGGGGAGAAAAACTTGATGGTGCCGTCTTTTATGGCTATAAATTCGACTTCTCATGTGACATCGCTACTGAGCTATATTCTGGACTTATTTTTCTGATCGAGTCGGAGCTTGCTGAAGATGTGGGGAATACCGAGTTGGAGCTTTACTTGAAATCAAGTAGAGTTAAGGCTTCTATTTCTTCCTGTGGGGAAGTTCATTTGGATGGAGAACAGATGGCAAACGCAAAGCTCTTCCAGGAATTTTTCTTTAATGGATTGTTTGCAAAATTGTTCCATCAGACTGGAAAAGAGAGAGAGTTTTTACTTAAGAAGGAAACAAGAAGCTTGTGGAGGCAATCATACATGTATTTGGTTCTTCCGCTTGAGAAATTGAATCAATCTTGGGGAATAAATTGGAGTGGGATTAATTCTTGTGTTTCTGCCGTAGAATTCTTGAAGCAAAATGTACTGCTAGGTGCTCAGCATTGCAATGGTGACACAAGGAAGTCATTACCAAGCACATCTTGCTCATCTGGATCTGGGATATTCCACTTAGCTGATTTCTCAGTTGATGAAAAAAATCTCAAGGATATGGTGGTAGTGGCCATCCACAATGGAAATGTATATTCTGTTTTCGAGGTTTTGAGTGACACATCTGCCGAGAGTCCTTTCGAATCATCACGATACAGCTCCTATGCTGATTACTTCCACAAAAGATATGGGGTTGTGCTCAAGTATCCAGGTCAACCTCTGTTGCGGTTGAAGCAAAGCCATAGTCCACATAATCTTCTACTGAACTTCAATGGTGAAGTTGGCCTTGTTAATGGGAAGGAACATAGTATGTATGCCCATATGCCTCCTGAGCTTCTAGTCTATACCGGTGTTCGAAGAGATGCTTTAAAGTCATTTTATCTACTACCATCATTGATTCATCGCTTGGAATCCTTGATGTTAGCCAGCCAACTCAGAGAAGAGATTAGTAGTGGTCATCCTAGCAGCTTACAGATATCAAGCTCATTGATCCTAGAAGCACTAACATCAATTCGTTGCAGTGAAGATTTTTCCATGGAGCGTTTGGAATTGCTTGGCGATTCAGTCCTAAAGTATGCTATAGGCTGCCACCTTTTCCTTAAATATCCCAACAAACATGAAGGAGAATTAACTTCTCTGCGGCAGTCTGTAATTTGTAATGCAAACCTGCATAAACTAGGAATAGGCCGAAGCTTACAGGGATATATTCGTGATGGTGCTTTTGATCCGCGCTGTTGGGTTGGTCCGGGACAGCTCTCTCTAAGACCTGTTCCGTGTGAGTGTGGAGTGGATAGTTTAGAAGTACCGGTAGATAGCAAGTTTCAAACCAGCAGCGAGGTTGTGGTTGGCAAGTGCTGTGATAAGCGCCATAGATGGATGGGTTCAAAAACAATCTCTGATTGTGTTGAAGCACTTATAGGAGCTTATTATGTAAGTGGTAGATTGCCTGCTGCAGTTCATTTTATGAAGTGTCTTGGCATTGATGTAGAACTTGAGCCAACCTTGGTTTTGGAAGCAATTGCTACTGCATCACTTCATTCTTACAATGCTAGAGTGGATGATGAGATTGGAATCCTAGAGTCAAAGCTTGGTTATGTATTTTCTACCAAAAGTCTCCTACATAAGGCAACAACACATGCATCTGAGCAAGGCTACTCTTATGAGAGACTAGAATTTCTTGGTGATTGTGTGTTGGATCTGCTTATCACATGGCATTTCTATCAGACCCACAAAGATATTGATCCAGGCGAGTTGACCGACTTGCGTGCAGCTTCAGTTAACAATGGATACTTTGCTCAAGTTGCTGTTAGACACAACCTTCAACAGCATCTACAACATTGTTCTGGGTTACTTCAAAGTCAAATAACAGAATATGCTAACTCCCTATCTGAACATGACAATGATATCAAACTACAAGGCACAAAAGGCCCCAAGGCTCTTGGAGACATGGTGGAAAGTATTGCCGGGGCAATACTAATCGACACTGAGGTAAATCTCGATGAAGTGTGGAGAGTATACAGACCATTATTATCTCCAATTGTGACTCCGGAAAAACTTGAGCTGCCTCCCTTGCGTGAACTGATTGAACTATGTGGCTCGCTTGGCTACTTTTATAAAGAAGAAACTGAAAAGAAGGGTGAAACAGTTCATGCAAAGCTTAGTGTACAGCTGAAAGATGATTTGTTAATTGGGGAGGGTAATGAAAGGACTAAGAAAGCTGCAAAAGGAGAAGCAGCTCATTGTTTATTGAAGGAGCTTGAGAAAAGAGACATTACGTATTCCGGTTCTGCTAAGAAGAGAAAAAGGAATGCTGATCTAGTAGATGATTCATCTCCAACAAAACGAAAGAAAACTGGAACCCTGCCTATAGAGAATATTGACAGAAAATTAAGTAGTCTGAAAAATGAGGATGTAACAGTTATCAAAGCTATCAACATGAAGAAAGGAGGACCTCGAATCTCGCTTTTCGAGCTGTGCAAGAAATTACAGTGGCAAATGCCGAGCTTCAAATCAACAGAAAAGGAATGCAGTTTTGTATCGAATATAACCTTGTACATACCTAACTTGGGCGAGATTGAGTGCACAGGAGATCCTATGTCAGATAAGAAGAGTTCACTAGACTCTGCAGCACTTGCCATGCTTCTTGATCTCAGAAGGCAGGGTAAGATTATCATTGGTGGATGAAATGGCTATGAAAAATAGAGTACTGTACATCAGAATGCTTGTATTGTATACTGTATAATTAATGTATTCTGTATAAATGTATTATGCTCAGAGTAATTCAAACAAGCAAGAGTCAGATGTGGTGTTTTGGTGATACTTGTGTCATTTTCAGATCAATGTCATCTTTTCAAATGACTGCCAATCCTTGGTTAAGGTCTAAAGGTCATTTTGGTTAGTGTCTGAAGATCATTTTCTGATATTCTTAATGAGTTTATGTATTAATTCTGGATGCTGCTGTACAATTATCTTATGTTTAGAGCACGAGTCCCGTATCATGACTAGTGGATGGACCTCCAACCTCGTTTCATAACTTACAACTTCTTTTTGTGAAGTAAAATTTCACATGACTATATACAGCTCATTGTTTTGGCCACGATCCTTAGTAGGGGCGTAGAGGTAATTATACCAAAAGTAACAAAGGGTGCGGAGCGTGCCACGACGCAGACGCAGAATGAGGGTGCGCTGATGCTGGACTTCTATCAAGCGGAGGGCTCCGGTGCCACCTCGCGGACGAAGAATTACGAGTAGCTTGCTTCTTCACCTGTGATCGATACTCACTGTTCTTAGCGAGCAGAGCAACAAATTGGGATGGTAACCATGGGTGAGTCCGAACGGGCTCTGGGAACTAAGGCAATATGCACTTAGAACTAGGGTTTCGAGAGGCTCGAAAAATTTTGTAGTTTGTAAGATTTGATTGTATCTGTGTCGAGTTGTGTGTGTGTTCTTGTTGTGTCTCCTCGAACTCCTTTATATAAAGGTATTTTATGGTCACATGTATTGGCCCAAAGCATGTCAAAGACTTGTAGAAGTCTTCACAATAAATGTGGCGTAGGTGATTCATGCAAATCCAATTAAGGAATAGAGTTCTTAACTAACACATACACCTCCACGTGCATGCAGACTCCTCTTCTTAACCAACACATAGTCTCCTACATATGCGAAATCATCTTGCCTCGCTTCCATACTAGAACCCTATCTACGCGAAGTCCATTTCATGATCCCATACGAAGTCTTTGCAAGCCAACTTCTAGTTCGCATGGCAACCTTGGTTTGTAGCACGTCTCTTTTTCATGCATGCATTGCAATTGCAATCCATGTCCAAGACTTCTAGGCGAAGTCCTCCTCTTCGCATGCAAGTTTTAGACTTTGTAATTCGCGGGTCATCACTCAATTGAATGACCAACTGCATCCGGGGACCAGTCCGCCAACAACTCATGCGAAGTCTTATCCTTCTCCCATGCGAAGTCTTATTACATGTGAACTTCGTCTAGCTCGCATGATATCGTAGGCGAGGTAACCCGCGCGCCTCTAAATCTAATATTACTCGGGCTCGCCGGCGTGACGTGAACTATGAATTTAACTAATCTTTACATAGACAATTACTGTCTAGTAAAATATTAATTTGGGTGTAAACACTCATTATACAAGTTTAGTTCTTTTTATCAAATTCAAAGGCATGTCTCCAGTTCTTCCCTTGTTTTTAATTTTGTATATTTTTGTGCAGCTGTAATTCTTAATACTACTTACCTTTTGAAATATACATGACTTTGTGCTTGACACATTTGGTATGGTCGTCCATTATTTTTGATCATATGTACAATTTTACAAAGAACGGTTTTTGTGTCTTGACAATGTTTGTGTCGTTTATTTAGAGTTATTTACTGGAGCTATGTGTTTTAGACTTTAGTTTTACGTGAGGGTGAATTACGTTTGCATAACCTTGATGTCGGTACTTGGCATTAGGTTTTCAGTGTACATCGTTGGCAAGAATATCATGAATAGTAATGGATCCTAAATTATGGATAATATAAATGGGTACTGTAATATTAGTTTCATTTCTCTTAAAAAAAGGTCTATGCACCTCGTGTGTCCTTTCTGTTCTGAGTAGGCGACGCATCTTTTGTTTGGTCAAATGGTCACACCTTTCTAGTGGTAGGATGAAACTAAGTGTTGCCGGATTTATTATCTGATGACAACAAAATAGGACCCATTGTTTTATTAGACATTAGGATATGTAATCGAATTACATGCCGTACTGATCTTTTTATTATGTCACCGCTGTGACAAAGCAAATAGAATCGTCATTAGAGCAATACTCTTCACTAGTTGGTATTTGTTAGAATATATGTACGTTGTAGAAATTCTTGATGTTATTCCGGATCTTTATAATCAGAGGTTTAGATTATATACCAAGTACCAAGAACTGTTTCCCTAAAGTTTGGACCTCACTCCTTAAGCCTTTTGGCTTTGCTTGGGGCGGTTTTAATTGATTCCCACCTCCCAAAAAAAAAATGTTGGACCTCTGCTCTCATGTGAAGTTGTGAACTATTGCAACATAGAAAGGAATCTCCACTTGACCACAAACAATTTTGAATATTTGATATTGTCTTTGTGTTTGGTTATTGGGATATTTCTCATTTATTTTCAGGTTTTGGGTTCTTTGTTTTCTTTAGGTCTTTAGAGGAAAAGGTTTGGCATTTGGCAGAACAACAATATCATATCTACAATAGCCGCACCAGAATCACTTAAAAACCTAAAAGCCTAAAGCCACCCCTATTTTGGCGGCACTGATAAACCTTCCCCACTATAACTCATTCAATTTCAAACCCACAATCAAAAACACTCATCTTTCTCTGAAATTATTGAGCTTTAACAGAAATGGAGGAAGAGGGTATAGGGCTAGTTCTGGCGAAAGCCACAGACCTCCGAATGAAGATCAGCAACTGCATCCACAAGGGCAATGACCCATCACCCAAAAAGGAAAATGGAGTCCATGTTGGTGGTGATTCAGGTGATGAAGATGGTGATGGTGAAGAAGAAGATGAAGAGTCACAGAGGCTTTTCAACATTTGCGATGCCCTTGAAGCCCTTGAGAATCAGCTCTCTAACTTACAGGTCAGAATTCCCAAAACCCCCAATTTTCTTTGGCTTGATTTTGTCTTTACCTTTGTTTCTTCAAAGCTCTAATCTTTGATGGTTTAGTTTGTCATTTGCAATTGGGTGCTTGAGTTTTGAAACCAAGAGTTCAATTTTTTCTAATTTTGGTGCTATGCCAAACCAAGCTGCACACTTCAAAGTTCTTTGTTAGGTTGTTTTCTTGAATATATGAATCCGTCAGGACTTGATACTGTCAGTTATGTCTTTATCATTCTATGTGTGTGTTTGATGTTTGTTGTGAAATTGAGAATGTTCTGAAAATGTAATCTTGCTTGGATTTTGTAGGTGCTAGTAAGACATAGAAGTCTAATACGTCCTTCGTTATGTTTCTATAAGATATTTCACTTCTACATAATACTAGCGTAACTTCGTAAGTATGAATTTCATCAAAATCCCAAACGACAAAACCACCCTACTCTAAGGATGATTCATGAGTATGAAATTCATTTTCGTACACAATAATGGCAATATAGGTCGAGCAGAAGAGTATGGGTACTTTCGACCAAAAAAAATAAAAATAGAAAGAAGCCTCTTACATACATCAACGTTGCCATCTTGCCACTACATATCTATCTACAAAGATTCATCTCGCGATCGAGCCTCTGGCATTGATCGAAGAGAGTGGAGTGGAACATTTTGTAGAAAGAGAGAACTCGTGAAGAAGAAAACCAAGATTGCGAATGCGGGAGAGTTTGAGGGAGAGAAGAAAACTGCTCTAGAGTGGTTTCTATCTTTCTATTGTTGAAGGTTTACACTATTACCCTCTTTGATTAAATATCTCTACGTTAAACAATTAATAAACAAAGGGCATTCGGAGGGACCTCTGAAGTTTAGCAGTTTTTACAGTTCTGGCAAATGTAAAAAGTGGAGAAGATATACTTGCACGTAAATAGGAGGAAGAGACAGGTGCACGTAAAGTGGAGAAGTTAACGTATAACTGCTATTTTGAAATTTTATCTATGTATTCATTTTTTATCGAATTTTGTCTTTTTTACCCTTCTTTTATATATTTATAATTTGCTACAATAAATTTTAGGTAAGGGCATTTGCCGGGATTATGAAAAATTTAACCAATGGCAGTTCCATAAGCCAAATTGGCTTAATTAATACTGACTAGTGTTGTCGCAATTGGCTTGTTTTCTGGATGACCTCTGTTACATTAGTAGAGTTCTGTAGAAGCTTGTCAGTTTAGTAAATGTATTTTTGTCATATGGTAGGGGGCACTAAATATAAAGCGGGAGCTAATCAGTGTTAAATAAGACCGCTTTCCTCAGTATTACATACTTGTCGATGTTTATTTTGATACCCAGAAACAGACTGCTCAACACTGTGGCCTCCTGTACGCCATGCAATCTTTAGGATGCTTAAAAACTCTAGCAAATAGCCAAGGAAGTGGGGGTTTGGACTCCAGAGCAGATGACAGTAAACCAAGGACCCAACCATTCCACTAAACCCTCTAATAGCACATACATAATTTTTACCTCCATTAAGAGGGTTTGGTAGAAATTTTTGAATCATATGGTAATTATATATTATTGTGCTTGAAAATGGAAATTCACCGAAATACATAGTTGTTTATCTTATCTGATTCGATGTTAAACCCATGCTCGTATTAAACAAGTATGCCATATTTTTCATAATTATCATTTGTATTCTATATCTATCTAAAATGAGTGAATGCACTAATATGCCAACATGGCCACCGAGTGTCTGCATAGGATGCAAGTTTGTGAAACTGCATTAGAATTTCTTAAGGTATAAAAGTGCATAAGAATGTTGTGTAATCATTCTGTCTTTATCTTGTAACTTCAGATCCAAAATTCTCTTTTTGATCTTTTTTATTTTTTTATTTTTTTACAATTACTGATTGGTTGATCAATCCAAGCATATAGGTTCTTTATCTGCTATAGGTATATGATATCATTCAACCTATAAACTACATTTTGGCCGAGGTGCATCTGATTTATTTTCTGCCTGAGTAACAGCATGGGTAGTATCAATCATGGTGGGCTATAAGGAGTATATCAATAGATAAAATGGCATTGTTAGCTAATAAAGTTTCCTAAACCAAGTGTGAAACACTCTTGTTTCCTCTTTTGTCATCAGACTTTGCAACAACAGCAAAGGTATGAAAGAGAAGTCTCACTTGCTGAGATTGAAAGCAGCCGCAAGATGCTACTGGAAAAGATTAGAGAGTACAAAGGGAAAGATTTGGAAGTGATACATGAGGCCTCTGCCTTTGCTGGTGAAACAGTGGATCACAGTAATGATCTCTTGCTTCCTCCATATCCAAGCCGCTCTCCAAACACGTTTGTTAATGGCTATTTGCCACCTACACATAAGCCTCTACGAAATGGGGTCATCACCAATGATGCAACAAATGGAGCAAAGGAGAATTTGAGTGATACAGAGAGATCAAAAAACTCAGTAGGGTTGGGATCTTTCCTGAGCACAGCAGCCAAGACAGTGCTTACTGTTGTCGGTGTGGTATCTGTACTTAGCTTGTCCGGTTTTGGGCCTAAAATTGTGAGAAGTAATACTGCTTTCAATATATTAGGCCGTTTTAAGCAACCGCCAAATGAAGAAAAGAGATCAACTGTTGAATGCCCCCCTGGGAGAGTCCTTGTTCAGGAAGGTGGGAAGGGTCGATGTGTTGTGAAAGAAAGAGTTGAAGTTCCTTTCTCGTCAGTTGTTGCGAGACCTGATGTAAACTATGGCTGCGGTTAGAAGTATGCTTCTTCTGATGTAAAGAGTTAGAAGTTCCTTTCTTTTTGTATATTTTGCTTCTGATATGCCTGTAATGAAATCACTTTTCTGTTGATCTACGGCTGCCCTATTCTCAGCATAATAATAGTTTTGAGGTTTTAGGTTGTGTTTGTTCTGGTTAATCTTTTACTTTTCCAGTGTATAAATAAGAGAATCTGCTCCTTCAAGTTATATGATTGCAGTGTGAAGTCTCAAGTCTGATGGTAGAATCTGATATCAGTGATATAACTCATCTTTCATTCTGTTAAGCTTCAGAGGGTTTTGTTTAATGAGTTCATAGTGTTGGGGATAGCAGCTGTTTGAAGAGATCTTTGTTGATTTAACCTCTAGTAAGACTTGGTGATTAACCAGCTAGGACAATCCCATCAGTAGTTGTGTTCCATTTGCCGCATTAAAGTACTCATTGTCAAAAGACATGGCTCTACCTCTACCAAACTTTGAAGGGTTGCAATATTTATATTCTGATATCTCTTTGTTTAAAGGTGTTTCCTTCCAACACTGGGCCAAGGCGACTCTGAAGGGACCTCATAGTCTCATACCATGTTTGTGGAGTCTAGGCAAGTGCTTTGAGTAGCGTCATCGATGACAATATGGATATTCTTTAAGATTATAGATATTTTCGTCAAAATAGTTTAGTTGATTATATTATAATAAACACTAGCCTTCTCACGTACGTGCGCGCACACAGAAGTATTTTTTTGCCGGTTTAATAATTATTGTAAATTCTTTGCTAGTTCAATTAATTATTGTGTCACATACAATTTTATGAAATTTAAATTTGAACTAAACAAAATTTTGTCATTAAAAAATCAAGTAGAGGTTACATTATGAATCGATTCATTGTCTTACATACAGAGGGTAAATAAGAAAACAAAGTTAACCCCACATCTAAATTCTATTTAAACAGAAAGTTGACCAATAATCTAAAGTAAATAAACATGAAAACATGACATTGTTTTTAAATATGTAAGCTGAATCCATAAATTAGATAAAAAAGGGAATTAATTGTGAACATTTATTTACATGTTCAACATCAATTGCACTGAGTGAATAAAGTCACAATATCAACTCCGTACCATCAACCTCATCAAGACGAAAAAAAATTGTTTTCTAAATTCGTAATTAAAAATGAAATAAGGTGGAACAACTAAACTAATGATTAAAATAGTTAGTCATGAACCAAACTCAAATTACATTCTATTTGTCTTACTAACCGTATGCAACTGACATTGATCAACACACAATTATTTAAGGTTAGAGCAGACTCAATTTTCACTCAATATTATTAATATTTTTTTTAGAATGCAACTTCTTTTTGTGCAAAACGTATAGCATTAACAAAAAAAACTGAATAAACTGAGACGTAAAACTCAAACGAAGGAAAAGCTTGAAGGAGAAAAAGAAAGAGAAATAAAGGAAAAAAAATGAAGGGGTAATTTCAACTAAAGGGGTTGAAAAATTGAGGGGTAGAACTGAAATAAAGAGACATAAAGGACAGAACTGAAATAAAGAAAAACATGGAGGGACATAACTGAAATAAAGAAAAAAACTGAAGGAGTGACATAACCGAAATAAAAGAAAAAACATAGGGGTAAAGTCGAAAGGACATTGTTTATGTGAAAAGTAATCACTATGTCTGTTTTATATATAACATTTTGGTGCAGTGACATAACTCTTATTTGTAAGTAGGACGGTGAGAGGTTGAACTGATATAATTATATACTATAATTATATATAAGTCTATTATCCGATAACAGATAATTTTTTTTCTTTTTTTGATTTGATCCAATACCATCAAATCACGTTAGTTGATCACAATATAATTCATTGAATCCTATACACGTAGAAATATGGTCCAGAAATGTAAACATTGCTAGCAGGCGCGGAGCCAGTATACAAGTGGGTGGGGCTCAAGCCCAACCAAAGAAATTGGGACAAAAAAAAAATTAGGTATAGATATATATATATTTTTTGGGTGATATATTATATATGCCCAGCCATCAAGTTACCAAGCCCAACCCATTACCCAACAACCCAAGTCAAATCCACAATCATCACTCATCCACCAAGTTAACCTTCTTCACGGAAGGAGTCCTTCAACTTAAACACTAATAGTCTAAAACACGTATGACCTCACCTGCTGTTCCTTTCCGCCTCCAACCCTCCACTCACCTATCCGGCTATCCCTCTTTCCCTCCGCGGCTCCGCCTTCACTCCCCTCCAGTCCTCCCCGGCTCCACCATAATCTCCTTCTTCCCGGCCTCCTCCAGTCCTCCCCGATAGCGACGACTTGCCTCCGGCCCTCCGCCTCCACTCACTTACAGAAATTAGGCATAATCTCCTTCTTATATAGAATATGAAATTATAAGTTCTAGTTGAGCTCCTACACTTTGCATGGTTGTATTGGAAAAAAAAAAAATTTGGCATTCGGCCAAAGTTTAAGCCCACTCCATATCTAAATCCTAAATCTGCCACTGATTGCTAGAATTTTTAAACAGAAGTTGGGTCGATACTATGTTCTTGCTTGCGTCATTTGAGTTGAACAGAAATAGCCTAAAACCATGTTCCATTGGTTAGCCACAGGCAGCACCTAGTTTTGGGACATGTGGTATTGTGGTACATACTACATAACCGAGCAGATCTTTATGCATAAATTATTGAAAGATTGGCTCCTCAAAGTCATGAAGAGGTAAATCTGATCCTCAGAGGATATACTATACTATTTAAACTCCACCAAAGAATGAATGGTCTCAACATCCTCAGTTCCATCTTTAAACCGAGTTCAAACTTTGAGCGGTAGCTTCAGTTTGTGTGAGAAAATATAAACATGGAAGGCAAAGGTTTCAGTTTCACAGAAGAGCAGGAAGCACTGGTGGTGAAGTCATGGGCAGTAATGAAGAAGAATTCTGCTGAATTGGGTCTTCAATTCTTCTTGAAGTAAGTCACTCTTACAGTTCATTTTCTCTGCATTCTTAATTCACGGCAACTGAATTCTCATATGTTGCAGCTTGAAATTTGGGAATTTGGAGGGTGTTCTAATTTTTGGGTGAAAAATATGCAGGGTCTTTGAAATTGCACCATCAGCTCAGAAGCTGTTTTCATTCTTGAAGGATTCTGATATTCCTCTGGAGAAGAACCCCAAGCTCAAGACTCATGCCATGTCTGTCTTTGTTATGGTAATTCATTATAAGCATAATCAAGCTAGTAAATTATTAATGCATGCCAGGGTAACATGTTCTTGCTGCAATGTAGATTTGGAACTCACGTTTAAGTAAAAACACGAAGATCATTGATTCAGATTGATCATTCTCATAACATTACATGTCAAACTGTCTCGCAAGATAAAGTTTCCGATTATGACACATTGCGGATTTTTTATTTCTTTGACAGACTTGTGAATCGGCGGTTCAACTCCGTAAAGCAGGCAAAGTTACAGTGAGGGACTCAACCTTGAAAAGGTTAGGCGGGGTGCATTTCAAGTCCGGAGTAGTGGATGAACATTATGAGGTATGCATGATCTCAAATCTAGATCAAATTTGAAATCGATCAAAGTGATTCTAGATAAACTAATGCAAATAAGTTACTTATTCCAATATTTCTTTCTGACTGATGCAATTATAGGTGGTCAAGTTTGCATTGTTGGAAATAATAAAAGAAGCAGTACCAGAAATGTGGTCACCAGAGATGAAGAGTGCATGGGGAGAAGCTTATGATCAGTTGGTTGCTGCTATCAAATTGGAGATGAAGCCCTCTGCTTAGACTAATAGACTCTGAATCTCTGATCTTCTATATATGCACTAAAATTGTTTCTTTTCAAAATTTAACAAGATGAAGACAGAGTAATGTAAAGATGTACCACTTTTTATAGCAACTGCTGCTTATTTTAAGTTCATGACTCATGAGTCCTTGATCATGTTGATTTTACAGTAATATTTGTTCATACATTAGAATCGCCGAGAGAAGTTCCAAGTACTCAGTCCTCCTAATTTCCCTATCTAATCATAGGTATGTATGTGCTTAATCAACTGACAGAGACATTCCCTGCAAAGTGACACTCAAATCGTAAGTAAGCTGGGCGACTCAACTAGTGAAGATCCTATTAAGAGAAAAACATAGACTTTAAAGAGAATGTATAACTATTTTTAGTTTTCGGTTATGCGTCATAAACAGCATTTTATTTACACATAGCTAACTACAATACCTACTCACTATAGGAAATATCTTCTTAGCCGATGGAAAAAAATAATTCCGTCAGCTAAGCTCGTCTTCGTCGACGGAAACTTAACCGTTGTATAGGACACCACAATCGTCGCCTAAGAAGATCTTAGGCAACGGAATTAAACGGTCGAGGATATCCGTCGACTAAGATATTTCTAGCCGATGAAACAATATTTGTCGTCTAAGTTCTGTCGACTTAGTAAAACCTAAGCAACGAATATTTCCCGTCGGCTGGTTTCATCGGCTTAGTAACTCTTAGGTGACGAATATCTTCTGTCGGCATATATTCGTCGGCTTAGTAAATCTTAGGCGATGGAAACTGACGTTCGACAAAATCCGTCGACTAGGATCGTCCTAGGCGACGACCTATTTCTGTCGATAATGATGGTCTTGTGCGACGAACCACTTTTTGTCGGCTTAGTGAATCATGTGCGACGAATCATATTGCGTCAGCTAAGTAATTCTTGGGCGACGAATATGTCTTTCTTAGCCGACGTTTTTTTTCTGTCGACTAAGAAAGGCATTATTGCCTGTCACAATGCAGAACAAATATATTTTTGCCGACACCTTTTGTTTTAGGCGACAGAATATTCCGTCGGCGGAGTAAAGATTTCATTAATTTATACAACTTTCTGCCTAGAAGATAACACAAATAAACTCTTAATGAATAGGCCATAGTTTCTGCCCAGAAGAGAGAACGATTAAATGTTGTTTTAGAAGCTTTAATTTCTTCATGAATTTGATCGATCTTTAAGAGCTGCTTCTCTCCTAATTGGTACGTATGTAACTAGCTACTTTAGTTCATCTACTTTCTTCATTTAGGCATATATTTTCCGGCGACTTTAATTACCGGTCAAATTTTGATAGAATGTTTATTATTTGTGACGATAATATAATTACTGGATTGTTTGATGCATGCATGATATATGTAACTTTGATAGTATATATATATATATATATATATATATATATATAAGGCCCTAACAGGAGGTATAAGGTGAAGATTAACCGAAATGAACAACGTACATTAATAGATCTAGATCAGAATCTCTCAGTCGATGGATAGAGATTGGGCTTTAGTTTGCTCTTCAATTCCTTCTCAGTTTGATTCTCTTTAATTTTCTGTATTACTTCATACAACACATTCCTTCCTTGATTTTCTTCCAGTTTGATACTTGGATGTTTGTTTTACTCTTTCCCAGGTATTTTCTTTACTCTGGAATGCTTTCAGTTTTTGTTATGCTCATATATATATATATATATATATATATATATATATATATATATGTTCAAGTGTGGAAAATTATTGGGGGTCAGTAATTTTCCTTACTAGAGCAACCAAAGTTTCTGGATGATTGTTATTACTTAGATACCTTTCAAGCATCCTCTAATGACATAATAAGTAGTAAACTCTTGAGTGTGGAAAATTATTAGGGCTCAGTAATTTTCCTAAACAGAGCAACCAAAGTTTACTGACCCCCAGTAACCACCCTGTAACAAAAAAAACTGAAACTGACAACCAAAGATAACTGAAACTAACAGAAAGATCAAGGAATAGACCAACAAGCATCCTCTAATGACATAATGGGGTAGTAAACTCTCAAGTATGAAAAATTATTGGGGGTCAGTAATTTTCCTGAATAGAGAAACCAAAGTTTACTGACCTCCAATAACCACCCTGTAACAAAAAAAACAATGAAACTGACAACCAAAGATAACTGAAACTAACAGAAAGATCAAAGGAATAGACCAAAATAAAAGAACAAGTTCTGCCACTGAAATTGAAGATAATTCTATGTTCTTGCAACACTACCAAAATACTACATATTTTCACATTTTTCAAGATCCTACATCTAAAGCGGCACTAATCATTTTTCTATATTGATGTCCATGAACTTTAGCAGCATCTTCTTCCTCATTTCATTACCACCATCTTCTGTCGGTTTTTTCTCATGACATAGGCTCTCTATAAAGTGGAGAAAAAAATGGTCCACAGTCTGACTTGTAATGTATTAGGAAACAGTGTTACTAAATTTTTTACCCCAATTAAACAGACATGTAATTTCTGGCCCCAATAAAATAGTTTAAATGAAGTTAAAAGGTACTTATGATGAACACTTTTGCTGTGGGCAGGATACGACATCAATCAGCTGTTATCTTGCTTGATAAACGTTGTAGTCCAGCATCCATCTTCTTGTTCTTTTCTCTTCAGCACTCATCATCAAGTAACCGTCAGCCAGTCCTTGGTTGTCCTACTCGTTATAGTTGATAGCGACCGAAACCGGGCGTTTCAATTAAAAACCCTTTTGTGTCAATTGTAGTATATAGCAAATAAGGGTATCGTTATTGTTTCTGCGTAAACCGGGATGGCTTATGCGGAATCATGGTGGGGTATGAACAGTATGAATAGTGAACACAAGGACATATAGTGGTTCATCATGCCTCGGGGGACATGGCTACGTCCACTTAGAATCAATCATCATTCTTTGGTGTTACAAATACAACGATCCCGCGCGGGGTACAAGAGCACCCACCCCGCGCGGGGTGGAATAAGGGAAGGACGGCTGAGCCTATCCCGCCTGGTGGATTACTACTTTTCCCGATCTCTATTGTCTTTCAATCAGATATCCAAATCCTATATCTAGAGGGGGAGCCTTCCTTTTATAGATAAGGAAGGTTCCCTCTTACATTACATTTCCGATGTGGGACACTATACATATTTATACTCTCATGGTGCCTTCTTGTGGAGCTTGGAGAAGCACCTTCCTGATGTCGCATTGATGATCTTTCACCATGGCGAGGTAGCCTGGACGTCGGTCTACAAGTTTCATGACTGGTCTATGGGCAGTGGAGGTAGTTTACCGACTACCGACTACAGTTATAAAAGCCGGGGATTGAGGGTACCTTTACAATTTACGTTAATTACAAAATAAGATAAACCAAAAGATGATAGTATTAGAGATATGGGGTTTTGTGATTATAAACAAAAGAAAACAAAGAAACAAAATAAAACAGAAAATATCAGATGGATGAGACGTTAGAGACTTGCAAATCCACCACCAAGTATATTTCAAGACATGTTAACAACCAAAGCTTCAATTATTAAGTTGCAAATCGGTATCAATCAAGAACAAACCGTGAACGCACTGCGTAAGTCCTTATTACTTCCCTAGATTACTTAAGCAAGATGAACTCACCGTTACCAAGCCTTTAGTATAACCAATCAAGGTATAAACGCTATCCTATCAACAAATTATTCTAAGCATTAAGATCAATGAAAGTTTGATTGAACAAGTATGCAAAACTAGTGTGCAACGCCTACCTAGCATGCAATCCTTTTTATTTGGTTTCACTTATTGTCCTATAGGTTTTACTACTTTGAAATAAGCCTTTTAACCGTTTAGGAGATTAATCAACCTATTTCTAGCCCCACTCACAAGTTCATAATGTTCTATGTTGCGCATACATGAACATAAACAAGTAAGAGTTCCCCATAAACCAAAACCAAATAAACAATTTGAAAGACTCAATAATTTAAAACCAAGGTTCAAAACAATATCTAAAACATTCTTGGGGCTTCAAACCTTACCCCTAACTAAGAGAAATCAGCCACACATGGCTGCAAAGTCACACAAGGATAACAAAAGATGACAAAGGAAAGGTAAACCGTGGATGATGGAGAGATCGATGATGACTTGGCGGCTTCCTTGTGCGAGTCCGCAACTATGGAGGTTCTGATGATGTGAGATCGTTGGCCTCCTCTAATCTTCACGTCTTCCCTTCTTTTCGTCCTCCCCCTCTTTTCTGCTGTGATTAGGGTTAAAAAACCCTTAAAACTCATCCATGGGCTTGCCAATGTGGTCTGGACCTCGAAATAGAAGTTTTGGTCCAAATCAGAAATTCGGGCAGACTGACCTTCGTCCACTTAAACGGTCATAACTTCTTCTTTAAAATAGGTATTGATGATCCGTAAAAGGTTCTGGAAAGCAGACTCTTGTATCTTTCCATTGATATATGGCACATCTTCTGGATCGTTGTGAGCTGATCACAATATTTTGTCGAATTTGACTGACGATTTCTGGCAGATTTTCTGATTTCTTTCCTTGCACAACATGGATTCCTTTTCCTTCAAGATTTCTTCTCTTTTGTCTCTTTTGAGCTCCTCGGCTTTATTTATGACCTAAAAACACAAACTTAGTTAATATGAATATTGTTAAAGGAATTACATAGCTAAATAGGGTCAGAAATACATTATAAATGTAGCATTTTGTGCTCCTATCAATAGTTTTCCCTCCATTCCTCAGGGTCTAAGTTTTGGCTGAGTGGGTATATGGTGGAATCATATACACTTTTGATGAACACCATAATCACTAGTATGATGGCAGACTTAAGAGACGAAACTATTTCGTGGCATGAGAGACCTTATTCGTCGCATAAAGACCTATGAGACGAAAACTTGGTCGCATAAGTGGTGTCACATAAGAGCCTATGCGACGAAAAAAATTTATTCGTCGCTAAATATTCCACAATGCGACGAATAAATTTTTGTCGCACCACCTATTAGCGACGAGTTTTCTGTCCACTTATAAGACGAATGTCGTCGTATCTCTGTTCTGACGAATATTTGTTCGTCATTAGTAATTCTATAACGACAAATTATTGGTAAAATTGCCGACGAAATGTTGATTCTCTTATGTGACGAATAGTCCATATCGTCGCAATGCTTTTCCGACAAAAAATATTTCATCATCAGTAGTTCTGTAACGACGAAACAGGGGTGCATTACCGACGAAAACTTGATGTAGTGATGCGACGAAACTACCGTTTTCGTCGCATAAAGTTTTTCACTGAGGCTAGTTTTATTTGCTATTTCCTTGTCCTTCCTGTTTCACTATCATCAATTCATCATCATCATCATCTATAGAAACAAAAGCTGTAAAACTCCAAATTCAGCAAACAATAAATCTTCATATATGCATAATTTGTTCATACAAAGTCTTACTCTTAGTAACACCTTGAATTGCAACTAAACAAAACCATTCATCCTAGCTTAGCTAGCCTATCCTACTCCAACTACACAAACCTTAATTAAAGCTTCTCCATCTAGCTAGCCTACCATTCTCTATCTAAAGAAAACCAACTGCACAACAACCTAATCTTAAAGGCTCCTCCATCTAAACAAAACCAACTTCACAACAACCTAACCAAAGGCTTCTCCATCTAAACAAAACCAAAATAGTGAAGCATGCAGTGATGTACCTCGCTAGTTCCTCTCAGCTTCCATGTTGTTCCCTGCATCAACATTTTCATCTTGAGGTTGTTGGGAATAGACTTGTGGAGGACACCCTGTCTGCTGTGCCATGAAAGACATCATGGCTGCTAGTTGCTGCTTCACCAATGTCATCTCTTCACTAAGTTTTTGTGAAACCGCCTCAGCTTTTTCAGTCCTCTCCTTAGCAATATGTAATCTCTCTTCCACCTCATGAACTCGAGAATGTGGAGTGGAAGATGATGGCTGTCAGACACCTGCTCTTTCAAGACCACAGATCTCTTTCCCGGCTCTTCTGCCGACTCCTGCTTCAAGCACCTTAATATTCGACTCCCACTCCAAAGGTGGGAGTTCAACCTCCGGAATGTCAGGGTTTGCATTCTTTTGTGCATTTTTCAATTCAATGGCCTCTTTTTGCATTTCCTCCTGCATATAATAGGTAAGAGATACGCTTGTAATTAGATTTGGAATTTAAATTCATATTGTAGTTGAAAAGCAGTTAAGGGTTTAATTGCACAAACTAAAAATTATCCAAAGAATATATGTAAGCTATTTGCACCAGATTTAATTAACTTACAAGATTCTTGGCAGCTTTAGAATCGTTGACTGTGTCATACGTCTCCGTGTAAGCTGGGATAACAGGAAATTCCTCACCCTTCTCTTTGTGGTAGACTACCCTGTAAATGATAGGTAGCCGCCCCGTGTGGTGCTCCAACTCCTTCTTACCACTGTTGGTCGTGTTAGCCGCCGATCGTGTCTGCCAATCACATAGTACGTAGATCACATTCATATTCATAATGTCAGGGAAAGAAAAGTTCTGGGCATTCACATTAACATTCACATTCATATATTTTTTAGTGGGTAGTTAAGTTCTGGGCATCTTAATGGGCTTCTACTTCTAAGGTTTTCAGACTCTTTCTACCATTATTCATAATTCTATGAATGAGTTCCTTGAAAAAGAACCATTGATGTAAAAAGATATATCTATGTAAGAACCATTGATAAAAGTATATTCTATGAATAATACTTTGAAATCAGGCGACTCAAAGTGCCAGTAAAGCCAGTCCCACTCATCTTGTGTGTGTATCCAATCAGACGGAATTGTTTCTCTCCCATACTCCTTATAATGCCTTGAAAAGTCCCCCTTCCAATCTCGATATATGGTACTTGCCTTATCTTCAAGCCACGCCCACATCCGTTTATCCCTAAAATCAATTTTAAAATACGGCTACAACACAAACAACTCCTCATGAGACTAAAAATTGAAATAATGAAGAATAAAAATAGTAGATTCACCATATATCATGACAAGAAGAACAAGTGCTCGATGCCAAGAATATCGAAACGTTACTGATAAGTCATTCTGCTAGATTATGCAGTGGTAAATATTTATATCATGCATATATATATATATATATACTATCTACTTGTCTAGCCAAGAGCTACATGCATATATATACTATTTATATCATGCATATATATATATATATGCATATATATATGCTATCTACTTGTCAAAAAAGTAGAATAAATAAGATTTGAAATCAGTAACCTATGATAAGAAAGTCATTATTGATCTACTTCCTCCATTTTGATTTGTAGTTTTGTACTAGTCTCTTGTAAGGCTGATTCTAATTTCAAATTTTCAAGGAATCGTGGGTAAGTTCATTCTCTTGTAAACTGTCCTAACATCACCTACAACTCATTCATCTATAACAGGACATCAACACTTGTTCACCTATAACACATCATCATCATTACTAAACTGTAAACATGAATAATGAACAATAAAAACAACTCAGGAATGAAAATTGTATAGCATTGGTTGCATACTACTTTCCAGGGTTGAATATATATCTGTATCATAATTTAGTTAATGTTAATTTTTCAAGAGCCATCGACATCGACGTATCATGCAATGATCGATGAGCTACTAAGTTAGATTACTCTAGCTATATATATTCATTTGGTTATATCATTATACATCATTTTAGTTTAATGTGCACAGTACCATTCTCAAACAATTTGCAGTGCTCCTCTCGAACTTTTAGTCTACCTTTTAAACCATTCCAAATCTGCCTAAACTCGATCTCTCTATTAAACAGGGATCCAAATTTGTCTAAATTTAGTAGGTAGGTCTTCATAGAAACATAATCCAACTAATTACAGAGTTTTCTACAACCAATATGGATACAAATGGAATCATGAATGAAGTAAATTTGATCAGGTGGTCACCACCCCCACCATCATCATTACTAAACTGTAAACAGGAATAATGAACAATAAAAACAACTCATCAGGAACCAAAAGTGTACTGGATTCTTACCGTAAGCCTGTCTATCAACTTCTTCTTCTCAGAGTCACCGATGCATTCCCAGTTTCCGGCCGACAATTTCACTTTCAATCGAATTATGCAACCAATGCTATTGACCAGGAGGCTGTTCATTGATGATGAAGACGATCCTCTGATAAAGTCGTCATACACAACTTCGATCAAGCCGGTGCATTTCACAATTCTTTTGACTTTGTCAAGGTTGCCGAACCCTCGTCGGCATTTTGGGGGAGGTCCGGTGGGCTTCTTAGTACCACGTTGAACACTAACAACATCGGACATCATCGCCTGAGCTTCTTCTGGGGTGGCGACATCGTCCTCATCCAGTGGGGGCGCTGTAGAGGCAATCGACGCTGGTGGTGGAGGTGGAGTCGTTTCACCATCTCCCGTCGTATACTGGTCAGCCACATCTTCCGTCGGCCCCACCGTATTCTCCGTCGTGCCGGAACCATATTGAATAGCACAAGCCGATCGTAATCTCTCAAACGCAATCTCCCTGGCCCTTTTCTTTGTCAATGGTGGCATGCTTGGGATTGGAATTGGGAGCGAATTTGGGAGAGAGGGTTTAGGGTTTGCGACAGAGGCGAATTGGGATTATAGGATTTCGAGTGATTCTGGCGAGGCGAATTGAGAAGGAAGTCGAAGACGGAGGCGAACTGGGTGATATATGAAATTGGGCTGAAACTATGGTTTGGGTATATTTGATATACATGAAGCGACGAATGGAAGAATATCTGGCCTAATATATGTATTCAAATTTTGGCCCAAATATTTGGCGCAAAACTCGAACGCGCTATATTTTGGCCCTTTGCGACGAATAAATATTTTTCGTCGCTTAAGATATAATTATACCGACGAATTTAGGCTTTCTCGTCGCAAAACATTAAATTTATGTATATTTTCATTAAATACATTTATTTAATAATTAATCTTTTAACAATATAAATACATATGTTTTACAGTACAATGTTCTATGTTCACATTTGGAATGTCTTACGTCTAATAATAAATTAAGTACTCATCAATCGCTATCCTCGTCGTAATCCGGATCTTCTAGATCATCCTCAGGAATTTCATCTGAATCTTCATCTTCATCATTAATGAAGTCGTGACTAGGTGTGATGTACGGCAGTGAACCGAAATCAAACCTTAAACCTGAAATTGGAATGTACTCACCTTGTGAGAAGTGGATGTCGTTGTTGATGCGAATATTGCTTGTGTCGGGGATGTCAGAAATTAAAGCTCTTGATATGGTTCAATAGCCACATTCTCAATATTTTTTTCTACCCGGCCCCCTTCAAGTGTGGTTGCGTTAAAGATACTTCTATGCTCCATCACGTTAACTACTTTCCAACTTCCACCAGCTTTCGGATCATCAAGATAAAACACTTGTTTTGCTTGAATGGCAAGCACAAACGGGGCATGCTCATACCAGCTTGTGGATATATTCACTGATAATAGCCCGTGATCCATGTTCGTACTCCTTGGAAAATTTGGGTCAGTATTGAACCATCTACACTTGAACAACACAATTGGCATACCTGCTGGATATAGTAGTTCGATGACGGCAACAACAATTCCGTAGTATGCAACATTATCCTTACCCACTACCATGATGCCGCTGTTCTGTGTCTTCCGGTGTTGATCTCGTCGTTCAGTCAGGAACTTAACACCGTTCACTACACAAGCCGCATAAACATTATGTCCTTGTGGCATAATGATGCAACTGTGGAGAGTAATCATTGCTATTTTGTTCTTGCATTCTCGTCACCTACAAACAAATGAAAATATATAAGCCTTGTACTATTATGAGACAGAGTGCATGACCTTCCCCCAATTATGAAATAGAGAGATTAAACGTACCCATTTTAAGAAATATGCAGGAAACGTTTTCTTATGCCTCTCTTCATGCCTATTCTGATACTTATGTTGAATAAGTCCCAAATGAGCATCTATATATTCCTTGACTTCGTCACAGTGTTGCAGTACCCACCAATGAGCCTCACATAACTCATCTTCTCTTAAAATTTCTGAATTAGGTAAGTTACCAAACATTCGTATATCTTCAGAGACAATTAAGAGGTTGAATGTAGGTGTTCTTACCGGGTCGAGGGCCTCTGTATTATGGAGATATAACTTGCAATACGTTACACACTCATGTGCAATGTATGCGTTACCTATTGATCCTTCCAGCTTTGCTCTGTTTCTAACAAAACCTTTATACCCACCAAGTTGTCTAAAAATAAAATAGTTAGTACAAATGAAAATATAGGGAAAATAGGTAAATAATAATAATGTGTGACAGGACTTAGGGTTATAATTATACCTTTCTATGGGAAACATCCAAATAAAGTGTATTGGACTAGTAAGAAGCACTTGTTCGGGAAGATGAATCATGAGGTGAACCATGATCGAAAAGAAAGTCGGGGGGAAGATCCTCTCCAATTTACATAGGATGTAGACAATGTCTGATTTCATTTCAACAACATCTGACTGCTTCAGCTCTCTACTGCATAATCTCTGCCAAAACTTAGACAATGCTACTAACGGCTCAACCACATCACGATGCAGATATGGTCTGATTACCACAGGAAGAAGACGTTGCAATAAGACATGAGAGTCATGACTCTTCAATCCATGTATCTTCTATTCCGTCACCTTAACACATCGAGCTATATTTCCTGGATATCCTTGAGGATACTTAACAGCACTGAACCAACTAAAAACTTTAGTCTTGAAAGCGGGCTTCACCGAGTAAGGTGCAATAGGCATAAACACTTGTCTTGACGCAGTTCTTTTTACCCATAAGTGACGTCGTAAGCCCATCTTTTGCAAATCATCCCGCCTTTTGATACTGTCTTTTGTCTTGTCTTTAATGTCGAGAATTGTTCCCACCACGTTGTCACAAACATTCTTTTTTATGTGCATGACATCTAGATTGTGTCTCATTCTCAAAGTGGACCAGTAAGGTAATTCAAAGAAAATACTCTTATGATGCCAATTGTCAAGTGCAGCAGGACGCACAGGATTTTGGGCCAACACATTTTTATCACCACTCAAATATCCAAAATCGAAAGAGTTCAACTTGTATAAAATTTCATCCCCAGACTGAATAGGGGGTGGTTCACGATGCTCTTCTCTGCTATCAAATGCATCCGCATCAATCCGCCATTCATGATTCAAATGAAGCCATCTACGGTGACCCAGGTAAACAATCCTGTTCGCGTGACGACTAGCATCGACGTTCTCTAAGCAGATGGGACAAGCCTTGTACCCTTGAGTGGTATGAGAAGATAACATACCGTAGCCAGGAAAGTCGCTAATTGTCCACATCACGACTGCTCTCATCCTAAATGAAGCTTTACTATGTCTGTCAAAAGTGGGGACTCCATTTTCCCATAATTCTTTTAGCTCATCAATCAACAGTCTCAAATACACATCTAGACACTTTCCCGGAGAATTAGGACCTAGAATTAACAATGTCAGAAAATTGTATTCCTTCTTCATACACATCCACAGTGGTAAGTTGTACGGAATTAAAATAACAGGCCAAATGCTATGAGACAGAGTCATATTGCCGCTAGGATTGAACTCGTCAGTTGCTCGTCCAAGCCTTACATTTCGAATGTCTTCCGCAAAATCAGGAAATGGTGCGTCAAAAGATTTCCAAGCCTCCCAATCTGAGGGGTGTCTCAAAACACCGTCATCTTCCCTAGGAAGACCGTGCCATCTCATCACCTTTGCAGTCTCTGATGACATGTACAACCGCTGCAATCTCGGAGTTAATGAGAAATAATGAAGCACCTTCATAGGAACATGTTTCTCTTTATCTGAAGAAGCCTCCTCATCATACCTCGACCCATTGCAGATGGGACAGTAAACAATATGCTTGTAATCTCCGTAAAACAGAACGCAATTATTCTTGCAGGCGTGGATCTTCACATAATCAAGGCCAAGGTCACCCAGGATCTTTTTTGTCTTATAATGATTCTCAGGAAGTCTATTTACAGAAGGAAGCAAAGTTTTGATAAACTTTGAATAGTCTCCAAAATGTCCATTACTCGTTCTGTGCTTTATTTTCAAATGCATCTGTGACATGATGGCATTCAAAACTGAAACTGGACAGTCGTCATACACTGGTGTCTGGGCTTGTTCGAGAAGCCTGTTATACTTCTCATAATGCGACATGTCAACTGCCTCATTGACATTGGGGGCATCATCATCAACTGCCTCTTCTTCATATCTTGAAGCATACGGGAAAACATCAAGTAGCATATTCATAGCGGGGTATATAGAAGGGTTGGCAGTACCACTAGATGACCCAACTTCATGAATGTAACTTGCCCGAAATTCCGCTAGTGTAGGATTATTTTCCTCCACCTCACCGTGTTCCGTCCATAGAGTATAATTCTTCCACATACCAAAATGTGACAAGTGTTGTTCCATACCCGATCGTGTCTGCCAATCGTCGCACATACATTTTCTACAGGGACACTTGTGCCACTCAGTTTCTGGGGCAGCATGATAATCAACAAATCTTAAGAAATCAAAGATTCCCTGTATATACAAGTGGTGGTGACTTCTGTCGTATGCCATCCAACTTTTGTCCATGTTTTGCATCTGCTGTCATAAGAGAAACAACAAATAAGCACCAAGTATATATATAGCAACAAGCCAACATTACTCATACAAATATTCGTTCTTCTTCACCTTATGCCTCCGGTTAGGGTCCTAATCCTATTCAGGATAATAAGACTTTGTTAAGAAATTTGTTGTTCTTTTGTTTCGATTTCGATGTGGTAAAATTTCGGCAGCATCTCCCTATAGTTCCCCAAGTGCATGAATATCTAAGCCTAATATGCACTCGAGGAACAATACAAGAGACTCTGTCGAAATATATATACCCACAATTGAAACCAAAAACAAAAGAACTGCAAATTACATAACAAAGTCTTATTCTCCCAAATTGTCCAAAGATGGGACAATTCAAGAACAATTTTAGTCTGTTGCCAAACCAAATCATTCTCGAATGGGATTTCTAAGGGTTAAACGTGAATGAAAGAATTTAACCATTCTTACATTCATAGCGCTAAAAAAACACAACATCATTATTTGCGCGCGCGCACACACACACAAAGAATATGCAAAGAATTATATATATATATATATATATATATATATATATATAACACTAATAGATTGTTTTATACTACCGACGGTACCACCAGAATTCTTCACCGGAAAACATGGTCTTCATTTTTTTTTAATAGGAGGAAATATATGGTGTAGGAGGAGAAATAACTTCAGCAAATGTAATGGGTAACCCAAAATTCAATACATCATCAACAAACAACATCATCAACAAAGCTATAATCATCATTATTTGAAACATAAATAGGGAAACGAAGAGAGAATGAGATTATACCAACCTATAAACTAGTGATGCTTCCTGATGATCGAGCAGAGGTAGACAAAGATTTAGAAGTCCGAATTCGATGATACTAACATCGAAAATCTATTCCAGCTGCTGTGTTTCTTCTATTTTAGATTTGGGCAGTGAGGAAAGAGTTATAAAGTCGAAAATACTTATGCGACAAACCATTCGTCGTATAAGTAATTAAACTTCGTCTCATAACACTTTTGTGACGACATTAATGGTTTCGTCACCTAGCTTTTGGGCGAGGCGAGTGATGCAAGGCGAGGAGATGGTATGCGAGGGGAGGAGGATGTATATGCGACGCGAGGATGAGGCGGGCAAGCGAGGCGGATTTACGCGAAAGAATTATCTGTCGCCTAAGTGTCCCTCTAGCGACGGAAAATGACTATTTCGTCGCTAAAACTTTTTTCCAAAAAAAAATATGGGCGAGGCGAGGAGGAGTTATGCGAGGGGAGGAGGATGTATATGCGACGCAAGAAGGAGGTGGGCGAGCCAATTAAGGCGAGTGAGCGAGGCGATCTTACGCGACAGAATTATCCGTCGCCTAAGTGTCACTCTAGCGACAGAAAATGACTATTTCGTTGCTACATATTTTTTCCAAAAAAAAAATACAGGCGAGGCGAGGACGAGTTATGCGAGGGGAGGAGGAGGCAGGCGAGTCAATTAAGGCGAGTGAGCAAGGCGATCTTACGCGACATAATTTTTGGTCACTTAAGTAAACATATTTCGGACGAAAGTCGTTTATTCGTCGCCGACGTTATATCCTAAGAGACGAAATATTTGTCGTCTCTCTAATTATATATTCATTAATTTCTTAGGTTGTAACAGAGGCGACGGTAAATTTTTCGATCGCGTAAGTTTAGCTTACGCGACGAATTGTAGGTGCGTAGCATAGGTGGATATTGAAGCGACGAATTATAATTTCTTTGTCGCATATGTGCTTTTTTTTAGTAGTGAATGTGCTTCACCTATTGGTTCCAACACACAAGTAAATTACAACTGAAACAAACTAAGAGAACAAACAACAAGCAAAACCCAGGAGAAGTTTACTGTCCCCCAGTAAACTTCTTACCCTAATACATCAGTTACAACTCACCACTCCCATTGCATTCTGAAAGAGGATGTTGGTGTCAGCAGAGTAATCTTTCCTTGGTGGTGGCATTGAGTTGAGGTGATAGAAGCATCGATCTTTGTTGTGAATCACGACCAAGGTATAGTGGTGGCTGACCGCGTGATGTACCAGAGTGAAAACTAGGTCCTTACTGAAGATGGACCACAAAGGATTAATAATGGAAAACTCTATATTCAATTCATTACATTTGAATTCCCCCATTTTTCCTCCTCCAGCTAGGAACTCTTTCAATTTTTGTTCATGTACCATCGCCGCACGCTGTATTTATAAAAGCAAGTAGTAAGATTGTGTTAATTGAAAAAAGTAACGGAGGAGACCGCGGTCCAACGACACACTACTATTTCAGGGTAGACTACTTACCGCTGCCTCTATGTCTAGGAATCTGACCGAGACCTTCTTCTTTTCCACTTCCTCTTTCAACATTTGGAGGTACACCCTGATTGTCTTCATGTACAACATAAGTCACAAATTACAACAAAAAATACATTTTAGGTTACTCAAACATCAACTTTATTGGGGTTAGTAAGACCAATAATTTTTTTTCACATTAGATGTAATATCTCCTTCTTGAATTATTCTCTTCAAGTCATCTTTGATAATGTCAATGTTACCATCACAACACTCCCAATACCGGAAACTGTGTAGACACAAATAAGTCATAATTAAGCAAGTCAAACCAGGGAACTATTTGTAATGTTATATATAAACTAGGAAAGAGTAAATTTACTCATCATTCTTGTCCTTGTTCAAATCAAACCAGTTCTTATAGTGATGCACCACATTTTCATCCAAGAACTTCCATGTATTGGTGTTGCAATTCACTCCATGAATAACAATACCATTCTTCTTTGTTCTTTTTGCTGGCTTTAGCCCTTTAGGGATGTCATACTCCCATTCTTCTTCTTTGCTCTTTTTTGCCCCACGCTTGTATGGGTTGAGGTTTCTTTCAATCTAATGCGTCTCCACAGTTTGTTTCCTTTTTTTTCTTGACATATTTCTTGACCCCTTCTGCTTGCTGTCCTTTATTCTTCATGCTGGTTTCTTCATTAATTTTTTTTCGGCCATTTGCATAGCTTGAGCAACAAGTTTGTCTAGTTTAGACATGTCGACATCGGTCTTCACAGGTTCATCATCTTCTGGAAATATCTTTTGCAACAGAACTGGTTCTGCTGGTTCAAAAAACTGCACAAAAGAAAACACACAAGTTATCCTCAAAAAAATTCAGAAAACATAATATTTATTGGGGGTCAATAAACTGATTTCTACTCTTACCTCTTCAGTTCCTGGTTCCTCCTCTCTGCAGCTATGATCTTCCTCCTCTTCAACCGGCTTTGACCTATCCTCCTCCTCCTCCTCCTTCTCCTCAGTTACACATATTTTCTGCTTTGTCTGAGCATGTTTTGCTGCCTTGTGTAACTGTATCTTGAGAGCCTTGATTTGATTTTTGTCTGCCCTCCTTTCTTTCTCTAGCTCAATCATTTGGTTGTCTGCTAACTTTAACTTACCGAGCAATTCAGTGTTTTTCTTCACCTGTTCTTCATTTTCTTTGGCAAGTTTTGTCAGCTTCTTTTTCATATCTTCCAACGGTAGCTCCTGTACACGTTATAACAACGACATTGTTACTGTTAAACAATTATATCCAAATAAACAAGTTTACTGCCCCTAGTAAACTTCTACTGGGGGCTAGTAAACTTGCAATTCATTATCTCCCTTTCAATTTCATGACCACAACACACAATAGATACCCTAATAAACAACTTTTAGCCCACTAGTAAACCCAGTAGAAGTTTACTGCCCCGCAGTAAACTTCTACTGGGGGTCAGTAAACTTGCAATTCAGTATCTCCCTTTCAATTTCATGGCCACAACACACAACAGATACCCTAATAAACAACTTTTAGCCCCCTAGTTAACCCAATAGAAGTTTATTGCCCCTAGTAAACTTCTACTGGGGGTCAGTAAACTTGCAATTCAAGTTACATTTTCATTGCCAATAGTTTTACTGGATGTTAGTAACCATTCAAATTTTACCGAATCATTGAAGCTTGGTGTTCCATTCTCATCTTGATGCCGCTCATCATTGCCGGAACTCGTTTTCTCCTTATCCATCCATGGACCTTCTATTATGAGTTCCTGTTTTTACATTTATAAGACACAAATCAGTTTAATTTAGTTTTTCGAAAAACTAAAAATACAATGCAATAGTTTTATATATATATAAATATATATATATATATATATTATTACCTCTAGAAATTCAGGTCTTCTCAAATACTCCTTTTCTTTGATGATCTCTTGTATTGACCATCTTATAAATCTGGGAGTCTCCTTCTCTTTCCTGATAATCCACTTCTTTATTTTTGTTTTCTCAAGGAACCAGTATAGAACCAGAAGGAGGCATCCGTTCAAAACTTTTGGCTCACCCTTTACATGCTTGTGAAGTCCTTGGTGCAAGAATTCTAATACTTTATGTAACCAGTTGTATTTGTCGATGCCTTCAAGGTCTTCACACTTGAGTATCAGTTTCCATTCAATGTGGTTCCCCCTTCTGCTGAAAAATAAACCTGACATAAGGTACATTATAACCAAAGAGGCTATCTTCCTTGGATCCCCTTTCTTCTTCTGAATCTTCCTCAGCTCTTCCATTAATGTGTCATCAATAACCTTTTTGGTGATTGTTCTTCTTGTTTGCTTTCCAAAGACAGCAGAATCTTCGCTTTTCTTCTTGCCCTTGCAATATTTCTGTTCTATTGTGATATCCACATCTGAGTCTTCTTTGGTTATTCCAAACATTGAATGCACATCATGCTCCGTAATTTCAATCTCCCTGTTCCCAAATATCCAGTTTTTCTTGTCACTGTTGTAGTGCCTCATTAGGATCTCAAAATCAGATTCAAGCTTCTTCACTTGATCCTCATCAATCTTGCCCAATCTAAATGCTTCAATTATTCCCTGAAAACACGTGTTGTTTATCAACTCCCATGATTCTTCTGGGATGCTCTCCTTGTATCTATACATTAACATATAAAATGATGTCAGTGAGCACTTTTGCTGCACGTGTTTGATCTTGGTCAAGCCCCCTAGTTCTCCTCCTTTGTCCTTCTTCTTTCTTCCCTTTTCTTCCTCCTCCTCCCCTGAATCTGTCTTTGCTTGTTTTCTTTTTCCGCCTGTTGATCTTTTCTGAAAAACAAACTTTTCTATTTCCCCTTCTTCATCTTCAATGTCTACCTCATCATCTTCTTCTTCTTCTTCAGCAGCAGCACCATTCTGGACCTTTTTTCTCTTTTTCTTCGACTTCATCTTCTGTAAAACTTCTGCAATATTTTGTGCTCTTCTCATAGAAGCTACAGATTCTTTAACCGAATCCTCTTCGGATTCAGAAATCACAGTTAAATGTCTTGAACCTCTTCTCATCCTGCATATAAGTAGTAAAAACTTGCATTTATAAACTGTATATGTAAAAAATAATGTTTACTGCCCCCAGTAAACTGCAGTAAACTTCTACTGGGGGTTAGTAAACTTGCAATACAATAACCCCCTTTCAATTTCAGGGCCACAACACACAATATATACCCATTCTTAACCTAATAAACAACTTTATTGCCCCTTAGTAAACCTAGTAGAAGTTTACTGCCCCCAGTAAACTTCTACTAGGAGTCAGTACTTGCAATACAATAACTCCCTTTCAATTTTAGAGCCATAACACACAACAGATACTCATTATTAACCTAATAAACAACTTTATTGCCCCTTAGTAAACACAGTAGAAGTAAACTTGCAATTTAGTATCTCCCTTTCAATTTCATGCCCATTATACACAGTAAATCTTACAAAAATCAACAAAGACAACATTTATCTCAATCTGTAACAGTTGTGAACAGAGAAACCCTAGAAATTTCATATTTTCATATTCATAGCCTTTAATCGCTATAAATCAGAACATCAAGCTCCAATATCATTAGACAAGTTCAAAATAAGCCTAAATTCAATAAAATCAAACATGTACATGTTTTTATGGATTTTCTGAGTGAGGTCGAGTGAGAGCGATTGAAGCAGAGATCGACCCCGATATTCAACCAGAGAGTGACGCCAAGCGTGAGCGATTGAAGCAGAGATTGACGCTGAGACTTATCCACAGATCGACTGAGATTGAGCCGGAGAGCGATTTCAATCGACTGAGATTTAACGAGAGAGCGACGTCGTCGACTGAGATTTAACAAGAGAGCGACGTTGATCGATGGAATGACAGAGATCGTTTTAAACCCTAAACCAGAGATCGTGATCAAGAGAGAGACAATTTTTTGATTTTCGTGGAGAGTGGGTGAGAGAGTTTTTTTATTTTCGTGGAGAGTGGGAGAGGGTGAAATTAATATGAAGTGTATAATTGTTATTTAGCGTTAAAACAGGAGAATGAGCTACTCAATACTTTTTTCATTGAAATGGGCTTTAAAATCCATGTTTTTGACTAAATGGTCATTTTTCCTAATAAGTGTATATATATATATATTTCTCGTTTATTATTCACGATTTTTTTATTATATATTTTTGTTTCATGTTATTATAGTGTACAACATGGACAAGAGCTGGATGCAATTAGGGAGGGGGTCCCCTCTTTATATAAGAGGCATTTTTGATTTTCTTGAGTTCGTGCATCTACATAGTCATCCAGGCAAACTTATTCACATATGTCCATGCAATAAATGTTTCAATCGGAAACCAGTAACATATGAAGACATGTATTCTCACTTGGCACTAAACGGTATTTGTTCTAGTTATACCACATGGACATGGTACGGAAAAAATCAAGTTCAAATGCCTACACTTGCAGAAATTCAAGCACAACATAATCAGCAGGCAAGAACTTCCAATGCTAGTTACGGGGACCCTGCTATGATGAACCTCTTAAACGATGCCTTCCCGTTCGCCACCTCAGGATATCAGGAAAATGTTGTTTATGACAACGCCCCTGACACCTTCCTTAATGTCTCCCACGTTGACTACAATAGTGATTATTATAAGTACAACAGGCTTCTACGGGAAGTACAAACCACATTGTATCTTGGCAGTAAGCATACTGTGTTGGGGACCGTCATGGAGAAAATGAAGATAAAAAACAAGAGGGGAAAGAGTAATGTATGTTTTGATGAGGATATTGCACTTATGGAGAAAGTGCTTCCCAAAGGTAATAGTTGTCTGGAAAATTTCGACCAGGTAAAAAACAAGTTGGCTGACCTCGGTCTTGATCACCAGAAGATAGACGCTTGCGTCAATAACTGCACCTTGTATTACAAAGAAAACAAGGATGAAGTTGAGTGCCCACACTGTTATAAGCCAAGGTATAAAGCTTCCACTTCATCTAAACTAGAAAAACCCGCCCATTCCTAGGAAGGTTCTTCGTTACTTCCCGTTGGGTCCTCGTTAGCAGCGTCTGTACATGTCTTCACATACGGCCAAGCATAAGAGATGGCACCAGGCAAGGCATCAGAGAGAGGAGAGGATAGATCCGGATAATCTCACACACCTCGCAGATGGGGAGGCTTGGAAGCACTTTGATCGTTCTTTTCTTGAATTTGCTGGAGACTGTAGAAATGTCAGACTCGGACTTGCAACAGACAGATTCAATCCTACTGGAAACATGAATTTGTCTTACAACATTTGGCCTATGACAATATTTCCGCACAATCTACCTCCCAACATATTTATGAGGAAGGAGTACAACTTTCTTATGCTTATGGTTCCAGGGCCGTATTCTCCAGGAAAGTGCTTGGATGTGTACATGAGACCATTAATTGGCGAGCTGCAGGAGTTATGGGAAAATGGACTCCCTACTTTTGACAGGCATGGTCAAACTTCATTCATGATGAAAGCAGCTGTTATTTAGACCATCAGTGATTTTCTAGCTTACGAGATGTTGTCAGACCAACAAACTAAGGGGTACAAGGCTTGCCCGGTATGCTTAGATGACATCAATTCTAGTCGCCACGCCGACAAAATGTGTTTCATGGGATCTCGTAGGTGGGTTGACGAGGATCATGAGTGGCGGTGGGATGTTGATGCATTTGATGGGACTGAGGAGCATAATCTGAAACCCCTAGGGAGGTTTGGTGAGTGAATTTTGGATAGGCTTAACCAGCACTGGTTCGGATATTTGAGCACCAGTAAAGATGTAACCGACTTGAATCCTCCCATGCCTGATGAGTTTAAGTATTGGAAGCACAAAAATGTATTCTTTGAATTGCCTTACTGGTCGACATTGAAAATCAGACACAACTTGGACGTCATGCACATAGAGAAGAATGTTTGTGACATCGTTCTTGGAACAATTCTGAATCTCAAAGATAAGAACAAGGACACCCCCAAAGTCCGTGTTGATCTTCAGAAAATGGGTATACGGCCCCAGCTATGGCTAGTAGAGAACAAAAAAAAAACCATAATGCCTCAAGCAGGCTACACAATCCATTCTCAGAAAAAGGCAGAAGTGTTTTAGTGGCTTCGTAACGTTAAGTATCTTCATGGGTATGTTAAGACAGGGGAAAATAAGATTACTGGGTTGAAGACTCATGACTGTCATGTTTTGCTGCAACGTCTTCTTCCCGTGGTCATTAGACCGTATTTGCAGAGTGATGTGGTTGACATGTTAGTGGTTTTGTCAAAGTTCTTTCATAGGATATGCGCTAAAGAGCTTAAAAAGTCTGATGTTCGGTCATTGCAAGAAGATATTGTGTACATCATATGCAAGCTGAAGAGGATCTTTCCCACAACTTTCTTTGACGTCATGATTCACCTCATGATCCATCTTCCCAAACAAGTGTTGCTTACTAGTCTGGTACAATATACCTGGTGCTATCCAAATGAGATGTATGCACTCATATTTATTCTAACTAATTAATCATCCTTTCAAATTAAGATAATTTTTAAAAAATATTTATTGTAAGACAATAAATACCTGTTTTGCAGACAACTGGGGGAATTCAAGAAGAAGAACAAAAACAAACGTTTCCCTGAAGGGTCTATCACAAAGGCATACATTCAGGCTGAGTGCGTAACTTACTGCATCACATATCTCAATTGGGGGAATCATCTGGAGCGGGTAGTAGACAGCAATTCAATCTATTAGTTGTTTTCAACGCTGTTCAACCATATGGCAGGTTAAGTAATTCTGAAAGATTAAGTAATACTGAGATCAAAAAGGCCCATTGGTCTGTCCTTCAACATTGTGACGAAGACGAGCAGTACTTGAAGTCCCATTTGGAAAGGCAGGATGGTAACGAAACCATACACAAGAGAGATTTTCCTGATTACTTCCCTATTTGGGTACCTTTTCCATCTCTATATATTTGGAGTTACATAAATTAAATATATGTTGCTTTTTGATGTTACATAATGTAACAACGTTGCTCTTAAAATTGTTACAGATAATGCACATTCTACAGCATTTTCCTGCTTCTTACGACCCGATATTAAGTTTGTGACGTCAGAACGAGATGAATGCGATGTCACCCAAAACAATGAAGTCATGGCTGAGGGTCTGAGTTTCAACTACTACAGGATTCTTGTCAGTGTCATCGAACTAATCTACATCAAGGGTATGCTAGTCGTGTTGTTCAAGTGCAAATGGTTCAATACTGACCCAACCAGATGAAAGAGTACAATTCTGGATTGTGGCTTGTTATCAGTGGACTCAAACAGTGTATGGTATAAGAATGAGCCGTTTATTCTTACCACCATGGCAAAACAAGTATTTTATCTTGATGATTCGGCTATGGGTGAGGGTTGGAAAGTGGTGCAGGTGATGTCACACAAGAATATTTAGAGTGCAGCTACACTGGGAGGGGATGATGAGAGTGGGCCCAGTGAACCAACAACTGATCAACCGAATGAACCATATCAAGAGTAATCTCCACATGTAGTCCCTGATACTGAGGATATTTGTGTCAACAACCAACATGTTTGAGCTATTATAGGTTACCTTCCAATTACACCATCTGAACTGAACTCGCTACAACGCAACCCTAATCATGATGATGACGGCTTCATAGATGACGAAATTGAGGAGGATGATGATTCGGACGACTCAGATTATCATGAGTACGATTAATATAACCATTATTATGGATTTCGATCGGTCTAATCTACTTTTATTAATTTAGCATAACTTTGGATATGTATTTTTAAATTTGTAACCACGTACGTACGTACGTCCAACCATTAATTATTCATGAAATTTTCCATTTTTCTACATGTGTATGTAATTTTTAAAATGCATATGTATGCTTTAAATTACATAGTACGAATACTTACATGGAGTTACAGTTGGGTTTAGTTTGAAAAGTTTCACGAAAATGGCTCGGATGTAAATATAACATAATGTCCAAAATTCTTAAATTTATATTTAGTCGATGGAACTTGAAGAATTCGTCACTTTAGTACTTCTATGGCGAGAAAGTCCCTTTCCGTCGCTTAGGATCCCAGAAATATTAGGCGGGTAAATAAAATTTAATGTTACTTAGGCGACGAAAATTGAATAAGTCATTGGCTTGGTATAACCAAGGCGACTGAAAGTGAATTTTCCGTCGCCTAGAATCCCGAAATATTAGGCGGGTGGATTTTGGGCCATTTTTTTCCCGTAAATTTCATATTACTTAGGTGACGAATATGTGTCTTAGGCGACGAATATGTGTCTTAGGCGACGGAACTTATTCGTCGCCTAAGATAAAATCAATACTAACTGCTTCGCGCAATCCACAATCCCTAAATTCACACCCATAATTCCCAAATCCCACCAGAGTTGCGCCACCGCATCGCGCCACCAGACCCCATCCACGTATCGCCACCGCATCCCCCCTCCTCTCCAATCTCGCTGCTCTCACCTTCTCACCGCCGCTCTTTTTTCAAGTTCGTATTCTCTCTCTTCTCAAGTTGATCTTGCTTGTTACTTCTGAATCGTATCTGAATTCATTTGTGGTTAAATCTCATACATTAGGATTAAGAATATAAGAGGAGTGAACATAGTGTACCTAGGTTGACGTATTTGGAATTATGGTTGATGTTTTTGAAGGCAAAAATGGCTAGCTATTGTTTTTTTTTTAAGTTGCCTACTGGCTCTTATGCTTTAGAAGTAGTGCTTGAACATGTGAAGGAGAAATGCAAAAGTTTCTGTGGGTTGAATGTGTGTGATGACGATATAGGGAAGAATTGGAAGATTAAGTACTTGTGGTTGAGAAGGGTGATAATTGGTAGGCAGGGTCTTATTATTTTATTGCAAGGCTGCAAGGATCTTGAACTTTTGGATGTTAGGGAGTGTTGTGCTTTCGATAAGGTGGATGAGGAAATAGCTAAGCTTGCTGCTAGTATTCCTAAGTTTATGTGTGAGGGTTCTAGAGTTGGACAGGGAGGAGGAAGGCACAGGGTCTTGTATGGATACCGTTTTGGAGGGCGACAACTGTTGTATGTTGGAGAAGGATGAAGAGTCTTGAATGTCCAATGAGGAGGAGAACGAGTTATGATGACATTAGAGCCTTTAGAGGACAGAGCATGAGTGTGGTGAGGGTAATTAAGGAGGGCAGATTTCATGTTGATGATGAATTATTGACTTGTTATTGGTCTGTGTACCAACTGAATTTGTTAATTATCCAAATACACTTCACATTAGACTTGTCTCAGTCGTTAGAGTTGATGTTTTTTTTAATTATCCAAAAAAAAATGTGTTTGCTCATACCAATATCTTATTGTATCATCTGCTTAAGTGGCTCACAGGTTTTGTTAGTGTTTTCTATATCGGCATAGTTTAAAAAAAAATGAAGAAAGACAAGTGGTTTGATCAACCTGTATGTATGTTTTTCTATGGACTATTTTTCATAATCTGTATCTATTACTCACTCATTTATCAACAATTGTGTTATTCATGTGCATGATATGGTGATCATGGGGAAGAGGAAGGACCAAGCCACTATGGTCAGTGCTTTGATCGAGTCAATACGACAGAGTGTCGTCTCAGCTAGCAGTAGCAGCCACCCTTCCCCCATGCCGGCTGGGACAGTTCCACCAGGGGCTCCCCCCCTTGATCGTGCGGCCCTGCTACAGTTGACACTAGTTCAACGGGATCTCCATCAGCGTCTGCAACCGCACCCGAATCTACAAGACGCATTGTTGGCAGCGCTCGAATCAAAGTTAGAAGCCCAACATGTAAGTGTATTAATTTACTGCCCCCTAGTAAAATTCCACTGCGGGTCAGTAAACTTGCAGAACAATATGTCTCTTTCATTTGCATGTCAATTATATAGAACATATACCCTAACAAACAACTGTGTTGGCCCCTAGTAAACCTAGTAGAAGTTTACGGCCCCCCAGTAAACTTCTACTAGGGGTAAATAAACTTGCAGTACAATATGTCTCTTTCATTTTCATGTCAATTACACACAACAGATATCCTAATAAACCACTTTGTTGACCCCTAGTAAACCCATTTACTGCCCCACAGTAAACTTCTATTGGGGGTCAGTAAACTTAAAGTACAATATGTCTCTTTGATTTTCATGCCAATTACATACAACATATATCCTCTTGTATATATATTAAGAATCCTATTGTATTTTCACATGTTAATTGTAGCTCCGGCCCTGAAAAAGAAGCGGGGTTTATGTTCGGGAAACAAGATGGAGGATATCATTCAACAAACGGGGCAGAAGATCAAGATGGAGTATTGCCCCCGTGTAAAAGGCCCTAGCGTGAGGGAGATAAACAGCTTGGTGGCACATGATATCGGTTGTGCCATACGGAGTCTGGTGGGAATGAAGGCAAGGACGTTCTACGACCTTGATCAGACCGAGAAGTGGAAGGTGTGGAATGCAATGTCGGTAAGTAACTGAAAAGTATATGAAAAGTCAATTTACTTAATTACATTTGTTTGATAACATATACAATTGCTTATGTAATTGGAAGGCATGAACTGACTGAATTGACATCTCTTTGTTGATAAAATTTCATGTCTAAGGATATGTTTGCATAGGACTGAGTTTTCTGATAAATTGAAAATGTTATGGATATGTGTAAAGTATGATTGAATGTGTGTAAAGTATTGTGTGTTGATATGAATTGAAAGATGTGTTTTGTGATAGTAATTGGGTGTATTAATTTTTTTATTTTATTTTTCAATGCTTAACATGAGAATTTTTTTTATTTCTTACTTAGCCGAAGTACGAGTGGGATGAAAATGATGAGCCAATGTTCAATTGGATACTGAAGAGGGCACATGAGAGGTACACGGATCGGAAGTACTAGTGTCACAAAGCATATCTGAAGGACGGGCCCTCTGGCATGCCTTCAGATTTCATTGGGAGAGAGGACCAGTGGGAGTTTCTATGCGAGCACTATGAGTCAGATGCTTTCAAGGTGATTTTTTTTAATTACCTTCATTGTTTCCCTTGTATTTTATTATTAGCTTATTCATGTATAGTTATGTATTTATAACTTGAAATGTGAAATGTGCAAGATGTTAGAACTAATCTATTTAATATTTTTTTGTGTATTAGAGACTCTCCTTGGCAAACAAGCTGAACCGTGGGGAGAAGACTATGCACCATCACACGGGGTCTTCTCCTATCATCTACACAATGGAGGAACTCAGAATACAAGGCGAGCAACTTCCAATAATTATAAGTTTTGAGAAGACCTATGTCAGGGCCGATGATGAAGATACGACCAAGAAATATGTAAGTGTCTTTCTTTTTACTATTTTATAAACTTATTAGTGATTAGTCAAGCATGTGTAAATCATGATGCAATTGGTATATATATGATCATAATAAGTTGAATGAATGTCATGTTTTCCTGCCTTTTCCAAAAACAAAAAAAGTGTTATTATCATTATCATTAATTAAGATGTCACAACCTAATTTTTGAAGGATAAATTTTCAAAAATTTGGACATGATATATTTTAAAATCTTAATATCCCAAAACCTGCTCAATAATTTCCAAACTAAAAACAAATACTGGGAATGTAAATGTCAACAAACTCATCAACCGAGTTAAACATTATATCTCCTTAATTACATCAACCTTAAAAGTTTAGTAATTATAAAGTCGCTCACATGAGCTTAAAACTAAAGTTCCATAATATAATAAAATAAAGTGCACAGAAACTAAAATCCTGCCACTATGCCTCTGCCTCAACCCTGCTAATCATCACCTGCAAGTCTAACCCCTACACCATGAATTGGTGCACCGGGTTGTAAACAACAAACCCGGTAAGCTAAAAAGCTCGTATGAGTAATTCCCAAAAATAACTCAACCCAACAACACATAAGATAAAACCGGTAATTCCTGCTTAGAACTTAGTCCAGGAATCGTCTCAAAACAATAAAATTCAAGAAGTGAGTAAATAAGATAACTCAACAAATCACAAAACAATCAAAATCATAAGTGAATCCTACAAAAAGATAGTTTATGAAGTCTACTAAAATTCACACAAGTAAGATTTAAGAATCTACTGCATTAAGCATAGTTCAGGAGATACTCAAAACAAGGAAGTTAAAAGACAACAATTAAGAACAATGTTAAAACCACATAACCAATACTTTTACAAATATACATATACCCATGAGTCACAGATACCAATAAGGTATCTCTCATGACCTACAACAAACACATGTACTCATGATTCATAGATATTAATAAATACATCTCAACAACAATAATTTATGTACCCATGGGTCCTAGATACCTTCAGGTACCTCCCATGACCTACACCAACAGACGAACTAGAGCTCTATTCCTAACCGTAACCAATCACCCGGCCAAAGGCTTGGAACCCAGTTTGACTGTCCAATATCAAATCACAAAAATAATAATAACATCATATCTGTAACCAATCACCCGATTAAAGGTTTGGAACCCGGTTTGACTATCTACACAACATTTCACAAAATAGCAGAATCATCATAACCGTAACCAATCTCCCGATTAAAGGATTGGAACCCGGTTTGACTATCTAAACCACAAATCACAATATAAAAATATCATCATCAACAACATGAGCACATCATAAAAATTATATCCTTCCACATAGGTATAATTATATGAACAAAACATAGATATTCCGACAAGAATAATCTATCAAGAACTAAAAATATTAAGATCTCATGAACCTTAAGAATAATCATATAATAGGAAAACTTGTTTTATCTTACCTATGAGCCGTTTGTGATCAAACTCATATATTTTAAAACAACCAAAAATAAATTTTTTAAATTATAATCATCATAATCATCAACAATAATCACCATCATAATTCATCATCATTTTATCATCATAAACCTTATCAGCATCACCATCATCATCATAATAATCATTATCATCAACACAATAATTATCATAATTATCATCATAATAATCATTATCATCAACACAATAATTATCATAATCATCAACACAATAATTATCATAATCATCATCACAATTCCATAAATAATTGGTTTCAAGTGAACCTTGGTGAGATGTTACTCACTTAAATAAATCTAGCTGCGTCTTCCACAAACAAAAGAGCCAAGCCAAGCCAATCACACTTCAAAAATCACCTAGCATTACACAATTAATAACCTTAGAAATCAAGGTACCGTAGGATATCAAACACCCTTAAATTAAACCTTATCCCAAAGAAGGACGACCTTCCAAGGTCATCGAATTAAACGACCTAAAACTGCTGCTTCTAATTCCCAAAACAAAAACTTAAAACCATACACAAGTCTAAGATTAACCAAAAATTCCTAGCATGCAATATTGGTAACCAAAATCTACAACCCACATATCAACACAATCGTATCGATGAGTACTACATAACCATCACCACTAATTAAACCAAAATCTACCGGACGCGTCACCACGCGCTGCCACAGGCGACTGCGCGTGGGCCCCACATACCACCCTAAAACTTCAAAATTTCGGACAAACTCCCAACACCAAATATGTAGCTCAGAACAAGGAGAGCAATTCTTATACCTGGGGTCAAGTTCAATTTGGTCAGAATTAGGTCTGAAACGTTGCCGCAAACTCGCTGCCTCAACTGTTATTTAAGGTTTGAAAACTCAACTTCAAGTTGTATGATACGCAAAAGAGTACTCAAAAGGAAGGGATGTCAAACCTCACCTAATGTCGAGCCTCGTCACCACCAGAAATGGCATTTCTGGCCAAAGTAGTGTCGCCGCAAGGAGAAGTCCACCGTAGCTCTACACAATAAGGTGAGCTAAAAACCACCAAGGATCGAACAAGGACGCCCAACACTTCCTATCCATACCGGTTTCAAGCCTGATCGGGTTGCAAACCAGGTCGCCGCCCTCACTGTGGTGCTCGGTTTGCACAGCTCAGCCTGAGTCGTCCTCACCCACCAACACAGGGAAGATTGCGCCGAGGAGAGGAAGAGAAACTAACCGGTGTCGGCGTCTAGATCGGTCGGAGGTGGCCAGAAAAGCAGGGTCCGGTCGGCCGAGTTCGAGTCGGGTCAGATGGATGACTTTAGTTCTGAAGCAGAGACGTGCGAGAGAAAAAAAGAGAGAAAAGGGGTTTGTGCGAAAATGAAAAGTGAACCCTAAAACTTTTCTCTTTATAAACTTCCCAAAATCGAAAACTAACTTTCTCTGACCGTAACTTTTTCATACGACATTTGTTTCACACGTACCGCTTGTCTACGAACTCGTAGCGCCAAACTCTATAACTTTCATGAAGGAGTTTCTCGAGAAACCCAACAAATAAAAAGTCAACTCTATAACCCTTAAAGAATAAAGAACTGTTTCGGGTAAATTAAGCGTATCAACACTTCCGCCCTTTCTTCGAACCTCAAAAACACACTAACTTCTAACTCGAAAACTCTCAAATAATATTATATCAAATTTCTGGGGTATTACATAAGACGTAAAGTTTTAGGGTGAGAAGCTGAGTTTTCCTGTGATGAGATTAGAAACTTCCCTGTTTATAATCAAACCTGTTTATAAACTTCCCTGTTTATCATTATCATTATCATTTTATTGTCAACTTCTCTTTTTATGATCAAACCAGCAGGTCTATTAATAAATGTTTTTGATCAAACCATGCATTGAAAAGTTTCCCTGTCACATCTCAATCTTAATTTTTAACCTATTTACTAGCTTGGCATTAATAAGAGTTTTACCATCTTCGTAAAAGAGTTTATAGTTTCAAAGGTCCCTAGAGGGGTGTTGAAGGACGATTATTTCGGAGAAATTGTTCGTAGGAGAAATATTTGAATACGGTAAAAATAGTAAATTTTAGTTAGTAAAAAGGTAAGTTTTATTTAGGTATTATTTTTGGGGTGTTAATTTTTGGAATTGGGTTTTATTTGGTGGTGTTGGACCGGTTTGGGAAGAGAAGCCCAAAACATCTCTCTCTCTTCTCTCTCCACCCTCCCGACTCTCTCACTCTCTCTCTCCCTACCGGACGTCTTCCGCACCCGTTCGTCGCCGTCTAGCCACCACAAACCGCCACATCGGTCCCAATCGGTCGGCCCTTGTTCTCTCTCCCTTCCTGGACTGGTGGTAACCTCCCTACCGCCGCCGTGAGAGAGAAACCACGCTCGAAAGGTCCGACTACCCATAGCTTTCTGTCGCCGGAACTCCCTCCTCCAGCCGCCATAGCTGGAGCCGCTTGGCTCGTTTGAAAGCCCTCCTCCCATGCAGCAATCCCACCAAAAGATTCACTCCCTCTTGAGCTAGGTAAGGAGAATTGGTGAGTTGAAATTATAGGGCTCTATTTTATGTTTTTATTCGATTGACCCAGTTAAGGCTGAAATTGGTTTGGTGCTAGTTAGGAAAGTTATAGAGGGGATTAAGAGGAAGATGCTGTTACATTTTGGTAGGCATTAGAGGTTGCCTGAGTTGGCTGCCGCTGTTAGGGGGATTTTCATGGTTTTAGATGTGTAATATTAAGGGGAGTTTAATGGTATGAACTATGAAGTTTAGAATTTTTTGAAGGAGTTTTGAATAGGTTTTGGATTTTTTTTTAAAGATTGGTGAAGGCGGTTAATTTGTTAGAAATTCGGCCGTTAGATTAATGTTGTTTAGGTTGTAGAAGGTTGGTTTAACGCTACCGGTATTTGTGATGAAGTTTGGACCGTATCGATTTAAGAATGGCGAAGTTGGGCAAGGATGAGTGTGGATAAGGCTCATATTTAATTTTGTCTATTTTTTTTATATAAGCGTTGGTATATAGTTGGGGATTAATTTATGTTTTTGAAACAAGACGTGAGGAGACTCGAGCAGAAGAGGTCTCGAACCGACATTAGGCTTAGGCCTAATTATTGAGTGGACTTTTGTTTTAAATAATATGCATGCATTGGTTTACTGTTGAGCAAGTCTTTTTGTTGAAGCTTTTGACGATTTTATTTATTTTGAAGAGTTACCGAAAATGAGATTTTTCGGTAAATTATAAATATATTTATGAGGAGAGTATGTATATAAATGCTAGCTAGCCATATGTGTCTGTCCACCTTAATGGCGTAATATATAACCGCATTATGGTGTGATGTGAGCGTTAGATGTAAGCGTAGTAGCCATATATGAGTGTTTAATTTATATAGGGGATATGGACACATATTTATACACCCGTCTGTCCACCTTAATGGCGTAGTGTATTACCTCATTAAGGCGTGGCGTGAGCGTTAGACACGAGCGTAGTAGCCATATATAAATTATTTTAAATCTATAAAATAATTATATATGGAGTATGGACGTGTGTAAATACATACATATATTGGTATATATTTTTGAGTTGAAAAAGCTTGATATTTATGAGATAAAAGATTTATCGCTTCGGGCATGCATTCAATTTCTTTGGAAATTAAATTTGGAAAGTATAAATATTGTTAATTATTTTCTTTATTTATTTTTTTTATTTTTTTCCACTCACTCTAAAGTTTGCAAATGTTTTCCCCTGAGCCATTCTTTTTAAAAATGCTCAGTCTGTAGAGTTCGGGTTGACACTAGTAGGAGACCAGGCATAGTTACCCACTTCTCCACCACTTTTCACCAGTAGGTTACCTGTTAAACCTACCAGTGTATTTTCTTGCTTCCTCTAGTTTTTAGTAGCTCTAATTACACTTTGGGTCATTGTATAATATTTTGGTGGTGTGCTAAGACTGTGGATATACATTTTCGAATATTCAGAGGATGAAGTTGGTTTTATTAGTTGGTTATTTATGTGATGAGTTCGAGGATGGTTGGGTCCTTTTAGGAGGGTATTCTGAATTTTTCCGGGTTAGGGTTGTCCATTTTCAACAGAGGTTTGCCGAGTTTTTCAGTAAATTTTCCTTAGAGGTGGACCCCGCAAGACTTACTTCGGGTTTCATAGTGAAATTTGGGGTGGGTCTTGACATTCCCTGTCTATTATTAATACAGGTCTATTAATACTTGCACATTTTATTGTCAATTTCCCTGTTTATGATCAAACCATGCATTCGAAAGCTTGACAGGGAAGCTTCCCTGTTTATTAGGTACACTTACCATCCTTGACATTTATTATGATGCATGATTGATCAAGTTTATTAATAAGCTTCTCTGTATTGTTTGATCAGATGTACCTAATAAGTGAAGTTTTCCTATTTATTATGCAAAATGTGTCAAGTTTATTATGGAAATGTTGAGCTGCATGTTTTTTTTTTTATTAATTGTTGTATTTTAAATGCAGAATGACATGGTTGATGAGATTAATAAATGAAATGATACATTTAAGGAACAACACCCTGACACAACGGAGGAGGAGATAATGAAAAGTGTTCAGTCATAACAAATTGAGGTTTTGGGTATGGTGCTCAAAACTTGGAAAGGAAAGGAGATCAGAGGGATGAGACGAGGAGGCGAGCGAGACTTAAGCTATTCTTCAATTAGTTCCACTTCACGTAGTCGTTCTCATAGAGTTGATGATCAGCAACTCTACGAGGTGCAGGAGCGCTATGAGCAGAGACTAAAGGAATCAGAGGTGCGTGCCCAGCAGCAACTCCAAGAGGTCAAGTAGCGTGCCCTGCGTGCCGAGTCTATGTATAGTGCTGTTTCTTCCCAAGTTGCAGCCATATATGAGCACCACCTAGGTATGCCACCTCCTCCTCCTCCACAATTTCCTCCTCCTCCTCTACAATCTTCTCCTCCTCCACAATTTTCCCCACAGAACAATGATGATAGAGGCGACTTTCCAGGATTGGACGAGAATGTTTCTTAGCATTGGTGATTTTGTAGGACTTCATTCATAGTTTAGGTAGATAATATGAACAATTTTCTAGTTAGTTCATTATTTTGTATATATGAACAATATTTGTCCATCTAGTATATATCATGATCAATATATATATATGAATATGTTTTCCAAATCCAGTGCTTCCTGCCTGCTGTATCTGTATGTGTTTGATTATTGTTACTGATTTATAATTTTTGAAAACAGTGAATAAGGTAAAAAAAAAATTACACAGTAAACAAAAAGCTTTTAGGCGACGGAAACAATAACATTTGTAGCCCGAGATAAACCACATAGGCGACAGAAAAAATAACATTCGTCGCCCAAGAAAAACCACATAGGCAACGGACACAGTAACATTCGTCGCACAAGATAAACAACCTAGGAGACGGAAAAAGTAACATTCGTCGCTCAAGACAAAACCACCTAGGCAACGGAAAAAGCAACATTCGTCGCCTAAGACAAATCACATATCCGACGAATATAAAGATTGATTGTCGACTAAAAACTGTTATACATTCGTCGGTTTAGAACTCTGCCAAAGAATATTCAGTCGCTTAAGGGCGATTCAATATTCGTCGGTAAACATACATACCGACGATAGTTTCGTCGGCTAAACACAATTACATATTCGTCGGTTAAAAACTTTTCCGACAAAAAAATTCCGTCGATAGAGAATTTTATCGACGAAGTTGTTTGTCGACAAGGCAGGTTATGATCTGTCGGGTAGGATCCCTCTTAGTCGACGACTAACTTTATTTCCGACGCCTAAGTGTCTACCTCACGATACTTAAGCCACAGAACTTAGTCGACGGATTATTCGTTTGTCAAAATCCTATGCGACGAATAGTTAGTCTTAAGTGACGAGTTGTTTCTGTCGCCTAACACGAGATTTCCTGTAATGTCTATACATGGATGCCTTTTAAGAGTTTAAGTCGTTTTTGTTTAACTTTTCTGTGAAAGTTCTTGCTATGCCCCTTTACGTGGCCCACATCAAGTCGCCATCTTGAGCTCAACGCAGCAGCCAAGATATTGCTGTACAAGAGGATATCCAAACTTTATAATACAAGTATACTGGGTACAATTTCTTCACCGGAAAAGTATATTGTAACAATCATACAATTGGAAGAAGAAATCATTATTATGACATGCATATTTCGAAGCTTTTGGTTACATAAATTTTCAGTTTACTTTACATGTCTTCAAGATGCTTTACATGCTACTCGATCAGTTCTACAATTCTAAAAATTCTGGTTGAAGGGGACTCTAAGTATTGTGTTCCTCATAGAGTGGAGGTGACTTGGAGGATTAAATGTCTGGCTCCAGAATATTATATATATATATATATATATATATATATCAAGAATCTAACATTGTAGTAGAATTGCAAATTTTGATCTTCATGATGTTTCTGACTTAGTTTGGTTGCCTACTCTCTTTGTGTCCCAGACTTTCTATCTGGATCAGTTAGGTGGGGCAGTAACTACGTGGTCTTGTGTTGTAATTTTTTTGTTTTAATTTGTTTCTATCCTAAAAAATAAAAATAAAATAAAAACCTTCTTCAAGTTCACCTTATTGAAAGGGTTAGAGAAGTGGAAGAAAAAATATATGATTTTCAGAAAATGTTGGGTAAGAACTAGGAAGTGAGCGAACTAGAGTGCTAGAACCTAGAACGGTACGCTCACGTTCGGCGTCATTGTATGTTTGCCCATAATGTGACGTCTAGTTTGCTTTGCATTAACTTAATTGAGAGATGAGACTCCCTCATCAGTTTAATTATCGATGAGTAACTTTTGACTTGTGAATAGCTAGTCTTTCTGGGAAAAAAAATATAGAGCAAGGAGCTCCAATCAAACTTCCAATTAACACATATCACTATATCAGAGTATTGGATTATCTACATTCTCATTGCTAGCCTAATTTAATGGAAATGATTCTCGTAGTAGCTACTTGAGATGTATCCTCTAAATTATATTGATTGACACATGTAATTCATGAGCTTTATTCTTGACTCTTGCTTGCTTCCCATGCCATCATGATCTGGCTTAATTTTCAGCCAACAGCTACAGTACAAAGATACGCCTTAGTACTATGCTAATAGACATACAAATTAACAACCAGAAAAGTTAAAATTCAATTCTTTGGTTGCCTCGCCTCATCCTTGAACTCATGCCCACCGTGTCAAACCCAGTTGGAACCTTGCAACATCCCAGCTGTGATTTACCTCCTCCAACTATGTCAGAGTCCGATGACCTCATCGCCGATAAGTTCGAACCCTTTGCAAGAGCTACACTGGCCTTGATGGCAAGTGAACACAAGTCTTGGAGAGACAGTGGTGCTTTTAACTGAGAATCTGGCATGAGGAAGTATATTTGACCCAGCTGCAGCTCTTCTTCTTTAGGAACTTGAGGGGCGTCCATGTCGACGAACATGGACTCCGAGGGGCAGAGGAAGCAGTTGGGATTCTTTGAGAGAATGTGGGAGGCTTTCACTGGGTTCCTGAGCTCTTGTAGCTTTCCATCCAAGTGAACGATCTTTACTGTGCTTGAACCATTTACAATTCTTCCACCTTCCTTCAAGCACTGAGTAGATGCACAAATACCCATTGGAGAGATTGTTTAGGAAACCGAGGATGATGTTGGGTGGAGGGGAAGAGGGAGTACGTTGTTATATATAGAGGTAGGGGAAGGAGAAGAAGCGCATACAAGAAAGTATAGGGCATGATTGACCATAAAAAATAACCATTGTTGACGCATGCACAACAATTTTAAAGAAATTCCAAAGCATGAAGCGCGTATGGGGTCGTCATTTTAAGGCTTGAAAGGAGAGTGGGAGTGTTTGAAAATGGCTTATGTGTGGCATGACTTCTAGTCCCAGTGTTATGGCTAGGGCTAGGCACTTAGTATCGGAATTCCGATCCCGTATCGGTTCCGTCTCGAAAGTTGACGGGACGAAACGGGATAAGTTTTAAAAATGACAATCCAGTCCCGTCCCGTCCCGTTATGGTAATGTTGAAACGGGACGGGACGGGATCGAGACTATCCCGAAAAATCTCGTTCCGTCCCGTAATATTAGAATACCTAATTTTAATCATTTTATATTTGATTTGTTAGGTTGCATGATGTTACAATGCACTCAACCACACTTAATTTGGTCTAAAACAGTAAAACCTAAACAAACAAAAAAATTCGATCTCACTCTCAATTCTCAAATAGTCAAACATAACGCCAGCACTCCATGTGTCTCCCTCCAGCCTCTTAACCAAATTTGATCCCCAAATGCTAGATGTTTAGTACTTTTACAATAGGATGTAATTTAGCACCTATGCACCTATGTACTTGTTGATTTCAGTACTTTTAATTTCATTTATGTTCTTTTTTTTGCTTGTGTGATTTTTGATATTTTTCAGTTGTTGTTTTAGGATTAATTTGTCGGGATCCCGATCCCGTCCCTGTTCCTTTCGGGATCGGGACGTACGAGACAGATTTCTAACGCATTCCCATCCCGTCCCGTCCTTGCCCAGCCCTAGTTATGGCTTCTATTCCCACAGTACAACTAGTAAACAGGATTGGAGATGTGTATAATCTTCCCAAATTACACGCATGTACATAGATTCTTCCCAACAATCTTATTGCTATGGTATTCAGTATATGGCCTTATTTACACATACCATGTGGATGGTTTTCAGTATATTGTTTTGTTAATTATAATATAGTAAAATCTTCGTATATATGGTCTCTGAACAATTACCAAACGCAATTTCGGTACATACAAATTTTCATAGTCCGGTGAATGCCAACGGATGGACATGGGCACACGTTGTATGTTGGGTATAGGATTTTTCTCAGCTGCGGACGTCCGCACCAATGGTTTTGGTGCGGATTTTCATTTTTGCATCACTTTTCGATCGAATTTTCTCATCTCCACCGTCTAGTATCTAGATAATATTGTGTAGATCATCTCTGCAAAATTTCAGACAATTTGGTAATCGTTAAGGCACTTAAACTCGAAAAACCAATGGACGGACTGAATTCTGTCAAACATGAACCGTTCATGTTTATAACAGAAAGACGCCACTTTGAGGGTCTTAACGATTACCAAATTGGCTAAAATTTTGCAGAGATACACAGTATTATCTAGATACTAGATGGTGGAGATGAGGAAATTCGATCGAAAAGTGGTGTAAAAATGAAAATCCGCACCAAAACCATTGGTGCTAACGTCTGCAGCTGAGAAAGGCTATATATATATATATATATCAAAGCCGGGAGTCGTCCGATCATTTTGAATTTTGAATTGCTAAACGATCAGACAGCTCACGGCTTGATGTATATCATACAAATTAATATATATAGCAGCCGAACCCATGTTTAGATCACTGATTTTTAATCTCCAACCTCTTAGTTGGGGACTTGAATGAGTTTGAACATTCAATATCGGCTAAGTAAGTTTCAATCTTTTTTTTTTTGGAAAGAAGTTTCAATCTTGCAATCTGATCCAGGGTTAAGGTTTTGCATAGGCTATGCGACCCTGTCCACCTAGCTTTCTTAGAGGTGCCATTTGAATGCTAGATTTTCAGTGAAGCTTCATTTCAAATATGACTAGACGTTCAGGTTATGTTGTGTTTGTGGCCTGCTGGAGCACCCGGTAGCGGACTACAGCGTACGGCCGCATCTAAGTTCAAGATTCATTGAGATTGAATCCATGAAGACACCTTTTGGGTTCAGGGGTGCAACTAGGGTTTCAAAAAACCCTAACGCTGATTTTGTGATTGTGAAACTAGGTTTTCAGGGAAGAGGCTCTGCCTTCAGGTCTGGACCTGAGGTGAGGCCCAAGAGGCGGCCGCCTCAGGCCCAAAATAATGAGGGGCACCAAATTTTTTTTTTTCCTTAACTTTTCAACTTCTTCCGCGACTTCTCTATACTCAATAGTCATAGATTACAAAAATTTGGGATCTCCGAATTTCCATCGGTTATCTCTGAATTTCTATCGGTTATCAAGCAATATGTCTTGGAACTCAAATCCATCGGTTCCTCAAAGCGATTTAACCTCTCTAGATAGGCTGAATAACCTACTGCATGATTTCAATCTCTGTGACTCCACCCAATCCAGTTCTCCAGACTTAAGTCGATTTGCAACTCATCCAACTCTCCAAGGTATACCTCTTTAACTCTTTTCTGCAAATCTGCAATGAATCTAATGATTCTTGATAGGAGCACAAAATGCTACATTTATAATGTATTTCCAATCCTATTTAGCTATGTAATTCATTTAACAATATTCATATTAACTAAGTTTGTGTTTTTAGGTCATAAATAAAGCCGGGGAGCTCAAAAGAGACAAAAGAGAAGAAATCTTGAAGGAAAAGGAATCCATGTTGTGCAAGGAAAGAAATCAGAAAATATGCTAGAAATCGTCAGTCAATTTCGACAGAAGATTGTGATCAGCTCACAATGATCCAGAAGATGTGCGATATAGCAATGGAAAGCTAAACGAGTCTACTTTCCAGAACGTTTTACGGATCATCAATACCTATTTTGGAGAAGAAGTTAGGATCATTTGAGTGGCCGAAGGTCAGTCTGCCCAAATTTCTGATTTGGACCAAAACTTCTATTTCGAGGTCCAGACCACATTGGCAAGCCCATGGACGAGTTTTGAGGGTTTTACAGCCCTAATCACAGCAGAAAAAAAGGGAGGATGAAAAGAAGAGGAGGACGTGAAGATTAGAGGAGGCCAACGATCTCACATCATCAGAACCTCCATAGTTGCGGACTCGCACAAGGAAGCTGCCAATCCATGATTGATCTCTCCATCATCCACAGTTTACCTTTCCTTTGTCATCTTTTATTCTCCTTGTGTGATTTTACAGATATGTGTGGCTGAATTCTCTTGGTTAGGGGCAAGGTTTGAAGCCCCAGGAATGTTTTAGATATTGTTTTAAACCTTGGTTTCAAATTATTGAGTCTTTCAAAATGTTTATTTGGTTTTGGTTTATGGGGAACTCTTGCTTTTTTATGTTCATGTATGCGCAACATATAACATTATGAACTTGTGAGTGGGGCTAGAATTAGGTTGTATAATCTCCTAAATGGTTAATACAACTTAATTCAAGGTAGTAAAACCTATAGGACAATAGGTGAAACCAAATAAAAAGGATTGCATGCTAGGTAGGCGTTGCATACTAGTTTTGCATACTTGTTCAATCAAACTTTCATTGATCTTAATGCTTAGAATAATTTGTTGATAGGATAGCGTCTATACCTTGATCGGTTATTCTAAAGGCTTGGTAATAGTGCGTTCATCTTGCTTAAGTAATTAAGGGAAGTAATAAGGACTTACACAGTGCGTTCACGGTTTGTTCTTGATTGATACCGATTTGTGACTTAATGATTGAATCTTTGGTTATTAACATGTCTTGAAACATACTTGGTGGTGGATTTCCAAGTCTCTAACGTCTCATCCATCTGGTATTTTCTGTTTTATTTTGTTTCTTTGTTTTCTTTTGTTTATAATCATAAAACCTCATATCTCTAGTACTATCATCTTTTGTTTTATCTTGTTTTTTAATTAACATAAATTGTAAAGGTACCCTCAATCCCCGGCTTTTATAACGATACTCTTATTTGCTATATACTACAATTGACACAAAAGAGTTTTTAATTGAAACGCCCGGTTTCGGTCGTTATCAATTCTTTATCAATTTTTTATTTTTCAATTTCAAAGGTACTTATATCCGTATATATGATCAAGAATTTATAATTTGAGAAGTGGGTTTTAAATTATACAAAATAACTGTCTTCATTCATAGAATTGGGTTTTAGAATTTGAGAATTGGGTTTGTTTTTTTTTCCTTTTCTTGTTGTTAATCTGTTATAGATTCTTGGTAATGGTACTGTAGATGGATAGTTGAGGATTAACATCAAGCTCAAGATGTTCAAGTTGGCATTCTTAATTTCTTATCGCAGCTCGTGTATTTCTGCTGAGAGTTGGTTGACTCGGTTCACAATTTCACATTGAAGTGCCAAGAGTATCAAATATGTATCATTATTCATTAACCAGTACCAAGACATAATGAGAATGGTACATCGGTACAGGACAAAAATTTTGTTGTTTAGGCTCCCTATTGTATCTTCCTTTGTTGTTTTTTCAAGGAATCAAGGTGTTAGGTTTTGGTTATTCTGGGTTAAGGTATTGCAGACCTGCTGAGCTACTGTGGGGACCATAGATGTTACTGCGGTGTCATAATGTTGGGTACTTCTTTTGTTCCTTTAAAGTTTTTATTTGGTCTTGAGCTATTCCTTTTATCCACAACTATTGTATTGATGACACAAAAAGTTTGGTTTCTATTCTATGCTTAATAAATTTTGTTGTTGTGTAGATATGCCTCCAATACAAAAACAAAAGTTTGGACATGAGAAAAGAAAAAAGAAGCAGAAGGAAGAAGCATTGAGTCAAAGTCAATCAAGGAGCATTGATAAGTACTTTAGTAGCAAGCAAAGGGCAGAGAGGGTAGACACTATAGAAGCCAGGGAACAAGATGTGACTATCAATGAAGATCCACAACAGCATGCCAATGAAGATCCACACCAACCTGTTAATGAAGATCCACACCCGTCTATCAATGAAGATCCACTACAGCCTGAGAATGAGGAAAATGAGAAAGGTGAAAATATAAATCAAGATCATGAAGTGATTGTTAATGTGCCTGCATAAGTTGATAGTGATATACATCATGAGCCCTTGTTTCCTTTAAATGTTGATGATCCAGCAAATTGGGAGAAAATGGGACAAAACATTAGGGATTTTCTAGTTGAAAGAGGGCCCAAAAGAGATGATGGTTTGTACGTTGTTTCCCGAATATAAAGCCGGAAGACATTTCGAGTCAAGCATTATAAGCGGTTGCTACCTAATGGTGAGAAAATTGATAGAAGGTGGCTTGTATATTCTGTGTCGTTAGACAAAATCTTTTGTTTTTGTTGCAAGTTGTTCAAGACTCAGAGAAACATGAATCAGGTTGGTCAGTTGGGAAATGAAGGATTTTGCTACTGGAAAAATCTCAGTCGATGTCTCAGCTCTCATGAAACCAGCAAGCATCATATTGGTTGCATGACTCAGTGGATTGAGTTAGAAAAAAATTGAGAAGTACAAGACAATTGATGAAAGTGTGCAAGTGGCTATCAACAAAGAGAGAGAGCACTGAAAGCAGGTACTGAAGAGAATAGCTATTATTCAGAGAATTGCAAAAAATAACTTGGCACTTAGAGGTGATTGTGAGAAGCTTTTCGTTGACAACAACGGAATTTTCTTCCAAATGATTGAGATGGTTGCAGAGTTTGATCCAGTGATGCAAGAGCACCTCAATCATATTCAACAACGGAATGTTCATTATTCATACCTTGGCCCAAAGATTCAAAATGAATTGATAGTGATGTTGGTTGCTGATGTGAAAAGTTCAATTCTTGCAAAGATAAAAAATGCAAAGTATTTTGCGGTCATACTAGATTGCACTCCAGATGCAAGCCACGAAGAGCAAATGTCCCTTGTTATTCTATGTGTGGATCATTCAGCAAATAAAGTAGCAGTGGAAGAATTTTGGCTTGAGTTTTTGAAGGTTGATGATACATCAGGGCTTGGCCTTTTTAAGGAGCTTCAAATTGGCTTGAGCAAACTTCAATTGTTCAACTAGGCTCATCCAAGCTCAGTGTGATGTCTTATAATTGTCCGAAATTAATGAGATAGTGGTTTCAAATATGCCTTGCACTATCGACCCTCCACGGACATGCCTGGTTATACTGACTTAGAGTTACTTAAAGCTTTTGATTTCATATCCCCCTACGCTATTAAACCAATTTCCATCTTGCAAAAGATGTTGAAGACTTATCAAAACCGGACAATCATCATCATGATATAATCCTCTAGGTCCTCTGAGTTAGTTTATGTTCATGTCAGGGAGCTTTTGCTAACTAGTCATGGAGTTTACGACCTTGGAACGACCGAAAGGACTTGGTTTTGATTATACACAAGTCACTTTTGGCTAAGGCAAATGCCTACACGCCACCTGCAAGCTTCACAGCTTCGCACATGCCAATTCTGCGAAAAACAGCAATCTGTCCCTTCTGGATAGTCAACTTCGTTTGAGCTTTGTGAACAGATCCGGATGAACCAGACAGTGAGCTTTATATCATTGGAAAGCTCTACAAGTCTAGTTTGCAAAACGTTTTGCGGTTTGTCCATATTTATTTTAACGAAGAAGTTATGGCTGTTTTAGTGCGCATAGGTCATTCTGCACAAAAATTTTTATGAACTCTTGGGATTGCAGTTTTTGTAGCTTCTTTCAATCCTTCTAAATGGTTCAGGTGAAACGATTTACTCTCCTATTCACTCCATTTTGTAGATAAGTCTCATAGAGACAATGAGTGCCTCGCAAATAGTGGAACTTCCCACAACATTCTAAGATACCGGTCATTCAAGGACGCGGTTTAGCTTAAATCTTGATGTCTCATGGCACCATGATCAACGTCACAGATGCCCTCTATGCATTGAGAGGCAACCGAACCATGTTAAGCTTTAAAGATATTCCTGCTAATAGTTTTCATTTGAAAACACACTGTGAGAATGAACAAGAGTTCTTTTGTGTATACCTTCTCATGAATGCGGACTGAAATGCATCTTAGAGAAGTTTCTGAGTCAATCTAGTAGACTGTATATCACTATAATTTGAATATCGAATCACATGTTGTCGCCAAACATGATATTTGGGATACCGACTCATATAGGCTTTGTTTTGACCACTTTAGGTCATCCTAGAAGAGATATAATAGTCCAAATTTTGAGAAATTCTCACGCACATCCATTTTTATGCTCAAAACGAAGACATTCGAGATCTAGCTTCTCCATGAAGCATGATGGTGATGCCATGGTTGTAAATGACATCACCCGGGGGACATTGACCTCACCTGAACACTGCTCCAACTTCCCGGAGGCTGTCCAGTCAATTTCTTAAGCAATTGAGGTGCACCAGCCTTCCCTCGATGTCTCATTGGCCCCCTGCAATGCTAATTGCTCGTTTTAAAAGCCTATTTTTTTAGCAAAATTAGGAGCGAGACCCTTTTACGCTAAATAACAAAAAAGTGAACATTTCATCAGCTTGTGATTGTGTACGAGGATTGACACGAAATTGCAATCCTTGAGCTCAGCGGGATTGAAACGGTTCTCCAGTCCTTAAGCTCGACTGGATGTTATTCCTAGGTGCCAAATTGCAATGCCACTGCGCATAATGATGAGTCATTTGAGATTAATAAGTATTAAGGTTGGATATGAATCTCCACCTATAATCCGTATACGTAGAAACCTTGTTAGGCGATCTCATTCACAGCTAAATTACGGATTGTGTCACATCTCGACTCTTAAATTTTTACTTTATTTGCTATCATGGTGTTAATAAGAGTTTTATTGTCTACGTAAATGAGTTTATAGTTTCAAAGGTCTCTAGAGGGGGGGGGGGGTTAAGGGACGATTATTTCGGAGAAATTATTCATAGGAGAAATATTTGAGGACGGTAAAAATGGTAAATTTTAGCTAGTAAAAATGGTAAGTTTTATTAGGGTATTATTTTTGGGTTATTTAATATTTGGAGTTGGGTTTTTATTTGGTGAGTATAAGGAGTTGGGCCGGTTTGGAAAGCCCAAACCTTATTCTCTATCTCTCTCTCTCCTCTCTCCTCTCTCCCGATTCTCTCTCCCTCTTCCTCTGCCCGGAAATTCTTTCCAGCCGTTCGCTGCCGTCCGGCCGCCTCAGACTGCCACACCGGTCCTAAACAGACGGCCATCGACCCAGCCATCTTCCTAGACCGGTGGCAGCCTCTCTAGCGCCTCTGTGAGAGAGAAAACGCAGCTGAAAGGTCTGACTGCCGTGGTGGTTTTCTCGTCGGTGTAGCTTGGCTCGTTGGAAAACCCTCCTCCTGTGCAACAATCCCTCCAAAGGACTCCCTCCCTCTTGAGCTAGGTAAGGAGAAATGTGGAGTTGAAATTCTAGGGCTCAATTTTATGTTTTGGTTCGATTACCCTATCTAGGCTTGGAATTATTGTTTGTGCTAGTTAGTGAAGTTGTTTTGCATGTTGAGAGGAAAGTTCTGCTAAATTTTGGTAGGCATTGGAGGTCGCCGGAGTCGGCCGCTGCTGTTAAGAGGATTTTTATGGTTTTAGATGTGGAATATTAAGAGGAGGTTAATGATTTGAATTTTGGAATTTTTGGAGGAATTTTGGATAGGTTTAGGATTTTTCAAAGTTTGGTATTTTGGCCATTAATTTGGATAGAATCCGGCCGTTAGATTATTGTTGTTTTGGTTGTAGAAGGTTGGTCTAAGGCCGTCGGTATTTGTGGTGAAGTTTAGATCGTATCAATTTTAAGATTGACGAAGTTGGGCAAGGATGAGACTACATAAGGCCACATTAAATTTTGCCTATTTTTTTATAAGTGTTGGTCTATAGTTGAGGATTTAATTATGTTTTTGAATCAGGACGTGAGGAGGCTCGAGTAGAAGAGGTCTCAGACCGACTTCAGGCTTAGGCCTAAGTTGTGAGTGGACACTTGATTTAAATAATGTGCATGCAATTGTTTATTATTGAGTAATTTATTTTGTTGGAACATTTGACGTCATTTTTATTTGACAATTTTATTCATTGTGATGAGTTACCGAAAATGAGATTTTCGGTAAATTATAATATATTTATGAAGAGAGTGTATATATAAATGCTAACTAGCCATATGTGTATGTCCAGCTTAATAACATAATATATAACCGCATTATAGTGTGACGTGAGCGTTGGACACAAGCGTAGTAGCCCTATATGAGTGTTTAATTCATATAGGGGGTATGGGCACATATTTATACACCCGCCTGTCCATCTTAATGGCGTAGTATATCACCGCATTAAGACGTGACGTAAGCGTTGAACGTGAGCGTAGTAGCCCTATATAGATTATTTTAAATCTATTAATTTATATACGGGTTATGGGAGAGTGTAAATACATATATATTTTGATATATATTTTTGAGCTGAAGAGGCTCGATATTTATTAGATAAGAGATTTATCGTTTGAGGCATGCATTCGTTTTCTTTGGAATAAAAATTGGGAACGCATAAATGTTGAAAATTATTTTCTTTATTTATTTTTGTCCACTCACTCTAATGTTTGCAAATGTTTTTCCCCTGGGCCATTCATTTTAAAAATGCCCAGTCTGCAGAGTTCGGGTTAGTACTGGTAGAAGGCAACGAGGCATAGTTACCCACTTCTCAGCCACATTTAACAAGTAGGTTACCTGTTTAACCTACTAGGGTATTTTCCGGCTTCCTCTAGTGTTTAGTAGATCTGAATACTCTTGGGGTTCATCGTATAATTTTTCTGGTGGTGTGCTAAGACCTATGTTTTATTTTAGAATATTGGAATATTGAAATTGTAATATTTTTTTTCGGATAATTGTGGGTTGAATTGAAGGATGCTTAATAATATTTAGGAGGGTAACTCTTTAATTTTCCGGGTTAGGGTTGTCCATTTTCAAGGGAGGTTTACCGACTTTTTCGGTAAATTTTTCTTGGAGCTGGACCCTGCAAGACTTACTTCGAGTTTCAGGGTGAAATTCGGGGTGGGTCTTAACAGATTGTCACTTTGATGAGCCAATATTCCCGCTGTTAGGGGGAGATAAGAACATAAGTGTTCAAGTGGGACAACATGAATTGTCGTGGTTTGTCCCCACTAAGTCTCATCTTGATCCCAATTGCTTAAAGTATTAAAGTGATGAGATCACATGCTGCAAATATATCTGCAAGGATTGATGTCCTATCAAGAGTACATGGTGCGATCAAGAGGAGTTGGTCTTGACGCCATCACCATGGATGGTGATATGGTGACGCCATATGGTGGGAAAATTGGTGTCATAAGGCCGTGTGGCTTCCCAAAATGAGGGAGGCCCTTAGGTTGGATATTTTCTCGCATTAGAAAGAAAGCGAGCTTGGCGCAACCTGATCCATTGATCTATGATACTCAAATCATTCTCATAAAGTATGAATTGCATGTGATTATTGTTGGGGGACGCCTCAATGTCAAATTCAATCCATATAGAGATCTCTACAAGTATTACACTAGTGTACATGAGGACGTGGGATAATGAGTCTACTATCGAACCACCCTTCGTTGATGGATATCAACTTAGTTGATTGGCCTAATGGAAAGATTTGATCCAACATTAACAAAGAGATAAGTCCTTGGGCAGGTGATACCGACACCACAAGCTAAACCTTATCAACTATGTCTTTATTAGATAGCGTAGTGAGTTCAATAGCTTAGACTCACCTTATGGTGCAAGGTCTCTCACTAACACGCACTGGGATCGACTACGATGAAATATGCTCTCGTTATGGATGTCATTGCACTCTACTACTTTGTTAGTTTGGTAGTTTCCGAATAACTGAACATGCATCCTATGAATGTGGTCATAATAACATCTCTATATGATCAGAGATATACATGAAGTTCTTAAACGGACTTCATTCATCCGTATTAAGTAGCTGCTCCAGACCACAAGAGCACGCGTTTGCTAAATGTATTAGAACGCACATGGACTCTACTTGATTTGGAAGGGATATGGTGAATTATGTCTTTGCTTGTTCATTCCGGATTTACATGGACTCTTGATAGATCAAGAGATGTCAATATGTATCTATTTACTCCCAAATTAATACTTTACTGGACAATAAATGTCTATGTGAATATTAATTAATTCTTGATCTATGTCACACTAGCGAGCCCAAATTCTTTGGGTTTACAAGTGATGGCCCGCCAGTGAGACCACGCGAGCTGAATTACACAGTTAGCGTGTGGAATGGACCACGCGAGCTGAATTACACAGTTCGCATGCAAACTGGACTTCGCGCGAATTACATAGCTCTCGCGCGGAATGGACTTCGCGCGGACTACACAGTTTGCGCCCGGAATGGACTTTACGCGGACTACACAGTTCGCGCGCGGAATGGACTTCGCGCAGAGTTACTAGCTGACTCCGTGTAGGCGAGGCGAGATTGACCCTCTACGTAGGCGAGGCGAGATTGACAATTCGCGTACGCGAGGCGAAGCGGATTACATCAAGGCGAGTTGGCGAACTGGCTCGCGAGGAAGGCATAGGCGGAGTCCGCGTGCATCACATTTAATCGTTGAAGACTCTCACCAGTTTTTGACATGCTTTAGGCCAATCCATGTGGCCCTTATTAATTGAAAAGCCTTCTTTTGGCCCGCGAGATGGTTTCAGTCTGTGACACCCAGCGGGATAAGGATATTCCTAATTCCAGTTCGTATAGGAATCTTTAATTGAGTAACGTGGAGGCAATGCCCTATGCGGAATGGTGTGTGGGAACTGGACATGTGTTACAAGGTGGTTGGTCCGCGCGGGCGTAACATTGTCCTTGTGACATTAGGGTTTCAAAATCCAATTTGGACTATGATTACCTTTCTTCTGCCACAAGTCAAGCTTCTATATAAGGGGACTCGAAGCAATCACTCTAAGACAACAATCAAATCTCTCACCAATTACAAAACAACAACTTTCTCAAGTTAAACCCCTTCGAGCCTTTCGAAAACCCTAACCCTAAGCGCACCGCCGCCTAGGTTTCTCAGAGCCCTCATGGACTCGCCTCCGATCACCTTTGATTTCCTATAATTGCTCTGCTCGTGTCCCGCCGTGAGTATCGACTTGCTTGTGCTTGTAAATCCTCATCTGAGGTGGCACCTGGAAACCCCCTACTACTCTTTCCTCATCCGCGAGGTGGCACGCCCGCAACATCTCCCTCACTCTTTGTTCGCTAGTTACATCTGCTCCGCGCGCTAAGGATCGTAACCAAAACATTGGCACACCAGGTGGGACTGGGAGTACAAGCGATTCATCATAGGGAAACCAGTGGAATCGCCATACAGGAAACTTTAGCTTTCTTGTCTTAAACACAGATCGCTACGGTACAAGCCTCATAACAGCGCGGCTTGCCGTTCTCTCACTCAAGAACAGGTTCTTGCTTAGTTTGGTGACTCAGACTTCAGCGAGACCGCCATGGTAGGCTCTCAGCCGACCCAAGACACAGGCTACGCTTCGTCTATGGAGCAAGTCTTCCAGATGTTCACGGAGCTTAAGGGCCAGATCTAGGGTTTGGCAACCTAGACCTCCGCCACTCAACAAAGCGTTCATGACCTAACTGAACAGGTCAAGCAAGACAGAGCCCTTTTGCAGGCCACCCATGACAAACTCACCATGCTCAGTAAGGATCATGGCCACCTAGACGGCCAATTGACGGAAACCACGGGCCTAGTGGAGGGGTCTCTCCAATGAACCCAACAAGAGTTGGGGCAAACCATGAGCATCTTGCACAAGAAGATTGAACTGCCTAGCAGCTGATCTAATAACGATGATTTTCCTTTGGACGAACCTACGACCAAAGAAGAAGCTACTTTGTCAATCAATGACAAGGAGCTTGAGGTTGAGGCCAGCAAGATTATGGATATTAATCCCATCTCAAAATTTCACGGTGTTCCTCAGAAAGACGAACTGCAAGGTAGGACAGTACAATCCACCTTAGAAGAAGCAATCGGTTCGAACATTGATGGCGAAGCACAACTCCATAGGAGTTTTGACCAAGTAACCAATCTTCTTGTGCGGGATGAATATGTGGACACAGGTCAAACACATGGAGGGCAAACCCGCATCCTCAAACGTCCTCACCAAGAGGATGATCCTACTAGCCAAGAAGAACCCAAGTTTGCCCAATTTGTCTTATGCGAGGGGTTTTTTGGCTTTATCAAAGAAGGTGGTAGTCAAGAAGCTATTGGATATGATCAATTCAACCTAGCTGCTAGACGGTTGCATGGCTTCCCTGCGAGCCAGTCATTGTTCTGTATAGCTTGCCTTCCTTACAAGCTGCCTTATTCAAGCTTTCAAGTTGTTGGCGCGCAACATCTCAGCTCTACACTTGGAGCTTCTCAACACAAAAAGTCTCATGCCAAGAACACAACAACATCGAGACTTGGAGTGAAGCGTTAGAGGCCTCCCTCATGGTCTAACGAGGGGTAACCAATCAAGTTATGATCCCTTCTTCTCTTTACTCCTCGCTTTTACTTCAGCCTTTACTTCTGTTTTTTTTTTCATTTTTCTTCCTTTCTTGCATTGAAAAAAGAAAATACAAAAAAAATAAAATAGAAAAAAACACAAAAAGAGATTCTTGGTTTTGCTGAAATGCAAGACAACGTTCTTGCCTATGAAAGGCTTGAACTTCATTTAGGAGCCTATTCCCGAGGCTTGATGACAACAGGCATTCCATATACCTTGAATTTGTGCCAGCGAAGTCCAGACAGAGAAGAAATTCTATTGGTTGCTGCAAGTTGCAACAGCCACCGCCAGACAGTCTACTTCGCCGATTAAACTGAAGTGATCCAAGAAGAACTTGCTGTCGCGCCTTATATCAACAGAAAGCCCTGGATGTCTATTTTCTAGAGGATTTTACGGTTTGTCATTTCGCCATTCCTGTAGAGACTTATGGCAATTTGAATACAGATAGGCCAGGATACGCGCGAATTTGTAATGTGCATTTTCAATGTGTTTTTATCTCGTAGCATGCTTTCTTCACTGGGGGTATCCATAGAAGTTTGGTATACCTTTATGCATACACCAGGGTCTACTCAAGGCCGATCCACGACCTTTCTCGGTGTTTGCCATTTTCAATGAGGTATGGTACCACAACTCCATCCCTGGGGGCATGCTAAAGTTTTGATGTCCTTCATTCTTCTCAAGCCTCAGCGAACAGACATCAAAACTGGGGGGCTCGATCACTGGGGTAGATGTGTTTCAAAAATTTCAGACTTTAGACCTTCTTCAAGTGTCTTAGTCATTATTTAGGCCAATTCTTGTGGCCTCTTTTAAAAAAATTTTACGCGGCCGTTTGCCGACATGGTCCTTTTGTTTGCTTCTTATTGGTTCGCACTGGGGGGTAGCGAAGTACATGGCCAATGTCACTCTATGATTATCACAAAGTTGGTTCGTTGTCGGCAAGAGCTCAAGCGAAGGCAATTTTTTCAATCCATTCATACATCCCCTCGAGCTACATCTATTCGAGGTATTATCTTCGAGGTCAGACAGTTCATTTTCAAATATATCTACTCAAGTTACATGTATTCGCTAAAGATACATCCATGAGAACTACATCCGTTCGAGGTATGTGCAATGTACCATGTCTTCTGAGTAGAGCAGGCAAATGCAGGTGAAGTGCAAGCGAAGCACGCGTTAAGTTCAAGTCCAAGGTGCCTAGCCATGTTAAGTTCATGATCATCAGTTTGCTATGGTACTAGGCGAATTGTACAGCAGTCTGCTATTGCTTTGTTGGGTGCTTGGGTTTCAAGGCCTATTCACAGGCTTGTCTACTCACACTCATTTTATGTATGACCCGAGCCAATACCGGTGGCTTTGGAGCAGCATGAACATAAACCTCTTCAGTCGTTCTTGACATTCACGACTGCAAGGCTGGGGGGCAATGTTTACGCCCAAATTAATATTTTACTAGACAATAAATGTCTATGTGAATATTAATTAATTCTTGATCCATGTCACACTGGCGAGCCCAAATTCTTTGGGTTTACAAGTGATGGCCCGCTAGTGAGACCACACGAGGTGAATTACACGGTTCGCATGCGGAATGGAACCCGAGAGCTAAATTACGCAGTTCGCGTGCAAACGGGACTTGTGTTACAAGTTCGTTGGTCCACGTGGGCGAAACAGTGTCCTTGTGACATTAGGGTTTCAGAATCCAATTTGGACTATGATTACTTTTCTTCTGCCGCAAGTCGAGCTTCTATATAAGGGGACTCGAAGCAGTCACTCTATGACAACAATCAAATCTCTCAACAATTACAAAACAACAACTTTCTCAAGTCAAACCCCTTCGAGCCTTTCGAAAACCCTAACCCTAAGCGCACCGCCGCCTAGGTTTCTCAGAGCCCTCTTGGACTCGCCTTCGATCACCTTTGATTCCCTATAATTGCTCTGCTCGCTTCCCGCCGTGAGTATCAACTTGCTTGTGCTAGTAAATCCTCATCTGAGGTGGCACCTGGAAACCCCCTCCGCCTGATCAGAAGTTAAGATCTCGCACCCCTACTACTCTTTCCTCGTCCGTGAGGTGGCACGCCCGAAACATCTCCCTCACTCTTTGTTCGCTAGTTACCTCTACTCCGTGCGCTGAGGATCGTGACCAAAACAGTATCAACATCCAAAGTTAGAATGAAAAAGATCTTAGGAAGACACGGTCTCGATAAGGCACTCAATGACTGTATTGATGATGATCTTCCATCAATCGGCTTAGGCACTCTACTGAAAGTGAGGCCTACATATACCCCATGATTAGTCAAAGTCTTTACTCTAAAGAGAGATATGTTGTTTTGTCTAAAGCAAGATGACAAATATGTGTTAAGAGATGGAGTTCCCATCTAAGTACAATAAAACGCATCAATGTACTCAACATAATACGAAAGACTTGACATCTCATTTGCTATGAAAAGTTATAAAGCTAAGTGTAGCTATATGCCCATGCAACGCCAGTAACTCCTTTTTCAATACTTAATGGTATGAAATGTTGAGGCTTATTTTATCCCTACATAAGAAAGAAACATCAAAAGCGAAATCAGAATCTACCAAGTTTCGTAGGTCAACTTCCACGGGACCTACAAGAAATCTCACTCAATGAAAAATGGTGCAATTGGTAACATTAATTGGAAAGGGACACCAACCACTTGATCATATCTATCATATTGAGTGAGTTATGGCCGTTTTCGTAAAGTAGGACGAATCTGTCCGAGAATCTGATTTTGGCATAACAGTCAACTTCGACGAGACTTTGTGAACAGCTCCTGATCAACTAGACTGTGTGTAATGTACGGCTGGAAAGCTAAATGAGTCTAGTTTTCAAAACTGTTCACGATTCATATGTATTTCTTAGAGGAAGTTACGGCTGTTCTAGTAACTGAAGGTCATGTTATGCGAAAATCTGATTTCCTGTATGAACTTATGTTTTGAGTTCACAAGCGGTATTCTCCTCAAGATCTAAGTGTAAAAGATCATGTTTGAGGACAATATGACATGATCTAGTTAATCATTACCCAATGCCACATTTGAAGACATGTTAAAGAGCATTGACATGCTAAATTATTGAAATTTCCGTGATTAGTAAGAATCAGGAAAACCCTTATGATTGATGTAAAGATCAGGGAGAGGTGCGAACTTTAGGGGGAGTCTAGCACATACATGTCATTATCAAATGTGAAGGGTGTGTTGTACTCTTTTTCTCCTACAATCAAGGTTTAGTTTTTCTCCCACATGATTTTTGTTCCTTGACGAGGTTTTTAACGAGGCGACATATCAGCACCACTGACATACCGGCGTGTGACATAAGGGGGAGTGTTTTATGATATTCCATATGTGTGTCGTAACCTTATACCATCAGGATATGTAGTTGGAATAAGATTATGTATTCCTTATTATTACCATATTAGTATTTTGTAATTTCCTATATATTAGATGATGATTCTTTATTCTCTTATTAGATGTCTTTATCTCTATCCTTTATACTTCATTAGCATAATAATTTTTTTTTTCTATAGATCATCCTAATCTTAATGTGGTAATCGTCCGAAAATTCCACCTACTGACATGGCAATTGCAAAATTTGCTATATTAGTGAGCGTCAGGCATATACATAAAGGAAATAATAAGGAAAATTCATATATGCAAGTTCAAGGTTTTTGAATTCGAGTCGACTACTGAGGTAATTGCCTCTCGTCTACCAAGGTTTCCGATAGCTTCATAAGTCATAACCATTGAACCAAGGGCGTGTCAAAAAATTTGTAGTTCCACTTTATTCATATTTAAGCTCGAAATTATATGAAAGTATATTGGTACGACTACGTTTGAAATTGTTTTTACTCTTAATGTTACATGACAACCTTGAATCATCGGCGACCGAATCAAAATGGTAAGAGTTAAAAATCAAGAAAACCTCAACGTTGTATGTCGATCCGACTTTGATGTATAGTAGACTTTAATTTAGTTCATTATCGTTATTGGAAGCCAAATCTAGTGACCCGGCAACGTTTTGTCGCTGCTTAATCGTAGTTGGTGGCATGGTGATTGAGCTGTTGCAAGTATTTGTCATCCTTTTCTCATTTCGTATGTGTCTCTCATGCATTTCTATCATTCTAAGATTATGTGAATTTTTGTTGTACGGTTGGTCTAGTGGCTTTCATAATGGCTTCTGGAGTAGGAGAGCCGCTGAGTAGATCATAAGAGGATGTAGGAATATTGTGGACGCATCGATCAGTTTGGATAAGACAGTACGTGAGGTTGGATTCGTTTTATTCAGTCTTTGATTCAAGACGAGCATAACTAAGGGTACGTGGTTAATTAGGGAAGAAACGGGGTCTTCTCTGTGATGAACGTCTCAAATTGTCCCAATATATTCTTGAGTGATCAGGTCATTTTGTGTACTATCTGGACTACATTGTTTGTAAAACAGGTTATGGTGATTTTTTTTATCAGTTAAACAACTCAGATACTAGAACGAGTTTGTGAGATAAAGAAATGAAAATTACCAAAGATTATTAAATTTATTATATCAACAATATTACAGGATCATGGAGTGCCTTTATCTCCTATCATCTTCTAAAACATCTACAATTTCATCCACAAGTACCACTACCAGTCTACCACCCTCCACCAAGTACTTTCGTCACCCTCGTGACATAAGTGACCCAATAACCCCAGCAATCAACGTTGTCGGATCACCCAACACCGCCGATATCACGAACTGCACGGCCAACCCAGCCATCTCACAACACTTCTTCACTTTACCTCTGCTCTTATGGTGATGGCTCTGAAGCATATTCCTGAGACTAGGAATTCTAGTCATCTCCAGTTTCCTACTACCACTAATACTACTCTTCCCATGCGTACGCAAAAACTCATGCCAAGTTTCCACAAGCATTTCCTTCACACACGCCACATGCAAATTGTACTTCTTGCATTTCGATCTATAACTCCAGCTCCTCCCTTTGCGCCCGCACTTATGGCAGGAGCTGCTCACTTTCCTATACAGATAGAGCTTGACCTCCCCGTCGTCCAGCACCATGGGGAGCTTGGCGCAGCAAGGGTGGAGGTCAAACCCGCAGGACCTGCAATGGTACACGAATCCGGTTATGTCCTTCTCGCACGCATTTCAATAGCGTGGGGAGTCCCCGGGGGCTCGGGAGAGGAACTGGAAGGAGCACTTGGTGTAGAAAGGGTGGAAGATGGAAGGACTGGGTATGGCGCAGTGCATGTGGAGATCAAAGTCGCATGTCGCGCACTTGTAGCGCGATCCTATGCCTACTTCCTTGCAGCCATCGCACTTGAATGGGATTTCTGTGTACTCAAACTTGAGCTTATGTTGGGGGTGGCTGAAGTGGGATATCTCATTGTATTTCATGGCTTTTTGATCGAGTTGGTAGATAGATAAGCTTAACTTTTGTGACTTGTAGTAAGGAAATTAAACCACCCATTTGGGACAATATATAGAGAGTGACTTGTGAAGGGCATGATTATGTAAAACTATAATTTGATTTAGCTTGTGGTTGAAGCAATTGAAGGGAATTATGCTTTGGGATGGTGGGTGATAGTAGTGTGTGCATGAGAATCACCAAGTCATGAAGGGAAAGGGCAGACATAAGGTACCTATTTAGGTCTTCTCAAATAAGAATATATACGAATTTTTCACTTTATAATGTATGATTTTTTCCGTTCTCTTCTCCTATTGTTACGTACGTACAGAAAAAAAAAAAACTATCTACACATTAGAATCAATTAACCTGCTTAATTTCTTTTCGTTGATATATAGGAGCAGGCATAGTTTTAGTTTAATACTTTCATGTATGAGCTAGGGCTACTGCATGTAAATGTGATGAAATATGCATGCCTACTTTTTAATCGATACAAATCAACAAGCAAGCTCCGGGTAAGTAATTTCTTCGATCACTGGAAAGAGGTACGTAGCTCGATCGATTTTGTTAAGAATATGCATGTGAGGCATGCATAAACATCAAAGGATTAAGGATGATGTAGTGTTTTAAGTACAAGAGCTAACCAGGAATCATATCACATATCATAAACTTTAGAACTTCGTAATAGGATCAATAGAATTAATTTGGCATTCAAAAGGGTTGGTCTTGATTAGATACAGTATTGTGATATTCTAACTGGAATTATATATTTCAAAGGTTGATCCTTTTCGTGAAAGTGCCAGTATAAACAAAACTCACCAACTCTTGATCAAATTTTGTATACAGAAGATGATGTATGACTAGATCCATATATCAAAAATTCAATTTCTTGTTGTATTGGACAGAGAAAATTAATTGAAATTAGATCTTATACATATAATTCCTTTTAATCGAAGAAAGATTGCTTTGTATATGACGTGCGGGAACCAATTCCCTTTGTTTGGAAACTTTATTTAACCTCTCAATAAGTCTCAATTGCTTGTAATTGAGAATTGCTTAGCATGCATGTCATCCATTCGTACCTTCAACTAAGTAGCCACGCCATGACCCAATAATCACAAAAGAACTTATTCGATCTCACTCCATCAGTAACCTGTTATATATTGTTTTGGCTAGTATCCAACGTTAGAAACAAAACCACGCATCATCTCGATAATCTTTTATCAAATACAAAAACCTAAAGAAACAAAGATCAAGTAAATAGGGGCTGTGAACTTCCCTCATCCAGTCGTACAGTACTGAATAATTGACTAACAAGATCGAACAAGCATCAAACGATTCTGGTAACAGATAATTTGAAGCTAGCTTGCTATAGATAGTTGATCTTTTTCTTGCATGCAGTTTTGGTTTTGGTTCTTTTGGTTAGAAAGAAACATCTGGAATATTCCAATTGTATGAGTCCCGTAGTATTACTATTGTGCTAATTATCCACGAACTAGTTTTTTGTTTATTTTTTATGATTAAATCCAAGGAATATGTATATTACATAACATATATGTCCAGTGGTTTAAGTGCACACATGATGTACTGCTTGCATCAAGAACAATGAATATGAATGTGATTCTCTGTTCTCATTTCATTTTCGTGGCCTCATCCACCTCCATCATGGCTTCATTTTCATTTTTCGAACTTAGTTCTCATTAAATTTCTTTTACCTTAAACTTTAAGAACTGATTCTTATTTGTCCAATTTTTACTAAGTAGGAACAATGTTGACTTCTTGATTAAAAAAAAAAAAAAAGACAAGAAGAAGAAGAAGAAGAAGAAGAACTGAGCTAGCTATATAGATAGAAGTCTCGAACCGTAGTCTGTAGATTTTGCTTTTCTTTAAACCTAAAAAATTGATTAGTGTTTCCTCCCAAACAAAATTATTTACTGTATTAGGTTTAAATTAATGATCAAAATGTCATATGCTTAAAATTCATGTTACCATGACAATTATACTTGGCTTTATTTCATGAATCCCGTATGCTTTCTCTTGTGACAAGTAAGAGCATATTCTTCATCGATCATCAAACGGGTGCATTTAGTTAGCATGTCAATTAGAAACAGATGATTTTGTGTGTTTACCAGAGCGAAAGGCCTTTCCGTTGCAACATTATTTTAGTTTTCTTAGTTGGCAAAACCAAATACTTATGTGACCAAAACGAACTGCGTTATGTGTTCTCAGTGAGCTATTGGAAGAAATTAATATGAAAGGAAGAAAATCAAGTCACCAATTCTCTGCACCAATGAATGATTCCAGCTGAGCAATTGGTGGATCTTTGCAATAAGATTAGAGAAACTGAGGGATTTGATTACGTAATTAGTTGATTACAATTTATAGCTTTCCTAGAATAGCTTCTTCTTCTCTTTGTATATATGAAGGCAGCTGTAATATTTCAATATCAATGAATACAAAAGTATATTACAATCACCCTTTTTTCATGCTATCAGCAGTGCACCATTGATCCTGGTGACTCTGAAAACCCACCACCCATCTTCCGCAAACACCTAATCACAATCACCTGCTACTATGGTCAATACAGAGATCCCCAAACCTACGGAGACGGTCGATCCAGAGCCGTACGTACTCCAAACTTGATGTCGTGGATCCTAATGACCCACTCATCCTACACCAATATGACACACCAGGATTAAAATTGGCGAGCGAACTCCTTGATGAACACAACTATGGTTGCTGGAGCCGCGCAATGCTCCTCAATCTCAGTGCCAAGAACAAACTTGGTTTGATCGGTGATACCATCAAAGCACCTTGAAGGTCCTAGAGGGGGGTGAATAAGCATTTCTTTTAATTTTCGATAACTTCAGAATTTGAGGATAGCAATAGCGACTGTTATCTCAGATACTCAGTATACAAGAATGCAGGAAGTAAAACTCAGCAAAAAAAGAAACAACACAAGGATGTTTTTGTTCTCGTAGAAACCCTGAAATCAGCGAGAAAAACTGCGTGTCTCTATCTCTAGAGAGACAAATCTTTCCATTAAGTTGAAGTGACTTCTTTACAAGAATAATAATTCCAGTGATACACTACCACAGTGTTATCCCTCCTAGTCCCAAACTAGTCTAGAAATATTCTCTCTCTTGTTCCTAAGCCCTTACAATGGAATACATTTAGAAGCTTTGTCTGTGAATTCTGCTAACCACTAACGGATTCAACCTTGAACGCTTCTTGGGTTGGTTGCACTACACATCCCACATGATATGCAACATGATATGAGTTGATGAAAGAAGTTTTGAGTTCAAGCTCTAAGGTTTACAGTCACGAGGAAGACATAGAGCAGTATGAACAATGCAAGCTAAAAACTAGACTCAACACAGAAAACGCTACCATAGCAGTTTTCAACAACCGTTGAGCAAAGCCAAAGCTATAGCTATATATAGGCAGACAAGGCATCAAGAATGATGCCAGCTGACCTCAGCAGTTTTCAGAAAGGTTTGGACAGTAGCTTTTAGCTATAAAGCTGAGAGCGATGTAACAAGAAAAGAGATGACAAGAGCAATCTCAATAAGACAAAGAAACCTTTCCTAAAACATAAATGATTCAAAGCAGAGAGCAAAGAGGTTTCAGACCCTCTTACTCAGTCCATCAAGGGACTTGTCACAGTCGAAAGTGATTGGTCTTTGAATCACACAGGGACCAGCTATTGCATAGGATACCGTATCATAGGATCCAAGCTGGAGCCTTGAGCATCAAACCATTTGGTCACGGGTTGACATAACAAAAGATCTCAACCCTCAAACTGGTTTAAACGCCAAGGCACTTCCCTCAAACCAGTTGTCCATTTGAAATTAAAATGCATCAGTAATCTATTAAACTACTATAACAGATTCTTTGAGTTCAGACTGGACAGACGAAGGACTCAGAACTAAGATAGCAAGCAGGGCTGCTATCCTCTGTGAAAAATAGTGATATGCATATGCATGATTTACCTAAGACCATATAGTGACACTTGTTCTTATTCAGGGAGAATCTCTTAGTGTTTTGTTAGATTAGGATTGCCAATCATCCATATACCTTCAATCTCCCCCTTTGGCATTCTTTCACAAAGCACTACATACATTTGTAGGAGCCTGCATGATATAACTCAAGAACAAGTGAAGAATCACAGAAATGACAATTTAAGAATGAAGATACCAAATAGTTCATTGAACAGCCAAAAGCAATCAACAAAACGATGTCAATAATTAAAGCAGAACTACAACCGAGAAACTACAAAAACTACAAACTAGTTCTCCCCCTTTTTGGCAAGGAATGCCAAAGGGAAACATAGAACAGATCCGAGAGGTTTTTTTTTTAAACAAAACAAACCAAAACAGAATAGACAAACAACAATTACACAGCTTCTTCAGACTCCGCAGCAGAAGTGCCAGAAGATTCCGCAGATCTCGAAATAGAAGACGAGGAGGCAGGGGCTCCATCCCCACCAGTAGGGTTATGAGCAGGCACACCTATGCCCACAACATCGATGAGCTCAGAGCGCAGGGCCTCCAACTGAGCAGTGAAGGATGCTTGCAGAGTAGCAACTACCTGAGAGAGTTGACGCTTGTTGTCTTGCTTCAGCAGGGTCTGCTCAAGGGGCTCCACATAAACATCAGAGTGGCTCATAGATTTTGCCAAAGAGAGCTTATCAACTGGAGCAGCGTCATTCTCACTCGCCATAGCATCAGTGTCGAGGACATGAACACCGGCATCCAAGAAAAGTTGGGTAATTACAGCAAGAAAGACAAGGGAGATATTCTCTCGGAGAGAAGTGCCCGTGCTCTTAATGGCTCGGTAGATAAAGTACTCGGCAGGGAAGTGAGACTGAGAAGGGCTCGAAATAAGAAATTTAATTAGAGCCGCCTGCTGAAGAGTGATCTTGCCAGTGTTGGATGTGGGAGTCAAGAGGGAGCTAACCACAAACCCCAGAAGCTTGCACAACTCAGACATATACTGGCTGGAAAGATGAGAAGCAGTGACCTCAGGCTGAGGAAATGTGGATTGATACAGAGCGACTCCAAGGTCAACAATAGAAGCAGACTGAATGGAATCAAGAACCAACTTGACTGAGGAAGGCTCTATGTCAGGTAGAGAGAGACTAGCTCGAATACTAGGAGGGAAGATATCAATATCCTTACCACGAACCTTGACAACAACGGGACGCTGGGTCAGAACCTTCACCTTCTCAGGTGCATTCTGAGGAAAATTGGCATAAAACTCTTGGACCCAAGTTCGATTGACCCTAGGGAAGGATGACAAAACCTTGTCCCATCCCCAATGCATAGCTAATTTCAGAAAACCTCAGGATGCAAAGACTCAAAGGCGATATGACGCTAAAAAACAAAGCGCCTATTGACTATGGAAGTGCAGAAATAATCTCTACCGGCCTCAGAATGAAAATGGGAGAGAGGGGGAACAGAAGAGTGAGATACCGCAGCAGACCGCTTCTGAGGGGCCATGGAGGGTTGGGAAGCCTTACTGCCATCCATGGGGCCCTTACCCTTGTCAACCGAAGTCCGAGGACTAGAGCGAGAGGGCTTGGAGCTAGAGGAAGACTTGGGAGGAGCCTTAGATAGCGGAGGACGCTGAGAAACAGGAGATCCAGAAGCAGGGACCTCAGAGGCCTCCCTAGCCGGAGCAGAAATGCTAGTTGGCACAAAAGGATCTGGTGACCCTACTCTTGGAAGTGCACCTTTTAGATTTGGGCTCGGGGACAGAGACAGGCACCGCTGTCCTGGCACCCACATGGGAGCAAAGAGAAGACCGAGCTGGAGACAATGGAGGAGAGAGGACCGCGGAAGAGGGACCTCGACCAACAGAGGAGACAGACTTAGCGACTTTTGCCGGATTCCCACCGGAAGAGGAGATAGGGCGTTTACCCAAAACAGAGGGGTCTCACAAATCTTGAAGCTTGGCTGAGATGGAGGGACCTCCAGGGGTAGCAGAAAGCCGAAGCGATTGACCACCAGGAAAAGGTATTTCAGCTTGAATAGGAAGAAGATTAAGGGGTTCCTCCATAGTGGGTTCATCCCCAAGATTGACAAAATTAGGGCCAACGGGAGTATTTGACATGTTTGGGCAAAGAAACTGGGTTGGTTTGAAACTGAGGATTTGAAGTGGGGGAAGACGAACTTGAGAGCAGAAAGCAAGAGGGAGAGAGAGAGGAGTGGGTTTCGAAGAAAACAAAGAAGAGAAAAATGACCGAATATAGAGAAGCTGGAAACGTTGAACAAGATCAGAGTGCCTCGAAAACCGTCGACCCACTACCCCAACTGCTCAAAAACGACTATAATAATAAACCCAGGCAATGAGGAAGTTAAGAGACGTGACAAACCAACACCGCTCAGAACAGCCAATGAGGGCCTATGGAAGAACCATGAAAGCACAAGCATACAACCAAAACCCACACACATAGAGATCACCCAAGTCTATACTCCCCCTAAGAGTATGCATAAGAAAAAAAGTTGTTTGTTTCTGAATGACATAAGAGAAGAAAACGACTGCACACAAGCTTAGGAAAGAGACCACTCAATTTGCATCCTTTTTTTTTTTTTGAAGTCAGTCTAAGCATAGACTCACAAGGTGACATATCATAACAAACAAACAAACCTTGATCAAACAAAAGCAAATCACATAGATTTGTGATAGTGACAAGTCCCAATGGTCTATATTTTTATATGCAGCACTTTAGAGTGAATGTGTAAGTGAGATAATGTCACATGGTGCTTGTCAAACTTGAAGAGCATCAACTGAGTATTTTGCAAATGGAGCCATGTCATACTAGGATATCAATTAGTCCTTCCATCCTTATTTCTCCAGAAAGTGATTTTAAAGTCCAAAGGCTACAAAGAGCCGAGAGATTATTGTGTCCAATATAAAGTGCACAGCTTCAACTGAGAAATCATCCTCATAGGTTCAAGTAGCAGAAAATGTGTCATTGCTTCACAAGATCAGTTGACCTTGGACAATATGTGTAACAAGGACACTCTATGGACACATCATGATCCGAACCCATCGAAGGATAGAATACATCTCAAAAATCTCCACTGCATACCAAGACAAGTGGAGGATTAGCTAATTCAAGAAGTCATTTGTGATTGGCATTTAGATTATGTTTTTACAACTTGTTCCAACCAGACTTCCTAATTATAAGCCAATCTCGTTTCTTCCCACCCTTATATCATTTATCACGACCAAGGAATGTGTACTTTGAGATTAGCCTAGATTATTGAGTTCTTTGAACCTCAATCTTCAAACCAACCTCGTTTCTGCCCACCCTTGTATTGTTCACCACAACCAAGGAATGTTTACTTTGAGATTAGTTTGGTATGCAAACTCCCCCTCAGTATGAACTCTCATATCAAGTATATAGCCCATGATTTAGTGTAGCCAAAGTGATCATTAAGAGTGGACAAAAGGAACTGCAGATTTGCACTAAAAATCAGACCACATACAACATCATCAGAACATGTGCACACACTTATGTGAAGAGTAAGACTAAACCAAGGAACGGAAAGACAAATTGTCACCTAGGTCAAGTTTAGAAACAAACTAAGGATACCAAGAAGGTCTTTTATCCTGAACCTGTAAAGAAGAACTGAAAGAAAGATTTTTGATTTTTTTTTTCAGAACATATGTACACCAATAAAAACACACACTAGGAGGGGAAGCATTTACTTGTTGTCACACAACCCTATAACCTTGCACAGACTTGAAAATCTTGCATTGTCAAGTGGTTTAGTGAACAAATCAGCCAATTGCTTTTTAGTTGGAATGAAAGTAAGCTCAAGCAATTTCTCTTCAACCAAGCCACGAATGAAGTGATATCTTATCTCTATATGCTTGGTCCTAGAATGCAGCACTGGATTCTTTGAAATGTTTATGGTAGAGATATTATCGCAAAAAAGAGATAACGTACCTTGCTGGAAACCATAGTCTGCAAGCATCTGCTTCATCCACATGGGTTGCGTGCAGCAACTTCCAGCTGCTACATACTCAACTTGAGCAGTAGAGAGAGATGTGCAATTTTGTTTCTTACTGTGCCACGAAACCAAATTGTTTCCTATGAAGAAGCAGCCACCAGATGTGCTCTTCCGGTCATTTGCATCTCCAGCCCAATCCGAGTCAGTGTACCTTGCAATCTCAACATTGGTATCAAAAGTGTACTTTATTCCATGATCATGAGTCCCAGCAACATATCGGATTATGCGCTATACTGCCTTGACATGAGATTGTTTAGGATTAGCCTGATAACGAGCACACACACCAACACTATAATAAATATCTGGTCTACTAGAAGTCAAATATATAAGACTACCAATCATACTCCTATAATTGGTTGGATCCACATTAATACCAGACATGTCGGCACTAATCTTACAACTGGTGCTCATGAGAGTGGGGACGGCAGAAGCCGTTTCCATCCCAAACTTCTTAACAAAGTCATGTGCATACTTAGATTGACAGATAAACAGACCATTTCGATTTTGCACAACTTGAAGACCTAAGAAGTAGCTTAACTTACCACAGAGACTCATTTCAAATTCTTTCTCTATAAGCTCAGTAAACTCATGCACCAAAGAAGGATAAGTAGATCTAAACACTGTGTCATCAACATATATCTTAGCAATGATAATGTGCTCTGAGGTGCATTTGACAAACATTGTTTTGTCAACTGAGCCTCGCACATATCCATAGTTGACAAGGTGATTTGACAATCTCTCATACCAAGCCCTAGGGGCTTGTTTAAGACTGTAGAGAGCCTTATCTAACCTATAGACATGTTCAGGATGGGTAATACTCTAGAATCCTGGGGGTTATTCCACATACACTTCTTCTTTAAGGACACCATTCAAAAAAGCACTTTTCACATCCATTTGAAACAAGGTGAACTTTAAGTAGCAAGCAACAACAAGGAGAAGACGAACTGACTCAAGTCTAGCTACGGGAGCAAATATTTCATCAAAATCTAGACCTTCTATTTGAGAATATCCTTGCACAACCAGTCTTGCCTTGTTTCGGGTGATAATACCATTTTCATCAGTTTTGTTCTTGAACACCCATTTGGTTCCTATGCCATTTTTATCCTTGGGCCTAGACACTAAATGCCAAACATTGCTTCTTTCAAACTGATTCAACTCGTCTTGCATGGCACTGATCCAATCAGCATCAAGGAAGGCTTCATTCACATTCTTTGGCTCAATTATAGACACAAAGCCATAGTATGTAATGGTGTTGCACTAAGCCATTTCATGCATCAGGCTACACATATCAGGCGACACTTACGAAATTAAGTGTGGTTCGGGAGGTTGGGGCGACACAATTTTTTTATGTGTCGCTGGAAGTTAACTTACACAATACCAATTTTCTTTGAAAAAAATGTCTATTTTCGGGGCGACACATATATGTCGGTGAAAAAAGTGGTCAACTTTAGCTCAATTGTCTAAATTTTACACATGTTAATCCGACGACATTTATGTGTCGGCCGATATTGAATTTTGTTGAATTGACAACTTGTGTGAAAATTTTACTTCATTTTGTAGATAAGACGACCTTTATGTGTCGCATGATATTGAAATTTGTTGAATTTACAACTTGTATGAAAATTTTACTCCATTTTGTTGATAAGACGACATTTATGTGTCGCCGGATATTGTATTTTGTTGAATTAACAAATTGTGAGAAAATTTTACTCAATTATGTACATACGACGACATTTATGTGTTGCTTGATATTGAATTTTATTGAATTGACAACTTGTGTGAAATTTTACTTCATTTTGTTGATAAGACGACATTTATGTGTCGCCGGATATTGTATTTTGTTGAATTGACAAATTTTGAGAAAACTTTACTCAATTATGTACATACGACGACATTTATGTGTAGCCTGATATTGAATTTTATTGAATTGACAACTTGTGTGAAAAATTACTTCATTTTGTTCATAAGACGACATTTATGTGTCGCCGGATATTGAATTATGTTGAATTGACAAATTGTGAGAAAACTTTACTCAATTATGCACATACGACGATATTTATGTGTCGCCTGATATTGAATTTTGTCGAATTGACAAATTGTGTGAAGATTTTACTCAATTATGTAGATACGGCGACATTTATGTGTCGCCTGACATTGAATTTTGTTGAATTTATAACTTGTGTGAAAATTTACTTCATTTTATTAATAAGACGACATTTATATGTCGCCGGATATTGAATTTTGTTGAATTGACAAATTGTGGCATGGGAAAACTTTACTCAATTATGAATTATCTACATACGACGATATTTATGTGTCGCCTGATATTGAATTTTGTTGAATTGACAAATTGTATGAAGATTTTACTCAATTATGTAGATATGACGACATTTATGTGTCGCCTGACATTGAATTTTGTTGAATTTATAACTTGTGTGAAAATTTTACTTCATTTCGTTAATAAGACGACATTTATGTGTCACCTGATATTGAATTTTGTTGAATTGACAAATTGTGTGAAGATTTTACTCAATTATGTATATAAGACGACATTTATGTGTCGCATAATATTGAATTTTGTTGAATTTATAACTTGTGTGAAAATTTTACTTAATTTTGTTAATAAGACGACATTTATGTGTCGCCGGATATTGAATTTTGTTGAAATGACAACTTGTGAGAAAACTTTACTCAATTATGTACATACGGCGACATTTATGTGTCGTCTGATATTGAATTTTGTTGAATTCACAACTTTTGTGAAATTTTACACCATTTTATTGATAAGATGACATTTATGTGTCGTCGGATATTAAATTTTGTTGAATTGACAAATTGTGTGAAGATTTTACTTCATTTTGTTGATAAGACGACATTAATGTGTCGCCGAATATTGAAATTTGTTGAATTGACAACTTGTGTGAAAGATTTTACTCAATTACGTAGATACGACGACATTTATGTGTCGCCTGACATTGAATTTTGTTGAATTTACAACTTGTGTGAAAATTTTACTCCATTTTGTTGATAAGACAACATTTATGTGTCGCCGAATATTAAATTTTGTTGAATTGACAAATTGTAAGAAAACTTTACTCAATTATGTACATACGACGACATTTATATATCGTCTGATATTGAATTTTGTTGAATTAACAAATTGTGTGAAGATTTTCTTCATTTTGTTGATAAGTCAACATTTATGTGTCGCCGGATATTGAAATTTTTTGAATTGACAACTTGTGTGAAAGATTTTACTCAATTATGTACATACGACGACATTTATGTGTCGCCTGACATTGAATTTTGTTGAATTTACAACTTGTGTGAAAATTTTACTCTATTTTGTTGATAAGACGACATTTATGTGTCACCGGATATTAAATTTTGTTGAATTGACAAATTATGAGAAAACTTTACTCAATTATGTACATACGACGACATTTATGTGTCGTCTGATATTGAATTTTGTTGAATTAACAAATTGTGTGAAGATTTTCTTCATTTTGTTGATAAGACGACATTTATGTGTCGCCGGATATTGAAATTTGCTGAATTGACAACTTGTGTGAAAGATTTTACTCAATTATGTACATACGACGACATTTATGTGTCGCCTGATATTGAATTTTGTTGAATTGACAATTGTGTGAAAGATTTTACTCAATTATGTACATACGACGATATTTATGTGTCGTCTGAAATTGAATTTTGTTTAATTTACAACTTGTGTGAAAATTTTACTCTATTTTGTTGATAAGACGACATTTATGTGTCGCCGAATATTAAATTTTGTTGAATTGACAAATTGTGAGAAAACTTTACTCAATTATGTACATACGACGACATTTATGTGTCGTCTGATATTGAATTTTGTTGAATTAACAAATTGTGTGAAGATTTTTTTTTTTTTTGATAAGACGACATCTATGTGTCGCCTGACATTGAATTTTGTTGAATTTACAACTTGTGTGAATATTTCACTTCATTTTATTGATAAGACGACATTTATGTGTCGCCTAATATTAAAGTTTATTGAATTGACAAATTGTGAGAAAATGTTACTCAATTATGTAGAAACGACGACATTTATGCGTCGTCTGATATTGAATTTTGTTGATTTGACAATTTATGTGATTCCTCAATTTTGTTGATAAGACGACATTTATGTGTCGCCTGACATTGAATTTTGTTGAATGTCAAAGTTCTGTGAATTTTACTTTATTTTGTTGATAAGACGACATTTATGTGTCGCCTGATATTGAATTTTGTTGAACTGACAACTTGTGTGATGATTTTACTCAATTATGTAGATGCGACGACATTTATGTGTCGCCAGATATTGAATTTTGTTGAGTTAACAACGTGTGTGAAAAATTTACCCAATTATATTAATAGATGACATTTATGTGTCGCCTGATTTTTGTTGTTTTTTAAGTGTAAGCATTTGTGAAGCAACTATATGTTGTAAATAGAATTTTGCAAATCTATCCGTAGGATATGTTACGTATAGTGAAATATGGTTACCATAAGAAAATCATATATTTTCGATATTGTTTGGATCTCGATCGAGACGGTCAACCCTTTTCACGCTTATTATCCCCTATGGGTAACTCTATCCCCGAAATGTAAAATTTCTCAAAATTTTACAGAAGCTGCTACATCATATATATGTGAGAGTGTGTGCATGAAAGAATCCACCAAAACTAGTCAAGAAGGAGGAGGTAAGAGCGAATTGGCTTAATTAAATGATGTTGAGCTAATGTTGACCACGTCGATCGAGACCCAAACTTCATCAAAATTAGGTGAATTTTTTACCATATCCATATTTAAATATGCTGATCACATCTGACGGTCAAAATTTAATGTTATGAATTTTAGACGTTGGAACCACAACATGCCTACTAATGTGATATAACTTGTTTAATGGGATTTTTCTAAGTGTATGCATTTGTGAAGCAACTATATGTTGTAAATAGAATTTTGCAAATCTATCCGTAAGATGTGTTACATATAGTGAAATATGGTTACCATAAAAAAATCACATATTTTCGATAATGTTTGGTTCTCGATCGAGACGGTCAACCCTTTTTACGCTTATTATCCCCTATGGGTAACTCTATCCCCGAAAGGTAAAATTTCTAAAATTTTTACAGAAGCTGCTACATCACATATATGTGAGAGTGTGTGCATGAAAGAATCCACCAAAACTAGTCAAGAAGGAGGAGGTAAGAGCGTATTCGCTTAATTAAATATTGTTGAGTTAATGTTGACCGCATCGATCGAGACCCAAAAATTATCAAAATTGGGTGAATTTTTTACCATATCCATATTTAAATATGTTGATCACATCTGACGGTCGAAATTTACAAATTTTATTTTGTACATATAGCTCACCATTGGGAAGCTTATAGAAATTTAATCGTAAATAAAGTTGACCCATGTGATCGAGGTCCAAACCTTAACAAAAATGAGCAATTTTCGGACCATGTCCCTATTTAACTACGAAGATCACATTCAACGGTCAAATTTTACAAATCGTATTTCATACATATAGCTCACAATTGGGAAGCTCATAGAAATCTAATCGTAAATAAAGTTGACCTATGTGATCGAGGTCCAAACATTAACAAAAATGAGCAAATTTTGGACCATGTCCATATTTAAGTACGACGATCACATCCAACGGTCAAATTTTACAAATTGTATTTCGTACATATAGTTAGTTTATAAAGATGTACATCTAGTTATAATATGTTAGTGTGTTGCTAGGCAAATATGTTAGTGTACCTCATGATCATAGATATAAACCCTAAATGTGTTACAATGCAGCTCTCATAACATTATTCATACCACGCTTGACTTTCGGCCATATAACAGAAGTTGTCGATAATAGGGTTTAGGGTTTAGGGTTTAGGGTTTAGAGTTTAGGGTTTAGGGTTTAGGGTTAATATGTGTATAGGAAAAGGCTTGGAAAAATTAGGGCGCAATTTTTCAAAAAAAAGGCGCACTGGAAAATTAAATTGGCGCCAGATCGAAAAAGAAGGCGCACTTGCATTTTGACCTAAACTAAATGTCAATTTGCCTATCTTTTCCTCACTCTACTCTCTCGACAAACCCAACAAACCCTTTCTCTCTTCAGACAAACCCAACAAACCTAACGCCCAATCTCTCCGACCCCCAAACCCGCTGCCTCGCAATCCCTCCTCCTCACCGTCTACCGCGTCACCTCCTCCGATTCCAAACCTCCTCTCCTCCGACCTCCGCTTCATCCTCAACTCCTTCCAAGCCCGACCCGACCTGAACTCTGTCCGATTTGAACAAGGCAAGTGTGGATCTGTATTTGGTTCCAGATAATATCGTTTTGATGATGTATTCTGCTATTGGGTTGTTCGGTTTGATGTAATTTTGTTGCTTTTATTGAATGTCAGGGAGGAGTTAGTGAAGGAACTGAGTTAGTTCAATTTTCCTTCGACTGAAGACATTGAGGGTACCATTGTGAAGTTACTGCGCAGACAGAAGCATGTAAGTGATCGATCCCTTTCAGTAGTTCATTCATATATATATATATTATATATATGTATGTATGTATTGCATGTGCACTAATAATGCATTTTTTGTCTAAGATGGATAAGTCATGGATGCATGCTGATAGGAGATCAAAAGAGTTTGAGTTAGGATTTGAAGAGTTTCTAAAGTTTGCCGAGTCTAATGCTGTTAACATAGACAAGATTTCATGTCCTTGCAAGAAATGTTGCAATGTCGATGGATTTTCTGTGGAAGTTGTGAGGGATCATGTATTCTATTATGGTATTTTAGAGAGTTATAAGGTGTGGAGGTGGCATGGGGAATCTATGTATGATAATGGGGTTGAATCTGAATCTGAATCTGAATCTGAATCAGTTAATGGGGATCCTGGGATGGGGGAGAACGATGTAGAAGTAGGAGAAAGTGAGGATGAGGAGATGTCCGAAGACTCTAATGAGTTTTTAAAGTTCGTAGAGGATGGAGATCAACCTTTGTACAATGGTTGTGACCATACAACCAAGATGAATTTTCTGGTTGAGAGTTTTAGTTGGAAAGCAAAGCATGTAGTGACTGATTCTTGCTTTGGAGACTTTCTGGAACTCGTTAAGGGTCTGCTTCCTGCAGAAAATCTTGTTCCTTTGACTACAAATGATGCTAAAAAGACACTTAGTGTTTTAGGGATGGACTATGAAAAAATTCATGCATGTCCTAATGACTGCATCTTGTATAGAGGAGATGCAGTCCTTGTTGATGCTGAGGAATGCCCAAGCTGTGGTGTTTCAAGGTGGAAATTGGGTAGGGATAATATACCAAAAAAAAATGTACCTGCGAAGGTTTTATGGTACTTTCCACCTATCCCCAGGTTCAAAAGGTTTTACCAGTCACCCAAAACTGCTAAGAATCTTACTTGGCATGACTGGGGTAGAAAGAAAGATAAGATGATGCGACACCCAGCTGATTCTCCTACTTGGAAATTACTAGACAGTAAATATCCTGAATTGGGTAACGACCATAGAAACCTCAGATTAGCTCTATCTTCGGATGGATTTAACCCGCATAGTATGCAAAACAGCCTGTATTCATGTTGGCCGGTTATACTAGTCACATATAACCTGCCTCCATGGCTTTGTATGAAAAGGAAGTTCATGATGTTGACCTTGTTAATATCGGGACCGAAGCAGCCGGGTAATGATATCGATGTCTACTTGCAACCACTAATAGATGATTTGAAACTGTTGTGGAATGGGGTTGAGGAAGTGTACGATGCATTTAGAGGGGAGTACTTCAAACTAAAAGCAGTGCGTTTAGACATGGTGGCTATGGGAATCAGGACTGAGTTAAAGCCAGATGTCAGTGGCAAGCGAACTAAATTGCCTTTGGCTTCTTGGAATTGTAAGCTTGATGAAAAAAAAATAGTGTGCGGGTCTTTTTTTGGGATGAAGGTTCCTACTGGATTTTCGTCAAACATAAGGAATCTTGTCTCTATGGAGGATTTGAAACTGTCTAAACTAAAATCGCATGATTGCCATGTTGTGATGCAAGTTCTTCTACCTGTTGCATTACGTTCTGTTCTTGAGAAGCCTGTAAGATATGCGATCATCAGGTTCTGCCTTTTCTTCAAGGCAATATGTGCTAAAGAGATTGATGTTTCGAAGCTAGAACAGATGCAAGCAGATTTGGTGGTTACTGTTTGCCAATTGGAGAAGTACTTCCCCCCTTCATTTTTTGACGTTATGATCCATCTAACAGTGCATCTAGTGAGGGAAGTTACGCTTTGCGGTCCAGTATTTTTCCGGTGGATGTACCCCTTTGAGAGGTACATGAAAGTCTTCAAAGGGTGGGTCAGAAGTCGAAGGCATCCTGAGGGATGCATAGCAGAGTCTTACGTTGTTGAAGAGGCGGTAGAGTTTTGTGCTGAGGGATTGCTAAATGATGATGCTTCCACTGCTGGAATGCCAGAAAATTCAAAACCAGAAGTCTTTCATGCGTCCAACCCACTGCTAAACCACTGCTGGAATGCTGGAATGCTTCCACTGCTGCATTTGATTTACCATTCGTTGAGACTTATGATGATATAGAGGGTGATCAGGATAGTAATTATATGCGTCCTGGGGATGAGAAAATATATGTTGAAAGTTAAGTTAGTGGTATGAGGGGAGTAGTATTGATGTGGTAGCTTGAGTCCCTCGTATTGTTTTTGTTTTGTTTGTGTTTTGAAGAGTGCCTCATATGTACTGAAGTTTGAATTATGTTTGAATGTTCATCGTATTATTTTAATTTTCAGTAAAGTTATTTTATTCAGTGGTACTGAAGTTTGAATTATGTTTGAATGTTCATCGTATTATTTTAATTTTCAGTAAAGTTATTTTATTCAGTGGTGTATCTGTGTAATGGCTATGTTTCTGTTAATAAATATTTTACTTTGCTAACCGCGTTTGCTGGTTATTTCAGGTGATGGCTGGATCTAGCACGTCATCCCTCAATGCTAGAGCTTTAGCTTTGAGGACGAAGACGAAGGAATTTTTAAGGAAACGTGGTAGAAGTGAGGTCGCAAACGAGGAAGCATCTGTTGGTAAAGCTGCCACACCTAGAAGAAGTCCACGTTCAACCAAAGTTGTTGTTGTTGACCAGACCAGCAAGGATGCGCCCACTAAAGCTGATGTGGTACTACCTAGAAGAAGTCCGCGTTCAACTGCTCGGACCAGCAAGGATGCGCTCAATAATGCAAGAGTGGGACCAGCTAAAGCAACACAGTCCAAGAAATCTGTGGCATCAAAGAAGTTGTCGTTTGGTAGCATGTCCAATTCTGGATCCGGAAAGCGCAAGGCTGGAAAGAGCAAAGCCGGAAAGAGCAAAGCTGGAACGATGGAGGTGGTTGAGTCTGATGATGAAGATGAAGAATTTGAAGCTGATGAGGATGAGGAAGAAAGCAATGAGAACGTCACTGGTGGAATGCGGTTGCTTAGACGAGGGATGGTGACGATGAGTCGGGTTAATAGGCGACTCGTTCGGGGAAGGAAGTTGAAGGTTAAATATAATGATGATGGGGAACCTGTTGGGAGGGCAGCCAAGGAGATGCAGTCCTACATTGGGGTGTTTGCACGCACCAAGGTCCCAATTAATGTTAAAGATTGGAGACTTGTGCCGCTAAGTGTGAAGGACAATATTTGGGGTTCTATTGAGGTAAATGAAAATATTATAATTAGTTAACATGTCCTTCGTTGTAGCTTTCACAGAAAATATCTAAAGCAGTCATCTTTTGTACTTGTTAATGTTTAGGAAGCTTATGTGGTGCCAAAGCAATGGAAGAAAATGGTTTTTGCATCTGCAGGCCAAAAATGGAGGGATTTCAAGAGCAAGCTAACCACTTGGTACATTATTCCGTTTATGGATTCCCCTGAACTCTTTGAGTTCCCTCCTGATGATTACCGAAGCATTCACGCAGATCAATGGCAAGAGTTCGTGAAAGATAGGATATCACCTCAGTTTCAGGTTTGTAAAATACAAAGTGTTGTAATTTTATTACATTTTTCAGCAATATTGGCATTGTTTCAATTGCTAAAATATAATGGAAACTTTGGCTATCGTCTTGTAGGAATTCCGGCAAAAACAAATGGCAAGGAGGAAAGAGAATAAGTACCCTCATCGACTTGGACGGAAGCCATATGCTCAGTTGCAAGAGGAACTGGTACATTACTCTTCTTAGTAATATATTACCCTATGTCACCACAAGCGTATTAACCCAAATATATATTTATAGGCTGCCACAGTGCCTGTTGGGAGGAAATTAGTTCGAACTACAATGTGGAAAGCAGCTAGACAAGACAAGGATGGCAACTACTTGGCGCCACAAGTGCAGGAAAAGGTCGATGAAATTGTATGTCAAGTCCTTGAAATTAGCTTATTATTAATTTCAGTATTTGAAATTGTTCATGCTTTTATGCAAATTGATTTACGTCTATTTCAGGACAAATTGGAGAAGGAAGAGCAAGAGGGAAAAAGAAAGTTTGAAGGACCTGTTGATGTTTTGACTACGGCGTTGGGAACACCTGAATATTCTGGTAGGGTGCGAGGTGTTGGTGGCTTCGTCAAACCTGAAGCATATTTCCATCTTCCTAAACGTGCTAGGCTGAACTTAGATGCGAGACAACGTATTAAGAACGGGGAAGAGGATGATGGTGCTTTGCTATTATAGGGTACTGCTAGCTGCATGTATATGAGGCAGTTGAACAAAATGATGGTGCTTTTTGTTAACCTCTTATGGCCTAGCTACTTTTGTACATAATGATGGTGCTTTTTGTTAACCTCTTATGGCCTAGCTACTTTTGTGTACAGTGGATAATGTTATCATTTTGGATGTTGAATTAATGCGTATTTTAGTTATAGATGTCGTTTTTAAATCTAAATTATCAGGATGTTTCAATATAGCAATTGTGTAGTTTTAAACAAGCCATGACTACGATTATGTGTGGCCATAAGTAACAATTGGCAACACATATCTATTGTCTTTACAAAGCTTAGATACTAGAAATGTGTTGCCATAAGAAACAACCGGCAACGTAAATGCAAAGTTTAAATAAAAAGAAGGCATCACTTATGTGTAGCTTAAACTCATTCATACGATAGACATGTGAGGCCATAAAGAACAACGGGCGACGTAAATGTAGAGTTTAAATCAAAAGAAGGCATCACTTATGTGTAGCTCAAACTCATTCATGCGATAGACATGTGAGGCCATTAAGAACAACCAACAACGTAAATGCACAGTTTAAATCAAAAGAAGACATCACTTATGTGTAGCTTAAGCTCATTCATACGATGGACATGTGAGGCCATAAAGAACAACCGGCAACGTAAATGCACAGTTTAAATGAAAACAAGGCATCACTTATGTGTAGCTCAAGCTCATTCATACCATAGACATGTGACGCCATAAAGAACAACCGGCAACGTATATGCAGAGTTTAAATCAAAACAAGGCATCACTTATGTGTAGCTCGAACTCATTCATACGGTAGACAAATGTCGCCTGAAAAAGTCGAAGATATCACGTAGTGAAAGCTTAAAGCATATCAGACGACATATATCTATTGTCTCAAAGAGACCAAATGAAAAAAGAAAACTTATACGTCGCCTGAAGACCATTCACCGATGCATATGTGTCGCTGTACAAGGTCTAGACCACAAAGAAAAGATGTGTCGCCTTCTAGCATGTCGACATTTATGCTATCAGGCGACACGTATAGCATGTCGCCTTATCTTTTATCAAGCGACAAATATATGTCGCCTCTAATATTTTCAGACGATGTTTATATGTCGTCTTTATTTCAATTGGCTACGCATATATGTCGCCGTAAGTCATTTTTTTCTCCCACTCCCAGTTATCAGGCGACACAAGAGATGTGTCGCCTCACGACAAAAAAAAGATGTGTCGCCTTCTAGCATGTCGACATTTATGCTATCAGGCGACACATATAACATGTCGCCTTATCTTTCGTCAGGTGACACATAATGAAAAATGTCTTATGTCGCCTGTTGTTCTTCTAGGCGACACGTATAGCATGTCACCTTATCTTTGGTCAGGCGACACATAGTGAAAAATGTCATATGTCGCCTGTTGTTCTTCTAGGCGACACATATGATATGTCGCCTGATCTTTTATCAGGCGACACATAGTAAAAAAAGTCTTCTGTCGCCTGATGTTCTTAAAGGCGACACAACATTTGTGTCGCCTGATGGTTTAAGTGTCGACACGCTACTAGGCGACACATAAAAAATGCATCAGGCGACACAACTGTAGTGTCGCCTGATGCCGAAAATGGCATAGTGTTGATGTCATCTTTATGTATAGCAACAAAACATTTAAACACTAAGGAATTACTTACCAATTGACCAGTCTTACTTCTGGTCTTTCTAGGCTCAGACATATCCCTAATTACATGGGATAGATCATGGTCCTTCTGAACTTGTCTTTTGCCACTTCGATGAATTGGCTGACTAGCAAGAGTAGCATCCTTCCTAGATCCTGGAAGGTCTGTGTCATCATCCATCCCAGAGTCATTCTCTCCTTGATCAGATTTGGTTTCAGATGTGGAAGATTCAGCCTCCGGTTCAAATACATGTTCAGACAAAACACACCCGTCATTTCTGCAAACAAGAGCATCATTAACAACCACATTGATTGATTCCATGATTTTGCGATAAGCCCTACTATTTCCAGCATAACCAAGGAACATACCCTTGTCACTCTTTGCATCAAATTTTGTCAGATACTCTGTGTCTCTATATATATAACAGGGACTTCCAAACACTTTAAGATGTGAGATATTGGGTTTCCTACCTCTCCAGATCTCATAAGGAGTCATGGTTGTACTAGGTCTCAAAATTACACGGTTTAAGGTGTAACATGCATTGTTTACTGCTTCTGCCCAAAAAGAATGATCAAGGCCAGATGCAGCTAACATAACCCTAGATAAATCCACAAGAACCCTATTCTTTCTTTCTACAATGCCATTATGTTATGGAGTGATAGATGCAGAGAATTCATGATGCACACCAAACTCTTCACAATAATTTTCAAAATAAGAGTTTTCAAATTCAGTGCAATGATCTGATCTGATTCTAACTATATGCATGTCATCATTTAATTTCTCATTCGTGATTCTTTTAGCAACACTCTAATAATTTTCAAAAGTTTCACCTTTGTTAGACAAGAATCTCACCCAAGTGAACCTAGAGATTCAACAATAATAACAAGAGCATATTTCCTACCTCCAATGCTTTTAGTCTCAACAGATCCTACCAAGTCTAAATGCAACAGTTCAAGAACATGAGTAGTGGGATTAGCATTCAACATAGGATGAGAAGTTCGAGTCATCTTACCAACTTTGCATTCACTGCACATACCTTAGGGAATACCAGCAAGCTTTGGTATTCCTCTAACGGCTTCTTTTGAGGACAGGTTCACCATATCCTGATGATTCAAGTGACACATACGTCTATGTCAAAGATCTAAAGGTTCCTCACATATCATAGATCTAAAGCATAGTTGTGGTGAAAACTTTTCTTTTGCTACAACACAGTAGCATTGCTCATTACGCTTTTCCCTTTACCATCTAAGACCACACATTTATGCTTATCAAAGGTGACAGAGTCATGCTTATCAACAATCTGACTCACACTTAACAGACTTACTTCTAAACCTTTGACCAGTAAGACATTTTTCAGACTGGGGAGACCAGGGGCATTTACTGTCCCGCTTCCTACTATTGGAGCTCGAGCTCCATCCCCAAACCAACATTCCCTTCTGGATGAACATTATCCATGGATGAGAACCACTTGAGATCACCGGTCATGTGCCTCGAAGCACCACTGTCTATATACCAAGAATCAGCACAACATGCTGTGAGGGTTGTAAGGGCTACGCGACACACTGCTACTGTTCTAGACTCATCAATAGATCCTAGACCAGTCCTAACATGAGACAAGAAACAGACAATGTTTTCCTCCTCAGGATCACTGTCACATTCGTTAAGAAGGTTTGAATCTGAGTGCGAAGGTTTGGGAGTGTAAGGTCTAGAGTCATTTTTATTAACCCAGGCTGAGTTCCTGTTTGGTTTTCAAGCTGTGGGGACGGACAGACCCTTAGCTATCCTAGCAAAATCCTACAGAGATTTTTCTAGAGTAGCTTGAAAAGATGTTAAGAAACTAGCAACTGACTTGTTATTCTGAAAGCTGACAGACTCGTGGTTTCTCTTAGGGTATGCCTGGCTGTTTTGGAGTTTCCTACAGAAAGGTCGAATGTGACCAAGAACACCACAGTGATAGCAAGTAGGTTTGAATCTTTTTGGAGGCCCAACCTTGTTAGTCACTACTTTAACATCATGAGCTTTGCTTTTGACAAACACAGTTCCACTACTCTTAGAGTTCTCGCCAGTTTCAAACCCTAGACCTTGTTTATTCTTATCTGGTCTACCCATTCCACACATCTTGGTCAATTTTTCAGACCCTATTGAGAACTTAGAAAACTGTTGCTGAGATTCTTTGAGAGAAACCTCAAGCGCTAGTTTTTCTGCCTTAAGACCACTAAGAGAGTTTTCTAGACTCAGCTTTTCAGCTCTCCACACTTCTTTCTAGGATAGCAATTCAGCTTGTATCCCTGCTTTCTCTTTTTCACACTTCACAAGGTCTTTGGTCAGAATGTCTATCTTAGATAACATGGACTTTGATGCGTTGACAAGTTCAGTGAACTTTTGTATTCCATCATCATCATCATCATCATCATCATCCTCCGGAGTCTCGTTTTGAGATACCGTGGCAATGAAAGCAATTGGTTCTTCAACATGATCCAGGGAGGAAACAAAGACAACCCGAGCTATGAAAGCTACAGTGTCCTCCTCTTGATCAGACGAGGGATCCTCTTCACTGTCACTGTAAGTGACGGCAAGAGCCTTTTGAGGACGAATCCTCCTATTTGCATAGTCAACAGCTCTATGTCTCACACCCTTACACTCAAAGCACACATCGCTTCTTTAGGAACTCTTACCCTTAGGATTTCTATCTTGACCTCTATCTTGAGAGGACTCAGCACGAGAGTTCCTAGGGTATCTGTCATGACCTCTATCTTATGACGTCTCACCAAATCTAGATTTTCCAAAACCCCGGTTCGAAGGAAAAGGTTTCCTTCGTTTCTTGAGAAAGTTCTCAAACTGTTTTGTAAGGAGGTCACACTCTTCTAGATTGTACTCAACATCCTCTGGAATCTTAATGTGTAGGCTTGACTCAGTTTCCTTGACGGACGAGAGGGTAATGGATTTTTCTTTCATTAGACCCTTCTTATGAACTTCATAGGTTTTCATGTTTACTAATAGCTCCTCTAAAGAATAAGTTCTCAAGTCCTTGGATTCCTGTATAGCCACTCTCTTGTTCTCAAAACTGGGGGGAAGACCTCTAAGAAGCTTTCTGACAATCCTAGATTGCTCTAAGGGAGAGTCAAGGCCAGCACACCGATTTGTTATGTTCAAGATACGACTGTAAAACTCATCTATCGACTCATTTTCGGACATTTTTAACTCATCAAAATCTAACAGAAGATCTTGGAGCATCTGTTCTCTCACTTGCTCATTACCTTCATAAGTTGTTAACAACACTTCCCAAGCTTGTTTGGCTGAGACACAGGTAATGATCCATTTGCGCTCACCCTCAGAGAGATCCGAGTACAAACTGTTGAGAGTTTTGATATTCATTCGAGCAGCAATTTTTTCTGAATCGGTCCACTCAGATCTAGGCTTTCGTACACTTGCACCTGCCACGATTGAGGTCCGTTCTGGAGCTGAACAGCTATCCTCAACCATCATCCATTATTTCCCATTATCTTGAGAAATAAAGAATGTGGTCATCATGATTTTCCTTTGTGAAAAGTTCCTTCCCTCAAACAGTGGAGGACAGTTCACGGAAGTGCCTCTATCACCCATTTTAAAACCTGAGGATCTTACTAGCAAAGGCTAGGAACTGCTCTGGTACCACTTGAACGTCTTAGAGGGGGGTGAAAAGGCCTTTCTTTTAATTTTCGATAACTTCATAATTTGAGGATAGCAATAGCGAGTGTTATCCCAGATTCACAGTATACAAGAATGCAAGAAGTAAAACTCAGCAAGAAAAGAAACAACACAAGGATGTTTTTGTTCTCGCAGAAACCCTGAAATCAGGGAGAAAAACTACGTGTCTCTATCTCTAGAGAGACAAATCTTTCCACTAAGTTGATGTGACTTTTTTACAAGAATAATAGTTCCAGTTATACACTACCAGAGTGTTATCCCTCCTAGTCCCAAACTAGTATAGACCTATTCCCTCTCTTGTTCCTAAGCCCTTACAACATGAAATACATTTAGAAGCTTTGTCTGTGAATTCTGCTAACCACTAGCGGATTCAACCTTGAACGCTTCTTGGGTTGGTTGCACTACACATCCCACATGGTATGCAACATGATATGAGTTGACGAAAGAAGTTTTGAGTTCGAGCTCTAAGGTTCACAGTCATGAGGAAGACTTAGAGCAGCATGAACAATGCAAGCTAAAAACTAGACTCAACACATAAAATGCTACCACAGCAGTTTTCAACAACCGTTGAGCAAAGCCAAAGCTATAGCTATATATAGGCAGACAAGGCATCAAGAATGATGCCAGCTGACCTCAGCAGTTTTCAGAAAGGTTTGGACAATAGCTTTTGGCTATAAAGCTGAGAGCGATGTAACCAGAAAAGAGATGACAAGAGCAATCTCAATAAGACAAAGAAACCTTTCCTAAAACATGAATAATTCAAAGCAGGGAGCAAAGAGGATTCAGACCCTCTTACCATCAAGGGACTTGTCACAGTCAAAAGTGACTGGTCTTTGAATCACACAGGGACCAGCTATTGCATAGGATACCGTATCATAGGATCCAAGCTGGAGCCTTGAGCATCAAACCATTTGGTCACGGGTTGGCATAACAAAAGATCTCAACCCTTAGACTGGTTTAAACGCCAAGGCATTTTCCTCAAACCAGTTTTTCATTTGAAATTAAAAGGCAACAGTAATCTATTAAACTACTATAATAGATTCTTTGAGTTCAGACTGGACAAACGAAGGACTCAGAACTAGGATAGCAAGCAGGGCTGCTATCCTTTGTGAAAAATAGTGATATGCATATGCATGATTTACCTGAGACCATATAGGATTGTAGTGACACTTATTCTTGTTCAGGGAGAATCTCCAAGTGTTTTGTAAGACTTGGATTGCAAATCATCCATATACCTTCACACCTCCATCCAGTGATCCAAAATTTCCGATTTGGAAACGTTGTAATGACATGGTATTTAGTTGGATTATCCACGCAATCGAGCCAAGAATCACCCGCAGTATTCTCTTTTCTAACACAACAGCTATCGTTTGGAGTGGCCTCAAAGAAATGTTTTCTCAAGGAGATGACACTAGAATGTACCAGATCCGCCAAGAAATTTCCAAGATCCGTCAAGATCAACAATCAGTCTACGGTCTTAAACAACCTTCCCGTAGCTGGTTTTAAAGGTTTTCATCTTCCATTCAAGAAATTGGCTTACAACAGTCTCGTGCCGATTATTGTTAGTTCTCTCAGGTTCGTAGCAATTCAATTATTGTGGTGTTGCTTTATGTAGATGATATGATTATAACATGCAATGATCAGGAGGTCATCCTTGAGCTGAAGTAGTTTCTCAATAACTATTTGAAAATTAAGGATCTTGGACCTTGAAATAATTTTTGGGCATAGAAGTTGCACTCTCTAAGGCCGGGATTTCAATCTGCCAATGAAAATATACGTTAGATATTTTGGAGGAAGCTGGACTATTGAGAGTGAAACCTGCGATAGTGCCTATGGACCATGATTTGGTGTTGACATTAAAGGGAAGTGATGATATGAAATATCCATTCAGATTTCAACGCCCGATTAGGAAGCTGATATACCTGACAATTACTAGACCAGATATCACATTTGCAGTCAATACACTTGGTCAATTCATGTAAGAACCGAAGTTACATCATTTTAAGGCACCTCTTCGACTCCTTCATTACCTAAAGTTGGTTCCTGGCCAAGGATTATTTGTTCCATCACAAAATCAGCTTAGCTTGATTGGGTATTGTGACACGGATTGGGCTAGATGCCCACTTATACGTCATTCTATGACAGGATACTACATTTTCCTTGGGCAATCACTTATCTCATGGAAAAGCAAGAAACAAGTTACTGTTTCTAGGTCATCAGCCGAAGCTGAATATCGTTCAATGGTTGTATCTACTTGGGAGCATTCTTACCTTAGATACTTGTTAACAGATTTTTGTATACTTCATCCTGAACAGGCAATATTATCCTTCGACAATCAAGCCGCTCTACACATAGCAGCAAACCTAGTTTATCATGAGAAAACAAAACACATTAAGTTGGATTGTCCTGCTATTCGTGATAGAATTCAAAAGGGAGAAATCAAAACAGCTTATGTGCCTATTGGTAGTCAAATAGCTGACATGTTTACAAAGCCGTTGCGTGGACCTACTTTCCACGCACATCTTAGCAAGTTGAGTGTTATTGACATTCACACTCCAACTTGAGGGGGAATATGAAAGGTAGGAAATCAGGTCACTAATTCTCTGCACCAATGAATGATGAATGATTTCAGCAAAGCAATTGGTGGATCCTTGCAATCAGATTAGAGAAACTAAGTGATCTGATTATGTAATTAGTTGATTAAAATTTATAGCTTTCCTAGAATAGCTTCTTCTTCTCTTTGTATATGGGAAAATGCCCCCTTACTACTAATTTATCATTCCCTTAGCGCATTTGAATGAATCTAATATTATAGAGCCCATTCCAATACAAGGTCTTCCTCTTTCTGCCCAAATCATCAAATCTTATGTGTCTGGCCCATAGTATCCATTATTTTCAAGACCAAAATGCTCTTGTAGCTTAAATTATAACAGATTCTCCACGCAGATTTCAAATTTTTTTTTTTGAAGAGAGAGAGAGAGAGAGAGAGAGAGAGAGAGATCGAGCGAGCAAGAGCGCGACTGTCGTTGACGTTTTCTGATTAATATCCGGCGATAAGTCTCATCACAATCGCTTAGTTGATGGAGCGAGATCGATCTTTAGTTTGCTCCTCACTTCCTTCTCGGTTTGTTTCTCCTTTCTTCTTCTTTCGTTCTGTGTGTTTGAATTTAGTTCGATTTAGAATTATTTTCGTGTTTATCTGTTTTTGAATCATATAGTGAGTGTAAATGTTGTTTTGAATCCTTTTTGTTCTATTTGCTAGGTTGTAGTCTGTTGTTAGGTTTTATTAGTTGTTAATGATTGTTGATTATTTGTGTTTGCTGAACTTTGTTGATCTTTCCTTTTGCTCAGAGACTGTTTTGGAATATTTCTGGAAATTGTGATATGGTTACTGGGGGTCGGTAAATAGTTCGGGTGGTCAATAATTATGTTTGAACTCTATTTAGGTGTGAGTAATTGTTGTTTTATTGTGCTTTTATTTGTTTTTCAAGCATCATGTTTCAATTTTCAAGTTGTCTAGTAGTTGTGACCTAAGTTATTGGGGGTTAATACCTGGTTTATTTTGTTTGTTATTTATATGTAGGAATGTTGGTGATTCTTTAATTGCTTAGTTTATCTATTATGGAAACGGATTTTATCTTCAACTGAATGATCTTATGAGCTTTTCCTACTTGATGGACATCATTCGTCGACGATTTAGGTTTTCTTCCAGTGATGTTTTTCATCTGCAATACTGCTCTCCTGCTTGTCCTGTCATCTATTTGTACAGTGACCTTGATTTTAAAACGCTATTTTGCCGTGCAAAAATATATAAATTGGATCATGTAAATGTGAATATTGTTAAGGATGTTGACAGTAGTTGTTCATCTAAGAGTGTTTTACTTGATGAAAGCTTTTTTGAAATCATTGATGAGAATGATTATTTAGATGATGGATTTAAATATGGACCTACAAAGTCATATTTGTCAAATGATTTGGGGTTCTTACCTTTTCCACAAGGGGCAGAAGTTTGAAAGTGTTCAGGATTTTCAAGATAAACTTAGGAAGTATGCGGTTTAAACTGGTTTTTGTTATGTGCTACCTAGGAATGATGCACTATATGTCAAAGCTGTTTGTGAAAATCATGGAACTAAAAAATGTGGCTGGGAAGTAATTGGATTTGTGGCTCCTATAAATAATTGTTTTTATATGAAGGAGTTTAATAACATACATACCTTGTGTTTTCTTTACACAAATGTGGCAGGTTTTTTTCCTCTAGCCTTATGTATCTGTGACTCAAAGACTGAAGAAAATTGGTTTTTTTTTTCTTCAAGCACTTGAAGGCTTTGCTGGAACCACAAGGAAGGGAAATCACCTTTATCAGCGATCGTGGTGGTAGGTTGTTGAAGGCTTTTAATCAAGTGTTTCCAGGTAATCCTCATCTCTTTTGTTACCATCATTTGAGATATAATCTTACTCAAAAGTACATGAAGAAAAGGAATGTTGTTGTGCTTGCTCAAGTATTGCAAAAGTTTTTAAGGTTGCTTATGCATTGACCGAGAGGGCTTATTACCATATCACTTACAAGCTCTGAGAGATGAGGGCGGTGTTGTAGTAATTAATGAGTTTATAGCTGAGATCCCTTTAGAGAATTGGTAACGTGCTTTCTTTAAAGGCTGCCAATATGGGATCATGGCAAATAGTATTGATGAGTCTTTTAAAAAATGGATTTTTGCTAAGTGTTCAATGCCTCCACTTACAATGATAGACCAGACTATGATGAAAGAAATGAAGTTGATGTCTGAAAGGAGGGTTGAGTCCAAATCTTAGACTACTCAGCTTACACCTAAAATGGAGAAGAAGTTGGTTGAGCGGATGCATAAGACATGTAGTTTTAGGGTTATTGCCTCCCAGGAAAGTGTTTATGAGGTTAGAGATGATAAGTACTTATATTCTATGAACCTTTCTACTCGTACTTGCTCTTGTGTGAAGTGGCAGATCAATTGATTCCCATGCCCTCATGCCCTTTCTGCTATACAAGCTACAAGATTGAATGTTTATAATTTTATTGACTCATACTTTAGTACCGAATATTTTAGGATGATTTATAGCTTCCCTATTCATCCAGTGAGTAATGTTGATGCGTCTTTTTCTGCTTGCACTAAGGAGTTCATACTACCTCTTATTACGAAGAGGCCGGTTGGGAAGCCTAAGGTGAAGAGGATTAAATCTTCTGGTGAGAAGAAGCCTATTCGGTGTGGATGATGTCTTAAGTTGGGACATCATAATAGGTAGAGCTGTACTAAACCTTTAAATGGGCAGCAACAGTTTCTTTTGTGTTGTAGTCTTTACTTTGAGGAGTTACAGGGTGTCAGTAACTGTGACATCTGGGCTTTGTAATGTCTCTTTTCCATGTGATTTGAATTATACCATCTTCATTTGATACTGTAATGACAATTATTTACTGAATAGTATGTACTTGAGATTGAATATGTACTGAATCATAGTTTGGTTGGTATTTTGTTTTCATTTTGACAAGTCTGGTTTATGTTATGTTATGTTTTAAACTGTAAATGAATTATCATGTGTCAATACCAGTCTGTGGCGAGTTACTGGGTAAATGAATTATCATGTGTCAATACCAGTCTGTAACCAGTTACTGACCCCCAGTAACCAGTAACTGGGTGTCACCCGCGTGATTGACCAGTTACTGACACCCAGTAACTGGTCAAGTAACTGAAGTGATTGACTAGTTACTGGGTTACTGACACCCAATAACCAGTTACTAGGTGTCACCCGTGATTGACCAGTTATTAACCCCCAGTAACCAGTCATTGGGTGTCACCCGAGTGGTTGACCAGTTACTGACACCCAATAACTGAAGTGATTGACCATTTACTGGGTGTCAGTAACCAGTTACTAGGGGTCAGTAACCAGATATTGACACTCATTAACCAGATACTGACACTCAGTAACCAGTTACTGGGTGTCAGTAACTGCATGACTGATGTCTTAAAGCAATCATCAACAAAAACTATCATGACTAACAAAAACCATATCATAAACATTTATATTTGTTTCTAAAAGATGTTCTTGAAATGAAAAAAGGATCCTACTTTTTACATAAATGGATGATATCAATTTGTACACAACAATAGAAAAGAAACCCAGAAGTTCAATAAGGAGCAAAATTCGAATTGCTCAACATTGATTTTGCATCTACTAGTTCAAGGAACCCATTTGGCGCAAACCTCTCTTCTGTGTCAATCTTCATGAATTGTTGCAGCAACTGCTTTCTCATGTTATCTCCGTCTTTTTTTGTCGACTTTAGGTTATATATTAGGCTCTCAATGTTGTGGAGCATGTAAAGGCCATAATCCGACCTGCATTCAAGTGACCCGTAAACTTGAGTTTCCTTTCACACCACACCTAATAAAACTAGTTACTGACCCCTAAGAATTAACATATTGCTTTCTATAAGAAAAAATAATCTATGGTACTTACGAAAAAAATTTATGTTGCGGGCAAGTGAAGTCTTCTTTCAGCTCATATTGTTCTTCATTGACATTGTTTAAGATGACCCATTGTCTTGTTTCCTTCTCCTCATCAGTCATTTGTACTTTGGTTTCTATCAATCCATGTTCATCCTCACCAGTATTTTTATCTCTGAATTCTTCTGGGTCTTGGCTCTTAGGGTATGTCGATGCAGCTAGACGCATAAATCTCCTTCTGTGCTTGACCTGTGAGAGTAATATTGCAAAAAATTAACATCTACTAAGGATGATTAATCGGTTACTCAATCAATAGTAACCGGTAACCGGTTAATCAATCAATTGTATTGCATTGCATTGCATTTATGTTCAACTTCCATGAATTGTACATGAATTATTCACTTACCACATTCATTGCATTCTAGAAGTATATATCATCTGAGGTGTACTCCTTTCTGGGCGGCAGCTTCGTGTTCATATGCAAGAAACATTTTGAACGATTGTCAATGACCAACAATGTGTAGTGTTTGTTACGGACATGATGTATTGGTATAAACATTTTGTCATTGCTGAATATTGACCACATCGGTTCAATGATTTTGTCTTCAATCTGCAGTTCAAAGCAGTTAAAATCACCTTTCTCCCCTGCTGCCTTGTATTTTTCCTTCTCTTGCTCATGTCTTATTGCAACAAACTTTTTTTTTGTGCAAAAAGAAAGTTTTGTTAGCATTAACTCAATAAATGAAGGGAATTACAAGGGTGTGGTAGTTTTACTAACAGCTGCCTCCACATCAAGGAATCCCGCTCGGATGCCCGACCTTTTTGCTTGTTCCTTTAACATTTGAATATAAATCTTGAGAACCTGCATTCAATTCTATATTTTCAGAAAATCACACATGAAATTTAAGGACAAAGACGTTTTTGCCAAAAATAATTGCACCCAGTTTTAAGGACAGAGACATTTTTGTTAGTAAGTGGTTATCCTTACATCAGTTGTAAGTTCTCCTTCCTCTATTATTGCCTTCAAGTCCTCCTTTGTGATCTGAACTATTAAAGAAGGATCTTGCCAATATACATAGCTGTTCAATCCAAAACAATTGAAATAAGAAATAAAATAAGAATTTTTCTACTCAGATCTTTATAATGAAGTAAAAACAACATATATACTTACTCTTTGTTTTCTTCTTGATTTGTTTTGAACTAGCTCTTATAATGCATTGTCACGTCCTTCTCTAGAGTTGTCCATGTTGGCTTTGTGCATTGGACTTTGTCAATAACTATGTTGTGATTTTTGGATATGTTCCTTTGGGATGGTTGGTTATGTAGACATATAAAATTTAACAAAATAATTTGGTTTATAAGTGATGGCTCGCAAGAAGTCAGGCGAGGTGAACCGCACTTCGCATAGAAATAAATGAAGGCGAGGCAGACTAAATTTCGCATAGATGAACCGCACTTCGCGAGGCAAACAAGACTTGGTTAGGCGAAATAGACTTTGCGAGGCGAACAAGACTTGACGAGGCGAAATAGACTTCGCGAGGTGAACAAGAAGGCGAACTAGACTTGGCGAGGTGAAACGGACTTTGCGTAGATTTACTTGAAGGCGAAGCAAAATGTCTCCGTGCGCGTGGATTTTCATGAAGGTGAGGCGAGATGGCCTCACGTGGAGGAATCCGCGAAGTGAGATCAGAAATCACCGCTTGCTTGGAAATCAAGATTCCTCGCGAGATACTTTCCATATCCGCGAGATGGCTCTCCCTTACTAATGATCTTGATCAAAACAGGACATTAATCCAAAGCGATCTAGGCATATCTAAATCTTAAGATTTGATTGATCTGATTGTGTTAAAAACAGCAAATAAATCAATCAGTCAAGATTCATTGATTCGATTAAGGAAATATTATTGATTCAGAATCTTCATTACTTGCCTTAAGTGGAGGCATGTTAACACTATAAATACCCCCTCTCATACCAAGAGGAGGGGGCAGAAACAAAGGAGCGAACTAGAGAGAGAGAAAAAAAAATCTCTCCGCGAGCTCAGAAGCCTCCCCAAAATCTTTGAAGAACTATCAAGCTCCCCAAGTAGACAGTTCTTCACTAAATCCTTGAAGAAGCTGCCAAATAGCCGGTTCTTCACCAACCTCAAGCCTAGAAGTTGTCAAATCCAGAAGAATCATCAAGCTGCCAAATAGCCGATTCTTCATCAACCTCAAGACTAGAAGTTGTCAAATCCTGAAGAATCATCAAGCTGCCAAATAGCCGACTCTTCATCAACCTCAAGTCTAGAAGTTGTCAAATCCTGAAGAATCATCAAGCTGCCAAATAGTCAATTCTTCATCAACCTCAAGACTAGAAGTTGTCAAATCCTGAAGAATCATCAAGCTGCCAAATAGCCGACTCTTCATCAACCTCAAGTCTAGAAGTTGTCAAATCCTGAAGAATCATCAAGCTGCCAAATAGTCGGTTCTTCATCAACCTCAAGCCTAGAAGTTGTCAAATCCTGAAGAATAATCAAGCTGCCAAATAGCCGGTTCTTCATCAACCTCAAGACTAGAAGTTGTCAAATCCTGAAGAATCATCAAGCTGTCAAATAGCCGACTCTTCATCAACCTCAAGTCTAGAAGTTGTCAAATCCTGAAGAATCATCAAGCTGCCAAATAGCCGACTCTTCATCAACCTCAAGACTAGAAGTTGTCAAATCTTGAAGAATCATCAAGCTGCCAAATAGCCGGTTCTTCATCAACCTCAAGCCTAGAAGTTGTCAAATCCTAAAAAATCATCAAGCTGCCAAATAGCCGGTTCTTCATCAACCTCAAGACTAAAAGTTGTCAATCCTGAAGAATCATCAAGCTGCCAAATAGCCGACTCTTCATCAACCTCAAGTCTAGAAGTTGTCAAATCCTGAAGAATCATCAAGCTGCCAAATAGCCGGTTCTTCATCAACCTCAAGACTAGAAGTTGTCAAATCTTGAAGAATCATCAAGCTGCCAAATAGTCGACTCTTCATCAACCTCAAGTCTAGAAGTTGTCAAATCCTGAAGAATCATCAAGCTGCGAAATAGCCGATTCTTCATTAATCTCAAGTCTAGAAGTTGTCAAATCCCGAAGAGTCATCAAGTTGCCAAATAGCCGACATCATCACCAACTTCAAAGTCGAAGAATAGGCACCACGTGACACTGTTCGTGACCAAAGTCTGATCAAGCACAAGCCTCTACGACCCTTGGTCAATCAACTTCTACAAATCGTCAACATGACAAGAAATCCAAATTACAACGATTCGATTCAAGATTAAGTGCTCGTCACCCTTGGATCAAATTGACGTCGGAGATAGAATCAGAGGAGTTCACAAAGATTGTAACCCACATTCGTATTGATTAAATTAAATTATTCTTTGTACACATGTTATTCTGTTATTTGTCACAGATATTTTTGTGTTTACAGGTTCTTCTTGGGCTTAAGATCTTCAGGTGTGCCATACTCCCATTCTTCTTGTTGCTTTTTTGTTGCATCCCTTTTCTTAACCTTCACATTTCTCTCTATCGAAAGGGGCTGAACAACTTTCTTCTTTGCTCGTGCTTCTTCTTTCTCAACAACAGCAACAAAATCATCCATGGAAGAATTGATTTCTTCTTCAGTCTGTTCAATGTAGGCCTGCGGTTTCTTCTTATATGTTCTCAGACCTTCATTTTCCATCTCCTTTTGTTGTTGTTATTGCTGCTTCACTATGTCCATGACCACTATCTGAATTATTTCTGGACACACATTCGAATCTTCTTGTTCTGCACCATATCCCATCACAATCGTTTGGATTGGTATTGCAGGTGTTACTCCACATGACTGCACATATGAAAACAAAAAAATGAAATTACTATGGGTCAGTTATTAGGTTCTTACATCTTCAAATGGTGAATTCTGACGAGCTTGAGAATGTGCATCAACTATATTTGGTTCATTTTCCTCAAGGTCTACCATCTCTTCTTGGTCTTTCGGTGCTGCTACTACCATTTGCATCTTCAACGGAATATTTTTCTTCTTGGTATTTTTGGCTTTCGCTTCTTTTAAAGACTCTCGAAGCAACTTGTTTTCCTTCTGTAGCTACTCTATGTGGATGTCAGCAGCTTTCATCTTATTCAACAATTGTGAATTCTTCTCCAGGAGCTCTTCATTTACTTTTGTAAGTTTTTTGAGCTTCTCCTTCAAGGTTTTTTCAGGTTGCTTCCCCTCCAAATCCCTCATTAGAGCTCTCAAATTCCTAGACATTAATATCAACTGTTCTTCTTCATGCTAGCTTGATTGAGGCATCTGCAATCATAATTACCAATAACATCAGATAACTAGTTACTGACCCCTAGTAACTGGTTACTGACCTCTAGCAAACAGTTTCTAACACCTAGTAATCAATCAAATATATGAAAAATTCTAAGTTACCCATTCGTTGAAGCTTGGTGTGTAGTCTTGTTCCTCCGTCATACAATCTTCTTCCACCATCTGATTATCATCAATTTCATCTTTCCATGGACCTTCTCTTATAAGATCCTGATATATTTCAAAAAAAAAAGTTAGATTTTTGAACATCAAAAAAATCTGATGTCTTAAAAGTTAGATATAAAACTTTACCTTGAGAAAAGTAGGCTTCTTCTGTACATTCTTGCAGTCAAATATTTCTTTGATGTTCTGTCTGACAAACCTTGGTGTGCTTGTCTCATTTCCAGTGATTTTGTTTCTGACCATTGTCTTCTCAAGAAACCAATATACAATCAGAAGAATGCATCCACTATATACTTAAGCCTTGTCCTTTTTGTATTTGTAAATGTCATCCTTCAAGAAATCAAGCACCATCTTGACTAGTTGTACTTGTTAATTTCTTCAAGGTTTTCACATATTATTATCAACTCCCAGTCAAGATGTGTTCCTGATCTGCTGAAGAAGAACACTGCAAGCAAATACATTAGGATCAGGGATGCTATTTTTTTCTGCATCTTGATTCTTCTTGGGCTTATTAAGCTCAGCACTCAACTCAATCTCAAGCTGTGGCCTCTTAATGTTGTCTTTGGATATCCTACCCTTTTCAAAATATTAAAGTCTGGTCATTTGTTCCTCATAGGCTTGTTTTTCAAATCCACCACCTCCCCTTTTATAGAGATGTGGAATAGGGAATACACGTCATCTACTGTGATCTCAGCTTCAATTTCCCCAAAGATGAACTTGAACACATTATGAGTTCAAAATCCAACTCATGCTTCTTCACTTGACTGTCAGTCAGTTTCTCATTCTTGAACACATCAATGGTATCCCAAAATGTTGTTTGGGCCAGCAAATCTCACGTTCTTTGAGGGATTTTCTCCTTGTATTTGTACATCTATACATGGAACGAATGAAGCGCACACTTCTGTTGCTGGACCTTTATCTTCAACTCTTCTTCATCATCTTCTTCTTCTTAATCTTTTTGAGGAACAGATTTGTGGCAGTATTTTGCTGCTTGTTCCCCTTGTTCTTTTTAGGTCCCTCATTATGTGATTTCCTCTTCTTGTCGGCTGCTCTTTCCTCAAGGCAGTATTGTTCAGTTGTTTCTTCATCATCACTGCTTTCCTCAATGACCATTGTCCAACAACTTCTTCTCTGCTTCTTTATTTGTTTAATTTTTTTTCTTCTATGACTTCTTTTGAGAAGATTGAAGGTTGTTCAGAATCACTACTCCCTTCAGCATTTTCCTCAAAGAGGAACTAACAACTTTCTTCCTCATTCTGCATATATAGATGTTAAATGGTTAGTTACTAAGCACTCACCTACATTACAGACCCCTAATAAGTTGATTATTAACCCCTAGTAAGGAGATACATAACCCAAGTAAGTGATTACTACCCCCTAGTAATTGATTATTGGGGGTCAGTAATCAACACAACAATTCCCTTTTCTGCATTTTTACACTATACACAAAATTGAACAACAAAAGAACATTATACACAAAATTGAACAACAAAATAACATTACTTTGAATCTTTAACAGTTTCCAATTTTGAAAGAAACCCTAGATTTTCGCTTTCACATTTTTTCTCTTATATCTCCATATCAAGCTTCAAAATCATCATTCGTGTCTTAAATAGTCGAATTACAAGCATAATAATGAAGTGTACTTCAGAATTGGAGATTTGTTACGGATTTTACCTATTCGTCTTCGTAGTTCTTGCCTTTGAATTCAGTCCGGCGAGAACGAGCGACTGTCCCAATGAAAGCCCGACGATTCGAAGCTTGATTTTGGTGAAGCTGGGCTTGTGCGAGAGCGATAGCAGTTGTGGTTTAGAGAGAGAGAGAGAGAGAGAGAGAGAGAGAGAGATTGCAGTTGTGGAGAGAGAGAGTGATAGTAGTTAGGGTTTAGAGAGAGAGGCAGACAAGTAGTTGCAAATTAATGATGGGTAGTATCATCCTTTTAGTAACAATTATTGGAATGGGCTAAGGGATAAGACTTTTATTGGAACGGGCTTTAGTTTCAAATATTTAGGCATTAGGGCATATATATATATATATATATACACACACACACACACATATTAAGGCCGATGCGGACGTGCGTCTCTGATCCGGCCTATATATATATATATATATATATATATATATATATATATATCTGAGATAAATTTAGTTTGTTACCCTGAATTTTTTGTCTAAAATCAGTTCGATACCTCATCTTTTTTTTTAATCAGTTTCATCCCTAAACTTTTAAAATGACATCAATCTCGACCAAAATGACTAAAATAGCCATTGTTACAGTTTTACTTAATCTTTTTACTCTCTTTTTACTCTCTCTCTCTCTCTCTCTCTCTCTCTCTCACCACTCTCACCTCTTCCTCAACCTCCTCCTCTACCGGCCTCGTCGTCCCCGAAGACTCCTTGACGTCGCCAGAGAAGTTCCCATCCAGCATCGTTGTCCCGGAGAACAAGCTCCCGGCGTAGCTGCTCCCGCTCAACAGCCTCGGCAGCGACACCTGCTGGTCAAAGTCCCGGTCAACGCTCCGATCAACCTTGAACGACATCGGGTCCGGGACTGCGGAGAGCACATCGACGATGGCCTCGGGCGGGAGCAGGAGTTCCCTATCCTCGTCGGTCACGTGGCTGGAGAACGATGACCTCTTGCTTCTCACGTGGCCGGATTTGGATCTCTGCTTGTAATTGTGCTTCTTGTCGGCGACGAACCAATCGGAAATGGCTGCCAGCTGTTGCTTCTTGGCCGATTGCGTGCTGCCACCGCCGCCGTTGCTACTTGTATTTGTTGTGTTAGTTGTGGTGGTCTTTTGTCCGCCCGTGAAATACTGATCAAATACAGCTGAGAGAGAGAGAGAGAGTAAAAAGAGAGTAAAAAGATTAAGTAAAACCGTAACAAGGGCTATTTTAATCATTTTAGTCGAGATTGATGTCATTTTAAAAGTTTAGGGATGAAACTGATTAAAATAAATATGAGGTATCGAACTGATTTTAGACCAAAAATTTCAGGGTAGTAAACTGAATATATATATATATATATATACACACGGAGCCGTTCGAGAGCGGACGTCCGCACGGCTCATAAAGTGTGTTGCTGTAATAATTCAATATCAATGAATACATAAGTATATTACAATCACCCTTTTTTTCAATTAGAAGACTTAGTCGACAAACATATTTCCAACCCTTTATGTCGGATGGCATCTTTTTCTTTATTTTCTTGTTAGCAATTCTAATAGTATGTATGTCTGTGTTGTTAGCTAGTGAATCCATTTTCTTCTTTTTTTTTGCGAGAAATGAATAATTCATTAATCGAGGAACAAACTCAATTACACAACCTGCAAACGCAAGACCGAAAAGATTCTAATAACAAAGAGCATATGTCTTCAACTCGATCAAGCTAGAAAGAATGATAGGAAACCAATAGCTCACTAATCTAAGGACATAAAGTCTTACATCCGAAAATAAAAATGCAACAATACAAACTAATCTACCATATCCACCACCCAAGCTCACTGACATTATTATCGCTATCGCTATCGCTGCCAGTAGTCGTGAGGTAATGAAGAGTGCTGAATCGGAGCATTGATGCCCGAATGATTGATGCCAACCGAATCCCAATCCACAAATCATATGGAAACCCACAACCAATAGAAAAAGCTCTCATAAAACAACATCGTACAATCCACCACTGAAACCCAAGTCATTAATGAGCTGAGGCTACAAAATTCTAGGGGGTTGGAAATGGGGTGATCGACACCAACAAGAGGAACCGAGTCCTCCCGTTCTGGACAAAGCTAGTATAATCCACATAGGGATAAAAGTACACCACATATGGGTGACATGGGTCTATAAACGGGAACCCAGAATAAGATGAAGCAGTAAAAAACATAGAAATATAACATAGATACCTCAATCAGTCCCAAAACCCAAACCCAGGCCGAAACCCAGGCCCAATCCATGAGAACATGAGATCGAAGCCCTTGAGCATAGGGGACCCATAGCCCACTAGCCCGAAATGACCAGAGCTTAGCCCATGGAGTCGTGGAGGAGCTTCCCTTCGTCGCCCTCCAAAACATCACCTTCTGTCGCATCAGATCTGTCGCACCACCGCCGTAACCACTGCCGCACTGCCTGAAACCAACTCCCACCAGCAGCACAGCCTCGCCATCCAGCCTTCACGAGACGAAACCAGAACAAGATCTAAAGCATCCCCAACCTTCCAAACACGCCGGCGAGCCCACCCATCGAACCACAGACGCCGGCTCGACCTCCGACCATCTATCACGCCGAACCCACTCTGATCCAGTGCCGATCTATCCCTCACCCTCAGCCACGACCCACATCTCCCCAATGCAGCAGAAGTCGATGACCACCCAGTATGCTGCGCCAGAACAGCGAAATCACCACCATCCAACTTTGCAGCTCACCGAGGTTGTTGCCGACGTGCACAGCCGCCACTTTGTCGCCACCTTGCACCACTACGCCGCCGCATCGTAACCATATGTCGCCGTACCGCCGTTATGCATGGCAGACCACCCCAAGATCCAGCTGACGTTAGAGACGAAAAGCCAAAATGATTCGGGCTCTCGCTGGGCTTGTCTCCACCTTGAGATCGAATTCTCAATCGCCGCCTAGATTCAAGATGCCGCAGTGATTCCATAAATCGCCGCCAACAACCTCCCTTCGATCTCAGAAGAGCATATCTGGATCGATCTCCCCATTCCAAGTTCAGCTTTCCCTTCCCCATCCATGGACCTTCCCTCTGCTCAAGGGCCCCATTGATAGCCTGGATCACCATCCCCTCCCGGGCCGGAACGCAGCAGCAGAGACGCCCGTGGCAACGGCCGGGAAAGGTCACGCGAAATCTCTTTTCTCTCTTTTGCGCGTTGTCGTGTGTGTCTACTAGTTTTTAGTGAATCCTATTACTTTTGCATGTTTGTCCTCCATGACTGCAAGGCTGATCTCCGAGCTTTCTCTGAATCACTAAGATGAACAGGTTGATCTTGGAAACTTTTGTTGCCCAAAAAACGGCTTCGTTCCACAACGAATTTATCTCGTCGGAAAACTCAACACTGTTAGGGCTGTGAATTTCAATTCTTTTTGAAGTGTGAGATCCATGTGGCGTCTTTCTACTCCGGTGGAAGTACAGGTGCGAGGCGACCGTTTCCTTTTCACCTTCACCAACGAGAGGGCGCTCGGGTCAAGAGAGGAGGACCATGGAGTTGTCAACGTGTATGATTCTTTTGAATGATTACGATGGTTTTTCTGACCTATTGGCTGTTTCTCTTGATTTTGTGTGGATTTGGGTTGATATATAGGATCTTCTGGCAGCTTTGATGACGGCGCGACTAGTTGGGGAGACAATCGGCCCAGTGCTCCAAGTTGATGAGCGTGGAATCAATAATGGACTGGTCAGGGGCGTCTTACCTTACCTTTCCGTGATCTGGTTTGCTTGGAAAGAAGGATTAGGGTTTTCCTTGAGGATGTGACTACGGTGAAGTTCTGGGCTAAACGGCTGCTCGGGAGATGCAGAGACTGTGCAATGATCAATCATAGAGGTCTACCATGCCCAAATTTGCAGGAACCCCCTTGCCTAATGGTATGTCCGGTGATTCAGCCGATTGCTCCGCCCATGATGTTGTTCCCAGGTAATACACATATCTCCCTCTCAATCCCTCAAGCTGCTATCCTAGCTACCCCAAAGAAGATGAGATCGGTGTCCATCAAAGAAGTACCTGACTTCCCCTCTCCCTCGAAAATTACTGGTGTTTGGAGAGGAAAAGAAGAGGATGATGATGGCGGCAAAAGAGCAAGGCACTGGCTGATGATGGTTCTTGTGCCCCTAAACCCTAATGAGTTAAGGCTTTCAGTTGCTGCAGATGGCAATCTTAGCATTGTGGGGACTGAGAAATATCCAAAGACCCATGGCAGCAAAAACAAGAAACAAAATCTGACATTAAGCCCTGACTCCATGGCACTAGACCAGTCAGGAAACTTGTAGACCGACGTCCGGGCTACCTCGTCATGGTAAAAGATTATCGGTACCACATCGGGAAGGTGTTCCTCCAAGCTCCACAAGAAGGCACCATGATAAGATATATGTATAATTAGTCCCACATCGTAAATATGTAATGAGAGGGAACCTTCCTTAGCTATAAAAGGAAGGTTTCCCCATGTAGAGAGACCTATCTGATCCATGAGATCTCCCCCTCTCTAACACTCCACCCCGGGGGATGGAAGCTCTTGTAATACCAAAGGCCTATTGGCCATGATAGTTGATTCGTAAGTGGACGTAGCCATGTCCTCCGAGGCATGGTGAACCACTATATTTCGCATGTGTCACATGATTGTCTGTTCCACCTTGATTCTGCATAGCCGTCCAGGTTTATGCAGAAACATTTGGCGCCGTCTGTGGGAATCATTACTAAAAGTCATATTGCTTTACCACCCGAGAGGTATTCCACCGAGAGACATTCCATCCGAGAGACATTCCACCGAGAGGCATTCCACCCGAGAGGCATTCCACTGAGAGGCATTTCACCCGAGAGGCATTCCACTGAGAGGCATTTCACCCGAGAGGCATTTCACCCGAGAGCATTCCACCGAAAGGCATTCCACCCGAGAGGCATTTCACCCAAGAGGCATTCCACCGAGAGGCATTCCACCCGAGAGGCATTCCACATAGAGGCATTCCACCTGAGAGGCATAAATTATTAAGAACCTGAGTAACACCAAGCGGGATAGGTAATCCACCGAGATAGCAATTTATATCTTCCTTTTAAAAAGGGAGCAAGTGGCTTGATAAACCACGGATGGTGTTAACACCCTGTCACTCGAGTAGTAACACCGGATATGGAAAGGGCTCGCTACCTTGTCCATCAAAGTATAACACACCCGTTCGACCCACGTCATGAGTCGGAACATGGGGGGACTATGGGCGGTGGGCGGGAAAGTATTGGTTTACGGGCTTAATGGGCGGGAAGGTATTGTACGTGGAGCGGACTCCACAGCTCGCGTGTAGGCATTGTACGCGGAGCGAACTCAGCTCGCCCGAGTGTCAGCCCTCCTGGGCAAGAACTCCTCAGCTCGCGTGACAATTTCAGTCATCATGACGCGAGGCGGACTCCTCAGCTCGCCTGAGTGTCAGCCCTCCTGGGCGAGGCGGACTCCTCAGCTCACGTGTAGTCATTGTGCGCGAAGCGAACTCGGCTCTCCAGAGTGTCAGCCCTCCTGGGCGAGGCGGACTCCTCAGCTCGCGTGTAGTCATTGCATGCGGAGCAGACCCCCCAGCTTACCCGGTAGTGTCAGCCTTTCTGTACGAGGCGAACTCCTCAGCTCGCGTGTAGTCATTGTGCGCGGAGCAAACTCAGCTCGCCCGAGTGTCAGCCATCCTAGGCGAGGCAGACTCCTCAGCTCGCATGTAGTCATTGCACGCAGAGCGGACCCCTCAGCTCGCCCGAGTGTCAACCCTCCTGGGCGAGGCGGACTGCTCAGCTCGCGTATAGTCACTGCACACGGAGCGGACTCCCTAGCTCGCCCGGTAGTGTTAGCCTTTCTGTGCGAGGCGAACTCCTCAACTCGCGTGTAGTCATTGTGTGCGGAGCGAACTCAGCTCGCCCGAGTGTTAGCCCTTCTGGGTGAGGCGGACTCCTCAGCTCGCGTGTATTCATTGCACGCGGAGCGGACCCTTTAGCTCGCGTGTCGTCCTTGTGCACGGAGCGAACTCCTTAGCTCGCGTGACAATTTCAATCCTTGTGCTCGGAACGCACACAGCTCACCCGATAGGGTCAGCCTTTCTGTAAGAGGCGGACTCCACAGCTCTCCCGATAACATCAGTCATGTGCGAGGCGAACTCTTACAAAGCTCACACGTGAACTGTGCTGATTAGCTCGCAAACTTCGTTATAAGACCTCACCGAATCAGTTTTGAGGCTGGGGGTTGGGAGGGACCCGGCGGACTTGATATCAAGAAAAGTAAGACCCGTTCAACACACGTCTTGAGTACCGACTTGGGGGGGACTGAGACCGGGTCTATGTTGGGGACCATATGACTGGTCAATGGGCATTTTGTATATTAAGTCCCCACTCAAGATGTGTCTTGTCAGTAGTCAGTAAACTAACTTCTCCGCCCATAAACCAGTCAGGAAACTTGTAGACCGACGTCCGGGCTACCTCCCCATGGTGAAAGATCATCGGTACCACATAGGGAAGGTGCTCCTTCAAGCTCCACAAGAAAGCACCATGATAAGATATATGTATAATTAGTCTCACATCAAAAATATGTAATAAGAGGGAACCTTCCTTAGCTATAAAATGAAGGCTTCCCCCATGTAGAGAGACCTATCTGATCCATAAGATCTCCCTCTCTCTAACACTCCACCCCGGAGGATGGAAGCTCTTGTAACACCAAAGGCCTATTGGCCATGATAGTTGATTCGTAAGTGAACGTAGCCTTGTCCTCCTAGGCATGGTGAACCACTATATCTCGCATGTGTCACATGATTGTCTGTTCCACCATGATTCCGCATAACCGTCTGGGTTTATGCAGAAACAACTTCTAGTTTGCAAGGTCCGCTTGTTTTGGACATTAGTTTTCTTGGAGGATTGGTTTTCAATTTGTAGTTTGTAGTAAGTATTTTGCTTTGTGTGTGAGTAGTCCTTGGATCATTCAGGCATTGATCGCTTCTTGGTCGTTATTGGCTTTAAGCCTAATGGAGCCATTTCAGAGTTCTAAAAAAAAGTTGTTAATTATAGTTTGTTCTAAAGAGGAGCTCCTTACTTTAAGAATTTGAGGATTTCTACTATTTTACATTAGTAATAGTAGATGACTTCTTTTAACGATCTCAACCATTGATCCTCTATAATCATATGCAAGAAACATGTCTACAAAATTTCAACTAATTCCATAATCATTTGGTCATTTAAATTGATGGAAATAATTGTAGACTGTTAGATAAAATTAAAACGAATATTGTGCTAATCAAATGGTTAAACGTTTTTCATTTTGGCTAATTTTTTGTATGATTCAATGTGTGTAACTAGGGAATGGATGGCTTTAATTGTCAAAATATATGCTAGAACTAAAAACATCCTTACTTTAAGAGTTTAAGGATGTTCTCTCTAGATCCGGACTATCAGTTTCTAATTCAGCTATGTCCCCACCCTACATAACCTCCCCATCGGTTTGTTCGGTTCCTTTCGCATGCTGGTTCATTCGGTTACTATTATGAATGTTCACACTCAGTAACCGAAAGCTTGAAGTTAAAAAAAAATAACACATCATATGTGATAATGTAACTAGTTAATTAAGATATCAATTGCGTGTATGATTAAAAACTTATATATATACACACACACACAATATTTCAAGATTGTTAGAGAAAATAGTGCAAGATTGTACTATAGGGGTGGATTCGGTTTAGTTCGGTTCGGTTTTCACCTAAAATTGAAAACCAAACCGAATAAAAAATTCTGTTCGGTTTGGTTTTTTTGAGACCTTGAACCGGAAACCAAACCAAACCGTGGTTCGGTTCGGTTCGGTTTCAGTTTTTCTTATTTTTTAAAATATTTTTTCTTAAAATTTGTATGTTTTTGGTTTAGTAAAAAATTATCGTATTTTAGGTCCTTTTTTTTCTTCCATTACTTGTTTTTATAAGCACATATAATATATCAATAACATTTTTAGTAATGATTCTTCAACAAACTAACAATTTATAAACCAAATAGATACTTTGAAAGTTTAATACTTAATAATTTCGAAAGTATTGGGAATTGTCCACACTAGCACACCATGAAACCATAATTTTAAAACTTCTAAGTTCATCTTGAACACAAAATATAGACTCCATAGTTTAAAGTCCATCCAAATAAATTTCGAATTTTAAAGTTTAAAAATCATAAATTTGAATAAAGAAGAGAAAAATAAATTAAATATTAAAATCTATCATCTAAAGCTCGCAAGAATAAGGTCTTCGATTTTAGAGATAACATATCACTCTCTATACTTCGCATACAAGACACCTAAAACATTTCTATATGTACATAACATGAAAACAAAAAGCAAAATATTAGAAAAAACAAACATATAATTATATAGAACATAAAACCTAAAATCATATTGTTCAAATCAAATATTTAATACGAAAATAAAACAAAAGATGACGTCGTTTTAGAGAGATTTGGTTTTTCGGTTCGGTTCGGTTTTTCAAGGGCCGAAACCAAAACGGTTTTTCAAGGGCCGAAACCAAAAAACCAAACCAAACTAATTTGGTTCGGTTCGGTTTTTCTTAACTCGGTTTGGTTTTTTCCGGTATCGGTTTTTTTCGGTTTTCGGTTTTTTCGGTTTTCGGTTTCAAAATTCCACCCCTATTGCCCACATGATTGTTATTGATGTAACATGATCAAGATGGTGTTTATTCTTACCCTAGGAATAGGAGGAAATTACTGTATTACAGGACAATTGGTTTATGCAGAAATGGGGGAAGCCATTATTTTTGTTAAAATATAGCACTTCAATTGGAATGGTACACCTGCAATACTCTCAGACAATTCGCCATTGCTCCAGTCTCTTCTCTGCCGTAGTTAGTCTATACAGATAGTGTCCATGAGCTATAGGCACAGTAATTAAACTTGGCCCGTCTGAAATATGGTTGATCAGTTCATAATAGATCGATCTGAGCTACACTTTGTGACTTGTAAATTATGTCAGGAAGCAACGCCTGCTGTTTTAAAGGACAAAAGGATATAGAAAACAGCAACTGAAGTATCAACCTGAACGGTATCAAATCATAAAGCAATAATAATTTTGAAATCACTAAGCAGTTGTAGAGCTTCATACAATGCCTAAGACTAAGATTAGTACAAAGTATGACGCGTCATCAAATGCTCAAGCATGTTCCAAGTTTTCAAGCTTCAGATGTTAGCTCGTCTTTGCTCTTTGCGTGAAAATGATGGTCATAAAAAGGGACAGGTTTCTACAAGGATAGAAACTTTTTTTACAATTATCTGTTTATGATTTCAACACTAGATGTACAAATATACATTTTCCAGAGGATTGAATATTTCCGAAGGATTGCAGTTTCTGCATTACATCAATAGGAGAATGAGCTACATCCATATAAGAATCACAAGGAGGGAAGTAACCAAAGATTGAAAAGAGATGAAGCCATCGAGAGAAACCATGTCATGAAAGCCATTGCAGCAGATATCTTGTACCTGCTGCAGAACTTTGGAGGGCAATACGGACCATCTGCGTGGAGCAGGACGTCCACAACACTAGCTGTCGAGCATGCTGCGCCTAGAGTAAGAATTGATAGGATCTGTGGAGAAATATATATGTTGAATTAATGACACAATTAGTTATCATGAGAAGAATACATGGATGTATGTACCTATATCAGAATGGTGTTTATTCTTACCCAATCTCCTACAACAATGATCAGTAGTATTCCAGGCTGACGAAGGGGACATTTAACAAGAACAGAGTAACCATCAACCATTGCCAATGTGAAACTCCATGGTATAACCAGACCCATTACTGTGACCAGGTAGCTGCCATGTAAAAATAGCAATGGGAGTATTTCACACGGTGCATGGGGACAACAAAACAACAGACTATATCCTACATTCTTAGCTTGCATGTTAAGGAACCTAGTAAGTTAGTAACTACTGTGGTTGTATGTTGTTATACATTCTTTTATATAAAAATTGAGATAACGTTAAACAATGTTCCTCGTTTATTGATCGATATATGTTGTCCTGGGTTTTTTCTGCGTGTAGAAGTTTCTACCACCAGACTTGACAGCCCTCCAAATGTTCCATTTTTAATTTTCTAGCATAAGCCAGTTCCTACACTGAATTGATGTTCACTAAACAACTATTTGTGTTGGACATGAAATTCTAAAACAAAAATGATTGATCAATCAAGAATCAGGGAAGGAAATATTCCAAACTATAGATCCATTCCAGTTAGTTTGAGTCTATATATTGCAGATTTACTATGACTAAACAAGATTCAATCTATTTGTTGTACTTGAATCGAATTACTGTACCACACCTACAAGTAGCTTTGATTTTGCATTCATGAGACAACTTTAATCAACAAAAATCAAAGAATTCTACTTGTTTGGCACAAAATGTAGTAGCTTAAATATTGAATGCAGTCAGGGTTATCTGACGCAAGGAGCAAAGGGAATTCAATCTATACCTATCTAATTTTACTAAGTGATTATGTGAATTGTTAAACTAAGTTAGACTGCACAATAAGTTATGTTGAATTACAAATTCATAGAACAAAATCAATCAAAACCCAAACTATACCACAAATTTTGGCTCCATTTGTAAACTCCAACAAGCAGAAACCCAATGGAGAATGCGGCAAATCAAGATGAGATAAATAAAGAAAAAATAATACCAGAAAGCAGTGTAGCTGTAGAACTCAACCCCCAAAGACATGAAGAGAAGTGAAGCAGAGGAAAAGATAGCCTGACCCAATCTCAAAGAGAAGCTGGCACTGGTTCCCACTGATCCAGGTACCTCATGATCCATAACTCAAGTGCATCTCTTCTACTACTTCCACTCTTCCTGGGTTCGCCTTTTCCCTTTTGAAGGTTCATCTTAACCCTTCAGTTCTCAACAATCTCATCCCCAAACTTGTCATCAACACTAGCTTTCAGAACTATACCCAACTGTATCACCAACTACAGATGAAGCCCACAATTCCTAAGATCTGTGCTACTCTTAGTCTCCCCTGAACTCTCGAGAAAAAGAAAGAGAAGATTGTTGAGGGGGTCTGGGAAACTTGAGGGTTGGCTTTCATGAAAATAGAGCTTGCTTGGTATTAAAGGCAGATTTGGAAAATGATGAGGTTGCTTTAATTATGATGGGATTTGACACTTGGCCTCTACTTTGTTTTTTGATGGCAAGGTGTCGATGAATGGAACTGATTGGAGACACAGTTGGGGCTACACAGATTAAGCACTCTGCTCCTAACCTCCTTTTTCATCGTGTAGTTTTACTTTACTGTTTCAAGAAATTGTGAATTGTGGTTCAGAAAGTTTCAATCGGAGGCATACATGTAATGGAAGTAAGGAATAACAACTATTCATCAAAATTACTGTTGGGCATTGATCATTCAAGCCTGGCTGCCATCAGTGCCATGTAAAGCATTTTCAAGATTTTGACCAGCATGGATCACTGTAAGTGTGATATCATGAGATATGCAATTCCAGTAAACACTAAAAGAGGGTGTTTTTGATATGGACATTGTAGCTCCTCCACACATACTTGGCTTTGAGACTTGTTGTTGAGCATGAATTTCTCAATTGAATCACTCAAGTTATGACACTCTTATAAGTTGTGTAGTCTAAATTTTAGGACATTCCACGATGAATCTATTACCAAACTGAAAGGAAAAATGTAGGGATGAAATGTATGAATTTATCTCCATCTATCATTAGATTCCAACTTAGCTGTATATAGGTTCAATAATTTGAGTGGGGGCAAATGTGAGGGTGGGGATGCTAAGTCGGCTCTAGCAAGGGCAAACACTTAATAGAAGAGATTAGACGTGAAACAACCATTTACTTTTGTTGATATAAAAAAAAAAAAAAAAAACCATTTATATTTACATAAATTACCACAAGAAGAGAACCATTGCTTTGAAGGGAGGGTTTTGGATTTGACACGTTATATGCCCTTGATAATCCAGGGATGAGGAAAGTAGTTGGTTTAGGTGTTGAACTTGCATAGCCATTTTTGTGGAAGATGTTGATGGTGCAATATCTTGTTAAGATAAGATGCTTTGGAAGTTGCTTACTACAAGTTGGAACATCAATATAGCCCACTACTGTAGGGATCATTTACAATTTGCAAATCGAGTTTTAGGTTGCAACTATGTTATGTTTCATATTTAAAATCTTATGCAACCGTAGCCAAGTTTAAGAGGAGGCCAACGTACCCAAAACTCACATAAACACATGGATTTAAAATTTGCAGATGACTACATATAAAAGTCATTACTCGTGTGACAACTAAAGTTGTGTCGTTCTAACTACCCATGTATATTGCTCTCAAGAAAAGAGAAAAAAAAAACCCTAATTCATGTCTTTGATAGAAAAAAAAAATGAAGAATGTAAAGTTTTGCCGCAACCCTTATATTTGACTTTTTGTATTACTTTTGATAAATAGTTCAAAACATCACATTTGGTACAAATTTTTGGGATCTCTATCATTTTTACTCCCGAGTTTGAGAAATCATATTGATTGAGAATGAGAGGTTTAGCCAACGACCAGGTTGAAAAAGAAGGGCTCAACCTATGTAAAATTATAGGTTCATATAATTTCTAGTGGTAACCAGAAGCCAAAATTGGCATTTGGCTGCAAAATCCTCAAACCACAAACCAAATCAAGATTATACAAGTAAATTAGCCACCATGCACCATACGAAAATTATGTCACCCTTGCATAAAGTTGACCAAGCCAAAAGTATATAAAACATTATACAATAAACAATCTCCCATAAAAAGAAAAGCTATAGCAACATAAGCTAATACTGGTCTCTTAAACTTTCCAGGGCACAAAGTCAAAAAGAAACTACGAAGCTCTGAATGATTCATCTTCCTCGGAAGTCAGTTCTTCTCCCATACTCGCACTGCACTACCAAAAAAGAATAGCATGAGGAAACGTATTACAGATAATAGATAAATGAACAATGAGTCAGAGAAGAGCATATCCCATAACAAGCGATTTTATCAACTGAGTCAGACATTGAGATTAAGATTGTTGTGTCTTTAAATAATGAACAAACGAAAACGAAAATTAGTAATTTGCTTTTCTTGAGATAAGATTGACAGCACCAACCACTTGTACAGGCATACAATCAAACTCTAACAGCCAACTTAATTTCTGAAGAACTAGTAGAATCACTTTTTAAGAACACTTACCACTTGTACAGGCATACAGCCACCAATACCATATTAGCATTAGTCTTACATCTATTAAAAGTAGCCAGACAAAAGTCAATGAAAACACTAATTTGCACACTCATGTTTCAAGTCATGCAAAGGATTCACCAAACTACATCTTGAAAATCAGTGTTGGCATGATTTAACCAATATAAAATGAAAAATCTGTAGATTGTATGCAAATTCATTACCATCATATCAAATATGATAATAACTAAAAAAAATCCAATCCCAACATCTGGCATAAGTTAAACTATAATCCAGATCTGGCTATAAACTCTTGGTTCCAAACTTCCAATCCAAGCTGCCCTGTTTGGCAATCCAAATATTCTTCTTGAAGCAGAGACTTGATAAACACCGAGCTTAATTTTCTTTGTAACGAATGAGATACAAATGCACAAACGAAGAAAAAAAGACACACATTTCAAAAAATGTCAAAAGCATCTAGTTTTGTGATAAAACTAATAAGACAAAATGAATTAAGAAAACGATTGTCAGATTTATTTGTTCATGAGAAACAATTCTCCCAAAAAGGAGAAAAGCCAGTATGCTAAAAACAAGTTACTGCTTCTGCAGGAATAAAATATGTGACCCAAGATAATTTTTATGAAATAGGCATACATTGGCATCCATTCACCATTTTTCTCTATCACAATATGCAAAGAGTCCCAAAAGTTCAAATTTTGAATCCATAATGAATATACGATTACCCAACACGTGACTAAGTGATAAATTCTATGCAACCCCCCATATTCTAGAACCACTATAGTGTATGTCTGCATAATTAAAACTTCTATACTATGAATTTAAGAGTAGCAATATACGTCAAAGCATTGAAAGGAAAAACAGCCTTCTTATCAAATCTGCATTAGCAGTTTTCCCCTTTCTTCTCTCAAGTCTCAACACTATAGCCCTCCCCCTCTCTTATGTTAAAAGTTTAGACACTGTTTTCATCTCATAATTTAAGATTATCCGCTGGTCGATAAACCACCTACTTCAGCATACTCAATAACAAAAACTTATGTTTAATCAATAACACGATATTGATTCAAAACATACTTCTCATACCCTCCCCCAATAACCAAAACAACCAAGAGAACCAATCTGACACAACTAGAACCCATCTAGCCCACAGACAATGTACCAACTACAGCCAACTAGTGTCAAACATAAACACAATCAAATTTAATCAAATTTCAACATAAACACAATAAACAATTTAATCTGCCAAAACATGTCTTACAGATTACAAACTCAATCACACATTCAATCCACCAAATTCTAAACACTAACATCAATACAGCTCTATACATAGACCAATAATCAACAACCAACCAAATAGAAGAAATTTTACAGAGCAAAGTAAACAGGATTTGGTAAATTATTAAAATTACCTCAAATGGAGAGCTTGAGCTCCTCCTTTTCGCCACAAAGAGCGTGAAGAAGGTAAGGAGTGACTCGGATGGCGACGACCCAAGCGCCGAACATGCCGACGTGGACCTTGAGCTGCTTCAGAGCCTCCTTCTTGTCGGGCTTCTTCATAAACATACCTGGAAACATTTTGGATGGCTCTGTGTGTTCTGGCTTACGAAATCGGCTGAGATCGATGGGAACCCAAAAACCCTAGCTCTGATGGCTTTGCGAATTTGTATTGGGGTTTATCGATTTGGAGGATGAGTTTAATAGGGTACCGGGACACGTGTGGACACCCCTCTACACGTTTGGGGATATATTTTCCTTTTTTATTTTTTCTTTTCGGAGAACCTCTTTAGTTGTATAGCTTCATTAACACTGCTCGAGTGAAGTATTTATTTTGAGTGCGGTTATTGGGGACCTCTAAATTTGTTTACTAGACTTCACTTTATTTTGAATTATTAAATAACATATATATCCTCATACACAATGACAATTAAGGACAATAATTATACAAAAGGAAATTGTATTTATTCTCTTTAAACTTTCTAATTCAATAATAATTGATTTCATTTTTTATTTATTTTTGTTTTCCAATTTCTTTTTATTAAAGCAATTATAGAGTTTATAAGAGCTAAAAAAATAATCAATATCGATCATGTAATATAATATTTTATATTATCATACATGTTAAATGCACATACTTACAAGGTGCATAAATATTTTTGTAAAAAAAAATCAATATCTATCGATGATAGAAAATATATATTTATTGAACTAATCTATTATGAGGTACAAAATAGAGATCAAATTATTCAAAAGAAAAAAAATGGAGAAAAAATAACACGTACAAAAAAGAAAAACAATTAAAAAGATATATAAAGTAGTTCATGATAGAACATTTTCTTTCATGAAAAAAATAATCAAAAAATGAAGGTAGGAATAATGGATGTTGAAAAAAAGAAAAAGAAAAAGAAATTAAACAAAGAATGAGAGGTCTATTGAGTGAATAAGAGGTAATTAATTGATTGAAATATATGTCAATAAATAACTAAGGTTATGTTAGGAATTTGAAATGAGGTATAATGAGCAAATGCTTATATTGAAAAGTAAAAAGGAGGTGTAGAGAGAATAAGATGTATAGTGAGTAAATTTAGAGATCTCAATAACCACACTCATTTTTTGTCTCCTTTTTCAGAATATTACCATGGGAGGTTCTATTAAAATTGATAAGGAATCAATTATTGTTAAATTCAATATTTCGTACAAAAATTTAAATAATGCCATTAAAAACATAGCTAAGTTCATCTAGTTACATATATAATTGTAGGAGACGTGACTAGATTTAGAGACTTGCTTAATGGCGAGCGTTTCAATTTCTTTAGTAGTATGTTTTACTTTATTAGGTTAATCTGGTACTCCGGATTTTCTCTGTTGTTTGGTTGATTACAGTTTTTTGGCTGTTGATAGTAATAGTAAACTTTTATTAAAAAAAAAAATTGTTCGAATAATGCCATAAGAAATGCATAAGCTAATTTTTCCGCAGTTGAAAGAAAACAATTAAAATCAATCACTTAAATCACATCAGTCAATAACTCAAAATGTTCTTTCAAAAAGTCCTTTTTTTTTTTGAAATAAAGCAGGTATATAACCCTTTGTATTCATGGTCTCTAAAGAGATTGATAATGAAAAGTAGTTGTAGTTCTTGTATTGCATAACAACGATGTACAACATATATATGCATTTTGCATACAATTTTGATCCACAATTCTAGGACCAAGAATGGTAAACAGCTTATACAACTAATTATTACAGAATATCACATAATCACAATACCAATTACGTGGGATTTTTTCTTTCAATACTTCCCCTCAAGTTGGAATGTATGGTATCACTCCTAACTTGTCCAATAATGTGGAGAACTGGTTTGAACTCTGTTGGTTGCTCCTTGGTCCGTATGTGTTCTGTTTTAATCAATCCCCTCTGCACCTTTTCAAGTACAACATGGCAGTCTATTTCTATATGCTTGGTTCCTTTATGAAACACATGATTTGAAGCTATGTGTATTGCTGCCTGGTTATCACAAAACAAACCGGTTGCACTTGTTTAACGTTCAAATCACAAGATCGTTAGAAAAAAAAATAGAACGTTTCGGTTATCTAAAACTGCAGCAAAGCCAAAACACATTACATCTAAAACTCTTATTATCTTGTCTACCGAGTAGAAATATGGTGGGTAAACATAATCTCACCTTGAACATCAAAGTTAATCTCCCACTACAAACTAAGTGATGTTAGCAAACAAACTTTGATCATACTATCATAACCCAAAAGTCCATGACTTGTATCAACTAACCTAAACCATGCCGCTTGAACTTTACTATGGGCACCCAACCTCACTTCTCTAAACAATTCTTACGCCTTCAGTTATGTCATACATTAAATTATTCTTCAACTCTTTTGGCTCCCAACATACACGCATTTCAAAATAAAAAACTTCTTTCTGAACAACCACACCGCACCTCGAACTTCCAAAATCCTCAACACGATTCTTCACTTCGCCCCTTGTAACCGAAATACTCAAGAATAATTAAGAATGAGTTGATCTAGGGACTAACGGTACTAAACTTCTACACTGTCACTAGGCGTCCAAAGCAAATAGCTACATTCTCATGTCGCCACTTGATTTACCAAGTTTAGTCATCATGAATCAAATTCTCCATCTATTGTTGTAAAGTCGGAGCAACCACAACCATCTCGCATCTGCTTTACTATTACAATTTCAAAGCCCATTATACTTACAATCCATCTAAAACACTCACCATAAGTAGGAAACTGAATCCCACATTACAGATACCAAACCTAAATCGACCAATAACAAATACAGAAATCGAACTTCAATGCATAAACCAAACTTTAATAGCCCCATTTACTCGATGAGACATATATACAAGAAGGAGTAGATAGACGAGTTAATAGTTCCACTTGAACCATTTAGAAGGATTGAAAGAAGCTACGAAAAGCTGCAATCCCGAGAGTGCATAAAAATTTCCGTGCAGAATGACCTTTGCGCACTACAGCCATAACGTCTTCATTAAAATAGATATGGACGAACCGCGAAAAGTTTTGAAAACTAGACTCGTAGAGCTTTCCATTGATATAAAGCACACTGTCTGGTTCGTCCGGAGCTATTCACAAAGCTCAAACGAAGTTGACTGTCCAGAAGGGATAGATTGTTGTTTTTCGCAGAATTGACATGTGCGAAGCTATGAAGCTTACAGGTGGCGTGTAGGGTTTTGTCTTAGCCAAAAGTGACGTGTGTATGATTAAAACCAAGTCCTTTCAGTCATTCTAAGGTCATAAACTCCATGACTAGTTAGCAAAAGCTCCTTGACATGAACATAAACTAACTCAGAGGACATAGAGGATTCGATCATGATGATAATTTTCCGGTTTTGATAAGTCTTCAACGTCTTTTGCAAGACGGAAATTTGTTTAATAGCGTAGGGGGATCCAAAATCAAAAACTTTCGGTAACTCCAAGTTAGTATGACCAGGCATGTCAGTGGAGGGTTGGTAGTGCGAGGCATACTTGAAACCACTATCTCCTTAATTTCAGACAATTCTAAGACATCACATTGAGCTTGGATGAGCCTAGTTGAACAATTGATGATGGAAAATCCGCTATAGGGTAGAAGACTTAACCAGAAAGACGTTGGCGATCCTCCTTGAGGATGCAAGGCCGTGCGTCATCTTCACTTGGAAGAGACCAAAACGACACAATCTAACCATGTAGATTGTAAATATGTCATGCTTCTAAGGACGATGTAAACACATCTTGTTTGTAAATCAATACAAACCATAAGAGGAGAATAGTTTCATAACTTCGAAAAAATTCTCAAGGCATTCATTATTGCTAATGTGAGTACATCGAGGTCACAAACAATGCTTTTAATGGTTTGTCCTTCGGATTGATCACACACAATCCGGAAAAGCCGCGAATTGATCAAACACAATTCGGAAAAAGGCCTCGGATTGATCAAACACATGCCGGTGATAGGTCGGGGTTGATCATACACACCCCGGACAAGGAAACAAGAGTAATCAAACACACTCTTGACCCGCGAATAAAATTCCGGGATTTTTGGTACCTGTACGCACAAAATCCCAAGCATAGGATGGAGATGGAGATAGAGAAGGGAGAAATGATTTTATCCTCCCGAGTTATTCCAAAGTAAATAACTGTAATATTAAAGCTTACTTGCTAATTTACCAAATAAACTGCATTTATAGGAGCTCTGATGAGTTTGAGTCAATTGCAGGCTTCGACTGAGGGTTGGGAACCTTTCTGGCTTCCCTTGAAAGACGAGCAATCTTGAAATCTTTGGTTTCTAGAGGTTGCCGAGAGGAGAAACAACGTTTCGCCTACTTCTACTTCGAATTTGGGGCTGAAATTTTGATAGAACGAGAAGCTCTAGATGGGAAAGCTTCTGTCAAATAATCAGGTTGATCAGAGCAAGGAAAGATGGTGAACCGGTGGTCGGTAGTGGCGGCGGTCTGGAATATTCCGGCGGCCGATTCGGAGACTTTCCTGCCGGTTCTCAGGGTGAGGCCGGCGGCGTTGGATCCAGGATAGAGAGAGCTTTCTGGGGATATAAAATTCTAGCGGAGGACAGTAGGAATTGTGGTAGGAAACCGGGAAAAACAAGGCTGCCGATTTTAGGGTTTTGGAAAACAAATGGTGGACTATTGGCTCTAGGGTTAGAACAATGTGCATGATAACGTGATGAAGGATAAAGTGTAGAGACAAAGAGATAGCAAGAGAATCGTGAAAGATGATCTCTTATTCATTGATACGAGCCCTTTATATAAGAAATTACACAATATCAATTAGGTAAGGAAAATGAATACATAGATCTAGTCAAACTACATATCCTATTGACAAAAGACCAAGACACATATAAAGAATATATAGAAAGATACAGAATATCCTAAAACATTTACTTGTTTTTTGAATCGACTCTACCGAACAAAAATTCTATTTGTAAAACAAAAAACAGTTTCACTAAATGATACCGAGCAAGCCTAATTGTCTTCTAATACGTGGTTTGGTTCCTTTGGGCTTCTATTCCGTTACTAGACCAGGCATACGTCTCAATGGATTTTGGCCAAGTGCGTGCGGCGCGTTCTATGTTAGCAGAATCATGTCGATTTTGGCAAGAGTTATCGTAGAAAATAGATGTTAACTAATATGTATTTTTGGCTTTTTGCTAATGAAATACTTTTAGCTTAGGAAGAAGTATAATTACTAATTAGTCAAGAACTCAAGATGTTCTTTGAAAAGATTCCAAAATTAATCATGATTAGGTTGGACTTGGTAGAGGGTGGTTCAGGAGTTTTTGTTTGTAATTCAGCTGATTTTCACTAAGGGTGCGTCTATTGTGATCCCACAAATCACTTTGTTCATCTCATATTCTCTTCACACCCTACTTATATATTTTTAATTGTAAGTTTATTTTGTTCACCCATTTACAATACCTAAAATACTCTTTTCCTATTTTTGCTTTGTTCACCCTATATATATATTTTTTTCAATTTCAGATTTGCTTTGTTCACCTTACATTCGATCTCTTCTCACCATGCCTATATATTTTTTAATTTTAAATTTACTTTATTCACCGATTTGCAATACACAATATCAGCCTTTTCTAATAGCCATTGAACTCCAAAAACAAAATGAAATTGAAGAAAACCATAAGATTACTATCATTTGGGTAAATGGAATCACAAACTGAACAATAAAAATCATATTAAAGTATAAATCTCAATTAAAGAGCAAGAAAAAACTCTCAAACTTAACAACTCATTAGTATCCATCGATATCAAGATGCACAATGTCTGTAAACTCTACTTGAAAAAAAACTCTGACGTCGATAAAAAAAAACAAATCGAATATATAAGTGAGCGACTAGACATAGAAATTTACATACAAATCGATATAATAAATAATGAGTAAAGAGATAGACGAAACATCAACAAAGAAAAAAAATACCAATAGTTCACCTCATCTTCAGTTGAATGCTAGTGTCTTCTTCAGACTTCATAGAAATGTAGAATATGATAAATTCTGGGTTAAAGTTTCTGAAGTACCTGTTTATCTAAAAAAAGAAATTTGTAATTTATAACAACTTATTGTCCTTTGTTGTAATTTTATATTAAGATATATTAGTTATTTAATAAATTAATAATGTGTGGGATGAGTAATATGATTTACGGGATGAACAAAGTAGTTTGAGGGTGGGAGACGTACCATTTCACTAACAATGAAGTCAACAACCAAACCTCTAGGCTTCTAGCTAAAGAAATACTTTTAACTTACAATAAAAGAAAAGATGGCTCTCTTGTTTACAGCAAGTAAACCACAAAACCCCGTAATTTACAGTATTTACTTCCGGTAACATGTAAAAATATCTGTTTTCTATTTTTTTTGGGAATCGAAGCAGAAGAAAAACTAGCTGGCAGCCTTAAATTCATGAAAGACTGACGTGTCAGAAGACCACAAGTCAACCATTTTCATAATTCTCAGCATTAAACCCCTCAGACTTCACTTCTCCCCATTACTCTCCCATCAAACCCTCCCACCACAACCACCACCACCACCGCCATGCTTCCTCTTCCTCCTCCTTAATAATGCCTCCCGCCGCTTCCCCATCCCCTTCCCGTGCACCCTCCCCCACCCCAATATTCTCCACCACCCCAACTCTCCTCCATGCATCCTCCTCATCTCCGCCCTCTATGCTCCCCATCGACTTCTCCCCTCCCCTCATCGCCATGGTCGTCGTCGTCGCCACCGCTTTCTTAATCGTCACCTACTCCCGCCTCCTCTCCCGCCACGTCATCCCCCCGCTCATCCGCTTCTCCCGCCACTGGCGCCGCCGGTCCTACCTCCCCTCCTCCATCGGTGACCTCGACTCCCCGCCCTACGACTCCTCCTCCTTCGACGCATTCCACGTCTTCTCCCCCTACGGCCTCGACGAGTCCGTCATCAAGACCATCCCGCTCTCCCTCTACACCGCCAAGACCGGCCCCCGGAGCAAAGACTGCGCCGTCTGCTTGATCGAGTTCGAAGACGACGAGTACGTTAGGACTCTTCCGGTTTGTTCGCACGCTTTTCACGTCGACTGCATCGACATGTGGCTCAGGTCCCACGCCAACTGTCCCCTCTGCCGCGCCGGAATATTCCGCCCGGAGTCTCCCTTCATTCCCTTAATGGCCGCCAGAATCCGGCCGAGCCTCGACGACGCGCTTCTCCGCACCATGGCGCTGGAGCCGCTCGCGGAAACTCCGCCGCGGGAATCGGTCACGGCGGAGATCACTCCCTGCGCGGAGGAGCAGTCGCCGCGGAGGACGTTCAATTACTGGGAGGACCGACTCAACGGCGGAGATTTCGTTCTCAAGCGGTCGCACTCGTTCGGATTCGAGCGGAGCTCCGCTTCGGAGACGATGATGGTGACGGAGCCGACGACGGCGTCACCGTGGCGGTACCGGAGAGGCGGAAGCTTCTGGAGCAAGCGGCCGTCGCCGTTCGGGTCGCTGACGAAGCCACGTGTGTTCTCGTTCCGGTCCCACCGAGGCATGAACATGAAGTCGCCGTTCTTCCGGCGAAAGGGGTTCTTCCCGCTGTCGGAGTCAAGCGCGAGATTCTTCACCGGCGGGGGATCTTCCCGGCGGACGAAGTCGATGACGAGCCCGATGTTCTTGAGGTCGTCGGCGTTTACCGCGGCGGCTTTCTCGTCAAGCCGGCTGAGGTGCGGCGACCCCGAGGCGCTGCTGTCGCCGGAGAGGTTTAACAGAAGATAGGAATAGAACGTGGGTTGGATCAGAGCGGAATTAGAATTTCGGGGAGGGGACACGTGGAGGGAGGAGATGGAGGGAAGTGGAGGAGATGGAGGGAAGTGGAGGAGAACGGACGGTGGGAGATGGGGGGGACTCGGTGCAATTAAAGGAAATGGGGTCGGTTTTAATGGGGGAGTTAAAGAAGGGGGTGGTGCGGTCATTAAATGCCCAGAATTGACGAGAGGGAGTGAAACGCACACAAAACAAAACGAAACGCAGAAAATTGGATGGGGTGTTTTGGCGGCATTTATTTATTTAGAAGGAGGTTGGGGCAATGTTCATGTGGAGAAATCCGACACGTCGTTTTTCAGGTTTAGGGGTTTAGAATGGGGACTAGTGGGAGTGACTCTGGCTTTGGTGGTCTCAGGATTTGAAGTGGGATTTGAGGTTGAGTGTGATCAGGGCTAGTCAGTGTTTGTCACTGTCCTAGTTTGAGCTGTTGACTTTGGGAGCATGTGTCCACATTGGAGGTGGAAAGATCAATTCTAGAATTGTGAGGGTTCTTTTTGGGTTACATTTTAGTGATGCTGGAGACTTGGAGAGTCATGCCTAATTTTTTGGGAGGGAATGTTTACATGTATTGGGATAATGAGTTTCATTTCTTTGAGGAGGTTTACTTGGGGTGATTATCTGTGTTGCATGCATGGATCAACTACTCTTTTACTGTATACAATTGGGGTTTATTTGTTCATCTTGTAGAAATAATCGATATCTTAATTCTTCTTTTACATTGAGAATATTGCAGCTCTTGCTGGTTAATGGTGTATACATTGCTCCAAGGATAGGTGAGCTTGGGCTATAATTCTTTACCCTTTCTGAGGCCAATGCATTGCTCAAGTTTGTTCATTTCTGAGACCAACTAGTTCTCCCAGATTGCTATCTTTTGGTAGGTAGTTTTGTAAGTTTGTTCATTGCTTGCTTCAGTACATATCATAGCCATTTTATGTGGGTGGGAATTTGGATTGAAGTTGTTTCATTACTCGCATATATACCATTTTAGCATGTATAATGCCAGATTGAACACACTATATAAGACGGAATTTAGATCCTCTTGCTATCTTGTTATTCCACAGCAAATTCCATCCACCAGTACAAATTAAACCATCCTTTAGGAGTTTAGGTGATCCAAAAATACGGCTTCATAGAATTTGAGTGATGATTTTGGCACACTTCATTATGTCATATATACTTTTCACTCTTGCATTTTCAACAGTTCATTGCCAGTGGTAAAATGGAGTGTTGGAATTTCTCTCATTCTACTACATGACTAACATGAGTCCGGCCATTTGGTGAAACCAATCCAAGTCTAGCATAAACTTGAGAAGTAGATATGTTTGAATTAATGTGAATATTTGTTTGGGGAAAGATAAACAATATAGAGGAACCGAAGAAATTAAGAGTAGAGATCTTAAATTCATTCTTTTTATTTTTTATTTTTGTTTTTGATCCGATCAAATTAAGCGTCCATATTAAAAGTACATCTTCTTCGACATCGGTTTCAAGATGGACTATTTTTTTGGGTTTTAATTTTGTTAACGGTATTAATATATATATATATATATATATATATATGATAATTCAAGATGGATGACCAAATTAAAATATTACATATAAATCGTAAGATTCATGGGCGTAGAAGAAAGATCTAATTAAAACAGAAGCGGAAGACTCCATCGATTAATTACTATTCTGATAATGGTACTTCGGCTTGTCCAGTGAAACAAGCAGGTGGGTTGGGTGTGACTGACAAAAAGAAACTGATGCAAAGATTATATTTCCCCGAAGCCAAGTAATCCACACTCCACAAATTAAATTGTTGAACCTCTCGTAATTCAGTCCAACTAGATATTATCATACTGTCTGACATTTGGTTGAAGATTTAAAAATGTGCTAGTATCTAATGCTGGGTATTCCACATATCTAAGCGTCATGTTAATCACAATCTGAAGCTTCTTCGGTACAAAAAATGAAAAATCGATCATCTTCAGTTACCATACAGCCCACGAAGAAAATTATATCTGTGGGGACAAAGTTATTAAACTAAAAACAAAGATATCGATTGATGAATGAATACTCACACTTTTTCCTTTTTATTAGGGACACAACTGTATTTTAGCTGTCATTTCTCAAAATCTAATAAGGGCACAAACCTTTACTGGTCCTCAGTTCCCTTCGCCACTGAAACGAAGGAGCTCGATCATATGTACCAGCTCGATCATGTGTACCAGCTAGTGTAGGTTTTCGACTATCAACTACGTACATGGATGTCAAAGTAAATTCTTTTAGAAGGGTGACATATTGCAGATTCTGTTTCAAGGTGTTTACCCATATGATTCCATGATTACATTCATAACAATTTTCTTTTTTGACGTTAGCAAATCACCAAATCTTCCCCGTCAAAAAAAAAAAAAATCACCGAATCTTAGTAGAAAGGTTAGCGTCGATCGTTGTTGATCAAGTATACATTGCTCTCCACGGTCCCTCTCTTGTGCATGCACAACAAGTCAAGCTTGGTGCTCCATTGCATGGTGTCACCAATCTATTATTTCCAGCAAGAAGAGAATCATTCTATCTATATGGTATGTAGGAAAACAAACCCATCTCACCAAATCAAACAGGACTGAGAAACCTTATAATTAATCTGCTCCTCCTCATAAACGTACGTAGTGAGGGATGATTTTGTCAGACATGATCATCAGATTAGTGTCTTAGTGATCCCTCATCGTATTATGATTTTGTGTTGTATATGAGGGATGTTTGTTTGCATTACTCTCTTACATTCTTTACTGATTAGAAACTCAGAAACAAAAGTACTCCGAGTGCTAGCTTAGCAACTTTCACCAAACTCATCTACCATTTTAAATGCAGTCCTACTAACAGTTTTATTTTCCCACCAATATTTCTCTACCCCGCATATGAATCCAGCTAGCTTCATCAACACCCCCTCATAAAGGCCATATAAATTAGTTGATATATTCAGCAGACAGATATTGTATCTATTTATTGCTCTCAGCTGAACCAACCCTTCCACCACCTCTCTTTTCTGTTTCTCTGGTTTTCTTCCCCAAGTCGCTCGCTAGCTCCATCTTCATGTTTTACTTGTTCTGAAGTCTATATATATCTATCAGACTCGGTTCGGCATTCTTTGAGCTTAGCTTGGTGGGTGGTAGTTTTGATCAGATTTGAAGGGTAAGATGGATCAGTTTGCGGTGAAGGTGGAGGAGGCAAGGCAGGAAGCCGATGGAACGCCGTCGGCGGGGCCGGTGTATCGGAGCATTTATGCAAAAGATGGGCTGTTGGAGTTGCCGGAGGGGTTGGAGTCACCGTGGCAGTTTCTCAGGTATATTTGATGTCACTTGTTCTTGTGCGTTATGTCGTTATGGGATTGATATTGTACGTTAATTAAATCGAGTGTCACATGGATTGTAATTACAAGTTAATTACAATCCATGCAATGATCCAAAGTAATTTCATGCGTTTCATACTTGATTATGTTAGTTCTTAGTTGGACGAAGTTATCAGAAAAATGGTCAAATTAGCCTTGAAAACAACAATGGGTAAAAAACTAGAGTAGAGACACCAAAATTTTGTATCAAATTTGATTACCAAATCTTGGCACATGTCATGTCATCATATTCTTTGAAACTTATTTTGACATGGATTTTCTTGTTAGATATAAAATGAATCTTTATTTTTTTTAAGAATTAAGAAAAACTCATATTCAATAATAACACACTTAAATAAAATACCAAATTGATTTAGAAGATATCCTCATATATGAGTTGTGGCTCTCTACATTCTAGATGCCCAGATTTAAGTATCATAATTCATAACAAATTATACCAAAATTGATGTCTGTTATACCAATAGATATGGGTTATTCCAATATAGGAGCCAATTTTGTTCCCGATAGACTTCTCAAATCAATGTCTCTAGACATGGTCATGAAAAATTACAGAAGCTACAGAATTGTTCAATGCCATCAAGTGATCAGGTGGTGTCAATTTATTTATTGAAGTCTCATATGAGAGATTGGAAGACAAACAAATGAATTTATTCAAAATTGCACTCATATGAAGAGATAAATTCTGGTGAAGCCCTTTCTGGTAAACAAATCCTAAGTTCAAGAAATATTTTTATTTTTATTTTTTATTGTAATTGCTGATTTTCATTTTAGCCAAAGTTAATTTATCAGGTATACATGTTGGAAATTACTAAGATTAAAATGAATGAAGTGGCACATGCCACATCATTTGGTATAGGTTTTTTGTATGATTTTTTGGTGTCTTTAGCATAAAAATCCCAAAAAAGAGAAGGAATCTAAAAATTCAAATGGATAGAATGGCCCATACAGGTCTCAAACCTGTGACCTTCCCGTTATTAGCATGACGCTCTAACCAGCTGAGCTAATAGGCCTGTTGCTACGAGTGACATTATCATAAATAACAATAGGTATAGCGATGAGTATGAAACACAGTTAAAGGCTCACTGGTCTGGTACTCTGATTCGATTCAATTTCTTAGTTTGAGTTGAAGGCTGAAACTCTGTTTTCCAATGGCAGTGACTCTGTTAAGAGGAACCCAAGTGCTCGAATGCTTGGTCAACGCCAAGTCAGCGAGAAGAAGGTACCTTTCATCTCCATTTAAGCAATGGCAGTAATCCATTGAAACCCAGGAGCTCAATTTTGGATTTTGTTGAATGTAAATGACAGGCAGGTCCCTATGTGTGGACTACATATCAAGAGGTGTATGATGCAGCCATTCAAATGGGTTCAGCCATCAGAAGCCGTGGTGTCAATCCTGTAAGACACTCCTGTCCACTTGTGAATTTATGTACAACATTTTTATGAGACTAGTAACTATGAAATGGAACAAAGATTGCATTTTTATGTGTTTTAATGTTTGCAGGGAGATCGATGTGGTATATATGGATCAAATTGCCCCAAATGGATTATTGCAATGGAGGTAATAATACTGTAATGGATTATTTGTGGATATTATGTTGACTGGTGGGTGCCCATGTTTGGGACTAGTTGAAGTATTGAACAACTGAATCTGAAATTGGGGACTGAATTTCAAGAAAAATTGCGGCTTTTTAGCCTTATGACTTTGTGTTGTTGTTTTGCAGGCCTGTAATAGCCAGGCCATCACATACGTTCCACTTTATGACACCCTCGGTATGCTTCCTTTTCTGTTTTTTTTTTTTTTCAATTCTTAGTGCATTGTATTATTTTCCAGTGGCAGATAGTGAACTTCAATGATAGGGAGTTGAATGGAAATTTTAAATTGTCTGAACTTTTTCATTTTTAAAATCTACTACATCACTGTCATTTATAAATCTGGATTTGAGCTGCTGGCTACTGAATGCTTAGTTGTTTCCTATCGGACTTTTTGCAACAACTTAAGGGTTCTGTTGGAAACTACTGAAGTGTACCGAGTTTTGCGTGCTAGCCACATCAAAAATTTAGTAGCCAATCACCAAACATGCCAAATAGTTTTAGAATTCTACGGGTATAAGGGGAAGGTTTGGGAAATGAAGTTGTGGGGGGTCATGGTAGATATTTGAAAGGTGCATTATCAGTTTCCCTTAAAATTTATTTGATTGACATATCATGGTTGATGTTGCAGGTGCTAATGCAGTTGAGTTCATCATCAACCATGCTGAAGTTTCAATAGCTTTTGTTCAAGAGAACAAAATCCCTGCTGTGAGTTATTTTCCAAACTATCATGTAACTGTCATAACTAGATATTTATTTGAACGTTGAAGTCACTGATGTCATTATCATAATTCTTTCTGCAGATTATATCATGCCTCCCAAACTGTTTGACTCATTTAAAAAGTAGGTCATATACTATTTCCTTGGAAATACTTCAAATTTGAGGTCTAAGTTGTTAGGATTGTGTCTAAATATACATCATCTGTGCTGTCCAGCAATTGTCAGCTTCACAAATGTTTCTAGCACTCAAAAGAAGGAAGCAGAAGACCTGGGGGTGTCTTGCTTTTCATGGGAGGAATTCTCTCAGTTGGTAACTTCCCAACACTGATTTCTCATATAAGTTTTTTTTTCCAGTAAAGTATTGGCCATCAACATGCAACCATATAAACTCACAATTGTTTCTCATTGTCTCAGGGAAACTCAAATTGTGAACTACCTCCAAAACAGAGGACCGCTGTTTGCACAATAATGTATACAAGTGGAACAACTGGCGAACCAAAAGGTGTAATTGTTACTAATGCAGCATTAATGTCAGAAGTATTGTCAACAGACCATATACTTTTCCTAACAGATAGAGTGGTAAATAACTTAACACAGTTAACATCTTCAATTTTCTAGCTTGTTAAACTAATCTGTCTTGATGTTTCTCAATGAATGCTTATTATGCCTCTGTAAAAGAAAAAAAAAGAAGAAAAAAACAAGACGCAAAATAGCTCCTGTAACTTGGCATGAGCTATTTTGGGTGCAGTGTGGTGATTAATTTTCACCATGCTTATACCTGTGTTTGGTCTGTTGCAAATTTTTATGTCAGGCAAATAAACTAGAAGAGAACATGTTTGGTATGGAGATTTTGTAGTTTTGTGACCTTATACAAAAAGGCCATTAGGCCAAATACTCTTTGGATTTTGTAGCATTATCAATATGAAATTTTTTCCTCATTCTTAAATGTAAATTGCAATCCTTATCCTGCTTCCATACAGATGCGGTGCCTGTTCAAAATGCTATCATGCCAAGACAAAAATTTAAATCTTGCGTATTCAATCCAATTTAGTGAGCACTTGAAGTGTATTGTGACATCTTCAATATGTGTTACTGTTTCCAAGACATGATTGATAAAAGTTGAGGTTGTACAGTTACCCTCAACTAGGGGAAATTTATATCTTTATTTTGACAGAAGTTGGATCCGTACTCCATAGTAGATCAAATTATGCTGAAAGCTTTGTAGTTGGCCATCAAATTACAGATTTTCTACCAACTAATTAAACTTAGGGAATTGAACTGATACAATTTTGAGTAAAGTCATCCTGTATTAAAGTAACTCTGTTGAAGTACTTTACATAAATGGTTAAGGGTTATATTTTTATGAAGTTTAGTTACTGAACTCAATTAACAGTTTTACGTTTCCCTGATTGCAATAATATTGACTACTGGCCTAAAATAAATTCTATTACAGTGTAACGAAGAAGATTCCTTTTTTTCGTTTCTTCCGTTGGCCCATATATATGATCAAATAATCGAGAGCTATTGCATCTACAAGGGATCCTCAATAGGCTTCTGGCGAGGCGTAAGTAGATGTGTCATGCTTGCTATGTTCTTTTCTTGAGTTTCCTTATTAAACTTGATTAGTATTGCCTTCCTTACTTTCTAACTTCAACCTCTGTCCAATGTGATTGCCGTTCGACTTGCAGGATGTCAGGTTTTTACTGGAAGATCTTCAGGAACTAAAGCCTACTATTTTTTGTGGGGTTCCTCGTGTTTATGATCGTATATACACCGGTAAAACAGCTTCATTAATTTGAACTGTATACATATATGTCTTTGAATTTCTTTGTTGCTAATATCTTTCTTAAATGTTGCTTCTGAAGGTATTGTTGGTAAAGTTTCATCTGGTGGTCTGCTGAGGAAGACCCTTTTCCACTATGCATATAACTAGTACGTCTCACTAAGAGTGCCTTTTTTATTTGCATTTGTTTTCCTATTATAAACTAATTAATATTTTTATGACAGCAAGTTGACAAATCTGGAGAAGGGCCTACCCCAAGAAAAAGCGGCACCTCTCTTGGACAAGCTTGTGTTTCACAAGGTCAGTCAGTCATTCTCTCCATCACCTATCTATTCTTGAAATAGCTGGCATACATACGTGTTACTAACAAACTGTGTTGTTTGTGCAGATAAAACAAGCACTAGGAGGACGAGTTCGAATAATGCTGTCTGGTGCTGCGCCTTTGCCCAGGCATGTGGAGGAATTTTTGAGGGTCACCAGCTGCAGCACTTTATCACAAGGATATGGTATGGCTGACTGTATGTCATGATGAATATAAAAATCATTTACTTAAATTAGTTAATCATAGTGAAGATTCCGGAAATTATACAAGGTTAAGTATTTAACTCACTGGGTTTTCTCAAGTTATTTCATAGTACAAGTCCTTCACCTATGATATGTCAAGTATGAAAGCTTTTGTACCCATTGAAATGAACTTAAGTTTCTAAGTTATCTTCCAAAGCAGATATATATGAAAAGAAGAGAACTGCATTTCATCAATTTGTTAAATCGTGTAGGCCTTACTGAAAGCTGTGGTGGGTGTTTTACATCCATTGGCAATGTTTATCCTATGATTGGAACTGTTGGTGTCCCCCTGACAACTATTGAAGCGCGGCTTGAGTCGGTCCCAGAACTGGGATATGATGCACTTTCTAGTGTGCCACGTGGAGAGATTTGCCTAAGAGGAAAAACCCTGTTTTCTGGTTACCACAAGCGACAAGATCTAACTGATGAAGTCCTTATTGATGAGTGGTTCCATACAGGTAACTGTCTGCAGTACTAGACATGAAGTACATTCTTGGTTGATACTCGATCATTTGGTTATGTTTTCAAGAGGATGCCTTCAAATTTTTTGTTGATGATTCAATTTAAGTGGATGGATCACAGGTGATATTGGAGAATGGCAGCCGAATGGAGCAATGAAAGTTATAGACAGGAAAAAGAACATATTTAAACTGTCTCAAGGGGAATATGTTGCTGTGGAAAGCATTGAAAGCAAATACTTGCAATGCCCTCTTATCACATCGGTATCTCGCTAACTTGTATTCTATGTGTGCTAAATAACAAGACTTTCCTTTAATTCATCAATAAATGAATTTTTGTTCATCTTTCTGCTAGAATTCGAATTTGCGCTAGTGTCCATTACCCTTCTTTCTTGTTATTTGAAGTTACAAACAGAAACCCTTCTTTTTTGCCTGTATTCCATGTGTGATAAATAACAAGACTTACCTTTAACTCATCAATAAATGCATGCGTTCATCTTTCAGCTAGAGTTCCAATTTTGTGCTGGTGTCCTCTATTCTTCTTTCATCTTATTTGAAGTTACAGACAGATATCCTAACATCTTAACTTTCATCGGGCTGCAGATATGGGTTTATGGGAACAGTTTTGAGTCATTTCTTGTTGCTGTGGTTGTTCCAGACAGAAAGGTCTTGGAGGACTGGGCTGCTGAGCATAATTTGACCGATGACTACAAATCATTGTGTCAAAACCTGAAGGCAAGGAAATACATATTGGATGAGCTCAATAATATGGGTCAGAAACAGCAAGTATGTGCTCCATCCCTGCTGCTAAATTCATGCTATGTTAATAATGTATACTCATCTGACTTAAAAGACTTTTACATTGCAGCTTCGAGGGTTTGAGTTGTTAAAAGCAGTTCATTTGGAACCAAACCCCTTTGACATAGAGAGGGATCTCATGACTCCAACTTTCAAACTGAAGAGACCACAATTACTCAAATATTACAAGGTATAATATTTCTAGCAACTTGAATAAGATAAGCTCAGAACTTTGGTAAGTTAATCTTGAATATGTACATTGAACTATATCCATCTGCAGGAGCGAGTTGAAAAACTTTACAGTGAGGCAAAGGGTGGACAAGTATGAGAACACAGCTGCTGCAAGCAACTACTGGATATATCTTGCTACATCATTTTCCCAAATTTTCGATCGCCTGCTCTTTCATCGATGAAAAACTACATATGCCACTGTAGAAGAACAAATAGCAGGGATTTACCTATGTCGACCTTTGTTCTAAGTCTGTGTATAAATAAATCCATATCTTATGAACTCTTCATATTTATTCTTTTCATCCCAGAAAAAAATATTCAAGTTTATTCTAGAATTTGTTTTGGCCGTAATGTTCTGTTTGAATTTAACGGAGAGGTGCTACCGCTGCTACGTTCAGCTGGGATGATGAAATTAGTGTGGTACGACTAGCTCTTATGTTTTTCCCTTCATTGAGTCCAAGAAAGAATGCATGACGCCAATCAAGTCTTGAAGTGCTATTTTACGATTGCTTCTACTTGGTAGTCATGTCGAGTAGGATTAATTCGTTTACAGTTTTACCACTAAACGGTGACAACTGCCAATTGCTCTACCTATCAACCAAATTGAAGTGCTCTTTCTGTGGTGATTGGACCGATCAGCTTTACCTTTTCATCTTTTCTTGGCAGTTTCGCTTCATCACCACACCAGTGAATTAAGATTGAAGTCTACCTATTTCTCTACCTTTTAGATTTGACCCTCGTTATAACATTCTCTTTCGGTGCTTATTGGACTGATCAACTTTACCTTTTCTTCTTTTTCTTGGAAGTTTAATTTCATCTTACACGCCCTTGACTCCACATTGAAGTCTACCTATTTCTGAGAGCCTCTTCCTCTTCTGCTCATTCTTCATTCCATCAGCGAGCTAAGCCAGATTCCATGGCCATCCAATTGAGAACCTCTTCGTCTTTCTCCTGTGCTCCTTCCACCCGTTCACAGAGACATGATGTGTTTCTGAGTTTCAGAGGCGAGGATACACGCCACAGTTTTACAGGTCATTTGTACAACAGTTTGGTTCGAAGGGGGATCAAGACTTTCACAGATAATGATCTTACAAGAGGAGAGGAAATATCACACAAGCACTTCTCCGAGCCATTGAAGAATCAAAGCTCTCTTTCATTGTCTTCTCTGAAAACTATGCATCCTCAAAGTGGTGTTTGAAAGAACTGGTTCACATCTTGAATGTAAAAGATTAAAGAACCAAATGGTCCAACCGATGTCTTACAAAGTGGATCCCTCTCACGTAAGACACCAAAGTGGTACATTTGGTAAGGCACTTGCACCTCTTGAATGCAGATTCAAAGATGACATAGGCAAAGTGTCGGGATGGAGAGCAGCTCTTTTTGAAGCATCAAACTTGGCTGGGTGGACTTTGTTTGACGGGTATGTCATGCGCTTAATTTAATCACTCTAATAGGATTGGTTAATTCAGTATTAGAATAAATTACAGTTAATATAATTTTTACATCATTCGAAAAATTCTATATAATGTTTATAAATATGTATTTTTTTTATTAATAAATAAGTATGATATTATTATTTTTATATTTTCTCTTTTAACACGTTATCAATAATGTACTCTAACCCGAACTTAATAACCAAATCCTAAAAAAAAGAAACCTAACGAAAAAAACAGAAAATCCCCATCGTTTTTTTATCTGGGCACCCGCTCTGGGCACCCACCTTCTCTGAGCGACGTCGGCACCCTCAGCGTTTATCACCGCCGGCGTGCACAGCCTACCCCGGATCGAGTCCTAGCCCCGAGCGCCCCCCGGCGACCTCCACCCCGGCAGCAGCAAACATCTCGGCCAGACATCACCAGCCAAGTTCTGGAGTTTGCCGACCCGGATTCACCTTGATCCGGCAACGCTGCACCCATACAGTCCTTTCGCCGACGAAGGACACACCTAGTCTTGCACGCCGACGACCCAACCTCAGAAACTGCCACCGCACACTAACCCGGACCGTCGTCGAACCCGCGTCGCCAACGATCCAGCGTCGCATCTGCTCGACCCGGATCGTATTCACCCGATCCAAAACGTAACAGATTGTACGGCAAAACGGTAAATTTGCCCTTCCGGGTAAAAATGTTTTTACCTCAGAGTAAAAACAGTTTATTTAATTAGTTTTACTGTTTTAATATATAAGGTGAATATTACTAACCATATGTTTTTATTTCATGAAATTTTTCGCGTGATTTATGGCGATGGAATTACACGAGCAATTTCTCTGCATGCACGTGGAAGTACGTATGAAAATTGTAAGGACAACTTCTCTTAAACACAGTTTATTTGACAAACTATCAAATAAGCTTTTATTAAAGTTGCCATTTTTGAATTTTAATTTCATAGCTGGACTTCATAGCCTTCTTCTACATCCCACCTTTCTTTATAACGTGGGACGATATTGAGGGATTGAGACCCCTCATATCAAAATTGAAATTTGTGACGGTTTGACAAGTCACGGTATTACGACGAAATATTGTCGTGGTTATTAAAGGGACAAACATCGATTTGTGACGAAAATTGTCGTGGTTAACATCGATTTGTGACAAAAATTGTCACGGTTATATTGATTTGTGACAAAATTTGTCACGGTTCACATCAAATTGAGTTACCATAAACCATGGTCTTAACTTAATTCAATATTTGAAATTAATTATCGTACATCGATAATAGTTACTCTGACATCTTGTTCTTTAGTTAATTCACCGAAACATAAGCCCCATTTAACATAAAAAAAGTGACGAAATTTGTGTCACCTGTTCTGAAAAAAGAGGGGGAGGCAACGCCTCGAACCCCAAATGTTATATAAAGATTGAGTTAGTAAAAGAAAAATCTTGTTATTGGTGTGGTTCTACATTTGTTCATTAATTGCAAAGAAAGCAATAATATGGTTAATGTATAAGAAATATATGAAGTTCTTTAAACAAGAAACTCACTATATGGAAGAAGATGAGAACATTATTATCACATTTATGGATTTTAAAAGCAAAAGGTATATTGCAGAAGATATGAAGCATATGACTTTGGTTTAATAGTCTAAGTGATTACAAATCTGTTTATTTTTCTAATATTTGTGAAGGCATACACCTCACATATTTGACTAAAGTTACTTAGTCATTATATTTTGAATTCAATTCATAGTAACTACTAGAAAAATGTACTTAAGCGACGAAAACAAACAAGCAAAACAATTTTCGTCGCTTAAGTAACCACTTAAGCAACGAAACATATTTCGTCACTTAAGTGATAACTTAGGTGTTTCGTCGCTTAGGTGATAACTTAGGCGACGAAATCATTGTTCGTCGTCTAATATTCACTTATGTGACGAAATAAACTTTCGTTGCTTAAGTAATTACTTAGATGACGAACAATGTTTTACTTAAGCAACAAAATTTTACCATGTAATTTTAAAAAAACTACAAATAAAAACATAAAAACTTAGGCGATGAAACCAAACACTTTCGTCGCCCAAGGGTCAATGCATTTTTTTTTCAAAGAGCAAGAGTATATAAATTAACATTTTTTTTCATTTTATTTTTGCTAAGCTAATAGAGTAAACAATTTTGAGACTGTGACGTCGACGGTTCTAAAAACAGAGCCTCGAGGAATCGTTAATTAACGTTTTTGTTTTGTAAGAATTTCGGTTCGATAGTTGACTGAAGTGATCAAAGCCTTACCGAACTTCAAACTAGTCAATATTTTTTCTACATTCATGTTTTCTTATATTAATTATATCTAACGGTCGTTTTCTTCAAATTCAATTTCGCTACTATACTTGTTTCATGAACTTGAAGATAGGAAACTTAAGCTATACGACTTTAGTCCACATAGAACAAGTTTTGCACTTCTATTATTTTTCAATTTCAAGCTTCAATATTTTTAGTTCACATACCACTTTAGTTCACAATATTTTTTGCTATTTAAAAAAAAAGTTTAAAGCAATAAAGCACATGTTAATATGGTAAAAAATTCTTAACATGATTTGTATTCATTGGGTTAACATTTTAATAGTATAATTATTTATTTCTTCCCATTAATGTTAATCTTTAAAACACTAATTTAGTTAATTTTTGAAAGTCAACACTCAATTTAAATTTTCTTCCAATAATATTCTATGATAATCAAGGCTAATTAATTATTATTGTTTGTTAAAGAAGGGTAATTAAACCTTTTAAAAAAATTGAAAGATTTAAAAAAAAAATTGAAAGATTTAAGGGATATATATTTATGATGACTGCATTTAATGAATATTTTAAATTTATTATTGAAACATGTGATTTCCTATTTTGCCGTAATCTACCAATTTTATCAGTAAAGTTTTTAAATTAAAAAAATTATTGTAAGCAGTTAAGCAACGAAATTTGAAAATTTCGTCGCCTAAGACCAAACCTTTCCACCAAAATTTTGGAAAATATTCAAACCAATTTTTTTGAAAATTTCATAGCCACCATTTTATCTTTTTATACCCTCTCTCTCTATCCCACTTCAGGTTCTTCTTCCCTTTTTTCCTCGATCTCTCTCCCACATAGACCATTTTATCTTCTTCTTCAAAACCCAGCCACCTCAACGACTTCTTCTTTTCTCTCACCATCACCCAGCCCTCACTCTCTTCCTCTCCACCAGATCCGGCCTCCCTCTCCACTAGATCCGGCCTCCTCCCTCTCCACTAGATCCGGCCTCCTCCCTCTCCACCAAATCCGGCCTCCTCCCTCTCTAAATTGCCTGTACCCAAACCCGAACCCTCCGTCCTGCTCCTTCAACTCGTCGAGAGTTTATGGCTGTGTTGTTGCAGTCAAGAAACTTATTCAAGTCACAGGTCAAGGAGACTGAGAGTTTATGGCCAACATGGAAACTATTGGGAAAATCAAGCACCGAAACCTGGTTCCTTTACTGGGGTACTGCAAGGTTGGAGAGGAGAGACTTCTTGTGTATGAGTACATGAAGTGAGGTAGTCTGGGGAGTGTTTTTCATGACAAAATTAAGGGAGGGGGCTCGAGGCTTGACTGGGCAGCATTGAAACCTGGTTCCTTTACTAGGGTAGTCCTCACATTGAGGGAGGAGGCTAAGAGAGGTAAATGAAATTGTGAGGAGATGTGAATGAAATTAGGGAGTTGTGGAGGGAATTGTGGGTTTGTTTTGTGACGGAGGGGCGCCAGAAGTGGTTATTTTGGTGGGAGAGCTAAGCGGTGGGTTTTGTGGGTAGAGGTCGGTGGTGGAGGCGCGTGGTGGTGTTTGGTGTGGCAATAAAAGAACAGAAAAAGAAAAAAGAAACTCAAAAAAGAAAATAAAAATGAAACTAAAATGTTTTAATTAATTTAATAAACATTAAATGAAATGAAATTAATTAAAACATTTTTTTTTAAATATTGTAAACACCATACCGACGAAATGTTTTGTCGCCCTAGAGAACTATGTTTGTTGCTTAAGTATTCAGGCGACGACATGGCTTTCGTCACCTAGGAGGGCACTTATGCGACGAATTAGAAATTTTTGTCGCTTAAGAACTTAAGAGACGCGTCATATGCGACGAAACTTAAGCGATGAATGTTTCGTCGCTTAAGTTTTTAGGCGACAAATTTTAGGGTTTAGGCGAAGAAATGTACCCGTCGCTTAAGCAATTTTTTCTACTAGTGTCAAGACCTCGATGCAAGGTTGGCATATATATTCGAATTTTGTCTTGCACATATGGTTCGATCTACATAAGCTATATAATAATGCAATATATCGTATTATAACTACATGACACTACATTGGACTACAAAAGACCACCAGTTACTATAAGGTGGCGTTTATAAAGGCTGAAATCGCACCAAGTATGACGCAATGCATACTTGGGCAACATAATTAAACCAAGTGCGGCGCAATGCACACTTGGCATATCATGATGTTGCTCAATGCACATCGGTTTTGGATCAAAAGAGGATTTGTAATGTCAAGTGTGACACAATGCACACTTATACAATTGCAAAGACATTACAAACAAGAGTAGTCTTCTACACTGATTCAGAATTGCAAAAAGAAAATTGCGTTATGTTAAATGTCATCCAAAATTGGATGTTGAAAAATCCTCTTCTTTCTCTACAAGATCCAACAGTGGGCCGTGGGTGCTCACGACCAATTTTGCCAGGTTTTGGCATGTTTTAAGCCTTGTTTCGTCCATCTATGTAGTATTACACGTCATATAATGCACTCTAAAGGATTCCAATACCTTTTTTTCAATCTCCATCGAAATTGTTAACATATTTTGGTTTCTATGTCTTGACATAAGATTGTTGACCCTACATTCTTGTATATGAATGTGTCGTAGAGAGATTGAGTGCTTAGCTTAATGATATTCACGCCAACGTTTATCACTTGGAAACACATTGTGAGCATTGATGAGAATTTCTTATGTTAATCTATAATGAATGCGCAACATTCATGAGTCACTAAGATTCGGTTAATTGAATCGGTTATTGTCATCAATGATGAGAATGAAGACATCGACTTATGTAGGCTTTAACATAAATCTTCCGGGACAATTTTTGATGTGTTTTGATGATCCGTATACTACAGAGTAAAGACTCTCACGAACATCATTTCTTTTGAGCAAAGTAACCATTGAGATCAAAGATCCCCAAAATATAACTTGGTGGAGCTGTGAGCAACGCTCACGGCCTATGGATGACATTAAAGTCATCCGTGTCATCCTCCCATAAAATGGAGGCACTACTCATGCTTTCATAAGAAAATATGACGCAAAAGAACCCCCTATGATCTCATACTGGCCATGCTAATTACTTGTTTTGTAAAGCCTATTATTTAGCAAAGATTAGGAGTAGCACCCTCCTACGCTAAAGACAATGTGTAGAGACTAACATATAAACAAGATGCTAAGTTGTTCACTAAGTAAGACATTACAATGTCTATGAGTGATTCTACAAGAATGATACATAAGATGTTGCCCTAGATGGCTTCTCATGTTCACTTTGGGGCATAATTATGCTATGGTGATGTTCACACTGGTTTAACTCAAGCCATAACAATTGGATGTTATGGGGAACCTTAACAATGATTGAAATGTTGCCAAAACCTAGAATTTTCGGTTTTTCAGCTTGCAGACCAGTCATTGTGAAGCCCGGTTCACCAACGTTTAGACCGGTTCTGGAGGTTCTGTTTGCGACCACTGATTCCTAACGTCCAAGCCTACCTATTCACAAAATTTTGTGGCTTTTGGAGACAAGGAAGGTGATGAACCGCTCAACATAAGTGTTCACGGATGTATGGCGACTCTGACAGTCGGTTCGGCAATTGTCAGTCCGGATCCGTCGTTGAGGTTGGTGGTTTCACATTTCTAACTCCTGTGTCTACCGGCTTAGAAAATGTAGTAGTGCTTGGATCTCTGAAAAATAGTGAACCATTAAAGGAAGCGTAAAACAGAGGTCCGGTCATGCTGGCAGTCGGTTCAATTGGTTTCTTTTTTATCAGTCCTGGCGGTGAGGCCAGCTGTTTTTTGGACTTGTAAGACCAATGACTACGGGTTGTAGTAGGATCATAGTTTTACTTATTCATCTTTGCCTACCATCATTAAACTATGTTACGGTTGTAACGGTATGCATATTTGTTAACAGATTAAGTTAACGTTCTATCGTCCACATGTTGTATGTGCCAAATTGCGCCTCCACAAGCGCACAATGATAGGTTATTAGATGAATATTGTCTTTGAATAAGACATAAGCTTCCAACTATCGTCCGCTTCTATAGAAACCTTGACAGTTGATCTCTTTTATGTCATTTTGATGAGCCAGTTTTCTCGTTGTTAGGGGGAGATAAGAACAACAATGTTCAAGTAGAACGACTTGAAATTGTTGTGGTTTGTCCCTACTGTGTCTCATCAAGTTCCCTAAAAGTGACAAGATCACATATATATGCTGCAAACATGCTTGCAAAGATTGATGTTCGAATAAAAGGACATGTTGATGTTCGGATAAGAGAACATGTTGATGTCCGGATAAGAGGACATGTTGTCACCCATAGATGATGACATGGTGACGCCACAAATTTGGTAGATGGTGTCACTAGGCCGTGGCTCCCACAGATTTAGGGGGAGGCCACTTGGTTCGATAAATACTCGCCAAGGAATCGAAGAATGCGAGTTTTGGCACAACTTGATCATTTGATCAATGATACTCATTCGTCTCATATGTTATTTCTGGATTATGATCATCATTGGGGGACGCCTCAATGTCAATACCAATCCATATAAAGATATCTACACTTAGAAATTACACCGGTGTACATGATGACGTGGTTTAATGAGTTTGATATCGAATCATACTTCGTTGAGAAAATACCAACGTTGTAGATCAGCCTAAATGGAATGATGCGATTCAGTTTAAACAAAGAGATAGTTCTTTGGTTAGGTGACGCCGACAACCCAAGTGTAAACTCTATCAGTTATGTCTTTGTTAGAAAGTGTAGTGAGAAAAAGAGCTTAGACTCACCTTCTGGGCACAAGGTCTCTCACAAACGCCCTGGATTCGACTATGATGAGATATACTGTCGTAATGGATGTCATTGCACTGCACTACCTTGTCATTAGGTAGTTTCTGAAAAATTGAACATACAACTTGTGGTCACAACTTATCTCTGTTGAGAACTAAGAGATGTACATAAAGATCTTGAATAGATCGGTTTCACCCAAATCAAGTGGCTTCTGACCACGAAGCGCGTTTGCAAGGTATTTTGTAAGTATCTACTTGATTAGGGAAGAGATATGAAGAATGATGCCTCTTTGCGTGGAAATTTTAGATGAATCGTGATGAACTCTTGTTAAACTAAGAGATGTCACTAATCCAAAATTAAGAATGAAATGATCTTAGGAACACTTGGTCTCGAAAGTGAGGACCGTTATTGATGATGCTTATTCATCTGTCGGCTTAAGGCAATCTAAAGGACGATGAAGTTATGCCTATATGTATCCCTTGATCAATCGAAATCTTCAGAAGACTCGTTTCGTTCATATGACGAAGAAGTCTTGGGAGACTGTCACACCCCAATTTTGAAGAATAATTTTCAAAAATTTGGGCATGATATATCTCAAAATATCACTCTCAAAACCTGCTCAACAAATCCCAAACTAAACTCAAATGCTGAAAATGTAAATGTTAGCAAAACTCAACAACTGAGTTAAACATTACATCTCCTTAATTACAACAACTTGAAAGTCTAGTAAAAATGAAGACGCTCACATGAGCTTAAAAACAAACTGCCAAAATATACAAATAAATGTACATTGTCTAAAACCCAGCTACTATGCCTCTGCCTCAATCTTACTGATCATCACCAGCAGGTCTAACCCCTACACCATGAATTAGTGCACCGGGTTGTAAAACAACAAACCCGGTAAGCTAAAAAGCCAGTATGAGTAACTCCCAAAAATTAACTCAACATTTCTAACATTCAAATAAAACAATTAATAACAATGATTAATTCCACAAATCCAACAACTAACATTTCCAACAACTAATAAAAACACATGAAACAATATAAGAACAAATATTAAAACCACATAACCAATACTTTTACAAATATACATGTACTCATGAGTCCCAAATACCAATAAGATATCTCTCATGACCTATAACAAACACATCTACCCATGGGTTCTAGATACTAATAAGTATCTCTCATGACCTACAACAATTTATGTTCTTATGGGTCCCAGATACCTTAAGCTACCTTCCATGACCTACACCGACAGACGGACTAAAGCTCTCTTCCTAACCGTAACCAATTACCCGGCCAAAAACTTGGAATCCAGTTTGACTGTCCAATATCAAATCACAAAATAATAATAGCATCATAACCGTAACCAATCACCCGATTAAAGGCTTGGAATGTCAGGACCTACCTCGAATTTTCCCCTTGAAACCCGAAATAAATCCTGCGGGACCCACCTCAAGGAAAATTCTACCAAAATTCTTGGTAGAACCTCCCTTGATAATGGGTAACCCTAACTGAAGGGAAAATCACCAAACCCAACTCAAATATTTTCCCAATAATATTCTAAAAAAAAAATCTCTCATAAAAAATAAAGGAATCTTTTCAGCAGTCCTTACTACAATTTAACCAACCCAAATATTCAGAGCATCTACTTGAATAATAACTGAGAGAAATAACAACATAGGTTAACTCGTAACCTATATGGGAAAACTGGATGCAGTGGGAATTTATAACAAGCCTCATATCCTCGCCGAACCAAACTCTGCAGAATGGGCATTTAAAACGAAAGACCCAGGGGAGAAGCATTTAAAAACGTTAGATTGAGTGGACAAAATAAATAGCAAAAAAAAATATGGAGCAATGAAGTCAAATCTATGCTCTCCCAACATTTCCATTTAGAAAATATTTTGCATGCCATTCATGGGAAAATTTTCATAAATACTCAAAATTAAAATGACGAACCAATCCCATTGGTTCTCATTAATTAATAAAAAATTTGGGGAAAAAATATTTCACCATAACGATGAGCCTCCCAGGCTAGGGTCTGAGCCTCCCAGACTATAGTAGCGTCCCACGCTAGGCGCACTACTCACTTATAGTGAGCAGCCGCTAATAATGGCTAGCTAACATATATATATAAATACCGATCGGTTGCCTCCCAGGCTATAATAACGTCTCACGCTAGGCGCACTACTCACCTATAGTGAGTAGCCGCTAAATAATGTTTAGCTAGCAATAATGATCATAAATCAACCCTTTATGGTGAAAAGAAAATAACAAATTTTCGGAAAGTCATTTTCTGAAAATAATTATAAAATCACTTGACATGTCTCACATGTCAAGTAAAATGCTCAAGAGAGTTCCCAAAATTTAATGGAACTCTTTACTCCAAATGCCTTTATTAATTAAACTTTATTTCATGCATGACATTTAAATAAAAGGTCCACTCACAGTGCTCGGCTAAGCCTGTTGACGACCCGAAGCTTCTGCTGAATGATCCTCCTCACGGCCTGGACAAAAATAATATTAATTCTCGAACTGAAATAAAACTTCAAGAAATGACCTATAAAAATTTAAGGTCTTAAAAATATCTTCCCCTTTGTCCAACTTTCCATCCTTAATCCTTTAAGACTCAAAATTCACCATCATCCCCGATGGCCAAAATTTAACCTTAAACAAATTTTAAATCCAGTTAACCCAAATATCGGCACTCCAAATTAAATACCGCCAAATTCCTTAACCATCGAAAAATCTTAAATCTTATCAAAACTCCTCCAAAAATTATAAAACTCATTCCATACTACTCCTCATCAAAATCTCTACAGAAAAATATTTTCCCGGGGGTGGCTACGTCGGCAGCGGCGGCCGGCAGCCGTTTTCCGGCGACCTCTAATGCTTCTCAAATTTTGACAGAATAACCCTTTCATCATACCCAACAACTTTTATAACTAGCACTTAGTCCAATTTCAAGGCTAACTAGGGCAATCGAACCAAAACATCCATAAATCCCTAAAACTTTTAATTATACAAAACACCCTAACGAGATCGAAATAGACCGATTCCTTTGGAGGGATTACTCACCTTGATGAGGGCTACAAAATGAGTCAAAAATCACGGCCTATGGTGGCCGGAGGACGGAGCTCCGGCGAAATAATGATCGGCTTCTCCGGCGGGTTTTCTCCTCTCCGGCAGCACTACCGGCTCGGATGGTTGGCCGGGGAGAGAAAGAAAATGGCGGGGGTCCTTTCTGGGCCGGAGCGACAGTCCGTCGATGGCGGGACGACGGCGGGCAACGGCGAAGCTTTCTGGCGAACACGAATCGGATCGGGGAAAGAAGAGAGAGAGAAGAGAAGAAAAGCAAGAGAAAAGAGACTGGGTTCGAGCTGCCTCTCTGCCCAGTCCATTTTAAAACCTCTACATAAAAAAAAAATACCCAACACAGAAATTTACCCTTTTTAACCAACACAAAAATTTCCTTCTTGGAGGATAACTTTTCCATGCTAACTCTGATTTTAACGCATAGCATGTCTACGAACTCGTAACGACCTCCTCTACAACTTTCATGAAGAAAGTTTTCCTAAATTCCCAACGAAATAAAAAGTCAACTTTAAAGTCCTTAACGGTAAACGGTTAATTAATACGGTAAAAGACCAAAATAATACCAAATAAATAACCGTAAAATAACTTAAGGACTGGGGTGTGACATGGAACCTAGTTTAACTATCTACACAACAAATTACAATAGAGTAGAATCATCATAACCGTAACCAATCACCCGATTAAAGGCTTGGAACCCAGTTTGACTATCTACACAACAAATCACAATATAATAATATAATAGGAAAACTTGTTTTATCTTACGTATGAGCCGTTGACAATCAAACTCATATATTTAAAAACAAACAATAGCATATTATTTAATTCAACATCATCAACAAGACAAAGAGCACATCATAAAAATTATATCCTTCCGCATAGATATATTTATATGAACAAACATAGATATTCCCAGAAAAATAATCTATTAAGAACCAACAATATTATGATCACATGAACATTAAAAATAATCATATAATAGGAAAACTTGTTTTATCTTACCTATAAACCGTTGGCGATCAATCTCATATATTTAAAAACAAACAATAGAATATTCTTTAAATTCAACATCATCATCAAAATGACCATAATAATTTGGTCCAAATGTGAACCTTGGTGAGATTTACTCACTTAAATACTCCCGCTGCGTCTGTACAAAAACACAAGAAATAAGCTCACTAACAACTCCACAAGCTATCTAATTAACACAATTAATAACCTTAATAACCATTCAAACTAAAAAGTAACACTTGCCCTCTTAACCCAAAACTTAAATCAAGGCTTTGCCCAAAGAATGACAACCTTCCGAGGTCGTTGAATTTAACGACCCAAAATTGCTATTTCTAATTCTCAAACTTCCAAAGTTCACAACCTCCCAAAACACCTATGAATAACATAGAACCTAGCATGCAATCCTTACTCATAACCTATAATTTCCACAACTCAATATGCTCACAACGACAAGAGTTAGCTAACCAAAGAAACTAAAGCTACAACACTGCCGGACGCGCTGCCACGTGCCACCATAGGTGGCGGTGAGTGGGCCCCACGCGCCACCCCATGAACTTCAAAATTTGAGCAAGCTTCCAACAAGAAACTTTTAGGTCACATCAAATGGAACATTTTTCATACTTGTGGCCAAAGCCAATTCGGTCAGAGAGAGACCGAAACATCGCCGGAAAGAAACAAGGAGCACTTCAAACTTAAAATTGACTCTCGAAACTTCAACTTCGTACATACGAAAGGAATTTCCCACAAATAATCCTTCATTAATTTCAGAAATAAACAAGGAAATTGATATGAAAATCTGGGGTATTACAATCTACCCCCCTTATTTCGCCTCGAAATTCAAGTACACTAACCCAAAAACAACTTGGGGTACTTAGCCCTCATGTTCGCCTCTAGCTCCCACAATGTATCACCTTCAACATGGTGACTCCAACACACCTTAACCAAATCGACTTCTTTCCTTCAAAGCCTCTTGGTTGACCTATCCAAGATTCGAACCGGTTCAACAACAAAGGTTGCATCTGCATTCGCCTTGATAGTACCATAGTCAAACACATGTGACTCATCTGGAACATACTTCCTCAACATAGACACATGAAACACATTGTACCTTCTCCAAAATCTCAAAGGGCCCAACATACCTCGGAGCCAATTTCCCCTTCTTGCTAAATCTCACTACCCCTTTTATAGGTGAGACCTTCAAGAACACATGATCCCCAACATCAAACTCCACTTGCCTCCTCTAAACATCGGCATAGCTCTGTTGCATGCTTTGCGTTGTTCGGATCCTATCTCGGATAATAGAGACCTTCTCAGTCGTCTCTTGAACAATATCAGAACCCAACAACTTATTATCACCCACCTCTACCCAGCAAATAGGAGATCTACACGACCTACCATAGAGTACCTCATATGGTGCCATGCCGATACTAGAGTGATAACTATTGTTGTAAGCAAACTCAATCAATTGGAGGTGATCCTCCCAACTTCCCTTGAAGTCCATGACACAAGCCCTCAACATATCTTCTAACACCTGATTCACTCGTTCAGTCTGCCCATCAGTCTGAGGGTGGAATGCTGTACTCATGTCTAATCTTGGACTTAGGCAGTCCAGTCACAAAGTCTATAAAGATCTGCTCCCACTTTGAAGTAGGAATAGATAATGGCTTCAACATACCTCCAGGTTTCTAATACTCTGCCTTCACTTGCTAACAAGTGAGGCACTCGGACACATACTCTGCTACATCTTTCTTCATCTCATTCCACCAAAACTGCCTACGTAGATCTTTATACATCTTGGTGCTCCCTGGGTGCACCGTATAACGAGATCGATATGTCTCCCAAAAGATCTCCCCCTTGAGATCAACACAATCAGGAACACACAATCTCAATCCAAACCTTAACACACCATCTAATGCAACCGACCACTCAGAAGGACAATCATCCATTAAATCCACCACTAACTCCGCTAGCTTTGCACGTGAAAACTCGTCATGTGCTTGACCTTGAATGATCCTAGAATCAAGGTAGGTTACACAGAGATGCTTCAAAGGAAGATCCCTTGCTCCCCGCCTGATGATAAAAGGTCAAACTTGGATGCAGTCTCCAACATGAACCACTCTTGCACCTTGATAAAGGCAACTATGCCCCTCGGTTTTCTGCTCAATGCGTCTGCTATCACATTGGCTTTCCCAGGGTGATACTCCAATGTGAAGTTATAGTCCATAAGGAGCTCCATCCACCTCCTCTACCTCCTCACACTCTTTGGTCCACACAAAGTTGGCATTCTTCTTCGTCATTTGGTCAAATAAGAGGCAATACTAGAAAATCCCTCAATAAATCTCCGGTAGTATCCTGCCAACACAAGGAAACTACGAATCTCTGTAGGAGTAGTGGGACCACTCCAACTCAACATTGTCTCCACCTTAGAGGCATCCACCAAAATCCCATCCTTCGATACCACATGACTAAGGAACCTCACCTCTTCCTTCCAAAACTCACACTTCCCGAACTTAGCATACAATTTTGCCTCCCTAAGAACGTGCTATCCGTAGATGCCTATCATGATCCTCCAAGGTCTTGGAGTAAATCAAAATATCATCCACAAATACTACTGTTGGACCATAATTTATATTCCCCTAAACATTGACTTTAACTTGTTTTTGAGTTCATTTAGCTATCACTAAATCATTTGTTTAATTGTCTAGGAATATTACAAGAGTGAAGGAAACATGCATTTTTAGCTTAGAAGTGGAGAATTGGAGATATGAAGAATGACAATCAATGGTGGAGCAAAAATGTAAATTTCGGATTCCGGCGAACCACTATTATTGATGGCATAAGTGACGGCGCACCACCACTTTGGGTGGTGCCAAAACTTTTCCGGTCATCATAAAGGAGGGCAAGGAGAAAAATGATGATTGAGTAACAACTTGAAATCCATGCTATTATTCTTTGGATGATAGGTATCACCATGCACATATGCTTCTCATGTTTGTCCACTTGATTTGGGTGACTCAAAAGCATCTCTACACATTTTCTCTTCTTGTTCCCAATGCATTTGGAAAAGCTAATTGCCCTTTCACTCTCTCTTTAGCCATATTTTCCTACTCTACTCTCTCATAACTCATCATTATGTACTTCTTTCTCTTCTCTAACACTCCATCTCCCTTTATTGATTTTTGTTACTCTATCTTTTTCTTTCCCTTGCTTCATCCGGATGGAACAAAGAGGAGTGCTCCATTTCTCTCCCACTTTCCATCATCTTTTCTCTTTATATATACACCATCCACCCATTCACCACTTGACAACCTTTTTTTCTCTCTTTTCCACCACAAACCTCCATCTCCTTCTCCCAAAATCCAAACCCATCTTCTTCCTCTTCCACTTCCAAACTCTATCTCCTCCATCATCACCACCATCTCTAAGCCCAAACCTCCATTAACACCACCACTACTACACCGTTTCTCCACTCTCTATCCTATATCACTTTCTCCATCCACTCCATCTATTCACACAAAGCATAGATCTAGCTTCACTACCTTTCATCATGAAGTATTCAAGAGAAAGAAGGAGAGGGAATCACCACCATCACCACCACCACCAAGACGTGAGCTTGGGGACAAATCGACACACCACTAAGCCAACTCTCTCCCTTAAACTCTAGATCTATTTTGATGTTTGATTTGATTATGGAGTTTGTTTATGTAATTATGAGTGAGTAGTACTTTGTTGGGGTTAGGGTTGAAATCCCTAACCAATCTTGTATGGATTGATGCAATTTATGATTTGATGCAATTTTAGTTAACATTCTTTGGGTTAGGGTTTCGAGGTAGCTCGAGAGGCAACTAGTTTGCAGTTTTGTATTTTGTCAAGAGATTTGATTGTGTGTTGCTTCAACAGGGAAGCGAAGGCAAAGCTCCGGGGAGCGTTGGAGGTTCGACTGGGTCGAAGGTTTGTATACTTCTGTTGAGTATTGATTTGTTTTTGTTGTATTTGAGAGTTGTCCTTTTCTGTAAACCTTGGAGCCCTTTATATAGCAGCTCGACTTACGGCGGAAGAAAGATAGTTTAGAATTCAAGTCAGACTCTGAAACCCTAAGAGCACAAGGGCATTGTTCAGTTCGCATGAACCAACCATCCTGTGACACATGTCCAGTTCGCACACTTCATATAGAACACTGCTTCCGCGCGGCCAACTGTAGAGTCCTATGTGAACTGAAATTCATCCCGCGACTGTCATAGGAGGCTATCTCGCGTTCTCCTGAAGCTCGCTTCCATCTCGCAGGCTTTTCTAGCTCGCGGGCTTTAGAATGGCTCTTATATTTAAAAGGGCCACAGGGATTGGCCCGAAGCATGTCAAAGACTTGTAAAAGTCTTCAACGATTAATGTGATGCACGTGGACTCCGCCTGTTGCTTCCTCGCGAAGTCTCCCACGCGGGCTAGTTCGCCAGCTCGCCTCGCGTAATCTGCTTGTCACCTACGCGAGGTGTTTGGCTCGCTTGTTTTACGAGGAATCATCCCGCGCGAAGTCATTCCGCACGCGAACTCTGAAGTTAGCTCGCGTGGTCTATTCTGCGCGTGAGCTAAGTGTTCCGTGTGAACTGTGTAGTCCACGTGAACTATGTAATTCAGCTCACGTGTTCCTACTGGCGGCCATTACTTGAAAACTTAAAGAACTTGGGCTCGCCGGTATGACATGCACCAAGAGTTTAATTAATATTCACATGGACATTTACTGTCCAGTAAAATATTAATTTAGGCATAAACATTACCCCCCAGCCTCGAAGTCATGAATGTCAAAAAAATGACTGAAGAGGTTTATGTTCATGCTGCTCCAAAGCCACTAGTATTGGCTCAGGACATACATAAAATGAGTGTGAGTAAACAAGCTTATGAATAGGCCTTGAAAGCCAAGCACTGAGCAAGGCATTGTAGCGAATACCTGTTGTATGGCTCGCCTAGTCACCTTGGACTTGAATTTAATGTGCATTCGCCTGCTCTTGTTCTGCATTCACCTGCTCTTCTTCTGCATTCGCCTGCTTTTCTTCTGCATTCGCCTTCAATGGATGTACCTCTTGGCAGACGTTTGCCTTGACCAAATTCCAAAAATAGCCCTTCGTGAGCTTTTGCCAATGACGAACCAACTTGGTGATAAACATTGAATGACATTTGACTATGTACTTCGCTGCCCCCCGGTGCGAACCAATGAAAGACAAACAAAGGAGTAGGCGAACGGCCACATAAAGATGGTGAACCAACTTTGAAAATTTAGAGGCCACAGAGATTGGCCTAAATAATGACTAAGGCACTTGAAGAAGGTCTAAAGTCTGAAATAACTGGAACACATATCCACCACAATGTGCCCCCCAGTTTTGATGTCTTTTCGCCGATGCTGAGAAGAATGAAGGACATCAAAACTTTAGTATGCCCCCAAGGAGAGAGTTGTTAGTTCGGTTGACGGGTGATGAGCGAGGAAGTCTGCTAAGATAGTAAACGGCGTGTGCCACCCCGTTCTCGTTGTCTTATGCCAAGAGTCCGCCAATAGACAAGTTAGCGGTGGCGATGTAGAGCTTAAGCGGAAACTGCCATAACTCGCCGTATCCTAACCTGTCTGCATTCAAACTACCATAACTCTCTCTAGGTATGTCGGAATGACGAACCGTAAAATCCTCTGGAAAATAGAGATCCAGGGCTTTCTGTTAATATAAGGGGCGCCGGCTAATTCCTCCTGGATCATTCTAGTAGAGTCCATGAAGTCCACTATCCTGTAGTGGCTGCTGCAACGTTCCAGAATTGCAAACTAGTTGTATTGCCTCTCTGACTTGACTTCGCTGGCAGTAACTTAAAGGCATGTGGAATGCCTGTTGTCTTCAAGCGTCAAGAATAGGCTCCTATGTAAACTTCAAGCCTGTCATAGGCAAGAACGGTGTCTTGCATTTCAGCAAAACCAAAGATCTCTTTTTGTGTTTTTGGCTATGTGATTTTTTTGTATTTTTTCTTTTTTCAATGCGAAGAGGAAAAAATGAAAAGAAAAACAAAAGTAAAGGCTGAAGTTAAAGCGAGGAGCAAAGAGAAGAAGGGATCATAGCTGGATTAGGTACCCTTCATTAGGCCATGGGGGAGGTCTCCCACGCTTCACTCCAAGCCTCGATGTTGTTATGTTTCTGGCTTGAGACTCTTTTTGTCGAGAAGTTCTAAGTGTTGAGTAGGACCATTTCGCGTCAATCACTTGAAAATTTGAAGAAAGTAGCGTGTAGGGATTGCCTCGCTGCCCCCCAAGCATCTTTGTCATTTTGCAAAGCATGGTCTTCAATAGCATCCTTGCAGACAACATGGTGTAAAGAAATGCATTGTCACTGACTACCATGTCATAATCTATGGTCTCATCGGGAATAGCCAAGTATTGGCCAGAGAAAGGTACCAAATCAAGAGCTTCACTGGGATTGAACTCCTGTGGACTATGATTATGAGAGAAACACACCAACATATAGTCTTCATCGTATTCATCGTATATTGCTCTGTGTCAAACTCAACTTTGAATCACTATAGTCCAACGAATCCACCTCTGCCCCTGATGCAGATATATGACATCCATAAGCATCATGCTCAGATGCCGCCAAGCTCTTGCTGCACACTAGAGTGAAATAACAAATACTAAAGCCATATTCTGGCCTCTGAACTTGCATGCAGAGAGTCCAAGAATATTGAAATGTGCAACCGCAGACTAGCCTAAGTATACCACCACACCATGTCTAGTTAAGCTTATCATGACCTAAGATTGGCGAAGCGGACTGAGTCATCTTGCTAGTGAACATAAGATTGGCGAGACGAATCATTAGGAGAAGCGAACCTCGCCAGCCTTGACCTCCTGCGTGTACAGGCTGAAAAGGAAACTCAAGAGGCTTTGGTCCAGCTTTATTTCGCCTGTCAGGACTTGATAAAGAAAGCAGGCGAGCTCCGCCTTGCCCCATATGCGGCTGACCTGTGTCTACATATACGTCTCACATTGGAAAGCTGGCTCCTGGTTCACCTTGCATGCGAATTTGTGATTCGCCACCAGTGTTTGACCGGCTCTCTTTTCTAAAATGAACTGTTCTGTCCTATCTTCAAGCTTATCTTTCTGGGGAACACTGTCGGTTTTTGAGATAAGATCATTATCCGAAGTCTCGTTGGCCTCGACCTCAGATTCTTTGTCATTGATTGACAAAGCAATTTCTTCCTTGGACGTAAGTTCATCCAAAGAAGAATCTTCACCAGCCGTAGGCTTCACTTTCTAGCGTTGTAAAGCCTTTTCATTTTCTTCAGCAGCCGCTCGCGTATCTAGTTGCTTGCGACAGGCTGCCCATATTTTGTCAAATCTGTGACAATTCATTATCGCAGTTTCATTTCGCTTGTGTTGACTTGGGGCAGCGTCTTGATCACGTCCAGTAATTGGACAAAGCTTGAGTTGATCATGCCCTTGATCTTGGTGGTTAACTAAAGAAGGAAGGCGAGCTCCGCCTTGCCCCCCAGACGACTGACCTGTGTCCGCATATAAGTCTCGCATAGGAAAGCTAGCGTCTGGGTCACCTTTCATGCGAACTTGTGGTTTGCCATCAGTGTGCGAACCAATTTCTTCTTCTAAGATGGACTGTTCTGTCTTATCTTCAGGCTTCTTTCCTTGATCGAGGAACACTGTGAAATTTCGAGATGGGATTATCATCCATAATCTCGCTGGCCTCTACCTCAGGTTCTTCATCATCAATTGATGAGGTGGTTCCTTCTTTGGACATGGGTCCGTCCAAAGGAAAATCTTCACCTTTAGATTGACTGCAAGGCAGTTCAATCTTTTTGTGCAAGACGTTCGTGGTTTGCCCCGACTCTTGTTGGGTTTGTTGGAGAGACCCCTCCACTAGGCCTATGGTTTCCGTGAATTGGCCGTCTAGGTGGTCATGATCCTTACTGAGCACGACCAGTTTGTTATGGGTGGCTCGCAGAAGGATTCTATCTTGCTGGACCTGTTTAGTTAGGTCAGCAACGCTTTGTTGAGTGTCGGAGCTCTGGTTTGTCAAACCCCGAATCTAGCCCGTAAGTTTCATGAGTTGCTATAAGATCTGCTCCATAGACGGGGCAGAGCCTGTGTCTTGGGTCGGCAGAGAGCCTACCATAGCGGTCTAGCTGAAGTCTGGGTTACCAAACTGAGCAAGGACCTGTTCTTGAGTGAGAGACCGAAAAGCCGCGCTGTTATGGGGCTTATATCGTAGTGATCTGTGCTTGAGACAGGAAAGCTGGGGCCTCTGGTACGGCGCTTCCTCTGGTTTCCCAATGGTGTATCGCTTGTACTCATTGTCCCACTAGGCGTGCCAATGTTTTGGCCACGATCCTCAACGCGCGGGCGAAAAGTAAATAGCGAACAAAGAGAAGGGGGAGTGTTGCGGGCGTGCCACCTCGCGGACGAGGAAAGAGTAGTAGGGTGCGCTTGACTTCTTGATCAGGCGGAAGGGGTTTCCAGGTGCCACCTAAGAGGAGGAATTTACGAGCACAAGGCGATCGATACTCACAGCGGGACGCGAGCAGAGCAATAAAGGGAGTTCAGAGGTCGAAAAAGAGTCCAGAATGGCTTTGAAACTAAGGCGGCGGCGGCGCACTTAGGGTTAGGGTTTCGAGGTAGCTTGAGAGGCAACTGGTTTGCAATTTTGTATTTTGTCGAGAGATTTGATTGTGTGTTGCTTCAACAGGGAAGCGAAGGCAGATCTCTGGGGAGCGTTGGAGGTTCGACTGGGTCGAAGGTTTGTATACTTCTGTTGATTATTGATTTGTTTTTGTTGTATTTGAGAGTTGTCCTTTTCTGTAAACCTTGGAGCCCTTTATATAGCAGCTCGACTTATGGCGGAAGAAAGATAGTTTAGAATTGAAGTCGGACTCTGAAACCCTAATAGCACAATGGCATTGTTCAGTCTGCGTGAACCAACCATCCTCTGACACATGTCCAGTTTGCACACTTCACATAGAACACTGCTTCCGGGCGACCAACTATAGTCCTATGCGAACTGAAATTCATCCCGCGGTTGTCACAGGAGGCTATCTTGCGTGCTCCTGAAGCTCGCTTCCATCTCATGGGCTTTTCTAGCTCGCGGGCTTTAGAAGGGCTCTTATATTTAAAAGGGCCACAGAGATTGGCCCGAAGCATGTCAATGACTTGTAAAAGTCTTCAACGATTAATATGATGCACGCGGACTCCGCCTGTTGCTTCCTCGCGAAGTCTCCCATGCGGGCTAGTTCGCCAGCTTGACTCACGTAATCCGTTTGTCACCTACGCGAGGTGTTAATCTTGCCTCACCTGTTTTACGCGGAGTCATCCTGCGCGAAGTCATTCCGCACGCGAACTCTGAAGTTAGCTCGCGTGGTCTATTCCGCGTGCGAGCTAAGTGTTCCGTGCAAACTGTGTAGTCCGCGCGAACTGTGTTATTCAGCTCGCGTGGTCCTATTGGCGGCCATTACTTGAAAACTTAAATAACTTGGGCTCACCGGTATGATATGTTCACATGGGCATTTACTGTCCAGTAAAATATTAATTTAGGCGTAAACAAATGTTAAAGCATGAAAGCACACTAGGTGTGCATGTAGGGGTTATGAATTACAATCACTTAGAGATAAGCTTGGTTGGTTTGCATAGTTTCTTCATCTCCAAACTTTATGCACTTAGGGTAATGCATTAGATGTCTAACCGGATTAAAATGCACGACTTAAGTAGTTAAGTACTACACCCAAGAGGGGTTACTTGATACCACAAAAGTAGCATGTCCATTGTCATACCCGAGAGGGATGCAAGGAGAGAAATTGGTTGATTAGCTTAGCATCATTCATAGTGATTTGCATTAATACTTACAAGAGAGGTTAGTGGTAGACAATTCGAATCCTAACACCATTCATTAGACCACTAGTTTAGTTTAGAGTAATTTAGTTTACATTTAATCATTTAGTTTAGTTTAGTTAACTACTTCAAAAACCCAAAATCAAATCACTACTCCATGTTGCACATACTCACCATGAGCCTAGATTTCCTTATGTGTTTAGGTTTGTGATTGTACATTTGCATATTCTAGCTCTCTTAAGATTAACACCCTGGCTAGTGAAAGGAATCCAATCCTCGTGGGTTCGACAACATTTCTTAAATCCCTATACTATTACTTGTACCTCTTATACTTGAGGGTGGCTTTTTAGCTAACAAGTTTTTGGCGCCGTTGCCGGGGATTGGTTTAAAATCCTATCCCTAGCTCGGTTAGCTTTTAGGGAAGCTAGAAATTCTACTTGTGTTTTGTAAATTTAGTTGTTGTTTAAGTTTTCAAGAAAAGATCGATCTTTTTCTTTAAGAGATTGATCTCTGCTGTGCATTTTGAAATTTTCAGTGAAAAAAATCAATCTTTTCCATTTAGAGATCAATCTTTTTGGAGGTACCGAGAGCATCACTTTTTGAACATAAGGGAAGATCGATCTTTTTTCGTAAAAGAACGATCTCTTCACACAAAAAAGAAAAGAAAAAGAGAATAAAAGATCGATCTCTCCCATTTTAAGATCGATCTTTCGGTGTCACCGAGGGCACCGTACGAGGTCTGAAATAATCAAAACCATACATTAGTAGTAACTCTGTTCTTTTTTCAAATCTTCTGTTGTATTCTTCCAATTGAGTTTTTCAGGCAGCCTCATCATCGGAGAATATTGTGAGACTGCAATGCTGCACAAATACTCACGTCTATGAACCTCAAAAGAAAACAAAACTACTGCTGGCATAGGTGATCTAAAATCTTTCAATGGCCATTACTTTATTCCTTACCATTGACTATGTTTCTTATATCACACCAAAGTTAATTCCAGAACCCTTGGGGCAAATTTTATGTTCCTTCCATCTAAATGAAGATAGTATCTTGCACAAGGTTTGTGCTCGTATTTTCATATATTCATAATCATACAGTACATGTATGAAACGAATACAACAGGAGCACTATGAATTCTGCAGGTAGAAACAAATTGAAGGTACAAAACTTGAAACACAACAAAATCTACAGCCCCTCAAATGAATAAGAGTGCAGGGAACTATAGGATGTCAAGGACCAACGCCCAAACAGGGTAGACGAACAGACAGATAATGCCAACAGTATTTGATACGCCATGGGGTTGTGTGAAAGCGTTTCTGAATCCACCAGATGCCCGGATGTGTTCTTGCAGCAAGTAAGCTGCAATGACGAGACATATTGCAACACCGATCCAGTCATCCCTGACTGTGGTTGCAATTAAACTCGGAGCCACAACCATCAGAAGAATCAGCGCAGCCGGCAATTCAGCCCATTCTGGAGTTTCCATTATAGTAAGTTAGCAAAGACAGTAAACAGAATCCAATTAGAATCATGCTAGTTCTATTTTGTGCAGGTATAACTCAGTAGATGCAAGTAACAACGTGAATCAACTAGCCATTTTAACACAAACGAGTTTATTCTGCAGTAGATCAAACCATAAAAGATCATAACTCCACAGTATAAACACTTTACCTGGGAATCTTTTAGGGAAAAAAAGTCGCAAGATAACCGCAACGAAAGCAATCCAGCTTCCAATTTCTCCCCTGCATAATTAAACAACTATAGCTTTAAAAAGAATGGACATGAAAGACAATACACAGGAATCATGATACGATATCTATACAAAATAACAGCTACACCCGGTGTTGAAAATCACCTGAAGATAGAGAAAATCAGTGAAGGAAGGCTAAAGAATATGTATGGGATCAACAGCCCTGTGAGGATGTTTGTTTTCCAGTTTGTCCGATCCAAGACCAACAGATAACTACCGTAAAATCAAGAAAGAATACGTTAAACATCAGAAATGAAAATCAAAATATCATAAGAGTACAGAGCAAGTTTAATAGGTGAAACACGATCAAAGAATGCTATAACTGAAATCCATCTCAGCTAGACAGAGACACATAATACATCAAAAAACGAATCAAGACACAGAAACCATGAACTGGATTCGTCGAAATATAGTGAAGCAGAGTAGAGTAGCATACATTGCAGCAAAAGAAGCAACCCATTCAAGAAACGTGGTGCCAAAGCCTAAGCTTCCGAGGTGGACGGCATGAGTTGCAAGCTTCTTAGCAGCGGCAGCGAGATCTTTGAAATCGGCGTTGATCAAATCGTTGGCGACGGAGCCAGTCTTCATTCTCAAGTAGGTCTTTCCCATTGGGATTTCCAAGTTTATGTTACTGTGTATGTGATTCCGATCGAAACAGAGAGAGAGAGAGAGAGAGTGAAGATGAGAGAGTCGGAGTTTGGATTTGACCTTCATTTGGTTCTTATAAAGGAAAGCGAATCTAGTGAGCTGTACCGTGATTGTGAGGTACCACGTGTACCTGTGGACTCTCACCAATAATCTAGGGCCAGTGTTCAATTGCCACAGCTGTGTTGTGAGGTCGACTCTCGATGTCGACGATTTAGACACAGCTGAGGAGGACCAGTATAAATGATTTGGTTTTATATTTTTATTAAATACTGATATGTTGATTTATTATAACTAAAATATAAATTAATTTTTTTTATTATTTATAAAATAATTTTTATAGGTCTTTATTGAGTTTGAACTAGGGTTTAGGGTTTAGGTTTAAGTTTAGAGGTTAAGGGTTAGGGTTTACGATCTAAGGTTTAGAGTTTAGGGTCTAGGGTTTAGAGTTTATAGTTTGGGATTTAAAAAGTAAAAAAAAACCTAAAATTGTCTTTGATAAAATAACTGATGTAATTTTTTTTTTAATAAAATCTATGTATCAATATTTAATTAGAATGTAGGACCACGTCATACTGTCATGTGGTACTCCCATAGCGCTGAAAAATTTCTCGACTGACTCATTACTTCACTTACCATTTTGTTCTTACTTTTTAGTTTCTTAATAAATGATAAACCATTTTATTTATGGAGTAAAATCTACACACCTCAAATTGAAATTTATACAACATTTTTTCTTTTTTGGTTGACACATTCATAAAAATACAAAGTTTAAGTCACTAAAAGATAAAATTTAAATTACCAAAAAAAAAAAATAGTGTGTGAATTTCAATTTGAGATATGTGGATTTATTTTCTTAGGTCATATGTGGTTTCTCCCGATCCACAACCTTAATACCCAACTCCAAAACACCCCAAAAACCAAACACAATAAAAATTACCTTTTTCTAACCAAAATTTACCCTTTTTATTGTTTTCAATAATTCCTCCTACGTAAAAATTTCTCCGAAATATTCGTTCCTCAAACATCTCTATGATCCTTTGAAACTAAAAAAAAAGACTCATTAATGGAGACGGTAAAAATTCTTATTCACACCATACAAGTAATTTATGGTAAAAATTTAAGAGTCGGAATGTGACAGTTTCTGCGAATGCACATGGTCCTTCTAATCTACTCAAGGCCCAAGCTTTGATGTTCCTACGCCGTCATATGGCGTCTTCCCTTCGCTGGGAATACATGCAACTTAAGACTCCGTTGGAGATCTGGAACGCCCTTAATGGACGCTTTGGGAACATTCAGAATACTTTGCTTCCCGAGTTATTCGTCAAATGGAATGACATGAGACTCCTTGATTATAAATCAGTACCTAAATTTAATTTTGTGGTATGGAGATCTCGGAAGCTAATATGATTGAGAAGACCTTGAGTACTTTTCCAGCATCTGCCATGATTTTATCAAACCAATATCGCTTGGAATTTGACAACAAGCGAACCACAACTTTCAATCAGTTGATTAACCTCCTCCATACAGCTGAGAAGCACAACAAGGTTCTTTTGAACAATAATGTTAGGCCTGCCAGAACAAAAAAAAGTTCCAGAAACAAATTATGGTAAAGCGGCCGAAGGAGGATGAAACCCTAATGTTAAGGGCAATTTCAATGGACGTCAGGGTCCTTATAATCGTCCAAAACCACGTGAAAATTTTGCACCACGTGGAAGAGGATATGGAGGACGTGGTAGAGGCCATGAAGGTCGTGCCAATGTGTGGCAACGAGTTCAGGGTGCCGGCCCTAGTGGTTACGGCAATAGGGGACAAAATGCACCCCGCAATCCTTTAAAGTAGGGCTGCCACTTGGTTTGGTAAATACCAAATCGATCGAAAACCGACCGAAAATTTATGATTTGGTAAACCGAATTTTGGTAATCGAAATCAAAAAAACCGAAACCGAGAAATACCGAAAAAGTTGGTTTGGTTTTTGGTAAATACCGAATTTACCGAAATTCTAATTATTTAAAGACTTATATTTCTAAAAACACACAGACTAATAATCTTATCTCACGTTTTCAATTGTATATACCATTTAGTAAAAAACAAGACAATGAATAGAAAAATTCAACTATACTTGGTACCGTTCGGGTCTCAATTAAAGCGATCAACTTTAATTCAATGTTACTTGTTATATAAAAACGCTCTTACCTACCCGTCTTAGTCGATTCATCACACACATACATAGACAAACCCACTTAGATGACATGTAACCGCCCATGTAAAAATTTAGGAATGTTTTTACCTCTCTTGATGATAGGGCTCCCCATAGGAAGTACAAACGTAAATAAGGTTAGCCGCCTTGATCAAGGCCAAAACATTATCAAAAATACCTAATTTTTCTACCATAGTCGTATTTCACTATATTGATCACATCATAGTTCACAAGCTTTTTGAAAATTTTGCTTCCTCTTTGTAGTTGGTTCACAAAGATGTACATATATATGCATATAACTTACTAAATAAGTTATACCACGTTACCAGGCATGTTGTGGTTTCAATTATTACAATTCACAAAATTAAAATTCGACCGTCTGATGTGATCATTATAGTATAATACAATTATGATAGAAAATTCAATTGTACTCAATAATGCTCGGGTCTTGATCAAAACGGTCAACCATAATTTAACGTCACTTATTACACGAAAAAGCTTTTACTGCCCTTATGTGACTTATTTTGGTCGACTCTTCCACGCACATACTTTCACATAGATGACACATAACTTGTTCATATAAAAATTTGGAAACATTTACATCCTGACTATTTCGGTAGAAAATTAAATCATACTCGATAATGTGTACTGAAATGACTATCTTTTGTATATGTATTATCAGACTCTATAAACTCAAGTGATATTTAAATTTTATAGTTTTGTATTGTTTTGTTATATTTTGAAAATATATTTATTGTGAAGTTTGGTAATACCGAAAAACCGACATCCGAAGTTGGTAAGATTTATCTCATACCGAAGTTTTTGGTTTGGTAATTGAAAGTCATATTTCATTACCGAAATGTTTGGTTTTGAAGTTGGTAACGCCCATTACCGATTCGAACCGACCGAGTGACAGCCCTACTTTAAAGGCACATGGCGCAAACCATGTCAAGAGAACTGGTTTTGGGAATTAACCATGTAACCGTTGTGGGTTCACAGACCATTGGTCTAAACATTGTAGGGCAAGCAGCAAGCTGGCTGTGGATTACAAGAAGTATAAAGAATCCATGGATCAAGAAGCCTACAATATTAAAGAACAAGGAGATGGCGCTGATGTCAATCTCACAATTGCTGATTTTCAAATTGCCAAGGATCAAGCACAATCTATGGAAGTTCCAGACTTCGATTAAATCGCAATTGTTTATCATATTTCCAAGATTATTATTTTTGTAAAGGCTTTTGATGCCTTAGTTATTTTTCATTAGAATTTTTGTCTTAGTGATTTTGACTGGATTAGATTTTCTAGACAAGACCTGGATGTATGTAATCATAGACAATTTAATAAAGTTTCGAATTTTATATCTCTGAGATTGAGTTTTTATTCGAATTTTATTATTGCAATGGCATAATCAAAGTCCTTAATTTTTGGTATACGGTTCCACAAGAAAGAAATTTTCACCAAGAACAGTGCAATGGTGCGGAAAAACAAAGAGAAAAAATGACAGTCTCGACAGAAACAAAGAAAAAAGAGAGAATGAAAAAGTCAACACGGACCAAGGGTCAACGCGAAAAAAAAAGATAGCAATTCTCTCTCAAAAAAAAAAACTATTCACATGAACAGTAAGGACGACAAAAAAAACCACAAAAGAAAGTACTACTGTACCAAGAAAAAGGAAAAAAAAGGACAGAAACTATTTTTCTTTGTGAATCTTTTCACTTATGTTTATATGTCCTGCACATATATTGATTTCTCTCCTACTATTACTTATAGGTATGTTTCCCGGAGAGATTGAATGTTTAGCCGACAATGAGACTACCCACACAATATTGAGGAATAGGCAATTGTTTGTGGAACTCATGCTTTATAATTCTTCTGTAACTACTATGATTGGATCATCGCCATTGTTCAAAGGTCGAGGTACAACTCGATTCTTATTGCCAAATGGAACTGTGCTCAATATAACGGAAGCATTTTCTGCGCCAAGAGCCAATCGAACCCTTTTAAGTTTTAAAGACATTCGTGCCAACAGTTATCATCTGTAAACTCATTGTGAGAATGGAACCGAATACTTGTGTATTACTTCTAATGAGTGCGGCAGGAAGCGCATCTTAGAAAAACTTATGTGTCGATCTAGTGGATTATATGTAACCACTATTTGGATTATTGAATCCAATTTAACCATAAAAGTTGATATCTTTAATACTGACACATATAGGTTTTGGCATGACAGACTAGGACATCCAGGTAGTGACATGATGATCCGTATATTGAAAAACTCACATGGACATCCTTTCTTTCGAGTGAAAAAGAGCAATCACCAAAATAATGATTTTAAGAGCAAACCAGATTCATCTATGGTTATATCTAAAGCTCATCACTCATTTTGCAAAGCCTGTTCTTTAGCAAAATTAGGATCGAGACCATCCTATGCTAAAGATACTAAAGAAAATATTTCATTTTTATAACGAATTCAAGGTGATATTTGTGGACCCATCCATCCATATTGCAGACCTTTTAGGTATTTTATTGTTTTGGTGGATGCATCGACATGCTGGTCACATGTCGCTTTATTGTCCACAAGGAACGCTGCGTTTGCTCAATTCCTGGCACAAATTATACGTTTAAGGGCTCACTACCCTGATCATCCAATTAAGTTAATACATCTTGACAATGTTGGGGAGTTTACATCAAACACTTTTGATGATTATTGCATGTCTGTTGAGATTGATGTTGAGCATCCCGTACCCCATATACACACACAAAATGGCTTGCAGAAGCCACAATAAAAAGATTACAAATGGTGGCTAGAGCGTTGGTAATGGGCACCAACCTTCTGATAACTGTTTGGGGTTATGCAATATTGCATGCAACTTTGCTTATTCGTTTTAGACCCACTGTCAACCAACCGTTTTCTGCGTACTAGATGGTAACTGGATATGAACCTGACATTTCACACTTACGCATATTTGGTTGTACAGTTTATGTGCCAATTACGCCTCCACAACGCACTAAAATGGGTCCTCAAAGACGTTTAGGTATTTATGTTGGCTACGATTCACCAACTATTGTTTGCTACTTAGAACCCTTGACATGCGATCTTTTTACCGCTCAATTTGCGGATTGTCATTTTGATGAGACAGTCTTCCCATCGTTAGGGAAAGATAAGAACATAAAATGTTCAATAGGAACGACGTCGATTGTCATGGTTTGTCTCCACTCTGTTTCATCTCGATCCTCGAACCGCACAATGTGAAAGTGAAGTGCGTAGAATTCTTGATCTTCAGAATGTAGCAGATTCAATGCCTGATGCATTTTCTAATATCACTAAAGTGACAAGATCTCATATACCAGTTGCAAACGTGCCTGCAAGGTTGGAAATCCCTAAAAAAGGACACGGCGCCCCTATGCTAATCATGCAAGGTACCGTAACTACACCTAGTGGAAGTGTAGTTGAGGCCGTGGCTCCCTAGAGGAAAAGGTTGAGACTACCTGGTTCGATGGATACTCAGCCAAGGGAAAAGGACGAGTAAGGCACAGCCTAATCCATTGATCATCGATGTTGAAAATCCGTCTCATGAAATCATCTCTGATTATAGTTATGTCCATGAATCAATATTGGGGAACGCCTCAATGATTGAATTAATTTCAGAGAGTAGAGAAATCTCATTGAATTATGTTAGCATGCATGAGACATTGGAAAGAAATTCCATTCCCATCGATGACATATTTGCTTATTCAGTTGCTCAAGAGATTATAGAGCATGATGATATCGAACCATGCTCTGTTGCAGAATGTCAACAGAGAGCAGATTGATCTAAATGGAAAGAAGCAATCCAGGCAGAAATAGATTCTCTAACAAAGAGACAAGTCTTTGGTCCGGTAGTGCTAACCCTACCAAGTGTAAAGCATGTAGGACATAAATGCGTCTTTGTTAGAAAGCGTAATGAGAAGAATGAAGTCTTGAGATATAAGGCTCGCCTTATAGCGCAAGGTTTCTCACAACGCCCTGGGATTGACTACGAGGAGACATATTCTCCCGTAATGGACGTTATTACGTTCCGCTACCTTGTCAGTTTGGTAGTTTCTGAAAAACTGAAAATGCAGCTTATGGATGTGGTTACACCATATTTATATGGGGATATGGATTCTGAAATATATATGAAGATGCCAAATGGTTTTCAATTACCCAATTCAAGTGACTATAAACCACGGAGTGCGTATTCTATAAGGTTGAAACACTCACTATATGGATTGAAACAATCCGGACTAATGTGGTATAACTGTCTAAGTGACTACTTGATTAAAAAAGGATACATCAATGATGAATTATGCCCATGCGTGTTTATAAAGAAAACAAGTTCCGGATTTGCAATTGTTGCAGTTTATGTTGATGATATGAATTTAAATGGAACTCTTGATGAGATAAGAGATACTGCAAATTATTTGAAATTCGAATTTGAGATGAAGGATCTTGGGAAAACTCGGTTTTGTCTGGGCATAGAGCTAGAACACCGAGATAGTGGAATATTAATCCACCAATCTGCATATGTCCAAAAGATGCTCAGGCGATTTAATTTGGACAAAGTTCATCCAGTTAGCACTCCCATGATCGGTCGAACTTTAGATCTAAAGAAAGATCCATTTCGTCCAAAAGAAGATGACAAAGAAGTATTGGGAGCATACGTCCCTTACTTAAGTACAATAGGCACATTATTATATTTAGCTCAATGTACTCGACCAGATATCTCATTCTTTGTGAACTTGTTAGCTAGATTTAGCTCTGCGCCCATGCAACGCCATTGAAATGGTGTAAAGAATATATTTCGGTATCTTAAAGGTATTATTGATTTGGGCTTATTTTATCCCTACAGAGAGGCAAGAGGATTCAGAAAATGATATTTGATCCATGATTGCAACCAGACCGTCACCATCCTGTCTTCTGAGGCCGAGCATAGTGTTGCTGGCAGACTTACCCCCTACACTGAAACACCATGTGATGTTTTGGTAGGTTTTGCTGATGTCTGGTATCTCTTTGACCCGCACAAAAGTCGTTCCCAAACTGGCTATGTTTTTACTATGGGAAATACGACGATATCTTGGAGATCTACTAAGTAAAACCTTGTTGCTACTTCCTCGAATTATGCAGAGATTATTGCTCTACATGAAACTATTCGTGAATGTATATGGTTGAGATCTATTATTACTCATATTCGAGGAACATGTGGTTTAAGTTCTACCACTGAAGAACCTACTTGCATTTATGAAGATAACACTACTTGCATCGAGCAAATGAAGTAAGGTTATATCAAGGGTGATAATACAAAGCATATATCCCCTAAGTTCTTCTATAATTAGCAACAACAAATGTTACTCAAAATTCAAGTGAATCAAGTTAAGTCTGAGGAGAATGTGGCAGATTTATTTACTAAATCATTGCCTAGAGCTACATTTGAAAAACATGTTAGAAGCATTGGTATGCTTAAGTTATTTGATCTCCCATGATTGTAAAAATCAGGGGGATGAGCAGACGTCAGGGAGAGTCTAGTATATGCATGTTATTTTCAAATGTGAATGATGCGTTATACTCTTTTTGTTCCTTCGACCAATGTTATTTTTGCCCATGAGGTTTTATTGTTACTTGGCAATGTTTTTAACGAGACAACATGAAATGCATCATACAAAGTTGACACAGCACAAAGAGGAGTGTTTAAGGAAAATAGGTTCCTTAGTTTGTGTCTTAGTCAAAGTATAATATTGATGAGATTCAATATTAGTATTGTATTAGAAATATATGTAATTTCCTTTCCCATTGTAATCCCTCTATATATAGAGGCCCTTATTCCTGAATAAAATACAATTATTCTCAGTTTATTTCTCCTCCAACAAAAAGGAGTTTAACCGTTAGAGTTAATTACTTAATTTTAACATTTTATTGTTCGAGTGACCCTAGATCATTTTCTATTTTTCAAAGAAGGAAACACTAAAACACATAGGCATTGACAACTTAAACAAGAGTTTGTGATGTTTAAGCTCTTGGGCCTACGTAACAGGGTACCAGACATGAGACATCATACCCAAATTGAATTGCACGTATGATCAAGTGATTGGGCTTCATTTTCCAACTAACAAAGAAAACAAACATGCTAAATTGTTTCTTCAAGTCTAATAATATATATATACCTTACTATCTAAAAACTGGAAAGAAAGAAACACACAAGAATTTCTAGCTCCAGATAAAGATGTCATTCTCTTCAACTTGATTTATCCTTACTACCCCTATGATGAACTGATCAATAAAAGGAACTAAAAGCTATTCAAGTACGTGCATGACCATGCCGTCATTCAAGAGAAGCAAAAAATATTGTTGCCACTCCATGCGTATATATCTTCACAAGTCAGAGACTCATCATAACAAAATGACATACGCCATCTGTTATAGGAGGAAAGATGTAGAACTATAGAAGTTCTGTAATATTAAACCCAGCACCAAATTCATGCAGATAGGGTGTCCAAATCAGAATTTTCTCAAGAAAAAAAAAGAAGAAATAAAACGAAATGGCATACTCACAGTCACACATGAAAGTAAAGAGAAATATTGGACGGAAGAGAATCACTCCATATCAGGGAAGAACATAGTAAATTATGTAGAATAGGGAGCTTTATTGGCAAAAGAAAGCAAGCATATGAAGATTTTTTCTGTAAAAAATTTAAAACTTATGATCGATCTAAAGAGTGGTATGTTTCCAAATTCTATGAGAGGATCTACGCTGAACATCCACAACACAGTCCTACTAACGATGGGACATACTGATGATGACTAGCTCGTATGTTTTTTTCTTTCTTTTTTATACATTATACAACATAGAAACCCGATTCTTATGCAGGACATCTGCTCCATGAGTCATCATCACCATGACCAAAAATAAATAAAATCAATTGGCAGGAATCTGTGAAAGACTATGTTTCAAAACTTATTTGAACAACATTGTTATCACATCTTCCCTGGATAACATGTGGAAGCTTAATTTTCCACCAAAATTAAGTGGCAAACTTTTCTATTGGAATTTTACCTACTTAAAGAAAGACTAAAATCCAAAGCTAGATTAAACAAGTTCAATAACCAATTGATTCTATTTCTTGCTTTCTGCTCTTTGTGGCAACACACCCTTATTAGGATCTTAAATTCTTAATCACCTCTGGATTTTGCTACTAATATTATTCAGTGATTTAAAGCTAGTTAGTATTTTTAAATTTGACAATAATGCTGTAGAAAAATGTTTGCCAGTCTGTGGCAGATTTGGGAGGCTAGAAATACACTTATATTGGGTCCTTACAAATTTCCCTCCTTGCTGCTACACTATTATTTGTTTGGTCTATATGAAATCATGCAAAATACAGTGACAAAAAACACGTTGTACGAGCACAATCGATTATCGATCATAATGCGCATGGAATTCGAATATTTCTTCAACACACTATTACAAACGACGACTGAAACAAGTAGATAAACAAAATAGTGTATGACTCGCAGCAATATATACAATCCAAAACTCCATAGACCAGCCAACTTCAAACCAAAAGAAAATACTACTTCAATCAAATAATGTGATTACATTGAGACAAATCAACTCTCAACATATCCAAGTGCTAGAGTTGAATGGCATTGGGAATGAAATAGGTACCACTTATAAGAACTCATCGACCATTAAAGAGGCTTTGGTCAGTGATTTGAACTTCACTGATGTACCCAACGAAATCGTAGTCACCTCAACAGCACAAGTGTCATACCGAAGGAAAAACTCAACCAACATTAACCTAGACAAGAGTAACACCAAGTCCTTCCCGGCGCACTGCTTGTTCTCCACCGTAGTATCATCCGTCTCTCGACCATTCGACCAATAAACATACTTCAACAATTTCTCACCCTCTCCTAAAAACCTATCCCCTACAAAGTTCTCCGGATTCTTAAAGATCTTCGGATCCTTTGTGGCAAATGGTTGATATCCAAAGATCATTTCCCCCTTCTTGATCTCAAATGCTGCATCATGGCTATGTATCACTATATCCTCCTTGGCCTTCCCGTACTGGAACGGCACCGGAGGCTCGATCCTCATAGCTTCATAAACCACGGGCTTGGTCAGAGTCATCTTCTCCAACGCCGAGAAAGTTACATTCCCGTTGCTTTCCTTAACCACGTCCCTGATTTCATCTCGGAGCCGGCGGTGCAAGTCCTCTCCTGCAGATCCAACCCACTTGATCAAAGTAGGGAACAAAAGCTTCATGCCGCCAAAAGCATTGAAGCAAGCCAAAAACACAAGGTTGTGGCAAGCTTCGTCTCTCGGAATCCCAAAATTTTTCTCGGCGTCCTCCAAAACCGAAGACGACGACTAGTGAAACGCATCGTAGAGCTTCTTGTAGGTTGATTTGACGAGAAAGGCAGGGTAGGGAAACGTGTGCAGTAAGAAATCTTCAGCAAAGCTCAGCAACTTTGGCGACCCGAGTGTGATCTGCGGAGCCAGTTGCGGTGCGAGCCATGCAGCCACCAAGTTCGGCCCTTTGGAACCCAATGAAGTATTTTCCGACCCGCAGAACAGCGAGAAGACGAACTTAAACGACATATCATCGCTCGGGGTGTTGAAGTCTGCTTTGCCATTTTTGGAAATTTGAGCTTCGAGATTGAGAAAGAGGTCGGAGAGGTGAGTTTGGAAGAGTGGGATGAACTTGTGGTGGCGACTGGCGAGTAGAGATAAGAAGAAGCGCTTTAGAGAAGCGTGGTTTGATTCCGAGGGATCGAGATAGGCGCAGACGCGGTAGCCGCCGGTGAAGGATGTGGAGGGCATGTAGGTGCCATCCAAAACGTTGCGTTTTTCGACTTTGGTGTTGTCAAAGAGAATGGGGAAGCTCACGGCGTCTAGGATGGCAATGACTTTAGGGTTGGAAGCGATGAAGGAGCCGGGAGGCATGTTGGTACGGAAGACAGTGGAGTTGTACTTTTGGATTCGGGTTTTGAAGAAGTCATCTTTTCCTTGGTTGTAGAAGTAGTTGTAACGATCTTTGATGGGACCGAAGAAGGGTAAGCCATAGTCGCCTGGGATTGGCTTCAATGGAAGGTTTGCTGGTGCAGATGATGATGAGTCAGATGGGGTGGAAGAAGAAGATGAAGACGACATTGTTATCAAAGTGAGTAGTATAATGTAGAAGCGGATAGGTGTATATAAACATTACAATAAACTGAACCTAGTTGATACATATCATATTCTGATTGTGCAACTAGTGCAAGTGTGGTCTTATTTTATAGCCATGCGACTTGTTTAGGCGGCATAGTTAAAGAAGTTAAAGTAAGGAGCTGTATTGTTATATCTGTTCTTGGTTTCATGTAATACTAGCCAATTAATGATCTTTGTTTATACTTGTTTAAGTTGTCTCCTAATATTTTCATAACATAATTTGATTTGATGATTTAGAGACTGTAGAGATATTTGGTAAGAGTCATCTACCATCTGCATGATATGTGGTACTTTCGATTCATTTCAGTCAAGTAATTAAGTGAAAAAGTTGTTTTACGGGTACTCACATTTACTAATATGGTCATTGTAGTAAAATGATGAGGTAATGGTTGGATAATTTTAGTATTATATGAGGTAATTACCTCATGACTAACAAATTGTTATCAATGTGGAAAATAGGTTCAATTATATGTAAATGTGTAAAACAAATTAGGTAAGTTTGTAATCAATGTTGTAAATTTGGATCGACATAATTGTAATTTTAGTTCAATTAGTGGTAAAATAAGTGTATGTTATACATCCTGTACCTTAGAAAACCCTTAAAAATATAGATATTTGATCGAGCATCAATTCATCGATTTTGAGACGAAAGAGGTCCTATGTCACATCCCGACTCTTAAATTTTTACCTTATTTACTGGTTTGGAATTAATAATGGTTTTACCGTCTTCGTAAATGAGATTATAGTTCAAAGGTCCCTAGAGGAGTGTTGAGAGACGAATATTTTGGAGAAATTATTCGTAGGAGAAAATTATGACGACGGTAAAAATGGTAAATTTTACCCGGTAAAAAAGTAAGTTTTATTAGGGTATTATTTTTGGGGTGTTAATTTTGGAGTTGGGTTTATTTTTATTTGGAGGGTATATTGGTGTTGGACCGGTTTAGGGAGGCCCAAACCATTTCTCTACTCTCTTTCTTCTCTTCTTCTTCCCGACCTTCTCTCTCCCTCTACCGGATTTTCTTCCCGGCCGTTAGCCGTTGTCGGGCCGCCTCAGACCGTCGCACCGGTCCCAATCGGTCGGCCCTTGTTCCCTCTTCCTTTCTAGATTGGTGGCAACTTCCCTAGTGCCGCCGTGAAGGAGCAGTCCTGCCTGGAAGCTCCAGCTGCCGTAGCTCTCCGTCGCCGGAACTCCCTTCTCCGGCCACCATAGCCGGAGCGGCTTGGCTCGTTGTAAAGCCCTCCTCCAGTGCAACAATCTCTCTAAATGATTCGCTCCCTCTTGAGCCAGGTAAGGAGAATTAGTGAGTTGAAGTTCTAGGGCTCAAATCACTGTTTTGGTTCGATTACCCTATCTAGGCTTGGAATTTGTGTTTGTGCTAGTTAGGGCAGTTGTTGTGCGTGTTGAGAAGAAGGTTGTGCTAAATTTGTTAGGCATTGGAGGTCGCCGGAGCCGCTGTTAAGAAAATTTTTAGGTTTTAGATGTGTTTTCCTAAGGGGAGTGTATTGATGTGAAGTTTAGAATTTTTGGAGGAGTTTTGAATAGGTTTTGGATTTTTATAAGATTTGCGAAATATGGCGGTTAATGAGGCTATTGGTTAATTGTTGTTAGGACTGGAGAGAGTGGTAGTAAGGATGTCGATATTTTGATAAAATATTATCAAAGCGAAGTTGAGAATTAAGACGTTAGGCATGGATGAGCGTGCAAAGCTCATAATTAATTTTTCCTAATTTTATATAAGCGTTGGGTTATAGTTGAGGAGTTAATATTGTTCATGGAACAGGACGTGAGGAGACTCGAGCAGAGGAGGCCTTGGACCGACATCAGGCTTAGGCCTAATTTGTGAGTGGACCTTTGTTTTAAATAATGTGCATGCATGCAAAAGATTTATTGATGAATATTTTCTTTTGTTGGAGAATAACTGAAATTGAGAATTTCGGTGATTATATATTCATATATGGTTGATTATGAGATTAGTATGTATATAAATAAATGCCAGCTAGCTATACGTGTTTTTCAGCTATAATGAGGTAAAATTTCATTACGGTGTGACGTGAGCGTTAGACGCAATCGTTGTAGCCCTATATAAATATAAGAATTTATATAGGGAATATGCACGTATATATACACTCGTGCTAGCTTTTCCGCCATAATGAGGTAAAATTCCATTATGGTGTGATGTGAGCATTAGACGCCAGCGTCGTAGCCTTGTATGAATTTCTATTTTTCGTATTTATTCATAGAATTCGTACAAGGAATATGACGAGTGTAAATACATACGTATATATATAATTTTAGCCTGAGAGGTCTTTTTCTTAAAGTTTTTGGGACTAGCGAGACTAGTCTCGTGTTAGTTAATTTTTGAGTTAAAACTTTTGAGCTGTCTCATGCAACGTGTTTCCTATGGAAATTATATTTTGGGGAAGCATAAATATTTTATTAAATTTATTTTTGTCCACTCACTCTAATATTTCTGAATGTTTTCCCCTGGGCCATTTGTTTTTAAAAAGCCTAGTCTGCAGAGTGCGGGTCGGTACTAGTAGGAGGAGACGAGGTATAGTTACCTATCTATCAGCCACTTTTCACCAGTAGGTTACCTGTTTAACCTACTAGGTATTTTCCTACTTCCGTTGGTTTTAGTAGCTCTGAATACTCTTGGGATTATTGTATAATATTTTTGGGGGTGTGCTAAGATCTATATTTAGTCTAGTATATTCGAAAATTGAAGTTGTTAGTGTATTTGGACATTTATGAGATGATTTGGAGGTTGGTAGATTTGTTTTAGGAGGGTAACTTTTTAAGTTTTTCAAGTTAGGGTTGTCTATTTTCAAGGGAGGTTTGCCGAGTTTTTCGATAAATTTTTCTTGGGGGTGGACCTCGCAAGACTTACCTCGGGTTTCAGGATGAAATTCGGGGTAAGTCTTGACATCCTACTACTACATTTGTCATTTTCGTAAACATGAAACTGGTTTTTAATTAGTAGTATACAAGCACTACTGAAAAAAAGCACTGAAGAGACGGAATTATTTCGTCTCTAAGTGACAGATTTCGTCTCCTAAGTACTACTTAGGAGACGGAACGTTTGTCAGCAAAGATCCGTCGAGTAAGAGCCGTGAGGTAAGTACTTAGGCGACGAAACCTAAAATTTTGTCTCTTAAGTGGTTCTTAGGAGATGGAATACTTTCGTCTCCTAAGCACTTAGGTGACGTATTTTATTTTATAATAAAAAAAATTATCCACTTATGAGACGAAATTGTTGAATTCCGTCGCTAAAGGCTGAAAAAAATTATATATATATATATATATATATATATATTAAAAATGCCACCGTAGGTATTTATCCACTCATTCTGGCCGCCCCAAATACCACCACCACCACCATACTAATTTACCCCAAATATGACGCCACCACCGCTGCCACCACTACCACCATACCAATCTGCCCCAAATATACCACCACCCCCACCGAACCAAATAACCACCATGCCACCACCATCATACCGATCTGCCCCAAATATATGTACTACCACCACCACTATACCAAATATGCCACCACCGCCGCCGCCATCACCACCATACCAATCTGCCCCAAATATACCACCACCACCGCCGTACCTAATAACCACCATGCCACCACCATCATACCAATCACATCCTAACCAAAATTAAAATCAAAATCAAATTAGACACCAAAATCAAATTAAACAAAAACACATAAATCTATCACCAAAGTTAAACTGGAAAATTTGAATAGCTTACCTTGATTTCTTACCCTTTTGAAATTCCGAGGGACGGTGGTGGTCGAGTTGGGTTCAGCGGGAAGGCTTGTAGAGAGAGAAAGGTGGCGGCATCGGCGTCTGCGGTGGCGGAGAACGGATCTGAGGGTGGAGGGGAGGGGAGAGGGAAACGAGGGAGAGGCATGAAGGTGAGAGTAGGTAGATCGAGGCAGAGACAGGAGGCTGAGGCTGGGTTGTCAACGCGAAGAAGAGAGGAAAGGCTGAGGCTGAGGCTGGTCTAGAGAGAGAGAGAGAGAGAGAGAGAGAGTTTGAGAGAGGAAGATGATAAGTGAGAGACATGAGCGGCTGAGTGTGTGATTTTAAAGCATTGATATGTTTTGAAAGATTTTGGTTTGAATTTTCATGAAATTTTACGCGGAAACAATGGTGCTCAAATTTTTAGAACTTAGGCGACGAAATGTTTTATTTTCGTCGTCTAAGTGATTCATAATTTTTTTTTTATTTTTAAAAATATTCCGTCTCCTAAGTAAACATTTCCGTGTCCTAAGTTCTACTTAGGCTACGAAATGTAGTTCCGTCTCTTAAGCGTGATTCATATAAATTTTTTAATTTTTAATTTTTCAAAATGTCGTTTTCTAAATAAAAATATTTTGTCTCCTAAGTAATACTTAAGCGACAGACCGTCTTCTAAGTTGTTCTTAGGAGACGAAATATTTTGATTTCGTCTCTTAAGTAGAAAATTTCGTCTCTTAAGTACCACTTAGGAAACGGAATTAAAAAATTCCGTCTCCTAAATGCTATTTTTCAATAGTGGAGACAACATCTAACGTATGCGTAATCGCACCTTTGAAGTACGTACGTAATGAAGTCATTCACAAAATCATCACAACCACATGGTGTGCATCTTCAAATTAAGAAAGTCATCGGTTCAGATCCAGGAGTAGTAAGTATAAGTGATCTTTTAACCAGAAAGTATTCAGTTGAGATGGAGATGGAACACCTATTCTGAAATTTTAGCAACTTAATATTAATGCATGATGGAATCGCAAGAACAAAAATTAACCATTTTTTAGCTCCTGTACGATGAATGGTCAAACAAAGATGCCATCCGCGCAGCCAAACAAAGATGAATGGTCTTGTAATTGCTTACGTACCAAGATGGTAGAGGGAGTTCAATAGCACCAGATGTGTGTTGGGGAACAATCATATATCTGATTATAAATATGATAGAAATTTCAATAAAGAATATAAGAAACATAACAATATTCGTTTAGGATTGAGAGTAGTGAATCAATCCTAATATAGGAGTAAAATAGTGTAAGAATCCTATAAAAGTAGTATAAGGAAAGAAAGAACTGACTTGATATTCCGATTGAGGCATGCATAAATGCACTTGACTAAAGACAGATTTCGCCCCTACCCTTGTGCTTGTAGTTCGATAGGCGTCCGCCTTGTAGAATACAACAATCGATGATCCAAAATAGAAGCACCGCAATTTTGGAATCTAGCGAACCATAAATTGTATATTATACTCTCTTGACACGAACAAGACATATAGAAGAATTGAGGATTCTCAATCTTATCTTTAAGGAGAAATGAGTATGGGTTTATATAGAACCCCAAGTGAACCAACATGTCCGTTCACTTATCTCCTTGAAGAGACACACTTATTTCTAAAGACACCTATTGAAAAAGACACACCCTTTCAAATGGAAAAGTCATGAGTAATTTTATTTTCATTCATATTGGATATTATTACATAATTTCCAACAATCCCCCACATGAATGAAAAATGACAATGACAATGAATGACAAGGAATTAGAGAGTATAAGCAAACAAGAGATGCATTTGAAGAGGTGTCTTTTGGACTTGAACCTTTCATAGTGAAGACCTATCGGATTTACTTGGTGAAATAGTAGATGTAGAAGATCTTTGAACTATTCACTGTTTGTGTAAACCAAGACAATAAGCCTCACACATCTCTTATTCTAATACACTATGGTTCTTACGGTTGTGTTCATTTTGGTCTTGAACAATTTCCACATTCATGAGAGCTCTAGAGAACTTAGCCATATCATTCTCATAGAAGCGACCCGACTTCTACTCTCATATAGGTGATCACACTAATTAAGAACACTCCGCTATATTCTTCTTGATAACAAGATATTAGTATCATTAAATGCAAAAGCATAACCTTATTACAGCTACGGAAAGCACACATTGATCATAGGAATGAGTGAGTTGTGTGTTATGCATCTTGAGTCTTCCCCAACTAGTTTGCCTATTGAACCTAGACCATGGGATCTCCAATGTTGCTAGGTTAGGTTTCCGCCAAGTAATGACTCATTGTGTTATTGGCTTTAACTCATTCCCCTCGATCATCAACTATCTCTCTTGTCAAACCATTAAACATTTGGATCCATAAGGTTGACAATCAAATCAAATTCCACTTGAGAGTAGTTGTGTATATCTTTGTGATATACATACGTAAATGCCAAAACATTCTAACACTATCCTTCAGTTGTATTACATATAATTTATAGACATTATAAATACCCCCACATTTGAGAAGTAAACCCTCAATCATAGGTTCTTGTAATGCAATTAAGATAGTAATGTATTCCCACAAACCTCATTTAAGAGCGCATTCGTTTATGGAATAACTATGCTATCTTTTTTTTTTTTTCCATGCACTTCTCCAACTTGGGATGTCTATTTAGTGATTGAAGCATTACTCATCGAACATCTTTCTCTTACTTTTGTTCGTAAAACAAGAGTACGTCTTACTAACATTTGTAAATGCTTCTCATTTGTATATGATCATAAAGATCTTAAATCTTTCAATGATAACATCATAATTGGGACTATCGCCATAAATCACTTTTCATCAACGATTTTTAACTTTCATCTTGTATATATACTTTATATACATCACAGACTACTCATTATCTTCCATCTAACCAATGCCACACTACTCCTTGTATTAAGATAAGGAATCAATCGCAGTAAGAGACCATAGCAATTTTTCTCTTTCGAATGCTTCTTGGTTTGGTTAGGACCCATCGTCAAACATGATTGTTCCATTATAAATTCTGTCTTTAGATTGTTGGGGAACAATCATATATCTGATTATAAATATGATAGAAATTTCAATAAAGAATATAAGAAACATAACAATATTCGTTTAGGATTGAGAGTAGTGAATCAATCCTAATATAGGAGTAAAATAGTGTAAGAATCCTATAAAAGTAGTATAAGGAAAGAAAGAACTGACTTGATATTCCGATTGAGGCATGCATAAATGCACTTGACTAAAGACAGATTTCGCCCCTACCCTTGTGCTTGTAGTTCGATAGGCGTCCGCCTTGTAGAATACAACAATCGATGATCCAAAATAGAAGCACCGCAATTTTGGAATCTAGCGAACCATAAATTGTATATTATACTCTCTTGACACGAACAAGACATATAGAAGAATTGAGGATTCTCAATCTTATCTTTAAGGAGAAATGAGTATGGGTTTATATAGAACCCCAAGTGAACCAACATGTCCGTTCACTTATCTCCTTGAAGAGACACACTTATTTCTAAAGACACCTATTGAAAAAGACACACCCTTTCAAATGGAAAAGTCATGAGTAATTTTATTTTCATTCATATTGGATATTATTACATAATTTCCAACAATGTGAATCATAATCATAAGGCTGTAAAGTAGTACGTTAAAAGTAAACTAATAAAAAGACTGATTAGCTCATCTTGCTGGTTATTCCTATGTTGGTGATCTTTGGGTTAAAGATACTCATAAAAAAGTAAGAAAACATTACCTCGAGTATTCTTACGTTACAAGTCTTTCATAAGAAAGCCATTATCTCGAGTATTCATTGATGTTCTTATGAAAGACTTGTAACGTAACAATACTCGAGGTAATGGTTTTCAAACCCCTCATGATATACGTATCATCAATCATAAAAGTTCTACATTTCAATCAGAAAAGACTGGTTCAAGTTTTAGTTTAGTCGGGGTGTCTAGGAGAGAATATTACTTGAAGTGGATATATATCAATAATACACACAAGGAACTCATGCAGAGTTAATAAGGTTTCAGAGAAACTGAATTCAATGATTTCCATATGTTCATCAACTTTATTGCACAACAAATTCAACAATATATGAGAAATATTCAGAAAGGTTATGATCAGATATTCCAATCAAACGGAGATGCACATGCAATCAGATCAAGAACATGCATTGAAGATATATATGTGCATTAGTATTATCCTACTCGAATCCTAACTGCCGGACTTTGACGACATTTGCCAACTAATAGAGCCAAATTACATGAAGAGTGACAAAATATGTTCAAGATATACCTTCTTGATAATGTCACGGCTCTTCGTGCTTTCAGCATATTTAGATCTTAGTTACTAATGTTCTTGTGTATATTTTGTTTTACCTATATGATCATTGATGAAGGCGAAAGTTTCGTCGAATCATGTTCATGTCATCCCAGCTGCACAACATTTTGGAGTTCTAAACTTCCAAAAGAAGGTGTGATAGATCTTGTGCCAAACGAGATTTTGACGTTGGTTAGGTTAGAGTGCATGATGGAAAGTTATAAATACTTTGTCACTTTCTATATGTTATTTCGTAATTGTTGATAGGGTTAAATATTGGCACAGTTCATGACTCTGAGAGCTACAATAGCTCAGTTTGAAATTCTATATTGGCATTGTGACAAAGAAGGCGAAGCCTAAGAAATTAAACATGGTTTATAAAGGTTCCATGTGAATCATGATTTCAGGCTTTTTCACTTGGAATGCCTCAGCAGAGAAATAAAAATCGCATATTTATTGTATCGACAAATTGGCAAGTTAAGAATTTGCTACCTACTGCAAGTATGAAATTATGAATCATTGTCAGTTTCGCAGCACAACCAGTCAGCCACACTAGGTCTTGCAACTTGTCTTGATTCATGATCCCATCCACCTATGCGGATAGTGAGGGACAAGGAACTAGGAATCAACTTCGTTGTGGTTTTTTACCAAGGTTTTAGAACTTCCATTTTTCACCAAAATTTCATACTACGGATTTATGGAATTTTAGTTGCATTTTTTATAATTGATACCATTCAAAATTTGATATGTTTCGGTCAATATTGTAGTACTAAAAAATCAATTCAAAGACATTTTGAATATGACGACTCAAATATTGCTAAAAAGCTCAGCTTTTTAATTTTGAAAAAATCTAAACCCTTGGTTCTTAAGAACAGGAAGCACGTTTAAAAAAAAGAACAGGAAGCAATGTTGGAAACCAGACAAGGCTTGAAAACTGGTTTCCTAACCTGTACTACAGTTATAGCTTTGAAATGAAGTAGAAAACCATTGATGACTGACCTACCATTAGTAACAGAAAGAGTAATGTCACACCTAGATCAATTTTTTACATTGATCTTAACTGCATGATATACAGCACATCGACCTGGAGAAAGTTCTGAAAATTCTAGTAGTAACAGTGGGAAGCTTTGTCCTGAAGAAATTCCCCTATACTGTCCAACAACCAAGCAATTAAGTCTCTAATTATGAGTAGCTAACAAGCAGCTTTTGGTTTTGAAGTTTTGGTAGTGTTGGTATTATAGACTTTTATGTGTTAGCATAGATCACACATTAGTAACACCAATCTTATTTGAAGTTCCATGTTTTCAAAGCATGTGTTAAAAGTTAAGACTTAAGACAAAGGCAAGAAGCATATTCTATTTTGCCTCCCAGAAAATAGATAAGCATGAAGGATCCACCAGAAAATAATTAAACAAGGTATTCAAACTAAGAAGTTATAGCAACAACAAGGCTCAGCTGAAATGGCTGGAAAAAACGTACTTCATAGAATACTTTGTGGAATTGACAGAACTGGTGATCATGGTTCACTTCTCTGATTTTAATCTCTCTGTCCGTAAAGGAATTTGTACATGAGTAAAGGAACCAAACTAGGAAAGTGAACTGAGCTATGAAGCAGTAAAATTGGACTTTAGACATTCCACAAGTATGCCTTGATTGGCTTCTCCAACAGTAATAAGATAAATTAGATTAGAATGAGTTACAAAGATCTTACGATAGAAGCAGTCGGGCTAAGAAGCTCGAAGGAGGTAAATCAGGTAATAGGTACTCAACCCTGCATATCTTACCTGAGATCCGAGGAAACCTATTCCCTGCTTAAAAGAGACAAATCTGCAGGTGGTCCATACACAGTCTTCCAAGAAATTGGAATAAACCAATTGTCATTATTGTTGCCTGCAAACAAACAAAATATCAGTATACCTTTAACCCCAAAGCGAGATCCACATCAGGTTTCTAAACTTAGAGGGGAAAAAAAGGTAAACAATTCTCAGGGATAGGCATGGTGCCCCTTTTACCCTTTGGGCTTCTGGTTATGCACTCCATCAACCATTGAGGTTGAAATCATGCTTATCCCTATATGACAAGATACCTAATGAATCTACTCTATACAGTCCAAAAATAAAAATAAAAATAACAATAAGATATTGAGAAAGAACAGATCATGTATTGCAAATCTCAACATGGATCCTGTTGGTGACACTCTGGAAAGATATAAAATAGATGCATCAGAAGAGATATGTGTTAACCTGCAGTCTGCACTGCAGATAGTTTAAAACACCAACACACACACACACATGCCACTGTGCCCAGCACATGTGTAGAAACACACAGTTGCACCAACACACTATCTCTGATGGAAAGCATGGTTGGCCTCGCAATTTGTGAATAATCCCTAAAATAAAAGGCTAGAAATTAAAACCGTCAAGTTACCTTTCAATACAAATTTGTTTAAGTTCAACAATAGAAAGAAGCATCCTGTGAAAACATTCAAAACAACAACAGACACACCAACACAACAGGGAGTGAAATATACGCAAGCTTATAGAGAACACTGGAATCCTCTCTTTCTATTTTCTTCTTGTTAACACTGAAAAGAGAGAGACTAACCACAAAACAACAAAGAATGAAGGACAGGAATGGCCAAACTCCTCTCAGACAGAAGCATCTAGTTAGCCAACTTAATGTATCTATTAAAGAAAGAAACTGACCATGTAAATCACTGGGACTCCTGCCAAGGAGTTTACATGCTGCTTCAGCCAAATGGAAAGCATCAGGTGTGTTGTCTCCTTCTGAACAGTAGCATAATAAGCAGGTAACCTTCAGTGCTTTTGCCCGATCAATAAAACCAAACCTAGGATAAATAGACCAATATTATCTGAAACTTTTAGCTTGTAAATCTAAAAAAGTGTATGGTCTATGGTTTTCAGTTTTCATGTGTGGCTATGGCAGTGGTGAGACAAATAGAGCAAGAATTGATTCAGAAAGGAAATGATATATAGAATTTTTTTCTGTTTTTTTGGGTTTCACCTTGCGCGACAACCTAATTATTTTCAGGAAATATTGTGGTCCAGACCAATTAATTTCAAAGCTGGGTACAATTCATAAATACCTTGAAGCAAGAAAAAGGAGCTGCAAACAGCAAGCTTGGGTAGTAATACTCCTCTTCTTCCCGTTCACCTTCAAAGGACCTATCCTCCAGCATGGCATTGCCTTCAGCTAATGTCCTAAGATACTTCCAAGACCTCTGGTTGGGGTTATAATCCTGCAGTCTTTTCCACCCAAGCCGTTCGCAGTAATCATCTGTTCCATCAGAATTGGTGCTAGATAGGTAATGCATTTGTGAACCACTGGTACAAGGAAGACAATCAACGTAAAAGAAAAAGAAAATGCACATGAACCTACAAATGATTCAGCTATAAAACCAGCTGATTTCCCACAAACCAAAGTTCAGAACCACCATGTCTTTCAATACTAATACTTGCATGTTTAAGAAATGAAAGATGCTTTGTTTTCACAACAGTTTCATAGTGTATTCCAAAAACACACATTAACTACCTATGATTGTAGCAGCTCCAAAATGTTTGCTCTATCATTATCAACAATTAAAATCTGAAAATGAAGTAAAAAGAACTAATAGATGCTCAAAGTCACTGAAATAAGAAGTGCAGTCAAGCAAAATCCTTGAATAGATAAGGATGGGACTCATGGGAGCGAAGTAGTTTTTTTTTTTTTTCTTTCTGAAGAAAAGAAAAGGTATTGATTGAATGTGTTCAAAGGTAACTGTTTACCAGGTAGGTTGTGAGTCTCAGTGAGTTTTCTTTCAAAGACCTAACTTCTCTCTAATCAAAATGTCTGCTTCAACATATCAGTTACGTTTCTATACACATATTCTCTTATAGTAGCTGATTTCAAAGATATGAAATACTTTAACCAAGCAGCATAAAATGCTCAAAAGAAGTTCAACATTTGAAGTGAGACAAAAGAAGAAAAGATTCATGCTATTTATACCTTGACATATCAATTCTCTGCCACCTACCGAAATCCAAGCTCGAAAGCACAATCAAATGTTTCTTTCCACTGGCAGCAACATAATCTGCCAACTTCTTGGCAAACTCAATCATCCTACCCTGCTCAAAATTACAATTCCAAACTTCACAACTACAATCGGACAGTAAAAACAAAGTTACTAAAACGTGCAGTGAGGGGTCCTAGTGTACCTTAACAACAGGTGACCTTTGCTGGATTAAAGCCATCCCATTAGAAGCCGATTCATAAGCTGCAGAACCCAAATTCCATTCATTTCATTCATCAAAATTAAGTGCAAAATAAGTTGCATAACAAAAGCCAAGTAAGAATGAGAAGCAAAGAGAAAGAATGAGCACCTTCAAGAGGAAGAGCAAGTTGGCCTTGAGGAACAGGCCCATATGCATCGTTTCCAACACATGGAAGAACATACGGACTATCCAGAAACCCGATTCTGTCCGCCTTCGTCGACGCCACTAAAAGATCCACGGCGAGCTGGCCCACAGCGCCGGCTGAAATCAAAAATTGAAACTTCTAAGTTTCCCATTATTCAAGTTTGTGACTTTATAAAAGAAAACCAGACAGACTCAAATGGAACAGACCAGGATTAGAGTCGTTGAATCGGCGTCGCTGTGAGTGCCTTGTTCGGTAATGAACTCCATTTTCAGTTAGTGTCTGAGTTCTTTAACAAGTTGGGTGGTTTTGCAAAGCTTCTTTCTTGAACAACAAGAAGACTTGCGGTTTGGGCTGGTGTTATATGTGGGCCGGTTTTTTTGTATTGGTGTAGAGGGCTTCCTTTGATTTTGTAATCATCAAATTAGTATTGAGACAAATTATTCATTTCTCAAATTAGCAGTGTCTATCTAAATTTTTTTATCGGATTTTTTTAGGAACAGTATCTATCTAATTTTAAAGAGAAATTTTATATACACATCTATTTCTCAATACACTACTTATTTAATTTCTCATTCGGATATTTTACTAAATACACAACCTAAAGTACCTAAAATACCCTTAATCTAAAAATCCATGAAACATCATATTAATTATGTGACTGATGAAGGATAAAGTGTAGAGACAAAGAAATAGCAAGAGAATGGTGAAAGATGATATCTTATTCATTGATAGAAGCCCTTTATATAGGAAAAAGAATACATAGATCTAGTCAAACTACATATCCTATTGGCATAAGGCCAAGACACATATAAAAAATATCTAGAAAGATGCAGAATATCCTAGAACAATGACTATATTAACGCTATTATTATTGTATAATTAGTAAATATTTATATAAATTAATATTTTATAGATGTTCATATCTATTACTTGTGTTAGTTCTTGAGAAATCCTTACAAATTCATTGTTCATTTCAAATTCTTAAACATGAAAATGATAAACAAGATGAAAAATATATATCTGAATAGTGTGTTTGGGTGAAAAGGAAAATATGTGAAAATAACGAAATAGGCATGTTTATATATATAGCAATTACATCGTTTGACACTCGATCTAAACTTAGAAATTATGAATCTTTAAGGACAAAAAAGAAATTAATTGATTATCCAAATTTCCTTTCAAATTTTTTGTTTACTTTAATAGTTTCCTAAATAAGTTCTCAATCTTAAAAATTTAATTTGTTCTAATTCAATTTATAAGTTTCTAAAAATAAGTTTTCGTTTTTAATAATTTAGGTTTATATTTCACATTATTAATTTCCAAATATAAGTTTTTTTTAATATTTAAATTATATTAAACATATGTCTCTTTTGATCATTTAACATACCAATCAAATCTTATTTGAAATATCAAATAATAAGAATGTGTATCAAGTCATTTAACAGTGCAATTTCACAAAAAATATCTTCGATCATAATTCAAATAAAATAAAATATTTCAGACTTTCTCTAAATAATTATTGTATTAATTAAGGGTTTAGGCTTCATGTAACCCTTCTTTTTTGTATTAGATTGTTTCATAAAGGCTCAAGATCAGCGGCAATAACACCCAAAAAAATTCAAACAAAAATATGTTTTACTATGTAAACAAATGAAACTATACAGGAACTAATAGAAATGTTAGATACATGCAGTCATACGTAAATTAATTAGTACACTCTTCAAACTACAATGAACCCTTCAGTAAAAACAATACAAAATTTAACAGAAACCAACAATTCAATGAAAAAATGGCAGAAAGAATATTGACCAAAACGAAGAAGTACATATTTCGGAGGTAATAAGTTTATTATATGCTGATACAAGCAAAAGTAAAATAGAATTGGTGATTGACAAGCTTCAAATTATGTTCATCAGGACGAAGCTGGGGTCAAAGTTTTGAACGTCACTTTTGAACCTAACAAGAACGTCCCGACGTCGAGGGTAAAAGTATCATAACGAAGGAAGAACTCGACCAACATCATCCGGTTCATGAGCACCACCAGATCCTTCCCGGCGCACTGCTTGTCCTCGGCGGATGGACTCACCGTCTCGGGGCCGTTGGACCACCACACGTACTTCAGTAGCTTCTCGCCCTCCCCTACAAACCTGTCACCTATAAACTCATCGGGGTTCTTGAATATCTTTCCATCCCTAGTAGCAATGGTCTGATACCCGAAGATTACTTCTCCCCTTTTGATCTCAAACGCAGCGTCATGGCTCTCGATAATTAGATCTTCCTTAGCCTTTCCGTATTGGAACGGGACGGAAGGATCAATCCTCAAAGCCTCATAAACAACTGACTTCGTTAGGGTCATCTTTTCCAAAGCTGCAAGAGTAATCTTACCTCCAGCTTCTTTAACAGCTTCCCTGATTTCATCTCGAAGCTTGCGGTGCAGATCCTCTCCTGCTAATCCAACCCATTTCAACAAGGAAGGGAACAAAAGCTTCATGCCACCATAAGCATTGAAGCAAACCAAGAACACGAGGTTGTGGCATGCTTCGTCTCTTGAAATCCCGAAATTACTCTCAGCCTCGTCCAAGGCCTTAGCTGCCGACTCGTAAAAGGCCTTGTAAACCTTGTTGTAAGCTGGTTTGACAAAAAGAGCTGGGAAGGGAAACGTGTGAAGCAAGAAATCTTCGAAAACATTGAAAAACTTTGGCAACCCTAGTGTGATCTGAGGAGTAAGTTGAGGTAAGAGCCAAAGGGTAACCAAGGTTGATCCTTTCGACCCCAGATTTGTGTCCGACGGGTGTTTCCCGAAGAACAGCTCAAAGATGAAGTCGAAAGAAGTTTTGTCATTCAGTGTGTTAAAGTCTGACTTGCCATCTTTTAACAACTGAGCCTCGGCTTGGACAAATAGATCGGTGAAGTGGGTATGGAAAAGTGGTATAACATTCTTGTGGTTAGCAGAGAGCAGAGACAAGAAGAATTTTTTGAGAGAAGTGTGTTTGGGTTCCGATGGGTCAAGAAATGAGCAGATGCGATAGCCACCGGTGAAGTCTGTGGAGGGCATGTAAGTGCCATCAAAGATGTCACGTTTTTCAACTTTGGAGTTGTCGAAGAGAATCGGAAAGCTTATGGCATCCAGAACAGTCACGACCTTCGGGTTTGAAGCAATGAAAGGACCAGGAGGCATGTTTGTACGGAACACAGTGGAGTTGTACTTTTGGATCCGGGCTTTGAAGAACTCGTCACGACCTTGGTTGTAGAAAAAATCGTAGCGATCCTTGATGGCACCGAAGAAAGGCTGGCCATAGTCGCCGGGGATTTGTTTTAGTGGAAGCTTTGGTTGTTTTTTGCTAGCAGAAGAAGATGAAGTTGACATTGTACGTCAATGGAGTTGAGAGGTACGTACGTTGTTTTTTCTTTCTTTCTGAGTGAGGGTAATTGGATAAAAGGTTTTGTTGTTTGGTGTTGTATCTCCTATGCAAAGTGTGTGGTTTTATAGGTGCATAATCGTATATTGAGGGAGTTAGGCGTAGGATAAGTTTCCATGCACGTTGCAGTTGAGGATGAGCAGCCGAAGACGAAAACTTCAACAAAGAGGAAGTATTCTAATGTTCTTCGTACTGGGAAAGCAAAATAAAAAATGAAGATGATAAGACTACTTTTGTTTCTATATTAACCTTAGACACCAAGTTTTGAAGATAATAATATACAATATCAGACAAATGACGATCAACACATGAAAGATGTGTATAATATAGGGCTGGAACGCACAACTAGGAAGATAACTAGATATATATTAACAGTATTCTCTCGCCCGCCATTGATCACAGCTCCAATTAGAATATCAGCAGACTATTGATTTTATCTCCACTAGTTTCTTGTTGTCATCCGCAATTGGGTAGATCGATTTGTTATGTATATGAAGGTTCTGACCAAAGCTAAGGAACACATACCATTTAAGTTTCTAGCTAACTGCGCAGAAATTAATCTAGCTAGGCATTCAACTTGTAAATAATTGGTATAATTGGTGGAGTGATTCATAAGCTCGTAAGTTCTAATTAATGCAAAATTACATCTCTGTCTAGATAACACTATCAGTGTAAATTTCTGGTTTCCCACCTCCCAAACTGCAGATGGAGGTCACAATACATGTTTTCCAAAATAAATACGCCGACTAAAGCCTAACGTTGAAGTCGTTGTTTTCATGAGTGAAAGAACAATTGTTTTTTGACCCTTTGTTTTTTCCCAACAGAAATGAACCAACACGTTTAATTGTCTTACAAGTATGCATCTGCGTGCTCATGATCATGCTTTTACACACAAACGTCTCGATCATTGCAGTAGCTAGATCTGCTACAGAAACTTGCCTTTAGGAAATACTAAATCCTTTGACGTTACCGATGAGGGTTGGTAAGATTGACAAGACACTTTTCCAAGTACGAGTTCTCATTAACAGGACAAGCACTTTGGCCGACGAAAAACTTTCGTCGGCCTGTTATCTTAATTCGTCGGTTAAGATCTTAGCCGACAAAGGCTCGTCGGCTATAGTGTCGACGGGAAAAGGCCGTCGGTGATGACTTTAACCGACGAAATTTTTTTTTTCGTCGGCTATAGTCCCACAGTTAGCCAATGAAAAACATGTCGTCGGTTTTTTTCCCAGACTTTAGGATAAGCTAGACACTTTTAGAATAAAGTGCGTAATAAATAATTAAAAAATAACTATACCTGACGAAATTTAGTATATTTCATCGGCTAAACCTTGTAAAAAAATTTTAAAAAATAATTATAGCCGACGAAATATAAAATATTTCGTCGGCTAAACCTTATAAAAAAATTTAAAAATAACTATAGCCGACGAAACATGCCATAATTCGTCGGCTAAACCTTATAAAAAAATTTTACGCAAAATAACCACCGAATATAGGGCTATAGTAGGTAATAGAAAAATTTTAGGGTTTAGCCAACGAATATCCTAACGCATTCGTCGGCTATAGTATGTAATTAAAAAATTTAAAAATAACTATAGCCGACGAAATATTAGGTTCTTCGTCGGCAAAAACCATCTTAGCCGACGAATTATAGTGTATTTCGTCGGCTAAATGAAAAAAATACATTAAAAAAACAGACGATATTAGTAAACTATACTAACTTCCTGTCATCTTTAGCCGACGAAATTATATTTTCGTCGGCTATAGTCATCTTTAGCCGACGAAATTAAAATTTCTTCGGTTAAAGTCTTTCTTCTTGTAGTGTCTAACAATCACAAGTACTTTATTGATAGTTTGTTAAGTATTTAAAAGCTACCGGACTCATATGATGCTGATAAAAATTGTCAACTTCTAAAAGTGTCTAGCTCATCTTGAGTCTTGATTACAGATGCATGCATGTTTACAAGATTGAAAACCTTGAGCCTGATTGTTCTCACGTGGTATTCGGCATGTTTATTAGCTAGGTTTCTAAGGGCCACAATCGATTCATAATGTTCATGGGTTGGTGGACTGCCTCTCCTGATCTAAACATCATTCACCAACCAAAAAAACACTTTGAACTTTATCACGTATCATTCAGATAAACAACACTGCGTGAGTACATTCCTCCAATCCTCCCAAACATACGTACAACCTCATTACCCTCGAGACAAAAGAATTCAAAGACATTCAAAGTCTCGAGTTCCTTGTTCCCATTGCGCGCGATATATATGTTGCGATATTGGGTTTGGCTTTTGGCATCCACCTTTACGTACGTACACAAGTCATCTTAAGACTCACATAATTATAATTATGTTACGAGAGAATGATATACTACTACCCTAAATAGTAACATAATACAAAAAACTCATCATTTAAAAGATTTAAACAAATAAAAACAAAATCTCAGACCCAAAATCAAGGGAGACAAGCCTAACCCGAATTTTAACTGTACAATGACCAAAATGTTAACTTTTAAAACAAAAATTACACAACTTGCCAACAAGTCTTCATTCTCTCTCACCCACCCTTTCGATGTGATATTCTCTCTCTCTCTCTCTCTCTCTCTCTCTCTCTCTCTCTCATCACACTTTCCGATCAGCTTGCCGCCTTAGAGACCGGAGTGTGCATCCATGCCTTCTGTGGCGAAAAGTATAGCCCTTCTGACTTTTTTAGGGTCTCGTCGATTATTGTTTCAGTGGAGGGGGGTCTGAGTCCATACTCGGATTTGGGGGAGAGGCAGCGATCTAGGAGTGAAGGGAAGAGTTTGAGCTCGGGTTTAAGGATTTGGAAGACAAAGGGAGTAAACTGGGGGTTATGGTTAGGGCAACATTGAGGTAAGAAAGAATGGAATTTGAAGTGAAATCGGTGAAGATTGAGAGGAAATTGAATTGGTCGAATGGGATTAACTCCTGCTACTATGGGATCACTTTGCAGGTAGTGAGTGAAATATTCATCAATAAGTCTGGGTGATCTCGGATAAGTGCTGCAACCTTTAGAAAAATAATGTAGTTGTTTTCATTCTTTAAGATTTCAAGAAATAAACATGAGGTTCGTCTTGAAATTGTGCCTTTACCTTTTTCACAAAAGTGAAAGCTTCTTCTGTTTGTATTTTCTGGCAATCCTGTATGTAATTTTTGTTAGTAAGGTATCGATCTATTTGTGATGTTTGATATGTGTGATAGGTAAGGGTTGAATGTAACGTATGTTTGCACTTGTTATGAAATAAATTGTTCAATGTAATGCTACTGTTGATTTATAAATATTCTTGCTACTGCTACTGTTGGTTTATAATACCCCTGCTACTGCTAGCCTTTAATATTGTTTCAATCTTCAGGCAGTAGCATAGTTAAATGAGTGCAAAGAAGTGTAGTAGCAAAAATAACCTTTAATATTGTCTTAATATTAAAGCAGTAGCATAGTTAAATGAATAGAAGGAAGGGTAGTAGCAGAATTTAAGGACAAGACAATAGCAAAATTGGATGATAAATATTCAAGCAATAGTAGTAGAAGTGGAGAAAGCAATAGCAGAAGTGGAGGATAAAGTAGTACAAGAATTGAAGTATAAGGGAGTAGCAAAATTAAAAGATAAATCTTCAAGCAATAGTAGTAGAAGTAGATAACTGCAGTAGCAGAAGTGGAGGATAAGCAGTAGTAAAATTAATCTTCATTGTCTTAGTCTTCAAGCAGTAGCAAAACTAGAGGATTGCCGAAGCATACTTGTGCTACTACTGTGATGTTAATCTCTGCTACTACTTTTATTGCAGTGTTAACCTCTGCTAGTACTTCTACTGGGATGTTAACCCATGCTACTACTTCTACTGGAATTAACTGCTACTACACTAAGTTATTAAAAATTTGCTACTGTATTTCATTCACTGGAATGTTAACATTTACTACTACTTCTACTGGAATTAATTGTTACTACACTAAGTTATTAAAAACCTGCTACTGTATTCTATTTACTGGAATGTTAACCCCTGCTACTATTTCTACTGGAATTAACTACTACTACACTAAGTTATTGAAAATTTGTTACTGTATTCCATTTATTGAAAAATCTCAAAAAGAGAGACTTTTTTCTTCTAAAAACATATTTTATTAGTGTAGGGTTAGTTTGGTAACTTAAACCATGACACATGACATGCAGTTAATTCTACTGGAATTAACTCTGCTACTACACTAAGTTATTAAAAACCTTCTACTGTTGTTGTTGTTATTGTGTTGCTACTGTGTTGTTGTTATGTTAACCCCTGCTATTACTTCTACTGAGATGTTAACCCCTACTACTACTTTTACTGGAATGTTAACCCCTGCTACTATTTCTACTGAAATTAACTAATATTACACTAAATTATTGAAAATCCGTTATTGTATTCCATTTATTGAAAAATCTCAAAATGAGAGACTTTTCTCTTCTAAAAGTATATTTAATTAGTGTAGGGTTAGTTTGGTAAATTAAATCATGACACATGACATGTAGAGAACAAAATTGTCCTTAATTGTTAAAAACTGTCATTATTTGTTTAACAACAACATATGTAGATTTATTTGTGTTTCAAATCCTTTTAGAGGATGTATATGTAATTTGCTATTATGTTATTGACAGTTAATTAAAACTACTAGACAAATGCTGTTGTGAATTGTGATTGCTCATTTACAGTATATTTACAACCCGATTAGGATTGTAATCCAAGACCTCATTCGTTGTGTCCCTTTGTTTTCTTGCTCATGGATTATTCTTTTACTGGAATTCTTTACTCCTCTTAACAAAGAATATATATACACACACGTGGATAATGTTTGAGCAACCTTACATAAGGCCTCGGTCTTGCTTGGAATCAATAATGAAATCTATAGTTAACATAGTTGATGCTAGAGTTTTGTGTGCAATGAGCTAATAAAGTGATCGTGTTTGCAGGCAAGTAATTACGTTGTTGGTTCCGAAACAACACCAATACGTGTAAAACTTAGAATAATACTGAACTATAGGAATCCCGTGGTTAAGGAAACGTTGATTGATGTTCATGTATAGGTATTCCTTACTTCAAGTAATGTAAATAATTGTAAATAAATGTTGAGTACGTACATTACGTAAATTCATTAGTAAACTTCATTACATACTATTATACTTCACATTATTTCATTCAAAAACCAATACAAAACTCACAAGAAACCAACAATACAATGAAAAATATTATCTAATGAAAATATCTAAAAATAGAATCGGTGATTTACTAGTGTTATAATATCCAGACCAAAATAAATAAAATAGTAATGAAAATAATAAGAAAGGTTTCATGAGTTACATAAGTTACATGAGTTACACAAACGTTACATGAGTTACACAAAGGTTACATGAGTTACACAAGGTTACATGGATGGTTTTGGAGTTATAGTCAAGGCATGAGTTACAAGAAGATTTATGAAGTACCATTTATTGGGAGAGCCTAATGAGAGGTCTAGATGGTTCCTCCTTAGCCTATAAAAGGAGAGTCATTTGCTCATTCCATGCATCTCATCCATCTCAAGCATTTCTTCCAAGAGAGAAACATTCATCTTCCAAGTAGAGAAGAGTGTCCACTCCAAGTTGAGAGTGTAGAGTAATTGACAGCAAAACAAGTGTGAAAGAGAGTTTCCTTCAAGTACTGTTCTTAAAGTTGTGTATCTCGTGTACCCATTATTTCATAGTGAAAGTTCTTGTTATTGCTGCCCCGTGGACGTAGGCACATCGCCGAACCACGTTATATCTGGTGTTCCCTTTCCTCTATCTTTTACATTTTTGCATATTTATTCTTTGTGTGGTTTTGAGTTGTTACTTCCATTATATTATTTTCCTAACAGTGGTATCATAGCCCTTGGTTCATAGGGCGTAGGTGTTACAATGGAAGGTTCAAGGAGTACCATGGTGCGACTCAACCACTCAAATTGGATTACATGAAAGCCGCGAATGGAGGACATCCTCTATTGCAAAGATTTGCATGAGCCCATCGAAGGAGTCGAGGCTAAGCCGGAAGGGACTTCAGATGATAATTGGAAGAAGATGAACCACAAGGCGATCGGTCATATTCGAGAGTGGGTGGACGATAGTGTGTTCCACCATGTAGCCAATGAAATCGATGCGCACGAGTTATGAAAAAAGTTAGAGTCCTTGTTCGAGAAGAAGACCGCCGCCAAGAAAGCCTTTTTAATCAAAGAGCTTGTCAACATGAAGTATAGTGATGGCGTGAGGGTCACCGAGCATCTAAACAACTTCTAAAGTACAATTAATCAATTGACAACCATGGGGATGACAATCGATGATGAATTACAAGCACTGTTATTGTTGAAGTCGTTGCCGGACAATTGGGGGACTTTTGTCATCATTGTAAGTAACTCTGCTCCTGTGACTATGGATAATGTCAAAAGTAACTTGTTGAATGAAGAGACAAGGAGAAAAACCTCAAGCTCTGATAGTAGCCAAGTCTTGTTGGCAGAGAACAGAGGAAGGAGCAAGAGTAAAGGACGCAAAGGTCATGGAAGGAGTGTAAGCCGATCCAGAACGAGGTTCAACGGAAAATGCCATCATTGTGGCATTTTTGGGCACATGAAGAAAAATTGTCACAAGTTGAAAAAGGATCCAAGGGAGGTGCGAGAAGGCAGTTCTCAACCAAAGGATGACACAAGGAACACAACCGCTGCCGTGTTCAATGATGTGTATGAGTTCCTTTGCCTTGAAGGAGAATGCCTACATGTTCATGACGATACTCCTGGTGTTCCATGGGTCGTTGATTCCGGAGCCTCTTTCCATGCCACTCCAAATAAGGAGTTCTTCTCTACATATAGAGGTGGAGAATTTGGGATTGTAAAGATGGGCAATGAAGGCTACTCCAAGATTGCAGGAGTTGGAGATGTTTGCCTTGAGACTGATTTAGGGAACAAGCTTATGTTGAAAGATGTTCGACATGTTCCCGGCTTACATCTCAATTTGATGTCAACCGGCATGCTTGATTGAGAAGGTTTTCATCATCACAGAGAAGATCAAAAGTGGAGGCTTACCAGAGGATCACTAGTGGTGGCTAGAGGGAAGTTGTGTTGCACCCCTCTACAAGACCTATGACAAGATATGCAAAGGGGAGTTTAATGTCACGGATGACTCTTCTCCAAGTTTATGGCACAAGCGGTTAGGCCACGTAAGTGAGAAGGGATTGCAAGTTCTAGCAAAAAAGTCTCTTATTCCCTTTCCCAAAGGTACCTCACTTGAATCTTGTGATCATTGTTTATTTGGTAAGCAACATAAGGTTAGTTTTGCTAATACATTTAGAAAGAAAGAGAATGTTTTAGACCTAGTACACTCGGATTTATGTGGTTCTATGGAAGTTAATTCACTAGGTCATATCAAATATTTTATCACTTTTATTGATGATGTTTCACGAAAGGTTTGGGTGTATTTGTTGAAATCAAAAGACCAGGTGTTCCAAACCTTCAAGGAGTTCCATGCCATGGTTGAGAGGGAGATGGGACGAACCCTCAAGTATCTCCGCAGTGATAATGGTGGAGAGTACACTTCAAACGAGTTTAGAGGTTATTGTTCGAAGCATGACATTAGACACATAAAGACAGTTCCTGGCACCCCACAACATAATGGTGTAGCAGAGAGGATGAACCGCACCATCTTGGAGAAAGTAAGAAGCATGCTAAAGACAGCTAACCTGGCGAAAGAGTTTTGGGGTGCAGTAGTGACAACCGCATGTTACCTCATCAACCGAACACCATGTGTACCGTTGGGCTTGGAGACTCCAGAGAGTGTGTGGACCGGTAGAAGCGCTTCATATTCTCACTTGAAGGTATTTGGGTGCAAAGCATTTGCACATATTCCAAAGGAGAAAAGATCGAAGCTAGATGACAAGGCCATGCCGTGCATCTTTCTTGGGTATGGTAATGAAGAGATGGGCTACCGGTTGTGGAATCCAATAACCAAGAAGTTATTTAGAAGCAGAGATGTGGTGTTCCATGAGGATCAGACTGTTGCAAATTTTGACAAGAACATACTAGAAAATGCAGAGTGTCTCACTTATGACTCGTCTCCGCTCCAAAAAGAGTCTAACAAAGCTCAAGAAATGGTTAATGAAGACGTTCTTGATACAGCAGAACCAGAAGCTGTAGGTGCTGCAAATGATGACTAGGAGAATCAGGTTCAGGATGATCATGATCAGGGGGAGCCTAATCAGGAAGAGCCTAATCAAGAGCAGCAACAAGAAAATGCCCAAGCACCAGTTCGAAGATCTCATAGAGTGTTGAAGCCAAGTACCAAGTATCCTTCTTCTCAATATATTTTGCTTACCAGTGATGGAGATAATCCATATTCCAAATACATTCTGTTGACTGGTGATGGAGAGCCTGAATGCTTTGAGGAGGCGAAGACTCATGCAGACGGCGACAAGTGGATATTAGCTATGAAGTCTGAGATGGAGTCCTTGTTGATAAATGGCACCTACGAGTTGGTGGAGCTTCCTAAAGGCAGAAAAGCACTAAAAAATAAATGGGTGTTCAAGTTGAAAAGGGACGAGAATGAACAGTTGACAAAGTTCAAGGCGCGCTTGGTTGTCAAAGGTTTCGGGCAGAAGGAAGGAGTAGATTTTGATGAAATCTTGTCACCAGTTGTCAAAATGACATCTATCAGAGTAATTTTGGGCATGACAGCTAGCATGGATCTTGAGGTGGAGCAGTTAGATGTAAAAACAACATTCCTACATGGTGATTTGGAGGAAGAAATATACATGGAGCAACCGGAAGGTTTTGAGGTCGAGGGCAAGGAGCACATGGTTTGCAAGCTAAAGAAAAGTTTGTATGGGCTGAAGCAAGCGCCAAGACAATGGTATAAGAAGTTTGACTCATTCATGGTGGGTCATGGATACAAAAGAACTGATGCAGACTCATGTGTGTACATTCAACGGTTTACTGGAGGTAAATTTATAATTTTGTTGCTTTATGTTGATGATATGTTGATAGTGGGACAAGACGTTTCTATGATCCGCAAGTTGCATGCAGATTTATCCAAGTCGTTTGATATGAAAGACTTAGGTCCAGCTAAGCAGATTTTGGGCATGGAGATTACCCGTGACAGGAAGGCAAATAAATTATAGATGTCACAGGAGAGGTATGTTGAACGGGTGCTTGAAAGGTTCAACATGAAAGAAGTCAAGTCAGTGGGTTCACCTTTAGGTAATCACTTCAGGTTAAGCAGATTATTATGCCCAACTACACAAGAGGAGAAAGACAAGATGACATGTATCTCTTACTCATCAGCTGTTGGTAGTGTTATGTATGCCATGGTATGTACTCGTCCAGATATTGCTCATGCAGTTGAAGTTGTTAGTAGATATTTATCTAACCCTGGCAGAGAGCATTGGGAAGCTGTTAAGTGGATATACTCAAATATTTGAGGGGCACCTCAAAGTTGTGCTTGTCTTTTGGTGGATCCGAACCCGTTTTGGAAGGTTTCACAGATGCAAATTTAGCTTGGGACCTTGATAACAGAAAGTCCACTTCTGAGTACTTATTTACATTTTGTGGGGGAGCTGTATCATGGTAGTCTAAGTTACAGAAGTGTGTTGCCTTATCTGTATCATGGCAGTCTAACTTATGGTTCCATCGGTGAAGAAGTACAAGAACTTCTGGTCTAGTTACCTTCACGAATATGATAATTTTGTTTCTCTCCTCTAATTTCACAATAACATTGTATCAAAATAAATAGGAGCTTCAGGCCCTCGTATAATTAAGGATCACAAGAAAACCATATTGTATAACTCTGAGGAGCTTCTGATCCTTGTTGATTACATAAGTTTTGAGAAACTTCATTTCAATAATTTGACAATATCACTTTCAAAGAACTTCAGGCCCTCATATAGTTTGATCAAGAAACTCCAGGTTTCGATCAATTTTAATTACAAAACCGAATAAGGTTAAGAAAAATAAAACATACTTGAATTCCATAATCTCATACCATAATATTGCTTCTTCAATATATGTGGGCCGAATTAGTCATATTCTCATGACATGCATAATGAGTGTATTTGCAATGGGTACATGCAGAGCTTAAATAGCTATGTGTTTCCTCCGATTCTCATAAATATGCATAAGGACCATCATTCAACAAGATGAGTGATCGGGAAAAAACTGTCGGTAGTCAGATTTCTGGGCAAAAACATTTTGCCAATAGTCAGATACTCTATGTCAAGACCCACCCCGAATTCCACCATAAAACCCGAAGTAAGTCTTGCGGGGACCACCTCCAAAGAAAATTTACCGAAAAGCTCGGCAAACCTCCCTTGAAAATGGATAACCCTAACCCGGAAAATTTAAAACATTACTTTCCTAAACAATATTAAGCATCAACCAAATCAACTCACAAATATCTGAAAGTGAGAATATAACAATTACAATCTCCGTATATTCTAAGTTAAAATCTAGGTCTTAGCACACCACCATAATAATTATACGATAAACCCCAAGAGTTTCAGAGCTACTAAACAATAGAGGAAGCCGAAAAATAGTATAGTAGGTTAAACAGGTAACCTACTGCTGGAAAGTGGCTGAGAAGTGGGTAGCTATGCCTCGTCGTCTCCTACCAGTACTAACCCGAACTCTGCAGACTGGACATTTTTAAAACGAAGAGCCTAGGGGAAAAACATTCGTAAAAATTAGAGTGAGTGGACAAAAATAAATAATTTTTAACATTTATGTTTTCCCAATTTTTATTCTAAAGAAAACAAATGCATGCCTCAAACAATAAATCTCTTATCTCATAAATATCGAGCCTCTTCAGCTCTAGTATATATATCAAAATATGTGTGTATTTACACGCTCATACTCCCTATATAAATTAATAATAATCTATATAGGGTTACTACGCTCGCGTCCAACGCTCACGTCACGCCTTAATGCGGTGATACACTACGTTATTAAGGTGGACAGACTGGTGTATAAATATGTGCTCATACCCCCTATATGAATTAAACACTAATATAAGGCTACTACGCTTGCGTCCCACGCTCACGTCACACCATAATGCAGTTATATACTATGTCATTAAGATGGACATACACATATGGCTAGCTAGCATTTATATACATACTCTCCTCATAAATATATTATAATTTACCGAAAATCCTATTTTCGGTAACTCACCACAATGCATAAAATCGTCAAATAAAAATGACGTCAAATGCTCCAACAAAATAAACAGTTGCATGCACATTATTAAAACCAAAAGTCCACTCACAAATTAGGCCTAAGCCTGCAGTCGATCTGAGGCCTCTTCTGCTTGAGTCTCTTCACGTCCTGATCCAAAAACATAATTAAATCCTCAACTATATACCAAAGCTTATATAAAAATAGGCAAAATTAAATGTGGCCTTATTTACTCTCATCCTTGCCAACTTTGCCAATCATAAAATTGATAATGTCCAAACTTCACTACAAATACCGGCAGCCTTAGGTCCACCTTCTACGGCCCAAAACAACAATAATCTAACAGACGGATTCTATTCAAATTAATGGCTAAAATACCAAACTTCGAAAAATCCTAAACCTATCCAAAATTCCTCCAAAAATTCCAAAATTCAACTCATTCATCTCCCCTTAATATTCCATATCTAAAACCATAAAAAACCCCCAAAACAGTGGCGGTGCCGCCGGCGGCCGAAGGCTACCAAATTTTAATAGCACCTTCCTCTCCATCTCCTCTACAACTTTCCTAACTAGCATAAACACCAATTCAAAGCCTAACTATGCCAATCGAACGAAAACAGTAAATAAAACCCTAGAATTTCAATCACCGATTTCTTCTTACCTAGCTCAAGAGGGAGCGAAACCTCTTAGGGGCTTGCTGCATGGGAGGAGGGATTCCCAACGAGCCAAGTGGCTCCAGCTATGGTGGCCGGAGGAGGGAGTTCCGGCGACGGAAAGCTTTGAACAATCGGACCTTTCGGGGTTGATTTCTCCTTCACGGCGGCGCTAGGGAGGCTGCCACCGGTCTAGGATGGAAGCTAGGTTGGAGGCCGATCGTTTGGCAGGGACCGGTGCGGCGGCGAACGGTGGCCAGACGGTGGCGGATGGGCGAGAAGAAAATCTGGCAGGGAGAGGTTCGGGTGCGGGAGCGGGAGAGGTTCGAGTGCGGGAGCGGGAGAGGAGAGAGAGAGAGAGAAATAAGAGTGGGCTTTGACCAAAAAAAAAATGGCCCGGTCGACTTAAACATCAACAAAAAAATAAAACCCAACTCCAAAATATAACACCTAAAATAATACCTCAATAAAACTTACATTTTTAATTGATAACTTTTCCACGCTAACTCCGATTTTAACGCATAGCATGTTTACGAACTTGTACTAACATCCTCTACGACTTTCTTGCAGAAAGTTTTTCCAAATTCCAAATGGAAGCAAAAGTCAACTTTTTGAGTCTTAAATAGTAAACGGTTAATTAAAACGGTAAAAGACAAAATAATACCAAAGTAAATAACCGTAAAATAACTTAAGAACCGGGGCGTGACACTCTAGACAACATCACAAAAGATGCAACCGGTAGAGGAAAGACAGCAATATATGTGCCCCTTTTCTATCAGAAGCTCTAATCTTTCCACTCAAGTATAAGGCGAGGAAGTCTCGTCCTACAAAGGACCGAGAAACATGGTTACCGGGGAACACCCCTACGTCCTTTCTTTATGTCCATGGTGTTAGCATGATACACTACATCTCCCCACTTATCATATTACTCGTGAGGAACTTCATGCCCTCTATAGTTGGATAAAGAAGATTCAGGTCTTGACTATTGAGTTCACTGTAATTCATAAAACAAAGTATGTCGTGAAATGAATAGATTAAATTCAAATAATAAAATGGAAAGATTTTACTAAGGAAAAATTACATAAGCTATTTTGTCAAAGATAATTTTGGGTTTGTTTTTACTTTTTCAATCCTAAACTATAAACTCTAAACCCTAGACCCTAAACCCTAAACCTATACCCAAAACCCTAACCCCAAACCCTAAACCCTAAACCCTAAACTCTAGTCAAAACTCAACAAAGACCCATGAAAGTCTTTTCATAAAAAATAGAAAACCTTAGTTTACATTTTAGTTGTAATAAATCCACATGTCAATATTTGATTAGAATATAGGACCACATCATACTGTCACGTGGTCCTCCTGTAGCATCTAAAAGTTTCTCCTTATAATGGAAACATCCATCCAAGCTATGTAATGAAACCAATAAAATGTAATTAATATACATACAATTCAAAACCTAAGAATGATGATGTTTTGGGCTGTTAATGGGCAAAACCGTATAAAGAAACCAATGAATTTCCATGTTATTAATAGCTGAAATTTGGTACATATATATATAAAGAGAGAGAGAGAGAGAGACAGAGAAATGCTTGTAAATGGTGCACATAATTGTGAACAATGGCCTTAGATTGCTAAATTAATGACCTGAAAAGTATTTATATGCACATATTGGGAAGTAATGTAACCATATTCACTCGTATAATAACCTTAAATTAAGGCACTTTTTCTAGGATATTCTGTATCTTTCTAGATATTCTTTATGTGTGCATTGGCCTTATGCCAAAAGGATATGTAGTTTGACTAGATCTATGTATTCATTTTCCTTACCTAATTAGTATTGTGTAATTCCCTATATAAAGGGCTTCTATCAATGAATAAGATATCATCTTTCACGATTCTCTTGCTATCTCTTTGTCTCTACACTTTATCCGTCATCACGTTATCATGCACTTTGTTCTAACCCTAGAGCCAATAGCCCACCATTTGTTTTCCAAAATCCTAAAATCGGGCAGCCTTGTTTTTCCCGATTTCTTACCACAATTCCTACTGCCCTCCGCCGGAATTTTATATCCCCAGAATGATCTATCTGCCCTGGATCCAACGCCGCCGGCCTCACCCTGAGAACCGGCCCGAAAGTCTCCGAACCGGCCGCCGGAATATTCCAGACCACCGCCACTACCGACCACCGGTTCACCATCTTTCCTTGCTCCGATCAACCTGAATTTTTGACAGAAGCTTTCCCATCCAGAGCTTCTCGTTCCATCAACTTTTCAACCCCAAATTCGAAGTAGAAGTAGGCGAAACGTTGTTTCTCCTCTCGGCAACCTCTAGAAACCAAATATTTCAAGATTTCTCATCTTCCAAGGAAAGCCAGAAAGGTTTCCAACCCTCGGTCGAAGCCTGCAATCGACTCAAACTCATCAGAGCTCCTATAAACGCAGTTTATTTGGTAAACTAGCAAGTAAGCTTTAATATTACAGTTATTTACTTTGGAATAACTCGGGGGGATAAAATCCTTTCTCCCTTCTCCATCTCCATTCTATGCTTGATATTTTGTGCGTGCAGGTACCAAAAATCCCGAAATTTTATTCGTGGGTCAAGAGTGTGTTTGATCACTCTTGTTTCCTTGTCCAGGTTGTGTATGATCAACCCCGACCTATCACTGGATTGTGTTTGATCAATCTGAGGCCTTTTTCCGAATTGTGTTTGATCAATTCGCGGCTTTTCCGGATTATGTGTGATTAATCTGAAGGACAAACCATTAAAAGCATTGTTTGTGATCTCAATGTACTCACATTAGCAATATTGAATGCCTTGAGAATTTTTTCGAAGTTATGAAACTATTCTCCTCCGATGGTTCGTATTGATATACAAACAAGATGTACATTTACATCGTCCTTAGAAGCATGACATATTTACAATCTACATGGTTAGATTGTGCCGTTTTGGTCTCTTCCAAGTGAAGATGACGCACGGCCTTGCATCCTCAAGGAGGATCGCCAACGTGTTTCTGATTAAGTCTTCTATCCTATAGCAGATTTTCCATCATCAATTGTTCAACTACGCTCATCCAAGCTCAGTGTGATGTCTTATAATTATCCGAAATTAAGGAGATAGTGGTTTCAAGTGTGCCTCGCACTACCGACCCTCCACAGACATGCCTGGTCATACTGACTTGGAGTTACCGAAAGCTTTTAATTTTGGATCCCCCTACGCTATTAAACCAATTGCCGTCTTGCAAAAGACGTTGAAGACTTATCAGAACCGGAAAATTATCATCATGATCGAATCCTCTAGGTACTCTGAGTTAGTTTATGTTCATGTCAGGGAGCTTTTGCTAACTAATCATGGAGTTTACGACCTTAGAATGACCGAAAGGACTTGGTTTTGATCATACACATGTCACTTTTGGCTAAGGCAAAAGTCTACACGCCACCTGCAAGCTTCATAGCTTCGCACATGCCAATTCTGCGAAAAACAGCAATCTGTCCCTTCTGGACAGTCAACTTCGTTTGCACTTTGTGAATAGCTCCGGATAAACCAGACAGTGAGCTTTATATCATTAGAAAGCTCTACGAGTCTAGTTTTCAGAAATTTTTGCGGTTTGTCCATATCTATTTTAACAAAGACGTTATGGCTGTTTTAGTGAGAAAAGGTCATTCTGGGCCGAAATTTTTATGCACTCTAAGGATTGCAGCTTTTCGTAGCTTCTTTCAATCCTTCTACATGGTTCAAGTGGAACTATTAACTCGCCAATCTACTCCTTCTTGTAGATAGGTCTCATCAAGACATCGAGTGCTTCACAGATAGTGGAACTATCCACAACATTCTAAGGAACCGGCAACTATCTTTGGATTTTGTGCCCTTGTAAATCTTCTGTAACTACAATGATTGAATCATACCGGTCATCTAGGGACGCGGTTTAGTGACGTGTCGCGTAACCGGGGTCAAACAACTTCAATTTAATTACCCTACAATCGTAGTAGTATGGACAAGTAGGGATCGTTCTAGCCGGGGAAACCAAAGGGCGATCGAAAGAAGAGAAACCGAACAACTTATAAACAAGTATTCACATATAAACATTGAAATATTGGGGGCTTAAGATTGATTAATACTAACAAATAACCTACTGAAAATTAAACCTAAGATTATTATATACAAGTGATCAACATACTCATGCAACACATAACACGAAAAACCATCAAGAACACATAACAACTTCATGCAAGGCCGGGCAGCAACGTTCAAATTATCCTAGACTCTAACCAATTCCGATTCTAATTAGAGCCTTTGCGGTTATCTAATTGTTAAGACTCCTCAAGTATTTAGAACCATCTTTGCGCTTGATCCTAAACATGAATGCTAACTCATTTAAAGACACGTTGCGTAGAGATTAAACAAGAAAACACTTTAGCACACGAGTCAATCGGAAACATGACCTAAGGCATGGCGTCACTCGTCCTATTAGCATGCAAATTATCAGAATTATATCCGCCCTAAGTTAATAACAAAGACCAAGACAACTTTGCGTATGAATTGATCCAAAATTATTATGGTAGATGAAACCGCACCTTAAGGACAACCATGGCCGTGACAGCCTCAAGGATTGATTTAGATGCACGAATTCATGATAATTAATCAATTAGAAATCAAAAACACATAAGAACATGCTACTGCCCTAAAACCTAAATCACGAAATCATCATATATTCAAGAAGTTACAAATCAAAACATAGAACAATCAAAGATCACAAAGAAATCCGAAAACCATGCTTGATAAATAAAACCAAAATCGAAAAGTATATTACAATAGAGTTCGAAACTATACAGAAAATAATACAAGAAGCCATGAGAAAATCACACTTTTACAACCTTGAAAGGTTCGGCAAGTGTGGGGAAAATCGGTGGAAGGATGGAATGATTCTTATGGTTTGTGGTTGATGAATCGGCTAAGTACTTTTCTGTATAGGGTTTGGTAGAGTTTCGGCTATGTAATTGCAAGAGTAGTGATGATCTTTTTCTGCTCTTGAAGTCATGCTTTATATAGAGGAAAAACCCTAGAGAAGTCGGCCACAAAGCCTAAACCAAGTTGGTTTAGGATTCCTAGTTCTTCTCAATTTCGGCAGAATGACCTCCGTCTGATGATTACGTCATAACTCCCTCTAGAAAATAGATATTGAGGTGATTCCAATTGATTTGGAAACTAGACTCCCGTATCTTTCTATCCATATATAGCACGGTTTCTGCTTCATTCTGAGCTGTCCTGGAGAGTCCGTTGAAGTTGACAGACGTGCACAGGAATTCTCCCGATCGATTTAATCTGGTTTTGCAAGGCTTGGACACTCCTTGATATTCTGCCGAATTTAGATCTTCTTCTCCATATTGGACTTGGTTTGGAACTCTCATTCATGGACTAGGCTTCATGGATCAGCTGCTTTGCTTTCCGAGGTCCAACAGGAACACTTCTCTTTATTATTTCTCCCATGAGCTCTTCTTCATGTCACTTAAATATCAGAGAGTTAAATCAATTCGTGATAATGCAAAAGCTTTACATAATCATAAGAACATCTAAGGCTCCACAAATCAACTTTTGATGAATTTCTACATCATTCCTCTATTTTTAACTCGTTTTACACATAACTCTACCAAAAACTTTCGACTCTACATTATGACTCTATTTTAAGAAAATAAGAGAAAATCAAAGTACAAATGGAGGTAATAACACATTAAGAACGTCACATTTTATGCTCCTATCAACTACCCCACACTTATCCTTTGCTAGTCCCTTAGCAAACTAAATACAAGACTCTACTACAAACATTACTAATGCCCTTAAACAATTGTCTCAGAATATTTATCATGCATAGCTTTCAAATTTGAACATTCGAGTGTAAACACGTAAATTCCAAGTTTCATAAAACATGTATCATGGCATGAATAAGTAAGAAGTGAGAACAAATAGCATGAACACACAAGGTCAACTGATCCTCCTCACAATGGCATACTCTCTTCTTTTCACTTGATCATGGCATTCACTCATAAGTATATGCAAACGAACAGATTGTAAGACAAGAAATAGCTTGCATATTTCATCAAATAAAAGCATTTTGTGAATAAAATTTTCTGGAAAAACCTCATTTAACAACTAAGTACAAGAATGGACCAAAACCATATGCTCAACTCATGAGAAAATCTCCACAAATCAAAGTTAGTCATCTTAAGAATCATGAATCAATCTCAATAATGGTTGTAATAGGGCTCGGCTGCAGAGGGTAGGAATTTTTTTAGGATAAGTGGTGCTTTAAGGCATCACCAAGACTGTAGCAAAGCTCGATCCTCCTTATGTCTTCACTCCAAGGGCCGAATTTCATCTTGTTGGACCCATACGTCATTCTTAACTCCTCAAAGCATCATGAACATGAACAAAGGTCACAAATTACAACTTTAGACCTTCAAATACACACAAACTCCAAATTCAAAACACTTTCTTTTGTAGTGTGCCGTCCCTTTCTTTTATTTTGTTTTGATCCAATTTTCATATATTCTTTTTTTTTCTTTTTTTTTTTTTTCGGATCAAAGAAATTTTTTTTTAATAGGTTTCGGCACACACAATTTACATCAGTTCACCCCACACTTGTTTCTTAACATCACACAAACATAACTCCATATTGAATGTAAGCTTTTGCCAAGTCTTGATAACAAGGTAAAGAATATAACTATTCTAAGCAAGGGAATTTTATGAAGGTGATGAAAGAAAAGGCTTAATGTAAGCTCAAAGAGCTTAAAACTAAGGAGTCCACGACGGGCACAAATAGGCACATGCTTTATTTGGCAATGGTGGTAATTCTAAAGAGATCAATTCAATCCTTTTCAAAATCAAGACATGTTATGATTATAGAGTTTCGATAATCACATGAGCAAGTTCTAGTACATTCTAGAGTCCATTAAAAAGCTATAGCACATAGTCATTGAATATGCAAAGAATGATGAGGTTTATGATAGTGAATTTCGAAAAATTTTGAATATTATCACTCAAAGAAGAAAGCATTTAGGCTCAATAGCTCACATGGGTTGTTATGGAAACAAATTAACCAAACATGCATGCTTCACAATCAATCAAATCTCAAATATTCATACCAGTCCACAATATCCATGAAACTTACAATTTCTTTAAATAAATGTCAACCCATCATCTATGCATTCAAAGACATAATCATCATTGACTTTAAGGGCATTCTAAGACTCAAAGTAAAACAAAACACACATCTTTTTGTTGGATCCGATTTTCTGTTTTTCTGAATTTTGTCTTTGGTTTTCTTTTTATGACTCAAAAACTATAGTTAAATGACTCAAACAAACATGTTATTATGTAAACCTCTACCCCACACTTAGAAAATTACATTGTCCTCAATGTTATACCCGAAATCATGTCATAATTTCCTAAGCATGCGTCTAAGTCACATAACAAACACATATACAATTCAACCATAAAAAATGAAAGGAGAAAAATGATGCAAACTCTCGGTGACGACTCCTCCACTGCTACGGTTGAAATGAGTTGCCTCTCATGCAGCGCTTAATGTTTAAAGTCCTTTAGCCTAGACTCTTCATCTCCATAGTGGCGTCACTCTCCATCTCGTGGGTCTTCAACGTTTTGCTCCTCAACGTTGTACTCCTTGAACGCCGCGTAATAAGGCTTAAGTCGATGACAATTCACCTTGAATGTATTTCCTGATGTACTGCTTTGAATCTCAACGGCACCATGAGCAAACACATTAGTAATAACAAATGGACCTTGGCAACGTGAACGAAGCTTACCTGGAAAAAGTTTAAGTCTTGTGTTAAATAGAAGGACTTGCTGCCCTATTTCGAAACTCTTTCCCCTTATCATCTTGTCATGAAAAGCCTTTGTTTTCTCCTTATAAATCATAGCTGAATTGTAAGCTTCGTTCCTAATCTCCTCAAGCTCACAAAGTTGGAGCTTCCTATGCAAACCGGCTGAATCTAGGTCCATGTTGAATTGTTTTACCGCCCACCATGCTCTATGTTCAAGCTCAACCGGCAAATGACATGATTTCCCGTAGATGAGCCGAAAAGGGGACATCCCAATAGGTGTCTTGTATGCCGTCCTATAGGCCCACAATACGTCGTCTAAACGATCGCCCCAATCCTTCCTTGTTGGACCTACAGTTTTCTCCAAAATCTGCTTGATCTCTCGGTTTGAGACTTCAGCCATTCCGCTAGTCTGAGGATGATATGGCGTTGAAATCTTGTGAGTGACTCCATACTTCTTTGGTACCACTTGGACGGGTGAAATCCATTGACTATCCAAGATCGGATATATCACTCCACAATCTAACAACTTGATCACCTCGTCCTTCACAACTTTCATCATCGGAGGATGCAATCGTCGTTGTCCCTCTCTTGTTGGTTTTGCACCTTCCTCCAATAGTATCCTATGAACACACTTAGTAGGGCTTATTCCCTTGATGTCGGCCAAGGTCCAACCTATGGCAGCCGTGTTCCTCTTCAAGACATCAATTAGTTTGAACTCTTGTTGCTCACTCAACGATGAAGACACAATAACAGGTAAAGTGTCCTCGTCTCCTACAAATACATACTTCAAGTGCTTGGGAAGAGCTTTGAGCTCTAACTTTGGGGCCTCTTGGTGTAAGGTTGTGCCTCTAGCTCAGCAACAACCTCACGTATTCTTGGCTCAAGATTACGCCGAGCCTCCTCATCCCATTCTCCATTTTTGTCAAATCCGGCCCCTTGCTCGATAACTAACTGCTATGCTTGAAAAGGAGACGTCACACATTACGCAAAGACCTCCACAACGTCTTCAATTCCTCCCTCCTTGAGATCGGCAATGGGGTATCTCATAGCATCAAAAACGTTGAACTTAATCACCTCACCATCGAACTCCATTGTCAAGTTGCCTTCGGCAACATCGATCCGTGTTCTTGCTGTCCTCATGAAAGGTCGTCCCAACAATAGTTGTGGTGAATTTCCGCTTGACTCCTCCATCTCTAGCACATAGAAATCTGCAGGAAATATTAGTTGATTCACCTGCACAAGAACATCTTCAACATATCCCTCAGGATACTTGTTAGAATGATCCGCCAATTGGATCACAACATTGTCAGTTGTAAGAGGTCCTAAACCAAGGGATTGATAAACATTGTAAGGCATAACATTAATAGAATCCCCTAAGTCTAGCATAACTTTCTCAAACCGTGTAGAACCAATAACACATGGGATGTTGAAGCTTCCCGGATCCTTCATCTTTGGCGGCATCTTCCTTTGGAGTATGGCCGAAACCGTCTCACTCATCTTAACAACTTGAGTCTCCCTTGTATGCCTCGTAGTGCAAAGCTCTTTCAAGAACGTAACATACTTTGGAATTTGTCGAATGCACCCAAAAAAAAAATATTTCAAGCTTTACAAAATCATACAATCGGTTATACAAGGGTTAGACACGAAATCTTCAGATTTTTGTACAATCAACACTCGAAGTTTTCAAGACAATATACACAAACAAAATCTCCAAAGCTTCGCAAAAATCGTCATTCATACAAAGCATCGAAAATTACTACAAGCATGTGAACAACTTTCAAGCATCGAAATCAACAATATGTTCAAATACATGGCGCCACAACCTAGTTCTTTCTAGTTGATTTTATTCAAATTGGTTTGAAGAAAATAGATCACATATACCAAGTTATTTTCTAGCGTCTAAAGTGAGGTGATGCTTCGGCCCAAACTCTTGGCTAGTTCGAGCGTGTTCCGTGTTTTCAGAAGGCTGTGTCGTTAAGATTCACGGAGGGCGAACCCCCTACAGGAACCAGGCAGGACTCGTTTAGTGGTCACGGAGAGCGAACTCGCTATTGACCCCTTCACTGAGAAGAGATATCAGTCTATGACCTTGAGATCCAGTTAAAAAACCTCAGAACCATATCTATGAAAATAACTTGCCCCTTACTCAGTTGAGAACAAACTCGGGTCAGTAGACCGGTCTACAAGTGTTAATCAAAGCCGCCCTCAACCTCATGAGATCATAAGATAACATGAAGGGTTAAGGCTAAAATTAACAAAAGTGGCTTCCCCCTACATGTTTCACTTTAGAAGCTACAATAAACTCAAGCATACATAAAACTATAAACTTCCTAGAAATTAAACTAAGTTATTACAACATGCATTCAAGCACACAAATCAAAACCGAAACTTCCAAAAATTAAAAACACAAATCGGCCAAAATTAATTAGAAGCCGAAAACCAATAAATAAATAAAAACTATATATCTTCTTCGATTCTTCTTGGCATCCCCGGCAACGGCGCCAAAAATTGACGTGTCGCGTAACCGGGGTCAAACAACTTCAATTTAATTACCCTGCAATCGTAGTAGTATGGACAAGTAGGGATCGTTCTAGCCGGGGAAACCAAAGGGCGATCGAAAGAAGAGAAACCAAACAACTTATAAACAAGTATTCACATATAAACATTGAAATATTGGGGGCTTAAGATTGATTAATACTAACAAATAACCTACTGAAAATTAAACCTAAGATTATTATATACAAGTGATCAACATACTCATGCAACACATAACACGAAAAATCATCAAGAACACATAACAACTTCATGCAAGGCCGGGCAGCAACGTTCAAATTATCCTAGACTCTAACCAATTCCGATTCTAATTAGAGCCTTTGCGGTTATCTAATTGTTAAGACTCCTCAAGTATTTAGAACCATCTTTGCGCTTGATCCTAAACATGAATGCTAACTCATTTAAAGACACGTTGCGTAGAGATTAAACAAGAAAACACTTTAGCACACGAGTCAATCGGAAACATGACCTAAGGCATGGCGTCACTCGTCCTATTAGCATGCAAATTATCAGAATTATATCCGCCCTAAGTTAATAACAAAGACCAAGACAACTTTGCGTATGAATTGATCCAAAATTATTATGGTAGATGAAACCGCACCTTAAGGACAACCATGGCCGTGACAGCCTCAAGGATTGATTTAGATGCACGAATTCATGATAATTAATCAATTAGAAATCAAAAACACATAAGAACATGCTACTGCCCTAAAACCTAAATCACGAAATCATCATATATTCAAGAAGTTACAAATCAAAACATAGAACAATCAAAGATCACAAAGAAATCCGAAAACCATGCTTGATAAATAAAACCAAAATCGAAAAGTATATTACAATAGAGTTCGAAACTATACAGAAAATAATACAAGAAGCCATGAGAAAATCACACTTTTACAACCTTGAAAGGTTCGGCAAGTGTGGGGAAAATCGGTGGAAGGATGGAATGATTCTTATGGTTTGTGGTTGATGAATCGGCTAAGTACTTTTCTGTATAGGGTTTGGTAGAGTTTCGGCTATGTAATTGCAAGAGTAGTGATGATCTTTTTCTGCTCTTGAAGTCATGCTTTATATAGAGGAAAAACCCTAGAGAAGTCGGCCACAAAGCCTAAACCAAGTTGGTTTAGGATTCCTAGTTCTTCTCAATTTCGGCAGAATGACCTCCGTCTGATGATTACGTCATAACTCCCTCTAGAAAATAGATATTGAGGTGATTCCAATTGATTTGGAAACTAGACTCCCGTATCTTTCTATCCATATCTAGTACGTTTTCTGCTTCATTCTGAGCTGTCCTGGAGAGTCCGTTGAAGTTGACAGACGTGCACATGAATTCTCCCGATTTAATCTGGATTTGCAAGGCTTGGACACTCCTTGATATTCTGCCGAATTTAGATCTTCTTCTCCATATTGGACTTGGTTTGGAACTCTCATTCATGGACTAGGCTTCATAGATCAGCTGCTTTGCTTCCCGAGGTCCAACAGGAACACTTCTCTTGATTATTTCTCCCATGAGCTCTTCTTCATGTCACCTAAATATCAGAGAGTTAAATCAATTCGTGACAATGCAAAAGCTTTACATAATCATAAGAACATCTAAGGCTCCACAAATCAACTTTTGACGAATTTCTACATCATTCCTCTATTTTTAACTCATTTTACACATAACTCTACCAAAAACTTTCGACTCTACATTATGACTATATTCTAAGAAAATAAGAGAAAATCAAAGTACAAATGGAGGTAATAACACATTAAGAACGTCGCATTTTATGCTCCTATCCTTTAGCTTGAAACTGGATGCCTCGTAGCACCATAATCAACATCACAGATACCCTCTATGCATTGAGAGGCAACCAAACCATGTTCAGCTTTAAAGACATTCATGCTAATAGTTTTCATTTGAAAACACATTATGAGAATGAACAAGAATTCTTTCCTTCTCATGAATGCGGACTAAAGCGCATCTTGGAGAAGTTCATGAGTCAATCTAGTGGACTGTATGTCACTACGATTCGAATATCGAATCTCATATTGTCGCTAAACATGATCTTTGGGACACCGACTCATATAAGATTTGGTTTGACCAAATCGGTCATCTTGGAAGAGATGGTCCAAATTTTGAGATTTTCTCATGGACATCCATTCTTCCGCTCAAAACAAAGACATTCGAGATCTAGCATCACCATGAAGCATGGTGGTGACCTGGGGGATATTGACATCACCCAAATACGACTCCAACTTCTTGGAGTCCGTCCGGTCAATTCCTCAAGCAATTGAGATGCACCGGCCTTCCCTCGATATCGCATTGGCCCCCTGCAATGTTCATTGCTCGTTTTGAAAGCCTATTCTTTAGCTAAATTAGGAGTAAGACCCTCCTATGCTAAATGACACAAAAGTGAACATTTCATTCTTACATCAAACTATGTAGATAGATACAACCAACTTGCGGACACCTTTTTATGCTTTATGGTGTTGGTTGAAGTGTTAACACACTGGTCATATGTACACTATTATCTACTGCTTATACTGCTTATACTTCTACGGGCTCACTACCCATTCTTTAAAGAAGTGTATCTAGATGTAATTTGAAGTGTCCTGTATGCCATGTTCGCATGCAATACGGTCTCACCGAGGCTACGACTAAGCAACTTTAGCTTGTTGCTCGAACATTATTGATGCACACCTTAGGTTCGATACTTTCTCACGCTAGGAAGAAAGCGAGCTTGGCACAACCTGATCCATTGATCAATGATACTCAAATCCGTCTCATGAAGTCTGAATTGTGATTATCGTTGGGGGACGCCTCAATGTCAAATCCAATCCATATAGAGATCTCTACAAGTATTACACTAGTGTACATGAGGACGTGGGATAATGAGTCTACTATCAAATTACCTTTCGTTGATGGATATCAACTTAGTTGATTGGCCTAATGGAAAGATGCGATCCAGCATTAACAAAGAGATAGGTCCTTGGGCAGGTGGTGCCGACACCGCAAGCTAAACCCTATCAACTATGTCTTTGTTAGATAGTGTAGTGAGAACAAGAGTTTAGACTCACCTTATGGCGCAAGGTCTCTCACTAACACGCACTGAGATCGACTACGATGAGATATGCTCTCGTAATGGATGTCATTGAACTCCGCTACTTTGTCAGTTTGGTAGTTTCCGAATAACTGAACATGTAGCCTATGAATGTGGTAATAATAAACATCTCTACGGGATCAGAGATATACATGAAGGTCTTAATCGGACTTCATTCATCCGAATCAAGTGGCTCCAGACCATAGGAGCATGCGTTTGCTAAATATATTGGAACGCACATGGACTCTACTTGATTTAGAAGAGATATGGTGAATTATGTCTTTGCGTGTTTATTCCGGATTTACATGGACTTTTGATGGATCAAGAAATGCATATATGTATTAACATCCGAAGAAAAAGATCTTGGGAAGACAGGGTCTCGAAAAGGTACTCGATGACTGTATTGATGATGATTTTCCATCAATCGGCTTAGGCACTCTATAACTAGTGTGGCCTACATATACTCCCATGATTAGTCAAAGTCTTTACTCTAAAGAGAGATTCGTTGTTTTGTCTAAAGCAAGATGACAAATATGTGTTAAGATATGGAGTTCCCATCTAAGTACAATAAGACGCATCAATGTACTCAACACAATACGAAAGACTTGACATCTAATTCGCTATGAAAAGTTGTAAAAGCTACGTGTAGCTATGCCCCCACGCAATGCCAATGTAATGGCAGTAACTCCTTTTTCAATACTTAATGGTATGAAAGCTTGAGCCTTATTCTATCTCAACATAAGAAAGACACATCAAAAGCGAAATTAGAATTTGCCAAGTTTTGTAGGTCAAATTTCATGTGACCTACAGGAAATCTCACTCACTGGAAAATGGTGAAATTGGTACCATTACAAATGTCTATGCGTCTACTTTCCAGCGAAACCAACCATTTGATCATACCTATCATATTGAGTGAGCTATGGCCGTTTTCGTAAAGTATGATGAATCTGTCCGAGAATCTGATTTTGGCAAAACAGTCAACTTCAACGGGACTTTGTGAACAACTCTTGATGAACCAAAATGTGTGTAATATACGGATGGAAAGCTAAATGAGTCTAGTTTCCAAAACCGTTTACGGTTAATTCATATGTATTTCTTAGAGGAAGTTACGGCTGTTCTAGTAACTGAAGGTCATGCTAGCGGAAATCTGATTTTCTGCACGAACTTATGTTTTGAGTTCACAAGTGGCCTTCCTCTCAATATCTAACTGGAAAATATCATGTTTGAGGACAATACGGTATGATTTAGTTAATCATTACCCAATGCCACATTTGAAGACATGTTAAAGAGCATGGACATGCTAAGTTGTTGAAACTTCCTTGATTAGTAAGAATCAGGAAGATCCCTATGATTGATATAAAGATCAGGGGGAAGTGCGAACTTCAGGGGGAGTCTAGCACATACATACATGTCACTATCAAATGTGAAGGGTGCATTGTACTCTTTTTCTCCTACGATCAAGGTTCAGTTTTTCTCCCACAGGGTTTTTATGACTTGATGAGGTTTTTGACGAGGCAACAGATCAGCATCATCGACATATCAGCGCGCAGCACAAAGGGGAGTGTTCTAGGATATTCTGTATCTTTCTAGATATTCTTTATGTGTGCCTTGGCCTTATACCAATAGGATATGTAGTTTGACTAGATCTATGTATTCATTTTCCTTACCTAATTGGTATTGTGTAATTCCCTATATAAAGGGCTCCTATCAATAAATAAGATATCATCTTTCATGATTCTCTTGCTGTCTTTTTGTCTCTACACTTTATCCTTCATCAGCACTCATGTTAATCACAATAATTCGGTGTCTAGAATACTATTATGATATGCTTAATATTAATTGGTGTTAAGAACACCCTAATTGATCATGTCTTTAACATTTCAATTTGGCCACAAAAACATTGTTAACTTGGGTGAAGTGACATTCACTGATGGCTCAGAGACTGATTAATATAATTAATTTTAGTCTTATTATCTTTCAGAGAGGGCTTTGTAAATTGCCATTAAATGTTAGGGCACGCATCAAATGCGCCGAAAATGGTTATCATAACCACACCTATAGCCATATCACGATCCATATTAAAACTCAAGCGGATCTTTCACTGTTGGATACTTGTCTTTCAGACTCTTTGTCAAGACCACATCGATCATCATAGATCCAATTATGTTGTTTAGAACTTCATGTTCATAAGAAAGAAATATCAATATTGAAACTTCAGGTTTGAATCTTGTGAACAATGGATCACATGTACATGCACAAAACTTCAGGTTTATGCAAACAATTAGAATTGCAGTCTACTGTAATATTTGAACTTCAGGTTCATAATCTCAAAAAGTTCATATTTGGGTATTATTAGCGAAACTTCAGGCTCACTAATATAAGCAATTGTAAACATAAAATTGAGTAATATAAACAAAATATATATGTAGACAAGATATAATCAAAATAGAAGTGAACTCATAGATAGTGAGTATGGATAATAAGCAACAAAAGTTGCACCAACATCTCATAGATTGTCATGGTGTTCATGGAACGAATGAGCGAAAACATGCTGATAATGTGTTATAAACTAAGAATCAGATAGAGAGAAAAGAGAAGAACAAAATGTAGGGAGAGGAAGAAGTAGCATCTTATTATGTCTTGTATGCCTCCTTTATATAAAGGTATAGATTACATGATAAGTCTTTATACTATTAAGATATTGCATATAAGTCCTCGGAAGATGAATGGATAAGTCTTTCCTAGCCCAAGAAAACAAGGAAAGAAGGGAGATGGCCTTGTACTATTTAAGTCGAACTCTCACAGGAGCAGAATTAAATTATTCTCCAATAGAGAAGACATGTCTCGCTCTCATCTTTTCCATCCAAAAGTTGAGGCATTATATGCAAGCTTACACGGTGCATTTAGTAGCCCGAGCTGACCCAGTCAAGTTTGTCATGTCTAAACTAGTCTTATCAGGACGAATGGCAAAATGGGCTCTGCTCCTCAATCAACATGAGATCGTCTATGTACCTGCCAAGGCGGTCAAAGGCCAAGTTGTGGCTGACTTTCTAGTGGATCACCCAATCCCTGCAAATTGGGAAATTTTAGATGACTTGCCGGATGAAGAAGTCTTTCTTGCAGAAATTCTCCCCACTTGGAAGATGTTCTTTGATGGATCTTCAAGAGTAGATGGAGCAGGGGCCGGCATTGTGTTTGTCACCCCACAAAAGCAAATATTGCCATATGCCTTCACTCTTGGTAACTTATGTTCCAATAATGTTGCGGAATACCAAGCTCTCATTATGGGGTTGCAAACAGCCTTAGAAATGAAAATTGCAAATCTAGAAGTGTATGGGGATTCGAAGTTAGTAATTGATCAACTACTAACTAATTACGAAGTCAGGAAAGAGGATTTGGTTCCTTATTTCCATCTCGCTACATAACTCTTGAAGGGTTTCGAGGTTGTTACACTAGAACATGTGCCAAGGAAAGAAAATCAAATGGCAGACGCCTTGGCCAACCTGGCAGCAACTTTGGCATTATCAAATGATGCCATTGTGGACCTTTCAATTTGCCAACGATGGGTTGTTTCAACATGAATTGTCCCATTGTGCGAAAATTCCAATGTGGTATCCATCTATGTTATTGACGTTGAAGATTGGAGGCATCCTTTGATCAACTACATTGAGCACAACAAGCTACCTGATGATCTAAAATAGCGGACATATATCAAACGAAGAGCCCCACGCTTTTTCTACTACAAGAAGACTCTTTATAGATGATCATTTGACGGCTTACTCCTTAGATGTTTGGGAAAAGAAGAGGCGTCTAAAGCCATGGAAGAGGTTTATTCTGGAATATGTGGAGCTCATCAATCAGGCCTTAAGTTGCATTTTCAAGTGAGGCGAATGAGTTACTACTGGCCCACGATGGTCAAGGATTGCATGGAGTATGCACAGAAATGTCAAGCTTGTCAATTTCATGCAAATTTCATCCATCAACGGCCCAAGCTATTGCATCATACGATCGCTTCTCACCCGTTTGATGTATGGGGGATAGACGTTGTGGGACCCATAAATCCAAAATCTTCTGAAGGCCACATGTACATTTTGGCAAGCACGGATTCCTTCTCAAAATGGTTAGAGGCGGTATCGCTTAAAGAGATAAAGAAAGAAACTGTTGTGAACTTTATCAAGACATGCATCATCCAGCGATATGGTGTGCCAGGTTGCATCATCACGGATAACGCCAAGTACTTCTCAAATAGTGCTATGCAAAAACATAGCGAGAAGTATCATTTCAAGCTACACTTTTCGTCAATGTACAACGCACCAGCTAATGGTTTGGCGGAGGCATTTAACAAGACGCTCTGCAACATCTTGAAGAAGACCGTCAACAAGTCACAAAGAGACTGGCATAAGAAGATGGGCGAAGCATTATGGGCATATAGAACGACATATTGAACTGCCATAAATGCTACACTTTATTCTCTGGTGTATGGTGTTGAAGCTGTCTTGCCATTAGAGAAGCAAATTCCCTCATTGAGGATTGCTTTGCAAGAAGGCCTCATAAATGAAGAAAATATCAAGCTACGAATTCAAGAGTTGGAAGCCCTAGACGAGAAAAGGCTCGATGCACAACAACATTTAGAATGCTACCATGCTCGGACGTTGCGTGCATTCAACAAAGGAGTTCGGCCTCGATCCTTTCAAATTGGCGATTTGGTCCTTGTTGTATGCAGACCCATCATCATGACACACAAGACCGGTCCCAAGTTCAAATCAAAGTGAGATGGCCCTTATGTCGTCAGCGAAGTCTACACCAATGGAGCCTACAAAATTATGGCTGAAGACGGTTTGAGAATTGGCCAATCAACGGCAAGTTCTTGAAGAAATACTATGCTTGAAACAAGTGAAGACTGCTCCTTGTTTGCACGAGCTTAAACTGCAAATGATAAAAAATGTTTCAAGCCTGCATGAGCCTAAACTGCACAAGGCACCCAAAAAAAAAGTTAAAAAGTCCTAAATCCTCATCCTTGAACTACGTGATAACTTGATTCTTTCTTTGGAAGGATACGTAGGCAGCTTGAAAATTATATTCTTGAGTTCAGTCACATAAAAAAAATCTCTTTTTATTGCATAATGAGTTCTATTGTCAAAATGACTTATTACATGCGCAAAAAAAAGAATAAATCCTAAGTTACTAAACGATGATGAGCCCTTCACGTCCAAGATAGGCCTTTGAAGCTGTTGCGTTGCTTTTCAAAATCATTTTGGAACCTCTTTGCTTCCTCAAGTTCTTCAACAGTCAATTCTGGAGTCTCCTTGATTTGGACTTTCTGCTTCTCTAAATCGGCAAGCCTATTGTCATGAAGTAGAAGGCTCGCATCTAGGGACGCTATCTCCTGCTCCAACCTCCGCTGCTTCTCCTTTAAGTTCTCCAACGACTCAATCACAACTTGACGTTGACCAAGATCAGTTTGACAAAGTTCGATCGACTTAGCAATTTCAGCCTCCATATAAGGCAAACGTTGATCACATGTTCCTGGAGTAACTTTATACGTGCATACAAGCCGTGCTGCGGTATACTGAGTAGCACAAGTCATCAAGCTTTCTACCTTGTCTTTTAGTAGCGAAGGATCAAACCCATAACACTGAAGTTCAGCCACCATCTCGTCAAGGTCTTTCTTTTTAGAAAGAATGGTTCTTGATGAGTGCTTCGTGATGACGTCTTCAATTTGTTCACAAATTATAGTGACGGCCTGCATACGAATCTTTCGGAGCCCCTCGTTGGTGTCCATAACATCAATTTCACCGCGGATGACTTCGGAGAATGCCATATTGTTTAAAAGCCTCGGAGGGTTCACCGAAATATCTTCACGATTAACTTGTGGTGATTCATTTTGTTTGCATGCATCGTCTTCGTGAAAAGAATCGGTCTTCATTGGTTCTGTTGAAAAAGCACGAACCTCTTTCGAACAAGCTTCGTCTTCAAAAAGTGGGAGTCCTTCTAACTGAAAAGGTAAAAAAAAAAAAAAGAGTTCAGATCATGCATATAATGGCAAAAAGAGATGCATGGTGATGGTGGCGAACGTACCTCAACATAATTTGGTGTTTGTTGCGAGGGACCCGGAATTTCACCAAGAAAATTGCTATTGAGGAGAAATTCATCGTTGGTATTAAAATAAACAGAGCCAAGGTCGGGTTCAATCCTTCGACGCTTGAAGTTCACGTCCTTAGAACTATTGCTACTTCAACTTCTACTTTCAACTTAAGGTGACTCTGGGCGAGATGATGATCAGATGAGTCCCCATGACCTTCTACTTGGTGCGGTTCATTCGGAGAGTTGCTACTTGGGGGCAACGCCTTGATAGAAGATGCGTGAGGGTTATTGCCAAGTTCAATCTCGCGGGGAATCACTCTCTAGCGAGATGGTATCTCGCGGGGAATCACTTCCTGTCGAGACGACCTCTCGCGAGGAACCACTCTCTAGTGAAATGGCATCTCGTGGGGAACCACTTCCTGTCGAAATGGTATCTCGCAGGGAACCACTTTTTGGCGGGGCGGTACCACGCGAGCAATGATCTTGTCTTCTTTCGTTTTTAAAGGCTTGTGCGGTGACCCATGCATTGTTGTTGTAGTCATCTTGGGCATGGAACAATATACTTTGGACCACCATTCAACATAATCACGATTCACCATGTACTCTGTTAGAGCGCTCTCAGGCGGCAATGTCACTGTGCTCCTTGTCTCACGTTTGGTAAAGCTTTCCCAATGCCAATACGTCAAAGATAATGCGCCCGTTCGAATGTCCTTTTGAAGGCTTCCTGGGACATCTTGAACATAGCCAAACTGACGGCTGAAACGGTAAGGACTATAGGGTTGAACGACTCGCCGGTTGTCCTGCCTAAGAGTAAGAAATCCAGATTGAAGGCAGGTGAGGCAGACAATGTCTGAGCAGTTAACGTTCTCACGGTCAACGATCACTTTGCGTTCTTTAGGGACTATGGCTAAGATGTCCATCCCCACATTACGACATGCGTTGAATAAAGAATGAGCTTGTGCGTCTCCAAAATGCTTGGCCCCTGAAGTGAACCATGTGCGGTTTAAAGTTTTTAGGAAGAGTAGAATAAAAATGGGTGCCGAAGTACTCCGCCAACCACGTATACACGTAATGAAAGGGCAATGCGGCGACTTTAAACACGCTAGGTCGGATCAAGCCTGTGCCGTCCATAGGAAAGATGAATAGACACAACCAGCACGCGTAAAATGACACCAAGTAAGTAGACTCTATGTCTTCATCATCCACGCCCAAGTCATCAAACGGTGTGGAGTCGTCATCAGTTCGAGCTTGAACCTCATGGACTTCGCCAGACGGGTTGTACTTGTTTGGAGGTGCATCTTTCTTGTTCCGTACACTCTTGGCGGGCGGCCTCTTGTATCTCATAATGCCTTTGAACCAATATTGGATCCATGACGCGATCTTCACTTTTTGCCCTTTATCGTCCTCGCAAAGCTTGTGGTACGCAAGAAATAAAAACCTGCAACTCTTGGGAATGATTGGCTCACCACCTTTACCCTTGGCTGAAAAATCTTCGATAGATGGAACAACTTCATCGTAGAACCTTCTAGTTATGGGCAAGCCTTATATATGTCAAATCCCTCAAAGAAATAGACATCTCGCCACACAATGTGTGAAGAGTATTTGTGCTAGGGCACCAATACTCACAAAAGGCCCGCATCACAGGTGCAACATGGTCATAGTTGAAGAGCGATGCAAACACCGCTCGGTAGAGGCCTATTTTGTGGATGAGATCTCCGCTTCGGCTCAAGAGGTCTTCTAACCACTCCCAGTAACGTTCTGTGTAGGAGAAGGCTACATTGGCACGAAACCCTCTCCATTGCACTGAACCATTGCACGTACGGTCGCTGAGAAGCACGAACGATGTTTGAGGAACATTATGGTCATGGTGGGCAGACTTCAAAATCCATACATCTGCGCTTCGCTTCTCACTGGTGAATTTGGCTGATTGAAAGGTGGCCAGCTGACATGATTGTTGGAAAGCCCACCGAGGAATATGACCTGAACCATCGTACGAGGGAGACTCGAGGGCGCGCTACCCAGTCAATGAAGGATAGGTATATAAGGTGGTGTCATCGCTTTGAACGTCATTAATGTCTTCAAGGATAATAATTGTGCCTTTCTTGAAACTTTTGAAAAATGCTGTGCTAAGTGGTATACGTCTACACAAAGAATTGATTTGTTGAAAGGAGTGCGCCTCGCGGCCTTAAACTTCTAGTGCGCCTCGCTGCCTTAAGATTCTGCTGCGCCTTGCCGAGTAAGGTTTCTGCTGTTACTGAAGATGGATAACTAAGATATACCTCGCGACCTACACATACAAGATAAAAAAAAAGAAGAAGGAGAAGTCAGTGAATTATATAACTCTGCGCCATAGCAATCAAATCAAAAGAAGTAAAAAAAAAAAAAGAAAAAAAAAAAAGTGTACTGCTTATCTCGCAGCTAGATGGTTGTAACTTTGTGATGAAGAATGTTAAACCGGAAGCTCTAATTTATAGTGCAGTCGTTCCTCATTGAAACTGGAAAAGTATGGAGAATCAAGCAAATCAAGAAAGAAATACATCAAAGGATTCCGCCCACTACTTGGAAACTTTACCAAATCAAATTCGTAGGAATCCTTGCGAATTAAGGAATCCCTACAAAATTTGGATATCCTATAAATTCAAGGAATCTCTACAAGAAAATAGGGAATCCTTACAAAATTAGGAATCCCTATCAATTCAGGAACTCCCACAAAATTAACCCATTAACATAGACTTCAAGTTGCGCCTCTGGCACATGACGACAGCATGGCTACGACGCACCATGAAGTGGGGGTATTTGTAGAGATAAAATTTAACGATAATAATAGTCGTTGAATAATCCAAGCAAATACATGGCTCGTGAGTCAACAAAATTGGAAAGCCGTCAGAAATAACACTTGGCAACGTGGAAATGGTCGGCCGACAACAAAACCTTAAATCCCGATTGAAATCAATTATCAAGTGTCGATTGATGATCAGATATCAATTAAATTAAATTAATCAGACATCCCCAAAAATAATTGGTGATGGTTCGCCAGTGTCAGGACCCGCCCCGAATTTCACCCTGAAACCCGATGTGAGTCCTGCGGGGACCACCTCCAAGGAAAACTTACCGAAGGACTCGGTAAACCTCCCTTGAAAATGGACAACCCTAACCCGGAAAAATTAAAGAACACTTAACCAATAATATAAATTCTTCAACTTAATCCAAATAAAATAATACACAGATATTTTTCTGAAAGTATTCAGAGCTACTACAAGCAATACAACGGAAGCTACTAGAAATCCTAGTGATTTAACAGAAGACCTACTGGTGAACAGTAGTGGAGAAATGAGGGACTATGCCTCGTCGCCTCCTTCTAGACCCCACCCGAACTCTGCAGACTGGACATTTAAAAACGAAGGAAAAGCCCAGGGGAAAATATTTCATCACGTCATAGTAAGTGGACAAAAATGTAATTTCAACAACAATAATATTTTCCCAAGAAATTATCAATGAAAACGACTAGTTCTGGCTAGTCCCCAAATCATAAACAAATCAGCCTCTCAGGCTCAATCTATAAAATATATATATTTCAGTATGTATTAACCACTCGTATGCTCTATGTATGCTATCTATGAATAAACTTTAAATTAGATAGTCACACCAGGCTAATACGATTGCGTCTAACGCTCACGTCGCTCCATACTGGCATTTTTCCTCAGAATGGAGGATACAAGGCCGAGTGGTTTAAATACGTGCACACTCCTTGTACGATTTCTATGAATGAATGGAAAAACATAGAATAATTTCAACAAGTATAAAATCGTACAAGGCTACTACGTTCGCGTCTAACGCTCACGTCACCCCAACTGGCATTCGTCCTCAGAATGGGGTCCATCACGTATATAGCTAGCTAGCATTCTCTCTCTCTCACACATACTATTCTCGGAATTTTGCCTCGAGTATAATCGCAGAAAATCTATTCTCAATTTTGGAAAAATATAATAACCAACAAAGGAAAGTACTCAACTAGAAAACAATTCAAACACATTATATAAAACAAAAGTCCACTCACAACTTAGGCCTAAGCCTGACGTCGGTCGGAGGTCTCCTCTGCTCGAGCCTCCTCGCGTCTTGTTCCAAACAAAATTAATTCCTTAAAATAAAACACCGACAAAACATGCATAATTAAATATGCTTCGCGCTCAACTAAGCCTAACACTCCAAAATCTTAAATCCACTGCGAACCTCAAAACTCCACAAATTTTACCGACTTCCTCAAAATCACCTTCCACCAAATAAAATCCAATGGCCGGATTATAAATTAATAATCCGCCAAAAATACCAAACTTAAATAAATCTTAAACCTATCCAAAACTCCTCCAAAAATTATAAAACTTATTCCATTAAACTCCTCACATTTTTCTCCACCAAAAACATTTTCTCGCCGGCGGCGGCCGGTGACCAATTCCGGCGACCTCCGATGGTCACCAAATTTTGGCACCATCTTCCTCTAAACCTCCTCTACAACATTCCTAACTACCACAAACTCCAATTCTAAGCCTAAGCACATCAATCGAATGGAAATACACAAAAAGCCCTAGAAAATTCAAATTCCGATTTCTCCTTACGTAGCTCACGACGGAGCGAGCCCTTTGGAGGGATTGAAGCGCGGGAGGAGGGCTTCCTTTTGGGCTATGGCTCGCCAGATATGGCGGCCGGAGGAGGGAGTTCCGGCGAGAAAACCGATTCGGCAGCCAGGGCTTTCGGGCGGCGTTTCTCCCTCACGGCGGCGCTAGGGAGGCTGCCACCAGTCTAGAAATGTAGCTGGAAAGGAGACCGATCGAACGGGACCGGTCCAGCGGCGAACGGAGGCCAGACGGCGGCGGTCGGGTGTCGGAAAAGGATTCGGCAGAAACTGCTCGAGAGGAAACCGGGAAGAGAGAATCGGGAGAAAAAAAAGAAAATGGACTTGGGCCTTTAGCCCACCCGGTCAAACAACACCTCTTTAAACCCACAAATCTAAAATTCAACACCCCAAAAATAATACCCCAATAAAATTACCTTTTACTAGCAAAAATTACCATTTTTTACCGTCGTCAAAATTTCTTCCTTAGAATAATTCCCTCAAAATATTAGTCCCTCAACACCCTCTGGGAACTAATTAAATTATACACTTAGTGACGAACTGGACTTCGCAATAAAGGTAAAAATTAAGGTTCGGGGCGTGATAGCCAGCGGTCAAGCAAGCTAGAGAGTAGAGTTCGTGAGGCGAACTGGACTTCGCAAGGCGAACTGGACTCCGCAAGGCGAACAAGACTTCGCCAGGCGAACCGGACTTCGCCAGGCGAACCGGACTTCGCGCTTGTAGATTTACATGAAGGCGAGGTGAGATGGCTCCGCGCGCGTAGATTTACATGAAGGCGAAGCGAGATGGCTCCGCGTGCGTAGATTTACATGAAGGCGAGGCGAGATGGCTCCACCCGCGTAGATTCACATGAAGGCGAGGCGAGATGGTTCCGCGCGCGTAGATTTCCATAAAGACAAGGCGAGATGGCCCCTCGTAGGGAACCTCGCGAGGGAGCTAGACGACAGAGTTCGCATGCATGCGGGGATGTACGTCCAAGATAAGTCGTCCGCGAAGTGGGACCAGAAATCACCGCTTGCTTGGAAATCAAGGTTCCTCGCAAGATACCTTCCATATCCGCGAGATGGCTTGCCCCTTACTAAGGATCTTGATCAAAACAGGAGATTCAATCCAAAACGATCTGGGCATATCTAAATCTTAAGATTTGATTATATTGAAATCGGCAAGTAAATCAATCAGTCAAGATTCATTGATTCGATTAAGGAAATGTTATTGATTCAGAATCTTCATTACATGCCTTAAGTGGAGGCATGTTAACACTATAAATACCCCCTCTCATACCGAGAGGAGGGGGGCATAAACAAGGCAGCGAACTAGAGAGAGAGAGAGAGAGAAAATGCCTCCGCGAGCTCAGAAGTCTCCCCAAAATCCTTGAAATACTATCAAGCTCCCCAAATAGCCAGTTCTTCAGTAAACCCTTGAAGAACTATCAAGCTCCCCAGATAGCCAGTTCTTCACTAAACCCATATCCAAATCCCAAATACTCGTTACGTGATCAACCTGCGTAACCCTCAAGAACAAGTGTTTGTCACCCTTGAGTTAAACCTATATTCGGAGATAGAATCAGAGGAATTCACAAAGATTGTAACCCGCATTCGCATTGATTAAATTAAATTATCCTTTGTACACGTGTTGTTCTGTTATTTGTTGCAGATATTTTTGTGTTTACAAGGGAACAAGAGCTTCATGCCCCCGTAAGCATTGAAGCACACCAAGAAGATCAGGTTGTGGCAAGCTTCGTCTTTTGACATCCCAAAAGTACTCTCAGCCTCTTCCAAAACCTTGGTTGCAGACTCATAGAAAGCCTTGTAGACCTTGTTATAAGCTGGTTTGACAAGAAGGGCGGGAAATGGAAACGTGTGCAGCAAGAGATCTTCTAGAACGTTCAGCAACTTGGGCAGTCCCAGTGTTATCTGAGGAGTGAGCTGGGGTAAGAGCCAGAGTGTGACAAGGGTTGCGGCTTTGAATCCCAATGCTGTGCTTGAAGGGTTTTGGCCGCAGAACAACTCAAAGATGAAGTTGAGGGATGTTTGGTCATTGAGTGAGTTGAAGTCTGATGTGTCATCTTTGGCCAGTTGAGCTTCGGCCTTGACAAAGAGGTCGGAGAAGTGAGTTTGGAAAAGTGGGATAACATTCTTGTGGTTAGCATAGAGTAGAGACAAGAAGAAGTTTTTGAGAGAAGTGTGTTTGGCTTCCGATGGGTCTAGAAATGAGCAAATGCGATAGCCACCGGTGAAGTTAGTGGAAGGCATGTAGGTGCCATCAAATATGTTACGCTTTTCGACTTTTGAATTGTCGAAGAGGATCGGAAAGCTTTCGGCGTCCAGAACTACGACGACCTTTGGATTTGAGGCAATGAAGGGGACCGGGAGGCATGTTGGTTCGGAAAACTGTGGATTTGTACTTTGCCATTCGGGTTTTGAAGAAGTCGTCTCTGCCTTGGTTGTAAAAAAAGTCGTAACGATCTTTGATTGCGCCAAAGAATGGCCAGTCATAGTGGCCAGGAACTTCTTTCAGAGAAAGGTTTGGCTTGTTTTGAATTTGAGAAGAAGACGGTGAGACCATTGTTGCCTGAAAAAACTGTAGTGATGCTTCTAGACTCTGGAGATTAATTTTGGATAGGGGTGTGGGTTCTGTAGTTGATACCCAAAGTGTGCATTTATAGACATGTCATTTGTATGTGTTTGGGGAAGAAAAAATTAACCACATGGAATAAATGGAGCTAAAAGATTCGACGATCGAAAATGTAAATAACGTGGAGGAAAAAAGCAGACGAGATATTGGACCATTTTTGTCTACATAGATTTTGTATTATTTGAGATGAACAATCTATCATGCATTACTGCAATTAATCTAATGGAATCAAACACATAATGCATAAAACGTGTCATTCTTATTGTCCAAAACGTCCAAAGTTCATATGATCATTTAAAAATAATCGAATTTGATGTCTCTCACTACCTTGGTCCTCAATCCTGAGAACACATTTCTAAAAATGAAAAAAAAATTGTGCCAATGAGAATACATAATAATATATAACCACAGTAATATCATTAAACTCATGTACGTATCATATATATGCTGTCGACGTACTTGTGGATTAATAATTAGTTGCACACCTCTTTCATCTAATTAACCGTGATTAATTAACTGGATGAAGAATGGTTCTCCATGAGATCGAGAAGAAATGAATGGCCTGAAACATACATTAGGCTAAGCATATCACATATGCCAAAATGATCCCGGACAAAAATTGGGTGATATTTGTTTGTACATATCACATATGCCAAAATGATCGACAATCTGCCTTGTCTAATAATCTTGAACTCGATGTCATCGATCAGAGCAGCAGAAATATTGAACCACACACGGCCCAATTGATATATCTATACGGTCGGAAAACGCATAGATTTTCCGGTGGTCCAGTGAAGAGATAAATGTGAAACCAACACCGTTCTAATGAAGAAGCTCTGGTTTGGCATTATCTATGTGAAAGCATGATAATGAAGAAGCTGACAAACTGATTCATGACATCAATGTGCTACACATGCACGTAGTGTTAATTAGCAGAGATATAGGAATGGTAAGTGTGACTGTGTGAGAAGGAATGTATTGGCATATTGGCTATTCGTATTCAACAGAAGGACTACTCCTAATGAAGGTGGGAAAAGAGGAAAGAAGATTGCATATTAGGAAAAAACATAAAGTCTAGATCAAAGGCATAATCAAAGGTATCATGATAAAGATCAAGGTAATGAGATTTTAACATCTCATATATGGTAAGTGGATTTGGTTTTCAAGTTGATACGTTTCCTTGATTGAGAAATTGTTATGGAAAAGTATTATTTCTAAGGACTTCCATATCAGGAACATTAATTGATAATTTGCAAGATATCTTGTTTCCATATCAGTAAGGTTCATATCAGTACCTGCATAAACATATCTGATCCTATAGGCTTCATCATTGTTCACAAGTGATTAAGAAATTGATTTATGTTTTATCTAATGGCTATGTTATACCATGAAACTGATATGTGTTTTGGAAAGTGCAAAATCATGGTTGTCTGATTGCATCTTTTCATAAACGAAATTTGATCTTGTCATTGAAAGGTATCAGTTAAGGGGGAGTGTTTCACACTATAAATTGCTTCTACTGTGATTAGAAAAAACAAGTTTTTTTGTACAGGTTGAGAAAAGACTGTGTTATCATTGTCTCTGAGTTGATATTGTATTCATGTTTATCTTACAAACTGCTTGTGTGTATCTGATATAGACTAAGTTTCTCTCTTCTTACTTGCATACACGTTGCATTTGAGATTTGTGAACAAATGCTTATTGAGAAAGCTAAGTCTGGAAGGAATAGAGAAACCAGTTGTGTCAAAGGACCAAGGTGGTTGTCAGATTAGTGTTCTTCTGAGGGATACAATCTGAGAAGAAAAATTGAGAGTGAGCAAGTCTCAGTTGATGTTGCACAAATATTTATTGTGTGAGAATCAGTTGCAGAAGAGTCTAGTTGTGTGAGAATTAGTACAGCTGAGTGTGTGAGATATTAGATGATCAGTTTAGTTTCTCTTGATAGAGTTATCTTAACTGACTTACTTGTGTGAGAAGAAGAGAGTATATTGTATAAGTTGTGTAATTGTGTGAGAATTACCACTTGTATACTTTTGAAGATTAAAAGAATAATTTTTCTTGGTGTTTTTTCCCTCATTGAGGTTTTGCACCGAGCCATTGAAATTACTTGTTCTATTTGTGTTGTATCTGTGTTTAATCCATTTCTATATCTTCAGAATGAATGAGTTGTCAAAGTACGTAGGCGCCCATGCTTATTCCTAGCTAGCTCCCGCGGATCTTATCTCAGCTCAGATCAGCCTCCGGAGTCGGGACAGAAGATTGACATATCCGGCCGGCCATCCGGGGATGATGGTCCATAGATACATTACGACTTCCAAGAAACTAGTCGTGTATAGGACACCATGCATCATGCAGTGGAGTTTTGACAATAATAACTGATGAATCTCATAACTCAGTAGATCCACGATATATATACAGAAAATAGATCAGAGAATACCGAGTTACAGTTTAGGGACTTTAGGCCTTTACGGTTTTGCAAACTCATCCATTAATAAAAGTTGCACGGACTTCCTACTTTTTGTAGGTTTAGGGTTTAGGAGTTCGTGTTTATACTTGGGAAAAAAAAAATTTACTAAGATCTTGTAGGGTTTTACCCCGAAGGGAACCCTTCCAAAAATTCTCAAGGTCATTGAGCTTAACCCAGACCCAAGGGGGTTTGGAAATAGTTTTCAACCAGCAATAGACGCGCCTCGGTTAGAACCTCATTAGCTGCGTCATTGCACCAAGCGCAAAGATGCTTCATGCCATTCTCTTGGCTCTATTTTATAACGATTAGAGAACTGATTTTCTTCTTCCCCACGATGTGGGAGTAAAGAACCCAACGCAAAGCATCATTAACTATTTAACTTCTCCAGCAGATGAACACCAGCTGGTAACTTGAACAAGTAAGACCTTGACTAGCTAGTTCAGTTACCACTTGTCCACAGCCTGAATTACAGAATGGACAACATTAGTACTAGTACGTGGTGGAAGTGTGTCAGCTAACGCCAGCTTCCTTAAGAATATATCTACACAATTTTTGTTTAAGGGAATCGTTAATCAATGTCGACCTAGATACCTTGCCTGTGTTTGTATAAACCATGGATTCTCACCATGCCTAGCATCAATTTCATGTCTTTTACCTCGTCAATTTTCATCATCATCTTCTTCAATAACAGCTAGCTACAACAATATCTAGCAAAAATCACTGAAATTAAGATGCAATCATCGATCATCTCCCCAGCATGATCGAAGAACAAGAAACCTGCGCGAAGTACTTTTATCATTCAATACAGGCCGAAATATAAGAACCACAATTCAATTAGTTACAAAGAGCTCAATCCCAAGTCAAATTGTTAGCACCATATCCATGAATGAGTTGGGCCAAAGTTTTCTGTATAGATTGTGTAAGGCCTCATAATCTGATTAATTAATCTCAGATTGTATGAACCGCTCTTTTAAAAACAACAAGCCGCAACAATAAGCTTGAAAGAAGATGCATCTTTATAAGTATCAGCTAATTATGATCTACGATGCTACTACTTCCTGCAGCATTGATATTTATCAGCTAAATATCCATTTTCCTCTCGTGTGGATTCCTATAATAACAAATGACCAGGTTTATGAACAGTGAAATTTGGCATAGCCGTCAAGTGACATCTGTAGCAAGAAACTGCGAAAGGGTTTATGATATTGGATTAAGAAATACCACCCTCATTTCTTTTAGCATTTTCTAATGGCTGCACCATACCCTTTTCTGATTCTTCTTGTTTATAAAAATCGGATTTGTCGTAAGAGTTTTGTGGAGTGAGCTGGGGAACGTGTTTGATGGTTAGCACACAAGATCAAATCTGGCTTAGCCAATTAAGTAAGTTGCGGTTATATATAAAAGATATGATCACCGTTTTATGACCTTTCGGGTGTTAAATATAGAAACAGTCATCATCAACCTCGCCCAGCTGGTTCTACACCTTTTCACTTTTCTATTATACTGCGTATAAGTTTGATAACCTAAAATAATCGAGGGGATGGATTCTGTTAATTGTTTTGCAGACGTGTTTAGGAATAGGAGGCAATCCCTAAACTAGTTAAGGTTTAGATTACTACGTAAGCAATTTAATATTTGTGATTTTACTAAATTGGAAAGTTTGATCAGCTGCCTGAACTATGCAAATCAACCTTAGGTTACAAGATTTTCTTTCTTCTATATTAGTGTGTTATGAGTCTCAGACAGGCCTAAAGTACTTGAAATGATGTTTTTTATAACTTTATAAGTTGACAGAACGAACATACATGCTTGTTATCTAACCATTAATTTGACTGGAGTTAGCAGATGTTCATATTTCACAGGTGTTAGTACATCGTATGTGAGAGATAGAACATCGGTTATACTCGCTTAAGAAGACACATATTGCCACATAAAATGGACTTGAGCCTTAACTAAGTCCAAGAAACCTACATTATCCCTTTATGGCATAATGGTAATACACTCTCTAATAAGGGCAAAGTGGTATCCACCCTATCTCTATAAATACATGTTCCACCCCTCACTTGGGGACACTCCATCTCCACCCTATTCACACCTTATTTCTACTCACATATGGCTGACTTAGGCATTGGAGGGTCGAAGACCGGTAAACCCGGTCTTCCTTCTAACGCCCTTTATTCATGATTGACAGGTTATGGGTCTTGAAGATGATGTTCTCGCATTCTGTGTGATTCATCCCCTCAGCAATCACACCGAAATAATTGGCGCTAGAAGGAGGGCGCCTCAAGTGGAAACCCTCACATGGCTCACCATGAGCATATTTATGATTCGGCAAGAATTCCTTTTTTTGGAAATTTTTCTTTCCCCGGCGACACTGTTTCTCCCTCTCCCTCTCATGTAAATCCTCCCAATATCACATCTCACTTAAATGAATATCAACTTTTCAAGCTTTTCGGTTTCGAACACTGTGAAAAATGAGGAGAGAGAAAGTAGATCTGGATTACTTTTCAACTTTTTAACCACCACAAGGTAGCTCACCTTCCCAGCCATCATACTTGCCATCTTCCAATGAATCCAGCGTGGCCTCCCCGACCTCCGGCCAAGGCCCACGCGCCGGTGAGCAGCGCCCAAAGAACTGATCTGGATACCCAGCTTCCCTCAACTACGACACAACGTCCTGGTAGTAGCTTCCCAACAATGATACGTTGTCAATCCAACGAGACCCATTCCAGTAGTGAGACCAGCCACGCCAGTCACAACGGCGACACAAGGTCCCGGTAGGGATATGCTCTCGGTCTCGCGACCCCAATCTCGGCACCCTCACTGTTGGTTCCCCTGGCGGACTCCCCAATTCCCCTGGCGGACTCCCTTGGTCTCCTTAATTCCCCTGGCGGACTCCCCTGGTCTCCCTAGTTCCCCTGGCGGACTCCCCTGGTCTCCCCACTTCCCCTGGCGGACTCCCTTGGTCTCCTCAGTTCCCTAGCGGACTCCCCTGGCAGACTCCCACCCATACATGGACACCCATAACTGCTCTGACCCACGCGCCGGCCCTCCTCGGCCTTCCAAGCTCCTGGCCAACCCTCCCCGGCCTCCCGAGCTCCAAGCCACCACCCCCCCGGCCTCCCGAGATCTCGGTGCCCTCTCCCTAGGTCTCAATCGCATCCAAACTACACAGCTCTCCATCCCGACCTCCTAGGACTCCTCTCTCCCGGCAGTAGGATATGAAAAAAAAATATTCTAGACACCCATTCCAGTAGCGAGACCAGCCACGCCAGTCACGACGGCAACACAAGGTCCCGGCAGGGATATGCTCTCGTTCTCGCGACCCCAATCTAGGCACCCACCCCCCCCCCCCCGGGTTCCTGCCAACGGGACTTGCCTTCGCCTTTGGCACCCGCTTGGCACCCCTCTCCCGGGGACGCCCTCCCGTGTCTCGGTGTCTCTCTCCCAAGCTCCCCAACCTCTCGTTTCGGTGCCCCGCCACCATAATCTCTCACGACACTCCTCTATTCTCCGTGTCTCCATCTCGAGACCAATCCCTAGCCCTCCCGGCTCCCGGAACAGGTCATCTCTTGGTATCAGGACTCATCACTCCCGACACTTGTGGTCTCGGCACCCAGCAGCCTGCTCCCGGCACCTCCCCTTCCTGAGACTGGGTTACAGGTCTTCCACAATCGACTAAGTGTTGAATGCAGAGCTCACAAGCAGACACCTCGCACTATACTTCCATTATTTCTTTGAAGGTTAATCGATAACCACATATATTTTGTGCTACATGCATTGACACATACATGATGCATCTATCCCACTATATGATTACTATCTATGCCTCTGGCTGAATACTTCTCTCCGTTACCACGTGACTATAGGCGCTGTCCATTATTTGGTTCGTATGTCAACGAAGTTCGTATCCAATCTAGCTCGCTACCTTGATAGCATCTTAACTATCTAGTCCAGATCAATTGCCACTTTACCATGCCCCCTCGACACTATATAATCATATCAAGCCAAGCTCCAACAACATTTCACCTACAATGCTACATACTTCTCTATGATCTATCTGTGGGCATTATGACACAAAGTTCTCATGAGTCATGCCCCTATCAAATGGCCACACCTCGTCTACTTATCTACTTGTCAAATATGACAGTCACATGCTACAGACTCATACTTGGGTTATCATGGCTTCTCTTCCCTACATCGGTACACATACAATATTACTTCTTGGCAGAGCAATATTATCTTCAATGATGAGCTCAATAAGTACGTCATATCATCGGTTCGACTACTCCATTGGGATTCTTATACCAAGCTCTTTGACCGACATATGGGGTCTCATATCAACAACTCCAATTTTTCTACAATATCTATAGCGGCTCTACACGGCTCCAGATAAGTCTTACTTTACACTATTTAATTGAGTTATTATCATACAAATAATATGCCTCATGCATCATAATATTCTTGAGCATGCTTATTACATGTCATAGAGTTAGCAAACACTCTTTACCATGTACACATGTTACATATATTCTCATGTACATGCTAAATACACATACTTGTAAACCATATGACACTTACTTCACATGATTGCAAGCCATACATTGCTATATATCTATCTATGATTTTACTCTCTCACACAAGAGTCGTGATCATGGCACAGCCGAGAGCCATGCAACTTATGCCAACAAAACATAAGTGAAACATCATTGACACTTCATTTCACATGGCACACAGTCATGCCGACCTCTCGACTACGCCATTGACGGTTGCACACACAACATGTGTAAACAGCGAGCACTCAAAGGTGCAATCTCAGGCACACACACAACATGTGTAAACAGCCAGCATTCAAACATGCAATCTCAAGCTACACACACAACATGTATAAACAGCCAGCATTCAAACATGCAACCTCAGGCTACACACAGCATGTGTAAACAGCCAACACCCAAAGGTGCAATCTCAAGCTACACACATCACGAGTGTACACAGTCGGCATACAAACATGCAATCTCTCCCGGCACTGGGGGACTTAGGCAATAGCCTTGTATGCCGGCATTTACCATACCTCATGACATGTTCTCGATACAATTTGGCACCACTCGCCTTACCCTATCGGCATCTTGGCTATGCTTCCTAGCATCCTCTCGATATCCTTGCCATGCTTCCTAGCGTGCTCTCACTATGCCCTAGTGGCACCTCTCGCCATGCCTCAGCGGCACTTCCTCCTTGTCTCAACGACACCCTCACTATGCCCTAGCGGCACCTCTCGCCATGCCTCAGTGGCACTTCCTCTTTGCCTCAACGGCACCCTGGCTATGCACTAGTGGCACCTCTCGCCATGCCTCAGCAACACTTCCTCCTTGCCTCAACGGCACCCTGGCCATGCCTAGTGACACCATCGTCATGCCTCAGCGGCACTCCTCGCCACACCTTGATGGCACACTTGCCTCGATAGCGAAATGGTGAACTACATTTGGTTTGATCCCATAAATGGGTACGTAGGCACTCTAGCACTCACCTAGAGGCAACCACAAAATATGTCACCACAATCTCCCCTTGGAACGCATGCTGGAATAGCTCAGCTAGCTAGAGCATATAGTTGATACAACTCAAAGGCTACTAAACGCCTAAGGCATACAAACATGTTGGTACCCGTTACGCACCCGAGGTGCTCACCAGCATTCCCACACCTGGCACCAAGTGGTACCACAACTTCGACTCCTCATCGCCCTGCAATCCCCAGACACTACATGGGAGCAACGACCTCAGTGTCACAATCATATGTCTACCTCCGGGTAAGATATCATGACATCACGACTCCTCATAATGTGACAGAGTTATAGCAACGCACGATGTACCCCACTTAGAGGGAGCCGGTCCATCCCCTCCCTTGCATGGGGACTGGTTATGTCGCCACTAGTAAGACTCATACTCTCGATATTCTATCATATAAAGTCCTCACCCAAAAGAATCTCTTGACCGCGAACTTGGGGACTTGTTAGTACATCATATGTGAGAGATATAACATCGGTTATACTCGCCTAAAAAGACACATATTGCCACATAAAATAGGCTTGGGCCTTAACTAAGCCCAAAAAACCTACATTATCCCTTGAGGGCATAATGGTAATACACTCTCTAATAAGGGCAAAGTGGTATCCACTCTATCTCTATAAATACATGTTTCACCCTTCACTTGGGAACACTCTATCTACACCCTATTCACACCTTATTTCTACTCACATATGGCTGACTTAGGCATCGAAGGCTCGAAGGCCGGTAAACCCGGTCTTCCCTCTGATGCCTTTTATTCATGATTGACAGGTTATGGGTCTTGAAGATGATGTTCCCGCATTCTGTGTGATTCATCCCCTCAACAATCACACCGAAACAACAGGCATTCAAGAACTCGATAATTTAGTCAGATTACGTACTACAATGCTTAGACGTAGGAACTCCAACTTCACACGTACGTACGTATTTGGTGATGTCAATATTATAATACGACGTTTCACAGTGAGAGATTTAATCTACTCCTGGATTAGGTTTGGTTTGATTACCATGCATAAACCTTTCTACTAGTTGTTGTTTTTGGCCGGAACGTACCTTTCCAAGTACGTACTAGTTGAAACGTACATAATCTTATTAGGGTTTTCGATTATTGGCTCGTCTCAGAGCATTTTTAGCAATGTTAGCTAGCTGCCTAGCTATTTTATAGTCAAATATTAGCTAAAACATCTAAAAACTCATATTGCCGCGCCCATTGGAAAATATGTATGCATCAGTTAACTTTATGCCTATTCTTTTAGTCAAGATTCTATCTCTTTTAACTATTTGATAAAGTGAGCGAGATAGCTAAAAATTAAAATGAATACTTACTTACGAGTCTTGTGCACCTTCCAAAATTAATAAAAGCTTATACAAGATGCTCTTAACCACCACAAAATGGAAATAAAACTCATAGTTGTTGAAGGAGAACATATAACGAGAATAACCGTCTACTCATTTATTGATAGAAATGCCTATTTATAAGCATTACATAGAGTCTCCCGAAGGATCTAGAACATCTATCAATACTGTAATCTATTTTAATAAGGAAACGATTAGGTCAAGACACATAACAGAAGGACAGGAAAGTATTTTCCTTAAACACTCCCCCTTGTGTCGCGTGCCTAATACGACATAGTGCATAAGATGTTGCCTTGTTAAAAACTTTGTCAAGTAAAACAAAAACCTCGTGGGCAAAACAAAAGACTTGGATGAAGGGAAAAAGAGCACAACGCATCAACTACAATTGAAGATAACATGTGATGTAGACACCCTTGATGTCTACATAATGACTCCCCTTGATTGGTAACTCAATCTTGAAGTTCAAATAAACGATGCATGCCAATGCTCTTCACATGTTTCTCAAAGGTAGATTTAGGTAGAGACTTAGTGAACAAATCTGCTACATTATCCTCATAACTCACCTGGTTCACATGGATATTCAAAAACTGTTGCTGGTGCTGATGTTAAAAGAATCGGCATGATATGTTTAGTGTTATCACCCTTAATGTAACCTAACTTCATCTGTTCAATGCAAGCCGCATTATCCTCATAGATGCAAGTTGGTTCAGCCGTAGTAGATGGTAATTCACTAGACTCTCAAATATGAGACACTACAGACTAAAGCCAAACACATTCTTCAACTGCTTCATGTAGTGCAATAATCTCCGCATGATTCGAGGAAGTAGCAACAAGGGTTTGCTTGGTTGATCTCCAAGATATCGTCGTATTCCCAATTGTGAACACATATCTAATTTAGGAACGTCCTTTATGTGGGTCAGAGAGATACTCAGCATCAGCAAATCCAACTAACACATTATTCGGCGTTTTAGGATAGGGGACTAGTCTACCATGCGCATGAACCGCGACTATGGCAGCGTCGAACACAGTCTCTTGGTGGGAGGCCGAGGGCTGTGATCCACCGATCCCAGATAGGATATTTTGCTCTCTTCTTTCACTGTAGGGAAAGAATATGCCTAAGTCAATGAAACCTTTCAAATACCTGAAGATGTGCTTAACACCATTCCAATGACGATGCGTTGGCGCAGAGCTAAATCTAGTTAACAAGTTCATAGAGAATGCAATGTTTGATCGAGTGCACTGAGCCAAATATAACAGAGCTCCAATCGCACTAAGATATGGAGTTTCAGCTCCTAGGATCTCTTCATCGTCATCTTTCGGACGAAACAGATTCTTTTTAATATCCAGACTTCGGGTAATCATGGGAGTGCCAAGAGGATGTGCTTTGTCCATATGAATCGCCTGAGCATCTTTTGGACATAAGCCGACTGGTGTATTAAGATTCCAGTCCCTCGATGCTCTTGTTCAATGCCTAGGCAAAATCGAGTCTTCCCAAGATCTTTCATCTCAAACTCGGATTTCAAGTAGCTAATCGTCTCATTGATTTCATTGAGATTTTCGATGATATTCATATCATCAACATAGAATGCTACAATTGCAAATCCGGAACTTGTTCTTTTTATGAACACGCATGGGCACAAATCATCGTTCTTGTATCCCTTCCCAATCAAGTAATCACTTAGACGAGTATACCACATTCATCCGGATTGTTTCAATCCATATAGTAAACGTCTCAATCTAATGGCATAAGAACTCTGTGGTTTAGAGTCACTTGAATTGGGCAATGAAAGGCCGTCAAGCACTTTCATATATATCTCTGTATCAAGATCCCTATAGAGATATGCGGTAACCACATCCATAAGCTGCATATTCAGTTTTTCGAACACTACTAAACTGACCAAGTAGCGGAAAGTAATGACGTCCATAACAGGAGAATACGTCTCCTCATAATCAATACCAGGGTGTTGCGAGAATCCTTGCGCCACAAGTCTAGCTTTATATCGCATGACTTCATTCTTCTCATTACACTTCCGAACAAAGACCCATTTATGTCCAACAAGCTTAACATTTGGTGGGCATGGCACAACCGGACCAAAAACTTGCCTTTTCGATAGGGAGTCTAGTTTAACCTAGATTGCATCTTTCCATTTCGGCCAATCTGCTCTACGTTAACATTCTGCAACAGAGCGAGGCTTTATTTCATCATCGTCAATAATCTTCTGAGCGACGGAATAAGCAAAAGCATCATCAATAGACATGGAAGAACTATCCATAAGAACGCACGCACTTGTGAAATTTAACGAGATTTCTTTGTTCTCTGACATCAACATTGATTCTGAGGCATCCCCTAGAGGTTTCAATATCGATTCATGGACATAGCTATAGTCAGAGACAATCTCATGTGATGGATTGACAGTATTGATGATGAGCGGATCATTTTGTGCCTTGATGTCTTGCTTTTTTCACGGCAAGACATCGATCGAATCTGCAACTTTCTGAAGATCGAGAATTCTTTGCACTTCAATCTCGCTCTGAGATGTGCGGGGATCATAATGAGACATAGTGGGGATAGACCACGACAATTCCTGTTGTTCAACTAGAACATTACCATTCCTTTCTCCCCCTAACGACGGGAAGTATGTCTCATCAAAGTGACAATCTGCAAATCTTGCAGTAAAGAGATCTCATGTCAAAGGTTCTAAATAGCGGACAATCGTTGGTGCTTCAAAGCCAACATATACACCCAATCGTCTTTGAGGACCCATTTTAGTATGCAGTGGAGGCGTAATAGGCACATAGACCGCGCAACCAAATATGTGTAAATGTGAAATGTCAGGCTCATATCCAGTTACCAACTGGTACGCACTAAATGGTTGGTTGGTGGTGGGTCTGAAACAAATAAGTACAGCTGCATGTAAAATTGCATAACCCCATGCAGAGACAGGTAGATTGGTGCGTATCACCAAAGCCCGAGCCACAAGCTGTAATCGCTTGATTTTTGCTTCTGCAAGACCGTTTTGTGAATGAACATGGGGAACGAGATGTTCGACATCAATCCCAAGAGACATGTAATAATCATCAAAAGATTTTGATGTAAACTCTCCTGCATTATCCAATCGAATAGACTTGATCGAATGGTCAGGGTGGTGAACCCTGAGTTTAATAATTTGAGCCACGAGTTTAGCAAATGCAGCATTCCTTGTGGATAGCAAAGTGACGTGTGACCAACGCGTCGATGCATTAACCAGAACCATAAAGTATCAAAATGGTCCGCATTTTGGTTTGATAGGTCCACAAATATCACCTTGGATCCTCTGTAAGAATGGAATGGTTTGTTTTGTGTCTGCAACAAAAGAGGGTCGTGCCTGCAACTTTGCTAATGAACAAGCTTTGCAAAACGAGTGGTGAGCGTTGGAGATTGCCATAGAGGCATCAGGAGTGGAACCATACGGCACAAAAACCTGGGAAGGCTCTGACAACATTTGGGATGACATTAAGGTCGAGCCCTGACCATGAGCAGTGCTCACGGCACTGCCACCATTTTCGGTGGCTATGTGTGTTCCCATATGCCTCTGTGCTCTGAAAAACGGATGACCGTGTGAATTTTTAAGAATACGGATCATTGTATCACATCCAGGATGTCCTAAACGAGCATGTCAAAGCTTATATGAGTCAGATTTGCAGAAGTTGCGAGCAACTGCATAGGATTTAATAATCCGAACTATAGTAAGATATAAACCACTACTTTGACTCAGAAGTTTCTCTAAGATGCGCTTACCGCCACATTCATTAGAGGTAATACACAAAAACTCTTTATCATTCTCACGATGAGTTTCCAAATGGAAACTGTTGGCGCGAATGTCCTTAACACTTAGCGAGGTTCGATTGGCCTTTGGCGCGTATAAGGCATCAGTGACATGAATCTTTGTGCAATTTGGCAACAATAATTGTGCAATACCTCGCCCTTGTATAACTGGCGATGAACCAATCATGGTTGTCACTAAGGATTTGTAAGACACAAAATCCGTAAACAATTGTATATTCCGCAGAATAGTGTGGGTAGTCCCACTGTTAGCCAAACACTCAATTTCGCCACGAGACATCTACAAAAGAATGTAAATCTATTAGTCTTGAACTCAAGACATGGCAAACACTCTAAATAACATAGAGGAATTTCAGGGATTTGTGATCAAGTTGTGATCCCTTGTTGAGTGCAGAAGAATTTCCGCGCAGAATGACATTTGCTCACTAAAACGGTCATAACTATGGGCGAACCGTGAGAATATCTGGAAACTAGACTCATAGAGCTTTCCAGACATATGTCACTCATATTCTAGTTCGTCCTGAGCTGTTCACAAAGCTCGTACGAAGTTGGCGGATAGATTGCTGTTTGCGCAAAGTAGCTTTTGCAATTCAAACCATTCATGCATTATTAAGGGAAATAAAATTCTCAACCATTCTTTAAACCAGAAAACTAAGAGAAATTTTATTAATGCCAACTTAATACATCAATGATGTTCTAGTTCCAAAACAACTAAGAAAAACAAAAGTCTTAAAACATGGCCAATGCCAAACAAAAAAAAACACTCTAATAACATAGCAGAAGAACCGTCTAATACATAGACTAATCAAAATCCGGAGTTTCAACACTCTCTGAAGAGACTCCCTCGTGGTCTCAAAATCTGCTATAGTGAGATTGGTGGTGAGCTTTGCGTCTCCGTTATCCATCTCATAGTCTCCACCAGTAAAATTAGCCTCTTGAGCCAAATACTGCGTATGCCTCTTGTATCTATCTTGAATGTCCTTGCTTGCACGACATTGTTTGTGCATATGCATAGCTGAACTGCATTTGAAGCAAGAAAATCGACCGTGTTTGAAAGAATTAGGTGGAGGATTTTCCACCTCTACTAAAGCCAGGGCCGGACCGGCCCCCTCCTTGGTTGTTGGCGGTGGCGCCGCCGTCCCTCTTCCATGGGAGGCTGCGGTTTGGACAGCGTTGCTGGTTCCCTTTGCCGCCCCCACGTGGGGCAGATTGCCTACGTGTATAAGGTGCGGCCCGATCGTTTTTCTTTTGCCTTGGAGCTCTCCCATCACTAGCCTGATACGTTTCAGGGATTTTCTTGGTCCCAACCAGTCTTGCATTGTTGTTGAGAATAATCTCATGATGCCTCTCTTTTTTCTGAAGTATATTTATGAGGTCACTGAAAGTCTTAACTCTTTCGTTTTCATACTCAAGGCGGTATTGATGAGCAAGTAAGCTCATGGAGGAGGGAAATGTGTTCAAGGTCTTCTCGATCATGTCTTGTTCGGATTTATCAACTCCACAAAAATTAATCTTTGTCTGGAGGTCCAACATAGCTTGGTTATAGTCCTCAACTTTGGCAAAATCCAGCAAACGAATGGTTTCCCATCGCTCCAGTCAATTCTGGGAGTTGTACATCATGTACATTGTTGAAGCGTTGCTTTAGAACGTCCCATAAATCCTTGGGATCCTTTTTTTTCAAATACTGCTTCTTCAGAATTGGGTAGATATGACGCCTCAAAAACATGAGGGCTTGAGCTTTGGTATCCAAACTAGGAGGAGGAGTATTGGGAACATCCGAGGGGAAAATTTTGGTGGTACTCTTTGGTCTCCAAAAATGTGTGAGTCACGTCCGACACCCACCTATGATACTCTTTTCCTTGAGCATCAAGGATTTCGAACTCTGGCCTAGATGGCTCGGTCATCTACAAAAGACAAGGGAGATTAGTTAGTATCGAGAATTCGAATACTAAAATCAAGTATATGGAATTAGAACGTGAGCCAAGATGTATTGGTCACAATATCGATGCGAAAAATCGTGACTGTTAGACCGTCACGATCGATTTTTTCCCTTTGTTTTTTTTTTGAGTTGTACTGTGACAAAGCCGTCACTAATCAAACTTGATATGAGGGGCCTCAATCCCTCAATATCGTCCCACGTTATAAAGAAAGGTGGGATGGAGAAGAAGGCTAGGAAGCCCGACTATGAAATTAAAAACTTGAAAGCAACAACTTTTAGAAAAAATTACCTCGTTTTGATTGCCGGAGAATTCGCTTTCAGAGACGGGCGTGAAAGTGCGTGGAACCTTTGGGATTTGTTGTTGACAAGATGTAGCAGAAGACCGCCTAACACGGCGTGTACAGAGGCGCGCAATTGTGACGTTGCGATGTTAGGGTTTTGAGAACTTTTTCCTTCTTCTTCTTATGCGTTACCCTCGGTCTGTTGAGCGATTCACCTACTTCTGGACTGGTTCTTGCAGTGAAAATTTGATACAAGAACCCTCACAACAACGTGCTACTGGTGACAAAATTTGAAGGCGATTGGACTCCGAGAAGGGCATGAACTGGTGGCGTTAGTGAGACAGAAGGTTCGGGTATCCCGGTGACCGGTTCGGTACTTTTCCGGCCGGTTCTTAGGGTGAGGCCGACGGTTTTGGAATCATGGGAACAAGGACTATATGATGGCTTTCGGGTTCGGCCAAGTACTGAAAGTTTCGTGGGCCGATATATCGGGTTTTTGGTTTTCTAGGGTTAGGTTTTTCTTTTGACTATGGACTCAAGGTTAGAACAACGTGCTGATAACGTGTTGAAGGAGATCATATAACGAGAATAACTGTCTACTCATTTATTGATAGAAAAGCTTATTTATAAGCATTACATAGAGTCTCCCGAAGGATCTAGAACATCTATCAATACTGTAATCTATTCTAATAAGGAAACGATTAGGTCAAGACACATAACAGAATGACAGGAAAATATTTTCCTTAAACAATAGCATCATAATTAATGATCAAAAATTTCTATTTAAAAACATAGATAAGTGTTTTTTGTTTCTCTATTTTTTTTACAAAAGAATAAATTTACTATCGAAGATTAATTTAGAAGAAGGCTATTGCAATCTATTAGAGCATCCACGCCCATGATAAGTAAAGAATGAATTTGGTCGATAAGTAAAATGACAAGTGGAATGACAGTTAAATCAGCCAGGTTCCACAAATTTATGAGGATCAGAAACGTATCCACATTGTTAAAGTATATTTTTTCGTCTTTGAAAATGACAAAAACCGGGATAAATAATGAAAAAAGTGGAGAACACATATCGCCTAACCCTTGAGAAACTTGGAATGGCTTCAATTCACAACAAGATCTAGCTTCTTGTGGTTCATCTTTATTTTCTTGTCTGCTGCGACTAATCTTTCGAAGTATATATATCATGTATCATTCAATCTCTCAAATAATTGTGTATTGACAATACAAGCCGGTATCTGCCATTGACAACATGATAGAGGACTTGGCGACGTTGAAGAACAAAATGTCATAAAAGCTATATGTTCGTCATTCAAGTTGATTATCAAGTATCAACAGACAACAAGGCCCTACACTGTTTACTTCGGGATCCCCTAATCCCAGATGACTTGAATTTCAACCTCTAAAAACCCTTCAGATGTGAAATAATGCAAGTTTTCAACGTATCTTAACTATAATATGATATCTCCTGCGTATGTCTCATCTTGCAAAAGTCCCTTATTAAGCTTCTAGGGCTAATCCAGATGATGAAAAAAAGGACGACTGGGACCAGGACGTACTATTTGACAATGTGCCCCCAAATTTAAGCCATGCATTACCTATAATCAATCTCCTGAATCGAAATCATAATTAATTAAGGAGAAAGTCAATATTAATTGGCATAGAAAGAATTAGGTTAATTATACACTAATGTCCAGATCACTGGTAAGTAAAAATCATACGCATTGGTATAATAGACATTGCCAAATTGGGGCTTTTCTTAAAGGTGGTTGCTAATTAATCACTTATTTTGGGGAGCTGTTATGTGCACCTCAAAGGCTCAAAACTGAATTTGCAACACGTTTCTCTTGTTTCTTTAGAAAAAAAAAAAAACATTTAGATATTAAGTGTATCAATAAGAATGAATGATGTAGGACGAGATTTTAGCCGATCTCAACAAAAATATCTCACAAAGAAAAGAAGTGTCATTAAATTTATTGATGATGATGATGTTTAAGGAATCGATCCGTTATCAAAATTGGATCAAATGATGATGTTTGGCCGACACATGCATATGATCTGGCCAGCTGAAGCCAGTTAACACGAGTTTAATTAGAATTTGAAATGCATTTGGTAGCCCCTCAATTGTGTGCTTTGAATTGATCGATCGCTAACTTTTGAGAATTGATCGACCTGCATATGCCAATTACAGCACTAATTTGAACCATATTTATTTGTGAAAGCTTAGCTCGCTAGTATATATGTTTTAGTTAGCAGCATGAATGGTACATGACTATATACTACATGTAATCAAATGATCAATGACAAGCGCAGCACCTTTATCTGTTCTAAGAATAGGAACCACGCATATGGACATGTAAATATCTTAATCTTACAGAGAAACTGTCATTTAATTATGAGAAAATTACATAGTAACACATGACTAAATTTAAAAACACAAAAAACCTACTTTAAATAATATTTAGACAAATTAAGACACAGGCTTAAGCCCCAATATCAATAATACCAAGCTTGATCTGATTTTTCATAGTTAATGACCAAAATACCCAATTTTTCAATAAAATTACAAAAATTGCCACTTAAAATTCTAAAACTATTATGCATATTCATCTCTCTCTCTCTCCACAACTCTTATCCTCGACGCATGAACAAGAAGCCAACAACGCTTGGAAGCCGAAGCTCTAGACACCGATGACGCTTGGACGCCAACGACTCGATTTGAACGCTCGATCTGGACGCCGACAACAATGGACGTTGGAGATGCTGGACGCTGAAGACGCGAACGCCGAGGACGTCTAGATGTCGACGGCTGGGAGGTCTCGTCGACGACGGTTGTGTACAATTCAGTAGGCAAAAGCAGAAGGTTAGTGCTTAACTTCTTCGAGTTGTCGTCGCTAGAGATCTCAATCTCACTAGGGAGGACTTGGAGGTCGACGGTGAGGGAGACGAAGTCGCCGACGTCGTCGACGGCGCATCCAAGGAAGGCAAAACCTGGGCCGCCACGGTGGCAGGGGCGAATGCGTTGATGGAGGTGAAGCGGGGTTCAGGCTCGGCGTTGAGGATGGTGGTTCGGAGGGGAGGGAGAGGTTTGCATCGGAAGGCTAGGGGTTTTAGTCATGCTGCTACTGCTTCGTTTCTTTTCCAATTTGATTTCGAATTGATTCCCTAGGTGGACTCAACGGTGAGGGAGGTGAGGAGGAAGGTGAGTCGATTCTTGTTCACACAATTTCAATTCGATTGTCGCTGATTTTAGATCAAATGTGGCAATTTAAAATCCTAAGTGTGGACGAGTATGAGTCATGCTACTGTGTATATTCGGTAGTAGCAGTAGCTATTCAGTGGTCAGTAGCAGAAGGCCTCCAATCATGATAGTAGCAGAAGGTTTCCAATCGCGACATAGTAGCTTTGTTTGTTTGGTTCCAGAGAATTGCTAGAAAAATTACAATAGCCACTGACAGTAGCACTTTTCTATTGGCAGTAGCATGTACATTTCTTCTGAGCAGGGCAGTAGCACGTAAATTTCTTCTCGGCGGGGCAGTAGCACATACATTTCTTCTCGACAGTAACAGTCGAATATGTATTGAAGGGTGTTTTGGTAAATTACAGTGACAGATGGCATGTGAACATTAATTTGTCCTGATTTGTTAATTTGTATACTTAATTGTGTAAGATAATGTGTAAATGATGTATTTGTAAACTGAAATTTAGTTAGTAACTTTAAAGTAATTTACTATTTAATTATCTATATGACCATTTAATTATCTATAGAGAAACTGTCATCGTCAATTCTTGCCCAGCTACAGGTTGTGTGCCTTAAATTTATTATGGTGCTCTCTCTAAATCTAATAACCTAGAAAATAAAAAGGGGAAGGATTCCGATCATCGTTTTGCAAACGTGCTCGATGATTTGGAGGCATTTCCCCGAAATAGTTAGCTGATTACGTACTGTTTAGATTAGTAAACAACTTCGGATTTCCTACTTTATACAATGATTCTGCAGAATGTGATATGATCAGCTAGGTAGCAGCTGCCTGAATTCTGCAAACTTTTGACTCCCATAGTTAATTGAATCTCTTTGTTTATAAGATTTTTCCTTTTTAATTAGTGTCAGTGCTCATGGGACAGGCTCATTCTACAAATTCATAAAACAAACATATATGTTATTCCTAATCTGATCTCTTTTAACCTCAATTAGACTAGGTCTTTCTCTCTTTGGAATTTGATCTTTCTCTTTTTAGTTAGTCCTTCATATTGACAACCGTACGTGCTAATCTATGCTATATGCCCAAGTCTAGGAGACTCATGATATTTCATTCTTAATTTATAGCTTATTTCCAAATTTACGATTATGTTGTCATGCTACCTAAAGGCTAAAGCCTTCATAATACGTTGAATCAAACAAAAAACACTTTACAAGATATATAGGGTTTATTGTTTGCCCTTAGCACTCATTGAAGAGCTCAGTTGATTTAGTACAACTCTTAGATAGGATGTTAATTAGGAAATCCGATTTCACACGTACTTGCGCCATGTGTCAATCATTATGCATGATTATCTCAGTGAGAAATAATCTCCTCCCAATTAAATTAACAAATAAGATTTGATTGATTTGATTACCATGATTCTCATGATTCTTCCCAAATAAGTTGTTGTTTGCGGCCGGAACCCTTATACATAGTATTGACCGGTCGGCCACGTACAAGCCAAAATAATTCTTGAATCGAAGGATATAGAAGAAACTTGGTTATTGACCAGTAATTTTTCTGTATTCCTTTTCGCATCAGTTAGAAAATCCGGACTAGCTAGTATATATGTGTGCGTTCGAATTATCTCATATTATATATTTTTGTCAATGTAAATCATTATCTTAATAGTTCAAAAATTGAATTAACCAATAAAGATCATCTCTATAAAAAATCAGTGTAAACTCAAATCGTTTGCATAGCTGAATAAATCAAGCAAATGGACAGCTAATCATGAGATTGCTAACTTTCACCAGAACTATCAATGTATTTAATGCAATCGATTGAGCAAACAAAATTTTTTTTACATTGATTTTTCTTCAGAAATGATCTTTATTGGTTAATTCAACTTTTGAACGATTAAGATTATGATTTACATTGGCAAAAATATATAAATAAGAAAGAGTCTGAACACATTGATTTTTTTGCAGAGATGATCTTCATTGGTTAATTCAACTTTTGAACAATTAAGATTATGATTTACATTGACAAAAGTATGTAAATAAGAAAGAGTCCGGAAACACACTTATATACTAGTCCGGAAGCAAGTATTTTCCCATCAATTTTATTTATTTGTAAATATCTGCTAAAATATTCAATCAAAAAAATAAATCCAAAATCTCGTCAGTAAGTTGATGAGCACTTGCGAGTTGCGATAAAGAGACCGGATCAGAAATCTTTGACGTACTGGATTTCTCATATATGCGATCTGAAAATGATTAACTACTTTTATAGAATTATTATAGGAAATATCGATTTATATGTGTTTAATTACATGATTAACAAGTGGAAGCCATCATTCACGTACAGAGGGGGGGGGGGGGGGGGGGGGACAAGATTAGTCAAACGGATAGAAGCATTTCCAGACAAAATAATGACAGAAAACGACTTGATTCAACTTCACCAAGTTAAAGAATGACAAACTAAAGTAAAAGAAACCGATTTCTTGATTGAATTTGATCTAAAATTGCATACTATTATATCAAGTGTTTACGTACATGAAGATGATCTTAAATTTATGGGAGTTGTGGGTGACTGCTCTCAAAAGTCAGTCAGTCGGATATATATATATGTTGGAAAATTATTGTTCAATTATTCAGAAAAAGCAGCTATAAACAACTCTGTATATTCTTACCTACCAGCTGCTATACCTTTGATTCTTTGAAAATACATTGAATAAATATACATACATGCACATAAGAAAATCAGTAGAAATCGGTTCTTTTCCCACCCAACTGTAGTGGTTTTTGTTTATGATAAAATCACACATTTTAGATTTTGGTGACGAGCTGTGTATGTTTTACTTGTATCAGCAGCTTATTAGGTGGAGCAAAACATTGGAGTAGGATAATCTTGATTATTAAGAAGATATTTTTCTTCCCAACCAATTTCATCATGGCGATATTTCTGTGTAGAGTATAACTATTCTGTTGCTCTAGTTGAAGCAAGTAATTATAAATATTTAGCTTGAAAGATCTCATACACGGATACACCTCATCTTCGACACTTCTCAGTAGTTCCATGGTATATGATTAAATGAGAAGTGCGCTATATGATTGTACTGAATGTTGGGACTACATATATTTGATATATGTCAGATATATTGATTTGAAACCTCAAACAGCTCTTTGTTCTTGATAAATATTTTGTTAAGTATCTATACTTTCAAATTTAAGCGACACATATACAGCATATAAGTGTTTAATCTTGAAATGAATCAAAATATAGCACATTCCAATTGCAAATTAAGAAATATACAAGAAGGTGATTAATATATATACTATATATGTCCGATTGAAACCAATAAACTTGGCTAGCTCAATCAAGTGGTATATTGGAAAGACCATTGTCGATAATTGAAACATGACCAAAACATACTAACTCATAGTTTACAATCTCTCTGTTGTGTTTATTCATATTAATTCTTCTGTCAACATTAAATGACATAAAAAAACATTACGAAGAAAAACACTTTTGCGTTATGAACAAAAGTTCGAGAAAATCCACACTTTATGTGGGCAAATTTGACAAAAATGTAATGATTGTGTTTTTAGGAACAAACCTTTTTCAGTTCATTCAATAGTGGCTTGTGCGGCCTCTTATTTTCAACCCAACTCTCGTGCCTTTAGTAACACTAGAATGCCTCCCAGATGTGACTCCTCAATCATGTGGACTACTCCTCTTTCTCTTGGTGTTGTGAAGATCAATTTTGATGGTTTCGTTCTTCAGCCGAGTTCTGATGATGCTGTGGGTTTATTGCTGAGAGATGATGCCGGTTGTTCCATCGTTGTTACTGCATGTTCCATTGGGAAAACAACTGTCCTAGTCGCATAAGCAATAGCTCTCTTAGGGATAGCCTGCTTAAAGCCAAATAGGAGTTCAAGAAGGTGATAGTAGAGGGAGATTCCTCCCTCATGATCAATTGTGTGAACTCAAAGTTTAAATGCCTTTGGAAGCTCATTCAGATCATCATCATGAAGGATATCAAAAGTATTGCCACCTACTTTGAGCAAGTTTATTTTCATCATGTTCTTCGTGAAGCTAATTTTGTTGTCAATGTTCTTGCCAATTTAGGGCCACTTCGATATGTGTTGTTGGGATGTTTTTCCTGTTGTAGTTAGACAAGTTTTAAGCTTCGACCTTTTTGGAGCAGACTGTTCTAGGTGTTTCTCTCGGTAATTCTAGTCTTTTAACACAAAAAGAAAGGGTACAATATTAGATAGAGATCGATACAGGACGAAAATGACAATGAAACTCCTGTAGTCCTCACTAATCCCAACCATAGAACTTGGATCAAACAGACCACTGATGGAACCAACTTTCAAATCTTTTAGATCAGTTAAGCCCCAGCCGACGTTTTGCTTAATCCGTCATGCTTATGCCGCACGACGATCGACTTTATTTACAAGGACTCGTGGCGGCCCAAAAACGCCGCCAACTGGCAGACCTAACTCGTATCCGATGACGTGGTGTACAAACAGACACAAAAGGGATTCTGGATGTGTTTTAGGGTTTTGGGTAAGCTACTAACTGTTACGTGGCGGTTAGTAATTTGTCTGGTCCAGTCTCTATCACATCGACCAACAGTTCGGCCACAGGTGGCGGCTATTCATGATGGAGTCTTTGACCTTAAGGGCATGCAATGATCAAAAGGTTAATTACCACGAACGGTTTTGCCGCGCCACGGTGCCCTAGCTAGGTACAGTAGTTTAGGACGAGGCCAAAACCTAAACGATATTCTTCTGTAGCTTGGAACCAAAGAAGCACATTTAACTTTAAGCTTGGCGTGGATATATGGTTCACCAACCTGTATGACTTTGGGAAGCAAATTATTTGGATCGATCGCCTACTAGTCGTCGTGGGATAAATGGGAATTTTGCATTACCTTGAGGATAACTGGATTGAAGCGCATAATAAAACGATGGTTCATGATTGAAACAGGTCAAGCCAAATTTTTGAATAGTAATCGTACAAGAACAAATGTTACTAGTATAATTATGATCACAACAGTTAGTTATAAGCTTATTATAATCACAATAGTGCACAAAACGAACGAGTAACATATTGTTAAGCAGAAACATATCTAGATTAATTAGTCTAGTAGTTTTTATATTCAAAGATGACATCGATCATTATTTTAGTTCATCTTCTTTATTCGTCAATATATAGAAAAAGGCAAAAGTTCATTCTAGAATATATAGGACTGAACCAACTCAAGCCAATTCAACCCCCCCCCCCCCCCCCCCCCCTCCGTAATCCGTCCACCGGAAAATGATAATTGTGCAATGAGCCAATATTGATACCCATAACATCTTTTAGCTATTGATTTGATCAATGTTCGAGTAATCCTCCACGTACGTACCTGTAAAAGTCCTACGTACGTGACTTTTCTAAAATTGCACATCTTCTAAACTAAGAAATACAACGCATTTCCACAAAGGGTTTTCCACAATTGCAATTCCAACCGGCAGTACTACTGCTTACTCTTCCAACAGCCATTGTAGTTAGGCAAGCTCAATCGACGACACATGAAAACCATTCTGCATGTGTATATATGCAGAGACATAGTTTCTCTATAAAACGTAACGAAAACAGCGTCGTGCAACTCTTAGAAACGTAAAATACTTTGACCATCTCATAGGTCAATGGTCACACGTCAAAATTCTCATAATTGAACTTCCAACATTAATACGTGTGAAGACCAATAGTCGCAAACAAAATTCCGAAAACAGTTCCTGCCATAAATCAGCTTTTGCTACTTTACCGGCTAACCGGCTTTCCCGGTTCGTAACGCTCACGCTTCATCACTCCACGTGGCAACAATCCACACCCACCCCCTATTCATCTCTCCTATTTATATATACTCCATCACCTTCTCCCAATTTTCCAAAATCATCCATCACCAAAATTTTTAATTTTTCTGCAAAACCACCCTCGAAACTCCATTTTCGTATTCTTCTCTGCTTCATTTTGCAACTCTGTAACTGGTTCCATCGCTCAGGTTCCATTTTTCTGATTCGACGTATGAGAAACGATACCGGAGGAACCATGGTGGTGGAACGTACCTCATTCCACAGACCAAAATTCGGAGCCCTATTGCAATCCGACCCGAACATACCTACCCCAAATATGAGCGACAACAACAACACCAGCGTACGTAGCTCAGCCACCAGCCCCGGTTACTACGACAACAGCAACAACAACAACGTGTGCAGCTCAGCCACGAGCCCCGGTTGTTACGACAACAACCCCTTCAGCTCAGCTGCCAGTCCCCCCTACGCACGTGCCATGTCCGCCAGCCCCGCCGGTTTCTACGACAATAACAACAACAACAACGTGAGTGGCAGCAGTGGCGATTCAACTCCATACGCCATGTCGCCGTGGACGCAAGCGTCGCACTACACCAAGTCTCCGTGGATAACGCCGTCGCCGTTAAATCCATTGTTGGACGAGAGGAACTTGCCTGAGAGCGGACTTGTTGGTTCGTTGGTACGAGAAGAAGGGCATATATATTCACTAGCGGTGTGCGGGGACTTGTTGTATACCGGTTCGGATAGTAAGAACATCCGGGTCTGGAGGAACTTGAAGGAGTTCACCGGGTTCAAATCCAACAGCGGATTGGTGAAGACCATTGTGATCTGCGGAGAGAGGATATTCACGGGTCATCAAGATGGAAAAATCCGGGTGTGGAAAGTTTCGCAGAAAAAGGCGAGCCTTCATAAACGGGTCGGGTCATTGCCGACGTTGAAAGACTTTCTCCGGAAATCCATGAACCCTAAGAATTACGTGGAGGTCAGACGCCACCGCAACGTGGTGAGGATCAGACACTTTGACGCCGTCTCGTGTATGAGCTTGAACGAAGAATTAGGCCTCTTATACTCTGGTTCATGGGACAAGACAGTAAAAGTTTGGAGAATTGCCGATTCCAAGTGTTTGGAGTCCATATCGGCTCATGATGACGCCGTGAACTCGGTGGTCGTCGGTTTTGATTCGTTGGTGTTCACCGGCTCGGCGGACGGGACTGTAAAAGTGTGGAGGAGAGAGTTACAAGGCAAAGGGTCGACGCATTTCTTGGTGCAGACATTGTTGAAGCAAGAGAAAGCGGTTACGGCATTGGCGGTGAACCAATCGTCGGCGATCGTATACTGCGGGTCGTCGGATGGGAACGTCAACTACTGGGAACGCAAGAAGCATCTTACGCACGGTGGGGTCCTCCGCGGCCACAGGCTCGCCGTGCTCTGCCTCGCCACGGCCGGGAACTTGGTCTTCAGCGGCTCGGCCGACAAGAACATTTGCGTGTGGAGGAGGGAAATTGGCCAGGGAGGAGCGCATACGTGCCTTTCGGTCCTGAGCGGCCACTTAGGGCCGGTGAAGTGCCTGACCGTGGAGGAAGACCACTGCAGCGCCGAGGACAAAACCGATCAGAAATGGATCGTGTACAGTGGGAGCTGGGATAGGTCGGTGAAGGTGTGGCGGGTTTGGGAGCAAGCACCGGACTTGAGGCAGCTGTTGTTGTCGGAGAAGGATGATTCTTCTAGGCCGGACCTGAGTAACTATTATTTGTCTAGCACTACCTACTGAAAGACGGGAAGGGAGGTATAGGGAAGTACGTACACCATAGAAGATCCATGATCGATGATAATCTCTGATGGGGCGTGGAAACACGCGCTGTCGCAGTAGACGATGTCTGTCTGTCTGTCTTTCTGGTGGACGGTGGTCCCTTCAATAACGCGCCAAAAAGCATCAGACGAAGCTGCAGGGCACCGACCGATGAAGAGTTGAGTGGTGGTGGTGGTCCTGGGAGGAGCCTTCGTATTAAGGCTATAAGGTACACCATGGAATAGTACGGACATGGAGATACAAGAAATTCTATTAGGCTTTTGTTTGTTTTTGGGGTAAAGAAATTGTATTACCCACAGTTAGTTAGAGTATGTGAGTTTTGGAATGAATACTTGAAGTTAGTTTTCTTTGTTTGGAGTGTTGAGTCTGATTCAAATAGAAGTTGTATATACTGCTGATGGTTTTCTAGAGGTGTAAATATTCCATGGAGTTAAAGAAGTATATATACTATGATGTTGTGCAACATAGATAATTAACTGAACTACCAATGGCGGTACAGAAGCAAAGAAAATACAATTAAGGCAAAGATTGATCAATTTCATTTGCTTCAAGTTTGGTCCATTGAAAAAATGGTCGATCTGTTGAAAACAATAGTGAATGGTATTCAACCCCCAGCTCATGCATGTCATTTCACACTCAAACACATGCAATGAAGTTTCTTGACGGCGGATTCAATCTTGATGCCAACATTACCACCAGCAATTAATTCATATTTCCTTGTTCTCATTCTTAAGGTTGAAGGTGCATATCAGGTCGTTTCTCAGTTCCGACCTATTGCTTTGGTTAATTTCTTGTCTAAGATTATTTCAAGAATGTTGGCAAACAGATTGGAACCTATTGTTTCTCGGCTTATTTCTTCCCAGCAAACTGCTTTTCTCAAGGGTTGTCGTAAGTGTATTGGCTTGGTTTCAGAAGGCTTCAACTTGTTAAATAGGAAAATTGCTGGTGGTAATGTTGGCATCAAGATTGAATTGTTAAATGATGAGCGTCTCTCTGCTAGGGTTCCCTGGCGGCGGATCTAAATTTGTTGCCGGAATTGGAGGGTCTTCCTCTCTTTCGGGTGATCTTGATGATGGAGGTGGTGGGGTTTTCGTCCGTTGGCCTCTTCGTGCAACAATCAAATCTTGGTCTGATTGTTTTCTTCTGTTCCTTCTCGGTCTTGTTGCGGTGGTTTCTCTGCCTCTGTTATGTGCGGCAACACATGTGGTGTTGTGTATGGAGGACATGTTTCTAGTCCGATGGTTACCGGAGGGACGTTGTTATTTCGGGATACAGAGGCGGATCCGTTCCTACCTAGTGCTTTTGCAGTGGTGGATTTTAGTCCGGTGCGGGTCTCTACCTCCGAGTCAGAATGTCTTAACAATGGTTGTGTTGGGATTGAACCAACATGGCGACTAGACAAGCCAATGGTGAAGGTTGAGGACAACGACGATGCGGGGATGCATGGCAGCGCTGCAGGGATGCTTGATGACCACTACAGGAAATTGCCTCCTAGCTGACGGAAACAACTCGTCGCCTAAGACAAACAATTCGTCGCCTAGGATCTTGGCAGATGAATTATCCGTCGTCTAAGTGTGATGAGGTAGACACTTAGGCGACGGAACCAAAGTTAGTCGTCGACTAAGAAGAATCTTAACCGACAGGCTTTTTCCTGCCTTGTCGACAAACAGGTTCGTCGAAAAGAACTACTGTCGATAGAATGTTTGTGTCGGTAGGATTCTTAGCTGATTGACGAATATGAAATTATTCTTAGCCGACGAATATTGCATCGTCCTTAAGCGACGGAATATTTGTCGGCAGAGTTTTAAACCGACGAATTCATAACAGTTCTTAGTCGACGATCGATTTTTGTATTCATTGGATATGTGGTTTATCTTATGCGACGAATGTTACTGTTTCCGTCGCCTAAGAGATTTTATTTAGGGTAAAAAAATTGTAATTTTTTTTTACCTTATTCACTGTTTCTAAAAATTACAAATCAGTAACAATAATTAAACACATACAAATACAGCAGGCAGTAAACACTAGATTTGGAAAACATATTCATATATTGATCATGATAACTAGATGGACAAATATTTTTCATATATACAAATTAACTTGCATGTCTATTAATCATGCATGTTTAGTGCCAAATAATGAACTAGGTAGAAAATTGTTCATACAATCTAGCTAAACTATGAATGAAGTACTACAAAATCAATAATGCCAATTGTTATTCTCATCCAATCCGATGTTGTTATCTCTATCATCATTGTTCTGTGGGGAAACTTGTGGAGGAGGAGAAAATTGTGGAAGAGGAGGAGGTGGCATACCTAAGTGCTCATATATGGCTGCAACTTGGGATTGCACATCACTATACATAGATTCATCACACAGGGCACACTGCTGGACCTCTTGGATTTGCTGCTGGGCACACTCCTCTGATTTGTTTAGTCTCTACTCATAGCGCTCCTGCACCTCTTGGAGTTACTGCTCATCAACTCTAGGAGGACGACTACATGAAGTGGAATCATTTGAAGAATGGCTCAAGTCTCGCTCGCCTCCTCGTCCCATCTCTCTGATCTCCTTTCATTTCTGAGTTTTGAGCACCGTACTCAACATCTCAATTTGTTGGGATTGAACACTTTTCATAATCTCCTCCTCCGTCGCGTCAGGGTGTTGTTCCTTGAATGCATTCTTTCGTTTATTAACCTCATCAACCATGTCATTCTGCATTTAAAATACATCAAATTTAAATGGACTTCGAGAGGCGAACTAGACTTCGCGGGGCGAAACAGACTTCGCGTAGATTTACATGAAGGCGAAGCGAAACGGCTCTGCGCGCGTGGATTTACATGAAGGCGAGGCGAAATGACCTCGCGTGGGGGAATCTGCGAAGTGGAATCAGAAATCACCGCTTGCTTGGAAATCAAGGTTCCTCGCGAGATACTTTCCATATCCGCGAGATGGCTCGCCCCTTACTAATGATCTTGATCAAAACAAGACATTAATCTAAAACGATTTGGGCATATCTAAATCTTAAGATTTGATTGATCTGATTGTGTTAAAATCAGCAAGTAAATCAATCAGTCAAGATTCATTGATTCGATTAAGGAAATATTATTGATTCAAAATCTTCATTACTTGCCTTAAGTGGAGGCATGTTAACACTATAAATACCCCTTCTCATACAAAGAGGAAGGGGCAGAAACAAAGGAGCGAACTAGAGAGAGAGAGAGAGAGAGAGAAATCTCTCCGCGAGCTCAGAAGCCTCCCCAAAATCCTTGAAGAACTATCAAGTTCCCCAAGTAGCCAGTTCTTCACTAAATCCTTGAAGAACCATCAAGCTGCCAAATAGCCGGTTCTTCACCAACCTTAAGCCTAGAAGTAGTTGTCAAATCCTGAAGAATCATCAAGTTGCCAAATAGCCGGTTCTTCACCAACCACAAGGCTAGAAGTTGTCAAATCCTGAAGAATCATCAAGTTGCCAAATAGCCGGTTCTTTATCAACCTCAAGACTAGAAGTTGTCAAATCCTGAAGAATCATCAAGCTGCCAAATAGCCGGTTCTTCATCAACCTCAAGACTAGAAGTTGTCAAATTCTGAAGAATCATCAAGCTGCCAAATAGTCGACTCTTCATCAACCTCAAGTCTAGAAGTTGTCAAATCCTGAAGAATCATCAAGCTACCAAATAACCGATTCTTCATCAACCTCAAGTCTAGAAGTTGTCAAATCCCGAAGAGTCATCAAGCTGTCAAATAGCCGACATCTTCACCAACTTCAAAGTCGAAGAACAGGCACCACGTGACACTGTTCGTGACCAAAGTCTGATCAAGGACAAGCCTCTACGGCCCTTGGTCAATCAACTTCTACAAATCGTCAACATGACAAGAAGTCCAAATTACAACGATTCGATTCAAGATTAAGTGCTCATCACCATTGGATCAAATCGACGTCGGAGATAGAATCAGAGGAGTCACAAAGATTGTAACCCGCATTCACATTGATTAAATTAAATTATTCTTTGTACACATGTTATTCTGTTATTTGTCGCAGATATTTTCGTGTTTACAAAATTGGCACACCCAGTGGGACAACTTTGCCTCTCATCTCCTTCTCCGTAAGCAAGTTCAAATTCGTTTGACGTAATGGCCTCCAAGAGCACTCAAGCCATCTCGACGAAGAAGTCTAAACCAATGACCGTAAGGTCAAACAGCGAGTCCTCTGGTCATGTCACCCGCAACATGGTGAGGAATCAACCCACAACATTTGTGGCTTTGCCTTCCAACCCTCACGAACCAGTCATCACCTTGGCGAATCTCGCGGACAAGTACTCATCGCGAAGTAAAGACAGTCATGCCTCGCGAAGTGACAAGCGTGCCTCGCGAAGTGAGGACAACCATGCCTCGCGAAGTGAGGATGAGCATGCCTCGCGAAGTGAAGACGAGCGTGCCTCGCGAAGTAAAGAGAAGGAAACTCCAAACAAATCAAGGGAGCGATCATTCTCACCTGCCACAGATGATGAATCAAGCACGGCTTCATACGATGGAAGTCCAAATGGTGATGAAAACAACATGTATGGCCTGCCAACGGACTATTCATCACAACCTATCCTTATGCAAGTCATGGTGACAGGCGCATTCACCATTGAAGAGCCAATAGCCAATCTGATGGGAGCGGTTCAGAAGCTCACCAAAACGGTGGAAGAAAAGGACCTGAAAATTGCCGAGCTTTATAGCAGGCTTGAAAGTCAAGATGAAAAAAAGAAGCACAAAGTAGGTGAGAACTCCAAGAACGATGATAAAGACGATGATTGCTCGCTAGGATCAATGTCCTTTCAGCAATTGCAAGACATCATCACCAACTCCATCAGAGCTCAATATGGAGGTCCTTCTCGTGATTCTCTCACCTACTCCAAACCCTACACCAAAAGAATTAATGGACTAACAATGCCGTTGGGATACCAGCCGCCAAAGTTCCAGCAATTCGAAGGGAAGGGCAATCCAAAGCAACATGTTGCTCACATCATCGAAACCTGCAATAACACCGGGACGGAGGGTAACCACCTTGTCAAGCAATTCGTTCGCTCTTTAAAGGCAATGCCTTTGAGTGGTACACGGATTTAGAGCCCGAGTCCATCGACAGTTGGGACCAAATGGAACGTGACTTCTTAAACCGCTTCTACAGTACAAGGCGAACTGTGGGCATGATAGAACTCACCAACACAAAACAATGGAGAGACGAAGTAGCAGTTGACTTCATCAACAGGTGGCGCTCGCTCAGTCTCAATTGTAAAGACCGCTTGTCGGAGACGTTTGCGGTAGAAATGTGTATTCAAGGCATGCATTGGGATTTGTTGTACATTCTTCAAGGGATAAAGCCTCGCACTTTTGAAGAACTTGCTACTCGAGCTCATGACATGGAACTCAGTTTGGCTAGTCATGGCCAAAGAGAATGTGACATCATGGAACCAGAGAATCAAGAGTCTTTGGCAATCAGCACAGCTCCAGCAAGGGTCATGAAACGAGTCCAATCAAATGGTCAAAAGTAGTTTCAGTCAACTCAAGATCAAACAAGGAGGAAAACTCTAAAAGACTTGGAATCTAAAAGTTACCCTTTTCCAGATTCCGATGTTGCTGAGATGTTGGAAAACTTGCTTGAAGAAGAAGTAATCAAATTGCCAGACTGCAACCGTCCAGAAGAGATGCATCGCATCAATAATCCAAAATACTGGAAATACTACCATATCATCGGTCATCCGGTGGAGAAGTGCTTCGTTTTGAAAGACCTCATCATGAAGCTCGCACAACAAGGAAAGATATGTTTAGACGTTGAAGATGACGTGGCTCAGTCAAATCATGCTACCTTCATCTATAAACAAAAAACAGTGCCATCGATGTCTTTGCTGGGGGCATGCAACCTGCCGAGCCTCATGTAGACCAAAGTATGATCAAGGACAAGCCTTTACGGCCCTTGGTCAATCAACTTCTACAAATCGTCAACATGACAAGAGTCCAAATTACAACGATTCGATTCAAGATTAAGTGCTCGTCACCCTTGGATCAAATCGACGTCCGAGATAAAATCAGAGAAGTTCACAAAGATTGTAACCCGCATTCGCATTGATTAAATTAAATTATTCTTTGTACACGTGTTATTCTGTTATTTGTCCCAGATATTTTCGTGTTTACATATATACCAACTTGGACCAAGATGAATGGGATTGGTCTGACCTCTCGCTCAGATGTAAGACTCCCGCAGAACCAATTACTCATGTTCCTGTTTTCAAATTTTGCAGATAAAGAAACACATTATTGATATGAAGCTAAAGTTATCTCACTCCCTAAACACAGAAAACATGTATGTTCACTCCCTATAAACACACATATGTGTGTGTGTGTATATACCAACAAGATATATATAACATCTTATGAACACAACTGGACTATCTATCCATGTGTGGCTATGTGCATGTATATATGCAGATCGCATACGCAATTTGGCATTATGGGCTTGCTAGCTGACCATGACAAGTTCACAAATAAAGAGACTCTCTCTCGTCTAGCTAAGGTAACATCGTTAACTATTTCTCATTAGACAATTACGCAATTGTAAAACCAATCAAACCAACAAAAACACCACTTCTCAGCATACAATGAAACACTACGTACTTAAAACAAATACAAAGTTAACTGGTCGTATCTTTAGACATAACTCCCTAACTCTAGTGAATCCGTAATCCTAGAGTACATGAGTAATTGTTTAATCTCACTCCTTAAACATATTTTGTCAAGACCCACCCCGAATTTCACCCTGAAACCCAAGGTAAGTCCTGCGGGGACCACCTTCAAGGAAAATTTACCGAATAACTCGGCAAACCTCCCTTGAAAATAGACAACCCTAACCCGGAAAAATTAAAGAACACTCTCTTAACCAAAATATAAATTCCTCAGCTCAACCTAAATAACCGAATAAAATAATAAACAGTTATTTTTCCGAAAGTATTCAGACCTACTACAAGAAAGACAACGGAAGGTGCTAAAATCCTAGTAGGTTAAATAGATAACCTACTGGCGAACAATAGCGGAAAGATGGGTGATTATGCCTCGACATCTCCTTCTAGACCCCATCCGAACTCTATAGACTGGGCAATTAAAAATGAAGAGCCCATGCGAAAATATTTAATTACGTCAGTGTGAGTGGACAAAAAATAATCTCGACAAACAATAATATTTCCCTAAGAAAACTTTAAAGGAAAGCGCTATACAAGCGACAGCTTAAAAGCCTAACTCAAAAATTCATAACTGATGTCTAGCCTCGCTAGACTCCCAAACTTCAGAAAAATGCCTCTCAGGCTAGAATTATAAATATATCAGTATGTATTTACACTCGTTATACTCCTTGTATGCTATCTATGAATAAGCTCGAAAAGTAGATAGTCATACCAGACTACTACGCTCACGTCTAACGCTCACATCACCCCATAATGACATTTTTCCTCATTATGGGGGAAACACACGAGTGGATATATATACGTGCTGACTCCTTGTACGAATTTTATGAATGAATACGAAAAATAGAAAGTCGTACAAGGCTACGACGCTTGCGTCTAACGCTCACGTCACCCCATAATGGTATTGTACCTCATTATGGGGGGAAATCACGTATAGCTAGCTAGCGTTCACTTATATACATACTGTTCTCATAAACGTCAATAAATGAGTATAAACACCGAAATTCTCAATTCCGGTTAAATTACAACAAAAGAAATTATTCAACAAGTAAAACATTATTTAAAACAAAGGTCCACTGACAACTTAGGCCTAAGCTTGATGTCGGTCGGAGGTCTCCTCTGCTCGAGCCTCCTCGCGTCCTGTTCCAAAACATAAATAAATCATTAAATAAAACACCGACGCTTAAAGAAAATAGGCATAATTAAATATGAGCTTCTCGCGCTTAACCATGCCTATCGCGCTAAATCTTAACTTCACTGCCAACCACAACTCTCCATAAATACCGACATCCAGAAAAATCACCTTCCACCGTCCTAATCATAAAATAATCTAATGGCCGAATTTTTAACTTATTAATCCGCCAAAATACCAAACTTTAACAATTTCCAAACCTATCCAAAACTCCTCCAAAAATTCTAAAACTCATTCCATTAAACTCCTCATAAAATTCTCCACCAAAAACATTTTTTCAGCGGCGGCCGGCGACCAGCTCTGGCGACCTCCAATGCTCACCAAAATTTGGCAGCATCTTCCTCTCAACCTTCTCTACAACATTCCTAACTTTCACAAACTTCAATTCTAAGCCTAACCATGTCAATGGAACAAAAACAACAATAAAAGCCCTAGAATTTCCTTTACCGATTTCTCCTTACCTAGCTCGAGATGGAGGAAGCCCTTTGGAGGGATTGGAGCACGGGAGGAGGGCTTCCTATTGAGCTAAGGGGCTCCTGCTATAGCGGCCGAAGGAAGGAGTTCCGGTGAAAAAACACTTCCGGCAGTCGGGGCTTTCGGGCGGCTTCTCTCCCTCACGACGGCGCTAGAGAGGCTGCCACCGGTCTAGAACGGAAACTGGGTCGGAGACCGATCGTTTGGGACCGGTGCGGCGGTCTGGGGCGGCCGGACGGCGGCGGACGGGCGGCTGGAATTTCTGACAGTGAAGGCTCGGGGAGAGAGAGAGGAACACGGGAGGAAGAGAGAGAAAAACGAGAGGAAAATGGGTTGGGCTCGGCCCAGCCGGTCCAACTCCCCATTTAACCCAATTCCAAAAATTAAACACCCCAAAATAATACCCCAATAAAAATTACCTTTTACTAGCCAAAATTTACCATTTTTACCGTCGTCATATTTTTCTCCTACAAATAATTCTTTCGAAATATTCGTCCCTCAACACACCTCTAGGGACCTTAGAATTAAAACTCAATGACGAGAACGGTAAAATTCTTATTAACACTATGCTAGTAAATAAGGTAAAATTTAAGGGTCAGGGCGTGACACATTTTGTACACCCACCCAAACCCAAGCATGTTTAGTCACACAATCACATATATAAGAATATCAAGATTTCAACTTCTACCATCCTAGATAAATCCAATTCAACTTGCGATCATGCCATCATATATACATCTTAATTAATGATAATGATAATAACACGTTTTGTTTTGTTTTGGAAGAAGCAGGAAAACATGACATTCATTCAACTTATGATCATATATATACACCAATAGTCGGATTTACACATGCTTGACAAATCACTGATAAACTTACATAATAGTAAAAGGAAAGACACTTACATAATGCTTGGTCGTGACTTCATTACCGGCCCTGACATAGGTCTTCTCAAAACTTTTGATTATTAGAAGCTGCTCGCCTTGTATTATGAGTTCCTTCATTGTGTAGATGATAAGAGAGGACTCTGTGTGGTGGTGCATAGTCTTCTCCCCACGGTTCTGCTTGTTTGCCAAGGAGAGTCTCTAATACACGAAAAAATATTAAATAGATTAGTTCTAACATCTTGCACATTTCACATTTCAAGTTATAAATACATAACTATCAAGTTCTAAAAAACACTGGGCGCTAGTCGGGCGGACAACGCTCAAAAGATTAATCGGGGATTATTCGGATTTGTATTTTTGTATTTATTTTATTTTTTAATAACAAATAATTATATAAATACAATTAAAATATGTATTATAATGTCTGAAAATAATGAAAAAACACAACATATAACACTGAAAATAATAAAAACACATAGCATATGTCCTTAAAAATGTACTAACAATAATGTTCTTAGGAAAATAAGTAATATAATTCAACATTTCAACAACAATGTCGTTAGAGTGAGTAAGAAACGCAATTAAACAACAATGTCCTTAGAAAAATTCGAAAATAAAAAACACAATTCACCAACTAAGCAACAATGTCCAAATAGAATTAAAATAAAGAAAAATACATTTTTGCAGGCCTACTCCTCCAATTCTTCTTCTCCACATCCTTCAAGTACTTATATGGTATTAGAGTCAAACTGAAATCCATAGTTTCTTCTTCCTCTTCATATGAATTCATGGTTTTCACTTTAAAAAAAATATAAAATTTTTTTTGGCCGCCCAGCCAACTAGCAGCCCACCCAGCCGCCTAGGCGCCGCCCAAGCGTCCAAAAAACGATCGGCCGCCTACACTCGCCTATTTACCTAAAATCGGGACGGCAACCCTTCTCTGGGTGCCTAGGCTGTTTTTTAGAACCTTGGACAAAAATGTCCTTTGGCGCAATCTGCGCGAGCTGGCGAGCTGGCTCGCGTACGTAGGAAACATTCGCGAGGAAGCAACAGGCGGAGTCCGCGCGTACCACATTAATCGTTGAAGACTTTTACAAGTCTTTGACATGCTTCGGGCCAATCCCTGTGGCCCGTTTAATATGAAAAGTCATTCTAAAGCCCGCGAGCAAAAAAGGCCCACAAGATGATATTGAGTCTGTGACACCCCGCGAGGTAAAGATTCTTAATTCCAGTTCGCATAGGAGTCTACAGTTGGCAGTACGGAAGCAAAGCCCTATGCGGAATGGAGCATGCGAATTGGACATGTGTCAGAAGATGGTTGGTCCGTGCGGGTTAACAGTGTCCTTGTGGTATTAAGGTTTCATAGTCCAATTTGGACTATGATTATCTTTCTTCTGCCGCAAGTCGAGCTTCTATATAAGGGGACTCAAATCTCTTTCTACAGGGACAATCGAATCTCTCAACAAAAACACAAACTGCAAACCAGTTACCCCTCGAGCTATCTTGAAACCCTAACTCTAAGTGCGCCACCGCCTTAGTTTCAGAGATTTCCTGGACTCACCCTCGATCTCTGATCTCCCTATTGTTGCTCTGCTCACGATATACCGTGAGTATCGATCGTCTTGTGCTCGTAAATTCCTCCCCTGAGCTGGCATCTGGAAACCCCTTCTGCCTGATCAAGAAGTCAAGCTCACCCTACTACTCTTTCCTCGTCCGTGAGGAGGCACGCCCGCAACAACCTCCCACTCTTTGTTCGCTATTTACCTCTCGCCCGTGCGTTGAGGATCGTGGCCAAAACATTGGCACGCCCAGTGGGACTGGGAGTACAAGCGATACACCATTGGGAAACTAGAGGAAGCGCCGTACCGGAAGCCTCAGATTTCCTGTCTCAAGCACAGATCACTATGGTATAAGCCCCATAACAGCGCGGCTTGCCGATCCCTCACTCAAGAACAAGTCCTTGCTCAGTTTGGTGACCCAGACTTCAACAAGACCGCCATGGTAGGCTCTCCGCCGACCCAAGACACAGGTTCCACTCCGTCCATGGAGCGAATCTCTCAGATGCTCGAGCAGTTGACAAGTCAAAGTTTGGCCACTCAACAAAGCATCACCGACCTTGCTGGGAAGGTTGACGGCCTTGCTGAACAGGCCAAAAGGGACAAGACCCTTTGGGAAGCAGACCAGCACAACCTTGCCATACTCACTGAAGACTTCAACCAGTTTGCCGGCGAAGAAAGGGAAGACAAGGGCTTGGTCAACGGTTCCTCCAACGGATCCAAAAGGACCTAAATTAGAACACAAAGACCGTGAAGAAGAACACGGAGACAGTGAAGCAACATGCAGAGCTCCTGTCGCTCACTCGCGCGACAGTAGATGAACAGACTCGCTGCTTGGACGACCACGATGCCAAGATGCATGACCAGCAGAATGCTTCCTTCTTTGGAAGCAAGAACAGTCTGGAGAAGCTAGGCGAATTCAAGGACAAACAAGACCGGCTGAACTTATGGGTCCTTGAAGTTGAAGACTGGATGAAGGCGCAAGCACCAAATAATCCCGCTTTAAATCCTACTGGCCCACACGCGAATGACAGAACATCCAAGTATATCCCTCCCAACGAGCGCGCCAGGGGAAACTTTAAGGTCGAGACTCCGAAGGCCCCGTAGTTCGCGTCAGGGGCTGGAACTTCAAAAGATCCGCCCCCGCACGGCTCTGCTACTCCCTTCAAGGGATTGAATACTTCTCTGCGCCAAGGAACCGGGACACCAGATGACCTGCTTCTAGCCTACTCCAGCCCTACTCCCAAGAATGACGTCGGACATGCCGTCAGTTTCTCTGCATGGCCAAACCATGAGGAAGGGGCAGAGTTCGTGGCTGTGGCAACAGCCGACTGGCGCCAGCTCATCTCCTCCATCGTCAAGGAGCAAACCGAAAAAGGTGATGCTGACTTGCAGTATCGCAACCCCTACCCTGATAGTGTGGCGCAATACCCTTTCCTGCATGGGTTCAAGAACGTTGTGTTCACTACCTTCTCTGGAGAAACAAGGGAAGACGCAGCAACCCATATGGCCCGCTTCAAAGTCCAGTACGGCCAGTACGGGAACAATGATATCCTCAAGTTCAAGCTCTTAAGTACTTCTGTCACGCCCCGAACCTTAATTTTTATCTTAATTACTAGCATGGAGGTAATAAGAGTTTTTACCGTTTTTTTCAATAAGTAAAGTGGTGTTGGGGAACGATTATTTTGAAAGAATTATTCGTAGGAGATAAATATGACGACGGTAAAAATGGTAAATTTTGGCTAGTAAAAGGTAATTTTTATAGGGGTATTATTTTTGGGGTGTTAAATTTTGGATTGGGTATATGTGGAATTGGTGGACCGGGTTGGGCTAAAGCCCATTTTGTTTCTACCGTTTTTTTCTCTCTCTCTCTCTCCTCCCGGTTTTCTCTCTCCCCGAGCCTTCATTGCCGAAAGACTTTCCGGCCGCCGTTCGCCGCCGTCCGGCCGCTCTAGACCGCCGCGCCGGTCCCGTTCGAACCACCATCCTCTCCTCTTCATTCTTGGGTAGGTGGCCGAACCCTTAACGCCGCCGTGAAGGAGCGGTCAACCCCGAAAGGTCTGACTGCCGAAGTGTTCCCGTCGCCGGAACTCCTTCCTCCGGCCGCCATAGCCGACAAGCCTTGGCTTAAAAGGAAGCCCTTCTCCCGTGCTTCAATCCCTCCAAAGGGCTCCCTCCATCTCGAGCTAGGTAAGGAGAAATTGGAATTTGAAATTCTAGGGCTTTATTGTGTGTTTGCGTTCGATTGACATGGTTAGGCTTAGAATTGGAGTTTGTGATAGTTAGGAATGTTGTAGAGGAGGTTGAGAGGAAGATGCTGCCAAATTTTAGTGAGCATCGGAGGTCGCTGGAGCTGGCCGCCGCTGCCGGCGGAGCCGCCGCCGAGAAAATGTTTTTGGTAGAGATTTTAATGAGGAGTTTAATGGAATGAGTTTTAGAATTTTTGGAGGAGTTTTGGATAGGTTTTGGAATTGTTAAAGTTTGGTATTTTTGGCAGATTATTAAGTTAAAATCCGGCCATTGGATTATTTTTATGATTAGGACGGTGAAAGGTGATTTTTGAGGATACCGGTATTTATGGAGAATTATGGTTGGCAGTGAAGTTAAGATTTAGGACGATAGGCATGGTTGAGCGCGAGAAGCTCATAGTTAATTATGCCTACTTTCTTTAAACGTCGGGATTTTTATTTAAGGAATTATTTATGTTTTGGAACAGGACGCGAGGAGGCTCGAGCAGAGGAAACCTCCGACTACGTCAGACTTAGGCCTAAGTTGTGAGTGAACCTTCGTTTTAAATAATGTGTTTGAATTGCTTTATTGTTGAATAATTTCCTTTGTTGGATTTTTAACCGGAATTGAGAATTTCGGTGTTTATACTCATTTATTGACATTTTTGAGAATAGTATGTATATGAGTGAACGCTAGCTAGCTATACGTGATTTCCCCCCATAATGAGGTAAAATGCCATTATGGGGTGACGTGAGCGTTAGACGCAAGTGTCGTAGCCCTGTACGACTTTCTACTTATCGAACTTATTCTATGTTTTCGCATTCATTCATAGAATTCGTACAAGGAGTAAGCACGTATATATATACCCACTCGGTCGTTTCCCCCATACTGAGGAAAAATGCCATTATGGGGTGACGTGAGCGTTTGACGCGAGCGTAGTAGCCTGGTATGACTATCTACTTTAAAGCTTATTCATAGATAGCATACAAGGAGTAGACGAGTGTTAATACGAGAATAGACTGCTTCGAAGACATTCATTTTTATTGTCACTCGTCTCAATATTTGAAGCAATGGCGGATCCATGATTTTGTGTATTTTTTTTTCAATTACTGGAAGAAAACATACAAACTAAAGAACAAAATTTCTATCAACTCCCCTTCCCCGCTGATTCAAATGGAATGTTGAGGACACATAATGCGAAAGGCAGTAAAACCAGATACCAGAAGAATAAGATGCATGACCTAAAACTGTAATTCTATCGGCTACAAAGTTTTCTTCTCTATGAACATTCCGAAAGATACAACATTGTAGAGAGGAGTATAGCCACTTATGTCTTCTATGAGTGATTGTTGACATCAAGGAACAGTCGCTTACCCAACAAATAGTCAATGAGAATTTTGTTATCGCCTTCAGGCACAACTTTCTCTAATTCTGCAAGCACGCTGATTGCAACCCATCTCATAAAGCAGTGGCTTCAGTAATTATAACACTTGTATCCCCAAGTTTTTTAGCAACGACAAGAAGAGGATTACCATGATGATCTCTTAATTACACAAAATCATTATGAGAAGTATTGTTAGTCACCGAAGCATCAAAATTTACTTTTACAAAACCCGGGTCTGGAGGATGCCATTTAATTGAAGATAGTCGTCTATGTAACGTTGGAGGAAAAACATTAACTGAATTATAAGACTGAAGGAAAGTCATAGCTTGATAATAGCATTGATTCATATAAATATTCCACCCCATATACACAAAATCATATAAATCGTAATTTTCATGTAATGTTTTATCGACTACACTTCACTAAACAACAAGCCTTTCGTATAAAGGAGTCATTATCACATAATTAACAAAATTCAACCCACTATTAAATTCCTCGCAATCCTTCAAAAAGAAAGAGAAAAATATTTACTCGCCTTTATCTGATGCGAATTATATAAAATAATTACTCTAAGTTTTTCATAAGAGAAAACAAAAATAATGGCACTACCAGAAAATAGATCTTGGGCGACGAAAAAAAATCGTCGCCCTGTTAAAAAATTTCGTCGCCTAAGTACTTAGGCGACGACATGTCGTCGGCCAAGACGTCGTCGCCAGAACTGCGTCGGTCAAGAACTTGGGCGACGAAAATTCATTCCGTCGTCGCCTAAGAGTAATTCTTAGGCGACGATACGAATTTCGTCGCCTAAAATATACTTCTCGTCGCCCAAAAATATTCGTCGCCCAAGATTAACACCTTGGCCGACGAAAATTTTTTTCGTCGCTTAAGATCTTATAACCTTGGGCGACGAAAATAAATATTTCGTCGCCTAAGATCACTACATCTTAGGCGACGATATTTGTTTTTCGTCGCCTAAGATGGTAAGTCCTTGACCGACGATTTAGAAATTTCGTCGCCTAAGATATATTTAAATTTTTTTTAAAATAATTTTTAAATAATTTTTTTAAATATATAAATAATGTTTTTTTAATTTTTGCTGGAATTTTTTTTTCGGCATTTCTTTAAATTTTTCTAATACTAAAATTTAATTAAAAATAACACAAATTTATAAATTTATAAATAATTTATTACAAAAATTCAGTCCATCTGCCTATGGATCGAGAAACTCGAAATCTAACTCATCATTCCCGTTCGGAGGGTCCTGAGGCTGAGGCGGCGGCTGGTCAGGCTGAGGAGGCTGCTGCTGAGGCTGGGGCCACTGAGGGTGGGGCCACTGAGGTAATGGTATAGGCGTAGGCATGGGCGGAAACGGCTGTCCGGCCGCATGTGCAGCGATGCAGACAGTCATCCACTGTCCCATAGCCGCCTGGTTGGCATTGGTGACTTCATTGACCCGCTCCATATGCGCAGCCGTGGAAGCCGCATATGATTCCGCCATCGCCGCCATCTCCCTCGCTCTTTGGGCTTCCAGCTCAGACTCCCTCGCTCTTTGGGCTTCCAGCTCAGACTGTAGACTTGCGAACTGATCCTGTAGCCGACTGTTGCTGCTTGAGGCTCCGGCGGCTCCCTTGCGCTGAAATCCTGGCGTCGTCTTCAGGATCCCCTTTCCAGCGTCTCCCATACCCCGGCAGTAGTAGGTGTTGGAACGCTGCGCGAAGGCAGTGGCCATAATCCGCGCCCCAACGGTAGGATCTGAAGTGTCGATCCTGGACATGGCCTCTGACATGTCATCCTCTGCCGTGCCCGGCCATGTGTCGTTCACCATGCCTCTGATGACCTCTTGCTCCGCCTCCCTCACCCTCGCCTAATTGGATATATTATAAAAATATATTAATATACATTTAATAAAATGTAATTAAAATTAAAAATTAGAAAATATAAGGAACTTACAAGATCCTCCTCAGAATGAGGATATGCCCTCTGAAAGGTCCCCACATAGGGGTTCTCCTCTGGCCGCTCTCGCCGCACGTCGTCCATGATGGCCGAAAACGGCCTCGAACCGGCACGATGGTTGGTTGTGTTCTGTTGCCGGTTCTCAGCGTTCACCCGGGCGAGGTGCTTCAAAAAAAAATTATCGTTAGTAAATATTTAAAAACATACAATTATAATTAATTCACTAATTAAATTAATTCAAATTTGTTTACGAATTACCTGTTTGTGAGGGTCGTTGAACTGCGTGACAAGAAGCCACGCCACTCGTACTCCCGATACTTGAACTCCTTCGGGGTACCCGAACGGTCGCTCCCGTACAGCTTCCAGTGTAACCGGAGGTCTTGCTTCAACTCCTTGAACCTACATATACAAAAAAAATATTAAATATATTATTAAAAAAATAAAATTTAATAAATTATTAAATAGAGGTACCTCTCCTTATGGGCCTTGTCCGCCCAGTCACGTCCCTCCTCGGGAACCACAAACCATTGCTGCATTACCACTTGTTAGTATTTTTTTCGATAATTAAATAATTTATTAGTTAAAAAAATAGTAATTGATCGAGTAAACTCACCGACATCGACTGATGGAGCATCTCCTTCACTCCATCAGGAACCTGGCTCCAGACTCCCCACAACATAGGGAGTCTGGAGCGGATGGTGCCTCCCGCGGCGCGCGTGTACCGGTTTCCCAACGCGGCGTCCACCGGTTTCCCGTTGGAAAACGGGATGGCGATCCGTCCAGCAGACTCGACCGCCCTATCGAGTCCCTTGTTGCTGACGGTGCCTCTCCTGTTCCGCCTTCTCGTTCCGGCGGCTGTGACATTGTGAATCAAATTTAATATTAATAATACATTTTTACAAAAAAAAAATGTAAATCGACAAAAAAGTAATAATAAATTACCTGAGGATGAGGCTGAGCCGACGGATTCGTCTCCGTCCGCCTGCTCGGAGACCCTCATGGGATGAAGAGGCGTGGGAAACTCCCTGTAGATATAGACCTCGTGCGGTGCCACATGCGGGAGCTGCTCCCGAATCGGTCGACCCTCCTCATCGACGCGAGGTATCGCCGGTATCGTCGGAGGAAGGAAGAGGCCGGACGGCACCATAGGGACCCCGGATGACCCGCCATCACCGTCGGTCGGGGACGACTGTGTGGGGGCGTCGCTGCGGGATCGCGACCGGCCAAGTATCTCTGGATGACGAGGAGCCGTCACTGCGGGACCCGACTGCCCAGCAGAACCCGAGCCGCTCGCGCCACCCTTAAGCGCCGCACGTCGGGCCGTCAACTGCCACGGAAACCCGATCGACGGTGATTCCGACGTGTTGTTTGAGGTACCGTCCGAGCCGTCTTGGCTCCTCGCACCCGAATGTTGTCCAGAAGTTCTCCTCATGGCCATCCTGTTTAAAATAACCATAAATTTATTAAAAATATTTTACTGTCTTATAATTAATTTAACAAAAAATAACCATAAATTTCAAAAAATTTATCAACAATAATAGCACAAATAAAAATTAATAGTTATTAAAGGATTTATTATTTTTTTTATTCACATAACAAATTATTTACATTAATTCGCAATTATTACATCACAAAAATTAATTTACGAATATTTACGTCCTTACTCAAAAATAATCCATTAATTTTTACAAAATTTCCACAATATATTTACAATTATAATTTATATTATTTAATTATTTAATCAAAAATTATTTAATCATTTACAATATATTTACAAATTATTTCCACAAATCCTAAACCCTAAACCCTAAACCGTAAACCCTAATATTTTACAATTATCATTTACATCACAATTTACCATAATTTACATCACAATTTACAATTATCACAACAACAACAATTTACAATTATCACAACAACAACAACAACAACAATTTACAATTTACAATTATCACAACAACAACAACAACAATTTACAATTATCACAACAACAATTAAAACCAATTTAGGGTTTTAGGGTTATACCTTAAATTGTGGGTCGGCGTCGGGGTCGGGGTCGGGGTTCTGAATTGGGGTCGGGGTCGGGGTCGGGGTCGGGGTCGGGGTCGGAGAGAGGGAGAGAGAGAGGGCTTCGGTGTTTAGGGTTTGAGAGAGAGAGAGGGCTTGGCGGCTGAAGAAATGGTTAGGGTTCCGAATTTTTGCCTTTTATACTGGCGTTCTTGGGCGACGATTCTATAAAAATCGTCGCCCTGATTTTTGAAAATCGTCGGCCAAGATAATCTTGGCCGACGATTTTTGAATTCGTCGCCCTGTTTTTTGAAAATCGTCGACCAAGATAGTCTACTTGGGCGACGAGATTCTTCACTATAAATCTCGTCGCCCAAGATCAAGAAAATCGTCGGCCAAGAGTCTACTTGGGCGACGATGTTCTTCACTATAAATCTCGTCGCCCAAGATTAAGAAAATCGTCGGCCAAGAGTTCTATCATAAAATTCAGGTGATCAGAGAAGAGGAACTGAAAACCCACCGTCAGATATCACCAGCATAATAAATTACGTGGGTGGGAAAAAATTCAGCTCCATCTGACAAAGATAAGGGCTCGATCCGTCCGGTCAATCGGCGCGGTCAAACCCCTAAACGGACAGAAACGGCTATTCGACCCTCCAAATCACGTAATCTGGCCGGACCTTCAACTGAGAATAGTTTCCAATCGACGATACTTTTACGGGGCTATAAAAAATTGGTAAAAAATAAATACCCGGGATAGGGCTACCACTAGGTAGAAATAAGAGAAATTCGTTGACCGGAACAACCGGCACCGAAATTTTACCGAAATATCTTCATTTTTCACGGGTTGACGTATTTCACCGTTCCGGTCATATCTTATTTCACGACTTTTTTGCGTTTGAGGCCTCTACGTATACATTGTCTTCAAAACGAAACTTAAACTCAACACTTATATAAAAAAGTTGTACAACATTAGTACATATATCGTGAGTTTGGTGATCGGAGAAGAGGAACTAAAAACCGACCGTCAGATATGACCAGCATAACGAATTACGTAAGTGGGAAAAAATTCAGCTCCATCTGACAAAGATAAGGGCTCGATCCGTCTGGTCAATCGGCGCGGTCAAACCCCTAAACGGACTGAAACGGCTATTCGACCCTCCAAATCACGTAATCTGGCCGGACCTTCAACTGAGAATAGTTTCCAATCGACGAGACTTTTATGGGGCTATAAAAATAAAAAACATTTCCTTACAATTTAAATGTGTTTTATTTTATTTTAATTATTCGGATTACTCTTGGCCGACGAAAATAGGGCAATTCGTCGGCCAAGATAGTACTTGGGCGACGATATTTGTTAAATTCGTCGCCCAAGAGTAAAAATCCTGTACAATGAAATTTAAATGTGTTTTATTTTATTTTAATTATTCGGATTACTCTTGGCCGACGAAAATAGGGTTATTCGTCGGCCAAGATAATACTTGGGCGACGATATTTCTTAAATTCGTCACCCAAGAGTAAAAATAAAAAATCCTGTACAATGAAATTTAAATGTGTTTTATTTTATTTTAATTATTCGGATTACTCTTGGCCGACGAAACATGTGTAATTCGTCGGCCAAGATAATACTTGGGCGACGAATTTAACAAATATCGTCGCCCAAGAGTAAAAATAAAAAATCCTGTACAATGAAATTTAAATGTGTTTTATTTTATTTTAATTATTCGGATTAATCTTGGCTGACGAAAATAGGGCAATTCGTCGGCCAAGATAGTACTTGGGCGACGATATTTGTTAAATTCGTCGCCCAAGAGTAAAAATAAAAAATCCTGTACAATGAAATTTGGACAACAATTACAAAGCTAAGGCTTAATTATAACTAAGCTAAGGCTCGTAATCTGAGTCATCCGATGAGTCTTCTTCGGTATCGGAATTAATATCTGGTAATCTATGCCATAATTCGTCGTCAGAGTCGTCGTCTGTTTCTTCATTTGGATCAACATCAATAAAGGTTGAATCTTCGTCACGAATTCTGAGCACTCGACCATGTTTAACATTATTTTCACGAACAGTAGCTACATCATGAATACCTACTGCGTTCGGCTCCTGATACGCATCAGCCTCTGGCCCTGGAATGGTCACTCCAAGTGTAGCCGCCCGGTAAATGTTTCGAGGATGCACAATGTTCGCTATTTTCCACGCGTCACCCCTGGCAAGGTCATCAAGATAAAACACTTGTTTTACCGATGTCGCAAAAACAAACGGGTCATCTTCGTAGGCGCTTGTAGCAGTGTTGACCGATAAATTGCCGTACTGATCCATCTTCATGCTCTGTGCGCCTGTATCAAACCATCTACACTTGAACAGATGCACTTTCATGCCTTCCGCATAAACCAGTTCGACCACTGAATGGAGAACACCGTAATAGTCAAGGCCATGACCTTTCGCCATCACCCCAGAATTCTGTGTTCTTCGTCTGTTGTCTCTCTCTTCAGATACAAATTTGACGCCATTCACTGTGCAAGTGGGATAAACTCTAGCCCGTTGCGGTTGCATCGCAAGAAGTAATAGTTTGTGCGACCAGTTTGGATTATCATCAGATTTAATCATGTCCATCTGTAACGGATATTGAACTGTAAATATCCGAAAATATATGCAATAGAAAATAATTAGATATATATATATATATATATATATATATATATAACAGGGAAGATTAAATTACGTACCCAGGTGCGAAAATAATTTGCGAACGTCATGTTGTGGTACTCGAGATCACCATCAACTTCCGGAAAATTTAGGTGCAACTCTTTCCAATATTTAACTTCTTCACAATTGATTAGTACCCACCAGTGCGCTATGGCTATCTCTTCATCCGACAATGCATACTCGGCGGACAGTCGTGCTCCACCAACTTCGACATCACTGGAAACTATAGAGAGATTGAACCGCGGCGCATGTTCCTCCATGGCTTGCGGAGCTCCCAACGACGCTCCTAAATACAACTTCATGTAGGTGACGCATTCATGCGCAATATATGCTTCAGCTATACATCCTTCAGGCGCGGATTTATTAGTGACATAATCTTTGTACTCACCAAGTTGCCTGTAAATATAAGATTGCAAACTATACGTTATGGTTATTGAACATGTACGTACATATATGTATTCTAGAGATGTAAGTGAACATCACAGATTTAATATAAAATCCAACAACGACAGGTTAACCGTAATTTTAACCACAAATTTACCTGACGGTGAAGGAACGGTCGAATGAAAACAGGGAAGAGACGTTGTAGCAGAATATGACAGTCATGACTCTTCAAGCCGTATATCTTATTCTCCCGCAAGTTCACACACCGGGCTATATTTCCTGCAACGCCTGAGGGATACGTCACACAACTCATCCACCTGAAGATCTGGGTCTTCTGATCAGGCTTCACGGTGTAAGGAGCCCAAGGCATCTTTTTCTTCCCCTCTTTCAGCCAAAGATGTTTTCTGATTCCCATTTTCTTAAGATCAACGCGTGCCTTAGGACCGTCTTTCGTCTTCCCCTCCAAGTTGAGCACTGTACCTACCACACTGTCGCAGACATTCTTCTCTATGTGCATCACATCTAGGTAGTGCCTGATCAACAGCGTACTCCAGTACGGGAGTTCCCAAAATATGCTCTTATGTGTCCAGAATTTGTACCTGTCTGGTCTTTCAGGTATTCTGGCCACAATATCGGGATGATTGCTGAGCTGCCCAAAATCATACTCATCCAGCACTGCTAAAATCTCTTCCCCCGACCATCTATGCGGCTCCACACCTCTCTCTTCGGTCCCATCAAATGCCCCGGTATCTATCCGCCAGGGGTGATCATGTGGTAGGTAAGCACGGTGACCCATCCGGACTATCTTGTTGCAATAATTGCTGCACCCCTGGGAGCTAAGGCACTCAGGACAAGCCTTGTATCCCCTAACAACGTTGCCGGACAATATCCCACGTGCAGGAAAATCACTGATGGTACCAACAATCATGGCATGCATCTGGAACATCTCATTTTTGTGGGAGTCATAAGTGGGATGACCAACCTCCCAAAGCAATTTACACTCTTCAATCAGCGGTCTCATATACACATCGAGACACTTCCCTGGATAACAACAACAACAACAACAACAACCACAACAAATTCAGATAACGACTATATATGACCAACAATATAGAACAAAAACAATAAATGGAGAGGTGTTGAACCAACAACAATATATACAATATGAAGGGAAAGTAGATACCTGGATAACCGGGCCCCGGAATCAACAAGGTCAACATGTTGTATTCCTTCTTCATGCACATCCATGGAGGAAGGTTGTAAGGCACCAAAATGACCGGCCATATACTGTACGAAAGACTCATGGTCCCAAAAGGGTTGAACCCGTCGGATGACAGCCCGAGCCTCACATTCCTCACCTCTGAAGCAAAATGAGGAAACTCCCTGTCTATATGCTTCCACGCCTCCCCGTCAGCAGGGTGTACCATGAGGTCTTCGTCATGCACCTCCCTCACAGCGTGCCATCTCATAGCTTCGGCCGTCTTTGAAGACATATACAACCGCTCCAGCCTATCCCTCAACGGGAAATAGCGAAGTACCTTAACAGGTTTCCTGTTGCCTGCGGGAGTCCGCTTATACCTGTCGGTCCCACATACCGGACAACGATGAAGGCCTTCAAGGTCATTACCGTCTGCATCTTTACCCCAGAATAGAACGCAGTCATATCTGCATGCATGGATCTTGATGTAGGAAAGCCCGAGATCTCTCAAGATACGACGGACCTTATGATGCGTGGTGGGATGACGATGACCGTCGGGCAGGAGCGAAGCAGCGTACTGTAGATACCTATCAACAGCCGTCACGGTCGATTTTGTGTCAACCTTGATATGCATCACCTCCATCACACACTGAAGAACGGTCTTCTCATGACCTGGGCACAGAGGGGTCTGTTGGAAAGCAATAAGTCTGTTGTACTTGGCTATACCGGCAGTGTTGACACCTCTAGGGACGGCCTGCATCGGCGCCTGCGGAATGTGCTGTCGTTCAGGGCATACACCGCTGTCATGAGGAAACATGTCGTTGATGAAGGCCGTTGTTGGATCGTTGGATGTACTGCCCGTCTCATAAAACTGTCCATGATCATGCGGGCGTGATGAGGTTTCACCGTGATATATCCAACATGTGTAACGTTCCCAGAATCCGTTACTCTTCAGGTGGTCCCATACTGTCCCCAACGGAAATCGATGCATATCACTGCGACACTTACACATCTTGCACGGGCAATAGAACATGCCACTCCCGTCAGCATTGGCCTGCGCATATTGCATAAAATCTCAAACTCCTTCAGCATATTTTCTGTGATATCTTGGAAGAGAAATCCAACTCTTATCCATATCCTGAAAATAACACATATATATATCAATATTTAATGAACATATCTTATATATATATATATATATTAATGTAATACAACATACTAATTATTAATTATATATATCTAGTTCGAGCGGATTCCGTGGTTTCAGAAGGCAAGTGTCAATGTCACGGAGGGCGAACCCCCTACAGGAACCAGGCAGGACTCGTTTGTGATCACGGAGGCGAACCCCTATCGACCCCTTCACCGAGAAGAGTGGTCAGTTTGTGATCTTGAGATCCAGTTAAACAAACCTGTGAACCATATCTATGACAGAACGGCCCCTTACTCAGCTTGGAACAAACTCTATGCATATATATATATATATATCATTAATTCAACTCAAATAAAACTGAAAATCAATATATATATATGCATATATATATGTGCATATATATGCATATGTACGTACCTGGGAGTAGCTCCACAAACTATGTATGGACAGATTTCCACAACACCGAACGATTTGAAGAACTAGTGAAATTTATGTTTCAAATTTTCAAAGTTCTCATTCTTCTATCCCGGCCTCTCAATATATAGAAGAATCTTGGGCGACGAAATATTTGAGTTTCGTCGCCTAAGAATTAAAAACTCTTGGGCGACGAAATATTTGAGTGTCGTCGCCTAAGGATAAAAAACTTAGGCGACGATATAAATATCTTAGGCGACGAAATATTGTTTCGTCGCCCTAGTTTCTATCTTGGCCGACGAAATTTATTTTTAGGCGACGATTTTTTTTTCCGTCGCCTAAGAGTATACTTAGGCGACGATTTTTTTTCCTTAGGCGAAAAAAAAAAAAATCGTCGCCCGGTTTTTTTTGTTTCGTCGCCCAAGACCCATTTTCTGGTAATGTGGTCAGCCATCCCCAATATGGCAATTTTTTTCCTAAACAAAAAATTGCCATATATTATATATAATTGAATTGGTGTTGATTAATATGACACACCACAAAAGTTTTATAGACTTGAAAGTCAACTAGTGTTGTCAAGCATAAGATGACATTTATATAATTTTTATTGAATTATTTGTATTATACGTAAAGATTTATTCTATTAAAAGTATCATAAATTAATGTGTCAAGATTTCTTCATAATATGTGTCAAGACTTCTTCATAATAAGCTAGATAAAATTCTTTATGTTGACATCATAAAATAATAGCCGTACATAAAATCATAACCGTACATGCACTACCAAAAATAAAGCTTTAGGCGACGAAACATAAAAAACCGGGCGACTATTTTTTTTTTCGTCGCCTAAGAGGGAACTTAGGCGACGAAAAAAAAAATCGTTGCCTAAGGAAAAAAAATCGTCGCCTAAGGTTCCACTTTAAGCGACGAAATCAAAAATCGTCGCCTCAGGCTAAATTTCGTCGCCTAATATAGAAACTAGGGCGACGAAACAATATTTCGTCGCCTAAGATATTTATATCGTCGCCTAAGTTTTTATTCTTCAGCGACAACTATATTTTGTCGTCGCCTAAGTGTTTTTTAATCCTTAGGCGACGAAACTCAAATATTTCGTCACCCAAGATTCTTCTATATATTGGAGGCCGGGGTAGAAGAATGAGAACTTTGAAACATCTTGACCGACGAATTACCCTAATTTCGTCGGCTAAGAGTAATCTGAATAATTAAAATAAAATAAAACACATTTAAATTTCATTGTATAGGATTTTTTATTTTTACCCTTGGGCGACGAATTTAACAAATATCGTCGCCCAAGTATCATATTGGCCGACGAAATTAGGGTAATTCGTCGGCCAAGATAATACGAATAATTAAAATAAATAAAGCACATTTAAATTTCATTGTACAAGATTTTTTATTTTTACCCTTGGGCGACGAATTTAACAAATATCGTCGCCCAAGTATCATATTGGCCGACGAAATTAGGGTAATTCGTCGGCCAAGATAATACGAATAATTAAAATAAATAAAGCACATTTAAATTTTATTGTACAGGATTTTTTATTTTTACCCTTGGGCGACGAATTTAACAAATATCGTCGGCCAATATGAAATTAGGGTAATTCGTCGGCCAAGATAATCCGAATAATTAAAATAAATAAAACACATTTAAATTTTAAGGAAATGTTTTTTATTTTTATAGCCCCGTAAGCGTCTCGTCGATTGGAAACTATTCTCAGTTGAAGGTCCGGCCAGATTACGTGATTTGGAGGGTCGAATAGCCGTTTCCGTCCGTTTAGGGGTTTGACCGCGCCGATTGACCGGACGGATCGAGACCTTATCGTTGTCCGATGGAGCTGAATTTTTCCCACCCACGTAATTCGTTATGCTGGTCATATCTGACGGTAGGTTTTCAGTTCCTCTTCTCCGATCACCAAAATCACGATATATGTACTAATGTTGTGTAACTTTTTTATACGTGTTGAGTTTAAGTTTCGTTTTGAAGACAACGTATAGGTAGATACCTCAAACGCAAAAAAGTCGTGAAATAAGATATGACCGGAACGGTGAAATACGTCAACCCGTGAAAAATGAAGATATTCCGGTAAAATTTCGGTGCCGGTTGTTCCGGTCAACGAATTTTTCTCTTATTTCTACCTAATGGTAGCCCTATCCCGGGTATTTATTTTTTACCAAATTTTTATAGCCCCGTAAGCGTCTCGTCGATTGGAAACTATTCTCAGTTGAAGGTCTGGCCATATTACGTGATTTGGAGGGTCGAATAGCCGTTTCCGTCCGTTTAGGGGTTTGACCGCGCCGATTGACCGGACGGATCGAGCCCTTATCGTTGTCCGATGGAGCTGAATTTTTGCCCACCCACGTAATTAGTTATTCTAGTCATATCTGACGGTCGGTTTTCAGTTCCTCTTTTCCGATCACCAAAATCACGATATATGTACTAATGTTATATAACTTTTTTATACGAGTGTTGAGTTTAAGTTTCGTTTTGAAGACAACGTATACGTAGAGGCCTCAAACGCAAAAAAGTTGTGAAATAAGATATGACCGGAACGGTGAAATACGTCAACCCGTGAAAAATGAAGATATTCCGGTAAAATTTCGGTGCCGGTTATTCCGGTCAACGAATTTTTCTTTTATTTCTACCTAGTGGTAGCCCTATCCCGGGTATTTATTTTTTACCAAATTTTTATAGCCCCGTAAGCGTCTTGTCGATTGGAAACTATTCTCAGTTGAAGGTCCGGCCAGATTACGTGATTTGGAGGGTCGAATAGCCGTTTCCGTCCGTTTAGGGGAAGTGTGCCGATTGACCGGACGGATCGAGCTCTTATCGTTGTCCGATGGAGCTGAATTTTTGCCCACCCACGTAATTCGTTATGCTGGTCATATCTGATGGTACGTTTTCAGTTCCTCTTCTCCGATCACCAAAATCACGATATTCTGAATTTTATGATAGAACGCTTGGCCGACGATTTTCTTCATCTTGGGCGACGACATTTATAGTGAAGAACATCGTCGCCCAAGTAGGGTCTTAAGCGACGATGTTCATAGTTTTGGGCGACGAGATTTATATTGAAGAATATCGTCGACGAGATTTTCTTCATCTTAGGCAACGACTTCAAAAAATCGTCGCCCCAGATTATCTTAGGCGACGATTTTGAAAAAACAGGGCGACGATTTTTCTAAAATCGTCGCCCAAGAACGCCAATATAAAAGGCAAAAATTCGGAACCCTAGCCATTCGCGCAGCCGCTCACAAATCCAAGCCCTCTCTCTCTCTCTCTCCAAAAATCCACCGAAGCCCTCTCTCTCTCCCTCTCTCCGACCCCGACCCCGCAACCCGACGCCGACCTCGACCCCGATCCCGACCCCGACCCCGACCCCGACCCCGACCCACAATTTAAGGTATAACCCTAAAACCCTAAATTGGTTATGTTCATGAAAATTTTAATTGTTGTTGTTGTTGTTTGAAATTGTTGAAATTGTGAAATTGTTGAAATTGTTTGAAATTGTGAAATTGTTTGAAATTGTTAAAATTGTGAAATTGTTTGAAATTATTGTTTGAAATTGTTTGAAATTGTGAAATTGTTTGAAATTATTGTTTGAAATTGTTTGAAATTGTGAAATTGTTTGAAATTATTTGAAATTGTTTGAAATTTGGGTGAAGTACAAAATTATTGTTGTGTTGTGAAATTGTTGGTGAAATTATTGTTGTTGTTGTTGAAATTTAGGAAATTAATGGTAAATTAGGGTAAATTAGTGTAAATTATGGTAGGATTTTAGGGTAAATTATGGTAAATTGTGATGTAAATGATAATTGTAAAATATTAGGGTTTACGGTTTAGGGTTTAGGGTTTAGGATTTATGGAAATAATTTGTAAATATATTGTAAATGATTAAATAATTTTTGATTAAATAATTAAATAATTTGAATATTTAATTAGTGAATTAATTATAATTGTATGTTTTTAAATATTTACTAACGATAAATTTTTTTTGAAGCACCTCGTCCGGGTGAATGCTGAGAACCGGCAACAGAACACGACCAACCATCATGCCGGTTCGAGGCCGTTTTCGGCCATCATGGACGACGTGCGGCGAGAGCGGCCAGATGAGAACCCCTATGTGGGGACCTTTCAGAGGGCATATCCTCATTCTGAGGAGGATCTTGTAAGTTCCTTACCTTTTCTAATTTTCAATTTTAATTACATTTTATTAAATGTATATTAATATATTTTTTTAATATATCCAATTAGGCGAGGGTGAGGGAGGCGGAGCAAGAGGTCATGAGAGGCATGGTGAACGACACATGGCCGGGCACGGCAGAGGATGACATGTCAGAGGCCATGTCCAGGATCGACACTTCAGATCCTACCGTTGGGGCGCGGATTATGGCCACTGCCTTCCCGCAGCGTTCCAACAGCTACTACTGCCGGGGTATGAAGTCACCAATGCCAACCAGGCGGCTATGGGACGGTGGATGACTACCTGCATCGCTGCACATGCGGCCGGACTTGATTTTCCGCCCATGCCTACGCCTATACCATTACCTCAGTGGCCCCACCCTCAGCAGCAGCCTCCTCAGCCTGACTAGCCGCCGCCTCAGCCTCAGGACCCTCCGAACGAGAATGATGAGTTAGATTTCGAGTTTCTCCGTAGGCAGATGGACTGAATTTTTGTAATAAATTATTTATAAATTTATAAATTTGTGTTATTTTTAATTAAATTTTAGTATTAGAAAAATTTAAAGAAATGCCGAAAAAAAATTCCAGCAAAAATTAAAAAAACATTATTTATATATTTAAATTTTTTTTTAAATATTTTAAAAAAAATTTAAATATATCTTAGGCGACGAAATTGCTAAATCGTCGGTCAAGGACTTACCATATAAGACGACGAAAAAAAATTATCGTCGCCTAAGATGTAGTGATCTTAGGCGACGAAATATTTAGTTTCGTCGCTCCAGGTTTTAAGATCTTAAGCGACGATTTTATTTTCTCGCCGGCCAAGGTGTTAAATCTTAGGCGACGAATATTGTTGGGCGACGAGAAAGTTGTCGTCGCCTAATATATAGGTCTTAGGCGACGAAATTCGTGTCGTCGCCTAAGAATTAACTCTTAGGCGACGATGGACTGAATTTTCGTCGCCCAAGTTCTTCACCGACGCACTTCTGTCGACGACTTCATGTCGTCGCCTAAGTACTTAGGCGACGAATTTATGTAACAGGGCGACGGTTTTTTTTCGTCGCCCAAGAAGTTTATTCTGGTAGTGATGGATTGACTAGATGATTTCATGAGGCAATATGAGATTCTCTCATATGAGAAGAGGATCCGAGTTCATTCCTTAGGGAGATGTTGGTATTGTTTTAATTTTTTTTTTAATTGGATAACTAACTCAAATATTACAACGAGTTTATCGTGAGTTAAACTCATAGCCTTCCACTTACAAAGAGTCTCCTATATCACTAGACCAATTGGTATTATTTCGATTTCTTGGTGATAAATGATTTTCACAAAACACGTCATTTTTTTTTGAAAGGGCACGTCATAATTTTATGAAAATCCAAAACTATAAAAAAAAAACCCTATGACTTTTGTATTAAAAGGGAACTTTTTGTGTAAATCAACTTCATTTCTATTTCGATGCTTCCTCTTCATTCAACAAGTATGCAGTGTAATAAAAGAACATCAAATTTTAATCTTGATTCAATCTAGCAAGAAAATTATTCTGATCATACTCGCATAAAGGCCAAAACAAGAAAGAAACACTGAATACTCATATCTTCGGAGCAAGAGCCGCTTCCTCTTTTTCCGGAGTGACGCCACTAGTTCTCTGCCTACGTACGTAGGGGCATAGGGTGTCTTCCTAAATGGTCATTGGCGGTGTTTGCTTGGTGGACAACGCAAATTTGATTGTGCTAATTTTGTTAGGGCATCATCGTCAAAGCATGGGTACTGTGACGATAGTGATTCAACGGTTGCAGGAGTTTGTGGTAGTCGACCAATGAAAAAGCAACAGTCTTCGTGAAGCCCTAGGTGTTTCAAGTCAAGTTTGACCATGACATGCGGTTTTGAGACTACTTTGTGGCAACGGTTATTTGGGGAAAGCCTTAAAATTGCTCTGAACCTATGATTTGGGTGGTTATGAGATTATTATTAGATTAGTAAATAAATTAGGAGGTGTTGTGACTTTGGGGAGCACGAAGGCTCCAGGGGTGTAAGGTTGGATTTGGATTGTTAGAAGTGTTTGCAGGTGTTCTATAAGGAAGAGTTGTCTATTTTCAAGGGAGGTTATACCGAATCTTCGGTAAATTTTCTTTGGAGGTGTCCCTCGTAGGATTTACTTTAGGTTTCAGGGTGAAATTCAGAGTGAGTCCTGACACTAACCTTTTGGACTGTTGTAGTAGGTTTGTGGGTTGGACTTTTGATGCCCTATTTTCCTTTTAATCACGCATGTTGGGCTTAGCCTGTGTTGGGATTTTGTAGGAGTCAAAACCTATATTGCTACGTGGTCGAAGCTGTTAACCGTTTTGACAAGTGGAAATGTATAACATATGGGTCTTAGGCATCTAAACTTGTCAAGATTGTTGTTTTGTCCTAGGGTTATATATTATTAGAGGGTTTTATTTTCTACGTACTTTTAATTTTTAATTGCCCGCCTTTTCGGACTTTGGTTTTAGCATTTTGTGTGTGTGTGTGTGTTCAAATTAGAGCTTTCTGTGCTTTTATTGGATTATATCTCCTCTTTGACCAGGTTGGCTTCTACGCAATTGGTAGTTTTGGCTTTTCGCCACATAGATGGGCTACTCGGCCAACAGAGTTATCCATTTCCTTTAAAACAAAAAAAAGGATTATAATCTTTGCCTCTCTCTCTCTCATCCTAAAACTGCACAATTTATCACGCGAAATGTTAAAAAAAAACATGATACAACCTTAATGAGAAATGTTCTAAGAGCATCTTTAGCAATGCTAGTCATTTTGTAGTCAACTGACTGAAACCAGACGTTTCAATTAAAAACATTTTTGTGTCAATTGTAATATATAGCAAATAAGGGTATCGTTACAAAAGCCAGAGATTGAGGGTACTTTTATAATTTACGTTTTTCAAAACAAGAGAAAACAAAAGATGATAGTACTAGAGATATGAGGTTTTGTGATTATAAACAAGAGAAAACAAAGAAATAAAATAAAGCAGAAAAAATGAAATGGATGAGACGTTAGAGACTTAGAAATCCATCACCAAGTATGTTTCAAGACATGTTGACAACCAAACCTTCAATCATTAAGTCACAAATTAGTATCAATCAAGAACAAACCGTGAACGTATTGCGTTAGTCCTTATTACTCGCCTGCATTACTTATGTAAGATGAACACACCGTTACCTTTTAGAATAACTATTCAAGGTATAGACGTTAGCCTATCAAAAAATTATTCTAAGCATTAAGATAAATGGAAGTTTGATTGAACAAGTTTGCAAAACTAGTGTGGAACGCCTACCTAGCATGCAATCCTTTTTATTTGGTTTCACCTATTGTCCTATAGGTTTCACTACTTTGAAACATTTCTTTTAACCATTTAAGAGATTAATCAACCTATTTCTAGCCTCACTCACAAGTTCATAATGTTCTATGTTGTGCATACATGAACATAAACAAACAAGAGTTCTCCATAAACCAAAACCAAATAAACAATTTCAAAGACTCAATAATTCGAAACCAAAGTTCAAAACAATATCTAAAACATTTTTTGGGCTTCAAACCTTGCCCCTAGCTAAGAGAAATCAGCCACACATGGCTGCAAAATCACACAAGGAGAATAAAAGATGACAAAGGAAAGGTAAACCGTGGATAATGGAGAGATCAATGATGGCTTGGCGGCTTCCTTGTGCGAGTCCGCAACTATGGATGTCCTGATGTTGTGAGATCGCTGGCCTCCTCTAATCTTCACGTCCTCCCTCTTTTCAGCTGTGATTAGGGTTATGAAACCCTCAAAACTCGTCCATGGGCTAGCCAATGTGATATGAGCCTCAAAATAGAAGTTTCGGTCCAAATCAAAAATTCGGGCAGACTGATCTTCGGCTACTCAAACGGTCATAACTTATTCTCTCCAAAATAGGTATTGACGATCCATAAAAAATTCTGCAAAGTAGATTCTTGTAGCTTTCCATTGATATATGACACATCTTCTGTATCGTCTTAAGCTGATCACAATCGTCTGACGAAGTTGACTGAAAATTTCTGGCAGATTTTCTGATTTCTTTCCTTGCGCGACATGAATTCATTTTCCTTCAAGATTGCTCCTCTTTTGTCTCTTTTGGGCTCCTCGGTTTTATTTTATGACCTAAAAACACAAACTTAGTTAATATAAATATTGTTAAGAGAATTACATAACGAAATAGGGTCGGCAATACATTATAAATGTAGCACTTTGTGATCTTATCATCAACTTTTAGCTAAAATAGCTAAAAAGTCATTTTAATTAGCTAGTAATTTTAGAAATACCTCTACACCAGTACTCTCTATTTTAATTTCATTTTTATTTATATTCTTAATTAAATAAAGAAAAATTAATTTAAATATGTTTTAATATTACATAAAATGACTTAAACGGATTACATTGAATTAACATAAATTATAGAGAACTTCATCTCGCTAGCTATATTTAGAGAACGAGATAACTAAAAGTTAAAATGACTAGCCACTTATTAGTCCGATTCTTTTATGGAAAATGTCTAGTTCGAGCCGGTCCAGGTCTAGTCCCCAATTTCAAGATAGTTCTTCGGCTCAAAAGCCTGAAGTATGGATCCCAGTTCCCAGAAGCAGCTTCTGGCTTCTCAAAATCCAACTTCATCTTCTTCACAAATCACACCGTTCCTTCTTAAGCTTCCCAATTCCATCTGAGCCCTCTCAATTCCATATTCCTAATTTATTATGCCAATCCAAAAATTCGAACAACTCCAACAAATCTACACAACTTTATCCCCTCAACAACACCTAGTAAATCGACCAACGTGTACAAAACTTGGGTTCACTAACACCAATAGAAAAAAAATCAAAGATTAAAATAAGACATGTTTCTTTTCATTGGCAATGAAAACCACAAAAAGATATGAGCTTTTTGAATATGCAATTCGCTTTGCGCGTGCAAAGCCATAACAAAAGGCAATCAATCAACTACAACAAAACTATAACAAAGGCAATCAATCAGCTGCACCAATTCAATTCGGTAAATTAGTAAACAAAGGGTTGATTAGACTACCGGAGGATTGGGGTGGTGCCGAAGTTGTGGAGGAGGCTGCAAGGGTGGTCTTCCAGGTGGCTTGGACACTAGTTTAGCTTGAGAGAGGTGGAGGCGGCAAAAGGCGAGTTCTGTGGCTAATGTGGAGGGTTGGAACTTAGGATTGGGCCAGAGGCTAATGTGGAGGGTTTGACTCCATTGTCCCTCAAAATAATTGCACGGGTGAAAATATCCATTCAACACCAGCAATTCCAACACTTCCGTGCTGCACCCAATTCTAGTATTCTACTCATAGCACCCGGCCACCCTCACCAATCACCATTCTCTTCTCTCTTGTGACTGTAATACCCTTGAATGCTTCAAAACGGAGCAACGAGTCGGAGCAACACATTAGTTCGATTTACAGAGAATAACATCCCGCAGCCGAAGACTCATTCCGCGTTGACTTTCTAAGTGCCCACACTTTCTTCTCGTCTTCTCATCTCAGGAATTCCAAGCCCTAGAAAATGGCAAGTCGTCCAAGTCTTCTCCTCCTCAGTCCGCGTCTTCACACCCGCGAAACAAAGGCTCGCATTTCTCCTCTTTTGTCTCATTCTCTTGGACGAACCTCAGCAACTGGGAGGTATTCCTCTGTTGGGTTCGCGACAAGTTCAAGTCTTTGTTCTTGGTTTTGCGGAAACACTGGCTTTGGTTCATGGGTTTGTGAGGTTGCGGTGGTTTCGGGATTCAGCTGAAGTCTGGCAACTTCATCATGGCTGCTGCTGAGGTTATGAGAAAGGTGATGAATGCTGTTGTGTCTTCAAAAGGCGATGCTTTTGATGTCGAAGATTTGAGCCCGGAGTTGGAGTACTCATTTGCAGTTGAGTACAAAGGTCCTCCGGTGGGTTATGAAATCCCACGTGCGTTTCCGGTCGACATTGATCACATCCCGACCGCAGCTCCGGTTTCTTCGGCGTGTCTGTTGCAAAATCTGTCACTCCCGATTATCCAGCCCATTGCGAAATCCAAGGGCAGATTAGAGTGTAAGCTTGGGGACGAAGCAAAGGTGAATGTTGATTTGAAAAGAGAGAAGGGTGTGTGTAATGAAGCTGGAAGCTCTGGTGAATTAGCTGGAGATGGTGGGGAAGGTGATTGGGGGTCATCAGAGTCTGGTTTGAGCTCGAGAAGTGTTTCCTCTGAGGTTTTCTCTGGTAGAGAGGAAGTTGGTGTGGATGAGATTGTTCCTCACCATGTGAAAAGGCCATCGATAGTTACTTTCCGTGATCCGGATTCGAATGACGTGGGTGTGGAGGTGGAAGAGTTCAATGCCTCTGATGGGGAGGAGAGTGCGGAGGTGAGGCCGAGGGTGGAGAGGAATGGGAAGAAGGGGTCGTGTTATCGATGTGGGAAAGGGAACAAGTTCACTGAGAAGGAGGTGTGCATTGTTTGTGGTGCAAAGTATTGCTGTGAATGTGTGCTGAGGGCAATGGGGGCAATGCCAGAAGGAAGGAAATGTGTTACTTGCACTCGTTATAAGATTGATGAGTCGAGGCGAGGGAGTATCGGCAAGTGTTCTAGGATGCTCAGGCGGCTTCTGGGTAAGGCGCTAGCTGATACGGTCATGAAAGCTGAGATATCATGCCAGGCAAATCAACTTCCAGGCGATCTTGTTTTCGTGAACGGTGAGTCTCTTACTCAAGAAGAGCTAGCTAGATTGCAAGGTTGCAGAAACCCCCCAAAGAAGCTAAAACTAGGAGCTTATTGGTATGATAATGTCTCTGGTTTTTGGGGAAAGGTAAAATTTGAACTCAGCTCATGATTTTTACATTTGTAACGTGTTTCTATTAGACATATATGTTGTTGCAAATTGGATCACAATGGGATAATTGCTGCTGATTTGATTGAACAGGATGGTCATAGGCCTTGCCAAGTTATAAGCCCTCAGCTGAATGTTGGGGGCCATTTGAAGCAAAATGCTAGTAATGGGGACACACAAATAATGATAAACAATCGAAGGATCACCAAGTTTGAGGTCTTCATGCTGCAGGTTAGTATACTCAACTTTGCTTAAGTTCATTGGTATGATATGCTTTGAAACCTTGCATTCCATTGATGTCATTTTGTTTAATTTCATGCAGATGGCAGGAGTGCCATGTGAAGGAAATCTTAACTATTGGGTGGAGGCAGACGGATCCTATCTGGAAGAGGGAATGAAAAACGTAAAGGGAAAGATATGGGACAGGGTATGTATGCCTTTATGTATGCAATGATTTTTTTTTCTTCTTGTTTTTTTTTCTTGTTAAGAAGTCAACTTTAATGCATCAAACGCCCCTTAACTGTGAAGTATTTCCTTGCAGAAAATGAAGCTGGTTTGTACACTATTGTCTGTGCCAATTCCTACTGCATCTAAAAATCTTCCTCCTGCAGAAGAAGACAGAAACTTTATTGAAGAGAAACTGCTCAAGAAACTTCTTTTAGTTGGGTATCATAAATCTGGATCAAGCACTATATTTAAACAGGTAAAGTGTATGTTTACGGAATATGATTACATCTCTAAATGTTGTTAAGTTCATATCTTTATTGGTGCGTATCCTGTTGCATAGTTTCATCGACACACATATTTGTGGTAGACAAGCTTAGATGAGAAAAAATTAACCGTAGAAGTTGAGCACTAGCTAGTTTTGGCAATGCTTTGTATGTGTTTACGAACATGTTGGAGAACACACACACATGCTTATATGTAGATGTATCGATTAGTATGTATGTAGCATGTATGCTTTTCTCTTTTGCAGTATTATGTAATATCAACGTAGTTCTCTTAGTCCTTCGTATCAGTTGCAGTCAGCTATTGCTCTAATTTTTTTACCAACCATCAAGTCATAATGCACAAAGATAGCCAACTCAAACAGTACAACTAACTTATATATGTGTATGTATGCATATAAAAGAAACAACGAACTACACTAAAGATGAATTCATTCTTCTTTTCCTTGAGGGATATACAGAGCAGATTATTTTTCTTTTACAAACTGATCCCTGTTTCTATTAGAAACCAACTCTTGTCATATAAGAGAAATAAAGAGCTACACTAAAGATGAATTCGGTCTTCTTTTACTGGAGGGATATACAGAGCAGATTATTTTTCTTTTACAAACTGATCCCTATTTCTAATAGAAACCAACTCTTGTCTGCTTTTTGCTTCCCAATTTCTATCTACAAACTATTGGAAAGAAAAGTGTGATAGTCATGCTATGGTACTACCAATTGGTAATGTAATGTTCAACGTATAACAGTGCTACTTGTAATCCAATATATGTATATATGTATATATGTATATATTTTTAATTAGTACATGGAACTTTCTTGACCCCAAGTATTTGCTTATTGTAGGCGAAGTTTTTGTATAATGTTCCTTTTTCTGGAAATGAGCGCCAAAATATTAAATTCATGATCCAAAGCAGATTGTACAGTTATCTTGGTATACTGCTTGAGGGACATGAATGGTTTGAAGAAGAAAGTTTATTGGTTGAGAACAGAAAAGGAGATCTTCAAGATGGATGGGCTCCTTCAGGTACGATAAAGTTGATTCCGCCTTCTTTCTTCACTCCAATGAGTGACCGATCTGTGATTTTTCATGTCAATCAATAATAATTATGTTATGGAATAGGGATAGCAGTGCATGACTAAATATAAAGCATATGACTCTTATACCTTAATTCTTTATAACATCAAACCAAATTTAATTTTGTTGGTAAAGAGAAGAAATAAGTATTTGTATATCCCTCTTTAGAAAAGTTTAGAAAATTAACTTTGACTAGAGACCAGCAAAGGTGCAAATGTGCAAATGTGCATCAAGCCTGAAATTCAAATTTCCTTCTGGAAGATACTGTCTAAATTTTCTGTAGCTTTCCGTTTTAATACACTGGACAGATCATTATACTTTTTACTTCTTAGTATACCTTTTGTGGATTTGTACATCCAATTTACTGTGACCAATAATATCCTAAACCCTTCGATCCCATGGTTCCACAGCTACCTGTCTCGTACTTTCTCTCCATTATACTAGTTGAAAACAATTTTTTTTTGTTTTGTTTTGATACTTATTTTTATTTTTTATTCTTATTTTTTAAGTGATATGAAGTATCCCTTTAGATAATTGTTTCCTAGTTGAAGAATGCAATAAGAATCAGCTTTAGGAGTAATTTTACATTGTAGGGTCAACTGATTACCCCACCTTTGAGTCTTTGACAATACCAAGCTCAATTGATAGTTTTCCAGATTGCTGTAAAGGCTCAATACCAAAATGTATTGGAATAAAATATCTTGCTCCTTGTGATACCTTAATACCTAGTGCTTCTTTTTGGGTACAAATTGAATTTCTTTGAAGTTGATGTTTGTTTATATATTTTTGATCATTATTACGTTTCCCTTTTGGGTGTTTGGCTTGCAAATAAGAAATTAAACAGCTCTAAGATTGGTAACATGTCTATAGGTTAATTACCATCAGTATTTTACTAAATAGTCGTGTCTGAAATTGTTTGATTGACAACAGGAATTACAAGTCAGCTGGACAGTAAAACAACATATGCCATTGGCCCTAGACTGAAATCTTTTGCAGATTGGCTACTAAATATTAAGATATCAGGTACTATGGAAGCCATATTTCCTGCGGCTACTCGTGAATATGCACCATCTGTTGAGGAGTTGTGGAAGGATCCAGCTATTCAAGCCACATACAACCGAAGGGATGAATTAGAAATGCTACCCAGACAAGCTAGTTATTTTCTTAATCGGGTGAGATCACGCTCTGTGATTCCTCTAGCTGTAGCCAATTCACATTCTACAGTTAAACTGCCTAAGTCTAATTTTCCCTTTTGTGTCCTTTTTTAATCTCTTTGACCTCTGATCATCAAACTTTTTAATTATGTGATGCACCAGAATCTCATTATTATACCAAAGCTACACTGACTTTTATTTTTATTGAACTATCCCAGACCACACCAACATCTTAGGAAGATATGACTTATATATTTTTTTTTTACCAGAACATTCTGTAATCAAACTACTGTAGATTCATTTCTAACAATTAGTAAACAGACTAATGGGGATGGGATTCATTTCGTTTCTGTTTCCAGCTGCTTCTTTCACCCATTCCCGAACCCAGATTAGTAATATTGCCATTCGCTATATCTGAAAATGGAATGTGGATAACATGTGATCATCTTACAATATTCTTTGTACTGAATTGACTATGGTTCTGACAGGCTGTTGAAATTTCAAGGACCGATTATGAGCCCACAGACATGGACATATTGTACGCAGAGGGAATCACCTCATCCAACAGCCTTACTACCATAGAATTTTCATTTACTAGATCATCTGAACGTAACGATCTGGACTCTTTCTATCAGCATAATCCTTTGCAGAGGTTAGTGTTGCTGATTTATGCATTAATTAAATAGATGTTTGAGAAAATTATTTTTGTTCATTAAGTGGGCAAACATCTTGGTCAGTGATGCTGATGAGATTTACTGCTGACATGCATTGTATGGATAGAAATCGCTAAGCACTATATATATATATATATATACACGGAGCCTTTCCAAAGAGGATGTCCGCACAGCCCTTAAAGTGCGGACGTCCCTCCGTTCTCCACGGGACGGCTCCGACGATGGCGCGCCTCCACCTTAGCGGACTCCAGCAGCATCCCCAATCACTTTCCCTCCCCGGCTAGTCCGCCGAATTCCAGTTTTCCGGCGAGATCACCCAAAACTTCAAACAAGATCGATCTCGCCAGAAAACTGGAATTCGGCGGACTCGCCAGGGAGGGAAAGTGATCGGGGACGCTGCTGGAGTCCGCTAGGGTGGAGGCGCGCCATCGTCGGAGCCGTCCAGTGGAGAACGGAGAAAGTGTGGACGTCCGCCTCTGATTCGGACTATATATATATATATATATATATATATTAATCTGGGATTATGCATCTAGACTATACATAGCTAAGGATGAAAATTTTTAAAGTTCTTGCAGTATAGTTAGTGAATGGTATGCTTTACTAGTTAAAGGAAATCACATAAATGGAAAGCTAGTTTTGTTAATGCTAAATCATCAGTAAGTTAAGTCCACGAGATATCAGTTCAAATTCATCTACCAAGATATGGTCTTAATTTTAAGTGTTGGACTGTCCTTGTATATCTGAAAATGAAAAAAAAAAAAAAAAAAAGCAATATTGAGGCCTTCTTTGGTTCCTTAGCACTAGAAAGGGCTCTTCTCCTTCGCTTCTTTAATATTACTTAGAATCATCTGGAAGGGTTTCAAAATATGCATTGACATTTTTGGTACACCATAGGTATCAACTCACTAGAGTGCATAGCCTTGGAGGAAGTTGCAAGTTGCTGGAGATGTTTGAAGATGTTGATATGGTCGTATTTTGTGTTGCATTGACAGATTACGATGAGTTTTGTGAAGATATTAATGGGGTATCCATAAACAAGATGATGGCAAGTAAGCAGCTGTTTGAAAGCATTGTAACTCATCCAGCTTTTGATCAGAAACACTTCCTTCTGATACTCAACATGTTTGATCAGCTCGAAGAAAAGATTGAGCAAGTCCCTCTCACTCGATGCGAATGGTTTCATGACTTTAATCCAGCAACTAGTCATAATCCCAGCAGTAGTGATAATAACACTAATAACCCTACGTTGGCTCACCGAGCCTTTCAGTATATTGCAATGAAGTTCAAAAGACTATTTCATAGTCAAACAGATAGAAAGTTGTTTGTTTCCCTAGTTACTGCATTAGAGCCTGATACTGTAGATGAAGCTCTCGGATATGCTAGTGAGATTCTAAGATGTGAAGAAGAGGTACCCAGATTAATTAATGAGTTCTCTTCGGCTAGCATTGATGCCAGTTCTACAGTTTAATGTCTGACCACAAAAGTGGCTCCTAAATCCTAAGTAAGGCATTACATTCATTACTGATGTGCAAATTGTTTATATGTATACATGTAAACAGATATATAAGAAATACAGAGGCCAGATTCTCCTGTTTCAGGTTTTACTATGAAGTTTTGTGGATGCAGGATGCTGATAGATTTAACACAGGAAACTAGACAGAATTTCATGTCCTAATTTTCCCACATCGCACTGTTCCACCAAACTCTATAAAAGACTACATATAAAGTTAAAATCCCTAGACCTGTTTGTGAGACATGCAGCGAAAATGGAACGTGAAAAGTAATCCCAGACTGTTTTGCAGATCCCAGATATGAATATATTCGTCTCAGCTGTGCTAACGCGCTTTGGTTGATGAATCAGTTGCATTAGCAGATCCAGCCAAATAGAAAATGAAAACAAAACAGCAACGATTGAAGGAGTGATTCCAGTTACAGAAACAGCTCCAAGGTACTTGTTAAGTTTTTGAAAGTAAGGTACTTGTTAATGACACCGATGATGACTCCGGACTTTCTGCATTCCTTGAAGGAGGTGAACGGTTCTAATTAAGAAGCATTTAACTTTGATGTTTGAGTTCCTAGTCCTTTGAGTTAAGATGTTTTGAATAAGTTATATTTATTTCTTCAGTTATTTAGTTTTCCTCAGTCTTTCATATAAAAAGAGGGTTAAGCTTTCGTTGTATTCAGTCAAGTTTTTATCAGAAATATAATCTAAGTTGGAGAAGAAGTTCTTCCCAATTTTCTATCAAACTCTTATCTTTACGTGGATTCCTAAGAGTGGCGAGTTTTGCTCTTATATCCTTGGTGGATTCTAAGGAGTTGCGAGCGTGTTCTATCAGTTTGTTTTATCTACCTTTTCCCCATAGTAAATCCCGGTATCAGTTCTGGTATCAGAGCACCGGAGGGTTGGACGTCGTGGTGCAGGATGTGGCCGCGGTGGTCGCAGAGCACAGAATGATGATCTTGATCGTGACTTTGAGATTGAAGAACTCAAGCGTCAAGTGTAGGAACTGCAGGAGCAACTAGATCAACATAATCTTCGTGGTTCAGAAAATGAAAGGTCTAGTAGAAGTGCAGAAGGAGAAAATCCTTTCCACCAAGATCCAAGTCAGAGTTCCGACAGTGAAGATGCTTCCCCTCGTCATCCTCGAAGAATTCAGAATCGCCGACCAGATTTTGACATCAAGGTTGACATTCCAGATTTCGAGGGTCGTTCACAACCTGATGAATTCATTGATTGGCTCCACACTGTAGAAAAGATTTTGATTTAAAGGATGTTGTGAAAATTATTGTTGTGAAATTGAGGAAACGAGCCTCCTCATGGTGGGAGAAACTCTTGAGGCAGAGAGAAAGAGAAGGAAAAGGCAAGATTGTGACTTGGGAGAAGATGAAGAGGGAGTTGAAGAGAAAGTATTTGCCAGAAGACTATCGACAAGATAACTTTCTCAAACTGCACAATTTCAAGCAAAGGGAGATGTTAGTAGAAGATTTTACAGGAGAATATGAAGATCTCATGATTAAATGTGATATGGTAGAACCTGAAGAACAAACTATAGCTCGGTACGTTGCAGGTCTGAGACCCGAGATTGGTAATGTGGTTCAATTGCAGCAATATTGGACTTTCAATGATGTCTGTAAGTTGGCACTTAAGATGGAAAAACAGCAGAAAGGAGCGCGGGGAGGAAGTTTTCAGTACTCTGGACGTGATGCCTCATCCAACAAAGGAAGTGAGTCTTATTCCAAGGAGTTTAAGGTGTCACCCACTGTCAAGCCTACAACTAAGGCCCCCTCCAAAAATGAAAGTGGATCCAGCCAGAAGCAGCAACCTAGTTCTTCAAGTATCAGCTCACGACGGTATTTCAAATGCCAAGGTTTGGGACATATTGCCTCAGACTGTCCTAACTGCAGGATTATGTCTCTTGTGGAAGAAGTTGAGCAAGAGTCTGAAAATGAAGGATTCACCGGACACAGAGAACCTATTTTTGATGAAGAAGTTATATATGGGGATCAAGATGAAAGCTTGGTGGTACGCCGTAGCTTAAATACTTCTCTTGCAGAAGAAGAAAACTCATAGCGAAACAATCTTTTTCATACAAGATGCACTGCTCATGGAAAAATCTGTGAAGTTATTATAGATGGAGGAAGCTGCGAAAACGTGGCTTCTACCACCATGGTAGAGAAGTTGAATCTAAGCACTGAGAAACACTTGCAGCCTTACAAGCTTTCCTGGTTGCGAAAGGGTAATGAGGTACGAGTTGATCAAAAGCGTTTAGTCCAATTTTCAATTGGTCCAATTTATAAAGATGCGGTTTGGTGTGATGTTGTGCCTATGGATGCTTGTCATTTGTTACTTAGGAGACCATGGCAGTATGACAGGAGAGTTGTACATGATAGGTACAAAAATACTTACATTTTTCAGAAAGATGATGCAAGGATTACTCTTGGTCCTGTAAAAGAAACTGAGGTTTCAACGAAGTCCATGCGTGACAAGCAAGTTGAAGCTGATCAAAAGGAGAGAAGTAAAAATTTGCTGTCAAGAGCAGAATTTCTTGAAGAGCTGCAGGGAGAGAGTGCAGTTTTTATGCTGGTGATCGTAAAAGCTTCCCGCGACTCCACAGCACCCTCACCGTAGCTACAGAGGATGTTTGAAGAGTTCAGAGATGCAGTCACAGAAGAGATCCCTCCAGGACTTCCTCCGATGAGAGGTATTCAACATCATATTGATTTTGTTCCTGGAGCTGTCATTCCTAACAAAGCTGCATATAGGATGAACCCTAAAGAATTTGAAGAGTTACAAAGGCAGGTGGATGAGCTAATTTCTAAAGACTTAATAAGAGAAAACATGAGTCTGTGTGCCGCACCAGCTTTGCTTATTCCTAAGAAAGACGGGTCATGGCGGATGTGTGTGGATAGCCAGGCAGTTAACAAGATTACAATCAAATACCAATTCCCAATTCCTTGGCTTGATGATCTTCTTGACTAGCTGCATGGTGCAACTATCTTCTCCAAAATTGATCTGCGAAGTGGTTATTATCAGATTCGCATGAGGCCAGGAGATGAATGGAAAACTGCTTTCAAGACACTAGATGGTTTGTATGAATGGATGGTAATGTCTAATGCCCCAAGCACGTTCATAAGGCTCATGAATCACATCTTTAAGTCTTGTATTGGTCGATATGTGTTGCAGACACTACGAGAACAAAAGTTGTTTGTGAACCTAAAGAAGTGTGAGTTTCTAGCCTCCCAATTAACCTTTTTGGGATATGTTATTTCTTCTGAAGGTATTGCAATGGATCCAACCAAGGTTGAAGCAATTGTCAATTGGCCTATTCCCGCAACACTTCATGACATCAGAAACTTTCATGGCTTGGCGTCATTTTACCAGAGATTCATAAGAGGGTTCAGCACCATCAGTGCCCCAATCACAGAATGTTTGAAAGGAGGAAAATTTCAATGGAATGCAAAAGCTCAACATAGTTTTGAGTTGATTAAGAAAAAGATGACAGAGGCCCCAATATTGGTGCTTCCAGATTTCAATAAGGTGTTTGAAGTGGACTACGACGCTTCCAATGTAGGCATTGGCGCTATACTTAGTCAAGAGGGTAAGCCAGTTGCTTTTTTCAGTGAAAAACTAATTCTTTCCCGCACCAGGTACTCCACTTATAATAAAGAATTTTATGCAATTGTGCGAGCGAGCTTTAAATCACTAGAGGCATTATCTTATTTGCAAGGAGTTTATTCTTTTAACTAATCATGAGGCTTTGAGGTTTATTAATGGGCAACACAAGTTGAATAACAGACATACTAAGTGGGTGGAATTTTTGCAAGCCTACACTTTTCATATTAAGCATAAGTCTGAGAAGATGAATCAAGTAGTAAATGCTTTAAGCATGAGACATTCCTTTTTGAGTACCATGCAAGTTAAAGTTACAGGGTTTGAAATTCTCAAGTAGCAGTACCCAGAAGATCCATTCTTCAAGAAAATTTGGGATGAATGTGCTAAAGGTCACGTTAATTGGCTCTTATCTACTGCAGGAAGGTTATCTTTTCAAAGGAAATAGACTGTGCATTCCTGAGGGGTCAATGCGAGAGAACATATTTGCTGAAATACATGTAGGAGGTTTAGCTGTGCACTTTGGTAGAGATAAAACTCTTTCCTTGGTTAAAGAAAATTTTTATTGGCCTTACTTGGAGCGAGATGTCACACGACATCTAGAAAAATGTAGGACTTGTCATTTGACCAAGACCCACGGTCAGAATACAGGTATGTACACTCTACCAGTTCCTACAGCTCCTTGGGATGATGTTAGCCTTGATTTTGTGACAGGTCTACCCCGGACCCAGAGGAATAAAGATTCAATCATGGTGGTGGTTGATAGATTCTCAAAGATGTCTCATTTCATACCTTGCAACAAAACAAATGATGCCTCTCACATTGCTGATTTGTACTTCAAGGAAGTTGTTAAACTTCATGGCATTCCAAAAACCATTACTTCTGATCGAGATTCAAAGTTTTTTGGACATTTTTGGCGTACTTTATGGAGAAAGTTAGGAACCAAGCTGCAGTTCAGTTCCTCTCATCACCCTCAAACTGACGGACAAATTGAAGTTGTCAACCGCAGCCTTGGAAACTTGCTGAGAAGTTTGGTGGGAAAGAACCTGCGTCTGTGGGATTTGATATTGGCACAAGCTGAATTTGCTTACAATATGTCTCCTAGCCAAACAACTGGCACCAACCCTTTCTTTGTTGTTTATGGCAAGAATCCTATCAGCCCTTTAGACTTAGTTCCTCTTCCAACAACAATTCAATTTAGTGGTTATGCTGCAGACCAGGCCAAGTACATCAAGCAGTTGCATGAACAAGTGAGAAACAACATACTCAAGAAAAATGCTCGGTATCAAGCTCAAGCCAACAAACACAGGAAGCCAGCTATTTTCAAAGAAGGAGACTTGGTGTGGATTCACCTTTGCAAAGAAAGGTTTCCTAGAGGACGAAATGGTAAGCTGAAGCCTAGAGCTGATGGTCCTTTTAAAGTCATCCAACACATCAATGACAATTCTTACAAGATTGAACTCCCTGGAAACTATGGTGTCCAAGCAACTTTCAATGTGGCGGATCTTTCGCCATATTGTGAGGATGATTATGAAGAGAACTCAGTGACGAGTTCACGCGAAGCGGAAGCGAATGACACCGATGATGACTGGATTTTCTATGTTCTTTGAAGGAGGTGAACAGTTCTAATTAAGAACCATTTAACTTTGATGTTTGAGTTTCTAGTCCTTTGAGTTAAGATGTTTTGAATAAGTTATATTTATTTCTTCAGTTATTTAGTCTTTTATCAGAAATATAATCTAAGTTGGAGAAGAAGTTCTTCCCAATTTTCTATCAAACTCTTATATCTAGGTGAATTTCTAAGAGTGACGAGTTTTGCTCTTATCTCCTTGAATTGGTGGATTATAAAGAGTGGCGAGCGTGTTTTATCAGTTTGTTTTATCTACCTTTTCCCCGCAGTAAATCCCAGTATTAGTTAACTTGATATTTATCTCCAGATTAGCCTCTTTTGCTGATCTTGTTCCCAAATTTCACATTCACACCAAACACAAAGAGCTTCTCCAACCGAGTGGTTGAATCCATGTGTAGTGCTCCATTGGTAATAATAGATATGTAAAACTCCTCTAACTCACGAGACTTATTTGACATGGAAATGACATCTTCACTTGCTCTCAAACTTTTCATAGGCAAAGCAAACTATCTTCTGAAACCCGGCCCTTTGAAAAATGACAACTCCAATAAAACTAGAAGGTTAAGTACTTCCATGAAAGCACATCAAGAAGACAACTTGGAGGCCCGAAGCACCCAAGTATTGAGTGAGAAGTAGAAAAAGAAAAACTAGCTAACTTATTGATTGATCGATCATTCCTAACTTGTAGTATATTTTGATAATTTTCTTCTTACTAAAATCTCTAACAGATGAGAACGTACTTGGAGTAGCCGGATAGGTGTGTCCACCATGAATTTTTTACATCGATCCATTTCACCAAACTTCATTTTGACACTACTAAAACAATTCGACACTCAATTTCAGAACCAGATCGAGAAGTGACAAATTGAGGATTCATAAAACAGAAGTAATCTCACAGAAAATGTACATATTCAAGGCTAGATTAACTAGATGGACTAGATACAACACACACGTACGTACAATAGCCGAATATCATCACCAAGGAACAAAACGGTCCATGAGCAAACAAACAGTGGCCTCAGAAAGCGTAGAAGAGTTCCTCCTCTCTTTTCTAACAGCAGTCTCCATCACCCCAGCTCCTTCATGAGCTGCAGCAGCTACAGCTGGTTGTTGCTGCTGATCGACCTTCCCTTCATCTCCTCCTTCAGCATGCTTAGCCTTTTTTGACGACCACAGAAACCGCTTCTTGGCCCCAACCTTCTCCTTCAGCTTCCCCAGCTCGCTCACCCATCCCTCCATCACTGCAGACATTACTATAACTCCAAGTATATATAGACTAGCCAATCTCTTTGAATCTTTCTCGGCGTTTGTAAATTTTCTCTCTTATTCTTCAGGGCGTAATGAGGAAAGGCAAGGTAATAGGGAAAAGGGTTCTTATAGAGGCGTGGATGGTGATGAGGTTTGGTTTTCTTCGTTGCTAGCTAGTGGTTTTGCTTTCAACAACGGCAACTGCTGCATGTGGTTTGAAGGAGGATACAACAAAATCAGTTTGTGTCGCATAGGCAACCTCTTGGATCTGCGGTCGTAGCACACAGCATATATATGAATTTTGATGGGATATTCGAGCAATTGATTTACGTGTGGGATTGGCTTCGTTTTGTTAGATTGTGGACAAACTGTGGACGACTTGGCCTTACTGCTCACTACCAGAAAATAGGTCTTGGGCGACGAAAACAAATCGTCGCCCTGTTTAAAAATTTCGTCGCCTAAGTACTTAGGCGACGACATGTCGTCGGCCAAGAAGTCGTCGCCAGAAGTCCGTCGGTCAAGAACTTGGGCGACGAAATTTAATTCCGTCGTCGCCTAAGAGTAATTCTTAGGCGACGATACTAATTTCGTCGCCTAAAATATACCTCTCGTCGCCCAAAAATATTCGTCGCCCAAGATTTAACACCTTGGCCGACGAAAATTTTTTTCGTCGCTTAAGATCTTCTAACCTTGGGCGACGAAAATAAATATTTCGTCGCCTAAGATCACTACATCTTAGGCGACGATATTATTTTTTCGTCGGCCAAGGTGTTAAATCTTGGGCGACGATTTAGAAATTTCGTCGCCTAAGATATATTTAAATATTTTTTTTTAAAAATAATTAAATAATTTTTTTAAATATATAAATAATGTTTTTTTAATTTTTGCTGGAATTTTTTTTTCGGCATTTCTTTAAAGTTTTCTAATACTAAAATTTAATTAAAAATAACACAAATTTATAAATTTATAAATAATTTATTACAAAAATTCTGCCTATGGATCGAGAAACCCGAAATCTAACTCATCATTCCCGTTCGGAGTGTCTTGAGGCGGCGGCTGGTCAGGCTGAGGAGGCTGCTGCTGAGGCTGGGGCCACTGAGGATGGGGCCACTGAGGTAATGGTATAGGCGTAGGCATGGGCGGAAACGGCTGTCCGGCCGCAAGTGCAGACATGCAGGCAGTCATCCACTGTCCCATAGCCGCCTGGTTGGCATTGGTGACTTCATTCACCCGCTCCATATGCGCAGCATTGGAAGCCGCATATGATTCCGCCATCGCCGCCATCTCCCTCGCTCTTTGGGCTTCCAGCTCAGACTCTCTCGCTCTTTGGGCTTCTAGCTCAGACTGTAGACTTGCGAACTGATCCTGTAGCCGAGTGGTCTGGCTGTTGCTGCTTGAGGCTCCGGCGGCTCCCTTGCGCTGAAATCCTGGCGTCGTCTTCAGGATCCCCTTTCCAGCGTCTCCCATACCCCGGCAGTAGTAGGTGTTGGAACGCTGCGCGAAGGCAGTGGCCATAATCCGCGCCCCAACGGTAGGATCTGAAGTGTCGATCCTGGACATGGCCTCTGACATGTCATCCTCTGCCGTGCCCGGCCATGTGTCGTTCACCATGCCTCTGATGACCTCTTGCTCCGCCTCCCTCACCCTCGCCTAATTGGATATATTATAAAAATATATTAATATACATTTAATAAAATGTAATTAAAATTAAAAATTAGAAAATATAAGGAACTTACAAGATCCTCCTCAGAATGAGGATATGCCCTCTGAAAGGTCCCCACATAGGGGTTCTCCTCTGGCCGCTCTCGCCGCACGTCGTCCATGATGGCCGAAAACGGCCTCGAACCGGCACGATGGTTGGTTGTGTTCTGTTGCCGGTTCTCAGCGTTCACCCGGGCGAGGTGCTTCAAAAAAAAATTATCGTTAGTAAATATTTAAAAACATACAATTATAATTAATTCACTAATTAAATATTCAAATTTGTTTACGAATTACCTGTTTGTGAGGGTCGTTGAACTGCGTGACAAGAAGCCACCGCCACTCGTACTCCCGATACTCGAACTCCTTCGGGGTACCCGAACGGTCGCTCCCGTACTTCTTCCAGTGTTCCCGGAGGTCGTGCTTCCACTCCTTGAACCTACATATACAAAAAAAATATTAATAATTTTATTAAAAAAATAAAATTTAATAAATTATGAAATAGCTAGAGGTACCTCTCCCTATGGGCCTTGTCCACCCAGTCACGTCCCTCCTCGGGAACCACAAACCATTGCTGCATTACCACTTGTTAGTATTTTTTTCGATAATTAAATAATTTATTAGTTAAAAAAATTGTAATTGATCGAGTAAACTCACCGACATCGACTGATGGAGCATCTCCTTCACTCCATCAGGAACCTGGCTCCAGACTCCCCACAAAATAGGGAGTCTGGAGCGGATGGTGCCTCCCGCGGCGCGCGTGTACCGGTTTCCCAACGCGGCGTCCACCGGTTTCCCGTTGGAAAACGGGATGGCGATCCGTCCAGCGGACTCGACCGCCCTATCGAGTCCCTTGTTGCTGACGGTGCCTCTCCTGTTCCGCCTTCTCGTTCCGGCGGCTGTGACATTGTGAATCAAATTTAATATTAATAATACATTTTTACAAAATAAAAATGTAAATCGACAAAAAAGTAATAATAAATTACCTGAGGATGAGGCTGAGCCGACGGATTCGTCTCCGTCCGCCTGCTCGGAGACCCTCACGGGATGAAGAGGCGTGGGAAACTCCCGGTAGATATAGGCCTCGTGCGGTGCCACATGCGGGAGCTGCTCCCGAATCGGTCGACCCTCCTCATCGACGCGAGGTATCGCCGGTATCGTCGGAGGAAGGAAGAGGCCGGACGGCACCATAGGGACCCCGGATGACCCGCCATCACCGTCGGTCGGGGACGACTGTGTGGGGGCGTCGCTGCGGGATCGCGACCGGCGAAGTATGGGTGGATGACGAGGAGCCGTCGCTGCGGGATCCGACTGCCCAGCAGAACCCGAGCCGCTCGCGCCACCCCTAAGTGCCTCACGTCGGGCCGTCAACTGCCACGGAAACCCGATCGACGGTGATTCCGACGGGTTGTTTGAGGTACCGTCCGAGCCGTCTTGTCCAGAAGTTCTCCTCTTGGCCATCCTGTTTAAAATAACCATAAATTTATTAAAAATATTTTACCGTCTTATAATTAAGTTCACAAAAAATAACCATAAACTTCGAAAAATTTATCAACAATAATAGCACAAATAAAATTTAATAATTATTATAGGATTTATTATTTTTTTTATTCACATAACAAATTATTTACATTAATTCGCAATTATTACATCACAAAAATTAATTTACGAATATTTACATCCTTACTCAAAAATAATCCATTATTTCTTACAAAATTTCCACAATATATTTACAATTATAATTTATATAATTTAATTATTTAATCAAAAATTATTTAATCATTTACAATATATTTACAAATTATTTAATCATTTACAATCCTAAACCCTAAACCGTAAACCTTAAACAACAACCCTAAACCGTAAACCCTAAACCCTAAATAAACCCTAAATTATTTAATCATTTACAATCCTAAACCCTAAACCCTAAACCGTAAACCGTAAACCCTAAACCGTACATCAAAATTTACAATTATCACAACAACAACCATTTACAATTATCACAACAATAACAATTTACAATTATCACAACAACAACAACAATTTACAATTTACAATTATCACAACAACAACAACAACAATTTACAATTATCACAACAACAAAAACAATTAAAACCAATTTAGGGTTTTAGGGTTATACCTTAAATTGTGGGTCGACGTCGGGGTCGGGGTTCCGAATTGGGGTCGGGGTCGGGGTCGGAGAGAGGGAGAGAGAGAGGGCAGAGAGAGGATTTTCGGAGAGAGAGAGAGAGAGAGGGCTTGGCGGCTGAAGAAATGGTTAGGGTTTCCGAATTTTTGCCTTTTATACTGGCGTTCTTGGGCGACGATTCTGTAAAAATCGTCGGCCTGTTTTTTAAAAATCGTCGGCCAAGAGCATCTTGGCCGACGATTTTTGAAGTCGTCGCCCTGTTTTTTTAAAATCGTCGGCCAAGATAGTATATTTGGGTGACGACATTCTTCACTATAAACATCGTCGCCCAAGATGAAGAAAATCGTCGGCCAAGATAGTCTACTTGGGCGACGACATTCTTCACTATAAACATCGTCGCCCAAGATGAAGAAAATCGTTGGCCAAGAGTTCTATCATAAAATTCAGACTATTTGACCATCCAAATCACGTAATCTGGCCGGACCTTCAACTGAGAATAGTTTCCAATCGACGAGACTCTTACGGGGCTATAAAAATTTGGTAAAAAATAAATAACCGGGATAGGGCTACCACTAGGTAGAAATAAGAGAAAAATTCGTTAACTGAAACAACCGGCACCGAAATTTTACCGGAATATCTTTATTTTTCACGGGTTGACGTATTTCACCGTTCCGGTCATATCTTATTTCATGACTTTTTTGCGTTTGAGGCATCTACGTATACGTTGTCTTTAAAACGAATCTTAAACTCAACACTTGTATAAAAAAGTTATACAATATTAGTACTTATATCGTGAGTTTGGTGATCGGAGAAGAGGAACTGAAAACCGACCGTCAGATATGACCAGCATAACGAATTATGTAGGTGGGAAAAAATTCAGCTCCATCTGACAAAGATAAGGGCTCGATCCGTCCGGTCAATCGGCGCGGTCAAACCCCTAAACGGACGGAAACGGCTATTCGACCCTCCAAATCACGTAATCTGGCCGGACCTTCAACTGAGAATGGTTTCCGATTGACGAGACTCTTACGGGGCTATGAAAATTTGGTAAAAAATAAATACCCGGGATAGGGCTACCACTAGGTAGAAATAAATGTGTTTCGTGCGACCGGAACAACCGGCACCGAAATTTTACCGGAATATCTTCATTTTTCACGGGTTGACGTATTTCACCGTTCTGGTCATATCTTATTTCACGACTTTTTTGCGTTTGAGGCCTCTACGTATACGTTGTCTTCAAAACGACACTTAAACTAAACACTTATATAAAAAAGTTATACAACATTAGTACATATAACGTGAGTTTGGTGATCGGAGAAGAGGAACTGAAAACCGATCGTCAGATTTGACCAGCATAACGAATTACGGAGGTGGGAAAAAATTCAGCTCCATCTGACAAAGATAAGGGCTCGATCCGTCCGGTCAATCGGCGCGGTCAAACCCCTAAACGGACGGAAACGGCTATTCGACCCTCCAAATCACGTAATCTGGCCGGACCTTCAACTGAGAATAGTTTCCAATCGACGAGACACTTACGGGGCTATAAAAATTTGGTAAAAAATAAATACCCGGGATATTTATTTTAATTATTCAAATGAAATTTAAATGTGTTTTATTTTATTCTAATTATTCGGATTACTCTTGGCCGACGAAATTAGGCTAATTCGTCGGCCAAGATAATACTTGGGCGACGATATTTGTTAAAATCGTCGCCCAAGAGTAAAAATAAAAAATCCCGTACAATGAAATTTAAATGTGCTTTATTTATTTTAATTATTCGGATTACTCTTGGCCGACGAAAGTAGGGTAATTCGTCGGCCAAGATATTACTTGGGCGACGATATTTGTTAAAATCGTCGCCCAAGAGTAAAAATAAAAAATCCTGTACAATGAAATCTAAATGTGTTTTATTTTATTTTAATTATTCGGATTACTCTTGGCCGACGAAATTAGGCTAATTCGTCGGCCAAGATAATACTTGGGCGACGATATTTGTTAAAATCGTCGCCCAAGAGTAAAAATAAAAAATCCTTTACAATGAAATTTAAATGTGTTTTATTTTATTTTAATTATTCGGATTACTCTTGGCCGACGAAATTAGGGTAATTCGTCGGCCAAGATAATACTTGGGCGACGATATTTGTTAAAATCGTCGCCCAAGAGTAAAAATAAAAAAATCTGTACAATGAAATTTAAATGTGCTTTATTTATTTTAGTACAAACATATTCTTTACAATTATCAAACAATTACAAAGCTAAGGCTCAATTATAACTAAGCTAAGGCTCGTAATCTGAGTCATCCGATGAGTCTTCTTCGGTATCAGAATTAATATCTGGTAATCTATGCCTTAATTCGTCGTCAGAGTCGTCGTCTGTTTCTTCATTTGGATCAACATCAATAAAGGTTGAATCTTCGTCACGAATTCTGAGCACTCGACCATGTTTAACATTATTTTGACGAACAGTAGCTACATCATGAATACCTACTGCGTTCGGCTCCTGATACGCATCAGCCTCTGGCCCTGGAATGGTCACTCCAAGTGTAGCCGCCCGGTAAATGTTTCGAGGATGCACAATGTTCGCTATTTTCCACGCGTCACCCCTGGCAAGGTCATCAAGATAAAACACTTGTTTTACCGATGTCGCAAAAACAAACGGGTCATCTTCGTAGGCGCTTGTAGCAGTGTTGACCGATAAATTGCCGTACTGATCCATCTTCATGCTCTGTGCGCCTGTATCAAACCATCTACACTTGAACAGATGCACTTTCATGCCTTCCGCATAAACCAGTTCGACCACTGAATGGAGAACACCGTAATAGTCAAGGCCATGACCAAGCGCCATCACCCCAGAATTCTGTGTTCTTCGTCTGCTGTCTCTCTCTTCAGATACAAATTTGACGCCATTCACTGTGCAAGTGGGATAAACTCTAGCCCGTTGCGGTTGCATCGCAAGAAGTAATAGTTCGTGCGACCAGTTTGGATTATCATCAGATTTAATCATGTCCATCTGTAACGGATATTGAACTGTAAATATCCGAAAATATATGCAATAGAAAATAATTACATATATATATATATATATATAACAGGGAAGATTAAATTATGTACCCAGGTGCGAAAATAATTTGCGAACGTCATGTTGTGGTACTCGAGATCACCATCAACTTCCGGAAAATTTAGGTGCAACTCTTTCCAATATTTAACTTCTTCACAATTGATTAGTACCCACCAGTGCACTATGGCTATCTCTTCATCCGACAATGCATACTCGGCGGACAGTCGTGCTCCACCAACTTCGACATCACTGGAAACTATAGAGAGATTGAACCGCGGCGCATGTTCCTCCATGGCTTGCGGAGCTCCCAACGACGCTCCTAAATACAACTTCATGTAGGTGACGCATTCATGCGCAATATATGCTTCAGCTATACATCCTTCAGGCGCGGATTTATTAGTGACATAATCTTTGTACTCACCAAGTTGCCTGTAAATATAAGATTGCAAACTATACGTTATGGTTATTGAACATGTACGTACATATATGTATTCTGGAGATGTAAGTGAATAAAACATACCTTTCCATGGGATACATCCAAGTGAAGTGTACTGGACCGGTAAGCAACAATTGCTGGGGAAGATGGATCATCAGGTGAGGCATGATATCGAAAAAATTTGGCGGAAAGATTCTCTCGAATTTACACATGATGTATATGATGTCTGCCTGCATTTCCCGGAGATCGGATTTTCTCACTTCCCTTGTGCATAACTTCATGAAGAATCTTGACAGCGCTACTAACGGCTCCACAACCTGGCCAACCACACATCACAAATTTAATATAAAATCCAACAACGACAGGTTAACCGTAATTTTAACCACAAATTTACCTGACGGTGAAGGAACGGTCGAATGAAAACAGGGAAGAGACGTTGTAGCAGAATATGACAGTCATGACTCTTCAAGCCGTATATCTTATTCTCCCGCAAGTTCACACACCGGGCTATATTTCCTGCAACGCCTGAGGGATACGTCACACAACTCATCCACCTGAAGATCTGGGTCTTCTGATCAGGCTTCACGGTGTAAGGAGCCCAAGGCATCTTTTTCTTCCCCTCTTTCAGCCAAAGATGTTTTCTGATTCCCATTTTCTTAAGATCAACGCGTGCCTTAGGACCGTCTTTCGTCTTCCCCTCCAAGTTGAGCACTGTACCTACCACACTGTCGCAGACATTCTTCTCTATGTGCATCACATCTAGGTAGTGCCTGATCAACAGCGTACTCCAGTACGGGAGTTCCCAAAATATGCTCTTATGTGTCCAGAATTTGTACCTGTCTGGTCTTTCAGGTATTCTGGCCACAATATCGGGATGATTGCTGAGCTGCCCAAAATCATACTCATCCAGCACTGCTAAATCTCTTCCCCCGACCATCTATGCGGCTCCACACCTCTCTCTTCGGTCCCATCAAATGCCCCGGTATCTATCCGCCAGGGGTGATCATGTGGTAGGTAAGCACGGTGACCCATCCGGACTATCTTGTTGCAATGATTGCTGCACCCCTGGGAGCTAAGGCACTCAGGACAAGCCTTGTATCCCCTAACAACGTTGCCGGACAACATCCCACGTGCAGGAAAATCACTGATGGTACCAACAATCATGGCATGCATCTGGAACATCTCATTTTTGTGGGAGTCATAAGTGGGATGACCAACCTCCCAAAGCAATTTACACTCTTCAATCAGCGGTCTCATATACACATCGAGACACTTCCCTGGATAACAACAACAACAACAACAACCACAACAAATTCAGATAACGACTATATATGACCAACAATATAGAACAAAAACAATAAATGGAGAGGTGTTGAACCAACAGCAATATATACAATATGAAGGGAAAGTAGATACCTGGATAACCGGGCCCCGGAATCAACAAGGTCAACATGTTGTATTCCTTCTTCATGCACATCCATGGAGGAAGGTTGTAAGGCACCAAAATGACCGGCCATATACTGTACGAAAGACTCATGGTCCCAAAAGGGTTGAACTCGTCGGATGACAGCCCGAGCCTCACATTCCTCACCTCTGAAGCAAAATGAGGAAACTCCCTGTCTATATGCTTCCACGCCTCCCCGTCAGCAGGGTGTACCATGAGGTCTTCGTCATGCACCTCCCTCACAGCGTGCCATCTCATAGCTTCGGCCGTCTTTGAAGACATATACAACCGCTCCAGCCTATCCCTCAACGGGAAATAGCGAAGTACCTTAACAGGTTTCCTGTTGCCTGCGGGAGTCCGCTTATACCTGTCGGTCCCACATACCGGACAACGATGAAGGCCTTCAAGGTCATTACCGTCTGCATCTTTACCCCAGAATAGAACGCAGTCATATCTGCATGCATGGATCTTGATGTAGGAAAGCCCGAGATCTCTCAAGATACGACGGACCTTATGATGCGTGGTGGGATGACGATGACCGTCGGGCAGGAGCGAAGCAGCGTACTGTAGATACCTATCAACAGCCGTCACGGTCGATTTTGTGTCAACCTTGATATGCATCACCTCCATCACACACTGAAGAACGGTCTTCTCATGACCTGGGCACAGAGGGGTCTGTTGGAAAGCAATAAGTCTGTTGTACTTGGCTATACCGGCAGTGTTGACACCTCTAGGGACGGCCTGCATCGGCGCCTGAGGAATGTGCTGTCGTTCAGGGCATACACCGCTGTCATGAGGAAACATGTCGTTGATGAAGGCCGTTGTTGGATCGTTGGATGTACTGCCCGTCTCATAAAACTGTCCATGATCATGCGGGCGTGATGAGGTTTCACCGTGATATATCCAACATGTGTAACGTTCCCAGAATCCGTTACTCTTCAGGTGGTCCCATACTGTCCCCAACGGAAATCGATGCATATCACTGCGACACTTACACATCTTGCACGGGCAATAGAACATGCCACTCCCGTCAGCATTGCCCTGCGCATATTGCATAAAATCCCAAACTCCTTCAGCATATTTTCTGTGATATCTTGGAAGAGAAATCCAACTCTTATCCATATCCTGAAAATAACACATATATATATATATCAATATTTAATGAACATATCTTTTATATATATATATATATTAATGTAATACAACATACTAATTATTAATTATATATATCTAGTTCGAGCGGATTCCGTGGTTTCAGAAGGCAAGTGTCAATGTCACGGAGGGCGAACCCCCTACAGGAACCAGGCAGGACTCGTTTGTGATCACGGAGGCGAACCCCTATCTACCCCTTCACCGAGAAGAGTGGTCAGTTTGTGATTTTGAGATCCAGTTAAACAAACCTGTGAACCATATCTATGACAGAACGGCCCCTTACTCAGCTTGGAACAAACTCTATGCATATATATATATATCATTAATTCAACTCAAATAAAACTGAAAATCAATATATATATATATGCACATATATATGTGCATATATATGCATATGTACGTACCTGGGAGTAGCTCCACAAACTATGTATGGACAGATTTCCACAACACCGAACGATTTGAAGAACTAGAGAAATTTATGTTTAAAATTTTCAAAGTTCTCATTCTTCTATCCCGGCCTCTCAATATATAGAAGAATCTTGGGCGACGAAATATTTGAGTTTCGTCGCCTAAGAATTAAAAATCTTGGGCGACGAAATATCTCAGTTTCGTCGCCTAAGGATAAAAAACTTAGGCGACGAAATAAATATCTTAGGCGACGAAATATTTTTTCGTCGCCCTAGTTTCTATCTTGGCCGACGAAATTTATTCTTAGGCGACGATTTTATTTTCGTCGCCTAAAGTTGAACTTTAGGCGACGATTTTTTTTCCTTGGGCGACGAAAAAAAAAATCGTCGCCTAAGTTCCCTCTTAGGCGACGAAAAAAAAAATCGTCGCCCGGTTTTTTTTGTTTCGTCGCCCAAGACCTATTTTCTGGTAGTGGCTGGTCTTCAATTGGTTTCAATTATTTCTTTTTGATTACATCCACGACTGAAAATTACAACACCACCATTTTAACGTACTTATGTGAATGTAACTATACCATGCATGCCAGATGAAACTGAACGGTTAAAATTGTTTCTAACGTACATAAATTGCTACATTAAAATGTATAGATCGAATTTTAGTTAATCAGTGATCGCAGTAGATTTTTCTATGATATACATGGACGCATGACATGAAAAAATATCAGACTTTTTTATTAGATATTTTCTGTAGAACTTCCGACCAACGCTTTCATCAAAACTTTTTTTTTTTTTTTTTGCTCTTAAGACGTAATTGACATTTCGGCTTTATGTTGGGATATTTTTCTTTGCACACTGTTTTTTGTCTCTTTTGTTTTGCATTGCCAATTGATAAGACGTATTTGCACACGCATCAATTAACCCTGTCAACAAATCAGTTATAGTATAAAGCAAGCAGGGATCGTTCTAAACCGGGGATCCAACTACAGGGTAGATCCATCTAATCTAAAGTAAACGTCAAAATAAGCACATAGGTTTAAAAGTTTTAATGATTTTGAAATAGACAATGAAAATAAATCCTAAATTACTTCTATACATATATACATGTGATCAACCAACAATCATGCAAACTCAACCAAACAACCATGTAAGAATAAATAAGACAATTCCTAATCTCAATTAAGTCTACACCGTGAGCAATTATACAACCTAAATTTGATATGCACATAAGTTCCTACGGGGTTCCTATGACATAGACCAACTTAGAATTAGACTACGGGTTTCATTCAACATCGCGACACAAACAAGCTCGGCTACGTGCTCTACTTATAGGTCACACACATAAACTAATCATGCAATTACGTATCACATAAAGAATCGATGTGTTTAAGTACTAGTCCTAAATCAAACATAGGCAGAAAATCGGTGAAATAACAAAGACAATGCAACTTATCAACTACGTGTATCAAAGTCGAACTTTGGATGATTAACACATGCAATATCAACTACTTGTATCAACTACACATGATAATATAAGAATGCACCGAAAATCTTAAAGTATTTAGACATAAAACTCACGGCATAAAACCTAAAATCATAGATTAAAAATTGAAAACTTAAATTCAAAACATGGTTCAAAAGTTGTTCTATCTCATAGACAAGAATCGAAACATACTTAAGCAAAAACCTAAAACAACATAAAACAAGAACAAACACATACTAATCCGAAAGTAGAAGATGAATACACTCTCAGAATGTCCCTACGTGTTCTACTCTTTGAGTGCGCGGAGTCCTAGGCTACGTGCTTTGGACGAGTGCTGGAGGTGGGATCGGATTGTAGTGTTTGGAGGTTGATGGAGTTTCGGCAAAGGCTTTGGTGTTATTTGCACGGGTTGATGATCTTCTTCTGTCCTTGGAGTCGTGCTTTATATAGAGGAAAAACCCTAGAAGAGTCGGCCACAAAGCCTAAACCAAGTTGGTTTAGGATTCCTAGTTCTTCTCAATTTCGGCAGAATGACCTCCGTCTGATGATTCCGTCATAACTTCTTCTAGAAAATAGATATTGAGGTGATTCCAATTGATTTGGAAACTAGATTCCCGTAGCTTTCTATCCATATCTGGCACGTTTTCTGATTCATTGTGAGCTGTCCTGGAGAGTCCGTTGAAGTTGACAGACGTGCACAGGAATTCTCCCGATTTCATCCGGATTTGCAAGGCTTGGATATTCTTCAAATTCTCCCGAATTTAGATCTTCTTCTCCATATTGGACTTGGTTTGGACCTCTCCTTCATGGACTAGGCTTCAAAGAAAGATTGAATCTTGATCCAGACAGGAATCCTGAGTAAACAAGGGTTTCCAACACTTAGCACAATTTCAACACCAAATTATTCAAATCCGAAAATATTATGTATTTTATACTAAAAACTACATATTTCTAAATTAAGCAATTATTTTACACTAAACACAAATATAAAGCTAAAACAACTAAATAAGAGTTAACAAAGGGTAAATAAAGGGTATAATCATATTAAAAACGTCACACTTTGTGCTCCTATCAACAACCCCACACTTAACCTTTGCTAGTCCCTTAGCAAACTACTAAAATAAAAACAACGAAACAAATTGAAAATACTATAATGACTCAATCTAATGCCTTCAACGAAAATTGTCTCAGAGATCTTCAAAATCATAGCATCAAGAATAGCATAAGAATCGAAATTGAAAGATGAATTCAATGGTTAATAAACATGAGATTTCGATGTAACAAGTAAGACATGGCAGAAACAAAGGTGAAATTAAGCTCGACATGTTCCAAACAAGTTCAAATTCAACTCACAAAGGATATGCACTCCGAATTTTTTCTCTCAAGAACATGGCATATGCTTAAAAGCTTTTCACACACAAGAGTTATAAAGACAATAGTGATTTCGAAAACCTCATGAAAGATACCAATCATATGCACAAATGAACCACAACCATATGCTTACTCATGAAACAGACTCCACAGATCAAAGTTTACTTATCTTAAGAATCATGCGGATCTTTTAGAAAATAGGTTGGCTAGGCTCGGCATGGAATTTTTTTTTTCAAAGTATAGGAATCACAAAGGTCATCCTCAAAACTTAGCAGAGCAAGAACATCCACCTTATGTCACCAAACACCATCAAGGGCCAAATATCATCATGTTGGACCCATTCTTCACTTTAAACATTGTGAAAACGAACAAAGGCTAAAAGTATAACATATTGAGCCTTCAACAAACAAATCACAACTTCAAATCCACAAAATTCTTATCTATGCCGAGATACCTTCAACAATTTGAAACTTTTTTTTTTTCTCTTCTTTCTTTTTCTCTCGGTTCATGCTTTTTTTTTTTTTTTTTTTTTCGAGAGCAAAATTTTTTTTTTCTTTTCTCATGTGTATCTCGGCAACAAACTCTTTAGAACAACCCCACACTTGTATTGAATCATCACCTCAAATCACCACAAAAAGATAGCTCTGCCAAGCTCGAGACAAGGTAGAGGAATTCTATACTAGGCAAGAGATAATTTAGGTGAACAAGAAAGGCATAACGTAGGCTCTAGGGGGTTCAGACTAAGGGGTCCCAAACAGGGCTCAAAATAGGGATATATGGCTATTTAGATAAAGTGGTGGTAGTCCTAAGAAAGATCCACAATCCTTTTCAAAATCAAAGCAAGTTATGATAAAAGTTTTGAAAGTTTCACAAGTAAGTTCTAGCAATCTCTAGTTCATTAAATCTATGGCATATAAATCGATCAAGTAATGTATAATGAGGTCATATATATCAAAGAATAGATAGAGTAAACTCTCCAAAGAATAGGCACATATATAAGGCTCGAAATTTTCACAAAGGTAACATGAAATCAAACAAGTAAGGAACATGCTCATTCTGTACCTAAGTTTCAATGGTCCTCATCTACTACAAGTTCGTACAATTTCAACATATCTATTAACCATCATATAACATATAAGCTCAAATATTTGAAATTATGCTCATCTCAATAACTAATCAATCAAAGATCATATATTCATCCTAGACACGTTAGAAGGCACCTAAGACTCAACAAAATAAAAACAAAACACAAAATAAAGAAACAAAGTTGTAATGCGAATCTAAGGAAATAAAAACCTAAAACTGTTTAAAAAGTGCATCTAAAATCGGAAAACATAGACAAAAATTCAAAATTAATCCTAAAAATGAAAAACACTTAAATCATATCAAAGCATAGCAAATCAACGAGTAATGACATCCCACCCCACACTTAAAATCAACATTGTCCTCAATGTAAGAAAACTAAAAGCAAGCCGAAAATAAAATAGGAGGGATAGAGAAATATGCAAACTCTCGTTGATGGCTCCTTCTATGGGTTGCCTCCCATGCAGCGCTTAAGTGTTTAAAGTCCTTTAGCCTAGACTATCATCACCTCTTGTTCATGCCGTAGCATCTAGGAGAGAGACTTCCTCCACCATGTGGTTCACCATGTTCTCCAAGTAAGGCTTTAATCGATGACCATTAACCTGAAATTCAGCTCCTTTGACCAAGCTCCTAATCATGACTGCACCAGAAGGAAAGATATTAGTGATAACAAAATGTCCTATCCACCTAGAACGTAGCTTGCCTGGAAACAACCTAAGTCTAGAATTAAATAAGAGAACTTTCTGGCCAATAACGAAATCTTTCTTTCGAATCATCCTGTCATGGGACGCCTTGGTCTTCTCTTTATAGATCACGGCAGACTCATATGCCTCATTCCTGATTTCTTCAAGTTCACACAACTGCAACTTCCTGTGTAATCCGGCCTCATCAATATCCATATTAAAACTCTGAACTGCCCACCAAGCTCGATGTTCCAATTCCACAGGCAAGTGACATGCTTTGCCGTACACCATACGGAATGGTGACATCCCCAAGGGATTTTTGAATGCTGTTCGATATGCCCATAATGCATCATCAAGTCGTTGGCTCCAATCCTTGCGTGACAGCTTTACACTCTTCTCCAATATCCGCTTGATCTCTCGGTTACTAAGCTCCACTTGTCCACTTGTCTGGGGGTGATAAGGTGTAGCAACCTTATGCTTGATTCCATACTTCTTCATTAGAGCTTCAATTGTCCGATTGCAAAAGTGGGAACCTCCATCACTTATTACAAATTTCGGCATTCTAAACCTGGAGAAAATATTAGAGCGTAGGAAATCTGCAACAACTCGAGAATCATTAGTCCGGGTGGCTTTTGCTTCCACCCATTTAGAAACATAATCCACACATACGAGAATGTACAAATATCCCTGAGAATTCGGAAAAGGCCCCATGAAATCAATACCCCAACAATCAAATATTTCAACATGTATAATAGGTTGCATAGGCATCTCATCCCTAGGTCCTAAATTCCCTGTCCTTTGACATCTATCACATGAAGCACAATACATATAGGCATCTCGAAAAATAGTAGGCCAAAAGAATCCGCATTCTAAAACTTTCAAAGCAGTCCTACGAGAACCAAAGTGACCTCCACAAATTTGATCATGGCAAAAACTAAGAATAGACCTATGCTCATTCTCCGGGATACACCTCCTAATAACTTGATCAACACAATGCTTCCATAAATAAGGTTCATCCCACACATAATGTCTAGCTAAAGCCTTAAGTCTATTTCTAGCATGGTAAGACATAGAATTTGGAAATTGCTTTGTAACAAGGTAATTCACAATATCGGCATACCAAGGCTCACTTACCTCACTTACCTTGCTTACCTTGAAGAGTTGCTCGTCTGGGAAGCATTCTTGGATGGCCACGGGATCTGAGTCACGCACCAATCGGCTAAGGTGGTCGGCAACAACGTTGTCCGACCCCTTCTTGTCTTTGATTTCCAAATCGAACTCTTGGAGAAGCAATATCCACCTTATCAATCTCGGCTTGGCATCCTTCTTTGTCAACAAATACTTCAAAGCCGCATGGTCAGTGTAAACAATAACTTTAGATTGAAGTAAGTAAGAACGAAACTTATCCAAAGCAAAGATTACGGCAAGAAGTTCTTTCTCGGTGGTGGTGTAGTTTTGTTGCGCATCATTGAGCGTCCGAGAGGCATAATAGATGGCATAGGGCTGCTTGTCTCTTCTCTGTCCGAGCACAGCCCCCACGGCATAGTCTGAGGCGTCACACATCAACTCGAAGGGCAAGGACCAATCTGGTGGCGCCATGATAGGTGCCGATGTCAACATGGTCTTCAACCGCTCAAAAGCTTTCTTGCACTCGGCATCAAAGTGGAAGGGCACATCCTTTTCCAACAAAGAACTCAAGGGTCGAGCTATCTTGGAGAAATCTTTGATAAATCGACGATAAAAACCTGCATGTCCAAGAAAGCTTCGAACATCCCTCACACTTGTGGGGATGGGTAAGTGACGCACAAGATCTATCTTAAATTTATCAACTTCAATACCCCTAGAACTAACAATGTGACCGAGCACTATACCCTGATTAACCATGAAGTGACATTTTTCCCAATTAAGCACAAGATTAGTTTCCTCACATCTCCTAAGCACAAATTCTACATTTTCTAAACATGCATCGAAATCTTCACCATAAACAGAAAAATCATCCATAAAGACTTCAATCTTAGAACCTATAAATTCAGAAAATATATGGTACATGCATCTTTGAAACGTACCTGGAGCATTGCACAAGCCAAAAGGCATGCGGCGGTAGGCAAAAGTGCCAAAGGGACATGTGAACGTTGTCTTCTCTTGATCCTCTTCCGCAACACTTATTTGATTATAACCACTATAACCGTCAAGAAAACAATAAAAGGAATGACCGGCTAACCTCTCAAGCATTTGATCAATGAATGGCAATGGCATGTGATCCTTCCTTGTTGTTGCATTGAGCCTCCTATAATCGATACACACTCGGTGGCCGGTTACGGTCCTTTGCGGCACAAGCTCGTTTTCATCATTCTTCACCACTGTGATTCCGCTCTTCTTTGGCACAACTTGAACCGGTGAAATCCACCTTGAATTCGAAATTGGGTAGATGACTCCACAATCGAGCAACTTTGTCACCTCATCCTTCACAACTTGCATCATAGGTGGATGAAGACGTCGTTGACCCTCCTTGGTCGGTTTTGCTCCATCTTCAAGCAAAATTCGGTGAACACACATTGTAGGGCTAATTCCCTTGATGTCGGCTAAGGTCCAACCTATGGCCGTCTTGTGTCTCTTCAAAACTTCGATCAATCTCTCCTCTTGCTCCTTCTCTAGTGATGATGATATGATAACCGGCAATGTTTCATTCTCTCCCAAGTACACATACTTCAAATGTTCCGGAAGAACCTTGAGATCTAATTTTGGGGCTTGGACAATGGAAGGAAGAAACTTGTTAGATGGAAAGAGAATTGGACTAGGAGAGGAGTAGCATACCTCGGCAGCCACCTCAAGTGACTGCACGGTTTCAAGCAAGGGCAAAGGCACGGCATCTTGAGACAATGTGATTTTGTTCCCCATGGCATCAAATCCGATTCCTCTTTCCAAGGTGATTGCCAAAGTGTCTTGAGCTATTGTCTCCACATATTCATCTGCAAGAGCATCCACAATATCAATAGAAAAGGAATCTCGAAAAAGTTCAGGAAGTGGATACCTCATTGCATCAAAAATATTGTAACTAATGATGTCTCCATCTATTTCGAAAGTTAGTTCCCCTGAGTAGACATCAATTTTGGTCCTTGCGGTTCTCATGAATGGCCTTCCCAACAGAATGGGAATTTCTTTATCATCTGCATCCGCTGGTTCCATGTCAATGACATAGAAATCTGCAGGAAATGTTAAACTTGCAACCTGCACTAAAACATCCTCCACATATCCCAAAGGGATCTTGTTGGAGCGGTCAGCCAATCTAATGATAATGTTATCCTTTTTCAATTCACCTAGACCTAAATCTGCATAAAGATAAGAAGGCATAACATTTATCGAAGCACCTAAATCTAACATGATTTTATCGAAACTATGAGTACCAATGGTGCATGGAATCGAAAAACTCCCTGGATCCTTGAGCTTAGGTGGTAGTTTCCTTTGAAAAACCGCAGAGATGGTTTCATTCATTACCGCTACATCCTTCTCTCGTGGCAGCCTCTTGTTGGTGCACAACTCTTTCAAGAATTTCGCATACTTTGGATTTTGTTGAATGCACTCAAGCAATGGCATGTTTACTTCCACCTTCTTGAATAACTCAATCATTGCATGATCAGCTTCATCATGCTTTGATTTAGCAAACCTGTTGGGAAAAGGGGCACGAGTATGGACATTAGTAGAAACTAAACCATTAGAGCTAGAAGACTTACCTTTCTCAAGCACGGCTTGAGTGGATTTCGGATCAGCAGGGACTGCAAGAGGCACGGCCTCTTGCACCTTCTTCTTCTCGGCTGGAACTGCTTCTCTCTCGGACTGAGGCACGGCCTCCTTGTCCGGCTGCGTCTCGGCATAAACCTCTTCAATATCTTCGTCATTTTGCAGCAATATGCTCTCGGCCTCACCTTCCTTAGAAGGCTCCGACTTCTTCAACAAAGGCTCCTTAAAAACTCGACCACTCCTAGTTGCAACGATCTTGAATTGTCCGGCATTCGGGTTTGGCAAGGTTTGGCCCGGCAACTTACCACTTTCATGGATTTTACCCATGAAATCGATAACTTGCCCCATCTGCTTCTTGAGCTCAGCGATCTCTTTAGAATTAGCCTGTTGACCTGTCACTAAAGCTTGAGTTGCAGATGTTAAGTTCTGTTGCCCTTGAGCAAGGGACTTCAAGATTTCATCATAATTAGGAGTAGAAGAACTAGCATGCATGAGTATAAAATGAAATCAAAAGCAATAAACTAGATTAAGCTAAGAAAAACAAAACAAAGGAAAACAAAAGAAAAAATCAAGAGATAAATTTCAAAACAAATGAAATACAAAAGCATACATGGCACCAATCTTTAAGATTACAAAGTCATACAAGCTTATTTTCGAGTTGCTACTAAAACACTTAAACAAATAATGATTCTAGATGGTAAGACACGGTGGACGTGCGGCCTGGATATTGATGTTTCGATCACAAGCTTGAAGCGTTGTTTCTAAAGGTCAATAGCTCAATCCAGAGATAGTGAACATGGTAGGACTCGTTTAGTGAGCAATGAAAACTCCATCACCGAGATGTATGTTTTCAAGGCTCTTGAGATCCAATTTTGGTCCCATGCACCAGAGTAATAGAAGGAGCGTACCAATGTACTCAGCTAGCAACAAACTTATGAACCAAACATGACTCCAAGTGTTAATAAAAGCCGCCCACAACCTCATGCAAACCCGAGGGTAAACAAGAAGGGTTAAGGCTAGAATTAACAAAAGGGATCCTACCTATTCCTGTGCAGTACAACCTACAACATTATTCATACAAGTATTAAAGTAGGAAAAAACAAAAATAAAACACAATTACATCATATACAAGTTAATGGTTATAACTTTACAAATATAAACATATAGACATATATACAATGCAAATTTCGACAATTAAAAAGATCGAGGATCCCGAAGGATCCCCGGCAACGGCGCCATTTGATAAGACGTATTTACACACGCATCAATTAACCCTGTCAACAAATCAGTTATAGTATAAAGCAAGCAGGGATCGTTCTAAACCGGGGATCCAACTACAGGGTAGATCCATCTAATCTAAAGTAAACGTCAAAATAAGCACATAGGTTTAAAAGTTTTAATGATTTTGAAATAGACAATGAAAATAAATCCTAAATTACTTCTATACATATATACATGTGATCAACCAACAATCATGCAAACTCAACCAAACAACCATGTAAGAATAAAGAAGACAATTCCTAATCTCAATTAAGTCTACACCGTGAGCAATTATACAACCTAAATTTGATATGCACATAAGTTCCTACGGGGTTCCTATGACATAGACCAACTTAGAATTAGACTACGGGTTTCATTCAACATCGCGACACAAACAAGCTCGGCTACGTGCTCTACTTATAGGTCACACACATAAACTAATCATGCAATTACGTATCACATAAAGAATCGATGTGTTTAAGTACTAGTCCTAAATCAAACATAGGCAGAAAATCGGTGAAATAACAAAGACAATGCAACTTATCAACTACGTGTATCAAAGTCGAACTTTGGATGATTAACACATGCAATATCAACTACTTGTATCAACTACACATGATAATATAAGAATGCACCGAAAATCTTAAAGTATTTAGACATAAAACTCACGGCATAAAACCTAAAATCATAGATTAAAAATTGAAAACTTAAATTCAAAACATGGTTCAAAAGTTGTTCTATCTCATAGACAAGAATCGAAACATACTTAAGCAAAAACCTAAAACAACATAAAACAAGAACAAACACATACTAATCCGAAAGTAGAAGATGAATACACTCTCAGAATGTCCCTACGTGTTCTACTCTTTGAGTGCGCGGAGTCCTAGGCTACGTGCTTTGGACGAGTGCTGGAGGTGGGATCGGATTGTAGTGTTTGGAGGTTGATGGAGTTTCGGCAAAGGCTTTGGTGTTATTTGCACGGGTTGATGATCTTCTTCTGTCCTTGGAGTCGTGCTTTATATAGAGGAAAAACCCTAGAAGAGTCGGCCACAAAGCCTAAACCAAGTTGGTTTAGGATTCCTAGTTCTTCTCAATTTCGGCAGAATGACCTCCGTCTGATGATTCCGTCATAACTTCTTCTAGAAAATAGATATTGAGGTGATTCCAATTGATTTGGAAACTAGATTCCCGTAGCTTTCTATCCATATCTGGCACGTTTTCTGATTCATTGTGAGCTGTCCTGGAGAGTCCGTTGAAGTTGACAGACGTGCACAGGAATTCTCCCGATTTCATCCGGATTTGCAAGGCTTGGATATTCTTCAAATTCTCCCGAATTTAGATCTTCTTCTCCATATTGGACTTGGTTTGGACCTCTCCTTCATGGACTAGGCTTCAAAGAAAGATTGAATCTTGATCCAGACAGGAATCCTGAGTAAACAAGGGTTTCCAACACTTAGCACAATTTCAACACCAAATTATTCAAATCCGAAAATATTATGTATTTTATACTAAAAACTACATATTTCTAAATTAAGCAATTATTTTACACTAAACACAAATATAAAGCTAAAACAACTAAATAAGAGTTAACAAAGGGTAAATAAAGGGTATAAACATATTAAAAACGTCACACTTTGTGCTCCTATCACCAATCTTATTTGCTTCGTCTCTGGCCGATTGTTCTCTATTAATCGTGACCGTTTCTCATTTCCTAGCTAGCAAATCTTTAAGAAATGCATGCTCTTGCCAATAAGTTGTTTTTTCCAGTCGGCTCATATTCAACTTCTTTTTGGTTCAAAAATCTTTAAAAAAAAAATTATTATTCAACTTCTTTTTGGTTCAAAAATCTTTAAAAAAAAATTATTATTCAACTTTGAAGCTAAATCTTTAATTTATGCCCGCGTAGACTTTCATAGACTTTTAATTTCCTTCTTAGCATTGGCTTTCATGTGGCCATTGACCAATCTGTTTTCACATGAGAGGTTTTAATTTGGTCTCCTCTAGAGGCCGGCCTCTCTTTCATCTTCTTTTCCTTATTTAGCTTAGCAAAAAAAAAAAACCAAAGTCTGAAACAATTAAACTGAAAATCCTTCAGAAATTAGAGAGGGGATATTTTGAAGGGAGCATCTAACAATTAAACATCTGAAGTTCTGAAATCCTTTTGGAAGAAGGTGGGATATTTTGAAAGACAGGAACTTTCGTAGGGTCTATGACGAAAATAATACTTGATATGCCTTGTCTTATCGAGCTTTTGATAGAAACAAGTAGAGCCACAATGGTCAGTTTTCAAGAATGAACTTTCTTCTTCTTTTTGCTGTGACCGACTGACCGCAAGAAAGTTCTAAAACCGCAAAAAGAAAGTGGTATTAATTACAAGTACATGTATGCCTCTGATACGGCTTTGAGGTAATTTATATTCTTTTCAGCTAGCTGTATTAGCTTCAAGTTCAGAGGTTTAGTTAGATTCTGCTAATGTCAAATAGGAACGCAACAGTTGGAAAAAGAATGACATAGGCTGCAAAATTTACGAGTGACAAAAAGACTGGACCACCTTGCCGAAGATACATGTTACTATCAAAGACCTACGTAGAACATTGGAAAAAAGAATTAATTGCAATGAAAAACTGCAACTGAACAAAGAATAACGGTGCGCTCACATTGGTATATATGCGCACATGTAGATGAATAATTCATGTTGGCGTTTGCAGACTAGTTCTGGTAATAATGTTGAGAATGGTCCGGAAATACACATGAATTACTGCTGTTAGTAAGATCCAAAATCTTCAAAAGCACTTCACAAAGCATTCTACCTATATTTCACGGACACGGACACGACAAATCTCAAAAGCCAAAGTCTCGACACGGCTTCGTCATGGTAAATTAAAATGTATTAAAATTAAATACACTAATATATTTGTTTACGCCTAAATTAATATTTTACTGGACAGTAAATGTCTATGTGAATATTAATTAAATCGTGGTCCACATCACACCAGCGAGCCCAAATTCTTTGGGTTTACAAGTAATGGTTCGCCAATGAGATCATGCGAGCTGGATGGCAAAGTTCGCATGCGGAATGGACATCGCGTGGAATTAAAGAAATTGACTTCGCTTAGGATAGGCGAGGTGACACTTCGCGTGGGAGTGGAGTCCTAGGCGACGCGAAGTACATCTAGGCGAGGCGAAGTATATTTAGGCGAACTGGTCCGCGTAAGAGACTTCGCAAAGAAGCAACAGGCGGAGTTCGCATGGACGTGATCATCTACATTTATCGTTGGAGACTCTTACAAGTCCTTGACATGCTTTGGGCCAATCCCTGTGGCCTTTTTAAGGAAAAAGCCTTTTAAGGCTCGCGAGCTACAAGGGCCCGCGAGATAGAAACAGGCTTCAGGGGCGCGCAGGATAAGCTTCAGGAGCATGCGAGATAGTCTTCTACAAAGACTGTGACACCTCGCGGGATAAGTTTGAGTCCGCATAGGAGTCTACAGTTGAGTAGCGGGCGAGGCTGTGTCCTTGTGGTACTCAATTACTTTTCTCCTGGCAGTCGAACCACTATATAAAGGGGCTCGAAACCCTAAGCACTCTCTACAAACAAAAACATAACAACTCTCTCAAAAAATAATACAAAACCTTTCAACCTAGTTGAATCTCTTCGAGCTTCTCAAAAACCCTAACCCTAAGCGCGCTGCCGCCTAGGTTTGACACCGGAATCCATACTTTTGATTAAGAAGTCAAGACCCGACGCACCCCACATCACTTTCCTCGTCCGCGAGGTGACACTCCCCGCATCCCTAGAAGCATTGACTGCTACCATCTCTCCGCCCCTGCTGAGGATCGTGGCCAAAACATTGACACGCCCAGTGGAACCGGGAGTACAAGCGATTCACCATAGGGAAGCCAAGAGAATCATCAATACAGGAAACCCCAGATTTATTGTCTCAAGTACAGATCACCTCGGTATAAGCCTCATAACAGCGTGGCTTGTTGATCTCTCATCACAGAACAAGTCCTTGCTCAGTTTGGTAACACATACTTCAGCTTCATCGGGATCGAAGCTTAGAAACAAAGATGCGATAATGGGTTGGCACGATTGGGAAGAAAAATCAGCGGCCGTTAATGAAATTTAGCAGCCTCCCAAAGGAGAATTGATGAAATGATGGCCGAAATGATGGCTACCATCCGCAAGCAAATAGCTGAGCAAGCGGCTGCCAGGGAGGCTGCTAAAGAAAACGAAAAGGCTTTACAACGCCAAAATACAGCTGGTGAAGATTTTCCTTCAGACGAACCCATGTCCAAAGGAGGAACTACTTTGTCAATCGATGACGAAGAACCTGAAGTTGAGGCCAGCGGGATTATGGATAATAATCTTATCTCAAAGTTTAACGTTGGTCCTTAGAAAGATGAACTTGAAGGTATGACAGAACAGTCCACCTTAGAAGAAGAGATCGGTTCGAACTGTCACACCCCGTTTCTTAAGTTATTTTACGGTTATTTACCTTTGGTATTACTTTGGTCTTTTACCATGATGAGTAACCGTTTACCTTTAAGGACCCTAGGGTTGACTTTTTGTAGGAAAATTATTCTGGGAAAACTTTTTCATGAAAGTTGTACAGGACGTTAAACAGAGTTCGTGGACAAGTGGCATGCTTAAAACGGAGTTCGTATGAAGAAGTTATGGTCTAAAAACGAAAGTTACGGAGTAGGTAAAAAGGGGTAAAAATTTAATGGGGTTTTATTGTTGGGTTTTAAGGTTGGACCGGGTGGGAGAAAGCCCAACCCATTATTCTTTTCTTTCTCCCTTCTTTCCCGAGTTCCTCCCCCCCCCCCCTCAAGCTCTCCTCTTGTCGGAAACCCCCGGCCTTCGTCCGTCGCCATCCAGCCACCAGAGACCGCCAGACCGGTCCCATTCGGATCCCCGCCGCTCCCTCTCTCTTTCTAGACCGGTGACCGCTCACGGGACACCGCCGAGCGGGAGGAAACCGCTCCTAGTAGTCCGACTGTTATCTCGCCGGAGCTCCCTCCTCCAGCCACCATAGCTCATGAAACTTGTCTCATCTTGTAGCTCTCATCAATGTGAGTAATCCCTCAAAAGGAATTGGTCTAATTCGATCTTTTTAATGAGAAATGTATAATTGAAGTTCTAGAGATTTATGGGTGTTTTGGTTCGATTACCCTAGTTAGCTTTAGAATTGGACTAAGTACTAGTTATGGAAGTTGTTGGGTTTGATGAGAGGATTCTTCTGTTAAAATTTGAGAAGCATTGGAGGTCGCTGGAGAACGGCTGCCGGCCACCGCTGGCAGCGGAGCAGGCGGCGGCGCCGCCCCTTAGGGGCTGATTTTTCATGTTTTTAAGATGTATTAAGGTGAGGAGTTTAATGAAGTATAGTTTGGAATTTTTGGAGGAGTTTTGTTAATGTTAGGGATTTTTCAATGGTTAAGGATTTTAGCGGTGATTAAATTGGAATATCGGTAGTTGGGTTAACCGGTTTTAAAATGCGTATAAGGTTAATTTTTGGTTATCGGTGATGGTGGTGAATTTTGAGTTATAAGGGATTAAGGATGGAGAAAATGGGCAAGGAAGAAGATTGATTTTAGACCCTTAATTTTATGAAATTATTTATTGAAGTTTTAATGTTGAATGAGAATTAATATTAGTTTTTATTCAGGACGTGAGGAGGATCATTTGGATGAAGTCTCGGGTCATCGGCAGGCATAGCCGAGCACTGTGAGTGGACCTTTGATTTGAATGTCTTACATGCAATAAAGTTTATTTAATTTTCAAAGACATATTGGAGATTTTAATATTTTCTTGGAGTAATGAGTTCCATTCTTTTTTTCGGGAACTCTCTTGAGCATTTTATTTGACATGTATGACATGTCAAATGATTTATTTTATTAGGCAATATTTCCAGGTACAGTTGGGAACTGTACTGAGGTTAATGGATTTAAGTGCTATCGGTTTTATTTTTGGATGATTTTGGGATTTATATATGATTACCGAAAATGAGATTTTTGGTAGTTCTCTATCATAATTTAATGATTTTAACTTGGAGATATTATTATTTATGATTTATATTTGATATTGAAATCTCGCGTATATTTATAAGTTGAGAATATTTTGACGTGTGAGACACGTCATTAAGTTTTAATACATTTCTTATGTTGATTTTCAAGCACGGTTGGGAACCGTACTATTCATATGATCTTGGGGAAGATCATTGGATTTAAGGGTTTTCGTATGTTTTTAGTCACCATAATATAGGGTCGATTATATTGATTATTGCTAGCTAGCCATTATTTAGCGATCCTCATCATATGTGAGTAGAGCGCTTAGCGTGGGATGCTATTATAGTCTTACCAGCGGTCCTCATCATATGAGAGTTGAGAGCTTAGTGTGGGATGCTATTATCGCCTGGGAGGCAACCGATCAGTATATATATATATATTTATTGTTAGCTAGCCATTATATAGCAGTCATCATCATATGTGAGTAGAGCGCTTAGCGTGAGACGCTATTATAGTCTTACCAGCGGTCCTCATCATATGAGAGTTGAGCGCTTAGTGTGGGACGCTATTATAGCCTGGGAGGCACCGACCCAAGCCTGGGAGGCTCCTTTTTACATGGTGATAACTTTTCCCCTTATTTTAATCTCCTCAGTTTCGTATATGATTAACCGGCGGGACTGATTTATCTTTTCTGTCGAGATTTTCATATTTGATTAACCAGCGGGGCTGGTTTGTCCATTTTTATGAGATACTGAATTTAAAGTTAAATGTTTATCAAAGTTGCGTGCATCAAGGTTTTAAAGTTTAAATGTGAGAAAGTATTGAAAATTACGTTTTGTTAAATTAATTTATTTATTTTTGTTCACTCACTCTAACATTTTTAAACTACTTTCCCCTGGGCCTTATGGTATTACATGCCCAGTGTGCAGGCTAAGTATTGATGAGGTCGAACGTACATGGTGTCGAGGCTTAGTCCAGTAGTTAGAGGTTGCTTCTGCTTCATCTTTATTCATGGTTATTCTTTCCTTATTAGATATGCTCTGATAACCAGCTAGTGATTTAAGGTTGTCTTTGTGGGTTGGTTTAGAACTGTCAAGTTGGATTTTCAGGTAAGGGTTGTCCATTTTCAAGGAAGGTTTAGCCGAATTTTCGGTAAATTTTCCTTGGAGGTGGACCTCACAGGATTTACCACGGGTTTCAGGGTGAAATCCGAGGTGGGTCCTGACACAAACACTGATGGCGAACCACAACTTTGCATGAAAGGTGGCCAAATAGCCAGCTTTCTCATGCGAGATGTATATGTGGACACGGGTCAGGCGCATGGGGGGCAAGGTGTAGCTCGCCTTCATTCTTTTGTTAACCTAGAGAAGCAGGTTCATGAAGCTTCTGGGCGTCTTGGTAAAGGAATAGGTGGAAGCCTACTTTCTCAGTTAGCTTCTAGACGTTTCCTCAAGTATGGCCAAACCAATGGCCAACTTGATTATCAACCAACATGTGTTCTTGCAAAGCCATTATGTGGCTTCATTATCCAATACCATTGGCGTTTTTATATGCAAGTTCAAAGGCCTAGACGGGACCTTGGTTTATGTGCGAAGTACGTACATATCCCATGTATGTCATTGGTTGCAAAGAAGGTCGAGTCACCGACCTTTGTTGATTCTGCATTTGATTTTGACACAGAGCTCATTTATGATGAATATAATGAAGACTATATGTTGGTGCGTCTTTCTCATAATCATATTCTATAAGAGTTTAATCCTAGTGAAGCTCTTGATATGGTGAAAAGAGACCAACAAGTTGTTCTTTTCCATGACCAATGCGTGGCCATTCCCGATGAGACCATGCTTTGTGATATGATAGTTGGTGACAAGGCAAATCTTTCCATCATCTTGCCCATAAGGATGCAATTGAAGATCATGCTTTGCCAAATGACAAAGATGCTTGGGGGGCAGCGAGGCAGTCCCTACGAACTACTTTCTTCAAATGTTCAAGTGGTTGAAGCGAAACAGCTCTGCTCAACACTTGGAAATTCTTATCAGTGAGAGTCTCACGTTGGAAACATGACGACATAGAGGCTTGGAGTGAAGCACTGGTGGCCTCCCCCGTGGCCTAACGAAGGGTAACTAATCAAGCTATGATCTCTTCTTCTCTTTGCTCCTCGCTTTAACTTCAGCCTTTACTTCTGTTTTTCCTTTCCTTTTTTATTTCTTGTATTGAAAAAAGAAAATACAAAAAAAAATCAAATAGCAGAAAATACAAAAAGAGATCTTTGGTCTTGCTGAAATGCAAGACAACGTTCTTGCCTATGAAAGGCTTCAACATTATTTAGGAGCCTATCCCTGAGGCTTGACGACAACAGGCATTCCATATGCCTTAAATTGCTACTCGCGAAGTCAAGACAGAGAAGAAATACAACTAGTTTGCAATGTTGAATAGTTGCAGCAAGCACTACTGGATAGTCAACTTCGCGGTCTCAACTGGAGTGATCCAGGAAGAACTAGCCGGCACGCCTTATATCAACAGAAAGCCCTGGATGTTTAGTTTCCAGAGGATTTTACGATTCATCATTTCGACATTCCTGGAGAGAGTTATGGCTATTCGAATGCAGACAGGTCAGGATATGCGCGGATTTGCAATATGCATTTTCAATGTACGTTTTCATGACCTTGCAACGTGTTTTCCTTTACTGGGGGGTATCCATAGAAGTTTATGGTACCTATATTCATACACCAGGATCTACTCAAGGTCGATCCACGACCTTTCTCGGTGTTTTCCATTTTCAATGAGGCATGGTACCACAACTCCGTCCTTGGGGGGGGGGGGCATGCTAAAGTTTTAATGTCCTTCATTCTTCTCAAGCATCGGCAAACAGACATCAAAACTGGGGGCACATTGGGGTAGATATGTGTATGTGTTCCAGATATTTCAGACTTTAGACCCTTCTTGAGGTGTCTTAGTCATCATTTAGGCCAATCCTTGTGACCTCTAAAAAAATTTCAAGATTATGTGGTTGTTCGCCGACCCTTTTGTTTGCTTCTCATTGGTTCGCCAAGAGCTAGCGAATGGCCATTTTTTGAAATCTAGTCAAAGCAAATGTCTGCTCGAAGTATATCCATTCAAGATATATCCATGCGAGCTACATCCGCTCGCGGTATGTGCAATGTGCCATGTCTGCTGGGTAGAGCAGACGAAAAGCAGGTAGTACAGGCGAAGTGCAAGCGTAATGCACGTTAAGTTCAAGTCCGAGGTGCCTAGTTATGTTAAGATCATGATTAGTACTAGGCGAACCGTACAGCAGCTTCGCTACAATGATATGCTGGGTGCTTGGGTTTCAAGTTATATTCACAGGCTTGTCTACTCACACTCGTTTTTATGTATGACCCGAGCCAATACCAGTGGCTTTAGAGCAACATGAACATAAACCTCTTTAGTCATTCTTAACATTCATGACTTCGAAGCTGGGGGGCAATGCTTACGCCCAAATTAATATTTTACTGGACAGTAAATGTCTATGTGAATATTAATTAAATCTTGATCCACATCACACCGGCAAGCCCAAATTCTTTGGGTTTACAAGAAATGACCCGCCAGTGAGATCATGCGAACTGGATGACAGAGTTCGCATGCGGAATGGACATCTCATGGAATTAAAGAAATGAACTTCACTTAGGCTAGGCGAGGTGACACTTCGCGTGGGAGTGGAGTCCTAGGCGAGGTGAAGTACATCTAGGCGAGGCGGAGTACATTTAGGCGAATTGGTCCGTGTAAGAGACTTCGCCAAGAAGGCGAGGCGAAATGACTCCGCGTAGGAGACTTCGCGAAGAAGCAACAGGCGGAGTCCACATGCACGTGATCACCTACATTTATCGTTAGAGACTCTTACAAGTCCTTGACATGCTTTGGGCCAATCTCTATGGCCCTTTTAAGGAAAAAGCCTTTTAAGGCTTGCGAGCTGTAAGGGCTCGCGAGACAAAAACAGGTTTCAGGAGCACGCGAGATAGTCTTCTACAAAGACTGACACCTCGCGGGATAAGTTTGAGTCCGCATAGAAGTCTACAGTTAAGCAGCGGGCGAGGCCGTGTCCTTGTGGTACTCAATTACTTTTCTCCTGGCAGTCGAACCACTATATAAAGGGGCTCGAAACCCTAAGCACTCTCTACAAACAAAAACACAACAACTCTCTCAAAAAATAATACAAACAATACAAAACCTTTCAACTTAGTTGAATCTTTTCAAGCTTCTCAAAAACCCTAACCCTAAGCGCGCCGCCGCCTAGGTTTCCCAGAGCCCTTTCGGACTCTACTCCGATCAATCTTGATCCCTCCTTGGTTGCTCTGCTCGCGACACCGGGAGTATCGAATCGCCTTGTGCTTGTAATTCCTCATCCGCGAGGTGGCACCGGAATCCATATGTTTGATTAAGAAGTCAAGACCCAACGCACCCCACATCACTTTCCTCGTCCGCGAGGTGACACACCCCGCATCACTAGAAGCATTGACTGCTACCATCTCTCCTCCCTTTGCTGAGGATCGTGGCCAAAACAATATTTATGTATTCAAAAGACAAGAAAATTGATTACATATCAATGTTTTCAAAGACGGAAACAAAGGCGAATGCCACTTGGCAAAGCCTCGCGAGTCGAGAGCCATTCCAACAATGTTCATTTTAATTGTATGTACACCATATGTACGAGCCCTTATATCGAAGAGAGGGAATAAGTACCTTGGCATTGTGTTTCTGTGTTGTCGCTGGGGTTATCCCCACCTAGGAGGTGTAAACAGTAAACACATTGTATGATGATGACCGAGCTTCATGTTGTTAGAGGAGTCGACCGTAGTTCTTCCCGAGTTAAGTGTTTGGTAACTTGGGTGTGTCAATAATGGCATCCTCAGTGGCCGCAAAAGCAGCATACTTGGACAAGAGAATGCATATCTGATTCAAATATGATGTAAATTTTTCAGAACGATGGTAACCTAGTAGGCTATTAGCTAGAGAAGCCGTTTTAAGGCAAAAGAAAATAGATAATGAACCTACCGGAAGTCAGCTGGACTGTAATCCTTCCCCTTCCAAATCATGGTCGATCAGGTGTACCCCGCAGCTTCCCTCAAAAGAGCATCGACTATCATTTTGAAAACAAAACACAACTCGTAACATATCAGGTGGCGGCATCCCACTCTCACTTAGACACTTACCCTCCTCATTATTGTGTGGAATGGAATATAGTGCACCCACGCATTATTCCCATAATATAAAGTATCCCGATCAAACATCTGTCCATTGATGTGAACAAAACGCATGGCGTTAGCATCTGTAGACCAATAACACCATTGACAAGCGCAGAGAGCTAACCCTTTGTTGTCCCAGTTATTAGGGCGCTGAGGAATTTCGATGCAAAACTCATGAACTTCATAAGCATCACCTCTCAGACCCTCACGGTACGTGAACCAGTTTGGAACCGGAGCACTGGCGGGAAACAATACTCGCAATTCTTCAGATTTGGCACAAGAGACAAAAAAAAAAAACAACAGAGCCGTTAAATTCTCTTGAAAAGATGATAATGTCACCTTCTTTGTCTTCTTAGTCACATTAAATAGAAGCTTGTCAACTACTTCACGAGCCGCATCGTCGCAGAGTATTTTGCTGCCCCTCAAGTCCATCTGATCCGTTAATTTTGAATCTTTACCCTCCAAAATTTTTGACAACTCTGAAACTCTTTTCAATGAACAACAATATATCCCTCATAAATAAGCCATATTTTTCTCGTGGAAATTATAATATTTCTTCCAGCCGCGAGCAATGGGGCATATCAACACGTAAATTCACTGGGTCAGTTGAAAAGACCAGTGGGGGAAGTGATTCTGACATTGTTGGAAATGTAACAAGGTTAGCGCAGTAGATTAGACTAAGATCCTCCAGACGTTGCAATGCATAGAAAATGCTGCATGGTAGATTTGTAAGATAAATACAGAAATTCAGAGACTAGGATGCATGTAAGGCCAGTCAGATATCCAACTGAGCAAGGTAACTCTTCGATGCTAGTACCGTCTAGATTCAAGTATTTCAAGCTCTTCATCTCTCCCTCAATTTCAGGGAAGAACTTAAGCGGGCAATGATTGATAGTCAGAGTTTCCAATGATTTCAAGTTGATCCTCTCTTGAAACATCTGGAGCTTCCCACAATCGTAGAGTTTCAAATTGACGAGCTTATGGAGAATGCCAACCGAAGCATGAACTTCAACTAAATCATTACACACAGATAGATTAAAATCCCTCAAGCTTGTTAAACCAGAGAAGTCGGGGATTCTCGTTAAACCATGACATTTCCAGAGTTTGATAGATTTTAAACATCTCATATTCTGTTCGGGAGAACCACAACCAAAACAGACAAACAAAAAGAACAATTTAAAGAAGTTGAAATGATAAGCTAAGAACAAACTAATTAAATACAGCAATATATATGTGTAAAAAATAAACTCTTTCAAATTAATACCTTCAGTCCCACGGCTAGTGGAGTCGTGCAGAGCCCACTCATATGCAGCATAACAAGTTTCCTCGGATTAAAACTTGTTGGTAACGATTGTAATGAACAATCCATCCAGTCAAGGACTATTAACTGGTTGGGGAGATAGTCCACACCCTCTCCACAAAGCATCCCAGGATTGATTATAAGAATTTGAAGATTTTTCAAATTTGTGAAGCTTCGGCGATTCAAGCATATCTTTTCTGAATCTGAATTAGCTCTTACCACTATGTATTTAGTATTGTCTGTTCCCTAATATGAAATAACAATCGTATCAAGTTGTTCTCGTTGTAATTTGTGAATTCTCATATAAACATCTAAACTCTTCACATTTTATAAGTAAAGGGTATATTAAAGCCACAATAATATTATTTACTTCGTTTTCCCCCAGGACGTCGCGAACATCCTCATAAAGCCACAGTCTACTGCGTTTTACGATCTCATCAGGGGACTCTTGCCGAACAATTTCTCTTCCCATGTCTTCTAAGTCAAATATAACGAGGTTTGGAGAATGAATTTTCTGATATATTATTCGTCTCACAGAGGAGGCTATATATAGAGGTACAAGTTGTACAAACCCTACGTACTATGTACTACACATACAGAATAGGAAAGTAATAACAAATTAATTTACATTCCTAAACTAACTCCATGACTCACGCTAACACTCCCCCTCAAGTTGGCGCATATACATCAACCATGCCCAACTTGCCAAGTGAGTCATAAAAGGCCTTCTTAGAAACTCCTTTCGTGAGTATATCTGCAAGTTGCTCCTCTGTAGGGACAAAAGGAAAGCTAATGATCTTTGCATCTAGCTTCTCCTTTATAAAGTGACGATCAACCTCCACATGTTTGGTACGATCATGTTGTACAGGATTTTGTGAGATATCAATGGCTGCCTTGTTGTCACAATACAACTGCATAGCACACTTGGGTTTGACCCCCAAATCTTGTAACACATTCTTCAGCCATAACAACTCGCATACTCCATGAGCCATACCTCTATATTCTGCTTCAGCACTAGACCGAGCCACCACCTTTTGCTTCTTACTCTTCCAAGTAACAAGATTACCTCCCACAAAGGTAAAATACCCTGATGTAGACCTCCGGTCTGTAATATTTCCAGCCCAGTCTGCATCTGTAAAACCACAAACCTCAAGAATACTGCTGTGTTTAGAGAACATTACTCCTCTCCCAGGAGCTGACTTCAAGTACCTCAAAATCCTCACTACAGCATCCATGTGATCTACACTGGGATTATGCATGAACTGGCTCACCACACTTACTGCATAAGCAACATCAGGTCTGGTGTGTGTCAAATAAATCAGACGTCCAACTAACCTCTGATAACGAGGCTTGTCGGTAGGTACCTGATCAGGATACTCTGCTAATCGGTGATTCTGCTCAATAGGAGTGTCAATTGGAGTACAATCTAACATACCTGTCTCTGCTAATAGATCAAGTATATACTTCCTTTGACACAGATAAATGCCTTCACTCCCCCTGGCTACCTCAATGCCCAAGAAGTACTTGAGTGTACCTAGGTCTTTCATCTCAAACTCTGTGGCTAGTTGTTTTTGCAATCTATCCATCTCAATAGTATCATTACCAGTAACAACCATATCATCAACATATATGATCAGAGCTGTTACCCTCCCCTGTTGATGTCTGAGAAACAATGTGTGGTCTGAGTTACTCTGCTTATAACCAATCTTCCTCATGAACTGTGAAAACCTTCCAAACCAAGCACGAGGTGATTGTTTAAGACCATACAAAGATTTTCTCAATCTGCACACAAAGTTACCTGAAGGAGCAGTTTTATATCCAGGTGGAAGATCCATATACACTTCCTCCACAAGTTCTCCATGAAGAAAAGCATTCTTGACATCAAACTGTTTAAGAGACCAGTTTAAGTTAGCAGCAAGAGAGAGCAATACCCGGATAGTATTCATCTTTGCAACTGGTGCAAATGTCTCATCATAGTCAATGCCATATGTCTGAGTGAATCCCTTTGCTACCAAGCGTGCTTTATATCGACTCACTGACCCATCTGGATTATGCTTCACTGTAAACACCCAGCGACATCCAACATCCTTCTTTTCATGTGGTAGGGATACAAGCTCCCAAGTATTGTTCTTCTGTAACGCTTCCATCTCCTCATCCATTGCTTTCCTCCATTTTGGATCTCCCAACGCATCCTGCACTTTGTTAGGTACTGATACAGCAGATATTTGATTCACAAATGATTCATATGACTTAGACAATCTCTTGGTAGACATAAAATTTGTCACTGGATATTTAGCTTTGGCTTGAAGGGTAGGTTCATATGTTTTTGCTGGTTTACCCCTAGTAGACCTATTTGGTAACACATATTGTCTACTATTAGCATCACTAGTATTAACCCCAATAGAATCACTAACCTCAGATGGAAGATCTTCTGTACCAGGGAGACATGAGTCAGGGGTATTAGTAACAGCAGGCGAGGCAGGAGGGGCAGGAACACTTTCAGCTTCTGGTTCCTGAATCTCTGGAGCAATTGCACCAGAATCATCTGGTGGTGCCTGTCTATCATCTTCTGGTCTCTGAACATCTGGAGTGACTAGTGTACGTGAAGCTGATGCATCAGTAACCTCAACTGACTGACCTGTCTCCCCCTCTCCATGATACAGCTCTTCAAAATATGAATGCTCCCCCTGAAGAGCAGTATCAGAAGAGGTATAATAACTCATGTCCTCAAAGAAAGTGACATCCATAGTGACATAATACTTCCCAGTAGGTGGATGATAGCACTTATATCCTTTCTGATGTCCCCCATAACCAACAAACACACATTTCAGCGCCCGGGCATCCAACTTACTTGACCTTTGACTCTTTGGTATATGGACAAATGCAACACAACCAAAAACACGAGCAGGGAGATTATGAAAAGAAGGTAAAGAGACATAAGAAGCTAGTACCTCAAATGGTACCTTTCCCAGGAGGACACTAGATGGAAGACGATTAATAAGATGGGTAGATGCGATGATAGCATCACCCCACAGATCCTTAGGACAATGTGCACTGAAGAGAATACAACGAGCCATATCAAGTAAGTGACGATTTTTCCTTTCAGAGACCCCATTTTGTTCAGGTGTGTAAGGACACGTTTTCTGGTGGATAATCCCATGTGTTTGCAGAAAAGATTGAAAGACACGGTTTACATATTCCCCTCCATTATCAGAGCGAAGAACTTTAATTTTGGCATTGTACTGTTTTTGGACTTCGGAAGAAAAAGCTTGAAAAGCCGGAAAAACCTCATCCTTAGTTTTAAGAAGAACAACCCAAGTAAGACGTGTACAATCATCAATAAATGACACATAATATCGCATACCTGACACAGTAGGTTCTTTTGAAGGTCCCCAAACATCAGAATGAATTAATTCAAAAGGAACGACACTTTTATTAGAAATACGAGGTGAATAGGTTGAGCGATGACTCTTGCCCAAAACACATGTTTCACAATGTAAGACTGACTCATCCACACCAATAAACAAAGAAGGCATGGATTTCTTCATAACACTAAAAGATGGATGCCCTAAGCGACGATGCCACAACCAAACTTCACTTAACCTGTCAGAAGTTGATATTAAAGCGGTCCGTGGCTGTGCTCCTGGTTTCGCCCCCACATAAGTCTGGTCCAGACGAAAAAGCCTGCCCCTCAAGTACCCCCGACCGAGTAACTCCCCAGTGAGAAGATCCTGAAAAATCACATACATAGGAAAAAAGGTCACAGAGCATTTGGATTCAACATTTAACTGTGAGACAGATATCAAATGATGAGATAAAGCAGGTACATATAACACATTGTGTAGCACTATTGTGGGAGTGATACAAACTGACCCTTTTCCTAACACAGGGAAGGCTTCACCATTAGCATTAGTAACATATGGTACTGGTGGAGAGGATAATTCAGTAAAGTAAGATTTGTCATAAGTCATGTGATCTGAAGCACCTGAATCAATAATCCATGTATCACCACCAACAAAGCTAGAAATATTTAAGGCCATACCTATCTTACCACGACCAGCCACTGATGCTGTGGGTGTGGCGCCTTCTGCTGTATGATGGTCATGTCCGGATACACCATAGATGTCTGGTTCTTGGACCAACTGGATAGCTGCTCTTGCCTTGGGACGATAAGTAGACCTCTTAGGCCTAAGATGAGGGTACAACTTCCAACAAGACTCACGAGCATGGTCACCCTTGCAATAAGAGCAAGGGGGACGAGGTTGGTCCCCAAAGCCTGGTGGTGGTCCTTGCTTGTTCAGTGGAACTGAACTTGAATGCTGAAGGAGTGGGGCTGGTGCTCTCGCTTGAATAGTGAGACTAGAGACTTCAAGTTGTGCTTGAGTAAGACTTTCCTGCTGAGACTCATCCTTACGGATATATGTGAAAGCTGTAATCAGGTTAGGAGGTTCTGTCATTCTGAGCAACTCTCCTTTGGCACTGTTGTGTTTTGCATCAAGACCCCTCAGAAAGTGATGAACTCGCTCAAGCTCCTTTTCCTTCAAGTACCAAACAAGATCCTCCTGGTTCTTGATCTTGCAAGGACGTTTCGTATCAATTTCAGCCCAAATGTTCCTTAACTTGGTGAAATACTGTGCCACTGGCTGCCCATTCTGTTGCATTGAAGAAGCAGTGCACATTAACTCATGAACCTGTATGAAATCAGACTCATTAGTATATAAATCTTCCAGTGTCTTCCAGATCGCCTGAGCTGTATCACATTGTTCCACCAGGTCGACTATGTCCTCATTCATGGCCTTGTACAAGACTGACATCACAAGACCATCATCATCTTCCCACTTAGTGTAAGCATCAACATCACTTTCACGAGGGGCCTTAATTGTCCCAGTTACATGCCCCATCTTGTGCATCCCTCGAAGATGAGCCGTCATGATTTTCTTCCATTTCCGAAAATTGGTTCCATTGAGTTTGGCACCCCCAAAGGAACCACTTTCAGAATTCTTGACGGATACTTCAACTGTCTGAACATCTTTCCCCTGAGAACTTTCAACTCCAGAACCCATTGCAACACAAATACCAAATCAGTAATTTATGGAGCAAAAAAACAAGAAAGGGCTGAATAAACCTGCGCCTGGTGCACTTGCACTGTCGGTGCACTGGAGCTGACAATAAATGGTGACTGAACCGGGTCGGGTCGGGTCACACCAGACGATCCGGGTCGGGTTGAGCAGGCGGGTCAAGCAAGCGGGTCGGGCTGAAGTCGGGTCGGACCACACTGAGCAGGGTCGAGAGAGAACCGAATCGGACCTGAGACAAACGACGCGGGTCGGATCGACGTCGGCGACTAGGCACGGCGGCGGCTTCCTCTTCGGGGCTTCTGGACAGATCGTGTCGGGCTAGACGTCGGCCTGGGCAGAGATGGTGGCCGCAGAGCTGCTCCGGGGCATAGACGGCGACGGCAGCAGCTTCGGGGCAGAGGGCTGGCGACAGCAGCTTCGGGGAAGAGGGCCGGCGACAGCAGAGGGCCGACGACAGCAGCCTCGGGGTACAAGGCCGGCGACAGCAGAGGGCAGGAGAGTGCGGCAGCAGTTGCAGCCCGGAGAGACCCCGTGAACAGTAACCCGTGACAGAAAAAAAAAAAACTAACACCCGAACGGAAAAACGTCGTCCGGTGAAAACAAAAAATCGTTGGGAAAACGTCAACGAAAAAACTTGCAGCGGAAAAACAAAGAGACAAAGTCCTTTCGGATCTTGGCTCTGATACCAAGTCAAATATAACGAGGTTTGGAGAATGAATTTTCTGATATATTATTCGTCTCACAGAGGAGGCTATATATAGAGGTACAAGTTGTACAAACCCTACGTACTATGTACTACACATACAGAATAGGAAAGTAATAACAAATTAATTTACATTCCTAAACTAACTCCATGACTCACGCTAACATTCTATAAGGTCATGCATCCAAATCATATTGAGGTCACAGCTTTGTAGGACATCTATCACATAGCTTTGTACGTAACCTTTGAAGAAACATGCAACGTGAAGAAAACTTCTTTCATTCGATCCTCCAATGCCTCGTAACTTCTTTGGAGAGTTCGTTGAATCTCTTGATTAGGGTACCTGTTGTAATACTTTCCACTCATCCTTATTTTTATTACATAGATCTGACCCCAGAACTTCCAAAACTAAGGGTATCCCTTTAGCATAACGTATTACATCAGTTGCCAGGTCAGAGAAATCATTCATACCTACATCTCCTTTGAAGGCATTGAAATTGAAGAGCTCTGAAGCTTCTTCATGATTTAATCCCTTGACCTCATGTATTGGATTGACTTTATGAAGCCTTAGGCAATTCATATCTCTGGTGGTTATAATAATTCTACTTCTTGGACCAAACCAGTCACACCCTCCTGCAAGTTTTCTTAACTGATCCAAGTGATCCACATCATCAAGAACTACGAGTACCCTTTTCTGGCTTAGCCTTCGCTTTAGCATAGTGATTCCTTCGTCAACATTGGTCAAATTAGGTGGATTTCCCTCCAGAATCTTTGAAAGAAGATTATTTTGTAGCTTAACAAGACCACCATATGATAATGATTCTTCTCTAACATTTCCCAGGAAACAACTATGTTCAAAACTATGGCTAATTGAATTGTACGTAAACAGCTTTTGCAAGTGTTGTCTTTCCTATTCCGCCAATTCCCCATATCCCTATCATGTTAGAATCATCTTGCCCAAAATTTAAGAGCTCAAGTATATCTTCTACCCGAGATTCTATTCCAACTGGATATGTTGCCACATGCAAATGAATGCGTTTTCATATTTTACTTGATATCTCTTCAACAATTTCATCAATAAACTTCGCTTCATGCCTGCAAATTTAGAGGAAATTTAAAAGCATATGAACATTTTATGAAATTTAAACTTGGCTATAGGTATAGTTTTGAAGGTAAGGGATCAATACAGATTAAATCATAGTCAAGATTTTACTCTAAATTCTTTGTCAAATAGTCATCTGAGTAAACTAGATGTTCAAATCTGCATTATAGAGTTTAAGATATTGCGATGGAAATACGTACCCTCCATTGAAGAAATGCCGGCCAGATAAAGATGCTGCTTGTGCAAGAGCTGCCTTCCAACTTTCCACCTTCTCCATGTTATCCTTGTCTTTGCAAGGGTGAGCAATTCCCTTACCAGAGTGGCCCTTCTGGTATCATATCTCCGAGGGAGCTACCTTATAGAAAATTGAGTAAACGATTTGTTGTTTGGAATTTTTACAATGAAAGATCTTAACGAGTTCATCCAAGCACCACTTTGAATATGCATAGTTAGCAGAAAATACAACAATGGAAATCCGTGATCTCTCAATTACATTGACAATCTCTTGTGATATATCTTCTCCTCTTGTGAGGTCATCATCTATGAAGGTGTTAATTCCCTTCTGAACCAAATTTCTGTGCAACTGGCCTATGATGTTGTTGCGCGTATCCGGACCTCTGAAGCTCAGAAAGACATCATAAGTGAACGAATGGTTGCAAGAAGATGAAGAGGAAGAGGCTACGAATTGTGCTTCGGCAGCTTTGCTGTGATTGATTGCGTGTGTATATGCTAAGTAAATAAGGATGCTGAAGCAGCTGAACTGAAATAGTTTGGGATGGTATTGGTCACGTCGAAGACTCTCTCTTAGAGGTCTCTTGGTTCGGCCTCGTCCAAAGTATGCAGAGCTGTTTCTTGGTACCCTCCGCGAATGAAATACAGCGATACAGACGTGATTGGCTGCATTAGGTGAAGACATGCAAACCGCCTCTTCGATCTTATCGAAAAATTCTTATATATTGGCCCTATTCGTTTGGCATCCCTTTATTCTCAGAATCTGAGTGTTAGGTAATATGTCAATGGACCTTGGGGTAACTCACAGCATCAATATTTATACTTGTTACAATTACTAGCAGCCTGGCTACGGATAAGACTAAATCTCTGAAAAAAATGATAGACTAAATTGAGGGTGGCCATGTTTTCATAATGTAAAGATTTCGTGATTGGTTATTAATTTATTTCAAAACTTAGTTTTCTGTGTAGTGATGATGAAAGATAACAGTAATTAGCTCAATTGTGCCAGATGTAAGAACCATAATTTGGGAGCCTATTCGGTGCACCACTGGGACATGTGCATCCGGGAAAAAACTTTTTTTACTCCCTCCACTTCTCATCCGCCATATCTCCTCCACTGGGATCACCAAGTGCTTGGTTATAAGCAAGAACATCGAAAGAAGAATCATGATCATCCCCCAAATCCATGGCCAACCATTCATCGACAGTTTCGTCACAACGTGCCTCCACAATTCTCACACCGCTGTCGTTACACTTGATGAACGGCCGGCCATTTTCTGATCTACGGATCCTCCCGGCGGCAGGGAAGTAGAGTTGGAGCAGTTGGAACATTGGCTTCTTCAAGTCATAACTGGTAACCCCCTCGACTCTGCTGAAATAGTAGACCCCTTTGATGTAGTGTAGCTTCAAGGCCAAGTCCATGTTGGTGAGCTCATGGACCTTGTGTTCTTCGGCGGTCACCGTTGCCGGGACGACGGAAGACAGCCTCATGCTGGACTTGGTCCGGTGAATGACGGTGTTGGTTGATGTTGATGCCATTTGTAGACAAGAAAGTTAAGAAAGGGGAACAGATCGAGTACTCTTACAACAACATGTGCGAGTAGACGGAGTGGATGGCTGTGATGAGTGGACGGCTGGAGTGGACGGCTGTGATGAGTGGTGCACCTGTCCCAGGGGTGCAGGGAATAAGTTTCGCCATAATTTACATAAGTAAACATGTTCTAGAACTTCAGTACCGCATTTAGCTAGCTAGCAACTTCTTAATCACACTGGGTCACATTTTTCTTTGGGGCGTTAAACTTCCCATATGTACTTCCATAGTTACAACAGTAGCACTGTCATTGATTTGAAAATGAAGCAAACAGAAAGATAAGCAGAAGAAAAACAAAAACAAAAAAAAAAACAAAAAATAAAGACAAAAAATCTACACATCTTTAAGGGCTAAAGCACTCCACAAGCATGAAAACTGAAGCTTCGGACGAGAAGCGGGTCAAAACCGAGTTGACAAGCACGACTCGGCCGAACACTGGAGCCAACAACGTTGAGGAGATCATTCCTCTTGCTTGGCTAACCCCAACATCAGTGCTCGTTGAGGCTGAGGCACTGGACGGAAGATTTTGATCCTTCTGGCTCTGCCCCTTGGACTCGTTACTCCATATATCCACCAGCGCAGACATGACTAGAAATATTCAACAAAGATAGAGAAATCTTCAACTTCAAGTACTAAAATTAGAGTGGGATATTGCTCTGAAACTTGGATTGTTTTGAAGATAGGAAGGTAAGAACTACTGGACTAGGTATTGTTTATATTTATATACCAAGCATGCACACAGTACTGGCATACCTGAAGAACAAATACCTGTTGGCTTTGATAAAAACAAGTAGCCACATTTGGTCGGTTCCATGATGGGGTCTAGTTTTTGTTTCTTATCCAAAGTTTGGACTTTAGAGAGTTCAAAACCACAGCAAGCATGTGGTATTACCATTTTCTAAGGATGAGTGAAAAGAAAACAGTGGGCGTTAGTCATTACCAAGAAAGTCGAAGACTAATTAAAGCTACTTGATAAAAATTCCTTTACAATAAGAGTTTGGTTTACCAATTTACCTAGGACACACTTCGGACTAAATTATCACTTGTAATGAATTGGACAAATCTTTTCTCCATTATTCATTTTGAAGTTTGAACTTGTGTAGAATAAGGACAATAGAAAACAGTAAATACATATTGGAGAAGAGAAACATACACTAGTTTAAATTGTTTACGTATCAAGTAGCTTATGAGCATCTGAAATCCGTTAACTTATAAGTAAAGGCCATAACGGAGAACTGAATACCCAAGATCTGGCTCAGATTTTATCACAGAACCTTATTTAGCATTCTTTGATAAGATTGCTACATTATTGACTTATTATAGCAGAGTAAAAGGGAAAAGATGTTGACCTTTCCTGGCTAGTATCAAACAAAAAGATTCTCAGACCGAAAAGGAAGTGTAAGACCTGGTCGATAGATGCCGTTGACGAAATTAAGAATTCATATATCGTGGATGTTTGATACTTCTGAGATCCCGCATGCAAGGTAAGATCCTCGTCCTTCTAAACCAAATGCAACCTGCTGATAGCCAAGCAAATGAGGAAGACATCCTCAGATCAGTAATTGCCAAAAGAACTGGACAACCTGGCTAAAGATGTAATAGCAATGAACACTAAGAGAAATGCCGGAAAATGCAAGATAGTTGAAGATGAAAGAGTATATACGAACTCACATTGTTGGTAAACTTGTGATACTGACTCATTCCTTGTTCGCAGTGGCAATGCTCCCCGTGATACTGAAAATTTGCCACAGACAAACTGGGTTACACCAGGCTAGCTTGCTGCTAAAACCTGAAATCTTCTTCAAAGTGCTTCATATCGAATTCTCCTGCCAGCCTGCCAAAATGGTGTCTGAAGTTGTTCCATCTTTATAGGGCAATAAAACAGGGACGGCAGGCAGCTTAGCAACCACCACATACGAATTAACACAAGTTCCAACAAGACTGCTTCATGCGACAAGCATAATCTCACCCAAGGCACCACAATTTAGAGAAAGATACCACTTTGAAACATTTCAAGTTATCCTTCACCAAAGACACAGCTGGCCATTATAGAAAGGGTAAGGGCTAATGAACCAGATATCATCAATAACTGCAGCTATTAGACATTAATGGCCAATTTCTTATGAAATCATCACCATTGCTCATTTAATTGATCAGGAGATATAAAGCCGAAAGAGATGGGATTACTGAAGCAATTAATACCTTGCCAGGTGTGAGAGGCTCCATTCTCGATTTTCTGATTTCGCACGGCCAAAATGAATTAACCAATCCCCATTCTCGATTAATCCGCCGTGTACATATAGAAGGCAGAAGCTTCACAAGTTTAAATCCATGGTGTCCAACCTTCATACATGTTACAAAGATTGTCTACACTAGTGGCTTGCTTAAGCAGATAGTCCACTTGTTCGGAGATACCAGTTTCTCTGAGAATAAACAAACGTCCATAGTCATATCAATTATTACTAGCAATATGACATAATAAGATCTCCAGAAGAAGCAGTTACCTGTTGTCAGATATATCTCGACCATCTAGTTTCATCTCAACTCGTCTTAAGACTGACATTGCATAAGGGTTTTTACCTAGTGAAAAGACCAAAATTTACACAGATAAGGTATAGCAAGACAGACTAAGAGCAATTACGGATCTCCATAGTTTATAAGTTAACACAGAATATATACTTAATTCCAAAAATTTTGAGTATATTCATCATGATCCAGTAAAAGAGAACTAGCTTTTCCAACATCTCTGTTTTCTATTTCTCAGAAGAGAACTTTTTTTCTCTGTATACATACAACTAATTTTACCTGCTATGTAAAATTTTACCTGCTAAGTAAACTTTACTTTCCAAAAAGTTTTCACAACTAATTTCATCTCCTGGGAGATGGAATCACGGATTCCGCAATTTGTTACATGGAGGGAAGAACAAAATGTAAGCAAAGACGAGTTGGACAAGGAAACTTAGCCATCATATACAAAGAAATCCTTCTTGCACCCATTGTTCAATTATTTCCCCGTCTACCCCTTGAATGGCTAATTGCACTGGAACATTGGAATTATATTTGCTCCTTATCATGCCGCTTAAGGTTCTTGAAACCAGACAACAGAAATAACTATCATCTGTCTTCTTCCTACTCAATTCATTGAAAGATATTTTTGTAATATGCTTATTAAGTTAGCACTTGATTCCATCCAATACTACCTAACCATCTTTTTGACTTAATTAACCATTAATTTGTGTCACACACACACACACTCACTATATACACACACACACACACAGAAACGTTCCAAAGCGGACGTCCGCACTCGGCTTAAAGTGCGGACGTCCCTCCGTTCTCCACCAGACGGCTCCGACGACGGCACGCCTCCACCCCAGCAGACTCCAGCAGCATCCCCGATTACTTTCCCTCCCGACGAGTCCGCCGAATTCCAGTTTTCCTGCCAGATTGATTTTGTTTTAAGTTTTCGGTGATCTCGCTGGAAAACTGGAATTCAGCGGACTTGCCGAGGAGGGAAAGTGATCGGGGACGCTACTGGAGTCTGCTACGGTGGAGGCGCGCTATCGTCGGAGCCCTCCGGTCGCACCAGATGGGGCATGTATGTATATGTGTGTGTGTGTGTATACACACACAGTCCGGATCAGAGGCGGACGTCCGCACGTCCTTAAAGTGCGGACTCTAGCAGCGTCCCCAATCACTTTCTCTCATCGGCGAGTCAGCCAAATTTCAGTTTTTCTAGCGAGATCCATCTTGTTTGAAGTTTTGGGTGGAGGTTGCTGCCCAGACCTTCAAATCGATCTCGCCGGGAAGAGAAAGTGATTGGGGACGCTGCTGGAGTCCGCTCGAGTGGAGGTGCGCCGTTGTCAGCGCCGGACGGTGTAGAACAGGACGTCCGCACTTTAAAGGCTGTACGGACGTCCTCTTTATATATATACAGAAACGTTCCAAAGAGGACGTCCGCACTCGGCTTAAAGTGCGGACGTCCCTCCGTTCTCCACCGGACGGCGCGCCTCCACCCCAGCAGACTCCAACAGTGTCCCCGATCATTTTCCCTCCCCGGCAAGTCCGCCGAATTCCAGTTTTCCGGCAAGATCACCCAAAACTTCAAATACAATCGATCTCGCCGGAAAACTGGAATTCGGCGGACTCGCCGGGGAGGGAAAGTGATCGGGGACGCTGCTCCTCTGGGGTGGAGGCGCGCCGTCGTCGGAGCCGTCCGGTGAAAAACAGAGGGACGCCCGCACCAGAACGGGCCTATATATATATAGATAGAGAGAGAGAGGATCTAAAGAGGACCTCCTTACTTTAAGAATTTGAGGATTTCTACTATTTTACATTAGTAGATGACTTCTTTTAACTATCTCAACCGTTGATCCTCTAGATTCATAAGATAAACAAAATAAAAAATACGATAAACAAAATATAAAATAAAAAAGTATGAAAACTAGTACCAAGGGAGGCACTTTTGGTGAGCAAGGCTAGATAGAAACAGCAAATATACACACTAAAGAGGAAAAGAAAATTAAACACAGTGCAGGTAAAATATTTTATGGGATTAGCATGCTTACCCCTGCCCACTCGACTAGAAACATGTGTAACATCACGAGTTTCATCTTTAACTATAACCTTGTTTAGTGGGGGAATTTCATCTTTACCCCCAGACACCGCCACCTCTCTATTCTCATTTGGATGACGTGAAGTATCAGGACAGACTCTGACAGGTTCATTACTTGGTAATGCCAGAGCCAGTGGATATCCATTTACGTCACTAGGAGTAGGTGTTGACTTAAAAGAACCAATATGAGTGTTATCTGCTTCTGTATACTTTGATCTGTGCGGAGAATCCAACATTTCTTGGCTATCAGCTGGAGAGCAAGGGGTGGTAGTTTGAAAATCTATAGCACCTCTGCTATTAGTTCCATGCAAAAGTTGTTGCTTTATATCTTCTTGATCATTGCAGCTACCTGGAAGACTCATTTCAGTCGAGGTAATGCCAGAATCTGTACTACTACTGCAGATACTATCTGGTGGGGATAACCATCCTTTGTCTTCCAAAGGAAGTCCAACGCCACCAAAATCATTGGTGCTCTCACCATTTGACATGGAGAGGTTCTCTCTCTCCTTGTCATCAAACCCAGCAGCATCAGCAGCAAGATCTGGCCTTGACACATCAGTTACTGGCGATTCTACTTCCTGGCTTTCCCCTAGTCCTTCAAGAGCCTATACAAGATAAAAGAAAAAAAAGCAAGTTTGGTTTTAGCTAAACATGCTGTTCCACATGAGGTCAATAGATTACATAATTTATGACATACTTTATGAAGATTCCCAGCATGGAGACTTGCAGTTCGCGCAAGCCTGGTCAACATAGAATAGAGCCCCTTCACAGATGAAGTAAGTGAGGGCAACAAGGGATCTAAGGTCTGGCAAGTCTCCCTGATTTTTAAAGAATAGGACTGGTAAATGGCTTGGCCATGAATCGGAGATATTTCCATCTTGGAGTCTCTTTCCCTACACATTGCATCAGTCATAGCAGCTACATCTTTGGACAATACTGTTTCCAGTGGAAGAAGAATTGCATTTGCCTGCCCAAGATGTAAACAAACAACTTATATGGTGGTTATCATGGTTGGTAAAGTATGGGACATGTATAATACAAGAAACATACATGTGTATTATCAAACACTGTCATTTAATAGTTCACTGAAAAGTTCTGGAAAGCATTCTTAATTAACTAACTAGTTTTTAAATTTTAAAAATTAATTTAATATTTTTGTTAAATGATGTGTAAAATGCAACAAAAAAAAAAGAGGAAAAGTACAAATTACAGAAGTACTTTTTTCAAAAATATAGCGGCACGTGTTATCTGACAAAGGTAGTAAATCATACTATGTGGTAAAATTTATCATCATGAACACAAGCAACAAATAAAACTACAATCACAAAGACCAAAGACAAACTAACAAACAACACAAAAAGACAAAGATGTTAATCATTGAATATGGGACATGGGAAACCTTTGAAAGGTCTTCCACAAGAGAACGGTGAACTGCAGCAGCTTCCCTTCCTAGACTGTGTACATCATGTAGATCTTCAGTTATTGCAAGGACCTGTGAATGTAAAAGTATTAGCCATATAAGACATCATCCCTCAAACAGGAGCGTTGATAAATGCAAAAGGAAATTAGGTCAACCTGGATAGCAGCACCCTTAAGAAATCATAATTGCAGGAAATAACAAAGGACAACGATTAACTTGATAGAGAGCCTCATACCCAATAACCCAGAGAAGCAACCTATTAATCACCTTTGTATCTTAGGGAGAAATAAATATGCTAAAAGAAACAACATTCATATAATTATTATTGTTATTTTATGATCCCGAAAACCCGTTTAGTAATCCAGGGGTTGAAATTGAGGTGTCCTGCCAAACCCTACAAATCCTTATGAGACAAGAAACTCTAGCAATTAGCAAAATAGGTACCATGGGGAGGTCCAAACCTGAAATCACATGGGTAAAAGAAACATAGAAAAGTTGTCCATGATGCGTATATTAGAACAAGTACCAATTCAGTCGTATAAATATTGAATAATAAACCTTCAGAGAAGATAACTTGTAATCTATACCTCTTCAAGCATGAATCCGCATTCAGAAGTCAAAGTAGAATGACGATTTGAAACACCAGCATATGCCATTAGTGCAACACTGGCTTCACATGCACAATCCCTCATTGCAAGAACCGTGCTTTGTAGATCACCTGTAGAGTACAAAACCAGCATATCAGATGATCTATAGATATACAATACTGATGATTTTGTGTCTGTCTGTCTGTCTGTCAATGTAAACATGAGAATAATAACGTAATGTATTCATTTATTTTCATGAGAAATATCTACTACAATGTACATGGAAGATATATTTAGCATGTGTAAAAGAGAAGGCATGACCTGAAGCTGACTTTGCTTTCAGTGATGCAATACTAAGTTCATTGGTTGCAGAAGACAATCCACTAGAAGCAGTTTCCATTGTGCTTTGTGCAAGCTTCCATTCGTGTTCAGTGCCTAATACATGAAACAAGAGTTTACGCTTTCACAACTCGTATGGACATCATATACACCAAAAATAAATGCATTACTAATCAATTTTTGAAACTCACGAGCAAAAGACTGGTAAGTGATGTCCAATCTTTTCAGTGCATTCAAGTAACCTTGCTGCCACATTCTGCCATCACCACCAGTCCTGGCTGGGTAGATCTCTCCTGGAGACCGGAAAAGGCCATCTCGTGATGCCTCAAACTCCAATATAGACATACATATTTTTATAATATCCGATGCCTTTTCTCTAGCCTGCCATAGTAGTTGTCGCCGTCTTGTGAGATGGTCATGAAATTCAGGAGGAATTCCAGAAGTCTTGCTTGAACCATGTCCAGCTGCACTGGAATTTGGGCCACCACAGGCCCACCCCATTGCTCTCTCAAGCTGGCCTTCAGCTGTAAGCGAACTTCGTTCACAAGCTTGGAGTGACTCTATAGACCTGGCTATCTTTGACACAGAAGACTGTAAACTTTCCAGCATATAAGGTCTGCTTAGGTTCAAGACGATAGGATGTAAGCTATCATCACCACCAAGAAATTTCTGAAATTTGACCCTGCTACTGTATGAAGGAACCAAAGTAGCATCATGTATCCATTCCATCTGAGCAATCTCCAGGCCAGTCTTGCAAAGAGCTTCTCTGAGTTCATTCACTTGCCTTTTCATTCCAGATACAGCTACCCTTGCTGATCTGGCAGTTTCATGTGCATTGCAGAATTCCTCAAGCATAAGTTGAACTTTTTCCAGGGCCCCAACCTCGTTCATCACATGATCAAGAGCAACCTCCTTTCCACCCTCAGTCAGTTGCTTCAGACACTCGATTTCTTTATCTAAGCTAGCCAAAAAACTAGGACCAACTCGTTCTTTCAGGTATCTACGAAGATGTTCTTGAAGTTGCATTTCAAGCTTTCTCTTAACAACATTGAAGAGCTGGTCAAACGCTAAAGTTTGATCCATATACGAAGCTACATCATTCATACATGAATCAAGAAAAGAATCAATGACACCAATTTTCCAAACAAAGAAAGAATGACGATTCAATAAGCTTCCAAGCTTCCAAACATATTCAGATACTGGATACCCTGAAGTCACTAAATCTATTAATTTAGGAACCTCATTTGAGTGCGAAGTATAAGAACCTCCAACTGATGACAACACTTTATCAATTGCCTCCAACTCAGAAAAGGGCTTAACAAGCAGGGCAAGTAGCACCTTGCTTTTTGAGGCATGCATCTCTCTTTCATCTATGACACCAACTAGAGACTGAAAATGGTGAGCAGAAGTAGTCAGGGCATTCTTTATATCAGCTTCTCTTTTTATAAGGGCAGAAGTGCGTAAATCTCTCTGGTTCCAAGTTTGATGGAGTTGGTCTAGCTGTGCCCTACAAGCTTCTTCTTGGGAAGCAAGCTCCTCTGCCTCTTCCCATGAGAGATGATCCCTACCTTTCATAGCAGCTTCTTCAAGAGCCAACTGCTGCTCAGTAATGAGGCCAACCCTAACAAAGTAGTTCTGTTCCAGTTCAACTAAAGATGCCCTCTCCATCTCTACCTCAATAAATTGCTCTAACACCGTATCAATTGAACCCCGAATTTGTGAGATGAATCCAAACGCATCCATGACTTCTGGATTCAGTGAAATCGCAGATCTTATTACATCTGGAAGAACAGCTTCAGTCATTTGCCCGATCAAGCTCTTGAAGGAAAGTAAAATGGTTTTAAAAATGGCAGCCCAATTTCTATCAGAACCATAGCCTGGATGGCCTTTCTCTGTGTCACCAGTAAGAGTATCTCTACCAATCAATTGCTGTAACTCATTAACAAACCCTGCTAAAAGTATAGACTTCTCTACTTGCTCTTCAAATCCAGAGAAAATAGTTTCAAATTCATAATGAATCTGATTGGTAGCAGTTCTTCGCTCAGTTGAGTCGCTCAATATGTTGAGCACCTTAAGCTTAACCTCATTATACAGATAACCGGCAGCTGCATTTAAAACAAATATGACTTTTTCCCTTTTCTCATTCAGCTCCCCTTGCAATCTGGCATCATATTTTGATTGCCCAAATTGGATGGAAGAAGTAGCATCTTCAATCTTCGCAACACCAGCGGATTGCATGTATCTCATAAAAGAGGACAAAAGTCGATCCTTTGCCTGTGATTCAGTCTCCGAGCCAATAGAGTGCACTAGCTCAGTACACTCCTGTTCCAGCTTTTCTATCTCTAGGGAATACTTCTCCACTTTACGGCACAGATCATCGTGACTGTGTTTGACAGAATCAAAATTGTCTCCATGCACTTTGGAAATAAGCTCAGAACCCTGTCTTCTAGCAAGAGAGAGTATATCAGAGGAAAGAGTCCCAAGAGATAGCTGCAAAATCTGTGACCAACCATGAACTGCACTTGTTGTAATATAATTTAATGGCAAAATTCTTTGCAAAGCCAAAGAATATACTTCAAGAGCAGCTGTGGCAGAAGAAAGTCCATCATCTAATTCAGATACTAGCTGAGCAACCTCCCTATCTATATCATAGCACTGTGCTTGTGTAGGCTCAGGAACAATGGTCAGTGGAATCCCAGCCACCAGAACCGCAGATGTTAGAGACAAATTTTCTTGCATACTACTAAGCTTTAAGAAGGCATTTATTTCTTTAAGTAAATTGCAGCGTAAAGCATCAAGGATTCTTCCATGTTGATCCATCCAGGTTGCTGCCTCTTGAGATTTCTCAGCAACCAAGGCTTTCGCTTGTGCAAATTCTCGAGCCTGAACTTCATACAAGGCACGAGTTTTCTCTGAATTGCTAGTTGCACCGGAAACAATCGACTTCGCAGCTGTCTCTTGCAAAATTAGGTTAGATCTCTCTTGATCAGCTCGATAAAAGAGTGTAGATGCGAGCTCATATTGGCTTAGAACATCAGCAAACCTCTGATAAAACATTTCCGAGAAGTCAAAAAAAAATTTAGCAGAACAGAGTAAGTAATATCCCCCCAATCCCCATATCAAGAACCATACCTCAAGAGCAGATTCAACAGCTGGTAGAGTAGACAGTAAAAGATCATGATGTTCCTGGTCACAATTAAAGGACACAATATATATCAATGACAAAACCAAACAAGTTCCACAGCTATGCATATAATAAATGCACTTTAACCCAAGGACTGGTGTTACGGACAGAGAGACTAAAAACAAATAAATTTGTCCGATTCTGAAATAGAGTGGCAAGAAAAGACTAGAACTTCTATAGATTTTCTGATATAAGATCAATGAAATACAAACGGTCACATATGAATATTATTGAACCAAGTTCAAATTCTAGGTAGGGTCAAGATGGGTTTCCAGCCATCCCTGAATCCTAAGCCATCAGGGTTTTAAAATACACACACACACAGAGTATATGAAAAGTCAATGCTGAGTTCGAGACCCAGGCAGAGAAATCCTAAGTTCAAATACTACTTATAAAGCCCCTAATTTTTGTTTCATAGAGGTTGTGAAAAGATGATAGACCCACATGTGACGGGAGTGTTGTGAGTATAACAGAAACTATGCGACTTGCTTATAATTGTAAAATTAGTGGTAAACCAACAAACATTATCAGAAGTAAGACCATATCGGAGGCATATAGAAGCTTTACTCTTAGAATGAATACACACCTGTAATGGGACGCGAATTTCCTGCACACGAGATGCAAATAAACTCAGACTGACAGCCAACTCCATGCCCTTCCTTTCTTCACCGCCAATTGCAGCGTCATCATGAAAATCTCCCCGTGTCCATTCCACAAGAGGGTCCCAAACAAACACTTCCAGTAACATCAAAATTATGTCTTTGTTCTTCCTCAAAACACCAATGACTGATTCACAGTTTGACCTAAAGGTACCTTCTATTCCAGTCATTCCTAATGCTGCTTCAATGGTTTGTGTAAGGCGGAAGGGTACAATTTCTGGAATTTTTAATCTTTGCCCTTTATCAAAACAAACATTGTAATCAATATGTACCATATCACCACTACAGAAATCCATGAGGATATTATCCAAGTGTCTATCCCCAAGACCAAGAATGTGGCCCACCATGCTCATGGCAGCAACACTTCCAGAAAACCTACAATGTAAAGTGTACATGTAACATTAATTGGTTCACAACTTTTTGCATACCTTACCGCTACAGGAGTGTAAATTCCCCAAAAAGTACATAAATAAATAAAAATAAATAAATATGAAACAAATAATTGAATATGACAACAGATTACAAAGAAAATTACATCACCTACTAAAATAAATAAAAATGGAAAAGGAAAATGATAATGAAACTAAAAATCGATTAACAATCTCATGGTATTTTAGCTAAACATTCAATTTGAATAACTAATTCAAAACCACAAAATATAACTTGAACTCATTGTTAAGTAAACACAATATTGGTGACCAATACGAGGTCCATTTTTTCTTTTTATAGTTTTCCTGACAACTGGAAATTATCTCAAACCGTAGCTATGAACATGTTTAATATGATAGAATCCACATAAATCATCAACTGCTCATGACTTGCGAGAGATGCTACTGAAAGATACTCAAAGATTGTGCACTCCATCAATGATCATATGACTCATAATTCCACTATACAATTAAATTTATACGAGAGAGAAGATGAGACCATGTACAATACTTGTTTGTTAGTAACACGACAGTTCAACACTTTAACATATAAGACGACTATAGTTTAAAGCATGATGCTCAAAGAACAACCGGAAGTTCCTATGGCAATGCATGTGATAGATGTGAAGCAGGTTCTTATGCTTTGCTAACTATATATACTAATGCAATGGGGTTATTAGCTAAACAAACATTGAACAGTTTCTTGGGATTTGTAATTACCTTTTCTGTTTCAAGCTGAAGGATTTGAATCCTTCACTAGCACACCAGAGTTCTTGATAGAGAAGCTGTCTAGGAGTCTCCTTCATAAGATCCATAAGAACTTTACGCTTCACCTCATGAGGCCAGTCTCTTCGTGAAATTACTCTCCTTATACCTTTCTCTTTGAGTGCTGGTATGATTTTACCATAGAACATATCACTAGGTCGGGGAACAACTGGAGGAACAGAGCCTTTTAAATTGCCACCACCTACTGCTGAGAGCTGCGCTAGTTGGATGCGGTTTTGCCAAGACTTAAAGACACTGTATATACTAATTACATTACCCACCCACTGGATAAGACCAGCCCGACCACTAATTGGAGTCACACAATAATAGCGAACACCAAGAAAGTGACTATGAGTTGCCACTGAGGAATGCAGGAAACCGTTGATAGCTTGCAAGAGTTGCATGATTCTGGCATCAAGACGGAGATCTTCCCTGCCTTTCAAAAGATACGTGTACTTTTGGCCATCAGAACCAAGAATGACAAGTTTCTTAGGCTTAGTCTTGGTTGATATGATAGCCACGTCCTCAGAGAAAGAAGCAATGGTAATAATTCCTTGGAGATTAGCACTTAGACCTCTGTCAGATTCAGAGCCTGTATCTTGCTTTTCAAGACCAGGCATTGGAACATCAGATGATGATAGTAGAGCCAATTGTGGTGCAACTTCGCTTAAACAAATTGATGACTTCCTTTGATAAGATGCTAAGGAGGCAGCAATGGTATCAAATGGACGCCATGCATCTCCAAGTGCTGTAGCAGATGCCGGAGGTGTCTTGAAGGCTATGATGGCTGATTTCAACCTATCTTTATACTCCTCATGGAACCATACCTCATGAGGTGTTTCAGGTTTCCGAGATGTGGAAGATAGACGACGTTCCAAGGCCACAACAATAGGAGCCATCATAGCTGAGTATTTCGCAGCATTTATCTTGTTCTTCTCACTCTGGCTAAGAGTAATATTTTCTGCAATTCGTGCAGCTTCTTCCTTCAGTACATTTATGCGCCTGGTCACATCTGAAAGCAAATTGATGCCAAAAAAAATTAGATAGGGTGCAAAGATGGTCTTGTCTGGTAAATTGAGGAATTAGAACCTAGGCAGCTCATTTATGATTAAGGCCTACACATTAGTCTTATGATATATAACTTCATATACAAATTACATGAGATTGACAAGAGAAGATTCACCTTCTCAGAATTCATACATTACCCAAAAAAAAGATATTGCAAACAAAGCCTCATATACTTGAGGTAAAACATACCTGTGTGAAGATCTTGGAGTGTGCTGAGCCATAGCTCCTCCCAAAGAACAGTAACATTCCCTAGCTCATTTATCACGAGCTGCACATCCTGAATCAATCTAGGGTATAGTTCACTCTGCATGTAACATGATTATGCTTAAAAACATCATACATATTCAAGCAGGATATGATTTGGAATCTGAGAGAATATAATTCAGCACAATTAATATGATTTGCAATATATAACTTTCATATCTTTTATAAAAAGAACATACATAATATGACTGGAACATTTAACACATGCAGACACATTAGAATATAGTACTTACTATTTTGTTATTTACTCAGAAGATATCATGTGCCTACATTGTTCCTATTGATGACCTTGTCCTCAAAATTTCAGATTTAATGTGAGCTTCCTTGACATGAGCTACGCGCATGCAAATTGCCATTATTTTAACAATTTGTTGTTGAGAAAAAAATCTCCTTTTTCTTCGTTTTCTTTTACGTGCATCAAGATCAAAGAGTTCAAAAAGTGAAGCAAAAACTAAAACCTAGTTATTCAATAAAAAAAGAAACTTTTTTGAAGACATACTTATTCATGGACCTACATGCCATGTCAGAGGAATTCTTTTCATATGTATTGTTAATAAAATTTTATTAGTGCTGCCTTTCAATATTTATTTAACAAAAGGCACTCTTGGAATTTGATTGCTTATCAAAACCCACATTATATACATACACATAATTTTATATTAAAAAATGAATCATGAAAGGTAGTTCTTTACCAAACAACCAAGTATGTGTTCGAGCTCCTCAGAAGGCTTCTCTTCATAAGCATTCACATCAACCAATGTCGGGTACACTATGGACCAAGGAGATTGTTTCGCCAGCATCATCAATAAGCCCTCCAACTGCTTGCGTACCACTTGCTCAGGATGAGAACTTAATCGAGCAAACAATTGGGGGGTAACCTCCTAGAAGTGAAGATTGTAATTAGAGAGAGATCATATTGTATCATACTAATACGCTGGAAACAAACCAAGGAATATCAACTTACCTGCCACGGTGATAAAGGAACTGTTGAAAGAGCAGGTTCAAGTGTATCTTTCAACTCAGCTCCATAATTGAGAAGAATATGCAGGACATACAATGTGGCCCTCAGAGTATAGCTGCCACTTTTTTGTTTCAAAGGTTCAGGACCAGAGTCAACCAAACCACTATAGCAAATTTTGGCAGAGGAATATGAAAGATACTGTATAAATCCTTGAGCTGCATGGCCAAAGAGGGACACTCTCCTCCTCCTCAAACACCACCACAGGGCTACTAACTCATTGACCACAGAAAATATGTCGGTTTCATTTAAACCAATATTGGCTTGAAGGAAGCAGGTCTTCAACTGAGAAGCAACAGCAGCAGAAAGGCAATCTTCACTTGAGTCTTCGACACCAGGGGCCCCAGAAAGATTTTCAATAATATTCACTACTTGCAGCATCAATGCCATCACAGTGTTGTCATTCCTTGATGCAGCAGGATCAACTTCCTGTTCAGCAGGGAAACCCGCATCATCCTTGTTTTGGAAGATCTGGGAAATCAAATTTTTTACTTTTATGACCTCATCTTCAGTTAGCTTGAATCTCTCAGGTAGAACTTCATGAACAAGGGAAGGGGAAAATGAGCATGAGCGAAGAGTATTGTCATCTGGGGTTAAAAGAGATTGTTTGGCTTGACTGAAACACCAAGAGGCATAAGAAATCCAGGATTTTCCCATAGTAGGGCATAGATGAGTAGACAACTTTGTAGCTGTACCAACAAGTTCCTCAACAATAGGACCCAGAGGTGGTTTAGAGATTGAGATCTCCTCGAGAAATGAGGGTCCACCTATGCTTGGAGATGAGGAATTAGCCATATCAAAATCTGATCGCATCTTAACAATAATTTCAGTTAGCCTCGAATCTGTGTACTTCTTTTTAAGCCAGTTTGAGAGTTTCAAGCATGCCTTGGCTTTTAAAGTACTATTGTCAGCATCAAATGCCGCAGAAGGTGAAGAGATCATGATAGGACTTACAAAAGACCATAGGTTGGTCAAAGCATCCTCCAAGTTGTTTTCAACATGCATTAGCAAGATACCCTCATAATGCAGATTCGAGATGAGGAGATCCTGATGTCTTTCCCCAGAGCTGCTCAATAGGTGATCTTTGAGATAGTTGTTTAAACGATTTGCCAATAGTAAGTTTCGCCGTTTGCAGGCCAAACTTAACAAGTTCATACAGAGCTTTAGAGTAGCAGGAGAAACAGGAGAAATGGTTCGATAAACTCGAAGAACTTTTAACCAAGGGGCACAGTCTTGATGAACTCTGCCTATATCGGGCTGGATGAAGTGGACATATGAACTTAATACAGACTGAAGTTTTCTGGGTTTATCTTGGCTACCTTTAATCTTGTAAAATTCCTCAAATGCAAAGATGCAGTGCAACTGAGTAGCATATACGGCTGCCTCATCTAACCCATCCAGCGGCAGAACAGACAATGTTTCCTCCAGCATCAATCTGGCCTTCTCTAACTCATGTGGCACCTTATCTACCTTTTGATCATTCTGAAAAAGCATTGCTTGTAAGAGCATCTGCTCACTTCTTTGCAAGGCCAATTTGGGATCAATTGCGAGCTCACTGCTACTTTTAGGTGTCAAACCAAGGCATCCCCATGCTGCCTGATATTCACCCTCATCATACTGTGCCAAGGCATGAATTGCATTAATCTCATTACCAGTTGTCATTAGCGCACCACAATAACTCTTCCCAGCATGCTTGGCTCGAAGTGTTTGCAACTCCAGTAACCAGGATTCTAATGATTTCCAATCACAAACAGAAGTATAACACTCAATGATACGTGCAATGACAAATTGCACACCATCAGAACCCAAGGAACTCAGTGACTCCTCAGACTGTAGCAAGTGAGTGAAGTGAGCAGCAGCCTTTTCATATTGACCTTTTGCCTGATATACAAGCCCAGTAATCCATGTAATGGGATCAAAGATCCTGCTGTTACTGGACTGGTTTTCCTCTACAAGAAAGGGAGAGAACGTCAATGAAACCCATTTTTCCAGACCAACTAAAGCCTCTGATTCATGAGTCTTACACAAAGCCAATGCCATGTGCCGTAAAACCCTCAATATGTCTGCAGAAAATCTACCCTTGATATTATGGAGGTGCTCGGTTACTTGTACCCTAGACTTGTCGTTTAAAGCTGAAGTTACAAGATTCCTGAGCTCCTGTAAACGCAGCGCAGAGTAGTGAATTGTAGCATCATGGCATTGTATAGCTAAACCAGCATTCATCATTGGCTCACATATACGAGAGAACCACTCCTCACATACTTTCTTGTTAGCTCTAAAAAATAAAGAACTTGACCGAGTAGCAGATGGTAAAACAGCAGACCCCTCATATGCGTTGTATACATTTTTCTTTAGAGCCTCAACAAAATCAAATAGTAACCTCATTGGTAGCAAATGAGCACCAGAAGACCCTATCATACTCAAGTTCCCATCAGTCTGCTCGCTATCATACTGTAATAGGTGTGCAACGTCCAAAAGCATTCGCTCTAATGCTGCAAAAGTCTGGGTTGGTCCACCTAGGTTGGTCCGAAGCCGTGTGGAAATACAATATCTAGCAGTTTCTTGGACAGCCCACCAAGCACCAGCCAGATTATTTACTGAGCAATGTTTTTCAAGAAAATCATCATCTACTTTGATGTCCAACCAAACACCATTGGCAACATTTCCTGTTTCCTCGGGTTGACGTTCAACAAGGTCCTTTGAACTTCTGCAACTATGAATAAGCCGTTGGATCCAAGAAGAAAGAGGCACCTTCCATCTTTGGGATATGTAACTCAATATGGTCACTAGTTGTTGTGAGTGAAGTTGCTGGGGGAGCTGCTTCAAGGAAAACACTTGCTTCCACTGCAGGTTAGAATTGTTGCCTACCGGAACAGCACCGGCCCTAGATGAAGGAGATGTCCCATAATCATGAAGGCCGCATGCATACAATGTAGTAGGCACAACTATAGCAAGCAGTCTAACAAAAGCACTTTTTATATCACTATCTGGATCACCGAGTTTTCCCAACACCATTTCAGCCATGCAATTAAAGTAAAAAGGATGTACAAGCCTTGCCTGCAATAACAGCTCCAATACTATGGCAACATGTGACCTCACTTTTGGTTCCCTATCAGATGCAGCATCCAACATTGAGTAAAGCATATTACCAATAATCCTATCACTACCATACATTTCATAGAAATGAGTTTCTGTGTCTGATTTCTCATTAAAAGCAATAACATTCTGACAAAATCTTTGTACCCAATCCAGCGCAGTTACTTTAACTGCAAGAGGAGAAGAGACATGGAGAGCTTTCACAAAAAGCAGACTGTACTTTCTCAGATTCTCAACAACCACAACGAAATGTTCATTCGTCAAAGACTCACTATTAAGTAATTTACCAGAAGTAACAACTGATGATTTTCTACTACTCTGACATGACAAAGAGCAGGTACTGAAGAATTTAACTACTGTTAGCCTGTCAAACGTCTTCAAAACATTGACTTGCAAATCAGCATATTCCAGAATAGGCAAGTCAAAGGGATTAAATTTCTCAATAATAAAGTTCACCAACTTTTCTGACCTCATAAGATACAGGGCTGCAATGTCTGGTTGGCCAATCAAACTATAACTACTACCCCCACTGAAGAGAACACATGACAAGAGAACCTTCATATCAAATTTAATCAATGCAAATAATTCATGCTCTGAATATGTTTTAGAACATGAAAGAAACCCATTGTCATGGCCCAGGGTTTTCTCTAGCATCCCTCTTAATAACTCCAGCTCCTCTGTCAATGTAGTCAGTGCTTGTTCAACAACTTCATTATTCCCGTGTTGAAGCAAGAATATATAAGTGGCAGCCGAACTGCCTGTTACCAAGTGATTAGGATGCAAACGCAACTGAGAAATTGGAGAATCAAATTGCAGTATTTTCTGCACAGAAATTGGGAGAAGCCCAAACTTCTGCAAAGATAATAATTGGAGATTAGTTTTTAAAACTCCATGAACTTGGAAGGAGGTAATGCTTCCAGTTCCCACTGGTTGGTTACTATTGTCCACTTCCAAACTTTGAAATAAAATATCAACTGCAAGTGCATAAAAGGTGGAAAATCTTTCACAAAAAATTTCTGCCAGCAGAGTCAGACACTTCCATGAATCGCCAATCCATTCCAACCACCCAAATTTCCTTCCAACCATAGACAAACAACCCAACAACCGAGGAATAATTCTGTTAAGGGGTTCAGTGATTTGTTCTAGTAGATTCATTTCCAGCAACCCAGAGGCAGTGGACTGCAGTACTGTTGAAAAGCATGATAGTAAGGCAAGCAACCTCCGGAACTGTTGTGGGGTTCCATGACTTACGTCCTGAATCAAAACATCCATGTCTCCTACAAATTTCGACAGCAATCCCAGAGAAAACTGCAAATTACCAACCCAGTGATTCTGAAACTGCAAGAAACTATCCATTATAATCCGTCTATCCGACTCAGCAAGGTCCGGCACCAATGCCCACCCAAGAAGCAGATCAACAATGTCAAGAAAATGAGGCTGGAAGTATCTAGAAAACTTCAACGAAATCAAAGTCAAAACACCAAGAAGGCGGTGCAACAGACTCAAGGAGGTTCTCTCATCCTCAAGAAGAACCTGGCACGCTTTAAGAATCGGCAAAGCATATCTCTCGATCGCGCCAACATCCCCAACATTAAGAAACTCCCTCAAGCCATCCAATGCCAACTCCGTGGTCCCATCTCCGGCACTAATATTGTTAAACAACGGCAGCGTCCAACCAATGAACCGGTCAACCAAGCTCCCAAGCATAACATGATTCTGTCTCCCATTCGACGCTATGAGAATTGAGCAAATCACAGCACAAAGTGCACCATATCCCACCGCAGCCTCTTGCCTCACCCCAAAACATCTACAAATCCAATTTCCACACAAACAAACATAAACAAAAACAATTCCGGCTAGATTACATAGCAACTCAAACATGTATAAAATCATAAAAACACAAGATTTTCGCATGTTTTGAATCGAAAGAATTGCCATTTCAAAATCTAATCCCTAAACATAAATTTAGGCATTATAATATTTTTCAATTTCACAGTAAGCAAACACTAGCAGCATCACTAATTTAGGTTTAACAGATAATAAAGCAAGAATGAAATAGAGTAAACCCTAAGAGAGTGAAATTGAAGATGGCGAAGGGGGTTTTACTTATCGGAGAGAAGCTGAGAGAATCCCTGGGCGAGGAAGGAGGCGGAGTGAGTGACGAGGAGGGAGTTGGGAGGGTAGAGAACAGCGCGGTGGAGGTTGTTGACGGCGGCGAGTCGGGCGGAGTCATCGTCGTCGGGTTTTGAGGCGGAAGCGGAATCGTCCTTGGGAAGGGCGACGGAGAGAAGCGCGGCTAGCTGCTGCTGTTGGTGGTGGAGGCCTTGCATCACGCTCTTGTTGCTTTAGCATCTCTCATTCTCTCTCTGGGTTTTGCTCCGCTCTATTCTCTCTCTGGCTTCACTGGTTTGTCTTGTGCTTTCTGAGGGTGCTTTGTTTTCCGGCAAATACGAAATTCAAAGACCAAAAAGCGTTTTTACTGCACTGTTAGGCTCCGTTTGGGATCTCGGTTTGAGCATAAAAAGTGCTTATCCGCACACATCTAGACATGATCCCCTGTTTGGTTAATTAAATCAAACCCGCGTTTAATGGAAATTGCGGTCATCAACCGCGAATTTTATAAGCAGCAACATAGTTGCTTTTTTATTTCTGCGTTTACGGACCTAGAGAAAAGAAGCGGACGTTTAATCAATAGTTTGATTATACCCAGAACATCCCTGTCTATATTTGATATTTACATCAGATGTCCCACTGCTTCACGTATGTTCTTCCAGAAACGAAATAAAAAATGAAAAAAATAAAGACCCATCAGAATTTCACACGTAGACAAGCTAAGTTATTCTTGGAAGACCAAAATTGAAACAATACAATTAAATTGTTTACACCTAAATTAATATTTTACTAGACAGTAAATGTCTAAGTAAATAATAGTTAAATTCATAATCCACGTCACACCAGATAGCCAAAAATAATTAGATTCACAAGTGATGGCCCGCCAGCAAGATCATGCGAGCTTGATAGCAGAGTTCGCATGCAAAAAGGACTTCGCATGGTGTCAAGAGATGGCTTTGAGTAGAAGTGGAGTCCTAAAATATGAAGGCGAGGCGAGATGGCTTCGCGTAGAAGTGGAGTCCTAAAACATGAAAGCGAGGCGAGATGGTTTCGCGTAGGAGATTTCGCGAAGAAGCAAGAAGAGGAGTTCGCATGCAAGTGGAGGTGTATGTGTTGGTTAAGAACTCTATTCCTTAATTGGATTTGCATGAATCACCTACGCCACATTTAAACGTTGAAGACTTCTACAAGTCTTTGACATGCTTTGAGCCAATACATGTGGCCCTAAAATACCTTTATATAAAGGAGTTCGAGGAGATTCTACAGACACACACACAACAACTCACCACAACTCGACAACTGAACACTCAACTACTCAACAAAAGTACAATATAACTATCGAGCCTTAGCAACCTTTTTCCTTTCAAGCTCCCCGGAACTCCCATGTGTTCTCGTTTTCCTTTCATTTGGTTGCTATGCTCGTTACAATCGCGAGTATCGATATCCGTGACGGAGAAGCTACTGTAAATCCTCGTCCGCGAGGTGGCACCGGAGCCTTACTTTCGTTTGATTAGAAGTACATGTCAGCGCACTACAACAACAACCCTACTACATTCCGCGTCCGCGCGGTGGCACGCCCCGCATCCCTAGAAGCATTGACTGCTACCATCTCTCTGCCCCTGCTGAGGATCGTGGCCAAAACACAAATAATCCAATTTCATTTCCTTGTGCGTAACCAATTGATAAGATGTAGAAAGAATTTTTCCAGAAAACAACCATGGTCCTTATCCACTGCACCTACGCAATACCAATTTCAGTTCTATAAAAGTTGATCCTTGTAGTATATCAATATTGATCAGTCCTATTCTGATATAATGAACCTTTGCAAGCAATATAATTTCAGCTCGACGTATATGGTCAATGGTCTTCTGTTTTAGTTACTGGAGAACTGAAGTTCATATTTCAATATCATGTCCAATTTTGTCATATTCTTGTTTAACCTTTTCCAAAAAAATGTTACCAAACATCTTCACGTTACTTTAAATAATAATGATCACAATTTACCAAACACTAAACTGATTAATTATACAGTTGATTATTCTGATTAATTATACAGTTGATTATTCTTACAACTATGTTATCTGACAGCTGATTATTCTCACATCAATACCAAAATATACTTTTTACTGCCCACCAAAGTGTCCAAAAGGAAAAGGGCAAGCTACCGGTTAAATATATATATATATATATATATATATATATATATATATTTTATGAAGAGTATGTAAATACGAGAATAAATGTTTACTCATTCATTGATATATTGACCTTTATATAGGTATTACATAGAGAATCCCTGTAAATCAGGGCGTGATATCTAACAGATATTTTAGTCTAATAAGGAGAAGATTCGGTCATGACACATCATCAAGGATAGGAATGTAAATTCCTTCAACACTCCCCCTTGTGTCGCGTACCAGAATCACATGGCGCATGAACGTTGCCTCGATAAAAACGTTGCCAAGTAAAACAAAAACATCTTGGGTAAAAACAAAAGACTTGGTCGAAGGGAAAAAAGAGCACAACGCGCCAACTACAACTTGAATGTAAAACATGTGACGTAGACTCCCCCTGATGTCTACACAATCAACTCCCCCTGATAATTAAATCAATTATGGAGTTCAGATAAGCGACGCATATCAATACTTCGCACATACTTCTCAAGAGTAGAATTGGGTAGAGACTTGGTGAAGAAATTTGCTACATTATCCTAAGAACTCACTTGGTTCACTTGGATATTCAAAAGTTGTGGTTGTTGTTGTTGCTGATTGTAGAAGAAATTAGGCGAGATATGCTTAGTATTATCACCCTTGATAAATCTCAACTTCATTTGTTCAATGCATGCCGCATTGTCTTCATAGATGCAAGTTGGTGCTTTAGTGGTAGATGTCAGTCCACTGGACTCTCGAATATGAGTTATTATAGAGCGAAGTCAAACACATTCTTTGACTGCTTCATGTAGTGCAATAATCTCTAAATGATTTGAGGAAGTAGCATCAAGGGTTTGCTTGGTAGATCTCTAAGAAATCGTTATAGTTCCCATGGTCAAGGACGGAAGCACAGCAAGGGCTATATGGGCTACAGCCCAACCGAAAATTGGGCTAAAAAACCCCTAGGTATGTATATATACATCACAGCCCAGCTCCCAACTCGGCAACTCTCAAGTCCCAACTCCCAAATAGATTTTTCCTAAATCCCTCACTTCCTCCGGTCCCTCGTTACTCCTCAGTCCTCCCTGCTCATCTCCTCCATCCGTCGATCGCAGCCTCGCAGGTAATCAATCCCAAACTTAGATTTAATTGCATCTTTGGCTTGCTTCTTATTTGTTAGTTGTTACCCTAATTGATCAATGACGAATTCGATTTAGGAGTCAAGAGTCAAGACCAAGACGACAAGACATCGTCAGTTCCTCTAACTTCAATTCGTATTTGGGTGATTGGGATTTAGGAGAAAGTGAAACTTCAAAGTCCAACTTTACAACTACAAGGTATGAGCGATTCCATTTATTCTATTGAAATTGAAAGTAATTAGTTATGCACTTCTGTTTTTGATCAATGACGAATTCAATTTAGGATTCAAGAATCAAGACCTCAATGTCTTCAAAGCTTTGGACCATTGGTTGATTGCCTCTATTACATCCTTCCAAGTTCCAAGTGAGCAATTCTTGTAAGTTTTCACTCATTGAATCTTTGATTCTTTGATCTTGTTTAATTGAAGTGATATGTGAGAACATGGCTTGATTTAATATAATGTTGCTTATCAATTTATATATATATATAGGTACTGATAATGACTGATCATCGAAAGCCCAAGCGATATAAAAGTCTTTTCTCATGGTTTCAAACTGATACTCCTCCAAGTGGTAGTGAGAGTGGGAGTGTGAGTGAGAATAGACGTGGGACTGAAAATTCTGTGAATGATGTCCCTAGGGATGTCCCTTTAGTTTCTTCTATATCTATACCAGTAGAAGAGTGTCGTAGTGAAAAAATTGAGGTAGGAGGGTTTGATATTACATCTCTTGAGTGTGATCCAGGATTACGACGTCTAATATGTCAGTACCCTTTGAATGACCAGGAGAATGTTAGAAGAGCTTATGTGGTCTTAGGACCATGTCAACCTCAGTTAAGCAGTTACCCATCTTCTAATGATACAGGCCAAGGTCGAAAATTTAATCACAAGTGGTTTAAAGATTGGCCTTGGCTTGAGTATTCTGTACAGATGGACAAAGCATATTGCTTCCCTTGCTTCTTATTTGATAGATATTCATCCCACCATCCAGCATTCACTGAGTATGGGTTTCAAGGTTGGAAGAATATTATGTCAAAGCAATCTGGCTTTCTTAAACACATGGGAGGTATAAATTCACCACATAATGCTGCCATGCACAAGTGGGAGACACTAAGAAACCCAACTAAGCATATTGAGAGAGTCATTAGCACACATTCATCCCAAGAAGCAGCAAATCACCGACTTCGACTTATTGCTACTATAGAAGGTGTAAGGTTGTTAGCCAAACAAGGACGTGCTTTTAGAGGGAATGATGAGTCGGCAGATTTAACTAATCGTGGAAACTTTGATGCAGTTTTGAGTTCATTTGGAAGAATGAATCTAGAAGTTCAAAGGGTGTTTGATAATGCTCCTGGAAATGCCAAGTATACTTCTCCATTAATACATAAACAAATTGCAAATATATTGGGCAACAAAGTTAGAGAGAAGATTCGAGATGAAGTTGGATCAGCCAAATTTTGTATCTTGGTTGATGAAGCGGTTGATGCATCTAGTAAGGAGCAAATGGCTATCATACTTCGATTTGTTGATTGTAATGGGTTTATTAGAGAAAGGTTTTTCAAAATTCTTAGTGTTGCAGACACTTGTTCTCAGACTTTATATTTTGAGATATCTAAAGTCCTTACTCACAATGATCTTCAAATAGAAAATATGCGTGGTTAAGTATATGATGGTGCTAGTAACATGCGGGGTAAATTTAATGGTTTACAAGCTTTGTTTCGTGAAGAGTGTCTGTATGCATATTATGTGTATTGCTTTGCTCATCGCTTGCAATTAGCTTTCAATGCCACTGTCAAAGGGGTGGATGATATTTATACATTTTTTTGGTACATTGAGCTTCGTTGTGAATTTTGTAGATTCTTCTGCAAAGAGACATTAAGCTTTGAAAGCTACCAGAGAAGAAGAGATTGCAGAATTAGTGGCTGCTGGCAAACTTCAGACAGGTACAGGGACTAATCAAGCTTGCACTTTGCAACAAGTAGGGGCAACTCGTTGGGGTTCACATTTTCGCTCTATAACAAGTTTGATTAATCTATTTGGAGCTACCCGAACAACTCTTGCAGAACTAGCTACAGATGGGCCAAAAAAGATACAAGCAAAAGCAAAGAATGTGGGTAAGGCTATGAAGCGTTTTAATTTTGTCTTTTGCTTGCTTTTAATGCAATCTGTCATGAAGATAACTGATTTTCTTTGTCAATCATTGCAAAAAAAAGTCATAGATATTTTGAATGCTCTAAACTTCCTAAAATTAGCAAAAAGAAGACTTCAAGAGTTGAGAGAGAATGGTTGGGATGCTTTGATTACAAGGGTTGCATCATTTTGTTGTGAGAATGATATTATTATGCCTGATATGTCATTACCTTACAAGAAAGGTGTTAGAGCTTGTGAACAGAATATTACAAATGAGTATTATTATCGGGTCAACATACTTAATGTTGTAATAGACTTCCAGTTGGCAGAGTTGGATAATAGATTTCCAGATGATTCATTGGAGCTCCTTGTTCTTAGTGCTACATTGGATCCTCGTGATAATTTTGTTGCATTCAGATCAGAAGATGTTTGCAATCTTGCTTTGAAGTTTTATCCTGAGGATTTTACATCATCTGATTTGTCAACTCTAGATATGGAGTGGGTTTTTTGTAGCAGATAGTCTAGCTGATCCAAGATTTGTCAACACATCTTCTGTGTCCGATTTGTCTCGACGGTTAGTTGAATCAAGAAAGTCTGCATTCTTTCCTATGATTTATAGGTTGATTTGTCTTGTGTTGACTCTACTAGTTTCTACAGCCACAACAGAGAGAGCTTTTTCATCTATGAACATCATAAAAAGTAGACTTCGAAATAAGATGGAAGATGATTTTCTTGATGATTTGATGGTTCTCTACATTGAAAAAGAGTTTGCTGATAGTGTTGATAATGATTCTGTGATTCAGGAGTTTGAAGTTAGTGGAACCCGGAGTAAAACATGGCGGGTACGATTTAGATAGTTATAGGTTATTGTTTGTTATTTTCTTACAATCATTTTCGTTGTACACTACCACAGAAAAGGCATCAGACCACGGCCAAAAAATGTCGTCTGATTGTTCAGATTACCGTTGTCTTTTTGCGTGCCGTCTGATGCTTCGTGGAAACGTCGTCTGATTGCTGTCGACATATGTCGACAAATATGGGATGCCGACATATGTCGACAGCATATCGACATATTATTTGTCGTGTGACATACACTCACACCACGTTTATTTTGAGTAACAGTTGTGTGATTATTAGTCATACAACGTTTATTATTAGAATTGTTATCTGATATAGACTTAGAAGTCGGTTTTAATGGAATTTTTCGGTTTGATTTCTTTCCAATTATATATATATATAATTATTTATTTTGCTATTATCCAGTTTTATATTTAGAAAAAGTATAATTTAAATAAAAATAAATATTCAATACACATTAATTTCAATCTCCTTATATGAACACATAAGGTGATGGCCTATAAAATATATCCTCTTGTTTTTTTGGTCGAACAAGTAACATTTCCCAAATATTCATACAAAAATTTAGTGCATTTGTTCATTCCAAGCATCAAAACTACTAGATCTCTTTCATCTAAAACTGCCTTAGAAACTATATGCAGTCATTTTGATGTCATCTCTTCAGCCCTTGACATCTTTTTGTTCTTTGACATGTTTGAGTAGGCTAGGAATATCAATTCATTGTTGTTCTTTATAGCTCCATTGTCTGTTTCAGTAACCAAGAAAGAGAACTTATATTAGACAAAGTGGTAGGAGAGCATTTTGTTCATCAATGCCCAGCATACTTGCATTAAATCAAAACTCACTGCATAAAGTAAACATTAAGGCTACAAATGACATCAAACATAGCAAATGACATGTACTAATATCTAAGAGTGTAAGAGAAACAGATTACCACATAGTACTTCAAGCATGGAGAAATGGTTCTGCATAGAAGCTGCATATAACACACAAGGACACCAGAAAATAAACATTATTGGCAAAGAAAACAAAAGACCACAAACTTAAGAGAAATGTAGATAGCAAAGGATAGGGCAGTAGGAAATTCACATTAATTAGTTAATTGAGAAACCTAATGCTCTACAACACTACCAAGGTTCCACTTTATTTAGCAATTAACTTGGACAAATAGATAAATGGCAGAGAGGTTAGGGCTGCCTCAACATTGCAGAAAATGTACAGAGGATCCATTACTTGAAGCTACTAACGACCATACTTCTGAAACTCCCATTCACTGTAATCTGGAATGGGAAGACAAACCACACAAAAAAAGTTAGGGAATAGTTGATAGACCAAGGCAATATCACATACCAACAAACAAATTAGATATAGAAAACTCCTCTTCAAATCAGAAAATTCCCCTTCATGGTGGAAAACTTTGACATACCAAAACAACATTTACATGTGACATATAGATTATTCATAGTCAGATAAACATACAACAAATAGATATACAAAGCAAAGTGCAAGACCGGTAATGTTAAGTCTATTAATATAGACCTTACTAAGAAAGCTTATCGGCACTTTACTTTACCAGAAATGTTAAGTCTGTTAAACGGAATTTATCCTTCAACAACTGCATCTTTCACTTGTGACCTATATATATGTGCATGTATGAACATATACAACAGTACATTTTAGATAGTCATTTATACATAGGTACATCTTCTAGCTTCTACTAATGAAAAACTAAAATTATGATTGTAGTACTGGGGAATTGAAACAAACCAACTGCTCATGACGACACTGCCTTGAACAAATGCCATGAAGGGGCTTAAGGAAGCACCATCTTCACTAGTCATAAAGTGTTTTGACACCACAGTGAGGCTGTAAAGCCTTTGGCCGGTGACCACAGAGCAACTGAGCACGGAGTGTGAGGTGAGGAGCCTGAGGATACATATATATTACATATTCCTGCCAATGTACAAGTTAGCTTGCAGTATAAGCAAGAAGTAAAATAAAAAAAGGCACAGCCCATGTTTGGAATGTAAATTTACATTAAATAAGCTTGTGGCAGTATGTGCATCAACAGCACTGAATGGATCATCCAAGAGATATATATCAGCATCCTGATAGAGAGCACGTGCAAGTTGGATCCGCTGCTTCTGACCTCCACTTAGATTCACCCCTCTCTCCCCTATTTCAGTAAGGTCACCGTAGGGAAGCAGCTCAAGGTCCTTTACTAGTGAGCATCTCTCAAGTGTTTCCCGGTATCTCTTACTATCCATACAAGAGCCAAAGAGAATATTTTCTTGTATAGTTCCTGACTGAATCCATGCTGTTTGAGAAACATAGGCAATCTTGCCATAAACTTGAATCTAAAAGTCGATAACGAAAATGCTGGTTATATTATGTACATTGTTCTATTTCAAACATAGATCCCATTAAAAAAGATTTGTATGCTAATGGAACAGAGCAAAGTAGTAACTTACATTTCCTTGCACAGTTGGAATTTCTCCAAGAATTGCAGCCAAAAGGCTTGATTTGCCTGAGCCAACTTCTCCACATATAGCCACCTTTACGCCTGGTCTAACCTCTAAATTTATATTTCTCAGTATGGACTTCGAGGAATTCTCTTCCCATGAAAAATTAGCTGACTTAATTTCAATGGACTTGTCTACATTCTTCATGTTGCACTTCCGGACATTTGAAGGTTGCAGCTCAGGTGCCTCGAGGAACTTCACAATACGAGCAAATCCAACCTTGGCTTGAATGACAACCGCAAAAACATCAGGTATTGTTCGAATGGGTTCCTGAACAAGTCTCAGAGTGGAGATGAAAGTGAAAATATTATTCGCATGTAACGGAATATTGAGCAAATAGCATGCCCCAAATGTTGCAGCAGAGACTAAAACAGGAGTTGTCCAAAAGAGGAAAGTACTATATGCTTTTCTGAACAGCATTGCAGATAACCATTTGTGCTCCTCTTTCCTTAACTTCTCTATTGCCTTCCTGAAATGTGTTTCCCATGCATATAACTTTAAGACCTTCATGTTCACTAGAGCCTCAGAAGTAGCCTTGAGTCTTTCATCTTGTGCCTTCATAAGCTTACTCTGAAACTTATGTTGTAGCTTAGCAAGTGGAGCATTCAAAATAACACTAAAAAGTATCATCACCAAGGCTGCAAATGTAGCTAGGCCGACCGCACGGAAAAGAATTACCAAAGAAAAACAGAGCTGGACGCTAGTAGTCCAAGTCTGATGGAACCAAAATGGGAATTCTCCAATCCTGTAAGCATCAACAGTAACATAATTCATAATCTCACCACCTGAGTGTGTCAACTTAGCAGCATTAGATAATCTCAATTGCTTTTTGTAAATGGCTGCTGACAGCAAAGACCTAACTTTCAAACCAATAAGCCTGCACCTGAAGTACCACTGCCTTTGTGACAAGGATTCAATGGTTTTCAAAACAAAAAGTGCTCCGGCTAACAGATAACCTTCATGCTCGAAACTTGCATTTCCCTCTGCAACCAAAATGAAGGCATTGAGAAGCAGAGGACCAGCACAGATAGAGAGTATCTTCAGCAAAGCAAAGAAACCAGAAAGTAAAATCTCCTTCCAGTGGCATAGGATTATAATCCTTAACACTGATGGCTGGGAATTTGGTTCAATTTTTTTCTGCTTGCTCAGTTGCTCCAGAAACATCCCATAACAACTTTCTGCTCGATCTTCCTTGCGCAACTCCGGTATATCTTCATCCTCCAGAGTTTTCTCCCTACCTCTTTTCATCAATGAATTTAACCACCAGAATGACATTCTACTGAATAAACCAGCTTTGCTGAATGAGGTTGTATGATCATTACCTTCACTATTGCCATTGGACTCACCATTTAAAGGGGCATAAAGGCCATTGTCACTGATGATCTCATCACCATCTTCATACTTATACCCCTTGAAAACACATAACAGCAACAATGCTGCTCCTGGGAAAGTCAGGATATCTAGTACTATCTTAACTGATATTTCATTTCTGAAAATGACAGCGAAGAGCGATAGAGCAAAGACAACTTCGGAGAACAAAAATGCAAGGATGGACAGCAGTCTTGAAGGCTGTCTTGGAAGTTTCTTCACCCTGATGCTTAGAGGTTAAACTCAAAAACAACCATGTGAAGCCTTGAAAAATACCAAGTAACCACCAATTCAAAGGCAAAGCAGTGTGTGAATTCCTCAGCCTCTCTTCTAAAATCCAGACTCCCAAGCACAAGTGCACAAATCCAAGACCGCCATTGAAAATGGCCGAGACTATTTGCCAACTCGAAAAGCCTAGAAATCGGGCTGGAACATGAACTGTTTTTGATGACTTGAGAAACATAGTGAACAAGAGCACCACAAGAAGAACAATGTCTATGAAAATTATCAAGGCGTGATTAATGCATGAAGAAGGATGCATAGGTTGTTCCCACGTTGGTGTGAATCCATTAAACAACCCAACACAAAAGAAGAAACAGTTAGAAATCCCTAAACTAAAAACCCTAGAAATTTCAATTGAGATTAAATTGGGGACATTTACCTTCGGGAGAATATCAGCTTTGAAGCTAGCTAGACTACGGTGAAGGGGATTTTCATATGAGAATATGAGTTTTGAGAAGACGGATTAGATGCCTTGGGATCTCCTCGGCCGCCCTTGAAACTCGCCGAACTCATTATCGGAGATTGAATTCGAAACCGTAGGAATGAAATCCAAGGGGGGTTGGTCGATGGCCTAAGGGCTAAGGCTCGTCGACAGCTTCGTCATCGTCGTCGTCTCCGACGAGGTAGAGAGAGAGAAAAAGACGAGGCTGTGGGTGAGTGTTTGTTTTTCGTTTTGGTCTTGTGAATATGTCGAGAGAGGTGAGGCCGTGGGTTACCTACTACTAGTTTTTTTTTTTTTTTCTAAGTGTTGGGGGGAAGTTTAAGTTTGGGCTGAAATGTTGGGGAGGGTTTCGGCATGTTGACGTCGGCAATTAGGTTTCATTCATTTTGACAACCAATCACACAATGTTTAAACTATAAATGTGGTCTGACGTCTGAAATTTGAGGTTTTGGCATTCCCTCCATCAGGTATCGTGTTTCCCCCTACAAGTTTGGGGTTGAATTACGAGGAGATGTCAGAGGAAAATGATGAGGATAGGGTTTTGCTGAAAATACATCACTCACACCACAGTTTTTTAACGAATCGTGGTATCACTCTTACATGTTGAACACCATTCAATGTGGGATACCTGGCACTCAAATTTTTACACATTCACACGACGATTTATTCAAAAACTGACATCTAAAAAGTTAAAAATCAGTCACACGACGGTTTATTGTTATACGTCGTCTGATAGGTGTTGTTTAAAGCTATTTTTGTGGTAGTGGTAGTTTTCAATTAATGAGGTTTTGGTTTTATGTCCCCATCATATGTTTTTAATATAAAGGTGTGAGGATGAGCCTCCCACTAGGTTCCAAACCTCAAAAAATATTTTGTAAGTGTGTTGGGTGAAAATTAGCCCAACCCACTTTCGATTCTTAGTTCCGTCCCTGCCCATGGTAAACACATACCCAGTTTGGGAACGTCCTTTGTGTGGGTCTGACAAATACCCAACATCAGCAAAACCAACTAACACATCATTTGGTGTCTCAACATAGGGGACAATGCCACATTGTGTCAATTTTGAGCTAGAAGGAGCTTCGGAAGCTTGATTTTGGTTGGGAGGCAAAATATGCTCAATTGCGGCATTGGAAGCCCTCGAGGACGCTTAGGGGCCCTATAGGGGCTCAGCCTACGCGGCAGGGGCTTGGCTTCAACGCTGCACGCGCAGGGGCGCAGCTGCTGCACAGCAGCGTCGGCAGATGCACGCAGGGGCGTGGCAGACGCACTCAGGGGCGCAGCATGGGCGCGCTGCACGCTGCCCGTGTAGGCAGACTTTGGCAGGGGCGCGCTGGGCGCTGCCTTGCGCTGCCAACCTGCTGCTCGACATGGCAGGGGCCCTTAGGGTCTCGGCCAAACTGCCTGCAATGCAATCTTCAATGGAAACATCAACATTCATGTTTTCAATATCGATTTTGTAAGGGGAAAACAAGCCCAAATCAATTGAACCCTTTAAGTACCTAAAGATGTGCTTAACACCAGTCTAATAACATTGCGTTGGCGCAAAGCTAAACCTAGCTAACAAATTTACTAAGAATGCAATGTCTGGTCTTGTGCATTATGCCAAGTATAGGAGAGCTCCAATAGTGCTTAGGTACAAAATTTCTACTCCAAGGACTTCCTCATCCTCCTCTTTAGGACAGAATTGGTCCTTTTTGATATCTAGACTTCGCGTGACCATGGGAGTCCCAAGTGGGTGAGCTTTGTCCATATTAAATCGCTTGAACATCTTTTGGACATAAGCTGACTGATGAATTAATATTCTAGTCTCTCAATGCTCTAGTTCTAGGCCTAGGCAAAATTAAGTTTTCCCAAGATCTTTTATCTCAAACTCGGATTTCAAGTAGGTCACGGTCTCATCAATTTCCTTGAGATTACCGATGATATTCATGTCATTAACATAGACAACTACTATAGCAAATCCGGAACTTGTTCTTTTAATGAACACGCATGGGCAAAGATTGTAATTCTTATATCCTTTCCAAATGAAGTAGTCACTTAGACGATTATACCACATTCGTCCGGATTGTTTCAATCCATATAGTGAATGCCGCAATTTAATTGCAAAGGCACTTCGTGGCTTAGAGTCACTTGACTTGGGTAGTGAAAGTCCATCAGACATTTTCATATATATCTCTGAATCAAGATCCCCATAGAGATATGCAGTAACCACATCCATAAGCTGCATGCTTAGTTTTTTGGACACTACTAAACTGACTAAGTAGCGAAACGTAATGACGTCCATAACGAGAGAATATGTCTCCTCGTAGTCAATTCCAGGGTGTTGAGAAAATCCTTGCGTCACAAGTCGCCCTTTATAGTGCATGACTTCATGTTTCTCGTTTTGCTTTCGAACAAAGACCCATTTATATCCAACAGGCTTAACATTCGGTGGGCATGACACTACCGGACTGAAAACTTGCCTTTTTGCTAGAGAGTCTAGTTCAGCCTGGATTGCATCCTTCTATTTCGGCCAATCTGCTCGACTTTGGCATTCTACAACGGAGCGCGATTCAATCTCATCATCGTCGATAATATCTTAAGCGACGGAATAAGCAAAAACATCATCAATAGTCGTGGAAGTTCTTTCCATCATACTGTGCGCATCGGTACACTTTAATGAGATTTTTTTGTTCTCTAACATCAACATTGGATCCGATGCGTCCCCCAGATACGCTAACATTGATTCTTGGATATAACTATAGTCAGCGACAATCTCATGTGAATGATTCACAGTGTTGATGATAAGTGGATCATTTTGTGCCTTACTGTCACGCCTTTTGCGTGGCACAATATATGTTGAAACAACAGGTCTCTCCCTCTTCCTGGTGAGAGCCGAGGCTGCGGCCACACCGCCACCATGAGCATCCGGTGCGTCCAAGACGCCATTGCCGAGCTAGGGTGCGGCCAGTAAAGTCCCTCTTGTGGGGACTTCTAACCTTGCAGGAACATTTACAGCAGGTATAATTGATCTTGTCACTTTCACGATATCGATAAATGAGCCAGGCATCGAATCTGCAACTCTACCAAGATCGAAAATATGCTGAACTTCTAAATCACTGTCAGAAGTGTGGGGATCATAGCGATACATAGTGGGGTCAGACCACGTTAATTCTCGACGTTCAATTAGAACAGAAACGGTCATGTCTCCCCTTAACAGTGGGAAGAATGTCTCGTCAAAGCGACAATCTGCGAATTTCGCAGTAAATAGATCCCCTATCAAAGGTTCTAAATAGCGGACAATCGTAGGATGTTGATAGCCAATATAAATACCTAATCATCTTTGAGGACCCATCTTAGTACGCAGTGGAGGCGTAATAGGTACATAAACCGCGCAACCAAATATGTGTAAGTGTGAAATATCAGCCTCATATCCAGTTACCAAATGGTACGCACTAAATGGTTGAGTTGCAGTGGGTCTAAAACAAATAAGTGCAGTTGCATGCAAAATTGCATAACCCCAGGCAGAAACGGGCAAGTTGGTGCGCATCACCAAAGCCCGTGCAATCAATTGTAAGCGCTTAGTTGTAGCTTCTGTAAGACCATTTTGTGAATGCACATGGGGTACATGATGTTCTACTTCAATCTCAATAGACATGCAATAGTCGTCAAAAGACTTAGACGTAAACTCTCCAACATTGTCCAATCAAATAGACTTGATTGGATGATCAGGGTGGTGAGCCCGGAGCTTAATAATTTGAGCTAGGAGTTTAGCAAATGCAGCATTTCTTGTAGATAGCAAAGCAACGTGTGACCAAAGCGTTGATGCATCAACCAGAACCATAAAATATCGAAATGGTCCGCACTCTCGTTTGATAGGTCCACAAATATCACCTTGGATTCTTTGTAGGAATGAAATGTTTTGTTTAGAATCACTAGCAAAAGATGGTCTTGCAGTCAATTTGGCTAGTGAGCAAGCTTGTCAAACGAGCAATGAGCATTAGAGATAGCCATAGAGGCATTTGGAGTCTCGGCAATGGCCTTGGAGGCCGAGCTTATGGCAGGTGCATCATGCACGGCCGCATCACCTATTTCGGTGGAAGGAGGAGCTCCAACATGCTTCAGTATTCGGAAAAATAGATGTCCATATGAATTCTTGAGAATTCGGATCATCATGTCATGTCCGGGATGTCCCAAACGGTAATGTCAAAGCTTGTAAAAGTCAGAATCGCAAAAATTGTAAGAAACAACATAGGATTCAATAATCCTGATGGTTTTCAGATACAACCCACTTGATTTACTCTTGAGCTTCTCTAAGATGCGTTTACGGGCGCAGTCATTAGATGTAATAAACAAAAACTCTTGTCCATTCTCTTCGAACATTTCCAGGTGAAATCCGTTGGCACGAATGTCCCTAAATGATAGCAAGGTTCGATTACCCTTAGGCGCGTAAAGCGTGTCAGTGACATGGATCATTGTGCCATTTGGCAACAAGAACTGCGCATTACCTCTGCCATGAATCAAAGGCGAGGAACCAATCATGGTTGTCACTGAGGATACGTGAGGCACAAAGTCCGTAAATAATAGTCTATTCCTTAGAATATTGTGGGTAGTCCCACTGTCAGCTAGACACTCAATTTCGCCACGAGACATCTACACAAATATGTGAAATTAATAAGTCTTGGATCAAGAAAAGACGAACACTCTAATTAAACAGAGAGGGGTTAATCAGGAATTTAAACCAAGTTGGAACCCGAATAAGTGCAATTACACGACATGAAAACCACTTTCATGAAATCATAGCATGTGGCCGGCCTAGAGGCTCGATTGCAGCCCCAAAAGTGCGCTAGAAGTGCGCTCGTAGATAGCAAGGGCCCGCTAGGGGCTCACAAGGGCTCGGCAGCGCGCTTAGTGCGTGCAGAGGCACGGCCGAGTGCCTGTCCGCGTGAGGGATATGCTGGAGCGCGGTATTGCGGCGTGGTACAACAGGGGCGTGCAGGGGCTTGTCCGGGGCTCGATCGGCGCGCAACAGTGCATAGGGGTGCGGCCGGGGCTCATCCAGGGCTTAGCGATGCTCAGTGGCACCCAGCGACGAATGCCAGGGAGCGGTAGGGGCCATGCTTCCGCATGGGTTCAGTTGGGGCTCGCTAGGGGCGCGTTGCCGACACAGGGGCTCACAGCCGGCACTAGGGCTCGACATGCTGTGGCCGGCTACGACAAGGGCCCTCTAGGGGCTCAGGCAGCTGCCCAGCGCGCATCAGGGACGCTCAGGGGTGCCTTAGGGGCACTGCAACACTGTCAATACACGACAACTTGCTGCCTTGGTGTATTTTCGCCGATTTTTCGCATACTTTGTTATCACCTTGATTTTGAAGAACTACGCAGACATCAAAAATTGGAGAAACTCTGGTCATTGTTGGTTCGAGTAGGCGACTATTGTAAGGTATAGAGAATAACTCAAACAATTTGGTGTGAATGATCTAATTTTATTGAATCAACTCTTAGCTATATATATAGCCTTACATCTAACAGGAATGAGAAAATACAACCCACTTAGCACATACTACGCTTTATGGTTTTGAACAATTCAACAAGCTAAAACAACTCTAATAAACCCTATAGAATAGGTCTTTATTCTAACAGTCCCAAATTCAGACAATTTCTTCTAACAATCCCTCCCTTGAACTCATTGTTCTTGACGAACAATTAGTTCACATATGGTACAATACAAACTCCCAGTTCCTTGCGAAGTCTCTGAAATGCTTCCAACTTGAGCGGCTTAGTCATTATGTTTGCAAGCTGACTTTGAATGCCACAGTACAACAACTCAATATCTCCATCTTTAGTAAGATCTCTAAGGAAATGATATCTTACCTTTATATACTTGGAACAACCATGTAAAACTGGATTTCTAGACAGCTTTATTGTTGAAGCCTTATCACACATTAACACTGTGTTTCCTGTTTGCTCGTGACCGATTTCTTCCAACACTTTTCGCATCCAAACAGCTTGGCAAGCACAAGTTGTGGCTGCAACATACTCAGCCTATGTGGTTGACAAGGTGACAATAGGTTGCTTTCTTGAAGACCAAGCTACAGCTCCCCCACACATCATGAACACATAACCTGAAGTGCTCTTGCTATCCTCTATATCCCCAGCATAATCACTATCAGTATAAGCCACCAACTCACTGGTTTCTCCCCTTTTGTAAAACACCCCATATTCACAATCCCTTTTAAATACCTCAAGACCCTCTTTGCTGCTGCAAAATGAAGTTGTGTAGGACTTGCCATAAAACGACTAATGAGACTTACAATGAACATAAGATCAGGTCGTGTAGCTGTCAGATACATCAGGCTCCCCATCATTTGTTTAAATTGAGTTGCATCCATCTTGATGCCATTTCCATCTCTATCGACCTTCTGACCTGGAACAATTGGATTAGACACAGAGTTGCTCTCCTCCATTCCAAATCGACTCAAGACATCAGCTGCATACTTCCTTTGACATATAAATACACCATCAGACCTCTGTAGCACCTCAACACCAAGAAAAAATCTCATCTTTCCTAGGTCTGTCATGTCAAACTCCATCTTCATAGAGCACTTGAACTCACATAACATCTCTTCATCATCACTAGTGAACAAAAGATCATCAACATAAATACTCACAATGAGAATTTTACCTCCCTTTCTTTTGAAAAAGAGTGTTTGTTCACTGGAACTCCTTTCGAAACCTTCTTGAATAAAGTAAGACTCTATGTGACTAAACCAAGCTTTTGGTGCTTGTTTTAGTCCGTAAAGAGCCTTGTGCAGCTTGTACACCATCTCCTCACTCCCTTTTTTTCTCATGACCCTTCGGTTGTTCAACAAAAACATCTTCCTTCAATTCCCCATGTAAGAATGCAGACTTGACATCTAGTTGATAAAGTTTCCAGCCTCTTTGAGCCGCAAAAGCTATGATCATCCTTACTGTATCCATTCTAGCCACAGGTGCATATACTTCTATATAATCAATTCCATGCTGTTAAGAGTAGCCCTTCACCACTAGCCTTGCTTTGTATTTGTCAACCTCACCAAGCTCATTTAGCTTGGTTTTGTAAATCCACTTCACTCCAATTTTCGTGGCTCCAGAAGGTAGTTCCACCAAGTGTCAGGTCTGATTTCTTTCGATAGACTTGATTTCTTCATCCATAGCCAACCTCCATTTTGAACTTTTGATAGCTTCTTCAAACCTTGTTGGATCTGATGACACCATAAGTGCCATGTTTGCTTCATCTTCTTCTAACAAACCTTCACCAGAAGTGTAGTCTGCCATCTTCATAGAAGGTCCTCGATTTCTGCCCTCCCTTGCCATCAAATCCCCTTCAGCAACCGGTGACTCATTCTCGGCTTCCACCGCTTCTTCTTCTTCGTCTGTGCTTTCCATTGCTTCTTCTTCTTCATCTTCTTTCCTTTTTGTGTTGTCTTCCCATTCTAGTTCCATTGACTACTCCTTCTCATAGCTAACATCCCAATCCCACACACGATCTTCTTCAAAGACCACATCACGGCTTACAATGATCTTCTTGGCAACTGGATCAAACATTTTGTATGCTTTGGATTTATCACTCACCCCAAGCAGTACACAGCTCACACTTTTATCTTCAACATTAGTTCTCTTAGCATTTGGAATGTGAACATGTGCCACACATCCAAACACTCAAAAATACTTCACTGATGGCTTCACTTCGCTCTATGCCTCTTCTGGGGTCATATCCTTCACAGCTAAAGTAGGTGAACGATTCAAGACATGAATCGTCCACCGAACAACTTCTGGCCAGAACGTCTTTGGCAACTTCTTCTTTGATAACATAGCTCTCACCAAGTTCATCACTGTACGATTCTTGCGCTCCATAACTCCATTTTGTTGTGGAGTGTAGGCTGTGGTCAATTGTCTCTTTACCCCATATTGCTTACAGAAATCATTGAATTCAGTAGAGTTGAACTCCCCTCATTTATCTGTCCTCAGACATTTAATAGGCATTCCAATTTCTTTTTCCATAAGTATCTTGAAACGCTTAAAATGATAAAACATTTCTGACTTTTCTAATAGAAAGTAAATCCATGCCTTTCTAGAAAAATCATCTATAAAACACAAGAAATACCTCTTCTGGCTGCTTGAAGCTGGAGTGATAGGACCGCAAAGGTCTGCGTGAATTAGTTGTAGTCTTTCAGTTGCTCTCCATTGACTCCTTTTAGGAATTGGAGTTCGATGCTGCTTACCCTTCATACATGCTTCGCAAGTAACACTTGAAGCTACAAGCTGAGGCAAACCAACCACCATTTTCATGTAATGCAAAGTACGCAGGCCTTTGTAGCTGAGATGACCATATCGATGATGCCAAAGCTTCGACTGATCCGTAGTGCTGATTTGAAGGCATCTCTCTTCTTCTGCCTTTACAAATGGTTCAGCTAGCAAAACAAACATCCGGTTTGCACTCATGAAAGACTCTGTCATTTTTCCCTTCTGTGGATGAAAAACACTACACACACCATCTTTAAACAATACTGCCACTCCCTTTTCCTGAAGATGCCCCACACTCAAAAGATTGTTTTTGAGATCAAGCACACAATACACATCACCAAAGACATGGCAAACACCATTCAACATCAACTTCACAACTCCCTTTCCAATAACCTTCATTCTAGTGTTGTTTCCAAGTTTGACAGTATGTGTGAATGTTGTATCCAAACTTGTAAACATACCTTGATTACCGCACATATGGTTTGAACATCCAGAGTCTATAAACCACGCATCACTTCTCTTTGCTTCATGCAGCTCCACATACGACATCAACAATAGCTCATCTTCCTCTTCTAACTTAGCATAGTTGGCCTCCTTATTCCACTTCGAACATTCATACTGAAAATGTCCTAAGTTGTGACACTTATAACATTCAACAGTTGCCTTGTTGAAAGTTGTTCTTCCTCTTCCTCGTCCCCTGCCTCTGAAAGGTGTTCTTCCTCTACCTCTCATTCCAGTACGGTCTTCTACCTTCAGAACTTGTTCCTCATCCTCCATGCTCACCTTTCGAAACTTATGTTCATGCACCACCAACGAGCTTTGTAACTCATCAATGGACATGTTGTCAGTGTCCTTTGACTCTTCGATGGACACTACAACATATGTGAACCTCTCAGTTAGAGTTCGTAGGATATTTTCAACAATTCTTGAATCAGGCATATCTTCTCCATTACTCCTCATTTTGTTGGAGATTGCCATCACTCTTGCAAAGTACTCAATAATTGTCTCATCATTCTTCATTGCTAGAACCTCAAACTCTCTTCTTAGTGAGTTAAGAAGAGATCTCTTCACCCTGCTATTTCCTCCAAACTTGCGTTTCATCGAGTCCTAAACAATCTTGGCAGTGCGACGGTCTAAGATTTGTTCGAAGACAGTTTGATCAAACGCCTCGAAGAGAAAACCCTTGACTTGGTGATCCTTGGTTCTGGCATCTTCAAGCAATGCCTGCTACGCATCAGTTAGCATCATCCCTGCTCTTGGCTCCACCAAGCTCCAAAGACCCTTTCCCCTAAGCAAATTCTCCATCAGTTCACTCCAATGGTCATAATGACCATCAAAGTGAGGAATCTTTGTCACCAGAGTCTTACTGTCACTCATTCTCTCAGTGTTTGATCACTTGAAGTCTGCTGCTTCTTTTCTATAAGCCTAGTGGGGGCTCTGATACCAGATTGTAAGGTATAGAGAATAACTCAAACAATTTGGTGTGAACGATCTAATTTTATTGAATCAACTCTTAGCTATATATATAGCCTTACATCTAACAGGAATGAGAAAATACAGCTCATTTAGCACAGACTACGCTTTGTGGTTTTGAACAATTCAACAAGCTAAAACAACTCTAACAAACCCTATAGAATAAGTCTTTATTCTAACAGTCCCAAATTCAGACGACTTCTTCTAACAACTATTTCAAAGGAAATCCGAGTCAGGCTAGCACCAATAATAACCAAGAACCAAAATCTCAGGAAGGCAGTCATATGAGATTAATCTTTGATTGTTTGTATTGGGCTGCTGCACAAGCGGGTGAATTCATATCATCGGGAGAGGCATATAAATCAGTTGATGACGATTGTCATGGCTTTTGTTAGCATGACATATAGATGATGATGTCTTGACTTTCAAGTCTTGTTAGTTTTCTCTACATTGTTAAATCGATTTTTCTGATGTAATATGTGGCTTTCAAGATTTGGTAAGAATGCTCAAGTTTTTAACACACTCTCTGCTGCGAAAAACAAACCCTTGGTGAACATATCAGACCAAATCATCCAACCAGAAGGAATATGAGTGGCATGGAACTGATGGAAGTACAGGGTCTTGGCTGAGCACATTCGGAGAATTGTTATTTGACTACTTGTTTATATCTGCAAATTATGGCAATGTGTCTAGGTTTTTCACATAAGTGATCGACTAAACCGAATTTGAACAACCTGATTAAGGTGAAAATTCTGATTGATGTTGAAGCGTAGCCATTTGTTGTCATTGCATGATTAATCCTTTCTGCTTATGTTGTTGAATTTATAGTCATCATATAGGTTTAGCTGCTTTACAAATGTGTATGCCATATATGCCTTGCCGGGGTTTTGGGTGTTTTGTTTAGGGTTGAAAAACAGGTTGTATACCATGCACATCCGTAGGATACTTTCCGTCATCATATCATGTCATCAGAAAAAGCTTGGTGAAAAGTTACTTTTCTAAATTTTATGCATAGGCGTACATGGAGCTCAAAAACTTTGAAATTTGAATGCCTGCGCACTCTCCTGGTCTCATTCCTCAGGTGAATACCAGACTTGTTTCAATGAAGCACAAACAATTGAGCGAAAATCTGGATGTTATAATACACATAGAAAATAGAGTATACTGTATTAGATTATTAGTTAACGCGAATCAACTAATTCTACTCGCAACAATATCAGAAATAATTTTTCTTACTACAATTTTAAAAACGATTATTCACGTAACGCAGCTGTCTCAAATAATTTCAATTTTGGCTTAGGTTTCGGCTGGGTCTTTTTTGTAATTTACGGTTTCATCCATATCATATCACCTAGTCTCATCCATCTCTCTCAGCCAGAACAATGAAACCTCACAGACTCCTAAACCCTCACACTCTTAAACCCCAGAACCGCAGATCTCCTTTCTCCTCACTAACCCAACCCTCCCCTCCTCCTCCTCCTCCTCCTCCTCCTCCTCCGCCCATCACCCACCTCTGCCTCCTCAACTCCATCCAAACCTCTCACTGGCATTTCATCCAACACCTCCCACCCAACCTCCCATCCTCTCTAATCTCCCAAACCCTCTTCTCCCTCCACCAAACCCCTCACCTCGTCCACCGCTTCACCTCCCATTTTGACCTCCGCCGCCTTGATTCCGACACCCAATGCCTTGCCGCCGCCATCCTCGCCGCCCTCCCCTCCCCAAAACCCTCCATCGCTCTCCTCAAGCAGCTCCTCGGCTCCGGCATTGCTCCGATTCGAGACGTCTTCGACCCGCTGGCTAAAGCCCGAACGCGCCTGGGTGCGCAGAGCGGCGTCGTTTTAGACCTCCTGGTTAGTGCTTGCTGTGAATTGAAGAGGGCTGACGAGGGTTTTCAATGCTTTAGGTTGATGACGAGTGTAAATGTGATGCCGAAAACCAGGACTTGTAATGAGCTGTTGAGCTTGTTTTCAAAGATGAATCGGACCGAGAGGGCGTGGGTTTTGTATGCTGAGATGTTTAGGTTGAAGATCAAGTCGAGTGTTTGTACTTTTAATATTATGATCAATGTGTTGTGTAAAGAAGGGAAGCTGAAGAAGGCCAAGGAGTTTCTCGGGTTGATGGAGCTTTTGGGGGTTAAGCCGAGTGTTGTTACTTATAATACTATCATTCATGGGTTTTGTGTGAGAGGGAGAGTTGGAGGGGCTCAGTTGATTTTGAGTGATATGAAAGGGAGAGGAGTTAAGCCGGATTCGTACACGTATGGATTGCTTATTAGTGGGATGTGTAAGGAGAGAAGGCTTGACGAGGCGTCTGGTCTTTTTGATAAAATGCTGGAAATTGGGCTGATTCCGAGTGCTGTGACCTATAACATTCTGATCGATGGTTATTGCAATAAGGGTGATCTGGACAGGGCTTTTGGTTATAGAGATGAGATGGTGAAGAAGGGTATCATGCCGACTCTGTCGACTTACAATATGTTGATTCATGAGTTGTTTATGGAAGGTAGGGTGAGTGAAGCTGAGGGTATGGTTAGAGAGATGGAAGAGAAAGGGATGGCTCCTGATGCCATTACGTATAATATTTTGATTAATGGGTACTGCAGGTCTGGCAATGCGAAGAAGGCGTTTATCCTTCACGATGAAATGTTGAGTAAAGAGATAGAGCCTACTAAGGAAACTTATACGTCGCTTATTTATGTTTTGAGTAAAAGGAATAGGATGAATGAGACAGATGACTTGTTTGAGAAGATACAGCGTAAGGGTGTTCTGCCGGATCTTGTGATGTTCAATGCTTTGATTGATGGTCATTGTGCTAATGGTAATATGGAGCGTGCATTTTCGCTTTTGAGTGAGATGGATAAAATGAAGGTTCATCCAGATGAAGTGACTTACAATACCCTAATGCAAGGGCACTGCAGGGAAGGGAAAGTTGAGGAAGCTCGGGAACTTCTGGATGAGATGAAGAGAAGGGGAATCAAGCCTGATTTCATTAGTTACAACACCCTCATTAGTGGACATAGTAAACGAGGTGATATGAATGATGCCTTCAAAGTTCGAGATGAGATGTTGAGTATAGGTTTCAATCCTACACTTCTAACGTACAATGCTCTTATCAAAGGTCTATGCAAAAACCAAGAAGGTGATGTTGCTCAAGAGCTCCTTAAAGAGATGGTGAGCAGAGGGATTACTCCCGATGACAGCACATATTATTATCTGATCGAGGGGATTGACAATGTTGAGGAATTTCTCAAAAAGGGTGAGTCATGAAGTCTCTTTCTCCATGTATAGCACTTCTAATGGCAGTGGTGTACTCGAACCAACTTCTAGTTCTAGAAGGTTGTTTTGGTTACTTCCTCAAGATGACCTGACAAGCTCAACTCAGGTATCTATCACGTTCATTAGTCTTGTTGAACTTGATTCAGTATGATTTGATTGGGTTTATGAGGAAGTCTTACTGTAACATTATGTAACCTCTTCTGTTTAGTTCTTTATTTCTTTGTTGGCACAGAGCTACACCATTATACTTGAGTTGTAATATGATTGGCCTTGATGAGAATAATGCAATCTGCTAGAGAATCTGCCATTTTGTGCAGTAATTTTTTTGTTTTTGTTTTCTATTTAATTGTACTCGATAAGTGTTATAGATCTTGATACATGCTTTAGAGCAGGCATATGAAATCACTTGTTTCCTTTCATCTTTTAGTTCTAATAACACAACTACTTCAAAATTAATATAAACTGGAGTAATTGCGAATAGTGTATAACTCTAGTCAGATTAGTTTAAAATGACTTAATCTTGTTGTAACTTGAAACAAATTAAACAATTTCAATGATAATCATGATTTCTAATTGCCTTCAGATTGTTACATGGTAAAAACAGGGGAGTCCTAATATTTCCAACAATATAAAGAACTCGGATAGAGGATGTATGCAGGCATTAACATTATTAAAAGTGAACTCGATAACAAGATTTTACTTCAGCTTTCTTCCAGGCTTTTTCATCAATAATGCTCCTAAGCTTTAAACAATTTTTTTTTTTTCAGGTGCTAAGAAGTTTAGCTTTTACTGAGTGCGATTTGGACTTGCAAACCTATCATCTTTGGTACATCATTTTGTGGCAAGGTATCCTGGTATATTCTTACAGCTTTTACCATCACTATACTAGTGTTTTGTTGAATAAGTCCACAAGATAATGAAATATTTTAAACAAGTGGGAACATCTTATTTGCCACACTCCTATATTGAAACCCACTTCACTCTCCACTAAATGTACTCCTATAGTCCTGACACTGTTGGACAGCAGGGCATTTAATTCTTAAATACCGAGGATAGTTCTACATGCTTCAAAACAAAAGCAAGTTACAATGAGAAACAAATGAAACTAGTCAGACTGGAATCCAAATAATTTCATTCAATGGTCTTGAGAGTTGAAAATAACAGTAACACCATTACTCTTCTTCATGGGGTGAGTGGTGACACCTCCATTTAGGATATCCATTGTCTGGAGTGTTACTCACAGCTGAGTGTCGTCTTGTGTAGTATATATGTGTGGAAATCCATGCATCATGCACCAAATGCTTGGAAAAATTACCAGAATGTACATTTTCTTCTTTTAGTATACAGTGCCACTGCAATGGCTTCATGTATTTAAGCTCTATTTGGAGATTAAGAATTAAGCATCTACAGATCATGTACAAGAAACCCTGATCTGTGGAAAAAAAACTTGCAATGGGCACGTTCATTGGGCACATAGTTCCTGGCTTTGCCCTCACCCTTCTTGGTTTATGGCACACCATCAACACTATCAGATCTTATTTTCTCAAAGGCCCTAGTAACTTTAGAGTAAGGTTTTGGTACCCATTGAACTGCCCTCTTTCCAAAGTTAAACACCTGGAACTCCTTTTCATCTTATCTTTCTCTGTATTTGCAATTATTATGCAAGTTTTAGACTTCCCTTTTCTTAACTTCTCTTTCAAGCTCCATAATTTGGAGCATGCAACCATGTTCCTCCACCTTGCCATATTTGCAGGGTTTACTCTTTCAGCTGAGTTTATTAAATCGTTTCAGATCCTATCTGGGGTTGTTGGATTGCTTACAGCCTCTGTTTTCTGCCAAGAGCTTTTTCTTCTCCATTTCCACTCCACTGACCATGTTGGTCTTGAAGGGCATTACCATTGGTTATTGCAGCTAATAGTGTTTGCTTCTGTCATGGCAGCTTTAGCAGCAACTTTTTGCCAAACCAGTCTTCCTGCAGCACTTGTTCTTTCTATTTCAGTTGTATTCCAAGGTTGCTGGTTTATGAACATGGGATTCATGCTCTGGGTTCCTAAGCTTGTTCCTAAGGGTTGTGTTGTCAGTTTCATCGAGGGTAGCACTCATAACATGTTTGGATCATCAGTAACTTGTAGATCAAGTGAGTCTGAATTTAGGGCAAGGGCATTGGCCAACTTGCAGTTTAGTTGGATACTTTCTGGGATTTTGATATTCACAGCATGTACATGCCTAAAGTTTGCTTGCAAATGCATTCAAAGGGACATGTCTCTAGAGTATGAGCAACTCCATAGTAGCAGAGGAGCAGATGTCCCTATAGTCATAAATGATTTCAAGGAAGCTCATCCTTAGAAAACTTGGTAACTAATGTGCGTAAATCATGTCCTGTCTCGGACATTAATGACTCTTGACTTGTGCATAATGTATCAAAATTGTGCTGGGTTAGGTCTCTTTGAATGAGAGAAATAAACCTCCTTGATAGTTTCGACTATGATATATTTTATCTTATAAATCTGTGACCTTTTCATCTGTAGAGAAACTGGAATTTAGCATTGTACCTTCGTGAACTGCAAGTATAAGAACCATCTACATGCATGTACACTGCAGAAGGTTTGTGATTGCCTCCAAATCTGGGCAGAAATCACTTTATATTAGTCCCAGTTTTGTCTGCAGCTAAGTAGTGTGGTCTTTATTTTACTGGTATATTAGCTAAATGCTGAGCAATACTTCATGGAAGTCTAATATAAAGGCCTAATATGACTTGGATTTGTGAGTGAACTAAAATATTTGGCATTCCATCGTCACCCTTAAGATATGATAGCAAAACCATATGCATAATACAAATATGTCACTCAACAATTCTCAAATGCTTAAACTATCCAATTTCTCCCAACCTGACCAACTTATGGCACTAAAAGGTTGAGTGGATGCATTATCGATCTGACTAGCAATATAGAATTTCAAAGCTACTTGCACCGGAGCATGCCTTGTCCAAAAGGAAATAATCTGTTATTTCTTTAGTCAGATGATAGTTGCTTTAGTTTCAGCAGGCTTTAAGCATTTTGTTGTTGTTGTTGTTGTTGTTGTTGTTGTTGTTTGCCAATTGCCAGGTTCTACTCGTTTGTTGCCTAAGAAATATATTTAAACAGACTTGGATTGCTAATAAAATCTAGAACTCATTTCTTATGGTGCTTATTCTTTGTGCAGCAATGGTCAGAATATAAGAAATGATATTCTTGCCAGAAATTCTGAACTGGTTAAGTACTGAAGTAGGCTGTCCTATGGTTGAAAAGGCATGGGTATCTCAACGGGCTGTGATCGAGAAACACAAACAAAAGCTTGAGATGATGTTGATGGGGTTTTGAAATCGTTGCATGATTTTGATGCCGGGAAACAAGAGATAAGGAGAATATAGGAAACAATGAGAAATTGGTAACAGTGTTGTAACTGAACCAAAGCTTTAGGAAGAAAGCTTGGAAGGGAAGAAGATGAACCTAAAATTGCCCTCCTATGGTGTTAATTCTTAACATTCAGTTTAAGAGTTGAATTACTAAAAGCAACTCAATGTGAAGCATCTCAAGCTTAAAGATGCAAGCATATAAAAGAGTGACATAAAAACTTGTTACATATCTTATTATGTGAACTGGTTTGTTTAACCAATGGAAATTTTGCATATACTTTTGACACCAACTAAAGTGCTATTTATGTGACCTCCTGTGCTTGATAGATTTTAGATTGGATACCTATTGATAGTTTGAGATATTGAACTGTTTACCAGAAGAAGCAGATATAAAGCCATTGTTACATCACATGACAATGAAATAATACACAGATACAATCTTGATAAACAACAGATCAAAACCAGCTAAAGGGTATCTGAGAATTCTCACTCAGCTGACTCCTCCACGAAGGCTTCGATTCGAAGAAGAACGAATCCCACTGCAACTCCAACAAGAGTGAGTCCATTCATGATTGCTGCAATCTTGAAAATCTCACCAATTGCGTTGCAGGTAGATGAGAGTGCCCCTCCACCTCTGCCTTGGTTCTGTGAAGGAGCTCTCAAGGAGCTCACAATGTTGGCAAAGGACTGATCAGTGCACTGAGGAAGACCAAGAGAGGCAACACTGTTGTGAGCTTTGAGTCCAGAAAAGGAGTTGAGCCCTGAAATGTAGTGGACTTTGTTTGCTGGCTTCCTCACAGATTTGGCAATTGTGGCTGTGGTGGTGAACATGGCTAGTGAGAGTGTTGCTGAGGCTGTTGCCATTGTGAAAATTCTGAAAGGAAGAAACAAAGAGTGCGAGGATTTAGACACTAGAAAGTGATTGAATTTGGTAATGAAAATTTGAAGGAAATGAGAAGTACGAGGAACCCTTTCTTCCTTTTGTGCAGTGTATGTTGGAGAACCAATGGATTAGAAACCCACTGACAATGGTCTGTATTACTCTATCTAGTATCTACAAAAGGCAAACAATAAACAATTCAATTTCGTTGATGTGATGTGTGTGTAGCAAAACATTTTTGGACTAGAGCCTACAAATATATCGTTCTCTTACGGTCAATTATTTAAAGAACCATATCATTAACAAAAAGGTCGTTGTAGTATAGTGGAAAGTATTCTCGCCTGTCATCCGGGTTCGATCCCCGGCAACGGTGATTTTATAATTTTTTTTTTCTTCTCATTTCAGTTCTCCAATCTCCCTGTTTTTCATAATTTTCACAATGCTTACCAAAAGGGAAGCATGCCATATTATAAACGAATGATTTGTAGACAAATTTTGAAGAAGTAAATTGCGTATCTGGGAAATGTTGCAGTTTGTCTTAAAAGTATTATACTCAGCTCTTCACCTAATAGGCTAATACTTGTGTGACTGAAACTTGAAAGTCTACACATTTGCAAGGGAAAATTTTAAGAATGATACACGATAAATGATCAATTCCTAATTAAGAGTAGCATATGTAATATCAAATCGGTACATGACGTATTAAACCCGACCCAATATCAATACATACCGATAACTCCTATGTTAGCTTCAGAGGTTCCTGTCAAATTTGCAGGGGTAAACTTGTTAAATCTAGCTACTTCCCCATCAAGCTCTGTCTGAATCCAAATACTTGTCCTTGGATTCCTTCTCTTCAAACAAACACTTGTCCCTGGATTCCTTCTCTTCAATTTAGCAGCATATGACTCAAGCAGGTTGTATTGATCTTCAATAGTCCCTTGTGCCATCTTTTTAGTCATTGCCTTAGCTCTATAAGCTAGTTGGTATCCAATATCCATGCCAAAGTCTCTGTTGACAGCATTTTGGATTCATTATCTTGACCATTTTCCATCAGCAAGAAAAACATCTTTGAATTCAGTAGCCAAAAATGGGGCATTATGATGGTAGATTCTTTTTCCAATGGAACTACACTTGTGCTCAGGCTTGAATGTTCGGATTTGAAGAGTTGGATTATCATTACTGGGACTGCTTGCATATATCCAAAATGGACAATCTGGAGAGGTTTTACATCTGGCCAACACCCAGTGCTTGGTGTTTCTAGGAAACCTAAGCTCCTTCTTGGTTAGCACTCCATGTTTCCTAATAGCATGCTTCAAAACTGAAGAGTTAGGAAAAACCATTCAAAAACAGAACCTTGGATTCTTCATATCAATCTTTGGATTAAGCTCAACCCACTTAGAGAACCTCTTCTTTCCCTTTACTTTAAAAGGCCCTACATCTTCACCCTCACTGTTAGAGTCATGGACACATTGGAATCCATCCGAATTTGCAGCTTCTTCATCACTTATATTGCCAATATAGTTCATTTCTTCAAACTCTGCTACTTCATCAGGTGCACCATCAATATGAAAATAAAACTGAACTTCATCATCTTCTTCATGTAACTCAAAGTCACTATCGACTATGGCATCATAATCTGCATCCTTTGAATCATCACTTTCCTGACTATTCTCAATTTTTTGGATTGAGAAGGAATCCAGGGACAAGTGTTTGGATTCAGACAGAGCTTGATGGGGAAGTAGTTAGATTTGGTTAGATTTGACAGGTTTACCTCTGCAAATTTGACAGAAAACTCTGAAGCTAATAGAGGAGTTAACGGTGTGTATTGATATTGGGTCGGATTTAATACGTCATGTACTGATTTGATATTACATAAACTATACTACCCTTAATTAGGAGTCGATAATTTGTCGTGTATCATTCTTCAATTTTTTCCCATTTACAATATGGAAGCAAATGTCAGTAATCAGAATGGTTATGTATTCCAGGGTAATAACTAGTATCATTCACCTTCAGGACAAGGTTAAGATTCATCTTCCACAATTGTAGTGACCCCTATGTGGCATATGCTATAATTCCAACTCACAAACAACTTCCAGTTTTTTTTTCTATCTTATAATGCATTTTTATAAGATAGGTATGATGATTAATCAGTGGCTGTAAGTAATCAGCTCCTCATTCAAGTCATATATTCCATAACCAATTAAGGTTCTAGTTTTGAGTGTGACTGAAAAGTTAATGACTAGTGATATGGTTTACCAACTTCTCAACTTCATAGAGAAGTTGGTGTGTTCTGGTTGATGATGAATCCTGATGGGTATCTTGCAGAAGAAAAAATAAATGCCATCTTCTGCAGAGTTAGATATGTTTGATTCCTTTTTTACTGGGAGGGAAATTCTATTCATGCTGCTGATCTTTAAGAATCATATGGAGTATGCCATATAGCAGCAAGTCACTTATTACATACAAAATGTCATGATCAAGAACTTATGCTGGACCCTCTCAACTATACTTAATATGTTTCTTATGAAGTCCATTCACAACTCCAAAGAAGGGCAAGTTACAACTATACACAAACACATCATTCATTAAGGAAAAAAAATAAACAAAAGCATTCCTAAACAAAAGAAAGTGAAAAGGAAGAAGAGCATCTGAGCCCCAAGATAAATAATAGAAAGCCATTCAGATGAAAAAAATAATAATGAGAAGGAAAGCTAAATTATGCTTTTAATGCACCCACTCAAATGGAATAACAATGACAGACTTAAAATTAATAAATATATAAAAGGGTGAATCACCCAAATTATATCATCTTTTCGGTATTCCAACGAGTCTCAAATGCAAAAATGGCTATGAATTTTCGTGTAATGTTAACCATATTACTGATCTCAACTATTAGATCGACATGGAACTAATGTTATTATCTATGTAAGAGATGTTATGATCAGTAAATTTGGTGCAAATCATTTTCATAATGCAGCTTTTAACTCAAGGACAAGCTGTTTTTTGAGAATAACTGAAAAAATCTTAAAGAGCACCTGAATGTGAATATCTTCAAGTCCAGTCTACTAGCTTACTACTTGAAAGAGCACAAACAAGTTGTCACTCATTTGCGTTTTACTGCAGTTCTTACAACATTTAGACATGAATTATATGATGTGAAAACAAAACATAAAAAGTATAAATTGAATAAAAACAGCTACTTGTAAACATATCATTTTCAGCTGACTCAGCTCAGATGAGACGTATTCCCCATTTCCATAGTTCAGTTTTCTGTAGCGATAAAAGACAATGTGTTCTCAATAGAAAATCCTATCATAGCATCTAAACATTTTAATTTCGAGGCATCAACCAACTTGTGAAACAAGACAATTCATTGAACAAAAAAAGAAAAAAGAAAGAGGTTACAAAAAACTTGAGAGCACTTGAAAAGTTTCCCGGAAACAAGACTTGGCCTAAAGTAGAAAATAGGAGGCTTTTTCCTTTAGTCATTGAGAATACAGGGGTATAAACTATAAAGTGAAATCTGCCCAATGTGGGTCTGAATAAAAGATTATAAAGACAAACAGAAAGATGGTATTCAAATTTCAAAGAGATTCTCAAAGTTTATTGACCATATTACCTACTCCTTTTCTATCAGAGTTGAGCATGCAATTACTAGCAAAACTCTAAACTTATTCCCCAAGTCCTAAGAGCTAAGCATGGTGTTAACATGTTCATGAAATGCAGCTAATAAGTTAGTATAACGTTAAGCACTTCGACCAAAACAAATAGCACCAGCTTTGCTAACAGTAACTTCCTCAGACCTATAAAGCAATGGTGAATAGATCAGAAAAGTCTGAAAAAAGAACAGAAAAAGAAGAGCTTAAAAATGGAAATAAATGGAGAAAGAAAGAGTTCATTCTTCTTGCCTTCTTGGTTTGTGAAACAAAAAAGAAAAGATAAAAAAAAAAAGTAGTTATTCTGGGATAAACAGTGATTGTCATAACGATGATTCCCCAGGCACTTAACAAAGAAGCAAAATGAGAGAAAGAACGCTCTCCCCCAGGCACACTAGCAAAGCAAGTAGGAAGGCTGAACATATACACCATAGGAAACAAAGGGTGAGCCAATTAGGATCGTAGTATTGCACAATCTATTTACAGTGCTAGTGAAGAAGAAAAAATTGAGTTGAAACTCCTAAACAATGAAAGAAAGTTGCACTAAGTCATCCTGAAAAGTTCAAGAGTACTAAATAGATCTAAGTTCCACAAGAACAAATCAGATCACTACCCGAAAAGCAAAGAGATATTTCATACACTTTAGACATCCCAGATTACCAGCCTGGTGACCACTAATTTCGAAGCGGTATAGCCTGAATTATATTTTGCCCTGAAGGTTGGTTCCCATATCCAGCATCTTCTTCTTGGACACGAAATACGTTAACTTTCAGCACAATCTCCTTAGTCTTGAGCAACTCAAACACACAAACATCCCCCTCTAACAAATTATTCTCCACCGTAAACTCATACCATCCCTGACTTAATTTTGCTCTCCCTCCTCTATAAAGGCATCGAACAGGCCACTGTTTACCATCAGCAGATTGAAGTTTTATAAATCCTGAAACCCCACTTAAATTCTTTTCAGCAAAGCAGGACGGCAAATACTGCATGGGAAAAGAATACATTGTAAGCAAACAATCTGAAATCAACAAGCAATCTTATATGCAACTTACTGAAAGACTCACCATTATACATCCCCTATATAGATATGATGGTCGAAGAACAACCCTGCAGAAAGGATTAACCGGCTCAAATGTTTTGGCGAGATTAACAGCCCTCTCTCTTTCTTCAGCTGTCACAGTTCTCTTCCTTGCAGATGCACTTTCATAAAATCTAAAACGGATTTCTACATCCTGTTCATGTTGAGCAGATGACTCCTGCAAATCTGCAATTTTATAGAAGTTATAACGACAGTCAAATTCTGTGTTAATAGAATGTGAATTCAGAAAAATGAGTTCATCGAACTTACTAGGATCACGTTTCCGCCTTTTCCTTACAGTTTTCTTATCGCTTTGTGTACCTTCACCTGGAGTACATGATTTGACTTCGTCCACAGCCTTTTTACTCTTCTTAAGTTCAGTACCATTATCTTGCGTAGAATTATTACCTTGTAATCCAGCAACCTTCGGTGTATGAAGCTTCCCAGCATCAGTCCGGTTATGCTTAGCACCATTGAACAAATTCTGCAACGATGGAGGACTATAATTCTTTCCAGGAGTCAGTTGATTTGCAACGTCCCCAAAGAGCTTGTCTCTCATAGTATTAGTGACGATGGATGAAGGGGAGGAACCCATGATTTCAACCGAGTCCTCATCTTCCATTTCTTCAAAGACTTGATATTGGTTACTGCAAACCGTCCCTCCAGTACCACTGAGAGCATTAGGTGGATAGTTAATCTCAGCGGTAGTCAGGTTAAAAATATTAACAATGAAAGACGAATTCCCTTCATATCTGAATATCAGAAAGTATCCAATGCGAATGGAATAACGCTCAATGAAATCCTGCCAACCATCTTGAAACCAATATTTATTTTCAGCAGCCTTCTTCAATCCTATACGCCAAACATGACCACCTGGAACACTGAGCGTAACATATGTCGAAAACTCATCTCTGAATTTCTTGGCAAAATTTTCTGGTATTTTCTACAATTACACAAATCAAATTCAGTTTTTTGCTATAATAAAACGTGCTGTCAGGTAAAATTGTAGATGTCAACAGATTATATGCTATATCAGTATCGGTATTAGCCGGTATTAGCCAATAATCATGAACATCAGATATATCGCCAACAAGCATTGCAAAATAATTAAAACTATTCCGAGCAATACAGTTGATTTTATCGGTTATGAACCACACAGATAAATTCATGAACACTCATACAAAGAGGGGGAAGGGGACCACCGGATCAACATATATACCAAATTGTGATAGAATTTTACCGTTAGAAGCCGTTAAAATCAAAGGTATACTTGTCTAAACAATTAAAAATGCATTTTTATTTTTTTTTTATTTTACAAGAAATAAAATCAACAAATATTGTTTATTTAGTTTCAATTTTCAAAGTCATCCTCCCATAATGTAATCATGATTTTGTAGGGAGGAGTCATAATTTTACAATTTTTATCATAAAATATGCAACAGCTGATTTGATAAAAGAAAGTTGCAAAATGTAATTAGGAACTAAATGTGTCCAAACACTCCAACTCATGATAAATCCGTAAGTGTATGTACACAGCAAAAGACTTACACAGTTATACAGAAACAAAGTTTTTTTTTTTTAATGGAACTACACTACTTTCCTTAGGATTGAGGAAGTAAAACAGGAAATTTCTGAGAGACATGACTGACACGAAAAGTAGCAGAATGTGCAGCTGTTCACGTTTAGAAATGCTTCTAAACAATCACAATCCATTGAAAAGAAATAGAGGAAGATCACTGCCACCAAACATGGAGGTGAGCATATAGATTATACACAGCTTTATTTATTTTTTACGGATACATATATTGAGAGAGAAACTTTAAGCTTAACAAATATTCTTGGAAAACCCCAAATATGGTTTTGTTTCAATGTCAGTTTAGAAAAACACCTGTTCTGGTTAACAATTTTATGGCCAAAATCCTCCTACCTTGATTAGAGTTCCTATCTACCCAAACCATCAATCTTCAATTTCTTGGTGCCAGTAGTTCCATCTTTTCAGTCCTAGACACAACTACTTTCACTGAGCTTTAGAATCCATTAAACTCACTATTCAACAGACTGTCACTGCAGCCAAACAAATAGCTGAAATACAACAATTCTACATGTTTGATACCCCAATTATAATTTTTTTTTTGCCTAATCTTAGCAAACAAGAACACCAAAGCTTCAACCTTTAAGTTTTATCCAACAAGAAAATAAAAAAAAGCTGGAATCTTTAAGGGCTTTTCCTTGATTGGGTTCTTGAAAAATTGTAACAAGATGAGAAATTCCTCTAAATTCCCATCTGGGTTTCTCTCCCCAAATTCCCTCACTAACCAAAAGAAGCTAAGGTATCAAAACCATAATCAGCATACAATTAACAACAACAGAAAGAGAAAACAGAGTGAGAGTGAGAAAAAGAGAGAAAGAGGGTACCAGCTGTTTGGCTTGGAGAGTAGAAGAGAGAATCAGCTTCTCAAAATAAGGGCGCTTCATTTCACTATCTCTTTTGAGGGTTCTTGATATTGGGGGTTTTCAAAAGCCAAGAGAATTTTGGGGATTAGAAGCAAAGCATTGAAATTGAGTAGAAATTAGGGTGAGCAAGGGAAGGAAGAGGAGGGTGAATCAGATCTGAAGGGGAGAGGCTCAACACTTGAGAGTCAAACCCTCTTGGTTTTGTTTTTGAAAGAACAAGTTACACAGTTGGACTCCTGAGAGTAGAGTACTTGATCTAGTAGTTGAAGCAGTCGAAGCTGGGTCCATTTCCATCACCTGACTCGGTCCATTTCGTACGGGTCGGGTTGCTAACAACAATTGACACACTCCATTATGTCATCATTAAAACTTGTGTACTTCTTTTCCTTCTCCCATTTCCTTTTTCTGTTTTTTTTTTCTTTTACAAATACATTTTCCTTTTTTGGGCTAATATATCAATTTTATTTAAGAAATTATTGGTGTTTCTAATTACATGCGTTAAAATATAGCTCACCTCAACGGTCACATTACATTTGGAGTATGAATAGCACATGTATTTAACTAGCTATATAAATCATAAGGGTTCTAGTCGATCAATGTTGGTTTAAGTATAAATAAGTTGTGTATTTAAAAGATAATAAGGTGATCGGTAGTTTAGTTATAGTGACTAGTCATATTTGTTTTTGACCCTTTTTTTTTTTTTTTCCTGGTGTGTGATATTCACGATTGGTCGTAGGCATAAATGGTCTTTTACACTACATATTCTCTTTGTTTTTGCAACATTGACAACCCTAAACTTGTTGGCACATTCCTTCATTAAGAAGCAAACTTGATGCAAACAACAAGTGTGGCGGTTTTTTTTTATTTTTTGGGTGAATAGCAAAAGAAAATATTACAAACAAAAGCCTTTAGGGACGACGGCACTAAATTGATCAAGTTTATTTATTTTTTCGATTACTACTAAATTGATCAAGTTGAAAGCAGGGCTTGCACATAGAGGAAGGCAACACACCACTCCTTCGGGCCTTTTCAAGAAAACCACCCACTCTCTCTGATATCAAGTTCTTGTAATCAGGGCTGGAAACATGAATTCACTTAAACCTTCAGAAGTTCATTCTCAAGTAGGAAGCTGGTTAAACATGTAGTCGATTACCTAGGTGCATTGTAATGCCCATTTGAGGTCCTTTTCATAACAAACGAATTAATTTATAAAAAAAAAAAAATGTGAACCACCATGGTGTTTCCTTTCACCATGGTGGTGCAAATTAACATATTTAGAGGATTGTATCAGCCAAAGTGAGAAGCGTCACTGTGAACTTTCCTTTTGAAGCAGTCACCAAGAAAAGTTCATCATATCTAGCTGCTTGATGTAATTGTGAAGGTATAAGGTTGTTGACAATCCTTATATAGAACAAAACACAACTTATGAAGCCTAAAACAATTGAGAGATTGGTCTTACACATCTGAAGAACAAGTTGAAGAAGTAGAAGAACCAACATGATGTCATGGAACTCAGGTAAAATTATGCATGTGTATTTCATGGTTTTTCACAGAGGATAGCAGTAGCACTTGCTATCCTAAAAAATCTGGGTTTCCATATTTTTATTCTTTTGTTCTGTTGTCTTATATTTAAGTTTCTTTACCCTTGTGACATTAATTTTATGTCTGGGAAAGATCATAATTTGAATTTCAAATTGACAACTAGAATATTTAAAGGTCTTGCCTTTGTGCTCAATTTAGTTTTGGGTTTGATGTCTTTATCTCAACCCGTGACCCATGTTTTAGCTCTTAGGCTCTAGATGTGGTTTGCTGTGTTTGTGATACACAAACCAATATTTGCAACTGTCTTTGTTTGATATCAGAGAAAAAGTGATTTGCCAAACCAATGTGGTATTATGCTTTTGGGAAAAAGTTTGCAAAACCTTTTGTCTCTTGCTTTTAAATCAAACATTGTTTAAGATAGTTTTGTTTGTTTCTCTCTTGGCCTAGGACAGCTGCATATGACCTCTCACTTTCAGAGTTTGGCCAAGGACAAAAGTCCAAAACTCCTTCCTTGCTTTGGCTCTCGTGCCTGCCCTCTTGTGGCACCTCTTTGGCTTGTGTCTCTCTTTTGTTAGAGCACTCCATCAGCCTATATATATTCAGCAAAGCTGCCTTTGCTCGGTGGTTGTCAAAATGTAGTTTTTACATTTGCATTGTTGGGTTTTGTTTTCCTTTGCATTGTTCATTAGTCTCTAAGCCTTCATTTTGTGATTATAAACCTTAGAGCTGAACAAAACCTTTTCTCATAAACTCATTGCATTCTGCATACCATGAGATCAGTTGGTAGTGTAATAAACAAGGAAGTATTCATGAAAGAAGCAGCTGAGGATAGCTGAGTTTTGATGTATCCCGCTGAGGTAGCAGGGTTCATGAAAGAATCAGTTTAGGATAGCTGAGTTTCTGAGAATGAAACTTCTGAGAAGCGTTCAAGGTTGAATCTGCTAGTGGTTAGCTGAATTCACGAATAAGGCTTCTAAAAGTACTCCATGTTGTAAGAGCTTAGAAACAAGAGAGGGAATATGTCTAGACTAGTTTGGGACTAGGAATGATATCACTGTGGTAGTGTATCACTAGAGCTATTATTCTTGTAAGAAGTTACTTCAATTTGGTGAGTGGAAGTGTTCAAGAAGAATCAGTTAAGTGATAACTGAATTCTAAGTTAAAACTTCTTATACCTTCATGTGTAGCCACTTAGAGACAATAGAGGGAGATCTAGACTAGTTTAGGACTAGGTAGGATAGCAAGTCGTTGTTGTATCCTATACTGTAATCTTGTAAGGAGTGAGGTACTCAGAAACAAGAAAGAAAGTATAGATCTAGACTAGTGGGTAGTTTAGGCAGGATAGCAAGTCGTTCATGTATCCTTAGACTATAATCTTGTAAGAAGTGAGTTTTACATAGTGGAAAGGTTTGTCCCTCAAGAGTTAGGGGCACGCAGTTTTTCTCCCTGCATTCAGGGTTTCTGCGAGTAAAAAAACATCTTGGTGTTCATTGTTATTTTACTGCAACTTTTATTTATTGTCATTTTGTATTTGTTATTCAGGATAGCTACAACCCTTGCTATCCTTGAGAACGAATTTATACGAAAAAAAAGTTGTTAAGGGCCTATTCACCTCCCTCTAGGACCTTCAAATGGTATCAGAGCAACCACTAGCTTTTGTTAGTGAGATCCTCTGTGAGCCAAGAATGAACCGTGATAGAGGCCATACTTCCATTAATGTCCCTTCATATTTTGATTGGATTAATTATATCTTGCACGCTGCTCTATTTGACAAAGAACATTGGAGAGTCAGTTAGGACACATTGGCTATGACCTATGGAAAAAGCTCAAAAAGTTCCATAGCTTATTTCATAAGTCTAAACCATCCTTGGTTGATGTTTACGATCCCTTGGCCTTTGTAGCCCTAGTCATATTAGATGAGTCCTTTAAGGACAAGGATTCTAATAATAGTATACATGTCATGTATACTGAGTTGTTTTATGATTCAAAGTCTATTCTCACTAGGATTGAAATTTTGTCCATAAATTATCAATTAGTGAGGAGACAAAATTTGGGAATTCTTGGTTTAAGTTTTGAAATTAGAGAGCGTTCAAAGCAATAAAGCTACTGTATTCGTCAAGAGCAAAGAACCCCTTGTTGTTGACCCTAGTCGACTAGGGATTCTAAAACTCTAACCTTTTGTTCCCTTTTGCTCACCACCACTATGTTGTTGTTGGCCATATCTGATTTTTCTGTCAATCCAGCCCTAGGAGATTCAAGGAGAATCAGTTGCTCACCTCGTTTTGGTTATTCTTAGAAAATCCTTAAGAGAGTTTTTGAGGATAGCAAGGTGTCTGTCTATCCCTAAACCCAGATTCCATAGAAAAATCCACTTGGGTTAGAATGAGATTTATGAGCGGTGTTGTTTCAAAGCTATATCAATTTATACCACACCATTTAACATTTTTTGGACGAAACCCAGATGTTGGGCATGTATGCCTTTTTCTCTAGACTTAAAATTTGTCTTGAAGAGACTTAGTTCATGGCCATGTGCAATGTTGCACTTAGTGTTCTTATGACGAGTCGTTTTGACTTATGGTATGTGGACAATGGCTGTTTTAAGGCACATGATCTGTGACCCAAAATGGTTCACATCTAGGTTTGGACAAGTTGTGTTTGGGGTTGGTGCCAAAGTTGAGTTGGTTGTGGGATAGCTAACACTCTTGGTCTCCTAGACCTGAAGAATGTTTCTTTTGCTAAAAGGGTTAAAGGTCAGTCTCCTAAGTGTTAGTTTGTTTTGACCATGTTATATGTCTGATACCTGATGGTAAAAGTAAAGGCATGATGAGAGGTGTGAGGACTAAAGACCAATGTTGTGGTACCTTTGCATAAGAGAACTTTTCTCCTCAAGAGTGTTTTCGTTCAATGGTATCTGAGGATGCTCTTGAACTTTGGCAACAGAAGAGTGTGTCATCTGAAACATCTGGTCATTGTAAAACTATCATCGAAAGGAGCCGACAGGATACCTAAGCTCACTGGTATCCCCACAAGTATGTTTGAGCATTGCAAAATTGGTAAGCTGTCTCATTCTCTTCACTCTTGACTTGATATTGAACATATTTTTATTATGCTTGAACTGTTGTATCTAGACTTAATTGAACTTGTTGAAACTAAAACATTGGTGGTTGGAAGCATGTGCTTGTAATTGTTGTTGTTCTCTTTGAAGATTAACTTGGGTTAGATTCCTAGCTATTAAAGGTGAAAGTGTTGAAAAGATTACAGCAATTTACTAGAAATTGGGTTTTAATTGAATAGTGTTTTGTTGTTGGCTTGCATATTGGTAATATTAGATTTGACCATGACATTAAATTTCAACATGCTTCATTATTGTTGTGAGGAATTTGGTGTACATCATGAATTTTCTACTTCCATTACTCCCAAAAAACATAGGTTTGTTAAAAGGATAAATTATGTCCTTGTTGACTTGGGAAGAGTTATGCTTAAGTGCCTATGATCTCCCTCATTCCTTTTTAGGGAGAGGTTTGCTTCTAATGTCTACTATTCTTTGGATATAGTGATTTTCAGGTTGAAATCCTTTAAGCAACCCTTTGATCTTTGGAAATGGAAGAAACATATGTGTCATATGTGAAAGCATATTGTGTGGATAACAAGAGATCATGCAAAGTGAAGGAAATATTATATGTTGCAATATATGACTTCTTTATTCTTTCATGGTTATTCTGTGGTGTCTGAATAGAAACAAGTCTGAGATACACTCATTGTTGACCGAATATCCAATATGGAAATCCTGGGGACTGAATTTGATTTCCCAGACTCAAGGATGGATGAGGATCTTGCCATCCTGACACCCTCACAGATCTAGAACAATGTCAAGCTTAGAAAGATCACACTGCTTCTTCTGACATATTTTGGTAAGATGGTTGAGACTAGACTTATTTCTACTCACACTGACTTAGGCATCGGAGGATCGAAGGCCGGAACACCCGGTCTTCCATCTGACGATGTTCATTCATGATTGACAGGTTATGGGAGCTTGAAGATAACGTTCCTGCATCTGCGTGATCCCCCCCTCAGAGATCTTGCCGAAACAATGGCGCTAGAAGGAAGGCGGCCTCAAGTGACAACCCTCACATAGCTCACCATGAGCATATCCATAATCTGCCCAGATTTCCCTCTAGAAATTTTCTTTTTCCGGTCGCCAACCTCCTCCTTTTCTCGAGCTTCTCCCTGCCCGCGTGCAAGGAGCTCACCCCATTAATTTTCGCTTCGTGATAGTCCTTCTGGCTTGGTTTTAGAGAAATCCCGAGGAGAGAGAAAGTATATCTGACTTTTTCTCTCTCCTTCGCTTGGGCTTGCCACCGCAAAGTAGCTCAAACTGATCTGGACACCCAGCTTCCCTCAACCGAAGCAGGGATATGCTCTCGGTCTCGCGACCCCACTCTCGGCACCCTCCCCCCGAGATATGCCTTCGCCTTTGGCACCCACTTCTCTCCAGGGGACACCCACCCATGTCTCGGTGCCTCTCTCCCGAGACCCCCGCGGACTCACCTAATCTCGCCAGTCCTCGCGGACTATGCTGGTCTCGCCAGCCCATCGCGGACTCTCCTGGTCTCGCCAATCCTCGCTGACTCACATAGTCGCGGACTCCGCTGGTCTCTCAGCCCATCGCAAACTCCCCTGGTCTCGCCAGCCCATCGCGGACTCCGCAGGTCTCGCCAGTCCTCACGGACTCATATTGTCGTGGACTCCACTGGCCTCTTCAGCCCATCGCGGACTCTCTTGACCTCGCCAGCCCCTCACGGACTCCCTGGACACGCCAGCCCTCGCGGCCTCCCCTGGTCTTTACCCTCGCGTGGGGACTTCCCTGGTAGTTCCCCTGGCGGACTCCCACACACTGCTCTCCATCCCGACCTCTCGGGACTCCTTTATCCCCTCGCGGCCTCCCCTGGTCACGCCAGTCCTCGCGGACTCACATTGTCGCGGACCCCTCGCGGACTCCGCAAGTCTCGCCAGCCCTCGCTGACCCACATTGTCGCGGACCCCTCACGGACTCCGCAGGTCCCCTATCCCCTCGCGGACCCACATTGTCGCGGACCCCTCGCAGACTCCGCAGGTCTCGCCATCCCCTCGCGGACTCCCTTGGTCACGCCAGCCCCTCGCGGACTCCGCTGGTCTCGCCAGCCCCTTGCGGCCTCCCCTGGTCTCAACCCTCACGTGGGGACGTCCCTGGTAGTTCCCCTGGCGGACTCCCACACACTACTCTCCATCCTGACCTCCCGGGACTCCTCTATCCCGGCAGAAGGATACAAAAACAAAAAAAAAACACATCTCACCCGGCACCTCCATTTCCTGGCTCCCGCCACTACTCAAACACTCAGCAACCTAACAGCCTGCTCCCTGCACCTCCCCTTCTTGAGACTGAGTTACACGTCCTCCACAATCAACCAAGGGTTGAATCCAGAGCTCACAAGTAGCCACATATATTCTGTGCTACATGCATTTACACATCTATGACTCTGGGCTCTGGCTGAATACTTTTCTCCGAGACCGCGTGAGCAGCCCTCCACCCAGAATTGATCTGGACACCCAGAACCTCCACGGCCTCCCGAGACCCCTCTCTCCCGGTCGTAGATATAAATTATGGACGCCTATTAGAGTAGCGAGACCAGCTGCGACAGTCGCGGCGGTGACACGGTCTAGGCAGGGATATGCTCTTGGTCTCGCGACCCCAATTTCGGAACCATTCTCCCGGGTCCCTGCCACGGGGACATGAATTCACCTTCAGGGCCCGCTTGGCACCCCTCTTCCAGGGACACCCTCCCATGTTAGCGCCAGTCCCCGTAGACTCTCCTGGTCCCGCGAGTTCCCCTGCGGACTCCCCTTGTCACCCCAGTTTCCAGACGAACGTACCTGCCATCCCTAGTACAGAACCCGAAACCAAGGATCCGACCACCCGACTCGTGGTCTCGTCCCGACTCATGATATTGTCCTGACCCGTGACCTTCCCCCATGGCCCCCCGAGCTCCCAAGGCCCCCCCACCCCTCCCTTGCTTACCTTGCTCTAGGAACATGCCAGCACAAGTGACCCGCTTAACACCCCTCTCCCGGGTCTCAGTGCCTCTCCTGAGGCCATACCTCTCTTCCTCCCTCCCGGGACCATCCGTACAGCCCCACCCACTTCGGGATCCTAAGACCACGCTGACACAGAGCTGGCCTCGGCACCCAGCCACTTACTCTTAGCACCCATAGTTCAACTCAATAAATCGCCCAATTCTCAGGCAATTGGTTACAATCCCACATCTTAGCAGCAACTCCAACCACTTATAATAGACTATCACGACCTCGCCTATGGCCTCTATTCTCTAAATCACTGCTCCCCCAGCAACGGCAGCAGCGCACTCACTACCAAAGAGCCAAAATACTTGGTCAATCTCGCAAGTCACCGCGGACTCCGCTTGTCTCGCCAGTCTCCGCGGACTTTGCTTATCTCGCCAACCACTCGCGGACTCCTCTTGTCTCGCCAGAGTCCTCGCGGACTCCACTAGTCGCGGACTCCGCTGGTCTCTCCAGAGTCCCCGCGCACTCCGCTCAACCTTCAACCCCTTGATTGATACTCCAGTTCGCACTCGCTTCACTCATGAAGTTCGCCATGTATATACTACACAAGATCATGTTCTATTACCACCGACTTGATACTACAACGCATGGAAGAGGTTGTTACATCTTAGACACATGTTCACACTGCTTGACCAATTGATATGCCTAGCTCGCTACCTAGTTCAATGTCTTCAATTGTCATGCCCTCGGTACTATATAATCATATCAAGCCAAGCTCCAACAACAAGTTGCCAACAACACTTCGCCTACAGTTATACATACTTCTCTATGATTTATCAGTGGGCAACATAACAATAAACTCTCATGAGTCATGCCCCTATCAATGGCCACACCTCGTCTACCTATCTGCTTGTCAAATATGACAGGCACAAGCTACAGACTATCATATTTGTCATCATGACTTCTCTTTCCTACCTCGGTACATATACATTACTCATTGGTCAAGTAATATTATCTTCAATGATGCACTCCAATATTATCTTCTTGGCCACCATGACTACTCCATTGAGATTCTTATACCATGCTCTTTTGTCGACATCGAGACTTATATCAACAACTCCAATTTTTCTACAATGTCTATAGTGGCTCTACACGGCTCCAGATAAGTCTTACTTCACACTATTCAATTGAGTTATAATCATACAAATAACATGCCTCATGCATCATAATATATTCTCATGACATAGAGTTAGCAAACATTCTCTATCACATGTTATATATATTCTCATGTACATGCTAAACACACATACTTGTAAACCATGTGCAAACCATATGACACTTGCTTCACATGATTACAAGCCAAACATTGCTATACATCTATCTATATCTATCTTGACTATGACATATTAGGCTACACACACAACATGTGTAAACAGCCAGCATTCAAACATGCAATCTCAGGCTACGCACAACGTGTGTAAATAGCTAGCATTCAAACATGCAATCTTAGGCTACACACACAATGTGTGTAAATAGCCAGCATTCAAATATGCAATCTCAGGCTACGCACAACGTGTGTAAACAGCCAGCATTCAAGTATGCAATCTCAGGCTACGCACAACGTGTGTAAACAGCCAGCATTCAAACATGCAATCTCTAGCTACACACGCCACAAGCATATACAACAACTTACCTTGAGGAAATGTACCTCATCATGGTCTTTCAGGGAACCACTCCCGCCATGATAACGTCTCATGACAACTCCATACGATCTATATAGTTCCACCATGATGTTTCAAAGTCCTCTAGTATAGTCGCGACATATTCTCAAAAGTCGCACTTGTCAGTCACTCCACATAGTGACCCTCTGATTGCTCTCCAGAATCGCTTCTCCAAGTGTGAGGTTCCGACACCTCGTTATGCCGCTAGCGCGAACAGTTATGCCATTACCGTAAACGGACACGCCACTAGCGCGGCCCATCACGCCACTAACGCGGCCAATTCCTCCCGTTAACGCGCACTGATTGCACCCCTAGTGCGACCCGTTACGCCACCAGCGGGAACCATTCTGCTCAATAGCACGGACTATCACGCTACTAGCGAGAACTGTCATGCGACTAGCGTGGATTGTTACGCCACCAGGGCGGACCATTCGTAAATTGTTACGACCTTAACTCGGTACTTTCCCCCGTCACCTCGCGATCCTCGCATGGGGACTTGGGGACTCGACGTAGCGACTCTGTGATTGCCTTCCAGAATCGCTTCTCCAAGTGTGAGGTTCCGACACCTCGTTACTCAAAAAACAGAGTCACAAAGGTTCCGAACCTCGTTTTGCCATTAGCGCGAACCGTTACGCCACGTGCCCCTCATAAGGTGAGGTTCCGACACCTTGTGACGAGCAGCACTCTTGGCACACGACATCTACCATCTATCAGCCACTAGGGATGAGTCAATAAACGCTCCCCGACGCGTGACACCTAAATCGCCAATGTGTTTAAGACACTTCCCGACACATGATATTATCCTTACCTCTCGAACACACCACATGAAATCCCCCATGCCAACTTAGTCCTCGTTTCGGTGTCCCGCCACCATAATCTCTCTCGATACTGGGGGACTTGGGCAACAGCCTTATAGGCCGGCATTTACCACGCCTCATGACATGCCCTCGATACACTTTGGCACCACCCGCCTTGCCCCATCGGCATCTTGGCTACGCTCCCTAGCGTGCCTTTTGACAGCTCCACACAAGCCCTATCGGCAACATCATTATGCCCTAGCGGCACCCATCGTCATGCCTCAGCCGCACTCCTCGCCACACCTTGACGGCACACTTGCCTCGATGGCGAAGCGGTAAACTACGTTTGGTTTGATCCCATAAACGGGTATGTAGGCACTCTAGCACTCACTTAGAGGCAACCACAGAGTATGTCACCACAATCTCCCCCTCGAACATATGCTGGAATAACTCAGCTAGCTCGAGCATATAGCTGGTACATATCAAAGGCTACTAAAACGCCAAGGTATACAAACATGCCGGTACCCGTGGCCCTCGCGAGACGCTCGCCAGAGGTACCTCAACTTCGACCCCCGATCACCCTGCAATCTCTAAACACTACATGGGAGCAACGACCCAGTGTCTCAATCATATATAGCGACACACGGCATACCCCACTCGGAGGGAGCCGGTTCATCCCCTCCCTTGCGTGGGGACTTGGGGGACTGGGGACTGGTTATGTCGTCACTAGAAAGGCTCGTACTCTCGATATTCTATCAGATAAAGTCCCCACCCAAGAGAGTCTCTTGACCGCGGACTTGGGGACTTGTTAGTACATAGTAGAACATCAGTCATACTCGCTAAGAAGACGCGTGTCGCCATATAAAATGGGCTTGGGCCTTAGCTAAGCCCAAGAAACCTATACTATCCATTGATGACATAATGGTAATACACCATCTAATAAGGGCAAAATAGTATTTTTAGGGTGCATCCACCATATTCCTATAAATACCACTCTTTCCCCTCATTTGCTCTCTCTCCATCTTCACCCCCATTATCACCTTATTTTTACTCACACTGACTTAGGCATTGGAGGGTCGAAGGCCGGAACACCCGGTCTTCCCTCTGACGCTGTTCATTCATGATTGACAGGTTATGGGAGCTTGAAGATAACGTTCTTGCATCTGCGTGATCCCCCCCCCCCCAGAGATCTCGCCGAAACATTGTCATTGTGTATTTGTTATTCAGGATAGCTACAACCCTTGCTATCCCTGAGAACGAATTTATACGAAAAAAAAAGTTGTTAAGGGCCTATTCACCCCCTCTAGGACATTCAAATTGTCTCCCTATGGGAGAGATAGTTGTCCGAGATGCAACGAGGTTTCATCATTGTAGGAATGGTGAATGCTTTTGTGGAAATTACTGGTACCCTGGATTCATTGTTGCTAGTTGTTCAATTTGTTCCATCGCATATTATTCATAGTGTATGCCGTCATCTTATCCTCATTTCACCCCAAGGAACTTTTTCTAACCCAAATCCAGAGATTAGATACCTGGAAAGAAGGTATCAAACAGCTTGAGAAACCATCATCTATATAAGAATCGAGCTTACCAGTCGGTGATTCTCTGGTAGATTCTTTTCTTGCTCCTCTCTTCTAGTACGTCTTGTGATTATAATAGAGAGGATTGTAGTTCACGGTGTTCACCCTATGCAGTTTTTGAGTATAGTGGAAATACAGAAGGAGCTTTTAAAGTTACAGTAAATGAAGGAATGTTAACAAATGTTAACATATTTTTTGTTTATTGATTGCAAATTTGTTTACATGGTATTGATGTATAAATACCCTCAGAGATGAATGTTTGCATGTTTACAGAAGTATTCTGCAATGTATCACTGAAATTGGTGTCATTGAGAATGTCTAACAGATTCATACTCAAGCGTAGTCAATTGTTTTGATTGGCTATTACTCTGTGTTCATTTCGTGTAATGGATTAACATGCAGGTTTTCTCTCATATATGTATATGCACTTATCTACCAGATTCTCTAAGTTTATAAGCAGGGTATAATTTGATACATAAAAATTCTAGCAATACATAATTTGATATACAAAAATTCTATATGCAAGTTCATCCGGCTTTCCTTGTCTTAGTTGAGCAACATTTCTCTCATTTATGTTGGTTTGGTAACAGTGAAACTGCTCTGGATCCCCAACAGTCTTTAAAATTCCTCTCTAAAATAGTGAATATTTACATATCTAAAAATATGTAAATATTCACTCTGTATATATTTTTGTGTACTAAAAATATGTAAAATTCGCTCTGTACATTTTAAAGCTTATGAAATTTAATCTTTTAATAGCAAACTACATATTAGTTACTAACCAAATTTCAGTTTACAAATACATCATTTACATAATATCTTACATATTTAAGGACAAAAATTTAAAAATCATAACAAATTAATGTCCACATGCCATTTGTCACTACGTATTTTACCAGAATACCCTTCATTATATATTCTACTGCTACTGTCCACGAGAAATGTGCTACTGCTGAGTATGAATGTGCTACTGACTAGAAAAGTGCTACTGCCGACGCTATTGCAATATTTTCGGCAATTCTTTGATGTCGATGTGCTGCTACCACCGACTTTGATTGCTTGCGCGTTGCTACTGCCAACTCTGATGCTAGCGGGCTGCTATTGTCAAAAACTATGAGGGTTCCACAACACATAATGACCACGAAATTGGACACATAATCTGTTACTGATCTAGCCTTGTAAACATAGAAAGAAACTGAACTCCACAAAACTGAACTACTAGTCTGCTACTACTACTTTGTTTATATCGTTGCTACTACCAACAACAAATACTCCATCCATATTCAAACCTTTCAGTACCAAACCTCCTTAATAAAGATAGACAGAAAGTGAATGTCAGTATTAGATCTAATAAATTTTGGAATAGAAAATTGAAAGAGCTTTCTTATAGATCTGAGACAAATTGGTTTGGGTTTGACTTCGATGGCAAAGATTTGCATATCAAATTTGCGGATCAGTTTGGGATATCTACGGCAGAGGACAGAGGCGGTGGGTTGGGTCATCATCGTCGGGTAACGAGATCGGTAGTCGAGCATCGGGATCAGCCCGATTCGGTCGTCGGTGTCGAGTATTTGGCCGTTGGTGCCGAGCTTTGGCAATCGGTTTGACGTCGGCTAAACGGTGCCTCTTCTTGCGCTTGGAGGGAGGGGAGAGAGAGAGAGAGAGAGAGAGAGAGAGAGAGAGAGAGAGAGAATGAAAATGAATATCACATCGAGATGGGGAGGAGGAAGAAGAAGCTTTGCCGTCAATTTTGTAATTTTTATGTAAAATTAGACATTTTGGTCATTTGGTTCTAAAAATCTGGATCAGGGTCTGCATTCATGGTTTTGAGCCTTGGGCTCATGTCCTAAATTGTATAAAAATTATTGAATGTGAGTTTTTTGTGTTTGTAAATTTGGTCAGGTGCTACTATTTAATTTTCTTTTTAAGGGAGACTTTAGTTTAATAACCCATTTGAAGCTATAAATTTTCAGAATTGGATTGTTTTCTTGTTGTACAAGGTATTAAGGGGGTTCCTTGTTGCACAAGGTATTGGGGGTTTGGGGTTTCCTTGTTGTACAAGGTATTAATTGGCGTAAATAGATTATGTTTAGGTTTTTTGAGGTTGCCTATATATAAGCAGGCATATATACAATGAAAAACCAAAACCATCCCTACAAAATCAGAATACAATATCAGAAAAGATGAAGCTCGTGTAATATTTTTTTTTTCACCCATAGCTCTCAATGACTTTCATTACGTTACCTAGAAGATCAAAGAAGACCTTGTCACAACACTCGTCACAAAAATTTCAAAGAAGAAGTAAACCAGGGGAGGCCTTGTCACAACAATTGCACGGAGGGTCTTGCCGCAACAATGTCGAAGATGAAGAAGAATGATAATAAGGGCTTGATGGCTCAGGACCTGAGCAAACTGGATCTTACTCGGTTAGATCCACTCTCGCTGGAAGTTATATCCCGTCAGGCCACAATCAACATCGGCACAATTGGTCATGTGGCTCATGGCAAGTCAACGGTGGTCAAGGCAATTTCAGGGTTCAGACAGTTCGTTTCAAACAGGAGATGGAGCGCAACATTACCATAAAAACAGGATATGCTAATGCCAAAATTTACAAGTGTGATAGCTGCCCCCGGCAGGATTGCTACAAGTCTTATGGCAGTGGAAAGGAAGACAATCCTATCTGCGACCGGTGTGGGAGTCAAATGAGGCTGGAGAGGCATATTTCCTTTGTAGATTGCCCCGGTCACGAAGCACTAATGGCTACTATGCTTAATGGTGTGTCCATTATGGATGGTGCGTTACTTGTTGTAGCTTCTAACCAACAGTTTCCCCAAGAACAAACCAAGGAGCATCTGGAAGCTGTTGAAATCATATAACATTGTGCTTCAAAACAAAGTTGACCTTGTTGTCAGAGAGAAGGCAATCGAGCAGCAAAAGAAGATGAAGGAGTGGTTTCGTGGCACGGTAGCTGAAGATGCAAAAATTGTTCCTATTGTTGCTCAGTTGAAGTACAATATCGATGTAGTGAACGAGTACATTGTCAAGAACATCCCCATTCCGGAGAGGGACTTTGTTTCCCCTCCTTATATGAGGATCATACGCTCTTTTGATGTCAACAAACCCGGGTTTGAGGTTGATGACATAAAAGGTACTGTGGCTGGTGGAACCCTTCTTAGGGGTGTTTTGAAACTGAACCAATTGGTTGAGGTTCGTCCTGGTCTGGTTGTCAAAGATGAGAGAGGAAATTTCTTGAAGTGCACGCCATTGTATTCTAGAATAGTTTCCTTGTTGGCCGAGGGAAACGAGTTACAGTTTGCTGTGCCAGGAGGTCTGATTGGGGTTGGCACAACCTTAGATCCTGCTTTGACTCGCGGTGATAAATTGGTTGGTCAAGTTGTTGGTGATGTTGGCTCACTCCCTGATGTGTATGCACAACTTGAGGTGTACTACCACATGACAAAGGGATCGGCAGAGAAGAAAGGGGTATCAAAGTTAAGCAAGAATGACATTGTGATGTTAAATATTGTATCCAAGGCAACAGAAGCAAGGGTTGTAGCTGTGAGGACTAGTATGGTGAAGTTGCTACTCATCACATCTCCAGTTTGCACCAACATAGGTGACAAAGTGGCCATTAGTCAAAGAGTCGAGAAGCATAAGCCCCGGTGTCTCATCGCTTGGGGAGAGATTACAGCTGGGATACCTCTTGATATCGAGCCTTGCCCCTTTAGTAGCTGACTCCACACATCAGTAAGACAGAAAGAAGAAACAAGAAATAGAGAGGCGTTTTGGTTGATTTTATATCCGTTTTAGTAGTTTTGTTTGGTGATTAGTTCATTGGATTTTGATTATGATTTGAATGAGGAATTTTAAGCTTTTACTAGTCATATGCTCTTCTGTTTTGATTCTTATCTTTATGTGCATGAGTTTTGGGAGGCAATAAAGAAGTGCACCAGTTTGTATGAGTAAATTTCATTCTTTAGTAAGTAAAGCCTACAAGTATATATATACAAAATGATAAGTTCAGAAAACTCCCACCAGCTTCTGATACCGGTTTCTGTTTCATATACTAGATAGTCTTTACATTCCATGAACTATCTAATGAGTTTCAAAGTTGTCCTCTTAGACAACTCATGTACATATACACTACTTGTAGTTAAGGAGCTGGGTGGTCTACATGTTCAGGGATAAAGAGAAAGAATTAAGCATGGACATTTCAATTTACAGAATATAACAACAAAGTGCAGATTAATCATTTCAATTTATGCCACAACAAACATGTTTTGATAAAAAGTACGTTATAGTACAAAGTAGATGAATGAGTGAATGGCAACATCAAACACCAAAAGAAGAGAACAGTGCAGGTACTAAAGTGCAAAGAAATCCAATGCAATAGGCTACATAAGAGCCACAATAGTAGCAAGGCAATAAAAGTGCCAATAGTTTAAAAAGCTGAAGATGATCTTAACAGCTTCAAATTTATCAATCCTAGATTACGTGAACCACCAATTTGTTTTCTTCTACAACTTCAAAAGCACAAACATTTCCGACCTTGATTTGATTAGCACTTGCAAACTTAGACCACCCTCTTGACATGAAGGCCGTTGCGATCGATCTTACAAGCTTCACTTTGTACCATTTTTTCCCTTCTGCAATTTTCAGGAATACAACTTCATAATTGCCTGGAGAGAGATGCTCCTTATAGAAGGATGTGGGGAATGAGTACTGCATACATGAGTCAAAAGAGAGGGAAATAAGTAGTTAAGCAACACTGATCAATGATCTTGGGGGAAAAATAGCATAATAAGAAGATTACAGGAACAAATTAATTTGGGGGAAAATTTAATAACAGTACATCAACTTAAGACGATTATACATTTACCAACTTAATGGCCAATTCATACTAAACGGAAGAAAATAAAGTCAAATGAACTTACCACACAATAAGTCTTTTTAATGGCTAATGTGACATGAGGATAGTTGGACTTGAAAGATTCTGCAGATAAGACATAGCAGATATGAGATTGTTCTTTGATGTCCATCCTGTAGTAATCTAGAGAGCTAATGGCAGTGCAGTACCTGCACTGACTTTGCTAAAGTTCGATGGGCAAAGGCGCCGCTTAGAACAACCGATATGGGATTTTCTAGGTCTACCAGGAAGCCTTTGCTTAGCTATGTTATCTGCAACTTCAATACAAGTTAAGAAAAAAAAAAAATGTATCAGACATTGTTACTTCAAGGCCAGTATCTGTATATAGCAACATCTAACCATGTTCAGCTTACCTGAACTGTCTTTTCTAGAGTTCAGTGGGAGGTGACACTTAGAACAACAAATATCTGATTTCCTCGGTGTACTAGGATGCCTTTTCTTCTCAGAAAAAGAGGATATTTTGGGTGTTCCGATGTTAGGAAAACAGTCTCGTTCACAACCACTGTTATCAAAAATCTGTACATTGAAATTCATGTTTCCTTCATACTCGAATACCACAAAGTTGCCATCTTCCACAGAGTTATCTTTTAGGAACTCCTGCCAACCATCCTTGAAATACACACTTCGTGTTGTTTTAGTTACTCCAACATTCCAGGACCACTCTGAACAAGTGTTGGAGTTCAATGTTGCTTCATCAGATAGGTCATTACTTATAAGCTCCAAGAACGATGGTGGGATCCTCTTCAATAGACAACAAAAAGGTCATGACCAGCACTAAGATTTTGTGAATATGCAATTGATAGAGGATTTAAACATGCTTAGAACATAAGGAACCCACAGAAATGATTCTGAACTAAACAGTAACAGAGAGCAGCAGTTGACCCTTAACACAATCAAGAAGTAAAAGACATGGTAGGTGGTTAAAGACTTAAAGTTGATTACCAAATGTCGAGTGGAGTAGCCTGGAATAATAACCTTGAAAAATGAAGGCCTTTTTCCCTTGATACCATTCTTGGGTTTCACCATTTTACTCCCTGGTCAAATCAGTAATGAGTCTCTGCAGAGCAAACACTATACGGTAAGAAAGCACTTATATACAGAGGGCCGGGTATAACCCCAGGCTTAAGCACATACACGCTAATTAGGGATCAGATTAATACGCTGATATTGCTTGATGGCTTCATTTTAATGTCCATATGTAGTGGCACAGCAAACTCAAGAGGAATCATACAAGAATTACAGGAAGAAGTGCTAGATTAGATTATGAGAAAATGTAGGAACAAAATTGACACCCCAAGAGAAAATTATACAAATTTAAATTTCATATAGAAAAAGAGAACAAGAGAGTACTTCTTGAATTTTTAGTCAGAAATTATCAACCTGATCAAAGATGAAATTGGGGTGTACATGCAGTACTAGTGCCTAGCTAACGGTGTCATCTTGAACTTTCAACATTTTGCTATTCTAACACTAAATAAACAAGTAAAGAAAGAGGCATAACATAGCCTGCAGCGCTACTTGAGTTCCAGCAAAAGCAGAAAATTTGAAATTAAGGAGAGAACAAGCAGAAAAACAGAATTGGTGTAGATAGTATCTGATATGTTCATATCTGTATAATTGATTTGATACACAACAATTATTAAAAAACAAAGAGATCATAAAACGGGTAGACACATATGGATGACCAGAGATGTGTTTCAACAGTTTCATTTCGATGTCCATAAGGACCAAAATGAGTACCAAGAGGAAAGGAAAACATCAGCAGAGCCATATGTTGTGCATCAGACATTGGACAAAAAGGGCAGCCAAATAAGAACGAAAGAAGTTGAAAACTAGATCCGGATTGAGGGCTAATCAGAAACCGGGGAAAAACTCGGATGCGTGCATTATGGAATAAAGAAGGTAATCAACATATTTCTGGAAGCAAATATGAAGAGAACACTGTTTCAGCTAATGGAGTTGAATTCTAAGCAGAACATATCAACATGATCCGTGCCGAACTTGCATATACATGAAAATTAAGGTACCTAGCTAGGGTGTTATCTAAGTGGTGGATTTTAACAATTTACTGGTCTAACATCAAATAAGAATAAGTTATAACATAAGCTGCAGAAAGGTTGGGGGAAATTAAGAACAACTCAAACACCAGTAGAGAGCAAACCACTTAAAACCAAAATAACCAAGGAACAACAAATCAGGCAGACTATCTTTTGGAGAAATTTTAAACTCACAATAACTGAGACTGCAGCTTCAAGACCTGGAACTTCTAATTGAGAGAATTAGATAGTGTTTGATACATCTGCACTAATATACTTGATTTTCTCAGAATACATCTACACATACCTTTCCATTACTGCACAAAATGTCACAGTCATTGGGTTTTCAATAAAGCAAAGCAAAAAAGAAAAAGGACAGTCTTGAACAGCATGCTTCATTACTATTATTATGTATGGTTTTTGAATTCAGCAGCGAAGGTAACTGTACATAAATGGTACAATGATTTATTGTGTGAACCTAATATATTAGTGTATATGGCCCCAAGGCTCCAAATGACAGCTAGAATAGCCATATGTAACATAGTGATCCCATCTGACTTCAACTTCATTTTTCCTTAAATTGAGTGGAGATTTGTGACATAGTGATCCCATCTGACTTCAACAATGTGCCTGAAGCCCTGAATTATTGAAAACCTTTCTGAATGTAAGATAACAAAATGGAACTAACCACTACAATCATTTGCCAAGAAGAAATAGTTATAAAATCACTACCCACTGAAGCCTATATGGAGGGTAGTGATTTTATAACCATGTCATTTGGGAATTGTATAGTGAGTGAACATAATGAGCATTGTAGCAAATACTTGATCTTCATCAAAATCATGTCATTTCAATGGTCTTCATTACTAGCAACATTTGTAATGAAATCCGAAAAGTTAACATATCCTCCAGCTATGTCATGAACCAACTATGAGATCAAAGAACATGAAAACAATCAAGAAGAAACCACTTAGAAAAACCGGGCAGACCAAATACATAACAATATCAGAAGCTCAGAGATGACTAGTTTTTGTAGTTTGTCAAGCCGGAGCTTAAGGCCATGAACTTGATATCTCATATATTTTTTTCAACACATATTTTTCAACAATGTCAACTTCAATGGGTACATTTCAATGCAGCAAAGGAAATAAAGGAAAGAGAAATTTACTGATAAGGGTCCAATGACAGCTATGTACTACAACATTACTGTTATTGTTTATGGTTCTAGGTTAAACTCTGATTTTATGGAAGTCATGATATGGATTACTTGGAGCGCATACATACATACATAATATATGTGAATGTGTGTGTATGATTAAACTTATACAGAATTATCAGAACATGATTTTGCAGAACAAGAATCAGAAGAACACATCTACTGATGAAGGAAGGAAAGTAAATGAAAGAAAGCAAGTAAAATTAAAATGCTAAACCAGTTTACTGCTACTGTTATCCAATCTAAATGAAAAATGATGGGGTCAAACAAGAACTGCTTGTGAAACTGTAAAACAGCATCTAAGAAAAAGAGACCAAGCTACCTCAAGTTTAAGTTCATCCTATTAAAGGAGGTTTGTATTGGTAGAGGATAATAATACAATACCCCACACGTTAGCTTACATGAGTGTGAGAGTTTCCTTTTTGTTGTGATATCGGCCAATTATGTATGTCAAGGAACCCCAAAAGAACATAGCAAACCAAGAGAAACAACCATAGAGATAAGACACAAAGAACACAGATTTAAGGTGGTTCAGCAAAACTTTTGCCTACGTCCACCGGCAGAAAACAGTCTCCATTATATTAATAATAGGTACACCAGAAAGTATAAGAAAATAAGGACTCTCTCTTCTCTTCCTATCTCCTATCTCTTTCCTCTCTGTCCTCTCTCACCCTCTAATCGATAATGGAACACACTTTGCTCTTTGTCTCTGCGATACAAAACCTAGAACTAAACATCTCCTTATATAGCCATAAGGATATCAGATCTCTTCACCAAACAGGAAATCCTATTCCTATTAGTGGTAGGCAATAATGCCTCTTTCCTTCTCTGTAATCAACAAGATTACAGGTACACCATCATTAATAAGGATTTACTTTCCTTATTGAAACACCATACTCTAAGACGAAACATTTTAGGAAAAACACATGGGCTGAAAACCCAACAATCTCTCCCTCCAGACCATAAGGGAGGAACCGGCGCGGCTCCATTACCAGGAGTCTGCCCAAGCTGACTTGATGCAAAATTACATGGTTGGAGGGTGCAGCTCCCCTTGATTGAACAACTCATCACCATGTCCCCAATGGTGGAACAACTCTTGACCATCTTCTTCCTGGTCAGAACAACCATTGGAAAAGGAAATTTGGGACATCTTTTCCAGAACGCCTTTCTTCCTTATATGGCCATCACTCTGGTGCCATACGCCTGAAGAAATATCACCCATTGCACTCAAGTCATCTTTGTACACCAAGCTATGTGTCTTGTACATGGAACAACACAGACCTCCTCTAACAACCTCTAACGACCCATTAATAAGCTTCCACTTTCCATCACCAATATATTGGTGAAAACCTTGTCTGTTAAGAGCACTTGCAGACAGTATGTTGACACGCAAATCAAAAACATGCCTCACATCCTTCAATGTCATATGGTAACCAAGATCAGTCTCAATGCAAATGTCTCCCATTCCCGAAATCTTGGACCAACCTCTATTACCCATCTTCAACATCCCAAAGTCGCTTGCTTCTTATGTAGTAAAGAGCTCCAAGTTGGAAGTAACATGATAACTTACACCGGTATCCACGAACCAATCATGACCCTTATCACCAACATACAAACATTTTTGAACAGTGAGAAGCTCCCTCGAGATAGTAGCAGTAAAGTCATTATCTTCATTATCTTGGTAGTTGCCCTTCTTTTTGTCTTGTTTCCACTTTCGACACATCCGCTTTATGTGGCCCTTCTCGCCACAGTAGTGACATGTGCCACTAAACCTTAGACCTGAATTCTTGTCTTTACCCTTTACAACAAGGGCTTTTCCGTGCCCATCATCTATGCCAACAACTTTTCTTCTTGTTTCGTCGTTAAACATGTTATCCTTAACGCTATCCATAGACAATACACCGTCAAACGCATAATTACTCAAGGTCACCACGAAAGTTCCTAGCAACAACAATGCTAGCATGATATCCTCCATTCTTGGTTTCCACATCACCCAATTCGTGTGGGTGAGTTTAATCATTGTGCTTTTTACTTCACTCATCCTGACAACACCGAATCTGCCGAATCAAACCCTGGATCCATAGACGAACCCTTCTCTGATACCACTATTGTGATATCGGCCAATTATGTATGTCAAGGAACCTCAAAAGAACACAACAAACCAAGAGAAACAACCATAGAGATAAGACACAAAGAACACAGATTTAAGATGGTTCAGCAAAACTTTTGCCTACGTCCACCGGCAGAAAACACTCTCCACTATATTAATAATGGGTACACCAGAAAGTATAAGAAAACAATGACTCTCTCTTCTCTTCCTATCTCTCTCCTCTCTGCCCTCTCTCACCTTCTAACCGAGAATGAAACACACTTTAATCTTTGTCTCTGCGATACAAAACCTAGAACCAAACCTCTCATTATATAGCCATAAGGATATCAGATCTCTTCACCAAACATGAAATCCTATTCCTATTAGTGGTAGGCAATAATGCCTCATTCCTTCTCTGTAATCAACAAGATTATAGGTACACCATCATCAATAAAGATTTACTTTCCTTATTGGAACACCATATTCTAAGACTAAACATTTTAGGAAAAACACATGGGCTAGAAACCCAACACCTTTCTGGGGAAGTGATAATTTAGAAAAATGGTAATGTTGTCTCTTTCACGTTGATGATACTCCATAACTCAGTCTTCTTTATCTTTGTAGAACATCTATTCATAGTTCAATGGGAAACACTATCATGTGGTCCAGTGGAAATTATTTCTGTGACCGTAAACTTTCTCAGACTCAGAAAACAATTCCATTTCAATGATATAAGAGTGCTCGACCAAAATAAGCAAAATAACAAAGCGCATGCAGCCTCATACGTTTACGCTACACATGCCGAGTAAGTTATATCCTTAAGGTAAGAAAGAGAGAACACATATTCATATGTCAAATTGTCAATGCATTTTGTAGAAAAGTAGCGAATTTACTAACTTTTATCTATACAACATAACAATCACAACAGTGTAGCATATATAATCTTGTAGGAATTGGAAGCTTGATAATCACAAACAGTACTAAATACATACATATGACATACTGTGATAAAAAATACAATACGAAATGATAAGTTACCATAAGTGCGAGTACCATATGTCTTGGCTACAAGATCATAGAGATCAATCACAAGTTGGCTCAAGCTGATCTTACAGTTGGTTGATAGCTTCAGTTGTTTAATATAAGAACAACAATTTTGTTTTCTTTTAAGAACTGGAATTGGCAGAGACTCCCCACCTTGACTTGGTTAGCAACTGCAAAAGCACCCCACCCTTTAGTAAAGAAGGCCTGGTCACGGTAACAGGAAAGCTTCACTTTGTACCATTTTGTTCCCTCTGAATTTTTCTGGAAAATGAAGTCATAGTTTGGTGGTGAAAGATTTTCCACCTCGTATGCTTTGCACACGTACTGTATAAGCAACACAGAATCAACACAGAACCAACCAGAGATGAAAAGTAATTCACATAAACATTCAGAAGACTTCAGTTCATTAACAAATGTAGTTGCCTGGCTTGCTTACCACTTGACTTAGCTTGAGGATTTTGCTTGTAAAGTATTGCAATTTTGATTTGAACAGAACACCAGATTCTTGGGAATCTTCTTTCTCTTCCTTAACCTCTTTGAGTACAACAAATTCAGAAATCAGAATGCGCTTTCCTGCTGCTTCACATTCCAAAATAAACAAACCAGAACAAACCAGAATCAGAGAGAACCACAAGGCGCATGGATATTCCAATAGTGTACATATAGCATGATTAGCATCTGATTAATATAATTACCTGAGTCCTTAAGAGTGACAGGGTATTTTATTGGTCTACCACGAGGCCTCTTAGTACTCTCAGAAGTATTTTTTGTTGGATCAACAGGAGACCTCTTGCTGCTCTGAGAAGTAGTTTTTGTTGGACTACTGGTACGCTTCTTGTTATTCTCCTTGGTAGTTTTTGTTGGTCTACCATGAGGCATTTCAGTACTATTGGAGGTAGATTTTTCTGTATTGTTACTGTAGTCTACTTCCTCTTCATTAACTTCTTTGAGCATATCAGCTTCACAAACATAGTTTAACATCAACAACATTATCATGAGTTGTATGAGATTTAGTACTAAAAGTAGTGTATATTGCAACATCCAAGTGATCCAACCACATGCTTACACACCTGTATTGGCGATGCTAGATTTTCTTGGTCTCCCACGAGGCCTTTTAGTACTCCTAGTTGAGTTTGGGTTTTGGTGTGTTTTGATGTTAGGGAAATCCATTCTCTCACACCCATTCTTGTCAAAAACCTTTACGTTGAAACTCATATTTCCATTGTATACGAACACTAAAAACTCCTTGTCACCCAAGCAGGCATCTCTCAGAAACTCCTGCCATCCATCTTTCAAATACACATCTCCTCCTGATTTTCTCACTTCAACATTCCATGAAAACTGTGAGGATTGCTTCAATTTCAATGTGGCCCTTTTAGACGGTTTGTTCACAATGTGCTTCCGGATGAATCTTGGTGGGATTCTCTTCAAGACACAATAAAAAGAAAGGAGAAACCAGAATTTCAGACGATGCAATTCATGGAGAAGTGAAGGATATGCTTATAACATTCTAAACCAAACAGCTGCAGAACAGCAACATAATTTATGCAAGTGCATGAAAAATGATTACCAGATGCTCAATGCTGTAGCCAGGTAGAATAATCTGGAAGAAGCAAGGCTTTTTCTCCTCAACAGCATTCCGAGGTATCTTCACCATCTTTCCCTATGTCAAGGTAAATGATAATTTGTTTAGGAAAAAAAAAAAAGATACAAACAAACTAGCAATCTTCCAAGAAATCAATGAGTAAATTACACAAGAGAAAATTACACATATCCAACTTGCATATAGCAAAAGAGAACTAGAGAATGCTTCTTGAACTCTTATGCAGAAATTATCAACATGATCATCAAAGATGAAATTTGCGGGTACATGAAGTAATACTAGCACCTAGCAAAGGGTCTAATCATGTAGTTCAACATTTTGCTATTCATACTAACTGACGAAATCAAGGAGGAATAACATAGCCTTCAGCTAACTAAGTTCCAGCAAAAGTGGACCATTTGCATATACAAGAAATTAACATAGATCCGTGACGAACTTGGATATACATGTAAGTACGTACCTTGTAAGGTCTTATCTAAATGGTGAATCTTAACAATATGCTGGTTTAACATTGACCAAGAAAAGGCTATGACATAACCTGCAGCTAAGTTGGAGTAAATAAACAAGAAATTAAACATCAGTCTAGGGGAAAGCAGACCAGTTGAAACCAAAATAACCAAGGAATAATAGATCAGGTAGATAAATAATATATAAGCAGATGCACTAATCTTATGAAGAAATCCAAAACTTGCAATACCTGAGACTGCAGTTTCAAGCCCTTGAACTAGAGAATGAGTGAATGAGAGATAGTGTTTGATACATCTACAGTATTACACTTGTTTTTCCCAGAATACCTTCACACATTCCTCACAAAATGTCACAATCGTCGGGTTTTCAATAGATCACATAAAAATTGAAAAATGACAGTCCTGAACAGCATGCCTTGTTACTATTATTATGTATGGATTTTGAATTCAGTAGCAAGGTAAGTGTACATATATGGCTACATTGATTTATAGTGTGAACCTACTCCATCACACAGTGTGTAACTGTGTATGGTCCCAGGACTCCAAATGACAGCTAGAATTCCCATAAGTAACATAGTGATCCCATCAGATTTGAACTTCATTTTGCCTTAACTTGCATGCAATTGAGTGGGAGATTAATAATGTGCCTAAATTATTGAAAACCCTTTCTAAAACGTAAAAAAACAAAATGGAAATGGGGCTATAAATCCACTACCAATGCCTAGCTATATAGAGTGGTACAGTGAGTGAACACATTCAGCATTTTAGTAAATACATGATCATGATCAAAAACTAGTTGCCGATAGGTAACCCAATCGCCAGAGCTTTGAGCATGTCATCACAATGATCTTCATATATGATTAGCAACATTTGTAAGTGAAATCCAAAAAGCCAACACATCCTCCAGCGAAGTTAGCGAATTTATGACCTAAATTATAGAAGAGCTAGGAAATTGAACAAACCCTAATCTCATTTCCAGCCAAATGCATCTACTCGAGGAATTAAAAACATGCACCAACTCTTGCTCACAGCCTTGTCTTAATAATAAGAGTGTTGAGGGTTTCGTAAAATACCTTGGCTAAAGTCGTTGGGTAAGTTTACTCTTCCTCGATCTTCCATTTGAAATATTTCCAGCGCTAGAGAAGAGAGGATGCGACATAACAGTACTCCATCAGGCCATCTTTTACCATCTCCTTATTATTGTCCTCGTTGATTCCTTTAGCCATCTATATATCTATCTCTGTGTGTTATTTTTTTATTTATTTAATTTTTTTTTTTTGAGAAAGTTCTCTGTGTGTTACTTGGGTTAGGGAATTCAAAAATTTTATAAAATTTGACAATTTTTAGGATTAATAGGAGCTCCAACAGTATACCTAAAAGGAAAATGTTTGAGACACCAAAAAGTTATCCCAAATATTAATACCAAATGATGCGCCGCTTACCATATCATCAATTTTCCTACTAATTAGGTGATAATATGAATATCATAGTATTTGTACTTAAAGAAAAATGAATAAAAAGATAAAAATACATTTGTACCTAAAGAAAAATGAATAAAAATATAAGAATATATCATAAATTTCTTCTTTAATAGAAAAAAATATCTTCTTCGTTTAAGTTGTTGAGCATCATTTTGAATTCTATAGTGTTCTTATGGAAGCCAATTAATGTCGCTCAAATTACCAGAATTTCGTTTCTCTTTCCCACACTCCCCTCTCTTCGTAAAACTATTCTTCAAACATCTGAACTGAAGGATTGAATTAAAGAATAATATATAAGATTCTCATTTTGCTATACTTATACTGCAATTCATTTCGTTTTGTCATTGTTAACTTATAATTACAATTTTGTCATTGTTAAGTTATATACAAAGATAAAAAGAAGGTATCTAAACACAAAGAAATAATCACCAGATCAACCAACAACATGTCCATAGAGTTGGATGACATATGATTCAATTGCTCTTGATCTATATGATGACGACCTTGTAAAAGATCTAGATTTTTTTTTTGGAAAAAAATGTTTCATTTTTCTTGATTTTAAATCTTCTTTTTTTTTTTCGATGATTGATTGATTTAAAATCTATTGATAAAAACTAGAAAAGAATATATTGATTTTAATGTTTTCTGATATAAAAAATAGTACAGAAAATCCATGTAGCTATTCTTTCCAAATAAAGCTGATGAGTTGGAACATGGCACATCATTCGGTATAAGATTTTGGTATAAAAATTTGGTGTCTCTAGCACTACTCTACCTAAAATGTTGCTAAATTTTAGGATTGTTAAACAAAATTGCTAAAATTGTCAATCGATTCATGAATAAAGCACAACCTATATTTTCCCTTCTCTTTTTGCCCACGTGTCAGTTTATGATTTGTTAAAACTTATATCAATTACTATTTGGCCACGAGCTAAATTCTTATATCAATTACTAAATCTTATAACTATTGTTAAATTTAACAAAAATTTTACTGACACTGTGCTGCTAGAGATGCTCATGTAATGCATGAACTCCTTGTAACCTAACAAAAATAATTTTGGTCTTTGTACTTTTACTTTTTCATCCCTATATTTATCTTCTTTTTACACACTCTGCACTTTGAGTTTGAGGGACGAAGCAATGAGTCCAATGATCGTAATTAATTAGAAATATGATTAATTTTAGTTTACTCCTTAGGTTTTGGGTTAATATCGTTTCAATCCCTATATTTTTAATTTTAAAAATTTACCTCTTAAAGTCTTCAATTTTCATAAATTAGACACAAATGCTAAAATTCTGTCCAATTTGAAGATTAAATGATAACATGAAATCTTTAAAAATGTCTTAAAAGGTGATTTATGTTGTTATAAGACTATTTTAGCCCTTTAAGTAATTATGAAGTCAAAATTAATGTCCGAATTAGACAGAATTTCAGCAATTGTACATGATTTATGAAAATTAAAAACTTTAATGGGTAAATTTTTAAAATTAAAAGTATGAGGAGTGAAATGTTGTTAATCCCTAAACATCAAGAGTGTAAACTAAAATTAATCCTTAGAAAATTCGACCGCTCTATGCATATATGCATGACTAGTTAATTGACTATCTTTTTGGTTTTGAACGAACATTTCAATAGTTCATGTGGAATGATACTTGGGAAGGTCACAGATAAACGTAAGAAGGTCACAAATTATAGCTAGGCAAGGCTCCAGCAGTGAAGTTTGGGAACTGTCGTAGCTAATTTGGATACAGTTTAAGGCTTAATTTGGTATTGGGGTTTAAAAACTCGATTTTTTAAAAACTCAGTTTTAAATAAGCGACCCCAACCTGCTTTTTAAAATCGTGGTTATTTAAACTAAAAAGTTATAGATAAGCACGTTTTAAGATTTTACCAAACAGAAAATCTATATACAATAGTGATTATAAGTGATTTTAATCCCCGAAATTCAATACCAAACTCGTGTGAAATTAAGTTCTTCAAGGGTTTAGTAAAGAACTGGCTATTTGGAGAGCTTGATAGTTCTTCAAGGGTTTAGGGGAGACTTCTGAGCTCGCGGAGGGATTTTCTCTCTCTCTCTCTCTCTCTAGTTCGCTGCTTTGTTTATGCTCCTTGGTTTTTTGCCCCCTTCTCGTGATATGAGATGTGGTATTTATAGTGTTAACATGTCTCCACTTAAGGCAAGTAATGAAGATTCTGAATCAATAATATTTCCTTAATCGAATCAATGATGAATCTTGACTGATTGATTTACTTGCTGAACATAATCAAATCAATTAAATCTTAAGATTTAGATATGCCCAGATCGCTTTGGGTTGAATGTCCTGTTTTGATTAAGATCCTTAGCAAGGGGCGAGCCATCTCGCGGATATGGAAGGTATCTCGCGAGGAACCTTGATTTCTAAGCAAGCGGTGATTTCTGGTCCCACTTCACGGACGACTTATCTTGGTGCATGCGAACTCTGTCGTCTAGCTTCTTCGCGAGGTTCCCTATGCGGGGCCATCTCACCTCGCCTTTATGTAAATCTACGCGCGCGGAGCCATCTCACCTCGCCTTCATGTAAATCTATGCGCGCGGAGCCATCTCGCCTCGCCTTCATGTAAATCTACGAGCGCGGAGCCATCTCGCCTCGCCTTTATGTAAATCTACGAGCGCGGAGCCATCTCGCCTCGCCTTTATGTAAATCTACAAGCGCGAAGTCATTTTGCCTTGCGAAGTCCGGTTCGCCGGGCGAAGTCCAGTTCGCCTCGAGAAGTCGAGGACGCCTCGCGAAGTCCAGTTCGCCTCGTGAAGTCCAGTTCGCCTAGCGAAGTCTTGTTCGCCTCGCGAAGTCCAGTTCGCCTCGCGAAGTCTTGTTCGCCTGGCGAAGTCCAGTTCGCCTTGTGAAGTACAGTTCGCCTCGCTGATAGGTGCATTTTATGCAACGTTCTTAATGTATTTCCGACCCTATTTAGCTATGTATTTCCTTTAACAATATTGATTTTAACTTAGTTTGTGTTTTTAGGTCACAAATAAAGCCGAGGAGCACAAAAGAGGCAAAAGAGGAGAAATCTTGAAGGAGAAGGAATCCATATGGCGCAAGGAAAGAAATCAGAAAATCTGCTAGGAATAGTCAGTCAACTTCGATAGAAAATTGTGATCAGCTCACAACGATCCAGGAGATGAACTTTATATCAGCAGAAAGCTAGAAGAGTCTAGTTTTCAGAACTTTTCACAGATCGTCAATAGCTATTTTGGTGACCAAGTTATGACCGTTTGAGTGACCAAAGGTCAGTCTGACCGAATTTCTGATTTGGACCGGAACTTCAATTTCAAGGCCCAGACCACAACGGCGAGCCCATGGACGAAAATTAAAGGTTCTCTAACCCTAATAGCAGCTGTTCATATGTTCTCTATATGTATGAGGAGTTGGAGACGTGAAAGTGTCGCTTTTTGCCACAGAAAAACAACGTCTTTCATCTCCTTCAGAAATTCTTCTCCAAACACAAACCCTAGTTTTAGGATTTCTCTTGCCGTGCCTTCTCCTCTGTAATTCTCGGCGTAGTTCCTTGTTTCAATACTCAAAGTGTAATCTAAACTCAGACCTCATGTTTTCTTTTATTATCTATTCAATTACTTTAGTTTGTTTCCATCTCTCTTATTTGTTTGTGTTCATGAGTTGGATTTTTGATTGAGTTTGTTCTTATAATCATGAAAATCAGATCTGTACACTTGAGTTGTTGGTGTAATTCATGATGCTTTTGATGATCTAAATTATGTTTATATGTGTGATTGACAACTTATGACTTATTCTTAATCAATATGTGTCATTGTTTGTGTTAAGTTCGCGTCGGTAAACATGAACTAGAATGGTAAGGAGTTATAGGTTGCATGCTAGGATGTCTTTGAAGTCCGCGTCGGTGAATTACATTCTAACATGTTCAAGTTCATCCTTTAATCTATTTTGGATATGAAGTCCGCGTCGGTACATATCTATGAGAGGTTAGAAGGGTTTTAAGTAGTTAAGTCCGCGTCGGTAAATTACTTGAAACATGGAATTTGATTCGTTTCTCCATATGCATGATTTAGGTTGTTAGGGTTGAAATTACATAGCTACTTGATTATATGAATCTGATTTAGTGTTTTCTTGTGTGCAAAGAGACGATCACATGTATATAGTAGCTTAGGTTTTTGTTTTTTTTTTTTTAGTTTAGGATTTTCGTCACTCTTCTGTTCTCTGTTTTATTTTATTTTATTTTCGTATCAAACGATCTCCGAATCCCCTGAAACTTTGTACAGTAGTTCCTCTGTGTGTATAGTAGATCTCTGTAAATTTTCATATTTTTCTGAGTAGTTTAGGTTAGGTTTTTAATTAGGTTTTCGACTTCTGTTCTATGGAACAGTAGCTACTTTTGTAAATTGTTTAAATGTTTTATTACTTATTAATATTTGTTGTGTTTTTCTAACGCTTTGTTTTGCAAGGTACCCTCAATCCCCGGCCCTATACGATACCCTACTTACTCAATGCTACTAACGATAAAAAGGGTTTATTTGATGCAGGTTTTGTACCCGTCACTCGCGAACTCTACTCTCTAGCACTACAAGAAGAAAAGCCTTAGCCGACGAAAAAAAAAAAAAAACCATGCCGACAAATCAATTTTTCGTCAGCTAAAGTAGACTTTACCGACGAAATTTTCCTTCATCGGCTAAATTATATTTTCATCGGCTATAGTCATCTTTAGCCGACGAAATTAAAATTTCGTCGGCTAAATAATTTATTTTCGTTGGCTAAAGTCTGTGACTTTAGCCGACGACTTTAAACCTTCTTTAACCGACGAAATTATATTTTCGTCGGCTATAGTCATTTTTTAATTTTTTAATTACATACTATAGCCGACGAATACGTTAGGGTATTCGTCGGCTAAACCCTAAAATTTTTCTATTACCTACTATAGCCCTATATTCGGTGGTTATTTTGCGTAAAATTTTTATACGACTTGTTGCGTGTCATCGGTTTAAAACTATTTTCAGTTGGAGGTCCGGCCAAAATACGTAATTTAGACGGTCGAACGACCTTTTTCGTGCGTTTAGGGGTTTGACTTACGAGATTGGCCGTCCGGATCGAGCCCTTATTCTTTTCGGATCAAGTTGAATTTTTTCCCATACATGTATTTTATCATGATGGTCAGATCTGACGGTCGGATTTCTGTTTCTCAAGTTTAATCATCACAATCACAACATGCATACTAATGTATAAAAATACTTTTAGCCGACGAATTTCAAAGGTTTAGCCGACGAAATTTTCAAAGGACTTTAGGCGACGAAAATATATGACAAGTCGTCGGCTAAAGTAAAAAAAAATTCAAAATTTTCAACCAAAATTTTTTGGCGGTCAACCAAAATTTTCAAAGGACTTTAGCCGACGAAATTATATGAAAAGTCGTCGGCTAAAAGAACCTATAGCCGACGAAATATTAGGGTATTTCGTCGGCTAAACCGAAAACTTTTTCTGTTACATACTATAGCCCTATCTTCGGTGGTAATTTTGCGTAAAATTTTTATACGACTTATTGTGTCTCATCGATTTGAAAATATTTTCAGTTGAAGGTCCGGCCAAAATACGAAATTTAGACGGTCCAACGACCTTTTCCGTGCCTTTAGAGGTTTGACTTAAGAGATTGACCGTCCGGATCGAGCCCTTATTCTTTTCTGATCAAGTTGAATTTTTTCCCATACATGTATTTTATCATGATGGTCAGATCTGACGGCCGGATTTCTGTTTCTCAAGTTTGATCATCACAATCACAACATGCATACTAATGTTGTATAACTTGTTTATCAAGTGTTATGTAAATGTTCCGTTTCAAAAACAAACTATACGTAAAACCTTCAAACGCCAAAAAGTCATGAAATAAGATATGACAAGAATGTTGAAATACATCCACGGTTGAAAAATCACAATATTCCGGTAAATATTCGGTGCCGATAGTTGCGGTCAATGCAATTTTTCATTTTTCCCCCTATGAGTAGCCCTATGTTCGGTGGTTATTTTGCGTAAAATTTTTATACGACTTGTTGCGTGTCATCGGTTTAAAACTATTTTCAGTTGGAGATCCGGGCAAAATACGTAATTTAGACGGTCGAACGACCTTTTCCGTGCGTTTAGGGGTTTGACTTACGAGATTGACCGTCCGGATTGAGCCCTTATTCTTCTCGGATCAAGTTGAATTTTTTTCCATACATGTATTTTATCATGATGGTCAGATTTGACCGTCAGATTTCCTTTTCTCAGGTTTGATCATCACAATCACAACATGCGTACTAATGTTGTATAACTTGTTTACCAAGTGTTAAGTAAATGTTTCGTTTCAAAAACAAATTATACGTAGAACCTTCAAACGTAAAAAATTCGTGAACTAAGACATGACCAGAATGGTGAAATACGTCTACGGTTGAAAAATCACGGTATTCCGGTCATGTCTCGGTGCCGATAGTTGCGGTCAATGCAATTTTCCATTCTTTCTCCCTATGGGTAGCCCTATCTTCGGTGGTTATTTTGTGTAAAATTTTTATACGAGTTATTGTGTCTCATCGATTTGAAAATATTTTCAGTTGAAGGTCCGGCCAAAATACGAAATTTAGACGGTTGAACGACCTTTTCCGTGCATTTAGGGGTTTGACTTACGAGATTGACCGTCCGGATCGAGCCCTTATTCTTTTCGGATCAAGTTTCATTTTTTCCCATACATGTATTTTATCATGATGGTCAGATCTGACGGCCGGATTTCTGTTTCTCAAGTTTAATCATCACAATCACAACATGCCAAATGTATAAAGGTTTAGCCGACGAATTTCAAAGGTTAAGCCGACGAATTTCAAATGTTTAGGCGACGAATTTATAAAGTTTAGCCGAAAAATTTCATAGTTTTAGCCGACGAGTTTCAAAGGTTTAGCCGACGAATTTATAAAGTTTGGCCGACGAATTTCAAAGGTTTAGCCGACGAATTTATAAAGTTTAGCCGACGAATTTCAAAGTTTTAGCCGACGAGTTTCAAATGTTTAGCCGACGAATTAGTGTATAGCCGACGAAATTGGTATCTTTAGCCGACGAACAAATTATTTCGTCGGCTAAAGTCTTCGGGTTTAACTGCGAAACCCTAGCCTCCTCCCTGCATAGTTCTAATTATCTCAATTTTTTCCCTCTCCCGGTCTCCTCCCTCCTCCCTCCTCCCTCCCTCCCTCTCCCGGTCTCCACCTCCACCTCCTCCCTCCTCCCTCACTCTCCCGGTCTCCAAGGTATAGATTTATGCTATATTTTTATGCATATATATTTTTATGCTATATTTTTATGTATATGTGTTAATTTATTTTTGATTTCGAATTTAGTTTTATGCTATATTTTTATGATGATGTTGATATTGTTATGTAATTAAGTATTGTTATGTAATATTGGTTAATAAAACGTTAATAATATTGGTTAATAATATGTTATGTGTTAATAATATTGTTATGTAATTATTAATTAAGTATATCTATATATATATATATATATATATATATTGGTATGAAGTTATTTTTGATTTCGAATTTATTTTTATGCTATGTTAATTAAGTATATCTATATATATTGTTATGTAATTATTAATTATGTATATCTATTTATTGAATAAGTATAATTTTAAACATATATATGTTTTAAATATATATATATTTTATTGAATTCATATTTTTGAATAAGTATAATTTTAAACATATATATATTTCACATTATATTAAGTGTTTAAATTTAAGCATGAACATAATGAAAAAATATGGTTTCAAAAATATTTTTTATACAATAAAGACAAAATAATCTAAAGCCTTAGATTTGAGAAGGATAAGCTTGAATTTTTACTTTTTCAATGTTGCCTCAGCCTTGATTTAAATTAATATTTTAAATAGGATGAGCGGCTTTTTTCGATCGAAGAAGAGTTCGAAGGGCCAAAGGTCCGAATCGTCTGAGGGAACCTCTAGTAACCCCCAAACGACGTTTCAGGGCAGATGACAGCCAGACGTGCAAGCCTTCTGGAGATGGCGCCGGAGGTGCCCCTTTTATCGAGGCAGGCGGCCGTCCCTCGTTCCTCGAGGCAGCTGTGGCCTCAGACCCAGATGGAGGTGTCTGCACCTCGTATGCCTGAGATACACCGGGCGCCCACTCCGGGTCCTACTTCTTCGGATAGTGGGTCATCTGGGATACAGATGCCGCCGCCTCATCTGTTCCTTCAGCGAATGATACCGGCCTTACCTGTAGTCGATGGCTCAGGGACGCCGATTTATCCACTGCCCCCGCCAGTGGCTCCATCAGCGGCGTACCGGTTCGTGCCTTTTGATACGCCTCTTATTTCTGCGAAGGTATCATCATCGGCGACAGAGACAGAATCCGCCGCGAGCTCCTCAGGTAATCAGTGATGCATGATTATTTTTAAGGGTCATATATATTTTAATAATTAATTTGGTTTATCATGTGATAGGCACAAAGAAGAAGAGAGGCCCCGTCACAGGGAAGGCTCTCGAGAAGATCATGGGTACCGTGGGGAGGATCGTCATCAATACTGACGGGGATGGCCACATAGTATCGGGCGGGAAGTCGAGGACTTACTCCGGCCGCGTGGGAGCTCTCATTAGGGATAGAGTCCCTATGTTGTGGTCAGACTGGGGCGAGGTCCCGCAGGAGGTTAAGGACATGGTCCACAACGCGATGTCGGTGAGTTTACAAAATAATATTATGTATTACATTGTTGATTTCTCGAAAGGCTAAACTAATAAACGGTTAAATGCAGGTGTGGTTTGAGGTTCCCGAGCACCTGAGGGACAGCTGGGCCGACGTTGTGCATGGGGGAAGGTACGTTAGGAAGTTAATGAAAAACAAAATTGTATGTGATATTAATAATATTTCTAATATTTTTGTTGTATCTATAGGTATAAGGAGTGGAAGAACGAGTTGCGGACCCATTGGACTACGCACGGGAACACACGTTCTGGTACCCTTGCTGAGTTCCAATACAGGGAGTACGAGTGGCGTTGGCTTCTGACATCAGAATTCAACAACCCTCATAAACAGGTATTTAAATAAATTAGTTAGGTAATTCATCATTAAGTACGTGCGTTTTAAAATATTTTACTAATAGTTTACTTTTTTCTTTGAAGGCGGTTTCCCAGGTGAACGCTCAGAACCGGCAACGCAACACAAGGAACCATCATGCCGGTTCTAGACCGTTCGCTGTCTTCATGGACGAGGCGGCCAGGGAACATCCAGAGGTCAACCAGTACATCTATACGTACGAGAGGGCATATCCTGACTCCTAGGAGGATATTGTAAGTCATCTTACGTTTTTAAATTTTTAAATTTATGTAAAAATGTTAATTAATAATTTTTTTCCTATCCATATAGGCGAAGGTGAGGGAGGCTAGTGACGAGGTGATGAGTGCCTTAGTGAGGTTGACATGGCCGGAAACGCAGGAGGAAGAGATGTCCGAAGCCATGTCCTGAATAATCGACACTTCGGATCCGACGATTGGGGCGAGGATCATGGGCACAGCCTTCCCACCAAGTGCAAACAACTTCTACTGCCGGGGTCTAGGAAAGAAAGGCGAGGGGGTCTTGAAGACCACTCCAGGATTTCAACGAAAGGCAGCCTCGACCAGCAGCAGGACCACGTCCACGATCAGCAGGACGACTCAGCTAGAGTCGGAAGTTCAGAGACTACGAGAACAGCAAGCTGCTCAGGCTGCCTATAATACCTCGCAGGCAGCCTATGTTGCCGAGATACATGCCATCCAACAGGCCCAGTAGCAGCAGATGTTCCAGTACATGCATGACTTTACAACTGCCCAGCTTCAAGGACTTCTGCCTCCGCCCATGCCGCTACCCCAGCCGCCGCAACCTCCGCAACAGCCCCCAGAAGGATATTAATTTAGACGATATAGAATTTATGTAGTTGATGACTTATATACTTTTATGTGCTTGTTGTTGGTTATATGAAATTGTTTTGGTGTATTTTGCAGCTTGCTTGGAATGGTAATTCAGAAATTTCGGGGGGTTTTTTTTTTTTTACTGGAATGGACTTATAGCCGACGAAAAAAACCTTAATTCGTCGGCTAAAGTTTTTTTTTTTTAAATAAGTTTTAGCCGACGAAATATGCTTTAATTCGTCAGCTAAATCCATATAAAGCCGACGAAATATACTATATTTCGTCCGCCATAGATGTTTTTTATTTATTTTTTATTATAACCATTAGCCAACGAATATTTTAAATTATTCGTCGGCTAAAGTTTGGAAGATAACCGACGACAAAAAATGTCGTCGGCTAAAGTATGGACTATAGCCGACGAAATAATGTCGTCGGCTAAAGTCTGGATTATAGCAGACGACATTATTTCGTCGGCTAAACTCTAGACTATAGCCGACGACTTCTACGTGTGTCGTCGGCTATAGTCATCACAGACGACCCTTTCCCGACGACACTATAGCCGACGATGGTTCGTCGGCCGACGAATTTTTTTAACAGGCCGACGAAAATTTTTCGTCGGCTAAAGTACTTGTCCTGGTAGTGTAGCTCGCTTGACCGCTCGCGAACCATTACCAATTATTTTTGGGGATGTCTGACTAATTTAATTTAATTGATATCTGATCATCAATCGATACTTGATAATTGATTTTAATTGGGATTTAAGGTTTTGTTGTCGGCCGACCATTTCCACGTTGCCACGTGTTATTTCCGATGGCTTTCCAGTTTTGTGACTCACGAGCTATGTATTTGCTTGGATTATTCAACTGACTTTTATTATCGTTAAATTTTATATGTCTACATCTACACTCCTCATTCCTTCTCTGACTAGGAAAAGGTCACTTTTCCTCACCGGGCGGTAGTTCTCTTGGAAATAAGGCCTCAAGTAGACATCAAACAGATTTCCAGTCATGCCTTCAATGGTGTCATCTATTGGGAGAATGTGGACACGCTTTCCATACTTGACATCAGCGCACTGGTGAATGGAAACAACATCACCTAGCCTAACCCTAAGGTTGTTCCTCACAACCTTGTTCATTCTTATCTTTGGTCCTCCACAGGAATCATCAGCTAAAGCAATAGAAATTGTATCTCTCCTCTTCTTTCCCTTGATCAGGACCGTATCGCCACGAAAGAGCTGGAGCTTCTCCATGGTCGCCGGGTGGAGTTGGGCGACGGAGTTATCATCCATCACAGCTTCATCCACAATAAGGCGGTTTGGAGCCTTCTTGCGGTTGAGAATGGCCGTGCTAAAGTCCTTCTTATTTGTTCTTTCAGATTGGTTCGTCATGGTGACTTTGTGAGTTGTCAATCCACAGAAATTTGTGCGTTATGAGTTGTGAGGCTTTGGTTTGGGAAACGGGATTACTTATAGGAGAGGCGTGAAGCCAATTCCATTCTGGTGAGGAAAAGGAAAAGGTTTTCCTTTTAATGTTTGGATTCCTTCTCCTTCTACAATTATGAAAAATATAGCTGACTGAGAAAATAAAATAAAATTCTAGATGCCATGCATAACCTTATCCATTTCCTTCTAAAATCAGGAAACGTACAAATGCGTTCCGTTTTCCGTTTGGATTTCTTCTGCCATACTAATCAGTTGTTTGAGTAGACAGAGCACTAAAAAAGTGGCTTTCCCGGATTTATTCGTATCCAGGTCATTCATAAGACAAGTCTGAGCAGCATAGTCAAAGTGTGCTGCTCTTGCTAGGATCATCTGCTCATCTGCTGGTTTTGTTTGAACTTAGGCAAGGTTACAGTAGTATATATAGTTCATCAGAAAACTTTTTTTTTTTCATCAGACAACTATTACTACACAATTACACATAGGTTGATATTATTAATCTTGTGAGCTTTTAGGGGTTCAATTATAATTTTCCAAACAATATCATGGCTTTCTGAGACATTTCATTCACTAGCTGTCTTTGCAATTTGCATGGTAATTGCCTCATCCAAAAGCCAAGAAACCTCAAGGCGTTCCTGCTGCACCAAATTTATATTTGGCTCAATCGACAAACAAAGCATATCAAATTTGTAGGACCTTTCCCTGAGACTTGAAACAAAATAGTCAAAAAGAAGTTCCTTATTACCATAATATCGGTATAATGCCTATAATCTATCATTTTTCAAGAAATCAATAATAATGTACTATACAACATCCGATTCTTCTTATTTTGCAAGTCCAATTCAAATTGAAAAATTAAACAACGTAATGCTTTATGCTTAACAACATAGTGTTAACAAAAAGAAAGCTCATGCAGCTACAGACCATAAATTTCAAACTTCATATATCATATCGTAAATAACTTCACCTCTTCACAATGTGTGTAACCAATTTGTTATCTTTCGGAAACTCAAAGGAGCAAACACTATCGGCTTCAACTTTGTTAACAGGTGCAAAAGCATACTATCTTCAATTAAGTATACCACTGTCTTGAGGGTAAGGCCCAAGCTTCATAGCTTCCCTCTGGAGGGTACCCATTGAAGGAGATAGAATAAAATAGACCTATTGGTGTAGTACAACAGAGAATGAGATCACCAAGACGTTCCTGTTGCCCTGTGTTGGTTTCCAGTTACCAGGAGTAAGATTGAGTTACTACAATAATGGCCTATAATATTCTTAAAGGAATATGACAAACAGACGGGGGAGGGCAAAGTTCAGTAAAACCCTATTGTTTTCATGTTCCTTTAAGAATACTCCAAGTAACTACAAACCAACATAGTGAATGGTTGGTTGGTAAAACACTCGACCATGGAAACATGAAAACAAAGTATATGGTTGGCTGGTTACCGCTCTAACATGTTTGCTAATCTTTTCTGCAAAATGGCGGAACTTGGATCTGAACGATTCAGCAGATACTACAACAGTATAATCTTCATAGTCTTCTAGCACTTATTAAACCTCTTTGAGCAATAAGAGTCAGAAGTTGGATGGCGCTTACCTGCAGCATCAGATACAAAATAAAACTTGGCTAAACCAGAGACACTAGGTATACAAATTCCAAGAGTGCACATAGCAACATTCATTTTAATCTTTACCTGATGTCTCTTTGCAAACGGTGAAAAATTTCCCTGGTCTACCATGCCATTTACTGGTTTAAGTAATGGTATAATTTGATTAATTTCGATGTCTTATTTTGTCAGGAAAACCAACTCTATCATACCCTTTCTTGTTTAGAACATCTCCGCTGAAACACATTCTCCACTACAGATGGACACTAAAAGACTTTTGTCGCCTAAGGATATCTCTTCCAGGATTTGCTAATACTCCAAAGATTGCTTCAATTTCAGTCTTTTCCCTATCAGCCATTAATCTCATCACTATATGCGTCTGGAATTTTTGAAGGAGAAACTGAAATTTCAGATAATGCAATTCATCAAGAGTGCTTATAACACTCTTGATGTTATAGCCAGGAAGAATAATCCTGAAGCCTCTTGTTCCCAAAACCATTGCCAGGTGCTCGACTCAGGATACATAGATATACTCAGCAATGGGAAGAATCTACCCGACTGTAGGCTTTTTGCTTAATTATCTTATTGTCATCCATAAGCAGTCTCACAGCTGCTGCTTCATCCCATAGTCCGGCATCAGCATACATATTGTATAACAATACATATGGAGCTGAGCTTTCAGGTTCAAGTCTCATTAATGCTTCAGCTGCAACTTTTGCGAATTCTGTATTGTTATGCACTCTACACGCACTTAACAATGCTCCCCACACAGCCTTATCTGCTTCAAATGGCATGCTATAGATCACATCCATAGCCTCCTCAAGCTGTCCATGCCGTCCCATTATGTCCACAAGGGATGCATAGTGTTCAATACGTGGCTCAATACCAAAGTCACTAATCATGGATTTTAATTGCCTGCGCCCTTCTTCAACTAATCCAGCATGAGCACACGCATTTAACACTGCAATAAATGTTATATAAGTAGGTTGCACCTTTAACCACTTCATCAAAGTGAAAAGTTCTAGAGCCTCAGCAGCAAAACCATGAGATGCATAACCTCCGATCATTGCATTCCACGAGATCACATCTTTCTCACGTTTCATCTCATCAAAAATTGTGTGTTGTGCAGATCAAAGATATCCAGTACTAATTACAATTCACAATTTGATATGTGTTGTGCTACTTTTATGAAGTTTTATCAATAGCAGAATAGGCCTATTGATCAGTTAGAAAGGAGATAAAAGAGGTTGGACTGCTCACCACACTGTGAGGTAAGGAAACAATGCTTGTAAACTGGGGGACTCCGGATTCAGACAATTCAGCAGATTCCTGAACAGGGTTGTCATTGTAATCTTCTTCGTCTTCTACTTCGACCTCGTTATCAGCTTCACAACCAAAGTAAAACATAGAAGTGACATGATCATGAGTAACATGAGATCCGGTAGTAACTAGTAACATCGATATATATAGCATCAAAGATCAAACACAAGTACCTGAATTGGCTTTGCTACATTTCCTTGATCTACCTTTAGGCCTTTCAGTACTGTTAGGAACTATGGAGTTTTGAGGTGCTTTTATGTTATGGAAATCCATCCTCTTACACCCATTCTTGTTAAAAATCTCTACAGTGAATTGCATTTCCCCATGGTAGAAGAACATTAAGAACTCTTTGTCACCCAAGCAGTTCACCCTCAAGAACTCCTCCCACCCTTCTTTCAAATACACATCTCTTCCAGATTATCTCACTTTCATTCTCCATGAACCCTCAGAAGATCCTTCCAAGTTCAATGTTGCCCATTCAGACAGATCATTTGCAATGTGCTTTTGGGTGAACTTAGGTGGAATTCTCTTCCAGATTTATGCAACAAAAACATAAGGACAGACTAAAAGTTCAATACTTCATATACAAGTGATGGAGAGCTTAAAGATGCTTGTAACACTAACTGAAAACTACAACATTCAAGAGATTATATACATAATAGATCTATATATAGCAGTAGTATATATGAGTTACCAGATGTTCAGTGGTGAGACTAGGATGCATAATATGGATGAAGCTAGGCCTCTTCTTCTCAGTAACTTTCCTCCCCATTTTTTCTGCTATGTCAAAGTGCAGCTATTTGCTTTGACTATGTAAAACGTGGCCATAGAGAAAGGTAATGATTACAGATGACAAGGTTACACAGTAACTATCTCAATAATTTCTGACTCTTGGGGCTAGTGTCAGGATAAGCTACACATCACTATAAATTAGATTTTTTTTTATTTTCGAAAATGGGTAAAGTTATTTGGTCACACTGAGGTATGGGCAGTACCTCCATCTATGGTACTGAAGAACGGGTTTGAGCATTGCCTTTCCCTTCTAGTTTGGGCCTCACCTTGTGTGGTTACTCTTTCTGGGACTAGAAATTACTTCAGTGAATTCTTAAAATCGGAAACAATTCCATTTCTATGGTATAAGAGTGCTCTACCAAACCAAAGCAAGGAAAAGAACAAAGCATCTTCTTACATTTATGCAAGTCTATTGATCAACATGTCAATACATCTTCTACAAACAATAGAGAATTCATTAATTATAATCTATTATACAACATAACACTCACAAGAGTAGCATTGTTGTAGGAATTGGAAGTTTCATGATCCCACATAACACTAAATATAGAGACGACATATGTAATACGATACAATACGAAATGGGAAGTTACCATAAGCAAAAGTAGTCGAGTACCATATGTCTCGGCTACAAGACCTTAAAGATCACTAGCTAGCTCAAACTAATCTTACAGTTGGTTGACAGCTTCAGCTGTTCAATATGTGAACAACAATTTTGTTCTCTTTTAGGAGGTGAAATTGGCACAGACTGCCCACCTTGACTTGGTTAGCAACTGCAAAAGCATGCCACCCTTTAGCCATGAAAGCCGTGTCACGGTAACGGCAAAGCGTCACTTTGTACCATTCTGTTCCCTCTGAATTTTTCAGGAAAACGAAGTCATAGTTTCCTGATGAAAGATTTTCCGCATAGAACGGTTTGCACATGTACTGCATAAGCAACACATGATCAAGTGAATCAACACAAAACCATCCAGAGCAAAAGAAATTCACAAAAACATTCAAAAGACCATAATTCATCCACAAATGTATATGCTTAGCTTGCTTACCACTTGACTTAGTCTGTGGATTTTTCTTGTAAAATATCGCAATTCGGATTTCATCAACTCCCCAGGTTCTTGGTACTCTACTTCCTCTTCTTTAACCTCTCTGAGTACATCAAATTCAGATTTTGGAATGTGGTTGCCTGCAGCTTCACATTCAAATTAAACATGGCAGAATCAGAAAGAGCTACAAGTTACATGGACATTCCAATAGTGTATATAAGTATCTGATTAAATTACCTAAGTCTTTACAAGTGACGGGGTATTTTCTTGGTCTACCACGAGGCCTCTTAGTACTCCCAGAAGTTGTTTCTTTTGGTCGAACAGGAGACCTCTTACTACTCTCAGAAGTAGGCATTTCGGTACTCTTGGAAGTGGATTTTTCTGTATTCTTAATGCAATCTTCTTCCGCCTCTTTAACCTCCTTGAGCACATCAGCTCCATAAACATAGTATAACATCAAGAACAGTATCATAAATTGATGAGATCCAGTAGTAATATTGTATATTGCGACATCCAAATACTGACATACCTGAATTGCCTATGCTAGATTTTCTTGGTCTCCCACGAGGCCTTTTAGTACTCCTAGATAAGGTTGTGAGTTGGTGTGTTTTCATCTCAGGGAAAACCATTCTCTCACACGCATTCTTGTCGAAAACCTTTACGCTGAAATGCATTTTTCCAGTGTATATGAACACTAAAAACTCTTTATCACCCAAGCAGGCATCTCTCATAAACTCAAGCCATCCATCTTTCAAAAACACATCTTCTCCTGATTTTTTCACTTTTACATTCCATGAATACTCCGAGGATCGCTTCAATTTCAATGTCGCCCTTTTAGGGAGTTTGTTCACAATGTGCTCTCGGACAAATCTAGGTGGGATTCTCTTCAAGACACAACAAACAGAGAGCATCAGTATTTCAGATAATGCAATTCATGGAGATCGATGTGAAGGATGCTAATAACATTCCAAACCAAACACCCGCAGACACAACAGAAGTAAAGAAAATGCATGAAAAACTTATTACCACATACTCAGAGTTGCGGCCAGGTAGAATAATCTTGAAGAAGCTAGGATTCTTCTCCTCAATACCATTAGTCGGTATCCTCACCATCTTTTCCTCTGTCAAAGTGAATGACAATTTGTCAAGAAGAAAAGGAAAAATAGATCAAAAGTAGGAAGCTCCAACCCAGAGCACAAACAAACTAGCAACCTTCCATGAAATCAATAAGTACAGAAGTATTAAAAGGACCTGAAGCTGATCAAATGAAACAACAACATATTCAAACACCAATGTCCAGCAGATCTCTGGAAAGCTACATAAAAGTAATTATGTTGCTAACAAAGCATCCTAAATAAACCTCTGAATCTTCGAAGTACCTTTCCTAGACTGATAATGCCTCTTTATTTAAACAAATAATGTCTTCTTATGTCATTTTCTTAATCAATGAGCATATAGCAACATTTCTTTGGAAAAAAATCACAAACAAGGAAATCAAACTGGAAAACCACTACTCAAGCAAGATATTAGTGCCCTCGAGGAAAAACAGAACCAGAAAAATGTAGTATACTGAAGAATACATCAGAGAACAAGAAAATCAACTTGAACATACATATTATGAAATTAACATTGTCCTGGAAATTAGTATAGTATTAGAGGCATGGAGAAAACAGCAATCATTCAAGACCCAGAAAGGTAAAATGTTCAGAAAATTGAAGAACTCACCCCCACAAGGCTTGAGCTTGAGAGAACAGATAGAGATGGGGTATTTGGCAATGGTTTTTTGTTTGGTGAAGACTTTATAATGAATTTGAACTTGATCTACCAAAATAATGGAGACCCATCAGAGTTTAAAGTGATTCTCCTCTTTGTAGAAATACGTCAAGTCACTCTTAAATTGCAGTGAAGAAATGGAAAATGGGGAACATGATCAGTGACCCGTATTGGTTACTTTTTTTAGTATTCATGATAATTGGATACGTTTATGGCAGGATTTCCAAAAATTTCCATTTAGCAGCCTAAGATTCCAATTCATATTCCAGGGAAAAAGAACTGTAATTTCAAAAAGTTATGAGAGTAAAAGTAGATATCATCTTTTCCTAGATGCAACAACTCTCACACGGGATCACTGTTGCATGATTTGAGCATGCAAATCCAATTCATATGCAAATATTTCAGGCTCACCAAATCTAGATTAACGCTTCTAATCTCATACACCTTTGGGACGATAAATACAGCATAATAAATACCGACATATCAGGTGGTGAGAAGAGACCACTATAAGTTGAAGTTAGCTCACAAAATAAATGCTTGAAAGTTGACACTGCTTAACTGCTGCTTCAAAAATGATCAGTTGCTATTTCTTAATTATGTGAACCACCGTCTTGCTTTTGCTCTCGAGCTCAAACAAGCAATCATCTCCTATCTTGACTCCGTTATCCCTAGCAAAACCAATCCATCCATCACCCAATTGGATTGTAGCATTGCAAGGAGTACTGCTTGCTTCCCATTTGTCTCCCTCTGTATTTTCCAGGATGAATTTGTAGTAGCCAGGAGGAAGATACTTCTTACAGAAGCCTGTTGGAATATTCTGCATGAAGAGCATGAAATCTATTTATTTAACATGTAAAGATGTTATATTCATAATATCCTACATGAAAAAAGTTATTAACGGAATCTAAGGTACAAAATGAAGGCCGATGGACAAGCAGTTCTTGCAGTTGTAATAATGAAAGAATAAAAGTAAATACGTTGGCTTGCTTACCACTGCATAAACTTTATTAATGGTTTTGACAAAAGCTTGGAATTTGCATTCGGTGTGCTGTATGTGTGTTCAGCTTCAACTTCAAATATGAAAGTAAAACATTAGCAACTACATGAGTTATTTTGATCCACGAAATTGTGCCTTTAGCAACATCAGGTCACACAAACATACCTGCACTATTGCTCACCTCTGAGTCTACCACATGGTCTTTTAGTATTGTTACCAGATTCACCATTTGCAGTGTGTTCAGCTGCAGTAGTTTCACATACGAAAGTAATACATGAGCAACCACATACGTTATTTTGATCCACCAATAATACGCATTTGGCAACATGTGGTCACATAAATATACCTGCATTATCTCTTCAGCACAGATCCGCTAATTAATCAAAAACAGATATCCCATGCCATCATCTTAATCAGGACACAGAAAAACTCTTAATTCGATATTTGTTCAAGACACTTACAACTTCCAACTATAAAGGTAAGCACAAGTCTAAAAATAAAAAGGGTAAAATATTGTATAGTTGTTAAGACCCACCTGAAATTTCACTCTAAAACCCGAAATAAGTCTTATGGGATCCACCTCTAAGAAAAATTTACTGAAAAACTTGGCAAACCTCTCTTGTAAATAAACAACCATAACCCGGAAAATTCAAAAATTACCCCCCTAACGAAAAAATCAACCTCCAATTCATCCAATAAATATCTAAATAATATAACAAACTTCAACCTTCGAGAATTCAAAAAATATAACATAAGTCTTAGGTATACGCTAACCCCAAGGGTAATCAGAACTACTAAAAACTAGAGGGAGCAAGAAAATACACTGGTAAGTTAAACAGGTAACCTACTGGTGAAAAGTGGTGAAGAAATGGGTAAATATGTCTCGCCTCCTACTAGTGCCAACCTGAACTCTGTAGACTAGGCATTTTTAAAACTAATGGCCTAGGGGAAAACATTCGTAAACGTTAGAGTGAGTTGACAAAAATAAAAAGAATAAATAAAGAAAATAAATAACAATATTTATGCTTTCCCAATTTAAATTCCAAAGAAAATGAATGCATGCTTCAAGCGATAAATCTTTTAACTCATAAATATCAAGCATCTTCGGCTCAAAAATATATATATCAATATATATATATATATATATATGTATTTACACACGTCCATACTCCCTATATAATTATTTCATAGATTTAAAATAATTTACATAAGGCTACTACGCTAGAGTCGAACGCTCACGTCACGTCTTAATGCGGTGCTACACACGCTATTAAGGTGGACAGACGGGTATATAAATATGTGCTCATACCCCCTATATGAATTAAACACTCATATATGGCTACTACGCTTGCGTCTAACGCTCATGTCACACCATAATGCGGTTATATACTACGGCATTAAGGTAGACATACACATATGGCTAACTAACATTTATATACATACTATTCTCATAAAAATGTTTATAATTTACTGAAAAAAACTCATTTTCGGTAACACTTCAAAATAAATAAAATCGTCAAATAAAAATGATATCAAATACTCCAACAAAATAAATTACTCAACAATAACAATTTCATGCATATTATTTAAAACAAAAGTCCACTCACTAATTAGGCATAAGTCTGATGTCGGTTCGAGGCCTCTTCAGCTCAAGCCTCCTCACGTCATGTTTCAAAAACATAAATTAATCCCCAACTATATACCAACTGTCACGCCCCGACTCTTAAATTTTACTTTATTTACTAGCATGGTGTTAATAAGAGGTTTACCGTCTTCGTCATTGAGTTTATAATTTAATTGGTCCCCAGAGAGGTTGTGGGGGACGATTATTTAGAATGAATTATTCGTAGGAAAAAAATATGACGACGGTAAAAATGGTAAATTTTGACTAGTAAAAGGTAATTTTTATTGGGATATTATTTTGGGGTGTTGAATTTTTAGAATTGGATTAAATGGGGTGTTGGACCGGCTGGGCCGAGCCCAACTCATTTTCCTCTCTCTTCTCTCTTCTCCCCCCCGTTTCTCTCTCCTTCCCGAGTCTCCCTCCACCCGAAAATTTTCTAACCGCCCGTTCGCCGCCATCCGACCGCCCTAGACCTCCGCGCCGGTCCCAATCGATCAGTCTCTGACCCAGCTTCCATTCTAGACCGGTGGGAGCCACCCTAGTGCCGCCGTGTGAGAGAGAAGCCGCTCGAAAGCCCCATTGCTGGAGTGGTTTTCTCGCTGGAACTTCCTCCTCCGGCCGCCATAGCCGGAGCTGCTAGGCTCAAAAGGAAGCCCTTCTCCCATGCTCCAATCTCTACAAAGGACTCCCTCCCTATCATACCTATCATATTGAGTGAGTTATAACCATTTTCGTAAAGTAGGACGGATCTGTCCGAGAATCTGATTTTGCTAAAACATTCAAATTTGACTGGACTTTTTGAACATCTCCTAATGAACCAGAATGTGTGTAATATACGGTTGGAATGATAAATGAGTCTAGTTTCCAAAACCGTTTACGGTTCGTTCATATATATTTTCTAGAGGAAGTTACAGTTGTTCTAGTAACTGAAGGTCATGCTGCGCGGAATCTGATTTCATGCACGAACTTATATTTTGAGTTCACAAGCGGCCTTCTCCTCTATATCTAAGTGTGAAATATAATGTTTGAGGACAATACGGCATGATCTGGATAATAATTGCCCAATGTCACATTTGAAGATATGTTAAAAAATATTGACATGCTAAGTTATTGAAACTTCCGTGATTAGTAAAAATAAGGAAGAGCCCTATGATTGTTATAAAGATCAGGGGGGTGCGAACTTCAGGGGGAGTGTAGCACATACATACATGTCATTATCAAATGTGAAATGTGTGTTGTACTCCTTTTCTCCTACGATCAATGTTCGGTTTTTCTCCCACATGATTTTTGTGACTTGACGAGGCAACATAACTACACCATCGGCATAGCAGCGCGCGGCACAAGTGGGAGTGTTCTAAGATATTCTATATCTTTCTAGATATACTTTATGTGTGCTTTGGTCTTATGCCAATAGGATATGTAGTTAGTTTGACTAGATCTCTATGTATTCCTTATTTTTACCATATTGGTATTGTGTAATTCTCTGTATAAAGGGCTCCTATCAATGAATAATATATCCATCTTTCACGATTCTTTTACTATCTCTCTCATTCTCTACACTTTACCCTTCATCAAGATAAATAATATATCAAACAATTCATTCTGCTAGAATCTTGATATCTTCAAGTACATGCATGTATTTAAACAAGCATCAACTAACAAAAAGTCCTGCTATAATTGCGACTCTATTTGCTTTGTCACAATGTTGACATAATGAAAAGAATCATTATATTGTAGAATGCAGTTTTCCTACCATATTACAACGAGAAATTAAATCTCAACGACCCTTGATTTCACAATGCCACTAGGTTGTTGCGACTGTTTAACCAAACAAAAGACACACGGCTTAGAATGAATAAAACACACAAAAATATAAGTCCAGACCTTTTGTTGAGAGATGAGTTCACACCAGACCATTGACCAGAATTATGGATGGAAGCATTGACCATTGACCCACCATTGTTTGACTTATAATTTATTAGATCTTATAGCTTTTGTTAGAGAGAGAGAGAGCGTTTCAAATGATTTAACCTTATAAAACTTTTTTTGTTTTATAAGAAACCACTTAATTTTGCAAAACCAAACATTGGCTTATCGATTTCAACAATCAATCCCATAGGTAAGGGCTTAAGCATCATAAAATTTTCTCAATCAACATGCCTATGCCTTAAAAGGTAAATATCTCTTGAAAACTTGCCGCGTAAGCAACATCAACTTCCATAACCGCTTCTTGGACAAGATCCAACACAAATGCCTGGATAACCGTTTTGGCGCGTCTCGCATGAATAATTACTAGCAATACAGCGCCATCATCCCTATAATCTTCCTATTAGGTTTGATTCCAATTAATCTAGTCAATTTGAGAGTTGGTTCTTTCTCGTCTCGTCTTTTAGGTTTGTTGCCATATAATTCTTGTTTTTCTCTTCGTCGTCTATTTTGTGTATTAATTTATCATCTCGGACTGTTATGAACATTGTATGGATCGCCAGGAAAGGTTTTAAGTATATGCAAAATGGTTAATGGTTTGTATTTTGATTGATTCAGATTGGTGAAGGTGAAGTCTCCAAGATCATCATGGGGACGAAATCGAAATCGAAGAGGAAGATGATGATCGTGATCATGGTGTTGTTGGTTACGATGATGATGATGATGTTTGTTGCGGATGCTGGTAGTGATACAAATGGTGTGTTTGATCCTTGCTCAGATGCAACAATCCAAAGATGGGACGGTTTTACATTTGGTCTTGCGTTTTCAACCAAAGACTCGTTCTTTTCCAATCAGACTCAACTTTCGCCCTGTGATAAGCGTCTATCTCTCTCAACTGCACAACTTGCTCTCTTTCGACCCAAAGTCGATGAGATCTCTCTCCTTTCCATCAACAGTAGCAACTTCAATCCGGTATGAAAACTTAACTCATCATTTAGTTGAAAATATAAGATAGGTTTAACTCTGTGTGTTCATGTATTTCTGAACTTGCAGTCTCAATACTCAGATTCAATTACTTGATTCTACCACTTCCGCATAGATTTGTGAGGCTAATCTTACATTAGAGCATAGAGAGATTTTGAGTGTGCCAGAATCTATTGCATTTGCATAGAAGTTATATATTGAAAATGATTTTGTATCATACGGTTTAGACTTTCTGGGACTTACTAGTGATGCATAGCTGTTAAACAAAAAAACAACAAAATGATGCATAGAAAAGCAAATTTACATGAGATTTTCTTTGCAAGCATATACAGTGCCACATGTGTAAACACATTTCAAGATTCTTCCTCAGAAAGCACTTGAAGTGTTTTTAACTTGGAAGCAAGGCGCAGCTAGTCATATACCTTGAAATATCAGTAGTATTTTTACAAATTCTCTTCAAGATTAAAGTTAGATTAAGGGCAAATCTCATGAGTTCTCAGGCCAAGGCAGTAGGGTACATGGTGGCATTTGCTGGACGCAAGTATGCAGCAAGATCACCCCCAATATTGGTTGCTGATGACTCGAATACCATAACTAGTTTCACCTTGGTACACCCTCCTAGCCAATTCGATGTATTTCTCGCTTCCATTCTTGAAGCAGTTTTGAACTCTGACTTTTGTTCCGTCCACAGGTACTTGAATTCGACAGGGGTATTCTTCAAAACTTGTACTGGAAGAAATTTGGGTGCAAAGCGTGCTCTGGGGACTACTCTGTCTGCCTTAATGGTGAGGACTGTGCCGTACCAACTTCAAAATGCAAAAGCAATGGTGGGAGTTTTGACTGCAATCTGAGCATACAGTTAACCTTCTCAGGAACAGACAAACATCTTCAAGTTCTTAACTCATGGTATGAGGTGAAAAAATTACAAAGTTACTCGCTCTACAGCCTATTCAAGGATTTTCTGATATGACCAACCCGCCGGTAATGAAAGGTAAGATTGTGCCAGTACTAGGAGGAAAAATTCTTCCTAACGGAAGCCTATTCTGAAGTATGTAATTATATTCAGTGAAGAGTTATGCAGATCATGAATGGTACTTACATAGCACATGACAGGCTGATAACATTATGTTAACAAAGTACAGTCAATTCAGCCAAGCTCGTAACCTGTATGGGACAAAATGACTCGATTTGTACAAGAAAAAAGGTTGCCGTTTTGGCAAGTTCCTGACTTTATAAAACGATTTTTGTTTGTGACTGCTTTGAAGTATTTAATGAACTATGTGGTTGGAAATGTTATTTCTCATTCTGGATGCAGAATCACAAATATACATGCTTCAGAAGACTAGATATTACTGATACTCCCATGTACTACAGAAACTGCAACTTTGTTTCTTTTGTTTTTTTTTTTTCTTATGAGATCACGGAACTGCAATTCAAGAAAAATTTACATATGCAATATCAGTTATCCACAAAACATTAAACCGCCCTGCTAACAAAAAAGGAGTATCAGACATAATAAGTGTTTGGTTTCTTACAACCTTTCACCAACTGTTCCAAGACTATTTGCAATACTTCAGGGAATCATGTCAAATTTGTCACCTAGAAATGATTAGTTGCTCCTCATCCGTGTGCTCCTTCTTGGTTCCTTTATCTTCTCACCATCAACAACATCACCAGCAGCTTCTAGGTTACCCAGGTCTTCTGCAACAACATGTGCAATACTCGTCCTTGTGCTCCTTCTTGGTTCCTTATATGATTCACCATCAACATCACCACCAGCATCTAGCTTGCCTATGTCTTCTCCACCAACAAGTGTACCACTCATCCTCGTACTCCTTGTTGGATCTTTCTTTGTCTCCACATCAACATCACAAGAAATAGTAGCAGCATCTAGCTTGCCCATGTCTTCTGCAGGAACATGCTCACTACCCAAGAAATTCACATCTTTCCCCATGAGGTGTCCCTCCTCCATTTCTTTGTTGATATCATCATGCATTAAATCCTGTGTCTGTATAAGAATCATTTTAATGCCAGTGCACTCAAGGATTGTCTATGTATAAGCACCATACGTCTGAAGTATGCCACACTTATAACCCAGTTTTATGAACTGATGCACGGAAAGAATTTTGTCATTGGCTCCACTAGTCAGGTGTTTTTTTTTTAACCTTCTGGTCTTTCCCTTCCACTATGTAAACAAAAGATATGATACCCAAACTGTGGACTGAATGAATGTATGTGTACATGCATATGAGTGTGCACTATAATGCATTATCCCTTCCATTTGTTTCTTTCAAAAAAGTATAAGGAAACAATCATATCTGGCATCAAGGATCTGTGGCTTACCTTCCTCTTCAAGCAGACACTGCAGTTACAGATACCTCGACAAACACGGCACACCCAATCAGGATTTTGTTTGGCTTCAATCACATTCTCTCCATATATGTGGAAATTGAAAAGTAATGAATGCTAACAACTGAAATAGTGGCATGTCTTGGAAGCCTGTTGTAACTTGTCCTCAAGGTATGGGTAATACTTTTTATTCTTATTGAAAAGAAAATAGAAACTACGAAATTTAAAGAAAGAGACAAATGAAAAAAGAAAACCTACCTCATATCCAAGCAATCTCCACAAAATTTCCCTTGAAACAAGTCACATTTGCTGCAATGTGTAAGATCACCAAGAGTTCTCTGCCTGAAAGGAGTCATGTCATGGTCCAGCAAATTTTACCAAGTGAAATTACAACTTTATGTAGCAACTTAAAAGCAAGCTTGACCAAGCAAATTTAATCAATTGAAAGGACACATTTATGCAGCAAAAGCAAGCTTGTATAACACCCTAGATATGTAGTACGATGAACCCAATTAACAATAGAATGAGCTCCTTTGCTACATAATTGGAGGGATACTATCATTCGTTGGATTATAAAGGGATCCTCAAGTCTTTTGGCAATCTTAGATTCAGAAAAATAAATTTACTCTAGTACAAAAGAATAATACTTGCAAGAACCAGGCAATAAACTGCAAGACCGAAGAAGAAGGAAGAAAAAATTCCTCCAGAAAAGAACTAAATGTGATGATAAGAAGACTCTGTTGGACAAGCCACTTGACCGAGCTGAATCTGCCTACGTAACATGACGAGGCTATGCATTGTTGATGTGCAGTAAGTTGTTTCTAAACCCTTGAAATGTTCTATATAACAGGAAATATCTTATTGTTCCTAGCATATTACTATGAATTAAGTTGTTTCATCTTCGTTTCACTCATAATAATATACATAAAAATGTCAGCTGCAGGAATCAACCACTGCACTGCAATACTTATACAAGAATAACAAGTAGGAACAAGATTATGGAAAGACCGTCAACTGTATTACCAAATCACAGTTGGAAGGATAATCGAGAGTTTTTAATTGTTGGCTCAAGTAACTTGTAGAATTGAAAGCTTAAACCCTTGATAGGTTTTGGAAAAAAAAAAACAATATGTAAAGGAGCTCTGGAACATCTATGAACAATCTATGGATATAAAGCCTCAAATATAATAAAATATCCGAGCGGAAAGAAAAAATATAGACATTCATTACAACATATATTTCAATGCAATGCTTCAGACTATATATCAACAAAACAACTAGCACAAAGAATCTCAGAGATATACATCAGTTCGAGTTCTGATTTGAATCAGAATTGAAGTTGCTTTCCCTGGTGCTCAGGGAAACCTTTTACAGGAATACTACATATGACAAACAAGCCAGTGGAAAGAATATCTGTCAAGTCTATGTACTAACTCGGAAAAGCTCAAAAGACTTGAGACCTAAACTAGTAGTAAGAAATTTTTGCAACATTTATCATGTTAAAATTGGACATGGATGTTCAAAAACATCATACAAGATTTGTCGTCATCATCAAGTTAATACATCAATTAATCTGTCTAAATTATCAATTCTTTTCAGTATTCAACAAGAGATACTCAAATGAGCACCATTGCCCTTCACTGTATATAAACACCAAACACAATAAGAAAAAAAGAAGCAAGAAACCGCATAACCTATACCTACATTGGTGACAAGTTTCATCCTTCACCCCATCATCTTTTCCACAGTCATCCACCAAGGACTCTCCCTCGGCACTCTCCAAGTCTGAAGGCTCCCTCTCCTTTCTGGGAGTAGTTTCCACATAACTCACCGGAGCCACATCTCTCAACCTACCAAAACAACCAATTCTTCAAATATAATCCTTTGTCAAATCTTCCTATCTAATACTAAACCAAAACAAGGATAAATCACCTAGAAGAGCGCCTCGGTGGAGACCCAGAACTCGCAATTCGTACGCGAACTTTCACCTCAGAGTCAGAGTCAGAGTCCAAGTCCAAGTCTGAGCCTGAGTCTGATGATGAGTCATCAGTTTCAGAATCAGAGTCAGAGGACCTTCTCTTCCTATTGGGATTTCCCACATTTTCAGAAGGGTCCCTCCCTACTCTTCTTGCTTTTGGTTCTGTGAGACCTTCCTTACGGTTTGATCATAGTTTACAGGAGCCACATTCTGCAACCTGAATTCATAAACATACTCAATCAAAACCTAATTCTCAAAAAAAAAAAAAAAAAAAAAAAAAAAAAAAAAAAAAACTCAAACTACTTTCTTCAATCACCTTGCAATTCTTTCCTTCTTTGTGATTACCATAGAAGCCCAATTTTGTTACTCTGCAGAAATTTACTTGAAATTTTTTACTTTTTTACCGGACCCAAACAAGTTCATGAGTCATGACATATGAAAAGAGGGGAATTGGGGATTTTACCTAGAAGAGCGCCGTGTGGGGAATTGGGCTTTGGACTGATCGGAAGGAGGATTAGTCCGGCAAGGGCGTTTGGGAGGGTTACGTTTGAAGGAGTGGAGCTGGCGGGAAAGGTCGAAAATGCCCATGTTCTGCATTCTCGCCTGGTTCTCTTTGATCCTCTGCTCTCTGATTTTCTCGTAGTCGGAGACCGCCGCGGTTCCATTCTCGGCACCGTCGTCGGATCCGCCTCTGGTTCTGGGGACCACCATCATGATCTGGGTTACTGTGGAAACGAAACGACAGTGGTTTTGTGCGTGTGAGAGAGAAAGAGAGTCTCCGGTAAAGAAGGGGTTGTTTTGGCGGGAAAGGGATGTGAGCGTGACAAGTGTAAGGCCAGCGTGGCTGATTTATTATTATTATTATTATTTTAATCCGACACAGAATCTAATACTAAAAACTCGAGGATTTTTTTGTTTTTAAGGGAAATATCAAGAATTTTATTTAACGGGAAAACAATATTACAACCGTGACAAATATCGGTGATAGAAATAAATTCTTCAATCACCTCCCTACCTGAAAACACTAACGATTACAGTAGCTAAGAACCGATATGGGTTCATCTTAACCTATTTCAGAAGTATCGATACATCATTATAGTCAACTTCAAGAAGAAACAATCATTTCAAAGACTACATGTCAAATTTACCAGCATATATGCACATGTAACCTCCCCATTATATTGACAATAAGACCAAACCAACATTAATTTAGTTTTTAAAAACGACACCATAACCATAACTCACCCCACAACACGACCAACGACACCAAACTACCTAAAAACCTAAACCCTCGCTCATAGAGGAGGAGGGACAACTAACCAACCAACAAAAACCAAACAAACAACACCTAAAAGCCTAGGCCCATAAAGCCCAGGCCCAACCAACCAGTGAACCTCCAAGAAACAATCTACCCAAGACCCGGCTCATTGAAGACTGGTGCCCCCTGGAGCAAAACCGCCGCCCTAACGTCGACGTCGACCACCACCCGAAGAGCATCATCATCAGCGACCTACCATTGCGAGGCACCCTCCATCCTTTCTCCACGATTCACTGCAGAACAAGGCCTGACAACCGGGTAGTCCACCACCGCCATGTTCTCCCCGTTGTCCCAACCAACCGATCCACCCCTCCTCACCCCAGATAGGCCTAACCTTGACACGCCCCTCATGGACGACGACGAAGCCTCCCCGTCAAAGCAGCACGTACCGATCTACAACATAGTGCCTCCACCTTCATGGTCAGCCCCCAAGATAGTCTCCTCCCTATGAATCCGCCGGCACCACAACCCCCGTCCGGCAGCGACCAAAGCCACACTGACGAGGCTAGTAACCAACGCCGGCGTAGGGGCGCCGCCGGACAAGCAACGAAGCCAAACCCTAAAAACTCTTCCTCCTACTTTTGCGGAGCTCTCCCTCTTTAGATAAGAGGAACAATATAATTTTTTTTTTCATGATACTCAGAAAGAGGATTCGATCTGCCGTAAAACAAAAATTCTTCTACGCACAACGGGTAAGTAAACCGAGTAATTAATATACAATAATTTAATCTGGTTATCCACGTCGTATTATCATGCGTGTATTCTAATAATATTAACGAAATTGAAACAAAAAAAAATAGTCCTAACTGTTTTCAACACAGGAGATAAGGACTTGAGGTCGAATAAGAGGTATTCCTATTATGAAAGCTTAATTTGATCGGATCAAAAATAAAAATAAAAATAATGAATTTAGGGTCTCTAGTCTTTATTGGATCTTCGCATACGACAGTTAAAGGACTTTCACATTAATAGTGCAAGTGCACATTGGTGCGTAGAATCTGCTCCGGCCGTAAAGTTGATGAGAGACCTTTAAGGTTTAGGAAAACAACAGAATAATTCATTGATATAAAATCGACCTCATTTGGTCTAAGCTAGAGACAACTTAGAGCAACTTCGATGATGTTGTCATTTTGTTTTGTTAAATTTAAAATTTAACTCATGACATGTCAATGTCATTTTTGTTACACTTTCTCTCCGGTGAACTAGTCTTCTCTTTGTGTTTATATTGTCAATTCCAAGGAAAGCATGAGAAAGAAAAAAAAATTGACAATGTTGCAAATTTAACATCGTAGATTGATAGGTCAAATCCTTGTAGCACCTCGTTAGATTTGACAAGTTTGTTGGACTATTGGAGTTAAGCTATCGTGTCAGTTGTTACCGGTTAAGTGTCCACATGTCAATTGATTTTTTTATTAAAGTTGTTCTTACGTTACTCACTTATACGAGCTTAAAACTATTTAAATTTCAAAGTATCAAAAATATGACCCAGTATCATTTGATCTAATAACATAATCTCTCTTTTAATAAGCTGGAGGTTGTAAATTCGACTTATATAGTTATAATTTAACTGATAAAAAAAAGTATCAAAATATGGGCAAACATAGAAATGATAGTATTTTAAGACGTTTGATTGAGTGAGCGGACATGTCACTACCCGTAACACTTGACCCGGATTAACAGATGATAAATCCGAAATTAAGGTGTCACGAAACGGTTTAGAAATATCAATTAGGCCTTACCGCGATTGAGAAGATCAAATACTATAGTTGGATTTTCATGAGATTTAAACACAACCCAAAAGACATAAACCCAGAAGAAATCACAAATACCTGAAACGAGGAGCTGGAGCTTCCAGCCGTCCCAGCCCTCCCTTTTCTCCCTAAAAATGTCTTCCTCCGGCTCCTTTTAGGAGGTTCTCTCCCTCTCGTGTATTTCTTGATACAGGTGAATGGCCTAGAATAAAGAGAGTCAACACCAACGGCCATGATCGATCATTAATTTTTAATTAATTGATTAATTAATTATTATTATTTTTTAATAACAGATTTTTCGATAATTTATTTAATTATTTATTAATGCCTCGGGTATTACACTGCCTTAGCCAAGTTATTATCCTAGCCTAGTGACAAAAGCAAAGCAAATGTAAGTGGTAAATAGCGTGGAAGGCTGGAATAGACCGCTATACCCCAAAATTGATAACTCCTTCCCCTGGTCCTGGTGTAGTTTGAGAGGTTTCACTTAGGGGTGGCACTTCCGAACCGAATAACCGAAAACCGAGCCGAAATAACCGGGTCGAAACCGAAAAAAACCGAGCCGAAAGAAAAACCGAAAACCGAAAAAAATTCGGTTCGGTTTCGGTTCACGGTCCGGACCGAACCGAACCGGCCGAACCGAACCAAATTTTTGGTGAAACGACGTCGTTTTGAATATATGGTTAAGGGGAGAAAAAAACCCTCGTGTTTCATTCGTTCAGCACTTCAGAGAACTGAGAGAAGAACCTCTTACTCTCCTCTTTCACCCAAGCCGGCCGCCGCACACTTCCCTCTAATCAATTCCTCATGTTTCATTATATTGATTTCCCTCTAATCAATTCCTCTGCAGTACTCGACTTCTTTGATGCGGTAGAGTCAGATCTGCACTTCCCTTTGCCAGGTATAGAATCCTCTTGTCTATTGCGTAGACCTTTGCTAATCAATTTCTTATCCTGAAAAGCTTAAAGACAAACAAGTCATTTAAAATGGTTAATTCCATTCTAGGTTGAGTTAAGTTCAGTCATTTTTAATAAGTTTTCTGCCATTTTCAACTGATGAAAAGGTAATGAAAACGAAAAATTGGGTTGCATTTTCATTATTGCTGTTTGTGCTAGCACCTTTTATTCTATCCTATAATTATTAAGAAACTTAGTGAGCTCATGGGTTCCAATAATGGGAGGCCTCCTGTCCCATTTTGATTTTTCATATTGAAGGCCAAGACAAATCTGTCACCAATTCTAGCTTTCTGTGGTGGTTTCTGAGCTATTATACTATCCATCACAAGCGCCTTTGGGTTGCTTGAGAGGTTCTATAATCTATAGTGTATTAGGTGGGTGATCGATCACACACTACGTACTTTACTCCACTAATCTATGCTAACTGACCTAAATGTTTGAGGAAGGTCTTCTGGGGTTGTTTTGTTATATTTCTTCTGGGTGTTATATTTCCAGCAGGGATACAACACCAACCAAATTTGATCCCATGTGCCTGCCTTGTTTCAGCAATCAATTAACCTTATGCTTGGCTTTGTTTGAAATGTACACCTCTTGCACCAACCAAACTTAAATCAGCTTCTATAACCGGCAATTGGTCCTTGCCTATTTATATGCCTGGTTCAAAGTGACAGCTACTTAAGTCTAGTTTATTATGGCACACATCTAGAATCTCTTATATTTGCATGCATGCTTTTTTGAAGGCTATATTATTGTTTGGTACTGGATTTTTATTTACCACTATGATGAACTTGGCATCTGCTGCTACATCTGGCATATCTATTGTTTGACTTGGTTCACCTAATTCTGGGATCTCTGCTATTTCAGAACTTCTTGATACACCTCCATATTGTTCAACATCTATGTTCCAAATTTGCAGTAGCAAAGTTCATATAGTTTGTGATTTTGTGTACACTTATAAGGTTTTTTTTTTTTTTAAACCGAACTGAAAAAAAAAAACCGAAAAAAACCGAACCGAACCGAACCGAACCGTTCGGTTCGGTTTTCAGTTTGGATTTTTTGAAAACCGAGAACCGAACCGAATTTTTTTTTCGGTTCAGTTTTCAGTTTTGGCCCATAACCGAACCGAATGGGCCGAATGCCACTCCTAGTTTCACTCAGCCACTGCTTTGCCCAACAACTCAATAACAGGTAAATCACAGTTCTGGCTCAAGCATCACATGAAGCTTGTGTGCAGGTTTCAAGAATAGCAACTCAGTGAAGATAATCAAGCAACGGAAAAATAGAAATACCTGTTTCTTTTCATTTGCAACATATAAGACTAGATATTAGTCATATTACTGATAATGCCATATTTCCATGAATACGATTACAATTCAAGGTAACATTTACTCCGCAAAAATATCAGCCCCCAGTATGGCTGCACTGCTGACAGAAAGGAATAATTGTGTTCAAAATGTGTCGGGGGCCAACCGATGTGCTTCATGTCAAACTTTCACCAGCTAGTTGATTAACTATTTGCAAGACAGGCTTCATGTCAGCTATGATCCAGAACTATTTAGTTCTTCCTCAACCTTGTGTTCCTCCTTCTCGACTTTTCCTTTGTCTCACCTTCAACAGAATCCCCAGCAACTCCAGAACCGGTATCATGTATGTTACCCATACCTTTGGCAGCAACAGGCTGAACCTCTTCCATTTCTTCTTCCCCTGCTACTTGTCCATCTTCTGTTTCTTGTTTCATATCATCCTGCACTGATTCCTCTGCACCTGAGGTTTCTGATTTTGGTTGGGAACGACGGGTTTGAATAAGATAATGTGCCACAGACTTGTAACCCAGATTTATGACCTGATAAGTGAGCATAAACTTAGCCATTAGTTCCCATGCTGAATATTGACTTGGTTTTTCCTTTTCAATTGTGTGTATGTGTGTGGCTCTGTGTGTTGTAAACTTGTAATGCATTATTTTCTCTCTTTATTCAGAAAGCAATAATGGGGATATCAGGTAATCAAATTATAAGCATTCAACCGAAAACAAAAGAAAAGAGAACAATATAACTCAAAACAACTAAATAACCATATATACTTTGCATGCATAAGGTTGATAGTTGATAGTGCTAACCTTCCTATACAGATTACCAGTGGGCTCCCAACCTTTTTCTTTACGGCAAAGACTGCAGTTGCAAATACCCCGACAAACAGGGCAAACCCAATCAGGATTTTTGTTGGCTTCAATCACATTCTCTCCATATCTGTGGAATTTGTAATAGTTTAATGCATGATCTCATTTAAAGTGTAAGCAATATAGAAAAAGTCACCTCATGTATAAGCAATCTCCGCAAAACTGCCCTTGAACCAAGTTACATTTGTAGCAATGTGTATGCTGACCAAGAGTTTTCTGCCTGAAAGAAAGCATGACATGTCAAAGCAAAATTTACCAAGAGGCGGGTCACCTTTGAGTAACAACTAATTTAAAAGTTCATCAACACACAGGTAAAGGCGCATTAAATAATTAGCCAATATAAAGATATTGTCATGGGATTTTGAGAAAGACTTGAAAGGAATATATATTTACTTTTGCTATAGTTAAAAGGGAAAGTGCCCAAATGCACAAAACATGGTCAATGGATCTTCAAGTTCCTTTCCATTCTCAACTCACAGAAGAAAAGTTTGTTGAGCGTACGTAAGAGAATGAAATATACATAAATCATGAATAAGATACTGCAAGGAATCAATAAACTGAAAGACTCAGATGAAAAAAAAAAAAAAGGCTTTTAAGGCTACATTAATGTCTATCCATGTAAACTAGTCGATGAATTAAGAGTGTTGGACAACCATGTTAAAATGCCACATTTATTACATCAAGCTTGTAGCCACACAGTAACCATATAGGAAAAAATCTAAGATCAATGTGGAGTAGAAAGACGATGAACTTGGAAATTGAGACAAGTTTATAAAGTTTTGGAACAGTTTGGGAAAAGCTCTGCATATAGCATGAATTTAACAAACAAAATCCAAGAATAGCATAACACACTAGATGTTTACGGTTCTTGTAAGAATCACACTATCACAGTGAAATCTTGCAGGACTCATGTTAAAGAATTCTGATACAGACTTTAACTGTAGTTAGCATAAAGTAATTTTTCACTACAATCGTTGTAATGTGCACTATAGTTATCCTACATAACTAGCACGAAAAATCTTGGCATGTTCATCAAACCAATACTAGCCAATCCGTTAAGTTGATTCAGCTAATCACACTGCCTGTACTAACTCGACATTATATCCACAGTCCACATTATCAAAACACAACCAAATCAAGTTAGCACATTCAATAATTCGAACCAAATCAAAGCGAGAAATCGAGCTGAGCTACCTGCATTGGTGGCAAGTTTCGCCCTTAACCGGATCATAAATCCGCTTCCTGTCTTCTCCATACCCATCAACCGAGAGCTCCCAAGTCTCCTTGCAATCCCCCAATAGCCTTTCATCTTCATCTGTATAAATCTCCGGCCTCTTCCCTTCCTTAATGTTAATCTCACTGTTCCACGTGGACTCCCTCTTCCCATTGGGCCTAATCTCCACATAGCTCACCGGAGCCATAGTCTTCAACCTGAAACCCAAAACCCTAATTTACCAATTCACCAAAATCTTCAACAAAAAAGCTTCGAAATTTGGGGGTTTTACCGGGAAGAGCGCCTTGCTGGGGAGAGAGGGGGTATCGGATTGGTCTGATCGGAGGGGTCTTTCTGCGGACGGCGGCGGCGGGGTTTTGAAGCGGCGGAGGGTTTGGACTTTAGCTTCTGCGAAAGGTCGAAAAGGCCCAGCTTCTGCATTCGCTCCTTGTTCGCTTTGATTCTTTGGTCTCTGATTTGCTCGTAGTCTGAGACCTCTGCGGTTGCATTGTCTCCGCTTGCGGTTTCTTCGTTGCCGTCGTCGGCGGGTTTGGAGCCTCGGGTTGCTCGGGCCACCATTTTTTTTGGCGGTCGGAGGAAATGAAAGAGCTTTTTGGGCGCGTGTGAAAATGCCAGGATATGGGGAATCTCCAAGATGGGTTGTATTGGCGGGAAGATGGGTTTATATTGGCGGGAGGGTGCTGCATTCTCCAATACAATCATTATAAAATTGTTCTGAATTTTAAATTTTGATTTTTTTATTGAAAAATTAATTTTTTCTTTTTCTTGAGAAAAAAATGAAAGAAACTAAATAGAGGCGCCTCTATGCAGCCGGTTTGAATACAATCCAAATGAAGAGCATGACCAACTTCTCGGTAGGACTGCAGGAACAATCCCATATCCTAAGAGAATGACCAACTTCGGTAGGAGCATCCGTTAAAAAATTAGCTTCTCTAAACACAACACATGGGAGAACTTCGGTAGGAGCATCCGTTAGAAAATTAGCTTCTCTAAACACAACACATGGGAGAAGGATATTTCACCAAAAGCTTGAGAAAGAGACTTGATATCACAACCAAAGATCTAAGATTCCAAGACTCGTTGACGCACTAAATAATAAGATATGAATCACCTTCGACTTCGATAAACTTCAAATTATCGTTTTTTGCAGCAAGAAGGCCATTCTTAAGGGCTGTGCCTGTGCATTCAGCTATGGGAACATTAGAACCATAGATCTTTCTTGCACCAGCAATTAAAGGGGAACCATACTCATCTCTTAGCACAAAACCAGCAGCAGCAGCAGCAGAAGAATGGTTAACAGAGCGGTCGAAGTTTAACTTGACCCAATTAGGGGCAGGAGGAATTCACTTAATCAAGTCACCCCTAACCGGGTAGCTGGATGAAATTATACTGTTAAACTGACGATAAGCCGATCTGATCGAGGCAGCAGCATGAATAATGGATGGTGATGAAACAATAGCAGATCGGAAGATGAGGTTGTTTCGGGCCTTCTAAATCTGCCAACACACCAGCAACAAACCTTGATCAACTTGGCCAAACCTCAGCCCTGCGTATCCTCAATTTTGAATTATAGCCTAACTAAAATAATAGAAGTTTTCAATTATTTTAAAAAGAAAATCATGCATATGGTACACTCTGTTTAAGACTTATTCTTCTAATATTTTACTAAAGAGGGTAAATGAAAGGAATTCTGTTGAGAAACCACTACAAAGACTTGGTGCGCGTGTGAAAATGTGTGGGCATGTAGATACTACATAGTCTACGAAAGGAAAGACTTATATTGGCGAGAGTGCATTGCATTTGCCTATGAGTTCGTGTTCCTATTGCAAGTTTCCAATGGTTAATTTTGATAAGGATATATATGTGGCGATATTAATTTCTTTCAATATCTCAAGTTCATATTGAGCACGAATTTTCCTAGTTCATGACTTGCTTTTTTTCTTTTTTTGAGGAACTAGTTCATGACTTTCTTATTAAAGACACCTGAGTACTATTTTCATTCTAAATATGTGTTTATGGTCATCTTGTCATTATGATAATAACACCGTAAAACTATGCTTTGAGATATGGAAAAAAAAAAAGATGTTGTATACTGTAAGTTAATATGAATTATATGTAAGTTCATTGAGCACTAGCCGATTTACTTTCATAAACAAAAAATGCAAAAGATGCAAAATTAGAAGGACAAAGAGAGGAAAAGAATTTGTAGGCACATAATATGAGGTTGTTTATAGTACCTAGACATATCTCGTACCTTCGTTTACAACTAACTGGACAAAAATTGCAAATTATTTGTACCAAATTTACAACATTGAACGAATGTACCACGTTTTTTTTCACACATTTACATATGATTAAACCAAATCACTATATCAACAACAATTTGTTCATGAACTTGTAAAAATCATAGGTTGAGTAACTACCCCAAATAAAACTAAACTATATTGACAACAATTTGTTCATGAACTTGTAAAAAATCATAGATTGAGTTTCTACCCCCAAATAGAACTAAACGAGAATCAAAATGCATACAAATTCCTAAGAAAAGCGGAAACATGCTGATATGTGGAATGGACAAGTGAGATCTTTTGACCTTGAGACCTACTAGTTTTACACATTTACATATGATTAAACCAAATCATTATATCGACAACAATTTGTTCATGAACATGTAAAAAAATCATAGGTTGAGTAACTACCCCAAATAGAATTAAACGAGAATCAGAATGCATACAAATTCTTGAGAGAGAGAGAGAGAGAGACCTAGAATTCCACTATCCCCTTTCTCCAAGGAGCAGAAACATGCTGAAATGTGGAATGGATAAGTGAGATTACTTCTGGAATGCCCTCTTTCGACCTTGAGACCTATTAGATGGAATATCCTTGGAGGTTGGTGGAGGATCTTTCAAGGAATCTACATCACTATTCTCATCATCACTTACATAAGTTTCAGTTTTGTCTGTGCTCTCTTCCTCTTGTTCTGGCAGTTTCCCAGCCACTTCTTGTTTTGAGAGCTTGTCCCGAAGCACTCTTAGTTTCGTCTTCTTTGAATTCAAGACCCCAAGAAACTAGAAAAATGAAGATGTCAGTTGAGGTCTTCAAGACAAAATTGCAGAAAAGCACTCAAGTATTTGAAATTCCAGTCAGTTTAATGCCTGATCAAATTGTAATTCTAATGCACATTACACACATAGTGAACGGTTAAGTTATTAGTTCAAAAAGGAAGTAAATATTTGACCAAACAATCACTCGTAGTGCTTAAGTATCCTATCAATTCAACTCGGCAGACATAAGAAGTCTTTAACTGCAATGATAAAGAGTAAAAAAAAAAAATTCAACATGTGACCTAGTGCAGCCTCAGGGTTTTACCTAGAAGTACTATTTCTCATCTGATTAAAAATACTTCATGACTTGTGGCGAAACATGTTTCGCAATATTTACGATATGGTAATAGAAGTTTGAAGCTCTATTTACAGAATAAGTAAACACTATGAGAACATGAAGTGAGAAATATCAACAAACAAATCAGAGATATGAAAGACTTATGCTAAACCTTTGCCTAAAGACTTAAGTTAATAGTTCAAAAATAAAGTAAATATTTGACCAAATGATCACTCCTAGTGCTTAAGTATCCTATCCATTCAACTCAGCAGACATAAGAAGTCTTTAACTGCAATGATTATATATATATATATATAGAGAGAGAGAGAGAGAGAGAGAGAGAAATTCAACATTTGACCTAATGCAGCCTCAGGGTTTTACCTACAAGTGCTATTTATCATCTGATTAAAAATCTTCATGACTTGTGGCAAAACATGTTTCGTGATATTGACGACATTCAACTGTTTTATATGGGAATAGAAGTTTGAAGCTCTATTTACAGAATAAGTAAACACTATGAGAACATAAAGTGAGAAATATCAACAAACAAATCAGAGATGTGAAAGACTTAAGCTAAACCTTTGCATAAACTGTGGATTCAAACTCGATCTTCTCATTGGCAATCCTTTCACTCTGTATTAGACACATCTCAGCTTCCACTTTCAACCTTTCAAATGATTGAGTTTTTCTCACAACTTCTTCCTATACAGACATACATACACTAGCATGAATGAGACAGGAAAACCAGTTGCACTCTCAAATGCACCAACAGAGAACAGTGACTTAAGTATGCACGATCTTCACAAACAGAAGAAGCTTCAATTAGTTACTTCTTAAGAGTTTGCCACACCAGAAGCCAACTTGTCACTATCTCCAAAGTAAAATGTTACATGAGAAGGATTCATCAACTACTATTGAAAACAAAAAAAAACAAAAAAAAAACTCCTTCATGATTGATCTTGCCATCTCTTCCCAGGAAAATCAGGAGTCTAAAAGTTTTTATTGAAACATTCAGCTCCTAGGCATTATAAATCAGCATATCTGAGGCTGAGGTTAAGAAACTGAGTCTAATGAAGCATACTAGCGTAAGTTTCGTCAAATAGGCACAACTGTATGCCAACATAACATTTTTTGAGAAACTATCAGTCTGCACACACATGCGCCTAAAATGGGTTAAACAAAACAAAGATGAGACATCAAATATTTTGAATTCAATCATCACATTTCATATAGCAACGACTTACACTAAGCCCAACATTGGCATCCATCAGAAAATCCAGCACCGCCGCTGTGGTTTCCCTACTGTTGGGCGATGGTTCACACTTCCACCGCCATTCTAGCTTGGTCCCTTCCTTGTCAAAAGTCCACGACAACTGCCAATCATCACACCAAGGAAGTCAAAATCAAAATCTCCCAAAACATAATACTAACCGCAGAGCCTAAACAAGCAACTCACTCTTTTGTGGCCGTCGCCGGCATCAGTGAATTTGTAGACGGAATCGGGGTGCTGAAACCCTAAATAACGCTCGGCTAATGAGACGTAGTCGGGAACCGGCTGGTCCCACTGGGCGGCTCGGTCTCTAACGGCGTCTTCGGAGGCGTGGCAGACCCAGGCGTTGAGGCCGTCGGTGATGGAGAGGTCGAAGCGGGAGTGGAACCATGTGCCCTTGACGAAGATGGGTTGGGATTCTTTGGGTTCCAGCTTTAAGCACGACTGTCTGGGGACTACTGACCCATCATCCTCCATTGTCTCCTGGGGGTGCCCTCTTGTTTCTAGTTTTTCCTCTTGTTTTAACTAAACAAATCAAAGGACTAAAATATTACGGAAATACGAAAACAAAAATATTGAATATCCATAAAATTTTATTACAATTTATATAAAAATTAAATGTTCGAACAAAAATAAAATAAATATAAAATATCAGAGAGATATAAAAATAGTATATTTTTTAATAGCAAGTCTACTCTGTGAGTGGACTGGAAGTTTTCGAGCTTTTAGATTCTTGAAAATGTTTTTTTTGAAGGGTCAAGAGTTGACTTTTTAATTTGTTGGGTTTCTCGAGAAACTTCCTTCACAAAAATTGTAGAGTACAACGATACGAGTTCGTAGACACGTGACACGTGTAAAAAGGACTTCATATGTGAAAGTTATGGTCAGCAGAAGTTCGTGGTTTTACGGGGTTTTGACTTAAATAAGAAAAAGTTAGGGTTTCCATTTCATTTTTCTAGAAACCACCATTTTCTCCCTTCTTTCTCTCTCGCGCCTCACCCTCACTATCCGAGTCTTCCTTCCGACCCGACCCGGCTTTTCCTGCCGACTCAGACAGCGGCACCGGTCAGGTTTTCTTCCTCTCCTCGGCATGATCCTCCCTATGTAGGTGGGTGAGGACGACTTGAGTGGGATTGAAATATTCGAACGCCAACAGTGAGGGTGGCGGACCCGATCGACTTCAAACCGAGGGCTTTCCGGCCGTGTATGGTGGCGACTAGAGGTGAGGCTACCTTTTTCTTGTAGCATTCTTCCCTCTAAGCACGTTTCAAGCTGCCATTCACCTCGTTTTGAGATCTAGAAGTCGAATTGAGGCCGCCTTGGCAGCCGGTTTTCTTTTGGGCGATTCCGGCCAAATTGGTTTAACCTTCAGGTATAAAAGATGTTTCCTTTGCTTCAATCTATAAGCTTGTTGTTGGAAGTATGTTCAGATATTGAAGTTGTTGGGGTGGCGCGTGGGGCCCATTCGTCTCCGCCTGTGGTGGCTCGTGGGGCCCACTCGCCGCTGCCTATGGTGGAGCGTGGCAGCGCCTCCGACAAGGCGTGTAGGTTATGTTGCAAGAGTTAGCTAGTTCTTGTTGTTATGAGCATGTTGTTATATTATAAGACTAGGTTGAGATCATGTAATGCTTATTGTTGGAGCTATTTCGATGAGGTGTAAGGTTGTTGAGTTTGTGATTTCAATGTATGAGTCGTTTTTGGCAGTTGCAAGAGGTTTTGTTTTGGGTGATCGAGGACCTTAGGAGGTCTTGAAGGAGAGTTGCCCTCCATTGGGCAAACCTTCAGTTTTAGTTTTGGGTTAAGAGGGAAAATGTTACTCTTTAGTTTGTTTGGTTACTAAGGTTAATTTTTGTGTTAATTAGGTAACTTGTGGAGTTGATGTTGAGCTTGGCCTGTGTATTTTTTTTTTTTTGTGAAAACACAGCGGGATTTTTCGGTGAGTAAATCTCACATGGGTTCATAAAGGAACGGAGTTTAGTTTATAGTTGTATTATTGCTAATTGGGAAGTTGTCCTTGAAGGAAAATGATTTTGTTTTTAAATATAAATGAGTTTGATCGTCAACGGCTCATGGTAAGTGAAAACAAGTTTCTGTTAACAATAATCTTTCAAAAGGACTTCTGATCATGAGTCATAATTAGAGTTGGTAGATTATTCTTGTTTTTAAATATTTATATCCACGTGTATATGTGTGAAAGACACCTTATGATCATGTGATATTGTGATGTTGAAATATGGTTGTTAATAGATTATTCTAGTGGGAATATCTATGTTTTTTTTATATAAATATATCTAGGTGGAAAGATATAATTTATGATGTGCTCTTGTGTTGTTGTTGATGATATTTTTATATTGTGAATTGTTGTTTAAATAGTCAAACCGGGTTCCAAGTCTTTAATCGGGTGATTGGTTACGGTTATGAATTATGATAATATTATTATTTTGTGATTTTGATAAGTGTTATGATGGGAGAGTATTTGAATGTGTCTTAGTGGTGATGTGTGCATTAGTTGTAGATGTGTGCCTTAGTGGTGATTGTGTGTTAGTTATGGATGTGTACCTTAGTGGTGATTGTGTGCATTAGATTAGGAGCCTTCATAGTAGACCGGGAACCAAGCCTTGGCCGAATGATTGATTACGGTCAGTATAGAGCTCTAGTCTATCTGTCGGTACTTCATGGGGGATGACTAAGTGTTGACGAACCCATGAGTACGTGTTTGTTTGGTTACTTATGAGGGATGACTAAGTGTTGACGAACTTATAAGTAAGAGTAGAGAAATGATTGTGTGATGTTCTTATGTGTTGTTATTTGAATTCTTTGTTTTGAGTATCTCCTGAACTATGTTTATCCGCAGGTGATTCTTAAATCTTAATTGTGTGATGTTCTTAAGTGTTGTTATTGGAATTCTTTGTTTTGAGTATCTCCTGAACTATGTTTATCCGCAGGTGTTTCTTAAATCGTAATTATGTGATTTTAATAGAATTCCTGAACTATGCATTTGCAGGATTCATTATGATTTTGAGTGATTTGAATTGTTGTGTTTTCTTAATTATTTCTTTTGAATTCTCTTGCTTTTAAGCGATTCCTGAACTAAGTTGCTAATGCAAGAATTATCAGTTTTATCTTTTGTAAAATTGTTGGATTGGTAGAATTAATTATTGTTTCTTATTTGTTCATGTGTTTTATTTGAATGTTAGAAGTATTGAGTTATTGTTGGGATTTACTCATACCGGCTTTAGCTTACGGGGTTTGTTGTTTACAACCCGGTGCACCAATTCATGGTGTAGGGTTTAGACATGCAGGTGATAATCAACAGGGTTGAGGCGGTGGCTTAGGAGCTGGGTTTTAGACGATGTATATTTATTTGAATATTGTGGCAGTTGTTTTTAAGCTCATGTGAGCGACTTTTTTATTTTTAGACTTTTGAAGTTTGTGTAATTAAGGAGATATAAATGTTTGACTCGGTTGATGAGTTTATTGACATTTACATTTCCAATATTTGATTTTTGTTTGGAAGTTGTCGAACAGGTTTTGAATATTAAGATTTTGAGTTATATCAAACCCAAATTTTTGAAAATTTATCCTTCAAAAATTAGGGTGTGACAACCCATTTACAATACTCAAAATATCATTTTCTCAATTCTATTTTGTTCACCCTACATATATTTTTTAGTTTCAAATTTTCTTTGTTCAAACGACCATTACTTAAAAAAATCTATGATGCCGATGCAAAAAAAAAAAGGAATATAAATGTGTCACTAGACATGAAAATTTACATACAAAATCAACATAAGAAATATGAGTAAATAGAGACAAAGAAAAAAAATACAAACAGTTTATCTCAATTTTATAATGAATGCTAGTCTTTAAATTCTATAGAACGACCAAATATAATAAATTATAGGTTATAGATTATGAAGTATGTGTTCATCCAAAACAAAAGGATAAAAAAAAATTTGTATAATCACTAATTTATAATAACTTATTGTCCCAAACAGTGATTTTATATCAAGTTATTTTGGTCTTTCAATAAATCAACGTGTGAAAGGATAAAAAAAATTGTAAAATTCCTAATTTGTAACAATTTATTGTCCTGTAATTTTACATCAGGGTATTTTAATCTTTCAATAAATCAACAATGTATGAGATAAGTTAAGTAATTTATGAAGTGACAATAGACACACCATATAAAAATTAATATCGATACTTGTAAAAGATGAATGTTACAAACGTTGGTCCTTTTTTTCCCGTTTTTTTTTTTTTTTTGTAATTTCATTTTTTGTCCGTATATGTTTGCAATCTCATGGAAAAGACATCTAATTCCATGGCTCAGTACCATTGACGAGCTTCTACTGTTCAACTGTCGGTAGTTGCATCATTAAGAATAAAACATGGAGACCAAGTGGATGAAAGATCTGATACTGAAAGCTGCTGGTTACATTTCTTCATTCTGCAACATTCACTGACATATACACAAAAAAGACAGATGCCTGTACACCCTCTCCCTACCATCTACAATTTTGTACAGATGAAATGCCAGAGACATGAAGCTACCTCTCACATTTCCAAAAGAATTTGTAAATTCTGAGGTCACTATTCCTGCTAATCTAAAACCAAGACCACAGGTAGTGCTACGAAAATCGAATTATATGCATCTTTGTCCCATCTACCTCAGTAAGACACCTACCAGGGTACCTTTTAAGATATGTGATCACGTGGAAGAAAACCAGCAACAACCAAACAGGATGCGGCGACTATATACTAGTTCACTATACAGTTTGATCAAAGTGCGTCTTCTCATGAATATCAACAATAAGATCTCGAAGCTCAGGGAATATTGATACGAGACACAACTCCAGTATCGCATACGCGAGTTGCTTCACGCATATATTAGACTGCACCATGCAATAAATTTACAATCAACTACTAGAGTGAACAAATTGAAATTGTACAAGTAAAGCCATACTAAGAAAACTAATTTGCACCAGTAGTCAGAAGCAAGTAAGAGACCAACCTGAGTGAAGAAATAAATATCTCTTGCACAACGTCTGTACTGGTTATATCCAACTAAGCTGACTAAGGCTGTTGGAGCTCCATCTGTCAGAATTAGGGATTAGTTTTGTTCTTTTCCATGGGAGTAGGCACAGTAACTTTTCAGAATGACACAAATAGATCTAAACTTCACACTAATCAAACATTTCTTCCTGGTTGTATGCTTGCATCTACGTGCATGTAAAATTATAACTCAACTGACTCTGTTCCATGTAGAAAATTTATTGCCGTTCTTTTAATTCATCGTTTCAAATCACATGTGTGAGTTTACACGAGTGATGGTTAACCAATTTCAAACAGCAAAAGTTCCTACATTTACTTAAGTTTGGTTTTAGTGTATTATGACCTACTACAAGAAAAATCAACTCTCAAAATCTTACAACTCTTAAGAATGTACTGTGGAAGTGTTACGTAGACCAGGAAGCCTTATTGAATCCTAGGCATGTAATATTAGCCCCAAAACGAATATAACAAATGAAAATAAAGCGCACACACAAAAACAGACGTGCAAACTTGCAACCAAAAGAAAGAAAACAGACTTACAAACACATAAATTTACAGCAACACATACATATTACTTTTTTTTACCACCCTAATTGAACAGAGAATATCGTTCAATTGAGACACTTCTGGACCATGGATCATTGGCTAATGAAAAGACAAGGTGGCCACAACAACAAAACTAGGAACATTGACAATAAAGAACTGGCACCGAATTACTCACCAAAGAGCAGTTTCTTCAGATCACTAGCTCTGCGAGCAGCCTCTAGTTGCTGCTCAAAAGAACCTGGTTTACCAACCTTGCTTCCACCAAATTGGTTCATAGTTGAATGAGGGTCTTGATCGTCATTAGCATTACCAACTCTAAGGAAGAATGTGCCATTGGGCCACAGGACCTACACAAGATTAAATACATCATACACAATATATGAATTCCTCACATTTCTGTTTACAACCTCCAGCAGAGAAAGTCATGAAGATTTAGAATTATGAAAACAAAAAATCAAGAAGATGTAAACCTTCGTATATAATGTTTATTCGTATGCATATAGTAAATTTAAACATGAAAATGGTTAACGTTCAGTTCTGCTTTATTGCTCAACAATAGTATTTCTGTGGATAGATACAAGATTTAATGTCAAAATTTGGAACCTCGAGCAATCTCATATCTGATGCAGCAAGCCTACTGCCTAGATACCAGGATCAACAAGCTCTAAGGCTTAGAGTTTTAAACACACACATAAAACTTTGATTTGGGAATCACTCCCTGGTTTCTCACCAAAATTTAGATACCAGGATCAACAAGCTCTAAGGCTTAGAGTTTTAAACACACACATAAAACTTTGATTTGGGAATCACTCCCTGGTTTCTCACCAAAATTTAGGCTTCTCACCCAAACTAGGCTTCAGGCCAATCCCATCACAGGAAAACTCAGAACACTCTGATAATTTTATTCATATAACATAGCATACCTGGGCATTAGACTCTTACTCTTATTTATACTTAAGCTGATAGCTCAAATGGACTGCACTAAAGACTCTTAAAGACTCTTCTAAAACTGAAGCACTAAAGACTCATTAGGACCTCTCTACTGAAATTTAAGACTAACTAAAAGAGACCTTAAGACTTCTAAACTGAAATGGAAATATGAAAAGACACAGGCAGCATAGAGACTTCTAGAATCAGACTTTGTTTCCCTCCCAGGTGCAATAATTATCTTGAATGATTAGGTGCTTTCTCCTTCCATTTCTCATAAAGCTTGAAAGGTTTGACCATGATGTCCTCATCAATATCACAGAAAATATTAATGTACATATGGAATAAGGCAGAGATCGAACTGCACACATATTTTAGGAACCTACAATAGACTACCAGGAAGAGGTGACTCCACTTACAGTTACAGCTATTTAACAATAAACACAATGGTGTTAAGATTGCATGACATTCATACAATTAGTGCTCTAAATAATTATTTAAAAGCTAGACTAAATGTAATTTTTCACGGATTGCTTAGTGTAAAGTTCCAATTCAGTAAAAGGCAGGTGTTTATAATCTTTCATCCCTTAGGGTTAGCCAAAATGGAGAGGGGGTCGGATAATAGGTTAGGAACAAAGGGTTCAATTTTTTTCTATGTAAGAGGAAACAAAAGAAAAACAAAAAAACAAAATAATAATAAAAATTGTGTATCAGGCCAGGTTAGAAGTCCTTACATCTTGAAGCCATCGAATTCCTGAAGCTATAGTGTCCTCCCTACGAAGCAATTGAATCTGCCTCAAGAGCCAGTCATCAATAGCATCTTCCATCATCAACTGTAGTATTTGTTTTGACATCCAAAAGACTTGTCTTCTGCACAAGCAAAATAAGCATGTTACTGTCTATTAAAAACGATATAAAAGATAACATGTTCAAGTTTTTTTTTTATACTGGACACCTTACCTTAGCCATCCCCTTCTCTTAAGCTGAAATACCTTGTCCACTAGATTCAACAGAGGCACACTAACATTGGGTGGAGTCCACTGAAAGAAACCAAATTGTAACATTCATACTAGACATAATCATAGACATCCAAGTAATGGTTTTACTAAACATGACACCGATGGAGAAATCAGGCAAGTAAGGATGACATGAAAGTACCAGGTAAATAGTACTACTTTTAGAAGAGATGCAACCAAGGCGAATAAGACACATATGAGATATTGATAAAGAACGGTGACCAAAGTCCAGAGACTACTAATATAACCATTCAAAAAAAAATTGAATCAGATGCAAATGTCCTATTCCTAAAAAGCTGAATCAGAAGCAAATATCCTATTCCTAAAATACTACGAGTGGTAAGATAAATTCTTCTATAGTACTCAATACTATCAAAAGCTATATTGTCTGGTATATCTTCCATTGTCGAACTCCCAAAAAATTGCAGCATACATGAAGGAAAAAGAATCATGGGACAGGTAGCGCACTAGTAATCAATTGGTGATACTAACTTTTCAGTGAGACACATCTTAATCAGACAATAGCCAAAACAAAATTATGTAGGCTTAACTTAGCATTAGTGGCATACATGACACAAGTGACCTAACAACCACGAAGATATCATATGTTGTATTGATTGTAACTAACTAAAGTATTTGAATCTACACCAAGTATCATAACAGCGAACATATAATCGCTAAGGAGAAGGAATTAAAATGAACGTAGCAATACCTCAGGTGGCATTCCAACTGGATCCTCCAGTTCCAAAGGATTGGAGGTCACTGGACCAATTGCTCCAGGAAAGATATAATTACCAGCCCCAGATTTCAAAACCAAATCATCTTTCTTCTCCAACCCTAAGCTCTTTGAATGCTTAATTTGAGGGGAAGAACCCTTAAAGTCCAATTCATTGTCTGAATGCCACCCACTATCCTGGATATTAAATCTGACTCCCACAGGGTCACAAGTTGCATCTTTTTCGGCAGGCTCATCATCAGAAAAGCTGTTCAGTGTTTCCCCAGTACTTTGCCTAGAAACATTTTCACTTGTCTCTTCTCCATTCCAGGTTAAGTTCAATCCAGGAACTGCAGATGAGCCCTCATAAGTGGATGGACCAGCAACAGCACGAATTAAGCCATCTGAAACCCCTTTGAACTGGCGAACGATATCGTCCACAGCTTCATCCACATTCACTGAATAATTATAAAGTACAATAAGAAAAAATGTGATTGGCCATAACATTATATAAAGCATCCAGATCAAGATAAGTTCCGAAGAAATCATAACTTTCCATGTTGTATTAGCATTTTCCAGAATGCTAAAAGAAAGGTCTTCTTGGCAGTTTTTAATATGTGCCTTTCTAATAAACTCTCTGAAATTAACCACCGCAGGAATGCAGTTGAAAATTTGAACTATTACTTTTTTACTATAACTTATATAAGAGATATGAACTTTATTAGAAACAAGAGAGAGTGGAGTAGCAAATAAGAAGACCACCATAAAAAACAAGAAAACCAAAGGCCTTGACGCAGCAACTACAGAACAGCTAAATACAGCAAAAAAGGGAAAGAAACAAAAACACACTAAATCATACTGGACAGTGGACATTAATAGAACCTCCAGCCAAGTTCCATTTATTATTTTTATACTCACTACAAACTGCACATCATCAACTTGGAAACTCTTTCAACTGTTTTGTCCTTGGGGTCACCTCTCTCAAATTCTTCAAGTCTCCCAGGCTTGCAACTTCTTTACGTCTATTTTGTTTTTCTTTCTCTTTTTCGGGTAGATAGTTAGATACTATACAATTTTCAGTAACTCTTAATGTTTAGTTAAATTAAATAACTTAAAAAATTGTCAATAAACTTCTAACGCAACTAGTACAAAGTGAAAGTGTCCACGGGTGCTAAAACTGAAAAGTAATAACTTAAAGAACCAATATCAACTGATAACTTTCGAGCCAAATGCAGGCGGTAAGCAAGGCAACAAAACTATCAACAGCGAAGACGCAAAAGCCAACAAAAAAAACCACTTACCTGCAAGAGTTCTCATCACTGAGGGAGATTTTCCAAACGAGTAATTCTAAAACACAAAGAAAAATAATAATAAAGAATAGTTCAGTATATACAGATATGATGCAGATTCAAGACAAAGATAAATAGTTCAGAAAATTAAGCACAAAATTCAAATAAGCCTTCATCAGACTGGCTTTTGGCTTTGAAGCAACTGTCCTATGCTTACTTTTTTTTTAATGAACAATGAACTTTCTCTTTTTAACTAATCATTCAACTCACATGTTCTCTTTGTCAACAGTTTTAACTTGGATGAATTGCATGCATCAAGGCTTAATTATGTTTAGACGCACACACACACACACACACAAACATAGGTGCAATTGAGGCCTAACACTAAAATATACATCAGAGTTGAATACCTTTGAGGTAGCACTTAAAAAATCCCAAACTTCATGCTGTTCAGCAACGTTCGCTATTGACAAAAGATCCTGGAAAATACAGCATAGTTGAAGCAGAGGATATTTGGAAATGGGGGACAGGGGAGGGGAGAGGGAAGAGAGATATACAATGAGAATCTATAATATACCTGGAGATATCTGTCAAGCTGGATACATCGCTGATGAACAAAAGCATCCTCAGTGCTTGATGAGAATATCCTTTTGGGGGGCAAATGTAAGGTGTAATTTGGAATTTCTTTGAGATGGCGGTGTAGTCGCTCAAAATTCCTATATCTGCAGATAGAGTTGAGAAAAATAAAGAGCAAAACCAGGAAAAAAAAAAATTATATATATACATATATGGACCTAAGACACACACACGTTATTTTTTTCTATTATTGTTATCCAGTAATGATGTCTCCATTTGAGATAAATAGTGATCACACTGGGGAATCACCCCATGTTGTCCAATGATGTGAACTGCCTACTTTCTAGGTTCTCCTCCAGTTCATTCCTACAAATTCGACATATCTTTAATCACTTAATTCTAAATGTTATTGACTAGACAGACGAACACAGCATATAAATTATCATCATGATAACCAAGTGAATAAATAATATCTAATTTGATAAAATATTTGCATGAGCATAGTTGAATGGATCACAACCTTCGTTTCACAAACCAAGTTCGGTTTTCTGCATCCGTCACTGCAATTGAATAAACTGCAAAAGATTTTGACCCAAGTTTCTCAAAGTATGCTCCCATAACCTGTACAAACATATGGGACAAAAAATCTATTATGGATGCAAAATAGACTGTGTAATACAATAATTCAGCAATTGCAAATCTGAAAATAAGAAAATTGAATCTTTAATTAATAAGATTATCGAGAAACATTCAAGAATATTCATATTCCAATTTCACGGAAGGAATGCTTACCCGGGACCTCAGCTTGGGAACTTGTTGTCCCACACTGCGGACTACCATATCCGAGGTACTCTTACCAACACGCCTTTCTGCATGCCTGCCAAATTCAGGACTATAAAACTCTGAAATGATGGAACCTCCCCCTTGTGACGATGCTTTTTTTGTGTCAGGTTGGATTCTCAAAGCAGAAGTGCTATTTGATCGTTTAAGCCTACTTTTAGTTCCATTAGAAGCAAGATCTCTATTTTTATCCAACTCATCAACAAAATCCTCTTCCTTTGAAATTGATTCCTTATTGACATCTGAAGAGAACCGTAACTCCTTTTTAGTTGCATCACTAAAATGGGTGTCAACACTTGCCCCATGAGTTAGCTTTACATTAGATCTATCTTCCTGTCCGGTAGAAATGTCATGCCTGTTAGCTACCAATTCATTCCCCAACTTTCCAGTTGGTATACCACTATCTGCTCCTGAACCCTTTGTTATTTTTTTCTTGTGTTCTTTCTTTTTATAGTTTCTTCCTTTTGTCCACATGTTTTCTAGATTTTCAGGAGTAAGAACTTCAGTCCTTCTCTGTGTCGCAGCCTCCAACCCTCGTGCCCAAACAGCCGGCCGCGGCTGCAAAGGATCATCCTGGAATGTGTTATAATCCGAGGATGCTTCTCCCTGATTTTCAATTTTAGCCAAGGTCATATCAGTCGTCTGATTAAAGGTAGCATATTTCCTCAACGGAGAATCATGATCATGTACTCCCCCTGAAGTAGACTGGTCCCCAACTACATCTTTAAAGATATAATCTTTAACGATTTCCAAAACGTATTCAATCAACTCATTGATGTACCTGATAAAGAGAAATTGGAAGTTAAAATGCCTATAACCGTGTGAGTAGATCTTCATATGACATTGGAGACCCATTTCATTATTAGAATCTATTACACATATTTCCCCACCAAAATGAGCCTATATCGTGACGCACAAAATGTGATCATATATAAAATAATACTATTTATAACACTGCTTATACTAGTTATTATAATTATAATGAATACAAGATTTCTTTTATTTTTTCTTTTATTTATTTTTTTAAAGGGAAGAATGCAAGATTTCTTTTTCACATCATAGTTCCATAAGGAAATCCCTCTTACGCCACCAATACCCTTAGACATAGTTTTATACGTTGCAATCCGTCTAACACCAATAATAACCTTACGACAGAGAACAAAGAAAAAGAATGGCAACAGGATAGTTGAATGAAATATTCAATAACATACCCAGGGCTTGCAAAATTCATAACAGGTTCAATCACCAAGCTTGTTAATAGTTCTCTGGCAATGGATCGAACAACTGGACATTGAGCTTCTCGTGGTCTGAGCACCACAGCTATCACTCCCCCCATTAGTCGCTGAAGAAACTGTAGAAGATAAAAAGTATCAACCTGCATCCAACAAATAAGAACGAAAGACATAGCTCAATTCTGTAAAAACACTCCACTCACACCTTGTACTCACTCTCTGGTGATATCAACGCAGGATGAAGCTCCTTCGAAGACATAAGATGATGTTTTAACCTTTCATCTCTCTCCTCTGAAGACAATGTTTTCATAACATCAACACCTATGGCAGCTTGGTTTCTTCTGAAAAGCTCTATATGATCTCCTATTAAATCTATTATATCCCTGAAACAATAGGCAGTCATTATTTACACTGCTTTACTGATACAGAAGCTTCTTAACAACTTGCAACTAGTTGAATTTAACTGGAAAGAGAAGGCTACCTTGTTAGCAAATCAACAAGGTTTATCTCTTTAACTCTTCCTGATACTTCACCAAGAGCATCCATGACAATTGCGCGTATATGCTCCGGAGCCTCCTTGTCCGGTGTTATATCCGAATACCATAAATCAATCACAAAATCCTTCAAAATCTTGTCAATGAAATCTTTCATGGCCTCCTCCACGATTGGAGAACCAATCTTCCGTTTCCATTTCGGCGGTGGCAGTGAAGTAGAAAGCCGTGAATCGTTCACAGACAACTGCTTCTTCTCCAAATGAGCCAAATAAGTTTTCGGACAAACAGGCTTCGGAGCCTTCCAACGAAACTCCACCTCGTTTAACAGCATGCGTAATACCGCAACGAGTAAGATTGCTATGGGCAGATTCATCCACATTGATTTGCTTGTATCTGCAACATGAAAACGGCAGCACTTTCAAAGTTAATCAAGCAATTCTAACCTCCACTTAAACACAGCTAACATGTAGAACTGTTATCACAAAGATTCAAACATTGAAATTGAATCCAATTCCATTTCGAAACTTTTCGCACAAGCAAAAACCTAAGAGTAATCACTAAGCTGCTGATTCCTAATCATCAAAACCTCCACAAAAAGCAACAATTTCTCCTAATCACATCAAAATTCGTAAATTCAAAACAGAAGTGCTTACGCGTCAAGAAGTAGGAAACAGCGAAGACGAACAGCGCCCACCACACGAAGCGAAGCTGAACCTCCTCGATCAGATCCTCTATGCTCCTTATCGCCTTCTTCATCTTCGCCTAAAACCCTAGAAATTCCACCTCCAAAATTCGCTAAAATTCCGAAATGAAAGACTCCCGAGTCAAAATTGCGCGGCTGCGAAAGCTTCAACGTCACGCAAGATCGAAGCTGGTGGACCCTCAACCCTCGGAAACGGCTCCACCAAAGCTCTGAGCAAATTCGCTTTCGGACCAAACCGAAGAAGAAGAAGAAGAAGAAGAAGAAGAAAGAAGAAGATTTGATTACCTGGGACTTGCTTCCTTTAAATTTTGGGCTTTTTCTTTTTAAATTCAAACATTAATTTATTTATTTTCTAATTTTTCCATTTTTTTGTAGAAACTTTTGTATTAGAGTATGAGCTGGTGTACGGAGCCAAGATAAACAGGGGGCTAGTTTTGGGTGCGTTGTCCACGTTTTACTTGATTGTTTGCTTAGAGGGACTAATCAAAGAGATTAAGCAACGATTATTTGCTAAATTTTTTATTTTTATCTATTTTCTTAATACATGGAGGTGTGTGGGAACATTTATACACGAAAATGAGTTGTCTGCCATGAGAAAAGGAGAAAAACGGTGATCTGTCTCCAAGCCTCTTGGCTTATTGGCCGTGTTTGATTACCGGATATAAGGCCCAGCCATGATAAAAAGTTATCTATCTGGGCACAAGTCATATTTAGTAACCCAGGTATGGTTGTATTAGAAAATTTTATTCCTATCAGATATGGATTAAAAATTCATCTAAAAATGTGTTACTAAAATTATCGGGCTTCATTTCGATAAACGTTGAAACCACCCAAAGCTTCTCTTCCTATGTGAGACTGCGACTATCTCACAATAGCTTCTCTTCCTATGCAATCGAAAACGACTGCCTCTAACCGTTTTTAACCGTCGCTGATCTCGTTTCCAACTGTTTTCAAGTAAAGTTTTATTCGAATCTAACTCTTGTTTGTGCCTTTTGATCTGTAGCTGATGTTCTGTATGAGATTCAAATTTTGATGGAGTTTTTTCTCTTTTATTTGGTATTATGAATTCAATGTATGGGTAATATGACTTTTCAATAAATTGAGATATGTGTTCCGTTGGTTACAGGATCTGGGCTCATGGCATCAAGTTCTTGTAAATGTTTCTCTTCTGATAAGTTATCTCTCGATAATTCTTGTGGCTATAATTGAGCTGATTGATCGAGTAGATTGCTCTAACATGAATGATATACGAATTGGGAATATATGATGTAATTAGTTTCTTGTATGGGGGAGGCTAAGGCTTTGTGAATTCATATATAAAGATGGTTCCTGCACCCTCATTGTTTCGACATGATTTTTGAGAGGATAAATCACGCAGAATGCAGGAAAAACACCATCTTCAAGACTCATAACCTGTCAATCATGAGCAAATGGCGTCAGAGGGAAGACCGGGTTTGCCGACCTTCGACCCTCCGATGTCTAAGTCAGCTTCATGAGAATAGAGATAAAATATGAATATGGTGGAAATTGAGACTTACCCAAATGAATGGTGAAAACATGTATTTATAGAGATAGGGTGAATGCACCCTAAAAGTATCATTTTGCCCTTATTGGAAGAGTGTATTACTATTATGTCCTCAAGGAAGAGTATAGGTTTCTTGGGCTTAGTTAAGGCCCAAGCTTGTTTTATGTGACAATATGTGTCTTCTTAGGCGGGTATGACCGATGTTATATCTCTCACATATGATGTAATACCCCAGAATTTCATATCAATTTGTTCTTGTATAATTTCCATATTTAATGAAAGATTATTTATAGAAATTCTTTTTGGTTGAGCGAAGTTAAAGTTTCGGGAGTTTTATTACTAAGTGCTTTGTCTTTTAAAAGACCAAAAAGTTGATCTTATTTTCCGTAAGTTATCTTCGAAAATTTCCTTCATTAAAGTTGTAGAGCTCGTCAATATGAGTTCGTAGACATGCGGCACGTGTGAAACGGATGTCGTATGAAGAAGTTCTAATCAGAGGAAGTTAGTTTCCGGGTTTGGAAAGTTTATAAATAGAAAAGTGTGGGGGGGGGGGTTATTTTGGAAACCTAAATTTCAGTTTCTCCTCTCTCTCCCGAGCTCCCCCGCACTCTCTCTTCTCTAGCTGATTTCTCTCTCATCCGGCCACCAAATTGGACGCCGCCGGTTCCGTTGGGTCGGCATGGGTCTCCTCTCCACTGCTGGGGCAGCCTTGCTCGCCGTCGCACCGCCTGGAAGCAGCCACGCAGCGGCTGAGCTGCTGCTGTTCCACCGGAAAGTCGGCGATTTTGACGCCAATTCCGGCCAAGTCTAGGTGAGTCTTGCTCTCCTCTTTCTTCTAGAGATGTTTTTACCCCTTTGGTAATCTAGAAGTCAAGTTTTGGGCCGATTTTGTAGGTTTGGATTTTCTTTCCGGGTTGGTATTGCGGGGCGTTTTTCGTCCGATCCCGGCCAAACGGGTTGAACCACCAGGTATTAAAGTTACTCACCTTGCTTCAATCTACAAGTTTCATGTTTTGAGTTTCCCCAAATTTTGAAGTTTGGTGGAGGCGCGTGAGGCTCACTTGCCGCCGCCTGTGGCGGCATATGGGAGCACGTCCGGGCAGGGTTAAGGTCTTGTTTTCTGCATTGGCTAGTCCTTGCAGTTGCTAGGGTGCTGTTGTGTGTGAAGAATGAGTGTTGATTTGGTTTTTGCATTGCATGTAGGTGCTAAGCTAGTCCTTGTAGTAGTTGTTGTTGAGTGTCCGATGACCTTGGGAGGTCTTGGAGGAAGGATTGCCCTTCTTTGGGCAACCTTTAGGTTAAGTGTATTTTAATTCTTGTTGAGATTTTACTAAGGTTTTGTTGGGTAATTTTAGGTGATTTGTGGAATTGTTGAGTCGGCTACCCTTGTGTTTGTGAAGACGCAGAGGGAGTATTTAGGTGAGTAAATCTCACTAAGGTTCATTTTTGAACCAAGTTTTAATTTTGGTCATTTGATGAGGATAATGATTATGATGTGATTTTAATATTTTGCTATTATTGGTTTTAAAAATATATGAGCTTGATCGTCAACAACTCATAGGTAAGATAAAACAAGTTTCTCTTCTGTGTATATTTTTTTTTGAAGTTTATATGATCATAATCTTATTGATGTTGTTCATATAATTATGTCCTTGTGAAGGATAAAATTATATGATGTGGACCTAGTGTTGGTGATAATTATGTTACATTATGATGATTGTTGGATAAATAGCCAAGCCGGGTTTCAAGCCTTTAATCGGGTGATTGGTTGCGGTTAAGATGCTATTTATCATATATATGTTGTGATATTAGACAGTCAAACCGGGTTCCAAGCCTTTGGCCGGGTGATTGGTTGAGGTTAGGAATAGAACTCTAGTCCGTCTATCAGTGTACGTCATGGGGGATACCTTATCGTATCTAGGTCCCATGGGTACACACTTTTGTTGTTGTAGGTCATGAGGGGTATTTCATTAATATCTGACTCATGGGTACATGTTATTTGAAAGAGTGTTGGAATTGTGGATATAATTATTGACACATTTGCTTTTGTGAAATTCTAGATGTGAGAAATATTGTGCTATTTGAGTTTACTCATACGAGCTTTTTAGCTTACCGGGTTTGTTAATTTACAATCCCGGTGCACCAAATATTGGTGTAGGGGTTAGACCTGCAGGTGAGGATTAGCAGGGTTGAGGCGGAGGTGTAGTGGCAGGGTCCTCCCTAATTTTGACAGACTCTGTATAGTTTTAGATTTGAGTAGACAGTATTAAAATCATGAGATTGTTCTCATGTTCTTGTTTTGCACGTTATGTAAATAAGGAAGTGTAATCTTAATTCAGTGATAGATTTTATGGAAACTTCTATTCTGTAATTGAGTTTTTGTGGTTGTTGTTGTTGTTGAAAACATGTTGGGATGTTAATATTTTAAGCTATATCATGCCAAAATTTTTGAAAATTTCATTTGAAAATTGGGTGTGACATATGATGTATACTCACTATCATCAGTCACTTATACACTTGTCCCATAAAGAATTTTGATAGTGAGAAGTGTAGAAGATCAGTTTAGAGATCAATGGCCTCTTTTGCAGGTTTGTTGATCTTGTCAATACTTGGTCATCTCTTTACTATATGCAATATGAGTGTTCTGTATCTTCTGGTAAACGTTGTTATTACTTGATCAATGTTTTCTATTACTTGATCACTTTGGTTTTGGTTATGTTTGCTGGTCACCTTGGTGAGCTTGAGCTTGCTGGGGCAACACTGGCCAATTCGTGGGCCGTTGTAACTGGATTTACTTTCATGGTAAGATAACTCTCTATGTACTTACTCTATCACGTTGCTTCAAATTAATCTGTATTACTATGTAGGAAATTGAATAGAACAGTGATGGAGTGCTATTCCCTAATTCACATATGATATAGAAGTGTTGGTTATTAGATATGTTTTAGCACCTGATTTGGGGTACTGTTTTTCAAATTATGTTTCCACCCTTCTCACATTAAGCATTTTCTTTGTCTTCTGGTATCTGAGAGTGACTTCAATACTTTTGTGAGAAGAAACGTGGAAGGTCTTTCTTGATTTTATTCAGAGGACAGAGGTGGCTTACCATTTTCCCGATTGTAGTTTATACATGATATCGAGATACTTTAGTTATTTCTTTGATTTGATCTTTTATGTTAAATGTTTGTTTACGTTGATCACTTGTATCTATAATATGATAGTAATAATAATGATTGGGGGAAGAGGAAAAAAATTTGGACAGCATTAGTACTAGAAGTCATTTCCCATGAACTTATAGATATTCCTTATCACAATAATGCTGATGAACTGTATGGTACTATATATATGAACAGACAAATTAAAAAGAAAAATGAATTTACATTATCAATTCTCATTGCTTCCTTGTGTTTAGATTGGGTTGACTGGAGCACTTGATACCCTGTGTCGGCAAGGATTTGCTGCAAAGTCATACAAAATGTTGGTCTGCAAGCCTCTTCCATCATATCTTTCCTCTTCTCTATCATCATATCTGCAGTCTGATTGACTGATTCTACACCAAGCCCGCCCTTATCTTACTCCATAAAGATCCTCAAATTTTGATACCCGCTGCTCTTATTTGCGTATGGATTTTTGAATAACATATTGAGATTTCTTCAGGCATCTTTTGTCATTCCATTGGTTTTGTACTGGATTTATGAGTGCTTTCATTTTTATTTTTATTTAATTTGTTATCAAAATTTTATGAGTGCTTGGCAAGAGAAATGAAAAAATAAATTACACATCAGAAAAAAGAGAACTAAAAAAAATGATAATAAGAAGATTGTTGAAAATAAACTGTTTTTGGCTTATCCAATTATCTGGCTGCCCAAACATTGTGTTGGATAAGAGATGGGCATTTGCAAATCTAATCTAGTCTAGTCAAGGTCTGACAAGATTGAATTATAAATCAATGTGTAGTCCGTGTTACCGAACACCTCCATTGTCTTAGAGTTTTGGCTTTGCTCGAGTAAATAGACAGACAAAGGTTTGATCAAGTCCAAAAATCAGAATCAGACCATAGTAGTAGGGAAAGTTATTGTATATGCACTATATATGCCAATTACATCATGTTAAGAAAATAGAGAATTTGATTAGGGAGCTTCTATCATACTTCTAAAATTAGCATTTGGACCTTCTGACTTAATATACCTCTTAAATGAACAATTTGCTATTTAAACCTCCATATTTTTCCTAGAATGCCTATCATCAAATAACATCAATAAATACATTTTTGTTTCCTCCATTCTCTTATTTATATATACCTCCAAATCGGTAGTGTTGAACCTCCTTCAATTTTTGAAAATTTCATTGGACTTCTTAAAACCTTGACCTAGCCGCTCTGCTAGGGTTTACTTTCTAGGTTCTAGAAAGCAAGATCTTGAGCCGAACATGGATATGGATATACTCAAATGTATCCCACAAAGTCCCCTGAACCACATGGTATGCCTCCTTTATTTTTTCAGCACTACTGGGATTTGATTGGGAATGTTGTGAGTGCTGCGGTTCAGAGTTTTTGGCATTCAGGTCATCTTCTTCGACAAATTAATTTCACGCATATATGTCTTATCCCCAAAGTTCCAAAGCCAGAGAATATGTCTGATCTTCGTCCCATTGCCTTGTGCAATGTCATATATAAGATATTTTCAAAAGCTATAGCAAACAGATTGAAGGTTATTTTTCCACAGATTATCTCTCCATATCAGAGCGCATTCGTCCCTGGTCGACTTATCACAGATAATACACTAGTTGCTAATGAGATGGCTCATTTCATTCATAATAAGAGAGAAGGTGCAGGGGGTTATATGGCTCTCAAACTCGATCTAAGTAAAGACTATGATCGTATGTGTTGAATCTGTTAGATACTCTTTTTTGGTGAGGGGGAAACCAAGAGGTCTTGTGATTCCTAGTCGTGGACTTAGGCAGGGAGATCCTCTCTCTCCCTATCTTTTCTTACTAGGAGCTGAGGGTTTTTCAGCTCTCTTACAACTTAAACAGAATCAAGGGTGGTTGCCCGCGATAGGGATTTATGTGGATGCTCCTCCAGTTAATCACCTGTTATTTGCTGATGACAGCATGTTGTATGCTAATGCTTCATTGGAGGACTGCTACCACAATGAAGAAGTTATAGAAACATACGGGAGGGCTTTGGGACAGTTAGTGAATTTTGAGAAGAGCTCAGTGGTTTTCAGTGGCAGTGCTTCAGCATTTATCCAGGCAAAATACTGATTTATTGGGAGTGAAGGTAGTGTTGTCTCATGAAAAATACTTGGGTCTTCCCACTTATGTTGGTAGGAAAAAAACAGCAACATTTCAGTTTATCAAAGAAAACCTATCCAAGAAGGTTTCAAACTGGCAAGGGAAGCTTTTGAGTGGAGCAGGAAGAGATATTTTGGTACGTGTGGTAGCACAGTCACTACCTAACTATGCAATGAGTGTTTTCTTACTCACAAAAAACTTTTGTGAGGATTTGGAGCAGCTCTGTGCTAAGTTTTGGTGGGGTAGCACTACTGAAAAAAGAAAGATACATTGGTGGAATTGGAAAGCCTTATGCAACCCGAGAGTAGAAGGAGGCGTGGGTTTTCGCAGTCTGTCAGAATTTAATTCAGCTATGATTGCAAAACAAGCCTGGCGCATCACTCAACACCGTAATTCTTTGGTGGCTCGTCTATATAAGGCTAAATATTATCCTGGGGGTTCATTTTGGACAACGGAACCCCATCCATCTCCCTCTTATTCATGGAGGAGCATCTTTTCTACTTGGGAGGTTCTTCTTCAAGGTAGCTACTGGCAAGTCGGTGATGGTATATTCATAAATGGAGCAACTGATTCTTGGATCCCTGGGGTTCCAGATTTTAAACCAGATGCAAATACTTCTTTGCCTCAAGATATGGTCAAAGTGAGTGATTTAATCTCTTACACTGGTGTGTGGAATGAAGGTCTGGTGAGACAGGTTTTTACTCCTAATGAAGCTTCGGCTATTCTTGCTATTCCATTGTCTTCTGAAGACACCTCAGATAGAGTTGTTTGGAGGTTAGAAAAAAATGGGGAATTTAGTGTCAAGACAGCCTACCGCAATATTTTTTTGCAATCTTCTGCCAGGCAAACCATTTGACTTAACAGTTGTGCTTCCTTTTGGAAGAAACTCTGGAAAGTTGATGTCCCAAATGCAGTCAAAGTTCATATGTGGAGGGTTTGCCATAATATTCTTCCATCACTAGCCAGACTTGCTTCAAAACATGTGGAACTCGATTCTTTAAACTGCTCTCTATGTGATCACTACAAGAAATAAGGTAATAAGCGACGAAATTATTTGCGATGATTGATGATTCCTCACAAAAAGTTAGAATTTGCGAGGAATAAATAGTCGTCGCTTATTTATAAAAATGCGAGGAAATAGTCCTCGCAAATTCTCATATTGAGTGAGGAATTATAGATTTCCTCGCTTATGATTTGGCGGGAATTGAGAACAGAATTTTAGTCAAAAATTTCTCAAAATTTGTGTTTGAATGCAGCTCAAATTTGTTGGCGGGTGTATATGGCGCCAGATTGTAAACTTTCTGTAAGGAAGTCTAGCCAATCCTCACCTAAAAAACACTCAGATATATATTAAAAAGTCAAATTATAATTAATGGCCACAAATCTCAAGTGAACTCCAAACCCTTTCTATCGACTGCTATCGCAAAAAAAACCCTTTCTATCGCCACAGCCAAACCTTACTCCCGAAAATCTTCCAGATTGCCGGCGAGCGAATCGAGTACGTGCCTCTCATCTTTGCAAGTTGGGTAAGGATTTCTTCTTGATTTTAAATCCTTCGTCGTTTGATTTGGTACAACACAATCTGAAATCTTCTTTGCTTTTTTGTTTGCTTTTCTTGAAACTCGACCGGGCTTGGATTAGTCAGCGAGCATTGCAAAAGCATATTGAGGGTAAGCCTTTTAATCTTCTTCTTGTAGTCCAGATTAGAAGATGGAGCTCCTTTGGTTGGATTCACGTTTTAGTAATTCAATTTCTATTTCTACCCACATATGCTTGTTCATAATTTCATGTTCTTAGATTGATCTTCTGTTCACATTAAATTTTGGGCATTTTGTTCTTGTACTTTCATGTACTTTGACTACTACTCTTCTGGGTGTTAAAACAACTGAAATTCTTGGGAAATAGAAGACTGTGTTTATTGTGCCTAAGGTGTTTGTTGAAATGCCCAGCTGAGTTTGGGATTGAATTTAGTCTTTTCTTGTGTAGGTTGATCAAGTTCCTTGATTAGGAAAAGTTCTGTTTATTGATTAACTTCACAGACCTGTTTAGATATGAGAACTAGTTCGAATTTCATTGTGTTTTGGTTAAAAATCTTAGTGGTTGCAGCTCTAGAATGGTGTTCTTGAGTTTGGGTGTCCAAATCAAATTTTGGATCTTTTTGATTCATTGTTTGTTGTGTTTGAAATCATTCTAGTGTTCTAGAATTGTTCTCATACTGTTTTGAAGCTTGACAATCTCATTTACTACTCCAGAAATTGAATCTAAGTCTTCAAATTCGAGTTTCTATGTTGCTGGAAATTTTCCAGAAAAGTGCAGAAAACCTTGATTTCGGACCAACTTTGCAACATCATAACTTTTAGCTCAGTTCTTTGTTTTAGATTCCGAAAGTAGCATTGTAAACTTCATATATCCCTCTATGTGCATACCAAATTTCGTTGGTTTTGGTTTACTTTTGGTATGTGAAAATCCTTACCAAACTCTATCACTTACACAGCCATATCTGTTTTTACTGATGCATATCAGTAGTCTTTCAAAATTCATAACTATTTCCAGAAAAATCATTTTATGGTGATTCAACTTCTGAGATGTTCTTTATGATGTCTAGTTTATTTCTTTAGAAGACCACGAAGTTAAATTCTTTAGAAGACCACGGTGATGATAATTTTATTGATGATGATGTCCTTATGGAAGATGTTATATCATCAGGTGAAGATGAAGTTAGTATAAGTAGCGAGGATGATAGTGACAATTAGTATCACCATGGTAGGTTGTCAAAGGTTCAATTATAGCTTATTTTCAGTTATGCTATTATGTGCTTTGAGGTTTACATATGCTGATATGCATGTGTTTTCCACTGGTTAGTGATTTCCTTTTTATATGATATACATGATATGTAATTGTTGGATATGATGTCTGGTTGTAGTTTTCATTTTTAAAAACTTGTTTTAATATAGATGGAATCCGAGTTGCCACCTTCTCGAGGGAAAAAGATCAGGAAGATTAAGTTCAAAGTCCCTCCACCTCCTGAGGCTAAACGAGCGAGACATGTAAGTTATTGAGTTGTACTGGATTATCAAGGTTATATATAGTAGAAACTATTGAAGATCTAAAGTTCAAGTCTGCGATTTGTATCTTTATGTGTACATAGTTGTTATGGCCATGCAGATTAGATTTTAGGTACAATGTCTTATATATGTCTTTGTGCATGTTAGGTACACTGCATTATACCTAGCATCTTGTTTGTTGTTGTCAGTTAATATATATGTTGGTTATATATATACATAATGATCATTCTTTTTCTTATAGGAAAAAATGAAGCAGAAGAGAGAAGCTATCAAGGCAAAGCTCATAGAAGAGGCAGCAGAAGGTACTTCTATTGAATCAATAGAAGTGTCTTTGAATGAAGAGATTGCTATTATGGCCAAAGAGTGTGGGAGAAAAGGTGGAAAGGTTCATGGCGTAGGTGCTTTCCCTCGGTTGGATATCCCGTCTTCTTCCTCAACGCCAATCAATTCTGAGTGGAATGAGATGAAAGGTAACATACAAACTCTGTCGTCAACTGTAACTACATTGAAATCAGAGAATGCACAACTGAAATCCATGTTGCGAGCAATATTTACCAAATTGAGTGGGAGTAACAACATCAATGTTGATGCTGATACAATAGCAGCAGATGGTATTGAAGGTAGAGATGATTTCCCTGATGGCTTTGATGACTTTCCCATGAGACTCTAGTATGCCTTGGAGCTCAGTAGTATATTTGGAAAGTTTCTTTTTGAGATGAAGTTAAGGAACTGTCCTTAATATCTAGGAAGAATTACATCTCAGACATGTGGTTAAGGAACTATATATTTAGTCCTTGATGCCCTGTGTTCTATTTTGAATCCTTTTGGAATTGCAAACAGTTGTATATATATGTAAGCTTAACTCTAATATTAGTTGGCATGTTTAGTTACTCAATTTCTTGTTCTTTTATCTCAAATAACTTGTATGTTACCTTGAAGAAATGCATATGGGAAAGATGGGTAGCAAACACAGAAGCATATTACAGATTCCTTGCAATGTTTATTTTATGAGGAAAATGTATTCCTCACATTGGTTAATTTGTGAGGGATGTTATCCATTGCAATTGAAAATCGGTGAGGCATTGTTATTCCTCACATTTGTTAATTAGTAAGGAATCTTTGTTCCTCGCAATTATCAATATGTGAGGAATCTTAATTCCTCGCAATTAAGTGATTGCGAGGAATTAAGATTCCTTGCAATTACTTAATTGCGAGGAAACTAAAAATCCTCGCATATAGTAATCTGTGAGGGGGTTTAAGCGAGAAAAATTTGCGACGAACAAATTTCCTTGCTCATTAGTTTAAGCGAGGAATATAGACCTTTTGCGAGGAATTTCATTTGTCACATTTTACGTTTCTTGTTGTAGTGGATAATGGAGTTGAAACTACACTGCATTTATGTAGGGATTGCCCTTTCACAAGACAGGTCCTTCAGTCTCATGTGGCTATATCTCAGGTTTGTCTTAATCCTGCTGTGCTTCAATTAGAGTTGTTGGATTGGTTGAATATCTGTGTTAATGAGCTGTCTAGCTTATTACTTGGGGAGTTGGTGTATTTTCATATGTACGTAATTGCTACTTCTTTTTTCAATAAAGTCTGACAGCTCAAATCAAAAAAAAAATATTGAAAATTTCACATCCTATTCAATTCACTAATAATGGTTTTATTTATCCAATACCGATTTCCTCCGTTCTAATAATGGTCAGGCTTTCTCAGTTCTTATAAATTAATTTGACTTATTTTATTTCACTACTTCAAAATCAAAGAAGTGTTGAGTATCAAATACACGATGAGAGATCCATGATAATCAATGATCGGTTATTTATAAACCAAATTTATTTTTCTTATTCACTACTAGATTGTCATTTATAGTACGGGCAAATACTCATTTCGGCAAAAGACTAAATGAATCTAACTACTTAAAAATGTCACAAAAGCGACTACTGATCCTAACAACCAGCAGTCGAAAACCTAACTAGTTGACTAACCTAAACAAGTCAGAAAAATACGAAACTTTACAGACACAAATTAAACACACAGACGGACTTACACACAAAAATTCAGATGAATTAGAGTTCGTTTGCTATGTCAAATAAATACTAGAAAACAGAGGACAGAAAGTGACGAAAACTGATTTTGGGAAACAATGAAATAAAACTAGCTAGGGAAGATGCAATCCACCATGACAATCACACACAAAACAATTTGTTCAGTTATAGTTCAATTAATCTAGATAAAGATGCTCAGGTTGGTTCGGTACACTTGAAACACAACCTATTACCCTTTCTTACTTCGTACGTTAGGCAGGAAGTGCTCTACACCTAAACTATTCTCAAACAATGCAACCTAAAGGTACGCTTATTAGATTTAACATACAGAGATCCTTAAGTTCTAAAAGGGTTTGAGACATCACAAGGCATCGCAATAAACTTAGCGTCTTGCTAAACCTAGGATTTAGTTTACTTGCTAGCGAAAACTAACAATTGCTTCTCTAGATAGTTTGAGGAGTCTGATATTGACACTGACATCAAACAATCAAAGCTATAGAAACCTAACATGTATACTAAGCGTGCACTCAAAGTATATAAGAAAAGAATTAATTCATCAATGCAATAATCGTAAACCAAATCTCATCTTGAATTAAAAGAAACTAAAACCAAAACTCAAATAATCTTGTTGTTCATGTCTAGGGCTTCAAGCAGCCCCTAACTAAGAAAGCTTAAATAAACATAATAAAAAGAAAATGCAAAGATTGGGAAGGAGGAGAAGGAAGAAGAAGAGAAGAAGCCGCCGAAGTTGATAGCACAAAGCTTTTATATTGCTTCTTTTAACCAATCATTCTTGATTTAGGTTTCCTTGGATATTTTGATTGGTGCATGTCTGTAGGACCAATGGAAATATGTCAACTCATTTAATTCTTCAAAATCATTTTCACATCAAGGTTATCAGTCGGACTATGAAGTGCAAACTCGTCCTTAGGCCTCCCGGTGTGATTTGGGCCTCAAAACACATATTTCCGTCAAGAGTCAGATTCCCGTGCAGATTGACCTTCTGGTACTAAATTGGCCATAACTTCTTCTAGAAAAATGCTATTCACGAACCGTAAAATGATATGTAAAGCTGACAACCGTAGCAGCTTTCCGCTAATGTAAGACTCATCATCTGGTTCTTTACTAGCTGCCCTCAGTGTCTTGTCGAATTTAGATGACTTTCAAAGGCAGATTTATGAATTTCGTCTTACAATCTCTTTTTTCCTTCTTTTCTTCTTATTTGCTTCGGAACACCTATAAAACAAATAAACAAAGTAAATAACTAGAAAACACATCAAACAAACAACGAAAATATAGAGAATTTTGATACAAATAATATATAATTATGCACCTATCTATCAAGATATGCAAAATAACGTTAATAACTCATATTGAACAATACCAAGTCAAAGACATATATACATAATTGTTGGGATGATTGTGTACGACAAATGACATCCAGGCGCGGAGCCAGGCTTTGCCCAACCGAGATTTTGACAATAAATATTTTAGCGTGTGCATCATAATAATAAGAGAAGCTTCAGTAGGATTGGTTTGATGTGATTACTAACTGCAACCCCACCTGGGTTCAATTCCCAATTTTAGCCGTCTTTGTTTTCCTTCTTTTTCTTTTTTTTTACTTCTCTACTTTCTGGATTTCTTCTAAAATTTCATTTTTTTCCTTCTTTTTTCACTTCTTTACTTTCTAAATTTCTTCTAAAATGTATTTTTTTCACTTAGCTCAAAATTGAACAATGGGTCTCATAGCATTTTTTAGTAAGATGTTAGAACTGTTTTGGTATTTGTTATGATTGAATTCTTATCTTAACCTCTATTTTATATAAATAGTTCAAAAAAAAAATCACATGATTGCTTAAATGGTAGTTTTGGATGAGTTTTTATTATTGCATCTCAATAAGTAAATTGTATATCTAATATATTTTAGTTAAATATTTTAGACTGCTGTTAAATTTTTTTAGAGAAATTTTAAATATACACCCCTATTATTTTATATTTCACATCAGATTTTGTAGGTATATTTAATTACAAAAACATCCATCAATTATTAGGGAAAAAAAACTTCATCTTCCTTAAAACCTAACTCTTCTCCACCATTACTACGTATCAAAAGAAAAGAAATAAAATGTTTACGCCCAAATTAATATTTTACTGGGCAGTAAATGTCTATGTGAATATTAATTAAATTCTTGATCCATGTCACACTGGCGAGCCCAAATTCTTTGGGTTTACAAGTAATGGCCCGCCAGTGAGGCCACGCGAGCTGAATTACACAGTTCGCGTGCGGAATAGACCACGCGAGCTTAATTATACAGTCCGCGTGTAGGCGAGGCGAAGTGTTACTTCGCGTAAGAGTGGAGCCCTAGGCGAGGCGAAGTACATCGAAGCAAGCTGGCGAACTGGCTCGCATGGGAAACTTGCGAAGAAGCCACAGGCGGAGTCCGCGCACACCACACTAATCGTTGAAGACTCTCACCAGTTTTTGATATGTTTTGGGCCAATACATGTGACCCTTATTAATTAAAAAGTCTTTTTTTGGCCGGCGAGTTAGGAAGGCCAGCGGGGTTTTGCGATGTCCTTGTGAGATTAGGGTTTCGGAATCTGACTTGAACTTTTATTATCTTTCTTCTGCCGCAAGTCGAACTACTATATAAGGAGGTCGAAGACGACAATCTTGAGACACACAATCAAATCTCTCAACAAATACAAACAAAACAAAACTTTTCAACCTAGTTGAACCTTTTAGAGCCTCTCGAAAACCCTAACCCTAAATGCACCGCCGCCTAGGTTTCTCAGAATCCTCCTAGACTCGCCTCCGATCACCCCTAATTGCCTTTACTGCTCTGCTCGCATCGTACCGTGAGTATCGAATTGTCTTGTGCTCGTAATTCCTCATCTGAGGTGGCACCTGGAAACCCCTTCCGCCTGATCAAGAAGTCAAGATCTCGCAGACAACCCTTTCCTCGTCCGCGAGGTGGCACGCCCTCAACATCTCCCTTTTTCTTTGCTCGCTATTCACCTCTCGCCTGCGCGCTGAGGATCGTGGCCAAAACAGAAATAAAAACCTCTTCTCCAAAATTCATCACCTGAATTTTAACTACTGTAGTAATCACATGTACTATTTACCGATTCATTTGTTTTTTTATCAACTTTAGTTTTTATCTTGTAGACTAAATACTAATTTTTATGCTATTGTACTTCTACTAGTACAATTTCTTAACTTTGAAAAAAATTATATTGTTCAATATTTTTTTCCTTCAAATTCTAGCCAATTGATGTCATATTGGATATATGGAGTTCGAATATAATATTACTCTTTTGATCATAAATTGAAAAATATGAAGAAAAAATTTCTAACCCGATCAAAAAGAAATCTGACAGAAAATAAAAGAGAGTATGTAAAGAGTGTTGTGAAATAGTAAATATATAATAAACTTGACCAAAAAAATATGTATATATATAATAATTATATTAAATAATATATTATTATTAGTTTTAGATATTAAGGGTATTTTAGGCAATTTGAGATGTGTATTTAGTATAATATTGAAATGAAAAACTAGATGGGTGGTGCACGTTTGTCACCCAGGACTACATCACACCTCTTTAATTTTTAAGGTTGTACTAGACTCGTGTGGACTGCCTTAAATTGTACTAATACCATGTCACGTTTGGTATTGCATGGGACTATATTGAAAATAGTGATGTTCGGTGATGCATTTCACTTGATCAAACATAATCTGCAAGAGATGATTAGCAAATAAAATCAGAATTTCAAAAGTAGTGGGAAAATGAAATGAAATTGATCAAAGTCTCTCTACTCAATTATACTTATACTTGGGTTGCCTCAGTTCATTACACGGCTTTGAAACTGATCAACTTTTTCTGAGGCAAGCCTTTGAACTTCTTGAACCAAAACTCAGACCCTCATCAGCATTAAACCCACAAGAATACAATCTTCTCATCAAGGTCATACTCTACGGGGTCTTATGTGAAACTCATTTGGCCAAAACCCATATCAACCACTTACTTCCAAGCTAAGAGACAACCAATTTGTCCTCATTGATTTGCAGAACGGAGGCATTGAGATGAGATTTCACATTCAAATCAGAGTAAAGCAATTTTGATGCATTTGATAAAAAACAAAATAACAATTTGAAAACAGAACAGAGCAAAAATAGAAAGATAAAGGAAGAGAGGAGGCGCAGTAGAACAATTTCGATGAAGTCTGCAGAATGGTGGGTATTATCAAAACTCATAAGAAAATTCGCAATACCCAGACGAAGACCCAAACTATATCAGATCAAAACCTCTTGATCTTTGCAATACCCATAACGAATAATGACCAAATTCAAACTCAAACTATATCAATCAAATTCAAACTAACCCACCAAGAACAAATTCAAAAAGAAGATGCAAGAAATTTGTAAAAAAAAATGCAGAAACCCATATTTACTTCATACGCAGAATCGCAGAAACTCATATTTCTTTAAACCCAGATTTTCTTCAAATGCAGAGACCCTTATTTTCTCAAACCAAGAATTTTTTCAAACCCAGAATTTCTGCTAATTAATCTTCAACCCCAGATTTTCCAAATGCAGAAACCCAGATTCTCGTCCTTGTAGTCTGCCTCGTTACCTAAAAAAACCAAGAGGCTTGAGATATAAAGAAATTGATCAGAAGAGTTGAAATCACTTTTGTCTTGAGAGAGAAGGTGAGAGACGATGGGAGGAAGAGGAGGAGAGAGAAGTGTTATCTTGGGGCCTCAAAAGCAAGGACTAAAATTTCGCCGATCGTGGAAATTTCGACGGTCTAAAAAACGGATATTTCGATGAAAATTTTGAGGAAATATCGATTGCAGAAAAAAAATAAGAAAATTGACGGAAATTAGTAGAAAAATATGGAAATTTTAAATGAAACTTTGAGAGATGTTTGTTATCTCAATTATCTATTATAATTGGAAAAAAATTCTTGAATAAACATTAATCATAGTGAGTTTTAGTTATTTAAGGTGAATAACTACGTGCTGAAGTGCTGAACCAATGATAATTCTTAAATTTTTACTGTAAAGTTTATACATCTATTTTTTTTTGATGGCTGGATACCCAAAGGGGGGCTAGGCCATCACTCCTTATATACATATGATACAACATGGAATTACATGAGTGGTTTAGAGCCACATAGAAGACCTATGAGGTACATAATTTTCACTATCTTCATCGTTTCTTTGTGTAGAGTCTTCAGTATATTGTAAAGAGTAGTCATTAAATGATACCTCACCTTTGTAATTTTTCATATATTGACTTACATGCCAACCTGATGTATTTGCTGTTTCAATTGGTCTTGTCCCTAATAAGACTGTCAAATCTTACAGCTTAGGACTGCTTCCGGACTATGATGTTTAATTGAGCTTGGAGGTGTAATCGTGTGTGACACATTTGTATGGAGTGGTTTGTGTGTGAGTGAGGTTGGAACCGTTCAATGCTTCAAGTATTGGATTATGTTTTGCATCGATTGGTCAATGTGTGGAAGGAGGATGGTTTAGTGTCTCCTGCACTGCATGCTATAACGTTTGTTTTACTTGCTGTGGGCCGCTAAGGATTCAATGCGGTCGGTGATTACAGGATTATGCTATTTACCAAGGTCTAAAAAATCGCATTAATCCAAAATATCGTGAAATTTTCAAAATATTGCGAAATATCGCGATATTTCGGTATTTTTCGACGAGAATGAAGGGAGAAGTGAAAGATATATCGCGATCATTAAAAAACGAAAATATTGGCGATATTTCGCCGATATTATCGATTTGCTCAAAAGAGAGTAAGACCACCTAAGGAGGTCAAGTGGAAAATCAGGTCTAACTTAAACTCATTTATTTTAATACATATTAACACCAAATATGGGATTAACAAACTTGGACACCTTATTTGAGATTGTCCTAGTTAGTACTACAAAACAAACATGTACATAATGTATTAAGTAAAGAATGTGTATTTTAAATTACTTATTTTCTTATTATTTCGATCAACCAAAAAAATAAAAAATTGTAGCCCACCCGAGTGTTAAATCCTGGATCCGCCACTGATGACATATATATATATATATATATATACATGGAGCCGTTCAGAGGCGAACGTCTGTACGGTCCTTAAAGTGCGGACATCCATCCGTTCTCCATCATTCGGCGTCGACGACGGCGCGCCTCCACCCCAAAAGACTCCAACAGCATCCCCGATCACTTTCCCTCACCGGCGAGTCCGTTCTTTTCCAGTTTTCCGGCGAGATCGATCTTGTTTGAAGTTTTAGGTGATCTCGCCGGAAAACTGGAAAAGAACGGACTCGCCGGGGAGGAAAAGTGGTCGGGGACGCTGTTGGAGTCTTCTGTGGTAGAGGTGCGCCGTCGTTGGCACCAGAGGATGAAGAACGGAGGGACGTCCACATTTTAAGGCCGGTGAGGACGTGTGCCTCTGATCGGGCATATATATATATATATATATATATTCCACAACAATAGCTTTATTCTTCTGGGTCTAAGGATAGGAAGCCACCATATTCATTTTCCATTTAGATTTCTATAGAGCAAACAAGAACAGGATATAAAGTACCAGCAAGTCTGAGAGGATGGATTAATAGTTCAAGGGAAAAAGAGGTAAGAGGATGAATTAATGGCTATATATAAACCCTAGTAAATATAGTTATAGTTTTATTGTTTTCTTTCATGATTTATGTCCATATTGGTAATTCGACAAGTGTTGACATAGTCAAACATAAACTGAAAAAAGATTAAGTATAAATACATATTTTGGAAGTATGAATGGAATCTCCCACTTGATTAAGAAGTTTTTAGGACAATCGTTACAATGTCAAATAATAAGGCTTTTGAAGCCTCACGAGGAACTCTATCATCCCAATATAATGGTAAACTACAAGAATACCTAAGATTAGCTATGACATCAGTAACAAAATAGTTTCTCAAAAAACATATCTAAAAGTAATGAAATCAAAATTAGTAGCTAATGGTTATGATGTCTTGCATTAGTTTGATCAACCTCCAAGGCGGCTCAAAGTGGTCATTCACTGCATCTATCACAAGCTTGGAATCTCCTTCAACTTCAACATTGGTGAAGCCCTTCTCTTTTGTTTTGATTAAGCTGTCTCGTAACGCCACATGTACAGCTTCATCAATTGGGATTACAGAACTTCAAACGCAACAAGAGTCTACAGAAACTGGTCTACCATTGCCGTTTCGAATTATAAAACCATATGCCACGAAGTTACTTGTGATTGATCCATCAAATTTAATTGCCACTTGATAGTGGTACAATGGTTTTGAGAATGTACCCCATTACTCATTCGTTAGAATAGTTTGACATGAAATCATGGAAGTAGCTGCTAAGGTAGTTGATAGATGATTAGGGACAACTCCAATAAAAACAGTGTTATTTTTGACTTTCCAGACCTTCCAGCAAGTGCTAATCACTTTTACAAACAAATAATCAGCAAGTGAAATAAAGAGTTCATTTAAAAACTTTAAGGAAACACTCTTCCCAATCAATTGAGGAAACAACATTAGAAAGGTTCCAAATATGTTTAGTAAAGTCATAATAAACAAAAAAGTGGTCAGTTGTTCATTATCATTTTCCCTTGTTACTTACAAAGGGGCCAAGAGTTATCAGCAGAACAAGAATCAGATGAAAAACAACGTTTTTGCTGTTGTCTGATTTCTTTAACGACAGAGATTGAAAATTATGTCGTCTGAATATAACAACGTGTCATGGTAATAGATAGTGTGGGTAGGTTTGTTATAAGACGAAAGTCTTCTATCATCTGATCAATCGACATAAATTTCTAATTTATGGTGTCTGTGCTGTTTTTTTTAAGCATAACGGTAAGATCAAGTTTTTTGACACTTACATCATTCTCTTTTATTCTCTCTCCCCAAAAACTTTCATTCAACTCTCTCATTCTTTCAACTCTTTCAACCCCAAGCTCACACACACCCTCTAAACTCTAAACTCATTTCGATCCCTATGCTCCATGAAGAATGCATTTCAATCTCCAAAGGAGTAATAGATCTTTCACTCTCCATCCACCGACCAACCTTCAACGTATGGTTTCACGAAACTCCAAAACTTCAACGAAATCTTCTGAACCTTAGTGTGCACTCTTAGAATTAGGTTTCTTATTTATCGAAGCCTGATTAGTTCTTCGACAAGAAATTGTCTTTGAAAGTTGATTTAGGGTTTTGTTAGATTGGAGATCTAGGGTTTAGAAACGAAATTTTCTTGTTGGGTTATGTTCATATTAGGGATGCATGGTTATCTTTGGTGGGTTATGCTGATCAAATTGGAAATCTAGCGTTGTTTAGATGTTCTCATATTGGAACTTCTTTGCAGGGGCTCCTAGTAAATAGCCTTGTTCTCATTCCATATCACCTCATATGAGACCGTCAATGCTGAGAATTGTTCGGCCTCTGTGAGTGGTGCAATCTTTGCGTACCTTGTATCATGGTAGTTGCCCATCCCTTTTCCTTACAGACTCCAGTACTGATTCTTATCCTACTTCCTTGTGTTCCAATCCTTAGACCTTTTGTTAGGCGAAATGCATGTTGGTCTCGGTCCCCTTTTAGCTCTTCTCTTCTCTTGACGTGTGTACTGGTGATATTGATTTCCCTTCGTTGATCTTGCACTTACTCGCTGGCTTATTCTCATAAGTATCACGATCCGTCTATGCATGTAGTATTGTCATCTCCATGAGCTTGTCATAAATCTGCGGGTGCTCGATCTTTACCGCATACAAAAATTTTCCTGGTTAAAACTTGTTTAAAGGCTTCCTCTGCTACGCTATTGTCAAAAATCCTTACCTGCGATAGCCGCCTGCCAATGGTTCACGAAAATTTTCAACCCCTCCTTAACAACTGTAGGTATTTTCCCCATCGGTACGCAATATGAAACGTTCTACAAACCGGTTCGCTAGCTGTTGAAAATACTAAATGGAATTAGCAGAGAGCTCATAATCGGTTAGCAAATATCATCAGTTAGCATGTCTTCGTGTTTGAATTAAAATGGATCTCATGTCCCATTGTAATTCAACTTCAACTGTTTTACCATTGGACCACATTTCTTGTGTGGGGTCGCTTTTGTGATATATATATTTTTTTTCGCAAATGAGCTACATGTAAACAAACAACTGGAGATAAATTCCGTGGTCAACTGGTTTGAGAGTGTAACGCCCCGATTTGCACCTTACCAAATCTACTACGTTACAGTACCGCATATCTTTACGATCACCAGCTAAGTGAACTCAACTAGTGACCTAGAGATAAGCAAGGCAAGTTTGAATAAATAAGATAACAAACTATTCTAAAGACAAAAACAAAATTCTGAAAGGAGACGGAAGCGTTAAGTAGAAGTTTTGAGGTGATTTTTATTGCTGTCATAAATACGTCAAAAACCTTGTGACGAAAACCAAGGTTAACTTAAAAATAGTTTATTGACCTTAGTATTACACAAGTTATGAATATACTAGGACTAAATCATATTTGAAATGAATTAAGGATACAAAACTTGAAAAAGTATTATAAGCAAATCATGCGTAAAATAATTTCATCAGCACACCCAGCTCACTCCAGTATTGTCTCGTTCAAGTGCACAATACCTGCATCCAAAACTGTTGTAGAGATGAGTTTTCGTCCTCCCTACTCAGTAGGGAATTCACCCCGATTAGGTTTAAAAACATATAAATAGCATATAGATTTCTGGCTAGTATTTCAAAACTACGTATACAAGTAAAATAAAAATAAGCTCATAACCATCAAATACGTATACAAGTAAATGGTATTCTATGCACCCTAGACCTAGATAATGCACTGGTTGGCACCGCCACCGTTCAGAGTTGATCGAAAGAGATTGGCTCATGGGGTTTGCAAGTCAAAGGACGGGTCAGAAGGTCCAAAGGTTTCTACATTCTTCAGTCAAGCTTGGCTTATATATAAACATCAATCCAATGGTTACTATTTAACCAACTAAAAACTACGGTCAAGATCACAGCACCATTTTATTTCCTTTTTTATTTCAAACAAAATTTCCTTAATCCCCATTCTTCTGAAAATAATAACAAGCTGCTTCACGATGTCAAATAATCTCACAAGAGTCTTGTAGCTGCGAACATATTAACCTCGTATAATTTCTTGTTTAACTTCTTTAATATCACGGGGTCTCATAAAGAGCCTCTTTCTAAAACTTAGAGAGAGGAAGTAGACATGCAATTCACCCTTCACGATGTCAAAAAATCTCACAAGAGTCTTGTAGCTGCGAACATATTAACCTCGTATAATTTCTTGTTTAACTTCTTTAATATCACGGGGTCTCACAAAGAGCCTCTTTCTAAAACTTAGAGAGAGGAAGTAGACATGCAATTCACCCTTCCCCTTCTTTCTTGTCTTGATTTAGATCCCTCCGGATATAGATCAAAGGCTTGAGAGTTGGATGGGGGGGGGGGGGGGGGTTTCTCTTAGTCTCTTCTCTTATTGCTCCTTTGTTATCGATTGATTCGATCTCCCTCTCACCATAGTATTTTATCCGTTTTGTGGTCAATTTCTGACTTATGTTCAGCCTTAGAGGACATTGTTCCTCCTTTTTTCTGCCAATCTTCCAACAACTTTTTCAAATCTGAAAACTTCCGCCATCCCCTTCACCCACAACCTCATATGAGTTCCCCTCCATCTACCATAAAAAACCACCTCTTCAAAATGATATTGATCACTTACCAAATGGTTTATGGGTGCTCAAGCATGGGTATTCCACCCCCCATTCACCGTCAGTTATGTTCTTTGTTTACTGTTACTATTCCAACTCAATGACCTCGATTTCCTTTCGGATCGAGCTTCTTCGGTAGAGGAGAGAAGCATATTGTGTGGTGTGGGTTTCTCTCTTTCATCTTCATTTCCTTTGATTTTGATAGGATTTGTGTTGTTATATTTTCTTGGTAGTGGATTATCGGTCATCTTCCCTTCATTTTGGCATATCTCACGACCTCTCGGTCACTAGCGGCGGCGGCGGCAGCTAGGGTTAGTCAAGGTGGCGGCGGCTGTGGTAATAGTTTAGGGTTTGATGTGAACTTTTTCTTTTTATGGTTACCATCTTTTATCTTTTTCATATAAATTGGGCTGAGTTTTAATTTATCTTAGTTTAATTATAATTGGGCCTGTGGTCTACCCATTTGAAATATTTCATTAATTCCACACACAAAAGAAAGAGAGGGTAAAATGTTTAGAGCAGAATTAAAACGTAGAGGGTAAAACTGAATCTATAAGAGAGACACCGTTGGATATGTTTGATTACAAGTGTCAGTTAACTAAGAAACTTCACAAACCGCCGTGTTTTACCGCTATAAAACAATCGCCGCCGCTGTTTTTCCAATTCCGCGACCCCCACCTGTGGTCCTACTTTCCCCAAAAGTCAACCCATTCCGGTGACCGCAGCGTCTCAAAAGACCTCTAAATCCTCCACGTAACGGCCTTTCCATCACAGTCCTGTAATACTAACACCCCTCAAATATCTTAAAGAAAAAAGAGAACCCAATAAAATATCTCATCCTTATCCATTAAAGCCAAGTGTTAATATATAAAACAAGCAAAACCCAACCCAATCATAAATCCTGAAACCAAAAACCAAATCTTGAAACCAAGTGTTTGAGCTAACAATGATGAAATCAGTCTTGCTTCGTCCTTGTCCTTCTTCTACGCTTCTCTTCAAATCGCACACGGAAGCTCACCCTCAAAAAATAGCTTTCACTGTTCGTTGCTCTTCCAGAAACCAAGCTCACGTTCCGAAGCTCGAGCCCTTCAGCCGCTCCAAGTTCGACCGCGCCATTCAAGGCCCTACCCTGATCGAAAAGTGCGAGAACGAGCTCTCTGGTAAGTTGGGTTTTCAATGCACGATCTAAACCATTGTTTGTTTTATTGTTTATCAATGAGTTTGTTTTAACTATTGGTATTATGATACAGATTACTGTTCTACTCTTGAAGGAGACGAGTCTTATGGTTGCTGGAGGGCATACTTTGAGCTCAAAGATCTCGAGGTATGGATCATCTTGAATCTCAAAAGAACTTTTTCTTTTAGCTCTTCTTTGGTTATGATTTTCTTTTTTTTTTCTGATGTTTTGATATTGGGGTGCAGAAAGAGACGCCGAAAGGAGATGTGGAGAAGCTGATTTTGCAAGCAGGGGGGATAAAGTCATTAGTGGGGTGTTTGCATGGAATTGCTGCAATGCAAAAGGGGAAGACGTATGGATTCAATTCAGCAAAGCCAGTTGAAGAAGTGAAAGCAGGGGAGAGGCTGTGTCCTATACCTGATGGGTTGCCCAAGTCAGCTGCCGAGCTAGAGGAAGAAGAGAAATCGAAAATGCCTGATTCGGCTTTCACCAGGCTTCTCAGGATCAAAGGGACTCATCCTGCTTGGTATTCACAGGCCCCTGACCATGAAACAGATTGATGGCTTTGTCAATTTTTGTGAACCAAGTTTGTATATGTTACATTATTTTGGGTGTGTATATATATGTAGAGGATTAGGGGTTAAGATGGTGTAGTAGTGGTGTTTGCAACCTTAAAGATGTCGGATGTTTTGGTTTTAATTCCCATCAACCCTTGTATGATTTTTTTCATGAAGCCGAATGAATAAAAAATTTCAAGAGGTTGATCAAGTTATGTAATCAGGTTGAAGATGAACTTCAAGGACTAGATCCTTCATGCTTGCACTGTCAGCCTTATCTTCATTTAGCAAAACTAGAAGAGGAGACTTATCTTTCTTGTACAATGAAAAGGACAGTTTGATCATATAATTTAAACAAAGAGTACAATTTGATCAAAATGTCTATGTATCTTTCAATCTTTCAGTTGAAGAAGAACTAAATTAATGAGTACTATGCAATTATTAAGTATTAGGTTATGATGACCCAAAGACTCTGTTTGGGTTTTCCTCTAGCATATGATGGTAAAGATACTTGATGCATGAATATGATTATCAAAAAAAAAGAAAAAAGATACTGATACATTCAGCTCTTGTGGAAGATACTTATGAGCAAGATTTCAATTTCCAATGTGCTTCCGATGCCTGCTGCTCTTGAAGCAAAGTTCTCCACAGAACTATCATCTACCTCAAAACCCTGCGCCTGAATTTTTTTTGAAAAGTTTCTAGCAGCAGAATAGAGCTCCAACATGTCATACCAATGTGAACTAGAAGCAGAGGCAAGACTGACAAGCTTCATCTACTTTTTACTTGTTTAGTTTTTACTAATTTTAAAAAGTAGTTATGGCATGGGCAGTTGCTTTAAATTTGATTCTTATTGAGTAAAGGAATCGTGCTCTTCCGAGAATGGTGTGTCAATGCTTGCATGTGGTGAGTTCCAGAATTTTCACTAGTCTGTAGAAATTGGCAGCAATTTAGGTTTCAAGTTTCTGATGATCTCCATTCTCTCTTCCTCCCTACAAAAGTTACAGTGTGGATTGCACATGGTTTGCTAAGTTAATAAGTTTTTGGTTCTTTTTGGATAATTTGTAAGGTTACTAAATTTGATCTATAACCTAACCAGAAACTCTCCAGTGCACTACAGAATCCACTACTGTTTTCCTCTATTACAATGGCAAAGAGACTAATACATTCAACTATAGTGGAAATACAAACTGTGAACTATATCAGTGTTCTTAAATTACCTCGATCTCCCCTGAACTTCTGAAGCATACATTTATAGACTCCAGTACAACAGAAAGATTGAAACCAACTTCCCTAACTTTTTTTTCAGACATTTATAGAAGAAAAACCAATAGACAAGTTTCATTAGATTCAAATCAAATTTTATGTGCTAAGATTACTGGGAAGGGTTGTTGTTCCAATTTTCAATTTGATTTTCAGTTTAATTGAATGGATCTTGTATTTCTAAGAATGGGGTACTTGTGATCTGCTTCAGAGTAGTAGAAACTAACAGCAACATAGCCACATAGGTACAGTGGCATGGGTTTGATCTCCATTCTCTTTCCCTCCACAAAAAGTTACAGTGTGGGCTGCACATGGACTGTTACGCTGTTTCCGCAAATTAACAGAATAACAGGCTTGAGATTGAGAAAAAAAAATCACAAAACAACGAAGTAAATTCTCTTGTTCCTCTTCTTTGACTTGAGCTAATGCCTGTCAAATGCATCAATCAAGAACCTCCTTTCATTATATATATATATATATATATATATATATAACAGTTCATCTCCAAAGTTTTCATAAGCAGCCTTGGACTAACTAATGTGACCAACATGGCAACTATTCTCACACACAAAGCTTTCGGCTTCACTCTCTTGATCTTCTCCATTTGCCTCTCTTCTTTCTCAACCCTCACCTCTGCCTTGACCAATGACAAAGCCGCATACATAGCGAAACGCCAGCTCTTGACACTCCCTGAAAATGGTGATCTACCAGATAACTACGAAATCACAGCCGACCCGAAGCTCACATTTGCCAATGACAGGCTCAAGTCAGCCTACGTTGGCCTCCATGCATTGAAAGACGTTATCTACTCCGACCCGACTAACTTCACGGCAAACTGGGAAGGACCTGATGTGTGTAAGTACAATGGGGTTGTATGCTCTCCGGCACTTGACAATCCCAAACTGGACGTTGTGGCTGGTCTGGACCTCAACCATGCAGACATCGCAGCTCACTTTCCAGTCGAATTTGGGCTCCTGACTGATCTGGCTATGATCCACCTTAACTCTAACAGGTTCTGTGGAATTGTGCCCAAGGTCTTCAGGAGGCTTAAACTCATGTTCGAGTTCGACATCAGCAACAACCGATTCGTCGGCCAGTTTCCGACGGTCGTTCTAGAATGGCCGGAGATTAAGTACCTTGACCTCAGATTCAACGAATTCGAAGGGGAGTTGCCTCCGAGTCTGTTCTTGAGTTCGTTGGATGCCATTTTCTTGAACAACAACAAGTTCAACTCAACAATCCCAGACACGATAGGAAACTCTACGGTTTCGGTTGTGACTTTTGCGTTCAACCAGTTCAGTGGGTGCTTACCTAGCGGCATCGGGAATATGTGTAATGTGGAGGAGTTGCTGTTCATGAACAACAACATGAGTGGGTGCTTTCCTAACGAGATTGGGAATCTAAAGAATGTGACGGTTCTAGACGTGAGCAATAACGGGTTGGTAGGGCCGTTGCCGGGTAGTCTTTCTGAGCTGAAGACCATTGAGGTTTTGGATGTTGGGTACAATCAGTTGATAGGGCTCGTGCCGGAGAAGATATGCAGCTTGCCCAAGTTGGAAAATTTTACGTTTGCTTATAACTATTTCAGTGGGGAGGGTCAGAAATGTGTGCCTAATCCATACGAACAATTGACGACGAACGATGAAGGTAACTGTTTTCCTGGCAGACCGAATCAGAAGAATACAGAGACTTGTAACCCTGTGGTGACCAGGGTTATTGATTGTAAATACAGTTGTCCCGGCCCTAAACCTGTGACTCCAAAGCCCGAACTGCCGCCTCCTACTCCAAAGGTTGAGCCACCACCGGTTCACTCGCCGCCACCTCCAGTGCACTCTCCACCACCACCGGTTCACTCCCCACCGCCACCACCACCAGTGTACTCTCCACCACCACCAGTTCACTCCCCTCCACCACCCGTTCACACGCCACCGCCACCACCACTAGTGCACTCTCCACCACCGCCAGTTCACACCCCACCACCACCGGTTCACTCTCCACCACCTCCAGTACACTCTCCACCACCACCAGTCCATTCTCCCCCACCTCCGATTTACTCCTCTCCACCACCAGTCCATTCTCCCCCACCTCCGATTTACTCCTCTCCACCACCAGTTCACGCACCCCCACCTTTCCAGTCCCCACCTCCTCCAACTTCACCACCATTCCTCCTCCCACCAAAGATTGGCGCACAGTACATGTCACCACCACCACCAATGTTCCCAGGACATTAAGTTTTAGCTTTTTATTATTTTTTGAATAAGAAGGAACTTATATTGATGAATTAGTTCAAAAGGTTACAATCATGCTGGAGAACATCTAGGACATTTAGGACTTAGGAGCTTGATTGAACCAAGCTTCTGATCTCTGACCCGACACAAAAGGCAATATATATTTGCAATTCTGTGCGCGTCCTGGCCTCCTGGGAGTAAATTTGATCTAAGACACCCTGCAAGCCACGTACTCGTTCCTACCTTTTTGTCGTCAACTACAATATTGCCCAGCTCCATCAGCTAATAATCTCTATTTGTGATATCATGATGAACTGCATCGATCATGGCAGTCAGTTTTAATGGCAACATATGCTTGAATTGTATGCTTGTTTAACTTTTTCTTTTACATATAAATTTTATCCTATAATTATATATACTACGTGTAAAAGTAAAATGACAATTGGTCTACTTATTTCATTGAAGTTCCTCTCCATATAGATGTGATATTACAAAGATAACTATAACGTACAAAATGACAATAAAATCTGATTGATAACTGATTGAGCAATTACACTAATTGATCACTAATTATATAATTTACTCTCGTATACAACTTTGACGAAGGCACACATAAATGTGTTTTTTCTTCAACACTCCCCCTTGTGCCAAGTCAAAGACGAAATGATGCATGTGGTGTTGCCTCATTAAAAACTTTGGCAAGTAATAAACCTAGTTGGATAAAATAAATTTTGATCGAAGGGAAAAAGAGCACAACACACCTATAATAGTGTATGTGTGTTAGATTCCCCTGAAGTCTACACTCCCCCTGATTTTTACATCAATCAAGGGTGTTAGGAACGTTCACATATTCCTATGTTTCTCACAATGTATCGTTGTGTTCTCAATGGTGAATACATAACCAGTTTGGGAACGACCTATTAGTCATAAATGCTTTGCATCAGTAATATGACCAAAGCATTGTTTGGTGTATTGGTGTAGGGGATACAGTTCCATCTACATTCCCTTTCGTCTTTCTTTTAGGATATGATGAATCTAAGTCAATGGTTTCTTTAGGTATCATGATACATTTTTATACCTTTCAATGACATTGTGTTGGCGCTTGAACAAATTCAATGAGAATGTAATACTCGGTCGTGTTTATTGGGCTAAGTACAATATTGTGCCTATTGCACTTTAGAGTAGGGTTTTCATTTCTCTACCCTTCTTCGTCATCTTCCTTTAGACGAAATGGATTTTCCTTTACATCCAAACTTCGACCGATCATTGGGAGTGCTAACAACATGCATTTTATCCATGTAAATCGCTTGAGAATCTTTTGGACAGATGCAGACTGGTGGATTTGTATTCCACAAACTCATTATTAACCAAGTTCCCCTATTATTCATCTCAATTCAGATTTCATATAGCTCGTGGTTTCTTTTACTTCATTAAGAGTACCTTCTATGTTTCTATCATCAACATAGATAGCTATAATTGTAAATCCATAACTCTTTTCTCTATAAGTACATAGGGGCATAGTTCATCATTTTGCATCCCTTCCTAACCAAGTAATCACTTGGATAAAGTGAGCGTTTCAATTCTAATTGCAAACGTACTCTGTGGTTTAAAGTTACTTGAGTTGGATAGTTTAACGTCATCACACACTTTTATGAATATCTCCCAATCAAGATCCCCATGGAAATAAGTAGTAATCACATCGATGAGCTGCATTTCCATTATGAGAGATTATGTCTCCTCGTAGTCAATCCAGAGTGTTGCGAGAAACCTTGGTGCCACAAGACGAGCCTTGTCCTTTAGGGCTTCATTCTTCTCGTTACGCTTTTTGACAAAGACTTATTTATGTCCTATAGGCTTTACACTTGGTAAGGTTAGCACTACTAAAACCAAATACTTGCCTCTTTGTCAGAAAATCTAGCTCCTCATGGATTGCACTTTTATTTAGGCCAATATGCTCTTTGTTGATATTCTTCAACTGAGCGTGGTTCGATACCTTCGTGTTTTATGATTCTTTGAGCAACAGTGTTAATCATCAATGTGTATGTACTCTTGTAATCCGTTGAGATTTTGTCTCTGGAATCATTTTAAACATCGGAGTGTCCTCCAGTATTGACTCATGGACATAACTATAATTAGAGACAATCTTATGAGAGAGATCCCTTACATTGATGAGATTGTGCCTTACTCGCCCGATTCCTTTAGGCAAGTATCGATCGAACCAAGTGGCCTCCCCCTATTCCATTAGGGAACCACGGCGTCAACCACACCTCCACTAAATGTGGTTGTATCGCCTCTATTTGCGGTGACGTGCCCCTACTTATTGGGGACTTTTGACCTTGCAGGCATTTGCAGCTAACATATGTGATCTCGTCACTTCAGCAATATTTATAAACGTATCAGACATCGAAACTGTTACGTTCAAGGTATCGATTATGTGGGGATCAAGATGAGACATAGTGGGGAAACCACGACAATTCATATCGTTTCCATAGAAAATCTTTTTTCTTGTCTCCCCCTAATGACAAGAAGATTGTCTCATCAAAGTGACAATCCGCAAATCGAGCGGTGAGATCGCTTGTAAGGGTTCCATATGTTGGGCCCACCATGCATGTATATTAAAGTCAAAGATCTTAACCATTCACATGGTGTAGTGTATTTACATGCTGTGTAATGAAGATTTTCCTGTTAAAGTAGAGAGAAGTGATGTATACAAATTTGAAAAATCGCTAGCCAAAATGACTTTTTAGCTACTTTAGCTAAAATATTACTACAAAATGACTTGCATTGCTAAAGATGTTTTAACACCGATGCAATAGCTATAAATTTTTCAGTGCTACAGGATGACCATATCAACATGCCTAATGGTCCTCCCCGACCAATAGGAAGCCGCCATGTGATATTTTTGACACGTAGTAAAAGGTAAAGAATTCTTTCAACTGAAGTAAAACATAAGAGACCTCAAATCTTTGTTGGCTACTGTGGTTGAATTGGGGCTGGAGACCAAAGAGAATATATCGCCTTTACTTGTCTTCCTTTGATTGCAGTGCCAATTAGTTTCAGAAGATGAGTTTTATTGTTTGTTATTCTTTCTTAGAGTTATGTTATTTACACACCCTATTTTACTATATATTCACCAAGGTTCTAAAAAACGTTGGGAGCTAGTCGGGCAGACAGCGTCCAAAAGATTAATAGGAGATTAATCGGTTTTCTATTTTTGTATTTATTTTAATTTTTTAATACCAAATAATTATAAATATATGAAAAATGTCCTTATTTTCTAGTTTACTTGTTTAAAATTGGGCTTAAAATTCTATCAGATAAGTATATATACATATGAATCAATAAAACCAAACCCAAAAGAGATTGAGTGTGTCAACTCTATTAAAACCAAACCCTTTACCAGGCACTCCTCCATGTGTGTCAGCTCTATTAAAATCTCAAATCTCTCACCCTCACAATTCCCAGCTTCTTCGTTTACTTCGCCTACCCAATACTGTCAAGCAATGAAACACAATAGAAAACGCAGAGGCTCACTACTCCACAAGTCAGACGAAAATTAGCTTCCAAATCTCAATCTTCTTCTTCTTCTCTAGATCTTCCTTCTCTACAAGAAAAGGTTCGCATTCTAAGTTCTAAAGTCCAACGATTTTCATGCTCCTTATCTCCGTCTTCGAGTCTCGATCCGAACATTCCGGTAGGAAATCCAAGCGGCCAATCTAAAAGAAAAAAAAAAAGGAAAACACATGGCCTATCCGCTCAATCGGGCCGCCCAGCCAACCCGCCTCGGCCCAGCTAGTCGCCGTTAGGCGGCCGTTTTTCATGGTGGCGCCCAGCTCAAACGATTACCCCATAATCGGAACGGATTGTTGAATTTCGGTGCCTAGGTGGCCCTAGGCAGCGATTTTTAGAACCTTGCTAATCACTGACCTTATCTTTTTTTTTATCCACACATTTTAATATAAATTTACCCCATATTGATATAAATCCTGAATTTGTTTAATAATTGGCTATTGTTGTAAAGGAAATGAAAGATAGAGAGAAGAGTTGGGAGGAGAAAGAAGTCTACTCATTCATTCTCATTAGCTTCTTTATATAGAGGTATGGTGTACATCAAAGCATCAAAGTACATAACTAATGAGTAATTAAGTGAACATCCACATAGATTATAATATTTATAACACTCATTCTTAGATGTCCACAAATGAATGATGAAATTAGATGCGTTTAATGTTGTCTCGTTAAAAACCTTGCCAGGTAAGAAAAACCCAGTGGGAGAAAACTAACTATGGTCGAAGGAGAAAAGGAGTACAACGCGCATATGTCTTAGGTAACATACTTCAGGATGTTCCTCCTGATGAGAATCTGCCTCTGAACGTTGCATGCTTTATGCGCCGTAAATAACGGTTTGATTGTTCATCACTAAAGTGAGACCATGTTTTGCCTATAGGGATTCATCATGAAATTGTGTACCTGCTTAAAACAATACCAACAGAGCTAAACGATTATAAATAGGTCTTACCTCATTGAGCCATATGACCAAATTCATACACTAAGTAATAGCTAAATAAGATAAGCAAATTGGCATTAAAACATTGAAATATTTCATGGCGTATCTAGCCATACACATCAATATCTTTGTGTATTGTTACGCCTCATATAAGCTCTTCAACAACTCTAAGTAATTCATAACTTCGAAAGTTAGAATGTGTAGCAACATAATGATCATAATTCGAATACGATTTTATAGTCCAATCATAGTACTCATTGAGGCAATTTTGATCACGTTAACTATAACAAAATGAGTATATTTGAGCTAGATTTAGACTATTTGATTTCATGAATTAGCTTCAGGCTCTCTCAAGTATTCATGGATCGAATTACATTAGAATCATTCATGTACTTGAATCTTTTAAGGATTTGACAAGCGATACGCTTGTAATGACACTTCAATTTTGGGAATTTGCTTTTAGCAATGTGTCATTTATGATTCTTATAATATACAATGACAAATGTCGTAAGTCTCTCGTCAATAACAACTATATCTATTATAGTATTTGTCACACCCCAGTCCTTAAGTTATTTTACGGTTACTTACTTTGGTATTATTTTAGTCTTTTACCGTATTAAGTAACCGTTTACTGTTAAGGACCTTAAAGTTAACTTTTTCTTTCGTTTGGAATTTGGGAAAACTTTCTTCATGAAAGTTGTAGAGGATGCTATTACGAGTTCGTAGACATACTATGCGTTAAAATCGGAGTTAGCATGGAAAAATTATCCTCTAAAAGGGAAATTTTTGTGTTGATATAATATGGGTAAAAATTTAGTGGGTTATTTTTTGGTTGGGGTTTTAAGTGGACCAGGTGTGGGAAAAAGCCCAACCCCGTTCTCTCTCTCTCTCTCTCTCTCTCTCTCTCTCTTCTCTCTATCCCTCCCGCGAACGCTCCCTGACCCGTCGGAGAACCAGCGTTCGTCGTCTTCCGGCCTCCAGGGACCGCCGTACCGGTTCCGTTCAGACCCCCGCCACCTTCTCTCTCCCTGGGCCGGAGATCGCACACGGGTCACCGCCGAGCGGGAGAAAACAGCTCCCCCGCAGCCGGCTGTCGCTTCGCCGGAGCTCCGTCCTCCGGCCACCGTAGGTCAAGATTTTTGGCTTAACTTGTAGCCCTCATCTAGGTGAGTAATCCCTCTAAAGGAATAGTTTTAATTTGATCTTGTTGTTGAGAAATGTATAATTGAAGTTCTACGGCTCAAGTTAAGGTTTTGGTCCGATTAACCTAGTTATGCTTAGAATTGGATTTTGTGCTAGGTAAGGAAGTTGTTGTACGGGTTGAGAGGGGTGTTGTGCTAAAATTTAAGAAGCATTGGAGGTCGCCGGAGAACGGCCGCCGGAGAACGGCCGCCGGCCGCCGTTGCCGGCGGAGCAAGGGGTGCCGCCGCCCCTTAGGGGCTGTTTTTCATGTTTTTAAGATGATATTAATGAGAGGGGTTTAATGAAGTATAGTTTGAAATTTTTGGAGGAGTTTTGATAAGGTTTGAGATTTTCTATGGTTAAGGAATTTGGCGGTGTTTAGATTGGAATATCGATAATTGGGTTAGCGAGTTTTAAATTCTTATAAGGTTAATTTTTGGCTACCGGTGATGGTGGTGAATTTTGAGTCTTAGTAGATTAAAGATGGAAGTTGGACAAGGAAGAAGATTAATTTTAAGCTCTTAAATTTTTGGGTTATTTATTGAAGTTTTAATGTTGTATGAGAATTAATATTAGTTATTGTTTAGACCGTGAGGAGGATCATTTGGAGGAAGCCTCGGGTCGTCGGCAGGCATAGCCGAGCACTGTGAGTGGACCTTTGATTTAAATGTCATGCATGAAATAAAGTTTATTTAATTTTCAAAGGCATGTTAGAGTAATGAGTTCCATTAATTTTTGGGAACTCTCTTGAACATTTTATTTGACATGTGAGACATGTCAAGTGATTTTATATTAATTTTTGGGGAAGTGACATTTTGGATATTTGTTATTTTTATTTCACCAAAAAGGGTTGTTATATATTCTTTATTGCTAGCTAATCATTATTAGCGGCTACTCATCATAAGTGAGTAGTGCGCTTAGTATGAGACGTTATTATAACCTGGGAGGCTCCGACCCTAGCCTGGGAGGCTCATCATTATGGTGAAACCTCTTCTCCATTTTTATTAATTAATGAGAACCAATGAGATTTGTTCATCATTTTTATTTGTAAATATTTATGGAGAATTTTCCATGAATGGTATGCAAAATATTTTTCTAAATGGAAATTATAGGAGAGCATATATTTGATTTCATTGCTCGATATTTTTGTTATTTATTTTTGTCCATTCACTCTAACATTTTAAATGCTTCTCCCCTGTGTCTTTTGTTTTTAAATGCCTAGTTTGCAGAGTTCAGTTCGGCGAGGATCGGAGGCGTGTCATATATCCCCACCTCATCCGATTTTCCCATATAGGTTACTAGTTTAACCTATTGTGTTTTTTTCTCATTTTCCTAGTAGATGCTCTGATAATTATGAGATGTTTTAAGTGTGTTAAGAGCTGATGAAAAAGATTTATTTGATTATGTTTATTTGAGAGATTATATTTATGGATATTGTCTGGGAATTATTTTGAGTTTGGGGTGATGGTTGTTTATTAGAGGGAGCGGGTGGCTCCATGATTCGTGAATTTTAAGTCACTACCAGAAGAAAGGCTTTAGCCGACGAAAAAAAAAACCAGGCCGACGAAGCATTTTTTCGTCGGCTAAGTTAAATTTTCGTCGGCTATGGTAAACTTTAGCCGACGAAAAAAAATTTTCGTCGGCTAAAGAATTTATTTCGTCGGCTAAAGTTCACAAACTATGGCCGACGAAATATTTAAAAGTTTAGCCGACGAAATTAATATGTCGTCGGCTAAAGTGCTTTATATTTGCGGATCTGGACAGCAGCAGCTCATTTGGGAAAAAAAACGGGAGAAGAAAAAACGGGAGAAAAAGTTTGGGTGTTGTCGAAATCTGTCCATAATTAGTTTGTGGAGCCATATATAGGTACGTATATGTATATATATGTTGATTAATTGAGTTTTATTTGAGTTGATCGATTTGATGGAGCCATATATAGGCTTGTTGATGTTGATCCAAATCAAGAAACAAACGAAGACTCTGGCGATGAGGAAAGACATATATTACCAGAAATTAATTCTAACACCGAAGAAGACTCATCGGATGATTCCGATTACGAGCCTTAGTTTTAATTTAGAGGACGAAATCCATTAATTTGTATAATTTTTCAAAGACCTTTTCCTTTATAGTTTACACATGTTGAATTCATATTTCAGTTATTTTATATGAATTTTGGTGATACATGATGAACAGGAAGTTAGTATGGTTTACTAATATCGTTTGTTTTTTTTAATGTATTTTTTTCCTTTAGCCGACGAAATACACTATAATTTGTCGGCTAAGATAGTTTTTGCTGACGAATAACCTACGTATTCGTCGGCTATTCCGGTATTTTTAATTTTTTAATTACATACTATAGCCGACGAAAAAACCCTTAATTCGTCGGCTAAAGTTTTTTATTTATTTTTTTAAAAATAAGTTTTAGCCGACGAAAAAAGCCTTAATTTCGTCGGCCATAGATGTTTTTTATTTTTTTATCACACACTTTAGCCGACGAAATACACTATAATTCATCGGCTAAGATGGTTTTTGCCGACGAATAACCTAATATTTCGTCGGCTATAGTTATTTTTTAATTTTTTAATTACATACTATAGCCGACGAATACGTTAGGGTATTCGTCGGCTAAACCCTAAAATTTTTCTATTACCTACTATAGCCCTATGTTCGGTGGTTATTTTGCGTAAAATTTTTATACGACTTGTTGCGTGTCATCGGTTTAAAACTATTTTCAGTTGGAGGTCCGGCCAAAATACGTAATTTAGATGGTCGAACGACCTTTTCCGTGCGTTTAGGGGTTTGACTTACGAGATTGACCGTCCGGATCGAGCCCTTATTCTTTTCGGATCAAGTTGAATTTTTTCCCATACATGTATTTTATCATGATGGTCAGATCTGACGGCCGGATTTCCTTTTCTCAAGTTTGATCATCACAATCACAACATGCGTACTAATGTTGTATAACTTGTTTACCAAGTGTTAAGTAAATGTTTCGTTTCAAAAACAAATTATGCGTAGAACCTTCAAACGTAAAAAAGTCGTGAAATAAGACATGACCAGAATGGTGAAATACGTCTACGGTTGAAAAATCACGGTATTCCGGTCATGTCTCGGTGCCGATAGTTGCGGTCAATGCAATTTTCCATTCTTTCTTCCTATGGGTAGCCCTATGTTCGGTGGTTATTTTGCGTAAAATTTTTATACAATTTGTTGCGTGTCATCGGTTTAAAACTATTTTCAGTTGGAGGTCTGGCCAAAATACGTAATTTAGACGGTCGAACGACCTTTTTCGTGCCTTTAGGGGTTTGACTTACGAGATTGACCGTCCGGATCGAGCCTTTATTCTTTTCGGATCAAGTTGAATTTTTTCCCATATATGTATTTTATCATGATGGTCAGATCTGACGGCCGGATTTCCTTTTCTCAAGTTTGATCATCACAATCACAACATGCCAAATGTATAAAGGTTTAGCCGACGAATTTCAAAGGTTTAGCCGACGAATTTCAAAGGTTTAGCCGACGAATTTCAAAGGTTTAGGCGACGAATTTCAAAGGTTTAGCCGACGAGTTTCAAAGGTTTAGCCGACGACTTTCAAAGGTTTAGCCGACGAATTTATAAAGTTTAGCCGACGAATTTCAAAGTTTTAGCCGACGAGTTTCAAAGGTTTAGCCGACGAATTGGTGTATAGCCGACGAAATTGGTATCTTTAGCCGACGAACAAATTATTTCGTCGGCTAAAGTTTTCAGGTTTAACTGCGAAACCCTAGCCTCCTCCCTCCTCCCTCCCTCTCGGTCTCCTCCCTCCTCCCTCCCTCCCGGTCTCCTCCCTCCTCCCTCTCCCGGCCGGCCGGTCTCCTCCCTCCTCCCTCCCTCTCCGGTCGCCGCCTCCTCCCTGCCTCCCTCCCTCCTCCCTCCCTCTCGGTCTCCGCCTCCTCCCTCCTCCCTCCTCCCTCCCTCCCTCCTCCCTCCATCTCCCGTCTCCGCCTCCTCCCTCCTCCCTCCCTCCCTCCCTCTCCCGGTCTCCACCTCCACCTCCTCCCTCCTCCCTCGGTCTCCCGGTCTCCAAGGTTTATTTTTGAATTTAGTTTTGAATATATGTGTTAATTTATGTGTTTATTTTTGAATATATGTGTTAATTTATTTTTGATTTCGAATTTAGTTTTATGCTATATGTGTTAATTTATATGTGTTAATTTATATATGTGTTAATATATATGTGTTAATTTATATATGTGTCAATATATATGTGTTAATTTATTTTTGATTTCGAATTTAGTTTTATGCTATATTTTTATGATGATGTTGATATATATAATATTGTTATGTAATTATTAATTAAGTATATCTATATATATATTGATATGAAGTTATTTTTTATTTCGAATTTATTTTTATGCTATGTTAATTAAGTATATCTATATATTGCGTGTAATTATTAATTATGTATATCTATTTATTGAATAAGTATAATTTTAAACATGTATAATTTTTTATACAATAAAGACAAAATAATCTAAAGCCTTAGATTTGAGAAGGATAAGCTTGAATTTTTACTTTTTCAATGTTGCCTCAGCCTTGATTCAAATTAATATTTTAAATAGGATGAGCGGTTTTTTTCGATAGAAGAAGAGTTCGAAGGGCCAAAGGTCCGAATTGTCTGAGGGAACCTCTAGCAACCCCCAAACGACGTTTCAGGGCCAGATGACAGCTAGACGTGCGAGCCTTCTGGAGACGGCGTCGGAGGTGCCCCTTTCATCGAGGCAGGCGGCCGTCCCTCGTTCCTCGAGGCAGCTGTGGCCTCAGACCCAGACGGAGGTGTCTGCACCCCGTATGCCTGAGATACACCGGGCGCCCACTCCGGGTCCTACTTCTTCGGATAGTGGGTCATCTGGGGTACAGATGCCGCCGCCTCATCTGTTTCTTCCGCGGATGATACCGGCCTTACCTGTAGTCGATGGCTCAGGGACGCCGATTTATCCACTGCCCCCGCCAGTGGCTCCATCAGCGGCGTACCGGTTCGTGCCTTTTGATACGCCTCTTATTTCTGCGAGGGTATCATCATCGGCGACAGAGACGGAATCCGCCGCGAGCTCCTCAGGTAATCAGTGATGCATGATTATTTTTAAAGGGTCATATATATTTTAATAATCAATTTGGTTTATCATGTGATTGGCACAAAGAAGAAGAGAGGCCCCGTCACAGGGAAGGCTCTCGAGAAGATCGTGGGTACCGTGGGGAGGATTGTCATCAATACTGACGGGGATGGCCACATAATATGGGGCGGGAAGTCGAGGACGTACTCTGGCCGCGTGGGAGCTCTCATTAGAGATAGAGTCCCTATGTTGTGGTCAGACTGGGGCGAGGTCCCGCAGGAGGTTAAGGACATGGTCCACAACGCGATGTCAGTGAGTTTACAAAATAATATTATGTATTACATTGTTGATTTCTCGAAAAGCTAAACTAATAAACGGTTAAATGCAGGTGTGGTTTGAGGTTCCCGAGCACCTGAGGGACAGCTGGGCAGACGTTGTGCATGGGGGAAGGTACGTTGGGAAGTTAATGAAAAACAAAATTGTATGTGATATTAATAATATTTCTAATATTTTTGTTGTATCTGTAGGTACAAGGAGTGGAAGAACGAGTTGCGGAGCCATTGGACTACGCACGGGAACACACGTTCTGGTACCCCTGCTGAGTTCCAGTATAGGGAGTACGAGTGGCGTTGGCTTCTGACATCAGAATTCAACAACCCTCGTAAACAGGTATTTAAATAAATTAGTTAGTTAATTTATCATTAAGTACGTGCGTTTTAAAATATTTTACTAATAGTTTACTTTTTTCTTTGAAGGCGGTTTCCCGGGTGAACGCTCAGAACCGGCAACGCAAGACAAGGAACCATCATGCCGGTTCTAGACCGTTCGCTGTCTTCATGGACGAGGCGGCCAGGGAACATCTAGAAGTCAACCAGTACGTCTATACGTACGAGAGGGCGTATCCTGACTCCCAGGAGGATATTGTAAGTCACCTTACGTTTTTAAATTTTTAAATTTATGTAAAAATGTTAATTAATAATTTTTTTCCTATCCATATAGGCGAAGGTGAGGGAGGCTAGTGACGAGGTCATGAGTGCCTTAGTGAGGGAGACATGGCCGGACACGCAGGAGGAAGAGATGTCCGAAGCCATGTCTCGGATCGACACTTCGGATCCGACGATTGGGGCGAGGATCATGGGCACAGCCTTCCCACCGAGAGCAAACAACTTCTACTGCCGGGGTCTAGGAAAGAAAGGCGAGGGGGTCCTGAAGACCACTCCAGGATTTCAACGAAAGGCAGCCTCGACCAGCAGCAGGACCACGTCCACAATCAGCAGGACGACTTAGCTAGAGTCAGAAGTTCAGAGACTACGAGAACAGCAAGCTGCTCAGGCTACCTCGCAGGCAGCCTATATTGCCTCGCAGGCAACCTATGTTGCCGAGATACATGCCATCCAGCAGGCCCAGCAGCAGCAGATGTTCCAATACATGCAGGACTTTACAGCTGCCCAGATTCACGGACTTCCGCCTCCGCCCATGCCGCTACCCCAGCCACCGCAACCTCCGCAGCAGCCCCCAGAAGCGGATATTAATTTAGACGATATAGAATTTATGTAGTTGATGAATTATATACTTTTATGTGTTTGTTGTTGGTTATATGGAATTGTTTTGGTGTATTTTGCAGCTTGCTTGGAATGGTAATTCAGAAATTTCGGGGGGTTTTTTTTTTTTTACTGGAATGGACTTATAGCCGACGAAAAAAGCCCTAATTCGCTGGCTAAAGTTTTTTTTAAAAAAAATAAGTTTTAGCCGACGAAATATGCTTTAATTCGTCGGCTAAATCCCTATAAAACCGACGAAATATAGTATATTTCATCGGCCATATATGTTTTATATTTTTTTATTACAACCTTTAGCCGACGAATATTTTAAATTATTCGTCGGCTAAAGATTGGAAGATAACCGACGACACAAAATGTCGTCGGCTAAGGTATGGACTATAGCCGACGAAATAATGTCGTCGGCTAAACTCTGGACTATAGCCGACGACTTCTACGTGTGTCATCGGCTAAAGTCATCACTGACGACCATTTCCCGACGACACTATAGCCGACGAAGGTTCGTCGGCTAAGATCTTAGCCGACGAATTTTTTTAACAGGCCAACGAAAATTTTTCGTCGGCTAAAGTACTTGTCCTGGTAGTGAGTGTTTGAGATGAGTTGGGTTTGGTGATTTTTCTCTCAGTTAGGGTTACACATTATCAAGGGAGGTTCCGCCAATATTTTTGGTAGAATTTCCCTTGAGGTGGGTCCTGTATGATTTATTTCGGATTTCAAGGGGGAAATTCGGGGTAGGTCCTGACAGTATTATGTAACACTGTACTTACAGAAAATTGTCACGTATAAGGAAAAATATTCATAATCCCCATGTCTCTTGTAGACATTATGCCATAGTGATTTATTTTCACTATGATCAATACCCTTTTGTATCATGTAGGGTTAAAGTCTAAGCATCACATCACGCTTCATATATTCAGTTTCATTAGAATTGCCTCTTTCCAATTTGGCCAATAATATACTTTGTCGACATGCATAATGAAAAGTGGTATAACATCGATTAATACAGTTCTTAAAAATCTTTGGTAGCTACCATTTCTAATTTGTCATAGATGATCATCATTCATAGATCCCACACATTCTTACATACATGCATTTTTGATATTGGGTACCCATTCCACTTCTGAGGCAAATATTGTCACTTCAATGACAAATATTATCTAGCGAATGTGGATCTTTTACTTGTAATATCATGTAGACCATTAGAGGACTTGTATAATCTTCCATTTTCAGGAGCTTAAAACTTTAGACCTAGTGGATACATTCCACTCAAATTCACGCCGTTATTCAAATGACAGTAGTCTTTCTCTCTCCCTAACAGTAGGAATACTGTCTTTTTATGACCATGCGTAAAAATGCGTTTAAAGATCCATCACTTTTGTGGAAGTGAAGATATTTTGGCTTGTGGCGAACTCAAACCAAGTGTTAGGTCAAAAACATGAAATTCATGAGTATCCACCATATTGAGGTTTTATTGTGTCACTAAGACCGCATTCTCAAATGGCCAGGAGCTGAAGACACAAACTCAAATGGGATACTTACAACATTTGTATGTGTAATAAGAAAATCTAACCTTGTTTGGTGACATTCTCTTCAAGAGAATTATGTCATTCAGATACAAATTAATTCAAGCCACAAATCAAACAAGGTTAATTAGATTGTTTGTGGCACGGATTAAGCTAATGGACTTTAACCCATGCAGATGTGTGTGCATTTAGCATATACTTTTGTCAACTTATTTGCTAAGATATTTCTCAAAATCAAAATAAGATGGTGGACAAGCATCTAACACCAATGACATATCATTCTTCAGGAACAATATTTCTCTATCTCATGACTGAATGAGTGTCTCATTAAGGTGACAACTGTAACAAACCAAATGCATTTTGAACTGCTGGCCAAAATCATATACTCTAAAATTTTGATCACCTTTTCAAAGCTTTGAGAAATACAGAATTGATATCGACATAATTAAATCAATGAAATGACATACCAGAGATCAATGAATATGTTCATACTCGGTCATCATAAGATTAGAGCAACTGTTGATTATATGCTTACTTGTATGTCAACATAACTCCCTTTCAAAACTTTAGGTTTGAGGTTAGCCAACATTAAAACTTTAGGATAATTGTCTATATATATATATATATATATATATATATATACCCGAAACTTAAGGCTCGAGTCTGCACAGTTAGAACTCCAAGTTCTAAGGTGGAGCGAACTTCTGGGTCACTAATTTGTATTTTGTACTCGAAATTTCGAATTTCTGCTGTTAGAACTTCGGAAACTACTATACAGTATTGTGAACATCTGGTTCAATGACATTCGAAATTCATATATTCGAGATATAGGGCGGCTGGACCTTATGAATAACAATAAATGTAAAAGAAAAATATTGTAATGTAAGTGCATAACAAAATAGATAAACTGAAAAGAGCGAAAATAAATAAATTCAACATTGGAAACTTCTGGTTCCATGAATTAAGAAACTGCACAGAACTTCTAGTTTGGTTAACTTCATCAAATATGATAATCTTGATCTTCCAATAACATCTAGATACACAAGAACATAATATCATATAAGGTGAGGAACTTCAGGCCCTCATATGATTAGATCACAACGTGTAGTGTCAAACATTGTATAAGTCTGAAGAACTTCTGGTCCTCCATAGTTGGATAAAGAGACTTCGGGTCCCGATCTATGATCACAAAATTCACAACTCGATGCGATACTGATGATGAAGTATTTAATGTTCTATAAATGAAATGGTTCATTCTTTGTATAGAAACATAATGGAGCAGAAGATATAAAGTGTTCTGTATTGACATCAACAAGATCATATCGAGACTTTAGTCTCATACATCAAATAGAACTCCTGCATCATTGAAATTTTGAATGTAGACATTAAATCAAAAACAAACTGATGACTTTCATTTGCATAGAATAGGAAAAGAGGACATGATCGATGATTATGAAATTTGATTAAAGGGGTTTCTAATATGGCCGTGTAAAAGCTAGGGTTCCTTCTAATATGGAACTAAACTCACGACATAATCAAACAATCAAATACAAAAAGAAACCAACCAGAACTATGAGATGGTGTTTCATAATGAATGGTCCAGTAAAACAAAACTAATGCAAAAGAAAACTGATGCATCTTTATGCAACCAATCAAATTGAATTAAGGCCATAACAAATGTCAATAAGCAAAATCATATACATATCAATTACCCAAAACTTAATGCGTTAATCAATGCAAAAGATGAAAGACATAAACCGAAAATCTTTATGCAAATCATAACAATAGAACAATCGACATCATCTGAGTATATGAAATAAGCAAAATCAAACTCATAGATCAAGTACACCGGTGAAAAATAACAATTTAGTTGCACCGTAAGATTTTCAGATCATCATAGAGTCTAGAAACAAAAGAAAATTGTGCGATGGTGCAAAGGTGAACGGTAAAGAATTATTTTGGATTTCTAGGGTTTAGTCGTTATCAACTCAAAGGTAGAGTCGTGCTGATAACATGTTATAAAGTAAAGGAAAGATAGAGAGAAGAGTTGGGAGGGGGAAGAAGTCTACTCATTCATTCTCATTAGCTTCTTTATATAGATGTAGAGTTAACATCAAAGTACATAACTAATGAGTAATTATGTGGACAACCATATAGATTATGATATTTATAACAGCTATTATCATAAATAAGGCATGTGAATAACAAAATATGGTTTGAGAATAATAGAAGCATTTCTATGGAAGTCGCAGATGTGTTCAGTCACATGTGACACACCACCGTCGTACAAGTAAAGACCAAAACGACGTCGCTCGCGTCCATTGCCTTCGAAATCACGTTTGCAATGAAGCAGATGCCGAAGTAAAGGTTGGGTCCGTTTCAATAACCTTTCACAAATTTGAACTCTCAGTTCAAAAATCAAAAACCAAAAAATCGAATCAATTTCCTCAAAACTGCTTAAGATCTCAGAAAATGGAGGAAGAGAAGCAGCAACTCAAGGAAGAGGAAGCTCCTTTGCAACAAGCAGAGGCAAAAGCAGAAACAGAAGCACCGGCGGCGAACAGTGGAGGAGGATGGGGCGGAGGCTGGGGATTCTCCTCCGTTTTCTCAGATCTTCAGAAGGCGGCCGAAGAGATCTCTCGCAATGTAAGCATCTCTAGGTTTTCATAACTGCATTGGATTTTCTATTTAATTTTGGGAAATTAGGGTTTATAAGGTGTTTTTGATTTGGTAATTTAGCTATGTGGATTGCTTAAGTTTGGTGCAATTTTTCGGTGTATAATGTGTTTGAGTGTTGGTGGCTTTGTGGATTCAGGCTGCGGCGGCTGCTCAGACGGCAGCAAAGAGCATTGCCGATATGCAAACCCCGGCCGAGGACTCTGAAGAGTCTTCCAAGGAGGAGGAAGGGGATAGTGAACAGGAAAGCCAAGATGAGAATGAGAAGCAACGAAAGGCTGCTCTGGAGAAATTGGAGAAAGCTAGTGACGATTCGTTTCTCGGCCAGGCAAGTACATTAATCAATTCATGAAGGGGTTGCTTTTTTTGTTTTCTATTATTGTTGTTTTCGTGACCTACAAGACTTATTCGCTTTGAATTTTCCGATGATCACATCTTTGCGTATCTTATTCGCAATGTTAGGATAAGATTCTTTGATTGAATTCATTACGCTCCTTTCTATTAGTGCTTGTGTTAAACTGAATGACGTTATAAAAGCTATTTCTTTTGGTAATCCAGCATTTTCTGTTTTTCATTTACATCAATACCTATCTTAAACTTTATGAACTTTGTATTTACTCTTTTTGTTCACTGTGAGAGTGACGTTGCTATAAACTATTACATATATGCAGCATCTGAAGGTACTTGATAGTTCTGTGGAGAACTTTGCTTCAGGAGCATGGCAGGCTTTAGGAAGCGCTTTTAGAGGTGGCACCGAATTAGTTCACAAGTATGTCCACTCCTGAATTTATCTGCTAATATGACAGAGGAGAATAGTAGTAGTTTTTTTTTGAATGCATGTGGATGACTTTATTCCGTTTGGTTGTGCGTCAGTCACGTTATCAACAGATGCTTACTGGGCAGATATATTTTCTTGGTTCTTGTGGAAATTATCTTGGAAAGTTTGAATGAACTAGGACGGGGTTTTGAGTTAAGATTATGGAATTGATGATATTATTTTCATTAAGTGTGAATACCAGATTAGGAACACAAATTGTATATTGAACTTGGTTAGAATCAATTCAACAGTGAAAATAATTAATTTTCATTTGAATGAAATATTGTTTATTTGACAGTTGTGACTGTTCCTAACTTGATATACAATGACTGTTCATTGTACTTTTAGATGTAGTCCCCCCTCTCGTCTCCCAATCCTTTTTGAAGTGGGGATGGAGGGAGAGGAGATTATAAGTTCCATTTTGTATTAGGATTGTAGATTGTAGTGAAGATGATTTCATAACACGAGGTCGGGTTGATTCATGTACAGTTATATGAAGTTATAATTTGTTCCATTGACAGTATTCTGAGGATGTAACAAACAACTTTTGTTGTATGTTTTCTAGGCTTGAGCATTCTGCTGTGAACCTAGCCGAAACGATCCAGCGAGATGGTCCTGGTTCTGTTGCACCCTCATCATTGCTAGAGGTTTGCATTTCCCTTGTACTTGGCTGGTCAACTTTTTAATGGTTTCTTTGCCTTGGCTTGCTAACTAATGTTGCATCATTGTTTATTTTTTGATTTCATGTTACAGACTGGAAAAGCTTTTACCTCAAAGGGAATGCAAGTGCTTGAGCTAGTAGGCAAGGAAACCTTGGATCTTCTTATCACAGAAACTGGTATTGAAGTTGATAAAAATTCTAAGCACTCTGATCAAGAAGGTGAAGAGGATCAGTTATATGAGGAAGTGGGGTTTGATCGATGTTTCTACATATATGGAGGTCCAGAACACTTGGAGGTTACCCTTTTTAACTCTTGAGTTAAGTTTCATTTATATTAAGGAATAGTTTATTGAAGCTATTTTAACACTTTCAGGAACTTGAAGCATTATCCAGCCATTACGCACTAATATTTAACCGTAGAAAAGGAAAATTATCACCAGAGCAGAAATCTGTTTATGATGGAAAGCTTAAGTTGGTTCAGCAGATTTTTAGTCTGAACTCTGAATTGGAGAGAAGTGGGCCTGAGTCGGACAAAGGCAAGAAAAAAGAGACTGAAGCTGATGGAAATAGTGATGAGATGAAGAGCTTACATGATTCAAGTGTCTGCAAAGCTGCTGATATGGCTGCTGGGTAATTTTACCTTGTCCATTTCCTACTTTCATGTTATTTTGAAATCTTTGATTATATGAATGTAATTAGTTGCATGGTTTCTTGAACTGCTATTCTAGTTACTGCTTTTTGGACTAACATTATTTGCTTGTTATCTGAGTTTTAAGTCTATATAGATGCATCATCTGTTTCTTTTCTCACTTTTCCAATCATCCATATAAAAAGAGTTAAAAAAGATTTTCTAGGGAGGTCTTGGCTCTTGTTTTACCCCACATATATTTCAGTGAGGAGAATCTGTTAACAAATTATCTGTTGAAAGAAACTGAGAACTGAACTTAAAAATTCTATTTTCTGCAATTTCTTTGGATGCCCAAAGATGTCAGCATAATGTACCTGTGTACAAATATGAACCAGGCAACCTGAAAACAACCTTAATATGGAATTTCAAGTCTCAACCATATATATGTTTAAATTCTGAGCTATGAAACTATATCATCTCATTGTGGCACTTGTGTGCTTAGGTAGGCATCTCAGTCTCCATCATTTTGAAGAAGTTGGTATTTTCCCAGAATAATTTGTTAATTGAAATATTTTTTGATCAGATAGCTCAGCATCTAACCAGTTTTGTACATGACATGCATAATGTCTATTTAATGGTGGTATGTGAAAGGCGAGCCTTGTGAAAAATTGGTGGGTGCTAGTATGTTAAGTTCCAAACCTTGTGCAATTTGACCAACCTCGTCACTAACCATATTTTCAATTTGAGTTGCATACAATCAATTGAAGTGGGAATTATCTGCTCATCTCATATACGTGTCGTTGAGTGACTGCTGTCCTTTGCATTAGAAATATGTCTGGTCTTTTGTACTTTTTTTTTCTTTATCGCTTTTTTTTTTTTTTGATTATTACCTTGAAAATTTTATGGTTACAATTGCCTATTCTACCAAGCCTCTTAGCATTTTCTGTACTTTACATTTTTCAGGTTTACAAGTGCCTTAGCTGGACTAGCTGTTAATGATATAATTCAAAGAACTGCCGGCAGATTAGAGAGCCTTCACTCAGAGGGGGTTCATGTATGATAGTTATATTATATTCTAATGGTCTTGCTTCTGTTGGTTTTTTGTTAGTAGTTTTGACATAATTTTATCTCTTTGCAGAGACTCTCTGAACTTTGCTGCTCTGCGGTGTCTCAACTACTGATGCTTGGTAAAGCCGTCATATCTAATGCAAACAAAGCTCAGGCTGAAGACGTGGCTGCTGATTTGGGGATTATTGACTGGCCTGAGGATTCTGTTGAAAAAGCAAAAATAATCAGATCAAAAGCACAAGCAATGACAGGATATATAGAAGCAGTGTCGAGCAGTTTCATTACAGGTTGGCTTAGTTGGCTTCTATTAATTACTTCTACTACGTTTGAAAGATGCCATGAGGCCTATGATATATGTTTACTGTTATAAGTACTCTATCGTGAGGTATTTGTTACCAAGGAGATTACTCTTTTGTCATAGCATCTACATAGTGGTTTCAAAGCATACCAGTTTTTTTTCCACCGATTCATGGATCATTGATACTTATTCATGTTTTATGTCATAACCGTCCAATATTCCTGAATATGATATTCTACTGATAGTTCATGGAACTTTTCAGGCATATCTGATGTTGCTGAAGCTTATGTAGCAGCCATAAAGGGTGCTGCAGAATCCCAAGAAGTGCTTCCACAGACATCAATGCAGGAAAAAGCAAATTCCTTCTCTGAACATCTCCGTAGTGACCAGACAACAGCTTTAAGCAAAATTCAGGACGGGCTTCACTACTTGTCTTATGTGGTGGTTTCAACCTCTATGCCTGCTGCTTAATAACCCAGTTCCTTTGACCTGTCATAAGATATATATTTGATTAGCTTTGTAAATAGTCACGCCTGGAAAGTGGGTTTGGATTCTCTGTTCTTTGAATTGTAGTGTTGTACCACTGAATATGAGTTCACTATTCTTTTCTAGAACTCTAAATGTTAGCCATCTTTTACAGTTTAGGAACATTGAGGAAGGTTAGAGATCATATATTGCCTATATTAAGGTTTTATTCAATACTTGTTTGGGTTTTTTATCACCGTTCGATTAAAATCATAAATTGTGGCATGATAATTTTGGTGTCTTGGAGAACTGGAGAAGTATTTGAATTTTGAAGGTTGTTACAAATCCGTCTCGCTTATAATGGCATGTTACTTATGTTAGGAGACCTGTCAATATTGCAGTGATGTGAGCACCTGTAGTTTGCTACCATATATATCTTTATCGATCATTGTTTTTTCCTAACCCCAAAACCCGTCTATGTTCATTATGCAAGGACAAAATGATGTTCAGATAAATCCAAAAGACATCAACAAACATCACCACCTTCTTCCACCAAAAACCACTTTCAAGTTTCAACAAACACAACATTCTAGCTACAATCTGTCCTTGAATCTTAAGCCATGGGAGAAGTTGATCCAGCCTTTGTTCAAGCCATTGATCAAAGGCCAAAGCTCAAATCCACCATCGTAGTTGATGATGAAATCCCCATAATAGACCTCTCAGTTTTAAGCAGCAGTCATGGTGATACCAAACAACTTGTCTCAGAAATAGGCCATGCTTGCCAAAAGTGGGGATTTTTCCAAGTTGTAAACCATGGGGTGCCATTGGAATTGTTTGAGAGGATGGAGGAGGTTGGTAAGAGATTCTTTGAGTTACCACTTGAAGAAAAGAAGAAGGTGAAGAGGGACATGGTGAATGCTTTGGGGTACCATGATGGTGAGCACACCAAAAATGTCAGGGATTGGAAGGAAGTCTTTGATTTCTTGGTGGAAGATATGACTATGCTCCCAGCATCACATGAGCCTGATGATAAGGAGTTGAGGATTTTGACTAATCAGTGGCCTCAATACCCTTCTGAATTCAGGTGATTTTATTGTTTCTTGTTTGCTACTTTTAAATGGATCCCAGCTTGATATTAGGATAAAATACTTTGCTATAGAAATGTTTCAATGAAGTTGGCCAACTTTGGATTGGTTTAGTTGAATGGAAAAGAACCTGAACTGTAGAGAAAGCATATTGACTAGAACATTCTGCCTCTTTGATCATTACAAACTGCTCTTCCCATGCTTGATTCATCAGAAATTCAGTTTGACCAGGTTTTAGAAGATTTATAAGTTTGGACATGTTAGGATTCAAGAAAAACTGGTTTGTCTTAGAGTCCTCTCACATTTTATTGTTAGTTTTAATTTCATGCACATATGGTAAATTGCTGCTAATTAATAGTCCTTAATCTTACATTCTTACTTAGAACACAGGACCTTGTAGTTTGCTGAAGGCTTATGTTTGTTGCTGCTAACTTTTGCCTTCACCTTGAGCAGAGAGGTTTGCCAGGAGTATGCTAGAGAAGTTGAAAAGCTAGCTTATAAGTTGTTGGGACTAATTGCTCTGAGTTTAGGTCAGCCAGAAAACAAGTTCAATGACTTCTTTAAAGAACACCAAACAAGCTTGATCAGATTCAATCACTATCCTCCATGTCCTTTTCCTCACTTGGCTCTAGGCGTTGGCCGGCACAAGGATGCTGGTGCCTTAACCGTCCTTGCCCAAGATGATGTTGGAGGACTGGAAGTTAGACGCAAATCAGATGCAGAATGGATTCCGGTGACACCAACCCCAAATGCCTATATCATCAATGTGGGTGACATGGTTCAGGTACCACTCATGAACATTTTAGTTCCAGGTTCCAGTGCAAACTGTGCAATGAAACTTCTAATCATGTCTCATGACTAATGATATTACAAACACATGGGAAATGCACTTTGCTTTTAGACTTACAACTTACAAGTTGCGTTGCCTCACTTTCAAATTTGGACCAATGACTAGTATCATAAGTCATAACATACTAGATATGCTGTGAAATAGACTGCTATTATGTTCTGTTGCAACACTGCCAATCGAGTAGATGAATTAGCATGTTAAATTCCGTGGTGTGGAATATATATAATCAGACAGCATAGCATGATAGAAATAAGATGTTTGGCAAAGAAAATAACCATAATCCATAATCATGAAAGAGATTGATATATATATTACTGCAAATTACCGGTCCTGTGGAACAACAGTAAGTTATGAACGAATTTATGAATATATATATCAGTTTACTTTGTGAATGGTATCTGTGCAGGTTTGGAGCAATGACAAATATGAGAGTGTGGAGCACAGAGTAGTAGTGAATAGAGAGAAAGAAAGGTTTTCAATTCCATTTTTCTTCTTCCCAGCTCACCATGTGATGGTGAAGCCCTTGGAGGAGCTATTAAATGATGACAACCCTGCCAAATACAGGGAATACAACTGGGGAAAGTTTTTCGCAATGAGAAACCGCAGTGATTTCAAGAAACTGGATGTGGAGAATATCCAAATTCATCATTTCAGGTTACCACAGTAGATGTAAGGGAGAAATGTCAGCCATTGCTTGGCATATAAGAGTTCATTTCGCTTCTTGTGATTACTGTGGTATGTAATCAGGTCACAGGCTTGAAAATTTTCTTTAATAAACTTTTGCTTCTATCTTCAAATCCTTTCACTCACCACCAACTGTTTGAAGTTCAAATCCTTCAAAATTCAAGCATGTATACTATAACTGATGGTCCAATTTAACAAAAAACCATATCGTCAAAACTGTTCATGCGCATGCTAAGCTTATACATTACAAATATGAAAAACAGTGATTGCAACAGACTAACACAAATCTAATAATTGTAGCATGAATCACATTGCAAAAGTTTCAGATTTATATTTGACCTCTTAGGTTAACACCGATCATATATTACGTGTCCATCTTTATCATCACGTAATATCTTGACAGAAAAAGGGTTGGAAGGGGTATCGTTTTGAACTCTGATTCGTTGGTGGCATCATTGTGTTTTGTCTCCTTTCGCCACAACAAAGCTAGAAAGCGTATTCGGCGCACCCGGAAATTTAACGGTGAGATCACCGGGTGGGGCCGGACACAGGTGAGTGGGCGGTGAGATTGACCGGGTGCGCCGCGCACCCGGGTGCGCTCTATAACTTCCAACAAAGCTAATACAATCTCAATTCCACTTGGAATTTGTAATTACCATCTAAAGTGTGATTAGTCACCATTAGTCCCAATTATGTTGTTCTAGCTCAAGGACAATCCAGGTAAGCACAAACGTCACAGGTCTCATGACAACCCTTCAAAACAAACCGTGCAGCACTTTGTAACAATCACCTAAACCCGTCCAGGTTCACGATAAATGATCACTCCACATAACCATAAAAACCAACATTTCTTTTAATTAACATCATCCAGTACTTTACAAGCTTAGATTGTCAGACCAACATTAACCCCAACAACCATGGGAGAAGTTGATCCAGCTTTCATCCAAGACCCTGAACACAGACCTAAACTTTCTCAAGTCATATAATTTAAGATATACCCCATAAGAAATCTGTGCTTAAACTTTCTCTATTGATATTCCGGTTTGATCAGGGAGGTGATGGAAGATTATTCTCAAGAAGTAGAAAAGCTATCTCTAAAGTTGATGGGACTAATTGCCTTGAGCCTAGGCTTGCCAGAAGACAGGTTCAAAGGCTACTTCAAAGACCAAACCAGCTTTATTAGACTCAATCACTATCCACCTTGCCCTTCGCCTAAGTTAGCGCTCGGTGTTGGTCGACACAAGGATGGTGGTGCCTTAACCGTGCTAGCTCAAGATGAGGTTGGAGGATTGGAGGTGAAGAGAAAAACAGATGGAGAGTGGATTCGTGTTAGACCTACACCAAATGCCTATATCATCAATGTTGGTGACATTATTCAGGTAACTACAAATTTCATTCTACTTTGATTTATCCAAACTTCAAACCAATATGAAATTGTCTTAATATTTAGTACTGCAGCTCCCTTTCCCACTCACAAGAGCTTAGCCTAAGATCCTAAGGCCAAACATAGTAGCAATTTAGATACCAGAACAATGGAGCATTTACAATACCATGGAAAAATACAGAGTAATTGAAAGCTTGAAAGGAACCAAAAGAACATACATAATAAGTAAAATATCAGCAAAATGACCTGTGAACCTGTGAACAATAACTTGAAGATATGTCAAGAACTGGTTTGTGCAGGTCTTTTACAGTATCTACATTGTATAGATATGACTCTGCAGGTATCTGATTACAGATGGATATGTTTATGCAGGTATGGAGCAATGATAAATATGAGAGTGTGGAACATAGGGTGATGGTTAACTCAGAGAAGGAAAGGTTTTCTGTTCCCTTCTTTCTCAACCCAGCACACTATACAGAAGTGAAGCCTTTGGAGGAGCTCACTAATAAACAAAACCCTGCTAATTACAGCCCCTATAGCTGGGGCAAGTTTCTGACTCTCAGAAAGCTTAGTAATTTCAAGAAACTCAAAGCCGAAAACATCCAAATTTATCATTTCAAGGTTTCAGGATATGCGAGTTAGGCGTTTATTGAAGTGAAAATTATGTTATTTCAGCTTCCTGAACAATGTTTTCACCGAGTTATAACAATGTAAGAAGTATATTATCAATGTAGAAAATAATGTCATCTTGTATAGTGTAGTCATAAGAAACTTCACAGACATGGTGTGATTATTGTACGATCTCAGAAATAAAATGACTACAAACATATTTATTGTATCCAAATTTAAGGCCATATTCTAGATAATCCTGTCAAGCACTAGCCATTACAATCAATAGTGTACTAGCTACTGAGTAATCTTATAAAAATGAACTCTCATAGCATTATGAGTTATGAAGCATGTCTTGCTTCTCTGAAAAGATAAAGGACACAAATTACAAAAACTATTCATGGTATGGTCAATTGCTTCCAGAGCAAAGACAATAGCTGAGGACAGGCCTGATGCACAAGAAAGGGGAAGCGATAAACTTCTATATATAACTCGGTGCAGAATTTTATTTCTTCATATAAACACATAAATAACATGAAAATCGGATCCTTTGGTACTTTTTAGAAAATACAGAAATGGCAATCTTTTTGTTTGCTGAAAATGACAACTTATGCTTATTCAAAACAAGAAAATGACAACTTATGCAAGCACAAACGTCATATGAATCACAACCTTCCAAAACAAAACCGTGCACCGATTGATAATCTCTATCCAACAATTAACAAAAAGCTGTCCAGGTTCAAGACAACATTTTGAACCACCCCCATTACAAACCAGCCTTTATTTTGGCATCAACTAGCTGATCAGCTTATCTTGTCACAGATCAAGATCAGCAGCCATGGGAGAGGTTGATCCTGCTTTCATCCAAGACCCACAGCACAGGCCAAAACTCTCGGTCACCGAAGCCGAAGGCATACCATCAATTGATCTCTCTCCAGTAACCTCACAAGATTACATATCTGACCCCAAAGCCATTGAAGGAGTAGTAAAAGAAATAGGCAATGCATGCAAGGAGTGGGGGTTCTTCCAAGTGATCAACCATGGGGTGCCATTGGAGAAGCTCCAAAAGATTCAAGCAGCAGCTAGGAAGTTCTTTGATCAGCCTTTGGAGGATAAGAGGAAGATCAGGAGAGATGAAAGAAATGCTTTGGGGTACTTTGACACCGAGAGCACCAAGAATGTCCGAGACTGGAAGGAGGTGTTTGATTTTACAATGGAAGAGACTACTTTAGTCCCAGCGTCACCTGATCCCGAGGATAAAGAAGAGGCAACATGGACTAACCAATGGCCTGAGTATCCTGTGGAACTAAGGTAAGTTGATGATTCCTAAACTCATATTTCAAACTTCAACATGATCTGATAGAATGCCATGCCAGGGAGGTGTGTGAAGAACACAGTCGGGAAGTAGAAAAGCTAGCTCTAAAGTTGCTAGGACTTGTAGCCAGGAGCCTAGGCTTGCCAGAACACAGGTTCAACAGTTACTTCAAAGACCAAAGCACTCGTATCAGACTCAACCACTATCCTCCTTGCCCTTCCCCTCAGTTAGCTCTTGGTGTTGGTCACCACAAGGATGGTGGAGCTTTAACTGTGCTAGCTCAAGATGAGGTTGGTGGATTGGAAGTGAAGAGAAAAACAGATGGAGAGTGGATTCGGGTTAAACCTACACCAAATGCCTATATCATCAACGTTGGTGATATTATGCAGGTATCACTCATCAATCTTCACACCAACTTGCTGTGTTAATTATTGCAAATTGATCATAGTAACTTCTCCAATAACAGTTACTATTTGAAATATGTTCTATAATCTGTGTTTTTGAGTTTCAAGTAACAAATGGATATGGTTATCCAGGTTTGGAGCAATGATAGATATGAAAGTGTTGAGCACAGGGTGATGGTGAACGCAGAGAAGGAAAGGTTTTCCATTCCTTTCTTCTTCAATCCAGCACATTACACACTGGTGAAACCTGTGGACGAGCTGATCGATGAACAAAACCCTGCCAAGTACAGGGCCTACAGCTGGGGAAAGTTTATGACACACAGAAGGCTCAGTAATTTCAAGAAGCTTGGTGTTGACAACATTCAAATATATGATTTCAAGTTTTAGAGTGATGATAATGTTATTTTAGCTTCCTGTTCATACCATGCGGTGTATCAAGTCCAGAAAATGATGTGTTTCTGGACAAGGTAGCAAGAAACTTTGGAAACATGGTCTGTTTTGTGTGTGGGATTAGTAATAAGCCAATAACATGGACTACAAAGCCATGCCTTTGCTGAAAGCTTTAAACACATTTAAAAGAACCATTTTTAGACTATCTATTCCAACTTATTAGACATTATTAAGTTGATTTGTGCAACACTGCAACTAAAAGATTATACAAAAATAGAAGATAGGAAATATCTCTTATCTTCTGGAAAAACAGAGAAAAAAACAAAAAAAGAAAAGAAAAAAAAAACTATGAAAATATGAGCTAGAGAGTGTCAAAAGGGTGCACTAGTGCAGTCAGTAACTACAGCTAGTTACTCTCAAAGGTGGTAAGAGAAAATAGGGATAATAATTTCAGGAAAACAAAGTACAGATCCTCTAAAATTTTGTTGATTAATGGAATGGTCAGCAAACAGTTCGGGTTAATAATAGAAGAATTCTAATCAATTTTAAATATGTGGGTTAACCTGCACAGGTTCATATTAGTAATACAAAAAAAAGACGAATTAGATATCTAACATGATTTAATAAACAAATCAGATAATTTATTAGCAGAACAAGAAACCAGAATAACAAACTATGAAAAGATTTCCAGTGAAGTAAGAAATAGTCATAGATTTCTCTGTCATACATTTTAGTTTGAACTACATTAACAAGATGAAGACAAATGTGCAGGTGATTTGGTTCCATCAATGTAATTTAAAATGATGAAACAGACAAAAAATCTTTGTAATGAGCTCATGAAGAGAGAGAATGAGTTATGTACCTGGTCACTGATTAATTGGCTAGTGATGAGGCCAACCGAGCATTACTAGTTGCGGTGATTACTATCTGCCGCACCAAAAGGCATCAGCATCTGCCGCCCAAATTAAAGTTTCTCACATTATAAAGCCAATCGATCATTCCTGTTTCTTCCACAAGCTTTTCATAGACAAAGAGATCATTTCTTACACACCAGCCATGGGAGAAGTTGACCCAGCTTTCATACAAGACCCTGAACACAGGCCCAAACTCTCCATTATTGAAGCCGAAGGGATACCATTAATTGACCTCTCTGCAATAAACCATCCAAACTCCAGTCCTGACCCAGAAGCTATAGCATCAATTGTTAGAGAAGTAGGCAATGCATGCAAGGAATGGGGGTTCTTCCAAGTGATCAACCATGGGGTGTCATCGGATAAGCTCCAAAAGATTGAGGCTGCTGCTAAGAAGTTCTTTGCTTTGCCTTTGAAGGAGAAGAGGAAGATCAGGAGAGACCTGAACAATGTGTTGGGGTACTTTGACACAGAGAACACCAAGAATATTCGGGACTGGAAGGAGGTGTTTGATTTTGATGTGGAAGACCCTACTTTAGTCCCAGCTTCACCTGATCCTGTGGATGACAAGGAGACTGAGTGGACTAATCAATGGCCTGAGTATCCTCCAGAAATGAGGTAATTCAATGATCACCAAGAATAGTATATGAATAGATACAGTTAACCAATGATAACATTAAGTAAAATAAAACAAAAATGGTTAAAATCTGTGGTATAATTTTCACCTTGAAGCAACATGGTTAGGAGCTTATCAAAGTCCAATTACACAAAGCTTGCATCATATACTTCACCTCGGAGATAAAATGTGTATCAAGCAAAAACAGTAGCTCTTGGAAACTTAATTGTTTGTCAAGGATCCAATGCATGATAGGCTAAACAAATAATCTGAGCCTGATTTATATAATCTAATAGACTGCCATAACCAGGGAGGCATGTCAAGAATATGCTCGAGAAGTTGAAAAGCTAGCTCTAAAGTTGATGGGACTTATTGCCTTAAGTCTGGGATTGCCAGAAGACAGGTTCAAAGGCTACTTCAAAGACCAAACCACTCGTATCAGACTCAATCACTATCCGCCTTGCCCATCTCCGGAGTTAGCTCTTGGTGTTGGTCGCCATAAGGATGGTGGCGCTCTAACTGTGCTAGCTCAAGATGATGTTGGAGGATTAGAAGTGAAGAGAAAAACAGATGGAGAGTGGGTTAGGGTAAATCCCACCCCAAATGCTTATATCATCAATCTTGGTGACACTCTTCAGGTTCCACTCTTCATAAGTCATATTAACCGATCAAGATATATTAAATCGTCTATGGATTGTTCTTGTTTATTTCATGATTTAGATGTCTGTGCAGGTTTGGAGCAATGAGAGATATGAAAGTACAGAACACAGGGTGATGGTGAATTCAAAGAAGGAAAGGTTTTCTATCCCTTACTTCCTTGAGCCATCACACTACACCATAATAAAGCCCCTGGAAGAGCTGATCAATGAACAAAATCCGGCCAAGTATAGGCCATACAACTGGGGCAAGTTTATGACTCACAGAAAGCTGAGTAATTTCAAGAAACTCAATGTTGAAAACATCCAAATTCATCATTTCAGGATATAGGAACAAGTCCGTGGAATGGGAGTATTACCAGGTGATAATTATGTTATTTCAGCTTCAGGTGTAGTAGGCTGTTTATATAGACTAGAAAATAATGCCATTTTTTATATAATGCCATAGTAGTAGAAACTCCGGAGCATGATATGATACTGTGGTTATTATACTAAATCAGCAATAAAATGGACTACAAAGTAAAACATATTATTTTGCAGCATCCATTACAACAATTAGACATTACGAAATCTTAAGGTGTGCCGTTGGGTGATTTTATAACTTGAACTGTTTGGCATTATGAAGTATGTCTTCATTCATCTGAAAAACAGATCAAAGCTTTGAGGTTATAAACACTACAAGGGCAGGCAAGTGTCCAATGACTGCTAAAACTAAACTACAAAAAGGAGTGGGACAGCCCAATCTGCAACCCAAGGAATAGCCTTTTGAAACAAAAGAGAGATGCTAATTTCAACACGACTCAAATGCAATAAAAAGAAAGTTATCGATTCTCCTAGCAGTCTGCTAAACACATAAGAAACAGGTAGGGTTAAAACTAATTTTAGATTTTGGTTCTTAAACAAGAGGAGAGTGTTAAGGTATCATTCGTTAGATTGGATTTAAGTTCTGGCAATCTGGTATTCAACATGAACCCTGAACAACATAATCACAACATGATATGGCCAGATAACATTTTTCTTACCATAATCAGAACATTATATGGCACCTAATGATCCTACAGAGAGACTGAGGATATAGCTAGTGCAGTTTGATCAAAAGACTACTTTTTGCAACAATAGTATGTCCTGCTCTAAGCTTTGTTTATGGCATTTTTCGTATAACTTGGCTACTGGATGCCTCCAAGTTATATGGAATCAGCTTGGACACCTCCAAGTAAAGTGGTTTGCTTGCTAAATACTAATGGTTTTCAAATCATAAGATGAAGACAGTGCAAAAACAAAACAAACTGGTGAGAAAAAACCTTTTACTTCTATCATAACATCATTACAGGAGGGAAAAAAATGAAAGACCGGAAAACATTACAACCTCATAACTCCTACCCAATTATGAAGACTACACAATGTCACACACTGACTATCAGGTATCGACCTACTTGACCTCAACCTCACAAACACCAGACTAAAGAGGATTAAATCCAACAAGCTATCTACTATTAAGCAAATCAAGTACGTCTACTGATAATAGTAAACCAGATACTCTTAATTTCTGATGAATCCTTTGTGGGGAGAAACCTGATGGTCAGAACTCTCAACATCTTACCTTGCCTGCCACGCATCTTCAAACAGCAGTATGATAATCATCTATTGTTTCCTTCATTCCATCCAACTGTGACATGACATATTCCAATTTCTTGCAACAGATCTCATTAGCTATTCTTGAGCTGTAATCACACTTCTCAAACGGACGGTAATCACAAGCACTCTTGATTTCATCCCGCAGTGCCATTTGAATATCCTGATTCACAGATCAAACAAATATCCTAAATCCTCATCCACATTTGAGAAAAGAATCCAAAACCATAACTGAATAATCCAACCGGCACCTAAACAACTCACCCAGACCAAAGCTTCCTCACATTTTCCCCCCTATTACTCTAACTCCCTAATAACACAAATGTAAAACTAGAAACTTTTTGAATTATGCATCTCAAATTCCATCAGAAGCACAATCTCTTTTGATCCTCAAACCCTAGTGCTAAAGTTTCCAATTTTTGATAACATAACATTATAGAAACCCCAAATTTCCTCAGAATTGAATTCTAGGGTTTTGAGTGGTACCTTGATCAATTGCATGAACTCCCGGACATGGTTGTTGATGGACTCCCTTCTGGGACCAGTAGGGTTTGCGAGCTCGTCCATCACACTTCCGGCCAGCTCCAAAACCTTCACGATTCTCTGTCAATAATTACACCTAAAAACTCAATTAATCTAGTCGCTGATATTAATAAAGCAAACAGGTTTGATTTTCGTAATTGAAATCCTTACCTTCTCGACATTTTGAAGCCTCTGCAACGACGTGTTCTGGGTCTGCGAATCCATGGAGAACAGCTGGGACTGAAAATAAATCGAGAGAAAGACAGAGTCGCTACGAAGAAGAAGACTCAGTTTAGCGGGTCGGGTCCACTGTTGGGTTTGGGCAAAATGGGCCGGCACAAGTGAGAAAATGCAGATTGAAGTTTGTGCTTCTTGCTTCTTCAACCTTGATGTCAAGTTGTGAATGATATCAGCCTATTTGGTACTCGCACAAAATTTTGTTGGTTGCTCCCAAGTCCTAAACATTTCTGGATTTGAAGGGGATATAAATTTGGGCCAACGATGAAAAGATACTTTTAAAAGTAATAATTGATAAAATTGTTAATAAATGTTTTGTAATGCTCCACATTTTCATATAAATTTCTTTATATTATTTCTGAAATTAATGAATGATTAATTGTGTAAATTTTTTAGTTTACGCGAAGTTTAAGTTTCGGGAGTAAATTTTAAGATGCTTTGATTTTTAGGAGGCCAAAAGTTGACTTTATTTTTCGTAAATTATTTTTGAAAACTTTCTTCATGAAATTTGTAGAGTTTTGCGATACGAGTTCGTACACATACGACACACGTAAAACATATGTTGTATGAAAAATTTACGATCAGAGGAAGTTGGTTTCCAATTATGGAAAGTTTATAAATAGAAAGTTGGGGTTTTATTTTTGGGAACCCTAAATTCAGAAAGTTTTTTCTCTCCTCTCTCTCTCTCTCTCTCTCTCTCTCTCTCTCTCTCCTGAGCTTCCCGACGCCAGATTTTCTCTAGCTAAGAACTCGGCCGTCCGCCATCGGTTACGTTCGGCTCGCACGGTTCTCCTCTCCACTCCTGGGGCAACTTTGCTCGTCGTCTCACTGCCTAGATGCCGCCACGAAGCGGCGGAGCTGCTGTGGGATCGCCAGAAAACAGGCAATTTTGACGGCGTTTTAGGTGAGAGTTAGGTGAGTCTTGCTCATCTCATTCCTCTAGAGACGTTTATACCTCTTTGGTGACCTAAAAATCAAGTTTGGGCGCCTGATTTGCAGGTTTGGATTTTGAATTCGGGTTGGTGTTTCGAGGCTTTTTCCGGCCGAACTGGTACCTCCATGTATTAAAGTTACTCACCATGCTTCAATCCACAAGTTTCATGTTATGAGTTTTTCCAAATTCGGAAGTTTTGGGGTGGCGCTTGGGGCTCACTCGCCGCGGCATGTGGTGACGTGTGGTAGCGCGCCCGGCTGGGTTGCGGCCTTAGTAGTCTGTGTTAGCTAGCTCTTGTTGTTGTGAGCTTGTTAAGAGTCGGAATTGCTAGGTTTTGAGCAAGGATTTCATGTTAGGGTCTTAGGTTTAATATTTGGCTTGGTTGAGGGTTGAGTTGAGGTTTTTAGGATTAGAGACAGCTTTATTGTGTTGTTGAGTTCAACGACTTTGGAAAGTTGTCCTCCCTTGAGCTAAGGGTTAGTTTAAGGGTATGGTGATATCCTATAGTACTTCGGTTACTAAGGTTATTAATTGTGTGATTTTAGGTGATTTGTGAAGTTGAGTTATGGAAATTGCAGTGGGATTTCTAGGTGAGTAAATCTCACCATGGTTCACTTTTGGACCAAATTTTATTATGGTCATTTGATGTGATATTGGATTTAATAATATGCTATTAATTGTTTTAAAATATATGAGTTTGATCGTCAACGGCTCATATGTAAGATAAAATAAGTTTTCCTTATATGTTTATTTTTGAGGTTCTTGTGATCATAATTTTATTGATTATTGATAAGTTATTCTTGTGGAATATCTATATTATTCATAGAAATATATCTTTGTGAAGGATATAATTTTATGATGTGATCATGTGTTGTTGATGATAATGTGGTTTTATAGTGAATTGTTGTTTAAAATAGTCAAACCAGATTCCAAACATTTAATCGGGTGATTGGTTACAGTTATGATGTAATTATTATTTTGTGATTTTTATTGGATAGTCAGACTATGTTCCAAGCCTTTGGCCGGGTGATTGGTTATGGTTAGGAATAGAGCTCTAGTCCGTCTGTTGGTGTAGGTCATGGGAGATACCATATGGTATCTAGGACCCATGGGTATACAAATTGTTGTTGCAGGTCATGAGATGATGTATTTGTTAATACCTGGAACTCATGGGTACATGTTATTGTAAATGTGTTAGAATTGTGGATTTAATTATTGATCAAATTGCTCTTGTAATATAATTGGATGTTAGAAGTTTTTGAGAGTTACTTATACGGGCTTTTTAGCTTACCGGGTTTGTTGTTTACAACCCGGTGCACCAATTCTTGGTGTAGGGGTTAGACCTGCATGTGAGGATCAGTAAGGTTGAGGCGGAGGCTTAGTAGCAGGGTTTTTGTTGGGTTTTGTTGTACACTGTTTTTTTATATATATATATATTTAGGGTAGACAGTATTAAACTCATGTGAGTGTTTTCATTTTCTTGACTTTCAAATTTATGTAAACAAGAAAATGTAATATTTAACTCAGTGTTGAGTTGTCTGACATTTACGCTTCCGCATTGAGTTTTAGTTTTTCTTGAAGTTTGTTTGAAACAGGTTTTGGATTATAATATTTTAAGATATATCATGTCAAAATTTTAAAAATTATCCTTCGAAAATTGGGGTGTGACATGTTTATTGATGATAAAAAATACACTTATTCAAATCCCTTAAACTGTTGCCCATAAAAATAAAAATAAATTACTATCTATGCAACTGATGAAAACCGTTAATCCTTATCCCTTTCAAGGCAAATCCACTCTCTTCCATCTCTCTTCCAAATCCCAAATCCATTTCAGATCACCACCTCTCTCTCTCTCTCTCTCTCTCTCTCAAATCCGCCAGCGACGAACCCTTCATTGTTCCAACGCTACTCCTTGACCTTGTCAACTACGCTGACTAGGGCTGGGTTCCTGTTGACTAAGCCATACCGCCGCCGGCAACAAGAAATCAAAGGACGACGTCAATGTGCTGAAGGACGTGCTACTTCCGATACAGGCGGAGGGTCAGGAGTACAATGAGCCTCAAGGTTTTGCTCTCTTTGATTGCCTTAAAATGTGAAAGTTTGAATCGTATAAGAATATCACATTTGTTGCGAGATTGTGGCGCACTTCAAATTTGATAGGTTTCAGTTCAAAGTTTCATGAATAGACATTGATCTGTGATGCTTATGAATTGGTTTTACGAGAAGGACCACATTGAATTTGGCTATGCACACCAGGTGCTTGATGAAATGTCTGATAATGAATTTTGGTGTTTTTGCTTGATGTGACCACAGTGGACCTTGATATGCTAGCGAGGGCTGACCTTCTCTAGTTCTTGAGCAAGGAATGTGAGGAAAGAGATGCTACATGCTGCAAAGAGATGCACATTAAAGATGAAACCTTAAGAAATACAGAATTCGGCCCAGATTTTCAGTCAAAATGGACAGAAAATTGCGAGCAGCTCAGAGCGATCCAAGAACCTTGCCTTATATCAACAGAAAGCTAGAAGAGTCTAGTTTCCAGAACTTTTCACGGATTGTTCATAACTATTTTGTAGAGGAAGTTATAGCCATCGGAAGAAGGGAAGGTCATTCTGCCGAAAACTGAAAAAAGAAGGAGAAAAGTCTATCAAGCAAGTGTTCATGTAACTGGCAATATAGCCGTTAAATGTGGATGATGATTTTGTAGGTTAATTTTGAGGGAACTAGCAATGCCCACCTGTCAGGTAAGCTTCACTTTCTACATGAAGCTCTTAATGTTTGATTGAATTTTTGCTTAGTTTGTTCATATCTGAAAATTTGGGAAATAAGAGAAGCGTAGGGGAGATTAATTAAAAATGAAGATGACTTCTATATTCATTCATATGGGAAGTTTGAACAAATTGTAAATGAATTGTATGAATCCATTGTTTCTATTGATATATAAGGTGAAGCTCTATGAAACAATGTTAGAGTCGAAATCTTATTTGGTCTATGATTTACAACAAGATTGGTGACATTTAGCAACTGAAGCTTTGGACAAGGTTTTAAAGAGTATATGTATTTGGTGTATATCACACTTTAGGGTTTATATCCAGAAGAAAAGCATTGGGTGTGTATGAAAGTATTTGTCAAATTTTGTTTCTTGGCCATACATTTTATTCCCTCTTGCTTGACATGAAATTTGGTTTCTGTTTTTTTTTTTTGTGTGTGTCTAGAATTCTACATTATAAACTACCAAGCCTCTGATTTGTGTGATTATGATAACTTGCTGCATCACTTATATTGTAATAGCAGTGGTTCTAACTTAGCTGCAATTCGAGAAAAGTGGCCAAGAAATATTGTCATCCATCAACTAGAAGCTCATATTTTGATGTATGTTGTTCTATTTTAAGTTGGTGAGGCTCATCCCTATTACACCCTCTACGCATATTTGACTCAAGTTGCTGCGATGGGACATAATCAGTTAGCTCAGAACAAGTTTGTTGGGTTGTTCAGAACAAGCCCTGATTTGTGTTGTTCAGAACTCACCAAAAGTTGTCCTTAGCTTCTACAAAGATAGAATATGGTGCAATTGTTGTTCTTGTATAGATAATTTGGTCTACATTTAAGAGATCAAGATGTAGTGAAATACACTTCTCTTTACATACTTTTCTATAAGATAAATAAATTTGATGTCCAATGATAAATCTTTTATATTCCAATGATAAATCTTTTATATATGTTGCGCTAGTGTTACATGGATAGTTACATATCCATTTTAACAGTTATATCGGAATGTTGCGCCATGGTGCAACGACACGTTGCAAATATCAACAAAATAGTCATGGAATATAAAAGGGCAGTTACATTGCCAGTTACATGGGTAGTTACATTGATAGTTACATAGATGCATAGTTACATGGTGTTGTATGTATATATACCGCAAGCATAAGCAACGACCTCGTAAACTGTTTTCCGGCAACTAAAGACCCCGCCCCCGACATACTTCTGGTAGACCGACATTCGGGCTACCTCGTCATGGTGAAAGATTATCGGTACCACATCGGGAAGGTGCTCTCCCAAGCTCCACAAGAAGGCATCATAAGAAGATATGTGTAGTTAGTCTCACATCGGAAACATAATATGTGAGGGAACCTTCCTTAGCTATAACAGGAAGGCTCCCCATAGATAGATAGATAGATGTTGAATGGATGCCAATCACTACTCATTCCACTAAAGACCTATTAGCCATGATAGTTGATTCGTAAGTGGACGTAGCCATGTCCTCCAATAGCATAGTGAACCACTATATGTCCTTGTGTCTCTTGTACATGATTGTCTGTTCCACCGTGATTCTACATAGCCTACGGGATTATGCAGAAAAATTTGGTGCCGTCTGTAGGAATCATTACGAAAAAGTCACGTTGCTCTGCCTCTGAGAGACAGTTCACTCAAGTCCATGAGAGCAATAGGTCCATCGAGATGCACCCAAGCCCAACAAGAGGCTAGCTAGTCAGCGGGCCAGCAAGTGCCATGCCGGGTCCGACTGCCATCGGGCCTAAACCTATATGCAAGTCCAATTAAGTAATGGGTCCGAGAGTTTCATGTTCCACCAGTTACCAATGCATCCCTGATGGCTCCTCTCCCGATGACTCCAGGCCTCTAGCTGCATCCTGTTTGTCTGATCTCGCCAACTAGCTTCGCGCGAACTCGAGCGACTTTTCCAGGCAGGTAGCACCCAGGGATGGATCACCAGGACCTGAAGTTCATGCAATCACCAAGGCAGTTAGTCATGTCGACCGAGAGCCTCATCGGTAGCGCCCGGGATCCACTGGTAGAGTCGATCAATTGCCCGGCCGAGATGGGCACCGCTCAAGCAGCTCGGCCTAGACACATCTGGTCTCACCTGCAAATCAACATGGCCACCCAGGAAATCCTAACTGAAAGAAGCAAAATGGTGATGACCCGTCAGCAGAGTCATGTGAATTGAGTGACGCCATGGTTTGCATGTGGGGTGGCTTCACATAGGAGATAGAGGCCTAGTATGGAAGCGATGCGAGATGACTTCACATGGGAGTGAAGCGAGATGACTTCGCATGAGAGACTTCACCAAGAAACAAGAAGAGGCCATCACATATAAGAAGGACTGAAATTATCAGGCGAGCTGAGGAGTTCGCATATATCAACACAGTGACATGAGTTGCATGCGAACTGGATGCATGAGAAGATATGCTACATGAAGTGATGACTTCGAGCAGGGGATCCGGCATGAGAGAATGACCTTGTGAAGCATTGACAACTCTACTACATTCCGCGTCCGCGCAGTGGCACGCCCTGCATCCCTAGAAGCATTGAACAACTACCGTCTCTTTGCCCCCTGCTGAGGATTGTTGCCAAAACAGTGTGCACAGGGCCTGTTGGCAAGAGAGTACATTGAAACTTTAAATCTCGATCAAGAAGCAAGGTCCCGGTCGTCCAGTTTGATTATCACTTCCCTCTGGCAACGCCTGCTCTATGAGGTACCGGTGAAACTAGTCGGGATCATCTGATTTGCAAGCAGCGGGTCCTGGTAGCAAATTGCTATGGACACCTAGAGCTCAGTCATGTCGGCCGGGAGCTTCACAGGAGACGATCTACTCAACCCGCAGCTGGATCATCTTCTTATCTCGGTGGCTCCAGCGTTTAGTCTCCGGGTAGGAAAGTCAGTGGCCTCACCGGCAGCGCGAAGCAGTCTCCAGGAGGTAATAGTTCTCGGGCCGATATGGCAATAGAGAGGGTAAGGGGCTCTCTTGCAATCACCGGGAAGGTTGATGAAACAACTAATCGGGATCTCGGCTCGATAGCAGCTCGCCACAGTCCCTTGAAAAAAAAAGGAGTTTGCTCTATACACCCAAACATCAAATTTGGCCACCCGATAGTTCTACTGCCCTGTTGGTGTTTGCTGGTGTTGGGAGTTAGATATTCAAAGTTGACTATTGAAGTGGTGTTAAAAGCTATGGACACCCGGAGCTATTTACCTGGAAAAGGTCAACAAATCTTGTAGGCAGCCCGACCGTACTGGCAACAAGGATTCATCGTCCGGGAGTAGTGTGCACCCATTCGGCAGCTATTTTCACAAGTAAGTCTCTCATTTGATTGCCTTTCATTGGATTGAAAACAAAATCAGGATATGAAAGTCTAAGTCTTCATGATTAGATTGAGAAACCACCGAGAGATTGGCATTCGACCGAGATTGGTATTCCACCAAGATTGGCATTTCACCGAGAGATTGGCCTTCGACAATATTACACAATTGCATGAACCATTGTCCTTTTCGATAATTATTATAACATAACTATACTTGGTTAGCCCCATAATTGTGTTGATCAAATACTTTTCGATCATTTGTTCATTGTGAAGGTACAACAATCCTCGTCCGGCCGAATAAGTTTTGAGGCCGGGGGTTGGGAGGGGCATTGTTTTATCTTATCGGCAAACTCCTCAACTCCCGTAATAGTCCTTCTGCGCACACGCTAATGGACTCATCAACTCGCGTGTAGTCATTGTGCGCGGAGCGAACTCCTCAGCTCGCGTGACAATTTCAGTGCGCGGAGCAAACTACTCAGCTCACCCGATAGTGTCAGCCCTTCTGTGCGAGGCTGACTCGTCAGCTCGCCTGATAGTGTCAGCCTTTCTATGCGAGACGGACGCCACAGCTCGCCCGGTAATGTCAGTCATGTGCGAAGCGAACTCTTACAAAGCTCGCACGCGAACTGTGCCGACTAGCTCGCATACTTCATTATAAGACCTCGCCTGGCCTAATTAGTTTTGAGGCTGGGGGTTGGGAGGGACTCGGCGGACTTGAAGATATCAAGAAAAGTAAGACTTGTAATGCGCAAGACCTGTTCAACACACGTCCCGAGCAAGACTTGGGGGGACATAGTGAATCTTGTAATTCCCTTTAAAAAGAGAGAAGAAAATCATGAGAAAGGGGGAGAGGGAAGTAATTCTAAGTAAGAGAACCTTCTTCCTCAGAGAGCTAGGGGGACAGGGGGTGTATGTCGTTACTCGGTCGTTACTTATGCTTGGCGGCATATAATTTATTTGTAACTCTCCAAGTAAGATGGTCCTATTGTTTACGCCTAAATTAATATTTTACTGGACAATAATTGTCTATGTAAATATTAATTAAGTTCTTAGTCTATGTTAGCCGGCGAGCCCAAGTTCTTTAAAGTTCACAAATATTGGCCCGCCAGCAAGACCATGCGAGGCGAAATGCAAAGTCCGCGCGTGGGATGACTCCGCGCGGACTAATGGATCTCGCGCGCTTCTGGACAAAAGAACAGCTCTCGCGGACTACAGGTCCCGCGGGGACTAACGGATCTCGCGCGCTATCAGACAAAAACAGAGCTCGTGCGGAGTGAGGATCTCGCGCGTCTCCTGCGGAACACACAGTTCATGCGGAATGCCTTCGAGCGAGATGACTTACTTGTTGACTTTGGCATTAGGCGAGGCGGACTGCATCTAGGCACTGGAGAACTGATTCGCTAGTTCGTGAAGTACACATACGCGGAGTCCGCGCGAATGCTTATAATCGTTTCTGACTTTTTACAGTCTTTGACACGCTTTGGGCCAATCCTTGTGGCCCTTATTAATTAAAAAGACTTCTTTTGGCCCGCGAACTGCAATAGCCCGCGAGGTGGAGTTGAGCTACAGAGTCTGCGGTTCGCACGAGTTTGTTTTCTACATGGACTGTGGCACCCCGTGGGATAAGACTGTTCTTAATTTCAGTCCGCATATATGAGACTCTACAGTTGAGAGGCGCGCCAGAAGCAGTGTCCTATTCTAAATGAGCTTGTGCGAACTGGACGTGTGTCACATGCGGATTGGTCTGCATGGGATGAATACTACCTTTGTGCTTCACGTTGTAAAGTCCAACACGTTTCTCATTATCTTTCGCGGCGGACTCTCTCTCCCACTATATAAAGAAGCTCCACGGCTTACAGATGGGACAATGGCACACACAATCAATCAAGCAAAGACAAACACAAAACAATCTTCAACCTCGTTGAAAATCCCTCGACCTTGTCGAAACCTCCAGCGCTCTCAGGAACCAATTCCCTTCGATGCCTCTTCGAAGCCCTGATTCTAAGCGCCCCGCCGCCTAGAATTCTTCAGAGCTCTCCGGAAATCGCCCCCATTTCCTCGAAAATATCCCTATAGTTGCTCTGCTCACCCCGCAGTGAGTATCGACCGCTTGTGCTAGTAAATTCCTCGTCCGCGAGGTGGCACCTGGAACTCATTCCGCCTGACTCAAGAGGTCAAGCGCAGCGCACTCAACACATTCCTCGTCCGCGAGGTGGCACGCCCGCAACTCCTCCTACCTCTTTGTTCGCTAATCACCTTGGCTCCGCACGCTGAGGATCGTGGCTAAAACACCTCTTACTCGGGAGTTGGGGGGACATATTGTACGTATATATACCGCAAGCATAAGCAATGACCTCGTAGACTGTTTTCCAGCCACAAAAGACCCCGCCCTTGACATACTTCAGGTAGACCGACATCCGGGCTACCTCGCCATGGTGAAAGATCATCGGTATCACATCGGGAATGTGCTCTCCCAAGCTCAACAAGAAGGCATCATAAGAAGATATGTGTAGGTAGTACCACATCGGAAACATAATATGTGAGGGAACCTTTCCTTAGCTATAAAAGGAAGGCTCCCCATAGATAGATAGATAGATAGATGTTGAATGGATGCCAATCACTACTCATTCCACCAAAAGCATATTGGCCATGATAGTTGATTCATAAGTGGATGTAGCCATGTCCTTCGATGGTATGGTGAACCACTATATGTCCTTGTGTCTCTTGTACATGATTGTTTGTTCCATCGTGATTCTACATAACCTACGGGATTATGCAGAAACACATGGATAGTTACATGCATAGTTACATAGATGGATAGTTACATGCATAGTTACATGCATAGTTACATAAGCAAGTTAATATCGTTACACAAGTGTAGCATGTATGTAACTACCCAGGTAACTATCAAACTGTAGTTACATGGATAGTTACATAAATTGATAGTTACATGGATAGTTACATAGATGCATAGTTACATGCATAGTTACATAGGCATGTTAATGTCATTACACAAGTGTAGCATGTATGTAACTACCTAAGTAACTATCAATCGTTATATGGATAGTTACATTGATAGTTACCGATAATGTAACTATTCATGTAACCGGCAACACAACTATCAATGAAACAAAATGATCTTGTAACTGATTAATTAAGTAATTATTTATGTAACTTGTTTAGTTAGGCAACTGAAGTAACTGGCAATGTAATTAAGCAGTCATGTAAATTTTCATATAAATGATCATGTAACTACATGAGTAAATAGTCATGTAACTGACTGTGTAACTACTCAAGTAACTAAATATTTACAGCGTGCTGCTGCACCACAACAATAGACTGATTCTATAACTACCTACTTAGGTAAGTAACTACCATATGTAACTACTTAAGTAACTGACCATGTAACTACGATGTTATTACTTAATTAAGAGTGTAATTTGGAAAACGTAATAAAGAAATAAGACATTTTCACCTTCATTCATATGATTTCAGTAGATACTTGATACAATAACAGTAACTTACCAAACCAAAAAAGAAAGTACATCCTAGACTAAAGAGATGCCAACCCCACTTTCTCTGCATCATATCAAAACAACCCATAACAGCATCCTATTTGATTTAAGCTCCTTCTTACTAATTTTGCCAAACCTCTCTGTTTAAGTAGAGCTGCAACAACATGGCTAACAAGTACAATGCGATTTGTGAATCAGTTATAGCATCATGATGACAAGTTGCTTAAGAAGTTTCATATGTGTGCTTAACTATATAAGCTTCATTGTCAAAGCCTTCAAGTTCTTATGCTTTATGGAGTGAACCCAGTTCAGAATACCATAAAAATCAAATCCTTTTGTTCTTCAGTTTTATGGGGTACGTGAACATGGCTTCATAATGCCATCAGAATCAAAGTGAAGCTGGAAACCATTAAAAAATGAATCAGATCAGCAAGCTTACAAATGCATTGATCATTATCACTCGGCAAGATTATAAAGATAATGCTTCTTTTTGTTCCAAACAAGTTAGTACTAACAAATATGATCACTACATGATGGTATTTTTCATGCTTACAACTTTATGTCGGGGTCTGATCACACATGTAATTGTAGGAAGTTTATAAGGCTAGTGTACTAACACAGGCTTTTCTTATGCAGCAATGGATGATACTCATCGTATGAAACAAATGAGTGGTTCGGCTTTGATCCATCAAAGGTAATAACTTAAAAGTGGTTTTCTGCAACACTTTTAAGGTTCAAGAGATTAATCTAGTAAATGTCTCAGATACCATCAAAACTTCTACTCTGCTTATCTGATTTACCTCTTTTCCTTTATTGATCAGAGTTTGGGTGTTGAGAAGGACAACCTTGATATAATCCAGCACGATTGGGCCTTACCGGAATTTGAGCATCGTGCTAAAGCTGTATTGAAGAAACTTGTCAGGTAAAGAATGAAACCTAGCCGTTAGCGTTGCTGGGGCGCACTCCAGTCATCGAGCTCTTCTACCAGCAGTAATGTCAGTTAGTATGAGCTATGAAAAATATAGCAACATTTTGACAAACATATTGCTCTAGCCTGTAGCTGCTCATAGTCAAATTTAGGGCTGCCACTTGGTTTGGTAAATACCAAACCGATCGAAAACCGACCGAAAATTTATGATTTGGTAAACCGAATTTTGGTAATCGAAATCGAAAAAACCGAAACCGAGAAATACCGAAAAAGTTGGTTTGGTTTTTGGTAAATACCGAATTTACCGAAATTCTAATTATTTAAAGACTTATATTTCTAAAAACACACAGACTAATAATTTTATCTCACGTTTTCAATTATATATACCATTTAGTAAAAAACAAGACAATGAATAGAAAAATTCAACTATACTTGGTAGCATTCGGGTCTCAATTAAAGCGATCAACTTTAATTCAATATTACTTGTTATATAAAAACGCTCTTACCTACCCGTCTTAGTCGATTCATCACACACACACATAGACAAACCCACTTAGATGACATGTAACCGCCCATGTAAAAATTTATGAATGTTTTTACCTGTCTTGATGATAGGGCTCCCCATAGGAAGCACAAGCGTAAATAGGGTTAGCCGCCTTGATCAAGGCCAAAAAATTATCAAAAATACCTAATTTTTCTACCATAGTCGTATTTCACTATATTGATCACATCATAGTTCACAAGGTTTTTGAAAATTTTTCTTCCTCTTTGTAGTTGGTTCACAAAGATGTACATATGCATATAACTTACTAAATAAGTTATACCACATTACCAGGCATGTTGTGGTTCCAATAATTACAATTCATGGAATTAAAATTCGACCGTCTGATGTGATCATTATAGTATAATACAATTATGATAGAAAATTCAATTGTACTCAATAATGCTCGGGTCTTGATCAAAGCGGTCAACCATAATTAACGTCACTTATTACACGAAAAAGCTTTTACTGCCCTTATGTGACTTATTTTGGTCGACTCTTCCACACACATACTTTCACATAGATGACACATAACTTGTTCATATAAAAATTTGAAAACATTTACATCCTGACTATTTCGGTAGAAAATTAAACCATACTCGATAATGTGTACTGAAATGACTATCTTTTGTATATGTATTATCAGACTCTAGAAACTCAAGTGATATTTAAATTTTATAGTTTTGTATTGTTTTGTTATATTTTGAAAATATATTTGTTGTGAAGTTTGGTAATACCGAAAAACCGACATCCGAAGTTGGTAAGATTTATCTCATACCGAAGTTTTTGGTTTGGTAATTGAAAGTCATATTTCATTACCGAAAGTTTTGGTTTTGAAGTTGGTAACGCCCATTACCGATTCGAACCGACCGAGTGGCAGCCCTAGTCAAATTTATTCAGATTATTCACAACACATTACTGGTTGTAACTTATAATCACTTAAACATTTCAAAACTTTCAAGATTCTAGTTGACTGGCTACATACGTTTTCTATGGTCTAAACAAGGCGAGGAATCGATATGTGGTGTGGTGAAATGAGGAGGTGATCGAGAACTGGAAAATGAGGAGGAAGTGAAGAACAGAAGAACTGTGCGTGGAGTGGAGAGAATAATGGAATGTGACAGGAATGAATGAATTATTATGGATTTTTCTCCTCACTGTGATCTGCATCTTTATCAATGGTAGGGTAAGGATCACCATAAAAAATGACCGAGATTTTTAGGAGTTAACCGTGTTGATTACCTAAATCACCGTAACGTATACACAACTACGAAAATACTTACTGCCTGAAAGAACTCATTATCATTTCAAAAAATTCGGATGTCAGTATGCACTCAGCTGCGTGGCTTTACTGTAACAATAGGTCAAAGGGTATATATATATATATATATATATATATATATATATATATATATATATATATATATTTATTCAACAAAATGTACGGATTTTACCAATAAAACCATTTTTCGGTCATATTTTTCGATCATAGCCAACAAGTATATAGATATATATATATGACATGATCATTTTTGCAAAACTTCAGTTAATTAAATTAGTGATCGTTAAGATATCGAAACTATATGATTACAATGAAAGAACCAAATCTGTTCAACAAGAACCACTCGTGTGATTCACAATTTTGAATACCTTAATGATTATCAATTTGGCTAAAATTTTGTAGAGATGATCTACTCATATATCACTATGTCATTTCTTGTATCAGGCAACACCCATCAGGCAACACACAAAAAATTAAGTATGGTTTGGGGTTTCGCGGCAACAGATTTTTTATTTTTTTTGTGTTGGTGGGATATGCACTTAGACAATACTTATTTTCTTGAAAAAAAAAAGGTATGTGTTTAAGACAATACATATATGTTGGTGAAGAAAGAGTTCTATTTTTAGTCTTAATTGTCAAAATGAAAGTTACATTCGGACAACATTTATAGGTCGTCTAGCTATGAAGGTTATATTTTCTCAACTTTTGGAGGGATTTCCATATTGACCAATACTTGTGTGAAAATTTTACTCATGTTAATCTGACAATATTTATGTGTTGTTTGATATTGAATTTTAATGAATTGACATTTGTGTGAAAGTTTTACTTAATTATGTTAATAAAACAACATTTATGTGTTGGTTGATACTAGAATTTAGTAATTTCTGACTTTGGAGGTAAACCCTAGCCTTTTAACTTAGGTGGATTCCCTCCGAACCATTTGATTTTGCAGACAAATTTTTTTGTTAATAAGACAACATTTATGTGTTAGCTGATACTGAAATAGTGTAATTTCTGACTTTGGAGGTAAACGAAACTCTAGCTTTAATTTTAACTTAGGTGGATTCCCTCCAAACCATTTCATTTTGCAAACAATTTTTTTTGTTAATAGGACAACATTTATGTGTTGTCTTATAGTTACTTTTTAGTTTTTGAAATACCTTAATTTGGATGGAATACCCTTAATAATTAAGTTTGGTTCCCCCAACATTTGATTTTGTAGCTAGACATATATGTTAATGTGTTAGGGCAACATCTATGTGTAAGAAAAAGAGGCGCAATTCTAAAAAAAAAAAAAAAAAAAAAGCGCACTCTTTGAAAAAAAATTGGCCTTATTTTCAATTTTGGTCGTTGCCGTGAGTATAGAAGTGAAAAAACTTAATCTCTATCCCTCATTTTGTCGAGAGAGAAGAGAGAGGGTCTGAGACTAAGCTGCCCAGCTGCCCTCCTTAGAGCGGCCGCCAGCCGAACGAAGACAACAACCAAATCCCCTCTCTTCCTTTTCCTACCTTCCATTTGGTATATCAGAATCTAAACCCTAAAATCTCCAATACCAATTCCTCCACCCATTCCAGCTGATTCTCCTCCACGCTTTGCACCACCTCACCCCAATCCACACCCGATTCTTCACCTCCGTCGTTGGAGCCTCCCTCCCTCCCTCTCTTTTCTCACTCTCCTCCTCTCTCCCTCCATCACTGCCACTTCGTCCGCGCCTTCGACGACTCGTCGTCCTCCGCCACCGAATCGATCAAAAAGGGCACCGTTTCAGCTTAAACCGACGCCTCTGAGAATGCCAAGGCAACGACGGATAAGGACTATCAGAGCAGCGAGTTTCAGTTTCGGGAGGCGAGCGCGTGGAGGAGCTTCGTTGTCAAGCTCCGAATGCTCTTTGCTTATCCTTGGGAGCAGGTCAAGAAGAGAAGCGTCTTGACCATGAAATTACGGCGACTCAGTCTACGTTCACTGTGTAGATTCGCAGAGCTTCGTCTTCTAGGTTTTCTCTTATCACTAATTGGTTGATTAGCTCATGTAATATGTTGCTAATCTCTTTGGTAATTGAATTTTTGTAATGATAAATCTGAGTTTTTCTATGTTAGGATGAGAAGGAAGAAGAATTTTCTTTTGGATTTGATAAGGTGTTTTACGAAAACTCGGAGCAAGGTCACGTCTATGAATTTCTATGGTTTTAATTGTCATGAGTTTGATGCTTTTGTCACATAATACTAGCTCCTACAGAAGCTACCCGCTGCTATAGATGATAAATTTTGACTCAGTTAATTCTTTCAATAAGTTTTTGAGATTACTTTTGCAGGTGGAGGAGATTGATGACATAGATGGCACTTCTAGTGATCCATTTGTTGCAGCTGCTGTTGCAAATGAAAGAGAACTGAATCTCTCTGAAGAACAAAAAGGAAATTATAGGAAGGTAACTGAGTCTACTTAATAATTCATGTTGTAATGTTAATAATATCCTTGCTTACTTTAGTCTGCCTTTTAACAAAAAGAAAGAGAACATATTTCGTTTAGATATATACAAATAAATGTGCGTGTATACCACCCTTCCTCTTAGGGATAACTTGGGTCCACCCTGCACTTGTTGAATTTTATACTGAATACTAGTACACTATACATTTTTCTTCATCATACCACAAACATTCTAGTTATACCTGTGGAATTATACCTGGAGTTTACTATGTAATTTTCCATTAAAGGTTAAGGAAGAAGATGACGTGAACATTGATAGGAAGCTTCAAGTTCATTTGAAACAGAGGAGACATCAAAAGAGATCTAAACAGGTATACTTCACCTGTGTAAAACTCATTGCTTCGGGTATTTTGACTTGCAGTTTACATCTCTCTCTCTCTCTCTCTCTCTCTCTCTCTCTCTCTCTCCTTTTTAAGAGAGTCCATCTTTTTTATCAAGGTCCTCTATAACACTGTACTTTGTACAAGCGTACACATGTAGTTTTATATTTTAATACGTAGCCAGAAAATACTTGCCCCGGTGATTGAGTCATGGACATTTCTTGCTTTTTGGCATACACTTGATATGCAGTAATGCTAATCAGTGGCGGAACTAGAATTTGAGAAACCGGGGGGCCAAACACATTAACAACTAAGTTTGGGGGTGCCACACCTAAAAATTTCCATTGTTTCCAACAAAGTTGATTAAAATTGGTAATAGTTTCAAATGTGTCAACATAGAAGTGGGGGGTGCCATGGCACCCTTTGGTCTCTTCTTAGTTCCACCAGTGATGCTAATTATTATGTTGTGGTTGAATCAGGATGTCAGTAGGAAAATTGATGAAGATGGTGTTAATATTTGTAACAAAGATAATGAGGTTGGAGACCAAACTTTAAAGTCTGCCATGCTTGAAGGTTTGGAAATTTCTAATGGTATTGACAATCAAAGGATCATGAGTAATGGTGCTCCGTTGTCTCCTGATTCCACTGAAGCCAGAGGGTCCAAACGGCCGAATGAGAGCGACGAACTGAACATTGATAATAAGAGGAGTCGAACTATAATTTTAGACAGTGATGATGAAGCTTCAATGGAAGATACTTTCGACCGCACTATGATTAACTCTGAGGATCCTTCCTACATCAAAGAGAATATCTGCGTTTCTGGAGATGATGGTCTCACATCACATAGTCTGAATAAGAAGCTCCAATGCACAGCTTGTAATAAACTTTCTACTGATATAAGCTCACATCCACTTATGAGAGTGATTATATGTGCAAATTGCAAGAGCTTATTGGAAGAAAAGATGCATTTGAAGGTATTGCCATCAGTAACATATTTGCTTGCTTTGAACTATATTTGAACAGTTAGTGTAATTTTATGTGTTAATCCTGGTGATGGAATGCATGAAACCTAATAACCGATCTTCTTTTTGACTAAGACCGCATATCTTATATTAGCTCTCTTTCTCTGTACATATATACACATATGTTCATGTACTTGTACATGTATATGCATGTATGAATATATATATATATATATATATATAGAAATGTTCCAATGGTGTGTGAAAAGAGCTCAATTTGTATATATATATATATATATATATATATATATATATCTATTTATATGCCTGCATGGTGTGTGAAAAGAGTTGAATTCACTTATATTGCCTCTGAATCTCTAGCTTTCTTTCACAAGTGCAGAAGCAATTATTGGGGTTCAATCTCACTTCCTTGGTTATCTTACTTAATCTTCAAGCATGTTTCTGCCTTTCATTTCCAAGTGCATGCATGTTGAATTAGAGTCTTTGTTATAAATATAATTTTGTCGTACCTACTGAGCTTGTGAAACTCATTCCCTATATTCTTCTTGTTGTTTTCAGGTAGTCCATAAAAAGACAAGTTAATGATACTCTGGAATACTTGAGTTGAAGTTTTGGTATTATTATGTGATGGTATTGGTTGTGCTTCACTTGTGTCTGAGTGTTTGTGTTCTCTTGGACTGCATTGCGTTGTTACATTTGAATTGAGTATGTTGTTGATGTTACCTTGTTTTAAAGGATTAGAATTTCTATGTAGCTTTAAGGTCGCAATCTGGTAAAGGTTTGGTACCAATGTGATGGATAGTTTTGAAATGTAAGTATTGTATTGAACAAACTGTAAAGATGTATCTAAACCATTTCTTATCAGATTTTAATGTTTCTATTGTCTTTATTAAGTTAAGATACCAGAAATGTGTGGTCATAAAGCAACAACCGACAACACAAACATAACAATATCGATTGTCTTTACTAAGTTAAGATACTAAAAATGTGAGGCCATAAAGAACAACCGGCAACGTAAGTGGAGAGTTTAAATCAAAAGAAGGCATCACTTATACGTAGCTCAAGCTCATTCATACAATAGACAAATGTCGCCTGAAAATGTCGAAAGCCTAAAAGATATCACGTTGTGAAAACTTAAAGCATATCAGACGACATATACCTATTGTCATAAAGAGACCAAATGAAAAAAGAAAAAATATATGTTGCCTGAAGATCATTCACTCAATGCATATGTGTCATCGTACAACATCTAGACCAGAAACAAAATCAATAGTATGTTGTGTGAGTTCATCTAGCGACACATAAATGTAGCGTGGAAAATTTAAATTCTAATTCATCAAGTATATGTCGCCTGTAACATTTTCACATGATGTTTAAATGTCATCTTTAAACAAATTAACCTACACCTATATGTTGGTGTAAGGCGTATTTCTCTCTCACTCACAGTTATAAGGCGACACAAAGAGCTGTGTCGCTTCACGGCAAAAAAAAGATACGTCGCCTTCTAGCATGTCGTTGTTTAAACTATCAGGCAACATATATATCGTGTCGTCTTATCTCAATTCAGGCGACACAAATTGAAAAAAGTCTTCTGTCGCATGAGGTTCTTATAGGCGACACAACATTTGTGTCATCGGAGAAACTCATCAACGACATGCTAGAAGGCGACACTTATGATTTTTATCATGCGACACTACAGTTGTGTCGCCTGATGCAAGAAATGGCATAGTGTATACCTAAAAGATGAATGGTTGAGATGAGAAAATATGATTGAAAAGTATGTCAATTAAGGAAATCTGTACCTTTTGAAGAATAAATAAGGAGGTCCATATCTGAAAATGCATATATATATATACACACACACACACACACATGGCCCTTCCACTAAGGGATCCTTTTTTTTGACATATATGAGGGATGAGGGATTACACCAACTTTTCGATCACAAAATCACATCTCCACCGTTCAACATGTAGTTCTATATGAGTAGATCAGTTCTGTAAATTTTCAGAAATTTTGGTGATCGTTAAGGCATTCAAAACTATGATTTATAATTATAAGCATGAACAGTTTAGGTTTGGCAGATTTGGTTCGTTCATTGATTTAATCTTGTTCGACACCTTAACGATTGTTGATACCAGAAAAAAAAGAGGATTACAAAAGAAAAATAATAATAAAAATAATGATAATCCTTTTCTTGTGCTACATGCACAAGGCTTTTGAGTTCAATTGTAACTCTTACAAAAAAAGGGTATTCGGATAGGAATACAATTCGGTCATCAAAGTCCAATTGCAAATCAATCTTCATAGCCAAGCACTCTATATAAAGAGGCCAAAGCCTCCAAAAGAAGGGGGGAGAAGACATACGAACAGGGAAGCAGAGGCAGGCGGAGGCAGAAGAAGGAGAAGAGAACAAGCGAAGCAAAAAGTAGAACAGAGGAAAGGAAGCGGCGAGCCAGCAAGGTGGAGCTCTCATTCTAACTCTCTTTATTTCTTTTGCAACATCTCTATCTTTCTGTCTCGTCCCTTGCTCCGCCAAAAGCCCCAAAAGCATGTCTTCAGCGAACCATCTTTTCCTCCCCAAGCAAGGCCACAATGCCGTTCAAACTTCAAAGCCCTAAGGCGCGGCGAGATAACCTCGCATCCAAGAAGAAACCCTAAGTAGGGGGGCGGGACGACCTCGCATAAGGCGAGATGACCTCGCCCCCTCCTCTTGTTACAACAAATATATGGCCTTGCACCTCGCATAACAAGTCATACAAGGGGAAGAGAACAAACAAACAAAGGCGAGATGACCTCACGTCAAAGCGGAAGCTCTCTAGCAAAGGGCAGATGACTTCACGTCAAAGCAGAAACCCTAAGGGGTGGCGAGGTGACTTCCCATCAAAGCAGAAACCCTAAGGGGTGGCGAGGTGACATTCGCGTCAAAGCAGAAACCCTAAGGGGTGGCGAGGTGACTTTCCATCAAAGCAGAAGCCCTAAGAAGCGGTGAGGTAACATTTGCATCAAAGCAAAAGCCCTAAGGGGTGGCGAGGTGACATTCGCGTCAAAGCAAAAACCCTAAGGGGTGGCGAGGTGACTTCCTATCAAAGCAGAAGCTCTAAGGGGTGGCGAGGTGACATTCGCGTCAAAGCAGAAACCCTAAGGGGTGGCAAGGTGACTTCCCATCAAGGCAGAACCCCTAAGGGGCGGCGCGGTGACATTCGCGTCAAAGCAAAAACCCTAAGGGGTGGCGAGGTGACTTCCCATCAAAGCAGAAGCCCTAAGGGGCGGCGAGGTGACATTCGTGTCAAAGCAAAAACCCTAAGGGGTGACGAGGTGACTTCCCATCAAAGCAGAAGCCCTAAGGGGCAGCCAGGTGACATTCGCGTCAAAGCAGAAGCCCTAAGGGACAGCGAGGTGACATTCACGTCAAAGCAGAAGCTCTAAGCAGGCGAGATGACTTTACAAAATTTGAAGTCCAGGCAAGACGAGACGACGTCACAAACAAACACGCGAAGTCTGCTCACAAGCTTACACGCGAGGTCCGCTTACACGTGGAAACTGGATTTGCAAACCACCTTCGCCACTATGGATTTGTAGATCGCCTAGGTCACTATCAAGAACTGTGGCTAAGGCAATTCAAGCCTCTTGGTCACACTGATGCAATACCCATTTCGGGTGCCCGAGTCAAATCAATAGACACACTCTACTAAATTGAGTGTCTACAAGAAATACAGTTGACAGATTCAAAAATACATCTGTCAAACCCAAAGCTGGCACTAAGCCTTAAAGCCTACAAAACCCTAAGAACTACGATCAGTTTGATCCCTCAATAAGGAGGTACATAGGCAATCTAGCAACCCACTAGATGCAACCACAATTCTAAACAGAATCTCTGACACCACCAGTCAAATTCATCCAGTCCAAATGACTCTGGTCAAATTCCTAAAGCACCAGAAAAATCAAATCCATAACCAAACCTTTTGAACTACAATGGTTTGATCCCTTTACAAGAGTATGTAGGCAGTCTGGATTCAAGTCTGGATACAACCACCAATCCAAATAAATTCCCGGATCGTCTGAAGCCAGAATCACGCTCCCAAGCTCAAATACCTTCAGACACAAATCCAAACACATTTCCAAACACTACTCTCACCCCAAAATCAAAGCCCTCCAACGAATCATTCACTTGTTGGAACCACTGAACTATGAGTGACTTGATCCCCTCCAGGGTAAGTAGGCAACCCACTCCCAAATGTGGGTGCAGTCACAAAAACAAACAAACCTACAATGGTCTCTTGATAAACGAAATCAAATGGTGTTCCCTTGTAACAAGGGATTGTAATTAAAAGACACATTCTGTCTTGAATGGGTCGAACCAGACATAATTAAAACTCTATCTTAACTAATGAGATAGAGTGAAATTGTGTTGGGTGACATTTACGTTTCATGCACATTTTACCCAACAACGATCATCAAATTGGCTGAAAATTTGCATAATTGATCTATATATAAGGACCAACAAACTGAACGGTGGAGTAACAAAACTATAATCGAAAAGGTTGTGTAATCCCTGTGAGCCCCTAGCAGGCTTCTGCCTTCTGTCTTCTGTCAGCGTTGTAAGCGCACTTCCAGCGCCTTTATGGTGCTACTACCGAGCCTCTTGGCCGACCACATTGCTGTAACTTCATGAAATTAATTTTCATGCCATGCAATTGCACTCATTCGGGTTCCAACTTGGTTTAAATTTCCGATTAACCCTTCTATGTTTAATTAGAGTGTTCGCCTTGTCTTGATCCAAGAAGCTTAAAGCTTATAGCTATATGCAATTTGAACCATTCATAAAGGAATAAATTCTCAATCCACTCAACACATTTGAACATAAAGGAGAGATTTTATTAATGCCAACAGAAAAATACATAAAATGATGTCTAATTCCATAAAAACCGACTGAAAAGTCGAAAATAACTGTGGCTAAACAAGTGCCAAACAGAAAATAGCAGAGAAAAAACATCTAATCAAAATAGTTTAATCAAAATCCGCAGCATCCAAATGTGCAGTACTAGCTCGCTTCTTAGCTTCGAAATCTGCTATGGTGAGATTGATGGAAGGCTCAGCACCAATGTCATCTCCCCTAGTAAAGTTAGTTTCTTGAGCCAAGTACTGTTTGTGTATTTTGTAGGTATCAATAGCTTCTTGCTAGCACGAAAATCATAATGCAAGTGAGCGGTAGAGCCACACATATAGCATGGAGATCGCCTCTTCTGGTTCAACTTAGAGGGAGGATTTCGGCCTTGGCCGGGTTTCTCACCTTAGCAGCCATGGCCGCGGTTATTGTTCCTTGGAGGGGCGAAATTTTTGTCATCACACCTCCAAGTATTGTTGCGGTTGTTTCCATGCCGATTATTGTCATTACTGCGACCACGTGGCTGATTCTGTTCACGTTCATATGGTGCAGGTTTTATGTTTCTTCTTTTCCTTGGAGCTTTACCTCCACTAGGTTGTTTGGACTCAAGAATCTTCTTAGTCTCAACCGGCCTTTGCATTGTTATTGAGGATAATCTCCTGGTGCCTCTCTTTCTTTGCTAGCACGCATATGAGGTCACTGAATGACGTAACGTGGTTCTGCTCATACTCAAGGCAATATTGATAGCTAAGTAAGCTCATTGATGATCGGAAAGTGTACAAAGTCTTCTCAATCAGATCTTTGTCAGTCTTGTCAACGCCCCAAAAGCTTAGCTCTACTTGGAGGTCCAACATAGCTTTGTTGTAATCCTCAACTTTAGAAAAATCCATTAGTCTAATAGATTCCCAACGAGCATTCAACTCTGGAATGAGCACATCATGTACGTTGTTGAAGCGTTGCTTCAAGACATCCCATAGATCTTTGGGGTCTTCCCTTTTTAGGTATTTTTTCTTTAGAGTTGGATGAATTTGGCACAAACCCTTAAAAGTAAGTGGGATGAAGGGTCCCAATCCCTTAAAACCCTATAACCCCCCCCCCCCCCCCCCAAAACCCAATCCCGTCACAAAGAGGGGATATAAGGATGAAGGCTTCTAAGCCCGAAAAATTTAAAATCTGAAAGCAGGAACTTTAATTTAAATTTACCTCTGATGAGTTGAGGTCGGTTGTGAGTTTCAACCGTGGAGTAGGAGCCCTTCTAGACTTGCTTGGAAGGCGAGCAATCTTGGAATTTTTGGATTCTAGAGGCTTCCGAGAGGAGAAACAGTTTTTTACCTACTTCTGCTTCGATTTTGGGTCTCAAAATTTTAAAGGAGGAGCATCTCGGGATGGAGAAGCTACTGTCAAAAATTCAGGTTGATCGGAGCACGGGAAGGAGGTGAACCGGTGGTCGGTAGCGGCGGCGGTCTGGAATCTTCCGGCGGCCGGTTCAGAGACTTTACGGCAGGTTCTCAAGGTGAGGTTGGCGGCGTTGGATCCGAGACAAGGAGTGATTTCTAGGGATATAAAATTCCAGCAAAGGGAAGTCGGAATTTTGGTGGGAAATCGGGAAAACAAGGCTGCCCGATTTTAGTGTTTTGGGTTTTTAGGGTTTTTTTTTTCCGATGGAAGGGCTATTAGCAAAGCTTGGTAAGAGCACCAAGTCTGATAACTTGTTTAAGAGTATGTGAATACGAGAATAAATGTTTACTCATTCATTGATAGATTGACCTTTATATAAGCATTATATAGAGAATCCATATAAATCAGGGATAGATATCTAACAAATATTCTAGTCTAATAAGGAGAAGATTCGGTCAAGACACATTATTAAGGATACGAATGTAAATTCCTTCAACATATATATATATATATATATATATATCTTGAAAATGAACCCAAAAATAGATGGAGTTTTTGGTTTAAGAATGAAGCAATATTGAACATGTCAAAATACATAGAGATTCTAGGTCGAATATCCTGATAGGATTAAAGAATTTTCCTACTACATGCTAATGTATTCTAGATTGAAAATTGTCTCTGACATCGACTCGCGCGGTGGTCAAAGCAGTGAAGATAACAATTTTGAAGTGCATGCAGTAGTCAATATTCAATGATAGGGGAAAAACTTAAACCATCACAATTCAATAATATATGCTTCTAGTCTAAACCTAACCTTCAATTCCTTGCTTGAAGTCTTGAAATAACGATTATAAATTGATGAGCCCTTAACATGCTTCCCAATCAATTTGATGCAACCAAATGGATCAAAGAAAGCAGCACTTGATCACAGCAACCATTCCATTTCTGGTCATTCTTCTCTGTTTGGTAAACAAGACCGTAGCATCATCACAGTCCGACAAGAAGCACTTTGTGCTAGTTCATGGGTCATGCCATGGAGCTTGGTCCTGATACAAGATCGTAACCCTAATGAGGTCTGATAGGAACACAAAATGCTACATTTTTAATGTATTTCCAACCCTATTTAGCTATGTAATTCCTTTAACAATATTCATATTAATTAAATTTGTGTTTTTAGGTCATAAATAAAGCCAAGGAGCTCAAAAGAGACAAAAGAAGAGAAATCTTGAAAAAAAAGGAATCCATGTTGTGCAAGGAAAGAAATCAGAAAATCTGCCAGAAATTGTCAGTCAATTTCGACAGAATATTGTGATCCGCTCACAATGATCCAGGAGTTGTGCCATATATCAATGGAAAGATACAAGAGTCTACTTTCCAGATATTTTTATAGATCATCAATACCTATTTTGGAGAAGTTATGACCGTTTGAGTGACCAAATATCAGTCTGCCCGAATTTCTGATTTGGACCAAAACTTATATTTCAAGGTCCAGACCACATTGGCAAGCCCATAGAAGAGTTTTAAGGGTTTTATAACCCTAATCACAGAAGAAAAGAAGGGAGGACGAAAAGAAGGGACGTGAAGATTAGAGGAGGCCAACGATCTCACATCATCAGAACCTCCAGAGTTGCGGACTCTCACAAGGAAGCCGTCAAGCCATCATCGATCTCTCCATCATCCACGGTTTACCTTTTCTTTGTCATCTTTAATTCTCCTTGTGTGATTTTGCAGCTATGTGTGGCTAATTTCTCTTAGTTAGGGCAAGGTTTGAAGCCCCAAGAATGTTTTAGATATTGTTTTGAACCTTGGTTTCAAATTATTGAGTCTTTCAAATTGTTTATTTGTTTTTGGTTTATGGGGAACTCTTGCTTTTTTATGTTCATCTATGCGCAACATAGATCATTATGAACTTGTGAGTGGGGTAAGAAATAGGTTGTTTAATCTCCTAAACGGTTAAAAGGCTTGTTTCAAAGTAGTAAAACCTATAGGACAATAGGTGAAACCAAATAAAAAGGATTGCATGCTAGGTAGGCGTTCCACACTAGTTTTACATACTTGTTCAATCAAACTTTCATTGATCTTAATGCTTTAAATAATTTGTTGATAGGATAGCATCTATACCTTGATTGGTTATTCTAAAGGCTTGGTAACGGTGCGTTCATCTTGCTTAAGTAATTTAGGAAGTAATAAGGACTTACGTAGTGAGTTCACGGTTTGTTCTTGATTGATACCGATTTGCGACTTAATAATTGAAGCTTTGGTTGTTAACATGTTTTGAAACATACTTGGTGGTGGATTTCCAAGTCTCTAACATCTCATCCATATGATATTTTCTGTTTTATTTTGTTTCTTTGTTTTCTCTTGTTTATAATCACAAAACCTCATATCTCTAGTACTATTATCTTTTGTTTTAATCTTGTTTTGTAATTAACGTAAATTGTAAAGGTACCCTCAATCCCCGGCTTTTATAACGATACCCTTATTTGCTATATACTACAATTGACACAAAAAGGTTTTTAATTGAAACGCCTGGTTTCGGTCGCTATCAATTTTGATCTGGTCACAATGTCACTGCTCTAGACCTAGCTGCTTCTGGTGTTGACCCACAGCAAGCTAATGATCTGCACTTGATTTCCGACTACTTCAAGCCCTTGAGGGACTTCATGGAAGCGCTTCCACAACATGAAAGGGTCATCCTTGTTGGTCATAGCCTTGGAGGGTTGGCCATATCTCAAGCTATGGAGAGGTTTCCAAGTAAGATTTCTCTAGCTGTTTTTTGTTGCTGCTTTGATGCCTGGTCCGAACCTCAACATTTCCACTCTTCAACAAGAGGTACTTAATAGCAACATTTATTTACTCTAGCCAATTCATTTCTTCTTTACCGGTTTCTCTTCTGCGGGTGTGACCGTGCGACACACTGTCTAACTATAACAAAAACACAGAGATTTCATACGTGAGTCTTGGATGGTTTATTATGGGAGATGCTCAATTTTTCAAATGTATTCGTAAACAAGAATGTTAGAGCCTTTTATGTTCAAACATATAGAGTTGAGAATATGCATAAATTAAAGACGTAATGTCGCATCATTTACTTTCATTGCATATTGGTTATGAACATTTTTCGTTTCAATTTCGATTGCAATTGAAGTCATTTAGGCGACAAGAATCTCAGTTGGACTGCCGGTTTACATATGACCAAGGCCGGAGCAACCCTCCAACAACTTTCATCTTCGGCCCCCTGTACTTAGCAACTAAGGTGTACCAACTTTGTCCTAAGGAGGTAAGCAAATACAACCATCTAATCATCTTGAACGTATGAATCCGACCGTTTATGTAACTAACAAGTAACAAACAGACTTAATTTGTTGCAGGATATAGAATTGGCGACCATGTTGATGAGGCCACTACGTTTGTTTAGTGAAGAAGACATGTCTAAGGAACTAAAGCTATCCGAGGAGAAATACGGGTCGGTTAAGAGGGCTTTCATAATCCCCGATGAAGATTTGGTCGGGAAAAAAGATTTTCAACTGTGGATGATTGAGAGAAATCGACCAAATTGTGTGGCGGAAATCAGAAGATCAGATCATATGGTCATGATGTCAAAGCCATTAGAGCTTTGGGTGCTTCTTCAAAAAGCCATTAGAGCTTTGCTACTAAATATTCCTAATTTTCCAATAGTAAAAGCCATGGAGTAAGGGTTCCAATGCTAGTTCATCAACAAGGTTGCACAGTAGAAGAACAAAGCATGCTGCAAAAAGGGTTGCATTGTTGCGTTACTTTCTTGAACATTAGAGTGGTGGATTAGTGCATTGGTAGCCATAGCTTTTGTTCCCCGCTGGCCACTTAAGTCTTCGTTTCTCTTTATCTATGTGATGGAGGTTGCCTTCAACATCACTAATGAATAAATCACATGAGACATGACCCCATAAAGTGTTGTTACCATCTTCCAAAGTTGGAGAAAAATGTCAACTCACTCACGTATTAATCTACATAATATAAATTGTAACGACACGACTATCACTATTGATGACAGAATAATGCTTTTAAAAAGAAAAAAAATTATTTTAAACTCTAATTATTTTGTTCGAGCACATTAATTGAAGGGTTAGCTCTCTGCACTAAAAGAAAATTGGCAGGCAAACTAGCTTAACTTTTTTTCTTTTCTTTTTTTTGAGTAAGCAACTAGCTCAACCTGAAAGTCTTGTACATGTCCATGGGTGAATTGGTTCATTTAGGTGAAGGCATAATATCGACCATACAAAAGGACAAAGGTAAGGATATTTTCAATCTTTAGGTGAAATGCAACAAATAATTGAGAAGTGAGATGTCAATAATTCAGAAGCAGCCATTGATTTCTCCGGACTATAGTTGAAACCTGCATGTGCTAGCTTGTTTTGTTTAGGATTGTCCAATATCAATAATTCAGAAGCATCCAAGGATTCAATTCCAGAAACAGGCCTCCACCTTTATCGTATGCATTGGCAATTCCAGCAGCTGCTTTCACCGGCCAACTTAAGCTTGCATTTTTTCGCACAGCTATGAACTTCATCATTACATATATGATCAAAGCGACATTACTAAATACCCCACTATATTCTTCCCTTATCCATCCGCCTACAAAATATTCACCAACTAGCTAGCACTTTCTTATTTTTAATTTCCTGGAAACCAAATCCGATCCAATAATTTTACATGAACAAAGCAACTCATTTGTTTTGATGATTCATTCAGTGTTTTGGACCAACCAAGCTACAACGGGCAAGTATGATGATGACTACCATACTATTTTGTGTAAACAGTGTCAATGTACCATACCAGAGGGCAGAAGCTGCTGGCTGGCCGGAACTAGTATAGGTAAGTTGGTAAACCAAATCAAAATCCAGACTAATTTTCACAGAGATACGGAATTAGTCAATTAGATATGTATATACCTCGCTTTAATACCCATTTTCTCTATCTACCACAAAACAAAAACAGAAAATTAACACTTGGTTTCTTTTTTATGGTAGAAATGAAAGAATAAATCAAATCAGCTTCATGAATTGCCTCTGTTAACCAAGCATCGATGGTGCCAGTAGATTGAGCTAATAACATCTCAACATTAATGTTAGCGTGAGTCATGAAGTCAGTTTAGGAATGTAAATTAATTTGTTATTACTTTCATATTTTATATGTGTAGTACATGTAGTACATAGTACGTAGGGTTTGTACATCTTGTATCTCTATATATAGCCTCTTCTGTGAAATGAATAGATATAAGAAAATTTATTCTTCAAACCTCATTATATTTAACTATTAATCTACAAATCTCTTGTGGCCGAAAGGAACTAACAAGCAAAACTGAGAAGAAATTGACCGAACCTGAAGCTTTACATGCATTGGAGATTAACATGGGACTGCATAATATTGCAGATACAAACTCATGATCGACCGCTAGCTAATCTGATGTCTAGCTATATACAAAGAATTTAATTTCAAGGAAGAAAGCCAACAAAAGGAAGATGAGTGCTGGTATAAGCTGAAGTAGTCGTAAGATTCGGAGGGAAGCTCTGTTGAAGAACTACCTCTACTGCTTCTGCAACAACGATGACGAACTCTATGGCCAGCTTTATCAGCTCCACACACATTTCCAACCTCTGAAGCACCATGGCTTAGCTGCTGCAAAATACACTTTTTCACTTTTATGATCTAATCTTCTTCGATTTCTGTTCTCCACATCCCATGGGAACCAACGTGTATTTATACATCCAAATAAAAACATGTATAATACTTAAACTCGTCAAGATTAGTCGATACCTTTACCTTAATCAACACGTGATTTGCGAGTGATTACACGTATTTAGAGTCCTTCGCGACCGAAACACGTAGGTCGGAATTGATGAAGTTTGAAGCGAGCGAGTACGAACTTAATCTGGCTTTTGGAGGTTTGAAGGGCATTTGCCTCCCCTCGATCTCTCTCTTTCTCTATCTCTCTGTAATTGAAGTTTGATAACATCTAGCAAACAAGGTGAACCCACAAGGAAATATGAAAATATCCCCTCTGCTTATTAAGGCAAAGGAACTAGGGTTTGGAAAGGCATATGGCATTCTTGTGATCTTATCCATTACGGTATCAGACAGGGTTTGAGACATAGATGAAAATGACTTGCATTAGGTTACGGCCAATTGGGTTGCTCTATGAAATTTAAAAATGGTAAAGGGGTCCGGCGATGAACAAAAATAACGGTGGGCTGTAGGTCCGGCGAGTCCAATATAATGCATTTTTCTGCGAAGAGGATTATTCATGCCAACAACCAAAAGCATCTTCGAAGTTGTCAATCTCCAATTATTATCTTAACAAGTATTTGATATTAGCTAGGTGGCATATATAGTCATTATACTATAGGAAAAGTGTTGATCGATCATATAGTTTAAGTGTGCTTTTGGATAACCACGTTGATTGCAACACAATTGAAATGAATGGAGCATGGCAAGTTCGTCGGAGAGCTGCATGGACTAATCTTGATATTTTCAGAATTAAGATGTGGTTGAGCAGATAACTATTCCAAGTTCAAAACAATGTTTCACTTTTAAAATTTATACATGTTAGATTTATCAACATATACAATCTGTCGTAATTTTTAAATATTTAGGTGATAATTATAAATTATCAAAATAAGTTCAAAGAACTGACATTGAACACACGTATTTAAGTATTTGACTTGATACAGAGTTCGACCTATCAAAGTAACAATGAACATGAAATTATAGAGATCGATCTCGACCTTAAGTGATTACATGGACTTGGAAAGAATTAGCTCATGCATGTTATCTTCAGTCCTTTTCAATTTGGTGTTTCAGATAACATCTATGTAACGTCCATACTTTCTCTCCTTGTGACTCTTGCTTGCTGAGGAACATTCTACCTCCCTCTTATTGCTCTTTCTTTGTTCCCATAGTGCTCGTTTTCCTCGTCTTTCTCCCTAATTTTGCTAGGATGAAGTAGTTACTAGCTATTTGCTAATGTTGTTGGACATCAGGATATGCTATTTGCACCAGTATGAACAAGTGAATAGCACGCTACACAGAACCGACTGCACCCCATTTTGACATTACATAATTTTCAACACACCCCTTCGAATTTACTGAATTCCCATAATAAAGAGTTCAAGATGATACTACGGGGGCTCTCTAGCCTTATCCCTCATAAAAACTTCAATTTAGTCCCCTTAGTTGGAACTTGACTTCTTCAACTTTCTGATTTTGCTCTATAGTTGTAAGGCGTGTTGTTTTGCTATTTGAACTTATCTAGGTTGTTTATGGTCTCTTGTATATATGTGACTTACAATTCCTGAATTCCCTCTGTGTTAAGATCCTAGATCAGGAAAGGTCACTACAAAAGTTCTGATATTTAGCCTTACGTCTAGTGCACCTCAAATAGAACTCATAAACTCCGCAACCAATTAATAAAAAGAAGAATTGAAATTTGTTTAATTTTTATGGTTTGAAGTCGACATATGTTCAGTCCTTGTGGTTTTATTTTAATCTGAATGGGGTCTTTAAAGTCACAAAATTTTTAACGGTCATGTCAGCAATTTAACTGAGAAAATTGACGGAATAACCATTTGGATGAAAAATTATGACTTTAATGATCATTCGGATTAAAATAAAACCACAAAGACTGAACATATATGGACTTAAAACTAAAAAGACTATACAACATTTTACCCTAAAAGAACATGCAAATTGATGCTCTTCGAGAAATTTTATTAACACATCTTCAATTCCGTGGTACATGTACACTCCTCTTCAATTTCAAATTTTTGAACTTTTTAAAACTCCATAATACCCCTCTCTCTAAAAAAAAAAAAAAAAAAAAAAAAAAAAAAAAAGCTCTTCTTTGTAGAGTTTCTCGTGGCCAACGTCACCGATGTTGATGCTTATGGCTGATAGAGGTATTATCAATAGAATCAAATGCAATTATTTAACTCAATCCATAATGGATTAACAATTATGGTTGATATCCATGATTGTCTTCGACTTAGATTCTAGGAGGTGATCATCCATTGTTGCACACAATATATATCGATATATCTTCAGTTTATGCTTGGTTTCATACCTTTATGACTTGTGAATGTTATTACTCTGATCGAATCATGGTTCAAATCAATAAAAAAAAAATTCTGAAAATAATATATGCAATACTGTTCAATTTTACTTCTCATTTGTAATCACTTGCTATTGGGCATTCACAATTGATAAACTAGCTTTAACAAATTATGCAACCTTGATTCAACGTCTTAGTACAAACTCAATGATTTGTTTGGGTGGGGGGTTTAGCATGCGAAGGAGTTATTATTCTGGGTTATATTTTTATTGTTCCAAGAGGGGTACAAGGGGAAGTTTAAGAGAAAAATTGGACAATAAAAAAATTTGGGTATGTGTATCAAGTAAATAGACATGTGTGAATATAATTTCTCATGCTCTTCTCTTCTGGGAAAGAAGAAATATAAGGTTATCAGTAAATTAGGCTTATCAGTAACTCAATTATTTACCATTGGTTCCTTTTGTCATGATTTCTTCTGTATAATCATACTTTTGGTTCGTTACTACTTACCAGATTACTTCGGTTTAAACAAGGCATGTTATTCTGTTACTGATGGATACAAGGACTTCGCTATTCATAAATAAGGCTCTATTGAAGATAGTGTGCGCATATATATATCCATTTGTCATTATGTTGAAGGTGAAGCTGAACCAGAACCAGACATTTCGGTACGGGTCTTAACTAGATGAATTGTATCGTCACCGTCGTGGGGGATTGGATTGGACTATTGGAGGCACCAACTAGAGTGTGGAGCGGAAATGCGTTCCTGTGAACAGAAACTGGATAATGTATGTAGAGGCAGCAAAAGAATTGGCAGCTACTGGCGAGCCTGGGAGGTTTGTTTTCGGAACTCTTTCTGGCTCTTTCACAGTTTTCATATTGACCATGTTCGAGTAGTTTAACTTGGCACAAGTACATAAAACTGGTTAGGGAGGCCACACCAACTGGACACCCGACTTTGTTTCCTACTTCTTTGCGGTGGTTATGAGGTGTTGAAGCTTACCAGAAGTGGGATCTGCAACAGTTGAGGATGATGCTCCATGAGGACCATGACCGACGGCTAAATGGGAGATAGATACCTCACGGCCTAACGCCAAAACAATTACATCCCAGATAATCCAGCTTAAGCTTACTAGCGGCACCTAGAACAAAATACGCTCACATATTTTAGCACACTTGGGTCTGTGCTTCCTCTAATATTATGAACTTGCCTCATTATTGGAACATTTTACATGCTGAAAATGGTTACTAGAGAAAAGTAGAAGCGAGGTTGAGGGACAACAGAGTAATCAAGTCTGGGCAAAGTGTTCTTTAGCAATCTACTTCACAGATACCTCCCAAAATTTCATTTCCAAATCTCTGTACCATTAGAAAAGGAACCAAAAAAGAAGTGCCACAGTCCACAGAGCCAAATCCAACAAATAAGAAAACAAATGGTTCTCAGGATCCAGGGAGGGGGACATCAACCCAAATGGAGAAAAAAAGAACATAATACAATTGTAACATTGCAGAAAAACGTAGCTATTACTGCTACTTCCCTACATTGACGTTGTATACTGCCAACACCGTGCAGCACCATTATTGCTCCTATTGCTGAAAACCTTCCCTGCTAGCATTTTCAGAACTGCTAGCATTACTAAATCTAAGGAAAAACGAGAAACAAGAAAAGATCTTTCATGATGATCAAAAAGAACAAGCTGAAACATAAAGAGAAAAATTCTTTGGTCATTTTTTGGTGAACATAATCCGCCATGATCCCTTCGATCCCTGAAGTTATGTGAGAGAACACAGATAGATTTGGTAGGTAACTTGCTGCAGTTCTGTCATGTTTTGGACGTGCCGAATTGATTTGTGGCTTGTTACCACCCCCAGTGTTTCCAGTAGCTCCACTGGAAAAGCTTCTTCTCTGACCAATAATATCGTTGATAGCCAACCCTACAACCTTGTGTTCACATCTGATCAACCTACTATGGAGATCCTATAAGATTTTGGAAATGAATTTTTAAGAATTAGAACATGGCTATTAGGTAATGATTACCAAAAGCAGATGCCCTATGTCAACAAATAAACGTGAAACAACAAAATTGCCATACTCTACATTTTGAAAAAGAAAAAAATAATTTGAATTTGGTATGCAACTAAAACTGATAACTTACCGAGTACTACCCAGATATTATATATATATATATATGAGTATGTGGTACAGATATATGACTGAATACAAAGGCAAACTGTTCAGCAGAAAACAAGAGGTTCCGGCCAGGAATCCAATACAAATATTTCCATCTACCCCACTTTATTACTATATCATAATTCCCAGAAGATCAGTTGCAACACACATGATAAATTTCCAGTAGCCACTACGACTGATTCAATCAAGTGAAAGTAAGGAAACTAAAATATCAACAATTACCTGCACCTCCATGCGCAAGATGGCACCAGAAGTAGTGAATCCAAGTCCTGTAGATCTTCTGTTATCACTGTCCATGAAGGTTTTTCCTACAAATATCATGTCAATCAGCACTAATGTAGCATAAAAGTCCCAATGTTTCTAGCAAAATAAACTGGAATAAGGAGAAATCAGCAAATACAAATAGGAAAGACACAGGTCTTCAAAAACAAAAACAACCCACCACTCTCGACCAAGTCAAAATCATTTGCAATCATATCAAAAATATTCCGTTTCACATTTGATTCATAAAGAAGAGTGTGAATTTAACTATCAGTCCTGCAAAAGCTATAATTTCGTTTTCTCCAAGTCTAATTTTCTCTAGAACAACAGAACCAAGATTAGTATATACCATCAACTTCACCAGATTTTGTGCAAGCTGTCCTCACACTTTGTTGATCTGTCGGACCTGCATTACAAAATTCAGCACAAAATTGCCCCACAAACAAGGAACTATTTGGGAATTCTGAAAAAGAATTAGACCTCTCAAGGCTTGTTGGGTTCCCATGGACGATGCGCATCGTATCGAGTGATGGATGGACTGCCTGTTTGCAGTCTGCCTAAGAAGACTCCCAGCTTTACTTAGGAGAGACATTGCAATCACCTACAAGATCGAAATCAAAACCAATCTTTAATCATAACAACAACAGTGGATTCTATCCTAAACCCTTAACTCTACCTTATGCTAAAATCAGTGATTTGCATGAAGTGCCCAGTAAGCAATTTAATAACTCACCAAATAAAGGACTTGATTAGATCTAAAATCTTGAGGGGTTTCTCAAGAAAGATGAACACAGCTGAACATGACAGAAATCAGACCCAAATCATCGAAATTGAAAACACGATTTCATCTTCCAATTCATTCATTTGGTAGAGAACCAAATCCCCCAAAACAATAAGAGAAATCAAAACTGATTTGATAGTGATTTGATCAAATTAAGCGATCGATGACAGGGTTTTCCGAAGCATACCTTTTTCTCCGCTTATCTCACGCTCTCTGAAACGGGTTTTTGATTGATGGGTGGGTAGTGCACGCTGCCCAAAACTCTATTTTGATTGATTAAGTACATCTTTCGATCCGTACTTGGTTTTTTTTCCCCAAAGAGACTTCAGTAAAACTCAATTTACTGCAGGCAGTTGAGAGATACCCGTTCACTCTCATCTGATTCACTTTTGAAAAAAAAAATAAAAAAATTTGAGCATCCAACATGTCGTCTCTTTTTAGTAATTGAAACAAATGCACCCGTTGGGTTTGACCAATTTTCAACCCGGATTAATATACTATTTATCTAAATCAGTTTTTGGTCATTTCTCTGACAATACAACAACAAAATCGATCATAAGACCGATTACTATTCACATTTTATATGGACCTTCAAATATTGATCTAAACGGCCTATATTAAAAAAGCTCTTTGGAAAAAGTTGTCAGCCCATGTGCATGTCTACTCTCCTAGGTGCAATTTGGTCTCACGTGGAGAAATTGATCCTAGACTGAGAGATGGGTTAATCCTTAACCCAGACCATAGTCCATCAAGGTAGGTCCTGCATGGGGCCCAGCATCAACCCAATTTTTTGTTGTTGGATACAGTTTTTGGTCCAACATTCCAGTCCAACCCATGCAAACGGCCCTAGCCCGCCCTAAAACCAACCCTACCCTATAGGGCCGAAGCCCTACCCGTCCCTCCGTTAGGGCATCCCGGCCCTAGCCCTTTTCAATTAGGGTAGGGTAAGGGTCGAGCAAATGAAACTCGGCCTTACCCTACGGCCCGGCCCTTTTTAGCCCTTTAGGGTCAAGCTCGGCCCGACCCTAAAAGCCCTACCCTACCCTACCCTATAATTTATATTTTATTTTTATTATTTTCTATTTCATATATATGTTATTGGGTATGGTATGGGTAATGGGTTATGGGTATATAGTTTTTGTGAGTTGGGTACTAACTCAACGGCCCATGTCTAAGAGACATAGTAAAGACCTAGCAATCTACTCTAGCATATATTCTTTTCAAAGCAAAGAGTAAACTTCCGTCTTCCGCTGCTCTCTTCTTCTCCTCAAAAACCCTAATTACTCTTCCAATTATACTACCCACTACCCAGTAGTCCATACCCACTGAGAAACCAATTATACTACTCACCCCGTCGCCTCCGCCTTTATTCTGACCCCGTCGCCGTAAGGGGATGCAGACTGCGATGCAAGATATGGGCAGAGGTAAATTAATTTAATTACTGTATATGTCTAGTTCTGTTCTTGGAATCTCTTGTACTTGGTTGTTGAAAAAGCTAATTTGGCCAATTTGTATGGAGTGGGAGTAAACGGACGACTTAGCTGATCAAATCGGTGGTACATAGAGACAAAAGGCCGCTAAGAGGCGGTGGAGAATATTTTGTGCTTGGAGGTTTATGTTTTTCATATTCAAAACATATAGATCCATGCCAATATGAAACTTGGTTATCAGGTTAGTTTCTTTCCAGAACTCAATAGTCTTTTTTGAAACTCTACGAGCAAGTTTGAGACTCTGAGAGACTGAGAGTCTGAGACAATGGGCTAATTTATATTGAGATTTTTTTTACCGTTGTTCACAGACTCCCAAATTTACAGTTACCGTTACAACCAACAATATGTCTGTTGCAATGTTTTTTCTTGTCAGTCCCCTATAAATAAACATAGACGTTAACCTATTTTCATCTTCCAAATACACAAATTTTCTTTCCAGTTCTCAACTATATTAATGACTTATAAGAGTATTAGTATTTTCAAACCATAATTTTCCCTTGAATACAATCTAGTTCAGTATTTTCATAATTTAGCATCCTTACAAAATTTCTTTTATTTGTGTTATGTTTCAGTGGAAAAGATGGGAGCTGTAAGAGACTTGCAAGGATGAGGAGTTGTGTTTTCTGTTCCATGAGGGTGCCTCTTGTGTTTTGTTATCTAACTTCAAGTAAACTCTAAACCTTTCTCCAAATAACTTAGTGTAAGTACATGTTGTATTGTTGTGCAGTAAGTGTTTTGTTGCTTAATTTCTATTGTGTGTGGATGAGTGAAATGTCTGAGTCAGTAACTAGTCCCATGCATGTTGCTTCCGTAGACCCAAACCCAACACCATCGAGTCAAACAGCCCCACCAACAGCTCCACAACCAGCCTATAATCCTCCTTTACCTAAAAATCAAACAGAGAAAAAAGAGTCTGTTTGGAGTTTTTTTGAAAAGATTGATGTTGTTCACTAGTGGATTACGATTCTTAGCCTACGGAATATTTCCGTCGGTTAAGAAACATATTCCGTCTACTAAGAACTTAGTCGACGGAATAGTCGTCGACTAAGATCCGTCGGCTAACAGTCGTCTGCTAAGACAATAGCCGACGGAAACATATATTTCCGTCGACTAAGTTATATCTTAATCGACGGATCTTAGTCGACGCCTATTCCGTCGACTAAGTTATTGTTTCCTAAATGACGGAAAAAATCCGTCGGCTCTATTTCCGTCGATTAACATTTACCTAAACGACAAAAGGCTTCCTTCTTTACAGACGAAATATTCCGTCGGCTAGGATTCCAGTTTCTTAAACGACGGAAAATTAGCGTCGGTTAAGATCTAGCCGACGATACGGTCCTCTTTCTGTTTATTCTTAGCCGACGGAAAATAAAATTTTACGTCGGTAATGATTATCTTATACCGACGGAAAGTATACTTTGTCGTCGACTAAGAAGGTCAACGGTCGGTCGTTATTCATTCTTAGCCGACGGAAATGAAATGTTCCGTCGGTAAGGTTTATACCCTTACCGACGGGTTTTCAATTTTCCGTCGACTAAGGTGAGTCAGAATTTTTTTTTCAGAATTGTTTTTTCACAATTTATTATTTGTTTTGGTTTTTAATTTTTTTACTGATAAAGTAGATATTTGTTTCGGTTGTTTTAGAAATAATTATATTAAAACTAAATATATAGATCGAATCATTAATAATATAAAAATTATGCATTAATAATTAAAATTGTGTTCATACAAACTAAAATTTGACTAATAAAAATTCAAAAACTGATCTTCATCAACAAATGCCGAAGACGACTGAGTAGGAAGAGGAGGTGGAGACGACTGAGTAGGAGGAATCGAAGATGACTGAGGAGGAGGAGGAGGACCCGGAGAAGAATGAGGAGGAGCCGTAAAAGGCGGAGGAGGAGGAGCCGTAAAAGGCGGAGGAGGAGGAGCCGGACCTTCAGGTTCTAGACCTAGGCGAGAGAAGATCTGGTCCATCCGTGAGTTAATAGTAGTGTACTGATTACGGTACCACACAGACTCGGCCTCAGCCCGCTCAGTCCGCTCCTTATACTCACAGACCTCTTGTTCAAGGCGTTCAATCCTTTCCCTGTCTTGATTTGGAGGAGCACGACTCCGCAAGGTCGAACCGGACGAGGACTGGCTCAAGTCTCGCTCACCTGCTCGTCCCATCCCTCATATCTCCTTCCCTTTGCGCTTGTCCAACACAGCATCCAACACATCAATTTGTTGTGTTTGAATGATCTCCATCATTTCCTCCTCTGTAGCTTCCGGATTTATCTTCTTCAAGTCTGTCTTTCGGCTTTCGACCTCCGCAAGCATCTTCTCCTGCATAAACAAAACACCAAGGAATACACCAACCACATAATTCAACAACAATTACACCAACACCAACACCAACATATTTCTTAATTAATACTAAGTATCCAAATCAAAGAGACATAATTTTCGGTGGGGGACCTACAATAAATAAAACAAAATATTAGGTATCATTTGCAAAAAAGTTTCAAGTTAATATAAGTAAAAGAATAATAATTTTTTTATTTTAAAACATTTATTATTTTAAATAAATATGGATTACTACAAGAAAATTAAGCCTTTTAATCATGCCAAGAAAATTAAAAAAATAAACGATTTTTTTATTATTTTATTTAAAAAATATAATTTTTTTTATTTAAAAAATATCATTACCTGTAGTGGGGGCCTTTGCTTTACAGCGGGCACTAGGAATGGGCCTGCTGGTTTCGGAAGCCGATGTGGACGACGCTTCAGTGGTTCCGGTCGTCGCCCCAATAGTGGAAGTCGTATCGGATGGTATAAAGGGCGGCCTGATGAGCAAAGGAGGAGCCCCTGGTGGTACTCTTCCAGGCGGCAAAGGTGTGGGCTGGCTGGCAGTAGCCTGGTTACATAAGGCCTCCATCATCTGTTGAGCCCTCTCCGAACGTTGCTTCCTCTTCCCAATGATCGGCATCTTTAAACATAACAAGTTAATTAAACATGTGATGGGTATAAATTCTTACATACCTCAATTCATGTAAAAATCTATCATATATTAACAAGTTGTACCTACATGATATATCCCATTCCTATGTCTTTACCTATCTATACATTATGTGCAGTCAATAATTCCATTCTCTACATTTTCTAAAATCAGAGACACAAAACAAAATCCACCGGCAGCATAATGACACAAACATAACCAGCTACATGCCTGCCTGCATATCCTTCCACACTAATACTTCCACTAACTTCTAATCTCTTATAATTTACCAAATCGAAAACCAAGTTCATATATGATCTCCGTCGACAAACTATCAATTAAGGGCATTCATGCACACTTTCTAAACAATTCACAACATTTCTCCACAAATCAAACACATATATTACTAAACAAACAGATATATGAATTCATCAATTCATCAATTGAACTGAAGAACAAACGAACAGAACCGGCATACAGAGATGAATTCATCAATTCACAGAGTAAGAAAATCGGAGAGTTTAAGAGACTAACCTGCCAAACACAACGGAGGACGACAGGTGGAGTTTCGGTTTAGGTGGAGGAACTGGTGAGGGTGAGGGCGAGAAAGAGAGAGAGAGAGAGAGAGAGAGAGAGAGAGAGAGAGAGAGGCGGTCGGACGGGTTCCCTTAGGGTTTAGGTCGGCTGGGGTGGTGGTGTCTAGGAGGCGGTGATGGGTGTAGGAGGCGGTGGAGGAGGCTCGGATTGGGTGGAGGAGGTTCGGATTGGGTGGAGGAGGCTCGGATTGGGTGGAGGAGGTGAGTGTCCTAGTCGGTTGGGGTGGAGGTGGGGGGTCGGACGAGGTGGCGTTGACGGTGGTGGTCGGGTGGAGGATCGGAGCTCGTCGGCAGCGGAGTGGAGGTGATCGCGAGATCGAACAGAACAGAGAGATCGAACAGAACAGAGAGAAGAAACGTCGACGAGATAAGGTTTTATAGTAACTTAGGCGACGGAATATGAAATTCGTCGGCTAAGAAAATTTCAATTTTCGCGGAAAAAAAAAAGCGCAATGATGAACCGCCAAAATTTTCGTCATCTTAGTCGACGGAAAATAAATAATTCGTCGGTTAAGAAAGTCCAAGTCGACGGAAAAATAATATTTCGTCGGCTAGGAAAAAAAGAAATAAAAAACAGTCGAATTCCAAAACGGCCAAAATATCTTAGTCGACGGAATATGTAATTCGTCGACTAAGATTTTCCTAGTCGACGGAAACTTAACTTTCCGTCGGCTAGGAAAAAAAATTCTTGTCAAATTCTTTCTTATTTGCTATGACTTCCCGATCTATAATTCCTAACAATGCGTTCATGACCAAATCTGCAACAAGAATAGTAATAATAATAAAGGCCGTGAACATTTGACGCAAAGTGTGTTCCGATCAATATATATGAAAATGTAATTGTTAATACATCGATCTCCGAAGTTATGCAAATTCATAATAATAAACCAATGAAAGTTAAGTTACATCCCCAAATTAATTTAATCATACTCATCTTCATAATCTTGGTCTTCGGGATCATCATCCTCCTCGAATTCCTCTGAATCCTCATCTTCTTCGTCCTCGTATTCGTCATCTTCTTCGGGTTCGGGCATAGTAACTTCAATGTAACCTGTAATGGCCGGAACGTGTTGGTCGTTGACGCGAATGTCCACGTCATTGGGAATTACAAGTGGAGTTTCCTCTTGATATGGTTCGTTCGGTACAGAGCTCGGTTTCGTACCCTCATCCACTCCCAATGTAGCTGCACTCCATATATTCCTATGTGACATTACCTGCACCACTTTCCAACCCTCACCCATAGCCGGATCATCAAGATAAAAGACTTGTTGTGCCATGGCGGCAATAACAAACGGCTCATTCTCATACCATGAAGTGTTTGTGTTCACTGATAACAAACCATGGTCTGTAACCGTACTCCTGCAAACATTTGGGTCAGTATTGAACCATTTGCACTTAAACAACACAACCGGCATACGGTTCCCGTAGATTAGTTCGATAACGCTGATAAGCACCCCGTAATAGTTGTGAGACTTGCCCTCAACCATAACTCCATTGTTTTGAGTGATGCGACCATCATCTCGTTCTGATGTCACAAACTTAACCCCGTTAACAAAACATCCCGCATGTGCTCTATGCTTTAGCGGTCCGCCAGCCAAACAGTGCCGCTCGAGGTCGTAAAATTCACGTTGGTTCTGTTGAATATGCATCATCTGCAAAATAACGCAATTTAGTCAAACAAAATGATGAGAAATACATTAAATTTATAAGTAACTTAAGAATAACGTACCCAAATCGGGAAGTAGTCAGGAAAATCTCTCTTGTGAATGGCTTCATTCCCATTTTGCCTGCTCAAATGTTTCTCCAGATAATCCTCCAATTCATCGCAATGTTGAAGGACGCACCAATGAGCCTCCTTCAATTCTTCGCGACTCAATCTGTATTCCCTACCTAGCCTGCCATACGGTTGTACTTCGTCGGAAACAACTGATAAATGGAATTGATTTCCCCCTCTTGAAGATTCCCCTCCCGTGTGTTCATCATTAAGATATGTGTTGTAGAAGGTTACACACTCACTAGAAATGTAAGCCGCCGTGATCGAACCTTCAGGGAAACGTTTGTTCCTGTTCGTCTTCTTGTAATCTCCAAGTTGCCTACAAAATAAAAAGTTATTGCAAAAATTCATGTTATGTGAGACTTTATTGACAAAAGTATAGACTGCATACATACCTCTCGTTTGGATAACACCAGGTATATTGTACCGGACCTGTAAGCAACACTTGTTCAGGAAGGTGGACCATGAGGTGGACCATGATGCTAAAGAAAGTGGGGGGGGAAGATCCTCTCCAGCTTGCACATAATGTACGCAATATCGTCTTGCAAGGACCGGACCTCTGACTTTTTTAGCTCTTTAGCACATAACCTCTGAAAGAAGTTGGACAAAGCCACCAACGTGTCAACCACATCACTCTGCAAATACGGGCGAATGACCACAGGAAGAAGACGTTGCAGGAGAACATGACAGTCATGGGTCTTCAACCCGATAATCTTATTTTCCCCCATCTTAATACATCGAGCTATATTTCCGGCATACCCACTAGGATACTTAACCTCACGAAGCCACTTAAATATCTCCGACCTCTTATTAGGAACCACCGTGTAGCCAGCTTGAGGCATTACATGTTTGCCGGTCTTTTTGTTTAGCTTTATCCATAGCTTTCGACGTATACCCATCTTTTGAAGGTCAGCACGAGCTTTGGCGGTGTCTTTGGTCTTGTCTTTGATGTCTAGAATTGTTCCAAGGATGCTGTCACAAACATTCTTCTCTATGTGCATGACGTCTAAGTTGTGTCTGATCTTCAACGTCGACCAGTAAGGCAACTCAAAGAATGAACTCCTGTGCGTCCAATACTTAAACTCTTCAGGGGTGGGAGGATTCTGGTCATTTACATACCTAGCGCTGCTCAAAATTCCAAACCAGTGCTGGTTCAGCATATCCAGAATCCATTGACCAGACCTCCCTTCGGGTTTCGGGCCATGCTCAACAGTCCCATCAAATGCTTGTGCATCGTACCGCCACGGGTGATCCGGTGGAAGCCATCTACGGGATCCTAAGTAAACAATTCTGTGGGCATGATGACTGGAATTGACCTCGTCTATACATACAGGGCACGCCTTGTATCCATGGGTAGTTTGACCAAACATCATCCCGTAAGCAGGAAAATCATTGACGGTAAAAAGAACCGCTACTCTCATGAAGAAGTAAGTCTTACTATACCTGTCAAAAGTATGGATTCCATTTTCATATAATTGTAGGAGCTCGTCGATTAATGGCCTCATGTACACGTCCAAGCACTTTCCTGGAGAATACTTGCCCGGAACTAACATAGTAAGAAAATTATACTCCGTCCTCATGCACATGTTTGGAGGCAAGTTGAGCGGAAATGCTATCACAGGCCATATACTGTAAGAGTTATTCATGTCTCCAGTAGGATTGAATCCGTCTGTTGCTAGTCCAAGTCTGACATTTCGACATTCAGAGGCAAAATCAGGAAATGAACGGTCAAAGTGATTCCAAGCCTCCCCGTCTGCGGGGTGTGTGAGATTATCCGGATCTACTCTAGGCCTATCCGGCTCTTGCTGGTGCCTTTCGTGGTGCCATCTCATATGCTTGGCCGTATGTGAAGACATGTAGAGACGTTGTAGACGAGGACCCAATGGGAAATAGCGAAGAACCTTCCTAGGAATGGGGTTTGTCTGTCTAGAACGAGCGTGTGGTTCATACCTCGGCTCATAGCAGTGTGGGCACTCAAATGCGTCCTTATAACCTTTGTAGTATAGGATGCAGTTATTGACGCATGCATCTATCTTGATGTACTCAAGACCGAACTCACTCAAGATGCTTTTGACCTTGTCATAATTTTCTGGACAGTTGTTGTCAGCAGGAAGCAACTCCTTCAGAAGTGCAATGTCATCGTTAAAACAAGCAACGGTCTTGTTCCTCTTCTTTTTGATACTCATCTGCTTCATGACAGTTTCCAATACAGTATGCTCACTTCCGGGGTACAGTGGTGTCTGTGCTTGCTGCATAAGCTTGTTGTAACTATCATAGCCACTACTGCCGACCTGGGAGACATCAGGGAAGGTTGTATTGTTGTTGTCCTGTGGAACACTTCCATCGTATGCTGAGGCGGACGGAAATGCATCGTTTAAGAAATTCATCACACCAGGGTCCCCGAAATTGGCACTAGAGGAAGACTCGCCCTGGTTACGTTGTGCTTGAATATCTACAAGTGTGGGCATATGTTCACTTGCTTCGCCGTGCCATGTCCAAGTGGTATAACAAGGACAAATACCGTATTGTGACAGGTGAACATACATGTCCTCAAAAGTTACAGAATTTGCAGATCTGTTGCGACATTTTCCGCATGGACAAATGTGGAAAAGTTGTCCAGGAGAAGTCTTGCCACGGACAAACTCGATAAATTCAAAAATTCCTCTCATGTATCGCGGATGCCCTCTATGTAACTGCATCCAGCTCCTGTCGGCCATGTTGTAACCTGTAATAAAAGGGGAAATGAAAAATCTAACTATAAAAATACTGCGCGCTCACGTAAACAACGGTACGTATTCACCACAAAAACATAATGTGACGAAAATAACTGATTTAAACAAAAACATCATCAAATCAAATATTTGATTTAAGACCATATATATATATATGCATGAAAATATCGATATCATCACGAAAATAAATGAGTAAATATATCTAAGCACAAATTGAAAATAAAAAATTTAATGTAAGCATAAACAAAATGAAATATATATATGATCTCAAACACAAATTTAATATAATCGATCATAAACGAAAATATTATCATGAAAATAAATATTGTTTTAATATATCACCACGAAAATATCATCATCAAAATATCGATCATTTAATACACATCATGATTTACATAAAAAAAGATAATGATCGAATACATTAATCACATACATAATATATATATATATATATATCTATATACATACATTGATTTAATAAACATCATCATTTTCTGCTACAACATATATAATATAATCTATATATATACATATATGATTTGCATAAACAAAATTAATATATACAATCAACAAATTAAAAATTCACACACATATATATACATCCATATATATATATATATATATATATATATACAAAATATACGTATACATGCATATATATATATATAATCAATAATCCACACACAATTAATATATATAGAATATATTAATCAAACCATATATATATAATTAATCGTATATATGTATATATACACACACACACACAAACACACAATAAAAATACAAATTAAACGAATATAGCCGGAGAGTCGCCGGAAAATATGACCGGTGAACTGAATTCCGTCGAAAATGTAAAGGTTGAAGAATATGTACCAATGATCAAAATGCTAGCTAGCTAGATTAGTTGCTTGAACTTCAATTCATGGCGAGAGGTGTTTCGGCGACGTCGAGAGGTGTTTTATTTAGAGCAGGTGATAGAGAAGGAGGTTTTTGCAGGAATGATATATTCTGTGCCGAGCTGGGTACGTTGAAAATCGCTGAAGATTCCTTCTGCGCGTGCTCAGAGAATAATTCAGCTTTATCTTCTTAACTGACGGAATTTTTCGTCGACTTAGTCTTACTTTGTCGACGGATTATTTTTCTTAGTCGACGGAAGATGTTTCCGTCGACTTAAAACATCTTAACCGACGAATACTTACCGACATGAGTTATCCGTCGACTAAGATTTACTTAACCGACGGAAATTCCCGTCCAAAATTTTCCGTCGGATAAGAAAATCATAACCGACGGATCTGTTCACCCTTCCTACGAAACTAGGTTCGTTGGCTATGAAAATCTTATCCGACGGAAGTTAATTTTTCCGTCGGCTAAGATCTATAATCCGCTAGTGGTTGAAGGTAATGTCACTTTGCTATATGCTAAATGTAGTATTGGCTCTCATATGTTGGTATGTGGAGGAAAAAATGGCACTAGCCATTTACGTAGGCATTGGGATAGTCGTATAAATAGTGCATCATCTGATATTAGGACTCAAGCCCAAATAGCTGCAGATTCTAGTGGGAATGTATCAAATTGGTCTTATAGTAAGGATACTGCTAGATTAGAGGTAGTTGACTATGTTGTTAGAGCTAAACATCCATTTACATTTGTAGACACGCATGATTTTACAGGGTTGGTTAAAAGAGCTTTTGCACCTCAGTATGAAGGATTATCAGCTTCTACTTGCCAAAGAGATGTGATGAAGCTCTTTGTTGCAAAGAAAAAAGAGTTGCTCAAAACTTTTGAAACTTATGAGGGGAAAATTTGTTTGACTTCTGATTGTTGGTCATCACATGCTAATATGGGATACATGTCATTAACTACTCATTTTATTGACAACAAATGGAATTTGAATAAAAGAATTATTGCTTTTAAAATGATAGAGTATCCACACAATGGTGAGTCACTTGCTAATCACATAAATGAGGAGTTGATTTCTTGGCGCATTCATAGGAAAATCTTTTCAATATCTTTAGATAATGCAACAAATAATGATGTTCTTGTTGCATTACTCCCTGATTTTCTAATGATTAATTCTGTCCTTAAAAAGTTCTTTCATGTGCGATGTAGTGCTCACATTTTAAATTTGATTGTTCAAGATGGTTTGGGTTTGTTATCTAAATCAGTTGAGAAGATCACAAATATAGTTTGTAGCATGAATTCATCAGTTAAGAGGCATGAGTTGTGGGTTAATTGCTGTAATGATTTGAATATACCAAGGAGGAATATCAATATTGATGTTCCTCATAGGTAGAATTCAACCTATGAGCTGGTGCAATTGGCTGAAAAGTATAAGTATATTTTGAATCGCTATGTTCAGAAACTAAACCAATCTAATCGCCATTCCCCCTTAGCACTTCTCACTGATGAAGATTGGTTAATATCTAGCATTGTGTGTCGTTTTTTAAAAGTTTTTGATTCTTCAACAACAAACTTGTGTGGTGTGTATTATTTGACCTCATGTCGTGTTATTCCATGCTCAGTAAGGATCAATGAAACTTTTAATAAATATGCTTGCTATCCTATAATTGATGCTGCATTGGTTGCCATGAAGTCAAAATTTTCGAAGTATTGGAAAAATTTTCCTCCTGTATTTTGTCTTGCTGCTGCTTTGGATCATAGGTACAAGTTTTTTGCAATTGGTCAATGGATGAAAAGTATGGGTCTTGATGAACGAGAAGTTAAATTTGGTATATCTACTCTAAAGAATCAGTTGTTTGAATTACATGATATGTACAAGGACAATGTAGTGCATGTGGTTCCAACCTCTAGTATTAACTCAAATTTACCTACATCTTCTGATTCTGTTATTTTACCTAATGATGAAGATGAGGACTTTGCTGAGGTTGTCTTAAAAAAGGCTAAGACAACAACTCCTACTTCTAGTGCTTCAAGTTCTGATTTACAATACTATCTTGATATGCCTACTCTTGAAGTTCCTGATGGTTTGGAATTTAACATTCTAGGTTGGTGGAGGTCTCATGAAGAAGTGTATCATGTGCTTTCTTTGATAGCTCGTGACCTGTTATCTGTTCCAGCTTCAACGGTGGCTTCCGAAGCCGCTTTTAGTGTTGGTGGGAGAGTTGTATCAGAGAAGAGAGCAAGTCTTAGCCCAAGTACAATTCAAGCTCTTATTTGCTTCAAAGATTGGAAGCTGGCAGATGCAAGGCAGCAAGATAAGGAGCAAGATGAGCTCCGAGCTGAAGAGGAAGAAATTGCAAAACGAGCAAGACCTGAATATATGATTGCACTAGAACGTCCTAATGCAAACACGAATGAGGTCGAGCAGATTGCAGATTGAGAAAATATGACTGCTTTTTGGATATGGTATACGAAATAATGGCTGTTGTGTTTTATATAAATGTGTACTACTATGTTAAAGTGCTGATAAATGCTATGTTAAAATGTTTTTTTACTGCTATGTCATCTTATAGTTGTTTGATATTTCTTTTGCAGATACATTGTTGGCTCTTGCGTTGTCAATATTAGTAAGAGTAAGAGATGATTAAATATTACAAGATGACAACTTTTTGAGAATTGATGAAGGCTTGATCAGTTTTTGAATAAATACTACTTCAGATTTCAGTATTTCAATTTTTTGTACCCACCCTCAGTGACGTATTGAGGTAGTAGAATGTTTGAAGTAGAAAACTTGATATTGAGATGTGAGTTTCAGTTTGTGGGATTTGTAAATATTGGTTCTCACTTCTATTATGAAGTATTTAGGTTTTTTTTTTCTATTGTCTTTCAGTGAGTAAAACAAAAGCCCAGCCCGGTCTGGCCCAACCCTTTTGGCCCTTGCAGAATGGGCTTTCAGTGCGGGTAAGGGTTTACATATTGAAGCCCTAGCCCGGCTCTAAGCTCTGTTGACTTAGTCAAAGCCCAGCCCGGCCGTACCCTAAGCCCTAGCCCGGCTCATGATGAGGCCTATGTTAATGCATGTGAATGATGTGATGCATCCACTTTATAAATTGAGTCCTTAAACTAGTAATATTAATCCTCGAAGTTGTAATACGAGTCTTTAAAATTGTAAAAAAATTTAGTTACAACATAAATAATCATGTTTCCTTAAAGTGGTAAAATGTGTGCTTAAAATGGTAATTGAGTCTTCAAAGTGATTAAAAGAAAAAGTTGTTATAACTTTGAGGATTCATATTACAACTTTGAGGACTCAATTACCACTTTAAGCCAAATGATGACTAATGTTGTAAATAATTTTTGTACAACTTTAACGACTAATATTACTACTTTGAGGACTCATTTTACAATTTGAGGATAAAATTGATGCATCACATGTATTAACACACCTGAGCCTTATCCCGTTCAACTAACAGTAGACTCGTTTTTATGTTTGAGTTATTTGTTTGATAAAAAAAAAACATGTCATCCTGTTAAAAGTTGATTTTTTTTATTAGCTACTTTGCAGCAGTTAGGGCCGGTCCTAACATTTTAGAGGCTTGAGACGGATAATTAAAATGTGGGTCTTTTATAATAAATCATATCAATCAAACAAATTATTTTTTACATGTAGAAATTTCTTACATAAACATAATGAAAACGAAATGATTTGATAGATTGAACCTAAATACATTAGCAATGAAAATGAGAAAAACAAAAGAGTTTGAGGGTAAAATTAAAATGAAAACAACAAATTCTCTTAGTACTTGCATGTTTATGAAAAAGATTACAAGAAAACATAAAGAGAGAAAAAAAAAAAGGAATAAAACTTGTGGGTGAAAAGTGAAAACTCTAAAACTAAACCAGGAAGAGAAAAGAAAATGAATTTCATAAGACCCATGTGATTCAAACAAGGGAATTGTCAGATGCCACAAAACTAGTTAACGGCCGATCTACGGACTTACCAACAATCACAATAAGAAAAGGGAAGTAAAATTTACACTCTCACTTTCTATTTGTGGTACTGGTAACTTAAATTTTGTCTTTAGTGTCTTAACTTTTGTCTTCTTATGAAAATGATGAGTAAAAATAGAAAGTGGGTACGTGGATTACAATTTAGGAAGTGTGAATTTCACATCCCTAAGAAAATGTGTGTGTGTGTGTGTGTGTATATATATATATATATTTGTTCAGTTAGGTATACTTGAAAAAAAATGGTCAAAGGCCCGTTGGAGAGCGGTGGCTTGAGGCGACCCCCTCAACCCGCACCCCTTAGGGTCGGCCCTGACAGTAATCTGATGGGTGACAAAGCACCGCTGCAACCGAGAACATACTGCACATCCCTTATGAGATTGTTTATTAATGAAAAAATGAGAATACATGAAGTAGAGCAAAAACTGAGGCACTGTATCAACGTAATCTAGATGATTCATATATTTAGAAAAATTGAGAATAACCGATATCCCAAATTTGTATAATAGTTGCAAACACAACAACATAAAAAATATAAAAAAAATTCAGTTCCATCCCTCTCATTCTGTGGCTACATTCTTAGATAAGATTTGGAAGTTAAACCTTCCTTCTAAAGTTAAAATTTTTGCTGGGGTACTTTTGCGTAATCGCTTAAAAACACAAGATCTTATTTCACGCAACAACTCTAACATTCCTTCGGTGTGCGGGCTTTGTAATACATATACAGAAACTATGGATCATTTATTTTCTACTTGTGCTTTTGTTAGACAAGTGTGGGAGTTTGCTGATCATGAGATATTCCCTGCGCAAAGTATAACTTTTCTTTCTTGGATAAAATCACTGTTTACTTTGTCTCATAAATCTTCTTGTTGGGGAACAATCATATATTTGATTATAAATATGATAGAAATTTCAATAAAGAATATAAGAAACATAACAATATTCGTTTAGGATTGAAAGTAGTGAATCAATCCTAATATAGGAGTAAAATAGTGTAAGAATCTTATAAAAGTAGTATAAGGAAAGAAAGAACTGACTTGATATTCCGATTGAGGCATGCATAAATGCACTTGACTAAAGACAGATTTCGCCCCTACCCTTGTGCTTGTAGTTCGATGGGCGTCCGCCTTGTAGAATACAACAATCGATGATCCAAAATAGAAGCACCGCAATTTTGGAATCTAGCGAACCATAAATTGTATCTTATACTCTATTGACACGAACAAGACATATAGAAGAATTGAGGATATTCAATCTCATCTTTAGGGAGAAATGAGTATGGGTTTATATAGAACCCCAAGTGAACCAACATGTCTGTTCACTTATCTCCTTGAAGAGACACACTTATTCCTAAAGACACCTATTGAAAAAGACACACCCTTTCAAATGGAAAAGTCATGAGTAATTTTATTTTCATTCATATTGGATATTATTACATAATTTCCAACAATCCCCCACATGAATGAAAATGACAAGGACAATGAAAAGGAAATAGAGAGTACAAGCAAACAAGAGATGCATTTGAAGATGTGTCTTTTGGACTTGAACCTTTCATAGTGAAGACCTATCGGATTTACTTGGTGAAATAGTAGATGTAGAAGATCTTTGAACTATTCACCGTTTGTGTAAACCAAGACAATAAGCCTCACACATCTCTTATTCTAACACACAATGGTTCTTACAGTTGTGTTCATTTTGGTCCTGAACAATTTCCACATTCATGAGAGCTCTAGAGAACTTAGCCATATCATTCTCATAGAAGCGACCCGACTTCTACTCTCATATAGGTGATCACACTAATTAAGAACACTCTGCTATATTCTTCTTGATAACAAGATATTAGTATCATTAAATGCAAAAGCATAACCTTATTACAGCTACGGAAAACACACATTGATCATAGGAATGAGTGAGTTGTGTGTTATGCATCTTGAGTCTTCCCAACTAGTTTGCCTATTGAACCTAGACCATGGGATCTCCAATGTTGCTAGGTTAGGTTTCTGCCAAGTAATGACTCATTGTATTATTGGCTTTAACTCATTCCCCTCGATCATCCACTACCTCTCTAGTCAAACTTTTAAATAATTTGGATCCATGAGGTTGACAATCAAATCAAATTTCACTTGAGAGTAGTTGTTCATATCCTTTTGATCGATATAGAGATGTAAATGCCAAAGCATTCCAACACTATCTCTTCAATTGTATTACATAAAATTTATAGACATTATAAATACCCCCACATTTAAGAAGTAAACCTTCAATCATAGGTTCTTGTAATGCAATTAAGCTAGTAATGTATTCACACAAACCTCATTTAGAAGCACATTCTTTTGTGGAATAATTACTCTATCTTTCTTCTTGCCTTTCTCAAACCTCAGGTATCTTGAGGCAATCCTCAAACATCTTTCTCTGGCCTATGAACCTTCAAGTTCTTACGACGTGAGATTTCTTAACTAAATTTGCAAGATCACTACCAGAAATTTCACTTTGGGCGACGAAAAAAAATCGTCACCCTGTTAAAAAATTTCGTCGCCTAAGTACTTAGGCGACGACACGTCGTCGGCCAAGACGTCGTCGCCAGAAGTGCGTCGGCCAAGAACTTGGGCGACGAAAATTCATTCCGTCGTCGCCTAAGAGTAATTCTTAGGCGACGATACTAATTTCGTCGCCTAAAATCTACTTCTCGTCGCCCAAAAATATTAGTCGCCCAAGATTTAACACCTTGGCCAACGAAAAAAAATTTCGTCGCTTAAGATATAATAACCTGGGGCGACAAAACTAAATATTTCGTCGCCTAAGATCACTACATCTTAGGCAACGATACTTTTTTTTCGTCGTCTTATATGGTAAGTCTTTGCCCGACGATTTAGCAATTTCGTCGCCTAAGATATATTTAAATTTTTTTAAAAAATATTTAAATAATTTTTTAAATATATAAATAATGTTTTTTTAATTTTTGCTGGAATTTTTTTTTCGGCATTTCTTTAAATTTTTCTAGTACTAAAATTTAATTTAAAATAACACAAATTTATACATTTATAAATAATTTATTACAAAAATTCAGTCCATCTGCCTACGGAATATCTCGAAATCTAACTCATCGTTCCTATTCGAAGGGTCCTGAGGTGGCGGCTGGTCAGGTTGAGGAGGCTGGGGCCACTGAGGTAATGGTATAGGCGTAGGCATGGGCGGAATATCAAGTCCGGCCGCATGTGCAGCGATGCAGGCAGTCATCCACTGTCCCATAGCCGCCTGGTTGGCATTGGTGACTTCATTCACCCGCTCCATATGTGCAGCCACCACCATCTCCCTCGCTCTTTGGGCTTCCAGCTCAGACTGTAGACATTCGAACTGATCATGTAGCCGACTGTTGCTGCTTGAGGCTCCGGCGGCTTCCTTGCGCTGAAATCCTGGCGTCGTCTTCAGGATCCCCTTTCCAGCGCCTCCCATACCCCGGCAGTAGTAGCTGTTGGAACGCTGCGCGAAGGCAGTGGCCATAATCCGCGCCCCAACGGTAGGATCTGAAGTGTCGATCCTGGACATGGCCTCTGACATGTCATCCTCTGCCGTGCCCTGCCATGCGTCGTTCACCATGCCTCTCATGACCTCTTGCTCCGCCTCCCTCACCCTCGCCTAATTGGATATATTAAAAAAATATATTAATATACATTTAATAAAATGTAATTAAAATTAAAAATTAGAAAATATAAGGAACTTACAAGATCCTTCTCAGAATGAGGATATGCCCTCTGAAAGGTCCCCACATAGGGGTTCTCCTCTGGCCGCTCTCGCCGCACGTCTTCCATGATGGCCGAAAACGGCCTCGAACCGGCACGATGGTTGGTTGTGTTCTGTTGCCGGTTCTCAGCGTTCACCCGGGCGAGGTGCTTCAAAAAAAAATTATCGTTAGTAAATATTTAAAAACATACAATTATAATTAATTCACTAATTAAATATTCAAATTTGTTTACGAATTACCTGTTTGTGAGGGTCGTTGAACTGCGTGACAAGAAGCCACCGCCACTCGTACTCCCGATACTCGAACTCCTTCGGGGTACCCGAACGGTCGCTCCCGTACTGCTTCCAGTGTAGCCGGAGGTCGTGCTTCCACTCCTTGAACCTACATATACAAAAAAAATATTACATATATTATTAAAAAAATAAAATTTAATAAATTATTAAATAGAGGTACCTCTCCCTATGGGCCTAGTCCGCCCAGTCACGTCCCTCCTCGGGAACCACAAACCATTGCTGCATTACCACTTGTTAGTATTTTTTTCGATAATTAAATAATTTATTAGTTAAAAAAATAGTAATTGATCGAGTAAACTCACCGACATCGACTGATGGAGCATCTCCTTCACTCCATCAGGAACCTGGCTCCAGACTCCCCACAACATAGGGAGTCTGGAGCGGATGGTGCCTCCCGCGGCGCGCGTGTACTGGTTTCCCAACACGGCGTCCACCGGTTTCCCGTAGGAAAACGGGATGGCGATTCGTCCAGCGGACTCGACCGCCCTATCGAGTCCCTTGTTGCTGACGGTGCCTCTCCTGTTCCGCCTTCTCGTTCCAGCAACTGTGACATTGTGAATCAAATTTAATATTAATAATACATTTTTACAAAAAAAAAAAATTTAAAATCGACAAAACAGTAATAATAAATTACCTGAGGATGAGGCTGAACCGACGGATTCGTCTCCGTCCGCCTGCTCGGAGACCGTCACGGGATGAAGAGGCGTGGGAAACTCCCTGTAGATATAGGCCTCGTGCTGTGCCACATGCGGGAGCTGCTCCCGAATCGGTCGACCCTCCTCATCGACGCGAGGTATCGCCGGTATCGTTGGAGGAAGGAAGAGGCCTGACGGCACTGTAGGGACCCCGGATGACCCGCCATCACCTTCGGTCGGGGACGACTGTGTGGGGGCGTCGCTGCGGGATCGCGACCGGGGAAGTATCTCTGGATGACGAGGGGCCGTCGCTGCGGGACCCGACTGCCCAGCAGAACGCGAGCCGCTCGCGCCACCCCTAAGCGCCGCATGTCGGGTCGTCAGCAGCCATGGAAACCCGACCGACAGTGATTCCGACGGGTTGTTTGAGGTACCGTCCGAGGAATATTGGCTCCTTGCACCCGAACGTTGTCCAGAAGTTCTCCTCATGCCCATCCTGTTTAAAATAACCATAAATTTATTAAAAATATTTTACCGTCTTATAATTAATTTAACAAAAAATAACCATAAATTTCGAAAAATTTATCAACAATAATAGCACAAATAAAAATTAATAGTTATTATAGGATTTATTATTTTTTTTATTCACATAACAAATTATTTACATTAATTCGCAATTATTACATCACAAAAATTAATTTACGAATATTTACATCCTTACTCGAAAATAATCCATTATTTTTTACAAAATTTCCACAATATATTTACAATTATAATTTATATTATTTAATTATTTAATCAAAAATTATTTCATCATTTACAATATATTTACAAATTATTTCCACAAATCCTAAACCCTAAACCCTAAACCCTAAACCCTAATATTTTACAATTATCATTTACATCACAATTTACCATAATTTACCCTAAAATCCTACCATAATTTACACAAATTTACCCTAATTTACCATTAATTTCCTAAATTACAACAACAACAACAATAATTTCACCAACAATTTCACAACACAACAATAATTTCACCAACAATTTCAAATAATTTCAAACAATTTCACAATTTCAAACAATTTCAAACAATAATTTCAAACAACAACAACAACAATTAAAATTTTCATCAACATAAACAATTTAGGGTTTTAGGGTTATACCTTAAATTGGGGGTCGGGGTCGGGGTCGGGGTCGGTGTCGGGGTCGGGGTCGGGGTCGAGGTCGGCGTCGGGGTCGGCGTCGGGATGTGGGGTCGGGGTCGGAGAGAGGGAGAGAGAGAGGGCTTCGGTGGATTTTCGGAGAGAGAGAGAGAGAGGGCTTGGATTTTCGGAGAGAGAGAGAGAGGGCTGCGCGGTTAGGGTTATGAATTTTTGCCTTTTATATTGGCGTTCTTGGGCGACGATTTTCTAAAAATCGTCGCCCTGTTTTTTGAAAATCGTCGGCCAAGATAATCTTGGGCGACGATTTTTTAATGTCGTCGCCTAAGATACTCTACTTGGGCGACGATGTTATTCACTATAAACATCGTCGCCCAAGATGAAGAAAATCGTCGGCCAAGAGTCTACTTGGGCGACGATGTTCTTCACTATAAATCTCGTCGCCCAAGATTAAGAAAATCGTCGGCCAAGAGTTCTATCATAAAATTCAGAATATCGTGATTTTGGTGATCGAAGAAGAGGAACTGAAAACCTACCGTCAGATATGACCAGCATAACGAATTACGTAGGTGGGCAAAAATTCAGCTCCATCTGACAAAGATAAGGGCTCGATCCGTCCGGTCAATCGGCGCGGTCAAACCCCTAAACGGACGGAAACGGCTATTCGACCCTCCAAATCACGTAATCTGGCCGGACCTTCAACTGAGAATAGTTTCCAATCGACGAGACTCTTACGGGGCTATAAAAATTTGGTAAAAAATAAATACCCGGGATAGGGCTACCACTAGGTAGAAATAAGAGAAATTCGTTGACCGGAACAACCGGCACCGAAATTTTACCGAAATATCTTCATTTTTCACGGGTTGACGTATTTCACCGTTCCGGTCATATCTTATTTCAAGACTTTTTTGCGTTTGAGGCCTCTACGTATACGTTGTCTTCAAAACGAAACTTAAACTCAACTCTTATATAAAAAAGTTATACAACATTAGTACATATAACGTGAGTTTGGTGATCGGAGAAGAGGAACTGAAAACCGACCGTCAGATATGACCAACATAACGAATTACGTAGGTGGGAAAAAATTCAGCTCCATCTGACAAAGATAAGGGCTCGATCCGTCCTGTCAATCGGCGCGGTCAAACCCCTAAACGGACGGAAACGGCTATTCGACCCTCCAAATCACGTAATCTGGCCGGACCTTCAACTGAGAATAGTTTCCAATAGACGAGACTCTTACGGGGCTATAAAAATTTGGTAAAAAATAAATACCCGGGATAGGGCTACCACTAGGTAGAAATAAGAGAAATTCGTTGACCGGAACAACCGGCACCGAAATTTTACCGAAATATCTTCATTTTTCACGGGTTGACGTATTTCACCGTTCCGGTCATATCTTATTTCAAGACTTTTTTGCGTTTGAGGCCTCTACTTATACGTTGTCTTCAAAACGAAACTTAAACTCAACACTTATATAAAAAAGTTATACAACATTAGTACATATAACGTGAGTTTGGTGATCGGAGAAGAGGAACTGAAAACCGACCGTCAGATATGACCAACATAACGAATTACGTAGGTGGGCAAAAATTCAGCTCCATCTGACAAAGATAAGGGCTCGATCCGTCCTGTCAATCGGCGCGGTCAAACCCCTAAACGGACGGAAACGGCTATTCGACCCTCCAAATCACGTAATCTGGCCGGACCTTCAACTGAGAATAGTTTCCAATCGACGAGACGCTGACGGGGCTATAAAAATAAAAAACATTTCCTTACAATTTAAACGTGCTTTATTTATTTTAATTATTCGGATTATCTTGGCCGACGAAATTAGGGTAATTCGTCGGCCAAGATAATACTTGGGCGACGATATTTGTCAAAATTCGTCGCCTAAGAGTAAAAATAAAAAATCCTGTACAATGAAATTTAAACGTGCTTTATTTATTTTAATTATTCGGATTACTCTTGGCCGACGAAATTAGTGTAATTCGTCGGCCAAGATAATACTTGGGCGACGATATTTGTTAAATTCGTCGCCCAAGAGTAAAAATAAAAAATCTTGTACAATGAAATTTAAATGTGTTTTATTTTATTTTAATTATTCGGATTACTCTTGGCCGACGAAATTATTTTATTTCGTCGGCCAAGTAAAAATAAAAAAATAAAATAATTAGGCGACGATATATTTGAGTTTCGTCGCCTAAGGATTAAAAAACTTAGGCGACGATATAAATATCTTAGGCGACGAAATATTGTTTCGTCGCCCTAGTTTCTATATTAGGCGACGAAATTAACACTTAGGCGACGATTTTTTTTCCTTGGGCGACGATTTTTTTTTTTCGTCGGCCAAGCGCACTTGTCAGCTCGCGTGACCTGTTTAGTCCTTGTGCGCGAAGCGAACTCTTTAGCTCGTCCGATACGTTTCGCCCATATGCACGCGGAGCGAACTCCTCAGCTCGCGTGGTAGTCATGGCACGCGGAGTGTACTTGTCAGCTCACGTGACCTGTTTAGTTCTTGTGCGCGGTGCAAACTTCTTCGCTCGCCCGATACGTTTCGCCCTTGTATGAGAAACCCAGACATAAGATCCATCTCAGATGAATGTCATCGAGATCGTAACACCCAGACATAAGATCCATCTCGAGTGAGTGTCACCGAGATCGCAACACATGAAAGATATCTTCCTTTTAAAAACGGAGCAAGTGGCTTGATAAACCACAGACGGCGTTAACACCCCGTCACTCGAGTAGTAACCCCGGATATGGAAAGGGCTCGCTACCTTAGTCCATGAAAGTATAACACCCGTTCAACCCACGTCATGAGTCGGAACTTGGGGGGACTATGGGCGGTGGGCGGGAAAGTATTGGTTTACGGGCTTAATTTAGCAAGTCCTCACTCAAGATGTGTCTTGAACGGGAAATTGGGGGACTTGTAGTCGGTTGTGCGTGAAACAACCTCTCTAGCCCGTAAACCTGCAGGCATTCCACCACAACCATGGCCGATTTAAGGATCCCGCCCATAAGCTAGATGGGCCGGGTTAATCATGGTTGTAATACTGGGCACAGGACGATTACAGGCACGAGAGAAATCCACCTTAAAACTGGACATGGAATCCCACATCAGTTTCATGGGAAAGGGAGCATCAGTTGGGGTATAAATACAGCCCAACCACCAGCTTGTCAGGTACAATTACTACCCTGTTAATTACCCTTTAGCCCATCAGAAACTGACTTAATCATCGGAGGAGGAAAAACCAGAGGTTCCCGGTCGTCCTTTCACTTATAGGGTACCAGGAGAGGAGGTAATAGCTTATCAGACCCACCATCAGCTTCCGCATACCCCGTCCGGGATTGTGCAGAAACAACATGTAAGTCTCCTAAGAAACGAGGAAGAGGAAGGCCGAGGGGAAGTCGAACCAAGAAGAATTTGCAGCTAGGAGAGTACTCGGACTCCATGGAACCAAGCTTGTGAGAGAATGCAAGTGTGGACTCAGGCCTCGAATCAGAGATTGAGGAGGAGTAGTCTCCTAGGGTGACTAGGAAAAGATCCATGTTGTTACCTTCTCAGTGATGCTTCTTTTCTTTTACGATGAAAGGTACACTATTTGGGTCTTAGGCCTCTAATCGGGGAAGACAGTGTTGTTGTTAGGGTATGACAGGTTATTATGCTTTTTAATGTTTCATCATCCACCTTTTTAGATGTAGTTTTGAGGTTGTTATTTCAATTCTTAGATGTAGTTTGATTTAGCGTAGCTATGCATTTGTATAGTCTTTGGACTATTTATGATTGACTTTTTGGTCGTCATGATCTTTGATCAATGGATATTTCTTCTTTTCCCTCAAAAAAAAAAATTACATCAAAATAGATTTTGCTTATGATACGCTTAGTTTTATAGATTTTAAAGTTGGCATTGTCGTTCTTTGATCTAGTATTTGTGCATTTTGTCGACATAAATTTGAACATTATAACTTCATTTCAAACCGTTGGACCGTTAAAGTGAAGAAATACATTTTAGCGGTAAGATAAAGATAAAAATCTAATCAAATCATAAATAAATGAAATAATGAACCACATGATGTAGTAAAGTTGGTTGAGTTGCTTAATACGGAACCTCAATGTCTACAGTTCAAGTCCCAACTCGTATCAGTTTGTGGCTAGCAGGTTTGAGGAGCCTTTGGGTTTATGCGCCTGCAGCGTGAGATTAGTCTGTATTTGTTAGGATACTCTCGTGGATCTCGGTTCAGATACTGACTGGATGTGTGTGTTACTAACTTGCTAATATAACCGATGTGACTTCTTAAAAAATTACAAATGTCGCATACTCCAACTATCGCATGATATATACATATGGTATATTGAAAACAAAATGGTAAATAGTTTTTCATGTTTGCAATAGAATTTCTTGAAGACCATCTCTTTTTTCGATTATTAAGTCAAGTGTTACATGCATCCTCAAGTTTCTCTTTACCAAAAGCTCGTTTATGTAACATATGTCAAATCGAGTCAATAAAACCACAGAAAGATAGAAGTGTAAAAAAAAAACATATAAATAGAAACTTGGAAAGCCGTTACCCACTACTAGTCTTCACATAAACCATGAAAAACGCGAGCACGATTGCTAGTAAAGCTCTTTTGAAGCGGGATTGAGGGGAGAAGAGAGAGGCTATATTACAGGGTAGTTAAATATTCCTATACAATATGTCCTCCTTGTACGTAATTGTCTTATCGGATAACTATCCATTTTTAGTAAAGCCATATTTAGAGGTTCCTAGAGCCCTTAACCACTAAGAAAATGCATGAAGAAAAATGGTCGAGGAATGACTACTAAGACGTGGTTGTGAAACTAAAGACAACATAATTTCCGGATTGTGGATAAGTAATAACTAAATAGGAAAGTAATAATCTCATTGATAAAAAAAAAAGTTGTACAATAAGTAGAAAATACGAGATAATTCAAAATAAATAGTCGTAATTAACTAATTGTCTTTAAATTATAATACTACAAGGATACGTAACATGTTTAACATTTAGATTGTATAAGTAACAAATGACAATCATAGGTGGTTTATGCGTCTGTTCTACCTAAGAATTTTTTTACAAAAAAAAGAAGAAAAAAGAAATTATATACAAGTAGACAAAACAAGTTCAATGCAAGTTGCCGTAACTCGTTGATTAAGATTTATGAGTTTATAAATTATAACGTGTCAAATTTATCGTAAAAGTTAATTAAATTTATATTAAAGAAGATCATAGTACGAGATACGAATTCAATAAGGACCACTATTACCTCAAGATACGAATTCAAAAAGGACTACTATTATCCCGTTGTTGATAAAGACGTCTTTATATTTTTAGATTGTTTGGTCAGAATATGTTAGCTTATCGTAAATATCACGTAAATTACATGATATCGAATCTAAACATATCATACAAATTTATTGAAAATAAATGATGATATCTAATCTTTTTACATTACATCAAGAACAATCCCTTCTTTTTTTTTTTTCCTCATAATTTGATTATCTTCAATTATGACTTCTTGAGATAAGAGTTGAGTGATTCAAGCAAAGAAAAAAAAACAGAACGAGGAAAGGAGCGGGAGAGCGTTACGAAGTTGGCACGTGACGTAGCGTGGAATGCTTTTTGAAATCTCACACGGGCGGTAATCACTAAATTCGCCACGTGTGTACAGGCCACTACTCCACAAAAGCGGGTGGGTCGGAGCACGCGGTATGACCCAGCCAGCAACAAAACAGCTTTGCTTTTCCTACTCCTGTAAGGAGTTTTACCACGTAAAAACACCCTTCGATTTCAGCAGGTTTTACGAAACTGCCACTCTTGGAATTTGTTGAGTCTCTAACTGTATGACTTCTTACATAAGCTAGAGTTACCTTGATCCATTTTGGTAAATTTACAGTTTCTATTTCTTGCTTTCCAAGTTGCTTTTGGGGTTCGAAGGTGTATAAATAGATGCAAATGATGGTGATGCCGACTATTTACAAATCTAAAACCAGCCTACATTCTATCCCAAGTTTGGAGTTCTCTCATCAATCGCCTACCTTTCTTAGATTTACCAACTTGAAGCATAGCAGTCAGGTACCTTTCCCTTCATGCCTAAACTTTCCTTACTGCAAAATGACCGAGAGTGTCTTAAAACAACATACTACATCTCTCTATTTCTTGATCATTACAATCACGTTGGGTTTCATTTACATTCTTATTTCATCACATTTTGATGTTACTGGCCGCGTTTATGTGGTCAATTCGAAAAGATTTTTCGGTATATTATTGTTGAATGTAGATGCACAAATCAGACAAAACAAAAACATAAGAATATAGTTCTCTTCCGTCAGATCTAGAACTATTTGTGCCTGACTAAATGGTTGATTGTTTATCAAGACAACGTTGCTTACCCATGAAATGCACTTGAAGTAATCTTTGTTGAGCTCGTAATTTATAATTACATGTCTTGAAAACAATTATAAGCATAAGTTGAGTACAATCAATATTTTTATATTTACCTTACATTTTTGAAAAACTGAAAATCTAATTTTTTTTTTTTTGGTTATTTACAAGTTTAATTTTATAGTTTGTGCTTCTGACTTCATTGTGTTTTTTGTGATGTTTTGGTTGTACTTTTCGTGCTGTTTTGTCTTTCGACTTTAAGCATTCACAGTTCAAGGCCCAGGCAATAGGTCACAAATTGGCAGTGTGGATTTTCCATTCATTTCATTTAACCAATTCGTTTTCTTTCTAAACAATAAAAAAAGAAAAGGGAAAATGGATTAGTATAACTATTGAATTTGCAAAATTTCAGATAAGAAAAAATGGTGAGGTCATTTTGGTCATTACAGGTATTGGGTCATGAAAAGTGTAGTGTGAAAACCTCCCTCCCTGAAATCCCTCTCATTGAAGACCTTTGTCTTTGAGCAAATGATGACGACTTGAAGTTGTCCTCTTTCTGTTGCTTGCATTATGACTACCCATGCTAACTCTCTTCGCTCCTAAGCCTTCTTCTTCCTCCTCCTCACTATTCCTTCTTCTCTAGAAACCAAAATGCGGTGCCTCCTTGGCTTCGTTAACTGTTGCTTTGCGCCTTAAAACTGAGATTAATAGACATAAGGCCTAAAAACCGAAAGGGTTTTCAGGGAAGAGGAAGAAGAGGAGCAAGACCTTGCTTCCCGCGTTTTCCATGCCCATTTCACTCTTCTCTCTCATGCGTGCAAGCTATCCCCACACTCAATATCTAAAACCCCCCAACCCACCTCGTTTTCTTGGCTCATTCCTTTAATATCATCAGCTCTCAATTCTCTTTCTTTCCTCTTTAATTTGGGTTGTTACCGTTATTTAAACGGAACCCACCTTCCACCTTACATCCTGAAAAAGTTTGCTTGTTTATGCTCACCACCCGTTCGATAAAATTCCCAGGTTAGATAGTTTATGTTATTTTGTTAGGTGGGTCTGGGAAAAGATTTGAAAGTTTGAAGCTTTGGATGCTTTTGTGGTTCTGTGAAGTTGGGTTGTTCATTTCTGCAAATTCAATCTCTGCTTTTGTTCGGAAAGGAACTGCTTGTACATTTTGGGATTGGAGATTCTAATTTGGTTCTTATTCTTGGTTGTTTGTTTAGCTTTCTGTCTGAGAAAGAAGGGTGTGCAATTTAGCAAGCTGGCTATGTTTGTAAGCTGACTTCTGGGTTTGTTGTGTTTTGCTGTTATTGTTTGTCTAGATCTGAATTGAAGCTATGGGAAGCCATATGAGCAAGAAGAGTAACACCGAGACGTCGTCGTCTGCTATAAATCTGACCACTTTTCAGTACACAACTGATCAGTTGAGCTCGTATGAGGCTGCTTGCAAGGTTGATGCAGACATGCAGTCTTTTGATACCAACCTCCAAAACCGAACAAATCAAGTCATCAGCACTCTTGCAGCAGGAGTTGAAGTTCGAGCTTTGTCGTTCGATTCTTTGAAAGAAGTCACAGAATGTCTGTTGGAGATGAACCAGGAGGTTGTGAAGGTAATACTGGAATGCAAGAAAGATATATGGAAGAATCAAGAATTGTTCGAGCTGGTTGAGGAGTACTTTGAAAATAGCTTGCAGACTCTAGACTTTTGTACTGCATTGGAGAAGTGCCTGAAGAGAGCTCGTGATAGTCAATTGCTCATTCTTGTTGCCCTTCAACAATTCGAGGAGGAAACTGAGGTGGGAGGCAGCCGGTACACAAGGACATTGGCGGAGTTGAAGAATTTTAAGGCTGCTGGTGATCCTTTTACTGAAGAGTTCTTCCAAATGTTTCAAACTGTTTACAGGCAACAGCTGCTAATGCTTGAGAAGTTGCACCTCCGAAAGAACAAGCTGGATAAGAAGCTCAAGTACATAAATGCTTGGAGGAAGGTCTCGAGTATCATATTTGTTGCTACCTTTGCTGCTGTCTTGATTTGTTCCGTTGTGGCTGCAGCCATGGCTGCTCCGCCTGTTGCAGCAGCTCTGGCTGCTGCAACTTCTATCCCCATTGGTTCAATGGGGAAATGGATTGACTCTTTGTGGAAGAATTATGAAAGTGCTATGAAGGGTCAGAAGGAAGTAATTAGCTCAATGCAAGTGGGAACTTATGTAGCCATCAAGGACTTGGACAGCATTCGAGTTATGATTGACCGACTGGAAATTGAAATTCAGTCGCTCATGGATAATGCGAGCTTTGCTATTGAGCAAGAAGCAGTCAGGATTGCAATAGAGGAGATTAAGAAGAAGCTGGGAGTATTTATGAAGAATGTTGAGGAATTGGGATCTCAAGCTGATATCTGCAGCCGAGATATTCGAAGAGCAAGGACTGTGGTTCTGCAGAGGATCATCAAGCATAGCAACAACTGAAAACTCAACCAATTCTTGAAATTCAACCAGGTGCTATTTTGATGTTGGAAGATTCTAAAGTTATGTGACTTTCTGTTCTCTTTTTTCATCATATTTGTTTATTTATAGTTTGTACCTTGAATCCAGACAATTGGATGGATTTATGTATAAAAATAATCCAAGACATATACTTTCAGGCTTTCTCAAATGTTAGGAAGCAACTGACTTGTTGTTCCTTTGACGTTATGTCAAGTGTTCAATCTAATTTTTGGTTACTTGATATGTTCTATGTCTTGTGTGAGTTGTGTCCCAATTATCTCATGAATATCATATCAGAATGTGGTGCCTGAATGTCCTGAAGATATATTAGTTTCCTAGATGTCGCTATCTATTTATTTTCACAAGGGTAATATGTCATATCCTTCACAGTTGGGTACATACACAATGGTGGTCGGATCCATATGACGGGCAATTAAGGGAATCGATTGCCCTCAATACACATTCTTTCTCCCCTTAAGTTGTTCATATTTCCTTTGTGGGTTTCGTTGAGGAATAAAGCAGGGAAAGTAGAAACTGAAAGAACTAACCAGTCATACACAGAAGTAGTAGTCGGCAGTGGGGGAATTTGTGCTAAGGTAAAGCACTCAACCGCTTGGTTACAGTCTCTCAGTGCATGTATGGAAGACTCAACTTCCTCCTCACAAAATGGGCATTGGGTGTCGATATCTACACAACGTTCACCTAGCCTACTTCTTGTGGGAAGGATATTTGAGGCTGCTTTCCATGCACACACCTTAACTTTACCTGGTACAGGAGCTTTCCATATCTTATTCCAAAGCAGAGAGCTCGGATTTTGGGTTACCCATGATCCAACACACGTTTCCGAGCTAGATGATAAGCCGACTTGACTGTAAATTTACCCTTCTTATCTTCACTCCATATCCATCTATCATGATGTCCACGGGAACTAATTGGAAGTGCAAGAATCTTGCTCACAATATGCCTAGGGAAAAGCTCTTGTAAAAGATTAACATTCCAAACACCAGGACTCAAGAATAAATCTGATACCTTATTCAAATCAGGAGACCAAAACATCCTCAGATCTTCGTCCTTTAACCACGGATCAAACCAAATATTAGTACGCTGACCATCACCAATCTGTCGACCTACTCCATGTTTCAGAATATCTCTCCCATCAATGATACTCCTCCAAGCATAGGAGGGAGAAGTACCTAATTCAGCTTCCCAAAAATTGCCATAAGGAAAGTAAATAGCTTTCAATAATCGACCCGGTAACGAAGTCAGGTTTTGGATTAAACGCCATCCTTGTTTAGCTAACATAGCTAAATTAAAAGCAAACAAATGATGGAAGCCCATACCTCCTTCAATTTTCGGCTTACAAAGAGTGTCCCACGCTCTCCGATGCATCCCTTTTTTTTTTCATCTGTTCCACCCCACCAAAATTGAGCACAGAGTTGGTGAAGTTCTTGTATAAGATGTTGAGGAAGAAGGTAATTATTCATGGTATAGATAGGCATAGCTTGAGCAACCACCTTAATTAGTATCTCCCTTCCTGCTGCACTCACGAGTTTGGACCGCCATCCGGTCAGCTTTTTGGACAGATTGTCCTTAATATAGGCGAAGGTATCATCCTCGACCGTCCCACTAAGGTTGGAATACCCAGGTATTTATCATGCTTAGGGACCACCTGCATCCTTAACTCTTCTGCTAAAGAACGTTGTGAGTCAGGCAAAACACTTCCGCTAAACACCACACTACTCTTTTGTAAATTCACTTGTTGTCCAGATGCAACTTCATACACATTCAGAATATTTCTAATAAGCTGACAATCTCGGGAAGACGCTTGAGAATATAACATGCTATCATCCGCGAACAGAAGGTGACTTATAGTGGGAGCACCATCACATACCTGAAGGCCTTTCCATTTCCCTCCTTCAACAGAGCTAGCAATGAGGGCTGATAAGCCTTCAGCACACAAGAGGAAGAGGTAAGGTGAGATTGGGTCACCTTGTCTGAGATCTCGATGAGGAGTAACAAAGCCCTTAGCAATACCATTGATCATAAAGGAATACCGGACTGTAGAAAGACAATGCATAATGAGATCAACCCAATTCTGATCGAAACCGAGCTTCAACATTATCTTCTGCAAAAAATCCCAATCAAGTCTATCATAAGCCTTACTGATATCCAGCTTCAGAGCCATAAAGCCTTCTTTTCCCCTCTTTAACTTATGCATATAATGAGCCAATTCAGACGCTACCAATGTATTATCCGAAATTAATCTATCTGGAACAAAGGCACTCTCCTCCAAAGAGACAATTTCCGGCAAGAAAGTCTTCAACCTGTTAGCTAACACTTTTGAAGCAATCTTATAAACCACATTGCATAATGCAATAGGACGTAACTCAGTCATATATTGAACTTCTTTAACCTTGGGAATAAGGACGACATTAGTAAAGTTAAGATCATGAGGCATGTCCTTCGTAGTAAGGAAAGAAATCACTGCATTACTAACCTCAACACCAACGAGATCCCAATACTTCTGAAAGAAAAATGGAGACATACCATCCGGCCCTGGGGCTTTCGAGGGATGCATCTGAAACAATGCAACTTTCACCTCTTCCATCGAATACGGAGCCAAAAGAGTTTGATTCATCTCACTGGTGACCCGAGGTTGGATTGTTTGTAACACTGTATTTTGTGCAACAAGATCCGGTTCCTGTCTCACAAAGAGATCATGAAAATAACTAATAAACACCTCCTCTATACCTTGAGGGGTATTCTGCCAAACTCCTTGCCGGTCATACAAACCCTTAAGCTTGTTTTTCTTTCTGCGATTAGAAGCACTTCTATGAAAAAATTTAGAATTTCGATCACCATCTTTCAACCAAATGGCTCTAGACCGTTCCCGCCAATCTACCTCATCAATCGACTCAGTTCATTCAATCTTTGAGATAATTGAAGCTTCTCACTTTGGTCACTATCATTATGTGGCTTATATAAAAGTGTTTGCATTGCAAGCCTGACCTCCTCTAGCTGTCTTCTTCTACCCTTGAAGACTGCCTGATCCCAAGTGACTAAAGACTTGCCCGTGTCCTTTATCTTCCGGCAGAGTTGCACCATAGGGAAAGAAGGATCATGAATACCAAATCTCCTCGAAACGATAGGGTCGTTTCTCCTGGTCGCAAATTGGACGTTCCTTCCGCACCTCCAAGAGTAGAGGCACATGATCTGATCGGCTATGAGGCAAAACTCTAACTCGAGAATGACTGAAGGTCGACAACCAGGTAGGCGTACAGACTCCTCGATCCAATCTCTCCTTTGTATAAGAGTTGCTCCAGGTAAACCACCCACCCACTGATCCCATATCATTGAGGTCACAGTCTGTAAGGCATCTGCGAAACGCCGTAATCTGATCGATGTTTCGGATCCGACCACCTGACTTTTCACCCGAACCCAAAATCTCATTGAAATCACCTGCAACAACCCATTTATCCAAGTTCCCCCTGCATAGAGAGCGAATGAGATCCCAAGACAACTGACGTTGTCCTGTATCCAGGTGCCCATAGAACCCTGTAAACCTCCATAGAACATCGACATCGATATAGAAATACTGGACATCTCGCACCGACACCTTAATCGAATCGTCCCAAAGAAGAGCTAACCCACCTGATCGATCAACTCTATCATGACAGGCGATGTGAGGGAATCCAATGGCCTTTTGGAGAGAGAGAGAGATGTTGTTTGTTGGTGCAGTGGGTCTCCGATAGGAATATCATCTGAATCTGATGTTTCTGGACGAGTAATTTGAGAGCATGACGGGTTCGTCGATTAACAATACCTTGACAATTCCACACAAGAACATTCATGGTGAAGAGGAGACGACAGAAAAATCTGTGCTTGCAGCCGATCGGCTATGCGGTAAATCAAAACCCTAGGCGGCGGCCGTCGACCACCTGTTTTCTCTCTTTGATCTGGCCTGAGTTTATCAAAAAAAAAAAAAAAACAAAACTTAACACTTCTGTTATTTCAACAATAAGTTAATCTTCTTTTGAAGCTTAATGATTTAAACTATGAAGAGCTTAACTGTAAACAACGATATCATGATCTTTGGTGATAACTGATAATACCTACTTTCATACACAAGCTTTAATGCGTCGACAACGTAAAACTATAAACTGATGACAATGGAGTTTTTACTACTGATAAGGATCAAAGTACTAAACGGTAGAGTACTTGTACGTTCTTTTAATTTACAAATAGGTTTACACCTTCCTTTGTGTACCCCTTCTGGTCATGATTTTTCTACTTTTCTTTCTTCCATTACTTCTTGCATTTCTCAAGCTGATAATCAAAGCCTCTTACAACCAGTCACTGAAAATGTGACTTTTGCTGCAGTTCATCATATTGGTAGCCTTAAGGCTTTCAGTCCTTATGGCATTTCGGCCATCTGTCACCATACCTTTAATTTCGAGAGAAGACACAGACTCTTGAGGTCCTTGTGGCTCACGATTTTTTCACTCATAATACTTCTCTACATTTTGATTCTTAAAACCACTGATCCTTCCTTAGGTTGTCATTTTAGACGTATAAGTCTTTGTAATAATGTTAGTTATAAGATTATTTCCAAGGTTATTGTTAATCGTTTGAGGCCTTTACTCCATAATTCAGATGATCTAGGTGCCTTTGTTGCTGGTCATTTTATTTTTGATGATATATACTAATTGCTCATGAACTATTTTCTGGGTTTTGAAAAACTAAGAACCGAGCTGGGACCATGGCCAGTAAATTAGATCTTGAAAAAGCTTATGATCTTATCCACTAGGATGATGTTAGACAATGTCTTTTTGCATCTGGTTCAACTCTCATTGGATTAATCTTATTCTCAATTGTCTTACTTATGTTTCTTTTTCATTGTTAGTTAGTGGCTCTCCTTCTCTTTCTTTCACTGTAAAACGAGGTCTTCGCCAATGTGACCTTCTCTTCCCTTGTTTTTCTTATGCAGTGAACTTCTTACTCGTCACTTGAATATGGTTAAGCAGTCGGACTAAAAATCAAATTGGGATCTGTAGTTCCATTGCAGCATCTTCGATTGAGAGTCTCTACTCTCTAATCTATTTCTTACAGATGATTTCCTCATATTTGCTAGAGCTACTTCCAAGGCAGCTAATCTTTTAATCTTTTACTCTCAAGTCTGAATTTATTTAGTTCTGCCAGTGCACAACAGATTAACTATCACAAGTCCACTATTCATTTTATTTTACTGCTAATGTTCCTAGTTCTACTAGGAATAGACTGAGCTCTCTGTTAGGAATTCAACATAAGACCGCCCTTAGTAGATACCTTGGCGCTCATCAATAATATGATTAATATCATCTTTCATTCTTTTAAAAGGATCCTATCAACTCTAAGGATCTTAATCATTCTAAAACTTCGAAAGAGCTTGTTGGTCTGAAAAGTAGCACGTCGAGGTTGTAAACTCACTTCTTAATTAAGGCCAATCTTACTACCAAATAAACCATGTTTGTTTCCTGCTCTAATGTCCTTATATTATTCATTTATTCATGTCTTAGATTCATAATTAATGTTGAAAATTCGCTTGGGGTCTACTATATTCCCACCAAAAGCCAAGGGTGGTTTGGGAATCAGACCTTATTCTCAGCATTTTAATCAAGCTCCTCTTCCTAAATTTGTAAAATATTTGTAATATTTACTTTGCTCGTATGTGTAGGTTAAATATTATGTATAGGTGTAGGAAATATTTCCTATTAACACTATAATTGTATCTCTATATAAACCTCATATATGGAGAAGATTATACATTGAAGCATACCAAATCATATTAAATCATTATTTTCTACTTGGTATCAGAGCTTGCCAGATTCGATCATTTTGAATTTACACCCAAAACACCACAAATCGTTGCGTACCAAAAACCCCACAAATTACCGTAAAAACACACAAGTTCCCAAATCCCAAAACCAAACCTGAATCCCAAATCACATCACAAACAAATCGTTGCATACATCAAAATCATAATTCCCGAATCCTTGAATCTCAAAAACCAAACCTCCAAAATGGCACACACTACCAGAACAGACACTTTAGCCGACGAAAAATTTTCGTCGGCCTGTTAAAAAAATTCGTCGGCTAAGACCTTAGCCGACGAGCCTTCGTCGGCTATAGTGTCGTCGGGAAAAGGTCGCCTGTGATGACTTTAGCCGACGAGACAAAAAATTTCGTCGGCTATAGTATGACTGTAGCCGACGAAATAATATCGTCTGCTATAGTTCAACCTTTAGCCGACGACATTATTTTGTCGGCTATAGTCATACTATAGCTGACGACATTATTTCGTCTGCTAAAGTATGCACTATAGCCGACGATTTTGTTGTCGGCTATAGTCCATACCTTAGCCGACGACATTTTTTGTTGTCGGTTATCTTCCAAACTTTAACCGACGAATAATTAAACATATTCGTCGGCTAAAGTTTGTAATAAAAAAAATATAAAACATCTATGGCCGACGAAAATAGTGTTTTTCGTCGGCTTTATAGGTATTTAGCCGACGAATTTAAGCATATTTCGTCGGCTAAACTTTTTTTAAAAAAAAAAAAAAAAAACTTTAGCCGACGAATTAAGGCTTTTTTCGTCGGCTATAAGTGAATTCCAGTAAAAAAAAACCCCGAGATTTCTGAATTACCATTCCAAGCAAGCTGCAAAAAACATATTTAACAATTTCATATAACCAACAACAAACACATAAAAGAATATATGAACTACATAAAAGTATCAATTACATAAAAGTATATATCAACTACGTAAAGTCTATATCGTCTAAATTAAAGTCCTCTTCTAGGGGCTGCTGCGGAGCTTGCGGCGGCTGGGGTAGCGGAGGCATGGGCGGAGGCGGAAGTCCCTGAATCTGGGCAGCTGTACAGTCATGCATGTACTGTAACAGCTGGGCCTGTAACTCGGCAGCATAGGCTGTCTGCGCGGCATTAAAGGCTACCTGCGAGGCATTATAGGCAGCCTGAGCAGCACGGAAATCTCGTAGTCTCTGAACTTCCGACTCTAACTGAGTCGTCCTGTTCATCGTGGACGTGGTCCTGCTGCTGGTCGAGGCTGCCTTTCATTGAAATCCTGGAGTGGTCTTCAGGACCCCCTCGCCTCTCTTTCCTAGACCTCGACAGTAGAAGTTGTTTCCTCTCGGTGGGAAGGCTGTGCCCATGATCCTCGCCCCAATCGTCGGATCCGAAGTGTCGATCCGGGACATGGCTTCGGACATGTCTTCATCCTGCGTGTCCGGCCATGCCTCCCTCACTACGGTACTCATGACCTCGTCAGTAGCCTTCCTCACCCTCGCCTATATGCATAGGAAAAAAATTATTAATTAAAATTTTTACATAAATTTAAAAATTTAAAAACGTAAGGTAACTTACAATATCCTCCTAGGAGTCAGGATATGCCTTCTCGTACGTATAGACGTACGGGTTGACTTCTGGATGTTCCTTGGCCGCCTCGTCCATTAAGACACCGAACGGTCTAGAACCGGCATGATGGTTCCTTGTGTTGCGTTGCCGGTTCTGAGCGTTCACCCGGGAAACCGCCTTCAAAGAAAAAAGTAAACTATTAGTAGAATATTTTAAAACGCACGTACTTATTTTTAAATTAACTAACTAATTTATTTAAATACCTGTTTACGAGGGTTGTTGAATTCTGATGTCAGAAGCCAACGCCACTCGTACTCCCTGTACTGGAACTCAGCAGGGGTACCAGAACGTGCGTTCCCGTGCGTAGTCCAATGGGTCCGCAGCTCGTTCTTCCACTCCTTGTACCTACAGATACAACAAAAATATTAGAAATATTATTAATATATCACATACAATTTTGTTTTTCATTAACTTCCCAACGTACCTTCCCCCATGCACAATGTCGGCCCAGCTGTCCCTCAGGTGCTCGGGAACCTCAAACCACACTTGCATTTAACCGTTTATCATTAGTTTAGCTTTTCGAGAAATCAACAATTTAATACATAATATTATTTTGTAAACTCACCGACATCGCGTTGTGGACCATGTCCTTAACCTCCTGCGGGACCTCGCCCCAGTCGGACCACAACATAGGGACTCTATCCCTAATGAGAGCTCCCACGCGGCCGGCGTACGTCCTCGACTTCCCGCCCGATACTACGTGGCCATCCCCGTCAATATCGAGGGCGATCCTCCCCACGGTACTCACCATCTTCTCGAGAGCTTTCCCTGTGACGGGGCCTCTCTTCTTCTTTGTGCCTATGACATGATTCGGCCAAATTGATTATTAAAATATATATGACCCTTTAAAAGTAATCATGCATCACTGATTACCTGAGGAGCTCTGTCGCCGATGATGATACCCTCGCAGAAATAAGAGGCGTATCAAAAGGCAGGAACCGGTACGCCGCTGATGGAGCCACTGGCGGGGGTAGTGGATAAATCGGCGTCCCTGAGCCATCGACTACAGGTAACGCCGGTATCATCCGCGGAAGGAACAGATGATGCGGCGGCATCTGTACCCCAGATGACCCACTATCCGAAGAAGTAGGACCCGGAGTGGGCGCCCGGTGTATCTCGGGCATACGAGGTGCAGACACCTCCGTCTGAGGCCACAAGGGCCTCGGGGAACGAGGGACGGCCGCCTGCCTCGATGAAAGGGGCACCTCCGGCGCCGTCTCCAGAAGGCTCGCACGTCTGGCTGTCATGTGGCCCTGAAACGTCGTTTGAGGGTTGCTAGAGGTTCCCTCAGACGATTCGGACCTTTGGCCCTTCGAACTCTTCTTCGATCGAAAAAAGCCGCTCATCCTATTTAAAATATTAATTTAAGGCTTTAGATTATTTTGTCTTTATTTTATAAAAAATTATACATATTTAAAATTATACTTATTCAATAAATAGATACACATACCAATATATATATAGATATATCAGGGCCCTTCCAATGAGGGATCCCTTTTTTTGTTTAATTCTAGGGATAACCCGCCAGCCGTCCGATCTCTTTTAATAACCCTCAACGGCTGCGATTAAATGGAGCATTTTCAGCCTAGTTAACCCCAGTTCTAACCCCAGTTAACACCTATTCGTGAACTCGAGCGTCCTTTTTTCGATTTGTGGCTCAGAGAAGAGCGCGATGGTGAAGAAGAACTATCAAAGCAGAGAAGATGAAGCCACTCTCTAACGTCCTCGACATGCCTCCCTCTCAGCAAATGAAGACAAAGGTGTCTCTCTCTTGCCCATTCATATTGTTTCGTTATGTATCAAATTACTAAGCCCTAAACTGATGTGTGTGATTTTAATGGATCTCTATGTGTTGGGTACTCGATTTATGGATGATAGTCGAAATATTTTACCGAATTTACCTTAATTTGAAAGATGAAGACCTGGATATTTTTGCTTTTATGGAATTTTTGGGGAACTAAGATTTTGAATTTTGGGAGTTTGCTGCTTTTGGGAGTTGATGGTTGTTTCAGGTCAACTTGAGTGCATTTGCGTTCTTGTTTCTTGAGATTGTGCAGTACAACACAAGTTGACCATGTTGAGATTGTTTATATGTCTTTTCCTAGTTCCTTGCTAAATATATTATGATAAACTGTCCAAACTAGTTGTGAGTGATCGGCCAGAAGAAAAGGAATAAAAAAAACAAGTCTTAAGTTCTTGATGTATGAGTGGTAGTCAAATTAAGGTTTTAAGTGTGGTTTGATGCTCTTTTATAACAATGGTGAAGTTTGATTGCTCATTGATTCACAATACAAGTAATTCCCAGTTTGCTCATTGCTCATTTGTTTTAAGCTTCTAAGGAAAAGGATATGCATCATTGAAGTTGGCTAATTTGCTATTTTTATCAAGTGTTAGAACTCAGAAGTTTCAATATGTTGTTGCTGGATATCTTCAAAGACTTCTGCAGCTAATGAGTTATTTTATTTCTGAGTGACTTCCCAGATGTCCATATTGCTCCTTTGCGTTTACCTACTGTCGGTATAAAAGAGAACAGGTGGAAGAGTGATGTATCAAGAATTAGGCCACGATCATCACATGATTTGTGAGAAGGAAGTATTGCCAGATACTACAAAGCGAAGCAAATTTGGGTTGATATTAAGGCCACTATCAGCACATCTTACTTTTATCCAAAGATTCTCCTTATTATGATCAAAAGATCAACCTTGTACATATCAGAATGTAATGTACAATTTGCAAAACTATTGATCACAATGTAATGTACAATTTGCACTTTGCAATTTGCAAAATGTGGAATATTCATACAATAACTGTCTTTTTGCTTTTTAGCATCATACTTTTTACACAACACTAGAATCACTACTTCATCTTATTCTTTTCTTTTTCTCCAATTTTCTCCTAAAGCAAAGACTAATAGAACCATGAAAAAGAACCTGTAATAGCTGCAAGAAGTTCAATATCCAGAAGGTAAACATAACCATGAAAAAAGAAACTCTAATATCTACTTTCAAGCAGTTCAATATCCAAAACACACACTGAACCAGGAAAAACATAAGACAATTGGTGCACGAATCCTTGCTTTACAAATCCACCAGTTTTTACCCTCCCAACTATCATCCTTGCTTTACAGTCCTCTCTTACGACACCACGAATCCTTTTCTCATTACCAGTCAATTCTCTAGGACCATTTCCTTGTCTATTGCAGAAAAACTCCTTCCTTATAAACTCATTAGTCTTTCTACTTCTCCTACTAGAACCAATTCGTACAACAAACCCAGCTGCAGATGCATATTTGGTATAAAAAACATGTGCTTCTTCCCATGTTTTAAATTCTTGACCTTTGAAAGGTTTAAGCTCATTACTTACTTGAGGATAGAAGACATGGTCTTGTGATGGAGGGATAGCACGAATTGGTAGAGTTTCCAAATCCAGAGGTACATCCATTTCATCAGTCTCCATTTCCACACATAGAACCATGTCATTAGCTGCCATGTCTTCAACTCATTTGACAACTCTGTAAAACATCAAACTAATGAATGCCACTCCATTTTTTAAATGAATGATTCGCATAGCCCTATAACTAAACACATACAACAAAACTAAATTTCTAAATAGACTTAGAATGCACAGCAACAATATGACTACGCCTCATTATTTTAACCACTGCCTAGCAGTATCAATGTACCCTATTGCAAAATTCAAGCTAAAACCAAACATGTTTCCTTGTTTGTTCTGTCATGCAATCTATTAAACAATAATGAATACCTGAGCTAGAAGCAATAGCAAATTGAACTACTCATCTAAGAAAGAAAATCCAATGCTAGTTTTTCAAATAGACGATTAAAGACAAACAATGAAAATTGATGAAAAACACCAAAATAACACAGTAAGAAATATGGAACACCCTTATAAAACTGGGGATCAAACACATTGCAGAAGCAAAGGCATCCTTGTACATAATTGAAAAGAAACACCATAAAAGAAGAAGAGGCATACCTGATTTGTCTTGGAATTTAAGCATAAAGATTACCACATACAGTTTTTTCTTCAACTCTATCTGTAAATCTTTCTTGAGCGGGCTCTTAAGTTTCTCGCACTCCCTTTCCCGCTTTTTTCTGAGAGCCAAATTGAAAAAACCCATGTCTCATCGATCGCAGCAAAATCGTTTGAGATCACAACAGATTGAGAGAGGTAGAAACGGAACACTCGTCGAGGTAAAGTCGTACTGGGGTTAGAACTGGGGTTAACTAGGCTGAAAAGGCTCCATTTAATCGCCGCCGTTGAGGGTTATTAAAAGAGATCGGACGGCTGGCGGGTTATCCCTAGAATTAAACAAAAAAAGGGATCCCTCATTAGAAGGGCCCTGATATATATATATATATATATTTTACTTACATAACAATATTATATATATCAACATCATCATAAATTAACTAACATATCATAAAACTAAATTCGAAATCAAAAATAAATTAACACATATATTCAAAAATAAACACATAAACTAACATAATTAAATTAACACAAATTAAATTAACAAAAATTAAATTAACAAAAATTTAATTAAGACAAATTAAACCAAACGATAACAATGAGCATCAATTTATCAACAACAACAAAATTAAGCACCAATATATCAACAACAACAAAATTAAGAAACAACAACAAAATTAAGCACCGAACCTGAGAATAGGGCGGGAGGCAGGGAGGAGGGCGGAGGGCAGGGAGGCAGGGAGGAGGGCGGGAGGCAGGGAGGAGGGCGGAGGGCAGGGAGGAGGGAGGAGGCGGCGACGGGAGAGGGAGGGAGGAGGGAGGAGGGAAAAACTGCGGAAATGAGGGAGGAGGCTAGGGTTTCGCAATTAAAACCCGAAGACTTTAGCCGACGAAATAATTTGTTCGTCGGGTAAAGATTAAAATTTCGTCGGCTATACATAAATTTGTCGGCTAAACCTTTGAAATTCGTCGGCTAAACATATGAAATTCGTCGGCTAAACATTTTAAATTCGTCGGCTAATTAAACCTTTGAAATTCGTCGGCTAAACCTTTGAAATTCGTCGGCTAAACCTTTATACATTTGGCATGTTGTGATCGTGATGATCAAACTTGAGAAACACAAATCCAGCCGTCAGATCTGACCATCATGATAAAATACATGTATGGGAAAAAATTCAACTTGATCCGAAAAGAATAAGGGCTCGATCCGGACGGTCAATCTCTTAAGTCAAACCCCTAAACGCACGGAAAAGGTCGTTCGACCGTCTAAATTATGTATTTTGGGTTGACCTCCAACTGAAAATAGTTTTAAACCGATGACACGCAACAAGTCGTATAAAAATTTTAAGCAAAATAACCACCGAACCCGGGGCTATAGTAGGTAATAGAAATATTTTTGGGTTTAGCCGACGAATACCCTAACATATTCGTCGGATATAGTATGTAATTAAAAAATTTTAAAAATAACTATAGCCGACGAAATAATATCGTCTGCTATAGTTCAACCTTTAGCCGACGACATTATTTCGTCGGCTATAGTCATACTATAGCCGACGACATTATTTCGTCTGCTAAAGTATGCACTATAGCCGACAATTTTGTTGTCGGATATAGTCCATACCTTAGCCGACGACATTTTGTGTCGTCGGTTATCTTCCAAACTTTAGCCGACGAATAATTTCACATATTTGTCGGCTAAAGTTTGTAATAAAAAAAATATAAAACATCTATGGCCGACGAAATATAGTGTTTTTCGTCGGCTTTATAGGCATTTAGCCGACGAATAAAAGCATATTTCGTCGGCTAAACTTTTTTTTAAAAAAAAAAAAAAAACTTTAGCCGACGAATTAAGGCTTTTTTCGTCGGCTATAAGTGAATTCCAGTAAAAAAAAACCCCGAAATTTCTGAATTACCATTCCAAGCAAGCTGCAAAAAACATATTTAACAATTTCATATAACCAACAACAAACACATAAAAGAATATATGAACTACATAAAAGTATCAATTACATAAAAGTATATATCAACTACGTAAAGTCTATATCGTCTAAATTAAAGTCCTCTTCTAGGGGCTGCTGCGGAGCTTGCGGCAGCTGGGGTAGCGGAGGCATGGGCGGAGGCGGAAGTCCCTGAATCTGGGCAGCTGTAAAGTCCTGCATGTACTGTAACAGCTGGGTCTGTAACTCGGCAGCATAGGCTGTCTGCGCGGCATTAAAGGCTGCCTGCGCGGGATTATAGGCAGCCTGAGCAGCACGGAAATCTCGTAGTCTCTGAACTTCCGACTCTAACTGAGTCGTCCTGTTCATCGTGGACGTGGTCCTGCTGCTGGTCGAGGCTGCCTTTCGTTGAAATCCTGGAGTGGTCTTCAGGACCCCCTCGCCTCTCTTTCCTAGACCTCGGCAGTAGAAGTTGTTTCCTCGGTGGGAAGGCTGTGCCCATGATCCTCGCCCCAATCGTCGGATCCGAAGTGTCGATCCGGGACATGGCTTCGGACATGTCTTCGTCCTGCGTGTCCGGCCATGCCTCCCTCACTACGGTACTCATGACCTCGTCAGTAGCCTCCCTCACCCTCGTCTATATGGATAGGAAAAAAATTATTAATTAAAATTTTTACATAAATTTAAAAATTTAAAAACGTAAGGTAACTTACAATATCCTCTTGGGAGTCAGGATATGCCTTCTCGTACGTATAGACGTACGGGTTGACTTCTGGATGTTCCTTGGCCGCCTCGTCCATTAAGACACCGAACGGTCTAGAACCGGCATGATGGTTCCTTGTGTTGCGTTGCCGGTTCTGAGCGTTCACCCGGGAAACCGCCTTCAAAGAAAAAAGTAAACTATTAGTAGAATATTTTAAAACGCACGTACTTATTTTTAAATTAACTAACTAATTTATTTAAATACCTGTTTACGAGGGTTGTTGAATTCTGATGTCAGAAGCCAACGCCACTCGTACTCCCTGTACTGGAACTCAGCAGGGGTACCAGAACGTGCGTTCCCGTGCGTAGTCCAATGGGTCCGCAGCTCGTTCTTCCACTCCTTGTACCTACAGATACAACAAAAATATTAGAAATATTATTAATATATCACATACAATTTTGTTTTTCATTAACTTCCCAACGTACCTTCCCCCATGCACAATGTCGGCCCAGCTGTCCCTCAGGTGCTCGGGAACCTCAAACCACACTTGCATTTAACCGTTTATCATTAGTTTAGCTTTTCGAGAAATCAACAATTTAATACATAATATTATTTTGTAAACTCACCGACATCGCGTTGTGGACCATGTCCTTAACCTCCTGCGGGACCTCGCCCCAGTCGGACCACAACATAGGGACTCTATCCCTAATGAGAGCTCCCACGCGGCCGGCGTACGTCCTCGACTTCCCGCCCGATACTACGTGGCCATCCCCGTCAATATCGAGGGTGATCCTCCCCACGGTACTCACCATCTTCTCGAGAGCTTTCCCTGTGACGGGGCCTCTCTTCTTCTTTGTGCCTATGACATGATTCGGCCAAATTGATTATTAAAATATATATGACCCTTTAAAAGTAATCATGCATCACTGATTACCTGAGGAGCTCGCGACGGATTCCGGCTCTGTCGCCGATGATGATACCCTCGCAGAAATAAGAGGCGTATCAAAAGGCACGAACCGGTACGCCGCTGATGGAGCCACTGGCGGGGGCAGTGGATAAATCGGCGTCCCTGAGCCATCGACTACAGGTAACGCCGGTATCATCCGCGGAAGGAACAGATGAGGCGGCGACATCTGTACCCCAGATGACCCACTATCCGAAGAAGTAGGACCCGGAGTGGGCGCCCGGTGTATCTCGGGCATACGAGGTGCAGACACCTCCGTCTGAGGCCACAAGGGCCTCGGGGAACGAGGGACGGCCGCCTGCCTCGATGAAAGGGGCACCTCCGGCGCCGTCTCCAGAAGGCTCGCACGTCTGGCTGTCATGTGGCCCTGAAACGTCGTTTGAGGGTTGCTAGAGGTTCCCTCAGACGATTCGGACCTTTGGCCCTTCGAACTCTTCTTCGATCGAAAAAAGCCGCTCATCCTATTTAAAATATTAATTTAAGGCTTTAGATTATTTTGTCTTTATTTTATAAAAAATTATACATATTTAAAATTATACTTATTCAATAAATAGATACACATACCAATATATATATAGATATATATATATATATATTTTACTTACATAACAATATTATATATATCAACATCATCATAAATTAACTAACATATCATAAAACTAAATTCGAAATCAAAAATAAATTAACACATATATTCAAAAATAAACACATAAACTAACATAATTAAATTAACACAAATTAAATTAACACAAATTAAATTAACAAAAATTAAATTAACATAAATTTAATTAAGACAAATTAAACCAAAGGATAACAATGAGCATCAATTTATCAACAACAACAAAATTAAGCACCAATATATCAACAACAACAAAATTAAGAAACAACAACAAAATTAAGCACCGAACCTGAGAATAGGGCGGGAGGCAAGGAGGAGGGCGGGAGGAGGGCGGGAGGCAGGGAGGAGGGCGGAGGGCAAGGAGGAGGGCGGGAGGCAGGGAGGAGGGCGGGAGGCAGGGAGGAGGGCGGAGGGCGGAGGGCGGAGGGCAGGGAGGAGGGAGGGAAGAGACCGGGAGGCAAGGAGGAGGGAGGAGGCGGCGACGGGAGAGGGAGGGAGGAGGGAAAAACTGCGGAAATGAAAGAGGAGGCTAGGGTTTCGCAATTAAAACCCGAAGACTTTAGCCGACGAAATAATTTGTTCGTCGGCTAAAGATTAAAATTTCGTCGGCTATACATAAATTCGTCGGCTAAACCTTTGAAATTCGTCGGCTAAACATTTTAAATTCGTCGGCTAAACATTTGAAATTCGTCGGCTAAACCTTTGAAATTCGTCGGCTAAACCTTTGAAATTCGTCGGCTAAACCTTTATACATTTGGCATGTTGTGATCGTGATGATCAAACTTGAGAAACACAAATCCAGCCGTCAGATCTGACCATCATGATAAAATACATGTATGGGAAAAAATTCAACTTGATCCGAAAAGAATAAGGGCTCGATCCGGACGGTCAATCTCGTAAGTCAAACCCCTAAACGCACGGAAAAGGTCGTTCGACCGTCTAAATTACGTATTTTGGCCGGACCTCCAACATATTATAGTTTTAAACCGATGACACGCAACAAGTCGTATAAAAATTTTACGCAAAATAACCACCGAACCCGGGGCTACCCATAGGGAGAAAGAATGGAAAATTGCATTGACCGCAACTATCGGCACCGAGACATGACCGGAATACCGTGATTTTTCAACCGTAGACGTATTTCACCATTCTAGTCATGTCTTATTTCACGACTTTTTTACGTTTGAAGGATCTACGTATAGTTTGTTTTTGAAACGGAACATTTACATAACACTTGGTAAACAAGTTATACAACATTAGTACATATGTTGTGATCGTGATGATCAAACTTGAGAAACACAAATCCAGCCGTCAGATCTGACCATCATGATAAAATACATGTATGGGAAAAAATTCAACTTGATCCGAAAAGAATAAGGGCTCGATCCGGACGGTCAATCTCGTAAGTCAAACCCCTAAACGCACGGAAAAGGTCGTTCGACCGTCTAAATTACGTATTTTGGGTTGACCTCCAACTGAAAATAGTTTTAAACCGATGACACGCAACAAGTCGTATAAAAATTTTAAGCAAAATAACCACCGAACCCGGGGCTATAGTAGGTAATAGAAATATTTTTGGGTTTAGCCGACGAATACCCTAACATATTCGTCGGATATAGTATGTAATTAAAAAATTTTAAAAATAACTATAGCCGACAAATTATTAGGTTATTCGTCGGTAAAAACCATATTAGCCGACGAATTACAGTGTATTTCGTCGGCTAAAGTGTGTAATAAAAAAAAATAAAAAACATCTATGGCCGACGAAATTAAGGCTTTTTTCGTCGCCTAAACTCTCTTCGCCGACGAATCACAGTGTATTTCATCGGCTAAAGTGTGTAATAAAAAAAATAAAAAACATCTATGGCCGACGAAATTAAGTCTTGTTTCGTCGGCTAAACTATCTTAGCCGACGAATCACAGTGTATTTCGTCGGCTAAAGTGTGTAATAAAAAAAATAAAAAACATCTATGGCCGACGAATTAAGGCTTTTTTCGTCGGCAAAAAAAATCTTAGCCGACGAATTATAGTATATTTCGTCGGCTAAAGTAAAAAAACAGGGAAAAAAAACATACGATATTCATAAACCATACATTAAAAAAACCCTGTTCATCATGTATCACCAAAATTCATATAAGATAACTGAAATATGAATTTAACATGTGTAAACTATAAAGGAAAAAGTCTTTGAAAAATTATATATACAAATTAATCGGAATCATACATTAAAACTAAGGCTCGTAATCGGAATCATCCGATGAGTCTTCTTCGGTGTCAGAATTAATTTCTGGTAATATATGTATTTCCTCATCGCCAGAGTCTTCGTCTGACTCTTGATTTGGATCAACATCAACAAGCCTTGGCTCTTCATCACGAATTCGCACCGAACGACCCGCTTTAAAATTATTAAGGCGAATGGTAGAGGAGTTAGGAATACCTATTGCGTTGGGCTCTTGATACGCAACATCCTCTTCCTCGTCTTCGGCCTCTCCAAGTGTAGCCGCCCGATAAATGTTTCGAGGGTGCACAAGGTTGACTACTTTCCACGCGTCACCCTTAGCAAGGTCATCAAGATAAAACACTTGTTTTACCGATGTGGCAAAAACGAAGGGGTCATCCTCGTAAGAACTTGTAGCAGTGTTCACCGATAATATTCCGTACTGATCGGTCTTCATGCTCTGCGGCCTAGTATCAAACCATCTACACTTGAAGAGGTGCACTGTCATGCCTTCACCGTAAACGAGTTCCACCACTGAATCAAGAACACCGTAATAGTCAACTCCATTCCGCCCACCATGTGCCATGACCCCAGAATTCTGTGTTCTCTTTCTGCTGTCTCTTTGTTCGCATATAAATTGCACGTCATTCACCTTGCACATCGGATAAACTCTTGAGACTATCGGCTTCATGGCTAGAAGTCTTAGTTCGTGCGACCAATTTGGGTGACCATCAGATTGAATATGGTTCATCTGCAACCAACCATCTCAACTGTAAATATGGATAATTATGCAATAAACATAAACCCGTAGAGAAAAATTAAATTACGTACCCAACCGCCAAAATAATCTGCGAACTCCCTGTTGTGGTACTCGAGATCACCTTGAATGTTGGGATGATTGAGATGGATGTCTTTCCAGTATTCAACTTCTGGACAGTTAATCAATACCCACCAGTGGGCAATGACTAGATCATGTGGTTGCAACTTGTAGGAGTCTGGTAAAATTCCATACACTTCAACATCACTAGAGACTATGGAAAGATTGAACTTCGGTACATCTATCGGCATGGTTTGCGGAGTTTCCTTCAACGCTCCTAAATACAACTTCATGTAGGTGACGCACTCGTGCGCAATATATGCTTCAGTTATACATCCTTCAGGAGCGGATTTATTAGCCACATAATCTTGTAGTCTCCAAGTTGCCTGTAAATCAAGTTGCAAAATGTTATGATTATTGAACATGTATATATATTGAGGAATTCATGAAAGTAAAAAACGTACCTTTCCATGGGATACATCCAAGTGTAGTGTACTGGACCGGTAAGCAATAATTGCTCGGGAAGATGGATCATCAGGTGAGGCATGATGTCAAAAAAATTTAGAGGAAATATCCTCTCAAATTTACACATGATATAAATGATGTCCATTTGCATTTCCCGGAGGTCACATCGAGACACTTCCCGTGTGCATAACTTCTGGAAAAATCTTCCCAACGCTACTAACGGCTCCACCACCTGACGGGGAAGGAACGGTCGAATGAAAACAGGGAAGAGACGTTGTAGCAGGATATGACAGTCATGACTCTTCAACCCGTACATCTTATTGTCCCGGAAGTTCACACACCGGGCAATATTTCCTGCATAGCCTGAAGGATACTTCACACAACTCATCCACCTGAAAATTAGGTTCTTCTGGTCAGGCTTCACGGTGTAAGGAGCTTGAGGCATTTTTTTCTTCCCTTCTTTCAACCACAAATGTCTTCTTATTCCGCATTTTTTTAGATCAATGCGTGCCTTAGGACCGTCTTTCGTCTTCCCCTCCAAGTTCAGCACTGTGCCCACCACACTGTCGCACACATTCTTTTCTATGTGCATCACATCCAGGTAGTGCCTGATCAACAACTTACTCCAGTATAGGAGTTCCCAGAATATGCTCTTATGTGTCCAGAATTTGTACCTGTCGGGTCTTTCAGGTATTGCCGCCACAATGTTGGGATGATTGTTGAGCTGCCCAAAATCGTACTCATTAAGCACCGCTAAAATTTCTTCCCCCGTCCATCTTCTGGGAGGCACGCCGTGTTCTACGGTCCCATCAAATGCCTTGTCATCGAACCACCATTCGTGATCATATGGAAGGAAAGCACGGTGACCCAATCTGCATATCTTGTTGCAATGACTGCTGCTCCCCTCATCGCTAAGGCACTCTGGACAAGCCTTGTATCCCCTAACAACGTTGCCCGACAACATCCCACGGGCAGGAAAATCACTGATGGTGCCAACAACCATGACATGCATCTGGAACATCTCGTGCGTGTACTTGTCATAAGTGGGATGACCAACGTCCCACAAAAATTTAAGCTCTTCAATCAAAGGTCTCAAGTACACATCGAGACACTTCCCCGGATAACTAGGCCCCGGAATCAACAAACTCAACATATTGTATTCCTTCTTCATGCACATCCATGGGGGAAGGTTGTACGGTACCAAAATCACCGGCCATATACTGTATTGCAGACTCATGTTCCCAAAAGGGTTGAACCTGTCGGATGAGAGCCCGAGCCTCACATTTCGGACCTCTGACGCAAATTGAGGAAACTCCCTGTCTATATGCTTCCAAGCCTCCCCGTCAGCAGGGTGTATAAGGGTATCTTCGTCATGCAATTCCCTATCAGCGTGCCATCTCATCGCTTCGGCCGTGTGTGAAGACATGTACAACCGCTCCAACCTATCCGTCAAAGGGAAATACTGAAGTACCTTTACAGGTTTCCTGTTGCCTGCAGGAGTCAGCTTATATCTGTCAGTGTGACATACCGGACATGCGTTAAGGCCACTAAGGTCATTCCCTTCTGGATCTTTACCCCAAAAGAGAACGCAGTCATATTTGCATGCATGGATCTTGATGTAGGAAAGCCCAAGATCTTTCAGGATACATCGGACCTTCCGATGAGTGGTAGGAAGACGATGACCGTTGGGCAGCATCGAAGCAGTGTACTGTAGATTCTCATCAACAGCCTTCACGGTCGATTTTGTCTCAACTTTAATCCTCATTACGTCCATCACACTTTTAAGAACGGTCTTCTGACAACCGGGGTACACAGGGGTCTGTTGGAAAGCAAGCAGTTTGTTGTACTTTTCAATACCAGCAGTGTTCACAGCTCTAGGGAAGGGCTGCACCGGGTCAGGCATATACTGTCCTTGAGCGCATACACCGCTCTCATAAGGAAACATGTCGTTGATGAATGTCGTTGTTGGATCGTTGGATGTACTAGCACTGCCCGTCTCGGAAAATTGGCCATGATCATGCGGACCCCCTGATGATGTTTCACCGTGATATAACCAACATATGTACTTCTCCCAAAACCCGTTACTCTTCAGGTGCTGCCATACTTTATCAATGGGAAATCGATACATATCGCTGCGACACTGACATTTCGTGCACGGGCAATAGAAAATTGTATTCCCGTTAGCATTATCCAGCGCATATTCTAAAAAACTCATAACTCTTGCACCGTATCTTTTGTCCCATTTTGGAAGCGAAATCCAACTCTTATCCATATCCTGAAAATATAACAAAATATATATATATTTATAACACTGCTAGCTAATTATTAATAAAATTTCATGCCATATATAAAATCTCAATTCATTTAGTATATATTCTACGTACGTACTACAACTAATTAATTACAAAATTATCATCATGAACTCATATATATCATCAACAACTTCATACCATATCAACACAATAATATTATAAATTAATATTAACATATATATATATATATATATATCTACTATTTATTAACAACAAATTAATTCATATATATTATCAATTCAAATCATCAACCAAATCGATCAACATGCACATATATATATACATCCAACGTATTCAAAATTAATCAACTCAATCACAATCAAAATCAATAAACTCAATTAATCACACTAATTAAAATCGATCAACTCAAATAAAACTCAATTAATCAACATATATATACATATACGTACCTATATATGGCTCCACAAACTGATTATGGACAGATTTCGACAACACCCAAACTTTTTCTCCCCTTTTTTCTTCTCCCGTTTTTTTTCCCGTTTTTTTCGAAATGAGCTGCTGCTGCCCAGATCCGCAAATATAAAGCACTTTAGCCAACGACTATGAATTTCGTCGGCTATTTATTTAAATATTTCGTCGGCCATGGTTTGTGAACTTTAGCCGACGAAATAAATTCTTTAGCCGACGAAAGTTTTTTTCGTCGGCTAAAGTTTGCCATAGTCGATGAAAATTTAAAATAGCCGGCGAAAGAAAATTTCGTCTGCTAAAGTGGACATCATAGCCGACGAAAATTTACCTTAGCCGACGAAATAAAATTTCGTCGGCTAAAGCCCACTATAGCCGACGAAAAAATGCTTCGTCGGCCTGGTTTTTTTTTTTTCGTCGGCTATAACCTTTCTTCTGGTAGTGACACCAAATCAACTACCATACCACCGCACCGTGCAAACCAAATTCATATGCGAACTCAAAATTTCCGTTATGTGGAGTATTAGGTCATAGCAAGCAACGTTGCTTTGAAACAATTAGGTACCCGGATTGGTGGGATTTCACCAAGAAACCCCAAAAGAATCAAGCAAAAGCTGTCATAACCACTACAGAGGAAAACCAACCGTCCAATGCCTCCAATGTCGCACAGTCAGGTATGAATGGTAATGTATCTATGAATAGGTCTTGGATTATTGATACAGGAGCATCTGATCACATGTGTAATGATCCTACCCTCTTGAAAAAATTAAAACCCTCCTCTCAAAATATTGTTTCTACCACTAATGGTACTCAAACTCCAGTTACCAGAGAAGGCTCTGTTGTCCTATCAAACACATTAACCCTTGATTCTGTATTAGTCGTCCCTTCATTGTCATACAATCTTCTCTCAGTTGACCAAATCATTCAAGAATTATCATGTATTGTCACTTTTTATCCTTCTTTCTGTGTATTTCAAGACATTCTGACACGACAGATTTTAGGTTACGAAGTGAGAAAAGGGAAATTGTAGGGCTGGGCATGGGACGAGATGAGACGAGATAGAGCTAATCAGACAGCCCATCCCGGACATTGACATCGGGACGGGACAGGACGGGCTTTGCGTTTTTTAGATTTCATCCCACTCAGACCCTATCCCGGTTGGGACAAGATGGGACGAGACGGGCCCAATCCCAGATAAAAAAAGTTGAAAATAAACTTGTAAGCAAAAGAAAGAGTTTCATGGTTTTATAGTGTTCTCTACTCTATTATGTATTAATAAGTTTTTGTAACATATTTACAAGTACATACGGTGTAATAAGAGAGTTTATACTATTTACTTTCTCTAAACTTGTCATCATTACTAGGGTGCAAGAAGAGAGTCTACAACAATCAAAAAATTAAAGTATTAAACATCACTGTTATTGAATTAGAGACAACCTAGTAACTTAAAAAACAAAGAGCTAAGATCAAAACACTTAAATAAAATGCTTAAATCACATCTTAATCAATAAAAATCAATCATTAAAATAGTCGGGACGAGACGGGCCTAAACGAGCCTTGAATTATCCATCCCGTTATATATAAACGGGACGGGACGGGATGGGCCTAACGTTTTGAGATTTAAATCTCGTCCCGTCTCGGTAAATTTTGGGACGGGTTTGGGATTGAGGTTTTTTATGCCCACCCCTAGGAAATTGTACTACCTAGATCTGACAGAGACATGAGAGAAACACATGCAGTCTTTGGGTCAAGCTAATTAGGTCAATAGAGCTGAAAGTGCTAAGAAAGATGTGTGGCTTTAGCACCGCAGGTTGGGTCATCTAAACTTTGGTTATCTTAAGAAGCTGCAACCGCAATTATTTTCGGGAGTCGACTATTCAGATTTTCATTGCGACATATGTGAACTGGCCAAAGCCACCGTATTTCATATTCACCAAGCCTAAATAAAAGTCATGTTCCATTTATGAAGATTCACTCTGACGTGTGGGGTCATACATAAATTCCTTCTCTCTTTGGCGCTCGATATTTTGTGATATTTATTGATGATTGTACCTGTACGACTTGGGTGTCTCTATTGAAGAAAAAGAGTGATGTTTATTCTAGATTCAAAGAATTTCACAAGATGGTGTCCATACAGTATCAACATGTGGTTCAAGTTTTCCAGTCTGACAATGGCGGAGAATATATTAATGGTCCTATGTAAGAGTTTATGCAGTTACATGGAATTTGACATCAGACTTCAAATACTTATACTCCTTAGCAAAATAGATTGGCAGAGAGGAAAAATCGGCAGTCGCTTGAAGTTGTCAGTGCGTCTTTGTTTGACATGAATGTACATGTAGAATATTGGGGAGAAGCTGTGACATCTGCTGCCTAGCTACCTCATTAATCGTACCCCTTCTCGGGTTATTGAATGTCAAAACCCTCTACTACATCTTCAGAAACTTATCTCAATTCCTTCGTTCCTAACTTAGAGCCTCGTGTATTTGGATGTACAATGTATGTTCATATTCCAAAACCACAACGAAAGTAAGGTTGATCCTCGTGCAAGGAAGTGTATTTTTGTGGATTATGAAGATTTTCAAAAGTGATATAGATGTTATGATCCTCTTACAGACACCATGCATGTATCCCTTGATGTTTCTTTTCGTGAATCTGAGCCTTACTACTCAGGGGGAGTATCAGAGTCTCCCATTAAGGGGAGAGAGCATATGAAGGGAATTCCCAAAATTTATTTGAATTCGAAGAATTTGAAGAATTAGAAGCATTGGAGTCGAGATTTAGAGTTGGAGAAACCACAAATAACAAAGAGACACGAGAGAATGACAAAGAGACATAAACTGCTGACGCTGACACAGGCCCACGTGCTGACACAGGCGCAGGCTCACGTGATGCCCAGCCGAACCAGATGAGCCGTGTCAGAGGAGAGACATAGGCGCCATGTGTGTAGCTTGAGGAGGACGATGACACATGTGTTGGACCACAGCTGGAAGGCATTCTGAACTCGCCATGTGTCATGCAGCCACTAGTCGACACGCCTTATGCTGCAGATGGTGTCAGTAGAAACGAAACAACGTCTTTATAGGGGGACCCACAAGACAAACCCATCAATTTAACTGATGAGCCTTCAGATGTCGTCCATGTAATTCCAAATTCTTCTGGATCAGATAGTTTCCCTTTCTGATCTACACCTTCAACCTAAGAATCTGCTACGAATGTCCTTGCTCAGGTACCTTTAAATTCAAACCAATTATATGGGGTAGATAATATTGTAACTAGGATATCACGAAGGGTTACCAAGGGTATAAAACAATATGAACCAGACATCAAAGCCAATGCTAAATATCTTATAGTTAATTACATGTCTAACCATAGGTTGGCTGGGTCACATGCTCTTGTCATTAATCAATTATCCAATGTTTCTATTCTTAGTACTATACATGATGAAATGACGGATCCCAAGTGAACTCAGGTGATGAACGAAGAACTAGAGGCATTATAGAAAAACTCGACTTGGGATATTGTGCCTAAACCAACTGGGAAGAAGACCGTTGGATACCGTTGGGTATTCACCGTAAAGTTGAAAGTAGATGGGAACATTGACAGGTATAAAGCACGGTTGGTTGCCAAGGGATACACCCAACGGTATGACATTGATAATGAAAAAACGTTTGCACCTGTAACAAAGATCAACACTGTTCAAATCTTGATTTCACTTGTAGCAAGTAAAGATTGACCTCTATGACAGTTTGATGTTAAAAATGTTTTCCTCAATGGAAACTTGGAAGAGGTGTATATGGACATGCCCCCAGGAGTCAAATGTAGACGTTGCGATGTCAGAAAAGTTTGTAAGTTGAAGAAGTCTCTGTATGGTTTGAAGCAATCTCCTAGAGCTTAGTTTGGAAGATTCTCCAAATCAATGAAGACATTTGGTTATAGACAAAACAACTCGGATCACACTTTCTTCATCAAGCGTAATCAGGGTAAGATCACTGCTTTGATTGTGTATGTTGATGATATAATTGTTACAGAAGATGACCTAAAGGAGATGAAGGCTCTACAAAAGTATATTTCAAAGGAGTTTGAGATGAAAGACCTTGGACATTTGAAGTATTTTCTCAGAATTAAAGTTGCAAGGTTAAAGAATGGGATTTCTTTATCCCAGTGAAAGTATGTACTTGACTTGTTAGCTGAAACCGGAATGCTTGACTGCAAGCCTGTTGAGACACCAATTGAGATGAATCACAACCTTGCCATCTATCCGAATCAAGTTCCAACTGATAAAGGAAGGTTACGTCTAGTAGGGAGACTTATTTATCTTTCTCATACTAGACCTGATATTGCTTATGTTGTGAGCGTGATTAGTCAATTTATGCATTGTCCTAGCAAAAAACATATGGATGCAGTGTATCGTATTCTGAAGTATCTTAAGATGACACCTGGAAAAGGCTTGTTATTGTTTGAAAAGAAGGGTGAATTGGAAGTTGTAGGGTACATAGATGCTGATTGGGTTGGTGATAAGACTAACAGATGGTCTACATCTGGGTATTTTACATTTGTTGGAGGAAACCTTGTGACTTGGCGTAGTAAGAAACAAAAAGTCATTGCAAGATCAAGTGCTAAAACAGAGTTTCGAGGTATGGCACATGGAGTTTGTGAGATGATATGGATTCGTAATGTATTGAAAGAATTAGGTTTCAAACTCAAGAAACTCATGGACTTGCATTGTGATATCACGTCGGCAATTGAAATTGCTCATAATCCTGTTCAACATGACAAGACCAAACATGTGGAGGTAGATCGACATTTTATCAAAGAAAACTTGGACATGAAAATAATCTGTTTCCCGCCCTTTCGTGTACACAGAAGACCAATTAGCAGATGTTCTTACGAAAGGAGTACTGTCAAGGAAAGTGTTTGACAACTCGGTTGGCAAGTTGGGCATGATTGATATCTATGCACCAACTTGAGGGGTAGTGTAGAATATTTGTAATATTTACTTTCCTTGTATGTGTAGGTTAAATATTTTATATATGTGTAGGAAATATTTTCCTATTAGCACTACAATTATATCTCTATATAAACCTCCTGTATGGAGAAAAATATACATTGAAGCATACCAAACCATATTGAATCATTATTTTCTATTAAATTAGGTTGTAAAATATATACTTACTGAACTTGACTACCTGAGACTTTATGGGTTAGAAACTTAGAATTACTAAGGCAACATATCTCGACCACACTCTTTTTGGTGTGCTCCTAAGAAATCTAATTTGTTAGAAACTTAGAATTACTAAGGCAAAATATCTCGACCATACTCTTTTTGTTGTGCTCCTAAGAAATCTAATCCTTCTCTTGATTTGTATTGTATTTTGTTAGAAACTTAGAATTACTAAATGCAACATATCTCGACCATACTCTTTTTGGTGTGCTCCTAAGAAATGTAATCCTTCTCTTGCTTTGTAGGGTATTTTAGATTCTCGCTCTTTACTTCTTCTGGTTTACGTTGGATTGTAGGTGATAGGATTACACTATTGATTTCAGGTTGTTTAATTGGTGCTATCGTTTCTATTTGATTAACTTTGTTCCTGAGTCTTTACGACATACTGAAACTGTTGTTGATTATATTCTTCATCATTCTTGGATTAAACTGAGACTCTCTCAAGTTCTGGAATAAAAAGAAGCCAAACCGATATCGGTACGTTTCACATAGACCTCCCAAAAGCTGCTCAAGATGTCTAGATCTCCGCACATGTCTTCTTCTGCCGGCCGTTTACTGCTACGTACTAATGATACCGAGACAACGTGGGAGCATGGCGTCGTCTTATACAATCAATCGGCGCAGTGCTCTTCTTTCTTTATGCTCATCCATGGAAAGCAGCTAGGTAAAATCTCTCCCGCTCTCTCTCTTATGTATCTGTTTGTTTGTTAGGCTGCTTATGGTTTCGTTTCGTGCAGCAATAAGGTTGTTTTATTGTTGGCAAACGGTGGAATCGGCTTTAGAAGAGCGTGGAATTGAGTGCAGCCAGAATGCGGTACGAGATCTCTTACATTAATCTTTAGGGTTTAATCAATATTTAGGGTTTATCTCAAATTTGGAATATCAATTCGTGTTCAGGGTGAGCTCACACTCATAGTTTCGACAACCTCAAGCATTAAGGATCCAGATATGATTTACAAGGCTAAGTGTCTCCTCGAACTTTTGGCCACAACTTATGTGTCTCCACTCATGGTATAATATTGACTGGTGTCGTTTGCGATTTTTCATTTGATGCATATGCCATTGCTATTCATACCCTAAACCCTAATTCATAACATCAGTGCTGCTTTTTCATTTCACATCAAACTCCATCTTTGGAACTGATGTTTACTTTTAGCTTTTTACTGATTCGGAGGGCTCAATCTTTCTATTTAGGCACCAGACGTAATGAATGGCCATAGAAAACTGTATGTCATCAAGATTGGGAATCAAGAAGGTGGAATTTGCTCCAAGGTTAAGATCAAGGAGGTGGGTATTGCATGACAGTTTTTCTCAAAATGAATCTCAGTTGACAACAAATTCTTATCATGTATATTTTCTAAATGCATTCTTATCATTTATGATTGAAGCTTATGTAATGATGTTAGAAGGGTTTAGACTTCATATACTGTGACTATAATATGTGAGCTAGCCTCAAGGAGTTCTGCTACATAGCTACTCCTTGATATATGAAGACCTCTCAGATATCTGAAACCTTACATTTCAGCTCTTCTCTTTATGTTTTCCAGGAGGAATTTGTTCGAAAATGGAAATGTCTCTTCTTCTCCCTACAGGTGCATAGTGATCCAAAATTCCAAATAATATATTTATTATTTAATGTTGGCCAACTGAAAGTCTGAAAGGATAACAACCAAAACGATAAATGAGAAATGAAAGTATTCATAGCTCTACAATTTGATAAATGTCTACATGTTTACTTTTGTCTTGCTGTTACCCTAATCTATCACAACATAATTCTGGATGCAGGCACTTACGCAACTGACACTTTGTAATATGTTTCTTAGTGTAAGGGACTCGTTTCTTTGTACTTTTCATTTTCTCAACACCCTCCAGATTAAGCGAAATTATAATATTCGTGATTTCTAATTTGCTCATGTTTGAACAGGAAGATACTGTTGCTGCTGTTGGGATCTCACCTATAGGATTAAGGTTGTTCAGGACAGTAGTGGAAACCTCCATTATTGAACATCAGTGTCCTGCAACCATAATTAAGAGAACTTCAAAGAATTTACAAAGGTTTCTTGTGATGGATGATCTGGAGGACCCACACATCAAGCATGAGGAAGAGATGGAGTTAAGCTCTTTCATGAATGAACATGGCATGCTTGGAGCCTCATGTTACTGTATGCGCTTTCATGGATGCCAAAGTATTGTCTTTTGCTGTTCTTATTCTATCTTATTTGTTAGGTTGCTCTAATGTTTCTTTTTCGTCTCAAGGTTGCTCTCTTGTTAAACGAAAATAAACACTTCAGCTATTTTGACCAAAAGCATGTACTCTATTTACTGATTACATCAAACATATCATTGCATTTAAGATTTCAGTCACGGTCGGCCTGCATTTAGGTTGCTTTTTTTCTCAATGGACTATAGTGTTAGTGATGATTAATGTAACTATCCTTTAAACATTTGGTACCATTGATAATTTGATATCATGTTGTGATTATAATGTTTAATCATACTGAACGCATTGTTGTCAGTTTCTCAGTTTTGTTGGTAGAGTTCACTTCCCTCTTAAATTTGGTATGTGCTGCCTGGTTTGCTATATGTAAGAGCTAGATTTACCATCTTATGTCCAGTCAATACAAAGTAGAGCTGAAATTTTTTGTTGGTGTCTGGTTTGTGTTCCTGCAGTTCTTCCTTTGGTTATGGCAGACCGATTTCCCTCCTTTGGTTATGGCATACCAATTTCCCTGATAAAGGAGTTTTTAACATTATGGTTTTTAGTTTTTACTGTTCAGTTTAAAGAACTCACCTATGTGCCTCTGAATTGTTGTCTGCAGAAAATAAGTTGCAAGAAGGTTGGCCGGTAGTGGAATCTTCTTTAAAGGACTGTGGCATTTAGTCGACACTGAGTCTGGTATGCCATGATAATTATTTAAGAAAACATGCTTATCTTGTAACGTTAGCAAGTATATAAAGTTGTTACTGGATTACTTCATACCATATATGATTTTATGCTCATAAGAAATTGGTGTACTCTGAACTTGATGAGGTTAAACGTTTGATGACTGTCTCAACAACTAGAATGACTGAGGCTTTTGAACTTATATACAAGGCCAGCGATCTGATTGTCAACTGGTGTTCCGGCATCTATGGTACAAACTGCAGATCCCTTTTATTGCCATCTTATCTTATCACTGATGTCAAATAGTATAAGTGCTTCTCACTTCAAGTTGTTTATTCCATATATATTTGTTCTTCTTCAGTGTTGTTCTTTTGTTGAGAGGTTATAGAGAGACCTCTTATTTTTCTCATCACCTGACTTCCTCATAAATTTTTTACCTCAAGAAATCAACTTAAGTTCTACTAAAATTGCAACGCAGTTGCACCCATCACGCTCTATAGCCGCTCTGTGCCTCTCGCCCCATGTTAGCGAGGGCTTTTAATCATCTACTTCCCCTTCTTTTTCTTTATCTCGTTGTCGGATCTGGCACACATGCCATGGTTGGGATGCCTTCAAAAGTGTTTCCTGAATGGAGCTAAGAGAAGAAGAGTGGTTGTTGTTAATTAGTATTCAACTATTCATTTTAAATGTGGTCAAACTTTTGTTCAAGCTATCTTTCTCTGTTCTGAACTTCTGATTGGCATCTTGAATCCAGGCAATTAAAATGCTGGAAGAGGAAGAGGAACATGTCATCATCAAGATTGGCTATCAAAATGGTGGGCTTTGCTCAAAATTTGGGATCAGGAAGGTAGGTATCCAATGACTAACTTATTAAACTCTTGAGCTGCATGTTGATAGCCATTTTCTGTGCAGCAGTGATTGTACTTTCAGGATTGTATTTTTTAAGACCTACTTAGAAAGTTTGGTTGCTCTTGGGGTTTATTGGAACAAGAATGAATTAGTGTGAGGATAATATGAATGATATGCTTTTTTAATTTGGGATATCTGTTGAGCAGCTACAACTCTTCTTAATATGCAGGCATGCATTTTGTAATTTATGCTGGGGATACGACTTTTGCTTTTCTAATTTCTATTGTAATGCCAGGATCAATTCGCAAGACAATCTGCAGCGCTCTTTAGAGGTGATGTAAATTTTGTTTTGTTTTTCCTGATCTTCCCAACCAAAAGAAAACAAATATATGATAATGGTTTGCCTATGATAATCACTGTGCTAGCTACCAATTGCTTCACATTCTATTAGCACTTGCATCTTTAGTTCTTTCTGCTAACAGTATTGGTTTCTTGGGGTGCAGGACTTGGCAACCCTGTCGCGAAGTCAACTTTTTCTTCGTGTAAGATTACATTGTACTTGTTTCATTGTCTTTCCACTTTCAGTTGAAATGATTATACATTTTCTTGTATATGATAGGGAGAGAGTGTTTTTGCTTTGGGGAGTTCAACTAAAAAATTAGACCTGGTCAGGAAGATTGTGAAAAGCTGTACAGTCAAAAATGCAAATCATGCAGCTCTTGTCAAGAAGCATAGGAAGGATCGACTGAACCACAAGATCGATCAACCGAACAGAAAAATCCTTCATAGGCTTAAACTGGAAGATTCAGATGAACATTGATTGTGATCTTGGAGATTATTGAAAGATGTACTGTCATGAAGCCAGAAATTGCTCGACTGAATTGAATATTAGAAGCCGGTGTATTTTGTTACCTATGGTATATGATACATATATTCTACTTTAAAATATTAATTCTAGTTTTTTTGTTGCCGTACCATCTATCAAAATCTGTCTTGACGTTTTTTATATGATAAATTGTTCTTGCAAATCCAAATTTCTCGACTGCCAACTGAGGATCTCTTTATCATTGTGCATAGTTGCATACTCATTAGAGGAATTGGGTATCCCACTTGATACTATCCCTCCATCTCTGAGGATCCAAATTTTTCTACATCTGATGGGGATTTGTTTCTAGTACCTTAAAACAAAGGGATTCTATTCTCAGCTCGTTAGTTGTTGATGGGGATTTGTTTCGAGTACCTTAATACATTGGTCTAAATGGGATGAGTTGTGTGAATTATGTCACTCAGAGGAAGAATTGGGGGCGACATTGCTCCCTCTAATCAGAAAACAGAACCGGACTCTTCGGATGCGAGGAATCCCAATGCAAAGTATTATCCCAAGTTCCCAACTAAACTAATCACTGTCAGACATCTCTTCTTATATTTGACGAATTTTGTTATCCGCCATCTAAATTAAGAGGGTGTATCTGGAGACGGTTTCTAGTCAAAATCTGGGGAGATAGATGGATCCCAACCTCATTATACTTCAGGTTTCTTGCTCATCTTACTCTACCTGTGCATTCAAAATTTCAAAGGTACCAAGTTTAATCACTGCTTCTATTCAGTGATTCCGCATTCCTTCTCTTTTCAGTGCTACTTTTCTTGCACATAAAGCATCGAGCACTCTTTATTTCCATTAAAGCTCACTGCTGGCCATGACAGGATGGTCTGGCAGGCACAGTACCTCTATTCTTTTAAATTGGTCATTGGGGTAGGTCAGCATTCTGCAGAATTATCTACAGCCTAATGCGGCTAAAACTATTGGAGGTGAGCCGGGTAAGTCACAGTAGATTTGGTCAACAGTTCATGCTGTCTGAGTTTTCCCTGCAGATTTGCGGCCTCAAAGGTGTCTTAAGTGAGACCATCAAGTTACTGAAAAGCGTCCTTGATCTGGCCTAGAGGTTAGAAAAACAGCAAAAATATGCATCAAAGTTTTAACCCTCTACAGAACTGAAAACTTCAACCATCTGGGAAAAGTTATGCCACACTATTTCGCAGGTACTAATAAATTGCATTTTCATATCAAAATCCAACATTTGGTGGGGGGGGGGGGGGGGGGGGGGGGGGGGTTAGCGACTGAACTATTGCATCATTTTGGTGGCCACCTATTGAAGTACTGCAATATCTCAGTGGAGGCCACCAAACATGATACAACAATTCAGTAACTTCCCATCAAAAGGGATCAAATGCAATCCTGCTGGCCACAAATTTATCTTTAAGTATATACCAAATTTGGATGTGCAAATAGAACCATCCATTATATTTTTAACAAACACCATAACAGGCTTGCTGGCAGAAAAAAATCTTGAGTCATACAATTTAGAAGTTCGGATGCATCTATTCTGTGACTGAAGGAAACTACTTATGGTATTGCCACCCACTTAAGAATTACAGGTGGTACAAAACTCATACATGTAACCTGTTGACACTCCTAAGACGATTTACATTTAAAGAAACCTATCAAAAGGCTAACAACAGGCAATGGTCGAATATTGAAGTAAGTAGCAGATGTGAGATATGCACAAACGGAAGATACATATATCTTAAACCAGATGGATGAGAAAAGGGTTAAGTATGTACATGTTCCTGTCGCGATAATCACTGCCATAAAATTGACAAGGCACTTGAGAGTAGAGAGTTCACCTTCTGTTCCTTCATGGGGAAAATGACCTTGAGAATGAAAATCAGAGAGCAACTGGTCCTTGAAATGAAACGTATTCATTAGCCAAGTTGTAACCTCGTCTTCAGATGTAGGAATAGTATCAAGTGGGATACGTCGGACATGCATATGAACTTCAGAAGGGTTCACCCCAGAGGCATTGTCGAAGAAAGTCGGACTACTAGGCCTGTAGCCAATAGTCACATCATAAACTGCATTACACAGAGAAACCAATGTACAGAGTAAGTAAATAAAGAAAAAAAGTAGCACAATCGCCTCCAAGATGCTCTAGTAGATATAGCTAGCTAAAGTAACCCAACTACTGACAAACAAAAATTGAATTAGCAGCATAAATTACTTGCTGTGGTTTAGCCTTTAAACGTACAATGCACGCTGCAATAGAAAAAGTATAGGCACCTTTGTTTTCCATCCAAATGATGCATTGTACTACAAACCTATTATCTTAAACTGAGCATTTATTTCATTACTGGATTACAAGTTTGGTAGATTTCTTAAAAGGAAACAACTATTATAGACAAATAGAGTTATTGAAGAGAAACACAGAGCAATGAAGCAGCAAATCTTGTAATACAAACATTACAACCAATCGAAGTTGGTTGTGTCTATTACAAATCAAACAATTAAGTGCTTATTAGTAGGAAACATCAAACAACTGAAACTACAATCAGAAATTCCAAAAGACTTGTATAGTTGTTCACTTGTTTGTAAATTTAAGTTATTTAAATATTTAGCCAAACATGAACCAAGTTTCAGGAGTTACAACGCATGGAATTTATTTGCCATTCTTGAGAAAAGTTTCAAATTTAAATTGCAAAGAAGAATCCCAGCAGAATTCAGTGAAATGAAAGTGTAAGCCCCAAACATTATGTAAAGGCAACCTGCATCTAAAGATCCCCTTGATTCTTCTAAACATGCACAGAAGCCCTTTGTTTTTGGAAGCAAGACATGCTTTAGTACAGGTAAGCCATGTTCAGCAGCATATTTCTGATTACGAAGGCACTTCTGCTCACTGCATAAAATAGTTGGGAAGAAAACTCTTAATACATGCCTTAGATAAGAGGAAGCAATATTTAACTATTATGCATGCAGGAGCATCTAACTATTTTTAATTACCCATAGATTGCATCCCATGGTGTCTTAAATTACTCACGAAAAAATGTTTAGCAACCTAATACCAAGTCCACAATTAAAAAGGAAAGCAGAAGCAGGACGAGAAATTACGTGAAATCTGTTCCTTCTGGGAAAAGAGCAAGCCAGAGAGAATCTTGAGGATCATTTAAAGTTGAAAGCATTCGGCGCATATTTGGTTCGTCGACCTCCCACTTTCTCTCCACAGAAATGAACTCCAATATGTGAAACGACCATCCAAATACAGGAAGTTTCATTAAACTACTTTTAAGGATATACTTTATGAATCCTTGGTGTCCTTTGCGCAACGCCAGGTCCCACAAGTACATCCAGTCCACCTCAGTTCTATGGTTTGAAATAAGCAAAATGCGTTCCCCTCTGGGAACAGTTTCTCCAGAAAAAATAACTTTAGTCCCGTTTATCTTTTCAAAAAGAACAGGCCATAAAGCTATCCAAGCACCAAAGAAGACGGATGTTACTCTTCTACTGTAAGGTACGCTGAAAATTCTAACTATAACAGCGCCCGCGAAGCCAAAATACACTAACATCATGAATGCGGTCAAAACAAGCACAAGTAAGCAAACCACACCCCGAATTGCTCTTAGTGGAGTTAAAGGACGGGCCTTCATGGCATTATCTGAAGGCCTTTGAACTTCCATTACACACAATCTCAATCAATGCACTTCTCTTATCTATCCACTTAAAATGGTCCTAAAGGGAATACCAGGTGACGCCAAATTTTCACTGATTGCACGAAATTATGTGGGGGACAAACAAGATACCAGCAGAGTAGCAGAATATACAGCGCATGATGTTGCTTGGCTTCAAGAAACAACTCCTAGGGTTTACCGACAGTTAGATAGGTGATCCCTTGGGATAAAAACCAAAGGTTAGTCCTCCATGGAATTGGATATATATACCCTGCATAAGGAAAGCGAGGAAGAGAGTCAGCAATGACATGTTTCATGTAGCATAGTACAGTATGGTAAAGATGAACACGATTTTTAGATGGTGCCAAGCACATGTCAGAGTTGGCAGGGAAGAAATTCAATAGCTTTTAGCAGAAAGGAAAAGACAGTTAACCGGATAGAGCATGAGTGATAATTGGTGTATAGATATTCGACACCAGACAAAAAGATAAACACAAAGCATAGCCAATTTCTGGATAAAGCATCCACTGTGATTGATAATGTGTTTATATGTGGCATGTTACACTTCTATTAAAAGATTGTCACACAGGTTAACCAAGTGAAAAACAGAGGGATTTCTCAGATACCTCAACCCATGATAATAAAAACAATGAAACGGAACTTGAGTTCACTTCCAAGTCAAGGAGGATTAATCCACCAAGATTTAAGATTGAACCTCCTAAACGAGAAACATTCTCTAAAATTTTACTTTGAGTTAGAAATTAGTGATCCAAACGAACAAAACTCTAAGCTTACATATTCAAACCACTCTCGCAGACCGTCATCCTCAATCATAAACCAGTAAACCACTTTATAGTTTCCCACGTCACGTGTATTTCACTACGTATTCAATAATACCAGTACTCCAAATATTCTCTGTCAACTAGTTAATTCCAAACTAAATAGCTTGAATCTAAAAGACAAAACACATATCTGGGATTCATGTTCAGTATAACATGAAACTCGAAGCTGTCTTGGAACCCAGCAAAAGCCAAGTTACTAACTAATTATGTATCATCTCAAAATGCAAATCAACTATACCCAGCTCACTTGATTGTACACTTGGAAAATGGAATCATATGCATATTGCTAATCTAGCTGCTTCCCATTCCACCCAACTGAACTCAGAAAAACCAAGCCAACAATAAGTGAATGCACCAGAAAACTCGAAAAACCCAATAGACGGATCTATAATAAATATAAAGTAATGAAATGTTGAATCAGAAGCAAGGAAATTAGATCGAACAGTTGGTATTGAAATTTGGCGAAGTTGAGTTGTGAATGAAAGAGATAGGGATGTCAAAGAAGGTGGTGGTTTTACCTCGTTACTCCCAAGCGGTGGCTTTGGAGCTTCGCTGAGTGCGAGTGACTTGAGTTTGAGATGGAGTTGGAGTCGAATATGCAGTGGACCGCAGTATTTGTAAAACTAAAACTGTGAAAAAGTGTAAGTCGATTCGGCTGAGAGAGAGAGAGAGAGAGAGAGAGAGAGAGAGAGAGAGAGATGGGTGACTGGGTGAGTGTGTCATTAGATAGTAGTCTGAGGGCAAATTAGTCATTACAATTATAGCTTGAGGCATAAAAATTTATGAATGTTTTTTTAAAGAAAAGGTAAACATTCTATATAAAAATAATCCCAAGTTACAACCATAGAATTTCGGTGGCGAGCATAAAATTCCCCACACACATGTCTACCAGGAACTAACCAGCGTTAAATCCAATTGAGTCAGGACTCATCCCGGATTTCACTTTAAAATTTAAAATAAATCATGCGAGGACCACCCCTAAAAGAGATGTTACCGAAAATTCGACATAACCTCTCTTGAAAATAGACAACCCTTCCTAAAGACACCTGCAAACACTTCTAAAAACCAAACTCTAATCTTATAATCCTAGAGCCTTTGTGCTTCCCAAATTCACAACACCTCCCAAGTTATTTACTAATCTAAAAATAAATTTTTTTTTTAAAAAAAACTTTTTTATTAATAACTCACACACCCAACTTTTTTATTAAACCCTAAACACCATTATGGCAGAAAGACATGTATAACTAACTAGCATTTATATACATACTTTTTATAAATATAAATATATATTTCTACCGAAAATCTCATTTTCGGTAACTCTCCAAATTAAAGAAAAATTGACAATTATAAAAGAAAGCAATATGTACACAACTCCACCGAAAATCTCATTTTCGGTAACTTTCTAAATAGCGAAGTCAACAATTAAAATAAGAATATTTACTTCCAAAAATAACTTCTCGGAAATAATTCACGAAAGGAAATCAATTCCACAAATTAAGATTCAATAAAATAAAATCAATCATTAAATCTAAAACATTGCATGCAGTTAATACCAAACGTCTTCTCACAAGTTAAGTCTAAGCTTTCCAATGCTCGGAACACTCCTCGAGCGCTGCCTCAAAGTATCCAAATTCTCGAGTCAACCTTGCGTCTGACGATAAAGTGTAGAACAAATCGGTCAGACCGAACTCTGAAATAACTATTGACTCGACTTCTTCCTAGTTTGATTAGGATTTCTTAGGTTGACCAAGATTAACAATTATTTGACTAAAGTTGACCAGATTACTATATTTCCAAACTTAGAAAGTTTCCCAAAATAGAAACTTTCCTAAAATGGAAGAATTTACTAAACCGGAAACTACTACACAATTCGTAAGAAAGAGTTTTAGACTACCTTTTCTGCTCTCTACCGGATCTACTGCTTTGCCGAATTCTTTGCATCAGGACATCACACTGTTCGGAGCATCATTGTGAACATATATACATCCTTTGAAGACAAAAGTTAACACATACGTAATTGAAAAATAGGACCAACTAAGTACTTAATTTGCACATCGATCTAATACTTTAGAAGTCTTACCACATATATGTTCAATACTCGATCTTGACTTTTTTTTGTTCCTTCTTATTATTCTCAATTTTGTTTACTTCACAACCTTTCCATTGACCTCTTTCTTTTACTTGTTTCAAGTCAAGTGTATGAATATTGTAATAGGTTTTGTTTTCGCAGAGGGTCGCCTGGACGATAAATACAAAAATCCCACAAAATGAAGCATAAATTATTTTAGAGAACACAAGCACATATCCTGACATGCACCCTATAAATTTTTAAAATGGTAAATAAATATAATACACTTGAAGCCAACTGGAAAACATAAGCAGGGACTGTGTTGGTTCGATTATGGTTGGGTTCGAGTGATTGGGCGACGATGGCTCTCTGGTTTTGAGTTGGGTGCGGTAGTGTTCGAGATCTTAATCTGTGCTTAGGTTTCTTCCCAGCTACAGGATCTTTATGGTTGCGGCTTAGATTGGGTCTAGAATGGATATGTCCAGTTGTGAGGCGATGGACTAGGGCGTCCTGAAGGAGTTGTGTCCTAAAACAATCATTTTGATGTAATTATTATTGTAGTTATTATTAGGACTAATTTTAGTTTACCCCTAACAATTTTAGGTTGATCATCATGTTTGTCCATTTTCTTCCAATTTCATCGAAAACACCCCTCGATTTCCAATTTTCATTAGCGGTGTCCAAACATCTGTTTTCCATTCAATTCCTCATGTCCTATGATGATTTGCATTAAGAAGAAGACCAAATTTGAAGTTGCTATGCCCACAGAAAAAGAGCAAAATAGACAAATTGCATTCAATCCCACGAAAATCACTAAGGTTGGGGGGTTGTGATGTGAACAGAGATGTGTATCGATATGGGGAAAAAATGGTTAGAAATGTTATCTTTTCAGAATTTGACTTTCTTCTTGATGCTACGTCATCACTTGATGGAGGAATTAGATGGAAAACGGAGGTTTGGACACGACTGTTGAAAATTGGGAGTCAAAAGGTGTTTTTGATGAAATTGAAAGAAGAAGGACTAATATGATGAACGACTTAAAGTTGATGAGGGTAAACTGAAATTAGTTCTTATTATTAATCAAAAGGGCAAGTTTATTGTTCATTGCTTATATTTAATATTTGATTGAACAAGGTCCAAGGAAATTGAGTTAAAGAGAAAGTAATCTAAAGAGTTAGATTTATGAGATCTTTACTCTTTTACACTCTTATCCTAAATGTTTTTAGTCATAAGATTATCATTTGGACATTGTTAATCCGGAAAGACTAGCACATACTATGTATGCTCAATATGGAGGATGATATGTCTCTTGTCATTTGTGTAGAGACACTAATACAAGTATGTGGGTGCTCTTATTTTAAAGAGTACACTCAATATGGAGGATGGTTAGAGTTCTTGTATGGAATTTTACTTACATGTCAAACTTGAACTCTAAATTGCAATAATACAAATTAGTCCTTTGACCTGAGACATTATGGTTGTCTTATGAGTGAATGGATTTACTCTTGATGATGCAGTAACATTATGTCTCTTAATGGATATGATCCATGCACTCATTGGTGTAATCAATTGGCTCATAGAGACATGTGAGTGTAAAATAAGGAATCTCTATCCTTAAGTAAATAAGGTGTATGTTTTTTTTTATGCTAAAAGACTGATTACAAAACAGAACCTCGGGAGCACCCAGCTCCAAAGAGGTCAAAATTAATAGCCTACCTTACAACAGGAGAAAAGCCTGACTCCCAACAACAAGGACTTGCAATCTAGTGGCCAAAGTTGGCAAGCAAGTCGGCCGCGAAGTTAGCCTCTCGAGCTTCCAAAAAGAGATGCTTTGAAAAGAACTAGCTAGCCTTTTGATATCTTGGATAAGCTGAATGAGTCTCCAAGGGCACTTGAACTTTCCAATAACACAATTGATAACCAGCGAGGAGTCACCTTCAATCAAAACATTTTGGAACCCCACCTCTAGATCAATGAGGAGACTATCCATGAGCGCAATAGCTTCTGCAATGGGAACAGTTGTCTTCCCAATCTTATAGGCAGAGGCTAACACAGGGCAGCCAGAGTCATCTCTCAAAATGAAATCAGCAGCAACATCAGAACTTTGTTGCAACACCGAACAATCAAAATTAATCTTTATGCTTCCAGGAGGAGGTGGATTCCATTTGATATTAATGTTGGGACTTGGTCTTAGACTTGGAGAAACATTGTTGTAGAGAGTAGAGTTGCAGTTGTATCATACAACTGCATGGGGAGAAAAGTTCTTGTTTTTGAAGACACAATCATTGCGCTTCTGCCAAATCTGCCAGCAAAGAGTAAGAATTTTTCCAAATTGAGCGTCATCAAACAACCCATTTATAAACATATCCTGCAATGTTTGAATAAGATTATCAGAATTCCAAATATCTCTACAATTTGCTAGGTCCCAAACTTGGCCCAAGATGCAACACTTGCAAAATAAATGAGTTAAAGTCTCTTCTTCTTATGAGCACAAATGACATAAATTACTTATGACAATACCAAACCTGTGCAATCTGCTTTTGGCTTTTAACCTTCCTCTTAAGAGAAGCCAACTAAAAATTTTGATTTTAGGAGCCAAATCTGAATTCCAAACTTTCCGTATCAAAGGTGAGAACTCATGGCTCTTAGTCTCATTATTTTGAATCCAAGTCGCAAACTTAACTGTAAAATCTCCATTAGGACTAAAACCCCAGACAAAAGAGTCTGCCTGATTATTCTTGGGAATTGGGATACCACAAATTTGATCAACAATGTTCATGTCAAGAACTGTGAGCAGTTTATCTCTATTCCAAACTTTATTAGATATATAGTCAGCCACAGACTCATTCCAATCAATATTAGCACTTCTAATATCATCGATAAGATAAATAAGAGGGAAAGGTAGTACCCAACTGAAAGTCCAAAAAGCAATGTTTGAGCCATTTCCTACCGTCCATCGGATTCCTCTTTGAACAAGCTCTATCATATCCAGAATTCCTTTCCAAGCTAGAGAAGAAGAAGCTTTCTTCTTCACCTGGAAAAAAGAAGAAAGTCTCAAGTATTTGACCTTAACTATTTTAACCCACCAATTATCATTTTGAGTGATTATTTTCCAGCCAAGTTTGGCTATAGAAGCATTATTGAAATGTCTAGAATGTTGAATGCCTAGCCCTCTAAAATATTTGGAGGTACAAACCTTGCTCCAAGCAACAACTGCTACCTTAGTGTCAATTCCCCAGAAGAAATCTCTGGCCTTTTATCAATTGCATTGGTGATTTTAGCAGGACACTTAAAACAAGACATAATGTGATTCAGCATACCTGACACATTAGCTTGGAGCAAGATGAGTCTACCTGCTCTTGAAAGGGTACCTTTCTTCCAACCTGATAACTTCTTGTTGATTCTCTGCAATAAATCATTAGCATTCACTACCAGAAGAAAGGCTTTAGCCGACGAAAAAAAAAAATCAGGCCGACGAATTTTTTTTTCGTCGGCTAAAGTGGACTTTAGCTGACGAAATTTTCCTTCGTCGGCTAATTAAAAATTTTCGTCTGCTAAAGTGGACTTTAGCCGACGAAATTAATATTTCGTCGGATGAATAATTTTTTTCGTCGGCTATAGTCTGTGAACTTTAGCCGACGAAATTTTCAAAAGTTTAGCCGACGAAATTTTTAAGAGTTTAGCCGACGAAATTTTTAAAAGTTTAGCCGACGAAAAATATAATTTCGTCGGCTATAGTTTGTGAACTTTAGCCGACGAAATGTTCAAAAGTTTAGCCGACAAAATTTTCAAAAGTTTAGCCGACGAAATTGTTAAGAGTTTAGCCGACGAAATTTTTAAAAGTTTAGCCGACGAAAAATATAATTTCGTCGGCTAAAGTGTCTTATATTTACAGATTTAGACAACAACTCATCTGGAAAAAAAAACTATACGTAGAACCTTCAAACGCAAAAAAGTTGTGAAATAAGATATGACCAGAATGGTGAAATACGTTTACGGTTGAAAAATGACGGTATTCCGGTAAAGTCTCGGTGCCGATAGTTGACTTACCCTTATTATTTACTATGCTGCAGATTTGGTTTTTGGTGTCCGATTGACTATTGTGATACCTTTCCGGAAGCGTAACGGCCCTACGAGTCAAACTCATAGCTATGCCATGACATATAGGCTTTTTTGGCCATCCGAGTCCGTTTAGGGCTTCAAAATGCAGTTTTCTTATTTTCGATTAGAGTTGACCGTTTCGATCGAGCCCTTAACTTTGTCGAATCCAGTTGAATTTTTTATCATAGACATATTTCATCAAAATGATCATATCTGACAGTCGAATTTTGGTTTGTGAATTTTAGTCATCGGAATCACAACGTGTCTACTATTTACCGTTATTCGGGTTTATGGGGAGCCCTATCGTCGGAAGGTAAATGTCTCAAAATTTTTATATGGGCAGTTGCGTCTCATCTACGTGAGAGTTTTTTGTATGGAAGGTTTGACCAAACTACGTAATATAGAGGGAGATATGAGCGTTTTCGTGTGATAAGTGACGATGGATTATGGTTGACCGTTTCGATCGAGCCCTTAACGTTGTCGGATCCAGTTGAATTTTTTACCATAGACATATTTCGTCATAATGATCATATCTGACGGTCGAATTTTGGTTTGTGAATTTTAGTCATCGGAATCACAACGTGTCTACTAATGTTGTATAACTTGTTTAGTCGGTTATACAACTTTGTGAACCAACTCTACATAGGAAGCAAAATTATTAAAAATATCGTGAAATAAGATGTGTTCAGAATGGTGAAATACGGTTATGGTTCAAAAATCACGTAAATCGGGTAAAATCTCGGAGCCGATAGTAGCGGTCAACCCTATTTACCGTTATTATTTCTTATGGGGAGCCCTATCGTCGGAAGGTAAATGTTTCAAAATTTTTATATAGGTGGTTGCGTCTCATCTACGTGAGAGTTTTTCGTGTGGAAGATTTGACCAAACTACGTAATATAGGGGGAGATATGAGTGTTTTCGTGAATTTATAGACTTTAGCCGACGAATAACCTAATATTTCGTCGGCTATAGTTATTTTTTAATTTTTTAATTACATACTATAGCCGACGAATAACCTAATATTTCGTCGGCTATATTATTTCTGTTTCTCAAGTTTGATCATCACAATGCAAATGTATAAAAATACTTTTAGCCGACGAATTTCAAAGGTTGAGCCGACAAAATTTTCAAAGGACTTTAGCCGACGAAAATATATGAAAAGTCGTCGGCTAAAGTCGAAAAATTTCAAAATTTTCAACCAAAATTTTTTGGCGGTCAACCAAAATTTTCAAAGGACTTTAGCCGACGAAAATATATGATAACTCGTCGGCTAAAGTCGAAAAATTTTCAAAATTTTCAACCAAAATTTTTTGGCGGTCAACCAAAGAGTTTAGCCGACGAAAATAAAGAATTTCGTCGGCTAAATTCTTTATATAGCCAAATATCCTCCTCCTCCTCCACACAACCACCTCAAATAAACCCAAAACTAGACATAATGCGGCCCCTCCTCCTCTTCCTCCTCCTTCTCCTTCTCCTCCTCCACCTCCGCCACTCTCTCTCCTCACCCCACCGTCTACTCTCCACCCCCACGCGTCCAATGGCCACCTACCGCGCCCTCCTCTCCCTCAAGTCCTCCCTCGACGACCCCGACTCCCGCCTCTCCTCCTGGACACCCAACACCAGCCACTGCACTTGGGCCGGAGTCACGTGCGACTCCCACAACCACGTGACCTCCCTCGACCTTTCCGGCTTGAATCTCTCCGGGTATCTCTCCCCCGATATCGCCTTCCTTGTCTACCTCTCCAATCTCACCCTCGCCGAGAACAACCTCTCCGGTCCCATCCCGCCTGAGATCTCCGCTCTCCGCCTCCTCAACCTCTCCAACAACGTCTTCAACCGCACGTTCCCGCCGGAGCTCTCCAACCTCACTAACCTCCGTGTTCTCGACCTCTACAACAACAACCTCACCGGCGTGTTGCCGGTTTCGGTGGCTCACATGACCAACCTCCGCCATTTGCATTTGGGTGGCCGAAAGTTTAGCCGAAAGTTTCTGCAGTTTTTTTTTTCAAAACCCAGCCACTTTAACCGACGATATTCAAACACTATATTCGTCGGCTATAGTTATTTTTAATTTTTTTTAAATTTTTTATAAGGTTTAGCCGACGAATAACCTAATATTTCGTCGGCTATAGTTATTTTTAAATTTTTTTTTAAATTTTTTTTATAAGGTTTAGCCGACGAATAACTTAATATTTCGTCGGCTATAGTTATTTTTAAATTTTTTTTTATAAGGTTTAGCCGACGAATAACCTAATATTTCGTCAGCTATAGTTATTTTTAATTTTTTTATAAGGTTTAGCCGATGAAATATTTTATATTTCGTCGGCTATAGTTATTTTTTAAATTTTTTTACAACGTTTAGCCGACGAAATATAAAATATTTCGTCGGCTATAGTTATTTTTTATTATTTATTACGCACTTTAGCCGACGAATATTTCGTCGGCTATAGTCCCAGACTATAGCCGACGACATTTTTTTCGTCGGCTAAAGTGGGACTATAGCCGACGAAAAAAAAAATTTCGTCGGCTAAAGTCATCACATACGGCCTTTTCCCGACAACACTATAGCCGACGAAGGATCGTCGGCTAAGGTCTTAGCCGACGAATTTTTTTAACAGGCCGACGAAAATTTTTCGTCGGCTAAAGTACTTGTTCTGGTAGTGATTTACAGGATCTTTCCAAAAAATAATATTATGCACTCCAAGGTACTTCCCAATGGTGGCTTTATGTTGAATATGCATCACAGTTACTATATCATTCCTCATTTGATTAGGAACATTATGAGAAAAATACAATAAAGATTTATGAAAATTAATCCTTTGCCCTGAAGCCTGAGAAAAATTATCAAGTACAGACAACACATTCCTTGTAGCTCTAGAGAAAGCTTTACAGAAAATAAGATAGTCATCAGCAAACATTAGATTAGCAATTCTATAACCACATAGAGAAGATAAAATACCCACATGAGAACTAGGATTATCAGCCAATCGATTGAGATGTCTGATAAGAGGCTCTTACACAAAATGAAAATATAAGGAGATAACAGATCTCCTTGTCTTATACCTCTAGTAGGCTGAAAGAAACCTTCCGCCTTCCCATTGATAACAACTGAAAAAGTGACTGAAGTAATACATTCCATAATCTAGTTAATCCAAGTAGGAGGTAATCTGTTGGGTTTGTGTTGAAAATAAGGTGTATGTTCAAAGATGTGATTCAAATAGTCTTTGGCCAATGCATTGAATGAGATTAAGAGAAGTTTATAATCACATTCTACGAATCACATGAGAATGTGAATCACAATAGGGGATTGACATATTACTTACATACCCCAATGATGTGATTTAGAACATCGTATTAGAGAAAGACCGTATTGTATTGTAATTCCAATTGTATAGGTTCTTTGTCATTCTATATTAACTAGGGTAGTCATGATATGTTGCAAGACGTCACTCATGACTTGTGAGATCCTTGAGAATTGATCAATGTTTACAATCCTAGTAACAAGGGAGAATCAAAATAGAGTTTTGATTCATAAACGAAATAGAATTGTTCTGTAAACTTCACTGCCTTGTTAATTAGAACCTAAGAGATCGCACACCATATAAGTGAATCATTGTAATTGTATATGAAGAAGATTAAACAAGAGTTGGTTATGACAAATATTAATTAGATTTATTATTTGGACATAATTAGGATCTTCGGGTAAAACTAAGTTTATTGGGCCTAACCGATTGTCAGGCCTTTTTGGTATAGGCTTGGGTCTCACTAAGAGATACTTAAATGAAAGCCTAAGACACATTTTTTAAGCTCAATAATACATATGGACCAGCCAACTATTTGGCTTTATGAAAGTCAATATTTCACTTTAATGTTGAAATAGTTTCCAACTATATATATATATATAGTGAAAGCATAAAGTGATATGAGTTTTTCATTTCTATCTCTCGTTGATAAGAAAAACTCTCTCTCTATCTCTCTCTCTCCATTTTCGTAAGTTGGTAACTGTTTCCGCATAATCCCGGACGGGATATGCCGAAGCTGATGGTGGGATATGAACAGTATGAACAGTGAACACGAGGACATATAGTGGTTCACCATGCCTCGGGGGACATGGCTACGTCCACTTAGAATCAAGTATCATCTTTGGGGTTACAATGGTATCCATCCCACGCGGGGAGGAGTACTATCTTCCGGATCCAGATCCTATATCTAGAGGGGGAGCCTTCCTTTTATAGATAAGGAAGGTTCCCTCTTACATTACATTTCCGATGTGGGACACTGTACATATTTATACTCTCATGGTGCCTTCTTGTGGAGCTTGGAGAAGCACCTTCCCGATGTCGCATTGATGATCTTTCACCATGGCAAGGTAGTCTGGACATCGGTCTACAAGTTTCATGACTGGTCTATGGGCAGTGGAGGTAGTTTACCGACTACCGACTACAAGTCCCCCCAAGTTCCCGTTCAAGACACTTCTTGAGTGGGGACTTAATATACAAAATGTCTATAGACCAGTCATATGCCCCCAACACGGACCCAGTCCCAGTCCCCCCAAGTCCGCACTCAAGACGTGTGTTGAACGGGTCTTGCTCTTCTTGACTTCTTCAAGGGCGAGCTGAGGAGTCCGCCTAGAAGATAAGAAATGCCCCTCCCGGTCCCCGGCCTCAAAACTTATTCGGCCGGGCAAGGATTGTTGTACCTTCACAATGAACAAATGATCGACAAGCATTGACATAACAATTATAATATTTATCGAAAAGCACAATGGTTCATGCAATTGTGTAACACTCTTGTGGAATGTCAATCTTTCAATCCTGGTGGAATGCCAATCGTTCAATCCTGGTGGAATGCCAATCTCCCGGTGGATTGCCTATCTCCCGGTGGAATACTTCTCTCTTAGTGGAATGCCAATAACATGCATGTTGACTTGCAAGTAGAATATTTATGAATTTTCAGACCAATGGACGGGACTTATCTGTGATAATTGCTGCCGAATGGGTGGACATAAGAGGTATTGATGCATGCTTGTATCACTCCCGGATGATGAATCCTTGGTGCCAATACGGTCGGGCTACCTGCAAGAGTTTTTTTTTTTTGATCACCGAGACCCGTTGCTTGCAGATTAGACTGGCACTGAGCCTTCCCCTTTCGACACCCGAAGATAAAGGTGGTGGGGTCCTGACTTGCACATGGGTTCAATTCTCTTCTTCAACTTCTCGGAGAGATGAAGCTGCTGCCGAGTTGGGTGTCCATAGCAGTTTTTGTTGGTTGTTAGGGTGCCAAGAGTATTTCCTCTTCTATGCCTTTTAACTGATCCATACCGACCGAGAGCAGACGAATGACATGTTTTCATCACCAGATAACTCCATGCCATTTGAATATGACGTACCATTTTCGGGAAGCTTATGTGGGTGCCGTACGGGTGCCCAGAGCAAGTCGCTGGGTGTCCAGATCAACACCACTCACGAGTGGAATTCCCTTGCAGGCTTTGGACTGAGGACAGGGGGCCGGGATGTGGGTGGACATAGGTCCCGGACGCTTCCAATCGGGAAGCCAGAGAGATGAAGCCTGGAGAGATGATTCCCGGGCGCTTCCAATCGGGATGGGTGTCCAGAGCAGTTCCATTTTGCTTCTCAGTTAGGATTTGCAAGAGACCAGAGATGTCTAGATCGCGTTGCTTGAGCGGTGTCCATCCCGCGCGGGGTAATTGATCGATGCTGCCGGTGGATCACGGGCGCTACCAGCTGGTTCCCGACGCATCTCTCCTGGCTGGCACTGGATGAGCTTGGCCCGGGAGAGCTAACGAGCCGGGTGTCCACATCAATTGTAGTCCGCACCCAACCGAACCCAAACGTGGACTCTGCTTTCCCGGACAGGAGAGCTCATGAGGTCACTCCCGAGTGGTGGAGACGATCCCGGGAGAAATACCGCCGACTGCCACCGGCTGGGTGTCCACAACAATTCTTTCCGTGCACCCAATCGAACATCAGCGGATCGAGTGACCCAAGCTCCAGGTCGATCGAGGCCGATCAGGTCCCCAGCCGGGTGCATGCATTCTGGCGATGACATAATCCCTGAGGGTTCAGGTACCGGGCTAAGCCCCTACGATATGGAACAAACTGGAGGTAGCTTCACCGGGAGAGCATCTGCATCTGCATGACTATTGGAACCGTTGAAAACTTGGGCCCGATGGTACTTGGGCCTGGCTGAACAAATTGCTGACCTGTTGACAGCTTGGGCCTACCGAGGGGCAGACTGGCCCGCTGATCAACTAGCCCTTTTGATGGGCTTCAGCACCACCCGATGGACCTATTGCTCATGGAATCAAGTGAACTGCCTCTCGGGCGGTAGAGCAATATGACTTTTTGTAACATTTCCCACAGACGATGTCAAATGTTTCCGCATAATCCCGGACGGGATATGCCGAAGCTGATGGTGGGATATGAACAGTATGAACAGTGAACACGAGGACATATAGTGGTTCACCATGCCTCGGGGGACATGGCTACGTCCACTTAGAATCAAGTATCATCTTTGGGGTTACAATGGTATCCATCCCACGCAGGGAGGAGTACTATCTTCCGGATCTATATCCTATATCTAGAGGGGGAGCCTTCCTTTTATAGATAAGGAAGGTTCCCTCTTACATTACATTTCCGATGTGGGACACTGTACATATTTATACTCTCATGGTGCCTTCTTGTGGAGCTTGGAGAAGCACCTTCCCGATGTCGCATTGATGATCTTTCACCATGGCAAGGTAGTCTGGACATCGGTCTACAAGTTTCATGACTGGTCTATGGGCAGTGGAGGTAGTTTACCGACTACCGACTACAGTAACAAAGGAAGAAAGAATACTTGAATACTTCTTTCATTCCTTTCATCTTCTTCACCTCTTGATTTATTTGGTGAAGATCCTTAGATGTCACATTATTTTGTGGCTTTAGTTACTACATCAAGTAAGAGCTTATTAGCACAAGGAGTTTTTAATCAAGGTGTTTCAAGGTGGAGGTAACACGCACAATGAGAGATCAAAAAGAAGAGCTTTGGTGGTTCACTTGGATCGGATTGAAATCACGCTACAAAGGTGAGTAGAACATAAACTCCCTCTTTGTTATTCCTTACCATATATGCTATGTTTATATACATATCACAATAAGCCAAGATCATGGGTAAAAAGAATAGAATTTATATTTAGTTAGTAGTTTAATGGTTAAACTAATTCCGCACTAATTAAAAGTTCCAAAAATTCATCCATTCCTTCAGCTCCTACGCGTTCTGGCGGCAGAGTAAGGCAGGAACAAACTAGTGGTGTCGGCTAGCATTGGTGTTAGGCGGTGTCTGACGAATTGAAGGCAGGTCAGGCTGGATCTAGAGCATCTGTGAGCGACAATGTGCAGGCGGATCAGGGCAGGACTGATCCGAGATGCGGTTGGCTACCTAGGGAGGAAGGCCTTTGAACAAGGTGTCGGTGTCAGTGGTGAGGGTGTGCCGTGCAGGATTTGTTTGCTGGGTCACAGTTTGCTTGGGCTTTTGGGCTTGGGTCCGTTACTAGGGTTTCAGAAAATAGGTGGATCTGCGCTTGTTTTTGGGCTCTGACCAAGGTTATATGGGCCCTAATAGTTTAGGTATAAAGCTGATATAAGGGTTGAAGGACTTCTATGAGTTTTCTATGCCGCTTCTAGTTTCTTGCTTGTACCACAAATGTGTGCTAGGCAGGTATATAGCTAGTTGATATAGTACGTAGGAGGCCGAATTCTTTCACTCTTGTTTGGGCTTTGCCTAACTGTGAGCTTCCCACTGATATGTAAATATGTAATATTTATGTGTTAACTTAGGTAGGTATTTCAGATTCTTGCCAGATCTCTTATCTAAGTTTCGGCAAACTACAGCCTATTATGTTGTTGATCAATGATTATAATCAACTTCAATTTCAAAAAAACTATGAAACATAAGAAAGTCGACTTATCGAATAAGTGTATGTTAGTTACTAGTTATAAATCACTCGATTTGAAGTGTATATATGTTATTTGTTGTTTGCTCATATCCAAAATGTATACTATCTGCGCGTATATCTATACTATTTTCTCTTTCAATAGAAAGAATATGTTGTTTGTGCTCCTTATAATCATTAACGTTAATTAATTGTCTTGTTTAAAATATAATAATTGACTTCATTTAAAAACAAAATGAGAGCGAGATGTCACGCCCCGCCAAATTAACAAGGAGTTTCCTTGGGCATCTTGATGCAAGAATGGCTCAATGAAGGTTTTGGAGAGCACATGAGCATTCTAGAAGCATCCGGAATATTATGGAAGGTCTTGGAAGCATCCGGAAGGATTGGGAAGCATTTCGGACAACTCTAGAACTCTCTAGAACCTTAGAGAGTCTCTAGGACACTCCGGAACTCTCTAGAACCCTAGAGAGGCTCAAGGCTCAAGACTACTCCGGAAGTCTCTAGAATACTCAAGATAACACTTAGAGTTGTATAGAAAACTCTAGAAGTCTCTATTCTTGTAAATATCCTAGAATTGTCTAGAAACTTAGGCAAGGGGAAGGATGCCTATAAATAGGGAGGCACCCCTCCCATTTGAGACATAGAGAGTTGGATAGCATTCAAGCTCACTTGTAAAGCTTTGTAAAGTTCTCTCATGCTTAATACAAGTTCTCTCTTTCAAAGATCTTCTCCCTTCATTCGGGTGTTCTAGCCAAAATATTTGTGTGAGAAAGGCTTACTTAGCATAAGGGAAGTGCTAAGGCCACACGAGAAGCTTAGGGAAAAGGAAGCTCGTGACAGTTGGTATCAGAGCAGAAGTTCGATCGGAACTTTGCTTGACATAATGGTAAAGCACGGTGCTACCAAAACTACATCGGGATCAAACCCCTTCGAATTGGCGAAGCATGATGTTGCCAAAGCTGCATCAGGATCCAACCATTCCGAGGAAGTTACGCAAAGGAGGACTCGCGAAGACCTTGTCGACCCTGACGTTCTAAGGCGGGAACGGTCTAAGAACATGATCTCTGTTTTCGTGTCAAGACCCACCCCGAATTTCACCCTGAAACCCGAGCTAAGTCTTGCGGGGTCCAACCCCAAGAACAATTTACCGAAAAGCTCGGCAAACCTTCCTTGAAATAGACAACCCTAACCCGAAAAATTAAAGAGTTACCCTCCTAAAACAAATTTACCAACCTCCAAATCATCCCATAAATATCCAAATACATTAACAACTTCAAATTTTTGAATATACTAGACTAAACATAGATCTTAGCACACCCCTGAAAATATTATACAATAATCTCAAGAGTATTTAGACCTACTAAAACCAACGGAAGCAGGAAAATACCCAAGTAGGTTAAGAAAATATTTATGCTTTCCCAAAATATAATTTCCACAGGAAACACGTTGCATGAGACAGCTCAAAAGCTTTAACTCAAAAATTGGCTAACACGAGACTAGTCTCACTAGTCCCCCAAACTTTAAGAAAAATGCCTCTGAGGCTAAAAGTGTATATATATATATATATTCACACACACACGTATGTATTTACACTCGTCATATTCTTTGTACGAATTCTATGAATAAATACGAAAAATAGAAATTCATACAAGGCTACGACTCTCACGTCACACCATAATGGAATTTTACCTCATTATGGCAAAAAAACACGAGTGTATATATACGTGCATATTCCCTATATAAATTCTTTTATTTATATAAGGCTACGACGATTGCGTCTAACGCTCATGTCACACAATAATAAAATTTATCTCATTATAGCGGAAAAGCATGTATAGCTAGTTAACATTTATTTATATACATACTAACATCATAATCAACCATATATGAATATATAATTACCAAAATTCTCAATTTCGGTTATTCTCCAACAAAAGAAAATATTCATCAATAAATCTTTTGCATGCATATTATTTAAAATAAAAGTCCACTCACAAATTAGGCCTAAGCCTGATGTCGATCCGAGGCCTCCTCACATCTTATTCCAAGAACATAATTAAATCCTCAAATATAACCCAACGCTTATCTAAAATTAGGCAAAATTAATTATGAGCTTTGCACGCTCATCCATGCCTAACATCTTAATTCTCAACTTCGCTTTGATCCATACTTTACCACAATATCGACATCCTTACTACCATTCTCTCGATTCCTAACAACAATTAACCAATAGCTGCATTATATCTCATTAACCGTCATATTTCATAAATTTTATAAAAATCCAAAACCTATTCAAAACTCTTCCAAAAATTCCAAACTTCACATCTACACTCCCCTTAAGAAAACACATCTAAAACCCTAAAAATTTCCTTAACAGCGACGGCCGGCTCCGGCGACCTCCAATGCCTACCAAAATTTAGCACAACCTTCATCTCAACACGCACAACAACTTCCCTAATTAGCACAAACACAAATTCTAGGTTCCCTAGATAGGGTAATCGAACTAAAACAGTGATTTGAGCCCCAAAACTTCAACTCACCGATTCTCCTTACCTAGCTCAAGAGTGAGGGAGTCCTTTGGAGGGATCGCTGCACGGGAGGAGGGCTTTCCAACAAGCTAAGCCGCTCCGGTTATGGTGGCCAGAGGAGGGAGTTCCGGCGATGGAGAGCTACGGCAGCCGGAGCTTCCAAGCGCGACTGCTCCTTCACGGCGACGCTAGGGAAGCTGCCACCAGTCCAGGAAGGAAAAGGGAAGGCGGCTGGACAGCGGCGAATGGCCAGGAAGAAAATCCGGCAAAGGGAGAGAGAAGGTTAGGAAGAAGAAGAGAAGAAAGAGAGGAGAGAAATGGTTTGGGCCTCCCCAAACCGGTCCAACACCAATATACCCACACCAAAAATAAACCAAACTCCAAAAATAACACCACAAAATAAATACCCCAATAAAAATTACCTTTTACTTGCTAAAATTTACCATTTTTACCATCTTCACATTTTTCTCCTACGAATAATTCTACCGTAATAGTTGTCCCCCAAAACCCCTCTACGGACCAATTAAACTATAAACTCATTGACGGAGACGGTAAAACTCTTATTAATACTATGCTAGTAAATAAGGTAAAAATTTAAGAGTCGGGATGTGACATTTCGACTCACGCCTATCTCAGGTGGAGGAGGGCGTGAGTGGCATGGAAGCCCGAGCGGATGATCTAGGCCAAAAGGTAGAAGGCTTAGAGGCGGAGGATGCCGTCATCCACACTGCGATCAAGGACATGGTGGTCCAGCTAGAGAAGTCTTTGCGAGGTGAGATGACGAAGATTCACGAGGAGTTCATGGGGAAACTCACCAAAATGCGTTAAATCCACAAGTATGAGTTGAATAGCACGCTTGCACGCATTGAGGAGATGCATGGGGACTTGGCCCTATGCAAGCACACAATGGCTATGGGAGCCGGCACCAGCGGGATTGTGGAGGCTATGTGCATCGAGGTACCAAAGCCTAAGAGTTTCGGGGGATCGCGCAACACTCGTGAAGTGGATAACTTCTTATGAGGGCTAGACCAATACTTTGGAGCCGTAGGCATCACAGAGGAGGACGCCAAGATTAGGACCGCAGCTCTCTACCTCACCGATACTGTCATGTTATGGTGGAGGAGAAGTCGGGGAGATGTCAAAAAAGGTATGTGCACCATTACTACCTTTGATGACTTTACAATGGAGCTTAAAAGACAATTTTATCTGGAGAATGCCTAGGATGAGGCAAGAGCTCGCTTGCGAAGGCTCAAGCACTCAGGGTATATTCGGGAGTATATTAAGGATTTTACAAACTTAGTGCTTAAAATTCTCGATTTGCCCGATAAGGATGCTCTCTTCAATTTTATGGATGGTCTCCAACCATGGGCTAAGACTGAGCTAAGGCAACATGGGGTGCAAGACCTTGCTACCGCCATAGCCATGGTCGAAAGCCTAATCAACTATGCTAGTCCAAAGGAGTCCACCGCCAAGCCAAAGGAAAAGAAGAGTAGCTATGCCAAAGGTGGGGAAGACAAAAGCCAACGCAAAGACAAGCCTCGTCAAGAGAATTACTCGGCAAGGAGCAAGGATAAGGGCAAGCAAAAGGATACAAGGAACTCGGGTAAACCCAGCAACAATAAATATTTCCTTTGCGATGGTTCACATTGGGCTAGAGATTTCCCACAAAAGAGAGCTCTAAGCGCACTCTTAGGAAGTCATCAAAGAGAGACGGACGCCGAAGCCGAAGGTGACAATGGTGGTGCACACATGGGGTCTATGCAACTATTGAATATGATCTGATCCACACCTAAGGTCCAAGCCAAAGGTTTACTCTTCGTCGATATCACTATAGGTGGGAAGCCAACGACGGCAATGCTCGACACTGGTGCAACCCACAACTTCATCGCGGTTAAGGAGGCCCAAAGGCTAGGACTTAAGGGAAACATAGAGGAGGCTCCGTCAAGGCGGTCAATTCACCAACTCGACCCATTCATGGTGTAGTTCGAGGAGTCAAGACTAGCGTAGGAGCATGGTGTGGGAACTTAGACTTCTTGATTGTTCCAATGGATGACTTCAAAGTTGTCCTGGGGTTGGAATTCCATGATCAAGTCAAGGCAATCCCTGTGTCATTCGCCAACAGCTTATGCATCACGGAAAGCGACAAGTCTTGTGTAGTGCCAACAACTAGAGGCACAAAGCAAGACTTAAAGGTGTTGTCGGCGTTACAATTAAAGAAAGGCATCAAGAGGGAAGAGGAGAGCTACTTGGCCATCCTTAGCAAGTTCGACGATGATGAGCCAAGACCCCAAGATGACATGCCCAAGGAGGTAGGAGCAATTCTTGAGGAGTTCAAAGATGTTTCACTAGCCGAGCTACCTAAGAAACTACCCCCAATGAGAGAAATAGATCACGAGATAGAGCTGGAACCAGGTACCAAACCACCCACCATGAGCGCTTATCGCATGGCGCCTCATGAGTTAATGGAGCTAAGGAGGCAACTGAAGAAGCTTTTAGATGCCGGATTCATTAGACCTTCAAAGACCCTGTTTGGTGCCCCGGTATTGTTTCAAAAGAAGAAAGATGGATCTCTACGCATGTGCATCGACTATCGGGCGCTCAACAAAATCACGGTAAAAAACAAATATCTCGTTCATCTTATTGCCGATCTATTCGATCAGTTGGGTCATGCACGCTACTTCTCAAAGTTAGACCTTTGTTCAAGATATTATCAAGTACACATAGCCGAGGGAGACTAACCGAAGACCGCATGTGTCACAAGGCACTGTTCTTACAAGTTTCTGGTTATGCCCTTTGGTCTAACTAATGCACCGTCGACTTTCTGCACCTTGATGAACAAGTTATTACACCCCTACCTTGATCGGTTCATGGTCGTCTACTTGGACGACATAGTGGTGTATAGTAGAACCTTGGAGGAACATGTAGAGCACTTGAGGGAAGTGTTCAAGGTGCTATGGGAGAACGAGTTATACATAAAAAAGGAGAAGTGCTCCTTTGCTAAGCCGGAGGTGCTGTTCTTGGGACACAAGATCAAGGACGACAAGCTAATGATGGAGGATTGCAAGGTGCATGTCATTCAAGAATGGGAGCCACCCACCAAGGTACATGAGTTGAGGTCTTTTCTTGGGCTAGTGAACTACTACTGCCGCTTTATCAAAGGTTATTTGGCGAGAGCCATTCCATTAACCAACCTTCTCAAGAAAAACAAGGCATGAGATTGGACAACGAGGTGTCAAGAGGCCTTTAAAGACTTGAAGAAGGCAATATGCGAGGAGCCCGTACTCAGCTTACCCGACCACACTAAGTCTCTAGAATACTCAAGATAACACTTAGAGTTGTATAGAAAACTCTAGAAATCTCCATACTTGTAAATATCCTAGAATTGTCTAAAAACTTAGGCAAGGGGGAGGATGCCTATAAATATGGAGGCACCCCTCCCATTTGAGACATAGTGAGTTGGATAACATTCAAGCTCACTTGTAAAGCTTTGTAAAGTTCTCTCAAGCTTAATACAAGTTTTCTCTTTCAAAGATATTATCCTTTCATTCGAGTGTTCTAGCCAAAGTGTTTGTGTGAGGAATGCTGACTTAGCATAAGGAAAGTGCTAAGACCGCATGAGAAGCTTAGGAAAAAGGAAGCTCGTGACAGAGAACTTTCTTCCCCTTGTGGTGGCTAACCTTAGGATTTGGTCGTTCTGAAATTTCTTTAGACCACGACACTTTGGTTGTGGTCATTGTCCGGTGAGTCTTCTTGGCTCATGTACCCCTCCCTACCTTTCAACCAATCGGCAACAGATTTCCTCTTTCATCGTTTTCCCGATGAGACTCATATCCTGCCCCTTCTATGTCACTTCGACGTCGAGACTTCTCTTCTGTGAGATCTAGTCGGTTACTTGTGTCTTTCTGTTGCAGGGAAGATGGTGAACAACGTCATTCTGGCTGTGTGGATCAATTCGGATATGGGAACCCTGCTCCATTGAATCTTCTCTGTTGGTGGTGATATGATTTGTGGGTGTCGCCTCTATGATTCGACAATGGGTTGGCTTCCAGATTGGATAAGGCACTGTAGTGATTCCTGGTTTCGATTGATTCCCGATTGCTGGGGGTTTAGCGGCCATGCTTTCAGAGTGCTCTCGGTTTCTAGGTTTAGTGGCAGTGTAGCTTTGATAACGGTGCGACCATGCAATCTAATGACTTGGCGGAGAGTTGCAGGACGACGCCATTTTCCCGTTGTGTTGAAGTAGACTGAGATTTGGGTGCCCAGAGGCTAGGTGCCCAAATCAATATTAGATGGGCCTAGGCCTTTTTCAAATATGCTTTGGCGTATCTAATTTGAGTTTTGGGCAGGATTTGGGTCTACATATGGGACTCGGGCCGCTTGCATCTATGGATATTTGATCCATTTCAGTTGTCTAAAATGATTTTGTATTGGTTCTGGTTCTTAGGAGTTTGACTACTAATTCACGAGTTATTTACACCCTCGGTTACTTTCAAACTTTTGGTGTGCTATTCACCTCTCCTAAATGGTCGTCATCGGTTACGGTTATGGTTACTATCATATTTTCACTGCTTTTGTATGCAGTGCAACGATGTCGTTCGACATCAAATCACGTTTTGGTTATTTCTCATTATAGATGCGTTTATGCATTTGGTAATCTCTAATTTTTTTTTCATTATAGATGCGCTTGTGCATCTTGTTATGTTTTCTTACTTTCTTATGATGTTTTTACAGTTTACATTGTGCTATGTGCTTTACAATTTTTATTAATATATATTTTTCTTCCTTAATAAAATAATAATAATAATAATTGACGTACATTCAAAGAAAAACCATAATTCAAATGGATATGCATGCATTAACTTGGATTTGTAATTCAATGATGAAAGAAAAAAAATTACAAAGATTCACAGAGAACAAATCACACGTTAAGATGATACAAATTAAATGGACAGAAGATTTTTTGATTGAAACCAAACTCCATAGAAACAAAGGGAAACTGGAAAAGTACTACTAAAAGACTGCAAACTCCCACACCCCTTCATCCCTAGTACGTGCTACTTTTTTTGAAATACTCTAGCTAGTACTACTTCTTGGTCTTCGTGTTCCACACTTCACTTCTCTTCAACTCGCCATATTCCTTCCAAACCTGATCCCTTGCCTTTTTTGTAATCTCGAGGCACTCCTTTCTTCTCTTGTCCAATTCCTTAATTTCTTGATCAAAGTCTGCCAGCTTTCCCATGATAATTACTTCCGGATCCTCAATTCCCAAATCTACTCTTCCCTCATCATTTGCAATGACCTTATGAACACGAGACACGATGTCATCCAACTCATCCAACTCTTTAATGGCTTCTCTGGTTCCGGCTTCCATCGACTTAATTAGACCCTTCTGTGTCTCCAGAGTTGACGTATAATCTTGAATCAGATTAAGAAGCCAGTGTCGTCCCTCTTTAAATACTGGCGAACAAGCATGAACAACGGCCCCACCAGCAAAAACTCCGGCAATACATGGATGAGCGGTCAAGGCCGAAGCAACTGGCGGAAAAGCCATAGCCGCCGCCATGATGGTGCAAACAAAGAGAGCAGACAACGTACCTATGAACACCACATTTACAACCTTCTTTAAAGTACGAGCAAGCTCCTGCTTCTTATCAAACTTGAGATTTCGTTCTTTCAACTTGTTAAGCATATCTAGATGTTGGTCCCGCAAAGACTTCACCTTTGCAACAACTGCTTCTTGAGAAAGGCGATATTTCGTTATAGACTCGTTGAGCTTCTTGGACACTTCCCTCTCACGTACCACATCTGCGATACATGAATGGACCACATGAGCCGACTTGATAAAGCCATGCAATTCCAATGTGCAGAGTTGAAGCGTCTGCGAGCTATTGTCCAAGTACTCCATCATCAAATGATCCACGACCTTCTCATTTGCCGTCATCACAATACCCGCCTCCTCGCCCTTAGCCTCAAGTATCTTTTGTTTGCATGCCGAGATTTCGCTCACGATCTTCTCGTCGGACTGCGTCAGATACTTGAGGCCTTTTTTCAACCGATCAAAACCGGTGGTGCTGTGCCTGACTACTTCTTCGGCGCCGGTTCTGAGTTTGGCGTCGAAGTCTCGCAAGTCTTTGTCATCTTCGCAATCCGCCTCATACAATCTCATCAAGTGATTCAAGTCTTCACTACTTGAATCACTTGGTTCGGAAGTGATGATGGGATCAACCTTCGATGTCTTCCGCTCTGGCTTTGCTTGAACACCGCCCATTATATTACACCGCCCACGAAAACCCGAATTCTAAATCTCTTTGTTTGTGTGAGCTAGATCGACTCTATATATACAGGTAGCTTCGGATCGTACTAAGACAATTCAACACGTCTTAGCCATGTATAATTTCTTAGCAATGGTCGGTCACGCCGGCTAGTAATTAATTTCCTCCGTCCTTCCTAAGTCCCTGACCGTGTGGAGCTTCGCTACTCCGGTCTCCAAGAAATTCCCAATGGTTTTGTACTCTTATTTTTGTCTCCAAGAAATTCCCAATGGGTTTTGTACTCTTATTTTTGTCCTTGTGGAGTCTTCAACTAACCCAGTTGGTGCTGATTTCTATTTTTCCCTCCACGTTAGCTTACTAGACTTGATGGCATGGATGTCATGTGGAAATCCAGGGAGGGAGCGTTAGGTAGGTAGGCATGGTTGTTGTGCTTACACAAATTAGGTTTTTCTTTCTTTTTTTTTAATTATTATTTTTTATATCAACAGCTATCCATCAGTAGAGAAATCTCCGTATGTACTAGGGAACCCATATACTAGAAGCAAATATGATTATTTTTCAATTCTTTATTTATTTATTTATTTTTGAAAATAGGGGTTATTGGAAAAGAAGATAGTTTACGATCCAATTGGGTGTCACAATATTCTAAAGAACAAATAAATGACATCGAATTTAAACCAATGCAACCTACAGAAAAAGATAAAACAACAAATCTGTCACATCCCAGGACCCATTCCGCCGTAACACGATATTGTCCGTTTTGGGCCCGCCGGCCCTCACGGTTTTGTTTCCGGCAGCTCAGGAGCAGCTTCCCAGTAGGTCACCCATCCTGGGATTGCTCTCGCATCATCATGCTTAACCTCGGAGTACCCAACCCCTCCGAAGCCGCTGAGCCACCAAAAGGCCTCGTGTTAGATTGGAGATGGGCATGTACATATACAACACATAACCCCTCTCCGTTTGGCCGATGTGGGATATCACAATCCACCCCCCTTGGGAGTCCGACGCCCTCGTCGGCACACTCGCACCACACGGCAGAGTGGCTCTGATACCATTACTTTTCAATTCAATTTACATTATCATCTTCCAAACACTCAACAAATCTGGAAACCAAACTTCAACACCTGGAATTCCGAAAGAATCCATACTGGCTACACGATTAAAATAATATAACTGACATCTCACTCCACGATTCCAAACTTGCTTGAAACTCAACATTTAGTGCCATCAATAAAATTTTAAAAATTCCCCGACTGTGGCACAACAAGAAGTTGTCACAACGCACTGACGAATAACTTTTGTAAAACCAACAATCTAAGTCATTCTAATTAGTGTTTTAACAAACTTCAACTAACCCACAATAGAGACCAAAATCATCAGAAATTTTACTATTTACCGACTATGTTTATCCGCAGTAGAAAGCAGTTGGGAACATTTTGGAATAATGCTGGTTATGTCAGCACGTATTCTGGTTCCTACAACTGACACGACCCACCCCAAATTTCACCTTGAAACCCGGAGTAACTCGTGCGGGGACCACCTCCAAGGAAAGTTTACCGAAAAAAAAAAAATCGGCATAACCTCCCTTGAAAATGGACAACCCTTCCTAATAAAAACCTGCAAACACTTCTGAAAAATCCAAATCCAACCTTAAACTCCTGGAGCCTTCGTGCTCCCCAAATCACAACATCTCCCAATTTAATTACTAACTTAAACAAGAAAATCTCATAGCCCACAGCCACAGTTCAGAGCAACTATACTTGAAAGGAAAAAGACTAGAAATATTTTAATCTTCTCAAAGACTCTAAATCCTTCGTTGAACTACCACTAACGTTTACACGTAAGTGAGTTCAGTGATACCTGCTCCAGAGTACGAGTACCCGTAGGTATACACACTCTTTCCTGAGCAATGGAAATAGCTAACCCAAATAAAACGCATACATTTGCTATCACCATCGGAATCAAATCTCCTAACGTCACGCAACAACTTTGTCATTACGCTGCTCACAGCTCGACAATGAAGCCCACCTGCTAGGAAACTAAAGTTCACACATTCCCACATGCTCATAGGGGTTAAAATTAAGACCTGCTAATCGAACAGATTTAAGGATGCACACACTGCAGAACTGCCACAATCATGTCTAATACCGAGGCACTTTGCGGAGTCAAAGCTCTCGCAAGTCCACAAGATAACCTCGCTCTGCCTAAGTGACCAGTCCACCAATAAAATATAACCTCGATTCTCGAAATGACATTATGAAGAGATCAATTACCACAACACTGAGGTCTCTCCGCCAAAACTATAACATTACCATTTTGTGCACCACAAACTAGCAACTTATGGGAATTCCAATTCTTTCTTGATTCTGCTATCTCTACCAATGTCTTTACCACAAATCAGAAGACAATCTGAAGCATGACTATCATGTGGAAACTCCCATGCTCGCCATAACAAAATTGACTAATAATGCCCACGAAAAATTGGCACAGTCAATTCATGATGCCAAACTTGACGTTGAAATCCACAAAAATAGAGCCCATTTCTTAAGCATTGACAAAATTTACATCTCCAGCCATGCTACTTAATTGGGTGCAATCGCGACCCCAAGAGCAGTAAATAAAAGCACATGGCTCACTCTAGCCGTTCCATAAGAATGGTTCGAAAAACCAAAACCTTTGAACTCGACAAACATACTTCTTTTCTACCTCCATAAATAATTAATCTGATAGCAGAAAAAGATCTGAAATTCAGATATGCTCAAGTCTCCTACACATCCCAGGGCCACGACTTCCCACCAAAAAGATTCTTCGAAAACCGAGCTTGCAATAACATGTGACTAACAAAAGCAAAGACAAATACAAGACCCACTACTACACCTTGTGGTTCACCAACCAACGAAAACCATGAATTCAAGCAAGAATCAAAACTCATGGCTTAACTCAACTCAAGCTCCAGAAGAAAATAATTTAAAGCATACGAAAAGCAAGTCCTCTAACTTCGAGCTCAAAAGCTCCACAAATCTCCAATATCTGCCAGAACCCGCTTAGAAATCGCACTAGAAACTTCCACTAATCATGCTGACCCAACGGATGAATGCACAACCAAATAACGAAGACCTCCCAAATCAAACTTGGATCAATGAGTGGTCCCACCACAATACGATCCCGAGAAGACACATTGATCAACCTATCCACAAATCTACTATTCCCATTTTAAATCTCTGAATAAACTTTGACTCGAAAAACTTCTTGAGTCAACAGGGGGAAACCTCCTCCCCTGAAGCTACAACATAAATCACACCCACAACGCCACACAAACCATCTAATCAACATCACCAAGCGACTCTCAAACTACCACACAGGATTTATGGCACCAAGATTCATTGCTTAAATGAACTCCAGCTCACTTGGGATCACCACTGGATTTATTTCAGATCCATGACTACGACAAAACTACCAATTTATCAAAATTTCGACAACTAACCAGAATCTCTAACCCTTCAAATCGAAGCGTTGAATTCGCACGAGATGCTCACCCTAGCATCTTAATCATAACCCAATCAATCATTGATCAAATGAAAGGAATGCCAACTGAGTTCCCAACTCGCAATTGAACTCTAACAATTTATGCTATCAACTCGATAACCCTTGGAAAGGCATAATCCAAATACCTCTTTCCTTAATCAAAATAGGATGATCACTTAAGAGGTCGGCGTACAGAGGCATAGTCTTGAAGATATAAACATTTATGGCACAATACTGTCCATAATTAAGACAAGAATAACTACATCACAAACCTAATCAGCACATAGTGTCTAAAGCATATAATGCTAATAGATCCGCCGCGGTCGGACCATCACTCTATAGACACTAAGTGTGACCAAGAATATGAGGTAGTACTAAAAGAGAAAGGAATCGAATAACCTAATGCTCTGATACCATTGTCACATCCCAGGACCCATTCCGCCGTAACACGATATTGTCCGTTTTGGGCCCGCCGGCCCTCACGGTTTTGTTTCCGGCAGCTCAGGAGCAGCTTCCCAGTAGGTCACCCATCCTGGGATTGCTCTCGCATCATCATGCTTAACCTCGGAGTACCCAACCCCTCCGAAGCCGCTGAGCCACCAAAAGGCCTCGTGTTAGATTGGAGATGGACATGTACATATACAACACATAACCCCTCTCCGTTTGGCCGATGTGGGATATCACAAAATCAATGAAAACGAACGTTGGGGGAGACCAAACTTATCTCATCTATATTGGTAGAGAATGAAATGAGAGGCTCGTCACACCAAGGCAACGCAAACCGCAACAAACCTCTTTTTCTTTTTCTTTTTTTTGATAAAGGGATGACACATTTATTAGCAAGATCTCAGCCGCTACTTGATCATTTCGTACCCTGAAATTATGAAAGGTTCAAAAGTTTATTGAAGATGTAGCATAAACATTAAACAATTACTCTGTCTCTACTACTCTATCAAAACGTTACTAAACTTGCGCTATTCACAATTATTGAGATTCACCGAGAAAATTTTGGCTAGTTTTTGATTGTTAGTTTGTTACAAAATAATTTTGGCTACTTTCTGGTTTACATTATTGTATTTTTGGATATTTATGTTAGATTTCTCATGATGCTTTAGCAAGTGAGTAATTTGAGTGTGACTAGCAGAGCATGTTAATTAAACGCAATATATATAAAGGCTTTTCCGTTTCTAAAAATCATTGGTTATATATATTAGAGCAGCTGTTCCGGCAATCTTGTGATTGGCCTTAAGTGCTTAACATTAATCAACTCAATTAGAATTGAATCTTACTCTTGCTCTTGGTGACCTTGATGCTCGTAGAATTGTTGAAACCTCATCTCTTGCCTCTGATATCTGGGACTTGCAATTCCTTGCTCTTTCCATCAATTCATTAATTTTCTTCAGAAGACACTCGATACTTTCAATATTGAGATTTACGTCACCCTCAATTACACAGTTGAGATGGGATTCTATGTCAACACTACTGAGATCCGTCTGAATGCCTCCCAACTCCTTAATGGAAAGCATAATTCCGATTTGCATTAAGCGAATAACATTATCCTGATAGTCGAGAGGACTTTCATAATCTTCAATCCAAGACAGAGTCCAATGGTGACCGGCTAGTGTTGGGATAATAGCAGCAGCAATGGCAAGTGCAACAAGTGGAGCAGCCATAACGGCCACCACAACTGTGCAAGCAAACTCAGCAGCTGCAGCACCAATGAATATTATATGAGTGACCAGCCTCAAACAGCGTTTCCAAGCACGAGTACAATCATATTTCTTGCGAGGCTTTCCTACTTGGTCAGTCAATTCTCCACCAAATTTTCTTCGCTGTGCAATCAAATATTTAATCTTTTCGAGCAACATTTGATCTGCAAAACGCTGATTGTGGACTCTATCTGAGGCCCCCTTGACAAGCTTCAATTTCTCCAAAATTCTCTTGTAACCATCATCAATTCCTCCGCCCTTAACTTGAATCAGACATTTCTCATATGACTCTAGGAACATGCCCAGTTCAGTTAGGAAATCCTTATCGTTCTTGTAAGCGTCCTCGTATGATCTCCAGAGATCTCCATCACGTTTGCAAACCTTTGTAAAGATCTTTCGACTTAAGTTTCTTACTCCCTTCATTCCCATGTCAGTATACCCCGCCACAAACTCTTAACTTTGCCGAATTCACAAAAGCATTTCTCAACTTTCCATTATGAAGGGAGTGAGAAACTTTGCTGAATCCACAACAGCATTTCACAAAAGCAGTATTGCCATTTCATTATATGTGCGCTATACTGCAATAAGATGACATTGGCAATCTCAAGGCAATAAGCTAGCTAGATTCAGAGAAAGAAATCAGATCAAGTAGTTTCTGGGCTTATTGAACCAAACAATGCAGAGGATATAAGACCACATTGAAATCTCAAATTAACCTGTATGTATATTATATATATATATACACACACACATATATACTTATATATACTCTCTTAATTTAATTTCTTGAATATAACGTAACATACGTACTGAAGTATGCTTTCAGTGAAACGATAATTAGATGATGTTGGTATATATATATCAGAGATACCTTGGTCCGGTAACCAACAGCTCTGCATCTGATCGAGGTTGTCAAAGCTAGCTAGCCAAGCTTTCCCAGCGATCTACCTGTATGGACTTGCTAGCTATCTGCAACTTCAGCTTCAGCGAATGCTATAAACTTTGAAGTGTTGGTGATTGGTTAAAACTCGATCGAGCAAAAGGACCACATAGAGATAAGAATCTCATCACATGCTTTCGTTCAGTAGGTTTGCATTAACGTTCTTTGAATGATGGTTTTCCTTGTCTGCCACTTACTGGTCTTTTGTGCTAGCTGGTAGTCGGGACTAGCAGTGAAATTTTGTACTTGTTTGTTTTCTTTCAATTATTGACGAACTAGAATCAAGTGAGACACTATTGATCGAGTATTTAAACAAAAACTGTGTAAAAGATCGATCATTCGATCTACTGCTAATACCAACGACTGCAAAACCAAAAGCTTAGTGGCAGGGATCAAACTTTTCAACCTAGCTAGCCTGGATCTCCTCCAGTCCTCCGGACCTCTTCTGCGAGCTAGAGGGGTTAAGCTCAACAATGATGGTTCTCAGTTTTCTTTCACTAGCTTTTTACAGGAAATTGTAAGCATTGTAGACTATAGTCATATATTTAGCTATTAATCTTTCAAAAATAAAACTAATTTATTGCACACATGCAAACTTATATATACATTATATTACAAGCTTGGAGACCTTTATTCTACACCATCGACAGAATGTCATTTATTCTAAAAATGGAAAACTGTAATTTATTCTTGATTTTAGGAAGCTGAACTAGCAAACTATAGGAATGCTGACAAAAAAAGAGAAAAAAAAAAAGAGGATTAAATCCTCTCTATCTTCACCATCTACTTATAATAACCAAAAGTCCAAAACTAGCTAGCTGACCTAGCAAGCCACTAGGCGGAAGCCTAAACATCAAACTGATCGAAGGCAGGACACCAACTAATCTAGCGAAAGCACCATTACGTATGTACTACAGGATAAGAGGATATAATTTATTGTCTGATTCTGTTGCGCAAGTCATCCCTTGCCTGCATTGTTTCGGCGCTGCATTTCATTGCTTCTGCATCCAAATCGTCTATCTTCTTCATGAACTGTTCCAGCTTTTGCTTCATATCCTTCATTAAGAAATCTACGTCACTCATTTTAACTGCAGTGTTGGTTTTGGCCAAAAGTGAATCTATCTCGTTTACAACCTGATTAATACGAAACTTAATGTTACCCAACTCCGTAATGGATGCCTTACTTTCTCTATGTACTGTGTCTATGTCCTTCTTCTTGTTGTCCAAATCCTCTTGTTTCTTATCATAATAAGACATCACTAATGAACCCCCAACTTTTAAAGGTGCTGCAACAGCTGCCATAAACCCGGCCTTGACAACATATTCTGAAACTTTCTCATGATTACTAACACATTCTTGTAGTGACTCAAGATGTGGATGAGTAGCAACATTATTAGTTGCACATGAAGCAGCATCCGCTGTACTAGAAGCACCATCCGCTGTACTAGAAGCACCATCAGCAAAATCTACAACACCAGAAGCAATGTCTGCTAAATCTGGTAAGAAATCTGCACCTAGGAGTCCCGCACAAATCACAGTAATCGTAGAAATGCTCTTATATGTAAGACTTGTGTGTTTCTTCTGGGTACCAACACGATTCTTTTCTTCATCAATTTTAACAATTTCCTGCTCCAAATTCCTGCACAGCTTTTCAAACTGCGTTATCAGAGCTTTGATCTTTTGGCGCAAGCTTTCAGCAGAATGAGCATGGATGTCTTCAGAGGATTTGAGATTCTTCAGTTTCTCCAAAATCTTCAAGCAGTGCTCAGCTTCCATTTTGCTTTCAAGAAACTGTAGAACCACATATTGTGTATATGAATGACTATCCCGAGCTGACTTCACGAACTGATCCAATGCAGAACAAAAATCCAGCAGCTGCTCACTATTGTTCAAGTACGCATTGACGACCAGCTTGAAGCTCTTGTTGCTGGTCGAATATCTTTTTTGCATGCCAAGTTTGCAGAGGCAGCTTGGCCATTCATGTAGGAAACAAATATCGTCACTTCTTTCAGAAAAGCAAGAGAAAACCCTCTTTCTTATGTATGTTGTTGACAGCCTCGGTACGTGTGCTTATGTTGTTGGCAAGGTCATTCACTTCAGGATCATCCTTCAATGATTCCAATTGTTCATCATGCTTCTTCTTATATGACTCTCCCATCTTTTTTTTGTTACTAAAGCTCACTATTTTTTTTTTTAAACTTTTTATTAAATAACTCACACACCCTTACATATGTCAATGAGGTTTGAACCCATGACCTCAACGTTGTCAGTTAGGCTACCTGACCAATCAGGTCACGGCTACTAAAGTTCACTAGAAATCCCAAAATCTGGCTCACTGCAAAAAAACACAGTTTATTTTAGTCCGAATTTATTCACGCTTTTTTTTATTATCAAGTGAACATTAAGTAAAGTGAAGATATTGGATCCCAAGAGGTTCAAACTCTTGTAAACTCTAATGCAAAGTCTTATTATTCCAAATTTTCATGAAAATATTTATACATATAAGCAATAGCACGCGGAGTAATTATTCTCTGTACCTGGAATACCACGTGATATTGTCATGTGGTGTTCACAACCATTCATATTACTAAAATTTAAGTGGGGACCAACATGGGGTGGAAAAAATAAATTAAATAGACCAATCAGAAATAAGATAAGCACACTTAATTAGACCAATAACATTAGAAGGGAACAAATGTCATGTGGTGTTCCGAGTACAAATAATAATTTCCGTGACGAGGAGCATAGGGAGGGGGTCGACTTTAATTGAAAAGTTTGTTTTTGTCTGTTATACATGTATGCGATATATGCAAACATTTTGATTCATTTGACCCTTTAAAGGCCTAATTTGGTATTGTTTTTAAAAATAAAAAAATAAATCAGTTTATTTTTACTTTTTTAGATTTAAAACTGTTAGGTAAGAATAATAATCAGTTTTTTTTTCCCATCATAATAGTCCAATAAACACAGATTATTGAAAGCATATAGGAGGCTGCTACACCTAGTATATGGAGTATCTTTGCTTTACTACTTTAAAAACTAAGCATATAGTCCTAACAGAACACCATTATTCTGGAACAATTATCAGGATCTTTTTCAATATATATATATATCAGGGCCCTTCTAATGAGGGATCTCTTTTTTTGTTCATTTCTAGGGATATGTTCACACCATTAGATCTGTTTTTTAATGGACTTGAATGGTTGAGATTAAAACAAAAAACTTAACACTTATGTCAAACCTACACCGTTCAATATTATTAAAAATAAATCCCTCATTTGGATGACTTAACGATCACCAAATTTTCTGAAAATTTGTAGATATGATCTACTCATATAGCCCAACGAACTGAACGGTGAAGATTTGATTTTGTAATCGAAAAGTTCGTCAAATGATCTATCCCTAGAAATGAACAAAAAAAAGGATCCCTCATTGGAAGGGCCCTGATATATATATATATATATATATATATATATATATATATATATATAAGCCTTGGTACACAAATCAATCAGTACTTCAGATGACTGTGATCAAGAGTTTCAAAGTCTAGATACATACATATATATATATATATATATATATATTATCATGTTCAAATATCCTCATTTATTCAAAAGGTACGGATTTTCTTAATTGACCAACTTTTAGATTATATTTTCTCATCTTAACAATTCATATTGTAGGTATATATGAGGAGATCATCTCTATAAATTTTCAGCCAAATTAATAATCGTAAGGTATCGAAACTACATGATTACAATGAACGAACAAAATCTGTTCAACAAGAACAGTTCGTGTAATTCACAATTTTGAATACCTTATTTTCAATTTGGCTAAAATTTTGTAGAGATGATCTACTCATATGTACCTAAAAAATAAATAGTTGAGATGAGAAAATAAGATTGAAAAGTATGTCAATTAAGAAAATCCGTACATTTTGAATAAATAAGGAGGTCCGTATCTGAAAAAGCTTATACACACACACACAGTTGTTATCCAAAGCGAAGCTTCGCTTTGAAAGTTTTGGTGTGAAGTTCCTTATTTGACTCACTTTTCGGTCATATTTTCACATCTCCATCGTTCAGTTTATTAATATTAATGTATAGATCATTTCGGTAAAATTTTATCCAAATTGATGATCGTTGAGGTATCGAATTAGATAAAATCATTGAACAAACCAGAAATCTGTTTTACCAGAACTGTGTGTAAATAACAATTATGAAAACCCAAACGATCACCAAATTCGATGAAACTTTGCAAAAGTGATCTATGCATTAGGTCTACATATTGAACGGTGGAGATGTGAAAATATGACTGAAAAGTGAGTCAAATAAGAAACTTCACACTTTAATTTTAAAGCGAAGCTTCGCTCTAGTTAGGATATATATTATATACAGGCCGGATCAAAGACGCACGTCCGCACCGGCCTTAAAGTGCGGACGTCCCTTCGTTCACTACCGTACGGCACCGGCGAGGGCGCGCCTCCACCCCAGCAGTCTCCAGCAGCGTCCCATACCACTTTCCCTCGCCGGTGAGTCCGTCGAATTCCAGTTTTCTGGCCAGATCACCCAAAACTTCAAACAAAGTCGATCTGGCCTGAAAACTGAAATTCGGCGGACTCGCCAGGGATGGAAAGTGGTCGGGGACGCTGCTGGAGTCTGCTGGGGTGGAGGCGCGCCCTCGCCGACGCCGTACGGTGGTGAACGGAGAGACGTCCGCATTTTATGAGCAGCTCATGTGTGTGTGTGTAACACACACACAATTACCTTAAAGTGTATGAAACTAGGTAGATGAAAACACCAATCCAAAACTAGGAAAAAATAATTCTTGAGATAAAATTTTCAAAAGAAAAATCATAACATTTCAGCAACACATTACATTATTAACGATGAATTGAGAGAGGAGATTTTGGGAGAGCTGACCTTTAACTCAGAAAAGAAAACCTTTGGTTAGTCTAGAGTGAAGAAGTAGAAGAGAGAAATACTCTAGCTGCAAGAAGAAACTTGAAGTTTGGGTGAAGAGGTGTAGCTCCTCTTCCCTTGTTTTTATAGCAGCTGGTTGATTTTTTGTTTTTTTTCAACTCAAGGAACCGGCCGGCCCAGGTTCGTCTTAGTTTCTCTTTGGCTTCAATTTTAAGATATTACAATTTGTGCATATAATTAGTTTTCCTTGGGTTTGTTGTTGTTTTTTAAACCTTAAATCTAATCCTAGACCCCAAACCCTAAACTTTAGTCCAAACTCAACAAAGACCCATGAAAGTCATTTCACAAAAAATAGAAAATCTTGTTTTATAATTTAGTTGTAATAAATACATATGTCAATATTTAATTAGAATGTAGGACCACGTCATACTGTCACGTGGTCTTTTTGACTCCTGTAACATCTAAAAATTTCTCATGCATTGATTCGTGTCTTTATTTTCTTTACTTATTCTTATTCATAAATCTCTGTTCCTTTTTCTTCAACCTTCATATTAATGATCAAAAACCTAGCTATGAGTGTTACTAGAATTATTAGAGCTTTAAGAGTGTCTCCAACAGTATTGCTATTTCGATCTGTGCCGACAGTGTATTGTCCATTCAACTTTTGTGCACATCAGAACATACCTATAAACCAAGCCGTCAGACTTGCGGCCTCTCTTGCAGGGGCGGAGCTATATGTTGGCAAGCCTGGGCAAATGCCCACCCATCTTTTGGATTTCTCACAAATTAAGATGAACTTTTCTCACAAATTTATTGCACAATTACAACTTATTGATGATCTTGCCCAACCAAGATCACCGCAGGAAGAAAACAAAGAGGTTTCAGGGAGTTCAGGCTTCCAGCAAGTCAGCAACGTACGCCCCTGCCTGTGAATGAATGATAATGTTGTTTTAGTCTGCCCAAGCAAGAAAACATTTCTAGATCCGCCCTTGCTCTCTTGTCCCAGTAGATGGCTGAAAATTAGCTGGTGGAATTAAGTCCATTGAAGGGAGAAGTTTTACGCCATTCTCAAATTAACCTTTCTAACTTGATCGAGAAACTTTTGACCAGGTTTATGGGTATGAATAAAACCACAGAATAAACCACAGACCTGTGGATATACGAATAAAACCGCTCTTTTTAATTTCGCATCTTTTAATTAAGAGTAAATGACAATTTACTACTAATTTAACATCCTTTTAGCCCATTCCAATGAAAATCTATTCAGCAACCCAATTCCAATGAATTTTAACAAAAAGACGTCAATACCCTCACCCTAATTTAACTCTCTTTCTCCTCTTTTTCCCCGATCATTATCTCTCTCTCTCAGAAAACTCTCCACCACCATTGAAGCAATCTCACTGTACTCCGAGACCTTCTCGGCCGTCTCGGTACTCTCCATCGCCGACTCTTTGTCGTCCTCCACCACCACCACCACCGGCTGCTTCATCTTTGCAGAGGAGGAAGGAGCAGCCGCCTTAGATTGCTTCGCCTTCGGCTTCGACTTCATTGCCGCCTCGATTTCAATGCACGGTTGCAAACCACGAGGAGGAGCAGTGCGTCGTCGCCGGCAAGCCACGAGGAGGAGCAGTGCGTCGTCGCCGGCAAGCCACGAGGAGGAGCTCCGATCTCCAACTCCAAGCATCTTCATCATGCCGTCTCGGTCCAACATGCCTTTGCCGGCAAGCCGATTTGCCGGAGGCTCAAGGAGAAGATTCGATCTCCAAGCCGCCGAGCTCCGAGTGATACAACCCAACTATCTTCCAATCTATGTTGATGATCTTAATAAACTTTGGCCGCCACGCTTCTATAAGCAGCACAATTTGTGCCCCAGAAAACTTTGTCTGTGTGGTAGTTCACTCCCACAGAGAAGAAAATAGAATAATAACTCACAACAGTGGAAGGATAACTGGTTTGTGCATTGTTGACCCATATTGCTTGGTTGGCTGACCCGGTTGAACCACACAACTTCATCTTCTTCTTTCATTTGATTTGCAGATAATGAAAAGGAAAGCGATGTGTATGAAAACTAATGAAGATCAAGAATCAGAAAGAGACATTTTATAGAGGTAATCTGTTCTATGCATAATTGTTTTCGTTTGATAAGAATTCATTTGTGTATGATTGAATAATAGTGTTTTTTAATACCTCGTAGCATTGACGGTTGGAAATTCTGTATTAGTAATGCTTCAGTTATGTGTTTGATAAGAGAATGATGTGAAGTAGTTCATTACTAGGAGGTAGTAAATTTGAAGTAAACTTCATTTTTTCGCATCTAAGTTGATTTTTCTCCTTTTCAATGTGAATTATGGCATTGGAGCTACTGTTTTGCAAGTTTACTACCCCTAGTAAAAGTTTACTAGGGGTAGTAATCTTCATTTTTTCGCATCTAAGTTGATTTTTCTCCTTTTCAATGTGAATTATGGCATTGGAGCTACTGTTTTGCAAGTTTACTACCCCCAGTAAAAGTTTACTAGGGGTAGTAATCTTCATTTTTTCGTATCTAAGTTGATCTTTCTCTTTTTCAATGTGAATTATGGCATTGGAGCTACTGTTTTGCAAGTTTACTACCCCCAGTAAAAGTTTACTAGGAGTAGTAATCTTCATTTTTTCGCATCTAAGTTGATTTTTCTCCTTTTCACTGTGAATTATGGCATTGGAGCGGTTGTTTTGCAAGTTTACTACCCTAGTAAAAGTTTACTAGGGGTAGTAATCTTCATTTTTTCGCATCTAAGTTGATTTTTCTCCTTTTCAATATGAATTATGGCATTTGAGCTACTGTTTTGCAAGTTTACTACCCCCAGTAAAAGTTTACTAGGGGTAGTAATCTTCATTTTTTCGCATCTAAGTTGATTTTTCTCATTTTCAGTGTGAATTATGACATTGGAGCTGCTGTTTTGCAAGTTTACTACCCCCAGTAAAAGTTTACTAGGGGTAGTAATCTTCATTTTTTCGCATCTAAGTTGATTTTTCTCCTTTTCAATGTGAATTATGGCATTGGAGCTGTTGTTTTGCAAGTTTACTACCCCCAGTAAAAGTTTACTAGGGGTAGTAATCTTAATTTTTTCGCATCTAAGTTGATTTTTCTCATTTTCAGTGTGAATTATGACATTGGAGCTGCTGTTTTGCAAGTTTACTACCCCCAGTAAAAGTTTACTAGGGGTAGTAATCTTCATTTTTTCTCATCTAAGTTGATTTTTCTCCTTTTAAGTGTGAATTATGGCATTGGAGCTGCTGTTTTGCAAAGTTTACTACCCCCAGTAAAAGTTTACTAGGGGTAGTAATCTTCATTTTTTCGCATCTAAGTTGATTTTTCTCCTTTTCACTGTGAATTATGGCAATGGAGCTGCTGTTTTGCAAGTTTACTACCCCCAGTAAAATTTTACTAGGGGTAGTAATCTTCATTTTTTCGCATCTAAGTTGATTTTTCTCCTTTTCAGTGTGAATTATGGCATTGGTGCTGCTGTTTTGCAAGTTTACTACCCCCAGTAAAAGTTTACTAGGGGTAGTAATCTTCATTTTTTCGCATCTAAGTTGATTTTTCTCCTTTTCACCGTGAATTATGGCATTGGTGCTGCTGTTTTGCAAGTTTACTACCCCCAGTAAAAGTTTACTAGGGGTAGTAATCTTCATTTTTCTCCATCGTTTATGGTAGTTGCTTGAAAATACTGTTTTGCAAGTTTACTACCCCCAGTAAAAGTTTACTAGGGGTAGTAAACTTGCAAAACAGTATTTACAAGAATGGCGAAATTCCGGGAGCTTGGAAGACCGCCACTTCCACAAACGATGGCGACATCAACACCCCCTCAACCAATCAAATTCACACTCATCAACTTCTCCTTCTTCTTTCCCACTCATCTGAATTGAATCATCAGAAATCGGACCCAAACCTAAATGGATTCCCATTCCTACACACCACACCCTCTACGTTTCTGAGTCTGAATCGATCACAATGGTAACGTTCACATTTCCCAACTGTTGCGTTTACGTGCATGTGATGTTGAAATAGTTATGTTATTAGAAATGTAGCATAATGTGAAGAGCAGGTGTGAGTTTTACTTTTACTTTTAATGTGATTAGAATTGTTTTCAACTGGTGCAGAGCAAGCCAGTGACCATTGTTGTTTTGGTTTTTAATAATCTGTTGTTTGCTTTTCTGTTTAAAAAGGTTTTCGGGTGTTGGCATCTTCACTGCTTAGTATATGTTTGGTTAGTGTGAGGCTCAATGTTCGATTGCAAGACAATTTTTTTATTTATGTTTTTCTTTTTTGTGTGAAAGAAACACAATTGAGAAGTCGAATTCAAGTATTTAACTTTTCTTCACAAGCGCAGAGAAAGGTATGAGAGTAGTTTGAAAATCAGCTTCAAAGGAGTATTCTGCATCATTCTTGTTTTTGTATTGCAAAATTAAAGATGGCATTTCGGTAGTAACTAGACCTGTCTCTTTTCTTGGTTTGTATGTATCGATGTGATGCAGAAACTGCTTTAATTTTCTTAAGTTTTTTTTTTTTTTTTTTCAGTAAGCTTCCTTTTAACTAGAAAAGGACTAGCTTAATTCATGTGTCACATATCCGCTATTAAGAAGCTTCATTCAGATGCCAGTTAACTTCATATTTCTGTTTACTTGTGAAAAATAACCCACTTTAGTATTCCCCAGGTTACTGCAAAGGTGTATAAGTTACACCCAAAAGATACAGAAACTCCTGATGGTGGAGTTGATGACATGACTAAGTTGTCATATTTGCATGAACCTGGAGTGCTTTACAATCTGGCAACCAGATATGAGATTGATGAAATCTATGTAAGGTTTCTCTCACATTGAGTGATACTCAATTAATGTATGCCTTCATGTTAAATTTTTTTTATCACTGTAAATACTGTTTTGCAAGTTTACTACCCCCAGTAAAAGTTTACTAGGGGTAGTAATCTTCATTTTTTCGCATCTAAGTTGATTTTTCTCCTTTTCAATGTGAATTATGGCATTGGAGCGGTTATTTTGCAAGTTTACTACCCCCAGTAAAAGTTTACTAGGGGTAGTAATCTTTATTTTTTCGCATCTAAGTTGATTTTTCTCCTTTTCAATGTGAATTATGGCATTGGAGCTGCTGTTTTGCAAGTTTACTACCCCCAATAAAAGTTTACTAGGGGTAGTAATCTTCATTTTTTCGCATCTAAGTTGATTTTTCTCCTTTTTAGTGTGAATTATGGCATTGGAGCTGCTGTTTTGCAAGTTTACTACCCCCAGTAAAAGTTTACTAGGGGTAGTAATCTTCATTTTTTCGCATCTAAGTTGATTTTTCTCCTTTTCAGTGTGAATTATGGCATTATAGCTGCTGTTTTGTAAGTTTACTACCCCCAGTAAAAGTTTACTAGGGGTAGTAATCTTCATTTTTTCGCATCTAAGTTGATTTTTCTCCTTTTCAGTGTGAATTATGACATTGGAGCTGTTGTTTTGCAAGTTTACTACCCCTAGTAAAAGTTTACTAGGGGTAGTAATCTTCATGTGTCCGGTGACCGGAATCCGGCAGCCGGTGTCCGGTGTGCTTCCGGGAAAGTCTTCCCTTCTTCTTTTTCATTTTTTCTCTTTAAATAAAGGTTAAGGGTAAAAAAGTCTTTTAAAATATCATTTTATTATATTTTAATAAAGATTTGTGTATTTGGGCTTAAAATAAGTACCTTGTATTCAAATGGGCTAAGAAAAAAGATTATCATTGAAATGGGGTTTGACTTTTTCTATTTTGTGCATTAGGGCTTTTTCCCTTTAATTAAGGTGTGTTTGTTATCATACTGCTCGCTAAACTTAATAATTAAAAGCTGGCCCATTCTGTCATTCATCGAACATAAGAACAACTATATTTTTTCTACACTATATGAAAAAATAACCCTACACTATACTCCCAACCCGAGTCCTGCCATTGACATCCCACTAGCTAGTGCCAAGTCTCCTCCGCCCGGGTCTTTGAACTTACTGAGACTTCGTACTTTGTAGAGCACATAAGACTCTCTTTTGTTTTGTATGAATGTCTTCTTAATTTAGGGTTTTGATTGTTTCTTGCTTCTATCGATAGTAGTATTAAGAAATCCAAGTAGGTAGGGAAGCAACATGCATTTGGCTTTTCGTGTCTTCGTCTTCGTCTTCGTCTTCAGTTCTCCAGTTCTGGGAACTTGCTCAATACGACAAAACCCTTTCTTTCTGTTTTTTGAGAATACAATAGGACAAAACCTTGACCCAGGAAGCACAAGACTTGATCATATACCTGCAATATCTACACAATATATAAACAAAGAAAAAATTGACAGATTTCTTGTAGGTCCTATGGAATTTGACCTACGAAACTTGACAGATTCTGATTTCGCTTTTGATGTGTCTTTCTTATATATGGATAGAATAAGCCTCAACCTTTCATACCATTAAGTATTGAAAAAGTAGTTACTGCCATTACATTGGCGTTGCGTGGGTGCATAGCTACACTTAGCTTTACAATTTTTCGTAGCGAATGAGATGTCAAGTCTTTCATATTGTGTTGAGTACATTGATGCATCTTATTGTACTTAGATGAGAACTCCATCTCTTAACACATATTTGTCATTTTGCTTTAGACAAAACAACAGATTTCTCTTTAGAGCAAAGACTTTGACTAATCATGAAGTATATGTAGGTCTCACTAGTTATAAAGCGCCTAAGCCGATTGATGGAAAATCATCAATACAGTCTTCGAGTGCCTTATCGAGACCATGTCTTTCCAAGATCTTTTTCATTCTAACTTCGGATGTTGATACATAGTGGCATCTCTTGATCCATCAAGAGTCTATGTAAATCTGGAATGAACACGCAAAGGCATAATTCACCATATCTTTTCCAAATCAAGTAGAGTCCATGTGCGTTTCAATACATTTAGCAAACGCGTACTCCTGTGGTCTGGAGCCACTTGATTCAGATGAATGAAGTCCGTTTAAGACTTTCATGTATATCTATGATCCCATAGAGATGTTATTATGACCACATTCATAGGCTGCATGTTCAGTTATTTGGAAACTACCAAACTGACAAAGTAGTGGAGTTCAATGACATCAATTACGAGAGCATATCTCATCGTAGTCGATCTCAGTGCGTGTTAGTGAGAAACCTTGCGCCATAAGGTGAGTCTAAGCTCTTGTTCTCACTACGCTATCTAACAAAGACATAATTGATAGGGTTTAGCTTGCGGTGTCGGCATCACCTGCCCAAGGACCTATCTCTTTGTTAATGTTGGATCGCATCTTTCCATTAGGCCAATCAACTAAGTTGATATCCATCAACAAAGGGTGGTTTGATAGTAGACTCATAATCTCACGTCCTCATGTACACTAGTGTAATACTTGTAGAGATCTCTATATGGATTGGATTTGACATTGAGGCGTCCCCCAACGATTATCACAATTCAGACTTCATGAGATGGATTTGAGTATCACTGATCAATGGATCAGGTTATGCCAAGCTCACTTTCTTCCTAGTGCGAGAAAATATCGAACTTAAGGGCCTCCCTCCTTTTGGGGAGTCACATGGCCTTGTGACACTAATTTTGCCACTATATGGCGTCACCATATCACCAACTATGGTGATGGCGTCAAGATCAACACCTTTTGGTTGCGCCATGTCCTCTTGATAGGACATCAATCCTTGCAGACATATTTGTAGCATGTGATCTCGTCACTTTTACATTTTAAGCATTTGAGATCAAGATGAGACTTAGTGGGGACAAACCATGACAATTCACGTCGTTCCACTTGAACACTTGTGTTCTTATCTCCCCTTAATGGCGAGAATACTGTCTCATCAAAGTAACAATCCGCAATATAATGGTGAAAGAGATCGCCTGACAAGGTTTCTACATAGGCGGATTAAATAGTTGGAGGTTCATATCCAACCAACCTAAGTACTTATTCATCTCAAATGACCCATCATTATACGCAGTGGCAATGCAATTTGACACCTAGAAATAACATCTAGCCGAGCTCAAGGATTGAAGATCCTTTTCAATCCTGCCAAGCTCAAGAATTACAATTTCGTGTCAATTCTTGTACACAATCACGAGCTGTAGTACAAAGATATTCAATGATGGTGGGTCGTAGATAAATAGTAAAGTTGCATGCAAATATTACGTAGCCCCAAGACGCAATAGAAAGATTGGTGCGCGTCAATAATGTTTAAGCGACAAACTAAAGTTGCTTGGTCGTAGCCTCGGTGAGACTGTATTGCATGTGAACATGGGGTACAAGATGTTTTGGCCATGATCCTCAGCGCGCGGGTGAGGGGTAAATAGCGAACAAAGAGAGGGAGATGTGTTGCGGACGTGGAAAAAGCTTGTATGCGAGCTGGACTTCTTGATCAGGCGGAAAGGGTTTCCAGGTGCCACCTCAAGGGAGGAATTTATGAGCACAAGATGATCGATACTCACGGTGGGACGCGAGCAAAGCAACAAAGGGAGTTCAGAGATCGGGGGGCGAGTCCAGGAGGGCTCTGAAACTAAGGCGGCGACACACTTAGGGTTAGGGTTTCAAGGTAGCTCGAGGGGTAACTGATTTGCAGTTTGTATTTTGTTGAGAGATTTGATTGTGTCTGTTTAAGGAGCTTCGAGCCCCCTTATATAGAAGCTCGACTTGCGGCAGAAGAAAGGTAATCACAGTCCAAATCGGATTCCGAAACCCTAATGTCACAAGGACACTATTTTGCTATCGCGGACCAACCAGCTTGTGACAAATGTCCATTCCGCATAGGGCTTTACTTCTGTGTTGCCAACTGTAGACTCCTATGCGGACTGGAATTAGGAACAATTTTATCCCGCGGGGTGTCACAATCTCAAACCAATTCGCGAGCACTTGAAGCTTGTTTCTATCTCGCGGGCTATTGCAGCTCGCGAGCCTTAGAAGGGCTCTTTATATTAAAAGGGCCACAAGGATTGACCCGAAGCATGTCAAAGACTTTTAAGAGTCTTTAACGATTAATGCGATGCATGCGGACTCCGCCTGTGCCTTCTTCGCGGAGCCTCTCACACGGGCTAGTTCTCCATCTCGCCTTGCCTAGGACTTTTACGCGAAATACTATCACGCCTTGCTTACGCGGAGTGTCTCACCTCAACTACGAGGAGCGTCAATCTCGCCTCGCATACGCGAAGTAAGCTAGTCATTCCGTAAGAAGTTGTTTGTACGCGAACTGCATAGTCCGCTCGCGAACTGTGTAGTTTGAGCGAAGTCATATTACTTGGACAAAAATGTCATTTGGCTCAAACATTGGCCCCTAGGCCTTGAGCTTTGAGACTAAACGAGAATGCCTTATTGAACATGTCACGATGCTTCAAGATTTGGGAGATTCTAACATCTTGGCGTCATCGCGATCTCGCCTCGCGGAAGACCAAAAAATTTTAAGGTCCCCGACCACTTCGCGAGGCAACTTGGTTTTATCTAGGGGGTTCCTTACTCACTGCGTAGCGAACAAGTATGTATCCTAACGTAAGGTTGGCGAAGCGAACTGTGTTATTTCGCTGGTTAATATAAGAAATGACGAAGTGAACCAACGAGAGAACCAGACTTCGCCAATCTTGACACCCTGCGTGTATAGGCTATAAAGGAAACTTAAGAGACTTTGGTCTAGCTTTATTTCGCTTGTCATGTTGCCCCTATGTGAACTTTTTCACTAAGCAACAAAACTGCTGAGGTTCAAAACCAATCTTCCCTTGAGATTGGGTAAAGGTCTGTACGCAACTGTTTACTTGGGAAGTAGGAAGTCACTATAGAATCACGCGTTCACCTTATCTTTAGGGCCCATATCTCGGAGCAAAGCTCTGCATGCAAGACACATGTTAACAAGAGTCAATCCCCTCTTTCTATAAGAGAATCTGTTGGCCGAGTTTGGAACATCAACCAAGTCTTTCTGCCCCCTCGCCATGGATCCTTCTTCTTTTCTATTCATCCTTCTGTCTCTGCTTAAAGCGAAACCACCATTTCCCCTGCTCATTGTTTGCTCAGATGAGTTTCGAAATCTACTCTTAGGTCGAGGGTGGGTTTCAAAATCCACTCTTAGGCCAATCCTCCACTTGAAAGAACAAACGGTCTGGGCACCTTCTGCCTTGCGCTTGCTGCTCTATCCACGCGTGAGACTTCGGAGGCCCTTTGTCCACTCGTGCTTCGGGAGCTCGCCAGTGTCTTTGAAGCACCACAAATGTGCGTGGTTACTGACTAAAGTCTGTAGAAAAAGAAATTTGGTAACCACAATGAACTAAAACATTATCTTGCTTTAGCCACGCAGAACCGTACCGCATAAAGTGGTTTGGTTGCAGTTCCGAGTCATAAACTGCCCAATTTACCCAACCGCACCGAATTTGTTTTTATTGTATTTATTTCTCTATTAACTGCATTGTTGGCTTGTTATATACACGAAATTCATTTCTATTCAAGTTTGTACTTTGTAAGTTTATATTTTGCTCACTACTTGATATATATATATATATATATATATACAGGCTGGATCAAAGGCGCACGTCCGCACCGGCCTTAAAGTGCGGACGTCCCTCCGTTCGCAACCGTACGGCACCGGCGAGGGCGCGCCTTCACCCCAGCAGACTCCAGCAGCTTCCCCGACCACTTTTCCTCCCTGACGAGTCCGCCAAATTCCAGTTTTCTGGCCAGATCACCCAAAACTTCAAACAAAATCAATCTAAAAAGGACCTTCTGACTTTAAGAATTTGAGGATTTCTACTATTTTACATTAGTAGATGACTTCATTTAACAATCTCAACCAATAATCCTCTAGATTCATATGCAAGAAACATGTCTACAAAAGTTCAACTAATTCCATAATCATTTGGTCATTCAAATTGACGTAAACAATTGTAGGCCATTAGATAAAATTAAAACGAATATTGTGCTAATCAAATGGTTAAATGTTTTCCATTTTGGCTAATTTTTTATAGGATTCATATGTGGGTAAATAACTAGGCAATGAGTGGTTTTGATTGTCAAAATATATGCTGGAACAAAAAACATCCTCACTTTAAGAGTTTAAGGAGGTCCTCTCTAGATCTGGACTATATATATATATATATATATATATATATATATATATACAGACCGGATCAGAGGCGTACGTCCATGCTTTTAGAAAAATGGGCACTATGCATGCATCATTCTCTATTGGTTGCTACAAAATACTGAACAAGTCAACAATTGCAGTTATTTTGTGTGTGGATCCCACTCGTTCATCTTCTCTAATCTTTTGGGTAACTCTTCAAAAGCTACAATACCAAAAATCTTTCACCTCTTTCTTGATTAGACTTACACCATAAAACATACCCAGCTAGAATATTAACATGCCCATTAACTCTTTAACAATTATAACAAGGTGGGTCGAGTTCCTTCACTGATAGTCTGACCCGTTTCATTTTTCATCTCCAGATCGAAACATTCAATCAACCCGTTTTTTCTCTTCTTCTTCCTATTTTCTTGGGTAAGTGTTTGATATTATTGAGAAGATTCATTGGTCCGTATAAAGCCGCCGTCTAACTCCAGCAAAGCCGTGGCTAGCTATGCAAACTCATGTAAATTATGACGACCATGCAAATGATAACCAACAAGATTGAGTTGGGAAGAGGAGGAGGATGATATGCACTTTTTGCTGTGTTGTTTGGCACCGAAGTCCTCAACACCTAATATTTCTTCTAACTTATATTTCATAGTTTGCATTCAAGGTTGCAATCACATTTTACAACACTTGTTTACGTTTTTTTGTTTTTGTTTTGTGGGTATGAGATCTTAGTGTTTAATTGATTATGAATCAAAACAAAAGAAAACTTAAACATATTAATAAAATATATACACTGAATGATGATGCGAAGCCTTCATTCTACAAAAATGTAACCCAAAACCAGAATGTGAACAAGACTCAGAACCTAGAACCTAAAAACTAATCTACTTATCAAAGCCAAAGAATCAAATGAATGAATTTGTTTTGTTTTTGGGAATGTCAGAAGTGGGTATTGAAGTGTGGATGAGGAGGGAAGTGGGGAAAGAAGAGGGTCATAGTTGAAGGGGAAGGGCTCGATAGAGAAGTGGGTGTGGGATATTGTTGGGATTGTTCATTAAACATGTTTGGGTTTGGCTGTTGGAGTTGGAGAGAAGAGAGGAACTTAGCAGAAGTATATGAATCTAAGCATTAAAGTATTAGGGAGAAGATGAATCAGTGGGACCCACATAATAGCTGCAATTGTTGACTTGTTCAATGTTTTGTAGCAACTAATAGAGGACTGACCCGTTGATGGTGCACATTTTCTCAAAAGCACGAACGTGCGCCTCTGATTCTGCTTGTTTGTGTAGTGCAGAGTTTGTTAAGTGATCGAATATGGTCTTTTTGCTAGTTGTTTTATGTTTGAGTCATATTTGTAGATTTTTGTGGATTCTAATAGCATTGAAAAATTGTTTATACTTGAGTCACTTCATTCTTTCTGGAGCGAACTTTGAGAGGAGAGCGTCGAAACCCTAGGGTTTTGAAGAGGCGGCTGTGACTTCATCCTGACAAAGGTGAGCGAGCCTGATCCCTGCGGCGGCGTGGGCAGATTTCTAGTGGCTTTGGTGATGCGGTGGGAAGCTCATATCACAATTTCTTTGAAGTTGACGGCGGTGGTGCTGGTAGGGCAGATCTGCGAGTGCTTTCATCTGCAGGGCTGGTGTGGATTTTGAATCCAAATCGAATTTGCAGAGATTTTGTTTTTTGGTAACAATCAGTTCGTGAGGGGGTTGTCGGCTTGTTTGTTTGCTGTTGCAGGGTGCTCAATTAGATTATGGTGTGGTTTTGACCAAGAGCGGCGGTTTTTGTGGTTATTGATCGAGTTATTGTAAACGGTTCAGATCTTGTCAGAATGGTGATGGCTCGCGGGAGACCACCGTAGCTATGAGAGGAGGGGCTGCTTTTCAGGAAGGTTTTTCTAGTTCTGGCAGAGTGTGGGGAAGAGATGTTAGCAATGGGTTTGGGCCTCTGCCTTGATGGGTTATGTTTACAGTCCAATGGGTTGGGCCATTTAGGGTCCAGTTCATCTCTTCTCTCACTTTGTTTTGATTAGTTTGGTTTTCTTGGAAGTAGTTTAATTGTCATCTTTTGCTTTTTTTGGTCTCTTGGATGTGGTTGTCACACAGTTTTGTTTTCTTGAAACGTACACTAATGAGAGTCTTAGGCGTCTTGGGACTCAGAACGGTTTGAGATGCTTTATTGGTTTATTGCTTTTGTTTGTTTGCAACCTCTTTTTACTACACCTTTATGTTGGTCAATAATACAATTGAATTCGATAGTTGTTGTTAGTTTATATTTTTGTTTGCTATTGTAGATAATGAAGCTGTGATTTTGTATTACAGGGTACCCATTTCCTACCTTGACAGAGAAACGTTGTTATTTATATGACTAGAGCTTGACTCTTTTTCCCCAAAAAAAAAATTGTTTACTGAATTTTGTTAGGTAAAAATAAGCCTGTTTTTTTTTAAAGGTTCTTTCATTTTTTTTTTAAAGGTTCTTTCATTTTTTAAGTTAAATGAATAAATCGGTTTACGGCAAATCCAACCCACAGCGCCCTAAAAATAAGTATAACCGAAGGCAAATACGGTTTTGACTGTTTTGTCCTCAAACCGAACCGGGTTATCCTCATTTTTTTGTATGAATTAAAAATAAAACAGGCAACAAGGCAAAAAGATTCAACAAACGACACGTCAAGTTGGGCGTGTTTAGATACCTTTCCGACTCCTAACTCCTCACCAACTCTCCATTTTAGTAAAACCAATTTCTGCTCTGATCACTGAATCCCAAAACCCTACCTCTCCCATGGCGATGGACATTGATTTCAAAGACTACCAATTGCGCTGCGAGCTCCGCGGCCACGAACAAGACGTAAGATCTCTCCTCCGCTCACTTATACTTCTTTTTCTCGCTCTTTTTCCGCAAATCAATAATATAAGAATTGAATTCTCTGTAATTGAATTACTGATGAGTGAGGCCAATCGGTTTTAGGTTCGTGGAATTTGCGTGTGCGGAAATGCCGGTATAGCCACTTCTTCGCGTGATCGGACTGTTAGGTTATGGTCGTTGGATGCTTCCGACGAACGCCGGTATGTGCCGGCGAAGATTATGCTGGGCCACACGAGCTTTGTGGGCCCGGTGGTGTGGATTGAGCCCAGTGAGGAGTATCCGGAAGGCCGGGTTGTGTCTGGTGGCCTCGACACTATGGTGTTGGTGTGGGACTTGAAGACTGGGGAGATGGTCCAGACTCTCAAGGGCCATCAGTTGCAGGTCACCGGCGTCGCTTTCGATGATGGCGACATTGTTTCTTCTTCTTTGGACAAGTGAGTGTTTTGGTTTTGATCATACTTCGAGTTTTCGGTTGGTACTGGTGTAGTGTTGTGCTATTGAATAGATTTTTGAGTCATGTTTGATTTCGGCTAGAGTGCCTATCTGAAATGGATAGGTGATTGTATAATCCATGTTGGCTTTTTTGGTGAAACAAATTGGTATAGAGTATGCTTATGTGCAGGTTGACTTACTATTGACTAGCTTAAGGGACACACACATAGTTGATTCTCTTAGGGAATCCTAAGCTATTATGCTCTCAAGATAGTGTAACATGATGATTTTCTTCTGGTGTTCTTTCAACAGTACTTTGAAAAGGTGGAGGAATGGCCAACTGGTGGAATCTTGGGAGGCTCATCAGTCAGCAATCCAAGCAGTTATAAAGCTTCCTTCCGGCTTGCTTGTCACTGGTATGGTTTTATATAACTTGTTGAAGGATTTATAATATATATATATATGTTTTTTTTATTCATATCTCTTCACTAAGTGGTGGTATGGTCAGACTAAATTTGTGAACATGTTTTATATAATTCAATTTTTTCTGGCTTGAGATCCTTATTTTGTTCATGCATGCCATATGCATTTGTTTTCATAAAAAGTGGGTACGAAGCGCATAATAGCGTAAGGTCTTAGGGGCCATCAAAGCAAGTGCCATACATGCCATTAGACTCCTTATAGGTGATTGAGGGGGTTTGCTAAACTTGTCAGGTTTGCTGAAGATTCATGCCATGCCTGCTTTTACTAGTAAAATTCTCAAGTTTGGACGGGTTTGAAACACGTGTTGCATTTATCTATGTAGCTTTAGGATTGAAAAAGAGCACATTGCACATTGGCGGCACTTTCTATACAACCGTATATTTCCAGTGCTAAGTGAGCATGCTAGTTTGCTTTGGATTATAGAATTGTAGAATTTAACTCCGTCACATGTAAGAAAGGCGATGCAGATTACATATTGTTTGATCTTGTCATGTTGAGCTGATCACATTCTATATGAAATTCAAATGCTTAGATCCATTCTTTCCTAGAAACTTATAATGCTTACTCCATTTTCTTTATCCAGGTTCAAGTGATACTACTTTAAAACTTTGGAGAGGAACTGCCTGCACTCACACGTTTGTTGGGCACACAGGTGAAAACTTCTATTCTGCTATGTTCTGATATTAATGTTCGTGTCATGAATAACAGTGACGGTGCCTTTGCTATTTCCTACATTGTGGCCTTTATAAGAACTAAGATAAATACACTGCTTTATTATGCTCCAATTTAATTTCTGCTTGCTACAAATTGGACATGAAAACAAGCTTGTATGATGACATTTGAAGATCATTAAATTTGAAGGCAGCTAGCTTTATGCATAATGTATCTCTCTTTCTTTTTCGTTTGTTTTATATATACATATATGTTTTATTTTTACAATAATGCAAATGCATAGAATCCTCTGTTATGAAAAAAGAGTTGCATAATATGTATTCACTCATCCATTGTACAGATACGGTTAGAGGCTTGGCAATGATGTCTGGATTGGGTGTTCTGTCTGCTTCACATGATGGGTGAGCTTGTATAGGCTTTTAATTCTTTTTCGTATGAAATGCTGGTTCTGTTTGAATATATAACTGACCGTACTTCTCTATGCATGCCTTGGTATTGGCAGAGGATGACTGGTGGTGAATTTAGTGCCATCAAAATGAAAATGAAAATAATGCATTCAAAGAAAAGCAAAATGTATAATACAATACAAATACAATATGGTATAACTTTTTCTCAGCTCATAGAAATTATAGTTGAGAAAGCTGCAAGTAAGACCTTGTTAACTGATTTGAAACACATAAATTGATTAATGATTGTGCTTATCCTACGAAGATGGATATATTAAAGAGGCTGCTTTATTGTGTGTGCTTAGTCCCAAGATGGTTCTTTAGTTTTATGAAAATATGCACATACTAAAAACACACTTAGACATGACCTGGTTGATATATGTATGTCACTCCCTTGAAATGGTTGAGAATACATAAAATGTTATAGACATTTTAAAACTCTGACATGTCTAACTTAGAAGGGAAAGCTGAAAAGGCAGACCGCTTGTTTGATCAATGTTCACTGTAAGCCAGTCTCTCTTGTGGATAATCACTTAGTTGAGAAGATTTTTAAAATTTAACTGTTTTGCTAGCAAAGGTCTTTAAATGCTTGTTGTTCTTTAATGTATTTTAATTTCCTCCTTTTCTATTCAGTTACCTATATTGAACATAGGTCTACCTGATTTTTAATTTTTCTTTTGCCTGCTGCAGTTCTATCAGGTTATGGGCTCTAACTGGTGAAGTTTTAATGGAGATGGTTGGGCATACTTCTATTGTCTATTCAGTTGATTCGCATGCTTCTGGACTAATAGTCAGTAGTAGTGAAGATTGTTTTGCCAAGATATGGAAAGGTGACTGCTTCTGATTTTTGCTTCAAAATTTGTAGAAACCATTAGGGTTTTATAACCCATCTTTTTTTTTTTCCTATTATCTCAGTGATGGTAGGCGTTGGCCTGGTTCTTTTTGGATTGTGTAGGTGACTTTTTGACTGCCTAGTGATAATCCTAGATACAAAGGGCCTTTCCCTGTCCTTTAGTCAAAGTCTCTTTAGTTCCTTAGATAAAAAAGGAGCAAAAACAAAAATACTCTTTTATTTTCATAAATCAGGTATACAAAATCACTTTGCCTACTATCAAGAAATTGCAGTAATGTTTTTGATTTATCTTCATGGCGACCCATTAGTACTCTCGTAGATGAAAATGTTTTGCAAGGATTTTGCTTTTATTAGACTTTTGTTGGTAATAACATGAACAATTCTTGTTTGGAGTTTGTTAGAAAAGTGAAAAGGAACCTTTAGAAACCTACTCAGTTAGTCCTGGGAATTCTTGCACGTTGATATATTTTCTTTTATATGTGTGTGCCCCTGAAAGTTGCAATCTAGATAGTAGCAGATAGTTTTATAGTCTTGTACTTAGGTCCTTGAAAGAAGAATTGGTGATTTAAGGCCTGAATTGTAATTTAACGTGTGATAAAATGTTGTTGCAGATGGAGTTTGCATCCAGAGCATAGAACATCCTGGTTGTGTTTGGGATGCAAAGTTCTTGGACAATGGGGATATTGTGACAGCATGTTCTGATGGAGTCGCACGTATCTGGACAGTAAACCAGGATAAAATTGCTGATGCCTTAGATCTTGAGTCATATTTCTCCCAGCTGACTCAGCATAAAATTAGCAGGTATGGCCCATATTCTGCTTCACATATGTTATGTAACAGTATGAACCTGCTATGCCTCTAATATGGGTTTCAGACTTTCAGCATTTCACCCATTTCTCCCCAGTGCTACACATATGTACAGACTAGTATTCCGTAGTACTAAGAACTTCTCTAAAGGCTACTTCGTAAATCATCTGTTGTTTTCTAGGAATTTCTGATCATTCTCTCTGGTAGCTAGCTAATGTCTTTTCCCATGTGATTAATGGGTTTGGTTTCAATAATATCTGTTGTGAATACCAATAAGGAGTTAGGTGGAATAGCCTTGTCCATAGTTTGGTTCATTTTAGTCTGTGTTTTAAACCCCTGATGGTGTTGTAAGGGTCATCAGGAGGTCTCAGATTTAGGGGCCGTGGTCAGCAAAGTGGTTTTGGACATTACTGTGTACCAAAAAGAAACAAATATCTATTGTGAATAATGATTCAAATTTGAAGCCTTGCCTCATAATCTGTAGTTCAATAGCCAATTGGTGTTGGGTAGAGGTTCATAATTCTAGCACTGTATATTTTTGATTGGATATCAAACGTTTTCACATATATGTAGATATAATGTGTTTGCCTCATAATATGTAGTTCAATAGCCAATTGGTGTTGGGTAGATGTTCATAATTCTAGCACTGTATAGTTTTGATTGGATATCAAACATTTTCACATATATGCAGATAGAATGTGTACCCTGCATTTGGTTGGTTCTTTTACATACAATACTCTAGTTAGTTGCGTACTGTTTTATCTTTCTGACCTTGCTTACTCCTCTTTGTTATTCCTTTAGGAAGAGGGTTGGAGGATTGAAATTGGAAGATTTACCTGGGCTAGAGGCTTTAAAGATTCCAGGTCTGGCATCTTTATTTTATTATATGTTCTTGGTTACAACTGCCAACTCTTCTGAGAACGATGCCTAAATGTTGTATTCTTTCGACAAATACATTTTTACATCATACATGTTCTGTGGTATTGTGATCAGGAACCAGTGATGGCCAGACTAAGATTGTCAGAGAGGGGGACAATGGTGTGGCATATGCATGGAATGTCAGAGAACAGAAGTGGGATAAAGTAATTTTCATTTTATTAGTAATATCTATGTTAACTATTTGCCTTTTGATCATACTATCTGTCTTCTCAAAAAGTACAATGTGAGTGCCTGAGTGAAATTCAATGATTGCGAGTCTTTTTTCATATTTTCACATCTGGTTTATACTAAAGAAAGCATTTCCAAACTGGTGTGTTGATTATTATTGTGCGTGGTGCATGACATATTTTTTGAATTTAGGGACATGTTTAGTTGTAGTGTTTTCCATCTTGAGATGAAGTTCTTTTGAATAACTTTAACTCTATGTTAGCCACAGATTCGAATTGAAAAGATCATATAAGCCATGGTCTGTAGACATGTATTTTTTGAAAGCCTCAAGTTCTTGTTATGATAAATATCACAGGAAATACTTGGTACTTTCAAGATCTGCACTTTGAGAATATCTTATTTATGTAATTGCATTACTATAAGCCACATAGTATCAATCTAATTTATATTCAGTATCTATTATTTAAAGATCCAAGTGTAGTTATATGGTACTCAGTACTCATATGTTGCTTTAATTATTTAATTTGTCCTTTCTTTTCATGCATTCATCACTCATCTTAGATGTGCTTCTTAAATGAAGAAGTGATAGTAGTGCTTAAGTGCAGAGTTTTTCATGTTGGATGCTGATGTTTTCATGTTTGGGATTTTTTTTCTTAGGTCATCAAAAGTAGTGAGCCCATTACACTTTTTTTCTTTCAATGTAGATTGGGGAAGTTGTTGATGGGCCAGATGATGGCATGAAGCGCCCTGTTTTTGATGGAAGTGAATATGATTATGGTCAGGATCATGTCTTTTCAGCATGTACTTTAATATCAATTTCCTGTGAAAACTTTTAATTTTTATAAATGTGTGTGTATATATATATATATATATATATATATGTTCTTTAGTGTTTGATGTCGACATTGGAGATGGCGAGCCGGTAAGGAAGCTGCCTTACAATCGATCAGGTACGATTTTTTTTTTATATTTAATTTTTCAATCATCATCTTTTTTAACTGCATAGTTTATATTCAAACACTCTTCAAAGAAGACTAAAATGTCTAAAAAAGATTGCTGTATATATATATATACATAATTCCTGTAATTGTTAAAGTAACATCTAAGGCCCCAAATAGTTATTTGGATGGATATAAATATATAACAAAGTCTAGTTTTTGATCTTGCAAAAGTTATGATTTTGGGGAAAATTAAAGATTCTATGTACTAGAGTAATGTGAAAGAAAAACAAGTGATCTGTTTTCATATCTAGCCCGATGATATTTATCTGACTCAAGAACATCGTTGTGAGAATGAGTCGATCATTTAGTTCTTTGTGTTCAGATAATCCGTATGACACTGCTGACAAGTGGCTTCTGAAGGAGAATCTTCCTCTTTCCTACCGTGAACAGGTGGTAGCGTTCATCCTTCAAAATACTGGACAGAAAGATTTCACTCTTGATCCAACATTTCGTGACCCCTACACTGGGGGTTAGTGTGCTGTTGCTGTGACCCATTTAAACTTTGAACTGGACAGGAATATGTTTGCTTTTCACCTGATTATATACTTAATTATTCTTTTCTACTTCCATTTTCCTCGTTCCAGCTAGTGCTTATGTGCCAGGACAATCTTCAAGCAAGTCTGGTTCTGCAAAACCTACTTTCAAACATATTCCGAAGGTAGACTCTTGATTTCTTACTCTAAAGCTTTTAATTCATCTCTAAGATTTCCATGTGTTTTAAGTTTATCAAAATTATCCAAGCATTATCTTTTTTTACATGCTCAGTACCTGTCACCAAGGAAGCCTCTTAGCTTCCATAATTTTATAACTATGGCTCTAGATCATCAACAATTTTTGTATCAAGATTATTCGCTTAACCATGTGATTGAGAATAAGACTGGTTGGTTCAGTTAACAGTTGTGATTTTTTAACTTATTGATAGTGTGGGTTAGGATTTTAGCATTTGTTATGTACTCTTTGGTAGCTCCTTCTAAGTAGTTAAGTGTTAAGACCTTATTCGAGCCGAGTTTGGTCAGATTCTCTGTGTTTTTAGTGTTTTATACTTAAAAGGAAGTACTTGTTGTTAACATGTCATTGTCAATTATCATTCCTTTGCTAGGTTTGCTATTCATTGGGGTATGTTATATTGCTTTTTCAGATTATTCACATCTTTGAAGAAACTTTAATACTTTTGTTGTTACCTAAAGCATCTTTTGCCTTTGTTTTTTTCTATTTCAGAAAGGAATGCTTGTTTTCGACCTGGCTCAGTTTGATGGGATTCTCAAGAAGATTACAGAGTTCAATAATAATCTACTCTCTGACCAGGTCTTTTTTTTGCATGCCTAATGTCATTCCTTTGTACAAATACACTTTTGTAGTGGACTGAGCCTCTCTGATCTTGAAAGTAATCTTTTAATCAGCTTTGACGCAGGTTATATTTATTTATATCTATTAAAATTTCTTATTTGGCTTACTGCTCGTGAAAGTACAACTTGCCATATGCTCAAACATCCTAAGCAATGTCAACCCTGTCTTGCCATATCATAATTAGTTAACAACTTGCATAAATTGTAGTTGAATGTTGAATTGTTGATACATATGATTAGTTATCTGATAACTTTTTTGGCACAAATCATTAGACTTGTAGACAAAGTATTGTTGAACTACCAGACTTTTTGGCATTCTGAAATTTTTCGGGTCTGACCATTTTGCAACTTGGCTAGGTTCATTTAAAGCTCCTATGTATGATCATTTGTGATATGTAGTATTTAGTTCCACAGTCAGCATCTTTGCATGGAACTGATACTGCTGTTAAGTGGCAGAAGGAAATGAATTAGTTTTTGGACCCTGCTGATATAGTCCTTGATCATGGATTTTCATAGAAACCATGGAGGCACTTAGTGTTATATTAATTGTTTCCTGTAGTTACTTATAAATTTAGTAGAAATTCTCTTCCATATTTAACTAGTTTATAACTTAGATATCTTTTCTTCTAATTTATTCTAATTTCTTCATCACGCATGATACGGTGCGAGTAACTAATAGTAATGTGCAAGTTATCAATAGTAAAATGCAAGTTAAATATAGGGAAGGTGTTATTAACACACGATAAATCTGCAGCCCCTCTTATTATTTTTATTTTATTTTTATTCTTCAATGTAACTTTATCCTGGGGATTATGGATAGCTTGGTAAGAACAAAAAAAAAGAAGAGGAGGCGTATATTGAATTGTTTGGTGTCTTAAATAACAACACCCTTCGCATATAGCCAAATTGGTTTTAATTCCTAATCCAGATACCCAACCTCGCGAGCAGCATTTTTGTGTTTGATTGATGCAGCAGCATGATCTAGTATTTATGGTTTCTGTTTATTTTTATATGTTATATATGCTTAATGATTGTTTTGGTAATATCTTGAAGGAAAAGAGCAACTTGTCTTTGAATGAAGTTGAGGTTTCCAGGCTGGGTGCTATTGTTAAAGTACTGAAGGACACATCACATTACCATTCTAGTAAATTTGCCGAAGGTGACATTGCTTTGTTGATGAGATTGCTAAAATCATGGCCAGTTACAATGTTATTTCCAGGTGAGCGTAAGCTTTGACATTTTAGCATACAGCTGTGTTCATGCCATTTGTTGGGTAGGTGTTACTGAATTTTATTCATGCGGGGTCAATTGAATACAAGGGATGCACAATTACATTCTCCCATTGCTAGAAGGTTTTAAAAAGGTCTTCAAAATTTGAACAGTTACAGAAATCATTTCTCAAGATTTCTGTATATGGATAACAAGATGATGACTATTTAATCTCCATTTAAAACTGTTTGTGTAGCTTGTTAAATGCATTATGATTTGTTTGCATATTGGCACTTAAGAGGGATTTGTTTGCATATATTGATTCAAACGTCCTGTTTGTACACTTGCATTTATTTTTGGTTATGTGTATTTGATTCTTTGCTAATACTATGGTCAAGTATCAGTTGGCATTTAATAGATACCATCTTGATTGAAATTCTGAATTGGCTTTTGTAAAAGTTTCTTATTTGTTTTCCTTTTAAACATTTTCAGTATGATAATTAGTTATTGGGGTACCTGAAGATGATTTATGATTTCTAGAAACTGTTTGTGTAGCTTGTTAAATGCATTATGATTCATTGAAAGTTAATTGGATTGTGGCACTACTGTGAATTATTGTGTCCATTTTGTGTCCACTTTTCTACAAGTTTTCCAGAAATGCTTTCGGTTACTCAGTTGAGACTCCGTTGCCATCTGCAGTTATTGATACCTTGAGGATGACTGTCTTACACCCCGATGGAGCGAGTCTTCTTCAACAGCATGTTAGAGCGGAAAATGGTACTGCAGTTAGAGATATACCATGCTGTGCTTTATTCATTATAGTTTATTGTGAGGTTGTGCAAATGTGTACTGAAGTTGGAGAAGTTTCATCTCCATGCACAAATTTTATGCAAGTTATTAGTAAAAAACAAGGATATAGATTTGATTTGTACTGCTCTAATCTCAATTCTGATTTTTAACTTCTTTCTTTGTTCTAACCAGATTTACTATGGGAAATGATAAAAAATGCCGCAATGAATCATTCTGTTCCTGCAAACCTCTTAACAAGTGTTCGTGTTGTAACAAATCTTTTCAAGAACTCGAGCTTCCACAACTGGTTACAACTGCATCGCAGTGAGGTACCTTCTCAATTAGTTACAACCATTAAGGTTGTATGCATAACGATATTTATAGCACTTAGGCGGGATCTGTTTGCATATATTGATTCAAAAGTCCTGTTTGCACACTTGCAAGGTTATATGTATTTGATTCTTTGCTTATACTATTTATTAGATACCATCTTGATTGAAATTCTGAATTGGCTTTTGTAAAATTTTCTTAGATTTTTTTCTTCCTTTTAAACATTTTCAGTATGATAATTAGTTATTGGGGTACCTGAAGATGATTTAAGTTTTTTTTTCTTTTTTTCCTTTTTCGTAAGTTTATTTCTTAAACACTTTGCAGATTCTGGATGTGTATTCAAGCTGTTGTTCATCTCCAAATAAGAATTTACAGTTATCATATGCAACATTGATACTCAAGTAAGCTTTCTGTTGATTAATCTGTCTCCTACCATGAGCATAAGTAAATGGTTGGGATTGTTTCTTTCCTCATTCTGATATTTATTTGTAGAAGATAAATTTTTAATTATGTATTATATGGTTGCCATCTCAATTGTAGCTGCTATATGAATTTCATTGTCTTGGCCAAAAAAAAAAAAAAATTTGAATAGCTTTGACGTTTATGTTTCCCCATAAATATGCACAGGTAGTTTTTCTTGTATATTCATAACAGATGAAAATATACATTTTCTGAATAGGTTGAAATGAAATAGGATCCTGATATAACTGTTATTCTGTAATGTAATTGATTTAATTTGAAACTGATCTTTAAGCTTTCTGCTTTGAGCTCTGCAGTTATGCTGTTTTGTTGATTGATAACAAGGACCGGGAAGGTCAGTCACAGGTTCTTTCAGCTGCACTTCAGGTATAAGATATTATCTTATCAGTTGACTGTCTTACTTGCCTCCAAATGAATGATTTGTGTTTTCATTTGTGTTTGGAGATCTCGAAATTAGTGTTTGGTGAGTGATGACAATAATAATATATGGTTCTCTGCAGATTGCCGAGGAGGAAAATTTGGAAATTGATGCAAAATTCCGGGCTCTGGTTGCCATTGGATCACTGGTATGTTTTGAATACTTTCTCTTACTTCGGGGTGTTTGGTTTTTGTTGAAAATAAGTTGTCAGCATCTCTCTTGCGTTCTCCTATATAAGATTGTACCCATTATTTGTCTGTTCCCCCATAAATAATTATTACCTTATTTAATCATAATGACTTAAGGAAGTTATGATTTCTTTTGTTCATTGGTTGCATACTTGCCACAGGTTCATTAAAAGGCTGACCACTTGTCTATGCTCCAACAAGTCTCACATACTTTAAAGCTCATAAAACCTTGCAAATCTTCAAAATCTAATGGATGTGAACATGCATTAAAAAATAAAAATGCTAAAGCTGATCATAAAGTGGTCCACCTATGATGAACCTACTACACACATATGGCAGGGCAAACCAGCTGATTAGGAATGCTGCTAGAATGTTAGAGCAGCATCTCCAAAAGAAACCCAATCCTTCTAAAAAAAAGTATTATACCTCTTCCTTATTTTTGTGGTCCTTTTGTTCCCTGTACAATTAATACAGTTCAATAATTTAAAAAAAAATAGTACAGTTCAATTAGAGGCAAAGCTGCAAGAGTTCAAAGAGAAATAGTCTTCTTGTTTGCCTGGTTCCCCATGAATTCAGCAATTAGTGGCATCCTTTGGAACAACCCACTCCACCATAATCCAGAATGGAAAAAAGAAAAAGAAAAAAAGGAAATGTGAACATTTTCATCTTAGAAATCAGTCATCGTACATTTTATAACTGGATGTCTTGTGTTTAAATCAGACATTAAAACTGCTTCATTATTCCTCTTGACATATTCATGTTCAAAAACTAAAAGAAGAAAATATTCTTTGACATGTACAGTAACTGTTGTCACCCAAGGCATACCAAGCTGTAAAGCGAAGTGTGCCCACTGTTAAGTCAATACAAAATAATGGATCATTATGACTTGCATGTTCCTATTGGGGTTGGGAAAAAGGCAAAAATAATGTCATTTTAAAGCAGAGAAATCTAAAATTGTTTCTCTAAACCCTAGTATGGAGTGTTATAGCTTCTATGTTGCTTAATCTTAGCTGTTGGTGTCAGATCTTAGCTGTGTTGCTTTCTGCCTTGAATAATTGATGTATCAGTTTATCAGCTCATGGTGGCTATATAATTGTGTTCATTTTTTTGGTGTTTGCTTAAAACAGATGCTTGAAGGCTCCATAAAACAGATAGCTATTGACTTTGATGTTGAGAATATTGCTAAAATAGCAAAGGCTTCTAAAGAGACAAAGATTGCTGAAGTTGGGGTTGACATTGAAGTGTTAACAAAACAGAGCTGAAATGGCAAGTCCTGGTATATATCATTCCTGGGCTGTGAAAGTGGACATTTCGACTAGCTGCTGTGTGTTTTTATTTATTTATTTTTTACAGTGGAAGAAGTTTAATTGTTTCAGGACTTCAAACAGGATTAGGAAGTGATTGTCTTCAGGTAGAAAATGCTGATTGGACTGCAGAGTCCATGCTGAAATGATTTGAAATTTTGAATATTTTCATTCAATTGGCATAGTGAAAAGGATGCAATGGGTGAGTGTCTCACTTTGACAAGCCATCCGCTTTTCTTTTGAACAGTTTTAGTGGGTTGCCAGATTATATGAGAAAATCTGTTACTAGGGCATCAATTGTAGCATTCAAATTTGCTGAACGAGAGCAGGAAATGCGTTATCAGGGCGTCAAATTGTACCATTGAAATTTTTTGTTGACCATAGCAGAGGGAATGAGTTAAGCATTCAACAAAATGTCTCGCTCGTCATTACTTCTATTAATGGCTAAATTGTAATTGTCTAATCCTTTTTATTTCGATCGCTGTTGGTTTTTGATCTTGCTTGAATTTTACAAGGCGCATATTAACGTTGTAGTTCATGTGGTAAACATGTTCGAGACGTAGACAATATGTGCACCCAAGGCTAACCAATTTGCAGTATGAAATTGTATTAGGTTCTATTTGCTAAACTTATTGCTGTTTCTATATCAATTTCTCAGTCACTTACCCTTTTTGTCAAAACAAACAAACCTCTTGACTGATGAATCGAGCTTCAAATTTTATGGTAGTTGAATTTTTATCGAGATGAATCGACCTTCCATGGTACTTTACTTCTTCACGGCCAGATGCAACAGCGCAATGCTTCCATGGAAGGTCTTGAATCTTGCCCTTTACATTTCGAATAGCTCTATATCATCTTTGATTAGTCATGAAAAGAGTTCTCACTTTTCAAGTACGCTAGAGATAATCTAACGCAATCACATTAAGAGGTTAAGAGTGCCGTTGCTTACAAATTCGTTGATGGATTATTTCCATTTTGCATAAAACCTCTGGTCACTCCACAACAACATCCTATTCAAAGGAATGCTCACATTCCTCTCCTTCAAATGCAAATGCCTTGGCTCTATTTTCTTCTCCAAACTGAACCCAAAATACTGCGGGAACTTCTTCAACTCCTCCAAACTCCTCTCCATCTCCTCCACCAAATACTCGTATTTCGGCCTTAGATTCCCCTCCACGCTGTACCCGAATATCGCCGGCAGCCTCTCGCACACCTTCAGCACCTCCTCGTACGTAAACCCTAAGCTCCTCAGGAACCTTACCTTCTCATTCAGCTTCTCCACTCTTGTGTTCAACAAATATGCGTTCAGGTTCGTCGGCGTGCACAGCTTCTGGACTCCCACCTCTCTTAGGAAATGCAGCGTCGGACGGAGGCAGTACTCCACGTCGGAGAAGAGGAGGTCGGGGCAGCGGAGGATGAAACCGCAAGATTGTTCCGGCGAGGCGGAGAGCTCGTTGAGTAAGAAGTCGAAGACGGGAGTGACGTCGGTAGGGTCGAAATTGGAGGAGAAGAGGTAGGGAGAGAGGAAGGCGAGTCTTTGGAAGTCATGGTCGGAGAAGCCTTTGGACTTGAGGAAGTTGACGGTGGCGAGGAGGTGGTCGGCGGCGTCGGGGAGGGGGAGCTTGTTGGGTTTTGTGTCAGGTGGGATGACGCGTAGGGTTTTTAGGTAGCGGAGGTTTTCACGGTAGGAGGTGCGGAACTTGATGAAGTGAGGATTTGGATTTGGATGGGGAGAAGAGGTTAAGGACAATGAAGAGGAAGAAGAAGATGATGGAGTTGGGAGGAGGGAGAGAGAGTGAAGCAGTGGCATTGTGGAGTTTAGGGTGATGAGACACTGAGACGTAACCAACTTTGGGTGGTCGTTATTCAAGAACTTGGGGATGAAGAGGATAACAAGTTTAGTGTTTGGACTTTGGAGAAACAAGAGTAAACGAAAAAAGTTGGAGACACTACCAGAAAATAGAACTTTGGCGACGAAATTAAAAAAACCGGGCGATGATTTTTTTTTTCGTCGCCTAAGAGAAAACTTGGCCGACGAAAAAAAAAATCGTCTCCCAAAGAAAAAAAATCGTCGCCTAAAGTTCAACTTTAGGCGACGAAAAAAAAATCGTCGCCTAAGGATAAATTTCGTCGCCTAATATAGAAACTAGGGCGACGAAACAATATTTCGTCGCCTAAGATATTTATATCGTCGCCTAAGTTTTTTAATCCTTAGGCGACGAAACTCAAATATATCGTCGCCTAAGTATTTTATTTTTTTATTTTTACTTGGCCGACGAAATAAAAGAATTTCGTCGGCCAAGAGTAATCCGAATAATTAAAATAAAATAAAACACATTTAAATTTCATTGTACAAGATTTTTTATTTTTACTCTTGGGCGACGAATTTAACAAATATCGTCGCCCAAGTATTATCTTGGCCGACGAATTAGACTAATATCGTCGGCCAAGATAATCCGAATAATTAAAATAAATAAAGCACGTTTAAATTTCATTGTACAGGATTTTTTAATTTTTACTCTTGGGCGACGAATTTTGACAAATATCGTCGCCCAAGTATTATCTTGGCCGACGAATTACCCTAATTTCGTCGGCCAAGATAATCCGAATAATTAAAATAAATAAAGCACGTTTAAATTGTAAGGAAATGTTTTTTATTTTTATAGCCCCGTCAGCGTCTCGTCGATTGGAAACTATTCTCAGGTGAAGGTCCGGCCAGATTACGTGATTTGGAGGGTCGAATAGCCGTTTCCGTCCGTTTAGGGGTTTGACCGCGCCGATTGACCGGACGGATCGAGCCCTTATCTTTATCAGATGGAGCTGAATTTTTGCCCACCTACGTAATTCGTTATGCTGGTCATATCTGACGGTCGGTTTTCAGTTCCTCTTCTCCGATCACCAAACTCACATTATATGTACTAATGTTGTATAACTTTTTTATATAAGTGTTGAGTTTAAGTTTCGTTTTGAAGACAACGTATACGTAGAGGCCTCAAACGCAAAAAAGTCGTGAAATAAGATATGACCGGAACGGTGAAATACGTCAACCCGTGAAAAATGAAGATATTTCGGTAAAATTTCGGTGCCGGTTGTTCCGGTCAACGAATTTCTCTTATTTCTACCTAGTGGTAGCCCTATCCCGGGTATTTATTTTTTACCAAATTTTTATAGCCCCGTAAGAGTCTCGTCGATTGGAAACTATTCTCAGTTGAAGGTCCGGCCAGATTACGTGATTTGAAGGGTCGAATAGCCGTTTCCGTCCGTTTAGGGGTTTGACCACGCCGATTGACCGGACGGATCGAGCCCTTATCTTTGTCAGATGGAGCTGAATTTTTGCCCACCTACGTAATTCGTTATGCTGGTCATATCTGACGGTCGGTTTTCAGTTCCTCTTCTCTGATCACCAAACTCACGATATATGTACTAATGTTGTATAACTTTTTTATATAAGTGTTGAGTTTAAGTTTCGTTTTGAAGACAACGTATACGTAGAGGCCTCAAAAGCAAAAAAGTCGTGAAATAAGATATGACCGGAATGGTGAAATACGTCAACCCGTGAAAAATGAAGATATTTCGGTAAAATTTCGGTGCCGGTTGTTCCGGTCAACGAATTTCTCTTATTTCTACTTAGTGGTAGCCCTATCCCGGGTATTTATTTTTTACCAAATTTTTATAGCCCCGTAAGAGTCTCGTCGATTGGAAACTATTCTCAGTTGAAGGTCCGGCCAGATTACGTGATTTGGAGGGTCGAATAGCCGTTTCCGTCCGTTTAGGGGTTTGACCGCGCCGATTGACCGGACGGATCGAGCCCTTATCTTTGTCAGATGGAGCTGAATTTTTTCCCACCTACGTAATTCGTTATGCTGGTCATATCTGACGGTAGGTTTTCAGTTCCTCTTCTCCGATCACCAAACTCACGATATTCTGAATTTTATGATAGAACTCTTGGCCGACGATTTTCTTCATCTTGGGCGACGAGATTTATAGTGAAGAACATTGTCGCCCAAGTAGAGTATCTTAGGCGACGATTTTCAAAAAACAGGGCGACGATTTTTACAGAATCGTCGCCCAAGAACGCCAGTATAAAAGGCAAAAATTCGGAACCCTAACCATTCGCGCAGCCGCTCACAAATCCAAGCCCTCTCTCTCTCTCTCTCCGAAAATCCACCGAAGCCCTCTCTCTCTCCCTCTCTCCGACCCCGACCCCGACCCCGACCCCGACCCCGACCCCAATTCGGAACCCCGACCCCGACCCCGACGCCGACCCACAATTTAAGGTATAACCCTAAAACCCTAAATTGGTTTTAATTGTTGTTGTTGTTGTGATAATTGTAAATTGTTGTTGTTGTTGTTGTGATAATTGTAAATTGTTGTTGTTGTTGTTGTGATAATTGTAAATTGTAAATTGTTGTTGTGATAATTGTAAATTGTTGTTGTTGTGATAATTGTAAATTGTGATGTAAATTATGGTAAATTGTGATGTAAATGATAATTGTAAAATATTAGGGTTTACGGTTTAGGGTTTAGGGTTTAGGGTTTAGGATTTGTGGAAATAATTTGTAAATATATTGTAAATGATTAAATAATTTTTGATTAAATAATTAAATAATATAAATTATAATTGTAAATATATTGTGGAAATTTTGTAAAAAATAATGGATTATTTTTGAGTAAGGATGTAAATATTCGTAAATTAATTTTTGTGATGTAATAATTGCGAATTAATGTAAATAATTTGTTATGTGAATTAAAAAAATAATAAATCCTATAATAACTATTAATTTTTATTTGTGTTATTATTGTTGATAAATTTTTCAAAATTTATGGTTATTTTTTGTTAAATTAATTATAAGACGGTAAAATATTTTTAATAAATTTATGGTTATTTTAAACAGGATGGGCATGAGGAGAACTTCTGGACAACGTTCGGGTGCGAGGAGCCAATATTCCTCGGACGGTACCTCAAACAACCCGTCGGAATCACCGTCGGTCGGGTTTCCGTGGCAGTTGACGACCCGACATGCGGCGCTTAGGGGTTTAGGGGTGGCGCGAGCGGCTCGCGTTCTGCTGGGCAGTCAGGTCCCGCAGCGACGGCCCCTCGTCATCTAGAGATACTTCCCCGGTCGCGATCCCGCAGCGACGCCCCCACACAGTCGTCCCCGACCGACGGTGATGGCGGGTCATCCGGGGTCCCTATGGTGCCGTCCGGCCTCTTCCTTCCTCCGACGATACCGGCGATACCTCGCGTCGATGAGGAGGGTCGACCGATTCGGGAGCAGCTCCCGCATGTGGCACCGCACGAGGCCTATATCTACAGGGAGTTTGCCACGCCTCTTCATCCTGTGAGGGTCTCCGAGCAGGCGGACGGAGACGAATCCGTCGGCTCAGCCTCATCCTCAGGTAATTTATTATTACTTTTTTGTCGATTTTTAATTTTTTTTTGTAAAAATGTATTATTAATATTAAATTTGATTCACAATGTCACAGCCGCCGGAACGAGAAGGCGGAACAGGAGAGGCACCGTCAGCAACAAGGGACTCGATAGGGCGGTCGAGTCCACTGGACGGATCGCCATCCCGTTTTCCAACGGGAAACCGGTGGACGCCGCGTTGGGAAACCGGTACACGCGCGCCGCGGGAGGCACCATCCGCTCCAGACTCCCTATGTTGTGGGGAGTCTGGAGCCAGGTTCCTGATGGAGTGAAGGAGATGCTCCATCAGTCGATGTCGGTGAGTTTACTCGATCAATTACTATTTTTTTAACTAATAAATTATTTAATTATCGAAAAAAATACTAACAAGTGGTAATGCAGCAATGGTTTGTGGTTCCCGAGGAGGGACGTGACTGGGCGGACAAGGCCCATAGGGAGAGGTACCTCTATTTAATAATTTATTAAATTTTATTTTTTTAATAATATATTTAATATTTTTTTTGTATATGTAGGTTCAAGGAGTGGAAGCACGACCTTCGGTTACACTGGAAGCAGTACGGGAGCGACCGTTCGGGTACCCCGAAGGAGTTCGAGTATCGGGAGTACGAGTGGCGGTGGCTTCTTGTCACGTAGTTCAACGACCCTCACAAACAGGTAATTCGTAAACAAATTTGAATTAATTTAATTAGTGAATTAATTATAATTGTATGTTTTTAAATATTTACTAACGATAATTTTTTTTTGAAGCACCTCGCCCGGGTGAACGCTGAGAACCGGCAACAGAACACAACCAACCATCGTGCCGGTTCGAGGCCGTTTTCGGCCATCATGGACGACGTGCGGCGAGAGCGGCCAGAGGAGAACCCCTATGTGGGGACCTTTCAGAGGGCATATCCTCATTCTGAGGAGGATCTTGTAAGTTCCTTATAATTTCTAATTTTTAATTTTAATTACATTTTATTAAATGTATATTAATATATTTTTTTAATATATCCAATTAGGCGAGGGTGAGGGAGGCGGAGCAAGAGGTCATGAGAGGCATGGTGAACGACACATGGCCGTGCACGGCAGAGGATGACATGTCAGAGGCCATGTCCAGGATCGACACTTCAGATCCTACCGTTGGGGCGCAGATTATGGCAACTGCCTTCGCGCAGCGTTCCAACACCTACTACTGCCGGGGTATGGGAGGCGCTGGAAAGGGGATCCTGAAGACGACGCCAGGATTTCAGCGCAAGGGAGCCGCCGAAGCCTCAAGCAGCAACAGTCGGCTACAGGATCAGTTCGAAAGTCTACAGTCTGAGCTGGAAGCCCAAAGAGCGAGGGAGATGGCGGTGGCTGCGCATATGGAGCGGGTGAATGAAGTCACCAATGCCAACCAGGCGGCTATGGGACAGTGGATGACTGCCTGCATCGCTGCACATGCGGCCGGCCATACCATTCCGCCCATGCCTACGCCTATACCATTACCTCAGTGGCCCCAGCCTCCTCAGCCTGACCAGCCGCCGCCTCAGGACCCTCCGAATGGGAATGATGATGAGTTAGATTTCGAGATATTCCGTAGGCAGATGGACTGAATTTTTGTAATAAATTATTTATAAATTTATAAATTTGTGTTATTTTTAATTAAATTTTAGTACTAGAAAAATTTAAAAAAATGCCGAAAAAAAAATTCCAGCAAAAATTAAAAAAACATTATTTATATATTTAAAAAAATTATTTGAATATTTTAAAAAAAAAATTTAAATATATCTTAGGCGACGAAATTGCTAAATCGTCGGGCAAGGACTTACCATATAAGACGACGAAAAAAAAGTATCGTCGCCCAAGTTCTTGGCCGACGCACTTCTGGCGACGACGTCTTGGCCGACGAAAAAAAATTTCGTCGCCCAAGGTTATAATATCTTAAGCGACGAAAAAATTTTTCGTCGGCCAAGGTGTTAAATCTTGGGCGACGAATATTTTTGGGCGACGAGAAGTAGATTTGAGGCGACGAAATTAGTATCGTCGCCTAAGAATTACTCTTAGGCGACGACGGAATGAATTTTCGTCGCCCAAGTTCTTGACCGACGCACTTCTGGCGACGACGTCTTGGCCGACGACGTGTCGTCGCCTAAGTACTTAGGCGACGAAATTTTTTAACAGGGCGACGATTTTTTTTCGTCGCCCAAGTTGAAATTTCTGGTAGTGAGATATTATTGATATTGTTTATCCTTTGTTTTTACCTAGACTAGAAGTGTCATTTTTGGCTAAACGCAACCGAGAATTTTATGAAAAGTTGATGTATTGTGCATTTACATATGAGAAAATTACATAGTAGTATATGACTAAATTTTAAAACACAAAAAACCCATTTTAATTAATTTTTATACAGTTTAAGACATAATAAACTCAAGCCCAAAAATGAGAGCATCAAGTCTAATCTAAATTTTAGCTATCAAATGACCATATTTCCTCTCACTCTCTTCCTCTCTCCTTTTTTTCTGCAGATCTCTCTCTCTCTCTCTCTCTCTCTCTCTCTCTCTCTCCTTACCATCATCACCGCCCCTCCTCCTCGGACTCCACTGCCTCACCACTGCCGCCGCACCATGTGCGCCCCACGACCGTGCTCTTCGGCGTCGACTGGGGCTGGGTCCTTGTCGACTACACCCTCCCCGTCACTGGCGACAAGAACTCTGAGGACGACTTCGATGAGCCGCCGACGACGACAAAGGGCGACGGAGGTAGCGTAGCCGCTCATGGAAGTCGGAATCGAGTTCAAGATCCACATTGGGAAGGATCGGGATATGAAGAAGAGGTTGTTCTTGGAGGTGGAGCGGCTAGGGCTCAGTTCCATCATTATAGGAAGCCGAGGGTTCAGCGCTGTCGTCGCCTTCAGGAGGAGCACCGCCGTCGCCTTCAGGAGGAGCGTCGTCGCCGCCTTCAGGAGGAACCTCAGGCTACAGGGCAGTAGCAGTACATTAACTTGGTCAGTCTTTACTTTGAATTTGAAGGTGATGTGATATGGTCGTCATATTCATAGGCTAGCACTTTGTCATGATCCAGTCAAGTCTTTAGTTTGAATTTGAAGGTGACTTGATCTTCAATTTGTATGAGGTGTTCATGGATTTGATCTTCAGTTGGTATGAGATGCTTGGTGATCTAATTTCTCAGTGTCTCTCATTCGTCTCACTCGGTAGCAGTGATAAATGAGGTTGATTGGTTTGAGTTTATGTTGATTAGTAGGTAATTTCATACATGAATGAGGTTTGTTTTGAGGACATGAATAAGATCTGTTGATCTGAATGAGGTTTGTTTATCGGGTTAAACCATTTCTTGTTGTGGTAGATGTAGTTTTAAAGTTCATTAGCAGTGATACATACAGTAGCAGCAACGCTACCATCAAAGTGGGCAGTAGCAGCGGGCTAGCATCAAAGTTGGCAGTAACAGTGGGCTAGCATCAAAGTCGGTAGTAGCAGTGCGCTAGCATCATAGTCGACATTAGCAGCTTTGTTTGATTCCGGAGAATTGCCTAAAAAAAATTACAATAGCACATTTTTATCGGGTGCTACTGTGCTACTTGGCAGTAGCATCCAATGTGCTACTGTGCTACTCGTTAACAGTAGCAACTGATATGTAGTAAAGGGTATTCTGGTAAAATTATAGTAACAAATGACATGTGGATATTAGTTTGTCTTAATTTGTTAATATTTGTCCTTAAATGTGTAAGATATTGTATAAAGGATGTATTTGTAAATTGAAATTTGGTTAGTAATTTTATAGTAATTTACTATTTACATATTCAGTTCTTCGTCAATCCTTGCCCAAAGCGAAATATCCCAAGAGCAAAATATCTCTCTATAATTGTTTTTACATCAAGCCGGAATCTCCTAAAAAAAATTAAATCAAGCCGGAACCAACTCCAAACATGGTTTACTTGAAGTTAAAGCCGGCAAATATCATCAGACACAATATTTCACTAAAACTGTGAATAGTTTGTTGAGATTTCTCTCAACATGGATGAAATTAGCTCAACATTGCCTTGGCCAACGAAGACTAAAATTAGAGGACTCAATTTCGAAGGTGAAAAGTAAAACGACAATATAACCTGTAAATTAGTTTGCTTTAATTTATTTATTATTCACATTTGTATGTCAGAATTAGAAGAAAATTTACACATGCCAATTGGCACGCACTACAAATAGTATGGAAAAATATGAACCCAGCTAGATGCTATGAAAATCCAATCCAAGGAAAACTAAAATACGAAACTAGGGTTTCCAATACACAGCACAAAACGTATATATACATACTGGGTAAAACCTACCCTATCTGTGTGAATATGTGATCATCGTGTGCGGTGAAGTTTTTTCAAACTTCATTTTTGGTGTTGGAGGAAAAAACGACATCAGCTTCATTCAAATGGAGGCATCATCACAACAAAGAGAGGTGACTCCTCATTCAGTGGAACCCCGGATAGTCACCTGAAGACATAGATATTTCAACCGAGGAATATTATTATGTCAGTGAATTATTAGAGATGCGTACGTATATGTTTCTCTTATAATTTTCTGTAATCTCCTGCAACTTTATATTCGCAAGTCATTGATGAATGATGTCCGACATGACAGTAGCACGTCTACGGTCGACACGACAGTAGCACGTCTACGGTCGACACGGCAGTAGCACGTCTCATGTCGACACGGTAGTAACACGTCTCATGTCGATACGGCAGTAACATATCTCTCGTTGACACAACAGTAACACGTCTCTCGTCGACACGATAATAGCACATTCTTACACGACAGTAGCACGTCTCCGGTCGACACGACAGTAGCACATCTACGGTCAACACGGTAGTAGCACGTCTCATGTCGACACGGCAGTAGCACGTCTCATGTCGACACGACAGTAGCACGTCTCATGTCGACACGGCAGTAGCACGTCTCTCGTCGACACGGCAGTAACACGTCTCATGTCGACACGGCAGTAGCACGTCTCCGGTCGACACGGCAGCAGCACGTCCATAGTAGTAGTAGAATATGTAGTGAAGAGTAGTTTGATACAATATGTAGTGAATGGTAGTTTGGTAAAATATGTAGTGATAGATGATATGTGGACATTAGTTTGTCATAATTTGTTATTTTTTGTCCTTAAATGTATAAGATGATGTGTAAAAGATGTATTTATAAACTGAAATTTGGTCAATAACTAATATGTAGTTTACTATATTTTAAAAACATGCACTGTTGGTAGACCATTCCCCACACACAATGGGTTTATGCTCTTTTACCCTGAAGTAGAACTCGCCCAAACCCTCCTCCTACAAGTTGAAATTGCCCAACAGAAGGTATCATCTCTTCAACACCACTCCAACAAAACTAAGGTACAAATCCTTCTCTTTAGCATATATCTATATCTGCTCCTTCATTACCTTTTCGAAATCTGGGACTATGGCTTATTTTGTTATAGGGTTAAATGCACCAACAGTGTCTGAACCTTTGGAGGACTGTCAATATGGTACCTGAACTTTCAAAGTGATTAATGTAGCACCTATACTCTTGGTTTGCTATCAGTGAGATATCTCCGTTATCTTTTAGTAACTATTCTGTTAAGTTTTTTTTTTTTTTTTTTTTTTTTTTTTTACCTTACTCTTATGAAACTAAAACTCTTCCTTCTAAGAACTAGCCTTCAACATGCCAAAATTTCACCTAACGACTTCTTGTCTAAATGGTTACTGAGTATGGCGGAATCACTGCTTTCTTAGAAAGGAAAAACCTAGTTTAATAAAAGGTAAAGTAATTGTAATGCTAACTAAAACAAGCATACAAGTAGAAAAAAAAAAGAACTAATAAACAAATACTAATGCTTAATATTTTTGTGACGGATTAAAGGGCACAAGATAGAATTTGTTTATTACAACATAAATACAAATATACAACCCAGAGCCTCGCTCTCAGGTAAACAGCTAAATGCTGTTTAGCTACTCATACTTATAATTACAGCATAAATACTTACTTGTAAATAAGCACTCCACACCAGATGATTACAGCACACCACTCAATAAACTCTCTTACTATCTTTACTATACTAGAAAAGACTGTACTTTGGCAATTTCTTGAGAAAGGCTGGGAGAAATTTCAAGTTTGTGTCTTCGGGTTCTTCTCGATGCCTTCTTACTGAAGCTTCAGACTCCTTATATAGGGAGCGGAACTCAAACAAGAAAGAAAACACACAAAAAAACAGTGGAGGACAAGAGGAATCTTATCTTGATAACTTTACTTTAGAAAAAGTAAAGTCGCTTAACTTATTGCACTGACAGCTCTTTTCTTTTTATCAAAAGAAAAGTTCTTTGTCTTGAAGCGTCGGCCACCGTTCATTTCTCCATCATGTTTACTATATTGTGATATGTTTCTGGATCTTCAGAATAGCCCGCAGAGGAGTTGGGACCATTGTTTTCCCACTCACGTGCCGAGTCTTCATCTTCATTATCGAGATCTGAATCATAAGGGTAAGAAACCTTATATTTTTCCTCAGTCTCAACCTTTTCTAGCCACGTAGTGGTAGCTAGAGTGCAATCCACTTCTTTCCTCATAAGAGCTGTAAAAAAGTCACAGTTCTCTGGTGGAGGATGATTATAGCAAGTGACCATTATTTTTTCTCCACTTGCCAAAAGGCTTGAATCATAATCTCTTAAGACTATATCCTTGATAACTGCTATAGTCATTGCTTTCATCCATGGGATGCTTTGATTTGGTCTTCCATTGCCGCTGATGGCAATTGAAGTTCTGACTGGACTCTGGATTATTCTAACATGATGATAGGGAGAGATATAATTTGTCTGACCTTCTACCACTGTCCATTCTGGAGGTGTAGAGATGAATTTAAGCCTTAAAATACATCCATCAGGTCTGATATTTGTGACAGCTTCTGTGATTATCTTTGGAAATCCCTTTAGATCATCATTGGTTTTTGTCCAAAGATTATGAACAAAACCGTTTTCTATAAGCCATAGCTTATGCTTCTGAGGATGCTCTGCTTGAACATCTACCAGATATCTCCCATAATATGGGCCAGGGACTATTGATAATGTTCCAGGAAGAACATCTTTTCTTTCACCTAAGAGATTATGAAAACTATACCATTCAGATTCCTTTAAAGCAAGAATGAGAATTCTGGTGCTTTCAGGATTCTCAAGGTATACTACCTTGGAGGGTTCTGCAAGAACACTCTTGCCCTTTGCATGGAATCCATACATTTCTTCTGTGAGGGCTTTGAGGGTTTGAAGTAGGTGAGCTTCATTTTCTTCATAGAAAGAATACAGAATATTATCAATAATAATCTTCTGCTTAAAGGCCAATAGCCTTTCTGTCCTGAAAACTGGTTTCTGAAAGATCTTCAGAGGTTGATCATGGATGACCTTTTTTCCCGTGACTAAAGGAAGCTTGTTCGCCCTGAGAGGGTCTCTTCTGCTTTTTGGCAAAGCAGCAGCCATTAACGGACTTGATATACCTTTACCGTCTGCCGTTTGAGATGGGCTAGCCGGTCTTTTACCCTGAGACCGATCAGTTAAGGCTGTTCCTTTTGGACACAGCAAAAATTCTTTTGTAATTCTTTCTTCATCATCAGTAATAGATTGATCTGCATCTTTCTTTGAATGGCCTGAAAGATCATCCCATTTCTGATTTAGCTTTGGCTTGATTCTTTCTGGAGGCTGGCTTGACTCAGCAGCTCCATAGGAAACAATGTACTGATAACCTGGTCCATCATGGAGAGGTCCTACGGTTTTATCACCGTTCTTATGTCTTTCCCAAAGCTTCTTTTCTTCTGATACCGGTTTCCGGCTTCTCGGATTGCGACCTTCTCTTTCAAACATCGCCATTTCTCTTGTAAGAGCGTCAGGCAAATAGTTCTTGTCCCCTGCAACCATTTCAACATCATAATCATATTGAGATAAAAACATTTGCCATCTTAGAATTCTTCCTCTATCAGCAGCATCAGTTAATTTGTAGTTTTTGAAGTTTTTAACTCTTTTGTTATCAGTTCTAACTACAAATTTATTTCCTAAGAATGCCTCAGCACCCTTAATGCTTTTAATTAAGGCAAGGACTTCCTTGTCTCCTGTAGAATAGTTTAACTCTGCTGCGTTAAACTTTCCTGATAGGAATTTACAAATCTTTTCTTGATTTGTGTCTGGAGTAATAGCTAAAACAACTCCTGCCCAATAATAATCATTTGCATCGGTTTGCAGAATGATCAAGTCTCCTTCTTCAGGTAATAGTAAAGGAGGAAGGTTTTTTGTTAATTCTTTTATTTTTCTAACAGTATTACTGTCATCTTCCGTAAAAGACCATTTCTTTTTTGAACTTGTTTTTGGAGAGAGGAGTGCAGTGAGTCCACTGACTTGAGGAATAAAGTCTCTCGCAAAATTAACAACTCCCAAAAATCTTTGCAAAGATTTTGCATCTGGGATATTGTCTTGGAATTGACTGATCTTCTTAACAATATGATCTTGGAGACGAATCTCTCCATCCTTAACATGAATGCCAAGGAAATCTATTTCACCTTTAATAAGATGAATCTTCTTTTGTCCAAGGATAATTCCTTTTTGGACAATAAGCTTGCACACCTGTTCTAGGTGCTTTAGATGCTCATTCATAGTTTTGGAGAAGACAAGAATGTCATCTATATACACTATGCAGAAATCTGAATAGGGTTTGAAGATGTTATCCATTTTTCTTTGAAAAATAGACGGGGCTTGCTTAAGACCAAATGGCATAACTAACCATTCGTAATGTCCTTGAGGAGTTCCAAAAGCTGTCAAGGCTATGGAATCTGGATGCATTTTAACCTGCCAAAAGCCTGATTTTGCATCAAACTTTGAGAAGATTTTTGCTCCTTTAAGCCTGTTGATGAGGACCCTGACCTGAGCTATTTGATAACCGTCTTTAACGGTCTTTTTGTTCACATCTCTGTAATCAATTACCATTCTGGCTTTTCCTCTTAATTGTTCTGCATGATTTCTTACCAAGAATGTTGGGGCATGATGAGGACTGTTTGAAGGCCTGATTAACTTCTTTTCCAGAAGCTCTTGGATCTGATTCTCCATTTCTTTTCTATCTTCTTCTCTATAGTGAGGGATGGCCTTAACATGACAAATAGCATTTGCATCATGCATTCTTAGCTGACAAATTATTGGGTCTTTCTCCCAATACAGCTGAGGATCTTCGCTGATTATTGGTTTCAACAAATTTTCTATTTCTCTGAGAGTTGGTATCTTTTTTTGATCTACTTTATTAGCATATACTTTTAGGTTATGCTCTCTGATGTAATCTTCTTCTCCATCAGAACTCTCATTATCAAAATCTTGATATTCAGAATTTTTCTCTGATTCAGAGTCTTCTGAACTTGTTGCTTCATTTACCAATATCTCCTCATGATCTTCAAGTTGTTTTTGAATTAACAAGACTGGATTTAAAACTGGCTTATAATCACCACTCTTCGCTGGCAACTTCTGATATTGTTCTGTGAAACCTTTGTTCGTAACGCTTACTGCGTCTGTTAATCTAGATTCCCAATAGAATCGATGATTTTTCTCAAACCCAATCATTTTTGAGGTTTGAGTTACCGTTTGTTGTAGAAGGAAGTCATTTCCTAACAACAAATCAGCTGTCTGGCCTTCACATTGCCAGAGGATTTTGATAATAAAATTTCCTCCTCCTAAGGAAACTTTAACATTTCGAGCCATAATATTCATGACTATCTTATTTTCTTCCATTGCAACTCCAGTGACTGATTTTGGAGATTTTTCCCAATATTCTTCAGGAATTGCATGTCTTTTAGCAAGACTATATCCTGAACCGGTATCTACAAATGCATGTAGATGATACTTTTTGTAATTGGGAAACTTCAGTCCTATAGTAATATAATTACTATATATGCTTGTCTGGACTGGCATTATTCTTTCTTTCCTGGTTGGAGTATTGAATAATTCTGTGAAAGGGTTGATCTTTCTTCCTGTAGTTAAAGAATCCACAGGAGTATCATTGGCTAGTCCCAATATTGGATTAGAACTGGAATTAAGAGAATCAAGAGATTCCTTGATTTCTTTGTTCTGACTTAATGAAGTTACAAACTTCATCGTTTTCATCTCTTCTTCCATCCTTTTCTCTTGTTCTTTTTTGTGGAATACATTATATTCCTCTTCTACCAAGATATGTGCTTCATTATCTTTGGTTTTTCTTCTAAGTTCTGCTATAAAACATTCTCGATGATAAGTTTCTCCTGTATTTTCACAATACATGGGGATTGTATTATTATCATCACACTTGCAATAATCACAAATAAATCTTCCTGGATTGGGGTGGAAGGTACTGATAATATCAGAGTTTTCTTCCTTCCAATTTTGTACTTGTAACAAATATATAGGACGCTGTCCTATTTCCTCTTCATCTTCTTCAGAATTTTCTGAAGTACTTTCTGTTTCGCTATCTGATGGGTACTCGAGAGAATATATAGATTCGTTCTCTTCATCAGAATAGGCGACTTCAAAGCCTTTTATGTTAGCATATTCTATTGCCTCATCATATTCAGCTATTAAGGCTTTAAAAGATCTCTTGTCCTTTTTAGGACACTCATTTGCATAATGTCCCTCTGCTTTGCAAAGCCAACACCTGCATTTCTTTTCTTCTCTGGAAGAAAAATTGGTTTTCTTTTTTCTTTTGAAAAACCTCTTTCTGGAAGAAGTTTGAGAAGATTGCCCTTTCGATTGCTCTTTCTTATATTCAGGTTTTCTCCTGAACTTATACTTCTTTTTAGAAGCGAAATTTTTGTTTTGCTTATTACCAGAGAATCTCTTCTTATATTTTCTTTCCTGCATATGACATCCCCATTGTGTCGGGGTATCCAAAATCTTTGGACACATGTTCTCAACTCCTCTGAGTTGCTTTTTGGCAGTTTTGGATTTTCTATTCTCGGTACATTGCTTTCTTAGGAGATCCCTAACTCTTTCTGCTATTCCTCCAATAGTAAAATACTGAAGGGGGTTTTCTTCCAATGATTGTGCTACTGCGTCGTTCCAGGGTTCTGGTAGTTTTCTATAGTATGTTTTGATGAGATCATTATTTTCAATGTCTCCAATAGTGCAGTAGTAGTTTTGGAACTCATTGGTATATTCCTCGAAATACCTCATGTTACAAATACTCAATTTTTGAATATTTGTTTTAGCTCTTTCTTTAGATTGCTCACTATGCCCGGTGATATCTCCGCAGAATTGTGCATAGATGGGAACAGCAAAATCTAAAGGACTATTAGTCTGAGCCATTTTTGCTGCCCAATCAGTCCATTGAGAACTTCTTTTGAAGGACTGATACCATTTCTGGACTATTCCAGTTAAGGTAGACTCATAGTAGGCATGAGCTTCCTCGTAGGCATATTTGGATAACACTAGAGCTTGAGTTAGCTTTAAACTAGCAACCCAGTTGTCTATTGTCTTTCTTTTATCTCCTACCTGGTCTAAATCCAGATAAACCCCTCTTTCGGACACAGATTGCCCCCATTTGGGTTCTGTAGGGATATATTTCTGAGAACTTCGTTCTCCATATCTTCCTGTAGGAGCTTGTCCTTTTGGAAGTTTAATATTTTTCTCACGGATGATCTTTGTTGGATTGTTGGTGATGTTTTGTATCACCGTATGACCTCCTTCTGGAGGGTTCTGCCTTTCACCATCCGTATCCATAGAAGCTCCAGAAGGTTCTGGTTCTTCTTTTGCTGCTTGATAAGGAAGAATCTTCCTCTTTTTCTTTGTAATTTGGACTTGAGAAATTATTTTCATAATCTCTTCAAGTTCTTCTATGGAATCACAAATCTCAGCTTGTGCATATAGTTCTCTTAGGTCTCCTGCCTGGAACATCCTCATAGGTCTTTTAGTATCTTCTTCTTCAAGAGATTCTTCATTATAAACCGCTTTGGTTCCAGAGGTACTAGCTTCTTCATAGTTTGCAAAAGAATGCCTATGAAATTGTAAGCTAATTTTTCCATTCGTATCTTCATAAACTGAAGCATTGGAGCTTTCAAGTTGTCTGACCGGAGGGGTCAGATTCCATTCTCTTGGGAAAGTTACTTCATGCCATTTTGTGACATGCTTTTGTTGAGAATTATTTTTTGGGTTGGTGAGAACAGATGTGGTAATTCCAGGACTGTTTAGAAACCTGGTATTAGGGGTCACATTTGAGCTCATCAACTTATAATAGATTCGATAATCTATCGCTAATTCCATCATTCCTTTCTTCATAGAGATCCCATCTGTCTTGATTCTCAATCTTAGACAGTGAGCAGCATCTCTAAGATGTGTTGTAAAATTTGGAAATACGTTAAAATATGCAACTTGGTTGCACAAAGAAGCTTCTACCGTTCCTAACAAACTTTTCTTAAAGTCTGTTATCCTATCGTCTTGTAAGACACATAGAACGGAACAGTCAATACCATCTCTGGCTAAAAGTTTTATTCCTACTTGAACTGCACCAATATGCATATAGGAGTATTTTTTATGGAATGCTTCACTTACTTCTTTTGGAGTTATTAACCTGATATCTGTTTCTCCACCTGTGGCTGGAACAGTTAATTCAAGAATCTTGAATCTGTGAGAGTCCATGAGGAATGATCCCTTCTTATAGATCTCGTTAAATCTAAATCTAGGGGCAGATGCTTCTCGCACACTGGATTCAATTTCATTATACTCAAATTCTTGAGCGTTTATCAGTTGTACAGGAGCTGTACTTCTTTTACTAAGAATTCTGCTGAGCATCTTCATTTCTCTTTTGGTTGAGGATTTTTCCGTTTTCCATTTAAGTAGCTTTGGTTCACTAAACCGTAGCCTACTTTCTCCCATTGGTAGGGGTGGAGAATTTATAATGATTTTACTAGCTACGTTTTGAGCTAGTGATTCTTCATTCATTTCGTGATTTTCTCCTTCTTTCATCTTTTCTATAGTCTTTTGTAGACCAAAGATTTTATTATTTAATTCTCGAAATTGAACTTCGAGGTCAATACCTATCTCTTGGAGATAAGCGATATTATAATTTTGCTGATGAATTATTGCCTCTACATTCTCGGCAAACTTTTCTGTTGGTTGATAAAAGCCAATAGCTTTAACACCTTCTTGTGCTACTTTTAGATCTACTCTCTGATTCATCCTATCCTGGAAATGAGTTTTTCTAAAAGCTTTTTCAAGATTTCTTGAGTGCTTCTTAGTTCGACTACTTGCTGATTGATACTGTTAGCAAGGACTTCAGTACGAACTAATTTCTTTTCAATATCTGTTAGATATTGTTTTTCCTTGAGGTAATCTAGCTTGATTTCAAGCCTAGCAATTTTTGAATTTATTTCCTCGAGTTGATTGATCCGTAGATTAAATCTCTCAAGCTGTTCTATAACCTTTTCAGAGGTCTTATCCCTAGATAAATGTTCTAGGTACTCGATCAAGCTTGGTCTTGACGGATCAAACTCTTCTACTCCGATCTCCTTTTGGAGGTGAATATGTTCGTCGTATAGAGTATTTAGTACTCTACTAACGTATTCAATGGAGTATTGATTTTCTTGTATGTGCCTTGAATGAAAGCACACTTCCCACTTATCAGTTCCTTTTGTAGTACAAAAGGACTGATAATTTTTTAGCTTAGATTCTCTCTTGTTAGTTGAGAGAAGCCAACTTTGTGGCATAAGCCTTTTGTTTCCTGCTTTTGAGCCAAGCAGGCTCGGATACCAACTATGGCGGATCTAACCAATGCTCAAATAATCAAGAGGTTTTTGGTCTTCTTCAAAGGTTTCTTGAAGAACTTCAATTTCTTCTCTTGACTCGTATATCCTTCTTTGTAATTGGAAGATAATATCCCAGTAATTTTTTGTACTTCTAGGAAGCTTGTCTCTTTTTTCTTTTAGTTTTCTGAATTTTCTTCTTTCTTCTTGCAATTCTTTATAAGAAAGTTTAGCGTCTGCTAAGAATTCTAGTCTAGTAGCAATAGATTCTCCTATTGATAATGAAAAATTAACTGTTTACCTTTGAGTAGAAGGATAGATTCTATATCTGCAGTATGTTAGATAAACAAACTCATTTTCGTAAGCCCACCATGCTCCGTCAAATTTACTGAATATTTTTAAGGAAAAAAAGCTAATAACGGAATATTCTAACGGAATATTCTTAAAACTAACAGGAGACCTTTTATTGATAACAAAATAAGACTGTAGGTATCACGTTGATACCTTCCAAAGTTTGGGTATCATTCTGGTAGGTGCACCAGAGTTGAGGGATTGTTGGTGAAAAAAACCTTTTGTTATATCACTATATGATTATGCTATGAGTTATACTATAACATTTGAATCAAATGCATTTTAAAGCATCTGTCTTTAGTAGATTGTCTTAACCCTGGCCTTAATTCTTGAATTGAACAATGAAATCGCCGACTTAGGTATGAGTTACATTCAGCTAGCTATGCTTTAAGGTGGAAATTGTTGGCTGAAATTCTCAAAGATACAAACTTGTAGTAGTTTCTAGGAAGTATTGGGTTGAGTTTGTTGAGATATCAATCCCACATCGGGGATATGAGACCTCGTCTGTGAGTTTATAAGGGTTTGTGCTTCTTCACCTATTGCCAATTGGTTTTGGATATAAACCTCATACTACTTTATCATGGTATCAGAGCGGGTTACTCACGTCCACGTGTAAAGCCCAATGGCCACACGAACTACAAGTCACTCAAATGTTGTCCGACGTGTTGAGATATCAATCTCACATCGGGAATATGAGACCTCGCATGTGGGTTTATAAGGGTTTATGTCTCTCTACCCATTACTAATTGGTTTTAGATGTAAACACCACACTACTTTATCGTCATTTGGATCGAGGCTCCTAAATCTCTATGCCCAAGTTCATGGGCTCATTCCAGTGATTTAGAGTGTTATTGTGGCTTGTTCTGTTCGAAAGATTCATTCTTTTACAGTGATAACAAAAACTTCACTCTGAGCTTTGTTTTGGAATTAATAAATTGAGTGACTAATGTACTTTTGTGATTTTCAAGCTCATGGGGGAGACAGATGATAGGGATATTGGAAGAGTGGCCGCTGCCTCAGTTCCCAGTCCCATTCTGCGGTGTTTTTTTAAGATGTTCATTTGGATTGGGGAGGGTTTGCTTTTGGGAATTGTAGAATGTGCCTCGAACTGGCTCTATAGAGAACTGGACAGAAGATTCCCTGACTTGATTGATGTAGTGGAAGAGAGGGACAATGTTGATGGAGAAGGAAGCGAAAATGAAAATGGATCGAATGTGGCAGCAGAAGTGATGGACAATGTGAATGGTGAAGGAAATGGAAATGAGTCGAATGACAAAGGAGTCGGTGAGACAGGAGAAATTAGAGAAAACACTTCTAACGATGAATCCAATGGAGAAGGAGAAGTGAGAGACAACAATGGAGATAGAAGCAGGCCTACTGTTGTGCATCCAATTGGAGGGCTTATTCCGTTCGTGTGAGAGGCAACAATGGCAGAGTACAAGCTCGTTTCTCTACCCTGATCGTTTCTTTAGCTAGTCTTTTTTTTGTACGTAATCTGAAGTCCCAGCCGTTTGTTACAAGAGATTTCTTGGTTATTGTAACATCCTGAAACAGGAAATCACTAATCCTTAATTATCAGGCCTTAGATTTTGCTTTTCGTTTGACATTTAGTCCCATGACTCCCATCTGATTAAGTTATGATATAGTAGGTTTCAGTGTCACCTTGGAATGATTCCCCTTTAATTTCTCAGTCTTGTTTGTTGTATTTTCCTCCTTGATCGATCAAAGGCCTGGTGCCAGAAAAATCAATCAAGTCTTTAACATGGTTTAGCACATGGAACTACAATTTCCTCTTACATTCTATTACAGTATTTGATTTGCTTATATCTCTTTCAATGCCAAAGCACTTCATTTGTCACACCCAAATTCCACTGCCACTGTTGATGGCTCCTTTCGTCCATCGGACTCCAAGGGTGGTATTGGAAGTGTAGTGCATGATCATAACGGCAGCCTTTTAGCAGGCTTTTCTAGTAATGGTGATGAATGTGGTTTCGACTCAAGTGGTGGAGCTATTGAGCATCAAGCTTTGAAGGTGGTGGGTTGTTTGTTGGTAACATAGGCCAAGGCTGTGCAGGCACTGCATGACCATGCATCTTTGAGTAATAGTGATATAAAGTTTCTCTTTGGGAAACTTCATCATGCCTCGGATGTTTTCTGTTTGGTTGATTATGGTTTTAGCTAGCTAGTTATGGTAATGATGCTTCTGGAAGCCACGAGTATGTCCTCAGTTCATGCTCATGTAGTCATGTTCTTATTCAAGATGCATGAGCTTACAATTTCAACCTTCGTTAATAATTGATGGAATATAATCCATACATGACGCTTTCTAGTTTCTACTCTCTCAGAAACTGCAAAAGAGTCTGCGTCCCAGCATTTCTACAAGTCACCACTTTATGGCAATCCCCCCAACATGGTTTACATTACATTTTGATGGCTAAACTAAAGCAGTTGTATTGAAAACCTAGGAGCATAGTCAGCCGTAGACCAAGCCTGAAATTGCAACCTGTCAACAGAGGCCGACCGACAGAGAAACAAATTAGGATGAAGGTAATCATTTTGCAATTCAAACATGCCTTGTAAATTTAACAACAAAAAAAGAAAACAGGTTCCAAATCAAAATACACTATTGAGACCAAATGCATCTTATATTTATCTTGTTTGCTCGAGTCTAGATTAGTATCAAAATCCAATAAATTCATATGAAACTTAACGCGTGACACAAGGTAATCATCCTACGTACAGTGTAGACTTGTTACAATGATAAGCTAAGCAGCCTAAAAGTTTAACAAAGGTTCAGAATCACTATCAAACTCAAAACAGCTAGAGAGCAACAACAAGATCTCTTCCAATGTTTTCCCTCGATGAAACTTCTGAAGCCCTAAGTTTGGTCGAGCACAACCCAGGGTCCCAGATGGCTTCCTTCTCCATTAATTGCTATCCATCACTTCAACCTCGTCACTTGATCCAGTATCATTTCCACTTCCTTCTCCATTAACATTGTTTCTCTCTTCTACTGCCTCATTCAACTCATTGAATTTCGTTTCCACAGCTTCAATGAGCTTATCTGTGGCAACTTCTATTATCCTCACTAGCATGTACTGTCCCACACGTATTAACAGCCTACAAACTTGGTTCAGAATAACATTGGCAGTTGAAGGAGTGGCAAGTGTGTGATCAGTATGACAGTTTGGAGCTGAAGGAGTGGCAGGACTTGGATCAGTCGGCCATTCGGGAGCAGAAGGAGTGGGTCTTGGATCAGATGGCCACTCCAGAGCTGAAGGAGTTGGCCTATTTGGAGCTGAAGGAGTGTCAGACTTTTGACCAGCTTGCCTTTCCAGACTCTCAACACTGTCTACAGGTGCAGGCCTAGAATTTTGATGCAAATCCTGTGATTTCCCTATTCCATACAGAGGAATCAGTTTGTTCTCCTGTATAATGGCATTACAAACCGGGCAAGGGCACCTCTTGGAATCATGTCTTGGGTTACGAAGCCAAGTATATATACAAGACTTGCAGTAAAGGTGACCACATGGTGTTACAATTGGATCTTTATCAGCAGATTCAAAGCAAATGTTGCACGTGAAACCACTACCACCATCACCCCCATCCATGATAGTCTAAGTCCTAAAAACCACCAATAATCAATCACAATGTTCAAAAATCCTAAAGTGAAAATGTAATAGCATGTCCTATCAAGCCAATAACTCAAGTAATAGCTGTATAAATAATTAATACTCTGGAACATCACCATGATAGGCAATTAGGCATAAATACTTTGCGGGAGTTTCGTACAAGAAGAAACAAAACAAAGATAGCTACAGCCACTAGAGACACCAAAAATTTATACCAAATTAGAATACCAAATGATGTGGCATATGCCATATCATTAGCTTTACATGCCATATCATTAGCTTTATATGCCACGTCATTAAGTCATTAAGTGTTGATTTCTAATATATACAAAACTAAATTAATATGTTATATTGTCCTACAATTAAATTTTGAAAGAATTAAAATGATACCTGTAAACCCTAAAACTCATCTTAAGGATGAAGAAGCCGTCGCTCTCCTACATGAAGTCAGCCATCTTGTTGCCTCAATCTTTGTTTAGATTTTCTAACCTAAGTGTTTTGATATTTGGATAAGTTTCACATCAAGCAGCTGAGTGATTTATATTGATAAGTCTAATCATCATCTGGAAGCCAGATAGAGAAAGAGCAAGGAATTCGAAGGCAAGGGTGATATTATGATTTGGTACTAAAATCTAATGTATTTGTTTTGGTTATAATTTAAGATCTGGAGAACCTTAGGCTGCTGATGCTTCATTATGCATCAACGGCGTCTTTGTAAAAGAATACATAATTGGAAACGAGACTGTAAGCATCTAAAATGGATGATGAGAGGGAGGTATTTTGATTTTGATTTTATTTTTTCATAATCAATAGCTTTTATTTAATTTGATGTAAATACATGGTGAAAATTAATGAATTAAAATAACTCCATGTCAGATTCCACATCATTTGGTATGCATTTTTTGGTATAAAAATTTGTGCTCTCTAGCATTTTTCTTTTCTAACAGAAGAAAAGGAAGCATCACACATACTTCCTAGAACAACCCACTTTGGATCACTGACATATCTTCATAAATGCGTATTAGACTTGTACCAGTAACTACTTAGAGATAAACAAACACAGGTTTATCGATCTCAGGCTTATACAAAACTTTGTCAAAGGAGAAGAAACCTCCATCCAATTTTTCCAATTTCCTAAAGCAAAATAGTAAAAACATAGATACATATGTTGGAACCCCTAGCAGTCTCGATAGGTCTAGACTTTATAAGCGAGCAATGAGACGCCATCATTAACCCATCAAGCTCAATAGCTCATCCAATCACATTACTATAGGTGCTGGCAATTCAAAAAGACACTGCTATATTCAAAGAACAATATGCTTCTGATGTCATGATGATCATGAACAAATAACCATATCAAACATTAATAATATTTGATCCATTAGCCATATATATCACAACAAATTGAAAAAAATCGATTCTTCAAACTTGGACTAAACGTTTAGAGAATTTTGATTAGCCACACACAAAAATCTGAAGAACTGACCTTCACAATCAGATGGTACCAAAAAGGCTCACCAGATAGTTGATTTGAAATGTTCCAACAGTAACCCTTCCGTCCCTGCACAAGCACATAAGAAAATGATATCATACTTCAAAGCTTCTTACAAAATCAAAACAAAATTTTTGAGGTAGCATTAGCAAGTTTCTGCAAAGCAAAAAGGGAAAACCTGCAAGATATAATTTTCCAAGAATCAAAGAGAAGAGGATCATACATGAAATTGGAAACCCACAAGGCTTGTAAGCAAATTGCAATTTTCCTTACCCAAATTTTGGAACCCACGAGTGGTTGGTCCTTGGTCGATGAGATGCCGGGAATTTGGAGTGGGAAAGAGGATTTACTTGGTCTTATGGACTACCACCGAGGCACCGACCCAAAGCTTCCAATTGCAATTTTACTGCGTGGTAGAGTCAACGAGTCGTACTGTAATTTGGTGGGATTATTCTGCAAGTAATTCTTTTTTTTTTCTTTTTTCTTTTTTGGAACGGTTTGGTGAATTGTTCTCCAAGTAATTACTTTTTTATTTTATTTTAAGGGTGTTCTCAAGCAAATTTGGTTGTTCTTTGTGCGTGCCTAAGTGGATTTCCTAACAAGATTTTTGTTGGCATATATATGTTTTATTAGGTGACGAAAATTTTCGTTGCCAAAGTAGATTTTTCGTCCCCTAAGTTCATAACGGGTGTTGCTAGCATACAATGTCTTATGTATACGTGCCAATATGATGTTAGGTAGGGCTTTACGACTAGAATAATGAAAAAAAGAAATAAAAAAATTGCTCACGTAAACATTTTATTTTTGCTTCATAACTTTTTTAATAAGAAATTATCTATTTCGACATATGTACCAAAATTTGTACAATGAAGACTTTTTTTAGCTAGATGGGGAGGACAATTTCAAGTTTACTCGAGTCTGTAACATGAATACTTTCTGGACAAAATAGTCCACCTAGGAATGGCCAAACTTGATAAATACATCCACAAATTGTTGTCCGTCACTTCTGCTAGCTTCCTTACTCCACTCTGATGTGTTCATCCTAACATCTGCTTCCTTGCTAATTGGTCTGCTTCTCTTTTGCAGTGGAGTATTAGTAGCAATGTTTTTGCTGAAACTAGTAACAATCCGACTACCATGCCGTATGCTATGCCTTTCAACACCCGAGAAAAAGGTTCAACCGATTACGGCTAGTGTTCTCTCGAGGAGTACTAATGTTCTCACGGTGACTCTCACGATGACCAGGCCTATTTGGAATCTCGGTCGACAGAGACCTTGGTCTTGGATCCGATTTGTGTGATCTAGTACTAGTTCCATAAACGGGAATCAATTTCTCCTGCACTATAGCAGCATTAAAAACTGGGCAGACGCAATTTTTGGTTCGAGATGACCAGAAATGAAGCCATCTATATAGACAAGGCCAACAGTAAAGGTGTCCGCATGGTGTTACAATGGGGTCTTGACAAGCTGGTTCAAAACAAATGCTGCATGTAAAGCAGCATACATTATGGCCTAATTCATCACTGGAATAATTGTGTTTTACACCATCCTTACTCTTCATATCCATTTCGTCCATCACCTGCAAACCAAAAATTTATCGTCTGTTTCGTTTGTTTTCAATAACTTTCAGTAATCTCCCACAGCCGTCCTCTCCATTTCTGGAGCAGTCTCACTCGCCGTTTCACCGCCTAGAAGCCGCCACGAAGCGGCGGAGGTGCGACTGTTTCTCCGGAAAACCGGCGTTTTCGACGGCGATTCCGGCCAGTTTTAGGTGAGTCTTGATCCTCTCTTCCTCCTGTTAGTGGTTAAGCATAGATTGAAGCATGTTTTTGAGGTTTTGAGCCCGGATTTGCAGGTTTGGTTCTTGTTTTCGGGTTAGGGCTTCAGGGCATTTTCCGGCCGATTCAGGCCAAGTTGATTCAACTGTCAGGTATAAAAGATGTTTCCCTCCCTTCAATCTACAACTTTGATGTTTTGAGTCTTCTCAAATTCGGAAGTTGGTAGTGGCTCATGGGGCCCACTCGCCGCCGCCTGTGGTGGCGCGTGGGAGCCCGTCCAGGCAGTGTGAGAGCTTTGGTTGCTGTGTTAGCTAGTCCTTATAGTTGCTAGTGTGTTGATTGTGTGTGAAGGCTAAGTGTTTAGGTTTTTGCATATTAGGTGCTAAGTTGTTCATGGTGTTCGTTAGGTGGGAAACTTAGAAAGTTTGATCTTGGAGGTAGTGTGGTTGTTGTTGAGTGTCCAATGACCTTGGGAGGTCTTGGAGGAAGGATTGCCCTTCTTTAGGCAACTTTTAAGTTAAGGGTACTTTGATCCTTGTTGTAAATTTTACTAAGGTTATTAATTATGTGATTTTAGGTGATTTGTGAAGTTGTGTTGTGGAAATTGCAGCGGGATTTCTAAGTGAGTAAAATCTCACTAAGATTCATTTTGGGACGAATTATTTATAATTATTATGAGGATGATTATGATGATTGATTTTTGATGATAATGACTATGATGATGATAATTATTATGAGGGTGATTACGATGATTGATTTTGATGATGATGATTATGATGATGATAATTGTTATGAGGATGATTATGATGATTGATTTTTGATGATTATGAGGATGATTATGATGATGCATGATTGTGATGATGATGATTATAATTAAAAAAATTATGTTTTTGTTTGTTTTAAAATATATGAGCTTGATCGCCAACGGCTCATAGGTAAGTTAAAACAAGTTTTCCTATTGTATAATTATTTTTAAGGTTCATGTGATCATAATGTTTTTGGCTATTGATAGATTATTCTTGTGGGGATATCTATGTTTGTTTGTATAAATATATCTATATGGAAGGATATGATTTTTTGATGTGCTCCTTGTGTTGATTGATGATGATTTTATTATATTTTGATTTGTGGTTTAGATAGTCAAACCGGGTTCCAAGCCTTTAATCGGGTAATTGGTTGAGGTTATGATGATTCTACTATTTTGGTGAAATGTTGTGTAGATAGTCAAACCGGGTTCCAAGCCTTTAATCGGGTGATTGGTTACAGTTATAATGTTATTATTTATTTTGTGATTATTATTGGACAGTCAAACTTGGTTTCAAGCTTTTGGTCGGGTGATTGGTTACGGTTAGGAATAGAGCTCTATTCCGTCTGTCGGTATAGGTCATGGGAGATACCTTATGGTATCTGGGACCTATGGGTACATAATTTGTTGTTGTAGGTCATGAGGGGTATTTATTAATACCTGAGACTCATGAGTACATGTTATTTGAAAAAGTGTTGGAATTGTGGATTTAATTATTGATATAAATTGCTCTTGTGATATGTTTGGATGTTGGAGGTTTCGTGTTATTTTGAGAATTACTCATACGGGATTTTTAGCTTACCGGGTTTGTTGTTTACAACCCAGTGCACCAATTCTTGATGTAGGGGTTAAACCTGCAGGTGAGGATCAGCAGGGTTGAGGCGGAGGCTTAGTGGCAGGGTTTTTTCTTTGGTTTTGTTGTACACTGTATACTTTTATATTTGGGGTAGACATTATTAAAACTCATGTGAGTGTTTTCATTTTCTTGATTTTCAAGTTTATGTAAACAAGGAAATGTAATATTTAACTCAGTATTGAGTTATGTGACATTTACATTTCCTCATTGAGTTTTAGTTTCTTTGAAGTTTGTTTGAAACAAGTTTTGAGATTTTAATATTTTAAGGTATATCATGCCTAAATTTTTGAAAAATTATCTTTCGAAAAATTGGGGTGTGATAAGAATGCATTTCTTCATGGAGATTTGAATGAAGAAATTTACATGAATCTTCCTCCATGATAAAATACTTCTATGGGAGAGAAGGTGGTGTGCAGATTAAAAATTCCATGTACGGATTGAAGCAATCTCCAAGAGCTTGGTTTGGAAGGTTCACGTCTTTCATGAAGAAGATTGGGTATAGGCAGAGTAACTCAGATAATACTTTGTTTCTGAAACATCAACAGGGTAAACTTACTGCCTTGATCATTTATGTAGATGACATGGTAGTGACAAGTGATGACATTGGTGAAATTAGAAGATTAAAAGATCAGTTGTCTTCTGAATTCGAGATGAAGGACCTTGAGAATTTAGGAATTGAGGTAGCCAGAACAAGGACTGTATCATGCTAAGTCAAAGAAATTATGTTCTGGATTTGCTAGCAGAGACTAGTATGCTTGATTGTACACTAGTTGATACACTGATAGAACAGAACCATCAGATTGCAGAGTATCCTGATCAAGTTCCGACTGACAAATCTCGATATCAAAGGTTAGTTGGAAGATTAATTTACTTGTCACATACTAAACCTGATCTTGCTTATGCGTGTGGTGAGTCAGTATATGCACAATCCTAGTAAAGATCACATGAATGCTGTGATGAGAATCTTGAGATACTTAAAGTCTGCTCCTGAAAAAGGCCTAGTGTTTCGTAAGCATGGACATTTGAGAGCTAGTGGTTACACTGATGTGAACTGGGCAGAGAACATCACTAACATGCGTTCTACTTCTAGCTATTTTACATTTGTTGGTGGAAATTTAGTCACTTGGAGAAGCAAGAAACATAATGTGATGGCCCGTTCTAGTGCAAAAGCTGAGTACAGAGGTATGGCTCAAAAAGTTTGTGAGTTGTTATGGTTGAGAAGTTTATTAAAGAGTTTGAGTTTCAAGCAGGAATGGTCAATGCCTCTTCATTGTGACAATACTGCTGCGGTTGAAATTGCACATAATCCTATTCAGCATGATCGGACAAAACATGTAGAGATTGATAGGCACTTCATCAAGGAAAAGCTAGATGCTCGCATAATCACATTCCCATGTGTTCCTTCGGAGTAGCAGCTAGCTGACATCCTTACCAAAGTTGTGTTGTCCAGGGCGTTCAGTGACTCACTTGACAAGTTGGGCATTCAAGATTTGTATTCGCCAACTTGAAGAGGAGTGTTAACGTGAGTCCCAATCCTAGTATATTGGGAAGATGTATATTCTGTAATCAACTAGAATTATGTAAATCTTTCGATGTAATTAGTTTTCTTCTAGGGTTAGAACTGTGCTTGTATATATACCCGACTTGGGGTTTGTTCAATTTATTAGAAAATGCCCAACATTTTGTGTTCTGTTTGATTGAGGTTCTGTCTATAAGATTTTTCATATTTGTCGATCGATTTTAGTATTATATTTCTGGTTTCTCTTTATCATAAATAATTGTAAAGATAAGAGAAATTGTTTAGTCGTTGAGGTGCTTCAGTAAGTTAAACCCCAAAGTGATGATCATGACTATTTTCAAATCGATTGGCAGATATTGAAGAAAAAACAGATAGAGAATGTACGTAGCTGTCACTCGGCAAGAGGAATTCTAATATTGATTGCTTTGATAAACTCAATTTTGTAGTCCAGACTCCAGAATTAGGATTCCAGAGATCATGGATTTGCATATTAAGAGTATTCTGCGTCTTAAATCCATTAGTGCATCAAGTGACTGTTGTGGTTTTGAATGCACCATTTGCTATAAGGAGACGCTCAAAGTCCCAGTTTTAACACCCTGTGGACACCTTTACTGCTGGAGTTGTCTACGGATATGGTTTTCGCTTTGTTCATCCCGGTCTATTAAGTGTCATTGCCCAGTATGCAGTACTGCGACAGAACAAATGACATTGATCTATATCAAGAAGAGATGGAATCCATTTTTCTGCAGCCGTGGATCCCCATTCGATTGCAACATTTGCCTAGAATTAGCTCACGCTGAGCCACTTATAACACTATGTGGCCACCTTTACTGTAGACCTTGTATCAACAAACTGCTTCATGTTCACTTGAATTCCAAGAAATCTAAGAAGTCCAACAGATCAGCAAGCTGCACGGTTTGTAATGCGCATATGGTGGAGCAGAAACTAGTCCCTCTTTATGGACAAGGGACCAGATTATCACAGAACAATGATTCGGAACCAAGTTCTATTTCTCTAGGAAAATTATACAGCACACCCGGCCAATTTCACCGTCCACTCACCGCGCCCGGCCTCACCCGGCTATCTCACCGTTAAATTTCTGGGTGCGCTGAATAGGCTCTCCTTTCTCTACAACCTATTCAGATTCCAAATAGGCCAGAAGCTGGTCATGGAGGACCAAAGTCATCTTCTATTGTTTCAAGTACTCCCGGTGTGAACCATTCGTCTTGGGTATTCAGATACAAAGGAACTCTTATTGTACTGGTAACATTTGTTGGGACATTAATTGTGGCATAGATGTATGTCCCTGCAGGCACAGCTCCAACTATTTTCAATAGCTTTGCTGCATGTGCCTTTTCTGATCAGAATTGTGATATTCCGACTTAATTACGACTGAAAGAGTTTAAGAACCGATTTGAGATATGTAACTTCTTGCTTATTATGTTGGAGTACACACATTGATGTGTCAACTTCGTTTGCCTTTTCTTATACTGTGTATTATATTATTATTCTTGTTGCTTTTGCATACTAGCTGTAAACTACTGCATGATTTGTAATGCTGCTGTAAAACAAAATGCTGCTGTAAAACAAGGAAAACGAATTTTAGGATACAACTAATCAGAAACTATGACTATATATGAGACTGAAAAAACCAACCCTGATCCTTATCGAATCTTGATGGGACGCAACTTGAGGCTGCGCGCATCAGTTTGCCCTTCATTCGTGCGCTTTGGAGAGTGGCGGTGGATATGGACATGCGCGGCTGTAGACTATTAAAATCATCCAGTTTGCAGCAGGGTTGAGACAAATATTAGTTTGTGTGCGCACATCAAGAGATGCTGCAAGAGGCTTGTAGCATGGCCTTTTCCTGCATGCTCCTATAGGGTATGACTAGCCCTTGGTCAGATAGGCGCCAGTTGGGGTTGCAATAAACATAGACAATGCCTACGGGTTGTAAAGAGGAAATATAGAGTTACACAAGCTTTATATATAAAGAGCTGGTTGAAAGCAAAGTTAATGTTATAAGAACTTGCACATCATGACCGATCAGAGATGTCATGCATTCGTTTTGCTTGAATGTTCGCAACAGGGCAAACTGGAATTTAAAATTGCACAAAGAAAGAACAAAAGGAAGTCCAAATGTTAAATTAGAAGGCTAGGGCCGTGAATAACTGAATATAACCATATCCTTGTCAAACAAGTCAACTATTATATTGGATTATGTTTACACATAAAGTGCAGTGCAAGTAAAGCAAATGAGGCTCCGACTTTTGTGGAGCGCTCTAGGGTTCCGCAAAACTCTTCCAGTGGCGGCGGCGCACCTCGGGTTCCGTCGACCAACTAATGGTCGGATTTCAGAGGCAGATCAAGGTGGAGAAATCCTCTCACATGGCAGCATCGAATTCCAATCCAATCTAGTGCTTCAACCGTGGCGTTTCGCTGAGGTTGAGGGCGTTTACAAGGCGACTAAACCGGTGTGTGGGACATCGACGAAGGTGCCCGGAGTTTTTGGTTTCAAATTGCCGTTTCTGGTGGCGTCAATGGCTGAACCCTCTAGTCGGAATAGGGCTTCGAGAATTTTGTTTCTAGAAGCCGGCAAGACGAGATCGCTAGCCGATATAGATTCTCTGTTGGATCTTCCGATTCGAGTTGGAGGAGGTGGCACTGAAGCTGTCAAGACTCACTCCGAATTTCACCCTGAAACCCGAGGTAAGTCTTGCGGGGTCCACCTCCAAGGAAAATTTACCGAAAAACTCGACAAACCTCCCTTGAAAATGAACAACCCTTTATAACAAGTTAACCATTCTCCATTTCAACCCATACATATTCAAATACCATAACATATGTCTTAGCACACCACCGAGAATATTATACAATAATCCCAATAGTATCCAGAGCTACTAAAACCAACGGAAACAGGAAACTACCCTAGTAGGTTAAGCAGGTAACCTACTGGTGAAAAGTGGCTGATAGATGGGTAACTATGATTTTTCTCCTCCTACTAATACCGACCCGCACTCTGCAGACTGGGCATTTTAAAAACGAAGGGCCCAGGGGGAAACATTTGAAACCGTTAGAGTGAGTGGACAAAAATAAATTTAAAAGAAATATTTATGCTTCCCCAATTTAATTTTCATAGAAATTATGTTGCATGCGACAGCTCAAAAGCTCTCAACTCAAAAACTGGCAAATACATGACTAGCTCCGGCTAGTCTCCAAAACTTAAAAAAAAATACAGCCTCTCAGGCTAAACTATATATATATATGTATGTATTTACACTCGTCATAATGGAATTCATACAAGGCTACTACACTTGCGTCTAACGCTCACGTCACGCCATAATGAAATTTTACCTCATTATGCGGAAAAGACAGGTGTATATATACGTGCATATTCCCTATATAAATTCTTATATTTATATAGGGCTACGGCGATTGCGTCTAACGCTCACGTCACACTATAATGAAATTTTACCTCATTATGGCGAAAAAGCACGTATAGCTAGTTAGCATTTATTTATATACTGTAGTCGGTTGTGCATAAAACAACCTCCTAAGCCTGTAAACCAGCAAGTAGCCCACCACGGTCAAGACAACCGAGGCCGCCTTAAGGTTCCCGTCCGTGTGTAGGATGGGCAAGGCCTGACCTCGGTGGCAGCATTAGGCCGGGAGCGGTTTCTGAAGGCATAAGGGAGCTGGGTGTTTGAAGTAGCAGCAAAGGCAATTGTCCCACATCGGTTTCCAGGTAAAGAGAACCCACTCTGGGCCATAACTACCCTCATAAAGATATATTCACCAAGATACTGACTTAAGCTTCGGAGGAGGAAAGACCGGAAGCTCCCGGTCACCTTTGTTATTGCAGGTCAGCAGATGGATAACCCTACCATCAGCTTCCGCAAACCCCATCCGGGCGGGATTGTGCAGAAACATTTGGCGCCGTCTGTGGGAACCATTACTAAAAGTGCTAGCGTGACTCGATGGCTGAGTTAACTGAGCAACAAGACCAAGAGGCGGGACAGAAAGGGCGAAGGGAGGTGACATACGGACGGACCCCGGAATTAGGAGAGGGAAGTTCAGGAATTACAGGGAGAGACCTGCGGGATGGGACACCAGAGTATGTGCTGCGAGATCTCAATCCCCAGGAGGTACCAGAAATGTTGGAAGACATGAGGACCCAAATCACCCGGTTAGAGCAACAAAGTGTTAGGGATCGAGGAGAGGCCTCCGGGAGGGAGCACAGGTTGGAACGAGATAATGCCACGCTCATGAGAGCGTTAGCCCGAGGGGTTAAGCACCCAGAGTCATTGGATAGGGTGGGTGAGTTGGATCGGGTGGCCACGTCCCGGCAGATGGTGCACATAAGGACGAACTTGTTCCCAGAGGAGATGTGCACATAAGGACGAACTTGTTCCCAGAGGAGATGTGCACATAAGGACCGTGTACATAAGGACGAACTTGTTCCCAGAGGAGATGTGGAACGAGGGATCACCGCCCTTGCCCGAGCCAATCCCGGAAGTCCAAACTGGAAGGCAGGAAGTATTGGAAGAAACCTTGAGAGCAATCAGGGACAGCGTGGCGAGTTTGGCAGACCGAATCTCTGACACCGAGAGAAGGGAAATATGTAACCCGACCCGTACGAGTTTCGAGGAAAGAGGGGGACCATTCACGAGAGCGGTCACCCGATCCGTCCGGCCAAACACAGCCAAGCCACCGAAACTTAGCTACAATGGGGATCGTGACCTACACCTCTTCCTCAATAGTTTCAAGTCTCACACGAACGCAAAAGGATACTCGGACGCGGTATGCTGCAACATGTTCCACAAAACGTTAGTAGGGGAAGCGCTAAGCTAGTTCTATGAGCTCCCGTCGAACTTGGTCGACTACTTTCGGGAGCTGGCAGACAAGTTCGTCAATAGATTCATTTTACTAACGGACGGGCAAAACACCGCCCAACTGTTCAAAGTAAAACAAGACCGGGGAGAAGGTTTGAAAGCTTTCGTGAACCGATGGCAAGGAGCCATGACCAGGGTCAGGAGCTCTGACAAAAAGGTGGCGGAGGAGGCGTTCATTCAGGGATTGCTGCCTGGGAAGTTTTTGTATGCAATAAAAATCGAAAATCCAGAAGGCTACGGCGAGCTTATGGAAATGGTGATCTGGCATGTATAAGCAGACCATGATACTTATGGGAGAACCTCGGCCGAGAAAAGGAAAGACGAAGGGAGAGACGGCGGGTCCCCGGTGTAAGTGATCCGAGAGGTTAGAGCTTGGAAGGGAGAGCGGGAACCGGACTCGGGCCCAGCTGAAAAGAGGCACAAGTAAAGGAACTGGGGGAAAGCAGGGAAGCAGCATAATGCGCAAGGAAAGGCAAAAGGGCCCTACCAAGACACCGGATATGCGAGAACGGTGTCGGCGGGCAAGGAGCATTTCTCAGCACTCAACGCCACTTACGAGGCGATATGGAACGAGAATAAGACTGTCATTCCGTTTCCCCCGGCCCGGAAGTTTCCCCCATCTCGGCTCACCAAGGAGGACACCGAAAAATTTTGTGGATACCACAGAGAGGCGAGCCATAATATTAACAGCTGTATAGAGTTGAAAAGAGCGGTCGAGCGCCGGGTAAAAGAAGGGAAGCTGCAGCAGTATGTGCCCGGGTAGAGGAATGCATGGGCAATCGAGGTATATGGGACAATCAACACCATCCTTTACGGGTCCCGTCTAGATCACAAGAGCAACAAGGCAAAGAAACAGTGTACGGGACAACGGGATGGCAAGGAAGTCAACGCCTTTGGTAGCAACAATCAGCGGGTAACCACCGGTTGGAAGTCCGTAACCTTCCTGGAAGAGGAAGAGAAGGGAATAAGGCAGCTAGAGGATCCGTTCCTGATAACGTTACAGCTCGATCACTATATAACAAAGAAGATCCTCATTGATATGGGAGCCTCCGCCAACGTACTGTTCAGGAGTGCTTGGAAAGGATTGCATCGAGGAAGCAATAAGTTGATACAAGACCATAAGCCGTTGATTAGCTTCTCGGGCGATGTTGTTCAACCTCTCGGTTTAGACAGCTTTGGAGTAAGCTTGGAAGGACGGGAGGGGGTTTCCCGAGCAACAAAAGAGTTTATCGTTGTTGATTGTGAATCGTCTTACAACGGGATCTTGGGAAGGGCGGCCTTGTGGAAGTTGAAGTCATTCGTTCCTGGTCATATGCTGGTGACGAAGCTCCCGACCCCATCAGGAATAATTACGATCCGGGGAGACCAGGGGGCGACATAGAGTTGCTATGCGGTAGACAACGAGAGAAAAAGGTCAGAGGTCCTATTGGCCAGCCAACCCACGACATCACCCTCCGACCCTTACATGGATCCCAGAGATGATGCCGACTCGGATGAGGAGCGTCCGGGATCAGTAGACGAAAGAGAAGCAGTATCAATCTCAGAAGAGTTCCCGGATCGCACGTTGACCATCGGGACGAGACAGTCACCCGTGGTACGAGCGGCCTTGATAGACTTCTTGAAGAGAAACAGTAGGGCATTCGCCTGGATGTACAGAGACATGCTCGGTATAGCAAGCAGCATCGTAACGCACACACTAGGAATCAAGAATGGATTGCCTCCAGTGCGGCAAAAACAAAGGACGTTTAAGCTAGAAAAGTATGAAGCAATGAAGGGGGAAGTGCAAAAGCTAATAGACATCGGGTTCATAAGGGAGGTCAGATACCCCCAGTGGTTGGCCAACGTGGTCATGGTTCCAAAGAAGTCAACTGGGCAATGGAGGATGTGTGTGGACTATTCGAATCTCAACAGGGCATACCCAAAGGATAGCTTCCCCCTCCCACGCATCGATCAGCTGGTGGATTCCACGTCCGTATTTGACCTCATGAGCTTCATGGACGCCTACGCGGGCTATAATCAGATCCTGATGGATCCAAGGGATGAGGAACACACAGCCTTCACGACCGATAGGGGCTTGTATTGCTACAAGGTAATGGCTTTTGGACTGAAGAATGCGGGAGCCACTTACCAGCGGCTGATGAATGTCATGTTCGCCGAGTATCTTGGGAACATAATGGAAGTATATATCGATGACATGTTGGTCAAATGTCTAAAGACCGAGGAGCATATAGAGCATTTTGAGAAGGTCTTCGAAGTCATAATGAGGTTCAGGATGAGGTTGAACCCTCAAAAATGCATCTTGGGGGTCGTTAAAGGAAAGTTCTTGGGTCACATAATTAGGCGGCGAGGAATCGAAGCCAACCCGGAGAAAATCAGGGCCATCTTGGATATAGAAAGACCCACACTCAGGAACCAGGTGCAGTCGCTGGCCGGGAAGGTTGTCGCGCTGGCTAGGTTTGTGTCACGCCTCACGGATAAGTGTGCCCCCTTCTTTCGGCTGTTACGAGACCAGAGATGTAAGGAGATAGTATGGGGATCCAAACAGGAAGAGGCTTTCAAGCATATAAAGGCGTACCTCACGACCGCGTTGGTTTTGTCAAAAGTAATCCCGGGCGAGATGCTTTACTTGTACCTCGCGGCATCCAAGTCAGCGGTCAGCTCGGTGCTCATCAGAAAAGAGTCTGACGTCGAACATGCAGTATTTTACGCCGGGAAAGGATTCACACCGGCCGAGAGCAGGTACCCGGATGTCGAAAACCTAGCTTTGGCCCTTATAGTAACTGCCCGAAGGCTCAGACATTATTTCCGGGCCCACTCAATAACTCTTTATACCAACCACTCCTTGAGGCAGATCATGCAGAAGCCAGAGATCAGCAGGAGGTTGGTTAAGTGGGCCATTGAATTAGGAGAGTCTGATATCCATTACCGGCCGAGAATAGTTATAAAGGGCCAAGTAGTGGCCAATTTTATATCCGAGCTCACGCCCATGAAAGTAATGGGGGAGCCGGCAGATTCCAGGCCCATGAATATGGTGGGGGAGTCAACTGCAGCCGACCGAGAGGAAACAGATTCCAAGTCATACACAAAGGTACAAGCCGAAGAGTCATCGGCACCATTCTGGAAACTATTTGTCGACGGCTCAGTGACAAGAAGTAAAAGCAGGGCGGGAATAATATTGGAGACCCCGGATGGGTTCAAGCATAAGTACTCACTAGAATTTCAATTTCAAGCATCCAACAACGCAACAGAATACGAAGCCTTAATTGGTGGACTGCAACTCGCCCGAGACATTGGCGTGGATAGAGTGGAGGTGTTTAGTGATTCACAACTGGTTGTGAATCAAGTCAACGGTAGCTTTGAAGCAAAGGAGCCTCAGTTGAGCTCCTACCAAGTGCTTTCAAAAGCATTCATACAACGGTTCACCTCGGCCACTCTCTCCCACATCCCCCGGAAGGAAAATAGTCACGCGGATGCCCTTGCTCGCCTAGCCACCGGAGGGCCAGGTAAAGGAAATAAGAAAGCAAGGATTGAGGTTCTTGGAAAACCGAGTATCAGTAAGACAATCTCAGAGATATTCATGGTCGAGGCGGGACCTGGAGAGCCTACATAGATGGACCCCATAATCGAATTCATGAAGGAGGGGGTACGCCTGGAGGACAGGCGTGAAGCACGAAAACTCCATTCGAGATGTGCAAGGTACACGCTCATAAATGGGAAGCTGTACCACAGAGGTTACAGTTTACCAAACCTCAAGTGCGTGACAGAGGAGGAAGGAGAAGTCATCATAGGAGAAATACATGAAGGGGTGTGCAGGAATCATTCTGAATCCCGGTCGTTGCGCACAGGGTTCTTCTGGCCCAACATGGGCGCCATGGCAGATAAGATGTCGGTGAAATGCCGAAAATGCCATTTGCATGCCAACGAGATACACTCCCCTTCTATCGCTCTATCCATATTGTTGTCACCCTGGCCTTTCGCACAATGGGGGCCTTGATCTCATCGGCATACTGCCAACGGCACCCGGACAGTTCAAGTACGTGATAGTGGTCGTTGACTACTACACAAAATGGGTAGAGGCAGAACCCTTGGGAAAGATAACCACCGAGTGCGCGAAGAATTTCCTGATGAAAAAAATATATTGTCAATTCGGGGTCCTGGAGACAATTGACACGGACAATGGAACACAATTCAACAATAACCATCTGGTTGAATTCGCGAAGGACATGGGCACTAAGATGGTCTTCGCGTCGGTGGCGCACCCTCAGACGAATGGTCAGGTAGAGGCAGTTAACAAAATCATTAAAAACTGCTTAAGAAGAAGTTGGACGACGCAAAGGGTCTGTGGGCGCAGAAGCTGCCGGAGGTGTTGTGGGCGATCAAGACCACGGCAACTGAAGCAACGGGAGAAACACCTTTTAGCATGGCGTTTGGCACGGAGGCTGTTTTGCCAATCGAGATATTGATACCATCGGGAAGGGTGGAGAACTTTGATGCCGCCACCAACGAGGAAGGCCTCCTGTTGAATATCGATCTCATCGAGGAAAGAAGGGAAAGAGCAGACTTGCATAACCAGGTCTATAAGCAGCGAGTGGCATGCCATTACAATAGAAAGGTCAGATACCGGACATTGGGACTGGGGGACTGGGTAATGAAGACAATCATGACAAAGACAGCGGCCCTGGACCCAACCTGGGAGGGACCGTACTAGATCATTGAAGAGGTTGGCCCATCAACTTTCTTTCTACAGGACCAGGATGGGGTAATCACCGGGAGGCCCTGGAACATGGAGCATCTAAAACTCTACCCAGTGTGAGGGACCGAGGTCCATTCCTTTTTGTAAAACACACATTTGTAAGTATTGCTGCCTCCTGGGAGAAGGAAAACACCAAGTCCCAGAGGATGCCTCCATTCGTTTTGAATGACTATACAAGAATTGAAAGTTCAATTCAAACTCTAATGATAGGTAATCCACCGGGAGACATAAGTCAATACCATCCCGAGTAACATCAATCGGGATATGTAATCCACCGGGAGGCATAAGTCAATCAATCCCGAGTAACATCAATCGGGATAAGTAATCCACCAGGAGGCATAAGTCAATAAAATCAAGCGAAATAGATAATCCACCAGGAGGCATATATTGAAGTCCCCCATAAGACCCAGCGGGACAGGCATAATACAAACTGCATGTAACACCGAGACCCAAGCAATAAGGTTAGCCAAGGCATAATATATTAAAACCTGGGATACCGGGCGTATACCACCAATGAGTATTTACAAAAACCACCGGGATGTGTAATCATCGGGATACAACACACGCCATTGTCTTACAAAAGAAAGAGCCAAACAAAGATAAACTACAGCCTATGACTGGCCGGGTTCTTATTCTTCGTTCCTGGACGATTCAACCAGCACATCGTCCCCATCAACGCCTTTAGCATCCTCTCGGACGACTCACCTGTCTCAGGTGCTTTCTCGGCCGCAGCCTTGGACTTAGCCGCCCTCTCTTTGGCCTCTTGAGCCGCTAGCAAATCGGCCGTCATTTTGGCCTTGTCCAGGTACCCAAGTCGGCTCCAGACGCCGAATTTCTCAAATATGCCACTCTCCCGGGCAGACTTGAGTATAGCCTTCAGCTCATCCGACTCCTTGAACCGGGCAACGACAAGCTCGCCCTCGGCCGGGATCTGGCTTTGCAGATCAGCTACCTGATCCTCCCTCTCCTTCAGCTTAGACCGCAGCCTCGCGTTCTCTCGCTGAAGCGCGTCTATGTCGCACTCCAAAGTGATAACCCTTTCAGCTTTTCCTTCCAGCTCTTTGGTGTGGAGGCGAAGTTTGGTCAACTTGTCGGCCAACGAGAGTTTCTCTTTCCTCTCGGCCTTTAAGTCTTTCTCCATTTTCTTCCTCTCTGTCCCGAGGTAGCTGATCTGGCCGTTCAAACTGGCCAGACGCTCTTTCATCTCGTTGGAATCCTCACTGGCATCAATGGCATAGACAGGGAAGAGAGCCTGCACATAAATAAAGTTAGTTCAACATCCCGAACAGTGGTACTAAATTGGCATTACTCGGGAAAAATTTACCTTCATCATTGCCTCCCGGGCGTATTGCTGGTTCTCTTGAGGAGTGCTGGACCCGATCTTGATCCTATCCAACTCAATACCCTTCAGATCACCCGTACTAGTCCAGGATCTGCCGGATGGGGGTCTTCCAAATGTGAGGAAGTGCCGGAGCGAGATAGCTCATTGAAACCAGATCGGCTGAGGAACCGGCAACTTTCTGTTTCTTCAGAGATGGTGAGGCGCCAGAGACGCTCAATCCCATCGAAGTCACGCCTTCATCCCGCTGAGACTTCAATTTTTTGGATGACGCTTTCTTCCTCTTCTCGCTCAAGTGGACATTGACCACGTCATCGGTCTTCGCATGCCCCTCTTTGTCAGACGTCGGTTTCCCATTCCCTTCGTCAGGAATCTCCAGGAGTACAGCTTCATCCGAGACATGGGCAGTTTTATCTGCGAGGTTCACCTCAGTTCGGGAGACCACTTTCCCGACCTCTAAGAGCTGGCTCAGCAACTCCATATCCGAGTCCATATCGCCCGGGTGCGACTCGCGGTGTTTTCGACTGGGTACTTTAGTTGAAAATAAAAGCCACAGTCAAGATCCCGGGTAGGGAAAAAATGAGCAGTGAAAAGAAACTAGAAAACAAGCAACGCTAATTGGGAACTCCACCAGGCATGCGGCCGAGTTCACAATGCACCAGGACTGTCCACCGGGTCAGGCGGTATGAGCTTCGATCCTCATCTGAGGGCTAGGCCGCGTATATCCTTGCAATACGTTGCTTCTCGATCTCTGACAGCGAGAAGGACTTATCCCGAATATATCTAAACCGGTTGGGCACAACGTACGTCAAGCAATTTCTTTGTCATCGACCGCTGGCAAGCACGACCTTTGACCGCCAGTTGTTATTCATGGACATCGGGAGATCAGTGACGGCAAGCAAGTACTCCTGGGCAGCAAACGAGACACACCCCCGACAGTTCTGCTTCTTCGAGTACAAGAGGCGGAACAGGGCGTGAAACTCGTTAATGGTCGGCCAACCCATCTCGGACAAATAGTACAAGCAGCAAAGAGAGAGCAACTGGCGCCATTGGTTTGGGAGTACCTGCCCGGGAGTAGAGAGAAGCAAAAATGAGGGGGAAACACCAGAGCAACCAGAGAAAGAGTGAGCGAGAGAGTGAAGACGAGATGAAGACGAAAAGCAACAAGGGGGCAGAGTTATAGTCAGTCAGTAAAGTGTCGCCTCGATCCACAAGCCAACACATAAAAACCAGTAACCGAAAAAGAGGCACCCTTAGCCATCCGATCCAACCGCAAGATGGTGCCACGTGGCACAACTAATGTAGCTTCTTGCAGAAGGAAAGAGTAAAGCGACGTGCATTAATTGCTTGGCAGTTATCCCCAAGAATATTGCGACATCTAACGAACATGCATTTAATACCCCTATCACAGCAATTCACAAACTCCCAAGAAAAGTAGATCCATCTCGGGTGAGAGTCACCGAGATCACAAGTGCAAGACCCATCTCGGGTGAAAGCCACCGAGATCATAAGACCAAGTGTAAGATCTATCTCGGGTGAGAGTCACCGAGATCACAAGTGCAAGACGCATCTCGGGTGAAAGCCACCGAGATCATATGACCAAGTGTAAGATCCATCTCTGGTGAGAGTCACCGAGATCACAAGTGCCAGACCCATCTCGGGTGAACGTCACCGAGGTACGATCCATCTCGGGTAAGAGTCACCGAGATAACAAGTGCAAGACCCATCTCGGGTGAACGTCACCGAGATCATAAGACCAAGTGTACGATCCATCTTGGGTGACAGTCACCATGATCGTACGAAGAAAAATCCCACCTTGGCTGAGTTCCACCAATATATTCATCCCACCAAGATTGGCACTCGACCGAGAGGCATAAGTAATCAACCGAAAGACAACTTATATCATCCCTTTAAAAACAGAGCAAGTGGCTTGATAAACCACAGATAGCGTTAACACCCCGTCATTTGAGTAGTAACACAGGATGCAACACCCAGGTATAAGACCCATCTCGCGTGTGTCACCGAGACCCATCTCGTGTGGAACAAGATACATCTCGGGTGAGTCACTGAGATCGTCTTTATGCGCGGAGCGAACTCTTCAACTCGCATGACAATTATAGTCTTTGTGCGCGGAGCGAACTCCTCAGCTCGCGTGACAATTATAGTCTTTGTTCGCGAAGTGAACTCCTCAACTCGCGTGACAATTATAGTCTTTGTGCACAGAGCGAACTCCTCAGCTCGCGTTATAGTCTTTGTGCGTGGAGCGAACTGCTCAGCTTGCGTTATAACCCTTGTGCGCTTCGTGAACTCCTCAGCTCGCGTGACAATTATAGTCCTTGTGTGCGGAGCGAACACCTCAGCTTGCGTGACAATTTCAATCCTTACGCTTCGCGGACTCCACAACTCGCCCGAAAGTGTCGGCCCTTCTGTGCGAGGCGAATTCCACATCTCACCCGGTAATGTCAGTCTCGTTCGAAGATATCAATAAAAGTAGACCAGGAATTAGCAACACCCGTTCAAACCACGTCATGAGTCCAGACTTAGGGGGACTATGGGCGGGACCCATCCGAAATAGTATATTGGTCTACGAGCTTATCTTAGCAAGCCCCCACTCAAGATGTTTCTTGAACGGGAACTTGGGGGGACTTGTAGTCGGTTTTGTATAAAACAACCTCTCAAGCCCGTGGACCAGCAAGCATCCCACCACGGTCAAGATAGCTGAGGCCGCCTTAGGGTTCCCATCCGTGTGTAGGATGGGCCAGGCCCAACCTCGGTGGCAGTATTGGGCCGAGAGCAGTTTCTGAAGGCATAAGGGAGCTGGGTGTTTGAAGTAGCAGCAAAGGCAATTGTCCCACATCGGTTTCCAGGTAAAGAGAAACCACTCTGGGCCATAAATATGACCCAGCCACCAGCTTGTCAGGTACCATTAACTACCCTCATAAAGATATATTCACCAAGATACTGACTTAAGCTTCGAAGGAGGAAAGACCGGAAGCTCCCGGTCACCTTTGTTATTGCAGGTCAACAGGAGGATAAACCTACCATCAGCTTCTGCAAACCCCAGCGGGATTGTGCAGAAACATATACATACTATCCTCATAATCATCCATATATGAATATATAATCACCGAAATTCTCAATTTCGGTTATTCTCCAACAAAAGAAAATATTCATCAATAAATATTTTGCATGCATATTATATAAACAAAGGTCCACTTACAAATTAGGCCTAAGCCTGTTGTCGGTTCGAGACCTCTCTTGCTCGAGCCTCCTCACGTCCTGTTCTAAATATATAATTAATTTCCCAACTTAAAAATCCAATATTTATTCAAAATAGGCAAAATTAACTGTGAGCCTTAACCACGCTCATCCTTGCCCAACTTCATCATTCTCAACTCAATATTATCCAAACTTCACCGAAAAAATAACAGTAGCCTTAACGCAACCTTCCACAGTCTAAACAACATTAAACCAATGGCCGGATTCCACCCTATTAATCCGTCAAATTACCAAACTTTAAAAATTTCCAAACCTATCCAAAACTCCTTCAAAAATTCTAAAAGCGGGAGAGGAGAGAGAGAGAGAGAGAGAGAGAGAGAGAGAGAGAGAGAGAGTGGGCTTTGACCCCCAAAAATGGCCCAGTCCACACTTAAAACACCCCACTCCATAACATAAAACACCCCAATAAAATAAAATAAACCATAATAAAAATTACCTTTTACTAGCTAAAATTTACTATTTTTACCGTCCTCCTACGAATAATTCTTTCGAAATAAGCGTCTCCCACAACCCATCTGGGGACCAATTAAACTATAAACTCATTGACGAAGACGGTAAAACTCTTATTAACACCATGCTAGTAAATAAGGTAAAAATTTAAGAGTCGGGGCATGACAAAAGCTGGTTGGACTCTGCCGGCTGGTGTGGTGCAAGTCTCTGCCTCCTAAGGCGGAGCTAGGACATGGATCTGGACCCAAACCTTTGGGCCAGCGTCAGGTTTCAGGCCAGGAGAGATGCGTGTGATGATAATGCCGGTGTCGTCCAAATCGAAGGTGGCGGAGCCGCCTTGGCCAGGGTCAACGTCAGTGAAAATTGTTGGCAAGGAACAATTCAGATTTACTAGAGTTTGGGATTGGGCTTGGGTTCTTGGGCCTGTGTCTAGCATGAAGCCCAATGTTGCTAGGTCTGATTTTAAAGCACCAGAATAGGTAATCTGTAGTGTGTTATGCCCTAACACTCCTCTAGGCCCTTATCCAAAAGGCAAAAAGAACGTTCAGTAAGTGTTAGTACATTGATAGCTTGGCAGATTGAGCAAGTTAGCTGCAGCTAGATGGATTCATGAGGCTTGGTGTACCGCAATTGAGCGTCTTGACTCTAGTTTTTATGTTTTTTTAATTGGTATCTTGTTTTGTATCTAGTTTAATCCTCTGCTAAGCTCATTTGAATAAGTAAACTAATTGTCTAATGTAATGGTGCTCTGATGTCATTCTGGCCTGAGTTTATCAATGCAATTTTTAAGGCTGCTACCCCTTTGCCCTTCAAAAAAAAAAGTCAACTATTATATTGCTTTTTTTTTTTTTTGCTGAAAGATGAGTGAGAGAGGAATGACCCCAAACACTCTTATGTATTAAAAAAGATAAGAGAGAAACATCAAGAGAGGAGGATTAGACCAAAACGTCTCATAACAAAATAACAATGAAACAAAACTATGAAAATCGAAATTCGGAAAGACCTATAAGGTCACGACTACAATATGACAAAATAAAAGGAGGAGTTGAATCCCACCAAATCAGTTGTGTTAATGACGTACCGTGATTAGCCAGAGCATCTGCAACCTTATTCCCTTCACGAAAAATATGAGAAGATCGAAAGGTTATCTCTGTTATGCAACGTAAACAATTAAGCCAACAGACACGTAGATGCCAAGGTACAAGCAAACACGTAGATGCCAAGGTACAAGCAAATGAGACCGTAGATAGTCTAACACAAGCGATCGACAAGTCAACCTCTAACCAAATGTGCTTCCAATCACATACCCAAGCAAGCTTAATAGCAACTATAACTGTCATCACCTCTGCTGCTACTGAACTAGAAATGTCAATGTTGGAAGAAAAAGCACCAAGAACATGACTTTTAAAGTCACGAAAAACAGCACCAAAACCTCCAACACCCTATGCATGCTTCCAAGCACCATCCGAATTAATCTTCACCCACCTAATGACTGGAGGATGTCAAACAACCTCAATAACTTTTGGAGCTCTTCCCAATCGACACTGCACCAAAACTCTTTATTATCCGTAAATCCTGAACTGAATTATGCATTGGACCATTTGCAAGCCGACTAGCCGCTCTAATGTGCCCCAAAATGAGATGACAAATTGAAGCCACAGAGAACAACTTACCATCAAATCTGGTCTTATTCCTCGCATGCCATACAAACCATAAAATCGATGTAAAACAGATCAACCAAAGCTCCTTAAGCTGCGAGCTACGACCCATACTCAGACCTTTGTGAAATAAATCCATAATTGTATGAGGAGTAACCCCAGATCAAAAAGAGATAAGAAATAAGGTCCAATTCTCCAAAATGTAAAATCGGAAGGTACCTCGCCAAGACAAAATTGGTTAGTTATTAACAGAATCTACAGTGGTTAGTAGGTTTGCAAAGTTTTTTTTTTTTTTTCTTACAAACCCTGAAAACAAGTGATCCCATTAGACTTTTACAATATAGTATCTGTTTTTTTGTTTTCGAAATGAAATTCAGCAAACTAGTTTTCTGTCTTTAATCTCTGTATTCAGAATGATAAACAACAAACGGTTCTTGTTTTTAATAAACCGAAAACTAGAAGTGATAACAAACGATCCTTTATATTTAACATGAGTTATTTCTGCTCAAACTTGTGAAGATTACGAATATCAATCATGCATATCATTCTGCTTACTTCCATGCCAGCAGTAATCTATAGAAGAGACACGACTTAATTGGATCTCTCAACAGTCAAAACCATTTCTTGTCTTTGAGAAATGAAGGTTAGTTTTCGAGTATTTATTCTAAATCCATACGAACAGTAAACCCTAAACTACTATGCAAATGATGCTAATGTGAATTGAATCATAGTTTGTCTTTCCATATATGTTTAATATTTGTAAACTTGTTTGAAATACTTGAACAGTAATTTTGGAATTCAGAATGACTAATTAAGATCCAGGAAGGAATTCATATACAAAAACCGCCGTCTTGTACATATTGATACAAACATCGCATGGAATTTCTAATTTTGAAATGGATTGTGAATTTAATGTGTTGTAGGGTTGACATTTGATTATCATTGTGTTTTAGGATCTTGTAACTCGCTACGTAATGGACGAAGTCAATGATGAATGTGGTTTTGAATGCAACATTTGCCTTGGCTTAGCTCACGACCCCGTCATAATTAACACTCTGCGGCCACCTCTACTGTTGGTCTTGTTTGCTCAAATGGCTGTTCAATACGCATTATGCCAACAATGAGTGTCCGGTTTGCAAGTCCGGAATCGAGTTCAACAAGTTGATATTTTCTTATGGAAGGTTGAAATCGTCTGAATGCAACCCGATATCTCGGTTTGAATGTAACATTTGCTCTGGATTAGCTCAAGATCCAATTGTAACACTCTGCGGCCACCTCTATTGTTGGCCATGCATCTATAAATGGCTGTCCAAGTGGAATTCAAATTCCAACTGTTGGGTTTGTAATGCTGTTATAGAGGAGAACAAACTGATCCCTCTTTATGGAAAAGGGATAAGATCGTCCTCAGATGATTCAGACTCGGGATGTCGAGCTGTTGCACCTGCGAGCATTGTTGGCAGAGTCAAAAGGAACCAAGAAATTATGAATATTGCGATGTATTAACATTCTCCAATAATGGAGTATATATACAAGAGATATCAAAAACCTATTAGGAAACTAACTATGACAGAATATTCCTAATAATAACATAATATTCACAATCCTAATACTATAGGGTATGACTCACGCCAACACTCCCCCTCAAGTTGGCGCATACAAATCACCAATGCCCAACTTGTCAAGAGAGTCATGAAAGGCTTTACTTGAGAGAGCTTTCGTAAGGATATCAGCTAATTGTTCTTCAGAAGGAACAAAAGGAAAGAAAATAATCTGACCATCTAACTTCTCTTTAATGAAATGTCGATCTACCTCCACGTGCTTTGTGCGATCATGTTGAACAGGATTGTGAGCAATTTCAATTGCAGCCTTATTATCACAATAAAGTGGCATAGCCTTCTTCTGCCGAAATCCCAAATCTCTCAACAAGTGTCTCAACCACAACATCTCACAAAGTCCTCGAGCCATTCCTCTATATTCTGCTTCAGCACTAGAACGAGCTACCACATTTTGCTTCTTACTCTTCCAAGTAACTAAATTACCACCAACAAAAGTGAAGTAGCCTGAAGTAGACCTGCGATCTGTAATATTACCTGCCCAGTCTGCGTCTGTGTACCCAGAAACATCCAAATGCATGTGTTTTGAAAAGATTAATCCCTTCCCTGGAGCAGACTTCAAATACTTCAAAATACGAAATACAGCTTCCATATGAACCTCACTAGGATTATGCATAAACTGACTCACCACACTAACTGCATAGGCTAAATCTGGTCTAGTGTGAGACAAATAAATCAACCGGCCAACTAACCTCTGGTATCTTGCTTTATTGGTAGGTACTTGATCCAAATACTCAGCTAACCGATGGTTCTGCTCGATAGGAGTATCAACAGGTTTACAATCAAGCATACCTGTTTCTGCCAGCAAGTCCAATACATACTTCCTCTGACTCAACACAATACAATTCTTCCCACGAGCAACTTCAATCCCCAAGAAATATTTCAAATTACCCAAATCTTTCATCTCAAATTCAGAAGATAACTGACCTTGTAACCTTTGAATCTCCTCAACGTCATCACCTGTCACAACCATATCGTCTACATAAATAATTAAAGCTGTCACCTTACCACATCGGTGTTTAAGAAACAAAGTGTGATCTGAATTACTCTGTCGGTATCCAATCCTCTTCATGAACTTAGAGAAACGTCCGAACCATGCTCTGGGTGACTGTTTTAGACCGTAAAGGGACTTCTTCAACTTGCACACTACTTGCTCTCCAGTTGAAGTACCATACCCAGGAGGCAAATCCATATAGACTTCTTCATGCAAATCACCATGCAAGAAAGCATTCTTAACATCAAATTGTTGCAAAGGCCAATCAAGGTTGGCGGCTAACGAAAGAAGTACTCGTATTGTATTAATTTTGGCCACTGGTGCAAACGTTTCATCATAATCCACTCCATACTTCTGAGTGTAGCCTTTCGCCACTAACCTCGCCTTGTACCTGTCCACCGAACCATCAGAATTATGTTTCACAGTATACACCCACCGACAACCAACCGTCTTCTTCCCAGGTGGTAAGGACACTAACTCCCACGTACAATTCTTCTCAAGAGCTTCCATCTCAACCTGCATGGCTTGCATCCACCTTTGATCTCGCATTGCATCCTGCACTTTACTAGGGAGAGACACAGAAGATAATTGATTCACAAATGCAACATATGATTTAGATAACCTATGAGTTGACACATAATTAGCAACAGGGTACCGAGCTTTTGCACTAAGGGTAGGTTCATATTGTTTCGAAGGCTGACCACGAGTGACACGGTTAGGTAACTGTTTATTGGATGCAGAAGAATGATTAGAACATACCTCGGGTGATGCAGAAGCTGGAGAGACCTGTAAAGGGGAGGGAGAGACAAGAACACTGTTCACATCCGGATTTGTAGAAGTTTGCTCTCTGGCTGACAAATCATGAGTCGGACTGGAATTGAACCCCGGTTGACTAGATGATGTTGAATTATCGGCGGTAACATCAGCCGGATTACTGCCCAAACCACTAGTCACGCTACTGCCCAGCAACTCTCCTCCGGCTGGCTGACAAGATTGACCTTCTCCGACCGGCAAGACGGGCTGACAAGATTGACCTTCTCCGGTCAATGCACTGGTGACGGAAGGATGAGACGAGCTGGTCCGATCTGGAGAAGTCACGCCGATCGGGGAACCAAGAGAACACGGAGAGTTCGATGAAGCCGTGGTGGCATGTTGATCTGGTGGCGTCGGTGAATCAGGCGACGATGCTAAAGGCTTGCCGGCAAGTCTGGGTCCATTGTTCCTCAATGACTGATCAAGTTTTGGGTCACAGCTTTTTGACAAGGATGGCTGGTCATAAACCAATGGTTGACCAGTTGATGGAGTATTTCTTTCTTTTCCAATTTCTTCCGTTGACTCCTCAAAAAATTCACTAAACAAATCTTCATAGAAACATGACTTCTCCCCCTGACGAGGAGTTACTGGAGGTAAAAAATAACACACATCTTCATTGAAGGTAACATCCATGGTGACATAAAATCTTTGGGATGGAGGATGATAACACTTGTAACCTTTCTGATGAGAACCATATCCCACAAACACACACTTAAGGGCTCTAGCATCCAATTTTGACCTTTGATTCTTATACAAATGAACATAAGCAACACAACCAAAGACACGAGCATGAAGAGTATTTGATGACGGAATATGGACATATTGAGACAAGACATGAAAAGGAATACAACCTTGAAGAGGGGCTGACGGGAGACGATTAATTAGATGAGACGCACACAACACGGCTTCTCCCCAAAGGTACTTAGGCATGTTAGCACTTAGGAGGAGAGACCGTGCCATGTCCAAGAGATGACGATTTTTCCGTTCTGACACCCCATTTTGTTCAGGTGTTTGTGGACACGAAGTTTGATGTATGATGCCATGGTTCTGGAAATACTCACTGAAAGAACGATTGACAAACTCACCTCCATTATCTGAACGAAAGATTTTAACACGTGCATCATACTGAGTACGAATAAGATTATGGAAGGCTGTGAAGGCAGAAAAAACAGCATCTTTGGACTTAAGCAACACCACCCAAGACAAACGAGTAAAATCGTCAATGAACAACACAAAGTAACGCATCCCAGAAAGAGTGGAATTTTTGGAAGGACCCCATAAATCCGAATGAATTAATTCGAAAGGCATAGTACTCGAATGAAAAGCCAAAGGATAACTAGATCTATGACTTTTAGCCAAAGCACAAGTTTCGCAGTGCAAGGTAGACTCACTAATTCCCAGAAACAATGAGGGCATGGACTTCTTCATAACTCTAAAAGATGGGTGGCCCAGTCGTCTGTGCCACAACCATAGTTCACTTAATCGATTAGAATTCAATGTCAGGGCCAAAGGTTGCTTCGGTGCTTGTGCCGGCTCAGCGTACATGCAATCCAGGTGAAACAGTCTCCCCCTCAGGTCTCCCTTGCCAATGATCACCCTGGAACATAAATTCTGAAACACAACATACATTGGGTAAAAGGTTATAGAACATTTATTTTGTGAACTCAATTGGGAGACAGACAGAAGATGATGAGATAATGAGGGTACATAAAGTACATCATGCAATATAATGGATGGTGTAACCTGAACAGACCCAATACCTAAAACTGGAAAAGATGCACCATTTGCATTTGAGACATGAGAGATAGACGAAGATGACATGGACACAAAGAACGATTTATCATAGGTCATATGATCTGAAGCCCCAGAATCAATTATCCAAGTGTCACCACCAGTAAAGTTAGCAACATGTAAAGCAACACCAAATTTACCTCTAGTTTCCTTAGTCTTAGTCAAGGAAACATTACCCTTTGAGAGATCTCTACCTTCAATGCCGTAGAAGCGCAAGATTTGAGACGCTTCACTCTTCCCTTTGATAGCTTTCAAATCCACCATTTTTCCTTCAAATTATTCTAATCACCAGACAACAAATTTTCAAAAGAAATTGTCCAAGTTGTTGGACGTCACTGAACCGCCTTAGCCAATCCAATCACACAAGTTCACCTCTCAATCAATTAAACAAGTTTGCACCTCCACCAATTATACAAAGCTTGCTCTCGATACCTCCAAGCCAATTTAACAAAGCTATCTTCACAACCGAACAACACCAAACTCAACGATCGAAACACCAAAAGAACTTCTCCAATCTCAACAACCGAAAAAGCAGAAAAAAAAGAAACTTCAATGACCAAAAGAACCAAATTTGCAGCGGAACAAAACCACCAAGTCCGATGGATCTTGATTCGGCTCTGATGCCAAGTCAAAAGGAACCAAGAAATTATGAATATTGCGATGTATTAACATTCTCCAATAATGGAGTATATATACAAGAGATATCAAAAACCTATTAGGAAACTAACTATGACAGAATATTCCTAATAATAACATAATATTCACAATCCTAATACTATAGGGTATGACTCACGCCAACAGGCAGTCTTGCTTCAACTTCCAAACTGAACTGTATTGTACGGTGTGTATTCGATGCTACCGGGACCTTGTTTCGGTTTGGAAGATATACAATGGAGATTTTTATGACGAGGGTTTTACCAGTAATTGCAATTCTTCTGATGTTTCATCCCTCCATGCCAAGGGAAAGGAAAAACGATTTGGTCGAGAAGGTTTTCGGGTTGAGTATGTGGTGTTTGTTGATTCTAGTCGTTTGGGATATCCTCAGAGGAAAACTTAGACGGCATCATAAATTGGAACATTAATATATCTTCTTCCAAAATGTACTTGAGACCTCACCCAATATTGTGATGAGAAATACTTAGACCAGTAATTACAAAGGTCTATGTACGTATGAGTTATGGGATATATCTCTATTTCTTTTTCTGCCTTAGAAAAACTAATGAGTACGTATCAAAAGATATACATTGCTATAGGTATATGTTTAATTACATAAACATTCATCAATTATTAAGGAAAAAAAATAAACTTCCTCTTCCCTAAAACCTAACTTTTCTCCAGTAATAATATTATTACTATTTACTACGCATCAAAAGGAAAAGAAATATAAAAACCTCTTATCTAAAATTCATCACCTGAATTTCGACTATTGTCGTAATCACATGTACTATTTATCTATTCATTTGCTTTTTTTTTATCAACTTTAGTTTTTATGCTATTGTACTTCTACTAGTTAATTTCTTAACTTTGAAAAAGTTATGTATGTTCAATATTTTTTTCTTCAAAATCTAGTCGATTGATATCATATTGGAGATTTGAAGTTCAAATATTATAAATTGAAAAATATCAAAAAAAAATTATAACCCGATCAAAAAAAATCTAACAGAAAATAAAAGAGAATACGTAAAGAGAGTTGTGAAATAGTAAATATATAATAATTATATTAAATAACAGATTATTATTAGTTTTAGATATTGACGGTATTTTTGGTAGTTTGAGATGTGTATTTAGTATAATATTGAAATGAAAAACTAGATAGGTAGTGTATTAAGTAAGAGGTGTGTATTAAGATATTAAAAGCGTGTATTTAAAATTACTCTTAAAATCACAGGTTTAGGTGCCCATATTCTAAAATGGTGAAAATTATGGTGTAAAACAACTTTTGTTGTTGTAAGACACTCCATGAGTCAATTAAGATCTTTATGGATCTTTACAGATAGATACAATCTGATCTTGAACACAAGACCAGGAACAAAATGATTCCTAGGCAAGTATCATTCACTGCTACAAAGAACTATCAGAAACCAAGAACTAATGACTAATTTAATTTCAAGATGACACTCGGCTCATATATTCCATCTTCATCCTCCATAGATGGAATCTCATTGAGGTTAATTCCGAGGTGTTTATGAGCACTATTCTGCTGACTCGATTTACCCGGAGCTTGAGTTGGGCCCTTATAATGAAACCTCTGATGACCTCCCCAGGCCCGAACTGTTGGAAAAGTCTTGCTGCATAATTTGCATTGGTGAGGCACTGTTTGATAGAGCTTTTGACGTTCATTCTTATCTTCAGCTCTACTAGTTGACATATCTGCGGAATTAGATTGATCTTGATCGACATTATTGTTGTTCTTGTTCTTCGAATGGCTTGATACATGTCCTCCCAAAGCACGATAGCTTGTGAATACTTTTTTGCAAACATGGCATCTGTGTACTTCATCTTGACGAGGCTCAGCAGGATCATTGTTATCGGCCGAGTTGTTTGTGTTGCTGTTGCTGTTGTTGTTGTTCACATCCTTGCAATGGCTTGACCTGTGCCCTCCTAAGGCTTGGAAACTTGAGAATGTTCTATCGCAATTACTGCAGCGGTATACATTAACCACTGGATGAGGATGAGGACGTTGTTCATTGTTATACTGTGAGCTAAATCGGTCATGATCATGATCCGCGAAGTTGATCTTGAGCCGGTTATGGCTTGACATGTGACCTCCCAAAGCTTGATAACTTGTGAATGTTTTATCACAAAGCTTGCATATAAATTCACAGTCAATGTTGTCTTTGTTGTTGTAACCATAACGATCACCAGTAGACCATCTTTTATCAGCCTCATCCAACAGCTGCTTCCTCCTCTTAAATGTGCCCGCAACATCTTTGATCACATTACCATCAACATGCTGATAACTATTAATGGAGTTGCTGTGTTGCTGCTCCTCCTCACACACATCAGCTAACATCATTAGACCACTCAACTCCTCTACCGCTTTACTCGAATACAACATGGGATCAGTATAAGTTTTCTCGGAGTCATATGATGAGATACTTCTACTTCTAGGTAAACTGTTGGCCAGATAATCCGAATAACACCCAATTCGAGACGTACCAGCTGCATTAGACTGTTGCTCATCACAGTTGTAACTGAACTGAGCAACTAAAGCCTCAGGCTGATTGAGCATTTTAGCGGACTGTTGTGGATCGACACGGACGACAGCGAGTTATTGCTTAAAGTCTGAAACAACCGAGTTTGTGGAGAATGGATCACTTATTGCTGAAACAAACGAGTCTCTTTACGGCTCACCTACAGAGAGTGATTAAGATCCTCGATTATTTATAGGCACTCTATTTACTTAATATTTTCACCTTAATAAGTTAGGAACTGAGATTCGAGTGAGGGACCGTCATTAGGAAACACAGTTTTCCTTATTTGTCCGGGACTTGATTGGACTTACCTTAATTCTTCCCTCACCTTCAAGAGTGAAGTTGAGTTTTCAGACTTCCTTGGTGTGCCAAGTAGTGATACTTTGTTTCCTAAAACTTACAAAAATTTTAGGTGAAAAAGCCAACAATTGTAATTTATACACTTGATTGGAAGTATGAACATCTTGTACCCTTGATAGGAGAAATTATGAACATCTTGTGTTTAGGATTAAAGATTTAAAGTCTGAAGTAATAGCAATATAAAGTAAGAGGAATTTGAAAGACTGCAATAGCAGTAAGATCTTGCCAACACGCGTGATGTTTCTTCTTTTTCCCTTTGCCATTTTGGATCAAGCGTCTATGGTGTATCTTGGGTATATACAGGTATATATAAAGCCACTTGAGTCATTTTGATAAAGTAGTCTTGAGGTTCACATCCAAAACCAATTGGCAAAGGGTGGAGTGACCCATACCCTTATAAACCCACAAGCAAGGTATCATATTCCCGATGTGGGATTTATATCTCAACTTCCATGGTCTCACTCTAGTAACCTTTTTTACTGAACTCTAATTGGTCCTTCGTCTGTGTTGATTTCAGTTTGCAGCTAAAATAGATCAGGTATCTTATATCAGATGATGCTTCTACTTGGTATATATTTTTATTCCTGACAGTCCTGCACAATTTCAGACAACTGCAGGTGGTGCTGCAGGTGCAAAAACAACAAAATACTATGAGGTTCTAATTTCCAACCTCAATGAAATTAGATTAAGATGGGATGACATATTCGCAGGGCCAACTCATAATTGCCATATGATTTAGGTTGTTATGTGAAAGTGAAAGACTGCGATAGCAATAATGTAAGAAATTGCATAACCTTAATGTTTCTACATTTCTATATCTGGTACATGATACTGTATGCCAGAAGGTAAAGCCCTTATGGGTCATATATGGAGTTTTGACAGTAACCGATATGTAATCAATCATGTCTTGCTTCTAAATATAAGATAAACTTCAGTTGTTGGCAAGTAGGCATTAAGGTAGTAAAGTCATCAAGAGTGAAAACACAAGGAAGCACAGATTATAACTAACTCAAGGGCTATATATTGGGTGTCGGAAGTTGTAGGAACCACAGTATTGCTGTGTTTGTGATTCTTAAGAGTTTCTAACTTCCGAATAATGAATAAAGAATGCTTTGTGCTTAAAAATCATGGGATTAGTTTTCAAAAGGTTATAGTGTTTTCATCAGGAGACAACACTCATATGTTACTGTGGAATATGTGAGGTTTTTTTGAAAGTCTACTTAGAAAAGTAAAAGGTAAATGTCTATAGATAATTGATTTTTCTTGCTGTTTTTGGTACCATACGTTTGTAGGTACTGATAGGCACAAACTTCTGTTTATTAATTTGGTCTGATCTACAATTAGATTGTAAGCTGACTTTTATTTTTCTGATATGTGGATTGTAGATGTGGGTGATCATCTGGAATATACAAATTAAGCTTCTCCTGTCTCCCATGAAGCTGAATGTTCAGTTATAAAGAAAGCACATAATAGGGGCATCAAATTTGTTGACACTCATATATCTTTATGATCTTAAATTCTTAATCAAGATAACGATATCTTGTTGGCACGTTAACTGATGAAATTAATTTGTTTTTTCAAATTTCTCGGAATTTGATGAGCAGTTCAAATAGACATTCTGTTTATGAGTATTGGGAATAATTTGGTTGAAATCCTCACTAGTCTAGTATTATTTATGCTCTGAAAGAGCTTCTCAGAAAAAGTTCAATTGGCTACAGAATTTGGCATTTTCAGGTCAGATTGCTGTCAACTTGGGATAGAAGGGACCCTGGAATATGTAAGAGCTCGCTGTGAAGTTAGTCTAAATTAACTAGCTGGATGTCGGACTACATTCATCTGTTTATCATCACCGTTCTGATGTTTCAGTGAAGATTGAGCATACTGTTAGATTTTAGATACCACTTCTTTGTTTGTATTTCTAAGCCATAATCCTATATCATAGCAAACCAAGAAACAAGCTTCAGTTTCTCGTATGTGAGAAAGTTTGATAGATCCTCAAAAAGGATTTCAAATTTTGATGATATTATTTCCAGCCTCGTGAGAATCAAGATACACTTGCTGAAGTATGCTCTCTTTGTGAGATAGGTACAGAAAAGTACATATATTTCAGTGTTCTCTTATAATTCAGTGTTTATGCCAGTATGGTACTACTATATGAAACTACAAATTGACTACTTAATTGCAACTTTGAAAGAGGATGTTGCCTGAGGTTTAAGACCAGCCCCAGAGTTTATGCCGTAGTTCATCAGTTCATCCTCGGTGGAAGCTCATTTAAATAACAAAAAAACAAAAGAAAAGATGCATTGGCGCCATCTAAAACAAAGTAAGGTGTGTGATTTTTTATATCTCAATATGAAACCCGCCATGTCGATCTGTATGGCTCTTTACATATACAGTCTGATCTTGAACACAAGTCCAGGAACAAAATGGTTCTAGTATTTTTCAGTGCAACAAAATCTTGGAAAAATTATCAGAAACAAAGAAACAAATGACTAACTTAATGTCAAGATGACACTCGGCTCGTATATTCCATCTTCATCCTCCATAGATGGAATCTCATTGAGATCAATTTCGAGGTGTTTACGAGAACTACTCTGCTGACTCGATTTACCTGGAGCTTGAGTTGGGCGTTTAAAATGAAGCCTCTGATGACCCCCCAAGGCCTGACCTGTGTGAAAAGTCGTGCCGCATACTTTGCATTGGTGAGGCACTGTATGATAGAGCTTTTGACGCTCATTCTTATTTTCAGCACTACCAGTTGATGTATCGGCAGAATTAGATTGATCTTGATCCACATTATTGTTGTTCTTATTCTTCGAATGGCTTGATACATGGCCTCCCAAAGCATGGTAGCTTGCGAATACTTTATTGCAAACATGGCATCTGTGCACTTCATCTTGACGAGGCTCAGCAGGATCATTGCTATCTTTAACTACACTGATATCTGCCGAGCTGTGGGTGGTGTTGTTGTTTACATGATCCTTGCACTGGCTTGACTTGTGCCCTCCCAAGGCTTGAAAACTTGAGAATGTTCTATCGCAATTATTGCAGCGGTATACATTAACCACTGGATGAGGATGAGGATGTTGTTCACTCTTACATTCGGAGCTAAAACTGTCATGATCAGGATCCGCGGAGTTGTTCTTGAGCCGGTTATGGCTTGTCATGTGACCTCCCAAAGCTTGGTAACTTGTGAATGTTTTATTGCAAAGCTTGCATCTAAGCCCATCAATGTCATTGCATTTGTAATCATAACGATCAGTTGCAAGCCATCTTGTCTCATGTTCATTATTCAGCCGCCTCCTCTTGCATTTGATTTCGACATACCTTATTTCGATCTCATCATCATAAACATGGTCATGATCAACAAAAGGTCTGCCACTAGCCTCCTCTGCACATACCTCAGCCAACATCAGAAGATCCCTGAACTCCTCCGCTTCCAGTTCCAATCCGGGACTCGAATCCACCGCAGTTTCATCAGAGCCAGAGAAGTCAGAGGATGTCCTTTTCCTCTTTCCAGTGCAAGACCAACCTAAAGGTAGAGTTTTCGACAAATCGAAACCCGAATCTACCCCATCATCATCAAACATAGCCTCATGAGAGTGATCAGACACAGTGGAAGAAGAGCTGCTGCTGTTATAACCTCCCTGAGGGGACAGACTTTCATATAGACTTTGATTGTGAGACTTCAGGTGTCGAAACAGCGCTTCCTTGGAGTAGAAGTTCATGCCGCAAGAGAGACAACAAACTAGATCACTGGTAGTAGAAATAGCACTAGCGATTGCCTCGCTCTCGCGGAAGTGCATACTCTTGTGACCTCCCAAGGCTTGGCCTGACCGGAATCCCTTGTGGCAAATATTACAGATGTGATTCAAAGCCTCCGACGGAGTCGGCATCTTAGTGGGTTGTTGTGGAACGATGGGGTTGGGAAGAAGTACCTGAGTTTGTTTGTGATCAGTATCCATGAGAGTTACTGGGTTATATAAGAGAGTGGGATTTTGCTTTCAAGACTAAGAAGAAGGGTGAAGGCGGAGTAGAAAAGTACAACTGAGGGAGAGAGAGAGTGAGGTTTGTGTGTGTATATATAGATACATGTGACTGTGAATCCATGTGAGCCTTGGCAAATTGGGATTCCCTGTTTGATTAGGGTTAAGAACGCTGCACCGCCATAAAGGTGGGAGAAGATGTCCTTATTCGACTCGGATTTGACTCAACCCGAGTCGGTCAGAATGTATAGAAGCCTTTCCTAATGCGGCTAGTAGTGCTTCCGATAGGCTCTGTATCCATTAAAATTGGCTTGAAGAAAAAAGAAAATAAGGCCCAAGAAAGGAATTATTAAAAAATATTTAAGAACCAAAATAATTTTGGAAATTCAAAATTTCAGAGTCAAAAGCAGTACACAGACATAGATCAAACATATATAACCAATAGTCTATTAACTTAGGAAGACTCAACTATTGGCAAATTACAAATTACAAATAGTACGTAGTCATTGATATACTCGAAAGTCATCATAAAATGAATCTTTAGACCATTAGAACAACTTTGTTTGTGAAGGCTAAATTATTTGTCAAGTGCGCGCGCCCACACACACACACACATATATATATATATATATATATATATATATATATATATATATATATATATCACGGCTCTTAAAATGTGGACGTCCTTCCGTTCTCCATCATCCGGTGACGACGACGGCACCTCCACCCGAGCGGGCACCAGAGGCGTCCCCCATCACTTTCTCTCCCCGGCGAGTTCGTCGAATTCCAGTTTTCCGGCGAGATCGATCTTATCTGAAGTTTTGGGTGGATGTTGCTACCCAGACCTTCAAATCGATCTCGCTAGGAAGAGAAAGTAATCGGTTAGTGTCCGCTCGGGTAGAGGTGTGCCGTCATCGGCACCGGACGGTAGAAAACGGAAGGACGTCCACACTCATTCAGAAAACTCGTAACAAAACAAAAATTTATCAATCCTTTTATAGAAATCATGATTCAAATTGGTCAGCAATTTACGAATTAGGTCTAAGATCTTCAGCCTAGACCTTGTCCATTAAAAGAGCATTTAAAGGTGTGACAAGTTTGCGTGCGTAATCATACCATCGTTCTAAGACCATATCCAACAAACTAGAGCCAAAGCATATCCCAAACCTCAAACCCTCACCAGCTAGATATGTGCATCCTACATCGATGTTCACAAATCAGTCACTAACCAAATAAATAAGGGTGTTGTTAAATGTATCTATCAAATTGCTATATAGACCCAGCTAGTTTAAAACACCCAGCAAGTTGATTGAATTTCCAAGCGTATCCTTATTATTAATTAGACCTAACAAAACTCATACCCAGCAAATCTCACTACAAAAATCCACACCCAGCAATCTCCTCCTGAATTCGTCGTGCTCTACACCATTCACCCACTCTGATCTTCATATGCATGATACTCTTATGCTCCAAACCCTCTTACCAGCTTATTGATTTTACTAAAATTTACCAAATCCTTTTTACTAGAAAGTTAGCTTCTATTTGGTGGAAGAAAGACACGAATCTTAAACAAGTTGCAATGAGGCTTAATTTGAGTTCAAATTATATTTGTGTTTATAGAATCTAAGACCTCGATCGGTTGAAAAAACATGGGCAATGATGATGTCCCACCGATTGTACATGCGTCAATCTAATGGTAAGCATGTTGGAAATTCATTTCAACTTTGCAATTGTAAGCACCTTTCTTGATGCAAAATATAAGATCCACCCAGCAGGATATCTTGATAGTTCTATATCAGATTTGAACATATAGTTGGTGAAGCATCGGGAAGATTGCGGACTTGTTTGAACATATAGTTGGTGAAGCATCTGAAAGGTGCAACTATATCTTGGTAGTCCGCATCCCATCTTATTTGACCACATCCGGGACTACCCTACGCTTAGGGGATATCCCACAGCATTAACATACCTAATTACATACTTCTTTTATTCTAAACTTTATGTCGTTATCTTGGCAATTGAAATTGTTCATAATAGAGGGTGGATCTACTTATTGTTGGAAAGTGACTCTGTTAGTGTGGTAGCTTGCTTCTCTTCTAGGACTTTTCTCCTCCATGAAACTTAAGAGCTCGTTGGCGCAACTGTCTTTCTATAATCTATCAAATGAACTTCCGTTGCAGTCATATTTTTAGAGAAGGAAATATGGTAGCTGACAAGATGACAAACTTGGGGTTGTCAAATGATTCATTTACTTGGTATGATAATCCTCCTACTGAGCTTCATGGGCTCTTGCAAGCGGATTATTTGGGTTTTCCAAATTATCGGTTTTCATAGTGGGAGGGTTTCCTGATTTTTATGGGTAGAATAAACAATATCTTTTGGTATGTTGTTTTGGTTTGTTGTTGAAATGGTTTTGGTCTAGTCCCTCATTCCTCACATCATGTAATTTATTTTTATTATAAATAAAAAATTTGATAAGGGACGGGCGGTGGGTTCTCGGTTGTAGCGGTTCTCTTCGGGATAGAGTGGGTGCTCTGCCACCTAAAGATTGCTACATATGAACTGATATCGCCTAATCCTTGTCCATAAATTTAAAAAAAAAAACTAGAAAATGCTCTAAACCCACAAGCAGTCCTAGATTAAACAAAGTAAAAGAAAAATGCAAAAGAAAAAAACCAGGATCCAAAGGGAACCCGGCCCAACAAACCGAGCCCACTTCCAAGAGGTCTAATCGGTGGCCCGTCTATCTCGGCCCAAGTTCTTACATCACCAACACTCGACTCGCCGCCATTGTTACCGGACCGCCAGCAAGATAGTCGCCGTCCAACTCACATCGCACAACCCAAACCACCAAGTTCCCTGCCTCACCGTTGAGTATCCAAAACCGGAATCAAAAAAACAAGCCGCCCTCCTCAACCAAGCAAAAAATGTCTAATCAGAACGATGAGACCCAACCCGCCTAAACTCCGAGGGCCACCAACCTCCGATCTGGCCGTAAAAAACTCTAGGTGACCTGTGATCCCTTCTCTTCACAACTCTGGCTCGGCAACAACCTCTCGTCGATAGAAAAATCCAACCGATCTTCAACTTTAGTCATAGACTTGGACTCACCAAAAGTTTATGTATGTAAGTTAATTAAAGAGAATGGTATCTCATCAAACTATTTTCTCAGTAGATCACACACAAAAATATCAAAGACCGTGACAATTAAAAAATAAACAAAAAGAAAAAAAGATTTTTTTTATCCCCTGCAGGATAAACTAACAAAACAGCCGGTCGTTACACGCCAATCCCTCAAATGACAGCTGAGCTCTGCAACAGATTACACTCTCCCCCCAGCTCTCCCAAACTCTCCATATTCTACACCAATGGAGGCTCTAAACCCCTCCATAACCCCCAAACCATCTCTATCCAGAACCTCTCATCTCCTCACCTCCACTTTCAAACCCACATCCTCTCCCCACAATTCTCATTTCTTCAAAAGGTCGACACCCCTCTCCTTCTCAGTCACGTGTACGCTGAAGACCCCTCGAGAAAGCAAGAACAACAAAAACAACAATATAAGCAAGAAGATTATACTCTCCGAAGGAGCGCCGCCCCCGTTGGAGGAGAAGGGTGGCGGCGCCACCGGAGGTGACAAAGCTCCGCCCAAGTCAGGGAGTGGGGTAATGCGTTCCGTGAAGAGGCTGCCGAGGAAGATTTTGTCGGTTTTGTCTTATCTGCCTTTGGCTATTGGAGAAATGTTCGTCATTGCTGCGCTAATGGCACTTGGTATGTTCAGTTTTTGTTCTAAACCTCTTAAAACTCAAATGAGTCAATATAGCAAAATGTTGGAAACTTGTTCAGAGAAACATGTTTTGAATACTTCATTGTGTGTTGATGAGTAATAAAGAGAGTTCTTTTGTATTTTTTTTCTTATTTTCGTACCTTCATGTGTCATTGGACTTAGGCCTTATGTGGATGTGATGCTTGTGCAGGAACTTTCATTGATCAAGGTGAGGCGCCGGATCATTATTTCGACAAATACCCTGAAAGTAGTCCTATATTAGGAATTTTCACATGGAGATGGGTTTTGGCGCTTGGTTTTGACCATATGTACTCGTCTCCCGTTTTCCTTGCATCATTGGCTCTCCTGGCTACATCATTAATGGCCTGCACTTACACAACACAGATACCTCTCGTCAAGGTTGCAAGAAGGTTCGATTGCTTTGTTCTACTGTTTCTTAATTTTTATTCAAACTGAGTTGAGAGTTTTCTTTCTGACTTCCGAATTAACTTTTGAAAGCAGATGGAGTTTTTTGCAGTCTTCTGAGGCCATCAACAAGCAGGAGTTTTCAGAGTCGTTGCCAAGAGCTTCTGTTCAAGACTTGGGTGTTATTCTTATGGGAGCCGGATATGAGGTATATTTTTTTTTAAATTTGTTTCTCTAGCTTTTGAAATTTTTGAGTATTATTAGATGACAATTGGGTTATCAACTGAAAACAATGTCACAGAGTTGCTGCCAGCAGATGGTAATTTGTACTATATATCCATCTTGAAACTTTTTGATTTACTGAAATTTTATTATTGGTAGCTGTGAGATTTTTGCAAAAATGAGATATAATATATATCCATTAATCCGTTTTCTGACTCATTCCTGCTGAGTTTACTGGCTTACTCTACATAAGACTGATGTCACCTTGCATAGAACATTACTACCTCCTTGATATATGTTCTCTATTTACCTTGCGCTCCTTGCATATCTGTTTACTGTGATTAGTTTCTTCCTTACAGGTATTCTTGAAGGGACCTTCTTTATATGCCTTTAGGGGGTTGGCCGGTCGGTTTGCCCCTATTGGAGTACATTTAGCAATGCTGCTGATTATGGTTGGTGGAACTCTTAGTGCAACTGGGAGCTTCAAAGGAGAAGTTACAGTTCCACAAGGTTTAAATTTTGTTGTGGGAGATGTTTTAGGCCCATCTGGATTTCTCTCTACACCAACCGATGCTTTCAGTACTGAGGTTCATGTAAACAAGTTCTACATGACCTATTTCGACAGTGGAGAGGTGAATGTCTCTTTGCTGAAAAGTAAAGTTGGTGATCAGAACTGATCAAAAGGCTTCCATAAAATATGTTCGCTTTCTTTATTCCTTTCTGCGCCTTTTTTTGCAGGCATAGTTTGTTTAGAACTATTACAATAACAAATTCATGTCTTAGTTTTCTTGCCCCTGACTGTTATGTTCAAGGTTTCTTTACCATTTAAACCCTGGTTTCTGTTACAGGTATCACAATTTTATACTGATCTTTCACTTATGGACCTAGATGGTAAGGAGGTGCTGAGAAAAACAATCAGCGTAAATAACCCTTTAAGGTACGGAGGAATCACTATATATCAGACAGATTGGAGTATTTCAGCACTACAAGTAATCAAGGATAATGAGGGCCCTTTTAATTTGGCTGTGGCACCTCTTCAAATTAATGGAGACAAGAAGCTTTACGGAACCTTCTTACCTATTGGCGATGTTGATGCTCCAAAAGTTAAGGGAATGTATGTGATCCCTTTACAACTATAGCTTCTCTAGTTGCAAATTTGAAATAAATTTCAAAAGTTTACTTCAACTTGTTTTCTATAGTTTCGGAGAACTGACTAAGGCATTTAGAACAAGAATCTTGTAGAGGTTACTTCATTTCCACCACCCTTTACCCTTGAGAAAGGAAAGACAAGGGAGTACTGTCGAGAAGCTTTTTTATCTGCTGATAGTGTTTTGCATTATCTAAAGTGTTTTTGCTTCAGTAAAGTGAAGTGATAAAATAATAGCTTCTCATCTTGCAACATCACTCACCAATATTGCTAGCATGTTGTTGCTAATTATTACTTAATACACACTAATTTTTCCTTGAAATTTCAGATCAATGCTTTTGCGAGATTTACAATCAATTGTCCTGTATGATCAAGAAGGGAAATTTGTTGGAGTTCGACGACCAAGTTCTAAGCTTCCAATTGAAATCGATGGCTCCAAAATTATTATTGTAGATGCAATTGGCAGTACCGGTCTTGCCTTGAAGGTGATGAATAAATATTTATTTTGAAAAAAAACCCTATAGCACTTTCTGCAGCTGCATTCAATGAGCCTTGAAACTAAACCTTTCCTTATCAGACTGACCCGGGAGTGCCAGTTGTATATGCTGGATTTGGTGCTCTAATGCTCACAACTTGCATCAGTTTTCTATCTCATTCACAGGTGAGAACTTTCCTATTTATGCTGTATATAATGTTTGTTTCTGAACTTGAAACATGTACGCCAGTTCTGCTGAAGGTTCAACTGTTCCACATTTGGTGTCATAACTTAGGTCACTTGATAGTTATATGTGTCACTAATCTTGTTCTCCTCTGCTCGACAAAAGATATGGGCCTTACAAGATGGAACAGCAGTGGTCATAGGGGGAAAAACCAACCGAGCAAAGGGTGAATTTCCAGAAGAGATGAATCGCTTGCTTGATCGGGTTCCTGAATTGATTGATTCATCTCTATCCAAGCAAGCAGATAGCATTAGTGGCTAGTCTGAAATTCTGAAGAAAAAGCCAGATATCATAGCACTTGAAATGGTTGTCCACTCCAAACAAGGATAGAAGTCATCATAGCACTTAAAAGGCAGTTGAGTTACCTTTCCTCATCCAAAACTATTCTTCAAAGCAGAATTCAACACATAGGCAAGGCATATATAGCAGTTGATTTGTTTTTCTCGATGTATACATACAAGCATACCCTTTGGCCTTTGTCTTCTGCTTCACCACCATTACATCTTGCTATACATACATGTAACACTTACATATCATAGTACCGGAAAACTATATCATATTCTTTATACTGGTTTGGATAGCATTCTTTCTTTGTTTCTTTAGCATCTCATCATTTCAATAGACAGACCCTGAATTATTTTAAAATTTCCTTCTTTGGTGGGTAAAGATGAGAGCAGACGAAGTCCTAATTTCTTTTTTCTTTTTTCTTTTTTTCTGGTGAGAAGTCCTAATTTATACGTTGAACAAGATAAACTTGATTCAGTTAACTGATTACTTTGGATAATAAATTAGTACTGTGAACTATGTCTACTTTTTTTTTTTTTTCAAATGAGAAGAAAATAAGGATGTTTTGTTAAGGGAATAGAGAACCAAGTACATGCAGCGAAGACAGATCCTTTGCATGGAAAAACCGAGAGAAACAAGTAGATATAACATCAGAACAATGACAATAAGACGAACTAAAGTGATACAGGAGACAACAACCATGTTACACATCAGTGTAAGGAAGCCGGCTGCCTAAAAGGCGCCATAGCGAAGTTGGGAACGATTTTTCACATCATGAGCAGTTGCCCCCTTGCAACGCTAATACCAAACTACCAGCCACCACTAGATGATGAAGAGAGAAGATGAACAACATATATATGTAGCCGAAGATGATGCCATTTCCAGATCCAAGCAAGCTCAACCGCCTCAATCACAACAAAGATTGCAGCAACCAAATTGACTGACTAACCAAGAACTGTCTGTAGTAATGCCTAACCTAGACTATGATAAGCAATCAATAAAAGTAAAATCTACAGGATCATAACAGTCCTACAATTCTGCTATAGGATCATAACAGTTCAGCTATCTTTATTAGTCTTCATCTGTAATCATGTAATAGCTAAACTTTAGCATCTAGATTGACCACACGACTGTATATAACAACATTTGTTGAATGAGAAATGCAAGGAAAATCTCTTCAATTCTGATTTCTTCAGACTATACTAGTTGCAGTTGCCTCTTTACGCTTGATATCAAACACCTTGATAAGGGCGTCTTCAACAACCTAGGAAAATGATCAAGGGAAAAATTCACGTACAGTACTTGCAGTGACAGCACTTCAAAGTTTTTAGTATCATCCACAGAGGAAAGTTACCTTATTTGGAGTAGAGGCACCAGATGTTACACCAATTGTCACAGGACCCTCAGGCAGCCAATTTTCCTTCTCAACCAACTCGCCGTGCTATAACAAAATACGTCGTAAACATATCACAACAGGCGCAAGAGCCATTGACTGACTAGTAATGTATATAACTGAATCTATTAAATCTAATCTTTGAAGGCAAAACAAAATAGAGTAGCTCAAAAAACTCACTTTGAGCTTATAGGCTATATGGTATCCAGGGCCTATTCTCTCCTCACTATCGATCCAATACGAGGGAATGCCATGAAGTTCTGCAATCTCTTGTAGGTGAGAGGTGTTATCTGAATTCCACCCTCCAACAACTAACATAAAATCTAGCTTTTCCTTTACTAGCTTGTGCATTGCATCTTGCCGCTCCTGTTAGAACACACGTACAGGCATGTATATGTAACAGATTAATTTCGAATCTCATACCTTTGCTCTTAACACATTAATTTCATTAATTAAGTTATTTTACTTTTTCATTGTTCTCTAAGGCCTCACTCGTTTGGTTCAAGGAAAGTAAACATTAGGAACTAATACAGTGTTGCACCTAAAAAAGGATCAGAGCTTGTCAAAATTGCCAAGTTGGTGCTATAAGAGTTGCTCTTTAACAACGATCGATAAACTTTTTTATGATCTAAAAGCTAAATTTTATGTATGTGTAGTCAACTTCTTTTTTCTTTTTTGTTTCTTTTGTGAGATTCACACGCCAAAAGCCGATAGGCTTTCTGTATATAATCAAATCTGAAACGCAAACCATCACTTTAGGTGACAGATCCTTATATTCAAGTCTGAGAACGTCCACAACCTAGAAAGCTGCAGCCATGATAAACAAGAAATGGCTCCTCGCCATTAAGCTCTTTTGAATCTACTTGTCTGATATATAGGCGTAAAAGGTAAGATCTGGAAGACAGTATGTATGACATAATAATGTCTTAAACAAAAGGTGATCACCCATAGCTTTATCTCTGCACTATCAAAACATTAATTTCACAGGCTCGCATTGTTTTGAAGTGCCTATAAATTGTGTTCTTATTGCTAATAATAAGCTACTATATAGAGAAAATGTAGTTTTATTTCAGTTATGGCCAAGAGACCAATATTCGAAGATATATAGTTCAAGAACATTCACTAAAATAGACCTCACAGTAAGCGTAATAAGCATTCTTATATCCTCAACATGCATGGCTGCATCGTTGGCTTTGAATTTTGAACATTTCCTATTATTTTCCAGAGCAATCCACACCTTCTGAAGCACCATCAGACCTGCTGGAATGAGATCCTCCAGTCTCAATTGTGGGAGAAGACTCAGAGACATCCACACCTTCTGAACCACCATAAGAGCTGCTGCTGGAGTGAGATGCACTGGCCTTAACTGTGGGAGAGGAGTAAGAGTCATGTACATCTTCGGAACCATAAGAACCGCTGGGGCGAGACCATCCAGTCTGAACCATCCTCAATGCCTTAACTAGTGCTGCATACAGAGTCAGAGACAGAATAACGATTGCTACAACAGCCGAAAGGGGTAAAACAGCTCGTAGAATAGCTATCGACAGAAAACTTGCTTCCATACTAGGCGGACTAAAAGGACCACGGTGTATAACGTAAGCGTCACGACCAAATGCCTTACATTTAGGGTATTTCATGGCAAGGGATTCAGCTTCACTATCACTAGCAGGTATGCATACTGTTAGAGTTAATAATTCTTCTCCTCCTATCATGCCCCAATCTCTTCCTCATTATCTGCCTAATTGATTTCATTCACACTTATTGTGTATCTTTGCATTCAATACATATCATAGGTGTAGAGTCATGATTGTAGATTTATAGTAGCAAGATTATAGCAGCAAGATTATTGCTGTAGTGCATATATAATGTAAAGGTTGTATCGATGTTGATTCAATGAAAATCTATTTCTACATGGTATCAGCCTATCGATCCTTACCTGTGCTCTTCTTCTTCTCCTCTTCTTGATTCCTTCCTTCCTCTTTTCTTGCCTATCGTGCCTTACATTTTTATATTGTCATCATCCTCTACATCCCTCTCATCTTCATGACTATCCACAGTTCCTTCACTTGTCCTCCTTGGACTAGTTGTGCGTCTTGGACTCAAGGACTTCCCATCCCAGCATACCAATGGTGCTATGGTTTGTCTCAATCCTCTCACCAGTTCTCTAGACCCGCTACCGCTCCTCCTTTTGCTGGAGCTCACTTTTCTAGTACTGATCCAAATTGGTATCCCGACACCGGCGCTACTCATCACATGACTGCCATGCCTCTTCAAAACCCTCAACCCTACGATGGTTCGCATGATGTTTATATGGGTGATGGTAACTCTATGCCAGTATCTCATACTGGCACCCTTCCCTTTTCCTTAGGCTCCTCCAATTTTTCTTTACGTAATGTCTTTCATATTCCCTCAATTCGTAAAAATCTTCTTTCTGTTGCTCGTTTTACAAAAGACAACCTTGTTTTCTTCGTGTTTGCTCCTAATTTCTATCAAATATATTGCTTACGAACTGGTCGTCTCTTGTTTCAGGGTCCATGTCAAGATGGTCTTTATCCGCTTCGTTTGTTTTCCGAGTCCACCGTCCCCCATGCATTCTCTACTGTTCACTCGTCTCTTTGGCACAACCGCTTAGGTCATCCTTCCTCTTCTGTTCTCGCTCGTTTAGGTTCTGATATTGGATCTAAACTCTCTTTTAATTCTTTTTGCAATAATTGCGCTCTTGGAAAATCTCATCAACTCCCCTTTTCATCTAATCATAATTCTGCTTCTTCCCTTTTTTATATTATTCATAGTGATGTGTGGCAATCCCCAACATTATCTTTCACTGGCTTCAAATATTATGTGCTCTTTACAGATGAGTACTCTCGATATACTTGGATTTATCCAATGCGCCGGAAAAATGAAGTCCTCACCCATTTCCAAACCTTGGTTGCTATGATCCAGAATATTTTTCATGGCTCTGTCAAATATCTCCAAAGTGACAACGGAACAGAATATGTGAATCATGCATTCTCTCACTATTGTGCATCCTTGGGAATCCAACAACGCTTCACATGTCCATATACCTCTCAACAAAATGGACTTGCTGAAAGGAAGCATCGCCATATTGCTACAATGGCTCGTACTCTACTTCTCACTTCTAGTACTCCTCAAGAGCTTTGGGCTGAGGCTGTTTTGACATCTGTTTACCTAATTAATCTTCTTCCAACTCCCACTCTTGACTGGGACACTCCTCACAAACGCCTTTATGGCCATTCTCCTTCTTATTCCTCTCTTCGTGTTTTTGGGTGTTCTTGTTTTCCTCATCTTGGTCCTCTTGCATCTAACAAATTGTCTAATCAAAGTGTCGAGTGTGTTTTCATAGGTTACAGTCCTCACCACAAAGGTTATCGTTGTCTTGATCCCAAAACCAATCGAGTCTATATTTCGCGTCATGTCTTATTTAACGAAAATGATTTTCCTTATCCAAGATTGTAGGTTTCGGCAAATTCTGATCCTATAGAATTTGTCTCATTATCTCTTCCTCCGCAGGCCCAACTGCCGAGCCCATGGTCATCCCCCTTTGACTCAGGCCCAAGCCCAGAATCTCAATCCACCATCTCATCACCATCGACTAATTCACCACAAGAATCACATCCGATCCCTCTGCCTCAATCAATCCCAGAACGGCATCCACCCACCGGTGCCGCCCCTACCGTCCTTCCGCCAACGATTCCCGGCGCCAGTCTTCCGCTAACCTTCCACCAGTCGAACCGAGCTCGCCTCCAGTCCTCTCCATCGCCTCAATTCCATTCAGACCTGACCATGCCAACTGATTTGGTCGGTCCTCAGCAACCGGATTCTTTCCGGCCTAGCTCTCCGATCTCCACCATACCGGTGTCATCCTTACCAACCCCCGCACCTCCAGTCGTCGCCATCCCACCACCACCACCTCCACTCCCTCCTCTTGCAGTTGTTCACACCTACCGCCGCCGCCCACACCAACAGCAACCATCTCCGACGGTCGCACCTTCCTCTGCTCCTCTCTCCTCCTCTCTGGTTACACACTCTACAACACCATCGGCTCCAGCTCCATCTGAGTCTCCTTCCCCAGCTCCACCGCCATCGCCGACTCTTCTTTCAAATCCAGCGCCTCCTCCTCCCTCAACACACACCATGCGAACTCGGCTCCGAGATGGAATTATTCAGCCCAAACTCCGCACAGATGGCACTGTAAAGTATCCCATACCTAAAGATCTTCTCTCTGTTATTAATTCCATGGAACCTACTTGTTATACTCAGGCTGTTAAAGATGCAAATTGGCGAGCTGCCATGACTGAGGAGATTAATGCCTTGTTAAAAAATCGTACTTGGTCTCTAGTTCCTCCCTCTCCCTCTCACCATGTTGTGGGCTGTAAATGGGTGTTCCGTATTAAGCGAAACCCGGATGGTTCAGTAGAGCGCTACAAGGCACGCCTTGTCGCAAAGGGATTCCATCAACAGCACGGAATCGATTATGGTGAGACCTTCAGTCCTGTAATCAAGCCAGATACAATTCGCACCGTTCTTTGTGTTGCTGTGTCCAGAAGTTGGCCTCTTCGGCAATTAGATGTCAAAAATGCCTTTCTTCATGGCTATCTTCAAGAAGACGTCTACATGGTCCAACCTCCAGGCTTCGTTGATCCCTCTCAGCCTTCCTATGTTTGTAAGCTTCACAAGTCCCTTTATGGTCTCAAACAAGCACCACGTGCTTGGTTTCAGCGTATGAGCAAGTTTTTACTATCTGTTGGATTTCGACAAAGTAAGGCAGACTCATCCTTATTCATATATCAACATGGGGTGCATACCATTTACTTTTTGCTATATGTTGATGACATTGTGGTTACCGGCAGCAATGATACGGTTCTTCAAAGCTTTATTGATGCTTTAGGCCGAGGATTTGACATCAAGGATCTTGGTCCTCTTCACTATTTCCTTGGGTTGCAGGTCACATCACATTCCAATTGACTACACATAAATCAACTCAAGTATGCCCATGATATTTTAGTGAAGCATGATCTGTTACTCGGCCAACCAATGAGCACCCCCATGTCCGCCAAGTCCATTCTCACCTCCACTGATGGGGAACTCCTAGCTAATCCTACTGTCTTCCGCGAGTTGGTTGGCTCTTTACAGTATCTCACTATTACCCGTCCTGACATAGCCTTTGCTGTTAACTCTGTTTCTCAATTCATGAGTCAACCTCGTGCACCGCATCTCATTGCTGCCAAACGCATCCTCCGCTATGTTAAAGGCACCATGGATCATGGCCTCTTTTTTGGTCCTCAACGCCAACCTGTCCGCCTCTCCGCTTACTCTGATGCTGATTGGGCAGGTTGCCCGGACTCTCGCCGCTCCACTTCCGGCTATCTCATCTACCTTGGCACTACCTTGGTCTCCTGGTGCTCCAAGAAACAACCAACTGTTGCTCGGTCAAGCGCTGAATCAGAATACCGGTCTCTAGCTCATGCAAGTGCGGAGACAACTTGGTTAGGCTTCTTATTATATGAACTTGGTGTCAAAATTCAGTTTCCAATTGTGCTTTATTGTGGCAATCTCAGTGCCACCTACATGGCTTCTAATCCGGTCTTCCATGCTCGTACCAAGCATATAGAGCTGGATTATCACTTTGTTCGTGAAAAAGTCGCACTTGGGAGTCACCAAGTTCATTTTGTCCCATCAGTAGATCAACCAGCTGATCTCCTTACCAAACCCCTACACAGGCAGCGCCACCATCTTCTTTGTGGCAAACTTGTGCGTTCAGTGCCGCTCAGTTTGAAGGGGGGTGTTAGAGTTAATAATTCTTCTCCTCCTATCATGCCCCAATCTCTTCCTCATTATCTGCCTAATTGATTTCATTCACACTTATTGTGTATCTTTGCATTCAATACATATCATAGGTGTAGAGTCATGATTGTAGATTTATAGTAGCAAGATTATAGCAGCAAGATTATTGATGTAGTGCATATATAATGTAAAGGTTGTATCGATGTTGATTCAATGAAAATCTATTTCTACACATACAGTACATTCAAACAAGGAGCTAAAATTGAGTGATTTCCACCAGCTTGCCAAATTTGAGAAATAACTTTCATTGAACTGAACCATCGGGCTCACACTCCCCTGTGAACCGATGTTAAGAGCAGTTAAATGAAGATTGTGGAGAAAATCTAAAACAGAACCCAAAAGAAATTAAGAGCTTGCAACTATATAAATAGTTACCTGAATGTCGAGCAGCTTCCCAATTTTTGGGACCATTTTGGTTGTTCTAGTTCTGATGTAAGTTTTGAGGACCTTTCACTAGCATACTAGAATGCAAAACATGCATATATAGAACCAATTAATTATATTAGCTTCTGTTCAAGATATGGATAAAATAACCAAGAAACTATCCTGTGATCTATCACTTAAATATACAAAGATCTCCTTTTCAATACTTTGCATTTTTGGTTCAGTTGCATATATAGCCATATATTAACACTGACAAATACCCGATTGTTGTATGTAATTCCCTATAAATGGCTTTTATCATATGAATAAGATGATATTCTCTATTCTGTTCTCTTTGCTATCTATCATTCTCTCAATAATTTCCGAGATCAGAAATTGATGACATAATCGACAATATAAGGAGTGTACATTTATATACAAAGGTTACGTACATAAATTAATTTTTGAGTAGGTATGAAGCTTTTGGGTTTCTTGTTTTATTTTTTTTATTTTTTGTTTGCTTGCTAAAAATCGAAGCTTTCCTAAGCAGCAAGTTCGCTCTCAATATTATCTGCTTACTTTTAGCATCTCAAAACTTGTCCAAAAACAAACTCTTGCGAAAGTTATTTGTTGGTACATGTGATTTTTTAGAGACCCTATTCCACACACGACTCTGCTTGTATATACACACAGTCTTTACAACTTTTACAAACAAATACAAAATTACAAACCTTCATCTCATCGTTGAAAAAATAAAGGAGATTACCGCTTTATTCAAAAATAAAAAAAAATTTAAAAAATTACGCCTTAGCAAATCTCGTGTTTTCCGAAGCTTCCCTTTGTTTTTCCTGCTCAACCCCAATTCAGTATCGATTTTCTTACGCTAGAGATCACACTGTAATTCCTTATTCGAATGCGATTCTGGACAACCTCTAACGAAGTCCTTATCCGAATGCGATTCTGGACAACCTCTAACGGAGTTGGCGCTCTCTCCATTCTCAACCACTTGATAAAGAAGCAGCAAACTGATGGACCACATTGTCTGAGATAGAATAGTTTGAGGAGTGATAGATTGCAATTGAAAACACGAAAACTAAACTATCGAGACTCTCAAAGTATAAGGAGTGACCAATATTCTGTCATATTTCTTATATGCTTTTTCAAGCCTAGATTTCAAGTCTTTATATCAGTGTTTAAGAGTTAGAGAGAAGACCGATTGTGATACCACACATGAATACATTATGTAATACCACTGGGAATGAATACAATCTTCCATCAAAAACTTACAAAGCCAATTAGTCATATTGTCACATCCCGGTTCTTAAGTTATTTTACGGTTATTTACTTTCGGTATTACTTTGGTCTTTTACCGCTTTGAGTAACCGTTTATTACTTAAGGACCTTGGAGTTGACTTTTTGTAAGAAAATTATTTTGGGAAAATTTCTTAAAGGAGGTTGTAGAGGACGTTAATAAGAATTCGTAATCATGTTATACGTTAAAATCAGAGTTAGCATGAAAAAGTTATCAGATAAAAAAAAGGGTAAACATTTGTAAGTAAAATGTAAAGATTTTATTGGGTTTTATTTTTTTGTGGGTATTAAGGTGTTGGACCGGGTGGAAAAAGCCCATTTTTTCTTTTCCTCTCTCTCTCCTCTCCCGCGTGCTCCCCGACCCGTCGAACTCTCTATTTTCGTCCGCCGCCGTCCGGCCACTACAGATCGCCGCACCAATCCCAAACGGTCGGTCGTCAACCCAGCTTTCTTCCTTGACCGGTGGGAGCCGCTCTAACGTCGCCGTGAGGGAGAAAGGTCGCCTGAAAGCCCGACGGTCATGTGGTGTTCCGTCGCCAAAACTCCCTTCTCCGACCGCCATAACCGGAGCTACTTGGCTCAATAGAAAGCTCTCCTCCCGTGCATCAATCCTTCAAAAGGATTCACTCCCTCTTGGTCTAGGTAAGGAGAATCAAATGTTTGAATTTCTAAGGTTTCTTATTGTGTTTTTGTTCGATTGACCAAGTTAAGCTTGAAATTGGGCTTTGTGCTAGTTAGGAAAGTTGTAGAGCGGGTTGAGAGGAAGATGCTGTTAAATTTTGGTAGGCTTTGGGAGTCGTTAGAGTCGGGCGGCGTCACCGATGTAAGGGGGGCTTTTCATGGTTTTAAATGTGTTATATTAATGGGAGGTTAATGATGTGAAGTTTGGAATTTTTGGAGGAGTTTTGGTTAGGTTTGAGATTTTTCAAAGATTGAGAATGTTGGCGGTTGTTGGAATGAAAATCCGGGCGTTGGATTTCCTTTGGTATTTATTCTAGAATGTTAGAAATGATGAATTAAGGTTGTGGTAGAGTTTGGGGCGAATCGGGTAAGTTTAACCCTAGTGAGAGTAGTGGGTTAAGCGGAAGAGATTTGAGTGTTTATATTCAAGTATTTATTTTTCCGTAATTGAAGAGTGGACCTAAACATATTTATTGTGCAAATACGAAGGGAACCTCGCTTGAGTGGTGATGCGGATATCGTCGGGCTTATGCCTAAATTTGTGAGTGGACACTTTGGTTTTTAATAAATATGCATGCAAGATTTTATAATTTATCATTTTATTTTCCGAGCATATATTAATACTTCGGCTTATGAAATGATCTTGAAAATTATTTTGAGTTTGACGCATGGATTAATTGTTGACCATGATTTATGGATTTGAGCTCGGATCATTAATTTGGTATTTGAGTTTGGATATCATTTATGATTTCCGGATTTAATTATTATCGGTTTTATTGTTGACTTTGAGATTTATTAAAGACTACCGAAAATGAGATTTTCGGTAATTCTCTTTTTATAACTTTCTCGTTTATTTGAGGATTATCGATCTTGACATTGAGAATATTTTTAGCGAGTATTTTCGGATTGAGAAATTATTTACAATTTATACTTGATAATTAAATCTCGCTTTTAATTATGGATTTGAAAATATTTGGACGTGTGAGACACGTCATTGAGTTTTATTATAATTTCTTATGATAATTTTCAAGTACGGTTGGGAACCGTATCATTCGTATGATCTTGAGGAAGTTTTATGGATTTAAGTGATTTCGTATGTTTTTAGTCACCAAACTAGGATCGTTATTATTCGTTACTAGCTAGCCTTTATTAACGGTCCTCACCATAGGTGAGTCGAGCGTTTAGCGTGGGACGCTAATATAACCTGGGAGACACCAATCAGATATTATTATTTATTGGTAGCTAGCCTTATTAGCGGTCCTCACCATATGTGAGTTGAGCGTTTGGTGTGAGACGCTACTATAGCCTAGGAGACACCGACCCGAGCCTTGGAGGCTCCTCTTACATGGTGATAACTTTACCCCTTATTTTATTTTTCTCAGTTATGTATTTGATTAACCAACGGAGCTGGTTTATCTCTTCTTATGAGATTTCTTTATTTGATTAACCAGCGGGGCTGGTTTGTCCATTCTATTGGGTTTATGGAATTTAAGTTATATGATTTACGAAAGTTGCGTGCAACTAAGTTTTTAAAACTGAAACGTGAGAAAATATTTAAATTACGTATTTTGTTAAATTATTTAATTTATTTTTGTCCACTTACTCTAACGTTTTTAAATTACTTTCCCCTGGGCCCTTTGGTTTTAAATGCCCAGTTTGTAGGCTAAGTTTAATTGAGATCGAGCGTACATAGAGTCGAGGTGTCAGGACCCACCCCGAATTTCACCCTAAAACCCGAAGTAAGTCCAGCGAGAACAACCTCTAAGGAAAATTTACCGAAGAACTTGGCAAACCTCCCTTGAAAATGGACAACCCTAACCCGGAAAAATTATAGAACACCATCTTAACCAAAATATCAATCTTCAACTCAACCCAAATAACCGAATAAAATAATACATAATTATTTTTCCGAAAGTATTCAGAGCTACTATAAGAAGTACAACGGAAGCTGATAAAAGTCCTAGTGGGTTAAACAGATAACTTACTGGCAGAAAGTAGCGGAAAGATGGGTGACTATGCCTCGTCTCCTCCTTCTAGACCTCACTCGAACTCTGCAGACTAGGCATTTGTAAAACAAAGGAAAGGCTCAGGAGAAAAATATTTAATTACGTCAGAGTGAGTGGACAAAAGTAATTTCGAAAAAAACAATAATATTTCCCCAAGAAAACTTTCAAGGAAAGCGCTATGCAAGCGACAGCTTAAAGACTTAACTCATAAATTCTTCACTGGTGTCTAGCCTCGCTAGACTCCCAAACTTTATAAAATGACCTCTCAGGCTAGAATTATATATATCAGTATGTATTTACACTCGTCTATTCCTTGTATGATATCTATGAATAAGCTCAAAAAATAGATATTCATCCAGGCTACGACGCTGGCGTCTAACGCTCACATCACCCCATAATGACATTTTCCTTTATTATGGGGGAATCACACGAGTGGATATATATATATATATATGTGCTGATTCCTTGTACGAATTCTATGAATGAATACGAAGAATAGAAAGTCATACAAGGCTACGATGCTGGCGTCTAACGCTCACGTCGCCCCATAATGGAATTGTTCCTCATTATGGGGGAAAATCACGTATAGCTAGGTAGCGTTTACTTATCTACATAAACATCAATATATGAGTATAAACACCGAAATTCTCAATTTCGGTTAAATTCCAACAAAAGAAATTATTCAACAATAAGACATTTCAAGCACATTATTTAAAACAAAGGTCCACTCACAAATTAGGGCTAAGCCTGATGTCGGTCGGAGGTTTCTTCCGCTCGGGCCTCCTCACGTCCTGTTCCAAAAACATAAATAAATCCTTAAATAAAACACTGATGCTTAAAGAAAATATGCATAATTAAATATGAGCTTCTCGCACTCAACCATGTCTATCGCCCTAAATCTTAACTTCACTGCCAACCATAATTCTCCATAAATACCGACATCCTGAAAAATCACATTCCACCTTCCTAACCATAAATAATCAAATGGCCGGATTTTAACTTATTAATCCGCCAAAAATACCAAACTTCAACAATTTCCAAACCTATCCAAAACTCCTATAAAAATTCTAAAACTCAAACTATTGAACTCCTCATAAAATTTCCTACTAAAAACATTTTTTCAGCGGCGGTCGGCGTCCAGCTCCGGCGACCTCTAATGCCCACCAAAATTTGGCAGCACCTTCCTCTCAACCTCCTCTACAACATTCCTAACTAGCACAAACTCCAATTGTAAGCCTATGTCAATCAAACAAAAAGAAAAATAAAAGCCCTAGAATTTCCTTTACCGATTTCTCCTTACCTAGCTCAAGGGGGAGCGAATCCTTTGGAGGGGTTGGAGCATGGGAGGAGGGCTTCCTTTTGAGCCAAGGGGCTCCGGCTATAGCGGCCGGAGGAGGAAGTTCCGGCGAGAAAACCACTCCGGCAGTCGGGGCTTTCGGGCAGCTTCTGTCTCACACAGCGACGCTAGGGCGATTCCCATTGGTCTTGAATGGGAGCTAGGACAGAGACCGATCGATTGGGACCGGTGCGGCGGTCTGGGGCGGCCGGACGGCGGCGAACGGGCGGTTGGAAATTTTCCGGTCAGGAGGGGCTCAGGGAGAGAGAATTGGGAGGAAGAGAGAGAAGGAAAAGAAAGAGAAAGGAGTTGGGCTCGGCCCAGCCGGTCCAACACCACTTTTAACCCATTCCAAAATTTAACACCCCAAAAATAATACCCCAATAAAAATTACCTTTTACTAGCTAAAATGTACCATTTTTACCGTCGTCTTTCTTCCTTTGAATAATTCTTTCGAAATATTCGTCTCTCAACATACTTCTAGGGACCTTAGAACTATAAACTCAATGACGAAAACAGTAAAATTCTTATTAACATCATGCTAGTAAATAAGGTAAAATTTAAGGGTCGGGGCGTGACACGTGACATTTTTAAAAAAAAAAACTTTTTATTAATAACTCACACACCCTACATATGTCAATGAGGTTTAAACCTATGACCTCAAAGTTGTCAGTTAAACACCTTAACCAACCAAGCCACAGCTCACCGACACGAGGCATAGTCAGAGGCTGCTTTCGCTTAATCTTTATTCATTGTTATTCTTTCTGTATTAGATATGCTCTAATAACCAGTTAGTGATTTAATGTTGTCTTTGTTGTTGATTGTGGAATTCTAGAAGTTTAGTATTTGATATTTTGGGAGATGTGATGAACTTGGGGATCAGGAAAGCTCCAAGTGTTGAGGTTGGTTTGTTTGGTTATAGAAGTGTAAGTTGGATTTTTCAGGTAACGGTTGTCTATTTTCAAGGTAGATTATGCCGAATTTTCGATAAATTTTCTTATGAGGTAGACCTCACAAGGCTTACATCAAGTTTCAAGATAAAATTCGGGGTGAGTCCTGACATATCTAGTTAATAAGATTCTTGACAGATAACAACAATTAGCTGCGGATGGCTGGGTTGTATGAAACTCGAATAATGAGTAACGAAATATTATTAGTTCATGTGCCACCAGGGTAGTTTTAAAAGTTGAGTCTTAATTCAGGTACCATTTGATTCTGCTCCAAATACTGATATGAAAGCATAATATGGAAGGCTACTATGACGATAACCAAGTCTCAAAAGGCAAGAACTCTAAGGCCTTCTCCAACAATAGAGTCCAAAGGGCCAATTCTTAAATTTTGGCTCTAATATGGTCTCCAGCAATTAAAAACAAGAGGGCCAAAGGGCCACGAAAAGGGCCAAAGTTAGCCCTTTGGCTAGCCCAGTCCAGACCAATATGTGGGACCTCATCAGAATAAAAAAATCAGTTTGATACAAATGGGTGGCTGAAATTGAGTCAAACTTTGACAAATGGTGACTTTTAATTGGTTATAGACATACTTCACATTTTCCCTAACGGAAATTTTTTTCCCCTAAATGAAATTGAGTCAACTTTTTTTCACATTTTCCCTAACTGAAATTGAGTCAAATTTTTTTCTCTCAAAATTTTATCTTGGTCCAAATATAAATAATGTTATAATAAAATAAAATTATAAGTTTAAAAATATAATGTGAAATCATAAAATATTTGATTGGCTAAAATTTAGCCCTCTTTTACTAGAAATCATTTAGTAGTCTATAAATAAAAAATAATATTTTTAGGGCTAAATTATAACCCAGAACTCAATATAACCCTCTCCGGAGATGGCCTAAAAAATTTCAGGGACCTCATATCTGAGGGGGAGAACCTATGTTCTCTCTCCTACTCCTTTTCCTTACTTCATCTTCTACTACCTTTTGTGGCATATCCCCCTACCTTCGTGGTAGTTCCTCTATCTGGCGGTGGCAGGTTTGATTTTACTTTCGTTTCCTTCCCTAAATCCCTTTTTCAAATCTTCCTAATCCTTCGATTTCAGATTACCCATCCCTTGATGACCACAGTTCTTCCCACCACAGTTCTTTCCCTTTCTTCAACTTTTTCGCTGTTTATGTTCCATTTCAAATCCTTCCACTTTGTTATCTTTTTTTCTTCCATTCTTTCTTATCTTTCACTGTTTTATTCCTCCCTTACCCAAATTAGAATTTTCATGTATGAGATGCACATCATCCTCACCCATCAGGTTCAGCGAATGTTCATCAATTGTTATCGATGTTGTATCGTATATCTTATATCGGCACGTAGGCGACTCAGCTCAGTCTGATCTTGATCTATCTTTCTTTTTTCTTTGGTTACCTTGTGGCCGGGCAATTTTTTGTCTGGTTTTCTGATGTTGGTGATAGCTGATGTTTTGTATGGTGATGAAAATTGGGTTATGGATACCTTGTGTTTATTTGTATGGGTTTTGTGTAGCTTTTCCTGCGCTGGATTGATTTGGCTGGCTTTCAAGCTTTTAGAGGCAGATTCTGTGACATCTCTGTGTCACAATCAGCTTCGGGTTGCGACGGTTATGCTGACGAAACTCGTTGCTCAATCTGTACCTGGGCTAAGGCTTGTTCAACTTGAAGGGCTTGTTGTTTGCTTTGCTGTTTGTTTCTTGGACCTTGGACATGTTTTGGGTGTGTTTTTGTAAATTAATTTTTTTCTTGTTTTCTTTGCTGTTTGTAAATCTGTGTTTGGAGAAATAAACAAAGAATCCTGTCACACAAAAAAGTCTCAAAAGGCCCAATGTTTGATCACTGATTTAATTCCATGTAGTACGTTAACCAGAGTAGTAATTGACCAAAAAATTCATAGTTGATCATCGTTAAATTTACATCTAAGGGTTGAAAACAAAATAACTCAACTTAAAAATAATTATCTTCACCTTTAGATTTACATCTAATGGTGACTGACTGTGAATCTATTGATCAATTACTGACCAAGTGAACACTATTGTAATTCCATGTCTCTCAACTCTCAAGTTCCAAAGAATTTGGTTTTTCTACTTGGATTTATGTTGTTTGCATTTGCTTGAATAACTTCTAATTATTAGATTGAGTACAATCTAAGACCACCATGTCATCCTTATGTTATCCTTACGCCCTGTAATGGTTATAAGACATCAAACCAAATCCGAGCAACTTAAATTCAAGTAAATAATCCAGATTGTCAGTGAACCGTGGTCTACTTGGTTAAAAAAGTTTTTTTTTTTTTTTTTAAATTATAAAATAAAAAAACAGAGAATCCGGATAAAGTTGTAAGACTTGGCATCTCAATAGACAGTTGTGCCCCTGAGATCATATACTTGGCATAGTAGCATTCGTCACACCCACTGGAACACAAACTGGGCGCGCCACAGCAGATCCAGCATGCCAGCTCTCTTTGTCCAAAAGCAGCAGACGGATGACGTCGCGACGATAATTGACGCAGAACAGGAAAGAGGACACTCAGGACAGACCAGAAATTAAATTTAAATTTATATAATTGAGAGCAAAAAAAAAAAAAAAAAATCCCCACATTTATTTAAACAAGAACTCTCACACGCTTTGGTCCTTTTAGATTCCTTTTCTCAGCTCAAGCTCTCTCCCTCTGCAAAGACCCCTTTGGCTTTGGCTTTGGCTTTTGGGTTTGCTCCTGCTTGTTGTTCTGACCAGGTAAGCTTTGTCTCCCACGATCCATGTTTTAGTTTCTGATCCGTGTTTTGAAGCTGGGTTATAGTTTAGTTTAGAGCATGAATATAATAATAATATATATATATTTTTTTGGTGTGAATTATTGGTTCTGGTTTTGGGTTTTGATTGTGTTTGATGAAGTTGGTTGGGTTGAGAAGGGTGAGATTGGAGAGTTTATTTGAGTTCAAAGTTGATTGAATAAGGAGTTGAATTTTGGGGAATTGAATTGCTGTTTGGTTTTGTTGTTTTTCAGGCGAATCCTACACCTCCTTTTGCGGCGGCGCGACTCTAGCAGTTTAACTAAACGGTAAGGCTGTGAAGAGCTATTATAGCTAAATGATAAAGTTCATTGCTTTTTAACTTTTGAATGTAAAGGTCAAAACTTTGCTTGGAGAGGTGGAGTGAGGGTTAGAGATTCTGAAGTTTAGATCCCTATGAATGTTTGTGTGATTACATTAGGGCCCTTTAATTGCATAAACAGTTAGCAGTTCGTCTTGTTTATATTGAGGTTTCGGTCCATTGCTGTCAGGTTTGAACTCTGAGGTCATTCTCTGTTAATTGGTTGTGGTAGGATTTTGTTGGTTTCTTAGTGCATATGTGTCATTTAGGTTTGCTGAGTCTTTTGTAATGTGAATAAAGCCTATCATGATCTTTTAGTTGATGTTAAGTCCATCTCTAAAGGTGTGCGTATGGTTAAGCTTATATATTGAGATAAGATATGTATTAAGGGGAGATTGAAGCCTATCATGATCTTTTAGTTGATGTTAAGTCCATCTCTAAAGGTGTGCGTATGGATAAAGCTTATATATTGAGATAAGATATTTATTAAGGGGAGATTGAAGCTTAATATTACTGCTCCTTAGTCCTTACAAAGTTAATAAAGCACAATCTTAGCTCAACCAATCAAGAAGCTATAATGTTTTGTACATTTTTTTATATAGTACTCTCTCTCACTCTTTCTCTCTCACTCTTTCTCTCTCTCTCTCTCTCTCCACAGCATTATGTGACCTAATGAGATACTTGATGCTCTAATATGTGGATGAAAACTATCTGTTAAAAATGGAAGAAGATCAAAGCATGCAAGTTACATAATATGTTTCCTAGGAATTGTTTGACTCTGACGGCTTAAAGCATGCTATGTTGCTATCTTATTATACTAACTTGCAATATCTTGATTATGTAACTAACTTACGAGCTGTATGTGTTCATTTTGATGCTGTATTGTAGGAAAAAATGATTAAGCTATTTAAAGTGAAGGAAAAGCAGAGGGAGCTTGCTGAAAATGCCAATGGAAAGACACCGGTTAAGAAGCAAAGTGCAGGAGAATTACGGCTTCACAGAGGTAAGCCATGTCAAAGTTTTATGTATCTATCATTGTCTACGCTTTCTTTTTCCAAGGTATCAGAAAAGATGTGCCTCACTGTTCAAGTTTAAGCAAGCAACAGATAATAAACATTGAATATTACAAAATTGTCTCATAGCGAGTCAAGTTTTTGTTTATTGACAACTTGCAGTTGTGCAAATTAAACAGTTTTATAAATGCCTATCTCCATTTATTTAGTTTTTATTTTTATTTTTTCGGGGTGATTAAGGTGCTATATGTTGTGAGGGGTGAATGGTACCTTGTAATGGCCTTTTCTATTGGCAGTCATGTCACGGAGATTGACCCTCCAGTCATGTTGCTTTTCCTAGATGAGTTTAAAAATGACAGTTGTAAAAAGGGGCAAAAAGATAAGGACTATGAAACTGCTATTAGGCTTGTAAATGGTATGTGGTATTGGCAGTTATGTTAAAAGATACCATTACAAGCCATGGGATACTATTTGTAACCGATTGATTTCTATTGGTGGGATATTTTGCATGTCCCAGATGAATTTAAAATGATAGCCTTGTGAAGAGGTGGAGAAAAAGAAAAGGAAATTGGTGATATAGGCTTGTGTTCTATTTTTTTTTTTGTTCGGTTTCCCTTGCAGACATTAGTGAGCTGAACCTACAGAAAACATGTACCATAGCATTCCCCAATGGCAAGGACGATTTAATGAACTTTGAGGTTACTGTCCGGCCTGATGAAGGATACTATCAGTGAGTGCTTTATCGTGCAAAGTTCCATCCTGTCATAATCAGTCTGAATTCTATATTGTTTTCAGAATTTGCATCGTCGTTGTTGTTTTAATTAAAGAGATTTAACATGAAATTTCTAGTTTTTTAATCATCTCAGTTCTTCAAAGTAAGGAAATGAGTAGATCATGTTTTCCTACTTGTTGTTTAACTTGTATAATGCTAGACATCTATAAAACTTGTTGTAGTAGGAAAACAAGTAAGGATCTTGTCTAATGATCTAAAAATTGAGAATTGCCATCTCTAGGGATCTAATAGTAGGGTTTTGAGATGTTTGGATGACTGGTACTCCCAAGGGCAAGGATTTAAGCATTTTCAAATCATGAAGTTGAAAATTGCTCTCACTGTGATATAGTCTCTCCTTTACGATCTCGTTCTTTTACTTTGGTGGTTGAGACTGAGGTGTATGAGTTTTGATATAGGAGGTTTAGACTTTACTGCCTAACTCAGTGTGCTTTTGCAGAGGCGGTACATTTATGTTCACATTTCAAGTTTCTCCCATGTACCCTCATGAGGCGCCAAAGGTCAAGTGCAAGACAAAGGTACTCTATCCTGTCTTTTTCTCTCTGCACAGGTTCTTGTTTAGATAATGTTACTCCCATGTTAAAAGTTGCCTCAATGGTAATTTCTTCTTGCAGGTCTATCATCCTAACATCGACTTGGAAGGAAATGTCTGCCTCAACATTTTAAGAGAAGACTGGAAACCTGTTTTGAATATCAACACTATTATATACGGACTCTTTCATCTCTTTACGGTATTGATTATTCTCTTATAAGTTTTTTTGGAACAACTTGGTTAGTTTCTTAAACCTCATCTTGTTTTTGTGAGTGCAGCAACCCAATTATGAAGATCCCCTTAATCATGATGCAGCTGCTGTTCTGAGGGACAACCCTAAGATGTTTGAGTCCAATGTGAGACGAGCTATGTCTGGTGGGTATGTGGGGCAGACCTTATTCCCACGCTGCATGTAGAAGCTGCTTTTTATACACCAGATTCATCCTTAAAAGTATATGGGATTGTACATTTGGTCGTCAGAGCTTCTCTCTTCTGGTGTACTGTAACTTTGTGAAATGTTTAAGATATTGGCCGGAAACATGGTATATTCTCATAAGTTTGATGTGGATCATTGGAGAATTCTAGAATGGAGGTCTGAATTGCAACTTAACGTGTATTTATTTCCTTTATTAAAATGGGAAAGAACATGTTTTCCTACTTGTTGTCCAACTTATATAATGCTAGACATTAATCAATTTAATCTTATCTTCTATTGAATTTATTTTGATTTATTTTACTGTATAGCCACATAATTTGCCCGTTGAACCATAAAAGAAATAAATCTTGTCCCTTTTTTGGTGTAAATATAATACCTTGGTACTTATTTAGGATACCGTTTCTTTTCCCAGGTCGAGTTAACAACTTAAAATCTTAAATTGAATCAGTGATCTCTTTGAACTCTGCTGATATGCTTCACGATACTTGTATCAGTCCTCTCAGTTTTGCTTGCTTTTTAAGTTCAAATAAGGAAGAAGTTTGGAATTGTTACCAGTAATGAATTATGGTGCTTCCAATCTTTCTTTGATATTCCCTATACAATGAGATGCTCTTTCTGCTTTCCTAAGCCAAATAAGCAAATGTCATTGGGGTTTATGCTCATGATGTTTTCAAAGTTTAAGCCTCGTTGCTTATCGTTTGACCTGCCTTTGATTGATTTAATGCCCTATCAATCTCATATTTCTGAGTTGAAAAATTATAACCGGCCCGTTTCACAAATGGAGAACGTTGCAAGCGAACTCAACCTTTGATGCAAACTACCTTGCCGCCCCAATGTTTTCCAATTTATGCTCTCTTTAAAGTGTTTCTGTTGAACATTGCCATGTTCATCAAATCTCCAGTAAGTCGCAAGTATTGTCTTCAACATTCTTTTGAGCCCTTAAACTCTTCATACAAAGAATGAATGAAGATTCAGGTATTGCAAATGTATGCATCAGAATCGAATTTCAAAAACCAGCGAGAGGTTCTCCACTCTCCTTTGATCCGTCTGACCTATGTTAGGTCCATAAGATACCACAGCTTTAGGTTAGGTGTTCTTTGAGTGCCGGAACATCATCAGTCCTAGAGCCTATTTGATGTGTGATCCTACTAGGACGACCAACGCGGCTCCAGGGTTACTACACAAAACGATTGGTTGATGGAAAAACCAGCAAGAATCTCCGTTATTCTCATTGAGCTGATATAGGTTTCCACAGCTTGCTGCACACACTATTATGAGCCTAGGACAAGAGTCTATATACCAGTAGCCAGCACTCAGTTAATGGCAATTTAGCAGTACAGCAGTCCCAAAAGACCAACTTTAGAACATGGAACCCTGGCAGTTATGGGAATCAATAAATATCTAGATCTTCAGGAACATCGGACAGCTTCCTGTCAAGATCCTCCAATGGTGCTGCTAATTCACCTTCCATCATATTTATTAAAGCTATTGGGGTTGGTGTCTTTTCCGCCATCACTGTAAGCCAAGCTGAAATTTGATAGTTCAGTTGTTCGTGCTAGAGCTTATGATGCTTCTATTATTCGAGATTCAGAAGGTTGCCTCTGTTTGCAGGGCTCAAGGAATATTGGCAGAAATGGGGTGCATCTTGCTGAGGTTCATGCTCCCCATGAAGGTTACAGCCATTAAGATTTTGACGGAATTTGACTTGTAGATTATCAATGATTGTGTTAGAGGGAGCTACTCTCCCTTTGGAGATTAATATCCTTTGTCAAGGATATCAACTCTCAAGAATCTTTTCGGACCACTTTGACGTAAGTTGAGTTCTGCAACTTCTAAGATAGTGAAGGTTTGAGTACTACATTTGGCCAATAGAACTTCACATTACAACACAAAATCATATATGATATCCAGCAAAGGGACCTAGTACAGCTAGCTCTAATTCAACTACTTTTACACAACGAGTGCGGAAGTGGCTCTACTCTTGTGAAAGACGGCATCAACATCCTCTTTAAGATTGATCAACTTGAAGAGATGCCCATCAATCTTGATCGAGTCCAGCACATCACTAGGAAAATGTCAGTAATTAAGTTCCATAATCTTTGACCCATAAGTAAGAGAACGAGTATGATCTCACTAACACAAGTAGCTAGTGAAGATGAAACAGAAGAATGATCACTGATGCTGGCAAGTGTAAGACTCAAGTTGATAGTGACTTGGTTCAGTTTGGTGCTTTCAAAGCCTTCAAAAATATCGAATCTGATTTCAGTCACAAACACATACATGGTCTACTTAGCATAACTACATATGAGAAATCAAAAGCAAAGTAATGCTAATCAACGTATCAATCATCAGAAACACATAGCAAAGAGAACTAGAGACCCGAAGAGCATACAAAATAATGAAACCGTTATCAACTCTCATAATGCCTAACCCTCCTTGCTGATATAAAGCAGGAAAGAACCAACCAGAATCAATCAGAAAGTTGAGCCAAAAGCTCATGTAGGCAACCGTGGGAGGGTTGCAGTAAACATAATTTTAACTGGATAGACTTTACCTTGCTCTTCAAATTTCATCTTGAAGATAGGAGCAGGATGAAGTGAAACATATCTAAGCTTGTCAGGATTGTTGTAATGTTCAGTCCTATACCTTGGCACACTAAAGCTAGGAATAGTGTAATTGCCTTAGCACAGTGAAGCATTTCTCTAGAACTGGTTATGGGTTTAGCTTATCTATTTATGTAACCTCTATCAGCTCTGGAATGTAGGATGATAGTCCATCTCTGTCTATGTTCCCTAGCTTGTTTCCAAATATGAATCTATAGGAACATCATGGTGGTTGTTGTATGACATTTTATTAACAAATGCATGAACCACCTCAACAAAGGTGCTATGTAAGCGTGAAGTAAACAGTCATGTGTTTTAACTCAGTCATCACTCCATCGTCCAACTCCACACCCAGAAACACCTCTAGTTAACTTCATCACTCCAGAGTTGCTTCAAGATATTGTTTTCTGGCATTTCTGCTCCTGACACGCTCATCTTCAGAATGTATTCTGTGACTCAGCTGGAGAAGACAGTGTATCAAGTTTCTAACTGGACTTCATTCCAGTGTATACAACCACTTGTCTAGCTTCGTATTCAAATGAAAATGGATTGGGACTACATAAATCCAGTGTCCTCCTTCCCGATGATAGGAGAAAACCTTGGTGTACATTGATTCTTCAATGTACCTTCATGGAGAGCTTTGTGATATCTTCAGCGTGGCAAATGTTCGACTTCATTAGCAACATTGTTCGAGTCTCCAAAGAGTGTTATTCTTCAGCGGGCTTCTTCGTTTTGACGTGGACGATCTCCGAACATACTTTTTATAAAACTGTGCCAGTAGCTCTCCAAAGCATTCTCATTTTACAGATATAGGATCAAGATAGGGAAACCTTCTCTGGTATTCATCCTTGACATTTTGGAAGACTAGTCATTGTCTTTTCCTTTCAACATTTTGCCCAACTAAAAACATATTTAACTATCAGAATTGGAAAAGAACAGCAGCAAATACTATAGCAAAAAGTTTCAGAAATCAATTCTAGCAAGTTCAGGATGGGATAAATCTACAATTGCAAGAAAAATGGAAAAGTGGTTGATTAGATTTTACAGATTCGAGACACATGTGTAGCTCTCACTAATCGCAAACACTAGAGGATAACATCTTAGGCTTAAAATTTCGTCTCTAGTGATTTAAGGAAACACAACAAACTGTTCTTTTTATTTTTTATTTTCATCACTCATCTAATCTATCAGGAATGGTCGGTCAAGCGTTCCATATAATTGTGGTTCGACTATGGAGAAAAGGCTAAAAGCTCAAGTAACAGTAGTAACAAAGGTAAGCTAGAAGCCAATACTCCAACCAGATGTTCTAATTTGATATCATTCGCAATTGCATCAAGGATAACAATCAAAATCATTATATTCATATTATCCAAGTAGTCATATGCAGAGGCAATTCTATGTGTAAAAATGAACATAATCCACAGCTTTATTGACGACAATAATGATTCAATCAACCATAAAACACCTTATATGAACAGTTTGACTGAGCATTCGTCAAAAGTTCGAAACTGATGATCATGAGATACTTCTTTACAATTTAATCAGGAAAAAGAATGGATCTCAACTATCAAAAAGCTATTGACACCTATTGCATTTCTGCCTGGAAAAAAATCTATCAACATATGACATCTATAGAACATCACAAAACAGAGTAGAAAACACCAATAAATTTGTATGGATATGCAAAGATATGTATAGTCAAGAGTCATTCAGTCCATGACCTGGCACATGAAAACTAGATGGCCGTGCAAGCTTCTTGACAATAGTAGCCATGTATTTTCCGTGATGCTCTGCAAGAGCGACCTCTGTCTCAGTTGGATTCCTCGTGCCATCTCCAGAAAGAACTCCAGAACCATATGGAGACCCTCCTCTAAGGGAGTCCATTTGGAACATTCCAGCACCAAAGGTGTAGCCAATTGGAACATAAATCATTCCATGGTGTGCTAACTGAGTAATGGCTGTCCAACTGCAGCAAAAATATATTAACATATCTTTGATGAGGATGTGATTGTAAAATAAGATATTATTCTATATTTTAACAGCTACATAAATTGTGGACAGAACAACACAAGCATTCACAAACCAAGCAGGAAACAAAACTTTCGTCTACTGTTTGAATCCATGACCGTAGACTGGTAATAGATGATAAATGACTAACTAATAGCATTGCCAAGCCAACAGTCCATAACAAAAACTTTAAACTACATTGACCTATTGGGTACATAAGCTCATTTGAGTAGATGTGGTCAAGTTACTGACTGTATGATACAAGATTGGAAACCAACTAAGCTGTCAGCCTGTCACTGGTGCCTCTATTAGGTTCTTGGCTCTAAATCATAATGTTATAAAATAGGAAATGAAGTACTCAGATATTAAGATTCAACAAACAAAAAAAAGTATTACTGGCTGATTTACTTTTAGTCAAATAATGTTAAATCAATACCCCAAGGAGTGTATCAGAAAAGGGGTTGAAACTTGAACCAACTTCAGTTCCCATCCTTTGTTCCATTGGATTAATTAATGCAGGTCTTGACAGTTGAAACCCAGTCCTGTCAGTGTCTAGACTGTCTACTAATTTGGAAGTCATGCATAGACAATTCAAAAGATCAATTGCCTTACCAATGAACAAAGAATGCCATGTAGTCTGAAGTCTGAACCACATTGTTCAAAACTACAGAGCACAATTGACAATGTATTCAGGCAATGTGATTAAACATAGAATCCAAACTCCAATGTCTCTTGCATATAACTCTTTACTTGAACATGCAATTCAAAAACCTTTTCCCTTACACACCAACTTCTAGTTCATTTTATAATACTTAGTTACTTACATATACCCAAATGCACCAACATTCTCAAAATTGAAAGATACACCGAACTTGAATTAACATGCCAATTTTTCCCCAACACAACAACTCAACAAGCAATGTCGTACCAAATGCACCAACATTCAGCATACTCACGTCTCAAACTAAACTACCAACAAAAACATGAAAGTATAAACACCATTAACAATTTTGAACTAAAATTCAAATTTGAAATCAAAAACCAAGTGAGCCTTACTTACACAGTAGTCTCCTGTCCACCGCCCTGTGTGCCAGTACTGACAAAGAACCCAGCAGGCACCCCTGCAAGCTTCTGCTCCTTCCACAGCTCCCCCGTGGAGTCAAAAAAGGCCTTCATCTGAGCAGCCATTGACCCATACCGTGTCGGAAACCCGAACAACACCCCATCAGCCTCCACCAGTCTCTCAGGCACTATCACAGGCACCACCCCATCATCATTCTTGGGTACCTTCATCTGCTCCAACACCTCAGACGATAGAGTCTCCGGAACCCGGTACAAAACTCCTTCAACCCCTTCAGTGGAATCAACCCCTTTCTTAATCTCTCTGGCCATCATCTCCACATGACCATACATTGAGTAGAACACTATGAACACCCTCAGCTTCTTCTTCTTGTTTTCTTGTTCTTGCTCTGCAACAACCCCATCAGCCTCAACTGGGTTTGTGTGTTGGGTTTGGTTTTGGTCTGAAACAAGAGCATCGCTTTCTGGGTTAGGAAGATCATCACCGGAGACTCCCGCCGGTGGCCTATTCTTGCTGGGCACACAACCCATGAAACTTGACAAAAGGAGAAATGGAGTAGTGGGAAACGAGCATGAACTACGTTTGACTTGAAACCCAGAGCTGTCTTCGGACAGACTGGAATTTAGTGGACAATAGGCTCTCTGAGATGACCAAGAAGGTAGGAACTTCGCTGGCATTTTGATCGAGTAATAAAAATATATTATGACTAATTATTACCGGGATATGACTCATATGAGTATGAAAATGAAAATTCACTTTTTTGTTTTTGTTTTTGGAAGCAATAATGGAGCTAAATTATATATCGACGGGAAGGTCTTGTTGCTGCCGGTGAGTTACAATTAGATTAGTTGTCCAGATTTAATGAAAACTTAGAAAGATCAAATTGTCGATGAGATATGGTCTTGTTTTTTTTTTTTTGCTTCTTCTACGTCTATAGGGCTAACCGGTTAGAGCACCAGCCTGAATCTGTTCCAGCTCAAAGGTAACTTTTGAACAAGAGAAATTCGTTTGAATCATATATGAATTTTTGTTTTTTATAAACGTTGGTATATTAAGTTTAAAGAATATCATATTTGTATCTTATGTTTCCATTCCGACCTAAGATTGATATATATATATATATATATATATATATATATATATATATAATTATTAAGATGACTAATTTACCCTTAGATAAAGAAAATGACCAATTTACCCTTAAATTCTTTTTTTTTCCTTAGTTTTTCTTCTTTGTTTTCATATTCCAATTTTCTTTTTTTGGTTTTTTATATTTTTAGGAACATACAGAAAAAATTCATTGTCATTTTCTCCTTGGTAATAATCAAATAATTAGTTTTTCATCTCAATCATCTTTGAATGTTAACGACAACAACACAAGATCTTTAAGTGTCAGCGGAAACAATAAGAATTGAACTTCTGTATGTTTCCCCTATTCAATCTTCTTCAAGTTTATAAAGGCCAACCCAAATCATCAAATTCTAAAACATCTTCTAATATTTCTAGAATATAAAAATAAATAAGAGATTTTGAAATTTGATGATTTGGGTTATATATCATTAGATACCGTTCTGATAGAATATGAAAACATTAGATACCGATCTTAGGTGTTTTTAAATATGAAAACTAATGACTATATATAACAATCTTAGGTCGAGATGAAAACATTAGATATCGTTCTGATATTTTCAAAATTTGATATACCAAAGTTTATAAAGAGTAAAAGTTCGTATACCATTCAGACGAATTTCTCATATCATAACGGTATCTCAAGTTTTGAACCTGACCCAACTTCAGTATCTGAAACCACTAACACCGTCAGAGACGTTAACTTTTGAAGAGTAATACAGTCCCTTATCAGTTTTTTAATTTGCATGACACATTTTAAGTATTTCCTATTTGAATGCCCTCATGCCCATTGAATGAGACCGAGTAAGAAACATAATTCTTGGCTGCTGATATAGTAATTAGATATCCTAAAACAATAAGGTAGTATCACTGTAGATTCAGCTGGGAAAATGATGGTGTTGCCCCCAGTTGGCAAACAATGGCAAAACTGCCACTCCTGCCTTGCAATTCCTGTTTCGCCCCTGCTAAACATTGTGTAACTCTGTTTTGACAGTTGCTATGCATCAGTTCCTTTACCTGGCCACCAAATTGTTGTTGTCTTCTCTTGCACGACTGGGTTGCGCGTTTCTTCACCCTTTTTTTTTCTCTAGGTTTTCTTTTTCGCTGTATTGGTTAATGTTTTCTTCTACGTGTCTGGGTTGTTGTCAATGTCTTCTTCTACACGACGGGGTTGCATCTGATGACCATTTTCTACGTCCCTTTTTACGGTGAGAGAAAGAGGGGTTATTTGTGAAGCGAAAATCTGCATTGCTATGGTCAATCAAATCTTCGAGGTATGGGTTTTGCTCTGTCTATCATTGATTTTGGGTTTCTGTTTCATCTCTCCCGATTGTCTTTTGCCTTTGTTTTGATTCCAAATTGCCAATACTTTCATCAATTCGTAAATAGGAGTCTGGGTTTTTAAACGGCGGTGTCCGGCAGACTCTCTGTGGGTTTATGTTGGCCGGATTGGTTCAGTCTTTGTTTGCATGTTGTCGGTTCCTTCGATAGCATTGGTTGTGCGTAAGTTCTTTCTTCATTCTAGCTCCCAACATGATCTGATAAGTTTTTGTTGATGGGGGTTTGTTTTTGGTCTAAATTTTGATTTTGCCATGGGGAAAAAATATGATTGTTTTTCGCTTGGTCTATTCAATACTTTTGGCTGTTAAGTTTTGGTTTAAACTGACAACATATCGTTTGGTCTATTCACTATATTTTGAATATATAGTGAACTGTTTATGTGGACAGAAAGTCATTAGCTTCACTAAGTAAAATCAATGAGAGGTGAAGCCCCATTTCTATAATACGATTGTTTGATGGACATTTGGGCAGAATATATGTCATCCGTTCCATTCTTCTACCAAACACCATAATATTCAATGCCAATTTAATGGAGTGGATGAGTTTTGCACATTTAACATCTTTGACTATCACGGTTGGTCTTTTAGATCAAGTGATGAATATACATACTTTTGAAAGGCTGTAATACATGATTGTGGTGTACAGTTTTTCTTAAATTGAGATCTTTATTGTATGTAGCTATGCCCCAAATCAGGGTTATGCCCTAAGCATCCATTTCAGTTTTTGGTAAATTTTATGTTAAATCGACCATCAGTGGCACCAATGGCAGTGGTTAACAAAAGAGGATGCATGTTGGTTTATAAGGAATTTCTTTTGTATTACTATGCACTGATGGTCATTTTGTTACGTTTGGCTCTAATTGCAGTTCCTGGATCCTCTTTCCAAAAACCTTTCAATTAGAGGAAGCTTCATATTGAGGTATTGTGGTATAATTTGCCCTGCATTTGCTTAGGAGTTCTAAGAAAACCAATAAAGAGATGAAAGTTACAGAAACTTCGAACAGATGTTTGTTCTCATTGTACATATTGAAACTTAAATAAAATGTTAGTAGTTAGTATCCCAAATTGTATCGTGGACTCAGCTAACTAAACCATTTTCCTTATATGATTTTAGTTGTTTGGTTAGTTGTGTATGTAATGTAGGTGGTTTTTTATAATTGGGTTATGTACGTATTTGTCTCAGTTATCTCCAATCACTGATTGCGCCGATCTGGACCTTACCTTCGTCCAACCGGTTTTGGTTTTGATTTTTGGGTTTTTGATTTGTGTTGGAATTACTGTTCAAAGATGTTTTAAGGGTTTTATTGAGTCTTGGTTGACAACCGGATGGTGTAATAAGGGAATTCGGTTGCAATTTCTGGGTTGTGGAAATCATGTTGGGTTCTCTATTGTTGGTAAAATCGGTTGGTTTTCTTAATGTTTTGCATGTTTTCCCTATTAATTTGGGGGGTTTTTCACAGGGCTGACTGTCAAGTACTAGAGTTGGTTTCTGGGTTCAGGTTGCCGATGTGGGCATTTTACAATAGATGCAGCGTGAGTTCTTCTTGATCTCAGTTTGTGGTTTGGAATTTAATTTTGTCATTGTTATGTATTTTGCTTATTGTTTCTCTGCAATTGTTAGATCTTATTCACCTTTTTTTTTCTGTGGGTTTTCTTTTTCGTGTGTTTTGCTTCGGTTGTCTGGAGAAAAGTTTTGGTTATGTTTTCCGTTGTTCTATCTATTGGTCGGAGTGGTAAGTATGTTGTGTTGTTTTGCTTCGGGTGTTAAAATAAAATTTAAAAAGTGATGATTTCAATAGGTCATGGGTGGCATAACCAGAGTTGTATCAGTCAGCGGAACTAATGTTTTAAAACTGTGAGCCAATTAGATAATGAGACATTCTGAAACCATGATGTTGAGGAAAAGAAAAAAAAATCCCCATCTCTTTCGGTGCTCTGGGGTCATTTGCTGTCTGCTTCAGAGTGTCATCAACTGTTTGTTTTTGGTGTTAGGAATTGAGTGATTAAAGAAGGGGACGAGGTGTATAATCTGAACAGCATCAAAGTTGTACCATTTTTCACAGATGGAATCTCATTTGGGCAGAGACAACCTCTAGGTAAGTAATGATCAAGGACGTGACACCTCTGAACTTTTTAAGCTATTTTCCTTGTTAATATTGTCAATGTATAGCATTTTACCTTGGTCAAACAACTTCCCACAAGCGATTCTTGGATATATATTAAATTTTGGAGTGTGCTTTGATATGGTTTAAGAAATCAAGGTGCAAGTGCTTAATGTTGTGTGTTTCTGTTGGATCCCGTAGACCTCGTAGAAACTGTTGCACGTGATCCGCCCTTAGATATGTTCCTTCTTAACTGCAAAAGGAGACCGACCGGGACTTTCCGGTCTTTCTCTCTCCGATGGTAAAATCAGTTGTGTGGTAGGTGAAGTATTAAATGCTAGGAGATGTTTTTTCTTACCATTTTGGTTGACCTCACTTTTGTATTTATAGCCCCGGGTTGACTAATGTCTTCTGTGTTTATTCGATGTGGGACAAGTACACTGTTTGAGGTCTATTATCTTGCCTTCTGTGGAGTCTCCCCCTTCTGGCCCAGACCGCTATAGCATCCAGGATTAGGTCTGTTCGAACTGCCTCATGCTGGGCTTCCTAGCATCGCGGGCCGGGGGATGTATTTATCGACTACCGACTACAAGTCCCCCCAAGTTCCCGTTCAAGACACGTCTTAAGTGGGGACTTGAAGAAGTGGTCCGTGATGCCGAATTACTAACGGGTACACGATCATAATTACTAACGGGTACACGATCATAGTCCCCGCAAGTTCGTACTCGGGACATGTTTGAACGGGTTGTTGTTGCGATGGAAGGTAGCGAGCCGTTCCACGTTAGTTGTTGTTGCTCGAGCGCGGGGTATTATCCCCGCGTGGGTTATCAAGCCACTATTCTCCGTGTGAAGGGAATGATACAAACATGCCCAACTCCCGCCCTTTAGGAGCCGTACAAGGGACTTACAGCTCTCAAGGCTTAGTTGTTTCAACCTTGCTTCCTAGTGAAATGTCGCCAGGGCGGTATGCATGCCTTGGTTCGCAAGCATGCTTCCTTTAGGTTCGTGTTCGGGAATAGGAATCTCAAGTAACAGTTCCTTCCTCAAGTGTTTGTCTGGGGATTGAGATTATTCGGGACTTGCAGTTCTGCTATGATGCCCACACGTATCCGAGGCGGGCTATTTGGTCATTGGGATGGAACACAATGGCCCCGTAGCGATCTCGGCTGAATGTATGTGTGATGGATCTCGCGCCTGAGTTCGCCTCGCGCATGTGTAATGAAATTAGTAGGCGAGCTGAATTTGCTTCGTGCGGAAAGAATGACAGTACCAGACGAGCTGAGTGCGCTTCGCTTTGTCAGTCAGCTCGCCCCGTGTACAAGGAGAACGCGCGAAGTGAGGAGTCCGCGTCGCGTAATACTTACATGCTAGCGATGAAGTCCGCTCCGCGTACGGTCTTATACGCGAGTTATGTAATCCGCTCCGCGTACGGATCTTACATGCGAGCTATAGAGTCCGCTTTGCGTACGGTCCTACACGCGAGCTATGTAATCCGCTCCGCGTCCGGTTCTTACACGCGAGCTATGAAGTCCGCTCCGTGTACGGTTCTTACACGCAAGCTATGAAATCCGCTCCGCGTATAGTCTTACACGCGAGATATGTTGTCCGCCCCGCGTGCTGTACTTACACGCGAGCTATGAAATCCGCTCCGCGTACGGTTCTTACACGCGAGCTATGTACTCCGCTCCACGTATGGTTCTTACACGCGATGGTTAAGGGTAACCCTTTGTGGGTTGGTAGCCTGGGTTGGTGGTGGTGGTGTGTCAGGGTATTAATTGCATTTAATGCGAGTCGTGTCACTCCTCTCGTGTTTGAGAGGTTACCCGGTAGTGGGGCACGTGTCACGATCCTACGGTGGGTCGCAACGGATCCGATTTCCTCGCGCGCGGTAAATGAATTCGGGGGGGGGGGGGGGGAAATCGAGGCGTCCTTTCCCCCGCTTCGTATATACGTTCAGTCCCCCCACTGACCCTGCCTTCTGTTTCATTCATCTTTCGTTTTGTCTGCTTCTGCGCTCTTCTGTTTTGCTCTTCCTCTGTTGTCATTTTCCGTCCGTTGAAATGTAGATCGGAGGGGGTGCTGCGGAGCTGAGATCATAAGAGAAAGGGATTCTTGCGCCTGGAGGGAGTTCTGCTTTCCTGCTACGGCCGATCTTGCGATTATGAGGTGTTGTCCTTTGGCTGCTCTAGCGCGTCTTCGGCCTGCACTATCTGGTTAGCTCCCCTTCTCCTGTGTTAAGTTATGGAACTGAACTTATCTTGTAGAATTTGTAGATCGGTAGGCTTTTCTGGGTTTCTAGGTGTTTCTGGGTTAGTTGCGAACTTCCCTCGTGTTCAGATTGGAGGGGTCAAAACCTCCCGGTGGCGGCACGCGATGTAGGTATCTAATGGTTCATAGGGTTTTTCTAGGGTTGAAATGGAGTCTAGGGCTTCCGATGCCAGCATGTCTGGCTCATCTTGGCGGGCTCCCGCTGATGATGTCGAAAGGATGGAAGGGTACCTGCAGCGGGAAACTAACAGAGATGTCAGGTGGGCAAACTCTCATTCCGGATCGTCCAGCTCGAATCCCGAGCGCCCTGTGCTCGAAGCGATCCCGATCACACGTGCCCTTCACTGTCTGGAGGATGGTAGGGTTTGCGATGAGCCCATATGTAGTTTCACGCCCGAGGAGGTCGAATAGTTTAGGGAAGAGTGAGACATTCCCGCCGGTATCCCTATGCGTGGCTTGTACCCGGGAGAACTAGCATGCGCTCCGAGGGACAATTACGTAGCGGTGCACGATAACATGTTCAGGATCTGTTTCTCCGTACCGCTACCCCAATATGTGCAGTACATACTGAGCATGCTGTAGCTTGCTCCCGGCCAGGTCCCGCCGAATCAGTGGCGTCAACTTCTGGGACTCGGATGTCTACTACCTTTCGAACATGGGGTGGCCAACAATCAACGAGTTCCGCGCGCTCTACATACTGTCTTCCTCGAAGAAGGCGGGAAGCTCCGGGTGCGTAGGCTTCAATGCGCGGGACTACGAGTCAATCATCATCGATCTCCCTTCTTCGATAAACAAGGAGTGGAGGGCGAAGGTGGTCCTGGTGGGGGGCCCGTGGCAAAGAAAGACGAGACGGCACACGGTGCCCAATTACTTCAGAGCTACTCGTTGACCGCAATCGAGCGGGAGCGCATTGCTCGTATATTCGCAGCCTGGCCCCACGATGAGGACCGTAGCTCGTATCACTTGACGCGGTGGGCCGTTCTCACGCACTGCGAGATGGGTAGAGTACCCGGTGGGTTCATCTTTACTTCCGCTTTACATTTGAAGTCCTCGTTATGCTCAGCTCAACTAATATTGTCTTTGGTTTGTAGGAAAAATCCCCAGGCGTGTTCTTCGTCCTAATCACCCGTTGGACATGGAGAAGGATCAAGCTCTCTTGAAGATGCTACTGACCAAAGGTGAGCTGGCTTCGCGCACCGAGGTGGACATGGATACGCACACGGTATGGGTCTTGGACAAGCAAAAGGTCCTTGAAGTGCCGGACGAAGTATATGGGTCAACGGAGACACCGCTGGTACCTCCTCCCGCAGCCTCGCGGCATACTTTAGGTGAAAAGTAAAGGCGCCACCATCACCCTGGCTCCCTCCAACACAAAAAGAAAAGGATTCGTTTAAATCAAAGAACATGAAAGTGATGAGACCCATTTAGCCCAGCAGGAATTTAAGCAAATTTAAGTTGAAATACCTTCAATTAGGAAAAAGAAATGGCGACAGAACTACGAGGAGGACTCAAAATGCTGGTTTTAGTCGCGACCTAGCTAGTTTATTCTACACCAGAACGCCGTCTCGGCGTTAAAAAATTAAAAAAAAAATATTTGCTGGGCGTCCGCGTTGAACGCCTTCAGCAGCGCCTCCGCGCCTAACCCATCAAGGGGAGAGATTTTTCAGCGCTCCCGAAGGATCACGTAATAGCAGTCTAAACCCTGAACCCTAACCATATACCTTATACCTTATATCCTAATCCCTAATTCGTATACCCTAAACTCTAGGCGAAACTCATAAAATACAAGCATTTAACAAAATATAGAAAACTTTAATTTGTATTTTAGTTATAATAAACCCACGTGTCAAAATTTAATTGGTAAATAAAGACCACGTCAGACTGTCACGTGGTCCTCGGGAATATTTAAACATTTCTCCATCAAAGCTGACTCAATTACAGCACCGCCTCGCGCCTTTTGAGTCGTAAACCATCTCCCACTATAAGCTAAAAAGTCAAATTTAGCCTATGTTTACTCTCACCATAAGCCAAATTACATTTTCCAAGATAAAAAATTTGGCTTGAGTTATTTTGTAGGCCAAATTTGGTTTATGAAGTTTGTAAGCTAAAATAAAATGTTATTTTATTCAACTTTACATTTCTCCTTTTAATTCACGCTATCATTAAAATTAAAAATTCGTTACTAACAACCATCGCGAAGATCTCGACGAGATCTTTCATATAAGCCCCATATCAAATATATTTATATAATATTTTTTTATGATTAATTATTGTTTTAAACAAATATATGAGAAAATAAAAATAAATAGCTTTACTTTAGGTTTTAGCTTACGGTAAGAGTCTTTTTAAAGCCAAAATGCTATTAATTTAACTAAGGATTTACATTATGGTGGGAGTGGTGGTAAGCTAAAAAAAGATTTCAAAGAATATTCTTGTTTTCTTAGCTAAATTTGGTTTCAAATTTGGTTTACGGTGGGAGATGCTCTTACGGTGGCTTACGGTGGGAGTCTTTCTAAAGCCAAAATGCTATTAATTTAACTAAGGATTTAGATTATGGTAAGAGTGGTTGGTAAGCTAAAAAATATTTCAAATAATATTCTTGTTTTCTAAGCTAAATTTGGTTTCAAATTTGGTTTACGGTGGGAGATGCTCTTACGGTGGCTTACGGTGAGAGTCTTTCTAAAGTCAAAATGCTATTAATTTAACTAAGAATTTAGATTATGGTAAGAGTGGTTGGTAAGCTAAAAAAATATTTCAAAGAATATTCTTGTTTTCTAAGCTAAATTTGGTTTCAAATTTGGCTTACGGTAGGAAATGCTCTTAAGGCGCACCCGAGGTGCGTTTTTTAAAACATTACTAAGTCAAAACAAAAAGAAAACAAGAACAAATACAGTGTACTCGTTAATTATACTGTTAAAATAGTAAATATAATGATTTTGAGATATTGTGAATTCTGACCTTTAATAAAGAACAAAACCTTTGGAGCTCTGAATCGAGTTGAAGAGCAAATGATGAAAGAGAAGAAAGCTAGCTATACGAGTGAAGCACATCTTTTGGGCTGTTAGTTATATATAAGAAGGCAACGTCAACGTCAACGTCAACGTCAACGTCAATTATATAAATTACAGAACTTGATGAGGAAGATAACAGAGAGAACCAAAAGGCAAAGACGGAGAAAGCAGGTGGAAAAGAAGTGTGAACTTGCCGAGGAAGGTACGTAATAGAGAAAGGAAAATGCAAAAAACAAGAAACAACTATGAACTTGCTGAGGAAGGTCATGTTATGAAATTTGAAGATTCATATGCACGGCAACAGCTTTGAGGGATTGAAGTAGTCACTAGTGGTGTAGTCTTTTTTATTTGCATATGACATATATGATATTTTTTAAGGACCTCTATGAGTACCATGATTCATATATGATTGAAAATTCAACGGGCAACTGAGCTTACAGCAGCAACAATCTTACATACTTGAATGAGAGTGTTCAGCAGGCTAGTAAATTTAGATATTTGTTGTTTACTTGGCTATTGGTTTTGAAGTAGTTACCTATTGGCTTCAGGTCAATTATGTATTTGGAGGGGTTAGGTAGCAAGAAATGTTTGCTACATATCCTTCATGGAGGCAAGAAAAACGGCTCGTTCTGGAATGTACACACGCTAGAACTGTGTAGAACACACGCTAGTTGAAGCTCACTGATTTCACCCATTGACACAAATACTCTTGGAGTGTTCTCTACAATTACGTTACTGCACATCAGTAACTCTAACATCATACTTAGATTACTATTGTACAAATACAACAATGTAAGCATTGTACGTAAACTGGTTACCGCAAAAGAATACGAACTTGGTGGATTTACGCAGGCGCAGCAATCTCAAAACAAAATATTTTTCCCCGAGGGACTCAAGATGCAAGAATCCTCAGCAGCCTTTCTGTATTCTTTAACTGAAGAGACTGTTGAAGGATGTTTAAGAGTTTCTCAACCTTTCTTCAATGAGCCATTTCTAGACCTTCTAAACTCCCACAGTGGTAAGCAGCCTTTATAGTGAGAATGTAGAAATAATGACGACATTGATACTTCCTTCTGAGGCATTGAGATTGATGACAAGCAAGTGAAGGCACTTCTTAGTCTCTTCTTTTCACTTTCATATTCTTGGAAATTGGGGTCATGTGGAACAGTGGTCGACTTAAGGGCATCTGGGAGTATACAGTTGCACATTGAACCTACAAGGAAGTAGAAATTAATCAAAAATGATAAAAAAGAAAGATGAAGAAGAAGAGAAAAGCATAGATTTGATCAACACAAACATTCCTTGAGACAAAATAGGATGAGAAACTAATTTATATGTCCTAAATTATATATTGTTCGTTCATGCTCGATAGAGAATATTCATATAAAAAGGCAACCCTCATGGAATATTTGAGCGAATCATGAAAGCATGGTTAGAGACATTTATAAGGAACTCAACAAACCTCAAAGAAACAGCATGGTTAGAGACATTTATAATCATATACCTATTTTTGCGAGGCGGTTGACCCATTTTGGTGTTGATTTTCCAGTCAGCTTATAACATATATCGTGACAGAAATGGTTGCAGTTCTTAATTATCAAGTGATATGTGTCACCATTGTAATTTGCAGATTCACGCTCCATGAACTCTCTAACCTGGAAAGGATCCAAGCATGTTGTGCCGATGAAAATTGACCTTCTAAACTTGAAGCCAGGGCACTGTCGAGGTTCAACCTCAAAGACACCACTTGATGAGTACTCGTGGGCTCCAAAGGCATATTCTACACCGTAGACTGTAGGTATGCAAAAATATTTAATGAGAATTTTTATCATACTGAGAAAAAATAGATTCAGGTTGCAACATTCCATGACCTGCAATTTTCAATGATACACATGCAAATTGATAAAACAAGTAAATTACCATCTTAGAAGCAAGTAAATCTCCAAGCAGGGAGCACAGATATCCATGATTAGGTAAGGAAGAACAGAAGCAAGGCATAGTTTCAGTAGGACTACCGCTATGGTACAATAATGTAATCAACACCTTTGGAAGTGAACCAAAATCAATTCAGAAAAAAATTTCAGTGATGATTTTTCAGACATCGAACCCTGACATATCATAATAGGTTGAAACAGCTCTAACCAAGTTGGGTGCGAGTTGTGTTGAAATGTGAAAATAGTAGTCCTACAACTCAGCTTTTAAGAATTGTGGTAAACAAATAAATCCTATCTTGGTATTATAATCATAATAGGAGATCCGGAGTTTCAATTTTAACAGATGTTCAACGTATTCGAGATACTGGGGTTCTAGTGGTCGCTATGATGTCACACTCAGACAGAACGTTTAGAGAATAATCTGTTAACCTCTTCCCAGCAACTTAAGCTTTTGAACACGGTGATAAACTAGCAATCATTGTCAAGTTGTCATAGTATACAAAAGCTATATATTTATACACACACACACACACATATATTATGATCAATGCATTCAGTAATAAACTTAAAAGACCAATAAATTTCACAGAACAGAGTTCCTACTGTACATAATGCATTTAAATTCAAGACAAGATTTACAAAATTATGATAAACTCCAATCTTAGCATTTGCAAACACTCAGAAAAAGTGATTATTTCTCCTGTACATCATCTGGTGAGTAGCAGGTTCTATCTGTTTCCAAACATGCAAGTCAGATCAAATTGTATTGTTACTTACATTTAACATTGATTCTGATCAGATTAGTTTTTCCTCACCAGTCTGCACCTACCCCTGCAGTCATGATCTCTTTAACTATAAAAGACTAATGCAAATTGTATTTAGGGTTCAGTGAAACACTAATCCAGATGGGTTGGTTAACTTAACTTTAGAAGATTGTGTTTTCAACTATGAACAACCAGCTATATTAATTAACTCTTCTTTATGGCTCACATCATATCAAATGATGATAAAAAGAAAAAATTAGCATACCAAGGTAAAACATATGCCTGATTAAATTCATTAATCAACAATTAAACATTATTAAATAACTTTGGGTGGGCCGATAAAGTCCTTTTCCTAAACAAACCACTGATATTGGAGATATGAATAATATAATAAACCAATGATAAAAGGTATGCTAACCTTCAACTCCAGAGTGAAAGATGCCAACACCTGCCCAATAAACATAGCCATTTGCAGGTGTCAAGTCATAAACATTTAGATAGACAGGTACATTTCCTGGACTGTAGTCTGCTGTCTTCACATTTCGAAACATGCAAAAACGTGAAGCTGCTTTTCCTCTCAAACAAAGAGGCATGATAGATTGCCAACCATCCTTTGGTCCTGATTTCATGCTGAAAAGGAAACCAGGATCAATAGATAATTAATTTGGACTTGTAGATATGGACAAACACAAATTACATTGAAGATAATTATTATTTCTATTTGTATACGTAATATATCAAACATCACAGTTGTGTTGTTGTATATCCCAACACTGTTTGATATTGTAAAGTGTTTTGTTTTCATTTTGATAGAGAACACAAATACATTGTTTTGTCATCTTTGTTGCAGAAAAAAACTTCATTATATAGGAGAAAATATATCTTGTCCTATCCTTGGTAATTGAAAGTTCTTCAGTCGATAACAAGTTCACAAATCCAATGTTTAGTTCTGTTACATGGACATATGAATTCCAAAACTCTGACAGGGTATATAGCGTATGCCTTGAGATAAATAACTTTCACTACCTCACCATTTGAGCTCTAAATAGCTGTTTGCACCAATACTGCTCTAATATGTTGTTTTAATTATGTCAATTTTCCATAACACAAAATGTATAGAACTTACTTGCTATGTTATTAGTAGTACAAATCCTACAAGTCCACAGACTATTATTATATAGCCAGCTGGTCATATATTCTCATCGCAAAAACAAATTATAGGTCTCTATCTCTTTGTTAAGGCGTTTAACAAGTCCTACTTAGGAGGTTTTCAGTATCATGAAATTTCATGTAGATGGAGATACCTTATGGACCTGAAGGGTGTAAACGAGGATCTCAAAACTAATCAGACCATACAATTGCTAGTAGAAAATTGTGATTCATCTGCCACAGGTCTTGTATAGAACTTCACATTTTCAGCTTCTTTATTATTGAGTTCAAGATAGTCTCAGCTATAAATTAGAATTCATTCTTGATTTGATTAGTCCTCAAGAGCTATATCTTGAAGGAATAAATGTGTGTTCCATCATTCCTCCATTGACATATGCTAGTCTAACCCCATTTTGATCACCACTCATCTAGAGGACCACACCATCCACCAGAAAAACATATTCTACTTGGCCTCAATATACTAAACCCAGTTTGGCTCCCATTAGTAATCATCACTGACTCTGTATGAGAGCATCAAATGACATTATGTTACCGCTCATCCTGATGCTTTACCAGACACTAATGCGTATAGTTCTCTACACAAGAGAGTCCAATTACCAATGGCAAAAAATAATAAAATAGTCCAATTGCCGAAAATTTCCCATGAATTTCCTGCTTTCAAAATCCCCAATAACTTCAGGCTTTCTATATCATTCAAGACAACCAAATTGCTAAAAGATACACTCTAACTGTGTTGATCAGATTTCCAAATGAATGCACATCTTTGAATGCTCAATATCTTCCAACTACTAGTCCAGATTACACACGACTTAAACGTTTCATACTTTAAAACCAACCCATCAACAAAAGATGCCCAAAACTTAAGTAAGACACTTTCAGTTACTCATTAACAGCAGCCAAGAACAGCATAAACAGATAAATCTTTTACAGAACAATATCAGATTCACAAGGAAAAACATGAAGTAAGCTATCAAAGAGAAAATCAAGAATGTACAAGCCAAACAGAACCGTCAAAACCGAATCAAGAACCACCAAACTTGACAAAACAATCCACACCCATTAGAGAGAAACGAAAACCCAGAAAGACCCACTAACCTGTTTGCAGAATGAGGCTCATCACAGAGTGAAGCAAATGCAGCCACCAAAATGCGAAGCGGCCTTTTTTTTTCAAAATTCAAATGGTAAGTGGAGGAGGAGTGTGAGTGCCTGAATGCCCATACATTGTTTGTTTGTGGCAGAAATTAAAGCTGGCCAGAGTAGAGAAGCTAGTGTCCTTTGTGGGGAACCCAACAAGGAAAAAGAGAGAGAATGAAAGCGGGTGAGTTTGGAAAAAGAAAAAGCTCAAAATTTGGTGATGTGGGTTAAAGGTGAAACCGTGAAACAGATCTTGTCTATCTCTCACTTTGTGACATTTTGACCGGTTCGCTTTACGTTTCTGTGCCTTCTTCTATTTTGGCAAACCATTGGTCCCCTTCTAACAATATATTTGACTGAAATATAAAAAGACAATTTCGTCTTAATCACATTTTTTACATTTTTTTCACATAAGTCTATATTTAGTATTTTACTCGTAAAGTTCACTTTGCTTACTTAAATTATTTTATCCTGATCATCTTACCCTTGTGTTTTAAGATACAAGACTATGTGGCTCTCAAAAACGTCTCTCCTCACTCTCACCAAAACTACTCACTCTCACCAAAACTAGGGTGGTGCATGTAACACGTATTGGGTAAAGGTAAAACTCTTATAGACAACAATATGGAGCAAAGACGTTTTGGGTGTTTCAAATCACCTTATGTGTGACATTTTCCCTCATACTCCACCAATATCCACACTAATACTCTCATTTGCCACACTTAAGGGAAAATGCAACATCTCTAAAGGTCATACATTGTATGTGACATTTGCTCAATATTTTTGTTGTGAGTACAAAATTACTATCTCAAATCCAACGCTAGAGTTATGATAAATCAATTATGTAACAAAAACGAAATGCAAGTACTAAGAAGAACATCAATTATATCGAGTGATTATTTCATCCTCACGTCTACATGCATTTGCCTCCTACTAAAAAGATGATAAGATGGCTGAATAAATGTATTCATTGATACAAGACTGAGTACATATACAGTAAACCAATATGTTCTACTAGGAAACTATCCTACATTTAAGATCTCCATAAGGTAACATATAAACACATTCTAAATAGAGAAGATACACAAGATCAAATATACTACAGCTGTATATTTTCCTAATACTTCCCCTCAAGTTTGAGAGTGAATATCTTGCACTCTCAACTTGCGAATCATAAGAACAAAGGCTTCTTTTCCCAAAGCTTTGGTCAAAATGTCTGCCAGCTGATGTGATGAACTAACAAATCTGGTAACAACGGATCCATCTTGGATTTTGTCCCTAATATAATGACAATCCATCTCAATATGCCTGGTTCGCTCATGAAAAACAGGATTTGCTGCAATGTGTAGCGCTGCTTTATTGTCACAATATAATAAGGCAGGCTCTCGATGTGCTATACCCAAGTCTGCAAGTAGATTCCGCAGCTAAGTTAGCTCATAACATGTTCCAGTCATAGCACGATATTCTGCCTCTGCTGATGAAAGTGACACGGTCTTTTGGCGCTTTGATCTCCAAGAAACCAATGAAGGTCCAAGAAATACGCAATATCCTGTAGTAGACCGTCTGGTAAGTGGACAACCTGCCCAATCCGAATCACAAAAGGCTCTTAGCCTCAAATTATTATCTGAAGAGAAGAAGAGACCTTGACCAGATGAATGCTTGAGGTAACGCACAACTCTAAGTGCTGCCTCCATGTGTGTTTTCCTTGGCTGATGTATAAAGCGACTTAACACATGAACAACATAAGTGATATCCGGCCTCGACACAGTCAAATAAATTAACCTGCCAACCAACCTCCTATAACGACCTTGATCCTTGAGCAAATCACTCTTTTCAGAAAGCTTTAATCCTCGTTCCATAGGGGTGTCTACAGGGGCTGTCCCCAACAGTCATGCATCCTCAATAATCTCTAATGCATACTTATGTTGGGAAATAAAAATCCCTTGTTTAGAAGAGGAAACCTCAATACAAAGAAAGTATTTCAAATTACCAAGATCCTTGATATGAAAGTGATTATGCAGAAAATGTTTAGTCGCAGCAATACTTTGAGGGTCATTCCCAGTAATCAATATATCATCAACATATATCAGGAGGATAGTAAAAGACATGCCTTGTTTTCTGGTAAAAAGAGAGTAATCTGCCCGGGATTGTACATATCTGGCAGAGCGGATAGCCTCAGAGAACTTGGCAAACCATTGACTAGAAGCTTGTTTCAAACCGTATAATGATTTGTGAAGGCGACACACCAAACCTTCCTCCCCCTGTCGCCGAAGCCCTGGCGGTGGAGACATATAAATCTCTTCTTGTAAATCGCCGTGAAGAAAGGCGTTGTTGACATCCATTTGGTGAAGGGACTAGCCCTTGGCTGCAGCCAATGCAAGCAAACAACGTACTGTGATGATTTTAGCTGTTGGCGAAAAGGTATCGTGATAATCAATGTCTTCTAGCTGAGTAAAGCCCTTAGCTACGAGGCGAGCTTTGTATCGCTCAATGGAACCATCAGAACGATTTTTAACTTTATATACCCATCTGCTTCCAATTGGTGTCTTGCCGGCAGGGAGTTGAGTAAGAGACCAAGTGCCATTGTCCTGAAGAGCCTTTAATTCAGAATCCATTGCCGCTTGCCACTCAAGATGAGCGGCAGCTTCCGAGTAATTCCTGGGTTCGGTAACAGAACTGATCTAAGCAATAAAACGTCGATGTGCAAGCTTATAGCGATGGTAAGAAACATAATTTGCTAATGGATAACGCGTACCTTTCGTCAGACCTGGAGTTAAGGAAGAGGATTGGTCGGAGCAAACTTGCGAGCAGACATAATCATTCAATTTGACAGGCGGACCGGTATGGCGGCTTGAGCGACGAAGGGGTTCGGCAGGGGCGGCAATGATGTCTAGTGGAGGAAAGGGCCGTTCGGCCGGAGATTCAGGGCGAAAGGGTGATGACGGCGACGCGAGAGATGGTGACGCCGGAGTGGTGGGAGGCGGGTCAGGATCGGACGGAGTAGAAGGAGGGACTAGCAGAGAAGGGAGAGGGGTGTGTTTGAGACGACGAGAATATGTCTGGAGAGACGGAGCCGATGTTGGCGCCAGAGAAGCCGGAGTGGAGTGAGGTGAGGAATCGGGAGAGAGAGGATCGGCGGTGTCTGGTGGATGCTGATGGTCGTTGGTGTCTGACATTGAATCAGAGTGGGTATGTGTAGGAGAAGGAGACACATCAAAAGAGGAGTCAAGAAAAGAAGGGATATGGATTAGGCCCGAAGATTGGGCCTGCGAAGGGAGAGTGAGACTGGACTGGACTGAGACATAAGGAAAGATTTGTTCATGAAATCTGACATCGCGGCTAATAAAGATTTTCTTGGCCGATATATCATATAATTTGTAGCCTTTCTGTCCAATGGGATAACCGATAAAGATGAATGGCTTAGCACGATAGTCAAATTTATGTGTTTTATGAACATTAGTGGCATAAGCTAAACATCCAAAAACGCGGAGATGAGAATAAGAAGGTGGTGTTGAATAAAGCAATTCGTACGGAGTTTTGAAAGAGAGTAGGGGGGAAGGTATCCGATTGATGAGATGGACAGCGGTGAGAATACACTCCCCCCAAAATTCGGTAGGAAGTTGAGCTTGAAATTTCAAAGCTCGAGCGACTTGCAAAATGTGACAATGTTTGCGTTCCACAACCCCATTTTGTTGAGGTGTGTAAACACAAGAATGTTGAAAGATGACACCATTGTCATGAAAAAAGGAACGAAGTGAAAGAAATTCGCCACCATTGTCACTTCGAAAAGTTTTAATGCGAGAGTCAAATTGTGTGGAAGCATAGCTAAAAAAACGTTTGATAAGTGGTTGGGCTTCATCTTTGAATCGCATCAAAAATATCCATGTGAAACGTGTATAATCATCAACAATAGTGAGAAAATAGTGAGAATTAGAAAGAGAAGGGTGTCGATAATGACCCCAAATATCACAATGAATAATCTCAAAAGGTTTTGTTGAAGAAATAACACTAGTAGGAAAAGGTAAACGACTTTGCTTGGCCAAAGGACATATGGGACAAGCATCATTGTTGGGCGGAATGGAAAAATTCAAAAAATTCTTGGCAATAAAACTCAAACGAGAAGGAGATACATGGCCAAGGCGACTGTGCCAAAGGTCGGTGGAAGAGGTGGTGAGGTTGCAGGCTGGTTGGTTCGAAGGTGAGGAGTGGTTGATTGAAGATTTCTCCGTCGCTAGTGCCACCAAATAGTATAGTCCATCACGCAGTTTACCCAAACCAATCGTCCTCCTTGTAGCCAGATCCTGCAAAACACACCAATATGGATAAAAAGTCACCGAACAGTTCAGACCCCTTGTCAAATAACTAACAGACATCAAATCAATTTTGAATGTAGGTACTGATAACACATTATGCAAATAATAATTGCGATTCAAAGGTAAAGACCCTTTTGCAATAATTTTGGCTCGGTCTCCACTAGGCAATGACACAGTCGGCAAAGAAGAATTTTGAACTTTATGTAACAATTTAGAGGAAGAGGTGATATGATCCGTCGCTCCGCTATCAATAATCCAATTACGGGTATCGACTTTGGACAAACCTGGTTTCGTTACCGCATTTGCCTTAGAGTTAGAGCCCTCATCATGAGTCTTCGGAATAAGTGCTAGCAATTGTTTGAGTTGATCCTCTGATATGGAGACCAATCTTTCCTCCGATGCATAATTAGAAGCAGCTTTGTTATTCTTAGCCTTTAGATGATCTTCTGGGTACCCATGTAGTTCATGACAAGTTTGGACCCAATGGCCCATTTTATCACAATAGGAGCAGTGTGGCCTCCGTCTCTCTGAAGCAAAACGACGTTGGCCTTGATCAGCCCGTCGTCCTCCATTCCAGGTGCCATGATGAGCCCCACCAGCGCCGTTGCGATCGACTTGACCACTTCGAGCTTCTGTTGCGGGCCTCCTATTCCCAGATCGAACGGCCATGGCGGCGCTGCCGGCATCCTCCACAGTGTGAGTTGCGGCAATCAGGCGATGCTTTTCTTCTTGGAGAACAGAAGAGAAGGCTTGACGAACGGTGGGTAAAGGCTTCATGAGAAGGATCTGTCCACGGATTGCCTGGTATGTTTCATTCAATCCCATTAGAAATTGCATTAGTCTCTGTTGATCTATTTGTGCTGCTTGTGTTAGATCGAGTGTTGCTAATTCATCCCATAGAGCCTTCAATTTTGTGTAGTAAACCGAGACAGAGAGTTGTTCTTGCCGAAGAGAAGCAATATCTCGCTGAATCTCAAAGATGCGAGTTGCATTTGCTTGAGAGAAACGCTCATGGAGATCCTCCCAAACTTCATGAGCACTAGAGTAATAGGTTACGCTATCGGCTATTTCTGGATCGCAAGAATTGACGATCCAAGAATGAACCATATCATTGCATCGCGACCAAGTCGCATAACCTTCAGGATCAATTGCTTCTGAGGGAGCTTTGACGGAACCGTTGACAAATCCAAGCTTGTTCTTGGAATTTAGAGCTCTAACCATAGCCCTTTTCCAACCAGAATTGTTATCCCCATTTAGGAGTTTGAAGACGAGAACCAATCCGGGATGATCCGAATGTTGAATGAAATAAGGATTCGAAGGCTCTACCTTGAAGGAATCATTAGAGACTGCTGACGACTTGTCACTTTTGAGAAGTGGTGGTGTGATATTGCCACCGGTCATGATGATGATTGAAAGAGAGTTGCTACACGAGAGATTAGAGTGCAGCAATGAGTTAGGATCTTAGACCCGCTCTTGATACTATGAAAATATGATAAGATGGCTGAATAAATGTATTCATTGATACAAGACTGAGTACATATACAGTAAACCAATATGTTCTACTAGGAAACTATCATACATTTAAGATCTCCATAAGGTAACATATAAACACATTCTAAATAAAGAAGATACACAAGATCAAATATACTACAGCTGTATATTTTCCTAATACCTACAAGGTATGTATCATGTACTTAAGTACAGTTCAAATTACCTGGTATGAGTTTATCTGGGTAATCATCAGCGTCCTCTTTCTGATATCACCCAATTCTTATTGCAAGATTCACAATTTAGTTTTGGTTCAGTGACTTGAAGGTTGAAGCTAAGACGATGGATGGGTTGAATTAATTCAAAAACAACGAAACTAAATGACATGCAAGAAATTGATCAGTAGAATTCAAAGAGACCAGATGCAGCCCAGATTTCTGGTTGATGCTCTCAGTCCTCATCATCAACTCCTTTGTTTTCTTAAATTTGGAATTATGAAATTTTATTTTTGCAATCATGCAAAATTTCCTTATAGTTTTCTGGGTTGTGGTTAGTTTGGATTTTATGGGATCCAAGAGTTCCATTAATTTTTATTTTATTTTTTTCAATTCGTACTGAATGATGCAAAATTGGATTTCTCATTGATGCTTTGGATCTGAACCAGCAAGAACAGAAGCAAAGAAGCTTGACTAGGTTCGTTGATTCATAATCATACCCAGAAGTGCTTGTGATTAATTAGTTTTCAACAGATTGAAAATTGTTGTATAACTGTATAAGATTGAAAATTGAATATGTACGAGAGAATCTCCATGGGCTCGACCTCGATCAGTTATCTTCATGGCCAAGATAGATTAAAATTTTCAGGAAAACCAACGGAAAGGAAGATTGAGAAGGAGGAGAAGACCAATGGACCATGAAGATAACAGAAGAAAAATTGTCGTCTTCCTTGGAACTCTCACTTGGAGTAAATTAATGGTCAAGTGCTGAGGTGTATAGTTAATGGCCTTTGGATTTTGAACGAACGGTTGTGATTAAAAATCAAGGACAAACAAGGATAAACATTAGACAAAGAGAGGATCCTCACTCATCATAAAACTGGCATCCTTCGTGATCATGCTTAAGACGTTGGTCAGTCGGTCAATCGTGGAAATAATTCAATAAAACGAGTCTTTTCTGAGTCAAACTTACATTCTCTCACTTACAATAAAAATCTTATGTTATTAGATCAAATAATCAGAACGGACCCTGTGTTAATCGAGGCCCTAGATATAAAAGTTAAAAATTAATTTTCATGAAAAGTTTTATCAACCAATTAATTGAAATTTAAGAGCCAATCATTCATAATGAAAGGAAGTTAATCATTTTTATGTTAACAAGTTAATTGAATGTCAAATTAAACTCATAAAAATGGAAAGAAGTATATACAATTAGAGATAAATTCTGATAATTAATGTATATTTTTTATTTATATTAAAAAACAGCTAAAAAACAAATCAATTAATGAATTTAAATAAAAATATTTATGAAAGTTTTAAATCTAAAGGCCCCTATAATTGTGGGAGGCCCTAGACACCAGCCTAATTGGGCTTACCTCAAGGCCGGCCATGCAAAGAGCACTGGACTGGACTTTCTTAAGTCATGTTGTAAATGTATTTGTATGATTATAAATCTTTTATAAAAACACCCAAACATTCATGTTATTTATGGGAAAACAAATCTAGAGAGTTTTTATCTTTATTTTTCGATTTATTCCCTACATAGGAAACAAATCTAGCAAGTGATGTTCCTGTCCTACATAGGAAACAAAACTGTAAAAGTACTAGGCCTATAAATACGAACCTTAGTGGATTAGATTTACATAATCTAGAAAAGAGTAATAGTGGAAGATTTGCTTTGTGAAACTGGTTAATTATATACTAGCCTTTCTGCACGCGCGATGCGCGTGCGAAAAGCCGCGCTCGCGCGTGCGTTTAATTTTTTTTACGTTTTTAACATTAGTTAACTATTTCTTTTATCAATGCATACAATGTTCATCTTTCTGTATTTAGATTGATATTGTTCACAATGTCTTTATTGTATTATTTGACATGTAATAAATTTTTTTTTTAACATTCATTTACAGTCAAAAAAGGCATTGAAATTGTCTATTACAAACAAATTCTGGAAAATTGTTGAAGATGAAAAGGGTGCATTTTTGAAAAAAATGTTGCAAACTACACAACGCCTAAATTTTTGATGCAAACTTATTAAAGTTTTTAATAACAACAGTTATAAAACTGTTTTTGTAAATGAATTTTGAAGAAAGACTAATCAAGTCCATATGCTCCGATCAACTCCATCTCAGCCATCCATTTGTCAACCACCGTTGGTTAAACTATAAATTCAGAGTAGGAAAAAAATAAGTAAAATAATGAATCTCCAAGTTTTCATTTTAAACAGTAAGATATTGGTATACTGAGCAAACTTACCATGAATTCAGATAATTCGATTGCTGCAGTACCTCTGCTCCAATTATCAGAAGAGTTATGTAGTAATAAAAGCGTTAAATTCATTCAACCAAGTATATAGATCCCACGAAACAACTCATTATATATATATATATATTATCACCTCAATATTACGCTTCAACTTCTTAAGACGCTGGTTGTCAAACTGTAATGAAATGGCTCTACGAAGAGGTGTAGGCCGGCTGCAACATCCTTTCGCCTCCATCCTCCGTTATGGATCCCAAACGTTCTTCCGGCCATCATAAACTCCCCTCTCCATCCTTAACCCGGATGTCAGACCTAGAATATCACCACCAACAATGACAACAGCCAAGAGAGACGCTGAATAAAGGATCCCGTCCGACGACAACGTTGCTAGGACGCGCCGCCGGACGGAGAAAGAAACCAGGGAGAGGATGCGCGTCCTAGGGTTTTCTTATGTATCAAATCTCTTTTAGATTTTAAAATGGTAAGTGATTTTAATTCTAGTAAATTATCTATTGTATGCCTTAGTTTTCTGTTGACCCATATTCCTCACATAAAAGTGGACTAAATTTCTTTCCAAATCTGGAGCAATTCTTCTGTGTCAAAGGGACATGCGAAATTTCTTCAATATATTCGATTTTCTTTTTGTGAGCCAAAGTGATACTACACAGTCATACAACCCTGAAGGCATGCATACAATTAGAAAATATACTAAAGTTCTTTCGATTATACCCAACATATCAGTAAAAGGAGAAGAAATAAAATGGCAATTGGAAACATAATTGAACATGATATATAACCTACCATATATGTGACGAAAAGAATACTTTCATGAATGGTCCCATTCAAGACTACAACAAATACATATTTGCCTCATTGCTAATAGCCCTCGTTGCTCTCATCTCCTCCAGAAAGTGTCTGGCCTCCTCCCTCTTCTCCTTCCTTGCAAACGCCTCAAACACCGCGATGTAAGTGCTAGAATTGGGTTGCATTCCTTCCCTGTCTTTTCCATAACAAGCTCCTTGGCTATCCCATGGAAATTAGAGTGCGGGTCTGCAGACAGAGCCTTGATGATCACAGTAAGTGTAAGCGTTAGGAGCACAATTGACTGCACCGTCATGAAGTACACATACAGAGCCTCAACTGTCTTGCCGGCATCGGCATATCATCAATGATTCCAGTCAAGCTCACAATCGAATGCAGAACACCCTACACCAAAATACAAATGATTAGTAAATTGAATCACCTGCTATATATAATTCGTCTTGAAAACGGAGGAGAAAAGAGGAAACTAAAACAGAAATCCATCTATTACCTATATATAGGGATCCATTCATATATAGCAAAAATGCAAAGATGAGAACTCACTCAGACATTGTTGATCATTGGAGTGGAAACCAAACCCATTTTCTTTGCTCGATTCAAGCAACTTCTCTGAAAGACCTGGGCAATATAGAAGACTCGATCACCAGGTTTAAACTTTGAACTCAATATATAGATTCAATCTGCAAGACCCGTAAAGAAAAGAAAAACAAAAAGGTTAAACCTTCAATTACATCTCAAACTCTATCTGCAATCTGCATATTTTTGTATTGCTCAAGTCTTCCTCCTTCTGTTAATTTCTAGCCTTCCTGTTCAACCTTTCTGCACACGCGATGCGTGTACAAAAGGACCGCGCTCGCGCGTGTGTTTTGTCTTTTTCGTTCCGCATTCCTATGCACCTTTGTTATCATTTTTGTTTGAATTTTTTTTTTTCATATACCAGTTTACTTTCAACCCTTTTTGGTATGTACATGTCTCCTTCTCTGCCATAACTAAAAGATTCTATTTCTTATTTAATCTTAGACATCAATTATATAGTGACAATACAGTTTCATAAAAGGATGCATATTATTAAGACACAAATTTTGACCGAATACATGAACTTAAATTCCTGAAGTAAAGCATGAACCATCGACTACATCAAAGTGCAGATCATATAAAGAACTTTGAAGTGGCAGTAGTGTACTTTACCAAATGTACAAATGTAATATCATGCATGTAGACTTTGTATTAAACCAGCTACAGCTTTCCTTGCCATAATCCATATTACAATTGTAGACTTTGAAAGGCATATGATTCTGCATCACCGAAGATCTATTAATCTGCATAAAAACATGATCTCTTACAAAAATAATTTAAACTGAGTTCATTAGTCCTTCATGTTGTCATTATGAACAAATTCAGGGAAAAAGGATAAGAACTCAAAGATAAACTCATTGTACTTCCATGTGCACAGTGTACAGAAATGTAATAAAATTTAGATACATTTGAATTGGAAATGCTTGATCTCTGATGCCTATATATTATGCTTGGCAGTTAGTAAAATACATACCGCCACACACACACACACACACAAAAAAAAGATACTGAAATTTGCAGCGACTATTGACATTAACAAAACTTAATAGCTAACAGCAAGTAAAATACCTTTCAATGAAATTGAGAGATTCGATTCTGTGCCTCTCCATATCTCAAATCTTGTTTTTTGTTCTGTGTACTATCTCTTCCCTGTTTGCAGTATTGTGAAAGGTAAAACCAATGTTCTTTTCCCTGATACTATCTTTCCCACTTACTTTTCACCCACTACTCCAAAAACCACACACACACACAAAAAAAATAAGGAATTTGAGAACAATGTTGGTATTCATGTACAAAAATAAAAAATATCAGAAGTGAAAACTTGATGAGATAATGACGAAAGAATGAACACTCCCAAACTCCCAAACTGGTGAAACACTTTCCCATGGCATATGTGTAAGATTGATCGATGGTTGTTTTTTGTTTAACAAAAAGAAACCGTAGTATGAATTTCTTAAATCGCACATGAAAGGAAGAGAGGATTAGTGAATCTGGCTAGAAGTAGAGTCTTCAGTATTAAAAAGTAACCATGAATTGAAAAAAGTAGAGATCGGCAACTATACCCTCAAACTGTGCATCATGAAACAGAAAGAAAACCTCCATCTCGACCAAAAAAAGTCTCCAAAATCGATCAACTTCTTGCAATCTTCGATCACAGCAGTTCAGGTATTAAGATCGATCAAAACCGAAATGCATGAACTCCCTTGTAAAATATCTTTGTTCGAATACGTACAACAGAACCACTTCTGAGATCGGAGATCCGCAATCCCGTTTGCCCCAGTTTTCTCCCTCACGTCAGGGGAAGTTGAAATTGTACGTGATGAATATGAGAGTGTTTTGTGGAAGTAGAAATCCAGTTGAAATTGGTTTCTGTTACCTTTTTACTCTTTTACCCTCCTCGAGAAATTTTTTGTTTAGAACTAATTTTATAAACAAAGGGCATTTGGAGGGTTATTGAAAATTTAACCAAATGACAGTTTCATAAGCCAAATTGGCTTAATTAATAGAGATTTCATAAGCCAAATTGGCTTAATTAATAGAGATATATTGTATTATGCATTTCATGGAAGCAAATTTATCGCCTGTCTCCTGCTCACTCCAATGCATTTGGTATTTCGTGGATTCCATGGTATGCATTCTTGATCGTCTATGACTAGAAGTTATTGGTTATTCAGTCTAGGGCATGTTTACTAACCTGAAATGAAATTGAGAGTGGTGTAATTGATTCCGGAATAGGTGAATTCTGGCGTTTACTAACATGTCAAAATATTAGAATTTATATGGGTCCCACTTGCTTATCAAGAATCAATTCCTTATGAAACCTCTTATTCAATACCCAAATGAGAAGATGAGTATGAGAATCAAGGTAATGGAATCAATTTTTTCTCCCCAAATTATCCTCACATAATTATAATATTTATAAATTACCCAACCCTAAAAATATATATTGTATTTTAGGGGTATTTTAAATTCATTTCTTGTAGGGGAATATTTTAGTAATCAAACTAGTTTTAATTCTAATTTCATATGGTAAGTAAACAACATCAATCGTAATTAGTTTCATTCCTGTTTTGATTCCTTATGGTAAGTAAACAGTAAAAAATGGTATGAAATATTCTCATACCGATTATTGTTGATACCGATTGTTGTTGATACCGATTCATGATAATTTGCATTCCGAATTAGTAAACATGCTATTAGCTTCCTGCGTGTTGGTAAACGGGTATCGATTTGATTTGAGTTCATGCGAACTTTCTAAGGTTGGGGTTAGACAACCAATAAGGAAGTTTTTGAACTTCTGATCTACCCTCATAATCGACAACTTTCATGCACTACTATGTCTCTATGTCTTTCAATTTTCACAAAAATTTTAGTTTTTTTTTTCTTATTGATTTCTCGCCCCACTCATCCCAAGAAGCTAGTGAGATGCAGATCTAAGACATCCATGAAATATGTTTTTTCTTCTTCAAGTAACCAATAAGGCACAATTCACCGTTTTGTTTCTTTAATATTTTAAAGGGGAATGAATAGCTTCATTGACTTAAAAGTCATTAGAATCAAAAATTATAAGAGCCTCCACAAATGGAGGATGTACATCAACACCGTAAAAGGGAAACAAAACTTGCCTAGCATCGTAGCTAAAGCATGAACAACCAAGTTAGCTTGGCGTTTAACATGGTCTTCCCATATATGCCTGCTGCAATAAAACCCTCGATCAAATCCCCTTTGATGTAACCAAACTCAGAATGGTTAGTGTTGACAAACACTTGTCAATCTTTCATCACAATGAAAGACACATGATATGAATCCGAGTAGTGGCGAACTGGTAAGTATGAATTAAAGCCGAGTAATGGCCAGTTTGAGACTGTTGTGCTGTGAGAGGAATCGTTTCTGAAGTTGTTGTAAGAAGAATCACTTTTAATATTTATGTGAGTAGAATCAGCTGAGGTGTTTGATTACTGTTTTTAAAAGTGATGTGAGAACCGAAAAACAATTTTGTGTGTTTGATAAGTTATAAGTAAAAACAATTTTGGGCATACATGGTATAAATTAGGGCTGGACACTTAGTACCGGAATCCCGATCTCGTACCGGTCCCGTCTCGAAAGTTGACGGGACGGGATGAGATAGGTTTTGAAAATGACAATCCCGTCCCGTCCCGTTATGGTAATGTTGAAACAGGACAGGACGGGATCGGGACTATCCCGAAAAATTCCCTCTTGTCACGTAATATTAGAATACCTAATTTTAATCATTTTATATTTGATTTTTTAGGTTGCATGATGTTACAATGCACTCAACCACACTCAATTTGGTCTAAAACAGTAAAACCTAAACACAAAAGAAAATTTAATCTCACTCTCAAACATAACGTCTCCATTCCCCCCACGTCGTGCACCATCAGAAATGTGGACCGACTCAAGTAAAAAGGAGTCCAACTATGAGCAACGACGAGAGAGCAAATGGAACTCACGTTGGGATCTTGATAACAAGGAGACAGAAGGTTTGCGTGACAAATGGGTTGACTCAGGCAAAGATGGGAGCATGCCGGATAAAGGCTCATCTCATGTTGGAATTTACAAAAAGGATTGAGGAGGGGAGGAGGGAGGAGGGAATGGAAGGGGAAATACCTTTGGAGATCTATTACTACCTTTTTGTTTTCCCTCCTCATACTTTATGCCTGTTATGTGATGACCTAATTAAGCAAACAAGCTAGTGGGTGCATCCGTCCCACATCGCCTGAGGGAGACAAGTTGCTATGCTTATATGTGCAGAGCTAACACATTACATTGAGACGCGTTTTAGAGTGAAACCTCAAGAGCAAAACCGTGAGGGTCGTTGGGCCCAAAGTGGGCAATATCTCAATGGACTGGGCCAGGATGTTACATGTTATACCCATTGAAAACTTGCATAAAGCACATCCTTTCTATTTACTCACCTTGAGATAGTGTAGCAGTTTAAGTATTTAACTATTGCCTCATAGTAATGGTTTATAATGAAAAAAAATATATAAATATCAATTTAGCATCTAAACTATGAGTGATAATCAGATATGTGGTTTGATAAGAGAGATTTCGATTGGCCCATGTGCTTCATTACACCGTCAGTCTGTCACTATTTAGCTTCATGCATATCTTTACATTATTCTTCTTCCCAATCTTGTAGGATGTGTGAAGAGACTCATGACAGACGTACCATTCGGTGTTCTTTTGTTTGAAGGGTTGGACTCATCACTCGTTGCTACTGTGGCTTCTCGCTATTTGGCTATATCAGAATCTGCACGTCAGTGGGGATCACAGTTACATACCTTTAGAGATCTAGGGGGGAGTGGTGACTGAGAGGTGGTGGCGGGAACCGGAGTCAATGATGTCGGCCATGGATGATCGATTGAGTTGCAGAGAAAGAGAGAAAGAGAGAGAGAGAGAGAGAGAGAGAGAGAGAGAGAGAGAGAGAGAGAGGCACTAAAACAAGTGAGGTGGTGAGGTGAGACAGAAGAGAAGGGTGGGAATATTTTCAGTTGTTGTTTGTTTGAGGGTTAATTTTTTGGGATCCTGATCCCGTCCCGGTCCTGTCCCGGTCCCGATCAGGATCGGGACGTACGTGATAGATTTCTAAAAACGCATTTTCGTCCCGTTCTTTTATTTTTGGGATCGGACGGGATTCACCAAATCCCGGCCCATCCCGTCCCGTGCCCAACCCTAGTATAAATTGATATTAAAATAAATAATTGTTTCTTCTGTATGCAACTGAATTATAAAGTTTCTCATCAATAGTTTTCATACACTAATTCAATTTCTTTATGTATCACTTTGATCTCAATGTGTACATTAATTCTACAAATTATTTAATAATTAATTTGGTTATAGAATGTTGGGACCGAATAAAATATTTGCATGAAATTCTTAAATAATATACAAAAGATTTCTCCACCATAGTCAAAGAATGTATTACGTAACAATCTGAGGCTGCTACGTCATCATTATTCAGTCCAATGGCTGTTAGAAACTTAGAATAACAACACTATTATTTTGGAGTCCTGTCTTGAGTGGCTTTCCAATAATTGTTTTAATTTTTATAACCGATTAAATAAGGATAACATGACGACCTCAGATTGTTGTCTAAGCAATATAAATCCAAGCATGAGTTTTTTGCCACAAACAATCCCCATAGGTCTCAACACATGAGATTAACTTCGTTATAAACAAACAAAAAAATCTGTATGAAATAAATGGAAGTTTGGTTGTATTGTTTTTAGGAAGAAAAATAAATAAAAAAGAGAGAAAAGTAGAAGTTATAGGGCGGTGGAATGTGGAGCGTGGATATTGTCCCCCAAGATCGTATTTAAACCCAGTACCGTTAATTACTGTCCATATATTACAACCTCTGCAAAACCCAAACAAACCTACTCTCTCTCTCTACTCGACTCTCTCTTGTTTGGCGCCACAAACACTTCCACAGGTCTCTCTCATTCTCCTTCTACTTCTCTTGGTCCTTGTTTTCTTTTTGTTCGTAGTTATGAACTCAGTTATGAGGTTTCCTGTGTTTGATATACAAAGAACGGTTCTTTTTCTTGTTTGACTCTTGTTTATAAGCAAGTTAGTAGCGTTCTTTGTTCTCTTCTAGGTATATTTAAGTGGGAATCTTAGCATACGAGTGTACATTGGTCTTGAGGACATACATGATTTTGGTTTGTTTTAGAGTATAGTTCCGATTAGTTTTTGGTGGGTTTCTGGAAAAGTAGAAATTAAATTGATTTCGATGTGTAATGTTTCAATCTCAGTAACTGTTCCTTAACTTAACTCTGATGATAAATCTGCGTTAGCAAACAATGTTAGTTTTTGGTTGGGTTGCTGTTGTTTCGATTTTGATAACTTGTACTAAGAAGGTCTTGGCATCGAAATCAATGAGCGTTTAAGCTCAGAATCTGTTCAGTTGAGAGCCATAATGCGTTTTTGGTTTTGTTCAGTTGAAAACCATTGTGGTCCTTTGGTACTCATATTAGATTCTTTTGCTTTGTCTTAATCTTTTTGGATTGCGGATTTGCTAGACCATGGAGATTAAGGAAATCAGTAATGCTTCAACTCAGGTTCTCTCTCTCTCTCTCTCTCTTTTCTTCTCTCCCTATGATTTTTCATATCCTAATTATGTCATCCGTGTCTTAGTTTCAGCCTCTTAGCTGCCTTTCATCATTCAAAACTTTCTTAGGTTTCACAAAGTATATGCATAAAGTTGTGCAATAGCTGATCCTTGCATTGATAGAGTAATTAACTTACTGTGCATATAGATGGATGCAGTTTCCTAACCCATTAATGTAAATGGTCAGGTTGTGGCATTAGAAATTCAAGGTAAGGAAGAAGGTATTCTCTATGAGAAAGACTTGGAACCAATGCCACAAAGTAAGGAAGGCTCAGTAGAGATTGATTTGGTAGGCAATAGAGTTGCAGAGAGCGAGAAAGAGACTTCTTTTTCTGGAAATAGTGGTGTTTCACAGAGGTTATCTTAGTTCCTTTATACCCCTTCCCTAACATGTACGTATTCCTACTCTTTATGTTTCATCAATCATTAAGTTTTAAGTTGTTTTGAACAGTGCTGCAGGCAGAGGCGAGGATTCATCAGATGAGAATGCTGACACTAATCAAGTATGTCATTGATATAATTATCTTAATTTGAAAACGTTTATTGTTTGGATTACTTGTTCAACCTACTGGCAGATCAATACTTATTTTGTAACAAGATCGTGGGGATGGCTGAGAAGCAATTGTATTTCATCTGGTTTTGGACATGATGATTGAACTAATTCAGCATACCTTCAATTTATTCCAGGATTTTTCTGTGCTTCAAAAGCAAATGTTTAACCAGATTGATCAAGAGACAGCAGTTCAGAACAATTCTAGAGTCCTTTATAGTGGCACAAATACAGATTTAAATTTGCTGAATATTGGGGTACACATGCCTGAAACCCATCTGAATTTGGGAATGGACCTGAATGTATCCAGTGTTTATGCCATACGCACAGAGGTAAGGCAATAAGATCTGGTTAGTGGCTTCAGCAATGATGCTTGAGTGACAAAACATGCTTATGAAGTGGATGTAAAAATGACAAATTTGTGCAGCCCTTTCTACAGTTTGTTCTTGTGTTATCTTACATTATCTAGGTGCCTAGGTGGAATATCATAATCTCTAGACCATAGCAATGTCGCTCATGTTCAATTTCGACTTTAGAACTGTTGATCCCTAAAGGTGGGCAGAAACTAGTTTATGCATCATTAATTTTGTTTTTGTTTTTTGGATAGCCCATCGATGTTTGAGATAATTATCATGTTCACATTGTTAAGTTACTTTTTGTTTGTTAGTCGTCTTGAGGATTTATGTACAATTGTAGTTCAACTTAGATTAGTATATGACACATGATTCACAGGCATGCAAGATGATCTGTTTATAACAATAGAAGCATATAACTTACAGGATTATCAGTGCTTTTAATATGTTTATCTGAGGATTGGTGATAATTCTGGGTTTCTTTTATTTGAACCAAGGGTTCCATGGGCTTGCCTATCGTTTTGGTGAAGTTAGAAAGCTTCGTCACCCTTCCAACTTTGTTATTCACTTTCACTGACTGGTATATGCTCTCTATTGCTAATAGGAAGATCACGACCGGAGAAGAAGAGAAAAGAGAAAGTAGTCCAACAGGGAGTCAGCTAAGAGGTCAAGGTTCCGTAGGCAGGTAATATATATCATCAGCCTTTTTTTTTAATAAACATCATCAGCCTTTCAGGTGCAAATGTGTGTGTGTATGCATGTGCATGAGTCTGCCATTCTGCATGTGTAATTTGTAAAGATTATTTCCTTGTTTTCAAGGGCGAGACCATGATATTAACTGTGGGATCAGATCTGTAGATCGTGTTGATAGTTGTATGTACCAAATCAATATCATACAAGTACAAGGATGTCTGGCAAAAGTTTGATTTCAGTATGAAGCAAGCGAGACCTAGTTGAATAACATGATGATTTGCAATATATTTATTAATAGAATGTTCCCTGAAAAACAAATGACCTTTTACCGAAATGGTCACAGTGATTTTATGATATCAGATAAAGATAACTACATGATAGTAGATGTGCGCTCAGGTACCCTTTTTATACACATCTTGGTTATCCCAACATGACCTACTGAACTTTTGACTTCCTGCTTAATGGTTAAGTTAGTTTCTCAAATATAGAATTCATGTGTGAACTTCAAATCTTTTGCACATTTCAGGAATTTTCTTATTTTAGTAAAGATGTAGATATACGGTTACAAGATCAGTTGCAGAGGCAGGAAAAATATAACCGTTTAAGTTCTGTTAATCTAGCGTTCCTTATTCATTGCTTGTACGTTACTTTAGAAAAGAAGGATAAAGTAAATAAAGCTGTGATCGGTAAACAGTGGAATAATACTCTAAGCTTTCCAAAAAAAAAAAATCTAATTGATCTCTGAACAATGGATTCTAGTGTTAACATCAATCTCTTTCGTGCAAAAGTATGAGTAGGACTATAGGGGAATCCAGCTATTAAATTCATTCTGGTACCATGTACTATGATCTAACTTTTGCTTTTATCAGACAAACTTCTTGATTCTTATTTGATTGGTGTCATTTTTGTTGTGCTGGATATTATACTTATGGTTTTTTTTTTTTTGATGCGATATTATACTTATGGTTTTGTTTTTCTTGCAGCAAGAATGTGAGAAACTTCGAGAAACTGCAGAGATGCTGAATAGCGAAATTTCAGAGCTCCCAAATGAGTTAAGAAGGCTTTCTGAGGAGTGTGGGAAACTTGATGAAAAAAACAGTTCCCTAATTGTTTGTCATCTGAACTCTGCTTATACATTATTCAGTATCCCTTGTTAATCTTTCTTTCTCCTGTAATTAATGTTTCAATGAAACAGGATGAGATGGGGAAGATGTATGGTCCAGATGCAGTTGCTGATCTCAGAGCTGTGAAAGTTAGCTCTTCAGATGACGGAAGTAACAGCATCGAATCAAAACCTCCAAGAAGAGACAATTCTACTTCTCCTACTCCTTCTCATCGAAACGAGACTTTTCCTACTCCTTCTCATCGAATAGAGGCTTCTCCTATTCCTCTTGAGCCCCGGTTATTTGGTGTCACCATACGACCTAACTCTGCTGATTATTTACGTAATTGATTGTCCAGTAGATAAGGTCTTAATGTACCAAGGCATTTCATAACTTGATAATAGACAAACTCTTATTGCCATAATTTTCAAGTAATAGTTCCAAGGCATTTCATAACTTGATAAGACAAACACTCTTATTGCCATAATTTTCAAGTTATAGTTTATCACTATATCCTTACAGTTGGTGTCGGTCTACGATCAAACTTTCGGGATTCTTATAGCTTTAGACCTGCTAAATGAGTCTTTTAGTTTATCAGTTATCGCTTTATACTTGCAGTTTACAAGTAACTTGATATTTTGCTATGGATGCTCCAACATAACTTGGAGGTATCTGCAAGCACTGAGCAGAAGAGAATGGGAATATGAGTCCTCGGAAAAGGTCATCTGTGCACGTTATGTCAGTTGCAGCAACTGCAATCTGTGACACAAGTGATTAGCCGATAAAGAGAGTGAAACTAACACGTCCTGTTTCTAGATAGATTGATCAATATTACAAAGAAAATAAGTCACTAATACAGCTTGGTAAAAGTAAAACTACAACTGCAATTTATTCCTACAAGTGACTTTGTTAATCTTTGAGGTTACACAAAAATTCCTGGAACTAGCAGGAAGTTGTTCCATTTTGTTGGTGTCCCTCACAAGTAAAATAGTATCAGCAAGATGCACTTGAGAAACCTCCACACATCCCATGCCTGCTTTTCTCTGAAATCGAGAACTTGACATCCAAAAGAGAATCAATGCCGGTAAGAGAAAGTTTTCGCCTTCAAAGCCCTGCTTTTCTCTACCCACTGCCCTGATTAATCCCCTCAATGCACCGACTCTCTTGGCCTCTCATTTCTCATTTACAGAACTCTATACAACCCAAAATCCAGTTACTCCAATCCCCCCACATTCTTCTCTCTAAACGTGTCGTAAAAACCAGTGCACAAACCACCACTGGAATGAAGAGAAGCATCTTCAAAGTTCCGTGACGCAGATACAGAGAATAAATAACTAGGATCACTCAGAAGCGCCATTTCATAACTTGATAATAGAGGTACACTCATATCGCCAAAGTTTAGAGTATTAGTTTATCCTTACAGTGGCTGTCAGCCTACGATCTAACTCTTGTGTTCTTTTAGCTTTAGATCTGCCATCCACTTTCATAAGAGTTGCTTTCGGCATACAAATGCCAAGTCGAAGATCAAGTTACCACTTACCAGCTATATGAACTGCTTTATTGAAAACATGTCATGAAAGAGATTGAAATATGTGATTCTGACTTGTGTTTCAAGTTTACCATGGATGCTCCAACCTAAGTTGCAGAGTTGGGGGTATCTGTACACAGCATAAGAGATAGGAATCTGAGTCCTAACAAATGGTTATCTATACACATACATGATGTCATTTCCAACAACTGCAAATTTTGATACAAGTGATGAGTGGATAAGAAAGTGAAAGCAAGATGTTCTATTTCTAATTGGATTGATCAATGATACAAAGCAAACACGTCACTTATATAGCTTGATAAAAGTAAAATGCACCTGTAATCATGCAACAGCACAGAGGTATAGTTAAAGTGGTAGAGGAGCAACAAAATTTAACAAAATCCAGACAAGGCGTATCAGATATGGTCTCAGAACATAATTCTCCACAAGTTGATTGTCCATGTATGCTGTTGAAACAGTTACCTTACAATGCTTTGGAACACATAGCATCAAAATGCCAGAATGTATAATCAGAAGAATCTGTACTACTCTGAGCCATCAGGAAAAGATTTCAGGGCATCCTGCTTCCCGTTAACATAAAATTCCACAACTGCTAGCATGCGTGGAAGTTTATCGGGATGGTAATTGACATGAACAATTACCGGCTTCAACTTGCTTAGATTATCATCTTTTCTCACAGTCTTAAACAGGACCTTGCTATTCATAAAGAGATAGAAATCCATAGTTCTCCTCGACGCGTGAAGGCCATCATACCCAGGATGAGAAGGGAAAAAGAGTTCCTCATTGAAAACTGCCTGGTCCCAAGAGTTTGGCTCCTTAGAAAGCCGACCAGCCACACGATCCAACAGTTCAATTGAAGGAATTGTTGGTCGAACGTAGAAGAAGCCAGAGTTATAAACCCACATACGCATTGTATGAGCATATCGAGCCCAACCCATCTTTGGTTCATCAAAGACATCATTGAAGCCATAAGCAGTATTATTATTATGTCCATCCGTCATGGACTCCACATCGGAATCACGATAGAGATGGTTAAAAGGGTTTTGCAAGTACACAATATCAACATCCGACAGAAGGACACTATATCCCAGCTGCAAAAACTCCCTCAAGATATGAAATTTCAAACCAGAGACAGCATGGTTTCCCCCGGTTCTGGCAACAGAATCAATGCCTTTATCTGGGTCTCTCTTATATACTGGCACATTATTTGCTTCACAGTATCTGGCAATTTCTTCATCCAAAGCAACAACCAGATAATTGGGTATGCCCACTCTTTTAATATTAGTGAACCATACCTCCAACATCTCCTTCACATTTGAGTTTGCAAGAGCAACTATGATCTCTTTATTAACAGCAACTTTCTCCAAAACCTTTGCCAATCTTGGATTCACAGATTTATCAGGAACAACAGAGGGGTTGGTTCTTAAGCCTTTGACAGTACCAAAAGGCCCAGCTTTCTTCTGATCACCCAAGACAAGAACTTGCTTTTCAGCCTGATCTTTCCTTTGTTCAGCCAACCGAAACTTCTCTGTCAGTTCCCTAACCTTCCTTTTCAACTCGGAATTCTCCTCTGACGCCGCAACAAACTCCGATTTCAGCATGTTGAGCCGTTCAGATGATGCACACAGGGTAGAACCAACCTAAAAACATGAACATGACCTCAAATTTGCACCCCAAACCAATTTATTATAAGCTGCTAGAACACCAAAACAGATATCAAATGACACAAGCAGCCCACAATTATGTAACCACTCACAAAATGCACAAATGGGTACACCTCAAAACCCAATCAAACCATATATGAAAAGGTATTTAGTATTGAAAGACTGTCACTTTATCATGTTTGGTATTATTTAGTCATAATCATTCTACAATGACATATCACACAAAGATCAAATGATCAGCTGCAGGTACTGGGTTTGATTCAGAACTCACATGCACCAAAATCAGAAGTCAACTCACAGCACTGATCACCCATTTGATCAGTTGCAATTACATGCACCAAAATCAGAAGTCAACTGGGCATCATTTTGGTTTCAGAATCTCACAGCATTTGATTCAAATAGTAAACAATGAGTGAAACAAAGAAGAAGAAGAAAATGGGTTGCTGACCTGGGCAATGGATTTGGCGAAGCGGCGATTGAGAATAGGGGCGGGATTGGAAATGGTGATGAAGCCATTAGGGAAGCACAAGGCGAAAACACAACCCAGAAGGACTCCAATGGCTATTGCAATTCCCACCCGAGACTGGACGTTTTGTCTCCGGCTACCCCCCATCATTGCTACCACTTCTTCTCTCTCAGCTATTCTGTTCTGCTACAAACTAGAGACTAGAGACAGATGGTTGACTACGCAACCCTTGTTCACTTAAATTAATCTCTTTATTGCTTAAATTTAATTTTTACGATCTCATGCTTGAGATGAAGTGTCATTTTGGGAGGGTTATTCTCGTTCTCAATTTTTTTTTTGTTAACTAGAGTTCAACAGATCAACAATTAATAGAGCCTCGTTATGTGTTTGAAGACCGTGTTCTAGTGTGCCGGTAAATCTGGAAGTCTCGTGACAACACTATTTTCCATATATTCCTACCTCAGTTGTTTATGTTGCGGCATCCATTAGTATTTCCTACCGTAATATTAATGGTTCCTTAGTTGCTCATGCTTCAAAAGCTGTTGTCAGATCTCTCCTACTCTAATTTGGGTATAGCTTAACTTTGATGACTCTCTCATTTCCACCTCTGGTGCTGCTGGTTTGTTATTATAAACTCTTTTGGGGGTTCATTTAGTTGTTGGTGCACGTTGACTCCGTACTTTTAGTGTATCGATGGCTGAATGTTGTGCATTAAAGATGGTCTTGCTGCTGTTAAATGGTTCAAGTCTATTGTGGTTTAAAGAAATTATCTCTTAACAATCAACTACGTTAATAATGCATATGAAGTCCTTTGGCGTCTCAATCTCATATCCGAGATGTCCTTCATGTTGCAAGTAAGTTTGATAATATCAGCTTTATTCATGTTTTCCAAGAAACCAGCATCCTGGCTGATGTGATGTTCTTGCAAATCTCGAGCACGATTTCCATTATCCGAAGATCTGGCTAAGTGTCATTCTTCCTCAGGTTACGCATGTTTTACATTTAGATACGATAAATATAGGCTGCCTTAGAGGTAGCTCGTTGTAACTTTCGTTTTCTTTAAGTTAGTGCTACAAGATTAACTTAAGAAGCAAAGTAAAACTAATTTGAATAGCACAATCACAATTAAGTAAGTCCATTCTCGACAACCAAACTCGCATTCTATAACGACTACGTCTAGAGACTTTACCTATATTATAACATAATTGAAAAAGTAACTTCTCCTTCCCTTTCGGGTTAGAGCTAGTTGAACCTCCTTCCTTGTCAAACTCTACTGTCATGTTCCTTCAGGCACTCTTATTTTTCTCTCCACTTTCTTCAAGCTTCTTCTTCGAGTATCCCCCACCTAGGCTCTAGGAGGCAACAAAATGCATTTCTTTTCATCGGTCTTTGTGTTCAGATGTTGGAAATTAAGTTCTCACCTGGGCGCGCAATTGGCGAAGCCGAGATTGAGAATAGGGGCGGGATATGAAATGGAGATGAAAGGCAAATACATAACCGAGAGGGACTCCAATGGCTATTGCAAATCCTACCTAGACTGGGCGCTGTGTCTTCGACTACCCATCATATTTTGCTTTCTTTCTTTCTCGGCTGCTGTTATGTTTGTGATATAGATTAGACTCTAGAGACAAAGAGAGAAATGTCACCAGATACAATGCTTCACAACTTAATTAAATAATCGATCTCTTTTTCTTGTTATCGTCAATCTTTTCTTGAGGGTCGAGAAAATTTTGTTAGCACAAGTTGAGAAAGCCTATGTTTCTTTTCCTTTCCTTAAGGTAAAAAAGGAATTTCGTGGAGTGTCAAGAAATTTTGTTACTACAAATTTAGAGCTTCGATGTCTTTCTTCTAGAGGGTCAATTTTATAGTTTTAAGGAGTGTATAAGATATCTATAGATTTTTTTTTGTTTGCAATGAAATCTATAGAATTTGGAAGTCTAAGTGTGATTAACAAGTTACTTTGAGTTCTATATCAAGATGTAGGTATCTAACGGTAGGTTTCTTTTTTTTTTTTGACGTAAAGGGGGACATATAACCCATTGTATTAATAGTCGCAGCCAGAATGACACATATACATACCCCAACAAATTGAGGTGATTCACATACCATTACATTGTACATTGTCGCTCATCGACGATGAGCCTAGCAAGCTATAATCTAACCCTACATAGAGATAAATTTGCATGAAAACTTCCGTCGCCAAGACGCTCAATTACGGTATGACAGGAAGTGTTCACCATCTAGATGTAAAAGAAACATCATAATCTGCAGGCATCAAAACCTACATAGATTCCTAGAAACCTACATAGGGGCTTATTGGAAATAAACTAGTAAAAACTAATTAAAAACCCTAATGGCCCAAAAAGATTGGCTTTAAAAACTAGAAAGACGAAACTTAGTAAGCCCAAGAGTCCACCAAAGACAGCACACACAAGTCCATCAACATGTTTGGTTCCCGTCCTTCTATTCCTCTGCACTCGCCGCATCCTACTTCGCCGGCAAAGTCAGAGCCGCACACTGCCACGAACTACGTCACTAGAAAATGCCCCAAGCAAGGCTGTCACAGCCCCATGCGACTATAGATCAAGATTTGCACGACAGACCACCATCAGATCCGATCTCAAACGCCTTTGTCCTCAGAGAAAACGTACGATCGATCCTCGAATTGAATAGCCATGACAACCTCCAATCTCTCACTCTCTCGGCCAAAACCACACTTCAAAACCTGTCCATCCTTTTTGTGACAAAAACCAAGAGCAATTGGTTTTAATTCCTCGTCCGACAACAGACCTTATGATGACGCCAAGACAAGAGCTAGAGCCGCCATCAAGGCGCTGCCAGACGAAGAAGAAGTTGGAGGTAGGTGGAGGCCGCCTTTAGGGTTTAGGTTCTCTCTCGTCTTAACGGTAGTTTTCTTGTGTCATGCCGTTTAGGTATCTAAGCTACTGTGTTTCCTTGTTTCCCTCTATCTTTAATATCCCCTAACATTTAATGGTGTTCACCAGTCAAAACACTTTAGTTAAAAGCATGGAGCTAATGTCGGAATTCCTTCATCACTTTGTAATATCAAAAGAGAATAGGACGAATCCGCTTGGTTCTTTTCTCCCTTATTGGATTGACCCCCATAAAAAAAACGTTGTATTTGTTGAAGGAATTTACATTTATATCTTTTATGATGTGTTTTGACCAAATTTTCTCCTTATTAGACTAGAATATCTGTTAGATATCAAACCCTGATTTACATAGATTCTTTATGTAATGTCTATATAAAGACCAATCTATCAATGAATGAGTAGACATTTTTCTCTCGTATTCTCATACTCTACAACACGTTATCAGACTTGGTTCCCTAACCAAGAGATAATAGGCCAACCATCCCGAGAAAAGAAAAAACCTTTGAAAACCCAAACTTTTCCCGAAACCCTAGTCTGCCCGTTTCATTTTTCTTGATTTCCGGCCGGATTTTCCTCTGTCCACGGCTGGAATTTCATATTCACAGAAAACCCTTGACGTCTCGGTTCCAACCCCACTGATCTCACCTCGAGAACCAGCCACCGAAAGTTTCCAGACCGCCTCCACCTCCAACCACCGGTTCACCGCCTTCTCGTGCTCCGATTGCCCTGAATCAGCTTCCTCTTCCAATAGTGCTCCTCCTATCAAAATTTCAGCTCAAAACTAGAAGCAAAAGTAGGTGAAAAGTTGCTTTCTCCTCTCGGCAGCCTCTAGAAACCAAAGATTTCAAGATTTCTCGTCTTCCAAAGAAAGCCATAAAGGTTCCCAAACCTCGGTTGAGGTGTGCAATCGACTCAAACTCATCAGAGGTAAATTTTTAATTAAGGTTATTGCTTTCCAAATTTCAATTCATAGTTCAGGCTTAGTAGCCTTTCCATCTATCCCCTCTTTATGACGAGATTAGGTTGGGGGGGGGGGGGGAATAGAGTTTGAGAGTTTTTCTTGGGGCTCTCATCCTCTATTAAACTTTGTGACTACGACATACGCGTCACCATATATTTACGACTACAATTATGTGTTGCTGCGATAGCTGTGAGCGTCACCTACAAGGCCAATCCCCATGTCTTTTGTAGATGACGACACCTCAAAGGCCTGAGTTTGAGATCCTTGATGTATGAGGCAACAATTACCTTTAATGGGCATCTGATGTTACACGATTGTTCGTCAAAAAAGGATTTACTTCCACTAGATTTCCTTCTTATGGCCCAGAAGCGGTTCCCAGTGAGATGATCAAAGCCCAAGCCCTCATGTTCCTGAGACACCATATCCACAAGGAACTGAAGATGCAATATCTGATGACAATAGATCCCAAAGAACTATGGGACGATTTGAAGCTCTGCTTTGATTACGTACATGATGTACAGTTTCCAAGGTTGCCGGAGGATGACAAACCATCCGCCAACTTCTATTGCATTCAACTCAGCTCAATGGTCTTCCTTGCTTTCATTGCGGCTCTAATGCCCATATGCACGAAGATTGTCGTGCCAGCAAGGATCCTAGAGATACATACAAAAGACATAAGCAGTGATTGGCTCAAGAAGCTAACTTTACTAGGGGAGATAACATTGGTGTTGAGCTTTCCACCAATCTCACCGTAGCAGATTTCGTAGTTAAGAAGCAAGCTAGTCATGTGCACATGGATGCTGTGGATTTTAATTAAACTTTTTTGATTAGATGTTTTTTTCTGCTATTTTCTGTTTGTTACTTGTTTAGCCACAGTTATTTTCAACTTTTCAATCAGTTTTTATGGAATTAGACATCCTTTGATGTATTTTTTCAGTTGGCATTAATAAAATCTCTCTTTTATGTTCAAATGTGTTGAATGGATTGAGAATTTTATTCCCTTATGATTGGTTTGAATTGCACAAAGCTAAAACGCTTCATTACATGACAAACATGCTAAATCCACATGTGTTTGTGGTTCTTGAATTGGTTATGGCATAAAGAATGGCAAAACATGAGAACAATTGCGAAAAATTAGCGAAAATACACCAAGACAGCAAGTTGCCGTGTATTGGCAGTGCTACAGCGTCCCTGATGCGCACTGTGGGCGCTGGGCAGCTGCCTGAGCCCCTAGAGGGTCCCTGTCGCAGCATGCCGATCCCTAGTGCCGGTTGTGAGCCCCTAAGGGGCCCCTACCGCACGTCTGTGTCGGCAGCAAGGCCCCTGTCGCGCCCCTGCACGTCGCTGAGTTCCATTAAGCTTCGCTGAGCCCCGGATGAGACCCGACCGCGCCCCTACCGCACCCCTGTGCGCTGCTGCACACCGACCGAGCCCCAGACAAGCCCTTACGCGCCCCTGTTGTGTCGCGCCGCAATACCGCGCACCAGCGTGTCCCGCGGGCGAACAGGCCCTCAGCTGTGCCCTGCCGCTTCTTTACACGAGCTCTGCTGCGTTGCCGCGTGCGCTAAGCGCGCTGCCGAGCCCCTGTGAGCCCCTAGAGGGCCTTTGCTGTCTGCCAACGCAGCTAGCGCACTTTTGGTGATGTTGCCGAGCCTCTAGGCCGGCCACATGCTATGATTTCATGAAAGTGATTTTCATGTTGGGTAATTGCACTCATTCGGGTTCCAACTTGGTTTAAATTCCCAATTAACCCCTCTATGTTTAATTAGAGTGTTCACCTTATCTTGATCCAAGACTAATTAATTTCACATATTTGTGTAGATGTCTCGTGGAGAAATTGAGTGTTTAGCTGACAGTGGGACTACCCACACTATTCTAAGGAATTGGCTGTTATTTACGGATTTTATGCCTCACGTATCCTCAGTGACAACTATGATTGGTTCCTCGCCTTTGATTCATGACAAATTTAATGCGTAGTTCTTGTTGCCAAATGGCACAATGATACATGTCACTGACACGCTTTATGCGCCTAAGGATAATCAAACCTTGCTATCATTTAGGGACATTCGTGCCAACGGATTTCACCTAGAAACGTTCGAAGAGAATGGACAAAAGTTTTTGTTTATTACCTCTAATGACTGCGGTCGTAAACGCATCTTAAAGAAGCTTAAGAGTCAATCAAGTGGGTTGTATCTGACAACCATCAGGATTATTGAATCCTATGCTGTTTCTCGCAGTTTTTGCGACTTTGACTCTTACAAGCTTTGTCATGACCGTTTGGGACATCTGGGACGTGACATGATGATCCGAATTCTCAAGAATTCACATGGACATCCATTTTTCCGACCACTGAAGTGTGTTGGAGCTCCTCTTTCCACCGAAATAGGTGATGCGGTTGTGCATAATGCCCCTGCCATAGGCTCGGCCTCCAGCGCCATTGCCGAGATTCCAAATGCCTCTATGGCTATCTCTAATGTTCACCGCTCGTTTTGCAAAGCTTGTTCACTAGCCAAATTGACTGCAAGACCATCCCTTGCAAGTGATTCTAAACAAAACATTTCATTCCTACAAAGAATCCAAGGTGATATTTGTGGACTTATCAAACCAGAATGCAGACCATTTTGATATTTTATGGTTTTGGTTGATGCATCAATGCGTTGGTCACACGTTGCTTTGCTATCCACAAGAAACGCTACATTTGCTAAACTCCTAGCTCAAATTATTAAGCTCCGAGCTCACCACCCTGATCATCCAATCAAGTTTATTCGATTGGACAATGCTGGAGAGTTTACGTCTAAGTCTTTTGACGACTATTGCATGTCTATTGGGATTGAAGTAGAACATTATGTACCCCATGTGCATTCACAAAACGATCTCGCAGAAGCTACAATTAAGCGTTTACAATTGATTGTATGGGCCTTGGGGATGCGTACCAACTTGCCTGTTTATGCCTAGGGATATGCAATTTTGCATGCAGCTGCACTTATTCATTTTAGACCCACTGCAACCTAACTATTTAGTGCGTACTAGTTGGTAATTGGATATGAGTCTCATATTTCACACTTACACATATTTGGTTGCGCAATTTATGTGTCTATTACGCCTCCACTGCGTATTAAGATGTGTCCTCAAAGACACGATTAAGTATTTATGTTGGCTATCAACATACTACAATTGTCCCCTATTTGGAACCTTTGACAGGAGATCTATTTACTGCGAGATTCGTAGATTGTCACTTTGACGAGACATTCTTTTGGCCGTTAGGGGGAGACATGGCCATTTCCATTCCAATTGAACGTCGAGAATTAACGTGGTTTGACCCCACTATGTCTCGTTATGATCCCCGCACTTCTGACAGTGATTTAGAAGTTCAGCGTATTCTCGATCTTGGTAGAGTTGCATATTCGATGCCTGACTCATTTACCGATATCGCGAAAGTGACAAGATCAATTATAACTGCTGCAAATGTTTCTGCAAGGTTAGAAGTCCCCACAAGAGGGACTTTACCGACCGCACCCGGGCTCGCCAATGGCATCTTGGACGCGCCGGACGCTCATGGTGGCAGTGTGGCCGCGGCCTCGGCTCCTACTAGGAAGAGGAGGAGACCTGCTGGTTCAATAGATATTGTGCCACGCAAAAGGCACGACAATAAGGCACAAAATGATCCACTCATCATCAACATTGTGAATCCTTCACATGAGATTGTCTCTGGCTATAGTTATGTCCAATAATCAATGGTAGTGTATCTGGGGGATGTCTCGGATCCAATGTTGATGTTGGAGAACAAAGAAATCTCACTAATGTTTACCGATGTGCACGGTATGATGGAAAGAAGTTTCATGACTATTGATGATGTTTTTGCTTATTCCGCCGCTCAAGTGATTATCGACGACGATGAGATTGAACCACGCTCCATTGCAGAATGTCAACGTCGAGTAGATTGGCCAAAATGGAAGGAAGCAATGCAGGCTGAACTAGGCTCTCTAGTGAAAAGGCAAGTTTTTGGTCCGGTAGTGGTATGCCCATCAAATGTGAAGCCTGTTGGACATAAATGAGTCTTTGTTCGAAAGCAAAATGAGAAACATGAAGTCATGAGCAATAAAGCGTGACTCATGGTGCAATGATTTTCTCAACGCCCTGGAGTTGACTACGAGGAGACATATTCTCTCGTAATGGGCGTTAGTACTTTTCGCTACTTAGTCCGTTTGGTAGTGTCCAAAAAACTGAGCATACAGCTTATGGATGTGATTATTGCATATCTCTATGGGGATCTTGATTCAGAGAGAGAGAGAGAGAGAGAGAGATATATATATATATATATATATATATATATATATATGAAAGTGCCTGATGGACTTTCACTACCAAAATTAAGTGACTCTAAACCACGGAGTGCCTATGCAATAAAGTTGCGCGTTCACTATATGGATTGAAACAATCCGGACGAATATGGTATAATCGTCTAAGTGACTACTTGATTAAGAAAGGATATAAGAAAGACAATCTTTGCCCATGCGTGTTCATTAAAAGAACAAGTACCGGATTTTCTATAGTAGCTGTCTATGTTGATGACATAAATATCATCAGTAATCTCAAGGAAATTGATGAGACCGTGACCTACTTGAAATCTGAGTTTGAGATGAAAGATCTTGGGAAAACTCTATTTTGCCTAGGCTTAGAACTAGAGCATGGAGAGATTGGAATATTGATTCACCAGTCAGCTTATGTCCATAAGATGCTCAGGCGCTTTAATATGGACAAAGCTCACCCACTTGGGACTCCTATGGTCACGCAAAGTCTGAATATCAAAAAGTACTCATTCCGTCCTAAAAAGGAGGATGACGAAGTCCTTGGAGAAAAAATTCCGTACCTAAGCGCTATCGGAGCTCTCTTCTACTTGGCACAATGCACAAGACCAGACATTGCATTCTTAGTAAACTTGTTAGCTAGGTTTAGCTCTGTGCCAACGCAACGTCATTAGATTGGTGTTAAGCATATCTTCAGGTATTTGAAGGGTTCAATTGATTTGGGCTTGTTTTTCCCTTACAAAATCGAAGTTGAGAACATGAATGTTGATGTTTCAATTGCAGATTGCATTGCAGGTAGTTTGGCCAAGCCCCTATGGGCCCTTTCCATGTTGGGCAGCAGCTTGGTAGTGCAAGCCAGTGCCCAGCGTGCCCCTGCCGCAGTCTGCCTACGCGGGCAGCGTGCAGCGCGCCCCTGCCACGCCCTTGAGTGTGTCTTTGCGCGCATCTGCCTACGCTGCTGTGCAGCAACCGCGCCCCTGTCACGCCCCTGCACATGCAGTGCTGTAGACAAGCCCCTACCACGTATGGCTGAGCCCCTACAGAGCCCCTACGCGTTCTCGAGGGCTTCTAATGCCGCAATTGAGCAGATTTTGGCTCCCAACAAAAATCGAGCTTCCAAAACTCCTTCTAGCTAAAAAATGACGCAATGTGACATTGTCCCCTATGCTAAGACACCGAATAATGTGTTATTCGGTTTTTCTGATGCTGGGTATTTGTCAAACCCACATAAAAGACGTTCCCAAACTGGTTATGTGTTTACCATGAGAACTATGGCGATTTCTTAGAGATCTACCAAGCAAACCCTTGTTGCTACTTCCTCGAATCATTCAGAGATTATTGCACTACATGAAGCAGTCAAAGAATGTGTTTGGCTTTGCTCTGTAATAACTCATATTCGAGAGTCTAGTGGATTGACATCTACCACTGAAGCACCAACTTGCATCTATGAAGACAATGCGGCATGCATTGAACAAATGAAGTTGGGATTTATCAAAGGTGATAATACTAAGCATATCTCGCCTCAGTTCTTCTATAATCAGCAACAGCAACAACTTTTGAATATCCAAGTGAATCAAGTGAGTTCCGAGGATAATGTAGCAGATTTGTTCACCAAGTCTCTACCTAAATCTACTCTTGAGAAGCATATGCGAAGTATTGGTATGTGTCGTTTATCTGAACTCCATAATTGATTTAATTATCAGGGGGGAGTTGATTTTGTAGACATCAGGGGGAGTCTACGTCACATGTTTTACATTTAAGTTGTAGTTGGCGTGTTGTGCTCTTTTTCCCTTCGACCAAGTCTTTTGTTTTCACCCAATATGTTTTTGTTTTACTTGGCAAGGTTTTTACCGAGGCAACGTTCATGCGCCATGTGATTTTGGTATGCGACACATGGGGGAGTGTTGAATGAATTTATATTTCTATCATTGATGATGTGTCTTGACCGAATCTTCTCTTTATTAGACTAGAATATCTTTTAGATATTAAACCCTGATTTACAGGGATTCTCTATGTAATGCCTATATAAAGCCCAATTTATCAATGAATGAGTAGCCTTTTTTCTCTCGTATTCTCATACTCTACAACAGTATTCAGCTAGCTTTTAATTTTAATTTTTTATGATTCCACAAAATCCTAGAGGTATTCAATTATGACTTTAAAAATGAAGAGATGTCTGAGGTATACAAAATATCATGCATATTATAATAATCAATAACTCATGGATAATTGTGGGCCTTATAGTGTAAATTATACACACCAAACTTTAACAGCGTGTTTGGATGCGGGTGAATTCCTCTGAAATTTAATAAAAAAATAAGGAATTCCTAATGGCTTTGGACTTTTTCCTCCGTTTGGATTCTTATCCCGTGGAATTTGCAACTTCCACAAGAAAATAATCGTGGAATTTGAGAGCCTAAATTCCCGACTTGAATTCTTCACAAATTAGGCGTCATTTATCAATTCCCTCAACTGAAATTAGTCTAAGTACTGATTCTTGTCATTTTAAAATTCTACGTCATGAAATTCAAACAATGAAATTCTCAATTAATAGAATTTAAATTCATGGAATTGTAATTCTCATGATTTTAAAATTTTTATAGAAATTAAAATTAGTTTATCCAAACACAACATAAGGTGGCGTTTGGTAATATTTACAAGTCATCTTTTCGTTTTACAAAATGAAAATGTTTTGAAAATGTGTTCGTTAGTCTGGTTTCAAGAATGCTGAAAATAAAAAGTAAAAATGATTTTCTATTTTACAAATAAAATGAGAAAACGTCAATAATGGACTTTGTAGTGTAAATTATACACACTAAACTCCAAGGTGATGTTCAGAACCATTTTCACATCTTTTTCGTTTCACAAAATGAAAATGGTTCAAAATGTGGTCCTTTGTCTATTTACTATATACTAAAACAGGTACAAGCCGGCTACTGTTCAAAAGAAACCTCTTGAATTTACATATTCGTCCTTGTTTACTATTTATTCACGGTTTTGCCATCCCACTAAAATAGATATGTTCACTGTCACCTGTTGGTGTACTCAGCCACCGTGCACTTATAGAAAGCGTCTGTCTGTCAATTGTATTATGGAAATCAACTGTCTTCACTCGTGGCAAGGAGCGGGCCGGTCCTCGTTTTTAAGAAGGGTTAAATGCACCAACAGTGTCTGAACTCTTAGAGAACTGTCAATATGGTACCCGAACTTTTAAATGTATCAAAGTGATACCTGGACTTGTATTTTTGTACCAACGTCGTACCTGTCGTCATTTTCCGTCACAGCTCTGTTAGTTCATGTAACATGTGACGCACGTGACTGAAAAAAAAAAGAGTAAATGACTGAGCTACCCCTTCATTGATGACGACGTCGTCACCATCCTCACTCTCACACCTCTTCAACTTCAGCAAAACCAGCAACACCCAAAGCACCAATCCCACCATGCAAAAGCCTCACCTTTACACCACTCCATGCCATCACTGATCCAATCCCAACCAAACCATGCAAACCCACCACACCATTTCTTGGTTCTCTCAGTTTACACTGCTCTCTGTTCTTCTTCTAAGCAAATAGTCATACTGAATAATGACATCTTAAGTACTGTACCTAGAAAATCATACCTCATTCCGCCTGTCGATGCTCCAGGCATGCAAATTTCCATCTCCAGAACCTTGAAAAGAAAAAACAAAATGACGTTTGAGAACATGTATATATGGTATGATCTATAATATATCAGCCAGTGTAAATGACGTATACCTGAGAGTACATACTGGCCATCTGGGGTAAATGTTGCCTCTATATTCGTATTTGGAGATGGTTCCATGCTGTAACCACATCGCTGCAGAAGGGAAAGGTCCAATCTGTTATGCATCAATTTAACACCCTCAAACGTAGACTGAATATATAGGCTTTTCACAAGTGTGTGTGTGTGTACATGCACCATTTTTCCACCCTATCCGAAATGAGCTATGCAAGGACACACCAAAATAGTAAAGACAATAATCTAACCAAGAAATTAGACCTTATCTCCTGCATAGGCATCAAGAACATAGATGTTATTGTTCGTAGTGGTGAGGAGCATTGATTTGCCATCGCTGCTAAATTTTATGTCGCAAACTTCAGCTGTATCTCCACCAACTAAAAAGGTGTCAAATGGGCCCTAATTAGAAAAACTTTGGTTAAATTCACACTATGAAAAAAAGATGAAGATATGTATACACTGCAAATTGGTAATTGGTTAGGTAGTAACCTTGTCATACGAGCGTGAATCAAACAATTTGATAGCGCCCCCTTCCATAGCTACAGCGAAAACAAGACCTTGTTGGTCATAGGCCACTGTAGGTCTACCACGTAAATGTAAAATTCCCTGTAAGCATAAGTCACAATGTTGCCTTTAGAACTGTGGATTGAGTTATCTGGTTGCTCTCTATTCGAACTAAAGTCAAATAATAATTTAAACAGACACCTACCTGGCATGTATTTACACGAAGATCCCATATTCGGACACTGTGATCCAATGAACCAGACATGAAGCTATCGTTGATAGGAGACATACAAACTGAAACAATTCTACAGCAGCAATTAACAGAAATCATGAGTTAACTTCTTGTCGAATTGTTCTGAAGGATACTTCTTGTCGAGTTCATGTACTGAACATGCTGATAGGGTGTGCACAGCTTGCTCTCTTTGCCAAAATAGCACTTGCTGGGATATTTGTGGGCTTCAAGCACCTCCAGAGATGAAGAGGAAGCTTTGGCATCATATTCGGAGATTGGTGATCATATTCGGGTCTTGTGCTTTGGGTTTCTTGTTGTTGTTAATCAGTTGGTGCTTTCTTCCCCGTTTGACCACTTCTCTTAAGGAAGAAGGGACCAAGAAGCAGTTCAAGTCTTGCATTGGCAAGCCAGAGTTGGGAGCAGACAATAATGAAGATTCAGAAGCTCCTCTATCTGTTGTTCCTTGTCCTGGGATGGCTCAAGTGTTCAGACTATCGGAGGGGGTGTTGAGGTCGTCATCAATAAAGGGGTAGCTCAGTCATTTACTCTCTTTTTTTCAGTCACGTGCGTCACATGTGACATGAACTAACAGAGCTGTGACGGAAAATGACGACAGGTACGACGTTGGTACAAAAATACAAGTCCAGGTATCACTTTGATACATTTAAAAGTTCGGGTACCATATTGACAGTCCTCTAAGAGTTCAGACACTGTTGGTGCATTTAACCCTTTTAAGAATACTGAAAATAAGAATTGAAAATGATTTTATATTTCACTCGTAAAGTGGGAAAATATTAATTTGACGTTCACATTTTCATTTTCATATTTTATGAAACACAAAAATTATTTTTCCAACGTCGTAAGGCCTTGTGGTAAACAATAACTTCGTTTTTAAAGATGATAATAGGCTTGAGCAACTTGTGATTCGACTCGTTTTTAACTCGTTCAACTCATGTTCGTAAGATTGAACAAAGTTTGAGGTCAATATTAAGCCCTACAATGTCACTCAGCATAAGAAAAGTCTGAAAAACAATAAAATAGTCCAAACATAGAATTAATTTTTTTTTTTGAACTTAATTATTATTATTATTTTTTTTTTCAGAAGATTGAACTATAATCTCTACATGAGTTATAAAAAATATCTGAGGTAGATAACACCACTTGGTGACAGAATTTCAAGGCAGCACAACTGTTTTTCTACATAAATTTCCTTGAAAGATTCAAATATTGTAGTCGTCAAAGAGGGAAGTTGTTGTTGGGCTCGTGAAAGTGGGTTAAATAGGAACATCGCATGAGAGTCACGTCCTAAATTCTCAGTCATAATCAACCAGTCTCTAGACGACCCAAGAACAACCCAACTTGCTCCTTGAACCGGTGTCCTTGGCAACAGCAGCTTGTAAATATTGGCAAAATTACCAAACATAAGAACTTGAAACCTCAATAACAACCTCTTTACTAGTGACCTTTTAATCCTCTATAATCTCCAATATCCAACTTCTCAAATAGGCAGATTAGTAAAATGTGAAACATACATTTGTTTGTGTAGTAAAGACTGATCTTCATAAGCCTATTATTGAAGAATAAAGTCAATTCATCAATTAACCATCTTCCCAGAAATGTATATATACAAATTAATCTCATCAAGGGATAATCAAATTCATATAATAATTCATTACAAATGAAGCAAAATATAAAGGTCCTTGGTCTAAGTGGTTGGAACAAGCTCTAAGAACTTGACTAAGAAAGAGGAACAAACTATTGTGCAACTCATACTATCCCATTTATGATAATCCAAAACTAAAGTACCGCACATCACCAAAACATAAGAGCAAGAGAATCCTACCTCTAGTCATGCATCGTTTACACAACTAGCATTATGAAAGTAGTTGGGAGGTCAGTCAACAGTTTCTTCCTTAACAGCAACCTTTCTTCTGTTCTCCTTTCGAGCAGCTTTTCGCTTGGCTTGAATTTGGTGTACATATTCTGCCACTATGACATGGAACTTAGGAGCAAGCTTACTTGATGAGGACACATTAAGACCTGCCTTCCGCAAGGCCCTGGTAACATGCTTCTGAGCCTTTTGCAAGTGGAGAGCACACAGAGAAGGAGTAGTGGATCTCAATATTGGCTTCCCACATGTTATAGGTCCTGCCTGAGCACTGCACATACATCAACAAGTGAACCAATTGTCATTGTTGTCGGTCAAAAGATCAATATTACAACTCATTGATGGCTTGCGTTATACACAAATATTCAAATAAAAAGAGAATTCGATCAGCTTGAAGTATTTACATATAACAAGCTTACTCTTTGAAATATATTATCATGAGACAATTACTCACAGTTCTCTTTATTTTCTAAAGCAAAAATATCCCAGTACAACCAAAGAGCCCTTTATCCTTATCACCAAATGAGCACTTCATCTTAAATCATTTTTGGAAGCAGACATCTAATACATATTATTTGTTATTAATTTTAACCTAGCTATTGGGGTTTATTTACTACTCCCCCATATCAGATTGTAAATCAGTAGTAGTTGCCCATGCTAATTATAGGATGAGATGTAGAGCACCAAATAAATAGCACATACTAGTTGTTATCTATAAATAACTCTTTGAACATCTATCAACCTACATGAAGACATTATGCTAATACTACAATACAGACGCAAACAAACTTCTACTAATTTAATAGCATCATCACCCCCATCACCTTTTTTTTTTTTTCTAATGTAGAAAAGATACATAACACAATGGTTTTCCGAAAGTATGAATTTTGTTTTTGTTACCTCATTCCCATCTCTTTTTACTATTATTATTATTGCTTTATTTCAGATGAGGAACACCAGTTTTCATTACTAACAACGAGAAACTACAGCACATCCACAAGAACAAATTTTCCATCACGTCAAACTCAAATTGGATATGCTCTTTCTGGCATAACATTCTTGTTTCTTAAATGTGATTTGGCAGCTATCCTTTTTTGCTCGCTACTCCAACTCGCTTAACAATATCTAGTTATGCATTCTAAATGACAAGAATATGACATAATATATTAACAGTAACCACTTGGGTCAAGGCATAAAAGATGAGCCACCCTTCTTTAAGTTACAACTTCTATAGCAAATGGGCAGTGTCAATGTGAAAAGAAAAAGAAGTTTTGATGTACTAACACTAGTAGGCCTCTCGCACCAGCAGTTGTGTGTATGCAAAGGGGATAGTTGTACCAAACAATGTACAAAAGGTGCAGGTACAACTCCTATTGACGAGTTGTGCACAATAGCAATGCATCGATCAAACAAAATGTGATTAAACTAGACAATATCTTAATACGAACCAAATTCAAAAGGCTAGATTAGTCTAAAGGCAAGTGGCCTTTAATCTACCAAAATAGAATAAAACAGAAGGTCTTAAAACTTGGGAGATACTAAACACCAAAATGCGACTTTATTCCATAAAACTACCACTCCTCCCAGCCAAGATTCTCACAACTCCTAATAATCCTTCTACTACCAAATTTCCCATACACTGCTAGCTCACAACACCAGCTAACCTTGAAACCCCAGACACTTCCTTTCGAGCCCATAACATTATTCCCACCCAAGATATGATTATAGCTCACTACACCAATTATACCCCCAAATGTTTCATACATGCATTCCATGCAATTTTGGCTGACAATATAATAAATGGAATTTATTGCACGTATAAAGTTTTAGTGAAGTACCCCTAAGCCTTATAGGTAATTTTCTAAATTAGTAAATCCAGCTAGAAAAAGAAAATTAGTTGGACTATCTTCCTAGCAATAGGTCTCAGAAAAACCACAGAGTCTATTATCCGGTCTCTTTGTTGTAACTGTCAAACCCCACGACAGCAAAGCGCTAGAGGGATGTTCAGTTACATAATTGAGCAAACTATCTGAGTGATTAGCACTCAATGTATGTCCTAAAGGGTATTAATAGTCTATAACCAACTCCACAACCCAAGAAACAGCAAAGCTGTCTACTTTCCATGTAAATTTATTCCTACAAGTAATATTTGGATTTTTATTTATTCAACATGATATTACACAAAAAATCCCAAAACTAGCAAATTTGTATCCTCAGGAAAATGCACATGAGAAATCTCCGACACATCCTTATGCCTGCTTTTCTCTGAAAGGAAAAGTATATGAAAACTTCACAACCAAAGAATCACTGCTGGTGAAAAAACTGTCTTATCCACTGATTGGAAACATTTCAAAGAAACTTAAATATGTCATAGCTCTATTCATTATCTTGAGAAAGGTTAGATGGCTCCCTGCAAATCAACTTACATGGGAGGATTAGAGCACTAGCCTAAACTGGCTCAGGAAATAGAAAGCATTCTCCCCCAAAACCCAATTCTGCCATGCATTTAGTCTGAAGACAAACCTGCGCCCAAACTCCCCGATTACTGCCTCTCCAATAATTTTGCCTCTTTTCTCTACTCACTGCCCTGATCAAATCCCTCAACGCACCAATTCTCTTGGCCTCTCTCATTTACAGGACTATACCACCCAAAATCCAATTACTCCATCAACCCCCCCCCCCCCCCCCCCCACACCCCTCCTCTCTAAACGTGTCGTAAAACCACCACTCCAATGATCATAAGCCTCTTCGAAATCCCAGCACTAAAATAAATAACACCTAATTCGTTTCGAAAGTACATTACATGCTCTCCCTCTCTCTCTCTCTCTCTCTCTCTCTCTCTCTTCATAAAAAGCTATTTCATAATATAAAAAATACAACCTACAAGAACACGGAAATAAAATAAAGACAATCAAATTCTAATCCATGAGATACTGCATTTGCAACCCTAAATGATCAATTTGAGAATTTACCTCTTGATGACGTAATCGCAGGGCTTGTAGAGCCTCTGCTTCGAATCCGAGAGAATATGGAGATGACAGAAGCTCGTCAAGACCATCGCCGTCAATTTACAGCCAACGGAAGCGCAGCAACGGTTGAGTTTTCCGTCATCGTTGTTGTTGTTGTGGACGACGGGGCTGACGCCGTGGTTCCAGTAGTAGTCGCGGTATTGGATCTTGAGATCCTCCATCAAGGCCCAGTAGTGGTCTCTGTAGCATTTCGTCAGTTGCTTCAGGTTTTGCGAGCGGCGGCGGAGGACCTCTTGCCGCGACACGTGGGAGGCGGAAGGGACTTCGGTGGAGCTCATTGGGTTCTCCAACGGAGGGGGTTTGGTAGCGTAGGACGCGCCACCGTTCATGGTAACTGTATAGACCAGAGAGAGAGAGAGAGCAAAGATTTTCAGTCAGAGTATCTACGTTTTGTTTTATTGACCAAATAACAGAGAGCGAAGGTTTTATCCACTTCTGTAGTTATTTATTTATTAAAACATATGCAACCCAAATAACACCAAACGACCAACACAAGTTTGTTACACTGAAATTTAAACTGAAGTTTTAGAAAACACAATGTATTAAACAGGACATGCATTTTTACGTTTTGTAGAGCTCTCACTATTTAGACAGATTGCTGAGGTATTATTCACATTGTTCATATAGAATAATACCATAGAAATAGTAAGCATCTCATGGAGTTGTACAATATCCATAACCAAATTACTTTCTGGATTTCTCAACTTGTTTTCCAAGTGAAGGATAAACATTACATACACCCAGAACTCCTCCTTCCAATTTCTCTCTCCTTTAGAGAACCCATAACCCCTCTCTTCTCCTTCAAAGACCCACAACTCAGTTTCTCTCTCCCTCCCAGTAAGGTCCTTGTGAGCAGTATTCTCGGTGGAGATTTTGGAAGGGTCGGGTTTAATTTTGGATCTGAGTTCAAGAAAGTTTGATTTGTGATGGAGTTCTGATATTTATAGCTTTTGGTATGATTCAGGAGATGAGATCAAGATAGTCCGGATGCAACTGTAGAGGAGTGGCCAGAAAGAGCAATCAGAACTAGACTTGGGTTGCAACCGCGGATGAGGGATGTATCATGCATATGCTTGAAGATGAAGAGAAGGGTGCCCAGATTGGTTTCGTGGGTGTCCAGTCTCCCCTCACTCACTGTATTGATAGTCCAAGCTTTTGGGTTTGAATCATCAACTTCTCACTCTTCAAACCAGAATCTTAGAAGCCCCTAAAACCTTCATCAAAAATCTCAACACAAGAAAACCCTACCACTTATATTCATTATTGATGCAAAATTCTAATCATTTTGTATCTATTTGGAAGAAAAAGACAAAGATTGGATCTATATATGTGATGGGTGTTGAGTCTCACCAGTTCAAATTGGTTAGTGTTTTGGTTTCGTTCTATTTAATAATCTCATGTTTACTAGGAGTCAAAGAGTTAGAGGTTAGTTTAAATTAGTTTGAATTGGTCTGTAACAAACACCATGAGTTGTGTGTGGTTGTTTTGCTGCTTTTGTATTCTTTTCATGTAAAGGCTATATAAAGCCTGAAGTTGTTCAATAAACTATCCAAGTATTTCCAGAAACTTATGTGTGTGTGATACAGAGCTAAACAAATTCTGGTATCAGAGTCCCATCAAAGGGGCCTGAGTGTGAGTTGAAGAGTGAAAAACAGTGTGAGTGAGTTGAATGGCTGCAGAAGGAAGCTCTGCGCAAATGAAGCTGCTGGCTGAAGGACGTTCAGCACCAGTGTCCATACCCATATTTGATGGACACTATGATCATTGGTCAATGTTGATGGAGAATTTCATATGATCAAGGAAGCTTTGGAATCTTATTGAGAATGGTATTCCAATTGCAGTGCAAGTGACTCAACAAGCTGCTACCTTCTTGACAATTGTGGCTGAACAAAGGCAACAAATTGAGGCACAAAGAACGCAAGCAGAAGAACAGCGCCAAATGATCGAGCAAATGAAAGAAGATGACCTCAAACTCAAGAATTATCTTTTCCAAGCCATCCACATAACCATCATGGAAACGATCCTCGATAAGTCAAGTTCGAAAAGCATTTGGGACTCCATGAAGCAGAAATATCATGGTACCAACATGGTGAAAAGGGCTCATCGACAAGCTTTGAAAAGAGAGTTTGAGGTGCTTCAAATGGGAGAAGAAGAAAAAGTGGATGAGTACATTGCTCGAACACTTACACTAATCAACAAGCTGAAGGTCAATGAAAGGGAGACTATGTCGCAAGTGGACATTGTTGAAAAAATCTTGAGGTCAGTGCCCTCTAGGTTTGATTATGTGGTGTGTTCTATTGCAGAGTCGAATGATTTGGACCAAATGACACTAGATGAGTTACAAAGCAGCCTTTTGGTCCATGAACAAAGACTGAACCGACACAATGGAGGTATGAGAGAAGAACAAGCTTTGAAGATCACAAATGGAGAAGGAAGCAGTAGAGGAAGAGGAAATAGAGGAAGAGGTCGTGGAGGCTACATGGGAAGAGGAAGAGGCGGACAAAACTTCAATCGAGCAACGGTTGAATGTTTTAAATGTCACAAACTTGGCCACTTCCAATATGAGTGTCCTTCTCGGAACAAAGAAGCAAACTATGCGGAGCTAAATGAAGAAGATGAGATGCTTCTGATGTCTTTTGTGGATACTAACAATGCAAAAAGGGAAGAGGTGTGGTTCTTAGATTCTGGGTGCAGCAACCACATGTGTGGAAATAGATGGTTGTTCTCGGACTTTGATGGTGCATACTGACATTCGGTGAAGCTGGGAAATAATACAAGAATGGGAGTGATGGGGAAAGGAAATATTCTGCTAGAAATTGACGACACAACTCAGGTGATTACAGATGTTTATTATGTGCCGGATTTGAAAAATAACTTGCTCAGTGTAGGCCAACTTCAAGAAAGAGGTCTAGCCATTCTTATAAAGCATGGAGTATGCAGACTCTATCATCCAAGAAGGGGTCTAATTATGCAAACATCAATGACAGCAAACAGGATGTTTGTGTTGGTATCTAATGTTGTACCAGAAAGATCTACTTGTTTACAAACAGTGATAGAAGATGAATCACAATTGTGGCACCGAAGATATGGACACCTGAGCTATAAGGGGCTGCGAACATTGAGATACAGAAACATGGTGAAAGGCATTCCACCTCTGAAAGCTACAACTAGGGCATGTACTGATTGCTTGGTAGGCAAGCAACATAGAGAAGTGATTCCGAAAAGGAGTCAGTGGCGTGCTTCCAAGAAACTGTAGCTTGTGCATGCTGACATATGTGGTCCGATCACACCAGCTTCAAACAGTGATAGAAGGTACATTTTAACATTCATTGACGATTATAGTAGAAAGGTGTGGATATATTTCTTGGTTAAGAAGTCTGAGGCGTTCACAACTTTCAAACACTATAACAGTCTTGTTGAAAAGGAGTCTGGAGTACCTATATGTTGTTTACGCACTGACAGAGGAGGAGAATTTACCTCCAATGAGTTCAATAGTTTCTGTAAAGATAATGGTATAAGCAGACAACTCACAGCAGCTTACACCCCACAGCAGAACTGCGTAGCCGAACGCAAGAACCAAACTATCATGAATATGGTTCAGTGTATGTTGTGTGACAAAAAGGTACCAAAGAACTTTTGGCCAGAAGCTACAAGATGGACAACACATGTTATTAATAGGAGTTCGACGTTGGTGGTGAAAGAGAAAACACCGGAGGAGATGTGGAGTGGAATTAAACCTAAAGTGGATTACTTTAGGGTTTTTGGATGCTTAGCTCATATTTATGTACCAGACTAGAAAAGGAGAAAGTTGGATGATAAGAGCTTTAGTTGTGTGCTACTCGGAGTCAGTGATGACTTGAAGCACTACAAGAAGAAAGGCTTTAGCCGACGAAAAAAAAAAACCAAGCGGACGAATCAATTTTCCTTCGTCGGCTAAATTATATTTTCGTCGGCTAAATTAAATTTCGTCGGCTAAAGAATTTATTTTCGTCGGCTAAAGTCTGTGACTATAGCCGATAAAAATATAATTTCGTCGGCTAAAGATGATAGGAAGTTAGTATGGTTTACTAATATCGTATGTTTTTTTAATATATTTTTTTCATTTAGCCGACGAAATACATTATAATTCGTCGGCTAAGATGGTTTTTGCCGACGAATAACCTAATATTTCGTCTGCTATAGTTATTTTTTAATTTTTTAATTACATATTATAGCCGACGAATACGTTAGGGTATTCGTCGACTAAACCCTAAAATTTTTCTATTACCTACTATAGCCCTATATTCGGTGGTTATTTTGCATAAATTTTTATACGACTTGTTGCGTGTCATCGGTTTAAAACTATTTTCAGTTGGAGGTCCGGCCAAAATACGTAATTTAGACGGTCGAACGACCTTTTCCGTACGTTTAGGAGTTTGACTTACGAGATTGATCGTCCGGATCGAGCCCTTATTCTTTTCGGATCAAGTTGAATTTTTTCCTATACATGTATTTTATCATGATGGTCAGATCTGACGGTCGGATTTCTGTTTCTCAAGTTTGATCATCACAATCACAACATGCATACTAATGTTGTATAACTTGTTTACCAAGTGTTATGTAAATGTTCCGTTTGAAAAACAAACTATACGTAAAACCTTCAAACACCAAAAAGTCATGAAATAAGATATGACGAGAATGTTGAAATACATCCACGGTTGAAAAATCACACTATTCCGGTAAATATTCGGTGCCGATAGTTGCGGTCAATGCAATTTTTCATTTTTTCCCCCTATGAGTAGCCCTATATTCGGTGGTTATTTTGCGTAAAATTTTTATACGACTTGTTGCGTGTCATTGGTTTAAAACTATTTTCAGTTGGAGGTCCGACCAAAATACGTAATTTAGACGGTCGAACGACCTTTTCCGTGCGTTTAGGGGTTTGACTTATGAGATTGACCTTCCGGATCGAGCCCTTATTCTTTTCGGATCAAGTTGAATTTTTTCCCATACATGTATTTTATCATGATGGTCAGATCTGACGGTTGGATTTCTGTTTCTCAAGTTTGATCATCACAATCACAACATGTCAAATGTATAAAAATACTTTTAGCCGACGAAATTCAAAAGTTTAGCCGACGAATTTCAAAGGTTTAGCTGACGAATTTATAAAGTTTAGCCGACGAGTTTAGAAGGTTTAGCCGACGAATTGGTGTATAGCCGACGAAATTAGCATCTTTAGCTGACGAAATTTTCAAATGACTTTAGCCGACGAAAATATATGAAAAGTCATCGGCTAAAGTCGAAAAATTTTCAACCAAAATTTTTTGGCGGTCAACCAAAATTTTCAAAGGACTTTAGATGACGAAAATATATTAAAAGTCGTCGGCTAAAGTCGAAAAAATTTCAAAATTTTGAACCAAAATTTTTTGGCGGTCAATCAAAATTTTCAAAAGAGTTTAGCCGACGAAAATAAAGAATTTCGTCGGCTAAAGTTCTTTATATAGCCGAAGATAGATGGTAAGAAGTCTATTATCTGTCATATTTTCTTCTCGGCCTAGCTCCGCCATCAAGCCACCGGAGACCGCCACACTTGTCCTAAAAGCTTCGCCGTCGTCTCTACTTCATTGCTGGATAGGTGGTGCATCGAGTGGCGCCGCCGTGAGGGATAAATCGAGCTCCAAAACTCCACCGGTTCGGATTCGATGTCGATCGAATTTCTCCTTCCTTAGGTCACCATTTGGTGAATTCTATATATGGATAAGTTGAGTTTGATTAGTACTACATTCCCTAGAATTTGGTAGCTCGATTCGGTGTGTTTGAAGAGAATCGAAGATTTGAAGCTTTTAGGGTTTAAAATTGGGGATTTTTATATTTTCAGTCGATTGACCTGTTTAGGCTTAGAATTGAGCTTCGACTTCTTCTTGAAAGTTGTTCGAAATGTTGAGAGGAAGATTCTGTCAAATTTTGGTCGTGATTGGAGGTGGCCGAAAGTTCCTGCAGTTTTTTTTTCAAAACCCAGCAACTTTAGCCGACAATATTTAAACACTATATTCGTCGGCTATAGTATTTTTTTAATTTTTTTTATAAGGTTTAGCCAACGAATTATGGCATGTTTCGTCAGCTATAGTTATTTTTAATTTTTTTATAAGGTTTAGCCGACGAAATATTTTATATTTCGTCGGCTATAGTTATTTTTTTAAATTTTTTTACAAGGTTTAGCCGACGAAATATACTAATTGATTCGTTGGCTAAAGTCTGGGAAAAAAACCGACAACATTTTTTTCGTCGGCTAACTGTGAGACTATAGCTGACGAGAAAAAAAATTTCGTCGGCTAAAGTCATCACTGAGGACCTTTTCCTGACGACACTATATCCGACGAGCCTTCGTCGGCTAAGATCTTAGCCGACGAATTAAGATAACAGGCCGACGAAAAATTTTCGTCGGCTAAAGTGCTTGTCCTGGTAGTGATAGCCGACGAAATTGGTATCTTTAGCCGACGAAATTTTCAAAGGACTTTAGCTGACGAAAATATATGAAACGTCGTCGGCTAAAGTCGAAAAATTTTCAAAATTTTCAACCAAAATTTTTTGGCGGTCAATCAAAATTTTCAAAGGACTTTAGCCGACGAAAATATATTAAAAGTCGTCGGCTAAAGTCGAAAAATTTTCAAAATTTTGAACCAAAATTTTTTGGCGGTCAATCAAAATTTTCAAAAGAGTTTAGCCGACGAAAATAAAGAATTTCGTCAGCTAAAGTTCTTTATATAGCCGAAGATGGATGGTAAAAAGTCTATTATCTACCAGATTTTCTTCTCGGCCTAGCTCCGCCGTCAAGCCACCGGAGACCGTCACACTTGTCCCAAAAGTTTCGTCGTCGTCTCTACTTCATTGCTGGATAGGTGGTGCATCGAGTGGCGCCGCCGTGAGGGATAAATCGAGCTCCAAAACTCCGCCGGTTCGGATTCGGTGTCGATCGAATTTCTCCTTCCTTAGGTCACCATTTGGTGAGTTCTATATATGGATAAGTTTTGTTTGATTAGTACTACATTCCCCTAGAATTTGGTAGCTCGATTCGGTGTGTTTGAAAGAATCGAAGATTTGAAGTTTTTAGGGTTTAAAATTAGGGATTTTTATATTTTCAGTCGATTGACCTGTTTAGGCTTAGAATTGAGCTTCGACTTCTTCTAGAAAGTTGTTCGAAATGTTGAGAGGAAGATTCTGTCAAATTTTGGTCGTGATTGGAGGTGGCCGAAAGTTTCTGCAGTTTTTTTTTTCAAAACCTAGCAACTTTAGCCGACGATATTTAAACACTATATTCGTTGGCTATAGTATTTTTTAATTTTTTTTTATAAGGTTTAGCCGACGAATTATGGCATGTTTCGTCGGCTATAGTTATTTTTTAATTTTTTATAAGGTTTAGCCGACGAAATATTTTATGTTTCGTTGGCTATAGTTATTTTTTTAAATTTTTTTACAAGGTTTAGCTGACGAAATATACTAATTGATTCGTCGGCTAAAGTTTGGGAAAAAAACCGACGACATGTTTTTCGTCGGCTAACTGTGAGACTATAGCCGACGAGAAAAAAAATTTCGTCGGCTAAAGTCATCACCAACGACCCTTTCCCGATGACACTATAGCCGACGAATTAAGATAACAGGCCGACGAAAATTTTTCGTCGGCTAAAGTGCTTGTCCTGGTAGTGAAGGCATATCAGTTGTTTGATCCAGCAACCAAAAAAATTGTGATAAGCCGAGATGTGGTTTTTGATGAAGACAAGGGCTGGAATTGGGGAAGAACAACTAAAGAAGAGAGGCAAGATGTACTGATTTGGGAAGATTGTGATGAAGATAAAATAGAGGAGTCTGAAAGTGAAGCTGAAACTACAGCTGAAACCAATGTTGATCAAGAAGCTGTGACACCGCTGGTCAATGTCGATGAAGAAAACCGAGAAGCTATTGCTCCTAGATCTCGGAGACCTCCGCCATATTTGCAAGATTATGTATCAGGAGAAGGGGTTTCAGAAAAAGAAGACGGGTCATCAATCTTGCCAGGTTTGCTTCTCACGGAGATCCTTGTTCTTTTGAAGAGGCAGCAATAGAAGAAAAATGGAGGAAAGCTATGGATTATGAGATGGAGTCCATTGAGAAGAATGATACCTGGAAGCTTACAACACTACCAGTAGGAGCAAAGAAAATTGGTGTAAAGTGGGTTTTCAAGACTAAGCTCAATGAGAATGGTGAGGTAGACAAGTACCAAGCCCAATTGGTAGCTAAGGGTTATGCTTAGCAACATGGAATCGATTACAATGAGGTCTTTGCCCCAGTAGCAAGATGGGATACAATTCAAATGATTCTAGCACTAGCAGCGCAGCAAGGTTGGAGTGTATACTAACTTGATGTTAAAAGTGCTTTTCTTCATGGAGAGTTAAATGAGGATGTGTATGTGGAGCAGCCAGCAGAGTATGTTTGTAAGGGTGAAGAAGAGAAGGTTTACAAGCTTCGAAAGGCACTTTATGGATTGAAGCAAGCACCACGTGCTTGGTACTGTAGAGTTGAAGCTTATTTTGTTAAAGAAGGCTTTGCACGGTGTGATTACGAGCATACACCATTTGTCAAGTCAGAAGAAGGAGGTAAGAAGCTCTTAATTGTAAGCTTGTACGTTGATGACTTAATTTTCACTGGGAATGATAATTAACTGCATGTTTGAGAAGTTCAAGAGCTCCATGAAGGATGAGTTTGATATGACAGATTTAGGGAAGATGAAATACTTCCTTGGTGTTGAGGTCATGCAAAAACCAGAAGGTATCTATCTAAGTCAGAAGAGATATGCGGGTGAGTTGTTGGAGAGGTTTCATTTACACAATGGAAATGCAGTTAAGAATCCTATTGTATCAGGTTCTAAACTCTCGAAGGAAGGAGGAGGAGCTAAAGCGGATGTTACTTTGTATAAACAATTGATCGGGAGCCTCATGTACATCACTGCCACAAGACCAGATTTAATGTATGTGGTGTGTTTATTAAGTAGATTTATGGCAATCCCACAGAGGTGCATATGCTAGCAACAAAAAGAGTGTTGTATTATTTGAAGGGTACTGTGTCTTGGGGTTTGTTGTACAAGAAAGATAATGCAAAGGAGCTAGCTACCTATACAAACAGCGATTATGCCGGAGACATCGACGATAGGAAGAGTACAAGTGGTTATGTGTTCTTGTTGAATGGAGGAGCAGTTTCTTGGGCCTCGAAGAAGCAACCAGTGGTGACATTGTCGACCACAGAAGCTGAGTTTGTTGCAGGAACATCATGTGCATGTCAATGCATTTGGATGCGAAGGATTTTGGAGCAGTTAGGTTGTCCACAGCTACAGTGCACTAATATATTTTGTGACAATTGCTCAACAATCAAATTGTCCAAGAATCCAGTTCTACATGGCAGGAGCAAGCATATTGATGTGAGATTTCATTTCTTGAGGGATCTTACAAAGGAAGGAGTGGTGAGACTTGTTCATTGTGGCACAAAGGAGCAAGTAGCTGATATAATGACCAAGCCTTTGAAGGTTGATGTATTCATAAGGCTGCAAGAAGAGCTTGGAGTATGTGAGGTACCACTGAGCTTAAACTGAATGCTACTGTATTCAGTTTAGGGGAGGCATTGTTGAGTCTGACTAGTTCAAATTGGTTAGTGTTTTGGTTTCGTTCTAGTTAATAATCTCCTGTTTACTAAGAGTCAAAGAGTTAGAGATCAGTTTAAATTAGTTTGAATTGGTCTGTAACAAACACCACGAGTTGTGCGTGGTTGTTTTGCTGCTTTTGTATTCTTATCATGTAAAGGCTATATAAAGCCTGAAGTTGTTCAATAAACTATCCAAGTATTTCCAGAAACTTGTGTGTGTGTGTGTGTGTGTGATACAGAGCTAAACAATGGGTTCTTATTTGATCGGTATTTGGAGAAAATGATTGACGTACAATATGGAGGTAGTGGAAAAAAGTAGTAGTGAGAGTCTGTATTTTCTGTATTTTTTTTGTGTTTTTTCAGTATCACTTAAGAGATGAATTTGTCCTCATAAAATTGACGGAATCAAGCAGACTTTGACTGTATGTATATATGTGGAGTTGGGTTTTAGTTCATACTTGATGTACTCTTCTTAAAATTTTCCTTATCCAATATAACATAGGTCGTCCTAATCTAATAGTCCGAACATTGAAATGAAAAAAGAAGACCATTATATATAAATGGAATCAAATGGAAAACAGACCGATGATTAGTGTACGTGTTAGTCACTAGACATAATGCTGGAACCGGGAGCCTGCCTTGTACATAACTACACTGTGACAAAGCTTATAATCAGTACTTACACAGATGAGGTACTAAAGCGGTAAAACTCACACATATATTCTGAAGTAAGACGATGAATTTCTCTCCATTTAACAGTAGTACAACACAAAGAATAACATGAATCAAATATGGTGACATTTCATGCTTAACTTGGATTTCAATGTAGAGCTCCGTTTAAGAACAACCCCTGGCATGTGATTACTCTAACATAATCAGTGTCCTTGATAGTCCTCCATGATCCTATTAATTTTCAGTGAAAAGATGTGAATCATGATCTCCTTGGCATCATATGAGTCACTAGTGAGCCCCCATATTGTCACGGGATGAGAACTTCGCTTCTCCACCAACCGTGCGGCCTTAGAGTTGTTCACCTCCTCAAACTCTCTAAGTCAGCCTCGCCTCTATGCAGCGGAAACAAGAGCAACACAAGAGAGCAAGAAAGCTAGAAGTATGCAAAGCTAAACAAAGCAAACACTTAGATAATGTGGGAGAAAGGAACTTTGTATTGATGTTGAGAACTCTTTACAAGGCTCTGTAGGATGCTCTAAGATCTCTCCAAGATGGTTTGGCTAAGTGTCTTCACCACCTATTTATAACCTAGCACCTCCTCAATAGATGGCTAGGATTTATTTGATCAAATGGTTACAAATACATGTTCTAGAATGTACTCAAATTATGTACAAGAAAATCTCCAAACTAGAGAATTCTAAAGGGTTCTAGAATTCTCCAAATATGTCTACCAACTCTAGATATGTCCACCATGTTCTTGAATGTCCAAGTGCTTCTCCTTGGGCTTGGAACTTACATGATGGACTTGTGTCATGGACTTACCTCATTCAAACTCGGTCCATGACATTCTCCCTCACTCAAGTCGGCGATGTCCTCGTCACCCTTGCGAGCTCCTCTTGCTCGAACTCGGCGATCTTGTCCTTGAATTGCCACAAGGACTTTTCTTTCTCCCAACTAGCCTCGGACATGGGCAGCCCCTTCCATTTGACGAAGTATTTGGTATACTTCGGTATCTGCTTCTTCCGTACCTCACGCTTGGCTTCAATACTCTCCACTTCTTTGTCAAATGAGGTGGTCATATAAGTGGGAGCTCGATGAGACTTACCTCGTTCGGGTGCTTTGGCATCTTCATGATAGGGCTTCAAGTGGCTTACATGAAACACCGGATGAAGCTTGATGTTAGAAGGTAGTTCCACTAGATATGCCGCTTTGCCTACCCTCTTGAGGATCGGAAAGGGACCTTCATACTTCTGTAGCAAACTCTTGTGAAGTCCCTTGTTTTCCTTGTGTTGTGTTGGAATCACCTTCAAAAACACTAAGTCGTCAGTTTGGAACTCCATGTGCCACCTTTGCCGGTCCGCATACTTCTTTATCCTCTTTGAAGTCTTTTCTAGCTGCGAACGAGTGAGCTCATTGGCTTGTTGCCACTCCTTAGCTGTTTTATATGCAGCGAGGCTACTTCCCGTGTAGCCGGTCACCAACGTGCTTGGAGTCAAGGGTTGTTGTCTGGTTGCTAACTCGAACGGACTTGCTCCCGTCGACTCCGACCGCTGAAGTCAAGTTATGAGAGAATTGGGCGACATCAAGCAACTTTGCCCAATCCTTTTGGTTGGCCCTTGGTCTTGAAGGAATGGGAAGGGATTCCAACAACCCTCCCGGATGATTTTGCTCCACCTTGTCTTGTTGGCACACAAAGCAAGTCTTCACATACTAGTCAACATCGTCTCGCATATGTGGCCAATAGTAAGTGTCGCTAAGCAATGTCAAAGTGCGATGAGTGCGTGGGTGTCCCGCCCTCTTCGAGACATGACACTCCTTCCAAAATCTCCCTCCTCAAGTTGTCCCATTTCGGAACATAGAGCCGCTTCCCCGTTGTGTAAAGCAACTCGTCCTCGAGCCAAAACCGCCTTGTCATTCCACTCTTGACAAGGTCCACCAAGTTCTTGGCTTGTGAGTCATGGGATAGTCCTTCCTCGATTCTTCCTATGAGATTGCTTTGAGGTACGACGGGTGCTAGCTCGATGGCATGATCCACCTCCCTCCTTGGTGGCAACCTTTTAGGCAACTCCTTGGGCATTGCATCTCCAAACTCCTCAAGGACTGCCTCTTTTGCCTTTGGTAAAAGTTCTAACTTTCCTCCAACCTCCCCATCCATCTTGAGGGTTGCTAGGAAAGTAGGCTCACCCTTCTTCCAAGCTTTGGCGAGCTGCACGGCGGATAGAGCCTTTGTCTTCTCCCTTGCTTACCTCTCCACAGACACCACGTAAGGCAACTTTCCATCTTCTACAATGCAAAAGATGTTATAAAAAGGAATGGGGAATGCTCGTACCTTGTCCATGAATTCAAGGTCGATCACCATGTCATAGTCATCCATCTTGACTATAGTGAAATCAACTTTCCCCTTTCAAGCGTCGATGTGAACCTCCACATCGCGAGCTACCCCAATAATGGGTGTGGCAGGCGTGTTCACCACCTTCACGCTGCCCAACTCCTTCGTGACTCGGAGGCCAAGCTTCCTCGCTTCTTTCGACGTCATAAAGTTATGAGTCGCTCCGCAATCCACCAAGGCACGTACCATCATGTCATTTGTCTTGACATCGATGTAAAGCGATCCACCTTTCGCTTGTTGCCTTGGTTGAGGGAAGCTAGCCTTCACGGCATTAAGCAGCCGGATGCACCTCATCCTTGCTGTATCGTCCTCCTCCGCTTCGATCCTAGGCTCTTGCAAGGCCATGGCTTTGAGGGCTTTCTTTTGAGGGCAGTCGCGCATCATGTGAGGGTCGTCGCATAAGTAGCACTTCACTTCCCAAGCCTTGCTTGCGGACTTGTCGTGCCTCTCGAAGCTCTTCACCTTCGGCTTGAAACTTGACTCGGGCTTCTCCTTCAGCTTTGGCACATCTCCCCCACTCTTCTCATAGCTCACCTTCTTCCCCTTGAACTTGGTGTCGCCTTGGTGGCTAACTTTGAATTCAATGAGGGACTCGGCAGCGACAATGGCTTGTGACAAGGTTTGCACTTGTCTACTTTGCAACTCGAGCTTTGCCCAACTTTATAATCCGCTCATGAAGTACAAGAGCTTGTCCTCCTCCATCATGTTGGGCACTTCAAATAACAAGTTGACAAAGGTATTGACATAATCCTTGACGCTACCAGTTTGCTTTGGTCACCGAAGCTTCTCCTTTGCTTCGTATTGAACATTTTGGGGATAGAAATGCAACTTGAGATCTTACTTGAATTATTCCCAAGTATTGAGGGAGAACGTACCTTGCTCGATTTTCATGCTCCTTCGACGCCACCACATAAGGGCATTGTCGGCTAGGAACACGGTAGCCGTTGAAATTTTGGACTCGTCATCCTCAAGCTTTAGATACTTGAAGTACCTTTCCATGTTCCATAGAAAGGTGTCAAGTTTTTTAGCTTTCCTCTTCCCATTAAAGGATTTGGGTTTGAAAGAGTCCAATGCCTTCGTCTCATTTGGCCCTTGCGACTTACTCAACACAGCCTCTTTGCATAGAGCCTAATCTCCCTTGACCTCCTTCACTTCTTCTCTGAGAGCTGTGAGCTCGGCGGACATGTTGTCAAGCTTGTCTCGGACTTCCCCTCGGATCTTATCTGACATAATGTTGAGAGCGCCGTGCAATTGCTCTCGCAACTCTTCCACCATGGCTGCGAGATCCCCCTTTGTCACGACGTCATCGTCAAGTCGAGTGTCAAACTCGACCACGGCCGATTCCACCTTTTCGAGCCGTGCATCTAAGGCAGCAAGTATTTCTTTGTGGCTCCTCTTGGTGCCAGCAACAGCTTGCTCCACCACCGAAACTTTCTCCGGACATCTTCCTTGTCTTTGTGTTGTGCGCGAGCAAACCAAGGCTCTGATACCACTTGTCACGGGATGAGAACTTCGCTTCTCCACCAGCTGTGCAGCCTTAGAGTTGTTCACCTCCTCTAACTCTCTAAGTCAGCCTCGCCTCTATGCAGCGAAAACAAGAGCAACACAAGAGAGCAAGAAAGCTAGAAGTGTGCTAAGTATGGAAAGCAAACACTTAGATAATGTGGGAGAATGGAACTTTGTATTGATGTTGAGAACTCTTTACAAGGCTTTGTAGGATGCTCTAGGATCTCTCCAAGATGGTTTGGCTAAGTGTCTTTACCACCTATTTATAACCTAGCACCTCCTCAATGGATAACTAGGATTTATTTGATCCAATGGTTACAAATACATGTTCTAGAATGTACTCAAATTATGTACAAGAAAATCTCTAAGCTAGAGAATTCTAAAGGGTTTTAGAATTCTCTAAATATGTCTACCAACTCTAGATATGTCCATCATGTTCTTGAATGTCCAAATGCTTTTCCTCGGGCTTGGAACTTACATGATGGACTTGTGTCATGGACTTACCTCATTCAAACTCGGTCCATGACAATATGACCTTGTAGTCGTCATTAGCAGGATCATACCCAAATCCGTAAACATAGTTGCTAAACATGGAGTGTATAACTAGAGGAGGTTTTGGTAAAACCTTGTAGTCTCTAGTACAAGGGTTCCACAACATGATGGCCTTGGAGCAGTCTCCGTCGTTACAAGGGTATTTAACACATACCAAGCCATTGCAAGCACCAACTAGTTCTCTACAACCGAAATCATTGATAGTTTTCCTTACCGGAAATTCCAACCGTGTGACTGCAAACTGACTGCTACCATCAACATATTTCTTAATTCTTTCCAAGGCTTCATAGTCCTCCATACACATCAAGTGCTCTGTACTTTTCAAGACTTCATAGTCCAAGGATACAGAGTCCTCCTCCATACTTTTCGAGGCTTCACAGTCCAAGGCCAAGGGAGGATCCACCATGAAAATGAGATGGTGTGTGCTCTCGGTGATGCCTCTCTCTACGTAGCTGAGGTGTTTCTTTACAAAATAGGAATCAGAGATCAAAGCACGCCAAGACTTGCAGACGCATTGGAATCATTTCAAGGATTTGACCGGTAGCCTTGCTAGGATCTCCGCAATCACATCTTCCTCGTAGTCGTTAAAGTCCGTATGAGCTCGCTTAAGCACCACATCGCCGTCCCCCATTGTAATCTCTCTCTCTCTCTCTCTCTCTCTCTCTCTCTCTCTCTCTCTCTCTCTCCCCCCCCCAAGATATTATACAAAATTGGAGCCAAACTATTGAGACTTACAAATTCGTTCGCTGGAGCGTTCACTGGAACCGTGACCAGAGTGAAGTTTCTAGTAGGGTCCGTGCCCTGGCTTCTTCTCGGTTTTGCCTCTTCATGTTGCTCTGAGAGTCTGAGCGGTGGATTGTAAATTTGATCTGTTCGATCTGTATGGTCCTTTTTAAGGGATTGTCTGTCGATATAGCATGCCGGCTGATAGGGTATGCCACGTGCAAGGCACGCGAAGAGAAATTCGGAGGCTACCCGATTGTCTCCGGTTTCCTGTTATTTCCCCTATCCGTGAAGAGAAATTCGGAGGCTAACCGATTGTCTCCGGTTTCCACAAGATTTTTGAAAATTTTGCTTCATAGGTATAGTTGGTTCACAAAAATACACACTTAGATAAATTTATATACCACATTAGTAGGCACGTTATGATTCTAATGACTAAATTTCACAAAATCAAAATTCGACCGTCTGATGTGATCAATGTAGTAAAATACATATATGGTAGAAAATTCAACTGTATTCGGTAACATAAATGGCTCGATCAAAACGGTCAACCCTAATTCAAGGTCACTTATCACACGAAAACGGTCTTACCTACCCCTCTGTGAATTATTTTGGTCGAATCGTCTACACACACACACACATACACACACTTATCACACGAGAGGTAGCTACACATGTAAAAATTTAGAGAATTTTACCTCCGACGATGTGGCTCCCCATAGAGAAGCAAAAGCGTAATTAGGGTTGACTGATTTTATCGGGGCTCAAAATTTACTAGAAAGATGTGATTTTTCTACCATAGTCGTATTTCACTATACCGATCACATCCTATGTCACAATATTTTTGAAAATTTTGCTTCCTAGGTATAGTTGGTTCACAAAGATGCACACTTAGATAAACCTACTAAACAAGTTATACCACGTTAGTAGGCACGTTGTGATTCCAATGACTAAATTTCACAAAATCAAAATTTGACCGTCCGATGTGATCAGTGTAGTAAAATACGTACATGGTAGAAAATTTAACTGTATTCGGTAACATAAAGGGTTCGATCAAAACGGTCAACCCTAATTCAATGTCACTTATCACACGAAAACACTCTTACCTACTCCTCTGTGAATTATTTTGGTCGAATCTTCCACACACACTCTCACATATATGAGATGTAGCTACACGTAAAAATTTAGGGAATTTTACCTCCGACGATGTGGCTCCCCATAGAGAAGCAAAAACGTAATTAGGGTTGACTGATTTTAACGGGGCCCAAAATTTACCAGAAATCTGTGATTTTTCTACCATAGTCTTATTTCACTATACCGATCACATCATATTTCACAAGATTTTTGAAAATTTTGCTTCCTATATATAGTAGGTTCACAAAGATATACACTTAGATAAACCTAATAAGCAAGTTACATCACATTAATAGACATGTTGTGATTACAATTACTAAATCTCTCGAAATCAATATTCGATCCATTAATATTTAATTTCATTGAATTCAATTGAACCTTAAACTCATTCTAAAAAAAAATATTATAATAAATCTTGAACCCTAACAATCACCCAAACGTAATCTCTAAACTCAAACCTAGTTTGGCCCATGTGCCATGTGATGAGATCAACAAACACAAATCCAAGTGTTTGGATTAAAAAAAATAACAATAAAAAATAATCCAAAAGATCTGCCTCATTATCTCCTTCCTCTTTTCCTTTCAATATTTTTCCGATGAAGTCTTCTCCTCTTTTCCTTTCAAAATTCTGCCGTCTCGTAGCAGAATTTTCCCCTTTTTAATATGATTAAATATTATATTTTTTATAAAAAAATATTAAATAATAAAATATTCATATTGTCCCAATCATAAAAAAATGCCCTCGAGTTCGAACTTATCACTTCAATGCAGAAGTTTTTTGTTTTTTTTTTTTTCAATCTTCATTTTGTGCGGTACATGCTTGTCATTTGGTTATAGTGTTATACCAATTGGTAGCTCGGACGTGCAGTAATAAAGAAGAGGGCCTTAATTGTTTTACTATTTACCTTTTTCAAGCTTCAACCGCTAAAGTAGATAGATTATTGAAGAGTAAAGTACTGACATTGATATGGAAGACCTTGGTCATCTCACCTAATTATTAGGTTAGTGAATCTCTTCTGAACGGTATTCTTCTCAATCAGACAAAATATGCTCAAGGTTCATGGCATTATCAAGTGAAAGGAATTTTAAAGGGACTATGAACCTTTTATGTCATTCTGATGATCTCACTGTGTCACCCAAGCTTCTTTGATCCTGATAACTGGCTTCTTTGACCCTCAACAAGGAGCTGCTTTGTAATTTGTAACCAATATTCACACCTCCAAAAGTAGCTTCTCATAGGCTTATGTTAAAGGAGCAAGGAGCTACTTCAAATGCAGCATATGTACACAATACATGTCATTTACCAAGGTCTTAAAACTAACAAGGGAAATATGTACAAGGCCAAATAAGAACCAAAAAATAAACTCTGCACAAACGATTCTATGTGGCTGAGCGAAACAAGAAATCCAAGAACATCTATACTGATCATGGCATATACCATGCCTGCTTGCTAAGAATACTCTAATCGTCTTTATCTGATCCAGAGTCCTCACTTTGTTCTTCAGGGCCTCGAATTGCACGACTTGAGAGTTTTTGTCCTGGGTGCACAAGTTCCCTAACTGACAGAAAGAATAGCAGAAAGAATGTATAACTATGTGTTTTTATGAATAAATAAGTACTTGCTAAAAGTACCACAATTTGTATCCTCATGATATATATGAGAATAATACATAAGGTAACAATCATGATAGTATATTAGATGAACTTATAGAGGAGCTCCTTAAACTGACAATAATGTTGGGTAATAGATATAACAGTAAATACACTTGCATTCATACCTGAGCCCAGAATTTTCATAAAAAGATCCCTTGCAAACAGTAATTCTCCTTGGTGTGAAATGATGAATTTACTCTACAAATTCACAATATAGGTACGTCAAGTTTGCGCAACTCCTACAAGCCATTAAATCTCACCAGAAGTAAAAATGGGATTGGTATATGTCAATTTAAACTTGAGATCTCAATGGCCTGTGGAGTGGCATCAAAATGCAGATATCATGCCACAACAAATCTTAAGATATCCACTAATGCAAGAGAAAGCCCAATTATAATAAAGCAGTCCACCCAAGTAATAGTAGCACTATATTGAAAATCACTGTACTAAATTCCAAAAGTTCTCTCTTCTATCTTTTGGTGATACATATACTCGTGCATTTCAGGTTTCATTGTTCTGCAATCACATACTTACTGTTTTATGTTTCTGTTGGTCAAAAAATTAATCTTTCCACATCTCTAAGTGCACTACATCGGGCCCCTTAATTCCTAGCACCTAGTGTGATGCTGATTGTTTATATCCACTCTTTCCTTTAGTTGAATTATAATTTCCATATGTTATTTCTCTAACAACAATGCACAGCAAACCTAGTCCACGGTAGCATCTGAGATATTCATTTTTGTCCTACATCACTAACTATTCTTCCAGAAAGGGCCAGGTAAATATGCCAAACAATCATTCCTGAACAAGAAGATGAAATATGAAAAATTACCGTTTCAGCATATATAAACTCAACAACTTGATCAAGTCGTGCTTGATGCCTCAGCAGGAACGGACGCATATGCCTCATATACAAATGCTTGGCCCCCTGTTACATAGAAAAAAAATTGATCAAGATATCTAAAAGCTTGTCTCACTGTAGCTTTCAACCTATATATGACCTTGTCAGTCTTGGAAAATGGAATAACAGATTTAGCATGAAAAGTAGCAAAACACCACTAGTAAACTCAAATAAAATTCAAACTTATCAGGACATCACTAGTATTCTCAAATTAACATCAATACCACAAACAAACAAATTACATATATGCATGAGTTAACAACAGAAACAACAGAGTAAAAGCAATACAGCATGCTTACATTTGCAGTTGGAAGCTGTAACCAAACGAGAAATGCAAACTTCATCTGATAGTAGAGCGGAACCCTGATTTAAAACACAACATAGAGAGAGGTGGCATTCATTAGATTCCAGGACCTCATCCAGGAAGCAGGAAAACAACTTTTTCTTGAAAGTTCCACCAAATGAAGAATAAAGAGCAGCTTTAACATAGTGACATAGTCAAATGATTACACAAATATCAAACTAGATAATTAAAGGCTGTGCTTATCTCGACCATTGTTTTCAAAGGAGAATGCAATGGTCTGATTATACAAAGAAACAATCTCTACAGTTTTAAGTTTAAACAGTTAGCATGACTTGAAAAAATCTGCCATCAAAAAGCTTCAAAAATCATCTAGCCAGCAGAAGCACAGTGAGAAAAACAAAAGCAGAACCCAAATGGAAAAGATAGGATGAAGAAACAGAAGAGGGGAAGCGAGAGAAAAGAACAAATAGCTAGCAATCAGATTTCAATTTCAAATTGAGAGATCTTTGAAAAGAGTTATGCTATGGTCTATTTACATACCCAATCCAAAACCAACTCAGATAACACTCCCCTAATCAAATCTGTACCTAACTATGCTGTGATCAAGTCTTTTCTTGAAAGGTTATTGTTCACATAGTCTGCTTCGTAAGAGAGTAGTTTTATATTCATGTAAGCAAACTGGGAGAGAATAGAAAACTAGAAAACTAGAAAACTTTACCAGGAGAGAAGTTTGTCTAAAAACACCTCTGCTACACTGAAAGATCCATATGCTGCAAGTAGCAAGAAAAGTCATCATAACAAGAAAAAGAAAAGAAGAAAACAAAAACATGTAACGCAATCAAAATGTGTAATGTGGTTCAACCAGCAACTACAACTTGGTAAAGACCCACAAAAAGAAACAATGACCTTGGTAATCTGACCCAACACCCTATCAATAAACTCTCTCGTAGCCCAACTTTTCTTCCAATCCCGTACCACCAGTTCCTGGGTATCTAAACACACTGGATATGTTCTTTTCCATATAACATAAATTAATTTTTTTCTACATCTTAATAACAGAGGAAAACTTAAAAAGGCCTTTTTACTTGTCATCACCGAATATTGTCTAGTAAGAAGAACAACCCCATGTGGTTTGCCAAAACATTCATGTAGATGACTCAACAAGTTAGCAACTCAAGTTAAGCGAAAACGGTATTATACCAAGAAACAATCAAAATTACATCTTGAGTCGATTCTTTGACGCCCATTATCAATTTGTGTAGCGAATATCAACGAAAATCCAAATTGTGCTAATCTAACAACAAGTGGCCTTAGAATTAGAATGACTGACCAGCCCAGTAAAGAAGCCAGCGCTGCTGCTCGTTATGATCTTTGCTCTCAATAGCTTTAAAAGTTGAGTAAACAGGTAAAGCGACCCCCACAGAGCAGCTGCAAATTTCACAATTCCAATACTCACTCAGTCAATATCCAAAATCAAGTAAATTCTTAAAACGTAAACCCTAGAATTTAAAGAAAAGAGAGAAATTGAAAGGCTTACCAAGCAGTGCGGACGAGGACGTTGGAACCGAGAGGGGAGAAGAGTACCCGCAATCCGACCTGCGTGAAAATCAGCGCGTCACAATTTTGAAGAATATATGGCTAAAATTGAGAAGCGATTTCGAGAGAGACGGCGGACCTCGCCTGGGAAAGCCATGGAAGAAAGAAGAGAGGGTTGATGAAATCTTTGATCGCGGTTCTCGACTCTTTGCTGTGTTACTCGTATATATGTTTAGTTGTTTCCCCACGCTTCAAAACTGCACAAGTGGGTCTGTCACTCGCTCTCTATTTTTTTTTTATTTTTTTTTTCGTTTTTTATAAACTGTAAACAAAATAGAATTGTGAGATTTTTTTTATTTTTTTTAGTTGATTAGTGTACAAAAACCATGTAGTTATTAGATAAATCATGAAAACCGTTGGAAAAAGTATGGCTTAAATTAGAATCTTTTGCAATCTCACGTCTGAAAAGTAAAAAATCATCATATATTGTAAGGAATAGTACCATATATATATGAAAACGACGTATCTCTGCTGTAATAACTGATAAAGCCAGTAGTCAGAAAATTCACAAAATTATAAACGGTCATAATTACTCTTAATAAGCCACCTAAACAAACAAAATAGCATGCCGAATTGAAGGAGATGTCAAACCCTAATCGTTGACGACCATGAGGCTCCAACCCTCGTCACCGGAACTAATACCCACATCCTCACCACCGGGACTGACCCCAGCGAAGAGGCTGAACCCCACATCTGGTCCTCGCATCCTCACCGACGGACCCGAACCAAGCCAAGAAGGCGAAAACGGATAGCACCGATCTATGTTCAGCATCCCGTTTAGCCGAATTATATTTGACTCCCGAAGATTGAAATCTCCCGCCAGACGAATTTAGGAAGAAGAGTGTGATGGGCTTAATCAAAGGAATGTTGTTTATTTTGTTTTTTTTTATTGCTTGTTAGGTATCTGCAAGTTGTTTTGTTTTTGTGTTTTCTACGAGGAATCGATACAATACAAATAGTGCTTTATTTCTAATTAGTCTGATGTTTCTGATTGAATTCATTTCAATTGATTTGCCCTCATTGAATCATTATTGTCTATCATAAGACATACACTTCATTATCCTGGCTTTTCTATGTCTTTCATTCAATACACTACCAGAACAAGGACTTTAGCCGACGAAAAATTTTCGTCGGCCTGTTAAAAAAATTCGTCGGCTATCACCTTAGCCGACGAGCCTTCGTCGGCTATAGTGTAGTCGGGAAAAGACCGTCTGTGATGACTTTAGCCGACGAAATTTTTTTTTTCGTCGGCTATAGTCCGAGTTTAGCCGACGAAAAATATGTCGTCGGCTATAGTCCCAGACTTTAGCCGACTAAATATTCGTCGGCTAAAGTGCGTAATAAATAATAAAAAATAACTAAAAATTTTAAAAATAACTATAACCGACGAAATATAAAATATTTCGTCGGCTAAACCTTATAAAAAAAATTAAAAATAATAATAGCCGATGAAATATTAGGTTATTCGTCGGCTAAACCTTATAAAAAAAATTAAAAAAATAACTATAGCCAACGAAATATTAGGTTATTCGTCGGCTAAACCTTATAAAAAAAATTTAAAAATAACTATAGTCGACGAAATATTAGGTTATTCGTCGGCTAAACCTTATTAAAAAAATTTAAAAATACTATAGCCCACGAATATAGTGTTTGAATATCGTCGGCTAAAGTTGCTGGGTTTTGAAAAAAAAAACTGCAGAAACTTTCAGCTAAACTTTCGGCCACCCAAATGCAAATGGCGGAGGTTGGTCATGTGAGCCACCAAAACCGACAACACGCTGGTGAGGTTGTTGTTGTAGAGGTCGAGAACACGGAGGTTAGTGAGGTTGGAGAGCTCCGGCGGGAACGTGCGGTTGAAGACGTTGTTGGAGAGGTTGAGGAGGCGGAGAGCGGAGAGAGCGGAGATCTCAGGCGGGATGGGACCGGAGAGGTTGTTCTCGGCGAGGGTGAGATTGGAGAGGTAGACAAGGAAGGCGATATCGGGGGAGAGATACCCGGAGAGATTCAAGCCGGAAAGGTCGAGGGAGGTCACGTGGTTGTGGGAGTCGCACGTGACTCCGGCCCAAGTGCAGTGGCTGGTGTTGGGTGTCCAGGAGGAGAGGCGGGAGTCGGGGTCGTCGAGGGAGGACATGAGGGAGAGGAGGGCGCGGTAGGTGGCCATTGGGCGCGTGGGGGTGGAGAGTAGACGGTGGGGTGAGGAGAGAGAGTGGCGGAGGTGGAGGAGGAGAAGGAGGAGGAAGAGGAGGAGGGGCCGCATTATGTCTAGTGTTGGGTTTATTTGAGGTGGTTGTGTGGAGGAGGAGGAGGAGGATATTTAATTACCCTACTCTGCGGCTATATAAAGAACTTTAGCCGACGAAATTCTTTATTTTCGTCGGCTAAACTCTTTGGTTGACCGCCAAAAAAATTTGGTTGAAAATTTTAAAAAATTTTCGACTTTAGCTGACGAGTTTTCATATATTTTCGTCGGCTAAAGTTCTTTGAAAATTTTGGTTGACCGCCAAAAAATTTTGGTTGAAAATTTCGAAAATTTTTCGACTTTAGCCGACGACTTTTCATATATTTTCGTCGGCTAAAGTCCTTTGAAAATTTCGTCGGCTAAAGGTACCAATTTCGTCGGCTAAAACTTGGAAATTCGTCGGCTAAACCTTATAAACTCGTCGGCTAAACTTTATAAATTCGTCGGCTAAACCTTTGAAATTCGTCGGCTTAAAGTATTTTTATACATTTGGCATGTTATGATTGTGATGATCAAACTTGAGAAACAGAAATCCAACCGTTAGATCTGACCATCATGATAAAATACATGTATGGGAAAAAATTCAACTTGATCCAAAAAGAATAAGGGCTCGATCCGGACGGTCAATCTCGTAAGTCAAACCCCTAAACGCACGGAAAAGGTCGTTCGACCATCTAAATTACGTATTTTGGCCGGACCTCCAACTGAAAATAGTTTTAAACCGATGACACGCAACAAGTCGTATAAAAAGTTTTCGCAAAATAACCACCGAATATAGGGCTACTCATAGGGGGAAAAAATGAAAAATTGCATTGACCGCAACTATCGGCACCGAATATTTACCGGAATAGTGTGATTTTTCAACCGTGGATGTATTTCAACATTCTCGTCATATCTTATTTCATGACTTTTTAGCGTTTGAAGGTTTTACGTATAGTTTGTTTTTGAAACGGAACATTTACATAACACTTGGTAAACAAGTTAACAACATTAGTATGCATGTTGTGATTGTGATGATCAAACTTGAGAAACACAAATTCGGCCGTCAGATCTGACCATCATGATAAAATACATGTATGAGAAAAAATTCAACTCGATCCGAAAAGAATAAGGGCTCGATCCGGACGGTCAATCTCGTAAGTCAAACCCCTAAACGCACGGAAAAAGTCGTTCGACCGTCTAAATTACGTATTTTGGCCAGACCTCCAACTGAAAATAGTTTTAAACCGATGACACGCAACAAGTCGTATAAAAATTTTACGCAAAATAACCACCGAATATAGGGCTATAGTAGGTAATAGAAAAATTTTAGGGTTTAGCCGACGAATACCCTAACTTATTCGTCGGCTATAGTATGTAATTAAAAAATTAAAATATAACTATAGCCGACGAAATATTAGGTTATTCGTCGGCAAAAAACATCTTAGCCGACGAAATACTCGTCGGCTATAGTTATTTTTTAAATTTTTTGACTTTAGCCGATGATTTTTCATATATTTTCGTCGGCTAAAGTCTATAAATTCACGAAAAGACTCATATCTTCCCCTATATTACGTAGTTGTCCAAATCTGTAAATATAAGACACTTTAGCCGACGAAATTATATTTTTCGTCGGCTAAACTTTTAAAAAGTTCGTCGGCTAAACTCTTAAAAATTTCGTCGGCTAAACTTTTGAAAATTTCGTCGGCTAAACTTTTGAAAATTTCGTCGGCTAAAGTTCACAGACTATAACCGACGAAAAAAATTATTCAGACGACGAAATTAAAATTTCGTCGGCGAAAGTTGACCATAGCCGACGAAGATTTTAAATTAGCCGACGAAGAAAAATTTCGTCGGCTAAAGTCCACTTTAGCCGACGAAAAAAAAATTCGTCGGCCTGGTTTTTTTTTTTTCGTCGGCTAAAGCCTTTATTCTGGTAGTGATACCACTGGGGTGCAAAGCTATGAAGGAGAAAGATCCTTATCCTTGTACGGGGTTAAAACAGAAGCTTCCAGAAACTTTACCAGAATGATGTGCATGGGGTTATTACACCCCTGGGAGTGGAATTAAAAGTTTTGTTTATAAGATGTTTTGCACCTATTGTGGCGCGGGCGCCCAGCTCACTTGAATGAGGACTGCCCGAACAAGGATACTCCAGAGGCTGCAGAGTTCATGAAGCTACATCTCCCCGACATCTTTGCGGATGAGACAAAACCCAAGACCAAGTAATGCATTGTGTACTGACTTGTGTTTAACCGTCTACTTTACTTATTTCCCTATATGAATGTATGATGTTAACAATCCTATGATCTACCTAAGATATTGGGAACTTAGTTACAGTGTGCATGTGGACTAGGCTAGAAACCTATGGTTGTTTAGCTTGTAATAGTATTCTGGCTCCATCTAATGTAATGTGTTGTGGCATGCATTTGTATTACCTTGTTTACCGATTCATATTTTTGTCGACTCTAGGTGGAGTGTTTGAAATTGCCATATTTGTGATAGCCTCAAATGGCAAAACATATATGTTTGAACACACTGTGACACTAGACATATACCAAAGACTACAACCTGTATGTAGTCATGTTTGATCAAAGCCAAAGCCATATAACTCAGTTGTGAGAATGTTAATTCATCGAATGAGAACATCGGCCACATTCATTGAGACTCAGTTGTGGTGAATTCTTGTGTTTCTGGCAGCTGAACTCTTTGATTACTCGATGACTCGATCGGTCTCTGTATCTTCTTAGCAACGACTCCCCAAGAGTTCATTCTAGTACACACTAATGTTGAGGTCTTTTGTGTTAAAAACATCATCTCGTTTCTCGTCTAAGTGGCTAAAGTGGGGGAAGTATCGGCATTATTGGACTCATGTACGTGTGGGGGACTCGTGGAGCCCTGTCAGCCGCTTTCGCATAACAAAAATAACTTCTTCTTTTTTTAAAGAAAGATAAAGACTTTATAAAAAAAAGAATCCAAGATTACCTTTCCTCCGTATGGGTTATGTTGAATGGTTATCATCCAGGAAATAAAAGGAAAACATTAGTTGCAATCTATTTGTTGACAAGCAAGAAGACTATATATAATGCAAAATAACACAGTATATAACAAGAATATACAATGCAAAACAGTTTGAACATCTATATTTCATTCAAAAGATCATCCATGAACATTGTTGGTATATAATGTGATTCGGGGATTCGATAATCTCTGAACACCTACTTACTTTGTGCTTATATTTGCGGTGGTGGTTTTATATGCAGATAGTTCCTTTCCTAGAATTGTTTTAGACATTGAGAAGGTAGTCAATGGTAGCTAGTGATCGAATAACCTAACTTTCAATCTCATTACAAGTGAACTTGGTCCATAATAATAAGTTGTGGATTATAGTCACAGAGTTCAACTTTGAACAAACTCACCCAAGCTACCACTGAAGAATTCTTCACAATGACACCAATACCTCCAGAGTTGGACGTTTTGATCGAAAGCACCATGATCTAAATCGATCATGAATTAATTGATAAGAAGTGTGAAGGGAAAAAAAATTAACTTACTGAATTCATTTATTCAATCTCACGTACGTGAAGTATAAAATTTGCAATCATTTCAATCAAACGAAAAAAGGATACATTTTGCAGGATACAGTAAATTACAACTTGTGCATGCACTTGGATGTAAAAGATGAAAAAGAAAAAAAAAATTGAGAAATCAACGGTACCTATAACTACATTACCGAATTTTCACCCAAATGCCTTCACTTGGAATCTGCTGATGAACCACATATAGAAGAAAATATCCGGACGGTGCAAGATTACCGGAAGCCGGCGTCGTAACCTCGACTTGAAACGTCGAGTTCCCCAGTGCTCTCACCGTCTCGGAAGCAAGAACCACTAGCCTTTGATTCATCGAGAACGAATGCGTAGTAAATGAAGGTGACACCATTGTAACAGACACCGTGTCCAGTGCCATTGTTCCCGTTATCGAAAATGAAACCGTTAGCTTCTCTCCATAACCAACCTCAGCTTGTGACGAAGGTGACAAGGTGGTCGGACGTACACTTGCAAACTTGGAGTCCAAGTAATTAGGAGAGAATGCTTCTAAGGACAGATCGGTTGGGAAAAGCACGTTTGAGAATACGTAACGTTCGTGAGGGTTACTACCTCCAACAAGAACCCTTCCATCACGTAGCAATACTGCAGTTGAGTGGTACATGCGTGAAATGGCGCTCGGGTTTTGTAGCTCGAACCGTGAGCCTGTCGCATTATCGGGCTTGTAAACAACCGGGGTCCGAACCGGGTGACGCCCGAGCTCCCACCCTGCGGTTCCTTGTGCGGCACCGTTGATAATCAAAACGTCACCATTGGGAAGTAACGTCATGTCACCCATGATTCTAGCTAGAGGCATGTCTTCCATAACCCACTCCGGGTTCGGGTCGGTTATTTTGATCCTGGCGCATGACCTCAATGAATCCATGTAAGTCTTTTTTAAGGCTTTAGTATAAGCGCCGAAAGGAGCTCCACCGCAGACCAAAACCTCAGCTTCTGCAGCCTGACCTTTTGTGCTCTTGAGAGGTAGCAACACCGCCGAACCGGTGCTCGGATACGACCGTGGTTCCCCACCGGGTATTGTGGGGTACGTCTTCACAGTTTTACCGGCAACATAGTCGAACAAAATGGCTCGGTTGTTAGCAAAGATGAAAAGGTTGCCGTCCATATTGAGAAAGACAAATGGGTAGAGATTGTTTTCTATGGCGGCGCCATCACTTGTCTCTTGAAGAAAAGGCAGATTGAGAGCGGTCATTGAGCCTTCACTCTTTGGGTAAAACTCGTAGCTGAACTGCCCACGTCCGCCGATGATTATTTGCCGTCCATCTGGAAGAATATGGTCGGTGGCGTACCATCTCCAGTTGGCTAGCACATTTCCAATTTCTTCCCAGTCACAAGTAGCACAAGGAGTAAAAACCCTAACCATTTTCTCTCCATCGTTGTAACCTCCTGTTTGGACCAGACTTCCGTTGGGATTTACTGCTCCTGATGAGCACCAGGTGTCCGTGAATACGAACAGAGGACGGACTGTGTTAGACGCCACATCATACTCCGCGGAGTGAGCGGTGCAGTCGACTTTAAGGGTCGTGTCGTTGGGGTTGTTGCGGCAGACGCCGTTGGGGAGGGAGAGGTTAGATGGTCCAAAGTCTGTCCTGTCGAACATGACCACGCGATCGTTGTGGAGGAGTTGCATGTGCATGGCGGAAATGCCGACGTTTTTCGTAAGCAGCTCCCATTTGCCGACGGCTGCGTGGGTCGGGGAAGAGAGAAAAGTGGAGATAAAGAGGAATGAAAGAATGAGATGGGGTAGAGTCGGGCACTTCTTCATATCGATTTGATTATCTAGCTACTATTGGCCCTTGGTGGTCTTTTGGTCTCAGGATATATAATTCGTCTCTCTATAAATGGTTGCTGCTGTGATTTGAGCTGTGAGTAGTATCTGACATTGTCGCCTTTATATAGCAGTGAGCTTGTGATTTGTTCTTTGTTGTGGTTTGAAATTTAATAAAATGATCATTCTGCACGTTCTGGGTTTGTACATGCAATCGAGTTTGTAAGGTATGTTAACTTGTTAAGTACCTAACCTTAGCTACTTTATATTCCATTAATATATAATATTGTATGATTAGAGTTTAGGGTTGGTGCTAGCTTCAGCTGTAGCAGGATATATCATTTCTTTCTTCTTCTTCTTTTTCTGTTTTCTTTTATCTGATAGGTAAATGTATGTGGAAAATGGTAATTATTCTAGATACTTGAATCAGTTCAATGAGTGCATGCAGGCATGATAACTCGTTTTCCGGTAGCGGTGCAAGAAATCGAAACAGATGATCGGAACAGCATCTAATGCTATCTGTATAATATTCTCAATGAACGTACGCATATATACATGATCTTCGTCTTTGTTTTTTTTTTTCTTTATTTTTGGGGTAGAATAATTTGCTTTAGCATATTGCATTTAATTACTTATAGTATATGTTAGAAATTAATTTGAAATTAGAGCAGTTGCATGGCTTAGTACATTCTGTCGCGGATGGTGATTTTGTGGCAGATAAACCAGCGGGGGGTGCCGGGATTGTAACGAAAAGGGGGAAATTGCGGTTGCAAAAACTGGAGCAAGGTGGTGGTGATCGAATGAGATCTCTTAAAAGTTAAAACTGGAAATGTAATATTGTCTAGTTCCTATATATATGTTCCTAGAGAGTGCAACATATATAGTTGCCAATGAAAAAAGTTGGAAGTTGGAACGTTCTGAAGTTGGCGACAATTCAATGGGCAAAATGCAATTTTAGATCGTGCATTTTATTAAGGTATAATATTGACTTTTGGCACAGAAATATTCTTCTTATCATATCGATTGCTATTTTTTATATGGCATCTATTTTGTCAACTTGATTAGAGTATGTGTCTAATCTTAACTAACTAAATAATGGTTTAGGTCACACCAATAGCGTGACGTCGGTAGTTCCTTGATTAATCCCCAAGTCCCTACAAAACAAGGATGCACTTAACTTAGTCGACAACATTTTTATAATCTAGCAATGTGGTTAAGGTTTTAGTTTCCACGTATGGACTTATGATTGGGGTTTTTAGTTGTATATGTGTATACGTTTGTGATTAAGATATTCAATTCCATATTTCCATGTACAAATATTTGTAGTTAAAGTTTTCAATGTTATGTGCAATGTGCATATATGTTATTGATTTATTTTTTCTCAAAAAAAAAATGTTTTTTGAGTAGTGCTACAGACACCAAATTTTTATACCAAAATCTTATACCGAATGATGTGGCATGTTCCAACTCATCAGCTTTATTTGGAAGGAATAGCTACATGGATTTTCTATACTATTTTTTATATCAGAAAACATTAAAATCAATATATTCTTTTCTAGTTTTTATCAATAGATTTTAAATCAATCAATCATCGAAAAAAAAAGAAGATTTAAAATCAAGAAAAATGAAACATTTCCAAAAAAAAATCTAGATCCTTTAAAAGGTCGTCATCATATAAATCAAGAGCAGATGAATCATATGTCATCCAACTCTATGGATATGTTGTTGGTTGATCTGGTGATTATTTCTTTGTGTTTAGATACTTTCTTTTTATCTTTGTATATAACTTAACAATGACAAAATTGTAATTATAAGTTAACAATGACAAAACGAAATGAATTGCAGTATAAGTATAACAAAATGAGAATCCTATATATTATTCTTTAATTCAATCGTTCAGTTCAGATGTGTGAAGAATAGTTTTACGAAGAGAGAGGAGTGTGGGAAAGAGAAACGAAATTCTGGTAATTTGAGCGGTTTTAATTGGCTTCCATTAGAAACACTAAAGAATTCGAAATGATGCTCAACAACTTAAACGAAGAAGATAATTTTTTTTCTATTAAAGAAGAAATTTATGATATATTCTCATATTTTTATTCATTTTTCTTTAGGTACAAATGTATTCTTATCTTTTTATTCATTTTTCTTTAAGTACAAATGCTATGATATCCATATCATCACCTAATTAGTAGAAAAATTGATGATATGGTAAGTGCCACATCATTCGGTATTAACATTTGTGATAAATTTTTGGTACGTGTCTCAAGCATTTGCCTTGATTTATTTTATGATACAAAACTAAAGTGACCCATAAAAGTTAAAATTAAAAACTGCCAGAATATTAGACAGATAAAGGCAGCTTGTGAGACCGGCCAACTATCGATTGTAGTTTCTAAAGAAATGGTGAACAATGAATTTGTTGTATTATCAATGTTAATCAATACATGGAATATATACAAGTAATGCAGCAATCAAAACACCTACAACTAAAGCCTTGAAGCCGTGATCCACAATTAGTGGGATTCTGCCAAACCTAATAAGGAAATTAACTAGATAACTATGTAATCGTGGGATTCTGCTAACCTATATACTAAGGAAACAAGATAAAGACATAATTACAATTTATTTCTCAAACTCCCCGTCAAGTTGGAGAGTAGTGTAGATCATGAACTCCCAACTGGGCCCGTAATGTTAAAAATTGATCTTTCCCCAAGGCCTTCGTAAACAAGTCTACCAATTTGAGGCGTGTAGGTACATATGAAGGGCGAATCATGCCAGCTTGCAATTTTTCCCGAACTATATGAGAATCGATCTTAATGTGTTTCGTATGTTCATGAAAAACTTGATTTGCTGCTATATGTAAAGCTGCCTGATTACAAGGTTCTAAAAAACGCTGGGAGCTAGTCGGGCGGACAGCGTCCAAAAGATTAATCGGGGATTAATCGGATTTATATTTTTGTATTTATTTTATTTTTTAATAACAAATAATTATATAAATACAATTAAAATAGGTATTATAATGTCTAAAAATAATGAAAAAAAAACAACATATAATGCTGAAAATAATGAAAATATATAACATGTGTCCTTAAAAATGTACTAACAACAATGTTCTAAGGAAAATAAGAAATACAATTCAACATTTCAACAACAATGTAATTGAAGCAAGTAAGAAATGCAATTAAACAACAATGTCCTTAAGAAAATCCGAAAATAAAAAACACAATTCACCAACTAGGCAACAATGTCCAAAAAACAATTCAAACAAAGTCACTCAAATTAACAACTAACAAAGTCATCATTCATCAATCATCATTCATCAATTAGACAATTACCAATTACCAAGTTCAAATTCAATGAATTGACGATACTGACCTGAAGATTGAACAGTGAAGAGCGCGCTTTGCCGTGCGGGGAGAAGATTGTCGCGCCTTGCCGGGACCGAGATGAGCACGCTTTGCCGCTGTGCGAAGCAGCCTTGCCGTCGTGCCTTGCCGAATTGTCGCCGGCTTGTGACTGGGAACGAGTGAGAGTCTAAGAGAAGGAGAGACTAGAGGGGATGAGAGAGGAGAGAATAGAGACAGAGAGGAGGGACAGAGATGATGAGAGACGAAGAGAGGAGAGATATAGATGAGAGAGTGAGAGACGAAGAGAGGAGAGTTGACATAGATGAGAGATGAAGAGAGAACTCAGAAGACTGAGAAGAGAGAATAGAGGTGAGTCCGTGAGGCAGTTAGCGACTTAGGGTAATAGTTTTTATTTTTATTTTTATTTTTTTTCGTTTTCACTAAAAAAAAAAAAAACGTTTTTTGTTCGCCTAGCCGACTAGGCTCTGCCCAGCCACCTAGGCGCCGCCCAGGCGGCCAAAAAACGGCCAGCCGCCTAAACCCGCAGATTTGCCTAAAATCGGGACGGTAACCCTTCTCCGAGCGCCCAGGCGGCGCCTAGGCAGCCGCCTAGGCCGTTTTTTAGAACCTTGCCTTATTATCACAAAACAAAGATGTAGGATGTAACTGTGAGACTTTCAAATCATGTAGTATATAACGTAGCCATGTCAAATTTGCTGCTATATGTAGAGCTCCCTGATTATCACAAAAACAAAGATGTAGGATGTAACTGTCACTACTAGAAAAGGCACTTAGGTAACGAAATATTTTCAATTCGTCATCTAAGAGAACACTTTAATGACAAAACAGTTTTCGTCACCTAAGTAATTTTTTTCGTCATCTAAGTAAGGTAATGTGATGAAATACTATATTCATCACCTAAGAGCTCACTTAGGTGACGAAAACACATTTCGTCATGTAAGTTATACTCCAGGTGACAAAAAAAATTTTCGTTACCAAAGTTTTGGAGCACTAAGGTGACGAAACTTTATTTTGTAGTCTAACAACTTACTTTTGTGATGAAAATAAATTTGTCATCTAACATCTTTACTTAGGTGACGAAACATAAAGTTTTGTAAAAATAATAATCTCACCGTCCGACGTAGTCAAGGTTTAATTATCACAAAATGAAAATTCAACCGTATAATATGATCAATGTACTTAAATACGGCTATGAAAAAAAATTCACATGTTTTCGATAACGTTTAAGTCTCGATCCACGCGGTGAACATTAAAACAACATCATTTATTACACGAAAATGCTCTTAATTACCTACCCCTATATGACCTAGTTTGGTTGATTCTTCCATACACAAAACTCTCACGTTGATGAGATGTAACCACCCATGTAAAAATTTGAGGACGTTCACCTCTTGACGATATGGCTCCCCATAGGGAAGTATAAGTTTAAATAGGGTTGACCGCTTCTATCAGAGACCAAACGTTATCGAAAATATGTGATTTTTCAACCATAGTCGCATTTCACCATACCAATCACATCTTATTTCACAAGATTTTTGAAAATATTGCTTCCTCCCTATAGTTGGCTCACAAAGATGTATACTTGCATATAATCTACGAAACAAGTTATACCACATTAATAGACACGTTGTGGTTCCGATGGCTAAATTTCACAAAATAAAAATTCAACCGTCTGATATGATCAGTGTACTTAAAATACAGCTATGAAAAAAAATTTATCCGTTTTTTAAAAACGGTGAGATCTCAATCCACGCGGTCAACATTAAATTAACGTCATTTATTATACGAAAACGCTATTATCTATCCCTATATGACGCCACTTTACCTTAAGTGACCTCTCATATATATATATATATATATATATATATATCCATATAATTTAAAAAAAACCCTAAAACTAAAATACCTAACTGGCTAACTCTCTCCTCTGCGTCTCTTGATCTCTTCTCTTCTAACACTTGAAGGCAGAAGAAGATCTTGTTCCTATTCATCAAGATTTGAGCATGGACACCAGAGCTGTTGTTCCTCCACAACCCAGAGTTATTCATCGATTTTGATCTCACCCAAGTGCTTGTTTCTCTTTTCTAGTTCGTTATTCTTTGTGGGTTTCGTGGTTTTGGTTTAGATGCGCAGTAAAAGTTGTTCAATTTTGTGTGGATTTCTTAAAGGAATTGTCATTTCTATCGTGTTTGGACTAATGAGTTTTATATTTTTAGGATGATGTGGTGTAGTTCTTGATGAGTTTTGTATCAGTAGAAGAAAGATTGTTTAAATTGATGGGTGATGATGCTTGAATTGTAGAATTGTCTTAATGACCTGATTATTGGTTGGGTAGGGTTTTTCCTCTAGATTGCTTTCTTGATTTGAACATTGTATTCATCTTGATCTGCCTTTTGTATTCTCAAATTTAAATGATTTTGGTGTGATTTTGGTCTTGATTTTGGTGTGTGCTCACTGCTCAAGTTGAAGGACATTGATGTGTTTGTACTTCTTATTACATATACTTGGGAAGGACCTGTTTAAAGTGCTGATGAGGGAGAAATGGGGAGCAAGAATGAACTCAATAAAAGATTTGGGGGAAGAGATTTTGAGTCAAATGGATGTCATGATGATGTTGGTTGATGTTGGTTGATGTCATTTTGAGTCAGTTTATGTTGGTTGATCCATTTAGTTTCCTTGATCTGTAATAATCATGTTTGGTTGTTGTTTGGTATGTTTTGTGTTGGACTATTGGGATTTGAATGATTCCATAATGAACTGATGAAGGGAAATGAGCTTAAAATGTATTGATTACAGCTGCACTGCAATAATCATGTTTGAGCCCGAAAATACCTGAAAGCTCGAAAAAAGATAAACAGGCCGAACTCAATCGGGCTTAAAAACTGTAAAGGCCCAACCCGACTTGATATTTTCGTGTTTCAGGTCGGTTTTTCTGAAAACCCGAACCGACCCGACCCGAGCCCAGCCTATCCACAATTAGTGGGATTCTACCAAACCTATTGAGGAAACTAGATAACTATGTAATTGTGGGATTCTGCCAAACCTATTGAGGAAACTAGATAACTATGTAATTGTGGGATTCTGCTAACCTACTAAGGAAACAAGATAAAGACATAATTACAATTTATTTCTCAAGATAGTTAATTGAACAAGGTTAGCAATCTCGTCCCACCAGAAAGTTTTCATAACGCTAAATATGTCGAAATTCGATAGAATCTAATCGTAAAGCCAAATGACACGAACAATATATATTCTTGATTCTCCTAAGAGTAGAAGTACCCTATTATTAGCGATATCAATGAGTGCCTTAGAACCGCCTTCAACAATAAGGGGAATTATTATTTGTACCCGGAACACCACATGTACGTCTTATATTCCTCTTTAATCTCATTAGTCCAAATGTTTTATCTTTATTTTTTATTGGTGTATTTAATTATTTTTTTCCACCCCATGTTGGTCCCCACATGAATCTTAGTTATATGATTAGCCTAGTACACCATATGACAGTATCACGTGGTGTTCCGAGTACATGAAATAATTACTCCAACAATAAAAGACGTACATATGGCCATGCATGTAAGACATGCAGCTAAAAGTCCAGCCCTTATAGCACAAACTTCAGCTTGGAGGACTTACGTCTGTGAATTAATCCCCGATTAAGCAACAAGAGATTTTCCCTGATTATCTCTCAGGATGCATTATGTATGTAATTAACCTGCGCACTACCAGAAATTTCATTTTGGGCGACGAAAAAAAATCGTCGCCCTGTTAACAAATTTCGTCGGCCAAGAACTTGGGCGACGACAGGTCGTCGGCCAAAACGTCGTCACCAGAAGTGCGTCGGTCAAGAACTTGGGCGACGACAGTTCATGCAGCACCTTGTTTAGAATAAAGCTCAAAGCCATCAAAATTAAGTTTGATATACTGAGCTAGCTAGGTGGAGGAGCTAAGTTTCTATTTAATCACGAACTTGTGAACTAATCATTATTTTTTTTTTTGAATTAGAACTGTGTACGTACACATCACTATCATATCTCACACCATATATTGTGACTAACCGCAATTTACAAATATATTTGGACTTCATAAATTTAAGTTAATTAAGGACGATATATATGTAAAGGCAAATAGCTGACGTTAAGAATTGACCTAGGATTCAAAATGGACGTTTCCCATTCATTCTTAAGTGAAATATTATCCAATATAAGACTACTAATGAATAACATGCATGCATGCAAAATTTCCAAGGTGAAAAGTTTGATTGGGTTAATTTGTAGCATGATGTGTTAGACATCTGTGGCTGTCATATTCCAAAGCTCGATCAACTTGGAAATTTTGCTTAAGCGCGCAGTTGGTGCACCCAGGCCTCATTTAGATTTGCCGGCCCATTTTGGCACGCAGAAAAGTTTATAGCTTAATTGTCTCTGCGAAGGAATCAGAATTTTCTTTCAGGGTGGGGAAACAACTTGGACATCGTTAATATTATCAAAAGTGAATCCAGCCTTTGCCTTTCGGTGCCGACAATCTGGAAAGAACAACAGAACAATTCTACACCAGTTTACTTGCTGGTTTAGGTCTTTTTTGATGAAGCATGCATCTGCCAAATAAAGCAATATTTATTTGATCAGTTTTTGGTTTAAACTATATATGGGGACGATTTTAATAGAACATACAAACACATGATTAATTAATGCATTTCCAACAAACGAGCTTCACTTAATTAACAGTTGAAGTAGCTAACTAACAGAATGAGACTAATTAAGACGTGCTTAATTCTTAGTACAATATAAATTAGTACTCTAGCTAATTAGACGACATCATGTTTCAGGAGGCTGATCATGAAACAGTTTGTTCGATCTTTGATCTTGTTGGCGGGTCACATCAATATCCGAATCGGTTTACAATTTATATCCTTTTCTTTTGTGATGATCTTATTCTTTCAATAACGAACAATCGATCTGGCATTCTGGCTAAGTTTATTTTGAGGTGTGTTAGTAACAGAAAACATGCACGTCTTCTGGATATATGTGTTTACACACAAACACACTAGTATATAAAACTCTTTTGGTCAATTTATTAGAGTATATATGTACGGGATTATTAGTCCAAGACATTCTTAATCTTTGTGTTCTTTGTTTGAGCCTCTATCTGTGTATGCTTAGTTAGTTTCATCAGCACCTACATATTGGAAGTCTTCCCCAATCATTTCTCTTGTTGGTGTTGAAATATATTCTAAAACCATTTATATATAGAAGTCAAAACCTATGCATATCCCTCTTCTGATTTTCTCCCAATCATTTTCTTGTTGGTCTTGTAATATTATAAAGTGATGTAAACCATATATGCATGTAAGTCAAAAAAACATATGATTCATGAACCTAGAAACCCAGGGGGGGCACTTAACCATTTGAATGATCGAGGACAATGCAAACCATTGTTGCAACGAATTAACATCAAAGCTTTGAGTTTTTAACAAAATGTTTCAGAAAGTTATTTCTACACCCAAAAGAAACCAAAGATGAAGATCATATATATGTAATATCCAAACGCGTACGTCTAAAGAGAATATTACAGCTAATGAACTAGATGCTGTTTCATCTTAAGGCTAGATAGTACTATGAATGGGATTGAATGCACTAATTATCAAGAGTAATTACCATTTCCACATTTACCAACCAGAAAAAACAAAATCAAAATAACAAATGAATCCATCATGGAATATAATCGATCCCTTAGTAGCATGGAAATCTTGTTGTGTTCCTGTGGATGAGGGTGACTTAGGTTTGAAGCAACTTGTGGTTCTTAATCGATCCTTTTTACTAAAGTGTTGTTGGGAGATATTTTCATGTCCATCAGAGGGATGTTCTTTTATCAGGAACAGATTTTCTCAATGTCGCTTTTATGCCTCCTTCTCTATATGGCTTGGAGTTTGTCATTTTTGGGGTGTTGTCAAAGAAAATTCTCAATGGTTGATAGGCTCAGGAGACAATATATTTTTTTGGCATGATAATTTTATGGAGAGACCTATTGTTGATTATTTTGGTGCTCATGATGGTCTGCAAGGATCAAGGATTTGGTTTCTGCTTTTATTGTTGATGGTTCTTGGGTGCTTCCTGATCTACTTCAACTTCACTTTCCAGCTTTGTGTAATGAAATTGAGCAGGTCCCTCTTGCTACTAATGCTTTGATGGAGGACACTCTCATTTGGATGCCTTCGTCTTCAGGAGATTTGACAGCAAAGCATGCATACCAATTTCTAGGGCATCCATCTCCCTCCATGCCTTGGGGTAAGTCCTTATGGTCTAGATTTATTTTGTCAAGAATGTCTCTACATGCTTGGAAGGTTTTGAAAGGGAGAATAATTTGTGATGAGCTTTTACAACATCGAGAAGTGTCTTGGGTTTCAAGATGTGAGCTTTGTGGTGCATGTACTGAGCCCTTACAACATATTTTCTTGTATTGTCCCTTTACAGCTGCTACATGGTCTTATTTCTTATCTCTTTTTGATCTGGGGGTTACTCCTCATACAATTGTGGATTTATTTCACAAAGGTCTAAGTATGGGTCGTAGCTCGCAGCTTAAGGAGCTTTGGTTGATCTGTTTTACATCGATTTTATGGTTTGTATGGCATGCGAGGAATAAGACCAGATTTGATAGTAAGTCGTTATTTGTGGCTTCAATTTGTCATCTCCTTTTGAGGCACATAATTAGAACGGCTAGTCAGCTTGCAAATTGTCCAATGCATAATTCAGTTCAAGATTAACGGATAATAAAGAGTTTTGGTGCAGAGTGTCGATTGGGAAGAGCTCCAAAAGTTATTGAGGTTGTTTGGCATCCTTCAGTCATTGGGTGGGTGAAGATTAATTCGGATGGTGCTTGGAAGCATGCAGAGGGTGTTGGAGGTTTTGGTGTTGTTTTTCGTGACTTTAAATGTCATGTTCTTGGTGCTTTTTCTTCCAACATTGACATTCCTAGTTCAGTAGCAGTAGAGGTGATAGCAGTTATAGTTGCTATTAAGCTTGTTTGGGTACGTGACTGGAAGTACATTTGGTTAGAGGTTGACTAGTCGCTTGTGTTAGACTATCTATGGTCTCATTTGCTTGTACCTTGACATCTACGTGTCCGTTGGCTTAATTGTTTATGTTGCATATCAGAGATGACCTTTCGATCTTCTCATATTTTTCGTGAAGGTTGCATATGCTCTGGCTAATCACGGTACGTCATTAACACAAATGATTTGATATGATTTAGATCCTCCTGTTATTTTGTCATATTGTAGTAGTGACCTTATAGGTCTTCCCCAATTTCGGTTTTCATAGTTTTGTTTCGTTGTTATTTTGTTATGAGAGGTTTTAGTCTAATCCCCTCTCTTGATGTTTTTTTTTAATACATAAAAGTGTTAGGGTTCATTCATTTCTCACTCATCTTTCAGCCAAAAAAAAATATAAAGTAGTTAAGGCTAGATATAGGTGTACGTACCTTCCTACTGGGGAATTCGATTTGCAGTTACAAACCCAGAACATGCAGAATCATTTTATTAATTTTCAAACCAAAGCAAAGGAACAATTCACAAGCTCACTACTATATAAAGGCCACTATCCCAGACACTACTCACAGCTCAAATCATAGCAGAAAGCATTTACAGATAGACCAAGTATTCTGAGACCAAAAGACAACAAGCCAAGTAGCTAGAGAATCAAATCAATATGAAGAAGTGCCCGACTTTACCCCATCTCATTCTTTCATTCCTCTTCCTATCCACTTTTCTCTTCTCCCCGACCGACGCCGCCGACGGCAAATGGGAGCTTCTTCTGAAAAACGTCGGCATTTCAGCCATGCACATGCAGCTCCTCCACAACGACCGCGTGGTCATGTTCGACCGCACCAACTTTGGACCATCCAACCTCTCTCTCCCTAATGGCGTTTGCCGCAAAAACCCCAACGACACGGCCCTTAAAGTCGACTGCACGGCTCACTCCGCTGAGTACGACGTTGCGTCTAACACAGTCCGTCCCCTGTTCGTGTTCACGGACACGTGGTGCTCGTCGGGAGCAGTAAACCCCAGCGGAAGTCTGGTCCAGACTGGAGGTTCCAACGAAGGAGAGAAAAGGGTTAGGGTTTTCAATCCATGTGCTACTTGTGACTGGAAAGAGATCCAGAATGGTTTAGTCAACCGAAGATGGTACGCCACAGATCATATTCTTCCTGATGGACGGCAGATAATCATCGGCGGAAGAGGGGAGTTCAACTACGAGTTCTACCCCAAAAGTGCAGGCTCAATGACCGCTCTGAATCTGCCGTTTCTTCAAGAGACAAGTGACGGTGCCGCCATAGAGAACAATCTCTACCCTTTTGTTTTTCTCAACGTTGACGGCAACCTTTTCATCTTTGCCAACAATAGAGCTATATTGTTCGATTATGTTGCCGGTAAAGTAGTGAAAACGTACCCCACAATACCCGGTGGAGAGCCGAGGTCGTATCCGAGCACCGGTTCGGCAGTGTTGTTACCTCTCAAGAGCACAAAAGGTCAGGCTACGGAAGCTGAGGTTTTGGTCTGCGGTGGAGCTCCCAAAGGCGCTTTTGTTAAAGCCTTGAAAGGGACTTACATGGATGCATTGAAGTCATGCGCTCGGATCAAAATAACCGACCCGAACCCGGCGTGGGTTATGGAAGACATGCCTCTAGCTAGAATCATGGGTGACATGACGTTACTTCCCAACGGTGACGTTTTGATTATCAACGGTGCCGGACAAGGTGCCGCCGGATGGGACATCGGGCGTCAACCGGTTCTGACTCCGGTTGTTTACAAGCCTGAAAATGTGGTCGGGTCACGGTTCGTGCAACAAAACCCGAGCGCCATAGCACGCATGTATCACTCAACTGCAGTATTGCTACGTGATGGAAGGGTACTTGTTGGAGGTAGCAACCCGCACAATCGTTATGAGTTCTCAAACGTGCTTTTCCCAACCGAGCTTGCCCTAGAAGCATTCTCTCCTAGTTACTTGGACGCGCAATTCGCAAGTCTACGCCCTAGCATCATTTCACCTGGGTCACAAGTTAGGCTTGGTTATGGAAGGAGTCTAGCCGTTCGATTTTCTATAACGGGGACAATAGCACTAAACTCTGTGTCTGTTACGATGGTGTCACCTTCGTTTACTACGCATTCGTTCGCGATGAATCATAGGCTAGTAGTTCTTGCTTCCGAGAAGGTTAAAGCACTGAAGAACTCGACGTTTGAAGTTCAGGTTACAACACCGGCTTCCGGTAATCTTGCACCGGCTGGATATTATCTTCTACATGTCGTTCATCAGAAGATCCCAAGTGCGGGCATTTGGGTCAAGATTCGGTAATGGAGGTGTGGCTACATACAGTTATTGCCTTGTCGATTTTTCCTTTTTCATCTTTTAGATTAATGATTCTTACAGTATTTACATGTTGTAAGGTACGTGAAATTGAATAATGTCAGTAAAATTAATTTGGTTCCTTCACACGTCTCAAGTTCTTATCAATAATTTCCCGATCGATCTAGATCATACATGGTGCTTTCGATCAAACGCCTAACTCTTCAGAGGTAGGGAAGTTTGTTCAAAGTTGAACTCTGTGACTTCAAGCCACAACTTACAGACTAAGTTCACTTGCAATGGTTAGAGTAAAACATAGGTTCTTCACTACCTTATAAAATGTCTAAACCAGTTCTATGAAGGAACCATCGGTCTGCACAGCCTCTAATATTACGCATCAAAAATCATCACCAAAAGAATATGAGCAAATAGGTCTCTCAGAAATGAGCGAATCCCATTATGTACCACGCACAGTACCAGCACTGAAGGCCAGATTGCCAGTGCCTCTGATGATGAGGTAAACTCATTGCCAACCTCTCTAAATTTAACATACATCTTTGCGTTCTCAGGGAACTTAGCTTCCAAATAAGCAACAGTGGTTTGATACATCGATGGCACCGTAGGCGTGCTTTAACCATAAAAACGTGAAAATCTTAGGAGTAAGATGAATCTTTCAAATGAAATCACACTTCCAGTTTTCAAAAAGTAAAAACATACAAGTTAAAGATTTATATCAAGATTGAGCTGCAACACATTCAGGCATCGAACGTCAGAAAATAGCTCAAGTTCTATCACTAGATTAGTTTGACTGGAGATCAGCATGTTTGAGCTTCACTTGTGATGCTCATGCTTTTTACCTCGATTCCGATAAGATTTAAAAACCGAACATAAAATCATTAACCAGGTTTTTCTTTAAGGATCACTGGGCATCCAAAAACAAATGTCATCCAGCAGAAAACCAGTAGCTGAAGAAGGTGGTTGATGCAGAATTGAATGGCCTGATGAACCGCATCACGTCTGTGATTGGCTAGGCACAAATGAGACCATCTAAGAGAGGTGAAAACTATCAGTTTCCAGCCTTCAAAATCTAGACAAAAAACTTCAGAAGTTGATTCAGTGATCACTTTATTATGACATGCAAAAGAACTAGCATCTTCAATCCCCAAAACAAGCCAGCACCTCGGCATCAATTACTTAACACATATACTCAAATTAAGCAGGAAGCCTTTTATCCATTCTATATTATTTCTCAGAGTATTTCCTGCGCCACTTTTACAACTTCCTTCTAGCTACATCAACATTCAGCTAGAACGATGCCCAGCAGGACTCTTCCAAGCAGAAAGCTATCTTATCCTGGCCTAATGCTACTAGTCTACTACTAGAGGTTTGAGACTTATAAGCCACATCAAGGATAAAGTTGGGAGGGCTAAAAGGCATTCAAAACCCAGGAACAAACAATTTGTTTGTTCCTCCATTTCCATATAAAAAGATGAAAAGAAAGTTCGCATACCGGCAGAGACTTTTAGCATCGAGTCTTACAAGGAGCACTAACAGCCACTCATCCATTCCAATCGAGGTTGACAGAAAGATTTGAGTTAATAGGACTTGGGATACAGAGCCAACCTATCTAACTGAGGGGCAACCTCTCAAAAAGATGAAGCATAGTTTCATGGGCAAAGAGAGCAGCAAGGATTCAGAGTGAGCTTTGTTTTAGACCACACAACAATTCAACTATTCCAGAGAAACCAGCAGGCAGATTCCTCCTTATTCCATAGGTCTTGAATTTTCAAAATGGCCTTATGACGAGTAAAGACCAGTTCCATTCTGAATAAAGGGATCAATCTGAAGCCATTTTTCAGTCCAGAACTATACAATGATTGATCAGCATTCCTTTGTTCCTATTTTTCTTCTTATTGATTTTTCAGTTTACGTACTTACCTGTTTCCATCATTTATCATGAAGTGTAGTTGCAAATTGCAACCAAAGCTTCAAGGTAATTTAACATCATGAACCCACCAAGCCGAACTTATATTTCACTTGTCCCCGAGAGAAGCTCTGGGGGTGACATTGAAAGTATAACTTAAAATGTGATAACCTAACTAGGCAAGTAAGCTAGTAGGTGCATCCGTCCCACATCGTCCGGGGGAGACAAGTTGCTATGCTTATATGTGCAGAGCTAGCACCTTACATTGAGACGCGTTTTGGAGTGAAACCTCAACAACAAAACCGTGAGGGTCGTTAGGCCCAAAGCGGACAATATCTCAATGGACTGAGCTGGGCTGTTACATTTGGGATCAGAGCCTGTTCCCGGCCGGAAGTGTGCCGATGCGGACGTCGGACCCTTTAAGGGGGTGTATTGTGATGACCTAACTAGGCAACTAAGCTAGTAGGTGCATCCGTCCCACATCTCTCTGGGGAGACAAGTTGCTATGCTTATATGTGCAGAGCTAGTACCTTACATTGAGACACGTGTTAGGGTGAAACCTCAAGAGCAAAACCTTGAGGGTCGTTGGGCCCAAAGCGGACAATATCTCAATAGACTGGACTGGGCTGGGCTAGTTTCAGCTAGTTTACATAGAACAAGCAAGGTCTAAGCACAAAATACTTGCATCGTTTCAGCTAGTTTACACCTGACAGCAAGTATAACATTGGCAACTGAAAGAATGTGTACTAAGCTAATAATGCATAAGTCTAATATCAAGCCCATAAACCAGAAATCATTATATAATATTTGCCTAACCACTAACTCAAGATAACTAGGTTGAGACAAGATTAGGAAACCACCTCAAGTACTCCAGTAGTAAATGTGGTAAACATCTCTTGGGCGCACAAACAGGTTCTTTAGTCTTCATATAGCACCTTCCTTTGATAGGAGAAAATATTACAAAATTCAAACGACTGAATCTAAATGCAATGCAATGAGCCTTTTACCTCCGCCAATTGTTTCCTTTCCACAGAATGTCTGTTTGAGGACAAAATGTTCGGTGGAATTTTTGCTTTCATAGACTCAACACACCAAATTACAGCTATGGAGTGTAATATTTTATTAAGGAAAATAATCTGCATTGATGAAAATTTTAAGGAATTTGTGTTTGGTTCTCTGTTTCCAACTCCATAATGAAATAATCAGATAAACCAACACAAAAGTCGCAGATAATTTCCCTTGATGAAAGTCTTCAACAACATCACACAACATCTTTCAATAAGGCAAATAATATGCATTGCAAGAAATACCTCAGGGAACCACACACAACCCATACCATTATAACCTCAAATCATTGTTGAGAATTAACAAGAATGAACTTCAATAGTTTCAGGGATTCAGGATGTAAACCTCAAGAGCAGCTCAGGTTCCACAATGAGACTATTTTGAAAAGAGATCTGGTAGTCTGTTCGAGCTTCACTTGTGAGTCATAGTTTCTTTTAAAAGAAAAGAAAAAGAAACTGAACATAAAATCTCTTATGATCAATTGAGCATTCTTTTGTTCCTACTATTTTAAGTTTTTATTTGTTTATGTATCTTTCATTTCTCAATCACTTACCAATAAGTACCATCACCCCTACCTCAAAGTTGACTTATCCAAACACAATGCAACCTTGAGCTTGGTACTGACATGCGCCTATGTTTGGAAAATGGGTCAAAACATCAAGCACATAACAAGTGAGAATCTCCTTGAGCATGAAGTATGCAGATGGCCAGAGCAAAGTAGGAAATGATGACTCACGTGTTTAAAAGGGCATGTGTTCTGGCTTCTTTAATAAAATTCTGACCAACATCACCCTCTTAACCACACTGAACAGCCAGGACCAAGGAGGAAGCTTGATTCTCCTGCAGGTTCCTTTTCTGGTGTATGCTGTTTTCGCAACATAGCCTCAGGCTAACTTAGAGTATAATTTTTTTTCTCTCTTCCTTTTGAAGCGCCATTGATGTCAATTATCTTTCGTTCATCTTCTTTATCTCTTCCAGAACAGTGTTCTTCTTCAAGATGATATTCTTAATTGTCTTAAACATTGGGTAACTACTCTGAGTCTCTGATCCCTCTCTGGACTTCCACATACTTAAACTACTTCCCAGTCCATTCCTCTTCCTTCTCATACTTCTTTACATTCTTAAAAGCAAAATCTGTGTGACAGAAACAATTGATTTATGCCATCAATTACTAACAGATAAAAGATGGTGATCTATATTAAAATGAAAGACTTGAGAGAAAACAAAAAGGCTTCAAGTGCTTCAGTTTCAATCAAGTTGTTGCATGTAATTCACCAAGTAACCCCTAGACTCAGCATCTCATGAAAGATTGTTTCTAACATTCTTGTGGTTGATTTTGTATTTCCTATACAGGAGATACCTAAATTTGAATCTACAGTTTTCTTCATACACGTTTTGTTGTTGTTCGTTTATCTTCACAACCAAAACAAATGCAAGATGCAAAAATAGTGTGACTCCAAAATGCTTAGTTTATATCAATGCACTGCAGGGATTGGGGACCATGCAACAGAATGGGTTCCATGTAACTTTATCTTCAACAAATAGTCCAGCTCTGGATGCAGGTCAAAGCAAGTGAAAGAAATACCTATGGCAGGAAACTCTACATAATACTTCTAATTTTGTACCGGAAAAGTATGCACATTATGAAGGCAGTGCACCATGAAAGGAAATGGGTATACATACTTGTTAGGTAATTCAAAATAGAAAGCGGAAAGCCCCAGCCTTATTATCTGAAGATGCCGTACCTTTTTTTCTACGAAAATGTTTCGCACCTAAAGGGAAAAAAAATTAAAAAATCAAAGAATGCACTGAATAAAATTACTATGAGCATCACTAGATTATATGGTGTCCAACTATTAGTTACTATCACTGTGGATGGTTTCAAACCTCCAACGAGCCTTACACTAAAGCTGTTATCCTCCAAATATTCTAGACACCAATACCTAAACCCTGGATGAGTCTATAATTTATATGTTGTCAACTTCCAAGTATTGCTGTATTGCAGTATTGCTTAGACATGCCATATGGTGCATATGATGAACAGTATATCATATGTACGGTTTCCTTTTCATGTTGGAAAATGAGACACATGACATTAAAGAAAACACATTAACTGGTGGCTGATTCTTTTGATAGGTTCACTAATGTAACCCATCGCCCTTACGACATTATATCTTAACAGTGCAAATAAAGACAGAAAAACTTATGTTGAGAAGTCGCTTAAATGAAATGTACGTACAGACAAAATTAGTAACCCATAAACAAAAATTGGTCAATAGTCTAATACAGTAAACACAACACATTAATCAGTGTTCTCAACCTCATACAATTTATATGGCATTTAACTTGTACTGATTATTATCTATCTGCACATGTAAGAAATATAATTAATATCAGAACGACCAAAGAATGTTAAGATATTAGGTCCTGTTAGCTGGGATATTTCTAATTGGGTTTTATAACAAACAACAAATTTGAAATCAACATGGAGATGAATACATAACATTATAGTGTTCACTTTTTTCATTTTCTCTCTCAAAACCTAATATCCATCTTTTCAGACCATTGCTATGCTCTTCAACAGTAGCATATGATCAAAAGAATAAGTAAAGAACATGAGAAAGTAGTACTGGGTAATAAAGGAGTTGCCACTTGTGGCCATAACTTCCATTCAAGATTCTGTTCTCAACTTCTAATAAACAGTCGTACCATAAAGTTGGATAACCAAAGATTTTGAATTCTAAAATTATGGAGTTTAAGGTTTTCTTATTCTATCATCAATTAGGTTTTGGACAGTGGAGACGCCTCAACCTGCCTACCAAGAAATTTTTGCTTTCCAAGTTAATAACTTGCATATGCAGTTCCTATAAACGGCACTGGCTTTTGTTAAGCTGCCACATAATCCTCACTTTCACAATTTACCATTATTGGCAAACAATCTCCTACTGATGAAAATAAATAAATTAAAAGGGAATGCTGAGAGGGTAACTTGCTTCCACACATTAAACTGATATGTTCTTCAGCAATAAAACACAAGCCAATACAATCCAAACAACAGCATTAAGATTTATTAAACTTTACTTGCCTGAAGAGAATCCTAATTTGTTTTTTATTCACTACCAAATCACTCAAATGACTATCAATATTTTCTCCTCCAGCTTATTTTGCCTGTAATTAATTGCTAAGCTGAAGTAATTGCAAAGAATGGGGTCTAACAGTTGCTTATTAAGAACTTACCTGAACGGATAGCTTATTAAGATGACCAACTGGAAGTGGTCTGCCGTTGTTCTTGGCTGGCCAAGCATCATACTTAATTGGTAGACAAGGAAGAATACATCAATAACCACCATCCCCTTCATGCTCCGGATTCAATCCACCACCATAGCCACCAGCATGTTTCTTCCAAACTCTACAAAAGATTATATATTATGAGAAAATAAATGTATCCTGGAGGGTACCAGCATGATATATGTTATCAACAACTCCTGGCCCCTGCATCCAGGATTTGCTAGCCAACTAACACCGAAATTTACACTCAATGAAGGTAGCACGTTAAACAACCCGAGAACAGTCAAAATATACTACATCTTATGTAATACACTAAAGAACTAAAAAATTGTTGTACACAAACATACACACCATGTTAATTAGTACATTATTAGGAATTTATACACATCAAAGAGGCTGCACAGTTATTTCGTCATTGGTATTCCTTCAGATATAAGGATTTATAATTAAATGGAATTTTGGGTCACAGGTAGTTTTTAGTGTTTGGGGGCCAAAGGAGAAGTGTGGTAATAGACTGAAGTAAAAAGACTACAAACACCAATTGTTTTGTTGATAACAAAGATATGAACAAAATAAATATAAATGACATATACCATCAGGGGAAACTAGTACTTTGCATAAAAAAAAGGACAGAGAAAAAAAATGATGCATTCGGATTGTACTATATGAGTAAGACTACAATGAGAAAACTGGTCTTCTCTAATGAAACAATAAATGAGTAAGAATACAAGGTGCCTTCGGTGTGGTGTAATACTCACACCAGACAGCCAAGAAGATGTGAAGGCTACCCCCCAACAACCATCTCTAGTTTGCATTGCCATCTCTGGTCATTATAACAACGCAAGAGTGCAAGCAAACACCTATTGGTCATTGTGGTGTGTGCATTCAATATTAAATTAAAGAATTGAATCAAATTGAAACATTTAAACCATCCATAAAAATCTGGTAGTATTGAATGATGAACTTTTAGAGATCTTGTAGAAGTAATGTGGTATCCAGAAAGGATACGACAGATCCATCCTCACACCCATAGGTTTCTAAGGAAGAGTCATTAGATGTGTTGTTCTCTATTCATCTGAGAAACTGACCAGTTTGACAAACAACATATTGAATATTATCAAAACCATTTCAAACCAGTTGGACCCATGGAATACTACTCTCCTTCTGGTGAGGACCATGACTCCAGTAAAATTCTTATAATAGGTTCCTGTAGTACATGAATCTAACACATTGTATCTTGAAAGTTCATAGAAAGACAGATAAATTATGAGAGGTACACTTTCAATCTGACAATAAAGAAGTTGCTTGTATCAAATGTACTTATCATAAATCAGAATACTCAATCCCGATATAAGTAAATAATATACCAAAACTGGCAAAGTAAACACAATACCATTTGGCCAAGTAAACACAATACCAAAACATATTACTCATTCTCATCAATCCAAACATCTACTAAAGCCTGATCAATATTGAAAGAACCAACTTTACTCAGTATCAAGGCTATTGTATTATGATTTGTGAGATAGGAATTTCGAAGTGCTAGATTTGCCTACCAACCCATTATGAAATGCATGAAAATAAGCATGGAAAGACATAACACTACTGGACTCCTTCCTCCCCCACCCCAACCCCCCTGCCTTCAGTTTCTGAATACCTGGAAATCCCAAAAACCTGCTTTTGCAGATTTGGGTTCAAACTGGGGCCTCCTGCTGAACAGTCAATCTTAACCAAACCCTAATATTTAAGAGATAAGAAACTCTAGGTAGTTACTGTTAGGGGGCTCAAACAATTAAAGTGCTTGTACGTAGTTGCACATGACCATGAATAGAATGAGTAACCAACAAAACGAGGAATTACCTGCTTGAACCATGTCAGCTGTTCCCACCTTTACAGGGAGAAGATGGATTGCTTTCTGAGTGTTCAATGGGATCCATGTTGCCACGGCTTCCATCCAAGTATCTTATGGTTACCAAGTGTCATTCGATAGATTAGCTTTAACTGAACCAAACATTTTCTCTTTTGTGACGCTGTGGACACTTCCATTTCGAAGGAAAAGTAAGGAACATTTTGTGACCTGAGGGCATAAGAACCTTTGGATATTTTTTGTTACTGGATCTGTACCAAAACACATAGGACAATAATTTAATGAAATATGTAAAAAAAAACTATTAGAAGTGTAGCTTTAAAAAGAAACAAGAAGTACCAGCCACTACAGAAAGATCCAAAATAATGTATTCTATCTTGCATTTAAGCATTGCACTTACAACAGAATTGTGTCCCACTGTTTCAGTTATTTGCAATTTACAGTAATTCTTTGCTAATCCAAAGAAGAAAATCAAGGACAATAATGAGTTTGATTTTTGTAACACATGTCTACGGAGTCATTAATCTCAATAATGGACCAAAATTACATTTTAATCAATTGTACGAAAAGAAAGATCAGTAGATTATATCTTGGATAGTGGTGATACTGATACCATGATTTTATTGTATATAAATAGGATAGCAGCTGCTAGCATCAAATATTATTTCATAGTTAAGCCTGCAGGGGGGGTTGGGGGTGGACATTTATCAATTTATTACTAAAGAGTTGTTTACATAATGCTACATATGCCCTAATGTACTAACAATCTTTCTTATAAAAGGTAGATAAAACTAGAGGATATATGATACAGTACCTACATCCAGAAATGAAGGGTGACAGCTTCAAGTGAAGTTTGGGGATGTGGTATTGGGAAGAGACACTGTTAATCAGGCACACTGCAGAGTAGAGGCCTTCCCCAGAGCTAATGGGCACATGCTGATCAATGGATGAAAGAGTAAGTCAATTCCAAAGGCGATGGTTCTTGTGTTAAGCCACACCATTTTGTTGTCAAGAGTGGGTTAGCATGGTTAAAAGCAGTATCCAATTAATTGTCTTGAGATGGTAAAATTCAAATTATGACCTCCCCAGATATCGGATATAGCTCTTCAGTCAAGGATGCCAAGGTGAGATATATATTCTCAGTTTTTGGGTGTCTTTTATCACTAGAAATAAATGTATGGACTCCATTATCCACGTATAACCAACTGCAACCAGCAGTCTTCTTGACCTCTTTCCCTCTCATCTTCTTCCTCAATCTCCCAACCTCCTTCCAGTTACCCTCAGCAGCATAGCAATTAGCCAACTGCACATACCGATCCACGGTACCTCCCCCAAGTTTTATAAGTCTCTCCTCTGTCTCTCTAGTAAGCACTGTAGTGCCATTAACCAGACAAGCATTCAGGAATGACCCCCACACACCGATATCCAACTCTATAGGAATATTTCTCATCAATGCTTTTGCCTTCTCAAGTTGATTAGCCCTGCCATACAAATCTACCATACATGCATAGTGCTCCAGTTCAGGTAAGAGGCTGTAATCTGTTGTCATGGACTGGAAAAATTGCTCACCCACTTCCACCAAACAAGAGTGACGACAAGCTGAAAGAAGTGCTAAAATTGTGACTGCATCAGGCCTAATACCTCTCTTCAACAATTCTTCGAAAATCTGGATAGCTTTAGTTTCACAACCATGGTGAGCATAACCAGCTAATATCACATTGTAAACAACTATATCTCTGTCAAAGACGCCTTTGAAAACCTTTTCTGCATAAGTAATATTCCCGGATTTTGAGTACATATCAATTAAAGCACTGAACAATTTCTTATCTCCTTCAACGTTATTCCTCAAAATGTAAGCATGAAGCTGCTTCCCAGGGTCCAAGGCAGCTTGAATTGCACAGGCACCAAGCACACTGATGAGAATCAAAGCATCAGGAACTATTACTTCCTTTTCCCTGAATTCGCTCAGAAGCTTAAATACAGCTTCATATTGTTGTGAGTTGAGATACCCAGAAAACAAAGCTGTCCATATAACCATACTCCTTTCAGCTAATGAATCAAAAAGCGTCCTTGCTTCCACTAGGTTACCTTGAGAGGCATGACCCGAGATCAATGAAGTGATTGAAAACGGATTTTTACTTCCCATTGCTTCATGAGCTGACTTTGCATAACCCATATTTCCACACTTGCAATAGACATCAACAATGCCACTACTTATAAACGGATTAGAACTCATTCGATTCTTCAACACCCAAGCATGGACTTCCTTTCCTAGTCGGAAGTTCTTCAAACCAGAGCAAGCACCCAAAACACTAGCAACAGTATGCTCATTCCATCGAAATCCACTTTCCGCCATGCGAACAAACAAACTCAATGCCTCCTCTCCACAACCATTCTGTGCATACCCTGAAATCATTGTGTTCCAAGACACAACATCGTTTTTCTCTGCCTCTCTCCAAAACAGATCAACCGCCATTTCCAACTCTCCTTCTCTACAGAAACCCGCCACCATAGCATTCTTCGAAACGGAGTCAACCGCCCCTCTATACCCACTAAACACACCCCACGCATCACGAAAACACCCGCACTTAGAATACATATCAACCAACGAGCTGACTGCGAACGCTCTCAAATCATTAGCAGTTTTTGCCATACAACAATGCAACTGCCTCCCATAACAAACCGCCTCCAGTTTCGCACTCAAGTTGAGCATGGTAGTTAGAGTAACCTCATCAACTCCGATGCAATCATCCCGCAACCGCATTTCCCTAAACAACCTAAGCGCGAAAGGCTCGTAACCGTCAGTGCTAGTGTAGCCAGACAACATAGAGTTGTAAGTGACCAGGTCTTTATATGGAGCGGCGTCGAATAGCGGTCGGGCACGGTCCAAGTTGTGTGACTTGATGTGGGTGGAGATGATGGCGTTGTAAGAGTACACGTTTCGGTGGGGCATTTCGTCGAACAGGTTCTGGGCGTATCGAGTGAGGCCATGTTTAGAGTATAGATGGATGAGTTGGTTGGAGGTGAAAATGGATAAGGTCAAACCGGATTTGATGGACCGGACGTGAGAGATGAGACCCTCTTTCAGAGACTGCATTTATATGCGATCGAATTGGGCTAAATCGCTGTGCTTTTGAAATTGGCGGGGAGAAGTAAAACAATGAAGCACTTTAATTAGGGAGGACATGACCGAACGACGTCGTTGTCTGCCATCACTGAAGTTGGAGTTCCCATTATCAACTTCCAATACCTCCATTGTGGCATTGCTACATGAACCCCATAGCTTTCCACCACATCATAATATTCAAATTCAACCAAAGCTTCATCATGATCCTTACTGATACTAGGCAGATGTGAACCCAGCACAACCAAAGCTAAAGGAAGCCCTCTAGCATAGAGTGCTACCTCATATGCAAGTACCTTATATGCAACCTATCCTTGATTACATTGATTCCTTCATCAGCATCGGTCACACTAATCAAACCTTTAGGCCCAAGAATCTTAGAAAGAATAATATTTTGCAGGTTTACTAGATCTCTGAATGATAATGATTGTTCTCTAACATTTACTAGAAAACAGCTACCTTCAAACATATGGGCAATTGAATTGTAAACAGCTATAGCAATTGTTGTCTTGCCTATTCCACCAATTCCCCATATTCCTATCAAGTGAACTTTATTTTCCTGAACATCTAGTAGCTTGAGCACGTCTTGTACGCGAGAGTATATTCCAACAAGATATTTTGCCACATTTAAACTGGTATGTCTTACTACTTGGGCCGAAATCTCTTCCACAATTTTATGAATAAGTTGGATTCATATCTGAAAATTCAACACAAAACATTTATTGAAATTGTTGAAGGAAAAATGTGTGTGTCTTCGTCAAAGTAACCGACGAGGGTTATTTATGTAATCAACCGGTGTAATTGCTCAATATGTTATCAATAATCAGTTATTATTGTCATGATATACTTTTTAATTACCTTTGTAATCTCACCTCTATATATAAAGAGGAGTATCAACAAAATAAGTAGACCATTACGATTATCATTTTACTTTTACATAATGAATTTTTCTTAAGAAGAAATTGAAATTTAATTGCTATGAATGTTTATTTTTAAGATATTATATACTCACAGAGGACATTATATTTTTGGTTTTTAGTGAACGTAATGGAGAAACGTTGATAACGTTGGTATAAATTTGGATTCATACATGTCGACTCTTGGTTGTTATTATATAAAGTGTTTCTTTTCTGAAAAAAAAATGGAGAACCGACCCTAAACTAGGTCTGTTAATTTTGAACAACAGTGTGAAATAGGGCCAAATTCTTCTTGAGGTTAGCGTTGGGGGACTCATGTTTGATGTGGTAAAATATATAAAATAGATTGAGATGAACATTAATAATTTTGAATTCTATCACGATAATTTTTGATTTGAAGAGGGATGCAATACAATCAAAACAAAGAAAAGCATCGAAAAAATAAAAAGAAATCAAAACAAAGAAAGGTCAATGATAAAAAGGTATTTTTAGAAGTAAAATGATAAAACTGTTAATAAATGTTCATAGATGATAAAATAGTACACCTATTTAAATCCCTTAAAGCGTTGCCCATAAAAATAAAAAAATTACTATCTATGCCACTGACGAAAACCGTCGAATCCTTATCTCTCTCAAAGGCAAATCCACTCTCTTCCATCTCTCTTCCAAATCCCAAATCCATTTCAAATCACCACCTCCTTCTCTCTCTCTCTCAAATCTGTCAGTGACGAACCCTTCATCATTTCAACGCTACTCCTCGACCTTGCCAACTACGCTGACTAGAGCTGGTTCTCGTTGACTACGCCATATATACTGCCGCCGGCAACAAGAAATCAAAGGCCGATGTCGATGTGTTGAAGGGCGTGTTTCTTCCGATGCGGGCGGAGGGTCAGGAGAACAATGAGGCTCAAGGTTTGGCTCTCTTTGATTGCTTTGAAATGTGAAAGTTTGAATCGTATAGGAAATCACATTTTTGCGAGATTGTGGCGCACTTCAAATTTGATAGGTTTCAGTTCAAAGTTTCATGAATAGGCACTGATATGTGATGCTTATGAATGGGTTTTACGAGAAGGACCACATTGAATTTGGTTATGCACACCAGGTGCTTGATGAAATGTCTGTGAATGAATTTTGGTGTTTTTGCTTGATGAGACCACAGTGGACCTTGATGTGCTAGCGAGGGCTGACCTTCTCAAGTTCTTGAGCAAGGAATGTGAGGAAAGAGATGCTACAGGCTGCAAAGAGATGCACATTAAAGATAAAACCTTAAGAAATATAGAATTCTACCCATATTTTCAGTCAAATTCGACGGCAAATTGCTAGGAGCTCAGAACGATCCAGGAACCTTGTCTTATATCAACGGAAAGCTAGAAGAGTCTAGTTTCCAGAACTTTTCGTGGATTGTTGATAGCTATTTTGTAAAGGATGTTATGGCCGTCGGAAGGAGGGAAGGTCATTCTGCCGAAAACTGGAAAAGGAATGAGAAAAGTCTATCAAGCAAGTGTTCATGTAACTGGAAATGTAGCCGTTAAATTTGGATGATGATTTTGGAGGTTAATTTCGCGGGAACTAGCGGTGCCCACTGGTTAGGTAAGCTTCACTTTCGACATGAAGCTCTTAATGTTTGATTGAATTTTTGCTTATTGATTTGTTCATATCTAAAAATTTAGGAAATAAGAGAAGCTTAAGGGAGATTAATTAAAAATGAAGATGACTTCCATATTCGTTCATATGGGAAGTTTTAACAAATTGTAAATGAATTGTATGAATCCATTGTTTCTATTGATATATAAGATGAAGCTCTATGAAACAATGTTAGAGTCGAAACAATGTTTATGATTTACAACAAGATTGGTGACATTTAGCAAAGAATTAAATTCAGTTTACCCCCATGAAGTTTGGGAATAACTTCATGTTAATCCCTATACTTTCAATTTCATCAGTTTACCCCTCAAACTTTTTAATTTTCCTCAAGCGTGACCAAATGTCCTATATTCTGTCCAAATCGGACGTTAACTGTTGATAATTTTAACCTTAACTGTGAGGCCAGTATCTAGAATTTGGGCAAATCGGATCTTATATGTCCAAATCGAACCTTAACTGCTGATAATTAAAGGTCAATTCAAACGGAATATGAGAATTTGGGCACGACAGACAGAAATTGAAGAGTTCAAGGGGTAAACTGATAAAAATAAAAGTGTAGAGACTAACATGAAGTCACCCCCAAACCACAAGGGGGTAAACTGAATTTAATTCTTTAGCAAATGAAACTTTGGACAGGGTTTTAAAGAGTATATGTATTTGGTGTATATCACACTTTAGGGTTTATATCCAGAAGAAAGGCATTGGGTGTGTATGAAAGTATTTGACAAATTTTGTTTCTTGGCCATACATTTTATTCCCTCCTGCTTGACATGGAATTTCCTTTTCTTTTTCTTTTCCAGAATTCTACATTATAAACTACCAAGCCTTTGATTTGTGTGATTGTGATAACTTGCTGCATCACTTATATTGTAATGGCAGTGGTTCTAACTTAGCTGCAATTTGGTGACATTTAGCAAATGAAACTTTGGACAAGGTTTTAAAGAGTATATGTATTTGGTGTATATCACACTTTTGGGTTTATATCTAGAAGAAAAGCATTGGGTGTGTATGAAAGTATTTGTCAGATTTTGTTTCTTGGCCATACATTTTATTCCCTCTTACTTGACATGGCATTTGGTTTATGTTTTTTTTTGTCCAGAATTCTACATTATAAACTACCAAGCCTCTGATTTGTGTGATTGTGATAACTTGCTGCATCACTTATATTGTAATGGCAGTGGTTCTAACTTAGCTGCAATTCAAGAGAAATGGCCAAGAAGTACTGCCGTCCATCAACTAGAAGCTCACATTTTGATGTATGTTGTTCTATGTTAAGTTGGTGAGGCTCATCCCTATTACACCCTCTATGCATATTTGACTCAAGTTGCTGCGATGGGATATAATCAGTTATCTCAGAACAAGTTGATTGGGTTGTTCAGAACAAGCCCTAATTTGTGTTGTTCAGAACTCACCAAAAGTTGTCCTTAGCTTCTACAAAGATAGAATATGGTGCAATTGTTGTTTTTGTATAGATAATTTGGTCTACATTTAAGAGATCAAGATTCTCTTTACATACTTTTCTCTAAGATAAATAAGATTGATGTCCAGTGATAAATCTTTTATATATGTTACGCTATTGTTACATGGATAGTTACATATCCATTTTAACAATTACATCAGAATGTTGCGTCATGGTGCAGCGACACGTTGTAAATATCAACAAAATAGTCATGGAATATAAAGGGTAGTTACATTGCCACTTACATGGGTAGTTACATGGATACTTACATGGATAGTTACATGGATAGTTACATAGATGGTTACATGCATAGTTACATAGATGAATAATTACATGCATAGTTACATAGATGAATAGTTACATGCATAGTTACATAGATGGATATTTACATGCATAGTTACATAGATGGATAGTTCCATGTATAGTTACATAGCTGGATAGTTACATGCATAGTTACATAGCTGGATAGTTACATGTATAGTTACATAGATGGATACTTACATGGATAGTTACATGGTTACATGGATAGTTACATAGAAAGATAGTTACATGCATAGTTTCATAGATGAATAATTACATGGATAGTTACATGCACATTTACATAAATAATTACATGCCCTAGTTACATGGATAGTTACATGTCCTGGTTACATGGATAGTTACATAGATGGATAGTTACATGAATAGTTATATGCATAGTTTCATAAATGGAGAGTTACATGCACAGTTACATGGAGAGTTACATGCCCTAGTTACATGGATAGTTACATAGATGGATAGTTACATGAATAGTTACATAGATGGATAGTTACATGCATAATTTCATATATGGATAGTTACATGGATAGTTACATAGTTACATAGATAGATAATTACATAAATGGATAGTTACATGGATAGATAGTTACATGGATAGTTACACAGATGGATAGTTACATGCATAGTTACATAGATAGATAGTTACATAGAGAATTACATAGATTAAGAGTGTAATCTAGAAAACGTAATAAAGAAATAATAATGTAATCTGACTATGTAACTACGATGTTATTATTCAATTAAGAATGAAATCTAGAAAAGTTATTAAAGAAATAAGACATTTTCACCTTCATTCATATGATTTTAGTGAATACTTAATACAATAACAGTAGTTTACCAAACCAAAAAAGAAGATACATCCTAGACTAAAAAGGTGCTAACCCCACTTTCTCTGCATCATATCAAAACAACCCACATCCTATTTGATTTAAGCTCCTTCTTGTTAATTTTGTCAAACCTCTCTGTTTAAGTAAAGCTGTAACAACATGGCTGACAAGTACAATGAGATTGGTGAATCAGTTATAGCATCACGATGACATGTTGCTGAAGAAGTTTCATATGTGTGCTTAACTACATGAACTTCATTGTCAAAGCCTTCAGGTTCTTATGGAGTGAACTCAGCTTTATGGAATGAACCCAGTTCAGAATACCATAAAAATCAAATCCTTCTATTCTTCAGTTTAATGGGGTAAACTCAGCTTCGTAATGCCATCAGAATCAAAGTAAAGCTGGAAAGCATCAAAAAATGAAACTGATCAGCAAACTTATAAATGTATTGATCATTATCACTAAGCAAGATTATAGAGATATAATGCTTCTATAAGCAAGAATTACAAATGCAAATTACTTAAAGCATTAAGAAACTCACAAGCCCATGGTGAGTCTTGTATCAATGTCACTCTCTATCTAGAAAGAAAAACAGTACCTTGGAGAACTTTTTATCACGATCATAATCAAGTCCATGAGGGGCATTCTGTATGGTGGCCAGGGCTAATATGGTCCAAAACAGACACCCTAAAACTTTTTATCTCATCATCTCTTGATCCATGGGATGCTAACCCGAGGGAAAGGGCGTGCTAACCAAGCTTCCCACACACCAATCACTTAAATGCCCTGCTTAGTTACAAGACCACACTACAAGGCTCGGCAATAATAACACAAACATCAGCTTGTATAAACATCAAAACAAAACAAATTTAGCTTGTACCCAGAACATATAATATATAATAGATTTTGTTTACAACTAAGATTAGACCAAGATCAGATTATTTACAACTAACTAAGATTAAACTAAGATCAGATTATTTCCAACTACTGAGATTTAGCACTTCCAATAGGGAAGTCAATTTCACATAGATCAAAGAATACAAACCAAATTCATTAACATGCTAATATGGTCTAAAACAGATCGTAGTATTCTTGCAACTAACTGAGAATATAATTGCATCTACAACTATTCAAAAGAACAAGTCACATAACATGGCATATGAGATAATAAAATCGATGTCCAATTGAACAAATGTCAGATGGGAGAATACTAGGCATTTTGCTGAAGGAGATGGAAGACCAGAGCTCAAGCAATTTGATCTTCACAAATCTATGTGAGGTGTGCTGAAGAACATAAACAAGAATAATATAGACTTAAATAGAGAAAGTGAATATATGTACGCTTTGTGCATGTTATTCCACCTCATTGAGAAGGAGATGGGAGAACCAGGGCTCAAGCAATTTGATCTTCACAAATCTGTGTGAGGTGTGCTGAAGAACATAAACAAGAACAATACAGACTTACAGAGAAAAAATGAATATAATATATGTACGATTTGTGCTTGTTGTTCCATCTCATAATCATGTTTGTGTTGTCTCAAGCTACAATTATGGCCAACTAAAACAATTATACCATAAACCTGTCAATAAATTTGGGGAAAATCTAAAAAGTACCCTAAAATCCAGAGAAAAATGGTGAGTGAGTACGTACCTTCTTCGGATCTCCGAGTCAGGTCCATGTTCTTAAACTCCTTGTGGATTCAAGACTAGAGCGCACCTTTACCAGATCTATCGTTAACCTCCAGTCCATTTTTATCAGATCCATCGAATTCCAGCGTCGGAACGTTACCGATTTCGACCAATTCTTCGACAACAACCAGATTTGATTCTTCGAAAACTCTGAGCCTGATTCCGTCCTTCTTCTTCGCCGCCAAAACCTTGGCCAGGATGAAGATTATGGTCCTCACGTCTGGTCTGGATGAGAGAGAGAGAGAGAGAGAAGAGAGACGACGAAACTCAGAATGATAAAAAACATATGATATTAGAGAGAAGGATATAATAGTCATGTAAAAAGTGTGAGAATACACATTTTTATCATTTAGGGTGTTATGAGGTGACTATTTTATCATGTAACATGTTTTAATAGTGACTTTTTTATCAAGTGAAACATTTGAAGACTATTTTATCATTTGTTCATTTAAATGGTAGTTTAGTGTTATAAGCCCAACAAAGAAATAGCTGAAAGTATTAATAAAGTTGGATATACCCATATGCCCAAAAAAGTCCACCTTGCCAAATTCGCTGCCTATGAAAGAGTCACCCTCCATCTTGTTATTTTCTCCATGTTACCTATGAAATGGTCTTCATGATCGGCAAGTGCATCACCAAAACTACCATTTTGTTTTCTCACGTCTAAGGGAACCACTTTGTAAAAGATTGGCCGAACAATTTGTTACTTTGAGTCTTTGCATTCAAGGATCTTAACGAGTTCATCCAAGCATCACTTTGAGGATGCGTAATGTGCAGAAAACGCAATGATAGAAATCATCAACCCTTCAATAGCTTTGAGAAGGGCTGGTGATATTTCTTCTCCTCTGGTGAGCTCGTCATCTATGAAGGTTTTAATTCCCTTTTAAACCAAATTGCTATGCATATGGTCTGTAAAGTTGTGACGTGAATCCTCTCCTCTATAGCTCAAAAACACACGTCATATGTCCACGAATGAGTGGAAGAAGAGGAGGAGGCTTGGAATTGAGCGGGAGATATATTCATATTGGTTGGTTGCTGAACAACTAATTTGCAGGCTTAGAGAGCTGGCAACTTTTATAGATATAATGACATATTTGCTATTTCAATTTTTTTGTTTGTCAAAATTTATCTTTCGAGCCCATAGGATTAATCTAGACGTCGTTACGAGTTTGTGGGATTTTTCAGAACATCGTTTGGAAATCGGAGCTATTTTTAATGATTTTTGGAAGTTGGTATTATCTAAAAATTTAATTAAAAATAGAAATTAAGGCGGTTTGAATCTGGGCCATTGATCTCTAAACCGCCAGATCGGGACCGTTGATTGGCTTTCTATCTATAGGGAAGGGATCAGAACAGATCATTCTCAGACCCAGACCGGGTCAGTCTCGACCCGAACGGAGTCGACGGGTCGACCTGGACTTTTCTTCGTCTTTCAGCGACGGCGTGGCGGAAGATTAGTGGCGACTGCTTCATCTCGTCTCCCCATCCTCAAAGAAGCTTCGGTGAAGGAGATTCAAGCAGAAGAAGGAGAGGCTGGGTTCGCCGGCGAGTTTACGATTTCGGCCAAGTCGTGGTATCTCACCGGTGTGGATAGCTTCGTCTCCTCATCCTCGACGTCCCTATGACTTCAGCTTGTCGAGACAAGGTCAGGTGAGGGAGAATCAAAGGAGAGAAGCGTCTAGGGTTTTGGCCGTGTTCTTGGTGTTTTCCGGCGACCTCCGAGTTCGACTTAGGTATCAAAGTTTGTCTATTCTTAGAGCTCTACCTGTTTATAGGCTTCAAATTAAGTTTGGTAGTGTTTGGGAGAAATTGGTTTTTGGTAGAGGAGGATCGCCGTGTGTGCTACCGTGCATGACGGCGGCGGTGATGGTGTTCTGACTATTTTCTGGTTTTGGATTTCATGCTGGAGTTGAATTGATGCTATTTAATGCTTAAATTTCTGGTTTGGTTAACATTTGACAAATTGGATGAAGTTGGATTTTAGGCAATGTATTCAGCTACTGTGTGCGGCGGTGATGGTTTGTGGTTATTGAATTATGGATTTTGTGTCGATATTGAACTTGTATTGATGATATAAGACTTAAATTCCAGTTTTATCAATAAGAAAACCCAAAAAAATTAGAGTAGAAACTCTTGTGTTTTAGGCTTGTGCCTGTGTTTCGCTAGTGGATTCTAGCTTATCCCCTTAAGGTTTTCGACGCTCAACCAAACCTTGTTTCTATCGTGATTATGCTTCCGTATCATTTGGTATCCAGAGTCGGGATTTGCCCGCTCAATGGGAGACGATTCAGGGGACAAAATCACCATCACCAACTTCACCGACGCTGGTCATACGATTAATGACATTCAGAAGGATTTACAGGATAATTCAAAACTTGTACCTGACCAATTCGAAATCTTCCGACAGCAGACGCAATATTTGTGAGAGAATCAATGCAAGATGCAAAAGAGGAAATTCGACAATTAATTTTGCAAACGAACATAAATTAAATAGGATATGCTCATCGCACCAACGGATTTGTCAAAGGTCGTGGACATCGCCGAGAACAATGCCACATGGGAATTGATGATCAACGCGCTATGAGATTCGCCCGTAGACGTGGCCATCAACAAGGAGGTTGACATATCAGAGGGTTTGAACGTGACCAAGACTTTGAAGAAACCGCACAACGAAAACTCATCGAATTTGCCAACTACTTATCGACGACGTCAAGGAGGCGAAGACTTTAAGATTAAGGTTAAGGTTGATATCCCTAACTTTACTGGAAATTTAAATGCTGAAGAGTTCATGGATTGGCTTATGGAAGTTGAGAGGTTCTTTGAGCTTATGGGAATCGCTGCAAACAAGCGTGTGAAGTATGTAGCCTATAAACTAAAAGGAATTGTAGGGCATTGGTGGCAGCAAATACAAGAAGAGCGATTCGAGTCAAGCTTGGCTCCAATTGTAACCTGGGACGTTATGAAGATGCTCTTGGAAGAAAGATTTATGTCTGATGATTATTAGAAAACATTATTTGAGCAGTACCAAGAGGTTTCTCAAGAGAACAGATCAGTCCAGGATTTCACAACCTATTTCTATCCGCTTACAGAACGAAACAAATTGAAAGAGACTAAAGCTCAACAAGTTGCAAGATATATACAAGGATTAAATCCTCAAATTCAGGACAACATTGGGTTTCTTACGTTCAAGGATGTTGGAGAAGCTCACAAGATGGCCTTGAAAGCTGAAAAGCTTGCAAAAAGCACCACTGCAACAACAAGTAATCGACGGAGCTGGAATGACACAACAACTTTCAGCAAAACCAAAGAAAGCATTGCAACCAACCCTCTTAGTATTTCCAACAAACCCATAGAGGGTGGCAATCAGACCAAAAGATCTTCTCAAAGCTGCACAAGCAACTCAGACCCGTACGCTAGCCCTCATTTGAATACATGCTTTAAATGCAACAAACTAGGGCACATCTCCAGTCAATGTCCTCTACAGAAAACTAAAAAGGCTGAAAAGACTGAAAAGCGCCTTGTTAACTTCATAAAAGGAGATGATGAACAACACAAAGAAGAAGAAGAAGAAGAAGAAGAAGACGAGGTGGTGGAAGAAGTAGAAGAATATTTTGGTGATGACATGGAGTAAAATTTAGTTACTCAATGGCTGTTGTGTTCAACAAAACAAGAAAACCAGCGACATAGTATCTTCCGGAGCATATGCGCTATCAAAGAAAAGCCTATGTCACTGATAATAGACAGTGGAAGTTGTGAGAACTTTGTCTAAAAAAAAGTGGTGGAACACTTCAACCTTCTTACTACGAAACATAGGGCTCCATATGCCATTGGATGGATCAAGAAAGGCCCAGAACTTCGCATCACCGAAACATGTAAAGTGCCAATTTCAATTAGGAAATTCTATCAAGATAAAGTTGAATGTGATGTGGTAAACATGGACGCCAGCCACATACTTCTAGGTAGACTGTGGCAGCATGATGTCAACACTATCCACAATGGAAGAAAAAACACAGTATCATTCATATGGGAGAAACACCATATTACTTTGAAGCCTAAGACCAAGCCTACGAATCTAGTTTCACCGAAAGAGTCTAACTTTCTTATTGTTGCTGAACCTGGTGAAAAGGTGGAAGAACTTGTGAAGTATGCAAAAGCTATTTATCCTTTGGTGGTTAGGGAAGTAATGGTGGTTGAGAACAACAAAGAGAAGAAGAAAATTCCAAAAAAAGTCCAGCAATTACTGTAGGATTTTGAAGAATTATTGGCTGATGATCTTCCAAATGAACTACCTCCTATGCGAGATATCCAACACCAAATCGATCTTGTCCTTGGAGCTACTTTACCTAACCTCCCTCATTATCGGATAAGCCCTAAGGAGAACGAGGTACTTAAAGAGAAAATTGAAGAGTTGCTGCGAAAAGGACACATTTGAGAAAGCATGAGCCCTTGTGCAGTGCCTGTTTTTTAGTACCAAAGAAGGATGGGAGCTGGAGGATGTGTGTGGACAGTCGTGCAATCAACAAGATCACAATAAAATATTGGTTTCTGATTCCTCAACTTGAAGATATGTTAGATGTCCTAGGTGGCTCAGTAGTGTTCTCTAAAATTGATCTAAGAAGTGGATATCATCAAATTCGAATCAAATCAGGCGATGAATGGAAGACGGCATTCAAAAGCAAAGATGGGCTCTACGAATGGTTAGTCATGCCGTTTGGATTATCTAATGCACTTAGTACTTTCATGAGAGTGATGAATCAAGTCCTGAAGCCTTATATTGGGAGGTGTGTGGTGGTACACTTTGACGACATACTAATCTACAACAAGAGCAAGGAAGAACACTTGCAACATTTGCGTAAAGTTCTTGAAGTTCTCCAAGAAAATAAGTTGTACGTGAACTTGAAGAAGTATAGTTGCATGACCAAGAAGCTTCTGTTTCAGAAGGTATACATGTTGACCAAGACAAGGTGAAAGTAATTCAGGAATGGCCTACACCTAAAACGGTTGGTGATGTACGAAGTTTTCATGGATTGGCAACTTTTTATCGCCACTTTATGTCAAATTTCAATGTTATCACTGTACCAATAACCAAATGTCTGAAGAAAGGTAGAATTCAATGGGGTGAAGAACAGGAAAAGAGCTTTGCCATGATTAAGTACAAGTTAAGCACAGCTGTCAAGACCCACCCCAAATTTCACCTTAAAACCCGAAGTAAGTCTTGTGGGGTCCACTTCCAAAGAAAATTTACCGAAAAGCTCGACAAACCTCCCTTGAAAATGGACAACCCTAACCTGGAAAATTAAAGAGTACCATCCTAAATATTATTAAGCGTCCTCTAATTCAACCCACAATTATCCGAAAAAGAATATAACAATTTCAATCTTCGAATATTATAAAATAAAACATAGGTCTTAGCACACCACCTGAAAAATTATACGATAAACCCCAAGAGTATTCAGAGCTACTAAACACTAGAGGAAACCAAAAAATACCATAGTAAGTTAAACAAGTAACCTACTAGTGAAATGTGGCTGAGAAGTGGATAACTATGCCTCGTCGCCTCCTACTAGTACCAACCTGAACTCCAAATATTAAACACCCCAAAAATAATACCCTAATAAAACTTATCATTTTTACTAGCTAAAATTTACCATTTTTACCGTCCTCAAATATTTCTCCTACGAATAATTTTTCTGAAATAATCGTCCCTTAACCCCCCTCTAGGGACCTTTGAAACTATAAACTCATTTACGAAGACAGTAAAACTCTTGTTAATACCACGCTAGTAAATAAGGTATAAATTAAGAGTCGGGTTGTAACAACAGCACCGGTACTAGCTCTGCCTGATTTTGACAAGATTTTTGAGGTTGAAACTGATGCTTGTGGGGTAGGAATAGGGTTGTCTTATCTCAAGAAAGGAAGCCAGTGGTGTATTTTAGTGAGAAGCTTAATGAGGCTAGGCAAAAGTGGAGTACATACGACCAAGAGTTCTATGCGGTTGTTCGAGCCTTGAAACAATGGGAGCATTATCTTGTGCAGAGGGAATTTGTGCTATACACCGACCATCAAGCCTTGAAATATATCAATAGGCAAAGAAATGTGAACAAAATGCATATCTGGTGGGTTACTTTCCTACAAAAGTTCCCTTTTGTGATCAAACACAAGTATGGAACACTTAAAGAAGTGGTCCGTTTGCATGGCGTGCCTCAGTCTATTACTTCTAATCGAGACACCAAGTTTCTAAGCCACTTTTGGATTACTTTGTGGAAGATATTTGGGACTACACTCAACCGAAGCAGTACCGCTCATCCACAAACCGATGGATAGACCGAAGTTAGTAATACAACATTGGGGAATATGATTTGGAGTACTTGTGGAGACAAGCCAAAGCAGTTGGATGTTGTTTTGCCTCAGGTTGAGTTTGCCTATAACAGTTCAGTTCACAGCTCCATTGGAAGGACACCATTTTTAGTGGTGTATGTTTCACCTCTTAAGCTTGTGGTTGACTTGGCTTCTGTTCGAAAGGCTAAGGATTTTAGTGACGCAGCTGCGTCAATGGCAAGAGAGGTACAGGGAGTCCAAGATGAGGTTAAGTAGAAACTGAAAGTTACTAACGTGAAGTACAAGGTTATTGCAGATTCTCATCGGTGTGAGAAGATTTTTAACGAATGAGACACCGTGATGATTTTCTTACGAAAAGAAAGGTTTTCTATCGGCACCTACAACAAGCTCAAGCCCAGGAAGTATGGACCGTACAAAATTATCAAGAAAATCAATGGCAATGCATATGTCATTGCTCTGCCATATACTATGGGAATATCCAAGACCTTCAACGTTAGTGACATACATGCCTACCAAGCTGATGATGATGATGCTTTCTATCCTGACATAAACTCGAGGTCGAGTTCTTCTAAAGTGGAGGAGATTGATATAGAATAGCTTGCACAAACATTTGAGACACAACTTGCTAGGGAGGCAAAGAAAACAAAGTCAAAGAAGCAGCATTGAATCTGCATAGCAGTAACTTTGAATCTGCAAAGCAGTACCTTTGTTCCTGCATATTTTCTATCAACATTAGGATTATTTTACTCTCTATGTTTTCATTAGGATTTAAGTTTTATTTAGAATAAAGGATTCCCAGTTCTAGTATAATCAGGTTTATTTCTATGCCTATATAAGGCCCTTGCTAGATTGTATTTTCATTCAAGTTATCAATAAGAAAACCCAAAAAATTAGAGTAGAAACTCTTGTGTTTTAGGCTTGTGTCTGTGTTTCGCTACTGGATTCTAGCTTATCCCCTTATAGTTTTCGACGCTTGACAAAACCCTTGTTTCTATTGTGATTAGGCTTCCATATCAATGACGAATGGCGTATGATGGTTTTGGGTGTACAAAGTAATTTTGGAAGTTTGGATAGAAATGGGTGCCATTGGAATACGACAACGCATTTGGGTGTCCAGAGTAAATTATGAAGTCTGGTGATTAGTCGGCTGCTTCAAAATAAATATTCGATATGAGGTTCGAATGCGAGTAGCAGGATTCCATGAGCAGAATGATAAGGATTTCAAAAAAAGTGTCGAGGTGTTACTAATTTTGTTTGGCGTCAGAACTAACACTCGGATTCCAGGTAGGGTCTCAAGAAACCTTTCTTTAAATTGATAATTAGGTTATAATTTAAATGGGTGTTTTGTGTGATATTGATTGATTAATTCTTGATTGTTATCGTTTTTGATAAAGTATGTGATATCGTTGATTTATGTGATCAATGTTATTGTTTTCTATAAAAAGCATGTTGTTTAATATTATATTACGCGCATCGATATTTGATTGCATACATAATGCATTATGAGGAAACATGAGAATAGTAAGAATGGTGATTCTGGAGAGGAAAATGAGATTATTAGAACAGATACATTTTGTGTAGTTGAGTTTCCTCATGGGGACTTCTAGTAGCTATGATCAGCCCACCTGCGCAAATAAGTAGGGAAAGTATGCCCCTTCGACGTATGAGTCAATAAAACAATCATTCAGGTTTTAGGACTGTGGACCATAAGGTTAACAAAAGAGGTACTAGAGTTTATGTATTACTAATTTGTTAGGTCATATATTCGAGACATTTACACGGTATGGGACGTGTAGGTACATATGTCTTGGGTGTATGGACTAATTAGCCAATAATAGAGTGGAGGGAGTGCATTAGCATTTATGCATCGTTTTTGTCGTTCTTTATTTAAAGTATTGTTTGATATTTGATAACTTGGTTGTTTGACATAGTTAAGTATAACCTAAAAAGGTTTGGCCCTACTGAGCGTAAGCTCACCCCTATAGACTCTTGGTCATGTACGAGGTATGACACAGCTTTCAAGAAGTTTAACTGTGACGTTAATTGACGTGTACGAGAGTCAGTCAGGTTTACTGAAGATTAGAAGTGAGATAGATCGCAAAGACTCATCTTTTTGTTTTTGTAATTGGCTTTGTTATTTGTAAACGTTTTTTTTTTTTACAATTTCGAGAAAAGTATTTTAAATTGTTTTATTTTCTTTTACTTTTCCCGCTCACGCTTAGGACTCGGTGTTAAGTACTTGCAAACCACCGACATCAGGTCCGGGGTGTGACAATGTCAAAACTCCCAAAATTTGTGACAGGCAGCAAATATTTCCCTTCACCCCTCATATTGGCTTTGAAAAGTTTAGACATAATAATTCTTCCACAAATATATATTGTGTGAAAAACATAGAAAAATTGAATGCCCTATAGTATTAACTCCCACAATGTTGCTCCAAGCTTTTTTACAGCGGAGACTATGTCAACATTCTACTTGACAACCAACGAAACCAACTCATTCAGCTCCAATTAAGAGGAAATTTTTCAAATGGTACCCTAAGTTAAACCCATTCATCATTTTGACATCTCAATTTTGACAACTATGATAATGGTACATCAACACTTAAACTCAATCAAACATTAGTTTCTTCCGTGATTGACACCGTTAAGTTGGACTTTATCCATGGGCAAAATTGGCATTTCATGTTTTCCCTCCCTAAATATTGTCCTTCCACAAACATTTCCCTCTAAAATAAGTTGAGGACTTTTCGGTTTATCCCACTTTTCAATCTTTTATCTACATCTTGACCATTTAGTTTATATGTATTTATGAGTAGATCATTTCTCTAAATTTTCAGCTATATTGAAATTTGTTAAGGCATTTGTGATTTATCAATTATGAACTTAAACGGTTCATATTTGACAAATTTGGTTCATTCATTAATTTGATCTAGTTTGTTATCCTAACGAACACCAATTTAGGTTAAAATTTGTAGAAATGATTTACTCATATAAACCTAAAAACTAAATGGATGAGATGTCAAAATGTGATCAAAAAATGGGTCTTTTAAATCATAAACCGAAAAGTCTTCAACTAGTCATTAACTTAAGAGTCCTTACTAGAAGTGCTCCCTAGAATAATGTCACTTTTCCCATCAGTATCAAAATTTGTGGTGAGCAATGTGTTGGCTACATACAAAAATTAGAGACATCTGAAAATTATAATACACCATTGACCATTAATATCCATCATTAAAAGTAGCTTTTGCAACCCACCGGTGAGAGAAAGAATCAACATTGATTAAAATGCATTTTATATCAAGTACAGAAGTTCATGAAATATATATATTTAATAGAACAATCAAAGATAACTAGGTGATATGACTCACATTCATAGTTAATATCTTCAGGTCGAGAAACTTTAATTCAACTGATAAGGTTTGTGGAGAAAACATGAAGAGACAATTTTGCTCATAGACAAAGTCCAACTTAACGGTGTCAATGACAGAGGGAATTAATGTTGGGTTGAGTTTAAGTGTTGAGGTACCATTATCATAATTTTCAAAATTGAGATGTCAAAATGATGAATGGACTTAACTTGAGGCACCATTTGAAAAATTTTCTCTCTAATTAATATTTGCCATTGGATCATTTGCTACAGGGGTAGATACCTTGATTTCTGGAATATTTGGCATGAAAATTCCCCGTGTTATAAACTTCACATCTCTACATGAAGAAAATCAAACTTAATGTCCCTACCTACGGCCTAGATTTTGCTTGCAACCCCTGGTAATTGTGAACATAATGTCACGAGCTTCCTTTTTCCTAAGCTTCTCGTGCGGCCTTAACACTTCCCTTATGCTAAGTCAGTCTTCCTCATGCAAATGCTTTGGCTAGAACACCCGAAGGAAGGGAGAAGATCTTTGAAAGAGATAACTTGTATTAAGCTAGAAAGAACTTTACAAAGTCTTACAAGTGAGCTTGAATTCTATTTAACTCTCTATGTCTCAAATGGGAGAGGTGTCATCCTCCCCCCCCCCTTTTGCCTAAGATTCTAGACACACTACCAGAAATTTCAACTTGGGCGACGAAAAAAAATAGTCGCCCTGTTACAAAATTTCGTCGCCTAAGTAATTAGGCGACGACATGTCGTCGGCCAAGACGTCGTCGCCAGAAGTGCGTCGGCCAAGAACTTGGGCGACGAAAATTCAGTCCGTCGTCGCCTAAGAGTAATTCTTAGGCGATGATACGAATTTCGTCGTCTAAAATATACTTCTCGTCGCCCAAAAATATTGGTCGCCCAAGATTTAACACCTTGGCCAACGAAAAAATTTTTCGTCGCTTAAGATGTTATAACCTGGGGCGACGAAACTAAATATTTCGTCGCCTAAGATCACTACATCTTAGGCGACGATAATTTTTTTTCGTCGTCTTATATGGTAAGTCCTTACCCGACGATTTAGCAATTTCGTCGCCTAAGATATATTTAAATTTTTTTTAAAAATATTTAAATAATTTTTTTAAATATATAAATAATGTTTTTTTAATTTTTGCTGGAATTTTTTTTTTGACATTTCTTTAAATTTTTGTAATACTAAAATTTAATTAAAAATAACAGAAATTTATAAATTTATAAATAATGTATTACATAAATTCAGGATGTAATAAATTACAAAAATTCAGGTTTAACGGTATCGTCGGAGGAAGGAAGAGGTCGGACGGCACCGTAGGGACCCCGGATGACCCGCCATCACCGTCGGTCGGGGACGACTGTGTGGGGGCGGTGATAGATCGCGACCGTGGAAATATCTGGATGACGAGGGGCCGTCGCTGCGGGGCCCGGCTGCCCAGCAGAACGCGAGCCGCTCGCGCCACCCCTAAGCGCCGCATGTCGGGCCGTCATCTGCCACGAAAACCCAACCGACGGTGATTGCGGCGGGTTGTTTAAGGTACCGTCCGAGGAATATTCGCTCCTTGCACCCGTACGTTATCCAGAAGTTCTCCTCATGCCCGTCCTGTTTAAAATAACCATATATTTATTAAAAATATTTTACCGTCTTATAATTAATTTAACAAAAAATAACCATAAATTTCGAAAAATTTATCAACAATAATAGCACAAATAAAAAGTAATAATTATTATAGGATTTATTATTTTTTTAATTCACATAACAAATTATTTACATTAATTCAGAATTATTACATCACAAAAATTAATTTACGAATATTTACATCCTTACTCAAAAATAATCCATTATTTTTTACAAAATTTCCACAATATATTTACAATTATAATTTATATTATTTAATTATTTAATCAAAAATTATTTAATCATTTACAATATATTTACAAATTATTTCCACAAATCCTAAACCCTAAACCCTAATATTTTACAATTATCATTTACATCACAATTTACCATAATTTACCAAAAATCCTACCATAATTTACACAAATTTACCCTAATTTACCATTAATTTCATAAATTACAACAACAACAACAATAATTTCACCAACAATTTCACAACACAACAATAATTTTGTACTTCTCCCAAATTTCAAACAATTTCACAATTTCAAATAATTTCAAACAATTTCACAATTTCAAACAATTTCAAACAATAATTTTAAACAATTTCACAATTTCAAACAATTTCAACAATTTCAAACAATTTCAACAATTTCAAACAACAACAACAATTAAAAATTTCATGAAATAACCAATTTAGGGTTTTAGGGTTATACCTTAAATTGTGGGTCGGGGTCGGGGTCGGGGTCGGAGTCGGGGTCGTCGGGGTCGGGGTCGGGGTCGGGTTCGAGGTCGGGGACGGCGTCGGGTTGCGGGGTCGGGGTCGGAGAGAGGGAGAGAGAGAGGGCTTCGGTGGATTTTCGGAGAGAGAGAGAGGGCTTGGATTTGTGAGCGGCAGCGCGAATGGTTAGGGTTCCGAATTTTTGTCTTTTATATTAGAGTTCTTGGGCGACGATTCTTGAAAAATCGTCGCCCTGTTTTTTGAAAATCGTCGGCCAAGATAATCTTGGGCGACTATTTTTCAAGTCTTCGCCTAAGATACACTACTTGGGCGACGATGTTCTTCACTATAAATCTCGTCGCCCAAGATGAAGAAAATCGTCGGCCAAGAGTTCTATCATAAAATTCAGAATATCGTGATTTTGGTGATCGGAGAAGAGGAACTGAAAACCGACCGTCAGATATGACCAGCATAACAAATTACGTGGGTGGGAAAAAATTCAGCTCCATCGGACAACGACAAGGGCTCGATCCGTCCGGTCAATCGGCTAAACGGACGGAAACGGCTATTCGACCCTCCAAATCACGTAATCTGGCCGGACCTTCAACTGAGAATAGTTTCCAATCGACGAGACTCTTACGGGGCTATAAAAATTTGGTAAAAAATAAATACCCGGGATAGGGCTACCACTAGGTAGAAATAAGAGAAATTCGTTGACCGGAACAACCGGCACCGAAATTTTACCGAAATATCTTCATTTTTCACGGGTTGACGTATTTCACCGTTCCGGTCATATCTTATTTCACGACTTTTTTGCGTTTAACGCCTCTACGTATACGTTGTCTTCAAAACGAAACTTAAACTCAACACTTATATAAAAAAGTTATACAACATTAGTACATATAACGTGAGTTTGGTGATCGGAGAAGAGGAACTGAAAACCGACCGTCAGATATGACCAACATAACGAATTACGTAGGTGGGAAAAAATTCAGCTCCATCTGACAAAGATAAGGCTCGATCCGTCCGGTCAATCGGCGCGGTCAAACCCCTAAACGGACGGAAACGGCTATTCGACCCTCCAAATCACGTAATCTGGCTGGACCTTCAACTGAGAATAGTTTCCAATCGACGAGACGCTGACGGGGCTATAAAAATTTGGTAAAAAATAAATACCCGGGATAGGGCTACCACTAGGTAGAAATAAGAGAAATTCGTTGACCGGAACAACCGGCACCGAAATTTTACCGAAATATCTTCATTTTTCACGGGTTGACGTATTTCACCGTTCCGGCCATATCTTATTTCATGACTTTTTTGCGTTTGACGCCTCTACGTATACGTTGTCTTCAAAACGAATCTTAAACTCAACACTTATATAAAAAAGTTATACAACATTAGTACATATAACGTGAGTTTGGTGATCGGAGAAGAGGAACTTAAAACCAACCGTCAGATATGACCAGCATAACGAATTATGTAGGTGGGAAAAAATTCAGCTCCATCTGACAAAGATAAGGGCTCGATCCGTCCGGTCAATCGGCGCGGTCAAACCCCTAAACGGACGGAAACGGCTATTCGACCCTCCAAATCACGTAATCTGGCCGGACCTTCAACTGAGAATAGTTTCCAATCGACGAGACGCCGATGGGGCTATAAAAATTTGGTAAAATATAAATACCCGGGATAGGGCTACCACTAGGTTGAAATAAGAGAAATTCGTTGACCGGAACAACCGGCACCGAAATTTTACCGAAATATCTTCATTTTTCACGGTTTGACGTATTTCACTGTTCCGGTCATATCTTATTTCACGACTTTTTTGTGTTTGACGCCTCTACGTATACGTTGTCTTCAAAACGAAACTTAAACTCAACACTTGTATAAAAAAGTTATACAACATTAGTACATATAACGTGAGTTTGGTTATCGGAGAAGAGGAACTGAAAACTGACCGTCAGATAGGACCAGCATAACGAATTACGTAGGTGGGAAAAAATTCAGCTCCATCTGACAAAGATAAGGGCTCGATCCGTCCGGTCAATCGGCGCGGTCAAACCCCTAAACGGACGGAAACGGCTATTCGACCCTACAAATCACGTAATCTGGCCGGACCTTCAACTGAGAATAGTTTCCAATCGACGATACGCTAACGGGGCTATAAAAATTTGGTAAAAAATAAATACCCAGGATAGGGCTACCACTAGGTAGAAATAAGAGAAATTCGTTGACCGGAACAACCGGCACCGAAATTTTACCGAAATATCTTCATTTTTCACGGGTTGACGTATTTCACCGTTCCGGTCATATCTTATTTCACGACTTTTTTGCGTTTGACGTCTCTACGTATACGTTGTCTTCAAAACGAAACTTAAACTCAACACTTATATAAAAAAGTTATACAACATTAGTACATATAACGTGAGTTTGGTGATCGGAGAAGAGGAACTGAAAACCGACCGTCAGATATGACCAGCATAACGAATTACGTAGGTGGGCAAAAATTCAGCTCCATCTGACAAAGATAAGGGCTCGATCCGTCTGGTCAATCGGTGCGGTCAAACCCCTAAACGGACGGAAACGGCTATTCGACCCTCCAAATCACGTAATCTGGCCGGACCTTCAACTGAGAATAGTTTCCAATCGACGAGACGCTGACGGGGCTATAAAAATAAAAAACATTACCTTACAATTTAATTGTGCTTTATTTATTTTAATTATTCGGATTATCTTGGCCGACGAAATTAGGGTAATTCGTCGGCCAAGATCATACTTGGGCGACGATATTTGTTAAATTCGTCGCCCAAGAGTAAAAATAAAAAATCCTGTACAATGAACTTTAAATGTGTTTTATTTTATTTTAATTATTCGGATTACTCTTGGCCGACGAAAGTAGGGTAATTCGTCGACCAAGATAATACTTGGGCGACGATATTTGTTAAATTCGTCGCCCAAGAGTAAAAATAAAAAATCATGTACAATGAAATTTAAATGTGTTTTATTTTATTTTAATTATTCGGATTACTCTTGGCCGACGAAATTCTTTTATTTCGTCGGCCAAGTAAAAATAAAAAAATAAAATACTTAGGCGACGATATATTTGAGTGTCGTCGCCTAAGGATTAAAAAATTTAGGCGACGATATAAATATCTTAGGCGACGAAATATTGTTTCGTCGCCCTAGTTTCTATATTAGGCGACGAAATTTATCCTTAGGCGACGATTTTATTTTCGTCGCCTAAAGTTGAACTTTAGGTGACGATTTTTTTTCCTTGGGCGACGATTTTTTTTTTCGTCGCCTAAGTTTTCTCTTAGGCGACGAAAAAAAAAATTGTCACCCGGTTTTTTTCATTTCGTCGCCCAAGATCTTTTTTCTGGTAGTGACAATTCTATGACATTTACAAGTATAGAGATTCTAGAGTGTTCTATATAACTCTAAGTGTTATCTTGAGTATTCTGGAGACTTCCGGAGTAGTCTTGAGCCTTGAGCCTTGAGCCTCTCTAGGGTTCTAGAGCGTCCCGAAGTGTCCTAGAGACTCTCTAAGGTCCTAGAGAGCTCTAGAGTTGTCCGAATGCTTTCCAATCCTTCCGGATGCTTCCAAGACCTTTCATAATATTCCAGATGCTTCTAGAATACTCATGTGTTCTCCAAAACCTTCCTTGAGCCATGCTTGCCTCAAAATGCTCAAGGAAACTCCTTATTAATTTGGCGGGACTCTCCCCCACCTAAGCACGTGATGCCCTCATCGCGTCTTCGTTGTAGCGCTGGATCTTGTCCTTGAATTGCCATAGTATGTCCTCGGACTCCCAGTTAGCTTCTGTATCAAGCAGACCTCTCCACTTGATGAGATACTCTTTATAACTTGGCACACCTCGATGACGGATGACTCGGTCCGCGAGTATCTCATCTACTTCTTTGTCGAAAGAACTGACAATTGTTGTTGGTGCCCAATATGAAACTGTCCTTGATGGGTCTTCCTCGTCTTCATGAAAAGGCTTTAACATGCTTACGTGGAAGACCGGATGAATCTTCAACTTGGGCGGGAGGTGAAGCTTGTATGAAACATTGCCTATGCGTTTGATAACCTCAAACGGCCCTTCATACTTGAGTACCAAGCCCTTATGCACCTTCCTAAGGGACTTGAATTTTTGCGGCAAGAGTTTCACAAGTATAAAGTCGCCTTCCTTGAACTCCACATGCCTCATCTTCTTGTCCACCCATTTCTTCATCCTTGTTGCAGCCTTGTGTAAAGCCACTCGAGCTAACTCAGTTTGCTCATGCCATGACCTGGCCAAGTAGCTATCCTCTTCCCTCTTGATGCCTTTCTTGAATTGTAACGCCGACAACACCTTTAAGTCTTGCTTTGTGCCTCTAGTTGTTGGCACTACACAAGCCTTGTCGTCTTCCGTGATGCATAAGCTGTTGGCGCATGGCATCGAGATTCCCTTGACTTGATCATGGAATTCCAATCCCAGGACAACTTTGAAGTCATCCATTGGAAAATCAAGAAGTCTAAGTTCCCACACCATGCCCCTACGCTGGTCTTGACTCCTCGAAGTACACCATGAATGGGTCGAGCTGGTGAATTGACCACCTTGATGGAGCCTCCTCCATTGTTTCCCTTGAGTCCTAGCCTTTGGGCCTCCTCAACCGCGATGAAGTTGTGGGTTGCACCCGTGTCGAACATTGCCATCGTTGGCTTCCCACCTATAGTGACGCCGATGAAGAGTAAACCTTTGGCTTGGACCTTAGCTGTGGATCGGATCACATTCAGCAGCTGCATAGACCCCACGTGTGCACCACCATTGTTACCTTCGGCTTCCATCTCACTTTGATGACTTCCTAAGAGTGCGCTTAGAGCTCTCTTTTGTGGGCAATCTCTAGCCCAATGCGGACCATCGTAAAGAAAACATTTGTTGTTGTTGGGCTTACCCGAGCTCCTTGTCTCCTTTTGCTTGCCCTTATCCTTGCTCTTTGCCGAGTAATTCTCTTGACGGGGCCCGTTTTTGCGTTGGCCTTTGTCTCTCCCACCTTTGGCATAGCTACTCTTCATTTCCTTTGGCTTGGCGGTGGACTCCTTTGGACTAGTATAGTCAATTAGGCTTTTAACCACGGCTATGGCGGTAGCAAGGTCTTGCACCCCACGTCGCCTTAGCTCGGTCTTAGCCCATTGTTGGAGACCGTCCATAAAATTGAATAGAGCATCCTTGTCGGGCAAATCAGGAATCTCAAGCACTAAGTTGGTAAAGTCCTTAATATAATCCCGAATAGACCCTGAGTGCTTGAGCCTTCGCAAGCGAGCTCTTGCCTCATCATTGACATTCTTCGGATAAAATTGTCTTTTAAGCTCCTTTATAAAGTCATCAAAAGTAGTAATGGTGCACGTACCTTTTTCGACATCTCCAACCTTCTCCTCCATCATAACATGGCAGTGTCGGTGAGGTAGAGAGCCGCGGTCCTAATCTTGGCATCCTCCTCGGTGATCCCTACGGCTCCAAAGTATTGGTCTAGCCCCCATAAGAAGTTGTCCACTTCACGAGCGTTGTGCGATTCTTCGAAACTCTTAGGCTTTGGCACCTCGATACGCTTAGCCTCCACAATACCGCTGGTGCCGGCTCCAGTAGCCAATGCGCGCTTGCATAGGGCCAAGTCCCCATGCATCTCCTCAATGCGTGCAAGCGTGCTATTCAACTCCTTCTCGTGGACTTGACGCATTTTGGTGAGTTCCCCCATGAACTCCTCGCGAATCCTCGCCATCTCGCCCCGTAATGACTCCTCTAGCTGGACCACCATGCCCTTGATCGCAGTGTGGATGGCGGCATCCTCCGCCTCTAAGTCTTCTACCCGTAGGCCTAGATCATCCACCTGGGTTTCCATGCCACTCACGCCCTCCTCCACCTGAGATAGGCGTGAGTTGAAAGCAGAGATCATGTCCTTAGACCGTTCCCGCCTTGGAACGACAGGGTCAACTTGCTCTTCGTGACTTCTCCTTTGCATAACTTCCTCAGAAGGGTTGGATCCTGATGCATCTTTGGCAGCATCATGCTTTGCCAATTCGGAGGGGTTTGATCTCAATGTAGTTTTGGTAGCACCATGCTTTACCATTATGTCAAGCGAGGTTCCGATCGAACTTCTGCTCTGATACCAACTGTCACGAGCTTCTTTTTTCCTTAGCTTCTCGTGCGGCCTTAGCATTTCCCTTAGGCTAAGTCAGCATTCCTCATGCAAACGCTTTGGCTAGAACACCCGAATGAAGGGAGAAGATCTTTGAAAGAGAGAACTAGTAAAAAGCTTAAGAGAACTTTACAAAGCCTTACAAATGAGCTTGAATGCTATTTAACTCTCTATGTCTCAAATGGGAGGGGTGTCTCCCTATTTATAGGCATCCTCCCCCCCCCCTTGCCTAAGATTCTAGACAATTCTATGACATTTACGAGTATAGAGATTCTAGAGTGTTCTATACAACTCTAAGTGTTATCTTTAGTATTCTAGAGACTTCCGGATTAGTCTTAAACCTTGAGCCTCTCTAGGGTTCTAAAGAGTCCCGGAGTGTCCTAGAGACTCTCTAAGGTCCTAAAAAGCTCTAGAGTTGTCTGAATGCTTCCCAATCATTCCGGATGCTTCCAAAACCTTTCATAATATTCCGAATGCTTCTAGAATGCTCATGTGCTCTTCAAAACCTTCCTTGAGCCATGCTTACCTCAAAATGCTCAAGGAAACTCCTTATTAATTTGACGGGGCGTAACAATAAGCTCTAGAGTCTAGAGATAACACCCTTCAGCCTTTATGGAGGTTTAACAAATTCAGCCATTATGGAAGTATATGGAAAATGAGAACTCAGCGTTTTACTAATCTAATTTCGCAGCAACACTTGCATCGTTACAGATGCTCCCTAAACCAATTGTAACAATAGCAAACAAACTGAGAATACAAACTTCCAAGTGAAGTGAATAAAACCAGCAGGAAGGTGTAATTTCATACACATACCAATTTGGCTAAAACTAGCCTTACATCTCCATACTGTTTAAACAATATAAAAACGATTTGGTACTGTAGGTTCGGTTGGGCAAACTGGCTTACTAAATTCTAGAACACCACAGTATCAAGCATCGTGCCCAAGGTCTGGACAATGTTTGAGGACATCAAGTTGGAGACATGCTCTTCGAGGTGCTTCTTGGCATCTTGTCTTCCCACATTTGCAATTGCAAGCTTCTCTGGTGGTAGCTCATCCTCCTCCTGCACTGCCTTGTTGTATTTAACAGCTAGATTTAACATCTCCTACAAAACCCAAATGAAGAAACAATCATGAAACCGATGAGGTAATTTTCTATGCATTAAAACTTGCTGGAATGGAAATACTCCAACAGTCATTTTAGTGAACACATTAACCAAGATAATCTAGCATTTTTTGCCTGAAATGCTCCAACAGTCATTCTAGCGAAGACATTAACCAAGATAATTTAGCATTTAAAGCTTGCTGTCATTCTAGTGAAGAGAAGAACATGATTAAAAATGTAAAATCTGGCAGTTTATTTAATTAATCAGTTTGACCAGCAAAGGCGCAAGACACTAAGTCGCCCATTTAGGGGTTTCTGTCTAATCTATCATCAATTAGCTTTTAGACAGTGACAATGTCTCAACCTGCACATCCAATAAAATTGCTTCTTATAGTTGCATATGCTTCCTAGCCAGTTCCGAATGAGCACTCTCCCACAAGAATGATTATGAAAAACTGTCAAGTCCATGGAGGGCCTAAATTGCTTTGATTATAAGCAGACACCTACTCCTCACCTTTCCAAGGAAACATTCTCAGCAAATAACTAACTAATGCCAACGGAGTAAATTTATTCCAAACTAATATACCTAGCTATTGAAAAGCCAAACCAAACTATATTCAGGTTCATACAACCTTCACTTACCTGAACTGTTTGCTCATTTGTTTTTGAGTGAGTGTCAAACCGCTTAAGTGTCAGCCCATCTGTCCATTTCTTCTTGTGAAGGTTAAGCAACATTTTCTCCTCGAGTTCATTCTTCCTGTAATTAATTGCTATGGAGTAGTAATGACGATTTAACCCATGGATCAAGGCCTGAAGAGAGGACATTACAGAAAACATTAAAAAAAACAGTAGCTTTAGAGAATATGATCCAAATGTGGCTTGTTAACAACTTACCTGAATTGATGGCTTATTTAGATGCCCGAGATTGGATGTGGTCTGCCGTGGTTCTTGGCCAAGCATCATAGTTTGTGGGTTGATAAGGCGGAATGCATCGATGACTACCTTCCCCTTCACGCTCTGAATTGGATCCACCACTACAGCTACAGCCCGTTGATTCAAAGCTTCAAAGCTCTACAGAAGATATCAGGGTATAAGAAAGGTATACAGTAATACGTAGGTAGCAGTGCGAAAATCATCCGAGATAACTCATGGCTCCCTCTTCTCAGGATATATCAACCAACCAATGGTAAAATATTATAGTCAATCGAAGCTGAGCACTAAACCCATCAAGAACAGTCAAAAAAGACTTCATCTTCCGTAACAAACACATGCGAAAGAATGTTGTACACAAGTATAAACACCATGCAGAAACCATTAGGAAATTTTTATACATACACCAAAGGCTTCATAGTTAACCGAAATTGCCCTTCACAATGTTTTGGGGGCCAAGGGAGATGACTACAACAGGCTGAAGTGAAAAGAACTAATAGGCTGAAGCCAAAAGAACTATAAACACCAATTATATTAGTTATTGATAACACACACATTATGTGAACCAACATGATCATGTATGACATATACCATCAAGAAAAATCAATAGTTCAGAGACAAAAACATAATGTGAACCAACAACGATGCATTCTTACAGATTCGTCGTATCAAAAAGAAAAATATACTTCTGTTGTATCTTAGAAGATGAATAAAGTTACAACCTGCTGGGTATTAATGTCTACACCAGATAGCCAACATCCGAATCCAGGATGTGAATGGTACCACCCAACAACCATCTCTGGTCTGCAGTGCCAACAAAAAGAATGTTAGCTTAAATGAGGCAGGAGTGCAAAAAGAATGTTAACTTAAATGAGGCAGAAGTGCAGAATAAGGTCATTACATCAACAACGTTGCAAAATACAGATGAAAGTAAACAATTATCATTGATTATCAAGTGAAATGAAATGAAATTGATACTTCCAAGCAGTGGCATAACTAGAAATGTCGACAAGGAGGGTCAAACTTTAATAAATTTTTAGATATATTATCCACTTGTGCAAATCTTTGAATAGTCCTATAAATAATATTAGTAATGAGTATTGAAGAGAGTCGATTGTTTAAGTATATGCTAAACGAAAACTATGCAACTAGACATTGAAACTTCTCTAGGAAATACTTGACCAATACTTCCGCAAATCAAAAGAGTCATTCACCAAACAAAAAGAGAACATTGATGGTTTTAAAAAAATCCTGATTATTGGTTAGAGTAATTTTGCTATGTTAGATGATTTTAGAGGTTCTGAGATCTAATTTATTAAGTAAGAAAATTAAAATTGGGTGTTGTACGCCATTGGGAACTAAAGTTCATAAAGTAGAAGGGTGAATCAAATTATCTGCACACATAGCCTACAACATGGGTACAAAACAAAGTTTTCAAACTTCTCGACCATAACTCCCTACGCCACTGCTTCCGAGCAGTGCATACAAGTAACTGGTATTCAATAATGACACTTACAGAACTTATAAAAGTTACATGGTATCCAAAAACAAAAAACAAAAAAAAAAACATCATTTACCAATCCTAACATCCAAATATTTCAAAATGTGTCATCAGACGTGTTTTTTCTCTGTCCACCTGGGACGGCTAGTTTGTGAAAGATTAATGAAACCAACTTCATTGGATTCAGTAAAACCTGTTTCTCTACTGAGTCCCATCATAATTGCAGTACTCTCCCCCAGGTAGATCCTCTCATATTGCTCAATTTATAAGTCTGTGGTCTCAAAATTTAATGTACTCTTCTACAAAAACCACATAGAACCTCTACCCTATTTTGCAGTTTATGTTGCCAATCCAAGTATTCCGCTGGGTTCTATCCAAATTAAACAAAAAGTTGAAGAATAATTCAGAGGAGATGAAATGATAGATTATGAAATCAGAGAGCCTCCAATTGAGCGACCTATTGGATGCCTACATGATTCATAGTGGCGAACAATAAAGCCCATGCCTCAATAAGGTGTCATCTGAGGATCAAACTCGCCTAAACAAACTACCTATCTAGTTACAATAGATTGTAGGGTTCCGCAGGACCCTTAATCTATTTAGGATTTTGGGAAGGTCAATATGATAATAGTTCGCTAGCTTATTCAGCTAGTAGCTATTTAGGCTGCATCTATTTAAGAGCCTACAACAGATGCAGAACCTGTCACATCTCTTCCTATGAGCCTATGGTGACCCTAAACAACAACATATAAAAGCAATCATAGAGGCACCCCAAGTTTCCCCCTACCTCTGCTGCCTTTCACGTGAAGTATCAAGCTCCTAATAGATTGAAGAATATCCTCATCGATAGTACCATAGGGAGACGGGGAGAGGAAAAGGAAGAATAGGATAATAGGATCAGGCTGCATCTATTTAAGAGCCTACAACAGATGCAGAACCTGTCACATCTCTTCCTATGAGCCTATGGTGACCCTAAACAACAACATATAAAAGCAATCATAGAGGCACCCCAAGTTTCCCCCTACCTCTGCTGCCTTTCACGTGAAGTATCAAGCTCCTAATAGATTGAAGAATATCCTCATCGATAGTACCATAGGGAGACGGGGAGAGGAAAAGGAAGAATAGGATAATAGGATCATCCGGGTGGTGCGTGAAGAGACAACTTGCGAAAATCTATGTTGACGCAATGTAGTTCACTAGGCTAACTTTAAATGTTCGTTGGACTATTCATGAACTTGCACAAAATCATTTTTAAGTGTTCTACTTGTTATTTTGCACATTAAATTACGAAGTTCAATCAAATTTAAATTTTAAAAGCCTCTTAAGCAGTGGAGTCTTAGAATATGCATTAATTCCCCCTAATCAGAGTATTGTGCATGCAGTAATATGAAAAGAACCTACATGCCTGCATAGCCTTTTTGAAGAAATATATCTGAATAAGTTCTCTGGGGATATATGCATTCATTCCTCCGAATGAAATAGATGGATTGCCTATGCGGCTAAACTATCTATGAAAGCAACACACTCTTGGAGAATCAGTCAACTCATATTAATTGGAGTTCCATAAGAACAGATACAAAATTTCATGCATTAACGAAACAAACACTATGCATGCACAGAGACTTGTGTTCTTACCATTTTTCAATAGGTTATCATCTTCATTCACAAACCAAAGAAAATAAAGCACAGAAGACAAAGAATCTAATGGACTGACAAGGAGAAAATAACAAAGACAAACAAACAGCAATTCCAATTATAAAGAATGGTTTGAAAAGAGTAATCTCTACTTTCTGAGGAGAAGGTCCAATTCAATGGAAAGACAAAACGAGAACAACAACGAAGACAAACAAACGGCAATTCCAACTAAACTCTGAAGAGATGAATGCCCAAATAGAAGTTTAAAAACACACTCTAGGCCATAGTTGATACACATCTACCCCCATCTTCCACAGAAACTCTATGCTCTAATTTGCGCCTACTAGTATACAGAGCATCATTGTATGTCCTCTCATGGCTACACTTTGGACATTACCTCAAGTTATTTAAACTAGAAACTTAGCAGAAGCAGCATTGCAGCCTCGTACGAGCATATATAAATGCCACATAAATCTAATTTATATTGATGGCTTGAGTGTTTTGTATCTACTAGAATAAATAAATTCTGGAAATTACTATATCTCAAGAGGTAACAACAGGAGAAATGATTGCTTTTTAAGTCTTGTGTTGCTTCTGGTACACATAATGTAAGTGAAATTTCAGCTTATTTTGTTTGCTATTGAGACTGCAGATTCTAAGCATACTATCATTGCTGTATAAGATTTCCACATTATGCAGACTATGTTTATCGGCACAAGAGTAAAGGATACATCAGTGATTGAGTAGCATATGAATTCATATATCTACCCTTGCTTTTAGCAAAATCAAATGCGGTTAGTAAATAGTCTTTCTGAAAACACAAATGACCTTCTAAAATGCATATGAAACGATAACTCCCCATTCTCACTCAAAAAAGAGTTCTACATAATACAAGAATTAAACTTCAGTCTTTTCCCAAAATATCTAAGTGCAGCACTTCTGCTAAAGTTACCACATAAAAGCACCGGCAAAGGGCAAACGGAATGCACAAGATCCTAAAAGACTTGTCTAACTTGCCGCAAGCTATCTCAATCCGCAAATCGCAAATAACTATCTCTTAAAAACTGGGTAAAAGCTAATACTCGTAATAATTCATCTCCAATAATATCAAACTGCAAATCAATCAAAGCGAAAAAAGCCATACCGGCCAGTCTGCTTGAGCATATCAAGCATATTAGTCTGGAAGACATGATCCACGGCTTCGACGCTGACACCAGTGCCACTCTGCGGCATGGCAAACACATCCACAACTTTAACAGTGTAATCATCCACAAACTCTCCCAGCATCAATCCCATGACCTCCATAGGAACCCCAGCTCTTCCTAATCAAGCATCCAAATCCAATCAAACACTAACGACATATTTCATTGAAAAGCTAAACGGGGAAGAGTAGTACCGTGCTTGAGCATCTTGAGGAGGGCCAAGGAGGAGATGTAGACCTGCTCAGAGGAATCGAGAGTGGGGGAATCGGGCGGAGGGTGGCCCAAAGGTCCTCCGGCACCAGCGAACATTCTCTGCAGCCTCTCCATACCTGACCTTCAAAGTCTCTCTCTCTCTCTTTCAGTGTTTCCTTCTCTCGTATTAAACAGCATTCAAATACAAATAGAACTTGGGTTTTTCTAAAAAATAAAAAATAAACTACGGCATTTTCAAGCAAAATACTCGTTGACGTGGTTGTGGCTACTAGGGCGGTACTTCCGAGCTGAAAACTGAAAAAAAAAAAAAAAAAGATCAAGTCGAAAATCAAGCCGAAATTGTAAAAGTTGGGTAAAAAAAAAAGGCCGAATCAGATCTATTCGGTTTGATTTTTGGTTTCGGTCTAACAAAAACTGAATTAGACCGAGAAACCGAAGTCAACGTTCCTCTCCGGTCAACGTTTCAAAACGAGGTTGTTTTGGGGTTTTTTTTTCTTTTCCCGAAACCCTAATGAGTAATGAGAGTCTCTGACAGTCCGACTCTCAGTCTTCGCCCCCTCTCGAACTCTCCTCCTTTTTTTCTTTGTCGCCTCCTCTCCTCTCTACTTTGATCTCATCACTGTGTTCCGTCACCGGACTCCAGTCATTCAACTCTCCAACCTCTCCTCTCCTCTCCTCTCGGTCTGACCATCACAATGAAGAGGGGTAAATTGAACCCATTGAAGCAGGGTTCCTCAAAATTGTTTGTCTCAACTGGTCGTGGTCGTGGTGCTGCAATCAGTGCGATGGATAAATCGTCCTCATCTTCTCAGGTATGTTTTTCTTTTCAGAATGTCCTCATCTTCTCTACTGTATCTGAACTTTGGAAAATCATAAGTATTTGTAGAAAAATTCTTTTGCTGCGATTATAGTTCTCAAATAATCTTTAGGTTGCCTTTTACATTTGTTATGAAGAGACCAACCTGAAATTCTTAGCCGAGCTATACAGTTTTTAGCCAAAAAGGTCTGTTGGTCAGGAACTCAGAAAGTTAACAGTTTTTCTCTACTATGTGTGAATTTTGGAAAATCATAAGTATTTGTAGAAAAATCATTTTGTTGCGATTCCAGTTTTCAAATAATCCTTAGGTTGTTTGTTACAATTGTTATGAAGAGACCAACCTGAAATTCTTAGCCGAGCTATATTAGTTTTAGCCAAAAATGTCTGCTGGTCAGGAAGTTAGCAGTTTTTCTCTACTGTATTCGAACTTTGGAAAATCATAAGTATTTATAGAAAAATCTTGTTGCTGCGATTTCACTTCTCAAATAATCTTTAGGTTCTCTTTTACAATTGTTATGAAGAGACCAACCTGAAATCCTTAGCCGAGCTATACTATTTTTAGTCAAAAATGTCTGTTGGTCAGGAAGTTAGGCATACATTTTCTGATTTTGTTCCTTTGCTCTTAGTCTCAATGTTTGCTAAATGATTCTTGCTTGATTTGGTCTGTAATACTTAACTTGTTTAAATTGGTTTATTTTTTTATGCAGATACAAGTTGATAGTGTTGGTGTTGATGAATCGGCAACTCCGACACCGGTTCCTAGTATGGGTGGATGAGCTATTAATTTTTTTGTTACTGTTAAATCATGGTTAGAAAATTTTACAGTTTGTATAAAGTTTTGTAAAAAAAAAAACCGAAAAAAACCAAAACCGAATTAGATCGCCAGTTTGATTCGGTTTTCAGTTTGACATGTCTAAAAATGAAAAACCGGGCCGAACTTTATTTTCAGTTTGGTTTTCGGTTTAGGCTAAAAACAGAACCAAATTAAACCGAACCCACCTCTAGTGGCCATTCAATTTCAGACAAAAAAAAATGAAGGATAAGAAAGTTGAACCATAGTTAGCTTCAGTTAACCATAGTTAGCTTGAGAAGTCAAACACTCAAACTAGCGATGTATATATAATGACTTCTCACAAGTGCTCATCCAGGTCCATCATTCCAGCATTTCAAACAGACATGTATCCTCAATTTCGATCCTCTTCCTCTGCGTCTCTTAGCGATTCCGATTCATGGACACACGATGTGTCTTAGCGATTCTGATTCATGGACACACGATGTGTTTCTGAGTTTCAGAGGCAAGGATACTCGCAGCAGTTTCACAAGCCATTTGTACAACCAACTAGTTCAGAAGAGGATCTGCACTTACATAGATGATGACGAGCTTAGAAGAGGAGATGAAATATCACCAGCACTTGTCCATGCCATTGAAGAATCAAAGCTCTCTCTCATCGTGTTCTCCGAGAATTATGCATCCTCAAAGTGGTGTTTGGATGAGCTGGTTCATATCCTTGAATGTAAAAAATTAAAGAACCAAATTGTTTTGCCAATCTTTTACAAAGTGAATCCCACGGATGTAAGCCACCAAATAGGTAAATTTGGTGATGCGCTTGCACATCATGAACACGGATTCAAAGATGACATGGGCAAAGTGTTAAGATGGAGAAAAGCTCTTACAGAAGCAGCAAATTTATCCGGGGGGCAATTCTTTGGCGACGGGTATGTCAAGCACTTAATTTTACTCATTTCAATCTAGTAAAATTTGTCTATTGTTCTAGTGTGGTATGATTATTATACAATGCTGTTCTTTTTCGAAGTTGCAAGGTTTTATTTTGTTGAATGTTTCGTTTGATTTTAACCGGCAGGCATGAATCTCGATTTATTAATAAACTTGTTCAAGAGATTTGCGAATTAGTGAAGAAACCTACCTATCTGCTGGTTTATGATTTATGATTTGCTAAAATAGAGAACACATTCCATTTTGGTCTGCATACCAAGTTTAACCCGTTTTTTGGATAGTGAAAAGTATGAAATTGTTGTCAGTAATTTTTGGCTGATAGTGATAATTAAGGTTAAACTTAATAGGTTGAGAAATAAAGGTCAAATTCATCTCCATCATACATAAAAACTTTCTTCTGTTACATATGGTTGTTGACAATCTATGTCTATATTTTCTGCACGCGCAGTTTCTGTAAATATTTATTCTAGCCTTCCTTACGCGTGCGATTTATGTGCACGTTTGGTACCCAGGAAAAACCTGGAGCACTCTATTCATAATACTTGGCCTACTCTCCCGTGAGTACCCTTACTAAGTGCTAACTTGTACCATGTTTGGTGAGGTAGTACTGTCTAAGGTGAGATAATGGGAAGAATGGTCGTCAAACCTTCTTGATAAACTGCAGAACGTGGTTTTCAATTGCAGTAGATTATATCAAGAACCAACTCCTTCATCCATCCACCCACATCTCCCAAGTCTCAACTATAGTATCCCCCATTTCTCAAACCCACTTTTCACTTTCTATCCTCATCAACAACTATCCCAACTCTGTCGTTATTGATATTCTTCTTGTTCATATCCTTATCGCAATGGAGTGCCACAATACTCTCCAAAAAAAAGAAAAAAAAAACCCAAATAACCCAATTAAATTTTCCAAATCCAACCACATATCTCATAGATGCGTAATGATCAAAGTATATACCACATAACCCAATCAAATTTTCATATCCAAACCATAAGACCCATAACTACGTACTCATCTCAAATCTGCCTTCAAATGATTTCTTATGAAGAATGAAGGCATGCACCAGTGACAGAAGATGGCGGAAGTCCCGTTGTTGTTGTTGTTGTGTGTTTGACCCGAAGAAAATACGAAGAAGCTGATGATGCTTGGTTAAGGTTTTGCAATCGAATTTAAGGGAACAACCAAATTGGGGGTCTATGAAGTCGCTCAGTCGGGCATCAATGGATTTGAAACGACTGGGCTCTTGATTAATGGAGTTGATCAGTCTTCACTCTTGAGAGAGAAGGAGACAGAGAGAGGAGGAGAGAGACAGTGTTATGTTAACCTCAAAAATGAGAACCCACAGTAACACCGACTAAGGAGGTTGAGAGCAAAAACAGGTGTTAAGTAGTACCATTTATTTTTGTACTCCTTCACACCAAACACATCTCAAACTACTTAGTGCCTCGTATTTAATGCAATACCATTTAGTCCCATATACCAGACATGCACTATGTGTCTTAAAGGGTTCGTTGGCCAACTCTCTACTTTAGACATAGCAAACGACAACTTATTTGATCATTACTTTTCACGCATGTGTGTGGAAGTGCGATGTTCAAATGAGCTTTTTATTATTTTTATTGTCCATCTTTGTTCTGCACCTCTTTTGAATTCTGATGAAATGCTAAATAAGAATAGCAACCATGGTTCAAATTAACTACTTGAAATGACATTTTTAGTTTTTGATAGGATTCCTGAATCGGTAACCGAACCTACAAACTATATTGAAGATCTTAAAAAATGAGTTGTAAAATCCACACATTCTAAATTGAAATCCACACACCTTTTTTTATTTTTTGGTTAACACATTCACAAAAAAAGACAAAGTTTAAATCACTAAAAGACAACATTTAAGTTACAAAAAAAAAATTGTGTGTGGATTTTAATTTAAGGTGTTAAGAATTATGGTTTCTCAACATCCGAAACTATCACATACGTACATGAATTATTACAACCGATCCAATATGAGTACACACATGAATTATTACAACCTAAATTTTTAAGGATAATACATACATATATTTTTAAGGATAATTTCGTCTCTCCAAGCAATAAAAAAATATATATAATTCGATTAATATGATATATAACCATCAACCCACAACCCTCACCTTGTATCGAAAGAATCAAGGATAATATCTCCTTCTTCATCAACCAAACCAACTCCCAATTAACCATGGATTTAGATTCCATTTTTGCCCAGACCCTTCCATTATCAAATTAGATAGGTGAAGCTTCTCAACCATTGATGCGCCAAAGGTTTACCAAGATGGAGGAGATATGTCCTCTCAGACACCTAAACACCAGTATAACCAACTCTCTTTCCAGAGAAAATTTGGACACAAAGATCCTTTTTGCATCTCCATAATTGATGAACCAACATAATCTGCCCAGATATAAACTCTCTTCTTCTCCAACTCCATATTGCCTAATCTCAAAGAGAAACAAAGACAACATTGAAAAGTGAATAGACATTTCCTAAATTAAAGAGGTAGATGAAGTAGCCGGAATCGAAGACACAGAGTTGAGGGTTGTGGGTTGTGCTGGATCTCGCCAAGCACATGGAGGAAGAAGAAGGCCAGGGGTCGGTGTTGACGACCTTGGAGGTGACGGAGATGGAGAACGCTGAATCAAGCGAATGAGTGATCAATCCAAAGCAACAAGGTGGTATGTTCATCTGGTTCAGCATGATCCGGTTCGAAACTTCAAATCCCATCCCATTCTACTACTCATTCGTTGTCGCCGATCTTTTCCTGTGACAAATGAGAGAGAAGCATAAATGGTGAAGGATAAGAAAAATGACTTTGCTATGTGACAGTACGCTTAATAGTTTCAGTAGTTGAACAACCATAATTCTCAGGGAAGTAAAATTCATGTACTTTTTTAAAATTTTCCCCTCAAAAAATGATTATCTAGTTAAATCAGAATATATAAAACGAAGGTGGGCCCGGGGGAGGTCATTTCTTTGCTTTCCTTCTTCTTGAAACGCAAATAGGGAATTCGGTTAATAGTCTAATAAATACAACATACAACACCCAATATCACCCATAACTAACGCACCACTTATATAGTAGACATCAATGGTTAGTTACTAACTTTTGAACTACCCATTGATATCATAAAAAACTGATTCTCCTTAGTTTACAGAATTCTCATTGATATAGTTCAGAAATACACCTGAAAAATAAGACAGTATATAGGCCTTTGAGGGTCGATGAAAGAAGTGGCGGATCTGTCCTCCTCCTTTGTTCACTCCTGCATATATGGACTTGATTTTGTCACTTACAAGGCTGATATATAGATGAAGACACAGTTTAACTGGTACCAAAACAGATCAAGGAAAACTATCTATACAGTGGGTAATATTCATTTTCAAGGTAGATAAGTGAATATAGTGGCATTGAAAACAGTATCGTCCTCTTTGAATTAGTTTGTCAAACACTATAAAGCTTCTCATACCCTAACCCATTCTGCATGCACCAATCATCCAGCATTGTATGAGCCCACATGAGGAGCCAAAGTAAGCTAACAATAGTAAAAAGACAGAGAAGAAAACAAGAAGAGGAGAATAGAAGGGGAGCAAGTATTAGTACCTATTAGTTTTTCTTTACTTTTTTTGTCTTCAATTACTTTGTTCATTCTTTTTGCTTCCATTGCATAACGTCAGAATATACCAAAGCATCTTAGAAGCCAACCGACAAAACCTTTAGTTCCAATGGAAAGTACACAGGGGTTTCCTGGAAGCATAACTGCTCATATACCTGTAAGATTGTAAAAACAAAAAAACAAAAGAGAGCAAATAATCAGGAAACCGCAAATTAAGTACGTAGATTTAACCATCCAGACATGTCTTGATCTAAGTACGTATGATCTAAGTACGTATAAGGCTAGTGATAGCTTATCAAAAAACCAATCCATTACCAAATTACGTGGATATTACATTCATACAAACATTGGAACCCCAACAAACAATTGAGAGAGAGCATACATTTTGAAATGATTTTTCCAAGGCAACAGAATCTTTTAGAAATGATTTTTAGTTTGTAACAGAATCTTTCGTGAAAGACGAAAGGGGCAACCCCTTGGGAAGTACCTGTCGATTAAGACATAAGGTTAATAACTGAAAACGATGAAAAATTAATGAACCCAGGAAGGAGCACTTAATCAAATACACAAACATATCTTATCTTTTGAAAAAGAATGATTATAAAGCTCACTCTTCAATAACCAAGTATTATGTTTTGAAGCATCCAATCCTACACTAAGCAATCACCAATCACTACATCTAATGATAAATACGCAAGGGATTTCATGAAAACACAACACATGAATAAGAGGAAGAAATGCAGAAGCATACCAACCTTAACACTTGGATGTACAGGTCCTCATCGATATCCTTTTTATTCCACATGTATGAGTTTTCTTTCTACAAAACCAAAGGTAAATACATTCAGAAGAATTTGAACAATTTCTTTTATGATCCCAATTCCCAAATATATATATATATATATATATATATATATATATATATAACTCAATTTGACCAAGGGTGCGGCTATTGCCACCCCACCAAATACTTTATTCAACTCATTTTAAACTAAATATTTCAATATTAACCCTACAATCAAAAAATTTTGTGAAAATATAATACTAAACTAAAATCTATAAAATCCAAATAACAACAATTCTCTACATCTTTACATCAGAATAAAAAAAACACTTCTCTACATCTTTCAAATCAGATTTGATAATCACTTCAATCTTCAACAGAATGATGGGATTGTTCGTTTTTTTTATGGCTTCAAATGTAGTCTTTCATATATATATATATATATATATATTCATAATCGTAAATAAAGAACTCAGGAAAGAGATCAAGGAGAACACATGATGTGGCTTGAAGAATGGAGGTCTGTGTCAAATATATCGATGAAATATTTTTATATATTTTTATATTTCATCACTTTTATAAATTGTAAGTTAAAATAATTAAAATAAAAACTAGATTTTTTCAAATTTTTAAAGACATAATTGAAATTTTAAAAGTAAAAAATAAGATGTCAGGTGAACTAAACATTTAGTGAGATAGAAATAATCGCACCCTGCGACTAAATCTGATTATCACAGTCAAAAATTACAAACCAGGTATACATATGGCAAATCCCACGTCTGCCGATAAGATGCTTCAATTTTCTCCTTCTTTTGGATTCGATTTTGCTCTTCTTTGCTGAAGAATAATATACTTTGGGTTTTTTCAGAACTTCAAAATTTAACCATCCCCTGATCCCTGATCTCTTCTGGATTTATTAATAGAGATAAATCGCTCCATTTCGGAAATGAAAAAAAAAAAAACTCATAAAAATAATGTCACTAGTTTCTGGTATCGTCCGCATTCTGATCCAACGGCGAATGTTGGGGAATTGAGGCATTGATTCTCACAGAGTCATTTAGTTTGGATCACATCAGACTACAATCGGATTCGGATCGTATCCAAAACCCGGAGTGCTTTGGAGTTTGGAAATTGGAGATCTGGGCTTGTAGAGAAAGTGAGGAAGATGATCGAGATGCCCAGCGCCAGACGCCCAGGCCTCCGACGCTGCTTCTGGTAAATTTGGCTTTTACTGCATTACGATTTCCGTATATTGGTTTGACTCCCGGAGGCTCTTCTTCTTGCAACCATTCATGGAGTCATGACGTGTTTCTGAGTTTCAGAGGCCCGGATACCCGCCACAATTTTACATGCCACCTGCGCAACTATTTGCTTCACAAGGAAACGAATTAACTCCGGCTCTTCTCCAAGCAATTGAAGGGTCGAGGATTTCTGTCATAGTGTTTTCTGAAAACTATGCATTCTCAGAGTGGTGTCTGGATGACCTCGCACATATCCTTCACTGTCGAAAGGAAAAACAACAAACGGTGTACCCTGTGTTCTACAAAGTAAAGCCATCCGATGTACGGGACCATGATGGTGGGTTTGGTAAGGCACTTGCTGACCTTGAATTGAAATTCAAGCATGACTCGGAGAAGGTGCTGAAATGGAGAGGAGCTCTTACAGAGGCCTCAAATTTGGCTGGATGGACTTACACGGATGGGTATATTTTTGACATTCTCATACTTTTTAAATTTTGAGTAATTTTGTTCACCATGGTTAAGGTTAGATTGGATTTACACTGACTAGATGCATTACATTGTAAGTGAATTTGAAGTATCTATGTGATAGGAATCCATATGTAGTCTTCTTTCTTTTAACTCAAATCTTGATAACTATAGGTTACAGTAGTCTACACTATACACAAGAGATTCCAAAATCAACTCATCCAAACATATCTGTTCAACAAGAAATTTGGGCAATTTGTTTAATAAGACCAAAATAAGGGAGTTAGAATGTTTATAACTTTACTGTTAATTATCTAGCAAGACTCTTTTTCCTTTCCTCAATTTAAGCCAGTGATAAAATTTGTTGTATGCTGTCTTTAATTGACAGGTATGAATCAACATTCATGGATACCATTGTTGAAAATATTGCTAAGCAAGTGTGTTTTCATGCCGACGTTATAGTTGCAGATTACCCGGTTGGCATAGAGTGTCGGCTAAAAGAAATGCATGATCTCTTAGATGTTAAGTCAAGTGATGTTCGTATGATAGGGATTTGGGGGATTGCCGGAATAGGTAAGACAACAATTGCCGTGGCTGTTTATAATTCTCTTGCCTGTAAGTTTGATGGTTGCTGTTTTCTAGACAATGTTGCAAAAGTATCAATGGAACTTGATGGTCCAGTCAAACTTCGAAAGATGCTTCTGTCGAAGATCCTAAGGTCCGATCTGAGAACTGAAGCATGCGAAGGAGTGAATGCTATAAAGGACAAGTTGAACAAAAGAAAAGTTCTTTTAGTTCTGGATGATGTGGATCAAACAGAACAGTTGACAAATTTGGTTGAAGCTGATTGGTTTGGTTTGGGCAGTAGAATTGTCATAACAACAAGAGATAAACGCTCGTTAAATGCTAAAGGATTCAGAGATAATTTGGTCCTATACAAGCTGAAGGAGTTAGATGATATTGAAGCTTTAAAGCTCTTCAGCAAAAATGCCTTCCCACAAGAAAGCCTTCCACATGGTTATGCAGAACTCTCAAAGGATGTATTAAAATTTGCTCAAGGTCTTCCATTAGCTCTGCAGTACTTAGGTAAGTTATTATATGATAGAACTGTAGAGGTTTGGAAGGAGGAATTACAGAGTCATATGAAATCTATTGATGATTCTCTTTACCAGACTCTCATAAGAAGTTACGATGCATTGGAAGATCCGGTAAAGGAAGTTTTCCTTGACATTGCATGTTTCTTTAAAGGTAAACTTAAGAATGATGTGGTACAATCACTAGGACCTGACCACAAACCTAACAATAGTATCAAAGTTCTCCAAGAAAAGGTGCTCATTAATATCCAAGACAATCATATTTATATGCACAGCCTGCTAGAGGTACCGGGTAAGAAAATAGTTGACAAACAGTCACCAAATGAGCCAAGCGAACGCAGCAGATTGTGGTTTCCAGATGATGTTTACAAGATTCTATCAGAGGGCAAGGTGAGTATATTACATATATAGAGTTCAATTTTATAAGCAACATCTCATACAGAATATAAACTTACTGTCAAAATCGTAGAATATTTACAAATAAATACTATCAGATAATTGCAATAGTTTATATAATGAGCTTTCTCTGTCTTTCATATTAGGGAACATATAAAATCAAAGGTGTCATAGTGCTTCCCAGTCCCCATGAGATACCATTGAGTGATACATGCTTCTCAGGCATGACAAATCTTAAGTATTTTATTAGCAGTGAAGCTGAGTTTTCTGGAGGTATGCTGCAGTATCTCCCAGACGAGTTGAGGCTTATTGATTGGCGAAAATATCCGTTTGAAAATTTGCCGTTCAATGATGTTCTCAGGAAGCTTGTTAAGCTCAATATGCCTCACAGCAGCATTTTAAACCTAGATAAATTCAAGGTATTCGTATTATCTTCTGAAGTTTATTTTCCACTTTAATTTTTAATTGGCTTGTAAATTTTTATCATGCCACGTATTTATTTTTCTTTCTTCTCGTTTTTTTTTTTTTGCTTGACAGAGGTCAGAAAGTTTGAAATATATAAATTTGGAGGGCTGCGAATCCCTTAAAGAAATTCCCAACTTCTCTGAATTCCCAAATTTAAGGGACTTGAATCTGAACTACTGTACAAGTCTCGCCAAGGTTGACAAATCTGTTGGAAAACTGCATAACCTTGTTGCTTTGAGTCTTTCTGGATGCCGCGAGCTTGTTACTTTTCCAACAACAATCGCCTTGACATCTGTGAGACGTATAATTTTAAGAGACTGCATAAAGGTCACGTCTTTGCCTGTAATTAATCAAAGGATGGAATGCTTAACATGGTTAGACCAATCTGGTACTGGTATCAAAGAGTTGCCTGATGCATCACTTAGGCACCTCATCAAGCTTGAGGAGTTAAGTCTAAGGGACTGTGAGAAATTAACAAATCTTCCATGCAGCATTTATGAGTTGCAACATGTGTGGTATCTTGATCTCCACAACTGCTCTGAACTTGAGGGTCTCCCACATTGGAATGCAGCAGTTCCTCCAGCCAACTTGAATGATCTTAACCTGGGTGGTTGCAAGCGGCTTGTAGAAATTCCTGAGCTTCCACCGACTGTGAAATCGGTAATTGCAGCTGATTGTGTTCAATTGCATATATTCACAAAACTTTCAAACATTATGCAACATAAAGAGTCACGAATTATCGAACGGATCATTCTATCTAACTGTGGAAGACTGTGTGACAGTCTGATTCGTGACATGAAACAGACTAAAAATATTTTACGGAGTCAGGCCAGTCTATGCTCCCTCTTCCTGTCTTGTAAACAGTCTGAATTTGAAGTTGTATTTCCTGGAAGTGAAGTTCCAAAGTGGTTCAGTCATAGCAAGAAGTTGAAGGAGCTGACTGAAGAATCTAGATTTTCTTTTGAAATACCTCCAAATTTCAGATTGGGGAACCGAGGACTGGCTATTTGTGCTGCAGCTGAAGTGGTTGAGGGAATGAACTCAGAAAAACAAAATAGTTGCTGTGTCACAGCCACAATTGACATCAATGGAGGAAGCAAAATTCTGCGTGTGTTTAATTTTGAACAAAAAATCATGGGGTCAGGTCATGTGTGGCTGTGCTACATTCCATTCATTGTTTTCACATGCCTCCTATTACCACCTTTTACTTGTGGAGTTACTTTGGAACATAAAAGCCAAGGTTCAGTGCATTGCATCAGTTATGGAGTCCACCCGGTAATATCATGAGGTGAGAACTGTTGGGAAGCCAATTGTTTTTGTTTAACAGATCCATCACCCTGCTTTTATCTGTTGATTATCACAATAATTAGATTTATACAGCCATTGGTTTCTTTTCTTCTTTTTTGGTGCTAACATATACATAATCCAGTTCTGCTGAACCAAAAATGAGATAAATATAAAGACCAACTTTTTCGTTTTCTAAACTTTTATAAAGACCAGGTTTACTAGTACTAGTCATTAATTGCGCTTGTTTTTTTATATTATTACTGCTCTTCTTTTTCGTGCTCAATTAGTATGTCTTCGTGCAGATATTGTTATGCCTTAAGGACATGGAACTTGAAGTGAAAGTTGTGAGAATTGTTACTTGGCCATGCATTCGCGACTTTGTTCAGCAATATATGTCACGTTTGCAAATATTTCTCTGTTCTAACATTCACAAGGAGGAGCTGCAGAAATATAGGTTTCTTTTCTTTGGAAAAGTTCTCTCAGTTGGTAATTTGTTAACATTGCTTGTCCCATAAGATTATTGTGTTTCCATCTAACTCAGGTAAATTCAAATTTTGAACTTCCTCCAGAACAAAGGACTGACATTCATTTGAGCTATGATGACCAGTGGAACAACACAACTGTAGAACCAAAAGGTATAAATATTACGGATACAGCAATTATGGACCAACTTTTACCAACTGATAAAGTGGTAAACAACTCAAGATAAGTTAACTTTTAAATGTTTTCACTTCTTCTTTTTTGTACTGATCAATGTATATGCATATGTTAGAATTTGTGGCTTTGTTATCACTGTCAGTTTGGTTGTGGAAGTATTTAGTTGTGATGGGCTAGGATAATATGTTTAGTGCAAGGTATTTAAGAGCTAGAAGTTGGGGGAAGATGATATTAAGACAACTATTTTAGGGGGTTAGAGGAGAAGTTAATAAGAGGGAACTTCACTTAATAACTTCTTCATTCATTCATCTTGATTACATTACGGTGCATACGTATAGAGCATGTAACCGACTTAGATATTGCTACCACCTACCATGTTCGACTATTCTAGACCATGCTAGCTAGCTCTTCTTGCTATCTGTAGATTTTAATTACACTTCATGATTAATCTAGAGGCTTTCTATTGTTACATGATTATAGAGACTTCCAACATTCACATGCTCTATAATATTCTAGATTACTCTAGCTTGAAGTAGAATCAATGTGCATTAATTTTGAACAGTGTCTTTTGACTTTCACCATTATTTGTTATGGTGCACCTTAAATGGAAAAGAAAAGGCAGAATAGCTTGGTTATGACTTTCCTGGATATTGAGTTGTACAATCGTCCGAGATTCTTCTCTGATTACATTTATTTTAGTTCACTCAAACTTTGCATGTGATGGTAACAAAATAAGATAATTGATGTAATATAGAAGGTGAAACTGTTTCCTGGTGAATATTGAGTTGAAACATTGAAACCAGATACTTGAAACTCTATCTTATCACATGCATTGTTGTGTAGCTAGCTGCTTCATCCACCAGAAATTATATAAGCAGGACTACCATAGTGATCATATATTAAGACTCACCTCTATTTTTCTACATAGATGAGTTCATTTATTGCTGCATAACAAGCCTCCTTTGATCCTGCTTTATTCTGAACTGCAGATGTCCCAACTTTGCTCTGATTTGCAGTTTTGGGTTCATGGGAGCAGCTAACCTATGTATCTTCAAGCCGTGGATCTAGTGGTCTGTTATAGAAAGACATCGGAGGAATGGGCAGTGGAGCATCATTTAACTGATGATTTCGAGGTATGAAGTTGTAATCTGAAGGACTTTTGGATGATAGGAGCTCAAACTAATTGTCATACACAGCATGTTCTCAGTTCCTCGTTTCTAATTTCCTGCTATGTTAATGAATACTTAGGTGACTTGGAAGACATGCTTCTGCTGTAATTTTGAGTTTCTTTAGACATTAAAAGCAGTTCATCTCAAGGCAAATCTCTCTGACATGGAGAGGGATCTTGTAAGTCCCACATTCAAACTAGTGAGGCCACTACAGCACTACGTAAATATTACAAGGTTTCTGTTGGGCTTCCCTCCTCATGCTAGACATCTAACTAATAAGTTTTATAGTCCAACTTGTTGGACTATATGTCTTGGAGAAAAGAAAAGGAAAGTAAACGATATGGTACAGTTCTGGAAGCTAAAGAGAGGAGTTGCCATTGCAAACAATAACTTGCCGGTGTGTTCCTTTGTAGTTTGTATTCTCTAGAAGGAGCTGGAGGCCTGGAGTATAGGAAGACAGAAAATATATGTATTGGCTGTCATTTCTTTGGATACATTGAGTGAGAATTCTTTGAAAAGGGACACAGAGAGCCATCCTTCTTTTACAGGGGTTGCTGTAAGATTTGAGAGATTGAAGCTTGAAATCCCAATTTTTCATAGTGGAAGTTCTCAAAGATTGTCCCGTGATTTTTTCCTTGGCACTGGAGGGTTTCCATGTCAAATCCGGTGCCTCTATAAGCATTAGCCATGCTAGCCTGCTAGAATGCTCCATCTTCTAAATCAACAACAGCAAACAACTCCTTTATGCACTTCTATTGAAGTCTTTACATTAACCATGGATGTAGAGGTTCAATATCCAGCATGTAAGAAAAATCTCAGTTCTAATGTTTCACAGCATTGATTGATAAAATATTGTATAATCTTTGTGGTTTGAAGTCGACATCTGTTTAGTCTTTATGGTTTTATTTTAATCTAAATAGGTCTTAAAGTCATGATTTTTCATCTAAATAGTCCTTATGACCTTTACCTGAGAAAATTGTCGGAATGATTATTTTGATGAAAAATCATGACTTTAAGGACTATTCAGATTAAAATAAAATCATAAGGACTAATCAGATGTCGATTTCAAACTACAAGGACTAAACAAATTTTAATTCAGTATAATTTAAGCAGCTAATTACCAACTTTGCATCATCCATATAACAGAATCGCACAACAATCAAGCATCCCTAGGCACATAGTAAAGACTAAAGAGTACTATGTGCTATTGCTAAATACGGACTACAACAAGTATTTGGATGCCCTTCAAATATGGTTCAACTAATGTGCTAATGCTAAATACCAACAACAGGTTATTGGTGAGGAAACCTCCTTTTTGGGAAGTTTTCTGCACCAACAATTGTCCAATACAGGTATTTGGATGCCCTTCGAATATGGTTCAACTTATGTAAATGAGACATACATTCATGTTAATTACGAGTGACCTAGATTTACTACATTACCGTCTGCAGATGACTCGAGCATCATTTTAGTATCACAAGAAAGGTCATCTCACAGAGTTTGATGTGATCGAAATGAAGAAGCAGAATTGTTATGAAACCTGCAAGAGGGTAACAATATTTTGCTTTTAATAAAGCTCAGCCATAAAAGTTGAGACAGGTGAAGCCGCAAGATCACGCGGCACGAACCAACTCTTTAATCCTAATTGTACAACAAAGACACCAACCAAAAATGAAAATCATATATCTAGAACTCGTGATCCCAGAAACTAATTCACTTATCATGCATGTTCTTGTACAGGTTTATGTTCAATGACCTTACAGGTACTTCAGCTGTGTGATTATATCTAGGTCCATGTACTCACCATCAGATTCAACTTCTGTGTATTTTTCTGCTATGTGGTTACGAAACCTCTGATCGAAGGTGCCCTTGGTTTTTTTTTAAAAGAAAATAAAAAAACGGCACCTTGCTTCTGTGATAAAGGGGGCTGAATATAAAAGGGGGCTGATAAAGGTAGTTCGATGTCCTCCATCTCGAAGCCGGCTGATTCTGTTTCTGGTGTCGTGATTTGTGATCTCATTTTGGTTTCTTTCCACCGCCGGCGAATTTCGTTTGCTTTGTTGAAATTTCCAGAGTAAAGGTGACGATAACGAAGGAAGGAGGTGAGTTTGTATAGGCCACGTGCGTGATCGAGTAATATAAAGGGATTATCCTATAGGGATTAGGAGATGAGTTTAGTTAACATCCATGAAAATAAATAAATCTTTTGTAATTTGGGAATTGGCCTATTTGTTGGTTTTGACCGTTTTTATATATCTAGGGTTTTGTGGTTTTGAAGCTTGTTCTAAAGTCTAAATCATTGTAAAAGATTTAACATCACCGTTTTAGAAGAAGAGAATTAGACCAAGTTCACTTATCACTCTTCTATGCTCATACAGATTTGCAGAACATGAAGTTCAAGGCTAAATTCATTGCCTATAGCAGTTTCCAGACAAAAACGCAGAGGCCGACACTAGAGTTTCTGTACAAGATTCTTAAAACTCAATACTTAGAGCCTTTCATGGAGCTTCAAATTTGGAAGCACGTCCACGATTAGATGTGTCATCTTCCAACTCAATGATAGTAAAGAGCTCCTCTATGCAATTTTGTTATTCAGACTTTTACATTTAGAATGGATGTAGAGGTTCAATAACTGGTACAAAGGACAAACCTCAATTTTACTGTTTCACAGCATTGATTGATGGAATACAACTTCAGCAGCTGAGTATACCGACTTTGCATCATCTGCATAAGAAAGAATCGGACAACAATCAGAACATCTAGCACCAGGCCTTTAAGATCGGCTTATAAGAGTAAAGTGGGTGTTAATGCCAAGTACATAGGAATAAAACAATATATATTTGTATGCCCTTGAATCATGGTTACTTAAGACTGGTTCAACTATGTAATTCAGACATGAAGTTGTGTGACTAGTGAACTAGATTTACTACATTACAATTCTTCTCAAGTGTCGTATTAGGATTAAAAGAAAGGATATCTCATTGATTTGATGAGATCTTGATTTACTACAATAAGGGATAAAGTGAAGTGGGATCTATATTCATACTCGTTCTATTTCCTTTTTATCAGTAATTTACCAGCAAGTACAAATTTATCTTTCTTTTTGCAAAATACAACTTCAAATGCAAACCTGCAATGGCAGCCAAATTAATTGTAGAAGGCACATTGGTCTCTGACTCAACTGCAGCTTTGGAAGCTGCAATACCAACTGCCAGACTCTGCATGATATCTAAGCCTGCACAGAGAGAAGAAATTGTACCGCCAACCAAACAATCGCCAGCCCCTGTAAGCCTAACCACTGATGCGAGAAGTGCAGGAAAATGCACAGCAAACAGGAATGAGCTTGTTTCTGAATCCTGAAGACTCGAAAATGGTTTTGGAGGACAACTTGCAGTCATAGTTTTAAACAATATTCCATGCGAGTTATATGGTTTGATTCCCTCACAACCAACTCTCATAAGGCTTGGCCCTCCTTTAGAGCATAAGAACACTCCATCTGGACCAAGTGTCACAATAACTATTTTGATGCCATTCTCTAGCAAAACCCAGACTGCAGGTTTCAGCATATCAAACAACTTTTCTTTTGAACATTTACTTATGCTGCTTTCCCTTTCAATAGGACAGAACACATTACCACCAGATAAAGTATTTGCCATAGCAACAAGTTCATCTTCATTGGGAGAAGCAAAACTTATCTGTACAGAAAATTCAGTGTAAGTTGCAGAAGCAAGGAAAAAGCATTAAGACTGAATATATAGATATTCAGGTGTCCCAAAGTTCTCCCTAGCGGTTCCAAAGTTCAAAAACAAAAACAGAAGGGCTAACAACTAACGACATACGATAACAAATCAGAAATCTTTAATATATATGTATATATATACGCATACATTACTAATATTAGATATGTGAACAAAGGTGCAAGAGCATAACACTCACATACTTGACAACTGAACTGATTCTTCTTGATTTTTCTACCGAAACAGGCTCAAACCACACAGGAATTTTAGATTCTGCTGCCACTGTTAAGAAATAAATTAATAAAAAGAGAACAAGAAGAATCCCAAATAGAGGAACAAGAAAAGAAAGAGGAAACTTGAGTTGACAAAAAAATGTAATACTGAATTCACAATATTCCATAATGAGAGATATATATATATATATATATATATATATATATATATATTAATGAAAGAATTACATTGGCAAGAAGACTTTAGAGCAGAAGGGTTCAAGTTTGCGTCAACCATCACCACTGTAGCAGAACGTATATTACATCTGAACCGCTCAATCCACTCAGGTCTTAGAAACTTGTCCTGTGTCAAGCCATTGTGTAAACAAATAAAGGTTCGGAAAATTCTATTCTGCTTTATTAAAGTTTTTAATTTCAACCCCTCTCATAAAGAAAAGAAACAACTTAATTCTATCACGGACTTACAATAGATTCTACACTTGCAACAGCAGTTGCCAACTCCCCACTGGCATCAAGTATGCTGCAAACAACAGCAGTCTCGATATTTTGGTGCTTCCAAATTCCTTATCCAAACCATGATCACATATTAATAAATTAATAAATTAATAAACCTTGTTTTCAACCATCCGAGGATAACGAAAATGAACAATTATTGGAGATACTATACAAAAAGAAAGTTCATGTCAAAGAGCTAATGTATACAAATCAGTGTTTTCGAGATTACTCCAAATCATGATCTCATCTAAAAGACACTCCTGCATACATTTAAACCATTTGAATATGAAGAAAAAAAGTTCCATGGTAGAGTATATCTGACAAACATTTGTATACAGTTAAATGATATTTATATAATATACATATATCATAAAAAGTTGGGGACATAAATTAAAAAACAAAGCTTCATTTCTTAGAAGGCCCCCGCTAAATGAAGCAATGTTAAAGAATAATTAGTCTTACAGAGACTCCTAAGTAGTCTCGTATCGAAATGGGGATATATACATACAGTCCAGAATCATATGATTGTCAAGATTAGGAATTCTATCTGGAAGGTTCTCAACTTCTCAAGAATATCGTCATCAATTATTGTCATCACTTCAATCAGTATTCTTTTTATTGGTATTCTCAACAGAATAGAAAGATCATAGAAAGTTTTTATACTCTTCGGCTTTGAATGTCATAATTGGTTGACTAAGTTATAAACCTGACTACAAATTCATAACTCTGCTAGAACACCAACAGAATTTATAATTTGCCAACCATCCATGGGAAATCCAAGCTGCCAGTACTTCTTAAGTAAAATTATATTGCTTTGATAGGACTCATGAAGAAATAACCAAGTGAACCTCAATTAGTTACTGGAACAGATTTAGATATGTGAAAAAAGTTATTGAATTGGCTCTCACCTTGCCAATTTGGGGATCCAAATTTATTGAAATATATAATATATATAAACATACAACTGACCTTCGGTTGGTAGCCCAGCAGACTCCCAGTGCTCTAACAATAGGTTTCCTAGTTACAAACAAAAGAGAATCGTCAGTTTCACTTCTACAATTACTTAAGATTAACATTTTCGAAAAATAGTCAGAACATACTGGTTAAGCCTGTCTGGGTTAGAGATGTTTTATAATCCGCAAATAAGCTTTATGGGAGATATTAATAAAATTCAAAATCAGGTCCACAATTCCACCTTAGTACAAGTAGTCATATGCATTGCTACATGAAGTGTCAAACAGATATAGCGGACTACTAAAGGCATGTTGGAGATATATGCAGAGAATACATACTTGTAATTTCAAAAGGATGATTACAATGACGGCACTATACTTGCATCCATTTTTGATTAACCATACAAGTTACGTCATGAAAGTGATGCAGCCCTAGATGCAATATTTCATAATTTATGGTTAAGCATCCAAATAGTTGTTGTACTTTTATATGAAACAAAACTATTGATTGCATGAGAAAGGATAATACACAATAAGGAACAAGGTGTCCACTGATAATCCAAAACATCTTTTGTAAAGGAACAAAAAACAAAAAACAAAAAACAAAAAACAAAAAACAAAAAAACAGAAAGTTTTAAGTGAAAAGAACCAGGACCACTTAAACCTAAACTACAAAAGCTTTCCCGTCCAATGATATAGCAGGGAAAGGGTTATCTCTAAATTCTGAATAAATACATGCCTAAAAACGACACCGGGTATCCATTATCCCACAAGTGATCTACTTCTGACTCCTAGCTCCTCCCTCAAGTCCTATTTCTTCAGACCACCAAAAAGTTACCAACACAGCACATCCAACCCCCTAGCACCATTCCCATCTTCCTCCTTCAAAGATATACCTCTCACACAATAAAGCCGGCATGAAGCTGTAACATACCATCTTACAATTGTTTCCATTTATAAATTCTCCAAAAGGGCATTGCAATGGGAAATGAAGACAAATATGAACTGCTGCAGCACCATTTTTGCCCATCACACACCAAGAAACAGTCCACTCTGACCCATATCGTAAGTATTTATCCTCCCAAAGATTCCAGCGATAGCTCATACCTTAGGAGAGTTATCCATGAATTTTTCTGAATAATGTCTCCAACTATTCTCCAATAGCGACACAACATCTCCAACTTCCGCACTCCTCAAGCAGGCCTACATATGATCCATTATATTTTCTATGCGAACAAGTAAGAAGAATAATGTCTGCATAACATAGCAAAGCAGGCATTCTGAATTTGAAAAACTCTGTATAAATGAGAAAAAAGGATCACAAACTGTTTCCCCCGCAAAGCATTAACTTATCCCCATCAACTTTCTTGTAGTCTAAAATTACTTTTGATGACAGCCTACCAATGGACATCTATGTTTAAAAGGAGACACCCAGCCATTTCCAAAGCAAAGATTCTTCCTTCTTTCATTAACTAGTGAAAGCACATAAGCACTTGAAAAAAATATCCTTTTTGCCTCCACCACTCCTTCCCACCAGAAATTCCTCATTACACGTTCTATCCAAATAATTATTAAGAAATTCGCAAGCTCCTATTTTGATGATGAGACCATCTTGGCTCGTGAAGATGTCAGAATACTATGATGTAATGCTAAATGCAGAAAGGTCAAAAAATCACCTGCCATGTCAAGCCCCAAGGCGCTAATCATGAAAGGCTTTGCTCCCAGCTTGGACATGCACTCGGCAACATTCCTCGCCACCCCTCCTAATACATAGCTCACCTGGATAAACAATTACAATAAGTGTCACCTATCAAGTAAACATTCACCATTTCATGGTATAAAATACTTTAAGCCAAAAATGACAACTCACTACTCCGGGTTCCTATATTTTCATCAATTTTTTAGAACCGAAAAAATGGAATGTAAGTAACAATTTTCCATAAGCACATCGGTCAATTTATACTCTAAAGGAACACTGGACTGGCTTGAACTGATCCAACAATCTCGAAACTCAAATACCAATTAACTTACAACAAAGATGGCAATGCTGGATACATATACTATTTGGGATCTCCAATATAGACATAAAAATAAAAACTGTATATATCATGAAGGAAATATTCATGAAAATGAAAAGTAGTGGGAGAAGTGAATACCTTCAGTGAGCTGTGGCTTGGTTGGTTAAGGTGTTTAACTGACAACTTTGAGGTCATGGGTTCAAACCTCACGACATATGTAGGGTGTGTGAGTTATTAATAAAAGTTAAAAAAAAAAAAAAAAAAAAAAAAAAAAGAGAAGTGAATACCTTGCCAGGAGTTGTGGTTCTGGGATTTGCAGGAAGAGAAGGAGTGGCATGAATGTCCAATACCATGCCCCCTATCACCACTGGCTCCGCCTCTTCATGCTTCAATTCCCCATTATTACTTGATAACACAACCTGGCAGTCACAATTTAGCAAATTCCAAGTGATTAGATTGACAACCAAAACAAACAGAAACTGGGAATGAATGAATATCGAATTTATACCTTTTGAAGGACATGATTGGATTGGATTGGAAGAACAAGGTGGCGGGTAATTGAATCCAATCGTCTCTGTGCTCTACTCTCCATTTAGCAGAGTAGTCAACACTCGAGTCTTGTTCTCTTCCGTTCTGTTTTTCTAGTACCGTGATGCTTTCGTTCGGGTTTGGGCTTTGACCCTGACCCTTTTTGTTGTTTCTTTTTCAAACAAAAAAAAAGAGAACGAAAAAGAGATCAGTTTTTTTTTTTTTTAAGGAGAAAAAGGAAATTACAATGAGAATCCACGAAGACAACCCAATTGAAGTAAATCAAAACGAAGAGTCTTAGCATCTTGAGGAGGAGTGGACTGAGACCAGATCTTGGTGTTAGGTAAAGCGTGCCCAACTTCAGCCATAATATTTGCAAGAAAGTTGGTTTCTCGCAAGACATAAGAAAAAGATGTCAGTTGACACTCATGAGTGTTCACTATATTGAAAAAACAAGGTCTCAAAATTGGTCTGGTTTGGTTTCCTTCGTGACCAAGGAAAAGGAAGTAGTATTAGTATATATTGAAAGAGAAAAGTTCACCATCGGTCCCTCAACTCTTGTGGCAAGGCCAATGTGATGCCCAACTTATAAAAACTACCAATGTGATGTCTACACTTTATTTTTCGTATCAACGTGAGGCCTGAGGCCATATTCCTTTACGGCGCTGTGTGTTTGGTCACGTGTCGCGCACGTGGCTCACCAAAAAAGGGTATAAAGGACATTTTATCTAATTGGAACCAGAATCGAGTAAAAACTCGAACTCCATCAATTGGTAGTTTGCTGCTCCAAACTCTGGCTACTTCCTCCATTGATTTTGCAGATCAAACCATGAATATTAAGAGCAAATCTCTAAGTCTAAGAACCCAGTTCGAGGACTACTCTTCTTCCAATTACGAGCTCAAAGCAATACCTGGTAAGGCTACTTCCTCCATTGATTTTCAGTCAAACCCAGTTCGATTCTTCCCCTAGAGAGCCCAAGCGGCTCGAACCCTCGTTAGATTTTTACTCCACCACCACCTCCTCCTCCTCCTCCCTCCAGCCCGTCGCCCTCCCCGTCCCTACCACCACGTCCAAGATTCAGAACCCGACCACGAAGACAGCAATGACGCGTGGCTTGGTGGGCCTGTCGAGGAAGTCACCGAAGAGGTGGCCGAGGTCGGCGGCGTAGCCGATGAGGAAGATGGCGATGGCGACGAGAGAGGAGCCGACCAAGATGAGCTTTGGTCTCTGGCGGAATCTCCATTTCCTGCAGCAAAGCGAACATGGTGTATGGGTTTCAGCAACTTATCAAGAGTAACAAAAGCAACATCCATAAGCAGACTCACTGCCCATTCTAAACCTGAACTAGTCAATCTACAAGGATTTTTCATTCCTCCTCTTCCGACCTCGGCCACCTCTTCGGTGACTCCCTCGACAGGCCCACTAAGCCATGCGCCATCGCCGTCTTCGTGGTCGGGTTCTGAATCTTGGACATGGTGGTGGGGATGGGGAGGGCGACGGGCTGGAGGGAGGAGGAGGAGGATTAGGTGGCGGTGGAGAATGGAGTGGAATCAATGTCGGAGAAGTTGCCAAGGGACTTGGTCAGGTAAGATGATTTGGCCAGATTTTTGAGTGAAGAAAGCAGAAATCTGTGTGTGTGGAGGGGTTAGTAGGGTTTCTTGGGGGGTTTGGGGATTTAGAGGCAGCCTAGCTGGGGGAGGCGGAGGGGAGGGGAAGACGGGATGGATCCGGATTAGAAAGAACGAGGAGAAGAAGAATACGGCGAAGAAAAGTAAAGCAAAGAGAAACGTAAGAAACAACAGGCCCGCTCACCTGCGGGACAACAATTAAGGGACAAAACGGGATGAAGTGATGGCAGCCGTTGGATTATTAATGAAATGATCTTACGGCTAGAAAAACATATATATTAAAACCTAATTATCAGAGACCCTCTTCTTCTCTCTCGACTCTTTTCTGGTCCATGCCTTGAACCATGTCTTGGATCTATCTCTCTCTCATCCATGAAACCTTCCACCATGTCCTGGATTGAAAGCACCACCATCTTCCCTCATGAAACAAAAACACATTTTCGCACTTTTGTGAGTTTGTCTCTTTCCTCCGATTAACAAATTCACTCCAATTCTTTTCTTCTTCTTCTTCTTCTCCAATCTAAGTTTGAGTATCAGACCCAAAAAAAAAAAAAACTGAGTTTGAGTAGCAATGACCAAGCCTCAGACCCAGAGATCCAAACCGCGTCCGTCGGGGCGCACCAATCCGGCCTCGTGCGAACCGAATTCAGAGAGAGACTAGAGAGAAGATTGGGTAATGGGTATTTGTTAATCGGGTTACTTCTGGTTTCCTACATTTGTTGGAATTAATTTACATGTTGCTTAGATTAGTTCTATGGAAGGATGAGAAAATGATAGCAGATGATGCCTCTAACAAATTACATAATAGGATAGCAAGATGAGGAAAAGTAGATGAACGGATCTGGGTTGCAAAGTTTGGAAAGTGAGATCGATGAGGGAAGAAGATGAAACAGAGTTGGAATATAATTTGTTTCCATTAGAACCGTAAGATTTACTCACTAAACATCCAACTGCTGAGATTGAATGGTCCCTTTTTGTCCCTTAAATCGTATCCCGCAGGTGAGCAGCCCTGTAAGAAACAATAGGGTTATTTCAGTAAAATGACCTTCTTTTGGTGAGCCACGTGCACGACACGTGACCAAACACACGGTACCGTGACGGAATATGGTCTCAGCCCCCACGTTGATACGAAAAATAAAGTGTAGGCATCACATTGGTAGTTTTTATAAGTTGGGCATCACATTGGCCTTGCCACAAGAGTTGAGGGACCGATGGTGAACTTTTCTCATATTGAAATAACATGGTCTCAAAAAAACACTCAATAACTCAAGTTGTTTAAATAGTATTTCTACAGTTAAACTTATAACCTCATGCTTATGAAATAAAAACTATGTTGTTAGACCATATGATAACGGCCACACCCTTTCAATGTAAATGCTAGATTACCATTTAAAATTAAAAAAAAAATGTAGGAAATTAAAGTGTGAACGTACACATTAATGGACGAGGACATGGGATTGTGCGGGTGAATTCGGTGTTTCTTCATCAGAAGTCTCTACTCATCTAGCAAGTCCTAACAGGAATCACTCAAATGAAAAAAAAAAAAAAAAAAAAACGTAGTTCTGTTGACTTTGTTGAAGAGCTGAGCGAAGATAAACTTAAGAACACATACATGGTCTCGACTCTCGAGTGATCAACTAATTTTCTGAAATCCACACTTTAACAAGTTCAGAGACTTGCAACCACTACCAGGACAAGCACTTTAGCTGACGAAAAATTTTTGTCGGCCTGTTATCTTAATTCGTCGGCTAAGATCCTCGGTGATGACTTTAGCCGACGGAATTTTTTTTTTCGTCGGCTATAGTCCCACAGTTAGCCGACGAAAAACATGTCGTCGGTTTTTTTCTCAGACTTTAGCCGACGAAACAATTAAGATATTCGTCGGCTAAAATGTGTAATAAATAATTAAAAAAATAACTATAGCCGACAAAATTTACTATACTTCGTCGGCTAAATCTTATAAAAAAATTTAAAAAATAACTATAACCGACGAAACATGCCATAATTCGTCGGCTAAACCTTATAAAAAAATTAAAAATACTATAGCCGACGAATATAGTATTTAAATATCGTCGGCTAAAGGTGCTGGGTTTTGAAAAAAAAAACTGCAAAACCTTTCGGCCATCTCCAATCACGACCAAAATTTGACAGAATCTTCCTCTCAACATTTCAAACAACTTTCTAGAAGAAGTCGAAGCTCAATTCTAAGCCTAAATAGGTCAATCGACTCAAAATATAAAAATCCCCAATTTTAAACCCTAAAAACTTCGAATCTTCGAATCTCTTCACACACACCGAATCGAGCTACCAAATTCTAGGGGAATGTAGTACTAATCAAACTCAACTTATCCATATATAGAACTCACCAAATGGTGGCCTAAGGAAGGAGAAATTTGATCGACACCGAATCCGAACCGGCGGAGTTTTGGAGCTCGATTTATCCCTCACGGCGGCGCCACTCGATGCACCACCTATCCAACAATGAAGTAGAGACGACGGCGAAGCTTTTGGGACAAGTGTGACGGTCTCCGGTGGCTTGAGGGCGGAGCTAGGCCGAGAAGAAAATCTGGCAGATAATAGCCTTCTTAACATCCATTTTCGCCTATATAAAGAACTTTAGCCGACGAAATTCTTTATTTTCATCGGCTAAATTCTTTTGAAAATTTTGGTTGACCGCCAAAAAATTTTGGTTGAAAATTTTGAAATTTTTTCGACTTTAGCCGACGACTTTTCATATATTTTCGTCGGCTAAAGTCCTTTGAAAATTTTCCTCCAACTTTGGTTTACCGCCTAAGAAATTTTGAAATTTTTGACCTTAGCCGACGACTTTTCATATATTTTCGTCGGCTAAAGTCTATAAATTCACGAAAACACTCATATCTCCCCCTATATTACGTAGTTTGGTCAAATCTTCCACACGAAAAACTCTCACGTAGATGAGACGCAACCACCTATATAAAAATTTTGAGACATTTACCTTCCGACGATAGGGCTCCCCATAAAAAATAATAACGGTAAATAGGGTTGACCGCTACTATCGGCTCCGAGACTTTACCCGATTTACGTGATTTTTGAACCATAGCCGTATTTCACCATTCTGAACACATCTTATTTCACGAGATTTTTAATAATTTTGCTTCCTATGTAGAGTTGGTTCACAAAGTTGTATAACCTACTAAACAAGTTATACAACATTAGTAGACACGTTGTGATTCCGATGACTAAAATTCACAAACCAAAATTCGACCGTCAGATATGATCATTATGACGAAATATGTCTATGGTAAAAGATTCAACTGGATCTGACAATGTTAAGGGCTCGATCGAAACGGTCAACCATAATCCATCGTCACTTATCACACGAAAACGCTCATATCTCCCTCTATATTACGTAGTTTGGTCAAACCTTCCACACAAAAAACTCTCACGTAGATAAGACGCAACTGCCCATAGAAAAATTTTGAGACATTTACCTTCCGACGATAGGGCTCCCCATAAACCCGAATAACGGTAAATAGTAGACACGTTGTCATTCCGATGACTAAAATTCACAAACCAAAATTTGACTGTCAGATATGATCATTATGATGAAATATGTCTATGATAAAAAATTCAACTGGATTCGACAAAGTTAAGGGCTTGATCGAAACGGTCAACTCTAATCGAAAATAAGAAAACTGCATTTTGAAGCTCTAAACGGACTCGGATGGCCAAAAAAGCCTATACATCATGGCATTAGCGATGAGTTTGACTCGTAGCGCTGTTACGTTTCCGGAAAGGTATCACAATAGTCAATCAGACACCAAACGCCAAATCTGCAGCATAGTGAATAATATGGGTAAGTCCACTATCGGCACCGAGACTTTACTGGAATACTGTGATTTTTCAGCCGTAAACGTATTTCACCATTCTGGTCATATCTTATTTCACGACTTTTTTGCGTTTGAAGGTTCTACGTATAGTTTTTTTTTTCTCAGATGAGTTGTTGTCTGCATCTGCAAATATAAGGCACTTTAGCTGACGAAATTATATTTTTTCGTCGGCTAAACTTTTAAAAATTTCATCGGTTAAAGTTTAAAAAGTTTGTCAGCTAAACTTTTAAAAATTTCGTCGGCTAAACTTTTAAAAATTTCGTCAGCTAAAGTTCACAGACTATAGCCGACGAAAAAAATTATTCAGCCGATGAAAATTTTAAATTAGCCGACGAAAAAAAATTCGTCGGCTAAAGTGGACTTTAGCCGACGAAAAAAAAATTCGTCGGCCTGGTTTTTTTATTTTCGTTGGCTAAAGTTTTTCTTCTGGTAGTGAACTCAAGCATGATTGGTTCAATTGATAACACTATTATATTTAGGGTTGAGGGACGCATGCATATGTAGTCCTAATTGATCAGTTGGCTGTGAGGCTGTGAGCAATGGTAACGTAAACCCTAGATTAGTGATTAAGTTTCTACACTCAATTAGTGAAAAGACTGATTTAGCTAGCTAGGCACCGGATAGTTTTTTGAGGGCACCCTCATTTCTACGAATAGAACGTTAGTGTCCGAGCTTTCATTTACTGATGCTGAGGCACAACATATTGACCCGAATCTTATTAGTGTTGCGTTTGGAGACGTCATTTTTCTTGTTCTTGATGTTAGGACAGCAATGGAGGCCATACTTTGAAGGACTTTGATTTTCCACAGTGCATGATCTCAGCAACCTATTCATCAAAAAAACATATTACTGAATTACTGCTAGATTCACGTTCAAACTTATTTTCTCTCGTCTGCGTTTGTGGTGCACAGTGGTTATGATGCCGAGGCTTTAGCGACGTCAATCTCTGGATATAATGGCAGTGAGTGTGTGTAGTGAAGAGTTTGTGGTACAGGGACGTTCCTACTTTCTGATGACTAATGAGGACCGGGGGTTTTTGGCGGAGGTGAACGGATGGGGGCAGGAGTTTGATTTGGATTGGTGAAGTCCCCCTTCCCCCAAATGGTTTTATCACAGATTCACAATAGACTAAGACTTTTCTGTTTTGATTCTATTTTTGAGCATCGATAACAATTGAACAATGAAAATACTTCAAATTAAATAGCATCATATATAACTTCATGTGTAAAACATGAAGAAGACAGATGCTTAATTTGGAGTAAGAGGCTTCAACCAACAGTTGACATTAATATTGATCAAAAGATGGGCAGAATTGATGAGATCGAAACCTAAACTCGAAAGAACTTCCGTATCAACTTAATTTACGCATTTTGTAGGAAATAATAACGGTCATATACCTAAAATTTAGTTAAATTTTGCCTATATTGATCGAGGTTGCACAACCCTAGTTTGTGTTCAGTGTTATATGTATGATCGATTATGTCAAACAAACATAGAAGAAGAAAAAAACATTGAAAGATATATAGGAGGACTAATCTAGCTATTTCATTCTTTCACTCAAGAGTTAGTCCAAACCAGTAACTCGATCGATTACTCAAAGTACGGCATGTCGACGTCCGATAACGAAATATAGCGGCGAGAAGTAGTGAGTAGTTAGTAGTTACTGATTTCTCTTCTGCAAAAAAGTGTTGCAGAGTTGAAAGAAGACGAAGTTTCAATGCACGTTTGCAGGACGAAGATGCCCATCCAGTACCAATTTTCAAACCCTAACAAGCACGTGGTCACCTAAACAAAATTATGGAAGAAAAATATGCACGTATTTGGACCCAGGTTTGGAAAAGACGCCCAGTTCTTTCTCTACCACTCGTGATTACAAGCACCAAGAACAGCCATGTAATCTGGTTAATTAACAGCCAAAAAATGCCAGAACTGACATGTTTCGATTCAATTGGTCATTTAACTTGACAAACTAGTTGCTTTCTTTGAAGGTTGTTTAAGCTTATAAATAAATAAGTCTCTGAAAGATGGGGACTTGAATACATGATTCATCGATCAGTCTCTGAAAGATGGAGTTTGAGCTTTGTACGTTGTTGCTAGCTTACCTGCTGCTGTTGTTATTGCTATATTTTATTTCTGTGTTGTTTTCATGTAGAACTTTGTTATTGAACTCAGCTTTGATTGATACATACGGCCATGGACTTCATACCTAATCCATGTGTATCTGTCTGTGATGAGCATTTTATACATATCATCATATTCTTTTTTTTTTTGGTTTTGCTAATATATATTGTTGATAGAGTGAACTAAAATAAATAACCTAATTCATACCTAATGCATTATATTGCTAACATATAACTCTCATTTGGGCATATATTTTTTATTTTTTTAACTCAAAGACAATTTTGTCATTAGTACTAAAGTAGAAGATACAATATGAATCGATCTGTTGTCATGCGTACAGAGGACAAACAAGATAAAATCATCTGATCCATATGAATGTTGCATCCTTATTGCAAATTTCGGCTCATAATTAAGGAGCCTATAATCTAATAGCAAATAGATCATAGGCTAAGATCCTACCCTGGTAAAAGACTAAAAGAAAGATAGACTCATAACGCCAAGACCTCATGAGGCACAAAAAGTGCTTAGAGTCCTAATGAAATGAACTTATTGTACTAGAAAACAATAAACTAAAAAGCATCTCAAAACCTAAAAAGAAATTAAACTTAAACCTAAAACAGTTGATCTAACCCAAACTTTCCTTCACAATGTTGACCTAGCCCAAACTTACTTAATTAATATACGTACATCTTTAATTAAATTTTATTAATCCTAAAAATTCTCACTCAACTATAGCTATGATCGAAAAATTCATCTTGCATATGACTCGTTGATGCAAACCATGCACTTTTATTGTTGTTGTTGTTGTTGTTTGTTTGTTTATAGTAGTTACCCTGAAGAAACCAACAGACCGACTTTGTGTTTGGTAATTGGTTGTTCTCAATAAACCTGCAGGTTTGTATCATACTCAGCTTGCTTAGCAGCCACCCAACAACACAGAATTGGTGTTCGATTGTCCTACTCCTACCTCCCTGCAACTTACAACGAAAAATCGAGTACTCTTTGTCGTTGATCGACATATGATGAGCTTGTATGTTGGTTCATCTCTTTGGCCATTTCAGCCGCTGTGGGTGCTTGGTTTTTTCTTCTTTTGGTTCCCTGGCTTGCTCACTTACGAAGTGAAACCCTACGTTTGTATCTTGGTTTATATGCTGCTTACTAATTAACCAAAAAAAAAAAAGAAGAAGAAGAAATAGGCGGTCCTGAGTTGTTTGCTGTGATGGTCCTTTTCATCTTTGTCTGAATGATTTGCGTCTCTATAGACTACTCTATTACTATATACTACGGGGTTTGTCTGTTATACTATTGGGTATAACATACAAACTGAAAAAAAAAAAAAAAAAAAAAAAAAAAAAAAAAAAAAACCTAAAAGGGGGAGATCATGTGCAGCAGGGGTGGGCTATTTTAGAAAATTTACTTGTAAAAGCAAGTATGTATGTTATACATTAACGTAAAATTTTCCTATACTACAATCCATAAACATCACTATTGGACTAAAAACAAAAGATAAGGTAGCCAAAGAACGTACGTACACTGATCAGTTTTGAATAATATTGACATTCGATCACTTGTACCACAAGCTAAACAAAGTATTCAATTATGATAATGTCCAAACCATTCCTGCTATAGTAGCATGCGAAATTGCAATTCATTGAAAAAGATTGATATATATATATATAGAACTCGCTTCGTTGGACCAGAGTTGAACCATACATTAAGGGTCGAGATTGAGAGAATTGATAGTCGGAACTCTCAATGTTATTAGAAATTCAGCATAATAGTTCCGTTGAATCTCACCGTTGTTCCGTCAATACATTTGGATACATGGACGCCGTATATGGCATTATGCACCAATGATTGTGCTCAACTAGCTATCTACAGGTAAGCGTTGGCGCATTGCGACCACATATATCCAAATTCGCAAGTGGTTCAGAATCTAGCTTCATATTCGAGTGGAAAAACTAATCATTTCATCTATGAATTTGGAAACTTTGGATGTAGAAACACTGTACAGTCGGAGGCAGCATGATATTGAAAGAGGCTGAATTGTCATTTTCGTAAACGTTTTGATAACCAAGTTTTTAGGGAGTCTAATACAATATTAACCGATTAATCAAAGTCGACGAGTATGACATTACAAAAGGGGAACGAAAAAGGGTTGAAAATTCATCAAAGTTGCACGTTTTGGGGCCAAAAAAGATCTGTCAAATTCAACCAAGTGGCTCGAGATTTCCAAATAATTGACACAAATGAGTCAAACAAATCGATCACTGGACCCAAAAGAAAATTCTTCCTTCTTTGGATTACGATCCCTTTCTCGCCTCTTGGAGTTGGCTAGCCGCTGGTGGCATGGTAGCTCAAAGTCTCTCAGTCAACTCAGAATGCAGAAAAATCTTCCAGCATGACGACGACGATGATCGATTTTTAGTTTTTGTCAATCAAAGTGGCCAATAGCTAGCAGCTCCAGAATCCTATGTTTTTATCTGATTGATTAATATTCAACTTTGGTTGTGGTCAAATTCAACTTTGGTTTCGAGTGATTTTTATGGTTATCTTCTTCAAGTTGTGGCTCTCTCGTCATACGGTGGACTTTGGAATGTTGGATACGAGTCAAATAAGTGCATATGTATTACAGTGTACGTGTTACCCAGAATCCAGGATTTCAGAAGCATTATATATTTTGATGAATGTTCTTGTTAATTAAACTTAGCTTTTCGAAAGCAAATATTGTTTCCTGGATCGAATATGCATGTGAGCATGAATACAATACTAAGAAGCTTAATTATTTGCCCGTATGTGATAGCTACGTTGCCCAAACGGTAATAATAATGTGGCATAAAAATTGGTCATAATGAACCATGCCAGGGAGATATATATTGTGGAGATTGCATCCAAAAAAAAAACAGAGAGATGTCGGGGAGATTCAAGGCCTACATATTGCTCTACGTTATTGAACATTAGGAAGTGTGTGTGTATATATATATATATGACTCTTCTGATAAGGAATCTTTTTTTTTGTTTATTTTTAGGGATAGATCATTTGACGAACTTTTCGATCACAAAATCATCTCCACCGTTCAGTTCGTTAGGCTATATGATCAGTAGATCATTTCTACAATTTTTTTTAAAATTTGATAATCGTTAAGTCATCCAAATGAGAGATTTATTTTTAATAATCTTGAACGGTGTAGGTTTGACATAAATGTTAAGTTTTTTGTTTTAATCTTAACCATTAATAAACAGACCTAATGGTGTGGACCTATCTCTAAAAATAAACAAAAAATAAGGATCCCTCATACCTATCTCTAAAAATAAAAAATAAAAGAGATCCCTTATTGGAAAGGCCCTATATATATAATGCCAAAAATTTAAACAATTTGAACCAAATTAAGCCATGATTAACGGTACGTACGTAGCAAAACAGTAGTAGTCTCTACATCTAAAGCTAGCACGCCATGGCATGGCACCCCCGCACATTTTGGCCGTAAATGTTTTCTTTGCGATTACATATAAGTTGGTTTAAAGGAGTTCATGTTTGGGTTACTAACAGACAGAGTGGTATCTCTATTTGTAATTGCGGTTGCCTAGGATAACTTGACCCTAAACAGATATAGGTTTTGTTACCATTTTCCCAAGAGTGTTCAAATATCCCGCAACAGCTACACGAGCTTATGATATCTTGTACTCCTTGATATTCAGCTGGCAACAAGCTAGCTGTTGTTGAGCCATCGCATCGTGCCACAATTCTGTAAACTTCAACTTGCCCGAATGCAAACAAAGTTAATGAATTATTAAGCTCCAAAACTGATGGGGGCACATAACGCAGAAGAGAGCCTAGCTAAGGTCTGCAAAGATTCCCAAGATACTGATACATCACCAATTCCCACACACACAAATTTCGTAGCCCCTCTTTGTTGACTAGCTATTAAAATAATGGAGAAGGAAAATAAACGGATCCATGAGGTCTCCATCCTCTTTGTTTTTTTTTTTTTTTTTTGTGTTTCTCGACTTGCTTGTTGAACATCTAACTTTCAAGTTGATGAATTCGATATGTGACCAGATATTTCGTTTCGCAGAGAAATGCATGTCGTGCACTCATGCGTGTGTGTATGGAGTTTGGAGATATATGTAGAGTTAACGTAGTCGACTAGAATATAAAGAACAAATTAGCATATAAAAATACGTCTAGTTACTAGCAACTCCAGTCTTAATGTACGTGTTTTTAGAGTGTGACATTTTGAAGTTTGGAGTGCCGATTTTGATGACTCGAGATGATATGGACTCGGATCCTCTCCTCATGGTTGTTGTGTGCTCATATTGCCTCATAAGACAGCCTCAGCCACCCATTTTATGTCAACGGTCATGATGTCTTTATTTTAGATTGAATGATTTTTTCTCATCTCCTATATCTCTTACTCAAAATCTCGTCTGAGATAACCCATTCTCATCTATATACTTTTTTTGTGTGTGGAGAATCTATTAATCGAAAAAGAACAACCTACACTCATTCATACCTGAGCTCATATGTACTTTTTCCTCAGCATTGCGAATTGTCGATCCAACATTCTCAAGCTCCCTGAGATTACATAAAATGAATTTGCAGTTTCAATTATGTTCGAATATAATCTCCATATGCTTATATGCATATGCTCCGATGTTTGAAATTACATGAACATCTATCTTCAAAAAGTCTCCTGAAATGGTTTCACTCCTAACATTTTGCAGATAAGAATGAAGTTCTATGTAGCGTCGCTTAAAATCTCACGATGACCTCAAATTAAAGCACCCATCATAAACCCATTAAACAACCCATTACTCCCTCATCGCATCAAATTGACAAATTCAAGTCCACATCCTCAGTGCTAGTCCTTTCCTTACAATTCTCATCAGAGGACTGCTCGCATAACTCAGAACCCCACTATTGCCACTTGAAACCTTACTCTGAGATTAGGGACGATTTCATGTTCAATTTCGGCTTCAGATCAGGCGTGGTTCTTAATTGGTGACTCCACGGTGAATTTCAGGGTCTTGCTCCGGTCGTCTAAGATGATATTATCCGGTTATTAGTTGGATTCTTCTTCTCTGACACCGAATTGTCAAAGCCCATCCCGCTCTAGGCTCGATTGGGGCACGAGTTATATTTTTGAGAAAGGGTAAGACATGAGCTTCTGGTATAGATGTGAGGAAGAGACACGAGAAAAAGTTTTTTTTTTCTTTTTTTCGATATAGTTTAGATCAGACCAGATTTTGGAAAAAAGAGGGAGAAAAGATAGAGAGAGAGGAGATGAAAAAACCTAAAATAAAGATATCTTATCTGTATATTTAAAATGGAAGCTGATGTTGTCTTATTGATGCAGGAGCATATAAGACAATATTATATTATAAATTCATAATATTTGATATTTTATTATGGAGATAGTTTTAGGAAATTATTTTATAATTATTAGGATTTACATTTAATTAGCTTTCCTTGTTAGCTTTAGCCTACTTATTCTTCAAGTATTGTAAACCATATAAATATGAGTATTGTAATAGTTGTTAGGGAGCTTATGTTTTATGAATTAAATCAGTTTATTTGCGGCATGAATTTGTCATTTTCTACGAGTTTGCTACTCCTTATTTCTGGTGACTGTTGGAGGCATGTTCTCAATACCTGATCCGCATCACTTATGAGGCAATAAGAGCACACAAACATGAGGAGAGGATTCCAGTCCGTTGGATCTCGACCTCTGGTAATAAGACTTTTACCCAGGGGTAATACTATTAACACACCATATTTTGTTATTCACACACCTTATGTATTTTCATAACACTACAAATTTGATTGTGTTTACGAAATTGCCTCTTAAAGTGGTTTTATGATTGGTCCACATCATAAATGAGGTATGTGAATAACAAAATATGATGTATTAATAGCATCACCCTTTCCTAATTGTTTTCTGTAATGTTAAATACTGATGCATCAACATGTGTAGTTAATTGGAAGAATTTAATTAATCAGACGATGAGTACGTAGTTCATAAACATATATAATATTTCTTACTCAGAAGTCTTAAACGACAAAGGTCCATCAAATTTTTCTCACAGTTCAGTTGAGGGTCCAAAAGTATTTTGATTTCATAATCGAAAATGAGATATCTTCAATATCGTTCTAGCACTATGAAGCAGTCCAATTATGTAATTGTATGTACATACGTTGTATGAAGAATCGTAAATCACAAGCAGTATACGAGGAGTTTAAAACATTTGCATGCATCTCTGCTCTTAAAAAAAAATTTAGTACACGACGTGTAAACACACGATACCATACCATGTTAATGGTCAAGATCTATGAACTAAATACGAATAAATAACAGTTTAAACATATGAAGGCTTGCATCATGTATTTGCATGCCGTAGATACATTTTTTTTTTTTTTTTTTTACTCTTTACTGGCTTAAAGCCACAACTCGGGAGTGTGGAGGGAGGGGATAGCTGTTAAACCGAGACAATGATATCTTGTCACTGCGATTCTGCCAGGCACAAAAATCAATTTTCATCGGTATTATTATTTTATAGTAAAAACAATCTGTTAATACATTGTAGAACACAATCCATTAAAGAAAAGTGTCATTTACATCGTCAAAAGATAAAGCCATAGCGGCTTCAGGGAACACTCCCTTCCCACCTACAATTTTCATCAGTATTATGGTAAATAATCATGAATCAATACCAAGCAGCCCACGAGATAGCTGGCGAAGCTATATATATACGGAGCTCCGCCACGTGCGGAAGTACGGAGCTCCGTTCGCCACCGTCCGGCGCCGAAGACACGCCTTCATCTCAGCGGACTCCAACAGCGTCCCCGATCACTTTCCCTCCCGGTGAGTCCGCCGAATTCCAGTTTTCTGCTAGATCGACTTTATTTGAAGTTTTGGGTGATCTCGCAGAAAAACTGGAATTCGGCGGACTCGTCGGGGAGAGAAAGTGATCGGGGACGCTGCTAGAGTCTGTTGGGGTGGAGGCGCGCTGTCGTCGGCGCCCGAGGGTGGCTAAAGGAGCTTCGTGTGCACTACGAACGTGCGCTCCATATCCTTTTCGTGTGTGTATATATATATATATTATATTTAACCGATCAAATTTTTTCCGTTTGTTGGATTTGGTTTTAGGATCTTAACCTCCTGCTGCAAGCATTTCTAGTTGTACGTGCATGCATGATGAATGAGATTATCTACACGATTAAACCATATGCTGATCCAGCAACTTCTTAATTATCATTACGCTAGCTATTCGGCCTAATTAATCCTCTAGTAGGACTAATATGCAGAATAGTCCATCAACAGCAAGTCAAAAACCTAGATCAATTTCCAAATCAAAATCCACACTTATGTTCAATTTCATCTATATGAACAAATTAAGATCTAGTATAACAATAAGAAAGAGGGACATCAACGAGGATGTTTATTTTGGCGATTAGAGGAAAAAGAAAAAGAAAAAGAAACAAATTAATAGAGGACGAACAAGAAGCAAAGACACCAGATTACCAATTCTGAATCGAAATCAACACCCACATGTTTTCAAGTCTATATTACAATTCGCATCTCGATGCTCAAGGGACAGCCAATAGTAATATCAACACAATTTTCGTCAAAACCCAGATCTCTTGTAGCCCCGAATCAATGTCGATCACCTCATGATCCCACAACTTAGATCCCGGCGGCGACGGCTTGGCTGGAGAGGGCGTCGACGGTTGGCATGGGGAGGAAGAGAGGGTGACGACGGGCTTGAAGGTGATGGGTAGAAGGTGGTCGCAGACTCGCAGCAATGCACTTGGAAGAGTTAGAACCCATCAAATTTGGGGTCTAGAAGAACATGCGGGGAGGTTTTTGGGACTCTAGGCCTCTTTAAAAAGTGCCCTGAGAGTTACCAAACGTGGGATCGATCATTTTTCTTTATGAAAATAAGCACGGTAGTCCAGTCCAATCCTGACTACCAAACGTGCTGTAAGTTGCAATGAATTCTTGGATAAAAGAAGAATATTCTCCGACGTAAAGAAAATCATCTAACTGTAAGTTGCAATTACAAACGTAAAGTTGTAATTATATCTCCGACGTAAAGAAAAATCACATTATGCATTATTGGATTAGTATTATAGTATAGTATTTCATTTCTGGTTGTATATAAACTGTACATAGAATAATCAAATAGCGTCGGCTGCAGCAATTCCAGCTGTGATACCTTGTATATTCAATTGTACCCTCACGAGCCACAACTCAATTAGTCCATAGCTTAATTAGATTAATTAATCTTAGTTTAATTAATCTAAGTTAATTTGTCACGTACAACCAATTAACCGACGCCTTCAATGAAAGTGAACCAATTGGTCCACATGAATATGTAAGATCAAGACTCTTACGGTCCATTGTTACGAGTCGTAATGACACAGCCTGATGTGACCGGTTTTCTGGGGTCTATATATACGTACCCACGCCACACTCCATATAGCTGAGCTCAAACCCAACTCTACTACTGCACACTTATTTCATCCTCCTCAAATTGTTCATCACCACATACCACATCTCTCTCAATATCTCCGCGTCCGTCTCTAGTTTACTAACGAGAGATGGCTGACCGGAGAGCTGAAGAAAATTCCGTCTCCGGCCAACCCACCCAGAAAGCTATTGCGGACTTCGATCCCGCGCCCAAACCCAAGAGAAACAAGTATGCTTTTGCTTGTGCTATGTTGGCTTCCATGACTTCTATCCTACTCGGTTATGGTATGTAATCGTTTCTATTTCTTCATTTCGAAATGATCAGCTAGCTGGACATCTCTAGCTCTGGAGAACTGTGTTGTCTTTATATACATGGGTGATTAAGTTTTTTTTTTTGTGTTATCTACTTACAGATATTGGTGTAATGAGTGGAGCGTCCTTGTTCATCAAAGATGACCTCAAAATCTCCAACGTGCAGGTCGAAGTTCTTATGGGAATTCTGAATCTCTACTCCCTCATCGGCTCCGCCGCCGCAGGCAGGACGTCCGACTGGATCGGACGTCGGTATACCATAGTCCTCGCCGGAGCCATCTTCTTCGCCGGAGCTCTTCTCATGGGCTTCGCCACCAACTACTCCTTCCTCATGTTCGGGAGGTTTGTTGCCGGAATCGGGGTTGGTTATGCCCTCATGATTGCCCCTGTCTACACCGCCGAGGTTTCTCCGGCGTCGTCTCGTGGTTTCCTCACGTCTTTCCCTGAGGTAGGTTTCTTTGTTTCTTCCTTCCGGCTAGCTAGCTAGCTTGTGATTTTATATCATAATCTTTGAAGCACTTATCAAGAAAAGCTTTAGAATATGCTCTTGGATTTTCCCCAACAAAGCACCAAAGTCCCGAGGCAACACCAACCTCTTCATTGAGTTTTGGTCTCTTGGATATGGTTGGAACTTCTCGACAATATTGTAAAAACGTTTATTTTCGATTCACCATTTTTACTATATATATGAAAGAAAAGATAAGTTTTAGAAAATTTGTCTCCACCAGAAAGAGGGAGCCAATTCCTCTCGTTCTTTCATTTAAAAGCGATTAGAGTTAATATACAAGTGCCCGTGAAGTTGGGAGTAACTTTTTGTATATCATAGTAACCTCATTTTTACTATCTCTAGTCATGCCCGGACTTGACATGAGGCTTTCATTATATCCAGATCCTACTAGCATAGTAATCAAGCTCAACTTTTGTCAAATTAAAAGAAAATATTGACATGATAGGCCCATACAAGTTTAATAAATTATATATAATTATAGTATATCTTAAAATCCATTAAAGTCCATACATAATAAATTTGTTTTATAAATAGGATTTATAATGTAAAATATGATTATTAAAATATTATCCAAATAGGATAACTAGAATATTTAGATATAAAATTACTAAAACATAGAGAGGTTTGGTAATCTCTACATATATTTAGATATTACATGAATATTTTCAGAAATTACATGTTGTTTGTTGTTTCAATTGTTGTTAGCTAGTTCCCGAAATTTTTTTATAAAGAAATTGCATTTCATAAAAATAAAATGACACGAAATGAGGGCCCAACTTTGAGAGTTCGACTCAGGTCTGAAAATCTCAGGTCCAGGCCTGTCTCTAGTAGATTACTAATTGAACCTTGCATATGTAGGTGTTTATCAATGCCGGAATCTTATTGGGGTACATATCGAACTGGGCTTTCTCCGGGCTCGCACTTAACCTTGGGTGGCGTCTCATGCTCGGTGTCGGCGCCATCCCCTCCATCTTCCTTGCCCTCGGCGTCTTAGCCATGCCGGAATCCCCTCGCTGGCTCGTCATGCAGGGCCGCCTTGGCGACGCCAAGATAGTCCTCGACCGAACATCAGACTCCATGGAAGAGTCCAAACTCAGACTCGCCGACATCAAAGAAGCCGCCGGAATCCCCGAACACTGCAACGACGACATCGTTCAAGTCGCAAAACGAAGCCACGGTGAAGACGTATGGAAGGAGCTCATCCTCCACCCTACCCCCGCAGTCCGTCACATTCTCATCGCCGCCGTCGGTATACACTTCTTCCAACAAGCCTCCGGTATCGACGCCGTGGTTTTGTACAGCCCTACAATCTTCAAATATGCTGGAATCAAGTCAAAGAACAAACTCCTCCTCGCCACCATCGCCGTCGGATCCGTCAAGACAATCTTCATCCTCGTCGCAACGTTTCTCCTGGACCGGATAGGACGCCGCCCTTTGCTTCTTAGCAGCATGGCGGGGATGATAGCCTCACTCGCGTGTCTCGGTTTCGGCCTCACCATCGTGGTCCATAGCGACGAGAAGGTCACGTGGGCCGTCGTGCTTTCCATCACCATGGTACTAGTCTACGTCGCGTTCTTCTCCATCGGAATGGGCCCCATCACCTGGGTCTACAGCTCAGAGATCTTCCCGTTAAAGCTACGTGCCCAGGGTTGCAGTATCGGAGTCGCCGTCAACAGAGTCGTGAGTGGGACACTCTCGATGACTTTTATATCCCTCTACGAGGCCATTACTATCGGCGGAGCCTTCTTTCTTTTCGCCGGAATTGCGGCCGTTGGCTGGGTGTTCTTCTACACAATGCTGCCGGAGACACAGGGGAGAACCCTTGAAGATATGGAGGTTCTCTTCGGGAAGTTTCACAAGTGGAAAAAGGCCAATGCTCTGCTCAAGAATAAGCGTGTGGATCCAAACAGTAACGACGCCGCCAATGGTGGTCAGGTTCAGTTGAGGACAAATGGGCAAGAATAAGGTTGGTGACGGCAAAATATATAGTAGCTAGAGTAGAAGAAGCTCAATGAATACCTCAACCCTTTTAGTCTGAAAATTATTGCATGCGTCCGGATTATATATAACCGGCACATATGAAAGCTTAAATCTTAAACAGAAGGCAAATGGTAGTAGAGGAGTGTCCATGGCTGGCCCTTTCGAGGAGAACAATCAAATGCAGTGAAGAAAACAGAGTTAATATATTCATTGTACAAGGTTGTGCTCGACATAATTTGCTCACCATTTGTGCGTTTTCTTCTTTTTCTGAGGGAACTCTTCATGAGACCTATCTCAGAAACTAGCACTAGTAGCAGTCCTGAATGATTTATCATGCATGTAACTTCAGATCTAAATATGTTATCAATTTTCAACTGATTTATGTCTCTAAATTCGGGATAAATATTTGTATGAACTTAAAAATTTGACAACGCCATTATAGACTCCAAATTGGTTGCTTATTTCACTCTGAACCCTAAAATGTAAACCAAGAGTATAAACATGGATACCGTTTGTGATAAAAGCTCTTAATAAGCCATTAACTCGATCGATCTACATGTTTTTGGCAGAAACAAATACAAGGATCTAATAATTGGGGAGGGAAGAGTGTGATGAATGAATGAATGCTCAAAGGGGAGCTGCATTTAATCATGCCACTCATGCTGTTGGTCCATGATAGTTCTTTCGATGTCGATGGCTATTACCTCTTGAAATTGGTGGTCCATTTCTGGTTCTTGGTGCAAATGTTGCCTAGCTTTGGAATTGCTTAAACATGACCTCATAATTCTCGCATCACATATCATATTTGTTATAACCCTTCACTACCAGAAGAAAGGCTTTAGCCGACGAAAAAAAAAAACCAGGCCGACGAATTTTTTTTTCGTCGGCTAATTTAAAATGTTCGTCGGCTATGGTCAACTTTAGCTGACGAAATTTTAATTTCGTCGGCTAAATAATTTTTTTCGTCGGCTATAGTCTGTGAACTTTAGCCGACGAAATTTTCAAAAGTTTAGCCGACAAAATTTTTAAGAGTTTAGCCGACGAAATTTTTAAAAGTTTAGCCGACGAAAAATATAATTTCGTCTGCTAAAATGTCTTATATTTACAGATTTGGACAACAACTCATCTGGAAAAAAAAAACTATACGTAGAACCTTCAAACGCAAAAAAGTTGTGAAATAAGATATGACCAGAATGATGAAATACGTCTACGGTTGAAAAATGACGGTATTCCGGTAAAGTCTCGGTGCCGATAGTTGACTTACCCTTATTATTCACTATGCTGCAGATTTGGCGTTTGGTGTCCGATTGACTATTGTGATACCTTTCCGGAAGCGTAATGGCGCTACGAGTCAAACTCATTGCTATTGTTATGATGTACAGGCTTTTTTGGCCATCTGAGTCCGTTTAGGGCTTCAAAATGCAGTTTTCTTATTTTCGATTAGAGTTGACCGTTTCGATCGAGCCCTTAACTTTGTCGAATCCAGTTGAATTTTTTATCATACACATCTTTCATCATAATGATCATATCTGACGGTCGAATTTTGGTTTGTGAATTTTAGTCATCGGAATCACAACGTGTCTACTATTTTCCGTTATTCGGGTTTGTGAATTTTAGTCATCGGAATCACAAATGTCTCAAAATTTTTATATGGGCAGTTGCGTCTCATCTACGTGAGAGTTTTTTGTCTGGAAGGTTTGATCAAACTACGTAATATAGAGGGAGATATGAGCGTTTTCGTGTGATAAGTGACGATGGATTATGGTTGACCGTTTCGATCGAGCCCTTAACGTTGTCGGATCCAGTTGAATTTTTTACCATAGACGTATTTCGTTATAATGATCATATCTGACGGTCGAATTTTGGTTTGTGAATTTTAGTCATCGGAATCACAACGTGTCTACTAATGTTGTATAACTTGTTTAGTAGGTTATACAACTTTGTGAACCAACTCTACATAGGAAGCAAAATTATTAAAAATCTCGTGAAATAAGATGTGTTCAGAATGGTGAAATACGGCTATGGTTCAAAAATCACGTAAATCGGGTAAAATCTCGGAGCCGATAGTAGCGGTCAACCCTATTTACCGTTATTATTTCTTATGGGGAGCCCTATCGTCGAAAGGTAAATGTTTCAAAATTTTTATATAGGTGGTTGCGTCTCATCTACGTGAGAGTTTTTCGTGTGCAAGATTTGACCAAACTACGTAATATAGGGGGAGATATGAGTGTTTTCGTGAATTTATAGACTTTAGCCGACGAAAATATATGAAAAGTCGTCGGCTAAGGTCAAAAAATTTCAAAATTTTTTAGGCGGTAAACCAAAGTTGGAGGAAAATTTTCAAAGGACTTTAGCCGACGAAAATATATGAAAAGTCGTCGGCTAAGATGATTTTTGCCGACGAATAACCTAATATTTCGTCAGCTATAGTTATTTTTTAATTTTTTAATTACATACTATAGCCGACGAATACGTTAGGGTATTCGTCGGCTAAACCCTAAAATTAGGGTTTAGGGTTCAAAGGACTAAACCCAAGTTTTAGCCGACGAAATTGGTACCTTTAGCCGACGAAATTTTCAAAGGACTTTAGCCGACGAAAATATATGAAAAGTCGTCGGCTAAAGTCGAAAAATTTGCGAAATTTTCAACCAAAATTTTCAAAGGACTTTAGCCGACGAAAATATATGAAAATTCGTCGGCTAAAGTCGAAAAATTTTCAAAACTTTCAACCAAAATTTTTTGGCGGTCAACCAAAGAGTTTAGCCGACGAAAATAAAGAATTTCGTCGGCTAAAGTTCTTTAGATAGCCGAAGATGGTAAGAAGTCTATTATCTGCCGGATTTTCTTCTCGGCCTAGCTCCGCCGTCAAGCCACCGGAGACCGTCACACTTGTCCCAAAAGCTTCGCCGTCGTCTTTACTTCATTGCTGGACAGGTGGTGCATCGAGTGGCGCCGCCGTGAGGGATAAATCGAGCTCCAAAACTCCGCCGGTTCGGATTCGGTGTCGATCGAATTTCTCCTTCCTTAGATCACCATTTGGTGAGTTCTATATATGGATAAGTTGACTTTGATTAGTACTACATTCCCCTAGAATTTGGTAGCTCGATTCGGTGTGTGTGAAGAGAATCGAAGATTTGAAGTTTTTAGGGTTTAAAATTAGGGATTTTTATATTTTCAGTCGATTGACCTGTTTAGGCTTAGAATTGAGCTTCGACTTCTTCTAGAAAGTTGTTCGAAATGTTGAGAGGAACATTCTGTCAAATTTTGGTCGTGATCGGAGGTGGCCGAAAGTTTCTGCAGTTTTTTTTTCAAAACCCAGCAACTTTAGCCGACGATATTCAAACACTATATTCGTCGGCTATAGTATTTTTTAATTTTTTTATAAGGTTTAGCTGACGAATAACCTAATATTTCGTCGGCTATAGTTATTTTTTAATTTTTTTTATAAGGTTTAGCCGACGAATAACCTAATATTTCGTCAGCTATAGTTATTTTTTTATTATTTATTACGCACTTTAGCCGACGAATATTTCGTCAGCTAAAGTCTGGGACTATAGCCGACGACATATTTTTCGTCGGCTAAAGTGGGACTATAGCCGACGAAAAAAAAAATTTCGTCGGCTAAAGTCATCACAGACAGCCTTTTCCCGACGACACTATAGCCGACGAAGGATCGTCGGCTAAGGTCTTAGCCGACGAATTTTTTTAACAGGCCGACGAAAATTTTTCGTCGGCTAAAGTACTTTTTCTGGTAGTGCTTCTTTTCCTTATTTATGTTGATTTTTTTTTAAATTTTTTTTTTATTAATAACTCACACGTACACCCAAGATATATCGTGAGGTTTGAACTCATGACCTTAAAGTTGTCAGTTAAACACTTTAACCAACCGAATCACGACTCACATACATTTTGATTATTTATGTTGATTAACATGTTGTGTTGGCTGCATTATATTCTCGAATTTCAATTCCATAAAACTGCAGTGCCCTTCATTCATGATAAATTGATAATATGTACGTACGGCTATCACTGCCACTACAAATGGAGGCCATTTTGGTGTCAAAATGTCAAATGGTTCGTAATAATTTAGACTATCATATCTATCTTTTAAATTAATTTTTTAAACCGGTCTTGATTAAACTGCTAAATATATGATACAAGCATTGAGTACGTCTTAACCCTTGATTACAAATACCTTAATAATATTAAGGGCTCAGAAAAAAAAAAGAAAAAAAAAAGAGCTTTGAAAGGCTCGGAGACTCCCCATTTTTCGTAGAGAAAGCACCCCTTGACAGCTTTGATAACTTGTAAAATGCATTTGTTTCTATTATCATACTGTAATTGTAATTTTTCCTACACACACTCGATCTCTACTATTATCACATTATTAAACAAACAAATTAATCAATATCACATCTTTCCATGAAAAAACATTATCAATTAAATGGGAAATTAATGTTACATGATCTTTGTCACATTATTGTTTTAATGTTTGTGAATCTGACAGCTCCCTAAGTTAAGAGTCCAGTGAGATCATACTTATGTTTAACCATTTAATGAAGCATTATATTAACAACATCTCTATTGGTTATTTGGGTGAGGATCAAGTTGGGTCTCTGGGTTCGCTATCCTTGCACATATAGCCGATTCCTGTAACATTACCTTCATGAAAATGACCACAATCCTCCCCCATTAATTTCATTTCAAGAGGGGGAAGTGGGCCGGTTTCGTTTGGTCATGATTTTCAAGATTTTGGATGTAAATTTGTGGGGACCTAGAGATATTGTTGAAGGGAAGTTCATGTAGTTCTCTTTGTATTCTCACTCTAAAAGCCTTCATTACGTAAAAATAATATCAGGGATTGTAATGAATTATTATGATCACTAGGGATGTCTAGCAGCAACTCCTCTCTTTGACATTGGGCGCATCAGTAGCTGTCACCTTCTTCAATAACCAACCATACCCCCTCTCCCGTGATGACTGATGAAAGCTGATGTGCTCGGAGACACGCTCTTGGATAGTTGGATTGATGATGATGCCTCTCCAGTTGGGTTGAAAACTGCATGACTGATGCCATCCACCACTCGTAAATAGTTTTTTAACATTTTTCATCATCGATCATCCTTCAGAATTTATCATATATATATATATATATATATTAATATATACACTGGAAGAAGAATGTTTGTCGGAGGGGAGAAGGTGGGATGATGTTTCTTGAGATTAACAAGGGATAAAGAAACCTAAAACGTGTTGGCTGCAATAGAAACGAAACAAAGAAGAAAAAGGGAATTCTGGGTTATTGAGTTTTTGATGTGAGGAAGACATGAGAAGAGAAATCTGGGTAAGTGGTTCTGTACTTTTGCTTCTTTTTTAGTTTCGTTTAGTTGCTGTTTGATTGCTTGATATCTGATTTGTGATCAGCAATGACAAGAAGGCCGTTCTTTGTTATTCAGTCAACCTCGAGCTCTCCTGCTTTTCTTAACGCAATTCCAGGACAAATGATAGGTAGTTGTTTTGTTTTTGTTATTTCTTTTCAACTAGCAATGCATACTGAGTTTATCACAAATGGAATTCAATGGAACAATAATTTCTTAGTAGCACAAATGGAGTTCAATGAAACAATAATTGCATGGTTTTTGATTTTATAAACTTATATAATCGGTTCTGATTTTATTTGTTTTATCCTTTTTGAAGGTGTTGATAGTCTTTTTTTTTCTTTTTTTCTTTTTTCTCCTGTAGGATTTGGGGTTTGAGATGAATGGAAATATTCACAACAGCCTCATATTTAGGAAGAATACAGCTAATATGGTCTTGAAAGTTTGAATTCGATAACATGGTAGGTAGAAACAACCGAGGAAAGAAAAGGGAAGCAACTAGACATTTATTTAGGAGGGTAAGCTCTAGGTATGCTTGAATATTAGGTGTGATTGATTGGGTTTTAAATTTCGATCCATCCAAATCTGGGTGGTTGTGGGATTTTTTTTTTGTTTGGTTGATTTTGGATTTTGATTGGCTCTACTGATGGGGATTTTTTTAGTGGATTTTGATCATTATCTGTAATTGCATGTTGTTCTCTGTATTCCCAATCTTTATCAGGGAACTCCAAATCCAGAATTTCAGAATTTGAGAATTGGTTTGATGCCTTTTTGGATTAATGATTTGCACTGAAATTGAGAAAGTTAATATCCCAACATTGAGTTTAAGATGATATTGATACAGGTTTAGAAGGGTAGGCTTTAGTTCCATGAAAAACCGAAACGTTGTACTCTACTTTATTTGCTCTGTTCTTAAGTGTTTTTGATTGTTATGATTCTGTCATATTTGATATCTGCAACTGTTTTTTTGTCACCGTAAAATGTGGTTTTGAATTTCGTTGAGCGTCTTCCATGTAATGTTAAAGTGTACTAGAATCATCTTTATAATATTAGGTGGTTGAAATATCGGTTACCATATCTTCAGTCCCATGATTAGTGCTAATATTCTGGGTTTATCTTTTTTTTTTTTCCTTTTCAGATTGTACCCTCAAAAGAAGGTGGTAATTCGATTAAGAGTTGGTGAAAGTGTGCTTTTGTATTGATAAATAGAGCGTTTCTCTCAGTTGATTTTGATTTAGTCCTTAATCCAGTTATATATATTGCATGTATATATAATTGACACATTCCACTCTTAATTACTTACTACTCATCACCAAAACTCATTAGAAGTTCTATTTTCGCCATCACCTGATTTTTTTAGAAATTTTTCACTTATCTGGAAACAACTGATCTATTATTTGAAGAACATTTAAAAAATAGAAAAATTGATAAATATATATGTAGTTGCATCACAATGTGTCTTATTACTAATTATATACTTCTCCATATTTCAAGACCAAATGGTGTATTGCAGATAACAAAATTGCTGGTGGAGGATGCTTCTATACTCAGCATGCTTCAAGCAAATGAGGAAGAAGCTACAAAGCTAGCTCTGAATCTGCCAGACTATGATATGTTACAGGTAACACAAAACTAAAATTTATATTACCAACTTATATTCACATATGAATTGTCGAAAGTCCTTCCTGTGTGTATTTTATGGAATGGATTTCGCTCTTCAGTATGCAGTTTTACATCGTGACCAGTATAAGTAATTCCCAGCAAAGGTTTAAATGTTTGGAAGGTTAGAGACTTTATAATGTTGAAGCAGATGGAAAAAGTGAAAATGGGGTTTTATTAAAGAGACTTCTGCAGAAGTTCAAGTGTTTGAGAGGTTAGAGACCAAAGGAATGAAGGAAAAATTGGGAATGTGGCATTTACTTCTGTGCATAATATCTAATTTTTGGCTTCCATTTGTACTGGTGGTGATGACTTATATTACAATCATGATTCTTACTTGCCAACACTTTCCAATCTATTACTATAGTTATAAGAATATTAGTGTTTTGAAAAAAAAAAAAAAAACAAAAGTACACCATTTACATTTACAGAGAGACTTATACGCTATGTGTTTTATATAAGATTTCTATCGCAGGTTCATTTCTTGCAAATGTTTAATACATTGAAAATAAAAGATATGAGAATGAAGTGAATATTTTGTTTTATATGTTCCTTCCTGATTGCAGTTATAATAGCGAGGGCAATTTCATTTGTTAGTTTAACCATGTACTTCAGATTGGGTGTGGACTAAACATATTATGTGGTCTACTTATGTTTCATACATCTATTACTCCATACTTGAACGTAAGAGTTGAATTCCACAGTATATTAGATCTCTTTCACATTCGTCACACTTAAATACTAGGGTTTAGAGTAGTTTACATGACTACATTACTTTACTTTCTGTTGGACTACATGACTACATTTAAGCTTCCAGAATAGTTTACATTTAGTTTATTGTGTGCTGTTAATTTTGAGGTTATGAAATCACAACGTTTTCAACAAATTTGCTGCATAGTTTTACTTTTTCAGATACTTTTCAACAAATTTGCTGCTTAGTTTTACTTTTTCAGATATATATATATATATATATATATATTTTCATTATTATCTTTTCTTTTTAGTCTACAAATCAGTTCTCTGAGAATGAATGCAATTACTGTATGGTATAATGCATGGAATTATCGAGTTAACACTTCAAAAAAGAAGATATGTACGTTTATTTCAAACTGTCATTGATCACTTATAGCATTTGTATTTCTATAATACTATTTCATGTTTGACTTTTTTCTTTTCTTGGATGTTATTACATACACTAATTTATATGACACATTCAGTGCTAATCCTCTTCTATTATGATATCTACTGAATGCCCAATGCAGCAGATATCAGCAACAGATGGCACAATTGAGGGAATCTAATGTACTCTTAACCAGTGTCTTAAAAGCAACACCAGGTACTGGCCAGTTAAGAACGTTGATTTTTTGGAAATAGTAAATAACCAAGCTTGATCAGTATATATATATATATCAGCTTATGTCTAGCCTTTTTCATAAGTTTTCAGTGTGCTTGCAATTTTTAACATCGACAGAGACTTGCATACTTGATCGAAAATACAAAGGAAAAATCCCCGCCTCAACGCGCGGGCAACTTTGCTAGTAGATATATATTCATCTACATGCAAGAGATCGATCAATAAAATAGTTCATGACATGTATATATGATCACTCATGCAAGAAACAGACGCATCAAAAATCATCTTAGAAAGTTTTGCACTTGTAATATAAAAAAAGATAATAGAAATGTATCACAATAATAAGCAAAAGAGCTAGAAAGTCGTCTCAACAATATCTAAACGTTCACACCTTATAAACTTTAGTATCTTAAGTTTCAGAAACATCAGAATGGTACCTCAAGTTTGGACCTGACTTAATTTTGATATTTTTAATGTTAATACCGTTAGGGTCTCTGCCACCTGGCATTTTTAAGGGTATTTTTGTCTCTCCATATATTAATTTATTTTTTCTTTCTCTGAACATTGTTTTTCACTACCAGAACAAGTACTTTAGCTGACGAAAAATTTTCGTCGGCCTGTTAAAAAAATTCGTCGGCTATAGTGTCGTCAGGAAAAGGCCGTCTGTGATGACTTTAGCCGACAAAATTTTTTTTTTCGTCGGCTATAGTCCCACTTTAGCCGACGAAAAAAATGTCGTCGGCTATAGTCTGGGACTATAGCCGACGAAATATTCGTCGGCTAAAGTGCGTAATAAATAATAAAAAATAACTATAGCCGACGAAAATATTTCGTCGGCTAAACGTTGTAAAAAAAATTAAAAAAATAACTATAGCCGACGAAATATTTTATATTTCGTCGGCTAAACCTTATAAAAAAATTAAAAATAACTATAGCCGACGAAATATTAGGTTATTCGTTGGCTAAACCTTATAAAAAAATTTAAAAATAACTATAGCCGACGAAATATTAGGTTATTCGTCGGCTAAACCTTATAAAAAAAATTTAAAAAAATTAAAAAATAACTATAGCCGACGAAATATTAGGTTATTCGTCGGCTAAACCTAATAAAAAATTATAAATTTTTTTTTTAAAAATAACTATAGCCGACGAATATAGTGTTTGAATATCGTCAGCTAAAGTTGCTGGGTTTTGAAAAAAAAAACTGCAGAAAATAACTTTGGAGGAAGACCTTTAGCCAAACAAAAAAAGCAGCATCAAAGAGAATGTTATGCTCCAAAGACTATAACTTCAACTACCCATAGACAGATTTTTTTGACAATCTCACATTGGTAATCCTAAATCCCTTAAAAAATGCCAAATAAATGATTCAATATACAATTAGGCAGAAAGTTTCTGAATGAACTTACTCTATCAAGAAAAAGATCTTCGCCTGCTTGAGTTTGAAACAGAGCCAACCTAAGCTCCTCCTGGATTACAAACTAAGGTTAGACAAATGAACAATATATGCAAAACTAAATCGCAATGATAAACAAACAACAATTCGACTAATTCAACTAACCTTGTGAATTAAACCATCATCCAGAATCGAACTACTAACCTTGTGAAAATCCGGCAGATAATAGACTTCTTACCATCTTCGGCTATATAAAGAACTTTAGCCGACGAAATTCTTTATTTTCGTCGGCTAAACTCTTTGGTTGACCGCCAAAAAATTTTGGTTCAAAATTTTGAAAATTTTTCGACTTTAGCCGACGAATTTTCATATATTTTCGTCGGATAAAGTCCTTTGAAAATTTTGGTTGACCGCCAAAAAATGTTCGTTGAAAATTTCGAAAATTTTTCGACTTTAGCCGACGACTTTTCAAATATTTTCGTCGGCTAAAGTCTTTTGAAAATTTCGTCGGCTAAAGGTACCAATTTCGTCGGCTAAAACTTGGAAATTTGTCGGCTAAACCTTCTAAACTCGTCGGCTAAACTTTATAAATTCGTCGGCTAAACCTTTGAAATTCGTCGGCTAAAATTATTTTTATACATTTGGCATGTTGTGATTGTGATGATCAAACTTGAGAAACAGAAATCCAACCGTCAGATCTGACCATCATGATAAAATACATGTATGGGAAAAAATTCAACTTGATCCGAAAAGAATAAGGGCTCGATCCGGACGGTCAATCTCGTAAGTCAAACCCCTAAACGCACGGAAAAAGTCGTTCAACCGTCTAAATTACGTATTTTGGCCGGACCTCCAACTGAAAATAGTTTTAAACCGATGACACACAACAAGTCGTATAAAAATTTTACGCAAAATAACCACCGAATATAGGGCTACTCATAGGGGGAAAAAATGAAAAATTGCATTGACCGCAACTATCGGCACCGAATATTTACCGGAATAGTGTGATTTTTCAACCGTGGATGTATTTCAACATTCTCGTCATATCTTATTTCATGACTTTTTAGCGTTTGAAGGTTTTACGTATAGTTTGTTTTTGAAACGGAACATTTACATAACACTTGGTAAACAAGTTATACAACATTAGTATGCATGTTGTGATTGTGATGATCAAACTTGAGAAACAGAAATCCGACCGTCAGATCTGACCATCATGATAAAATACATGTATGGGAAAAAATTCAACTTGATCCGAAAAGAATAAGGGCTCGATCCGGACGGTCAATCTCGTAAGTCAAACCCCTAAACGCACGGAAAAAGTCGTTCGACCGTCTAAATTACGTATTTTGGCCGGACCTCCAACTGAAAATAGTTTTAAACCGATGACACGCAACAAGTCGTATAAAAATTATACGCAAATAGGGCTATAGTAGGTAATAGAAAAATTTTAGGGTTTAGCCGACGAATACCCTAACCTATTCGTCGGCTATAATATGTAATTAAAAAATTAAAAAATAACTATAGCCGACGAAATATTAGGTTATTCGTCGGCAAAAACCATCTTAGCCGACGACTTTTCATATATTTTCGTCGGCTAAAGTCCTTTGAAAATTTTCCTCCAACTTTGGTTTACCGCCTAAAAAATTTTGAAATTTTTTGACCTTAGCCGACGACTTTTCATATATTTTCGTCGGCTAAAGTCTATAAATTCACGAAAACGCTCATATCTCCCTCTATATTACGTAGTTTGGTCAAACCTTCCACACAAAAAACTTTCACGTAGATGAGACGCAACCGCCTATATAAAAATTTTGAGACATTTGCCTTCCGACGATAGGGCTCCCCATAGGGAATAATAACGGTAAATAGGGTTGACCGCTACTATCAGCTCCGAGACTTTACCCGATTTACGTGATTTTTGAACCATAGCCGTATTTCACCATTCTGAACACATCTTATTTCATGAGATTTTTAATAATTTTGCTTCCTATGTAGAGTTGGTTCACAAAGTTGTATAACCTACTAAACAAGTTATACAACATTAGTAGACACATTGTGATTTCGATGACTAAAATTCACAAACCAAAATTCGACCGTCAGATATGATCATTATGACGAAATACGTCTATGGTAAAAAATTCAACTGGATCCGACAAAGTTAAGGGCTCGATCGAAACGGTCAACCATAATCCATCGTCACTTATCACACGAAAACGCTCATATCTCCCCTCTATATTACGTAGTTTGGTCAAACCTTCCACATAAAAAACTCTCACGTCGATGAGACGCAACTGCCCATATAAAAATTTTGAGACATTTACCTTCCGACGATAGGGCTCCCCATAAACCCGAATAACGGAAAATAGTAGACACGTTGTGATTCCGATGACTAAAATTCACAAACCAAATTTCGACCGTTAGATATGATCATTATGACGAAATACGTCTATGATAAAAAATTCAACTGGATTCGACAAAGTTAAGGGCTCGATCGAAACGGTCAACTCTAATCGAAAATAAGAAAACTGCATTTTGAAGCCCTAAACGGACTCGGATGGCCAAAAAAGCCTATACATCTTGGCATTAGCAATGAGTTTGACTCGTAGCGCCGTTACGCTTCCGGAAAGGTATCACAATAGTCAATCAGACACCAAACGCCAAATCTGCAGCATAGTGAATAATAAAGGTAAGTCAACTATCGGCACCGAGACTTTACCGGAATACCGTCATTTTTTAACCGTAGACGTATTTCACCGTTCTGGTCATATCTTATTTCACGACTTTTTTGCGTTTGAAGGATCTACGTATAGTTTTTTTTTTCCAGATGAGTTGTTGTCCAAATCTGTAAATATAAGGCACTTTAGCCGACGAAATTATATTTTTCGTCGGCTAAACTTTTAAAAATTTCGTCGGCTAAACTCTAAAAATTTCGTCGGCTAAACTTTGGAAAATTTCGTCGGCTAAAGTTCACAGACTATAGTAGACGAAAAAAATTATTTAGCCGACGAAATTAGCCGACGAAGATTTTAGATTAGCCGACGAAGTAAAATTTCGTCGGCTAAAGTCCACTTTAGCCGATGAAAAAAAAATTTGTCGGCCTGGTTTTTTTTTTTTTCGTCGGCTAAAGCCTTTCTACTGGTAGTGTTTACTCTCTTTGCCTTTGTTCTTCACTTCCTTCTTATTTCCTCTCTCTCTTATCTCATGAAACCAGTTTATCGAATCAAGACCTACATACAACACCATACAAATTGAAGGTTATGAGTTTCGAGCTGTATTCTTGATTTCCTACCTCTAAAGCATGTATAAGATATGGTCCTTCTCTTTCTTCACCTTCTATAGGGATTATGGGAAGATGAGATTGAGGCTTTGGATAAGAAGAGTAGAACTTGAATACCTTCCTTCAACCCCTTCTATATTGCTCGACGCAAGACAACAACAACCTCTTTAGTGTCAATTAAATTGGTCAACTCTCTTCTACAGTGTCCCCAACAATACCATGGAACAATGTCCCCCAATTACACACATCCCTCTCTCAAAATCCAAAATTCCTTCTTTATCCTCTACCCAAACAAAATGCCCACTCTTTTTTCTCTCACTACCCTTTTGCTCATGAACTCCCACTCTCTCACTGTGAGATTTTCAATTTCTAGAGATGTTGTTAGTCTCTGAAGAGAAAAAGAGGATCATGGATTGCATGTGAAGCTCGGTGAGATCTCTAGAGGGGTTAATGATCGAAACTGGTTTATAGCTTCTTTTTGAGGATCATGGATTGCATGTGAAGCTCAGCGAGATCTCTGGAGGGGTTAATGATCGAAACTGGTTTATAGCTTCTTTTTCATGTGCGCTATTAGTTCTGATTCTTTTGTATATGGCTGGGGAAAAAATGATGAAGAATGTGAGAGTGGTGACTGTTTTTGCGAAAGAGAAGAAAACTGGGGAATCTCAACGGTTTTGCTTATGGCATCTTGAAAACTCCATGAATATAGTATATGCCGATTAACTTAATCTATTTTTCATTCTCCCTCAATTTGACTCGACCTTTCTCAATTTGTTCTCTCTCTCTCTCTCTCTCTCTCTCTCTCTCTCTTGAAAACCTAGACCCAAAAACCAAAATCTTGTTCGTCAACAACTCGATCTACCATAATCTCTCAGTCCACCACCCATTCACCATCGTTGTTCCGATCACCCTATTTTCAGAATCTATAAGTTATCGCGACTTTCTCAGTTTTGGGGGATGATTGCAAACCTCAAATAGAATCCAACAAGATCGCGTTTGATGTACACAACGACAGCGAGGAAGATGAGCTTCAGATCTACGCTTCAGATGTGAGACCGCACCTTCTTCAAATTGTTGCAAAAAAAAAACTCAAAATTGTCTTTATCGAGGTTCAAATTCAGCTCTCTCTCTCTCTCTCTCTCTCTCTCTCTCTCTCTCTCTCCCTCCCTAGTTCCGCTTAATCAATATCTGAAATGCAAAAGTTTGATGAACTCTGGCTTGGGCTTGTTCTTATTGATTTTTAGGTTAAGTTTTTTGGTTAATTATTGTCTATAGAAATCGGTTTTGTTATGAACTATATAGATTGAGGTATTAATATTCGGTCTCTCTTTTATAGTTTTATAACATTTAATTGTTAAACCAGCAGTGCTCTTTGTGAAACATTCATTGGAGTCATTTGGCAGTTTATTGACTATAGGTCTTAGTTTTATTAAGTAGTTTAATTGAAACTCGAAGTGTCCTATGCCTGTTCGCTTGGTGCATTAAACAAAGTGTCTCACTGATTGTCGTGGTCTCAGTTTCATTACTGGGTTTAATTGGTTTGTTGAACAAAAGATCTTGTTAAGTTATGCAACAAATAGGTCATTCATTTGGTTCATAATCACATACCTTCATTTTCAAATTACCCTCTAGTGTTGTTGTTTAGTGTTCTAAAACAAGTAATGCTATTGTTGAGTTCAGTTCATTCACTCTATTTTTGTTATGTGTCTTTTAATGCCATTCCTTTGTCTGGCTTTTTCTTTCTCTATAGAAACATATTCAAGGAGAAATGGTTCTTGAGATAATGTTTCTTTGTGGATAAGATGTCAATTGGTTTTGTTTTGCATTTAAGAAAGGAAAGGGTTCTTGGGATAATGTTACAGAATTGGCTTCGACATGAAATATTTCCTAATAGAAAAAGCTACGATTCTTCTTTTCAGGTTCTTTAATTTTTCACTGCTTATTTTGTATACCATTTTTCTCCTTTCAGTTGTTTTGATCTGTATTTTGTTTCTGGTGACATTATGCAATAGGAAAGCTAACTACAAGTAAGGCAAATGCTGAAGTGGTGTCTGTTGTCAGGAAGGAGGAAAAGGAACAGAAAATGCAGCTTTTGCAAAGTTATTTGATTATTTGTGGTAGAGCAAAGGTGTGATTCTTTTTCTTTATATTTAGTCTTGACTGTCATAACAGTTATAAATATATTTGTTGTAGCTTAAAATCTTATGAACCATAGTCTCCCCATAGTTATGTATACACAGGGAGTTGTAGGAATAACCATGTGAATTGTTTATGGGAATAAGTGCTTGTTAGGTTTTTATTCAAGTTTCTGATGCAAGACTCTACCTTATGATCTTATATACCTTACACATTATTGATCAGTTGCCCATTTAATTTGAGTCATGCAAACGTTGATATAATTTGACTTATACATCTTCTGTAATCTGATTTTTTCAGGATCTTAAGTTGACTATCTCATACTTGAACTGATTTCAATATTCCTGTAAACTTTTGGATGCTTAGCGTTGTTCTATGATATCATTGGAGACTAATTATAGTGTATTGTATGATTATTAACTTGTTCAATGTCTAGTCTTTGTTTGTTTGTTTTACAGGAGGAGTTGCTAGTCTCTCGACCACTTCCAAAGACAGCAGTTTCTAGTCTCAACTACCAAACAGCTCTGGTTTAGCTATAGCCTAAAACAGCTTGTGTTGTAATTTTTTTCTCTTCTTTCTCTAAGCTTATGTATACTTGAATTTGTAGAGAAGCAATAAAAATGACTTTGATGGAAGTTTTGTCTTTCTGGTGTGTGATATTTTTTGTCAATAGCCAAAAAGATAATTGATTTTCTGCATTTAAGAAAATCAATTTAAAAAAAAAAAAAAAAACTGGAAAACCTTTCATGGCGTTTCATAAACGTCATTGAATGTACCTGTGATGGCGTTTTGACAACGCCGTTGAATTTAAAGGCATTTTAGAAACGCCATTGATTCTTAATATGATGGCGTTTTGGAAATGCCATGGATTGTTTTTAACGGCGTTTTAAAAAACGTCATAAAAAAGACGGCGTCGAAAAACGTCATGAAATAGTTTTCATGACGTTTTTCAAACGCCATGGATGACCTTCTATGTAGTAGTGAGGTACCATGCACCTTATTTATACACCAACGTCCATGGAGTTCTTCACCCTGTCCCAGTGAGCTTTGATTCAGATCTTACTCCGGAAACTCAGACATTGCCATTTGAACTTGGAAGGATGGATACGATTGCTATAATGGTGCTTCTGCTGATAGTGTTGGCTCAAAAATAGTCTCGGCCACGTGTCAATGGGCCAAAGGCTTCTTTGAGCTACACGTGTCTTTCTGTCTTGTTCTTCTGGCTTGGTGACGTGTGCGATGGTGTGCTAACTTGCGGCCGAGAGGCCAAGCGAGGTTTTGTTCTGATATGTAGGTGTTGTGCTGCCCTGACTTCTAATCAGTCGACTGTGGGCCGAGGAATGATCGATCTCGGCCGCGGGGTTCTCTATGCCTTGGGTGCAAGGACTTTAACACAGATCGGCTTACTAGCCGATCTTGGTGCTGTGTAACTAGGTGAATGTTGTGATGGTGCAAATGATGCAAATGTAGGAATGTAAAGTGCAGCAAATAAAATGCAAGAAACTTAAAGATAACGTAATGAACACGAATGTAAATTGCTATAAAGATAGTGCGGAAAAGTAACGAACAGTAAGATAAATTGCATGTACAGAACGATAATGTAAAAACAAAAATGATAAGATAAACACGGAAGAATTGATATGTGTAATGCTGAGAAGCTTAATTGTACATTGAGATAAAAATGTGTAATCGCGTAGAACGTTTGGTCGAGAACCTCTAACAAAAAATCCTACGGTCCTTTTTATACCGATGCAAAATAAAGAAATGTAATCTCAGCTTTAAACATAGGGATAGATTACAGGTAAATCATAGATTGAAATTGTAGCAATGTCTGATTCCCACAATAAAACTCATTCAATCTGATTGCCAACAAGTTTGGTAACTGTGGTGACGTCTCCCTTGAAGGCTCTATCTTTGATTGTAATTTTTCTTGTAAATATCAATCAATCGTCCCCATATGTGTGTGATAGGATATAACATTTATTTTCCTAACTTAGCCATTGCAACTCACAAATAGCCGCGGCTAAATAGGTGTCCGCAGCTCAACAGCCGTGGCTAAATAGCTGTGTTTGTGACTCAGCAGCCGCGACTCAATAGCCGTGTTCGCGGCTCAACCTCGTGATTAAACGTTCGCGACTCACCGTGATTAAACGTTCGCGGCTCATTAGCCGTGATTAAAAAGTCAATAGCCGCGGTCATCATCTTTGTTAATAACCGCGGTTATTTAATAAGCCACGTTATGCACTGCGACTCAACAAGATGAGTCACGATATTTACTCATTAATGACCGCGATCATTAATGTACCCATCCATTTGGTCTGCCAAATGTTGTGCCAAATGTTGGTTCAAACAGATAGTCGTTACCATCTTGTTCGTGCCTCTGGGGATGGGGCCTGTGCAGCTCTTTCGCTGCACTGCTCTTTATTCCTTTCATCTTGGTCGCGCTTCTCATGATTATTCATCATCAGGCATCCAAATGATGATCGAAATCTATCTCTTGTACTAGTATGGTTAATTTGTTCAGTTATGGTGGTCTACGTTGATGGATGTATGTCATTGATGTAATCATCATCAATTGAGCAAGTATAAAATAAAATAATAAATGAGGATTACAATAACGTACTACTTTCTTTGCTACATTATTTATCTACTTTGCTTGGATTACTTGATCTTTGTTACATATATGGTGATGTGTTTCATCTACTCGATCATATCGTGGCGCTGGCCATCTGTGAATGAATGATCATGGTTGAGATTCACTCGCATTTTATACATATTTAGTTCGCATTTAGCAATTTAGGCAGTGATTAATGTTCACGTCTATAAACTTAAAGTTCATTCCCTTGCCGCCAAAGCATGCCAACAAGCCAAAGCGACGTCTTATTTCACACTTCATCTTTACAGTGAGGCCTAATGAAACTGGTCACTGTGGTTCCGCCAGGTGTCAGGGATTCTGCAGGCAGAAAAGCCAATTTGTATCATTATTAGATAAAATAATCATTAATCAATACCAAGCAGCCCACGAGATAACCGATCAAATTGTATCTGTTTGTTCTTTCTGGTAATAGGATCTTAATCCTGCTGCATGCATTTCAAGTTGTACATCGATCATTGCTTGCATGAAATTATTTATACATGTAAACCAGATTTTTGGGTCTATATATAGTTTGGCACTAACCAAACGTCACTACTACTGCATACTTGTTTCACCCTCCCCAAATTATTATACCGTCGATCTCTAGTGATCACTAACGAGATGGCTGACCGGAGAGCTGAAGAAAATGGCCAACCCACCCAATCCACCGAGAAAGCCATTGAGGATTTCGATCCCGCACCCAAACCCAAAAGAAACAAGTATGCTTTTGCTTGTGCTATGTTGGCTTCCATGACTTCTATCCTACTCGGTTATGGTAAGTACGTAATCGTTTATGGCTTTTGGAGAGTTTATATGCATGTGCGGTTAAATTTGCATGTTATGATTGTTATCTTCAGATATTGGTGTGATGAGTGGAGCAGCGATCTTCATCAAAGACGACCTCAAGATCTCCGACGTTCAGGTCGAAGTTCTTGTCGGAATTCTGAATCTCTACTCCCTCATCGGCTCTGCCGCCGCCGGCAGGACGTCCGACTGGATCGGACGTCGCTATACCATAGTCCTCGCCGGAGCCATCTTCTTCGCTGGAGCTCTTCTCATGGGCTTCGCCACCAACTACTCCTTCCTCATGTTCGGGAGGTTTGTTGCTGGAATAGGGGTTGGTTATGCCCTGATGATTGCCCCTGTCTACACCGCCGAAGTTTCTCCGGCGTCGTCTCGTGGATTCCTCACGTCTTTCGCTGATGTAAGTTTGTTTATTTGTTTCTGGCTAGCTTGTTTTGTTTAATCATAATCTGTGAAGCACTTCACAAGAAAAGCTTTAGAATATGCTCTTGGATTATACCCAGCAAGTGAGCAAACTAACAAAGCGCCAAAGTTAATTCCGAGCGAGGCAACAACCACTACCCTTACTTTTGAGTTTTAGCATCAGGTTTGAGAGATCTGCGGGTTCATTTGCCTGCAACGGGATATTAGTTTGGTTATGCCAGAATACTTTTGTAGACCTTGGTTTTAATACTAACTTGCTTAAGTAACGAAAGTGACTTGCAATCTCATTCTCGATAAATAAAAAGACTTCGTAGTTTTGTTCTAATTTATCCACACAATAAAGAGGGCCTAAGTTACGTGTCTTTGTGCATTACATCATGAATTTGGCATACAAAATTCGAATTTTTTTCATTCTTATTGATAGAGTTGAGTTTGTTGTTCGAGCCGCTGCCAAGATTTTGATCCACTCTTTTCGGATTGTTTGTATGCCAACTCTTTTCGTTATTTTCTTAAAATGCCTTTACAGTTACTCATCTATGCTCAAGAAGTTGGACAAACGTACTCACCTCTTAGACATATATGCTTTGTCTAATGAAGTACTAATTGCATTTCCAATAAAAAATGAAGTACTAATTGATGTTTGAAATTTTGAACAGATGTTTATCAATGCCGGAATCTTATTGGGTTACATATCCAACTGGGCATTCTCCAAGCTCGCACTTAACCTAGGGTGGCGTCTCATGCTCGGCGTCGGTGCCATCCCCTCCGTCTTCCTCGCCCTTGGGGTCTTAGCCATGCCAGAATCCCCTCGCTGGCTCGTCATGCAGGGCCGCCTTGCCGACGCCAAACGAGTTCTCGACCGAACCTCAGACTCAACGGAAGAGTCCAAACTTCGACTCGCTGACATCAAAGAAGCTGCTAGAATCCCCGAACACTGCAACGACGACGTCGTTGAAGTCCCGAAAAACAGCCATGGTGAAGACGTGTGGAAAGAGCTCATCCTGCGCCCCACTCCAGCCGTCCGTCACATTCTTATTGCCGCCGTCGGTTTACATTTCTTCCAACAAGCATCTGGCATCGACGCCGTCGTTTTGTACAGCCCGAGAATCTTTAAAAAGGCCGGAATCACGGCTAAGAGCAAACTCCTCCTCGCCACCATAGCCGTCGGATCCGTCAAGACAGTCGTCATCCTCGTCGCCACGTTTCTATTGGACCGGATAGGACGCCGCCCTTTGCTTCTTAGTAGCATGGCAGGGATGATAGCCTCACTCGGGTGCCTTGGTTTCGGCCTCACCATCGTCGACCACAGCGACGAGAAGGTTATGTGGGCCATCGTGCTCTCCATCACCATGGTATTGTTCTACGTCGCGTTCTTCTCCATCGGAATGGGCCCAGTCACGTGGGTCTACACCTCAGAGATCTTCCCGTTAAAGCTACGTGCCCAGGGTTTCAGTATCGGAGTCGCCGTCAACAGAGTTGCTAGTGGAATACTCTCAATGACATTTATATCCCTCTACAATGCCATAACTATTGGTGGAGCATTCTTTCTTTACGCCGGAATTGGGGCGGTTGGCTGGGTGTTCTTCTATACAATGCTACCGGAGACAAAAGGAAGAACCCTTGAAGATATAGAGGTCCTTTTTGGGAAGTTCCACAGGTGGAAAGAGACCAATGCTTTCCTCAAGAATAAGCGTGTGGATCCTCATAATAATGGAAACAACACCGCCGACGGTGGTCATGTTCAGTAAGGAACAAAAGCTCAAGAAGAGTGTTGGCGATAGCAATATATAATATACAGTAGAGTAGAAGCAGCTGACCGCCTCAACCCTTTGTTTGAAAATTATTTGATGAATCTAGATTATCTATATATATATGTAACCTGGATCGTTGTGACAGACAAACTGAAACACATCAATACAATTAACAACATCAAGATAAATTCACAACAATCTCAAACACATATGAATCTAATGAAATCTACGGAAATAACTTAATGAAATATGAAGAATTAATAGCCCATTCCTAATGCAGTTGGAGATCACCTTGATCATTGTTGTAGGCAACCTGCATATAGCTATCTTTGATGGAGACATCTTCTTCTAGTTCTGCTCTTAAGGCTACTTACAGCGCACAAGATCAACGACATTAAAAGCGCATGGGGAAATCTTATGCGTTTCAATATGAAGCTATAGAATGGGACTCCAAAACTCAATGCTAAAACAAAATTGAACTCAAGGACTTAGCTTTCTTTATATACTGATCAAATCAGTCAATTTCAAATCACCTTGGACTTTAGGCTAGTGGGTTATCAACACGCCATTCAGACGTGTTGGTTTCTTATTAGCTTAGAGTCATGGCACTATAGCTACTCCATTTCGGGGGTCTTACACACACCCTAGCCTTACTCAGATAATGGTACATTGCAACTTATGGTTTGATCAATAAAAGCTTCTGACCTCTTTCAACTAAAAAAGAAAATTAAAGTCCTTTCTCTTCAAAACAATCCTTAAGCTAATTGTTTATTTTGTGTGTGTCTGTTCTGGGTGATGGTGAGTGCTCTGTTTCACAGGAACGCACTTTGACATATGTAAAATTAGCATGTGACAATACCCACAGTTGAAACCTAACCCTTCAGCCGAATTCTGACGATTGATATCAAGTGAGTGAACATCCCGCTAGAACAAGCAGTTTTAGAGACTGAGATACAGTACACATAATTTTCTGGTTTTGATTTTGCAAAACTGAACAGTTTGAATATTTTTTTTTTCAATCTCAAAAAAAAAAAAAAAAACAGTTAGAATTTCATTAAGAAATTCACTATTATGCATATGTGCCTAGGGGCAGGTATATGACAATGCCAGTACTCAAGATCCTGTTCTATTGTCCGTTTTACTGAATTAATTAAGGGGACAACAGAATGTGCCCTAATCCTAATAAGAGTAAGAATTCTTCTCATGGACCCATAACTCTCAGGAAGACCAAGGTTAAAGTTAACTAGTTGAAATCTATTTAATTTGTTGACGCTTCTGCTCCATCTGGCCTCTCTATGTCTCGCAGAAACTACCCTCTGACATTGTGGGCATCAACAGCTGCCTCCTTCTGCTAACCAACCATGCTTTCCCATGATGAAGCTGATGTACTCGGAGACACACTCTTGGATTGTTTCCTTGGCGTCGTCTGATGATGAGATCTTGGCATGCGGGGAAAGGTTCTCATCATTCTGATCACATTGGCTATCGAGTATCGACATGAAACGGTCTTGCTCTCTCACGGTGCACTCATTATCATCAATATAGCAGCAGCAGCACTATTGTTGCCGCTGGACAGCATAATGCAATTACCGAATGCGCTTTGAATCAGTGGGCTTTTGTGCCCGTTTGTCAAACGGAAACGGGGAACATGCACCCTTCCGTCCGGCAACAGTTGCCTTCTTTCAAATGCGAACCATATAATGAATCAAGCGACTGTACCATACATGCGAAAGGGTACATGCAGACTTAGTTTGCATGCATCCCTAACCAGCCAAACGTTGCAACCCTACACCAAAAGGTACCATGAACCTTATTTATACACCAACGTCGTCCATGGAGTTACTCACTCCGTCCCTGCGAGCCTTGATTCGCATCGTACTCCGGAAACACATATATACATTGCCATTTGAAGTTGGAAGAATCAATATGATGGAGGTGTTTCTGCTGATAGTTGCTGGCATCTTGTTCGTGCCTCTGGGGATGGGGGCTGTGCATCCCCCCTCCTTCGCTGTACTGATCTGTATTCCTGTCTTTTTGGTAGTGCTTCTCATAATTCTTTATCAGGCATCGAATTGATCGAAATCTATCTCTTGCACTAGTATGAATTGTTCAGTTATGGTGGTGTACGTTGATGGATGTATGTCATTGATTACTAACCAAGTATGAAATAAAAGAATAAATGAGGATTTGTTATAGGATATTCTATAACTTTCTAGATATTATTTATGTGTGGATTGGCCTTATGTGAATAGAATATGGATATGTAGTTTGACTAAATCTATGTATTCATTATCCTTACCATATTGGTATTGTGTAATTCCCTATATAAAAGGCTCCTATCAATGAATAAGATATTTATCTTTCACGATTCTTTATTCTCAAACATCTCTCACTTCATCACGTTATCAACTCTTGGCTCAACCTTGAGCTAATAGTTTTTCCAAACACCGGAAGTTCTCGGCCCTGCCTCGGCCACCGCCGCTCCCCGACGTCCGCTCCGCTGCTTTCTTTGTTTGATCAAGCATCCGAGTTTTTATGGTATGTTTATTTTAAAATCCTAAAACTCTTCTAAGTTCAATAACCTTAGGGGAGATAAAGTGCTTTCTCCCCTTCTTCTACTCCATTCTATGCTTGGGTCGGTGTATATGTAGGTTTAAAATCCCGGTTTTTCCTCCCTAGGCCCAAAGTTGTGTTTGATCAACTTTGGTTCTTTCTTTTGAAGGCGTGTTTGATCACCTTCACATAGTTTTTTGGGTCGTGTTTGATCGACTGCGGACACTTATACCTTAGGGTTGTGTATGATCAAATTCCGAAAAATTCTGAAATCTAATTACAACAGCAAATGGAGCAAGAAAACTCTGAAACGCAAGGATCATCATCGGAATGAACCTTACGCACGTGGGAATCAGCACCACCTTGCCTCTGGTTCCCGGGGACAAGGTAATGGCTTTAGTGGCCGAACCAACACTTGGCGCTGAGACGCTGATGCCGCTGGCCCCAAGGGCGGTGCCGTTCCACCTCGGAAGCAGCATGTTCACTCTTCTTCTGCTTTTGATGGACAATGCAACAAATGTGGGTCTAAGAACCACTGGTTCAAAAGTTGTCGTGTTCCTGCAAATGTTGTTGCCACGTACAAGAAATACAAGGAATTGATGGAAGTCAATTCCATTGAAAACAATGGAGTTGACATAATGTTACCATGTTTATCAAATTTGATGGAAATATCGAATATTGATGGAAATTATATCAAATTTTATATAAACATGTTTAATCTATTTTTGGTTAAATATACCATGTTTATATGATATTTTCTCGATATAATTTATTTTAATTAATTTTATTTTGTAGTAAATTACTTTAAAGTTACTAACCAAATTTCAGTTTACAAATACATCATTTACACATTATCTTACACAATTAAGGACACAAATTAACAAATCAGGACAAATTAATGTCTACATGTCATCTGTCACTGTAATTTACCAAAACACCATTTACTATATATTCTACTGTTACTGCCGAGAACAAATGTACGTGCTACTGCCCTGCCCAAAAGAAATGTACATGCTACTGCCAATAGAAAAGTGCTACTGTCAGTGGCTATTGTAATTTTTCTAGCAATTCTCCGAAACCAAACAAACAAAGCTACTATGTCGCGATTGGAAACCTTATGCTACTATCATGATTGGAGACCTTCTGCTACTGACCACTGAATTGCTACTACCGAATGTGCAGTAGCATGACTCATACTCGTCCACACTTAGGATTTTAAATTGCCACATTTGATCTAAAATCAGCGACAATCGAATTGAAATTGTGTGAACAAGAATCGACTCACCTTCCTCCTCACCTCCCTCACCGTTGAGTCCACCCAGGGAATCAATTCGAAATCGAATTGGAAAAGAAACGAAGCAGTAGTAGCATGACTAGAACCCCTTCCGATGCAAACCTCTCCCTCCCCTCCGAACCACCATCCTCAACGTCGAGCCTGAACCCTGCTTCACCTCCATCAACACGTTCGCCCCTGCCACCGTGGCAGCCTAGGTTTTGCCTTCCTTGGATGCGCCGTCGACGGCGTCGGCGACTTTGTCTCCCTCACCGTCGACCTCCAAGTCCTCCCCATTGAGATCGAGATCTCTAGCGACGACAACTCGACAACTCGACAACTCGAAGAAGTTAAGCACTAACCTTCTGCTTTTGCCTACTGAATTGTACACAACCGTCGTCGACGAGATCTCCCAGCCGTCGGCATCCAGGCATCCTTGGCGTACGTTTAGCGTCTTCAGCGTCCATCGTCGTCGGCGTCTAGATCGAGCGTTCAAATCGAGTCGTTGGCGTCCAAGCGTCATCAGTGTCTAGAGCTTCAGCTTCCAAGCGTTGTTGCCGTCTTGTTCATGTGTCGAGGATAAGAGTTGTAGAGAGAGAGAGAGAGAGAGAGATGGATGAATATGCATAATAGTTTCAGAAATTTATGTGGCAATTTTTGTAATTATATTGAAAAATAGGGTATTTTGGTCATTAACTATGAAATATCGGATCAGGCTTGGTATTATTGATATTGGGCCTCAAGCTTATGTCTTAATTTGTCTAAATATTATTCAAAGTGGGTTTTTTGTGTTTTTAAATTTGGTCATGTGCTACTATGTAATTTTCTCTTTATTTTATTTTGCTTAACTTGTTACATACAAGAGTTCTACCAACTTTTATCACTATTGTTGTAAAAATAAATATTTAATTTTGGAGTTTTTTTTGTTGAATATTTTTGCTAAAGTAAATTGTTTTATTTGTATTTGATAACCTCAAAACATAAATTATTTTGTTAAAGCATATGTAAAAAATGATATATTTATTGAAATGACAAAAATATCTCCTCAAAATTTAACGGTGTTAGTGGTCAGAGTATCAAAATGCTAACGAAATGAAACTTCGGGTATGAAAATACAAGTTTTTGATAGTTAGGTATGAAAATGAAAATAGCATAGTTCGGATAGTGTTTTGTAATTAATCCAAACTTTAATTTTGTTTCCTTGCCGTTAAAGTACGCCCACAAACCAAAACGACGTCTTATTCACACGTTTTCAATAGAAATGCAGACAGGAACTCTCAAATTTTATGGTTGAACCAATTTTACAAGATACAGAAGAGAGCACTGTAGACTTGAGTACTAGAATAAGACCCCGTTTGCTGGCAGGAAATGGACGTATGGAATGTGAGTTAAGATGCGTACTGGGTGTATTCAGGAACACGGTTTATATGCTCCTATTAACCAATGTCACCAAGTCACAGAGAGGTATATGTGCAATAAGTTGTGCAGTTCTATGCTGAATGCTGCTAAGGTAGATTGGGAAGGGACGAAGGGAATAACACCATGAGTGGAAGTAAAAGCAATGCAGGATAACAAAAGATTGGCTGTGGTCAGTCCCAAGAATAGAGGCTATATCACCTCAGCATGCTTGATTAAAGAATGAAATCTATCTCAATGATGCAAATGTTCTTCATAAATTGGAGTAAGATGAATGACTTGAACCACCCCACCCACTCCCATAGTCATTGGGAAGCACCACCCCAGCACCCCTATCCGGTTACGAACGGTGTATTCTCTAACTTCATTTGGCTGAAAGAGTAAAGGGGATTATAATGAACTGTAGTAATGAATGCAAGGAGCGAAAAATCTCATGCTACATTCCGATGTATATATAAGACGTTTATATGAGAGGAAGAAACTTAATTCAACAAACTCAAGCATTACAACCGGGAATGAACAGTTGTGGTTACAACAGCGCTAGATCCACTATATCCTGTATTACTATTAATGTTACATACTTGTATGCATAACAATAAGAATGCTCAATAGGAGCCAGGAAGGTAAATCTCTAATCACATACTTTGCCCTTGACCGATATTCCAAATATTTTGTTCCAAATGTCATATGCCTTCCACATATACCAAAGGCAGTATCATTTACCTGTTGGAACAAGTGCAGTATATAATGTCAAACCAATTTCTAAGACGCTTGTTTCTATAGATGAGCACTGAAAAGAACTTTTTTGAATATCATTGCAAACTTGCTACGTACTGAATCAATAGTTCATTGCAAATTATAAGAGTTGACAAATTGACAACCACAACAAGACAACAAACTGCTTACCATAGTTTTGGCGCACACTCATGAACTTGTAAATGGCTTTAATTAGGGAACCGTATCTCATATGCTTTAGTTGACCCATGTGTCTGCACCACAAGTATGAGATAGAACCAGTTCAAGAGAAAACAAACATGCCAAAAAATAAGGGAAAGCTCACATTACTCATTCAGAAGTATTCTGAAAACTTCTAGCCAGAAGAAAACAAATAGCCACAGAAGACTAGACAAATCTATAATTCACATTACTCATTGGGTTAAACTAAGCAAAACAATGCAACTAGACCATGTAGACAGGTTGGGATAAATATACTACTCTCATCAATAAATGTGGCCTCAAGAGTACTCACACAATCTCAGTATATCGCATTCTCCATGCAGGAAAGCCAAGGTGGCATCTTGCAGGTCCATAAACTAATAGGAGGTCAGGGTCCGGCCCCCTGCGACCTAAAACAACAATACAAAAAACACCCAGAAGTTTAACAGAACTGTAAAAGTAATTCATAGTAAACCATTGATGCATCTGACAGTAAACTAACCAATAGCTCTAAGTGCATCATCCATGTGAGGTTCTGTAAAGATTTTCTCTTCATGATGACCAGGTAGTGTAGCCAATTTCAAATACTTCACAAAGAGCAAGTTAGCTGCTTTGGTTATAGCTTCTTTTCCATCAGAGAATGAAGAAAATTCTAGAGACATGCGTTTTTGGTCAACAAAGCTTTCATCTTTATAACCTTCCTGCACATGGTAAATATTAAGTTGGGTCAACATATTTTAATCATCATCAGCACAAGTATCATAAGTACACAATTATATATAAACATATAGATGGAGGATCAAGAGAGGATCTCCTTGCATTAAGAATTTTGAGGATTTTACTATTTTACACTAGAATACCTCCAAGTGTGCAAGTATTTTGGTTATTGTTTGTGTTGAACTGGAGAAAAAGTAAGGAATAGAACACAATACCTCAAATACTGTTGCATTTTTCAGTTTTGTCAAGATGACTTCTTTTGATTTCTTCAATACTCCTATAATACATAAAAGAAAAACAGTTGCAAAAGGATTGCATATATATGTCAGATTGTTCAACGTCAATAGGAAAAGAAGGTCTACCATCAAAGTTAGTCTAACATGACACCAGTACCTTCTGTGTCGTAGAGGCACACACGTTTCACACCAATAGCTTCTAACCACTGCAGAAGCTCAATAACTTTGGAAGTTTCGTAGGCGTCTTCACTTTCAACTACAATTGCCAGGTACCTTAGTTTACCTACATTGAGGGCTTTATACCTCTTAAGTACTCCACCGGAAATAAGATAGCTCTCGAGCACATAAGCCAACTGCAACACGAAGTACCATAGTCTGACAAAAAGATGCAGAATATGCCAGAGGAGCAGTAGCCCAAGATTGCCGGTCTGAACCAATAGCAACCCAGGATCAGCATTAAAATTTAGGTTTAATTAAGGTAAAAGCATATGAAATGAATGAATATGAATCAGCATATTCATCTAAGAATTATAATTTGTCTGAGATAGCTGTAAGGGATCTGAATGACAATGCAATATGCTCCCTAAAAGCACATTTTCTTTTGAGCTTACAAATTATCTAAAGTTTATGTTTCAAAAGAAACAGAACTTATTCAAATGAATGCAAAGAAAGGAATCAACAGAATGTAAACTGAGTAAACTCCTAGAAACACCAAGCAAAGAATGAAATACCAACAACCTATAATCTTTCTTCCACTATTCTTAACTGGAAGCAGCTGTAGTGTAAGCCCTAAGCTCAGAGCTGCCCTAGTCAAATAAGGAGGACTCCTTGTCCGCCTCCATGTACTTTGTTTTTGTTTGTTTTTTTTTTTTCCAATCAAAAGCTCTTTCATTTCGTAAAAAAAGATGAAACACCAAGAATATGAGCAACAGAGTTAAATAAGTGCTGCATTGCAATCCAAGTGAGTAGCTGAAAACGAGCTACTCCTAAATTGTAGAAATCAAAGCCCAAAAAGATGCCCCCCAAATGACCCAAAGCACCGTCATTATAGCACATCTATCCAGAACCAATTCCTTGTTTCCCCCTAAAAAAATTACAAATTAAAAAACTGTTCCTTCTCATAATTGGTTAATGTAGACGGATAATGTCAATCTTCTCTAACATCTATCTACTCTTAACTAGTTTAGATGAGACCAGGATAATGTCAGCTGAGAAAATAAGATCAAAATCTCAACAAATTAAGTCTACCAAATTCCTTCCAATCTCAAAGAAAAATAAGATTGTAGAAATGGTAAACTTATGATGATAATCCATATAAACCAGGATATGAAATGGCAACTGTGTCCACCACAAATCTCTCTTCCCAAACCTCACCATTTCCTCATTTGCCACCACAAATGGGCAATAAGCAGGGAAAATAAATAAATAAATAAATTCATAGTGAGATAGCTGTCTATGGACTTCGCTTTACCCGAGGGTTTCTCAATGCAATCTGCATAGCCACTTATCAAAAAAGGGTTTCAAGATTTTTTTTAAAAGACACAAAATTTATTGAAGAACAAGAATGACACAAAAAGAAAGTGGACAAGAAGTCCAGAAAGGAACAGTCCTGCACAACAAAGCCCCAAACAAATAACACCTGCAACAAGACTAGGAAAACACACATATCTCCCACAAGAACAAGAAACCTATGAGGGCCTCATTTCTCTTCATCAAGCTCACCACCAAACCAATTTTCTCTGATGTTTGACAAACCACTACTGAACGGTATTTCTTCTTCCCTTCCACCCCTTGTCATAGGAAACTTCTCACTACACTTCCTATCTGTTTAGCTATTCCATGTGGGATTCAAAAAAGAATAAGATGGGTAAAAAAAAAAAACTACTCAAAACAGGTAGGAAGAAACCCTTGGTAGAAAGGCTTTTTCTCCACCCTTCTAATGCTTTGAGCTTCTTCTCCACCACCAGATACCAAAAACACAAACAATGATCCCCTTGCTCTATTCAACATCAGACCAGAAACAATATAAAGAATTAAAGATACACAACCTAAATAACAAATCACTTAATTCCTTACCATCCCCAGTAAGAAGAAAAAGGCTGTATCATCCTCGAACTCTAGATGAGAAATATATCCAACATAACTACACTAAAATCCTATCCGACAATACTGCTTCAAAGAAGCCATCTTCATAAAAATAAATAAATAAATTATCAAGTGACCGTGGACAGCAATTTCCAAGACACCGACTTTCTTGATGTCAATTCTGAAGAACAACACTAAACTGCTCAGATTGAATTTAAGCATAAGGTCCAGTGGAGTAGCCAATACAAAGTGGAACACTTTCTTATCAACAAACAAATATATAGTACTTATGAAGCAAAACTAGAGCTATCAAGTAGCAATAGGTATTGAGAATTTTGAAAAAAAGAAAGTTACAAACTTCACTAAGATTCAAAACAATAAGCAACTATTAATTGAACAAGTAATCTAAAGCACTTACTTGAGAAGCAAAAGTGGTTGCCCTCTGCATTTCAATCCTCAAATCCATCACAGCTGAAACAAAACTAAACACAAAACAGACCAATCAATATAAACCCATAAAAAATCCAATAACGCAATTGGATGAAAAACATCAGACCCAATAAAGCAATTAAGAAACTAACCTCAAATAGCTAAGAGAGAATTCAGGGAGCTTTTGAGTGAGCAAAGAGGAGCAAAGCCATCATATAAATAGGCTCAGTGAAGCGTTAGATTGTGTAAGAGAATTGAGCGCCAATTTGTGGTGAGTGGGCATATGATGTAGTTGTGGAGTTGTCCTGTTTCACAGTTGTAGTTGAATCTGTGGTTGATGCAATTGGGTTCACGAAAATGTGTGCTGGTTTTTTTTGGTGTCCAGGTTAAATGTGTGCTGCTGAGAATTTGATAGGGAAAAGGAGAAAGGAGACAAAAAATAATGGGCAACAGAGAGAATGTGATGGAGCACTCTCTGGAGAAGAATGCGAAGCAAAGGCAATGAGAGTGTGACCCTCTGAATCGGCTCCTTTATAACGTCGAAAGTTTTTGTATGTAATGAACCAAAACCTATTATGCAATCTCAACCGTCCATCTGATCTACATGGGACTAACACCAAGACTAATAAGAACACAGTCAACATGGTAAGAACATATAGCAGTAAACATTCCATCTAAACTCAGGTAAAATCTGGATGAGTAGAATAACCGAGTCTCTTTATACAAGGTTCAAATTTCAGGTGGAACAGAAACCTTTACGTGTACACAAATTTCGAATGTAAATGAAAATTTCGTACCAAAACTAATTCTGAAGATAATTTGCATATTACTAAAATTATCTGCTCCTGGCTCTTGATTAGCTGTTACGAGTTAAGTCTCCCAAAAATAGTCTATTGTAGGATGTAGGTGTACATTAGGCAACAATACTATAGGCAGCGATAGAAATAAAAGAACCACAGATGAGTTGCATATTGTCTCCCACAAAAGCACAACTGCTGAAGCGGAAACAAATAATATGGAACCTAATACGACTGAATTCAGTCCATTCGATATCACCCACACAGCAGAATGTTAGTCTTTGAACTGCAGACAGCATGTTTAACATTCCTCAGATGGCTTACATAACCCATCTTATTGACCTGATGTTCCAAATTTGATATCTGCCAGATTAAAACAATTTGTAAGGAAAAGTAAAATTTATGACACAGAGTGACCAATCACAAGGAACATCTATGAGAAAGATAAAAGGATCAACATACATTCAAGATTACAGGAGGTTAACAACAATTTACTTCATTAGACAAACACGGAATGGCCACCCAAAGCCATTAATCAAATATTGTAAGTGAATAGTCTGCAAAATACAGGATCCGCTTAGCAGCCACCGATACATTAAAATGATGAAATCTAGAGTGCCTTTATTCAGAATTGTCACAATGAGTGTTCCCTTGGTAGTTCTTGTAAATTGAAATCAAAGTAAATTACCCCTGTGCTATACATGTTTACAGTAGGACAAAAGGCTAAGCTGAGATGCACATCCATATAGGTATAACCTTCAAGTCTTTAGCAACCCATACTTCTCCTTTTCTTTTTATCTTTCCCGCTCCTACTATATAAGTGATAAGTTCATCACAAAGCCAAAGGGACTCGGCACAAGCACACAAACATAACAAAATCACATCCCCCCTTAAAATCCCCAGAAAAGTTGAGGGATTCTACGGATTCTACGCCAAGGCCCTTCGTGTAACTAATAAGTGAGTCCCTGATACTTGTGTGCTTGTGACTCCTGTTGCCATCTATCAATTACATTATTTCACATGACTTATGTGTTTGGTGAGTATGGTAGGATTGACATGTGACAATTCTTTCACACACATGCCTATTATAATATTTCGGACCATAATCTTTTCACAGATTTTGAATTTCATGTTGATACAGGGGATTTGATTTCATACCTATGGAGCTGAATCTTCAGAGAATCTAGCATCAAAAGGAGCTGATTGATGAGAATGTGCTGAACCAGAGGCTGTACCAGAACCATGTTGAAGTTCTATCACAAGCCATCGAACAGCTTTACTCATCTGTTCCAATCGAACTGCACTGATGGGTGGGAGACCAGTTGTGGTAGTCTGCCCAGACTTCCCTACCACAGGGCCGGTTGCCTCATCCACCAGACACTCTGAGCCAATCCTTTGCTTCACAGACTCCACAAACTCCTCTGCTTGATCACAAGTCACTCTGAAAAGTTCCCACTTCTGCTTAAAGCTCTCTAGAGCAGTGTCCGTGGCGGTTGTTTTTTGGCCCCCAGAAGTTTCCTTGGCTTCGAGCACATTAGCTGCTGCAACAACAAACTCTTGGTATGAGTTGTTTAGAGAATCCACAATGTTGTCCATCTTCGGGCCAAGCAGCTGTCAATATTAGAAAAATGTTAGTGAACTGCAACTAATTGAGGAAATGAGAAACGAAGTAAAACCATAAATGAGGTAATGGACTACAAACAGACCGGACCAAAAATAACTATAGGGTTTAGGGTTTATATTCTCCTCCTCTTTATTATGATGAAAAAAGAAAAAGAAAAATCAGATTATTTCAAGAATCATGTTCTTTTATACTCCGAAGGCCCTGATGTTTACAAACTCAAAAGGAACTGCTTTTTTAGCAACACAGATACAGACTGCTTCACATTTAACAAACCTAAGCCATATATACGTAAATTACTCAGCCTCTGGGATTGGAACATGAAGGAAATTGCACATTAACAACTGATTGTGTTACAACATCAACCTTATCAACATGCAAAACAAAAGAACCTAAAGTTACAGTACCCACCTAAAACAGACCCATACCAGAGTAAAAATAAAATAAAAGAAGCAAACACTGACAGTAGCTCTTATAAATTCAATCTAAGGCATCTCAAAATCACAGACAAACTCACCATAGGCACCTTAAAATCTCAGACCCAAAATGAAAAAGGGCACCTTGAAAGCGTAGGATCAGCAGAGACATACATAGTTCATTACAAATCATAATCAGATCACCAATGCAATAAGACTCAATTGTGTGTGACAATCGGTGTCAAGACAGGCTAATGTGTTTGTACGTTTCTTCTATGTGTTTGTGGCTGGGGCTCGTCATAATAAGAAGCTGAATATTTTTACGTGTGGCATGCCAAGGGTATCAAAAATTTAAACTAAAAGGACTTTATGCATTCAGATACATTTAGGAAGACAATATTAGACCGAAGGTCCGAAACCCTGAATAAAGGCCTCAACTTTCCCACATTATGATCATGAAGATATTAAAAGAAAAAGTTCCTGCAACATTTAGGCTTCTGGTTTGTTCAATCATTTACAAAAGAAACCAAAAGAAATAATAGCTTTAAATGGTAACCAAGAAATCTGGGAGTTTTACATGCTATGTACAAAAAGCAGATCACATTTGCATGCATCTTGTCATAATATTGATGAATGTAGGATAAGAGATAAGTAATATAAGTACAGCCATCACATTAAATGAATATGAGATCAGATGCTTAACTGAACAGTTAAAAAAATCCCATATGATGAACTATATAACAACTGCGGTTAGATCTATGATGAACTATATAACAACTGTGGTTAGATCTGCCAATCCAGTGCTGTTTCTAATCATGTTTGTACATCCTTTTTCAGTTGCCATTTAATCATAGGATTGGCTAGAGCCATGGGGGACTCTTTGCTATAGTCTTCCATCCAATTTCGAAACATCATCTCTACAATAAACGCTAGTCTAGTGTGGCACTATGGTTAAATTTTAAAGCCTGAATGCCAATAAGAAACAGTACAAACATTTAAAAAAAAAGGCATTGTTGCCAACCTTCAAATGTTGAAGGAACATTAATAGCAGACGACCAAAATGAGCGAACAATAAGATTAAACACACAAAAAATAATAATATTAGCAGCTAATCACAGCAATCAGGAAATTCGACATCACACTTGTTTGGCAATTCGTGTATTTTCATTCAAAGCAAAAGCTACCATTACTTAATAAATTTGATGGTATATATCGACAAACATTGAAATGAAGGTTCGAATGAAAACCCAGAAATATAATTCAAATCGAGTAAAGGTTGGGAAAACTCATAAAACAAACGATTCGCAATTAATCATTCACTTGAAACCAGCGCAATCGATCACTGATACTCTCTAGCAGAAATAAAACCTCTCAAAAATCAACAGAAACAGAAAAGAAAACCCACAAAAGAAGCAAAACCCAGAGATGGAAACAAATGGTTTAAGCGTGATATTGAATTTTCTCATACAGAAACTTACCAAGAGCGTGTGATGTTCTTGAACCTGATCAGAGATTTTCGCTGTTCTCGAGGTGGGTACCAATCTCAGGAGAACGACAATCAGGTCAACGACGAAAGAGAAGAATAGAAGAGTTAAACTTTGGTGAGGAGATCGACGATGAGGAGGGTGCCTTGGGAAGGAGTGTGGAGGAGGAGAAGGGAGGCGATAAGTTTGGGAGGGAGAGGCCGGAGGAGAGGATCACTAGGCCGGAGCCGTTGGGTGGGTTTTCGAGGAGGTCGGCGATTATGTGCTTATCATTTATTACCATTCCATCCAAATTTTGTTAATTTTGTTATTTTAGAGTTTTAAGATTAACTGATTTATTTATTAAAATTTTAATATCAATTAACTTTAAGTTTTAATTTTCAGAATTAATTTATGTAGAAAATTGGCTAATTTTAAAAACATAAAGTAGCAAATTGACAGAAATAATACATATATGGTAGCAAATTAACTAATTATAAAAACCTAGGGTAACAAATTGACTAAAATGAAAGCTAGGATAACAAATTGACACCAACGTGAAAAGTAGGGTGGCAATTTAGCTAAAAAGCATTTTCTGATAGGAGCAAAAACGGTCATTCTCATGCCTTAACCATTAACAAAATCATAGAATACATATGCGTTATAACAAGCATCATTTAGCAAGGCAAATTCAAAAAAATACATTATTTAGCAAGCAGTGTATCATTGGCTACTCCATTTGTTTTACAATTTTAATGACATACCAGAAAAACAATGCTCAAGCGGAGCCATAAGATACTATGTCTATCAGCTTCCCACTATGTTAAAGTACTACCAGTGACATTAAGTTTCATTTTGCCACTAGGAGGCTGCGATCATTTGACAAAGTTAAGGAACTCGCAACCTACCTAAGACATCATGATACATTGAGTACGCAGGCCGAGACAACACCACATCCCGAAACCAAATAAATATCACAACTTATTGAAAGCAAAAAACGGACTACAACTAAAAAAGCCAAAATGATTTGAAATACAAACCAAAACAGCCCAACACCAAGACCCAGGCTCAAAATTCCTGCAAGAGTGAGAGGAAGCCTAACCCGGCCCAACTGAGCTCCTGTCACCATTCCATAGTCGCACCACCACCCATATTAGATCGGTCCTCCACCGCCGTCGTAATACTGGCACCAACTCTATATGGCTCACCGAACATGGGACACCGACGCAGATCAGATCAATCTACCCACTGGCCTTGAACCCAGAGAGGATAGATCTCCGATCCTAGCTTCCCTTTGGCGCGCGATCGACACCTTCCAGGAGCCGTGACCCTGCGAAGCCGTGTAGGTCGTCCGCTTCTCCATCCGCTCCCGTCCTCCACCGTTGACGATATAAACCATGCATGTTGGTCATGAGAACCTCCATTTACCATTTTTTACACGAAAATAAACATAAATCTCACCACTGACTAGCCAAGGGGCAAAAAACACGACCCGTCCAACAACGATATCGTTAATACGTGTCGTCGGACGGAGAAAAAAAATACAAAGAGAGGCTACAAGCACTTGGAGGCGCATTTTACGATTTAAGATTTGTTTTTATTAAATAATAATGGATTTTGGGTTGTTTTGACGTCATCTTACCTTTTAGTATATAGTCAATTTCAATTTCTAGGCCCATACCGTAAACATTAATTTCTAGGCCCATATATAACTTCATTCCATTAAATTGAAAAGGAAACTAAAAGAGGGATTTTTTAAGACGATGGAAAACCGAAATTTGGTGTTGAGTGCTCACCATGATATCAATGAAAACAATTATATAGACTAACTACACTAGATATTGAGGCAACAAACAACCGGGTAATGCTAGGGTATGTTAATACATTTGACGCATTAACTTTATCCTAAAATTATAAAATGAGTCCTTAAAGTAGTAATTATAGCCATCAAAGTTGTAATATGAGCCTTTAAAGTTGTAAAAGAAATTAGTTACAATATTAGTCTTCATGTGTCCTTAAAGTGGTAATTGATTCCTCAAAGTTGTAACTTTTTTTTAAGAATTGAAATTTGTTTAGTCCTTGCGGTTTGAAGTCGACATCAGTTTAGTCTTTATGGTTTTATTTTAATCTGAATAGTCCTTAAAGTCACAATTTTTCATCCAAATAGTCCTTATGGTTTTATTTTAATCTGAATAGTCCTTAAAGTCATGATTTTTCATCCAAATAGTTCTTTAGACAATTTTCTCAATTAAAGGTCATAAGGACTATTTGGATTAAAAATCATGACTTTAAGGACTATTCAAATTAAAATAAAACCATAAGGACTATTTGGATGAAAAATTGTGACTTTAAGGACTATTCAGATTAAAATAAAACTATATGGACTAAACAGTTGTCGACTTTAAACCACAAAGAGAATACAATATTTTACCTTTTTTAAGAGAAAATTAGATAAAAACACAAAATACTAGACCTCTTTTAAGATAAACCCATACATATTTTTCTTTCATTTTACACCCACTCCACATAAGCAAGCTTACTATATAGAGCATATGTCTATAATTAATAGTTTTCTTCATTTTTTTAGTTTCTCTGATTTGCCCTTCAGGCGATATAAAGCTAAATTTGGTATCTTTATCAATTTTAGCATCAATTTGAAACTCACATTCTTTAAAATTTAGCTGGATTTAACTTTATCATAATCAATTACATTCTTTAAACTCACATTCTTACCTTGTTGTTACTAATTTGAGTGTATATATATATATATATGTTATATATAGAAGTATGTCATTTGTAATAGAATGATTCTTTTCATTCTTAAGCTCACATTTGATGTTTTTCTACATAGTCGAAAAATGTCTAATTGTAAGATACACGTTCTTATTTTTTGATTAATTTTCTTCTTTTTAGGTATATTATTATATCATTTCTCATCTTGATCGAGAGAACATTTACATTTTTAATGTACCTATTAAGTATGACATGATATGATAATATACCTACAAAGAAGAAACTCAAAATTGGGTTTAGGGTATAGGGTTAAGGTATAGGGTTTAGAGTTTAGGGCTTAGGGCTTACGGTAACACTATAAAATTTCTTTCTTTTACTTTAATAATCAGATATCTTATTTATATTATATTTTTCATGATGTATAGATCATAGAATGTATTTATTTCACATAGATTTTTTCATAAAAATAAAGAAAACTGCATGATTCTTGCAAATTGATTGAAAAATGTTAGTGTTAGAAGAAAAACTCATAAGCAAGGTATTTAAGACAATATCAATTAAACATATTTATTATGTTTATATGTTATATGTGAATGGTGGCAATTGTGTAAAAAAAAAATTTTAAAAAAAGACATAATATGTATCATAATTGATACATTTTAGATATTTATCAGAAAGAAATATTATGTGGGTTTTATTTAAAACCATTTTTTCAAAATTGGGTGTATATGAAAATCCCCTTTTTTTTAATCATTTTGAGGACTCAATTACCATTTTAAGCACATATTTTACCACTTTAAAGAATGAGGATTAATGTTGTAATTATATAATTTTACAACTTTAAGGACTTATATTACAACTTCGATGACTAATATTACTACTTTGATGACTCATTTTACAACTTTATGACCAAGTTGATGCATCACATACATTAACACATTGTAGAATTTTCTCAAACAGTTAAGGGCAAAAAGCATCCATCATGTATGATATTAATCAGAACACAAGCCGAACAAAGGGTCAACCAATACATAACTGAGATTGGACTTTATAGGTCTTGAGGAACCAAAGAAGGGAATTGAGAAAAAAATATATATATAAGGTCCACAATGCGTTCGGTTTGTTCACATTCATTGGACCAAGTTAAAGTTTCATACCCCTAAACCAGATTCTTAACAAGCCTAACACGAACCAGGATCAACAAGACACCAAACAGTAAAACCACCACTGAAACAATCACTTTTGTTGCTAGGAAATAACTCGTGCTTAAATGCCAAAGAGAATCATTCACATTTTATATGTTTATAGGCATAACACTCCAATAGCATATGCTCATCTTCAAAGCCTGATGCATGTTGAGACTAAAAATATATGTGGATCATATAAGTGAAAAGGAGCAACGATAACAAGGAAAAAGGATGCAACTTTGTACTGGGAAAATCAAGACTAATCAGAATGTAAAAGTGAAGATAAAGAAGCTCCATAAATTTAATGGTTTTCACTGTGAGATACAATAGAAAGCGTGTTAAGAGACTATAACAAAGTGGAGATCTGTTTTTACCTGATTTGAAATAAAAGTGCATATCGATTACAAGCTTCAACGATTAAGGACTTTTATTTGTTGAGCAATACCATCCAAATTGGTTTCTATCAATAGCTTTATGACCAAATTAGTGTTTTGCTAGGTTGAGAATACGGTGGGAATGAAACGAGAAAGAAACCGGGTGCCTCCAAGGTTTCGGATGGGAGACGATGAGTGTGAATTGAAATTTCGCTTGAGGATATGGGTGTCCAAGTCAAATGCCTAAAATTTGGTTTAGTAAACAATAATGCTTTGACAACTAAAAAAGGGAAAAAAAATTGCATGCACGACGTGCAAATAGACTATGCATGTCTAATAAATCTTAATTATCCATATAGTGTCATGAATTTACACGCCGTGCCCAGAAGACTCATTACTAAAAAGATATCAAATATAAAAGTAATACAATTCACTTAGCATAAAACCGAGAAATCCTAAATATCAAAAACTTCTGAACTGCAGTTGTTACGGTTTTGTTCATTCATCGGATGGTATGTAGGCAAATCTAGCGACCCATTAGATGCAACCACAAATTTACATCGAGTTTCTGACTCCACTAATCATATTCATCCAATCTAAATTTGTAATTGCATCTAGCGACCCACAACCACAAATTTAAATCGAGTTTTTAACTCTACCGGTCATATTCATCCAATCAAAATTTCTGACTACACCCCTTAAATTCACCCAAACACCACCGAAATTAAAAATCACTTCCAGATTACTCAAACAATTCAAGGGCTTTATACCCTCGCATATATCTCAAACACGTACAAACCGAAGTAAATAGCATCTACGTACCCATTTTAATCCCAAAAGCCGGAACAACATGTGGTTTGATCATGCAAGGGTATGCATGCAATCTGAAGTTAGACAATTTAGATACTACACTACCAGAAAAAGTACTTTAGCCGACGAAAAATTTTCGTCGGCCTGTTAAAAAAATTTGTCGGCTAAGACCTAAGCCGACGAATAGTGTCGTCGGGAAAAGGCCGTCTGTGATGACTTTAGCCGACGAAATTTTTAAAAGCCGAATAGTGTCGTCGGGAAAAGGCCGTCTGTTATTCACACGTTTTCAATAGAAATGCAGACAGGAACTCTCAAATTTTATGGTTGAACCAATTTTACAAGATACAGAAGAGAGCACTGTAGACTTGAGTACTAGAATAAGACCCCGTTTGCTGGCAGGAAATGGACGTATGGAATGTGAGTTAAGATGCGTACTGGGTGTATTCAGGAACACGGTTTATATGCTCCTATTAACCAATGTCACCAAGTCACAGAGAGGTATATGTGCAATAAGTTGTGCAGTTCTATGCTGAATGCTGCTAAGGTAGATTGGGAAGGGACGAAGGGAATAACACCATGAGTGGAAGTAAAAGCAATGCAGGATAACAAAAGATTGGCTGTGGTCAGTCCCAAGAATAGAGGCTATATCACCTCAGCATGCTTGATTAAAGAATGAAATCTATCTCAATGATGCAAATGTTCTTCATAAATTGGAGTAAGATGAATGACTTGAACCACCCCACCCACTCCCATAGTCATTGGGAAGCACCACCCCAGCACCCCTATCCGGTTACGAACGGTGTATTCTCTAACTTCATTTGGCTGAAAGAGTAAAGGGGATTATAATGAACTGTAGTAATGAATGCAAGGAGCGAAAAATCTCATGCTACATTCCGATGTATATATAAGACGTTTATATGAGAGGAAGAAACTTAATTCAACAAACTCAAGCATTACAACCGGGAATGAACAGTTGTGGTTACAACAGCGCTAGATCCACTATATCCTGTATTACTATTAATGTTACATACTTGTATGCATAACAATAAGAATGCTCAATAGGAGCCAGGAAGGTAAATCTCTAATCACATACTTTGCCCTTGACCGATATTCCAAATATTTTGTTCCAAATGTCATATGCCTTCCACATATACCAAAGGCAGTATCATTTACCTGTTGGAACAAGTGCAGTATATAATGTCAAACCAATTTCTAAGACGCTTGTTTCTATAGATGAGCACTGAAAAGAACTTTTTTGAATATCATTGCAAACTTGCTACGTACTGAATCAATAGTTCATTGCAAATTATAAGAGTTGACAAATTGACAACCACAACAAGACAACAAACTGCTTACCATAGTTTTGGCGCACACTCATGAACTTGTAAATGGCTTTAATTAGGGAACCGTATCTCATATGCTTTAGTTGACCCATGTGTCTGCACCACAAGTATGAGATAGAACCAGTTCAAGAGAAAACAAACATGCCAAAAAATAAGGGAAAGCTCACATTACTCATTCAGAAGTATTCTGAAAACTTCTAGCCAGAAGAAAACAAATAGCCACAGAAGACTAGACAAATCTATAATTCACATTACTCATTGGGTTAAACTAAGCAAAACAATGCAACTAGACCATGTAGACAGGTTGGGATAAATATACTACTCTCATCAATAAATGTGGCCTCAAGAGTACTCACACAATCTCAGTATATCGCATTCTCCATGCAGGAAAGCCAAGGTGGCATCTTGCAGGTCCATAAACTAATAGGAGGTCAGGGTCCGGCCCCCTGCGACCTAAAACAACAATACAAAAAACACCCAGAAGTTTAACAGAACTGTAAAAGTAATTCATAGTAAACCATTGATGCATCTGACAGTAAACTAACCAATAGCTCTAAGTGCATCATCCATGTGAGGTTCTGTAAAGATTTTCTCTTCATGATGACCAGGTAGTGTAGCCAATTTCAAATACTTCACAAAGAGCAAGTTAGCTGCTTTGGTTATAGCTTCTTTTCCATCAGAGAATGAAGAAAATTCTAGAGACATGCGTTTTTGGTCAACAAAGCTTTCATCTTTATAACCTTCCTGCACATGGTAAATATTAAGTTGGGTCAACATATTTTAATCATCATCAGCACAAGTATCATAAGTACACAATTATATATAAACATATAGATGGAGGATCAAGAGAGGATCTCCTTGCATTAAGAATTTTGAGGATTTTACTATTTTACACTAGAATACCTCCAAGTGTGCAAGTATTTTGGTTATTGTTTGTGTTGAACTGGAGAAAAAGTAAGGAATAGAACACAATACCTCAAATACTGTTGCATTTTTCAGTTTTGTCAAGATGACTTCTTTTGATTTCTTCAATACTCCTATAATACATAAAAGAAAAACAGTTGCAAAAGGATTGCATATATATGTCAGATTGTTCAACGTCAATAGGAAAAGAAGGTCTACCATCAAAGTTAGTCTAACATGACACCAGTACCTTCTGTGTCGTAGAGGCACACACGTTTCACACCAATAGCTTCTAACCACTGCAGAAGCTCAATAACTTTGGAAGTTTCGTAGGCGTCTTCACTTTCAACTACAATTGCCAGGTACCTTAGTTTACCTACATTGAGGGCTTTATACCTCTTAAGTACTCCACCGGAAATAAGATAGCTCTCGAGCACATAAGCCAACTGCAACACGAAGTACCATAGTCTGACAAAAAGATGCAGAATATGCCAGAGGAGCAGTAGCCCAAGATTGCCGGTCTGAACCAATAGCAACCCAGGATCAGCATTAAAATTTAGGTTTAATTAAGGTAAAAGCATATGAAATGAATGAATATGAATCAGCATATTCATCTAAGAATTATAATTTGTCTGAGATAGCTGTAAGGGATCTGAATGACAATGCAATATGCTCCCTAAAAGCACATTTTCTTTTGAGCTTACAAATTATCTAAAGTTTATGTTTCAAAAGAAACAGAACTTATTCAAATGAATGCAAAGAAAGGAATCAACAGAATGTAAACTGAGTAAACTCCTAGAAACACCAAGCAAAGAATGAAATACCAACAACCTATAATCTTTCTTCCACTATTCTTAACTGGAAGCAGCTGTAGTGTAAGCCCTAAGCTCAGAGCTGCCCTAGTCAAATAAGGAGGACTCCTTGTCCGCCTCCATGTACTTTGTTTTTGTTTGTTTTTTTTTTTTCCAATCAAAAGCTCTTTCATTTCGTAAAAAAAGATGAAACACCAAGAATATGAGCAACAGAGTTAAATAAGTGCTGCATTGCAATCCAAGTGAGTAGCTGAAAACGAGCTACTCCTAAATTGTAGAAATCAAAGCCCAAAAAGATGCCCCCCAAATGACCCAAAGCACCGTCATTATAGCACATCTATCCAGAACCAATTCCTTGTTTCCCCCTAAAAAAATTACAAATTAAAAAACTGTTCCTTCTCATAATTGGTTAATGTAGACGGATAATGTCAATCTTCTCTAACATCTATCTACTCTTAACTAGTTTAGATGAGACCAGGATAATGTCAGCTGAGAAAATAAGATCAAAATCTCAACAAATTAAGTCTACCAAATTCCTTCCAATCTCAAAGAAAAATAAGATTGTAGAAATGGTAAACTTATGATGATAATCCATATAAACCAGGATATGAAATGGCAACTGTGTCCACCACAAATCTCTCTTCCCAAACCTCACCATTTCCTCATTTGCCACCACAAATGGGCAATAAGCAGGGAAAATAAATAAATAAATAAATTCATAGTGAGATAGCTGTCTATGGACTTCGCTTTACCCGAGGGTTTCTCAATGCAATCTGCATAGCCACTTATCAAAAAAGGGTTTCAAGATTTTTTTTAAAAGACACAAAATTTATTGAAGAACAAGAATGACACAAAAAGAAAGTGGACAAGAAGTCCAGAAAGGAACAGTCCTGCACAACAAAGCCCCAAACAAATAACACCTGCAACAAGACTAGGAAAACACACATATCTCCCACAAGAACAAGAAACCTATGAGGGCCTCATTTCTCTTCATCAAGCTCACCACCAAACCAATTTTCTCTGATGTTTGACAAACCACTACTGAACGGTATTTCTTCTTCCCTTCCACCCCTTGTCATAGGAAACTTCTCACTACACTTCCTATCTGTTTAGCTATTCCATGTGGGATTCAAAAAAGAATAAGATGGGTAAAAAAAAAAAACTACTCAAAACAGGTAGGAAGAAACCCTTGGTAGAAAGGCTTTTTCTCCACCCTTCTAATGCTTTGAGCTTCTTCTCCACCACCAGATACCAAAAACACAAACAATGATCCCCTTGCTCTATTCAACATCAGACCAGAAACAATATAAAGAATTAAAGATACACAACCTAAATAACAAATCACTTAATTCCTTACCATCCCCAGTAAGAAGAAAAAGGCTGTATCATCCTCGAACTCTAGATGAGAAATATATCCAACATAACTACACTAAAATCCTATCCGACAATACTGCTTCAAAGAAGCCATCTTCATAAAAATAAATAAATAAATTATCAAGTGACCGTGGACAGCAATTTCCAAGACACCGACTTTCTTGATGTCAATTCTGAAGAACAACACTAAACTGCTCAGATTGAATTTAAGCATAAGGTCCAGTGGAGTAGCCAATACAAAGTGGAACACTTTCTTATCAACAAACAAATATATAGTACTTATGAAGCAAAACTAGAGCTATCAAGTAGCAATAGGTATTGAGAATTTTGAAAAAAAGAAAGTTACAAACTTCACTAAGATTCAAAACAATAAGCAACTATTAATTGAACAAGTAATCTAAAGCACTTACTTGAGAAGCAAAAGTGGTTGCCCTCTGCATTTCAATCCTCAAATCCATCACAGCTGAAACAAAACTAAACACAAAACAGACCAATCAATATAAACCCATAAAAAATCCAATAACGCAATTGGATGAAAAACATCAGACCCAATAAAGCAATTAAGAAACTAACCTCAAATAGCTAAGAGAGAATTCAGGGAGCTTTTGAGTGAGCAAAGAGGAGCAAAGCCATCATATAAATAGGCTCAGTGAAGCGTTAGATTGTGTAAGAGAATTGAGCGCCAATTTGTGGTGAGTGGGCATATGATGTAGTTGTGGAGTTGTCCTGTTTCACAGTTGTAGTTGAATCTGTGGTTGATGCAATTGGGTTCACGAAAATGTGTGCTGGTTTTTTTTGGTGTCCAGGTTAAATGTGTGCTGCTGAGAATTTGATAGGGAAAAGGAGAAAGGAGACAAAAAATAATGGGCAACAGAGAGAATGTGATGGAGCACTCTCTGGAGAAGAATGCGAAGCAAAGGCAATGAGAGTGTGACCCTCTGAATCGGCTCCTTTATAACGTCGAAAGTTTTTGTATGTAATGAACCAAAACCTATTATGCAATCTCAACCGTCCATCTGATCTACATGGGACTAACACCAAGACTAATAAGAACACAGTCAACATGGTAAGAACATATAGCAGTAAACATTCCATCTAAACTCAGGTAAAATCTGGATGAGTAGAATAACCGAGTCTCTTTATACAAGGTTCAAATTTCAGGTGGAACAGAAACCTTTACGTGTACACAAATTTCGAATGTAAATGAAAATTTCGTACCAAAACTAATTCTGAAGATAATTTGCATATTACTAAAATTATCTGCTCCTGGCTCTTGATTAGCTGTTACGAGTTAAGTCTCCCAAAAATAGTCTATTGTAGGATGTAGGTGTACATTAGGCAACAATACTATAGGCAGCGATAGAAATAAAAGAACCACAGATGAGTTGCATATTGTCTCCCACAAAAGCACAACTGCTGAAGCGGAAACAAATAATATGGAACCTAATACGACTGAATTCAGTCCATTCGATATCACCCACACAGCAGAATGTTAGTCTTTGAACTGCAGACAGCATGTTTAACATTCCTCAGATGGCTTACATAACCCATCTTATTGACCTGATGTTCCAAATTTGATATCTGCCAGATTAAAACAATTTGTAAGGAAAAGTAAAATTTATGACACAGAGTGACCAATCACAAGGAACATCTATGAGAAAGATAAAAGGATCAACATACATTCAAGATTACAGGAGGTTAACAACAATTTACTTCATTAGACAAACACGGAATGGCCACCCAAAGCCATTAATCAAATATTGTAAGTGAATAGTCTGCAAAATACAGGATCCGCTTAGCAGCCACCGATACATTAAAATGATGAAATCTAGAGTGCCTTTATTCAGAATTGTCACAATGAGTGTTCCCTTGGTAGTTCTTGTAAATTGAAATCAAAGTAAATTACCCCTGTGCTATACATGTTTACAGTAGGACAAAAGGCTAAGCTGAGATGCACATCCATATAGGTATAACCTTCAAGTCTTTAGCAACCCATACTTCTCCTTTTCTTTTTATCTTTCCCGCTCCTACTATATAAGTGATAAGTTCATCACAAAGCCAAAGGGACTCGGCACAAGCACACAAACATAACAAAATCACATCCCCCCTTAAAATCCCCAGAAAAGTTGAGGGATTCTACGGATTCTACGCCAAGGCCCTTCGTGTAACTAATAAGTGAGTCCCTGATACTTGTGTGCTTGTGACTCCTGTTGCCATCTATCAATTACATTATTTCACATGACTTATGTGTTTGGTGAGTATGGTAGGATTGACATGTGACAATTCTTTCACACACATGCCTATTATAATATTTCGGACCATAATCTTTTCACAGATTTTGAATTTCATGTTGATACAGGGGATTTGATTTCATACCTATGGAGCTGAATCTTCAGAGAATCTAGCATCAAAAGGAGCTGATTGATGAGAATGTGCTGAACCAGAGGCTGTACCAGAACCATGTTGAAGTTCTATCACAAGCCATCGAACAGCTTTACTCATCTGTTCCAATCGAACTGCACTGATGGGTGGGAGACCAGTTGTGGTAGTCTGCCCAGACTTCCCTACCACAGGGCCGGTTGCCTCATCCACCAGACACTCTGAGCCAATCCTTTGCTTCACAGACTCCACAAACTCCTCTGCTTGATCACAAGTCACTCTGAAAAGTTCCCACTTCTGCTTAAAGCTCTCTAGAGCAGTGTCCGTGGCGGTTGTTTTTTGGCCCCCAGAAGTTTCCTTGGCTTCGAGCACATTAGCTGCTGCAACAACAAACTCTTGGTATGAGTTGTTTAGAGAATCCACAATGTTGTCCATCTTCGGGCCAAGCAGCTGTCAATATTAGAAAAATGTTAGTGAACTGCAACTAATTGAGGAAATGAGAAACGAAGTAAAACCATAAATGAGGTAATGGACTACAAACAGACCGGACCAAAAATAACTATAGGGTTTAGGGTTTATATTCTCCTCCTCTTTATTATGATGAAAAAAGAAAAAGAAAAATCAGATTATTTCAAGAATCATGTTCTTTTATACTCCGAAGGCCCTGATGTTTACAAACTCAAAAGGAACTGCTTTTTTAGCAACACAGATACAGACTGCTTCACATTTAACAAACCTAAGCCATATATACGTAAATTACTCAGCCTCTGGGATTGGAACATGAAGGAAATTGCACATTAACAACTGATTGTGTTACAACATCAACCTTATCAACATGCAAAACAAAAGAACCTAAAGTTACAGTACCCACCTAAAACAGACCCATACCAGAGTAAAAATAAAATAAAAGAAGCAAACACTGACAGTAGCTCTTATAAATTCAATCTAAGGCATCTCAAAATCACAGACAAACTCACCATAGGCACCTTAAAATCTCAGACCCAAAATGAAAAAGGGCACCTTGAAAGCGTAGGATCAGCAGAGACATACATAGTTCATTACAAATCATAATCAGATCACCAATGCAATAAGACTCAATTGTGTGTGACAATCGGTGTCAAGACAGGCTAATGTGTTTGTACGTTTCTTCTATGTGTTTGTGGCTGGGGCTCGTCATAATAAGAAGCTGAATATTTTTACGTGTGGCATGCCAAGGGTATCAAAAATTTAAACTAAAAGGACTTTATGCATTCAGATACATTTAGGAAGACAATATTAGACCGAAGGTCCGAAACCCTGAATAAAGGCCTCAACTTTCCCACATTATGATCATGAAGATATTAAAAGAAAAAGTTCCTGCAACATTTAGGCTTCTGGTTTGTTCAATCATTTACAAAAGAAACCAAAAGAAATAATAGCTTTAAATGGTAACCAAGAAATCTGGGAGTTTTACATGCTATGTACAAAAAGCAGATCACATTTGCATGCATCTTGTCATAATATTGATGAATGTAGGATAAGAGATAAGTAATATAAGTACAGCCATCACATTAAATGAATATGAGATCAGATGCTTAACTGAACAGTTAAAAAAATCCCATATGATGAACTATATAACAACTGCGGTTAGATCTATGATGAACTATATAACAACTGTGGTTAGATCTGCCAATCCAGTGCTGTTTCTAATCATGTTTGTACATCCTTTTTCAGTTGCCATTTAATCATAGGATTGGCTAGAGCCATGGGGGACTCTTTGCTATAGTCTTCCATCCAATTTCGAAACATCATCTCTACAATAAACGCTAGTCTAGTGTGGCACTATGGTTAAATTTTAAAGCCTGAATGCCAATAAGAAACAGTACAAACATTTAAAAAAAAAGGCATTGTTGCCAACCTTCAAATGTTGAAGGAACATTAATAGCAGACGACCAAAATGAGCGAACAATAAGATTAAACACACAAAAAATAATAATATTAGCAGCTAATCACAGCAATCAGGAAATTCGACATCACACTTGTTTGGCAATTCGTGTATTTTCATTCAAAGCAAAAGCTACCATTACTTAATAAATTTGATGGTATATATCGACAAACATTGAAATGAAGGTTCGAATGAAAACCCAGAAATATAATTCAAATCGAGTAAAGGTTGGGAAAACTCATAAAACAAACGATTCGCAATTAATCATTCACTTGAAACCAGCGCAATCGATCACTGATACTCTCTAGCAGAAATAAAACCTCTCAAAAATCAACAGAAACAGAAAAGAAAACCCACAAAAGAAGCAAAACCCAGAGATGGAAACAAATGGTTTAAGCGTGATATTGAATTTTCTCATACAGAAACTTACCAAGAGCGTGTGATGTTCTTGAACCTGATCAGAGATTTTCGCTGTTCTCGAGGTGGGTACCAATCTCAGGAGAACGACAATCAGGTCAACGACGAAAGAGAAGAATAGAAGAGTTAAACTTTGGTGAGGAGATCGACGATGAGGAGGGTGCCTTGGGAAGGAGTGTGGAGGAGGAGAAGGGAGGCGATAAGTTTGGGAGGGAGAGGCCGGAGGAGAGGATCACTAGGCCGGAGCCGTTGGGTGGGTTTTCGAGGAGGTCGGCGATTATGTGCTTATCATTTATTACCATTCCATCCAAATTTTGTTAATTTTGTTATTTTAGAGTTTTAAGATTAACTGATTTATTTATTAAAATTTTAATATCAATTAACTTTAAGTTTTAATTTTCAGAATTAATTTATGTAGAAAATTGGCTAATTTTAAAAACATAAAGTAGCAAATTGACAGAAATAATACATATATGGTAGCAAATTAACTAATTATAAAAACCTAGGGTAACAAATTGACTAAAATGAAAGCTAGGATAACAAATTGACACCAACGTGAAAAGTAGGGTGGCAATTTAGCTAAAAAGCATTTTCTGATAGGAGCAAAAACGGTCATTCTCATGCCTTAACCATTAACAAAATCATAGAATACATATGCGTTATAACAAGCATCATTTAGCAAGGCAAATTCAAAAAAATACATTATTTAGCAAGCAGTGTATCATTGGCTACTCCATTTGTTTTACAATTTTAATGACATACCAGAAAAACAATGCTCAAGCGGAGCCATAAGATACTATGTCTATCAGCTTCCCACTATGTTAAAGTACTACCAGTGACATTAAGTTTCATTTTGCCACTAGGAGGCTGCGATCATTTGACAAAGTTAAGGAACTCGCAACCTACCTAAGACATCATGATACATTGAGTACGCAGGCCGAGACAACACCACATCCCGAAACCAAATAAATATCACAACTTATTGAAAGCAAAAAACGGACTACAACTAAAAAAGCCAAAATGATTTGAAATACAAACCAAAACAGCCCAACACCAAGACCCAGGCTCAAAATTCCTGCAAGAGTGAGAGGAAGCCTAACCCGGCCCAACTGAGCTCCTGTCACCATTCCATAGTCGCACCACCACCCATATTAGATCGGTCCTCCACCGCCGTCGTAATACTGGCACCAACTCTATATGGCTCACCGAACATGGGACACCGACGCAGATCAGATCAATCTACCCACTGGCCTTGAACCCAGAGAGGATAGATCTCCGATCCTAGCTTCCCTTTGGCGCGCGATCGACACCTTCCAGGAGCCGTGACCCTGCGAAGCCGTGTAGGTCGTCCGCTTCTCCATCCGCTCCCGTCCTCCACCGTTGACGATATAAACCATGCATGTTGGTCATGAGAACCTCCATTTACCATTTTTTACACGAAAATAAACATAAATCTCACCACTGACTAGCCAAGGGGCAAAAAACACGACCCGTCCAACAACGATATCGTTAATACGTGTCGTCGGACGGAGAAAAAAAATACAAAGAGAGGCTACAAGCACTTGGAGGCGCATTTTACGATTTAAGATTTGTTTTTATTAAATAATAATGGATTTTGGGTTGTTTTGACGTCATCTTACCTTTTAGTATATAGTCAATTTCAATTTCTAGGCCCATACCGTAAACATTAATTTCTAGGCCCATATATAACTTCATTCCATTAAATTGAAAAGGAAACTAAAAGAGGGATTTTTTAAGACGATGGAAAACCGAAATTTGGTGTTGAGTGCTCACCATGATATCAATGAAAACAATTATATAGACTAACTACACTAGATATTGAGGCAACAAACAACCGGGTAATGCTAGGGTATGTTAATACATTTGACGCATTAACTTTATCCTAAAATTATAAAATGAGTCCTTAAAGTAGTAATTATAGCCATCAAAGTTGTAATATGAGCCTTTAAAGTTGTAAAAGAAATTAGTTACAATATTAGTCTTCATGTGTCCTTAAAGTGGTAATTGATTCCTCAAAGTTGTAACTTTTTTTTAAGAATTGAAATTTGTTTAGTCCTTGCGGTTTGAAGTCGACATCAGTTTAGTCTTTATGGTTTTATTTTAATCTGAATAGTCCTTAAAGTCACAATTTTTCATCCAAATAGTCCTTATGGTTTTATTTTAATCTGAATAGTCCTTAAAGTCATGATTTTTCATCCAAATAGTTCTTTAGACAATTTTCTCAATTAAAGGTCATAAGGACTATTTGGATTAAAAATCATGACTTTAAGGACTATTCAAATTAAAATAAAACCATAAGGACTATTTGGATGAAAAATTGTGACTTTAAGGACTATTCAGATTAAAATAAAACTATATGGACTAAACAGTTGTCGACTTTAAACCACAAAGAGAATACAATATTTTACCTTTTTTAAGAGAAAATTAGATAAAAACACAAAATACTAGACCTCTTTTAAGATAAACCCATACATATTTTTCTTTCATTTTACACCCACTCCACATAAGCAAGCTTACTATATAGAGCATATGTCTATAATTAATAGTTTTCTTCATTTTTTTAGTTTCTCTGATTTGCCCTTCAGGCGATATAAAGCTAAATTTGGTATCTTTATCAATTTTAGCATCAATTTGAAACTCACATTCTTTAAAATTTAGCTGGATTTAACTTTATCATAATCAATTACATTCTTTAAACTCACATTCTTACCTTGTTGTTACTAATTTGAGTGTATATATATATATATATGTTATATATAGAAGTATGTCATTTGTAATAGAATGATTCTTTTCATTCTTAAGCTCACATTTGATGTTTTTCTACATAGTCGAAAAATGTCTAATTGTAAGATACACGTTCTTATTTTTTGATTAATTTTCTTCTTTTTAGGTATATTATTATATCATTTCTCATCTTGATCGAGAGAACATTTACATTTTTAATGTACCTATTAAGTATGACATGATATGATAATATACCTACAAAGAAGAAACTCAAAATTGGGTTTAGGGTATAGGGTTAAGGTATAGGGTTTAGAGTTTAGGGCTTAGGGCTTACGGTAACACTATAAAATTTCTTTCTTTTACTTTAATAATCAGATATCTTATTTATATTATATTTTTCATGATGTATAGATCATAGAATGTATTTATTTCACATAGATTTTTTCATAAAAATAAAGAAAACTGCATGATTCTTGCAAATTGATTGAAAAATGTTAGTGTTAGAAGAAAAACTCATAAGCAAGGTATTTAAGACAATATCAATTAAACATATTTATTATGTTTATATGTTATATGTGAATGGTGGCAATTGTGTAAAAAAAAAATTTTAAAAAAAGACATAATATGTATCATAATTGATACATTTTAGATATTTATCAGAAAGAAATATTATGTGGGTTTTATTTAAAACCATTTTTTCAAAATTGGGTGTATATGAAAATCCCCTTTTTTTTAATCATTTTGAGGACTCAATTACCATTTTAAGCACATATTTTACCACTTTAAAGAATGAGGATTAATGTTGTAATTATATAATTTTACAACTTTAAGGACTTATATTACAACTTCGATGACTAATATTACTACTTTGATGACTCATTTTACAACTTTATGACCAAGTTGATGCATCACATACATTAACACATTGTAGAATTTTCTCAAACAGTTAAGGGCAAAAAGCATCCATCATGTATGATATTAATCAGAACACAAGCCGAACAAAGGGTCAACCAATACATAACTGAGATTGGACTTTATAGGTCTTGAGGAACCAAAGAAGGGAATTGAGAAAAAAATATATATATAAGGTCCACAATGCGTTCGGTTTGTTCACATTCATTGGACCAAGTTAAAGTTTCATACCCCTAAACCAGATTCTTAACAAGCCTAACACGAACCAGGATCAACAAGACACCAAACAGTAAAACCACCACTGAAACAATCACTTTTGTTGCTAGGAAATAACTCGTGCTTAAATGCCAAAGAGAATCATTCACATTTTATATGTTTATAGGCATAACACTCCAATAGCATATGCTCATCTTCAAAGCCTGATGCATGTTGAGACTAAAAATATATGTGGATCATATAAGTGAAAAGGAGCAACGATAACAAGGAAAAAGGATGCAACTTTGTACTGGGAAAATCAAGACTAATCAGAATGTAAAAGTGAAGATAAAGAAGCTCCATAAATTTAATGGTTTTCACTGTGAGATACAATAGAAAGCGTGTTAAGAGACTATAACAAAGTGGAGATCTGTTTTTACCTGATTTGAAATAAAAGTGCATATCGATTACAAGCTTCAACGATTAAGGACTTTTATTTGTTGAGCAATACCATCCAAATTGGTTTCTATCAATAGCTTTATGACCAAATTAGTGTTTTGCTAGGTTGAGAATACGGTGGGAATGAAACGAGAAAGAAACCGGGTGCCTCCAAGGTTTCGGATGGGAGACGATGAGTGTGAATTGAAATTTCGCTTGAGGATATGGGTGTCCAAGTCAAATGCCTAAAATTTGGTTTAGTAAACAATAATGCTTTGACAACTAAAAAAGGGAAAAAAAATTGCATGCACGACGTGCAAATAGACTATGCATGTCTAATAAATCTTAATTATCCATATAGTGTCATGAATTTACACGCCGTGCCCAGAAGACTCATTACTAAAAAGATATCAAATATAAAAGTAATACAATTCACTTAGCATAAAACCGAGAAATCCTAAATATCAAAAACTTCTGAACTGCAGTTGTTACGGTTTTGTTCATTCATCGGATGGTATGTAGGCAAATCTAGCGACCCATTAGATGCAACCACAAATTTACATCGAGTTTCTGACTCCACTAATCATATTCATCCAATCTAAATTTGTAATTGCATCTAGCGACCCACAACCACAAATTTAAATCGAGTTTTTAACTCTACCGGTCATATTCATCCAATCAAAATTTCTGACTACACCCCTTAAATTCACCCAAACACCACCGAAATTAAAAATCACTTCCAGATTACTCAAACAATTCAAGGGCTTTATACCCTCGCATATATCTCAAACACGTACAAACCGAAGTAAATAGCATCTACGTACCCATTTTAATCCCAAAAGCCGGAACAACATGTGGTTTGATCATGCAAGGGTATGCATGCAATCTGAAGTTAGACAATTTAGATACTACACTACCAGAAAAAGTACTTTAGCCGACGAAAAATTTTCGTCGGCCTGTTAAAAAAATTTGTCGGCTAAGACCTAAGCCGACGAATAGTGTCGTCGGGAAAAGGCCGTCTGTGATGACTTTAGCCGACGAAATTTTTTTTTTCATCGGCTATAGTCCCACTTTAGCCGACGAAAAATATGTCGTCGGCTATAGTCCCAGACTTTAGCCGACGAAATATTCGTCGGCTAAAGTGCGTAATAAATAATAAAAAAATAACTATAGCCGACGAAATATAAAATATTTCGTCGGCTAAACCTTATAAAAAAAATTTAAAAATAACTATACCCGACCAAATATAAAATATTTCGTCGGCTAAACCTTATAAAAAAATTAAAATATAACTATAGCCGACGAAATATTAGGTTATTCGTCAGCTAAACCTTATAAAAAAAATTAAAAAATAACTATAGCCGACGAAATATTAGGTTATTCGTCGGCTAAACCTTATAAAAAATTTAAAAAATAACTATAGCCGACGAAATATTAGGTTATTCGTCGGCTAAACCTTATAAAAAAATTAAAAAATAACTATAGCCGACGAAATATTAGGTTATTCGTCGGCTAAACCTTATAAAAAAATTTAAAAATAACTATAGCCGACGAATATAGTGTTTGAATATCGTCGGCTAAAGTTTCTGGGTTTTGAAAAAAAAAACTGCAGAAACTTTCGGCCACCTCCGATCACGACCAAAATTTGACAGAATGTTCCTCTCAACATTTCGAACAACTTTCTAGAAGAAGTCGAAGCTCAATTCTAAGCCTAAACAGGTCAATCGACTGAAAATATAAAAATCCCTAATTTTAAACCCTAAAAACTTCAAATCTTCGATTCTCTTCACACACACCGAATTGAGCTACCAAATTCTAGGGGAATGTAGTACTAATCAAACTCAACTTATCCATATATAGAACTCACCAAATGGTGATCTAAGGAAGGAGAAATTCGATCGACACCGAATCCGAACCGGCGGAGTTTTGGAGCTCGATTTATCCCTCACGACGGCGCCACTCGATGCACCACCTATCCAGCAATGAAGTAGAGACGACGGCGAAGGTTTTGGGACAAGTGTGACGGTCTCCGGTGGCTTAACGGCGGAGCTAGGCCGAGAAGAAAATCCTGCAGATAATAGACTTCTTACCATCTTCGGCTATATAAAGAACTTTAGCCGACGAAATTCTTTATTTTCATCGGCTAAACTCTTTGGTTGACCGCCAAAAAATTTTGGTTGAAAATTTTGAAAATTTTTCGACTTTAGCCGACGACTTTTCATATATTTTCGTCGGCTAAAGTCCTTTGAAAATTTTGGTTGACCGCCAAAAAAATTTGGTTGAAAATTTCGAAAACTTTTCGACTTTAGCCGACGACTTTTCATATATTTTCGTCGGCTAAAGTCCTTTGAAAATTTCGTCGGCTAAAGGTACCAATTTCGTCGGCTAAAACTTGGAAATTCATCGGCTAAACCTTCTAAACTCGTCGGCTAAACTTTATAAATTCGTCGGCTAAACCTTTGAAATTCGTCGGCTAAAATTATTTTTATACATTTGGCATGTTATGATTGTGATGACCAAACTTGAGAAACAGAAATCCAACCGTCAAATCTGACCATCATGATAAAATACATATATGGGAAAAAATTCAACTTGATCCGAAAAGAATAAGGCCTCGATCCGGACGGTCAATCTCGTAAGTCAAACCCCTAAACGCACGGAAAAGGTCGTTCGACCGTTTAAATTACGTATTTTGGCCGGACCTCCAACTGAAAATAGTTTTAAACCGATGATACGCAACAAGTCGTATAAAAATTTTACGCAAAATAACCACCGAATATAGGGCTACTCATAGGGGTAAAAAAGAAAAATTGCATTGACCGCAACTATCGGCACCGAATATTTACCATAATAGTGTGATTTTTCAACCGTGGATGTATTTCAACATTCTCGTCATATCTTATTTCATGACTTTTTAGCGTTTGAAGGTTTTACGTATAGTTTGTTTTTGAAACGGAACATTTACATAACACTTGGTAAACAAGTTATACAACATTAGTATGCATGTTGTGATTGTGATGATCAAACTTGAGAAACAGAAATCCGACCGTCAAATCTGACCATCATGATAAAATACATGTATGGGAAAAAATTCAACTTATCCGAAAAAAATAAGGGCTCGATCCGGACGGTCAATCTCGTAAGTCAAACCCCTAAACGCACGGAAAAAGTCGTTCGACCGTCTAAATTATGTATTTTGGCCGGACCTCCAACTGAAAATAGTTTTAAACCGATGACACGCAACAAGTCGTATAAAAATTTTACGCAAAATAACCACCGAATATAGGGCTACTCATAGGGGTAAAAAAGAAAAATTGCATTGACCGCAACTATCGGCACCGAATATTTACCATAATAGTGTGATTTTTCAACCGTGGATGTATTTCAACATTCTCGTCATATCTTATTTCATGACTTTTTAGCGTTTGAAGGTTTTACGTATAGTTTGTTTTTGAAACGGAACATTTACATAACACTTGGTAAACAAGTTATACAACATTAGTATGCATGTTGTGATTGTGATGATCAAACTTGAGAAACAGAAGTCCGACCGTCAAATCTGACCATCATGATAAAATACATGTATGGGAAAAAATTCAACTTATCCGAAAAAAATAAGGGCTCGATCCGGACGGTCAATCTCGTAAGTCAAACCCCTAAACGCACGGAAAAAGTCGTTCGACCGTCTAAATTATGTATTTTGGCCGGACTTCCAACTGAAAATAGTTTTAAACCGATGACACGCAACAAGTCGTATAAAAATTTTACGCAAAATAACCACCGAATATAGGGCTATAGTAGGTAATAGAAAAATTTTAGGGTTTAGCCGACGAATACCCTAACGTATTCGTCGGTTATAGTATGTAATTAAAAAATTAAAAAATAACTATAGCCGACGAAATATTAGGTTATTCGTCGGCAAAAACCATCTTAGCTGACGACTTTTCATATATTTTCGTCGGCTAAAGTCCTTTGAAAATTTTCCTCCAACTTTGGTTTACCGCCTAAAAAATTTTGAAATTTTTTGACCTTAGCCGACGGCTTTTCATATATTTTCGTCGGCTAAAGTCTATAAATTCACGAAAACACTCGTATCTCCCCCTATATTACGTAGTTTGGTCAAATCTTCCACACGAAAAACTCTCACGTAGATGAGACGCAACCACCTTTATAAAAATTTTGAGACATTTACCTTCCAACAATAGGGCTCCCCATAAGAAATAATAACGGTAAATAGGGTTGACCGCTACTATCGGCTCCGAGACTTTACCCGATTTACGTGATTTTTGAACCATAGCCGTATTTCACCATTCTGAACACATCTTATTTCACAAGATTTTTAATAATTTTGCTTCCTATGTAGAGTTGGTTCACAAAGTTGTATAACCTACTAAACAAGTTATACAACATTAGTAGACACGTTGTGATTCCGATGACTAAAATTCACAAACCAAAATTCGACCGTCAGATATGATCATTATGACGAAATACGTCTACGGTAAAAAATTCAACTGGATCCGACAACGTTAAGGGCTCGATCGAAATGGTCAACCATAATCCATCGTCACTTATCACACGAAAACTTACGTATCTCCCTCTATATTACGTAGTTTGGTCAAACCTTCCACACAAAAAACTCTCACGTAGATGAGACGCAACTGCCCATATAAAAATTTTGAGACATTTACCTTCCGACGATAGGGCTCCCCATAAACCCGAATAACGGAAAATAGTAGACACGTTGTGATTCCGATGACTAAAATTCACAAACCAAAATTCGACCGTCAGATATGATCATTATAACGAAATATGTCTATGGTAAAAAATTCAACTGGATTCGACAACGTTAAGGGCTCGATCGAAACGGTCAACTCTAATCAAAAATAAGAAAACTGCATTTTGAAGCCCTAAACGGACTCGGATGGCCAAAAAAGCCTGTACATCATGGCATTTTCCATGTGTTTGACTCGTAGCGCCGTTACGCTTCCGGAAAGGTATCACAATAGTCAATCAGACACCAAACGCCAAATCTGCAGCATAGTGAATAATAAGGGTAAGTCAACTATCGGCACCGAGACTTTACCGGAATACAGTCATTTTTCAACCGTAGATGTATTTCACCATTCTGGTCATATCTTATTTCACGACTTTTTTGGCGTTTGAAGGTTCTACGTATAGTTTTTTTTCTAGATGAGTTGTTGTCTAAATCTGTAAATATAAGACACTTTAGCCGACGAAATTATATTTTTCGTCGGCTAAACTTTTAAAAATTTCGTCGGCTAAACTCTTAAAAATTTCGTCGGCTAAACTTTTGAAAATTTCGTCGGCTAAGCTTTTGAAAATTTCGTCGGCTAAAGTTCACAGACTATAGCCGACGAAAAAAATTATTTAGCCGACGAAATAAAAATTTCGTCGGCTAAAGTTGATCAAAAAAAATTCGTCGGCCTGGTTTTTTTTTTTCGTCGGCTAAAGCCTTTTTTCTGGTAGTGCTACCACTTCTTAAATATTATTATTTCAAAACCGAAGCTCTTTAATGAGTCATTCACACCTTGGAACTCTTGATCTATGAATGACTTGATCCCCTCCAGGGTACATAGACAACCTATTACAAAATTTGGGTACATCCAAAAAAACAAACGATCACACATTGGTTTCTTTGTAAGTGGAATAAAAATGTGTTCCCTTGTAACGAGGGATTGTAATTAAAAGACATATTCTGTGAGAAATTTTAAAAAAATAACAATTGTTTCTGTTTGATCACCAAATTGATTTTTAATCTTGTTTTTTAATTCAGTTGAAAAATACTTTTAAGAGTATAGAATGTCTTTGTTGCCCTTAATAAACCCTTGATATCTTCTACAACGAAAACCCAGTAGTCATAACTTAAGCTCGATCTCTTACTGACTATGAAACATGATAACCATAAAAAAATAAAAAATTAATCTTTGCTCAAGGTATGTACATCGGTCGATAATCTCTTTGAGTTTCTTTTCTATAATTGGATTATAGTTTACAAGTCAACTAAAGTCTGGTGCTTGAGATTTGATTATGATGTGGAAGAATTAGGGTTTTCTATAAAACTCTTCAAGAAGATGGATATGATACGTTGAAATTGATTAATTAGAGTTTTAATTATTTAAAAGTATGATTGTCTTGTCTGGTACAAGTATGATTGTGTGCTTCTTCATTTTAGTTAAATACCGATGGATTAAGGGGTAAGAGTTTTCTTTGTTATGAGTATCATCGAGTTCATCAAGAATGATCGATCAAAGCAGCCTCAAAGAAATTTTAGAGAGAAAAAGAGAAGCAGCACTATAAACTCAATAATATGACAAGTATCCTTCTCCTCTCCATTCGTTTAGAAGGAAAAAGAAGGAAAGACAATCGAGTGCTACCAAAATTCTCTAGGATCAGGAGCTTACTGGAATACTGGTTTTCATATCCTCCTATATAATCATGTAGAAAAAATAATGAAGATGGGAGGAAGTTATTGTTTGATCATGGATTCATGGTACTCCATTCTTGAATAGTAACAACAACTAGTACTGAGGTTTTGGGGCTTGCATGTGAGCAGAAATCAAAAGGTTTGTGCTTCCAAAACTAACAATATAAGATTCATGATACATATAATGATAACAATATAAAATCCAAAACTCTCTCGGTCTCTCCCACTTGTCTGAGTTCTTTTTCCTTATTTTTTGATCGGCACTTGTCTGAGTTCTGAGTATTCTTTTTCAACAATTTTTATTTAGGTTTTTTTTCTTCTTCTTGATATTATTTCTGGAAAAGAAAGAAGACCAACGCTCGATCAAATGAGTTTGTCTAATTCACTTATTACACTAATTCTGGATCATTCTAGATCTGATTATTTCTTTTTGTTGGTTACAATTATTTCTTTTGACTACTCAATAATCCTATTTAATCTTTTTGATTAATTAATAATGAAAAACACATTTTCCAAGTTAATTTTGCTAACCCATCACATTCTATTAAGGTTAATCTGATACATGCATTGTTTCAAGCATTAGAGCGGGGAACCTAATTGTGATTTTATAAATAAAAAGATATATTTTTACATAATTAATACGATAAGACTAGTACTAAAAAGCGGGTGTTAATGATATACATAGTATTTGAAAATTCATTAATCATGGGTCTTTACTAAAATTAGATAATTTAGTCTACAATCACATTCTTCAAATGCCATTAATCACCTGATTTTAGACATATATGGGGAACTCGATCCACTAGAGAAATAAAAAAATAGGAGATTTAGATAATTTTGATGGGAGTAGATTTTACGCACCAAGGTACACTTACACTATTAATGTCTAAGTGCTCAAATTGCCGTATGAGAAGATCGAATGAATACTAGAGACCCTAAATTCATTCATTTCAATTTCATTTTTGATCCGATCAAATTAAACGCCCACATAATAAGAGTACATCTTTTTCGACCTAGTGTTCTCATCATCTCCTTAGTTGGAAACACTTGGGGTTATTATTTTTTGCTTCAATTTTGTTAACGGTATTAGTATATATACATGTAGTGCGACGTAGATAACCGAATCAAAATACTGCATATTAGTTGCTCGATTTACTTGCATCTTGGTACATAAAAGAATTTTCAATTTTGATATTACAGGTATTTGAGAAAAATCAAGATAAACTTGGTCGATTGAAATGAATAAGCAAAAAGACACGATCTCTAAAACAAACATGCTTAAATTTCGACAGATATGTGAAGTGGATTGCTTGCATGCGCATGTGAGTTAGTGAAAAAGGGTATATAGAAGAGTACCATTAGGCATCAAACTCATTATTTTCAGCCACGCAGGAGAAAGAAGAAAATAAAACAAATCGTTCATCAACAGAAAAAAGAAAAAGATAAAGGAAAAAAGAGAAGATTAAGTAAGAATTTGAATAGGTTTTAAATTTTAAATAGATTTCTAACCAAATCCCAACTCCTTCCCCTATTTAATCTGGATGTCTATCTTCTATCACCTGTCTACATTGAATCAAACCAACTTCCTTCATTTTTGTTAACTCTCTTTCCCCTTCAATTTTTTCTCCCATGGACAACGAAGAGGAAGAAACGCAGAAAGAAATCAAACAAAAACGAAAGAATAGTGACCAATTCGGTGAGTCCTCATCAACCGGAGTTCGGAGCGCGGAGGAGGAGGAGGACATGCTGGAACTTCGTCTCAATTCTCAACGCTCCTCCAGGCCTCGCCCAAGTGCGCCATCGCAACCACATACCCGAAATCTTGTGCCGCCGGAGCTTCATCAACTCTCCATCACTCACTCTCCCCCAAACCTACAACTACATGACCTAAACCCTCCATCAAACCATGTTCATGTCTCAAACACACATCCTCTTTACCGGGGTGAACTCTTGCTGCCTGCCCCAGAGCCCCTTTTTTATCCCCTTAACAGCTTTCATGGCCCTAATCATCCCTCCTTGAATGCACGTCCACCACCTCCACCTCCACAGTCGCAGCCATCAGTGATGTTTCATCTAGATATGAGACCAAGAGACGTGCAGGGGCCACAGCCGCAACCGCAGGCGGTTTTTCATCAAGATGTGAGGGCAAGACCGGTGCAGAACCCACCTCCAGCGCCACCAGCAGGGGGGCTAAGACCACTGGTGCTTCGACCTGCCCGTGCTCCTCGCCGGAACCCGACTCAGGCTCCCAGCCAAGGAAGGAGCGAGAAGGTGCCGGCCCCGTTTCCTTGGGCCACCACAAAGCGAGCAACAGTTTACAGCCTCAGTTACCTAGAGGACCATAATATACTGACCATTTCTGGTGAAGTGCAGTGCAAGCGATGTGAGACGCGGTACGAGATCGAGTACAATTTGAAGGATAAGTTTATGGAGGTCGCGAAGTACATTGCTCATAACAGGTCGATGATGCATGACCGTGCACCGGATGTGTGGAAGGACCCGGTGCTTCCGACTTGCAAGAACTGCGATCAAGAGAATTGTGCAAAGCCAGTCGTCGCTGACAAAAAAAAAGAAATCAACTGGTTGTTTCTGTTTTTGGGACAGATGCTTGGGTGTTGCACACTGGAACAATTGAAGTATTTCTGTAAGCACACAAAGAATCATCGAACTGGAGCCAAGGACCGGGTTCTTTACCTCACTTATCTGTCTTTGGCCAAACAGCTTGATCCCACAGGTCCTTTTGATCCTTGAGATGAGTTTTAGTTTTAAACCTAGCTATAGGTTGAGTGAAGGCTTCTTCTTTTTTTTTTTCTTTTTTTTCCCTCCATATGCTTTTCATTATGCTTTCAAGTTTGTTGTTACTTTTAGGTGAAATTGAAACTCTATCTTTAAATATGAGTTCAGTGTTTTGGATTTAGGGTTGTGGCACGGTGTGAAATTTTTGAAGGTTTTCAATTCAACCTTTGTGCATTTGGCAGGGACTTTCTCACAGTATATGTGTTCTAAACTGAGTACTATCTACCAGAATCCTAATAAATTCAAGGCTAGCTTTTTCATGATAAGGCAAACACATTAGTTAGTAGAAAGCTTCCATTAGCGTACTTGGGCATATATATTATGAAATATATAATATACACACAGACCCAGTGTACAGAGGTGCCCTTCAAGTTTTATATTGAACCACAAACTCACAAACAAATGGAAAGATCAAATATATATTGGGATGTGCCAGCCCGACCTAGCCATTTTCATAAACGTTCTTATGCAATGCGCTGTTGTAATTAACTGTATTATCCTGCCAAGTTTCTTCATTCTGATCTGAAAGTATGAGCAAGGACAGCCTAAGCTAGATAAGCATATATATGATCTATCTCAGTTCATGTCATATTGTTTGCGAATTTGAGTAGATCATGAATTCTATTTAATTAATTGGTTAATGACATAGTGTTCCACTCCCAGTGTTTCACTATATTGTTATTTGCAATTGCTCTTTTGAGAAAGATTGGTTATAGTTAGTAACTTAGTATTTTATAGCATGGAGGAGTCTGTTGGCCACCAAGTGATTTAACGATTTGATCTCGATCATTATGAGATAAACGTTGAAGATTATAAGATCGAACTCACCAAATTTGATCCGAATTGATTTTTTTTTGCACTGAAATTTGATCAGGAAAAAAGTATATTCATATAAATTTTAGGGGAATTTGATGTTACACCCAAAATCATAGACCCATTTTAAATTACACCCACATGTTATACTCTTTTGAAATTCACCCAACTTATTAATTAGGTTGATTTAGTAAAAATATTAATATTGTTTATCTAAACAATAGAACTTGTTGTTGAAGGAAATTGCTGAAATGCCACTAACTGAACTATTGCAATTAACAAGTTGTTTGGCCGACTCATTAAACATAATTACCCGACAGCTAAAAACCCGGTTTCACGGACTACGCCCAAACCCTAAACCCTAAACCCTAGTCTAAACCCTAAACCCTAGTCCCTAATCCCTAAACCCTAAACCCTAAACCCTAATCCCTAAACCCTAAACCCTAAACCCGGTTCCACAAACCCTAAACCCTAGTCCCTAATCCCTAAACCCTAAACCCTAGTCTAAACCCTAAACCCTAATCCCTAAACCCTAAACCCTAGTCTAAACCCTAACCCTATTTAAAATAGAAGAAAGTCAAGAGCCACATTTAGGGAATGTCTTCTCATTCAATCAGAAGGGAAAAATATTCTCAAGAAAAAACAAAAAAAACGGAAGGGCAAAAGAGTCAAGGAAAAGAGGGATACAAATTCCAAAAATAAAAATAAAACATATAAGGCATGTTAAATAATAGGGTTGGGTGTAAATTAAAATGAAATATGAGCATGAGTTTATTTTAAAAGGGGTTTGATTTTTTGGGTTTTTGTCTAATTTTCTCTAAATTTTAAGTGAACTCTTTGTAGAGCTCTAAAGACTAGCTAACATTGACGTATCTGTCAACCGTAGCTAATTTTAAGTGATATAGATAACGTACATGAGTCAAGTGTATACATAACTACGAGAGCCAACAAAATCTCATATGGAATTGGCCATTATAACTTTTTGTGACTGATACGATTAAGTCAATCTCCATTATGAGCAAAATATGCAGGTACTAAACCATTTGATATACCAAATTAATTTTAATTGAAATTTATTTAGTTCCTATAATTTTTTGTGACTGAGGCTTGATACGATTAAGTCAATCTCCATTATGAGCAAAACATGCATGCACGTACTAGACCATTTGATATACCAAATTAACTGTAATTGAAATTTGTTTAATTTATGTGGTTTGAAGTTGAAATATGTTAAGTCCTTGTGGTTCCATTCAGATTAGAATGATCCTTAAAGTCATGATTTTCTTTCTAGATGGTCATTCGGTCAATTTTCTCCGTAAAAATACTGATGTGGCCGTTAAGGACATTGCAATTTTTAACAGCCACATTAGCAGTCTAACTGAGAAAATTGACGGATTTACTATTTAGAAGGAAAATCGTGAGTTCGTGACTTTAAGGACCATTCAAATTAAAATGAAACCACAAAGATTGAACAAATGTCGAATTCAAACCATAACAATTATACAATGTTTAACCCTTCTAGGGTTCTATAATCTTCGTATAATGCATTTTTCTTTTCCCAAGTTCATTGACCAGTGTTGCTTAACCACTTATATATGTTCCTCTCTCGGTGACTCGTGCATATATGCAATACTCATTCCCCACATCCTTCTATAGGGACCATATATCTCTCTCTCTCTCTCTTAGTTGTATTCCTAAAAATTACAGAAGTGAGAAAATGATACCAAGTGAAGCTTGGGTGGTCTAAGTTTGCACGTGCTAATCGAATCAACCTCGGAAAAAAAAATTGGTGGGTTACATAATCCAACAGTGATAAGATCATCTTAAGCTTTTTAAACTAGGGTGATGCTGCTATTAAAATACCTTATTTTACTATTCACACACCCCATCTTATCATTACAAATTTGATTATATTTATAAAATTGCCCCTTAAAGTTGTTTTATGATTGGTTCACATCATAAAAGGGGTGTGTGAATAACAAAATAAGGAGTATTAATATCACCAGCCTTAAACTATTGCTACTTAATTTTTTGCCTGGCTAGTATTGTGGCTCTTATTTAGCCTATTTTATTGGACTGCTTTGCACTTTTCTTTATAATATCATGTCCATAAGTCCGTTATCTAAGGAGTTGTATAGTGGTTCATCATGATGATGGGATTGTGATGCTTGTTTTAATGAGAAAATACTTGTGACACCATATATTTTGTATCTAAAAACAGTTATGTCTCTTGGTTTTTAAATTAAATTTGTATACCCCTATACTCTTAATTCTCAACAGTTTTACCCTTTTCATTAGTTGATCGTCAAAAGACACTACCAGAAAATAGATCTTGGGCGACGAAAAAAAATCGTCGCCCTGTTAAAAAATTTCGTCGCCTAAGTACTTAGGCGACGACATGTCGTCGGCCAAGACGTCGTCGCCAGAAGTGCGTCGGTCAAGAACTTGGGCGACGAAAATTCATTCCGTCGTCGCCTAAGAGTAATTCTTAGGCGACGATACTAATTTCGTCGCCTAAAATATACTTCTCGTCGCCCAAAAATATTCGTCGCCCAAGATTTAACACCTTGGCCGACGAAAAATTTTTTCGTCGCTTAAGATCTTATAACCTTGGGCGACGAAAATAAATATTTCGTCGCCTAAGATCAATACATCTTAGGCGACTATATTTTTTTTTCGTCGCCTAAGATGGTAAGTCCTTGACCGACGATTTATAAATTTCGTCGCCTAAGATATATTTAAATTTTTTTTTAAAATAATTAAATAATTTTTTTAAATATATAAATAATGTTTTTTTAATTTTTGCTGGAATTTTTTTTTTCGGCATTTCTTTAAATTTTTCTAATACTAAAATTTAATTAAAAATAACACAAATTTATAAATTTATAAATAATTTATTACAAAAATTCAGTCCATCTGCCTATGGATCGAGAAACTCGAAATCTAATACATCATTCCCGTTCGGAGGGTCCTGAGGCTGAGGCGGCGGCTGGTCAGGCTGAGGAGGCTGCTGCTGAGGCTGGGGCCACTGAGGGTGGGGCCACTGAGGTAATGGTATAGGCGTAGGCATGGGCGGAAACGGCTGTCCGGCCGCATGTGCAGCGATGCAGGCAGTCATCCACTGTCCCATAGCCGCCTGGTTGGCATTGGTGACTTCATTCACCCGCTCCATATGCGCAGCCGTGGAAGCCGCATATGATTCCGCCATCGCCGCCATCTCCCTCGCTCTTTGGGCTTCCAGCTCAGACTCCCTCGCTCTTTGGGCTTCCAGCTCAGACTGTAGACTTGCGAACTGATCCTGTAGCCGACTGTTGCTGCTTGAGGCTCCGGCGGCTCCCTTGCGCTGAAATCCTGGCGTCGTCTTCAGGATCCCCTTTCCAGCGTCTCCCATACCCCGGCAGTAGTAGGTGTTGGAACGCTGCGCGAAGGCAGTGGCCATAATCCGCGCTCCAACGGTAGGATCTGAAGTGTCGATCCTGGACATGGCCTCTGACATGTCATCATCTGCCGTGCCTGGCCATGTGTCGTTCACCATGCCTCTCATGACCTCTTGCTCCGCCTCCCGCACCCTCGCCTAATTGGATATATTATAAAAATATATTAATATACATTTAATAAAATGTAATTAAAATTAAAAATTAGAAAATATAAGGAACTTACAAGATCCTTCTCAGAATGAGGATATGCCCTCTGAAAGGTCCCCACATAGGGGTTCTCCTCTGGCCGCTCTCGTCGCACGTCGTCCATGATGGCCGAAAACGGCCTCGAACCGGCACGATGGTTGGTTGTGTTCTGTTGCCGGTTCTCAGCGTTCACCCGGGCGAGGTGCTTAAAAAAAAAATTATCGTTAGTAAATATTTAAAAACATACAATTATAATTAAATATTCAAATTTGTTTACGAATTACCTGTTTGTGAGGGTCGTTGAACTGCGTGACAAGAAGCCACCGCCACTCATACTCCCGATACTCGAACTCCTTCGGGGTACCCGAACGATCGCTCCCGTACTTCTTCCAGTGTTCCCGGAGGTCGTGCTTCCACTCCTTGAACCTACATATACAAAAAAAATATTAAATATATTATTAAAAAAATAAAATTTAATAAATTATTAAATAGAGGTACCTCTCCCTATGGGCCTTGTCCGCCCAGTCACGTCTCTCCTCGGGAACCACAAACCATTGCTGCATTACCACTTGTTAGTATTTTTTTCAATAATTAAATAATTTATTAGTTAAAAAAATAGTCATTGATCGAGTAAACTCACCGACATCGACTGATGAAGCATCTCCTTCACTCCATCAGGAACCTGGCTCCAGACTCCCCACAACATAGGGAGTCTGGAGCGGATGGTGCCTCCCGCGGCGCGCGTGTACTGGTTTCCCAACGCGGCGTCCACCGGTTTCCCGTTGGAAAACGGGATGGCGATCCGACCAGCGGACTCGACCGCCCTATCGAGTCCCTTGTTGCTGACGGTGCCTCTCCTGTTCCGCCTTCTCGTTCCGGCTGCTGTGACATTGTGAATCAAATTTAATATTAATAATACATTTTTACAAAAAAAAAAAATTAAAATCGACAAAAAAGTAATAATAAATTACCTGAGGATGAGGCTGAACCGACGGATTCGTCTCCGTCGGCCTGCTCGGAGACCCTCACGGGATGAAGAGGCGTGGGAAACTCCCTGTAGATATAGGCCTCGTGCGGTGCCACATGCGGGAGCTGCTCCCGAATCGGTCGACCCTCCTCATCGACGCGAGGTATCGCCGGTATCGTCGGAGGAAGGAAGAGGCCGGACGGCACCATAGGGACCCCGGATGACCCGCCATCACCGTCGGTCGGGGACGACTGTGTGGGGGCGTCGCTGCGGGACCCGACTGCCCAGCAGAACCCGAGCCGCTCGCGCCACCCCTAAGCGCCGCACGTCGGGACGTCAACTGCCACGGAAACCCGATCGACAGTGATTCCGACGGGTTGTTTGAGGTACCGTCCGAGTCGTCTTGGCTCCTCGCACCCGAACGTTGTCCAGAAGTTCTCCTCATGGCCATCCTGTTTAAAATAACCATAAATTTATTAAAAATATTTTACCGTCTTATAATTAATTTAACAAAAAATAACCATAAATTTCAAAAAATTTATCAACAATAATAGCACAAATAAAAATTAATAGTTATTATAGGATTTATTATTTTTTTTATTCACATAACAAATTATTTACATTAATTCGCAATTATTACATCACAAAAATTAATTTACGAATATTTACATCCTTACTCAAAAATAATCCATTATTTTTTACAAAATTTCCACAATATATTTACAATTATAATTTATATTATTTAATTATTTAATCAAAAATTATTTAATCATTTACAATATATTTACAAATTATTTCCACAAATCCTAAACCCTAAACCCTAAACCCTAAACCGTAAACCCTAATATTTTACAATTATCATTTACATCACAATTTACCATAATTTACATCACAATTTACAATTATCACAACAACAACAATTTACAATTATCACAACAACAATTTACAATTATCACAACAACAACAACAACAATTTACAATTTACAATTATCACAACAACAACAACAACAATTTACAATTATCACAACAACAATTAAAACCAATTTAGGGTTTTAGGGTTATACCTTAAATTGTGGGTCGGCGTCGGGGTCGGGGTTCCGAATTGGGGTCGGGGTCGGGGTCGGGGTCGGGGTCGGAGAGAGGGAGAGAGAGAGGGCTTCGGTGTTTAGGGTTTGAGAGAGAGAGAGGGCTTGGCGGCTGAAGAAATGGTTAGGGTTCCGAATTTTTGCCTTTTATACTGGCGTTCTTGGGCGACGATTCTGCAAAAATCGTCGCCCTGTTTTTTGAAAATCGTCGGCCAAGATCATCTTGGCCGACGATTTTTGAATTCGTCGCCCTGTTTTTAGAAAATCGTCGGCCAAGATAGTCTACTTGGGCGACGATGTTCTTCACTATAAATCTCGTCGCCCAAGATGAAGAAAATCGTCGGCCAAGATTTCTATCATAAAATTCAGAATATCGTGATTTTGGTGATCGGAGAAGAGGAACTGAAAACCCACCGTCAGATATGACCAGCATAACAAATTACGTGGGTGGGAAATATGTCAGCTCCATCGGACAAAGACAAGGGCTCGATCCGTCCGGTCAATCGGCGCGGTCAAACCTCTAAACGGACGGAAACGGCTATTCGACCCTCCAAATCACGTAATCTGGCCGGACCTTCAACTGAGAATAGTTTCCAATCGACGAGACACTTACGGGGCTATAAAAATTTGGTAAAAAATAAATACCCGGGAAAGGGCTACCACTAGGTAGAAATAAGAGAAATTCGTTGACCGGAACAACCGGCACCGAAATTTTACCGAAATATCTTCATTTTTCACGCTTTGACGTATTTCACCGTTCCGGTCATATCTTATTTCACGACTTTTTTGTGTTTGAGGCCTCTACGTATACGTTGTCTTCAAAACGACACTTAAACTCAACACTTATATAAAAAAGTTATACAACATTAGTACATATAACGTGAGTTTGGTGATAGAAGAAGAGGAACTGAAAACCTACCGTCAGATATGACCAGTATAACGAATTACGTAGGTGGGAAAAAATTCAGCTCCATCTGACAAAGATAAGGGCTCGATCTGTCCGGTCAATCGGCGCGGTCAAACCCCTAAACGGACGGAAACGGCTATTCGACCCTCCAAATCACGTAATCTGGCCGGACCTTCAACTGAGAATAGTTTCCAATCGACAAGACGCTTACGGGGCTATAAAAATTTGGTAAAAAATAAATACCCGGGATAGGGCTACCACTAGGTAGAAATAAGAGAAATTCGTTGACCGGAACAACCGGCACAGAAATTTTACCAGAATATCTTCATTTTTCACGAGTTGACGTATTTCACCGTTCCGGTCATATCTTATTTCAGGACTTTTTTGCGTTTGAGGCCTCTACGTATACGTTGTCTTCAAAACGACACTTAAACTCAACACTTACATAAAAAAGTTATACAACATTAGTACATATAACGTGAGTTTGGTGATCGGAGAAGAGGAACTGAAAACCTACCGTCAGATATGACCAGCATAACGAATTACGTAGGTGGGAAAAAATTCAGTTCCATCGGACAAAGATAAGGGCTCGATCCGTCCGGTCAATCGGCGCCGTCAAACCCCTAAACGGACGGAAACGGCTATTCGACCCTCCAAATCACGTAATCTGGCCGGACCTTCAACTGAGAATAGTTTCCAATAGACGAGACGCTTACGGGGATATAAAAATTTGGTTAAAAACATTACCTTACAATTTAAATGTGCTTTATTTATTTTACTTATTCGGATTATCTTGGCCGACGAAATTAGGGTAATTCGTCGGCCAAGATAGTACTTGGGCGACGATATTTTTTAAATTCGTCGCCCAAGAGTAAAAATAAAAAATCCTGTACAATGAAATTTAAATGTGTTTTATTTTATTTTAATTATTCGGATTACTCTTGGCCGACGAAAATAGGGTTATTCGTCCGCCAAGATAATACTTGGGCGACGATATTTTTTAAATTCGTCGCCCAAGAGTAAAAATAAAAAATCTTGTACAATGAAATTTAAATGTGCTTTATTTTATTTTAATTATTCGGATTACTCTTGGCCGACGAAACATGTGTAATTCGTCGGCCAAGATAATACTTGGGCGACGATATTTGTTAAATTCGTCGCCCAAGAGTAAAAATAAAAAATCCTGTACAATGAAATTTAAATGTGCTTTATTTATTTTAGTACAAATATCTTCTTTTAGTACAATCATATTCTGAGTCATCCGATGAGTCTTCTTCGGTATGGAAGGCTCACAAACACGGCCGGAAATCTTTATATTAATTTGGACAACAATTACAAAGCTAAGGCTCAATTATAACTAAGCTAAGGCTCGTAATCTGAGTCATCCGATGAGTCTTCTTCGGTATCGGAATTAATATCTGGTAATCTATGCCTTAATTCGTCGTCAGAGTCGTCGTCTGTTTCTTCATTTGGATCAACATCAATAAAGGTTGAATCTTCGTCACGAATTCTGAGCACTCGACCATGTTTAACATTATTTTCACGAACAGTAGCTACATCATGAATACCAACTGCGTTCGGCTCCTGATACGCATCAGCCTCTGGCCCTGGAATGGTCACTCCAAGTGTAGCCGCCCGGTAAATGTTTCGAGGATGCACAATGTTCGCTATTTTCCACGCGTCACCCCTGGCAAGGTCATCAAGATAAAACACTTGTTTTACCGATGTCACAAAAACAAACGGGTCATCTTCGTAGGCGCTTGTAGCAGTGTTGACCGATAAATTGCCGTACTGATCCATCTTCATGCTCTGTGCGCCTGTATCAAACCATCTACACTTGACAGATTTCCACAAACTATGTATGGACAGATTTCCACAACACCGAACGATTTGAAGAACTAGAGAAATTTATGTTTCAAATTTTCAAAGTTCTCATTCTTCTATCCCGGCCTCTCAATATATAGAAGAATCTTGGGCGACGAAATATTTGAGTTTCGTCGCCTAAGAATTAAAAACTCTTGGGCGACGAAAATTTTGGTTTCGTCGCCTAAGGATGAAAAACTTAGACGACGATATAAATATCTTAGGCGACGAAATATTGTTTCGTCGCCCTAGTTTCTATCTTGGCCGACGAAATTTATTTTTAGGCGACGATTTTTTTTTCCGTCACCTAAGAGTATACTTAGGCGACGAAATAAAAAATCGTCGCCTAAGTTCCCTCTTAGGCGACGAAAAAAAAAATCGTCGCCCGGTTTTTTTTGTTTCGTCGCCCAAGACCCATTTTCTGGTAGTGAGAGACCGCTAAGTTGCTAAAATAGTTAAAATACCCTTATTAAAAATAAATTTATTTTTTTCCTTTTTAAATTTTTTTTCTATTTCTCTTTTCTAATTTTTTTTCTATTTCTCTCTCAAAAATAATAAGAGAAATTTTATTCACACATATCTAATCACTTAATAAACAACCCTATGTTTTTGAAAGTTTTTTAATTCCTCTTTTATCCTGATAATTAATTTCTGATAAAGAAAAACAAATTGTTCCAATAAAAAAAACCAAATTCAATTCGTAAACATCAAACCCAACAGATAAAGCTTTCTTTCCTTTTCCTATTCTCATTATACGTCCAGCATATTCTATTTCTAAAAGTGTATGTATATGGTAGTGAATATATAAAACATCGCCATAGTAATATTGGATAATTTGGATATATCCTATGTAATAAGAAACTAAAATGAAGCCATGAATGTCAACTATTTGGGTAGTCTCAAAACCTCTTGCTGATATGAGGTCGATTGCCTTACTGTTTGATGCGTGTGGATTTACTTCTTTACAATGGCTTGGTCAAAATCTTTTGTTAGTACTAGGAGGTTGAAATCTCTCATTCAAATTATCATTTTTTGGACTTTTTTGGTGCCTTTAGTTGCTTTCAATTATAGAAAATATGATTATATATAATATGGTGTGAGATGACAATATATGACGATGAACTGTGTATGGAGACTCATGAAAGGTGACGATATTGACTTGCAATGAGATAAGAGTAGATTAGGCAGTTTATGAGAAAAGATAAATAACAAAAAAATTGGGATGTGTATTAAATGTGTATTAAGTGATTAAAGATGTGTGAATAAAATTTCTCAAATAATAATTAAAAAATAAAAAAATAGAAGGAAAAAATAAAATTACCTCAGAAGAAGCTGCCAGACTATAATGACACTTACTCATGGGCGCTTTTTAACCTTAACAGCTACTGTAGGAATGACGGATCGTACTTTTGGGAACTACACAAGGATTGATTCATGAGTACAAAAGAGTTGTTGCTGATGCTTTCACAGAGTTTAAGAGTTAACGGCCAAATGAGTTTCAAATATTAAGTGAAGAGTTGAGGTATAAATGTGAGATGTTTGGATGATAATTTCGTAATATGAGATACGAAAATGTTGAACGTGTGAAACGTCGGATACCATGTATTTATTCGAGCGATTAATCAAGAATCGTAGACACAATATTACAACAAAGGGTCACGTGTTAACTCGTAAAAGAGTCAAAGTCACGTGCTATAATTTAACTCACCGAGTCGACTCGCTCGTGCCGCAAGAAGCGTGTGTTGCGTTCGACGGAAGACAAAGACTAGGATCCGAGAGGCGCGAGGACCGAAATATAATAAACCAAAAAAAAAAAAAATCTCTCAGAAGAATCAGGAAAGCCAAAAACACAGGAAGCGAGGAAACTAGAGAGGAGAAAAAGCGCGAGACCTCTTCCCACAAGAATTGAATCTGTATTTCCTCTCGGGCAAACCCTAATTTGTTCGGACATGGAATTCTCCAATCCGCGGCGGCAATGCTGAGGACGACTTCGGCAATGTTTATGCTGAAATTCCTTTGATTAATATTTGAAAATTCTTTTGGTTTTTGTTGGATTCGAATCAGCAATGGAGTCTCTGATGGAGCTCTGCGACCTAATCGCGGAGCACCCGGCTCAATTCTCCGAGAAGCTTTCGTGGATATGCGGCCGGTGTCCACCACCGGATTCTCTCCTAGGTGGATCGCCTCGGGTGACCCGTTCTCAGCTCAATTCCGTTCTCGCCGTCGCTCGGTTCCTCTCCAAATGCGCCGATTCCTCCGATCTCCGCCCCAAATACGCCGTCATCGAGTTTCTCCGCTCCGTTCCTTCTTCCTTCGACCGCTCGTTTTGGCCTCAGTCGTTCGGCACCGACTTGATCGCCGCGTTCTTCGTTGATTTCATGGGCTACGTGTCGAAAGCGGCGGAATTGTCGCCGGATTTCGCTGCGGAGGTCGCCGGGTTCTCTGGAGAGGTTGTGGTTGCGGCGATTAGCAACGGCGGCGAGGATTTAGCGATTTCTAGGGCTTTTCTTATGGCTCTGTCGCAGAGTTTCCCCCCAATTTTGCTTCATGATGCGGAGAAGTTGATCAATATGTTGATTGACCAGTTTGCGGTGGTTTCTGGCAATGTAGCTCAGTCGCCGGTGACGCCGAGAGGTCGGAATGTGGCGAACTCCGAGACGTCGTCGGCGCAGAGCTCGCCATTGAATAATGGTAACCATCACCAGCCTAATGAGAGTAATGAGGTCAGTAATGTGTCTGGTTCATCGGGCAGTGCGTCTTCTAGGGGGTCAATGGTGATGAATGGTAGCAGTATAATGTGGAAGAGTGGGGTTGATCAGTTGGGAGTCACTTTTGGTTTGAATGACGGAGGCGGCGGGGCGGCGATGCTTAGGCAGCAAGTAGCTCAATTTGAGGAAGAGTCTGTGGAAAGTTTGGAGAAGCAAGAGGTTGCTTTCAAATTGATTGCTCATATTTTGGAAAAAGCTCGCATTGATACTGGCCTTTTGGAGGAGGTCAGATCAATTTCGAAGAGGCAGCTGCAGTCTATGTACGTGTTCCTAAGGGTAAGGATTTCAATGTTCTCATTTTCATTATAGTTGTTGTTGCAAATTATAGCTATTGCTTTATTAGTATTGTCTATGTGAAAACCTAGAGAATGTGCTTATTTGCGGGGAAGATATTTAAGAAAGAATTTTGTTGGAATGTTCGGTTGCATTTGGGCAGATTAGGAAGCGAGATTGGACTGAACATGGGGCTCTTTTAAAAGCCAGAATCAATACCAAGCTGTCAGTTTATAGAGCTGCTGTTAAGTTGACTCTTAATTGCCTTGCTTGCTATGATACTGACGGGAAATCAGCCAAGAAATTGGCACATGAGACTGTTGCGCTGTTGATGGAAGCTGCTGAAGCATGTTTACAATCTGTGTGGCGGAAGATGCGAATTTGTGAAGAGCTCTTTGGTTGTTTGCTGTCTGGGCTTGCACAAATTGCTGTCAAACGGGGAGGCCAGGCCCTGCGCATTTTGCTCATCCGCCTCAAACCTGTTGTGTTAGCTGTATGCACCCAGGTATATGTTTTTGATATATTTAAATTCTTAATTTTGATCAAATCCTTTTTGGTGAAAAGTGAATGTTACTTTACATTTCCCCAATTTGATTAATAATAGGCTGATACTTGGGCGAGCAGCCAAGGAGCGATATTTGATAGTGTATTGAAGACAAGTTGTGAGATAATTGAGTCATGTTGGACCAAGGAGCGAGCTCCAGTCGATACATTCATAATGGGCCTAGCTACAAGCATTCGTGAACGAAATGATTATGAAGAACAGGTTGGTTCTATGATTGCCTTTACGATTTTCACACGATGCACATATGGATCCATACATGCATACCTAAACAGTAAACATGATGCACAAATAGATGCAAATGTACATGCACATATGGATGCAATCATACATGGACATGTGGATGCATTCAAGATGATGCTTTCAGGATTTTTTTTTGCAATTTCATTTTCTGGTTTTTTATTTGAATTGGTGGTGATCCCTTTTTGTACCCTTTCTGTGAGGAAGGGTTTCAGTGTTTCACTTATTGCAAAGTGTGATTTTCCATTTTAGACCATGGTACACCGCATTTTCTGAGTATGCCAAATTCTGATGTACATGAGTTATAAATACTGTCAACTTTACCCATGCATCTAACTTGACCTATCCTGATTGCATTCTTTTGTTGTTCTACCAACTTCAGGGTGATAAAGACAAAGAGGCGGTGCCTGTTGTGCAGCTTAATGTTGTACGTCTGCTAGCTGATCTGAATGTTTCTGTCAACAAGTCTGAAGTTGTAGACATGATATTACCTCTATTTATTGAAAGCTTAGAAGAGGGTGATGCAACAACTCCTAGTTTATTGCGACTCCGGGTAAGTTATATTTGTACAAAGAGCATTTAAGTCTAAGGTCGGGTTCTGTTTCTATTGTCTCATCTTTATCTAGCAATTTTGATCAATAACTGCAATTATTCAGCTAGCAGTTACATAGATGGTTTTGTGAATCATTACTGTTATTATGCTGGGAAGAAGTTTATCAGTTTTGTATACTCTATTGCAGCTCCTTGATGCTGTATCACGCATGGCGAGTTTAGGTTTTGAGAAATCCTATCGTGAGACTGTTGTTCTAATGACAAGGAGTTACTTGAATAAGCTTTCAAGTTTAGGATCTGCTGATAACAAAACTGTGCCACAAGAAGCGACCACAGAACGTGTTGAGGTCTGTATACTGTCTAGACTATGAACTACTCATGATACTGTTAATTTGTGGATTTACTTTTTTGAAATGGATTCTCACTGGTTCAATCACATTCTAGACTCTTCCTGCAGGATTCCTTCTGATTGCAAGTGGTCTTACAAGTACTAAATTGCGTTCAGACTATCGCCATCGTTTGCTATCTTTATGCTCGGATGTAGGCCTAGCAGCTGAATCCAAAAGTGGAAGGTAGAACTCGTTTAAATAATATATTCTGATTGTATGCGATAATATCTCTCAAATTCTTCTCATGTGAATCATTACTTTGCACTCTGGAAAATTTTGTTTTCTGATACTTTGTGCAACATGTTTCCTTGTATCTTTGCATATTTTGATTCAAAGTTTCATCTGATATCTAACTATTGCAGGAGTGGAGCAGATTTTCTGGGTCCCCTACTTCCTGCTGTAGCTGAAATATGCTCCGATTTTGATCCTACAGTAGATGTGGAGCCTTCACTTTTGAAGTTATTTCGCAACTTGTGGTTCTATGTTGCTCTTTTTGGCTTGGCACCTCCTATACAGAAGGTTCAACAACCTCTGAAACAAGTATCAACTACACTGAACAGTGTGGGAAGCATGGGTACAATTCCTCTTCAAGCTGTGGGTGGACCTTATATGTGGAATGCACAATGGTCTAATGCTGTTCAGAGAATTGCACAAGGAACTCCTCCACTTGTAAGTTGTCAATTTTTTTTTTTATGTCAAGTGGTAATTGAACTATCTATGAGATATGCTATCTGCATTTTGCATGTTACATCTTTTGCTGACCATGTTATGAATAGAAATCGAGTCCTGGAGATATGCTCATTTTATGCATTCTAGGATTGGATATGTTTTGGGCTGTTGTAATTTCACACGGAAATCATTTTTCTGGGTGTGTTAATGTGGTTTTGACTTCTGTGTATTAGATATTTTTGCTCGAAAACATTGTTTTGTTTTTGACGACCATTTGGTCTGAATGTCAGTTTAGTTTATAGTTTCATGCCAATTCTCGTCAATTTAAGGTACCAGCTTATAATGATATGGTGTGATTATAATTTTATTTATTTGTTTTGTGATGGAGTTGGTGCCTTATCTTCATGTTGTTTTACTTGGTGTTTCTTGGTTTGAGAATCCTTAGTGTAGGACAAAGTGAGAATAGTCTGAAAAGAAAAAAAATAAAGAAAAGAACTAGAACATGAGTAGTATATAAAGTCTTCAAAACATTTCAATAAGTTGAAGAGAGTCTGACAGGCTAAAACCCTATCATAAGAAGGGATCTTTTTGTAGGTAAATAAATTAATACCTTATGATGCCAAGGCAGTTGTAGGCTTGTAGCATTCTGAAACTCTTTCCACACGCTGATGATTACCTGCAGATTCCATGTTTACTAGTTGACTGGATGTTATTGAATTCAGCTTCTGTATGAGAATGTTATACCTGAATATCTTCCCCAGGTTGTTAGCTCTGTGAAGTGGCTTGAAGATGAGTTGGAACTGAATGCTCTTCACAACCCTGGCAGTCGTCGAGGGAATGGCAATGAGAAAGCTGCTTTAGCTCAACGAGCTGCCCTTTCTACCGCTCTAGGAGGCCGAGTTGATGTTGCGGCAATGACCACTATATCAGGTTCTAAATTCAGTTGTTTTACTTGGTGCTTCGTGGTGTATTGAATGCACATTATCTGTCTTATTTTATTTTCTGGAATATCCCCTGCGCTTCGATATGAGAAAGAATAGGCTCTTTGTGCTTTGCTTGATGTCAATCTTTCCAAAATTTGAAAGCTAATCTTGGTAATGGCTTGCAGGAGTGTCTTTGTGCTTTGCTTGATGTCAATCTTTCCAAAATTTGAAAGCTAATCTTGGTAATGGCTTGCAGGAGTGAAGGCTACCTATCTTCTTGCGGTGGCATTCCTGGAGATTATACGTTTCAGCAGCAACGGTGGCATCCTCAATGGCGACTCTAGCTTCACTGCTTCTAGAAGTGCATTCAGCTGTGTATTTGAATACCTGAAAACTCCAAATCTAATGCCTGCTGTCTTCCAATGTTTGATGGCAACTGTCCATAGGGCATTTGAAACAGCAGTTATATGGCTGGTATGCCTTCTATCTCATTTAAGAATTTGAGACCGTACCTTTCTTTATTTTATTTGTCTTTTCATGTAGAGACTCATGTTCATCTGGGATTGCTTCTGTTACATAGCACATCCACTGGAAGGGGCTTTGTTGGAACTTACAAGCACATAAAAATACTACTATTTTTAATTATAATATGCGGATAAACTTGAAGTGCTTCTTTGAGGATGCACATGACAAGCGCATCTTCAAGAACCACCAAATAGTGCTCCCATACTATGGTCTTCTAGCTTGTTTTGCCAAACACTACCTAAAGAGCTTTTGGTTTTCTGAAAGCACTTTTGCCAGTTCTAGAAGCAATCCAAAGTGAGCCCTTGTAATTTGGTGATGTTCTATGGTACATAATAGAGGGGATTGATTTTGGCACAATTTTTTCATCCTCGCACTCCACTTTTAACTACTGAAAAGTGGACTGCAAGTGTTAGATTGTGTTGAAATGTGGACTGCGATATTCAATTCCCACAATAAAAAGACGCAAGGGGCATCATATTGCATCTATGGTCTTGTTTCAATACATATATATATATATATATATATATATATATATATATCTAAATAGGGTCTGAATGATACTGTAAGCAAGTAAATGAGTAGAAGGGCACTTCAGCCTTTTTGTTCTAGTGCAATGTTGGTTTTGCTTCTGTCTGCCCATGTGTGCATATGTATCTGTATGGCATGTCAATATCACAACTTCTTTGATTTGGGTTCAGGAAGATCGAATATCTGAAACAGGAAATGAAGCCGAGGTGAGGGAGTCAACTCTTTTTGCCCATGCTTGCTTTCTTATCAAAAGTATGTCGCAGAGAGAGGAACACATCCGGGAGGTTTCTGTGAACTTGCTGACTCAGCTTAGAGATAAGTTTCCACAGGTAAGATTGTTGGTAAAATTATATGCACTTCTCTAATTATTACCGGTGCTTTTCTCATTGAACTTTGGCTAGTAGATCTCAAAACAAATGTAACTCTACCAATGCAGGTCTTGTGGAACTCATCGTGTGTTGATTCCCTACTATTCTCAATTCATAATGATACACCTGCTATTGTTGTCAATGATCCTGCTTGGGTGGTGACTGTGCGTTCTTTATACCAAAAGATTGTTCGAGAGTGGATCATTAAATCACTTTCATATGCTCCATGCTCTAGCCAGGGTCTTCTACAGGTTGATCTTTAGACTGTCTATCATGAAGCTACCTTCAAATCTGCAATATTTTTATGTTGTATGCGTAACATTGGCAAAAAACTATCATTTAATTCTTGCTCAGAAAATTATCCTTTTATTTATACACTGCAGGAAAAGCTTTGTAAAGCAAACACGTGGCAAAGAGCACAGCATACACCTGATGTGGTTTCTCTTTTGTCTGAGATACGGATTGGCACAGGTAAAACTGATTGCTGGAATGGCATACAAACAGCAAATATTCCTGCCGTTATGGCTGCCGCAGCTGCAGCTTCAGGAGGCAACTTAAAATTAACAGAGGCCTTCAATTTGGAAGTGCTCAGTACTGGTATTGTCAGTGCAACAATGAAATGCAACCATGCTGGAGAAATTGCCGGAATGAGAAGGTTGTATAACAGCATGGGTGGATTTCAATCCGGCACCGCACCAACTGGATTTGGGCTTGGTGTTGGGATTCAAAGGTTGATCTCAGGAGCATTTCCTCAGCAGACAGAAGCTGAGGATGAGCAATTTAATGGGATGTTGCTCACAAAGTTTGTGCGTTTACTACAACAGTTTGTTAATGCTGCAGAAAAAGGTTGGGAAGTGGATAAGTCTCAATTTCGTGAGACTTGTTCTCAGGCAACTGCATTACTTCTGTCAAATCTGGTAATTTGTGCTGCTTTTTTCTTAATTCCTGCTTGCTCAATTTTTAAGGCTTTGTGTGGTTCTGATTTACTAGTTCTTTCATTTCAGGGCTCCAAATCAAAATCAAATGTGGAGGGCTTCTCACAACTTCTCCGTCTTCTCTGTTGGTGTCCTGCTTATATTTCTACATCAGTTGCAATGGAAACTGGCATATTCATTTGGACTTGGTTGGTTTCTTCTGCTCCTGAACTGGGCTCTCTAGTCCTTGCGGAGCTTGTTGATGCATGGTTATGGACTATTGATACAAAACGTGGTATCTTTGCTTCGGATGTAAAATATTCTGGGCCTGCTGCAAAGTTAAGGCCTCAACTTTCTCCTGGTGAGCCAGAAGCTCCGCCTGAAGTCAATCCTGTTGAGCAAATAATGGCTCATCGATTATGGCTTGGCTTTTTCATTGACCGATTTGAGGTTAGGAATCACATCACATCTCTCTGTCTCAGTTTCTCTCTTGCTCTCTTGCTATATGTTATATGTATATATGTATAATTATATATTTAAATATCCTTCTTTAGTAAGGTTAAACCTTACTGTAGAAAGTGCTTCTATCCTTACTGGAGTCATAATGTCCAACTGTTGTAAAAGAGTTCAGAAAACACTCCCTGTCAACCTGATTGCTAGATTGAAAAGCTGCAGTGTCTTGATAATGTTTTTTTTTTTTTGAAGTTCTGGTGCTTCTGTTTGTATTGAGTGTTATTTTCGGCCCGTATGAGGACCTCTTGTGTCATAAAATTTCTATTTCTTTTAGAAAAAACGTTGCAAGTATTTTGTAGTACCATTCACTTCTTCAAGTTTTACTGGGTACTTTGTTAGAAAAGTTGAGTATGAGAATCAAAATTAATGGCGTGGCATTGTTACGAAGTATGATCGCTCTGCCAGTGAAAAGCAATTAATGTTTAAAAGATGGTTCCTCATTACATTTATGCCGGGACTTGTGACTTTTCACCTGGTACATGTGTGCGTACTTTGATATTTGTATCTCTTATTATGTTTGGCTGTACTAGGTAGTTCGACACAATAGTATTGAGCAACTCTTGCTCCTTGGTCGAATGTTACAAGGGACGACAAAGCTTCCCTGGAATTTCTCACACCATCCTGCAGCTACTGGTACTTTTTTCACTGTCATGCTTCTTGGGCTCAAGTTCTGCTCATGTCAATTGCAGCGCAATTTACAGAACTTTAAGACAGGTCTTCAGTTGCTGGAAGACCGGATTTATAGGTGACTGAAATTAGGTTTTTACTGTCAATTTTACTAAGCATTTTTCAATTTACTCGCTTCTGCTCTATTCATTATATCTGCATTCATTCTTTACTTTTCAGTTTGGACCTAACTGCATTATTGAGTAATTAGTAGCTGAATCTTATTTCTTAATTGAAAGATCAACTTGCAAATGCTTAACTCAATATTTACTGTTGTCCCGTTTATACATTTCTGATTTGGGTAATCTTTTGATGAAGTACGTGGATTTTTATGCACTTATGTGGACTGATTTACATTCTGAAGTATGGTTGAAAGTTTATTGTGTTGCATGTTACAGGGCCTCTTTGGGATGGTTTGCTTTTGAGCCTGAATGGTATGACACAAGCTATATGAATTTTACTCAGAGTGAAGCTCAATCTGTCTCTGCATATGTTCACTACCTGTCAAATGAGCGGGCAGATACAGCTGTCCAATCCGATTTAAAAGGAAGTAGGCATGAAAATGGGAACAGTTTGGTTGATGCGGTAAGACGTGTATGATTAATGTTGTTGTAGTACACAGCCATATAGTTTCTATAAATGATTTCTTTACTTTAAAAGAATGTTGCATTCTTGGCCATATAGTTTCTATAAATGATTTCTGTACTGTAAAAGAATGTTGCATTCTTGTTCTATATTTCTATTTATTGACTCTTGAGGCTTTACTACAGTCTATTTATAAAATATCAAGTAATAATTCTTGCAGAATGATCAATATCACCCTGTCTGGGGTCAGATGGAGAACTCTGCTGCAGGAAGAGAAAAACGAAAACAGCTACTCTTGATGCTATGCCAGTATGAGGCTGACAGGCTTGAAGTTTGGGCGCAACCCATGAATACAAAGTACTCTTCTATTTATATATCTATTCGTCAGTGTTTAAATGAAGACACTTTCCCCACCGTCCATGGTTCCAATGTGAAATTTTGATTGATAATTTCTTGCGTTTGAATTGACATTTGCTTTCAGGGAAACTTCAACTTCTAAGCAAAAAATTAGTTCGGAGAAGTGGATTGAATATGCTAGGACTGCCTTTTCTGTAGATCCTCGAATTGCTTTATCTTTGGCAAAGAGGTTCCCTACAAACACATTCTTGAAGGCTGAAGTAACACAGCTGGTTCAGGTATATCTTTCCTTAATCAAGAGAGTAGAAAATACTTGGACTTTTGAGTTACAAATGAGCATGTGCTTCGGCGATTCAAAAACATTTACAATATCAGGGAACATTAGAGATTATGTATTTAAATTGAGCACAGAATATTACACCGGGTATTGTTAGTCTTTCAAAAACAATTATTAGATCTTAGATTTTGGAAGTCCTCTTTCTCTAGCATGGTATCATAATGTTCTATGTTCTGGGGAACAGCCACTTCAAAGAATGTCTAGGCTTCTCGTGAGTCTCATTTTGTACATGAAACTGGAAAAGATAAGAGTCTCGGTTCGTTATTTAAGAAAGTTGAAACAAGTCATTAGAATCCAAACATATTTTAGTCAAATAAATCTCTGTATTTTGAATTTAATAGTTCAACAAAATCAATATAAATTGACCATATCAAATTAGGAAAATTTATCTTACTCCTTATTGAGAAATGTTTTTGCATCCATTGTCATCTTTTCTCTTCGTATATAATCTAAAGGCAAATGTCTAATTGAGAAATGCAAATGTTCTTTGTTTCTCTGTTCATTCCGGCCTTCATGTAATTTACTTGTTGGATCTTACAGATTCATATATTTCTTTTTGCAGTCACATATATTGGACATCCGCTCCATTCCTGAAGCATTGCCATATTTTGTTACCCCGAAGGCCGTGGATGAAAATTCGGCACTTCTACAACAGTTGCCACACTGGGCTGCCTGTTCAATCACACAAACTCTTGAGTTTCTTACTCCAGCATACAAGGGACATCCTCGAGTCATGGCATATGTTCTTAGAGTACTGGAGTCTTATCCTCCTGAACGAGTGACATTCTTCATGCCACAGTTAGTGCAGGCTCTGCGGTATGATGAAGAGGTGAGTTACTTAATAAAAGCTGTCAATCGTGATTTTCTATTTTGATTCTGCTCATGTTCATTATCTGTTGTATTAGGTTTAGAAGTGAATTGGTTAAGTTACAGTGATTTTTTTTTTGTATTAAAAAAATTAGAATCCTTGTATTTCAATTTCATACTTCGGCTCCTACTTAAACTATGAAGTGTGGATCTATTTTGAATCATATCACAGTCCTTTTAGGTACAGTTGAGTTCAGGTCAATGATAATTATATATTTAGCTTTTAGTGTTCACCATATAATCTGTCCACCACATTGTTTGTATTCACCATTCATGAAGGGCATACGTACATGTTGAATAGTGCAGAGAAAATTTGTTTGTTTACAGTTATTTTATTTTGAACGTTTATAAGTAGAAATTGAACTCAAATCTGTTACATAATATTTTTTTTGTTTTGTTTTCATATAGTTACATTGCTTTTTATATTCTCACAATCAGAATCAGTTAGTATACAATGTAATCTGTTCTTTTCGTAAACCAGATGGATCGAACATTCATGTTCGAGCACTAGGTTGAGGGTGCTTAATTTGACCACACTTTCTGCTGTTACAAACTCCATTCAATATCATTTTGCGAACTCCATTTGTGTTACTGTTTATATATTCTTTATGTTTCTGATTTCTACTTGTTCTTTTTGCAGAAATTAGTGGAAGGATATCTACTTAGAGCCACCCAAAGAAGTGATATATTTGCTCATATTTTAATCTGGCACTTACAGGTGAATCCCAATATTTGGAACCAATAAACCTAGCTTTACACTACACATGCACACGCCTAGCTTTACAGTACACGCACATGCATACGCAGACACAGAGACACAGAATGAACACATGCAGATACTTCTTTGAATTTGGTTGCAAGCATTTCTTATGTGCTATCAGTCTATAACTAAGTTGTGGTTTCGATCCTTATTACTAGTGTGTTCATTAATGACAGGGTGAGACGGATGTTCCAGAATCAGGACAAGAGGCTGTGTCTGCAAAGGTATGCCTAAAATCTGGGAATGACTACTTTCTGTGAAGTTGATTGGGACAAAATAGCTTAGCCCTTGTGCGAACTTATTCTCATGGTGTCAATGCAAATGCTGACGCCATATATAAAGTTATTACCTATTAAATCTATTATTCACATATGTCCAACCATAATTATTGAATCACATTTTACTCAAGACAGTTTCAGCATCACATCTTCTTAGAAATAATATGTACATGTTCATAATTAGACACTTTCGTTTTCTAAAAGAGTATAATTTAGAGAGTTAGGCCTCCTTTTTTGTCTTGGATCGGATTGGATATGTAAATTCATTAGGTCCAGGGTGTATTAATGATTCGAATGGAAATAGATGGATTAGTTATTAGGAATTGATGCTCCACCATGTTGTAGGAATTGGAAACATGTGGCATAAAACATTTTAGGAACTCCAGTCCATCCGATCTAACAAATGGGAACTCATGGGATGCAGTTATCATGTGATAATTGTGATGATACATAGGGCATGTTCTCACCAAGGATCATAGCACTTGCATTTCATTGAAGCTTGTCAATGTTAGTCAAGGAGCCAGACACTTGTATACGGTTGATATATTTGTTTTGTATTCCTGCTTTTGTAAAGATAGACATCATGAGCTTAGATGCATTTATTCTTTTCTGAGGTTAGATCTCAGAGCAAAAAATCAGTGGTCATTAACAACTTTCTATTACACAACCAACAAAACGGGTGTTTTCCATTGGGGATCTCCAATAGAATGGTCGAAGCTAGGATATGTTTGCATGTATCTTTATCAATAGCACAAACTTTTGTATAGATTAGTGGATTAGATTACATAAGTACATTCTTTAACTTGTATATGTTGATGCTGCCATTTCAGAATGCTGCATTTCAAGCATTGCTGCCACAAATTAGACAGCGTATTGTTGATGGTTTTAATCCCAAGGCACTAGATGTTTTTCAGAGAGAATTTGATTTCTTTGACAAGGTTACATCAATTTCTGGTGTACTTTTCCCACTGCCGAAGGATGAACGTCGAGCTGGCATTCGGAGGTACTCTTAATATATTTCAAGTTTCCCATAAAAAAAGATTATGAATAATATATTCATTAAGCACAACTTTGAAGTTGAACTTAACTTGCTATGTGTTTTAACAGAGAGTTAGAGAAAATTGAAGTGATGGGAGAGGATCTCTATCTACCAACTGCTCCTAACAAGCTTGTCAGGGGTATTCAGGTAGACAGTGGAATACCACTGCAATCCGCAGCAAAAGTTCCTATAATGATAACATTTAATGTTATTGATCGGGGTGGGGACCACAATGATGTAAAGCCACAAGCTTGTATCTTTAAGGTATGCTAAGCTCATTAATCAGATGTTGGTTGCAAGCACCATTGAAAACTCATTCTACTTCCCTTATTTTTTAAAGAATTGAAATTTGTTTAGTCGTTGTGGTTTGAAATTGACATCTGTTTAGTCCTTGTTTTTTTATTTAAATCTGAATAGTCCTTAAAGTCACGATTTTTCATCCAAATAGTTCTTCCGTCAATTTTCTCAGTTAAATTGCTGATGTGGCCTTTAACTGAGAAACTTGTCGGAATGACTATTTAGATGAAAAATCGTGCCTTTAAGGACTATTTATGTTAAAATAAAACCATAAGGACTATTTGGATGAAAAATTATAACTTTAAGGATTATTCAGATTAAAATAAAACCATAAAGACTAAACAGATGTCAACTTCAAACCACAAGGAATATACAGTATTTTACCCTTTTTTAAACCTTCTCACAATATCTTTGCTTCTCATTGGGAGCTATTTTGCATGTCCAAATTAGCTTATTCCATAAAGTACAAAGAATAAAAATTATGCAAATATTTTTTTCCTGTCTGTTTCTTTATTTATTTCAAATTGCGATTTATTCCGATTTTCTATTGTGATGCACATTAGAACCTCTCAAGAATTTTAAGCCAGAAGCTAGCTAGATTCTCGCTAACATACTCACGTAACTACTTTAGCTAATACCGCTCCAACCACGTTCTCTATCCTAGCTAACACTTGTTCTGTTAGCTATTCATTAAAAAAAAGTAATCGGAAGACTTTAATGGCCATTGACCACATATCAGTCCTCTTTTGCTATTATCCTAGCTAAATCTCTAGATCCTGTCCTAGATCTAGGTAACTAAAAATGAGATATCCCTCTTCTAATAAATTAGGAGGCAACACGATAGGTAAACAGTTGGAGCAATACTTTGCGACAAAATCAATGATACGGTAAAGCATTTTTATTTATTATTATTACTATTTTGGTTCACGAATTAACCAAACTCTTTCTTTAAGGTTGGAGATGATTGCCGCCAAGATGTTCTTGCTCTTCAAGTGATTTCACTTCTTAGAGACATATTTGAAGCCGTTGGAATTCATCTTTATTTGTTTCCATATGGTGTACTCCCAACTGGCCCTGAAAGAGGAATACTGGAGGTTTGGATCTCTTAAATTCACTCAGAATTGAACTTGTGTGCTTCCTTTGCTTATATGGTGCTTTGATGGTTCTTATACTGAGCTTTTTTTCATTGAACTCCACATACTAGTAGGTCTTTTGAGTTTTAACATTAGCTTTCTTCCACGTACCATACTTGGGATACTAGAGTAGGCAATCTTGAGGCTATGTTTGACTTCTATCTTCTAACGGTAGCAATGTCTAAGACTCAAATAGTTGGAGAAAGCAGTTGGAGATAAGTGCTTCAGTTTTACCTTGAAATTTGTCTGCAAAGTAGATATGTTTAGTATGTGCCCTGGTTATGTCCAAGTTTGAGTTAACTATTGGCCAACAGAACTTACCTGACTATGAACAAATAATAGAGGAATATACATTGTTTTATACTATTACCTTCTAGCTAATCAAAACCTTTTTTTTTGTCACAAAAAATCAGGAGTGAAGTAGTGGTTTCTTTTTCCTTTTCTTTTTGTGTTTCAGGAAACAGAAAAAAGAAAAAAAAGAAACAAATACCCCTAATTACTTTCATCCTAGTAACACACTGTCGTAAATGCATTTCCATGGATTTATCAAGCCTTGATGAGTGACATGTTTTAGCCTTAGCCTCTTATCTTATCTTTGAGCTAAATAATTGGCCACTGCTTATTGGTTTTCTTATCTCAATATTTCTTTTGTTTTGCAGGTTGTACCAAATACACGGAGTAGAAGTCAGATGGGTGAAACTACTGATGGTGGTTTGTATGAGATTTTCCAACAGGACTACGGAACTGTTGGGTCTCCCAGCTTCGAAGCGGCGCGTGAAAATTTCATCATCAGCAGTGCTGGTTATGCAGTTGCCAGCCTTTTACTTCAACCAAAGGATAGGCACAATGGCAATCTTTTGTTTGACAAGTATGATCTCTCTCTCTCACCCCTCCCCCTCAATTCTTCTTTGGTCAGTATTTTAAATGACTGAGAATTTTCCCAAAAATAGATCCAGATATATATGATGACCTACCATGCCAAACCAAAAGTATTATACTCAGTCCCCTTGTTATGCATTGCTAGCCTACTGAAATGTATAAGCTTTTGTTGCTTCTGACTACATGACAAACCATAAGGGAAGATATATGGGACAGGCTTAAGTTTTGGACATCAATTTAGGCTTCGGTCACTTTCTTATTCAGGGATTTCTCTCTTGGAAAATCTTATGGCTGGTAGGCTGCAGCATGGTAGCACATCTAGGTTTCAAGTTTTACTTGTTATAGTTGTTTACTTGTTTTCTTAGCTTTGTTTTGTGTTTGGAGCTTTTCGTTTCCCTTAAGTTTCTGTTCCTGTGGATTACTTATCCCACTATTGTGCATACTCTATTCTGATTAGCAAGAAAGTTTATTTATAACGAAATCCTTGGAATAAGGATAGTGCAACACTAATGCTGACATGCCTGATATTGCAGTGTGGGAAGGCTTGTTCATATTGATTTTGGTTTCATCCTGGAAACCTCTCCGGGTGGAAATATGCGTTTCGAAAGTGCACACTTTAAGCTTAGCCATGAGATGACACAATTGCTGGATCCTTCTGGGGTTATGAAGAGTGATACCTGGAACCAGTTTGTGAGGTAGAGCTTCAAAATTTATTTTGCTTTTCCCCTCCCATCTGTTTCTGGATTATATTTGCACTTACTGCAATTTTCTTTTGGTCTGTATGTCAACAGCTTGTGCGTGAAGGGGTACCTTGCTGCCCGTCGCCACATGGATGGGATCATTAGCACGGTAGCGTTAATGCTAGACAGCGGACTGCCTTGCTTCAGCAGGGGAGACCCTATTGGAAATCTTCGCAAGAGATTTCATCCCGAGATGAGTGAGCGTGAAGCGGCCAATTTTATGATCCGTGTGTGCACAGATGCCTACAACAAATGGACTACTGCCGGCTATGACTTGATACAGTATCTGCAACAGGGTATTGAGAAGTAAAAAAAAAGTTACTTTTTTCAAGAAACAACTAATGTACATGATTCCCTGTAATTTATAGTAATTACTAGCGTCTCATAGCTGCAATCTTTTTAGGGACGTCCACTTTGTAGCATCGAGACTGTTAAATCGGCATCAGATCGAATCAATTATATTCTAGGGATAGGATTCCTCGTGAGGTTTGTAATAGTACAGTTTTTGAGTGATTATTTATTAATGCAATGCTCATCGATTGTTACCAAAGTAAAGATCAATGCAAATCCTAACAAACAAAGAAGCTGCTGTATGAGAGATTGTACCCTTTATCTTTCAATTCCAGTTGGGGTGTAGATTTGGAGCGTGGATTTCACTTCTCATAAAAAAATATAAATGTAAATCACGCTTATTTAGTGAAGAGACAATCTTTGCACAAGTGAATGATTGATTCTATTGCCGACATACATAAGGGCTTCTAACTCAACATGTTTGGAGGCAAGCCTCTCCAAAGATGGAAGAATGTTATGATAAATTCTCTATATGTTCACCTTAGCTGCATTCGGAATATCGACCTTCCATATTTTCTTTCAAAAAGACACTCCCACCGAAAGCTGAAAGAGAGAATGAGATGAAGAAGCCGGGAATGTAAACTTGGAACTAAAAACATCTCAAACTGACTTGTCAAAAAAAAAAAAAATACATGTGACGAGGAATTGTTAACAATGAAAAATTTATACTTCAACCGATATATCAAATTCAAGCATTACTATATTCATTATATGAGAAAAGAGAAAGAAGAGAGACCATAAAGAACGAGGGAGGAGAGAGGAATAATAAAGAAATAAACGAATGTCAAATTTAACATTTGTTGGTGTCGAAAACTTCCAATGAGGAGGTTGGCTCACCAACAAATACAAACTAGGGCAGGAGCTGTAGAAAACCCTCCGATGCCCAAGTCAGTGTTTGCATGTGATAGGCGAAGTAGTGAGAATTAAAATCAGATGGTTTACCTTGAGAATGAGCGTTATACTTTATATAGTAGTAGGTTTCTTGGGAGACAAATTACATATTTATTTTGTAATAATTTCTACATTCATACCTTGCTTTGTGACTGTAATCATGGCTTCATTTACCGTCGTAATCATGACTTCATTTACCGTCGTAATCATGACTGCGTTTATTGACACAATTATGGCCGTACTTATCGCCCCATTCATCATCTAGTTATTGTTACGTTGATGTCAACCTTATTGTTCCAACCTCCAGACTATTCTGTCAGCAACAATATGCGTATAGAGAGGAATAATGAGAATTGCAGAAGTTTCACTCGATGGAAAAATGCTCCTAATTAATGAAATATTGCACTCGCCAGTTTGACTAATAAGATCATAAACCTTATTGATATATAGTAGTATCAAACACAAATTTTCCGCCTAGTAACCCTAGGATCCATGTATTTGTAACCATCATCACTTAGCGACCATCAACAATCTGCCAAGAAATTACCTTGAAGAAGCAAATCTTGAGTAGAGAAAATGCTTCTCTATGGATACGATGGAGAGTTATGAGGTTTTGCACACCAAAAAGAATTCCTCTAAATTAATAATTTTTTGTGATCCCAACATTATTCATTTATAAATGTTTTACTTGTTTTAGGATATTCTGTATCTTTTTAGATATTCTTTATATGTGCCTTGGTCTTATGCCAATAGGATATGTAGTTTGACTAGATCTATGTTTTCATTTTCTTTACCTAGCTAATTGGTATTGTGTAATTCTCTATATAAAGAGCTCATATCAATGAATAAGATATCATCTTTCACGATTCTCTTGCTATCTCTTTGTCTCTACACTTTATCCTCACGTTATCATGCACTTTGTTCTAACCCTAGAGCCAATAACCCACCATTTATTTTCCAAAACCCTAAAATCGGGCAGCCTTGTTTTTCCCGATTATGCCAATAAGATATGTAGTTTGACTAGATCTATGTATTTATTTTCTTTACCTAGCTAATTGGTATTGTGTAATTCTCTATATAAAGGGCTCATATCAATGAATAAGATATCATCTTTCACGATTCTCTTGCTATCTCTTTGTTTCTACACTTTATCCTCACGTTATCATGCACTTTGTTCTAACCCTAGAGCCAATAGCCCACCATTTATTTTCCAAAACCCTAAAATCGGGCAGCCTTGTTTTTCCCGATTTTCGACCAAAATTCCTATTGCCTTCCGCCGGAATTTTATATCATCAGAAAGCTCTATCCGTCCCGGATCCAACGCCACTGGCCTCCTCACCCTGAGAACTGGCCGTAAAGTCTCCGAACCGGCCGCCTGAATATTCTAGACCGCCGCCACTACCGACCACCGGTTCACCATCTTTCCTTGCTCCGATCAACCTGATTTTTTGATAGACGCTTCCCCATCTAGAGCTTCTCCTTCTGTCAAATTTTCAGCCCCAAATTCGAAGAAAAGTAGGCGAAACTTTATTTCTCCTCTCGGCAACCTCTAGAAACCAAAGATTTCAAGATTGCTCGTCTTCCAAGGAAAGCCAGAAAGGTTCCCAACCCTCGGTCGAAGCCTGCAATCGACTCAAACTCATCAGAGCTCCTATAAACGCAGTTTATTTGGTAAACTAGCAAGTAGGCTTCAATATTACAGTTATTTACTTTGGAATAACTCGGGGGGATAAAATCCTTTCTCCCTTCTCCATCTTCATTCTATGCTTGGGATTTTGTGCGTGCAGATATCAAAAATCCCGGAATTTTATTCGCGGGTCGAGAGTGTGTTTGATCACTCTTGTTTCCTTGTCCGGGTTGTTTATGATCAACCCCGACCTATCATCGTATTGTGTTTGATCAATCCGAGGTATTTTTCCGAATTGTGTTTGATCAATTCACGGCTTTTCCGGATTGTGTATTGTTTGTGACCTCGATGTACTCACATTAGCAATAATGAATGTCTTGAGAATTTTTTCGAAGTTATGAAATTATTCTCCTCTTATGGTTCGTATTGATTTACAAACAAGATGTACATTTTTACATCGTCCTTAGAAGCATGACATATTTACAATCTACATGGTTAGATTATGACATTTTGGTCTCTTCCAAGTGAAGATGACGCACGACCTTGCATCCTCAAGGAGGATCGCCAATGTGTTTCTAGTTAAGTCTTCTATCATATAGCTGATTTTCCATCATCAATTGTTCAACTAGGCTCATCCAAGCTCAGTGTGATGTCTTAGAATTGTCCGAAATTAAGGAGATAGTGGTTTCAAGTGTGCCTCGCAGTACCGACCCTCCATGGATATGCCTGGTCATACTGACTTGGAGTTACCGAAAACTTTTGATTTTGGATCCCCCTACGCTATTAAACCAATTGCCTTATTTCAAAAGACGTTGAAGACTTATCAAAACCAAAAACTTATCATCATGATTGAATCCTCTAGGTCCTCTGAGTTAGTTTATGTTCATGTTAGTGAGTTTTTGCTAACTAGTCATGGAGTTTACGACCTTAGAACGACCGAAAGGACTTGGTTTTGATCATACACACGTCACTTTTGGCTAAGGCAAAAGCCTACACGCCACGTGTAAGCTTCATAGCTTCGCACATGCCAATTCTGTGAAAAACAGCAATCTGTCCCTTCTGGAAAATCAACTTCATTTGAGCTTTGTGAATAGCTCCGGACGAACCAGACAATGAGCTTTATATCATTGGAAAGCTCTACGAGTCTAGTTTTCAGAACGTTTCACATTTCGTCCATATCTATTTTAAAGAAGACATTATGGCTATTTTAGTGCACAAAAGTCATTCTACGCGAAAATTTTTATGCACTCTCGGGATTGCAGCTTTTGGTAGCTTCTTTCAATCCTTCTAAATGGTTCAAGTGAAACTATTAACTCGCCTATCTACTCCTTCTTGTAGATATGTCTCATCGAGACATTGAGTGCTTCGCAGATAAAGGAACTATCCACAACATTCTAAGGAACCGGCAACTATCTTTGGATTTTGTGCCCTTGTAAATCTTCTGTGACTACAATGATTGAATCATATTGGTCATTCAGGGACGCGGTTTTGCTTGAATCTTGATGCCTCGTAGCACCATAATCAACGTCACAGATGCCCTCTATGCATTGAGAGGCAACCGAACCATGTTGAGCTTTAAAGACATTCATGCTAATAGTTTTCATTTGAAAACACATTGTGAGAATGAACAAGAATTCTTTTGTGTATACTTTCTCATGAATGCAGACTAAAGCGCATATTGGAAAAGTTCATGAGTCAATCTAGTGGACTGTATGTCATTACGATTCGAATATCGAATCTCATATTGTCACCAAACATGATATTTGGGACACCGACTCATATAGGCTTTGGTTTGACTAAATCGGTCATCCTGGAAGAGATGGTCCAAATTTTGAGATTTTCTCATGGACATCCATTCTTCCGCTCAAAATGAAGACATTCGAGATCTAGCATCACCATGAAGCATGGTGATGACACGGGGGACATTGACGTCACCCGAATACGACTCCAACTTCTTGGAGTCCGTCCGGTCAATTCCTCAAGCAATTGAGGTGCACCGGTCTTCCCTCGATATTGCATTGGCCCCTGCAATGTTCATTGCTTGTTTTGAAAGCCTATTCTTTAGCTAAATTAGGAGTGAGACTCTCCTATGCTAAATGACACAAAAGTGAACATTTCATTTGTACACCAAACTATGTAGATATATACAACCAACTTGCGGACACCTTTTTATGCTTTATGGGGTTGGTTCAAGTGTTAATACACTGGTCACATGTTACACTATTATCTACTGCTTATGTTGCTTATACTTCTACGGGCTCACTACCCATTCTTTAAAGAAGTGTATCGTGATGTAATTTAAAGTGTCCTGTACCCTATGTTCACATGCAATACGGTCTCACCGAGGCTACGACTAAGCAACTTTAGCTTGTCGCTGGAACATTATTGATGCGCACCAATCTTTCTATTGCGTCTTGGGGCTATGCAATATTTACATGCAGCTTTACTATTCACCTACGAGCCACCATCATTGAATATTGTTGTACTACAGCTCGTGACTGTGTACTAGGATTGACACGAAATTGCAATCCTTGAGTTCGGTAGGATTGAAACAGATCTCCAATCCTTGAGCTCGGCTAGATGTTATTTCTAGGTGCCAAATCGCAATGCCATTGTGCACAATGATGGGTCATTTGAGATGAATAAGTTTCGGTTAGATATGAACCTCCACCTATAATCCGCATATGTAGAAACCTTGTCAGGCGATCTCATTCACCGCTAAATTGAGAATTTTCATTTTGATGAGACAATATTCCCGCCGTTAGGGGGAGATAAGAACACAAGTGTTCAAGTGGAACGACGTGAATTGTCGTGGTTTGTCCCCACTAAGTCTCATCTTGATCCCAAATGCTTAAAGTGTTAAAGTGACGAGATCACATGCTGCAAATATGTCTGCAAGGATTGATGTCCTACAAAAGGAAATGGCACGACCAAAAGGTGTTGGTCTTGACGCCATCATCATAGATGGTGAAATGGTGACGCCATATAGTGGCAAAATTGGTGTCACAAGGCCGTGTGACTCCCCATAAGAAGGGAGGCCCTTAGGTTCGATACTTTCTCACACTAGGAAGAAAGCGAGCTTAGCACAACCTGATCCATTGATTAATGATACTCAAATTCGTCTCATGAAGTCTGAATTGTGATTATCGTTGGGGGACGCCTCAATGTCAAATCCAATCTATATAGAGATCTCTACAAGTATTACACTAGTGTACATGAGGACGTGGGATAATGAGTCTACTATCGAATCACCTTTCGATGATGGATATCAACTTAGTTGATTGGCTTAATGAAAAGATGCGATCCAACATTAACAAAAAGATATGTCCTTGGGCAGGTGATATTGACACCGCAAGGTAAACTTTATCAACTATGTCTTTGTTAGATAACGTAGTGAGAACAAGAGCTTAGGCTCACCTTATGGCGCAAGGTCTCTCACTAACACACATTGAGATCGACTAAGATGAGATATGCTCTTGTAATGGATGTCATCGAACTCCACTACTTTGTCAGTTTGGTAGTTTCCGAATAACTGAACATGCAGCCTATGAATGTGGTCATAATAACATCTCTATGGGATCACAGATATACATGAAGGTCTTAAACGAACTTCATTCATCCGAATCAAGTGGCTCCAGACCACAGGAGCACGCGTTTGTTGAAGGAATTGAAACGCACATGGACTTTACGTGATTTGGAAGCACGAATATGGTGAATTATGCCTTTATGTGTTTATTCCGGATTTACATGGACTCTTGATGGATCAAGAGATGCCCATATGTATCAACATCCGAAGAAAAAGATTTTGGGAAGACACGGTCTCGAAAAGGTACTCGATGACTGTATTGATGATGATTTTCCATCAATCGGCTTAGACACTCTATAACTAGTGAAGCCTACATATACTCCCATGATTAGTCAAAGTCTTTGCTCTAAAGAGAGATCAGTTGTTTTTTTCTAAAGCAAGATGAAAAATATGTGTTAAGAGATGGAGTTCCCATCTAAGTACAATAAGAAGCATCAATGTACTCAACACAATACGAAAGACTTGACATCTCATTCGCTATGAAAAGTTGTAAAAGCTAAGTGTAGCTATGCGCCCACGCAATGCCAATGTAATGGCAGTAACTCATTTTTCAATACTTAATGGTATGAAAGGCTGAGCCTTATTCTATCCCTACATAAGAAAGACACATCAAAAGCGAAATCAGAATCTGTCAAGTTTTGTAGGTCAAATTCCACGGGACATACAAGAAATCTCACTCACTTGAAAATAGTGAAATTGGTACCATTGGAAAGGTCTATGTGTCTACTTTTCAGGGGCACCAACCATTTGATCATGGCTATCATATTGAGTGACTTATGGACGTTTTCGTAAAGTAGGATGAATCTGTCCGAGAATTTGATTTTGGCAAAACAGTCAACTTCGACGGGACTTTGTGAACAGATCCTGATTAACCAGAATGTTTGTAATATACGGCTGGAAAGATAAATGAGTCTAGTTTCCAAAACCGTTTACGGTTCGTTCATATGTATTTCCTAGAGGAAGTTACGTCTGTTCTAGTAAATGAAGGTCATGCTGCGCGGAAATCTGATTTCCTACACGAACTTATGTTTTGAGTTCACAAGTGGCCTTCCCTTCAAGATCTAACTGGAAAAAATCATGTTTGAGGACAATACGGTATGATTTAGTTAATCATTAGCCAATGCCACATTTGAAGACATGTTAAAGAGCATGGTCATGCTAAGTTGTTGAAACTTCCGTGATTAGTAAGAATCAGGAAGAGCCCTATGATTGATATAAAGATCAGGGGGAGGTGCGAACTTCAGGGGGAGTCTAGCACATACATATATGTCACTATCAAATATGAAGGGTGCGTTGTATTCTTTTTCTCCTATGATCAAGGTTCAGTTTTTCTCCCATAAGGTTTTTATGACTTGACGAGGTTTTTGACGAGGCAACAGATCAGCTCCATCGGCATATCAGCGTGCGGCACAAGGGAGAGTGTTCTAGGATATTCTGTATCTTTCTAGATATTCTTTATATGTGTCTTAGCCTTATGTCAATATGATATGTAGTTTGACTAGATCTATGTATTTCTTTTTCTTACCTAATTGGTATTATGTAATTCACTATATAAATGGCTTCTATCAATGAATAAGATATCATCTTTCACGATTCTCTTGCTATCTCTTTATCTCTACACTTTATCCTTAATCATTACTATATTATTAAACTATTCCAGTCTGGTTTGTACATTCTCGAATTATATATAAAGCAAACGAATAACCTCTTCTTCTTGCCTTGTGCTTACTCCACCTCACAGAAACCATGGACCATCAGCTCAACGAAAACGAAGCTCTCGGATCTGACAAGCTCACTGACGGAGGCGGTGGACAGGGCGATCACTTCATCTCAGGTGAAGTATGTGGTTTCTATCTTGATCCGCTACTCTATTTTCCGTCTCAAAGGGTTATTTTAGGGTTTGTATCTGCTTCTATTAGCCAAACGAAGAAGGGGGAGGACATGGAGGACAAGGCGGTCATTTCATCTCAAGCCAAGTAAGTGGATTGATTTTGGTACGAAGATTTTCTGTTATTTGATTAAGTGTTTGGGGATTGCCTCTTAGAATTTGCGTATTTACGTTTGATTATAGTAAGTAGATATTCTTAATTATAGTGAGGAAGATTTTCAGTTAGGATTTGTGTTTGATTACGCTTTTGGGGATTGTCTTATAGGGTTTCTGTTTGATTACGAGAAATCATCTTTTGAAGAGGGTTACGTAGATCTTCTATATTTGTCGTAATTCGTTGATTGCTCCGTACGTGGAAAATCTCTTCTATATTTGGTTTTCGCCACCAAATCATCAATGACTTCCAGTGCTTCCTTCCCACGTCTTGACCCTTGTTTCTGATCATACAAAACAGAATACATGTGATAGAACAAGTTCTCTGCTCACTCTGTTTTTCTTCCATTTCTGTAAATGTTTTTCTAGTCACTCATTTGTAGAATTGTACGTTTATGTTCCTTGAAATTGAAAACCCTGTGGAGATGAGTAAATGTAGAAGGTGGGTGCCCAGAGAAAATTTCTGGGTGACCAAGTCAAAATCGGTGGGGTGTATGGCTGCCGAGAGGAGAAACAATTTTTCGCCTACTTGTTCTTCGATTTTGGGGCTGAAAATTTGACCGAAGTTTATGGTAACTCAATTCGATGTGAACCGTGACAAATTCTGTCACAAATCGATATTAACAGCGACAATTTCTGTCACAAATCGATGTTAGCCGCAACAATTTCCGTCGCAAATCGATGTTTGTCCCTTTATTAACCACGACAATATTTCATCGTAATACCGTGACTTATCAAACCGTCACAAATTTCAACTTTGATATGAGTGGTCCCAAGTCCTCACATCAACCCACATTATAAGAAAGGTGGGGGTAGAAGAAGGCTACGAAGCCCGACTATGAAATTAAAAATTCAAAAACGGCAACTCTTATAAAAGCTTATTTGTTAGTTTGCCAAATAAACTGCGTGTAAGAGGAGTTGTTCTTGCAATTTTCATAGCTACTTCCACGTGCGTGTAGAGAAGTTGCTCGTGAAATTACATCGCGATCAGTCACATGAAAAATTTCATGAAATAAAAACATATGGTTAGTAATATTCACCATATATATGAAAACAGTAAAACTAATTAAATAGTTACTACTGTAAATAAAATAAACTGTTTTTACTTGTGGTAAAATCTTTTTACCGGGAGGGGCAAATTTACCGTTTTGCCCCTCGTACATTCAGTACGTTTCTTCCAGAAACATTGAGCGGGTCGGATCTTGAAATCCGGGGCGAGCAGATCCGGGTCAAAACTGGGCTTACCAGCTAACGGACGTGAAGGGCTACAGGACTGCCGAACGTGTGTGTAGCAGCGCTTGGCAGTGAGGAGCGGCGGAGTGCTGGTGAAGGACGCCGGAATCTGGGCTGGGCTAGAGTCATACTAGCGAGATGCAGAGGAGCAGATGCGGCGCCAGACTAGGGCATATGCTAGCGAGGCTAGCTATGGCCGGATCAGATGAGAGTCGTAGCAGCTCGGTTGGGGTTGGGAGATCTACGGTTGTTGAGATGCTTTCGGAGCTTAGGCTCGGTGGTTTACACCGAAAGAGAAGGGAGAGTTGACCGAGATGATGGGGCTGTCGGGGTAGAGGTCGCCGACGTCGCTCAGGGAAGGTGGGTGCCCAGAGAAAATTTCTGGGTGACCAAGTCAAAATCGGTGGGGTGTATGGCTGCCGAGAGGAGAAACAACTTTTCGCCTACTTGTTCTTCGATTTTAGGGCTGAAAATTTGACCGAAGGAGAAGCTCTGGATGGGGAAGAGCTTGATTTGGAGTTTGGCATTTCGATCCTATTTCATACCAATCTTCAAAAAATCGTTAAAAATAGCTCGAGAGTCCGAAAAATTCACCGAAAAATACGGCGAACTCGTGGCGACCTTTACTTTCTATTTCTAAGAAGAAAAATCAATTTTGAGAAATTTCAAAATTGAGGATGTTACAGGAGTGACCAGAGTTATTAATGACAAATTTAGAAGAAAACATTGTCATTTATATATGATGCTTCACATGATCAAATATCGAGAAAACTTACATGTGTATTTTTTTGGGAATGAACTTACTTACATGGTTATGTCTGTTATGTGAAAGCGGCCAACGGTTGCAGACACACAAGTCCAATAATGTCGATAGTCTCTCCACTTTAACCATCCAGTGAGGAACAGGTATATATGGTGTTTTTAATAAAAATATTTTTAATACAAAAGGTCTCGACATTCATGTGTGTCGTACAAGTCTTTAGAACCCAAAAGATAACTTTTTTTTGTTTCTGATGTGGGATTCCAAATAACTCTAATCTAAGCCATATGTTTTCCAAAAATCTCTACCTTGGCGTGATTCGAGCCATTTTCAAATAATTCACGATCCAATTTCTGATAGCTCAGCCTCGATCATAAGCATCAAATTCCAAATCATATGATCGATTCCAATCCAATCGGAAGCTTCATCAAATTGCAACTCGATCATACGAAACATCAAGTCTCAAGGATCACTTGGGCTTTGATGCCACATGTTATGCGAAAGTGCAAATAAGTATGAAGTACGGATATATGAAAAAAGATAAAGTAAACAGAAAATCCAAGAAGACCAAAGATTTACGTGGTTCACCCTAAATCAAAGGCCTACATCCACCAGAGATTCCACTAATATTAAAAGGACATTACAATGTGTTGAACACTCAAATCCAAAAACCTGATCGCACACCCAAAATACACTCACAAAAGAGAAACACCACGAAACCTATTCTTTCACAACTTTTTATATCACCCCAAGGCGGATTAAGACTAAGGGGAGGCAAGGAAAGAGATATATAAAAACAACTTATATGGAACCCTAAATTGTGGTTACTTCCTAATATCCCTTAATTGCGGCTCTTTTGTCTCCTACAACTTAATTGGTGACATAAAACATAAATTTACAGTGTAATACACAAATCTGAAAACCTAATAGAATTAGGTTAATTAATTATATGAGCTTCCAACAAAAAATAATTTATGGACTTATTAATTTAAGCCACAAACCAATATGTCCATATAGAAACGTAATTACGCATATATATAAACACAATCGCGTAGAACTGTAAAACGATGCATATGTTCAAAATGACTAAGCAAAATCTTCTCTGATATCTATAATCCGATATTCAACATTCCATGGCACCTGTGAATCGTTATACATAATTCACAAATTCACACATATCCAATAATCTAATCAAACTGCTATTTAAGCTGGCAATGATGGCACCCAGACTAGATTGTCTGAAGGAAAGAAATGGCAGACAGGAGAGGTTCCAGGCTCAGCGCCAAGCACTTGGAACGCCACATGGCTGCTGTCCCACTGAGAAGTATCCATGTGGCATACAGCAGCAGCATGAATCCTCTCTCCGTTCTCTCCGCCCAGCCAAACCTGGTACAGCTTGTTCTCGCTTTCTTGGCTATGGCAGTAGAAAACTGCGTAAGGGTAAGGCATGGTGTGGCAGCCAATCATTCTGGGAGCATGGATCTCATTTGGTGTTTCCAAAACGGTGTAGTTCTGTAGAAGAGGGGATGTGTTTGAGAGAGGGGAGGTGGTCAGGACCTTTAGTTGGGTGCCTGATCCAAATAGGGCAGTTGCAAAATCAACCATGGATTCTAGGGAGGTGGCACAGAACCTGGACTCTCCTTTGATGGGTTCAAGGTCACACTGCGTTAGTGTGTATTCTATGGCTTTGGCTTGGGGGGAGTCCTGGGGAAATGAGAAGAACTCAAGAAGGTATGGAAGGTTTGAGGATGAGAAAGGTATGGAATCAGCGTCTTGTTTAGAAAGCAACTTGGGAGAAACAGAAGGGTCTCTTTTGGAAAAATATATGGGCATTGTTTTTCCTAGCCTGAGATCTACTGGGTTGAAGAAAACATTTAGGGAGGGGTCCATATGATTCTTGTTTGAAGATGATGATGAGTGATCATGATCATGGGTTGGTAGCAGTAGATGTTCTTCATCACCGTTTCCAATAGCGATCTTCCTCGCACTATTTACTTCAGCAATCTGGCATAGATTCAAAATCTAAGCATTCAGAATGAAACGAAAAACATGATGCACTAAAACAACTAGCTAGGAAAACACAAATCAAATGCATGAGAGTTCTGATAGTAATTAGTTGCATGCAAATTGATGCTCAATCCACCATATATGTCAAAATAGATCAGTTAAAGGTAAAACCGAAGAGAAATATGTAGCTTAGTTACCAATAAGACAAGTAGAACAGGTAAGATGAGCAGGCTCGAAGATGCAAATGATAGACGCATTTCCACTCCAGTTTGCTTGATCGATGAGTAGCTTCTGTTCTTCTATGGTTGGTTAGCACTTAGCAGGAAGGAAGCTCAATAATATGATGATATCGGTTAGGGATGAGATTATACTCCTTTTTTTGAGTTCTATTATTAATATTGCATATATACATGATGCTAGTACAGAATTCTTCTTGTATGACCTATATATCTTACAGTGTGCCTACTTGATAGTTGATACATTCTTGGATTTAAAATGGTATTGTACGATATCTACATCATCAATAAATTTTCAAATACTTTTTTTAATGCATTTTATATAGTTTCTATTCCGGTTGACTTTTATTTGGACAAAGATGTAATGAGGTCGATCATATGCAGCCAGCAGCCGTCCTCTTATATTATAATCTCCCCCGTATTATACTTGACTACCTTCTGACCCGCGTGTAAACGACCCCAGATTATTATTATTATTATTATTATTATTATTATTATTATTATTATTATTATTATTATTATTATTATTATAACGATATATGAAAATGAATCGAGTATATAACGAAAGGAAAATGAATATAACTTGTATGTTTTATGTAGTTTTGTTCTTCGTTCTCTTTTCAAAATATAAATATGGACCATAGTGTTTGAGAGAAAATGGACTAATTAATTAGTAATCAACGCCTATATATCAAACGTTAAAACATCAAAACCATGGGAGCAAACTATCGAATTGTAGGTAGTTTGCCGCTTGTTTTACTTTGATAAAGGTAGCATGGGCGTGGGGAGTCTTTAAGCTGTTTAAAACCAAGATATAACAATTTTTTTTTTTTAAAAAAAAACTTTTTATTAATAACTCACACACCCTACATATGTCGTGAGGTTTGAACCTATGACCTCAAAGTTATCAGTTAAACACCTTAACCAACCAAGCCACAACTCACTGACAACTAAGATATAACAAATAATATACACGCAATTTAATATGCAACTACTATGAAATTAAACAAAATTTACATGCAACTAGTAGAAAATTTGTTAAAAACTTCATTCTTTTAATATATATATATGAGAAAAGTTCACCATCGGTCCCTCAACTCTTGTGGCAAGGCCAATGTGATGCCCAACTTATAAAAACTACCAATGTGATGCCTACACTTTATTTTTCGTATCAACGTGGGGGCTGAGACCATATTCCGTCACGGCGCCGTCTGCTTGGTCACGTGTCGCGCACGTGGCTCACTAAAATCGGTCTCTCAACTCTTGTGGCAAGGCCAATGTGATGCCCAACTTATAAAAACTATCAATGTGATGCCTACACTTTAATTTTCGTATCAACGTGGGGTCTGAGGCCAAATTCTTTCACGACGTTGTCTGTTTGGTCATGTGTCTCGCACGTGGCACACCAAAAAAAGGGCATAAAGGACATTTCGTGTGTTTTGTGCCGTCTCTTCCGATCGGCTTCGTCTACAGCCAACACAGACCCAAGATTCAAATTTCGTCAGACCCGCTCCGGAATTCGTCAGAACAGCTCTAGTCTCTTTTCAAATCTCAGGCCGACATCTTTCTCAGTTTCGGATTAGCATCGTGCTTCCATCTATTCGGCGCCTTCTGCTTCAAATCCCTTTCTGTTGCTGACCTCTGCTTCGTCTTCTATTCAGACTGTTGTCGTCTTCCTCTATTCAGAAACTCAACATATTGTCCCAACCACAGAACAACGCCACCATCAGGGTCCACCTCCGCCTCCGGCGAGTACATCTCCCTCGCCAAAGACGGCATCAAGGTTGATCTCGGCGCCCGCCGCCCCTGGAAGCCCATGTTCGACTACCGCTCTCTCAACTTCGCCCACAGCTTCGTCACCTCTGCTACAACGCCATCATTGTCCTCATCATCCCCACAGTCATCACCTTCGTCGTCCGCTAGCGACCAGATCAACCCTTACACCGCTAGCAACCAGATCGACCAAACAAGTGAAAATTCTATAAAATTGAGACGGCGCTGATTTGAGATCAATGACGGCGTCGCCGTCAGAGCCGAGGTCTCGCCGCTGGTCCCACTCGTCTTCTTCGTTGATGTAATCATCTTCTTCCTTATCGTCGACTTTGTCGTCTGAGTGTTGAGAGCGGAGGCGAGACAGCGGCTTACGGCGGATCTCGATGAGGCGGTCGCTGACTTGGTCGACGCTGCGCTTGTGGATGTTGAAGGCGGAGACGGACATGAGGGACGCGCTGACTAAGGCGGCCATGGCTTGGTTGAGAGCTGTGGTAGAAGAAGATGAAGATGAAGTTGAAGACGAAGCCGATCGGAAGAGACGACACAAAACACACGAAATGTCCTTTATGCCCTTTTTTTGGTGAGCCACGTGCGAGACACATGACCAAACAGACAACGTCGTGAAGGAATTTGGCCTCAGACCCCACGTTGATACGAAAATTAAAGTGTAGGCATCACATTGATAGTTTTTATAAGTTGGGCATCACATTGGCCTTGCCACAAGAGTTGAGAGACCGATTTTAGTGAGCCACGTGCGCGACACGTGACCAAGCAGACGGCGCCGTGACGGAATATGGTCTCAGCCCCCACGTTGATACGAAAAATAAAGTGTAGGCATCACATTGGTAGTTTTTATAAGTTGGGCATCACATTGGCCTTGCCACAAAAGTTGAGGGACCGATGGGGAACTTTTCTATATATATATATATATATATATATATATATATATATAATATATACACACACGTGTGTGTGTGTGTGTGCAGATTGTAATCACGGCATCGTGCCAGGATTCATGAGATCGATTCAGAAATGTATCCATCATCAATACTATCTGATAGTGGGATACTGATCATAAAAAGTGATCCTACATATGTACGTATATACCTTCCACTAACATTAGTCAGCTGCTCATGATCGAGCATAACTAAGCTAGAAGATCGACGACTTAGAATATGGAGTAGAGTCAAAAGTGCAAATCCAGTCCTCATTATTTGACGACTTTTTTTCCATATATTCACATGGTAGAAAGTAGAAACATCATGAGCAAGTAGAAATTAACAGATCATGATCGGTTTCGCAATGAAAGTCAAGACTGGTTTGTCATCAAAAATTGAAAGTCATGACTTCAAAACCTTCTGTTCAGATAGCATTTCGTTATCGATTGCGTTAATATATTAGGGTTTACTCGACATCATCAAACCTTTTATTTTCTTTTTTATTTCATTTTGTATGCATCTGTATCTGTTTGTTACTATTAAAACCAACAGAGGTATCGCTCCAATATATCAACTTTGGCCATCAAGGAAAATTTTAGTATACATACAAATTTGTATGGCATACAAGTGCCTTGCATAGAAGTGAGTGAACAACTTTTTTAATATGTATATCATAGATATATGTATGTATAGTAGACAAACCCGGTACACAACACCTAAAATATCTTTTGTCGACTATTATTGTTCTTGATAAACAATTAAGCAGCACAACAAAGTTCACTACTGATCTGTACTGGGGTGCACCAATGACATATATATTTGGCAAATAAACAAGTCCTAGCTACTTTGTCTTCTATATTTTGAGATCTACCTTTGTGTAGAAGAATCTCAAAATCAACATGTTTGATTTGAAATCTATATAGGCCTGAATGCGTCCTGGTTCATCGTATAAACACCGGCCAACAACTTCAGCTATAGAAAGAATTGGCTTTTAACTTTTTAAGCACCCAAGTTTTCAAGAATATTAGTCTACCATAGAGACGTGCCTGAGATATGAAGAAAGCACAAGATATGAGCAAATATATTTCCTATCCAAATCCACCTTAGGTTTAAAAGTTCATATCCTCCATTTCTCGCGCACAATGCATCAATCTGGTCATCATAACATGAGTGACCTTTTCACCCGATTGAATGGCCAAAAAGAAAGTGATAAACATGAAATATGGATTCGCTAATTTGCCCATCATCGACCATTGAACGTGGAAGACCACAAAGGCAATATTGGTAATGAGCAGCTTACATTACGCCAATTTCGCAATCATACGACAGGTATCAGACGACATAAATCATTTTTACTGTCGTCTGATTAAATTTTACGGCAGACATTTAAAATTCTGTCGTCTGAATGTAGCAACCCGCAGACAGTTAAAACTAGCGTGTTCATGAGACGACAACCATTTGTCGTCTTAAAAACAAGAGAAATTTTACAATTGATATGAACATTTTAAGACGACAGAATAGTATCGTCTCTTTAAAACAATTTCGCAATCATACGACAGGTATCAGACGACATAAGTCATTTTTACTGTCGTCTGATTAAATTTTACGACAGACATTTAAAATTCTGTCGTCTGAATGTAGCAACCCGTAGACAGTTAAAACTAGCGTGTTCATGAGACGACAACCATTTGTCGTCTTAAAAACAAGAAAAACAAGAGAAATTTTACAATTGATATGAACATTTTAAGACGACAGAAGAGTATCGTCTCTTTAAAACAAAAAAAAATTGTCTGGCGGTGGTTTTTACTTAAATCAACTATCTATTCTCTTTTTTGGTTTGAGCTCAATTGTCATTCTCTCTCCCCGACAACTCTCATTCTCAACAAAGGGAAAACTGAAAACCAAGCGCCCTCAACCATTTCGATCTCCCACCCTCGATCCACAGGCCTCGATCCAATGCTTCAATCCCTTGAACCAAAAGAACCTCATCCCCACGAAGAACCAATTTCGATCTCCCACCCTCGATCCACTGGCCGGCCACGGAATTAGGGTTTAACAAAAGACAAATTTCAGTGCGCACTCATAGATTTTGGGTTTCTTGTTGTCTCTGCCGGTAAGCTCTTTGACTCATTATAAGCTGATTTAGTGTTTGCTTGGATTGGGTTTGGGAAATTATGGTTCAAATATAGAATTTTCTTTGAAATTTGCTTTTGCTGGGTTTTGTTTATATTGGGGATGCGGGGTTTGTGTGGTAGGTTATGTTCACAATGGGTATTGGGTTTAGTGGGTTGTGTTCATATTAAAGGAGTCGAGGATGAAATTGAGAAGGGCTGGTACTTCATCCTGGGATGTTTGTCGAATGTTGATCTTATGCACACCAGATGTTTGTTAAATTGCCTCACTGGGCTACATTGCATGTTCTCACTTTTTTTTGTAGTAATGTGTAGAGCTGCAGTGAGGGATTATGAATAATAGATCTAGTTTCATAGATTTTGTGTGATTACGTTGGGGTTTTGGCTTAATATCTAATTTGTGATGTTAACAAATGATCGATGTTTTGTATGTGGGAAATTTCGGGGACTTGAGAGCAGTCCTTGACCAGAAAGTGAGCAAGAGCAAGGTGATGGTGGAATGGTTGTCATTGGATCATAATGTGGGTATACAGATGTTAAAATAATGGATTGCAAGTACAAACTTGTTTTTGCTCCTCTAATTCTTTTATAAGCACTCATCTGTTGCATTTTTAACTTTTGTGTTGGAGGATTTGAGAAGAAGCAATCAGCTTAGGATTATTTTCTCTTTCCATAGTAAGTGCAGGTAATCATTTATCTCTTTTTGAGTTGCAAGTACAAAATTTGTAAAAGTTAAGATCTACATTGGCACGTACATAGCTATATGTACACTTATCTATGCACTGTAAACTTCTAGATGTATTTAGGTACATGATGCAAATCTATGCAAATTATATTAGTTCCACCAGGCTTTATAAGATCTACATTGGCACGTACATAGCTATATGTACACTTATCTATGCACTGTAAACTTCTAGATGTATTTAGGTACATGATGCAAATCTATGCAAATTATATTAGTTCCACCAGGCTTTATGGTTTTCTGTAATAGATAAATATGATTAGAACAAGACTTCTATTAACCATACTCATAATTAATAGTTTATGTGAGTTAATTCTCTCTTTCATTGTTTTTCTGTTGCTCTGAGTTTATACCTGTATATATGTTCATTTATATGCAGGTTTGAATGTTATGTTTTTCATTTCATCAATTAGGTTTATTGTATTGGTTTTTGATCAAGGAAACTATGTGTGTCCTTGCAGAGTAGATTACCATTCGAGGTGTTGTTAATTGTGAAGCTACCGCTCATATTCTAATCATCTTTTTCAGGTTGGTTTGTCTATAATCCCATCCCTTTATGTCTACGTACTCTACTTTTTTTTTAATGAATTTATACTCATATATAGATATAGATATATAATTTCAGTTATATGTAGCACCCAAATGTTGTATAATGATTTTGTGTGCATAATGTCTTATTCTTATATATATGTTCTTCACCAAAGTCTTTGTAAGTTTATGATAGTATCAGAGCGTGCGTTGGGTTGATGAGAGTTCCACTGATGGCTCCTTCAACCTAACAGAGATACCAAAAGAGGTTAACTCTTAGTCACTGTTTTTTGCCATTATTTATATAAATGGTTAGAGAAATTTATATTCCAAGTTTGTAAATCTAAGGAATCAGAGTAGCAGTAGCTACTAGCTACTAGCTACTAAAAGTTTATTTTTCAAGTTTGCATGTCTACTGATTTATATATGTTTGAGCTATTAATTTGTAATATAAACATGATTTTTTTTTTGCTATGCACTTGCATGAGCAGTATACGGATTACTGAAGCATTGCGGTTGTAGATAGAAGAACAGAAGTGGCTTCATCATGAACAACTTGTGGTATGCATTTGGAAGCCCTGCACTATTTTCATGTTTGTATATGAATGTATGTGCAACTGTTTAGATGTTTACATCTGCATTTTTTATCCATATACATGTGTACATCACTATTTGCTTGGAATATCTAAGAGGTGTGGGTTATGCTATTGAGGCATTTCATTTGCTTGGAATATCTAAGAGGTATACTATTAATTGATTCAGCCAGTTGTATATTTGATGTCACAGTCATAATTTTTCATTTGTATTTTATTTCCTGCATATAAGTATAATTTTTCTGGTGATCAACTGTTTATTAACTTGGCTATATATTGATACTTGTATGCCATTCTATAAGGTCGATTGAACAAGTGATTGGTTTGACATATTGAAACATTAGGGATTATTCATGTATTGAATCATGTTCTGCAATTACATGACATTAAAAGTGTCACGCCCCGATCCTTAATTTTTACCTTAATTACTAGCATGGTGGTAATAAGAGTTTTTACCGTTGTCGTCATTAAGTGTATAATTTAATTAGTCTCCAGAGTGGTGTTGAGGGACTAATATTTTGGAAGAATTATTCGTAGGAGAAAAATGTGACGACGGTAAAAATGGTAAATTTTAGCTAGTAAAAGGTAATTTTTATTGGGGTATTATTTTGGGGTGTTGAATTTTGGAATGTGTATATGGAGTTGTTGGACCAGGTGGGCTAAAGGCCCAAATCAGTTTTCCCTTTCTTTTCTCTATCTCCCTCCCGATTCTCTCTCTTCTCTCCCGCACCCGGTTTTCGCCTCTCTACACCCGGAAAACTTCCCGGCCGCCGTTCGCCGTCGTCCGGCCGCCCCAGCAAGCCGCACCGGTCCCAAACGGTTGGTCTCCAACCCAGCTGCAGTTCTAGACTGGTGGCAGCCCCCCTAGCGCCGCCGTGAAGGAGGAATCGATGCCGAGAGCCCCGACTGCCGAAATCGTTTTTTCGCCGGAACTCCTTCCTCCGACCGCCATAGCTGGCGAGCCTTGGTTCAAAAGGAAGCCCTCCTCCCGTGCTTCAATCCCTCCAAATGGCTCGCTCCATCTCGAGCTAGGTAAAGAGAAATCGGAATTTGAATTTCTAGGGCTTTATTGTGTGTTTGTGTTCGATTGGCTTGGTTAGGCTTAGAATTGGAGTTTGTGGCAGTTAGGAATGTTGTAGAGGAGGTTGAGAGAAAGATGCTGCCAAATTTTGGTGACCATCGGAGGTCGGCGGAGTTGGTCGCCGGCCGCCGCTGCCGGCTGAGCCGCCGCCGAGAAAATGTTTTTGGTAGAGAAAAATGTGAGGAGTTTAATGGAATAAGTTCTAGAATTTTTGGAGAAGTTTTGGATAGGTTTAAGAATTGTTGAAGTTTGGTATTTTTGGCGGATTATTAATTTATAATCCGGCAATTAGATTTTATATTTGGTGGAAGGTGATTTTGAGGATGTCGATAAAATTTGTGGAGTTTTGAGGTTGACAGTGGATTTAAGATTTTGGAGTGTTAGGCTTGGTTGAGCGCGAAGCATATTTAGTTATGCATGTTTTGCTTTAAGTGTCGGTGTTTTATTTAAGGTTTTATTTATATGGAATAGGACGTGAGGAGGCTCGAGCGGAAGAGACGTCCGACCGACATCAGGCTTAGTCCTAACCTGTGAGTGGACCTTTGTTTTAAATATTGCGTTCGAAATGCTTTATCGTTTTGAATGATTTTCCGTTGTTGGATATTTCCCAAAATTGAGAATTTCGGTGATTATACTCTTTTAAGCGTCGGTGTTTTATTTAAGGTTTTATTTATATGGAACAGGACGTGAGGAGGCTCGAGCGGAAGAGACCTCCGACCGACATCAGGCTTAGGCCTAACCTGTGAGTGGACCTTTGTTTTAAATATTGCGTTCGAAATTCTTTATCGTTTTGAATGATTTTCCGTTGTTGGATATTTCCCAAAATTGAGAATTTCGGTGATTATACTCTTTTATGAGAATAATATGCATATGATTAAATGCTAGCTAGCTATACGTGATTTCCTCCATACGCGAGGTACAATTCCGGTATGGGTGACGTGAGCGTTAGACGCGAGCGTCGTAGCCCTATGCGACTTTCTAATTTCGCATTTATTTATTCAAAGATTTCGTACAAGGAGTAAGCACGTATATATTACCACTCAACCGCTTTCCCCCATATGCGAGGTACAATTCTGGTGTGGGGTGATGTGGGGACCTTTGTTTTAGACGCAAGCATAGTAGCTTTGTATGATATCTACCTTATTCAAGTTGTTCATATATATCGTGCAAAGGGTTAGGTGAGTGTGCATACATACTATATATAATATCCAGGCCTGAGAGGCAATTTCTTAAAGTTTGGGAGTCTAGCCAGGCTGGACCCAGTTCAGAATCTTTCCAGTGAAGCCTTTGTATTTTGCCACTGATGAAAGCATTTTGGAGAAATATTTATTTGTTGACGGAAATTGATTTGTCCACTCACTCTGACGTGTTGAATATTTTCCCCTGGGCTCTTCGTTTTTAAAAATGCCCAGTCTGCAGAGTTCGCTTGAGGTCTAGCAGAAGACGTCGAGGCGTAGTGACCCATCTATCAGCTACATTTCGCAAGTAGGTTACTTGTTTAATTTACTAGGGGTTTGTTAGCTTTCGCTGTATTTTTATTTTATTTTTAGTAGCTCTGAATACTTTTGGAATTTTTCGGTGTAATTTGTATTCTGGCTACTTTTGGAATGTAGCGGAGGATTTATTTATTTTGGATCAAAAAGGTAGTTCTTAAATTCTTAAGTTAGGGTTATCCATTTTCGAGGGAGGTTTGTCGAGTCTTCGGTAAATTTTCCTTGGAGGTGGTCCCCGCATGACTCATTTCGGGTTTCGGGGTGAAATTCGGGGCGGGTCTTGACAAAAAGTTATTTCAACTCATTTCCTGAATTACTACAGCATCCAAGCAGTTTCCATTTCATCTCATTTTGAAACTTATAATGTTATCCTCATTTTGTAGGTTGGAGTTTGATTTGGCTATGCAGAGCGGTGATTTGAATAGATCTCTCCAGTGCCTACTCATAATGAGCAACATCAGGGACTTGGGGCAAGATAATTCAATTCAGGATTTGATGGGAAGGACATTCTAAGTATGACATAGCACTAATGTAAGAGTTTATGAGGTTTTATGTCACCATCCAGTGATAAAGATTGGTTGCTCAATTCAGTGATATGACTTGGTTTTTGATGTTATAACTTATTGTTGTTATAGCTTATAGGTCTCTTTGGAACAAATAACTCTTTGTAAAATTTGTTTGTGTTTGGCAGTAAGAATGAATTTGAGATTTTTGAATTACGTTGTGCTTTTGTTGAGACATTAAAATCCAATAGAATTGACATCCAGATTGAAATCAGACAACAGATGGCCCTATAGACTTTGATGTCTCTAAATCTTTCAAACGACATTTATATGTAGTCTTAAAATAAAAAAAGATAATAGTAGATGTCGTCTGAGATCGATATCACACGACAGACAAATGACGTTTGAATTGATGTGAGACGACATACAGTTGCTCACTTTTGAGTATAAAAGTAATTTCAACGATACTTTTATGTCATTATAATCATTGTCTAATGACAGATAATTTGAGTTTGTTGCATATTTAGACGTATACACACGATAAATGTGTTTATATCGTATGTCGTGTGAAGTTTATCAGACGACAGATTTTACATGTCGTCTGAATACTTATCAGATGACAGCTCGATAGACGACACGAAAAAAAATGATCAGATGACGGGCAATGTCTGTCGTCTGAAGGCAAAATTGACGTAGTGTTGGTTATCGATCATTCTCCTATTAGTTTAGTGGTAAGTTGACGTCATTGCGTTTGTATGCCTCTCAATAATTAGTTGTTGGAACTCAATTTCAACGCTAACCACAACCTGATTTGTATAATTAAAGAGTATTATATATATAGACGGTAGAAGATACTAGAGGATATATAGAATTGGGGAAGAAAACGTAGAAGATTAAAGTACAACAATGAACTTGCATGATGCTCTAGATTTGAAGTTGACTAATGCAAACAAAGCAACGACAAAATCACACAAGAAAATTAGTGGAAAAATGTTGAATAGGGCATATATTAGTTAAGACGTCGAGAGGCGCTAGCTATTTGGAAGTTGTCCGCGGCCTATGATTTCCCATCGATGCCTAGTTTGTGCCCCCTTAGACTTGTAGCAAACTTCAACAATGCTTGATATCATTTATATTATATAAGAAAAGTGAAAAGAAGTTCACCTTACTTTTTCGAAAACCTTTTCTTTGTTTTTTTGGAATGAGATTATGTCTTTTAAGAATGCAAAGCAATCGTTCTTGTTAATAAACAAAAAGTACAGCTAGCTAGGCATTTTCAAAAGCTAGGTTGAAAACAACTTAATTTGTATTAGGGTGTGGTGCACATTATAAGTTGACTTTAACGAAAAAGGGGTTGAGCATGCACTCGAATCTAATCTAAACCTGCTCTCATGTCTATCAAAAATTAAAATCCAATCCCAAATGAGTTTGTCCCGCCCTTTGCTATATTGGGATAGTCTAAGCCAATCCCTAGCCTGTATTCTCTTTTGTCTCTCTGGATTTGTTGGTCAGCTGACAACTATGTTGCACGGACACGGACACAGACACAGACACGGACACGGACACGGCGACACGACACGGCGCGACACGCCGACACGGCAAAACTTAAAAACTGAATATCTGACACGGTTTGGACACGACAAATAAAATTATATATTTATTATTTTTAATAAATAAAAATATACTAAAATATAAAATAAGTTCACTACATTACTAAAATAATGTTCTAAATTCAATTCATTTCATAACCATAAGAAATAACATTAAAGAGAGTCAAATGCAAATGATAGAAGTGCATAATTAACAATATTAGAAGTAGCAGACCTCTAACTTAAAACATAACATTAAAGAAAATCAAATTTGCAGTAGGTTGCTCACAAAACTGGGCAGTAGCTTGCTTTCAAAAGTGGACAATAGCTTTATTTTGGTTCTAGTTCCTTTTTTTTCAATTAAAAAAATTGATAAATGATGATGTGGCGTATCGGAAATGATGTAGCATATCAGTCAACATCTCCGAAACGTGTCAGAAAAGTCAACATTTTTCGATACACCATGTGGCGTGTCGGTCACGTATTTTACCGTATCGGGCGCCGTGGTAGCGTGTCAGAATGTCCGTCCAACATAGGCTGAGAATCAACATGTCAATCTTGCATGAAATAATTAGTACAAGATGATCGTGCAAACGGTTGATTAGGACCTAATTAATTAAGACACAAAACAAAAGGTGCATGGTGTCAACGATACGTGGAAGATAAGTTTAACATGATCGAATTGTTAGAATTTGTTAAGCAAATATGAAAAGAAATTATTCATTTCTTATTGATGATTAAACTCTGGAAATGTCAACTTCTCAATTGAAATCTACTGAACAAAGTAAACGTACATAACTTCTCAATGCAAAAGTTCAAAGTTTGAGTCTCTTTGGTGGATATGTAAGCATGACTCCACATTTCATCACATATATCTAGTGTTTTTATACTCGTAGGTAGGGGTGGACATAAAAAACCGTAATCTCAAACACGTCCCGAGACGAGATTTAAATCTTAAAACATCAGGCCCATCATGTCTCATCCCGTTTCCATATAACAGGACGGAACACGAGACAAATAATTCAAGTCATGTTTATGCCCATCTCATCTCGACTATTTTAATGATTTATTTTTTATTGATTAAGATGTGATTTGAGCCTTTCATTTAAGTGTTTTGATTTTAACTCTTTGTTTCTTTAAGTTATGAGGTTGTATTCAATTCAATAATAGTGATGTTTAATACTATAGTTTGTTGATTGTTATAGACTCTCTTCTTGCACCCTAGTACTAATGACATGTTTAGAGAACATAAACAGTATAAACTGTCACACTCCAACTCTTAATTTTTACCTTACTTACTAGCATGGTGTTAATAAGAGTTTTACCGTCTTCGTCAAAGAGTTTATAGTTTAATTGGTCCCTAGAGGAGTATTGAGGGACGAATATTTTAGAGGAATTATTCGTAGTGGAAATATTTGCCTACGGTAAAAATGGTAAAATTTTAGCTAGTAAAATTGTAAGTTTTATTGGGGTATTATTTTGGGGTGTTAAATTTTAGAGTTGGGTTTTATTTTTGGTTGGTGTTTAAGTTGGACCGGGCCATTTTTGTGGTCAAAGCCCACTCTCTCTCTCTCTCTCTCTCTCTCTCTCTATCTCTCTCTCCTCTCCCCCTCCCCGAGCCCTCTCCCTACCGAATTTTCTTTCCGACCGTCCGACGTCGTCCGGCCACTGTACGCCGCAGCATCGGTCCCAAACGGTCGGCCATCTCCTCCTCTTCCTTCCTGGACCGGTGGCAGCCTCCCTAGCGTTGCCGTGAAGGAGAAATCTACCTCGGAAGGTCCGACTGTTCGGAGTGCTCCGTCGCCGGAACTCGCTCCTCCAGCTACCAAAGCCGGAGCCACTTGGCTCGTTAGAATGCCCTCCTCTCGTGCAACAATCCCTCTAAAAGACTCCCTCCCTCTTGAGCAAGGTAAGGAGAAATATGGAGTTGAAATTCTAAGGCTCTTTTGATGTTTTTAGTCGATTACCCTATTTAGGCTTGGAATTGTTGTTTGTGCTAGTTAGGAAAGTTGTAGAGGAGATTGAGAGGAAGATGCTGTTAAATTTTGGTAGCTATTGGAGGTCGCCGGAGTCGGCCACCGCTGTTAGGGGGATTTTTATGGTTTTAGATGTGGAATATTAAGGGGAGGTTAATGATGTGAATTTTGGAATTTTTGGAGGAATTTTGGATATGTTTGGAATTTTTCGAAGTTTGGTATTTTAGCCGTTAATTTGGATAGAATCCGGTCGTTAGATTATTGTTGTTTTGGCTGTAGAATGTGGATTTAAGGCCGCTGGTATTTGTGGTAAAGTTTGGACCGTATCAATTTTAGGATTGGCAAAGTTGGGCAAGGATGAGAGTAGATAAGACCACATTTAATTTTGCCTATTTTTATATAAGCGTTGGTATATAGTTGAGGATTTAATTATGTTTTTGGATCAAGACGTGAGGAGGCTCGAGGATAAGAGGCCTCAGACCGACTTCAGGCTTAGGTCTAACTTTTTAGTGGACTTTTGGTTTAAATGATGTGCATGCAATTGTTTATTTTGTTGGAGTATTAGACATCATTTTTATTTGACAATTTTATTCATTGTGATGAGTTACCGAAAATGGGATTTTCTGTAAATTATAATATATTTATGAGGAGAGTATGTATATAAATGCTAGGTAGCCATATGTGTCTGTCCACCTTAATGACATAGTATATAACTGCATTATGGTGTGACGTGAGCGTTGGACTCAAGCGTAGTAACCCTATATGAGTGTTTAATTCATATACGGGGTATGGACACATATTTATACACCAGTCTGTTTACCTTAATAGCGTAGTGTATCACCGTATTAAGGCGTGACGTGAGCGTTGGACTCGAGCGTAGTAGCCATATATAGATTATTATCAATTTATATAGGGAGTCTGGGCAAGTGTAAATACATACATATTTTGATATATAGTTTTGACCTGAAGAGGCTCGATATTTATGAGATAAGAAATTTATCGTTTGAGGCATGCATTCGTTTTCTTTGGAATAAAAGTTGGGAAAGCATAAACGTTGAAAATTATTTTCTTTATTTATTTTTGTCCACTCACTTTAACTTTTGCGAATATTTTTCCCCTTGAGCCCTTCATTTTAAAAATGCCCAGTCTGCAGAGTTCGAGTTAGTACTGGTAGGAGACGACAAGGCATAGTTCCCCACTTCTCAACCACATTCCACCAGTAGGTTACCTGTTTAACCTACTAGAGTATTTTTCGGCTTCCTCTAGTGTTTAGTAGCTCTGAATACTCTTAGGGTTTATCGTATAATTTTTCTAGTGGTGTGCTAAGACCTATGTTTTAATTTAGAATATACAAAGATTGTAATTATTATATTCTTACTTTCAGATAATTGTGGGTTGATTTGGAAGATCCTTAATAATATTTAGGAAAGTAACTCTTTAGTTTTCTGGGCTAGGGTTGTCCATTTTCAAGGGAGGTTTGCCGAGTTTTTCGGTAAATTTTCCTTGGAGGTGGACCCCGCAAGACTTACTTCGGGTTTGAGGATGAAATTTGGGGTAGGTCTTTACAGTTGGTATCAGAGCTTTAGATTTCATTTCCTGCCTTCTTCGTACTATCATATTTGCCTAAGAAGCTCGTAGTTCCTATAGAGTGGTGATCCGACCGAGACGGATTCACTAGCATTTTATGTTTTGGATGCTATGTATTATTGGGTATGTGTGATAGTTCTGTTAGTATTGTATATAGACGACTAAATATCTTTTGTTCAGGTAACTATGCCTCCTAGACATCGACCCCGTGAGGCTACCTCGACCAACACAAATGAGAGTGATGAGATTAGAGGATTAGTTGATTCCATTGGGGACATGCTGAGAGGTGTCTTGGAGACAGTTCAACACCCTCGATCTGTTAAAAAGAAAGATGTTTTTGATGCTCGGGCAATTGAGTTTAATGGTGCCAAGGGACCCCTTGATGCATACACTTGGGTATATAAGATGGAAAAGGCTTTTGAGAGCACTGATCTGCCAGAAGAAAAGAAAGTGAAGATGGCAGTGACTTTTCTGGATGATTCAGCTCATCATTGGTGGACTCTCGCTAGTAGAAATATTGGTGGTGCTCAGAATATGACTTGAGAGCAGTTTAAGAAGCTCTTTTTGGGTCAGTATTTCAGTCATGCTCATCGTACTAGGATTCAGTCGGATTTTTTGAACATGAAGAAGAGGGATGATGAGGGTGTCATAGAGTTTGAGCAGAGGTTCACTACTTTGAGTTATCATGTGCCATATCTGGTTCCTGATGAGAGGATCAGGATTGACATGTTCATTAGGGCACTTGGTGGAGTGTATGCAGATAAGATGATAGGTGTTATCTACCCGACCTTTCTTGATGTGGTTAGTACAGCTATGGCAATTGAGACCATGAGGACACATGGTGTACGGTCCCCTGATTACAGTGGCCCCAGTTAGGGTCCATTCAAGAAGGCTACTTCATCATCCGCTTCAGGGTCTTCAACTGGTAGTGGCAGTAGTGGTGGATCGAGTTCTAGTTCTCTGTTCAGGGCTCGAGAACGTAACAAAAGACCTTTCCGGAGCCAGTTGGGTAGGCAGTAAACTGGTCAGTTTGGTTCTAGTGGCAGTTTCCAGGGTGGGACATCGGGTGGTCAGACTTTTTCTTTTGGTCAGCATCAGTTTTCTTAGTGCTTTGAGTGTGGTGGTCAAGACCATTTTAAGAGAGATTGTCCCTTATTGGCTCAGAGGACCACCCCTACTCCTACTCAGCCAGTCTGTCAGTCTTCAGCCAGAGGCTCCAGTAGTGGTACTAATGGCAGTTCAGCAGCCAGGGGTGGCTCTCATCAGGGTAGTAGTCAGCATGGACGTCCCATGACTCGTGCTAGACATCATGCTATGACTCAGCAGGAGGGTCATACTTCTCCAGATGTCATCATTGGTACGTTATTAATTTTTGGTCATCCAGCTTTTACTTTAATTGATCCCGGAGCCACGCATTCATTTATGTAGATTTGCCCTCCATGCCAATGTGTCATCATCGTCTCTTCCAGGCGAGTGACATGTGTCTCTACCCTCCTGTGAGGTGATGAGAATAAATTAGGTGTTTAGTGGTTGTGAAGTATTGGTGGGAGGGACTAAGTTTAAGGAGGATTTAATCCCTTTAAATATTGTGAAGTTTGATGTGATCTTAGGAATGGACTTTTTAGAGGTTTATAGAGCTGTGGTAGATTGTTTCTGAAAAGAAGTGATGCTTCGAAGTCCAGATGGATTAGAGGTTGCATTTCAAGGAGAAAGAGATGTTATTTCGAGTTGCTTGATATCAGCTGTTACTGTTAGGAATTGTAAAATAAAGGCTGTCAGGCATATTTAGTTCACATTGTGGATACAAGTATGAGAGTGTTGGGAGTAGAGAATATTCCTGTAGTAAGAGAGTTTCCAGATGTTTTTCCCGAAGAGTTGCCTGGTTTGCCTCCTGTAAGGGAGATAGACTTTTCTATTGAGTTACTGCCCGAATCTATGCCTATCTCACAAGCACCTTACAGAATGGCTCTAGCAGAATTGAAGGAGTTAAAGACTCAACTGTAGGAGTTGGTAGATAAGGGTTTTATTCGACCTAGCATGTCTCCATGGGGTGCTCTGGTGTTGTTTGTTAAGAAGAAAGATGGCACCATGAGACTATGCATTGATTATAGGAAGCTAAATCAAGTCACGGTGAAGAATAAATATCTGTTACTCCGTATCGATGATTTATTTGATCAGTTAAGGGGTGCTTCTGTTTTCTCAAAAATTGACTTGAGATCTGGTTATCATCGGTTGCGGATATGGGAGAATGACATAGCCAAGACTGCTTTTCGATCACGCTATGGTCATTATGAGTTTGTGGTGATGCCTTTTGGACTTACTAATGCACCCGTTGCGTTCATGGATCTCATGAATATGGTGTTTAGTCCATGTCTTGACCGCTTCGTGATTGTATTCATAGATGACATTTTGGTATACTCAAGAAGTGATAAGGAGCATGCCAAACATCTAAGAATGATATTGCAGACTTTGAGAAATGCTCAGTTGTATGCCAAGTTCAGCAAGTGTGAATTTTGGCTGAATAAAGTGGGATTCTTGGGTCATGTAGTTTCACCTGAAGGTATTAGTAGTGTGGATCCCTAAAAAGTGGAAGCAGTGTCAAATTGGAAAAGACCCACCAATGTGACGGAGATTCATTGTTTCTTGGGATTAGCAGGCTATTATCGACGCTTTGTGCAAGACTTTTCAAAAATTGCTGCTCCACTTACAAGATTGACCAAGAAGGGAGTTAAATATGAATGGTCAGATTAATGTGAGCAAAGTTGTCAAGAATTAAAGAATCGCCTAACTTTTGCGAATGTTTTTCCCCTGGGCCATTCGTTTTAAAAATGCCCAGTCTACAGAGTTCGGGTTAGTATTGGTAGGAGACGACGAGGCATAGTTACTCACTTCTCAGCCACATTCCACTAGTAGGTTACCTGTTTAACCTACTAGAGTATTTTTCGGCTTCCTCTAGTGTTTAGTAGCTCTGAATACTCTTGGGGTTTATCGTATAATTTTTCTGGTGATGTGCTAAGACCTATGTTTTAATTTAGAATATACGAAGATTCTAATTGTTATATTCTCACTCTCAGATAATTGTGGGTTGATTTAGAGGATCCCTAATAATATTTAGGAAAGTAACTCTTTAGTTTTCCGGGTTAGAGTTGTCATTTTTCAAGAGAGGTTTGCCGAGCTTTTCGGTAAATTTTCCTTGGAAGTGGACCCTGCAAGACTTACTTCGGGTTTCAAGATGAAATTCGGGGTGGGTCTTGACATAAACTCTCTTATTACACCGTGTTATACTTGTAAATATGTTACAATTACTTGTTAATACATAATATAATATAGAGCACTATAAAACTATGAAACTCTTTCTTTTGCTTACAAGTTTATTTTCAACTTTTTTTATCCGGGATTGGGCCCGTCCCGTCTCGACCAAGATAAGGTCCGGGTGGGATGAAATCTAAAAAACACAAAACCCGTCCCGTCCCGTCCCGATTTCAATGTCTGGGATAGGCCGTGGGATTAACTCTATCTTGTCCCATCTCATCCCATACCTAGCCCTACTCGTAGATTTTAATTCATTCTGACCAAAATTAATCTTTTTTTCTTTTCAATTATTCTTCGAAGTTCTATTGCGGATCTAGTGACCTTTGTTTCACCATTGATGAATGATGAGGCATGTAGCAAATCATAGCTGGCAAATATTTCACGTAATAATAAGTTAATAACTTATAAACGTCACTCACCTAGCTTTATATATATATAGGGCCGTTCAGAAGAGGACGTCCACACAGCCCTTAAAGTGCGGACATCCCTCTGTTCTTCACCGTCCGACGCTGACGACGTCTTTTCTTCTTACCGGAGGATAGCAGACCTTGATACTGAGATTTCTCTTGCTGGTGAACTCGTCGGCTACAAGTTTCCAGCCAAGCTTGATCGCTCTTGAAGTTTTCAGTTACGTTGTTAACTTTGGTGACTGTCCATAATAGAATAACAATAACATTCCTCTTCGGCCTTCTATATACAACAATGATAATTCATAATAATCTTATGAGTAAAACTTTGAGAGTCAGATGGTCATATACGTTCCTTTGTTTTTTGTCTTAACAAGCGTCACATAAAATTATAATAAAACAACGCCTATGCATAACTAGATTCAAAATATTTGAGTTAAACGATGCAATCCGCGAAGTAGACAGATAAGAGTTTCTTTGTAAAAGTGAAGAAGTTAATCCAAAGTTTCTAAAAATCACAACTGTATTCATATATAATCCAACGCCTAATAGTCAAAACAAGATTCTCACACAACAGAAGCATGCAATGCAGATAGAATAGGAACGCAAAGATCAATAGCTTCATTGCTGAAATGACCCATATTCTCGTAGCATAGATCTTCTTTTGTTATTTTGGTGAGCGCCGTATAGCTCAACTAGAACATGGACAAATGTGATGCGTGGATCATCATTGTACTGATACTGTCCTAACTTAACCACCTTTAAGGTGTTGAGTTTTCATCACAAAAGACCTTAGTACAATTAGATATGTTCTATCCACTTATAAGTTATATTTTATTTATCCATTTTCTGATGTGAGATCTTTCATCTCCAACACTCCCCCTCACATACAACCTAACTTTTTAGGTATGCACGTGGAATTCATTCAGTCTAATTCCCACATTGGAAATCGGTAATGCTTCGGTCCAATTCCCACTTTTGGAAATTCGGGTATGTGGTCCAAGGCCCATTACAAGCACTTGGTATGGTATGAGCCAATCAAAATTTTTTAGATGACAATTCGATGAACTCAAATATGGGTTCATTATGCTGGGAGACTTTCTCCTGTTACGTTGGGAGACGTAATGGAAAAACGTGGCCCGTGGATCACCATTGTACCAATACTGTCTCAACTTAACCACTTTAAAGGTGTTGGGTTTTCATCACAAAAAACTTTGGTACAATTAGATATGATCTATTCACTTATAAGTTGTATTTTAATAATCCATTTTCTGACGTGGGATCTCTTTCTTTTAACGTCGTGCGAGCTGCTTTGTCTGCTGCCCTAGCTAGCACACAAAGGAACATTGAGAAATTGCTGGATCGATCAGGTGGTCAATATGGTTTCTCTATGAGAGAGAGAGAGAGAGGTTGAAGCAAGGCTTCAATATTTGCAACTAGGCTGAGGGTATGCATGTGTAAGTGCTCATTTTGTGCACAATTCAATTTAAATATTAACAGTGGCCTGATGTGGGCGGTCGGGTTCTTTGATATATTACTCTATAATGGAGATTTTATAAGGAACTATTTGTAGGTCAAGTATGCATACACAAGAAGGATTGTTTGAGTTCTCATAAAAAAAAAACAAAAGGATTGTTTGAGTTCTTGGTTTCATCAGTTAGATCTCTGGTTTGGTGTATATATATGCTTGTGCACCATTCAAAATTATATGTCACATCTTAATTTTTCTTTATCTTTATTAAAATCGGGTAACGTTTAGATTTATATGTTTTTGTTGATCATTCACGCATCTAAAATAAAATAACACTCAGTAGTCATCTTTCACGAAGTAACATGTCCACGTACACTTAAAAAATCTAATCAATCAACAACCCAATTAAGAGATTATGAACTTAGGAAACATTTGCAGTAATGTGAGGATTCTAGATCGACTAGAAGTTGCATTGTGTGCTCTGACCTTTACTCTTTAGTGGTGACTTTGAACAATGATTCAATAACTGATTTAAGAAAAGATAAAAATGAGTGCTATCACTTTTGGGGACCTATATATGTTTATATTATGATGACTATGCCATGTTCTTGCCTCTCAAATTACAATTATTCAACTTGTAATAATCGAAATCCCACCTTGAATGAAGTAGAAATAATATTCCATGAACCCACCTGGATTTCGTTTATTCGGAAGTCATATATGTCGGAGCCCCTTTCATGCTCAGTTGTCATCTTCGTCGGGTCAACATGCATTACCAAGATACACGTTTCTTACGCGAAAGCTTTTGTCAACTAATATTGTATGCAGATTACATCAATTTGCAGGTGCTATTTTAATTACATGGAATTGGGTGCATAAAAATCTCAAATGATCACATTAGTTGTATATGTTTATGCTAATCAAGTTAAGAGTAAGGGTAGAGTGTATTAATACATATGACGTATCAATTTTGTCCTCAAGTTATAAAATAAGTCTTTAAAGTAGTAATATTATAAGTCGTTAAAGTTGTAAAAAAAAATTAGTTATAACAATAGTCTTAATTTGTCCTTAAAGTTGTAATTGAGTCCTCAAAATTGTAATATGAGTCCTCAAAATTGTAACAATTTTTTTTTTATCATTTTGAAAACTCAATTACCAGTTTAAGCATATATTTTACCACTTTAAGGACACATGATTACTAATGTTGTAACTATAAAACTTAATAACTTTTAAGACTCATATTACAGCTTTGAGGACTAATATTACTAGTTTGAAGACTCAATTTACAAAGTTGATCCATCACATCATTTACATGCATTAACACATTGTAGAATTTTCCTGAAGTTAATACTTTACTTTCAAATAGTTAGTGAATTTATACTTGTCCTCGAGCAGAATTTTCCTGGTCCTAATCAAGATATCATTTATGCATGCTTTAGTAAACTTGCTCTCATTGTACTTTTATATATGTACAAGTCCTCAAGTAGATTTCAAAGTTACATTCGTTCTCGAGTAGATTTTTATTCCGCGGATACATTATGTTTTCCTTGTGTTATCATAACATGCATATCCATACTTCAACTACAGGAGACGGATTACAGCCTAGTTCGTGGTTTTTGATTAGTTAGGACTTGTTTTTATTTTCTTATTATTCTTTGCTTTATTGATAACATTTTGTGGCTACTCAAATTCTAAGAGGCGGATTACTACCTGATCGGTGACTTGTGAGCTAATCTTATTTTGTATACCGCTTATGCCTTATGGTTAGTTTACAAATTCTTAAAATTAAAATTTTCGGACCATGATCTTTATCGTTCCTGAACAAGTATGTGTCGATATTATGCGTAATCAGGCAATTAACTATCCATTTACATCAAATCTAAACTCAAAACCTTCCACACGCAAGCTGTTCTTATGGTGAATGGGAATGGAGAGAGCTTTGCTGAGGAGGGGGTGGTAGTTGAGAAGGTTAGAGAGTTGTTTATTGCTTCTGGAGTTACAAAGTTTGTTCATGTTTCAAAGAGTTGTAATGGCTCAGCACATGAGGTAGCTTAATTTGTAGCCTGTTTTGAGGTGCGATATTTGTGGTTATGGATTAGGTCCGACTGACTCATGGAAGTCATTAATGGTGACAGACGTCCCGTAACTCAATCTAGTAATAAAGAAGGGAGTGGGGATGTTGTATTCATCACCGTTGTTTCCAGTGTTTTGTAACTTTTGATTTCTGTTCAATAAAAATTCTTAATAGTTTCCTCAAAAAAAAAAAAAAAAAAAAAAAAAAAAAAAAAACTTCGACACAAGATTCTTCTCTCTTCTTCTCAAGCTCTATGGACCAATCCAAAAAATATATATATATACTTTAAGAGTATTTGTAAAAGAGGGTCGCAAGTATTGCTAAATTTGTTTTATGTCTCAAAATATAAACAACTAATTAATGTGGTTGACAACGTAAGCTACGTAGTCTCCTATAAAGGGAGGGGTCATAGCTCCCACTATTACTTTCAAGTTGGTAATAAGTTGCTAGCTGAGGTAGAAGTTTGTTGCCCAAACATGAAGTATTCCACCTCTTGCTTTCTGCTACTTCTGTTCATATTCTTGGTAATCACATGCCAAGCACTCTACATAGCTTCATTCAGTTTCTAATGTCATCAACAACATAGATTTCCAATTTCAATTCAATTCTCAAACTAATCATCAACCCTTTTTTGTCTGAACAGTTTTCGGAGATCACCCACGCGAGAAAGGACATGGGAGACTACTGGAAGAGCGTGATGAATGATCAGCCCATGCCAGAAGCCCTTAAAGACATCTTCGCCCATCAAGATGATGATGTGCCATCTCTCTCTGCTTCAAAAAACAAGGACCACCGTTTTGTTAGAGACTTCGACATTAGGCCTAATGTCATCATATATCACAGTGCCCATCATCACCATGCTGATCATCAGCCTGAAGAAATGATGCATGAGATGCAACCAAAACCTTATATTCAAACTGTCAACCATGGTTGAAGTAATCCATGAGTATATATATGGTTGCAAACCTTGTCAAGTTTGAAATACCAGAGCTAGCTAGTAGTGTCTAAATAGATTTTCGTCATTCGTCTTTGGTGCTTCGGTTGTGCTTGGAATTCCTCAGGTTTCAATGATATTATGTTTAGACGTCTTTAGACTATCTTAAGGCAGCGAATCAGCGATAATTAACTGCATGTTTATATAAGCTTTTTCTGGCTAATTGTTGCTTATAATCATTTTTTTGATTTCAGTCAGAAACATAACCAGCCAAACTAAAGTCATATATGCTGTCAGATTCTAGATCTCTACCAAGGGGTTTGAAAGCCCTTTCTGACTTTGCTTATGAAATGCAAGTTTTAATCTAATGAGGAACTTTGAAAGTTTTGAAAGGCAAACAACATTGCCAGCTGCATCATGAGTCTTTCATTTTTTTTTCCTGCTATACATTATCAACATAATTAGACTAATTCAAAACTCCGAAGGATACAATTCAAAGTAGATAAGATAGGGATGAAAAATTTCGTTGAAAAATAAAAAAGAAAAGGATTGATTTACAAATTAAGGATAAAACCAACCGGTTTCACTTAGCTAATCCATCAAAAACAATACTGTTCTAATTTTTGTAACTCCCAGCTCCTTCTGCATATTTTGAGCCTTCTAAGTGTGCATGGTGCTTAATTGTGTCAGTTTTTGTTATTTCCAAGGCGGAAACCCCTTTGACGGTTTGGCTGCATTATTTCCTTGCTTCACATTTCATGTGTGTTCTCTTCAGTTTTTGTCAGTTTCATGATTTTTAGACTTCTGCTCACATGCTCTGTACTTCTCTTATAAACCATCCAAAATCAGTTTCTGAAACCATAAATAGGAATCGGCATTTCTTGCTGGTTTGTTTAATGAGTTTACGCTTTGAAGAGGTAGAAGTGAGACCTCGATCTGTAAGAAAAACGTGATAAGCTAGACAAGACAAATGATGGAGTCGTATAAAACGCTTCGGATATGGAGGTTTGTGATTATTACTGAACAAACCAACTGCATTTTGAATTGAAAAATTTCATCATCAACTTCCCTAAATTGGCTGCTTCTTGCCACATTTCACTCACTTGAGTAAAAAAATTAGTCTTTGGCCAAACTCCAAACCAAAGTCTAAGGTGGGTGAGAGCTGCAAAGTTTTTGTGCTGTGTCCTTTTGATAATATGTCAACAAAAGCAATTGCTCCTTTTCAATGTCCAGTTGAATTAAACTATATGTTGCATAATCTGATAATTGCATATTTGCACTTGCAATGTCACAGATCCCTTCAAGCGGTTTGACAATTGATTGAAATCATTTTCTATTTTATGACTGTCATTTTGCAAACCAAGGCAAGACTAGATCGGTTTACTGTAACTATTCATCGAGAAGCATTTTCAGAATTGTATATGCAAATGTTAACCTTTTTTTTTTTTTTTTTTGTAATTTATGCTTGCTTGTAACAGATAGCCTCTTGTAAGCAAATTAAGTTGAATCTTTAATATAACTTTCTAATTCTCTGTCACTTCGGTGTTAGTATATGTCCCTATTGAAGAATCAAAACATTGAACAAGTTCATAGCAGAATCAGTTTGAATACGTAAGTTGTTGTGGGAGACCGCTCTCTGTGCGAATTCCCTTGTAACCCTTAACCAGATTTTCATCCTCAACATAAGTTATAGTCATGTACTATTTATTCTGCACTATCTTATTAGACTGAGGTTGATGTTGGAACCCATACAAGATTATCAGCAGCAAAGAAATGACACACAGCAGAAGTCCCAGGCTTGATTCTAAGCACACTGAATGATACATGATTAGGGCTCCATTCAGAAGTATCCAAATGACAGACAGCAACAGCGTCAACTCTATCTCCATCTTCACCCCCTAATTCAATTTTGTACACCTTGTTCACACTTTGTTGGCTATGACAATAGAAAACTGCATAAGGGTAAGGCATGGTGTGACATGCCACCATCTTTGGAGCATAGATCTCTTTAGGCTCTTTCAAAATGGTATAATTCTGGAAAAGGGTAGTTGAATTTGTGAGATGGGCAGTGGCTACAGCAGTGAAAGGGGTGTTTGGTCCTAGCATGCCATGACTGAAGTCCAGCATGGATTCTAAGCAAGTGGGACAGAATTTGGTCTCTCCTTTGATGGGTTCAATCTCACATTGCCTAAGAGTGTCTTCCATGGCTTTGGCTTGGGGAGAGTTTTTGGAGAAAGAGAAGAACTCAAGGAGGCCGGGGAGTTCCTCTGTTGAGAAAGGAATCGAATCAGCTTCACTTCTTGGAAAGAAGCGAGGAGATTTTGAAGGGTTTCTTTTTGGGAAATAGATTGGCATGGTTTTGCCAACCTTTAAGTCATTGATGGTGAAGAAAATCATATGTGAAGGGTCCATGTGATCCATGTGGGATGATGAATGATGAGCAGGAATTCTTTGATCCATATGCTTCATCAAGTTGTGTGTTGTTTCCAACTCTGTCAGCTTCCTGCATGAAATTCCCTGTACACGCTGCATTTTAGCATAGTCTGAAATTGTTAGAAGCTAAATCTATGGGAAAACAAGAAAGGGAAACACTTCAAAAATTTAAGACTTCAGCTCAATTTATGATGTTTCTTTTTCTCTAACAACTCAAAATAGATACAAATTTGCTATGCTGCAAGATCATCAATCTTGTCAATTATATACAAGAGAAGAATGGATTGAGAAGTATAGTCTTTTGTTTACCATGACCAGTAGTAGCAGAAGATGAAGCAAGGGGCACCAGAAAGCAAGACCTGAACCCATGTTTCTTCTCTTATAAGAACTTATTTCCCTCTTCAGAGAGCACCAACATGTGACCAGCCAAATATATAGAAAAGATGTTCCCTTTTTTTTTTTTTTTTTTTAAGAAGGCGGGTGCGGCTGTTTTTGAACCTTAATTAATGAAATTATAGAATACAAAGAGGAGGAGGAGAGGGGGGCGTATAGGCTTAAACCCCAAATTACAATAAGTAACGTATTCTAACATACACCAGTTAGCAAAGAGTGTGTCATTGACAACTCTAATTACTTTGACAAAGCGGTGACATAACGGAAAAACAATTGTAGTAAGGACAAGCATCGTAACGATTAAAAGTGCAGCTTTCTTATTATGTTGCCACACAGAATCATATCCGGCGACCTTATGTTTCATCATACCACTAAGAGGTTGCGACCATTTGACAAGGCTAGGAACTCGTAATTTACCTAATTTACCTAGGACAGACAAGGCACGCAGGTGCCAATACCAGGACGACGCCCACATCTCCTTTTTGAAAGGAGTAAGTAGCTAAAATCTAGTAAAAATAAATAACATGTTCATAATAGTACATGTAGATATATAGATCGAGTAGTCTGGTTTTAAAACCAAGTATGCAGCTATGTGCGCGCAATTTTCTTTAAGTTTTACACAAACTGTTTCTACTTGTGTTAATTAGTAATCCAAAGAAAAGAGGAAATTTATCAGTGAGCTGTGGCTTAGTTGGTTAAGGTGTTTAACTGACAACTTTGAGGTCATAAGTTCAAATCTCACGATATATGTAGGGTGTGTGAGTTATTAATAAAAGTTAAAAAAAAAAAAACTTGTGTTAATTTTTACATATTAATTAGTAATCCAAAGAAAAGAGGAAATTTATCTTTTATTAGTAGTTTCATTTCTTTGAATATGTGCTGCGTGATCGTGCGTGCATGAGAGGTTAACTTGATGGAAGAGGCTATTTGAGTTTTCTTTATGGAGAATCACAGTTTGGGATCTTTGTTTATATATATATATATATATATATATATATATATATATATATATATATTATATAGATTAGGGTTTCGGGAAAATTTTGGGTTTTCAAAGGTTTTAGGGTTGTTCAGGATGATTGGCCTATTATCTATTGCTTAGAGCACCAAGTCTGATAACGTGTTGTAGAGTATGTGAATACGAGAATAAATGTCTACTCATTCATTGATAGATTGGCCTTTATATAAACATTACATAGAGAATCCCTGTAAATCAGGGTTTGATATCTAACAGATATTCTAGTCTAATAAGGTGAAGATTTGGTCATGACACATCATCAAAGATAGGAACGTAAATTCCTTCAACAATATATATATATATATGTATATATGTATATATATACTCAACAATGAATGAATAGACATTTATTCTCGTATTCACATACTCTACAACACGTTATCAGACTTGGCGTCCTAACTAAGAGATAATAGGCCAATCATCCCGAAAAACCCTAAACCCTTCGAAAACCCAAACTTTTCCAGAAACCCTAATCTGCCCGTTTCGTTTTTCCCGATTTCCGGCTGGATTTTCCTCTGTCCACGGCAGGAATTTAATCTACAAAAAACCCTCAACATTCTAGTTCTAACCCCACTGGTCTCACCCTGTGAACCGACCGGAAGGTTCCTAAACCGGCCGCTGGAAGTTTCCTGAACCGGTCGCCGGAAGTTTCCAGACCGCCGCCGCCTCTAACCACCAGTTGACTACCTTCCCGTGCTCCGATCGACTTGATTTTTGGACATCAGCTTCCTCTTCCAATGGTGCTCTTCCTATCAAAATTTCAGCTCCGAACTCGAAGCAGAAGTAGGTGAAAAGTTATTTATTCTCTCGGAAGCCTCTAGAAACCAAAGATTTCAAAATTGCTCGTCTTCCAAGGAAAGCTAGAAAGGTTTCCAACACTCAGTCGAAGCCTGCAATTGACTCAAACTCATCGAGGTAAATTTTTAATTAAGGTTACTGTTTTCCGAATTTTAATTCATAGTTCGGGCTTAGTAGCCTTTCCATCTATCCTCTCTCTATGACAAGATTGGGTTTTAGGGGGGAATAGGGTTTGAGAGTTTTGTTGGGGCTCCCATCCTCTATTAAACCTTGAGACTGCAAAATACGTGTCACCATATATTTGCGATTGCAATTACGCGTCGCTGCGACAGCTGTGAGCATCGCCTACAAGGGAAGGATCGATTGTGACTGCGATTACGTGTCCCTTGCTTTTATTTGCATCGATTTTATGACCACATCATTGGTTCACTAATTCCAATCCCCTTTGTTTTTGTAGATGAATGCGCCTCCAAGGCCTAAGTTTGAGATCCTCGATGTACGAGACAATAATTACCTTTAATGGGCATCCGATGTTACACGATTATTCGTCAAAAAAGGATTTACTTCCACTATTTTTCCTCTTGATGGCCCAGATGCGGTTTCCAGTGAGATGATCAAAGCCTAAGCCCTCATGTTTCTGAGGCGCCATATCCATAAGGAATTGAAGATGCAATATCTGATAATAATGGATCCCAAAAAACTGTGGGACGACTTGAAGCTCCACTTTGATTACATACATAATGTACTGTTTCCAGCATTGCCGGCAGGATGGCAAACCATCTGCCAACTTCTATTGCATTCAACTCAGCTCAATGGTTTTCCTTGCTTTCATTACAGTTCTAATGCTCATATGCATGAAGATTGTCGTGCCAGCGAGGATGCTAGAGACACCTACAGAAGACACAAGCAATACTTGGCTCAAGAAGCTAACTTTATTGGGGAAGATGACATTGGTGTTGAGCCTTCCACCAATCTCACCATAGCAGATTTCGAAGCTAAGAAGCAAGCTAAGGAGAGATTTGGATGCTGTAGATTTTGATTAAACTCTTTTGATTAGATGTTTTTTCTCTGCTATTTTCTGTTTAGCACTTGTTTAGCCACAATTACTTTCAACTTTTCAGTCAGTTTTTATGGAATTAAACATCCTTTGATGTATTTTCCAGTTGGCATTAATAAAATCTCTCCTTTATGTTCAAATGTGTTGAATGGATTGAGAATTTTATTCCCTTATGATTGGTTTGAATTGCACAAAGCTAAACGCTTCATTACATGGCAAACATGCTAAATCCACATGTGTTTGTGGTCCTTGAATTGGTTGTGGCATAAAGAATGGCAAAACATGAGAACAATTGCAAAAAATTAGCAAAAATACACCAAGGTAGCAAGTTGCCATGTATTGGCAGTGTTGCAACACCCCTCAGGCGCCCCTGAGCATCCCTAATGCACGCTAGGCAGCTGCTTGAGCCCCTAGAGGGCCCTTGCCGCAACATACTGAGCCCTAGTGTCGGCTGTGAGCCCCTAAGGGGCCCTGCCGCAAGCTGTCGAGACCTGCCGCACATCTGTGTCGGCAGCGCGCCCCTAGCGAGCCCCTGCCGAGCCCATGCCAGTAACAGGTCCCCTGCCGCGCCCCGGCCACGCCCATATGCGTCGCTGGGTGCCACTGAGCTTCATTGAGCCTCGGCCGCGCCCCTGCCATGCCGCGCCCCAGTGTGTCCCACGAGCCGACAGGCCCTCGGCCACGCCCTGTTGCATTGCCTCTCGCGCTAAGCGCGCTGTCGAGCCCCTGTGAGCCCCTAGTGGGCCCTTGCAGTCTGCCAGGGCTGCGAGCGCATTGCTAGCACACTTTTGGTGCTGATGTCGTCCCTCTAGGCCGGCCACATGATATGACTTCATGAAAGTGATTTTCATGCCGTGTAATTGCACTCATTCAGGTTCCATTCCTACAAAGGATCCAAGGTGATATTTGTGGACCTATCAAACCAAAGTGCAGACCATTTCGATATTTCATGGTTCTTTTAATGCATCAACGCGTTGGTCACACGTTGCTTTGCTATCCATAAGAAACGTTGCATTTGCTAAACTCCTAGCTTAAATTATTAAGCTCCAGGCTCACCACCCTGATCATCCAATCAAGTCTATTCGATCGAACAATGCTGGAGAGTTTACGTCTAAGTCTTTTGACTACTATTGCATGTCTATCGGGATTGAAGTAGAACATCTCGTAACCCATGTGCATTCACAAAACCGTCTTGCAGAAGTTTCAATTAAGCGCTTACAATTGATTGCCCGGGCCTTGTTGATGCGCACCAACTTGCCTGTTTATGCCTGGGGTTATGCAATTTTACATGCAGCTGCACTTATTCATTTTAGACCCAACCATTTAGTGTGTACCAGTTGGTAATTGGATATGAGCCTAACATTTCACACTTACGCATATTTGGTTGCGCGGTTTATGTGCCTATTACGCCTCCACTGCGTACTAAGATGAGTCATCAAAGACGATTAGGTATTTATGTTAGCTATCAACATCCTACGATTTTTCGCTATTTAGAACCTTTGACAGGAGATCTATTTACTGCAAGATTCGCAGATTGTCTCTTTGACGAGACATTCTTCCCGCCGTTAGAGGGAGACATGATTGTTTCTGTTCCAATTGAACGTCGAGAATTAACATAGTCTGACCCCACTATGTCTCGTTATGATCCCTGCACTTCTGACAGTGATTTAGAAGTTCAGTGTATTCTCGATCTTGGTAGAGTTGCAGATTCGATGTCTGACTCATTTAACGATATCACAAAAGTGACAAGATCAATTATACATGCTGCAAATGTTCCTGCAAGGTTAGAAGTCCCCACAAGAGGGACTTTACCTGCCGCACCCGGGCCCAGATATGGCTTCTTGGACACGTCGGATGTTCATGGTGGCGGCCGCGGCCTCGGCTCTCACCAGGAAGAGGGGGAGACATGTTGGTTCAATAGATACTATGCTACGCAAAAGGCGTGACAGTAAGGCACAAAATGATCCACTCATCATCAACACTGTGAATCCTTCACATGAGATTGTCTCTGACTATAGTTATGTCCAAGAATCAATGTCAGCGTATCTGGGGGACGCCTCAGATCCAATATTGATGTTCGAGAACAAAGAAATCTCACTAATTTTTACCAATGCACACGGTATGATGGAAAGAAGTTCCATGACTATTAATGATTCTTTTACGTATTCCTTCGCTCAAGTGATTATCGACGACGATGAGATTGAACCACGCTCTGTTGCAGAATGTCAACGTCAAGTAGATTGGCCAAAATGAAAGGAAGCAATCCAAGCTGAACTAGACTCTCTAGCGAAAAGGCAAGTTTTCGGTCCTTTAGTGGTATGCCCACCGAATGTGAAGCTTGTTGGCCATAAATAGGTCTTTGTTCAGAAGCGAAATGAGAAACATGAAGTCATGCGCTATAAAGCGCGACTCGTGACGCAAGGATTTTCTCAACGCCCTGGAATTGACTACGGGGAGACATATTCTCCCGTTATGAAAGTCATTACCTTTCGCTACTTAGTCAGTTTAGTAGTGTCTGAAAAACTGAGCATGCAACTTATGAATGTGGTTACTGCATATCTCTATAGGGATCTTGATTCAGAGATATATATGAAAGTGTCTGATGGACTTTCACTACGCAAGTCAAGTGACTCTAAGCCACAGAGTGCCTTTGCATTAAAGTTGCGGCGTTCACTATATGGATTGAAACAATCCAGACGAATGTGGTATAATCGTCTAAGTGACTACTTGATTGAGAATGGATATAAGAATGACAATCTTTGCCCATGCGTGTTCATGAAAAGAACAAGTACCAGATTCGCTATAGTAGCTTTCTATGTTGATGACATGAATATCATTAGTAATCTCAAGGAAATTGATGAGACCGTGACCTACTTGAAATCAGAGTTTGAGATGAAGGATCTTGGGAAAACTCAATTTTGCCTAGGCTTAGAGCTAGAGCATTGAGAGACTGAAATATTGATTTACCAGTCAGCTTATGTTCAAAAGATGCTCACGCGCATTAATATGGACAAAGCTCATCCACTTGGGACTCCCATGGTCACGCAAAGTCTGGATATCAAAAAAGACTCATTCCGTCCTAAAGAGGAGGATGAGGAATTCCTTGGAGCAGAAATTTTGTACCTAAGCGCTGTCGTAGCTCTCCTATACTTGGCACAATACACAATACCAGACATTGCATTCTCAGTAAACTTGTTAGCTAGATTTAGCTCTGCACCAACACAACGTCATTAGACTAGTGTTAAGCACATCTTCAGGTACTTGAAGGGTTCAATTGATTTGGGTTTGTTTTTCCCTTACAAAATCGAAGTTGAGAACATGAATGTTGATGTTTCAATTGAAAATTGCATTGCAGGCAGTTTGACTGAGCCCCTAAGGGCCTCTGCCATTAGGGGTGGGTTCGGTTTTCACCTAAAACGGGAAACCAAACCAAATAAAAAATTCGGTTTGGTTTGGCATTTTTTGAGACCTTGAACTGAAAACCAAACCAAACCATGGTTCGGTTCGGTTTCGATTTTTCTTCTTCTTTTTTAAAATAATTTTTCTTAAAATTTGTATGCTTTTGGCTTAGTAAAAAATTATCGTATTTTAAGTTCTTTTTTTTTCTTCTTCCATTACTTGTTTTTATAAGCACATATAACATATCAATAAAACATTTGACAATAATTCTTCAACAAACCAATAATTTATAAACCAAATAGATACTTTAAAAGTTTAATACTTAAAAATTTCGAAAGTATTGGGAATTGACCACACTAGCGCACCATAATTTTAAAACTTCTAAAGTTCATCTTGAACAGAAAATATAGACTCCATAGTTTAAAGTCCATCTAAATAAATTCCGAATTTTAAAGTTTAAAAATCATAAATTTGAATAATAAAGAGAAAAATAAATTAAATATTAGAGTCTGTCATCTAAAGTTCATAAGAATAAGGTCTTCGATTTTAGAGGTAACATATCACTCTATATACTCCACATACACGACACCTAAAACATTTCTATATGTACATAAAACAAAAATAAAAAGCAAAATATTAGAAAAGACAAACATATAATTATATAGAACATAAAACCTAAAATCATATTATTCAAATCAAAAATTTAATACAAAAATAAAGAAAACCAAACCAAACTAATTTGGTCTAGTTCGGTTTTTCTTAATTCGGTTTGGTTTTTTTCAGTTTGGTTTTCTCCGGTTTTGGTTTGGTTTTCGGCTCGGTTTTTTTCGGTTTTCGGTTTCAAAATTCCACCCCTACCTGCCATGTCAATCAGTAGCTTGGCAGAACAAGGCAGCGCGAGCGCGCCCATGCCACAGCCTCCCTACGCGGGCAGCGTGCAGCGCACCCCTGTCGTTCCCCTGGATGCATCTGTCGTGCCCCTACGCGCATCTGCCGACGTTGTTGTGCAGCAGCCGCGCCCCTATGCATGCAGCGCTAAAGCCGAGCCCCTATCGTGTTCGGCTGAGCCCCTACAGGGCCCCTACACGTCCTCAAGGGCTTCCAATGTCGCAATTGAGAAAATTTTGGCTCCCAACCAAAATCCTACTTCCAAAGCTCCTTCTAGCTCAAAATTGACGCAATGTGGCATTGTTCCCTATACTGAGACACCAAATGATGTGTTAGTCGGTTTTGCTGATGTTGGGTATTTGTCAGGCCCACACAAAGGACGTTCCCAAACTAGGTATGTGTTTACCATAGGAACTACATCGATTTCTTGGAAATCTACCATGCAAACCCTTATTGCTACTTCCTCGAATCATTCATAGATTATTGCACTACATAAAGCAGTCAAAGAATGTGTTTGGCTTCGCTCTGTAATAACTCATATTCAAGAATCCAGTGGATTGACATCTACCATTGAAGCACCAACTTGTATCTATGAAGACAATGCGGCATGCATTGAACAAATGAAGTTAGGATTTATCAAGGGTGATAATACTAAACATATCTCGTCTAAGTTCTTCTACAATCAGCAACAACAACAACTTTTAACCAAGTGAGTTCCAAGGACAATGTAGCAGATTTGTTTACCAAGTCTCTACCCAAATCTACTCTTGAGAAGCATGTGTGAAGTATTGGTATGCGTCGCTTATCTGAACTCCATGATTGATTGATTATCAGGGGAGTTGATTATGTAGACATCAGGGAGAGTCTATGACACATGTTTTACATTTCAAGTTGTAGTTAGCGCGTTGTGCTCTTTTTCCCTTCGACCAAGTCTTTTATTTTCACCCAAGAGGTTTGTTTTACTTGGCAAGGTTTTTACCGATGCAACGTTCATTCGTTATGTGATTCTGATACGCGACACAAGGGGGAGTGTTGAAAGAATTTACATTCTTATCCTTGATGATGTGTCTTGACTAAATCTTCACCTTTAAAAAAAAAACTTTTATTAATAACTCACACACCCTACATATGTCGTGAGGTTTGAACATCAGTTAAACACCTTAACCAACCAAGCCACAGCTCCCTGACTAAATCTTCACCTTATTAGACTAGAATATCTGTTAGATATCAAACCCTAATTTACAGGGATTCTCTATGTAATGTTTATATAAAAGTCAATCTATCAATGAATGAGTAGACTTTTATTCTGGTATTCATATACTCTACAACATATATATGTATGTATATATATATATATCTTTCTTGGCTAAGGATGTCCTTATTTATTCTTACGGTGCGGATTTCCACTTTAGACTCACTTTTCAATCGAATTTTCACATCTCCACCGTCTAATCTTTAAATACTAATGTATAGATAATCTCTCAAAAATTTCAGCTTAATTCTTTATATGCCATTAGCCTTTCTTCATGTTTTGTCTTGAATAGCTACGCATCATTACTTAGGTGACACGTAATCCATTTAAGGATTTGGTGCACAAATCCATTTATTTACAGTGAGGGCTCTTATAAGACATTTCTTTTTTAATTTTCTCATTTAACTATTTGCTTTTGTGGCTCATATATTTTCCGGTTTTTTAAAATAATGCTATCCCCTACTCCTAGGAGGATTCGCATTATTATGCGGGATATTCGTATTCTGACTTCACATACCTACTCCTTCATTCGGCATGTCTGGCGACTGGCGTGAGGCCGCTTTCCTGAAAAATGCACTTGCTCATCTTGCTCATTCATCTACAATGAATAGTTGGACTCTGATAGCAAGAACGTTTGCAAAGCGTTGGGAGACCTCACCATACATGGATGAATGAAAGAGAGAGAAACTGATTGTGCTGAGATGCCAAAAATTGTATCAAATAGACATTAACTAGAGAACTTACTATGATTTCCTTATTTAGGTGATCATCTAGCTTCTTAAATAAATGAAAAATTAAAAACATGTTTATTGCTAAAATGATGCCACTCCAATTTCTAATAACATTGAAATTTAACTCATAATCTAACATGTAATCGTAGCTCTCTTTCTTTTCTTCTTTTTTTATGTACTTGGCATGGGCTAAACCTAATTCTTTATCACTTAATTAATAATCTAACATGTAATCGTAGCTCTCTTTCTAACTCACGACGTATGTGCATTACCTCTCTCGGTTTTTCAAGCTTAATAATTACAATTTTGATGTGCGCCAAATGTAGGCTGCCTTTTTTTTATGGAAAAAGAATGTTGCATTGAATTTATTCCTACACATAACATTTTTAAAAGAAAACTGAATTAATCCATTGGAAGAAATAGTTTCGAAATATAGAAATGATGGAGGTGGATGAAGAATCCGAACTCACTTCTCTGTTGATAATAATGATTTGAATTACCGGTCTATAATTATTGATGACATTCATGAGCTAAGAGTGTCAACTTCAGATTGGAGAAAAATCCCTAAGAGAGCAGCGGCAGCCAGCCTCTCTAATCGAAATCGTGTTCGTCTGGTGGCAAACGATATTGTACGCGCCTCCATGCTCTGTCGGCTTCTTGGTGTGGCTATAGGAAATTCGTGAAGGAAGTGTTAAAGGGAAACTCTTAATGAAGCTCCATGAAGGTGATTCTTGGATGACAGGTTTGAATTCGAAGTTCAAGCAGATGTTGCTTCAATAGTGATCAAAAGGTAGTTCGGGGTTCGAGCATCGATCGGCAAGGCATCCCTTTTTCTCGGTTTGCATCGCAAACTTGTGATGGGATGGCGTTCATGATCTGCTTCGTCGGGTTTTATGGAAAAACCGGGCCCTTTCGGGTTTGCTTGGTTTTCTGATGGTGGGGGCTCAGAATGGCTATATTTGGTGGTATCGGTTGCTTCTGATGCAACCCCGGACGAAAATGGTGGTGATATGGTCGATGTCGAGTTCTGGGATTGTCGTTTCGGCCGAGCTTGGACTTGTCTGCTTTGAGCTTGAATCAATTATGACGCCTATATTATTGGAATACGATATCATACTAAATGTAATTAACAGATACATTATATATTTAAGTATTTAACCAAGATTAGCCGGTGAAAGATGCGATTTTTGTGATGATATATCCAAAGAATCAACATTGACATGTTGCAAATTAACATAGCCAAACCTTTTCTTGTACGAAATTGCATATCTTTGGAAGCTTCCAAATTAACATTGCTATATCCGCCATGCACGATTACACCCAAGTCTTTTATTCATTAATTATGTACACCATTGTAATTGAAGAATGTAATTCATCGTCAAACCTGACAAGATTCTCAAGGTTTATCTTCACTCCATCGAGACAAATGTTCTGCTCTAATTTTCCAATAAGTAACCTCAAGGTTTCATATCATTCAAATATCGAAGGAAGCCTTCTTGTATAGCATTGTAACCATGAACTCTCTTTGTGTCGTCTTAGCTCTTCTCTCATTTCTATCATTGGTAAGAATTGCATTTTAATTAGTTTCTTTTCTATGACCAATGATAAATGTTAAGCTCTATGTTTGCTATACTGACCTAAGAGAATTTCAGTTACAGTCGTAAATATTCCTTGATTAGTGTCATAGCCCGATCAACTCAATCTCCCACAAGTTCTTGATAAGACGAACCTAGCCAAGATCTCACATGTATTTGCATGGAGTGTCTTTCATAAGGAGTGAGAAGTTATGACAGTTAAAAGTTTAAATCATGAACATGAACTATTTTTATTATCATCATTAATAAAATATGATTTCTAAAATTCCTCGTATCGATTTCATAATTTTTTCTGTGTTCTTGGTGGTGTAAAGAAATTCGGTTTCATAACTTTTTTGTCTTTCTGTACGTGGTGTGGAGCAGTTCGCTACAACTACAGAATCAAGGGCCGGAGGCTTCAAAGAAAATGTCATTACAAGGCACCCAATGCCAGAACACATGTTACAACTCCTGTAAGAAAAATATGACATTGATAATAATGTCGGTCTTTCTGATGAAAAAGATGAGAAAACCGACTGCGAGGATCTGAAAAATAATGACACTAACCTTAAGATGACTGAAATTGAATGGACAGACACTAACTCATCAGTGTTATACACTGACGATAGTGAAGTAACAGAATCCAGTATTCTTGAAGAAAAACCAGAGTCTAGTTACATGTCATATGAAGCCGAATCCAAATGGCCTGAAATGAATGCTTTTGATGAAGACTCTGAGCAAAGGCCATATATTTCTATTTACAACAACTGAGGGGCATGAAATACTAGTGCACTTTATATGTTGTTGTTTTTTATCAAGTCTAAGTTCTTATGACTGTACGTAATTAAGATCTATGCAGTTGGGTGAGTGTATATATTTGAATTATGTTCAAACTCTAAGCTTCAAACTAGATATATATGTTTTTATCATACAATCCTATAATTAAGAAGTTAACTACGTTGCTTTCGACCCTAAATGCAATTGGTGAATAGCTGCGGTATCTTTATTTATCATCCTTTTTCACATGAATTTTATTAGCTAATCAGATAATCGTTTCTCTGGAAAGATGTAAAAGAAAAACCATATTAGATCGGTTAATCAGTATGAGATACAAACCCCTTGAGAAACTTTTGCAAATATACGTAAAAAATTTTAAAGTACATATGTTAACCGATGAAATATGAAAAAAAAAAAAAACATGCACTTAGGTGAACTTAAACAAACTCATGAATAGATGGTTTGATTGCACTTATCATACTATTTGATGATTTAAATAAAAATTACCTATTAAATTTTAATTGTTTGCAAAATAAATGCTGGGTTGCCTGCACCTTGGTGCATGCATATAAAGTTTTCGTGCAAAGAAAAGTTGTGTGGTATTATCACAATTCATAAGTAGTTGAGTTGATAAGAGTCAAAGTGTGAAACCTTATATATATCCAATTTGAATTCCATCGACAATTTCTATTTTTGTGGCCAGGAGAATGAAGTGTTCAAACATAATATCCTGATACAAATTAGTCTTTAAACCTAGAAAGCTGGCGGAGAATGAAATTACAGTAAAACCTCAATAATTTAATAATCGATAAATTTATAATCTTGATTAAATAATATATATATTTTTCGGTCCCAAAATAAGAAATTAATGCAAAATTGGTCTTGATCAATTAATAAATCTCGATTAAATAATATTTTTCGGTCCAAACATTATTAATTTATAGGTTAACTGTATTAATGATAACTTCTAATCAAGAAACGACCCTATAAAGGAAGTAGCCCGACCACACAGGAACTTTCCTAGAGGACGTAAAAATTCATTCAAAGTTAATTGGATAAGGAAAAATAGTTAGCTCGACTAATACGTAATAGGGGAAGACAAAAAAAAAAGAATTGAAATTTGTTTAGTCCTTGTGGTTTTATTTTAATCTGAATAATCATTAAAGTCACAATTTTTCATCTAAATAGTCCTTATGGTTTTATTTTAATCTGAATAGTTCTTAAAGTCATGATTTTTCATCCAAATAGTCATTCCGACAATTTTTTCAGTTAAAGGTCATAAGGACTATTTGGATGAAAAATTATGACTTTAAGGACTATTTAGATTAAAATAAAATGATAAGGACTATTTAGATGAAAACTCGTGACTTTAAGGACTATTTAGATTAAAATAAAATTATAAGAACTAAACAGATGTCGACTTCAAACCACAAAGACTATACAATATTTTACCCCAAAAAAAGAAGAAACTTATTTCTGTAATTAAAGAGAGCCTAGAAGTAGCTCACTCCAATTTAGATATAAAGATTAAGAACACAGCAACACTACTACAGATTTGTCAACACACAACGGTGGAACACCATTGTGTGACTATAGGTTTTCCATTGTATATCTCAGGCTTGTCTGATTGAATCTTCAGACAAGTGTGAAAATCACCGTTGTGTGATCACATTTTGCTCAATAGTTCAATACTTTCGTTGTATAAGTCGTTGGGCAGATCGATCCCATGCGCAGCATCGACAAGTCCACTCAGACAACAAACAATAAAACATTTTCGTTGTATTTTTACCCTTTCAGACAACTGTTGGTTTTCATTTCTACCGTTGTGTGTTTTTCAGTAAGCTACAACAGTTTATTCCCTATCTTTACTGTTGTGTGACGTTGAATAACCTACAACTGAAATATTTGGACCGTTGTATCACACAATAGATATAGCAATTTGCTTTCTTGTTTGATGAGAATCATACAACAGTTGCATTTTCATGTGGTCAGACTTTGTTGTCCAAGTTTTACACACACAAGCATCACAAAAGAAACTGCTGCACAAATTGACTGATACCTTAAAACATTGCATTTCAGCTTCCATATATATCATTCAAGCTTCCACAAACAACATTACAGCTGAATAATAAACTAAAAACAAGCAACTAGTTAAGCTCCTAGATAGTCTTACTTATCCAAAAGCATTCCAACATGAGAAATGCACAAAGTACGTACTACCATATAGCTATTCCGAATATATAGAAACACATACATATAGAAAGCACCAAGTTCACCAAAACAGACCAGATCATGCACCCTACAAGTATTTGCTAATGATGAACTTTGCCCACTCATTCCTTGACACATCCAAATCATCTTAGGTGTGGACAAGTTTGTTTCTCATGTCCCACTGAAAAACATAATGTTAATCAGTAAACCAAACCTTCAATCAATTGGGGAAATGCATGATTTTACGAGATCATTTTTAGTTGATCGGATAACACAAAAAAGGAAGGAAAATAAGTAGTTAAATAATCAGAAAACAGGCAAGTGAAGTGAAGATCAAGTCACTCTCATCAACTCAGACAAGAAAATAAAGTATCAACATTTCAACAAAACATAGATGCAAACAAGAAAATGATAGTAATTTCAAATACTAGTTGTTTGTGAGTGAAAGTGTTTCTACCTGCTTCGTCCCGAGCCGGGAAGGGGTCGCGAGGCGAAGCGAAGTAGAATTCTTTGGGTCTTTCACTCCGAACCTGCACAAGTGACAGCGTCACGGGGCCGGGACTGGGATGGCCCAGTCTTCGACTCTCCGATGCTTAAGTTAGCTTTGAGCACTTGCAAGGTAGAGGAGTGTGAAAGAGAGTGAGTATGTACCTTTTATGGTAGCTTGAGCTTGTTTTATAGGCCAAGCTTGGGTACCTTGGCCTTAGTCTCCAATGTGGGACTACTTGCTAGTCTTTGTGGTGTCTTCCCTTTTGGGGGTGTTTTGTCGCTAGAGTGATTTTAGCAAGCAGTTTGTTACCGGCCCTTCATTCTTTGGATACCCGTGAAGGGCTCACCAGGGCTATCTCGACAGGGTAATTGTACTTTATTCTCGGCTCAGCCAAGTATTTTGGCTATGTACTAACAAGTCCCCAAGTCCCCAGTCCGAGAGAGTTCTTGGGTGGGGAGTTATTCTAGAGATGCTGAGTATAGGTTTTACCCGGGTGCGGGAGGCATGGTGCCGAGTCCCCAAGTCCCCACGCGAGAGTTGTGAGGTGACAGGGGTGATGTTTTGAAGTTGACGAGAAGAAACGTTTCCGGGCAACACAGTTCGCGGTTGATTGGCGGGACTCGTTATTGAGCGTTGCAGGCCGCTGCGTGGCGAGTCAGTCTGCGCTTGGCTAGCGAGACTATCGTTGTTGAGCGTCGCGGGCCGCTGCGCGGGCGAATCAGTACGCGCTTGGTTGGCGAGACTGTCGCTATGTGGCGAGTCAGTTCGCGCTTGGCTGGCGACTGTCGCTATTGAGCGTTGCGGCCGCTGCGTGGCGAGTCAGTCCGCGCTTGGTTGGGGAGACTCGCTATTGAGCGTTGCGGGCCGCTGTCCTGGCGAGTCAGTCCGCGCTTGGTTGGCGAGACTGTCGCTATTGAGCGTTGCGGCCGCTGCGTGGCGAGTCAGTCCGCGCTTGGTTGGGGAGACTCGTTATTGAGCGTTGCGGGCCGCTGCGTGGCGAGTCAGTCCGCGCTTGGTTGGGGAGACTCGCTATTGAGCGTTGCGGGCCGCTGCCCTGGCGAGTCAGTCCGTGCTTGGTTGGCGAGACTGTCGCTATTGAGCCTTGCGGCCGCTGCATGGCGAGTCAGTCCGCGCTTGGTTGGCGACTGTCGCTATTGAGCGTTGTGGTCGCTGCGTGGTGAGTCAGTGTCCACTTGGTTGGGGAGACTCGCTATTGAGCGTTACGGGCCGCTGCCCTGGCGAGTCAGTCCGCGCTTGGTTGGCGAGACTGTCGCTATCGAGCGTTGTGGCCGCTACGTGGCGAGTCAGTCCGCGCTTGGTTGGCGACTGTCGCTATTGAGCGTTGCGGCCGCTGCATGGCGAGTCAGTCCGCGCGTGGTTGGGAGACTCGTTATTGAGCGTTACGGGCCGCTCCCCTGGCGAGTCAGTCCGCGCTTGGTTGGCGAGACTGTCGCTATCGAGCGTTGCAGCCGCTGCGTGGCGAGTCAGTCCGCGTTTGGTTGGCGACTGTCGCTATTGAGCGTTGCGGCCGCTGCGTGGCGAGTCAGTCCGCGCTTGGTTGGGGAGACTCGCTATTGAGCGTTGCGGGACGCTGCGTGGCGAGTCAGTCCGCGCTTGGTTGGCGAGACTGTCGCTATTGAGCGTTGCGGCCGTTGCGTGGCGAGTCAGTCTGCGCTTGGTTGGGGAGACTCGCACGCGTTTTTTTTTTTTGAAGTGGCCAAAGGTGACGTGGCTTTACCCTGACCGTTCAGGTTTGTGGGGAATGCCTATAAATAGGGTTTGAGAGAACTGAAAGGGGGAGTTCGTGCTTTTGAAACTGGAAACTGTTGAGCCGTGATTTGTGTTTTAGGGTTTCGGCTATTCTACGAGCTTCAGACTGGGAAACGTCCAATTTCATCCTCGATCGATTGGGTGCGAGCGCTCAGCCTTTTGCAATCAGCTTCACTGCCACTATGCAAACCCGCTGTTTCTAGGTATGAAGTCGTCGCTTTCTCTGTCTTTGATTTTGTATGTGGTGGTGGCGTTGTTTCGGTTTATTTGGGGTGTGGGATTGTTCACATGTTTGTGGTGTTGGTAGGAATTCTAGGGTGAGAGATTTGTTGTCGGGCTGGTTAGGGTTAAGGTAGCGGGGTATGGCAGATCCGGTGTGGGTGTCCAGCGAAGAGATCTTGGTGGTCTCTAGTTCGCTTAGTGCCGATTCGGACACTTTGCACCAGATGGAGGAGGGATTGGATAACCTTATGGCGGAGATTGCCCTTGACTTGGGGGAAGGCATTCCTATGATGGATGCCAAGTCTCATGTGTCCTCGTGTGACCCTCTATTGCAGGAGGTAGAGGAATTGATCATGGCGAGATCTCGTGAGAAGGATGATTCATTTTGGGAACCCCCTGGCGAGAGTTTGACTTTGTCGGAGGTTGAAGTGCTTCGGCAAAATTGGAGTAATCCGGAGGAGGTCTTGTTGCGGCCGCTTGGCCGGGGGGTGAAGTTTTGGGATCCCCTGGGCAACTTTACGTTGGTATACGAGTACCAACTAAGATGCGGGTTGATGTTCCCGCTGCCTCCGTTTGTGCAGTACATCTTAGCGTGTCTGCATGTCGCCCCGGGGCAGGTTACCCCCAACATGCTGAAGCAAATATTGGGAACGAGCGTGTTATTTCGCCTGCTGAAGCAGGAGTTCCCAAATTGTGACGAGTTCAACGCGTGCTGGCACATGGGGTGGTGCGCGAAGAAGGGCAGCCGGGGCTGCGTGATGATGAAGTCACGGGGGAAGTTTCATTTTGGTGGAAGACTTGCCCACCTCAACAAGTGAAACCGGGAGGCGTAAGTGTTTCCTTGTTGGGGGGCAGTGGAAGGAGTGGCACGGGCATCCCTTCCGGGTCCCGGGGAGTTTCCAGAGAATAGGTACCGTGCTCTTGTACCTTGTGTTGTTTTGTTTTGTTTTTTCTGCTCTGTCATTGCTGAAAACTAGCTTTGTGCAGTGCCGCAAGAGTACAATCTAACTGAGCTGATGGAGCGGCGGATTCGCCGGGTGATATGGGCGTTTGAATATAGGAGCTCGTATCGGATATGCCGCCTTGGCATATACAGCCATTCCGAGTCTGTATTTTAGTGGTTGCGTTACCTGTTTTAGGCTTGCGCGTCGTTGTCTGACTATTGCTTGTTTGTTGTAGTGACGATGCCACGTGACGGGGGTTCGCGGAAGAAGGAAGGTCCTTACGACAAGGTGTCGGATGAGGACGTGTCGGATGGGCTGCTGGCTGAGGCTGACCATGCCAAGCAGTACGACATTGACTTGGAGACGGGGGAGGGAAGGGAGGTGGAGTTGGGTGATTGTGAAGATTTTCTGAGGTTGAACCTTGCGGATGAGGATTACGCTTATGTGCCTCCGTTGGTGGCGGAAGCGATGGGTCTAGGCATCTAGGAGGTGGAGTTGGAGGTGGAGGAGGTGTCGGTAGAGGGTGATCGCGGGGGCGAACCCGACCAGGCGCAGGAGGAACCTGTTGTGGAGGAGGTTGCGGACCGCGAGGAAGAGACAGGTGCGGCCCGGACTGGGAAGAGGAAGGAGAGAGCTGACCCGGCTCGCGAGGGCCAATCAAAGAGGTCACGGAGGGACAACCGGTCTGGGGGATCTGTAAGTCTAGCTGAGGTTGCCCAAGCCTTGGAAGGGACAGGGGACGTACAGCCATACTTAGCTCAGATGGCATTCAACATGCATCACCGTGCTCGCGACATGCATGTACTGGAGGATGTGGATCCGCCGGCGGGAATGGCTCTCGCTAAGGAGAAATTGACTCTGTTTGTATGCTTTTGTGTTCCACTGGTTTGAGCTTGGGGTTTATACGTTGCTATGTGACTGCAGGCGACATTGCTGATGAACGCCGCAAGTGAGCGGGCCACCTCCCACTGGCAGGATGATGCTGAGGCGAAGAGCCAGCAGTTGAGGGAGGCTAAAGAACGTAACCGTGGCCTTGCAGAGCAGCTAGCTCAGGCAGAGCAGAACGCTGCTGTCTTCCAGGCTCAGGTGGCGTAGTTGAAGGAAGTTGTGAGGAAGAAGGATGAACATGTGGAGGCTTTGGAAGTGGCGGCTGCTAAGGCAGCGTCCTTGGAAGCTGAGGTGGCCAAGTTGACGCAGGCACTTACGGATCTGGAGGTGTCCTGGAAGGCCAAGTGCGAGCGAGCTGCCATGGCGGGGCAAAGGTTGTTCTGGGAGGGTGAAGTGTACAAGCAGCAGCTGAAGGGTGCCTATAACAAAGGGCAGGATGACTTGAGCCGACTAGGCTGCCAGACGGGGTGGATTAACGAGGCAGCCATGCGCAAGTGGTACGTAGAGAAAAATGCTGCGAAGGTGGCGTGGGAGCAGATGACGCCTGAACAAAGGAAGCAGGTCGAGATCTCGCGGTCTCTGGCGAAGCAGCATGAGGCGTGGCGCGTAACGTCTGCTGGGCATAAGGGGGCGTCGGCTGCGGGTGACCCGCGACCTCTTGCCATTGCTGCAGCACCACTTGTGAGGGCCACTGGCCCCGAGGGGTCCATGCCTGCCCAAGTAGTAGTGTCGCAGGTGGCTTTTGCTACCATTACGGCTCGCGATCCTCGGGCTCCGGGGTTGGTGGTGCATACGGGCCTTGAAGTTCAGAAGGCTCCAGTGAAGGGACGCCCCGGCCCTGAGGTAGCTCCTGGTAGTTCACTTGTTCACCCTGCCGTAGCTGTGAGGCCTTCCTTTTTGTCCTGGGACCAGTTGAAGTAGCCGACTAGGACAGAGGGTAGCAGGGACTGTGAGCCAGGTTTGTGGCCGCAGTGGCGGGTCGAGGGGAAGTGTGAACAAGTCTGGCGACTCATCCGCTGGGAGGGAGTGAGATGTGCCTGGACACTTTGATAGTTTGTAGGACTTTGTTTTGAACAATGTAAGTGGCGTGGTTAGCCATTGTAATTAGTTTGTACTAATTTGCCTGGGGGTCCAGGTTGATGTTTTGGCGTTGTGTAGCCTTTGTGTTTGTCTTGCTGTATACTTTTGTATGGTTTGTAGCCCTGCGTTGCAGGGGCAAAGTATAGCATGTTGGAATGACAAAACACTGCATTGTACTTAGATGTAGCCGCTAGCGGGCAAAGTGTACATAGGTGGAGCCGCTACTGGGCTATTGTATATACACTAGTAACAATGAAGTAACGGCTTTCGAAGCCAAGGTTAAAATTGGTCTGAGGTAGGTGGTGGCGAGCGTTTGTAGGACTAGGTCGTGGGGCTCGCTTTCCTGCACCCCTTTGTGTCATCCCACGGATCATCTATGGGTTCCGGGGGGTTGAGAGGCAACATCTCATAGGCTCCTCGCCTCTACTGGATGGCGTTAAGATGACAATGCTCGACGGCTACTCGATCCCCTTGAATTGTCAAGGTGCCACCTGGGGTAGGAACCTTCATGAGAAGCATGTGGCCGGCTATGAAGCACTGCAACCCCCAGAGGATGTCCCGGCCTAAGATGAGATTATAGGATGAGGGGCAGTCGACAATGAGGAAGCGGGCCATAATGGAAGAGCGGCAAGGAGCTGTTCCCACCGACACGGTTAGGCGATCTGAGCCTAACGGCTGTACTGTCTCGCCAAAGAAGCTGACAAGTGGGTCGTGGTTATTGTATAGCTTAGCACGGTCCCACCGAAGTCCTTTGTAACAATTAGAAAACATGACACTTACAACGGCCCCTGTATCCACTAAAGCTCAATGGCACCTGTAATGATCCACCTGCACATTGATGATGAATGGCTCGCTGTGGTGGCAATGCAAGGTATCCTCATCATTGCAAAATGTCACTTGATCCCACGCTGATGGGGTGATCATGACACCGCGTTGGATGTCTAGGATTTTTGAGGGTGCCGTGCATTACCTTTTTACAGAAGGCTGGCGTGGGGGGAACCGTGGGGTTCCACCATGCAGGGTTAGGATCTGGCCATGCACTTCAATGGCGTTGGCGCCTGTGGCGGGAGCACAGTATTGATGGAGTTGCCCTTTCTGGATCAGATGCTCGATTGCATTGCGGAGGTCATTGCACTGTTCTGTTGTGTGGCCGTTATTGTCATGATAAGCGCAGTACCTGTTGCCGGTGGTTCGCCGGGGCTTTTTTGGATACTTGCTTTTGGGAGGTGGGGGGATGAGATCTTTGTGTCTGGCCCATATGTCCTCATATGTGGTGGTCAGAGTAGTGTGGACTTCATAATGAGGCGGCGGGGAAGGACGACACTGTTGCTGTGGAGGGCTCTGGTCCCTCGACTTGTAAGGGTGGTCGCGGTTTCTCTGTCCCCCATGGCAACAGTCGGAGCCGCGCCCCTGCTCTCGAGATGGGCCATGTGATTGCCCTTTTTTTTGCCCGCGGCCAAAGTGCTCATCTGGTGCCGGGGCGGTAAGAGCTAGCGTGGCGTGGGCGGGACGTCCGAAAGTGGCAAATTCAGCGCGGGCCCACCGTACCGCCAGGTCCATTAAGGCATCATAGGATCCTGGAGGGTTCTTATTGATCTCCATCAGGAAACTGCCGGGGAGTAGGGCCTGACGGAAAGCCTGCTCCGCCACGCGAGGTTCCAAGTTGTAGCATCTCGCCGTGGCAGATTGCCATCGGGACAACAGTTCATGGAGGCCTTCACCATCTTTCTGCTTGATGTGGAACAGGGCGTCTACACTGCGGTAAATGCCGGTGTGTAGGATGAAACGGCTGAGGAAGCGTTCCGATTGTTGGTCGAAGTTGTCTATGGAGTTGGGTGGCAGGCTGAGGAACCAATTGAGGGCCTCGTCCGAGAAGGTCTCTTAGAAGGCGTGGCAAGCTATGGCGTCGCTGTAGCCAGAGGAGCTACAGAGTGAGAAGAATGTCTCGAGGTGGAGATGAGGGTCCCCTGTGCCTTTATACTTATCCATCTTGAGTGGTTTGGTTCCCGGGAGCCGCTTGTCCATCTGCACTCGGGGTGTGAAGGGGCTTGGGCGATGTCCATAGCCAGAGAACAAGGGTCGCTGAGCCCCGTGACTCTCGACGCCTTCAATCCGCGAAGCTAACTGTGTGACAGTTTGGCTAAGTTGGAGCAGTAGGCGGGTTGGCATGTCAAGAGGTGGGTTAGGGGAGTTGGCAGTGGTTGAAGTGGAGGTAGGTTGGGCAGATGGATTAGGTTGATGTGGCAGGGGGGAGTCGTTGAGGATTGGTGATGGTTGGGGGGCCGGGAGTGGAAATGAGGGGTGGGCAAGGAGATGGGACATGTATACGATCTGGTTAGGCCCTCCCTGGAGCATGGAACCAGTCTGGCCTTGAAGAGAATCCGGGGTCCCGGAAATTCTAGCCGCGCGGTCCAAGCTATAGTTGTACATGTTACGATGCTCTAACGTGGCGCGGAGCAAGAATTGTTCTTTCTCCAACTCAGCGATGCGTACCCGGTACGCTTCTGCTTCTGCCCTTTCTTTCGCCGCTTGCTCGCTTGAGGATTTCAAGGGCTGTGGCGGGGTCGGGATGGCTAATAGGGGCTGGGCTGCCGGTTTGAGAAAGGGATGTGTTGCCAAGTTGAAGTTCCACTTGAGTGCCAGGGTCCACGGGGTCATCAATGATTTCCACCATGGTGCTGAGTGCCGAGGCAAATGGGAGTTCCACAAGATAGGGACCCTCCTTCTAGCGCCAATTGTTTCTACCTGCTTCGTCCCAAGCCGGGAAGGAGTCGCGAGGCAGAGCGAAGTAGAATTCTTTGGGTCTTTCACTCGAAACCTGCACAAGTGACAGCATCACGGGGTCGAGACTGGGATGGCCCAGTCTTCGACTCTCCGATACTTAAGTTAGCTTTGAGCACTTGCAAGGTAGAGGAGTGTGAAAGAGAATGAGTGTGTACCTTTTATGGTAGCTTGAGCTTGTTTTATAGGCCAAGCTTGGGTACCTTGGCCTTAGTCTCCAATGTGGGACTACTTGCTAGTCTTTGTGGTGTCTTCCCTTTTGGGGGTGTTTTGTCGCTAGAGTGATTTTAGCAAGCGGTTTGTTACCGGCCCTTCATTTTTTGGATACCCATGAAGGGCTCACCAGGGCTATCTCGATCGGGTAATTGTACTTTATTCTCAGCTCAGCCAAGTATTTTGGCTATGTACTAACAAAAAGAAGAGTGAAAAGAACCTCTCGAAGTCATCGAAAATGACGGTGTCAGGAACAATCTCACTAAAGAACAATCTAATACAGTTTGACAGACTATAGTGCAGAAACAAGAAATAAGTCTGTTTTCCTTAAGTGGACTAAAAGTGGTAGAACCAAATGTTAAAACATAACTATATACACATAGAATACAAAGGAAAGAATAAAGACAAGCACTTAAGAACTATCTAGAACACAATTGCATCCCAATAACAAAGAAGGACTGAAGAGAGTAATCTTTAAACTCTTGAAAAGACCGATGCCAAGATAGATGCCCAAAAATGAACCCTTTCCCACATCCTCACAAGTTTCCTAAAAAATTTATCTGTGCCTATCCCTCCAAATCATCTAAAGGATAGCTAGTAAAGCACATCTTCCCAATACTAGACAACTTTTCATTCGTCCGAACAATTTGCAAAAGATAAAACGTAAATAAGTGCACTCACAACAGTGAATTTGAATGGCTCCATTGGATTCCAACAAATAGAATTGGTATTTGTCTGTCAAAAGAAAATACAAGTTAGAAGCGCAAAGCTCCCCTTCAAGAAACAAGGTTTACTAATTTAACCACAAACCACATTAAAAGTAAGAAAGGGAAGTATAAAAACAGCCAGCACCAAATTAAAATCTAGAACCAATATAGTAACAATACCGCCATGATAAGCTCGTTGTCGGTTTCCCCATGCGCAAGTCATACAATGCTATGCTGTGATCACTACAGAACAGAAAAATACATAAATGTCACTCCAACATTCAAGACTTAACTTCAATTTAGAGAAAAGCAAACAGAGAAAGAAACAATACAACAAAAGCATACATAAACACCACAGCCAGTAGCAAACAAAATAGACATTAATCACATCACATATACAGCTTAGGGTGGCTGTAGAAAAAATTTACAGCCTAGGGTATCTCATGGATATCCAAGACATCTGATGGTACTATAAACTCCTTGAGCAGAATTATCCATTGGGTCTATATTCTATGAAAAGAGGTTGCTTCAACCAAAAATGCCTAATGTTGAAAGCTACGTTGAAAATTACACTTTTCTTTTAGCCTCTACATCCTGAAATTAGCTCACCAAAAAAAGAGATGAAAATCCACAGAAAATACGGGCTATCATGTGCCTGAACAAAGCCTAACTACAAATCTCACTAATCATTATGCTCTATTCAGGAAAAAAAAAACAACACACACACAATTTCCTCTAATAAATGCAGTTCATATGTCCACCTAAATTATTACACTATTCTAATGTAATACTGTTGAACGCCAAAAAAATATAAAAAAAAGAAAGAAAAAAGAAAAAAAAGAAAATGATTACAAAAATAAAAATAATATTTTTCTTGTGCTACATGCACAATGCTTTAGAGTTCAATAGTGACACTTGCAAAAAGTTGGACAACCAAGTCCAATACGAGCTCAAACTTCCAAGTCCAATATGAACTTAATATTCCAAACCGTGCACTCTATATAAAGAGACACAGAGATGAAGAAAAGGGAGGGCGGAAGACAGAAGGACAGAGCGAGGAGACAAGAAGGAGAGGCGAAGCAAAACAAAGGAGAAGAAGAAGAGAACAGGCGAAGAAAGCAGAGAGGCGAAGCAAAAAGCAGAAGAAGAGGGGCAAGCCAACAAGAAGGTGAAGCCCTCATTCTAACTCTCTATTTCTTTTGCAGGGTCTTTATCTTATCCCTTGCTCCGCCAGAAGCCCCGCAAACACGCGAGCTATCTCTCTCTAACGCCAGACGACCTCGCGAGGTCTTCTCCAGAAGAAGATGATGGCCGCTCGGCCCCTCCTCTTGTTACAATAAATATAAGTCCGCTCGGCTCTTCCTCTTGTTACAACAAATATATGGCCATGCACCTCGCATAACAAGCCATGCAAGGGGAAGGGAACAATCAAACCAAGGCAGGAACCCTAAGGAGTGGCGAGCCAACATTCGCATCGAAGCATGAACCCTAAGGGGTGGCGAGCCAACAATCAAACCAAGGTAGGAACCCTAAGGGGTGGTGAGCCAACAATCAAGCCAAGGCAGGAACCCTAAGGGGTGACGAGGTTACTTAACCCTAAGGGGTGGCGACGTGACTTTTACCCTAAGGGATGGCAAGGTTACTTAACCCTAAGGGGTGGCGAGCTAACATTCAAGCCAAGGCAGGAACCCTAAGGGGTGACGAGCCAACAATCAAGCCAAGGCAGGAACCCTAAGGGGTGGCGAGTCAACAATCAAGTCAAGGCAGGAACCCTAAGGGGTGGCGAGGTTACTTAACCCTAAGGGGTGACGAGCTAACATTCAAGTCAAGGTAGGAGCCCTAAGGGGTGGCGAGCCAACATTCGCGCCAAGGCAGGAACCCTAGGGGGTGGCAAGGTGATTTTACATTGAAGTAGAAGCTAAGGGGTGACGAGCTAATATTCAGAAGCTCTAAGCCCAGGCGAGGCGAGATCCATTCATGCAGAAGATGAAACAAGTCGCGGAGTCCGCTCACAGATCAAAAACGCGGAGTCCGCCTACAGATATATACGCGGAGTCCGCTCAAAAGTGAACACGCAGAGCCCGCTCACAAATGAACACGTGGAGTCCGCTCACAAGTGAACACATGGAGTCCGCTCACAAGTGAACACGCGGAGTCCGCTCACTGATACACACACGGAGTCCGCATCAAGGAGCAGTTCGCCTACACACAAAGATCGTCTGCGCCACTATCAAGGATTGTGGCCAAAGCCATTCAAGCTTTCTGTCACGCTGCTGCATCACCTGTTCCGGGTGCCTAAATCAAATCAACAGACACTCTACCAAATTGGGTGTCCACAAGAAACACAGTTAACGGACTCACAAATACGTCTGTTAAACCAAAAGCCGACATTAAGCCATAAAGCCTACAAACCTCTTTTGAACTACGGACGGTTTGATCCCACAAAGGGGTACGTAGGTAGTCTAGCAACCCACTAGATGCAACCAAAATTCCAAACAGAATCTCTGACACCACTAGTCAAATTCTTCCAGTCCAAATGATCCTGGTCAAATTCCTAAAGCACCAGAAAAATCAAATCCATAACCAAATCTTTTCGAACTACAAGGGTATGTAGGCAGTCTGGACTTAAATCTGGATGCAACCACCAACCCAAATAAATTCTCGGATCACCTGAAGCCAGAATCATGCTCCTAAGCTCAAATGCCTTCAGACACAAATCCAAACACATCCTAAAGTCAAAGCCCTCCAACGAGTCATTCACTCGTTGGAACCCTTGAACTACGAGTGACTTGATCCTCTCCAGGGTACGTAGGCAACCCATTTCCAAATATGGGTGCAGTCACAAAAACAAACAAACCTACAACGGTCTCTTGGTAAACGGAATCAAAGGGTGTTCCCTTGTAACAATGGATTGTAATTAAGAGACACATTCTGTCTTGAATAGGTTGAACCAGACATAAATTAAAACCCTATCTTAGTCAATAAGATAGGGTGAAGTTATGTTGGGTATACATGCATTTACAATTTTTGCCCAACATAGTTTTTGGAGACTCTGCTGGGGACCCATTTTCCTTTTCATCTTCGTTTACTAACAAATTTGTCAAATTGGTTACTTGTTTGTCTTAGGGGAAATAAGATGGCACCACAAGGAATAATCCATGACCGTAAGCTTGAAAGCGTTCAATCAAAAGGAGGACATGCAAGATGAGCTGTTCATTGTGTCTCATTCGTCATTGATCAAGCTTCCATTTTAAACAACAGTTTGGGGTCTGACTATGACGATAAAGTAAACAATATCTCTGGAATGATTAACAAGTCCCACTTGAAGAAATCACCTTTGAAGAATGCTCTCAGAAATGCAAGAAAGAGAGCGGCAAGAGTTCAAAGGAGAAACGCCACCAAGGCTCAATCAGGAGAGGCTACTCAAAAAGTTGTAGCCATTCAAAACACATCAACAACTTCAAAAGTCATCAAGACTTCAGTTGTCAAGTCTAATCAAGCCGTTGTCATCACTCAAATTATGATTGGCTCAATGCCCATCAACTTGACCACTACGGCATCACCACACGTGGTTCCTCAAATCGGTATAAATGCCACGAAAGAAGAAATGGTGACACTCACCAAGGGAAAATGTGAGGTTCTAAAAAGGCATGAAGCCCATAACCTCAAACCCCTACAACAAGCATCGACAGCCAACATGACTTCTTGCCGACCTCAAACAGTGAAGTTCATTTCAACCTCTCACAATGCCGGCAAGGAAGAGAAAGATGCTGCTATGCGATTGGGGGCAATTCAAACCCAAAAAGTGGTGGGGGCATTCCAAGCTAAGACACAACAAGGAGCATCTACTGTGTTTCAAGTCAAGCCAAGACCTTATACATGGCCGATGGAAGCCCCGAAATGGTTCAAGCAAAACATGGACATAAAGTCCGAAGCCATGTCAGTTATGATGACCAACACGGCAACATTAGAAGAACAAATGAAGCAGTTGCAAAGAAGACTAGCTGAAGCTAAAGCAGGAGCTCTTTTATTACAAGCTGAAAAAGAAGTACAAGCTAAGAGGCGTGCTGATGCCGAGGCCAAAGTAGCTGAACAACTAGCTGAGAAAGATACTGAAATTGTTGAGCTGGTAGCAAAGTTTGCCCTCCTTACAAAGGAAAAGGAGAAAAAGAAAGAGGCAGACGAGGAGCCCAAAAAGACTCATTCAAATTCAGTCTCGCTACAAGACATGAAGACTATGATAGCTGACGGGATCAAAGAATTACAACTATCTTTAAATCCCCCAGTTTCCGGATACCTCAAGCCCTATCCTAGCCTTCCCACTATGATGCATTACCTTTCCCTAAAGGATATTTGAAGCCAACTTTTGACAAGTTCGACGAAGTAAATAGTTCTCCTCATGAACATTTGGCCCATTTCTACTCAGCTTGTGGGGAAGCGTCACAAGCCGATGCATTATTAGTAAGACAATTCGTTCAATCTCTCAAAGGAGCAGCTTTTACATGGTACACTAAATTACAACCCAACTCCATACTCACATGGGATGACCTGCAAAAAGCGTTCTTGGCACAATTTGTCACTTCAAGGAAAAGGGTCTCAATAATTGACTTGGTCGACACAAAGAAAAAGGATGACGAAGAAGCCAATGCGTTCATTTCTAGATGGAGAAGCTTACATGTCCAATGCTCGAATAAATTGACAGAGCAATCTGCAGTACAAATTTGCTCAAACAATCTCCTTCCAGAAATAGCAACTTTCGTTAGTACTGCAGAACCTCAAACATTCGACGAGCTTGTCTCAAAGACTAGTAATGTCGAAAGACATGTGGCTCGTAAGAAGATCCCAATAGAAATGCTCTTCAAAAGTGAGAGAGTAGACAATACTGGAGATTCACTAGCTACCTTTGTCAAAACTAGTGAAACATCAAATCCATGTGACAAAGATGATATGTCAAGGGAACTCACTGTCAGGGAAAGAAAGAAAGACAAATATTCTTTCACTGACAAGGGCGTAGAAGAAATTTTCAGTGTGCTCTACAAAGAAAATGTCATTGAACTTCCTAAGCCAAAACGTCCAAGTGAAGTCAACAAGACCAAGAATCCCAAATTCTGTCGCTTCCATCGTATTGTCAATCATCCAACAAGCAATTGTTTCATTTTGAAAAGCGTAATACAAGACATGATCGATAGCAAGGAAATTGAGGTGGAGTCATCGCCAGCAAAGTGAAATCCAAATTTGTCGGTGAACTTTTCCGCGTCTCAAAAGGTGCATGGAAAAATGATGATGTATGTTGAACAAAAAACCCACAAAAGGGTCGTTCAAACAAAAAAAAAAGAAGCTCGTTGGACTGAAAAGCCGGGAGGGCGGTCCAAACAAAAGTTAGAGCCCAAAACCTCTCGAACTACGACGGCTTGATCCCCCGAAAGGGGGTATGTAGGCAGTCTAGTCCCAAAATGCTAGATGCAGCCACCTCACAAAAAAATCATCCTGAATCAATCAGGGGAACTACGTTTGGCTTGATTCCTTCACAGGATACGTAGGCAGTCTGGTGACAAAACTAGATCCAGCCATACTTTCAAACTAACCCTTTTCTCTCTTGTGAATATAAACAGGTAAAAACAAGGGTAGTTTGACACATCCATTGTTGAGCATACACCAAGGCATGCGAGCTCGGATAGATGACAGCCTAAGCATTCGGCTCGTCAAAGTGACCGGCAGTGTACAAAAGCATTAAGTGACTTTTGTATTACAAGTCCACAAGTCAAAAAAGAGAAGAATACTGGCAGCAAGACACGCGGGCTCAATTGTCCCGCCCTGCCAAGACGTATTCCTTGCATAGCTAACCATGGGATTGCTCAAATGCATTATGGATTGAAGGCCAACAAAAGATCAACACAATGCACCCTTTTGTCAAAAGTTACTGTATGCAGACATGTTAAAAGGAAACAGCAGAAAGTCAAGCTTCGCGCGCGGAAAGCATGTTCCACACACAAAGCTTGAGGGGGCACTGTTGAACGCCAAAAAAATATAAAAAAGAAAAAGAAAAAAAAGAATTACAAAAATAAAAATAATATTTTTCTTGTGCTACATGCACAATGCTTTAGAGTTCAATAGTGATTCTTGCAAAAAGCTGGACAACCAAGTCTAATACGAACTCAAACTTCCAAGTCCAATACAAACTCAATCTTCCAAACCGTGCACTCTATATAAAGAGACACAGAGAAGAAGAAAAGGGAGGGCGGAAGACAGAAGGACAGAGTGAGGAGACAAGAAGGAGAGGCGGAGTAAAACAAAGGAGAAGAAGAGAACAGGCGAAGAAAGCAGAGAGGCGAAGCAAAAAGCAGAAGAAGAGCGGCAAGCCAACAAGAAGGTGGAGCCCTCATTCTAACTCTCTATTTCTTTTCAGGGTCTTTATCTTATCCCTTGCTCCGCCGGAAGCCCCGCAAACACGCGAGCTATCTCTCTCTAACGCCAGACGACCTCGCGAGGTCTTGTCCAGAAGAAGATAATGGCTGCTCAGCCCCTCCTCTTGTTACAATAAATATAAGTCTGCTCGGCTCTTCCTCTTGTTACAACAAATATATGGCCATGCACCTCGCATAACAAGCCATGTAAGGGGAAGGGAACAATCAAGCCAAGGCAGGAACCCTAAGGGGTGGCGAGCCAACATTCGCATCGAAGCATGAACCTTAAGGGGTGGCGAGCCAACAATCAAGCCAAGGCAAGAACCCTAAGGGGTGGTAAGCCAACAATCAAGCCAAGGCAGGAACCCTAAGGGGTGACGAGGTTACTTAACCCTAAGGGGTGGCGACGTGACTTTTACCCTAAGGGGTGGCGAGGTTACTTAACCCTAAGGGGTGGCGAGCTAACATTCAAGCCAAGGCAGGAACCTTAAGGGGTGGCGAGCCAAAAATCAAGCCAAGGCAGGAACCCTAAGGGGTGGCGAGCCAACAATCAAGCCAAGGCAGGAACCCTAAGGGGTGGCGAGCCAACAATCAAGCCAAGGCAGGGACCTAAGGGGTGGTGAGCCAACAATTAAGCCAAGGCAGGAACCCTAAGGGGTGGTGAGCCAACAATCAAGCCAAGGCAGGAACCCTAAGGGGTGGCGAGCCAACAATCAAGCCAAGGCAGGAGCCAAGGCAGGAGCCAAGGCAGGAACCCTAAGGGGTGACGAGTCAACAATCAATCCAAGGCAGGGACCCTAAGGGGTGGCGAGCCAACAATCAAGCCAAGGCAGGAACAATAAGGGGTGGCGAGCCAACAATCAAGCCAAGGCAGGAACCCTAAGGGGTGGCGAGCCAACAATCAAGCCAAGGCAGGAACCCTAAGGGGCGGCGCACCAAAAATCAAGCCAAGGCAGGAACCCTAAGGGGTGGTGAGCCAACAATCAAGCCAAAGCAGGAACCCTATGGGGTGGCGAGCCAACAATCAAGTCAAGACAGGAACCCTAAGGGGTGGCGAGGTTGCTTAACCCTAAGGGGTGGCGACGTGACTTTTACCCTAAGGGGTGGTAACATGACTTTTACCCTAAGGGGTGGCGAGCTAACATTCAAGCCAAGGCAGGAACCCTAAGGGGTGGCGAACCAACAATCAAGCCAAGGCAGGAACCCTAAGTGGTGGCGAGGTTACGTAACCCTAAGGGGTGGCGAGCTAACATTCAAGCTAAGGCAGGAGCCCTAAGGGGTGGCGAGCCAACATTCGCGCCAAGGCTGGAACCCTAGGGGTGGCGAGGTGATTTTACATTGAAGTAGAAGCATAAGGGGTGACGAGCTAATATTCAGAAGCTCTAAGCCCAGGCGAGGCGAGATCCATTCATGCAGAAGATGATGCAAGTCGCGGAGTCCGCTCACAGATCAAAAACGCGGAGTCCGCCTACAGATATATACGCAGAGTCCGCTCAAAAGTGAACACGCGGAGCCCGCTCACAAATGAACACGTGGAGTCCGCTCACAAGTGAACACGCGGAGTCCGCTCACAGACATACGCGCGGAGTCCGCATCAAGGAGCAGTTCGCCTACACACAAAGATCGCCTGCGCCACTATCAAGGATTATGGCCAAAGCCATTCAAGCTTTCTGTCACGCTGCTGCATCACCTGTTCCGGGTGCCTAAATCAAATCAAGAGACACTCTACCAAATTGGGTGTCCACAAGAAACACAGTTAACGGACTCATAAATACGTCTGTTAAACCAAAAGCCGGCATTAAGCCATAAAACCTACAAACCTCTTTTGAACTACGGACGGTTTGATCCCACAAAGGGCTACGTAGGCAGTCTAGCAACCCACTAGATGCAACCAAAATTCTAAACAAAATCTCTGACACCACCAGTCAAATTCTTCCAGTCCAAATGATCCTGGTCAAATTCCTAAAGCACCAGAAAAATCAAATCCATAACCAAATCTTTTCGAACTACAAGGGTATGTAGGCAGTCTGGACTTAAATCTGGATGCAACCACCAACCCAAATAAATTCTCGGATCGCCTGAAGCCAGAATCACGCTCCTAAGCTCAAATGCCTTCAGACACAAATCCAAACACATCCTAAAGTCAAAGCCCTCCAACGAGTCATTCACTCGTTGGAACCCTTGAACTACGAGTGACTTGATCCTCTCTAGGGTACTTAGGCAACCTATTTCCAAATATGGGTGCAGTCACAAAAACAAACAAACCTACAACGGTCTCTTGGTAAACGGAATCAAAAGGTGTTCCCTTGTAACAAGGGATTGTAATTAAGAGACACATTCTGTCTTGAATGGGTTGAACCAGACATAAATTAAAACCCTATCTTAGTCAATAAGATAGGGTGAAGTTATGTTGGGTATACATGCATTTACAATTTTTGCCCAACAAATACTCTAGATTTTCATATCATTTTCCTTGTATTATTCTCATATTTAATGAAGGATTAATTATTTATGAAAATTCTTTTTGGTTGAGCGAAGTTGAAGTTTCGAAAGTTTTTTTTTAGGTGTTTTGTCTTTAAAAAACCAAAAAGTTGACTTTAGTTTTCGTAAGTTATTTGCAAAAACTTTCTTCATGAAAGTTTTAGAGCTCGTCAATACGAGTTGGTAGACATGCGGCATGCGTGAAACGGATGTCGTATGAGAAAGTTATGGTCTAAGGAAGTTAGTTTCCGGGTTTGGTAGTGTATAAGTAAAAAAATATGGGGCAATAATTTTAGAAACCTAAAAATCAGATTTCTCTTTCTCTCTCCTCCCTCTCCCGAGCTTCCCCGAGCTCTTTCTTCTTCCGGCCATAACTCGGCCATCCGGCGATGGATTTGGGCGTGCCTGTTATCATTGGAAAGCTCTCACTACCATTTTTCTATTCATACCAGCTTGACACCCTATGGAGGAGGTGAAGCTCCGATCATTTCCGGCGACATCGAGGTTTGAGGCTACCCATTTCTGGAATTTCTTTTCCTTTTGAGTATGATGATACTAGCCTTGAAGCCCAATTCGAAGCGTGGAGCTTTGGTGTTCAAAATGCTCCTTGTTTCTTTCCGGCGATGTTTCCGGCCTCTTCCCGGCCGAATCTGTTGAAACCTCAGGTACAAAAAGTGTTCACCATGCTTCGATCTACAAGTTTCATGTTTTGAGTTTCCCCAAATTTTAAAGTTTGGTAGGCGCTTGAAGCTCACTCGCCGCCGCCGCATGGGAGCGCGTCTGGGCAGGGTAAAGGCTTTAGTTGCTGTGTTAGCTAGTCCTTGTAGTGCTAGTGTGTTGTTTGTGTGTGAAGGCTAAGCGTTGGTTAGGTTTTTGCATCTTAGGTGCTAAGTTGTTCATGGTGTTCATTAGTTCGGAAACTTAGAAAGTTTGATTCTTGGAGGTAGTTTTGGGTTGTTGTTGAGTGTCCGATGACCTGGGGAGGTCTTGGAGGAAGGATTGCCATTCTTTGGGCAACCTTTGGGTTAAGGGTACTTTAATCCTTGTTGAGAAATTACTAAGGTTTTAATTGTGTAATTTTAGGTGTTGTGTGAGGTTGTGGTTAGCTTGGCTCTTATGTTTTTGTGAAGACGCAGAGGGAGTATTTAGGTGAGTAATTCTCACCAAGGGTCTAGATAGGTTGCCTTCTTGCCTTTCCGTCACTTGACAATTTCAAGACCCTTGTGTTGTGTTTGGATAAAGTAATTTCAATGTCCATAGAAATTTCAAAATCATAAGAATTATAATTCCGTGAATTTAAATTCTATTAATTGAGAATTTCATTGTTGGATTTTATGTTGTGAAGTTTTAAAATAATAAGAATTTGTATTTAGACTAACTTCAGTTAAGGGAATTGACAAATGAAACATATTTTGTGATCGAGGAATTCAAGTCGGAATTTAAGCTCCCAAATTCCACGATTATTTCCCGTGAAAATTGTTAATTCCACGGGATAAGAATCCAAACGGGGCAAACAATACTGAGGAATTAAGAATTCCTTATTTTTTATTAAATTCCTGGGAATTCACCCGCATCCAAACACACTGTTGGAGAAGAGGCTGACATATCTATATGTTAAGTACTGTTCAACTTCATTTCTTATGCATAGAGATTGCTCAGCCATCCTCTCTCCTGCTATCCCTCTGCTAACTTCATCGAGGTTAGCCAAATCATCTCCTTCCATTTCTTCAGCATTACATGAGGTTTGCTTAGCCATCTTATTAATGTCTTCACCTCTATATTCTTCATACATCTTAATTAATATCTTGATCAAGTCACTTTTTATCGATTCAATTATCTCGAAACTTGCTTTAACTTTTCCCATTGCCACTTTATCCCACTGCTATTTGTATCTTGGGTCAAGAACATTGCCTACCATGATCACCTCTTCTAAACCTCATGCACCACAAGCCTTGTCAATCTCAGTTTGCAAGGTTATCATCTCAACAAATAGTCAAATAGTATGTTTGCGATCACTAATTTCCATGCACGAACTAAGCCTCACAGTAGCTTTATAAAACATTTTTAAAAAATACAGAAGGCTTCTACATTCCTCAAGTCATCATAATCTGGCGGTCCAACCTTGTTGTCATCCTTAAAATAACTTTTGAATGAAGCATCTTCTTCTGTCATCCTCCTAAACACAGCTTCATACTTCAATGCAGCTAGCAATATAAGAAAAGTGTTATTCCATCTTGTGATCACATCTATGGAACATTTGCATTTGCCCTGCATTGTTCTAGCAACATCGCAAATTTTCTAAACTTGTCAAGCCTCGTATATGAACTCCTAACGTACTTTGCACAGTCCCATATAGCTACAATCCCACCCTCTAACTCCTTCAAACCATCCTTAACTATTAAATTAATAATATAGCAAGCACATCTCAAATGTAAATACTCCTCATTAAACATCAAAGTCTTGGAACCCTTTAACCTTCTCTTCATGTACTGTACAACCACATCATTAGCAGATACATCGTCGACAGTGATGGTAAAGAATTTTGTGATCTCCCAATGCCTCAAACACTGCTTGACAGCCCTATCAATCTCCTCTCCTTTTATGCATGACTGATAATTGGACAAAAATTTATGATTCTTTTGTGCAATTTCCAGTCATTATCCATCAAATGAGCTGTAAGAACCATGTAGTTGATGTTTTGTACCAATTTCCATGTGTCCATGGTGATCGATATCCTTGTGTCTGCTACCTTGAAACCACTCAACAAAAGCGCCTTCTCATGATTAAATTTATCGAACACACCCTTGGTAACCTGCTTTCTAACTAATGTCGGCCATTCCGTATCTGATTCCTTACAAAATGCCTTAAAACTCTCCTTCTTCACAAACCTAAAGGGTATTTCATCCTTAATAATCATCTCTATACACCTACATCACACCTCTTTCGGTTATAGTTATGATATGTTCTCGCTCCAGTCACATTATCCATAGAGATCTTATATTGCTTGGGATCGAGTTTAGTAGGTTAGGGATGTAAGGGGTGTAACTCACATCTCTTTACATGAGACCACATTGAGCTTGTCTCATTCCTCTTAACTGCACACATCACTCTCTCACCACAAATGTTGTAGGTGCACCACTCCGGATTTATTAAATATGATTTTGGGAGCTTACATTTAGTAAAGGTTGCCCAAAGATGACTTTTGTTGGTAGGTTCTTTCCTTTTCTGCTAGAAGAAGGTTATGAGTTTTGTGTTTGTGTTTGTGGTTCAAGGGGAGGTGGAGATGGAGGTAGTGATGGTCCAGGGAGAGGTCCTAAACGGGATGTTTGTAAGGTTATAGTTGCCTATGTATTTGCGGTCGATGGAACAGATGGGGATGAACTATTGGTCTGATTACTTTGAATTTGTGACATTCTTGTATCCACCATGAACAAATCAAAACAAAATAAAAAAAGAATCAACTCAAATCTCGTAGTCGGCAATCCAATTTCACAAGAACAGAAATGAACAAAACAACAAATCAAAACGAAATAAGGATTAGAGAATAGAGAGGACTCAGACCTTGTCTAGCTTGCGTCGCGTATTGCCTACCTATTGCACTCATCCTGACATTGCAAGCTTACCGACCCATCTTCTTTTATCTTGACTTGGTTTCTCACTTTCTCTTCTTCTTTTTGGGTTTGGGTGAGAGACTGAGAGTAAGATAATGAGAGAGAATGAGAGATGCGATCTGCATTTGGTATTAGGGTTCAGTTTTCAATGGTTAGTATTCTTTGTTTTCAATCGACGACTAAGATTATATGATTTTTTTAAATATATATATATATACACACACACACACATAGTCTTTCTTAGCTGTGGACGTCCGCATTTATTCTTACAATGCGGTTTCCACTTTACATTCACTTTTTTCAATCGAATTTTCACATCTCCACCGTCTAGTCTTTAGATACTAATGTATAGATCATCTCTGCAAAATTTCAGCCAATTTGGTTATCATTAAGGCACTCAAACTCGATTAAACCAATGGATGAACATAATTCTGTCGAACTTGAACCGTTCATATTTATAACAGAAAAACGCAGTTTTGAGTGCCTTAATGATAACCAAATTGGCTGAAATTTTACAGAGATGATCTATACATTAGTATCTAAATACTAGACGGTGGAAATGTGAAAATTCGATTGAAAAGTGAGTGTAAAGTGAAAATCCGCACCGTACGAATAAATGCGGACGTCCGCAGCTAAGAAAGACTACACACACACACACATAAAATTCTGTACAGCATGGGATACCGTTAATTTACAAAAAACAAAATTGATATCGTACCGTGTATACTATATGGTACGGTCTAACCATACAAAGATATCGGCTACCGACATCATCGGCTACTAATTCCAGCAATTCGGGTCAAAAGTCAGTTGGCTATGTTTTCTCGAGACAAAATTCCAACCCTACCGCCTCCAAGATGATTTTCGGCTTCCCCTTGTAGCCAGTATACTGCCCTGCCCAACTAGTGGGACAATTTTTCCAGTGCCAGTGCATACAATCATAGCTCCAACCATACATGCATGCGAATCCTCTCATTGAAGCTTTTTTAAGCAAGCGTCGAAAATATGTCGGTGTTGGTCGATGGAGGTAAATCTCGTGGTACACATTCCATATTGCTTTGGTAAAGTTTTCTAAAATCTCGATTCAACCAGACAAAAAAAATCAAGTACAGTAACGCTGGCAGTGAATTTTGCAATATCCAGATAATCATCGCAGAAGTCGGCTATGATGTCATATGCAATCATCCTCGTGGCGCATCTTAAATTTTGTTCAGTGGAAAAACTGACTCTTCTAGTAACATCTCTTAACTGAACAAACTCTAGATTGTAATTGACCAAATCGTACATCATTATGTCAAAAGACCCAAGGTTGCATTCTATTCTGCCTACGAAATATATTTGGTTCATACTTGTACAGATCCGTGAAGTATAAAACTTGAGATGACTGAAATTGAATGGACGTCAAATGCTGCTGTTATGCATCAATGAGAGTGAAGTGACGAAATCCAGTATTCTTGATGAAAAGCAAGAGTCTAGTGAGAACACAGATTACATGTCATTTGAAGGCAAATCCAAATGGCCTGAAACAAATGCCTTTGATGAAGACTCTGAGTTAAAACCATATAGTTCTATTTATAACAACAGAAGAAAATAAGAGGGGTGCATAGTGGTGCATCTGATAGATTATTAATTAGCTAAATTCATATGACAAGGATGGAAATGAAAATACCGCAGCTATTCACAAAATTGCATTGAGGGATGGAAGTAATGTACGTAGTTAATTTCTTAAGTATAGGATTGTAAGATAAGCACATATCCGGTTTGCAGCTTAGCTAGGATTTGAAACATAATACTTAAAACCGTATAGATCTTACAGTCACAAAAACTTAGAATTAAAGAAATAAAAAGAAAACCTTACATGAATCACTTAACATGAGATACGTACAAATTCCTTGAGTAACATAAGTGCAAATAATACGTACAAAGCTTAATTATGTTAACCGATGATATATGCAACAACAACAACAACAACAAAAATCCCCTGCAAAACAAGTTGCGTGGAGAAGGTAATACTGCATTCGATCATATGGCTCGTCAATTGCATCTACATGTTTCCCACATGTATACAGAAAGTAACACAAGTTTTTGTGCTTCCCTTGTTTGTTTAGTTTGTTGTCTTATATCAATATTGTTTGTTTCTTGGGGAAGTGGCTTTGGTTTAATTCTCCATTCCTTATGTATTTGTTTTACCCTATACACATACCTTCGTAGATGTATCTCCAAATCCAACGGACTCAAGATGTGTTCATTTGTATCTTGAATGATAAAAATCATGTTTTTCCCATTATAAAATGTGTTTTCATACTCAACGTTATGACGATACAGCTCATTGATCAAAGATCCTTCAAACACGGACTTACATTCCCCGCGAATCACAGAAAAAGCTATCCAGAAATACACAAAATGGAAGAAACTCAATAATTTTACCTTTAATCTTTAAAATGGAAGAAAATATGATAATACCTCGAATATATCAACCAGTGTAAGGATCATTCTCTGCTAAGGCCATGTTTGTTTCATGGAATCAAGGTATTAGGAAAAGAAAACCATTACTTTCATATTTAGAGACCGAAGGAAAATTGCTTCCCAAATGGAAGGATAATCAGGCGGAAAACGCTTCCCTCCACCCACCCAAGAGATTCAATTTCCCTCCCAAGTTCCTGCAATCATTGCGATTTTTCTTGACTAAATTGTCATTGCTCAAACTTTCATCTCTCAACTTTGGCCATCTATCGTTTATAAATTTGTGTCAACGTGAATCCCTTTCTCTTTATGACTCCAAGAAGAATTGAACCACTTCCAAACGTAGACAGGGTCGAGAAGAACTTAACTACTTCAGACTTGTAAGCAAATTGTCATGCCTGCTATTTGGAGATATCTGATTCGATGAATTGTGCCTTTGATTGCAATGTGCAATTCATAACACTTGTTTAGTATGAAACCACTTCATATGAAGTTATACAAGTCAATGAACATGATGCACTAATTAATATGAATCATCACAAATGTTCGATTGTTCAAGTTTTGTTGTTAAAACAATCTCCTAACTCTTTGTTCTTCGCCTCCGCCTTTCTCACAGTCTCGTCGTCTCAGGTTAGCATCGAAGAAATGGCCCTCCTGCTCCTGTCATCAACAAAGATGTCATACATGTGGCAGCCTTCACTTCTGAGGAGGAGATGATTTATGAGGTTCATGATACAATGTGTTTTGCCAATGAGAAGGCACCAACCGTCATGGTTCACTCGTTCATACATGCCAATACAGTGGACTAGTCTTGAGGAAAGCTGTTTCTGGATACTACCAAAGCAAATGTCATTTTACAAAAGCCAATTGGACAAACCGTGATTCGTCACTATCTGGATGCGGCTTTTCAATCCTTCAAATATTTTGTACAAATCAGTATTTTGAGAAAATTGAGAACTTGTATAGAGTCACTCATGTAATTAAGATATAAAATCTTCCCTTAACTAGATGAACAGTCGTACATTATTAACTGTTATCATGTGGATGAAGCTATCTCTGCTTTTGTTTTGCTCTTTTAGATGTGTTGGAACTGCAGGGGCTGTTCTATGGAAGATTTTCTTAGTTCGGCTCTTTGAAAAAAATGTGTTTTTGTTAAAAGGTTTGGTGTTGAAAGCAAAGAACTAAATTTTGGGTACTGTTATTAAACCCTCAGGGAATTACTTCTTGGATATATTTAAGGGTATTAAAGGAAAAATGTTAGGATTATGTTTCCTTTTTTTAGGGGTACCAAACACTTCATTGGAAATTATATAATATATTTAGAATACATTCCTGGTTTTTTCAAACATCGGGAAAGAAAGTTGGTGGGAGTTTTAATCTCTCATCCCTAAAGAAAATTCAAAGAATGAATATCTTTTCCTTTCCATTATGTGTACCAAACGAAGGCCTAAAAGGTTTTTTGAAATATTCGAGTTGCACCTTCATCATCACATGAATCAAGCAAATTCTATGTTGGAGTTTTAAATTTAGGGTCATAATGCCTATCACTAGCGCATGTGAGGAGTTTCACCAACACACATATCATTGAACAAAGGTGAACATTCAAAGATGTTAATACTATTTAGAGAACCTGGAAGTCCAAAGAAGAAGAGCCAAATTCAAGTATCATATGATGTCAATGCCTTGAAGATGATTGTTAGTTTTATTAGATCATAACAACATGATATATGAACACGCTATAATCTGCATAGTGATAGAGATACAAATTTAAGCATATATATGTTTGATGAATAAGAGTATATACCTATGGCGTCCATCGTCTTCTTGCAAGGATTGGGAAAGACAAAGTTTTCTGCTCTCCAACTATAGTCTGTTCTATCTCTAAATGGGGCGAGATTACTTTACGAACATGTGTATTGGGAGAACAGGGACCTTGACTTATATAGGTGCTAGGTGACAAAATCCACCCATCAAAGAGAATATGTCACTTACCATATGCACCTCTTTAGTTGTTAAATCACTTGATTCCATACCTTTTAAGACATGTATAATATCTTTAGTTAGGCTCATAATCTATAATATTAATCACAATATCATAGTTACCGATTTACTGCATATATGGTCCTTTGTTTCATTTACAAGATATCATATAAATATTGTGTAAACTTTATTATTAGATGATATGTCCAATTAGGTTCTTACATTCTCCCACTTAGACAATCATATAATACACAATAGCCATATGAATCCAAAACCAAATAAAACAATCTTTAGTCGACATGGACAATACTTACAGTATAACCCAACCTCAAGCCTCTGTCAAACACAGCCACTCATACTAGATCATAAGAAATCTGATGCAACAATCTGCATAGCACCTTATGTCCGTAGTACCAGCACTTGTATTCACATGAGTCACCACAAGGTATAGAAATATTTGATATAAAACAGTTGAACGTGATTACTGAATGTCTCATATCATGGTCTCACCTTATGGCTTTGTAGACAAAGCCCTTTATACTTTATGCTTCTACTGAAGCTGATGTGTTTCCAAAAGAAGAACACATTTCAATTCTCTGTCAAATACCTGAAGACAAAGATCTTTCAAATAGCTATTCAAGACTTGAACTGCAGCAATAAATTGTCAGGTTCCAGCAAACAAATAATCTTTAAACAATTGCAAAACTGACAATGCAATTCTTATTAATCAGTAACAATCAAACTGTATCAAATTGCATCAGCCAAAATAAACTAGAATCTATAGACAAAAGAAACAAACAGGCAAAAGTTGTACATCAAGATGCTCCCGCTAAGCTATGGAATCAAAACTATCAGCTAATCCCATGCCCGTAACATGCTTATTAAAAACTTTAACCGGTACTGGTTTGGTGAGGGGATCAGCAATCATTTATGTTGTCCTAATGTCTTCAATAACCACCTTTTGTTGTTCAGTTTTCTTTTTTACATGAAGAAATTTCAACTCTATTTGCTTTGAGCTGGAGGACCTCTTGTTATTCTTAGCAAAGAAAATTGCAGCAGAGTTATCACACAAAATAGGCATTGGTCTTTCTACGCTAGGAACAACCTGAGTGCAATGAATGTGATCTCTTAACCAAACAGCATGAGTAGTGGCATAACTTAGTGCAATGAACTCAGATTGCATGGTAGACAAGGTAGCCTCTATTTGCTTTGAACTACTCCATGATATTGCCCCACCAGCCATTAGAAAAACAAAACCAGAAGTAGACTTTAAGTCATCCTTATCACCTGCATGATCTGAATTAGAATACCCAACAACATCTAATGATTCACTTTTCCTGTACATTAACTTGTAGTCCCTTGTTTTCTTCAGGTATCTCAACACTTTCTTGCCCGCTGTCTAATGAACCTCTCCTGGATTGACTTGATATCTACCAAGTATACTAACAGCAAAAGCTATATTTGGGTGAGTACAAACCTGAGCATACATCAAAATCCCTACAAGTGAAGCGTACAGTTTGTTCTTCATGGCATTCCTCTCAAAATCATTCTTAGGACACTGTGATTTATTGAACTTGTCACCTTTGCTCATATGTAAGTCACCACCAGAGCAGTTTTCCATAGAAAAACGCCTCAGCACTTTGTCTATGTAACTCTCTTGATAAATTCCCAACAACCCCCATTTTCTATCTCTTGTGATCTTGATGCCCAACACAAAAGATGCTTCCCCTAGATCCTTCATCTCAAAAGACTGAGATAAAATGGATTTGGTCTCTAAGAGCAGTTTCATATATGTACTAGCCAACAGAATGTCGTCTACATACAAAACCAATACAATGAACCTGCTCCCACATACCTTAAAATAAATGCATTCATCTAAGGGATTCTCCACAAAACCATTTTCAGTCACAACTGAATCAAACTTCAAGTATCATTGCCTTGAAGCTTGCTTCAAGCTGTAAATGGACTTTTTGAGCCTACACTCCATGTGCTCACTCCCTTGTTCCTCAAAACCTTGGGGCTGCTTCATATGGATTTCTTCTTCCAACTCTCCGTTAAGGAATGCTGTTTTGACATCCATCTAGTGTAGCTCCATGTCATAATGAGCTACTACTGCCATGATCATCCGAAACGCATCCTTGGTTGAAACCGTTGAAAACGTTTCATGGTAGTCTATCCCCTCTCTTTGAGTAAAATCTTTCGCCACCAACCTAGCCTTATATCTTTCTATCCTCCCATTTGCGTTTTTCTTTATTTTAAACACCCATTTGCACCCAATTGGCTTAACATCTGGGTTTGGTTCAACTAGCTCCCACACTTCATTGTCTTTCATGGACTCTAACTCTGCATGCATCGCTTCTGTCCATAAGGTTGATTGGTGTTATTAATGGCTTGGTTGTAGGTGACTGGATCATTGTCTTCGCTAATATCAAAATCAACTTCTTGAAGATATGTAGAAAAGTTCTCAGGTTCTACTTCTTGAATAAACAACACAAAATCATCAGAAATTGCAGACCTGCGAACTCTTTCAGACCTCCTCAATGGGACAGCTTCTGGAGCAGCTTCAGGTTGTACTATGGCTACTTTGTTTTCTGGAGCAGCTTCTGGAGCAGCTTCAGCAAATCATGAGTACAACGTCTGCCTAGCTGATCTAGATGGAACATTGAGAACATAGAAGCCGGAATGACAATTGAACCAATTGTTTTAGTTTATACTTGATAGTTTTTGTATATATTGCAACCAAACGTGCTTCACTTGTATATATGGAAGCTCAATATCATGAAATACAAGTCTAAGTAGAGCTATCAATTCCAACATAACCATAAATGATAACTCAAATGCACAATTTGATACAGGTATGAAACAAAACAAGTTAAACCTATTACGGTTGTTCGGGTCGGATTTTTAGGTCCTTCGAACAACCGTCTGGTGCGAGTGTGCCAACACCTTGAGGAAGTGTGCCTGCCTTGATCTTTTCTTGTTCGCGCGCTTCTTTTGACTTCTCTTCAAGCAGATGTGAGCAAAAACGGTCGGTTTTGCTGCTGGGTTCTTCACAACGACCTAGGACGAGTCATGAGGATTTACTCAGTAACAAAATACAATAAAGTAAAGATATTTGTTAAGGATCGCTCCTTAACAATGGGATAGACTATTGCTCGCGATGAGGCTTTATGGATTGGGGATAAACTTTTTGCTCGGGACGAGGCTGATGAGTGAAGCGGGATTTGCTCGCAATGAAACTTTGGTGGTGCTCCCTAGAGAGGCTTTTTTGATAGATTGGGTGCTCCTAGGGAGGCGTCCAATTTGCATTGATGCATGCAGTTTTGTTGAATTGTCGGGGGTTGTCTCTTATTCGCTTAGAACCTCTTATATAGAGAAAAGGTTCGCGAATAACTTGCATATCAAGGCAAATTTTCCGCCAGTAATTACCCAATGGAAAAGAAAGATATTTACTAAATTAAACCGAATGTATCGGTTCACGTATCAAACTAGATACGATGTCTAGGTAAATATATTTACCTCAATATATGATCCTTGGAGATCTGCTAGATACACACGTCTTCTAGGTAATATAATTACCTCTTGAAATATCTTCTGGTCGTGTGCACCTACAATCCAACTAAGGATAGTAATCTTCTTATTGCAATATAGTTGGACTTGCATGCCTTGGATGAGTACTAGCCATATCATTCATGTAAGGAATGTAATCCTTAATTACATCAAAGATCATGCACGGCTAGACTTCTTCTTGGCAATTAAGAAATCAAGAGTGATTAAACCCTTCCTTAGATAGCACTACGTACATCGGTAACTCATTTACATGACATCCATATTCATGTTCCTCATGAATAACTCAATCTTGGTAACCAAGAAATCCTCCATTAATTACCGGATCCATGATATATCGATAATATTCCAGATTTACATCAAAATGACTTGATCTCCAAATAGACTTGATTTAACCTTGATAACAAATATCTCTAAAGATACTCGATCATATCCACAATGAACCACATGACTAGTTCAATACGTTATACATTCACAGGATGTAAATTTACCCTCAAACAACGGTGCGTCGATGTCGATGAAGATATGAGTGGTAATGTTTGAAAATAAAAAAAAGTAGTAACAAAAAGAAAAGATATATAAATGAAAGAGTTAATGTTTGAAAATAGAAAGTGAATTGCGCGAGTGAGAATTTTACAGAAGTGTGCAAGTCCTCTGTATATCATTTGCGAAAAGCCCAAACCCCGATCCGCATCCAAATCCATGGAAGAGAAACGCGGCGACGCCGGAACTCAGCCTCCGTCTAATGCCGACTCTCCGGCCACCGAGCCCACATCTTCGCGACGCCGCGCCGGAGGCCAGAAGCGAAAGGCCAGCAGCCTCGGCGGCTCGGCCTCTTCCTCAACGCCTTCGAAACGCTTGACTCGCGAGAAGGCTTCGATTTCTCACGCTCCGATCCACAACGGCCCGTTGACGAGGGCCCGCCAGGGGCCCAGTAGCCACTCGTCGGCCTCAGCCGCGGCGTCGAAGCCAGCTGCTCAGACGAAGCGGCCGGAGCCGACGTCTCTGGAGGCGGAGCAGGCGAAGAGGGAGAGCGAGTTGGAGGCTTTGGAGGCGGCTACGGAAGCTGAGTTTGAAGCCATTAGATCTCGCGATGCCAATGCTCATGTGGTTCCCAGTCACTGTGGTGAGACCAATCTCCTAACCCTTATTGTTGTTCAGTAGTTTTTTTTAATTGACTGAAAATTTTGATTCTTTTTATGCTTGATTTTGAGATTCTGTGTAGTTTAGTTACTGAAAATGAGAGCATTGAGCTAAATATAGAGCTGCTAAAGTAGTTTTTTGGTATTGAAATTAGAGACTTAACTGCCTTTCCTTTGGTATAATACTTGAGAATTGATTTTTTAAGTAATGTTCATCGGCGTAAGTCATTAGATGGATTTCTATGTTAGACAGGTTTCAAATTCCTATTTTTTGGAAGATTAGTGTGATAGTATTTTGATTGGGATCAATTTTCTGGATTACAGGTTGGTTTTCGTGGACAAAGATTCACGCCATTGAGGAGCGTATGTTGCCGTCTTTCTTTGATGGGAAGTCTGATACTCGAACTCCTGATACGTACTTGGAGATACGCAATTGTATCTTGAAAAAATTCCATGCGGATCCGGGGACATTGGTTGAGCTGAAGGATATGTTGGAGCTTGAAGTTGGAGACTTTGAATCGAGACAGGAAGTTATGGAGTTTTTGGATCACTGGGGTTTGATAAATTTCCACCCTTTCCTGCCAACAGGTTCTACTGTCACGAGTGTCAACAGTGAGGAGGTGGCAGAAAGGGATTCTTTGGTAGATAAGTTGTATCGCTTTGAAGCACTTGAATCACGATCATCGCTGGTTCCTAAGACTAACTTAATAACTCCAACTGTGCCATCTGGGCTGTTCCCAGAGTCGACAATTGCTGAAGAGTTGATGAGGCCTGAGGGGCCAGCTGTTGAGTACCATTGCAACTCTTGTTCAGCTGATTGCTCACGCAAACGTTACCATTGCCAGAAGCAGGTCGGCTCTTTCATAAATTACCTGATTTTCATTGAATTTATAAAATAAAGAAAATATTCTGGTTTGTCATCAACATGAAGATTAGTTCAACCACTTGCATGCATCAAAGAAGTCATTTTGCCATAACTTTTTAAGATTCATATTTTTCTAGGGTGTGAACTATGTGATTGTACTGTTGTGGTATATCTACTTGTCCAAATCAAAAATGGCAGATTCAGAACTCAGTAGGATTTATCACCAGCTAGTAGAAATTGATAATACTGCCTGGCGCTTATTCTTTGCTACTGTATCAGCATAAACTACTTCTAGTAAGGCATAGATGTAACGATTTCCATGTCAGCTTGATTGAACTTGATGTGTGATGAGGTGGTTGTTGTGGTTCTACATTTATTAATTGCTGCAAATTTTAGTTGCATGGTTACGACTGTCCTGTTTACTGTTTACATTCTTTTTAACAGGCAGATTTTGATCTGTGTTCTGATTGCTTTAACAACGGGAAATTCGACTCGGGTATGTCTTCAACAGATTTCATACTTATGGAGCCTGCTGAGGCTCACGGGGTAAGTGGTGGGAACTGGACAGATCAGGAGACCCTCCTTCTCCTTGAAGCATTAGAATTATATAAAGAAGACTGGAATGAGATTGCTGACCATGTTGCTACAAAGACAAAAGCTCAATGTATATTGCACTTTGTTCAAATGCCAATCGAGGATACCTTCCTAGACCATTATGATGACCTTGATGCCAGTGCCAAAGAAACTGCAGATCCAACTTCAACTAACAATGAAATATTGCCCCCGAAAGATGCCCCTGGAACAACAGAGAATAAGACAAGTGCTAATGAGAGTGACCCTCAAACTTCGCCGATCGAAATTTCAAAAGAAGAAGCAAGTGAGTCAAAAGATGGGGAGGATACTTCCAAGCCAAAAGATGAAAATGAAGTCAAAGTTGGTCAGGAAACCTCAAACTTGGAAGACGCTGGTGATTTGAAACTTGATCAGGAAACAGATGAGAACCTTGCACTGAAGGCTCTGAAGGAAGCCTTTGAAGTTGTTGGTTATCCTCAAACACCTGAAAGTCAACTCTCATTTGCAGATGTGGGAAACCCTGCCATGGCATTGGTAAGTTGATTACTTGTGGTTATGGTGCATCAGCCCATGGGTCAGTCTGAGTCGTGCCTTAGATAAAGAAGTAACATAGAACATTAATTATGCATATATTTGACTGAACTGAAATCCTTGGACATTTAAAAGTGCTGTATAATCACTGCCTTAAAAAAATCTTGTCTTCTAGCCACTCATCAATGTAGCGTCGAGGTACCCATCCATTACAACTTTTGACAAACTTACGATAAATTGTTTGCCTTTAGTGGGCTCAGTGTCTGGCAATTGCAATCTCATTTACTCTTTAAACTTTCCACTTTATCTGCACTCAGAAATTTTGTCCATGCTGCCAGAACTTGAGATAACTGTATTTCTGAGCTTGTTAACCCTTTACCTTTGTCATGTCGAAATATTTGATCTCAATTTGAGAAGGTGCTGTATAGTTTTTTATTCCTTCATTCCTGTTTAATGTATGTATGATGTATGCATGCGGGCATCCACATTACTTTGGTCTATATGCATGCATGCATCTACTTATGCTGTATGTTGTGTCCGTACCAAAAAAAATCTAGTCTAGTGGATCTGTTACATGGTGTGGGGATTAACAGAAGCATATACTTTTAAGCTGGCTATTGTCACTACTTATGGGCTGAACTCTTTTACAGGCCTCATTCCTGGCACGGTTGGTGGGACCTGATCATGCTATTGCTTCAGCACATAACTCTTTAAAGTCTATAACTGCAGATGCTCCTGGCATTGAGCTGGCTTTGAGGCACTGCTTTATTTTAGAAGATCCACCAACTGACAGAAAGGAACAGGCTGGTCGTGATAGGTATGTTGATTTTGTGTGAACAAATCATGCCCCTACCAGTTTCTGTGTATTCTATCTGATGCAATTGAGGGATTTGCAGTGTTGCTGCAGAAAGGGAAGCTCAGAGTGACAAAGTTGATCAAGAAGATAGTCATAAAGAGGATAACTCCACCTCTGGTTTGGAAGATAGAGGTGTATCAAATGATAATGACAAGAAATTTGAAGAAGTTACTCCTGAAGAAAAGTCACAATCTGCAAAAGAACAAGATGACAGGATTTCTCATGAGGAAGTAGGAACTGATAAACGAAACAAATCAAACAACTCAGAGTTACCAAATGACCAACCACCTACTTTGGGGGAGTCAGATGACTCAAAACACGAGGCACCACCAAGTTCAACAAAGGAGTCGGGAGAGGGAACTTCAGTAGGCAAGCCTTCTGAAACCACAGACACACCAATGGATGTGGATGTGTCTGTCTCCATTCCCTCAACGAAGACAGAGCCTCAGCAACAAGTTGCATCAAATTCAGATGAGCAACCTTCTCAGTCTACAGAGACAACAAAAGAAGTGGATGTATCTAATGATCTGGCTTTAGAAAGTGATGAGCCTCCACCACCAGTTACTGTCAAATCAGTAGAAGCTCCTCAACCTACTGAAACCTCAAAGGATGTAGATATGGTGTGTGATACTGAGCCCCCACAAGAGAATGAGCCTCCCCAACCAGTTGAAAACACTAGAAGTACATCTCTGTCTCTCGCGCTCTGTGTGTGTGGGTGTGTGTGTGTGTGTGTGTTATATCATATTTGAGTAGGAATACTATATATATATATATAGGGGATATATGGGGGTCAAATAGGTTCTCTTTTTCACTGAGGAATCATGTTAAATTTTGGTAAAAAAGGAGAAATGGTTGCCGGTTATGCTTGTGATCATTAAAGTACAACAAATCAAGCAACAAAAAGGGAAAGCCTTTATTCAACAACATTTCAATGCCTCTGATTTTCTAATTTCGTGTTTGTTGCACTGCGCAGGTGAGGATCAAACTGATGATAGTAAACACGAGAAGCATGACTGTACAGAACCGAAAAATGATAAAAAGCAAGAGATGAAAGGTGAACAGAAAATTGATAAAGTAAAGCAAGCTGCGGTTTCTGCAGTCTCAGCAGCTGCAGTGAAGGCAAAACTTCTAGCAGAACAGGAAGAAGATCAAATCCGACAGCTTGCAGCCATGTTGATAGAGAAGCAGGTCATCCCAATGTCATCATTTCTCCTTACTGTTTGTTTTCTATTAATAACATGAAGTTCTTACTTTTTGGAAATTTTTGTTCATCTGCAGTTGCATAAGTTGGAAGCCAAGTTAGGTTTCTTTAATGAGATGGAAAGTGTTGTGATGAGGGTAAAAGAGCAATTGGACAGGTCAAGACAGAAGCTCTACCATGAACGGGCACAGATAATTGCTGCCCGACTTGGCTTACCAGGTTCCTCATCTAGAGGAATGCCATCTGCAATGCCTACAAATAGAATGGCCACAAATGCTACAAACGCAGTTCCAAGGCCCCCACTTATGATGACCTCACAAAGGCCACCCATGTCGAGACCCATGGGAGCAGTGCCTCCAACCCCTTTAAACCAATTTTCATCCACAACTTTGTCAGGAAGTCCAATTCGGCCTCCCAGTCAGGACAGCCTTTCTTCTATGGGGGCAAAGTAAAGACAACATGTGAATAAATGCTGATCTTTACTTATGCAACAGTCATCAACCATGCCTGTTACCGTGCAAGGTGTTGAAGTTTGGCAGATTCTCCGTCGCTATTTTAATGTTCTAGTTTCTGTCACAACATGATGCAACCTTTCCATGTCGCCAATGTTTACTGCTGATAAAACCAGAGACATGGGGGTTCTAAGAGAGATTGAATGTGCTCTGTTGTCTTGCTGCAAGGCGTGTCATGAAGTTTTGCTGGGTTTGATGATCTGGGAAGTGGCCTATCTATAAACTGGATTAAGGTTTTCAAAAGCTAACTGTCTCGCTCCATGACCAAGGATTACCTTGTAATATGAAAGACTGAGGCCAAGACACCGGGGTCCTCTCCTCTACCAGACACAGGACTCACCGAATGTTCCCTAAAATGTTACCTTTTCAGCTTCAATTAGTGCTTTCATTTCAATGTCCGCTTGAATTTGGGTGCTGTTTTCATGAGGTGAGAAAACTCAGAAAAGTAGAATCGGATCATATTTGATTCTGTGAGATATACTATATTGCACCTCTGACAGCTTATCAGTTAGTCTACATCTAGTCCAAAGTTGGATCGAGTTCATTTAGTGCATAATTATAATATGATTTCTTCTTTAAACTTGGTGAGTCACTTTCTCACTAACAAAAAAGACTTGCCACACCTATAAAAAAAAATTTTAAAATTTTAAAAATTAAAAAGCTTGCCAGTAAACCGGTATTGGGTTAATATGTTTTTATTATGAAAAATTATAAAGTACAAATGTAAGAGTGGTAATTTTAAGTCTTACTTTGTGTAGTCTTAGTTCATTATTGGTAGTACACAACATACAACCTTGTTGCAAATTTATGGTGAACACATCCTTGTCAATATTGTAATTTTGGTTTGATTTTTATATAAAAAGTTTAAACTATATGTAGTAATTTGATTCATATATCTTGTAATTTATGCTCAAATATATGTAAAATGTATGTATGATAAATATCCCAGCAGCATAGCTTTGAAGATTTATGTAGTCTTGTGACAAAGTACATTAACACTCACAGATGAGTTGGAATATTTATCTCATAATTTGATTCATAAATCGTCTCATTATATTCAGTGACGAGTACATTTACACTCACAAATGAGTTGGAAATTTGGAATATTAATCTCGTGGAGATCTCCCTTCACGCAGGAATATGATCATTTTTGAGCTTATTATTATTTGCTCATCAACTTGGGAATTCTATCGACAGTCATCATCTAAATAAGTTTGTAGGAGTTGACTTAAAATGTGTTTATCAATACAAAACGAGTTATGCTTCATGAAGAATGCATCAAAACATAGCTTGTACCACTGTACTGTAATAAGACATAAGGGAATAGGGGATGAAATAAAATATGAATCTGATCGAATTAAACCAGGAGTCAGAAAGAAAGGCACAACACAACCGAGATGAATAAAGCATTTGATGAGACCAATTTGTTCTCCAAACAGACAGTAATATACAATATCAGTGCATACACGGACAAATGTACTTCCAAAGATGACTTATTCTTTGAACAAGAAAAGAATTCAGTTGAAATATTTAGCACTCGCATCCACTTGACCTCGGCTGATTGCTGCTTCCAACATCAATGGTATCCGGCAAGTATCTTCATGAAATGTAACGTTTCACAGATGCACAACCGAAAAGCAAATATGTCAAAACAGGCGAACTCTAGAGCATAAATAACTGTAAATGTAATACTTAAACCTAGAACAGCTCTCACCTACACAATCTGTTAAGTGCAATGTTTATCCAACAAAGGTTTTTTAGTCTTAAATAGTAGAGGACATACAGAACTCTATAACAAAACTATCAAACTTGATTACTTGGAAAAGAGATAAAAATATGTGTTGGTGGAACACATTTTCAATTTGTAAATGGTAAACAGATTCACTTAACCGGCAACTATTTACTAAAAAAGCTCACTGAAGTTCATTCCCATTACAGAAGTGAAATAAGATGGACATATGGAGAACCACCAAATCACATTATGAAAAGGTGACCTAACCCAGGTAGAGTCATGAGGAACTATTTTGGCTGGTGTTACATTAAGTTTTGTTCGTATATATCTATAAAATTAACTATTCAAACTGGAGGACATATATGGGTGATTAGCATGTGGAGATGGTTTCTAATTAACTTACATTTCCTCCTCTTCCCCACTTTTCAGGGCATCCCTTGCTATGCACTGGAAAGCTTCTTCCACATTAATGCCTTCCTTGGCAGAGGTTTCATAGTACGGAATGTCTCCTTTTGAGGCACACCAAGCTCGAGCCTTTTTTTCCGACACCTAGAAAATAATAAAAATTGATATATAGACTTCAAAAGACGGGATAACTAAGATAGATAATTGAGAGAGAGAGAGAGAGGAGATATATATATATATATATATACAGACAGGATCAGAAGACGTCCTCAAACCCGTAAAAGTGCGGACGTCCCTGCTTTTGCAGCGATCAAGCACCGACGACGGTGCTCCTCTTGCCAGGACACCAGACCTCGATCGTGAGCTTCCTCTTGCCGGCGGACTCGCCGAATACCAGTTTGCAGCCGAGCTTGATCGTGAGCTTCCTCTTGCCGGAGGTTGCTACCCAGACCTTCAACTCCGATCTCCATGGCCTTCATCTTCATGGTAAAGTCGTCCGAGATGCCTCTGGTGTCCGTCCGGCAAGAGAAGGGAAGTCGTCAGCGCTTGATCGCTGCAAAAGCAGGGACGTCCGCACTTTTACGGGTTTGCGGACGTCCTCTTTGGATCCCAACTGTGTATATATATATAGAGGCCCGTTCTGGTGCGGACGTCCGCACTCGGCTTAAAATGCGACGACGGCACGCCTCCACCCCAGCGGTCCCGATCACTTTCCCTCCCCGGCGAGTCCGCCGAATTCCAGTTTTCTGACCAGATTGATTGGATTTAAAGCTTTGGGTGATCTCGCCGGAAAACTGGAATTCGGCGGACTCACCGGGAGGGAGTGATCGGGAACGCTGTTGGAGTCCGCTAGGATGGAGGCGCGCTGTCGTCGGAGCCGTCCGGTGGAGAACAAAGGGACGTCCACACTTTAAGCCGAATGCTGACATCCGCTTTGGAACGTTTCTGTGTGTGTGTATATATATATATAGATTTTCTCAAGTGCAGATGTCTGCATTTATTCTTACGATGCAGATTTCCACTCACTTTTCAATCGAATTTTCACATCTCCACCGTCTAGTCTTTAAATACTAATTTATAGATCATCTCTGTAAAATTTCAGCCAATTTGGTTATTATTAAGACACTCAAACTCGATTAAAACAATGGATGAACATAATTCTGTCGAGCTTGAACCGTTCATGTTTACAACAGAAAAACGCAGTTTTGAGTGCCTTAATGATAACCAAATTGGCTGAAATTTTACAAAGATGATCTATACATTAGTATCTAAATACTAGACGGTGGAGATGTGAAAATTCGATTGAAAAATGCGTAAAGTGGAAATCCGCACCGTAAGAATAAATACATACGTCCGCAGCTGAGAAGCTCTGTATGTGTGTGTGTATATATATAGAGAGAGAGAGAGGACAATTGTTTCTTGTACAAGATGCATACCACTCTACTATTTCCACCGTCTACATCAATCTTGTTTCCAATAACAACAAATGGAAAGTTTTCTGGATCATTAGGACTAGCCTGCAGAAGATTTTCCAAGTCAATATATCGAAAGCCCAATTTGCCGATGGTACTCGCCAAGAAATAGAAGTTGAATTTAAAGATTACTGGAAGAGCTTGCAAGAAGTGCAAAACAAGAAACTAAAGACAATACCTGAATAAGGAATTCCTCCTTCCAATTATTAAGGTTATCAAAAGATTTCATCGAATTAACGTCATAAACAAGAACACAGCAATCAGCACCGCGATAAAATGCTACACCAAGGCTTTGAAACCGTTCTTGACCAGCGGTATCCCAAATCTGACGAAATAAAAGGTGAGATGACTTATAGCCAGACTAGCCAAGAACTGAAAAACATAAAAGTCCACTACAGAAGCTATCGCAAACATGCTAAGCAAGAACAAATATCAATGGATTCCACTTGATTATGCTATAAAGAGAACAAAATCCCCTAGATTATGATCTCCACACAGTAGCCTATGACGCAAAGTTTCTCTAGGGTGAGTAGTTGAGATAATAAAAAATAAACAATAATTTAGACATAATTCGTCATGATTAAAATAAAATTATACCCTCAATACTCTAGTTTCTGGGAGCTAAAACAGTGAAATCCTTCAGGCTGTTCAATATAACAAGCGCACACATACAGGGATAATGATTTAGATTTAATTCTTTGGTTGATATATAAAACCCAAACTAACTTTTGTTTATTGCCATGAAAGGTTACAATGTGAAATGATATTAAGATTCAGATATGGCAGTATAACTAAACAACTATATGGAAAGGAAGGAATGGCTGGAAAGGTAAAACAACTATCAGTCGGTAAAACAACAAACTTTGCGAAAATGAGGGGGGCGGGGGATAAAGACAAAGTGATAGTTCAGCTTTTCCAAGGCAAACTCTGAAACAAAGCAGTTCATTCACTGCCAAAAAGAAGAAAGACATAAAGCAGTTTTGTGAATCCATAGCAAGTTGGATTTGAACTCCATTCTGTACAGAAATCACCGCTAAAATTTTCAAAGCTGCAGTATTGTCCAATTTGTATCACTTGTGCAAAGTGACCAAATGCAGGGGCTCTTCAAATTTCTAGTTCAAAAGAAAGTGACGACCTAAGCTAGCAGATACTCCAAGCCAACAAATTGTCCTTGCTAGCAAAAGACTCCATGAAGAGGCCATTTAAGTAAAGAAATTTGATGTGAAGGCTCAGGCCTCATTAGAATTTCCAGCCACTAAAAACTATCTTGTCAATTACAATAGTCACAACCATCAGACAATTTTGATTTCAGCATGTGAATGTTCAATGTAGCTGTGCAGATTAGTGATCCTTATTATTCCTTCAGATTCTCCGAAGGACAAACTGTCATTCCTGGTTTAGTGTGAGAACCAAAAGGAAAACTGATCGGATCAAATCTTCTAGTCCTACCTAGCGTTTTTCTAACCTCATTTAACCACCTCGCTCCTCCAAATCTAAGTCACCACTTGGTCAACCACAAGCCCATGCAATTCGAATCAATATAAATAAGTCTCCAACTAAGCATCCGCATTTAAACCGAGAAACATCCTTAAAAATATCTAAATGCTTCAATCAATAAGATGAACTAAAGAACTAAAAAAGACCTGTAGGGTGAAGAGCCTGTCTTCAAACTGCACTTCTTTTGTCAAGAAATCAGCTCCGATAGTCGCCTTGTATTGATTGCTGAACTTCTTATTAACATATCTATAAGAATTACGGTCAAGCGAAAACCAAAAATTTCTCTATGTAAACAACAACATCAATTTATCTTCAAAACTAAATAGCTAAATTAAGCTGCAAAGGATACTGATTCATCAAAGAAGTCTTCCCGACCCTGCAAAATCACAAATCAAGCAAACGCGGTTTACTCCTGAGCAGCAATCAACAAACTCAAATTTTCGTATAGTTGTACAATAAGAGATGAAAATCAAGGTTGCGGATCACTGTGTGTGAGCTAGGATCTAGAAAGATCCGCCCAATTTTGAGGCGCGAAACCCTAAAACACACAAGTACATGAAGAAAATAGAAAGGGACAGAGAGACTCGGACCCACTGTCGCCGAGGATGATGACCTTGAGGAGCGTTCTTCTCCGAGACGGCATCGTTTCGGAATCGAATTGGGGACGATCTGAGAGAGGGAGGGAAGGAGCTAATTGTCAAGGTTGCTAGAGGTTTCTGAGAAGGAAGGAAGGGGAATTGAAGCTGGGTGGTCTTCTAGTCTTATTAAAGTCTTCCGGGTCATCTGAAGCTGTTGCCGACCTGTAATTGTTTGTTTGCTCAAGGCCGTTTTGTTAACGGAAGGGCTCTGTTAACGGAAGGGCAAAGGAGTTAACTAGGGGTGGCACTTCTGAACCGAATAACCGAAAACTGAGCCGAAATAACCGGGACGAAATCGAAAAAAACCGAGCTGAAAGAAAAACCGAACCGAAAAAAAAAAACCGAAAACCAAAAAAAATTCGGTTCGGTTTCGGTTCATGGTCCGGACCGAACCGAACCGGCCGAACCGAACCGATTTTTTTTTTTTCAGTTCGGTTTAAAAAAAAAAAAAAACCCTTCAAAACGACGTCGTTTTGAATATATGGTTAAGGGGAGAAAAAAACCCTGGTGAAACGACGTCGTTTTGAAGGGTTTTTTTTTTTTTTTTTTTTAACCGAACTGAAAAAAAAAACCGAAAAAAACCGAACCGAACCGAACCGAACCGTTCGGTTCGGTTTTCAGTTTGAATTTTCTGAAAACCGAGAACCGAACCGAACCGAATTTTTTTTTCGGTTCAGTTTTCAGTTTTGGCCCATAACCGAACCGAATGGGCCGAATGCCACCCCTAGAGTTAACGCCCCCAATTCCTAAGAAAAGATAAACTACGCTTGGGTAGTGGGAAATGTTCAAAAACAATCTTCTCCAATTACATAATCGTTGACGCCCCCAATTCCTATAACGTGATCCTTGTCTTGCGCTAAATAGATTGTGTTCCATCATTGCAGGCCTCATATTGGTCATGAAATTCCCTACAGCGAACAATACATGCACCTTTCATCGATGTAAACAGAAAGCTTAGGACTGTAATGTCACCACTACTCAACGAACGCGAACACGGCTTGAAGTGTTATCACTCAACGACGTTCTTAAACCTGCTAATACACCAAAGGGATCCTAGCGAACAGATCATAGAAAACTCTCCAGTCGATCCAGAAAACATCCTTGAAAGGGTCAAGCTCTTTCCAAAGCATCCCCGAGCGCACCGTCAAAATTGGTGCAAAACTCTCTCTAAGGATCAATGTCGAGCTGAATATTCTTTTGAAAGATTATTCTCACGTCTTTGCTTGGTCATACGCGGATTCACCCCGGATAGACCCAAAGATCATAAGCCATACGCTCAACGTTAAGCCTAGTTGTATCTTCGTTCGTCAGAGCCGCTGACCTTTCGACGATGAGAAATATCAAGCTATACATGCTGAAGTCGTGCCTTCGAAAAATTGGTATAATATGTGAAACGCATTACCCACATTGGATCTTAATCAAACATTGTCATGGTCAAGAAAGCGTACAACAAGTGGTGAATGTTTGTAGATTTTGAGAATTAGAACAACATTTGAGAACAATGCTTGTCCAAAAGACAGCTTTCTGTCGCCCCGCATTGATCAACTGGTTGACGCAACCGCATGTCATGAGTTATTAAGCATGATGGATGGATACTCAAGCTACAACCAAATCATGATGCACCCAAAAGATCAAGTGGCCACAACGTTTGTAACTGAGAGGGACCTATCTTGTTACACAGTCATACATTTGGACTGAAGAATGCTGGGACCACATACCAACATCTAATTAGGATATATCACTATTAACTTATTAATTTCTAGTACAAATTGTTCAAGAATTTATGTAAATTTTCGATTATATAAGCACTATGTAGTTTTTTTTTTCTACATAACATACCACTTGAATAGCCTATACGTCAATGTAACAAATGAACATAACACTCAGATAGTGGTGTTCACCTGATTAGTAATTGACCAAAACATTCATGGTAAATCACTATTGAATATAGATCTAAGGGTGGAGAAAATTATTTACTCACCAGGTAAACATTACTCTTTTAAGGGTTCGTCGTCCATTGCGACGGTAGTGAATCGGTGGCCGTGGGCAGTGACATTCGTGTAATTTACTAATATACAATGGGCAGCTTAGAACTTGCGACGCTACTGTCCACTTCACATGACGTGGCCATTTACAATTGGCTGAAAGACATCACCACCAGACACCCCGCCCGCATGCGATCCCACCTCCATCTCCTGCTTCGAGCCCTCTATAGGTTCTCTCTTTCCGTTCGTAAATCACCTCCTTATTAATTTTTCACATTTGAGAATTGAGCCCTCCTCTTCACTAAGTACGCTCAGACCGAGTGATCCAGATCTCGGCGATTCATTCCGGTTTTCCGATGGCTCAGCCTCTCGTAAAGAAGGACGACGATCGCGACGATGAAGGTAATGTCCGTTTCTCTATTAGGCCAATCAATCTCCAATTCGATCTGGTTTTTTCGCTCCCAATTTCGCTTAGTGTTTCGATGCTCTTGTTTGAAACTAGTGAATCGGCGATTCGTTTACCCAGATCTCTGTGTTTAATAGCTATTTTGTTTGAACTGATTGTGTATTATGAGGCGTATATATCAGATTTGAGTGAATTGTGGTGTAATTGTTTTTGATCTGGTTCGGTTTTGGCTGATCTGGTGTGATTCTGAGCTCCGTGAGTCGTATGTGTCAATGTTGATGGTGAACTCGTTGCGAATCTGCTATACATTTGCTTTGATTTTGATTCATTTGGTTTAGTGATTTGGATCCTGTAGTGTTTGTTTAATTCGAGCCGGTTATCGGATATTAGCAATGTTCGTTATGTGATTTGCGTAGTAGTTAGCTGCTTACTGAGGCTAAAATTTTCGAAATGTCGGTTTGCAAGCAGAGTACTCACCATTTCTGGGGATTGAAAAGGGGGCTGTTCTTCAGGATGCTAGGGTCTTTAACGATCCTCAGCTAGACCCAAGAAGATGCTCTCAGGTTATTGCTTTGCACCAGCGAATATTACCATCCGATTTCATATTGTTTGTTACTTATTTGTTGTGCAGAGACTTATTGTGTATTTTGTGTTGTCTGGCACTTTCAGGTTATCACAAAGCTTCTGTATCTACTGAACCAGGGTGAAACCTTCACAAAGGTTAGCTCCTTTGGTACTTAATAGTCCACTTCTCGTCCCTGAATAAATTCAATATTTTGTAAAGTTATGTTATTGTATACTTGGTCATCACTTGAGATGTAAGTTTTCTTTAAATTAATAGGTTGAAGCTACAGAAGTTTTCTTTGCTGTGACCAAGCTCTTCCAATCAAGAGATATAGGATTGAGGAGAATGGTTTATCTGATGATAAAAGAGCTCTCGCCTTCTGCTGATGAGGTACATAACTTGATGGAACAATTTCTCTTCGTATTTATCTTTGCAAGATGAAGGTACGGTGACTGACTTTTGTATCTCTGGTAACAAGGTTATTATTGTCACAAGCTCCTTAATGAAGGATATGAATAGTAAAACTGATATGTATCGGGCCAATGCCATTCGTGTGCTTTGTCGGATTACGGATGGAACCCTTCTTACCCAGATTGAGAGGTATCTGAAACAAGCCATCGTTGATAAGAATCCAGTGGTTGCGAGTGCAGCTCTAGTTAGTGGCATTCATTTACTCCAGGTACTACTTAATATTCATCCTGTTAAAAGTACCAGGATTAGTTGTGTGTCGACCTTGCCCCCTTATGTTCATTTTTTTTTTTTTGACAGACCAACCCAGAGATTGTCAAAAGGTGGAGTAATGAGGTTCAGGAAGCTGTCCAATCAAGGGCAGCCCTTGTACAGTTCCATGCACTGGCTTTACTTCATCAGGTACTGCAACTGTTAGTTTTGGGAACTTAATTCTCTTAAATCAACTCCATGTGTTATAAAACCATATTGTTACTCGACGAGTTATCCGCATCCAGAAATAATTGGTTGGTTTATCTGAGCATACGTTTTGTTACTATTGGCAGGTTGAATGTTAGTTTCCTAGTGTTATGTTATTTTTAAAGCCACGATTTAGTTTGCCAACTCGGTCTTATTTTTGAATTTGTGTTAAATATAAAGACACTTTATTTTTTATAGCAAACTGTTTCAATTAGACAACACTTGTAATGTGCATGTTCAGAACATAAGATGTTGATGAATTTGTGATTGTGAAATTTCAGATAAGACAAAATGACCGTCTTGCTGTTAGCAAGTTGGTTACCAGCTTGACAAGGGGCACTGTTCGATCTCCATTAGCTCAATGCCTGTTGATCCGATATACTAGTCAGGTGCTTATTCTGCTGGGAGCTTCATTATAGTTGGGTGGGTGTTTTTGTGTCTTATTTTAAATAACTATACATGTGAAGGTAATCCGTGAGTCTGCTGGAAGTACACAAGCAGGCGATCGTCCTTTTTATGATTATCTTGAGGGTTGCCTGCGGCACAAAGCAGAGATGGTAATCTTTGAGGCTGCAAGGGCAATTACTGAGCTTCATGGTGTGACAAACAGAGAACTGACTCCGGCTATCACAGTTCTTCAGCTGTTTTTAAGTTCTTCAAAGCCAGTGTTAAGATTTGCTGCGGTTCGCACCCTAAACAAGGTTTGCCTTCTTTGTCTTCTTCTATATTAGTTGGGGGGATTTATTTCAGTATTGTATAATTTTAGGTTATCCCTTTGCAAATAGTTATAAGCTGACTGACCAGCCCTGTATAATTCTGAGGAATATGTGCTGATAAAGGTTCTGATCTTTATTAGATTGACTAGTTTCATAATTAATCTGCTTGATGCTTATTCTTCTTATATACTGTATTAATGGCTGAATTTTTTCAGGTGGCAATGACACATCCAATGGCTGTCACAAACTGCAACATTGATATGGAGAGTTTGATTTCTGACCAGAACAGAAGCATTGCCACACTTGCGATCACCACACTTCTGAAGACAGGAAATGAGTCAAGTGTGGATCGCTTGATGAAGCAAATAACAAACTTCATGTCAGATATTGCTGATGAGTTCAAAATTGTAGTTGTGGAAGCCATTAGATCACTGTGTTTGAAGTTTCCATTGAAGTATAGAGCTCTGTGAGTGACATATCAGATGCTGTTTAATTTTTGTTTTAAGAACATTTGGATATCAGTGTTTTTACTTTTCTTTGTGTATATGAAGTAACGTTCTAATATCTTGCTTACTACAGCATGAACTTCCTAAGCAACATTCTTCGAGAAGAGGGTGGGTTTGAGTACAAAAAGGCAATTGTTGACTCAATTGTGATTCTCATTAGAGATATCCCAGAAGCAAAAGAGAGTGGCTTGCTTCATCTCTGTGAATTCATTGAAGACTGTGAATTCACATACCTTTCTACTCAGGTGGCATTTCTCTTTAAATTTTTTTGACGAATCTTTTAGCTCCGTTTGTTCATTACCCACCTCTTTTATTCTTATTACGGTAGATTTGAATATTCTACTTTCAGATACTACACTTTTTGGGGATTGAAGGGCCCAGAACCTCGGATCCAAGCAAATACATACGGTACATTTATAATCGAGTGCATCTTGAGAATGCCACTGTCCGGGCTAGTGCTGTGAGCACATTAGCCAAATTTGGTGCCATGGTTGATTCATTGAAGGTAACTTGTTTTCTGGTGAACAGTGTATTATCTTATGTTCCTTACTTGGAAACAATTTCTTTTTGGGCTATTTTTGTTACTGATATAAATATATTATCTGTTCTATGTTTCAGCCTCGAGTTTTTATTCTGTTAAGAAGATGCCTCTTCGACAGTGATGATGAGGTATTGTATATGAATTTTTTAGGCTATTTATATTGGTATCTATTATATATATAAATGTTCATCTAGGTAAAGGTATGTGCCTCTCCATATGTCAGCAATTCATTTCTTTTGTTGCCATGCCGTTATTTTCATGATTTATTCTATTATTGCACTTGTCTATACTCTGCCCTTTGGAATATGCTGAATTATTTATTTTCTTACATTTTGTCAGGTTCGTGATAGGGCAACACTCTATCTTAATACACTTGGAGGAGATGGTTCTGTTGTAGAGACTGACCAGGACGTAAAGGACTTTCTCTTTGGGTCTTTGGATGTCCCCCTTGTCAATCTTGAGATAAGTTTGAAGACTTATGTAAGCCGCCTCACATTATTAGACCTTTTGGTAACACTTGAAGTTCTTACGAGAAGGAAACTGTTTCTTATAGTAATATTGAAACAGTACATTGAACTTTCTTCTCCTTTGTGCCATTAAAGCCTTTATCTAAAGCTTTCAGTGTTGTTTAATATGACTGCAGGAGGCTTCAGAGGAACCATTTGACATCAATTCTGTACCAAAGGAGATTAAGTCTCAGCCACTTGCTGAGAAAAAAGCCCAGAGTAAGAAGCCAACTGGTCTGGGTGCTCCTCCAAGTGGCCCTGCATCCACAGTCGATGCTTATGAGAGGATGCTCGCGTCTATTCCGGAGTTTTCAAACTTTGGGAGACTTTTCAAGGTATTGTAACATGAATATTCATATCTCCATACTGCCATGTATGTAAATGCTTTATTTTTACTTGCTTTTGAAATTAATTGCATTCTTTACCTATCAGTCCTCAGCACCTGTGGAGTTGACAGAGGCAGAAACCGAATATGCAGTTAACGTTGTCAAGCACATTTTCGATAGGCATGTTGTGTTCCAGTACAACTGCACCAATACCATTCCCGAGCAATTACTGGAAAATGTAATGCCCAAGTGTATATAACAGCATTTCTCTTTTGTATCTCTACTTGGAAAGCTCTTAAAGTTGCTTCTTTCAGGTTATTGTTGCCGTTGATGCTTCTGAAGCAGAAGATTTTACTGAAGCGGGATCCAAGCCTCTCAGGTCTCTTCCTTACGATACACCTGGCCATACCTTTTTGGCATTTGAGAAGCCAGAAGGTGTCCCTGCAGTTGGAAAGTTTTCAAACACTTTGAGGTTCATTGTGAAAGAGGTACCAAGTTCTTCTCTTCATCCCTCTATGTAGATTTAGGTTCTTAAAGTCTCTTAGTAACAGACTACCACACATTTGATCTGACTAAGTTTTAACAATATTATTTTTGGGTAAGGTTTCAACTCCTAATATTCTCTATAATGTATTCTAAAAAAAACAAAAAGATCTCTGTAATGTAGTCCTGTCAATCTAATATTACCTCATGGAAATGTCACATTCAAAGCTTATTTCTTAGGTTATCAATTTCACCTCTATGATTCTGCACTTAGTTCATAACACTGGTTGCTACTCATTATAACGCCTCCGTAAAATTATGTACGAGTGACTTCAAATCTTTCAATTATGAGTTTGTTTGAATTCATGCTTTTCTATGAATTGTGTCTGTGAGGATTTAAGGATATGCACTAGGATATACAATATGCAATAGCTGACGATTATTAATCTTGAATTTCATCTGGTTTTCATTTCTTATGAGTTTGGTATGTCACCAGGTTGATCCAACCACTGGTGAGGCAGAGGAAGATGGTGTAGAAGATGAATACCAGCTGGAGGACCTTGATGTGGTTGCTGCTGATTATATTTTGAAGGAACAAGTACACAATTTCAGGCATGCATGGGAAAACATGGGCCCAGATTGTGAGCGTGTAGATGAATATGGCCTGGGCCAAAGGGAGAGCTTGAACGAAGCAGTCTCTACTGTCATTAGCCTCCTTGGAATGCAGCCCTGTGAGGTAATTTTGTTTTTAATGTAGTGTTGATTATGCAATAGTTTTCAACTATAGTTATAGAATATAAGAAGACTGAGAAAAATGGATAAGAGGCAAGGTGCAATTCTATTGATTAGCAGAACTTTGGGCAAAATGAAATATGGATGGCATATAGATGACAGTTTTGTCTGGTTGATAAAAATGTGTGCAAGACATGTGACCCTGTTGTTTTTGGCCCTTTATCTGCACTAATTTACGTCATTGCATTTTGCCCTAATTTGCTGCTTGTACTGGGACTATGGGTTTGTTAAAATTGTAATTTCTAGGATTAGTTTAGGATAAGCAATCTGATTCTTAGTGTTATGATTTTCAAAGGATATCCGGTTTGCTTAAAATCCTTCAACTAATAATTAATTGTTTTGGAACCCAGACAAGGTCCATTGATATTTTCAGAAGTTTGTTGCACTTGCAAAAACTTTGATGGAATGTCTGGCCTGATATAACTTTTTAGTAGTCTGTCAATATCCTTTTACATTTGGTTCTATCATGGTTGCAGGGCACGGAGGTTATTCCAAGCAACTCAAGGTCCCACACGTGTTTATTGTCCGGTGTATACATAGGCAATGTAAAGGTCCTTGTGCGGTTGTCTTTTGGTATTGATAGTTCAAAGGAGGTTGCAATGAAGCTTGCAGTTAGATCTGAGGATGTGACTGTCAGCGATGCCATCCACGAGATTGTGGCCAGCGGCTAGTTGAGTAATATCAAGATGCTTCAGACACTACGGCCTGCTTTTTTTTTTTTCTCTAATGAGAGCACTATCGGGGATGGCTGCATACAGAACAAACATTTTGTAGAAAGAACTGGACATTACTAAATTCAAATTTAAGTGAGCTTGCAAGGGGGTCATTTGCAATTTAGTGGGCGTTTTCCCGCTCGCTTGTTACCTCTTACACCCTTATATTTTTTGTCTTTCTATTTGTTTATTCAAGTGTAGTTTCAATTGCCTTTGTTAATGTATCTGACCTGAAATTTGAGGCACTCTGGATTATAAAGAAGTCAATTGTATTGTTTGGGTCGTCTTCTCAATTTGAAAAATTGGCGGTTTCTATAATACTCTGTTTACAAATTGGCGGTTTCTCTTACAGTTTCGGTTCACGTTGTATTGATTTCTTCTTTCTTACATGAATACGAGATGCGGAGTTTCACATTAATAACACGTTCTTTATCGTCTTTTCAAATCTCACTAATTGGTTTTCATTGAGAAGGATGTGGGGATCCCAATTGCAGTGAGGAAGGTGATCATGATCGAGGTTACGAGTGTTTTAAAGCCTTATGGAGTTGAAAGGAATAAACCTGTTTTACCTCTTTCACGGTTGTAGTTGTCAATATGGGGAGGCTGATTGGATGTCCTTTCAACCCAGCACTGAACCAAACTCCAGGCAGAACTGCACCACCTCCCATTCGATTTTTCAGTTTATTCATAGTTACCATCGGAAGTCACTCGAAACTTGAAAGCAAGAGTGAATGCAATTGCATCTGTATTCCGTTTTTTTATGAGTAAGTTATTTACATGGCATAGATCTGTAGTGCAGAATTATTTTATTGTGTTTTCTAGATGTGAACCTTTCTGTATGGTTATTTCATTGTGTTTTCTAGATGAGTACCATTTCTATGTGCACCTTTGTGTAACCGAAATGTACACTCGTATTTCTTTTTGATAGGAATGTACTCTCGTATTTGTTCGGCTCGTTCTTGTTGAGTTTGAATGTTGACGGCAATTCCTCCAACTCCTTGTTATATGATATTTTGGGCTAATTTGTTGCACAATGTAAGGTTTAATTTAGCATTATATACTCTCTGATACAAAGCACACACACTTTTATTGGTCTCGTAAATAACAATTTTGAATGAATGTTTGCTCCACTCCTGCCTGCATTTTGCAGATGTTTGCAAGAATTGTCAGCCAAAAGGCCTTAAACAAGAGTCTTTGTTCCCCGGACAATTCCGGTAGAAGGAACTAACAAGGTGGAAGGTCTGCAGGTGGAGGCAGGACAGATTGATCAGAGCTTTTCCCATTTTCTACAACAAATGCTGTCTTCAAACCCCAGCCAGTATGCAGCTCCAAGTGACAGTGCATGAACCACACACCTATACATGATCAGTAATGATTAGTCTAATTGATGTAAATAACGTTGAGCTTTGAAATTTTTAGCCAATAAGTGCTATTTGGTTATGTAATGATGTGATTACCTGGATTATCAGCCCTGAACCTTATGGCTGCCCAACCACCGGTAGGAACACCAACTGTGTTTCTTTCAGGAGGATCCACCAAGTTAAACTTAGCCGGGTCCTTCTTGGAGTCGAAGTTCCCAACTCCGGTCCCAACAACGAAGAAATTGTAACCATGAAGGTGGAATGGATGGGATTCCACTGTGAGAAGATTGGTATCTTGTAGCACCAACTCAACTGTCGAGTTAAAGGCGATCTTGCTTAGCCGGGTGCCTAGTTTAGTCCCAAGGTTGACAGTGAGTGGTGCACCTGTGTAATTGAAAGGTGTTGGAGGACGGTCAGGGAAGTCTGTGGTAAAAACTCCCTTGGTGTTGAAGTAATGAGCTTGAAGCAACCCGATTTTGGGCATCACAAAAGTGATATTGTTCAAAGAAGCAGTGAGCCGTGTTCCATTCAGGCAAGTAGAGCATTGGTTGATTCCCAAACCAATTGTGTAGAAAAGTTGTCTATCCACTTTAAGAGGTACATTTGCTGGGTACTTTGCTGTGTTTAGGCTTTTCAGCTTGGCGTTGTAGCTCAGAGCAAAAGCTGTGTCATTGAGTGCTGGAAGTTGAGAAAGGACTGGCAGAACAGAATTAGGGATGCCTTTGTATTGAAGGATTGCAGTGGCGGTCTTATTGTCTATGGAAAGAGGTGCATCCATGAATGGCCTTGCAGCCATGAAGTATCTACTAGGGACTTGATTTGCTTGAACAAGAACATTTGTGGTCTGGCCTGGTGCTATTAGTATTGCCTGAGATGTAAATGGTTTGGTATAGACGGCATCAATCTCTACAACTGTCAAGTTGTGGCCAGCTATGGCAAAGAATAGCTCGTCATTGAGCGCAGCATTGATGATTCTTAGCAAGTATGTCTTCCCTTGTTCAACCTCCATGGCAAAGGTATCTGAGGATTAGCCAAACAAGACAACTAATGAGAATCCCCAATCACTGTAACATGTTATGTTGTATTGTTGTAATTATAAACCTCAAGTATCGTCTAGATCAAATTTTATTTGAATGTAGATAACTAGACATGGCTCAGATTCATATTATGACAATATGATAAAGGTAATAAACATTTGGCAAGAGAACATAACCTATGACAATGTGGCTTACGTTTTTCGGAACATGGGAAGAGAGGCCCTGGCTTCCCATTGATGGTATGAGCATCTGACATATTCGGAGGCAATCCCAGTCTGTTCCCTTGTTTCACAACCTCTTCAACATCGTTATTCCACCATTCTCCTATACCATACAAAGAAACATTGCAGTTAGATATATAGGTGAATATCTTCTAGTACAAGAAACAGGTGTAAGGCACTTAACTATGAGAGCCAACAGTAAGCCAATAGTTCAAACTCACCTAAGATAAGATTAGTTTCGCTGTAAGGCTGAGGAAAAGGAAAGCCAGTCCCTTGTTTGGGAAGAATGACAATAGCTCCATAGACAGTGGCTCGTAGCCAAAAGATGTGAGCATGCCACCATAGGGTTCCTCTTTGCCCTGTGATTGTCATATTGTAGGTGTAAGTATTTCCTGTCATGATTGGACATTGTGTTATATAAGCAGGTCCATCTGCCCAGCCATTCCTGTATTGCTTTAGTCCATGCCTGCAAGATTACCAAATCGTACATTATAAACACAATTATGATCATAGATACTTAATGTTGTCATAATAGTCATTTGCATTTATAATCATGTCTTACCAATGAATTGACATGTTATACTGGGCATGATTGGTGACATTAACTAGAAGTGTATCTCCTTCTCTAGCATAAATTGTAGGTCCTGGGAACATCCCATTTACTGTAACAATTGGCTTAGAATGGCACAACCTGCTCACATTCTTCACTTGTATCTATAAATAATTGGAAGAAAAAAAAATGTCAAGCTATGTTAAATCTCTACCAAAAGAAAAAAAGAAGAAAGGCAGTAGAAAGGATGCTCAGGCATTCGTGCAGTGCTCACGTTGAATTGGTATGACTTGACAGCAGCTTTGGCTGGAATGAAGAAGAATGTAACTAAACATAAGAAGGGAAGTAAATAACAGAAGCAGAGGTTGGTGGTTTTTGCCATTTTTGAAGCCAATTGTACTTGTGTGGAAAGGTCAAGAATGTTGGTGTGACATGATTGATGAAGGTCTAGTTGTTTTATAGGTCTGAATATCGAATAAACTATCAATTTGTAAGATGGAGGTGGTGTTTTCAACAGTAGGTAGAAACTGCAGAAGTTGCATACTAAAACTTGTAAGCAAAATACGGTCTGGGATAGGGACTTAAAATGGTTATAAGCCAGCTTGAATAGGAAGAGAGCAGGTGAAGTACATAATACATAATTCTGTATAGACTGTATTGCTTAATCGTGGTAAGAGAGCTACGTGAAGCTAAACTATACACACCAACTCTCAACTTCATCTTTAAGGAAAAGGGTTAGCACTAAAGGGCGCGCATGTTTTCCCATTCAGATTCTGTTTGAGCTGCCATTAACTTTGTCAAGCATTTGTTTGTTGGTACTTAGTAGTAAGATCGTCTATCCTTCATGTTTTGCCAATAATGTGGATATTCTTAAAGAGTAACATTTCTCAGTTGTGGACCTTGCTTAAGCAATACCAGAACCTTGCTTCTAAGCTTTGTGATAATAGGCTTGGGATGACACAGCCTATCTACTTAGGTATAGTTCCCCATAGAAGCCTTACATAGTGTCCATGTATAGTTTATTTATTTTTGTGGAGGGCTAGTTTTAGTTTTAAGTACATTTGTCGCACATTTACGATCTGCTCTTTCATTCTTCATCCAAATGGAACAAAGTCAGTTTCTAATTCACGAAAATGCTTGCGACTGATTAAAAAGACAGGCTGATGTTTGTAAAGGTCGAATTAGTGGTAATCCTTGCTTTTTTGTTTTAAGTTATATGCAGTAGTAGATTTTTAGCTCCTTGCTTTGGCAATCAATGTTATAGAAGTGACAAGCTACTTATCTCGCCGAGCTTATGAGCCAAGTGGAGGCGTGTGGGTGTTGGAACTTTGGTTCAGGGGTTCAGCATTAGCTGGTCGGGTTCGGAATGGCAGTATTCTGAATCCACCCGGTCCAAGTAAGGCTTGGGCTTCATGGTTCCTAGAGAGGAGGGCAATGCGTGACTGGTTTCACAGAGCCAGCGATCACCTCCCTCCCTCCCTCTCTTTGCAGTGGACGGATAACGGGTCGGTGCCGCCAGGATCCACCATGACCCGCTAGGCTGTCCCAATCGAACCTGCATTTTTTTTTTCATTCTTTATTTCTTGTGCTTGCTTGGAAACTGCTGAGATTACTGAATCTGTTATGGTAACTAAGTACTGTGTTAACTTATATTGTTCATTTTCAGTACCTAGGTTACTTCAAAAAGATAAAGTTAACTGTTGATTGCATTTGAAGATTTTGGTTATGAACTTATGATCAAGGTGACCCTGAAGTCTTCTAATGTCTTACTTCTGAATCAGCAATAGAGAATCTGTAATTTTACTATTTCTTCCTGTATCTGTAATCTGACAGTTAACATAAGCTCACTGTGGAGTGTGGTGTTTATTCATAACAGGGTTGGTTTACTTCTGTATATTCTTGTTTTCTTCCCCATTTCCCCGTTCGTAAATGGTGTTGCATGTCCAACATATACAGAAACTGTATTTCACTTCCGTTGTTCTGTTTCAACTTTTGTGTTTCTAAATTCCATATCTGCTTTACATCTCGCACTCTTAAAAAATATAAAGCACACTATATTGTTCTCATTCAATTTACTTGGGTGAGTTTATGAGTTTGAATGCACACTAGTATCTAGTCATTTCGGCTCTGCTAATCTGTTGAGAAAAGAGGTAATGAATTACTATTGTATAGATGGTACAGATTACACTCTTTTATTGTTCTCGTCAATCTCACAAGTTCTTTGAATGAATGTTTGCAGAACTCTGCATTTTGGAGATGCATGTTTGCTACATTGTCAGCCAAATCACCCCAAATAAGAATATTTGTTCCTCGAGAGAATCCATAATGATTTATCTGGCCAGTATAAGGAACTAACAAGGTGGAAGGTCTGCAGGTGGAGGCAGCACAGATTTATCTATGCAGTCTTCATGCCCCAGCTAGTGTGCAGTTCCAATTGACAGTGCATGAACCACGCACCTATACATAATCAAATATCGTTCAATGGCTCAGTCAAATATCTTGAATTTCTCGAAGCTGAGTAAAAGAACAAATCTTGCGGCAAAGTAACTTTGAACTTTGAAGTTTTTGCAAAATTTTATTTGGTTAATCTGATGGTAAAGTTCAAATTTTGGGTTTTGACAAAATAAAATAAATTTTCAAGATTTGACTCTCAATACTAACCTAAACTAAGACTAGAAGCAGTTAATACTGTTGTAAGTCTTTGTAATTTGGTACGCAAAATATTGTACCTGTGCTTGTAAGCTCCAATCTAATACAAGTCAAGTGTCAAGCTATTAGCCCAAGCCAGTGGCTACTTGGTGTGAGAATACCTACGCATCAAGGGCGAAATATACACGGGCAAAGAACAGATGGACTGTTTATCCGGCGCAAAGATATACAGAAATGTATACTTCTTTACCAATATTAAAATGGTCAGTTTTTCAATTCGAGGGTTACAACAAGCAACACACTAGAATCTAGTTCCTCAAACCGAGTAACTTGATCAACAACAGAAAGAAAGCTACACAGGATATACTATGAGAACCAAGGAGAATAATGGGTGTTGGAAGAGCTGAAATTGATGTTACACAATATGCGATCAGAACCATGCTGCTCAAATTATTTTCCTATGCCCTCCGAAAGCCCATATCTGCAGCGCAAACACAAAACAAAAACACGTCATAAATTGTTCTTTTCTAACCAGGAACGCATGTTTGCTTGATGATAACACAATGAAGAAGGCACAACAAAAGACAACTAATACCATAATGCTTTGCAACAAAAACCAACTTATACTATAGTGTCTTGCAACGAAGACAACTTAGGTCAATCAATCCGAAAAGTACTTCATTATCTAGCATTTAACTTATTTGGTATGGTTGACACATTTACTTTATATACCACATTTATTCAACCAAATTGCTGACAGTTAATCTCGAATGAGATGAGATCACTAAGTGCTCAGTAGTCGTAGTAACTATAAAGCTTGAAACACTATAATGCACCTTAACATACTAAACCAGAAGGTCCTGTTCTTAAAACTCTTCAGGATAACATAAATCTCAGAGCATAGCATAAACTAGAAGAACCTTATCTACCCAATTTGAAAATGATATTACAGATGTAGAACTTGAACCGGACCAAAAGCATGTAACATAAAGGGTACATAAATCTTCAGGATGACATAAAACTCTTCAGAAAAACATAAATCTCAGAGCATAGCATAAAATAGAAGAACCTTAACTACCCAATTTGGAAATGATATTACAGATGTAGAAATTGAACCACACCAATAGCATGTAACATTTATTCATAGATAAAAAAGCATGTAAAATAAAGGGTACAACTTTGAAAAGAAAAATAAGGAAATATTGCAGGTCAAAGTATCATAAATAGTGATATCCAGACGAATACCCTAAACGCTGATATACACCGCCTTTTCCCACCTTTTTACGTACCAAAACTAAGACAACATGGAAATAAAATAGTGATATCAAAGAATTCAGTAAAAATGGTGTTGTCTCCCAAGTACATTGCGTGTCCAAATTAAATGAAAGAGCCTAACCTTTAAATTAGTATCCCAACTTCCAGTACACAATGCACTTCCATCAGCTGACAAACCCAAACAGCTAATCTGGCCCTCATGTGAGTTTTGGAGAGATCCCAAGTTCAAAACCACCTGCCACAGAACAACACAGAAGTTAGAGACACTTGCTCCATTTACATTAACGAGATTCATCATCCACAAGTTAATGTTTAGAACATAATTGAAGACTGATCAACAGGATCACCTACAAATTATTCCTACGACATTTCAAAAGTGTTGTTTAGAAGAATATCTGGAATCTGAATTTCACATAATGCATCATGGATAAATAACAATTTCCAACTAACGATGTAAACTGAACATTTGTCTTTAAATGGAAATGCAAGGCTGTTATCTCGATACTCTAATACCGCTCAATATAGGTTGGATTTAAGAATTTAAACCCAATGTTGTCCCGAAAAAAAAAAAACGGTTTTTGCAATACTGGCTAAAACAAAACCAACAGGTTTTTTAGTTCAGAAAATTTTGTGATATTTGGATTACTGTAAGAATACTAGGGTAATTTGGTATATAAAAATTTATGACTTTATGGGGGCGGAGTCACTACCTCCCCCCCCCCCCCCCCCTCTCCTGACAATCCAAGATGAACGAATAGCTATCACAAATGAAATGCTTGAATGTTTCACCCCTGGAAATTAATCTTATATTAAGATACATCAAGTGCAACAAACTTGGAGACACAGAGTGCATGTTTGTATGATCATCAGAATTCAATAGAGCCAGTTGATTTAAACTATAAAAAAAAGTCCGCTGAATGCAGAAAAGAAACAAGCAATTATAGATCCAGATAACCTCATCCCAACTTCAAAAATTCACTTATTTACATCATGTTACCACTGATTCATCCAATGCAGATTTAGAAGTAATATGTTACGATCACAAATTAATTTATATTCAAAGACACTGATTATACATCAATTATATGCATAATTGCTCATAAAACAAAAATGATTGTATGTAATAGAGAAGTTGCCATATAAACATGCTGACTGAAATCCTTTTACTCCCAAATATCTGATAAACATGACCACATGATCATACAAAATCGGCAGTTATTACTTCTTACACAGTAAAGTGGGCTTAATTGGAGATGTGAAAGTAAAATGGATAAAGTGAGGAAAATAATAAAGAATAAAAATTGACTTCAAAATAAACATACCCTTGCCAACAAAGTATCCCATACATAGCAATCACCATTTGTGTATCCAGCAAACAGAAGTCTTCCTGATATTGAGAATGCAATGGTTTTCACAGGTGGGGCTTCATTATCACCATGTTGCTGATGGTATACTTGGAGTTGGTGCCCAGTCCTTATATCAAATAACCTACAAGTTCCATCATCTGACCCAGTTCCAAATCTATTGCCATCTGGAAAGAACTTCACTGCATTGACATCTCCCTCATGACCATGAAAAGTCCGCACTGCTCGACTTGCAACACGAGTGTCCCACAATCGCGCAGTTGAGTCACAAGAACCAGATACAAACATTCTTGAGTTGGTTTGACAGATGGAGACACTGAAAACAATGTAAAGAACATTACTTGTCACATCAAGTCACCATCACCAAGGTGGATGTCAAATTTAGCGTATTCATGATGGGAAAATACAAGACAAGGAAATATTATGGTTTTATGGAATATTCTTCTACATTTCAGGATTAACTTATGTGTGGTATAGGATCAAATAATTCAATAACCAACAAGAACGTTCATCATAAACGGCGATTCTAAGAGAAACCCATAAGTAAAAAGGCTACCTTGAACCAGCATTGGTGTATCATGATTAACTTATGTTTGGTATAGGATCAAATAATTCAATAACCAACAAGAACGTCATCACAAACGACTATTCTAAGAGAAACCCATAAGTAAAGGGTTACCCTGAACCAGACAAGCCTTCAACAAGGATAACCGGAAATTTACTCACAGCTTCTCAGTTATCACTGCACTAATCAATTAGACCAAACACTGCCATTTGTAAAATCAATGACATGAATATGAAAAGAAAATTTCTGCCAGTATTAAAACTAGGAACTGCTAGAACAAGGAATGTCGTTAAGTAAAAGGAAGAATTTTATGAGTTATAATTTTACAGCATCAAATTATTAAGATGACTTGAAACACTTTTGTGCATACGCATTGACTTATAATGCTGGGAAATAAATGTGTATTGAATAAAAATGGTTATTTTGTTCTCAACAATATGCATGTGTTCATTTAATACAATCACATTCAAGAACCTGATGCAATAGTGTACCTCAGTACGTCTCCAGTGTGTCCAGACTGAAACTCGCCTCCAAAAACAGAAGTCCTGAGCCCGGTAGTAATATCCCACAAGACGCATGTTTGATCACCAGATCCAGTAATCAGGTGAGTATCTTCATCTGGAACATACTGGCAAGCAGAAACATAACCCTTATGCCCATTTAGCGTTCTTGACACCGGCAGATTCCCATCCTTGTCGCACGGGGAACTCAAGTTGAATATAGAGCAAACACTATCCAGACCACCACAAGCAACAGATTGACCAGTTGGTGAAAAAGCACAAGTCATGACCCATGCACAAGGCAGTTTTATGGCATGAGTCTTCTGACTTGTTAGTGCATTCCAGACTATCAACCTCCCATCTTGGGATGCACTAACAATTCGATTCTTTTCTGGGGTCCAATCTAATGAATACACCTGCAATAGTCTTTGTGCTTAATAACCTCATCATTATCTTTCTTTCTTTTTGTTTTGTTTCTTTATTTAGGTATGAAAGACATAAATTCATCTTCATAAAGGTGCATCACAATTCACAACTATGATAATTGATGTGAGAAAAAAGAAAAAAAATTATGTGCCTTTCTACTTCGGTATTAAATATTGGCTTATAATTGTTATTGGACAAAACCCAATATTGGAGAAGCCCACCTTGATCACATGGGTGTTGTAAACCTAGGTTAATTAGATATATATATAGAGAGTTGCTGCCATCAGTATGTTGGCATGAGAGAGCAAAGATTAACCTAGAGCAGTTTGTTATCTATCAACAGGGAATAGTAGTATTGGGGGTTTTGGGTTGTTGAGAGTATTATTACCATACTCTATTGTCATCTCTCCAATTGTCATAGTGGAAATTTTCGCTGGCTTTGAAAGTGGACGTAGCTCAATCACATTGATTGGGTGAACCACTATAAATTCTGTGTCCTTGTCTACCTTTTCTTTTATTTGTTCCATTCAATATTCGGTTTGTTTACGCTTCCGCATAACATTCGGAAAGCGACAACAAAAAGGAAATGGAGCTATACACAATCTGCGGTGTTAGGGAGGGGGGAAGGAATAAAAAGAGTTTCCTTTGACAAATGTGCAACTGTTACTGAATTACCAAGGTATTACTGAATAACTTGTTATTCACTCAACTTCCACAAAACTTCATTCATATACCATCCCACAGGAAAGGCAAAGGAATTACTTTCCTTTCCATGAGACAAGCAAGGGCTCCATGTCTAGCACCATCAACACCCGAACAGTTGCTCTCTACACTAACCATTTACTAAACAGGCAATTTTAACCTTCTACACCCGAATCAAAATAACCTAATTAAAATAAGCATAGGTAGATGTAGATCCATAACCAACAGGTCATGGCTTCTTTTAATGATATATAGGTATAGTGGGTTTCGATAAGAACATTGCTCTGTTAAGAACTATTATGGATGAGAGAGCAATGTTTTGTGTTTCAATTGGGTTTACCCTTCGAAAGTCCTTCACCGTGATCTTAAGAACTGTTGCAAATCTTCGGTTTTGGTTGGACTAATTATCCATAGACTTAACCTATGTTTCCAATATCTATTCATATGATACATTTTACTTTAACAAACCTAAAAACACTATTTCATCTATCTAAAATGTCCTAAATTGTTAGCACACTCCCATCGATACATTTAACCTTGATCAATTTCTCACTTTTCTTCTAGTATCCTTGAATCTCCCAATCACTCGGCTAACGATGTCAATTTTCACACATTCAAAATCTCAAATTTAAAGCTGAGATGGCACATTTCGCAAAACCTAATCCTAATAATTCATTCAACCCATGGAAAATGTACAGTTTAACATTGACAGAATCAAAAGGCGAATACCTTTCCGGTATGACCCTGCAATGTTCTGCAGCAAACAAGATCGGTGGGGCCGAAAGTGAGCGCAGCCTTCCCCTGAGACCTTGCATATCCAGCCACTGCAACACTTGACCAATTAGACTCCAAAATCAAACAACATTTCTCAATCTCTATCTCTATTTCTAGTAAGTAATTGATTGAATACTACCATCGGTGTCGAGCAAGGAGGCTCGCTTCTGCTTCAACCGCTCCCGGAGCGAGTTCACCGTCTCGCTGGCGGCCACGTGGCGCTCCTTGAGCTCGGCGACTGACATTGCTCGGCGAAATTCGAGCTCAGGTTCCGACCATCCGATTCAAAGCGAGGGTAGGGTTTCCATCGCTTCCTGGTTTTGTTCTTGTTCCAATTTCGGTTCTGGAGTTGTGAACTTGAGGCAGAGAAGGAGGATGAGAGAAGGTCACCGATGTGAACAGGTCTGTGAAGATGAGCAGAGAGAGAGAGAGAGAGAGTTTGAAGAAGCAGAAGAAAGAAGAGGGTATGACTAGGTGAGTCGTAGCGTCAGGGGCACAAGTGTAATTGTAACTCACTGACGGCTACGGGACCCATCCCATATTCGATCCCACTTAATTGTCAATTTTGATCATGTCACGACTGACATGTGAAACACTGCAATGCTTACCGTTACGATTAGAAGGCCTTGTTGGCTTGCTAAAACTAACCCGGAACCAAAATCGGTGACACTTTGACACTTTGATGATGGGATACTAGCATCCTCGATGTGTAAAAAAAATTTCGCTTATTTTCTAAGTGCTTCCCAATGAATTATTTTTACCCGTCGAAAGAAATTATGGACAAGAATTTCTAGATAATCCTTTCTAGGAAGCTCTTCTTTGTTGATCTAATAAGTGAAAAGGTTGACAAAAAAAGATAGGTCGACAATATGCTCAAGATTGAAAACAAAAATGACCGAACAATGTGATTTACTACAAAGTTTACTTCTTTAAATATATGGGTAAATACATGAGAGAACAAAGTTTGATCGAATTTTTATGCTATAATTACTTGAATCCGCCAAGATGTTAGAATGGTGTCTTTGACACCGTCAATGTGAAGCTTAGAGCAACGCTAAAAGTTTCCTCATATTTGAGTTTTCTCTATTTTAGGATAAAATAAGCCTATTTTGCTCATACAGATTTCTTGTAATTAATCTATAAAACAGGAAAAGTGAGAAAACTTAAACGAGAATTTCTAAATTTATAGCAATTTTCAAAATGTTAAGGAAGATATATGAAGATTTTGGAGAGTGTGCTGTAAAACATGTAATGTAGTTGAAGTATGTGAATTAGTAAATATTAACTTTATGATTCTTTATAATGCAGAAATTATAGGAATATGTTGGAGTTGCTCTAACCACATTACGTTGTAAGAGCAACTCTAATAGTTTTTCCATATTTAACATTTCACTATTTTAAGCAAAATTAAAACTCTTTTGCTCCATATAGATTCCATATAAGTGTTATCACTAAAACATGGAATGTGAGAAAAGAGAACGAGATTTCTTAAATTTACAGCAATCTCCAAAACTTTGAGGAAGAAATACGGAAATTTGAAGATTAATGTAAAATAGGATTCCAAAATGAACTTCTTAAAAGTAGCAAGACTATAATGTTGAACAGAACATTGTTCGTTGACCAAATTGATATTTCTGTCTTGAAACAATATTGACTTTTGGCATATTCTCACAAAAAAAATATGAAAAACTGTTAAAGTTGGTCGAAGGATGTAAATAGAAAGGCAAAATCTACAAAGCCAGCAAAAAAATTCCATTGCCGGGAATCGAACCCGGGTCTCCTGGGTGAAAGCCAGATATCCTAACCGCTGGACGACAATGGAATATTTGTTAAGAGCTGTCCCTATAAGTTATATATTCGTACTTTCTCAGTTATTAAGTGTTTGTTTTTGACGACCTCAGGTGGCCATCAATTGAACAATAACACAATCATGATTCACACATCACATGATCACAAAATGTCATTTCCTCAGCTTGTCATCATCATTCATCACAAAGCTATAGAAAGACTATTTTGGAGAAATTTTTCAGTGCTATGGGAAAATCACGTGGCAGTCTGATGTGGTCCTACATTCTAATTAAATTTAAACATGTGGATTTTCTTTATGAAAAATTATTTCAGCTATTTTGTCAAAGACTATTTTAGGTTTTATGTTGTTTTTTATATGCTAAACCTTAATCCCTAAACCCTAACCCTAAACTCTAGGTTGAACTTGCTAAATACCCATGAATATTATTTCACAAAAAATAAAAAATATTATTTAATATTTTAGTTGTAAAAAATCCACATGTCTAAATTTAATTGGAATGTAGGACCACGTCAAACTACCGCGTGGTCCTCCCGTAGCACATAAAAATTTCTTGAAAACCTGTGCTTGAAAATTCTTGGAAACATTAATGGACACATTGATTTATTAACTACCAATAGCAATCTACCATTGATTGATTCAATAATTACCAATAGCAATCCCGTTGTATATGATCCATCAAAAAACAAAAACTTGCCGATGTGTACGATTGAGTCATATCCGTGGACAACTATCGAACTGATATTAACAAAGTTTAAACGGTCTCAATATTGCCTCGTAGGATTATTTGGGTGTCCAGAATAATGTACACTGTAAGACAAGGTCTTACATTTCCGTTGCCACATATATACACTCCATACAGACCAAATTTTTGAGGTTAGAGACTAGAGAGCGGGGAAGACACAGATAACAAGTACATTTAAATTCCTATTTATATCCTGCAACGGTTCCTATAATTTATAGATATCCCTCTTTCAAGCTAGCATTCCTATAATCAGAGGGATAAGCTATAAATTATAAACAAAAACATGTACACCAGGATCTTATTCCTTATACTTGACCCTGTTCTAACCTTAGAAAAACCATCATTTGATATCTTATTCATCTTCGTCGCTGCCACAGGTAGACTGCTGCTTCCTCCACCAGGATAAACACAAGCATTATAACCTACAATTCAAAGTGAACTAAACAGTTTAAAAGAGGTCCACAATCAAAATCAAGCTGATTCTGTAAGAAAATAGTCATTCCTACTCTAGTTTACATGTTTCTGTCTTGAAGCTATAGTTTGGCAGCAACAAAACTCATACACTTTATGATTTCTAATAATTGATCTTTTCAATTAGTATTCTTTGAAAACAAAATCACCACTTATAAAAAGGGTGTTTCAAATCATGGTAATGCATGAATGATTCATATAGAAGAGTTGATGCAACTAAAAGAAAATGCAGCAACAAAGCTCGTTCTAATCATTTACTTTATCAATTATTAGTCCTTCAAAAAATTCTTGTCCCCTCCATGATAAATGAGTTATTCAGATATGAAAATGCTGAAACATTGGTGGACTTAATTTACTTCGTTTTAGTCGATCACACAATGTAACATTTGACATGTACTTATTATGACCAACCACACGGTTTGATTCGTAATGTGGTCTGTAGCATACTAGCATTATTTCTTAGATATATAGTACAGATATTTTAGGCAAACTTACTGGGGTTTGTAGAGGTGAGTGTTGCTGTTTGTGAGAAATCACAATTTATTGGATCTGTGCCAACAGTATGGTAGTAAAGATTCATCGCATAGGCAGCATGGGATGCTACTGTGTTGGGGTCAAAACAGGCTCCTCCGGGTTGGATTGGGCTGCAATCAATTCCATGGCCACAAGCGTAGTCGAGATTTGCCTGCAACTGAGCATCAGAAACACCACTAGTTTTGGGCACACACCACTTTGATGAGGTAGTAGGCTTAGGTGAAGGAGTCACTGATGGTGTCGAGGGAGTCTGAGAATAGAGAGAACCAACAACTGAAATTAATAATGCAGATAATCAAGAATAGATGATTCTCATTTTTAATCACCAAAGAATAAAAATAAGTTTACACAAGGTTACAGAAAGGTAGGTGTTCCTGAGAGTCTGAGGGTATCATTCTCCATTTCTTCTACTCTTTGCTCTTCTTTTACTTTTTCAATATCTTGCTACATTAGTTCAGACAGTCAGAACTGCCCTTACTAGTTTGTAATTTCTCATTTCTCAATATAGGGTATTTTGAGAGTGCCGATCATATCTCGATTTGAAAACAGATTCTATTCTAAAAACTTATAAAGCCAGTATGTTTTTTTTATCATGTCAAGGACTTGTTATAGTCACAGTCGACCATAATGTGGTTTGAGATTGAGGATATCATGACCTCGACCTCACAGTAGCCTTTCAAGCTCAAGAGAAATTAAGGTAAACTTATTATGTAAACAACATGATAAGGATGACAAGGTTATTGCGTTTACCTGGCTACTCTTTGAGAGACCAGCATCATACGTGGGAGATAGATCAGGCTTGAACAGCCCGAACGATCGCTCAGAGGCTGGACCAGGTTTCAAGTCCTCATCATAGAGTGCAAAGATATATGTCTCCACAGGTTTTCCAGGAATCAATGGAGTCCCAACCATGGATCTTAGGTGCTGAATCAAATTGCCATTGTATGCCTTTGCATTCTCAACACTTGGTCCAACTTCATTGTTGTCTCCGTGGTATGGCCATCCTGTCTCGGCCACCAATATATCAATGTCATTGAATCCAATAGCATTCAGGGCAGACTTCACAGCATCAACCTGAAGATTGAAAATTGGTCACATAAATTATCAATCATAGAACTCCGGTGCCGACCTAAGATACACAAAAAATTGGCACATCCCATCAACTATTCAATAGTCACAAAGATTCTAACTTTATTTCATAGTCAAATAGTTGTCCAACATTATTTGGCAAAATAATAACCGACTACAATGCTACTATAACATGTTCTCCAATTGTAGCGGCATTACGTGCGGTCCCAAATTGGATTTTGGAGCCTATGAGAAGACAAAAAAGGTTCTTTGCTACATTATATTTTGTTTCATCTTTTTTGTCTATAAGCTCCTTTTTACTTATCAAATTCATTTAATCTACAAAAATCAACAATATAAATCATGCATTCATAAACTGTCCAAAATTACTGTAATGGCCAACCTGTGACATTGTCACCATGCATAAGGTCACATCATGATTCATGAGTGCTTCAAATGCTCCCATCATTTCATTGAAAAAGCATAGACAGACTAGTGTAACTTTCTCAAACCAAATTCTACCGTATGAATAACATGTTTTCTACCTAAGTTTTCATTAAAAGTTAAAACCCATTGAGGGGGAAAAAAAAAGAACAGAGTAATGCATGAAAGAACTAAATGAATATTCCAAAAAACAAAAACTAAATAGAAAAAAAAAAAGAGAAGCTAAATGTGTCATCAACTCGTAGGTACAAGTGGTAGTGGTGTGGACTCGTAGCTCAGTTCAGTTTATGAAAAATACACCTGTCCCCGTTGACTACGGTTGACTCACAAGTCATCGTCGAGAAAGGCCAAATTACGAAAAGGCCCTCGAGAATTGGACTGCGTTCATACCTGAGCATCGAACATGTTCATGTACTTGATCCCGGATCCCGAGTCGACCCGTCCGGCGTTGGGCTGGAAGAGGCAAAACGCGAGCGTTTCGGGTCTCGGGTCGCTCTGGTAGGCGAAGAACGGGTACGGGTTTACGGCGAAGGGGGAGGCATTGTCCCTCTGGAAGGCCAGCAGGCCCTTGAGGACGTCAAGCATCCCCGGGTTGAACCGACCCGAGGAAGGCGGGTCGGACTGCGACAGCACCGTCATGGCGTGGACCGTGGAGACCCTGACCTTCCCCCCGAGGGACGCGGCGGAGAGGGCAGACTGGACATTTCGCATGGCGGGGAGGAGCTGCGAGATGAGGCCTTGGTCGTTGGAGAGGAGGACTTCATTGCCGACGTTGATGAGGGTGATCTTGCTGGAAGGGTAGAAGGGGACGACGTGGGAGTTGATCCACTGTGCGGCGGCGTTGGGGTCGGCGGCGAGGGAGGGAATGTCGCCGTTGGCGATCCCGATGACGATGCCGATGCCGGTGTTGGAGAGGGCCTTGATGACGTCGGGGTCGGATCCGTAGAGACGGACTTGCTTGATGGAGGTTGATTGGAGAAGTTTCGCGGTGGCTGACGGCGGAGGAAGGTTGTCGGCTACCTGGCCGTAGTTGACGCCGATGAACGACTGCGACTCTGCAGAGATTCCAAAACAGCAAAAAAAGTAATTAAGTAATTCTTTAAGAATAAGAATACGAATCGTTTTCCACCTTAAAGAATCAAAAGCTTGTTTAGGTTTTGTGGGGAAGTTAAGGACTGACCTGAGGAAATGAGAGCGGTGAGGAAGAGGAAGAGGAAGATGGGGAGGTGTGAGGTGAGAGATGCCATGGGAGTGAGAGCTAGCTGTTTCTGATCCTGCAGCTAAAAGATGACGATGATGCAGAGCAGAGAGAATAATAAATAGAAAGGACAGAAGGGAGAGGTCGACTTGGGCGGCGATAAGGTACGTTGAAGAAAATTTGTAATGTGGGAGCCAAATGTTTCAACTACGTAACAATGTTACTAGCTGAGCTGGACAGAACTCTGTCTCCGGTGATGGCTGGAGTTGCTCGTGGGGTCGGACCCTACGTAGTCTGTCTCTGTCTCTGAAAGCTTTGGCCCAACTTAATTTGTAGTGTGAGGAAATGGTGGAGTTGTGGGGAACTGGCTCGTATAATAGTGTGTGGGAAGTGGTGTATTTACAGGAGATTCTTTCGTCTTCTAGGGGGTATTAATAGCCAAGCAACGATCTTGGAAAATTCTTCAATGCACCGTTTGATGCAAGTGAATCATTAATGTGAATATATCAGAACCGTTGATATTTATAAGTTTATATTCTTTTAATAACAAAACAATGACTGAAATGCATATTATCCAGCCATTCATTCATTTTGGTTAAACAACATAGTCGTGCACATCTCAACATAGCAAAGGGTTGTTAGTAACCAAACAGTCAAGCCGCAATAGACCAAAACCCTAGGTTCCCCTAGGATTCGAGAGCAGGGCAGCGACGTTCCATTTTGGATCTCCGGTTGTTGTAGGACGCCTTTGGCATAGGTTATATATGGTTGTCGAACGAAGGCGAGGAGTCTATCTGCCGACATCGGTGTGTGGCTTTGTAATTTGTTTTCGTTTTGGTGAGGTCTTGGTGGGGATGACGGGTCGAGGGCAGAGTTTATTGAGGTTTACCTTTGCGGCAACGAATTGACTTGAAGCGACGGATTGGGGGTTGAAGGCCATGGCGGTTTTAGGCTTGAAGGCGGTGGTGAATTGAGACTTGAAGCGGTGGATTAAGGCTTGAAGGAGGCGGTAACTAAAATTCGATTTCAGTGGCTGATTCACAGGCAGGCGACTTGGCTTTGCAAGTGTAAACACGCAATCATGATGTGGAGGTCAAGGATTTACCCTCCTAGACGAAACAACCAACTTTCAAATCATCCATAAATATCCAAATAAAATAACATAAATTTTTTCATACCATCGTTAAAGTATACGCTACCTCAAGAGTAATCAGAGCTACTAAGGAAAAACTACAGGAAACAAGAAAATACATTGGTAGGTTTATCAGGTAACCTACTGGTGAAGAGTGGTTGAGAAGTGGGTAACTATGCCTCGCCTTCTACTAGTGTCAACCCAGACTCTTCAGACTGAGCATTTTTAAAACGAAGGGCCCATGAGAAAACATTCAAAAAATGTCTGAGTGAGTGGACAAAATAAAAGAATAAAAGTAATAACAATATTTATGTTTTTCCAAATTAAATTTCAAAGAAAACGAATGTGTGCTCCACGCGATAAATCTTTTATCTCAAAAATATATACCAATATATGTATGTATTTACACACGTCCATACTCCATATATAATTATTTTATAGATTTAAAATAATTTATATAAGGCTACTACGCTCGCGTCGAACGCTCACGTCACGCCTTAATGCGGTGTTACACTACGTCATTAAGGTGAACAGATGAGTGTATAAATATATGCACATACCCCCTATATGAATTAAATACTCATATAGAGCTACTACGCTTGCGTCTAACGCTCACGTCACACCATAATGCGGTTATATACTACGTCATTAAGGTGGACACACACATATGGCTAGCTAGCATTTATATACATACTCTCCTCATATAAATATTTATAATTTACCGAAAAATTTCTTTTTCGGTAACTCTTCAAAATAAATAAAATCAACAAAATAAAATGACCTCAAATGTCTCAACAAAAGAAATTGTTCAGCTCAGAACCATAACATGTATATTATTTAAAACAAAAGTTCACTCACAAATTAGACCTAAGTCTGATGTCGGTCCGAGGTCTCTTCAGCTCGAGCCTCCTCACATCCTGTTTCAAACACATAAATTAATCCCCAACTATATATCAACGCTTATATAAAAATAAGCAAAATTAAATGTGGGTCTTATCTACTCTCATCCTTGCCCAACTTCGTCAATCTTAAAATTGATACGGTCCAAACTTCACCACAAATAGCGGTGGCCTTAAACCAACATTCTACGGCCAAAACAAAAATAATCTAACAGCCGGATTCTATCCAAATTAACGGGCAAAATACCAAACTTTGAAAAATTTCAAACCTATCCAAAATTTCTCCAAAAATTCCAAAACTCATAACATTAAACTCCCTTTAATATTACACATCTAAAACCATAAAAATCCCCCTAACAGCAGCGGCCGATTCCGGTGACCTCTAATGCCTACCAAAATTTAGCACAACATTCCTCTCAACACGCACAACAACTTCCTTAATTAGCACAAACACTAATTCCAAGCCTAGATAGGGTAATCGAACCGAACAATGAAATAAGCCCTAGAATCTCCAACACCAAAATCTCTTTACCTAGACAGGAGTGAATCCTTTGGAGGGATTGCTCCACAGGAGTAGGGCTTTCAAACAAGCCAAGTGGCTCCGGCGAAGGAACAGTCGGTTTGCTAGCGATGGTTTCCTCCCGTTCGGCAGTGTCACACGCTCGGACACCGGCCCAGGAAGAGAGGGGAGGCGATGGGGGTCCGAACAAGGCTGGTCCGGCGGTCTATGGTGGCCGAACGGCGGGGGGCGAAGGTGAAGACTCCGCCGGGTCAGGGAAGTTTCGGGAGAAAGGAGAGAGAAGGGTGAGAGAGAGAGAGAGAGAGAGTGGGTGTTGGGCCTTTCCACACCTACCCGGTCCAACTTAAACACCAAAAATAAAGCCTTAAATTTTTTACTCATTTACTAACTAATGTTTACCCTTTTTTATCTGATAACTTTTACATGTTAACTTCGATTTTAGCGTATGTCATGTTTACGAATTCATATTAACGTCTTCTACGACTTCCTTAAATAAATTTTTTCAAAATAATTTTCTTACAAAAAGTCAACTCTTGGGGTCCTTAAGTAGTAAACGGTTATCCAAAGCGGTAAAAGACCAAAGTAATACCAAAAGTAAATAACCGTAAAATAACTTAAAAACCGGGGTATGAAAAAATATCCCTTTTAACGTTTTACAACTCTTATCTTTTTTTTTTCAACTCGATGAATGACGCACCATTAGGTCTTAGGCTTGATTCGATTGAAAGTGGAGTCGTTTGTTAGAGGTTAGAAGGTTATATGTTTTTTTTCTAGTTTCTCATATCAACCTTTTTGAAAGTAGTTTTGAGGTTGTTTTTCAATTCTTAGATGCAGGTCAATTTAGTTTTGCTATGCATTTGTCTGGTCTTCAGATATTCATGTTTGACCTTTTGGTTGTCATGATTTTTGATCAATGAAGCTTTTACCTATTCCCTAAAAAAAAACATAGCAGTGCACTAAATACTCCCTCAACTATCATTTTATCACTAGCTTCAAGGAGAATTTGAGGAAAAGAGTTGCCAAAGTATAGGTCTCTCAACCTAAATAAAGATTATACATAAAATTTATACATGGATATATATATATATATATATATATATATCATGACTTTTTTTTTCCTCAAAAATGTGCTGGTGCAACTGTCCTTAAGTCTTGATTATAAAATTGCAGATTTGCAATATATATAAGTTTTGTGGAGAATCCTAGTATTGTAATATGAGATTGTTCTTTAACTCTTGCAGAGTTGGAACTACTGTGCATTACTTTTTATTAATTATACATGGAAGTACTGATTATATAGTATAATTCTGCTATGCAGAACTGCATAATATACAACATTTAGCTATATGTGATTTCATTTTAAAATAGAAGTGTATTTACAACCATAAGATCAACTTAAAGAAAAAATGAGCTTTGCATTCTCATTCTCAACCGTTCAAACTGTGCTGCATATCATATTGTGCTGCACATCAGCCATACCCGATTATATAAGCAAATAGAGTAAGAGTAAGTCCAACAACTTTTTTATATTTTCTACATAATAGGGAAACAAAACTTAAAATCTCTAAAAATTTTGTATACCAAATCCAACAGTTTCCCTATTTTAAAGATTCAAATATTTATTACAACAACAATCCTCATTTATTACAATATAATAATAAGTATTATTATTTCAAAGTTTATTTTTTAGAATAAATTATGTTTTCTTTCTTATCTTTGAGCCTTGAAGAATGTGCAACATTCAATTCTTCTTTCTCTAAATATTTTTAGAGAATCTGTAAATATAAGGAAGTAAACATTCTCTTTCATCTCTTTTTATATTTTAAAAAATGAGATAAGAAAACTGTTGGAGTGAAAAATGACCTCATATTCTTTAAAATTGAGAAAATCAAAGAATTTAAAGAACCTGTTGGACTTGCTCTGAACATTAATCTTATACAGATCAGGCTATGGAGACATCCAACAGATTTTTAGACTTGGTCTACAAAAATTCCAATAAAGTTAGCCCACCTCATGTATGATCCTGTTAGCCGAGCAATGCAAATGACCAATAAGACCTGACATTACCTATCACGACTCTAATTACATGGAATGCACGTCACCGTAAGCTTTCTTACGCATGCCTGTCGGTTACTAGAAACCCGTACGTGGGATTTCCACATTATAAAGTTAAATAAATATTGCATCAGTTAGGGGGGTGGGTCCCCACGTGGGATTGGTGCGAATCCATCCACCTCCTGCTTGTGGAAACAAGACTAAAAAGTTAATTCCTTTTCACTCTACTTTCCCCGGAAGTCTATCAGTAAACTTCTCGGAAAAATTGTCTGACGTGAAAAGTACGACTAAGTAATCTTCTCAGAAAATTCTGAAATCAGCGGGTCAAGTGGCCGACGACTTTGAAGTCAGGGGGGCAGTTGAGCTGATGATTTTGCATACTGTGTGCTACTTGAACAATTCAACGGGGAAACTTTTTTTGGAATTTACTTTATTACACTTTTTTAGACGAATAAACTTCTTAGATCTTGAGTTGCTTTTTTTTATCATTTTTTTAAATTAATAACTAAAAATAAAATTATAACAAAAAACCTCATACACCCTAATTTGAGTTGCTTCCTTGGCCACATAACATGTCCTTTTTTTTTCTTTTGTTTTTTAAATCAAAATGAAGAAAGTGTCCTAGTGGCCCTTTTTTTTTTTTCAGCCTTGAAAATGTGTATCATCCGAATAGCATCTCGCAAAATCCTTAATAAATTTGTCCAACACAAACTAATTGGTTTTACAACCTAATCTGGGTCATATTGCCAAGTGCTAACTTGCAAAATTGAGATCACAACACTTCTCTTTCGGCTCTTCACTCATGCGCAAAGTTACTTTTTAATTAGTTTTGGCTGTTTACGTGGCTATTTTTTGTGATCTTTTTCTTTGTGTTCATCAAGAAAACACAAACTACTTGGCAATAAACTACTTAACCAACCTCGTGGCAGCCATAACTAGCTATAAATGTTACTTCTTTTTTTTTTCTTTTCCGAAATGATCTACAAATGTTAGTTAAGCAACAAGCAAGTTTTCATTAACTTAACTACAAATAATTTGCAGTCAATATTACAAGTCTAAATGCCTCATTTAAACAAAGAAACAAAAAAAAAAAAGATAATGAAGCATAAACGCAGTACGCCATTCAATTATCAAGTTCTGTAGCAGATGACTACAAATATATAATCAAATATAGTACTATGTGTTACAAGAGCTCAAATGCTGATTCCAGTTCACTCGTAGTTGCACAACACCCCTCTAAAAACAAACTTTCCGAGAAAACCATCCAAAAGAATCCCATGTTTTAATGAAACATGCAGAAGCATCCCATGGTTTGATACAACAGAAAAAACCAATGAGATTCATAAGAAAGATCATAACCAACAAGAAAAAGATGCATCCCATTTATATACCGAACAAAATTGAACAAAGGACAGAAGAGAAAAAGCCACTCAACCATGCAAGTAGTTTAAGAAAACAAAGAGATTATAGACATCGTTAGATGGCAATCAAACGATTCCAAATTACCCTCCTGCTGAGTGAGAAACTGGAGTAGTTTCAAAGCGACCATCTTTATACACGTGAATAAACTGTTCTGGCAATGCATGCTCGCCCTGCAACATACATAATTGTAAGCCCTCCCTTGTAAACTCAAGCAAACATATTAATATCTTATTTAGTCAGATGTGTTAGTAAGATCCATTTCCTGTTTGATGCCGAGACATTAATAATGAAACTAGGTCATAAGATGCATCTCATCTATAGGTAATCCATACATATCTTTTTTTAATTTTTATAAAAAATAAAATTTAAAAAATAAAAGTATATTAGTGAATCCTATTCCTACACTGGAGCATTCCTATTCCTACAGCTTATGGTACCAAGTACAAGTATATTAGTGAATCCAGACTTGCCAGCCTAAGTTGGGCATTAGCTGATGTGCTGTTTCTTCAGTCTCTTAAAAATACAGGACTGTTCCCGTGTACATCTCATGTAGGCATTGTAAAAAAATATCTAACCAAACTAGAGTGGTATGGCATTCCTATCATTAGTCATGTTACATCTTATTTTTCCTCTTGATCTTATTCTTATTAACATCATTTTTGGAACTGACAGCAACCTAGCCATACCTCACCTTGTCAGCTAATCTACAGGCAGAAAGATTCAAGAGTAGGTGTCCACTTTGAAATAATGAAGAACTTGATGTGGTGAGGATCAAAACACTTTCAGGCAACAACTAACGCACAAAAGCTCAATTTCAATCATGAGACGATGCGTTCCACCACATAGATGCAGATTAAACACATTATCTAAAAATGATTTAGACAAAAGAACCAACTATTGAATCATACTGTGAGATTTTTAGGTATAAAGTTACTAATGCATACCCAATGAAGTTACAACATAACCAGCCTACTGTTATTGGCAACAAATTAATGTGTTTTGACCAATATTTTAATAAGAATCAAATTTGGAACACCTATATATATACATAGTTTCTCAGCTGCGGACGTCTGCATTTATTCTTACAGTGTGGATTTTCATTTTACACCAACTTTCTAATCGAATTTTCACATCTCCACCGTTTAGTCTTTAGATACTAATGTATAGATCATCTCTGTAAAATTTAAGCCAATTTGGTTATCATTAAGGCACTCAAACCAATGGATGAACATAATTTTATCGAACTTGAACCGTTTATAACAGAAAAACGCAGTTTTGAGTGCCTTAATAATAACCAAATTGGCTGAAATTTTGCAGAGATGATCTATACAGATTTTCTCAATTGCGGATGTCCGCATTTATTCTTACGGTGCGGATTTCCACTCACTTTTCAATCGAATTTTCACATCTCCACCGTCTAGTATTTAGATACTAATGTATAGATCATCTCTGCAAAATTTCAGCCAAGTTGGTTATCATTAACGCACTCAAAACTGCGTTTTTCTGTTATAAACATAAACGGTTCAAGTTCGACAGAATTATGTTCATCCGTTGGTTTAATCGAGTTTGAGTGCCTTAATGATAACCAAATTAGCTGAAATTTTGCAGAGATGTATACATTAGTATCTAAAGACTAGACGGTGGAGATGTGAAAATTCGATTAAAAAGTGAGTGTAAAGTGGAAATCCGCACCGTAAGAATAAATACGGACATCCACACCTGAGAAAATCTGTATATATATATATATATTGCATCATAGAAATATCGCAAATAAAAACTTAATAAGTGAACACATACCCAATCGCCATCAGGTTCAGCACCAGGTACCAATATATTGACTTCACTTGATTTAGCAGTTGTTATAGATGCAGACAGAGCATCTTTGCTTAAATAAAATTGGCAGCCAGCTGTGTTGTCAATTGACACTGTTGGGGCAGAACCCTGCAATAGCCATAAAATGAGTTAATGCAAAAACCGGGTATATGGCACTATATAAGCAAACGTAGGGCAATGCAGGATGGTAACATTGCAAACATTCCATACAATATAACAAGATGGTATGTGATTTTATATAACCCAGATATTGTTGAGGTTGCTCCTAACATAAATGCAGCCGAATGGCATTAGGATCACAAACTATGGAGACACTCAGTATCGAAACATCTAGATTTTAAAGGAAAACTGGATACCTGACATTGAACCTCGACACGGTTGCAATTTACGATCTCAAAAGCAGCCACAACATCCTGTGATCAAAAGAGAAAACAGAAAATCAAGCTCGATACATCCATATGCACTGCTTCCAATAATAATGATGTACTAACCTGAAATACAACTCCCATCTTAGTGCATTTGTCAATTGTAATGTTGTTTACTTTCCCTGCATAATAAGCAAATAACAATAAGTTGCACATGGCATTTCATACAAGTAGCCTAGTAACTATGTATAACATACCATATGAATCTGGTATATGGGTTGTTTGGAAAGAAAATTTGACATTCAAGATATTTAAAGAAATGGGAATGAAGTTTGGCATATAGTTAAATTACCTTGAATTTGCAAAACAGAGTCTTTGCATCCGTAAACATATACCGACTGTTTTGCATCACATTCACTAATAACCAAGTCTTTCTTTCCAATCTGATTCTCAACAGCCCACCTGCCAAAGGCATAACAAGCTTAAATATGAATCGCTTACTGGCATTAGTCCCTCATAAGAATTTGAACCATAGTACGATGGTTGTGAACACTCACTTCCGACCCATTTGAAGCTCAAACTTCGGAGGTCCTACTTTAGAAACAGCAGGTGCACTGGTATGCCTTTCTTTCTCCTGGGTACCAACAACCCCAGTTCTGTCAGCATGGTTCTTTGTCTTCATATCATCTGTGACCTTTCTCAGACCTAGGGAACAAGAAAACCAAATCACATCTCTAGAATGTAGCAGTAACTACTGAATCAACAGAGACAAAATTTACCTGAAGTCACAGGCTTGCCAGAATTGATCTCTTGGAAAACAGCTGCCATCCCCTGTTTTGGGCGTGATGAAGAAGCCTGAGAAGTTTCAGAACTGAAGAGTGAAGCCGATGGAGCAGGAGGAGGAGCAGGTGCACCTGGTGCCGGAGCTTTTGGTTTTGATGGAGCAGCAGTAACAGCTGTGCCAGTTGGACTCCAGACTGGACCCAACGGATAGAAACTCTTAACATATTCTCTCAAACCAGGCAAGTATAGTTCCTTTATAGCTTTGGCCCACTCTACATGATTTGGGTCTTTGGTTTTATACTCGACGAGAATCTGTGTGTTTTCATGTCACAGAGTCAGCACCTTCTTACCAGAAACGTTTCTTCAAGCAAGCATGGGTGATCAACAAGCTCGTGAGAACAGCATGTGCAGTTAGACAATGTGATTCTGGGACATGTGCATGTATATTCATGCAATTCATGAGACTCTAGAAGATGTGAAGAGTACCTTGTTGTTGTAAAATTCAGCCATCTGCCAACTTTCTTCAACATGTGCAATAGGCATGCTCATACCTTGAAAGGAAGAAAAAATCATAAGGGATTGGAAAGATGAAAGAGTTCACACGTTCCTAACAGAGAATAGTTATGGTTCATTTCCATTACCACAATCTTTCCCTGTATAGGCAATCCATGCTAAAGCTGAGAGACTGTCAGCAGCACTCTTCAAGTGATTGAAGAAATCAGATCGCCTCCCTTCTGTCAATTTGTTTGCCTTTGTAATGACGTCGTTGAGTGGCTTCAGAAATTCAACCAACCCTGCATTGTCAGGTTTCTGCACCAAAAGTGAAAAAAAATGCTCGTTAACAAAACAAATTTTGTTGCCCGGGAAAGCTGTTAAACATGGGCACCCCAATTGTATTTCATACACCAAATGATTACTAATCTTGAACTCATTCAGTCATTCTACCACCAAAGTTGAAGTCCTAATCTCCAATATGCTTGTCGATTACTTCTTACATTATCATTTCATTGCTAAATAAGGCGTTTTTCAACACAAAGGACTAGCATTTCTTTATAACTACATAACTACTCACCGATCATCCAAAAACATAGAAAAAGATAGCACATTGGTCTAATGTTCCTAAACATAATTAATCACATTTCGGCCCCAAATAACATTCCACACTAAATCGTCACCTCAATCTCAAATTTCACCATCTCTGAACCTAAAATCCAACCCTTACATAAATCCGAAACTCCGAAAATTAACACCGAATCCAAATCAGACAAAACAATACGAAAATGCAAAAAATCAAAAACCAAAGCCTCAGCGCAAAATTAAATCAATTCGGAGTGTTACTGACCTTGTGTTGCTTGACCTTGACGATCAGGTCCTTCTGGGCAGCAAAAGCCTCCTCCACAATCTTGGTGATATCCAACACCTGTCCCCCAATCTTCTCCGCCGCCGCCGAAACCCTAGCGACGTACTGCCCAATCAGATTCTGGAAGGCCAGAACCGACGGATCCAGCGGCGCGTCGTCACCAGCAGAGCCCCCGGAGAAGGACAGCGCCTCGAGGCGCGTGACCGCCGATTCAAGCCTCTGTATAAGCTTCTCCTCCATATCGCCCAAAACTCTCTCTCTCTTCTGTGACGCTCACTCTATCTCTGTGTGTCGTTTTAGATTAGATCTGGTGTCATCTGCGTTCGTTTTCGCTATTATTCTCTTTTTTCTTTTTAATTTTAATTCTTTTATTTTTTGATTTTTGGACGCCGAAAGGTGAATTATGATTTGGCGCGCGGATTTGGGATTTCAGATTTTTGGGGGAGGAGGTGACACGTGGCGGACAGTGAGGTAATCGTGGCTGTTGAACGTCACTTTTTAATTCTGCGCTCGATTTTTGGAGGGGATAGTGTGAGGTGGGGTCCTGGGTACTTAGCGTGCGACCTAAGCGATCCCTCGGGGCGTTTTTGATCCACAGCGACAAGACGTCTTAGATTGCAGAGTTGTTTTTGGATGAAACATTTGGGATATTATAGATTCATAATATAGTTTATAATATAGCTACCGGTAGATGTAGTTTTTGGTTTAACCCTCAATCCAACCCATACAATTTGACCCTCGCTGCATTTGCTCTCAGTATAGCTCACTGGCCTAAGATTGTCGAAGATTGCCTTCAACGCTTTTTCATATAGCACCTAGGTTTGAAAAATTAAACTAGGAAGAGACTCGAAACAATGCATGTTAGTTTCCAATCCGTCAACTTTGTTCATGCTGATGTTGTTCATGCTTCTGCTGCGGTTGGTATTTACTCTAGAGCTTTCAACCTCGCTACTGCAAGAAGCCCAGGATATATCCGGACCTAATCAAGTGGCACCCTCCTCTGGTTGGGGTTATGAAGCTTAACTTTGATGGCTTTATAACCACTAATCATGTTGCTGCAAGCTTTCGTCAGGGTGCTAGAAATCTTGGAAATATCTCGGTCCCTACAACAAAATATGCTACCCTCATATTTCGTCAGGACGGTCTACAAACTGCTTTGCGCTTCAACCACTTAAGGATTCAGGTGGCCGGAAGGAGATGCAACCCTCATTACCATTTGTGTCGTATCAGGTCTTTTATTGGAGAGATTGCTCAGCTATCCGACAGCTTTGAAAGCATTGTCTTTACCCACATCTACACGGAGGCCAACTTCTTAGCCGATGTTGTTGCTTCTTTAGGCCATGGTCTTCCTAATGGCTCAATCTCAAGTTGTGGCTGAATATTCTCTCAAGTTCTTGTTTGCCTTTCGGTCGGATTCTCTTAGTTTAGGGCGCCCATGAGATGCTTCTGTTTACATCAAGAATTAATATTTTACTGGACATTAATTGTCTAGGTGAGTATTAGTTAAATTAATGGTCTACACCGGCGAGCCCGATATATTGGGTTTACAAGCGATGACCTGCCAAAAAAGTTATGCGAGCTAGATGTACAGTTCGCACGCGAGATGACTTCACATAGGACACCTCGCATAAAAAGACTAGGAGACGTGGGTTGACTCAGTCAAATACTTAATTTCCTGTGAAGTCCTGTATGCAAGCGAAGTGCGGAGTTCGCGTGCTACAAACAAAGTTTGCATGGGATACTAGACATAATAGTTATCAAGTAGCTAACTTATCCATGTTGCTCATTGGATAATTATTCATTGTTGGACGTGGAATAAAAGGTTAAGAAGACCAGCTAGTTACATCCTTAATTGCATTCAACAAGGAGTCTATGATCGATCACGCTAAGTTTCATGCATATCCACAAATGTGTTGGCGTCGTCTAGCAGAATCATATCAAAGGTGATAATCCTTCTCGCCTACAATGTCTCAACGTTGAAGACTTTTACAAATCTTTGACATGCTTTGAGCCAATACCTGTGGCCCTAAAATAACTCTATATAAATGAGTTCGAAGATACACCCAAAACACAATCAAATCATACACACACAAAACTCAACAAAAGTACAATACTACATTCAACACAGTTGAACCTCCATACGCTCCCCAAAGCTTTGCTTTCGTTTTCCTGTACGCTCCCCAGAGCTTTGTCTTTTTTCTTTTCCTTCCCAGTTGAAGCTCTGCTCGATCTTACGTCAAGTATCGATATTGTGACGCTCAGGCGGACTACTGTAAGTCCTTGCCCGATACGCAAGACAAATCTGAAGAGCCTTGCGGTGGAGTTGGGTACTCTCTCCATCCTCAGTCGCTTGATTAGAAGCAGAAGGCTAAGCGCACCCCGCTACTACCACCACTACTACATTCCACGTCCGCATCCCTAGAAGCATTAACTGCTACCATCTCTCTCCTTGCTGAGGATTGTGGCCAAAACATTGGCACACCCAGTGGGACCAGGGTAGTCTCTGACGTCATCTTCATTGGGATGGAATATCGGAAATAAAGATGCGATAATAAATTGGCAATAAAAATTAGCTGTCATCGAGAGAAAATATGCCGAACAAAGAGCTTCCATCCGCAGAAAACAAGCCGAACGAATGGCTGCCATCCCCAAGCAATACGCTGAGGAAACAACTACTAGAGAGGCTGCTGAAGAAAACAAAAAGGCTTTACAATGCCAAAATGTAAAGCTTACAGTTGACGAGCATGTCTTTGCCAAAAAGATTGAACTGCCTAGCAACCAATCTAATGGCGAAAATTTTCTTTTGGACGAACCTACGTCCAAAGAAGAAATTACTTTGTCAATCAATGACGAAAAGAACCTGTGGTCGAGGCCGTTGAGATTATGGATAATCATACTATCTCAAAAACTGACGGTGTTCCTAAAAAAAAAAGAGCATGAAGATAGGATAGAACAATCCATCTTAGAAGAAGAAATTGGTTCGAACACTGATGATGGCGAAACACAATTTCACATGAAAGGTGATCAAGGAGCCAGCTTTCCTCTGCGAGACGTATATGTGAACACAAGTCAGATGCATGGGGGGCAAGGCGTAGCTCGCCTTCATTCTTTAATTAACCACCATGATTAAGGGCATGATCAACTCAAGTTTTGTCCTATTACTGAACATTCACTACCACAGAAAAGGCATCAGACCACGGCCAAAAAACGTCGTGTGATTGTTCAGATTACCGTTGTCTTTTTGCGTGCCGTCTGATGGATTGTAGAAACGTCGTCTGACTGCTGTCGACATCTGTCGACATCTGGGATGCCAACATATGTCGAAAGCGTATCGGCAGATTTTGTGTCTTGTGAAATATACTCACATCACACTTTTTACGAGTAACAGTTGTGTGATCGTTTGTCATACCACGGTTGTTATTAAAACTATATTCTGATATAGACTCACAAGTCGTTTTTAAGCTTATGGCCTTTCCAAACCATTGTTTGTATATGACAGAAAAACGACTTCTGACTATATCATTGTGAATCAAAAATTGCTAAACTTAAGCCTATTCCAACCACGTTTTTTATTTTTCCATATGTCATCTGATTCAGTGCAATTAATACAGGAAATGCATATAAATCAAAAATGATCATATGAACAGTACCTAAATGGATTTGGATTACATAATATTGTACTTTCAAAAAAAGGATCAACTAAGAAACTCCAAAGACTACCATTGTATCCACAAAAGGAGCACACATTCAAGAAACTCTAACACCAAAATGCTTCTCCTGCAGTATTGTACCTCTACATTTAAACAACCCAAAACATATATATTTCCAACCTAGCTAGCTATATATATACTTTAGAGCTTCAGCAGATCCTTAATTGAGCAGCTTAATCAATCATATTCTTGTAGTCCAAAACCCAGTTTTGGGTTTTGGGTTCTGGTACTTCATATTCTTCTACTGTATTCCAGAAATCTCACCTCATATTCTTCCCACATGCTAGCTATCTCATCTTGGTAATAATCCATACCGGACCAGCTTCTAAAATGTTTAACGGCTCTGGTACCCGTCGCCAGTTCCTTGGGAAGCTTTTTTGTTATTTTGACATCATTAGATAGAGCATTGATAAAATGATCTTCATCGAAAACATCTGAAAAGTTGCTGTGCACCAAACCAGATGTAAAAAATTATAGCATCAATGACATAAAATAGCAAACTGTGGAAGAAAATAAAAATGAGTACGAAATAGACAAAAAAAATGCTACCTGGAGTCTTTCCAAAATGACCATTTATCAAGTTCCGGAATTACAAGAGTGGCATTTATGATACGGGCTACAGCTACCATGTCACATATCTGCAATTTAAGGAGGACAGTTTTGAGATCCATGTAACCATCAGAAGTTCATCAACTAGTAGTACAACGTTCATATGTTGACAAAACAGTCTATTGGTCTAGTATCTCACAAAGTTGACAAACACCAATCATCTAGGCATTCAGTATGTGCAAGAAACAGAAATACAAACATATTTTTATTCTGAATCTAGTTTGAAGTTAAGATCACGACTCCTAAAAATCCAGCAATCAACCAACTGGAGCACATATTTGTAGTTAGAAGGAAGAAAAGAAATACATACACACTCTCATACACCAAAAAAACAAAGAACAAAAATAGAAAACTTTCTACAGTCATCTAAATTGGAAGATTATACTATTATGAACTTATGATCAAGCATTCAATCATAAGGAAAGTGCATTGCAAGGAATTTTGTTTATCAAGCTCTCTTTCCTTCCCATTCACCAATGAGAAAAGCACTATAAGAAAGAAAAAAATTAACTCTAAAATCAAAATCTAGAAAGCACAGACTCAACAAAAAATATATCATATGGTAATCAATCAGCATAAATTACACAAAGTGAGCCATTAGAAAAGGAGTGTTACAGACCCCAGCACGCATCTGGTTCAGCCCACAATTCGTATGCACTAGAAGGTATCCCCAGGACTCTGTAGGAGCTGTATAAGCAACAGTAAAGATGAAATCAGGAAGATTAAGGATATCTCATAGCTAAAAGTGAAACTGTATCATTTACTTACATGTATAATTGGTACTTGGCTTTACACATGGCACAAAATCGCGATTTGGCGGAGGCTTCCATAGTGTATCCAAAGTTCTTCTTGAACTATCTAACTGTCAAGTCTAAAGGAGTCAAAACATGACAGATGCATAACTTAAGCATATGTAAATCTCTAAGCCTCTGCCAGAACTAAAGAAATTTCTTACATACTAGCAATCAAATGGAGTAATCAAAAGACAACCTTGTGAGAAGGGAGAGGCGCTTTCCACAGATGGGGCGGAGCGAGCTCCTGAGTCCAGCTCTGCTCAGTTGTCAACTTCTGGTATATTAAAAACCATGTTAGCATCACAATCAGCAAAAACATACAATATACTCAACAATTCAGATCAAAGAACAAAATATTTTCCAAAAACAATATGAAAAACACAAAAAGGTGTTTCTTTTCTTTTTAATGAAAGTAAAACTCTTGAAAGAAACTTCCTGAATGGAAAGTCAATTGTAGTCAATGACTGGAAATCTCCAACAAAGCAACAACTACTCACAGATTGAGTCAAAGATCCAAAACGAAAATGCACAACCTTTCTCTAATTAACAACCCCAAATTCTTATAGGCTGTGTTCGATAGTTGAATTCTGAAGAAACGTCGAAGCAAGATTACAACTATGTATGGTACCGATAATCAAAGCACGACATACATACGTACATATTCCGACATCCCTCTGCTATAGCTCTTTTTTGTTCCACTCAACAATGTCGAAGAATTATGAGAGCAAAAGCTAACAACAAGCTCTTTAATCAATCAAACAGTAGTCCGGCAAAAGATTAAGGAGATACAATCATACATATGCTTTTTACGTGGAGCTCTTTCTTTAATAAAGAGAATATATCCTAAAATATACATTATAGATATATATTTTTAGCTTAGCATTCCTAATTACCCAGATTCATTAGCACAATATAAATCTATAGCCAACAGATCAAGGAAGCTAGACGTACAAGTTAAACATGCATGCTCCTGTAATCAATCAAACAGATTCATATATAGCTCATTCATGCATGCTTAGACCTTGACAAATCATTTCGCTTCTAGTTTGTTCTGTGTAAGATAGATAGCATGAAGGCATGAACCCAGAATTTATGTTTGTGGAAAACACGTACAGTACTGTATAACAAGTTTCTACATACAACAATTAATTAACACTAATATTAAGTTTTAGTTAATTACAACTAAAAACGTGGAAGCAGGGGAAAAAGTAGAGGTACCTGACAAACAAAATTCTGAAGTTTCAAGCCATCAACAAGCACAAGAAGCATCAAACTGAGCCTTTGATCAATCTCTTCTTTTATTGCTTGGCAGCATTAACATGCTGTCTTTTTTGCTCTAGCCCTTTGTGGTTTCCTTCATTTGTTTCTTCCATGAAGGGTTTTTTCCTTAGTTTTGTGCACATGATGAGCTCAGTCTTCCTGAGCTCCAAGTTTGTGTTCATACTAGGCAACCTCATTGTTGTTGCCCTTGTAGGAGAGTCCAAAATCTTTTCCACAGTATCTCCTGCACCTAATATTCATGTTGAATACGAGGAAAATATCAAAAGGTGCCAACGGTTTCAGCCCTCTTCAACATACAAAGAGAAGGAACCCGAAAAGGTGAACTGTGATGTTGAAGAAAGGGTAGTACTGAATAACTCTCTTGTTGACGAAAGGGTACTACTGAAGATGAGCTCTTGTGGAGACGGAGATCAAGCTATAGAAGGAAAAGGATGTAAAGAACTAAGGAAGGGATTAGTAGTGGATGAGGTGAAAGATGATATAGATGACGAAGATGAAGAGCTCAGCTTGCCTGAGGAAGAGCAGTTCAACAAAAGAGCCGATGATTTCATTGCAAGGGTCAATGAAAGAAGGAGATATGAACTACTGCTAGCTACTTTGTAATGGTGAATAAAGGAAATTAACTAGTTTAGACTTAAGGGCACCACTTGTGGCCATTGAGCTTTAGACTAGCAGTATTGCATGCTCTTTAACTGTAATGTTAAAGTGAAAGAATCCGACCCAAAGTTCATTGAAAATGGGTGGAGATGACCTATATTAGTACAACCCAAAATGGTGGTGATGAAAACCCAAATCCCATTGAATTGAACAAAAGGGTATGCAGAAAATCCATAAAGATAGAAACTTTACAGCAGTTGGCACCCATTACACGAAGAATACTAAATTTAATGATCTGGGCTTTCAATGTTTGTGAAGAAAAAACAAACAAAAGAGAAAGAGCAGAGAAAATCTTGGAAGAAAAAAATCAAGCTTCCCTGAAAAAACTAGTTATTGGACCTAAACAAAGATTAAATCTTTTCCAGATTCGAAGTGCAAACAACAATACATCAACAAAAGCAAAGCATTAACCCAAAACCCAGAAAAAATGAATAAAACCAGAAAACCCAAAACTCAAATCAATAACATAGAACCCAGAAAGCAATAACATAGAACCCGATTCACAACAGACTAGATACCCAAAACCCAAATCTGAAAACCCTGCAATTACCTTGAGAGAAACAATCTTCAGAAAATCTTAATCGAAATCGTATTGTAGTCCAAGTCACCTGCATCAAAATCGAAACATTCAAAGAAAGGCTAGGGCTTATGAGAGACGAAATCAAAATCAATTTATGAGAGACGAATATAAAGAGAGGCTAGGGCTTACCGACTCTGAGATGAATCCAAACAGAGGCTGGGGCTCGACAAGCTTCGTCGTCCTCTCCGACGGTTGAGAGGTGTTTGGGTTTTTGAGAGGTAGACGAGGATGCGGGTGTTTTGGGTTTTCGCTCAAGAGCTGTCGAGAGTTGTCGAGAGGATGTGGGTGTTTGGTTTTTGGGTTTTGTGAGTGTGTGCGTGTATAGTGTGGGTGTTTGGTTTTTCAGTTTTTTTTTTTTTTTGTCTAAGTGTTGGCATATGGGGGGGGAGAATTTAATTTTAGGCTGAAAATATGTGGGGGGAAGGTGCGGCAGATTGAATGCGCCAATCAATGGCATTCATTTCGACACCAAATCACACAACATAAAACCTATAAATGTGGTCTGATACCCGAAATTTTAAGTTTTGGCATTGCCTCCATCAAAGTTCATGTTCCCTCTCTAAGTTTTGGGCTAAATTTGGGGAGAAAGTTGGAGGGAAATATTGGCGGACATGGTTTTGCTGCAAAAACATGCGCTCACACCACATTTTTATTACAAAACGTCGTATCATTCTTACATGTTGGGCACCTTGCAAGCTGGGCTCAAATTTTTACACATTCACATGACGATTTATTCGAAAACTGACATCTAAAAAGTTAAAAATCAGTCACACGACGGTTTATTGTTATACGTCGTCTGATAGGCGTTGTTTAAAGCTGTTTTTGTAGTAGTGATTATCAAGAAGCTGCCCCAGGTCATGGCAAGCTTAATTATATATGGTGTGGTGGTATACCTAGGCCAATATGTAGCTTCACATTCCAATATAATTGGAGTCTTTTTGCATGCAAGTTCGAAGGCCAAATTATGGCTTTAGTATTATATGTGGGAAATGTTTTTACATCCAGAATTGCAAGTTTATTATACATGGGTATAAAGTCGAGTATTCTTAGTGCCATCTCACTCTAGTCTGCAACAAGGACTTGACGACATCTAAACATGATGCTCATGGATTTCATATATCTGCATTAGAGGCAGAGGTGGATTAGCTAAGTTGTGATGATTCCAAATTTGATTTTGACACATAGCCAATTTATGATGAATATGATGAAGACTATATGTTGGTGTGTCTGTCTCATAATCATATTCCACAAGAGTTCAATCCCAGTGAGGCTCTTGATATGGTGAAAAGAGACTAGCAAGTGGTCCTCTTCCATAACCAATGCGTGGCTATTCCCGATGAGACCATGCATTATGACATGATAGTTGGCGACAAGGCAGATCTCAACACCATACGATCCGCGGGAATGCAGTTGAAGATCATGTTTGGTCAAACAACAAAGATACGTAGGGGGCAACGAGACGTACCCTACGACCTATCTTGTCCAAATTTCCAAGTGGTTGACGCAAAACATCTATGCTCAACACTTGGAAGTTCTCGAAAACAAGAGTCTCATGCCAAGAACATAACGGCGTTGAGGTTTGGAGTGAAGCATTGGTGGCCTCCCCCGTGACCTTACGAGGAAAACTATGTCAAGACCCGCCCCGAATTTTACCCTGAAACCCGAAGTAAGTCTTGCGGGGTTCACCTCTAAGGAAAATTTACTGAAAAACTCGGTAAACCTCCCTTGAAAATGAACCCTAACCCGAAAAATTCAAGAATTACCCTTCTGAACAAAACAACCAACTTCCAATTTATCCTATAAATATCCAAATAATATAACATAAATCTTAGCACACCATCATTTAAAATATTCGCTAACCCCAAGGGTAGTCAGAGCTACTAAAGAAAACTAGAGGAAACAAGAAAATACATTGGTAAGTTTAACATGTAACCTACTGGTGAAGAGTGGTGGAGAAGTGTGTAACTATGCCTCGCCTTCTACTAGTGTCAACCCGAACTCTGCAGACTGGGCATTTTTAAAACGAAGGGCCCAGGGGAAAACATTCGAAAAACGTTAGAGTGAGTGGACAAAATAAAATAATAAATAGAGAAAGTAATAACAATATTTATGTTTTCCCAATTTAAATTTCAAATAAAAGGAATGCGTGCTCCACGCGATTAATCTTTTATCTCAAAAATATATATCAATATATGTATGTATTTACACACATCCATACTCCCTATATAATTATTTTATAGATTTAAAATAATTTATATAAAGCTACTACGCTCGTGTCGAACGCTCACGTCATGCCTTAATGCGGTGCTACACTACGCCATTAAGATGGACGGACGAGTGTATAAATATGTTCTCATACCCCCTATATGAATTAAACACTCATATAAGGCTACTAAGTTTTGCGTATAACGCTCACGTCACACCATAATGCGGTTATATACTACACCATTAAGGTGGACAGACACATATAGCTAGCTAGCATTTATATACATACTCTCCTTATAAAAATATTTATAATTTACCGAAAAATCCTTCTTTCGGTAACTTTTCAAAATAAAAAAAATCAACAAAACAAAATGACCTCAACAAAAGAAATTGTTCAACTCAGAACCATAGTATGCATATTACTTAAAACAAAATTCCACTCACAAATTAGGCCTAAGCCTGATGTCAGTCTGAGGCTTTTGCAGCTCTAGCCTCTTCACGTCATGTTTCAAACACATAAATTAATTTCCAACTATATACCAACGCTTATATAAAAATAGGCAAAATTAAATGTGGTCTTATTTACTCTTGTCCTTTCCCAACTTCGCCAATATTAAAATCGATACGGTCCAAACTTCACCACAAATACCGGCGGCCTTAAACCAACCTTCTACGGCCAAAACAACAATAATCTAACGGCCGGATTCTATCTAAATTAACAACCAAAATATCAAACTATGAAAAATCCCAAACATATCCAAAATTCCTCCAAAAATTTCAAAATTCACATCATTAAACTCCCCTTAATATTACACATCTAAAACCATAAAAATCCCCCTAACAGCGGCGGCCGACGGCCGGCTCCGACGACCTACAATGCTTACCAAAATTTAGCACAACCTTCCTCTCAACACGCACAACAACTTCCCTAACTAGCACAAACACTAATTCCAAGCCTAGATTGGGTAATCGAACCAAAACAGTGATTTGAGCCCTAGAACTTTAGCTCACCGATTCTCTTTACCTAGCTCATGAGGGAGCGAATCCTTTGGAGGGATTGCTACACGGGAGGAGGGCTTCCAAACGAGCGAAGTGGCTCCGGCTATGGTGGCCGAAGGAGTGAGTTACGGCGACCGGACCTCCACGGCAGTCGGGGCTTTCTGGCGGCTTTTCTCCCTCACGGCGGCACTAGGGCGGCTCCCACCGGTCCAGGAAGAGAGCTGGGTTGAAGGCCGACCGATTAGGACCAGTGGCGAACAGCTCCAGCAGGGAGAGAGAGTGGGAGAAAGTCAGGAGGGAGGAGAGAGAAGAGAGAGAGAGAGAGAGAGAGGGGGGTTTGGGCTTTTCTGCCCAACCCGGTCCAACACCTCCATATAACCCAAAACCAAAATTAACACCTCCAAAAATAATACCCTAATAAAACTTACATTTTTACTGTCGTCATAATTTTCTCATACGAACAATTTCTTCGAAATATTCGTCCCTCAACACTCCTCTAGGGACCTTTGAACTATAATTTCATTTACGAAGACAATAAAACTATTATTAATTCCAAGCTAGTAAATAAGGTGAAAATTTAAGAGTCGAGATGTGACAAACTAATCATGCTATGATCCCCTCTTTCCTTTACTCTTAGCTTTTACTTCCGTTTTCCTTCATTTTCTTTCTTTCTCGCATCGAAAAAAGAAAAATACCAAAAAAAATCAAATAGCAAAAAACACAAAAAAATATCCTTGGTTTTGCTGAAACGTAAGACAAAGTTTTTGCCTACAAAAGGCTTAAACTTTACTTAGAGGCCTATCCCTAAGGCCTGGACACCAACATGCATTCCACATGCCTTAGAATTACTGCCAGCAAAGGGGAATTTCAATCCAGGTTACAATGCTGAAAAGTTGCAACATGCACTATTGGACAGTCAATTTCGCGGACTAAACTGGAAATATCCAGGAGGAACTAGCAGGCGAGCCTTATATCAACAGAAATCCCTGAATGTCTACTTTTCATAAGATTTTACGGTTCGTCATTCTGATATTTCTGGAGAGAATTATGGCAGTTTGAATGCAGACAGGTCAGGATACGCGCGAATTTGCGATGTGTTTTTTCAATGTGTTTTCATGACCTTGCAACATGCTTTCCTTTACTGGGGGCCATCCACAGTAGTTTTTGTATAGATTCATGCACGAAGAGCTACTTCAAATCTTCAATGATACATGGTACTGCAATAGCTTCCCACTCCTTCACCGGGGGGGGGGGGGATACCAAAGTTTTGGTGTCCTTCATTCTTCTCAAGTATCGTCGAATAAACATCAAAACTGGGAGGCACATTGGGGTAGATATGTTTTTCAGATATTTCAGACTTTAGATCCTTATTGAGGTGTCTTGGTCATTATTTAGGCCAATCCATGTCGCCTATTTTTCAAAATTCGCATGTGGTCATAATTTCAAGCCTATACTTAAAGCATGCATGGACTTTGTGTTTGACTCTCATTGATCCACACTGGGGGGGCAGCAAAGTTCATTTTTGATAGACTAGTTCATCCAAACACATAAAGTCCGATCATATATTTACAAGGCCAACACCTGCGGCCTTCTATCCATCCAGGGCAGACGTCTACTCGAGCTACATCTATTCGAGGTACATTCCTTTCGAGGTCAGACGATTCATTTTTAAATATATCTACTCAAGTTAAATTCGCTCAAGTTGCATCCACTCAAGGTACATATATTCGAGCTACATCTCTTCGAAGACAGTATCTACTCAAGGTGCATGCATGATACCATGTCTTCAAGAGCAGAGCAAGCAAAGCGCAAGTTATCTTTCAATGATAAGGTACCTATGTTAAATTCATTGATCGTCAGTTGATTAATGTGGTACTAGTCGAATTATACAATAGCTTCTCTGCATTGCTTTGATGTTTGGTACTTGAGTTTTAGAACCTATTCACAGGCTTGTTACTCAGTCATTTGATGTATGAGCCGAGCCAATACCAGTGGCTTTGGAGCAACATGAACATAAACCTCTTCAGTCATTCTTGACATTCATGACTTGGAGGCTGGTGGGCAATGTTTACACCAAGAATTAATATTTTACTGGAAAATAATTGTCTAGGTGAATATTAGTTAAATTCATGGTCCACACCGGCGAACCCGATATATTGGGTTTACAAGTGATGGTCCGCCGACAAAGTTATGCGAGCTAGATGTACAGTTTGCGCGAGCGATGACTTCGCGTAGGAAATTTCACGTAGGAGACCTCGTGTAAAAAGACTAGAAGACGTGGGTTGCCTCGGTCAAATACTTAATTGCCTGCGAAGTCCTGTATGCAAGCAAAGTGCGGAGTTCGCGTGCTACAAACAAAGTTTGCATTAGATACTAGACGTAATAGTTATCAAGTAGCTAACTTATCCATGTTGCTCATTGGATAATTATTCATTGTTGGACGTGGAATAAAAGGATAAGAAGACCAGCTAGCTACATCCTTAATTGCATTCAACAAGGAGTCTGTGATCGATCACGCTAAGTTTCATGCATATCCACAAATGTGTTGGCGTTGTCTAGCAGAATCATATCAAAGGTGATCATCCTTCTCGCCTACAATGTCTCAACGTTGAAGACTTCTACAAATCTTTGACATGCTTTGGCTAATACCTGTGGCCCTAAAATAACTCTATATAAAGGAGTTCGAGAATACACTCAAAACACAATCAAATCATACACACACATAACTCAACAAAAATACAATACTACATTCAACACAGTTGAACCTCCATACGCTCCTCGGAGCTTTGCTTTCGTTTCCCTATACGCTCCCCGGAGCTTTGTCTTTTTTCCTTTCCTTCGTCTTTTTTCCTTTCCTTCCCAATTGAAGCTCTGCTCGATCTTACGTCGAGTATCGATATTGTAACGCTCAGGCGGACTACTGCCCTTGCCCAATAGGCAAGGCGAATCTGAAGAGCCCTGCGGTGGAGTTGGTGCTCTCTCCATCCTCAGTTGCTTGATTAGAAGCAGAAGGCTAAGCGCACCCCGCTACTACAACCACTACATTCCGCGTCCGTGCGGTGACACGCCCGCATCCCTAGAAGCATTAACTGCTACCATCTCTCTCCCTGCTGAGGATTGTGGCCAAAAGAGCTTCATTGTACTCAAAAACAAGAAATAGAGCAAAATAGCAAGAAATAAGATGATTGATAAGTCTTAGGTGCATTCAGACCCTTCCATCTGATGGACCATCAATGAGCGGTGGTGGAGATGTTGGAAGGACCCCTTCATTAGTTCTTACCTTGCTAATTCTACCGGAGCCTCTCTTGTTTTCTGAAGAAGAGGTTGCAACCATGTCCCAACCCTCTGAAACAAGCTAATAAGGCAATTACTTGTATTGGATGTTATCTGTAACTAGGAACTTCAAGCTGACCTTGTGTTGCAATGGAATAGTTCGTTATTACAAGTGACCTGGCATTGTAAACCAGTCAAACCATATGTATTCAAATCTTCTAATAATCTTGTTCGAAACTGAAGAAGAAATTGTCCTTAACAACATAGTTCATCGTCGCATAACCGTATTTACAATCTCATCTCCAAGTATGATGCAGTACACCAAAAATATCACAACAGGTACAAAATAATATACGCACATTCCGGGCATGTAAGTTTTATATACACTAATAATGGAGGGTCATGAATCATGATATAGTGAACGGCCTCAGGAACTGTACCACTTATCAGCAAAAAAAAAAAGAGTGATCTCCACCTCACTCTTGCTTTACTACCCAGCATTAGTTGGACAGATATTGTACATTATTGGTTTCAACTGCATCGGAAGGGAAAGGATCTTCCTATCTATCGAGCTGATCGGGTATCCTGCAGGTCATAAAATGCTCAGGAAGAAGCTGATAGTGAAGAAGATGGTAAAAGAGAAGTACTGTCTTGCTGTCTAAGAAATCTTAATCTGGTAATCTACTGTGCATTAACGTACTATGCAGATAGAGTAATTTTATCAGTTTTAAATAATTCGACCAAGTGGCACCACGTGGCACCTCTGCCTTAATCTAGACTCGCCAAGTGGAGGTAACCATTTGCAGAGAGCAAGGGTAACACTCCAATGTATTGCCTCTAAAGGACTAACAGTTGCTTATAAGTAAGGCATGTGGTGTCACACTCACATTTTCAACCAAAATGTTATATATGTACTAGAGATGTCCTACTATGGTGCAATGTTGTGTGCAATGAAATTTCTTCTTACGAATTTTTTATAACAGCATTTGTGAGTTCATGACTTATATGTCAAAGTGTGTGCATGTGTGGTGGTACTTTTGTGTGGGATGGATATGTACATGATAAACAAAGGACTCACCGAACGATAAGGAAAGTCTTCTGCCTCGAGCATATGAACAATTTGCCCCATTTTTGGTCGCTTATGGACATCTAAATCTATACAGCGGAGACAAACCAACATTGCCCTCTTCAAAGCTCTTGGAGGGGGCTGAACTTCTATCAATGGATCTAAAATATCCTCCCCACGGCGACTTGAGATCATTCCTTTAAACCAATCAACCAGGTTCATCTGATGCACCAATCAGAACAATTATGACATGGACGCAGCTCTTTTAGCAAGCAGAAAATGGAAAGTTGATTTTACCTCTCCAGCTGGTCTGGAATAGTCAATTGGGCTTCTCCCTGTAATTATCTCCATAAGTAGAACACCAAAACTATATACATCACTCCCCTCATTAAGCATACCTGTACTTGCATACTCTGGAGAAACATATCTACAGCAATTATAAAAAAGAATCAATACTACATAGTAGAGACACGAACTGGATTCACATCAATGAAACAAAATTTTAGGATTTGAGCAAGAACTAACCCGAATGTACCCATTACACGTGTAGTCACATAACTTTTCTCGGGTCCCAAGAGCTTGGCCAAACCAAAATCTGACACTCTTGGGTTCCACTTTCTATCCAGAAGAATGTTGCTGGATTTTATATCACGGTGCACCACTTTGGGTTCTAACCCTTCATGCAAATAGGCCAGCCTGTGAGAGGAAAGTTGCAATAAGTTGATCTAATGCTGAAAGATGGAAAATAAATGCAGAAGCAATGGATTACAGATATTGTGGACTGATAGCTTATAAGGGAAAATGAAAAGCATTTTGAGGTAACTTATAGCTAGCTGTTCTTTCAAACATCAGAACCACTAAACTGGACATGGAGAAGCGACAATTGGCATACCCTTTTGCCGTTCCAATGGCTATCTTCATTCTGATATCCCAAGTCAGAGGGCTGACAGGCCCAACATCACCATGCAACCACTGCTCCAAATTCCCATTGTCAATATATTCATATACAAGCATCCTTGAAGTCAAAACAAGTCCCATGGACATATTGTTAGAAAACGAGCAGTTTTGGCCTCATTTAAGGGAAAATATTGAAGCTGGAGTTACCTTTGAGCACCTTCTGCACAATAACCAATTAAACCAACCAAGTTCTTATGCTTTACTTTTCCTATGGCTTCCACTTCCACCTTAAACTCTGTCTGAGCTTGACCCCTATATATAATTTTATAATTAAGCAAGTAAGTTAACATGCTAGCCGGCATGTTCATATCAATTGAATTAGCAAATGTTCTGAGTACTATAATGTCCAGTTGAAAACTTAATGCCATTTAATTGTGCATGCAATATCTCACCTACCCTTTTAGTTTAATTGGAAAATTGGAATCTTTTTTTTTTTTTTTTGGTTACATGAAAATTGGAATCTTTTGATGATAAGGTCTCACAAACATTTTGACCAATCAAAAGTGGAAACAAGCTACTGTATAGAGCACAGCATCATAACAAGAGGCATGAACACAAGTTTGGAAAAGTTTTATTAAAGTATAACACTGGTAAAAAAGAGAAATAATGAAGAATAAAGTGGTTAAAGCCTAAACTAATCAAGTTCTTTTCCTAGTACCACGGAACAAAGGCAGTCACTTTTTTTTTCTAATTAAACAAAGCATATGCCATTCAATCAACCACAACGGTGCTAATTGTACAGCCCTATACACAATTATGTACAAAAACAGCAATGTAGAACTGTACAAGTCTAGATGATGCAACAGCAACACCCAAAATATCAACATATTTTTCTCTTCTTTTTCTAATCAAATTGTGATCACCGAAATCTCTGTACCAGACTACAGAGCTTAAGCTTTGTCTAAGAGGAGAAGACAAAACACGAAGTTGGCACAGATCCATCATCCAAGGAATGGGTTTCAACTGTCTTATTTTTTACTTTCAGCAAAGATATAAACCCAGCTTCTAAATCCTTCCCCTGCCAAGCTAGAGCTCATGTGCGACTAGATAAACTAATAGAAATATAAACTATCCAAAGTCCAAACATGCACGTCAGAAGAAATTATATTACTTCATCAGACCAAACAAGAAAGAGCATTATTGATCCTTGCTTGGATCTAAGAGAATTTGAATTTTCGTAGAGTAAAGAAAAATGGAAACCAAGTAAAAAAACAAGGGACGTACTTGTTATTAAGAAGGTTCTTGACGGCGACAACAGAGCCGTCCTGCAAAGCTCCCCGGTAAACGACGCCGTATCCGCCTTCTCCAATCACATTCTCTGACGAGAATCCACGTGTCGCATCCTCCAGCTCTTTCAGGCTATACCACCGGCCCCACCCGAACACATCACTCTCTCGGCTCTTCTCTTTCCCCTTCTCAACATCCAAACTCGGCAACACATCAGCTCCCTTGGACTTTTCGTTTCCGGTTTTACCCTCGGCGGCGGCGGAAGGAGGAGGAGGATCCGGACGAGGCTGCGGCTCCTTGATCTCGGCGATCTCTTTGGAGACGAGAGGGATGGAGCCGGAGCTGTGTTTCACGCGCATGCGGCGGGAAAGGCGACGCGCGCGGAGGCAGAGGAAGACGAGGAGGAAAGCGGCGAGGACGGCGGCGAGGAGGATGGCGATGACGACGTAGAGCTTGAGGTTGAGGAGCTCCGTTTTGGAGGTGAGCTTGTGGGAGAGGGAAGTGTCCGGGGACGGAATCTCGTCGCCGGCCGCCGACATTGTTTCCGGCGAGGTGGAGGGATTGAGGTGTGAAAAATTGGAGAAGGAAGAGAGAGGAGTGTTTGGTGTGAAGAAGAGGAGGAGGAGGAAATGGCTTGAAGTGAAAGTCGAGTTAGGAAGAGGATTTTGGTGAAAGAGAAAGGAAGAGAGAGTGCGGTTTCAACGGAAACTAAAAGCGAAAGGTGAAAGTTAAGTCTAAAACTCAAGTATTGGGTTTGGGTTTGATGTTCAAGATTATTACGGAGATGCCACTGTGACAGGTCAAGAATTTAAATTATCTTTTTAACAGAATAATCAAGTGTTTAGGGGTCGGATTGGCGAGGTCAACGGTCAACCCAACCTCAACTAGCTAGTAGCCTTTTATTTATGTGTATATAATTCGGCAGAATTTTTACGATGCACGACGACGTGTAAGTATACTGAATAATATTAACCATAAATAGTAATTTAAATGTAAGGACACCATGAATACATTATGTTTTTTATTCTTAATTATTTATGTATGTATATGTTGATATATAGACGTCGTGTACCGAAAATGTTTATTTACAAACTGCTAAAAAGATGTATGATGTTATTGGGTTAGACTTTAGAGAGCAAGACATAACCGCTTATGAAATATATAGTTAGTATGATTTATTAGGTGGACTTTTCGTGTATGTTTTATGTATAATGTAGAGCGCTCCTCCTCTTGGATTTCATATAAACAGGCGCATTATATTAGTCACTTACTACTATTTAGCATACATCATTTGCGAAATAAAAAATAAAGGAAAAAAATTCAGTTTACTCCTTAAATTTTTGGTGTTAAAATTAGTTCAGTCCTGCAATTTTTTAAAATCAGTTCGTCCTTTCAATTTTCGTAAACACATCAATTGATCCAATTTTTAAATTCCCCTTAAAATGTGACATCATCGAAGCCGTTTGAACTAACAAGGGGACCCATAATTCAGCTTTATCCCCTCATTTTCAACAAAATGTCTGAAATATCCTCATTGTTTTTATTCATTTTGTCAAATATATACATTTTTAATAATATTTTGTTAAATTGGTTATTTTACCCTTCTGAAGAGGGATAAAACCGAATTATATGTCCCCTTGTCAATTTCAACAGCTTCGGTGACGTCATATTTCGAAGGGAATCTAAAAATTGAACCCGACTGATGTGATTACGAAAGTTGAAGAGGCGAACTGATTTAAAAAAATTACAGGACTGAACTGATTTTGACACCAAAAATTTGAGGGTAAACTGAATTTAATCCAAAAATAAAGTTATTAATTCATTGAAAAAAAGTAGTAATTAAATTTAGATACTCATTTGAGTTTACTGTGATCATTATTAATTAGTTGCATTTGAGATACTTTACTTCAAACTCTTCATGCATCGGAGATGATAGGATTATCAATTGGTTTGGTAATTAGATCTATGTAAGGATTAAATTCAGATACCCCTCAAAGTTTAGCTCTAAAATCAGTTTGGTACCAAATTTTTTTTTTTTTAATCAGGATAATCCTTATACTTTCGAATTACATCGATCATCTCCTAATTTCGAAGTTGACCGTAAACATCACAAGCTGAGTTCACCACGACATGAGGATCCACTTATCAGAATTTGACCTAAAATTTGGATAAAATGTCTTACCTACCCTCTTATATTAAGTATTAACCCCAAAACTTAGATCCCTTCATAGGTTTACTTAATTGATCATCAGCTTAACCACACCCTCCCATCTTCATTGGTTTACTCAACTGATCACAGCTCAACCACACTTTCCCATCTGCAAAATCCAAATTGCAGCGATTCAATTCAAAAGATGGAGACTTTGAAGGTGAAATTAGCTTTAGCAGGAGAGTAGTGAGTGAGGAGTGACCTTGGTGAGGGCGAGGAGCAACAAGCTGAAGCGGTTGTGGTGGTCGGCGGAGGAGAAGGGGAAGGGGACGACGACTTGTCCCCGAAACAAACCTACCAGCCTTACACAGACCTCAGAAAGCCTCTCAATTTCCCCCAAAAAGCTTCTCTCTTTCTATCCTCTCTCGATCTCCCATGGCCTTCAATGGTGCTTCTCCAGTCAGTCCCCCCTTCAAAGTCTTCAACATCTATACCATCTGTTTCTGTCCTACACCCATCTCTTCACTTTCAAAACCACACACATCTAGAACACTAGATTTTGCTGGTGTAGTCGGTTGTGCTTGAAACAACCTCTCTATCCCGTAAACCCGTAGGCATTCCACCACAACCGTGGCCGATTCAAGGATCTCGTCCATAAATTGGATGGGCCGGGTTAATCATGGCAATAACACTAGGCTCACGACCACTGCATGTACGAGAGAAACCCACCTCCAAACCGAACATGGAGTCCCACATCGGTTTCCCGGGAAAAGGAGCCTCGGTTAGGCTATAAATACAGCCCAACCACTAGCTTGTCAGGTACATTAACTATCCCTATTAATTACACTTTGGCCCATCAGAAACTGACTTTACCATCGGAGGAGGAAATACCGGAGGCTCCCGGTCGTCCTTTCACTTGTAAGGTATCAGGAAAGGAGGTCATAGCCTACCAGGCTCACCATCAGCTTCCGCACACTCCGTTCGGGATAGTGCAGAAACATTTGACGCCGTCTGTGAGAATTTGTGCTAAAAGCTATCGTGACTCAATGGCTGAAACGAGCGACCACCTAGAGCGGGAGGCAGGAGGAGATGAACGAAGGGAACTGATGGTTGCGAAGACCCCAGAAGCGAGAGGAAGCACGCGGGGGGCAGGACGACGTATCCGGGAGGAAACGCCGGAGCGAGAGTCACGAGACCTAAACGCCCAAGAGATAGCGGAGGCAATGGAAGGGATGAGGGCACAGATTGCTCAACTGGAGCAACAGAGGGTGAGGGATCAGGAAGAAGCTTCAGGGAGGGAACGTAGGTTGGAAAAAGAGAACGCCACGCTATTGAGCGCCCTGTCTCGAGGCATAGGTTAACGAGAAGCGTTGGACAGGGCGGCGGAGTTGGATAGGGCGGCGGATCACAGGGCCGTACATATCGGGACGAACCTGTTCCCGGATGAAATGAGAAATGATGGACCCCTGCCTGCGCCCCAGCCAATCCGGGATCGCCATGTTGGAGAATCGGGAGGAATGGAAGAAACCCTGAGGGCAATCAGGGACAGTGTTGCCGTTTTGGCTGAAAGGGTCGCGTAATCCGAATCGCGCGAGTTTCGAAGAAAGATGGGGGCCGTTCACGAGAGCGATCACCTGGTCGGCCTGATCGAGCACGGCTAAACCGTTGAAACTAAATTACAACGGGGATCGAGACCTCATCTTTTTCTGGATAGCTAAAAGTCACATACCAACGCGAAAGGATACTCAGACGAGATATGTTGTAACATGTTTCAAGAAACCTTGTCGAGGGAGGCACTAAGCTGGTTCTATGAGCTCCTGTCGGACTCGATTGATTGCTTCAGACAATTGGCCTACAGGTTCGTCAACAGATTCATCTTGCGAACGGACGGACAGAGCACCGCCCAGCTATTCAAGGTTAAGCAGGATAAGGGCGAGGGGCTAAAAGCCTTCGTGAACCGTTGGCAAGGAGCCACTGCCAGGGTCAGAAATTTTGACAAAAGGGTTGCGGAGGAGGCGTTTGTACATGGACTGCTTCTCGGAAAATTCATGTATGCTGTAAGGATCGAAAATCCACAAGGCTACGACGAGCTTATGGAAATGGCGATTAGGCATGCACAGGCGGATCACGATACCTACGGGGACAACTTGCTCGGGAAAAGAAAGATCGAGGTGAGCGAAGGATCTCCAGTGCGAGTGGTCCAGGAAGTTCGGGCCTGGAAGGGAGAGCAAGAGCCGAGTTCCTACTCAAGAAAAAGACACAAGGAAAAGGGCGGCGGGAAAGCAGGAAGGCAATATGATTCGCAAGCAAAGGCGAAGGGTACCTACAAGGACACAGGGTACGTGAGAGCGGCACTGGCGAACAATGAGCATTTCTCGGCGCTCAACGCCACGTACGAGGCCATTTGGAATGAAAATAAGTCTGTCATTCCGCCACCCCCAGCAAGGAAGTTCCCCGCATCGCGGCTCACTAAGGAAGATACGAGGAAATTTTGCGGGTATCACGGGGAGGCAAGTCACCATATAAACAACTGCGTAGAGTTGAAAAGGGCGGTGGAAAACCGGCTGCGAGAAGGGAAACTGTAGCAATACGTGCCCGTGAAGAGGCATGTAGGGGCCATGGAAGTGTACGGGATGATACACACCATTCATGGCGGCTCCCGGATAGATCACAGAAACAACAGAGCCAAGAAGCAGTGTACTGGAAGGAGGGATGGCCGGGAAGTCTTCGCCTATGGAAGTAGCAACGATCGACAGGTGGTTACCAGTTGGAAATCCGTGACCTCCCTAGAAGAGGAAGATGAGGGTTTAAGGCCGCACGCGGACCCGTTCTTGATAACATTACAACTCGACCACTACATAACGAAGAAAATCCTGGTCGACACGGGGGCCTCGGTGAACGTGTTATTCCGAAGCGCTTGGGATGGACTCCATCGAGGGCGTAGCAAGTTAATAAAAGACCACGAGCCCTTAATCAGTTTCTCAGGCGATATCGTTCAGCCTCTCGGATCCGATACCCTTGAGGTGAGCATGGAAGGACGAGAGGGCGTCGCTCGCGCGATGGTTGAATTCATTGTGGTTGACTGCGAATCATCCTATAACGGGATCTTGGGAAGGCCGGCCTTATGGAAACTAAAGTCGTTTGTGGCCGGCCACATGTTGATGCTGAAGGTCCCAACCCCAACTGGAGTCATTACGATCCGAGGGGATCATGCGGCGGCAAGAAATTGCTAAGCGGTTGACAACGGGAGGAGAAGGTCAGAAGTCCTCACTGCAGGACAGGTCGCGGTCTCCACCTCTGACACATATGTGGATCCCCGGGACAACTTGAAATCCGACACAGAGCTTCCCGGGGCGGTAGGGGAGACATAAATGGTGTCTGTGTCAGAAGAATTCCCGAATTGACAAGTGATTATAGGGAAGGGGCAAGCACCTACAGTACGAGAAGCTTTAGTGGCTTTCCTAAAGAGGAATAGTAGGGCTTTCGCTTGGACCTTGAAAGACATACCTGGGATATCGAGCGGCATCGTGACCCATAAACATGACATCAAGAAGGGATTCCCTCTCGTACGCCAAAAACGAAGGATGTTCAAGCCGGAGAAATACGAAGCAATGAGGGGAGAAGTAAGGAAGTTGATGGAAATCAAGTATATCCGAGAGGTTCGATACCCCCAGTGGGTGGCCAATGTGGTTATAGTCCTAAAGAAGTCAACCGGACAATGGAGAATGTGCATGGACTACTCAAATCTCAACAGAGCATGCCCCAAGGACAGTTTCCCGCTACCCAGCATAGGCCAGCTGGTGGACTCCACGTCCGGGTTTGAACTACTGAGCTTCATGGACGCTTACGCGGGTTATAATCAAATTCAAATGCATGCGGGGGATGAGGAACACACCGCTTTCACGACCGACAGGGGGTTGTACTGCTACAAGGTCATGGCTTTTGGACTGAAGAATGCAGGAGCCACTTACCAGCGGTTGATGAATGTCATGTTCAGTGAGTACCTTGGGAAAATTATGGAGGTATATGTCGACGACATGCTAGTCAAAAGTCTCACGGCCGAGGAGCATGTGGGGCATCTCGAGAAGGCCTTCGAGGTGATACTGAGGTACGAGATGAGGCTGAACCCCCAGAAGTGTATATTTGGGGTGAAGAAAGGGAAATTCCTTGGCCACATAGTAAGCGGGAAGGGAATAGAAGCCAACCCTGAAAAGAACAAAGCCATCTTGGACATGGAAAGGCCTAAGGAGAGAAATGAAGTGCAGTCGTTGGCTGGGAAAGTCGTCGCCCTCGCGAGGTTCGTGTCACGACTCACAGATAAGTGTGCCCCCTTCTTTCGGTTGCTGCGGGACCAGCATTGCAAAAAGATAATCTGGGGACCCGAGCAGGAGGAAGCTTTCGCGCAAATAAAGGCATATCTCACGTCCGTGCCAGTCTTGTCGAAGCCGTCACCGGGCGAGATGCTCTATCTATATATCGCAGCATCGGAAACGGCAGTGAGCTCCGTAATGATAACAAAGGAGTCTGACATCGAGCACGCGGTGTTTTACACCGGGAAGGGATTCACTCCCACTGAAAGTAGGTACCCGGGTGTAGAGAAACTTGCCTTTACGCTTATTGTGACCGCTAGAAGGCTCAGGCATTACTTCCAGGCCCATTCGATAACGCTCTACACCAACCACCCCCTCCGGCAGATTATGCAAAAGCCAGAGGTCAGCGGGAGCCTAGTGAAGTGGGCAATAGAGCTTGGAGAGTTTGATATTCATTACCGGCCGCGCGTAGCCATCAGGGGGCAGGCGGCGACTGACTTTATATCCGAATCATGCCCATAAAGGCAGTAGCTGATCCGGCAGCGCTACAAGAACTACCAGACGCCGAGGAGCTTTCCTTCGATGTAGGGCAGGGAAATGGTTCTCTACCACCGCCACATTGGAAAATTTTCATGGATGGCTCAGTGATGAGACACAAGAGCGGGGCGGGAATCATATTGGAAACCCCCGATGGGTTCAAGCACGAGTATGCCTTGGAATTCAAATTTAAGACCTCCAACAACGCCACAGAGTATGAAGCACTAATTGGGGGGTTGCAGCTCGCCCGTGACATCGGTGTCGAAAGCATCAATGTGTATAGCGATTCCCAGCTGGTCGTAAATCAGGTCAACGAGAGTTTCGATGCGAAGGAGCCGCAGTTGAGCTCCTATCAAGCCCTGTCGAAAGCCTTCATGCAACGTTTCACGTCAGCTTCTCTGACCCACATCCCGCGAAAGGAAAATAGCAACACGAATGCTCTTGCTTGGCTCGATAGAGGTATTGAACAAGCCGAGTATAAGTAAGACCATCTCGGAAATATTCACGATCGACCCGGGACCCGGCGAACCTACTTGGATGGATCCCAGAGTAGAGTTCATGAAAGAGGGGGTGCGCCCTGACGACAGGCGGCAGGAACGGAAGCTCCAATCGAAGTGCGCCAGATACACACTCATGAACGGGAAGCTATACCGCAGGCTGGTTGGTGAGTACATGGATTGTGTGGGCTTGGAAATACAGTCTGAGTTTCCTGGCGGCAGTGATGAGGGCCAGAGTAAGTTTTTCTATGTCTGGATAGCGAGTCTCTGGATCCGCGAATCCTCTGCCACAATAGTATACTGGGAGTTCTTGATCGTGGTCATGGCGTGTGAGCGCTGCACTGACAGTCGTGGCGGAAACAGCCAAGTATAAATAAAGCACTTCTTCGGGAATTGGCTTGGAGAGGAGAGGGACAATGGCGAGGTATGCCCTTATGCTATTGAACGCTTCGTCATGTTCCGGGCCCTAAGTGATTTCTTTTTTATGTTGTGCTTTAAGTAGTTGAAAGAAGGGGTTGCACCTGTCTGTAAGGCGGGAAATAAAGCGTGCTAGGGCAACTAGGCGTCCGGTAAGGCACCGGACCTCGCTCCGGGACGTCGGAGCAGTCATGTCTAGGATGGCTTGGACTTTTTCTGGGTTAGCCTCAATGCCTCTTTCGCTGACCATGAAGCCAAGGAATTTACCGCCTCCCACAGCAAGGATGCATTTCTGAGGGTTGAGACGCATCCCGTGTTCGAGGAGCTTAGTGAATACTCTGTCAAGGTTGGCAATGTGGTCATCTTCTGTCTTGCTCTTGACCAACATGTCGTCGACATACACTTCCATAATCTCACCAATTTCATCTTCAAACATGGCGTTAACGAGCCGTTGATAAGTTGCCCCCGCATTCTTGAGGCCAAAGGGCATGACCTCATAATAGTACAGTCCTTTATCGGTGACAAAGGTTCTGTGGGCTTGGTCGGCGGGGTGCATTTTGATTTGGTTGTAGCCTGAGTATGCATCAAGGAAGCTGAGTGTTTTGAAGCCAGCTGTAGAATCAACCAGCTGGTCGACTCGTGGCAAGGGGAAGCTGTCCATAGGGCAGGCCTTGTTAAGGTTCGTGTAGTCAAAAAACATGCACCACTTGTCGTTAGGCTTGGGGACCATGACGACGTTGGAGACCCATGTTGGGTAGGAAACTTCCCGGATGAATTTGATTTCCTTGAGCCATTGAACCTCGGCTTGGATAGCTCGATACTTGTCTGGGTGGAAGGCGCGTCTCTTTTGTTTGACAGGGGGGTGGTCTTTGATGATGTTGAGTTTGTGGGTGATGATGTCAGGGGAGATCCCCGGCATGTCGGCGTAGGACCAAGCGAAGACTGCTTGTTTTTCTTGGAGGAAAGTAATGAGCTTGTGGCTGAGTTCCGGGCTGAGACTTGAGCCAATGCGGACTTTCTTTTCCGGGGCAGTGGGGGACAGGGATATCCATTCCGTGTCTTCGGTTGGATTAGGTCGTGGGGCCCTCTTTTTTCCTGTCCCCTCTGGGTCGTCTCGCGGGTCATCTATGGATTCCGAGGGGCTGAGAGGCAGCATCTCATAGACGTTGCGCCCCTGTTGGATGGCGTTAAGATGGCAGTGCTCAATGGCTGCTCGGTCCCCTTGAACTGTCAAGATGCCACCTGGGGTAGGAACTTTCATGAGGAGCATGTGGCCGGCTACGAAGCATTGCAGTTCCCACAGGATGTCCCGGCCTAAGATAAGGTTATAGGACGAGGGACAGTCGACTATGAGGAAGCGAGCTGTAATGGAGGAGCGGCAAGGAGTAGTTCCTACCGCCACGGTTAGGCGGTCTGAGCCTAGCGGTTGTACTATGTCACCAGAGAAGCTGACCAAGGGGTCGTGGTTGTTATATAATTTGGCGCGGTCCCGCCGAAGTCCCTTGTAACAATCAGAGAACATGACACTTACAGCGGCCCCGGTATCCACTAAGGTTTTGTGGCACCTGTAATGATCCACATGCACATTGATTATTAAAGGCTCACAGTGGTGACGATGTGTGGTATCCTCATCCCTGCGGAATGTCACTTGATCCCACGCTGATGGGGTGATCGTGACACCGCGTTCGATGTTAAGGATGTCTGAGGGTGCTGTGTATTGCCGTGTTACAGAAGACTGGCATTGGGGGAACCGTGGAGCTCCGCCATGCAGGGTTAGGATTTGGCCACGAGCACAATTACTCTGGACTATGGCGTCGCTGTGGCCAGTGGAACTGTATTGCGAGGAGAGCATGTCGGAGTGGAGATAGGGGTCCTTCGTGCCTTTACACTTTTTCGTCTTCAGTGATTTGGTGGAAATGGGGATGGGTCGGGGAGATGGATTAGGTTGATGTGGCAGGGAGGAGTCATTGAGGATTGGAGATGGCTGGGGGGCCGGGAGTGGAAATGAGGGATGGGCAAGGGGATGGGATATGTATACGATCTGGTTAAGCTCTCCCGAGAGTACGGGACCAGTCTAGTCTTGAAGGGAATCCGGGGTCCTGGCACTTCGCGCCGCGCAGTCTGAGCGATCGTTGTACACGTTACGATGCTCTAACGTGGCGCGGAGCAAGGATTGCTCTTTTTCCTACTCAGCAATGCGTACGCGGTACGCTTCCGCTTCTGCCCTTTCCTTCGCCGCTTGCTCGCGGAACGAATAGAAGTCTCGCTTGAGGAGTTCAAGGGCTGTGGCGGGGTCGGGATGGCTAATGGAGGCTGGGTTGCTGGTTTGGGGAAGGGATGTGTTGGGTTTAAGTTCCACTTGAGTGCCAGGGTCCACGGGGTCATCAATAATCACCATGGTGCTGAGTTCCTAGGCAAGTGGGAGTTCCACAAGATAGGGGACCCTCCTTCTAGCGCCAATTGTTTCTACCTGTTACGTCCCGAGCCGGGAAGTGGTCGCGGGGCGGAACGAAGCAGAATTCCTGAGAGGCTTTCACTCGGTACCTGCACAAATGACAGCGTCACGGGGTCGGAACTGGGGTGGCCCAGTCTTCGACTCTCCGATGCTTAAGTGAGCTATGTGCACTTGTACGGGTAGAGGAATGAAAGTAGGAGAGAGTATATATCTGAGTATGTGAGAGAGTATATATGTGTGTACCTTGAGCTTGTTTTATAGGCTAAGCTTGTGTACCTTGAGCTTGTTTCCAATGTGGGACTCACTACCAGGACAAGTATTTTAGCCGACGAAAAATTTTCGTCGGCCTGTTAAAAAAATTCATCGGCTAAGATCTTAGCCGACGAACCTTCGTCGGCTATAGTGTCGTCGGGAAAGGGTCGTCTGTGATGACTTTAGCCGACGACACACAAAATGTCGTTGGCTAAGGTATGGACTATAGCCGACGAAATAATGTCGTCTGCCATAGTCCATACTTTAGCCGACGAATTTTTTGTCGGCTATAGTCCATACCATAGCCGACGACAAAATGTCGTCAGTTATTTTCCAAACTTTAGCCGACGAATAATTTAAAATATTCGTCGGCTAAAGGTTGTAATAAAAAAATATAAAACACATATGGCCGACGAAATATAGTATATTTCGTCGTCTTTATAGGGATTTAGCCGACGAATTAAAGCATATTTCGTCGGCTAAAACTTATTTAAAAAAAAAAAACTTTAGCCGACGAATGAAGGCTTTTTTCGTCGGCTATAAGTCCATTCCAGTTAAAAAAAAAACCCCAAAATTTATGAATTATCATTCCAAGCAAGCTGCAAAATACACCAAAACAATTCTATATAACCAACAACAAACACATAAAAGTATATATCAACTACATAAAAATATCAATTACATAAAAGTATCAAACACATAAAAGTATATATCAACTACATAAATTCTATATCGTCTAAATTAATATCCTCTTCTGGGGGCTGCTGCGGAGGTTGCGGCTGCTGGGGTAGCGGCATGGGCGGAGGCGGAAGTCCGTGAATTTGGGCAGCTGTAAACTCCTGCATGTACTGGAACATCTGCTGCTGCTGGGCCTGCTGGATGACATGTATCTCGGCAACATAGGCTGCCTGCGCGGCATTAAAGGCTGCCTGCGAGGCAATATGAGCAGCTTGCTGTTCTCGTAGTCTCTGAACTTCCGACTCTAACTGAGTCGTCCTGTTGATCGTGGACGTGGTCCTGCTGCTGGTCAAGGCTGCCTTTCGTTGAAATCCTGGAGTGGTCTTCAGGACCCCCTCGCCTCTCTTTCCTAGACCCCGGCAGTAGAAGTTGTTTGCTCTCGGTGGGAAGGCTGTGCCCATGATCCTCGCCCCAATCGTCTGATCCGAAGTGTCGATCCGGGACATGGCTTCGGACATCTCTTCCTCCTGCGTGTCCGGCCATGTCTCCCTCACTAAGGCACTCATGACCTCGTCACTAGCCTCCCTCATCCTCGCCTATATGGATAGGAAAAAAAATTATTAATTAACATTTTTACATAAATTTAAAAATTTAAAAACGTAAGGTGACTTACAATATCCTCCTGGGAATCAGGATATGCCCTCTCGTACGTATAGACGTACTGGTTGACTTCTGGATGTTCCCTGGCCGCCTCGTCCATGAAGACAGCGAACGGTCTAGAACCGGCATGATGGTTCCTTGTGTTGCGTTGCCGGTTCTGAGCGTTCACTCAAGAAACCGCCTTCAAAGAAAAAAGTAAACTATTAGTAAAATATTTTAAAACGCACGTACTTAATGATAAATTAACTAACTAATTTATTTAAATACCTGTTTACGAGGGTTGTTGAATTCTGATGTCAGAAGCCAACGCCACTCGTACTCCCTGTACTGGAACTCAGCAGGGGTACCAGAACGTGCGTTCCCGTGCGTAGTCCAATGGGTCCGCAGCTCGTTCTTCCACTCCTTGTACCTACAGATACAACAAAAATATTAGAAATATTATTAATATCACATACAATTTTGTTTTTCATTAACTTCCCAACGTACCTTCTCCCATGCACAACGTCGGCCCAGCTGTCCCTCAGGTGCTCGGGAACCTCAAACCACACCTGCATTTAACTGTTTATTAGTTTAACTTTTCGAGAAATCAACAATTAAAACATAATATTATTTTGTAAACTCACCGACATCGCGTTGTGGACCATGTCCTTAACCTCCTGCGGGACCTCGCCCCAATCTGACCACAACATAGGGACTCTATCCCTAATGAGAGCTCCCACGCGGCCGGAGTACGTCTTTGACTTCCCGCCCGATACTACGTGGCCATCCCCGTCAGTATCGATGACGATCCTCCCCACGGTACCCACCATCTTCTCGAGGGCCTTCCCTGTGACGGGGCCTCTCTTCTTCTTTGTGCCTATCACATGATTCGGCCAAATTGATTATTAAAATATATATGACCCTTTAAAAATAATCATGCATCACTGATTACTTGAGGAGCTCGCGACGGATTCCGGCTTTGTTGCCGATGATGATACCCTCGCAGAAAAAAGAGGCGTATCAAAAGGCATGAACCGGTACGCCGCTGATGGAGCCACTGGCGGGGGCAGTGGATAAATCGGCGTCCTTGAGCCATCGACTACAGGTAACGCCGGTATCATCCGCGGAAGGAACAGATGAGGCGGCGGCATCTGTACCCCAGATGACCCACTATCCGAAGAAGTAGGACCCGGAGTGGACGCCCGGTGTATCTCGGGCATACGGGGTGCAGACACCTCCGTCTGGGTCTGAGGCCACAAGGGCCTCGAGGAACGAGGGACGGCCACCTGCCTCAATGAAAGGGGCACCTCCGGCGCCGTCTCCAGAAGACTCGCACGCCTGGCTGTCATCTGGCCCTGAAACGTCGTTTGAGGGTTGCTAGAGGTTCCCTCAGACGATTCGGACCTTTGGCCCTTCGAACTCTTCTTCGATCGAAAAAAGCCGCTCATCCTATTTAAAATATTAATCTAAGGCTTTAGATTATTTTGTCTTTATTGTATAAAAAAATTATACATGTTTAAAATTATACTTATTCAATAAATAGATATACATAATTAATAATTACATAACAATATATATAGATATACTTAATTAACATAGCATAAAAGTAAATTCGAAATCAAAAATAACTTCATACCAATATATATATAGATATACTTAATTAATAATTACATAACAATATTATATATATCAACATCATCATAAAAATATAGCATAAAACTAAATACAACTTCAAAAATAAATTAACACATATATATTGACACATATATAAATTAACACATATATATTAACACATATATAAATTAACACATATAAATTAACTAACATAGCATAAAACTAAATTCGAAATCAAAAATAAATTAACACATATATTCAAAAATAAACACATAAATTAACATAATTAGATTAACACATAATTAAATTAACACAAAAATAAATTAACACATAATTAAATTAACACAAAAATAAACCTTGGAGAGCGAGGGAGGAGGGAGGAGGTGGAGGTGGAGACCGGGAGAGGGAGGGAGGGAGGGAGGAGGCGGAGACGGGAGATCGGAGGGAGGAGGGAGGGAGGGAGGGAGGAGGGCGGGAGGCAGGGAGGAGGGCGGGAGGCAGGGAGGAGGGAGGAGGGAGGAGGCGGCGACGGGAGAGGGAGGGAGGAGGGAGGAGACCGGCCGGGAGAGGGAGAGGGAGGAGGGAGGAGGGAGGAGACCGGGAGGGAGGAGGGATTGTGAAAAAATTGCGGAAATGAGGGAGGAGGCTAGGGTTTCGCAGTTAAACCCAAAAACTTTAGCCGACAAAATAATTTGTTCGTCGGCTAAAGATACAAATTTCGTCGGCTATACACCAATTCGTCGGCTAAACCTTCTAAACTCGTCGGCTAAAACTTTGAAATTCGTCGGCTAAACTTTATAAATTCGTCGGCTAAACCTTTGAAAGTCGTCGGCTAAACCTTTGAAACTCGTCGGCTAAACCTTTGAAATTCGTCGGCTAAACCTTTATACATTTGGCATGTTGTGATTGTGATGATCAAACTTGAGAAACAGAAATCCGGCCGTCAGATCTGACCATCATGATAAAATACATGTATGGCAAAAAATTCAAATTGATCCGAAAAGAATAAGGGCTTGATCCGGACGGTCAATCTCGTAAGTCAAACCCCTACACGCACGGAAAAGGTCGTTCGACCGTCTAAATTACGTATTTTGGCCGGACCTCCAACGGAAAATAGTTTTAAACCGATGACACGCAACAAGTCGTATAAAAATTTTACGCAAAATAACCACCGAACATAGGGCTACCCATAGAGAGAAAGAATTGAAAATTGCATTGACCGCAACTATCGGCACTGAGACATGACCGGAATACCGTGATTTTTCAACCGTAGACGTATTTCACCATTCTGGTCATGTCTTATTTCACGACTTTTTTACGTTTGAAGGTTCTACGTATAGTTTGTTTTTGAAACGGAACATTTACATAACACTTGGTAAACAAGTTATACAACATTAGTATGCATGTTGTGATTGTGATGATCAAACTTGAGAAACAGAAATCCGGCCGTCAGATCTGACCATCATGATAAAATACATGTATGGGAAAAAATTCAACTTGATCCGAAAAGAATAAGGGCTCGATCCGGACGGTCAATCTCGTAAGTCAAACCCCTAAACGCACGGAACATGTCGTTCGACCGTCTAAATTACGTATTATGGCCGGACCTCCAACGGAAAATAGTTTTAAACCGATGACACGCAACAAGTCGTATAAAATTTTTACGTAAAATAACCACCGAACATAGGGCTACCCATAGGTAATAGAAAAATTGTAAGGTTTAGCCGACGAATACCCTAACGTATTCGTCGGCTATAGTATGTAATTAAAAATTTAAAAAAATAACTATAGCTGACGAAATATTAGGTTATTCGTCGGCAAAAACCATCTTAGCCGACGAATGATAGTGTATTTCGTCGGCTAAAGTGTGTAATAAAAAAAATAAAAAACATCTATGGCCGACGAAATTAAGGCTTTTTTCGTTGGCTAAAACTTATTTAAAAAAAAAAAACTTTAGCCGACGAATTAAGGCTTTTTTCGTCGGCTATAGTATGTAATTAAAAAATTAAAAATACCGGAATAGCCGACGAAATATTAGGTCATTCGTCGGCAAAAACCATCTTAGCCGACGAATTATAGTGTATTTCGTCGGCTAAAGTAAAAAAATACATTAAAAAAACAGACGATATTAGTAAACCATACTAACTTCCTGTTCATCATGTATCACCAAAATTCATATAAAATAACTGAAATATGAATTCAACATGTGTAAACTATAAAGGAAAAGGTCTTTGAAAAATTATACAAATTAATGGATTTCGTCATCTAAATTAAAACTATGGCTCGTAATCGGAATCATACGATGAGTCTTCTTCGGTGTCAGAATTAATTTCTGGTAATATATGTCTTTCCTCATCGCCAGAGTCTTCGTCTGTTTCTTGATTTGGATCAACATCGCCTTGGCTCTTCATCACGAATTCGCATCGAATGACCCGCTTTAAAATTATTAAGGCGAATGGTAGAGGAGTTAGGAATACCTATTGCGTTGGGCTCTTGATACGCAACATCCTCTTCCTCGTCTTCGGCCTCTCCAAGTGTAGCCGCCCGGTAAATGTTTCGAGGGTGCACAAGGTTGACTACTTTCCACGCGTCACCCTTAGCAAGGTCATCAAGATAAAACACTTGTTTTACCGATGTGGCAAAAACGAACGGGTCATCTTCGTAAGAACTTGTAGCAGTGTTCACCGATAATATTCCGTACTGATCGGTCTTCATGCTCTGTGGCCTAGTATCAAACCATCTACACTTGAAGAGGTGCACTGTCATGCCTTGCCCATAAACGAGTTCCACCACTGAATGGAGAACACCGTAATAGTGAACTCCATTCCGCCCACCATGTGCCATGACCCCAGAATTCTGTGTTCTCCTTCTGCAGTCTCTTTGTTCGCATATAAATTGCACGCCATTCACCTTGCACATCGGATAAACTCTTGAGACTATCGGCTTCATCGCTAGAAGTCTTAGTTCATGCGACCAATTTGGGTGACCATCAAATTGAATATGGTTCATCTGCAACCAACCATCTCAACTATAAATATAGATAATTATGCAATAAACATAAACCCGTACAGAAAAATTAAATTACGTACTCAACCGCCAAAATAATCAGCGAACTCCCTATTGTGGTACTCGAGATCACCTTGAATGTCTGGACAATATAGATGGATGTCTTTCTAGTATTCAACTTCTGGACAGTTAATCAATACCCACCAGTGGGCAATGACTAGCTCATGTGGTTGCAACTTGTAGGAGTCTGGCAAAATTCCATACACTTCAACATCATTAGAGACTATGGAAAGATTGAACTTCGGTACATCTACCGGCATGGTTTGCGGAATTTCCTTCAACGCTCCTAAATACAACTTTATGTAGGTGACGCACTCGTGCGCAATATATGCTTCAGCTATACATCCTTCAGGAGCGGATTTATTAGCCACATAATCTTTGTAGTCTCCAAGTTGCCTGTAAATCAAGTTGCAAAATGTTATGATTATTGAACATGTATATATATTGAGGAATTCAGGTGTAACAAACGTATCTTTCCATGGGATACATCCAAGTGTAGTGTACTGGACCGGTAAGCAATAATTGCTCGGGAAGATGGATCATCAGGTGAGGCATGATGTCAAAAAAATTTGGAGGAAATATCCTCTCAAATTTACACATGATATAAATGATGCCCTCTTGCATTTCCCGGAGGTTAGATTTTTTCACTTCCCGTGTGCATAACTTCTGGAAAAATCTTGGCAACGCTACTAACGGCTCCACCACCTGACGGGGAAGGAACGGTCGAATAAAAACAGGGAAGAGACGTTGTAGCAGGATATGACAGTCATGACTCTTCAACCCGTACATCTTATTGTCCCGGAAGTTCACACACCGGGCTATATTTCCTGCATAGCCTGAAGGATACTTCACACAACTCATCCACCTGAAAATTAGGTTCTTCTGGTCAGGCTTCACGGTGTAAGGAGCTTGAGGCATTTTTTTCTTCCCTTCTTTCAACCACAAATGTCTTCTTAGTACGCATTTTTTTAGATCAATGCGTGCCTTAGGACCGTCTTTCGTCTTCCCCTCCAAGTTCAGCACTGTGCCCACCACACTGTCGCACACATTCTTTTCTATGTGCATCACATCTAGGTAGTGCCTGATCAACAACTTACTCTAGTATGGGAGTTCCCAGAATATGCTCTTATGTGTCTAGAATTTGTACCTGTCGGGTCTTTCAAGTATTGCCGCCATAATGTTGGGATGATTGCTGAGCTGCCCAAAATCGTACTCATTAAGCACTGCTAAAATTTCTTCCCCCGTCCATCTTCTGGGAGACACACCGTGTTCTACGGTCCCATCAAATGTCTTGTCATCGAACCGCCATTCGTGATCATATGGAAGGAAAGCACGGTGACCCAATCTGCATATCTTGTTGCAATGACTGCTGCTCCCCTCATCACTAAGGCACTCTGGACAAGCCTTGTATCCCCTAACAACGTTGCCCGACAACATCCCACGGGCAGGAAAATCACTGATGGTACCAACAACCATGACATGCATCTGGAACATCTCATGCGTGTACTTGTCATAAGTGGGATGACCAACGTCCCACAAAAATTTAAGCTCTTCAATCAAAGGTCTCAAATACACATCGAGACACTTCCCCGGATAACCGGGCCCCGGAATCAACAAACTCAACATATTGTATTCCTTCTTCATGCACATCCATGTGGGAAGGTTGTACGGTACCAAAATCACTGGCCATATACTGTATTGAAGACTCATGTTGCCAAAAGGGTTGAACCCGTCGGATGAGAGCCCGAGCCTCACATTTCGGACCTCTGACGCAAAATGAGGAAACTCCCTATCTATATGCTTCCAAGCCTCCCTGTCAGCAGGGTGTATAAGAGTATCTTCGTCATGCAATTCCCTATCAGCGTGCCATCTCATAGCTTCGGCATTGTGTGAAGACATGTACAACCGCTCCAACCTATCCCTCAAAGGGAAATACCGAAGTACCTTTACAGGTTTCCTGTTGCCTGCAGGAGTCAGCTTATATCTGTTAGTGTGACATACCGGACATGCGTCAAGGCCACCAAGGTCATTCCCTTCTGGATATTTACCCCAAAAGAGAACGCAGTCATATCTGCATGCATGGATCTTGATGTAGGAAAGCCCAAGATCTTTCAGGATACATCGGACCTTACGATGAGTGGTAGGAAGACGATGACCGTTGGGCAGCATCGAAGCAGTGTACTGTAGATACTCATCAACAGCCTTCACGGTCGATTTTGTCTCAACTTTAATCTTCATTACGTCCATCACACTTTCAAGAACGGTCTTCTGACAACCGGGGTACACAGGGGTCTGTTGGAAAGCAAGCAGTTTGTTGTACTTTTTAATACCAGCAGTGTTCACAGCTCTAGGGAAGGGCTGCACCGGGTCAGACATATACTGTCCTTGAGCGCATACACCGCTCTCATAAGGAAACATGTCGTTGATGAATGCCGTTGTTGGATCGTTGGATGTACTAGTACTGCCCGTCTCAGAAAATTGGCCATGATCATGCGGACCCCCTGATGATGTTTCACCGTGATATAACCAACATCTGTATTTCTCCCAAAACCCGTTACTCCTCAGGTGCTGCTATACTTTGTCAATGGGAAATCGATGCATATCGCTGCGACACTGACATTTCGTGCACAGGCAATAGAAAATTGTATTCCCGTTAGCATTAGCCAGCGCATATTCTATAAAACTCATAACTCCTGCACCGTATCTTTTGTCCCATTTTGGAAGCGAAATCCAACTCTTATCCATATCCTGAAAATATAACAAAATATATATATATATATATATATATATATATATATATATTTATAACGCTGCTAGCTAATTATTAATGAAATTTCATGCCATATATAAAATCTCAATTCATTTAGTATATATTCTACGTACTACAACTAATTAATAACAAATTAATTAACACACACACACATATATATATATACTTAATAATTACAGAACAATATTATACATATATATGTCTACATCATCACAAAATCATCATTGTGGTATATACCATCAACACAATATTATAAATTACTTAACATATATATATATATATACTACTTAATTATAAACAACTTCATATATATTATATCAAATCATCAACCAAATCGATCAACATATATGTATATATATACATCCAACATACTCAAAATCAATTAACTCGATCACAATCAAAATCATATATCAACATCATCACAAAATCATCATGAACTCATATATATCATCAACAACTTCATACCATATCAACACAATAATATTATAAATTAATTAACATATATATATATATATCTACTATTTATTAACAACAAATTAATTCATATATATTATCAATTCAAATCATCAACCAAATCGATCAACACATATATATATACATCCAACGTACTCAAAATTAATCAACTCAATCACAATCAAAATCAATAAACTCAATTAATCACACTTAAAATCGATCAACTCAAATAAAACTCAATTAATCAACATATATATACATATACGTACCTATATATGGCTCTACAAACTAATTATGGACAGATTTCGACAACACCCAAACTTTTTCTCCCCTTTTTTCTTCTCCTGTTTTTTTTCCAGATGACTTGCTGCTGCCCAGATCCGCAAATATAAAGCACTTTAGCCGATGACTATTAATTTCGTCGGCTAAACTTTTAAATATTTCGTCGGCCATAGTTTGTGAACTTTAGCCGACGAAATAAATTCTTTAGTCGACGAAATTTTTTTTTCATCGGCTAAAGTTTACCATAGCCGACGAAAATTTAACTTAGCCGACGAAAAAATGCTTCGTCGGCCTGGTTTTTTTTTTTTCGTCTGCTAAAGCCTTTCTTCTGGTAGTGACTCTTTGCCCTCCTTTGGAGTGTCTCCTTTTTTGGGGGTGTTTTGCCGCTAGAGTGACTTTGGCAAGCGGTTTGTTACCGGCCCTTCCTTCCTTGGATGTCTGTGAAGGGCCCACCAAGGCTATCTCGACCGCGTAATTGTACCGTATTCTCGGCTTAGCCAAGTATTTTGGTTATGTACTAACACCGTATGTCACCTCGAACGACTACGGGTTTCTCCCCCTACTCATTGGTATATGGTTCAGAAGCAATTTCTGCAGTCGAATTAACAGTCCCGACAGTTAGAGTGTTGACTGTAAATGACCTAGAATGGGATGCATCATCTTGTTTTGATTGGCGACTCATGACTTGGAGGAGCATTTAGGGTGTTGGTCAGGTCGAATTGTTGTTTGTTGTAATCTTTTCTTTAAATTTTTCCCGACAAGTTCAATTTGCTGAACTGATGAACACACGATTTTGAACTCAGGTTTTGTGAATGAGATATCTTGATGAATTTTGCTTTCAACCCCTTGTTATATTTTGCTTCCCACCAAAAATGAAAAATCCCGAGTCGCTTTCCCAATCGTCGAATCGCCCAAATCCCAATCCACTCCCAACCGATAAAATGGTCACCGGACCCGGCGGAGCCACCTACAAGAAGCGCCAACGCGCAGCCGCACTCGCGGCCAACTCCACCACCAACACCTCCGCCAGGCGCCCCTGCGCCGCCATCATCATCGACTCTCCCACCTCCCACACCGACCTCAATAAACCTACCCCGATCCCCCACAAACCCCACGACCCTTCCCTCCCTTCCTTCAACGACGCCGCTTCCGCTGACGTCATCCTCCGCCTCTCCGTCGACCCCACCGCCGCAGATCACTTCCCCGACGACGTCGTTCTCTACCTCCACGCCGCCTGTCTCCGCCGCTGCAAATACTTCGCCTCGCTCTTGTCCGATCGATGGCAGCAGCACCAAGACGACGCCATATCCGCCGCCGCGCCGCATCGCATCAACCTGGAAGTCCCGCACGCCCCCGGCGCCATCGAATCCCGCATTGCCGTGCTGCAGCTTCTCTACAGCGACGACTTCGCCTCCGCAATAAACACCGTGACGGCGGCGATCGAGCTCCTCCCCGTGGCGCTGGAGCTTCTCTTCGAGGAATGCGTCCGGCGCTGCGTCCGGTTCCTCGAGGCGGTGCCGTGGACGGAGGAGGAAGAGAGCCGCGTCCTCGCCTTGGTCCCTCTCCTGAGCGAAGACGAATCCGAAGACCTCCTGGCTAGGGTTTCGGGGACGAACAATTCCAGCGAGGAAATGCTGTACGGATTGATCACCTCCGTGATTCACAATCCGAACATGGCGTACGTCAAGGCGTTTGTGGCCAAGCTGCTCCGGGAATTCTCCTCCCGGGACTCGGCGGAGCGAGTGCTTGAGAGGGCGTTTCAGAGCACCTTCCATGTGGTGAAGGAGTCAATGGAGGACTACAGCAGCCCCGGAGTGCGAGGAGACCATAATGAGACCGAGGCTATCCAGAGGCTCAATCTGCATACAGCTATGACCAATGGGAGGCACCTGCTGTGGCTGGTGGAGAGGATGATTGAGCTCAGGGTCGCAGATGCGGCGGTTAAGGAGTGGAGCGAGCAGCCGGCTTTTACTGCGGATTTACAGAGGGCGTTTCGGGACGATGCGTGGAGGAATATCGTGCCTGGCCTGCCTGGTGTCTTGCTCCGCTGCACTGCCAAGCTCTCGAGTGCAATTGCTTCTGGTACTATTTTGGTTTCCGCACAGGTATTCTCCATCATCTGGCCTTTTTTATCTGTTCAAATATTCGAGTGTCATGGGAATTCATTTTCTAGGCTATTGCAGATTAATTTGATTTATAACTAGGCTGTAGTTATAATATAGATGGAAGTAATTTTGTGCTTCTTTTGTCTATGGATTAGTACACATGGGGGTTTGAATGAGGATTAGAAGCCACATTTTCAATAGGTCTCAGTTAAACTTAAGCTATTCACAGTCTTTAAACACATAGATGGTCAAGATTGGAACTTTCTACACAATTTATTGCTTAATATGATGCTATAAAATTTGCAAATTATTTAAAGAGGGTAGGAAGAGCTTACCTATGCTGTTACTGGTTTTGTTTCACCATGTTTTCTACATATTTGTTCACATGGGATGTTTTTTGATTGACACCTGAAATGTGAGATTTGAATGTTTTGGCAAAGACAAAAGCAGCGGACCACTATAAATGGCTTTATATAGTATTCTTGGATTGATAGTAATATAAATGAGGGAAGTTTTAGATTCTATTGGCTGTAAGGTTGTTGTTTTACCTGATTTGATGCACTGGTATATGTGGAGTGTTAAAGGAGGTCTCATGTTTTCTTTTCTTGTGGATTAGTCCTTTCTTTTTTTAGTTGCAAAGTGCACTTACAAGTGGCTTCCTACTGAAAGCAATGTCAGTGAACTTCTTTTAGATTGTGTTAGAGTCTCTAGTAGCTACATTGTTTCACTTTCTGCATCACTTTCCATGATGCGTTGGACAAACATATCTAAATTTTATGACCTGATACTAATTGATATTGCTACTTGATTAGCTACCCAGTTTACAGTGTATCCTTGCTTCGTTGGTGTTTAGATAGTGTTAAGGGAAGTTTCCTTGTAAGGTCTAAATCAGTACATAATCTAAAAGATGGTGTTTATATTTGTTTTTCAGGTTCGAAAGAAGCTTGTAAATGATTGGCTTCCAGTTCTGATCGTGTGCAAAGACAATATATCACCTCTGACGCCAAATAACAGACCCTTATACCTGGACCTGGAAGAGACATTCCTGAAAATCATCTCTACCCTGCCTATGTTAGATGCACAAGAGTTGTTGCAGCAGTGCCTTGTCTTCTCGACCCGAAATTTTGATGATTGCCCTCATTTGGTCATGGCCTTCAACACTTGGTTCCGCCGTGCTGCTTGACCCCCTCAAGGAAACTAGTCTGTGTTAGCCTCTTGTTAATATGAACTGGTGCTTCTTTGCACTCTTGTTCTTGTGGATATCATTACGGCGATATTTCTGGCATTGTGAATATTACCCTATTGTCGTAGACAGCCAAACTTAGCACCAAGTATATAAACCTCAAACGTTGTTGACCGCTGTGGCACAAAGGGAGTCTTGCTTCAATTGATGCTACACGGTAGCTTTTGAAGTGGTCAGATTCTAATATATATGATCTCTTAGGTAACATCTAATTTGTTGGAGGGAAGTTCTTGAACTTTGATGGTCAGTCTGGCCAAGCTTACACAGCTTGCCATTCAGCAGTGTGTTGATGAATTTTCAGAACTTTACCCTTTAACAACTAAGCAAGCCTAAATGCTTTTGATCACGTTATCTAATTTATATTATTTCTATTTCATATTTGGTATAAAGCTGTTCTATTCATCAAAATAGCTTCGCATTTTATCTGATCCTGTGGTTAATCAGAAGTGTTAAAACCTCGTTCCAGTTCATGATATTGAGGTTGACAGAGACTTGGGAAGATGATCATTTCTTTCCATTAGCTTGGGCATGGTGCCAAAATTGACATTCGTTTTTCCAATTTTCTAAGGTAAAAACGAGAAAACCCAGATTGGTTTAGTTTTCTCAGATTTCTGGTTTCTGTTCAATACTAAAATATCTAATGGGAATTAAAAATGGATGATGAGATGCAATAGACTGTTGCAGATGTATTAGGAGTGCATGTAGCAGAATCACATGAAAGGTACTCTGGTTTGCCCACTTATGTTTGCTAGAGCAAAGATAGAAACTTGTCAGTATATCAAGTTCGAAGGTTGGCAATGTTAACTCTATGCTCACATATAATCACCCAATGCATTATGCATGCTCATCGTTTTCACCAAATTTATGTGGACAAATTCTAAGGAAACACATGACTGCAACAATGGAGAAGTTATCAAGTTTTTCAACAAAATTCTTCGAGAAACAAATTTCGTTGCTAATGCTCTTGCCAATTTGGGACACAAGCTCTCTAATTGTAGTTGTTGGGAGGTCAACTTTCCTGTTACTGTTAGGCAGACTTTGAATTTTGACCTCTTTAGAGGTAGTTGCTCTAGAGGTTATTCTTTGTAGCATCAAACAAAAAAACAAAAACAAAAAAAGGCCGTGTTAGTATTCAAATGCGAAAATGAAAAAATATGAACCGGTTGTCTCCGCAGCTGGAGATATTACCGACTGTACATACTTTTCAACGAACTTTTCCTAATATTTTCTTCATAATTCACATCAAAGAAGGTGCCTTGAATTCATATATATCATTACCTAGTGCTGTAATATAATGCACATAAATACATTTCCCACCTGAATCATCAAATTTCTTGCTTATTTCCTTTGGAATATAAGCATAGCATATCACAAACAAACACCTTGAAGTTGAGATATGGTTTTCAGCCGCTCCATGCCTCAAATGGTGTTTTGTCTTCCACTTTCCTTTGTAGCGGATACACAGGAATATGCATATACTGCTTCTGCCCAGACTCATGAATTCTAGTCTATCCGACCTCACACAGAAGCAGCAAGTATACCTAACACTTGTATATATGATTCTTCTGCAGATACTGATTCAAATCCATTTCACACATCTCTGCGCAGATTACGTTCAACCTCTAGATTCGATTGCCCCAGTCACATCTCATACATTCTGTTAATCTGTTTTTGAAATCACTGTATCCAAATTTCAACCAGCTTTAATTTATCATCCTTCTTAAAAAGAACCTCCAGACTCCAATCATAGCATCCTCCAAGTAGATGGCTAGTAGAGTGCTAAGTTGTTAACTATAGCATCGATCAGAGAAGCTAGGATCTCAACACACTAATGACTTCTGACTTCATCTCCAATGACATCAAGTTCAGGAGCGACTGGAAAATCTAATGCTTTTATGAAGATACCTTTGGAACATATTGCACTAGTATCAATTCAAAGACAGACGGGAAAACCATGCTGCACTTCACTCTAAATTACATAAGCCTTCATCCAGAATGGTATATATATTATATGTCAAAAAAACCATATTTGTTTGTCCATGGACAGAGAAGTTCTCCAGGTTAGGACAATATAGCAAAATCAGTGGAACATGCATTACAGTAGCCGCCTTCTAAAACTTTGGGTGGTGCCTTGGTAAGTTCGAACAAGCAAACCTACTCCGATACCAACCCCAACGCATATGCTCAAGCCAATCCCAACACCGACTCTCACGCCAGCATTAAACCATGAAAGCTCTCCATCTTCACCTACTAAATATGTCCCAGGGTAGTACAAGTTGTTTTCTCCATATTCTGGTTTCAGGTCCAAGTACTCTGGCTCCTGTGACGTTAAAGTACAACTATATAAATTGCCAAATTGAGAAAACTGAATGAAAATGCAGAATGCTTGGTCAAAGTGAGTGAAGATGTATGGTGTAAGGGAACTCTGATGGTTCACTAAAGCCAGAAAATATATGATGCAAATAGAGTCAAGTTTGGCAGCTAAAACCAAATGACAGCAATCTATCTACCAAACAACCATCGTGATCACTATATCGTCTGGGAAAATGCATCAGGTTCTCTGATTCATTAAACTACACCTCAAGTCAACTAATCAAAAAGTTAGGAACTACTCAGTATTTGAATTGAAGATAGACCCTTCAACCAGGGATAAATTGAAAGTAATGTCTCATATCAGAGATTAAGAAACCACTCCACAATCAGAGATTACCTAAAGATGCGAAAAGGTTATTAGGATCCTCAATCTGCTTATACCCACCTTTATTTGCACAATACTTCAAAACAAAATTATTTTACGTTGCAATAAAATAATTAAACTACTAAAGACTCTTTATGCATATATAATATCCAATATGGTCCCAAAAGACAAATAATTAAGGGACAGTTTCCTAGTCCTTTGTGGCATTACAACCTTTGAAAGGGTTGGCATCATTTTATCTCTCATCAAATTTTGGATCTAGGAGAATCAGCTGAGAGAATAAACCATGCAGGAACACCATACGTTATACAGCTTAAAAAGAAACATGGATGATAAATTGATTCCATGTAGTTTTAGAACATTGTATAAGATTGTATATGCTCCTCAGGGCATGAAATGTGGAACAACTTATTTACTTGGTTATATAATTTTGAGTAACTGATATAGTGTATGACTGTCTGACCAGTAACAAACTCTCTATCAAGCATGACCATGGTAAATGAAACATTGAGTCATTGACACAATAGAGAGCAGGAAAACTCCAACTTGAAGACTACGTGTAATTAAGTCAGCAACTGTACTAAATGGGCAGAATATAATACCTGAAGAGCCAACGTAGAAGGATTACTGTTCTGTTCTTCAGTTGCCTCGTACTCTGGTATTGAATCCAATAACCCTTTCCTCATATGCTTCTTCCAAGGACTAAGCTGTAAAGTCTTTGTTAAAATTATTGGAGTTCCCAAGAAGGACCCTGCGATGTATACTTCAATTGCGGGTGTTGCAGATTCTGAACCCGTAAACTGCTTTGTTTTGAAAAAGCCAGTACATGCAATTATATTTGTTTCACAATTCATGATCCATCGTTGGCCATGGTGATCTATTTCCCCAATCGAACCATTAGTATTACACAATTCCAAAATCCCAGATAGCACAATAACATCCTTGTCAAGAACCTCAAACTTCACACTTCCAGTCATCCTTATACTATCAGTGCTGACAAATGTAGCTTCTTCTGACTTCTTATCTAACCGATCTCTTCGAAGGAGAGTTGTTGCCCCATCTGAATACATGCTGGTTCTGACACCATTGACTTCAAGAAGAGTATCCGCATCCAATGGAATGTGATTTACCGTGAGGAATTCTGGAGCCGAATCTTCAATCTCACATTTGCTAATCCTAACATAGAAAACTCTTACATCAAGCCAAGGTAGTGACACCTTGGGTTGGTAGGTGGATTGTCTCCCAACCATGTGGCCATTTCCAGTCGCTCCATGACCATTTGAAGTAGGTCCATGGCCATTTGAAGTAGGTGCATAGCCGTTTGAAATAGGTGCATAGCCGTTTGAAATAGGTGCATAGCCGTTTGATGTCTCATAAGAATTTTCCATGATACACTGTTGTTCAGTTTTCCTCTATGAAATTTGAAAATCCTTCCACCTCAACTGAGTTCATGAAGTGATGTGGTGCTCACACATGGAACTCCTAACAGTATACTGCAAACCTACATCCACATCAATGAAATCAAATTTAAGCAATCTTTGTAGCATAGAATGGAGATGAAAACAGGAAGGGTATGAAACTCGGCTACTTGTGTGCAATGAAACGAAGGAATTTTCTATCTATTTGTATTAGAAGATAAGAACAAACTCAGTCCCAGTTCCTAGAGTCAAAAACATTATCAGAACTCAGAAGAATAAAAATAATAAAACAATAAAAGGGAAGAGATGAAGCTTTACATAATTAGACAGGAAACCCATCAGGGGAATGAGCTGAATACCAGAACCGACCATGTATGCAACTTTTTTGATAATAACTGAGAAGCAAAAAGCTATCAAGTGCAAGGAAAGAGCAGAGGAAAAAAAGATAACCAAAACAAAGAAAGCGCAAAGAGGATAAAATACAGGATAAGATGAGATAAAATCCAAAAATCCCAGGCTAAGCAGCTGAAACTTGAAACCCCAAGATTGATGGCTAAATCCCAACAAAAAAATGATCTTTGACTTCAGGCTTGGTTCAAAACCACATCAAACTGAAAACACATATCAAAACAGAGATAACATATTACTGACACAAAGCCAAAGGATTCAACTAGCAAACTTACAAGCTAGCAGCAGCAGAGGTGCAGAGCAACAAAGCTAAAGGCCTGAAGGTTTTTAGTTCCTTCAAATTGTTGAAAGGGAATATAATCAGCCTGCATATCAAAACGTTCTTACTGATAAAGAAACAGACTGAAAACGACATGGAAGCTCACAGCTGCCAACAAAATTACAGCAATAAACGACATTTTTCCCACTTCATATAAACAGACAAACAGTGTGTGATGTGTGTTGTGTAAATGGGTAATCACCAACACTAATTTAATACCCAGGAAAACTCACCACAAATATTTCACATCCCATATGATAAAGACTCCAATCCACCAAAACGAAGCTTTTGATTGATTCCCTTCCGCACAGAAAATCTGTGGCCACGCAAAAGCAAATCCCAATATATCAAATCAGAAAGAAGAGAGGTACCTATAGAACTGGGATATGCATTATCCAGAAAAGTGAGACCAACCCAGTACCTCAAATCTCACAAATAACAAAGGGTTGTCTCTTGATTGGGTTTAAAGCATGTAGATTTTTATTGGGATGGATGAGCTATAAATTTTATTTATTTTGAAGTGGGGTCTTTCTGAGTGATCGGAATATGATATTTTTCCTAAGATGATGAGATCTTATCCAAGAAGAAGAAGAAGGAGAAGGGATAGAGAGAGCATGCAAAGGCCGACGTAATAGACTGAAAGGGACGTTGTATTTTGCATCAAACCTTGCTTAAAACCAGTTGATATCGAAGCGAGTTTTGGCACGCAATTGAACTTGGCTAACACTTAAAGTGTGACCCAGCATTGGTCGGTTATAATGTGAGAATACTAGGGCTGCCACTTGGTTTGGTAAATACCAAACCGATCGAAAACCGACCGAAAATTTATGATTTGGTAAACTGAATTTTGGTAATCGAAATCGAAAAAACCGAAACCGAGAAATACCGAAAAAGTTGGTTTGGTTTTTGGTAAATACCGAATTTACCGAAATTCTAATTATTTAAAGACTTATATTTCTAAAAACACCTAGATTAATAATTTTATCTCACGTTTTCAATTGTATATACCATTTAGTAAAAAACAAGACAATGAATAGAAAAATTCAACTATACTTGGTAGCATTCGGGTCTCAATTAAAGCGATCAACTTTAATTCAATACTACTTGTTATATAAAAACGCTCTTACCTACCCGTCTTAGTCGATTTATCACACACACACATAGACAAACCCACTTAGATGACATGTAACCGCCCATGTAAAAATTTAGGAATGTTTTTACCTCTCTTGATGATAGGACTCCCCATAGAAAGCACAAGCGTAAATAGGGTTAGCCGCCTTGATCAAGGCCAAAAAATTATCAAAAATACCTAATTTTTCTACCATAGTCGTATTTCACTATATTGATCACATCATAGTTCACAAGGTTTTTGAAAATTTTTCTTCCTCTTTGTAGTTGGTTCACAAAGATGTACATATCCATATAACTTACTAAATAAGTTATACCACATTACCAGGCATGTTGTGGTTCCAATAATTACAATTCATAAAATTAAAATTCGACCGTCTGATGTGATCATTATAGTATAATACAATTATGATAGAAAATTCAATTGTACTCAATAATGCTCGGGTCTTGATCAAAGCGGTCAACCATAATTTAACATCACTTATTACACGAAAAAGCTTTTACTGCCCTTATGTGACTTATTTTGGTCGACTCTTCCACACACATACTTTCACATAGATGACATATAACTTGTTCATATAAAAATTTGGAAACATTTACATCCTGACTATTTCGGTAGAAAATTAAACCATACTCGATAATGTGTACTGAAATGACTATCTTTTGTATATGTATTATCAGACTCTAGAAACTCAAGTGATATTTAAATTTTATAGTTTTGTATTGTTTTGTTATATTTTGAAAATATATTTGTTGTGAAGTTTGGTAATACCGAAAAACCGACATCCGAAGTTGGTAAGATTTATCTCATACCGAAGTTTTTGGTTTGGTAATTGAAAGTCATATTTCATTACCGAAAGCTTTGGTTTTGAAGTTGGTAACGCCCATTACCGATTCGAACCGACCGAGTGGCAGCCCTAGAGAATACCAATCTCCCACATGTCACATATATTTAGCACTTGGGGTCTTGCCACATCTATCTTTCTTGGAAAACCCCATTTACAAGGAAAATATTGATTGAGATAGACATATAATTAGACCTGTAAATGGACCGGAACTTGATCCGGATCCTTATTTTTTAAACGGGTTTATATCGAAAATTTGACCCGTGGATCCGTTAAGAACCCGGATCTATTAACCCGTTTATTAAACGGATCGGATACGGATAGAGGTTCATCCGATCCGTTAAGGACCCGGATCCGATTTAAAATAATTAAATAATATTTTTATAAATGTAATATTACTGATAAATATTAAATAATATAATAATTATTTGGATAACCTAAATGTCTAAATTGCATCTAAAGTATGATTTGATGAAGTTAAAGGTTACTGATGTCTATATTTTTTTTATGCTCTTTGCTAAAAACATTAGAGATCTAGTATTTTGATTATATTAGTTTATTGTTAAAGAGTATTTTGATCATGTAATTCAACTTTTGATATAAACCTTTATTTTGTTATAATATTTCATCAGTATTTTATTAAAATTTATGATAAAATTAAGAAATTATAATTTAAAATTTAAAAATATTTATTATTATAAACGGATCGGATTATCAGGTCGGGTATCCGTTAACCCGTCAGATCTGGATTTGGATCGAGATATCAATAATCCGACGGGCAACGGGTCAGATCCGGATCCAAAATTTCTATTATGAATCCGGATCCGGATCCGGATCTAGGTCGATCAGCTCCATATCCAGTCCATTTACAGGTCAACATATAATGAATTACTGAATTACTCTGCACTTGACCAAAGAAAAAGAAAAGAATAGTATAAACGACAAGTTCAAATACTTCATGCAGGTTATATTCAGCAAACACAAAATTAGCCCCGACATGAGAAACTGGTAGCTGGAAACGGCAAACACATTCAACTAAGTTACACATTCAGCAGATGCAACTGAGCAGGAGCTGAGTTTCATCTCAGTTGAGAAGAAAACTGGAAACACAATAATGAGCCAAATACATTGATCCCGTCAAACAAAATCTCTGTGAGAATAGAGAAAGACCTCTCATGAAGGCATTGAAATTCCTGTACAAAGTAACGAAAACGAATTGTTAGAGTTCCGGATAAGAAAACTCCATTCAATTTGGACAGAAAGGGCAAGCCAGGCACTTTGCTGCAATTCAGCTTGGAAATGAGTCAAATGACTTGCATTCACAGTAGAAAGATTGTAGTTGGAAACATCAACTACTTATCTATGGAAACAAAGGCCGGAGGATAGATGGCTGATAAGGAAAGAAGTCTTAAGCACAAAGCAACAACATCGAAAACTCATCTCTTGCAAAATACACATATAGCCGGAGCTGCCTTTTGGGACCATAAAACCAGAAAGAATTTTGGTGGACAGTGACAGATGGTTCAGAATGATTATCATTAGTATTAGTGGTTCTGCTACAGATCGATCTCACCAAATAAACATCAAGGGAGAAGAAAAAAAGAGACAGTTAAAGGAATGAACTTGATGATTTTGTTTTAGCTTGTACTTGCTAATATAAACTTATAAAGTCACATGCTCATCCCAATCATGGCAGCACATTACCAGTAGCCCAGAAAAACAGAACAAGTTTATCATCAACCTTGATAAGCTGAATCACAAGACAAATGAAGCATAGTTGAATTCCTTAACCTATCAGAATGACACAAAGCAATATCTGAATATCATGTAGAAAAGTGGCAATGAGGATTAAAGTTTAATCGAGGGCGACCTTAGATCCAGATTATTGATTACCGAGATAAACTAGATAGGTAAGATAACAAGAGTCAATTGCTGAAGAGCACAACAACGATGTCATGATCACACAATACGCATTACCAAGCCTAACAGGATATTGAGATGAAGAAGTTATGTAAGGCAACAAATTAATGGACTGTGAGACTGAGAGTGAAAAGGATCAGTCTTGATGAGTGAAGAGTGAAGAGTGAAGAGAAAGGAAGAAAGGAGGGTGATTGAGACATACTGATCTTAGGTTATAGACTGTGCTAGCCTACCGGATGAGAACCAAAACCCTGAAAGATGGAGACGATGCTTCTACTAAGAAGCGGCAGTTGTGTACATCCGGCACTGATACCACTCTTGCCGGTTCAGTGCTGTTTTCAGCACCGATGGACCAGTTCAGTTCTGTTCTGATTTTATCAACGTCAGTCAGGTGAGGTTTGCCAAAATTCAGTGAGAGCCAAAAAGTTCACAATTCAGTGAAAACAAACTTCAATTAAATTTAGCCCATCAATAATACATTATCAGCCAAATTCAGCTTGATGCCATAGCACGTCACACGTATCCCAAATGAGCTGACGAGTACCAAGTACTAACGATACAAACAAAAGGCACGGTTCCTATATTTGGGTTCACAAGTTTTATTTCTTGTGTCCAGGCATACATTATGTGCCATAACAATATTATGGGTCTGTAATAGTTCCAAGTAAAATCAAAATTGATCAGGGAATTGTCTAAGAAACAGCAATTTCTGCACCATAAGGGGAAGCTCAGTACGGTACAACTTGATCGAAGCGATGCCAGGTTGCTTGGTTAGATTTTCATGTTCAGCTGGGATCGATAAGTCCTACCCAAGAACAATTCATAATTAGCTTAAACAATCATACCCTTGTTTACGGAAGAAAACATCAAAGTGTAACCAGTCAAATAACAGAAGTACAAAACTTAGAAGCTCCTCAAACTAGATTACTGGTGCTTTAACCATTAGTAGGTTATAGGTGAGCATTAGAACATAAACTTTGAGCACATAAACGAAGGATGAATAAATACTTCATTCAAGTGGACATTCCAACGGGATATGTGGTATTTTGGCTACTGACCTAATCACAAAATGACTGGTAGTCAAAACATCACATCACAGTTATCATATGCTAAGGTTAATCGAGATAGGAATGATCATCACCATTTCAGCCTAATCCCCTACCTATATCAATCTTTTTATTAATTTTCTAACCAAACTGTATATAAACAGCTACTACTGTAGCTTCAACACGGGATCTCCTCAGGTACCAAACTCTAACCGTCTGGTGTTCCCTAGGGGATCATCATGTTTCCTATTGGAATTAAGCTAGGGGATTATTTAAGTATCTCCTATCATTGACCAATAAGAAACCAGAGAACCACCAGTAGGAAAACCACAACCAAACTCTGCAAAAACTCCAACTGGTTTTTTCCCACACAAGTTTATGATTGCTATGGCCAATTCATTGCAAACAAAGCCTTTTCTATTGCTATCAAGCTAATGGTTAAACTACCCCTAATTCCTAGATTGAAGGCTCGGCAGTTTCAAGGCTTGCAGAGGCTCAACGACGCACACAATATGTACAAGTAAACATAATGAGAACCCAAAAAAAAACAGTCGTCAACCTTAGGAATTTACTTAGTAAGATTACAATGCGTGTACTAAATATTTAATTATTCAAGAAAAAGTACATTTTTTTTTTATGTATACTGAGTAAAACTTACAAAACACAATAGCCAAAAATCAAAGGGAAAATGAAAAGACAAAGATGGAGGAGCCACTATGCAAGCCTATTTGGTTGAAAACTTGAAATGACTTCAGCCCAGAGTTGTTGTCACCGAGGAACTGCAATGTCTAAAGACCAATTAAGAAATATAGGAGAAGATCAGTAGATGAAGAAACTCTACCGATAAAGAGAAAAGAAATGTTTTTTAGTTGGTGGAAAAGGGTGTCGCAAAGAACCTAATGACCCTTGGCTTTAGTGTTAAAATATCCTTAAGGGTTAAGATCTCCCTCCCGCCCCATTCTAAAACCAAATGTGCTTTTTTTTTTCTTTTCTTTTCTTTTGATAACCATATGGATATCATCAACTAGACATGAGCCCTCAAAAGTGGTAAAACATGTATTCCAAAATTATATCGTTATTATATCGATTATCAAACAATTCAAGTCTAAACAGAAATATAGTTCTTTCACAAACACTAGCAAATATGTTAATAATGAATGATGAAGAATGCATATCAATACCAACTATAGTTGCAAAGAAGATACATAATTTATTGGCGTACAGCTATTCTATAGCAACGAGGGACTGCAAGTGCATATTCTAAGCATTTAATCAACATGTACTGTTAAATCCAAATACAAGAGCAAAAATCATCTTCAGAAGTATCACCACGCAACTCAACAGAAGTTTAACTCCAGCAACTAAATAACCGGATTAAAACAAGTTGACATAAGCTACACAAGGCAGATTCAAGACACTGAAAGGTTCTTTTCCGTTCATAAAGTGACACAGAGGGAAAATCATATGCACCGAATGCCTCACATAGCCGGCGGGCCTTGTCACAATGGTGATGCAAGACCTACACCAGATGTAAAAAAGATGAGTCAGACATAGACATCCATTGAAAAACAAAGAGGTAGTCAGTGCAATACTATGCACTAGACAAGAAATGACAATCCTATGTACCGTTCATTAATGAACAGTCTCGACCCTAATCACATCGGTGCACTAACCCCGAAAATGTCCATTCATTCAAGAAAAGGCCGACAATTCCTAATTGACTTCACTAAAAAGCCAATGAACTAACAACTAACAGAACACTATCCTGGCCGAAAAGACTAGAACACTTGAATAAAACCGAAAAATCGAAAATAAAGAGCGAATATTGGGAGTAAGAGGAGTACCCTGAGAAAGGCAACTCCAGCAGGTGGAATCGAAGGCAATGTTGGACTTGAGGCGAGCCGAAGCAACCGCACTGTGGAGTGGCATCATTGATTCCAAGCTTCCCAACACCGAAACGAACCTGCACAAATCATATATAACAATCAGCATTGGGAAAAAGTGAAGCGGAAGAATTGGAAGAGTAAGCTGAGCTGTGGGGTACCTTGTGGCGCTAGACATGGGTTTGGTGGAGGAAGCAAAGGAAGAGGACATGGGTTTGGGGTTTAGGGCGTTGAGGGAGCTCTGGGTGAGGATTCTAGAACGAGATGATATGGATCTGGAGCCGGCCATCAGAGCTGATCTGCACAACGATGCCATTGCTTCTTCTTCTTCTCTGTGTTGAATGGACAAGAGTGAAGAGAAGTGTGTTGAATTGATTAAATCGGTAGAGGCAGAGACTCGGCTTAAACCCTACCCGTTTTCTCCCGAGGAAAGTTCTTTGGGCTTGTATTTGGCTCTATGGGTCCAATGGGTATTTTGAGTATTGACGTGACAACCATTTGTTTTTTTTTTTTTTCTGACTTCTGAGAGAAGAGTAAATAAATCACATTTTCTAGTGTTAAAACAGGAGACCTCAACAAGAAAAAAAATTAGAGGAAATTTTTCAAATGGTACTCCATGTTAAGTCCATTTATCATTTTGATATCTTAATCTTGAAAATTATGATAATGGTAAATCAACACTTCAACCCAACTCAACATTAGTTCCCTCTATGATTGACACCGTTAAGTTGGACTTTGTCCATATGCAAAATTGTTTCTTCATGTTTTCCCCTTATCAGTTGAATTAGAGTTTCTCGACCTGAAAATATCAACTATAAATATCACACCCTAATTTTCGAAAGATAATTTTTAAAATTTTTGGCATGATTTAACTTAAAATATAAATATCTCAACTTGTTTCAACAACAAACCCAACAACTAAGACTTAATAGCGGAAAAGTAAATATCATACAACTCATCACTGAATTAAATATTATATTTTCTTATTTACATAAACTTACAAAACAAGAACATGAAAATAATCTCATGAGTTTAATACTGTCTACCCAATTATAAAATTATACATAGTACAACAAAATCAAAAAGAACCATGTCATTAAGCCTCCACCTCAACCTTGTTATTCCTCACCTGCAGGTCTAACCCCTACACCAAGAATTAGTGCACCGGGATTGTAAAATAACAAACCCGGTAAGCTAAAAAGCTCGTATGAGTAAACTCAAATAATACAACATTTCTCACATCCAAATATACCACAAGAGAGATTTGATCAATAATTAAAAATCACACATCCAACACATAACCAAAGAAATGCACCCATGAGTCCTAGATATTTAATAAATACCTCTTATGACCTACAACAATAATTTGTGTACCCATGGGTCCCAGATACTATAAAGTATCTATTACGACCTACACCGGCGGACTAAAGCTCTATTCCTAACTGTAACCAATCACCCGGCCAAAAGCTTGGAACCCAGTTTGACTGTCCAATATCAAATCACAAAATAATCATAGCATCATAACCGTAACCAATCACCCGATTAAAGGCTTGGAACCCGGTTTGATTATTAAAACAACAAATCACAATAGAGTAGAATCATCATAACCGTAACGAATCACTCGATTAAAGGTTTAGAACCCGGTTTGACTATCTAAACCACAAATCACAATATAATAAAATTATCATCAAACCACACAATGAGCACATCATAAAATATATATTCTCCCACATAGATATATTTATATGAACAAACCTAGATATTCCTGCAAGAATCATCTATCAATAACCAAGAACATTATGATCACATGAACTTTAAAATTAATCATATAATAAAAACAAAACTTGTTTTATCTTACCTATGAGCCGTTAACGATCAAGTTCATATATTTTAAACAACAAAAACATAATAATTATCATCATCATCATCCTCATCATCAAAATCAATCATCATAATCCTCATCAACAAAATCATTATCAACATCATCAAAATCAAGCATCATAATAATTATCATCATTATCATCTTTATCATCAAAATCAATCATCATAATAATTATCATCATCAACATTAACCATAAATAATTGGTCCCAAAATGGGCCTTTGTGAGATGTTACTCACATAAATGATCTCGTTGCGTCTTCTACACAACACAACGAAAGTAAGTAAATCACAATTTCACAATCACCTAAAATCACACAATTAATAACCTTAGTAACAAGGTACTATAGGAAAATAAAACACCCTTAACTAACCCTTAACCCAAGGGAGGACAACTTTCCAAGGTCGTCAAATTTAACGACCCAAAACTGCTGCTGCTTCTTGCTCTCAAAACAGAAACTCAAAACCTCGCATAAGTCTAAGATTAAACATAGAACCTAACATGCAATCCTTACTCAAAACCTAGCCATACTACCCCTCAACAAGCTCACAACAGCAAGGACTAGCTAACCACAACGAACTAAGGCCGCAATTCAGCCGAACCCGCAACCATAAGTGGCGGCGAGTGAGCCCCACGCGCCACCCCAAGACTTCCGATTTAGGAGAAACTCACAACATGAAACTTGTAGATTGAAGCATGGTGAACAACTTTAATACTTGAGGATTTAACTGGTTCGGTCGGAATCGGCCGAAAAACACACCGAAACTCCAAAACGAAAACAAAAACCAATCCTGCAAAATTGGTGCCCAAATTAGCTCTTTAGGTCACCAAAGAGGTATAAACATCTCTAGAAGAGAGAGGAAATCAAGACTCACCTAAACTTGGTCGGAATCGCTGTCAAAATTGTCGTCTTTCCGGCGGAACAGCTACAGCTCCGCTGCTTTGTGGTGGCTTCCAGGCGGTGTGACAGCGAGCGGGACTGCTCCAGAAATGGAGTGGACAGCTGTGGGAGTCGAACGGGACCGGTGGCATCTGGTTTGGTGGCCGGATGAGGGAGAACTTGGCAGGAGAAGGGAGGAGAGCGGAAGGAGGTCGGGAGAGAGGAGAGAGAGAGGGAGTTGGGTTTTCTGAAATTAGGTTTTCTACCCCCAAACTTTTCTATTTAACCCAAAATCCAATAAGATCATGAACTTCCGCTGATTATAACTTTCTCAGATGACATCCGTTTTACGCATTTTACATGTCTACAAACTCGTATCGCCAAACTCTACAACTTTCAAGAAGGAAGTTTTTAAAGATAACTTACGGAAAATAAAGTCAACTTTTTGATCTCTTAAAAGTCAAATCACCTTAAATAAACTCCCGAAACTTCAACTTCGCATAACCCAATAATAATTTTCATAAATAATCCTTCATTAGATATGTGAATAATACAAAGAAAATGATATGAAAATCTGAGGTATTACAATAAATGTGAGTTTTATTACCTAGTTATCTTTGATTGTTCTATTAAGTATATATGTTTCATAAACTATGTTGCACAAACACTTCACACTCATGGAGTGTCAGAGTGTCCGATACGGTGACATGTCTTCGACACTACAAGTGGTGTGTCGGAAAATGTTGATTTTTTCGACACGTCTCGACTCGTTGGCCAATACGTCATCTCAGCCTCCGACACGCCACGTCATCAATTATTAATATCTTTTTTTTTTTAAAAAAAAGGAGAGGTTTAGATGGATTATGGAATAATTAAAAGGTTTGGATGGATTATGGAATTATTGGAATTTTCTTGTTTATTAGATGTTAGAGGGCTCCTATGTTACTAAGTTGCTGCCTAGTTTTTTTTATAACCTATATCTACTAATTTGATTCTCTTTAATGTTTCAATATGCTTATGCAATGGATTGAATTTAGACAAAAAATGAAAGAAAAAAATATTGAATTTAGAACATGATTTTGGTAATCTAATGAACTTATTTCAAATTTTAGTATATTTTTTATGTATTAAAAATACATAAATATATTATTTTATTTGTTATGTCCAAGCCGTGTCGGAAACTCAGTTTTTGAGTTATACCGTGTCGCGCCGTGTCGTGTCGCAGTGTCCGTGTCCGTGCAACGTAGTTCATGAACTTTTGTACTTGATACAAAATGCATTTTAATCAATGTTGATTCTTTCTCTCACCGGTGGGTTGCAAAAGCTATTTTTAATGATGGATATTAATGGCTAATGGTGTATTATAATTTCTAGATGTCTCTAATTTTTGTATGCAGACAACACATAGCTCACCACAAATTCTGATACTGATCGGTAAAGAGATATTATTCTGGAGGGAAAAGATTTGGGGAGAGAAAACATGAAAAAACAATTTTGCCCATAGATAAAGTCCAATTTAACAGTGTCAATCACAGAGGGAATTAATGTTAGATTGAGTTTAATTGTTAAGGTACCATTATCATAGTTTTTAAAATTAAGATGTCAAAATGATAATGAGCTTAACTTGGGACACCATTTAAAAAATTTCCTCAAAAAATTAAGATGTTAAAACATGACCAAGACGAGTTTGAGAATGCACCCAAGTTGATGTGAACGTGTTGATATTATTCGCTAGCTCAATTATCTAAAAAAAAACAATGCTCTAGCTTTCGGGAAGACTTCCAGGTTTTCAGAAACCAAGGCTTCTAGTGACGCGGACTGTAGTGCGTCCCCGACCATCCAATGACGATTTCTCGGTGGTGACGATACATGGAGGAGCCACCGCCGATAAAAAGGGATACATTACATGAATTCAATATATCAAATCAATCATCGAACTAATGTAATGAAAATTTTTCAGCCGATGGAAGCTCTACTGTCAATATATCTTTTGGTCTGCTTACTCTAATTGGAGGGGGCGAGACCAAAAGAGTGCTCAAGCTCTCCAACATGAAACCCGAATCTGAATATTCCTTTGAGCACAATGCCATCAGCGCCAGAGCTTATAGCTTTTCACTCACCAAACCATCAACAAATGCCGGCAAGCCTGATACACTATGAAATTCATCGTCGAACGAAGAATAACTGGAAGCCGAGGTGGTCACCATCTCCTCATGTTCCTGTAACAACCAAAGCGCCACCTCCTCCTCATGTTCCTGTAATAGCAAAAGCACCACCACCTCTTGTTCTTGTAACAACAAAAGTAACAGTAAAAGCGTCACCTCCTCCTCCTCCTCATGCAACAACAAAAGCGCCTTCGCCATTGCCTCCTATGAATAATGCAAACGGTGCTGGTGGGATTGGGTTTGGCTTAGCTTTTGGTTCTTCTGACTATCATGAAGAATCATATGTTGTAATTAAGCACGTTCCATTTTATATTTGCTTTGATATGTTCTTTGAAGTATTACAAATCAATAAGTTTTTACGTTTTCATGGAATAATACATAGAAAGAGATCGAGGAAAAGAAATCGAACATTCATCATGAAAATTCCTGTCTTTTATGATGAGTTTCAATCAATTGCTAATTTTTCGGTCCCATAACTCATCCGCTTGTTCAAAATAAAAAATCAAACTAAATTTTTTTTTTCCATAAGATAATGACAAATAAAGACTAAATTAAGTGTGACGTCCTAAACAAATCAAATGTAGAATTAAAAAGTTGTTTAAGGACGTAGAGAAAAGGAACTCCGACAAGGTATATAAACATGGTATTTGATATATTATCTGATGAAGTCTATTCATCGGATGTAGCTATGTTCGTAATTTGCAAAGTAAATATAGAGAGAGATATACATTTGTTGCTCGACTAGGTAAAACATTCGTAGATTTCCTACATGAACTAATTTCGTTTCCTTTTACGAGAATGAGAACTGGGAAATACTAATTTAGTTCAATAAGGTTAGAAATTCTTGTATGCACGACGTGTATTTACACGACACAATCTTAACCGTTCATAACAATTCATATATTTGACCACCATGTTTATATATTATTTCTTCTAATCCTGACCATCTATGTATGTATGTGAAGATACACGCCGTGTACTAAAGATACTCTTTCAACAAGGAATAAACTAAAACAAATCGGGCATACCTGGCCCAGTTTACAGTGAACCCTGAACCCTCCTATAAATACGAATCCGTTTGGCAACAAACCAGCGGAGGCGATGGCGGATTCAGACCACAAAAGAGCGACCGCGGAGGACGCCGTTCTCCGTTACCTCGAGAACCACCACGAAATTACCGACTCTCTACTCTTCGCCGCCGAAGTCAAACTCAACCCCGACGACATCGCCAATGCTATCAAGAGTCTCCATGGTCACGGTTACGTTGACAAACAGGTGCCTTCGATCAGAATTTGAATTCGGGACTGAGATTTTCAACTTGTTCTATGTTCGATTTGCTTTATATTGCTATTGATTCACTAACTTGTTAGAGATAGGCGCACAGTAAATGTATCAACTAATGTAATTGAACTTGGGATTCCGTCCTGGGTTAAATTACTTGTTGATTTTGCAGGAGATTACTAAGGAGACTTGGTTCCTCACCGAGGAAGGAAAGACATATGCGGTTCGTGGGTCGCCTGAAATGCGGCTCTTCCTGTCCATACCACCAGAGGGTATCACAATAGATGAATTGCAGGTACTGCAGCTTCTATGGAGTGTAGCTTCTGTGTAGTGAATGATGTATACTAGTATTTGAAGGTGGTGATGTTTTATGCAGAAAAAGTTTAATGAATCGAGTTTCAAGATAGCGCGCGCGCAGGCTGCAAAGAATAAATGGGTGGACTTCGGAAAGCAACTAGTGACCAGAAAGATCCAACATGTGGACAATGATAAGGTCCAGACTTTGCTTCTACGGATTCAAGACGGAAAGGAAAATGTGTCGACTTTGGACATCAGCCAAGAGGACATCAAGTCTCTCACCAAGAGAAAGCTTATTTCTCTACAAGTCAAGAAACTCTTCTCAGTCAGAAGAGGTCCCAATTATGCTCCACAGAGAAAGAAGGTTGCCACAGATTTGACTCGTGATATGCTACAGAGCGGTGATTGGAAAAATATGGAGTTCAAGGAATTTAATTTAAACGCCAAAGGTGCGCCTACTGAGCATGGCTGTCTTCATCCACTGCTCAAGGTACGGAAGCAGTTGAAGGACATTTTCCTGCAAATGGGGTTTGCAGAGATGCCCACGAATAACTATGTCGAGAGCAGGTGAGTCTATCTGGTCTCTTAGCCCGGATGTCTTGTTCTAGGAAATTTGAATTATTTCCTTATAGCTTCTGAAAGGTAGGGCGCCTTTTGATCTGTGTAGCCACTTACAATCAGTTTTATTCTTAATGCATGTGATTGAGATGGCAGAATCTAGACGTGGTTTAGAAATTGAAAATAGTGCGAGATCGATTCAGCAGCTATTTTTTATGGATTTACTTCTAAAGCAAAAGACGCAAGATTCCTATGAACAAGAATGCAGTGTTAGTCAGGATGTCTGACATTAGAACACATGATTAAAATATTTCCTTTCTTAGAACACATTAGACACCTCCCTTGCAAGAAATGCTTAACTATATATTTTCACTTCATTCAACGCTTCGAGTTCAATCTCTTGTGTGATTTTTTTTTCTCTGTTTATATTTGAAGAGTTGCTTTTTCAGGAAACTTCAGTTTTTTTGCATACATGATGATTAGTTTGTAATGGTGACAGTGTGAGGCACTAATAATTGCTTACTTGATTATGTGTTACTGCAGCTTCTGGAACTTTGATGCTCTTTTCCAACCGCAACAACACCCTGCTCGGGATTCACATGATACATTCTTCCTGAAAGGTATTTTTAACTATTTTGTTTTATCATGATTGGTACTGTATCTAGCTTTCCAACTGATTATTATCTGGTACTTTAATAGTTCCTTCAACTACCAAGGAACTTCCTGAAGATTATGTTGAGAGGGTGAAGCGTATACACGAGTCTGGTGGTCATCAGTCCAGGGGGTATGAGGCTTATGTTTTAACCCCACAGGATGTTAATAATTCTCTGAACTTTTTTCTTTCCTTTTTATCCTGCAGTTATGGATATGATTGGAAAAGAGAGGAAGCTGATAAGAATCTTCTGCGAACTCACACAACTGCTGTTTCCTCCAGGATGCTTTACTCACTAGCACAGGTCTACTTTTCACTGTTAGAGCTCTCTCTCTCTCTCTCTATATATATATATTGTTAAATTGTTTGCTGCAGTATGTACTAAAAACTAATCTAGTCTCCAGAACCTTCTCTTCTTTCCTTCTTCTGACCTCGTGCCGTAACCTTTTTATTCATGTAATGCTTCCTTGGTTTAAATGTCCTTCTGGTGTCGGTAACTAAAGAACATTATTTTTTTTGTCTGCCACCTTATTTCAAACTTGTTAAAGATGGAATGTTTGTTTTTTAGGTCATTATGCCTAATCAGTATGTGCATTATGCCTTATCAGTCAACCTTGAAGGTTTTAGTAGACTTTTCTGTATTCTTTTTCCAACAGTGTTCTGTATGACTGTATGTTGTTTGTTACTTCATTATGTGAAACTGTTTCTGCCTACACTGCCACTTATCTCAAATCCTCACAGACACTCACTCCAATTTGTAATCTTTAGGATTGTGCACAGAAACCTTTCGCTCCCAAGAAGTACTTTTCTATAGATCGTGTTTTCAGAAATGAAGCAGTTGATCGAACACATCTTGCAGAGTTCCACCAAATAGAAGGTATTGGTTTATGTCTCGTGATGGAGTTAGATATCTGTGGTCACTTGGTCGATAATTCTCTTCATCTCTGGCTTTGCTATAATTTAAAAGCGAACTAGTTGTAGTGCACAATCTCTATTTGGTATTGGATAATCTTGTTAGTGAAACCTGGTGAATCCGATTTTCTACTGCAAGGCCTATCTGGCTCTGAGTCAGTTGCTTTATAAAGATGTTATTTACTTAATTAGGTAGGATTTTCAGCTCAAATATCACATGGTCCTTAGCACCGTAAAGGGTAAAAGGATATACAATAGAGCAATGCTGCGTTGCTGTTGCTGACTTACAGATCTTATTTATAAACACTCACCTTTCTGAATTCTTGTTTCTGGATTTAGGTTTGATATGTGATCGAGGCCTTACTCTGGGTGACTTGATAGGAGTCCTCAAAGATTTCTTCTCACGGCTGGGTAATACACTGGCTAGCATTCTGCTATTCTCTTGGTTTTTTGTGTATTATTTTAATACTGAACGTCTTTATTTCTAATTCTTGTTTTTATTTCAGGCATGTCCGATCTGAAATTCAAGCCAGCCTATAATCCTTATACTGAGCCTAGCATGGAGATTTTCGGGTGAGTTATTCATGAATTTGACATTACTTTTTTTTTTGTTAATAAGCTGAAATGCTCTTCCATGTTGGGTATCTGGAAGTTTGGAGTTTGCTAAGTTTTCGTACGTTCTTGCAGTTATCATAAAGGCTTTGGCAAGTATGTAGAAATTGGAAATTCTGGCATGTTCAGGCCTGAAATGTTGCTTCCTATGGGACTACCAGAAGATGTCAGTGTTATTGCTTGGGGACTCTCCCTGGAAAGACCGACCATGATACTCTATGGCATTGACAACATTCGAGATCTTTTTGGGCACAAGGTCGATCTAGGTCTCATGAAGAAAAACCCAATATGTCGGATTGGATTAGAATCTGATTAAGAAGAGCTGGATAAGTAGCTATAGCACACTGGAATATCCGTAACTATTTGAAATGTGTTATTGTATTATTCTCATTTTGAATACAAAACAATGAAAACATACTGTTATCCATTTAACCTGATTGAGTGGGTTCATTGAGAAGGAAAAGAGCTAGATAGGCTTTGTTGGGATGTGGTTGGGTATTGTTACCATTGTACAAGTGATGTGAAAGCTGTAAGGTACTCGTTCGTTTTTGAAATCTATAGCTTGTGATGACACCCATTGGAATTGATTATTGCATTCTCTTTTTCTTTCTTTCTGTTTCTTCAAATTGTTTTTTTTTATGAGTGAAAATGTTAATCGGCCCTCCCCTCACTGATGCACCCTGCAAAACGGGGATGTAAATTTTTTTTTTCCTTGAGATAATTAAGTTGCATTTACTTCTGTACTTTGAAGTAAACCCTAAACAATATATTGCAATCGTTCTTCTACTATCTAAACTTGAAATACATGATATAAAAACACGATTTTAACCATACACTGTTTGAATATGTAATAATGTTTGTGTTGATGAAGTGAAAGAGATATGAGAATAGAGAATCGTGAAAGATGATGTATGTTATTCATTGATAGGAGCCCTTTATATAGAGAATTACACAATACTAATTAGGTAAGGAAAATGAATACATAGATCTAATCAAACTACATATTATATTGGCATAAGACCAAGACACACATAAAAAATATCTAGAAAGATACAGAATATCCTACAACACTGCCCCTTCTGTCGCGCGCTGATATGCTGATAGTGCTGATCTGTTGCCTTGTCAAAAACCTCGTCAAGTCACAAAAACCCTGTGGGAGAAAAACTAAACCTTAATCGTAAGAGAAAAAGAGTACAACACATCAATCTACTTCATTGAGATGATGCTCCCCCTAATGTGAACATTATTTAGAGAGACTTGATAGCCGACGCATGCCTATATTTTTCACATGTTTCCCAAAAGTAGACTTAGGTAAGGACTTAGTAAATAAGTCTGCTGTGTTTTCTTCGGAACTAACTTGGTTCACTTGAATGTTAAGAAATGTATGTTGCTGTTGGTTGTAGAAGAATTTAGGTGAAATGTGTTTTGTATTATCACCCTTGATGTAATCTAACTTCATCTGCTCAATACATGTTGCATTGTCCTCATAAATGCATGTAGGTTTATCAATTGTAGAATTTAATCCACTAGTCCCTCTAATGTGTTCAATGATTGACCTCAACCAAACACATTCCCGAACAGCTTCATGCAAAACTATAATCTCTGCATGATTTGAAGATGTCGTCACTAGAGTCTGCTTTGTAGACCTCCAAGATATCGTCGTATTCCCAATGGTGAACACATAACCAGTTTGAGAATGTCATTTATGAGGATCAGATAAATATTCAGCGTCGGCGAAACCCACCAATGTATTGTTTGGTGTCTCGGCATAGGACAAAGCGGTGGTGGCGTGCTCGGCATTGGACCCGTGTCCAGCAGCCGTACCTGCGGCGTCCATGGCGGCGGTCCTATCCCTTGGTGGATCGGTGTCGTGCCTGCCATATGACCATCTTCAGTCCTTCTTGAATCAGTGAGGGAAAGAACAGTCACAAGTCAATGGTTCCCTTAAGATATCGAAAGATGTTCTTGACTCTGGTCCAATGACGTTGGGTTGACGCTGAGCTAAATCTAGCTAACAAGTTGACTAAGAATGCAATGTCTGTTCGAGTGCATTGAGCTAAGTACAATAATGCGCCTATTGCACTAAGGTATGGAACCTCTGCGCCTAAGACTTCTTTGTCGTCCTCTTTCGGACGAAATTGATTTTTAGTTATATCTAGACTTCGACCAATCATGGGAGTGTTGACAGGGTGCATCTTATCCATATTAAATCGTTTGAGCATCTTTCAGACATATGCAGACTGATGGATAAGAATTCCACAAACTCGGTACTCTAGTTCAAGACCTAGACAAAATTGAGTCTTCCCAAGATCTTTCATCTCAAACTCGGATTTTAGATAAGCCGTGGTCTCTTCGGTTTCATCAAGAGTACCGATAATGTTCATGTCATCGACATAGACAGCCACTATTGCAAATCTAGAACTTGTCTTCAGAGTGTCTACAGAACGCAAATTATGCTGATCATTGATCATGTTGTTCTTTTCTTCCATAAGGAGTTGCGTCATTAAGCCGCTAAATGTTGTAATCCTCTTATTTTGGAACTCAAGTCGATCCTGGTTCATTAGGATCTTAGCAACAGAAGGGAAGGTCAAGAAAGTTTTTTCAATCATGTCTGCATCACTTTTCTCGACTCCACATGAGCTCAGCTGAGCTTGTAGGCAAAGCATATCCTTGTTGAAGTCATCAACCTTTTTGTAATCCAAAAGTCAGATTTCATCCCAGCGAGCAATTAATTCTAAGAGCAAAGTTGAATGAATATTGCCGAAACGTTCGGCAAGTGCATCACATAGATCTTTTGGATCATGCTTCGATTGATACTACCTATGCAGTGTGGGATCGATATGCTTACGAAGGAACATGAGCGCTTAAGATTTTGTTCTCTTGTGAGGCGGTTCCCGAGTTGGATCGGGGAATGTGGTCTCGGTCAAATCTTTAGCAATGAAGGTCTGCTTTATATCTGAGACCCATCGATGGTACTCAGTACCATAGGCTTCGAGGACGTCGAATTCAATGCCTCTGTCCATCTGCATACAAGAGAGAACAAGTCGTTTTAGTTTTCTGTTAGAGACCCAAAGGATACTCAAATACAATACTTTATTTTTGGTTTGTCTCTCTAGGGTTGATCATACACAACCCTAAGTGTCCGGAGTCGATCAAAAACGACCCGGAAAACTTGTGTGAAGGTGATCAAACACACCTTCAAAAAGAAATAACCAAAGTTGATCAAACACAACTTTGGACTCGGGGAGGAAAAACCGGGATTTTAAACCTGTAAATACACCGACCCAAGCATAGAATGGAGTAGAAGAAGGGGAGAAAACACTTTATCTCCCCCGAGGTTATTGAACTTGGAAGAGTTTTAAGGTTGTAAAGTAAACATACCGTAAAAATTTGGATGTTTGATCGGATGAAAAGAAACCAGCGGAGCGGACGGCTGGGAAGTGGTAGTCGAGGAGCGGTGGCGGTAGTGGTTGCGGCGGCCGAGGCAGGGCCAAGAACCTTCTGTTTTAGTTTTTAGGGTTTGGGAAAACTATTAGCTCAAGGGTTGAGCCAAGAGCTAATAACGTGATGAAGTGAAAGAAATCTGAGAATAGAGAATCGTGAAAGATGATGTGTATTATTCATTGATAGGAGCATTTTATATAGGGAATTACACAATACCAATTAGGTAAGGAAAAAAATATATAGATCTAGTCAAACTACATATCTTATTGACATAAGGCCAAAACACACATAGAGAATATCTAAAAAGATACAGAATATCCTAGAACATGTGTACATATAACTATCTTTAAAGCGGTTTAGAAATTTCGAGCATTAACTAGATATGCGTATGTAATTTTGTAAAACCTGTTTATTGTGGAAAAACCTGTTTATATTCCCTTTTTTTTGGGAATATAGCGTATGCCTCTCTGATTAATATTTTTTGTCTAAGAGGAAACCAATGTTACATATGTTTAAAAAAAAAAAAAAACCACAAGGCCACAGCAAACTAGTCCAACCCGACTACTTGTACTTATAGCCATCTCTTGTCGCATCAGACAGCTTCTTCGTCCTTCCGGCAACCGACCGAGGTATCCTTCTCATTTTAAACAATCAACTCTTCTTCGTTTAGCTTTTTTTGATTGCTTCTGTATCTGGGTATTGCTTCTTCTTTTTGTCTTGTACCATTTCCACCAGTGCTTTGGGTTCTCACACTATCATATCTACGCTTTCTGAATCTTCAGCTTCTAATTGCTAGTGTTCATAAGGTTCAATCAGATACAGTTTCTTTATATATTTGTTACCCAATCTATTTGTTATTTTGATTAGGATGAGAATTGGGTGTTTATGGGTTCGAAATACTGGTGTTACTGGCACATTTCGTTTATAAAACACAGAGGTTTGCTTGGGGATAAATTTTGCATAAAGCCGGAGACTTCAGTGGAAGGTCAAGTTCTGAGCATTGGAATTAAGTTCCTTTGAATTTGAAATTTGGGTGGATTTTCTGGAGTTGAATTGCAGGGAAAAAAACCTTAGAAACTACTAGTAAACTCGGATATTCGTATGGCATGGCATGCATGATTTATGTATGCCTGAATTTATATCCTGAGTTTTAAATCTGAATTCTAGACCGTTCTAGGAATTCAGGTCAGGGAAAAACATTCGTGTTTATTAGAATAAGTTGGTTAGTCGGAGGAAGGAATGGAGTGAAATAGCATAGATTATATCACTGTTTCTTTGGGTCTCCCGAGTTGAGGTTGAGGTTGAGCAGAATAATCTGCCAAGGGTATGTGATTGTGGAGTTGGTTGCTTGGAGATAAACTACGCAATTGAAAGGGTATCGGACCTGCAAGTAAAGGTTTTGACCTAAATATCCTCATGCTTGGAAGATGATGCGGACCTAGAGCTGAGCTTTGAATTTTCAGGATTCTAGCTTGAATTGTGATAGCTGGGCTGTAAGGTGGTTAGAACTTATAACACCTACTCAAGCAAAATAAACAAGCAAAAAAAGGTGAATAGCATTAACCAAAAGGGAAATGATATGATACCATTGCCTGTGCACAAGGGATCTACATATTTTATTTGTTTTCCTTTCTCTCTGTTATTGCTCGTTTGTTGTCGGTTATTGAGTGGGCAGGCTGCTAGTTCAACTTAATAACAATAGGTAGTGAGAAGCAAGTATCTTCAGAAAAAGAATAAAATTCATGTATTAGTTGGCAACTTAGTTTACAGTTCGACGTAAAGTTAACTTCTTCATATTCATATGTTTGATTCCTGCAGGTACACTGCCTTATTGTAATTCACTACTTTTCAGATGTACTTTACTCTGACGTTTTGACCTCTTAATGTGGTGATTTTCTTTCATGTTAACTCCTTCCATAAAGACATAATGAATTTCGGAACTTCACTCTGCCAAAGATTGAATATAAAGCACCAGTACTCCTGTTTACAACAGTGCTTCTGGTACAAATCTCATACAACATGATGGGTTGACTATTTTAAATATTTCGTGAAGTCGTCATATTGCTGCATCTTAACTCTACTGTTTGAATCGGTCGACTAATTGCAGATGTCACAGGAGAGGGATTAAGTTTGATGTTCAGGGGCTGGGCTACTAAAAGAGCAGCTGGATCCACAAAGAATGGGCGAGACTTTCAACCTAAGAATCTTGGAGTGAAGAAATTCGGTGGAGAGGTAAGAGGCAGATGTTTTGTTATGTGAAATAGTACAAAGGAGAGTGGATATTTACCATCAGTTTGAGGCTTTTCTGTTTACACTGCAGAGAGTGATACCTGGAAACATCATTGTTCGCCAGAGGGGCACCCGATTCCATCCTGGAAATTATGTTGGGTTAGGGACAGATCACACTCTTTTTGCTCTGAAAGACGGCACTGTAAAGTTTGAAAAGCACAAGCTCAGTGGACGAAAGTGGGTGCATATAGAGCCTCAAGAAGGTCGTGTGCTTCACCCTATATATGCAAATACTACAGCAGCTGAGACGATGAAGACAGTCTGAGTCCTAGTTTTGTTTAGATCTTTTTCTTAGGTTCAAACTCATTCCCAGTTCAATCACCATTCAAAAAAATTACTGGCATGCCAATTTCCCTCAGCTTTCTACAATAACTCCTGAATGTATGTTCATTTCAGTTTCATATAAATTTAGATAATTTTGTATCAACTATCTTGTGGCTTTGCAGCCTTGCGGTACTCTTGAATGTTGTCCACAGTGGTGTGGGTCATTTTTTGTATTCCAGTAAAAGTTCAACCAAGATGAAGTGGTACTGTTGAATGTTGTCCGTAGTGGTGTGGGTCATTTTTTTGTATTCCAGTATGAGTTCAACCAAGATGAATACCCTCCGGGAGAAAATGACATCCCTAAAATGCTCCTCTTAATCAGTATCACTAAATCAAATTGAAATTCCAGGTGTTCTTATTCTTCAGTCTTACAGTAGTTGAGTCGTTCTAAATACACCATCCATTTTTGTTTGTTAATTTTTTGAACAAATTATATTCTCACAAACCCTGAAACCCTTACACAAACTTGCAAGAAGGAAAAGAAAAAAAAAACTAAGATTGAAGTGATGATACACGATGGAGGTGAGCAAATTCCCACACTTTTACAACACCTTTTAGTTGACAAGGAAGTCCTTTCCTTCATGGCTTCATAACTTCCATTTCATGACGATGTAGAAATTAAGCGGTGCAGATGTAGAAGAGGCTATGATGAAGAATGGTACTTGCTCATAGGTATATGCAAGATCACTTGCTGAAATGATATTTACTGCTTTTGGTTTTTGCTTTTTTGGAACGAGCAGCGAGCAACTCTTCTCCTAGATTAGGTACCCCTTGATCTCTAATTTTTTTTTTTTTTGGGAAGAAAGAGGAGATTAAATAAGGTTTTAGTTATTAGATGAGTAAGGAATTGGAACATAAGAGGAGATTGCAGATTGATTGATTGAATGTGGCATACTGGCATTGGGCAATAGGTGGAAGTGTTGGTTGCTAAAATCCTACCCTGAACACAAAAGTACGAGAGAAGAAGAAAAAGGGATTAGGATGATTATGGGACAAATATAGAAGAAAGTAATTTGGATGCGCATCTAGTAAAAGAGGGTGTGCATATATGACAGTAGTTAGGTTCCTGCTACCATCATCTGTATAATGGAAACAAATATGGGGCAGCGGAAGACTCTAACTATATAGTCTAGATTTACAAGCGTGTATAATCTATAAACAGTACTCTAATTAGCTACATCTACTACCTACATTTCAAGCATTTTGAATCAGAGAAAACTATATAGATAGTTTCTATAGCTGAGCAACAATTTTTTTTTTTTTTTGTCAAATCACAACACTGCATGAGTTGATTTCTGCGATCAATCTCATTAATTTGTTCAAGGAGCAAACTTCTTTCTTCTTCCTTTTGATGAGGAACAAACTAGCAGTCACTACCGGCACCAGAACAGGGACTAAACCCATACCTGCATAAAAGCTAGCAATGAGATATTTTATTCACGCTGCGTATCTAATGGCATCATGCAGCTCCATGGATTCTGCCCGGTTTGACGCTTTCATAGATCATGTCAATGGATTTCAGAAGCAACTCTCTTCCTCTTTTGATTCATGGACTGCAAGATTCAAAAAGTAAGGCTTATTCACAAGCTAAAGATCCACCCTATCTTTCATGTGGGGTGGCTAAGGCCATACCATCCAGACATGGAAGACCCTACAAGAGGTGTTCCCACCGGAAAGGATGATGACTTCTTTTTCGAAGGAAGTGGAATATGTGACGGCGCAACACAAAGTTAATCGACGTGGTGTCCCGGCTTAAACTTTTGACTTGGTAAAGTAGAAGGTTCTACCATGGTAACCTATAAGTGAGCATTTCTTCCGTCTGATTGTGGCATGACAGTTGTGAAAGCAGACTTTATATGGTAGATATTATGATTCTGCCTCACTTTCATAGACATCAAACATAATTGAAGTTGATTCTGCCTCACTTTCGTTGTCATTAATTACTGTTGAATCTGCCTCAATTTCAGCGTCATCAAACATTATTGATTCTGCCTCAGTTTCAGTGTCATCAAGCATTCGTGTCTTCATGGGCGACTCATTGTCCTCACTGAGTTGGGTATTTGAGAAGTCCTCATTGGTGATGCCAGATTCAAATCTTTCGCGCCTTTCCACGATATTCTTGACCCTTTTGTCAAACTCTGCGTCTGTACTAGCGAGCATGTACCGCAGTTTTAAATTGATGCGATTTTCTAGCAGAACTTTGTGCCTAGGAATTATTCGACCCTCAAGAGAGTAGCTGAAAAACCTGAACAGAATTTCAATATGGTCAGTTGATGAAAAAAGAAAGGAGGTCATCAAACTATGACAGAAATAGTAAAATAAGTATGAATGGGAAAAATAAAACTTGAATCCACAAATACCTTTGTGCCAGATTGGCTACCCAAAGTAAGACATATCTTGAACAAATGATTGAGGCAATCATACTATATTCAGCTTGTGGATTAAAGAGGTTATTCCCAAGACATTGCTATCCTTTATATATACATCACAATAAAACTACAAATCATTACAGAGCTAAGGTACATCTATCCCACATGAAGTTTTAAGTTATTCTTCATTTTACTGGACAAAAGTAAGGTAGAGAAAAACAAAGGGTTACTGAAACTAAGGTTGGTTTCACCTTGGAAACTCGATGAGATCTCGCAAAGGGCGGACCATAGTTCTCCTCAGGTAACTGTATTTTGGGCGGAGGACATCTGTATTGTATCGGAGCAGCATGGGGAAGTCAGCTATCATCTCACCCAATGTGCTAAGGTGTATGCCAAGTGATCGAAAATATTTTACGTTAACCTCAAGCTTGTGCACAATGTTGCATCCCAAGAGCTCTGGCCCCAAAGCTATAACCTTTCCAATATCCCTGTCACTAACTCCAGCTTTTGTAATTAAGAATATGACCTGTATGACCAGTGACATGTTACAACATCTAAACTGTAAATTATAATCTTATCTATTTATACTCTTATCTATTTCAAACTGTCTGGATCTTAAATGGCTGTGTGGGAAATGCTAATGCCCAACTAGAGCTATTAATTCCAATGTGCCTGCAAGGGCATATATAAAACTATGTAACGAAAAATCTATCTCCTATTGATAATGCAGGACACATATTTGCGGCACACAAAAGTAAGTAACTATAATAAGCACCGTTTGTAGTTGCTTGACTTCAAATGGATCAGAATTATAACATAAAATGAGATAAAAGATTTTTCATGATAGTAACTTCTATAGTAACTCTATCCAATAACTGTGAGTTGAAGAAAACATTAGTCTCCCCCTCACCCAACACACACACACACACACACACACACACACAAACATTTGAGGAAAAAGAAGATTAAACGCAGCCAATGCAAATAATTACAGAAACTGAGAAAAGATATGCAGCAGCAATTGCACTGCGACTATATACAACAGTCCATTAAACAATTTGCACAAGCGATCAGACTCAAATAGATACTTGATGACATGGTTCCATAAAGCAATTGCACTGTGCTTCTGTGCCTATATGTCAACTTAGAATGTAGTTAGGTCTAAAGACCATATTTTCTTTATTTTTCTCTTTTCTCTTTAGACTTGGTACATATTTTAAAAGCTCAATTCTACCCTCAGTCTAATCAGCTCACTACAGCATGAAGATTAAAAGATATATATACATATAATTCTACATGCCATGGTGAGTGTTTACACAAGGTCCATGAGCTCAAAGGAAAAGAATAACAATAATCTGAATAGGAAAATTACGTACCACTGGCCGAATTTTCTTGTATAGACTGTATGTAAGCAACGGAGGAAACTTTACAAGCATTTTTCCTATGGCATCATCTCGAATGCCTATGTCCTGGAAAAACTTTACCTACAAGACACAAATACACATGAATAACATCTTATGAAGCATGATAACATGAATGCAAAGATTTTGGGTGTGTAGGTGTGTACATGTATATCTATGCATGGGGTTTGCAATAACTGCTTTAGTGCATTATGTATGTGAATATGAATAATTATGAGAATGATTACATAGGCTAGTTGAGACTGGAGATAACATAAACCAACTAAGCAACAATGCTCAAGTTGTTTCATGACAGGTACATATCAACATCAAAATTAAAGCACACGAGTGTCTACCATACCTTTGGCACAATGGTCTTCTCCAAATCAGCACAGAAAAGGATCGGTTTAATGGTAAGCATCCTCCTCATACCATCTCGGGTAATTCCAAGGTAATACAAATACTTAACTAGGGGCTTCCATCTTTCCTCTATTCCACAACCCATCAGCTGGGGCCTAAATGCTATCAATTTGCCAACATCCTCAGTACTAAGGCCAAATTCCTTCAAATAGTTCACCTGGACAAAGAAGAGCAGCATCTCACTAGATATTACGCGTATGCAATTAACTACAGATTCTCCTAAATCAGCCATAAACCACATATCCACTCATCAGACTTTCAAATAGCATGATAACTATATGACTCCAACTAAATGTCAGAGTAAGGAGTGTCAGCTACCTTTTGGTTCAACTCGTCTAGACTAAAGTAGCCAAGTACCCTGGGGTAGTCAAAGACCATTGTGCCGAAATCTTTGAGATTGATTCCCATATCCAAGTAAAACCCCACACGAGCGGTCACTTCCTCCAAACTGTATGACAATAGCTCCGGACATCGGCTCAACACAGTTCCCATCCAATCCCTCCTAACTCCATTTCTCTCCAAATACCCAACAATCTCATCCAATTCCTCATTGCTCCGCTCCAGAAAACATTCCCCACCTTTCACCAGCGCAACCCCTATAAACCTTCCCTTCACATGAATCGACTTCAACCACTCGGCACGGCTTCTAATTGACCCAAGGTCTCCCTTTGACATGCAAATGAGCTTCCCAATTTGGGGAAATGAAAGTGAATTATGCTTCAACCACCTATTTACAATCAAATTAAACCCAATAAACTTCATGTATTGATTTCTGAAAGACAAAGTAGAGGATTGGATTACCTGATACAGGGCACAGCCTCGGAGTTTTCGATAACAGTCTTGGCGCGAAAATTAAAAGTGGAGTTGGAGAACTCCGGCGAGCGTTTCATGGCGGCGGCTTCGACCATGACGTAGTCAATGAAGTCGGCCAAGGTCTCCGTCAAATTGGTGGCGTAGGTGATTCCGAATTTTCCTTTGGTCCTCATAGCCTCCTTGAACATTTCCTTGGTGACCTTCCGGCGAATCTCCAGAGCCCGCATTATCATCCGGTGCTCGTCGTCGTCCTCGCGGAGGAGCGGCGAAGGGGAGGAGTCGCCGGAGATGGAGCCGGGGAACTGGGGAGTACGTTTGGGGAGGAGAGAGAGCTCGAAGGCTTTGTTCTCCGGAGGGAGGTGGCGGCGGTGTTGGAGGTCGGTAGGGCTAGGGTTAGGGAGGCGGGAGAGACGGTGGAGGAGAGCGGTGGACTTGGAGTTGTGCTTGCGTAGAGTGAGGTCCGGGGGTTCGTCGGGATGAGGATGAGGATGAGGATGACGTGGCATATCGTTGAGAGAGGAGAAGACGATGGTGGTTGGGCGGCGGCGGTGGTGGAGCGGAGTGAGCTGAGTGAGCGAGGAAGACAACGCCATAGGTGCTTTTTTCCTCGACTCTGCGCGCCTTCGATCCATAAATAATGGACCATTATCTGCTCACTTTGCGAGAAAATGTTCATTATTTAGTATTAATTTTAACTCTGAACTTAAAGTCTTAACAAATAATATTAATTTATAATTATTTTACATTAACTCTTTAAAAATGCATAAAGAGAGAAAATGGAAGAGAGAGAAAACACACCGGTCACCGGATTCCGGTATTCGGTCACCGGACTCCGCTCTTCGGTCGCCAGACTCGGGTCATCGGATTCTCGTCGCCGGACTTTTTCCGGTCACTAGTTGTTAGAAAAATATATTACAACACAGAAAAATAAAGAAGATAGAAGAAGAAGGTAATTCCCAACCAAAATAAAACCACAAGAAAAATTATTGACCCCTAATAATCAGTTATTGACCTCAATACTAGACCCCAATAATCCCACTGAACAATACACTCTCACACATTGGATCTATTCTCTTACCATGCACCCTCACTCGCTGGATCCACTCCCTTGCCATGGATCATTCTTCACTGGATCTACTAAAGTCAAAGCACCTGCAAAATGGATTCCGGAGACTAAGAGAGAAGATCTGTTTGCCTCTACACAGACGACGGCGAACTCGACAGGGAGACGAGGATCGACGAAGAACGACATGGGAGTGGATCTATCGACGACGAACAACAGTATGGGAACAACTAGCAAAACGACGTCGTGGTTGACTATCGGTTCACGAGCTCGTCAAGTCATCGTCCAGATCTGAAACGGGCTCGACTCTGGCAAGGATGAGAGAGAGAGAGAGAAGAGAGAGAGAGAGAGAGGTGGTAGTTTAATTAGATTAGGGGTATATTTGTAATTCACTCTATATTTATTGGAATGGGCATGAATAAAAGATTTTTATTAGAATGAAGTTTAGTTTTGCTGTTTTTGACTAAATGGGTATTTTCCCTAAGTTTATAATGGCAAAATAGAATACCCTTGTTCTAGGATATTCTATATGTGTGTCTTGGCCCTATGTTATTAGAATATGTAGTTGAAATATATAAATGACTCATATATATTCCTTATCATTACCATATTGGTACTTTGTAATTCTCTATATAAAGAGCTTCTATCAATGAATAAGATAATAATTCTCTTGTTATCTTTGTCTCTACCCTTTATTCTTATTCACGTTATCATACACTTTGTTCTAACCCTAGAGTCAATAGCCCACCATTTGTTTTCAGAAACCCTAAAAAAAAAACGTTTTTCGGCTCCTATGTCTGACCGCAACGGCCACCTGTTTTCCCGGCCACCGTCCGACATCACCGGCTGCCAATCCCTTAGTCGTCACCCGCCGGCGATTTTTGGTTTCCTCCGACTACAATTTTCAACTTCTTTAAGTGTTTGAAGTTTCAAAAGGTATGTTTTGAAACCTTAAACTTTTCCATGTTCAATAACTCGGGGAGGATAAAAAGTTTTCTTCCCTTCTCCATCTTCATTCTATGCTTGGGATTTTGTGCGTGCAGGTAAAAATCCCAAAATTTTAGTCGTGGGTCAAGAGTGTGTTTGATCACTCTTGTTTCATTGTCAGGGTTATGTATGATCAACTCCGACCTTTCTCCGGATTGTGTTTGATCAATCCAAGGCATTTTTCCGAATTGTGTTTGATCAATTCGCTGCTTTTTCGGATTGTGTGTGATCAATCCAAATGACAAATCATTAAAAGAATTGTTTGTGACCTCTATCAAGTCTCATAACATTTTGGTTTTGTATGCAAGAGCAACGTAACATTCTACTCATTTGAGTTTTGACGTACTCAATACCTAAGGCGAATCTTCGCTTGGTATCTGTGGAACCTTTCATTGGAAAGGATTAAACCACGTGTTTTGACCCCCCCTAGGCTAACAAGCCTAGATGCCGCGATTTCACATCTCTCGCACTCAAAGTTTTGAAGCGCCACATCGACAAAAGCCTTCAATGGCAATCTGTGTAAAAATTAATGACCACAAAATACTATGGAATGCACTCATGGAGCGTTTCTTGAAATGTTCATATAACTCTACTTGTTGAGTTATTAGTTAAGTGGATTGCTTACCACCTTAATTGACTACATATTGTCGATGATCTTTTATGGCATCATGATCCATAATCTTTAGCAGATTCGATCATCATCAAGTTCTCTAGGTCCTCCAAGTTGGTTTGGAATTACCAACGAGACTTGATTTTGATCATACAATTGCAAACGAGAATTGTACATACGCTAATGCGATAAACGTATTTGTGACTGTCCCCTAATATGGGGACAACAATATGGGTCACGACAACAGCAGAAAACGCCGTGCCGATGTCTAGAAAAGAGAGGGAGGTGTCGCCGACCCTAATGATGACACTCCCGGTCTAGACACCAATCTGTCAAAACTACTCATGTCAGCTCATGACAATGAAACCGTTGTGGATCTCCGGATCACTGGTTCAAGATTGTTAAGTTCATCCTCAAATCGTGAATGCATACAAAAAACGTACGGAAAATCAATACAAGGACAATAACGTTATCCTCATGATCACGGATTTCAAAGATTTGGATCATGCTCTAACTACCCATGACTTTGACGTCATCAGCTAGACATTGATTATCGTTCCAAGTTATATGTAATAAGGCTTTGTATCGACGTCCGTCGTCTATTTGAGACCTCGATGTACTCACATTAGCAATAATGAATGTCTTGAGAATTTTTTCGAAGTGAAACTATTCTCCTCTTATGGTTCCTATTAATTTACAAACAAGATGTACATTCTTACATCGTCTTTAGAAACATGGCATATTGTGCCGATTTTGGTCCCTTTCTTTGAAGGTGACTCTCGACACCGCATCCTCAAGGGGGATCGCCCACATGTTTTCTGGTTAATTCTTTTACCCTATAGTGGATATTTCATCATCAACTGTTCAACTAGGCTCATCCAAGCACAATGTGATGTCTTAGAATTGTCCAAAATTAAGGAGATAGTGATTTTAAGTGTGCCTCGCACTACCGACCCTCCACGGACATGCCTAGTCATACTAACTTGGAGTTACCGAAAGCTTTTGATCTTGGTTTCCTCTTATGGTATTAACCAATAGTCATCTTGCAAAAGATGTTGAAGACTTATCAAAACCGGACAATCATCATAATTGAATTCTCTAGGTTCTCTGAGTTAGTTTATGTTCATGTCAGGGAGCTTTCGCTAACTAGTTATGGAATTTATGACCTTGGAAAGATCGAAAGGACTTTATTTTGATCATATACATGTCATTTTGGCTTCGGCTTATGCCCACATGTCATCCGCAAGCTTTAAAGCTTTACCAATGCCAAATCTGCGAAAAACAGCAGTATGTCCCTTTTGGACAGTCAATTTCGTTTGAGCGTTGTGAACAGGTCCAGACGAACCAGATAGTGAGCTTTATATCATTGGAAAGCTCTACAAGTCTAGTTATCAGAAATTTTCATGGTTCATCCATATCTATTTTAACAAAGAAGTTATGTCTGTTTTAGTTTGCAAAGGTCATTCTGCGTAGAAATTTTTATGCACTCTCGGGATTACAGCTTTTTGTAGCTTCTTTCAATCCTTCTAAATGGTTCAAATTGAACTATTTACTCTCCTATCTACTCTATTTTGTAAATCTATCTCATAGATAGATTGAGTGCCTCACAGGTAGTGGAACTATCCATAACATTCTAAGGAACCGACAACTATATTTGGATTTTGTGCCTTTGTAAATCTTCTATGACTACAATACTTGAATCATACTGGTCATTTAGGGATGTGGTTTAGCTTGAATCTTGATGCCTCATGGCACCATGATCAATGTCATAGATGCCCTCTATGCATTGAGAGACAACCGAACCATGTTGAGCTTTAAAGACATTCCTGCTAATAGTTTTCATTTGAAAACATATTGTGAGAATGAACAAGAATTTTTTTGTGTATACCTTCTCATGAATGCGGACTAAAATGCATCTTAGAGAATTTTATGAGTCAATCTAGTGGACTGTATGTCACTATGATTCGAATATCGAATCACATGTTGTCGCCAAACATGATATTTGAGACACCGACTCATATAGGCTTTGGTTTGACCAAATCGGTCATCTTGGAAGAGATATAATGGTCCAAATTTTGAGAAGTTCTCATGGACATCCATTCTTCCACTCAAAACGTAGAAATTCGGGATCTAGCTTCTCCATGAAGCATGATGGTGGCGCCATGGTTGTAAATGATGGCACCTTGGGGACATTGACGTCACCCGAACACAACTCCAACTTCCCAAAGGCCGTCCGGTCAATTCCTCAAGCAATTGAGGTGCACCGGCCTTCCCTCGATGTCTCATTGGTCCCCTACAATACTCATTGCTCGTTTTGAGAGACTATTTTTTAGCTAAATTAGGAGTGAGACCCTCCTACACTAAATGACACAAAATAGAATATTCTATTCTTACATCAAACTATGTAGATAGATACAACCAACTTGTGGACACCTTTTTATGTTTTATGGTGTTGGTTGAAGTGTTAACACACTAGTCACGTGTTACACTATTATCTATTGCTTATACTTCTACGGGCTCACTACCCATTCTTTAAAAAAGTTTATCAGGATATAAGTTGAAGTAACCTGTACCCTATGTTCACAAGCAATACGGTCCCACCGAGGTTACGACTAAGCAACTTTAGCTTGTCGCTCGAATATTATTTGATGCGCATGAATCTTTCTATTGCATCTTGGGGCTATGCAATATTTGCATGCAGCTTTACTATTCATCTACGACCCACCATCATTGAACATTTTTGTACTACAGCTCGTGACTCTGTACGAGGATTAACACGAAATTGCAATCTTTGAGCTCAAACAAGATTGAAACTGATCTCCAATCCTTGAGCTCTACTAGATATTATTTCTTGGTGTCAAATCACACTGCCACTGTGCACAATGATGAGTCATTTGAGATGAATAAGTATTTAGGTTGGATATGAACCTCCACCTATAATCCGCATATGTAGAAACCTTGTCAGGCGATCTCATTCACCGCTAAATTGCGGATTGTCACTTTGATGAGACAATATTCCCGCCATTAGGGGGAGATAAGAACACAAGTGTTCAAGTGGAACAACGTGAATTGTCGTGGTTTGTCCCCACTAAGTCTCATCTTAATCTCAAATGCTTAAAGTGTTAAAGTGACGAGATAACATGCTGCAAATATGTCTACAAGGATTAATATCCTACAAGAGGACATGGCGCGACCAAAATGTGTTGGTATTGACGCCATCACCATGGATGGTGATATAGTAATGCCATATAGTGGCAAAATTAGTGTCATAAGGCCATGTGGCTCCCTAAAAGGAGGGAAGCCCTTAGGTTCGATACTTTCTCGCACTAGGAAGAAAGCGAGCTTGGCACAACCTGATCTATTGATCAGTGATACTCAAATCCGTCTCATAAAGTCTGAATTGTGATTATCGTTGAGGGACGCCTCAATGTTAAATCCAATCCATATAGAGATCTCTACAAGTATTACACTAGTGTATATGTGGACGTGGGATAATGAGTCTACTATCGAACCACCCTTCGTTGATGGATATCAACTTAGTTGATTGGCCTAATGGAAAGATGCGATCCAACATTAACAGAGAGATTGGTCCTTGGGCAGGTGATGCCGACACCGCAAGCTAAACCCTATCAACTATATTTTTGTTAGATAGCGTAGTGAGAACAAGAGCTTAGACTCACCTTATGGTGCAATGTGTCTCACTAACACGCACTGAGATCGACTACGATGAGATATGCTCTCGTAATGGATGACATTGCACTTAACTACTTTGTCAGTTTGGTAGTTTCGGAATAACTGAACATGCAGCTTATGAATGTGGTCATAATAACATCTCTACGAGATCAGAGATATGCATGAAGGTCTTGAATAGACTTTATTCACCCAAATCAAGTGGCTCCAGACAACAGGAGCGTGTGTTTGCAAGAGAGGTTGAAATGCACATTAAACAAATTCTTAATTGGGAAGGGATATGGTGAATTATGCATTTACGTGTTCATTCCGGATTTACATGGACTCTTGATGGATCAAGAGATTCCAATATGTATCAACATCCAAAGAAAAAGATCTTGGGAAGACATAGTCTCTATAAGGCACTCGATGACTGTATCGATGATGATTTTTCATCAATCGGCATAGACGCTCTATAACTAGTGAGGCCTACATATACTCCCATGATTAGTCAAAGTCTTTGCTCTAAAGAGAGATCTATTGTTTTGTATAAAGCAAGATGATAAATATGTGTAAAGAGATGGAGTTCTCATCTAAATACAATAAGACACATCAATGTACTCAACACAATACGAAAGACTTGACATCTCATTCGCTATGAAAAGTTGTAAAGCTAAGTGTAGCTATGCGCCCACGTAACATCAATGTAATGGAAATAACTCATTTTTTAATACTTAATGGTATGAAAGGTTGAGGCTTATTCTATCCCTACATATGAAAGACACATCACAAGTGAAATCAGAATCTGTCATGTTTCTTAGGTTAACTTCCACGGGACCTACAAGGAAGCTCACTCACTGGAAATCTGTGAAATTGGTACCATTGGACATATCTATGTGTCTAGTTTCTAGGGACAGCAACCATTTGATCATATCTATCATATTCAGTGAGTTATGGCCTTTTTAGTAAAGTAGGACGGATCTGTCCGAGAATCTGATTTTGTCAAAACAGTCAACTTTGACGGGACTTCGTGAACAGCTCCTGATGAACCAGAATGTGTGTAATATACGGTTGGAAAGATGAATGTGTCTAGTTTCCAAAACCGTTTACGGTTCTTTCATATGTATTTTTTAGAGGAAGTTACGGCGGTTCTAGTAACTGAAGGTCATGCTGCACAGAAATCTGATTTTCTGCACAAACTTATGTTTTGAGTTCACAAGCGGCCTTCTCCTCAAGATCTAAGTGTAAAAGATCATGTTTGAGGACAATACGGCATGATCTAGTCAATCATTGCCCAATGTCACATTTGAAGACATGTTAAAGAGCATGGACATACTAAGTTGTTAAAACTTCCGTGATTAGTAAAAATCAGGAAGAGCCTTATGATTGATGTAAAGATCAGGGGGAGGTGCGAACTTCAGGGGGAGTCTAGCACATAGATACATGTCACTATCAAATGTGAAGGGTGCGTTGTATTCTTTTTCTCCTACAATCAAGGTTTAGTTTTTCTCCCATAGGGTTTTTGTTCCTTGATGAGGTTTTTAACGAGGCGACATATCAGCACCACCGGCATACTGGCGCGCGGCACAAAGGGGAGTGTTCTAGGATATTCTATATGTGTGTCTTGGTCTTATGTCATTAGGATATGTAGTTGGAATATGACTATGTATTCCTTATCATTATCATATTTGTACTTTGTAATTCCCTATATAAAGGGCTCCTATCAATGAATAAGATGATGATTCTCTTGCTATCTTTGTCTCTATCCTTTATTCTTATTCAACCCTCTTAAATTTGGCTTAAATTGTCAACTTGCCTCCTTAATTAACTTGGTAAAAATTACCGATTTGCATTTTCCATCCAATTATGAGTCACATGTGCCATATATGTGAGAGGCAACACCGTCATTTTATATAAGGCAGTATTACATCGCCTTTACATTTACATAAGGCAGTATCCGAATTTAAGGAATGCTTCAGTTATTATCTAGATTTTGTTTTGATCTATTAAAAAAAAACACTTGTTGTAGAGTATGAGAATACGAGAGAAAAAGGTCTACTCATTCATTGATATATTGACCTTTATATAGGCATTACATAGAGAATCCTTGTAAATCAGGGATACATATCTAAGAGATATTCTAGTCTAATAAGGAGAAGATTCGGTTAAGACACATCATCAAGGATAGGAATGTAAATTCCTTCAACACTCTCCCTTATGTGGCGTACCAGAATCACATGGCGCATGAACGTTGCCTCGGTAAAAACCTTGTCAAGTAAAACAAAAACCCCTTGGGTAAAAACAAAAGACTTGGTCGAAGGGAAAAAGAGCACAACATGCCAACTACAATTTGAATGTAAAACATGTGACGTAGACTCCCACTGATGTCTACACAATCAACTCCCCCTTGATAATTAAATCAATTATGGAGTTCAGATAAGCAACGCGTACCAATACTTCGCATATGTTTCTCAAGAGTAGATTTGGGTAGAGACTTGGTGAACAAATCTGCTATATTATCTTCAGAACTCACTTGGTTCACTTGAATATTCAAAAGCTGTTGTTGTTGCTGATTATAGAAGAACTTATGCGAGATATGCTTAGTATTATCACCCTTGATGAATCCCAACTTCATTTGTTCAATGCATGCCGCATTGTCTTCGTAGATACAAGTTGGTGCATCGGTAGATGCCAATCCACTGGACTCTCGAATATGAGTTATTACAGAGTGAAGCCAAACACATTCTTTGACTGCTTCATGTAGTGCAATAATCTCTGAATGATTTGAGGAAGTAGCAACAAGGGTTTGCTTGGTAGATCTCTAAGAAATCGCTGTAGTTCCCATGGTAAACACATACCCAGTTTGGGAACGTCCTTTGTGTGAGTCTGACAAATACCCAGCATCAACAAAACCGACTAACACATCATTCAGTGTCTCAACATAGGGGACAATGCCACATTACGTCAATTTTGAGCTAGAATGAGATTTAGAAACTTGATTTTGGTTGGGAGCCAAAATCTGCTCAGTTGCGGCATTGGAAGTGCTCGAGGACACATAGGGGCTTAGCCATATGTGGCAGGGGCTCGGCTGCAGCGCTGCATGCACAGTGGGGGTGGCAGAGGCTCGGCTACTGCACAGCAGCGTCGGCAGATGCGCGTAGGGGCACGCTGGCGTGCGGCAGGCGCGGCAGGACGCGATAAGGGTGCATTGCATGCTGCCCGCGTAGGCAGACTGTGGCAGGGGCTTGGTGGGCGCGCGTTGGGCGCTGCCTTGTATTGCTGCCTGACATGGCAAGGATCCTTAGGGGCTTGACCAAACTGTCTACAATGCAATCTTCAATTGAAACATCAATATTTATGTTTTCAACTTCGATTTTGTAAGGGAAAAACTAGCCCAAATCAATTGAACCATTCAAGTACCTGAAGATGTCCTGAACACCAGTCCAATGACGTTGCGTTGGCGCGGAGCTAAACCTAGCTAACAAATTTACTAAGAATGCAATGTCTGGTCTTGTGGATTGTGCCAAGTATAGGAGAGCTCCGATAGCGCTTGTGTATGGAATTTCTGCTCTAAGGACTTTCTCATCCTCCTCTTTAGGACGAAATGAGTCCTTTTTGATATCAGACTTCGCGTGACCATGGAAGTCCCAAGTGGGTGAGCTTTGTCCATATTAAAGCGCGTGAGCATCTTTTGGACATAAGCTGACTGGTGAATCAATATTCCAGTCTCTCGATGCTCTAGCTCTAAGCCTAGGCAAAATCGAGTTTTCCCAAGATCTTTCATCTCAAACTCGGATTTCAAGTAGGTCACGGTCTCATCAATTTCCTTGAGATTACCGATAATATTCATGTCATCAACATAGACAGCTACTATGGCAAATCCGGTACTTGTTCTTTTAATGAACACGCATGGGCAAAGATTGTCATTCTTATATCCATTTCAAATCAAGTAGTCACTTAGACGATTATACCACATTCGTTCGGATTGTTTCAATCCATATAGTGAACGCCGCAATTTAATTACAAAGGCACTCCGTGGCTTAGAGTCACTTGACTTGGGTAGTGAAAATTCATCAGACACTTTCATATATATCTCTGAATCATGATCCTAATAAAGATATGCAGTAACCACATCCATAAGCTCCATGCTCAGTTTTTAGGACACTGCTAAACTGACTAAGTAGCGAAAGGTAATGACGTCCATAACGGGAGAATATGTCTCCTCATAGTCAATTCCAGGGCGTTGAGACAATCCTTGCGCCACGAGTCACGCTTTATAGCGCATGACTTCATGTTTCTCGTTTCGCTTTTGAACAAAGACCAATTTATGTCCAACATGCTTCACATTCGGTGGGCATACCACTACCAGACCAAAAACTTTCATTTTCGCTAAAGAGTCTAGTTCAGCCTTGATTGCATCCTTCCATTTCTGTCAATCTACTTGATGTTGACATTCTGCAACAGAGCGTGGTTCAATCTCATCGTCGTCAATAATCACTTGAGCGACGGAATAAGCAAAAGCATCATCAATAGTTATGGAACTTCTTTCCATCATACTGTGCGCATCAGTAAACATTAGTGAGATTTCATTGTTAACCAACATCAACATTTAATCTAAGGCGTCCCCCAGATACGCTAACATTGATTATTTAACATAACTATAGTCAGAGATAACCTCATGTGAAAGATTCACAGTGTTGATGATGAGTGGATCATTTTGTGCCTTACTGTCACGCCTTTTATGTGGCACAGTATCTACTGAACTAATAGGTCTCCCCCTCTTCCTGGTGGGAGTTGAGGCCGCGGCCACACTGCCACCATGAGAGTCTGGCACGTCCAAGAAGCCATTACTGATCCCGGGTGCGGCCGGTAAAGTCCCTCTTATGGAGACTTCTAACCTTACAAGAAGATTTGCAGCAGGAATAATTGATTTTATCATTTTCGCGGTATCGGTAAATGAGTCAGAATGTTGATAGCCAACATAAATACCTAATCGTCTTTGAGGACCCATCTTAGTACACAATGGAGGAGTAATAGGCACATAAACCGCACAACCAAATATGCGTAAGTGTGAAATATTAGGCTCATATCCAGTTACCAACTGGTACGCACTAAATGGTTGGGTTGCAGTGGGTCTAAAACGAATAAGTGCAGCTGCATGCAAAATTGCATAACCCCAGGCAGAAACAGGCAAGTTGGTGCGCATCACCAAGGCCCAGGCAATCAATTGTAAGCGCTTAATTGTAGCTTCTGTAAGACCGTTTTGTGAATGCACATGGGGTACGAGATGTTCTACTTCAATCCCGATAGACGTACAATAGTCGTCAAAAGACTTAGACGTAAACTCTCCAACATTGTCCAATCGAATAAACTTGATTGGATGATCAGTGTGGTGAGCCCGAAGCTTAATAATTTGAGCTAGGAGTTTAGAAAATGCAGCATTTCTTGTGAATAGCAAAACAACGTGTGACCAACGCATTGATGCATCAACCAGAACCATAAAATATCGTAATGGTCTGCACTCTGGTTTGATAGGTCCACAAATATCACCTTGGATTCTTTATGAGAATTGAATGTTTTGTTTAGAATTACTAGCAAAAGATAGTCTTGCATTCAATTTGGCTAGTGAACAAGCTTTGAAAAACAAGCGGTGAGCATTAGAGATAGCCAGAGAGGCATTTGGAGTCTCGGCAATGGCCTTGGAGGCCGAGCCTATGGCAGGTGCATTATGCACGGCCGCATCACCTATTTCGGTGGAAGGAGGAGCTCGAACACGCTTCAGTGCTCGGAAAAATGGATGTCCATGTGAATTCTTGAGAATTCAGATCATCATGTCACGTCCAGGATGTCCTAAACGGTCATGCCAAAGCTTGTAAGAGTCAGAGTCGCAAAAACTGCGAGAAACAACATAAGATTCAATAATCCTGATGGTTGTCAGATACAACCCACTTGATTGACTCTTAAACTTCTTAGAGGTAAAAAAACAAAAACTCTTGTCCATTCTCATCGAACGTTTCCTGGTGAAATCTGTTGGCACGAATGTCCCTAAATGATAACAAGGTCCGATTACCTTTACGCGCATCAGTGACACGTATCATTGTGTCATTTGGCAACAAGAACTGTGTATTACCTCTGCCATGAATCAAAGGTGAGGAACCAATCATGGATGTCACTAAGGATACGTGAGGCACAATGTCCGTAAATAACAGCTTATTCCTTAGAATAGTATGGGTAGTCTCACTGTCAGCTAGATACTCAATTTCAGCACGAGACATCTACACAAATATGTGAAATTAATTAGTATTGGATCAAGACAAGGTGAACACTCTAATTAAACATAGAGGGGTTAATCAGGAATTTAAACCAAGTTGGAACCCGAATGAGTGCAATTACACGGCATGAAAATCAATTTCATTAAATCATAGCATGTGTTCGACCTAGTGGCTTGGCAGCACCACCAAAAGTGCACTAGCAGTGCGCTCGCAGCCCTAGCAGATGGCAAGGGCCTAATAAGGGCTCACAGGGGCTCGGCAGCGCGTTTAGCGCAAGCAGCAGGACGCGTGCAGAGGCGCGGCAGGGCGCGGTATTGCGGCGCAGCACCGCAGGGGCGCGCAAGGGCTTGTCCGAGATCGGTCGGCGCGCAGCAGCGCACAAGGGTGCGGTCGGGGCTCATCCGGGGCTCAACGAAGCGTAGTGGTACCCAGTGATGCGCAGGGGCACGACAGAGGTCCTTCTGTCGGTATAAGCTCGGTAGGGGATCGCTAGGGGCGCGTTGCCGAAATAGACGTGCGGCAGGTCTCGACAGCTTGCGGTATGGGCCTCTTAGGGGCTCACAGCTGGCACTAGGGCTCGGCATGCTGCGGTAGGGGCCCTTTAGGGGATCAGGCAGCTGCTCAGCACGCATCAGGGACACTCAAGGGCGCCTTACGGGCACTGCAACACTGCTAATACACGGTAACTTGCTGCCTTGGTGTATTTTCGTCAATTTTTCGCAATTGTTCTCATGTTTTGCCATTCTTTATGCCATAACTAATTCAAGGACCACAAACACATGTGGATTTAGCATGTTTGTCATGTAATGAAGCGTTTAGCTTTGTGCAATTCAAACTAGTCATAAGGGAATAAAATTCGCAATCCATTCAACACATTTGAACATAAAGGAGAGATTTTATTGATGTCAACTGAAAAAATACATAAAAAGATGTCTAATTCCATAAAAATTGACTAAAAAGTCAAAAATAACTATGGCTAAACAACTGCCAAACAGAAAATAACAGAGAAAAAACATATAATCAAGAGTTTAATCAAAATCCGCAGCATCCATATGCGCAGGACTAGCTTACTTCTTAGCTACGAAATCTGCTATGGTGAGATTGGTGGAAGGCTCAGCACCAATGTCATCTCCCCTAGTAAAGTTAGCTTTTTGAGCCAAGTACTGCTTGTGTTTTCTCTAGGTATCTCTAGCATCCTCGCTGACATGACAATTTTCGGGCATATGGGCATTAGAGCCGCAATGAAAGCAAGGAAGACCATTGAGCTGAGTTGAATGCAATAGAAGTTGGCGGATGGTTTGCCATCCTACCGTCAACGCTGGAAACTGTACATCATGTACGTAATCAAAGCGGAGCTTCAAGTCGTCCCACAGTTCTTTGGGATCCATTATCATTAGATATTGCATCTTCAATTCCTTATGGATATGGCGCCTCAGGAACATGAGGGCTTGGGCTTTGATCATCTCACTGGGAACCGCATCTGGGCCCATTGAAATCATGAGGAAAAATAGTGGAAGTAAATTCTTTTTCGAAAAACAATCGTGTAACATCGGATGCCCATTAAAGGTAATTATTGCTTCGTACATCGAGGATCTCAAACTCAGGCCTTGGAGGAGCAGTTATCTACAAAAGACAAGGGGATTGGAATTAGTGAACCAATGATGTGGTCATAAAATCGATGCAAAAAAAAGTAGGTGACGCTCACAGCAGTCGTAGCGACACATAATCGTAGTCGTAAATATATGGTGACGCGTATGTCGCAGTCACAAAACTTAATAGAGGATGGGAGCCCCAACAAAACTCCCAAACCCTATTCTCCCCCCCCCCAAACCCAATACCATCATTGAGAGGGGATAGATGGAAAGGCTACTAAGCCCGAATTATGAATTGAAATTCAGAAAGCAGTAACCTTAATTAAAAATTTACCGCTGATGAGTTTGAGTCAATGGCAGACTTCAACCGAGGGTTGGGAACCTTTTTAGCTTTCCTTGGAAGACGAGTAATCTTGAGATCTTTGGTTTCTAGAGGCTGCCGAGAGGAGAAAATAACTTTTTACCTACTTTTGCTTCGAGTTTGGAGTTGAAATTTTGATAGGAGGAGCACCACTGGAAGAGGAATCTGCTATCCAAAAATCAGGTCGATCAGAGCACTGGAAGGCAGTGAATCGGTGGTCAGTGGCGGCGGCGGTCTAGAAAATTCTAGTGGCCGGTTCAGGAACCTTCCGGCCGGTTCTCGGGGTGAGACCGGTGGGGTTGGAACTGGGACGTCGAGGGTTTTATGTGGATATGTAATTCCGGCCGTGGACAGAATAAAGTCCGGCCAGAAATCTGGAAAAAATAAACTGGCAGATTAGGGTTTTGAGAAAAAGTTTGGGTTTTCGAATGGGGGGTTTTTCGGGATGGTTGGCCTATTATCTCTTGGTTAGGGCACTAAGTCTGATAACGTGTTGTAGAGTATGAGAATACGAGAGAAAAAGGTCTACTCATTCATTGATAGGATTAGCCTTTATATAGGCATTACATAAAGAATCCCTATAAATCAGGGATAGATATCTAAGAGATATTCTAGTCTAATTAGGAGAAGATTCAGTCAAGGCACATCATCAAGGATATGAATGTAAATTCCTTCAACAACACTGTCATTTTATATTATTTTTTAATATAAAAAAGAAGAAAAAAATTATCAAGATATTTGAAATGGAACTAAATTTAAGAAGCTTATATTCATAGTTCTAAAAACGCTATTTGGACATTATTGCTTAATGTACCTCCAATTTACTTTTACAAAGAACTAAAATGCTATTTACATCTTCTCAATTAGCTATATCGAGTCAAACTTCTTTGTTCATAAAAAAAGTAACAATTAGCAAATAAATAACTGTCCAAAGCATATCATGGGCTTTGGGCTTCTAAGCCTTTTTTAGCTTTTCTGTTTCTTCTAGTTTTTTGTTTTCCAGTTTTTCTAGTTTGAGGGTTTTTCTAGAGTAGGTTTTATGCCTGCCGACTAAGAGGGTTTTTTTCAGACACCTCGATAAGGAAAGCTTCTGGAGTACTGCAATTGAGCGCCTTGGCGAAGTAAGCTTTCAACTAAACTTATCCTTGTGTAGGATAACCGTCTACCTCAGCTAGGCTCATTTTAGAATGAGCTTCAATTTCATAATATAATAGTACATGTGATGCTATTCTAGCTTGAGACCGTTAATACAAAGGGTATAACCCGCTTTTACATCAAAAAAAAAAAGTTTTCAATCAAAATTCAGAAAGAAACTGATAAAGAAGATAAGCTAAGAAACAAAAAAAAATGTCTACAAATTGCGTCATCTTTCAAAATTATATAAAAGAGATGTCTATATTGCATAATGTTTCCAATTTTTCATAAAATTTAACTTAATCATCGATTTTGAATGATTTTGGATTTATGGTTCTTTGGCAGCAATAGTTGTAACGATTATATGAGTTTTCTCTTGGTTGAAGACTCCAGTTGTTGAGGTAAGTTGAGATTTTTTTTTTCTAACTTTTATTGATGTGTTTTTATAGGTAATTTTATATGAGTTGACAAAGTCAATGGTAACTTGAGAAAAAAGAGATATCAAAATAACGTTTTTGGATTTATGAATAGAAGCTCCCCTATATCTATTAGGCTTACAACAAAAAGGTTAAGAGAAAATTACATAGTAGTATATGGTCAAATTTAAAAACACAAAAAAAGCTACTTCTAATAATTTTTAGACAAATTAGGACATCAATCTTAGGCCCATAATTCATATTACCAGGCATTCTCCAAAACTGTTATGTAAATGACCAAAATGCCCATTCTTTACAATAAAATTACACACATTCTCTCATACCTACTAACCTATACCCTCTCCTCCACACCTCAATCTAATTTTCTCTCTCTCTCTCTCTCCATCACACACACACACACATCCTCGACGACACCCATGAAGACGACAACGATGCCTCGGTGACGCCAGCCGATTTGGCGACTAACGCCTCCAGATTTGATTTGGTAGCCTTCGATCTCGTTCTGGAACATAAGGCGAGCAACAGTTGTTTCTCTCTCTCCAGCGGCGATCCCGATGAAGTTTCGATCCGGAGAGGGATCGTGATCAGCTTCTTCACATTGTTGTCGTCGGAGATCGGAGATGGCAGTCTCGCTAGAGAGGATTGGGGTCGATGGTGAGGGAGACGAAGTCGTCGAGGCCGTGAATGGTGCATCTGAGGGAGTTGAAGCCCAAGCCGAGGTTGGGCGATGGTGGCAGGGGCAAAATTCTTGACGAAGGTGAATAAGGGTTTGGGCTCAGCGTTGAAGATGGTGGATCGGGAGGGGATGGAGAAGTTGCATCAGAAGATGGGTTTTGAAATGTGATGTATGTTATTCATATTTTCTATTGTTGTTGAAATGTAGCTACTGCAATTTTCTACTACTGTTGAGACTTGAGATTGCTACTACTGTTGTTGAGATATGTTGGAAATGTAATTTTGCTGCTACCATGATATGTTGGAAGTAGCAGAAAAAAAAAATAGGGACAATAGCAGAAAAGTTAAAACAATGGAAGTAGCAGAAAAGTTAAAATGAGGGCAGTAGCATAACATTTATAAACAGTCGACAGTAGCAGCTTCTTCAGTTCACAGTAGCAGAACGTTTGTAAACGGTCGGTGTAGTAGTAGGAAATTTTATGGTCGGTACAGTAGCAGCAAATTTATGGTCGGTGACAGTAGCAGCAGATTTCCAGTCGGTGGCAGTAGCAGGTACAGTAGTAGCAAATTTTTGGTCGGTGACAGTAGCAGCAGATTTCCAGTCAGCGGCAGTATCAGCAGATTTCAAGTCGGTGACAGTAGCAGCAGATTTCCAGTCGGAGGCAATAGCAGCAGATTTCCAGTCATAAGCAAGGAAATATGTTTTAATTAAGGACAAAATTGTAAAGGAAGTATGCCACATGACAACAATATAACAATTTGTCATTATTTTTAAATGTTTGTCCTTATTTGTTTAGTAATATGCTTAATGGATCTTTTTGTTAATTGATATTTGGTTAGTAACTGATATGTAATTTACTAAAAGGTTAAAATGCATGAGTAATCCGATGACTACTCAAACACAAAATACAACTTAATCCAAAACTACAACTATGAATTGAAAAACAACTCCAAAACTACATAAGAAAACTATTAAGAGCTGAAGTCTTTAAGGCAGACGATCCGATACAAATAGTACGTATTCACGAGTCAAATCACTGGTGGAACTAATTCACTTGCACATATTACTTACCATGACCTTTCAGCTTGTTCTGCTATGTCGTCTTCTAGGTCCGAAGAATCTTGATAGTAGTTCCATGAACAATCCTTTGTGTCCAGGTCCATGTCCTCATCCTCATCCTCATATTCAGATTCAATTGGTTTGTAAAATTCTTTGTCGCAGTTGCGACAGAACTTCTCAACAGTAGATGCCTCCACCACTCGTCCTCCCCATTCACCACACATTGAACACCATTTTGCAGTCGGCTGGAGAAGCTCATAACCACATTCACCACATATTGCCAAATAGTCAGCTCCAATAGTTGAACCAGGTGGAACATACTTCAAGATCGAACAGGCAATCAACAACATGGTGGTGGTCATTACCACAGATCCGACATTTTTCTCCTCCAATGACCACAGGAGTAGAAGAAGCAACTCCAGCAGCCTTCGGTTCTTCGGACTTGAAGCTTGCTTGTTTGAAGTTACATTGTTAGATGCCAAAACCAAATAAAAGAAAAAAGGATGATGCTGCTAAACATACCCACCAAAAACTTGATTTGTCACACATAAACAAAGGCCCTTTTACTAATAACTTCAAACATAAACAATACTACCCCGACCTTACTAATGGAAAAACTTCGAACCAATTTGTACAAATGAAAGAACTGAATGATAGCTTTATTTTGGGATTAATTACAAAACACCATCCGAACTATGATGTTATTTTCATTTTCATACTTAACTATCAAAAACTTACATTTTTATACCTGAAGTTTCATTCCGTTAGCATTTTAATACTCTGACCACTAACACCGTTAAATTTTGAGAGCATTTTTGTCATTTCAACAAATATATAATTTTTTACATTTACTTTAACAAAATAATTTATTTTTGTGAGGTTATCAAATTCAAATAAAACAATTTACTTTAGCAAAAATATTCAAACAAAAAAAAACTTCAAAATTAAATATTTATTTTTGCCACAATGGTATATATTTAACCAACAATAGATTAAACATGTTTATATAAAATTTGATAAAATTTTCATCGATATTTGATATTTTCTCGATATAATTTATTTTAATTTATTTTAATTTATTTTAATTATATATTTTAATTTATTTTATTTTGTTTTGCTTAACATGTAACTCCAAAAATATATATATATATATACATACAAGAATTCTACTAACTTTTATCACTATTGTTGCAAAAATAAATATTTAATTTTGAAGGTTTTTTTTTGAATATTTTTGCTAAAGTAAATTGTTTTGTTTTTGATAACCTCAAAAAATAAATAATTTTGATAAAGTAAATGTAAAAAATGATATATTTATTGAAATGACAAAAATGCCCTCAAAATTTAACGGTGTTAGTGGTCAGGGTATCATTTTTTACATTTACTTTATTTATTGAAATGACTAAAATGCCCTCAAAATTTAACGGTTTTAGTGGTTAGGGTATCAAAATGCTAACGGAATAAAACTTCGGGTATGAAAATGTAAGTTTTTGATAGTTAGGTTTGAAAATGAAAATAACATCATAGTTCATATGGTATTTTGTAATTAATCCTTTATTTTGTTAGAATAAAGGAGCCATAACACCAACACTTAACTTTGAGGAGAAACCAACAAAAACAATGCGCGAAAAATAGATCAACAATCTTAAGTAACTCGAGGACAACAATCAATCTTACTTAAAATTGTAATATGCCATTGAACAAAAATTACACATATTCTAGCAACAAACGAGAACATGAAGTATTTTCTCTCCCAAGATAAGTAGAGCCAGAAGCTCTCCAGGCATAACATAACTCTAAAAAAAAAAAACCAGTTGTAGTACATAAACAAGAGCTTGGTACATAAATCTTTTATTAATAAAGCGAAATGTTGTCTTGATGGTTAAATTGAAGTAACTGGATTACCCAGAGTTTATTAAACTCTAATAAACTCTACTTCTCTTTATCTAATGTCAAAGGGATATAATGGTACCTTAGTAGCTAAACTCAAAACAAAAACCGTAGAGAGAGAATTTTGCGGCATTACAAAGAGTATCATCTCATCTCATACATTTTATTTTTTTTGGTATTCAGGCTTCGGCATATTAACAGGAGAAGATAATTTTAACATGTTCACTTGCATCACTGATGGGCAAGAGCGAAGAAAACCATACATCATATCAATGAATATTAAGCAGAAAACAAACCGGCCAAGTTTTAACATAAAAACATAACGAAATACCTTTATTGATCAGACTGGTCATCTGGATTTACACCGAGGTGATGTGGCTCCTTTTTCCAATGCCCCGATCGAAATCTCTTTCCAATCGAGATCCATTCGTAGCCATCAGAGTTTTCAAACCCTCGGAGCTATTGGGTTTCACCAAATCCTCGGGCTTTCTGTTTTCATTCCCTATTCAACTATCGTGAGATTTGGAATTTATATAGTAGGATTGGGCCGGGTTGCTTTTCATGTTCATACATTTGCCAACTCTACCCCAATACAAAAAGACATCTCAAAATTACGCTACAATTTATTTTCATTACTTTAGCCTACTTAAGGATAATAATGAATTCTCGAAAGAAAAAGAAAAAGAATAATAATGAATAGCATGTTGAATGAGAACATATAACGATAATAACTATCTTTTATTTGGTATTACATAGAGTCTCTCAAATAATCTAGAAGTTCTATCAATACTGTAATATATTCTAATAAGAAAACATATTAACAAATCCTGCTTGTATTAGGGCAAGACATATAACAGAAGGACGAAAACATAATTTCTATAAACACTACTCCTCCTGATGTTTACACAACGACTCCCCCTGATTGGTAACTCAATCTCCGAGTTCAGATAAACGGTGCAAGCCAATTCTCTTCACATGCTTCAAAAGTAGACTTGACAACGATTTAGTCATTAAATCCAGCCACATTATCCTTAGATCAGACCTACTATACTTAGCACTTTGATCTTTAATGAGAATGTTGCCTAACAACTCAAAACATAAGTTTGGGTTGAAAATCAAATTCACGTTTGGCATGACCTTCGTGTACTTAAACAATCATAACTTCTTCGATATAATAGGTATGGACAAATCGTAAAAATTCTAAAAACTACACACTTGTAGCTTTCCAACCATACAAAGTCCATAACCTAGTTCATTCTGAGCTGATTATAAAGCTCTGTCGTTGTTGACTGTTCTGCAAAACCAGATTCTCAGATAGATCCGTCCTACATTACGAAAATAGTCATAACTCACTCAATACGATAGATGTGATCAAATGGTTGTGTCCCTGAAAAGTATACACATAGACCTTTCCAATGGTACCAATATCACCATTTTCCAACAAGTGAGCGCTATCATGTAGGTCACGTGGAAGTTGACCTACAAAATTGAGCAGATTCTGATTTCGTCTTTAATGTGTCTTTCTGTATGGATGAATAGGCCTAAACCTTTCATACCCTTAGACATTGAAAGGTAAACTGTCAAACATTGACATTGCGTGGGCGCATCCGACCACTATCTTGATATTCCTTCAAACCCAAAAGCCTAAGGCGGCCGCTATGCAACGTCACCAATTTTTATGCCGTTATATATAGGTGATTTGTAGCCAATTTGGATTCCTGAAACCCTCTTAAGGATGTTGCAAGCTAATGTTCTTGTGTGAAACTGACGAGATATTGTCAATTTGGAAACACAACGAGCCTTGATCAACCTGGTGCAGGCTCGTAAACATAAAATCATCTTCCTCTCTAAAACTTAGGCGAGGAAGCCTTTGACTGAGTATATGACAAGGAGGCTGAGATTCCATGACTCCTTCTGTGTTGAGCATGGAAGCGAATCACAAGGGCTAGCTATTCTGTGGACTAGTGATACTCATGACAACTGGCGTATTTAATCCGCACATCACATATACATGGAAGTGGGAAAGCAAGGAGAAGAACGTTTGAGATTTACCGGGATATATTATTTTGCAAGCAGAGATGTGCGCAGTCGCACATACGATATGATTGAGGCCTTATCAATGCAACAATGCTCTCTGTTGTGGCTCATGGTGGGAAACTTCAATGAAATAATGAGCCAGAGGGAGGAAAATCTGGGAGTGTAGTGCGTTAAAACTATGAGCAGATGTGGAATGATCGATATGGGATTTATGGGGAGCAGGTTCACCTGGTTAAACAAGTTCACCAAAGAAAGACTTAGGTGCAGTTTGGTACAGCTTCGTTTTTTAAAAAATTAGCTTCTATCCGAACTTTTAGATTTTATAGTGTTTGGTAAATGAAAAAAAACGTTTTTTTGTTGTTGAAAAATTACAGGTTACTAGTAGCAGTTTTTTGAAGTAACCTGAATGTTACTTTTAAAAGCAGCTGTCACTAAAAACACTGGTAATTAATAAATTTTATCTTGGCAACACTTTAAAAACTAATATTTACCAAACACAAAACTGTTTTAATTCACAGTTGATTATTTTCGCAGTACAGCAGTAGCATCCTGTTTTTTTTTTAAAGTCACAGCATAAGATTATTGTCTGTGTTTAAAAAAGGGTTTCTCCTCTTCATCTATGAAGATGGAATCCCTGATGTTTTGAAAAATAAAATTTGTTTTTCTTATATTAAATTATCAAACACATTTTGATTTAGAAAATGCATTTTTTATTGACAACTAAGCTGAAAGAGGACCTGCTACGCCACTGCACTGATTGAAAAGCTCGATTAAATCTTTGTTTGCCTATCCAATAACTAAATGTAGACTCTAAATTGCTTAAGATTAGTTATGGAAATACAGATTCAAAGCTTTAAATGTCTTTCAAAGAAATCAATTGATGTTAGAAATTATGGTTTTGATTTGTGATTTCTTGGTGTGCCCGAATCTGATAACGACACAAGCCTGAATGCTTGATAGAGAATCAGCTTGACAACAAGTTGCTAAAGATGAGATTGTGAGAGATGAGGGTATTTCATCAACAATGGCTTTTTTTTAAGGGGAATGAAAAAATATCCATTAAGCTTACAGCCTATAACGACCATTAAAGTCAATGCATGAGTAATTCGAGGACTACTCAAACACAAAGTATAACTTACTTTAAAGCTATAAAGCTACAAATTGAAAAGATAATCTCAAAACTATGTCCAAAAACGTTGATATGAATACTAAAAAGCAAATAAAATTAACCTCTAGACCTATATAATCGTAAGGCAAAACAACTGTCTTGATAAGTATGACGCTTAAGACCTTCATTGGTGTACGTTTTCACTCAACAGACCAGCGAATCAACTCTGACTTAACAACAATGTAGACGAGGTGTTACACCTCTAAAGAGCCCAACACCAGCCCGACCCAAATGAAAGAGCATGGGAAAAAGATCAACCCTAAAGCCCAGCCCCTGGGCCACAATGGAGCAGTCCACAGACTGAGGCTCATAGGCCCAATCTGTACCTCCTCTCTCCCATCCAAGTCTGACCACCGCTGCGCTCGCCGGAGGTGCTTGCTACCGCCGTATCAATCTGGCGGTTTCCCTCCCTTCTAGAACATGCTTACGTGCTTACAACCTCAAAACATTGCTAGTCTTGCAAACCAAGAAGCCGTCGCCGAATAACTACACCAAAGCAGTTCAGAATCGCTGCACAAATCCAAGAGATGCCTCACCAAATTCGAATCTGACTCACACTGCGCCGCCGGAGACCGGAGTCTCTTCCAAGTGTCGTTGGACGCACAGACAACGCGCCTCTGCTCTGACTACCACTGATGAAGGGGAAGACCCAACCTCTGAAATCTGAATCCCTCCGTCATGAAGAAGGTCGCCCAAGTTAGACCCTCTGCAACCAAAAACTGGTAAACCAACCGCTTCGACTCTGCCCGTACAACACCGGGATGGATAGGACGCCGAGGGCGTCAAGACGCAGACAAGGAACCGGAGTACGCCGCAGCTATACGTCCAAACCCGGTTTGCTCAGCTCCGACAACCTCGGAGTGAATAGACTACTTCCCTTTCTATCCTAGTTTCATCCCACGTTTGCTGGAGCGAAAATGGATAGGTGTATTTAGATTTTAAGTATGGTAAAAAGTAAAATGAAGGTGCTATAAGTAATAGAGGTGTAAACAGCAAATTTGAAGTTACAATTAGAACCCGTTTACTTCGAATTTGACTCTGTTTGAATAAATTTATGTTGCTTGAATTTGGTAAGATTATATTTAACCATTAGATTGAGTACTGGATCACGCATCATCGTTATTCTTACTCCATCACGGTTAGAAGACGTCCAATAAATACAATCAACTTAGATCGAAACGGAGAATCCGAACGGTGACGAATACAAAATTCAATTCTCTCTCTCTCATTTCTAAGCCCGTCGTCGTCGTTTTGGGTTTTCATTCTCCGATGGAAGCCACCACCGATACCCCAAACCCTAACCCGAGCCCAAGGATTCTCCTCCCCTTGTCCTCCTCCCCCCTGTGGCCCACCATCGACGGTCCTCTTGGTCTATCGGAGGAAGAATCCGTCAGCTACGCCCGTCGGTTCTACAAGTTCGGTTTCGCTCTGCTTCCGTTGCTTTGGGCCGTCAACTGCTTCTACTTCTGGCCCGCTCTCCGCAACTCCCGCTCTTTCCCTCTCATCCACCACTACGTTCTCAGATCCGCCGTCGGATTCGCCGTCTTCACTGCCCTGCTCTCGTCGTGGGCCCTCACGTTTGGGATCGGAGGAGAGCGTCTGTTCGGGCATGTCTGGGATGAGCTGGTCATGTATAACCTTGCTGATAGGCTTGGACTCACCGGATGGAGCTAAAACCCTAATGTATGCATTCCTTCTACCCTCAGCAATGTGATCATGTAATTTTGGTTTGATAATGTTTGTGTATATTGTTGGATCATCTTAAGCTAGTCGGAATACGAATTCGATTTCAAGGTGTTGAGATTATTTACATTATGCTATTCATTTGAAAGTTCAAATTACAGCTTAAGGTCCTGTTTCAGCTTAAGGTCCTATTGTTTATCGTTGAGAAATTCATAGTGGGATGTTTCTAGCTGTTGAGGTTGAGGGAACATTCGAGGATTTTTAGGCTAATGGTAATCATGATAGACAGATGGTGATTTATTTGTTTTAGTCTTGTTCTGTTCTATAGATACGCTAACTTTTTCAAATCCCACCCTTTGAAATATTAAACTTATGTGCTGCAAATATAGGCTGAAAGTTAAGAGGAGGTGTTATAGAAGTTTTATCTAATATATACACGGAGGAAGTTTGTAATTACTTCAGCTTTAAAACACACCACACTGGTCAATGAAGATTTCTTTATTTTGTTTTTCATTTGTTGTGTACGTATAAAGACTTTGTGAATGACCACCAATGAAAATTTCCTCATCTGTGCTGAAAGTTAAGGCCGAAAATTATAGGAGTCAGTGTGTTCTGCTAATATGAATTTTTTCCCAGTCAAGTGGATGATGATGAAGCACCTCCTATTTATATCACTCTACAATTGCGTACTGTTGAGGGTTATGTTTAGGGTACTTTATGCTCCTCAACAGCATGCCTTGCTTATATGACTATATGCGAAAATGGCTAGCTTTACGTTTCAATTGGAAAGTCAAATTGGATTTTTTTTAACCGGAAATTAGATTGTTAATTACAATTCCAAGATTTCTTTCTCTTGAATTCTTTTATCTCTTGTTTTGTTATATCTATATTTTTCTGTAACCTCTGTTTGTTTATTGTTATAGGGATAGGTTGTAATACCTATCTACATTATTATTTGTTTCCATTAATATATTGCTCGCTCCATCGAGGTTCACCAAGAAAAATGATATGGTTGAGCTGTCAGATTGCACATAGGAGTGGAGATTATCAATATATTAGACCCCTAGTTCTTATCCTGGGTGAGGATAGATTAATAGATACATCAACTCTAGTGAGTTAGTAGCTTAATGACCAGCATAATGGAACTGCGTACAGGTCTTACAGGATCTCACATCGAAAATTGACATTTACAATTCTCAAGTTGTAAAATGCCTGAACTACGGGACCAAAAACAATAATGTGGTGCCTCTTTCTTCCCTTTCTATCTCTATCCTTTCCAACTCTGCCAGTTGTTGTTTCAAGCTTTGCTGTAAGATGGAAGTCTCACCGAGTAACCCCAACATCTCATACCCTAACCCTAGTGCAAAATCTCTGCTTCCGTCATCTTTAACACTGGTGTGACCCACCATAGATGCTCCACTGGGGCTGTCGGAGGTAGAAACAGTCAGCTTTATTGGTTCTACAAGTTCAGTTTTGCTTTGCTTGCGTTGCTTTCGGGCCGTCAGCTGCATTTACTTCTGGCCTGCTCTACTCCTGCTTTTTTCCTCAAATCCACCACCGTAATGTGAGATCCGTGTTGCTTTCACTTTGTTCACTGCTTTGCTCTCGTCTTAGGCCCTTGCTTTTGGAATTGGAGGTGAGCGTCTTAATGGCTTGTCTGGATGAGCTACTAATGTATAGTATTGCTCACTTTTTTTTAAAAAAAACTTTTTATTAATAACTCACACACCCTACATATAGTATTGCTCACTGAATTGGCTTGACTGCTTGGAGCTAGAGGTTAATTTAAGGGCTCCCTTCTACCCGTATCATTTGTTTCACTTCAATATCTGTGTTTGAACAAAAGGGTATTGTGTCATGTCACATATCATGTTATGAAAATTGCTGGATACTGTTTAGCTAGTAAGATTACGAATGTGAAATCCAAGTGTTAAAGAGTTTTTCTCTTAATATATACTCAGTTCTGTTAATTTTGTGTTTGTAATATTTCCTTTCATGTGGTAATAGTGTCATTAAAATTGGTAGTGAAATTGTGGATGTTACTTAGTAAACCCTGAAACTAGCATAATTGCAACTACAATTGTTCACAACTCGTTTCCTATATGTTTCCAAATTAAAAACAATTCACCATACTTGTAAGTAGGCTGAAACTTATGAGTTAATAGTGTTCTATATTTGACAATTGAAGCAATTTATGTTGTTATGAATACTATATCAGAATTCTTCAAATAATGTTTCCAGCTGTTGAGACTGAGGAGAGAACATTCCAAGATACTCCTGAGGCTCATCAAAATGAGAATCTGAATATGAATAGAAGTGGCCAATTAGTGTTTGTATGACGGTAATGAGTACTAGCATGAGTATGTCAGTTGCTGTATTTTTCATTTTGCTACTGTTTTCTGTGTTACTATGAACTTCATCGTTCTGCTCCTGATAACAAGCAAGAGTGTAATGACTGTAATCTGACTATACTCATTTGCAATTTGTTGCCTTTGTGTTTAGCAAAAGTAAGGACTTGTTACCCTTGTAATTGTATAGACTCTTATCAGCTGACGTACACACACTAACTGAACCTGTTTCTGTAGATATTATCTGGCTGTCACTCAGTTATGTTTATGCTTTCTGTATCTCAATCAGCTAGTTTTCATGACAGTTTTGCAGTTTCTTGCTTTCTTTGAAATTTAGAAAAATATTCCCACTATACAAGTTCTAAATAGCATAAGCACACAGGGGATTCTAATTTTGCCAACTTTGGAAATACTACGATGCTAGGTAGATGAAGACTCGTTTACTTTAGCTTTGATGTGTTGTTTTTAGTAAACCTGACACTTGAACATTCTCCACTTGAACATTCTCGTTCTGTGCTGCAACTTAGATCAAGTAGTGGCTGTACAGATTCTCATCGTAGTATCTTTCATCCACAATTTCTTTTGGTCTCTTCTATACATACGCAAACTTACGCAAACTTGATGATAGCTCGCCACTTGAAAATTTCTTCTTCTATACTGCTAGTTTTAGTGGAAATTTAGGGATTCCACATCCTCATGATTGGGGCTTATATTCAAATGGTCATGGAGTTAATCAAGTCATCAGGGAACTTCTCCTGTGGTGCACTTAAAGGCGGATGCTAGAGAATTCTGCTGTTAACAATATATGTAAAATGAAGAGGATGTTGAGGCAAATCTAACTTCTTATTTTCGATCAGCTGTGAAATGTAGTTACATCGCTCTGATCACTATCTGAAACATATTATCATAGCACGCTTTTGAGAATTTAGTTGTAAAGAAGTTTGACCTAGCTAGCCTGTCCCGAAAGTACAACCTCCAAAGCTTTGACAAAGTTGATGATTTACTGCAGGCCGCATGGTACTATTGAATCAAGTTCAAAGAAAGAACTCATTGAAGGTGAGGAAAAAAAAAACAATTCATTCATTTGGAAAGGACATATTAGGTCCTACGTTATATTGATCTGACCTGCCAATTGATTATCGGCAGGTTCAATTCAAACTCAGAACAAGAATAACAGTTTTAGAAACAAAGTCTGCTGAATGTAAATGTGCTCTCCTTCTACAAGCAATCAACTGCTGAATTCAGTTTGTTTGTTTCATCGTTTAGTTTAGTTTGAGAAGAATTGGTGGCATTGATCTCCATCATAATATGCATATTATTCGATCATGTGACTTGAACTGGTACTCACTACTCAGAATCATATTCTATTTTTCATCACTGTAGTCATTGCTGTTCTCTTTATGTTCCTTGCTTGATTTTGTCACAATAATAGTGTTGACAGCTTCTAACAACTTTTTCTCAGTGCAACATTGTACCTACCATAGGGAATGTAAATATTATATGTTTGGACTGTCATCTGCACATCGTTCAAAACAGAAATGGGGAAGAAAACATCATTCATACTTGAGATTTGAGACAATACAAGGCCATCAAGAAAAACTGTTGGTTCCATTGGAACTTTTGAGTCTTACAGAATGGTGACATTGTTTTATTTAGTTTTTCATTGCTTATCACAGAAAACTGCATCATAAGTGAGATACGATACAAGATACAAGCTAGGAAAGGAAACTACAGCTAACTTATTGGCTTCAGTCAGATTCTGGCGCTGTTAAGAATGCAAGAACCTCATCTTGGTAAAGTCTCTCAAACTGACCTAGTAGCTCATCCCACCATCTCTGGAAAATTCAAATGCAACTGCGTTTTAACCAGACCACGGACCAAAATTTGGAAAGACTGGGCGAAATTCCAGATGAAGAGTTTAAGAGATCCAAAAGTTAAAGCAGACATGATAACATCATGCATGCATAGTCTATTTCTGGAGAAATTGTGAACTGAAGCATGCATATCAGTACCTCACCTGCATACCAGAACATTCATGTTTTGGCATAAGCCAGCTCTTCTGCTGAAGTTTGACCAATTCCACATCTGCAAAGACATAAAATTTCAGTACTAACTGAAGAGGCATGAGGTACTAACTAGAGAAATATATTCAGACTTCAACAAAAATATATAAGAATTAAGGATAATAGATGAGAAATGAGCAAGAAGCTAGATTGAAAAGCTGCAATAAAAATACACGAGTATAAAACTAAAAGTACCTCCTCTGTTTTTAATAAGATTTCTTCGACATTGCTTTTAGCACAAGATATTTCAACTACTAGCAAGTCATCAAAAGAAAACTATTTGTTTTATCAATCTACAGATTATCCTTGTTTAACAGGTTTTGAGAAAATTGAGATGAATCTTGTGGCTTGTCCCTGAAATGGAGGAAACAAAAAGTCACGTATACAGATTGGCCATACAACTTTTCTTGCAGATTTTACTAAATAAGATGAATTAAGAACTTACTCATCACTGGTGACAAGGATGACTTTAGTGGTACATCCAGGTATATATATTATCAAATAGCCAAAATGCATTCAGCTTTAGACTTCAAAACTCAAAACTACAACCTCAGAAAACTAATTAAACTAATCATTATTTCATTACTGACCAAATGAATAATATATCTGCGCTTATATATAGGTGTGTGGTTCATGCACTGTCACTTGGAGCTGCATACCAGCTGGGGTTTGAAGACGGCATTTGTGGTAGAAAATGGGAAAGGCTCTAAACAATCTGTGTTGCCTCCACCTGCAGACCTTCCATCTTGTTAGTTCTTTATACTGTCAGATAAATCATTATGGATTTTCTCGAGGAACAAAGATTCTTATTTGGGGTGATTTTGATTGATAATGTAGCAAGACATCCCAAAATGCAAAGTTCTGCAAACATTCATTCAAAGAAGTCGTGATTGACGAGACCAATATAAAGTGTATACTGTACCATCTATACAATGATAAATGAATCCTCCTTTTCTCAACGAATTAATTTGCATAGCCGAAAATGATTGATGCTAGAGCGCATTCAAACTCACCAAGTAAATACTCTGCATCTGTGGTCATAACATAAACATATATGCCTCTAAAAGTTCACTATATGGCTTGAAAAAAAAAATATCTGAAGAGATGGAGCCATTCATCGAATTAGTCAGGACTCAGGAGATCATCCAACAACTAAAGTACTAAACAATGCTCACAAACTAAAGCAACAAAGAGACCGTATACAACAAACATTTGACTGCCAACACTCATTTTGTATCATAGAGTCCTTTGCTGAAAAGTGAAAACAGATTCTAAAACTAAGCAAACCAAAAGAAGACGGCAAAAAATAGTAAGATTACAGAGTCCCCTTTGCTGATTCAAATTTAAGACATCAAAAGACTTCACGTTTATCTTGATTATCATTACTTGCTAGCCCTGGAATGGCCAAAATCTTCCAAAGCAATGCATATTGATAATGACAAAACCTAAGCTGCTGAAAAATGATAAAACAAAGTTAACATGGTTCAAGTTCAACAAAAAATAATAGGTAATTTTACATGGAGTAGCTAATGAAACGTCAAAATCAATCACAGAAGAAGTAGATTATAACCGCATTTTGCTTAGAGGCCAATGCAGTGAGCCCTAAAAACTAACCTAGGAACACATAGGTACAGTAAGTAACAGATCCTGTTTTGCTATGGAAATTCTAGCTTGAAAAAGCATCCGTCCACTGCAAAGAGAGGGAGGTGATCGCTGCTCTGTGAAACCAGCCTCACGCATTGCCCTCCTCTCTAGGAACCCATGAAGCCCAGAGCCTTCGACCAAGCCGCACAGCCCAACTCCCAACTCCTTGCTTGGACCGGGCGGGTCAGAATATAGCCATTCCGAATCCGACCCACTCATGCTGAACCAAAGTTCCAACACCCCAACACCCACACGCCCCCACTTGGGTCAAGCTCGGCGACACTGCTACCATGTTTTTTATATTTAACGCTTATGTGGGATACAGAGCCAGCTTATTCTTTCAACTTCAGAGGATGGTTTTGTGGTCTATTTGCAAGCTCGATTTGTAATTGTTTTTCAAAGGCCATTTAAGGGTACTGAGGAAGATCAATATGGGTTAACTGAGGTGTTTCAATCTTCTAGTGAAGCGTAGTTTATGTTGGGTATGGAACAACTCGAACCGCCATGAGTGTTCAGATGTAGATCTACCAGTCATGTTTTAGACCGCACCCCCTTCAGTATGTGGTCTCTTGCTATCATTATAAGTGGGTTGTATTCGTCTCTGAAGTTTCAACCTTATAGAAACAAGCAAGGAATCAAATGGGGAGTCATTCACTCGAGTAGTGAAGAGTTTAATACAGCCACATGATCTGAGATACAATGCACACGCATCAGTTGAGCTTCAAGGAAGATCCTTTCACTCATTCTTCACAATTTGCCCCAGTGACCTCTACTCCCATTAGCCAGCTCAACAGCTGCATCCATGTTGATCTTATTGGAGGAGACCAATGCACACTATATGAGTTCAAACTATTCCTAGGTACTTATTGAGCTTCACAAACTTCAAATGGAGATTGGTTAAGGGAATTTCCGACTGATTTCTGGTGGTCAACCCATCTCCCATGATCATCCAGAAAATATGGAACTTTACTTTTGACATAGTTTTGTATGCCTGGCTGGAAATTCGGCATGAAGATACAATGCCACTCCAATCAGCATCAGGAACAGTTGTGCTTCTTTTGCAGCCTACCAAAGCATGAGGAAGCGATTCACAACCATGTCCACACCTCAAACATTGCATACAGCCTTGTCTAGATATCCTTCCATAAAGCATTACAAACGTCAGCGGTCTTGGTGTGTTTCGTACCAGTGTTCGATTCGTTATAGATTTGAACACTTCCATTGTTAAACAAAGAGAGATGGATGAGTTGCAGGTTGAACAATTATCAATTCATTAATATGGATTGGCCCGAACGAGTATGGGGTCACTAACATCAGAGCTTGAACTCTTTCAAATGGACTATAAACAAAAAGAACTGAAATGTCAGTATATGTAAAGCACTCTTCAGTTCAATTGCCATTTCTGGTGGTGTTTTCCTGAACCAAAATGTGAGATCTAACTTGGATGAAGAAATCTTTGACAAATGAAATTTACATTTTCATATGATCAGAAACTATACAAGACAATGAATCAATTGCACATAAATTTGAGCTTGCTTCTGTCAATACAGAAGCCCTACAATAAAAATCAACTCTGTATCCGCCTGTGGCACCCCTGATCCTTCTCATCTCCCAAATTTTCTATAATATCCAGATTCATCCTCAAGGCTCAAACTAAATTAGTGGCCCCCCAGAAAAGCTGTGAACCATGCAGCAACCCCAATGTACAAAAATTTGCTCAAAACACCACTTCACTTCAAAACCAAGAGCTTGCTGTGGTACCAACAACAGGCACTCAAATAAGGCTGCTGTATTTATTGATAAAGAATCGAGAACAATGAACATTAATTGGCTAGTCCTGGTCATATCTCTCTACATCTTGTACACCAGATGGTTCGGGAAAAATATCCCTAGAATGCCGTCTATGAGAGGATGAATGTTCACCCCCACCATTTTGGCCACTTCCCTGCGAACCGGTGGTTGCTGAATGCTTCAAACCACTTGCTCCTTCCACTTTGGTACCTGACGCTCCTGGAATAACCACTACCTCAGATGAGCTGCGCCAGCTACCAAATACAGCAGCATTCCATGACCCTCGAGAAGAGGCTGTTCTGAGCCTTGCAGAGCCAGTACTATCTTCCCTTACGACCTTAACAGGGTTTTCCAAAGCCTTGAGAATATATCTCATTAGTGGACGCCTTGAGGGCTTGGGATTTAGGCAGGACCTGGCCACAACAGCCATGGCCCACACTTCCTCCAATAGGTCCTCATCAACAATCAAAGACGGATCCACAATTTTGTTCAGAAGTTCCTTGTCATATATACTGATGTTGGGAAGTATGTCATCCAATGATTCCTTCAATTGGGATTCACTGGCAGCACTGATGCCCAATTTACCTGTTACCAGTTCAAGTAACACCTTCCCTAAACAATAGACGTCATAGGCACACGATGCTGTTGATGAACCTGGCCATTCAAGGACAACATAAAACTCAGCAGTGATTTTCGGTTTTGGAGTATAACTGCATGCTATATATGCATGTTATAGATATCTATATGCTTATGCAAGGAAGTAGTAAGACAGAAAAAAGTTCATGTTTGGTATGTCTAACACAATACTTTTCATTACGTACTTTTTTATTTCTACATAAGAAAACAAAAAAAGAACTTCCACCTTCCGTCAAAACAAATGGAGCATCAGATACTTTTTAAAATGCCGGTCACATATTAATTATTCAAAGATCCAAGATATTGAAAAAAAATAATGATTACAAAACACCCAAGGAAAGCACTTGTTTCTTTTAGTCCTATAAGGACAAAGTGATATAAATCTTAAAATGAGATGAAAATAAGCAAATTTTATAAGAATTGTATAATCAGATATGTACATACCAGAAGCACCTTGTTCGGATGACCTGCAATTTCAAAAAAAAAAAAAAAAAAAACTGTTAAGACACACAAATACATCAAATCAATAAAAAAAAAGTAAATTAATCTATTACAAGGTGTACACGCGTTCAGAAAAGCTGAGGAGCAACCATATACAAATTTTCGTAGGGATTCTTGGTTTGACATTACTTCACTGTAACAGTGTCCAGTTTTTTTTATAGAGAGGTAACACAAAATGAGTAAACTTCCCCAAAAGTTAACACCTTATGCAGACTATTCCTTGATACCGTAACAAGATAAAAATATATTGGGACAGACAATAACTATATCTAAGAAAAGGATAACGTAGAGAGCACAAATGAGGATCTTAAACACAACATTGGTGGGGTAATAAAAGGAACCCATCATAAGCCATTTAGTATGGATGCTACATTGAAGAAATTTATTACTTAGACAGCTAGACAGAATCCACATTTCATACGTATTTGCATATATATATATATATATATATATATATATATATATATATAGATAACCGAACACAAAAGCAGTAAAGGATTATCAGAAGCTAAAAGTATCCCAACAACCAGCTGAACGGCAAGCAACATATAAATATCATAATAAAAATATTAAATAATAATAATAATAAATAAATAAAATAGATATAAACTGATGAAATATTAATCTGGGAAGTATATGACTAATTTCAATTATTATTAGGATACTTACTGTGGCAAACGCAGCAACCTAGTAATCCTGCTGTGATGAGTATCTCCTTGAGCGCAGACATCACTCAGGCTTCCTAGCCGCACTTCAAATTTATCATCAAGAAGTATACTGCTTGCTTGAACATCTCTATAATGACCAAAACAAAATATGTCACAAGTTGCACAACTAGGTATAAAAACTATGATGTGGCCCTGGTGATAAGATTTCAGCAATGCCACCAACAAGAGTGCGAACATTAACAAAAAGTTGCTTTCTCTCACGAAAATAACATGCAGTTGATGGAAGTGCAAAAGATGCCGCACATAAGAGGTGTTCACTCTTTACAAAAGAAACATTTATATTTGACGAACACTCTTTAAAGAAGAAACATTTATATTTAACAAACAAACAAACATATAGATGGTTGCAATTTTTATGCCACATCTTGCTAATTTCACTTCTATTCTATATTACATTTATGAAAACTCTTATAAACTAACATGTCAGATTCATCAGTCTCAGTTGAAATCCTTAACTGATAACGTATTACCAGGGAGCTCATGGAATTAGAATTTAGCTTATTTGACTTTCATTTCGGGTACAAAGTCAAAGGAATACATCACTGTAGTTCATTTTTCCTTCAATTTTATATGTTTGGATGTGCAAAACTCCATAACTTAATCCACTCCAATAGCCTGATATTGAAAACAGAGATTTGGTCTAAAGTCAAATTGGCATTGGACTCATTCAAGCATCTGACTTTATGCGTCAAGATAATATAACAACCTCTAACGAGTTTAGATCAAATCATTGAGGCTCAGCCATTTTCTAATCAAAAACAAATAAAATGTATTATCTTCCCCTTAAATGCTAATTTATTTAATAAACTTCTACACTGATGCCACAGGAGCATCTTCAATAAATTTGGTGATCTTTGCTTTTATTTGGTAGCTAAAAACAAGAATTTTGTGGATAGAGTAATATATGCAGTTCAATGAAGCCTAAAAACAATGTAAAAGCAATTTCTTAAGACTTTAAATTATGAAAGAAAGAAAATTATAGTAAATCCATTGTGCCATTTAATCAAGGGGATGTTGCTCGAACTCAACTTCTGTACACACATAGTTTTGAATCTAAATATTGCAGACGATCCCTAAGAATAATAACCACACCATTAAATTACTGCTTATATATAAAATGTCCAATAAGAACCAATAAATAAATAAGTATATGCATCTCAAACAAAGAAACAAACAATTCTATGTAACTTATTACTTACTAACTTGCATCAAGAAAGTACTTTAACATGACTGCATGCAGAACAAAAGAAAAATACAAGGGAAATAATTAAAAGTTTCAAATATAAGAGGTATGTTTTCAAGTACCTGTGCACAAGGGGTGGATCACACTCATGATGCAGATAAGTTAGACCCTCTGCAGAACCTAATGCAATCTTTAATCTAGTGATCCAATCCAATGACTGTAACGAAGTATCATCCAGGGTGTTGGTTTTCTTGTACAAAGAACTTGATAGGTCCCCATTTGGCATGTATTTGTACACCATGAACTTCTCATTCTCATTCTCTAGACAGTGTCCCAGAAAGGGAACAAATTTTGTACTTGACACTTTACTGAAGAAATCCAACTCCAGCAGGTACGCATCCTTCTTAATCGAACGTAAATCAATCCTTTTAATAACCACAGGGATCCCATTATCCAAGACACCCCTGAAGATATCCCCTGTGTGGCCATTCTTCATCAAGTTTGTACTGTTGAAATCACCCGTAGCTTGAAGCAGCTGCTGGTATGTGAATGCATCTCCTACACTAGAAAAGTTAACCGGTCCACCAGCCGGTGGGGGACTACTGCCTGCAGGAACTGGCCCCACACCAATCCCCCTTTGAGTTGTAGTTCCCCGCTTGCGTGAACAGAGGACTAGTATTACTAAAAACAAGACCACAACCACAATCAAACCAACTCCTCCTAAAACTGATGCCAATATGATCACTTTTTTATTACTCTTCTTCCCAGGCGGTGCAGCTGCAGGAGGTTGTGTTGAGTTTGGCTGCCCAAAATTATCAAAACTCAAACCCCTATCAGCATAAAACGATGAACATTCAACCAAAGTCCTCTGATTCTTCAAATTTTGGAGACAGTTGCCGTCAAGAGATGCATTGGTCCCAACATAGCCTGGTATTTTACCTTGAAAATAATTACCTGAAAGATCAACAACACCAAATTTTCCAACTAATGGTGTAATAGCCCCATAAACCGAATTTCGAGAAATATTGAATACTGCAGCAGTGGCATTAGCATTTGAGCTAGAATTGGGCAGCAAACCAGTGAAATTGTTACCAGCCACATCAATAAAACTCAATTGAGGCATTGACCAGAGCACATCAAGAGAACCACCAAGAAAATTGTCTGCAACTAGAATTCTCTGCAAGTTCTTCAAACCCGAAGGCAGCGGGCCTAACAATAGATTGGAGCTGAGGTCAAGGTCAACCAAGCTATCAAGGCCCCCAAGTTCAGGAGGAATGGAAGAAGACAACATGTTGCTGGAAAGATTCAGAGACTGAAGCTTCAAGAGATTCCCAATGCCTGAGGGAAGTGACCCGGACAAGTAATTCCCAGAAATGTCAAGAACAGAAAGGTTCCTGAGATTCCCAAAAGATGTGGGAATGGATCCAGTAAGCCGATTTTGAGAGAGGACAAGAACCGAAAGGCCTACCAGGTTGCTCAAACTAGCAGGAATGGTCCCAGTAAGGTTATTACGAGACAAAGACAGACTAGTCAGATTGGTAGAATTTCCGAGACTCGATGGAATAGGACCATTCACCGAACACCAAGTGAGATCAAGAACACGCAGAGACCCGAGGCTTTGGCCAAACAAGTCAGGAATGGAACCCGGCAGCAAGAAACTGGAGGCATTGAAAGAGCTCAAAAGGGTCAAATTGGCCAAAGCATCAACCGAAAATTGTGGGTTTTGACTCCCGAGTCTAGTCCTTCTAAACCCAGAAATGTTAATCCCTACAACTCTACCATTACTGCATCCAACACCCCTCCATACCAAGCAAGGGTCTGACTTAATGGGCCAGTCCCTGCTCCTCAGACCCAAAGACGATCTGAGCTGAAGCAAAGCAACTCGGTCGGCGTGTGAACTCAGTGGCTGCTGACTCGGTTGCTGAAATGTGGGCTCGAACAGCAACACCACCCACAACAACAATACTATTCTTCTCTGATCCACCATGGCTCAAACACATCCCATTCTTCTCCACCTTATTCGGCTCGGCTCCTTTACGTGGTTCTCTGGTTGACTGTGATCAAAGAAAACAAGAAACCCAAACCCAGAATTACACATGCCCATGACAATGCATATCTATCTCTTCCCAAAACTCTCAAACTTCATCTCTCTAAATTTATATATATATATATATAGGAAAAAATGAAGAAGACGAAAAGGAAGACTATTTACCTGAAATTCACACGCTTTTGAATCTTAAGAGTGAAAATGTTGGGGGAGGCAGACAAATCTGTTTTCCACTTTCTTCTGCTTTCTCCGGCCTCTTTCTCTCAGTTGACAAATCAGAGAGAAAATGGAGAACCCATAAACAGAAATGAAAAACCCATTAATTTAATTCTTAATACCAAAAACCCAAAAATAATTCTAGAGAGAGAAAGAGGGCTGGGTCCTTGGTCTATGACTGTGAGAGGAGAGAGAGAGAGAGAGAGAGAGAGAGAGAGAGAGAGAGAGAGAGAACCCCCTAGTTTGGACCATCAAGTATCAACAACAAGTACAACTACAACTCTACTTGTGTTTAAGTATTAGAAGACTGAAGAAGAAGAAAAAAACAGAGAGAAAGAGAAGGCTGAGATTTCTTTTTTTTACTGTTGTGACAGAAAGTGATGCGAAAGTTGGGAAGTGTCACAACACTGGATCTCTGGTGGTCTGAGCTGCTACAAATGTTTTCCGGGTCGGGTCTCTGGGAGTTATAATGGATCGGGTCCGACAGAGAGTGAACCAGGTCCGGCGCCGGTTGTGGGATTTTGTTTGACCCTCCGATAATCCCGCCCGTTCCAGCTAATGCACCAATCTCGTCTCCCCTTCTGTAATAATAAAGAAATCTCAGAGAATTATTGTGACCCCAAACACTGTTTTAGGCAATTTACTGAAGACGCCCTTCTGTGATTTCTAGGCTGTCATCATCACCCAGATATGGACGGTCCAACTTAGGAAGAAGCCATGGCAAAAGATTTTTTTGCCAATAAGTCTGAAAGGGTGGTCCGTACATCACCATTTCTTTGTTTCGTTGGTTTTTAAGCTTCTCGCATTTTAGGGATATTACGGAGTTTCAGAGGTTTTAGACCTGATTTGATGGGTGTATGGATTTTGGTAATCTTCCTCACCAAACTATTTACCCAAATCGTTGAGGAGTATGATCTCTTGTTTTAGTAGTTTTCAGTTGATTAATAATGTATTTTTATTGCTGAATCATGTCTTTATCGTATCTACGTTATTTTTTCTTTCTTTTCATTAATAGATAATTACAAATGACTCCGGTATGATTTTCACATGGTAATCTTGTTCAAGAGAAGGTCCTCATTTAGGACTATCAGACCAACGAGCTTGTAAGATTTGCGAATAAAAATTACAAGGATAAATGGACTCGTGCGACTTTAGTTATTGATTAATATCACGACTATTTTTTCGTTATTCCGACAAGCTTGTTGGTCAGACAATCTAATAGACCGGGCCGAGCGTAGTGTATTATATACCCTAATCAATTTAACATAAAATCACAACAAAATTAAAGGAAAAAAGATCAATCACAAACGAGAAATTTTTCAATACTCCTGAAGGATCACGTGACAGTCTGACGTGGTCCTCTATTGCCAATTAAATTTTAACACGTGGATTTATTACAACTAAAATATAAATCAAAGTTTTCTACATTTTGTGAAATGACCGTCATGGGTCTTTTATGAGTTTGGCCTAGGGTTTAAGGTATAAGATTTAGGGGTTAGGGTATAGCGTAATGGTTAGGGTATAGAGCATATGGTTAGGGTATAGGTTTAGGGTTTAGAATTTAAAAAATCAACAAGGAAGGTTTTTGACTAAATCGCTAAAATAGTTTTTCATCATGAAAATTCACATGTCAAAATTTAAATGGAATGGAGGACCACGTTAGATTGTCACATGGTCCCTCGGGAGCACTGAGAATTTTCTCACCACCCTAAACACATTTGCCCGGCAGTAAATCTCTCCATTTCTATTGTGCCTTAATTACCTCAATTTCTATTGTGCCTTAATTACCTCCATTAGTCTTTGTTTTCTCTGTTCGTTATGTTACTCGTCCTCATTTACTGATATCTATCTGTATAAATACACACAGAAAAAAAAGGGCATGTATTCATATCCGTGACAATAATTCAGAAATTTATCTGCATGATTTCTTTTGTGAATGTTTATACCTGCCTGATTATGAGTACATAGTGTTATCATGAACTTGGTTGCTTTGTTTACATATTTATGGGGACGAATCAATGGCAGATGATAAATTAAATGTGAATAGGTATGAATTATCACTTTAGGTGATTCCAACAAATGCTGAAATGAACACCACACAAAGGAAATTAAGTAAGAATGTAACGAAGTAATTTCGGAAATTCAAGATTGAGGTGAATCACATATAGTTGATTGTTTTAAAGCCTTACATCTGGCCGGTTCAAAAAAAAAAGCCTTACATCTGGTAGGAAAAAGGAAAATTGTACTCGAGAGTTTTATGACTTACCAATGTCTTATCTTACAAACATTATGATAATTGAGCATTATTTGTTGCAATTTAACTTTTGATCATTACAAAAATCATAGTTGATGATCCCAAAATACATCTGACAGAAGGGTCTAGCATTATAGGAAAGTGCAATGAGTCACCAGTCAAGCATATATAATATCAAATTGGGGATCTCCCTAGATCTGTGACATGGCTTGATCATCTCCAATTCTCCATCAAGGTTTAGTCACATTGTTTGAAGTTTTATTTTCTCCTCTGATTATCATTCTCAGCATTTCTTAATGGAAATAATGTCAACAATAATTTTGTGATTCATATTACAAATTTATAACAATTATTCAATTGGAGTTTAGAACGCAATAAGCTTGGAGGTTGAGGTGTCAGAGTCTCACAAGCAAATTATTCGTTGAAAACTTATTAACTGAAAAATTTCTCCTAAACTCAGAAAATTAGATCTAACAGAAAAATCGTTCCACATAGTCCGTATATGTCCTTCAAGCTGTAAAAGTAAAATGAGAATGGGAAATGGTTTACTTATTTCATTGATACTCCTCTTTGTACAGATGTGAGATTACAAAAGTAATTATATCGTACATAATGATAATAATGACTAATTGATAAGTGATTGAACCGTTACATCAGTTAATCAATAATTTTCTAATTTTCTCTTCATCAGTTACTTTGACAAAGGCACATATAAAACATTTTTCTTTCAACACTCTCATTTGTGCCAAATAAAAGTTAAAACGGTGCATAGGGTGTTGCCTCATGAAAAACCTAGTATAACCAAGTGGGACAAAATAATTTTTGGTCGAAGGGAAAAAAAAACACAATGCACCTATGTGTGTTAGACTCCCCCTAAAGTCTACACTCCCCCTGATCTTTACATCAATCAAGGGATCTAAGAACGTCTTTGCATTCATATGTTTCTCACATGTCTTTCAGATATACCCTTAGGCTGTGATTTGAGAAACAAGTTTGTCATATTCTCCTCGAACCATACTTGATTCACTTGAATCTTGACAAGAGACTGATGTTTCTCACAAAGTATCGTCGTGTTCCTAATGATGATTACATAACCAGTTTGGGAATGACTTATTGATCATAGATACCTGACATTAGTAAACATCAACCAAGGCATCGTTTGAGGTTTTGATGTAGGAGCTTACAGTTTCATCTGCATTCCCTTCGTCTTTCTATAGGGATAGGATGAACCCAAGTCAATAGTTCATTTACGTATCAAGATACATTCTTTATACCTTCCAATGACACTGTGTTGGCACTGAGCTAAGTTTAGCTACAATTTCTTTGAGAATGTTATATCCGATCGAGTTCATCGGACTAAGTACAATGTTGCGCCTATTGAACTTTAGAGAATGAATTCTGATTCTCAACCCTTCTTCATCATCTTCCTTTCTTTACATCCAAACTTCGACCAATCATTAGAAGTGCTAACAGTATGCACTTTGTCCATATAAATTGCCTGAGAATCTTTTGGACACATACAAACTGGTGGATTAGTATTCCACAAACTTGTTGTTATCGAGTTTCCCAAGATTATTCATCTCACTTCGGATGTCATGTAGCTCGTGTTTCTCTTATTTCGTCAAGAGTACCTACTATGTTCGTATTATCAACATAGATAGCTATCATTGTAAATCCGGAACTCGTTTTCTTTATATGTACGCAGGAGCATAGTTCATCATCTTGTATCCCTTCCCAACCAAGTAGTCACTTATATAAAGTATGTGTTTCAATTCTAACTGCAAACGCACTCCGTGGTTTAGAGTTACTTGAGTTGGATTGTGTAAGGTCATCAAACACTTCCACTACTACACTAGCTGAACCACTAAAACTCCACTACTACATTTGTTGGAAGTGTAGTAGCAACTAACTTTCCAGCAAAGCATGCTACTACATTAGTTGAGCGACTGAAAACCTGCTATTACAGTTATTGAAGTTGCTAATACACTAGCTGAACCACTAAAAATCTACTACTGTATTTATTGGAAGTGTAGTAGCAGCAACATTCCTGCAAGTGCAGTAGCAGCTAAAACAATACATGATGAGTTTTGATTTAATTTTGTATTAGGTCAATTTGGTGAATTAAACCATGACACATGACAAACATAAAAGAATCCATCATTATTTGTTAAAAATTGTCCTTATTTGTTTAAAAGAAATGTAGATGGATGTTAACTTCTGCTACTACTTCAACTGGAATTAACTGTTACTACACTAAGTTATTAAAAACCTTCTATTGTATTCCATTTATTGAAAAATCTCAAAAGAAGAGACTTTTCTCTTCTAAAAAAATATTTAATTAGTATATGTTTAGTTTGGTAAATTAAATCATGACACATGACATGTAGAGAAAAAATTGTCCTTAATCGTTAAAAACTGTCATTATTTGTTTAACAAAAACACAAATGAATTTATTTGTGTTTCAAATCATTTTAGAGAATGTATATGTGATTTGCTATAAATAAAAAATAAAAAAAAAAAACACCCTCTGTTTTGTCTTTGTATCTCAAACCGGCTGCTTTTGTCACACATAATAATTAAGGACACCAAATGACAAGAACATTAACAGAGTGTTATTCAGTTGCCACCGCCTACTACTGTTGTTTTCACGCAGCCTATGCAGTTGATTGCCACTGAAGGTGGTTCATTAGCGGCTTAACCTCCACCGAACTGGGTGGTCCGTTTATTTTCCGGCCCATTCGCCACCTTCGGCCATAGAACCGGTAAATAATGGACCATTTTGTTATGTCTAACTAGCTGCTTGGTCCATCATACTCCATAACTAGCCACTTACGACGGCGTATCGAAGATGAGCATCAAAACGGGTTGCAACCGGGTTCCTCCGAATCCTCCCCCTCCAACCATCTTGAGTTCTGTCGCCACTTGAGTTGTGTACGTTCCTCTTTTTGGTAAGTTCCAACTCCTCTTGTCTTGTTCATTTTTAGATTATGATCCAATTATGAAATTTAGAAGCGAAATAAAGACCAATCTAATACCACCAATTACAACATTTTTGTGGTGTTTGACCAACATGTTACAACATATTCATCGCCGTCACTGAGCTAAATATTTTTTCTTAATTTATCATACACTTATGCCTATATCCGGAGATGTGCGTATGGCTTCCATCATGGTTTATGATACTTAGAAACACTTTAACATTCAAAATTCTTGGAATTTTTATACAGTGAATTAGCTATATAAACTTTAAAATTTATATAATTTTTTAGGAAAGTGAAATCTATACATCTCAAATTGTAATCCATACACCCACTTTTTTTTTCGTAACTTAAATTTTGTCCTTAATGACTTAAATTTTGTTTTCATGTAAGAATGATTATTAAAAATAGAAAGTGGATATGTGAATTACAATTTAGGGTGTGTGGATTTCACATTATTTTTTTTAACTGGACAGTTATAATCTAATATGAGCTATGTTTAAGTGAATTTCATTCATTGATCATAAGAAAAGTTTCATTCATTCATCGTAACAAAGATGACGATATCAACATCTACACTACCAGGACAAGTACTTTAGCCGACGAAAAATTTTCGTCGGCCTGTTAAAAAAATTCGTCGGCTAAGATCTTATCCGACGAACCTTCGTCGGCTATAGTGTTGTCGGGAAAGGGTCGTCTGTGATGACTTTAGCCGACGACACAAAAAATTTCGTCGGCTAAAGTATGGACTATAACCGACGAAATAATGTCGTCGGCTATAGTCCATACTTTAGCCGACGAAATAATGTCGTCTGCTATAGTCTGGACTTTAGCCGATGACATTATTTCGTCGGCTATAGTCCATACTTTAGCCGACGACATAATGTCGTCTGCTATAATCCATACTTTAGCCGACGAATTTTTTGTCGGCTATAGTCCATACCTTAGCCGACGACATTTTGTGTCGTCGGTTATCTTCCAAACTTTTAGGGTTTAGCCGACGAATACCCTAACGTATTCGTCGGCTATAGTATGTAATTAAAAAATTAAAAAATAACTGTAGCCGACGAAATATTAGGTTATTCGTCGGCAAAAACCATCTTAGCCGACGAATGATAGTGTATTTCGTCGGCTAAAGTGTGTAATAAAAAAATAAAAAACATCTATGGCCGACGAAATTAAGGCTTTTTTCGTCGGCTAAAACTTATTTTTTTAAAAAAATTTAGCCGACGAATTAAGGCTTATTTCATCGGCTATAGTATATAATTAAAAAATTAAAAATACCGCAATAGCCGACGAAATATTAGGTAATTCGTCAGCAAAAACCATCTTAGCCGACGAATTATAGTGTTTTTCGTCGGCTAAATTATGTAATTAAAAAATTAAAAATACCGGAATAGCCGACGAAATATTAGGTAATTCGTCGGCAAAAACCATCTTAGCCGACGAATTATAGTGTTTTTTGTCGGCTAAAGTAAAAAAAATACATTAAAAAAACAGACGATATTAGTAAACCATACTAACTTCCTGTTCATCATGTATCACCAAAATTCATATAAAATAACTGAAATATGAATTCAACATGTGTAAACTATAAAGGAAAAGGTCTTTGAAAAATTATACAAATTAATGGATTTCGTCCTCTAAATTAAAACTAAGGCTCGTAATCGGAATTATCCGATAAGTCTTCTTCGGTGTCAGAATTTATTTCTGGTAATATATGTCTTTCCTCATCGCCAGAGTCTTCGTCTATTTCTTGATTTGGATCAACATGCAGGAGTTTAAGCTGCCCAGATTCACGGACTTCCGCCTCCGCCCATGCCTCCGCCCATGCCGCTACTCCAGCCGCCGCAACCTCCGCAGCAGCCCCCAGAAGAGGATATTAATTTAGACGATATAGAATTTATGTAGTTGATATATACTTTTATGTGTTTGATACTTTTATGTAATTGATACTTTTATGTAGTTGATATATACTTTTATGTGTTTGTTGTTGGTTATATGGAATTGTTTTGGCGTATTTTGCAGCTTGCTTGGAATGGTAATTCAGAAATTTCGGGTTTTTTTTTTTACTGGAATGGACTTATAGCCGACGAAAAAAGCCTTAATTCGTCGGCTAAAGTTTTTTTTTTTAAAAAATAAGTTTTAGCCGACGAAATATGCGTTAATTCGTCGGCTAAATCCCTATAAAGCCGACGAAATATACTATATTTCGTCGGCCATAGGTGTTTTATATTTTTTTATTACAACATTTAGCCGACGAATATTTTAAATTATTCGTCGGCTAAAGTTTGGAAGATAACCGATGACACAAAATGTCGTCGGCTAAGGTATGGACTATAGCCGACAAAAAATTCATCGGCTAAAGTATGGACTATAGCCGACGAAATAATGTCGTCGGCTAAAGTCTGGACTATAGCAGACGACATTATTTCGTCGGCTATAGTCCATACCTTAGCCGACGACATTTTTTGTGTCGTCGGCTAAAGTCATCACAGACGACCCTTTCCCGACGACACTATAGCCGACGAAGGTTCGTCGGCTAAGATCTTAGCCGACGAATTTTTTTAACAGGCCGACGAAAATTTTTCGTTGGCTAAAGTACTTGTCCTGGTAGTGTTATGTCCATGATACAATTTTTAGCATAACGAAATCATAGTTAATGTCCATTTGATACAATTTTTAGCATCTCACTTCTCATTCCAACAAGAATGTCTATAAGATGACATAATTTGTACTCATTCCAACTAGTTTTATCTAAAATCTTAACAAACAAAATTATTTGAAGACTATTTTGACTTCACCCCTTAACATTCGTAGAGAGAAAATAAAATCTACAGAAGACTTGGCTGGAATCTCACCGGAGTCTGGTCACCGGTTGCTAGACTCCCACCAGATCGATGTTTTCTTAGACGGCGGTCATCTATTTAATTATGTATTATTGTGAAGCAATAAAATGCTTTATTAAGGGATCATAAACCTTTTATTGTGGGACTGACCCTGGCCTGTATTGTTTTTATCTTTTAGTTTGTGTCCTAATAATGCCTTATATTTGGAGGGTGGAGTGGGCATTAGCCCTGTGTCTCTTGTTTTTTGGCTAGCACATGGTCTACCTCAATTGCACCAGTATTGACAATTTGACATACACCATGAGAGTTTTAAGGGGATATACCACTGTGTTACATTATGTCTTTTCTTTGTTAAAGGTGTAGGAATCTAGGAGTCATTGTCAAATGTGCATTCGATGCATTGCTTGAGCATAAATATGTAATAGGTGATCTTCAGATCTCTTAGTTTTGAGCGAGAGAGGCAGAGAGCTCATGTATAATCTTTTCGATTAATAGAATTTATCCGTTGTTTTAGAAAAGGAAGAAAAAATTGTCTTCATTTCATTCATCGTTGTGTTCACATCATGTAGATGCACACTAACTGGAGGGTCTGCTGTAAACTGCGCAAACATCATTTATCACATGTGCGTGTTTGACCTAACCACTAATAGTTCAATATCATTGATCTTTGTATCTTTTCTGACTGAAACGTATGCAGAATATTAGTTGAAGAATTGCAAATAAATTAAAATTTGAACTGCAGATCAAAAGAATTGCAAAAAGTGTGTCATTGTCTTAAGTCTGTTGATCAATGTGGTCAACTATTGGTTAATTAAGGAATCCAATTTGGTTAATTTTGGTTACCTTGATTGATTAGTCACGAGTAAAAGACGTAAAGATTTTCGACTACATTAAAATTTGATATTTTTATGATTGTCAACTAAATATAAAATCATTCGCCAATAAAGGTTGACAAGATTAGCATGACACTTGCTTGAGTACAACCCCTACTCCAAGTTCAAACCCTAACAATGACAATTCCTTTATATCGATAGGGCTGTTAAGTACTGGGGACCTACGAGACTTATATAACACTGGTAAATTGTGTCAATTTCTACCATAGTTTGGGTTATCTTGAGGCCCGAATCCGGATGCCTGTGTGTTTAGAAGGTAGAAAACCTAGGGTTAACTGAGTCCGACAGCTCTCACGTGGTAATCGGTTTGGACACAAATGTTAGTAATTAAGTTCTTACGGGCTTAGTCCGTTCATAATGTGCATGGGTTAGTGGGATGCCCCCTCAATCTAAATACATTTTTACCAAAAAAATAAATATAAAATTATTGGAATATGAGTTGAAAAAAATTGTGTTAGGGTGTATTTATTTAACCACACTAACGAATAGATGTTGTCAAATTTTAGTTAATTTGAAGTATGTTATATAACACAAGTAAAAGAGATTAAGAAATGAGAGAAACAACCAAGAGAATGAGAGAATGTGTATATATTATTGAATTGAGAACTCTCTCTTATATAGAGATTAGGTCATGATGTAAATTACAATAACAACCTTAGTCGGCTAATTACAAGAATGTCCACTAACTAATAACTATTTACAACACTCCCCCTTGGGTATTCTTTGTCATTAGCTTCCTTTGATATGTGCTTCAGTGTTGTCTCGTCAAAACCTTGCCAGGTAATAAATACCCTATGGGACAAAAACAATTCTGGTCGAAGGAGAAAAGAGTACAACGTGCACGTAGCGATGAAGTATGAGTAGGCTGACCAATTTAATGTGTGTCTCGTTAAAACCTTGCCAGGTAACAAAACCCAGTGGGACAAAATAACCCTGGACGAAGGACAAAAGAGTACACAATGGTTAAGAGTATGCTTCAGGATACTCCTCCTAATATTGACTCCCCCTGAAAACTACACACTAGGTAAAACTGCTATATTGATCATGCTTCTTGACTAACTTAATAGTCAATATGACTTAAAAAGGTTTTTGTTTCATATACCTCTAAGATTATTGTATTCCCTATAGTAAAGATATAACTAATCGGGAATAAGCCTTGTGTCAGTTTACATAACTCATGTCACCATATTTAACAAGGCAAACATCATTCCAAGGATCATAGGCGGTTGATCCATTCCATGATGCCTAGGGATATAATGAGTCATTTTCCGTCATACATTTAAAGTAACGGAAAATTGTCTTTTATGCCATTTCCGAAGGCGGCGTGTAGGCGCAGAGCTATATCTAGCTAACAAATTCACATCGGGTGAGATGTCTGATCTATGACATTTAGCCAAGTACAATAATGCGCCTATTGTACTTAGATGTGTGTCTTCTGGTCCCAATATCTCTTCGTTATCATCTGCACGATGATACGAGTCTCACTAGATTTTAGACGATTATGAGTGAGCTTGAAGAATTTGCTTTATCCTCATTAAAGCATCTTAACATCTTCTAGATGTAATTTGATTGATGAACCAAAATTCCATTTGCACTTTGCACGACTCCAGGTCGAGAAAATGATTTGGTCTCCGAAAGTCTTTCATCTCAAACTCCGACTTTAGGTGTTTTGTGGTTTTCTTGATCTCTTCAAGAGTATCAATCAAATTCATGCTATTGACGTAGATCACCACAAATTGCAAACTCGAAGTTTGTTTTCTTAATAAACACGCATAGGCATAGTCAATTGGTCATATATCTCATCCCAAGCAAATATTCACTTAGACGATTATACCAATTTCATCTGGATTGTTTGAACCCTTAAAGTGAACTACTCTAACAAATAGAGAGCACGTTCTGTGGTCTAGAACTATTTGCATTGGGTAACATAAGTCCTTCAGGAAACTTTATGTATATCTCTATATTCAGATCCCCATAGAGATAAGTTGTTACCACATTCATAGGCTGCTTATTCAGTTATTTAGAAACTACCAAACTGATAAGGTAGTGGAACGTTATGACGTCCATTACGGGAAAGTATGTCTCCTCGTAATCAATCACAGGGCGTTGAGAAAATCCTTGCGCCACTAAACAAGACTTATATCACAATCTCGTTTTTCTCATTACACTTCCTTACAAATACCCATTTAAACAATATAAGTTTAACATGGGTAGGTGTGGGAACAACAAGCCCATAACACCTTTCTCTTAGTTAAGGAATCTGATTTGACCTGGATTATTTCTTTCCTTTTTAGCCAGTCGTCTCCTCGTTGAGATCTATCAACGAAGCAAGGTTCGACATCATCGCTCATTATAATTTAGGTGGCCACCGTAAATATAAATATATCATCGATGAAATCTCATTCCAATTCAATATCTCACTAAGTTTACCGAGATTTTCTATTCTCGGGAGTGGGTTTAAATGTTGGAGTGTCCCCCAACTTCATCTCTTCTAGGACAAACCCATAATCCGGATTAATCTCGTGAGTTGAATTGGTTTAAGATTGCGATGGCGAGAAGATTCATTTGTGCCAAGTTTATCCTCTTCTAGGGATAAGAATCGTTCGAACCTAATGGTCTACCTCACTTCAGGGCAGGGACTATGACTAGTTAGCCACCATGGTCGTACCTCGTCCAACTAGGACGATACGTCCTACTAGGACGTTTATCCTTAGGACGTTTATCCTTGCAGGTTTGCAGCAGGTATATATGATCTCATCACTTTAACTAGATCTAATGAAATGTCTGGCATATTATGGGCTACACTACGTAGATCTAGAATTCATTGCACTTCAACTGGAAGTAGAATTCTTCGCACTGCAATATCACATGTGCGGTTTGGGGATCAAGATGAGACATTCTACACGTCATTCATCAGGAACGGTGACGTTCTTATCTCCCCCTAACGGCGGGAAGACTGTCTCATAAAAGTGACGACCGCAAATCTAGCGGTATAGAGATCGCCTGTCAAGGGCTCTAAGGAGCACATAATGGATAGGGTTCATAATCGACATATATGCTCATCCTTTGTTGAGGACCCGATTTTGTACGTTGTGGCAGCACAATTGGCACAGGAACTGCACACCCAAAGCTGTGTAAGTGCGAAACATCAAGTTTGCACCCAGTCACCAACTGTAACACAAAGTAAGGTGGGTAGCAATGGGCCTCAACCGGACTGACATGGCTGCATGCAAGATTGCATAGCCCGACACAAACACTAGAAGCTTGGTGCGCATTACCAAGGTTCTACCTGCGAGACCATCTTGGGTGTGAACATAGGAAACTATATGTTCAACAGATCCCAAGGGATATGCAATAATCATCGAAAGTTATCGATGTAAACTCTTCGGCATTATCAAGCCTTATAGACTTTATAAAATAATCCGAGTGGTGTATCCTAAATTTCATAGGTGAGAGTTTAGCAAACGCAACATTTTTTTTCTTGTGGACATGTGATGTGATATCTGATCACTTTTGTCGATGCATCAACCAAAACCATTAATGTTTAACTGGTCCGTATGGTGGTTGGATAGGTCCACAAATTTTCCCTTGCATTCTGTGCATAACGAGATAGTGTACATTCTAGTCTTTGCATATGATGGTCTAGTATTCAACATCCTTAACAAGCAACTTGACATAATATGTCATTAAAGACAAGACCCTTATTCTGAAGAGGATGCCCGTGTGATAATTGAGTTGAAGATACGGTGCATCATATATTTTTCCCGGGTGCATCAAACACCAATACTATAGCTAGTATTTGCTCGAATCATTTAGCTTCTAGCAAATAAATTTGAATATAATTAATGTACGCTTCTGGCCGCACACTCAAAGGTTATGCAAAAATATTACACTATTTTTCTGGTGATTTCAATGTTTTAAGCATTGATTTCAATGAACTTACCTTTTGATAACATTCTTCTGAAACGTAGATGTATTTTGCCTCGTCAGCCAGACGAGAACGCTTAGTTCCTTAATATTGATAACTCATATCAATTTTAATTTAGATTCTAAGACATCAAGCCTTTTCGTTTCAATATCCTCTTGCTTCATACAAGGAAGATGTCTAGTTCAGATTGTTTCTTCTGGAGACTTCCAATTAACATGATATGAATAAAAGCTATTGATTTTATCATGTTTGGTGAATTTATGAATGAAACTTCAAGTTTCTGAAGGGGGTTATTATCGAAACTACAAGTTCGATTTATACATGAACTACTGGTTCATTTCTGAACTACCGATTCATTAGGTACATGTATTTTCAAATTATAATCATGTAGCAATTGATGATATTAATTATACGCTACTAATTTAGCATAGTGAATATGTCACGTAAATATATGTAAATGCTTCTGGCAATTAACTACAAATTAAATATGGTGAATATTTAACAACAACCATTATGAGAAAATATTTGGAATGTCTTCTAGACATACATAATGACTAGGTATGAAAATCCAGTGTCATTAGATTATTTTTCTTTTGTTTGATTCTGCTGGACCAAAGGAATTGCCTTTAATTAAAGTGAAAGAAATAAACCTCTTCATACTTTACAAGCATAAGGGGCACAATTTGAGAGGTATGCTGGGTTTCTAGGTCCCGTATAGGGAGAGTGGGCCTACTGGGCTCAGAATGGTCTACCAAGAAATGCAATGTTATTAGTCAACCCTTTCGGTAACTTCAATTGTATACGACCAGGTAAGCAATGATGAGGTGATGGAGCGAGGCTCACTGAAGTACACAGCCTCAAAAGAACTTTCCTAGACATCGCATCCAATTAGATGAGCCTAGTTTGAGAAGAATTATATTCATTGTATGTACTCATGGCGACACATGGCGAGCTTCTGTGCTAGCCTTGCAGCTTACGTCGAGCTTCTGGCTCAATTTATGTATATTTAGGTTTGATTTAAGCTTCTGACTTAACATCATTAATATTCACCAATATAACATAAACCAATGCAATATATATTATTAAATCGTAACATGCAAACTTAATGTGAAAGCAATTATATGAAACCGAAATAAATAAAATTATAACGGAAACAATTTAATTCACATCGACATAATGTATATGCAATAAAATTATTGAACCAATAAATGTCAATAACATAGCGGTTACATGCAAAACTAACTCATTTGCATCATCAATTGCTTCTAGCATTAATGTGTCATTACATACTCATAGTAATTATCGATATAAACGATAACATAATTGAGAATTAATTGAATAAAACTGACGCGATTTGAATTTGGTAACCAACAGTTAATATATGGCATAAATTACTAAATAAATATCATTTATGCAGTGATTAAGTACCAAATGCAATGAGTTCAAATCTCATTAATGCTTCTAGCATTACGCATAAGTATTAAATTAGATAAATGCTTCTGACATAACGTTTATGTAACAATCACATAATTAAAACCCAAAACTCATGCTTCTAGCATAATGAATTATAATGACATTATTCAAATTGGTGTAACCATAACGTTTCTATCATTAATTGTGCAATAATTTGACCCATAATGCTTGTACCATAATGTATGGGTTATAACTTGGTAAATGTTTCTGGCATTAATTACATACTCTTAAATGACATTGAATTTGACACAATTCAAATAAGTAACTGACAAAACGTAGATGTTAATTTATACGTAAATAACATCATCAGTGCTATGCGTCAATATTCAAATGACGTTACATTTCTAAACGGATTTTATTCAAACTCCGTTAAGAGCAATATTAATTCATTTGTATTACTAAATGCTTCGGGCATAAATATTGCATATATGTAACGTCTAACATAAATGACCGAGTTAATGGTTATGGTCGTTACTTCTGGAACGCACGCATATACTTGATTTTGAGGGTGATCTTGAATTTGATACATGTACTTGTTGATACATGCCCCTTTTGGTTTGCACTACTAGGCAAGAGGCGGCGGCTAATTACGAAGGCTACTGGCCGTTCAATGATTTTCAATGCCGATTTTTCTTTCCAAAATCGAAACATGAACAGGAATAGATCAATAATATGAATTTGGTGATTTATGCATCAAAGGAGATTTTTATATATGCTACACAAAAGAATAAACATATATATACAAATTTCGAAAGGAAAAACGAAATATGGTTTATGCTTCATGGTGTAACTTTTCATATAATCATGGCTTGAAGAAATAAATCAGAATTAAGATTTGGAAAACTTTACTCAATACGGAACGAGAAGGATCTTCATCGTAGTTATGTGCAAAGCTTGCCAGCCAATCCAATTGCTTCTTTATGATGATCTTGAACCAAGTTGAATGATCATCCTTTGCTTGGTTGATCAACAATTTCAGAGCTTTTCGTGTTACATCAAATTAAACTCAACGTTAGAACTATTCGTGCTGATAACGTGTTATAAAACACAAGTAAAAGAGATTAAGAAAGAAGAGAAACAACCAAGAGAATGAGAGAATGTGTATATATTATTGAGTTGAGAACTCTCTCTTATATAGAGATTAGGTCATGATGTAAATTACAATAACAACTTTAGTCGGCTAATTACAAGAATATCCACTAACTAATAACTATTTACAACAAAATTACATATAAGAGCTATTGGACGGTTCAAATGACCAATCATAAGGTAAAATGAGGGTGATGCACCAGCTTGTAAAAACTATCACTTTAATTTGGGGCGACATAATTTGGGATGAAATTGTAATGTTGCAAGTTGTTGCTCGAAGCTTCTTCCCGGTACCGGTGCTCCCTTGTAACGTGTCAACTGACTGACTGAGGCCAATCCAGCTGCTTATGGTTAGGTCACTTTTGCCATTGCTATTTTGAAGTCCGCCCCATCCCAAATTGCTTTCTGATCGAGGACATGCCCGCAGATGCAGAAATTTTCGGTGAACATGGGGTTAGATAATTTATTTCATCCATCCCTACTTCTCTGTTCTCACTTCTCAGTGTTCTGGGTTGTAATGTCATACATACTATATATTTTCTATAAACTTAAACTTTCAAGAGGAATTCTGAATGATAATAGTTATGTTTAATCCGATTTATTCTCTCTACAATTCCCATATGCAAGTCATCATTACAGTCTAGAACTCGTCCCAGCTGGTAAACGTGGTATAATTAGTTGTGGAATTAAGGTAGTTCATTTGTCTTGGTGTATTTGACCAAGTTTAGCAAGTAATCGAGTATCTTTTTGGCCGTAGTATGCAAAGATGATCATGTGCCAAAAACGAAACCCAGTGTAGTCTCATAAATCAAACTACAACAAAGCCTCTGTTTTTGAACGGAATGAAAGTATTCATTGATAAGGAAATCTAGAATGACATCACCAATACATTAGACAATTGGTTGTCTTATTTTGAGCCTAGCAGAGTTATAAACTATAGTATTATTTTGATCTCTATAAACTATAGAGATCAAAATAATACTATGTTGATGCTCTTAAATGTCAATGCTCTTAAATCCCTAAACACCAACCATTTACCCAGCTCACTAGAACTAATGTCTGCAGACTCAGAAACCACATCAAACTAAGAAGACCCTCCTTTTAATTGAAGCTTTAGCCTAATTTGCCCATGGGTATCCCTTGTCCATATATATTCTTTTTCTCCTTTTTAGATTCTTTTATTTATATTCAGTTAACATGTGTGTAGATTTTCGATAAGATGGCCTAATATGGTCATGGAATGGATCGGACTAATAATGTCTTAACTTCGTTCATCATTGTGTTCACATCATGTAGATGCACACTAACTAGAAGGTCAGCTCTTATCAAACTATACGCAAACATCATCTTATCACATGTACGTGTTTGACCTAACCACTAATAGTTCAATATAATCGGTGTTTGCATCTTTTTCTGACTGAAACGTATGCAGAATTTTAGTTGAAGAGAAATGCAAATAAATTAAAATTTGAACTGAAGATCAATGAAGAATTGCAAAAAATGTGTCAATGTGTCATTGTCTCGAATCTCTTGATCCATGTGGTCAACTATTGGTTAAGGAATCAAATTACAAGATTAATTCTAAAAGTTTCATCATAGTCACAGGTAGAAAGCGTAAAGATTCTCGACTAAATTAAAATTTGATATTTATATCAACTAAATATAAAATTATTCCTCAATGTAGGTTGACAAGATTAACACGGCAATTGCTTGAGTAGAACCTCACGTGCTCCTCAAGTTCAAACCCCAACAATATCAAGTCCTTTATATTAGTAAATTGCTAAGTACTTGGGACTTACTAGACCCATATATATGACGCTGGTAATATATAAATGTCAGTTTCCACCAGAGTTTGGATCATCTTGAGGCACGAATGCGAATACATATGGGTTTACAAGGTGGAAAATCTAGGGCTAACGGAGTCTAATAACTCTCACGTGGTAATTGTCATGGACACAAATGTTGGTTAATTAAGTTATTGCGGGCAACAATCGGTTCATAATGTGCATGGGTTGGAGGGTTGTCTCCCCTCATTCGAAATACCTTACCAAAAACTAAATATAAAATTATTTGAATATTAGTTGAAAAAATGAAAAAAGTGTTGGGTGGACTTAATTTAATCACACCAATGAATAGACGTTGTCCAATATTTAGTTAATTTGAAGTTATATATAAGAGTTATTGGACGGTTCAAATGACCAATTATAAGAGGAACGTGCGTGCGAGCCATCTGAGGTGTTTCTGACACTTAATTTTGTTTATTAGCCTGCATCTCCTAGCCCTTCACGTAAGGGCAAAGAGAAAATTTAATTTATCTTAATTTGGCTTACTATGGTTTCTGTCATACATTAGTTGTATGTGCGTTTATATAAGTGAGCATTGATACTGACAAATGATAAGTTTAATCTATGTATCACTGTGATCTAGTGATCACAAACTTCTTATCTGCCCCGGTAAAGGAAGGGTATATAATGGTTTTATTTGGCTTGGGTTTTAATATCAACATGATATATTCAAAAAAAAGAAAGACCAATCAAAAGATACGTCGAGGGCGATGCACTAGCTTGTAAAAAACTAAAAACTATCCCTTGTGAGGCAGAACATCAACCTATGAAGTTATAAAGTTGTAAGTTGTTGCTTAAGCTTCTTCCCCGTACCGGTGCTCACTTCTTAATGTGTCAACTGACTGATTGAGGCCAATCCAGTTGCTTATGGTTAGGTCGCATTTGCCATTGCTATTTTGAAGTCCGCCCCATCCCAAATTGCTTTCTGATCGAGGACATGCAGATGCAGAACCTTGTAAATATGGGGTTATGTAATTTATTTCATCCATCCCTCTCTGTTCTGGGTTGTAATGTTTCATACATATTGTATATTTTCTACAACTTAAACTGTCAAGAGAAATTCTGAATGATAACTTATGTTTAATCCGATATATTCTCTCTACAATCCCCGTATGCAAGTCATCATTACAGTCTAGAACTCGTTCCAGCTGATAAACGTGGTAGAATTAGTTGTGGAATTAAGGTGGTTCATTTGTCTTAGTGTATTTGTCGGACCAAGTTTAGCAAGTAATCGAGTATCTTTTTGGCTAAACAGAACATGATGGATAATATATCTATGCATGGTACGTGATTGGTGAGAAGAATTATCAAATGTGTCTCCACGGCCTTCCTCACTACCTGCAATATTTGTATTTATTATTAGAATTAGGGTAATGAATAGGAAATCTTTCAGAAAATCAAATTTCCATACCATAATATGCAAAGATGATCATGTGTCAAATACGAAAGCCGAATGCCCTTGGGCTACCAATCGTGCCAACTTTCGAATTAGGATTTATCGCATATGATCTATCACTACTCTGATTGCTGATCAGCAGTTTCGACTTGTATCATTCTCTAATGATGAATGGATCACAACATCAAAGAGAGAAGAAGAATCGATCTCTCGTCATTTACAGTTCCTATTAACAAAATGTCCATCACTGATTCATATTTCAACACTGCCTTAATCTAGACTCGTAAATTTGCGGAGTGTGAGGGTAACACTCCACTCCAATTAGGCATGTGGTCTCATTTGCAACTAAAATGTCTATATAGTACCCTATGTAGGATCCGTTTTCTCTAAAGTTAGGATCTTATTATTGAAATTGCTTCTTGAACTGAGTTCATGACTTTATGAAGCGGGTGGTGCATGATGCTAAGTTCCACGCTCTAGAGAGTAAACAACTGATGAGAAGATCGATGTCTATTACAAATAGGCTAGCATTGTGCAATTACACAACCACACGTTGGGGAATCACATTTAGCAAGTAGATGAATCAAAGCATGTAGACGGCTAAGGGATACCCTGATTACCCAAATTAAACCTATCACGTTTAATTTGATAGGTGCCTACTCAGGAGCGTTTAATTTGGGGAATCAAATTAAGACCTTATTCTCTGAACTCCCTGACTATAGCAAGTAGAATTGTATTACTCCAACCTCCTATCAACTTCTCATCATTACAAAATAACTAGTTGCAAAGCAATTGATAAAAGTCAGAGAAAGGAAAAGGCACTTTTAGATACTTGAACTGGCATCGGTACTGTAGTCATGCCTAGTGCAGTGCAGGCTTGGATCATTATAGCGCAAAGCTGATATGATCAAGAACTCATTTTTTCTCTTCCGTGATAAAAAAAAAAAAAAAAAAACAAGAGTGTGGCTATTAAAACCTTTAAATTTGCTCAATATACCTCTAATTTTTTCTACACCTTTTTTTTACTTTTCAATATAAGCATTTTCTCACTGGACCTCATTTCAAATTCTTAACATAACCTTAGTTATTTGTTATGTTACCTCTTATTCACTCAAAAGACCTCTCATTCTTTGTTTTTTTTTTTTACCTTTTTGTTTTTGAACATCCATTATCCCTACCTTCATTTTTTGATTATTTTTTTCATATATCTTTTTAACTTTTGTTTTTCTCTTTTGTACGTGTTAATTTTTTCTCTGTTTTTTCTATTTTGAATAATTTGATCTCTATTTTATACCTCATAATAAATCATTTTAATAAATATATATTACCTTGCAAGTATATGCGTTCAACATGTACGATAAAACAAACTTTTATGACATATGATCGATATTTGATAATTGTTTTAGCTCTTATGAACTATATATATGCTTTAATAAAAAGAAATTAGAAAACAAAAATATATAAAGAAAATAATAAAGAATATAATCAATTATTATTGAATTGAAAAATCTAAAGAGAATAAATATAATATTTCTTATGTATAATTATTATCGTTAATAGTCATTATGTATAAGAATATATATGTCATTTAATAATTCATAATAGAATGAGGTCTAGTAAGCAAATTTGAAGGTCTCAATAACCGCACTCAAAAAACAATTCACCCTATCTTATTTATATCACCAGCCCGACCATAAGCTCTAATAGGAAAAAAGGTGTATCTTAGTAATAACATCTAAATTCCTTGACAGATAAAGTACTTTAGATCTTATCATCGCATTCCCATGAATATTTTTCTAGTTCTCGGTAACAAATGCATCAGGAGAGGACAATGGTCGGAAGCCATCTTTCCGAGATGAAAAACTCTTGCTTCAGGAAAATGCAACCTCTGATCACAATCTCAATAGCATCTGTCTAGTCTTTCTTACAAGGCACCAATGAGTTTTTTTGTTTTTTGTTTTTTGTTGAAACCTCAAACTAGGAAAAATCACTTGAGACTGAGAGGCAACAATCGTATTAACATGCATAAACTCACAAGGCAACAAATTTCAGCGGTATCCCCACCACTGTTGCCTCAGCAGCTTGTTTGTTGGAACCTCAAGCTGACCATAATCAGTTGCAACAATCTTTACAACAGAAAACAACAAGGCAACAATTTCAGTAATTTCTTTTTTTTGGTAAAAGCTTCAGATTGATGAAAGAGTTTCACGACAAGAGCTTAGGACAAGGTTCAACATATTCAAAACTGAATTGGGAAAGCCATTGTGCCGTCATAAGCCAATTGTTACAGTGAATGGGATGTTCCTTGGACATACAATCTATGCTAGAGAAGCCAATACAGTTCTAGTTAATGTTACCAAGCATGCACAATATAACATGTCAATTCATTGGCAAGACTTCTCAATGTTAAGGCATAAGAATATTATGATACAATTTGATATATGAACATGCACAATCTGTGTAACTAATGAAACAGTTGGTGGATTTATTTTCCAGGCATGGTTTAAAGCAACATAGAAATGGGTGGGCAGATAGACTTGCTTATATATATAACATAATGTCTTATCATTAATCAGGACAGGAAACAGCTACATACACCTACAATACGACAATCACAGGGCAAAGAGAAACTCTATGGTGGCATGCTGACATATTTTGGCTCAGAGCAACTGTCTATGGAGCTATTGTCATCATGCCCAAACATGGGACTGGATTTCCTTTTCCTCAGCACTAATCTCATCTTAGGTGAGTTTGAGTTATATATAGGTGCTTTGCATTGTTTTCTTGTACTATTCTCCTATGTATCTAATTGCAACGTTCTTTTTGACATTGGTATAAGATAACGATGTTGAAGAGGTTGTAAAACAAGGTAACAGACTGGCATTGCCTACGAATATGTCAGTTGCACATACCACTCATGGGAAGCCATGGCCTCTCTTCCCATGTTCTGAAAAAAGTAGGTCAGGCCATTCATGTTTTGTTACCCTTGCAAATCTAGGCCAACGCATATAATTACTAAAAATAGTACGGCAATGAATATAACATGAGATTTGTGACAAGATGACATTTCAATGAGTCAAACTGCTGATTTGGCTATCACTTCTATCTTTTTTAAAAGGGCAACTGTAAATTGAACCAGCAATCTTCCAATCTTATTTCTCTTTTTTGGCATCTCAGATATCTTTACAATGGAGGTTGAAAAGGGAAAGACGTACCTGCTACGGATCGTCAATGCTGCACTCAATGACGAGCTATTCTTTGCAATAGCTGGCCACAACTTGACAGTGGTAGAGAATGATTCAGTATATACCGAACCATTTACGTCTCAATGAATATAACATATGAGATTTGTGACAAGATGACATTTCAATGAGTCAAACTGCTTATTTGGCTATCACTTCTATCTTTTTTAAAGGGCAACTGTAAATTGAACCAGCAATCTTCCAATCTTATTTCTCTTTTTTGGCATCTCAGATATCTTTACAATGGAGGTTGAAAAGGGAAAGACGTACCTGCTAAGGATCGTCAATGCTGCACTCAATGACGAGCTATTCTTTGTAATAGCTGGCCACAACTTGACAGTGGTAGAGAATGATTCAGTATATAGCGAACCATTTACGTCTCACGCAATACTAATAGCACCAGGCCACACCACAAATGTTCATGTTCAGGCAAACCAAGTCCCCAGTAGATACTTCATGGCTACAAGGTCATTCATGGATGTACCTCTTTCCATAAACAACAAAACTGCCACTGCAATCCTAAAATATAAAAGCATCCCCAATTCTGTTCTGCCAGTCCTTCCCAACTTCCAGCACTCAATGACACAACATTTGTGCTGAGTTACAACAGGAAGCTGAGAAGCCTAGACACAGTAAAGTACCCGGAAAATGTACCTCTTGAAGTGGATAGACATCTTAACACATCTCGCTGCTTCTTTGAACAACATCACTTTCGTGATGCCTGGAGTTGGACTGCTTCAAGCTCATTACTTCAACATCACGGGGGTATTTTCTACCGATTTCCCTGACCACCGGCCAACACAGTTCAATTACACAGTTGCACCACTCACTGCCAACGTTGGAACTAAACTAGAAACTCGGCTAAGCAAGATTTCCTTTAATTCGACAGTAGAGTTGGTGACGCAAGATACCAATCTTCTCACAGTGGAATCCCATCCACTCCACCTTCACAATTTCTTCATTGTTGGGACCGGAGTGGGGAACTTTGACCCCAAGAAAGAGCCAGCTAATTTTAACATAGTGGATCCAAAATGCAGACTTGCAGAGATCTGCAAACATTGATTCAAAGAACTCGTGATTGACGAGACCAATAAAATGTGTACTCAACAGTCAATACAATCTATCTAATTAATCCCTCTTTTCTCAACAAATTAGCAGAGCCGAAATTGCTTCATACTAGAGTTCACTCAGACTCACCAAGAAAATATTCAGCATTTGTGATCACTGATCACAAGCTAAGTATATGTCTGCCAATCATCAAATTTACTCAGGAGATCATCCAGCAATTAAACAATGGGCACTGAGAAAGGAGATAAGGGTCACCAATTACTAAACCAACAAAGAGAACAGATACATACATTTGACTGTTAACACTGATTTTGTATCAAAGAGTATCCTCAGTGGATAGCTAACTTACTTGATGAAATAGTATGGCCTGAAATGAGAGAACATGCATGTGCAATATCCAACCTAAAGCCATCATATTTAATCTTGTTCTTTGAACTACAAATAAACCATAAAAGATGTGACAAAGCATGCTGACCACAATTCCCTTCTTTGCATCAGTTGATGACCCAATAGAAACAATTCGGAGAACGTAATGCAACGGAAATAAATATATCACTGGACACACAACTTATTGCAGAACCATGCATATCCTTCCATAACTTAACGGCTCAAAAGTGGGAAGAAGCACTAAGGCCAACAGTAAATGCCACTGAGTCCAATTGAGTAAGGCAACAATGAGTTACTTATTGAAACAGCAAGCTGGGAAAAATCAATTGAAAGTGGCAACAATCGTATTAGCAAATCCTCACAAGGCAACAAATCTCATAATTCTCCCCAACACTATTGCCTCACTGGCTTGTTTGTTGGAACTTCAAGCTTGGCATCATAAACTGACAAGGAAACAATTTCAATAGCATCCCCCAACAATGCTTTTATCTCAGAGCTAGGCATCCTTTTTAGGGACCAATAATTCCGACTAGTCTTTCTGAAACTTTCAGATACCCTTATTTCAGAGGGATCAAAATAATCAAATGGCGACCTCGACCCAATTCTTACTTAGTAACAATAATCATGGGAATGATGAAAAAGATGAAACCCAATCAAAAATAGTTCCTCAACCCCAAAGAAAAGAGGGAGCACCAATACTTTGAATTAAAATTTCACGCTTGTCAATCTCATATTACTCTAGGGTTTTTTTTCTTTTTCATTATACCTTGCATATCCACTGACACAAATCGAAGGGCTAAATCGGGACAATTGAACATCCGAAACCCGCCGCCGCCGCCGCCGCGAGTATATCTGAAATTGAATCAAGGAGAAACAGAATCAAAAACCAAGAAGCGAAACCGAAGAGAATCACAGATCCTTGTTGTGAGATTCAATTGAATTGAAAAAGACGACTACCGAAACTGAGAAGAATCAAACGAAAGAGAAAAGAAAAGAGAACGCTTGAGGATTTTACCTTGTGGCGGTGAACAACGGCGGTGGTGGTTGGCCGTATCTGGGAGCGGATCTAGTTTACCCAAACAATTTTGCATTTCAAAAATTGAATCAGAGAGAGAGAAAAAAAGAGAGAGAGGATTCAAAATTGAAATGAGAGAAATAGAGACGTTACTCGCCTCTCTCTTTCGTTTCTTTTTTTTTCTTTTTTTTTTGAGGAAATACCACTGCCTCATTTATAAACAAAAATATCGCGTATATTTTTTCTTATGAAAGGCAAATTAAAAAAAAAGGTAATATTAAAGAAATTACAATCTGCAATTAAATGATAAATTATGAATGAATGAATTTTTTTTTAAAATGTACCAACCACCACCGCCGGCTTCACCACCATCGCCCGCAGCCGTCTGGGCACTACCGACCGCCAGACCGGTCCCGTTCGGACCTCCGCCACCTCCTCTCTCTTCCTGGGCCGGTGACCGGCCGTGTAACGCCGTCGTTCGCGAGAAAGTTCGCCGGAAACGCCTATTGCACTTTTGCCGGAGTTCTCTCCTTCGGCCACCATAGGTCGGGATTTTTGGCTCATCTTGTAGCTCTCATCAAGGACGTGAGGATGATCGTGTTGGGAGACCTCGAATCGACGGCATGCTTAGTCGTATGCTGTGAGTGGACCTTTGATTTGAATGTCATGTATGCACTAGAGTTTATTTAATTTTCAAAAGCATATTGGAGATTTAATATTTTCTTGGAGTAATGAGTTCCATTTATTTTTCGTGAACTCTCTTGAGCATTTTATTTGACATGTGGGTCATGTCAAGTGATTTATTTTATTTACACAAGATTTCCAGGTACAGTTGGGAACTGTACTGAGTTCAATGGATCTAAATATTATTGGTTTTATTTTGATGACTTTGAGTTTTATAAATGATTTCCGAAAATGGGATTTTCGGTAGTTCTCCATCATAATTTAATTGTTTATTTGAGGCATAATGATTTTGACTTGGAGAATATTTTAGCGAGTATTTTGAAGTGGAGATATTATTATTTATGATTTATATGCGATATTGAAACCTCGCTTATATTTATAAATTTGAGAATATTTTGACGTGTGAGACACGTCATTGAGTTTTAATACAATTTTTTATGATGATTTTCAAGTACGGTTGGGAGCTGTACCATTCGTATGATCTTGGGGAAGATCAGTGGATTTAAATGTTTTCGTATGGTTTTAGTCACCATAATATATGGTCGATTATACTGATTATTACTAGCTAGCCATTATTTAGCGGTCCTCATCATATGTGAGTAGAGCGCTTAGCATGGGACGCTATTATAGTCTTACCAGCGGTCCTCATCATATGAGAGTAGAGCGCTTAGCGTGGGACGCTATTATCGCCTGGGAGGCAACCGATCGGTATATATAAATATATATATATATATATATATATATATTGTTCGCTAGCTATTATTTAGCGGTTCTCATCATATGTGAGTAGAACACTTAATGTGGGACGCTATTATAGTCTTACCAACGGTCCTCATCATATGAGAGTAAAACGCTTAGCGTGGGACGCTATTATAGCTTAGGAGGCACCGACCCGAGCCTAGGAGGCTCCTTTTACATGGTGATAACTCTTCCCCTTATTTATTTTTCTCTATTATAATCGATTAAAGTTGCGTGCAACCAAGTTTTAAAGTTGAAACATGGGAAAATATTTAAATTACGTATTTGTTAAATTATTTATTTTATTTTTGTCCACTCATTTTAACGTTTTTTAATTACTTTCCCCTGGGCCCTTTGGTTTTAAATGTCCAGTATGCAGGATAAGTTTAAATGAGGTCGAGCGTACATGGAGTCTGAGGCATAGTCAGAGGCTGCTTTAGCTTAATCTTTATTCATTGTTATTCTTTCATTATTAGATATGCTCTGATAACCAGTTAGTGAATTAATTTTGAGTATTGTTGGTTGTGGGATTATTTTAGTTGAGTAATTGATTTATAAGGAGATGTGATGAATTTGGGGAGCAAGAAGGCTCTAGGTGTTGAGGATGGATGTTTGGTTATAGAAGTGTTAAGTTGGATTTTTCAGGTAAGGGTTGTCCATCTTCAAGGAAGGTTATGCTGAATATTCGGTAAATTTTGCTTGAAGGTGGACCCCGCATGACTTACCTCGGGTTTCAGGGTGAAATTAGGGGTGAATCATGACAAGAAATTAGAAGAGGTTTTGGAATTTGATGATTAGGGTTGATCTTTATAAACTTGAAGAAGATTGAAGAGGAGAAACATACAGAAGTTCAATCCTTATTGTTTCTGCTGACACTCAAGGATCTTATTGTTGTCGTTAACATTCAAGGATGATTGAGATGAAAAACTGATTATTAGCAAGAAGAAAGTGACGATGAATTTTTTTCTCTGCGTTCCTAAAAATATAAAAAGCCAAAAAAAAAATGAAAATTGGAATATGAAAACTAAGAAGAAATAAAAAAGAGAATTTAAGGGTAAATTGGTCATCTTTTTTTTTGTCTGAGGGTAAATTAGTCATCTTAATGGCTATATATATATATCAATCTTAGGTTGAGATGAAAACATGAGATATCAATCTGATATTTTTAAAACTTGATATACCAAAGTTTATAAGGAGCAAAAGTTCGTATACCATTCAGACGAATTTCTCAAAATAAAAAGGAGTGTGGATTTCAAATCATAGAGTGCAAATTTCACTTCCCTAAATAAATCCTCACTGTTAACTTTTGAACGAGCTACTTCTCAAATTGGCATTGCACCGCATTGTAATCCAATCGCCAGATTTAGTGGTTGTGTTGTCGCCCCTGGGTTCTTCAAGAATTTGCTGAAGGGCCTGTTAATCAATGATGGATTCGATACGGAACAATAATTGTATGTTTTCATATACTATAGTGTTGAGCTTTTGGTTTTAATAAAAATCTTTAACTGATCCAATTTCTAATCCAACTTATATGCCGTTGTTCCGAACACTGGATAAGATTGTGATTTTTTCCAATCCAATCTATTCAATAGTCCAATCTGAATCAGACATGTATACTTACGTTTGTAGTAGTCCTCAGATTGGCTAGTATAGGTTTAAATCACAATACGACCGTACAAAGTTGGAAACTCATCCATCATTTATTCACAATCTATATCAAAGAACGATGACAAGCGTGACACGTGATCCACCATTGCATCGATAGTCTCAACATTACAATCAATAAGGTGTTGAGTTTTAATCACAAATATATCTCGGTTAGTTGAGTATGATATTTTGTTTATTTTATTTGTTACTTGCATATGTGGGATCTTTTCACTCTATTACGTCTCCTCACTTGTAACCTAACTAATTTTTTAGGTCTGCAAGTGAAATTCTCTCAATCTCATTCTGACATCAGAAATTGGTACATTAATCAGTCCATTTCACTTCGGAAATCGATACATATGATCCAGGACCCATAACAAACATTTTGAAAGAAATCATTCGAAATTTTCAGATGACCATACGAGGAACCCAAATTTAGGCCCATCATGATTGGATACACAATTAAAGATGGACCGGCTCTGTAACTATGTCAATCAGAGAATAACTCTATCTGTGTCTACTATTATATATACTAATATCGTTCAACTTATAAACCTGAAATGTGTTGGATTGCAATCACAAAAAGACCTCGATATAATTATATAGAGAAAATGACATTCCACTACCCTAAACAGTTGCATAAAACAGAAAACCCACATTTCAAAAGATTTAAACAAATAAGGACATGAGCTTAGGCCCAAAACCAATAGTCTTAGGCGTGCATTATGTTACCTTAGGACCAAAATACCTTATGTTACAATTAAAATTATGAATACTACCACAATCTGATCTGGTTTTAACGCACTCTCTTTCTCCAATCTATCATATTTTCATATCTGATTCTCTCTCTCTCTCTCTCTCTCTCTCAACGATGGCCAGCACCGCGGCACTCGAAGATGGTCAACACCTGATGCCTGACTGATTATCGACGCTTGTCGATCGACGACAACTTCGAATGGTCGACGATGAAGATTTCCAACAATCGATGACGATGATTTCTAACGATTGATGTCGACGACACCTGAAGCTTGACGATGAGGGACGAGAGAAGCTCGACGAAGGACGTTGGACACTCGACAACGAAGCCTTGGACCAACGCCTTCATTCTCTACAATGGATTTGAAAATGTTTTGTGTTTTATAGAAATTATGGTACTCTACTCCAATTCATTTTCGAGTACGTGTAGAGGCTGTGTTTAGGATTTGGAAGAGAAGGTGAGTCAATTGGGGGTTAGGGATTTGAAAGGTGATGAGGGCAAAATTGAGGTGAGAAAGAATGAAATTCACTTAGAACCAGAAGTGAAATCAGTTTGGGTCTTAGTGATTTAGAAATGTTGTCAATGTCTATGGGTTTATGGCATTGGATGGATGAATGCATAAAACTGTAGAATTGAATGAGACTCAATCTTTATGTAGTAGCAGAAACTTGAAAAACATGAGTGCAGTAGCATAACTACAACAAGGGTACATCGAGTGTAGTAGCAAAATAAAAAGAAAACGAGTATGAGGGCTCTACAATAGCAGAGACAATGACGAGTGTTGTAGTAGAACCGAACAGTAGCATAATTCATAAATAAACTTTCCCTAATCAATAGTAGTAGTCATAAATATTTTTTCTGTCAATACTGCATTTACTGAAACTGCTACTACACTAACCGAACCAATAAAAACCTGCTATAAGAGCATGTACTGAAAATAGCTGCTACTATATTTGCTGAGCCGTTAAAAACCTGCCACTGCACTTACTGAAGCTAATACTACACTAGCTGAACCATTAAAACCATGCTACTACATTTGTTAGAAGTGTGGTAGCAACTAACTCTCCAGTAAAATATGTTACTACATTAGTTGAACCATTGAAAACCTGCTACTGTAGTTATTGAAACTACTACTACACTAGTTGAATCACTACAAATCCGCTACTACATTTCTTGGAAGAGTAGCAGCAGCAGCAACAACATTCCAGCAAATGCAGTAGCAGCTAAAACAATACATGGTGGGGTCTAATTTAATTTGATATATTTTGTATAAGATCAGTTTAGTAAATTAACCCATGACACATGACAAGCAGAAAAGAATTCATCTTTATTTGTTAAAAACTATCCTTATTTGTTTAGGGATGTGAAATCCACATCCTAAATTGTAATCCACACACCCACTTTCCATTTTAGTAATCATTATCATATAAAGACAAAATTTAAGTCTCTAAGGACAAAATTTAAGTTGTTAAAAAAAGAAAGTAGGTATGTGGATTACAATTTGAGGTGTACAGATTTTACTATTATTTGTTTAACAACAACAGAAGTAAATTTATTTGTATTTTAAATTATTTAAAAAAATATATTTGTGATTTGCTAAATTATATATGGTCCATCTATTTCTATTTATGTACTTGATTTGTCATTTTTTTAACATGGTTTCCACTTCACCGGCTCGAATTCGACCATGAACATCATAATTTGAATCAGGAGCGAATGATTTTTATTATTACTAAAAGAAAAAGAAAAAGGAAAAGAAATTTCAGGATGATCCGGTATCACACTAAGGCCTGCTATTCCCATCACTACTCCTTCACTATGCCACGTGGCGCCCGCTCATGGGTTTGAACCCATCACCGAATATCTTTAACCTGACGTACAATCACGTCACCATCTTTTAAAATATCCTTCGGTATTATCCTCTACAACAACTCGGCGACGCCCGTGAGAGCTACGGCAACAACCCCTCAGGGCAAAACCGTGATTCTCCACCTTAGATATTTTCGAGGTCGTAAATATCCTATTACCCATCACGTGACATCACGTGATCGGCGGACCCCACCTAAAAACCCATCCCCACTCATTTTCCTTTTTCTCTCTCTCCTCCCCAAAACTTAACCAGAGTTTAACCCCGCGCCGCAGCGAAACGCCAACACAGACCAAAACAAGCTGACGTGTCAACGAAACCCAAACAAAAGAGGCCCAATGAGCCTTGATATTTTAAACCCAAAACTAACCCTAGTTGAGAGGCTCAGTCCCTATATAAACAGGGTCTGGGGATCCCAGTCCTCCGTGCTCTCTCAGCTTCTCACTCTCCTCCTCTCAAAGCCTATCTTTTCTCTAGCTTTTCGTTCCGCAATGGCCTCAGCCGAGATCGAGTTCCGTTGCTTCGTCGGAGGGCTCGCCTGGGCCACCGACAACGATGCGCTCGAAAGGGCCTTCGCTCCGTTTGGCGAGATCATCGAATCGAAGGTCCGTTAGTCGCAGAGATCGGATGGATCGGATCTGTGTTTCTCTCTGTGATCTGTGTTTCTATGTTACTTGATCTATGATACTACTCTCTGTTACTGTATGTCACTATGATTCTTGTGTTTTTGCTATCTCTCAAAATCGGGTACGTTCATCTTCATCTTTCTAGATTGAAGATCGATCGGTTCCTTTTCTTTTCGATTTATTAATTGTTGTTTTGATTTCTGAGATTTGTGTTATGCTCAGATCTGATTCGATTTTGGCTTGTTTTTTTTTCAGATCATCAACGACCGTGAGACCGGAAGGTCCAGGGGTTTTGGATTCGTCACCTTCAGCAACGAGAAGGCCATGAGGGATGCGATTGAGGGCATGAACGGCCAGGATCTTGACGGCCGTAACATCACCGTCAATGAGGCTCAGTCCCGCGGAAGCGGTGGCGGAGGCGGCGGCGGCGGTTATGGTGGAAGCCGGGGAGGCGGTGGCTACGGAAGTGGCGGAGGAGGTTATGGCGGTGGTGCCCGTCGTGAGGGTGGCGGTGGTGGCTACGGAAGTGGCGGAGGGGGATATGGCGGTGGTGGCCGTCGTGAAGGTGGTGGTGGGGGCTACAGCCGTGGAGGTGGTAGCTATGGCAGTGGTGGTGGTGGTGGATATGGAGGTGGTGGCCGGGACCGTGGTTCTGACGGTGGCAGCTGGAGGAGTTAGATTGATAGGTGCTCAGGGACTGGTTTAGTTGTTTTGCGTTATGTTAGGGTTAGTGGGTCTGGTTCTCTTTGGTTATGGTGGTTATGGTTTGTGTGCTCTTGGTTCGGTTCTCTAATTTTGATCTATGAAAATGGTCGCTCTATGTTACTTTCATGTACTCTAGTCCTGAGAAAAAAAAAATTTGTGTTTGAGAAATGGAGTATAGACTCTTCGTTTGCAGATTTTGTGTTATTTACTTTGTTTTTGTTGCCTTGAATTCATGCAATGCCTAATTGGAAGTCTGATCTGATACAAGATTGGAATCCAAATATCCATTCTTATATAAAATTAAAGTTCCAATTCACCAGTTTGATACAAGAATCGATCCAAATATCCAATTGGCACAAATTCTCCAGTACATGGGAGAGATTGAACAATGTAAACTCCCATACATGGGAGAGATTGGTAAGAGATTGAACAATGCAAATTTCCAGGCCAGTCGCGAGACAGATTCTCTAGTGGATTAAACAATGCCAATCCGGGAAGCCCGCGCCGTATCTCCGCCGTGTCACAATGGAATTTGCCATTCGGTTCATTTGCTGCCGTGCTATTAGGTTTTGGTCTGCACACACACAGGCTACTTGAAGATAAATGTTAGAAAATATCTTTTGGCAATAATGGCCGAATCTGTTTGGGTTGTATGACTTGTATCTTCCTTTGTATTTTTGGATGATTATAATTTGGCTCGGTGGTTGGTTTCCTAAAATAATACAAGATCTGTATTATTGGGTCTGAGGACTCAGAGTTATAATTGAATTCAGAGATATGATATTGAAATTTGAATTCCCAAGGCTTTTATCGTATTGTATAGGGTTGGCATTGGATATTCCGATTTTATTTACTAATATTATATACTAATCAACTTTTGATTAGGAGTCAAAATTCTCTATCAAAACCAACCGTCGAAGTTGGTATACCGACTTAGTTGGTACGGTTGGTAATAGACATCTATTAAGATTGTGGCCTAAAAAATGAAGTGATAAATATAATTTTTTCACATATAATGCATTGATGGCTTTGGTCTGGTGGTATGTGGTCATATTTTCTATCAGAGTAGTCATGGTTTCGAAACATACATTTTGCCAAAATTTAAACATTTTATATTTTGATTGTATTTATATCTATATGATGTTATAAATATAAAACAATACATATATTATATATTATAAATATACTTTAATTGTCTTTATATATATTATATATTTTATAGGTTGTTTGTAAGAGGTTAGGGCATCTCCAACAATGGGTTCAAAACCCATACCTATAACTCATACCCAATTTTTGGCATCTCCAACAACAAAAACCCATACCCATATTTGGGTTTGGACTTCAGAAGCGAGTCAATTCGGGGAGGAAACGGAGAACCCGGGCCATTACTGTGCTGTGGGCCCCGTCGTCTGCGCAGCAACGTGCTGCAGCCTGCCACATGAATTGCCCAACGCACCAATCTGCTGTGACTTGGAACAACGCGCAAGACGCGACAAAATCCGTTTGAGGGGGAGGAATCACGCACGCGTCACGCGGCGCGGAAAGAAGCTGGAGATCCAATGCGCGCGCCACATGCAGCTTCCCAACGGTCATCCAACCAACGGTCCAGATTTCAACTTTCAAATCCAATCAACAGTCCAGATCAAACCAAGCAATAAAAAAAAATCCAGTCAACGGTTTGTAATCAACATCACATTTAAGGCCAAAAAATACAAGAAAAATAGGAAAAAAAAATTGGGAAAAATATATAAAATAAATTTGCCCGTTGGAACAGTGTTTTGCCCGTTGGAACAGTAATTTTCCTTCAAAATCTATAAATATCTCTCATCTTCTTTATATTTTTACACTCCAAAATTTCTCTCATCTCCTTGCAAAGTCTTTATTTTCAGAATTGTTCTTCATCTAGCTAGTTTGAAATTTTTAGTTTGTTTCAAAAATGGCCAACCCCAAAGTTAGAGGAGAAGCGTGGAAAAAGCCCGAAGATGTAGCGTTGTGTATGGCGGTGGTTGCCATCGGTGAAGATGGAGACAAGGCTACCAATCAAGAGAAGAAAAAACTATGGGATCGTATATGGGAAATTTACGAAACTTGCAAGCCCGTCGGTTCGGTTGTTAGGTCGGGAGGAGGGTGTGAAGCTCGTTGGAGAAAGATTAGACCGGCTTGCACAAGGTGGCGTGAAGCTCTTACCGTTGCGGCAGCCGCCCACGCAAGTGGCGAAAATGCCACCGACTTGGTAAGTTTTTTTTATAACTAATTTAGCTATTAATATTAATGTGCATAAATATGAATATTGGTCTCATTTAATGTGTTTCGGTTAAGTGTAGTTATGTCATCGTTAGTATTGTTTATAACCTTTAATGTAAGTTTATGTTTGTGACGTTAATACATTTTTAATTATATACATACAGGAATTACAAGCTAAGTCGGTGTATCTCACTTTGAGTAAAGGGGAGGAGTTTAAATTTGCGCATTGTTGGACAATATTGAAGGATACAGAAAAGTTTAGTAGAGCTCCGTCCTTGGATGATCATAGCGGAGATTGTCCGACACCTATTAACTTGGGTGAAGAAGGTACTCCTGTTGAAGTCACCCCAAGCTCTTCAACTGCCCATGCACGCCCTCTAGGCCAAAAAGCTCAAAGGGCAGCTAAGAAAAAGTGCAGGCAAGATGAAACATCTCAACTCTTAACTCAGATGAAGAGAATTGCAGACCTTGGAGAGCGTGATCTCGAACATAGGCTACAATTTAGAGAGGAAGCTAAAATTACTCAGCAGCGCGCGGATGATGCAACCACAATGGCAGTGGATCCTTCAAAATACTCCGGCCCAGTTAGGGCTTATTGGGAAAACAAGCAAGCAATGATTATTGCAAGGGAACAACAAGCTTCGTATCCAACACCGACACCAAATCTTGACGATGACTTTGGGGATGAATATGTACCGGGTAATAGGGGTGTTACTTCGAAACCGAAAACCGAAAAAAACTGCACCGAAAACCGAACCGTAACCGAAAAAACCGCACCGAAAAAAAACCGCACCGAAAATAAAAAAACCGAACCGAACCGGAGCTGTTCGGTTCGGTTTTCGGTTTCGGGTCAGTAAAAACCGAACTGAACCGTTTGAACCGAAGTCAACGGTCAAACAGTAAAAAAAAAAAAACCCTAGTTTAACACCCCTACGTCTCGGTCGCCGTTTCGTGACTTTCTTCTGTTCTTCCCTCTCAGGCTCTCAGGCTCTCACACTCAGTCTCACTCCTCTCACGGCTCTCAGTCTCTCACGCGGTCGCCGGTCTGCCCTGTCGAGTGTCGCCGCTTGCCAGTGAGGAAACACCCCTCTCAGTGAGTGTCGCCGCTTGCCAGTGACTTTCTTCTGTTCTTCCCTCTCAGGCTCTCAGGCTCTCACACTCAGTCTCACTCCTCTCACGGCTCTCAGTCTCTCACGCAGTCGCCGGTCTGCCCTGTCGAGTGTCGCCGGTCTGCCCTGTCGAGTGTCGCCGGTCTGCCCTGTCGAGTGTCGCCAGTCTGCCCTGTCGGCTCTCAGTCCCCTCCGCCACTCGCCAGTCCGCCGCTCGACTCTCCCTCTTTAGTCTCCTCTGACTCTCACTCTTCTCCCCTCCGCCGCTTGCCAGTCCGCGCATCGGTGCTTGAACCATACCAGAGGTAGCTCTGCTGTATTGCCGGAAACTACTATCCAGTAATTTTCTTAACACTAGTGAGCATGAACATACACAAACACACATACACTAGAACTAGCTAAGAATGGAGTGTTGTTCCGACCTATTCTAGTTTTTCTTTTAATGCTAGTCATCATCCTTTTCAGCTAAACCTTGGGATCTTTACTTCTGATAACAAATCTGAGTTCTCAGTCTTGGTTGATCGTGCCACTGGAGGATCCTGCATTCAAGATGGACAAGTAGAGATGATGCTACATAGGTTCGATTTTGACTCACTGTTTATCAGCATTTCTGATCAAGTAATCCCTTTATTCCAATCTAAAGATTCTTCTTGTCTTGTTATAAACTCAAGGCGTCTACTGGTTGATGATGGTAGAGGGGTGGGTGAAGCCCTTGATGAAACAGTTTGCATCAGCAATAATACATGTCAAGGACTAACGGTATAATGTTACAGAACAACAGCCTTGGAATTGTCTCCTTCTATCATAAGCATTGCGTAGATTGTTTTTTGATTTTTCCATAGATACATATGAGCATAAACCAGTTCGGGGATGGTGCTCAATGGCGTCGCACAACTGGACAAGAAGTTTACTCGCCACTTCTTCTAGCTTTCACGCATGAGGTATGACTTGAACATGATTGAACAAATTAAGAAACCAACTCTATATTAAATTACCAGAAATTTTTTTTTTTCAAAAAAAAAAAAAAACCGAAAAAAACCGAACCGGACTGAACCGTTCAGTTCAGTTCGGTTTCCGGTTTACATTTATAAAAAAAAAACCGAACCGAACCGAACCGATTTTTTAGTTCGGTTTGGTTTCTGGTTTTAGGTGAAAACCGAACCGAATAAAACCGTTAACACCCCTACCGGGTAATGACAATAATTGGATGGGAGGAAACTAAATATGTGGTGAAATTAATTGTACTTTGTTGCGTTTATTTTAATTATGAATAAACATCGTATTTTGTTGCGTTTATTTTAATTATGAATAAACATCGTACTTTGTTGCTTCTAGCAAACACTTATTAAAAGCTTGAAAATACAAACACTTATTAAAAGCTTGAAAATACAAACACTTATTAAAAGCTTGAAAATACAAACATTTCACGGATCGTTCTGTTCTGTTCTGCCTGCTGCTTCACATTCCAAAGGTGATTGACCAAATCCGCTTGGAGGGTTCTATGCACAATTGGGCATCTAACCTGCTGATACCGCTGCATGAATTGCCCTAGTGCAGAAGGGTCGCGATCAACTTCATGATCTACTTCGTAGTGGTCATATATTTCTGCTCTCCTTGGTCTTGTTGGCACCTCATCTGGATCGACTTCATGAACATCTTCAGTTTCGTCGCGCTCATCTTCAACGATCATATTATGCAAGATGATGCAAGTCATCATGATGTATTGAAGATCTTCCCTGTCCCATCCACGAGCTGGCCCTCTGACAATTGCAAAACGAGCTTGGAGTATTCCAAATGCCCTTTCCACGTCTTTTCTGAATGACTCCTGCATCTTTGTGAAATGAGCTTGTGGTGGCGTCATCGGGTTTCTAACCGCCTTTACAAAATTCCCCCATTTCGGGTAGATCCCATCAACTAGATAGTAGCATTGGCCATATTGGCGATCACCTACATAGTATTTGACTCGAGGAGACTCACCTCTACAAATTTCGTTGAACAGAGGAGATTGTCCAAGGACGTTGATATCATTGAGGGAGCCTGGAAGTCCAAAAAATGCGTGCCAAATCCAAGTATCGTACGATGCTACTGCCTCTAGAATAATAGTTGGCTTGCCTTTGTAACCGGTAAAATGCCCTTGCCATGAGGTGGGGCAGTTTTTCCACTGCCAGTGCATACAGTCAAGACTTCCAACCATTCCTGGAAACCCTCTTGAATCAGCCTTATTGAGCAACCGTCGCAAATCTGCCTTTGATGGAGTACGAAGGAAATGTTTATGGTAGACTCTCCATATTGCTCTGGTGAAGTGGCTTAGAATCTCCAAAGTCGTAGATTCAGCTATGTCGAGAAACTCATCACATAGGTCGGCGGGAAGCCCGTAAGCAAGCATCCTCATGGCGCAAGTCAGCTTTTGCTCTGTTGACAAGCCAGGGCGACCGGAGGCGTCAAGCTTTTGAACGAAGTATGGGTCGTGGTTAGTGACGTCATGCATCATCTGGTCAAAAACATGAGGTCGCATCCGGTACCTTCTTCGAAACACATCACCTTGGAACCTACACAGCGAAGTGAAGTAAAGAGCTTTCAGTCGTTGATCCATAGCTTCACGCTCTCTAGCGGTGTATCGTCGGCCTTCATGTGAACCACCCCATTCAGCTTCTTCTTCTTGGATTCTCTTAATGTGCGAAGAAGCTGCCTGCATAACCAAGGCTCTTTGTCGATTCCTTGTGATGGAATCTTCCTCCTCCTTCATTAGTAGTTGCCTCAACCTATTCATTGCAACAATGAACAAAAATTTCCAAATGAAGGTAAAAGAACTTGAATCTGGTATGAGAGAGAAATGCTTGTGGATTGGTGAGGTATAACGGAGAGAAGGGCCTCACATTTATAGACGAACATAAAATGATTAATGAAGATCAGATATGACACGTGGTCGATAAGAATCTGAAATGTAATTTCACTAGCCTCTTACGCGACGACACGTGGAGATAACGTTCCCCGCCATCGAGATCCGAAATGTCAATTATTGATGTCAATTATTGTCAATATAGGTAAGACCATTTCAAATCTAATCCGCAATCTCACTATCCTATCCAAATTTGACATGTGGTAACGACAAGTTAAAATAGACTTTCGGTGCAACATTAAATATTTTAATTAATTTTTTATATTATGTCGAAGAAATATTAAAATATTATCTTACGGTTTATTTAAAATGAAAACTATGGGTTTGGGTATGGGTATGAGTTTTGGGTATGGGTATGGGTATGAGTTTGGGTATATTAAAATGATTAAAATTTGGGTATGGGTATGGGTTTTTAGTAATGGTTGGAGATGAAATATGAGTTTGAATAGTAATGGGTTTAGGTGAGTCAAAAAATGAGTTTGGGTATGGGTTTGGGATGTATTGTTGGAGATGCCCTTAGAGGTTCAATTCTCGTTTCCTATATAGATATGAATGTATTTTTGCATAATTACACATACATGGTTGGTACGATATACCAATGGTATGAAAATCTCAATACCAACTATCAACCATGTTTCCAAGACTGGTACGGTATACCGTACCAAGTAAGTCGGTTACCAAGTCTTTGGTATACCAACTAGGTTGGTACTCGGTTGGTTGGTTTCGACATGACCCAAATTGCCAGCCCTAATATTGTATAGAATCTATAGATAATCTCATCCAAGTGCCCTAGTTGTGCTCTAAATATGTTGTTAGTGCACAACCCGTGCTCTTGGGCAACCTAATATACTTTTATTTATGTGATCATTCCGAAGACTTTATTTTAGAGTGTGGTTATTGAGACATCAAAATTTGCTCAGTATACATCTCATGCTCTTTACACCTCATTTTTAATTTTAATTACAAGCATTTGCTCACTAGACCTCCTTTCAAATTCCTAAAATAACCTTAGGTATGTTATTCACATATAACTTGATAATTTACTCATTATAGCTCTTATTTATTTTCTAAACCTCTCATTCTTTTATTTTATTTTTTTCTTTTTGCATGCTATCATCAAGACCTTTATTCCTTGATTTTTTTTTTCCGTTAAAATCTCTTTCACGACTTCAATTCCTTAATATTTTTTATTTCTCATAGAATGTCACCAAACCTCCATAAATTGATCAATTTGTAAGAAATTTTTTTCAATGACGTCAATTTTTCTCTTAAAGATCAAATAACACAAAGTATTGAGTTTCAAAAACTTATATTTACCAGTCTAATATCGTCTCTCCTTATAAGTGAGAGGTCGTGAGTTCGACTCACAGTAGACTCGTTGTAACATGCTAATTGTTTATCTCATAAAGAAAAAAACTTATATTTACCAACGAGAAAATATTCTATGTAAACAACGATCAAGGATAACAATTGTATACTATGTAGGTTCTTTTTTCCCCTTTAATTTATGTATATCATAAAATTATTTCAATAATTATTTAATATTTCATTATCGATTTGTTTTACATATATATATATATATATATATATACACACACATCACCTGTGCCCATTTTCCCAATGCCCATTATGTGTCACAAATGAATACCTGACACATGGAATTCCACTCAACATGACTTTTTTTTTTTTTTTTTGATTGGGGGGGTTAGCCTTTGTTAGATTAGGTAACACACACACCCATGCAGGGTATCCCAGCACAGCCGGACTAATCCCTGCATCGCCACGGGGCATGAAAGCGAACACCACACACCAGGCACACTTGCCTAGCACGGGCCACCGCCGGCTGGCCACCAAGGCCTTAATGGGGATTCGAACACCAGACCTCTTGGTTAGAGAAGACAGTGTTTTCCACCCCACCGTTTCCCCGGTGGTTCACTCAACATGACTTAACAGAGTTAGAGTCTGTTAACGTGAAAAATATTTTCATAGCCAAAAAAATTACAACTTTCAGTAAAAGTCCAACCCTTCAACTCTTAATACAAGGCTTCGATAAAAACTTCAGGTCTTCAACACTCCAGAATTCTCGTCAGACCCATTTCTAGTATCAAAACTTCAACCACCCCATCTTGGTCTCAACTCTCAACCCATCTTGGACTGGAATCAATTCTAAATGTCTTCTTCGTTTCGTTCACCAGGAAATAAATAAAGAAAGAGATGCAGATATATGCATCTCATGAACCCAGGTCTAGGGTCATCATTCATCAAATTTCTATTCAAGGTAGTTATGCCATATCATGAACCCAAAGCTTCTTGCTTTCTCTCTCCTCTCCCTCTTCTTCTTCCTCCGCCGTTGTTGGCCTCACCCCTTAGCTCCCTCTCCGACCACCGACACCGTGCATCAACCCGGTCTGATTTTCAACTAATCAACTGCTCCCTGAAGATGAAGAACAAGTAGTCACCGTCGAATTCGATACTCGGCTCGATTCACCCTACGATGATCTGAATGGTAACCATGTGGGTCTTGATATTGAAAGCTTGAATCTGATCAATCCCGCCAACCAAGATGTGGATTTGAGGATTGGAACGGCAATTACGGCCCTGATTTGCAGATATAAGGTTGTTTTTATTGAATGAAAAAATTGTTTTCTCTATGGAAGAGATGAAAATTTTTGTATGCACGACGTGTATTTACACGACGTAATCTTAACCGTTCATAACAATTCATATGTTTGACCACTATGTTTTTATATTATTTCTTCTAATCCTGATCATCCATGTATGTATGTGAAGATACACGTTGTGTACTGAAGATACACGTTGTGTACTGAAGATACTCTCTGGAAGAGAAGAGAAAATGGGGAGAGTACTGGGAAGTAAAAGGACAGAAGATTGGGAGAAAGAAAGAGGAGAAAGACGTGGAGTTTTTTTTTTTGGGTGCATCTATTGCCACCTTACAAATTATTTTGTTCACCCCAAATGTTATTGATTTATTGAAATACTAAGATACTTTGATGTAAAATTACAACAATAGACAATAAGTTGTTACAAATTACAAATTTTTTTAATTCTTTTTTATCTTTTTGTTTTAGATGAATATAAACTTCATAAACTATAACCCAAATTTATTATCGGTCGCGAGTCTGAAGACACTAACATTTAACCAGAAGATGAGGTAAACTCTTTGTATTTTTTTTCTTTTTTTTCTTTGTTGGTGATTTGTCTATCTTTTTACTCATTATTTCCCATGTCTACTTTGTATCTAAATTCTCACGGACAACTATTGTACTGTATTTATGAACAACATATAGATCAGTTCAAAAACTCCAAAGTATGGAAGGCGTTGCTACTAGAGATACATTTACAGACATTGTGCATTATGATATCGACTGATACCATTGAGTTTTTAAATTTGAGAGTTTTTTCTTGTTCTCTAACTGAGATTTATATTTTAATGTGATTCTTTTTTAGTTAGTGATTTTACTTACCTTGAGCAAATCTGAATTTGATAAAATATATGTAGGGTGAGAAGTGAATGTATGATGAACAAAGTAGAATTGAGAAAATGGTATTTTAGGTATTGTTAATAGGTGAACAAAGTAAACTTACAATTAAAATTATATAAATGAGGGTGAAAAGAATGTGAGGTGAGTAAAATGGTTTGTGGGGTGACAATAGACGCACCTTTTTTTTGGGTAAAAAAGTCAAATTAATTAAAGTTAACAGAGTTTGTCCCAGTTATGTTATATTTGAGTGGAATTCCATGTGTGAGTTTTTTTATTTGAGGGCATATAATGGGCATAGGGAAAATGGAAACAAGTGATGTGTTTTTCAAATTTGGAGGTCCCAAAAGCCGCACTATTTATTTTAGTGTATAGCATTATATGTGCCAAAAACTAGCGACTTGCAAGTGATGCAATAACTCTGAAAATTCTTCTATGTATCAAGGTGTAGGTGAATTGAACAACTAATATGTAATATTTCTGATTCTGTTATCCACGTCTTATTATTATGTATGTATCAAGGTATGTATTCTAATACCGTTAACAAAATTGAAACCTAAAAAAATAGCCCTAAGTGTTTCCAACACAGAAAGTGAGGACCTGAGATCGAATAATAAGAGGTACTCTTACTATGAACGCTTAATTTGATCGGATCAAAAATGACAATGAAAGGAAGAAATTTAGAGCCTCTAGTTTTCGTTAGATCTTCACACACTACCAGAAAATAAGTCTTGGGCGACGAAACAAAAAAAACCGGGCGACGATTTTTTTTTTCGTCGCCTAAGATAAAACTTGGCCGACGAAAAAAAAAATCGTCGCCCAAGGAAAAAAAATCGTCGCCTAAAGTTCAACTTTAGGCGACGAAAATAAAATCGTCGCCTAAGGCTAAATTTCGTCGCCTAATATAGAAACTAGGGCGACGAAACAATATTTCGTCGCCTAAGATATTTATATCATCGCCTAAGTTTTTTAATCCTTACGCGACGAAACTCAAATATATCGTCGCCTAAGTATTTTATTTTTTTATTTTTACTTGGCCGACGAAATTATTTTATTTCGTCGGCCAAAAGTAATCCGAATAATTAAAATAAAATAAAACATATTTAAATTTCATTATACAGGATTTTTTATTTTTACTCTTGGGCGACGAATTTAACAAATATCGTCGCCCAAGTATTATCTTGGCCGACGAATTACCCTAATTTCGTCGGCCAAGATAATCCGAATAATTAAAATAAATAAAACACGTTTAAATTTCATTGTACAGGATTTTTTATTTTTACTCTTGGGCGACGAATTTAACAAATATCGTCGCCCAAGTATTATCTTGGCCGACGAATTACCCTAATTTCGTCGGCCAAGATAATCCGAATAATTAAAATAAATAAAGCACATTTAAATTGTAAGGAAATGTTTTTTATTTTTTTAGCCCCGTCAGCGTCTCGTCGATTGGAAACTATTCTCAGTTGAAGGTCCGGCCAGATTACGTGATTTGGAGGGTCGTTAGCTGTTTCCGTCCGTTTAGGGGTTTGACCGCGCCGATTGACCGGACAGATCGAGCCCTTATCTTTGTCAGATGGAGTTGAATTTTTGCCCACCTACGTAATTCGTTATGCTGGTCAATTCTCACGGTCGGTTTTCAGTTCCTCTTCTCCGATCACCAAACTCACGATATATGTACTAATGTTGTATAACTTTTTTATATAAGTGTTGAGTTTAAGTTTCGTTTTGAAGACAACGTATACGTAGAGGCCTCAAACGCAAAAAAGTCGTGAAATAAGATATGACCGGAACGGTGAAATACGTCAACTCGTGAAAAATGAAGATATTTCGGTAAAATTTCGGTGCCGGTTGTTCCGGTCAATGAATTTCTCTTATTTCTACCTAGTGGTAGCCCTATCCCGGGTATTTATTTTTTACCAAATTTTTATAGCCCCGTAAGAGTCTCGTCGATTGGAAACTATTCTCAGTTGAAGGTCCGGCCAGATTACGTGATTTGGAGGGTCGAATAGCCGTTTCCGTCCGTTTAGGGGTTTGACAGCGCCGATTGACCGGACGGATCAAGCCCTTATCTTTGTCAGATGGAGCTGAATTTTTGCCCACCTACGTAATTCGTTATGCTGGTCATATTTGACGGTCGGTTTTCAGTTTCTCTTCTCCGATCACCAAACTCACGTTATATGTACTAATGTTGTATAACTTTTTTATACAAGTGTTGAGTTTAAGTTTCGTTTTGAAGACAACGTATACGTAGAGGCCTCAAACGCAAAAAAGTCTTGAAATAAGATATGACCGGAACGGTGAAATACGTCAACCCGTGAAAAATGAAGATATTTCGGTAAAATTTCGGTGCCGGTTGTTCCGGTCAACGAATTTCTCTTATTTCTACCTAGTGGTAGCCCTATCCCGGGTATTTATTTTTTACCAAATTTTTATAGCCCCGTAAGAGTCTCGTCGATTGGAAACTATTCTCAGTTGAAGGTCCGGCCAGATTACGTGATTTGAAGGGTCGAATAGCCGTTTCCGTCCGTTTAGGGGTTTGACCGCGCCGATTGACCGGACGGATCGAGCCCTTATCTTTGTCAGATGGAGCTGAATTTTTGCCCACCTACGTAATTCGTTATGCTGGTCATATCTGACGGTAGGTTTTCAGTTCCTCTTCTCCGATCACCAAAATCACGATATTCTGAATTTTATGATAGAACTCTTGGCCGACGATTTTCTTCATCTTGGGCGACGAGATTTATAGTGAAGAACATCGTCGCCCAAGTAGACTCTTGGCCGACGATTTTCTTCATCTTGGGCGACGAGATTTATAGTGAATAACATCGTCGCCCAAGTAGAGTATATTAGGCGACGACATTAAAAAATCGTCGCCCAAGATTATCTTGGCCGACGATTTTCAAAAAACAGGGCGACGATTTTTAGAGAATCGTCGCCCAAGAACGCCAATATAAAAGGCAAAAATTCATAACCCTAACCATTCGCGCAGCCCTCTCTCTCTCTCTCTCTCTGAAAATCCAAGCCCTCTCTCTCTCTCTCTCTCCGAAAATCCACCGAAGCCCTCTCTCTCTCCCTCTCTCCGACCCCGACGCCGACCCCGACGCCGACCTCGACCCCGACCCCGACCCCGACCCCGACCCACAATTTAAGGTATAACCCTAAAACCCTAAATTGGTTATGTTGATGAAAATTTTAATTGTTGTTGTTGTTGTTTGAAATTATTGTTTGAAATTGTTTGAAATTGTTTGAAATTATTTGAAATTGTTGGTGAAATTATTGTTGTGTTGTGAAATTGTTGGTGAAATTATTGTTGTTGTTGTTGTAATTTAGGAAATTAATGGTAAATTAGGGTAAATTTGTGTAAATTATGGTAGGATTTTAGGGTAAATTATGGTAAATTGTGATGTAAATGATAATTGTAAAATATTAGGGTTTAGGGTTTAGGGTTTAGGATTTGTGGAAATAATTTGTAAATATATTGTAAATGATTAAATAATTAAATAATATAAATTATAATTGTAAATATATTGTTGAAATTTTGTAAAAAATAATGGATTATTTTTTAGTAAGGATGTAAATATTCGTAAATTAATTTTTGTGCTGTAATAATTGCGAATTAATGTAAATAATTTGTTATGTGAATTAAAAAAAGAATAAATCCTATAATAACTATTAATTTTTATTTGTGCTATTATTGTTGATAAATTTTTCAAAATTTATGGTTATTTTTTGTTAAATTAATTATAAGACGGTAAAATATTTTTAATAAATTTATGGTTATATTAAACAGGATGGGCATGAGGAGAACTTCTGGACAACGTTCGGGTGCGAGGAGCCAATATTCCTCGGACGGTACCTCAAACAACCCGTCGGAATCACCGTCGGTCGGGTTTCCGTGGCAGCTGACGGCCCGACATGCGGCGCTTAGGGGTGGCGCGAGCGGCTCGCGTTTTGTTGGGCAGCCGGGTCCCGCAGCGACGGCCCCTCGTCATCCAGAGATACTTCCCCGGTCGCGATCTAACACCGCCCCCACACAGTCGTCCCCGACCGACGGTGATGGCGGGTCATCCGGGGTCCCTACGGTGCCGTCCGGCCTCTTCCTTCCTCCGACGATACCGGCGATACCTCGCGTCGATGAGGAGGGTCGACCGATTCGGGAGCAGCTCCCGCATGTGGCACCGCACGAGGCCTATATCTACAGGGAGTTTCCCACGCCTCTTCATCCCGTGAGGGTCTCCGAGCAGGCGGACGGAGACGAATCTGTCGGCTCAGCCTCATCCTCAGGTAATTTATTATTACTTTTTTGTCGATTTTAATTTTTTCTTTTTGTAAAAATGTATTATTAATATTAAATTTGATTCACAATGTCACAGTCGCCGGAATGAGAAAGCGGAACAAGAGAGGCACCGTCAGCAACAAGGGACTCGATAGGGCGGTCGAGTCCGCTGGACGGATCGCCATCCCGTTTTCCAACGGGAAACCGGTGGACGCCGTGTTGGGAAACCGGTACACGCGCGCCGCGGGAGGCACCATCCGCTCCAGACTCCCTATGTTGTGGGGAGTCTGGAGCCAGGTTCCTGATGGAGTAAAGGAGATGCTCCATCAGTCGATGTCGGTGAGTTTACTCGATCAATTACTATTTTTTTAACTAATAAATTATTTAATTATCAAAAAAAATACTAACAAGTGGTAATACAGCAATGGTTTGTGGTTCCCGAGGAGGGACGTGACTGGGCGGACAAGGCCCATAGGGAGAGGTACCTCTATTTAATAATTTATTAAATTTTATTTTTTTAATAATATATTTAATATTTTTTTTGTATATGTAGGTTCAAGGAGTGGAAGCACGACCTCCGGTTACACTGGAAGCAGTACGGGAGCGACCGTTCGGGTACCCCGAAGGAGTTCGAGTATCGGGAGTACGAGTGGCGGTGGCTTCTTGTCACGCAGTTCAACGACCCTCACAAACAGGTAATTCGTAAACAAATTTGAATATTTAATTAGTGAATTAATTATAATTGTATGTTTTTAAATATTTACTAACGATAATTTTTTTTTGAAGCACCTCGCCCGGGTGAACACTGAGAACCGGCAACAGAACACAACCAACCATCGTGCCGGTTCAAGGCCGTTTTCGGCCATCATGGACGACGTGCGGCGAGAGCGGCCAGAGGAGAACCCCTATGTGGGGACCTTTCAGAGGGCATATCCTCATTCTGAGGAGGATCTTGTAAGTTCCTTATATTTTCTAATTTTTAATTTTAATTACATTTTATTAAATGTATATTAATATATTTTTTAATATATCCAATTAGGCGAGGGTGAGGGAGGCGGAGCAAGAGGTCATGAGAGGCATGGTGAACGACACATGGCCGGGCACGGCAGAGGATGACATGTCAGAGGCCATGTCCAGGATCGACACTTCAGATCCTACCGTTGGGGCGCGGATTATGGCCACTGCCTTCGCGCAGCGTTCCAACAGCTACTACTGCCGGGGTATGGGAGGCGCTGGAAAGGGGATCCTGAAGACGACGCCATGATTTCAGCGCAAGGGAGCCGCCGGAGCCTCAAGCAGCAACAGTCGGCTACATGATCAGTTCGAATGTCTACAGTCTGAGTTGGAAGCCCAAAGAGCGAGGGAGATGGCGGTGGCTGCGCATATGGAGCGGGTGAATGAAGTCACCAATGCCAACCAGGCGGCTATGGGACAGTGGATGACTGCCTGCATCGCTGCACATGCGGCCGGACTTGATATTCCGCCCATGCCTACGCCTATACCATTACCTCAGTGGCCCCAGCCTCCTCAGCCTGACCAACCGTCGCCTCAGGACCCTCCGAACGGGAATGATGAGTTAGATTTCGAGATATTCCGTAGGCAGATGGACTGAATTTTTGTAATAAATTATTTATAAATTTATAAATTTCTGTTATTTTTAATTAAATTTTAGTATTACAAAAATTTAAAGAAATGTCAAAAAAAATAAATTCCAGCAAAAATTAAAAAAACATTATTTATATATTTAAAAAAATTATTTAAATATTTAAAAAAAAATTTAAATATATCTTAGGCGACGAAATTGCTAAATTGTCGGGCAAGAACTTACCATATAAGACGACGTAAACAAATTATCGTCGCCTAAGATGTAGTGATCTTAGGCGACGAAATATTTAGTTTCGTCGCCCCAGGTTATAACATCTTAAGCGACGAAAAATTTTTTTGTCGGCCAAGGTGTTAAATCTTGGGCAACGAATATTTTTGGGCGACGAGAAGTAGATTTTAGGCGACGAAATTCGTATCGTGGCCTAAGAATTACTCTTAGGCGACGACGGAATTAATTTTCGTCGCCCAAGTTCTTGGCCGACGCACTTCTGGCGACGACGTCTTGGCCGACGACATGTCGTCGCCTAAGTACTTAGGCGACGAAATTTTTTAATAGGGCGACGATTTTTTTTCGTCGCCCAAAGTGAAATTTCTGGTAGTGACATACAGCGATTTGAGGACTTGTACGTTAATGGTGCAAGTTCATCTTGGTACATAGAATCCGCTCCGCATAAAACATCATGTACACGAAAAAAAAATAAAACTTCATGTACCAAGTAAAGTAGTAACTAGTAACTAGCAACTAGTATGTACAAGGTGTACGTTCCACTTCCACCTCCAGAAACAAGAAAAAAGCTCTTGAATCTCACTTGGACGCCGTTGATCATGCCTTCTATTGTTTGTATCAATATTTTCCCTAAAATACTCTAAGACATGTCCATGGGTAATACCGAATGTCGCTTATGTAGAGATGTGTGCTCTATACCAAGGACAAACAAATATTGAGGATGTATTGCCGGTCCAAAAAATAGAAATTTCAATGTGAATTCCGAGTGAAATTCAATACTGATACTCGATAAAAATGATGTAAATTTAAAGAAAAATCCGGTAATTTTATATACAACTTTTGGAAATGTTTATTTGATCAAATTAATGTACGTTGACATTTCATACAAACTTAACTCAATACATTTATTATTTTTGTACTTAGAAAGAATAGTGGATGTGATTGAACCAATAGAACGGAGTACCGGTTTTATGTCACAATTTCATGTTTTGGCAGGTAAAAGTATTATGCACCTTAAAAGATGAGAGGTTATGTCAGTTTGTATTAAGATTATTATATGCGAGTTGATTAAGTTATAATAAGCTGTTGTAAAAAAAAAAGAAAAAAAAAAAGCTTTTGTGCACTTGTGCATGTAAGGAGAATCGTTGTTTACCCGCTAATTTCCCATATTATGATGTTCAGAGTCTCTAGCCATATTTAGGTTGTTTTTTTTTAAATCAATAATTTTACTGCTCAACAATAACCAGAAGACATATGACATCAGATGTCATCTTTTACCTTGTAAGTTAGTAGAAGCTTCAGGCATAAGACATACATTGTTAGGACCCATCCCGAATTTTACTTTGAAATTCGAAGTAAACCCTGTGAGGTCTATCTCAAGAGAGCTTTTACCAAAAATTTCGACATAACCTCCCTTTAAAATGAACAACCCTATCTGAAAACACTTGCAAACACACTTCTAAAATCATACTCCAACCTTGTACTCCTGGAGCCTTCTTGCTCCCCGAGTTCATCACATCTCCCAAAATATCGAATACTAAATCAAAGGAATTCCACAACCAACAACAAAGACATCATTAATTTACTAATTGTGTTATCAGAGTATATCTAATAATGAAAGAAAAACAATGAATAAAAAATAAGCGGAAGCAGTCTCTGACTATGCCTCGACTCCATGTACGCTCGACCTCAAATAAACTTAGCTTGCAAACTGGGCATTTAAATTTAAAAAGTTAGAGTGAGTGAACAAAAATAAATTAAATAATCTAACAAAAACAATACTCTCCCACGTTTAAACTTTAAAAATCTGGATGCATGCAACTTTGATCAATCATTTAAATTAACTTCCAGAAGCTCGTAAAAATTGACAAACCAACCCCGCTGGTTAATCAAATACATAAATCTCATATGAAGAGACAAACCAGCCCCGCTAGTTAATCAATTACATAATTGAGAAAATAAAACACAGGGAGGAGATATCACCATGTAAGAGGAGTCTCCCAAGCTCGGGTTGGAGCCCCCCAGTCTCTAGTAGCGTCCCACGCTAAGCGCTCAACTCACATATGGTGAGGACCGCTAATAAAGACTAGCTAACAATAAATAATATCTGATCGGTGTCTCTCAGGTTATAGTAACAACCCACGCTAAGCGCTCGACTCAGCTATGGTGAGGACCGCTAATAAAGACTAGCTAGTATTGAATAAGAGCGACCTAATAATATGGTGACTAAAAACATACGAAATCACTTAAATCCATAAAACTTTCCTAAGATCATGCGAATGGTACGGTTTCCAACCGTACTTGAAAATTATCATAAGAAATTAAAATAAAATTAACTCAATGACGTATCTCACACGTCAAAATATTCTCAAATCCATAATTATAAGCGAGATTTAATTATTAAGTATAAATTGTAAATAATATCTCATCCGGAAATACTCGCTAAAACATTCTCAATGTCAAGATCGATAATCCACAAATAAATGAGAAAATCATAAATGGAAAACTACCGAAAATCCCATTTTCGGTAATCTTTTTTCTAAATCTCAAAGGCAACAAATAAAAACGATAATAATTAAATCCGGAAATCATAAAGAATATCAAAACTCAAATACCAAATTAATAACCCGAGCTCAAATCCATAAATCATGACCATCACTTAATCAATGCCTCAAACTCAAATAAATCTCAAAACTATATTATAAACCGAAATTATAATATAAGTTCGGAAAATACAACGATAATTTTCAAAATAAATCATGCATGCGTATTCCTTTAAAAACAATGTGTCGCACTCACAAATTGAGGCATAAGCGCGACGATGTCCGCAACGCCACTCGTGTGAGGTCTCCATGTATACTAACACCATAAGCATAATTAGAACCACACTCCAATTTTTGAAAAATAATTGCTTTAATATAACATCCCGAAAATCTTCTGCCTAACCCACTACCTTAGCTAGGGTTAAGCTTATCAGATTCATGCCAAACTCCAACCACAACCTCACTTCCCCGATTCTAACACTTCAGGACCATAACCAAGGAAATCCAATGGTCGGATCTATTCTATCAACCGCCAAGTTCTCCAATCTCCGAAAAATTCCAAACCTAACCAAATTAAAACTCCTCCAAAAATTATAAACTTAACATCAATGGACTACTCCCATCATACTCTAACTAATTAGCTTGAAAAACCACCCAAAAGAGGTGGCGCCGCCGTCTGCTCCGCCGGCCAGCCACTACTCCGGCCACCTCCGATGACCACCAAATTTTAACACAATCATCCTCTCAATACGTTGATCAACTTTCATAACTACGGTTAAACCCAGAAACGAAGGGAAAGTTCAGAATATACCTCAGAAGAGCTTGGATTTCCTTTATGCTTAATTCCTCCTCCTCGGTTTGAATCGTTGATCAAGGCTTGTTGGGTTCGAACCAGAGAGGTTAGGTCTTTCCATATCGAGTGGTTACTCCACCAATAATGGCCGGAATCAAAGACTCCGACTGGGCCGATCATACCCCAATTTTCGAAAGATAATTTTCAAAAATTTTGGCATAATCTAACTTAAAATATAAAAATCCCAACCTGTTTCAATAACAAATCCAAACAACTAGAACTCAATAGCGGAAAAGTAATATCATACAACTCATCACTGAGTTAAATATTACACTTCCTTATTTACATAAACTTGCAATACGAGAAAATGGGAACAATCTCATGAGTTTAATATTTTCTACCCGATTAACAAAACTATACAGAGTACAGCAAAAGCCAAAAAGAACCCGGGCACTAAGCCTCCACCTCAACCCTGCTGATCCTCACTTGCAGGTTTAACCCCTACACCAATAATTGGTGCACCGGGATTATAAAATAACAAATCCGGTAAGCTAAAAATCCCGTATGAGTAAACTCAAAAATAACACAACATTATCACATCCAACATTCCACAAGAGAGATTTGATCAATAATTAAAAACCACAAATCTAACACATTACCAAAGAAATGTATCCATGAGTCCCGAATATTTAATAAATATCTCTCATGACCTACAACAACAAATTGTGTACCCATGGGTCCCAGATACCATAAAGTATCTCCCATGACCTACACTGACAAACGGACTAGAGCTCTATTCCTAACCGTAACCAATCACCCGGTCAAAGGCTTGAAACCCGGTTTGACTGTCCAATATCAAAATACAAAATAATAAATAGCATTATAGCCGTAACCAATCACCCGATTAAAGACTTGAAACCCGGTTTGGCTATTTATCCAACAATCTCAATATCACATCATAAATTATATAATTCCACATAGATATATTTACATGAACAAATATAGATATTCCACAAGAATAATCTATCAAAATCAATAAATTATGATTACATGAACCTCAAAATAACCCATAAGGAAAACTTGTTTTATCTTACCTATGAGCCGTTGGCGATCAAGCTCATATATTTTAAAAACAAATAATAGTAAAATATTAAATTCAACATCATAATCATTATCATCATCACATGACCATAATAAAATTTGGTTCAAAAGTAAACCTCGGTGAGATTTACTCACCTAGAAATCCTGCTGCAAAGCCTCTAACACAACGAAGACAAGCCAATCACAAAATCACAAATCACCTAAAATCACACAATTAAAAACCTTAGAAACGAAAATATTAAAGGATAACACAATACCCTTAAACTAACCCTTAGCTCAAGGGAGGACAACTTCCCAAATTCGTTGAACTCAACGACACAATTGAGCTGCCTCAAATCTTCAAAACCTAAATTCAAACTCAACCAAGCCAAAACAAATAAACCTAAGTCCTAACATGCAAACCTTGCTCAAAACTTACCCAAACTACCTCTTAACAAGATCACAGCAGCAAGGACTAGCTAACCATAGAAAACTAAGGCCACAACTCAGCCGGACGTGCCGCCACAAGCAGCGGCGAGTGAGCCCCACGCGCCACCCCAAAACTTCCGAATTAGGAGAAACTTACAACATGAAACTTGTAGATTGAAGCATGGTGAACAACTTTAATACTTGAGGTTTTGACTGGTTCAGCCGGGATTAGCCGGAAAATGCCCCGAAACTCCAAAACGAAATCAAAAACCAAATATGCAAAATCGGAGTCAAAACTTGGTTTTCAGGTCACCAAAGACGTATAAACATCATTAGAGGAATGAGAGGAGCAAGACTCACCTAACTCTCACCGGAAACGCCGCCGAAATAGCCGGTTTTCCGACGATACTGCAGCAGCTCCGCTGTTCCTTGACGGCTTCCAGACGGCGCGACGGCCTGTGAGACTGCTCCAAAAATGAAGAGGGGGTCCGTGTGGACCGAACGGGACCGGTGACGTCCGGTTTGGTGGCCGGATGAGGGAGAACTCGGCAGGAGAAAAAAGGAGAGCGGGAGGAGATCGGGTACGTCGGGAGAGGGAGGAGAGAGAAAGTGTCACCGAATTTAGGTTTCCAAAAATAACTCCTCCACATTTTTCTACTTATACAGTTCTCAAACCCGGAAACTAACTTTCTCTGATCATAACTTTCTCATACTACCTCCGTTTCAGGCGTGCCACATGTCTACGAACTCGTATCGACAAACTCTACAACTTTCAAGAAGGAAATTTTCGAAGATAACTTACTGAAAATAAAGTCAACTTTTGGCCTCTTAAAAGTCAAAGTACCTTAAAAATTACTCCCGAAACTTCAACTTTGCACAAACTAAAGAATTTCTGTAAATAATCCTTCATTAATTATGGAAATAATACAAGGAAAATAATGTGAAAATCTAGGGTATTACAGGGCCGACCCGAACGAGCTGCATAAGTGATTTCTAGCTCGATCCGTCGTCATCGTCAACTGTCGATGATCACAAATGCTAGAAAGCAACAGAGGAAGGCTAGGTGCTCCAGATGCTAGTGGTCGGCTGGTCTGGATCGGCCGGACAACGGTGAAACCCGTCGGGTTTTGTTTCGGGTCGGGTCAAAGACGCGGGTTGTCGAGAGAGGCTGGAGAGTTCTAGAGTTTTCTGAAAATATCTCCCCCTCCAAATAGAAACTCATCCTTGCTATTTATAGAAGGTTTCCCGAAATAGTAAATGTTGTTTTTAGACTGTGACCTCTTCATATGAACTCCGTTTTTGACATGCCACATGTCCACGAACTCGGTTTAATATCCTCCATAACTTTCATAAAGGAAATTTTCTCAAATTTTAGACGAAGGAAAAAGTCAACTTTTGGAGCCTTAAATAGTTCGAAAATAGTAAAAGTATAAAATAAAATGAAGTTGTTTACAGTCCAGCTGACGGTAAATGGGTCAATTAAGGTCCAGGACGTTACATACATCTTCATCGATAATAAGCTCAAAGCGAGCCTCAAACATAGGAAGAAATGACCGCACTACCTAATTCCCGGACAGGAGAATACTAGTTGCATAGAGACATCAATTGGTGTACACACACCAAGTAGAGTAAAAACCAAGTACCATCACTTACTTCCCATCACCTAGTATTTAGGCCGGTTATATATCTAATGATATGTACCCTCTATTTGTTTCTACGTACGTTTTGTTTTTTGAAATAGAAGGTTCATATCATAAGTACCCAACCTAAACCTTCTATTGTGAACCTTCTATTTCGGTAGCTAAGTGAACTACAATTATAAAAAGATAACAACTTAGGTAATACCCCTCATTAAGGGGATGTTTTTCACAAGCTGAGGTTGGAACGAGTGAGGCCTCTAATTACTAGGAGAATCTATGCAGCGTCTAACCCACTTGCAACCTAACATGCTTCCATTAGATAAAACATATTGGGTTCTCTTCCCTTATTATAATACTAATATTTGAAAAGTTATTTGTGAAGTTGAAACTTTCTTAGAGAAAATAATTGTGACACCTTATACTTTGCACCTAAAAACAGTTATGACCTTTGGTTTTTAAATTAGACCGGTATACCTATATACTCTTTAATTTGCAATAATTTTATTATTTTTGTTAGTTGACCGTCAAAAGAGACCGTTAAGTTGCTGGCTAAAATGTCCCTATTAAAAATCAATTTTATTTTTTCCTTTCTCTTTCCGTACAAGGAACAATTGATCAATGAAATATAGATCAGAATGACAGCAAGAGCTGAAACTATTTTTAATAGGGTGTGTGGATTGATTAGGGTGTGAAAATTTCACTCCCCATTAATAATCGTTCCAGCTTTTTCTGTCATTCTGATCTAGATTTCATTGATCAATTGTTCCTTTTATGTTATCGTTCCAGTTCTATTTGGATCACTTCTTGTATCTTTCAATTCCACTGATTGGAATCATAGTTTCATTGACTGGATTTCTCATTTTGCTTCTCTTCCAAGACCTCTTGAATTTTTTGAAATCTTCGTATAACATCTGGCATGCTAGAAATGATCTAATTTTTCCTAATGAAACTAGAGATTCTCTACATGTTTCTTTTACAACACCTTCAATGTTTAGGGTGGCACCCTCTACCTTCTAACATTGTTAAGTTGAATTTTGATAGTTTGTCTTGCATAACAAACACGCTGTTGTAGGTTTCTTATTTTCGCACATCTTAAGTTACTCATGTTGTGGCCTCCTCAAACATTTAGAGTTTCTGATTATCTGTGTGTTCAAGGTTTTGCTCTTATGTTGGTTTCCAAGTTGGTTTAGAAGTTTACCCATATTCAAATTGAGGGTGACTTTAAGCTTTTTATTGAAAGCATCAATAGCAAGATTAAGACGCTTTGGATAATATATATATTTTTTGAAACGTGGAGAAATTTTTTTTTTTGGTTCATGATATTCGAGTTTTGGTTACTTAATTTGCTTCAATCACCTCTGCTAATGTTTGACAAGAGGCGAATTTTGCAACAGATGTTTTGGCAAATTTTAGTTAGCAAATTGAATCAAAAGCTGGACAGATACCTACATTATAAAGGTCAACATGCATTTTACTTCTTTAAACTGTTTTTATGGTCGGTAGTTTGACTCTTTAAACTTGGGATGTTTTGAATTTAGCTTTTTTATTTGGATTTATGTTGTTTAGATTTACTTGGATGACTTCTAACTATTAGATTGAGTACAATGTAAGACCATCATATCATCATTATGTCATCCTTACTCTATTTAATGGTTATAAGACATCTAAAAAATTCAAACAACTTAAATCCAAGTAGAGAATCCGGATGTTTTTGCTTTCTGTTGTTTAGTTTCTGACAAAAAACAAAAAACTTAGGGATGTTTTAAACATTTCTCATATAATTATAACTATATTTCTTCCACCCCAAAAAATATAGATACGGTACGTCGTTGAACTGGGCTTCAGAAGGAAACTCCCTGTCTGGTTTAGCTTATTCTGGGACCGTTGCAAACTAATGATTGCGGATTGCGGTATGAATTATTGTCATGTGCTCTATATTCTCTTACTGGAACCTCCCATAGATCCATAATTGGTGTATGAGAGTTTCACCTATATCAGTCAAATAATAACAAGGCAAAAGAATACAGGGAAAAGTGGCTATGGGTTCCTCCAACATGATCATTTATGTTGGATTCTGGCTCTGGCATGCTTCTGTTCTACTGCTGCTTACTTCCAACTTTGCTCTTGCACAGTCGATCATCAAGAACTTGCCAGCCTTTCATAGTGACCTCCCTTTCAAGCTTGAAACTGGGTAAGCAGCGGGTTACTCATCTTGATCACAATATTTACAAGTTTATTGGGTGTGTTACTGTATATTGTATTATGATTCCAAGGTATGTGGGCGTGGGAGATTCGGAAGAGGTGCAGCTGTTCTACTACTTTGTTGAGTCAGAAAGGAGTCCAGAAAATGATCCTCTGCTGATTTGGCTGACAGGAGGTCCTCGTTGCTCTTCGTTTTATGGCCTCATCTATGAAATTGGTAATCTATTTTCTTTTTTCTTTTCTAATTCTCATTATCAGAAGGTACACATAGAACTTAAGCATGTCAGTGATCATTTATACACTATGTTTTCTGTCACTTTATATTGTGGGAGAGAGAGCATGGACCAGTTTCATGGACCTTCAAGATAATGGAACAGATCGCATCAATAAGTAATGGATGATGGGATTTCATCTAACCAATTTAGTAGTGTTACACATTTATATAAAAATTTTACTTCATTGCTTACTTGAAAAACTGACCAAAGTAATAAGGTGAAATAGAAAGTAGAACTGTGAATATTTGAGCATGGAAACTCTAGCTGAGGAGACAATTACTTTTTCTAGAGAGCATATAAGTATGGAAATAAAGAGACCTTCTTTAACTGAAAACGTGGTTTTAATCTGATGTTTATTAGGTAACAATGGGAATTACCCTGACTTCAGGATGCTTGGTCTAATATGAAAATGGCGCTGATAACTTTGTAATCAATCATTACAGGTCCAATGTCTTTTAAACTTACAAATTTATTGACGGATCCATTAACACTAGTTCTGAATCCAAACTCATGGAACAAGGTGAATTTCTATTTCTGAATCCCTCACTTTCCTGTTAACTTGTTAATGATTAATGTAACCTACTATTTGATGGCTTTTATTGTACTAGTATTATTGAAAGTGGTCCTCTGGGTTTGTAGGTAGCAAACATAATATTCGTAGATGCCCCTGCTGGTACTGGTTACTCCTACTCTACAACTTCCCATGGGTTAATCTCTAGTGATACATTACATTCAACACGGATTTATGAGTTTCTATTAAAGGTGAGTGATTATTTGCAAGAGTCGGTGAAGAATTAGTTAGTTAAACCTTTTATGTTTTATTTAAGAGTAAAGGATTAGTTACTTCAGAATAATTAAATCATGCTACATACACCAGACTAATGCTACATAAACTTTATATATGTTTCATCACAACTCTCTCACATGATGTAAAACCATGTAGACTACATTATATGGTGTTGGGAACAGAGTTGGTGTGTGTAGCATTACTTATATCTCTCATACTAATCTAGTTTTCCTTTTTATTCTTGAACTTATTCAGTGGATTACAGCACATCCCAAGTTTCTTGCAAATCCGTTCTATGTTGCTGGTGATTCTTACTCTGGCAAAATCGTTCCCATCATTGCCCAGCAGATAGCTGATGGTAACTTGCACATTAAATTCATCACACACACACACACACAAAATGAATCTATCTATATAAATCCATATACATGAAGTTCACTAAATTGCAACTCTAATACTGTTATTCTGCACACCTTTTCGTTTGTTTGTTATGTTGTAGGTATTGAAGCTGGAATCAAGCCAAATTTGAATCTCAAGGTACTTCAATTGCCATCCCAACATTACCTTATAAAAGTTTCAAGGTTTAAGAAATTGTGCTGAAATTTATCTTCTGTACATTGTATTCAGGGATACATAGTTGGCAATCCAGTTTCAAATGGACGGCAGGATGTTAATTCGAGAATTGTGTATGCTCATCAGCTGGGACTTATATCAGATAGGATATATCAGGTATTTCACCCTTGGTTGTCAAGTTTTCCTCTCGGCTTCTACGAATAACTAGGTCTGATCATATAAGCCTTTTCATGTATATCAGTACTTTTCTTTTTCTTTATCTGTTTTCTCTTTTGAAGCTTAATCTTGGTAGATGCTAGTTTTGCAAGTCTGTACATTGCCATGACTGGCTTTGGCCAACTTAATCTTGGTAGATGTGTGTTTGTGTGTGACTTGTAAGTTGTAACACAGCGGAGTGCCAAATGGAGATGAGTTCTGCTCGTGTATGTTGAACTTTTTGATGTTATAAATTTGACATCTTTCTATTAATCTAGTCAGCTAACAAGAATTGCAAGGGCGAATTTGTAGATCTCGATCCAAACAATAAACTGTGCCTGTACAGCCTTCAAGCAATTGATGAGGTAAGAGGGCCATCAGTTCTCTATGATTCACATTATGTGGCCGGTAGTGATCTATGTTAGTAGATCATATGAATGTTTTCTTCTTTATCTGTTAATTGATATAGATGCATGGATTACTATTGTCCATATGTATGTTCTATGTGATGTCTTGCCACAACAGAATAATCAAAGCATTTTTCTTGTTTGCAATATATGATAATCAAAACTGCAGAAACAGTTCTTGAAATAATTAGATACAACAAGTATACTTATTTCAAATTTCTTGATAACATTCATTCCAATGAACATGTTCCATCTTGGATTTGATATAGTTTTTTTGGATCTGCAGTGCATTGGGAGAATTGATAATGAACATATATTGGCACCATTTTGCCTTCCATCTATCAACGAAAACCAAAATTCTATTCTGGAGATGAACTGGGAGTCTAATGATGACAGTTTCTTAGACTTTTCGTTTCCTATGGTACAAATGTGCAGGGTAAATCTCTCTCTCTCTCTCTCTCTCTCTCTCTCTCTCTCTCTCTCTCTCTGTTACACACACACGTCTGTATAAGATAAATTATTTCTTGAGTTCTATATCTCATATTTAATTTGATTAGTTATGGAAAACTATATAATATTTACAGAGAAGAATTTCATCAATTTAAATCACTCAGCACATGAAGAATCGTCATGCAATCATGATAAACTAGCTTTGCTGGTTTTGTAGGAAGATAAAATTCGGTATTCTGTTCTTTGGCAAAATGATATGAATGTTCGCAATGCTCTTAACATTCGGGAGGTATGTTTGCTACCTTTATTTGTACGGAAAATGTTATATAAATTGTGGCCATTGATTTGACCTCTGAATGGTATACTTTACAATAACACTCAGGGAACAAAGGGGCAATGGACTAAATGCAATAAAACCACTCCCTATACATTTGACATCGCAAGTAATATTGATTATCATCGAAATCTTAGCCAAAAGTCCCTTCGTGCTCTAATCTACAGGTGAAGTCTTTGAATTCTCAATCTCAGTTCCGATTCTCACTAGTTAACACTTCACATCCCTTGGACAATAATGGGCAGTCTTTAATTTTCTCACAAGTAATAGCTTTCTTGCTTGGCTTGTGTAGTGGTGATCATGACATGACTGTTCCATATATAAGTACACTAGCATGGATAGAATCTATGAACTTTACAATTGAAGAGGATTGGAGACCATGGTTCTCTAATGATCAAGTTGCAGGGTTTGTATATATCTCAGTTTAATTGTTTCTGTGACTTTTTAAGATTTAGAACTGAAAAAGAAGGGTTAAATTCATTCATTGTTTGATTGATTTTTTTTGCAGATACACACTTTACTATTCGAATAAAGAGTATAATTTGACATATGCGACTATCAAGGCATGATAAAAACATCTGTGTTTCTTCTCTCTTACATTAATACAGTCCAAAGTAGAAACCACATTTCAAAACTTATTCTGGGTTTGCAATTGTGTAGGGAGGAGGACATACAGCTCCAGAATACAATCCAAAGGAATGTTTTGATATGATCAGTAGGTGGCTAGCGCATACACCTTTGTAATTTTATCAGTATCTATTTTTTTCTACAGAGATGAAACTTTACATAGCTTCTTTTGAGTGAAATACTATACGTTCATTTGCAGGAGTTTATAGCTCCATAGTATAGTTGGTTTTAGATTGTATACGATAACTTCATTATGACATCAAATTACACAATTCATCCACTTCCCAAGCAAAATTGAGAATGTGGCTATATTTTCTTCTATTTTTGTCAAAAGTGATGAAACTTGTTGATTCAAATGTTTCTCTTAGTCTGCTTACAGGTGAATTCAAATGCTTCATAGCTCATAGTATTAGGTTGTATGTTACACCTTCAACAATATCTTCCCTCGTTTCATCTTAAAAACACACAAACACAGAAAATAAATCAGCTGACTCGGATTTTGTTCAAAGAATTCAGCTTGAGAGTCGGATTGCGATCCAAGCTAGACAAGAGTAGAATGGCTGATCAGTTTCAACAGTTTTGGTTGATCTCCTTTTGGTTCTCCAACTGGACCAGATCCTCAAACTAAAAAATCAGAAGATGATATACATGACAATTATCACGATCATAAAACTCCTCTTCTTCAGAAATGCTATAGAGTTGCTCCCCTTCGATTTCTGCTCAAATAGCTCTTCCGAATATATCTCTAGCGTATCGCCATACGGATGCCAAACTTCTTAACTTCCAGACCTACATTTGCAAATCATTGGAATGCCACCCCTCGATCCCTTTCAACAGAAAATCAAAGATTACATGCATAGCAGCACAAATGAGCTCACATTCACGGTTGATTCATACTTTCTTAGATACATTAATGTGTACGTACTCTTCATATATTTTCACCAACGTACCTTCATGCAGTTGATGATTGAGGTCAGAGTGGTGTATTATGCATGAAGCTCGTCTACCACTTTAGTAATATAGAAAGCTTCTCTAAACCCGTTCATGTGTTGATGCATCAAGGTACACATAGCGCGAAGATCATCTTAGGTATGAGCTAAAGTCGCTCTCGCATTTTCATATAAACGATTTCCATGATCTTGAGAAAACTTAGAGATTTCAGGCTTAAACACACCAGAAAAAAATTAATGCCTTGTGACTCATGCCGGGCTTTTTGTTAGAAGCCAAAAAATTGTAAAGAATTTCATAGTTTGTGTCCGACATTGAATAAAGTTTGAAAATCAGGTACTAGATCGAAATCGACCCATACTCCACAAAAGTTTTGAAAGTGTGTAACTGTGTAAGAATTTGAGGATGTGAGAATCCATGTCCCACAATATCTTGGTCTCTTGCTTTTGATTCTATTCTACTCTAGAATTACAGTACAGTTCTTCACGCAGCATTGATACGAGAGATGAAAATATGAGTTTGCTGCCTCTATAACAGCCAAGTTCTTCCACAACATAATCCTCATCAACCATTTATGATCTTGACAAATGATAACAAGGACAAATGATAACAATCTTTGGTGCATGCACTCAAAATGGATGGAATGCTGCTGATTGGTTGTGCTCAGATATGCTTTATGCTTATTATCCTTATATAAGCCACAGAAGTGCTATCAATCCAGAATGGTTCTTCTAGTTGTATAAGTGGAGCTCATGAATTCGACTCACGGATGATTAGTTGTAGAATAAAGAACCTAGAAGCAATAACCTTAGGATCATTTGGATGAGATGATTCTTGCAATTTGTTATTCTTCTTCCAATGACTAGTTAGTTTTGAGTCGAATGCTCTAACTTGAAGGGTAAAAGACGTTATGATCGAGTACAAGTATTTGGATTTGACATATTGAGAGCCAAACCCTAAAATTTGAACCGACATACAGCAATTCTTCTAAGATCTTTCGGGTCTCACATTGATCTCACTTCCATGCATATATATCCTCCACGTACTACACATACATTTCATAAAAATCCTTCCCCATATATTCCACATATCCCCTTTTAATCTAGATTCCATTCAAATTGTGATTTTTATGCTCTTATGTCCAGCTTATTTGGACCAGTCTAGACAGGTGTGGCTGGGTGGACTGTTTTCCCTCACCATTTAGTTGAAGATTCCTAATTCCATCCTTCTGTAACATCATCAATGTAAACTAAAGACCTTAATGTGAACAACATTTTAGATAAACACTTTCCAATATATATATATATATAGAAAATACTAAGCTGCAGAAATTTATAATGTACGTACTCTTGGACCAACAGAGTCCCAAGGTTAAGCAGCTTTCCAACTTGTAAGGAAGGACCAGTTCTAAAAGCATAGCAGTCCTGAAAGAGAGGAGGAATCTGAGGTTAAACTTTCCGTTAGAGATAGACTGAATGATAAGGATTCCATATCTTGCTAGGAGAGTGTATCTCAAGGCATCTTTATTAAGTATACATTCCTAGAAAGTTGCTCAAAAGAGCCAAACAGAACATAAAAGGTTGAAAATTTTCTGATGTATTAAACAAACCCCAATTCGGGTATATATACAAGCACAGTTCTAACCCTAGAAAGAAACTAATTACACCGAAAGATTTACATAATCCTAGTTGATTACAGAATATACATCTTCCCAATATACTAGGATTGAGACTCACATTAACACTCCTCCTCAAGTTGGCGCATATAAATCTTGAATGACCAACTTGTCAAGTGAGTTACTGAACGCCCTGGAAGACACAACTTTGGTAAGGATGTCAGCTAGCTGCTCCTCCGAATGAACAAATGAGAACGAGATTATGCGAGCATCTAGCTTTTCCTTGATGAAGTGTCTGTCAATCTCTACATGCTTTGTCCGATCATGTTGAATATGATTATGTGCAATTTTAACCACAACAGTATTGTTACAATGAAGAGGCATTGACCATTCCTGCTTAAAACCCAAACTCTTTAATAAACTTCTCAACCATAACAACTCACAAACTCCTTGAGCCATACCTCTGTACTCAGCTTCTGCACTAGAATGGGCCACCACATTTTGTTTCTTGCTTCTCTAAGTGACTAAGTTTCCACCAACAAACGTAAAATAGCCAGAAGTAAAATGCCTGTTAGTGATATTTCCCGCCCAAACTGTATCAGTGTAACCACTAGTCCTCAAATGTCCATGCTTACGAAACACCAGACCTTTTCCAGGAGCAGACTTTAAGTATCTCAAGATTCTCATCACAACATTCATGTGATCTTCATTAGGATTGTGCATATACTGACTCACCACATTAACCGCATAAGCAAGATCAGGTCTAGTATGCAATAAGTAAATTAATCTTCCAACTAACCTTTGATATCGAGATTTGTCAGTCAGAACTTGATCAATATACTTTGCAATCCGATGGTTTTGTTCTATTAGTGTATCAACTGGTGTACAATCAAGCATACCAGTCTCTGCTAGCAAATCCAGAACATATTTTCTTTGACTCAGCATGATACAGTCCTTGTTCCTGGCTACCTTAATTCCTAAGAAATACTTTAAATTCCCAAGGTCCTTCATCTCGAATTCAGAAGACAACTGATCTTTCAATCGTCTAATTTCACCAATATCATCACCTGTCACTACCAAGTCATCTACATAAATGATCAAGGCAGTAAGCTTACACTATCGGTGTTTCAGGAACAAAGTATGATCTGAGTTACTCTGCCTATACCCAATCTTCTTCATGAAAGACGTGAACCTTCCAAACCAAGCTCTTGGAGATTGCTTCAATCCGTACAAAGACTTTTTCAATCTGCACACCACTTTCTCGCCCGTAGAAGTATTATATCCTAGAGGAAGATCCATGTAAATTTCTTCATTCAAATCTCCATGAAGAAATGCATTCTTCATATCAAACTGCTGCAGGGGCCAATCCATATTAGCTGCCAAAGACATGAGAACTCGAATGGTATTGATCTTTGCCACAGGTGCGAACGTCTCATCATAATCCACCCTATATTTTTGAGTGTATCCTTTTGCAACTAATTAACCTTGCCTTATATCTGTCAATTGAGCCATCTGCATTATGCTTCACAGTATAAACCCATCTACAACTAGCAATCTTCTTTCTAGGTGGTAATGGCACCAAATCCCAAGTATCATTCTTCTTGAGAGCACCCATCTCAACCTCCATTGCTTTGGCCCACTTCTCCTCCTTAATTGCATCTTGCACATTACTAAGAAGAGACACAACAAATATTTGATTCACAAAGGCTACATAAGGTTTAAACAATCTATGAGTTGACACGTAGTTGACTATAGGATACTTGGCTTTAGCTGACAAGAGAGACTCATATTTTTTAGGAGGTTGACCACAGGTTGACCTAGCAGGCAAGACTCTACTAGATTCAGGGACATTGGAGGATGACAACGGAATAGTACTACATACCTCAGGTGATGACAAGCCAGGAGAGATCGTTGGTGTAGGGGGAGAGACTGAACTTGCATGTACATCTTCAACAACTAGTGGCTGATTACTATTTAATTCTCCTCCTTTCGACATGTTGGACAGTTGTTCGTCATGTCGAACACTTTCAGAACAGGGAACAGACGCCTCAACTTGGGTAGGTTTAACAGATTGAATCACTTTTTGAGGTTCCAGAATATTATCTCTCAGATTCTGGATCTGGTCGGTGACAGGTCAAAGATCATTTTCAGCGAGGTTACTGTCAACAATTACACAATCTTCTAGTTCTCCAAATTGATCTTCATAAAAAACATGCTTCTCCTCCTCACTCGGAGATACCGTAGGAGAAAAATAGCACAGGTCTTCACTAAATATGACATCCATGGTGACATAGAATCGTTGAGATGGAGGATAGTAGTATTTATATCCTTTCTGATAGGATCCGTATCCAACAAACACACACTTAAGGGAACGAGCCTCCAACTTAGATCTCTGATTTTTGTTAAGATGAACATAGGCCACACAACCAAAGACATGATGCGAGCAGGAAGTTTGTTAAGAGATGGAATAGTAACATGTTCAGATAATACCTCAAACGGAACTCGATTTTGAAGAGCTGCAGATGGTAGACAGTTGATAAGGTGAGAGGTACACAACACAGCTTCACCCCATAGATATTTGGGTAGATTGGCACTGAGTAAGAGAGCTTTTCCAATATCCAAGAGGTGTCAATTTTTCCTCTCAGATAACTTATTCTGTTATGGTGTCTGAGGACAAGTAGTTTGATGAACAATTCCATGCTGTTGAAAATAGTCTCGGAAAGAGTGGTTAACAAACTCTCCTCCATTGTCAGATCGAAATATTTTCACACAAGCATCCTACTGAATTCGGATGAGATTACGAAAAACGGTGAAAGCCGAAAACACAACATCCCTCTTTTTCAATAACACAACCCATGTTAATCTTGAAAAGTTATCAATAAACAAAACAAAGTACTTCATTCCTGTCAATGTCAAATTCTTCGAAGACCCCCATACATCAAAATGAATCAACTCGAATGGTGCAGAACTAGAAGAAAAACTAGGAGAATAACTGGATTTATGATTCTTAGCAAAAACACAAGTTTCACAATGAAGACTTGACTCTTTTATTCCAAAAAACAAAGATGACATCGACTGCTTCATGACTCCATAAGATGGATGACCCATTCGGCGATGCCATAGCCAAATTTCTTTTACTCGATCAGAACTCAATGTCAGGGCAACTGTTGGTGACGGTGCTCTTGCTTCCTCGTTGTATATGCAATCCAAGTGAAACAGTCTCCCCCGCAGATCCCCCTTGCCTATTATCGCATGAGATGACAGGTCTCGAAAGATAACATACATAGGAAAAAAAGGTTACAGAACATTTGTTTTGTGAAATCAATTCAGAAACAGACAATAAGTGATGTGATAGAGCAGGAACATAAATAACTTTGTTTAACACAATTGTTGGAGTAACTTGAATTGACCCTATACTTAGGACCGGGAAGGACACCCCATTTGAATTAGACACTTCAGGTATGGGAGATGGGGACATACTCGAAAAAAAGGACTTATCAACTGTCATATGATCAGACGCACCAGAATCAATTCTCCATGTATCAGTACCAGTAAAGTCAGAAATTTTTAATGCAATACCAATTTTACCTCTTTTCTCCTGAGAACACATACCTGTGGTGAGGTCTTGTCCTCCTACTCCATAGAAATCAGGTTCACGGGAAAGTTCACGTTGATCACCAAAGATTGCAAGATCCATAGCAAAGAGGATTTGATGACAGATGAATAGAACAAGTACGACAGAATTCGACGAAATCGAAAGCTTCCTTCGACACGTTGAACAAATCAAATTGGAACAGGTTTAGAACAAATTTGTAGCGGAAAACAACATGGTCAAATTACCAAGATTGCCAGGATCGACTTAGGCTCTGATGCCAAGTCAAACAGAACACAAAATGTTGAGAATTTTCTGATGTATTGAACAAACCCCAAGTCGGGTATATATATACAAGCACAATTTTAACTTTAGAAGGAAATTAATTGTACCGAAAGATTTACATAATCCTAGTTAATTACAGAATATACATTTTCCCAATATACTAGGATTGTGACTCACATTAACAAAATGTTATTTTCAACTAATGATATGTGATAGCTCCATTAGCGTGTGGCCGGTATCCCATGATTTGATTGCTGCAACTTGACAATGTAGGCAGCACATTTGCTTTCGATGTTTCGATGACGGCTGCAGTAACATTACTAGAAAAACTCAAGCTGTTGGTTAATGAAAATATGGGAAATGTAGAGAAAGTCATATGGATGGAAACTACAGTCACTACCAGAAAATGGGTCTTGGGCGACGAAACAAAAAAAACCGGGCGACGATTTTTTTTTTCGTCGCCTAAGAGGGAACTTAGGCGACGATTTTTTTTTTCGTCGCCCAAGGGAAAAAAATCGTCGCCTAAAGTCCAACTTTAGGCGACGAAAATAAAATCGTCGCCTAAGAATACATTTCGTCGGCTAAGAGAGAAACTAGGGCGACGAAACAATATTTCGTCGCCTAAGATATTTATTTCGTCGCCTAAGTTTTTTATCCTTAGGCGACGAAACTGAGATATTTCGTCGCCCAAGATTTTTCATTCTTAGGCGACGAAACTCAAATATTTCGTCGCCCAAGATTCTTCTATATATTGTGAGGCGGGATAGAAGAATGAGAACTTTGAAAATTTTAAACATAAATTTCTCTAGTTCTTCAAATCGTTCGGTGTTGTGGAAATTTGTCCATACATAGTTTGTGGAGCTACTCCCAGGTACGTACATATGCATATATATACACATATATATATATATGTGCATATATATATATTGATTTTCAGTTTTATTTGAGTTGAATTAATGATATATATATATATATATGCATAGAGTTTGTTCCAAGCTGAGTAAGGGGCCGTTCTGTCATAGATATGGTTCACAGGTTTGTTTAACTGGATCTCAAGATCACAAACTGACCACTCTTCTCGGTGAAGGGGTCGATAGGGGTTCGCCTCCGTGATCACAAACGAGTCCTGCCTGGTTCCTGTAGGGGGTTCGCCCTCCGTGACATTGACACTTGCCTTCTGAAACCACGGAATCCGCTCGAACTAGATATATATAATTAATAATTAGTATGTTGTATTACATTAATATATATATATATAAAAGATATGTTCATTAAATATTGATATATATATGTGTTATTTTCAGGATATGGATAAGAGTTGGATTTCTCTTCCAAGATATCACAGAAAATATGCTGAAGGAGTTTGGGATTTTATGCAATATGCGCAGGGCAATGCTGACGGGAGTGGCATGTTCTATTGCCCGTGCAAGATGTGTAAGTGTCGCAGTGATATGCATCGATTTCCGTTGGGGACAGTATGGGACCACCTGAAGAGTAACGGATTCTGGGAACGTTACACATGTTGGATATATCACGGTGAAACCTCATCACGCCCGCATGATCATGGACAGTTTGATGAGACGGGCAGTACATCCAACGATCCAACAACGACCTTCATCAACGACATGTTTCCTCATGACAGCGGTGTATGCCCTGAACGACAGCACATTCCTCAGGCGCCGATGCAGGCCGTCCCTAGAGGTGTCAACACTGCCGGTATAGCCAAGTACAACAGACTTATTCCTTTCCAACAGACCCCTCTGTGCCCAGGTCATGAGAAGACCGTTCTTCAGTGTGTGATGGAGGTGATGCATATCAAGGTTGACACAAAATCGACCGTGACGGCTGTTGATAGGTATCTACAGTACGCTGCTTCGCTCTTGCCCGACGGTCATCGTCATCCCACCACGCATCATAAGGTCCGTCGTATCTTGAGAGATCTCGGGCTTTCCTACATCAAGATCCATGCATGCAGATATGACTGCGTTCTATTCTGGGGTAAAGATGCAGACGGTAATGACCTTGAAGGCCTTCATCGTTGTCCGGTATGTGGGACCGACAGGTATAAGCGGACTCCCGCAGGCAACAGGAAACCTGTTAAGGTACTTCGCTATTTCCCGTTGAGGGATAGGCTGGAGCGGTTGTATATGTCTTCAAAGACGGCCGAAGCTATGAGATGGCACGCTGTGAGGGAGGTGCATGACGAAGACCTCATGGTACACCCTGCTGACGGGGAGGCGTGGAAGCATATAGACAGGGAGTTTCCTCATTTTGCTTCAGATGTGAGGAATGTGAGGCTCGGGCTGTCATCCGACGGGTTCAACCCTTTTGGGACCATGAGTCTTTCGTACAGTATATGGCCGGTCATTTTGGTGCCTTACAACCTTCCTCCATGGATGTGCATGAAGAAGGAATACAACATGTTGACCTTGTTGATTCCGGGGCCCGGTTATCCAGGTATCTACTTTCCCTTCATATTGTATATATTGCTGTTGGTTCAACACCTCTCCATTTATTGTTTTTGTTCTATATTGTTGGTCATATATAGTCGTTATCTGAATTTGTTGTGGTTGTTGTTGTTATCCAGGGAAGTGTCTCGATGTGTATATGAGACCGCTGATTGAAGAGTGTAAATTGCTTTGGGAGGTTGGTCATCCCACTTATGACTCCCACAAAAAGGAGATGTTCCAGATGCATGCCATGATTGTTGGTACCATCAGTGATTTTCCTGCACGTGGGATGTTGTCCGGCAACGTTGTTAGGGGATACAAGGCTTGTCCTGAGTGCCTTAGCTCCCAGGGGTGCAGCAATCATTGCAACAAGATAGTCCGGATGGGTCACCGTGCTTACCTACCACATGATCACCCCTGGCGGATAGATACCGGGGCATTTGATGGGACCGAAGAGAGAGGTGTGGAGCCGCATAGATGGTCGGGGGAAGAGATTTTAGCAGTGCTGGATGAGTATGATTTTGGGCAGCTCAGCAATCATCCCGATATTGTGGCCAGAATACCTGAAAGACCAGACAGGTACAAATTCTGGACACATAAGAGCATATTTTGGGAACTCCCGTACTGGAGTACGCTGTTGATCAGGCACTACCTAGATGTGATGCACATAGAGAAGAATGTCTGCGACAGTGTGGTAGGTACAGTGCTCAACTTGGAGGGGAAGACGAAAGACGGTCCTAAGGCACGCGTTGATCTTAAGAAAATGGGAATCAGAAAACATCTTTGGCTGAAAGAGGGGAAGAAAAAGATGCCTTGGGCTCCTTACACCGTGAAGCCTGATCAGAAGACCCAGATCTTCAGGTGGATGAGTTGTGTGACGGCCCGACATGCGCAACTGATGGGTGGCGCGAGCGGCTCGGGTTCTGCTGGGCAGTCGGGTCCCGCAGCGACGGCTCCTCGTCATCCACCCATACTTCGCCGGTCGCGATCCCGCAGCGACGCCCCCACACAGTCGTCCCCGACCGACGGTGATGGCGGGTCATCCGGGGTCCCTATGGTGCCGTCCGGCCTCTTCCTTCCTCCGACGATACCGGCGATACCTCGCGTCGATGAGGAGGGTCGACCGATTCGGGAGCAGCTCCCGCATGTGGCACCGCACGAGGCCTATATCTACCGGGAGTTTCCCACGCCTCTTCATCCCGTGAGGGTCTCCGAGCAGACGGACATAGACGAATCCGTCGGCTCAGCCTCATCCTCAGGTAATTTATTATTACTTTTTTTTCGATTTACATTTTTTTTTTTGTAAAAATGTATTATTAATATTAAATTTGATTCACAATGTCACAGCCGCCGGAACGAGAAGGCGGAACAGGAGAGGCACCGTCAGCAACAAGGGACTCGATAGGGCGGTCGAGTCCGCTGGACGGATCGCCATCCCGTTTTCCAACGGGAAACCGGTGGACGCCGCGTTGGGAAACCGGTACACGCGCGCCGCGGGAGGCACCATCCGCTCCAGACTTCCTATGTTGTGGGGAGTCTGGAGCCAGGTTCCTGATGGAGTGAAGGAGATGCTCCATCAGTCGATGTCGGTGAGTTTACTCAATCAATTACCTTTTTTTTAACTATTTTTTTAACTAATAAATTATTTCATTATCGAAAAAAATACTAACAAGTGGTAATGCAGCAATGGTTTGTGGTTCCCGAGGAGGGACGTGACTGGGCGGACAAGACCCATAGGGAGAGGTACCTCTAGCTATTTAATAATTTATTAAATTTTATTTTTTTAATAAAATTATTAATATTTTTTTTGTATATGTAGGTTCAAGGAGTGGAAGCACGACCTCCGGGAACACTGGAAGAAGTACGGGAGCGACCGTTCGGGTACCCCGAAAGAGTTCGAGTATCGGGAGTACGAGTGGCGGTGGCTTCTTGTCACGCAGTTCAACGACCCTCACAAACAGGTAATTCGTAAACAAATTTGAATATTTAATTAGTGAATTAATTATAATTGTATGTTTTTAAATATTTACTAACGATAATTTTTTTTTAAAAAAGCACCTCGCCCGGGTGAACGCTGAGAACCGGCAACAGAACACAACCAACCATCGTGCCGGTTCGAGGCCGTTTTCGGCCATCATGGACGACGTGCGGCGAGAGCGGCCAGAGGAGAACCCCTATGTGGGGACCTTTCAGAGGGCATATCCTCATTCTGAGGAGGATCTTGTAAGTTCCTTATATTTACTAATTTTTAATTTTAATTACATTTTATTAAATGTATATTAATATATTTTTATAATATATCCATTTAGGCGAGGGTGAGGGAGGCGGAGCAAGAGGTCATCAGAGGCATGGTGAACGACACATGGCCGGGCACGGCAGAGGATGACATGTCAGAGGCCATGTCCAGGATCGACACTTCAGATCCTACCGTTGGGGCGCGGATTATGGCCACTGCCTTCGCGCAGCGCTCCAACACCTACTACTGCCGGGGTATGGGAGACGCTGGAAAGGGGATCCTGAAGACGACGCCAGGATTTCAGCGCAAGGGAGCCGCCGGAGCCTCAAGCAGCAACAGCCAGACCACTCGGCTACAGGATCAGTTCGCAAGCCTACAGTCTGAGCTGGAAGCCCAAAGAGCGAGAGAGTCTGAGCTGGAAGCCCAAAGAGCGAGGGAGATGGCGGCGATGGCGGAATCATATGCGGCTTCCAATGCTGCGCATATGGAGCGGGTGAATGAAGTCACCAATGCCAACCAGGCGGCTATGGGACAGTGGATGACTGCCTGCATGTCTGCACTTGCGGCCGGACAGCCGTTTCCGCCCATGCCTACGCCTATACCATTACCTCAGTGGCATCCTCAGTGGCCCCAGCCTCAGCAGCAGCCTCCTCAGCCTGACCAGCCGCCGCCTCAGGACCCTCCGAACGGGAATGATGAGTTAGATTTTGGGTTTCTCGATCCATAGGCAGAATTTTTGTAATAAATTATTTATAAATTTATAAATTTGTGTTATTTTTAATTAAATTTTAGTATTAGAAAACTTTAAAGAAATGCCGAAAAAAAAAATAATGACAAAAATTAAAAAAACATTATTTATATATTTAAAATAATTATTTAATTATTTTTTAAAAAAAAATTTAAATATATCTTAGGCGACGAAATCTATAAATCGTCGCCCAAGATTTAACACCTTGGCCGACGAAAAATAATATCGTCGCCTAAGATGTAGTGATCTTAGGCGACGAAATATTTATTTTCGTCGCCCAAGGTCAGAAGATCTTAAGCGACGAAAAAAAATTTCGTCGGCCAAGGTGTTAAATCTTGGGCGACTAATATTTTTGGGCGACGAGAGGTATATTTTAGGCGACGAAATTAGTATCGTCGCCTAAGAATTACTCTTAGGCGACGACAGAATTAAATTTCGTCGCCCAAGTTCTTCACCGACGGACTTCTGGCGACGACTTCTTGGCCGACGACATGTCGTCGCCTAAGTACTTAGGCGACAAAATTTTTAAACAGGGCGACGATTTTTTTTCGTCGGCCAAGAACTATTTTCTGGTAGTGAGTAATTGACACAAAAATGTGTGGAGAGCAATCTGGTATCGTAGTCTCTTAGATCAACTTTTGATGATATTCGAATTCAAATGTAGATAACTTTGAGCTCAATACAGTTTGTTGGCTCATTCCCTGATCTTAAAAGTACTTAGGGTCTCATGGTTGTGCACTTGTGCAATATACTTTGAGAGCTTTATTAGTCGTAGGAGATTTCGAGTTTTAATCCTCCAATCCTCATTCCTCCCTTCCTTTCTGGTTCGAAATGTGCAGGGGCTCGGGCTGCACCAAAACATCTCTCTATATATATATATATTTCAACTTCTGTTCTTCTTCACGTGTAGATATATTCTTAAACCTTAAGCTTGCATTCTAGTATTCTATCAGTAATATGCCTAAGATAAAATTTACATTTGCAAACAAAAGTGCAATTTAAATGTTAAATATAGCATGTCCAATACTCTGGAAATAATGTGCCATGAAAATATATGAGAATCAATATGAACTCCAATAGCACCAACCGTATTCTATCACTATGGCATCATCAAAAGTTGCAGGACCCTGCATTTCTCAGGCACAGAAGTCTCCTTTTTCAGCTATTCTAATTCTGTACACCCCAATCGATATAAAACCTAGTTTTGTGGAACCTTAGTGGCTTTGAATTGACTCAACTGAGGTATACTTGCAGGATTTTGGCAACTATAGACATAGCTTGGGGCTACCTTAACCAAGTTGCAGTAGTAAAGCCATGGCATCACATCACCGCCCTCTAAAATCTGATGCCTCCGACTTAGTCTTTTATTCCAATCTGATATCTGCTCTTCACCGAAAACATTCTGTCACTCTCTCTTGATTGGGATATCCCTTAACTTTGTGTTATGCTAATTAAACCGACTACTGCAATTCTGCAAAGCTAATAGACGTATAATATTTATAGCTTCTGCGGAGATAATGAAAATTGCATAAAACTAGAATAGTACGTTATGATGTTCAAATCTATTGTTTTCTTCAGACTGTACGTTAATGCTGCAGTCCACAAACTAAAAGAACTAGCTAGGTACTCGATACAGGATGATGCAAAGAAATAAACCAATTTATATCTTTACTCGCTTCTTATCAGAATATATAATATCTAGCAACTGTGTCCTAATTGCTACCAAACACTAAATTACAGAAACCTTTAACAATCAGTAGCATTATGCATGCCGTTCACTATTGCAGATTTGCAGCTTTCATAAGTTCGAAAGTTCACTGATGGCGGGCAAGTGAACAATGGCTTATGAAGGATTCTATGCCATTATTGCAAGTCGGTAGCCCATGCGTCCCTGACTAGGATGATATTAGTTAAGACATAGCTGTAGCTGTTCATCATGTAATAGAAGAAATAAACCAGAGTAAGAACCAAGCTCAAAGTACTCTTTGTTCACCCCAAAGAGAGGTAAACTTCAAACCCCTTTTTCTTTTACCCTACCGATAACTAAATATAGAAACGAAGAACAATGATTTCTGGATTGAAATGAGCTACAATATGAAAAACAAGTGGGCAGCTGTAATGAACTAATGTTTTTCCGACTCCAATCCAATGCACCATAACGAAGCAAGTGAGCAACAGCTAAAGACAAGGCAAAATGATCATGTATGGATATCTTTGTTCTGTATGATAGTACTGAAATTTGTATTTCTCCACGAATGCTTTTCAACTGTTTGGCACATGAAAGGAACAAAAATAATGAGCATGAAATAATTGATCTCAATTATTATTTCCTAGCAGAACTCAAATATCCAGAATCAAGGGTTTTCTGCTTTCTTAGCAAATTTAATCAAGAAAAACGTTGGTTTTCCATAATTACTAAGAGTTTAAGTGCAACTGAAATATTAGTAGAACTCTGATTATACCAGATGATGGGATATTTCAGGTTGTGATAAAAAATATCTCTACGTACAAACCATGCATCATTATAAGGACCCAGCAAGCTGGCTAAGCCAGCTAGAGAGCTTGGAAGATTGTTCAGGACACAGTACACTAAAGCAAGATCATCACTATTCTCAGTACACAGAGGCCTCTTGCTAGCTACAAAGCTCTTTGAAAAAAACCAGAAGAAGATGAAAATGAAAAATGGGGTTTACGATGTACTCGTGAAAGTTTTGTACGATCAATCTGATCTTTGAATGATCTGGACCCCCACCTGAGAGACCATGCAAGTTAGAGAGTAAAACAGAAGGGTAATCTGGATGAGATCTCAACAGATGAAGAAGCTCGATCACCTAGATAGTATTTCAACATTGTTTTAACCTCATTTGGAATGTTTATGTCTTAATTCACAAGGCCTCTAACTTCCCAAACTACCCCTCTTTATGCATAAGCAGGCAAGCTTCCAAATTTACCAAATCAGAAGATAAGATCTTCTAGGGTTTTGAGCTTGAATTGACTAGTTGAGATAGTTTCATAACTTCTAATGCATTTTACATTAACCCAAGTACAGAATCAGAAGGATTTGATGAATATATAGATAATTATTGCCTGTTAAGTCAAGTTGCAACTCAAACAAGAGATTAGTTTTGAGGTTTTGTGGGTAGCTCTTGAACTTCTAATAAACAAGCAGAAAGATTATGAAACATGTCTTGCCAAAGCAAAGGAGACGATTGAAAATCCGACTGTGTTTAGTACTCATGATGTATCTCTTACATTACTTAACCTCCTTACTCTTAACTTAGTAAGGAAAACCGTCCTCCTGATACAAATATACATAAGAGAAGGGCAGGAAAGAAAACGACTTTACTATATAAATTCTTTATGGAATATTTGTGTGTCAAAAATTCTTGGAGATACTGATTCTCACTTCTGTTTAGTCTTCATCTTGTTTCTGTGGTAGCTAGGGAGACAAATCATACAAATTCCACATCATTTTTGCAAGATCTCTTTGCCAACTGGCACTACCCAACCCCAATCCCCTCAACCTTGCTTATAAAAGGGCAAGCATTTCCACCACTTTGCACACATCACACAACTCTTGACTCAAGTCACCCTCTCCTCACCTGCTCATAATCACCCTCTCCTCACCCTCTCCTTTTCCCTTCACCCCTTTAGAAAAGCATTTCAATACTGCTCCTCAATGGCATCAAGCTCAATATCTTCGCGTAACTCTGGCTCCTCTTGGACGGCCAAGCAGAACAAGGCCTTCGAGAAGGCTCTAGCCCTTTACGACAAGGACACCCCCGACCGCTGGTACAATGTTGCTAGGGCTGTCGGAAACAAGACTCCCGAGGAAGTCAAGAGGCACTATGACCTTCTTGTGGAAGATGTGAAGCATATCGAGTCCGGCCAAGTTCCTTTCCCGGATTACAGGACTTCTGGTGGGAGTGGGAACATCGGTCATGATGAGGAAAAGAGGTAGTCTTTACTAATACTATTTGTCAAAGTCCTCCTCCACCACCTAATTACACAATGACATATACTAATGTTACTTTCTGATTCTTGACAACACAATGTGAAATTTCTGGGCTTAAATTCTTCTACTACCATTCAACATCAGCAAGCTTTTTCTTTGCATCTTATTCTATGCTATAATAGGACCATCCACTGGACCATTGACCTCTGCTAACCCACTTCTTACTCTTACGTTTACATGCATATCTAATGGTCAATACATTAGAAGCTGCTAACTATTGGGTATACAAAACTACAAGTAATCTCCAAACTTCAGACCGAACCTATTTTAACCTCGAGCAACACAAAGCTAGTTCCAAGCCTTCATCCACATGAACCCATTAGAGTTAATGTCGCACAATAGAGTTAATATTTAGCCAAAAGCTAGAGCTAATCCCATTGAGCCTTGTCTGCTAAATTTACAGGATGAGGAACCTGAAGCTCCACTGATGCAGCAGCACAAGAAGATGTCTCCATGTACCGACTAGTTAATGAATAAAGACTCATCGCTAGCTGGATCTTCTGATTCGTTTAATTCGATGACGACGCTATGGTATAGTACTAAGTACAGTTTCTAGTAGTTGATCGAAGTTATCACAAACCCGTGATTCTTCTATGTTGTTAATTAGATTGCCGCTTTCTTAATTTGTTGCTATAAACAATTAATCCTATATTTGCATGTAATATAGCTATGTACTCTGAATTTCCAAGTGTAAGATTCAGCTTAAGCTGCTCTATGGAATCTTATAAGTTTGTATCAAATATATACTAGTCTTCAACTCTTCATCATGATCATATTTCAATGCATACAAGTGAGACAACACAAGCTCACACAATCAGACTTGAACTAAAATCCAAAACGGGAAGCCACAGAAATGGAATTAATAATTAACAAGAAACTAATAATCATTGGCGTTTAGATTTGGGTCCCTAATCGCTTTGAGGCTTAAACTTGAAAATAGATAGATTTATAAGGTGAGGAAAAGGCGGGAAACTGGGTTTGAAGTAGTTGATAAGCATGTTTCCCGCGATGAGGTTTTGCCAGATGGCCAAATACCCATCAGAATTTATTGTTGGGAATCAAGATTCTGGTCACCACATAGACTTTTAGGATTGAAATTTGGAGGCAAATTCTGTATTTTCATGGCTCGGTTGATGATTTGATTGGTGTTCAGAAGTTTACAATGGAATTTTGGTGGTTGCATCACTTTGGTAGCCTCACGTCAAGTTGACTTCTATTATATAGGTCATTTCGAACTTATATTGCGAACTTTTAAATTTTGATACTGATAGAGAATATATGAATACGAGAATAAAGATTTACTCATCTCATTGATATCGTGACCTTTATATAGACATTACATAGAGAATCCCTGTAAATCAAGGTTTGATATCTAACGGATATTCTAATCTAATAAAGTGAAGATTCGGTCAAGACACATCATCAAGGATAAGAATGTAAATTTCTTCAACACTCCTCCTTGTGTCGCGTACCAGAATCACGTGGCGCATGAACATTGCCTCGGTAAAAACCTTGCCAAGTAAACAAAAACCTCTTGGGTAAAAACAAATGACTTAGTCGAAGGGAAAAAAAGCACAACGCGCCAACTACAACTTGAAATGTAAAACATGTGTCGTAGACTCTCCCTAATGTCTACATAATCAACTCCCCCTAATAATCAATCAATCATGGAGTTCAGATAAGCGACGCATACCAATACTTCGCTCATGCTTTTCAAGAGTAGATTTGGGTAGAGACTTGGTAAACAAATCTGCTACGTTATCCTCGGAACTTAATTGGTTCACCTGAATATTCAAAAGCTGTTGTTGTTGCTGTTGCTGATTGTAGAAGAACTTAGGCGAGATATGTTTAGTATTATCACCCTTGATGAATCCCAACTTCATTTGTTCAATGCATGCCGCATTGTCTTCATAGATGCAAGTTGGTGCTTCAGTGGTAGATGTCAATCCACTGGACCCTCGAATATGAGTTATTACAGAGCGAAGCCAAACACATTCTTTGACTGCTTCATGTAGTGCAATAATCTTTGAATGATTCGAGGAAGTAGCAACAAGGGTTTGCTTGGTAGATCTCCAAGAAATCGCTGTAGTTCCCATGGTAAACACATAGATCTCCAAGAAATCGTTGTAGTTCACATGGTAAACACATACCCAGTTTGGGAACATCCTTTGTGTGGGTCTGACAAATACCCAGCATCAGCAAAACCGACTAACATATCATTCGGTGTCTAAGCATAGGGGACAATACCACATTGCGTCAATTTTGAGTTAGAAGGAGCTTTGGAAGCTGTATTTTGGTTGGAAGCCAAAATATGCTCAATTGTGGCATTGGAAGCCCTCGAGGACACGTAGGGGCTCTGCCAGACGCGACAGGGGCGCGCCAGGGGCACGCTGCATGCTGCCCGCTAAGGCAGACTGCGGTAAGGGCTCGGTATGGGCGCGTTGGGCACTGCCTTGCGCTGCCAACCTGCTGCCCGACATGGCAGGGGCCCTTAGGGGCTCTGTCAAACTGCCTGCAATGCAATCTTTAATTGAAACATCAACATTCATGTTCTCAATTTTGATTTTGTAAGGGAAAAACAAACCAAAATCAATTGAACCCTTTAAGTACCTGAAGATGTGTTTAACACCAGTCCAATGACGTTGCATTGGCGCAGAGCTAAACCTAGCTAATAAGTTTACTGAGAATGCAATGTATGGTCTTGTGCATTTTGCCACGTATAGGAGAGCTCCGATAGCGCTTAGATACAAAATTTCTGCTCCAAGGACTTCCTCATCCTCCTCTTTAAGACGGAATGAGTTCTTTTTGATATCCAGACTTCGCGTGATCATGGGAGTCCCAAGTGGATGAGCTTTGTCCATATTAAAGCGCTTGAGCATCTTTTGAACATAAACTGACTGGTGAATTAATTTTCCATTCTCTCGATGCTCTAGCTCTAAGCCTAGGCAAAATCAAGTTTTCTCAAGATCCTTCATCTCAAACTCAGATTTCAAGTAGGTCACGGTCTCATCAATTTCCTTGAGATTACCGATTATATTCATGTTATCAACATAGATAGCTACTATAGCAAATCCAGTACTTGTTCTTTTAATGAACACACATGGGTAAAGATTGTCATTCTTATATCTCTTCCCAATCAAATAGTCACTTAGACGATTATACTACATTCATCCGGATTGTTTCAATCCATATAGTGAACGCCACAAATTTAATGCAAAGGCACTCCATGGATTAGAGTCACTTGACTTGGGTAGTGAAAGTCCATCATGCACTTTCATATATATATATATATATATATATATATATATATATATATCTCTCTCTCTCTCTCTAAATCAAGATCCCCATAGAGATATGCAGTAACCACATCCATAAGCTGCATGCTCAGTTTTCCACACACTACTAAACTGACTAAGTAGCGAAAGGTAATTATGTCTATAACGGGAGAATATGTCTCCTCGTAGTCAATTCCAGGGCATTGAGAAAATCTTTGCACCACGAGTCGCGCTTTATAGCGCATGACTTCATGTTTCTCATTCCACTTCCGAACAAAGACCAATTTATGTCCAACATGCTTCACATTCAGTGGGCATACCACTACCGGACCGAAAACTCGCCTTTTCACTAGAGAGTCTAGTTCAGCCTGGATTGCTTCCTTTCATTTTGTCCAATATACTCGACGTTGACATTCTGCAACGGAGCGTGGTTCAATCTCATCGTCGTCGATAATCATTTGAGCGACGGAATAAACAAAAGCATCATCAATAGTCATGGAACTTCTTTTCATCATATCGTGTGTATCGGTAAACATTAGTGAGATTTCTTTGTTCCCCAACATCAACATTGGATCCGAGGCGTCCCCTAGATACGCTAACATTGATTCTTGGACATAACTATAGTCAGAGACAATCTCATGTGAATGATTCACAGTGTTGATGATGAGTAGATCATTTTGTGCCTTACTGTCATGCCTTTTGCGTGACACAGTATCTACTGAACCAACAGGTCTCCCCCTCTTCCTGGTGGAAGCCAAGGATACGGCCACATCGGCACCATGAGCGTCCGGTACGTCCAAGATGTCATTGCCAAGCTTGGGTGGCGCCGGTAAAGTTCCTCTTGTGGGGACTTCTACCTTGCAGGAACATTTGCAGCATGTATAATTGATCTTGTCACTTTCGCGATATCGGTAAATGAATCAGGCATCGAATCTGCAACTCTACCAAGATCGAGAATACGTTAAACTTCCAATCACTGTCAGAAGTGCGGGGATCATAACGAGATATAGTGGGCTTAAACCACATTAATTCTCGACGTTCAATTGGAACAGAAACGGTCATGTCTCCCCCTAACGGCAGGAAGAATGTCTTGTCAAAGCGACAATCTGTGAATCTCGCAACAAATAGATCTCCTGTCAAAGGTTCTAAATAACGGACAATCGTAGGATGTTGATAGCCAACATAAATACCTAATTGTCTTTGAGGACACATCTTTGTACGTAGTGGAGGCGTAATAGGCACATAAACCGTGCAACCAAATATGCGTAAGTGTGAAATATCAGGCTCATATCCAGTTACCAACTGGTACGCACTAAATGGTTGGGTTGCAGTGGGTCTAAAACGAATAAGTGTGTAGCTGCATGCAAAATTGCATAACCCCAGGCAGAAACAGACAAGTTGGTGCGCATCACCAAAGCCCGTGCAATCAATTGTAAGCACTTAATTGTAGCTTCTGCAAGATCGTTTTGTGAATGCACATGGGGTACGGGAAGTTCTACTTCAATTCGGATAGATATGCAATAGTCGTCAAAAGACTTAGACGTAGACTCTCCAGCATTGTCCAATCGAATAGACATGATTGGATGATCAGGGTGTGAGCCCGGAGCTTAATAATTTGAGCTAGGAGTTTAGCAAATACAACGTTTCTTGTGGATAGCAAAACAACGTGTGACCAACGCATTGATGCATCAACTAGAACCATAAAATATCGAAATGGTCCGCACTCTGGTTTGATAGGTCCATAAATATCACATTGGATTCTTTATAGGAATGAAATGTTGTGTTTAAAATCACTAGCAAAAGATGGTCTTGCATTCAATTTGGCTAGTGAACAAGTTTTGCAAAACGAGCGGTGAGCTCGCAGCGCTGACAGATGGCAAGGGCCCGCTAGGGGCTCACAGGGGCTCGGTAGCGCGCTTAACGCCCGCGACAATGCGGTAGGACGTGTGCAGAGGTGCGGCAGGGCGCAGCCGAGGGCCTGTCCGCATGCGGGACACGCTGGGGCGCGGTACTGTAGGGGCATGCAGGGGCTTGTCCAGGGCTCGGTCAGCGTGCAACAGTGCATAGGGGTGCAGCAGGGGCGTGGCCGGGGCTCAGCGAAGCTCAGTGGCACCTAGTGACACGTAGGGGCGCGGTAGGGGCCCTACTGCCGGCATGGGCTCGGAAGGGCTCGCTAGGGGTGCGCTGCCGACACAGACATATGGCAGGTCTCGGCAGCTTGCGGCAGGGGCCCCTTAGGGGCTCATAGCCGACAATAGGGCTCGGCATGCTGCGGAAGCTGCTCAGAGCGCACAACATGCATCTGGGATGCTCAGGGGAGCCTTAGGGGCGCTGCAACACTGCCAATACACGGTAGCTTGCTGCCATGGTGTATTTTCGCTGATTTTTCGCAATTGTTCTCATGTTTTGCCATTTTTTTATGCCTTAACCAATTCAAAGACCACAAACACATGTGGATTTAGCATGTTTGCCATGTAATGAAGCATTTAGCTTTGTGCAATTCAAACCAATCATAAGGGAATAAAATTCTCAATCCATTCAACATATTTGAACATAAAGGAGATATTTTATTAATGCCGACTGAAAAATACTTCAAAGGATGACTAATTCCATAAAAATTGACTGAAAAGTCGAAAATAACTATGGCTAAACAAGTGCCAAACAGAAAACAGCAGAGAAAAAATATCTAATTAAAAGAGTTTAATCAAAATCCGCAGCATCCATGTGCGCAGGATCAGCTTGCTTCTTAGCTTTGAAATCTGCTATAGTGAGATTGGTGGAATGCTCTGCACCAATGTCATCTTCCCCAATAAAGTTAGCTTCTTAAGTCAAGTACTGCTTGTGTCTTATGTAGGTATCTCTAGCATCCTCACTGGCACGACAATCTTCGGGCATATGGGCATTAGAGTAGCAATGAAAGCAAGGAAGACCATTGAGCTGAGTTGAATGCAATAGAAGTTGGCGGATGGTTTGTCATCCTGCAGGCAATGCTGGAAACTGTACATCATGTACGTAATTTAAGTCGTCCCACAATTTTTTTGGGATCCATTATTATCAGATATTACATTCTTTAATTCCTTATGAATATGGCGCCTCAGGAACATGAGGGCTTGGGCTTTGATCATCTCACTAGGAACTGCATCTGGGCCATTAGGAGGAAAAATAGTGGAAGTAAATCCTTTTCCGACGAATAATCGTGTAACATCGGATGCCCATTGAAGATAATTATTGCCTCATACATTGAGGATCTCAAACTCAGGCCTTGGAGGCGCAGTTATCTACAAAAGACAAGGGGATTGGAATTAGTGAACCAATGATGTGGTTATAAAATCGATACAAATAAAAGCAAGGGACGCGTAATCGCAGTCACAATCGATTCTTCCCTTGTAGGCAACGCTCATAGCTGTCGCAGCGACACGTAATCGTTGTCGCAGCAACGCGTAATCACAGTTGCAAATATATGGTGACACGTATGTCGCAGTCACAAAGTTTAATAGAGGATGGGAGCCCTAACAAAACTCTTAAACCCTATTCCCCCCCCCCCCAAAAAAAACCCAATCCTGTCATAGAGAGGGGATAAATGGAAAGGCTACTAAGCCCGAACTATGAATTGAAATTCGGAATGCAGTAACCTTAATTAAAAATTTACCTCTGATGAGTTTGAGTTGATTGCAAGCTTCGACCAAGGCTTGGGAACCTTTCTAGCTTTCCTTGGAAGACGAGCAATCTTGAAATCTTTGGTTTCTAGAGATTGCCGAGAGGAGAAACAACGTTTCACCTACTTCTGCTTCGAGTTTGGAGCTGAAATTTTGAAAGTAGGAGCACCACTGGAAGTGGAAGCTTCTAGCCAAAAATCAGGTCGATCGGAGCACTGGTGGTTGGAGGGGGCGGTGGTCTAGAAACTTCCAGCAGCCGGTTCAGGATCCTTCCGGCCGGTTCTTGGGGTGATAACGGTGGGGTTGGAACCTGGACGTCGAGGGTTTTCTGTGGATATAAAATTCCGGCCGTGGACAAAGGAAAATCCGGAAAAACAAAACAGGCAGATTATAGTTTCAGGAAAAGTTTGGGTTTTCGAAGGTTTTAGAGTTTTTCAGGATGGTTGGCCTATTATCTCTTGGTTAGGGCAGCAAATCTGATAAAGTGATAAAGAGTATGTGAATACAAGAATAAAAGTTTACTCATCTCATTGATATAATGGCCTTTATATAGGAATTACATAGAGAATCCCTGTAAATCAGGGTTTAATATCTAACAAATATTCTAGTCTAATAAGGTGAAGATTCGGTAAAGACACATCATCAAAGATAGAAAAGTAAATTCCTTCAACAGATACATCATGTTATTAAGAGTGTTTCACGGTCGCTGCTTGTATTTCTTTACTCGGGTTTATGTCTCGCCGAGCATTGTCCAAAGTTAGTATGCATTGTTGAAGCCACCCTAAGCAGTAAACACAACCTCGACTTACTTTGATCCCCTCAATCCTAGCTCACCCATTTTTAGAAAGAAAAGTACTTACATACTTACTTGTTTAAGAAAGACTACTGTTGGTAGATGATCCGACACTGCCCCCAATACAAACTTTGCGTATATCTTGCCTCAAGTGGATCCAGGGTCTGCTAGATGGTTTGTTAGCAATTCAAAGTTTGTGAGATTATTCGACCAAAAAAAAAAAGTTTGTGAGATTATGTGTAAAGGGTCCGGGTTTGTTCACCAACCCCTCCAGTATACGAGAGAAAGCATGTGCCCCCTTGCTTGGGCACTAGTTTGAGAAAAGCAGTAGGTCAACTAAGTAGCTAAGCTAGAAGAGAACCAGAAACATCTAAAATTTATGATCTCATACAACCATTGGAGATCGTAGCGTTATTATCGATGTGATCTTCAATTTTCATTTGGGAAGATTTTGTTATTTTTCTTGTACTTCCCACATGATAGTCCAATGCTTCAATTATATGAGATGCGATTCATCTAACCGATTCTGATTTTTTGTTATGGCTGAAGGTGTTTTGAATCTCACACGGGGTGGAAAAAGATTTACCTTTTGGATCAAATCCAACAGTGACTAGCGACATGCTAAAATAACACATGTTCGGATCACCAGAGCATTCCTACCATTATCAACTAGGAAATCGCCTCCATAACAGTCGCCCTTTACAAGCTTAAGTTTACAAGCTAGTTGAAATGAAACCGGAGTGCCATACACATAAACACACGGAAATTCAGTTGTCAAGGAGCAAAGTTATTGGTCTTGGAGTTACAGAACCACCTAAAATAGGAGATGGAATCAGTCTGCTACTGTTGTTTGAAGCGGCAAAGAACTCTCAACTCCCTTGGCATCAGCAGCATTCTTCTCAGCAACAACCTTTGACATTTTAAACATCTGAAATGAAAGCAAAAAACACCCAATCAGCGACCAATTATAGAATGACATGCTTGTTGGGTAAGCAGTATTTAGCAACAGCATTGAAGTTGAAGCAAGAACAAACCTTGTCCATGGTCTTCTTGAAGCAAGACACATGTTCATCCATAGAAGCGTGGATAAACTCATCAATGTGATCCTTCACATCTTCCAAGAAAGTAGCTTGTTCATTCTTCTTTTTTCGGCATGATGTGGGGGTTGCAGCAGCAGCAGGGGGAGTAGGGGTTGTTCCAGCAGCAAGTGCAGTAGTGGTTGTTTCAATAGGCTGTTTTTCAACTTGGCTTTTCTGTGATTCCATCTTCACCAACACCTGAAACAAGTTTTCATTACAAAATTTGTCACCCATGGTCTAACAATTTAACGAAATGAAACTGCTCATTTTAAACATCACAGGCATCGGTAAAAACAAGCCACTGCACGAAGTTTGATCATTATCATTACAAAGTACAACCAATCATCACAGAATATCTCAAAAACAGAACATAAAAAATAGAGAACAACTAATTCGAAATTCGACCATCACCAGTCAAAACCACAGGTAGCAAGACTCTTCAAGTTAATATAATAGTAAGAATCAAAAGAATCAACAAAAAATGGCAGTTACTCTATTTTCCCAACTTGGTGACCGGCTGGTTTAGATAATATCTTTCAGGGTCATCAACACAAGAAACGTTAGTTTGAGAGAAATTAATAAGCTATATGAGCCCTGAGCTAGTGAGCTATGACATTATCACAAGTTGCTAAATGCCATCTACATGTTTGTTATGATAAGCGCCCTTATCTGTACAAAAAAGGAAACTGATTTCTCTCAAGATTTCATTGAAAGGAACAATCTGATCAGATGCAACAAGTTTGAAAGTTTCGTTAACACAATACAACACCAAAAATTGATACTTTACAAAGATTTTCGGAATACAAGTTCTATTAAACTGCACACCAAGTGTTCGAAGTAATGCAGCAGACAAAATATTGCTACCAATCGAGCAAACACACCAAATCTCAAGAAAAGCAAGTTCGAGAGAAAATAATAAGGCATGCAAACCGGAGCTATCAGATTATCACAAGTTGCTTTCTGCTTTAAATCCTAAATGTCATCTACATGCTAGTTAGTTTACACACCCCTATTAGCACATCAGTACAAGTTAGGTCCCAAAATTTAATTAAAAGAACCAGTTTGATTCGATGCAACTGTTTGCCTCTTACCATCAAGAATTAAAGTTCCATTAACAAAATATAACATTACACAATTATAATTGCATGATAGTTTACATAAACTTGCTAACACACAAGTGCTATCAAATGCAAACCAAGTGTTCTCAGAGGAAACAAACCAAATCTAAAGCAATAATGCATCATACGTTTGATCAATTACAGAATCTCGAACAATTTTCGCCAAAAGAAAAACTAAATCAGCTTGATATGGAAGCACAGACAAATATTATGCAACGCGAAAATTAATGTTAGAGGTAAAACGACGATTCACATTAGCTGATGAAAAAGTAAAGGAATTGGAATTTCAGAAAAGACGTACCTGAGAATCCAGAAGGAGAGCAAGTGAAATTTGTAGCTTTGGCGAAGAAAATTGGTTGGGACTTTCTGTTTATAAAGGAAACCCGGCTTGTTCACCAAGACAGCCGCCTTGTTCCCCAAGAAGCTAAAGCAGTTGGAAGGGCCACGTGGCCTTGAATCAATCAGATTGGGCCTGCAGGTTAGTTCTCTCTTCTTATTACCCAGGTGACCGGGTCCAATCTCTTTCGGTAAGAATCGAAAACAGGAACTTTACCAGAATGAAACGATAGCACTGTTACATTTAAACAATTAGCTCATTTATTTATGTAAGCTTAACAGAGAATTAAATTATATACAAATCAAGATATCAGATAAACATAAAACTGGAGTCAAGACGTTCAATTGCTGCACTCCAAGTCTTATGTATCCATCTAGCTGCCGCTAGCTCGTACAGTCTGTCAAGCTATCAACGCACTAACACTTATTAAACTTTGATTTTGCTCATTAGGTTAGGGCTTGGAGAAGTGTTAGGCTCAACTGTCTTGAATTTGAGCCTAGACCCAGGTTCAAGGACTCGAGCCCAAAACCAAACTCAAACTCAAACCCAATTGGGTATCTCGTAGATCTTTGCCGCATGCATGGATTCCGGCGGCTTCCAAGAGATCACCATCTTCCTTGATTTAGCTTTTCACTCTTCACTAGCAGATATACATAATTTCCTGCCAAAACTCTTCATCAACGTTGACAGCAGCCAAGGCGGTTTTACTGTTAACACTCTTGATCTCTTTGGCACCATCATCATATCTAAACCAGCGAGAGCTCGACCAGTTCCTCCTCATGTAGAAACCAATGTAGAAACCAGGTCTTTGGTTGTTGCTTTCAAAAAGTAGGGTGGCCAAAAAGCCTCCATCTTGCAGCCCTCTTCAATTTTGGTGGCAAGAAAGCCGCCCTCAACAGATCTGGTGGCAAGAAAGCTTCCACTCAGCGCCGTTGTATGAACAGAGGCCGAGGAAAACCAACATGCATGGTATTGGCGACGAGCGTCCTAAAATTGGTGGCAAGCGCCTTGAAATCGGAGATGAGCTCTCTGTTATTAGTGTTGAACGCTATGGTTAGATGCCCAAGCCATGGTAGCTAGGGTTTGGGGGAAAAATGGAGAGGTGGGTGATGAGTGGGCCGGAGTCCTTGGAGGCTAGGTTTTTTTTTTGGTCTAAACATTTAATTCCTTTTTTTTTTTTTTTTTTTTTGAGGAAAGCAATAAGGCATGATGTTTAGTCACATTTTGAAGTAAATCCAACGGTATAAACAATTATACACAGGTTATGTTTTATTTTCTTCGAGAGTGAAATTCACACTACGTCTGGCTTTGCTTAAAAACCGAAATTGTTGCCTTATCCGAAACATTTTCACTTGTCCAACGATGTGAATATAACCAGATTGAGCTTTTTCGTTACTAAAAGTTTGGTTTATCAAGATAAATAGTTGATTTCGGTCGAATTCTGAATGCCAGAATCTAGAGGCAATAATTCGTACAACAAAACAATATGGCTATGTATATATTGCAAATCTGTTGGTCTATAAATATGCCGATCTTGATGTTTGGAAGGCGTACATATATAAGGAAAAAGAAGATGAGCGAGGCATGAAGAATAATGAGGAAAAATGATTTAAGCAAAGACAAACAAAATAAGAGTAGTAGTAGACGATATTTTTTATTTAATTTTTTGGAATAGAAGTTGATTACTATTTACTATGAACAGCCAAACGAGTGTAATTCACCAAACTTACAAAAGAAAAACAGGAATATTAGATTAACCTAAGAAAGTAAAGCATACTACTAAAGAAACTAATACCATAGTCCCATAGGGCAAGCCAGCCGTCCAAGGACGGGAGATACTACCACCAAAGGATTCAAACAAGCCCAACCCAAAGGGAACACAAGATCCAACCTACCAAACTACAACTATAGCCAAGAAGACTAAGCTCAAGGCCCAAACAACCCCAGGCAAAGATGACCAATGCCGTCACCCTTCCGGCGACCGACCTTGGTCTTCCACCGTCAGCATGGCTAGAGAAGAAGACCTTGCCTACGATCGACCCATAATTTACAACCAACGATTAATTCGACGAAGAGAACCGAATCCTAGTCTTCTAAAACGTCGTCGCCACAAACTGAACCAAATTCAGGCGTCGCCCCTGCAATTTCACATCATCGTGGATCCAGTTAAATCCAACCAAAAACTCAACTCAAAGGCTAACACCGAGCCCAAATTCGTACATGAAAGCCTTTCCACCACTTTAAGAAGGCACTAAACTGCCCTCCTCCTCAGCTCGCAGAAGAGAACCGATGCTAATGATTTCTTATAGTCATTTGCTGACCACAAGTCGTCGTTGCTATGCGTTGCGAAACCTAGGGTTTCAGTAATTTTTACTACAACATCACCTCCTCCAGCCACATAAACAGACCACGATTAGCAATTCGAGACGCCCTTGTCTCCGCAATATGATAACATCCCCGTGACCACAACCGTAAACCGTCGACATTTGGCCACCCGATGATGCCACCCTCCCAGATCACATCGATGCTTGAACAGTTCCAATAGTACCTTTGTAATCGCCAGCACAACCATATTCTCAACATGAGCACGCCACAACCCCGATTCGAATCACTCCAAGGTTGGACGCCAAACAAACACCATCAAAGAGCGTACTTGCTGTCACTGGAAGATACCGATATAGCATCCTCACGTTGTCAGAGCACGATCAACGCCCAGAAAATAACATCGCCGCTAAAATGAAACCCTAGGTTTCAAACACTAGTTACTTCGAGAGACTTGGAGGTAACCCATTCTATTTTTGAGTGTTACATAGGTCGCCTTTATGGATTTTTTTTGTTTACTTATTTTTTGGAAAGGATGATGCAGTCAACTTTGCATAAGTCACTGCTTCATAATTAGGGATCTAAATTTGCCGATCACTTTTAACTTGCCCACCCCAATGACCTTAATTAGATTAATGACACATATTCATTTTCTTAATAATAAGTTAATAAAAAAATCAAACCATTTGAAAAGACATGTATCAATAATTTAGATGGAGGGCACTTTAATGGACATATTAAAAATGGTTGGTAAATTTATTTATCAACAATTGCTCTAACTCTCTACCATATATAGATCCGCATATGTGAGAGAAAATAATCTTAATAAAGCTTAAAAAACGTAGAAGACAAGGTTAAAAGTGTAAATTAATTGAATTCCGTAGGTAGCCGACTGAAAACATGTGAAATTGAATTGAAAGCCGACCATAACTAGGTAGGGTGGCAACTAGCAAAGCCCAACCAAGATTTTCATAGACCGTTTACTTTTATAAAAATGTTGTCTATTCATTCTTTATTTATTTTTTTATTTTTTATTGCTTTATTTAAAGCCATTCATTTCTCAAACCGAAATGACCGTTCCCTGTCGTATTTTAGACAAATTAAGGACATGGCAAGCTAGCTAGCACCACTCATTACATGTTCATTGATCACTTATTGTTAAACAGATTTTAAAGCAAAAAACTTAAAACTAGCTATGTGTGCTTAGATTCCTAATATAATGAGTTTATTGTTATTAGAAAAACCAATAACTTAGAAAAAAACAAATTAATTGAGCTAGGACAAAACCCAATAATTCTTGGGCCCAAGGAAGCAGCCCAAAGATATCAGCACCCTAGTCCAACAATCAATCTGACTCAACCCAAGTCATCATCTTTAGTTCGTGTCACCGCACAATAATACGTTCGGCGTTGCCATCGCCTCCGCAAACCAAGCTTCTTGACTACCAATCCTACTACCGTGACATCCAAAGCACCGATACCATGTATAGGAAAACCTTAAGGTCCCAAGATTACCTAGCGATTCAATCATCACAGCATGAAAATCCCCGCAGTTGTCAAACCGCAGAGATACCAAAACGTTGGGTACGCCATCCTCAAACTTACATCCCTGAGAATCTTCATTAGATTGCCTTTAGAACACCAGTCTGGCAACGACACGAGGCGGCTGACAAAGCACGAAGGCCCATTCAACCTCATGCGTCATCGGCACGAGCTTACAGTGTATAGAGGGAGATCTCCACCGCTCTCTCTAGGGTTTTAGTTGTAATGATTATGTTATCTATTCATTCTTTTCTCAAACACTATGTGTCGCTTGTATATAATTTCTCAGACAAATCACCACCATCGATTGAGAATTGATCATACAATATGATCTTGCCATGTGTCACACACGAATCACGAAGAAAAAAACGGTTTTTGAAACCTTGGCAAACACACGAACGGATGCAAGCGTCATCACATCGCGTACACCTCTTATTCACCAAATAAGGGAATGCCGCGTGTCCCACAAGTTGAGAACCATAATCATGATGATTAATGGACCGAAAATCGAGAAACGAACTCAAGATCTCGAACAAGCTTTGAACAACCTAGGCTTTTGACAATCTCACGACGACGAGAGAAAGTAGTGCTCGAGGGTTGAAAGATCACTCCTAAGAGCGAACATCCTAGCTAGCTCAAAATTCATTAAATTATTGAATATGGGATAAACATGACACCTACGAGTTTAAGAACATGCCCACCGTGATCTGGTCAGTTGAAATCACTCCCTATCACCCATCTTGTGTCCACACATGTTTCCCTCTCATCAGAACGAACGAATTCCAAACCAAGCAAGAACAACTTCTTGACCGGGAAGTTCGGGGACTCCTGAAGGGGTCTGCTAAGAGACTCGTTCGCAAGAACAAAGCTAAGCTGTTTTCGAACACGAACACACATACGCAGATGCTTAAGCATGCAAGCGCTTCTACATGCATCTTTGCACTTCAACTCCCCAACCAAGTCATTTTTCTTACTTGGGGATTTGGGAGACTTGTTGTGGGAACCTACGCCAAACGCTCTAGTCAAGCCTTGCACATGCGTTCTCATCCTCACAGCCCAGCGCTGAGCGCCTCTCGGCCGCACTGTACATGCATTCTCATCCTTACAGCCCAGCGTTGAGCGCCTCTCGGCCGTACACGTGGACCCACGAGTGCGGTTCGATTGCGCGCGCATCTGCCGAGGTGCGACCTAGCTGTCACCAGCTATTAAGCCAAGCCATGCCTCACCACGCTTATAAATAGAGGCCTAGCGTCACCTCCAAAGGTAACTTAACTAATTCCCTCTCTTTCTTTCCTCAATTTGTTCGTAAATAGCTAACTTGAGCTTCAGAGGGGGATTTCTGGATCCGTCCGGATGCCTCTTCAACCTCTATTTGTGTATTGCATGATCTATTTCCCGGTCAATTCACTTTGCAGACAAATCCTTCCCGAATGGATTTATACCGATCATCCCATATTTTCTTGTACCAACGTGATTAAAGCTTAAGCCTGAGTTTGGATACTGTAAAAACTTGCACTTTCATTCACTAGAATCAAACAATTACTCACATCGATTGCATTTGGTAAGTAAATTAACCCATTTACACTATCTACCATAAATAATGGAATTTAACAGTTGACGTTAGAGTTTTAACATATATGATATACAAAGATTAGCAGACGAATTACTCAAAGATTATACAATAATACGATCAATTCACAATCTAAGAATTACACCATCCCATTATAACTATGATAAGTTGTGTACAAAACCCCATGAACTTTCCCCTATAATAAGATCAAAACGGGGGAGGGGCTTCAAATTTGCTAGATGTACATATTTGTAGGCTTGTAGCATAGCACACAAATGTATTGCTCCATATTTGGGAGGTGAAGATTGAGCCGCTTATTTCACTGCTGTCAGTTCCGAAGTGTAAAGACGTGCGGGGAAATCGCTTTGAAGCTTCCGGTCCCCCAAAACCCCTAAATATTCAAAACAATCCAAAACCCCCCATTTGTCCCTAATTTTTTTTTATTCACTTTCTTCTGGTTTCCTCTCTTCTTCGTCCTAAATCTTAGACCTAAGAGAGACGGGTTAGCAATGGCAAGCCGACCAACCCCTTCTTAAACCTCTCTCAGACTCTCACTCTTCATCTTCATCATCTCCATTGTTTTGTTATTTTACTGATCTACGTGGTCTATAATCGTCTACGGGTCTTTTTCGCCGTAGTTGTTGTATCAACCACACCTTGACAAAACCCAGACTCGACCCATTCAGATCCGTGTACTTCATGTATACTGCGGTCTGCTCCCTATATAAATCCCTCCGATCAAAACCCACTTCACTGAATCCAATACTTTGAAGTTTTGCTTGAGTTTTCCATAAATCCAATCATGAGCTCTGAGTCTGTTGACCATGGTGGAGCTCAGAATATTCAGATCCACCAGGGCCGTAGACTCCCAGATTTCTTGAACAGTGTCAACTTGAAGTATGTCAAGCTGGGTTACCATTACTTGATAACCAATCTTCTGAAGCTCTGCTTGATTCCTCTAATGGCGCTCATTGTAATTGAAGCCTCTCAGATGAACCCAGATGACATTCACCAGCTTTGGCTCCAACTCCAGTACAATCTGGTCAGTGTCATCGTTTTCTCTGCTGTTCTCGCTTTCGGATCCACTGTCTACATTATGACCCGACCCAGATCCGTTTATCTCGTGGACTATTCCTGTTACAAGGCCCCAGACCATTTGAAAGTGAAATACCAGAAGTTTATGGACCATTCAAGGTTGACTGGGGACTTTGATGAGTCCTCCCTTGAGTTTCAGCGCAAGATTCTTGAGAGGTCCGGCCTTGGAGAGGAGACTTATCTCCCTGAAGCAATGCATTCCATTCCGCCCAGGCCGACGATGGCGGCGGCGCGTGAGGAGGCAGAGCAGGTGATTTTTGGTGCATTGGATAATCTGTTTGCTAATACAAATGTTAAGCCTAAGGACATTGGGATTCTTGTTGTGAATTGTAGCTTGTTTAACCCAACTCCTTCATTGTCTGCTATGATTGTTAATAAGTATAAGTTGAGGGGTAACATCAGGAGTTTTAATTTGGGGGGAATGGGGTGTAGTGCTGGAGTTATAGCTATTGATCTTGCCAAGGACATGTTGCAAGTTCATAGGAATACTTATGCAGTTGTTGTGAGCACTGAGAATATCACTCAGAATTGGTACTTTGGGAACAAGAAGTCCATGTTGATACCGAATTGTCTGTTTCGTGTTGGTGGGTCTGCGGTTTTGCTATCGAATAAGTCATTAGATAGGCGTCGGGCTAAGTATAAGCTTGTTCATGTTGTGAGGACTCATAAGGGAGCTGATGATAAGGCGTTTAGGTGTGTTTATCAGGAGCAGGATGATATTGGCAAAACTGGGGTTTCTTTGTCTAAGGAACTCATGGCAATTGCTGGTGGAGCTCTTAAGACTAACATCACAACATTGGGTCCCCTTGTTCTGCCTCTGAGCGAGCAGCTTCTCTTCTTTGCTACTTTGGTTGCAAAGAAGTTGTTCAATGCCAAAGTCAAACCTTATATCCCGGATTTCAAGCTTGCTTTTGATCATTTCTGCATACATGCCGGTGGAAGGGCAGTGATTGATGAGCTTGAGAAAAATTTGCAGCTTCTGCCAGTTCATGTTGAGTCATCTCGGATGACACTCCACAGGTTTGGTAACACCTCATCCAGTTCGATTTGGTATGAGTTGGCTTACACTGAGGCAAAAGGGAGGATGCAAAAGGGGAACCGTGTCTGGCAGATTGCATTTGGAAGCGGTTTCAAGTGCAATAGTGCCGTCTGGGAGGCTCTCCAGAATGTAAAACCATCTCCCAGTGGTCCATGGGAAGATTGCATTGATAGCTATCCGGTGCAGATTGTACTCTAGCTGTGCTCAGCCACAATTTGGTTTAGTACTCGATTCAAAGGAAGGAAACATTGATACATTGTCAATTCATAATGTTATTTTTATGCCCCCATAGAAATAGATTTTTCTCCTCTTTTTTATAATTTGATTCACTAAGCAATTAAGCATGTTATATGTTATCTGGTAATTCAAGTCAAGATATGTCTCATTTACTTTGCTCAATTTAATTGAGCGGCTTAATTTCTGTGATATATAGCAGAAAATGTTTACGCCAAATGCAGTAGCACTGTGATTACTATGAATTTCTGTAGGCCTTTGGAGGTCAATATAAAGCATAGTGTATATGCATGATTCTTTCATTCAAAGACAATCCATTGCAAGAAATGTTGGCATTGAGATATTTTTCTAGTTCTAGAAAAGTGTATGCAAACGAAACACTAGTAAAACTTCCAATATGGTAGTTGATCAATCAAGACATGTCTCTTCTCTATTTTGCATGTTGGTAATGATGACTTGTATTGCTAATTTTGTGACTTCTCAGTTTTTTTTTTTTCTTCTGGAAACTAAGATGGCGATGCTGCTCTGGGCGCATGTCCGGCTGACCGGATAAATCTGGTGTCTGGTACATTTCTTGCTGTTTAAGAACATATCTTCGATGATGCATGTGAGATTTGTTCAATTTAATGTCTGGATTGGTTGGATGTAACCATGCTACTTGATTACACTGGACCAGGATATCACCTAACATTTCATGGGTTCTGTTTTTAGGGTTTAAATCCGGGATCATCTCTGTCTTGTGGCAACAAGGCTTGTACAACCAGTAGGACATGTTACATTTTCTCATTGCTTTCAGACAACACATGATGGTGATTGACTGATTGCAGTAGGGTCTGGCATCGCATTGCCATCTTGGATAGCTTTGATTTCAGCATTATTCTTGGCAGCCGCATCTGATTAGATTACAGTCTCCTCTGATTTTATTTTTTATTGTTTTGCTCACACTGATCCAAATCGTTGTGAAGCACAACATTTTTGGAATTTAGTATCAAGTAGCCAAGGGACACAGGAACCAAAAACGATTTTCAGTCTCAACATTTTAGATCCAGAGCTTGCTAATGTAAAAAGCAATTCAGCTAATTGCTGAAGGTTGAAATATTTGTTAGGTTGAGATGAGGCTGAAGAAAGGACTTGAACTGGAACCGCTTCTAGTACAGGCACATATACAAGTAATCTTTAAAGATCTTAATAATGCCTTTTCCAACGGTTAAGCCGGAACCTAGGAAGCTGTAGCTGCCACAGTGGCGTAGCCAGAATATGTTTGTTTACAAGGGTCAAAACCCAAGTGGCTAAGATTAAACAACGAATTTTTAAACAATATCTTGAAAACTTGATATTTGATTAAATCATTTTGAAACAGGGTTTTTCTTTAACAAATAATGTGTGTGTATATATATACAAAAACGATGTGGAGCGGACGTCCGCACCGTCTTTAAAGTGCGGACGTCTCTTTGTTCGTCACTGTACGGCGCCGATGACGGCGCATCTCCACCCAGCCAGACTCTAGCAGCTTCCCCGATCACTTTCTCTTCCCGGCGAGTCCGCCGAATTCCAGTTTTCTTACGAGATCGATCTTGTTTGAAGTTTTAGGGTGATCTCGCCGGAAAACTGAAACTCGGCGGACTCGCCGGGGAGAGAAAGTGATCGGGGACGCTGTTGGAGTCCGCTCGGGTGGAGGCACGCCGTCGTCGGCGCCGGATGGTGGCGAACGGAGGGACATCCGCACTTTAAGCACGGTGCAGAGGTCCGCTCCACATCGTTTTCGTATATATATATATATATAAAATTATATTATAACTAAACCTAATGTTTACCATTCTCACACACCTATATCTTATCACTTATTATATTAATAATTTCATCCTCTCAAAAAAAAAATTAATAATTTCATTGGCTAGTTGATTAGATTTACCACAACATAATCTCCTAAAGACTGATATCATAGATGAGAAATTCTTATGTGCGACAACCCCACCATGTCACATATGCGACCAGCAAATCATAACACAACACGTCTAAAAAATTATGTCCGCTTTAGCCTTGCATTTTTTATTTTCTTTTTTCCTCTTCCTTTTATTTTCATCCCTATTTCTCTTCTTTTAATTATTATCTTTATCTTCTTCCTCTAATGAGTTAATCCCAGATTACATGTGTCACGCCCCGACCCATAATTTTTACCTTTATTACTGGCATATTGGTAATAAGAATTTTACCGTGATCGTCATTAAGTGTAAAATATAATTGATCCCCAGAGAGGTATAAGGGGCGATTATTTTGTGGGATTATTCTAAAGAAGAAATTTTGACGACGGTAAAAAATGGTAATTTTTGCTAGTAAAAAGTAATTTTATTGAGGTATTATTTTTTTTTGGGTGTTGAATTTTGAATTGGGTTTAAAGAGGAGTTGTGGACCGGGCTTGGTCAAAGCCCAGTTTCAGTTTTCTTTTTCTCTCTCTTTTCCGCCCGGTTTCTCCTCTCCCCGAGCCCGTTTCTGTCGTATTCTTCCTGGCCGCTGTCCGGCCGCCCCAGCCCGCCGCACCGGTCCTGTTCGATCGGTCTCCAAGCCAGCAGCAGTTCTAGACCAATGGCAGCCTCCCTAGCGCCGCCGTGAAGGAGGAATCGACGTCGAGAGCCCCGACTGCCGAAATTGTTTTTTCGCCGGAACTCCTTCCTCTGGCCGCCATAGCGGGCGAGCCTTGGCTCAAAAGGAAGCCCTCCTCCTGTGCTTCAATCCCTTCAAAGGGCTCGCTCCATCTCGAGCTAGGTAAGGAGAAATCAGAATTTGAATTTCTAGGGCTTTATTGTGTGTTTGTGTCCGATTGGCTTAGTTAGGCTTAGAATTGGAGTTTGTGGTAGTTAGGAATGTTGTAGAGGAGGTTGAGAGGGAGATGCTGCCAAATTTTGGTGACCATCGGAGGTTGCCGGAGTTGGTCGCCGGCCGCCGCTGCCGGCGGAGCCGCCACCGGCGCCGCCGCCGAGAAAATGTTTTTGGTGGAGAAAAATATGAGGAGTTTAATGGAATAAGTTTTAGAATTTTTGGAGGAGTTTTGGATATGTTTGAGATTTGTTGAAGTTTGGTATTTTTGGCGGATTATTAATTTATAATCCGGCCATTGGATTTTATTTGGTGGAAGGTGATTTTGTGGATGTCGGTAAAATTTGTGGAGTTTTGAGGTTGGCAGTGAAATTAAGATTTTGGAGTGTTAGGCTTGGTTGAGCGCGAAACATATTTAATTATGCATGTTTTGCTTTAAGCGTCGGTGTTTTATTTAAGGTTTTATTTATATGGAACAGGACGTGAGGAGGCTCGAGCGAAAGAGACCTCCGACCGACATCAGGCCTAGGCCTAACCTGTGAGTGGACCTTTGTTTTTAAATATTGTGTTCGAAATGCTTTATCATTTGAATGATTTTCTGTTGTTGGATATTTCCCGAAATTGAGAATTTCGGTGATTATACTTGAGGTACAATTCCGAGAATAGTATGTATATGATTAAATGCTAGCTAGCTATACGTGATTTCCCCCATACGCGAGGCACAATTCCGGTATGGGTGACATGAGCGTCAGACGCGAGTGTCGTAGCCCTGTGCGACTTTCTAATTTTGCATTTATTTATTTAAAGATTTCGTACAAGGAGTAAGCATATATATATATTACCACTCGGCCGTTTTCCCCCATATGCAAGGTACAATTCCGGTGTGGGGTGATGTGAGGGTTAGACGCAAGCATAGTAGCTTCGTACGATATCTACTTTATTCAAGTTGTTCATAGATATCGTGCCAAGGGTCAGGCGAGTGTGCATACATACTATATATATATAATATCCAGGCCTGAGAGGCAATGTCTTAAAGTTTGGGAGTCTAGCCAGGCTGGACCCCAGTTCAGAATCTTTCCAGTGGAGCTTTTGTTTTTGCCGCTGATGAAAGTATTTTCTTTTGGGGAAATATTTATTTGTTGTCGGAAACATTTCGTCTACTCACTCTGACATGTTGAATATTTTCCCCTGGGCCCATTACTAAGGATCTTGATCAAAACAATACATTCAATCCAAAGCGATCTGGACATATCTAAATCTTAAGATTTGATTAATCTGATTATGTTAAAATCGGGAAGTAAATCAATCATTCAAGATTCATTGATTCGATTAAGGAAATATTATTGATTCAGAATCTTCATTACATGCGTTAAGTGGAGGCATGTTAACACTATAAATACCCCCTCTCAGACCAAGAGGAATGGGAGCATAAACAGAAACAGCGAACTAGAGAGAGAGAGAGAAAAATCCCTCCGCGAGCTCATAAGTCTCCCCTAAACCCTTGAAGAACTATCAAGCTCCCTAAATAGCCAGTTCTTTACTAAACCCTTGAAGAACTATCAAGCTCTCCAAATAGCCAGTTCTTCACTAAAACCAAATCCAAATCCCAAATACTCGTTATGTGATTAACCCGCGTAACCCTTAAGAAGAAGTGTTTGTCACCCTTGAGTTAGACTTATATTCGGAGATAGAATCAAAGGAATTCACAAAGATTGTAACCCGCATTCGCATTGATTATATTAAATTATTCTTTGTACACGTGTTGTTCTGTTATTTGTTGCAGATATTTTCGTATTTACAATGTTAGTCGGCGGATTAGGGCACAGGGGATTTTCAATTTCTTGCCTTCATTCTCGGTCGATCTGGTGTTGAGGTATGAGCGATGCCACAGTTTTTGCAGCGCCTGCGGTTTCTTTCAACACAATGGAGATGCCTGTGAAAACAAATTATAGTGAGAGATGTTAGGGAGCCTATTCAGTGCACCACTGGGACATGTGCACCCGGCAAAAAACCGATCTACTCCCTCCACTTCTCATCCGTCATATCTCCTCCACGGCCGCCGTAGTTGCTTAAGCTCAGCGGTATCGGAGTCATCGCCAACCCGATTATCATCCCTCACACTCGGTGCCCCACTGGGACATGTGCACCCGTCAAAAAACCAATCTACTCCCTCCACTTCTCATCCGCCATATCTCCTCCACGGCCGCCGTAGTTGCTTAAGCTCAGCGGTATCAGAGTCATCGCCAACCCGATTATCATCCCTCGCACTCGGTGCCCCATTGGGACATGTGCACCCGGCAAAAAACCGATCTACTCCTCCATTTCTCATCCGCCACATCTCCTCCACGGCCGCCGTAGTTGCTTAAGCTCAGCGGTATCAGAGTCTTCTTCAACCTTCTAAGATTCTACTGAGGCAACACGTGACAAATTAGACGGCTGTGATGAGTGGTGCACCTGCCCCAGGGGTGCAGGGAATAAGTTTCGGAGATGTTAGAGGTGCTGGGTTCAAAAGTGTAGGTGGATCGGGACGCCACAATGGCGTGGTTGGCAACTGTGTTGTCTAGGTTGACTGTGGGTACGGCAATGATCAGTGTTGTTGCACCGGTTGTGGTTGGGTCTCTGCCAGTGATGGAAAAGTTGGGGCAGATCATGGGGCTGGGTGGCGCTGAAATCCTAGTGGCGGCTGCAATCGAAACCGTCCCTGGTTTTTCGACAACAAACCTTAGTTTTTAACTAGCGTCGACAGTTGAAACCTGGTCCGGGTTGACTGGGCCTGAGGGTGGGCTGACAGGGTCTGTCTTTGGGGGAGGGTGCTCGGCTGATGGGTACTAGGCCTAGGCGGTTTGGGTCGTTGCAGGTTATTGACCATGGGCCACTTCAAGGTCCAAAGCTGAATTGTTGTGACAAGGAAGTGGTAAAGGTATTTTCTTCTCCTTGAAAAAGCAAGACTATTATTCTTATAGATTTTCTATGATAGAGGAAACGATCATAACCTTCAAGCGAAAAGGTTGGCCTTTGGGAAGCAAGAATATGAAGTTTCGAAAGAAAAAGCCAGTGAAACTGGTTACTCTGCCTCATTTGAGAACCCCGAGGTTTGATAGGGGAGAGGCGTTAACAATAAGGGAAATGAGGTAGCCTAATTTCCTTGTTTCATAATCTAGACATTTGATGAATGACAATCTGTATTTAACTCATGGTTATATTTAGTTGTACAACAATTGAGGTATTCTATTCAAAAAAGAATTGAAGTCTTTAGGCCACTAGTATTTCAGTTGCATGGGAACTAAATAGTTGTAGTTGGAAGTCTTTTGTTTAGGTTTGGTTTGTGCTCACTTGTAATGAGGTTCGCCTATCCTTACAAAGTTTGTCACCGTTGAGTTATTTGGCGCAAGTGTCACCTGATATATGAGCATTCTGATTGAAGATAATCAATGAAACAATTCATTTTTAACACAAAAAAGTACAGAAGGAGACGCTTACGACATCATGTATTACAGTAAATAGAGAGGGATAGAAACAGATACAAAATCGCACTTTTCTTCTCTGATGGACAGCAAATAGTACATTTTCATTTCTCTGCTGATTTGTAATAATCCACCGAATTACCAACAAAAGGTGCACTGACTTTAAGTTTACCACTGCAGCTTAAGATACTTCAGAAGCCTGCAAAGTAATCACGTATATGGTCATTGGCATTAGGGAAACACAGTACTGATTGCATTTGGACCAAAGAATTTGATGGTCTTTAATTAAAAACTTGATGCATGTAGAGTAGCATTAACTTTGATATTGGGGACATAAGGTGTGAGGATTTTAATCAAACAGGTTCTGTGCAAATCCCTAAATAAAGAGACCACTTAATTATATACCCAGAATTGTAATTGCATGCATGATACGGATAGAGGTTACAGTTACCTTTCTTCCTCATCAACTTTTGTGGTGGTGGTTCCAAGGGACTTGTAGTTAGGAATAGGAACCTGGCCGGACTCAATTTGCCGGAGATCCTCAAGGAGGATATCATAGTGCCTCTTCACTTCCTCGGGTGTTTTATTCCCGCCAACAGCCTTGGCCACATTCCGCCACCGGTCCGGGGTATCCTTGTCGTAAAGAGCCAGAGCCCTCTCAAACACCTTGTTCTGCTTTGGTGTCCAGCAGCTGTTTGAGTCATGTTTTTTCAGAGAGCTTGAAGCCATGAAATGATCAAATGCTACGAGCTAATATACTGACGAGTTCAAGTAGCTTGATATGGAATAGAAGAGAAAGGATAGGTTGGCAGATTACAAGGGGATTTAAATGAGTAGGAATGCTATATGTACGCTATATATAGGGACGTGGTGCGCTATAGCCAGTTGGCGAATCTTTAAAAGGGAGGAATGCACGAGGCAAACTATTCTTCTTTTACAGGGGAACCACAAATGAAGAATCAAATAGATTCAAAGAAAAATTAAAATTTGTTTAGTCCTTTTAGTTTGAAGTCGACATTTGTTTAGTCCTTATGATTTTATTTTAATCGGAATAGTTCTTAAAGTCACAATTTTTCATCCAAATAGTCCTTATGGTTTTAATTTAATATGAGTAGTCCTTAAAATCATAATTTTTTATCCAAATAGTTATTCTAACAATTCTCTCAGTTGAATCTCAATTAAAGGCCATAAGAACTATTTGGATGAAAAATCATGACTTTAAGGACTATTCAGATTAAAATAAAACTATAAGGAAACAGATGTCGACTTCAAACCACAAGGACTATACAATATTTTACCTTTCAAAGAAAATAAAATATACATTTAGTACTAATTTAAACTCCTCATTCCCCGTTTCAATAACAATCTTTTTCATGAGCCCATTCCAATATAAGGTAACATTTTTTATGCTCAAATGCATAAATCTCTACTAATTAAAGTCTTAACATGTTATATTATTTTAAGACTATTTTGTCATCACCCCTTAAACATGCATAGAGAGAAAATGGAAGAGAGAGAATACTTGGCCGGAATCTCACTGGACTCTGGTCACCCGCCGCCGGAATCCGGTCACCAGTGACAGGAGCCGGATTTCCCCGTCGCTGGATTCCAGTCACCAGTGACTCGGTTACTGACCCTTAATAATCAGTTATTGACCCCCAATAATCGGGTACCGACCCTAATAACTTGGTTACTGACCCCTAATAATCAGTTACTGACCCCCAATAATCGGGTTATTGACCCCAATAACTTGGTTACTGACCCTCAATAATCGGGTTACTGACCCTAATAACTTAGTTACTGATCCCAATAATCAGTTACTGACCCCCAATAATCAACTTATTTTAACAATAATCTGTTACAATTTCACCAGACATTTACATTGAAGCCACTAAAAAGAGATTATTGACCCGTAGGAAAAAAAATTAATACGGCCCAACCCATAAGACTTGATGGACGAGCAATTCCTTAAAGCTGCATTTACCTTCCTCTCACAAACACCATACATGAATATCACTAATTTTTCTTTCACAAGCCATGGATCTCCGCCTCTCGCCGGAGCTCCTCCACCTCTCACCGGCATCGCTTCCCTCCCTTAAATCCAACACGGCCTTCACCATGTATGACGTCACCGTGTTCTGAATTAGACGAGTCATAGATCAGAAGACAGGAAAACGGAAGCCGACGAGATTTTTCTCTTGTAGTCGGAGATGAAGGTACAACAGTGGTCACCGGCACCACTGCTACCGCTGGAGCATAGATCCTCACCCGTCTATTCGGCAGATCGAGGAAGGAGGAAGCGAGGCCAAGTCGTCATTGGCAGCGATGCATCATCGAGGTGTCAGCGTTGTCAAGGCTTCGGCGATGGCATTGTCGACGTCGAGGCTCCGGTGACAGTCTTGTCGGAGAGCTATGATGTCGGCGGCGTCTCTTTGCTTACGCAAAGAGAGAGAGAGACGAATGGAAGATGTCAAATAAGAGAGAGGAAGAGAGAAAGAGAGAGAAAGAAAGAAATTGCAGATCCACAGATCTAGAAGAAAGATAAAAGATTAGGGTGAGGTCAAATAAGACATTTTATTAAGAATCATTAGAACACATTAATATAAAAGATTTTCATTAGAATAGAGTTTAAAATCCTTGTTTTTGTGTATTTGGTCATTTTCCCGAAAGTTCAGAACTAAACAAGAGTACTTTTAAATTCTATCTTCTCCATTTTTCATACTCAAACTTCTCAACATATCTCTACTCAACATATTTACATATATCATGTGTATTTGATGTTTACACTACATTAGAGCCATTCGCATGCAAGAGTTATCTTATATATTTGCGATTTTGTTTTACAAAACAACGATCATGATCCTTCATGATCGACAACAACTAAAAGGAAACACCAATAATTATTGAATAACCCATCAGAAAATGGACATATTCATCCAACCCCTCAAAGCTTAAGTAGTCAGAGGAGAGCTAGCTGTGTATTACCCAAGTCTGAGAAGGCGATGATCGAGTTATTGGGTACATACATGCATGCAGCCCCCTAACCTGCATATCACTCGGTATGTTTTGGATTTACATAAAATTACACAAAATGCCAAAGAGGATCAATTTAATTACGTGGGTAATTGAGTTCAATTGATCCTCGGAAATGTGTCTTCGGATCTTTCTTCTGAATAAGATTCCAAAATCTCCATAGCTGGCCACCTGAACTGAACCGGTACCCTGATATTAAAATTACATGCAGTATGAATTGTTTGCTTCTGCATGTATGTGTATCAGTACTCGAGTCTAACAGGTGCATGCTGCATGTTCATTTGGATTCTTACGATATTGGGGATCGATTTTGTGTCCGTTCATTTGGCAGAGAGTTCTCTAAGCGCGGTGCATCATATATTGGTCAGTTGTTCATACTTTTCCTACTTTTCTTCATTGTTGCAGGAAACTAATTGAGCATGATTGTAGTGCATCTATGGTCATCTACGTATATACTGTACAAGTGATTCACCTAGCATTGCTCTATCTTTGTTGACATAGGGATCATCTCGATCTCACACGTTCTGAAGTTCAAAAGGTATTATGTAGGAATTATCAATGATAATATTTGATGTTAGTACATGTTATTCAGTTGCACTTGTGCCCACATATACATGCAATAAGAATTGTGATAGATATACGATAATATAAGTTTAGGGTTTTGCTATACTATCCAGAGTAGCATGAAGAAGTCATGCATAAGAAGTACGTGCGTCGACATTCATGCTGCAATGTATGTTCTAATGGGTATGTAAGATCGACCTCAGTGAGTCGATCGATCTCTGGAGACTGGAGTATTTTCACAGAACATACAACAAAAATGTTATGTGAAAACCCGAATGGCAAATTTTAGAGAAAAAATAAAAATGAAATGGAGTGGTTTAAGGATAGATAAGGAGATTTTAGAATAGACCCATATTCGATTATAGTTTTTAATTTGTACATCAAAATGTTCCTTTCAGGGTTTTTTTTTAAATAATAAAGGATTAAGCGATATTAACTTTTTGTAGGCAAATGTTTTTTTCAGGATTTACATTGCGACCGATCATCTAATGTAAATATGAATAACCATATATTTTAAGTTTCTGACTGGCTTACTATATGATAGTTCACAATAAGTGAAATTTGTATCTCCTATATGATAGTTCACAATAAGTACGTTTAATTTCTCTTGGAGAGACAAATTAAGGATATATACCCTGAGGAGCAGGGCATCACTGTGTTCTATTTTGGTCAAGCATCACTGTGTTCTAATTGAAACAAAGATTGGCAAGGTTCTGCAATATATTTGATTTCCCATATAATTCAATGAGCAGTAGCAATCAAACACAATGGACTAGGTTAGGCGCCAGTTTGTTATCTTTCATTGATATTTGAGAAAAGCCTGAGATCCTTTCTATAGCTAAAAGAGGTCCTCAGCTGAAACACCAATCTCTGAAGTCTGAATACATGAATGTTTATATGCAGATTCAGCTAGCATCAGAGACCAATTCAATCTTGAAAGCTTCCGCTCATGGCGATTGGTTAACACCTCCTTTTTTCTCCTTCTGTGCTAATATATAGTGGTCCTCTCCTAGCAAGCTGGAATATCCTTTTTAAGAGTGATATATGGGTTTGCAGTTTGCGTATTACAGTACTATAGATTGAATCAAGTAAAGGGAACAAAAGGGCGCTGTTCAGTAGAAACTTAAAGACATATGAAAGTAGAATCCACCACTCATATACCTGGTCCATGAAATCTCTATCAGAGCATAAAATATGCATAAAAGGAAGAATCTAGCTCTAATCATCAAAAGATAGAAATTGAAGAAAATTATGCAAAGCCATCAAAATATTGTTCTATCTTTAACGTAGATAAGTAGATAGATGCACTAGCTGTCTTGGGTACCAAGCAATTGGAATCAATGTGCTAGCTAGCCCTCACTTCATGAATATGATAGATCAATCAATGATATTTGTTTTTGATCTGCAAGTTGGACATGAATGGATTATACTGCAAAACTAGCACCAAGAAGGAAAAAAAAAAAAAAAGGAAAGCAAATACTTATTATGGATTTAGCTAGATAATGACTTTGTGGTTTGGAATGCATGATGAATATGCAGTTAAAAAGAAACTATATGACTTTGTGGTCACGAATGATGAATTGAATTTGATTTGAAGCGCTGCGTAGTACTAAAGGCCGGGATCGATCTGATGACAATGTTATCGACGAATTGTACAATTAAGCAAATATATGGCATACAAAATAGCCAAACAATCTAGCATGCAAACTTATTCAGTTTGTACCTCTTGCGACAGAGCGCGCATTCACCTGAGCCAGTGCAACACAATCGCACGGATTTAGAAAATGTATGCATTGTTGGGACAGAACTCACACAAGTGAAAGAAACTCCAGCACAAATCCATTCTTAATTCTCACAGCTAGCTCTTTTCTTTAAAAAGGGAATGTTACAACTGATTCGGAATCATAAGCAATCCAATAACAACCGAACCGTACAGTTCACACGATTTCACGAGGGAAGTTCATTCTGATAACAGAAAAGAAAACCAGACTCAAACAAAGAACTTGAAAGGTCAGAAACTCGGAATAACATTGCATTTTTTTTTCACAAACAGAAACCGCACCTTAAAAAACGAAGAGTCCAAATAATATAGTCCAATCTCAATCATATCCCTCACCAAAATTTTGAATGGTCTTCTGAAAAGTTAGGTACTTGCTTTTGATCCTTGTTCTTTCTTGGTCGTCGTTTGAATCATTGGGATAGTGGTAATTAACATTTTTCCTGGAGTGATATTTGGATCTGCAGGGAAGTAGCACTATGGTTCAGAGGATAGACTTTTTTTTTTTTGGTCAAATAAATGGCTTTACGAACACAATTTATCATACTATAAAATGGCTTAGCTCGTACAGCAGGTTCTCTCATAATCAAATTGACTTGGCTTGCACCCAACCAGGCACCATCATCATCTCATAGGACCAATTCCCCACCAACATCTCAGTACCATGCTGGGGTAGGGTGGCATGGGTAGGATGCCCTATAATGTTTCCAATCAAATTCGAGGCCGGGATACTTTCACTGAACTTTATATATATTGATCAAACCTAGCTATCTCGATCTTTCTATATGGGTCATTGGGTCATAAATTCTCAACTCGTAATTCAAATTCCTAATAAAAATAAAAATAAAACCATACCAATTATGTTACAATTCATGATGACTAGAAGAGGAAGTATATATAGTTTTTTGCTTATTTTGCGAGTAAGTCCCTATATTAGTTATGTAGGGGAATCAGGCTATGTATGCGTATGCACTCAATGTGCCTTGTCTATCTTAACCATTCACTATGATCCAATGGTCAAGGAACTCAGGCGGAGGTATGTTAATTTGTACCCAATTTTGATAAATCGGCCTTTGAAATATTGGCCGATTGATAAGAAAAATTTGGTGCTTTATAGTTTTTTGCTTATTTTGCGAGTAAGTCCCTATATTAGTTATGTAGGGGAATCAGGCTATGTGTATGCGTATGCACTCAATGTGCCTTGTCTATCTTAACCATTCACTATGATCCAATGGTCAAGGAACTCAGGCGGAGGTATGTTAATTTGTACCCAATTTTGATAAATCGGCCTTTGAAATATTGGCCGATTGATAAGAAAAATTTGGTGCATTATTAGCAATATATCAATATAATTTTATTATGAAATTCTATTAGATATTAACCTTCGGAAAAGAAATTAAAAGGGAAGGCAATAACGACGATTTCTTATAATTGCCGATATATGAAAGAGAAGGAAATAACGGCAATTTATCATAATTGCAGAATATATAATCGAGGAAGGAAATAACAGAGATGTAATTGCGTCTGAAGGTATTGATGACAATATTTCATGATCAAGAGACAATCAATTCTAACGGTGCCTCTGGCGAACTCCCGAACCACGAGCGGACAAAGGGCTTCTGAAGCCTCACACATGGACAGAACAATAGGCGCAAGGCAGAAGGTGCCCAGACCGTTTGTTCTTTCAATCGGAGGATTGGCCTAAGAGTGGATTTTGAAACTCACCCTCGACCTAAAAGTAGATTTCGAAACTCACCAGAGCAAACAATAAGCAGAAGAAAATGGTGGTTTCGCTTTAAGCAGGGACAAAAGGATGAACAGAAGGGAAGAAGGATCCATGGCGAGGGGGCAGAAAGACTTGGTCAATATTCCAAACTCGATCAGTGGATTCTCTTATAAGAAGAGGTGACTGAATCCCTTTGACATGTGTCCTGCATGCAGAGCTCTGCCCCGAGATATGGGCCTTAGAGATAAGGTGAACGCATGAATCTATAGTGACTTCCTGCTTTCCAAGCAAACAGTCACGTGGAGACTTTAACCCAATCTCAAAGGAAGACTGGTTTTTGAACCGCAACAGTTTTGTTGCTTAGTGAAAGAGGTTACATGGGGGGCAACATGACAAGCAAAATGAAGTTGGACTAGAGTCTCTTAAGTTTTCTTACAGCCTGTACACGCGGGGTGTCGAGGTTGGCGAGGTCTGTTTCTCCCGTTGATTCGCCTCATCATCCTTATATTCACTAGCGAGATGACGCAGTTCGCTTCGCCAACCTTACATTGTATACATACTTGCTCACTACGCAGTGAGTAAGGCACCATTTAGACAAAAGTAAGTTGTCTCACGAGGTAGTCGGGAACGCATACCTCAAAACTTTGGTCTTCCGCGAGACGAAGATCGCAATGGCGCCAAGATGTCAGAATCTTCCAAATCCTGAATCATCGTGACATGTTCAATAAGACCTTTTCGCTTAGTCCCAAAGCTCAAGGCCTAGGGGGCAATGTTTACCCCAAATTAATATTTCATTGGATAATAAATGTCTATGTGAATATTAATTAATTTTCTGGTCCATGTCACACCGGCGAGCCTACATTCTTTGGGTTTACAAGTAATGGCCCGCCAGTGAAGCCACACGAGCTGAATTACATAGTTCGCGTGCAGAATGGACCACGCGAGCTAAATTACAGAGTTCTCGTGCAAACGGGACTTCGCGCGAATTTCGCATGTGGAATGGACTTCGCGCGAACTACATAGCTCGTGTGCCGAATTACTAGCTGACTCCTCGTAGGCTAGGCGAGATTGACACTTCGCGTAGGTGAGGCAAGCGGATTACATCGAGGCGAGCTGGCGAACTGGCTTGCGTGGGGGGCTTCGCAAAGAAGGCATAGGTGGAATCCGTTTGCATCACTTTAATCGTTGAAGACTCTCACCAGTTTTTGACATGCTTTGGGCCAATCCTTGTGGCCCTTATTAATTAAAAAGCCTTCTTTTGGCCTGCGAGCTAGAAAGACCCACGAGATAGTTTGAGTCCGCGGCCCGCGCAGGTTAGCATTGTCCTTATGGGATTAGGGCTTCGAAATCCAATTTGGACTATGATTACCTTTCTTCTGCCGCAAGTCGAGCTTCTATATAAGGGGACTCGAAGTAGTCACTCTAAACACAATCAAATCTCTCAACAATTACAAAACAACAACTTTCTCAAGTTAAACCCCTTCGAGCCTCTCGAAAATCCTAACCCTAAGCGCACCGCCTCCTAGGTTTCTCAGAGCCCTCCTGGACTCGCCCCCGATCACCCTTGATTCCCTATAGTTGCTCTGCTTGCGTCTTGTCATGAGTATCGAATTTCCTTGTGCTCGTAATTCCTCATCTGAGGTGGCACCTGGAAACCCCCTCCGCCTTATCAGAAGTCAAGATCTCGCACCCATTCAACTTTTCCTTGTCCACGAGGTGGCATGCCCTCGTGATGAGGATCGTGGCCAAAATAGCATCATTATGCCTGAAAGTGAACAATGAGAAGTCATCGAGGCCAACATCTTATATATCATTCTTGTAGAATCACTCATATACATTGTAATGTCTTACTTAGTGAACAACGACTTAGCATCTTGTTTATGCTAGTCTCTACATATCATTATCTTTAGCGTAAGAGGGTATCACTCCTAATCGTTGCTAAAGAATAGGCTTTACAAAACGATTAATGAGCATGGTCAATGAGAGATCATGGGGGTTCTTTTGGGTCGTATGTGCTTGTTAAAGCATGAGTAGTGCCTCCATAGTATAGGAGGATGACACGACCGCTTTAATGTCATTTATAGGCCGTGAGCATTGCTCATGGCTCCACCAAGTTGTATTTTGGTGATCTTTAATCTCAATGGTTACTTTGCTCAAAAGAAAGGATGTTCCAAATTAATTTAACCCACAACTTCTGGAGCCATCCACTCCCCAAATAAACATCGACCACCTCAAAATCCATATAATTCAAACCATTTCACAAATTAAATTTCTCATGCAACAATATCCCATAAACATAAATTGATACATCATCCCATGGTTATCAGAGCTACTAATATGAAGGAAACAAGAAAAAATACGCAAGTAGGTTAATCCGATAATCTACGAGAGAAAACTGGAAGTGGTGGAAAATATGACTCGCCTCCTACCCTCGCCGAACAGAACTCTGCAGACTGGGAATTTAAAATGAAAAGCCCAGGGGAGAAGCATTTAAAACGTTAAAGTGAGTGAACAAAAATACATAATAAAAATATTGACTTAATGATAAAGCCTTGAAATCAAAATTTATGTTATTCCAATATTTTCCATTGAGAAAAATATTTATGTATGCCACTCTTGAAAATCTTCCCGAAAAATAATTATAGACCAAAAACAATGAACCAATCCCATTGGTTCTCAATATATCAAAACAAATGGGGAAAAGGTTTCACCATAACGATGAGCCTCTCAGGCTATAACAGCGTCTCACGCTAAGTGCTCTACTCACATATGATGAGGACCGCTGATAAGGTTATAATAGCGTCTCACGCTCTAAGCGCTCAACTCTCATATGATGAGGACCACTAATTAATGGCTAGCTAAAAATAATATATATTTATATAAACCGATCGGTTGCCTCCCAGGCGATAATAGCGTTCCACGCTAAGCGCTTAACTCTCATATGATGAGGACCGCTGGTAAGACTATAATAGCGTCTCACGCTAAGCGCTTTACTTCCATATGATGAGGACCGCTAAATAATGTTAGCTAGCAATAGTCAATATCAATCAACCCTTTTAGGGTATAATAAAATACTAAATATAAAAGATCAATTGACATGTCCCACATGTCAAATAAAATGAGAAAGAGAGTTCCCAAATAAATAAATAGAACTCATTAATCCCAAGAAAATACTAAATTTCAAATATGCCTTAGAAATTAAATAACTTTAGTGCATGCATGACATTCAAATCAAAGGTCCACTCACAGTGCTCGGCTATGCCTGCCGACGACCCGAGGCTTCCTCCAAATGATCATCCTCACATCCTAAACAATAAATAAATATTAAGCCTCTAAACCAGAATAATACTTTAATAAAATTTCCGAAATAAAAGTAGGCCTATAAATTCTTTTTCCTTGCCCAAATTCTGCACATTTAATCTAATACAGCTCACAATATTCAGCAATTACCGAAAGTCGTAAATTAGCCTTTTTGAAGTTTAAATCCTGCTAAAACAACTACCGGATCTCCATTCGAATAACCACATAAATTCTTAATCATTGATAAATCTCAAACCTTATCAAAACTCCTCCGAAAATTCCAAACTATACTTCATTAAACTCCTCTCATTATAATAAACCTGAAAACATAAAAAACGGCCCCTAAGGGGCGGCGCTGGCGGCCGGCAACCGAATTCCGGCGACCTCCAATGGCTAAAAAAATATTAACAGAATAATCCTCTCATCGTCCACAGCAACTTCCATAACTAGCACTTAGTCCAATTCTAAGGCTAACTAGGGTAATCGAACTAAAACATCCATAAATCCCTAGAACTTCAATTATACATTTCACCCTAACATGATCGAATTAGACCGATTCCTTTTGAGGGATTACTCACCTTGATGAGGGCTACAAGATGAGCCAAAAATTCTGACCTATGGTGGCCGAAGGAGGGAACTCTGGCGAAGAAACAATCAGATGCGGGGGAGCGGTTTTCTCCCGCTCGACGGCGACCCGTGTGCGATCTCTGGACCAGGGAAAGAGAGAAGGTGGCGGGGGTCCGAACGGGACCGGTCCGGCGGTCCCTAGCGGCCGTACGGCGACGAACGCGAGCTGGACTCCGGCGGGTCGGGGTGAGTTCGCGGGAGGGAGAGAGAAAGAAGAGAGAGAGAGAGAGAGAGAGAAATGGGTGTTGGACTTTTCCCACACCCAGTCCACATAAAACCCCAACCAAAAATAAACCCACTAAATTTTTACCCCTTTTATTACTAACACAAAATTTACCCTTTTGTGGATAACTACTCCATGATAACTCCGATTTTAACGTGTAGCATGTCTACAAACTCGTAATAACATCCTTTACGACTTTCATGGAGAAAGTTTTCTCAAATTCCAAACATAAGAGAAAAAGTCAACTTTTAGGGTCTTAACATAGTAAACGGTTACTTAAAACGGTAAAAGACCAAAATGACACCAAAGTAAATAATTTAAGAACCGGGGTGTGACATAAAGCCTACATGAGTCGATGTCTCCATTATCATCATTGGTGACAATAACCGATTCAATTAACCAAATCTTAGTTACTCATGAATATTGCGCATTCATTATAGTGATACATAAGAAATTCTCATCAATTCTCATAATATGTTTACAGGTGATAAACGTTGGCGTGAATATCATTAATTCATAGCACGATTCGATTACTTCCTTATGCATAAAGAGCATGTGTGACTTTAATCATAACATCATTAGGCATTGGAACTTGAGCATTAATCCGCTCTTTGATTATTTGTGATGATCTAATCATTGTAGTCATAACAGATTTATAAAACACTAAATTCATGAATAGTTGTTTATTCCTTGCAATAAGCTAAGCACTAAATATCGATATAACACATTCACATACCAGAATGTAGAGACAACGGTCTTATTTCAAGACATAGAAACCGAAATATGTTAACAATTTCGATGGTCATTCCATGACATGTAATACTACAAAAATTGTCAAAACAAGGCTTAGAACGTGCCAAAACATGGCAAAATTGGCCGTGAGCGCTATATATAGGGGCGGTGCCACCGTCAATGGCTCACTATTGGATCTTGTAGAGAAAGAGGAGGGTTTTTCAACATCCAATTTTGGATGACATTTAGCGTAACACAATTTCCTTTTTGCAATTATGAATCCGCTCAAGAGTGTAGAAAACGACTCTTGTTTGTAATGGGTTTGCAATTGTATAAGTGTGCATTGTGTCACACTTGACATTACAAATCCTCTTTTGATCCAAAATCGATGTGCATTGCGAAACATCATGATATTTTAGCCTTTAGAAAGGCCACCTTATAATAACTGGTGGTCCAATGTAGTCCAATGTATTGTCATGTTGTAATGCGATATATTACATTAACATATAGCTTATGTAGATCGAACCATATGTGCCAGACAAAATCTGAATATATTTGCCAACAATGATAACGAGGTCTTCACCATGAATTTAATTCAAAACATAACAACTAAGTAACTTTAGTCAAATATGTGAGGTGTATGCCTTCACAAAACTTGGAAAAATTAATGAATTTGTAGTCACTTAGACTATTAAATCGAAGTAATGTGCTTCATATCTTCCGCAATATACCTTTTGCTTTTAAAATCTGTAACTGTGAGAATAATGTTCTCATCTTCTTCCATATAGTGAGTTTCTTGTTGCAAGAACTCCATATATTTTGTATACATTGACCATAATATTGCTTTCATTGCAATTAGTGAACCGATGTAGAACCACATCAATAACATGATTTTTCTTTCATTTACTAGCCCAATCTTTTTATGACATATGGGGTTCGAGGCGTTGTCTCTCTCTCTTTTTCAGAACGCGTGACACAAATTTCGTCACTTTTTTTTTATATCAAATTCGGGGCTTATGTTTCGGTCAATTATTTTAAAACAACAAGATGAAAGAGTAACTATTATCGATATACGATAATTAACTCCAAGTATTGAATTAGGTCAAGACCATGGTTTATGGTAACTCAATTCAATGTAATCTTTGACAAATTCCGTCACAAATCGATATTAACCGTGACAATTTCCGTCCCAAATCGATGTAACCGTGACAATTTCAATCACAAATCGATATTAACCATGATAATTTCCGTCGCAAATCGATGTTAGTCCCTTTATTAACCACGACAATATTTCGTCGTAATACCATCACAAATTTCAACTTTGATATGAGGGGTCCCAATCCCTCAATATCGTCCCACGTTATAAAGAAAGATGGGATGTAGAAGAAGGCTACGAAGCCCCGCTATGAAATTAAAATTTAAAAATGACAACTTTTATAAAAGCTTACTTGTTAGTTTGCTAAATAAACTGCGTTTAACAGAAGTTGCCCTCTTGTAATTTCATCGCGATCCGTCGCACAAAAAATTTCATGAAATGAAAACATATGGTTAGTAATACTCATCATATATATAAAAACAGTAAAATTAATTAAATAGTTACTACTGTAAATAAACTGTTTTTACTCTCAGGTAAAAACTTTTTTTACCTGGAGGGGCAAATTTACCGTTTTGGCCCTCGTACAACTGGTAATCTCTCTTCTACCTTTGGATCCGTGTATTGATTCGGTTCCTTGACGCCGGATCGACTGGAGCAACACTGCAGCAGTGAAGGCGCGGGCGTCGTGCGGAGGTAGACGCGGAACCGGCTGGGTTTGATGCAGCACCGATCGTGTGGAGGTCTCCGGATTCTAGGTTGGTGGAGAAGGCCGGAATCGGGGCTAGGATACAGATGCGTGGGCGGGCTGTGCTGGTGCTCTAACCGACAGAGAGTGGCGCTATGGTGAAGCCAATCGGGAAGGTGGCTGGGATTGGTAGGGGGTCGGATCGACAGGGCGTCGAGGCACGGACGAAGTCGTCGACGTCGCTCAGGGAAGGTGGGTGCCTAGAGAAAATTTCGGGGTGACCAAGTCAAAATCGATGAGTTTTTTTTTTCTAGGATTTTGTTATCAAGTTCGGGGTAGAGTAAAGTGCTAATAACATGTTGAAGAAGAAAAGATAACGAAAATAACAGTCTACTCATTCATTGATAGAAAGACCTATTTATAGGCATTACATAGAGTCTTCCTAAGGATCTAGAAGTTCTATCAACTGTAATCGATTCTAATAAGGAAACCGGATTAACCAATCATACGTGTATTAGGGCAAGACACACAACAGAATGACGGAAACATAATTTCCTTAAACAAATTTTTTTTCTATTTATATACTTTTTTAATCTTATAAACTCAGACCTATTCTCAAAGACTTTGTTGTTTTTTCCTTACCTAGTTCATTTGCTTACTATTCGTTGTATTTGTAAGTTATTGAGTTTGGTTTTAATGAAAGACTCTTATTCATTAAAAAAAGAAAGAAAAAAAAAATTTGTTGCTCGTCCTAATCCAAGTAAAACTACGACATAGCTTTCTCGCTCTAAGTTACCTTACTCATCAATACCCACCGATATATATATATATATATATATATATATATATATATATATATATTCAAACTCTTTCTTCCATAACTTACCAAATCAAATCATCTTCCAACTTTCTCCTACATTCCTACCTCGATCATTCATTAAAAAAAGAAAAAGAAAAAGGAAAAAAGACTTTGTTGCTCGTCCCAATCCAAGTAAAACTACGACATAGCTTTCTCACTCTAAGTTACCTTACTCATCAATACCCACCTATATATATTCAAACCCCTTCCATAACTTACCAAATCAAATCATCTTCCAACTTCCTCCTACATTCCTACCTCGATCACCATTTTTGTGTATGTTGGGTTTGAACATGGACGAAAAAGAGTGACAATAAACTTTTTCCTTTCTTATTTCCCTCTCCTTATTAATTATTAATTTAATTATTGATTTTAATAATTTATTACTGTTAAATTAAAGAGTGACGGATTTGCCCCTCAAAGTTTAACGAAAAACTCATTAGCTAGATAACGGAGAATGTAACGGTATGTACATATTTTCGGTTGAGATTACAAGTCCATGTACCGTTATGATTGTTTTGAAACTTGAAACACCAAAAATAGGAGTAGACCATTTTTCATGTATTGTTCTTAAAATTTTCATGTACAAGTTGGAGTAGTTTTATAGCCATAACAATCTGGATGGCTACACTTTGTCCAACTCGGTCTCCTTCCCCCCAATCACCTAACCTCCTCACCTTAGAATGCTCTTAATATATATTCACATTGATGCTTTAAATCCCATACAAAAATCTTTCATTTCAACCTTATGATGTCATTTAGGCCTTCATTGTTCTTGTTCTCAGTAACCCTACCCAAAACCACTTATGTGTTAATGTCTAGCTTCTCTATATTGTTTTACTAAATTGACATGCATATGTCACCTAACCCTAGCTAATTCCAACAAATGGGTTTCCTTTCTTATCTGTGTGTCCTTGATCTGTAGAGCACAAAGCACCAAATAAGTAGGTATGGAATTCTAGCATTTATGCACACTGTCTCTCTAAAGAACCTTGATTTCTTGGTTCTTACAAGTGGTTCTGCATATAGAGATTAAGCTGGCTAGTAGGTAAACTAGATATGTTTGTCTAATCCCTTGTCTGTGAGCTAGCAAGTAGATTTGATAGATAGTAACATATCTATTCGATCTCAAGCTAGATAGAATCTTTTACTAGCTAGTTGATATATGATAGGAATGTTTTTTTTTTTTTTTTGGTAATGATATGAATGTATTCTTGAATAAAGGTTGATCTACCATTGAGCTAGCTAGGAGTTATATTTTTGACACCCATCGTGGCCATCATATTCCTATTCTCATAAACACTCCAAGCTAGCTGCTTCCTTGCAATGTTTCAAATCTTGTTCTCTTTAGATGTCATCCAACAGTTGGTCATTGGTGAATTTATTCTTTAAACATGAATTGATGGCGGAAACTTAGATATGTTTTCTTGCAAATCCTACTACGGATCCATATATTCGTCACCAATATAAATGTATCTTCAGAAATTAATTAAGCAGTTGGAAACTTGTAATTAGTCTATCAAAGAATCCAAGTACTTTGGTAGAGTAAGAAGATGTCAATTGTCAAGTCATACCAACCTAAGTTCAGACAGGCTTGGGATAAAGAACACATTCCGCATTAGGTACTGAATCTGACCTAGTTATATTAATGCCATAAAACAGAGCTAACTGAAGGAAATCAGAGTGATTCTTTGGCATGAAACATAGCTCCGCTCAAGTTCGAAGACAAATGATGAAATCCAATGATAAATTAGATAGTCTTAATTTGATATTGTTTTCTTTCACCGGTGAGTGAAGGCTTGGACTAGGCCGTTTTCATTAAGGTTTCGTGATAAATTAGATAGTCTTAATTTGATATTGTTTTCTTTCACCGGTGAGTGAAGGCTTGGACTAGGCCGTTTTCATTAAGGTTTCGTTGTCACTCCGATGAGTCGATGACAGCTCCGGTCGAGGATGGAGTGCCCTAGCTAGGGTTTCTACATGACTAACTGGGAACTTAATTGGTTGTTTAGGTTCAAAATTTCCAACTGGTAATGATCGAGTAGCAGTAAATATGACGTTTCATGGTTATGGGGAAGCAGATCCATTCCGACATGGAACACTGGTCTGTATACTGCCGTCTTAATTTGATGATATGGCAGCGGCTGGATGCATATCTTTGACCATCAAATTATGCTTTGACTCATCATTCCTATACTTATAGTCTTATAATGAAATATAGTATCCTCTCGAAAAAGCAAAGAGCCGTTTGCTTCATCTTCTTATCGTCATATATGCATTCTGTTTTGTGATTATGCTATCATATCTTTCCCAAAATGAAAATTACCAAACCTTGTTGCATTATTGATGGTTTTTTATGGGTCTGTTGCAGATTTTCTCCAACAATTTAACGAAGAAACAAGACCAAACCCTTGACCACATATAGCAAATTAACTTGTAGTTGCCACAAAACTTAGCCAACTCATTATGAGAAATTATATTGGAGGTGAGAATAAGAGCTCTTACACAATGTCTTTAGGGTTGTCTAATGGGTTCCGTCCAAGTTGCAAATCCAATTCAGTTCAGACTATTTTAGGGTAAATTACAATTTACTGGAATCAGCTTTTCAGTCACCTTATCAATTGCTCAGTACACCTTACAAAAACAATATTTAGCTGAAGATTTTCTTCAAAAAAAACCTATAGATTTACACATACACACAGTTACGCACACACAGAAGCTAATTAGAACTTCTAAACCCAACAGACCTTTTACCGTCTAATGCTAGGTCTTATCCACGACACCACCACCCCCATCCCCCTCTCAGCCCCTCTTACCCCTTTCCTTCACCGTACCTTTTTCTTTCCCGAAAAATATATATATTCTTCAACCTATTTCTTTGGCCTTCTCCTTTTTTTCTTTTTTCTTTATTCCTTCTCTTATCTCCGTCCCTGAACTCATCTTGTCTATAACGGTATTGCATTTTGGTTTTGGCTGGCATAGAGATAGAAATAGAAAATTAAGTTGCATCCCTGAAGTTACATATGAAATCTTACTATTTGGGTCCTGGGTGTAATATGCATTTACTCTAGCTAATGTGGTTAAAATACTGACGTTGAATATATATATATATATATATATATATATACTGTATATATACGCTTATTAGCTAGATTCGTAACTGCGGTAAGTTCAAATAATTATCAAGAAACCTATGTATGGTTGTCTAATTTTAACCAAGTGATCTCTCCGAGTCATCGATGAAAGCAGGCTAGCTTCAAGTTACAAAACTAAACAAAACAAGAAATTTTTTTAGGACCCACATGTATGTGATACCTATGTACTGATATGACAACAATAAAACAATAGTTCTCATGCTATTAAAAACATATCGGCCTTGAACTTGATGTTGATGACATGCAGAGAAACCATTTTTCGATACACAACGTAGTCTCATAATCTGGAGTAGCACACCCATTCTGTTTATATCCATCGTCAGCGGTAACGCAGCATCTTGGTTCTGCAGTCTGCACAGCGTAGTGACGAAGCATGACACGCATATTATTCATATATAATAGCTGACCCAGAAACCCTAAAATATTTGTAATATTACAAGACAAAATAGAGTCGTCTCAATACATAGATCTGGGATATGCCCTAGCTTAGATTGAGAGCTACGCATTAAAGAGAGAGAAGGAAGCCCATGGTATTCTCCATCTGCTGCATATATCAGTATATTGTATATACTATATATATAATCATCCATATCAATGTATGAATGATTGGAAATTAATAATTGTATGTGAAAGGAATGGAGCTCATCAGCAACAGAGTGGGATATCCGTAGTAGTGAATAGTAGTGATGCATGTAATCCATGTATATATAATAGTAGTATGGGACTGAGGAGGGGCCTGCAAGAACTAGGATTCCCAATACATAGGATCCGATGCTATCTTTCATTGCCTCCTCACCCATGTCTCCCCTGGCTCACTCCCTTCATATTCTATTCATTTCTTCAGTTTATCCATTAAAGCAGATAAGATAAGAGCTAGCATGCAGCTTCATTGATTTGAAATTTACTAGCAGAGTTCTTTGTATATATTTCAATTCCAGAAGATATACATATGGGGACTTGGCCGGATGGACCAATAAGAAAAGACATGTCGAAGGAGCTTATTTGTTGACTCTTGGCAATGTCCATTAGGCAACCGCAATATACGTAACAGATCATTTTCTGGGAAATTTCTGCTATGCCGTTCTGCATATTACTGTGCAGCAAACCGTGAAGGCGTGAACCACATATCGTCTTGATTTTTGAATTATTGAACAATCCGATAGTTTACGGTCTATTACATAGCATGCGGTACCGTACAATAACCAAACCTCATTTTTGGTATCTAACCAAATTTTTGTTCCTTTTTCTTATACGTGACTAAATAAGTTCTTGTTTTAAATCGTTCAGTATGATGTCCAATACAATCAATCCACGAAGTACAAGATTTAGTTATATTTTTTTTTAGGGGAAATGAAAAAGCTTCATTGATCAAAGATCATGACGATCAAAAGGTCAAGTATGAATAGTCCAAAAACCATACAAATGCATAACAAACCTAAATCAACCTACATCTAAAAATTGACAACAATCTCAAAACTACATCCAAAAAGGTGGATATGACAAACTAGAAAGCATATAACCTTCAAACTTCTAACAACGACTCTACTTTTAATCGAATTAGGCCTAAGACCCAATGGTGTGCCTTTCATCGAGTTGAAAAGAAAGAGAGGAGTTGTAAGATGTTAAAAGGGATCTTATTCCATAGCAGACCCATAACAAAACTAACCAAGGCCTAGTCCAATATTAGGCCCAACAAAGAGCACAGCCCATTCACATGGCTCTTCACTCTTTACCAGAACCTATTGCACCAGCCCAAACTAGATCCGCTAGAGCCGCCCACCACTGAATCAATCCGGCGGTCTTCCTGACCTCCTCATCATGCTTGCGTGCTTACACCTGCAAAATCAAGTCGTCTGCCTGCGACTCAGCCACAAAAATTGAATTTCAGTCCCTGGCTCCAGGCTTCAAACAACCTCTACAAGTGTCAATCCCCCGGCCGCCTTCAAATCCGCCGCGGTCTTCAAGCCCTAATCCGCCGCTTCAAGTCTCAGATTGTTGCCACAAAGGGAAACCTCAATGAACTCTGCCCTCGACCCGTCGTTCCACCAAAACCTCACCAGAATGAAAGCAAATCACAAGCCCACACACCGATGCAGATACCGACTCCTCGCCTTTACTCGACAACCAGAACCTGCGCCAACGACGTCCTAACGCAGACTGAGATCCAAGATGGAACGCCGCTTCCCTACTCTTGAAACCTAGGGGACCTAGGGTTTTGGTCTTTCCTGTCCCGTTTCTATAGATTTAGTGATATATTGATGAATTGTTTCTTGTTAATATTATAATTGATGTACAAGTTAATCCATGCTTGGTTTAAAATTGGAAAAACCAAACCCTCTAACGACGCCTGACACTACTAGAAAAAAGCACATATACGACAAAGAAATTATAATTCGTCGCTTCAATATCCACATATGTTACGCACCTACAATTCGTCACATACGCTTAACTTACTCGACCGAAAAATTTACCATCGTCTATGTTACAACCTAAGCGACGAATATATATTTTGAGAGACAAAAAATATTTCGTCTCTTAGGTTATCACTTCGGCGACGAATAAACGACTTTCGTCTGAAATATGTTTCCATAAGCGACCAAAAATTCTGTCGCTTAAGATCGCCTTGCTCACTCGCCTTAATTGGCTCACCCGCCTCCTCCTCACGTCACATATACCTCCTCCTCCCCTCGCATAACTCGTCCTCGCCTTGCTCGTATTTTGTTTTTTTGTTTTGGAAAAAATATATAGCGACGAAATAGTCATTTTCCGTCGCTAGAGGGACACTAGGCGACGGATAATTCTGTCGCGTAGGACCGCCTCGCTCACTCGCCTTAATTGGCTCGCCCGCCTACTCCTCGCGTCGCATATACCTCCTCCACCCCTCGCATAACTCCTCGCCTTGCCCGTATTTTTTTTTTGGAAAAAATATTTAGCGACAAAATAGTCATTTTCCGTCGCTAGAGTGACACTTAGGCGACGGATAATTCTGTCTCATAAGACCGCCTCGCTCACTCGCCTTAATTGGCTCGCCCGCCTCCTCCTCGCGTCGCATATACCTCCTCCTCCCCTCGCATAACTCCTCCTACCTCGCCCGTATTTTGTTTTTTTTTTTTGGAAAAAATATATAGCGACGAAATAGTCATTTTCCGTCGCTAGAGGGACACTTAGGCGACGGATCATTCTTTTGCGTAATCTCCCTATTTCATAATTGGGGGAAGGTCATGCACTCTGTCTCATAATAGTACAAGGCTTATATATTTTCATTTGTTTGTAGGTGACGAGAATGCAAGAACAAAATAGTAATGATTACTCTCCGCAGTTGCATCATTTGGCGTGTATGCCACAAGGACATAATGTTTATGCGGCTTGTGTAGTGAACGGTGTTAAGTTCTTGACTGAACGATGAGATCAACGCCGGAAGACACAGAATAGCGGCATCATGGTAGTGGGTAAGGATAATGTTACATACTACGGAATTGTTGTTGTCGTCATCGAACTACTATATCCAGCAGGTATGCCAATTGTGTTGTTCAAGTGTAGATGGTTCAATACTGACCCAAATTTTCCGAGGAATACGAAGATGGATCACGGGCTATTATCAGTGAATACATCCACAAGCTGGTATGAGCATGCCCCATTTGTGCTTGTCATTCAAGCAAAACAAGTGTTTTATCTTGATGATTCGAAAGCTGGCGGAGGTTGAAAAGTAGTTAACGTGATGGAGCATAGAAGTATCTTTAACGCAACCACACTTAAAGGGGGCCGGGTAGAGAACAAAATATTGAGAATGTGGCTATTGAACCATATCAAGAGCTTTTAACTTCTAACATCCCCGACACAAGCACTATTCGCATCAACAACGACATCCACTTCCCACAAGGTGAGTACATTCCAATTTCAAGTTTAGGGTTTGATTTTGGTTCACTGCGCGCCGTACATCCCACCTAGTCACGACTTCATTAACGATGAAGATGAAGATGAAATTCATGAGGATGATCTAGAAGATCCGGATTACTACGAGGATAGCGATTGAGTACTTAATTTATTATTAGACGTAAGACGTTCCAAATGTGAACATAGAACATTGTACTGTAAAACATATGTATTTATACTGTTAAAAGATTAATTATTAAATAAATGTATTTAATGAAAATATACATAAATTTAATGTTTTGCGACAAGAAAGCCTAAATTCGTCGGTAAAATTATATCTTAAGCGACGAAAAAGAGTTATTCGTCACAAAGGGCCAAAATATAGCGCGTTCGAGTTTTGTGCCAAATATTTGGGCCAAAATTCGAATACATATATTGGGCCACGAAATTCTTCCATTCGTCGCTTCATATATATCAAATATACCCAAACCATAGTTTCAGCCCAATTTCATATATCACCCAGTTCGCCTCCATCTTCGACCTCCTTCTCAATTCGCCTCGCCAGAATCACTCGAAACCCTATAATCCCAATTCGCCTTCGTTGCAAACCCTAAACCCTCTCTCCCAAATTCGCTCCCAATTTCAATCCCAAGCATGCCACCATTGACGAAGAAAAGGGCCAGGGAGATTGCGTCTGAGAGATTATGATCGACTTGTGCTATTCAATTTGGTTCTGGCACGACGGAGAATACGGCGGGGCCGACAAAAGTTGTGGCTGACCAGTATACGACGGGAGATGGTGAAACGACTCCACCTCCACCACCAGTGTCAATTGCCTCTACAGCGCCCCCACTAGATGAGGACGAGGCCAACGATGTCGCCACCCTAGAAGAAGCTCAGGCAACGGTGTCTGATGTTGTTAGTGTTCGACGTGGTACTAAGAAGTCCACCGGACCTCCCCCAAAATGCTGACGAGGGTTCGGCAACCTTGACAAAGTCAAAAGAATTGTGAAATGCACCGGCTTGATCGAAGTTGTGTATGACGACTTCATCAGAGGACCGTCTTCATCATCAGTGAACAACCTCCTGGTCAATAGCATTGGTTGCATAATTCGATTGAAAGTGAAATTGTCGGCCGGAAACTGGGAATGCATCGGTGACTTTGAGAAGAAGAAGTGATAGACGGGCTTACGGTAAGAATCCAGTACACTTTTGGTTCCTGAGTTGTTTTTATTGTTCATTATTCCTGTTTACAGTTTAGTAATGATGATGATGTGTTATAGGTGAACAAGTGTTGATATCCTGTTATAGATGAATGAGTTGTAGGTGATGTTAGGACAGTTTACAAGAGAATGAACTTACCCACAATTCCTTGAAAATTTGAAATTGGAATCAGCCTTACAAGAGACTAGTACAAAACTACAAATAGAAATTGAGGAAGTAGATCAATAATAACTTTCTTGTCATAGGTTACTGATTTGAAATCTTATTTATTCTTCACCTAGACAAGTAGATAGCATATATATATGCATGATATAAATAATATATATATGCATGTAGCTCTTGGCTAGACAAGTACATAGTATATATGTGCATGATATAAATATTTACCACTGCATAATCTAGCAGAATGACTTATCAGTAACGTTTCGATATTCTTTGCATCGAGCACTTGTTCTTCCTGTCATGATATATGGTGAATCTACTGTTTTTATTCTTCATTATTTCAATTTTCAGTCTCATGAGGAGTTGTTTGTGTTGTAGCCGTATTTTAAAATTGATTTTGGGGATAAACGGATGTGGGTGTTGCTTGAAGATAAGGCAAGTACCATATATCGAGATTGGAAGGGGGACTTTTCAAGGCATTATAAGGAGTATGAGAGAGAAACAATTCCGGCTGATTTGATACACAGAAAAGATGAGTGGGACTGGCTTTGCTGGCACTTTGAGTCGCCTGATTTCAAGGTATTATTCATAGAATATACTTTTATCAATGGTTCTTACATAGATATATCTTTTTACATCAATGGTTCTTTTTCAAGGAACTCATTCATAGAATTATGAATAATGGTAGAAAGTGTCAAGACCCGCCCCGAATTTCACCTTGAAACCCGAGATGAGTCCTGCGGGGACCACCTCCAAGGAAAATTTACCGAGGACTCGGCAAACCTCCCTCGAAAATGGACAACCCTAACTTAAAAACTTACGAATCACCTTTTAATCCAAAACAAATAAATCTTCAGCTACACTCCAAAAGTAGCCAGAATACAAACATAAGAATTCCAATAGTATTCAAAGCTACTAAAAAATAAAATAAAATACAACGGAAGCTAACAAACTCCTAGTAGATTAAACAGGTAACCTACTGGCGAAATGTAGCTGATAGCTGGGTCACTATGCCTCGACGTCTCCTGCTGGACCTCACGCGAACTCTGCAGACTGGGCATTTTAAAAACGAAGAGCCCAGCGGAAAATATTTAACACGTCAGAGTGAGTGGACAAAACTGATCTGACAACAAATAAATATTTCCCTAAAAGAAATGCTTTCCACAGTGGCAAAAACACGAACTCCACTGGAACGATTCTGAACTGGGGTCCAGCCTGGCTAGAACCCCCAAACTTTAAGAAACTGCCTCTCAGGCCTGGATATTATATATATAGTATATATGCACACTCGCCTGACTCTTGGCATGATATTTATGAACAACTTGAATAAAGTAGATATCATACGAAGCTACTATGCTTGCGTCTAACGCTCACATCACCCTACACCGGAATTGTACCTCGTATATGGGGGAAAGCGGCCGAGTGGTAATATATACGTGCTGACTCCTTGTACGACATCTTGAATAAATAAATGCAAGAATAGGAAGTCGCACAGGGCTACGACACTCGCGTCTAACGCTCATGTCACCCATACCAGAATTGTACCTCGCGTATGGGGGAAATCACGTATAGCTAGCCAGCATTTAATCATATACATACTATTCTCGGAATTGTACCTCGAGTATAATCCACCGAAATTCTCAATTTCGGGAAATATCCAATAACAGAAAAATCAATCAAATGATAAAGCATTTCAGATATAATATTCAAAACAAAGGTCCACTCACAACTTAGGCCTAAGCCTGACGTCGATCTGGGGCCTCGTCAGCTCGAGCCTCCTCACGACCTGTTCCAAATACATAAAACCTTAAATGAAACATCGACGTTTAAATGCAAAACATGCATAATTAAATATGCTTCGCGCTCAACCAAGCCTAACACTCCAAAATCTTAAATCCACTGCCAACCTCCAAACTCCACAAATTTTACCGACAACCTCAAAAAACACTTTTCACCAAATAAAATCCAATGGCCGGATTATTAATTAATAATCCGCCAAAAATACTTAACTTCAACAAATCTTAAACCTATTCAAAACTCCTCCAAAAATTCTAAAACTTATTCCATTAAACTCCTCACATTTTTCCCCACTAAAAACATTTTCTCGGCGGCGGCCGGCAGCCATTTTCCGGCGACCTCCAATGGTCACCAAATTTTGACAGAATCTTCCTCTCAACCTCCTCTACAACATTCCTAACTACCACAAACTCCAATTCTAAGCCTAAGCACATCAATCGAACGGAAATACACAAAAAGCCCTAGAAATTTCAAATTCCAATTTCTCCTTACCTAGCTCACGACGGAGCGAGCCCTTTGGAGGGATTGAAGCACGGGAGGAGCGCTTCCTTTTGGGCTATGGTTCGCCGGATATGGCGGCCGGAGGAGGGAGTTCCGGTGAGAAAACCGGTTCGGCAGCCGTGGCTTTCTGGCGGCTTTTCTCCCTCACGGCGGCGCTAGGGAGGCTGCCACCGGTCTAGAAATGTAGCTGGGAGGGAGACCGATCGAACGGGACCGGTCCGGCTGCGAACGGAGGCCGGACGGCGGCGGACGGTCGGCCGGAAGTTTCCTGGGTGTAGAGAGGAGAAAATCGGGTGAGAAGAGAGAAAATCGGGAGGGAAAAGAAAATGGAGTTGGGCCTTCAGCCCACCCGGTCCAACACCTCTATAAACACAAAAATCCAAAATTTAACACCCCGAAATAATACCCCAATAAAATTACCTTTTACTAGCAAAAATTACCATTTCTTACCGTCGTCAAAATTTTTTCCTTATAATCATTCCCTCAAAATATTAGTCCCTCAACACCCTTTGGGGACTAATTAAATTACACACTTAGTGACGAACACGGTAAAAACTCTTATTACCACTATGCCAGTAATAAAGGTAAAAATTAAGGTTTGGGGCGTGACAGAAAGAGTCTAAAAACGTTAGAAGTAGAAGCCCATTAAGATGCCCAGAACTTAACTACCCACTAAAAAAATATATGAATGTGAATGTGAATGCCCAGAACTTTGTTTTTCTTTCCCTGACATTATGAATATGAATGCATGTGATCTACGTACTATGTGATTGGTAGACACGATCGGCGGCTAACATGACCAACCGTGGTAAGAAAGAGTTGAAGCACCACACGGGGCGGCTACCTATCATCTACAGGGTGGTCCACCATAAAGAGAAGGGTGAGGAATTTCCTGTTATCCTAGCTTACACGGAGACGTATGACACAGTCAACGACCCTAAAGCTGCCAATAAGAATCTTGTAAGTTAATTAAATCTGGTGCAAATAGCTTACATATATTCTTTACATAGTTTTTAGTTTGTCCAATTAAACCCTTAACTGCTTTTCAACTGCAATATGAATTTAAATTCCAAATCTAATTACAAGCGTATCTCTTACCTCTTATATGCAGGAGGAAATGCAGAAAGAGGCCATTGAATTGAAAAAATGCACAAAAGAATGCAGACCCTGACATTCCGGAGGCTGAACTCCCACCTTTGGAGTGGGAGTCGAATATTAAGGTGCTTGAAGCAGGAGTCGGCAGAAGAGCCGGGAAAGAGATCCGTGGTCTTGGAAGAGCAGGTGTCTGACAACCATCATCTTCCACTCCACGTTCTCGAGTTCATGAGGTGGAAGAGAGATTACATAATGCTGAGGAGAGGGCCGAAAAAGCTGAGGCGGTTTCACAAAAACTTAGTGAAGAGATGACATTGGTGAAGCAGCAACTAGCAGCCATAATGTCTTTCATGGCGCAGCAAACTGGGTGTCCTCCACAAGTCTATTCCCAACAACCTCAAGATGAAAATGTTGATGCAGGGAACAACATGGAAGCTGAGAGGAACTACCGAGGTACATCACTGCATGCTTCACTATTTTGGGTTTGTTTAGATGGAGAAGCCTTTGGTTAGGTTGTTGTGAAGTTGGTTTTGTTTAGATGGAGAAGCCTTTAAGGTTAGGTTGTTGTGCAGTTGGCTTTCTTTAGATAGAGAAGGGTAGGCTAGCTAGATGGAGAAGCTTTAATTAAGGTTTGTGCAGTTGGAGTAGGATAGGCTAGCTAAGCTAGGATGAATGGTTTTGTTTAGTTGCAATTCAAGGTGTTACTAAAGAGTAAGACTTTGTATGAACAAATTATGCATATATGAAGATTTATTGTTTGCTAAATTTGGAGTTTTACAATTTTTGTTTCTATAGATGATGATGATGATGATGAATTGATGATAGTGAAACAGGGAGGACAAGGAAAAAGCAAATAAAACTAGCCTCAATGAAAAACTTTATGCAACGAAAACGGTAGTTTCGTCGCATCACTACATCTAGTTTTCGTCGGTAATGCACCCCTGTTTCGTCGTTACAGAACTACTGATGATGAAATATTTTTCGTCGGAAAAGCATTGCAACGATATGGACTATTCGTCGCATAAGAGAATCAACATTTCGTCGGCAATTCCACCAATAATTTGTCGTTATAGAATTACTAACGACGAACAAATCGTCAGAACAGAGATGCGACGACACTCGTCGTATAAGTGGACACAAAACTCGTCGCTAAGGGTTGGAGCGACAAAAATTTATTCGTCGCATTGTGGAATACGAATAAATTTTTTTCGTCGCACATGTTCTTATGCGACACCACTAATGCGACGACACTTATGCGACGACACTTATGCAACCAAGTTTTCGTCTCATAGGTCTCTATGCGACCAATAAGGTCTCTTATATATGTCAATAGTTTCGTCTCTTAAGTGTGTCATCCTACTAGTGTAAACTATGTTTCAAAACTAGCTAGGAAAATTCTAGCATAAATATCTGCAGATGCAGATGCTTTTGTGAGCGTGTTGTGCTTTTGAAAATGGATTTTGCCATGCAATGAGGAACACAAAGTCGAAAGTGGTCTCTAAATCATAAACAAACCCTCAAAACTAAAGTCTACTTAGCGGAAATTTCAAAATTACGCTCTAAATCTTATATCGCAATAATATATATAAATATTTAGTAAAATCTTATACAATATTGACACATTATATGATACTTCAATCCATAAAATACATAATCATCAACATATCAAGAGATTGTGACTTGAACAGTGAGAATTACTCCCCATGCAATTTGATTAACTGGACCACATTGATCGATGTACACGCACTATGCCATTTTCATCATCAGACGACGGTCCAAGTCCGTCGTCTGACGTTTTTTTTTATGTCGTCTGAGGAGCTGTCGGGTGATAGTCTATCAGACGACGGAGAATAGCCGTCGTCTGAAATGCTATCACACGACATATCTTATGCCGTCTGAGAAGAGTGGAGATTGAAAAATTTCAATAAACACACCACAGTTAAGTGTGGACTAAATAAGCATCCAAAAACTGTAATATCATATCACAAGACACATCAAATGTCGTCTGTTTTGTATACCTACCACATATAAGTGTGGACTGATTGGAGAATAATTTGATTTATTGGATTTTTCTATCAAATCACACTTCAATTAAGTGTTGAGTGTGTGAGCTTACAACGTCAAAAACTTGTAATATATGTGGTTATATAGAAGATCTAACCTCACTTATCTGTCGTTTAACATTGTAAACTATTAAAAAAAAATTTGGTGCTTCTGTCATACGACATTTAGTTGTAGTTGCATTTGTATTCATACCACATATTTTTACTTTTCGTCTTGGTATTACCACAGTTAACTGTCGACTGAATGAAGCATTATCATAGTTTGTTATGATTTTGTCATGCCGAGGTCCTTTACTTGACATATATATGCCGTCTGATTGAAGAATTACAAAATTTAATCTTGTGAGTCCTTCTCAGTCCACATATATGTGTTGAGGTAGCTTATATCCATCGACACTTTTTTTTGTTTTATGTTGTTACACGACATTTGGACCACATATATATGTAGGTTGAGGGATAGCAAGTAAGTTTTTCCTATCCTAAGTCGACATTTTAATAGAGTTTGATTCTGTAAAATATGTCGTCTAATGCTCAATTGCACTACATTATCATGTTTTTTGGGAGTTTACATATGTTGTTTGATCTAGTACGAGACGACACATTTGTGTCTTTGGTTGCATGATGTTGCCTGTCTATTTTGGCTCAAAAAGTACTGTTCATATGGTAAAACAGCCTCAATTTAGTAAAAACAACCTGTGCATTCTACACCATATATGCCAATCAAACCTCACACATTATGAACCATAAGGAAATCAAGCTGCATTAAACTTGTAGATCATACTACTTAAATTAAACAAAAGCCTTGTAGCCATTTCCAAGTACATGCACAACATATATAAACAAAAATATATGTTCGCGCGCATAAGTAAATTTGTTCAACATAGAATAACTTAGCTACCTAGTTGGCATCAGACCCACAAAATAGGCATATTAGTCATAAGTATTTATCATGTTCCAAAGTTATAATGCAATAAAGCAGCACACCTATGTATGAGCTATACTACCATAAACCAACATCAAGTCTGATTTTACTGGTCTGGAAACTGTAGCACATGCTCTGCCCACTCTCCTCGAATCTCATCAATGTCCTCGGCTGTGTAAGTCAGACCAGCCCTAGTTCCCCACTGAAAGCAAATGCAGCATACATAATGAGTTTCCAGTGTACGTATCATCAGAAAATACGTAAATTAACTAAATAACAGTGTCAACATTATAAAAAGTGCCAATAAAAAAAAAGTGCCAAATAGTTGATGTATAGTTGGAATATAATCGCATCCATTCCACTGCCAGGTTTATCCATATAAATACATAAATGTGAAGACACAAGTATATGTAAAGTTTATATGTGGTTCCTAAATCTCACCATCCTATGGATTTACATAAACATACTAGTTCCAAGAGCTAGCTAATTCATAAAAACTTAAATCACCAATGTCCATCACTTATAAGCAGGTCATGATTAATCTACAAAATTGCAGTACCTTTTTATCAAGGTCAATGTTGTTGTCCTCCACAATTTCCTTCATGTAGCGCATGACGTAATATCCACAACTCGCATCATCTTTTTGTATCGGAGCACCCTGAAAATTATGAATCAGGCTTATCAAACAGAAACAAAAATCAAATTATACTGTAAAATTATACACTACTAAGTTTTAAAATGCTTACAAGTAGAGGTTTCCAAGGAGATGCTTTCTTCTTTCCAGGCTGCTTCCTCAGTAGGCCTGTGTACATTTTTATGGAGCTTCCAACAGAAAAAATAATAGTTAGCATCTTCATGGCTAAACTGATCAATGAGTAATACTAAAAGGCTAGACCATATAGGAAAACTAGCACACACTTACTCAGTGACAATAGCAGGCCATTCACTTCCATCCAGGCGCCTTTTCAGTGGATCCATATAGCGTGCGGTTTCCAATTCCGGGTTCACAATCGTCAATGTCCAGTGTTGACTATGCAATAACATACAATGTCATCCCAGATGTTTGTCTTAAGCACTAAATCATTTGTACCCACAAAATCTAGTTCATTGTTACGTACGTACCCTGTGTTATATGGAATCAAATAGATCTACCCAGGCTTCCCATTCTTGTACATAACGGACAAATCACGAGACCTCGCCGTGGGAGTTCCACTTCCAATTGCACTGACTTTATCAGAGTCGACAAACCGTATCATATCCTCCATCTTCTTCTGCTTTAACACTTTATTCAAGTAGCTACAAACACATGTTGCAACATGAAATGATTATAACTACTTCAAAATAAACAAAGAAACATGCTTTATAATTCAGCCGCATAATCCATTATGAAATATAAGAACCAATAAACAAGTATAATAATTTACCTCATGTAGAAGAAAAGAGCACTGTTCGATACTTCTTTCTTGTGGGCTATGGAGTAAACATCAGCTCTGCATATATATGCTTTCTTTGGATGTCCAAAAAGATCTGCTTGAAACACAGTGTTCACTGTCTTCCCTTAAGAAAAGTGTTTGCCCAATTGCATAAGTCAAGCAACGCCTTCGGCAGATTCGGGGGCAAATTATCCAGATCTTCATTTTCCTGAATGCGTTGAATTGGTATCTTCCTGCCATAACCACGTTTTGGTTTCTTGTTTTGCAAAATTAAGAGAAAATGCATGTTAGCAACTTAAATAAGGAATTAAAACATGAACTATTGTCAAAAAAACTCAAATATAATTGCACATAAATAAAGTACATCAAACATATATATATTGCAGTACCTTTGTTTCAGTTGTTGCAGTAACAGCCTTTGCTCCATGTGTAACAACCAGGTCCTTAGGCCAAGCAACACAGCCCCCAACCGCATCGTCCACGGTTATAATCTCATCCCTCACTGGAATCGGTACCAGGGCACCACCTTCAATAGCTCGTATAACTGAAACGCGCATGTTGTTTTCGCCCAATGGCACACCATGTAATAGCTGATTGCTTGACTCACCACCGACATCAATGACTTTTGCAATGGCAACTATATTTTCCACCGTATCTACTGCCAGTCGACACTCATTTTCATCACAAGTCAAATCCTAACACAAACAATGGAAAAATAAAAATTACTTAAATCTTATTCGTTTAATTCATAGCTGGCAGTAAAGCCTAATGATGGAAACAAAGAGGAGTTAAAGGAGAAAAAAGTTAAATTACCAGACTAATATGATTTGCAGCCTTTGGAGCAAAGTCTGTAACCTCATCCAAGTCCATTGCTATTTCTTCATTCTGCTTAGGGTCAGGTACTTCATGGGGGTCAATCGCATCCTCCACGAACTTCTCAGCATCTAAATTCAATCTCTTCTTGACCGAGCTAAGCTCAGCATTTATTTCCGTCGCCATTTGAACCTTCTCGAAATTGGGATTGCAGCTCCCATTCCCTGAATTGAGTTCGTTCACTGGTGTAACAGGTGCAGGGATTTGCACACCGGTAGACTGCAACCTTCCCAACAGTGACTCAAACTGAGCTTTCCATTTTTCATCAAGTTTCTGTATCCTTTTTTCAGATTCCTCCTCCCATTTTGCTTTTTGTTCTGCCATAAACTCCTCTTGCTCCTCCTCCAATATAAGCCTTATACTTTTCATGGTTGCCTGAGAACCACCACCTCTTTTTCGCTTTATTGGCAAGTCAAAGACGACATCAGGTCGAACAAAACCCCCAACTCCTCTTACCCTACCGGGATGCTCTGGTTTCTTCAATGCTAAGGTGAGGACATCTGTTGACCCAACTGTGGTAAGTGATCCCTCAGATGCTTGTTTTTTTAAGGTTTCCTGAAACAAAAGCTTAACATTAAACAAACAACATAAAACAACTAATATTAAATTTCATACTCCTTGAACAATGGTAAATTACTGAGTGATTCTAACAGGACTTACAATCCTTTTGGCCGCGTTCGCCACCTCAGGTGATGAGAAGTTACCATCCTTGTCAGAATGTGCATTCAGCCACATTGTGGCACGGTCCAGCATCTCAATTGGGACTCCCAGCTTCTTAGCCTGCAACAATATAACAAAGCAGAATCATGTTAGAAGTAGAACACATTTTGATTAAGGAAAAAATATTTGCTATCAACCAAAACTTACCAATTCCACTCTTGATTGAGCATGTCCTTTACGTGACATCCTGTGATTGTACTTGTTAAGCTTTCTCTTTGCACTTTGAACTTCCCGCAGTTCCTGCGAAGCATAGAATTCATGAACCACAATGTTAACATCTTATTGGTTATAAGCCAGCTTAAACAACAAGGTGGACATAAAAACAATGTTCACAAACCTTAAATTCTTCACTAATCCTATCTTCCACAAAAAGCGACCAATGCAGCTTGGGGATGCATCTATAATCATCAGGAGGATTTTCCAACTTCTCGGGACTGTCCTTGAATGGCATAACGTAGTGAGTGGTCAGTGTGCTCTTGAATTCCCGCCATTTGGTTGAAGCAGATTTAAGGACAAATCTTCTACATTGCTGAGGGATCACATAAGCCTCCTACATAAAACAAGAGAAAAATAATAGTCAAGACCTATAACTAATGCTATTTTTACTAAAATTACCAGAAAAATAATAGTCAAGACCTATATAACTCATTAAGTCGATGAAAAAAAAAATTACCTGAATTGCTTCCCATATCTTCTCTTTAGGTTCATCATCCACATTCCTCCAATCATCAAAGATGATGGGGATCGTCGTACGTGCTAAGACCCCAATGTACGATTGCATATCTGCAGCATTTTTACCTATTGGTGTCCCCCCGTCATCAGATTCTATGGGAAGCTTGATCCCTCTGATCAGTCGCTTTGTTACTCTTGCCATAGTGACCATCGGTCTGGATAGTAATCGCAGACCACCAGTAATATTGGGGGTTTCCGCATGAGGAATTTGTTCTTTCTTCTTTCTGATCGGCTTTGCACTGGTTGAAACTGAATTAGACTTGGCCTTCCGGGTATACTTCATCTTCTTCAGGGCTGACACTGCCTCATCACTTGGAGTTGCATTTTTCTCAAGGGTGGCATCCGCTTGAGGAGAAGTACATAAAGTCTTCCCAGAATCCAAGGTTGCTGTACCGGAAACTGCAGCCTTCTTCAGTTGTCGCACAGCATCGATTCTTCTAGCAATATCAGCTGCATTCTTTTGTGCAGAAGTAGACGCTGCTGGAATACTATCAGTAGCCGGCGTTTGTCGCGTCGCCTTGATTCTGGAAGCAATAACTTCTGCAGCTGCCCGTTTTTTTTGTCCCTTCTTTGAACCTAAAGAGTTAAGACCTTTCCTTGCTGGTGCCATTACCTGAAACCCCATTTAAAAAAGACTGGTCAGCTAGCATACTGAGGTTAAAAAAGAAGAACAATAATGTCGATAAAAATAGGACAATACAGAAAAACACACTCTTCATAATTAAGGCAACAATGTTAATAGTTAAAAGAAAATATATCAATCACATTTCAAGCAAAACATCCAACAAAACATCAGACTACCCTTCATATAACTTCAATTATATAAAGATTACAGTCCTATTAGCTAGCATTCCATTCATTGCCTTCAAATTCACTATTAACGTGACCAGGTAAGCTACTATTATCTATCCATATTCCTTCACTGCCATCACGCATATGTCTGGTAGGGTGATTCTCATCTATATCATCAAATGTGTCAACTGATGGCATTGCTGGAATGAACGATTGTTCATCTATGTCTTCAACTTCATCGTCATCATCAACCCCATGGTAGTCTATATCCGGGCACCTCACAACTACTGACCATTCCGCATCTAGGGGATCCTCAATATAAAATATTTGTTTCACATGTGTAGCTAACACAAAAGGATCGTTTAAATGCCCTAACCTATTCAGTTTCACCAACGTAAACCCAAGTTCGTCTACTTTGACGGCTCTAGTACTGTCTACCCAATCACAGTGGAACACAAGAACCCTATACTTATAGTTGTCCACCTCCCATATACTTCTAATAACTCCATAGAAGTCCATAGCACCGTCAGATGGATTTTGATCCCTCGCACTTGAAACTTGCATTGCATTGGCAAGCAATGTTACACTGCTGTTTTGAAATGATCGAACGCCGTCTCTCTCTTTGGTGTTGTAGTCAACTCCATTGACATGGTAAGCGGCATAGGTTGGCACTTGACTTTTGGGACCAGCAGCCATCCACCTTAATGTTTGTGAAACTTTATCGGATTTCAGCCTCAATTGATTTGCAACCTGCCACAACGATTGTTCATTAAAAAAGGAGGAAGCCTATGTGACATACATTTTCAATTTTTGTAAAATAATACTTGTACCATCACATAGTATATAATTTCACTTACCCTTTCTTTTAACCAGTCTGGAAATGTTGCATTATGTTTTTCCCTCATCCACTTCTTGTTCTTCACGTTATTTGGGTAAATCAACTCCAAATATTCATTGTGCTCCCTAGACCGAAGAACAAGGAAAACCATTAAGCTCTGACAAAGGGTATTGATCGAAATATAAAAAAATAAAAAAGGCTGATGTATACACTTACTTGATGTAGGGCTGGACGTCTTCAGTATTTTGTAAGACACAAAGGTGTGCAAGATGCATCTGCTTTCCGTACACAGGTATGATAGTTGGCCGTGATAAGGGCCTGCTCTGTTTGTAGTTTCCAGCTGTGCTTGTCGATGGAATTCCCACAGTGATACCACCTTTCGAATGGATACGCTCTTCTAAATACTTTACAGCTTCTTCAACAATATATCTCTCAGCCATGCAGCCCTCAGGAAAATGTCGATTTTTAACATACCCTTTGAGTACTTTCATGTACCTCTCGAATGGGAACATCCATCGGAAAAACACAGGGCCACACCATTCAACTTCTCTAACAAGATGTACTGTTAGATGAATCATGATATCGAAAAATGAAGGTGGGAAGAATTTTTCAAGCAAACAAACAGTATCAACCAGATCTGCTTGCATTTGTTTAAGTCTAGAAACATCTATGACTTTACTACAAATTGCCTTAAAAAACAGACAGAACCGAATAATGGCATACCTAACAGGCTTCTTTAGAACTGATCTTAATGCCACGGGGAGTAGGTACTGCATCACTGTGTGGCAGTCATGTGACTTAAGACCGACCAGTTTTAAATCTTCCATGGAGACCAGATTACTAATATTTGAGGAGAAGCGTGTAGGAACTGACATTCCAAAAAAGGATCGGCAGACTTTTTTTCTCATGATGCAGCAAATTCCAACTAGCCAAAGGCAACTTGGCCTTTTTCTCCCCAGCTACCACTGTCAAGTCAGTTTTGATGCCCATATCGACCATGTCCAAACGGCAAGCAACTCCATCCTTTGTCTTACTAGGAATATTCAAGAGGGTCCCAATTATGGCATCGCAACAATTCTTCTCAATGTGCATCACATCAAGAATATGGCGTACTGGAATATATTTCCAGTATTCAAGTTCAAAGAACACGCTTTTTTTTTTCCAGCAAGGTCTGGGTTGATCACCTCGCTTGGCAGGCTTTTGAGTTTTTCCAAACTCACGAGGCAGTCCTTCAACCCTTGCCAGAACCTCTTCTCCACTTAATGGTTCAGGGGCGACTTCATTCTCAATCGTGTTGTCAAATGCTGCAGCCTGCTTTCGGTATGGATGATTTCTACGCAAGAATCGGCGATTCTTCAAAAACACCATTTTCTTACAATGTTTCAGCCTAATGGGTTTGGTTTCATCAACACAGATAGGACAAGCATTATATCCTTTGGTGACACTACCCGAAAGGTTCCCATACGCAGGAAAGTCATTTATAGTCCAAAATAGGACTGCCTTCAATGTAAAGGTCTCTTCTCTCACAGAGTCATACACACCTTCGACGCCCTGCCACAGTAACTTCAAATCGTCTATCAACGGTTGTAGATAGACATCGATATCTTTCCCGGGCTGTTTCGGTCCAGATATCAACAAGGACAACATCATGAACTTCCTCTTCATGCATAACCAAGGAGGAAGGTTATATGTGACCAGAATAACTGGCCAACAAGAGTATTTGCTGCTTAAAGCAGCGTAAGGATTAAATCCATCAGACGAAAGGGCTAATCGAAGGTTCCTAGGTTCTTTCCCAAATTCTGGCCACTGTGTGTCAACCAATTTCCAAGTCGGTGAATCAGCTGGATGCCGCATCATGCCATCTTTTTTCCTATCGCCATGCCAAGTCAAGGACTTAGCTGTCTTTGGAGATTGGAACATCCTTTTGAATCTCGGTATTATAGGGAAGTACCACAAAACCTTTGCAGCAACCCCATCCCTCACAACTCCGTTCTTTCCAATCTTATACCGCGAAGTAGTACATGTTGGACATACTTCAGCTTCATGATGGTCCCCTCTATATAGAATGCAATCATTTGGACATGCATGAATTTTTTCATACCCCATCCCCAATAAACCGAGTGTTTTCTTTGCCTCACCTATATTGCAAGGTATTTCATTCCCATCGGGAAGGAAGGACTCAAATAACATTAGCCAATCGGAAATACAACCATCAGTCATTCCGTGCTTTGCTTTCAAATTGAACATTTCTACAAGAGCGTTCAATTTTGTCGACTTTGTACACCCAGGGTACAAAGCTTTATCTCCATCTTCTACCAACCTAAGGAACTCATCTGAGTCACAAGACATCTCCTCGTCCTCATCTTCTTCACCCTTATTTTCTTCACCCTCTATATCCTCCGGCTTATCTACTGATTCAGAATCTCCGCCACTATCGCCCTCCATGGCAGCAGCTTCACCATGACAGTCCCAATTTTTGTAATTGGTCATGATGCCATTAAAATATACATGGTCCTTGATGACAGCAACGGTAAATCCACTGTGATTACAACACTTCATACAAGGGCAGCGTATGCTTGATTTGTCGGCAGCATTTGCCGACGCAAATTTGAGGAAATTTTCAAACCCAGTTTGAAACCTTGAATATCTCCTATCAGCGAGCATCCAAGTTTTTTCCATCTTATATAAACACATAAAAATGGAATAATAACTAGTTTAATAACCAATCACAATCATTAAAAATAAATTGAGGATCAAGATAAACACTTGTACTAACATCATAATAACCACAATCACAACATGCGCATAAAGACAGAAAAATAACTACAACACTTAGGTACTGGAGCAGAGGACTGAAACAACTACCCAAGTCGAGGTCATGCTTAAGTCTAGTGTTTTCAGTTCAAATCAGTAACAAACACTTCAACTATTAACAACTTGAACAAACAAGATAAACAATCACAAGCACAACAATAATAAATACAGGAATTCTAATTAAAAAGCTAAACAAACGAGCAAACTGGCTTACTTCAATTTGGATACCTCCGCTTCAACTGATAACCACTTCAACTGCTTGCCTACTTCACTCCAAACTGTCACTGAACAAGAACAATTGAATTTCCAATCAATCACTATAACAAATCCCAGACCCAGAAAAATAAAAGACTAACACACAACATATAATAGATCAATTGAGCAAAAACCCATCATTCATCACCAAACACAGCTTATAAGAAAGAGACTGGGTTACCTGATTGAGAGAGAAAACATGTTGTTGTGTTCGAGAGAGACAGAGAGAAAGATGGTGAGGTCGAGAGAGATGGTGACTACGAGAGAGATGGTGAGGTTGAGAGAGAGATGGTGAGGTCTGGAGAGATGGTGACTGCGAGAGAGATGGTGAGGTCGAGACAGAGAGAGATGGGTTTCAAACAAAAAGAGAGAGGCGGCTTTTAGACACTGAAAAGGAAAGAGTGTGTTCAAACACTTAGTGAAAATGACAATCCCCCGCGCGTGCAAAGGGTTTGTAACCTAGCTAATTGGAAAGGGTGTGTTCATCAGAAAACATACATATATCGTCTGAGTTGACCAACTAACACGTCATCAAAGCGTTCTTTGAAAAGTATTGGTCACACGACATATATATGTCGTATTTGAAGTGACTAAGTAAGACTCGATTAACATTGACCACATCAACCGAGACCCGAACTTTATAATATGACCGTTGGATATGATTGCAGTACTTAAATATCTATGTAGAAGAAAATTTACCCATTTTCGATAACTTATAGGTCTCGATCCTTAGAGTCAACTTCATATATAGATAAACGTTCCTATTTTTCCTCATGGGGAGCTATATGATCGGTCGATAAACGGGTCTGAATGTTCGCATAAAATAGTTTCGTTGACACTAGATGATGGTATAAGAATTGACGAATCCCAACTTTAAGTATTGGTCGGTCTAGACAAGAGCGTTTTTGTTTAGATAAAAGTGTTGACTTTTAAAAGTATTTCTCAGACGACATATATATGTCGTCTGAAGTTACAAAGGAAGATTCGATTAACGTTGACCGCATCGACCGAGACACGAACTTTATCGAAAATGCATGAATTTTGTTCTACATCCATAATTCACTATCATGATGACATCTGACACTCAAACTTGAAAAAAATCTTTTTCCGTCATTTGAATCACAACATGCGTACTAATGTGCTATAACACGTTTATAAGTTCTTTGTAAACATACATCTTTATAAGGCAACTATATACAAGAGACAAAATTTACCTAATCTGACCGTTGGATATGATCGCAGTACTTAAATATGTATGTGGATGAAAATTTACCCATTTTCAATAACTTATAGGTCTCGATCATTAGAGTCAACTTCATATATACATAAACTTTCTTATAGCTTTCGCAAGAAGTACATAATCGTTTCACTATCAAAGTGCCCAAACTATTACATAGATCTATTTTCCTACTCTTAACAAGAGTTTGAGTACCGGCTAATCAAAAATATAAGTTTTGGTCGGAGGAGATAAGGGCGTTTCCGTTTGGAAAATATGCACATTTTATGTTGACCACTTATTTACAACCTCAGACGACATATAATCGCCGTCTCACGTTGAAAAAAAGTGAGGGAAAACTCTAGCGCCCAAATTCAAATATTTCAGGTCTAGACGACATTTTTATGTTGTGCGATGAATACATTAAGGTTGGCGCCCTCTCCCAAACTCAAATGAATTTGAATATTTCAAGTTCATACAGACGACATATTAACCTCGTCTAATGAATAGATTAATAGGTTGAGCCATTTTTCAAACTTATATATCAGGTTCCCACAGACGGCATTTATATGTTGTCTTATTAAATACAATAAAAGGTAACCAAACTCAATATTTAATTATAAATTGAGTATTTTAGGGTCAGAGAGACCACTTTCATATGTCGTCTGAAGTTATATCGCATATGATCGGTCGATAAACGGGTCTGAATGTTCGCATAAAATAGTTTTGTTGACACTAGATGATGGTATAAGAATTGACGAATCCCAACTTTAAGTATTGGTCGGTCTAGATAAGAGCGTTTTCGTTTAGATAAAAGTGTTGACTCTTAAAAGTATTGCTCAGACGACATATATATGTCGTCTGAAGTTACTAAGGAAGATTCGATTAACGTTGACCGCATCGACCGAGACACGAACTTTATCGAAAATGCATGAATTTTGTTCTACATCCATAATTCACTATCATGATGACATCTGACACTCAAACTTGAAAAAAATCTTTTTCCGTCATTTGAATCACAACATGCGTACTAATGTGCCATAACATGTTTACTAAGTTCTTTGTAAACATACATCTTTATAAGGCAACTATATACAAGAGACAAAATTTACCTAATCTGACCGTTGGATATGATCGCAGTACTTAAATATGTATGTGGATGAAAATTTACCCATTTTCAATAACTTATAGGTCTCAATCATTAGAGTCAACTTCATATATACATAAACTTTCTTATAGCTTCCACAAGGAGAAGTACATCATCGTTTCATCAAAGTGTCCAAACTATTACATAGAACTGTTTTCCTACTCTTAACGGGAGTTTAAAAACCGATTAATCAAAAATATAAGTTTTGGTCGGAGGAGATAAGGGCGTTTCCGTTTGGAAAATATGCACATTTTATGTTGACCACTTATTTACAACCTCAGACGACATATAATCGCCGTCTCACGTTGAAAAAAAGTGAGGGAAAACTCTAGCGCCCAAATTCAAATATTTCAGGTCTAGACGACATTTTTATGTTGTGCAATGAATACATTAAGGTTGGCGCCCTCTCCCAAACTCAAATGAGTTGACTATTTTAAGTTCATACAGACGACATATTAACCTCGTCTGATGAATAAATTAAAAGGTTGAGCCATTTTTCAAACTTATATTTCAGGTTCCCTTAAACGACGTTTATATGTCATCTTATTAAATACAATAAAAGGTAACCAAACTCAATATTTAATTATAATAAATTGAGTATTTTAGGGTCAGAGAGACCACTTTCATATGTCGTTTGAAGTTATACATTACAAGGTTCGTACACTCAATTTTATGGGTTTGTTATACGTCATTTGTTTGTCGTCTGAATAAGTGAATTTAAGGGTTCAAAATGGAGGTATAAATCAAAGATTTATGGTTGTTTCAGACGATTAAAAGTAGATTTCGCATTCTTTCACAGACAACTTTTATATGTTGTCTGACGTATTACCATAATGGTGCTAAATGTTGCTTTTTTACACTGCATATATATGCCGTCTGAATTATTGTATATGACAGCCAAATTGAGCATCATCCAGAAGTATGAAGGGAGCATGGCACTCATACGACTTATACTTTATAAATGTCGTCTGAAGGGTCGAAAAATTAATCAGACGACACAAACTCAAAATCGTCCAAAATATGTCGTCTGAAGAGTGTCGTCTGATGATATAAATGGCATAGTGACGACTCATGAGCAACAATACGTACAGATACTTTGTCTCATTCTACAAGAGATTATAGTTGGGTTTAATTTAGGTTTTTAGCATTTTCAACCACCACATCTGAGATCCTTTCGTCTCAAATTAATTATTCCAAAATATATAAATGTGAAAATTCAATGACAAGTGCTAATAGGTAAAAGGGTTCTAAGAATTTCGTCGTTTTGACAGACGATATGAATTTGTCAAATATATATGATTTGTTGCCTTTGCCTCGTCTGGTTTCCGGCTCAACTTCGTAGAGTAGTTCCCGCATGCAGATTAACTAATCGAACAATTGCAGCGCCTTTGCCTTTGTCTTCGTCTTCGCCTTTTTATGGTTAAATCGCAGAGCCTGAAAAACGATAAGTAACGGAGTACTGTATATAAAGCCTAATACCAATCTTGGAAGAAGAAATGTTTATTCTTCTTATTTGGTAAGTGGAAGAAGAAATGTTGGATAATCACAAATAATTCAAGAACCCCACTCGCCTCGTGGAGGAGATCGTCGTCTTTGATAATTATGTCGACTTGGGAACGCAATTGAATGCAATGGGTCTCTACAGCTAGCTAAAACTTCAGTACTGTACTTAACTAGTACTTTGGGGATAGCTAGCTTTTGAATCGAATCGAATGTGAAAATCGAGCGCGCATAGCAAAAGGAAAAGACACACTAATAAGGGATCGACCAACAGTCTTTTCTGTTCATCATGACCACACAATTGCATAAATAGAAGTGCTAGCTGTATCGCCTATATGCATGAAACTGAGTGACTGAGATCGATAGTCAGGTCCCATTGGCATTCAGCTGTAAGAGAGAGAGAGTTACTGATGAAACTATTACTGATCCCGTTATCATCATTTGACCCTAGTTTACACTATTTAGTTAGGGTAAAATATTGTATAGTCTTTGTAGTTTGAAGTCGACATCTGTTCAGTTCTTATGGTTTTATTTTAATTTGAATGATTTTTAAAGTCACGATTTTCATCCAAATGGTCATTCTGTCAATTTTCTCAATTAAATTGTTGACGTGGCGGTTAAAAATTACAATGTCTTTAACGGCCACGTCGGTATTCTAACAGAAAAAATTAACGGAAAGATCATTTGGATGAAAAATCGTGACTTTAAGGATTATTCAGATTAAAATAAAGTCATAAGAACTCAACAAATGTCGACTTTAAACCATAAGGAATAAATAAATTTCAATTCATTTAGCTATAACAAATCTAACATTATAAAGGGTCTTAATACCTTAATTTTTTGTATAGGGCCGGCGACGAAAACATTTTCGTCGCCTAGGTAAGTAGTTAGGTGTCGAAAGCTTCATTTGTCGCCTAAAATCACTTAGATGACGAACCAAATAATGGTTCGTTGCCTTAGATTACCAAGGAGACAAAAGAATGACTCATACTATTTTCGTCGTCTTGGTAGACTTTAAGGTGATGAATATGATTTCACTGCCTAAACTCTCAACCACTTAGGCGACGAACATATTGTTTCGCCTCAAGTTTATCTTAGGTGACGAAAGTAGTTCTTAGACGACAAAAAGTTTTCATCGCTTAAGTAAACTCACTTTATAATCTCATCTTTATGAACCAACTATATATAGGATGCAATATTTTCAAAAATCTTGTGAAATAGGATGTGATTGGTATGATGAAATACGGCTATAGTTGAAAAATCACATATTTCCGGTAACGTTTGGTCCCCGATACAAGCGATCAACCACATTTACGTGTATGCTTCCCTATGGGGAGCCTTATCGTCGGGAGGTGAACGTCCCTAAATTTTTACATAGGTGGTTAGATCTCAACAATGTGAGAGTTTTGTGTGTGGAAGAATCAACCAAACTAGGCCATATAAGGGTATGTAAGAGCGTTTTCGTGTAATAATTGGTGTTGGTTTAGGTTTGACCGTGTGGATCGAGATCCAAACTTTATCGAAAACATATGAATTTTTTTCCATAGCCGTATTTAAGTATACTGATCAAATCGTACGGTTGAATTTTCATTTTGTGAAATTTAGCCATCGGAACCACAACGTGCCTACTAATGTGGTATAACTTGTTTAGTATGTTATATGTAAGTGTATATCTTTGTGAACCAACTATATATATGAAGCAATATTTTGAAAATCATATAAAATAGGATGTGATCGGTATGATGAAATACGGCTATGGTTAAAAAATCACATATTTCTGGTAACATTAGGTCCCCGATAGAAGCAATCAACCCTATTTACACTTATGTTTCCTTATGGGGAGCCTTGTCGTCGGGAGGTGAACGTTCTTAAATTTTTACATGGGTGGTTAGATCTCAACAATTTGAGATTTTTGTGTGTTGAAGAATGAACCAAACTAGGCCATATATGGGTGAGTAAGAGCGTTTTCACGTAAAAAGTGGCGTTGGTTTAGGTTTGACCGTGTGGATCAAAACCTAAACCTTATCGAAAACAAGTGAATTTTTTTTCATAGCCGTATTTAAGTATACTGATCATATCATACGGTTAAATTTTCATTTTTTGAAATTTAGTCATCGGAACCACAACATGCGTACTAATGTTATACCACTTTAGTCTACATATAATATCTTCTAAACTTCTATAATCTTTGTCATTTCCAAATTAATTTAGCATATAATTAATAACTAAATATCATTATTAACTAATTAACTACCTAAATTAATTCAATACTATAATTATATATTTCTATAAATAACATTGATAATGAATATAATTAAATTACTGAATTAATTGCCGCGATACTTAGGAGACGAAAGAAGTCAGTTTTGTCGCCTAAGTTAGCATCCAATAGAATTGCAAGGCGCGGATCAACTTTTAAGCTGTTGATTGGCACCTAAATGGTTAGATCTAACGATCTATATTATCCTATTCCTAAAACTTTCTCTCCTTCCTCTTTAATTACTTCTTCCTTCCCACCACAGACACAACCCACTACTGGAAAAAACCTCTTAGGCGACGGAATTGTTTTAATTCCGTCTCCTAAGTAGAACTTAGGCGACCAAAGACGATTCTGTCTCCTTAGTTACCACCTAGGTGACGGAATAGTGTTCCGTCGCCTATGTGGTAACTTAAGAGACGGAAAATGTACTAAGGTGACGAAAACATTTTTATAAAAAAAAAAGTATTCACTTAGGCGACAGAAACGTATTCTGTCGTCTAAGATTGATTTAGATGGCGGAATAATTTACTTAGGCGACGGAATAATTATTTTTTATAAAAAATAAAATTTATTCATTTGGGCGACGGAAATGTATTCCGTCGTCTAAGATTTATTTAGACGACGGAAAACTTAGACGACGGAAAAATTTACTTAGACGACAGAATTATTATTTTTTTAACAAAAATAAAATTATTAATATCTTAAGCGACGAAAAATTTACTTTTCGTCGCCTAAGTACCGAAATTTTTAGCGGCTCCCTTTCCGCCAAAAAATTCAAAAAAATTTGAACCAAAATTTTCAAACTTTTCTTATATATTCTCTCTCCCTCCTCTCCTCTACCCAGTTTCAACGCATACATCTACCTCTCCTTCTTATTCCCTCTGCCTCTCCTTCTTCTTCGCCCAAAATTTCAAAAAAAATTGAACCAAATTTTTCAAACTTTTCTTATATATTCTCTCTCCCTCCTCTCCTCTACTCAGTTTCAACGCATACCTCTACCTCTCCTTCTTCTTCCCTCTGCCTCTCCTTCTTCTTCCCTCTCTGCCTCACCTTCTTCCATGTGCCTCTCCTTCTTCTTCTCCCTCTTCCTCTCCTTCTTCCCTCTGCCTCTCCTTCTTCTTCGCCCTTTGGCTCTCCTTCTTCTTCGCTTCCTGCCTCTCCTGGGCGCCCTTCTCTTTCAGTGGAGTCCGCGCGCCTTTGTGTCAGGGGACTCTGTGCCCTTCTCTGCCAAGGGAATCTGCACGCCCTTTGTGCCAGCGGAGTCCGCGCATCTTCTATGCCAGCGTAATCCGCACGCTTTTTGTGCTTGCGGACTCCGCATACATTCTGTGCCAGCGGACTCCGCGCGCATTCTGTGCCAGCGGACTCCACGCGCATTCTGTGCTAGCGGAGTCCGCGCCATTCCCTAGAAGCGGAGTTCGCGCCCTTCCGTGCCAGCTGAGTCCGCGCGCCTTTCGTGCTAGCTGAGTCCGCGTCCTTCCCTGCTAACGGAGTCCGCGTGCCCTTTGTGCCAGCGGACTCCGCGCCTATTTATTTTTTTTAAATTTTTTTTCACTTTAGCGACGGAATCCAGTGATTCCCTCGCCTAGGGAAAAAATAATTTTTTTTGTCATTAAACAATATCAGTCGTCTAAGTACTTAGAAGACGGAAAACTTTCGTCTACTAGTACTTAGGCGACGGAAACAGTTCCGTCGCCTAAGTAATTTTGACTCGACGGAAATCAATTTTTCGTCGCCCAAACACCTACCTCACCCTATTTAGGCGACGGAAATTCCGTCTCCTAAGTACTTAGGAAACGAATTTTGTTACTTAGGTGACAGAATAGTTCCGTCGCCTAAGAGGTTTTTTTTCCAGTAGTGACCCATCTCCTCCTCTCCCTTTCATCAAACCATCTCTGTCACCACCCACCACCACCGTCACCACAGAAACCCCAAATCTGGCCATACACGCCCCAACCATGGGTGAGAAGCCACCCACCACCACCGTCACCAGAGAAATCGCAGAGAAGCCGTCGAAGCTCTGGGCTGGGCAGTCGATGCTGAAGCTAGGGCGGCGCAGCTTGGGGACAGAGAAGTCGGGTCAGGTTCGGGCAGGAGTGGCGAGCAAGGTCGGTGGTGGTTGGAGACGTTGTCGGTGCTTGTTCAGTGGAGGCGGGGTTGGGCTGCCGTATTGGACCGAATAGTAGCAGATCGTAGTGGATCGGAATTGGGGCTGTAGTTGGTGGAAGGTTAGTAGGGGGTCAACAGAGCTGGATCAGAGGAGCGGAGTTGGAGCACCGGTGCTAGATCGAAGGTGGAGACGCACCAGATCGGGGGGGAGAAGGGTTGTGTAGGTAGCCTAAGCGCAGCCAGATCGGGGTAGAGTCGGGTTCGCTGCCGGTGGCTTTGGGATCCAAAGAGAACTGGATCGTCAAGGCGCGCTCGGGGCAGCGCTCAAGGTTGGAGGCGTTGGGTTGGTGGAGGGTTTTGTGCGTGCAAACTGGGTAAGCTTGCCGGATTTGGTGTGGTGGAATTTGGGTAAGCTTGTCGGATCAGGGAAGTTGGGTGCCCGGAGAAAATTCTAGGTGGGACCGAGTTCTGTGGTAGAATGGGTGGTGGGTTTCAGACCAAAAAAAATTGAAAGAAAAAGCAATGAAATTGAAACAAAAAAAGAAAACTTAAATAATAAAAATGAAATTTAATTAATTAATTTTAAATTATTCTAAAAAAATATTAAATTATTTTAAATACTTTAACTTTCGTCGACTAAGAACTTAGGAGATGAAACTTATTCCGTAAGCTAAGGGTTTTTTAGGCGACGAAATATCACTGTCCGTTGTTTACCTTCGATGCTTGAATGTGTATGTTTTCTTCATCTTAGACTTATGCGACGATACATAAATAGTCGCATAAATGGATACTCAAGCGACCATTCTTTTTTATTCATCGCATAAGTTCTTACAGGTCTATGCTGGTGCGACGACTATTAGGCGACGAACCTTTCGTAGTGTGAAAACTTAGGCGATGAAACTTGTTCGTCACCTAAGTCCTTTATTTTAGTAATGGCCCTAGATGACGACCTAATTATCCTGCATAATGGGATTGATCAATCGATTACAGGATTGTAACATGCATATATGATGCTTATATATATATATATATATATATATATATATATATATATATATATATATATATTCCACTAACAGATCTTTTTTTTGACATATATGAGGGATGAGAGATTATTCTAGCTTTTCGATTATATTTTTAAATCTCCACCGTTTAGTTTGTTAGTCATTATATATAGATCAATTCTGCAAATTTTCAGCCAATTTGGTGATCGTTAAGATGTCGAACAAGATTAAATCAATGAATGAACCAAATCTGTCAAACCTGAACCATTCATGCTTATAATTATAAATCCTAGTTTTGAATGTCTTAAATATCACTAAAATTTCTGAAAATTTGCAGAAGTGATCTACTCATATAGAACTACATATTGAACGGTGGAGATGTGATTTTGTGATCGAAAAGTTGGAGTAATCCATCATCCCTCATATATGTTAAAAAAAGAGATCGCGCGCTTAGTGGAATAACCCTATATATATATATATATATATATATATATATATTAAGAAATACTATAACGTAGTATTAGATCATCTATATACAGTCAGTAGTTGGGGTTTTTGGTCAAACCCAGTATATATAACGAAGGAAAGCAGTACATGAGACTGGAGAGAAAGCAAAACGGGAAGACAAAAGATAAAGGGGCCAAGATCGAGCAGCTAGTTTTTCTGTTTATTATGGCCTCAGAGAGAAAGTGATTGAGGAAATGAGATGGAGAAAGCCAGCAGGTCCCATTTGGCCTTAGCTATATCCTAAAGTCTGATAGTAATGTATGCAATTTGAGAGAGAGAGAGAGAGAGAGAGAGAGAGAGAGAGAGAGAGACGGTGGTGGGGAGGGGGGCCTGGCCGGGGATGAGCTTAGGGTCCCTGATCGAATTGATCGATAATGGAAGTAGCCTTCATCCTCTCTGGAACGAGTTCCCACAAATCAAAATTATGTTTGGTACCTTGATCTGCTTCTCTTCGATCTGTTGCTTCAAACCAAATTCAGATGGCTCCCTACACTAATTTGCAAGTAAAGCATATATAATTTCGACCTGAAGTCGTACTTGCATCATTATATAAAGACTGTACTACAACTAGCTGCACTGTAGTTCAAGTTAAGGAGCTAGTCATTATTAACGTTTTGGAATATTTAGATGTAACCAATCACTGTCACTTCTATGCTAAACAATTTAGCCACTAATGTCTATACTAATGTTTATAGATGATTTCATTAATTACTTATCCACAAATAAAAGACACATACATCAATCGTCGTCTTACGCTAACATACTGACTACAAGCTACCGAATTAACTGACAAATAATTACATTAAAACATCTCACTTATTATGGACCAATTGATCTATGGTGACAAACACCGATGACATTTTTTTCAGTTCAAACGATTTTATGTGACGTCGACTCAATCCTAGCCTATCTATGAGGATTCAACAAAGACCAAACCTTTTACATTTGTTTTTTTGGCAATAAAATCTTTCACTTGGCTATGATATACATGATGTACGTAATCAAGCTTAGGCCCAGTTTGGCGTGGCTTTTGAGACCTGCTTTTGGTCCAAAAGCGATTCAGGCGCTCAACGATGGTGTTTGGTAAAGTTTTAAAAAGCTAATTTTGTCCAAAGCGATTCTCCCAACTCGAGGTTTTTGGGAAGCTTCAATTCGTAGCTTTTGGAACTGCATTGCCGAACCATGATGAAAAACATGGGTAAGTCAATGAATTATTTTCAACTACCTATTATATCCACCATTATGAATTCATATCAATCACCTCCCTTCTGTTCTCTAATATGGGTTGACAAAATTCATATGAACTTCCCACTTTGACAGAATTGGTAATTTCGATTTCCTTGAATTTATTTTTATGGCGATCTGGGTTTTGGAGAAAGAAAGAGGTTCAGAACTCGTGTATAGTTGTATGAGAGAGAAAAGAGTGAGGGAGAATATAGGATCGAATTGAACTCTACGTTGTAATCTGGGTTTGTTCTTTGGATAATGATGTTGAATGAGTTTGGTCATAACCCAAACAAACAATCTGGCGGGTTAATTTCGTATTGTCTTTTTTGAACGATTTGCTTTGATTTCTCTTCTTCTTAATTGTCAGCAACACTTTTGACTGAGGTTGAAAATGTTTCCTTGAAAAGAAGAGGAAGGAAAGGTCTCAGATTGCAATTCGAGGAAGAGATGGCTGAAAAAAAAAATCCTTATTTTAAGAATTATATAATCCATGACTAAGTTAGTAATTGTACAAAATCACAACATTTTTAAAAAACAGTTTACCAAACACCTTGAAATTAAATGGGAACAGTTTACCAAACATTTTCATTGGAATGGATTATGAATTTTTCATTGAATCAGGCTTAACCCTTAATTCCTTCCTCTACTTTTCATTTTTGATTATATTAAATTAAACGTTTCTAATAAGAGAACATCTTCTTCGACCTCGCTCATTTATCTTTTGTGTTGGAAACACTTGGACTAACTTTTTTAGGTTTCAATTTTGTTAATGAACATTAATATATATATATATATATATATATATATTATCAGGTCCAAATATCCTTATTTATTCAAAATGTACAGATTTTCTTAATTGATCCACTTTTAGATCATATTTTCTCATCTTAACCATTCACATTGTAGGTATATATGAGCAGATCATCTCTACAAATTTTTAGCCAAATTGATAATCGTTAAGGTATCGAAATTATATGATTACTATGAACGAACCAAATCTGTTCAATAGGAACTATTCGTGTAATTCATAATTTTGAATATCTTAATTATTATCAATTTAACTAAAATATGTAGAGATGATCTACTCATATATACCTAAAAGATGAATGGTTGAGATGAGAAAATATGATCGAAAAGTTGTTAATTAAGGAAATCTTTACATTTTGAATAAATAAAGAGGTTCGTATATATATATAAATATATATATATATAGAACATCCTTAAACTCTTAAAGTGAGAATATTTTTAGTTCTAGCATGTATTTTAACAATCAAAGTCACCAGTTCCTTAGTTACTTACACACATATGAATCTTACAAAAAATTAGCCAAAATGAAAAACATTTAACCATTTGATTAGTATAATATTCATTTTAATTTTATCTAGCGGCTTACAATTGTTTACGTCAATTTGAATGACCAAATAATTATGGAATTAGTTGAAATTTTGTAGACATGTTTCTTGCATATGAATTTAGAAGATCAACGGTTGAGATCGTTAAATGAAGTCATTTATTAACGTAAATTAATAAAAATCTTCAAGTTCTTAAAGAAAAAAGGTTATCTTTAGATCATACATACATACATACATCGGATTAAATAGCATTAGTTGTTTGGTTTACTCTAAGAGAATTTTTAGATTATAAGCTGTCATAGTCATTGTTTGACAAGAGAATATTGATTAGTCAGCCCGTTGTTTATTACAAATAGATTCCTTAATTAATTATAAGCGTGATTACATGCAGCCGTAACTTGCTAACCAAAACCCCATGCAGCTGAATTAGGCAAATCTAGAAAGATCGCTGAAGCCCTCTACAACCCCGTTCCGTCGGAACCAACATTCTTCACCCAAAAAACGGAGTTTTTAGCCGGACAAGCCCACGTGGCGGTCATGTCAAACGGGACCCACAACCCACGGTCTCTGGTTATGTGGATACATTCGATGGCTCTCTGCCCCAGTTGCTTCTCCATGCCCTCTCTCTCGCTTTCTCTCTCCTCTATCATCTTCCACTCTCTCTCTCTCTCTCTAATAATTCCGGCTACTTCACTTGTCAGATTCCGGCCAACCCCTTTCTTTCCCTTTATATATACCCAACTCTCACCCTCCCCTTTACTACTCTTACACTTCAATTTTCCACACCCTCTCTCTCTCTCTCTCTCTCAGTCAGTCTCAAACACATCAACTGCTCTAACACATTCACCCACCAGCTCCATTATCATCACTGACTGAATATACATGTACTTTCATGCGGACCCTTACGACCAAACCTTAGTCACGTACCAGTTTTAACCGTGAGACCTCGTTTTTGATATAAACTAGTTTAATCCAACCCCTCAAGTTTGTGATCGATCTCTGAGTTTCGGTCGTGGACGGAATTCCAAACTATCCGTGTGCGTGTGTGATCGATGAACAGAGCGCTGCCGGAGATGTTGAACTGTATGAACGCGCCGGGAAGTCTCGTTGCCGGAAACTGTACGGACATGACGGTGCTGGACAGGCAGAGGGCTCGGATAAAGTGGCAGCAAGATCAGTTCCAGCAGCAGCAGCAAGGCTATTTTGGCGGGAACGAGCTCAATGGGGTGTTCAGTCACATGCCGATTCAGGCGAGCCAGGTCCAGAGTTTCCAGGGGTTGATCGGGCTCGGCGGCGACATGGGGATGGGGCAGGCGGTGAAACCCGACCCGAGTTCAGAAAATGGGTGGACTGAATTGGGGTATGGGTCTTGTGGGTTTGAGATGAATAATATTGCAAGGACTTTCAGCTGCCCGCCCAAAGTTGCCGCTGAGACAAAAAGCAACAACGCCGTCGCGTCTCCCAAGATCAGCTCACCGGCCGGCAAGGAAAGCTTTAAGAAGAGGAAAGCCGATAAGGCACAAAACAATAAGGTATCTAATTCTGTCTTTCATTCAAACTTCGTAGTTCATAGTCTCGTACACATTCTTACTTAGTTCAAATACATTCTTATTTATTGCTTCATCATAGCCAAACTCTGAAAAAGGTCAACCTTTTCGTCAATTTTTTGTAAATTGGCTTATGCAATGTTATCTTGGTTTCTAGGCTGTAGGAGAGGATGATTCCTCGGAAAAAAGAATGAAAGGGTGTGCAGAGGAGGGTGACTCCAAGATCACTGAACAAAACAGCACCAAGAACAACGACAGAGAATCTTCTGCTGATACTTCAAAAGGGAATTCGAAAGCTTCCGAGGTTCAAAAACCCGATTACATTCATGTCCGGGCACGCCGCGGTCAGGCCACTGATAGCCACAGCTTGGCTGAGAGAGTGAGTATTTCAATTAGAAGATATTGGCATTCTTTGATTGTTACGTAATAGATCCTGCTGCTCGATTTTGTGATATTTATGCAATTTTTGCTTGTGATCTTGAAGGTGAGGAGGGAAAAAATTAGTGAAAGAATGAAATATCTGCAAGATTTAGTACCAGGCTGCAACAAGATCACTGGCAAGGCTGGTATGCTAGACGAAATCATCAATTATGTTCAGTCCCTTCAACGACAAGTAGAGGTGACATACATTTGATCTTGCCATCACTTGTTGAATTTCCCGGATATCTTTTATTCTTATGTATTCTTAATTTTGATCCTCTTCATAATTAACAGTTCCTGTCTATGAAACTAGCTGCTGTTAATCCGAGGCTTGATTTCAACATCGATGACTTGATTACAAAAGAGGTAAGGAAACTTAAGGCAACTAGATACTATCTAACATAGACTGAAAAAAAAAAAAAAAACTGCTTGAAATGGCTTAACAAATGAGATAGCTTATCAAACTGCTTGATCCAATTAATTGTATGTTGCTAACTCAATTTTATCTTGAAAACAAACAGATGTTTCCGGCAAACATGGCCAATTTTCCGACAATTGGGATGTCATCAGAGATGACTAGTTCTGCGTATCTACAATTTAATCACGTACAACAATTGCTTCAATGTTCGGGATTGGAGAGTGGGATTTCTTCACCTGATTCAACACTACTTCGAAGAAGCTTCAGCACTCCTGTATCAGTCCCTGAAACATTTGCTGACACATCTTGCTTCACGGTAATTTTTTCTACACTCCTGAATCTATTACTAAATCAGCAAATTTTAGCAAAATTTGATGGTAGATTATGTATACTCCTGCAGCAAGTCCAACCTCCTACAACTTGGGATGCCGATATGCAAAACCTATTCAATGTGGAATTTCATCAAGGAAGAACAGCACCATTTCCGTCTCAACCATTATTTACTGGTAGATACGACTAACCAATCTGTCTTTGGTGCATTTTTATCCTTCAATTAATTAGGTTTAACCACCTTGACAGAGACATGACTGCATTGACCCCCCTAGACTCTAATCATCTTGCCTAGAAATGTAGCAGGTCCTTTTTTATTAGAATCCACAAAGTTGTATAGATGAACTATGAACCACCCTTTCCTTGTCTTCCAAAATGGATGATCACAAGCAGACTTGCTCCTTTTCTGTACATGATTACGATATTGCCTAAACATTTTGGATAGAAAGTGGTAGCAGTTAGAGGGTCTGTTGCATTTTGACTCTGTAAACCACATAATGGCTACCACCAGTAATGGTGATGATGTTGTCTATTATATAAAGGTCCCCTGATTCACTCAATCAACTACTGATGATGCTAAATGAAGTGGAAACCAGTCCATGTGTAGTTGTATCTTATCCTACATTTCTTTTCTAAGAACCCTCGTATTACTTTTGCAGGTTCCATTGAAGCTGGCAATTTAAAGATGGAGATGTGAACCAAACACTGATCAATCATTTGATGATTCTTGGAAGAGTTTACCTAATGCCTCTGATCCAGATTATTTTTTACTCCTCTAAGTACATAACATAATTATGTTTCTATGTATACCTACAAGGCTACAACACAGTATGAATAAAATAAATTCCTCTCTATTAACCATTTAATACCTTCTATTCTCCATTTTACATAACAACAACCTAGCAGAATTTGCAAGTCCAAAATGGTTGATGGCAAAAAGCAAATCGAACCCTGTGAAACAAGTCTGACCAAAGAGGAGGCCTAAATTGCCATCCATATGAAGTAAAACTGTAAAAGCGAAAGACAAAGCTGTGCATGAGAAGCAAGTCACAATAGTGAAGCAAATAGCTGTAATTCAGTGATGGAATGCAGCTATGGAGGTTGTCCCTATGATAGATGAATATGAGAGACAAATTCAAGCAAGCACTACATGAGGGACAGTGGGCAGGAGCCTACCGGTGGACCTTCTCAGCCCCCTTTTTAGAAGAATAATTATATTTGTTGATAGAGACCCTGATAATTTAAGCAAACAGATTGATGAAGAGGGTGTGACAGCAATTTAAAGCAAACCAAACAGAGCAAATTGCCAAGAAACATGACAAATTTGCTTATCCAAAACCTTACATATTCAATTGGTTAGACTTGTTTTCATGTGCTTGCTGAGTAAAGCATTCACAACTAATAATCAGGACCGGTAGGGATTTTCATTTCCAATGCAACCAAGCGTTTATCTCTTATATCACATATAAGGTCACCTGATGAGCAATAAGAGCATTGCTTTTATAGCAATAAGCAATATTTCCAATTCCACTAATACGAACGGTTTATATCATAGAATGACATCAGAATAAACTCCTAAAAATGCAGTAAGCCATCAAACTTGAAACCCTCAGTACAGTCATATTATATAGACCACATTTTGAGCTTCACACCTACATTTATAATGAATGGTGATGATGTAAATATAGATAGTGACCCTTATCGAGAGAACAATGAATACATTATTTGATACTCAATGTGACGGTGAATGATGAATTCAGCAACATTAAAGATGAAACGGCCTTTGCCAGAAAACATGCATCACTGCAAATCTTTCAAGCTTAATACAAGTTCTCTCTTTTAAATATTTTCTCCCTTCATTCGGGTGTTCTAGCCAAAGTGTTTGCGTGAGGTAGGCTGACTTAGCATAAAGGAAGTGCTAAGGCTGCACAAGAAACTTAGGAAAAAGAAAGCTCGTGATAGTTGGTATCAGAGCAGAGGTTCGATTGGAACGTCACTTGAAATAATGGTAAAGCACGGTACTACCAAAACTACATCGACATCAAACCCCTCCAAATTGGCAAAGCATGATGCTGCCAAAGGTGCATCAGGATCCAACCCTTCTGAGGAAGTTACTCAAAGGAGAACTCACGAAGAGCATGTCGACCCTGACGTTCCAAAGCAGGAACGGTCTGAGGACATGATCTCTGCTTTCGACTCACGCCTATCTTAGGTGGAGGAGGGCATGAGTGGCATGGAAGCCCAGGTGGATGATCTAGGCCAAAGGGTAGAAGGCTTAGAGGCAGAGGATGCCGCCATCCACACTGCGATCAAGGGCATGATGGTCCAGCTAGAGGAGTTCTTACGGGACGAGATGGTGAAGATTCGGGAGGAGTTCATGGGGGAGAACTCACCAAAATGCGTCAAGTCCATGAGAAGGAGTTGAATAGCACGCTTGCACGCATTGAGGAGATGCATGGGGACTTGGCCCTATGCAAGCACGCATTGGCTATGGGAGCCAACACTTGTGAAGTGGATAACTTCTTATTGTGGAGGCTAAGCGCATCGAGGTGCCAAAGCCTAAAAGTTTCGGGGGATCGCGCAACGCTTGTGAAGTGGATAACTTCTTATGGGGGTTAGACCAATACTTTGGAGCCGTAGGCATCACCGAGGAGGACGCCGAGATAAGGACCGCAGCTCTCTACCTCACCGAAATTGCCATGTTATGGTGGAGGAGAAGGCGAGGAGATGTCGAAAAAGGTACGTGCACCATTACTACCTTTGATGACTTTACAAAGGAGCTAAAAAGACAATTTTATCCGGAGAATGCCGAGGATGAGGCAAGAGCTCGCTTGCGAAGGCTCAAGCACTCAGAGTCTATTCGGGAGTATATTAAGGATTTTACCAACTTAGTGCTTGAAATTCCCGATTTGCCCGACAAGGATGCTCTCTTCAATTTTATGGACGATCTCCAACCATGGGCTAAGACCGAGTTAAGGCGACGTGTGATGCAAGATCTTGCTACCGCCATAGCGGTGGCCGAAAGCCTAATCGACTATGCTAGTCTAAAGGAGTCCATCGGCAAGCTGAAAGAAAAGAAGAGTAGTTATGCCAAAGGTGGGGGAGACAAAAGCCAACGCAAGGACGAGCCCCGTCAAGAGAATTACTCAGCAAGGAGCAAGGATAAGGGCAAGTAAAAGGAGACAAGGAGCCCGGGTAAACCCAACAACAACAAATGTTTCCTTAGGAAAGTCATCAAAGTGAGACGGAAGCCGAAGGTAACAATGGTGGTGCACACATGGGGTCTATGCAGCTACTGAATGTGATCTGATCCACACCTAAGGTCCAAGCCAAAGGTTTACTCTTTGTCGACGTCACTATAGGTGGGAAGCCAACGACGGCAATGCTCGACACTGGTGCAACCCATAACTTCATCGCGGTTGAGGAGGCCCAAAGGCTAGGACTTAAGGGAAACAATGGAGGAGGCTTCATCAAGGCGGTCAATTCACCAGCTCGACCCATTCATGGTGCAGTTCGAGGAGTCAAGACCTGCGTGGGAGCATAGTGTGGGAACTTAGACTTCTCGATCGTTCCAATGGATGACTTTAAAGTCGTCCTGGGGTTGGAATTCCACGATCAAGTTAAGGCAATCCCGGTGCCATTCGCCAACAGCTTGTGCATCACGGAAGGTGCCAAGGCTTGTGTAGTGTCAACAACTAGAAGCACAAAGTAAGACTTGAAGGTGTTGTCTGCGTAACAATTCAAGAAAGACATCAAGAGGGAAGAGAAGAGCTACTTGGCCATCCTTAGCGAATTTGACGATGATGAGCCAAGACCCCAAGATGACATGCCCAAAGAGGTAGCAGCAGTTCTTGAGGAGTTCAAAGATGTTTCACCAGCCGAGCTGCCTAAGAAACTACCCCCAAGGAGAGAAATAGACCACGAAATAGAGTTGGAACCAGGTACCAAACCATCCGCCATGTGCACTTATCACATGGCGCCTCCCGAGTTAGCGGAGCTAAGGAGGCAATTGAAGGAGCTTTTAGACGTCAGATTCATTAGACCTTCAAAGGCCCCGTTTGGTGCCCCGGTATTGTTGCAAAAGAATAAAGATGGCTCTCTACGTATGTGCATCGACTATAGGTCGCTTAACAAAATCACGTTAAAGAACAAATATCTCATTCCTCTTATTGCCGATCAATTCGATTAGTTGGGTCATGCACGCTACTTCTCAAAGTTATACCTTCATTCGGGATATTATTGTTTTGGCCACGATCCTCAGCGAGCGGAGCAGAGGTAAACAACGAACAAATAGTGAGGGAGATGAGTTGCGGGCGTGCCACCTCGCAGACGAGCAAAAAACTTGTATGGTGAGCTTGACTTCTTGATCAGGTAGAAATGGGGTTTCCAGGTGCCACCTCAAGTGAGGAATTACGAGCACAAGGCGATCGATACTCACGGCGGGACGCGAGCATAGCAATAGAGGGAGTTCAGAGAGAGCCGGGGTAGAATCTGAAAGGGCTTTGAGAAAAGCCTAGGCGGCGTCGCGCTTAGGTTAGGGTTTTCGAGTAGCTCGAAGGGTAACTGGGTTTTAGTTTGTATTTTGTTGAGAGATTTGATTGTGTCTGTAGAAGGAGCTTTGAATCCCCTTATATAGGAGCCCGACTTGTGGCAGAAGAAAAGTATTCATAGTCCAAATTGGATTCTAAATCCCTAATGTCACAAGGACATTGTTTTGCTCATGCGAACCAACCAGCTTGTGACACATGTCCACTTCGCATACTTCATTCCGCATAAGGCTTTGCTTCCGTGCTGCCAACTGTAGAGTCCTACACGGACTGAAATTCATCCCGCGGGCTGTCACAGGAGGCTATCTAGCATGATCTTAAAAGGGCTTTTTACATTAAAAGGGCCATAGGGATTGGCCCGAAACATGTTAAAGACTTTTAAAAGTCTTCAACGATTAAATTCGTGCACGCGGACTCTGCCAGTGACTTCTTCGCGGAACCTTCCACACGAACTGGTTCGCCAGCTCTCCTAGGTATATTCCGCCTCGCCTAGGACTTTTACGCGAACTACTATTGCGCCTCGCTTACGCTGAATGTCTCAGACCTCAACTACGCGAAATGTCAATCTCGCCTCGCCTAGGCGGAGTATCAATCTCACCTCGCGTACTCGGAGTGAGCTAGTCATTCCGCACGAAGTCATTTCTTTCGGGAACTACGTAGTCCGTGCGAAGTTGCTTTACCTGGACAAAAATGCTCTTTGGCTCAAACATTTCCCCCTAGGCCTTGAGCTTTGAGACTACGCGAGAAGGCCTTATTTGAACATGTCACGACACTAACAACTTGGCGGCATCACAATCTCGCCTCGCGGAAGATCAAAATTTTAAGGTCCCCGACCACTTCGCGAGGTAACTTGGTTTTATTTAAGGGGGTTCCTTACTCACTACATAGCGAGCAAGTATATATCCTAACGTAAAGTTGGCGAAGTGAACTGTGCTATTCTCGCTGGTGAATATAAGAAATGACGAAGCGAACCAACGAGAAACAAGGACTTCGCCAATCTCGACACCCTGTGTGTACAGGCTGTAGAGGAAACTTTAAGAGACTCTGGTCCAACTTTATTTTGCTTGTCATGTTGCCCCCATGTGAACTCTTTCGTTAAGCAACAAAACTGCTGAGGTTCAAAACCGGTCTTCTCTTGAAATTGGGTAAAGGTCACTACGCAACTGTTTACTTGGGAAGTAGGAAGTCACTATAGAATCACGTGTTCACCTTATCTTTAAGGCCCATATCACAAAGCAAAGTTCTACATGCAGGACACATGTTATCAAAAGTTAGTCATATTTCCTATAAGAGAGTCCGCTGGTTGAGTTTGGAATATCAACCAAACTTTTTTGCCTCTTCGCCATGGATCCTTCTTCTTTCTTATTTATCCTTTTGTCTCTGCTTAAAGTGAAACCACTATTTTCCCGGCTCATTGCTTGCTTTGATGAGTTTCGAAATCTAATCTTAGGCCGAGGGTGGGTTTCAAAATACACTCTTAGACCAATCCTCTGCTTGGAAGAACAAATGGTTTGGGCACCTTCTGCCTTGCGCCTGCTGTTCTGTCCACGCGTGAGGCTTTAGAGGTCCTTTGTCCACTCATGTTTCGGGAGTTCGCCAGTGTTCTTGAAACATGCCCCGAAAGCTTGGGAGGTAGCATGAGGGACCCGTCTCCGATGGTTAGATCCACACTTCTAAGCGCGAAGCATTCAGAGTGTATTGTAAACATGCTTGCTTTGGCCGCAAAGCCGCCCATGTAGCTTGTATCAGAGTGTAAGAAGGAAAAAATATGTAATTTTATATGTAAGCCCTCTAGGATAGGCCACAATCTTGTACTAGTCTGTTGTTTTAGACTTTGCACGTTTATGATAAAATGGAAGTGAGAAATGAAGAAAATGTTATTTAGGGCCTCTGGAGTAGGCCCCAATCTTGTACTAGTCTGTTGGTTAGACCTCGCATGTTTACAATATTTTGAGCTAACTTATCTCTCGGGTTGCCCCCTAGTGGGAGGTGGCGGAGTGCAATCGCGAAGGCACGGAGCACTATGAACAGTAGTCATGGGGTCCGCGGGGTCCGTGCGCTCCCAAACGCCAACGAGATGACACTTTAAGAAACGACCATTAATAGGATTGGGATGGAGTGTACCGTCGAGGTCGCGCAGATGGTATGCCCCCTTGGGTAATATGCAATGAATAATAAAAGGTCTTTCCCACCGCGCGGACCACTTCCCGCAGCCTTCAGTTTTTTCGCCCAATGGGAGCACTGCACATCATACTGAGTGGCCCTCGGTAAAGCTTTGTTCGCGGGTAAGTTTATCGTAGGACCGCGCAACACGCTACTTCTCAAGGATGAGATTGTTGAAAGCAGTGATGCGATGTTAGTCAAGGTCTTCAAGCTCTTTCCACATTGCCTGGACGTAATCGTCACCAAGCAACTGGTGCTGTTCCTAGATGCGAAGTGAGGCAACGTGCACCTCCAGGGGAAGAATGACATCATGGCTAAACATGAGAGCATAAGAGGTGGTATCTGTCAGACCGCGTTTGGAAGTACGGTAGGCCCACAGAGTATGGTAAAGCTCAAGATGCCAGACACGAGGGTTCAACTCTAGCATCTTGCGCAAGATACCAAGGATAATTTTGTTGCTCGCCTCCGGCTGACTAATGGATTGTGCATAATAAGGGTTCGAATGCAGGAGTTTAACACCATAGCCGACGAGGAATGTGACTACAACATCGGCCATGAAAGATGCCCCCTGGTCCGTTACAATGCACTCCGGGACACCAAAGCGGGAGATAATATTACAGAAGATAAAGTTGCGAACTGCGGTTACGGAGGCGACCTTAAGTGGCTCGGCCTCAACCCACTTGGTGAAGAAATCGGTAGCGATGATAATGAACTTATGCTGCTTGGAGGAATGGGGATGGATGACACCGATGAAGTCAATCGCTCATCCTCGACCTGGCCATGGTTTAATGATTGGTTGTAAAGGAATGTTTGGGACATGTTGCACGGGTTCGTGAGCTTGGCAGTCCTGACATCCCTTGGTGAACGTAATACAGTCTTTGAGAATGGAAGGCCAATAGTAACCGTGGCGACGGATTAACCAACGCATCTTTGGTCCAGCCTGATGCGAACCACAAACGCCGGAATGCACCTCGCGCATGAGCCGCTTAGCCTCGATGCCATATACGCAGCGGAAGTCATTACCGTCTTCGGCGCGCCGACGAAGCTCGCCGTTGCGAAGCAAGAAGTTGAGGGCGAGAAACCGTATTTTTTGGGAATGAGTAACATTCTGAGGGTGCTCGAGGTAGGCGATGAACGGGAGTCGCCAATCTTCATCGATGGGATCTAAAGCAGCGACGTCAAAAATGTCTGCCTTATATTTCCCCCTTGCAATAAAAGAAGGAAGAGTGCGCCGTTCAACTGTGAGAAGCCGTTCGCGCACTCCATCTCGCAAGCTAACACCGGATGCAATCTACGCGAGCTCATTCGCTGCGAAGTTGAACTCGCGCGGAATGTGCTCAACGTGAACATTGTCAAAACGATCTAAAATGTCAAAGGCCTTCCGCAAGTAAGGCTTAATAGAAGAACTTAAGCACTTGAACTTTGCCACAAGCTAGTTGACAACCAATAAAGAATCGCCGAAGACTTAAACCTCGTGGACTCCGAAGTCCAACAAAATTTCCAGTCCGATGATGAGCGCCTCGTACTCCGCCTGATTATTTGTACATTTAAAGTCTAGCTGGAAAGAGTAAGAAAAAGGTCTCCTGCAGGGTTCTCGATGGTGATCCCGGCACCTACAGCGAACTCAGTGCCCGAGCCATCAAAGTAAAGAGTCCATGGAGTAAGAGAGACTACGGCGAACTCTAACTCGCGGAATCCTGTCAGTTCGGTCGGCGGGTGGTGGGCGAGGAAGTCTGCTATGGCTTGTCCCTTTACTGCTTTTTGCGGAACATATTGCAAAGAGAATTCAGACAAAGTCAATATACATTTGCCTATGCGTCCCCGTAGGATAGGGAGGGAAAGCATGTACTTGACGAGATCGGACTAAGCGATCACCACTATGGTAAAGGCTAACATGTAGTGGCGGAGCTTGCAACCCGCGAAGAAAAGGGCAAGGCACAATTTTTCCATCGAAGAGCAGCGCGTCTCGCAATCGGTTAACACCCTGCTAAGATAGTAAACGACATGTTCTACTCCATTCTCATCGTCTTGTGCCAAGAGGTTGCCAATGGACAAGTCAACAGCGGCGATGTAAAGCTTAAGCGGAACGCCCGGGCGAGGGGGAACCAAAACAGGAGGATTTGTAAGATAATCTTTGATTCGGTCGAAGGCCTCTTGGTGTTGTGACTCCCATACGAACTCGGTTGCGCCCTGGAGCATGAGAAGAGGTGAAAAAGGCTGAACCTTCCCTGCCGCGTTTGAAATAAACTGGCGGCGAAAATTGATTCGCCCGATCAATTGTTGGAGCTCCTTTATGGTTGTAGGAGGTGAGGCGCTTATGACCGCCTGCGCCTTGTCTTTGGGGATCTTGATGCCCCGTTGGTGGACTAGAAATCCTAGGAAATCGCCTGCCTCCGCGAAGAAAACACACTTGGCGGGATTCATCTCCAGGTGATGTTTCCGCATCCGCGTGAAGACCTACCGTAGTTCTTCTACGTGTGTCACCCGTGACTTGGTTTTAACTACTACGTCGTCTATGTAGACTTCGATCAGCTTGCCTAGGATATCGTGAAAGATGAGGTTCATGGAGCGTTGATATGTTGCCCCCACGTTCTTGACGCCTGGCGAGGAGATATCCTCTGGCTTTCGTGGTCGCCACACGAGTTTGGTCGAAGGCTGCTTGCCTTCAGCTGGCTGCTCGTCTGCAGTTGGAGGGACCTTAGTGTTGTCATCTTCCTTAGACGGAGGAGGGCCTGAGACCTAAGGCTCGTGCCTGGCCGGTGGCCGAAGCTGACTTGGTCTCGATGGTTCCTTCTTTGCTTTAGGTTCTTGGAGACGAAGCTCCTGTGGACGTGCTGAGTGAGGCGGCTCATGCCTTGGCTCGTGCTTTGAGGTAGTGGACAAACTCCACTTCATGGGGGAAGGTGGTTCCCGTCTTCTTTCAGTTTTTGGCGACTGCCTACACCTTGGTGGAGGCAGCGGGTCCTTACGACGTTCAACTGCCGGGTACGGCCTACGCCTTAGTGGAGGGGGCGGTTCCCTTCTCCGGTCAAGCTCTGATGATGGCCTGTGCTGGGTAGGTTGTGGATCCCTTCTCCTTTCTGGCTCAGGAGATGGTCTGTGCCTAACGGGGCGCAGATCCTGCCTTGGTGGTATGGTGAGGCGACAGAAGACATTCACCTTTGAAGCGGGGTCGTCTACTACCTGCGCACAGACACGTGGAGGCGTGACAGGTGGTCTTTAGAGTAGAGCGCGCAAGCCTTCAGTTTCCCTCCACATTCTTTCGGGTGTTTGCGCGAGCTGCGAGGGTCGTATGATGCCATCGTCGGCAGCTCGCAAGGCATGCAGGAGGCTGCCATACTTCTTCTATAGCTTTCGCTTCTTGGATCTGCAGATGGTGACCAGCTTACCCCCTTGCCGTGTGTACCAAATCCCTTCCTTGATTGCTGATTTGGATGTTGGGGGAATGCAGGGATCAGTAAAGATACCTTGCCGAGGGCTTGGTGCTCGCTGCCGGAGTCGGATATGTCCATCTCGCTTAAAACTGAAGACAAAGGTACATCCTTAGTCCAATGTGATTGGACGAAGGTTTCAAGGCGTTTGATCCTCTGCTCTAGCTCTTCGCGAGTCCTGGAGCTCATGGGTTGATAGTTGTGAGCCAGGGATTGTGTATTGTCTTGCATGGTAGCCTTACCTTTATCCTTTCTTGAAAGTCGATCGGGCTGAGGTCTGGCTGCTAACTCCCTTGCCGGGTAGCGGTTCCTATTTTGGTTTGCTAGCGCTGTATAGTCATTCGTCAGTCTCTTACAGTCTCGACCTGGCGGTTCGCGCAGACCCGCGTTTGGAGATAGATCCAATGTTATAGTACGCTGGCCGATGCACGGCCATGCGACGTCAGCAGTTGTGATCATGAAGTCGCTCTTTTCTTCAAAGCGAATGTACTTGAGATCTAGCCAATCTTGGACTTGCTCGCGGAGCTGGTAGAAATCGCGAGTTCTATGTCCCCAACTGTCATGAAACTTGCAGTGGACGCGACCTTCCTTGTATTCAACAAAGGGTAAGACCCTTGATACGGTAACGAGTCCGCTATCAATAAGGTCGTCTAAAACTTCGTGCGTGAGGTTGACGTTGTAGGTGTACCGGCGAGAGGGCTGACGTGTGTCATCATTACCTTCCTCGCGGTCTCGTTTAGGCACCCGGCGTGGATTATCATCCTCTAGGTGTTCGGACAAGTCTAGGGTGATCCTCCGTTGGCCTGGTTTTGTCGTGCGATGGCGGCTGGTTTCCTTTGGATGGTCGTTCCAATTTACTTCAACCATACCAACCACGGTTGAGAAAGGGTCTACATCCACTAAGGAAGCTGTGCTCTCTGGCGTCTTCATCTTCAAGGCGCCGGAATTCAACCAGGTCTGTAGTTGGTCGCGGAGCTTGACACAGTCTTTGGTGTCATGATTGTAGACGTTGTGGAAGCTACAATATTTTTGTCTTTTAGTTCTTCCTTGGATGGGACCTCATGATCCAAGCACACATATTTTGCCTCAATCAAGTCATTAAAGACAAGATGGGCGTTTTTCGCGTCGTACGTGTATGCCTCGTATTCGGGCTTAGTTCATGCAAAAGACTGGATTGTGATTGGCTCGCGGGTTATTTTGAGATTCTTCAGTTTATGAGCCAATGGCTTCCCAGTCAGTTCGACCGCTCTGACGTCATCGTACTCCTGCTCGGTCTCAGCGTCCTCCTGCCTCTGGTAGTAAGGATCAAACGTAGGGGATTGGAGGTTTAGTGCCCCCACTGTCATGTTCCTCCCTGGAACGTAAGTCCCCTTGGAGGCATTTGCCTTCTCATCTATTTCATTGAGGATTAGCTCATAGCTGCCGACTTTGTTGATTAGGTCACCCATGGATGTGAAGCGCTCCCCATGGTTCTTCAGTCTCTGGCGATGCTCGAGGCCACAGATTGCCAATTTAATGGCTTCCTTCTCGGGCAAGAGGAAATCGCACTTGGCTTGTTGAATTTTGAAGCGTTGGAGGAAGGAGACTCCTGACTCCATACTCTGTTGACTCATCTGAGTAAGGGAATCAAGGCCAACCTCCGGCTCAATGGTGTCGTATGTTTCCCGAAACAATCTTTCCATGGTAGGCTAGTCCGCAATGGATCCTGGCTTTAACCTGGAATACCAACTGAATGCAGCTTTGGACAGAGAAGTCCCAAAGAGCTTGAGCTTGAGGATATCATTGTTCCCGTACTGGCCACACAAGACTTTGAAGCGGGTCATATGGGTTGCTGCGTCTTCCCTTGTTTCTCCAGAGAAGGTAATGAACACAACGTTCTTAAACCCATGCGGGAAAGGGTATTGTGCCACACTATCAGGGTAGGGGTCGCGATACTGCAAGTCAGCATCACCCTTTCCGGTTTGCTCCTTGACGATGGAGGAGATGAGCTGGCGCCAGTCGGCTGTTGTCACAAGCGCGGACTCCGCCCCTCCCTCATGGTTTGGCCATGCAGAGAAACTGGCAGACTGTCCAACATTCTTGAGAGCTGGGCTGGAGTAGTCTAGAATCGGGTCAGCTGGTGTCCCAACCGCATGGCTTGGAGAACCGTTAATTCCTTTGGTTGCAGCAAGAAAGTTACGCGGGGGCGGTATCTTTGAAGTTCCAGCCCCTAACGCAAACTGCGGGGCTTTTGGAGTCCCAACTTTAGGGTTTCCCTTGGCGCGCTCATTTAGAGGGATGTACTTAGACGATCCATCGTTCGCGCTTGTGCCCGTAAGGTTTAGAGTAGGGTTTTTCGGCGCTTGCGTCCTCATCCAATCTTTAACTTCGAGGACCCGTAGGTTTATATGGTCTTGTTTTTCCTTGACTTCTTCCAGCTTCTCCAGACGGTTCTTACTTCTAAAGTTTGAAGCATTCTGTTGATCGTGCATCTTGGCATCGTAGTCGTCCAAGCGGCGGGTCTACTCATCCACTGTCGCGCGAGTAAGCGACAGGATCTCGGCGTTCTGCTTCATGGTCTCTGTGTTCTGATCTAGATCTGAGCGGATCTGTTGAAGGTTTCCTTCGACCAGGCCCTTGGTCTCAATGAACTTGGCGTCTAGTTTGCCATAATCCTCACCGAGCATGGCGAGTTTGTCGTGCGTGGCCTGCAAAAGGGCTCTATCTTGTTTGGCTTGTTCGGTTAGGTCAGCAACGCTTTGTTGAGTAGTCAAACTCTGACTTGTCAACTGTTCGAACATCTGAGAGATTCGCTCCATAAACGGAGCAGAACCTGTGTCCTGGGTCGGCTGAGAGCCTACCATGGTGGTCTTGCTGAAGTCTGGGTTACCAAACTGAGCAAGGACTTGTTCTTGAGTGAAGGATCGGCAAGCCGCGCTGTTATGGGGCTTGTATCGTAGTGACCTGTGCTTGAGACAAGAAAGCTGAGGCTTCCGGTACGGCGCTTCCTCTGGTTTCCCAATGGTGTATCGCTTGTACTCCCTGTCCCACTGGGTAAGCCAATGTTTTGGCCACGATCCTCAGCGCGCGGAGCAGAGGTAAACAACGAATAAATAGTGAGGGAGATGAGTTGCAGGCGTGCCACCTCGCGGACAAGGAAAAAGCTTGTATGGTGAGCTTGGCTTCTTGATCAGGCAGAAAAGGGGTTTTCAGGTGCCACCTTTGGTGAGGAATTACGAGCATAAGGCGATCGATACTCACGGCGGGACGCGAGCAGAGCAACAGAGGGAGTTTAGAGAGAATTGGGGTAAAATCCGAAAGGGCTCTGAGAAAAGCCTAGGCGGCGGCACGCTTAGGGTCAGGGTTTTCGAGTAGCTCGAAGGGTAACTGGGTTTCAGTTTTTATTTTATTGAGAGATTTGATTGTGTCTGTAGAAGGAGCTTTGAATCCCCTTATATAGGAGCCCGACTTGCGGCAAAAGAAAAGTATTCATAGTCCAAATTGGATTCTGAATCCCTAATGTCACAAGGACATTGTTTTGCTCATGCAAACCAACCAGCTTGTGACACATGTCCACTTCGCATACTTCATTCCACATAGGGCTTTGCTTCCATGCTGCCAACTGTAAAGTCCTACGCGGACTGAAATTCATCCCGCGGGCTGTCACAGGAGGCTATCTAACATGTTCCTGAAGCTCGCTTCCATCTCGTGGGCTATTGCAGCTCACGAGCCTTAAAAGGGTTTTTTACATTAAAAGGGCCACAGGGATTGGCCCGAAATATGTTAAAGACTTTTAAAAGTCTTCAACGATTAAAGTGGTGCACGCAGACTCCGCCAGTGACTTCTTCGCGGAGCATTCCACGCGAACTGGTTCGCCAGCTCGTCTAGGTATATTCCGCCTTGCCTAGGACTTTTATGCGAAGTACTATTACGCTGAATGTCTCAGACCTCAACTATGCGAAATGTCAATCTCGCCTCGCCTAGGCGGAGTATCAATCTCGCCTTGCATACGCGGAGTGAGCTAGTCATTCCGCGCGAAGTCATTTCTTTCGCGAACTACATAGTCCGCGCGGAGTTGCTTTACCTGGGAAAAAATACCCTTTGGCTCAAATGGTGTATCACAAGGTACAGTTCTTACGAGTTTCTGGTTATGCCCTTTGATCTAACTAATGCACCGGCGACTTTCTACACCTTGATGAACAAGTTATTCCACCCCTACCTTGATCGGTTCATGGTTGTCTACTTGGACGACATAGTGGTGTATAGCAGAACCCTAGAGGAGCATGTAGAGCACTTGAGGGAAGTGTTCAAGGTGCTACGGGAGAACGAGCTATACATCAAAAAGGAGAAGTGCTCATTTGCTAAGCCAGAGGTGCTGTTCTTGGGACATAAGATCAAGGACAAGCTAATGATGGAGGATTGCAAGGTGCATGCCATCCAAGAATGGGAGCCACCCGCCAAGGTACATGAGTTGAGGTCTTTTTTTGGGCTATTAAACTACTACCGCCGCTTCATCAAAGGTTATTCGGCGAGGGCTGCTCCATTGACCAACCTTCTCAAGAAAAACAAGGCATAGGATTGGACAACGAGGTGTCAAGAGACCTTTGAAGACTTGAAGAAGGCAATATGCGAGGAGCCCGTACTCAGTTTACCCGACCACACCAAACCATATGATGTACACACTAATGCTTCTGACTTTGCTATTGGTGGTGTACTCATGCAAGAAGGGCATCCGATCGCTTATGAGAGTCGGAAGCTTAACGAAACTGAGCGACGCTACACGGTGCTAGAGAAGGAGATGACTGCCATCATCCATTGTCTTAGAGTGTGGCGACACTACTTGCTTGGGACAAAGTTCGTCATCATGACCGACAATGTTGTAACAAGCTACTTCCAACACAAAAAAAGCTAAGTCTGAAGCAAGCTAGATGGCAAGACTTCCTGGCCGAATATAATTATGTCATGGAGTATAAGCCGGGAAGGGTGAACGTGGTGGCCGACGCGTTAAGCCGAAAGACAGAGTTTGCAAGCATCTCCCAAGTCACTAGCCCTCTATTGAGCAAGATCAAGGAAGGACTCAAGGCGGATACACAAGCTCAAAGCATCATTACCTTAATAAGGGAAGGCAAAACGCGGAGGTTTTGGTTAGATGAAGACCTTCTCTACACCAAGGGGCGCCGTATCTGTGTACCGAAGTGGGGCAACTTAAGGAGGGAGCTAATTAAGGAATTTCATGATTCCTTATGGGCTGGCCATCCTGGTATAAGGCGTACACTTGCCCTCTTAAATTCCACCTACTATTGGCCAAGGATGCAAGACTAGGTCGAAGAGTACCTGAGGACATGTCTTGTTTGTCAACAAGACAAGGTGGTACAACAGCAGCCGGGGGGCTTGCTTGACCCCTTACCCATTCCCGAAAGACCATGGGAAAGCGTCTCTATGGATTTCATCACTTGCCTACCGAAGTTCAAAGGGTTTGGAAGAATCAAAGTCGTGATGGACCGATTCAGCAAGTATGCAACCTTCATGGCCGCATTAGCTGACTGCACTACGGAGGAAACATCAAGGTTATTCCTACGCAACGTAGTCAAACTTTGGGGAGTTCCAAAGAACATTGTCAGCGACCGAGACCCACGCTTCACTGGGAGATTTTGGATGGAGCTGTTCAAGATGCTCGGGTCGGACTTGAACTTTTCAACAAGTTTTCATCCACAAAGCGACAGTCAGACGAAGCGCGTCAATGCTCTTTTGGAGTTGTATTTGCGGCACTATGTGAGTGATAACCAAAAGGACTGGGCTAAGCTTCTTGACGTTCCACAGTTTTCCTATAACTTGCAACAAAGCGAGGCCATCAACAACAGTCCTTTTGAAATCGTCTTGGGACAGCAACCGACAACCCCACTATCCCTTGCCACTCACTACGAAGGGAAGAGCCCAACTGCGTTCAAGTTTGCCAAGTCATGGCATGAGTAAACGGAGTTAGCTCGAGCGGCTTTACACAAGGCTACAACAAGGATGAAGAAATGGGCGGACAAGAAGAGGAGATATGTGGAGTTCAAGGAAGGCGTCCTTGTACTTGTGAAACTCTTGCCGCAACAATTTAAGTCCCTTAGGAAGGTGCATAACGGCTTGGTAGGCAAGTACAAAGGGTCGATTGAGGTTATCAAATGCATCGGCAAGGTTTCATATAAGTTTCACCTCCCGCCCAAGTTGAAGATTCATCCGGTCTTTCATGTGAGCATGTGAAAGCCTCTTCATAAAGACGAGGAAGACCCATCAAGGACAGTTTCACATCGGGCACCAACAGCAGTTGTCACTTCTTTCGACAAAGAAGTAGATGAGATACTCGCTGACCGAGTCATCCGTCGTCGAGGCGTGCCAAGTTATAAAGAGTACCTCATCAAGTGGAGAGGTCTACCCGATACGGAAGCCAGCTAGGAGTCAGAGGACATACTATGACAATTCAAGGACAAGATCCAACGCTACAACAAAGACGCGATGAGGGCATTACATGCTTAGGTGGGGGAGAGTGTCACGCCCCGCCAAATTAACAAGGAGGTTCCTTGAGCATTTTGATGCAAGCATGGCTCAAAGAAGGTTTTGGGGGAGCACATGAGCATTCTAGAAGCATCCGGAATATTATGGAAGGTCTTGGAAGCTTCCGGAAGGATCGGGAAGCATTCGGACAACTCTAGAACTTTCTAGAACCTTAGAGAGTCTCTAGGACACTCCGGAACTCTCTAGAACCCTAGAGAGGCTCAATGCTCAAGACTACTCCTGAAGTCTCTAGAATACTCAAGGTAACACTTAAAGTTGTATAGAACACTTTGGAAGTCTCTATCCTTGTAAATATCCTAAAATTGTCTAGAAACTGAGGCAAGGGGGAGGATGCCTATAAATAGGGAGACACCCTTCCCATTTGAGACATAAAGAGTTGAATAGCATTTAAGCTCACTTGTAAAACTTTGTAAAGTTCTCTCAAGCTGAATACAAGTTCTCTCTTTCAAAGATCTTCTCCCTTCATTCGGGTGTTCTAGCCAAAGTGTTTGCATGAGGAAGACTGACTTAGTATAAAGGAAAGTGCTAAGACCGCACGAGAAGCTTAGGAAAAAGGAAGCTTGTGACATAAAGCTTACATGTCACCAACGAAAAAATTATCTTCTCTTGTCGGGTTTCCTCTCTTTCGTCTCTCTCTATCAAGCAATGAAGGTATGTCACACTGTTGTTGTTTTACTACAGATACAAAATAGAAAGAGAAGCTTTCAAGTATTAAGTTGCAGGAAATTGGTTTGGGACCACTGCAGATTACAAACAACTTACTGCGTCTTCTTCCTCTTGTAGTTAGACATGAAAAGGATAATCTTTCTTCATATTCAAGCCATATGTATTAGTGAGACGGAGGTGGATCTGGCCTCATCCAAAGGAATTATCTCTTTGATTCTCTTTGTTCCTATTGATAGTGAGAGATGATCTTGCCCTTTCCTTTTCTTGGGACCCCTTCAACTCTGTGTGAAGGTTTTCTATGATCTCTGAGGACTCTTGCCCACCTTACCTTTACATGGTGCTATTCCAAGGAATAAAATGCTAAACCGATAAAGATTCTTTCTGCATTGTAGGAACTAGTTCAGCTCTACCATTGTGTTTGGAGCTAGTCAGAGCTCCTAGTTTGTGTCTTCTTATTACTAAGAGTATCTAGAAAGGTTACCACTTACCACACAACCCTAAAATTTAGGGTTCGTTTTGAAGGCGGGAAGCTTGTGAGAGGCATAAGGATGCTATGAGTGATGACAGACCTTGCTACGACAAGGGGTGAGAACCAGTTTTCAACCATCTCAAATACTGCTTTTGTAACAAAGAGACCCAACAAAACCCAACATGTACATTAAAACACAATCAAGCCCAGTATGATCTACGAAAGTACATGTACAAGGTTTGTTGGACAAAGCCATCACCCTGGATCAAGGTTTACAGCCCTCATGTGGGTTGGCAGTTGGCACCAAAATGGGATGGTTCTAGATGCCCTATTCCATATGTAATTGGGAGAAGAAGAAACAAACTCGTGGTAAAATCACTTTTACTCTTGGCCAATTATAGTTGTGGATTAATTAACCTCCAAGGATCTGGTCATTACGACTCATGGATGCCTACACTCCAGAGACCAGATATCATCCATCTTAGTACTTCTCTATGCATAAGAATACCACTCACTAAACTCAAGAAGAAGCCTATTAAGTTGAATGTCTCACTAACTTGAACATCTACACTCCAGAGGCCAGATATCATCCATCTTAGTACTTCTCTATGCATAAGAATACCCACTCACTAAACTCAAGAAGAAGCCTATTAAGTTGAATGTCTCACTAACTTGAACATCAAAATTTCATTACTCTAATTCTCATTCTTTGTCTAATCACAGGGCTGGAGGAAGTAACAAAAAAATTTCTCTGTCGAGAGAAAACCCAACAAAATACTTAAAACGATGTAGAGTACGAGTCATACCTTTATAATCCTCTTATTCCTCTATGAGGCTTCTGCAGTGTAAAGCCAGTGAGCAACACTAGCCTTGAGACTCATCTGTATAGCCAATCCTCTAGGTAGTCTGCTTATTAATTTTCTTGTAGGAAAATCAACTTTCAAATCAAAAATTGGATTCATCTAATGTGATGAAGTGTGGGTGAATACAGTGTATTGGCATGTCAGGCATATACTCCCAAATCTGGTTTCACTGCAAACTGGCTTCCCATACTCGCTTCCTAGAGTGAAACTTACAAGGTAAGATAACGCAATTAACTGCATGGGTTGGGAGGAATCAAGGTCAATCCACGGTTCATCAGCTATGTTTAAAAGAATATTAAAAATACAGATAGAATTAGAGTGAGAATCACTCCCCTCTATCTTCTATGATTGAATCACCCATTCCGACTCATACTACACTTCTAGCAGAATCTCCCGCTCACATTATTCTCCAAATAATAAAACTAAGAAATCCATAAAAAATATCTATCATACCAGTATCTATACATGAACAAAGTTTAGGAAATGAAATCAATACCAGCAGTTTAAGGCTTTAAGCTATACAAGGAATTCTGAACACTTCAAATAACTACTACTTGGGTTTAGTTGATTCTTACAAGCCCTTTGAATTCCAAATACACACATCCAAGCTAACAGAAACTTACAGAATAATTAAAGGACCAAACAGTGGTTCTAAACATACCGTGAGTTCCACTAGCTAGATCAATGACTCTTCTCCAGCTTCTGCTAATTCAACATCAAAAAGTTTCAGTTTCTATATCTGTATGCAGTGAAGTTCAAGGTTCAAATTATAAAAAGGGAAATGGTACCTTTTCCAGGAACAATTATAACAGGAGCTGATTTAATGTGGTGGTAGCAGTACTCACTGACACTCCCCTGTAGTACACTGAAGATCCCAGCAATTAATTTGAGTGAGTGACAGAATCAGAGACAGATTGACAGACAAAAATAACAAAGGAGTGAGAGAAACAGAGAGAAAACCTTTGAATTAAGCTTCGGCCTCTACTACCTAGGACCACAGCCACAGGTTTTATTCTTTCTGCTTCCTTGCAAATTACTTTCCCTGGATCCCCTTCCACAATTCGAGCAGTAGTCCTTACCTACCTCCATCAAGATTATTCAGAAATTAAACATAAAGATAGTTGAAAAATAAAATTAAGCAAGTTATTTGTCTGCTTCTTAACATTCCAGCACAGTTTACATATATAGATTTCTCCCCTAAAATACAAATGAACAATATCAACAATTCTAGAGTCACCAGAATTGTTTAAAATATGCTCACCAAAATGATTTCCAGATGCAAATACCGAAATGACTCAAATGAGTTTTAAGAGTAACCACAAATACAAACAAAGAAAACGCTATCAAATTACTTGGTGACCAAAGTATTGTAAACAAATTTAGTTACTTATTATGAGTACTCAATTAGTGATCCGCTAGATTAAACGTATCCATCAAATGATACCAAATGTTGGAGAAAAAGAAAATAGAACTACTTGAATGCAGTAAAGACTGCCTTGAAGTGCCCAGTTCACCTTGAAAACTGCAATAAGGCCAACCAATGGCCAAAAGTCATTTAACTTATAATGTTCAGGTTTGAGACCCAAATGAGATGATCCACCATTAACAATATAAATTGGGGATGCGCCTAACTCACCATAGCAACTTCAAATGCCTCCAGAGCAAGCTGCTGCATTAGCCCCTGGCTTGCCTCGTAAACAATCTGGTTTTGCACACCTGAACACAAAACACAATAGGTATTACTACATGATCCAGCACTGTACTAAATCAAACATCAGACCAATGTAGAATCCACATGCATCTATAGTTGAATTTATCATATACCAAATGATGACGCAAAACCCAGAAAAACCCAAGAATCAAAGTATGAAGCTTAAAGAACAAGACTCATAGATGAACTAAAATGCAAACAAGAAAATGAAGTAATGGATGATTAACTGGAAACTGCATGGATGAGATGGATGGTGTCAGCAAGCCTGCAAAAGTGAATGAGGGCCCAATCGAAGGCGTGCTTGCTGTTGGGCCCATGATCGATGGCTATGAGTATGTCACGGCCTCGCCTTCTCTCCCCGGTCTCTCTCTCAAGGCTTGATGATGACTCTGAGGCTGAATGAGGTGATAGCGTCACTTCTCTCCAGCTGTAGACTTGCTCGTCCTCCTTCACCGTCTCCAAGGCCATTGCAACCAAAAAATGCTAATCTGGGCTCCAAAGTTCTCAGATTGATTGTCGCTGGTTTTTTGTTGTCGAATCTGGCTGGCTGGTTTTTCAGGATTTGGACATGCGCTGCAGTTTTGGCGACAACCGCCAGAAGACGTGTCCATCTTTTCTTGTTTCGTGGAAAGTGCTTTCGAAGTTCGAACTGTGGGGTTCGAGCACTAGCGGAGAACGTATTTTTCGACGCGTGACAGCCATTTAATTTATAGATACATATGAGTATCATTTTTATAAATTTTTATCTAAATTAAAAATTAACATTTGTGATTTATTAATTATAAACTCAAACGGTTCCTGTTTGGATCGTCCATTAATTTAATTTAGTTCGATTTCATAAAGATCATCGATTTAGCTGAAAATTTGTATAAATGATATATTTATATAGACCTAAAAATTAAACGTTGAGATCTAAAAAGCACAAAAGGGAAGCTTGCCTTCCATCACGCTTCGTGCTTCCGAAGCCGAAGCTGAAGCGCAATGGAAGCGCTCGGAATCACGATTCCTGAAAAAAAAAAAGTGTTTTGGAAGAGTTATGGAAGAGTGAAAGGAAGCACGGATAAATTAGTATTTTTAATTAAAATCTAATCTGATTTACTTACCGCTTCCTAGTCTCCCATAGTCGCACTTTACCTCTAACTTTAACATGGACCTCGACTTTTTCTCCTCCAATAACTTTGATTTTGCTATGAAATTGACAATGACTTTGAATTTGCTATTTGTTTATCTTTGTATAATTAAATGTATATATATATATATAGTTCGGATCTAGAGAGGACCTCCTTAACCTCTTAAAGTACGGATGTTTTTAGTTCTAGTATATATTTTGACAATCAAAACCATAAATTTCCTAGTTACTTACCCACATATGAATCCTACAAAAAATTAGCTAAAATGAAAAACGTTCACTCATTTGATTAGCACAATATTCGTTTTAATTTTATTTAACGACTTACAATTGTTTACATCAATTTGGATGATCAAATGATTATAGAATTAGTTGAAATTTTGTAGACATGTTTGTTGCTTATGAATCTAGAGGATCACGGTTGAGATCGTTAAAAGAAGTCATTTACTAATGTAAAATAATTGAAATCCTCAAATTCTTAAAATAAGAAGGTCCTCTTTAGATTCTCCCTATATATATATATAATTTTATTCCGATGCTTCCAAAACGTTTCCGCTTCCAACAAATTTAAAAAAAAAAAAAAACACTTCCGTGCTTCCAAACGCTTCGCTCCACGTTTCCGCTTCCGATTCCATGCAGCATAGGCTAAGATGCAAAAATGTAATTGAAAAGGATTGGAATTGTTTTCTTCTTTTTTTCACCATATGATTTCATTCATAAAAAGTGTTACACATTGTTGGATTTGGCTTTGGCTCTCCCGAGGCCTCAGAATAGTGTTATTTTTTGTCAATTACTAAATGTAGTGATCTCTTCTCTGCATCTTCTGCTTGACATAATGGCCTTTTTTTATGGCTTGCTATAAGTGTTGAGTAAAAATATGCATGAAGTGTAAATGTCACCCAACATAATTTCACTCATATTCATTATCAGAACAGAGTTTTAATTATGTCTGGTTTGACTCATTCAAGACAGAAGGTGTCTTTTAATTACAATCAATTGTTACAAGAGAACACCCTTTGATTCCGTTTATTAAGAGACCATTGTAGGTTTATTTGTTTTTGCGACTGCACTCGCATTTGGGAATGAGTTGCCTACGTACCCCGGAGGGGATCAAGTCACTCGTAGTTCAAGACTTCCAACAAATGAATGACTCGTTGGAAGGCTTTGATTTTGGAGTGAGTAATGTTTTGGAAATGTGTTTGGATTTGTGTCTGGAGGCATTTGAGCTTAGGAGCGTGATTCTGGCTTTAGGCGATCCGAAAATTTATTTAGATTGGTGGTTGCATCTAGATTTAAATCCAGACTGCCTACATACCTTGTGAAGGGATCAAACCAATGTAGTCCGAACATTTGGGATTTTAAATGGGTGAATGACCCATTTATTTTGAATTTGTGTTTGGGATATTTGTGAGGGTTTAAAGCCCTTGAATTTGGTTTGGGCACTTGATATTTGTGGTGCTTTAAAAATTTGACCGAAGTCATTTGGACTGGCCGAATGTGACTGTTGATGTCCGGGATTCTGTTTAGGGTTGTGGTTGCATCTAGTGGGTTGCTAGATTGCCTACGTACCCCCTTGAGAGATCAAACCGACCGTAGTTCATTGGGGTTTGTAGGTTTTGCGGCTTAGTGCCAGCTTTGGGTTTGACAGATGTATTTTTGAATTCGTCAACTGTATTTCTTGTGGACACTCAATTTGGTAGAGTGTCAGTTGATTTGAGTTGTGCATCTGAAATGGGTGATGCATCAGTGTGACCGAGAGGCTTGAATTGCCTTAGCCACAGTTCTTGATAGTGGCGTAGGTGATCTGCAAATCCAGTTTTCGCGTGTAAACGGACTCCGCCTGCATGCGGACCTCGTGTGTAAGCGGACTCCGCGGCATACGGATCTCGCGTGTAAGCGGACTCTGCGACTTGCTTCCTCACGAAATCTTCTACATGGAGGGATCTCGCCTGTGACGTCATCTCGTCTCGCCTGGACTTCTAATTTTGTGAAGCCATCACGCCTCGCCTGGACTTCCAATTTTGTGCAGCCATCCTGCCTCGCCTGGACTTCCACCCTTACGTGACATCATCTCGCCACCCGAACTTCCAATTTTGTGCGAGGCCATGTTGTCTGGATTTCTTCTTTGACGCGAAATCACCTTGCCTTGCCTTGGGGCTTCTGCTTTGACGTGAAGGTCATCTCGCCTTAGGGTTTTGCTTTGTCATGAAGTCATCTTCCCTTTGCTTGAGAGCTTCTGCTTTGACGTGAGGTCATCTCGCCTTAGGGCTTTAGAGCTTTAGTCTCCGCGCAAGGTCATCTCGCCTTTGCTTGTTTGTTCTCTTCCCCTTGTATGGCTCGTTATGCGAGGTGCAAGGTCATATATTTGTTGTAACACGAGGAGGGGGCGAGGTCGTCTCGCCCCCTGCTTAGGGCTTCTACTTGGATGCGAGGTCACCTCGCTTCGCCTTAGGGCTTTTGTTTTGATGCGAAGTCACCTCACCTTTGCTTTTGGGCTTCAGCCTCCACGCGTTGTCTCGTCTTCTTGGACGCGAAGTCACCTCGCCTCGCCATAGGGCTTTGAAGTTTGAATGGCATTGTGGCCTTGCTCAGGAAAGAAGAGATGGTTTGCTGAAGACATGCTTTTGGGGCTTTCGACGAAGCAAGGGACGAGACAGAAAGATAGAGATGTTGCAAAAGAAATAAAGAGAGTTAGAATGAGAGCCCCACCTTGTTGGCTCGCCGCTTCTTTTCCTCTGTTCTTCTACTTTTTGCTTTGCTTGTTCTCTTCTCCTTCTTCTGCCTCCGCCTGCCTTTGCTTCCTTGTTCGTATGTTTTCTCCTCTCATTTTAGAGGCTTTGGCCTCTTTATATAGAGTGATTGGCTATGAATATTGATTTGTAATTGGACTTTGATGCCCGAATTGTATTCCTATCCAGATACTTTTTTTGTAAGAGTTACAATTGAACTCAAAAGCTTTATGCTGTAGCACAAGAAAAGAATTATCATTATTTTTATTCTTTTTTTTTCTTTTGTAATTCATTTTTTTTTTTTCGGTATCAACAATAAGAGATGGTTCGGCTTCAAAGGATAGGCATCATACAATCGTACACCTGATATCTATCCTCGATGTATTCTATTGTAAGTCTGAATTTGAATCTCATAATCACTTGTTATTTGGACTCGTCTTATGAGCCAATGTGAGGAGAGTTGGCTTTGCCCCCCTTGGCCAATGGAGGGAATAGTTACTTAGGTGAGGGGGCGTCCTCAAACAAAGTCCTCAAACAACAAGAGATACCTACCACTTATTGTATGGTTAACTCAGAAAATTAAGGAACTGTCACTTGCTCATTAGAACCGTAACTCACCTAATTAGACAAAATCGTCCCGTAACCAATTTTGCCTTTGCTGGTTTTCAATATTCAAGAACAGATTCAAAATAGTCTCCGTTCATGACATAAATCTTTTTTCACTAAAGGGTACCCTGTTCCAGTGTTCCATCAATGTATCGGACCCAATAAACAAATTCATTAAGGGTTCAAATCCAATCCACTAACACCAAACTAAAATCCCAAATTAACATTATAATCAAGCGGATTTGAAATGTCAGATACCTGCTACAATTGCCCATGCCCTAAAAAGAACAACAAAAAACCCAGAAACTCAATAAACACAGAAAATCAATCACACAAAAGAGAGAAAATGAAACTTATACATACAAGAAAGGGTGCTCAGAATGAGTATGAATGGATGAGAAGGTTTCTCCTCATGTTAAAATCAGATTAACGAGATTATAATTCTCATCATCATCGCACCTTTGGGCATAGAACTAACAGATACATGGAGAAAACAAACAGACACAACAAACAGACACAACAAACATAGAACTAAGAGAAAGATGCATGAAAACAAATAGAGAGATTATGGTGATGGAGATGGAAGCCAGGAACTGGGTTATGTGTCGGCGGAGAAGAATTAGCAGGCGAGCGTGTAAGGGATTTAGGGTTTCAACCGGATACTAGTATTTATAGCCAAAACATACAGACCTCAACCCATTGGGCCAAGCCCATTTTCTGCATCCATATGGACCTTATGTTTATACCACCACCAAAATAAAATACGTAGAAGGACTATTTGAAACTTAATTTTTTTTTTCTCTTTAATTTCCTCATGCTACATCCATATTAAATTCTTCCATATCTTTCCTCTATATCTTTTTAACTAAATCAGCTCAAAGTTACTACTATGTATTGAGGTTCATATTTATGAGCAATAACAAACCGGATATACTGTTCTTGTATAAAGTTTGAGAAATGGGCCGGCACTCATGGCAGCAAGAAAAGGTGATCCCGCAGATTGCGGACGGAAGTGGTGTGGTGGACAAAGACGAGCGTGACTGGCGTTAGTTAATTACCCTTCTTGAAAACAAAGATTTGAAGCGGAAGCTCACTATTGCAGTAAGAGTAGCTAATACTTTCCAGGCATTAATTTGAGCTCTTCAGATCTCAAATCTCCATAAATGCGTATGACTGGTTAATGTGACCTTTTTTTGCGGCAACTACTATATTCGGAAAACTACTACTCTATCACCGCAGCCAAGAAGTTTCTTTTTTTTTTAATCGAGATTATTATCAAACATTATTCATATTGTATTAATACATAGATACCGTGATACGAAACTTTATAAATTTATAAGAATAAATGCACAAGTGGCTGAAACAAAATTGTTTGTCTTCATCACACAAATGCCAAATGAATATATTAACTCGTGCAAGGTCAAAACTTATGTCATATTTTGCACCAATCATCTCATGTATTCAATCCGAATCCCATCAATTGTTGTGTTAGTGCATGATTTAGTCCTGGGTAGCAATGTGACCAAAATGCTCTCATCTCTATCTGCCTCCAAATCTTCAAGCAATTCTGAAATACCAAACTTCAGATTGGTCTTTTGGTCACCATCCATCTTTCCATGAGGTATGTGGACAAAGGTTCCGGCAAATTCCCTGAAACCCGGTCCCATTTTGCTCTCATTGACTACATTTATATACACATCAAATTTGACGTACTCATCAATTCTCACAGCAATTCCATGAACAACCAAAACCTCTTCCTCGACATCTTTCTCGACCTTTCTTCTGTTAAATTTAGAGCTGCTCACCCTCACTGTAATGGAGCTGTTGAGATTCTGACCACCTGGTTCTATCTCTGCAGACAAAACAGTTATGTTTTCTCTTATTTTCAGTGCATGGTTGGCAATTTTGGATGGAATAGAGTTAGGCTTTGGACGCGTATTCAGCCATGGAAGATCAACCTCCACGTAAACATACCTCAGCTTTGTAGTATCCAAAACATCACGAACTTTGATTCTCACAAGCTGTGAATTCTCATCATGGAAATAGAAACTAGAGTTGAGCCAATCAGAATCAAATTTTTGCAAGACGACCTTGTGAATTTGAGTCCAAACCTCCCAAAGACGGTCCAGATTCGAGTGATGTGCATAGAAACTAGGGTCTCTAGCAGCAGAGTAAAATGCTCCCATGTCTTCCCTCCTGACATTGAAATTGCTTCCAACCCAAGTGTGCATTGTGTTGTGAGGAGCAGTTTCTAGTGTTCCACTTCCATCACAAACACCCTCTTCGCTATTCTTATAAGGGCACCCCATGAACAGCTCTGGCTTCTTTGCTGCAGACACCATCTGGTTATACATGAACGCCAAGTTCAAGTGCATTCGCTCTTTATTTTCCATATTCTCATCAGTCTTCTGGTAATCGTAGTTTAAATCACTTACTTTTGGTGGGAAGTGAGAAACGTCCCTCTGATCGTCAAAGAAAGGCGAGTGCATATACCACTCGGGCATTGCCATTCCATCAGGGGAGTCCCAATTCCAAAATGGCAGAGCAAATGTGTCATCACCAATGAGGCTTCCGACGATGCGTTCATGGAAGTGAAGCAGCATCCGGTGCCATGGGAAAAAGAACCATTTATGATGGATGTCGACAGGGCGATGGGAATGTGGCTGGTCATAAGCACCGGTGCAGAAGAGGCAATGCATGTCAGCTTGACGACGAAAACTCCGAGGGTCACTTTATGAAAGTGACTTCATGATCAAGAGAGCCTTTTTGTATTTGGCAATGAAGTCACGACCAACAAGGTGTGCTGGCCTCCGAATTCTCAGAGGGGTTGAAGGATCTGGAAATTGGAAATCAATGACGGGTTCTTCTACTAGACTTTTTGGAGGACAACAATAGACAAGAAGATCTGGCCTTCCATAAGATGAGTGACAACTACTGAAGTTGAGAGTCACTGAGAGGTCTCCTCTGTCTATCTTGTAGCTTCCTGAAGAATCTTTTGATTCAATTATTCCCAGTAGGCTTAGGATTGTGTCTGTAAGTTTCCTGTAAAACAGAGAGAAATAGTTGAATGTCATCTTTTGATCTGAAAGTCCAATCGTCATCTTCTACCCCAGAAGACACCTCAATCAACTGGAATAACCTACACTGGTTAATTTGTTCATTTGCCTACTTTGCTTATATGTATATTCACTTGTAAGATTGATAATCTATACAATTATATTCAGATGTTAAGATAACTTCTCACCCTAGCTACTAATATATCCACAAGAAAATCTTGCGTGCAACGGTCATGTCAGGTGGCATATGCGACCGGCCAATCTTGTTCCACCACCTGTCTTTTTTTTTTTAGCAGCAACCACCAAACCCAGCGTTCTTCTTCCCCCCTAAAACTGCCGGACTGCTTCAAACCTCCTCCTCCCTCTTCCAGTCCCCCTCCTCCCTCAATCCCCAAAAACCCATCTCTTCTCCCTCCCCCAAACCCATTTCACCACCATCCAAATGCTCCTCCTCCTCCGCCGCCCCCAAATGCCACAACACCACCCACCCACACCCCTTCGACCCCTCGAACGACACGTAGTCCTACTCCCTCGACGAGATTGTCTACTGGTCCCAGTCTAGCGGCTCCTTGATGTCCAACACGACAAGGCCGCCCTCAAGAACCATGATGGCGACGATGAAGAGGAGGGAAGAAGAACGTTGGGTTTGGGGGTTGCCATCTGCTCTAAAAAAAAAAGAAAAAAAACAACAACAAGTGGCGGAATAAGATTGGCCGGTCGCATATGCCACCTGGCACGACTGTTGCACGCAAAATTTTCTCTATATCCACACATCGTTTCTAGCCCTTTTGTTTAAAGAAAATGTATAAGCGGGTACTAATCAATTATTTATGCAATTTATACAGTAGCGGAAAAATAAATTTGTGACTTGATATGTTAAAACAAGGAGTAAATGCTTGTGACACCCTGTAGTTTATACCTAAAATCAGTTTTGTCCCTCACTTTTTTTTTAAACTGGTATACCCCTATGCTTTGAATTCTCGTCTGATTTGCCCTTGTCGTCAATTGACCGTTAAAGAAGACTGTTAAGTTGCTGAGATGACCGGTCTTGCGTTTCCAACTCAGCTAGAAACCTGCAACATCGACATAATATGTCCAATATACCCCTGACCCAAACCAAACCCTAAATAAACCCCACCATCCAGCCTTGCCACCTCTATTGCATGCCTTTTGTTCGTTTCCTCCTCACACTTGTTTTCTTTCTCTTCCTCCCCCAAAACAAGAACCCAAAGTCCCCCAAAACGCATCATATATAGATACAGACGCAGCGAGTGTTATTATTAACCTGAAGAAAAACCCAAAGAGCTAATCGACAGAGAAGAAGAAGAAAGAGGCTTTATATAAAGAGAGAAAACGCTTGCTGTTGATTCAGAGCAACCAGCCCTTCTCTTTTTCCCTTCTTCTCTCTGTGTGTAATATTTCAATGGCCGTTGAAGCTCGGCACCTCAATCTATTCCCCTCTCAACAACTCTTCTGCAACAACAGGTACTGATCCTCTCTTCATCTGGGTATTTCTTTTGCCTTGAGATTTCTCTACTGGGTCGGTTCTGATTTTTGGTTTTTCCACAGTGAGATCATGAATCCTGTTCAGGGAAACGGCGGCATGTACGGTACTCAGATTGGCTACGGCGTGCTGATGATGACCGGCGGTTTGGTGGCGACGGAGGCTCTTCTTTCGGCGTATAATAACAACTCCATGATGAACGATTCCATGCTTCCGAAAACGACGGCGATGCAGTCGGACAGTGGGCTCACCTACAACGTACCGATCAGTACTTCTCTTTCAAGAAAGCGCTCCCGGGTCGACTCGATCAAGCCCATGACCAACGTGTCGTGGAACCTGACGCTGTGGTCGTACCGGTTGCTGCTGAAGGAGGAGAGGAAGTCGTGTATCAGCGACATGAGCTTGGCGCGTGAGAGGATCTTGAAGATGGCGTTGAATGTGGCGCGTGTGTGGCGGAAGCTGCGCTGGCGGCCAACCCAGTCGAAGAATTTCAGGCAGGAGAGGACGTCCTGCTCCTTTTCGCTGCCGTAGCGGAGGACCTCTAGGACTAGAGCCTCCGTGAGGCGGAGGTCAAGATGCGAGAGGGCGAGGTCGGCGACGGAGGAGGAGGCGGTGGAGAATGGGAGTGAAGTGGAATCAATGCCGGAGACGAGGCCAAGGGACTTGGTCCGGTAACAACAAGAAGAAGATTTGGCTAGATTTTTGAGTGAAAAAAGCATAGCTCAAATCTGTGTATGGGATCGTGGAGGGGTTACTAGGGTTTATTAGGGGATTTAGGGTCGGCTCTGTGGGTAAAATTGTCATCTCAATACCTTGGTCTCATACATGTGTCAACATGTTAGCCACGTCAGCTACATAACGGGTTCACTTGACGACAAGGGCAAATCAGTCGAGAATTTAAAATATAGGGGTATACCAGTTTAAAAAAAAAAGTGAGGGACAAAACTGATTTTAGGTGTAAACTACAGGGTGTCACAAGTATTTACTCCTTAAAACAACCATTTAAAAGTGAGTAAATAATGACCAAGTCTAACTCATAAGTCATAACTCATTGCCCCGGTCTCCCGAACTTGCTCTTAGAGGAATAATAACAACATAATTTTGTAGGAAGGCTCTATCACTACCATTCCCCACCTATTGGTGGTTGATGGAGCAGGAGTTGCTTTCTGCAATCTTAGTTTCTGAAGCTAATGGTTAGTTGCTTAAAGTTTGAAGTGCGGTACTCTTTCTCTCCGTTTGTGAAAGGTTTAATGAGGTTGCTTAATACTCCATATTATCGTTTTAAGTTTATTCTATTTCATGAATACATCATTTCATGAATAGTAAGGGCTTCTCTGTCGTCTCCACGTGGACTTGTAAGATGGGGTCGTGGATTTGAGGTGGTGTGTCGTCCAAGGCAGCGGGAGCTAACTTAATAACTTCCTCATTGGTATCGGTATAGTCCACTATCTCGTCTACGTACTCCATAGTGGCAACCTTGTCGTTGGCTTCGCATTCCGGCCAATATGAGAGGAGTCTCTCACATAAAGACTCGCCAGCCTCGCGTGCTTCTGTTGAGGTTGTACTAATCATCAGAAGTTTGGAAGGAGTCCGCGATGGTGTAAGGACATTGTAAGTCGTCCCTCGCCTGAGTGAGTCCCCATCGCGTTAAGTTGGAGGCTGTGACCCCATAGGGGCAACCTTCGGAATCGACGCCTTGGACTCCAATGGGCCCAAGTTGGTATTGTAGTATCAGGCGTCATTCAAGTTGGTGGAAATGGAGAAAGGACGCGGGTCCACTTTGATGAGGACTGCCTCGCGTTTCTCATTGTCCCAGATTATGAGCTCCTGGTGCATGGAGGAAGGTATACAAAAACTTCTATGGATCCAGTCGCGGCCTAGGATCATGCTATAAGATGAAGTGCACTCGGCGACAAAGAATGTATAGACTCGTGAAGCCGGTCCCACCTTGACCCGTAAGAACAACAAACCTAGACATGGCCACTCACATGAGGCTATTGTAATAGCGGGCGTCGTTGAAGTTGGCAGAGATGGAGAAGGGACGCAGATTTGCTTTAATGAGGACCGCCTTGCATGTCTCAGTATCCCAGACCATGAGTTCTTGGTGTATAAAGGAAGGCACACAAAAACTTCTATGGATCCAGTCGTGGCCTAGGATCATGCTGTAGGATGAAGCGCATTCGGCGACAAAGAATGTATAGACCCGTGATGCCGGTCCCATCTTGACTCATAAGAATAACAAGCCTAGAGTTCTAGAGACTTGTCCGGTGAAGTTCTTGACTGTCAAGGACGTGATCTGGATCATCGAGCGAGGGATACCAAGGAGTCCGATAGTATGGGTGGTGACGACATTCACCGCAGCTCCAGTGTCGACCATGACTTTGTTTACCATAATCCCTTCAACTTCAGTCGTGATATACAATGGCCTCATATGAGTGGCCATGTCTAATGTCGGAGTGGAGAAGGTCAGAGTCAACATGCTTGTGACGCTACTTGTGGCTTCCACTGGCGGAGCATTCGTGAGTTCCACAAGGGTTGGACTCATCTCGCTACTGCAAGGCAGTGATATGTCAAAGACGTCTTCGTTGCAGTCTAGGATATCCGCCGCATTGCATGTTGCGTTCTGCGAGAGAGCATATCTTTCAGATATGAAAAACAGCATTCCAACTTGAAAGGAGAATTGCTCGTGGACTGGGACCAGTGGCGTCTCAATGCTCCCGTGTTCTCCTTCGAGCACAGTGAATGTACTCTCTGTTGGGCTGACCTTTTCGTCCTCAGTCTCTGCGGACATTTCAACCATGTTACAGGTGAATGACTCAGCCTACCCTTTGCTTGGTCATCTCCCAAGTCAATGCGAGGCTCAGAGGGAGTCTCCTCGTTCAGTGAATTTTCTCGGAAGCATTGGGCCATGAGCTTAGCGAGGTTAGGGCTGGAGGTGCTACTTTTGACACATGGTGAGGTGATATCCTCTGGCTGCCGTGGTTGCCACACGAGTTTGGTCAAGGGCTGCTTGTCCTCAGCTGGCCGCTCATTCGTGGCTAGAGGGACCTTGGCATTATCAACTGCCTTCGATGGAGGAGGGACTGAGACCTGATCGAGGCTCTTGCTTGGGCGGTGGCCGGGGCTGACTTGGTCGCGATGGTTCCCTCTTTGCCTCAGGTTCCTAGCGAAGAAGCTCTTAGGGACGTGATGACCGATAAGGTGACTTGCGCCCTGGCTCGTGCTTTGAGGTGGTGAACAATCTCCGCTTCACTGGGGAAGGTGGTTCCTGTTTTCTTTCAGCCTCTGGCGACTGTCTACACCTTGGTGGAGGCAGAAGGTCCTTACGTCGTTCAACCTCCGGCGACTACCTGCGCCTTAGTAGAGGAAACGATTCCCTTCTCCGGTCAGGCTCTGATGAAGGCCTATGTCGGGAGGGTTGTGGATCCCTTCTCCTTTCTGTCTCTGGAAATGGTCTATTCCTAGCAGGGCGTGGATCTTGCCTTGGTGGTACAGTGAGGCGACATAAGACATTCACCTTTGGAGTGGAGTCATCTGCTACCTGCACACAGACACATGGAGGCATGACAAGTCATCTTTGGAGTAGAGCGCGCAGGCCTTCGGCTTCTCTCCACATCCTCTTGAGTGTCTACGCGAGCTGCGAGGGACGGATGATGCCATTGTCGGTAGCTCGCAAGGCACGTAGGATGCTGCCATACTTTTTTTGTAGTTTCTGCTTCTTGGATCTGCTGATGGTAACTGGCCTGCCCCCTTGCTGCATGTACCAGATCCCTTCCTTGATCATTGATTTGGATGTCGGGGGAATATAAGGGTCGGTCAAGATACCTTGGCGAGGGCTTGAAGCCTTATTGCCTTGGTGCTCCCTACCGGAGTCTGATATGTCCATCTTGCTTGAGGCTGGAGACAAAGGTACATCTTTAGTCTAGTGTGATTGGATGGAGGTCTCAAGGCACTTGATCCTCTGTTCCTGCTCTTCGCGAGTCCTGGGACTCATAGGTTGATAGTTGTCAGCGGGGGATGGTGTATCGTCCTGCATGATAGCCTTGCCCTTATCTTTTCATGAAAGTCGATCGGGCTGCAACCTGGCGGCCAACTGCCTTGCCGGGTAGCGGTTCCCATGTTGGTTTGCCAGCATGGTATAGTCATTCGCCGGTCTCTTGCGGTCTCGACCTGGCGGTTCGCGTGGACCCACGTTTGGAGATAGGTCCAATGTTATTGCGCGCTGACCGATGCGGGGCCAGGCGATGTCAGCAGTTGTGATCATGAAGCCGCCTTTGTCCTCAAAGGGAATGTACTTGAGGTCTAGCCAGTCTTGGACTTGCTCGCGGAGCTGGTAACAATCGCGAGTTCTGTGTCCCCAGCTATCATGGAACTTCCAGTGTACGCGGCCTTCCTTGTATTCAACATAGGGTAAGGCCCTTGATATTGTGACAAGTTCGCCATCAATAAGATCATCTAAAACCTCGTGCGCGAGGTTGACGTTGTAAGTGTACCAGCGAGATGGCTGAGATGCCTCATCATTGCCTTCTTCGCGGTCTCTCTTGGATGCTCGGCGCGGATTGTCATTTTCTGGGTGTTCGGCCAAGTCCAAGGTGACTCTCCGCTGGCCTGGCTTTGGTGCACGGCGGCGGCTGTTCTCCTTTAGATGGTCGTTCCAGATTACTTCGACCATACCAACCATGGCCGGGAAGGGGTCTACATCCACTAGGAAAGCTGTGCTTTCTGGCGTCTTCATCTTCAAGGCACTGGAATTCAACCAGGTCTGCAGTTGGTTGTGGACCTTGACACAGTCTTTGGTGTCATGATTGTAGACGTTGTGGAAGCTGCAATATTTCTTGTCCTTTAGCTCTTCCTTGGACGAGATCTTGTGATCCAAGCGCACGTATTTCGCCTCAATCATGTCATTAAAGACAAGATGGGCGTTTTTCGCATCATACGTGTATGCCTCATATTCGGGCTTGGTCTATGCAAAAGACAGAATGGTGATTGGCTCACGAGTCATCTTGAGATTCTTCAGTTTGTGAGCCAACGGCTTCCCAGTCAGCTCGACTGCTCCAACATCATCAGAACCTTGCGCGGCCTTAGTCTCCTCCTGCTTTTGGTAGTAAGGATCGAACGCGGGGGATTGGAGGTTTAGTGCCCCTACTATCCTGTTTCTCCCCGGTACGTACATTCCCTTGGTGGCATTCGCCTTCTCGTCCCTTTCATTGAGGATCAGCTCATAACTGCCGACCTTGTTGATCGGGTCGCCCATAGACGTGAAGCGTTCCCCATGGTGCTTCAACCGCTGGCGATGCTCGAGGCCACAGACAACCAACTTAATGGCTTCCTGCTCGGGCAGGAGGAAGTCGCACTTGGCTTGTTGGATCTTGAAACGTTGGAGGAAGGAGACTCCTGACTCTATACTCTGTTGACTCATATGAGTAAGGGAATTGAGGCCAACCTCCGGTTCAATGGTACCGTATGTTTCCTGGAACAGTCTCTCCATGGTAGGCCAATCCACAATGGATCCTAGCTTCAACCTGGAATACCAACTGAAGGCAGCGCCAAACAGAAAAGTCTAGAAGAGCTTGAGCTTGAGAATATCATTATTTCCATATTAGCCGCATTGGACTTTGATGCGGGCCATATGGGCTGCTGCATCCTCCTGCGTCTCCCCAGAAAAGGTGGTGAACACGACGTTCTTGAACCCATGCGGGAAAGGGTATTGCGCCACACTATTAGGGTAGGGGTCGCGATACTGCAAGTCAGCTTCACCTTTTCCAGTTTGCTCTTTGACGATGGAGGAGATGAGCTGGCGCCAGTCAGCTATTGTCACAGGTGCGGACTCTGCTCCTTTCTCATGGTTTGGCCATGCAGAGAAACTGATGGCCTGTCCAATATTCTTAGGAGTAGGGCTGGAGTAGGATAGAAGCGGGTCATCTGGTGTCCTGGCTCCGTGATGTAGAGAGTTATTCAATCCCTTGAAGGGAGCAACATAGCCATGCAGTGGTGGACTCCTTGAAGTTCCAACCCCTAACGCGAACTGCGGGCCTTCGGAGCCCCTACCTTAGGGTTTCCCCTGGCGCGCTCGTTGGGAGGGATATACTTGGGTGTTCTGTCGTTCGTGCTTGGGCCAATAGGATTCAAAGCAGGATTCTTTGGTGCTTGCGCCCTCATTCAGTCTTCGACTTCAAGGACCCGTAAGTTCAGCTGGTCCTGTTTGTCCTTGAATTCGTCCAGCTTCTCCAGACTGTTCTTGCTTCCAAAGAAAGAAGCGTTCTGCTGGTCATGCATCTTGGCATCGTGGTCATCCAAGCGGCGAGTCTGCTCATCTACTGTGGCGCGAGTGAGTGACAGGATCTTTGTATGTTGCTTCACGGTCTCCATGTTCTGCTTCACGATCTCCATTTTCTGGTCCAGATCCAACCAGATCTGTTGAAGGCTACTTTCGACCAAGCCCTTAATTTCAGTGAACTTGGCGTCAAGGTGGCTGTAGTCCTCACCGAGCGTGGTGAGTTTGTCATGGGTAGCCCTCAAAAGGGCTTTGTCTTGCTTGACCTGTTCAGTTAGGTCAACAACGCTTTGTTGGGTGGCAAAGGCCTGGTTTGTCAAAACCTGGATCTGCCCCGTGAGTTGTGTGAACATCTGGAAGACTTGCTCCATAGACGGAGCAGAGTCTGTGTCTTGGGTCGGTTGAGAGTCTACCATGGTGGCCTCGCTGAAATCTGGGTCACCAAACTGAGCGAGAACCTACTCTTGAGTGAGGGAACGGCAAGCCGCGTTGTTATGGGGCTTATACCGTAGTGATCTATGCTTAAGACAAGAAAGCTGAGGCTTTCCGTACGGCGCTTCCTCTGGTTTCCCAATGGTGTATCGCTTGTACTCCCTGTCCCACTAAGCGTGCCAATGTTTTGGTCACGATCCTCAGCGTGCGGAGCAGAGGTGAATAGCGAACAAAGAGAAAGGGGAGTGTTGCAGGCGTGCCACCTCGCGGACAAGGAAAGGTTGATTGCAAGATCTCGTATGCGAGCTTGACTTCTTGATCAGGCGGAAGGGGTTTCCAGGTGCCACCTCAGGGGAGGAATTTACGAGCACAAGGCGATCGATACTCACGGCGGGACTCGAGCAGAGCAACAAAGGGAGTTCAGAGATCGGGGGCGAGTCCAGGAGGGCTCTGAAACTAAGGCGGCGGCACACTTTGGGTTAGGGTTTCGAGGTAGCTCGAGGGTAACTGATTTGCAGTTTGTATTTTGTTGAGAGATTTGATTGTGTTTTTGAGAGAGAGTTCAATTCCTTTATACAGTGGTCCAACTTGTGGCAGAAGAAAGTTAACTTGGAATCCAAGTCGGGCTTTGAAACCCTAATCCACAAGGACACGGTTTAACCCGCACAGACCAATCAACTAATGACACATGTCTAGTTCGCACACTCCATTCCGCATAGGGCATTGCTTCCGCGTCGCTCAATTAAAGACTCCTATGCGGACTATAATTAGGAACATCCTCATCTCGCGGGGTGTCATAGTCTCAAACCATCCCACAGGCCATTCTAGCTTCGCGGGCCAAAATATGACTTCTTAAATGAAAAAGGGCCACAGGGATTGGCCCAAAGCATGTCAAAGACTTATAAGAGTCTTTGACGATTAATGTGATGCACGCGAACTCCACCTGTGCCTTCTTTGCGGAGCCTCCCTCGCGGGCTAGTTGTCCAGCTTGCCTCGCGTAATCCGCTTGTCACCTATGTGAAGTGTTAATCTCGCCTTGCCTGTTGTACGTGGAGTATCGATCTCGCCTCGCATATGCGGAGTGAGCTAGTCATTCCGCGCGCGAACTGTGTATTTCATGAGAAGTCATTTGTACGCGAACTGCATAGTCCACGCGAAGTCATATTACTTGGACAAAAATGCCCTTTGGCTCAAACAATTGTCTCTTTCTCTAACGTCACTATCACCATGCATGCATTTTTGACATTATATGCGAGATCAGAACTCACCTCTTTTTTTTACCTTCTTATTTTTAGTTAGAATGACACCCACTTTTTGAAGACAAATCTTGTTCGAAAGAGGTTCGTGTTCTTTCAACAGAACCAATAAAAACCAACTCTTTTCACGAAGACGATGCATGCATTATCAAACAAAATGAATCGCAGCAAGTTAATCACGAAGGTATCTTTGGACTAATATTTCTTCTTTTCATTCTTTTTTTTTTCTTCTTTTTTTTAAACTTTGCGCAATTCATGTGTAGATGTAACTATAAAGGTGAATCCTCCGAGGTTTTTAAACAATATGGCATTCTCCGAAGTCACTCATGGCGGAGTTGATGTCATGGACACCAACTAGGGGCTCTGAAAGATTCCTATGCAGGCTGCCACTCTAATTTGTGAACAAATTGAAGACATCATCACGAAGCACTCGTCAAGAACCATTCTTTCTAAGAAGAAAGACCTTGACGTGATGGTATCTAAACTTCAGTGTTATGGGTTTGATCCTTCGTCAGTAAAAGACAAGGTAGAAAGCTTGATGACTTGTGCTACTCAATACAACACGGCAAGGCTTACATGTACGCATAAAGCTACTCCGGAAACATGTGATCAACGTTTGCTTCATATGGAGGCTGAAATTGCAAAGTCGATCGAACTTCGTCAAACTGATCTTGGTCAACGTCAAACTGCGATTGAGTCCTTGGAGAACTTGAAGGAGGAGCAGCAAAGGTTGGAGCAGAAAATAGCCTCCTAGACGCGAGCCTTCTACTTCACAACAAATAGCTTGCCAATTTAGAGAAGCAGAAAGTCCAGATCAAGGAGACTCCAGAGTTGATTGCTGTAGAACTTGAGAAAGCAAAGAAGTTTAGAGATGATTTTGAAAAGCAACACAACAGCTTCGAAGGCCTATCTTGGACGTGAAAGGCCGGTCGTCGCTAGCGCGCAGCTTATGATTTATTTTGTTCCCTTTTATTTTGGCGCATGTAATAAGTCATTTTGACAATAGAACTTATTATGCAGTATGCTTATAATAAGTCCATTTTGACAACAGAACTTATTATGCAATAAAGGAATTTTTTTTTGATGTGACTGAACTCAAGAATATAATTCTCATGCTACCTATGTATCCTTCCAAAGTAGGAATCAAGTCATCACATAGTTCAAAAATGAGGATTTATTTACTTTTGCTTTTTTTTTTTTGTGTGTGCGCCTTGTGTAGTTTAGGCTCATGCAGGCTAGGTGCAGTCTTCACTTGTTTCAAGCATAATAATTCTTCAAGAACTTGCCGTTGATTGGGCCAATTCTCAAGCCGTCTTCAGCAATGATTTTGTAGGCTCCGTTGGTGTAGACTTCGCTGACAACATAAGGACCATCCCACTTTGATTTGAACTTGAGACCGGTCTTATGTGTCATGATGATGGGTATGCGTACAGCAAGGACCAAGTCACCAGTTTGAAAGGATCGAGGCCACACCCTTTGTTGAAGGCACGCGACATCCAGGCTTGGTAGCATTCTAAATGTTGTTGCGCATCGAGCCTCTTCTCGTCCAAGGCTTCCAACTCTTGAAGTCGTAACTTGATATTTTCTTCATTTGTGAAGCCCTCTTGTAAAGAAATCCTCAATGAGGGAATTTGTTTCTCTAATGGCAAGACGACTTCAACACCATACACCAGAGAATAAGGTGTGGCATTTGTGGCAGTTTGATATGTCGTTCTATATGCCCACAATGCTTCGCTCATCTTCTCATGCTAGTCTCTTTGTGACTTGCTGACGATCTTCTTCAAGATGTTGCAGAGTGTTTTATTAAATGCCTCCGCCAAACCATTAGCTGGTGCATTGTACATCGAAGAAAAGTGTAGCTTGAAGTGATACTTCTCGCTAAGTTTTTGCATAGCTCTATTTGAGAAGTATTTGGCGTTATCTGTGATGATGCAATGTGGCACACCATATCGCTGGATGATGCATGTCTTGATGAAGTCCACGACAATTTCTTTCTTTATCTCTTTAAGCGGTACTGTCTCTGACCACTTCGAGAAGGAATCTGTGGCTGCCAAAATGTACATGTGGCCTCCAGAAGATTTCAGAGTTATGGGTCCCACAACATCTATCCCCCAGACATCAAACGGGTGTGAAACGATCGTAGGATGCAATAGCTCAGGCGGTTGATGGATGAAGTTTGCGTGGAATTGATAGGCTTGACATTTATGTGCGTACTCCATGCAATCCTTGACCATTTTGGGCTAGTAGTAACCCATTCGCCTTACTTGGAAATGCAATTTGGGACCTAATTGATGAGCTCCACATACTCCGGAATGAACCTCTTCCATGGCTTTGAGCGCTTCTTCTTTTCCCAAACACATAAGGAGCAACCCGTCAAATGATCGTCGGTAAAGAGTCTCCTTGTAGTAGAAAAAGCGCGGGGCTCTTTGTTTGATATTTGTCCACTGTTTTATCTTGTCAAGTAATTTGTTATGCTCAGTGTAGTCGATCAAAGGATGCCTCCAATCTTCGACGTCAATAACATAGACGGAGACTACATTGGAATTTTCGTACAATGGGACAATTTATATTGATACAACCCATCGTTGGCAAATTGAAAGGTCCACAATTTCATTATTCGATAATGCCAAAATTGCTGCTAGGTTGGCCAAGGCGTCCGCCATTTGATTTTCTTTCCTTGGCACATGTACTAGTGTAACAACATCGAAACCCTTCAAGAGTTGGGTAGCGAGATGGAAATAGGGAACCAAACCTTCTTTTTTGACTTCGTAATTAGTTAGTAGTTGATCGATCACTAACTTTGATTCCTCATACACTTCTAGATTTGCAATTTTTATTTCTAAGGCTGTTTGCAACCCCATAATGAGAGCTTGGTATTTCGCAACATTGTTGGAACACAATTCACCGAGAGTGAAGGCATATGGAAATATTTGCTTTTGTGGGGTGACAAAGACAATGTCGGCCCCTGCTCCGTCTACTCTTGATGATCCATCAAAGAACATCTTCCAAATGGGGAGAACTTCTGCGAGAAAGACTTCCTCGTCCGGCAAGTCATATGAAATTTCCCAATTTGTAGGGATTGGGTGATCCGCTAGAAAGTCAGCCAGAGCTTGGCCTTTGACTGCCTTGGTAGGTACATAGATGATGTCGTATTGATTGAGGAGCAGAGCCCATTTTGCCATTCGCCCGGATAAGACTGGTTTAGACATGACAAACTTGACTGGGTCAGCTCGTGCTACTAAATGCACCGTGTAAGCTTGCATATAATGCCTCAACTTTTGGATGGAAAAGATGAGTGTAAACATGAAAATATCTGTGACAAATAACAGAACAACACGTGTACAAACAATAATTTACTTTAATCAATGCGAATGCGGGTTACAATCTTTGTGAACTCCTCTGATTCTATCTCCGATGTCGATTTGATCCAAGGGTAACGAGCACTTAATCTTGAATCGAATCGTTGTAATTTGGACTTCTTGTCGTGTTGATGATTTGTAGAAGTTGATTGACCAAGGGCCGTAGAGGCTTGTTCTTGATCGGGTTTGATCCATGAGCAATTCCACGTGGTGGTTTGTTCTTTGTCTTGGAGTTGGTGAAGATGTCGGCTATTTGGCAGTTTGATGACTCTTCGGGCTTTGATAACTTCTAGACTTGAGGTTGATGAGGAATCGGTTATTTGGCAGCTTGATGATTCTTCAGGATTTGACAACTTCTAGACTTGATGTTGATGAAGAATCGGCTATTTGGCAGCTTGATGATTCTTCAGGATTTGATAACTTCTAGTCTTGAGGTTAATGAAGAATCGGCTATTAGGGGAGCTTGATAGTTCTTCAAGGATTTTGGGAAGGTTTCTGAGCTCGCAGAGGGATTTCCCTCTCTCTCTCTCTCTCTCTCTCTCTCTTTCTAGTTCGCTCCTTTGTTTCTGCCCCCTTTCCTCTTGGTATGAGAGGGGGTATTTATAGTGTTAACATTCCTCCACTTGAGGCAAGTAATGAAGATTCTGAATAAATAATATTTCCTTAATTGAATCAATGAATCTTGACTGATTGATTTACTTGCCGATTTTAACACAATCAGATCAATCAAATCTTAAGATTTAGATATGCCCAGATCGCTTTGGATTGAATGTCCTGTTTTGATCAAGATCATTAGTAAGGGGCGAGCCATCTCGCTGATATGGAAAGTATCTCGCGAGGAACCTTGATTTCTAAGCAAGCGGTGATTTCTAATCTCACTTCGTGGATTCCCCCACGCGAGGCCATCTCACCTCGTCTTCATGTATATCCATGCGCGCGGAGCAATTTCGCTTCGCCTTCATATAAATCTACGCGAAGTCCGTTTCGTCTCGTGAAGTCTATTTTGCCTCGCCAAATCTTGTTCGCCTCGCGAAGTGCGGTTCACCTCGCGAAGTACAGTTCACCTCGCGAAGTGTGGTTCGCTTCGCGAAGTGTGGTTCCCCTCGCGAAGTACGGTTCACCTCGCGAAGTACGATTCACCTCGCGAAGTACGATTCACCTCGCGAAGTCCGGTTCGCCTCGCGAAGGTCAGTCCTCCTCGCGTTCATTTATTTCTATGCAAGCCATCACTTATAAACCCAATTATTTTGTTAAATTTTACATGTCTACAATGAGAGCGAGACATGTCTTCTCTATCAGAGAATAATTTAATTATGCTCCTGTGAGAGTTCGACTTAAATAGTACAAGGCCATCTCCCTTTTTTCCTCGTTTTCTTGGCCTTAATCTTCGATTGATCTACTTCAATGCCCCTATGCTTCACAATGAATCCAAGGAACTTCCCTGAACTCACACCAAAAGCGCACTTCAATGGGTTCATTTTGAGTTGGTACTTGCGTAACCTATCAAATACTTTTCGTAAGTCTTGCAAGTGATCACTTCTTTTCCTTAACTTGACAACCAAATCATCAACATAGCACTCAACGTACTTGTGAAGCATGTCTCCAAAGATCTTCTGCATGGCGCGTTGGTACGTTGCACCAGCATTCTTTAATCCAAATGACATGACTTTGTAACAATATATGCCTTTGGGATTGCGAAAAGCAATTAACTCCTCGTCTTCTAACGCCATCCTTATTTGGTTGTAACCAGATGATCCATCCATGAAAGATAAAGTTTCATGACCTGTGATTGCATCCACCATGAGTTCGATGATAGGCAAAGGGAAGTCATCTTTTGGACACGCATCATTCAAGTAGCAAAAATCTACGCACACACGTAATTGTCCATTGTTATTTTCAACTGGGACAATGTTTGCAATCCACTTAGGATATTAGACATCTCTGATGAAGCCTGCGGCGATCAACTTGTCAACCTCTGCTTGAAATCATCGTGTCAGTTGCTTGATGGGTCGAGCCTCCAGTTTAACAGCTAATCGATGAACTGCCACCTTAGGGTCAAGCCCTGGCATTTCTTTGTAAGTCCAAGCGAAAACATCTTTATATTCGAGCAACAAGTCATAGTACTCCTTCTTTTCTTAGGGACTTAGTGATGCGCTCACAAATATTGGTCTTGGGCCTTCCTCTGTCCCCAGATTGAGTTTCTTAAGTTCATCAACCGTAGTTTTCACCCCATCTTTAAGTTTTGGAGGAGCTGCCTCTACCTCATATTCGGAGCCCTCATGGTCATCCTCTTCATAAGCTTCCACCTCTATTACTGTGATGTGATAAGCACATTGAATAACATCATCCTCATCATCGCCTTCTTTATCTTGACTAGTGAGTATGATGGTATGCTGCTTTACTTTAAGTTGGTCAGTCGAATTCACCTCTAACACACAACATCTTTTCATGCGTGATGGGATGAGACTTTGGATTTCTTTATTTCCGATTGGCCAACTTCTTCTTTTCTTTTGCTCCTTTGTTGTTCTTTAGGAGCTTGGATCCTCTCAAGTGCCGACTTTCGAGGAGTTGGCTCCACCTGTTTGCTTTCTTTATTTGATGATGACAACCTTTTGAACATAGAAGTTTGTGTAGCTACAATGTCAAGATGATTGAAGACTGAACTCTGACTTATTGACCTATCCACATGCTCAAACACCGAAACTCTGCCTATTGATTTAGTAGTAGTACTTTGAGAACTTGGGCAGATGCGATCGAACGCTGAAGCGCGAGAGACGGATTGGGTTTGTGGAGTTTCATCTTCTACTTCTTCAATGCTTATGTACTGCATGCTTGCCTTCTCCGCTTTTCTTCTGCTTGAGATTTTGATTGGCTTGCTTGGGACAAAACCAAGACCAGTCTTAACTGAATCACTTGTTTTTCCCTGTTCTCTTAACTTCTTTTGAGACTCATTGAGCTCATGTGCTTTCTTACTGACAACTTGATCATCCTCTTTACTCGACGAACCAAAGTTGAATCTAGCTTTTGCCAACAACTTGTAAGCATTGGGGTCAAACCCTTCATTTGTTCTTTTCTCGGGTAAAGGCCTATGCTCTACCCTTCCTTGGACTGGTTTGACAAATCCTTTCAATGGTTGCTTGGTAGGAGTTTGTTCGTTCAACTTCGTCAATGACAATATCAATGCTTCCTTCAATAATTTTATGTCCTCTTCATCCAACCTTCGAGGACTTACTTGCCGCTTTGCTTCCACAAATGGAGACTCTCCTTCCTTGCGCTTGGACTTTGGCACATACCGAAGAACTAGGACAACTGGATTGGACTTGTCTTTTGTAGCTGATGTCACAGTTTCGGATGGAGACTTATATGACTCTTCATTTCCCTTGCCCTTTGCTTCAACTTCTTTCCTTGTCACGACTGAAGCCTTCCCTGTTGAGGGTACTTCAATCGGCATAACTTCTATTACTGATTCTTCGTCTGAATAGAACTTGGAATCTGCGAAGTAAGATTCAGCTTTGGTGAATGGCTTGGTATCACCTACCACTGTTTTCACACCTCCGCGATAGAACTTGAAGCATTGATGTAGATTTGAAAGTACGAGACCATTTTCATGAATCCATGGTCGCCTCAACAATATGTTGTATGAATTTTTTGCATCGATCACATGGAACAAAGTGTTTGACTTCAATTCGCCAATAACCATGTCTAGCCGAATCATGTCTATCGCTCTTTGCCCTCCTTGGTTAAAACCATGGATCATGAGACGACTTTTAGATAGCTCGTCGATATTGATGCCGAGTCGAGACATTGTTGATTTTGGCATAATGTTCACAGCAGACCCTCCATCCACTAGCATGCGATTTAATTTTTGCTTTCGCATGTAACCTGTCACAAAAAGAGGTCGATTGTGTGGCTTTGATCCCAATTGTAAATCTTCATCCGTGAAGTGAATGGCGTCGTAACATGCTACACATGTCGCACATTCATTGATGTTCAAAGAATGCTCGCTCACATCAAGCGTCAATTGGACTAACGCATGTCTTGCCGATTTGGGCAACTGCGACAGGTTAGAGAGGCTAAATTTTGGAGGTAAGTCTTCCAATTGTTTCAACACTTCATCTTCTTCAACCTTCTCAAAATCTTTGGAATCACCTTCATAACCTGTTGTCATCGAACTACCTCTCAGACTCATTCGCACCTTAGGTATGCACTTCATTGGCGGATTTTGATTGAGGGACCTTTGTACACAAGGAGTGAACTTCTCCTTTATACACCTTGTCTCACTCCTCTCGAGCCATCGACGACTCCCATGTGGTTGTTTGCGCTCTGGCCGCGAGGGTGGTGGACTTGACAACACACTTTTGCGCGCTTTTCTTCAAGTGACAAGTATCCATCCCTCACCATCATCGTATGGGGCAGCTTTGAGAGGGAGGTTCACTTGCTGGATTAGCTTTGCTTCCTCTAACTCTTTACCGTTGCTAGTCTCTTTCAAGAAAGGGTATGAACTTTTATTGGCATGGGAGGTACTTGAACCGGCTCAAAAGATCCAAATGAAATGGTAGTGCAATTGACCGCAACAACCTCGTTGACATCCAGCTCGATTCTTCATTGTCTGGCAAGTTTCAAGATCAAATCCTTCAAAATAAAGCACTTCTCGACTAGGTGGCTGATGATGCGATGAAACTTGCAATACTTCGGATCGTTGACCAGATGCATTTATTTTGGACGTTTGCATTCTGGAAGTTCTATCACCTTGTTCTTAAGCAAATCCTCCAATATGCCTGCCACGTCAGAATCTGGGAATGGGTAAGTCTTTTGTTCCCACTCAGTCAATGAGTGCTTCCTCCTCTCGTAGGTTTGAATTGGTTCTGCTTTCTTAACCTCCCTCTTGTCTCGTGTGGAGATTTTGATTGGAGCAACATTCACAGTCATCGACTCCTTTGTAGGCCTTTTCACAACCTTGTCAACCTTGCTACTGAAAGCCTTATCTTTTCGTTGGTCACTGATGAACTTATCATGCGCTCGCGTAGCCAGTTCTTCAAAGGTTCGAGGTTTGATACTTTGGAGAATGTACAACAAATCAAAATACATGCCTTGAATGCACATTTCAACTGCAGACGCTTCTGACAAGCGATCTTTACAATCAAGATTAAGCGAGCGCCACCTATTGATAAAGTCAATTGCTTGTTCATACCTCTATTGTTTCGTGTTGGTGAGTTCCATCATACTCACAGTACGCCTTGTACTGTAGAAGAGGTTTAGGAATTCGCGTTCCATTTGGTCCCAACTGTCGATAGACTCGGGCTCTAAGTCCGTGTACCACTTAAAGGCATTGCCTTTCAAAGAGCGAACAAATTGCTTGACAAGATGGTCACCCTCCGTCCCGGCATTATTGCAGGTTTCAATGAAATGAGCAACATGTTGCTTTAGAATGCTCTTTCCTTCGAATTGCTGGAACTTTGGTGGCTGGTATCCCAACGGCATCCTTAGACCATTGATTCTCTTGGTGTAGGGTTTGGAGTAGGTGAGAGAATCACGAGAAGGACCTCCATATTGAGCTCTAATGGAGTTGGTGATGATGTCTTGTAATTGCTGAAAGGACATAGATCCAAGCGAGCCATCATCGTCCTTGTCGCCGTTCCTAGAGTTCTCACCTACTTTGTCCTTCTTTTCTTCATCTTGACTTTCAAGTCTGCTATAAAGCTCGACAATTTGCATGTCTTTTTCTTCCACTGTTTTGGTGAGCTTCTCAACCGCTCCCATCAGATTGGCTATTTGCTCTTCAATGGTGGGCGCGCCTATCACCATGACTTGCATGGGGATAGGTTGTGATGAATCATCCACTGGCATGCCATACGTGTTGTTTCCATCACCATTTGGACTCCCATGGTATGAAGTCATGCTTGATTCATCATCCGAGGCAGGTGAGAATGATCGCTCCCTTGCTTGGAGTTTCCCTTTCTTCACTTCGCGAGGCGCACTTGTTTTCCGCGAGATTCGCCAAGGTGATGATTGGTTCGCGAGGCTTGGAAGGCAGAGCCACGAATGTTGTGGGTTGATTCCTCACCATGCTACGGGTGACATGACCAGAGGACTCGCTGCTTGACCTCGAGGTCATTGGTTTAGATTTCTTTGTCGAGATGGATTGGGTGTTCTTGGAGACCATTGCTTCGAACGGATTTGAACTTTCTTGCGGAGAAGGAGATGAGAGGCAAAGATGTCCCACTGGGCGTGCCACTTTTGTTAACACGGAAAATCTACAATAAATAACAGAGCAACATATGTATAATGAATAATATTTTATTGATATGTATGCGGGTTACAAATCTTTGTGAACTCCTCTGATTCTATCTCCGAATATGGATTTTACTCAAGGGTGACAAAGACTTATTCTTGAGACGTAAGGGGTCATGTGAGTTGATCACGCAATGAGTGTTTGGGATTTGGATTTGGTTAAGAACTGGTTATTTTGAGAGCTTGATTGTTCTTCAAGGGATTTTGACAACTTCCAAACTTTAGGTCGATGAAGAATCAGCTATTTGACAGCTTGATGATTCTTCAAGGGTTTTGGGAGAATTCCGCGCTTGCGGGAGTGATTTTTCTCTCTCTGGTTCGCTCCCCCTCCTCTTGGTATGAGAGAGGGTATTTATAGTGTTAACATACCTCCGCTTATGGCATGTAATGAAGATACTGAATCAATGATATTTCCTTAATGGTAATAATCGAATCAATGAATCTTGACTGATTGATTTACTTGCCAATTTTAACACAATCAAATCAATCAAATCTTAAGATTTAGATATGCCCAATAAGGTATAATTGCTTTGAATTGAATGTCCTGTTTTGACCACGATCTTCAGTAAGGGGCGTGCCATCTCGCGGATATGGAAGGAAGGTGAGAGGAATCTTGACTTCCAAGCAAGCGGGGAGTTCTGGTGACATACATTTCCTCATGTATGTGAACTCTGCTGACTAGCTCCTTCGCGAAGTCTCCTACGCGGAGCCATCTCGCCTCACCTTCATGTACATCTACGCGCGCGAAGCCATCTTGCCTCACCTTAATGTACCTCTACGCAAAGTCCATTTCACCTCGCCTTTGTTTACCTCTACGCAAAGTCCATTTCGCCTCGCCTTTGTTTATTTCTACGTGAAATCCATTTTGTCTTGCTTTTGTATACTTCTATGCGAAGTCCATTTCACCTCGCCTTCGTTTACCTCTACGCGAAGTCCATTTTTTGATTCCATGCGAAGTCCTTCTCGCATGCGAACTCCACTATCTAGCTCGCCTGACCTCTGGCGCGTCATCACTTGTAAACCCAATTATTTTGGGCATATCTGACTTCCTTTAATTAATTTAATTTAATCGATATCTGATCATCGATTGACACTTAATAATTGATTTTGATTGGGATTTAAGGTTTTGTTGTCGGCCGACCATTCCCACGTTGCCACATGTCATTTCTGACGGCTTTCCAACTTTGTCGACTGATGAGCCACATATGCAATTTGTCGGGTCTACGTGTTGCTTGAATTATTCAACGATTATTATTATCGTTAAATTTTATATGTCTACAGCTACCTCAGCAAGTTTCGTCGTCTCTGCCTTTGGCTACTGGCAAGACTGCTTTTTTTTGTCCGATGAGACCGCTTGGACATGAGGGCTGCAAGACGACACTTTTGGGGGCACCGTTCTGGTCTGTTCGTGCCGTTTGGACTTGTTGATGACTGGAAATCGTGGCCACTTGAGGTTCGCAGATGGTGGCCGGTAAGAGTGGTGTTGTTGGCCTGGAGGAGAGAAGGGATTGGTGCTGCTAAGATATGGGCTTGGATCTGGGCTTTTGGGTCTGGGTTTGGGCTTATTTCTTTAGGTAAGGTTTTTGGTGGACCTGAGCCAAAGCTTGCCCAGAATTTGTCTACTCCATCTCATATGACATCCTCGAGGTATGATCAAGGAGAGGCTAGCCCTAATAATAAGGGCAAGGAGGTAGTTTAATTTCCTTGTTTCTTACCTAGACATTTGATGGAAGACTATTCTTTTTTAGATTTCAATTTTACTTTGTTGTACACCAACTGAGGTCCGTAGGCGACGGGTATTACCGCTACATGGAATTTAGATAGGAACAGCTGGAAATTAGGTGTGATAGGTTTAACTGAGCGCATTTGTAATGAGGGCTACATGTCTCTTTGTTAGTGCTTGTTGCCAATTAGACGTATTAGTCCTGAGTAGACAAATTGATATAAGCGTGTTCTGGCCGTAGACAAGTTAATGAAATTGTCTATTTTCTCACAAAATACACCATGTTCGATCACAAATAAGTAGCTACCTAAGAGAAACCCACATATTACACATCAAGATGCAGAGCTCTTGTAAATTACAAATAATATATTGGTATAATACATTTTATTTTAGAGAAGTATTTCTACATGTACTATTGGCGTATAATAGCCTTTGTCACTATTTAATACTAACTTGTACCCTAAGCAAACAAATCCCTTAAGCTTAATTGATCATATGTGAGTAGGAAGCAGAACCTGATCGAATGGTTGCTGCTTATTAGTGACAACACTTTTCCTTGAATGTAAAGCTGAGATGTGTCATGTTTAAGAGCTTCACATACCTGTCATAACTATACCAGATTCACTAGTATTTAGAACAAAGTAAAAGATTAAGCTTCTTCAATCTTCATCTACTCGATCTGTTTCGCTATCAGTATTTTGCTTCCAAGGTTTGGTCTGCAACCTCTGCCGTCTCTACCTAATGTTGACAACACCTCCTCTCCATCACAACAAACTGATGAGATAGCTTCTTTCATGTTTTTTCCCAGCCCTATAAAACCACTAGGCCTTGACCAATCATGTCACACCAAACATTCTTGACCTTCCATACAAGTACAATTGGCTTCAAAAATGGCAAAAACCAACAACTTCGGCTTCTGTTCTTTACTTCCCTACTTATGTTTTGTTGCGTTCCTCTTCGTTCCAGCCAAAGCTGCTGTCAAGTCATACCAATTCGACGTAAGCGCTTCAAAAATGCCTGAGCTTCCTGCACTGATTTTTCTCATAGTTTACACAACCTTACATGTTTCCATTTATTTTGCAGATATAAGTGAAGAATGTGAGCAGGTTGTGCCATTCTAAGCCAATTGTTACAGTAAATGGGATGTTCCCAGGACCTACAGTCTATGCTAGAGAAGGAGATACACTTCTAATTAATGTTACCAACCATGCACAATATAACATGTCCATTCATTGGTAAGACTTTTTAATGTTAATGGCTTGATGCATAAGGATAAAATATTATGTAGTCCTTTTGGTTTGAAGTCGACATCTGTTTATTCGTTATAGTTTTATTTTAATCTGAATAGTCTTTAAAGTCACGATTTTTCATCTAAATAGTCATTATGGCCTTAACTGAGAAAATGAATCCGAAAGACTATTTGGATGAAAAATTGTGACTTTAAGGACTATTCAGATTAAAATAAAAGCATAAGGACTAAACAGATGTCGACTTCAAACCAGAAAGATTAAACAAATTTGAATTCAATGCATAATGATAGCATGAAAGAATGAAGAATATATGATCACAAATAATGCAAGTAATACAAACTTTAGTGGCTTAAATTTCCAGGCATGGACTAGGCAATACAGGAATGGCTGGGCAGATGGACCTGCTTACATAACGCAATGTCCAATCAAGACAGGAAGCAGTTATATCTACAATATGACAGTCACCGGGCAAAGAGGAACTCTATGGTGGCATGCTCACAGCTTTTGGCTTAGAGCCACTGTCTACGGAGCAATTGTCATTTTGCCAAAACAAGGGACTGTCTTTCCTTTTCCTGGGCCTTACAGAGAAGCTAACCTCATCTTAGGTGGGTTTGAGTAATTTTACCTCTTGAGTTCTTTCAAATTTTCTTGTACAAGAAGATACTAACTAATATATACCTAAGTCCCCGAGTGCGAAAATTAATTGGAATTTTCTTGCCAATGGTGTAGGAGAATGGTGGAATAACGATGTGGAAGAAGTTTTTAAGCAGGGGAACAGACTCGGATTGCCTCCAAATATGTCAGATGTACATACCATTAATGGGAAGCCAGGGCCTCTCTTTCCATGCTCTGAGAAACGCAAGTCCCATCCAAGTTATATTACCACTCCTAATCTGGGCCAAACATTCACAAGAATGCACACAATCGATTATTATAGCTCGACAATATGATATACGAGCTCTTTTTATAGCGCAACTGTTTGGACCTGCAATATGAAATTTTGCATTCTCATTTTCTCATTTTTGCTATCTCAGATACCTTTGCAATGGAGGTTGAACAAGAAAAGACGTACCTACTACGGATCATCAATGCTGCACTCAATGACGAGCTATTCTTTGCCATAGCCGGCCATAACTTGACAGTGGTAGAGATTGATGCAGCCTATACTAAACCATTTACATCGCAGGCAATACTAATAGCACCAGTCCAGACCACAAATGTTCTTGTTCAGGCAAACCAAGTCCCTAGTAGATACTTCATGGCTGCAAGGCCATTCATGGATGCACCTGTTTCCATAGACAATAAGACAGCCACTGCAATCCTTCAATACAAAGGCATCCCTAATTCTGTTCTGCCAGTCCTCTCCCAACTTCCAGCACTCAATGATACAGCTTTTGCACTGAGCTATGCTGCGAAGCTGAGAAGCCTAAACACACCAAAGTACCCAGCGAATGTACCACTTAGAGTGGATAGACAGCTTTTCTACACAATTGGTTTGGGAATCAACCAATGCACTACTTGCTTGAATGGAACGCAACTCACTGCTTCCTTGAACAACATCACTTTCGTGATGCCTAAAATAGGGCTGCTTCAAGCTCATTACTTCAACACCAAGGGAGTATTTACCACAGACTTCCCTGACCGTCCTCCAACACCTTTCAATTACACAGGTGCACCACTCACTGCCAACCTTGGGACTAAACTAGGCACAAGGCTAAGCAAGATAGCCTTTAACTCGACAGTTGAGTTAGTATTACAAGATACCAATCTTCTGACTGTGGAATCACATCCTTTCCATCTTCATGGTTACAATTTCTTCATTGTTGGGACTGGAGTTGGGAACTTTGACCCCAAGAAGGACCCGGCTAAGTTTAACTTGGTGGATCCTCCTGAAAGAAACACAGTTGGTGTTCCTACCGGTGGTTGGGCTGCCATAAGGTTCAGGGCTGATAATCCAGGTGAAGTCTCTGCTAAATTATTAATGATAGTTTACACTTTACACACCAGTTTGTTCTGCATCAGCTTTAAAACATAAATATTTTACTAACAAATTTGAAGGATTATTGATCATGTATAGGGGTGTGGTTCATGCACTGTCACTTGGAGCTGCATACTAGCTGGGGTTTGAAGACTGCATTTGTGGTGGAAAACGGGAAAGGGTCAGATCAATCTGTCTTGCCTCCACCTAAAGACCTTCCACCTTGTTAACTAATTCATCTTGAGGATTCATAATAATGCTTCTCTAGAGAACACAAATTCTCTGTCAGTCAATTGATTTGTATGCGGCATTTTGGCTGATCGTTTCTTGCAACCTTTCTGCAAAACACCGTAACATGTGCATAGAGTCCTGAAATCTCTTGTTTGATGACCAGTATATATAAAAGCTGTAATGTGATTTGATTCTCTCTTTGGATTCATGTCGAGTTTCAGCTGAGCTGAAAGTAAGCTAGAATAAGAGAAGCAATATAGATCATATCAGAATAAAGGACATTCATAACAAGCATTCAGATCCACATCTGTTTGCAAAGATCCAAATTACAGAAGAAAACAGTATGTGGATAGATGTAGAGATATTATCTAACACATTGGTCTCCCTAAAACAGTCATCACAGCATTGCATTCTACATTGAAATGCAATCAAAACAATGATAAAATGATTAGCCATCAACCAGTAAAGTCCACCCTATTCACATACCAACACTCCACTAGAGCCCCATTCCATCTGCAACTTTCAAGAAGCTATGATGGAAATAAAGCACACCAATAACACAAACAGCACAAAAGCCATAATCCAACAAACCCACTTTCCTCTTTTCTTCTTCAACTGGTTAGCATGAAGGAGTTCCTTGGTTCCACCACTTATGTAAACCGCAGCATCAGCCACATTCTTTTCGATATCATTAATCTGTTCACCTTGTGCTTCAACCAACACAGCCATGTCCAGGAAAACTTGATGCAGTTCTGTCAAGCTTCTCTTCAAGTCCTTCAAGGCCTCGTCTCTTTCCTGATTCTCCATCACCAGCTCTGTTTTCCCTTCAAAAACTTTGACCTCCCCGCTTCTCAAAATCTTCTCAATCACTTCTTCAGTTGCTTCCTCTCCGGTTGCATTATAGTACCTCCTCTTGAGACCCTCTTTGTGCTCCTTAACAATTTGTTCCCTCAATGCCAGAAAATCATTCATCATATCTCTCAGCTTGACTCTCAGTCCACTAGTCACCGAAATCCTCATTCTATCAACAGGGCTTCCTTCCTTGTACCCAGCCACCTCTCGGTTAGCAATGTTAGACTGATCAAGCGATTCCAACCTTGCTTTGATGTTCTTCGCTTTCCTCAGGATACTAACCATGTCAGCATTGATTCTGTCTCTCAGCCCCCTAAGAACTTTAGCACTGTGTGTGGACTTGGTTTCTTCATTCAGATCCTGAAGATCAAGAAGCAGGTTCGTAATCTCTTCCATGTCAGCCTTGATTGCTGTCACTTCTTCAAAAAAATTTGCAAGATTCTGTTCTTCAGCAGGCTCAAGTTGCCCCATCTCCAAGTCAGGTTCTGCTTCAACGTCTTTCATGGCCTGTTTTTTAAGGTCCACGTAACTGGTGAATGATTTGGTCATCAGATCATTCATCTTTCCCACAATTATCGAACACCCACCTGCAACAGATCTTCACTTCCTTAAAATCCAACTTAAAACAGGAATTGAAAACACTCCAACAGTATGGTTTCCTAAAAATCTTCACTAACAGAAACACTAACTACTCTAATTTGCTTGAATTTCGTACAACAGTCACAATCTCATTTTGGAAACCTTCAAATACCTAAACCACATAAAATTCCAGATACCCAACCTTGATAACATACACGATATCTAATCCTCAAATAGATCTTAAATCCTTAAAATCCATAACAAAAAAATCAACTAAGTCTTAACGAAACACTCATTACTTGGTCGGATTTCCTAAAATTCCATTTCCGAAGCCATAGATATGCATACACAACTTTTGTGACCGACATTGATAATCTTCAATAAACAAGCAAAAATCAAGGAACTGCGTTCAAAGATAACACGTTCTAGCACATGATAGACAGAGACAAGATACACAAGTATGTTCGCATAACAACTAGAACAACGGAAAGCAAAATTGAATCTAAAAAGCAAAAAGAAGAGTAAGAAGAAAACCTTGAAGAATAGGTGATAGTGCGAACAAGGAAAGGCCAAGTGCCAGCCTGCTACTACAATTCTTCTCTGAGTGAAGAATTCCGCGGTTGAAAATTTGAGGAGCGAAGAGAGAAATTGCAAGGGTTTTGGTTTTTGGGTGTGGAGGGTTTGAAGGGATTATTTTTTTTTTTTTTTTGAGAATGGGTTTGAAGGCTTTTTGACTAAAAGGCTTTTGGATTTTCAAATTTCAAATGAAAAGGTTTTTCCGCTTCGGACGAGAGCCGTTACAATATATGAATCTAACGTTTGATGTCACCGTTTGACTATACATGAGTCTACATTCTACAACGTCGTTATGTTTCAAAACCGTTATAACTAAACAACGTTAACGTTGTATCATGTCTTGTTTTTTCCTTTTTCTTTATGTGATATTTTTTTTTTTGTAGTTGAAATGACAACTTCCTTGATAAAGATGGTCCTTGGTAAAGATGGTACCAGCGCTCTTCAGGTTAGCTCAAATGTGGGGAATTTGAGAATTTGATTAGGATTAAGCTAGGCAAACCCTTATACATACATAACGCTACACTATGTTTGGCTATAACAAACCAAATTAAACAACATGATCTTACTTGATGAGAATAGGTAGCAACACACATGAAAGAAAACTATGTGCCTGACATTCCTACTAGCCCGTCATCGGTAAAGATCGAGTTAATGTCCTCGATATTTCCTCACTATGTTAGGCTATAACAATATGAATCTGGAAGTTTGGAAACACGCAGGAAAGGAAATCAATAAGGTCAGAAACCTTTTCTTACTCACCTTAATGATTCCTTTGGTAAGATTTAATTGTCTTTATATGACCTTTGGATTTGGTTAGAGAAACATGTATGTATCTCAAGTTCTCAACTGGCATAAAGCCTTAGCCTTTTTGCTTTCTTTTGAGAACACACCATAACAAAGGGGTAGCTATTCAGAAGCTTCTTATCCAGGTCATCAAAAATGCTGGTTCCATCAAGGTTTGGATACTTTTAGCCTTTATTTTATTTTATTACCCTATTAAGATTTTGATCAAAGTTGGGAAATTTGAGCAGCATTACTAGCAATGACTGAAACTCATTAATGTATGTCACTGAGGATTGGGTTAAATTTCAAATTTCATTACTTCAATGTGGTCTGTTTGAGGACCAATTGATGTTGGGATGCAGAGATTCATTCCATCAGAATTCGGGTTCGACCCAGATAAGACACAAATTTCAGGGATGGACTACAACTTCTATTCAAACAAAGCCGAGATTAGGCGTCTTGTGGAAGCTGAGGGCATTCCCTACATTTTTGTTTCCTGCAATTTCTATACGAGCTATTTGCTACCTTCGCTTGTGCAGCCGGGCCTCAAAGTTCCTCCAAGGGACAAAGTCACAATTTTCGGGGATGGCAATACTAAAGGTCTTTAAGATTGGATTTGGTATTCCAGTTATGTGATTTGCTACTCTGCTTATAGTTGTGATATCTTAATTTGCAGGTGTTTTTGTCAAGGAAATTGATGTAGCTGCCTTCACTATCAGGACATTGGACGATCCACGAACTTTGAACAAAGTGTTGTATTTGACGCCACCCGGAAATGTGTACTCGCTAAATGAACTTGTTGAGCTTTGGGAAAGTAAGATTGGGAAGAAGCTTGAGAAGGTGTTTGTATCAGAGGAAAAAGAGCTTCTTCAGAAGATTAAAGGTACTTTCTTCTAGTTCATATTGTTTGGATATTTTACAATGATTGTTTACTTGATCTCATGAGTAAGATATAATTTCTGTTGGGGGTTGTTATACCAAAAATAAATAAATAAATAAATAAAAATAATAAGAAATAATACTAATTCTTTTCTACTGCTACATGCGCAAAGTTTTTGTGTTCAATTGCAACTCTTGCAAAAGAGAGTGTTTGGATATGAATACAATCCGGGTATCAAAGTCCAATTGCAAATCAACCAAGCACTCTATATAGAGAGGCAGAAGCCTCCAATAAAAAGGACAAGAAGAGAGGGGCGGAGAGACAGAAAAAAAAAAAGTGGGAGAAAAGGGAGGCAGAAGAGAAGATGCAAAGCAGAAAGCAGACGAAGACCGGCGGGCCATCAACGAGAAGGTGGAGCTCCCATTCAAATCAGCAGACACTCTACCAAATTGAGTGTCCACAAAAAATACGGTTGATGGATTCAAAAATACATCTGTCAAACCCAAAACTGGCACTAATTAAGCCACAAAGCCTACAAATCCTACAAACCTCAAGAACTACGATCGGTTTGATCCCACAAGGGGGTACGTAGGCAATCTAGCAAACCACTAGATGCAACCACAATTCCAAACAGAATCCCTGACACCATCAGTCAAATTCATCTAGTCCAAATGACTCTGGTCAAATTCCTAAAATACCAGAAAAATAACCAAACTTCTTTGAACTACATTGGTTTGATCCCTTCACAGGTATGTAGGCAGTCTGGATTTAAATCTAGATGCAACCACCAATCCAAATAAATTCCCGGATCACCTGAAGCTAGAATCACGCTCTTAAGCTCAAATGCCTCCAGACACAAATCCAAACACAAAAAAGCCCTCCAACGAGTCATTCACTTGTTGGAACTCTTGAACTACGAGTGACTTGATCCATTCCGAGGTACGTAGGCAACCCATTCCCGAATGCGGGTGCAGTCGCAAAAACAAACAAACCTACATTGGTCTCTTAATAAACGGAATCAAAGGATGTTCCCTTGTAACAAGGGATTGTAATTAAAAGACACATTTTGTCTTGAATGGGTCGAACCAGACATAATAAAACTCTATCTTAACTAATGGGATATAGTGAAATTGTGTTGGGTATATATATTGTTTACCATTTTTGTCCAACATAGTTTTTGGCGACTTCACTAGGGACCCATTTTCCTTTTCATCTCCGTTTACTACGAAACTTGTCAAATTTGTTTCTTGTTTTTCTCAAGGGACATAAGATGGCATCACAAGGAATAATCCATGATTGTAAGCTTGAAAGCACTCAATCAAAGGGTGGACATGCAAGACAAGCTGGTCGTTGTGTCTCATTCGTCATTGATCAAGCTTCCATTTCAAGCAACAGTTTAGGGTCTGACCATGATGATAAAGTAAACAGTACCTCTAGAATGATTAACAAGTCCCAATGGAAGAGATCACTTTCAAAGAATGCTCTTAGAAATGCAAGGAAGAGAGCAGCAAGATCCAAGGCTCAAAAGTCAAAACCATTGTAGCCACTCAAAACACATCAACAGCTTCAAAAGTCGTCAAGACTTCAGCTATCAAGACTAATCAAGCTGTTGTCATCACTCATGATTGGCTCAATGCCCATCAACTTGATCACTACGGCATCACCACACGTGGTCACTCAAATTGGTATAAATGCCATAGAAAATGTAATGGTGACACTTACCAAGGGAAAAAGTGAGGTTGTAAAAAGGCATGAAGTCCATAACCTCAAACCCCTACAACAAGCATCGACAGCCAATATGACTTCCAGTCGACCTCAAACAGTGAAGTTCATTTCAACCTCTCACAATTCGTGCAGGGAAGAGAAAGAGGCTGCTATGCGATTGGGGGCAATTCAAACCCAAAAAATGGTGGGTGCATTTCAAGCTCAGACACAACAAAGAGCATCTCTCGAGTACCAAGTCAAGCCAAGACCTTATACATAGCCAATGGGAATACCTCGGAATGGTTCAAGCAAAATATGGACATAAAGTCTGAAACCATGTCAGTTATGATGACTAACACGTCAACATTGGAAGAACAAATGAAGCAGTTGCAAAGAAGACTAGCTGAAGCTAAAGCAGGAGCGCTTTTATTACAAACTAAAAAAGAAGTACAAGCCAAGAAGCGTGCTGATGCCGAGGCCAAAGTAGCTAAACAACTAGCTGAGAAAGATACTGAAATTGCTGAACTGGTAGCAAAGTTTGCCCTCCTTACAAAGGAAAAGGAGAAAGAGAAAGAGGGGGACGAGAAACCCAAAAAGATTGATTCAAATTCAGTCTCGCTACAAGACATCAAGACCATGATAGCTAACGGGATCAAAGAATTACAATTGTCTTTAAATCCCCCAGTTTTCGGGTACCTCAAGCCCTATCCTTCCCACTATGATGCTTTGCCATTCCCTAAGGGATATCAGAAGCCAAATTTCGACAAGTTCAACGTAATAGATGGCTCTCCACATGAACATTTGGCTCATTTCTTCTCAGCATGCGGGGGAAACATAACAGTCAGATGCATTTATGGTGAGGCAGTTTGTTCAGTCCCTCAAAGGAGCAGCTTTTACTTGGTATAGTCAACTACAACCAGGCTCTATCGTCACATGGGACGATTTACAAAGAGCATTTCTGGCACAATTTGTTAGCTTCAAAAAGAAAGTCTCAATTATCGACTTGGCTGATACAAAACAAAAGCAAGATGAAAGCAGCAATGAATTCATTTCTAGATGGAGGAGCCTAAACCTCCAATGCTCGGAAAAATTAATGGAGTTTTCTACAGTACAAATGTGCTCAAACAATCTATTACCAGAGATAGCTACATTTGTCAGCACTGCAGAACCTCAGACATTTAAGCACTAGTCTCAAAAGCTACTAATGTCGAGAGACAAGTGGCCTGTAAGAAATCATGACACAAAGGGCATCCTTCAAAGACCACAGAGTTGACAACACATACGAATCACTGACAACCTTTGTCAAAACTGACACCAAGTCAAATACACACAAGGGAAAAGAAAGGTCAAGAGAACTCGCCCTCAAAGAAAGAAAAAAAGTAAAATATTCTTTCGTTGATGAGGACGTAGAAGAAATTTTCAGTGTGCTCTCCAAAGAAAATGTCATTGAACTTCCTAAGCTAAAACGTCCAAGTGAAGTCAACAAGACCAAGAATCCCAAATTCTGTCGTTTCCATTGTATTGTCAGTCATCCAACAAGCGATTGTTTCGTTTTGAAGAACATAATCCAAGACATGGTCGATAGCAAGAAAATTGAGGTGGAGTCATCACCAGTAAAGTGAAATCCAAATTTTTTTTGTGAACTTTTCTGCGTCTCAAAAGACACATGGAAAAAATGATGATGTCTGTTGAACAAGAAACCCACAAAAGGGTCGTTCAAGCAAAAAAAAAAACTCGTTGGACTGAAAAGCCTGGAGGACGGTCCAAGCAAAAGTCAGAGCACAAACCTCTCGAACTACGACGACTTGATCCCCCAAAAGGGGTACGTATGCAGTCTAGTCTCAAAAGCTAGATGCAGCCACCCAACCAAAACAAATCATCCTGAATCAATCAGGCGAACTACGTGTACCTTGATCCCTTCATAGGATACGTAGGCAATCTAGTTTTTAAACTGGATCCAACTGCGAAAAAAAAAAAGTTTTTGAAAAAAAAAATCTCTTTGCCCAAAATCAAGTGGGTGAACTACGTTTGACTTGATTTCTTCACAGGATACGTAGACAGTCTGGTAGCAAACTAGATTCAGCCATATTTTCAAACTAATCCTTTTATTCATAACATGTTTCTCTCATATGATTGTAAACAGGTAAAAAGAAAGGGGTTGGTTTGACAAAACCATTGTTGTTGAATAATGGTATCAATAGTTGAGCATACACCAAGGATACTGGCAGCAAGACATGCGGGCTCTCCCGCCCCGCCAAGACGTATTCTTTGTACACATGACAAATGAAATGAACATGGAAACAATTTGATACCATGACAAATTGACAATTGATGTTCAAACCAAGTTTATATCTATGTTGTCAAAACCACTTACCAAATCTTCCAAGTGAAGTAAAAAAATTATAATAACAAAGTAAGTCAGGAAGGAAAATAATAAATGAAGACAAAATGACTACGCATATTATAAGGCGAGGCGATATAGCCGCTTGGATGGAAAGCAAGAAGGCGAGACGCTGAGTCCGCATGCATGCGAACTCAGGCTTATACTTCGCCAAAAGACTTCAAAGAATTAACTAGTCATTTGAACTCCTCTTCTTGAGCTTCGTGTGAACTTTTGAGGAGCTCGAATTCTACAAACTGGTTTTCTTTGGCCTCAATCCTTGCCTGTCGAAGTTCTTCATCTCGCTTGCTTTGTTGATCAGCTGAGTCCTTCAAGGAGGCGATTCTCTCCTCAAGATGGTTCTTCGCATCTTCATACTGCTAGCGCAATTGCTACGCTTGCTGCTCTGCCTTTATAATGTGCTCTTAGCTGGCCCTCAAAACCTCAAATTCTTGGTTAAGGCCTGACAATTCTGAATCTAAAATTTCCTTGGCGCGGTGACACTCTTCATGGCTACGTATCAAGTCACGGATGTGTTCAGCATCTATTTTGGAACACTCCTCAACAACACGCGAGTTCTTGGAAATCTTGTCTGCCAATTCAAAGGTTTTGCCAACATTTTCAACAAACCTTTCAAATCGGGCCTGACCATATCCATAGGACCTAATCACTAGTCCCAACATCTCAAGTGACTTTTAGACTTCGCCACGACAATCGCTAATGAGCTCCAGTGTTTGTGACAAGTTTATCTTACGCAAAATGTCTTCTACCTCTGTGATAATAAAATCACTGCAGCGCTCGTTCGGGCCTGAGTTGAAGATCGTACGTAAGATAGATGAAGTTTCATTTGGCTGACAAATACCTTCATCCTCAGTCTCGTATACATCAGGATCTACTGGTTCCGTACTACCACTCCTAGAGTCAGAATCATCACTTAGCGACAGCTCCGCGTCATTCTGAGTCTCCTCACAAACTAATTCCAAGTTTTCAGGCTCAGGTGATGGCAACTTCGATGCCAAATCCTTCATGAGCGGCTCTGGTACGCTTTGAGGAGACCCCAAAGCATTCTCCTACGAAATGGACTTACACAGCAGGTTTTGAACTACCTCTTTTGAGGATGATCTAGAGCTATGCTCAAGCTTCTTCCTCTTTGACTTAAAGACATATAATTTACGTTCCGCATCTTTACGCTCGGTTTCTACTTGCTTCGACCTAGTCCTTGGCTTCTTCAAGTTCGCTTCCGAGTCCTTTAAACTTAGCTCGGGACTTCGCGGCTTTGAAATCAGGTCATATCGACTTCGCGGCTTTTGAATCAGGTCATGTACTACCACCGATTTCAACTTCGAGACAATAGTTTTGTCGCCATTATGCGAAGCATGGTTAGTTGGCGATGAGGCAGTATCATCTGCAAGATCATCATACCAAGCTCGCTTGTTGCCCCGACTTTTCTCATCAAGATTTGTTCTAGGTTTTTTCTTGCTCATGCCTTCTTTTTGCTCAGTGAAAGGAGGAGTACTTCCAGAATAAATAGCTGGATCTCTTTCCTCAAAGTCAGAAAAAAGTATTTTTCTTGGCCCGCCAGCAGATGCACCTTTACGGGACTTTGGCGGGAAAATATTATTCTGCTTGGCAAGAGGGCGTTTCTTCAAGGTTAGGTAAACAAAAGAAACGGACCGACCAAGATAGGCACACGCTGACATCCACCACCTGCAATAAGTCCAGGTACACATTCCCTCATAAGAAGAACGGGGAATGTAAAAACGGGTACCAATGTCAGCTCTAAGAAGCTTAGCTTGAGCTTTCGCTAAATCTTCAACCACACACTTGCTCCTCTTCTCAATTTTGAAGAGAAGGTTGTTCGTTGGAAACCCTTGATCAAAACCAAACTGACGAGCAAATCTATTAGGATAGTATGGTTCCAATCAGAGCTCATCACCAATTCGTACGGGAAGTAATGAAGAACGTAGACAAATCAGCAAGTCAATATTCTCTTCAGTCAAATTCCCACCGTCAATCAAAAAGTAACCTTTTGATTCAATAAAGGGACTAGGGCGATACTCTACGGAGCCTTTGATTCTAAAAACAAGTCTAGCTCTAGTGATATTAAAAGATTGAGCTTTAATACCGGCATATCTCTTTAGCTGGGGGTAGTTTTCAGGGAACTCACTGTCAGCATGACGTCTATATAAACAGTTGAAGTGTGCTCCCAACCAACCAACCACATAATGAACAGGGAAACAACTTCGCGACCCTCCAGATCCCCGTGGATCGGTCATGACTTTTTCAAGACCATGATAAATATGGCCCAACACTGCTAGTGCAAGAGACACTCTGATTCCTTGAGCCATTAAGCATGCCATGTGGAAAGTTTCAGGTCTAATTACATAAGGATAAGTGGGAAAGACAAACCTGCTGAGCCAGTAAGCTAACAAATGTAGCCAATTCTCCTTCCTTTGAAATTACCAAAGTAGGCTAGAAACCCATAAGTTTTTCACGCTGCATTTGGTTTATGTACTGTGTGTCTTCTCCATAGCCTGCGTATAGCAATTGCCCTCTATAAAAGTGCCTAACCCAATCTCCCCAACAGACGAATTTATGTTTACTCGCAACACATAGTCGAGAATGTACGCACAAAAGCTCAAAAAGCGTAGCAGAATATGGCCCGTCTCGCTGCAACCTTTTGTTTTCAAGAATAAATTCTTCATAAGGAATCCCTGAAATCGGCAAACCACTAAGCATCTTGAAATCCCACAATGATATGCTTATTTCCCCATTTCCATGGTGTAAAGTGTTCGTTAAAGGACTTCAAAATTCCAAGAATGCTTTCCATATGTTGGGACAATAATGGTAAGGATATTGAGAGACGCCGACGACACCATATATTCCAGCCTGGCTCAATATACTTTCAAATTTGGCCAAAATGAGTTCTGTCCACTCCATTAGGCCTATCTCGAGTGTGGCATAACCCCCGAAAAAAAGGTTTGTTGACCAATCTTGTTTGGTACTTAACATCTTGTGAAGTACTGGGTAGAAATTCTCTTCAAAAACGAAAGGAACTCCGTCACTTTGATTATCCACCTTCTCTAAAAACTGCCCTTTAAATACAGAAGAAAAGTTGTGGGTTGTCCTTATCACTTGATCCTCCCGATCTTGACGAAATGTGATGGAGCCTGAGTTTAGTTCAACCTCTGTCACCAAGGTAATGATGTCTTTTGGAGGATCATTAACGTGGATGGAATTTAAAGGCTGTGATCGCATATACTCTATGTCTTTTCCAACTACCCGGCCGTATTGGTCTAAAGCTGCCTCACGAGAAATCGGGCCATACGCGTTCATCACTTGAGATTGCAACATGAAGAGATAAGCAGAAGTAAACAATAAACAGGTCAAGCTCTGCACATGGAAAACAAGTTCCACGTATAAAGCTTGAGGGGGCACTATTGATACCAAAAAAAAGAAAAGAAATAATAACAACTCTTTTCTTGTGCTACATGCACAAGACTTTTGTGTTCAATTGCAACTCTTGCAAAAGAGGGTGTTTGGATAGGAATACAATCCGGGTATCAAAGTCCAATTGCAAATCAGCCAAGCACTCTATATAGAGAGGCAGAAGCCTCCAATAAAAAGGACAAGAAGAGAGGGGTGGAGAGACAGAAAAAAAAGAGGGAGAAAAGGGAGCAGAAGAGAAGAAGCAAAGCAAAAAGCAGAGGAAGACCGGCGGGCCATCAACGAGAAGGTGGAGCTCCCATTCTAACTATATTTTCTTTTGTTTTGCAGGCGGATCTCCAATACCATTCAAGCCTCAAAAAGCCTTAAGGCGCAAAGCAGAGCCCCTGAGCGGGGACGAGACGACCTCGCATATGGCAAGATGGCCTCGTCCCCTCCTCTTATTATAACAAACATATGGCCGATCGGCCCTTCCTCTTGTTACATATGGTCTTGCGCTTCGCATAACAAGCCATACAAGAGGAGAAAACAAGCATTCTAGGTGACGCCAATTGGAAGAATAGGAACCTACCTTTGGCAACTTGGAGAATCCCTGAGCACGCTCTCAATCAAAGCAATGGAGACGACATATCTCCATTTATAAAGAAGCAGCATCCTCAAGTCCAATTCCTAATCATATTCGATTATCATCTGTAAAAAGGTTTCTCAAGATGATAATCATCGAGGTGGTGTCAAGCCGATTCAAACTGGGAAAGATGTCTTTGAGGAGTTATGTGGTTCATATGATTGCGGTTACAAAGTTCTTCTGGCTGAGACAACAGGTTCATGTTAAACATTATCATGCGAGCTGCGCATCAGTCCGCATGCAGAAACAATCCTGCATGGGTAGCCTTGCGAGATGACCTCGCGAGATGGGTAAAGCCCCAAAGCAAAGGCGAGGTGACTTCGCATCAAAGCATAAAACCTAAGGGGTGACGAGGTGACTTCACATCAAAGCAGAAACCCTAAGGGGTGGCGAGGTGACATTCGCAGCAAAGCAGAAGCCTTAAGGGGTGGCGAGGTGGCATTCGTGTCAAAGCAGAAACCCTAAGTGGTGACGAGGTGGCATTCATAGCAAAGCAGAAGCCCTAACCGGTGGCGAGGTGACATTCGCGTCAAAGCAGAAACCCTAAGGGGTGGCGAGGTGACTTTGTGTCAAAGTAGAAGCTCTAAGCGTGATGACTTTGCAGAGAAGAGATAATCCAGGTGTGACAAGATGACGTCACAGGCGAGATCCCTCCATGCAGAAGTTTTAGCTCACACGCAAGCACGCGGAGTCCGCTTACAAAACATACACGCGGAGTTCGCTTACAAGCATACACGCGAGGTCCGCATGCAGGCGGAGTCCGCTTACACGCGGAGACAAGATTTGCAGATCACCTACGCCACTATCAAGAGTTGTGGCTAAGGCAATTCAAGCCTCTTGGTCACATTGAAGCATCACCTATTTCAGAGGCACAAATCAAATCAGCAGACACTCTACCAAATTGAGTGTCCACAAAAAATACGGTTGATGGATTCAAAAATACATCTGTCAAACCCAAAACTGGCACTAATTAAGCCACAAAGCCTACAAATCCTACAAACCTCAAGAACTACGATCGGTTTAATCCCACAAGGGGGTACGTAGGTAATCTAGCAAACTACTAGATGCAACCACAATTCCAAACAGAATCCCTGACACCATCAGTCAAATTCATATAGTTCAAATGACTCTGGTCAAATTCCTAAAATACCAGAAAAATAACCAAACTTCTTTGAACTACATTGGTTTGATCCCTTCATAGGGTATGTAGGCAGTCTGGATTTAAATCTAGATGCAACCACCAATCCAAATAAATTCCCGGATCGCCTGAAGCCAGAATCACGCTCTTAAGCTCAAATGCCTCCAGACACAAATCCAAACACAAAAAAGCCCTCCAACGAGTCATTCACTTGTTGGAACTCTCGAACTACGAGTGACTTGATTCACTCCGAGGTACGTAGGCAACCCATTCCCGAATGCGGCTGCAGTCGCAAGAACAAACAAACCTACAATAGTCTCTTAATAAACGGAATCAAAGGGTGTTCCCTTGTAACAAGGGATTGTAATTAAAAGACACATTCTGTCTTGAATGGGTCGAACCAGACATAATAAAACTCTATCTTAACTAATGGGATATAGTGAAATTGTGTTGGGTATATATATTGTTTACCATTTTTGTCCAACAGGGGTATGGACTACAAAAATATAAGTCAGAAAATGGTTGAGATTCATATATTCACCATTGATCTTATACATATCTAGCTTAGGACGTGCTGTTTGTTTTATCATCTTGTAAAAATTTGAACGGCTGCATAAACCCCAAGATAGATTAGTAACACATCCTCCTAGGCCTGGCAACATTCTCGTACATGATCGTAGAATTTTCCGTTATTCATTACAAAATTGAAAAAGTGTAGGAACAAGTTTGAAATTCAGATAGAATTTTGTAGTCGAACAGCCTTTTCTCATATTGATTTCATTGAACAAACATGTTCAAGTATAGTCTCGTATGTTCTTGAAGCTGTGGATTGCGCTCTTTTAAGCCTATTTTGATGATTGCTACATTTTACGAATTACATAGTTCTAGCAATCTTCAACTATTATCTGTTGCAGGATGATATGCTGTGAGGTTCCTATCTTCAGTTACTTTTTTCTCCTAGATTTTGATGTTGTCTCTTTATACCTTTTCTCTGTTGTTTTCGTGTTTGACTAGTTATTTGACGGATTTACTATACCTTGGATGAGGTTCTGCTAATTACTAATTTGTGCCATGAATCATGGTTTACACTTTACACGAGTTCTTCAGATTCTTAACTACATCTACCAACAAAATGTTACTTGTTGCATCGCAGAGACTGCATATCCTGACAACATGGCCCTGATTTTCATATATTCGGCTTTCATAAAGGGCGATCAAACCTACTTTGATATCAAGTTAGCTGGTGGTGCCGATGCCACAAAACTTTATCCAGAACTGAATCATACAACGATCAGTCAATATATAGACACCCTATTGTGAGTGTTTTTCGCCCCCTATGAAAATTGCAACCTTGAGTGGCCCTAGCCTGAAAAAGTAATTTCAGCCTCCTTTAGATTTTCACTGTTTAATAGAATGCAAACAAGTTCAGATTACTGGTGTTTAGGAGTCTTCGACCTAAGCAAGCTATACAGTCAATTGAACCTCTTGCTACAAATGAACAATATAATATCTTTACATTGGAGTAGTACTATCTGTTCTCAAGGTCTTCTGAAGTGGAACTGTCAATTGCATCAAGCTTTGAAATGTTTAACAGAGAAAACATGGTTAGCGTTACTGACAGGACCCACCCCGGATTTTACCCTAAAACCGGTGGTAAATCCTGCGGGGTCCACCTCCAAAGAAAATTTACCTAAAATTCGATTAAACCTTCCTTGAAAATGGACAACCCTTACATGAAAATCCAACTTGACATTTCTAAACCAAACAACAAGGACAACATAAAATTACTAGCGGGTTATCAGAGCGCATCTAAGAAGGAGCGGATGACCATGAATAAAGATGAAGCGGAAGCAGCCTCTGACTACTAGACTAAGCCTTGAACCCATGTACGCTCGACCTCAATTTAACTTAGCCTGCAAACTGGGCATTTGAAAACAAAGGGCCCAGGGAAAAGTAATATAAAAACGTTAGAGTGAGTGGACGAAAAATAAACAAATAACTGATCGCAACATAACTAACCAAACTTAATTACTTTCCCATTTTCTAATAATCAAGAAATCTGTTGCATGCAAGTGTTGATAAAATCTTCATAAGGAAAATCCCAAAGAAACGGACTAGCCCCGCTAGTCAAAATATTGACAAAGATAAATACTAACCTTCATTGAAGGAGGTACCAAAACAAGGGACTAGCCCCGCTAGTCAAATCGACAACGATAAATAAGAAACAGCTATAGCCATATAAGTGAGTCTCCCAGACTCGGTTGCCTCCCAGGCAATAATACTCTCATACTCCCTACACCTTCATGTTATGATAACATAGAGGAGTAGGGCTTGCGTGATGTCGTCGACTACATCACATCACCCGAAGGCGGAAAGGGCTTGAGTAACCCCACTTAAAACGTGGAAGTTACATCGCCTCGAAAGGCGGAACAACATGCTAGCATGAATAATATCGATTCAACAAGTATGGCATAAATAAAGAAACATAATCCATGTGAGTTTCCCCGAAACTCATAATTAAAGCATAAGTACGATTCCCAACCGTACTCAAAGAATTCAAAGAGTAAAGAGACTAATTAAATTCAACGACGTGTCCCACACGTTAAAATGCTCAATGAAATAAATAACTTCAATGATTATCATCTTTCCAAAAACCAAATAATATGCAATTCAGTATGAAACCTCAAATCCAGAAATCATAAAGAAAAACCAAACTCAAATCTCGTATTATCAATCCGAGCTCAAATCATAAATTATGACCAACATTTAATCCATGCATCAATCTCGAATAAGTTCCAAGATCATTTCATATACCGAAGTTATAATATATGCTCGGAAAATAAAATACTAAATTATAAAATCTTGCATGCATAATAATTAAAAACTAAAATGTCCACTCACAGTGCTCGGCTATGCTTGCCGACGACCCGAGGCTTCCTCCAATGATCCATCTCACGTCCTGAACAATAATTAACCTTAATTCTCATTCAACAATAAAACTTCAATAAATAATTACATAAAATTAAGAGTCTAAAATCCATCCTCTTCTTTGCCCATTTTCTCCATCCTTAATCCAATATAACTCACGATTCAACATAATCACCAAAAACCAAAAATTAGCCTTAAACACATTTTAAAACCGGCTAACCCAAAAATCGGCACTCCAAATTAAATACCGTCAAATTCTTTAACCATCGAAAACTCCTAAACCTTATCAAAACTCCTCCAAAAATTATAAAACTCATTCCATACTACTCCTCATCAAAATCTCTACAAAAAATATTTTCCCGGCGGCGGCGCCGGCAGCAGCGGCCGGCAGCAGCTCCGCCGGCAGCGGCGGCCGGCAGCCGTTTTCCGGCGACCTCCAATGCTTCTCAAATTTTGACAGAATAATCCTCTCATCATACCCAACAACTTTCATAACTAGCACTTAGTCCAATTTTGAGGCTAACTAGGGCAATCGAACTAAAACATCCATAAATCCCTAAAACTTTCAATTATACAAATCACCCTAACGAGATCGAAATAGACCGATTCCTTTGGAGGGATTACTCACCTTGATGAGGGCTACAAAATGAGCCAAGAATCACGGCCTATGGTGGCCGAAGGACGGAGCTCCGGCGAAGTGTCGATCGGCGGCTTCCGGCGGCTTTTCTCCTCTCCGGTTGCTCTACCGGCTCGGATGGTTGGCCGGGGAGAGAGAGGAGGCGACGGGGGTCCTTCCTGGGCCGGAACGGCAGTCCGTCGTTGGCGGGACGGCCGCGGGCGACGAGGAGACTTTCCGACGGGAGGGAGCTCGGGCTCGGGAAGAAGAACAGAAGAGAAAAGAAGAGAAAATAAGGAAGAAGAGAAGAGAAAAAAAAGAAAGGGCTCGGGCTTGGGCTGCCACCCCCGGCCCAACTCTCAACCCAACTCAAAAATAAGCCCACTTCAAAATTACCCATTTTTACCGACACGAAAACTTTACCATTAATTTCATAACTTTACCATGCTTACTCCGAATTTAACGCGTGGCATGTCTACGAACTCGTAACCACATCCTCTACAACTTTCATGAAGAAAGTTTTCTCATAATAATTTTCCTACAAAAAATCAACCCTATGGTCCTTAAGGGTAAATAGTTACTCATCCCGGTAAAAATCCGAAGTAATACCAACGGTAAATAACCGTAAAATAATTTAAGAACCGGGATGTGTCAATTCTCCCCTCCTTATAAAAATTTCGCCCTCAAAATTTCAAATCATACAAAAGAGGCGAAGGTTACTGCTCTTCACCTCAGTTTCCAATAAACGCTAAGCTAAAATCATCTATCATCAAAGCTCTTCAAATTTTCTCCTATCCCAAAATTACACCTTGTTCCCTTGAAGAAACAATTAGTTGAATTCTTCTCCACTTACTTGGCACATCATAACTTATCTTCCAAACCTGAGGCGAGTGCATATACTTTAACAAACCTCGAGTTAAGGATCAACCGGCATACTCTGCCAACGTTCCACATGACACCACTCACGCAATACACTTAGCTCTTTGAATTATCTTCCATTGATTGAATGGCTTGCCCGAAATAATTATTATGATACATAACCTCAATTTATACGGATGACTTTGTCCCTCGTCAAGTTAATAAGGTCATTAAATTTTGTGATTCACAATACCATCTTACTTCCGTCACCAATTATTCAAAACAAAACTCGATTATTCGCATCAAAAAGGACTTTCACCACCTATATGATTTGTCTTAATCGTTACGACGATCGACAAATACCTCCCTTGTTGCCAGATTACGCTAATGCGATCTATGATACCAAACTCTTATTCCGAATACCTCTTGTATCTCAAATCGTATCCATACACGATGACCTCCCAGGTCCTACACGGATCAAAAGTGGTCCCACCACAATACAATCCCGTATGAATACTCATCACAAGAATGTTATTTAACATGATCTAACAAAATTTTTTGCCATTTATGCCAGTGGATAACAAGCCTTGTCTCAAAATATTTCCTGAATTATCAAGAATCTTCTTCCTTAAAGCTATACCACCAGCCAATCATAACATTAAATCCCAGAATTCACCTCGCGAATTAATCATTACTAACCAATAATAACCGTTCGAATCACATCCCTCAATAATAAATTCAACAGTAGCCACCATCAACAACTTACAAGCACAAGAAAATAACACATTCGAAATCGACCACATACCAGAAACTGACACCTCTAAAATGAAGAAAATATGATGACTTGGCTTAGAAGATACGAGTATCCTCTCGTACTAACCAATTTGTTCTTACTTGTATGCAGACGAGCCTTTAGATGGCAAGACCTATTCCCCGAATAAGAAGAGATGAGTTATTCATTATTTACAGCGACAATTCATGTTGCTTGACTAAACATCGAGATCCATGCAAGCAAATTACCTCCCTCAAGCATTGACAATTCTGCTCCCCAAGCCACACTTCTTATTCGGGTTCAAACGCGACCACAAATCCAATAGCTAAAATCATATTGCAAGAAAGATTTTTAAATTCCAGAACCTCTGAACGGTTCCAGCATACATCTCTTTCCACTTCCCTATCAATTAGTCCGAGGACCGAACACGATCCACAAAACCGTTATGGTCAAAATTCTTGCAAACGCTGGTTGCTACGACGGCTAAGCCCAAAAGTTCTGACCAGCGTATCAACGACAACAAAATCATATCTAAGTTGACTTTATTACTAGTCACAAGCAGCGACATCCGTAAACATCATTTAACATAACCTACAGTTCAACACCACTATTAAGCTGAGCTCCCAAAACTCTAAGTTAACTATCAGACGTCAAAATTAGTTACCACTCCAGAACCACTACTACAATATGTGGTTTATCAGCCGCTGAAACTGTAAGAGCAAGAATATATCGAAACTCAAATAATTTCCATAAATCAATGCAAAGATTAATCCATGCATCAATTATCTAATAAATTCAAAGACCTCTCAAATCAAACTTGGATCAATAAGTGGTCCCACCACAATACGATCCCGAGAAGAGACGTCGTTCAACCTATCCATATATCTACTATTCACCATATTAAATTTCTTAATAAACCTTAACTCGAAATGCTTCTTTAGTCAACAGGGGAAAACCTTCTTCCATAAGGCTACACATAAAATATACCTACAACGACACAAACCATTTATTCAACATTTCCACACGACTCTCAAGCTATCACGCAAAACTTACGGCTCCCTGATTCATCGCCTAATTGAACTCCAGCTCACTTAGGATCACCACTGGATTTATCCCTAATTCAAGTTTATGACACAATAACCAATTCATTATTTACCTCGGAACTTCGACAAACTAACTAGAATTTCTAACCTTCAAATCATAGAGCTTGAATTCGCACTCCATAATTTCAAGCTCTGAGGATATTACTCAAAACTACAACATAAATAATTTATATACTTCCACTACACCACAACTAAAACTCTGATCCACTTCACCGAAATAGATAAAAGGGGAGTGAACAGATCCTCCCATTGATGTGTCATAGCTAGCCACCAATTGCCAAAGAAGTGATGCTAATAAACCAACTTCGATAACAAATTCAATACTTATATCAACCACTCGGAACGTCACTGCTTGAAACTACTATGGACACCCATACTCTTACTCCATGATTCGGTGGGCTTTATTCCATCCCTGCCTCAACCACCAACTCTACGCAACTATTTTTGAATACCCTTAACAACACATATTAAATTCACCATGTGTTGTCATAAGGCCGGAGTGACCACAACCATCTTACTCTCACTCCTCTATTTCAAACTTGCTTGGAACTCAAAACATGTAGTGCCACCATTCAACTTCTAAAATTCCCTGAGTGTGGCACAACGAGGAGTTGTCACAACACACTGACTAATGACTTTCGTGACACCAACAACCCTAAATGAATCCAAGTCATTATACTTAGTGCTTTAACCAACTTCAACTTACCCACAATAGAGACCAAAAATCATCAGAAATCATACTATTCATCGACTACTATTATCCATCATTTTCGAAATATATAACCACTACCATCTTAATAAGAAGTCACTACCAGAAAATAGTTCTTGGCCGACGAAAAAAAATCGTCGCCCTGTTTAAAAATTTCGTCGCCTAAGTACTTAGGCGACGACATGTCGTCGGCCAAGAAGTCGTCGCCAGAAGTCCGTCGGTGAAGAACTTGGGCGACGACATTTAATTCCGTCGTCGCCTAAGAGTAATTCTTAGGCGACGATACTAATTTCGTCGCCTAAAATATACCTCTCGTCGCCCAAAAATATTCGTCGCCCAAGATTTAACACCTTGGCCGACGAAATTTTTTTTCGTCGCTTAAGATCTTCTGACCTTGGGCGACGAAAATAAATATTTCGTCGCCTAAGATCACTACATCTTAGGCGACGATATTATTTTTCGTCGGCCAAGGTGTTAAATCTTGGGCGACGATTTATAGATTTCGTCGCCTAAGATATATTTAAATTTTTTTTAAAAAAATAATTAAATAATTATTTTAAATATATAAATAATGTTTTTTTAATTTTTGTCATTATTTTTTTTTTCGGCATTTCTTTAAAGTTTTCTAATACTAAAATTTAATTAAAAATAACACAAATTTATAAATTTATAAATAATTTATTACAAAAATTCTGCCTATGGATCGAGAAACCCAAAATCTAACTCATCATTCCCGTTCGGAGGGTCCTGAGGCGGCGGCTGGTCAGGCTGAGGAGGCTGCTGCTGAGGCTGGGGCCACTGAGGATGCCACTGAGGTAATGGTATAGGCGTAGGCATGGGCGGAAACGGCTGTCCGGCCGCAAGTGCAGACATGCAGGCAGTCATCCACTGTCCCATAGCCGCCTGGTTGGCATTGGTGACTTCATTCACCCGCTCCATATGCGCAGCATTGGAAGCCGCATATGATTCCGCCATCGCCGCCATCTCCCTCGCTCTTTGGGCTTCCAGCTCAGACTCTCTCGCTCTTTGGGCTTCCAGCTCAGACTGTAGGCTTGCGAACTGATCCTGTAGCCGAGTGGTCTGGCTGTTGCTGCTTGAGGCTCCGGCGGCTCCCTTGCGCTGAAATCCTGGCGTCGTCTTCAGGATCCCCTTTCCAGCGTCTCCCATACCCCGGCAGTAGTAGGTGTTGGAGCGCTGCGCGAAGGCAGTGGCCATAATCCGCGCCCCAACGGTAGGATCTGAAGTGTCGATCCTGGACATGGCCTCTGACATGTCATCCTCTGCCGTGCCCGGCCATGTGTCGTTCACCATGCCTCTGATGACCTCTTGCTCCGCCTCCCTCACCCTCGCCTAAATGGATATATTATAAAAATATATTAATATACATTTAATAAAATGTAATTAAAATTAAAAATTAGTAAATATAAGGAACTTACAAGATCCTCCTCAGAATGAGGATATGCCCTCTGAAAGGTCCCCACATAGGGGTTCTCCTCTGGCCGCTCTCGCCGCACGTCGTCCATGATGGCCGAAAACGGCCTCGAACCGGCACGATGGTTGGTTGTGTTCTGTTGCCGGTTCTCAGCGTTCACCCGGGCGAGATGCTTTTTAAAAAAAAAATTATCGTTAGTAAATATTTAAAAACATACAATTATAATTAATTCACTAATTAAATATTCAAATTTGTTTACGAATTACCTGTTTGTGAGGGTCGTTGAACTGCGTGACAAGAAGCCACCGCCACTCGTACTCCCGATACTCGAACTCCTTCGGGGTACCCGAACGGTCGCTCCCGTACTTCTTCCAGTGTTCCCGGAGGTCGTGCTTCCACTCCTTGAACCTACATATACAAAAAAAATATTAATAATTTTATTAAAAAAATAAAATTTAATAAATTATTAAATAGCTAGAGGTACCTCTCCCTATGGGTCTTGTCCGCCCAGTCACGTCCCTCCTCGGGAACCACAAACCATTGCTGCATTACCACTTGTTAGTATTTTTTTCGATAATGAAATAATTTATTAGTTAAAAAAATAGTTAAAAAAAAGGTAATTGATTGAGTAAACTCACCGACATCGACTGATGGAGCATCTCCTTCACTCCATCAGGAACCTGGCTCCAGACTCCCCACAACATAGGAAGTCTGGAGCGGATGGTGCCTCCCGCGGCGCGCGTGTACCGGTTTCCCAACGCGGCGTCCACCGGTTTCCCGTTGGAAAACGGGATGGCGATCCGTCCAGCGGACTCGACCGCCCTATCGAGTCCCTTGTTGCTGACGGTGCCTCTCCTGTTCCGCCTTCTCGTTCCAGCGGCTGTGACATTGTGAATCAAATTTAATATTAATAATACATTTTTACAAAAAAAAAATGTAAATCGAAAAAAAAGTAATAATAAATTACCTGAGCATGAGGCTGAGCCGACGGATTCGTCTTCGTCCGCCTGCTCGGAGACCCTCACGGGATGAAGAGGCGTGGGAAACTCCCGGTAGATATAGGCCTCGTGCGGTGCCACATGCGGGAGCTGCTCCCGAATCGGTCGACCCTCCTCATCGACGCGAGGTATCGCCGGTATCGTCGGAGGAAGGAAGAGGCCGGACGGCACCATAGGGACCCCGGATGACCCGCCATCACCGTCGGTCGGGGACGACTGTGTGGGGGCGTCGCTGCGGGATCGCGACCGGCGAAGTATGGGTGGATGACGAGGAGCCGTCGCTGCGGGACCCGACTGCCCAGCAGAACCCGAGCCGCTCGCGCCACCCATCAGTTGCGCATGTCGGGCCGTCAACTGCCACGGAAACCCGATCGACGGTGATTCCGACGGGTTGTTTGAGGTACCGTCCGAGCCGTCTTGTCCAGAAGTTCTTCTCTTGGCCATCCTGTTTAAAATAACCATAAATTTATTAAAAATATTTTACCGTCTTAAAATAACCATAAATTTATTAAAAATATTTTACCGTCTTATAATAATTTAATAAGTATTATAGGATTTATTATTTTTTTTATTCACATAACAAATTATTTACATTAATAAGGGCTTATTATATCACAAAAATTAATTTACGAATATTTACATCCTTACTCAAAAATAATCCATTATTTCTTACAAACCCTAAACCCTAAATAAACCCTAAACCGTAAACCCTAAACCCTAAATAAACCCTAAATTATTTAATCATTTACAATCCTAAACCCTATGCCCTAAACCGTAAACCGTAAACCCTAAACCGTACATCACAATTTACAATTATCACAACAACAAACATTTACAATTATCACAACAACAACAATTTACAATTATCACAACAACAACAATTTACAATTTACAATTATCACAACAACAACAACAACAACAATTTACAATTATTACAACAACAAAAACAATTAAAACCAATTTAGGGTTTTAGGGTTATACCTTAAATTGTGGGTCGGCGTCGGGGTCGGGGTTCCGAATTGGGGTCGGGGTCGGGGTCGGAGAGAGGGAGAGAGAGAGGGCAGAGAGAGGATTTTCGGAGAGAGAGAGAGAATATGCTTGGCGGCTGAAGAAATGGTTAGGGTTTCCGAATTTTTGCCTTTTATACTGGCGTTCTTGGGCGACGATTCTGTAAAAATCGTCGGCCTGTTTTGTAAAAATCGTCGCCCTGTTTTTTAAAAATCGTCGGCCAAGATAGTATATTTGGGCGACGATATTCTTCACTATAAATATCGTCGCCCAAGATGAAGAAAATCGTCGGCCAAGATAGTATACTTGGGCGACGACATTCTTCATTATAAATTTCGTCGCCCAAGATGAAGAAAATCGTCGGCCAAGAGTTCTATCATAAAATTCAGACTATTTGACCATCCAAATCACGTAATCTGGCCGGACCTTCAACTGAGAATAGTTTCCAATCGACGAGACTCTTACGGGGCTATAAAAATTTGGTAAAAAATAAATAACCGGGATAGGGCTACCACTAGGCAGAAATAAATGTGTTTCGTGCGACCGGAACAACCGGCACCGAAACTTTACCGGAATATCTTCATTTTGCACGGGTTGACGTATTTCACCGTTCCGGTCATATCTTATTTCACGACTTTTTTGCGTTTGAGGCCTCTACGTATACGTTGTCTTCAAAACGACACTTAAACTAAACACTTATATAAAAAAGTTATACAACATTAGTACATATAACGTGAGTTTATTGATCGGAGAAGAGGAACTGAAAACCGACCGTCAGATTTGACCAGCATAACGAATTACGTAGGTGGAAAAAAATTCAGCTCCATCTGACAAAGATAAGGGCTCGATCCGTCCGGTCAATCGGCGCGGTCAAACCCCTAAACGGACGGAAACGGCTATTCGACCCTCCAAATCACGTAATCTGGCCGGATCTTCAACTGAGAATAGTTTCCAATCGACGAGACTCTTACGGGGCTATAAAAATTTGGTAAAAAATAAATAACCGGGATAGGGCTACCACTAGGCAGAAATAAATGTGTTTCGTGCGACCGGAACAACCGGCACCGAAACTTTACCGGAATATCTTCATTTTTCACGGGTTGACGTATTTCACCGTTCCGGTCATATCTTATTTCACGACTTTTTTGCGTTTGAGGCCTCTACGTATACGTTGTCTTCAAAACGACACTTAAACTAAACACTTATATAAAAAAGTTATACAACATTAGTACATATAACGTGAGTTTATTGATCGGAGAAGAGGAACTGAAAACCGACCGTCAGATTTGACCAGCATAACGAATTACGTAGGTGGAAAAAAATTCAGCTCCATCTGACAAAGATAAGGGCTCGATCCGTCCGGTCAATCGGCGCGGTCAAACCCCTAAACGGACGGAAACGGCTATTCGACCCTCCAAATCACGTAATCTGGCCGGACCTTCAACTGAGAATAGTTTCCAATCGACGAGACTCTTACGGGGCTATAAAAATTTGGTAAAAAATAAATACCCGGGATATTTATTTTAATTATTCAAATGAAATTTAAATGTGTTTCATTTTATTTTAATTATTCGGATTACTCTTGGCCGACGAAATTGGGTTAATTCGTCGGCCAAGATAATACTTGGGCGACGATATTTGTTAAAATCGTCGCCCAAGAGTAAAAATAAAAATTTCTTTACAATGAAATTTAAATGTGCTTTATTTATTTTAATTATTCGGATTAATCTTGGCCGACGAAATTAGGCTAATTCGTCGGCCAAGATGATACTTGTGCGACGATATTTGTTAAAATCGTCGCCCAAGAGTAAAAATAAAAATTTCTTTACAATGAAATTTAAATGTGCTTTATTTATTTTAATTATTCGGATTAATCTTGGCCGACGAAATTAGGCTAATTCGTCGGCCAAGATGATACTTGGGCGACGATATTTGTTAAAATCGTCGCCCAAGAGTAAAAATAAAAATTTAATATAATGAAATTTAAATGTGTTTTATTTTATTTTAATTATTCGGATTAATCTGGGCCGACGAAATTAGGCTAATTCGTCGGCCAAGATGATACTTGGGCGACGATATTTGTTAAAATCGTCGCCCAAGAGTAAAAATAAAAATTTCTTTACAATGAAATTTAAATGTGCTTTATTTATTTTAGTACAAACATATTCTTTTAGTATACAAACAATTACAAAGCTAAGGCTCAATTATAACTAAGCTAAGGCTCGTAATCTGAGTCATCCGATGAGTCTTCTTCGGTATCGGAATTAATATCTGGTAATCTATGCCTTAATTCGTCGTCAGAGTCGTCGTCTGTTTCTTCATTTGGATCAACATCAATAAAGGTTGAATCTTCGTCACGAATTCTGAGCACTCGACCATGTTTAACATTATTTTGACGAACAGTAGCTACATCATGAATACCTACTGCGTTCGGCTCCTGGTACGCATCAGCCTCTGGCCCTGGAATGGTCACTCCAAGTGTAGCCGCCCGGTAAATGTTTCGAGGATGCACAATGTTCGCTATTTTCCACGCGTCACCCCTGGCGAGGTCATCAAGATAAAACACTTGTTTTACCGATGTCGCAAAAACAAACGGGTCATCTTCGTAGGCGCTTGTAGCAGTGTTGACCGATAAATTGCCGTACTGATCCATCTTCATGCTCTGTGCGCCTGTATCAAACCATCTACACTTGAACAGATGCACTTTCATGCCTTCCGCATAAACCAGTTCGACCACTGAATGGAGAACACCGTAATAGTCAAGGCCATGACCTTTCGCCATCACCCCAGAATTCTGTGTTCTTCGTCTGCTGTCTCTCTCTTCAGATACAAATTTCACGCCATTCACTATGCAAGTGGGATAAACTCTAGCCCGTTGCGGTTGCATCGCAAGAAGTAATAGTTCGTGCGACCAGTTTGGATTATCATCAGATTTAATCATGTCCATCTGTAACAGATATTGAACTGTAAATATCCGAAAATATATGCAATAGAAAATAATTACATATACACATATATATATATATATATAACAGGGAAGATTAAATTACGTACCCAGGTGCGAAAATAATTTGCGAACGTCATGTTGTGGTACTCGAGATCACCATCAACTTCCGGAAAATGTAGGTGCAACTCTTTCCAATATTTAACTTCTTCACAATTGATTAGTACCCACCAGTGCGCTATGGCTATCTCTTCATCCGACAATGCATACTCGGCGGACAGTCGTGCTCCACCAACTTCGACATCACTGGAAACTATAGAGAGATTGAACCGCGGCGCATGTTCCTCCATGGCTTGCGGAGCTCCCAACGACGCTCCTAAATACAACTTCATGTAGGTGACGCATTCATGCGCAATATATGCTTCAGCTATACATCCTTCAGGCGCGGATTTATTAGTGACATAATCTTTGTACTCACCAAGTTGCCTGTAAATATAAGATTGCAAACTATACGTTACAATTATTGAACATGTACGTACATATATGTATTCTGGAGATGTAAGTGAATAAAACATACCTTTCCATGGGATACATCCAAGTGAAGTGTACTGGACCGGTAAGCAACAATTGCTGGGGAAGATGGATCATCAGGTGAGGCATGATATCGAAAAAATTTGGCGGAAAGATCCTCTCGAATTTACACATGATGTATATGATGTCTGCCTGCATTTCCCGAAGATCGGATTTTCTCACTTCCCTTGTGCACAACTTCATGAAGAATCTTGACAGTGCTACTAACGGCTCCACAACCTGGCCAACCACACATCACAAATTTAATATAAAATCCATTTACGACAGGTTAACCGTAATTTTAACCACAAATTTACCTGACGGTGAAGGAACGGTCGAATGAAAACAGGGAAGAGACGTTGTAGCAGAATATGACAGTCATGACTCTTCAAGCCGTATATCTTATTCTCCCGCAAGTTCACACACCGGGCTATATTTCCTGCAACGCCTGAGGGATACGTCACACAACTCATCCACCTGAAGATCTGGGTCTTCTGATCAGGCTTCACGGTGTAAGGAGCCCAAGGCATCTTTTTCTTCCCCTCTTTCAGCCAAAGATGTTTTCTGATTCCCATTTTCTTAAGATCAACGCGTGCCTTAGGACCGTCTTTCGTCTTCCCCTCCAAGTTGAGCACTGTACCTACCACACTGTCGCAGACATTCTTCTCTATGTGCATCACATCTAGGTAGTGCCTGATCAACAGCGTACTCCAGTACGGGAGTTCCCAAAATATGCTCTTATGTGTCCAGAATTTGTACCTGTCTGGTCTTTCAGGTATTCTGGCCACAATATCGGGATGATTGCTGAGCTGCCCAAAATCATACTCATCCAGCACTGCTAAAATCTCTTCCCCCGACCATCTATGCGGCTCCACACCTCTCTCTTCGGTCCCATCAAATGCCCCGGTATCTATCCGCCAGGGGTGATCATGTGGTAGGTAAGCACGGTGACCCATCCGGACTATCTTGTTGCAATGATTGCTGCACCCCTAGGAGCTAAGGCACTTAGGACAAGCCTTGTATCCCCTAACAACGTTGCCGGACAACATCCCACGTGCAGGAAAATCACTGATGGTACCAACAATCATGACATGCATCTGGAACATCTCCTTTTTGTGGGAGTCATAAGTGGGATGACCAACCTCCCAAAGCAATTTACACTCTTCAATCAGCGGTCTCATATACACATCGAGACACTTCCCTGGATAACAACAACAACCACAACAAATTCAGATAACGACTATATATGACCAACAATATAGAACAAAAACAATAAATGGAGAGGTGTTGAACCAACAGCAATATATACAATATGAAGGGAAAGTAGATACCTGGATAACCGGGCCCCGGAATCAATAAGGTCAACATGTTGTATTCCTTCTTCATGCACATCCATGGAGGAAGGTTGTAAGGCACCAAAATGACCGGCCATATACTGTACGAAAGACTCATGGTCCCAAAAGGGTTGAACCTGTCGGATGACAGCCCGAGCCTCACATTCCTCACCTCTGAAGCAAAATGAGGAAACTCCCTGTCTATATGCTTCCACGCCTCCCCGTCAGCAGGGTGTACCATGAGGTCTTCGTCATGCACCTCCCTCACAGCGTGCCATCTCATAGCTTCGGCCGTCTTTGAAGACATATACAACCGCTCCAGCCTATCCCTCAACGGGAAATAGCGAAGTACCTTAACAGGTTTCCTGTTGCCTGCGGGAGTCCGCTTATACCTGTCGGTCCCACATACCGGACAACGATGAAGGCCTTCAAGGTCATTACCGTCTGCATCTTTACCCCAGAATAGAACGCAGTCATATCTGCATGCATGGATCTTGATGTAGGAAAGCCCGAGATCTCTCAAGATACGACGGACCTTATGATGCGTGGTGGGATGACGATGACCGTCGGGCAGGAGCGAAGCAGCGTACTGTAGATACCTATCAACAGCCGTCACGGTCGATTTTGTGTCAACCTTGATATGCATCACCTCCATCACACACTGAAGAACGGTCTTCTCATGACCTGGGCACAGAGGGGTCTGTTGGAAAGCAATAAGTCTGTTGTACTTGGCTATACCGGCAGTGTTGACACCTCTAGGGACGGCCTGCATCGGCGCCTGAGGAATGTGCTGTCGTTCAGGGCATACACCGCTGTCATGAGGAAACATGTCGTTGATGAAGGTCGTTGTTGGATCGTTGGATGTACTGCCCGTCTCATCAAACTGTCCATGATCATGCGGGCGTGATGAGGTTTCACCGTGATATATCCAACATGTGTAACGTTCCCAGAATCCGTTACTCTTCAGGTGGTCTCATACTGTCCCCAACGGAAATCGATACATATCACTGCGACACTTACACATCTTGCACGGGCAATAGAACATGCCACTCCCGTCAGCATTGCCCTGCGCATATTGCATAAAATCCCAAACTCCTTCAGCATATTTTCTGTGATATCTTGGAAGAGAAATCCAACTCTTATCCATATCCTGAAAATAACACATATATATATCAATATTTAATGAACATATCTTTTATATATATATATATTAATGTAATACAACATACTAATTATTAATTATATATATCTAGTTCGAGCGGATTCCGTGGTTTCAGAAGGCAAGTGTCAATGTCACGGAGGGCGAACCCCCTACAGGAACCAGGCAGGACTCGTTTGTGATCACGGAGGCGAACCCCTATCGACCCCTTCACCGAGAAGAGTGGTCAGTTTGTGATCTTGAGATCCAGTTAAACAAACCTGTGAACCATATCTATGACAGAACGGCCCCTTACTCAGCTTGGAACAAACTCTATGCATATATATATATATATATATATATATCATTAATTCAACTCAAATAAAACTGAAAATCAATATATATATATGCACATATATATATGTGCATATATATGCATATATATATGTACGTACCTGGGAGTAGCTCCACAAACTATGTATGGACAAATTTCCACAACACCGAACGATTTGAAGAACTAGGGAAATTTATGTTTAAAATTTTCAAAGTTCTCATTCTTCTATCCCGCCTCACAATATATAGAAGAATCTTGGGCGACGAAATATTTGAGTTTCGTCGCCTAAGAATGAAAAATCTTGGGCGACGAAATATCTCAGTTTCGTCGCCTAAGGATAAAAACTTAGGCGACGAAATAAATATCTTAGGCGACGAAATATTGTTTCGTCGCCCTAGTTTCTCTCTTAGCCGACGAAATGTATTCTTAGGCGACGATTTTATTTTCGTCGCCTAAAGTTGGACTTTAGGCGACGATTTTTTTCCCTTGGGCGACGAAAAAAAAAATCGTCGCCTAAGTTCCCTCTTAGGCGACGAAAAAAAAAATCGTCGCCCGGTTTTTTTTGTTTCGTCGCCCAAGACCCATTTTCTGGTAGTGAGTACTAAGGATAAAAACATATTCATAGTTAAAGTTGTAGGAACCAAAACGCGCTACCATAACCAGATCTATACCAAAATGTTCCCAACTGATTTCTTCTGTAGTTAAAGTAGCCGATAAAATTGGCATTCAGTCAAGACTTCCCCAAATTGATATTTAGCTTTTTATATAGTCACTTCCTGCAACCCAATACTAGTCACAATTTCCACATGACTAATTCACTCAAGATTAGGGTCTTCAACAATTCATAAAGGTACCCTTTAGGTACCCCACCATATTACTTCAACAAACTTTAACATTAATAAAATACGCAACTACTTCGAACTTTCCCTCTAAACTTTTCTCTCCCAAAAATCACATAATTGATTCCAAGATCTCCCATCAGTCTACTTGGACTCCAATCCTGTCCATTGAACATGGAAAGCTCCAAGGCATGAATCAAACATTTCACCAACGGCATAATCAAACAAACTGCCCAACCTAGCACCTTAAACGTAAACCAACCAATTGTTGGACAAAGAAAGGAATGCGATCAAACTTTTGAGTTCCTAACTCGCAACCGAACTCTAACAATTTATGGTATTAAACCAATGACCCATGGAAAAGTGGTAACCTATAAACCTTTTAATCACACAAAGCAGGATGATCACTTAAGAGGTCGGTGTACAGAGGCATAGTCTTGAAGATGCAAACATTTATGGCACCATACTGTCCATAAATAAGATAAGAACAACTACCTCACATACTTAATAAACACTTAGCATCCATGCAAAAAATGCTAATGGATCCGCCGCGGTCGGACCATCACTCTGTAGACACTAAGTATTACCAAGTATATGAGATAGTGACAGGAAATCGGATAACCTAATGCTCTGATACCAATTGACAGGACCCACCCCGGATTTTACCCTGAAACCCGTGGTAAATCCTGCAGGGTCCACCTCCAAGGAAAATTTACCTAAAATTCGATTAAACCTTCCTTGAAAATGGACAACCCTTACATGAAAATTCAACTTGACATTTCTAAACCAAACAACAAGGACAACATAAAATTACTAGCGGGTTATCAGAGTGCATCTAAGAAGGAGCGGATGACCATGAATAAAGATGAAGCGGAAGCAGCCTCTGACTACTAGACTAAGCCTTGAACCCATGTACGCTCGACCTCAATTTAACTTAGCCTGCAAACTGGGCATTTGAAAACAAAGGGCCCAGGGAAAAGTAATATAAAAACGTTAGAGTGAGTGGACGAAAAATAAACAAATAACTGATCGCAACATAACTAACCAAACTTAATTACTTTCCCATTTTCTAATAATCAAGAAATCTGTTGCATGCAAGTGTTGATAAAATCTTCATAAGGAAAATCCCAAAGAAACGGACTAGCCCCGCTAGTCAAAATATTGACAAAGATAAATACTAACCTTCATTGAAGGAGGTACCAAAACAAGGGACTAGCCCCGCTAGTCAAATCGACAACGATAAATAAGAAACAGCTATAGCCATATAAGTGAGTCTCCCAGACTCGGTTGCCTCCCTGGCAATAATACTCCCATACTCCCTACACCTTCATGTTATGATAACAGAGAGGAGTAGAGCTTGCGTGATGTCGTCGACTACATCACATCACCCGAAGGCGGAAAGGGCTTGAGTAACCCCACTTAAAACGTGGAAGTTACATCGCCTCGAAAGGCGGAACGACATGCTAGCATGAATAATATCGATCCAACAAGTATGGCATAAATAAAGAAACATAATCCATGTGAGTTTCCCCGAAACTCATAATTAAAGCATAAGTACGATTCCCAACCGTACTCAAAGAATTCAAAGAGTAAAGAGACTAATTAAATTCAACGACGTGTCCCACACGTTAAAATGCTCAATGAAATAAATAACTTCAATGATTATCATCTTTCCAAAAACCAAATAATATGCAATTCAGTACGTATGAAACCTCAAATCCAGAAATCATAAAGAAAAACCAAACTCAAATCTCGTATTATCAATCCGAGCTCAAATCATAAATTATGACCAACATTTAATCCATGCATCAATCTCGAATAAGTTCCAAGATCATTTCATATACCGAAGTTATAATATATGCTCGGAAAATAAAATACTAAATTATAAAATCTTGCATGCATAATAATTAAAAACTAAAATGTCCACTCACAGTGCTCGGCTATGCTTGCCGACGACCCGAGGCTTCCTCCAATGATCCATCTCACGTCCTGAACAATAATTAACCTTAATTCTCATTCAACAATAAAACTTCAATAAATAATTCCATAAAATTAAGAGTCTAAAATCCATCCTCTTCTTTCCCATTTTCTCCATCCTTAATCCAATATAACTCACGATTCAACATAATCACCAAAAACCAAAAATTAGCCTTAAACACATTTTAAAACCGGCTAACCCAAAAATCGGCACTCCAAATTAAATACCGTCAAATTCCTTAACCATCGAAAACTCCTAAACCTTATCAAAACTCCTCCAAAAATTATAAAACTCATTCCATACTACTCCTCATCAAAATCTCTACAAAAAATATTTTCCCGGCGGCGGCGCCGGCGGAAGCTCCGCCGGCAGCGGCGGCCGACAGCCGTTTTCCGGCGACCTCCAATGCTTCTCAAATTTTGACAGAATAATCCTCTCATCATACCCCACAACTTTCATAACTAGCACTTAGTCCAATTCTGAGGCTAACTAGGGCAATCGAACTAAAACATCCATAAATCTCTAAAACTTTCAATTATACAAATCACCCTAACGAGATCGAAATAGACCGATTCCTTTGGAGGGATTACTCACCTTGATTAGGGCTACAAAATGAGCCAAGAATCACGGCCTATGGTGGCCGAAGGACGGAGCTCCGGCGAAGTGTCGATCGGCGGCTTCCGGCGGCTTTTCTCCTCTCCGGTTGCTCTACCGGCTCGGATGGTTGGCCGGGGAGAGAGAGGAGGCGACGGGGGTCCTTCCTGGGCCGGAACGGCAGTCCGTCGTTGGCGGGACGGCTCCGGGCGACGAGGAGACTTTCCGACGAGAGGGAGCTCGGGCTCGGGAAGAAGAACAGAAGAGAAAAGAAGAGAAAAGGAAGAAGAGAAGAGAAAAAAAAGAAAGGGCTCGGGCTTGGGCTGCCACCCCCGGCCCAACTCTCTACCCAACTCAAAAATAAGCCCACTTCAAAATTACCCATTTTTACCGACACGAAAACTTTACCATTAATTTCATAACTTTACCATGCTTACTCTGAATTTAACGCGTGACATGTCTACGAACTCGTAACCACATCCTCTACAACTTTTATGAAGAAAGTTTTCTCATAATAATTTTCCTACAAAAAGTCAACCCTATGGTCCTTAAGGGTAAATAGTTACTCATCCCGGTAAAAATCCGAAGTAATACCAACGGTAAATAACCCGTAAAATAATTTAAGAACCGGGATGTGTCAGTTACAGTACGATATTTCAATTACAGAGAAAACATGGTTTTTATGATACCATCAATTAGAAATAAAGGAATCATAATGGTTTCTTGCATACCTGCATTCTGGACAAGCAAGGATGCAGTTTATGTTTGTTTGTTTTTTTTTTTTCGATTATACTTCAGATAAAAACGGTAAACATTGAATTATTGAAATAGGCAGAGCTGAAAGCCTATAAAAGAAGAATTCAATAACAGATTTTTGGTTGTTTTTAACCTTTATTTGTATCTTTACTTTCACTATAAAGCATTATTCTTGTAAATTTTAGCAATGTGAGTCTTGAAAATAAAACACGCCAATCTCTTCTCAAATGGCTAATTGAGTCCTTGGAGTAGGTCAGAAAGTGGATAGTTTATTCCTATTTTCTGCCATCCTATGTTGATTATTTTGTAAGAAGAAAAATAAAACTCTCCCATTTTATTTATAAAGTTATCGTTGGGCCAACTTGGGCTGCTGATCAGATTATGGTCCAAGTGTAGCATTGGAATTCCAATTTCATTTGTTTAATTCTTAATATTTCTATTTGTACACCAATTGCAATCTATAGACGACTAAGTTTACTTTTCAGTTTTCAAACAAAGTTAGTTAGTGAGATAAACGTTCTTTTGTGTAGGCTCAATTTTTGAGCTAAACTCAATTGTAATGAGGGTACTCATCAATTAGTTTGATGTGTTTACTACTAGAGTGTTTTGGTGTAAGAGCATCTTTAACAATAATAGTTATTTTATAGTCAAATTTTAGCAAAAATAGGTAAAATATCATTTTGGATAGTCACTTTAGACGTATCATCAGTACTCTCTAATTTAACTAAAGTGTGATTGATATTATTGATTGAATAAAGAAAAATTAATTTAATGTCTAAAATTACATAAAATGACTTAAAAGAAATACTTTTAATTAACATAAATTATAGAGTCTCATCTCGCTCTTTAAGAGTAACTTTAGCCAACTTTCTATTTTAGCTTTTAGCTATTTTAGAGAGCGTATTAAGCTGTGTTTGATATTTTCAGAGCTTCAGTAGACTAGCTAAAGTTTAGATATTAGGGCAACTTTAGCAATGCTAGTCATTTTTAAGTTAAATTTTAGTCAAATTAACTAAAATGTTATTTTGGCTAGCCACTTTAGAAATGTGGTTGCATCAATGCTCTTTATTTTATCTATCTCGCTAGCTAAATATTGAGAGCAAGATGACTTAGATGAGTCTAGATATAATTTAATACATTCATTGTAAGATATTTTACGTGATATATAAATATATTTAAACTATTTAATCTTTATTTGAAGAATAATGTTGATGTAATGCTAGCTAAAATAGAGAACATTGATGCAGCCGCATTTCTAAAGTGGCTAGCTAAAATAATATTTTAGCTAATTTGACTAAAATTTAACTTTAAAATAGCTAGCATTGTTAAAAATGCTTTAAATATAAAGAGCGAGATAATTAAAAGTTAATATAGAAAGCTACTTAAGAGTCTGCTAGAGCTAGTAAAATTAATAAAAAACTAAACATGCTCTTCAAAATTACCAAGAAACCAATATAAAAAGTATGCTAAAGATGTTTTAAAAGTAATATAAGTGCTCTCTCGTTATAGATAATTAATGATATTATCTTTTCCCCCTAAAAGCCATCATAACATAGGTAAAGCAAAATGGCATTTTCGTCATTTTCCATCCCTTCCACATTCTATAAACGTGAGAGAGCACCATGATATGTTCTCATAACCAGCTCCAAGTTTATTCGTTCTTCCCTGTCTTTTGCAACGCTCTCTCTGTTTCAAACAGACTTCATCATCTCATTCACATTCCCTACAATGGCAGATACCAAATCCAAGATTCTCATCGTCGGAAGCACCGGCTTCATTGGAAAACACCTCGTCGAAGCCAGTGCAAAGGCCGGTCATCCAACCTTTGCTCTGGTTCGAGAGCCCACCCTTTCTAACCCTGCCAAGTCCAAGATCATCGAAAGATTCAAGGCTTTGGGCGTCAACTTCGTCTTGGTCAGTAATATTGCCAATCGTTTATCTTTTATCTTTTTTTTTTTCTTTTTTCTGTGTAATTCTTAGTTTGGTTTGGTGATTGTTGAGATAATTTAGCTACAACTAGCTCTACCATAAGGTCAATGTCAATGTTCAATGTTATTAGCTAGATGTTAGCTCTATTCTCCACAAGTTTGGACGTACAGATCACTTCCCTACTCCTATGTTTACTCTCAGCCTAAAGAACAACCTAGTTTGCACTAGGGTGATGACTCGCAACAGGGTTTTGCCGTTTTGGTGATAGAATGCAGCACCCTTACAATACCAAAAAAAAAATCTTCGGTACCTAAAACATTTTATTACCCTAAATTCTCCTTGTTTAATAATCCATTGCCTAACACAATTGTAGTCTAGTGGTATTATTCTTTCCTCGTTTTTTTTCTTGTTCAATGTGTCATTATTTTTCACTGTTTTTTTTTTCTTTTTTCCAAGAAGATCAATCTCAAGTTTAGATCACATGTCTGTCTTCATTATATTTTTCTTTCACCTTACATGAATGCAATTATCGTTTCATTCTTTTTATGCATGCAAGCAAAATTAAAATAATAATTTATATCATTCAAGAGTTAAATACGTATTACGTTAAATAGCGTGAGTCATCATCTCACCTCCAAAAAAAGTAAATAAAACATTAATTTGTCTAACTCAGCCGTATCTCGAACTCTAATTTATAACTACGTGAGATGCCTTACCTAACTATCTTACGTACATTTCAACTTGTAAATTTGAGTAGGGATTGTATATATTACTGAAAATATAAATAATAGATAACAAAATTGTTTCATTTGCAGGGTGATCTCTATGACCACGAGAGCCTTGTTAAGGCCATAAAACAAGTCAATGTTGTTATTTCAACAGTGGATCACTCTCAATTGGTAGATCAACGCAAGATTATAGCTGCAATTAAAGAAGCTGGCAATGTCAAGGTATCAAAAGTTCATCTATTTTATGCATGTTTTCCTTCTTCCTACTTTTAGTTTGTTCGCGTTCTAACCTTCTTTATATTTGAACTCTTAATCGAACTTTTTGTTAATTTTTTGCTTTTTTATGAATATTAACATAAGAAAGTTATATTAGAATAATATTACTAATTAAGTATCAGTTTGATTTTCAAGTGCATTGTTTACCTTCGTAGGGTTGTCTATAGTACGTACATGCTTGATGTATCCCATACCCTCATTTACAACTAAATAGAAAAAAAATTAAATTTATTTGAACCAAATTCACAACAATGACAATGAATTTATTATATTTTTTACACATTTATATGTAATTGAACTAAGTTACTATATAGACAACAATTTGTTCATAAACTTATTGAAAGTCATAGGTTGACGTAATTATTCCAAATAAAACTAAATTACCAAAGTTATGACTGAATTTACCTCATTGACAACAAATGTGTTGTCATATTAGTATATGTGGATATCACATATATATATATATATGTAGGTATATATCTAAGAAATTTTTTTGTTTGTTTTTGTAATTGATTTCAATTTTTTTTTTCATTGAGTGATTCAGAGATTTTTCCCTTCCGAGTTTGGCAACGATGTCGATCGAGCCCATGCTGTTGAGCCCGCGAAGACGACGTATAATGTGAAATCTAACTTTCGCAGAGAAGTTGAGGCATCGGGGATTCCGTACACCTATATCGTCGGCAATTTCTTCTCTGGCTACTTCTTGCCCACTTTGAATCAGCCCGGAGCCACTGCCCCTCCTAGGGATAAAATTGTGGTTTTAGGTGATGGAAACACCAAAGGTAAATATAACCCACTTTGGCTATTGATATATGATAAACAACATTGAATCAATAATGTGATTCATGGTAGAATTGGTCTTGCCATGTTGATGTCATGTTAGGACGTTTAGGTTAATATTCTTGCGTTTTAGTTACTGCATGACCATCATGAATGAATGTGATAGTACGTGTTTCATTTATCTATAAATTATCAGCAATCTTTAACAAGGAACAGGACGTTAGTACCTATACTATTAAGGCTGTGGACGACCCGAGAACCTTAAACAAGATTCTGTACATCATGCCCCCGGGCAACACCGTCTCCTTCAACGAAATTGTATCTCTCTGGGAGAAGAAGATTGGGAAGACCCTTGAGAAGATATACGTTCCAGAAGAACAACTCCTCAAGAAGATTCAAGGTTGGTGATAGTAAGACAAGCTAGTTCGATCATTACTCTAAATCTCTCGGTTCATATTTCTGTTCTTCTTGTCCTTCTTTTGCAGAGTCTGTGGAACCGATCAAATCGCTACTGTGTTATGGTTACTCAGTGTTCGTGAAGGGAGACCATACTAACTTTGAGGTCGAACCCTCATTCGGAGTCGAAGCTACTGAACTTTACCCTGATGTCAAATACACTTCAGTGGACGAGTACCTCAACCAGTTTATCTGAGATTGAGAATATTGAGAATGGATGCCTCATGCGGTTGTGTTCTCTTTGAGTAACTAGCACTTCGTTTGAAAAATAATTAGGTAGCCGATGATGTCTTTTTAAGCATGCATGCTTGCTGTGTATGAATTTAGCATATGATCGGGGGTTTACCTGGCCCTTTGTGTGTGTATCCTACCATTGGTAAACCTAATATTGGAATACACTATTGCATCTTCTGCACATTTGTTTTTGTGTGTTGATCTTGTACCTCCATTATCTATTGCAGTATTGCACAACCCGCACCCTACGTGTAAGGCCGATCCTGAGTAAAAGGAGGTCTTATGCGAACTTTCAAATGTGACATTTTTTGCTTTATGTAATTTATCTAGCTAATATAAATGGTGAAATATATCATATGTTGTTCCTAACATGTACCATGCATTCACGGCTTGACCAAAAAACTATGGCCTGCAATAAGATCATAACATATGCGAGTACACAACCTGAATATGATCTGTATCCAAAGCAAAGCCAACAACATTTGCATAACATCAAACATGTTGAATGTTGACTCTATTTCACAAACAAGACTCAATATCAAGCGCACGTTTAGTTAAAATACAAAACAAGATTTATATTACCATATTATTGATACTCAATACAAACTTGAATCAAGTACACCTGTAGTTCGTCGAACAACAAGCAAAAAGAGTTGTACCTAAAAGAGAAGAAACCACATAAAGAAGGGGGAAATCCCAAAAAGAGTAATAAAAGGGTGAAAAACCCATGAGAAAAAGAGGAAGGCAGGCCTTTAACTTGGGTGGACAGGCTTAGGTTTAAAAGAACTAGCCTCTTTGCTTTTTCCTAAAAAATAAATAAAATACAAATAGATATGGAGTTGGGTAAATTTGTAAATAGATATTGAGTTGATAAAATGCAAAATGTAAACAAATAAATAATATTTATGTTTTTAACCTTGTCTAATATTTTTAAGTTTTTTAACATTTTGCAACACATGGGCAAATTTCAAAGTTCAATTTGTTGGTAGAGCTTTTACACCAAAGTTTGAGCTTCCCATATAGGAGTTGAGATTAGTCAATTCACCTATAACAATATTGTTAAAATATAAGGTCTTTTTGTTTTTGTTTTTTGCTATAAACTCATTTCTATATGATAAAAGAACTTTGAGGTCTAATAAAGTAAGAGACCTTGTGCGGCCGCACACATGGCACGGCCCAAAGGTCTTCCCTACATGTTTGACGAGAAATTAAAAATAGGAGAAGACATTGAGAATTTTCAGATAATCACCACCCTTTGCTTTTTTTTTATTTTATATTTTTTTAATTAAATACTTTTTAACCCTATTGATAAATTATATTTCAAAGATTTTAATACATAAGGGTTATAACAAACCATGACTTCTTTTTTTCCTCACGATGGAGACGCTCCGAGTCTCTTGGAGGAACTTTTTCTAGCCTAGGGGTTCGACCTAGCGGTGGCACCCATTCTTTGGTGAGGGTGGTGATCCTGATGTAATGGTGGTTGCGCGAGGCTTCTCTGGCATTGACAATTCTCCTACGATGAGGAGTTTGAACCCTCCATTCGTGTCTGGTTTTGGACGTATCTTTACGTTGGCGTCGAAGGATTGGATCAAGTCAACAGCTTTTGTGTTGACGAATGGAATTGCAGCGCCAAGCAACGAAGGTGAGCGGGTTGGAGGTCGCTAGGGTCGTATGTAATCGGCGACGCCATGACTGCTCTTTGGAGCGACGATGTGCTTATTAGAGACTGAGGTCACTCTACTGATCGGTGCTCGTTGGTGGCTTCCTGGGACAGACTGACAGACGATTAGGTTCATCTCTAACTGTTATGGCTGCTGGAGTTGGGGTCACTGGCGTCAGGTGGTCAGAGATCGGCGGTAGTCAGGCGGGTGAAATTATCGCTTTTATCGGGTTCTTTGATCTGGAAAAGGGCTTGGATATGGATCCAGGTCATTGGACCTGATATGGGCTCAAACCTAGGGATACTAGTTCTGGCCCACTATAGAGCTTAGTATATTGGTCATGGGCCAGGCATGTATCCCTATGAAGCTGCTGATGTAATACTCTAGATTTTCATTTTATTTCCCTTGTATTATTCTCATATTTAATGAATGATTATTTATGAAAATTCTTTAGTTTGTGCGAAGTTAAAGTTTCAGTAGTAATTTTTAAGGTACTTTGACTTTTAAGAGGCCCAAAAGTTAACTTTATTTTCCGTAAGTTATCTTCGAAAACTTCATTCTTGAAAGTTGTAGAGTTTGTTGATACGAGTTCGTAGACTGCGGCACGCCCGAAACGGATGTAGTATGAGAAAGTTATGATCGGAGGAAGTTAGTTTCCGAGTTTGAAAACTGTATAAGTAGAAAAATGTGGGGAAGTTATTTTTGGAAACCAAAAAATCAGTTTCTCTTTCTCTCTCCTCCCTCTCCCGACCTCCTCCCGCTCTCCGTTTTTCTCCGACCGATTTCTCCCTCTTCCGACCACCAAACCGGACGCCACCAGTCCCGTTCGGTCCGCACGGACCTCCTCTCCATTTCTGGAGCAGTCCCGCCCACCGTCGTGCCGCCTGAAAGCCACCAAGGAGCGGCGGAGCTGCTGCGGTATCGCCGGAAAACCGGCAATTTCGGCGGCGTTTCGGGTGAGAGTTAGGTGAGTCTTGCTCCTCTCCTTCCTTTAGTGATGTTTATACGTCTTTGGTAACCTGAAAACCAAGTTTGGGTGCCGGTTTTGCAGATTTGGTTTTTGATTTCGTTTTGAAGTTTCAGAGTGTTTTGTGGCCGATCCTGGCCGAACCAGTTAAAACCTCAAGTATTAAAGTTGTTCACCATACTTCAATCTACAAGTTTCATGTTGTGAGTTTCTCCTAATTCAGAAGTTTTGGGGTGGCACGTGGGGCTCACTCGCCGCCGCTTGTGGCGGCACGTGGCGGCGCTTCCGGCTGAGTTGTGGCCTTAGTTTCTTGTGGTTAACTAGTCCTTACTGTTGTGATCTTGTTGAGAGGTAGTTTGGCTAAGTTTTGAGTAAGGTTCGCATGTTAGGACTTAAGTTTATTTGTTTTGACTTGGTTGAATTTGAATTTAGGTTTTGAAGATTTAAGACAGCTCAATTGTGTCGTTGAGTTCAACGAATTTGGGAAGTTGTCCTCCCTTTAGTACTTTGGTTTCTAAGGTTTATAATTTTGTGATTTTAGGTGATTTTTGATTTTGTGATTGACTTGCATTCGTTGTGTTGGGAGCTTTGCAGTGGGATTTCTAGGTGAGTAAATCTCACCAAGGTTCATTTTTGAACCAAATTTTATTATGGTCATGTGATGATGATAATGATTATGATGTTAAAATTAATACTATGCTATTAATTTTTTTAAAATATATGAGCTTGATCGCCAACAACTCATAGGTAAAATAAAACAAGCTTTTTTATATGTTTATTTTGAGGTTCTTATGATCATAATTCTATTGATTTTTGAAAATTATCTTTCGAAAATTAGGGTGTGACAGCTGATGTGGAGATGGGTGCAAACAAGGCGTAGATATCAAACTACGTTGCCTGAGCATAGGAAGAAACAGTTGTACTTGGTCTCTTAGTTTACTAGGTGCACACTAATTGAGGTCTTAGGCAACTAGTTTACTCTTGTCTTGAAATTAGGTATTATGGTTTCGTGTCCTACTCTCGAGGCTTTCCTCGAGCTTATTATCAATGAGGGTACCAGTTATAACGCTTGTAAGTCTTTATCGACAACTTGTGTAGTGCCTGACATATAATGTAATGTACCTTTTGGTCATTGTTTGAGCAATAAAGTTTTATTTACTCAAAATAACAAAAACTATTACTTTTTTGTTTTGTTTTTGGAACCTTAAAAATCAAATGTAACTCAATCCGGAACGGCACGGATACATACAATTCATTTTCAATGTAGGAAAAGTTTAAGAAGGTATGCTAGAACTACCTATTAGATGTTCAATACTCACTTGTTAAAATCAAGTCTATAAAGCTTCAAAATAACACATAGTGCAAAGACCCATACCTAAACATAAAAAATAGGGCTAATAGCTGAGGCCCGTTCTCCTAGATCCCAAATTTGAAACCCCTTAGAAGAAGATCGTATGAGTTAAAGTCATGAAGAGTCTTAGAAACTGGGTTTGGCCACCCAATCTTTATGGACAAACAATGTTGTGGGTGCCTACGGTTCGATCTGAAGTGCGCATCTAGAAGCTTCCTTCCGTGCCACGAATGACACTTGTCCTCAACAGCTGTCGTTGATCAGTGATCACCAAGACAAAGCTCGCCCTCTGCACCTCTATATAAAGGGGTTTCGCCTCACCCTAAAGGTAACTGAGTTCATTCCCCTCTTCCTCATTCCAAATTATCTGCAAAATGTCTAATTTGAGCGTCGGAGACTAATTGTCTGAATCCATCCAGACATTCCTCTAACCGCGTGTTTGTTTTGCAAGACCAAATCTGGATAATCACTTTTTCGGATAATTCCATCCCGCACGGATCCTAACCGATCGACTTCATCACTTTCCACATAATCCTTTACTCCATTTTTATCCCTTTAATAGTTGGCGCCATCCGCTGGTCTCGAACGCTTGACCATGTTCGATCACATTAATCCCACACATAAAGGCCACGTCTCTTGCCCCTCTTCTTCTCACCTATAGCTAGTTCATCAACTAATCGCCACAAAATAGTCACTTTTGATTACAACCATTTTCCCCCAGCTCGATCAACTGGGTCCTTCCCCTCCTCCCACTCGATCACCACCTCTGATCAGGACAATCAAAGGCGGTACATTTTTAAGGCTTTTCTCCATGCTCGACCTCCTAGCGCACGGTTGGAAATGTCAAAATTGGTCGCCCGACCAAGGCCTGACAAGAGGGTTGGACACCTATCATGTTTTATAAAGAAGATGGTCGTGGAATGGATGTCTTTGACGACGTGCTATTCCTTGTAACTGCACTCGTAGACAGCTACAAAGTCTGTCGAGCTCTGATCGACAACGGATCTACAGTTAATATTTTGTTCGTATCTCCTTACGAAAAGTTGGAACGCCCAGAGCGTAAACTAATCCTTGATCACGAACCATTTCTGAGCTTCTCTGGGGATATCACTCAACCGTTTGGCTCTGATTAGATGGAGCTTCAAATGGGCGACTAAAACTGTTCTAAAAGCATTCATCATCGTCGACGCCCCAAGCTCCTACAATGCCATACTTGGTCGACCTGCGATCAATCAAATGAGAGCGATTATCAATGGATTCATGCTCGTAATGAAGTTTCCTACTCCACAAGGAACATGCACTAAACGTGGTTGCCGCTAAGTTGCTCGGGATTGTAATGTGATTACGCCCCAGTGAAAAGAGCCAGATTTGAAGTCCTTTCCCTAGCCGAGGCTCCGAAGCCTACGGATAAGCATCATGTCGACCCTCAGACAATAATTGAAGATGTTTAGCCATTTCCTGATAAGCCTGAGCGAACAGTCAAAATCGGATCCCAGCTTGCCCCAAATATTAAACAACAGTTGATCGACCTACTTTTGGAGTATATATTCTCAGGTCTTTGCTTGGTCTTATGTTCACATGTCTGGCATTGACCCAACTATTATGTCTCACAAACTTAATATCAAGCCAAAAATAGTGCCCGTTCCACAAAAACGCTGAGCTTTCGACGATGAAAAGTACCAAGAGATTCATGATAAGGTCACATGACTGGAAGAAATCAGTTTCATTCGCGAAGCACAATATCCGCAATGGATATTGAACGTCTTCACGATCAAAAAAGCTAACAGAAAATGGCGCATGTGTGTTAATTTCAAAACTTTGAACAACACCTACCCAAAAAATAACTTTCCTCTCCCTTGAATCGATCAACTTGTCAATGCTAATGCGGGGCACGAACTTCTCAGCATGATGGGCACTTATTCTAGATACAATCAAATCCTTGTGGATCCAACTTATTAAGAGGCTACTACATTCGTCACTGATCGCGGATTGTTCTGGTATCGGGTTATGTCGTTTGGACTAAGGAACGCAGGAGCCACTTATCAACGATTAAGGAACATGATGTTCACATATCACATTGGAAAATTCATTGAAGTCTACGTGGATGATATGCTAGTAAAGAGCATCAAACGCACAAACCACGTTCGATATCTACAACTAGCCTACCAGTGCCCTTATAACACCCGTCCAGTTAGGTCACCATAATCCACCCCCTTAGGGGCCCGACGTCGACGTCGGCGTCGGCACACTTTTCGTCGGGGACAGGCTCTGATACCATCTATAACAGCCCAGTTCCTACCATTGAGATATTATCCACTTTGGGCCCACTAGCCATCACGGTTTTGTTCTTGAGGTTTCACCCTAAAACGCGTCTCAATGTAAGGTGCTAGCTCTGCACATATAAGCATAACAACTTGTCTCCCCCAGACGATGTGGGACAGGTGCACCTACTAGCCTGCTAGTGCCCTTATAGCACCCTCCCAGTTAGGTCACCACAACAACAAAGAACTTCTAGTATATTACCCAAAAGAGTTTGCAGATGCCGAAACACAATATCCCACACTGGAAAAGTTAGCTCTGGTCCTCGTCGTTGCTGCTAAGCGACTCAGACCATACTCTCAATCCCATTCAATCCATGTATTGACAAACTCCACTCTGAAGCAGATCTTCCAACGACCAGAATTCTCTGGTCGACTCTCGAAATGGGCAATTGAACTCAGCAAATTTTACATTTCATTCATGCCTCGAACGACCATCAAAGGCCAGCGGTAGCAGATTTCATTGTAGAATTTACAGACCTGCCCATCGGTGTCTTTCCAAAAGAATTGGGTACTATAATTCCACCTATGGTTGCCCCAATTACACCTATTGAGACTGTAACTCCTCAACCAGAGATCGCGTTGAATAATCAAGCAAGGACTATAATCCCTCAAGAGGCCGCTCAATCGGTTGACATAATCTGGTTGCCTTGGAAATTGCATGTCAACGGATTAGTCTGCCAAAATGCAAGCGACGCTGGAATTTTATTGGAAGGACCAGAAGGTCTAATACGCACTACGCTTTGACTTCCAAGCGACAAATAATGTGACCGAATACGAAGCCTTGATTGGCGGGCTTTTCCTTGCCATTAACAATGGAGCTGATACGGTCGAAATCTTCAGCGATTCTCAACTCGTTGTCAATCAAATTCGTGGGCATTTCCAAGTAAAAGACCAATTAAAGCATATCTTGAATACACCTAGACCTTACTTCGTTGTTTCATAAGCTTTCACATCCAGCAAGTTCCTCGATCCGAAAACTACAAAGCGGACTATTTGGCTAAATTGGCAACTTTTCAACTAACCCCAAGCATGTCCGAGCGACACTAGAATTGAAACGCTCGACAAGCTAAGCATTACTCAAACACTACAAGAGATCTTCTCCATTGATCGGGAACCCTGTTGGATGGACCTAATCATCAAATACAAACTCCATCGGAAAGAATCCCTCGTAGCCTACAAAGTAGAGGTAAACAAACTCATCAATCAAGCCGCCGGTACACAATGCGCATGGGAAACTCTATATGAAATGAGTCATTTAGCCAGAGCTTAAAGTCTAACTCCTTCCGAAGGGTTACAAATTTTAAATGAAATACATTCTGGCACTTGTGAAAACCACTCAGGCTTTCGCTCGCTAGCCTAGAAGACCCTGCGAGCTGGATACTTCTGGCCAACACAAGTCGTCGAACATTGCCACAAATGTCAGGTCTTTGCCAATCAGCACGCCCCCCCCCCCCCCCCCCCCCCCCGCCCGAGCAGTCCCGGTATCAATTCTCATATCTCCATGGATATTTGCCATGTGGGGACTTGATTTCGTGGGGAAATTGCCAACAACCAAAGGACAATTCAAATATATCATTGTCGCAGTCGATTACTCATTAAAATAGATCGAAGCGGAAGCTTTGACAGCACCAACATCAGCTTTGTCTGGATCTGTCGGGACATTTCTCTAACCGCGTGTTCGTTTTGCAACACCAAATCTGGATAATTGTTTTTCCGGATAATTCCATCCTGCACAGATCCTAACCGATCGACTTCATCCTTTTCCACATAATCCTTTACTCCATTTGTATCCTCTTAACACACAAAATCTTAGATGCTTCTCAAATATTATGGGCACCCAGACTGGTTTGGGTTGCAAGCCCGTTTTAGACTTGCTAATAGCTCTTGACACCTCATGAGCAGGTAGCCAATCAATTTTGGTCACCTTGCTTCATATTTCCATTTTCCTCCGTAGAGTGTAGTATGTTGCATTGTGATTAAGCTATCTTCGTTGCTCAGATGTGCTTCGCACATCGGCACCACAACCTTAGCAAAACTGAGTATAGCGCTTCTAGAATAGAAACGATATTACCGTGATCTTGCATCGGAGGCCACTATGATCTGAGCGGCGCCGCTGTGAGCTACTCCATGTCCAAGGCCAGAAATCATATGCGTCAACGTCAACCTCGTCGACGTAGTCCCCACGTCCAAGCAATTCTTCAACTGCGCCTCACGTGGTCAGATCCGATCTTGATCGAAAGAGGAGCTCATCCCTGCTTTCGTGCATTGGGAGGCCGTACCACCCATATCTTCCAATGTCAGTTGTCATTTATTCAAAAGGATATCACAACTTGAGATCTCGATCTATAACGATCTGCAACTCCATCATCTTCCAGGTTAAACCTCGTGCTCGAAATAAATATATTTGGAGCGCGGGGTTTTGTTGATAAAGGTAAAAAAATCAAATGGATTCAAATAGGGTTTCCGAATATGATGGGAGACTTATCAAACAAAGTCGATCTTTGAGTGTCTCCAGAAGGTAGTGTAGAGTGAAGAAGGAGGCTTTGCTTTGTGATAGTGTTGACCACCGTGCTTTCGGTTCCCAGCTTTGGCGACTAGGGTTTGAGAAGGATTCCAAAAAGAGTTGTCGCACTCCTGTTATTGGGGAGAAGTGAATCACTATATGTTCATATGCATCCTATTGGTCTCAGTTGCTTATTCATTTATCTTTTCTACATTCTATGAAGAAAAATGGGTTTGTAGGGTTTTATTTTCAGTGAGGCTCGTTTCAACCAAGATTTGAAAATTTAATTTATGTGAAAACTTTTTTGTTTTTAAAAGAAAATTGGATGTCAATCCATAAAAAGCTAGAAACTTTACAAGCTATATAGCTCACCAGGGGGGGGGGGGGGGGGGGGGGGCAATGGCAAGATTGATTCATATGGTTACCATATTAATTGGTCTAAAGCCACAATGCAAGCTAACAAGGCCAGCTGAAGTTGCAACAAATTCATGAGAACAAAAACAAATAAATTCTTAACAAATAACTTAAGATAATATGAGGGTCGGGCATAATAGACCGGAAGGCCAAAATTTTTGCGTAAATTCTTAACAATTGGTCATGTTCGAACCGTTCTACTTCCATGTTGGAAGTCTTTAGCCCGAGTGTAGTCTTGAGTCATGACATCTAATTATAGGTTAATTTACGATTCTACATTATTATTACTAGCATTTTTGCGCGTGCGTTTAAATATTTTTCGTTTATGACATTAATCATATACAAAGTCTCCACTCTTTTGGTGCATATGCCTCGCTCACGCTTGTTTAAAAGACCAAGTAATCTACTACAGACTTTGATATGCCTTTTGATTAAATACTTATGGAAATAGACGACAACTGGGTATAGATAATAGTCTAGTTTCCAAAGAATTTAAATAAGACAACTTAGAGAAAAGCTTAATATACTTTGATGCCTTTTGCTTAATATGCACGTATGTTGATATGAAGAACATTGCTCCTAAAAAAAACGAAAAAAAGAAAAAAAGAACGAACATTGAAAAAGGGCTTGCCCGGCGGTCATTACATAATCATACCATAAAAAACATGAAATCAAGCTCCCAATTCCGGAAAAGAAGAAATACATTCAAAGCTGACTTGCCATGCCATTACATTCATTGTACCATAAAAACATGAAATCAAGCTCCCAATAAGTAAACTTAGATGAAACGTGTGTTTCTAAATCCACAACAGAAGATAAAAAGTACTTGTCACACTATCATACTTGTCACACTTCTACCTAGTTCCTTGTTTTTATGCCTTCTTCCATGATCTTCTTTGTTTGATGAACCATCTGAAATAATCATAAACACATTAATTTTCCACAAACAATATATCAGAAAACTTGAGAAGAAAGAAATGGAATATGTTTTGATCATTGAATATATGGGATACCTCCATGCCAGAAGATGAAGAAGGAAGAAACAGGGAGATTATGTCAAGAGTAGTGTTGAAATGAAGGAATTTTAATTATTTGTTTTCATTGCAACAATGAACCTGTAAAAATAGTACACTTGATGACCAAACTAAGGAATATATATTAGTATTGCAGTTCCAATACTGATCAGACTCAAAAAAGAAAAAAGAAAAAAAAAACAAAAGGGGAAAAACTTCCTACCTCAAATGCGGTAGTTGTCATAGTCATAACAGCCTATATGAATCGAAACCTTTTGATCAGGTGACTGCATTTCATGAAAAAAAAAAAAAAAAACTGAATAAACTGATATTGTTAAAAAAAAAAAACAGAAACAGTATCAGTGCCTTATATGTGCATGAAAGTGAAGAATGGGGGAGGGTTTGTTCGACTATCTGTAAACACGAAAAATCTGTGATAAATAACAGAAATACACGTGTACAAGATAAAATATTATTGATATGAATGCGGGTTACAATCTCTGTGGGTATTCTTTTACAATAATTTTCTCTGATTCGATCTCCGACGTCGATTTGATCCAAGGGTGACGAACACTTAATCTTGAATCGAATTGTTGTAGTTTGGACTTCTTGTCGTGTTGACAATTTGTAGAAGTTGATTGACCAAAGGCCGTAGAGGCTTGTTCTTGATCGGACTTAGGCCACGAGCAGTGTCACGTGGTGCATGTTCTTCGACTTTGATGGGGGATGAATCGGCACGTGTATTCGGTGCTTGTTGATTCTTCACAATTTTGTTGAAGAACATGGTGGAGGTTTCGATTTGTTGAAGACTTGAAGACGAGGGTTGATCAAGGGCCGTGGAGGCTTGATGTTGATCGGGTTTGATCCACGAGCGGGTTTCACGTGGTGGTTTGTTCTTTGTCTTGAAGTTGGTGAAGATGTCGGCTATTTAGCAGCTTGGTGACTCTTCGGAGTATGATAACTTCTAGACTTGAGGTTGATGAAGAATCGGTTATTTGGCAGCTTGATAATTCTTCAGAGTTTTACAACTTCTAGGTTTGAGGTTGATGAAGAATCAACTATTTGGAAGCTTGATGATTCTTCAGATTTTTACAACGTCTAGGCTTGAGGTTGATGGAGAATCGACTATTTAGCAGCTTGATGATTCTTCAAGGACTTTGGGAGAATTCTAAGCTCTCAGGGCTTTGGCATCTTGATGATTCTTTAGGGCTTTGGGAGAATTCTGAGCAGGAAAAGTTTACTTGCCAATCTTAACATAATCAAATCAATCAATCTTAATTGATTGATTTAGCTACGCCCAATAAGGTATAATTGATTTGGATTGAATATCCTATTTTAACCAGGATCCTCAGTAACCAGGACCCTAGATTTTCATATCATTTTTCCTTGTATTATGCCTGTAGTTAATGAAGGATTATTCATGAAAATTCTTGGGTTTATGCGAAGTTGAAGTTTCGGGAGTTTATTTAAGTTGCCTTGATTTTTAATAGACCAAAAGTTGACTTTATTTTCCGTAAGTTATCTTCGAAAACATCCTTCGTGAAAGTTGTAGAGCTTGTCGATACGAGTTCGTAGACATGCGGCACGTCTAAAACGGATGTCGTATGAGAAAAATTTGATCAGAGGAAGTTAAGTTCCGGGTGTGGAAAGTGTTTAAGTAGAAAAATGTGTGTGGGTTATTTGGGAAACCCTAACACTAATCAGCTCTCTCTTTTCTCACTCTTCCCACTCACTTCACTCTCTTTCCTCTCTGCTCTCTTTTCTCTCTCCTGAAACTCACCCGCACGCCAAACTCCCACCGGAGCTAGCTCTGCCGTCCGACCGCCATTTGGACCGCCGCCGGTCCCGTTCGACTCCCACAAGTGCCCTCTTCAAGGCTGGGCAGCTGCTGCTCGGAGTAGGACGCCGGAAACGACGTTTTGGCCAGCAAAAAGGGGCTGTTGTGCCACCGGTCGGAACCGCCGTGTACGGCGGCGACGGGGTACTTTCTTTGGTGAGTTTTGATCCTCTCCTTCCCCTAGTAGTGTTTAGGCTTGGATTGAAGCAAGTTTTTAAGGTTTTAAGGCCGGTTTTTGCAGATTTGGCTTCGAAAATTCTGGTCACTGTGCGGGCGGTTTTCCGGCCAGTTCCGGCCATTTTTGGTCGAAGTCTCAGGTATGAAAGTTGCTCCCCTTGCTTCAAGCTTCAACTTTGCTGTTGGGAGTTTTCCCAAATTCGGAAGTATGGGGTGGCGCGTGAGGCACACTCGCCGCCGCCTGTGGCTGCGCGTGGCGGCGCGTCCGGTTGAGTTGCAGCCCTAGTTTTCTGTGTTAGGTAGTCTTTACTGCTGTGAGCCTGTTGAGTGGTAGTTTGGTTAGTTTTTAAGAAGTGTTGGCATGTTAGAACGTTAAATGTGATTTTAGGTTTGGTGGAGGTTTGAGTTAGGAATGGAGGATTAGAGGCAGCCTTTGTGGGTCTTTAAGTTCGACAACTCTGGAAAGTTGTCATCTCTTGATTTAAGGGATTAGTTGAGGGTTTTGTGTTAGCCTTTAGTATTTTTAGTTACTAAGGTTTTAATTGTGTGTTTTTAGGTGGTTGTGAAGTTGTGTTTCGCTTGCTAATTTTGGTTGTAGAAATTGCAGCTAGATATCTAGGTGAGTAAATCTCACCAAGGTTCACTTTTGAACCTAAGGATATTATGGTTATATAATGATAATGATGATGATGTTGGTTTTAATATTATGCTTTTAAATTGTTTTAAAATTACATGAGCTTGATCGCCAACGGCTCATAGGTAAGATAAAAACAAGTTTTCTTTATATTATGATGTTGTGATTAATGATGCGATATATTTTATGTTGTTGAGAATAATAATTGTTATCTTGTGTTGTTGTGGATAATGTTGTGAAAATTTTTATGATTGTTGGATAAATAGCCAAACCGGGTTCCAAGCCCTTTTTGGGTGATTGGTTGCGGTTAAAGATGCTATTTATCATTTTTGTGGTGATGTTAGACAGTCAAACCGGGATCCCAAGCCTTTGGCCGGGTGATTGGGTACGGTAGGAGTAGAGCTCTAGTCCGTCTGTCAGTGTAGGTCATGGGAGATACTGTATAGTATCTGGGACCCATGGGTACACATAGTGTTGTTGTAGGTCATGAGAGGTATTTTATTAAATATCTGGGACTCATGGGTACATCTTTTGGGAAATGTGTTTGATGTGTGGTTTTGAAATTACTGATCCAATCTCTCTTATGAATATTGGATGTGATAAATGTTGTGATGTTTTTGAGTTTACTCATACGAGCTTTTTAGCTTACCGGGTTTGTTGTTTACAACCTGGTGCACCATATTTTGGTGTAGGGGTTAGACCTGCAGGTGAGGATCAGCAGGGTTGAGATGGAGGCGTAGTGGCAGGGTTTTTTGTTGGGTTTGGGGTGTGTTTGTATATTCATTTATATTCATGGGGATATGAATTGTTAAACTCTTGTGAGCGTTTCCTCTCTTGTTCTCAAGTTATGTAAAACAAGGAAATGTAATATCTAACTCAATTTGGGGTTGTGTGTAAATTTACTTTACGCATTGAGTTTATTTTCCTTGTTTGTTTTGTTGAAACAGGTTTTGGGATGTTAATATTTTAGGATATATCATGCCAAAATTTTTGAAATTATCTTTCGAAAAAAAATGGGGTGTGACAGTTGGTATCAGAGCGAGGGTTACATATTTGGTGATAATCAATACTTCGGAGTGATGGCCCGACTGCAGCGGATCACCATCATAAACTCTTCGGTATTGATTTGTCATTGGGTATGTGAAGGGTTAGGTGTCGCCTCTAGGTTAATAGGATGTCAGAGTAGAGAGTACTCTGTTAGTGGATTTTATTTTATTTTTAAATCTTGGTGTTCCATCTTGAGTTAGTGCCTTGGTTAATAAATGTCGCATTTGACTTATACTTTGGTTTAAGTTTTATGCATGAGTTAACCAAGGTTTGTTTGATTCTTAGGTGATGGATTCTCCGTGAGGGAGAGCTAGAGGCCGAGGTAGGGCCAGTGGGGCCGGTAGGGCCAGAGGGGCCGGTAGAGCCAGAGGGGCAGGTGGGGCCAGAGGAGGAGGTAGGGCTCCACCTGTGGATGATTTCTTTGAGGACGAGGTAGTGTTGGAGGTGCCGGTGCCTGTTGCAGTAGATGATGGTCTACGATTGGCCAGGCTGGCTCAGGGTATCATCAGGTTAGGAGCGCCTTCCTTTCTGGGAGGTACAGACTACCTCGTAGCTGATTATTGGATAGAGGGCATTGAGACATACTTCACCATGATCACGTGTACGGAGATTGAGAAGATGCATATTGCTGCGTTTCTTCTCAAGGATGAGGCACGGGTATGGTGGAGCGGGGTAGAGAGATCCAGAGATGTGATTGCCTTGACTTGGGAGGGGTTTGTTCAGCTCTTTCGGGAGAAGTATTTTCCTGTTACAGTGAGGGAGCAGTTGGAGCTTGAGTTCATAGCTCTAGTGCAGGGCCCGATGAGTGTCAGGGATTATGAGGCCCGTTTTTCTCAGCTGTATCGTTTTGCTAGAGAGATGGATGCAGTGGAGTTGGCACGGAAGTTCATTCGGGGTTTGAGGCATGAGCTCCGGAAACTGGTGACTTCCCACCGGTTTGCTACTCTAGTAGAGGCGGTTGAGAGTGCCCTTGCAGTTGAGCAGGAGGAGGCGATGCATGAGGTAGAGAGGCATAGAGATGTTCAGGGGAAGGGCAAGGCCCTGGCTGGGAGTAGCAGTGCAGATGACCACAGAGGTGGTTCTGGGAAGAGGCGGCGGACTCACCAGCTGGCTCCAGCTAGAGCAGCTGCTGCCCCTTTTAGGGCTCCACCTATTAGGCAGGCAGCACCACTGAAGTGTTTCAACTGTGGTGAGCCGGGCCATTTCTCTTCGGCATGCACGAAGCCCAGGAGGCAAGGATGCTTCGCTTGTGGGCAGGCAGGCCATTTTGCTAGGGATTGCACCCGACCTCGGGCTGGAGGGCAGGGTGTTCAGCAGAGACCATTACTTCCAGCGCCAGCTAAAGTTTATGCCATCGGTCAGCGTGGTGCAGGAGTGGAAGGTAGCATTCTTGTTTTTGATCTGCTTGCTTCAGTGCTGTTTGATACGGGGGCAACCCATTCCTTCATATCTAGCTCGGTGGTGAGGGCATTAGGCTTGACTCCGACATCGCTTACTAGATCCTTGTGTGTTTCTTCGCCCCTCGGTGTTTCTATTGAGCTTGGCACTTTGTGTGAAGCATGCCCTATAGTGATTAGTGGTAGAGAGTTCCTTGCTTCTCTCATTGTGATTCCAGATCGCTCCTATGATGTTATTTTGGGAGTGGATTGGCTAAGGTCAAATCATGCTATGATTGACTGTTTTGATATGGTGGTGTCATTCCATATTCCTGGACAGCCAAGTTTTCGCTATCGTTGTCATAGGTCAGACACTGCCATGTGGGAAGGAGTGTTGGCACACATTGAGGCTACCGGTAGTACCATGGGTATTGCGGATATTGCAGTGGTCTCTGAGTTTAGTGATGTGTTCCAGGAGATTCCGGGATTACCTCCTAAGAGGGTAGTGGAGTTTGCGATCAATGTGGTACCAGGTACTTCACCGGTATCAAAGACTCCTTATCAAATGGGGAGAATTGAACTTCAGGAGTTGAAAGTTCAGATTGAGGGTCTTCTTGAGCAGGGATTCATTAGACCTAGCACCTCGCCATGGGGTGCACCAGTTTTATTTGTGAGGAAGAAGGATGATACACTCCGATTGTGTGTGGACTATCGGGAGTTGAATAAGGTGACCATCAAGAATAGGTATCCCTTACCTAGGATTGATGATTTGTTTGATCAGCTTAGAGGTGCTACGGTATTCTTTAAGATTGACCTGAGATCCGGTTATCACCAGTTGAGGGTGAAGGAGGAGGATATTCCGAAGACCGCATTCAGGTCTAGATATGGGCATTATGAGTTCATTGTTATGCCTTTTGGTCTAACCAATGCCCCTGCTGCTTTTATGGATTTGATGAACCGCATGTTCAGTCCTTATTTGGATGTGTTTGTAGTAGTATTTGTGGATGATATTTTGATTTACTCCAAGACTTTGGAGGATCATGATAGGCATCTACGGATTGTACTACAGGTTCTTAGGGAGGCCAAGTTGTATGCAAAGTTTGGGAAGTGTGAGTTTTGGAAGGAAGAGGTCAGGTTCCTTGGTCATGTGGTATCAAAGGAGGGGATTTCGGTGGATCCCTCTAAGGTGGAGGCGGTGTTGAATTGGAGTCGTCCCACTACTCCTACAGAGATCCGTAGTTTTCTTGGGTTGGCAGGATACTACCGGAGATTTATTGAGGGATTTTCTAGCATTGCCTCTTCTTTGACCAAGTTGACAAAGAAGGATGCCAAGTTTGTGTGGACTGAAGAGTGTGAAAAAGCTTTTGAGGAGCTGAAGACTAGGTTGACTACCGCCCCAGTGTTGGTCATTCCTATTAGTGGTGTTGGCTATGTTGTTTATAGCGATGCATCTCATCGGGGTTTGGGTTGTGTGTTGATGCAGCTTGGCGGTGTTGTGGCTTATGGCTCTAGACAGTTGAAAATTCATGAGAAGAATTACCCCACTCATGACCTAGAGTTAGCCGCGGTAGTTTTTGCCTTGAAGATTTGGAGGCATTACTTGTATGGGGAGAAGTTCGAACTCTTTTCTAATCATAAGAGTTTGAAGTATTTATTCTCTCAGAAAGATTTGAACATGAGGCAAAGGAGGTGGATGGAGCTCCTTAAGGACTATGACTTCACTTTGGAGTATCACCCTGGGAAAGCCAATGTAGTGGCGGATGCATTGAGCAGGAAGCCTAGGGGTATAGTCGCCTCTATGATGGTGCAGGAGTGGCTCATGTTGGAGACTGCTTCTGAGTTTGGCATTCTACCATCGGGCAAGGAGCAGGGGATCTTCCTTGGAAGCGCTTCTGTGCAGCCCACCTTGATTTCCAGGATCATCCAGGGCCAGGCACATGACGAGTTCTCAGTGCTAAGGTGGCGGAGTTAGTGGTGGACTTGTTGGATGATTGTCCTACCGTGTGGTCGATTGGATCAGATGGTGGATTGAGGTATAGATTGAGATTGTGTGTTCCCGATAGTAATGACCTCAAAGGGGAGATCCTTTGGGAGGCACATCGATCTCGTTATACGGTGCACCCAAGGAGCACCAAGATGTATAAAGATTTGCGTAGGCAGTTTTGGTGGAGTGGGATGAAGAAAAATGTAGCAGAGTATATGTCCAAGTGCCTCACTTGTCAACAGGTGAAGGCGGAGCATCAGAGGCCAGGAGGTATGTTGCAGCCACTATCTATTCCTACTTGGAAGTGGGAGCAGATTTCTATGGACTTTGTGACTGGACTGCCTAAGTCCAAGCTTGGACATGATGCTATATGGGTGATTGTGGACCATTTGACGAAGTCAGCGCATTTCCTTCTCGTGTCGATGTCGTACACGGTTGATGCTTTATGCAAGTTATATGTGAAGGAGATAGTGAGACTTCATGGAGTGCCTACTTCGATTGTTTCAGATCGAGACCCCCGATTCACTTCAAAGTTTTGGGGTGGCTTTCAGAAAGCCATGGGTACTGCCTTGGACATGAGTACAGCATTTCACCCTCAGACTGATGGGCAGACTGAGCGGGTGAATCAGGTGTTAGAAGATATGCTGAGGGCTTGTGTCATGGACTTCAAGGGAAGTTGGGAGGATCACCTCCAATTGGTTGAGTTTGCCTACAATAATAGCTATCACTCTAGTATCGGCATGGCACCTTATGAGGCATTCTATGGGAGACCGTGTAGATCACCTATTTGTTGGGAGGAGGTGGGCGATAGTGAGCTGTTGGGTCCTGATATTATTCAAGAGACGACTGAGAAGGTCTCTATTATCCGAGATAGGATCCGAACGGCGCAAAGCAGGCAAAAGAGCTATGCCGACTTGAAGAGGAGGCAAGTAGAGTTTGATGTTGGGGATCATGTGTTCTTGAAAGTCTCACCTACTAAAGGGGTGGTGAGATTTGGCAAGAAGGGGAAGTTGGCTCCTAGGTATGTGGGGCCTTTTGAGATTTTGGAGAAAGTAGGAGATTTGGCTTATCGGCTTGCCTTACCTCCTACCATGTCCGGGGTGCACAATGTGTTTCATGTATCCTTATTGAGGAAGTATGTTCCGGATGCATCTCATGTAATTGATTTTAGTTCTATCAAGGTGAATGCGGATGCAACCTTTGTTGTTGAACCGGTTCGAATCTTGGATAGATCAACCAAGAGGCTTCGAAGGAAGGAGGTCGATTTGGTTAAGGTGTGTTGGAGTCACCATGATGAGGGTGATGCATCTTGGGAGTTAGAGTCTGTTATGAGGGCTGAGTACCCCAAGTTGTTTGTGGATTAGTATCTTTGAATTTCGGGGCGAAATTCCTTTAAGGGAGGTAGATTGTAATACCCTAGATTTTCATATCATTTTTCCTTGTATTATGCCTTTAGTTAATGAAAGATTATTGATGAAAATTCTTGGGTTTATGCGAAGTTGAAGATTCGGGAGTTTATTTAAGTTGCCTTGATTTTTAATAGACCAAAAGTTGACTTTATTTTCCGTAAGTTATCTTCGAAAACATCCTTCGTCAAAGTTGTAGAGCTTGTCGATACGAGTTCGTAGACATGCGGCACGTCTAAATCGGATGTCGTATGAGAAAAATTTGATCAGAGGAAGTTAAGTTCCGGGTGTGGAAAGTGTTTAAGTAGAAAAATGTGTGTGGGTTATTTGGGAAACCCTAACACTAATCAGCTCTCTCTTTTCTCACTCTTCCCACTCACTTCACTCTCTTTCCTCTCTGCTCTCTTTTCTCTCTCCCGAAACTCACCCGCACGCCAAACTCCCACCGGAGCTAGCTCTGTCGTCCGACCGCCATTTGGACCGCCGCCGGTCTCGTTCGACTCCCACAAGTGCCCTCTTCAAGGCTGGGCAGCTGCTGCTCGGAGTAGGACGCCGGAAACGACGTTTTGGCCGGCAAAAAGGGGCTGTTGTGCCACCTGTCGGAACCGCCGTGTACGGCGGCGACGGGGTACTTTCTTTGGTGAGTTTTGATCCTCTCCTTCCCCTAGTAGTGTTTAGGCTTGGATTGAAGCAAGTTTTTAAGGTTTTAAGGCCGGTTTTTGCAGATTTGGCTTCGAAAATTCTGGTCACTGTGCGGGCGGTTTTCCGGCCAGTTCCGGCCATTTTTGGTCGAAGTCGCAGGTATGAAAGTTGCTCCCCTTGCTTCAAGCTTCAACTTTGCTGTTGGGAGTTTTCCCAAATTCGGAAGTATGAGGTGGCGCGTGAGGCCCACTCGCCGCCGCCTGTGGCGGCGCGTGGCGGCGGGTCCGGTTGAGTTGCAGCCCTAGTTTTCTGTGTTAGGTAGTCCTTACTGCTGTGAGCCTGTTGAGTGGTAGTTTGGTTAGTTTTTAAGAAGTGTTGGCATGTTAGAACGTTAAATGTGATTTTAGGTTTGGTGGAGGTTTGAGCTAGGAATGGAGGATTAGAGGCAGCCTTTGCGGGTCTCTAAGTTCGACAACTCTGGAAAGTTGTCATCTCTTGATTTAAGGGATTAGTTGAGGGTTTTGTGTTAGCCTTTAGTATTTTTAGTTACTAAGGTTTTAATTGTGTGTTTTTAGGTGGTTGTGAAGTTGTGTTTCGCTTGCTAATTTTGGTTGTAGAAATTGCAGCTGGATATCTAGGTGAGTAAATCTCACCAAGGTTCACTTTTGAACCTAAGGATATTATGGTTATATAATGATAATGATGATGATGTTGGTTTTAATATTATGCTTTTAAATTGTTTTAAAATTACATGAGCTTGATCGCCAACGGCTCATAGGTAAAATAAAAACAAGTTTTCTTTATATTATGATGTTGTGATTAATGATGCGATATATTTTATGTTGTTGAGAATAATAATTGTGATCTTGTGTTGTTGTGGATAATGTTGTGAAATTTTTTATGATTGTTGGATAAATAGCCAAACCGGGTTCCAAGCCCTTTTTGGATGATTGGTTGCGGTTAAAGATGCTATTTATCATTTTTGTGGTGATGTTAGACAGTCAAACCGGGATCCCAAGCCTTTGGCCGGGTGATTGGGTACGGTAGGAATAGAGCTCTAGTCCATCTGTCAGTGTAGGTCATGGGAGATACTGTATAGTATCTGGGACCCATGGGTACACATAGTGTTGTTGTAGGTCATGAGAGGTATTTTATTAAATATCTGGGACTCATGAGTACATCTTTTGGGAAATGTGTTTGATGTGTGGTTTTGAAATTACTGATCCAATCTCTCTTATGAATATTGGATGTGATAAATGTTGTGATGTTTTTGAGTTTACTCATACGAGCTTTTTAGCTTACCGGGTTTGTTGTTTACAACCCGGTGCACCATATTTTGGTGTAGGGGTTAGACCTGCAGGTGAGGATCAGCAGGGTTGAGATGGAGGCGTAGTGGCAGGGTTTTTTGTTGGGTTTGGGGTGTGTTTGTATATTCATTTATATTCATGGGGATATGAATTGTTAAACTCTTGTGAGCGTTTCCTCTCTTGTTCTCAAGTTATGTAAAACAAGGAAATGTAATATCTAACTCAATTTGGGGTTGTGTGTAAATTTACTTTACGCATTGAGTTTATTTTCCTTGTTTGTTTTGTTGAAACAGGTTTTGGGATGTTAATATTTTAGGATATATCATGCCAAAAATTTTGAAATTATCTTTCGAAAAAAATGGGGTGTGACAGCTTAAGTCTGAAGGCGACAAAAATGAGCACTTAGCCGACAATTTGTTCCTATAACTTAAGCCTTTATTTCTACTAGTGGCGGCTAGACAATTTGAGAATGCCAACTAGTAACCAACCTCCTAAGTTTCAACAATTTAATGGCAAAGGTAACCCCAAACAACACATCGCACATTTCATCGAAACATGCAACAGCGCTGGCACCGAGGGTGAATGAGAGTTCCAAACCATGAATGAGAGTTCCAAACCAAGTCCAATATGGAGAAGAAGATCTAAATTCGGCAGAATATCAAGGAGAAGTGGTCTTGTTGGACCTCGGGAAGCAAAGCAGCTGATCCATGAAGCCTAGTCCATGAATGAGAGTTCCAAACCAAGTCCAATATGGAGAAGAAGATCTAAATTCGGCAGAATATCAAGGAGTGCCCAAGCCTTGCAAATCCAGATTAAATCGGGAGAATTCCTGTGCACGTCTGTCAACTTCAACGGACTCTCCAGGACAGCTCAGAACGAAGCAGAAAACTTGCTAGATATGGATAGAAAGATACGGGAGTCTAGTTTCCAAATCAATTGGAATTACCTCCATATCTTTTTTCTAGAGGGAGTTATGACGTAATCATCGGACGGAGGTCATTCTGCCGAAATTGAGAAGAACTAGGAATCCTAAACCAACTTGGTTTAGGCTTTGTGGCCGACTTCTCTAGGGTTTTTCCTCTATATAAAGCATTACTTCAAGAGCAGAAAAACATCATCGCTACTCTTGAAATTACATAGTCGAAACTCTACCAAACCCTATACAGAAAATTACTTAGCCGATTCATCCACCACAAACCATAAGAATCATTCCATCCTTCCACCGATTTTCCCCACACTTGCCGAATCTTTCAAGGTTGTCTTGTATTATTTTCTGTATAGTTTCGAACTCTATTGTAATATACTTTTCGATTTTGGTTTTATTTATCAAGCATGGTTTTCAGATTTCTTTGTGATCTTTGATTGTTCTATGTTTTGATATGTAACTTCTTGAATATATGATGATTTTGTGATTTAGGTTTTAGGGCAGTAGCATGTTCTTATGTGTTTTTGATTTCTAATTGATTAATTATCATGAATTTGTGCATCTAAATCAATCCTTGAGGCTGTCACAGCCATGGTTGTCCTTAAGGTGCGGTTTCATCTACCATAATAATTTTGGATCAATTCATACGCAAAGTTGTCTTGGTCTTTGTTATTAACTTAGGGCGGATATAATTCTGATAATTTGCATGCTAATAGGATGAGTGACGCCATGCCTTAGATCATGTTTTCGATTGACTTGTGTGCTAAAGTGTTTTCTTGTTTAATCTCTATGCAACGTGTCTTTAAATGAGTTAGCATTCATGTTTAGGATCAAGCGCAAAGATGGTTCTAAATACTTGAGGAGTCTTAACAATTAGATAACCGCAAAGGCTCTAATTAGAATCAGAATTAGTTAGAGTCTAGGATAATTTGAACGTTGCTGCCCGGCCTTGCATGAAGTTGTTATGTGTTCTTGATGGTTTTTCGTGTTATGTGTTGCATGAGTATGGTGATCACTTGTATATAATAATCTTAGGTTTAATTTTCAGTAGGTTATTTGTTAGTATTAATCAATCTTAAGCCCCCAATATTTCAATGTTTATATGTGAATACTTGTTTATAAGTTGTTTGGTTTCTCTTCTTTCGATCGCCCTTTGGTTTCCCCGGCTAGAACGATCCCTACTTGTCCATACTACTACGATTGCAGGGTAATTAAATTGAAGTTGTTTGACCCCGGTTAGGCGACACGTCAGTTCACCACACCCCAGTTGCCTTTCTGGGGAGGTCCTCCGCTTTTCTTCAGTTTCTGGCGAGCGTTGACAACCCTGGGTGCACCCTCAGACGGTGTTTCTAATACTCGGGTCGTTGACTCATCATCATCGTCAGTTAGAGAGGGAGCCGATTCAACAAGGGATGGCATCGTCGTCGGAGTGGCTGTGTTGGATCCGGAAGAAGAGGAGTCATATTGTTGCGCACACTCCAGTCGAAAATGCTCCTCCGCCTCCTCCCGAGCTTTCCTTTTCCCGAGCGCCGGCGGCATGGTAGTGAGAGGAGGATGTGGCTGGTTTTGTGAGCGGTGGATGAGGAAGGAATTGGGCGGCAGAATCGGGTGGTGGAGGAGGAAGGAATCGGGCTTACAATGGTTGGGTAAGAGGAGGAAGAGGGATTGATGGGATTTGGACCGGTAAGGAGGAACAGGGGAGCTGGGTTTTGTGACCAGAGGAACAGGGAAAGAGGAGGAAGAGGGAGTGAAGGGATCAGATTTGGACCGATTTGGGAATTTTTTTTGAAGGTTATAGATTGAGATTGAGAGCGTAGGAAGTGATGCGCGCTAATATAGATGGTGACAAAGCAACGAAAAAATTTAAGGCTTTTGTTGCTTAAGTTCTTTTAAATTTGGGCCAAAATTTAGGAATGAAAAGTAGGCCGCCAAATATTTGGGCCAAAGCGACGAATTGTTTATTTTTCGTCGCCTAAGTGGCTTAAATTTTTAATTTTCCGCCAAACAATATACGTTTTAAAGCGACAAAAATGACAAAATTTGTTGCTTAAGTTGGAAAATCATTTATATTTCACTTTCTGCTAATTAATACTCATAAAATATGATATATAACAGATGACGATAGAGATTGAAGAGCAGATCAATCGAAACAAGTACAAACCCGGTTTGCTCTAGATTTGGCGTTCGGTATCCGATTGACTATTATGATACCTTTCTGAAAATGGAACGGCCCAACGAACCAAACTCATCGCTTCGCCACGACATTTAGGCTTTTTAGGCCATCCGAGTCCATTTGGGCCTTCAAAATGCAGATTTACTTATTTTCATATATAGGCTTTTAGGCCTTCAAATGTAATTTTAATAATTTGTTTTGGATTTGGTTTTCTTTTTAATCCATGGGCTTTTAGGCTTTGATGTTAGTTGTTCTATGGTTTATTTGCTCTTATATAAGGAGTTTTTATCAGTTATAGTTGTCGGCTTTCATATTAATAAAAAACCTTGAGTTTATCTCAATTATTTGGTGGATTCTAGAATTCCTCTCGAGAGTTTCATATTAGTAAAAAACCTTGACTTGTGGATTCAAGTTGCCGTTGGTGGATTCTAACGTTTATATATCCGCTACATGAAAATGTTAGTAAAGTATAAAACTAAATCAATCAGAAATTAATACATATCACAACTAATAGAATAAATTCATTACATATATAATAAATTCATGACATAATTAAATCAAAAATTTGACGTTTTAACACACTGCGAATTTTCAATCGCTATCAACGTAGTCTCTGTCTTCTAAATCATCCTCACTCACTTCATATAAATGATCGTCTGAGTCTTCCTCTTCGTCGTCAATGAAGTCCTCAGTTGGTGGGATGAATGGAAGTGAACCGAGGTCAAACTCTAAATTAGAAATGGGAACGTACTTGCGTGGTTCGAAGTGGATGTCGTTGTTGATGCGAATAGTCTCCATGTCGGGGATATTAGACGTCGAGGCTTCTTGATATGGTTCAAGAGTCACATTCTCAATATCTCTATTTGCAATACCCATCTCAAATGTAGTTGCAGTGTAAATACCTCTATATGACATCATGTTAACAACTTTCCAACCCCCACTCTCCTTTGGATCATCAAAATATATTACCAAAATATTCTCATAAATATATATTACCAAATATTCTCATAAATATTCAACATAAACCTAAATATTCTCATAAATATATATTACCAAAATTCTCAAAATTCTCATATATATTACCAATGATATTCTCAAAAATGTGTACAGTCAAATATTCTCATAAATATATATTACCAAAATTCAACATTTAGCAATATGAAAAAATGTAATATATAAAAATTCATAATAAAACCAATAGGCAGGTAACCAAAATTCATCATAAAACCAACACATCTAAAAACATTAGTAACAAAGAATAACAATAATTGACCGGAATACTTCACCGGAAAACTCATCGGAAAAAATGGTAGAAAAGACGAAGAAAGAGCATGTACCAAACTACAAACTAGTGGATGAAGATGAATAATGCATTAGAAGAACACGGATGATGATCATACATCAAATAAGCCAGAGATTTGCGAGATTGATGTGTGCAGACTTTTTTTCACTGTAGCTCGATCTGTTTTCCTCCAGTTTTTTGATCTGGAAATGATGCAGAGGATATAAATTAAGAAGATTTCACTTAGCAACGAAATATTTTCGTCGCTAGAGTTAAAATGTTCAGTCGCTTAGGCTAAGGATATCATGCGACAAACACTTTCGTCGCTCTAAACTCAAAGTTCTGTCGCTTTAGTATTAACCTAACACGACGAAACTCAATTCGTCAGTTAAATGAAGGAAATAATGCGACAACATATTTCGTCGCTCTAAGGTCAAAAGTTTGGTCGCTTTAGTGTTAACCTAAGATGACGAAAATTAAATGTGTCTGTTAGGTGAAGGATATCATGCGACAAAAATGTTTGTTGCTCAAGAGTCAAACATCCCGTCGCTATAGTCTAAAACTAAAGCGTCAGTTAGGTGAAGAATATCATGCGACAAACGTATTCGTCGCTTAAGTGCTAACATTTTTGTCGCTACATAAATAATTTGCGACAAAATCGTTTTTGTCGCCTTAGTAGGACCTGTGGCGACGAATTTTAGGTGACAAAAGTATTATGTCACCCCATAAAACTGTAGCGACGAAAAATGTACCTCCAATGATGATATTCGTTTTCGTTGCTTAACAATTTCTTAAGAGACAAAATGTGAAAGTACCTATCTCTTAAGCCTTTTTTCCTACTAGTGCGCTTGGTGTAAGGCTTGGAATACGTCATTGTATCTCGGTACGAACCACCATATTGAGCTTTGATTGTCTTGGCAATCATATCTTGAAGCTGTTGAACTAAAAATGAAGCTAGGATGGAAATTGATTCCCCTTTTTGCTTGGAAGATGATCCACCAGACATGTCTTTCTTATCACCATAAAGGTTATTCTCCGAGTCATTGTCATGGTGAACTTCTAGCTTCTCCATGAGCGATGCAATTTCTACATCCTTCTCTTCAATGGTCTTCTGGAGCTTCTTCACCGTTTCAGTCAACTGGGCTATTTGGGCCGCTTGTTCTTCCACGTTGATCACTCCTATCACCATGACTTGCATGGCGCAAGAGTCATCTTCCAAAATCGCGTCAATTTGATTGTCAAGAAGCAATTCCAAGTGTGGACATATCTTCGAATGAACTTTGGTTGTGGGCGAAGGAGAATTTTTCCTTGAGTTGCCTGACGATGTTGAATGTCTTTGCTTCATGAGGTTTGCCCCTATTGTTGTCCAAGCGTTGATCGGCTGAAACTTGTTGGTCTTGTTTTTCGATTTGATTTGCACTATCTTTGAAGCCATGCGATGAGGATGGTGAGATTGTCGAAGGAGGAGATGAGAGGCAGAGATTGTCCCACAAGGCATGCCAATTTTGTAAACATGAAAAATCTGCGACAAATAACAAAAAGACACGTGTACAAGATAAAATATTATTGATATGAATGCGTGTTACAATCTCTGTGGGTATTCTTTTACAAGAATTTCCTCTGATTCATGAGGTTTGCCCGACGAAGGAGAATTTTTCCTTGAGTTGCCTGACGATGTTGAACGTCTTTGCTTCATGAGGTTTGCCCCCATTGTTGTCCAAGCGTTGATCGGCTGAAACTTGTTGGTCTTGTTTTTCGATTTGATTTGCACCATCTTTGAAGCCATGCGATGAGGATGGTGAGATTGTCGAAGGAGGAGATGAGAGGCAGAGATTGTCCCACAAGGCGTGCCAATTTTGTAAACATGAAAAATCTGCGACAAATAACAAAAAGACACGTGTACAAGATAAAATATTATTGATATGAATGCGTGTTACAATCTCTGTGGGTATTCTTTTACAAGAATTTCTTCTGATTCGATCTCCGACGTCGATTTGATCCAAGGGTGACGAGCACTTAATCTTCAATCGAATTATTATAGTTTGGACTTCTTATCGTGTTGACGATTTGTAGAAGTTGATTGACCAAAGGCCGTAAAGGCTTGTTCTTGATCAAACTTAGGCCACGAGCAGTGTCACGTGGTGCATGTTCTTCGACTTTGATGGGGGATGAATCGGCACGTGTGTTCGGTGCTTGTTGATTCTTCACGAGTTTGTTGAAGAACTTGGTAGAGGTTTTGATTTGTTGAAGACTTTAAGATGAAGGTTGATCAAGGGTTGTGGAGGCTTGATGTTGATCGGGTTTGATCCACCAGCGGTTTCACCTGGTGGTTTGTTCTTTGTTTTGAAGTTGGTGAAGATGTCGGCTATTTGGCAGCTTGTGACTCTTCGGAGTTTGACAACTTCTAGGCTTGAGGTTGATGAATAATCGGTTATTTGGAAGCTTGATGATTCTTCATAGTTTTACAACTTCTAGGCTTGAGGTTGATGGAGGATTGGCTATTTGGCAGTTTGATGATTCTTCAAGGGCTTTGGGAGAATTTTGAGCTCTCAGGAGTGAGTTTTCTCTCTCTCTGGTTCGCTGCCCCCTTTCTCTTGGCATGAGAGGGGGTATTTATAGTGTTCACATACCTTCGTTTATGGCAAGTAATGAAGATATCGAATCAATGATATTTCCTTAAGGTGATAATCGAATCAGTGAATCTTGACTGATTGATTTACTTGTCAATCTTAACATAATCAAATCAATCAATCTTAATTGATTGATTTAGCTACGCCCAATAAGGTATAATTGATTTGGATTGAATATCCTGCTTTAACCAGGATCCTCATTAAGGGGCGGGCCATCTCGCGGACACGGAAGGAAGGTGAGCGGAATCTTGACTTCCAAGCAAGCGGGGAGTTCTGGTGCCACCTCGCGGACAAGGGACCTACGACTCAACCAAAACGTACATCTCTGCATGCATGCGAACTCTGCTGTCTAGCTCTTTCACGAAGTCTCCTACGCGGAGCCATCTCACCTTGCCTTCATGTGCATCTACGCGCGCGAAGTTATTTCGCCTCGCCTTAATGTACCTCTACGCTAAGTCCATTTCGCCTTGCCTTAATGTACCTCTACGCGAAGTCCGTTTCGCCTCGCCTTTGTTTACCTCTACGCGAAGTCCATTTCGCCTTGCCTTTGTTTACCTCTAAGTGAAGTCCATTTCACCTCGCCTTTGTTTACTTCTACACGAAATCTATTTCACCTCGCCTTCATTTACTTCTACGCACGCGAAGTTATTTCGCCTCGTCTTTGTTTACTTCTACGCAAAGTACATTTCGCCTCGCCTTCGTTATCTAGCTCGCCTGACCTCTGGCGAGCCATCACTTGTAAACGCAGTTATTTTGGGCATGTCCGAATTAATTTAATTTAATCGATATCTGATCATCGATCGACACTTAATAATTGATTTTGATCGGGATTTAAGGTTTTGTTGTCGGCCGACCATTCCCACGTTGCCATGTGTCATTTCCGACGGCTTTCCAACTTTGTCGACTCATGAGCCACGTATGCGATTTGTGGGGTCTACGTTTTACTTAAGTTATTCAACAATTATTATTATCGTTAAATTTTATATGTTTACACTATCGAACGCAAATTGATATTTGAAAAGAAAAACTACTTAACCAAGATACTAAAAATAACATAGAAGGAATTTAAAAGAAGTGACCATCACTTTTTGGTTTTTCTTCCTTTTCTTCTTCGTTTTATTTGGTCTTAAAATTCTATGTTCCCTCCCTCCATTGTAATAAGCAAAAGCACTTCGAGAACCAAAAACCAAGAGCCTTTATACCTGAATAACTTACTAAATAGTAAATAGAGAAATTCTTCTTCGTTTTATTTGGTCTTCAAATTCTTTGTTCCCTCCCTCCACTGTAATAAGCAAAAGCACTTGAAGAACCAAAAACCAAGAACCTTTATACCTGAATAACTTACTAAATTGTAAATAGAGAAATTTGAAAAAGCCAAATAATATAACGTTGTGCAAAGCAGAGGCGTAGGCAAAGGAGGGCGAGCAAGGTCAATTGACCCTTCTCAATTCCTGAACTAACCAACCATTGGTTTAATATTTAATAATATATTAGATTAATGACCCTCCTCATTATATGAGAAAATATGAAAGTAAAGAAGAAATATGTTTAAAAGTTTTGAACTTATGCCCCCGTTCAATCCCACAAGTCCATTAATCGGACTCGTCTCCACCATCTTTAAATATATACTGCATTTTATTTATTAACCGATTAACTAAATATATATGGTTCATCACATATATTGTATGGGTACCCATATTGTATGTGTTAAGGTTTATACACTTTTTCTTCTTTCTCAAGGTCAATCTCTCTTTGCTTTAGTGTCGCCTTTGGTGTTTCTCATTTTTTCACGCACAAATGCCAAGTTAAACAGTCAGTCTGATAGTACTCTTTCTTTAGTATAGGCAATATCAATCAATAAAGATAGCTCAAAGAACCGATTTCTTTTGTTTTACACATAGATTCAATAGACGTAACTAATACGTTTTACTATGTGTTGTCGAGCAGTTTAGAGGAATAAGGCAGAATTATGATTTGATATAAGCTATGAAATGGTTACTCCATATGTGAATATATGTACCATAATATATATGTCTATAAATAATCAACTAGAAGTCATAAGAACGACATATTTATATAAGCTAATATATGTAAGTTTTTTTTTCCCGTATAATCAATCTATTATTTGACAAAGTTCTTATTTAGTATAATCGCCATCATGTAAGTTTTGACCTTTCTAACTAGCATTTCTAGTTACGCCACCGGTGCAAAGTGAAACACAAACCTTCATATTAGACAAAAGGAATCAGCTTCATGGCTGAACAAATATCAAAACCAATGTGCCTAAGCAAATCACAATACACGTATCTCTTCCAACTTTGCCTTCAAATTATAATTCTTTTTTTCCCAATTCCTCTTCGCAAAGAGCACTTGTGCAAGATTAATGTTCAAGTCCAAATTAGTTTAATGGAGAACACAGGGTTTACCTGGCACCACAATTGATCAGATACCTGCAACAACAGAAAACACAAAATCCTTTCTTCACATCAAATCCGAATCAATTTTGACAAAAAAAAATCCAAGAAATAGGAATACTACAACCACCGTATTCTGGTTCAACTTGCATAAGCATACACGTATCTGTGATTTTTCTCTACTTCTCCAACTTCTCTTTTAAGCGTTGATCAACGATCACCTATATTCTTTTGCACGAATTGCCTTAGTATGGTTAGTAGTAGTAACCGCTCCTGAACGTTGATGAAGCTACTGTTGTTGTTTAACGTATCACTTCCACTACCAGAAGAAAGGCTTTAGCCGACGAAAAAAAAAAAACCAGGCCGACGAATTTTTTCACTTTAGCCGACGAAATTTTCCTTCGTCGGCTATGATCAACTTTAGCCGACGAAATTTTTATTTCGTCGGCTAAATAATTTTTTTCGTCGGCTATAGTCTGTGAACTTTAGCCGACGAAAATTTCAAAAGTTTAGCCGACGAAATTTTCAAAACTTTAGCCGACGAAATTTTTAGAGTTTAGCTGACGAAATTTTTTAAAAGTTTAGCCGACGAAAAATATAATTTCGTCGGCTAAAGTGTCTTATATTTACAAATTTTGATGCAATATAGTCCTACGCAAAAAGGGGTGTAACTTTTGATCCGTCCGTCAGAAATTGCTGAAATTTTGACAGCAGCTCCGCAGGCCCAAATCCAAGCTAACTTCCTTTCGGGGCCAATCCGACCGTCGGATCTAGCGATCCGAGGCTTTTTATGTAATTTTCTGTTTTTAGGGTTTGGTTTTTTTCTTTTAAAACTGCGGTCAACCCTATTTACCGTTAAAATTTTTATACGACTTGTTGTGTGTCATCGGTTTAAAACTATTTTCAGTTGGAGGTCCGGCCAAAATACGTAATTTAGACGGTCGAACGACCTTTTCCGTGCGTTTAGGGGTTTGACTTACGAGATTGACCGTCCGGATCGAGCCCTTATTCTTTTCGGATCAAGTTGAATTTTTTCCCATACATGTATTTTATCATGATGGTCAGATCTGACGGTCGGAATTCTGTTTCTCAAGTTTGATCATCACAATCACAACATGCATACTAATGTTGTATAACTTGTTTACCAAGTGTTATGTAAATGTTCCGTTTCAAAAACAAACTATACGTAAAACCTTCAAACTCTAAAAAGTCATGAAATAAGATATGACGAGAATGTTGAAATACATCCACGGTTGAAAAATCACACTATTCCGGTAAATATTCGGTGCCGATAGTTGCGGTCAATGCAATCACAACATGCCAAATGTATAAAAATACTTTTAGCCGACGAATTTCAAAGGTTTAGCCGACAAAATTTTCAAAGGATTTTAGCCGACGAAAATATATGAAAATTCGTCGGCTAAAGTCGAAAAATTTTCGAAATTTTCAACCAAAATTTTCAAAGGACTTTAGCCGACGAAAATATATGAAAAGTCGTCGGCTAAAGTCGAAAAATTTTCAAAATTTTCAACCAAAATTTTTTGGCGGTCAACCAAAGAGTTTAGCCGACGAAAATAAATAATTTCGTCGGCTAAAGTTCTTTATATAGCCGCAAATAAACCCAACACTAGACATATTGCGGCCCCTCCTCCTCTTCCTCCTCCTCCTCCTCCTCCTCCACACAACCACCACAAATAAACCCAACACTAGAAATATTGTGTCCCCTCCTCCTCTTCCTCCTCCTTCTCCTCCTCCACCTCCGCCACTCTCTCTCCTCACCCCACCGTCTACTCTCCACCCCCACACGCCCAATGGCCACCTACCGCTCCCTCCTCTCCCTCAAGTCCTCCCTCGACGACCCCGACTCCCGCCTCTCCGCTCTCCGCCTCCTCAACCTCTCCAACAACGTCTTCAACCGCACGTTCCCGCCGGAGCTCTCCAACCTCACTAACCTCCGTGTTCTCGACCTCTACAACAACAACCTCACCGGCGTGTTGCCAGTTTCGGTGGCAACTTTTCACTGTATATCACAGTTTCTCTGTCAAGATTCTCCACACACACAAAAAAAAATAAAAAAAATGTTTCTGCAGTTTTTTTTTTCAAAACCCAGCAACTTTAGCCGACGATATTCAAACACAATATTCGTCGGCTATAGTATTTTTAAATTTTTTTAATAAGGTTTAGCCGACGAATAACCTAATATTTCGTCGGCTATAGTTATTTTTTTAATTTTTTTTATAAGGTTTAGCCGACGAATAACCTAATATTTCGTCGGCTATAGTTATTTTTTAAATTTTTTTACAACGTTTTTTTCGTCGGCTATAAATCTGGGACTATAGCCGACGATATTTTTTTCGTCGGCTAAAGTGGGACTATAGCCGACGAAAAAAAAAATTTCGTCGGCTAAAGTCATTACAGATGGCCTTTTCCCGACGACACTATAGCCGACGAAGGCTCGTCGGCTAAGGTCTTAGCCGACGAATTTTTTTAACAGGCCGACGAAAATTTTTCGTCGGCTAAAGTGTCTGTTCTGGTAGTGTTCCTAGGCGAGAACGTCTTTTGAAAGTCTAGTAAACGTGGGAGAGAGTAGTAACTGCCCATCAGTTTTTGAAGCAAAGTTAAACTGTCAAACTGTCTTATCCTCTTAAATCACTCTTTTACCCTTCTTTTCTTTATTTCTTTAGCCGTAGACTTATATAAAGATGGGCATTTCAGGATTTATGAAAATTTAACCAAATGATAGTTCTATAAGGCAAATTATCTTAATTAATAAAGATAGGACTTACCCCATGAGATTGAGAAATATAAAACCTAAACTTCTAAAGGTCTAAGTCGTCTAACGCCTAAATCAATTTCTCACTTCTTGTCAATCAATTCTAAAGAGTTGTTTTCCTCATCCTCGTCGTAAAAACCCTCCAAATCCTAGAACCCATAATCCATCGATAAACCCCAAATCATCTCGGGCTTATATAAAGAACGTTCAATCTCAAGGTAAACCATTTGATTTAGATTCTTCCTACTTCACTCATCTACGATAAACATTGACTTGGGCGTCAGAGGGTTTTCTGCAGGTACCCCACACCTGGTCTAGCAATCAAACGAGCAATCCAAGACCACTTTCGCTCTAATTCGTATTATTGATGAGAGAACCCCATATCCGAAAGAATCCTGCACCAACAGGGGTCCGCGACATAACTCGGGATTTAAACTTGTTTGAAATAATAATAATAATAATAATAATAATAATAATAATTGGTCTGGATTCGAAACTTTGTATTGTTTCTATGAGCAGCCATCAATATCATGTAACATTTGCTTATTTAGTCTTTTTAAGTAAGAAATAAGGTTCGAATTAAGCCAAATCAAGGGTTCAACCTCTATAATGTAACGAAAAAGATAAAATACTTGATGATTTTTATGACCAACGTATCTGCAAGAATGGTCGAACAAAATGTCATTGGAAGTTTTTTTTATTTTAATTTATTAATAACTCACACACCTTACATATGTCCGTAAGGTTTGAACCAATAACCCAAGTTGTCAGTTAAATACTTTAACCAACCAAGTCACGGCTATGATTTTCTAGTGTGGTACCTGATTTATAGGTGGCTCGACAATTTTTGGTTTCTCATAAATAGAGAGCTAGAGGAGATGGTGACTTGACAAATGACATCGTCAGAAACATGTTCATAGAACTGATCTCATTTTTCACACCAAAGGTGGATCAATAGTGAAGAGACTGGCAAAGCAACTCAATATGATCCATTGTAACACTTGTATATATGAGACTCATGGAACTAGTGCTTTAATGGGATTCAGTGAACCATCGCTGTTACATATATACTAGACCATATATTGGTAAATGACTAAATGCTGTGGCAAATTATGGTTTGTAAACTTGAAATACAAGTATAAGAGAAAACATACTACAAAGTACATAAGCAAGACACAAGTGGCGATCTAAGGATTCGGTTCCTCTGAAATGAGAGAGCTGTGGTTTTATTTAAATTTCATAAAATTTACATCCTTCAAGTGATCTAACTATTACGTTGTGTTTGGATAAGATTTTTCTTAATTCTTAACGAATTCTGAAATGATAGAATTTAGATATTTATTTATTGAAATTCCGTTAATTGTAATTTTCATTGTTTGGTTATGTATATTTGGGATTTGAAGTGTGTGATAGATTAAGAAAGTTTAAAAGAAATATAAAATATAAAATTTTAAAAGTCCTTGTTTTGGAAATGAAAATTGAATACTGCAAAGTAATTTGTAAATGACACCTATTTTTTATGGAATTCAAGTGAGGAATTTAATCAATAAATTCCTTGGTTTTCAATTCTATCGAAATTTAAAATTTCCTATTTGATAATGACAAACAAGGGAATTGGCTTTTATAAATTATAAAATCCTTATTTTCAATTAAATTCTAAAGAATTTCCTGGCATCCAAATTAATACAACATTAATAAAATTGCTAAATCAGCTGTGATATGATTTCTCTTACTTTGTCCGTCAAACACACGTTATACCATCAGACAAAAAAAAGGACCACTCTTCATAGTTCATACGTACATCGTGCACTCATGTATCACGGATACAAATTTGCTCAACAACCTTCATCCCCACCTATTTAAATGTATGACACATGTCCATTTTTATTAACTCACCTAACTATGGTTAACAATATAAATTATTTATTTAATATAAATTTGAGAGGTTGGGCATTTAGGGTTTAAGGCTTCATGATTGGGGTTTAGGGTTTAGGGTTTTACTTAACTAGGGTTTAGCTAATTATGATAATAGAATAAGCCCTAAACCCGAAACTCTAAACCCTAAACCCTAAACCTTAAAACCCTAAACTCTAAACACTAAACCTTAAAACCCTAAACTCTGCACCTTAAAACCCAATACTCAATCTTACAAATTTAAATTAAATAAATAATTTTAGATTTTATATTGTTAACTATGGTTAGATGAATTAAAGAAAATAAAACATGTGTCATGCATTTAGATGGGTGAGGATGAAAGTAGGAAAATAAGATAGGGAGCAAATTTGTATCTCATGCATCACACTATCGTACCTTCTCAGATATTCCCAAATATTTCTAGAAAAACCCCTCATTAAATTCTTTTGAGAATACCCTAATTTGAAATGAAAACACTAAAATGAACCCGGACGTAGACCCATCCACGTTACAAATCCATCGTCATTCATACCCCTCATTAAATTCTTTTCAGAATACCCTAATTTGAAATGAAAACACTAAATGAACCCGGACGCAGACCCATCCACGTTACAAATCCATCGTCATTCATACGCCACCGTTGACGCCATGTCGCAACAACACTCATTGCATGAGGAGATTCTCGTCATTCCAATCTCCCACTGGTCCTATTAATACCAGCAAAGTGAACGGCATGCTTATACTCTCCTCATCTTCTGCTCGACTACTCCTCGTTTCACTTGCAACGCTTTCTCTCGCTTTCTTCCTCCGACTTTTCCCAATGGCGCAGACCAAATCCAATATTCTCTTCATCGGCGGCACCGGCTACATTGGTAAGTTCATCGTCGAGGCCAGCGCCAAGGCTGGCCACCCCACTTTCGTTCTCGTCCGGGAGTCCACTCTCTCCAACCCGGACAAGTCCAAAGTCATCGACTCCTTCAAAGCCTCGGGCGTCAACTTCGTCCTTGTACGTATTGTTCTCGTTTACCCATATTGGTAATATTGAAAGTTCTGAGTATTTGGTTATAGTTTCTTATGTGTGATTTTTTTTGCAGGGTGATCTGTACGACCACGAGAGCCTTGTGAAGGCGATTAAGCAAGTCGATGTGGTGATTTCGACGGTGGGTCACGCTCAGTTGGCCGATCAGGGCAACATTATCGCCGCCATTAAAGAAGCCGAAAATGTTAAGGTAACAATCTTTTCCCTCTGTTTTTTGTCTGAAATTTTTGTTTTGAAATTGTAGTGTAGAAACTGGGTGTCTTTTTTTAGAGATTTTTCCCTTCCGAGTTTGGAAACGACGTGGATCGAGTGCACGCCGTGGAGCCAGCAAAGACGGCGTTCGCTACAAAAGCCAAGGTCAGAAGAGATGTTGAGGCGGCCGGGATTCCCTACACTTATGTGTCGTCAAATTTCTTTGCTGGGTACTTCTTGCCCAGTCTGAACCAGCCCGGAGCTACTGCTCCTCCCAGGGACAAAGTCGTCATTTTGGGTGATGGCAACCCCAAAGGTAACCCAAACCCCCTACTCTATAAAATAGCTAATAGTTTGTCTGCATTCTATAGAGAATTTATGAACTTAGTCAAGAATTGCAAAACTTGGATGGTAGGTCGTATAAACTTGTTTCGTTTTGGGTCACTAGTTCTACTTGTGGTTCTTGACAAGTTCATTCCATCTAACATATTAATGGTGCAATCCATTAGTTGTAAACACTTTTGTTGCTATCCATCACTACGTTCTACTTTTTCCTCACCATTCCTTGTAATCGTTGGTGAGGAAAAAGTTGATCAACCACTACAAGAGCCTAATCTGGCCTGAGTCTATTAGGAATGTACATTAAGAATTTAAGACTTCTCTTCAAATTTCCTGAATTGTTATAAACAGAGGAGGGACCTCAATTCATCACACAATGAATAATAAGTTTGATCCTCTTTCGTATCCTTGTTTGTCATACTGGCTTGACAAAGAATGAATGAATGTGATGGTGGTCTCAGTTCATAATTTATAATGCACAAAACCTGCATCACTTTTGACAAAAACATTGAGCATCAAATGAATATTGTCGTGGGGCTTTTTTTTTTTTTTTTTTTTCACTTACCGGCAAAACCCCAAAATTTGTTCTGCAGCAATTTTTAACAAGGAAGAGGATATTGCTACCTATACCATTAAGGCTGTGGATGATCCAAGAACATTGAACAAGATCCTCTACATCCGGCCACCTGCCAACACAATCTCCTTCAACGATCTTGTGGCTCTTTGGGAGAAGAAGATTGGCAAAACCCTGGAGAAGGTCTATATCCCGGAGGAGCAACTACTCAAGAACATTCAAGGTTAGTAACACTAACTAACCAGTAACAGTAAGATTTAGCAACTGTAGTTCATGACTCTGAATGCGTGCTTTTATTTTTGCAGAGGCTCCAGTTCCAATCAATGTGATACTATCAATCGGTCACTCGGTTTTTGTGAAAGGAGACCACACTAACTTTGAGGTCGAGCCGTCATTTGGAGTGGAAGCTACTGCTCTTTACCCTGATGTCAAATACACTACTGTGGATGAGTACCTCTCCCATTTTGTCTGAGATTAAAACATCTATGTTCCCAAATAATGTACTTCTTGATTTTCTCGATGTTCCAAAATAATGTAGTTCATGGTGTGATATCTTGGTGTGAAAGAAAATTTTACCAAAAAAAAAACAGAAAAGAAGGAACACAAATAAGCAGATGGGGCTGTACCCCTGCTTGGATCATCTATGTCGAACCTAATGGTTCCTTTTGTAAAAATAAAAATGAAGGTCTTTGAGTTAGGAATTTATCTTGCCTCGTTCATTTCTCTGTGAGGTTTTGTATGATGTAAAGGAACATATTTGAAGTTGATCTCCCTTCGACAATGTCCATGGTTCTTTAAAGGCATACGCTTGTCCCACTTGTTACAAGTTGCCTTCAACTGTGTATCTATGATTCTTTTTTTCTTTTTTTCACCTTACCTGGTTAAGCGATGCTACCAACAAATCATTCTACACAATGCAAACCAATTGGAGAAGTCACTTTCCGGAGCCACTAATCCAAACCAAATCCACAATATTTGCCATCTGAAACGTACAAATGACTGAATGAGTATACGTAGACTCTATTCCAGCTCATTTCTTTGCACACAATGCATTCTGCAAGGACAGTTTCATATCATGAATAGACCATATTCTAGCTCAAATCCCGACACAAGGTACGACATGTTTATAAAGAAGACTAACTAAGAAGATTTTGCTAACATTTACGATAGTCGAATTGAGACATGTTTATCGAGAAGACTAACTGATAATTAAGATTTTGTTAACGTGTAAGATAGTCGAACTGTGTCACAGAAGATTCAAGTGAGATAGATTTAGTTTATTACAATGTGTAAGTTTGTTTTAGTTTATATATTTTTAACACTAACACCTAGGATTTAGTGCTAAGTACATATATTCCACTGTCATCGGGTTTGAGCAGTGGCAATAGGCTCATAAGAGAGTCTAGAGCAAAAGAAATAAAAATATTGTTACCTAATTAGTGACAACACCTAAGAGAGCCTTGGCAATAAATAAGAGAGCCTAAGAGAGCCTAAAAATATTGTTACCTAATTAGTGACAACACATGGCTCATAAGAGAGCCTTCAATCTTTTAGAACCGGCCTTGTCCTACGCTTCATCGACAGTAAACATCCAACCACAAAGACATGCGACAACACATCAGTACCGCTTCCAGCAACCCCAATGAAAATCTTACCTCCAACTCTCATGGCCAAGGCAGCAGCGAAGCAATTAGAAACGTTGTCAGACATGGTGAGATGTGGGAGAGGATATCGAAAAAAGGTGTTGAACAACACATATATGAAACCCTAGAAAGAAACCCTAGGGAGAAGACTTATTGTAGTCACTCTCTGTGGATCTGGCTCTCTAATTGGTTGTTGGTTTATTGCTTTTGTTGAATAAGTTTAAACAATGGCTATATTATTGTATTTTCAACTCTCAACCTTTGATATAGTACCACTGGCTTGCTGCTGCGTCTTAGTCTGGGAGAGCTGTAAATCTCAACGGAATGTAATCTGATTGTGTACCCAATCCAATGTTGTATGCCTTATCTACTTGATGATCGATCTCGAGTTCGGTTGTTGATCTGTCCAAGGTCAGGCTTTGTGTTTGCTCAGACTAGATCTCTTTAATCGGGCTCTAGGTAGACCGGCAGTGGTGAAGGTGTTGATCAAGGCGGAGGTTAATAGTTGAGAGGAGTTGTAACATCTTGATTTTTGAAATTTTTCAAAATTGATTTTTCTTTATAGAAATAGAAAATAGAGGTTTCTACGGATTCGCAGCATTTTTTAGTAAATTTTTCGGACTCCCGAGTTATTTTTAACGATTTTTCAAAGTTTCGTCGAACTATTGTCGATTTACATCAGGTGGTGACGTGGTGCGACTTCATTGGTTTTTTGCATGACTTGGGCCCACGTTGGCAAGTGGCAGCTGGTTGATGGTGAAATGTGGTTCAACGGTGAGATTTGGTGGCACATCGATGTCCTCTTCCTATCCTTGAGATTTGGTTTAGATTCAACGGTGATTTAAAGATGGCACGTTTTAAGTGGCTTGGTTTACGATCGATGTTCTTGGTGGGGATTCGTATTGACGAGGTGAGTGGATTTATGTAATATGTTTCAAATATTCTTATTTGCTTTCAAAATAGTCAAAAAACATGATTGTAATCTATTTATGAAATATCTCTCTATTTTCAAGTGAAGCATGTTGATATTGTGAAATATGTGGAGTTTATATATAATTATATGTTGGATCCATTGTTTGACTAGTCTTGAAACATGTGAACTTCTTGATTAGTTATGCCGAAGTAAGGATGTGACACACGGTGGTATAGGACTTGAAGGTTATAAAGTTCCCTTGGGGATCACTAAATTGAAGGATATCCAATAAGAGGGGATTATGTGATATGATGAATTGCGTGACTTGATATGTATACGATTTACGGATTTTGTAGCGTATGCAAAATGACATGGCTTTGCGGGCATATTACATTAATGTACTCACAGAGCACGTGGTTTTGCTCACACACCCATCTCTAATATTTTTTTATAGAGAAGTACTTAGATTTGACTAAGCAGGGAAAAAGGTTGGACGAGCCTAGAAAGAAGAGCCTAGAGCAAGTGCTTTTGTTTACATTCTGCATTGTAACACTCACACCTTGGAATCTATGTTCGGTGTTTAAAACCCGCCGACATCGAGACCGGGGTGTGACATGAGCGTTCCTGATACCATGTTGGCAACAATCTGGGTTCGGCATGGGTCCATTTTGTTTCCAATTTGGGCTTGGTCTGGGTTTCAAGAAATGTGCTGCATCTCCTTCAGTTTTCCTTTCTTTGCGGATGATTAAACTCTGACCATTGTTGGTCGTCTTCTCGAAGTTTGACTCCCACTCTGGCCATGTAAGTGGATCTCTTACTGTATCGGAGTATCAAAGTTTGCATGGGTCATTTCCATGCGCTTTCGATATGAGCAAATCGGGTTGCCTGGCTGCTTGGCGGTGGCGTGGTGACCACTCTCTCCTCATCTGAGGTTGCAATTTTTTGTTGCTGGAGTGCACTTTGGGCCAGTTGGGCCTTTGTGTCTTTTGTAGTTTGTGTGGGATGGCATGTTGTTGGTTCTGAAATCTAGAGCTCTAGTGAAACGGTCACGTGAGGACCTAATTGCTTACTGTGTCTTGATTTGGAGAAAGTTATGTGCCGCTGTTGTTTTTACTTTGTGTTTTTTTGTGTCTTAATTTGCTTTTGTTTATTTCTTTCCTATGTTGATGGATTATCAGTGGGATAGTCCCTTGTATTTGTGGATAACGATCCTGACTAGCAGTGCACTTGCTCTTGCTTTTCCGGAAACCTATCATGAGAAATACAAAGGGGATAATCCCTTGTATTATTGGATAACGATCCTGACTAGCGGTGCACTTGCTCTTGCTTTTCCGCAAACCTGCCAAGAGAAATACAAAAGGGCGTCAAGGAGAAAGATCGTGTTGGGTGGCCTTTGATACTCTGATGCCTAATTTAGTCCAATGTACTTGTATCAACAGAGTAATAGACTGGTAAGTAGTAAATGCGTAATTAATGAGGAGAGGGAAAGTTACCATTTATAGGTGAGAAGCGTTTGAGGCCTTTCCTCTTCTTCAATGTGGGACTAATATCCCTGATATCAATTGGTTTTGACTTCTACTGGGCCTCTTTGGCGGTGCGTGTGAGAGAGCGTCTTAGCGCTATTCGAGTAGCGGCTAACGGTATACAGAAGCAGCTATTGCTATGTTGTTTTTGGTGGGTTTGGTGTAAGGAAGTCTGAAGGTTATGCCCGATCCGAGCGCTGTTGAATCTTGCTGATTAGGGATGTGTGTCTACATCCTGTATAGACTTCTAGTCCGAAGTCTTGGTGCATTCGCATCCATCTCTCTTTGTAACCCGTCCTTAATGAATGAAGTTATTATTCGATAAAAAATTAAAAATTAAAAACCTTTGATGTAGTAACTCAGTGATATGATCAAGTGAATTGATACTTTATATTTGGAAAGCCCCACCCCATTCCCCCAAGATAAATATGGTTCCACCCATGTATATACATAATTCTACAAATATATACATACATACAGTTTGTCCAAAATGAAAAAAAAGACATACGTATTTTCCAGATCGGGCTACTAATACTATTTTGTTCCGACGGAATTAATTACTAATTGGAAACACTTGGAAACACAAGTTAACGCTTATTTCTTGTCACCTAATTAAATATATTAATGCTATTGGAAAGAAAATTTAGGATTGTGTTATTCACACATCTTATTTATGATGACAGTCAATTATAAAGTGATAAATTGAAAGGTGTGAATAGAATAGTTATAAGAAAATAGATAAGGTGTGAATAGCAAAATAGGGTTTGTGAATAGCATCATCCAAAATTTATAGGAAAGAATTCAATTTAAGGAAGAACGACTGGTTTTTAGACATATCTCTTAAATTAACACATAGTTAATGGTTGGTGTTAATATGCCATACTTTTTTTGTCACGTAATTTAATTCGGTAATGACATTGATTCATCTCTTAAATTATAAAAAGAAATACATGGGTGAAATTGGTATTGTAATATTTGTTGAAGGAGAAAAGATAACGAGAATAACGGTTTACTCATTCATTGATAGGAAGACCTATTTATAGGCATTACATAGAGTCTCCTGAAGAGTCTAGAAGTTCTATCAACTGTAATCTATTCTAATAAGAAAACCAGATTAACCAATCATACCTGTATTAAGGCAAAACACATAACAGAATGACGAAAATATAATTTTCTTAAACACTCCCCCTTGTATTGTGTCCCTAATACAATACGATGCTTATGTTGTTACCTCGGTAAAAACATTGCCAAGTAAAACAAAAGTCTCATGGGTAAAACAAAATACTTGAACTAAGGGAAAAATAGCACAACGCACCAACTACAATTGAAGATAACATGTGATGCATGTAGACTCCCTCTGATATCTACACAACAACTCCTCCTAATTGGTAACTCAATCTCGGAGTACACATAAACGGCGTAAGCCAATGCACTTCACATACTTCAAAAGTAGACTTGGACAACGATTTAGTCATTAAATCTAGCCACAACATCCTTAGATTAGACCTGCTATACTTAGCATTATTTTGATCTTTAAGGAGAAGGTTGCCTAATAACTCAAAACATAAGTTCGCGTGGCATGATCTTCGTGTACTTAAACAGTTTTAACTTCTTCAATACAATAGGTATGGACGAACCGTAAAAAGTTTTGGAAACTAGACACCCGTAGTTTTCCAAGCATATAAGTTCCATAACCTAGTTCATCCTGAGTTGATCACAAAGTTCTGTCGAAGTTGACTATTCTGTAAAAGCAGATTCTCGAACAGATCCATTCTACTTTACAAAAATAGTCATAACTCACTCAATATGATAGGTGTGATTAAATGGTTGGTGTCCCTGTAAATTAGACACATAGACCTTTCCAATGGTACTAATGTCACCATTTTCCAACGAGTGGGATATCTTATAGGTCCTGTGGAAGTTAACCTACGAAACTGGGCAGATTCTGATTTCAATTTTAATGTGTTTTTCTATAAGGATGAATAAGCCTAAACCTTTCATAGAAGGAATTACTGTCATTACATTAACGTTGCGTGGGCGCATCTGGCCATTACCTAGATATTCCTTCACACTCATCAAAGAGGGAGCGAAGCTGCTTGACCGCTAGGAAGAGAGTTGAAAGACAATAAGAACTTGGCCTTACAAGTTTATAGTGAATGAGATGTCGAGTCGAGCATATTATAATAAGTATATGTACATGGATGTGCTACCGTACTTAGATGGAGAATTTCTTCCAAGACTTCTTTTTCATACGGATGAAACGAATCTTCTCAAGACTTCGACGATACATATAGGCATAACTTCATCGTCATTTAGTTTGCCTTAAGCCGACTGATGAATAAATATCATCAATAATGGTCCTCACTTTTGAGACCAAGTATTCCCAAGATCCTTTCATTCTTAATTTTGGATCAGTGACATCTCTTAGTTAACAAGAGTTCATCATGATTCATCCATATTTTACATGCAAAGAGGCATAATTCGTCATATCACTTCCCTAATTAAGTAGATACTTAGCAAATACCTTACAAACGGGCACCGTGGTTAGGAGCCACTTGATTTGGGTGAAAACCAATCTATTCAAGATCTTTATGTACATCTCTTAGTTCCCAAGAGAGATAAGTTGTGACCACAAGTTGCATGTTTAGTTTTTCGAAAACTACCTAACTGACAAGATAGTGGAGCGCGATGACATCCATTACGAGAGTATATCTCATCATAGTCTATTCCAGGGCGTTTGTGAGAGACCTTGCGCCAGAAAGTGAGTCTAAGCTCTTTTTCTCACTACGCTTTCTAACAAAGACATAACTGATAGGGTTTACACTTGGGGTGTCGGCTTCACCTGACCAAAGCACTATCTCTTTGTTTAAATTGTATTGCATCTTTTCATTTAGGCTAATCTACAACATTGGTATTTTCTCAACGAAGTATGGTTCGATATCAAACTCATTAAACCACGTCATCATGTACATTGGTTTAATTTCTAAGTGTAGAGATCTCTATATGGATTGATATTGACATTAAGGCGTCCCCCAATAATGACCATAATCTAGAAATAACAGATGAATGAGTATTATTGATCAAAGGATCAAGTTGTGTCAAACTCGTATTCTTCCTCGGCGATTATTTATCGAATTAAGTGGCCTCCCCCTAAATCGTGGGAGCCATGGCCTAGTGACACCATCTACCACATTTGTGCCATCATCATGTCACCATCTATGGGTGACAACATGTCCTCTTATCCGGACATCAACATGTTCTCTTATCCGGAACATCAACATGTCCTTTTATCCTGACATCAATCCTTACAGGCATGTTTGCAGCATGTACATGTGATCTCATCACTTTTAGGGAACTTGATGAGACAGAGTAGGGACACCATGAAAATTTCAAGTTGTTCTACTTTAACTTTTTTGTTCTTATCTCCCCCTAACGACCGGAAGATTGGCTCATCAAAGTGACATAAAATAGATCGCTTGTCAAGGTTTCTATAGAAGCGGACTATAGTCGGAAACTTATGTCTTATTCAAAGACAATATTCATCTAATAACCCATCATTGTGCGCTTGTGGAAGCGCAATTTGACCCATATACAACATGTGGACGATATAGATTATAGAACGTTAACTCAATTCGTTAACAAATATGCATACTGTTACAACCCTAACATAAAGATTTGAATGATGGTGGGTAAAGATGAACAAGTAAAACTATGACCCTGCTACAACCCATAGTCGTTGGGCTTACAAGTCCAAAAAAAAAAACCACTGGCCTCACCGCTGGGACCGGTAAAAAAAATGATTAAATCAACTGCTAGCATGACCGGACCTTTATTTTACACTTCCTTTAACGGTTCACTATTTTTCAGAGCTCCAAATGCTACCAAATTTTATCAGCATGTAGTAATAGGAGTTAGAATTCAAAACCGCCGGCCTCAACGATGGAACCGTCTGAAAAGATGCCGAACCGGCGTTGGAGTCGCCGGACATTTGTGAACACTTCTTTTGAGGGGTTCACTATTTTCCAAGTCTCCAAATACCACCATATTTTGTGTGATAGTAGGCTTGGATGTTAGGAATCAGGGCTGCAAGCAGAACCTCAAGAACCGGTCTAAAATTTGGTGAATCGGTCCTCACAATGACTAGTCCGCAAGCTGAAAAACCCAAAATTCTAGCTATGTCAACTTTTCAATCATTGTGAAGGTTTCTCATAACATCCAATTTTTATGGCTTGAGTTAAACATTGTGAACATCACCATAGCATCATTATGCCTCAAAGTGAACAATGAGAAGCCATCGAGACCAACATCTTATGTATCATTCTTGTATAATCACTCACAGACATTGTAATGTCTTACTTAGTGAACAACGACTTAGCATCTTGTTTATATGCTAGTCTCCACATTTTATTGTCTTTAGTGTAGGAGGGTGTCGTTCCTAATCTTTGCTAAATAATAGGCTTTACAAAACAAGTAACGAGCATAGCCAATGAGGATATCATGGGGAGGGGGGTTCTCTTACATCAAATTTGCTTGTGAAAACACGAGTATGACACGGATGGCTTTAATGCCATATATAGGCCGTGAGTATTGCTCATGGCTTCACCAAGTTGTATTTTGGTGATCCTTGATCTTAATGGTTATTTTGCTAAAAAAAAAGATGTATGTGAGAGTCTTTTACTCTTTAGTATACGGACCATCAAAACACGTCCAAAATTGTTCCGGACGATTTATGTTAAAGCCTACATGAATCAATGTTTCAATTCTCACATATTAGTGACAAAAACCGATTCAATTAACCGAATCATAGTGACTCATGAATGTTGCGCATTCATTATAATGATACATAAGAAATTCTCATCAATTCTCACAATGTGTTTCCAAGTGATAAATGTTGGCAGTAATATCGTAAAGTCATAACATGGTTCGATTGCTTACTTATGCATAAAAGCATGTGTGACTTGAATCATAACGCCATTAGGCATTGAAACTTGAGCATTGATTCGCTCTTTGATTATTTGTGATGATCTAGTCATCGTAGTCATAACAGATTTATAAAGCACTAAATCCATGAATAGTTTTATATTCTAAGCACTCAATCTCTCTACAACATATTCATACACAAGAATTTAAAGACAACAGTCTTATGTCAAGACATAGAAATCGAAATATGTTAACAATTTCAATGGAGATTGAAAAAAGATAAATTATTTAAAATTAGAAATAAAAATTTATAATTACTTAAATGACATAACATAGACCACAAATCCCATGTCTTGGTGAAGCCCCTATCATTGCCCTTAAATTTGTTTCCAAATGCCAATTGTAGCCCAAATAAGTCCCCCCTTCCTTAATTCCTTTTGAAACCACCCCCCCCCCCCCCCGATGCAGAAGGCAGAACCCGGCCAAGTCTGAAGTCATCGACACCTTCAAGGCCTCCGGCGTCAATTTCGTCCTAGTCCGTACAGTTTTCCGGTTGTTGTCGTTCACCATTGGTTTTATGAGTTTCTATTCTTCAGTATTAGTTTATTTTTTGTAGGGTGATCTTAACGACCACGAAAGCCTTGTGAAGGCAATTAAGCAAGTGGATGTGGTCATTTCAACGGTCGGTTACTCCTGGTTGGCTGATCACGGCAAGATTATCGCTGCGGTTAAAGAAGCCGGAAATGTCAAGGTAACAATCTTCCCTTCTTCTTTTTCTTTTCTTTTGTCATTGTGTTTGTTGTGTTAGAAATGTCCCCTTTTAAATTGAAGTGTGTGAAATTGGGTATGGTTCAGAGGTTTTTTCCTTCCGATTTTGGAAACGACGTCGATCGAGCCCATGCCGTAGAGCCAGCAAAGACGGCGTTCGTTATGAAAGCAAAGTTTTGAAAAGATATTGAGGCGGCTGGGATTCCCTACATGGCTACCCGTGTCGTCAAATTTTTTTAATGGGTACTTCTTGCGCACTATGAAACAGCCCGGAGCTACTGCTCCTCCCAGGAATAAATGTAGAATTTGTATTCCCTTTAATCAATATTGTTTACACAGTAGGTTTATATATAATACAACAAGACTTGGTAATCAAGAAATAAACCTAGACAAAATATGTACAGAATCTAACTTTGTAATCTAGAAGATTTAGGACTTGATTTGAGGCATAGAAAGAATCTCGCTAACACCCCCCACGCAAACTGAGTGGCCTTGGACGAACAAGTTTTGTACACAAAAAGACAATGACGAAACTTATGAAGAGATTATTTAGTAAGGATATCCAAGCTCTTACCTCTAGCCTTTCTTTCACAATGGCCTCTGCCTCCTCCTCTGTCTCTTCCCTCCCTTCACCCAATACTTCTCACTTCATCAAACTCACAGAAACCAATTACCTCGTCTGGCTTCGTCAAATCAAACCCTACCTCCATGGAAACAAACTTTGGGGCTATGTTGATGGCTCTATTCCTGCTCCCTCTACCACCATTTTTTCCACCCCATCCAAACCGCTTCTTTCGCCACCACCGACGATGCTGCTTCTGTCCAAGGTGTTCCTCCTCTTCCTATTCGTATTTCCAATCCTGCATATGAACAATGGTTTGTCAATGATCAATTAATCGTCAGTATCCTCACCACCACACTCACCGAGCCGATTGCTGCTCTTACAAATGGCTTTGACACTGCTAAAGAAATTTGGGATTGCTTAGCTTGTCACTTCTCTCAGAAATCAGTTGCCAACACCGCCAGCCTTAAGATGCAGCTCCTTGATCTTCAAAAGGGCAATCAATCAATTGATGATTACCTTCGTCATGCCAAATCTATTGCTGATTCCCTTGCTGCCATCAACAAGCCTGTTCCCGATGAGGACTTGGTCGTCGCTACTCTTCATGGACTTGGCTCGGATTACTTGATGTTTCGCATCACCATCACACAAAACCCTCCCTTACCGGATTTCACTGAGCTCCGTGCCCGGATTTTGGCATTTGACAACCAGCACCAGCGCTCCCCTGAGAACCATTCTGTCACAGCCCTCTTCTCTAGCAATTCCCAACCCGGCCGCCCTACATGCTCTGATACCATGTAGAATTTGTATTCCCATTAATCAATATTGTTTACATAGTAGGTTTATATATAGTACAACAAGACTTGGTAATCAAGAAATAAACCTAGACAGAATATGTAAAGAATCTAACTTTATAATCTAGAAGATTTAGGACTTGATTTGAGGCATAGAGAGAATCTCACTAACAATAAAGTCTTCATTATGGGTGATGGCAACCCGAAAGGTAAACCTAAATCCCACAGGGGAACATAGCTAATAGTTTATCTCCATTCTATAGAGAATTTGTGAACTTAATTGTTCAAGAATAGCAAAATCCGAAAGGTAGGTCGTATGAACTTGTTTTGTTATCAAGAATATCTATGTAGCACAATAGTGGTAAACGTGACCATGCAATAGTATGTAGTCCGAACCCTTTTAGCTACTAGGAATATACATTAAGATGACGAAGAATTGAAGTTTAATCAACCAAATAATCAATTATGAATTTGATATTTCTTTTTTCTTGAATATTTGTTTCTGCCCGCAGCAATCTATAACAAGGAAGAGGATATTGCTACCTATACCATCTAGGCTGTGCATGACCCAAGAACATTGAACAAGATCCTCTACATCCGACCACCTGCCAACACCATCTCCTTCAACGAACTTGTGGCTCTTTGGGAGAAGAAGATTGGTAAAATCCTTGAGAAGGTCTATATCCCGGTGGAGCATCTACTCAAGGACATTCAAGGTTAGTTATAAAAAATTAAAAACTAACGAGTAACCACAAGATGAAGCAACTTCTGAATTTGTGCTATTATTTATGCAGAGGCTCCGGTTCCAGCCAATCTGATACTATCAATCTGTCACTCAGTTTACGTGAAAGGAGACCAAACTAACTTTGAGGTTGATCCGTCGATTGGAGTCGAGGCTAGTGCTCTTTACCCTGATGTCAAGTACACTACTGTGGATGAGTACCTCTCCCAGTTTGTCTGAGACTGAAACCCCAATGTAGTTTGATTTTCCCTATAGTTGGAAATAGTTATGTAGTTCATGATGTATTGGTGTCTGAAAGTGAAAATTTGCAGATGGCGTTGTGCCCCTTGTGTCATCTAAGTTATAGTGGTTTCTTTGGTTAAATTGAAAATTAAGGTCTGCGGACTGGGAATTTTTATCATTATCATGACTATTCGTTTTTCTTCTGTGTTGGTGGTCGTTCTCTTTGAGGTTTGGTTTGGCAAAAATGATATGTTTGAAGTTGATTGATAATCTTTGAAGAGGTCAATGGTTCTGTAAAGGCTTATGCTGCTCCGACTTGTAAAGTCACCTCTCAGGATCATTTAGCCTTAACCTCATAACCATCGCCCTTTTTTAAGGGGTTGCAGGGGGCTGCCAACAAATCAATATGCACCGGGCATTCCTATTTCCGGCCACTTCCGAATGCCACAAACGCAAACCAAATCCACATTCCTTCTAGATACTTGCCATCTGAAGCAGTGAAGCGTGCACATCAGTATATGCAAGACCCTATTCTCTCTGGCTCATTGCTTTGCACACAATACATTCTCTGTGATGGTTTATAATTTTATATCTTGGATAGAACTGAGACAAACAAAAAAAAAAGTTTAACGAATGAAATCTGCATCAAAATGGCTACAAAACTTAATCGCAATGGAGGAACAAAAATGAGATAAATAAATGAAAGAGCAAACAACTCATGTGTAATATATGAAAGCTCAGTCATGCATGCCCATCTTTCTCCCTTTGGTACTGCCCTTCTTTCCTGAAGGCTTCCCTCCTGAAGGCTTCCCTCCAGATCCTTTACCTCTCTTGTCCTTTGCATTTTTTCCTTTCTTTTCACTGCCTTTTCCTTTCCATTTGTTACCTGTTCCACGACCCCTTGCATCCTTTTTCATTCGTGCATCAACACGGACTTTGCCCGGGCCAACCTTGACTTGAACTCCTTTCTTCGCAACCACATACTCCTTTTTAGGCCTCTTGGGCAAAGCCTTCTTGTACAATTGGTCTATTTGCTTGCTCTTTGAACGATCAGAGATATCTGCCTGATCTGATATTGTGTTGGCCTTCTTGCGAATCTTCTCAAGCTTCCTCATGGCAACCCGCTTCTTTCGAGCTTTAGCCTCTGCCACCTTCTTTGCCGGTCGGGCATCAATTTCCTTAAACTGCGCTTTCATTGCATTGATCTCTTCTTTGGTCACTGGCTTATTTGGTCGTCGGTGCTTCTTTTCCTCATCCAAAAACCATTTGGGCAAGCCTTCATCGTCAAGCATGTACTTATTATACGCATCATCAAGCATCTGTTCCCTTTGTTTCTTTGACAACATTTTTTTGGCACATGCCAGTATCTCAGCTTTTCTATAGGTATCCATGTCCTCCGACTCATCTGATGATGAATCATCACTTGAATCTGTATCAGGAGCAGGGACAATCTCAAAATCGTCATCTGCCTTCTTAGCTTTGACTTCATGAGCGGAATCGGACCCTATAACACGATTTTCAGGCTTTTCTCTAACATTTTTAACAACCGTCTTTTCCTTTGGCTTCTCTTGCAGGGGCAATTTCTCTTCTGGACTTCCAACCTCCATTTCGTCTTCACTATCAGACTTCTCCAAATCCCCCTGCTCTACAGCTTCTGCAAAGATTGACTGACTGAACCAATTATTTGTAACCTCCTCCTGAGTTGGTCCTTCCCCATCATCAAGAGCATCTAAGAGAGGATTCTTTTCCTGATCAGCCTCATCTTTGTCTGAATCATAATCAGATGGAAATGTATCTTCACCGTCAACATCCTGAACAGCAGAAAACACAAACTAAGCATATGACAACAACAAAAATCCTCTAGCCGGTACACCAAAAAAGAAAGATGGGAAAAAAAATTATGTGACAGGATCAGCTTGGCAACATTTTTGGCAGACATTCAGAGAGAGAGAGAGAGAGAGTGCAAAGGATATATTAGTCATCTGCGCAAGATTTGCAGAAACAATCCGAGACTATAAAACATAAAAAGTATAAAAACAATAAAAGTCCCAAATGTACACAGTTCCACAATTTATGGAAACACCATACCTCCAAACTTTGACCCTCTTCTTTCAAACGCTTTCGCTGCTTTGCACTTCCCTCCTTTTTGGTCACATAATGTTCATAAGCTTGATCTAGAAGCTCTTCCATTTTTGCATCATATCTAACAAAAACCATCATTTAAGTGCATAGACAGACTACAGATATTGTTATCTTTCAATCTGATATGAGGGACAAGATATATAACCTTCTACGTCCGTCATCAGAGTCTACATCACTGGAAGATGCTTCCTCAGGTTTCTCTTGCATATCCTCGTTTTCGCTATCTGCCAACTCCCCATTCTCACCATCATAATCGGTGGAATCAATCGCTACCAGATCTTTCTTACCCTGAAGGACATCGATAAAACCATCAGAAATAGACATATATGTATATAGAAATATTTATATATGTGAAGTTCATAAAGTCATTATATTTAAGATAAACTAAAAAAATCCAATGGAAAAAACAACAGCTTAATTGTTGCTTCAGACACCTGTAAGTTCTTTAAGGACATAAGACAATCTAATATCAGGTATCACCAAATTGCAAAGAGTAAATTCACCCTCATCTATGCAGATTACCAATAAATTATATCAACATCTAAATAACTTGAAAAGCAGAAAAAGAATTTGCAAGACAGTATGCTCCATAATAAACAAATATAGCTATCTTAGCATTGTGCCAAGGAATAGAGATTGGCAGATTGCAGTATTCACTACATATGGGACTCCAACGAAGCTATTCAAAGTTTACAAAAATTTAAGACTAAATGAGCATACCTTGATTGCAGATAAGGAAAATAAAGTATCATCTGTATAACCATCTTGCATTGCATCTATTTGCATCCCTGTTGCCTTCCGAACCTTGTCCTGCAAATTTAAGAAATAGAATAAACGAATGAGCCTGAAGATTGTAAACAAATTTCATGTGCTTTTTCTCCCAGAAATCACATCTTTACAACCTCGGGGGTTACTTTGATACCAAATCCCATGGGACCAACTGGTACTGATATGACTTACAATAATAATAAAAAATTGCAATGAAATCTGGCAAATATTAACATAATTGAATCAATTGATGTACTGCATTAAATGGCCAAAAACAGACATGATGCTGAGAATCAAACCACTGATATAAATTTAGTGATGTTTTACAGTACCATAACATGGCTATCTTATTGATGTTTCTTAGAGCTGCAGTCCAGGACTCATTTGTGATCATTTTGTAATTTATACTACTTCCCTTTCTCGTATCTGTATAATAGTATATAATTGTTGACTGTCGTCTAGCAAAGCCACTTGCAAACCTTAATTATTCAAAACACTTGTGTGTACCTCTAATATCTCAAACATTCTAAAGAAATCAAATTATATTCAGCTACAAGATGACCATTAGATACCAAGCTAAATTCAACAAAACACTAAGAAAAGTCGGAACTCGAGAAACAAAAACTTGGACCAAGTAAGCAATGGAGAACTATAACTCAAAACTAAGGTGATGCGTAACGGGTACCCATAAATCAGAAGGTAAAGCCAATCAGCACTCTATCTGCACTACTGCGAAAGTGTAGTATTCTTATCAAACAGAAAGATGCAAATTTCAATTCAACTTTCAATATCATGATTGCCAAACAGGAAACAGGGGTAAAAAATAAACAAACAGATCATCTCGCACAAGACTAAATACCTAATATGAAGTAAATGGGTAAGATTCTCCATCCAAAAAATGCAAAAAAGAAGAGGGGTTTCTGTTGTTTCCTTGCAATCAAACAGAAAGTTTTTTTTTCCACATTTTGATGCAATTATAGAAAACAAAAAAAATATATACCAACCTGAGCACGCTTCTTTGCTTGTAGCTTCTTTTCTCGTTTCTTCTTGCGCTCCATAGCATTTGTAAGCTCTTCCATTTCATTAAGTATTTTGTCATCATCGTCCTCCTTATTCTCCTTTTCAACATCCGGGGCAGTAGTAACAGTAGCTTTCTCAGAAGGAGACAAGGCCTTTCTTATCTGCACCCGCCACCTAAGTGACAAAACAAGCATGACCTATTAGTCTGCATCACAGAATGCAAAAGGAATACTGAAGCATGCTACATATGCAAAACAAATCAAACTTTCTTTTTTATTCTTTTTCCAGTACAATGTTACAATGTGGATTACACATTACTACAATCTCCCCTGAATCATTTCACATTATTCTTTCTAATAACTGTCTAATATCTAATATGAAAAGCAGTTGGACCCCCCCCCCCCCCAAAAAAAAACCACATTCCTTTCAAACTTTCAAATGAGTTAAATGTTAAAACCTTAAATAAGCCGCAATTTCAGTGATAGCAGGGAGTTAGTGGTTGATAGAGCTTACATGACCGTAGTTGAATAAGATAGCCCACTCTGGTTGAAGATATTCAGGTAGAAATATCAACCATTGTCAGATGACATGCATCCCAGTAGCAGGACAAGACATCTACCAAAGCTGTATTAAAGGTATCTACTTAAAATGCTTCATACAGTTTAGTCACTCTAATCTTGATCAGATTTCAAATCCTTTCCTAAATGGTTGCAGTGGTTCCAAACTGTTATACATAGAGGTTATGGCCCAGTTTGGTATTGAGTTTTAGAGATTAAAATCACTTATAATCACCATTTTAGATAGATTTTCTGTTTGGTAAAATCTTAAAACATGCTTATCTAGAACTTTTTAGTTTAAATAACCACGATTTTAGAAAGCAAGTTGGGGGTTGCTTATTTAAACTGAGTTTTTAAAAAATTGAGTTTTTAAACCACAATACCAAACTAAGCCTATAACTACCCAAAAATAACAGGTTGCCTTCAAGATCTATAATATCAACAAGAGCAACAGTGATGCTATGGAAGCAAAGAGGTATGCACTATAAGAGGACAAAAAACACAGTCCTAAATGCTGTGTGGTAATCTAATTATATACATGATCCAAGAGATAAACAAGAAAAGCAGCATTTCTTACTTCAAAAGATGCTTGAAATCTTGCTTCCCCAGAACACGCAGATCATCACATAGGATTTTGACCTGTTAAAGCATAAACATCAAAGTGGAAGACTAAAAGTATTTAGATACAAGGAAAATCCAAACAAAAAACTAAATAGAAAAGTAAAAATGGTTACCTCCTCTGTTGTCAAAGCATGATCCTTGATAGGCAAAGATGTCACATCATCAAATGTTATGGAAGTAACAGACCCAAGAATATCAAGAGGACTCTCAGACCAAATGAAGTCAGCGGCTGAAGATACTTTCCTCAAAATTGTGTCTCCATCTTCATACCTGCATATAGATTACAATCAAGCATCAATATTGAAAAAATCCATTTCTGTTGATAGCGACAGCCAAAAAAGTTCAATTCTCCACATAAGAACAGCCATGTAGGGGCAACACTCTTAAGACAAAAACTGTTTCAAACACATGGTCGGTAGCAGAGCATAACTAATCAACTGTTATGTTGCATGACCTTGAAATTTTGTAAGAAAAACAACATAGGCCATTATACGATTCTTGAGAAACCGCAGTGTGGATGTTTATTGATATAACAAAATTAAAATCAGAAAGATAGTTTACCCATCACGGTGTCTTTTTTGCTTTGATCCTTTTAGTACATCCACCACCTAGATCAAGAAAAGTCAATGATATTATGATAACAACAATTACAACAAAAGGCTAGAATATAGCATCTGCACGAAAGAAGCTGTCATTCTGTTTGCACTGATTAGGAGTTACCTTCCTCGGAGGTTCGACTGCTTTAAACAGATGCTTCATATCAAGCAGGCGAGGATCAATTTTTGCAGGAGCCTTGTACTTAAATCCCAAAAGATATGTCTCTGCAGATGCACTACGACTAGCTGATGGTTTATACTGTTCAACCTTCTCAAATAACTGCAAACATGTCCCATACGAGGCTCAGATAAACGCATCAATTTAAACTAAGAAATGTGTTTGGAGAAGTAGGAAAATCACCTCCTTGAGGCAAAACAAGACAGCATTGTAATCTTGTGACCTGAAGATCTGAGACAAGACAAAATCAAAGACACGACAAAATCACCTCCTTAGGAATCATGAACTCACGCAAATGCCAAAACATACTCGAACACAACTAAAATGCAATGGTAGAAATCCGCCGCAACAAAATGCACAAATTGAAAAGTGGAAAACAAAATTTGTTTATGTTTTAAGATGAAATGCAATGACGAATACAGATTTAACGAATCCAATACATACATTTCTGATGGACTACCAAATGAATACAGCATCAAATTTTGATTCCGAAACAAACCAATTCAAGTACCTTGGTGACAAATGTGCCCTTGGGAGCCAGGAGCTGCGTGGCCAGCTTCACCGAGTCAATGACCAAAGCGTTCTGCGACGTAGCCTCCGACGACCAGGCTCCACCGACGTTGGGGGAGCCATCATGAAGCACCAAATCAAAGGCAGAGCAGCCGTTCTCCTTCATCAGCCTCCTCAGCTTGGCGACGCACTCGGTCCTCGTGATGTCCTGCTGGATAGAGAAGGCGCCGCGAACCGGAGCGATGGGGACCAAGTCGACGCCGACGACGAAGCTGCCGACGGGGACGCGCTGGACGGCGACTTGCATCCAACCGCCGGGGGCGGCGCAGAGATCGAGGACGGCGTGGGAGGAGTGGAGGAAGGAGTGTTTGGCGTCGAGCTGGAGGAGCTTCCATGAGGCACGGGAGCGGTAGCCGTGCTCTTTGGCGAGGTGGTAGTACTTATCAAGACGATGCTTTCCTTTCACCTTGCCCATGGTTTCCTCTTGTTCTGCTTCGACTCTGTTTTGCCGATTAGGGTTTTGCTGGGTTTAGGGTTTTATAGTGTTCCTTTCTCAGCTAAAGGTGCTGGGCCCACTTGCTCGATTTTATCTATGTAATTTTTACAAGAATATTTTACTGCCTAGCAACCATGTTTAGTTTCATTTTTTTCTGCTCATTATTCCGTATTAGATTGGTCGAGCCACATAACATGGAACCTCCATGTCTATCGATTGAGTCTTAATGCTCACCAATTTGTGACCAGCAAGATTCCAAGACTTCTGAGTTCGTTTGCCTATAACAGGGGATTAGTGTGTTGCTTTGCTGAGTTACCTTAATGTATTGATATGGTGAGTATGTTACTAAACTCGTTATAGTAACACCCTCGCCAAGATCGATCCGCGTAGTAATGTGGTGAATATTTTACTAACGCGTTAATGTAACTTAAGTGACTAGTTATCTCACTTTAATAATGAATTATAAAATATAAAAAAAAATGATTATATTTTATATTTTATAATGTCGTGGACAAAATAAACCCGGGTTTATGGTTCAAAGAGCTAGTGATTGGAGCCTACTTCCAAATTACCTTAGCATTAGGGTAAATACCACCAGTAACAAGACAAAGGAGAAATGCCGTGCAACATTGGGTCACCAATTGCCCTAGGCAGCCTAGGCTAGTTTACCTGACCGATATATCAATCTCAGATAAAATTTGAAGCAACTACAGGCCTTTGGAACCGAGATCATGTTGCTCAATAAAGGACCAAGAGTAAATACACACACAAAGGAATTCACACTTTCAGGCACTGCAGGAAAAGTCATATCAAAATTTAGCCGAATTTAATGCGTATAACAAGAAAAGACCACACATAATCCAACCCTAAGTTTGTGAACTGTGAAGGCACAATGAAATCCATAAATGCTTGTTCTTCCAGAAAAATTCTACTATCATGAATCTTCACAATGCCTACTTTTTCTTCTACAAACAACTCCCCATCAGTCACTGCTATATGCTCTAGTTATGCAACAATTGGGCTTCAATCATTCCGGCCACTGCCACTTGAGGAAGGTTTTTTGCTGCCATATTTCTGTCAAAGACAAATAACCAGATAGTTATTCTTCAAACTCACGGTCCTCAAAGGTCACAGTGCAACACTAGTAACCAAAATAATATACAGATGGTGCTTCTAGAAATGGTTATGTATCACACATAATGATAAGTATTAGAAGTTCACCTGCTTCCCAAGGTTGAATGGAACATATTTGTACTTGATCATGTGTGCAATTTGGCGCCTCATTGTTAGGACAAACAGAACAATCCAGTAACAGAGAAGTATTGGCCAAAAGACAGGCACATCAAATACAGAGAAGAAGGTCATGACAAATCCAATGCAGAAAGCCTTTGTGAAAGAGTACCTGAACCATGAACGCAATATAAATAACAGGAGAGATAAAAAGATAGTAAGTACAGTAGTACATTCAGAGGAACTGTGAAACCAAGGTGATTAGACAAGTGTTATCCTTTTCAACTAGATTCTGGGCAGGATCTTTGTTTCTGGTGGCAATGAATCAGGATAATATAGAAATTGTAGGAAGATCCTTAGAGGGAGCAACAAAGCAGGAGGTCATAGCAGACAAACTCAATCAACAAAATAATTTGACTACCTTCAAGTAATGTGTCACATTGGTAAAACACTAACTTACATTGCAGCAACAGCTGCTAATAGAATGTCTGTCTAACAGGGTTTTACGGCTTCAGGTGTCACACAGACACACCTAACAATAACATCCACCAATTACCAAAGCCATAGATAAATGTATAAAAAAGAAATGGCTCAAGCTTGCCAAAGGCTCAGCTTGAATAGGTTCAGCAAGCTATAAGTAGGCATTAGAATCTTCAAGTAACCATTTCAAGTTACTGGTGACTCTCTATTTAGTATTTCTATTTCCAGTGTTAATAGACTCCACGGATGCTGTTTTTTTTTTCTTTCTCTTTTTCCTTTCAGAAGAAAGAGTGATAACAAATATGGAAAGCAGCCATTCAATCCTACTGAAATATGTAAAGCACAGATACCGACATGGAATTGTTATATTCAGTATTTATATATCCATCATTAAAGACTCCACGATTAGAGCTTCTGGATAACAACATGGGTCCTACACAGCCATTAAATCCCATCCTTGTCACCTTCCACCACCTTCGGAGATAGTTTCCTCCTACTCCTAGTTCCCAAGTATCAAAGTTTTGGACAAATAGGTATTGCAAGAACCTCGGCTCCCTTCAAGGCCAGATAATCAAAAACCTACCCATTCTCTTTAAGTGACAAAGCATGTTGCCAAAAGTAGATAAGGGAACATATACACTTGAAGAACCACACATGAGAGTGCAACTTCACCATAGTTTCTAATGAACCACTGAACCTCAGACCCTTCTGAAACGGATCCAGCCCCTCATTGTGGTACTCCAGTCATGCACCAAGACACACTTTAACCTAAATGTCATTACACCAACCTCTTTAGGAAGGCAGACTACTCTAGTACTCTCCACTCCACTCCACTCCACTCCACTCCACTCCACTCTTCGCCATCCTTGACTAAAACTCCTATAGATACCTAGCCACTGACAGTTAAATCTAGAGCACATACATCATTGACAAGGGAGGTAGGTCAGAACAACAACTAGTAATGGCAACAGGAAAGAAGACCAACAATTCTAAGAAATGAGATTAAAATAAAATAAAAAAACTAAAATAACATCCTACTTCAAACTTCAAACAGCATTAATGAATGAAGCCAAAGAATCAGTTCTGAAAAATATCTAGGGCCTTTGATAAAGATATAAAATGAGATTCCCTACTTTACAAAACCAATCGAACACTGATGTTCTTTGATGAAAAAAAATTTAGTCAATTGCAATGGTGTAGGTATTCCGAATCATGACGAATATACCTGCCAAACTAGCCTCACTACAGTTTTCCACATAACATACTAAAACAGTCTAGATGTTCCCATATTTCCCAATATTTCCATTTTCCCCAGACCACATTGCACAGTACACAAGTATTACAGTCTTGAAATTTGAACACCGTTTTATCTCTAAATAACCCATCTACCAATGATTTCCAGGGACAAACAAAAACATAAGATTTGGACGACATTACAATTACCATGAGTCCAAAGAAGATAACTAATAATTTGTAGAATACGACAACTATAAAATATTAACTCAAGTAATGTGAAAACAGGAACATGTAGTTACCAGAACTTAAACTCAGGAAGGCGGCGGATGAATGGCTTGAATTCATCGGAACCCTTGGTTGGAAGCAACGGCCCATCTGAACCACCTCCTCCCATTTCCGGATCAGCCAATGGTGACAAAAATCCAATCAGAAGATTCAGTATGTAAATCCCGAGACCATACGACACAATGTAGAACCCCTGAACAGAGTAAACCCGCAGCGCGTAAATGACAACCAACACAAAAGTCCCAATCCATCTGTAAACCGAAAGTGGAGTTGTCTTGTCCAAATAGTACTGATAGAGCCTCGATGCATCATATATCCACTTGTTAACAGGCGATGCCGCAGAGGCGCTTCCGGCCCCAACTCCCTCCATTTTGGTCAAGCTTCACAATCTGTTCCATACAGTATTAAAAATCAAATCCAACACAAAACAAATCACCCACATTAACAAAAGCATCAAACATTTACACATTTAGGGACCAAATTCAAAGATGGACATTTCGGTAAATTTAACAAAGTTATCCAAAAGCTAGGGTTTCAAAGAAACAAGCAATCCCCTCACAAAATACAGATCCAGAATCAGAAGCTCTTGGATACCAATCCCAGCACATTCACAGAGCAGAAAGACGGTTCAAAATTTTATGCGCTCTCTCCAATAAGCGAGTGGTTTCAAATGAGATTATAGATAGACGAAGTCTAGACCATTCCCAGATCCAAAATCAAGAAGAGAGAATGAGAGGGAATCTGACCTGGATGACTGCAAAGCTTCAAAGAGCGACGGGGAGTTGATCGGAGGAGGGAGGGTTGGGGGAGACCAAAAGCGTGGAGATCTGTGTGGCTTTTGTTCTTTAATTTCTTTTTCTTTTTTCTTTTTTTCCTTTTTACTATTTTATATGAAACCGACGGAGACCCGACCCGTGTGAGTAGCTGTTGGTTTGTCTGGACCCGGTGGAAAAGGGATCGGGGCGAAGAATTACGGAAGATGCCTGCGATAATACAATTAAATTGACTGGTCTTAAAATTCACCCGAATTGACATTATTTATTCTCTCATCTTGCCGTTAGGGCCGACTCTCAATAGGTCTCATCATACGTCGGGTTAGGACCGGCCCTATTTTAAATTTTAAGGTTTAAAGTAGGATCAGGTAAGATTTTAACTTGGTTAACAAAATTTAGGATCAAATAGGGTCGGGTCGGGGCTCAAATATACAACACTTTACGTGCCCTTAAAGCTCATTTCGTTAGGGCTAATAGAGCCGAATATAACGTTATTTTATTTAACGAAATAAATTCATGAGTTTTAATTTTTTTCTCAAATATTACCTTAAGGGATATATATGATACGAGACCCTATTTTTGGTCATATTTAACATACACATACATTATATTTAACATAAGACATCTAGAATTATTAATCTAAGTAGTTATATTCATATATTTCATTAAATATCTTTCTAAATCACAAAAAATCAATCGTTATTTAATAAAGAAAAATACAAATTAAAGAAATAAAACTTACAAAATTAGTTGTATTGTATAAAAAATAAGAAACATATTAAAAATAATATAAAATAAATAATTATTTGGGCCTAAAGGCCGGGCTTTTAGGGCCGGGATAGGGCCGGGCAGGGCTTGGCCCTAAAGGGCTCAATAGGGTAGGGTCGTAGGATAGGGTCAGGTTTCATTTGCTTGACCCTTGCCCTACCCTAATTGAAAAGAGCTAGGGCCGGCCCGCCCTAACGGAGGGCCGGGTAGGGCTTCGGCCCTATAGGGTAGGGCGGGTTTTAGAGCGGGCTAGGGTCGAAGGGCCAAATGATGAGGGCCCAAGAACTTCCCTTTGACAACCCCAAACAAGCATTTTTTTGGGTTCAACCTCATACCGTACGCGAGTATGATATCGAAAATTTCTTGCAGGTCTCTCACATGCCCGGCCGCAGTGGGACTCTTCACCAACATGTCATCCACATACACTTCCATGGTGATCCCCAGCTGCTTGGCGAACATCTTGTTCATCAGGCGCTGGTAGGTTACTCCAGCGTTCTTTAGTCCGAACGACATCCTCTTGTAATAGTACACTCCTTTGTCGGTCATGAAGGCCGTATGCTCCTCATCTGCGGGATCCATCATTATATGATTGTAGACCGCGTAAGCGTCCATGAAACTCAGCATTTCGAACCCGGAGGTGGAATCGACGAGTTGATCAATCCGGGGCAAAGGGAAGCTATCTTTGGGGCAAGCCCTATTTAGACTGGTGTAGTCCACGAACATCCTCCATTGCCCTACCGCTTTCTTTGGGACCATGACCACGTTGGCCAACCATTGAGGGTATTTCGCCTCCTTGATAAACTGGATATCCAGCAGCCTATGCACCTCTCTTTTGATGACGTCATACTTAGCCAGATCGAACGATCTCCGCTTCTGTCGCACCGGGGGCACGCCTTTACGGATTCCTAACTTGTGCGTGACTATATCACCCGGGATACCTGGCACATCGGCATACGACCACGCGAATGCTTTGCTGTTGGCCTTCAGGAAACGTACGAGCTCCTCCCGTACGATGAGTGGCAATCCCAACTTGATCCTTGCGGTTCTTGCTGGGAACTCGTCCGAGATGCAAACGAGCTCGGTTTCCTCAACTGAACCAGGTCTCTCGGACTCCGTTCCTTCTATCGCAGCATTAATCCTGGGATCTTCGTACGCGTCCGAAATCAGTTTATTCGAGCTCACGGAGGCTAATATTTATGCTCTTTTTCTACCATTATCTCTGTCAATGGCGTAGCATCCTCTTGCAGCCAACTGATTACCCCGGATGGTAACGATACCCGTTGGGGATGGCAGTTTCATCATCAGCATGTGTCCTGCGATGAATGCCTTGACTTTCCACAGGGCCGGTCTCCCAAGTATCCCATTGTACGACGAGTCGCAGTCGACAATTATAAAATCGACTAACGTTCTCAGTGTGTTCCCCTCCAAACCCCCGAGGATCATGGGTATGTAGTCAGATCCAAGAGGCTGTACCACGTCCCCGGAGAAGCTTATCAATGGTTCATTGTCCTGCGTGAGCTTGCTGCTCCCCCTCTTTAGCGCCCGCCAAGCATTTCTGAACAGAACATTCACGGACTCCCATGTGTCGATTAGAATTTTCTTGCAAAGATAATGATCCAACTGTGCAGTGATCAGGAATGGATCCTCGTGAGGCAGTATGGTTCCTTGCTCCTCTTCTTCTTCGAACGTCACTGATTTCCACCTCACGTTGACATTCTGAGCGCTACAGCTTCCGAAAGCGTATATCTCTCGCCCATCTCTGATCCTGGGGCATTGCTTCTTGGCCTTTTTACTCTTCTGGCCTATACGTGCTCCCCCACGGATCGTGTTGATCGTCCCGTAAAAGGGTTCCCCTGCTGCTTGAGGCGGACCTGACACGTATTGCTGAAGCTTCCTCGCTTTTAGTTGGCTCTCGATCGTTTTTCTTAGCTCAACACAATTATTTATCGCGTGTGTTGCTTCCCCGTGGTATCCACAGTACTTGCCGGTATCCTCTCGGGTCAATCGGGACGGTGGAAACTTTCTGGTTGCTGGTCCCGGAATCGCTCCCTTGTTCTCGTTCCACACCACCTCCGGGGTTGCCATTAATGTGGTGAAGTTCCCCCTGGCTGCGGGAACTGTTGCCCTAAATCCGCTGTTCTGATAGCTACCCATGTTCTTCCCCTGAGGACCCCCCATTTGCTTGGCTTGGTTCCTGCCTCCGTCCTTGAACCTCTTGCTAGGGGTGAAGGCTTGTCCCTCTTGGTCCCCTTTCCAGGTTCTTACTTCTTAGATCGTCTGTCCTCGGGGTTCGGACTTCCCGCTTTCCTTTCTCTTACCCTCGTGCTGGTCCCCGTAGGTGTCATGGTCTGCCTGCACGTGTCTGATCACCATTTCCATGAGCTCATCATAGCCCCGGGGATTTTCAATTCGTACCACGTACAAGAACTTCCCGGGCAACAGGGCCTGGACGAAGGCTTCTTCCGCCACCTTCTTGTCGAAACTCCTGACCCTAGCTGTGGCCCCCTGCCAACGATTTACAAAAGCCTTCAGTCCCTCGACGTGCCCTTGCTTTATCTTGAACAACTGGGCTGTATTCTGCCCGTCCGTCTACAGTATAAATCGGTTCACGAATCTGTCCGCTAGCTTCCTAAAGCAATCTATCGATCCGGCCGGGAGCTTGTAGAACCAGCTTAGTGCTTCTCCTGACAGCGTCTCCTGGAACAAGTTGCAGAACACGGCATCCAAATAACCCTTCGCGTTCGTATGGGATTTGAAGCTGTCAAGGAAGAGATGCGAGTCCCCTTCCCCCCCCCCCCCCCGTAGTTTAATTTAAGAGGTTTCGCCGCACGAGAACGCAAGGTCTGCGTGATGGTCGTTGTGAATGGTCCCTCTCTTTCTTCAAATCCCATGCTGGGTGGGTTGTGTGCCGCCCTTCTTTCTGCTTCGTCTACCCTCGTGGTCAAGCACATCACACTGTCCCGCATGGCCATCAGGGCCGCCTCGACTCCCGTTGTCTCCAACCTTCTATCCTCTACGGGCGTTGAGAGCGGCAGTAGGCCTTCTTTTTCCATAACTTCAGGGAACATGTTTGTCCCAACAACGACCGTCCTTCGGGTGTCCGTGGGCGGTGTTACCGGGGAACCTCCGCCTTCGCCCTGCGCCTCTCGGATAGCGTTGGCCGCCTGCTCGATCGCCTCGTCACTCTCCAGTCTTCTCGCTAACGCACTAATTATCGCTGCGTTGTCTGCCTCCAACTTTTTCTCTCGAGCAGCTGCGTCTAAGCGGTCCCGTATACTTTCTCTCTCCATGCGAGCCACGTCCGCTCTCAACCTCTCCACTATGTCCTCCATTTCTTCCTGCGTGAGGCCGCGCATTGTTCCATCCGGGGTCGCTTGCGGATCGTTTGTAGCAGGTGGGCACTCTTCACTTTCGTCCGTTCCTACCGGCCGATTATTGCTTCTCGGCGTCTGATCTCCACTGAGGGCACTGCGCTCTCCTGATATTATCCTGCTCCCGATTCCAGCTTCATTTGACTCTGTCATCAAGACCGGCTTTTTGTAAGACTTCCCACAGACGGCGCCAATTGTTTCTGCAGAATCCCGCAGACCTCGTAGAAATTGTTGCACATGATTCGATCTTGAGGAGCTTCTTCTTGTCTGCAAAAAGGAGACCGACCAGGACTTTCCGGTCTTTCTCTCTCCGATGATAAAGTCAGTATTGGTAGGTGAGTATTAAATGCTAGGAGATGTTCTTTCTTACCATTTTAGTTGACTTTAGCTGTATTTATAGCCCCGCGTTGACTTATACCTTGTATGTTATTCGATGTGGGACAAGTATTCTATATATGTTCAGTTTCTGTGGAGGCTTCCCCTCTCGGCCCAGACTGCTATAGCATCCAGGATAAGGCCTGTTCGATCTGCCTTATGCTGGGCTTCGTAGCATCATGGGCCAAGGGAGGTATTTATCGACTACCGACTACAGTCACCAATGACGAACCAAGGCAGAGAGGAGACATCACTGAGCTCACGGAGCAGCGCCCAAGACGCCTCTTGATTCGCCGCTGATGGGTGTCTATAGAAACTTGTAAGTCTCCAATTCATTCCAGAACCATCAACTACATGAATCTCCACATCTATATGATACCGACCCTTAGACAAGAGTCGCACATCCAACCCGTCCTCCCAAAACAAAGCTAGACCACTAGATTGACCCTCACAAACCATCGCCTCACAATTAAGGTAGCTGATTTGCAGACGCAGCCTATTCAGATAGTCCCAATCATTGATCTTTGTTTCTGAAATTCTGAAAGAAAGATGAAAGAGGGATGTTTCTAACGGATTAGGGTTAACAACGCCTCCGCCAAGCGATCGTTGTTCAAACCCCTACAGTTCCAAGCGAGAATCTCTATCGAGATTGCTTGAAGGTGCTGAACCCAAACCCTAACCCTAGTAGAGCTGTGTTTGTGTTAACTTCTTGAAGCTTCTTGGAACTACCTTGCAATTTCTTCCAACCACATATAAAAGGCTCATTTTGTCTTAATCCAATGATACATTAAGAACTCAAAAATGAAAGAAAAAAATAATTAAAAATGGTCGGAAAATTGACCAATGAGAAAAGTGCACAGAAATGGGTCCCAAGGATGGCCCCGGCTCGGAGCTAACTATAAGTCTCGTGTGTGTGGCTCTGCAACACCCACCAAGCTTCGTCTCTCAGATGCTCTCTTTCTCTCACTCCTGCGTCTTCCCTTTAATACTTCACCTAATTTGCTTCATTTCTTCCTCAAATTTTCTAAACCTCACACCTCTCTCTCTCTCTCTCATCTACTATTGGCGGTGGCTCTGCATCTCTGCCTTCAAATGCTTGCTGGACTCAACTCTTGATTACCATCTTCACCATGTGAGGTAACTTTGAGTTCAGTTCTCTCTTTTATGTGTTTTTATGAGTTTGTCAGCTTGATTTACAATTATCCATTTTGAGATACTTGTACCTTATTATTATTTTTTTTTTTGGTAAATGAGTTTTCTTTTAGCAGAACTAGTACTGCCCAGATACCCAGAAGAGTTTTCTTTCTTTTTGTTGTGTGAATAATTGTCATTGTAAGCAATAGTGTGATTTTTTTAGAAACCTTAATTTGATACCAGACAAACTTCAAAAATGAAGTTAATTTGTGATAATATCTCTATTGTTCTTGAAGTGGGAATATTTTCAGTTGTTTTGATGCACACGTGATGTGGTGGTTTTTCAGGTGATTTCTGAGTAGACAATAAGACATTGGAGAAAGTTGTTCGTAACGAATTGGGGATAGTGGAAACTTCTGTTTATCATGTCTGATCGTGTAGTTGGTTCATATCAGGAGAGTGAAGACACAAATGAGCAAACTTCTTATCCTTGGATGGCTCATTGGATGTGCACAAGCTGCAAGTCAGAAACCAAGGCATGCGGTCATGTTTCGATTCATTATGAGGAGGTCCCGAAACCCAATGATGGTGTTCAGAAGCATCCCTTGTTTAGAGGATTTGGAGAAGTATCTGCATCGAAAAGAGTGAGGAAAAACAATGAGGGTTTCACTCTGACTGGGGGTCCAAAGAAATTAAGGAAGGAAAGATGGGAAGGCCAGTCCTTTCCAGTGTTCAATGTTGCTGTGGAATCTAGTCTGACTAAACGAAATCAGAAAGCTTCCACTGTCAATAGGAGATTACTAAGTGAGAGTAACTCATCTGCAATGCTGGGATGGGCGCCTGCTGATGCGTGGCCACCAGAAGCAATCCCACCCCTAAAAGAACGACAGGTGAAATATCATAGTTTTCTTGAGGACAGCAGCCCAGCTGTTTCCAAGTCTTTTCAGGATGGACCGGTGAGATTAGATTCTAAACTTACAGTGCATCAATTCAAGTGTGGCAGCGCTTCTGTGCCATTCTTCAATTTTAGAGACAAGGAAGTTAATGGAACCAACTCTCTTTTATCACCTCTGCTTGTTGCAAACACTAATAGTTACACTAGTTCCACATTTTTGATTCATGAGGAGAATATCAATAGCAAGTTAGCATCTAGAAGCTCAGGCTGTTCATTGTCAAGGCAGAATGATGTGATGCTGTTACAACATGATCCCTCAACGTCCCGTAAGCATGTCCAGGAGACACAAAGTAAGTCTGGAGTTGGATTGTTTCCAAACCAGAGCACTTCCTTAGAGGTCCCCAGACATGAAAAAGAATATTGTGAATCTTATTCAGCCCCAAGCCTTCAACATGCTGTTTGTAACACAGAGACCATGAGAATATGTGCTGCTGTTGATGCTGAGAAAGAATCATCTCGACGTCTTCACATGACAACCCCTTTTCCAAGAAAGACTGGTGGTAACTTGTCTGAAGGTCACATTTTTGGAGACACAACTGTATCAACAAAATTGAAAGGAAAAGCTTTCTGTGAGCTCCTTGTTTCCCCAGAGCATGCTTTCCCTGTTCAGACCGAATTGAAATTGCTACCATACAGGAGCGCTACAGACAGTGAAGAGGAAGATGTAAAAGATGGCAAGCGTCATGCAAATAATTTGGACAATGAATCATCATCTGAAACTGATACTATGGATATGGATGTCTTCCAATTCCAGGATAACTTTCTTCTTGGTATTACACTCTATCAAGTCTACTTCTTTTACAAATTTATGTTTTTTTTTTCTTCATTTACTGTTTGTCTTGTAATTTGGCTAATAGTTCTGCCTGTTGTATCAGGTCTGGGTTCATCACCAACGAATGAGGTAACTCCTTCTAATTTTGGTTTTGTTAGTTGAATGCTGCCGTAAACAGTTTAGAGATCACAATTTTATATTTTTTTATTTTCAAAAGGACCGTTAGTGGTAGGATAGATATAGTTTGAAAGTTAAGTTCAGGAATCTCCACAAAAGCGGTTTTGATGGAATAAGCATTGTGATGAAACTGATTTGCCGTCTATCTATTTTTCCTTTCTTTTTGTTCTTGCAAAACTTAATTAACATTGTTGTCGTTGATATGAAGGTTTGACTCGGATAATAATATTCAGCATAGCACTAAACAGCATGTTTCATTTTAATTTTTGCAGCATACTCAGGGGGGCCAGAAGTCACCGACATCTCAATCTGCTTTTACTTCAGCTAGAGAAGAGGTCAGAGGTAGACCTCCGTTCACCAAATTACCTGATATGAACGAAGAGCTTCCAGAGCTTGCAGCTTATGCAAGCTTAGTTGATGAAAGAGAGACAAGCACTTCAAGAACCCAAAGTTTGGATGTGGAACATCTCCTTTCCCATGCTGAGCAGCCCACAAATTCAAAATCCAGTGGAAGTGAAGATGGCCCTCAGGGACTAGATCCGAATTTCAGGTGGGTTAAACGCCTCAAGTTGAATGCTTCTTACTTTGCTTATGGTACAAGAAGCACTAAAATGGGGGAGACCTCTTCCCATGAAAAGGTTAATGCAGTTTATAAGCAAAATATGAAATGCAGTGCAACTAATTCACAGCCTGCTATGGGTAGATTTCATGGTAGGGAACAGATGGCATTAGATGAAACTCCAATGAGGAATGGTGAGTCTTCTTCCAGTGATTCAGTGAGGACAAGTAGGGCAAGTGAAAATATACCACTCTCGCATCCTTGGATTAGGAGGTGGTCCCACAAAGTATTTGCACCCAACAAGAATTCTGAAGCTGCGGTGGTTTCTCAACCACATAGTCCAAAGGCAACATTTGATCAATTTCAGAAAAAAAAGTTTCCAAGCATTGCTGCTATGGCACTTATGGGGAAGGCCATGAATGGTTTCAATCAATGTGAGTTTGCAAAAAAGGGGTCTTTTGTGGTCTGGCATACGAAGGGATTTTAAATATTGAAGTTGTTCTTTGGAAACAAGTGTATGCTACACCCACAAAGAATGGGATGCTCATAGTTGAAGTGATGGCTGATTATGGGTTGACGACTCTGTGCATCTGCAAAAATCAATTGAGTAAGCTAAATGTGGAGTTATAGTCATGGATATTGCATCGGTATGTATCACTTGTAATCTTGGTTTGTTTTCTAGATAGAGTAGGTGGTAGGTGGAATTTAAGAGGAGCCATGATAACATCTTGTACTTAATTTGAATAAATCTGATATTGCTCTGCTTGACATGTTCTCTCTTCTCTTCCTAAACATTTCTGTTATGCAACTAAATTCTGAAACTACGAAGAGAATATAGAGTTCTTTGCACATGTATATGTAGGATAGATGATGCTTCTCTGAGAAGTATGTATGATTGAACCCAGAGTTCTGCAAGAATTATGTGTCATGCCACTGATCTTTGCATCCTTAACAGATTAGTTGTTTAGCTTTTATATGTTACTATAATTTGGGGAAATTATATACTTGAGTGACTTATGGTTCTGTGCTTCAGTTATAGTTGAAGTGGTCAGTGGAATCACTGACACCCACAAGGGAGATTGGTGTGAACTTGTTGGTTATGACCATGATGAAGAAGAGTTGAGGATGAATGACTTGGAGAATCACTTCCATCTTCATTTTCTCCTCATATGGTGGACTTGATACACCACAGAAACTATGCTGACGAGGAGAACCTGTTGCTGATGTACTGCTTGCACAGTTCAGTATCAAAGATGTGAGCAAGTTAACCAGTTCTTGTGCAATCTCAGTTTGCTTTACTTTTAAACTGTTGCTTTATTTTGGTATTTGGTTGTTTTTCCCAAGTTTAGTTTGAGACTTGGTTTGTTTCTGTAAACCATGCCACAAATTGTGAGATGATGTTCATTCGAGGTATCTAATATCTATGAACTGCTATTGCTAAAAGAAAAAAATAAAAAATAAAAAATAAATCTATCAGTTCCATTATTTTAAAGCATGCTCCATGCAGTTAAATTTTTGGCTAAATGAATCTTGGGATATTTTGTGTTAATCTACTTAGTGTTGAAACGTTGTTATGTCAGTTCATCCTATCTGCCCTTCAATGTTTAATCAATAACCCAAATATGTTTGGGTGGTGAAAAGCAAAGAGAATGCTTTCCTTTTCTTTTTCAAAAATTAAAATTAACTCCTCTCTTATCTTAAGATATAGAGAGGAGTCCAATGAGGCTAGAGAGTAGTGGTTATAGTGTCATACCAAGATTTACTACCACAAAACATAAAATATATTCAAATTAGAATAGCATGTATTGGCCACAGGATTATTAGAAAATACATGAATTAGTGGTAGTGGTAGTGAAAAAGGCAATAGATATTAGTGCTCTGATTCAGTGAATAACATGTAGTGCTTGTATAGTTGTATGTCCCAGTGTCCCTCTTCAGCTGGTTTGTGCGTTTGAGGTAAGGGTACAGATGCTCATCTACATCAAATGACTGAAAAGTGAAAACTGACTTGTCGAGACTAAACTGCTCTGCTGGATGGCTTCATAGTTTGTTCTCTCGTTCTGGTAACTTATAGTTTGTTCTACCTGTTTCAATGCAATTGGAAATTCCTCAGACTTTATACTGCTGATTTATTCTTACCCAAAAAAGAAGGAAATTTGGGATTGATGCATGACAACACATACAGACAGAATTTAGAATACATTCTTTGTTATTGAGCCTTTGTTTCAGCCATAATAGGAAGTTAGGAACATATCTGGGAAATCTATTATCTGCAAATTTATTCTTTAAATGTTGCATTATCTTAGATCTGAGTTACCCATAGCATATGCTTGGAATTTTGCTTTGAAACTTGAGACTTGTCATTCATTTCAGATATATTTTTTCTTTGTTTTGTTTTTTTTTTTTTTGAAGGGAAAGGATGAGAATCGAACTTGTGTGCTCAGTGTAGGTTTGATCCAGATATGTGAGGTTAGGTTGTTAGAGTACTTTACCGCTAGAGCTAGGAGTGATAATAAAATTATTACATAATTTGTAGTTCTGCTAAAAAAGAAACTGCAAAATCAGTACTTCTGAGCCAAGTATGAACAAAACTACAAGAAAACTTTACATTGCAATCTTGATATGGCAATGTACAGATATATAGAAACCCAAAAGGCTAAAACAAAGAAGAAAGCAGAAAACTGAGATTTTCAAAGACTTAAATCTTAGATCACAGAGTATTCTTCTTGCAGTCGAAACTTCTGCTGCCTGGCAATGAAAGCCTCAACCTTGCAGCGAAACTCCTCGTTGCTCATGCGATCTTCTGGGAAAACAGGTTCTGCCGATTTCTTCTCATCAGACTTGACAATTTTCTTGAACTTCTCCGTCTCCGAACGCCTCAATAAACGGCGTGAGTTCTGGCAAGCCTCGCGTTCCAAATTCTCTGATTGACTCCTAGTGTAGTTCTTCACTTCCAATGAACTATGAACTTGTGCAGGAACTATACCACCATCATATGTGCTCTGATTGACCTTGTACTGTATTTCATCCCGGCGAATCTTCTGATTCTTTTCACTGTTCTGAACAAACTCATCGTAAAAATCACCTCCTGAGCCAGCTGTGCTTGAATCCTTAGCTGAGAACCTACCAGACTTTGCAAAGAGGATGATTACTATAATGTTTCCAACGACGAACACAAAGCGAGGACTGAACAAGAAGCCTGATATGTCTCGGAAGTAGAAGCCAGAGTTCTTGACAGCATTAGGGAGTTGCAGAGATAGCCTGGAAAACAAGAGCAGAACCACAAACACTTCTAGTAATCGAAAAATGTTTCCAATCTTTCTAAGCTGGCGGTACCTCAATATGGCGTTGGCCTTCTCAGCTTTGATGTCATAAAAATTGATCGAGTCCATCTTGTTATATGGGAATTGAGACAAATCTAAGAAGAATCTCTTGAAAAGGGTTTGGGACGATTGTTCGTTTCTCACTCGGAAGAGAAGAGAGTTTTGCTGAAAGCTTCGTCGCCCACCATGTCCCTCAACAGAGGCAGAAGGAGTACTACTATCAGAGTAGTAGATTTTGTGAGGGAGTCGATTATAGGAAGCATGAAATCTGAGGAAACAAAGTCAATTGAATGAGCTCTGTTTTAGGGCAGATGAAAAGGAGAGTGTAAGAGTAATATACAAGAGGTTGTTTATGTTGTGTTGGAATGGAATGTGGATGCTGAATTGAACCCTTTAAATTGTGCAGGCTTTGTATTTATAGGTCATGAAAATGGAACTTTTTCTTTTTCTTTTCTAAATTTTTTAGACAATAGTCTTTTACTTTAGATTATATTCTATTCCATTCATTGCTTTATTTCAATTTTGCAAATTGAGGTTTTATCCAAGCACCATTACAGTAAGCTTATCTGTTCCATAATTGCATGGAATATGGTATAAAAGATTATGACCAGAATATAAATTTAAGACATACAGAATATTAAACATATGTATGACAAGAAACTTTTCTCCAGTTGATTAAGGGAAGACATAACCATATATATCGATCCGCTAGCCTTTGTACCACTCTCTAAATATTTTTTTGTGTGCCGATAAGTAACATGTTCGAGGTATCCTAGCACGAAAAATAACACGAATACTCAACAGAAAATTCCATTAATATGATCGATTCTTGTAATCTACTTGGAGTCCTTGGAAGAATTACAGAACTTAATTACTAAGACCTCCAGAAATGCCAATTCTCTTGAATTGTACTAATTCTCTTGAACTGTGAGTTGGTAATAGGAAGGTAGAAAGTGTTTAGATGAATCCAGAAAATATTGGTAGTAGCTTTAGAGTCGACCCACTAGAATGAGCCAGGCGGCAAGCTTTGGTAAGGTAACATCACTCTCATCCTGATTCCAGGCTCAGTTTCTTACTCACTAAGAATTTGCCAAGTAATGACCTACTTTCTCTTACTTTCATTTTGCTGCTTTTCAATTTTTATTTCCAAATGGCTTCCTTCTTTTGTTTGGCACCATCTTTTCCTCCTTTATCTGGTTTCAGTTGCTCTCTTTGCCTCAAGAGACCCACGCCAATAATGGTGGCTAGATTGCCCTTTTTACTTGTGGTACAAGACTGCTATGTGGCACGTTGTGAGCTTGAAGAAGCACCTGTAGCTCCATCAATCATGGAGACAAAGTCCTACTTGAAATATCAACCCTAGTTCTCAACTCGAGCTAAAGGTATACTTTGTGGTTGGGTGCTTTGGTACGTTAGAGTAGGTTCGAGAGATAATCTCACCCACGTGGATACAATGAATGTGATACTAGTAAATTTGAACATGCACTGTAATCTAAACTCGAAAATACACAAGGTCGATTAATGCAACTTCACCGAATTGAACAAATCAACGAAGAACACTAGTGGATTTTGGTGAGTTATATTAAGATTTAGTAATTGGGATTTATGATACTAATAATTTTTTCTGTGACCACTAGGCAGACAAATTTTATTTATCAATGGGCTGCCACTTTAGCTTCAAACGGGTTTTGATCTCCGGGCTCCATTTTCTCTATATAATTTGGAATTATCACTACCAGAAGAAAGGTTATAGCCGACGAAAAAAAAAAAACCAGGCCGACGAAGTATTTTTTCGTCGGCTATAGTGGGCTTTAGCCGACGAAATAAATTTCGTCGGCTAAGGTAAATTTTCGTCGGCTATGATGTCCACTTTAGCTGACGAAATTTTATTTCGCCGGCTATTTTAAATTTTCGTCGGCTATGACACACTTTAGCCGACGAAAAAGAATTTCGTCGGCTAAAGAATTTATGTCGTTGGCTAAAGTTCACAAACCATGGCCGACGAAATATTTAAAGGTTTAGCCGACGAAATTCATAGTCGTCGGCTAAAGTTCTTTATATTTGCAGATCTGGGCAGCAGCAGCTCATTTCGAAAAAAACGGAAAAAAAAACGGGAGAAGAAAAAAGGGGAGAAAAAGTTTGGGTGTTGTCGAAATCTGTCCATAATCAGTTTGTGGAGCCATATATAGGTACGTATATGTATATATATGTTGATTAATTGAGTTTTATTTGAGTTGATCGATTTTAATTAGTGTGATTAATTAATTGAGTTTATTGATTTTGATTGTGATTGAGTTGATTAATTTTGAGTACGTTGGATGTATATATATATATATATATATGTGTTGATCGATTTGGTTGATGATTTGAATTGATAATATATATGAATTAATTTATTGTTAATAAATAGTAAATATATATATATATATATATATATATATGTCAATATTAATTTATAATATTATTGTGTTGATATGGTATGAAGTTGTTGATAATATATATGAGTTCATAATGATAATTTTGTAATTAATTAGTTGTAGTACGTACGTAGAATATATATATACTAAATGAATTGAGATTTTATATATGGCATGAAATTTTATTAATAATTAGCTAGCAGCGTTATAAATATATATATATTTTGTTATATTTTCAGGATATGGATAAGAGTTGGATTTCGCTTCCAAAATGGGACAAAAGATACGGTGCAGGAGTTATGAGTTTTCTAGAATATGCGATGGATAATGCTAACGGGAATACAATTTTCTATTGCCCGTGCACGAAATGTCAGTGTCGCAGCGATATGTATCGATTTCCCATTGACAAAGTATGGCAGCACCTGAGGAGTAACGGGTTTTGGGAGAAGTACACATGTTGGTTATATCACGGTGAAACATCATCAGGGGGTCCGCATGATCATGGCCAATTTTCCGAGACGGGCAGTGCTAGTACATCCAACGATCCAACAACGACATTCATCAACGACATGTTTCCTTATGAGAGCGGTGTATGCGCTCAAGGACAGTATATGCCTGACCCGGTGCAGCCCTTCCCTAGAGCTGTGAACACTGCTGGTATTGAAAAGTACAACAAACTGCTTGCTTTCCAACAGACCCCTGTGTACCCCGGTTGTCAGAAGACCGTTCTTGAAAGTGTGATGGACGTAATGAGGATTAAAGTTGAGACAAAATCGACCGTGAAGGCTGTTGATGAGTATCTACAGTACACTGCTTCGATGCTGCCCAACGGTCATCGTCTTCCTACCACTCATCGGAAGGTCCGATGTATCCTGAAAGATCTTGGGCTTTCCTACATCAAGATCCATGCATGCAGATATGACTGCGTTCTCTTTTGGGGTAAAGATCCAGAAGGGAATGACCTTGGTGGCCTTGACGCATGTCCGGTATGTCACACTGACAGATATAAGCTGACTCCTGCAGGCAACAGGAAACCTGTAAAGGTACTTCGGTATTTCCCTTTGACGGATAGGTTGGAGCGGTTGTACATGTCTTCACACACGGCCGAAGCGATGAGATGGCACGCTGATAGGGAATTGCATGACGAAGATACCCTTATACACCCTGCTGACGGGGAGGCTTGGAAGCATATAGACAGGGAGTTTCCTCAATTTGCGTCAGAGGTCCGAAATGTGAGGCTCGGGCTCTCATCCGACGGGTTCAACCCTTTTGGGAACATGAGTCTGCAATACAGTATATGGCCGGTGATTTTGGTACCGTACAACCTTCCCCCATGGATGTGCATGAAGAAGGAGTACAATATGTTGAGTTTGTTGATTCCGGGGCCCGGTTATCCGGGGAAGTGTCTCGATGTGTACTTGAGACCTTTGATTGAAGAGCTTAAATTTTTGTGGGACGTTGGTCATCCCACTTATGACAAGTACACGCACGAGATGTTCCAGATGCATGTCATGGTTGTTGGCACCATCAGTGATTTTCCTGCCCGTGGGATGTTGTCGGGCAACGTTGTTAGGGGATACAAGGCTTGTCCAGAGTGCCTTAGCGATGAGGGGAGCAGCAGTCATTGCAACAAGATATGCAGATTGGGTCACTGTGCTTTCCTTCCATATGATCACGAATGGCGGTTCGATGAAAAGGCATTTGATGGGACCGTAGAACACGGCGTGCCTCCCAGAAGATGGACGGGGGAAGACATTTTAGCGGTGCTTAATGAGTACGATTTTGGGCAGCTCAGCAATCATCCCAACATTGTGGCGGCAATACCTGAAAGACCCGACATGTACAAATTCTGGACACATAAGAGCATATTCTGGGAACTCCCATACTGGAGTAAGTTGTTGATCAGGCACTACCTGGATGTGATGCACATAGAAAAGAATGTGTGCGACAGTGTGGTGGGCACAGTGCTGAACTTGGAGGGGAAGACGAAAGACGGTCCTAAGGCACGCATTGATCTAAAAAAATGCGGAATAAGAAGACATTTGTGGTTGAAAGAAGGGAAGAAAAAAATGCCTCAAGCTCCTTACACCGTGAAGCCTGACCAGAAGAACCTAATTTTCAGGTGGATGAGTTGTGTGAAGTATCCTTCAGGCTATGCAGGAAATATTGCCCGGTGTGTGAACTTCCGGGACAATAAGATGTACGGGTTGAAGAGTCATGACTGTCATATCCTGCTACAACGTCTCTTCCCTGTTTTCATTCGACCGTTCCTTCCCCGTCAGGTGGTGGAGCCGTTAGTAGCGTTGGGAAGGTTTTTCCAGAAGTTATGCACACGGGAAGTGTCTCGATGTGACCTCCGGGAAATGCAAATGGACATCATTTATATCATGTGTAAATTTGAGAGGATATTTCCTCCAAATTTTTTTGACATCATGCCTCACCTGATGATCCATCTTCCCGAGCAATTGTTGCTTACCGGTCCAGTACACTACACTTGGATGTATCCCATGGAAAGGTACGTTTTTTACTTTCATGAATTCCTCAATACATATACATATTCAATAATCATAACATTTTGCAACTTGATTTACAGGCAACTTGGAGACTACAAAGATTATGTGGCTAATAAATCCGCTCCTGAAGGATGTATAGCTGAAGCATATATTGCGCACGAGTGCGTCACCTACATGAAATTGTATTTAGGAGCGTTGAAGGAAACTCCGCAAACCATGCCGGTAGATGTACCGAAGTTCAATCTTTCCATAGTCTCCAGTGATGTTGAAGTGTATGGAATTTTGCCAGACTCCTACAAGTTGCAACCGCATGAGCTAGTCATTGCCCACTGGTGGGTATTGATTAACTGTCCAGAAGTTGAATACTGGAAAGACATCCATCTCAATCATCCCAACATTCAAGGTGATCTCGAGTACCACAACAGGGAGTTCGCAGATTATTTTGGCGGTTGGGTACGTAATTTAATTTTTATTTATTTTTTTATGTTTATTGCATAATTATCCATATTTACAGTTGAGATGGTTGGTTGCAGATGAACCATATTCAATCTGATGGTCACCCAAATTGGTCGCACGAACTAAGATTTCTAGCCATGAAGCCGATAGTCTCAAGAGTTTATCCGATGTGCAAGGTGAATGGCGTGCAATTTATATGCGAACAAAGAGACAGCAGAAAGAGAACACAGAATTCTGGGGTCATGGCACATGGTGGGCGGAATGGAGTTGACTATTACGGTGTTCTTGATTCAGTGGTGGAACTCGTTTACGGTGAAGGCATGACAGTGCACCTCTTCAAGTGTAGATGGTTTGATACTAGGCCGCAGAGCATGAAGACCGATCAGTACGGAATATTATCGGTGAACACTGCTACAAGTTCTTACGAGGATGACCCCTTCGTTTTTGCCACATCGGTAAAATAAGTGTTTTATCTTGATGACCTTGCTAAGGGTGACGCGTGGAAAGTAGTCAACCTTGTGCACCCTCGAAACATTTATCGGGCGGCTACACTTGGAGAGGCCGAAGTCGAGGAAGAAGATGTTGCGTATCAAGAGCCCAACGCAATAGGTATTCCTAACTCCTCTACCATTCGCCTTAATAATTTTAAAGCGGGTCGTTCGGTACGAATTCGTGATGAAGAGCCAAGGCTTGTTGATGTTGATCCAAATCAAGAGTCAGACGAAGACTCTGGCGATGAGGAAATACATATATTACCAGACATTAATTCTGACACCAAAGAAGACTCATCGGATGATTCCGATTACGAGCCTTAGTTTTAATGTATGATTCCGATTAATTTGTATAATTTTTCAAAGACTTTTTCCTTTATAGTTTACACATGTTGAATTCATATTTTAGTTATGAATATATGAGATTTTGGTGATACATGATGAACAGGGTTTTTTAAATGTATGGTTTATGAATATCGTCTGTTTTTTTTTCCCTGTTTTTTTACTTTAGCCGACGAAATATACTATAATTCGTCGGCTAAGATGTTGTTTGCCGACGAAAAAAGCCTTAATTCGTTGGCCATAGATGTTTTTTTATTTATTTTTATTACACACTTTAGCCGACGAAATAAACTGTGATTCGTCGGCTAAGGTAGTTTAGCCGACGAAAAAAGCCTTAATTTCGTCGGCTAAACTTGTTTTTTTATTTTTTTTAATTACTCACTTTAGCCGACGAAATACACTGTAATTCGTCGGCTAATATGGTTTTTGCCGACGAATAACCTAATAATTCGTCGGCTATAGTTATTTTTTTAATTTTTTAATTACATACTATAGCCGACGAATATGTTAGGGTATTCGTCGGCTAAACCCTAAAATATTTCTATTACCTACTATAGCCCTATGTTCGGTGGTTATTTTGCGTAAAATTTTTATACGACTTGTTGCGTGTCATCGGTTTAAAACTATTTTCAGTTGGAGGTCCGGCCAAAATACGTAATTTAGACGGTCGAACGACCTTTTCCGTGCGTTTAGGGGTTTGACTTACGAGATTGACCGTCCGGATCGAGCCCTTATTCTTTTCGGATCAAGTTGAATTTTTTCCCATACATGTATTTTATCATGATGGTCAGATCTGACGGCTGGATTTGTGTTTCTCAAGTTTGATCATCACGATCACAACATGTGTACTAATGTTGTATAACTTGTTTACCAAGTGTTATGTAAATGTTCCGTTTCAAAAACAAACTATACGTAGATCCTTCAAACGTAAAAAAGTCGTGAAATAAGACATGACTAGAATGGTGAAATACGTCTACGGTTGAAAAATCACGGTATTCCGGTCACGTCTCGGTGCCGATAGTTGCGGTCAATGCAATTTTCCATTCTTTCTCCCTATGGGTAGCCCCGGGTTCGGTGGTTATTTTGCGTAAAATTTTTATACGACTTGTTGCGTGTCATCGGTTTAAAACTATTTTCAGTTGGAGGTCCGGCCAAAATACGTAATTTAGACGGTCGAACGACCTTTTCCGTGCGTTTAGGGGTTTGACTTACGAGATTGACCGTCCGGATCGAGCCCTTATTCTTTTCGGATCAAGTTGAATTTTTTCCCATACATGTATTTTATCATGATGGTCAGATCTGACGGCTGGATTTGTGTTTCTCAAGTTTGGTCATTACGATCACAACATGCCAAATGTATAAAGGTTTAGCCGACGAATTTCAAAGGTTTAGCCGACGAATTTCAAAGGTTTAGCTGACGAATTTCAAAGGTTTAGCCGACGAATATATGTATAGCCGACAAAATTTTGTTCTTTAGCCGACGAACAAATTATTTCGTCGGCTAAAGTCCTCGGGTTTTAATTGCGAACCCTAGCCTCCTCCCTCATTTCTGCAGTTTTTCAACCCTAGCCTCCTCCCTCCCGGTCTCCTCCCTCCTCCCTCCCGGCGCGGTCTCCTCCCTCCTCCCTCCCGGTCTCCAAAACGCTAGTGGTGCTGTTTGTCTGCTCAAGGTACGCTCCCATAAACCCCAAATTCATCGATTTCTTTTCTGCAAAATATATGGATTGATGATGTGTGCCAATGAGTATCTGCAGTGATTTGCCTGTATCATAACACTAGGTTTTATCTTGGTTTGGACATGTTTGCATTGATTCGTCGAACCGATTTTTCATAAGTGTGTGGCAAAACGAATTTCTTCTTTCCTGTTCAAAAAAAAAAATAACGAATTTCTTCTTCTATGAAATATTACACTTGCATGCTTAGATGTGTTTGGATTTGAATCCAAGCTTTCAAGAAATAAAAAAAAGGTACAATAAGTATGAGTTTTTATATGGATATATAGATGATCTTGGCTCCTCTTTCATCTCCCTAGCTCACATTGTTTACATTTTATATCAATTGTAATCTCATAATCCAATTTATTTATTTATATATTTTTTTCTAAATAAAGATCATCATTGTAAGAGAAACTGCAGGATTATGAATGGATGATATCATGATAGATAGATATATAATGAAATAGATTTGATAAATGTAAACAGTTGGAATTACCGTGCTAGCTTGTAATTGTATAGAGTGTTATGCATAGGATGCATGACATATATAACGTACTTATCTTGTTCCTATTTTTGAATATATGTGTTTATTTTTGAATATATGTGTTAATTTATGATGATGTTGATATATATAATATTGTTATGTAAGTAAAATATATATATATATATATATCTATATATATATTGGTATGTGCGTGTATCTATTTATTGAATAAGTATAATTTTAAAAATGTATAATTTTTTATAAAACAAAGACAAAATAATCTAAAGCCTTTAATTAATATTATAAATAGGATGAGCGGCTTTTTTCGATCGAAGAAGAGTTCGAAGGGCCAAAGGTCCGAATCGTCTGAGGGAACCTCTAGCAACCCTCAAACGACGTTTCAGGGCCACATGACAGCCAGACGTGCGAGCCTTCTGGAGACGGCGCCGGAGGTGCCCCTTTCATCGAGGCAAGCGGCCGTCCCTCGTTCCCCGAGGCCCTTGACGGAGGTGTCTGCACCTCGTATGCCCGAGATACACCGGGCGCCCACTCCGGGTCCTACTTCTTCGGATAGTGGGTCATCTGGGGTACAGATGCCGCCGCCTCATCTGTTCCTTCCGCGGATGATACCGGCGATACCTGTAGTCGATGGCTCAGGGACGCCGATTTATCCACTGCCCCCGCCAATGGCTCCATCAGCGGCGTACCGGTTCCTGCCTTTTGATACGCCTCTTATTTCTGCGAGGGTATCATCATCGGCGACAGAGCCAGAATCCGTCGCGAGCTCCTCAGGTAATCAGTGATGCATGATTACTTTTAAAGGGTCATATATATATATTTTAATAATCAATTTGGCCGAATCATGTCATAGGCACAAAGAAGAAGAGAGGCCCCGTCACAGGGAAAGCTCTCGAGAAGATGGTGAGTACCATGGGGAGGATCCCCATCGATACTGACGGGGATGGCCACGCAGTATCGGGCGGGAAGTCGAGGATGTACTCCGGCCGCGTTGGTGCTCTCATTAGGGATAGAGTCCCTATGTTGTGGTCCGACTGGGGCGAGGTCCCGCAGGAGGTTAAGGACATGGTCCACAACGCGATGTCGGTGAGTTTACAAAATAATATTATGTATTAAATTGTTGATTTCTCGAAAAGCTAAACTAATAATAATCGGTTAAATGCAGGTGTGGTTTGAGGTTCCCGAGCACCTGAGGGACAGCTGGGCCGACGTTGTGCATGGGGGAAGGTACGTTGGGAAGTTAATGAAAAACAATTTTGTATGTGATATTAATAATATTTCTAATATTTTTGTTGTATCTGTAGGTACAAGGAGTGGAAGAACGAGCTGCGGACCCATTGGACTAAGCACGGGAACGCACGTTCTGGTACCCCTACTGAGTTCCAGTACAGGGAGTACGAGTGGCGTTGGCTTCTGACATCAGAATTCAACAACCCTCGTAAACAGGTATTTAAATAAATTAGTTAGTTAATTTAAAAATAAGTACGTGCGTTTTAAAATATTCTACTAATAGTTTACTTTTTTCTTTGAAGGCGGTTTCCCGGGTGAACGCTCAGAACCGGCAACGCAACACAAGGAACCATCATGCCGGTTCTAGACCGTTCGGTGTCTTCATGGACGAGGCGGCCAAGGAACATCCAGAAGTCAACCCCTACGTCTATACGTACGAGAAGGCATATCCTGACTCCCAGGAGGATATTGTAAGTCACTTTACATTTTTAAATTTTTAAATTTATGTAAAAATTTTAATTAATAATTTTTTTCCTATCCATATAGGCGAGGGTGAGGGAGGCTAGTGACGAGGTCCTGAGTACCTTAGTGAGGGAGGGATGGCCGGACACGCAGGATTCCGAGATGTCCGAAGCCATGTCCCGGATCGACAATTCGGATCCGACGATTGGGGCGAGGATCATGGGCACAGCCTTCCCACCGAGAGGAAACAACTTCTACTGCCGAGGTCTAGGAAAGAGAGGCGAGGGGGTCCTGAAGAACACTCCAGGATTTCAACGAAAGGCAACCTCGACCAGTAGCAGCACCAAGTCCACGATCAACAGGACGACTCAGCTAGAGTCGGAAGTTCAGAGACTACGAGAACAGCAAGCTGCTCAAGCTGCTCAGGCTGCCTCGCAGGCTGCCTCGCAGCAAGCCTATATTGCCTCGTTGGCAGCCTTTAATACCGCGCAGGCAGCCTATGTTGCCCAGATATATGCCATCCAGCAGGCCCAGCAGCAGCAGATGTTGCAGTACATGCAAGACTTTGCAGCTGCCCAGAGTCAGGGACTTCCGCCTCTGCCCATGCCTCCGCCCATGACGCTACCCCAGCCGCCGCAACCTCCGCAGCAGCCCCTAGAAGATGACTTCAATTTAGACGATATAGACTTTACGTAGTTGATATATACTTTTATGTAAATTGATACTTTTATGTAGTTCATATATTCTTTTATGTGTTTGTTGTTGGTTATATGAAATTGTTAAATATGTCTTTTGCAGCTTGCATGGAATGGTAATTCAGAAATTTCGGGGTTTTTTTTTTACTGGGAATGCACTTATAGCCGACGAAAAAAGCCTTAATTCGTCGGCTAAAGTTTTTTTTAAAAAAAAAAAAAAGTTTAGCCGACGAAATAAGCTTTAATTCGTCGGCTAAATGCCTATAAAGCCGACTAAAAATACAATTTTTCGTCGGCCATAGATGTTTTATATTTTTTTATTACAAACTTTAGCCGACGAATATTTTAAATTATTCGTCGGCTAAAGTTCGGAAGATAACCGACGACACAAAATGTCGTCGGCTAAGGTATGGACTATAGCCGACGACATTATCTCGTCGGCTAAAGTTTATACTTTAGCAGACGAAATAATGTCGTCGGCTATAGTATGACTATAGCCGACGAAATAATGTCGTCGGCTAAAGGTTGGACTATAGCAGACGATATTATTTCGTCGGCTATAGTATGACTATAGCCGACGAAATTTTTTGTCTCGTCGGCTAAAGTTATTACAGACGACCCTTTCCCGACGACACTATAGCCGACGAACCTTCGTCGGCTAAGGTTGTAGCCGACGAATTTTTTTAACAGGCCGACGAAAATTTTTCGTCGGCTAAAATGCCTGTTCTGGTAGTGTATCCAATTGTGTGTGTGTGAGTGACTAGATCGATGGACGAATGCCTTTAGAATCTCATTATTAATTCCCAGTCCTACTCCTGCAAGCGAAATGGAAATTGCTCTTTTCTTTAGAATCCTTGAGTTGATGATTCAGGTACAAGCTTCGTTTATTGTTAGTGTTGGTGCCACTTCCCTCTTCTTTCTTTTTTGCCTGCTGTAAAGGCTTTCTGAGAAGAGATAAGGTTGCGACTTAAAACAAAGCTACAGAGTTCGATTAATCAATTAATTGTGTTCTTAGAAAACTAATTCTCTTTTTAGTTGATGGAACACACCTAAACTGCTCCTCTTGGAAAGATTACCAACTTTTTACATGTTCCTAGCTTTACGTTGGCTACATTTCTATTTGCTGGAGCTGAATTGGTCCAGAATATATATGATTTAAACTTGGTCAAGTTACCCTTATTGTATGTTGAGGAGGACGAAAAAATACACACAGTTTGTTTTCGAGACCTGCTGCACAATATTGATAATCTAAAACATCAGAAAGACTCGAAGATCGTAAATTTTGAGATACCACAGTATATTAAACTCGTTATACATCGATTTTCGCAGAGATACCACAGTATATTAAACTCGTTATAGATCTGGAACGGCTGAGCGACTTCTTTGCTGAGACGATCTAGCAAGCTCTGAATCTTTTCCGATGGATGAAAAGTCATGGGCTCTAACTTTATCAGGACATCGAACCCTAATTACCGTCTTCGTGATCGTCGACCTGCGAGCTCTCTGCTGTTCTTCTTCTGCGCCTCTCATCTTCGGGCTATTCCAGATCCGATAATAATCATCTGCGGTGAATTCATAAAGTTCATCGTCCTGATCACAGTACTGTGAAGAAGAATATGGCGAAGCTTGAAAAATGTCATGAGCTTCTGAACAACCAAGGTTGGCGGTGAGCCTCCTTCTTTTGAAGGATAAAGAGGACGAGGAAACATCATTCATCATTGTCGTCAATAAGGAACTAGCTAGGATGATCTACCTCCCACTTCAGTATGAGGTCGTCAATATATAATGATCGGAGGATGATCTACCCCTCCTTCAGTGGGTTTATAGTACAGAAACTTGACTAATTCCTTCTCCGATTAGGTTTAGGAATTTTTATCAAGAACGGGGAAAAAAATTCATTAATTTACTGGGGATGCCTATATCTTTAATTTTTCCTCAAACATTATTTGTCACTTTCTACATTTGAAATTTTCCCTTCTTTATTAAGCCACTTCGTCTACGAGCAACAAAGCCAGAACACAAAGGGTAACTAATTAACGCTATGCATGCTCGAGCTTTGGTTCGCTCATCGATCTTCTTTCACACTTTGATGGATCTAGGTAGGTGCGTGATCTAAGGTCTCTTTTATAACTGAATTAGATCAAGTTGTCTTAGTGCTAATTGAGTTTGTGTCTTACTCCTAATCGAGTGTCGGTCTTGGTCCAAGTCACTACGCATTGCCAGGACCGATTGTAGGATTTTAGGTTTCTCTTATGCATGTGATCGAAATTTAAATCGGGGCCGATATAGAGACCAAACAATATAAGCAGTGTGTGATTGTGTGTTTTCCTACACTGAAATGAAATTTTCTATAGTAACTATGTGATATTGCATCTTCAAAGCAATGTAATATATTGTTGTAATAGTTGTGGGTCATCTATCTATGTAAAAAACTTCTTTTTATTTATGTTTTTGATTTTTGAGTTGTTTCTGATTTTGTTTAGTGTGACTCTTTCTAGTTCCTAAGCTAGAGGGTTACAAGCATGGTGATTATTACCCCTTGAGTGATTGCATGGGTAGATTGCTTGGTAGTCTAATTCTTGAGGTTTACGCCAATTAGTGAGTTAGTGACCTTTGAACCGGCTCTAACTCTGTCTAATTGAGATTTGTGTGACCCTTGAAAAGACACATGAATACCATAATTGAGAATATTTGTTCCTTGAGCCTTGAACCGCCTAGGATACGACTACCGCCTATCATAATTTTGTATCTATATTAGAATGAGGAAGGCTATGCATCAACTGTTTCAAAATAATATACAAAAATCAACAACACTGTGCATCAACTATTTTAAAATAATATATAAAAATCAACGACCTGTTGTATAGGTAAATATGTCATCCAGTAATATTGTGACATGTGTAAAAAAATTACAATTTTAAAGACCTTTTAATTATGTTAACTTGAATTGTTCAAAAACTTGTAATGATGGTCGTAAATGTTATAATTACTTAATTTACCACTGTAATTACCACTAAATACGTTAAATGTGGTATTTGTAGTAAATATATCATGAATAGTGTAATTTACTTAAAAAAGGACCACATACATAAAAAAGAACTATTTTACAAGATTAATGACTTCATATAATTTAGGTATGATTATTAATATTTACAATATTCGTTGTCACTAAAGATAAAATTATCGTTATTTTCGTAAAAAAGATCGTATTCCAAGTAATGTCAAGAATATCACTATATTTACCAACTATGCCTTAGTTGTTGTAATTTTTAGTAAAACACGTATTATAAGTAATTATCTCAATCACAACAAAATTTACATAAAGTAAGGTATTAATTATTAGATAAAAAACTTTATTACACAAACAACTTATTTACCATATATATATATATATATTAGTTTTACCACTACTACGACAATCTATTGCCAAATTGGTAAAATAGTTCTCAAACTTGTAATTGAAAAAATTACTACAGATACAAGCTTGATTACTACTTTTTCAACAATTCGTCGACTTATGAAACAAATGGTTCTCATATAAAGAACTACCATGAAATCGACATTAATTACTACTTTCACCTCAATTGTCGATAAATGATATAAAAACGTCGTCACATAACTTAAAACTTTTTCTTAAAAGATAGTAATTACATTATGAAGATCCTCATTACATTGTAAAGGACTCAACGACAATTTACTCATACTATTAACATTTTACTAGAATAACAACACATTCATTGTTTTATTGGTATACATGTTCTATAAACTTTTTTAACGATGAAGCTTTAACACTTTTATTCTTTTAACAACCAATTTAAACCTTTTTATGTATAAAAAAATTAAATCAGTAAATCCAAGCATTCCACCAATCATTGTACAATAAAGTTTCTTCCACAAAATTTAAAAAAAAAAAAAAAAGTTTCTTCCATACAGACTTCATGTACATGACTTGCTCTAGACTTTGTTGGAGTATAAGATTATAATTCCCATGGATTGCCTATTCGAGTGACACCACTTGAGGTTTTTGTTTTTCTAGCAGCAACAGTCATCATCCAGGAGACTTAATAATGAAGCTCATTCCAGTTGGGTTAATGTTAATCGTCAAAGAAGTTCGTAGAACTTTTTCGTTATAACCAGAAAATAAAAGCTCATGATAGGTCCTGCATTACTTGATCTTAGAGAATATAAGTACAGTTACATACTTTAAGCGGAATCACAAAGAACACAGCTACCCCATTCTGAGTATTAGAGTACATATGAATTAGTCCCCGTAATTGATGAGGCATGAGTCACATGAGATAAGATCCATTCAAATCTCTCAATTTCATGTTTGTCGTTCTTCTACAGCAACTGAAACATTCTTCAAAGGTAAACCAACCATAAACTATGATCATGCATCACAAAATTCAGCATCTGAAAGGCAAGACTGTACATGTTCCTCCGAGATGGCAAGCTACTACACGGGGCCGTCAGGGGGACGGCCATGCCCTCAGAGATGACAACAACAAGGCGGAGGAGAGTGGTGGGCTAGGTTTTCCCTGTCTAGTGTGTATCTATGTTTCAGAGCTTTCAGTCTCACTCTTATCTCAATGAAAATTTCTTTAATGCTCTACTAGTTCTAAATTTCTAATCTCATTGTGATTCACACCGTCTTACTCATCGTCTTCGTCTTCCATCCAGGCAACACTATATAACCAAATGTCAAGGCAACCCAATGATTCAACTAAGTTGAATCAATAATTCTTGATCATGTTGAGGAAAATGTATCCATAGAAACAAAAATTCTATCAAACACCAGAAGAGCCCAAAACTGCATGTTTTACAGTTCTTACCTTCAGAGAGTAGCAAACACCATATGAGTGAAATAGGAGAGCCAACCTAGATGAAATAGGTTTCTGCATCTTTGCCAATAAAAAAGATACAAAATCGAAACCCAAACAGATGATGACTAAAACTAAGATGAAATAGGAGATCGTAGAATCCTGGTCGGGAAAGAAGAGGAACTTATAACCTATTTGCATAGAAGACCAACCTCTTTCTCCTTCCTCTCCTCTCCTCTCCTCTTCACTTAGGTTTTTATCTTTGCAAATCGGTAGAGGAACGAAACGGAACAGATTGACGTCTTCCTCGATATGTTCTTCGTTATAATTTATCTAGGGTTTTCTAAATTCTGTTTTTCTTTATCATTATATTTTCCATGTATAACTTACGATTTCAAAAAGAAAAATGAATCACATGCTACCAGGTAAACAAGTTACCAATATTGAATAAGCTAGACCGTTAGATATATTCATAGTTTTATTATATCCAACGGTCAAGAATATTCAAAAGAGTTGATGCATGTTATACATTAATTTCCCATTAAGAATAGCTTCCGGCACATAAGATTTGGGTGAAGGACAGTCTCTAGCACCCAAGACTCTCTTGTCTTGAGCTTTCCTTTATTACTTTAATTAGTATCTTGTTTTCATTTGAGTCATAATTATTTTTCGGTTCTTTATTTTGCCTTTATGTTCATAATTAGAAATCAAAAATCTCGGATACTCATTGCTAGGAAAATTTGTGCTTGTGCTTAGTCATCCATAACCAAGGATTGGAGTTAGCTTTTCAATCCCCGTGGTACGATACTTGAGATTTAAATATTTTCCTTTTTTTAATGACCGTGTTATTATTAATTGCGCGTTAGTTGCATAATTAGCATCAAATTAAATTTAGAGCTTGAATTCGATTTAGTTTCGGCACTCTATGAGAATTTCGATTTATCGATTTATCTTATGAAGTTACTTTATGTGCATTAATTGGTTGTTTCTTATGCGGTATTTGTTGAATTTGATGTTGGGTTTGGTATGCTCGCAACTTTAGCTAGTCTGGTTTTGCTATTAGGACATAATTCGGCTTCGTGTATTGTCATTCATTGTCCTTGTAATGGGGATTTGATTGAATCTGTAAAATGCAATTCTTTAGCCTCAGGTTGTTGTGTGTTGGTATTCTTGTTTAGTGGATTAGATTAGATGTAGGGATCATTTCAAATTGTCATTTGATTGATAGCAGACCGATTCTAGCTGCTGCTAATCTGGTTGTGGTTGATCTTTTGATTAGAGTACTTAGATTGTAGTGGAACTTGCTAGCTAGTTAAGATTCCATGTTATTCTGAATATTTAAGGATCCATATTCTAATTGTTGCTGTATAATCCTGGACGAGGTTTGAAAAAGCTGATGGCGTATCTGATAGGTGGTTGGTTATCCTCTCGCTGACCTGCAATAACAAGGGTGACCGGGGGCTTCTTGTCTTTCCTTATCTGAAGCTTAAGTCAGTATCTTTGCCTAATGTAATTAATGAGGGTAGTTAATGATACTTGACAAGCTGGTGGCTGGAGAGTGAGTCTTTCTTCACTTGAAAACCGATGTGGGACAACTCCCTTTTGCTGTTTGTTCAAACTCCCAGTTTCCTTATACCTTTCGAGACCGTTCCCGGCCCAAGGCTGTCACCGAGGTTGGGCCCGGTCCATCCTTTTCTCGGATGAGAACCCTAGGGCGGCCTCAGTTGTCTTAACCATGATAGGATGCTTACTGGTTTACGGGCTTGAGAGGTTGTTTTACACACAACCGACTACAAGTCCCCCTAAGTTCTTGTTCAAGACACATCTTGAGTGGGGACTTGTTAAAATAAGCCCGTAGACCAGTATACTATTTCAAATGGGTCCTACCCATAGTCCCCCCAAGTCCGTACTCATGACGTGGGTTGAACGGGTGTTACATTCTTTTATGGATAAGGGTAGCGAGCCCTTCCATATCCGGTGTTACTACTCAAGTGACGGGGTGTTAACGCCGTCCGTGGTTTTTCAAGCCACTTGCTCCGATTTTAAAGGGATGATATAAAATTTGTCTTTCGGTTGATTATTTATGCCTCTACGTCGAGTGCCAATCTTGGTGGAACTCAGCCAAGGTGGGTTTTTACTTCGTACGATCTCGGTGACTCTCACCCGAGATGTGTCTTGCACTTGGTCTTATGATCTCGGTGATTCTCACTTGAGATGGGTCTTGCACTTGGTCTTATGATCTCGGTGACTCTCACCCGAGATGGGTCTTGCACTTGTGATCTCGGTGACTCTCACCCAAGATGGGTCTTGCACTTTGAAGTTTGCGCATTGCTGTGGCAGGTGCATTAAATGCATGTTCGCCAGATGTCGCAATATTCCTAGATAATTGCCAAGCAGTTAATGCACGTTGCTTCATTCTTTCCTTCTTCAAGAAGCTACGTCAGTTATGCCACGTGGCACCATCCTGCGGTTTGATCAGATGGCTAGGGGTGCCTCATTTTCGGTTACTGGTTTGTTTGATGCGTCGGCTCGTGGATTGAGGCGACTGTTTATTGACTGTGTATAACTATGGTGTCTCCATGTTTTCTCTCTACTTCTCTCTATGATTCGCTCCTGCCGATCCCTACAATTGCGAGGTGTTACCGGACGTCTGAGTTTCCGGCGTTGCTAAAATGTAGAAAATCTAGTAAGGTTTTCTTCATTTTGCTGCCCTTCATGCTTGTTTCTGCTTTTGCCTCTCTGCTTTGGCTCTGCGTTTGTGTTGCTTGTGTGGTTATGGGTAAAACTGGGAATGTTAGCGTTATAGGGATTTCTGGGTTGAAGTTGTGTTAAACTTTGAATTGGTATGCTTACTCCCGGCGGCGCATATTGATAGATCTTAGGGTTTGTTATTCTAGGGTAGATGGATTCTCAAAGTATGACTGATTTAAGTGGAGTGAGCAATGACGAGAGGATGGAGGAGTACATTAGTCGACCATCCCACTCAGGTGAATCATCTTCGACTAGGCCTGGTGAGCTACCCAAAGGCGTACCCGCCCGAGATGTCGACTAGGCCTTAAGGGTTTTTCATGGCGTCCCGATTACCAATGTCGCAAGCTCGGTAAGGCGATATATCTTGGAGGATGGCACCGTGTGTGACAAGCTCGAGAGTAGTATGTCTTCGGCCGAGATAGAACAGTTCCACGAAAACAGGGGAATTCCGCCCACGGTTACCATACGTGGCCTATACGAGGGCGAGTTGGTGTGTTGTCCAAGAGACGATTTCGTTGCGGTGCATGAGCACATATTTAGGAACAGTTTCTCCCTCCCGCTTCCTCAGTGCGTCCAGTACCTGCTGAGCATGCTTCAGCTTGCTCACGGGCAGATTCTCCCAAACCAATGGCGCCAGTTGCTGCCTCTTCGCTGTTTGTACTACTTGTCCGAGATGGGTTGGCCAACCATCAATGAGTTTCGCGCCCTATACCACCTCTTGTACTCGAAGAAGCAGAACTGCAGAGGGTGTGTTTCATTTGTTGCCAGGGAATACTTGCCTCCCGTCACTGATCTCCCGACGTCTATAAATAACAATTGGCGTTCAAAGGTCGTGCTTGCCGGCGGTCGATGGCATAGAAATTGTCTGACGTATATTGTGCCCAACCGGTTTAGATATATCTGGGATCAGTCTTTCTCGCTGTCAGAGATTGAAAAGTGACATATTTGGCGGATATATACAACCTGGCCCTCGGATGCGGATCGAAGCTCGTACAACCTGACCCTGTGGACTATCCTGGTTCACTGTGAACTCGGCCGTATGCATGGTGGGGTTCCAAATTAGCGTCGCTTGTTTTCTGTTATCTCTTTTCACTAGCCTTTTATTCTTGGTACCCATGATCTTGATTGTTGGTTTTATTTTCAGCCAAAGTACCCAGGCGAAAACACCGTGAGTCACACCTGTGCGATATGGAGTCTGATATGGATTTACTGAGCAAACTCTTGGAAGTCAGGAAAGTGGCCTCCCGAACTGAGGTGAACCTCGCAGACAATATTGCCTGCATCTCAGATGAAGTTGTACTCCAGGAGATTCACAACGAAGGGTATGGGAAACCGCCTTCTGACAAAGTGGGGCCCGTAAAGACTGGCGACATGGTCAACATCCACTTGGGCGAGAAGAGGAAAAAATCGTCATCCAAAAAATCGAAGTCTCAGCGAGATGAAGGTGTGACTTTGAGCATCTCTGGCGCCTCGCCACCTCGGAAGAAACAGAAGGCTGCTAGTTCCTCGGTCGAGAATTCAGTTTCAATGAGCGCTCTCGCTCTAGCACTTCCTCAAATTTAGAAGACCCGCATCCGATAGATCTTAGACGAGTATGGGTGCGTACACGAAAAATTCGTCCATGGCATGGTGGGCGATCTGAAGGGTATCGAGTTGGACCAGATCAAGATCAGGTCCAGCACTCCTCAAGAGAACCGATAGTACGCCCGGGAGGCAATGATGAAGGTAAACTTCTCCCTAGTAATACCAATATACTAACACTGTTCGGGATGTTGAACTAACTTTATTTTGCTTGCAGGCTCTCTTTGATGTCTATGCCATTGACGCCAGCGAGGATTCCTGCGAGATGAAAGAGCGTCTGGCCAGTCTGAACGACCAGATCAGCGATCTCGGGGCAGAGAGGAAGAAAATGGAGAAGGACTTGGAGGCCAAGAGGAAGGAGAAACTCCCGTTAGCCGACAAGTTTGCCAAACTTAGCCTCTACACCAAAGAGCTGGAGGCAAAAGATGAAAGGGTTATCGCTTTGGAGGGCGACATAGACGCGCTTCAGCGGCAGAACGCGAAGCTGCGGTCTAGGCTGAAGGAGAGGGATGACCAGATAGCTGATCTGCAAGGCCAGATCCGCGCTCAAGGCGAGCTTTCTGTTGCCCAGTTCAAAGAGTCGGATGAGCTAAAGGCTATGCTCAAGGCTGCCTAGGAAAGTGGCATTACCGAGAAATTCGGCATCTGGAGCCGCCTTGGGTACCTGGACAAGGCCAAGATGATTGCCGATTTGCTCGTTGCCCAGGAGACCAAAGAGAGGGAGGCTAAGTCTAAGGCCGCGGCCGAGAAAGAACTGGAGATAGGTGAGCCATCCGAGAAGGTTGCTGAAGAAGGCATTGATGGGGACGATGATTTGGCTGAATCGTCCGGGAATGAGGAAGAAGACCTTGGCCAATCATAGGCTGTAATTTATCTTTTTGGTTTGCTCTTGCTTTTGTAGGACAATGGCCTTGTGTCATATCCCGGTGATTACACATCCCGGTGGTTTTTGTAAATACCCATTAGTGGTATACACCCGGTATCCTGGGTTTAACTATATTATGCTTTGTCTGACCTTATTGCTTGCGTCTTCGTGTTATATTCAATTTGTATTATGCATATCCCGCTTGGTGTTACTAGAGACTTCAATAACTTTTACCTCAAGGATGATTACTTATCCCCTTCAATGTTACTCAGGATTGTATTGACTTATGCCTCCCGGTGGATTACCTATCATTAGAGATGAATTGAACTTTTCATTCTTGTATTCAGTCATTCAAGACTAATGGAAGCATCCTCCAGGACTTGTTTTTTTTTTTTCTCCCGGGGGCAGCTATACTTACAAATGTACATTTTACAAGATGGAATAGACCTCGGTCCCTCATACTGGGTAGAGTTTTAGGTGCTCCGTGTTCCAAGGGCGCCTGGTGACTACCCCATCCTTGTCCCGTAGAAAGAATGTTGATGGGCCGACCTCTTTAATGATCTCGTATGGTCCCTCCCAGGGTAGGTCTAGGGCCGCCGTCTTTGTCATGATTTTCTTCATTACCCAGTCCCCCAGTTCCAACATCCGAGTCCTGACCTTACTATTGTAATGGCTTGCCACTCGCTGCTTATAGACTTGGTTGTGCAAGTTTGCTTTCTCCTTTCTTTCCTTGATGAGATCGATATTTAACCGGAGGCCTTCCTCATTGATGGCGACATCAAAGTTCTCCACCCTTCCCGATGGTATCAATGTCTCGATTGGCAAAACAGCCTCCCTGCCAAAAGCCATGCTAAAAGGTGTTTCTCTTGTTGCTTCAGTTGTTGTGGTCCTAATAGCCTACAACACCTCCAGCAGCTTCTGCACCCACATACCCTTTGCGTCATCTAACTTCTTCTTCAGTAGTTTTTTAATGATTTTGTTAACTGCCTCCACCTGACCGTTGGTCTGAGGGTGCGCCACCGACACAAAGACCATCTTAGTGCCCATGTCCTTCGTGAACTCAATCAGATGGTTATTGTTGAATTGTGTTCCATTGTCCGTGTTAATTGTCTCCGGGACCCCGAATCTACAATATATATATTTTTAGCAGGAAATTCTTCATACACTCGGTGGTTATCTTTCCCAAGGGCTCTGCCTCCACTCACTTTGTGTTGTAGTCAACGACCACTATCACGTACTTGAACTGTCCGGATGCTGTTGGCAGTATCCCGATGAGATCAAGGCCCCACTGTGCGAAAGGCCAGGGTGACAACAATATTGATAGAGCGATAGAAGGGGAATGTATCTCGTTGGCATGCAAATGGCATTTTCGGCATCTCGCCGACATCTTATTTGCCATGACGCCCATGTTGGGCCAGAATGATTCCCGCACAACCTTTCATGGATTTCTCCCATGATCATTTCCCCTTCCTCCTCTGCCACGCACTTAAGGTTTGGGAAATGTTCCCGTTCATGAGCATGTACCTTGCACATCTCTATTGGAGTTTTCGTGCTTCACGCTTGTCCTCCGGGCGTACCCCCTCCTTCATGAATTCGATTATGAGGTCCATCCATGTAGGCTCTTCGGGTGCCGCCTCGACCATGAATATCTCTAAGATGGTCTTACTGATACTCGGTTTTCCAAGAACCTCAATCCTTGCCTTCTTTCTCCCTTTACCAGGCCCTCCGGTGGCTAGTTGAGCAAGGGCATCCACATTACTATTTTCCTTCCGGGGGATGTGGGAGAGAGAGGCCGACATGAATCGTTGTATTAATGCTTTTGAAAGCGCTTGGTAGGAGCTCAACTGAGGCTCCTTTGCTTCAAAGCTCTCGTTGACTTGATTCACAACCAGTTGTGAATCACTGAACACCTCCACTCTAGCCACGCCAATGTCTCAGGCGAGTTGCAATCCTCAAATCAAGGTTTCGTACACTGCCGCATTGTTGGATGCCTTGAATTGAAATTCCAGTGCGTACTCGTGCTTGAACCTATCTGGGGTCTCCAATATTATTCCTACCCTGCTTTTATTTCTCGTCACCGAGCCATCGACAAAGATTTTCCAGAATGGTGTCGATAGCTCCTCAGCTTGTACCTTTGTGGACAACTCGAGATCTGTTACCTCCCGGCCGACCTAAGATGATTCTCCCATCACTTTCATGGGCGTGAACTCGGCCGGCTCCCCCATTACTTTCATGGGCGTGAGCTCGGATATAAAATCGGCCGCTGCTTGGCCCTTGATAGCTATTGTCGACCGGTAATAGATATCAAATTCTCCCAATTCAATGACCCATTTTACCAGCCTCCCACTGATCTCTGGCTTTCATATGATCTGCCTTAGGGGGTGGTTGGTATAAATGGTTAATGAATGGGCTTGAAAATAATGTCTAAGTCTTCTAGCAGTTACAATAAAGGCCAAAGCTAGTTTCTCGACGTCCGAGTACCTGCTCTCGACCGGTGTGAATCCTTTCCTGGCGTAAAATACTGCATGCTCGATGTTTGACTCTTTTCTTATGAGCACCAAGCTGACCGCCGACTGTGATGCCGCGAGGTACAAGTAAAGCATCTCGCCGGGGATCGGTTTTGACAAAACCGATGCGGACGTGAGGTATGCCTTTATCTGCTTGAAAGCCTCTTCCTACTCGGATCCTATACTATTTCCTTACATCTCTAGTCTCATAACAGGCGGAAGAAGGGGGCACACTTATCGGTGAGCCATGACACAAACCAGGTTAGTGCGACAACCTTCCCGGCCAACGACTGCACTTGGTTCTTGAGTGTGGGTCTTTCCATATCTAAGATGGCCTTGATTTTCTCCGGGTTAGTTTCAATTCCTCTCCGCCTGATTATGTGACCCAAGAACTTGCCTTTGAGGGTTCAACCTCATCCCAAAAATCATTATGACTTCGAAGACTTTCTCAAGATGCCCTACATGCTCCTTGGCCTTTAGAATTTTGACCAGCATGTCATCGTCATATACTTCCATTATTTTCTCGAGGTACTCGGCAAACATGACATTCATCAGCCGCTGGTAAGTGGCTCCCGCATTCTTCAGTTAGAAAGCCATTACCTTGTAACAATATAGACCCATGTCGGTCGTGAAGGCCGTGTGTTCCTCATCCCTTGGATCCATCTAGATCTAGTTATGGCCCGCGTAGGCGTCCATGAAGCTCATCAGGTCGAACCCGGACGTGGAGTCCACCAGCTGATATATGCATGGGAGCGGGAAGCTATCCTTTGGGCATGCTCTGTTGAGATTTGAATAGTCCACGCACATCCTCCATTGCCATGTTGACTTCTTTGGAACCATGACAACGTTGGCCAGCCACTGGGGGTACCTGACCTCCCTTATGAACCTGATGTCTATTAGCTTTTGCACTTGCCCCCTCATTGCTTCATACTTCTCTAGCTTAAACATCCTTCACTTTTGTTGCACTGGAGGGAATCCTTTCTGGATTCCTAGCTTGTGTGTTACTATGCCACTTGATATCCTGGGCATGTCTTTGTACGTCCAGGCGAATGCCCCATTGTTTCTCTTCAAGAAGTCTATTCCCGCTCGCACCCCGGGTGCTTGTCCCATCTCGATGGTCAACTTCCGATCCGGGAACTCATCTGAGATTGACACCGCTTCCGTTTCGTCTACTGATCCCGGACGCTCCTCATCCGAGTCGGCATCATCTCTGAGATCTATGTAAGGATCTGAGGGGGACGCCGTGGTCTAGCTGGCCGACAGAACCTTTGACCTTTTCCTCTTGTTGTCTATCGCACAGCAACTCCTTGTCACCCCCCGGTCTCCCTGGGTCGTAATGATTCATGTTGGGGTCGGGAGCTTCATCATCAGCATGTGACCAGCAACAAATGACTTTAACTTCTACAAGGCCGGCCTTCCTAAGATACCATTGTAAGACGATTCACAATCAACAACGATAAACTCTATTGTTGCTCGGCCGACCCCCTCCCATCCTTCCAAGCTTACTCTAAAGCTGTCTGAACCGAGGGGTTGAACAACATCGCCCAAGAAGCTGATCAACGGCTCATGTTCTCGTATCAACTTATTGCTTCCTCGATGCAGTCCTTTCCAGGCACTCTTGAATAATACGTTGACTAAGGCTGCCGTATCAATGAGGATCTTCTTCGTTATATAGTGATCGAGCTGCAACGTTATGAGGAACGGATCCTTGTGCTGCCTTATTCCCTCCTCTTCTTCTTCCAAGAAGGTTACAGACTTCCAACCGGTGGTTACCTACTGATTGTTGCTACTTTCAAAGGTGAAGACTTCCCTACCATCCAACTGTCTTGTACATTGCTTTTTTGCCTTGTTGCTCTTGTTATACTTCAATTACTTCAATTACCCCTATGGATGGTATTGATTGTCTCATATACTTCAATTACCCCTACGTTCCTTGGCCCGGGCACATACTGTTGCAGCTTTCCATCTTTTACTCGGCGCTCTACTGCTCTTTTCAATTCTATACAGCTGTTAATGTTATGTCTCGCCTCACCATGGTATCCACAAAATTTTCCAGTGTCTTCCTTGGTGAGTCGAGATAGGGGAAACTTCCGGGCCAGGGGAGGCGGAATGGCAGACTTATTCTCGTTCCATATCGCCTCATAAGTGGCGTTGAGTGCTGAGAAATGCTCCTTGCCTGCTAACACCGTTCTTGCGTACTCGGTATCTTGGTTGGGCCCTTTTGCCTTCCCTTGCGCGTTTTGCTACTTCCTTGCGTTCCCCCAGTTCCTTTCCTAGTGCCTCTTTTCAGCTGGGTACGAGTCCGGTTCTCATTCTCCTTCCAAGCTCTAACCTCTTGGATCCCTTGCACCGGGGACCCGCCATCTCTCCCTTCGTCCTTCCTTTTCCCGGTCGGATCGCCATTTCCATAAGCCCGTCGTAGCCTTATGGATTTTCGATTTTTACTACATATAAAAACTTCCTGGGCAACAATCCCTAAATGAACGCCTCCTCCGCAACCTTCTTGTCAAAGCTTCTGACTCTGGCTATGGCTCCTTGCCATCGGTTCACGAAAGCTTTCAAACCTTTTCCCCTATCTTGCTTTACTTTGAACAGTTGGGAGGTGTTTTGCCCGTCCGTCGGTAAAATGAATCTATTGACGAACTTGTGTGCCAGCTCCTGGAAGCAATCGACCAAGTTCGACAAAAGCTCGTAGATTCAGCTTAGCGCTTCCCCTGCTAACGTTTCCTGGAACATATTACAGCATACCGCATCCGAGTATCCTTTAGCATTCGTGTGAGACTTGAAACTATCGAGGAAGACATGGGGGTCACGATGCCCATTGTAACTAAGTTTCAGTGGTTTGGTTGTGTTTGGCCGGACAAACCGGGTGATCGCTCTTGTGAATGGTCCCCCTCTTTCCTCAAAACTCGCACGGGTTGGGTTATGCATTCCCCTTCTCTCGGCGTCCAAGATTCGGTCTGCCAAATTCACCACGCTATCTCGGATTGCTCTTAAGGTTTCTTCCATTTCTCCCTATCTTCCAATCTGGACTTCCGGGATTGGCTTGGGCAAGGGCGGCGGTCCCTCATTCCGCATCTCATCCAGGAACAAGTTCGTCCCTATATGCACTTTCCTATGGTTCGTTCCCACCAAAACGCCCGTCTGCTGAGACGTGGTCGCCTGATCCAACTCCCCCGCCCTATCCAATGCCTCCCGGTGCTCAACGCCTTAGGCTAGCGCTCTCATGAGTGTGGCATTATCCTGTTCCAACCTGCGCTCCCTTCTGGAGGCCTCTACTCGATCCCTAGCACTTTGCTGCTCTAGCCGGGTGATTTGGGCCCTCATATTTTTCAACATTTCCGGTACCTCCTAGGGATGGAGATCCCGCGGCACATACTCTAGTGTTTCATCCCGCAGGGTTCTCCCCGTAATTCTTGAACTTCCCCTTCCTGATTGTGGGGTTCGTCCTTAAGTCATCTCCCTTCGTCCTTCATGTCCTACCTCCTAGTCTTGCTGCTCAGTTAACTCAGCCATCGAGTCACGCTTGCGTTTTGTAAAGATTCCCACATACGACACCAAATGTTGCTGTACAATCCTGTATGAGGTTTGGAGAAGCTTATGGCATATTTGATAGGTGGTTGGTTATCCTCCTGCTGAACTACAATAACAAGGGTGACCAGGGTCTTCCGGTCTTTCCTCCTCCAAAGCTTAAGTCAGTATTTTTGCCGAATGTAATTAATGAGGGTAGTTAATGATACTTGACAAGTTGGTGGCTGGGCCATATTCATGGCCCAAGAGTGGGTCTTTCTTCACTTGAAAACCGATGTGGGACAACTCCCCTTTACTGTTAGTTCAAACTCCCAGTTTCCTTATACCTTCCGAGACCGTTCCCGGCCCAAGGCTGCCACCGAGGTCGGGCCCGACCCATTCTTTTCTCGGACGAGAACCTTAGGGTGGCCTCGGTTGTTTTAACCATGATGGGATGCTTACTGGTTTACGGGGTTGAAAGGTTGTTTTATGCACAACCGACTACACTAATTAAGTGAAGAATTTAGATTACACTGGCTTCAGCTAGCTAGCTAGGTAGCAAGTTTGACATTTCAATAAATGGATGTTCGATGTTCGATTGGGGGGGGGGGGTATAGCTCTGGTGGTAACAGTACTAAAAATTTATGAATTTTTTTCAACTGGACTAATATTAGTGTTAGCAAGATTCTCTTTATGCCTCAAATCAAGTCCTAAATCTTCTAGATTACAAAGTTAGATTCTGTATATATTCTGTCTAGGTTTATTTCTTGATTACCAAGTCTTGTTGTACTATATATAAACCTAGTGTGTAAACAATATTGATTAAGGGGAATACAAATTTTACATGGTATCAGTAGTTCCAGGCTCTTACCTCTAGCCTTTCTTTCACAATGGCCTCTGCCTCATCCTCTGTCTCTTCCCTCCCTTCACCCAATACTTCTCACTTCATCAAACTCACAGAAACCAATTACCTCATCTAGCTTCGTCAAATCAAACCCTACCTCCATAGAAACAAACTTTGGGGCTATGTTGATGGCTCTATTCCTGCTCCTACTACCCCCATTTTTTCCACCCCATCCAAACCTTCATCTGCCACCACCGAAGATGCTGCTTCTGTCCAAGGTGTTCCTCCTCTTCCTGTTCGTATCCTCAATCCTGCATATGAACAATGGTTTGTCAATAATCAATTAACCTTCAGTATCCTTACCACCACACTCACCGAGCTAATTGCTGCTCTTACAATTGGCTTTGACACTGTTAAAGAAATTTGGGATTGCTTAGCTCGTCACCTCTCTCAGAAATCAGTTGCCAGTGCTGCCAGCCTTAAGATGCAACTCCTTGATCTTCAAAAGGGCAATCAATCAATCGATGATTACCTTCGTCATGCCAAATCTATTGTTGATTCCCTTGCTACCATCAACAAGCTTGTTCCCGATGAGGACTTGGTCATCGCTACTCTTCATGTACTTGGCTCAGATTACTTGATGCTTCGCACTGCCATCACACAAAACCCTCCCTTATCGGATTTCACTGAGCTCCATGCCTGGATTTTGGCATTTGACAACCAGCACCAGTGCTCCCTTGAGAACCATTCTGTCACAGCCCTCTTCTCTAGCAATTTCCAACCTGGCCGCCCTACATTCTCTAGTCGTCGACATTCTCTAGTGGTCGTGGTCGTGGCCGTGGCAGGTTCAATGGTTCTAGCACTCGCCCTCAGTATGGCGTCTCTTCCTTCCATGCCCAGAATGTGTTCTCATATCCCTCTCCACCTCAACCCGCCTTCAACCCGAATTTTTGGGCTCAGTCTGCCCCGCGGCCCACCTTCCCTGGTCAGCAACTCACAAGCCTTCTTGGATCTAGCCTAGCTCAATGGTGTCCCACTTGCATGACTTCTCATCATGGGTCTAATTCTTGCCCTCACAAATTCTCCGGGTCAACGGCTGCCACTCCATTCCCTAGTGCTCACTTCTCTGGAGACCTTTGGTACCCCGACACTGGAGCCACTCATCATATGACCTCCATGTCTATCAAATTCTACAATTAGTCATTGCATAGAATCGCTATTAACCCTTTCTAATCAAGCTCCTTGGTTCTTATTGTTCTTATACGTTGGTACTACACTACTATTGATCTGTCATAATTGTTGCATGCAGCATCATACGTTTGCCTTCTCATCTTTCATGTTTAGGCCAAAGTGAAGGACTTCATTTTTTTTTTTTTGGGGTAGCAGTGCTTAGCTAAGAGAATACGTCCATGTAGATAAAAACCACCTTGAATAATACACAATCTTTAGATTTTTTCTCTTATAAACAAAAAATGTTTAGATTTTTTCATCATGAACGTGCATCATCTTCCAATCTACACACAATGGAGCCACTCATGGTAGTTCAATGTGCAGGCCTGAGCAAGTGATTTTTCAATTGTACAAGTATAACAGCTTAATTAAGATTACATTAACTCCATAGGTTTGAAATTCGGTTGTTCATATATCTGCAGTGCTTGTTATTCTTAGGGCTAAATACTTGTGACACCCTGTAGTTTACACCTAAAATCAGTTTTGTCCCTCACTTTTTTTTTTAAACTGGTATACCCCTATATTTTAAATTCTCGACTGATTTGCCCTTGTCGTCAAGTGAACCCGTTATGTAGCTGACGTGGCTAACATGTTGACACATGTATGAGACCAAGGTATTGAGATGACAATTTTACCCTCCTCTCTCTCTCTCCCTCTCCTCTGCCGCCCTTGACCACCACACCCTCCTCCTCTCCCCCCTCCCCTCCACCCCCTCCTCCTCTCCCCAGCCACCACCCAAAACCACTTGTCCTTCGCGCGACGTCGTTTCACGTTCAAATGCGCCGTGGAGTACAGCCGTGACCACTACAGCAGCAGCCTCCAAGTCCCGGTGGCCCACCCTAGACCCGCCGAGGTCCAGTGGAAGAAGGAGCTCTGTAACACGGTCCGGCTCATCGGCGTCGTCGGGCTTCCCGTCGAGATTAAGCACCTCCCCTCCGGTAAAGTCCTCGCCTGGTAGGTGGTAGCCTCGCCGACCCACAGGGACATGAAGTTTATATCATACCAGGTCCGGCGACCTTCCGGCAAGCCCAAGGGCGAGCTCACCTTCTCTTATAAGTTCGGGGAAAAGGTCACGGTGCCGAAGCCGGCCAAGAAGAGTGAGCCGGTGATGGCGTACCCGGTTGGTGCAACAAAGTCGACGGGTTACCCGACGGTGCAGCAGAAACCAGCAAAGAAGAAAAGTTCAGGGATGGGTTGCCGGAAGGTCGCCATGGCGATGAGGGGAGGGGAGAAGTCGATGGGGAGTAGGTGACGATTAAGAAAGCGGTGGCGACGACAATGACCATGGCGATGAGGGGAGGGGAGAAGTCGATGGGGAGCTTAGAGGGTGGAGATGAGGAGGATGCATGGAGGCGAGTTGGGGTGGTGGAGAATGTTGGGGTGGGGGAGGGTGCAGGGGAAGGGGATGGGAAAGCGGCTGGAGGCATTATTAAGGAGGAGGAAGAGGAAGCATGGCGGTGGTGATGGTGGTGGTTGTGGTGGGAGGGTTTGATGGAGAGTAATGGGGAGCAGTGGAGTCTGTTGGGAGGTCTTGTGTGTGGGAGGGGTTGACCTTATTTTTTGGCTGACCCGAGAAAATCCTCCTCCTTCTCCTCCCTCCCTTGCTCCTCCCCTCTCTGCCGCCACCTCGACTCACCTGGCTGCATCTCACTATAGTCAGGGGTATATTGTACATATTATGTCGATGTTGCAGGTTTCTAGCAACTTAACGGTCTTCTTTAACGGTTAATTGACGACAAGGGCAAATCAGTCGAAAATTCAAAGTATAGGGGTATACCAGTTTAAAAAAAAAAGTGAGGGACAAAACTGATTTTAGGTATACAATACAGGGTGTCACAAGCATTTAGCCCTTATTCTTATCGCTCGGTGCTTATTGGCCCCAAAGACATATCACATATGTGCACCTTTTGTTGCTCCAAAACCAGATCACCTCTATCGCTCCACCACCACAACCATACCATTAGTGAGAGGGGAATCAACCCTCAGATTTGAGACTTCAATGGTGCCAAGAAGTGTTTTTTTAGTGGAAACTAACAACCTTGACTTGCTTATGCACATCTTGTTCTATCAAGCTTGATCAAGCTAAACCAGAATATGTTTTGTCAAGGTAGTTTTAGTATAGATATTGCAAGTTGAGCATATATACTTGTCAATATAACCCCATTCTTTGACATCTTTTGGGAAGCTGTTTATCCTGCAAAGACATGAGTGAAGAAAATTGAATATACTGCCAAAATTTCTAACATAATGTCAGGATGGTGAGATAAATGAGGGTTCAATGTCACATGTCTAAAAAGAAAAAATGGAAAACCCACTTACAATCCAAGATATGCGCTTTTTTTGATCTTCAATGACTTCTCGGTCCTTGGATGTCTTCAATTGTTTTTTTAGATCCTGTAATATCCAAAACGAAATTTAGATAGTGAAAAAGAAAATGAATTCTAAAAAAGAGAAGATAAAAAAAAATACACATATTTTAAAAAATTTACCTCCTTTTCTTTTTGAAGGTCGTTTAAAAACAAAAAATCATATCTCTTCCTAAACCTAGACAAAAATGCAATGTTATTGTTATTTTTTAATTATGATAAAAAATAAATATAAAAAACTGTTCATACAAACAACATAGCCAATACATTATCAGAAACTGGAAATCTGGATACAGCCTTCCGACGGCAAAATAGATGAATCGAGAGACTAAGGTTGAAAGAAAGAGCCTACCCATCAACATTCCACTAGGTCAGAAAAGGCTTCAGACGACAGTTAATAACTGTCGTCTAACAGCTTAGAAATGTGTAGCGTAAGTGGCTGCCGTCTCTAAGCATGTTAGACGACAGTTATTAACTGTCGTGTGACATAGAGTCATACGACATAATTTTTTTAAAATCTATCGTCTGAAGTGATTAAGATTGAAGCCTAAAGGAGAACTTATGTCGTTTGTAATGGTATTCAACTACATAAGTCTGTCATATGCCAACATATATAACTACAGTCATGTGTCGTTGGAAGGTCAAGCAAACAACACAAAACTGTAGTTTATGTGACATATCGACTACATACTTCCTAAAATAGCCATAGTTATAAACTACTTTAGTCGATAGTATTCTGTAGTTAGAGGTAAAAAGTTCAGCTTTCACATAAACAATATGTCGTCTGAGATGTACTTCCTACTACATATTATAAAGTATATCTGTAGTCTTACAATAAGTAGGATAACACATAAGACTCGGTATCTATCGTCTGAGATGCAGTTCAGACTACATTACCTGAAGAATATATGTAGTATGACAACAACTGGGATAACATATGTATAAATGGATCTGTCGTCTGGGATGTATTTCCGACTACATATTATAAAGTATATATGTAGTCTTAAAACAAGTAGGATAACACATATGACTCAGTATCTATTGCCTGAGATGCATTTCAAACTACATTCCTTGAAGAATATGTGTAGTATGACAACAACTGATATAACATATTTATAAATGGATATGTCGTTTGAGATGTTTTCCAACTACATTCTGATATCGTTGGAGGGACAAAGTTTAGCCTTCAATTGTGAGGATAAGTCGTATGATATTGTATTAGACTACATTGTTCTGTAGTCGGATCACTTATCGGATAACAAACACTTGTTTAGTTTATCATTTGATATTGTTTTGGACAACAATTTTCTGTAGTATGGAGTACCTTGTAGGAAATCACTACAATAGCTGCTTTTATTAACTACATGTTTCTGAGACTACATTTTTCATATTCAAGGACATGCATATGTGGTCTAACCAACCATTCTACAGCATCCATAATATTCATCAAATTAAACACCAAAACCACACAGAAATTGCACCTAAAAGCATTCAAAATTATCAAACATTTCATTGCACAAATATATATCTATCACATCAAAATATAATCCATAAGTTCCATAAACATGAACCGAGCTAACATATTGCTATAATGATCAAGAAATCCAAAATACATCCTAAATTCTTGATCACAACCATTAGCTAGCTAGCACAAAAACACATCAACCTAAGCTAGGGATCCGTAGCAACTGCATGCATATATACAAAACACTTCCCAACAGTTCAGATATATGCTGAAAATGAGTTCCTAAATTCAAATATATACTCAAAAGCAGTTCCTAAGTTCAGTATGTCATAAAAGTTATTCCACTGCAGCCACAATTCTACATCACTAACATTAATGTTTAAGGGATCACTTTAACATACTTTGCCCATTCAGCTCGGACCTCATCAGTGTTATACTGCCCACTAGTACCTTTTGTTCCCCACTGCAGCAACAAAATGCAGCAAGTTATGCACATTCACAATATCCAATTCTCTATGCATCACATTAATTCACAGCAACAAAAAACAGTTGATCATCTTACCTTGGTCGCAAACCCCAAGTCCTTATCCTGGACAATTTCTTTCATGAAACGCATAATGTAATATCCACAAGTATTGTGATTCTTTTGTCAATTGAAAATCAAATCGTTACAGACAGTTATTTTGTCAAGAACACCCAACCATGAAGAACAAGAATAGCCAGAAAAAAAAAACGATGTAGAGAAGAAGAACACCCAACCATTCATAATCAGTTTATAATAGATCAAGCTATCCAAACACCGACTCAATATGAACATCTATCAAATACATATCACCAATAAACAGTTTCACCAATTAAATCGATCTTCTGTAAAAATTGAACAAGAACACCCAACCATGAAATCGATCGATTCAACGAATTACACACCAAATCCTTAATCAATCTATCAAATACATACAACCCAAAACCAATTTTCTATGAAATCGATCTTTACTCATTCCAAATCGATCTTTTCCAGAGAGGGTTTCAAGATGTGTGTGTGTGTGAGAGAGAGAGAGAGAGAGATCGTACCTGTCCAGTAGAAGAGACAGTCGAAGCAGAGAGTCGAAGCAGTGAGGAAGCAGAGAGAGGAAGCGCTACGTAGAGAGTCAAAATCGTTAAACAACGATGCGGTATGTAGTCCACCCAATTTTGGGGTGACTATGTAAGAAGGTTAAAACGGGACGCGGGGACTGCTTATACTCATTCAATTCAGTCCCGTGTTCCTCCACAGTGAATCGGGACGGAAATTGGTTTTTGAGCAAATTGGTTTTCTGTTAAATGGGTTTTCTGTTTTGATCGATGCGAGTGCGTGGTACGTTTTCAGTTTTTTTTTTTGTTGGTTAAATAGGTTTTCAGTTTTGGGGCTTTTGACTAACGTGGTATCTATCTTTCCCTCCTAGATTTGGCTAAGTGTTAATAATTAGCGCGGCATCTTTCCCTTTTACAATTTGAGATTTTCAAGTTGTTCAGACAACATAAAAATATAGTCTGAGCTCAACAAATTTTTAAGCTTTTAAACTTTAATTTTCGTATTTTTGTACGACAATTATCTGTCGTTTGAGTTTTCGACCTCCTACTTTAATTCAATTTGTATTCTTCTTATATTATTAGAGTATACATATTATGAGTTTAAGAGTCTAACAAAATGTTTCCTGATTACCAAAGGAAAGTGATAGCATGCAATCCTACTTGTCACTGCAAGTCAATGATCCAAACCATATATTTCCAACGTTCCCATTAATCAAGGGTTAAAGTTTTTGTTTTTTGTTTTTTGTTTTTGATATAAGCATTTCACTCCAAGCAGACTAATTCCAACATAGTTATGCAAACATGTAGCTAATTAAGGGCTTTTATTAAAGAAAAAAAATTACATAGTAGCACTTGACCAAATTTGCAAACACAAAAAACTCACTTTCATAATTTCTTATACAAATTACTACATGAGCCTACAGACCACAATCCATAAAACTAGGCCCGACCCATTTATTGACTTTAAAAAGACCAAAATATCTATTTTCATAATGAAATTACGAATATGACACTAATCTCTATGTCTCTCTCCTCCTAGATGTGTCTGTCTATCTTTCTCTCTCTTACGAGAATCACGAAGATGCCGCCCTTAAAGCCTCGAAGACGACGACAACGACTCCAAATAAGCCTCGACGACGACGCAGTGGAAGCCTCGACGGCAACAACGATGACGTTGAATCCACGACTGCGATGACGCCGAGGCACTGTTTGATACACTCCTCATATCAGATCTCTCTATCTCTCTCTCTCTCTCTCAACCCAAGGCTCGACGATGGCTCTGTCGATCCCTTTCGGTCTCACTGTACTTATTCCTCAGCCCTCCACTACCGTCAAAATCCAATATGTTACTCAAGCCCCCTGATCCGAGGCTAACGATATGAGTAGTGGACGTCGTCGAGGAGGAAGATGAGTTGATTCTTGTTCAAAGAATTTCAATTCTATTATCGCTGAATTTTTAGGGTTTAGGTTTAGGTATATGATTAGGTTGAGAGTGTAAGTAGCAGTGGGAGGTTGAGGATGATGACAATGCATTGAAAATGGAGCTATATGACTGGGTTGAGGTAACTTATTGAAAATGGAGGAGACTGATTGAGGCAATAGCAGAGTGGGTTGAATAGCAGAAGTAGGCAGTAGCAGAGTGAGATGAGTAGCAAACGTAGACAGTAGCAGGCAGATTGGTAGTAGAAGTTGTCAGTGGCAGACGAATTGGTAGTATAAGTTGGCAGTAGCAGACATATTGGTAGTAGAAGTCAACAGTAGCAGTTGACATTACCTTGATCGACAGTTACAGTTTATTCAACTCGTTTGTAAATTGACTTCTTTTATAGTCCAGTTGACTTTATTTTAATTTTAATGATGAAGGGTAAAATTGTAAATCTGTAGCTGACACATGTCAACAGCATAACAACTTGTCCTTAATTGTAAAATTTTGTCCTTATATGTGTAAGATAATGTGTAAAGGATGTATTTGTAAACTGAAATTTGGTTAGTAACTAAAGTGTAGTTTACTATTTATTGAACTTAAGCTAGCTAGCTACATCAGACAGCGTGCTATAGCTAAAGGCCTCTCTAGCAATTGGCAGGGTGAGGAAGCTTGCACTTTCCTGGGAGCTGCATGGCAAGTTTAAGGTCAATCCCCAGGGAAGGCAACAGGTTGGAGTTCCTGTAAGAGCAGAGGCATCCCAAGTCGGCATGCGACAGCGCCGAGCGGCAGGCCTTGGTTGTCCTGGCAGGGTTAGGCTTTGTTATGATCGGCTTGCAAGACATCAAGTTATTCACAGATACATTGCAAATGGTCTGCGCTTTAGAGACCTCTACATTAATGCAAGTAGCCACCACTAGCACTGCCGCCACGACCAACACCAGCTTTCGAGCAACCTCCATTGATGAATGACCTATAGTTCTTTTGGAAGACTATATATTGAGCTGCTTGGAGAAGGGTTAAAGTTATTATTTAGTCGGTCTAACTATGAGCAAAGAAGTAGATTTGACTGTTTCCAATAAGTACTTGAAGAATCGTGACATACTCAAATTGTCATATGATTTCCGACTTGCTCATATTTTATCAATAACATCCAGTACGTCTCCTACAAAGCAATGATGAGAGGGGTCGTCAAAAAGCCCTGTCCGGCTCTACCCAAGTCTTATGGGCTCAGGCAGGGCCGGGCCGAGCCTCAATTATATTTTCTAAATTATAGGGTTGGGCCAGGCTGAGCTACTCAAAAAAATCAAAGCCCACGGGCTCGGGCTTTTTAGGTCCAGGCCGGGCTTATTACATACATATATCTAATAGATTTTATCAAAATAAAACAAAAAATTATGAAAAAGTTAAGATTTGTTAATGATTGAACTAAATGTAATAAAAAATCAAAGAAAAATATAACTTAGTCCATTAATTAGTTCACATATTTAACTAATAACTATAAAAGGGTCTGGTTCAAGGGACATCAAATTTGACACTAATTTTGACACTATTTATTAGCTATTAGATTTTAAAACAATGAATGGTCTAGATCAATTCTAAATATGATGTCAACAAATAACTAATTGAGATGACAAGTGACGTGACATTACCTAATTTTATAATAAATCAAATTAAAAGAAAAAAAAAAGGAAAAATCAGAATTTAAAATTTGAAAACCAAAATCCAGATTGTACGATAATAAAAATCCACAAAAGAAAAAAGAAGAACACAAATGAAAGAAAGAAGAAAAAAAATTGATTTTGGAAGTTTAGGGAAACATTTTAGATGATCCAGACAAAATTGATTATATACATTAGCCATAGAGAGTTGTATATATCTACCACCGCATGATGCAAAACTGTATGATTCTTTTGTGCATAAAGCAATAACGATATGCTTTGAAATTGATTGTTTAATTGTCTTTTCTATAGTCATTGCTCTATGAAGATATGATATATTAGAGTTGCAACTTTATGATTGAATGAGTACAGAAACAAAAGCTAGCTTCTTTCTAAGTGAAGATTAATTTAACGAAATATGAAGATCTTATATGAGGGCAACTTTATGATTTGAATTGAGGTTATTTTCTTCTTTCTTTTGTTTGTGTTCTTCTTTTTAAGTCTTTTGTCGATCTTTTTTCTTATTTTTTTTTCTTTTAATTGTACCAATTTGATAGGGATTTTGGTTTCCAGATTTTAAAGTATGAATTTTATTTTTTAATTTGATTTGTTATAAAATTAGGTAATGTCACGTCACTTATCATCTCAATTAGTTATTTGTTGGCATCATATTTAGAATTGATCTAGACCGTTCATTGTTTTAAAATCTAATGGCTAATAAATAGTGTCAAAATTAGTGTCAAATTTGATGTCCCTTGAACCGGACCCACTATAAAAATATTGATAAAACAATTGAAAGGGCTTTAGATGGGCTTTTAGGCAGGCTGGGCAGGGAGGGCTTTGATGAGCATGTAACAAGCCGGGCCGGGCCGAGACTTTGAACCCTCCACCCTTGCCCGGCCTTATGCCCTATGGGCTGGCCCAAGATGGGCTCTTTGACGGGCCGGGCCGGGCTTTGGCCCTTTGGGCCGATGGGCCACCCATGGGCTTTTAGGCTTGCATGCCAAATGATGACCCCCAGATGAGGTACCACTCTGATCTACACATATACAAACTCAAGACAAATGACTAACCTTGCAGTATTACACAATTTGATTTAAGAATACACAATGAATCCTCATTTATAACACCCACATCGATCAAACTCACCAAGTAGAGCACTACTCTAACACGGATCAAACTCACCATGTTGAACTAGATACATTTGTGTTTGGATTGACTGTTAGGGAGTAAGTGAATGTGGAGGATCAGTGCTGTTTTGTCATTCTTGCCGGCAAGATCAAGATAATATCTATTATTTTTTGTTTCCGAGTTAAACTATTGTCACAGGCTTCCATCATTCAAAGCCAGTTTTAGCTGATGTCATTTATTTGAGTTTTTTTTTCTTTTTCAAATATAGTTGTAGAATACAAAAGCAGATTAGAAAAACAGGGAAAGTAGAGAGAGAAGGCAGAGCTCTGCCTTTTCTCTCTAGACTTTCTCTTGCTAGGAGCTTCTGTTGAGAGTCGACGGTGTGCTTCGATCTCTGGCTGCTTCGTCCGCCTTTTGGATGGCGTTATCCATCCCTCTGACGGCTTTGTCCGTCCTTTCGACAATCCCATCCGGTTCTCCGGCGGCGGAGTCTGTCCTTTTTCTTTCTAATTTGTTGTTTTCTTCTCCCCTTCTCCAGATTTGGCCTCATGCTATCTCTCTGCAAGCTTCAAAATCAATCTCTACAGGTACCATCGAAATTCCTTGCCTTCCTTTTCAGATCTACGGCCTTGGGCTCCTTGAGGTTGAATCTTACTGCTGTTGTTCAATGCATTGTGATGCAAGTTGTGAAATGGAGGTGTACAGAGATCGAGCGGCATCTCCGGTGCATGCACCGACACTTCTGTCCTTTTTACTTTCCTTGGTTCTTTGCGACTGCTCTGACAGCGTTTGTTTAGGCCGTTTTGATTTTTCTTTTGTTGTTGTTCTGGGCTTGTATTTTACTTCCTAAATTTCGTATTTGGGCTTGTAATTTGCTACCCTATCTTGGGTTTTAATGAAATGCTTATTTGTCAAAAAAAAAAAAAAACAATACAGTTGTAGAATGGCATTTCAAATAATGTAAATTGAGGCTTTAGCAACACTAGCGACTATAATAGCCTGACTCTTTATCTTGTTGGTGTGTTATATATCTGCATTCATGCCATTCAACTTTGAATTGTTCCAACATATGTAGGGGAACTTAAATATTAGTAGCATCAGTTTCTGTTCCCTTTATATTGGCATGAACTAGATTTTTTTTTTTTTGGATAATATTGGCATGAACTAGATAGGCCAATATATATTGACCAGTCGAAACAAACTTTGAACAAAATGTTCTAAGGTTGGGTAATGGGAACAATTGGCTCTAACTAAGTGAGAGTATTGGGTAAGTTGACAAGATGGGTGGAGATTAGAGATTTTGAGTCTTGGATTTGAGCCTTTATAAAATCAAAAAGCATTTCACAAGCGCCGAACAAATGGGATCAGAATCCATTAAAGAGAATTGAAAGTATATGCAAGAAAGTAAAGGAAATTAAAAGACAGGTCCATTCATTTCATTAATGGTAGGTTACAACCAAGGGTTTAGGGTTTATGATTTAGCCCTAAACCCTAAACCTTATTTCCTTATATAGCTCATATGCTCTTTAACTGTCACACCCCAGTTCTTAAGTAATTTTACGGTTATTTACTTTGGTATTATTTTAGTCTTTTACCGTATTAAATAACCGTTTACTGTTAAGGACCTTAAAGTTGACTTTTTCTTCCGTTTGGAATTTGGGAAAACTTTCTTCATGAAAGTTGTAGATGACATAATTACGAGTTCGTAGACATGCTACGCGTTAAAATTAGAGTTAGCATGGTAAAGTTATGAATTTAATGGTAAAGTTTTTGAGTAGGTAAAAAGGGGAAAATTTGAAGTGGGTTATGTTTAAGTTGGACCGGGCCTTGATTTTTGGTCAAAGCCCGTGTTTTTCTCCCTCTCTCTCCTCCCAGTTTTCTCTCCCCCGAGCCCATCACTGCCGAAATCTTTCCGGCCGCCGTTCGCCGCCGTCCGGCCGCCCCAGCCCGCCGCACCAGTCTCAAACGGTCGGTCTCTGACCCAGCTGCCATTCTAGATCGGTGGCAGCCTCCCTAGCACCGCCGTGAAGGAGGAACCAACGCCGAAAGCCCCGACTGCCCGAAACTATTTTTCGCCGGAACTCCTTCCTCCGGCCGCCATAGCCGGCGAGCCTTGGCTCAAAAGGAAGCCCTCCTCCCGTGCTTCAATCCCTCCAAAGGGCTCCCTTCATCTTGAGCTAGGTAAGGAGAAATCGGAATTTGAAATTCTAGGGCTTTATTATGTGTTTGTGTTCAATTGGTGTGGTTAGGCTTAGAATTAGAGTTTGTGATAATTAGGAATGTTGGAAAGGAGGTTGAGAGAAAGATGCTGCCAAATTTTGGTGAGCATCGGAGGTCGCCGAAGTTGGTCGCCGGCCGCCGCTGCCGGCGCCGATAAAATGTTTTTGGTGGAGAATATTATGAGGAGTTTAATGGAATGAGTTTTAGAATTTTTGGAGGAGTTTTGGATAGGTTTTAGAATTGTTAAAGTTTAGTATTTTTTGCGGATTAATAAGTTAAAATCCGGCCATTGGATTATTTTGTGATTAGGACGGTGAAAGGTGATTTTTTTGAGGATGTCAGTATTTATGGAGAATTGTGGTTGGCAGTGAAGTTAAGATTTAGGGCGATAGACATGGTTGAGCGCGAGAAACTCATATTTAATTATGCCTATTTTTCTTTAAACGTCGGGATTTTATTTAAGAAATTATTTATGTTTGGAACAGGACGCGAGGAGGCTCAAGCAGAGGAGACCTCCGACCGACATCAGGCTTAGGCCTAAGTTGTGAGTGGACCCTTGATTTAAGTAATGTGTTTGACTTGTTTTATTGTTGAATAATTTCCTTTGTTGGATTTTAACCGGAATTGAGAATTTCGGTGTTCATACTCATTTATTGATGTTTTTTAGAATAGTATGTATATGAGTGAACGCTAGCTAGCTATACGTGATTTCCCCCCATAATGAGGTAAAATGCCATTATGGGGTGACGTGAGCGTTAGACGCAAGCGTCGTAGCCCTGTACGACTTTCTACTTTTTGAGTTTATTCTATGTTTTTACTTTCATTCATAGAATTCGTACAAGGAGTAAGCACGTATATTTATACTCACTCGGTCGTTTCCCCCATACTGAGGAAAAATGTCATTATGGGGTGACGTGAGCGTTAGACGCGAGCGTAGTAGCCTGGTATGACTATTTATTTTAAAGCTTATTCATAGATAGCATGCATGGAGTAGACGGGTGTTAATACATACTGATATATATATATATATATATATAATTTTAGCCTGAGAGGCTGTATTTGTTTAAGATTTGTAGACTAGCCGGAACTAGTAGTTTTTCTTGATAATTTTCTTGGGGAAATATTTATTGCTTGTCGAGATTATTTTGTCCACTCACTCTAACGTAATTAAATATTTTCCCCTGGGCTTTTTCTTCCTTATTAAATGCCCAGTCTGCAGAGTTCGGGTGGGGTCTAGAAGGAGGCGACGAGGCATAGTCACTCATTTTTCCACTACTGTTCGCCAGTAGGTCGTCTGTTTAACCCACTAGGATTTTATATCAGCTTCCGTTGTCTTTCCTGTAGTAGCTCTAAATACTTTCGGAAAAATAACTGTGTATTATTTTCTTCGGTTATTTGGATTAAGTTGAAGATTTATATTTTGGTTAAGAGAATGTTCTTTAATTTTTCCAGGTTAGGGTTGTCAATTTTCAAGAATTTTCAAGGGAGGTTTACCGAGTTCTTCAGTAAGTTTTCCTTGGAGGTGGTCCCTGCAGGACTTACCTCGGGTTTCGAGGTGAAATTCGGGGTGGGTCTTGACAGTTGGTATAAGAGCTCTAGGTTTCATTTCCTACCTTCCTAATACTATCATATTTGCCTAAGAAGCACTTAGTTCCTATAGAGTGGTGGTCTGACCGCGACGGATTCAATAGCATTTTATGCTTTGGATACTATGTGTTATTGGGTATGTGTGATAGCTCTGTTAGTCTTGTATACAGACTACTAAATATCTTCTTCCTCAGGTACTATGCCTCCTAGACGCCGACCCCGTGTAGCTACCTCGTCCAACGTGAATGAGGGTAATGAGGTTAGAGGATTGGTTGATTCGATTAGGAACATGCTGAGAGGTGTGTTAGATAAGGTTCAGCAACCACGGTCTGTGAAGAAGAAGGATGTCTTCGATGTTGGGGCAATTGAGTTCAAGGGCGCCAAGGGACCCCTTGATGCGTACACTTGGGTAGATAAAATTGAAAAGGCTTTTGAGAGCACTGAGCTGCCAGAAGAAAAGAAAGTGAAGATGGCAGTGACTTTTCTGGATGACTCAGCGCATCACTGGTGGACTCTCGCTAGCAGAAATAGTGGTGGTGCACAGGACATGACTTGGGAGCAGTTTAAGACGCTCTTCTTGGGTCAGTATTTCGGTCACGCTCAGCGTATCAAGATCCAGTCGGATTTTCTGAACATGAAGAAGGGGGATGATGAGAGTGTCATCGAGTTTGAGCAGAGGTTCACTACCTTGAGCTACCATGTGCCCTATTTGATTCCTGATGAGAGGACCAGGATTGATATGTTCATTGGATCACTTGGTGGAATGTATGCAGATAAGATGATCGGTGGCATCTACCCGACTTTTCTTGATGCAGTTACTGCAGCCATAGCCATCGAGACCAGGAGAACTTATAGTGCACGGCCCCGAGATTTCGGTGGTCCCAGCCAAGGTCCATCTAAGAAGGCCGCTTCATCATCCGCTTCTGGATCTTCAGCGGGTTGTGGCAGTAGTAGAGGATCTGGTTCTGGTTCTCGGAGTAGACATATAGGACATTATAGGAGACCTTTTAGGAGCCAGTTGGGTAGGCAGCAGACCGGTCAGTATAGTGCTGGTGGTAGTTCCCAAGGGGGATCATTTGGTGGTCATACGTTTTCTTTTGGTCAGCAGAAGTCATCTGGATGTTTTGAGTGTGGTGGTCATGATCATTTCAGGAGAGACTGTCCTTTGTTGGCACAGAGGACCGCCCCTACTCAGCCAGTCGGTCAGTCTTCAGCTAGAGGTCCCAGTGGTAGTTCTCACAGAGGTTCAGTAGCCAGAGATGGTTCTCAGCAGAGTAGTGGTCAGCGTGGACATCCCATGACTCGCGCTAGACTTCATGCTATGACTCAACAAAAGGGTCGTACTTCTCTAGATGTCATCATTGGTACGTTGTTAATTTTTGGTCAGCCAGCATTTACTTTAATTGACCTTGGAGCTACGCATTCATTTATGTCTAGTAGATTCGCTCTCCATGCCAATGTACCATCATCGTCTCTTCCAGGCGAGTGGCATGTATCTCTTCCTTCGGGTGAGGTGATGAGAATAGAATGGGTGTTTGGTGGTTGTGAAGTGCTAGTAGAGGGATTTAATTTCAAGGCCGATTTAATTCCTCTAAATATAGTGGAGTTTGATGTGATCTTGGGGATGGATTTCTTGGAAACTTATAGAGCTATGGTGGATTATTTCTGAAAAGAAGTGGTGCTTCGGAGTCCGGATGGATTTGAGGTTGTTTTTCAGGGGGAAAGAGATGTGATTTCGAGTTGCCTGATATCAGCTGTGGCCACCAGGAAATTGTTAAATAAAGGCTGTCAGACATTCTTAGCTCATGTTGTGGATACGAGTATAGGAGTGTTGGAAGTAGGGGATATTCCTGTAGTAAGAGAATTCCCAGATGTGTTTCCCGAGGACTTGCCTGGTTTACCTCCTGTAAGGGAGATATATTTTTCTATCGAGTTACTTCCTGGAACTATGCCAATCTCACAGGCACCTTACAGAATGGCTCCAGCGGAATTAAAAAAGTTGAAGACTCAACTGCAGGAGTTGGTAGACAAGGGATTTATTCGGCCTAACATGTCTCTATGGGGTGCTCCGGTGTTGTTTGTTAAGAAGAAAGATGGCACCATGAGACTATACATTGATTATAGGAAGCTTAATCAAGTCACAGTGAAGAATAAGTATCCGTTGCCTCACATTGATGATTTGTTTGATCAGTTGAGAGGTGCTTCTGTTTTCTCAAAGATTGATATGAGATCTGGTTATCATCAGTTACGGATCTGGGAGAGTGACATAGCCAAGACTGCTTTTCGATCACGCTATAGTCATTATGAGTTTGTGGTGATGCCTTTTGGACTTACTAATGCACCTGCAGCGTTCATGGATCTCATGAATAGGGTGTTTAGTCCATATCTTGACCACTTCGTGATCGTGTTCATAGATGATATTTTGGTTTACTCTAAAAGTGAGAAGGAGCATGCCAAACATCTAAGATTGATATTGCGGACTTTAAGAAATGCTCAGTTGTTTGCCAAGTTCAGCAAGTGTGAATTTTGGCTAGATAAAGTGGGATTCTTAGGTCATGTAGTTTTAGCAGAAGGTGTTAGTATGGATCCCTAGAAGGTGGAAGCAGTGTCCAATTGGAAAAGACCCACAACTGTGACGGAGATTCGTAGTTTCTTGGGGTTAGCAGGTTATTATCGGCGATTTGTGCAAGACTTTTCAAAGATTGCAGCTCCACTAACTAGATTGACCAGAAAGGGAGTCAAGTTCGAATGGTCAGATCAGTGTGAGCAAAGTTTTCAAGAATTAAAGGATCACTTGACTAGTGCTCCTGTTTTGGCGCTTCCAGATGATAGTGGGGAGTATGTGGTTTATTGTGATGCTTCTAGACGATGTCTAGGCGGAGTGTTGATGCAGCATGATCGAGTGATTGCTTACACTTCTAGGCAATTGAAGCCGCGTGAGGGGAATTATCTCACCCATGATTTAAAGCTTGCAGCAGTAGTTTTTACTCTCAAGTTGTGGAGACACTATCTTTATGGAGCCAAGTGTCAGATTTTTACTAGTCACAAGAGTCTTCGGTATGTGTTCACTCAAATGGAGTTAAATATGAGGCAAAGAAGGTAGATGAAGTTGATCAGTGATTATGATTGCACTATTGAGTATCATCCTGGAAAAGCTAATGTGGTAGCTGATGCTCTTAGTCGAAATCCCACCATATCCTTGTCTCACCTCAGGATAGTTAGAGTTCCACTTCTTTGTGAGTTGCGAGCTACCGGAGTGGATTTAGCGGTGGATGAAGTGGGTACCCTAGTAGCTAGTTTCCATGTGAGGCTAGTTTTGGTAGATAAAGTGCGTGAGGCGCAGTTTAATGATCCTTCCATAGTTCAGTTGATGGAAAGAGCAGCGAATGGAACAGCCGTAGATATTTCAATAAGAAGAGATGGAACCTTGTTGTTCAGAAATAGGTTTTGTGTTCCAAAGAGGAATGTAGAGTTAAAGAAAGAGATAATGAAGGATCTTGAGTTTCAAGTGGGTGATTGGGTGTTCTTGAAACTATCTCCTAGGAAAGGGGTAGTACGTTTCGGTAAACGTGGGAAGCTTAGTCCGAGATATATTGGGCCTTATGAGATAATAGAGCTAGTTGACTCTCTTGCCTATCAGTTAGTGTTGCCTCCGGAGTTGTCCAGGATACATAATGTGTTTCACGTATCCGGGCTTCGCAAGTATATTGCTGATCCTTCTCATGTCTTGCAAGAGCAGTCGATAAGTTTGAAGAAGGATTTGACCTATGAAGAGGAACCGGTTCAGATTCTTGATCGAAAGGAGCAAGTGCTTAGAAATAAAACAATTCCTCTTGTTAAAGTTCTTTGGAGGAGTCATCAAATAGAGGAAGCTACTTGGGAACCGGAAGAGCATATGAGGCAGCAATATCCTTATCTCTTTGAGTGACAGGAACGTAAATTTTTGGGACGAAATTTTAATAAGGAGGGGAGAATTGTCACACCCCAGTTCTTAAGTAATTTTACGGTTAGTTACTTTGATATCATTTTAGTCTTTTACCGTATTAAGTAACCGTTAATTTACTGTTAAGGACCTTAAAGTTGACTTTTTCTTCCGTTTGGAATTTGGGAAAACTTTCTTCATGAAAGTTGTAGATGACATGATAACAAGTTCGTAGACATGCTACGCGTTAAAATCGGAGTTAGCATGGTAAAGTTATGAATTTAATGGTAAAGTTTTTGAGTAGGTAAAAAGGGGAAAATTTGAAGTGGGTTATGTTTAAGTTGGACCGGGCCTTGATTTTTGGTCAAAGCCCGTGTTTTTCTCCCTCTCTCTCCTCCCGGTTTTCTCTCCCCCGAGCCCATCACTGCCGAAATCTTTTTGGCCGCCATTCGTCGCCATCCGGTCCCAAACGGTCGGTCTCTGACCCAGCTGCCATTCTAGACCGGTGGCAGCCTCCCTAGCGCCGCCGTGAAGGAGGAATCAACGCCGAAAGCCCCGACTGCCCGAAGCTATTTTTCGCCGGAACTCCTTCCTCCGGCCGCCATAGCCGGCAAGCCTTGGCTCAAAAGGAAGCCCTTCTCCCGTGCTTCAATCCCTCCAAAGGGCTCTCTCCATCTTGAGCTAGGTAAGGAGAAATCGGAATTTGAATTCTAGGGCTTTATTGTGTGTTTGTGTTCGATTGGTGTGGTTAGGCTTAGAATTGGAGTTTGTGATAGTTAGGAATGTTGTAGAGGAGGTTGAGAGGAAGATGCTGCCAAATTTTGGTGAGCATCGAAGGTTGCCGGAGTTGGTCGCCGGCCACTGCTGCCGGCGCCGAGAAAATGTTTTTGGTGGAGAATATTATGAGGAGTTTAATGTAATGAGTTTTAGAATTTTTGGAGGAGTTTTGGATTGGTTTTGGAATTGTTAAAGTTTAGTATTTTTTGCGGATTAATAAGTTAAAATCCGACCATTGGATTATTTTGTGATTAGGATGGTGAAAGGTGATTTTTTTGAGGATGTCGGTATTTATGGAGAATTGTGGTTAGCAGTGAAGTTAAGATTTAGGGTGATAGACATAGTTGAGCACGAGAAACTCATATTTAATTATGCCTATTTTTCTTTAAACGTCGGGATTTTATTTAAGGAATTATTTATGTTTAGAACAAGACGCGAGGAGGCTCGAGCAGAGGAGACATCCGACCGACATCAGGCTTAGGCCTAAGTTGTGAGTGGACCCTTGTTTAAATAATGTGTTTGACTTGTTTTATTGTTGAATAATTTCCTTTGTTGGATTTTAACCGGAATTGAGAATTTCGGTGTTCATACTCATTTATTGATGTTTTTTAGAATAGTATGTATATGAGTGAACGCTAGCTAGCTATACGTGATTTCCCCCCATAATGAGGTAAAATTCCATTATGGGGTGACGTGAGCGTTAGACGCAAGCGTAGTAGCCCTGTACGACTTTCTATTTTTTGAGTTTATTCTATGTTTTTACTTTCATTCATAGAATTCGTACAAGGAGTAAGCACGTATATTTATACCCACTCGGTCATTTCCCCCATACTGAGGAAAAATGCCATTATAGGGTGACGTGAGCGTTAGACGCGAGCGTAGTAGCCTGGTATGACTATTTATTTTAAAGCTTATTCATAGATAACATACATGGAATAGACAGGTGTTAATACATACTAATAATATATATATAATTTTAGCCTGAGAGGCTGTATTTGTTTAAGATTTGGAGACTAGCCGGAACTAGTCGTTTTCCTTGATAATTTTCTTGGGGAAATATTTATTGCTTGTTGAGATTATTTTGTCCACTCACTCTGACGTAATTAAATATTTTCCCCTGGGCTTTTCCTTCGTTTTTAAATGCCCAGCCTGCAGAATTCGGGTGGGGTCTAGAAGGAGGCGACGAGGCATAGTCGCTCATTTTTCCACTACTGTTCGCCAGTAGGTCATCTGTTTAACCCACTAGGATTTTTTATCAGCTTCCGTTGTCTTTCCTGTAGTAGCTCTTAATACTTTCGGAAAAATAACTGTGTATTATTTTCTTCGGTAATTTGGATTAATTTGGAGATTTATATTTTGGTTAAGAGAATGTTCTTTAATTTTTCCGGGTTAGGGTTGTCCATTTTCAAAGGAGGTTTACCGAGTTCTTCGGTAAGTTTTCCTTGGAGGTGGTCCCCGCATGACTTATCTCAGGTTTCAGGGTGAAATTCAGGGTGGATCTTGACATTAACCCTAACTCTATTCGTTTACAAGGTAACCCTACCCATGTAAACTTATAATGTAATTGTAGAGCCAAAGCCCAAAATAGATAAGCAGCTAACACAAGAGTCTTAACATTCCTCCCCTTAAGATAAGGTCACTATGTCCTCCTACCTTAAACAAGTAAAATAAAATCACCCCCTGAGACTTCAGTAGAACCAGTTCTCCTCTTGCATTGCAAGAATCTCCATAAGTGCTTCATGCCTTTATTATATGTATTTAATCCACGATATAGACCAGTAATAACATATTCCAATGGCTTCTTGTAGACAACAGCCAAACTATTACATTGTCCTTCTGCTCCCTTTTTTCAGCCTTTGAATCACTAGTCAAATGGGTACGAGTGTAATTCAAATAGAAGACAAAGAAAAGATGCACCAGCTGTATCACATCTCGATTCCTTTTACTGTTTTGAGTAACTGTTTACTATTAAAGGCTCTAAAAGTTGACTTTTTCCTTCGTAAAATATTTGGGAAAATTTTCTGCATGAAAGTGGTAGAGGATGCTAAACCGAGTTCGTGGACAGGTGACATGTCGAAAACAGAGTTTGTATGAAGAAGTTGAGGTCTAAAAACCAAAGTTACTGTTTCGGGAATGTGGGTATTAAAAAGGGGTCAACGGTGGAAAGTCAAAAGTGAAAAATCAGAAATTTCACTTCCACCCCTCTCTTCTCCTCCGCGTGCTGCCCGACCCTGATGCCTTCTTCTTCACCTCCGACCGTCGCCGTCTGGTGGACTTAGGCTGCAATCTTGGTGTCGACAGGAAGCTTTCCTCCTCCCTAATTGATCTGGGTTGGTTATTGGCCATGCCTGGCCGCCGTGTAGAAGAAATTCGGTCAAGAAGCCGCGTCTCTCCTTTCGCCAGAAATCTCTTTTCCGGCCACCATAGTCGGAGCTGTTGGTCTCGTTTCGAAGCTCTCTTCATGTGCCGCAAAACCTCGAATGTTTTCAATCCATCTTGACCCAGGTAAGGAGATTCGGACATTTGAAATTCTATGGCTTAATTTTATGTTTTGGTTTGATTACCCTATTTAGACTTGGAATTGGTATTTGTGCCAGTTAGGGAAGTTATGGTGCGTGTTGAGAGAAAGGTTATGCTAAAATTTGGTGAGCATTGGAAGTCGCCAGAGTTAAGCTGTCGGCCGCCGCTGTCGGCGGAGCAGACGGCTGCGCCCCCTCTTTTAGAGAGTTTTTCCTGTTATTAAATTTGTTATGTTGAGGGGAGTTTATTGATGTGTAGTTAGTAATTTTTTGAGGAGTTTTGGTTAGGTTTGAGATTTTTCCAAAATTGGTGAACTTGACGGTTAATAGGGTTGAATTCGACTATTGGATTAGTGTTGATTAAAGTTCAGGAAGTTGTTTTAAGGTTTTCGATGCTTGTGGTGAAGTTTAAGCCATAATGGTCTAAGGATGAAGAAGTTGGGCAAGGGCGAAGGATGTATAGGTCACTTTTATTCTGGCAGTTTTATTTAAAGTATCGAGTTAGTCTTGAGATTTAATAGTATCCTTTGATCAGGATGTGAGGAGGCTTGAGCTGAAGAGACCTCAGATCGACGTTAGGCTTAGGCCTAAATCTGTGAGTGGACTTTTGTTTTAAATCAAAAGCATGCAATATCTTGATGATTAATTTATTTCTTCTGTTGGAATATATTACTTTTCTGATAATTGATAATTTTACTTATTTTGAAGAGTTACCGAAAATGAGATTTTCGGTGGATATGTATATGGATATTTATGAGGATACTATGTATATAAATGCTAGCTAGCCATACGTGCTTTTCCGCCATAATGAGGTAAAATTTCATTATGGTGCGACGTAAGCGTTAGACGCAAGCGTCGTAGCCCTATATGAAAACTACTTTCATATAGGGGATATGCACGTATATATACACCTGTCTTTTTTACCATAATGAGGTAAAATTCCATTATTGCGCAACATGAGCGTTAGATGCAAGCGTCGTAGCCCTGTATGAATTTCTATTTTTCATATTTTTTTTCATAGAATTCGTATAAGGAATATGACGAGTGTAAGTACATACATATATATATCTATGTTAGCCTGAGAGGCTCTATTTTATAAAGTTTTGGAGACTAGCCGAGGTTAGTCATGTAGTTGCCAGTTTTTGAGTTAAGAGCTTTTGAGCTTGTCATTTGCAGCATATATTCTCTATGGAAATTTAATCGGGAAAGCATAAAGATAAGTGTTGCTCATTTCTCATAAATTTACTTTTGTCCACTCACTCTAACGTTTTCAAATGTTTTCCTCTGGGCCCTTCATTTTTTTAAATGCCCAGTTTGCAGGTTAGCATAGTTGAGGTCGGGCGTACATGGAGTCGAGGCATAGTCCATCGTATAGCTTCCGCTTATATATATATATATATATATATATATATATATATATATTCCCTTCACTGTTAAAATTGCTCTGAACCTATGAATTGTTGGTTATGAGATTATTTTTAGATTAGCAAATATAAATTGGGAGATATTGTGATTTGTAGGGAGCACGAAGACTCCAGGAGTTTATAAGGTTGGAGTTGGAACTTTTAGAAGTATTTACAGGTGTTTTATTTAGGAATGGTTTTTCATTTTCAAGGGAGGTTATGCCGAGTTTTCGGTAAATTTTTCTTAGAGGTGGACCCCGTAAGATTTATTTCGAGTTTCAGGGTGAAATTCGGGGTGGGTCCTGACAGTTGGTATCCGAGCATTAGGTTGTTCGAGTCTTCCTCCTTTAGTTACTACCTCATATACTTGATCATAGTTAGTGTCTATACAGTGATGGTCTGACCGCGGCGGATCCATTAGCATTATATGCTTTAGTTACTATGTTTTGATTAGGTTAGTGAGGTAGTTGTTCTTGTCTTATTTATGGATAGTATTGTGCCATAAAAGTCCATATCTACATCTTTAAGACTATGCCTCCGTACGCTGACTTCATAAGTGATCATCCTGCTTTGGGTAACGAAAAGGTGTTTAGATTATGTCTTTTCCAAGGGTTATTGTTTTGATATCATAAATTGTTAAAGTTCAGTTGCGAGATGGGAACTCACAAGCTTGGCAACATTCCTTTCATTTGTCCAAGGTTTTAATTGGGCTATAATTAAGATGCTAGGGTGAGCATCTTGTGCGAATCTGTAGTGGGTGAAATGTTTGATTAATGCTTTGGAGTTGTCCATTTTCAGTGGGCAAGATTTGAGTCAAAAAAATTGATTGATGGGAGATCTTGGAATCAATTATGTGATTTTTGGGAGAGAAGAGTTTGGAGGGAAAGTTCGAAGTAGTTGTGTATTTTATTGATATAAAAGTTAGTTGATGTTTTTGGTGAGGTACCTGCAAAAATTCCAAGAGCTAATTTTTAACGAGTTGTTGAGGACCCTAGTCTTGGGTTAATTAGTCAAGGGGAATTTGTGGCTAGTGCTTGGGTTGCAGGAAGTTGGTACATAAAAAACTAAATATCAATTTAGAGAAGTCATTATTGAAGACCAATTTTATCAACTACTTTAATCGCAATAGAAAGCAGTTGAGAACATTTTGAAATAATGCTAGTTATGCCAGCATATGTTCTGGTTCCTATAGCTCTAATTATGGATATGTTTTTATCCTTGGAGCATTTTATTAAGAGGGTGGTGGTAAAATATTTTAGAAATGACGACTAATAGTAGTCGTTGAATAGTAAGATTTATGATGACTTTTGTCTATAATGTGGATTAGTTGAAGTTGGTTGAGGCGTTCATCATAATGACTTCAAGATTATTTTCCTTGGGTTGTTGGCTTTACAATAGCCATTATACATGGCGTTGTGACATATTTATTCATGTGTCACAGTAAGAGAATTTAAGAAATTGAATGGTGTTACAAAATGTTTCGAACTTCAAGCAAGCTTTAAAGTGTTGAGTGACATCTGTCAACTGTAGTATATTAATCGTGAGGCCATAATGGATTCCTTTGGAAGTCTTTGCGTTGAAGTTTGGTCTCCAGATTTATAAAGGGTTTTATAAAGATGGTAAGAGTAATTTACTTGGAGATTTATATTAGTAAAGTAGTTGCAGAAAAGTCAAGATCGCTTCGACTTTAGGGCAACAGTGGGGAATGGAGCTATATGTGTCGGATGTTTAATGGCATTGTACAAGGTGGTTCAAGAGGGTCACAAAATCGATTCATTCCTTTCTTGGAGTTTAGCAGTAAAAAAAAAGGAAGAAAGGGATAGATTACACGTATTGAGAACTTCGGGAGTTTTTGGAAATTCAAATCTTTAGTGGCCTTGGCCGTTTGGATGGAAAGGTGAGGAATATAGGTGTGACATGAATGTCCAGAGGGAAGTAATATATCTTGAAGTGCGTTGTTGTTGGAGTTGAATAATTTGTTATCTGGAATAGCTGTAGATGAAAAGATTTATTGGAGAAGCGTGGATGGGTGTCCATAGTGCTTTCAGTCGGCGTTGATTGAGTTAGTCAATACAAGTCTTGAATGGCGTGATATTAGTGTAAAGTGTGAACGAAGTTTGTTTGCTAATATCACTTTGTTTGCAGTTGGAGTTTCTTTGTCATATCCCGCTTGAGGACGTGTTCACCCTCCATACTAGTGACTTAGTAAATTGGATTTTAGATGGAACATGTTTTGGTGATATATTAGTTGTTTATGTTGCAGCTTTATGTAACCGAAATGTTTCTTTCACATATTTTGGATGGTGGAGTGTAGGCAATATAATTTGCAGGTTAGAATTTTGTCAGGTTCGTCAAATTTTTGAGATGAATGAAGAATTGGTTGTTGTGTTGTGGACATGGACCATTGATAAATCCTGTGGTGATCCTAAGTGAATCGGAGTTCGATTAAGTTCGATTAATTAGCGACGAACCAAAGGGGCCGAAAGTTCTATGTGGTAGTTTGGAAGTCGCGTTGATATGCTGAATAGATGGTAGATGTGACATTGCAGATATGATTTATGAAGTAGCCTTAGGGGAGAAGGTTTCCCCTGTTAACTCAAGAAGCATTTCGAGTCAAGGTTTATTAAGAGTATATTATTGGGAATAGTAGATATATTGATAAGTTCAGCGATGTTTTCTCTAGGGATCGTATCGTGGTGGGACCACTTACTAATCCAGGTTTGATCTAGGAGGTCATCGCTATTTGGATGTGTATTCATCCGATGGTGTCGGAGTGATTGGTTGACACCACTCAATTAAATCTTGGTTTCTAGTATGCTTTCGAAACGGGTTACTGACGGAGGTCAGAAATTTGTGGAGCTTTTGAGCTCGAAGTTGGATGACTTGTCTTTCGTGTGCTTTAAGTTTATTCTGGAGCTTGAGCTGAGTTTAGCCATGAGTTTTGATTCTTACTTGAATTCATGGTTTTCATTGGTTGGTAAACCACAAAGTGTAGTAGTGGGCCTTGTATAAAAATTAATCTTTACATTCGATAGTTGCTTGGTGCCACGAGCTCCGTTTAGCAGAGGATCTTTTGGTGGGAAGCCGTGGTGCTTGGGAGGTGTATGAGAGTTAAGCATATCCGATTTTCAGATCGTGTTCTACTGTTAGATTAATTGTTAATGGAGGTTGAGAGAGAAGTGTGTTTTGTCTGGATTATAAGTTTTGGCATTTAGAATCTTTCCCATGGAATGACTAAAGTGAGATGTATAAGTTTAATTGTTGAATTGTGGTTGTGGTGAAACCCGAATTAATAGCATTGTAATGACGAGATCGTTTTATGACATTAGAAAATTTAAGCCCGACGTCGAAATCAAACTTTGCTCTTTGAGTGTGTTAGCTACTTTCATTGCATGGAAAAGCGTGAACATGCCTAGAGGTATTCAAATTTTTGGCTTAGGCCCCATGGAATTATTTTCCACAGAATGTTTGTAGTATATATAAGTTCGTAGTCATCTGGAAGAAATGTTACGTGTGAGCAAAGGTTCGTAAAAGGTTTAGGGTTTACTGAAGATTCATAGTCTTTGAAAGAAGCTTTACTCATGTCGAGTGATAGATTAGTGAACCAGAGTCACCAGTGTTTTAATTGTAATGACGTCGTGTTTGGATGAGCAGAAGCGAGCCTTTAAGTTTTTTGCGAAGGAAAGTGTAGTATGTTATCGACCATTGATTGTTAGCCTTGGCTCGTTCAGTTTGAAATTTCGGGGGCGAAATTTTTATAAAAGGGGGAGAATTGTCACATCCCGATTCTTAAAGTAATAGGGGATATGCACATATATATCCACCCATCTTTTCCACCATAATGAGTGTTAGAATTCGTACAAAGAATATGACGAATGTAAATACATACATATATTTCTATTTTAGCCTGAGTGACTATTTTTTTTAAGTTTTGGAGACTTGCCGGGGTTAGTTGTCAAGACCCACCCCGAATTTCACCCTGAAACCTGAAGTAAGTCTTGCGGGGTCCACCTCCAAGGAAAATATACAGAAAATTCGGTTAACCTCTCTCGAAAATGGAAAACTGTAACTCGGAAAAAATTCAGATACCCTCATAAAAAGACTCAACCATCCTCGAACTCATCACATAAATATCCAACTAATAAAACCAACTTCATCCTCTGAATATTCAAAAAATATATCATCTGTCACGCCCCGAACCTTAATTTTTACCTTAATTACTAGCATGGTGGTAATAAGAGTTTTTACCGTTTTCGTCACTAAGTGTTTAATTTAATTAGTCCCCAGAGGGTGTTGAGGGACTAATATTTTGAAAGAATTATTCGTAGGAGAAAAATATGACGACGGTAAAAATGGTAAATTTTGGGGTGTTTTATTGGGGTAATTTTATTGGGGTATTATTTTAGGGTGTTAAATATTTTTAGATTGGGTTTATAGAGGTGTTGTTGGACCGGGTGGGCTAAAGGCCCAAGTCAATTTTCTTTTTCTCCCTTTTCTCTCTCTTCCTCCCGGTTTTCTCCCGCTCCCGACCCCCCTCACTGCCGAAAGCTTTTCCGACGCTGTCCGGCTGCCCCAGCCCGCCGCACTGGTCCCAAATGGACGGTCTCCGACCCAGCTGCCATTCTAGACTGGTGGCAGCCTCCCTAGCGCCGTCGTGAGGGAGAAAAACCCGCTGGAAGGTCCGACTGCCGAAAGCTATTCTTCGCCGAAACTCCTTCCTCCGGCCGCCATAGCCGGCGAGCCTTGGCTCAAAAGGAAGCCCTCCTCCGGTGCTTCAATCCCTCCAAAGGGCTCCCTCCATCTTGAGCTAGGTAAGGAGAAATCGGAATTTGAAGTTCTAGGGCTTTATTGTGTGTTTGTGTTCGATTGATGTGGTTAGGCTTAGAATTGGAATTTGTGGTAGTTAGGAATGTTGTAGAGGAGGTTGAGAGGAAGATGCTGCCAAATTTTTGTGAGCATCGAAGGTCGCTGGAGTTGACCGCCGGCCGCCGCCGCCGAAAAAATGTTTTTGGTGGAGAATTTAATGAGGAGTTTAATGGAATGAGTTTTAGAATTTTTGGAGGAGTTTTGGATAGGTTTTGGAATTTTTAAAGTTTGGTATTTTTTGGCGGATTAATAAGTTAAAATCCGGCCATTAGATTATTTTATGATTAGGAAGGTGAAAGGTGATTTGTTTGAGGATGTCGATAATTATAGAGATTTGTGGTTAGCAGTGAAGATAAGATTTAGGACGATAGGCATGGTTGAGTGCTAGAAGCTCGTAGTGAATTATGCCTATTTTCTTTAAACGTTGGTGCTTTATTTTAAGGAATTATTTATTTTTGGAACAGGACACGAGGAGGCTTGAGCAGAGGAGACCTCCGACCAACGTCAGGCTTAGGCCTAAGTTGTGAGTGGACCTTTGTTTTAAATAATGTGTTTGAATTGTCTTTTGTTGAATAATTTCCTTTGTTGGAATTTTAACCGGGATTGAGAATTTCGGTGTTTATACTCATTTAATGACGTTTTCGAGAATAGTATGTATATGAGAGAATGCTAGCTAGCTATACGTGATTTTCCCCCATACTAAGGAAAAATACCATTATGGGATGACGTGAGCGTTAGACGCGAGCGTAGTAGCCTTGTACGACTTTCTACTTTTTGAGTTTATTCTATGTTTTCACATTCATTCGTAGAATTCGTACAAGGAGTCAGCACGTATATATATACCACTCGGTCGTTTTCCCCATACTGAGGAAAAATACCATTATGGGGTGACGTGCGCGTTAGACGCGAGCGTAGTAGCCTGGTATGACTATCTACTTTAAAGATTGTTCATAGATAGCATACATGGAGTAGACGAGTGTTAATACATACTGATATAAATATAATTTGAGCCTGAGAGGCTGTTTTTGTTTAAGATTTGGAGACTAGCTAGAACTAGTCGTTTGCCTTGATAATTTCTTGGGGAAATATTATTGTTGTCGAGATTATTTTTGTCCACTCACCCTGACGTGATTAAATATTTTCCCCTGGGCTTTTCCTTTGTTTTTAAATGCCCAGTCTGCAGAGTTCGGGTGGGGTCTAGAAGGAGGCGACGAGGCATAGTCACTCATTTTTCCACTACTGTTCGCCAGTAGGTCATCTGTTTAACCCACTAGGATTTCTAGTAACTTCCGTTGTCTTTCTTGTAGTAGCTCTGAATACTTTCGGAAAAATAACTGTGTATTATTTTATTCGGCTATTTGGATTAAGTGGAAGATTTATATTATTGGTTAAGAGTGTTCTTTAATTTTTTCCGGGTTAGGGTTGTCCATTTTCAAGGAAGGTTTGATGAGTCATTCGGTAAATTTTCCTTGGAGGTGGTCCCCGCAGGACTCACCTCGGGTTTCAGGGTGAAATTCGAGGTGGGTCTTGACATCATCAGTCTTAGCACACCACCGAAATATTATACAATAACCCTAAGAGTAATCAGAGCTACTAAACACTAGAGGAAGCAAGAAAATACCATAGTAGGTTAAACATGTAACCTACTGGTGAAAAGTAACTGAAAAGTGGGTAACTATGCCTCGTCGCCTCCTACTAGTGCCAACCCGAACTCTGCAGACTGGGCATTTTTAAAACGAAGGGCTCAAGGGAAAACATTCGCAAACGTTAGAGAGAGTGGACAAAAATAAAAAGAATAAATAAAGAAAAATAATTAACAAGATTTATGCTTTCCCAATTTAATTCCAAAGAAATCGAATGCATGTCTCAAACGATAAATCTTTTATATCATAAATATCGAGCCTCTTCAGCTCAAATATATATATATATATATATATATCAATATATGTATGTATTCACACACGCCTATACTCCCTATATAAATTAATAGATTTAAAATAATCTATATAGGGCTACTATGCTCGCGTCTAACGCTCACATCACGCCGTAATGTGGTGATACACTACACCATTAAGGTGGACAGACGGGTGTATAACTATGTGCCGATACCCCCCATATGAATTAAACACTCATATAGGGCTACTACGTTTGCGTCTAACGCTCACGTCACACCACAATACGGTTATATACTACGTCATTAAGGTGGACAGACACATATGGCTAGTTAGCATTTATATACATACTCTCCTCATAAATATATTTATAATTTTTCGAAAATCTCATTTTCGATAACTCTCTAAAATAAATAAAATCGTCAAATAAAAATGATGTCAAATGCTCCAATAAAATAAATTACTCAACAATAAACAATTGCATGCATATTATTGAAAACAAAAGTCCACTCACTAATTAGGCCTAAGTCTGATGTCGGTCCGAGGCCTCTTCTGCTCGAGCCTCCTCATGTTCTATTTCAAAAACATAAATTAATCCCCAACTATATACTAATGCTTATACAAAAATAGGCAAAATTAAATGTGAGTTTTGCACGCTCCTCCATGCATAACTTCGTTATTCTTAATTTGCTTCGATCCATACTTCACCACAATTATCGACATCCTTATTATCACCTTCTACAGTCCATAACAATTTTAATCCAACGACCGTATTCTATCCCATTAACCGCCAAATTTCGCCAATCTTTGAAAAATTCTAAACCTATCCAAAACTCCTCCAAAAATTTCAAACTTCATATCAATAGACTTCCCTTTCAAAAAACACATTTAAAACCATGAAAATCCCTCTAACAGTGGAGCCGCCGCTGTCTGCTCTACCGGCAGCAGCGGCCGACTCCGGCGATCTCCAATGCCTACCAAATTTTAACAACATCTTCCTCTCAACCCCCTCTACAAATTTCCTAACTAGCACAAAACCCAATTCCAGCCTTAACTAGGTCAATCGAACAAAAACATCCAAGAATCCCTAGAATTTCAAATCGACATTTCTCCTTACCTAGCTCAAGAGAGAGCGAAACCTCTTGGGGGATTGCTGCAAGGGAGGAGGGTTTTTCAACGAACCAAGCGGCTCCAGCTATGGCGGTCGAAGGAGGGAGTTCCGGCGACGGAACACCACGGCAGTTGAACCTATCGAGCTCGATATCTCCCTCACGACGGCTCTAGGGAGGCTCTCACCAGTCCAAGAAGGAAGCTGGGTCGATGGCCAACCGATTAGGACCGGTGCGGCTGCCTACGATGGCCGGACGGCAACGGACGGGCGCGGGGAAGATCTGGCAGGGAGAGAGAGCTCGTGAGGGAAGAGAGAGAAGAGAGAGAGAGAGAGAGAAATGTTTTGGGCCACTAATCCAAACCGGTCCAACACCACTAATTAAAACCCAACTCTAAAAATTAACATCTCAAAAATAATACCTTAATAAAACTAACATTTCTACTAGCTAAAATTTACGATTTTCACCGTCTTCAAATATTTCTCATACGAATAATTTCTCTGAAATAATGGTCCCTCAACACCCTTCTAGGGACCTTTGAAACTATAAACTCATTTACAAAGACGGTAACATTCTTATTAATATCAAGCTAGTAAATAAGGTAAAATTAAGAGTTATTGGGATGTGACATTACATATGGAATTGCCAGTTTTTGAGTTAAGAGCTTTTGAGCTTGTCGTTTGCAGCATATCTTTTCTACGAAAATTTAATCGGGAAAGCATAAAGATAATTGTTGCTCATTTCTCTTAAATTTACTTTTGTCCACTCACTCTAACACTTTCAAATGTTTTCCCCTGGGCCTTTCGTTTTTTTAAATGCCTAGTTTGCAGGTTAACATAGTTGAGGTCGGGCGTACATGGAGTCGAGACATAGTCCATCGTATAACTTCCGCTTATATATATATATATTTTTTTTTTCCCTTCATTGTTAGGATTGCTCTGAACCTTTGAATTGTTGGTTATGAGATTTTTGTTAGATTAGTAAATATAAATTGAGAGATGTTGTGATTTTTGGGGAGCACGAAGGCTCTAGGAGTTTATAAGGTTGGAGTTGGCCGGAACTTTTAGAAGTGTTTGCAGGTGTTTTATTTAGGAAAGGTTGTTCATTTTCAATGGATGTAATGCCGAGTTTTCGGTATATTTTTCTTAGGCAAGATTTACTTCGTGTTTCATGATGAAATTCGGGATGAGTTCTGACAAGCTGCATCTTTTGAGACCAAGTTACCAGCGAACCACTTCTTATGATCATCCTTGTCTTTGTGAAAGACTCCTTAAGCCATCCTTGAATAATACAAAGTTCGAGGTCTCAGTGAAAAAGTAACAAGTGATGTTAGCAGTATGTCCACTCCACAATGAACTAAATCTGTCTTCCTTAATACTCATTTTGAATACAACCTAGGAGAGCCACCCTCTCGCCTCTAGCCTGAAACCTTAGATTTCCCACCTCATCGGCGTCCCGGCCTACCCTACCTATTTTGTTTCATGAATATGCATAGATTCAAGATCTTAACTTGGAATTGTAGGGGTCTCAACAACATCGAGACCCAAGATGCTTTGGTCGGTTTGATTCGTCAACATAACCCTAGCCTTGTTTTCCTCTCGGAAACGTTGGCAGCGCCGGACTTATTGGAGAATGTAAGACGACGTATGCGTTTGGACGGGGTGATCTGTGCACTAAAGGATGATAACTGTCGTGGCTTAGGGTTATTTTTGAGGAATGATGTTTCAGTACGTCTTCGACATTTTTCTGATAATTTCATCGATGCCGAAGTAGGAGAACAACTGCAGAGGGTAGATGGACGACTGAACCTAAAGAGGTTGAAACACTACAATTATTATGAAAATATTTTTCGGTTCAATGGTTCGGATTCGAATGCTACTGCCACCATTTTGAATTCCTTGCCCACTAAAGTTGCTGCTGAAATGAATTCGGAGTTGCTAGCTCCATACATAGATGACAAGATTAAAAAGGCTTTGTTCCAAATGCATCCGTCCAAATCACCAGGCCCAGACTAAATCTCTCCATGTTTCTTTCAAAAATTCTGGTCAATTGTTGGCACTGATGTTTGTATGTCAGTTAGAGTACTCCTACACACAGGTCAGATTTCTCATGAGTCCAATTTTACTCATCTGACGTTGATTCCTATAATAGAAGATCTGAAACTAGCATCTGATTATAGACCGATTGCTCTCTGCAAACAAACTGAAACGCATCCTCCCCTAAGTGATCTCTCCTCTTCAAAGTGCATTCGTACCGGGTCGCTTAATCTCAAAGAATACTCTAGTAGCTACTGAAATTGCTCATTCGATGAAAAAGCTTCGCCGGCAGTCACAAGGTTTCTTCTCATTGAAACTTGATATTTCAAAGGCCTATGATGGGTTAGAGTGGAGTTTTTTGGAAGCAGTCCTTCTGAAGCTGGGCTTTCGCCACACCTGGGTTAATAGTGTCTTGGCGACAGTTAAATCGGTCAGTTACTTGATTCTGATTAATGGTACTCCTACCGGTTTTATCTTACCTACTAGAGGGATTCGTTAAGGCGACCCTCTATCTCCATATCTATTCATGTTGCTGCAGAAGGACTATCCTCCTATATATCTGCATCTCAAAGACAAGGTTTAATCAAAGGAATTTCAGTTTCTCCTACAGCTCCCACCATTCACCACTTACTTTTTGCACACGATAGCTTTCTCTTTGGGGAAGCTTCTATACAAGAATGTCATGCTTATAAACAGATTTTGTCTACCAATGCAAGGGCATCTGGTCAAAATATTAATCTGCAAAAATCAAGTGTCGTTTTCAGCGGCAATGTGCGACCTAGGGAGAAAAGTATGTTAGCATCATGTCTCTGGAAACTTGATTTCTCAGCTGGTGCAAATTGAGAATATCGACTTTTGGAGATGCATAAAAAATTTGTTACATTGATTGATTGGTAATTTATGTACTCCTCCACTGACAAATTGAATGGGTTTTGGTAAATGCAGAGTTGAGTGTCAAACCCACAAGAAACTAACCACTTCTCTCTATCGCAGTTTGTATCAAAAAAAAAAAAAACTGGAGAAAATAATCGATGTTGTGCTATTCATTTCAAATTCGAATTATTCTCAACCATTTTGATCAAACTTGGAAAAACTGAAACACACACTCTTCCATGTCTGCACGGTTCAACAGGTTATTGGCCCTATATCAACCTGATCGGAAAAACAAAAAACAAAAAAAACTTGTTCAAAAACCTTATTTAGCTTAAAAGTTTTGATCTTTTACAAGAATATTTATTTGGTATCCCACCTTTCATAGAGCAGTTATCTACAACCCCTAAAGGCGGCCTCCACCTACCTCCAACTTCTTCTTCGTCCAGCAGCGCCTTAATGGCTCCTCTGGCTCTTGTCTTGCCGTCGTCATAAGGTCTGTTGTTGGACGAGGAATTGAAACCAACTGCTCTTGGGTTTTGCCACAGAGAGGATATGTTTACACTGAAATTAATATTTTACTAGACAGTAAATGTCTATGTGAATATTAATTAATTTCCTGGTCCATGTCACACCGGTGAACTCAAATTCTTTGGGTTTACAAGTGATGGTCTGCTAGTGAGACCATGCGAGCTGAATTACAGAGTTCGCGTGCGAACGGGACTTCGCGCGAATTACGCATTTCGCATGCGGAATGGACTTCGCGCGAACTACATAGCTCGCGCGTGGAATTACTAGCTGATTCTGCGTAGGCGAGGCGAGATTGACACTTTGCGTAGGTGAGGCAAGTGGATTATATCGAGGCGAGCTGGCGAGCTGGCCCGCGTGGGGGGGGTCTTCGTGAAGAAGGCATGGGCGGAGTCAGCGTGCATCACTTTAATCGTTGAAAACTCTCACCAGTTTTTGACATGCTTTGGGTCAATCTCTATGACCCTTATTAATTAAAAAGTCTTCTTTTGGCCTGCGAGCTAGAAAGACCCGCGAGATAGTTTGAGTCCGCGGCCCGCGCAGGTTAGCATTGTCCTTGTGGGATTAGGGTTTCATAATCCAATTTGAACTATGATTACCTTTCTTCTGCCGCAACAGTCACTCTAAGGACAATCAAATCTCTCAACAAATACAAACAAAACCTTTCAACCTAGTTGAACCCTTTCGAGCCTCTCGAAAACCCTACCCTAAGCGCACCGCCGCCTAGGTTTTTCTCAAAGCCCTCTGGACTCGCCCCCCGATCATCCTTGATTCCCTATAGTTGTTCTACTCGCGTCCTGCCGTGAGAATCAAATTTCCTTGTGCTCGTAATTCCTCATCTGAGGTGGCACCTGGAAACCCCCTCTGTCTGATCAGAAGTCAAGATCTCGCACCCATTCAACCTTTCCTCATCCGCGAGGTGACGCGCCCGCAACATCTCCTTTTCTCTTTGCTCGCTAGTTACCTCTGCTCCGCGCACTGAGGATCATGGCCAAAACAGTATAGATAGGTTTTGAAGTGTGGTTTTGGCTGGGAGAATGAGAGGATGGAGGTTGTGGTGGCTATTCAATCTGGGGACCGTTTTCTCTAACGATGAAGGCGTCTGAGATTGGATTCGATGGTGGTCCGTCGTGCAAACGTAGATTCTTGATCTATTGTCGCATGGGGCTGTGATAGCCTTGCTTGGGGTAGATGGGTTTGGTGTTGGGGTAGGAAAGCGGCACAATTTCTGGTGACGCAGTTCGTGGCGGCGTGCGGCACTGACTTTGTCGGTGAAGTAGGATGCGGCGGGTGCAGAGGAATGGAAGGACAAAACCAAACATGTTGATGGGCCTGTGTGTGCTATCTTTGGTGGACTCTTGGGCTTACTAAGTGGGACTTGGGTTTTGCTCTCAGCCCAACCACTAGGTTTTTAGCTTTTATCTAATTACAATAATTTCCTATTTTTTAGGAAATCTAGTTAGGTCTTGATGCCTGCAGATTATGATGTTCTTTGACATCTAGATAGTGAAAACTTCTAATGCACCGCAATTAAGCGCCTTGGCAACAAAAATTTTCATGCAAAATTATCTCTATGTAGGGTAAGATTATAGTTTGCTAGGCTCAACATCTTTGATGAGTGGAAATGTACAATGTAATAGTATGTGAATCACCTTATGAAACAAAAATTATCCAAACATGAAACAAACAAAAAAAATATTGTGATGATGCAAACCTTGAAAAGCTCAAGCCACGTAACCATCTGAAAAAACCGAATTCAGATCTGCGACGAACAACGATAGCGTAGAGGATGATGTACAAGTTGTCATGGTCGACGCCGATAAGGTAGGTCTGGTCGGTTTTTGTCGAACTCGGAGAGAAGAACGGAGCTGACGTCGGAAATGGCGGGGCAGAGATCAGAGATCAGAGATCAAAGAACGAGGCCGAAGAGGTCAGGGTCATCGTCGACGGTAGAGTTCGGCCGGTGGGATGGTCGATGTTGATTCTGACAAGGCGGAGAGAGAGAGAGAGAGAGAGAGAGAGAGAGAGAGAGAGAGAGAGATTCTTTGATGAAAGAGATAGACGGTGAAAAAGTGATGGTTTTGGTTGAGATAGAACTAAGGGTATTTTAGGTATGGTCTAAAGCTAACCTAAAGGATGTGGGCCACAAAGTGGACTTATATGGGAAAAATAATTAGGGTGGACTTGTGTGGGAGAAAATGTTATGAATGTGTCACACCCCAATTTTCGAAATTTGAGCATGAAATATCTCAAAATATCGCTGCCAAAATCTGATCAACAACTTCCAAACTAAAATCAAAAGCTGGAAATGTAAATGTCCAGAAAACTCAACACTAAGTTAAACATTGCATCTCCTTAATTACATTAACTTCAAAAGTTTAGTAAAATAAGGACGCTCAATGAGCTTAAAACAAACTGCATAATATACAAATAAAATGTACAGCAATCTAAAACCCAGCCATTATTGCCTCCGTCTAAACCCTGCTGATCATCACCTGCAGGTCTAATCCATACACCATGAATTGGTGCACCGGGTTGTAAAACAACAAACCCAGTAACCTAAAAAGCCCGTATGAGTAATTCCCAAAATTAACTCAACATTTCCAACAACCAATAAAACACATGAAACAATATAAGAACAAATATTAAAATCACATAACCAACACTTTCACAAATATACATGTACCCATGAGTCCCAGATTCAACTTTGTCTATCATGTTCCTTCAAGGTCTTGGAGTAAATCAAAATATCATCCACAAATACTACCACGAATACATCCAGATACAGACTGAAGATACGGTTCATCTAATCCATAAAAGTAGCAGGCACATTGATTAGACCAAAAGGCATGACAACAAACTCATAATGCCCATATCTAGTCCTGAAAGCGGTCTTCGGAATATTTTTTTCTCCTTCACCCTCAACTGGTGATAACCGGACCTCAAGTCAATCTTAGAGAACACCGTAGCACCTCTAAGATGATTAAATAAATCATCAATCTGAGGCAAGGGATACTTATTTTTGATGGTCACCTTAAATTTCAGATGCACTCTTAACTAACTACAACTAGAAACTTTGCATTGGTCTAATGCAGTGAAGGGCACATAAACAATCATCGAAATCAATGCATATGAATTAAATCAGAAAATTACTTTAAAACAAACAATTACAAGTATACTAATCCCTGTGCATAGCTTAGTTCAGGTGATTCCATTGAGAACAAACAAATATGAAAATAATGATTCCTGCATGAAACTTAGTTCAGGAGAACACAAGCAACAAAAAGGTAATTGAATTAGAATAACACTAATTCAATACGAAACACAACATTAACAAATGATCATTAGCAATACCAATTGCCTGACCACAAATCTCAACAATCCTAGTCCCCTAAACCAGAGTAACAAGGTTAATCCCAAACATTAAAACAAATAGGCATATGCTTCTAGAAGAGTTATGCAAACCCTCCTGTGACATGGAGAAGATACCAAGAAGTAAAATATTGACGATCATGGAAATTTTGATGGTTCTAAAAAATGAAATCTCGATGGATATATCGAGATAATATCGAATATCGATGGAAATTTTACCAAATTTTATATAAAAGTTATATATTCTACCAAAAATAGACTAAATATAAAATATCAGAAAATATATGAAAATTAATATCGGTAATTGTAAAAAACGGAAATTTCGAGGATATTTTGGATATTTTACTTCTTGGAACATATCCTTAAACCTTGGCACAAAATTCCACCACCGTTTGAACCCTACCCATAAGAGAACACAATTATCCCCTATTCCAATGCCAATACAATTGACCACATAAGTAGGTCTACATGTTCTCGATCCACAAATCGGTGAACAATTTGTACTACCCAACAAGGTCACCATCCTAAGCCTTGTAATCTCCCAAATTAACGTTACTAGATGAGTCGGGTTCACTGCCTTGATAATAGGTAGAGGGGTTTTTCTTTCCCCCATTCCTAAAATAGAATTCTTTCAACGGGAAAAGTATCCCCTAATTTCCCGAAATAACCTCCAAGAGGACCATCACTTGTGAAGAAAAGCAACACTGAGGTAACACTTGCATAAGACTTCAACACAAGTTTAAGCAACGAACAAAAGAAGTATTAACCACGTCATCAAAACAACACTGACTTCCACAATCAAAATCTGTGAAGTCAAATAATAGTTCAATCTAGAGGTTCTTATTCCTCAAAGACTAAAACTCAAAACTTCCTACTCAAATCTCCCGCACTTCACCTACTAAGGCAACCTATTCCCTAGCTACCTAACGCTCAAGACAACACCTTACTCCCGCATACCCAATGACATATCAATACCGAAGAGCATATGATGGTGATCCGCTGCAGTAGGATAATTTTTGAAGGATAATTTTCAAATATGCAATGACATATCACTCCGAAGTACTGATTATCACCAAATATGCAAACCTCGCTCTGATACCAAACTGTCACACTCCAATTTTTGAAGGATAATTTTCAAAAATTTGAGCATGAAATATCTCAAAATTTCACTCCAAAAACCTAATCAATAACTTCCAAACTAAACTCAAAAACTGAAAATGTAAATGTCAACAAAACTCAACACTGAGTTAAACATTACGTCTCATTAATTACATTAACTTCAAAAGTTTAGTAAAATAAGGACGCTAATATGAGCTTAAAAAAAAACTGCATAATATGCAAATAAAATGTACAGCAATCTAAAACCCAGCCACTATTGCCTCCGCCTGAACCCTGCTAATCATCACCTACAAGTCTAACCCCTACACCATGAATTGGTGCACCGGGTTGTAAAACAACAAACCCGGTAACCTAAAAAGCTCATATGAGTAATTCTCAAAATTAACTCAACATTTCCAACAACCAATAAAACACATGAAACAATATAAGAACAAATATTAAAATCACATAACCAACACTTTTACAAATATACATGTACTCATGAGTCCCAGATACCAATAAGGTATCTCTTATGACTTACGACAAACACATATACACATAGGTCTCAGATACTAATAAATACCTCCTATGACCTACAACAACAATTTATGTACCCATGGATCCCAAATACCTAAAGGTACCTTCCATGACTTACACCGAAAGACGGACTAGAGCTCTATTCCTAACCGTAACCAATCACCCTACCAAAGGCTTGGAACAAACAATAGTATATTCTTTAATTCAACATCATCATCAAAATGACCATAATAATTCGGTCCAATTGTGAACCTTGGTGAGATTTACTCACCTAAATACTCCCGCTGCATTTTCAATAACAACACAAGAGCCAAGCCAAGCTCAAAATTGACTCTACAAGTTCCTAAATAACACAAAGTCATCCTTAGTAACTACTCAACAACATATCAAAGCACTCTTAACCAAACCTTAGCCTAAAGGTTGCCCAAAGGAAGACAATCCTTCTTCTGAGACCTCCCAAAGTCGTCGGACACTCAACAACCTATCCATGTTGCCTCCAAGTACAAACTTTCAAAGTTTACCACCTAACAAACATCAATGATTAACATAGCACCTAAGATGCACTACCTAATCAACACTTAGCCTTATCACACAACTACACAAACTAGCTAACACAACAACCAAACCCACTCATACTTCCCAGATGCACTTTCACGCGCCACCACAGGCGGTTGCTAGTGGCCCTACGCGCCACCACCAACTTCAAAATTTGGGGAAACTTCCAACAGCAAACTTTTAGATTGGAGCAAGATGAACAACTTTAATACTTGAGGTTTCAACCAGTTTAGCCGGAATCAGTCGGAAAGTGCCTCGAACACCACTCCAAATCCAAACTTCAAATTTGTAATATTCATCTCCCAAACTTGATCCTTAGGTCATCAAAGAGGTATAAACATCTCTAGAGGAAAGAAGAGAGAAGGACTGATCTAAAACTAACTAAAATTGCCGGTTTTCTAGCGAGACAGTAACAGCTCCGCCGCTTCGTGACTACGTATAGGTGGCAAGACGGCGAGTGACGCTGCCCTAGGAGTGGAGAGGAGGTCCGTGCCAACCCAACGGGACTGGCGACGTTAAATTTGGTGGCCGGACGGAGGAGAACTGTGCTAGTGAAATGGAGGGCGCGCGGTGAGCTCGGGAGAGAGGAGAGAGAAACTGAAGGGGCATTCTGCAAATTTTAGGGTTTCTGAAAATAACCCACACATGTCTCTATTTATACACCTTCCAAAATCGGAAACTAACTTCATCTGACTATAACTTTTTCATACGATATCCGTTTTACGCGTGCCACGTGTCTACAAACTCGTATTGTCAAACTCTTCAACTTTCATGAAAGAAGTTTTCAAAAAAAATCTTACGGATAAGAAAGTTAACTTTTGACCTCTTAATAGTCAAATCACCTTAATAAAATTGAATCCCGAAACTTCAACTTCGCACCAACGAATAAGAATTTCCACAAAATAATCCTACATTAATTTCAAAAATAATACAAGGAAATTGATATGAAAATCTAGGGTATTACAGAATGTGACTTAGATGAAATTATCTATTATAATATGGCAAATCCATCATAAACACATTGCCTATTCACCAAGATTATTCAAATGTATGGTTGAATTGGAAAGTGATTGCTCAATCGTGATTGTCGTCATGATTACAAAAATAAGACCTAAATATCTGACATGGGTCGTATTATATATCGAAGATTGTAAGTCATATGTGACGTTTTTTCTTTCTTTCACTCAACTAAGGTTACGCATACTTTTTGTAAAGCAAATCGTATGATTCATAGATAATCACACCTTCCTAGTTTTCATTACTTCAATGATGTTTGATTAGATGAGACTCCTGTTATTATTAGGGATGCAGTCCCTATATAAATATTTGTAATATTGCTAGAGGTCAAGGCTCTATGTCCCCCTCTATGCAATCTATGGGGTTTTTTTATCAGGGTAAATAATGCAAACAATACAACTAGTTTTTTGTGAGTCAAACTCACAACCTCCTACTTACTGAGGGGAGACTATGCCACAATACTAAATAGTACTGAGCCTAGTTGGGTTTTGAGAGAGAGAGAATCATGCAACATTTTTTTTTATCAACTAAACAACTAATATGCTACAACAAGTCTATTGTGAGTTGAACTCACGACCTCTCACTTACAATGGGTCTATTGTGAGCAATGTTCTAAAAAACGCTAGGCGCTAGTCAGATGGACAACATACACCTAGCGCACATAGGATTAATCGGTTTTGTATTATCCATATTTTTTATTTTTTAATAGCAAATAAAATATAAAAATAAATTTATAGAATGCATTATAATGTTCCAAAATAACAAATATACTTTAAAAATAAATAAAATGGTAAACTACTATGTCACGCCCCGACTCTTAAATTTTACCTTATTTACTAGCATGGTGTTAATAAGAATTTTACCGTCTTCGTCATAGAGTTTATAGTTCTAAGGTCCCTAGAGGTGTGTTGAGGGACGAATGTTTCGAAAGAATTATTCGTAGGAGAAAAATGTGACGACGGTAAAAATGGTAAATTTTGGCTAGTAAAAAGTAATTTTTATTGGGGTATTATTTTTGAGGTGTTAAATTTTTGGAATTGGATTAAATGGGATGTTGGACCAGCTGGGTCTAGCCCAACTCCTTTCTCTTTCTTTTCCTTCTCTCTCTTCCTCCCGATTCTCTCTCCCCGAGCCCTCTCCTGCTGCCGAAACTTTCCGGCCGCAGTGCGGCCATCATTCGCCGCCGCACCGGTCCCAAATGGTCGGCCTCCGACCCAGCTTTCATTCTAGACTGGTGGCAGCCTCCCTAGCTAGCGCCGCCGTGAGGGAGAAATCAACCCCGGAAGGTCCGACTGCCGTGGTGGTTTTCTCGCCGGAACTCTCTCCTCCGGCCGCCATAGCTGCGATCCTTGGCTCAAAAGGAAGCCCTCATCCCATGCGTTCATCCCTCCAAAGGACTCCCTCCCTCTTGAGCTAGGTAAGGAGAAATCGATAAAGGAAATTCTAGGGCTTTATTGTTGTTTTCGTTCGATTGACATGGTTAGGCATATAATTGAAGTTTGTGCTAGTTAGGAAAGTTGTAGAGGAGGTTGAGGGGAATGTGCTGTCATATTTTGGTGAGCATTGGAGGTCGCTGGAGCTGGCCGACGGCGCCACTGTTGAAAAAGTGTTTTTAGTAGGAAATTTAATGAGGAGTTTAATGGTATGAGTTTTAGAATTTTTGGAGGAGTTTTGGATAGGTTTGGAAATTGTTAAAGTTTGGTATTTTTTGCGGATTAATAATTTAAAATCCGGTCATTGGATTATTTATGATTAGGACGGTGGAAGGTGATTTTTCAGGATGTCGATATTTATAGAAAATTAGGGTTGACAGTGAAGTTAAGATTTAGGATGATAGGCATGGTTGAGCGCGAGAAACTCATATTTAATTATGTCTATTTTCTTTAAGCGTCGGTGTTTTATTTAAGGATTTATTTATGTTTTTGGAACAGGACGTGAGGAGGCCCGAGAGGAAGAAACCTCCAACCGACATCAGACTTAGGCCTAATTTGTGAGTGAACCTTTGTTTTAAATAATGTGCTTGAAATGTTTTATTGTTAAATAATTTCTTTTGTTGGAATTTAACCGAAATTGAGAATTTCAGTGTTTATACTCATATATTGATGTTTATGTGAATAGTATGTATATAAGTAAACGCTAGCTAGTCATACGTGATTTTCCCCCATAATGAGGTACAATTCTATTATGGGGCGACGTGAGCGTTAGACGCCAGCGTCGTAGCCTTGTATGACTTTCTATTCTTGGTATTCATTCATAGAATTCATACAAGGAATCAGCATGTATATATATATCCACTCGTGCGATTCCCCCATAATGAGGAAAAATGACATTATGGGGTGACGTGAGCGTTAGACGCCAGCTTCGTAGCCTAGTATGACTATCTATTTTTCGAGCTTATTCATAGATAGCGTACAAGGAATAGACGAGTGTAAATACATACTGATATATTTATAATTCTAGCCTGAGAGGCCATGTTATTAAGTCTGGGGGTCTAGCGAGGTTAGACACCAGTTAAGAATTTTAAGTTAAGTTTTTTTAAGCTGTCGCTTGCATAGCGCTTTCCTTAAAAGTTTTCTTGGGGAATATTATTGTTTGTCGAAATTACTTTTGTCCACTCACTCTGACGTAATTAAATATTTTCCCTCTGGTCTTTCCTTTGTTTTATAAATGCCCAGTCTGCAGAGTTCGGGTGGGGTCTAGAAGGAGACGACGAGACATAGTTACCCATCTTTCTGCTACTTTTCGCCAGTAGGTTATCTGTTTAATCTACTATGATTTTATCAGCTTCCGTTGTATTTCTTGTAGTAGCTCTGAATACTTTCGGAAAAATAATTGTGTATTATTTTATTCGGTTATTTGAGTTGAAGATTGATGTTTTGGTTAAGAGGGTAGTTCTATAATTTTTCCAGGTTAGGGTTGTCCATTTTCAAGGGAGGTCTGCCGAATTCTTCGGTAAATTTTCCTTGGAGGTGGTCACCGCAGGAATTTCTTCGGGTTTCAGAGTGAAATTCGGGGTGAGTCTTGATAACTATGTTCTTAGAAATAAAAAAAACAATTTCATGCTCAAAAAGAGTTACACAGTTCTAAGAGTAATGATACAATCTCACCACCAACAATAGAACTAGCCCATTCCCCTTCTTCAACACCGGGTCCAAATACCGCAGGACCACGTTCAAATGCAATCCACCCTCATGTTGACAACCATACAACATCGATATTGTATCCGATAATTTTTAGGAATAATGCCACCGAAGTAGCTCACCAACTAAAACACAACACCTAAACCCTCGCTCAAAAGAGAGATGAGACTCTTCTTCTTTTTTTAATCAAAAGAGGTCATCCCGAGACTTAATAAACCTAATAAAAATCTGTTGGTTTTTCCCGTGGAAAACCAGAATAGTTCGGCCAAGTTTTCAGTTAATAATAGATGTGTTTTTGGGCCAATGTATTTACCAAAGCAACGATCCAGCTTAAAACTGATAAACGGCCCAATGTCTCTCAAGACGTCGTAGGAAGCCTATACACATCAAAACCCTAAGATATAAATAGTCTCCTTCTTTTCCAACTCGTCTCTGTCGCTCGCTGCCTCCAAAGCCCCTCCTCGCAGAGACCTCTCAAGCGCGCATCAGACATCCAATCCAATGGTTCGTATCTTCTCCTTCTCCGAATTCTCGAACCTTCTCATTCATCCTATTCTCTAACGCTGGTTTTGAAATTCCAGGCACCGAAGAAGGAGAAGGCACCGCCGCCGTCGTCGAAGCCGGCCAAGTCCGGCGGAGGGAAGCAAAAGAAGAAGAAATGGAGCAAGGGAAAGCAAAAGGAGAAGGTCAACAACATGGTGCTGTTTGACCAGGCCACCTACGATAAGCTGCTGTCTGAGGCCCCCAAGTTCAAGCTCATCACACCGTCCATTCTCTCCGATCGTCTCAGGATCAACGGTTCTCTGGCCAGGAGGGCCATCAAGGACTTGATGGCTAGGGGATCCATCAGGATGGTCTCTGCTCACGCCAGCCAGCAGATCTACACTAGGGCAACCAACACCTAGGTCTCTCTCTTGATTTCATGTTTCGACTTGTGTAGTATGAGGGTTCTAGTTTTTCGGGTTTTGTTAACTGTTGTTTTTACTGATTCTATTTAGAATCACTCTCAAATTTGCTGGCATTGCTTCTATATGGAGACATAGAGTATTATTTCAAGGCTATATCTGTTTCTGGTTCCATCTATTTGTTTCTTGCCTTCTGCGTGTTAAACTACTCAGCATATTTTTTTGTTTATGTCTGGTAAATAGAATTTGCATTGTTTTGGATTTGTTGTTAATTGTTGTTAATCGATGGACTTTTAGGGTTATGATACTGAATTGGCTTTTGGTCAAGTTGCTCTTTTGGATGTTCTGTTCTTTTAACATTTTAGCTCGGAATGTTGATAGTGTGGTTTAGAATAATCTAGTTATGTGTTAGGATTGAATTTAGAAGGGGGATAACATGCTTCTTTCAGTCCATTGTAAATATTAGAGGCTTTCCTTGACAGCTGTCTTCTGTTGGCAAATACAATTCCATGTAATGAAGTCTACTTTAACTCACTCAGCTGTAGTGTTTAATATGGAAGGGTTATTGCTTTGACATACACCAGCAAATAAAAACCTTTTGTTTCTTGACAACACATCTCAAATTATGGATTACTTCTTTACTTATTGTGTTCTGGTTTGAAAATTGTCCTACTGTTTGAAGTAGTGTTTGTTGTAGCTTTTACCCAGATGTCTATTAGCTGTCACTGGTTCTTCTCCTTTAGGTATGAATTCTGGAGTATGAATTACTGGTTTTACGAAGAACAACCTTAAAAGTTCACCTTGTGCCCCCCCCCCCCCCCCCCCCCCCCCAGGTTGATTTCTGTGGTTCTGGCTGTTCCGCTGAAACTTGATAACTCTAATTCAAGTCATGCCAGTAACTGGGCCATTCATGTTCAGAAACACAATGTGTTTCTTTGGAACATTGTATTGGTCGAACAATCGGAGTCAGTATCCAAGACTCCCAAGTTGTACACGTTACAACTCTGCTTGAAGAATGAAATTTTGGAACAGTTGTATGGAATATGGAATCACAATGAGTTAGCCAGTATGTTGATGGGGTGTTTTTTTTGTGACAATGTACTGTTCAACACCATCCCCAGTCGACCTCAACTTCCTTCCCTATGCTTTATTGTGGTTTTTTACCATGCTGTATCGCTTACCGCAAGTTGGAAAGTGACTTCAGGTTAAAACCACACTCGCTTGATGGTTTGATTGGCTATAAATAGCGCCACACTCGATTCAAACTCGTTTGATGGTTTGAAAAATGAAAGCTTTTGGAACTGCGATGTCTATTAGTCAAATATGACAGTGACTTGTTTGTTGTTTGGAATCCAATTCATAATTTGTTGGTAGCTTTGTTTTACTTTGTCAGTCTAGGTCAGTCTATGAAAAACCCCTCTTATGGTGCAGAAATTTCACTATTGTTTCTTCATGGGCAGGAGACAATTTCACTCCTTTGATTCATGAATGCAGCATCATTATATCGTCTTGGCTATTGCAGGAAAAATATTCTTAGTTACAACAATGCACATAAGCTGAAATAGTGAAATGTATGATTCAACCTGATCTAGTGAATTCAATTAGAATGTTCACTGTATAAAAGAGATCGTTTGTTGATTTTAGAAGGATGTATGACAGTTTATCCAACCCCAGTTACCAAGTTGATTGCAAAGAAACAAACATAATATCTCTACAACTCTCTGGTTAAAGGAATAATATGGATCAGTCATCAGTTTCAAGCTATGTTGCACGGACATGGCTACGGCGACACGATAAAACTCAAAAACTGAGTTTCAGACACGGTAAATAGAATAATATTTATGTATTTTTAATACATAAAAATATACTAAAATATAAAATAAATTCATTACATTACCAAAATCATGTTTTAAATTCAATTTTTTTTGTCTAAATCTAATCCATTGCATAAGCATATTGAAATAACATTTAAAAAAAATATTAAAGAGAATCAAATACAAGTCATTAAAAAGAATCAAATGGGCATATAGGTTGTAAACAAAATTAGGCAGATATAGGTTGTAAAAAACTAGTCACAAGAAAATTTCAATCATTCAATTATCCATTCAAACCTTTTAATCATTCCATAATCCATCTAAACCTTCATCTTTTTTAATATATACACACACACATACATATTTGATGCCGTGACATGTCGGAGGCTGAGGTGGCACGTCAGGACGTGTCGGAAATGTTGACTTTTCCGACACACCACATGGCGTGTCGGACATGTGTCGGAGGAGTGTAACTGTGTCGAGCGTGTCAGACACTCCGACACTCCAGGGGTGTGAAGTGTCCGTGCAACATAGGTTTCAAATTTAGAGCAGAGCTCTTGGGGGAGTATCTTCTTGTTTACTAATTTAAAATATATATGATGATTATGGTTTGCATTGTTTTTACTGTTGATTGTTGGTATTGTTGTCTAGGTGCATGGAGTTCCAATGAAATTAGTTTGGATTTATGTGGATAAGTGGTCTGTTTCATATGTAAATACTGCTAAAGATTTGTCGACCCCAAATGCTTTGTAATTCAATATGGAAAGAGTGCCCTTTGCAGGAATCGACTTGTGAATTAGGTACACATTCAGCCATATCTACACATTTGTTCCAAATGCGTTACGGCCTTTACCTGCTGTCCTTTTACCTGCTGTTATCAGTATGATAGCAATGTTCGATGCTTATTTTTGTATAGTTCATTGCTCATTGGAGTTTCACTTCCTGTTTAGCCAACTAGTTTCTCTTTGAGGAGTACTTGGATACTCGAACAAGACATGAGTCTATTCCTGTATAAGACTGGAGCTTTGTAGAGGCATTAGTGGTCAATATACGTTACTTCAAGGATGGATATTTGACGAAATTCACAGGTGCAGTACTTCAGAGGATCTGAATCCTTTCTCGTCTGGATAGATGGTGGTTAAGTTACCTGCCTATGGTCTAGTGACTCCAATAATAGAATTCATTTCACACCATTTTATGGGTTTGATGATCCTGGAACATGTTCAGTTTAATTGTGAACGCCATCAAAAATAATTTGCCACAGCCACGGTGCAAAACGTTGCTTGAACAGGTGATCAGCGATGATCTGCTCTAACATTTAGCCACCAATATTGTCCTACCCCAACCTAATCATTTGAGGTTGGTCGTAAAATCAAACACTTCTTAGGTTCATATCATTGATCTGCTCTAACATTTAACCACCGATATTGTTCGTCCCCAACTTAAATCATTTGAAGTGGGTTGTAGAATAGACAAAATCCTTAGGTTCATCCATGAGAATCGTGTTTGAGAAATTGGGTATGCAATCATTTTAATTTAGCAGACAACATCTAAATAATAAATATAAACAACTTAGATTGTTTAGACAAAGTTGCATGATAACAATTTCTTGGAACTGAAGATTCTACTGCTTTGTTTATCAAGGCGCCAACGACGGTGGATTGTGATGGTACCTACTACTAAATAAATTATCTTTGTGATAGTTTATCGTGTCCTACTCAAAGACTCAAATTATACTTGAGCAAGTTCGAAGACCTAGCCAAGTTCTTTGTGACAAGCGGTGTGGAAGGTAGAAACCCTAGCTGCCAAAGCATCAGTAGATTACAGAAAAATTGCAGAACCAAATATAGATGATCATGGTATTAATCTCTAATATGCTCATTCACCATTCTCTCAATCAACCCATCATATATTGACACCAATAGAGAATTATTTAAATGAAAACAAAACTTTAGCTTTAGGTGGTTTGTGTTGATCTCATCACCCGTTCTAATTAACATCTGCAAGTCACAGCAACGCCGCAACCCACTCCCGGCGGCCTAGAGCCCTAGAAACAAAACAGATTTGTGGCTCTATATCACTCTGTAAGACTCAATTATACATAACCTGTGGGTTGTGGCTAATTGGCTATGGAACAAATTAACTATCCTAGTTCTACAGGCTTAGGTATCTATCAGATGGATAATCCATGCATGTGGGATATGAACTGATGAAGAAATCTAATGTTGTTCTTGATTCTGATTTTGATTTGAATGTCAAGAGGGGTATAACGATGATGAATTCAACAATATTTTCTTATTCTGAAAAAGGATGGTACGACTGCCCTTACGTGATATCCACTAGTGAGACTGTAGAATACATGAGGACATACTGCCTTAATCCCAAATTATAATAAGCATCAAGAGAACCAGCTGAAATAATAACAAACCGGCGTCTCATAAGGAACCATATGATCACAATATTTTGTTAACGTTGTTTGATCAGGTACTTTACTATTGTCTATTCGAGGATTGTTTGATGCGCACGCATATCAGATAATGACACGAAACCATTGTGTGATATAGTTAGGGTCGAGACAATAAACCATTGTCTAATATAATTAGGGTTGGAACAATGGTAGACCTTGAAAGAACCATTGTCTGAATACCTGAAAAAGAACACTAACGCTAAGAAAATCATTGTCCCATTTAACTATGTACAACGGTGAGTTAACATCAGCTATTGTGTTTGTACTAGTGTGTATCACATACATGTTGCTGGTACTAAAACTTTTCCATACTTTTTATGTCTTTTGATCAGGGATGTATCCACATTGTGGGCTGAAACTTGATTATCTATAGTACAGTGCATCATACTTGCACAATTTCTTAGTAGACCACTTAGTTTAGGCTATGCTTACCACATGATAGGTCAGTGGTTCGATTGGTGGTACTCTGTTCCCTTCTTCTTTTACTAATTTTCATTGCATTTTCTTTCTTTGTGTCTTCTTTTACACACTTTCGAATGCATGCTAATTAAGCAGTCATTTCCCTTGCATTTATATATATATATATATATATATATATATATATGCGTATGCTGACATTATCTTTTATCTTCAAGCGATTTCAAATTTTTATTTTATCTTCATGCTCACTGTCAAACAAATGTTGAGGCTCATAAATTAATTAATTTTTCTTTTTCTCTATCTTCACAGTGGGATGCTATACAGCCTACTTTTGCTTCTACGGTAGAAATATCTTTTTTAATGATATTACATGTGACCATATATGATAGGTAAATAACAATGTGGAGTTCAAAACCTAAGGCGAGCTGATGCACCTAAAGATTAAAATCCTAAGGCGTTCTTTCTCTCTCTCAGAGCACGCCTCTAAACCCAAAAAGCTCTGTCTTACATCAGATCTCTTTGTTTTCAATCATTCTCATGACCTCTTCGCACCTAAATCTTGATCTCTCACCCTCTTCAAAAGGATCGAAGAGCAAGTTTTCCATCACTCCATCGCCATCTATTGGCAGAAACCCTAGCATAGCCAATATGCTAGCATGCTCATCCTTTTTGGGTATTCAAAACCCTAGTCAAGGATCTGCTGCCTCCTAGGCCTTCGCTAACTTGAAGGTTATCGAACTCTCAGATCGTGTCTTTGCTCCTCTCAAAAAGAAGAGAATACGCCATATTGGTTCACAAAACAAAACAGGTCAAAAGAAGATACAAGAGGAAGAGAAGCCTCCCACCGTCATCCATGAACCAGTTAGGATGACATCGGTTGCAACTAAAGGTCAAAAGAAGAAGCGGGGACGTCCTGTCGGCTCCAAGAACTCAAAAGGAATGTCAATCAAGAAGATCTGACTCTTTCCTCGAAGCCCTAGCTTGAAGGGCAAGTGGAGGTTCTTTGAAGTTTTTTTTTTCTATTTCCCTTTCTGCATTTATTTTAATTGTTTTTGTTTATTGCGGAACAATTGCTCTTGGTCCATGCTTTTCACATGGGGAGCTTTATTTTCTTGCTCTAGTTTGGTTAGAAACAATTGTCTATGATCTATTTGCATTAGATTATAGGCTCCTTGTGAGCCGAAATTTGTAATAAGGATACAACCCTCATACGAATCAAATGATCTTGCTTGTCTTCTGTGCATATGGCAACAGATCGATTCATATTGTACTTTCTACTTGAGTACTAATGATAAAATTGTCCTTGAGTTAAATATATATATATATATATATATATATATATATGATAGGTAAATTAGAAAGAGGTGAATGAATAGGTTCACCTTAGATTGAGTAAATCTTTGCCAAAAACATGTTAAATTAGATGGATTTGCATATGTACGTACTCGGAGTCTCGGAAATTTTTTTTTTGAAGGGGTCAAACCCAAAGGAAGAGCTCAAAAAAAACCCAAAGTACAATAACATTAAGTTATTTACCACTCAGCCCAATTCACAGAGATAACGTAAAAATGGGTCATCCTAAAGATAAAATTAAAATTACATCATCTTCTACACATCTAACACAACCGTCGTCACCAAAGAAAAACCCAGCTGCTGCCACTGCTGTCGTTGTCCTTTGCATAGATGTCGTGAGTGATGCCAAATAGAAGAGATGATGCCTGATACGCCACTATCAGTAGAATCCAAAACCACAAATCATGTCCAAAGTTAAAGGGAATGGAATAATGGAGCTACTACCACACAATAACATTCTCTTCTCTAGCAAAAAGACTTAGTCCGAAATGAGAATGAAGCCCTAAATGAGGGGATGTACATCCACGCATGCATGAGCACCTATAAACCACAAGGTAAATGATCAATCTCACTTTTAAACAGTCACTCTCAGACATTTGTTGATTGAAACTTTGAGACTAGTAGAAAATATCTTGAATTGTGGCGAACAAAACAAAGCAGAAGAGGACGTCACACATTCCCTTTCATAAACACCATCTCACCTCGTTGGCCAATGCAAACTTGCAAAATGTTTTGGATACTTAGTGTCTTCTTACCTTCGTCTATGGGCGAAGGCAGTATAGAAGTGGGTGGGGCTCAAGCCCAACCAAAGAAATTGGGCAAAAAAAAACAACTAGGTATAGATTTTTTTTTTTTGGGTGATATATCATATATGTCCAGCCACCAAGTGACCAAGCCCAACCCACCCGAGTCCACAAACAGACAATCTCATTCTTGATCTCTTGTGGATCAGTCATCACTCATTAGACTTGTCTCAAGTCCTTAACCTCCTCTTTCACCCAATCACCATCTTTCAACTTAAACACTAAAACACGTATGACCTATCACCTATCCCTCTTCGGCTCTTCCCCTCCGTGGCTCCGCCTCCACTCCTCCACGGATCCACCATAATCTCCTTCTTCCCAGCCTCCTTCGGTCCTCCCCGACAACGACTCACCTCCGGCCCTCAGCTCCTGATTACAATCCCTCCCTTCTCTTCTTCAATTTCTCAGTCCTTCACTCACTTTCTCAATTTCTCAACTGTTGTTGATGCGAAATTTCGTCGTCAACATGATGAGGTGGAGTTCGTTGAAAACCCGCGTGGTACTGGAGGGGATCGGGGCTTTACGGGAAAATCTTTATCTCTTTATCCAGGGAGTCACTTGCTCCGCCGGATGATGGTGGTCTCCGGTTAGATGAGGCTTCTAAGCTATTGGAAGCCTAAGATCTTTAGGAAGGGGCTTCAACTTCCCTTTTTCTTTGTTACCTGCAGCATAATCTGTTCCATCTCCTCTAGTTCGAGTGGAGTTGAAAAATCTCTTTTTTTTCTCCAGAGCGAAGCTCCCCTTTATAGAGATTTTAGGGAGGTGGTTTCCCTTTTTTACCCTCAGAGGATGGGCGTTATATCTGTATTGGCTTGTCCATCAACCTCCTTTTTCTCCCCTCGCCATGCTTATCTTCTGACATCGGACGTACTTCAAACAAAGACTTGTCTGATTTTTCTCACGTGTACCCAACCCTTGTTCCTTTTTATTTCGGTCATGCCATTTCTTTCAAGATGTTTTTCGGGGTGTGGTGACATAGCGAGCTGAGTTGCTGTTACCCCGTTCCCGACTGTTGGCTGGCTCGCGTCCTAGGAATACCTGTTGGAAGTTGGGCTTGCATGCAGAAGAAACGGAGATGGAAATGGGGTCCCAAAGCATAGAGGCGAGGCGGGACGGCCTCGCATGGGACAAGGCGAGGCGGGACGGCCTCGCATGGGTCAAGGTGAGGCGGGACGACCTCGCATGGGACAAGGCGAGGTGGCCCCGCGGAGCACCAGCGTACCCTCAATGCTCGCCCGCGCGGTAGCGCGCCCCGGGCCCCTTTACTCTTTGATAAGTTGAAACACTACTTTACACTCTTCTGATCGTGGACAAAAGAGATGGGTCTCTGTGAGGAGTCCGGACTTTTCAACGTGTCCTACGTGTCTTGAGTTGAAAAGTCGTAGTGAACAGTGTGTCTAAAATCAGGCACGAACAACTGTAATCCTCTTCTTGCTCCATTGAGGACATGAATCACATGATTGTAAGTGAGATTATTGAATTTCATATGTAAATTTCATTGGTTTAGTCTTTAATGTAATGTGTACAATTTTTCCTAAATATGACAATTTGTATCTAATTTTCAGAAATATAACAATGACTTAGAGCTTTGGGCAGAGCTATGAAGTAAGAACTTGGTTGAATTTCTATTATTTTCACTAGTTCTCCGCTCTCAGATTTGTCTCTCTTATTTTATGTTTTTCTATATGAAGTATAAATCATGCCTACTATAGTTGTGCATATATATACATAAAAAGGGTAAAACTTATTATGTCCTTCCCGGTGTATCATTTTCTTTTAATTAATAAACTTCTTCTCCAGAAGTTGACACCTCCTTCTCAACCGTGGCCTGGCATGGGAAGAGACTGACCGTACACACACACATCCGATCAGCGAGCTTGGGGTCCCAGCACCAACCCACAAAACCCTTGAAGGGACAGACAGACAGATAGATAAGGGCCACGCGGTCCAATCCGTGGAATTATGCATGCATGCAATAAGAACCGTCCATGGGGTTAGGTTGGGTGAGTGTGAGTCCAAAAACATAAGCAGCTGACCGCATGCAACTCCTCCATGATTGAATCGATCTACCTTGTTTCGATTTGGTTCATGACCACCGTCATTTGCTCCTTGAGAAATATCACACAAGAGGGAATAATTAACAATCATTCTTGCTTTGCAAAGTAATTCTAATATCTCACGGAACTTATATTTCATTGATATCCCTCTTCCCATTATAAGGTTTGAAGGTACAATGTGTCATGTCTAAACAAACAATCTCGAATAGTTGAAAACAACATGTAAACATATATACATACTAACATATAAACATACATACATACATACATACACTAGAGTGACTTGGATAAATTTTTGTATAAATGATTTATACATTGGTATCAATATAGTAGAGATTTAGATATATGCTCAAAAAATGAGTCAAATGAAGAATTTCATATTTTAATTTCAAAACAAAGGTTCGTTATAAGAACTGATAGTATGTATCTTCAATTATTTACTCGGATACATAGATTTTTAATACAATTCAAAATCGTTTTAGATTCAAAGCTGACCCTAGAATGGTGCTTTTAGAGAAGAAAAATCTCACATTAGAACAAATAATTATTAGAAGACTTTTGATTTTCAATTGTTAAAATTGTCTCATGGTTCTCTAAAATTTGCAAGCAGGCGTCCTACCATGTGAGAGTTTAGGCTGTTGGCTCATGAATTTGCTGGGGAATTCTGGAATATAGATGTTGCAGCTAGTATTTATACGATCGAGATGGTCCTGTGTTTTTATGCAGCTCATGAAACATGCATGTGGCATGTGTTTAACACTAACACGTATACATTCTACCCCCAAAATAGGTGAAAGCCCTTCATTTCTTCCCCAATTTGGTAAGATGAAGCATCTTGTATGGAAATTATGGGGATGGGTTGAGCCAAACGTGCACTGTATGTCTTAATTTCCTTTCTCACATGGCTGGTTTGTGACCGTTTCATAGGAATAGAAGTGTCCATAGTAGTCATAGTTTCAAACTTTCAATATAAAATATAAATGTGGATATATAGAGAAGAGGCTGCGAATCAGTGTCCCTTACAATTATGAACCGTATCACGAAACGTGGTTATTCATGATTGTACGCACGTACGTGATTACGGGTTCGTGCATGATTATTGCTCTTGTTCATACGCTTCCCGACGTTTGGAAAATTGTAAGCAAATGTTTAAGAAACTTTTTTAGAATTTGAAATACTGGTCCATAATACTCATAACATGGATGCCCAAATTTATATGCAGTGTTGAATTATAAAAACTGATTTTTGTGAACCCGACTTTGGTGACAAGCCCTTGACACCTTGAGGTGACCACATCCAATGAATATGAGACAAGTGTCTATTTTAAAAGGTTTGGCTATAATTTAAGGACATAACATGAGGATTTTGAGTATTTGACATGCTTGTTTATAATTATTGTTGACACTTGTTCATCTCTCATTGGTGTTTGTCACCCATAAATGACCATAGCTGGTATCTAAGTTATTTCCTTCGAATAAATAACAAATATATGAATCCGACTTCGGTAACAAGGGCCGGTCACCTTAAGGTGACCACAACTAATGAACATGAGACACGTGTTCATTTTAAAAGTGTAGTCAGTAGTTGGAAACTACCTTCCCCGCCTATAAACCAGTTAGGAAACTTGTAGATACGATGTATATCCTACCTCGTCATGGTGAAAGATCGTCAATACCACATCGGGAAGGTGCTTCTCCAAGGTCCACAAGAAGGCACAATGATGAGATATATGTCTAGTTAGTCTCACATCGGAAACATAATATGTGAGGGAACATTCCTTAGCTATAAAAGAAAGGCTTCCCATAGAGAGATGATATATGATAGATGGACTGAGTCTCTCTCTCCCGATCCCAAAGGTATATATTGGCCATGATAGTGGAATCTTAAGTGGGCGTAGCCATGTCCTCCGATGGCATGGTAATCTAACCACACTATGTTCTTGTGTCTCTTGTTCATGTTCGTGTTCCACCGTGATTCTACATAGCCTCTGGGTTTATCTAGAAACATTTGACGCCGTCTGTGGGAATCATTACCAAAAGTCACGTTGCTCTGCCTCCGAGAGGCAGTTTATTCAAGTCCATGAGAGCAATAGGTCCATCGGGAGGTGCTCAAGCCTATCAAAAGGGCTAGATGGTCAGCGGGTAGGCATGCTCCCCGGTAGGCCCAAGGCTATCATCGGGTCAACAAGTTGTTCAGCCAGGTCCAAACTGCCATCGAGCCCAAGTTCATCTGCGGGTCCAGTTAGCCAGATAGCAGGTCCAAGATTTTTCATGTTCCACCGCTTACAGATGGCTCCTCTCTTGGAGATACCGGGTCCAGGTGTCTCCTAAGCCGAGGAGCTCGGTACCGATGCATAAGTCCGGTGGTTCCTCTCCCGGTGACCGGTCTCGCCAACTAGCTCTGAGCGACGCCACCAGGCAAGGTGTGCCCGGGGAAAGCTCATCGGGACCTGGAGTCCACGCCCATCCCGGGCCCTTATCCCCTTAATCCAAAGGAATGACTCTTCGGGTTCCCGATTGGCAGCGTCCGGGTCTTACCAGTCAGTGGTAGTCAGCTGTATCTCTCCCGGGATGGTCTCCACCACTCGGGACCGGCCTCATGAGCTCTCCCGGGTCAAGTTCATCAATCAGGTGCAAACGGATTCGCTGGGAACCTACTTTATCTCGGTTGAGTTCGGTGCCAAATTTGATATCGAAATAAGCAATCGGTAGTTTCTTTGCCTCCGGGATAGCAGAGTCCATGTTCAGGCAAAGCAAGCTTATGTACCCGGTTGGTTGGATTCATCAGGAGAGGGAGTTAATGTTCAGAACTAATCGGTCTCGATCGACTTGGAACTTGGGTCACTCGATCTACTGGCATTATTCAACTGCAGAAGAAACTGTGTTCGGTTGGGTGCCCACTGAAAAATTGCTATGGACACCTAGCTCGGCAGCAACTTCATCTTTTCGGGTTTCAATCAACTTACCCCAATGACTCTAAGTTTAAAGAGTTAGCCATCCGGGAGCAGAAAAGAAGTTGAAGAAGGTAGAGAATTGACCCCAACTTCATCTTTTCGGGTTTCAATCAACTTACCCCAATGACTCCAAGTTTAAAGAGTTAGCCATCCGGGAGCAGAAAAGAAGTTGAAGAAGGTAGAGAATTGACCCCATGTGCAAGTCAGGGCTCCACCACCTTTATCTCTGGGTATCGAAAGGGGAAGGCTCAATGCCTTAGACTAATCTGTCTCAGTGGCCAAAAAAAAAATCTTGAAATAGTCACCCGAAGCTATTTACCTCCTATGCGTACCCATTCGGCAGCTATTTTCACAGATAAGTCTCATCTAGATTATGATTGTTATAATCTCGTTGGTTTGTGAAAGTTCATAATCTTGATGTCATGATTTCGTTCTACTTGCAAGTCAACCTGCATATATATGAGTATGCATGTTGGGCTGTAGGTTTTGACATTCGACCGAGAGATTGACAGTCGACTGAGATTGACATTCTACCGAGATTGACATTTCACCGAGAGATTGGCATTCGACGTTCAGTATTACACAATTGCATGAACCATTGTGTTTTTCGACAATTATTATGCCATAACAATACTTGGTTGGCCCCATAATTGTGTTGATCAATCTAAACTATGTAAGCTGCTAATCGATCATTTTTTCATTGTGAAGGTACAACAATCCTCGCCCGACTGAATAAGTTTTGAGGTCCGGGGTCTGGAGGGGCATTGTTTATCTTATCGGCGGACTTAAAGATCACGATATATATCAAGAAAAGTAAGACCCGGAATGCGCAAGATCCGTTCAACACACGTTCTGAGTACGGACTTGGGAGGACTGTGACCGGGTACCCGTTGATAAATGACTGGTCTATGGACTTATTTTAGCAAGTCCCCACTCAAGATGTGTCTTGAACGGGAACTTGGGGGGACTTGTAGTCAGTAGTTGGAAACTACCTTCCCCGCCCATAGACCAGTCAGAAAACTTGTAAATACGATGTATATCCTACCTCACCATGGTGAAAGATCGTCAATACCACATCGGGAATGTGCTTATTCAAGCTCCATAAGAAGGCACAATGTTGAGATATATGTATAGTTAGTCTCACATAGGAAACATAATATGTGAGAGAACCTTCTTTAGCTATAAAAAGAAGGCTTCCCGTAGAGAGATGATAGATGATAGATGGACTGAATCACTCTCTCCCGATCCCAAAGGTATATTGGTCATGATAATGAAATCTTAAGTGGACGTAGTCATGTCCTCTGATGGCATAGTGAACCACTATATGTTCTTATGTCTCTTGTTCATGTTCGTGTTTCACCGTGATTCTACATAGCCTCCAGGTTTATGCAGAAACAAAATGGCTTGGCTGCAATTTAAGGACATAACATGAAAGTTTTTGGTATTCGACATGTTTGTTTATGATTATTGTTGACACTTGTCCATTCTCATTGGTGTTTGTCACCTATAAGTGACCATAGCTGGTCACCCAAATTATTTTTAGCCTATTTGAGAAAATCGAAAATGATGGCAGGAAATAATGTTACACATATAAGATTGTGTATCACCGTACTTCTACACAATGTATGTGGTAAAGGTTTCGTTAAGTATACAAAATATACGTATCACCATAACTCATACGGATCGTGTGAGATTCCGACACAAAAAATCCTGTTCTAAAGGTGGATTTTTGTGTATACTAATAGTTCATACGGTTGTGTATATATGAATTTCTTCAAAGCCCCACATTTACAATTTTCTGCACGCAAATATCTGAGAAACATAATTTTCATAAAGATGTTTCATGTATGTGTATATTGCAATGTTTTTTATACAAAATTATTTCTGTATGAATATATGTGTGAATCATGTCTTTGTATCAGGAGAATTTTCTAGTAGTTCTGTAACAAACTCGACAAGATGTTGTGATTAACTGATTAGTGTTGTAGAGCCTAGAAGCTCGGACTCGGGCATAGTGAACCGTCCATAATATTTTTTTATTTTTTTATTTTTTTGCTTTTGTTGATTAATATAACTATAGGACAATAACAACATTATGGAGACTATACCATAATTCATATGGTAACTATAAATACCAGATTTTGCAGGTTTCTCGTGAAGGGCTCACAAGCCAATAAAGCTCAATTCTTCCTTTCAATATCACTCACGCATTTCACTCCTCTTCCTACTTCCCTTGTGAAACAATCCAAACAGACTAAAAAAAAAAACCATTTCTACTCCAGCTCCCAAAATTTCGGTGATCTCAACTCCAAAACCCACAAAAGTGGAGTCCTCTTCTTCTTCTCTGGTTTGCTTTACCGCTCTCAAAATAATATTGGTTCTTCGGCATCTGAGTATTTGGATCATTCATTTCTCAGTTTTGCCGGAAACCCCTTACCACATTTCCTGCGGTTGACGACTTTCTGTGTGTGATTAAGTGTCACTTAATTTTCATCTGTGTGTGATCTATACTTTACTTGGTGACTTTGAATTTCAGTTCCTACTTTACGGGGATTTGGGGTTACAGGTGTGTATGTCAGACTAGTTTATTACTGATCAGTTACAATCGTTACTCTGAGACAATTTTGAAATGGATTCATGGTGTGTGACCCTGAAGCCAAACACCCATTTGAGACAGCCAACTCAAGCTGGCCTTTGTAGTGGGGCAAATGGCTTTCTGGGTCAGAGGATCAGAGAGAGTTTTGGTAACAGGGGTTGGGTACATCGAACTGAGAAGACAAGACCTGGTGTTGTTCGTTCTGTTGTTACAACAAAGGACTTTGAGACGGTAATCATAATTTCTTGGAGTTTTTTGTTTGATTCTTTTGTGACTCTGTTTTTCTGAACACTTTTGATGTTGATCTCTTGGGTTTGGATCAGACCCTGAAAGTCCCAACTTACCACAGACAAAGAGTGGACCCAAAGAATGTTGCTTCGATCATATTGGGAGGAGGGGCAGGGACTCAGCTCTTTCCTCTTACCAGAAGAGCAGCCACACCTGCAGTAAGAATAGTTCTTATTATTGGGATTGTACTGGTTCAAAATTTGTGAACTTTGCAAATTACTTGTGTTGAATACCAATTGCAGGTTCCTGTTGGTGGATGCTACCGGCTTATTGACATTCCGATGAGCAATTGCATCAACAGCAACATAAACAAAATTTTCGTGCTAACCCAGTTTAATTCCACTTCTCTCAATCGCCACCTTGCTCGCACCTATTTTGGAAATGGTATCAACTTCGGGGATGGATTTGTGGAGGTAACGAATACATTATACATCTATGATTTTGTGAGCTTATATTGTTTGAGATTGAAGTTTCCAGTGATACAAGGAGATGAACTATTTACTTCTCAGTTAATGATCTTCTGCAGCTATGAAGTTTGCTGCGGACAGATTAGTCTCTGATATATAACGAATCTTCATGTTCTTTACTAGTTAAATGAAGTATCTGACTGTATTTCTCATGCTATTATTCATAATGATAATAAGTTACCTCTCAAAGGATTAAAGTAAAAATTTGTATCCATTCCAATGTGTATCTGTTTAGTCTTTATGTTTCAAGTTTTGATTCTTCATGACTGAATTAACACTTCATGAGCAGGTTCTAGCAGCCACTCAAACATCTGGGGCAGCAGGAATGGATTGGTTCCAAGGAACAGCGGATGCTGTGAGGCAATTTGTATGGGTATTTGAGGTGGGTAAAAGAGTTTCCAATCTAGATATGCGTTGAATATAAATGGGGGAGGGAAGAGATACAATTATATGAATGTATCTTCGGTTATTTTGATTGGCACTCTAGCTGTTTTCTGATTAACACTGGTTCTTGTAGGACGCTAAGAATAGGAACGTTGAAAATATACTGATTTTGTCTGGGGATCATCTTTATCGAATGGACTATATGGACTTTGTGCAGGTAACTATTCCCCTCCATGTAGGACTTCTTATTGTTGTGTTAGTTGTTGAACTTTGCTTATATTTTCTCTATCATGTACCAGAGTCACGTTGATAGCAATGCCGATATCACACTTTCATGTGCAGTTGTGGGTGACAGGTGTGTTTTGTCTACCGATAACCTTTGTTAGTCTTCATTCCTTCTATTTGTTGACAATAAAGTATGTTGATTTTTTCACTACCAAAAGTTTGAACTGTTGGGATGTAATACTCATTTTCCAGCCGTGCATCTGATTATGGTTTGGTGAAGATAGACAGCAGAGGTAAAATCATCCAGTTTGCTGAAAAACCAAGGGGAGCTGGTCTAAAAGCAATGGTGAGCAAGAAACAGCGGTCTTATGCTAACCTCATTTATTTTTCTCATTTTCTGTGAGGTCTATGGGCTGATACTGTTTTCCACCCTCGTTGAAATTCTTTTTTCTATTGCGAGCATAACGGACTGATAAAATTACAGAGATGAGATGGCATCATGAAGTTATACATATGAAATTCTCTTTTCAGATTCATCTTGTTGGATGTTCCTGTGTTCAAGCATTTACAGTTAGACTTGTAAGATTACATGAATTTATGAACATTTATATTAATTAAAAGTTCTAACCTTGGTTGATGTTTTACAGCAATCAGATACAACACTTCTTGGATTCTCCCCACAAGATGCTCTAAAATCCCCATATGTTGCATCGATGGGAGTGTATGTATTTAAGACGGATATTTTACTAGAACTTCTGAAAAAGAGTTATCCAAATTCGAACGACTTCGGATCTGAAATCATTCCTGCAGCAGTGGAAGAGCGCAATGTCCAAGTAAGGAAAATAGAACAGTTTATGTGTCTTCATTTACTTATCATCAGTTTCCCCTGTTTCGGTAGGAGGTGGGTTTTTCTGCCATTAGAGCTTGACTAACCCACTTTTGGGATGAAAAAGAAGTAAACTGAAGCCTAAATTGAATTGTAGCCGTTTGCATGTATAGTTCATGCTTATTCATGTTTTCTACTTGCGTACTCATCTGTATATAGTTAAACAATCATTGTGAAGTACTTTTGAAAAAAGACCATTGTGAAGGAAATTAAATTATGTGCTTACTTTTGCTCCTACAGGCATATATATTCAGAGACTACTGGGAGGATATCGGAACTATACAGTCATTTTATGATGCTAACTTGGCCCTCACTGAAGAGGTAGGTTTTGCTGATTCCTTGAAGAGTAAATTGGATATTACTGACGCTTGTTATGAAAGTAGCATGCCTTTCCATTCTGTTTTCTGGGGCACCCACTATTCCAAACCGCACACAGGAGAAATGAACAGCTGTAAAGCTTTAGAAACTTAAGGATTATCTTACTAATAATTTGTGTAAACACACTATATGCGCCTCTTGTTTCCTTGATATGTGATTAATGCCTGAAAATTGCAGTTCCCGAAGTTTCAATTTTATGACCCAAAGACACCTTTCTTCACTTCTCCTCGGTTCTTACCACCAACCAAGATTGACAATTCCCGGGTATGCTATTGTACTTGGGTGTATTGGCAGCTTCAGCAAGCATCTTGGTTCTCATTCTTTGTGTTTATTTTGCAGGTTGTGGATGCAATAATCTCACATGGATGTTTCTTGCAAGAATGTTTCGTTCAAAGTTCAATAGTGGGTGAACGCTCACGGTTAGATTATGGTGTTGAGCTGAAGGTGAATTCTTATAATTTTCCAAATTAATACTTCAAATACCGAACCTTTTTGTATACGTTTCTCTGATGACATTACATTACAGGATTCCATAATGATGGGTGCAGACAGTTACCAAACTGAATCTGAGATTGCAGCTCTGCTTGCACGAGGGAAAGTTCCAATAGGTATTGGAAGGAATACAAAGATTAGGTATTCTCAGGACTTGAATTATAGTGCATAACTTTTGATGTTTTAATTAGAATGTCAGGTTGTCTAATTCTGTATTCATTATTCATCCTTGAAGGAAGTGTATAATCGACAAGAATGCAAAGATTGGAAAGGATGTGATCATAATGAACAAAGATGTAAGCAAGGCTACCCATGGTCTAACTGGGATGCATTCATCAATTCTTTTGACAAATAAGTCATTCTCTGGACAAAGATTTCAATGAAGTATGTAATTCAATCTTACAACTACTCTTGGCTTTGCAGGGCGTTCAAGAAGCAGATAGGCCAGAAGAGGGGTTCTACATCCGTGAGGGAATCGTTATCGTTGTGGAGAAGGGAATAATAGAAGATGGAAAAGTTATATAAATTAATGCTTCCTACTTTCTCAAGTACAATGACAGCGGAGTTAAAGGTGGTTCTGGCAAAAGAACTGGAAAACAGTGTGCATTGGCAGCTAGGGGATAGCTTCTGCCAGACTTTGTCTTCGAAACAGGCAAGTATCTCCTTTCAGTTCTTCCGGTACTTGAACTAGAAACATCCTTGATCCTTCAGTTCTTGTCAAATGGGAAGCATGTGCGCTCATTAGACAGTTAGTTCCGCGAGATGTACAAAAATAAGTTAAGAGGGCTGACACGCTGGTTGTATTCATCATTTTGTAGATGCTTTCAGTATTAATATTGGTTATGAATAATGCAATAGCAGGCAGTTTGGCAAGAAGTTTTATCAAATGAATGAGTAGGAACTGCCTTGTTTAGCCGGTCCAAGTTACCTTCTGTCAAATGAATGTTTATGTGAGACGAAAAAATTACAACACAATTTTTATTTTATTTTTTATTTTTGAAAAATGGGATATCCCAATAAGCCATAGAGAAAATTGAAAATTATACAGCGCACCCGGCCAATCTCACCGTCCACCCACCCATATCCGGCCCCACCCGGTGATCTCACCGGCGATCTCACTGTTAAATTTTCGGGTGCGCGGCGTATCAGCGTACCCGGGTGTGCCGAATACGCTCTCAGAGAAAATAGCCCACTTCAGTTATGACCAGGAAAGCAAGAGTCTTACCCAATAAGTCTAGCACTTTTGAAGTTTAATGTTTAAACCACTCACTATTGCTATTGCTATTGCTATTGCTTGCGTGTCAAGTAAAAGTAAAAACAGATGTTGATGGCGGTGTAGAAATAGAAACCCAGCAGAACTTGGACTTCAAGTTTTCGAAAGATCTTATATATATACCACCCCAGATATGTGGATTGCAAAATAGAAAGCTCTTACATTTTCACAGGAGGAAACCCTTGTTGGGAAAAGTCAGAGTTGTTAGAATAAAGACCTATTCTTCAAGGTCTGTTAGAGTTTGTTTTTGAATTTTAAGTTATCTAAACCACTAAGCGATGTATGTGCTTAAGTGGGCTGCAATTTCTCTTTCTTGTTAGTTGTAAGGCTTTATATAAGCCAAGAGTTGTGTCAATAAGAAAGCATCATTCACACCAGTTGCAGAGTTCTTGTTTAAGTCTTAATACTGTTTGTGTTAAGTCTTGATGCCTTTCAATCTGTCATCAGAGCCCCCACTGGGCCTGATTAAAAGAAGCAGCAGCTTCGAGTGATCAAACACTGAGAGAATGAGTGAAGACAAGACTTTGACGAAGATTCCTCACTTCGATGGTTACTATAATCATTGGAGTGAATTAATGGAGAACTTGCTTCGGGCAAAAGGTCTTTGGAGTTTGGTGGAAAATGGTTTTGAAGAGCCAAGACCAGGAACGTTGCTAACTGAGGCGCAACAGAGGCAACTTGATGATGCAAGAACAAAGGATCACCAAGTCAAGCACTATCTTTTTCAAGCTCTTGATCATTCTGTCTTCGAACAAATCTTGTATCGTCGTACATCTAAGATTGTTTGGGACTCGATGAGGCTAAAATTTGGTGGTAATGAGAAGGTGAAGAAATCTCTTCTTAATTCACTAAGAAGGGAATTTGAAGTTCTAGCAATGAAGAATGATGAGTCTGTCACAAAGTACTTCGCAAGAGTGATGACAGTTTCAAACAAGATGAGAAGTAATGGAGAAGCTATGCCTGACTCGAAGATAGTTGAGAAGATCCTACGAACCCTGACTGAGAAATTCACATATGTTGTAGTGTCCATTGAAGAAGCAAGGGATACAGAACGCATGTCCGTTGATGAATTGCAAAGTTCGTTGGTGGTACATGAGCAGAAGTTTCGAAGGGTGAGCAATGAGGGTGAAGAACAGGCTTTGAAGGTAGAGGATCGAATGGGGACACGAGGCAGAGGAAGAATGATGTCTCCCAGAGGCAGGGGACGTGGACGAGGCAGAACAACTTTCAACAGAGCTACTGTGGAATGTTATAGGTGTCACAACTTAGGACATTTTCAATATGAATGTCCTAAGTGGAATAAGGAGGCTAATTATGCAGAATTAGACGAGGAAGATGAGATGTTGTTAATGGCTTATGTAGATCTCCATGAGACCAAGAGAAGTGATGCGTGGTTTGTAGACTCTGGATGTTCAACCCACATGTGTGGGAATCAAGGTATGTTTACAAGTTTGGACACTACTTTCTCTCATACTGTCAAACTTGGAAACAATACCAGGATGAAGGTTATTGGAAAAGGAGTTGTGAAGTTGAATCTTCATGGAATTAGTTATGTCGTGGGTGATGTGTATTGTGTACCTGAATTAAAAAACAATCTCCTGAGCGTGGGGCAACTTCAGGAATAGGGAGTGGCAGTGTTGTTCAAAGATGGTGTGTGCAGTATCTATCATCCACAAAGAGGGAAAATGGCGGAGTCTGTCATGAGTGCAAACAGAATGTTTATATTACTAGCTGAATCATCTGTCAAGACAAAGGAAGAAAGCTGTCTCCAAGTTAGCTCTGCGGATCAGTCTAAACTTTGGCACCAGCGTTATGGGCATCTCAGTTACAAAGGGCTGCGTACTTTGCATCACAAGAAAATGGTGAAAGGATTACCACAAATTGCAGCTTCAAGTATTACTTGTGAGGCTTGTATGAAGGGCATACAACATGGGACACCGATTCCCAGATCAAGTCAATGGAGAGCAACCGAAAGACTGCAATTAGTTCATGCAGATCTTTGTGGCCCTATCACACCAATTTCAAATAGTGAGAAGAGGTACATATTATGTTTCATAGATGATTTTTCTAGAAAGGCATGGATTTACTTTCTAACAAAGAAGTCAAAAACTTTCTATCACTTTAAGCGTTTCAAGATTCTTGTGGAAAAAGAAATTGGAATGTCTATGAAATGCTTGAGAACAGATAGAGGTGGAGAATTTAATTCAGCAGAGTTTGATGAATTTTGTAAGCAACATGGAGTAAAAAGACAGTTGACCACAGCTTACACCCCACAACAAAACGGAGTGGTCGAGCGCAAAAATCGTACGGTGATGAACTTAGTGAGAGCTATGCTATCTGAAAAGAAGATTCCCAAGCCTTTCTGGCCAAAGGCAGTTCGTTGGACAATTCATGTTTTGAATCGGTCACCTACTTTGGCTGTGAAAAACATGACTCCTGAGGAGGCTTGGAGTGGAGAGAAACCATCAGTAGGATACTTTCGGGTATTTGGGTGTGTGGGACATGTCCACATTCCAGATGCTAAGAGAACAAAGCTTGAAGATAAAAGTGTGAGTTGTGTTTTGCTTGGGTTTAGTGATGAATCCAAAGGATACAGAATGTTTGATCCAGTTGCCAAAAAGATTATCATTAGTCGTGATGTGGTTTTTGAAGAAGATCGTGTTTGGAATTGGGATACTTGCTATAAACCAGAACAAGTGATGGAGCTGGAATGGGGAGATAATCATGAAGAAACAGAAGCAGTAGGGGTCATGATTGACGAAGAAGAAGAAGAAGGAGAGGAATAAGAAGAGGAAGAAGAAGACGAAGCAGTGGAAGCTGAGAATGATTCCCATGTTGCTGCTGAAGGGAATTTGATAGTAAGGGAGGGCAGAATCAGATATCCTCCTTACTGGACAGCTGACTATGTTTCTGGTGAAGGTTTGTCAGAAGAAGAAGCAAATATGGCATTTATGGTGTCATCAGATCCTGCAAATTTCGAAGAAGCAATCAAGAGCTCCAAGTGGAAGCAAGCAATGGATGAAGAAATAAATTCCATTGAGAAGAATCAGACCTGGCATTTAGTGGAACTACCTACTGGAGCTAAGAAAATAGGGGTAAAGTGGATATACAAAACAAAGCTAAATGAGCTCGGTGAAGTTGACAAGTACAAAGCAAGACTGGTGGTGAAGGGTTACTCACAACAACAAGGAATTGATTATACTGAAGTGTATGCACCTGTGGCTCGTATGGATACTATATCAGAATGATCATTGTTTTTGCAGCTGCAAGGGGCTGGAAACTCTACCAATTAGATGTCAAGTCTGCGTTTTTATATGGGGAGCTGAAGGAAGATGTTTATATAGAACAACCGAGGGGTTTTGAGAAGAAAGGAAGTGAGCAGTTGGTGTACAAACTGAAAAAAAACCCTCTATGGACTAAAACAAGCACCTAGTGCTTGGTTTGGTCGAATAGAAGCTTATTTTCTCAAGGAAGGTTTCAAAAGCAGTCCTAGTGAGCAGACTTTATTTGTCAAGAGAAAGGGAGGTAAAATTCTCATTGTTAGTATATATGTTGATGATCTGTTGTTTACTAGCAATGATGAAGAGATGTTGTGTGAGTTCAAGTGTTCTATGAAGAAGGAGTTTGACATGACAGATATGGGAGAGATGAAATTCTTCCTTGGAATTGAGGTTCTACAAAGTTCTGATGGTGTGTTTATATGTCAAAAGAAGTATGCAGCTGAGGTTCTGAGTCGTTTTGGGATGGCAGAGAGCAATTCTGTTTGTAATCCTATTGTTCCAGGACAGAAAATTGGTAGTGATGACAATGGTGTTAAGATGGATGCAACTCAGTTCAAGCAAATGGTTGGGAGTCTGATGTATCTCACAGCTACTCTACCGGACCTCATGTACGCTGTAAGTCTCATTAGTCGTTTTATGGCAAGTCCCACTCAACTTCATTTTGCAGCAGCAAAGAGGGTATTAAGATATTTGAAAGGGACTGTGAATTATGGTGTGTTTTACAAGAAGGGAGGAACTAGTGATTTGGTGGGTTATACAGATAGTGACTATGCTGGAGATTTGGAGGATAGCAAAAGCACTTCGGGTTATGTGTTTATGATGTGTGGAGGAGCTGTAGCTTGGTCATCTAGAAAGCAACCCATCGTGACTTTATCAACCACGGAGGCAGAGTTTGTAGCAGCTGTAGCATGTGCTTGTCAGGCCATTTGGATGAGGAAGATTCTGAAAGAGATTGGTCATTCACAAGTAGGAGGAACATTAATACTGTGTGACAACACTTCAACCATTAAGCTATCCAAGAATTCAGTTTTCCATGGTCGTACTAAGCATATACGAGTGAGATATCACTTCCTTCGAGACCTTACTAAAGATGGAGTTGTTCAGTTGATGTTTTGTGGCACTAGGGACCAACTTGCAGACCTGATGACCAAGCCTCTCAAGTTGGAAGCTTTTCAGAAACTTCGTGAAAAACTTGGAGTGTGTGCTGCTCCAGGTATGAACTAATTGCTTGTCTATGGCAATGAGTTCAAGGGAGGGATTGTTGGGAAAAGTCAGAGTTGTTAGAATAAAGACTTATTCTTCAGGGTCTGTTAGAGTTTGTTTTTGAATTTTAAGTTATCTAAACCACTAAGCGATGTATGTGCTTAAGTGGGCTGCGATTTCTCTTTCTTGTTAGTTGTAAGGCTTTATATAAGCCAAGAGTTGTGTCAATAAGAAAGCATCATTCACACCAGTTGCAGAGTTCTTGTTTAAGTCTTAATGTACTGTTTGTGTTAAGTCTTGATACCTTTCAACCCTAATATTCTCTCCACCACATTCACGCTTCGCTTATAGTCTTTGTTTCTATAATTCTATCTGAGACTGGAGTGTTTGTTTCTTAAAAGTTAATTCTTCTAATTCCCTCGAGGAGCTGTGTGTGTTTGTTTTCAGGAAATCTTTGAAAGCCCTGAAGATTTCTTTCTATTTGGAACTCCTACCTCCTCTACATTCTTGTAAACAGATTGTTCCTCTTCACTTTACTTTCGAATTCCCATAGGCTTTCTTCATTCTTTCTGGATCTTGATTCTCAGACTGATTTCATCAAATACTCCATCATATTGATCTTCCATCATCACTTTCTTTCTCACGGTTGATCTCGACTTTTCTTTTCAAGAAACCAAGTCGATGACGTATATCAGCAGTAATCTTTTATCCTTCTCAAGAAAACCAATGTCTGAAGAGATTCTATCAATGGCGGCTTGTGTTCCTGTCCTTGATCTTCCAGTCGGTTATAAGAGAAAGTTGAGCTTTAACGAAGATACTGCAAGGTACTCCCAAAGCAAGGTTCAGAGGGTAGAGCATGAGGAGTTTTGTTTCACGTCTGAGGTAAAGCATGAAGAGGATACGAGCCTCATTCAACAGGAACTTGTTAGAGACCCGTCAAGTCTCACTCATGCTGCAAACTATCTTGAGCTCAGTGACATTCAAACCGTGAAAGATCAATTACATGTTGCTGACACCTTGATGGATTTCTCATCTTTTGTTGAAACCAGTATTAACCATGATAGCAGCACGACAACATTGCCATCATCTGATAAAGATAATGTTCTTAATGCTTGCGCTACTGATCTCGTTCAGCCGCACCTTCTTACAAACCCAATAGCTCTCATTGACAACAATGTGATCAATCTTGATGATGATGATAACGACGAGGATGAAGTGTACATCGTGATCAACTTGAGGGTGATGATGATGAAGCCGATTCAGTACTGCAGCAGTCCATTACAACAGCACAGACGATTCATCTCACTGAGGAAGTCAAAGAGAGCAGTCTTAAAGGCAACAATGATGTTCAACTTTGTCCAACAGTGACAGATTTTTCATTTTTGGATAGCAGCGTTGATAGTCAAATGCAGCATTCAGATAATGATCAGGACAGGATATATGATGATAGTCATACAATAGGGATCAGTGATGACTTAGATTTTATGAAATTCATGGACTCTGAAAAATTAGACTTCTATGGGGATGATACTATCGGAAATTAACCAGGACAGTGTAAATGCATAGTATAGTCAGCAGTGATAGCACTCATATACAAATATATATACATATCTATATTAGTGTCACGTAATATGGATACGTGTGGGTGCACGTTCCCTCCTGTTACACTATAAATGATGGATTCTATATAATACTCTACCGGGATTATTTAGAAATTGAAAAACATGTTCCGGCGGGTTAATTCCCTCCAAGTCCTTTTCTGGTCTCTTCTTTTTCTTTTTCTTTTTCACGGTTTTCAAGAAAGTTTTGGCACTTTAAAAGGGCCCGAACGACTCTAGTCTTCTCCACGAACAAACCCCTCCACTGCCCTTCTCATCCTGACGTCGGTAAGCATCATCTCTCCTCTTTCCTCTTCCTCTTCCTCTAAACTTGATCCTCTTCCACGATCTAGGTCTGTGTCAACTTCAACTTCTTTACTTTAGGGTTTCTAGGGTTTTGACGCCATCAAATTTTCAATTTGATTTCCGCGTTCTTGTTATTAGGGTTTAGGGGATCTGTGTTATTCACAAAGTGAGTTTCTTTATCGATAATTCGATATGGTTTTATGTGTATCTAGTTTTATCATTGGGCATGTGTTTCAATTGAAGTATGATTTTACCCGATCATAGTTGCATATATAGGTGCATCATTCGTGATTTCGAGTACTCAAGAATGCTCGAGAAGGCATTTTGGACGGGCTGCAATAGTTCCATTGAGGAACTTCTTCAGGTAAGTGAGTAGCAAGTCCTTTTTTTTTTTTTTTCTAAATATGGGTCGGATTAGTTATCTTTGTTTTGGTATTATTAGCTATTCTCTAATAGCATTGAATTTAAGTGAAGTAGAGTTGAATAAGTTTGCTTCATTAGATTTTGTTTGTTTTGGATTTGCCAAATATTTTGGGTGCGTTGGTGTTTAATTTTCGCATCCTTTAATTTTAGTGTAAGTCATGAGCAGTAGTCATACCATGAATTGTTCTTACATTAAAGATAACTGGACATTTTAGTGGATTATATGATAATTCTCTACTCTGAGCGCATACCTACTTGTTTGTATTTTTGTTTTCAAGGATAATGATCGGTTATCGTTTCTTGTAGTTTATGGATCAGCCAAAGTGGGATAAGTTGGACCATGATTGTTTGGTGCATATCTTTGGAAAAGTTGGGAGAGGTTTTATGGAGTCATTGCTCATGGATATTCCTTTTGTCTGCAAGTCGTGGCATAAAGCAAGCCTTGATCCTAAATGTTTGGAAAGTCTCATTTTTCCCATCATTGTTACAAATGTTTATAATACTGATGTTGAGACTGAAGACTGGACATGTGATCCCTTTCTAAAAAGATTTCTTACTGAATTTCGAATCAATAAGAACTTCTCCATCACTGCATTCATAAAGTTCATGGTCAATCGTAGCAAAGGATGTGCTACTGAAATCAGGCTACCTGTATGCACTTCAGAAGAAGCGCTGAAACATGTTGCAGCTTCGTAAGTCTACTCCCTCGAGTATTTTTTGTTGAACATAATACATTTTGTTACCTGGAAATAAAGATTACTTATCTATTTCAGGTGTCCTCGTTTAAAGACTTTGACTTTGCCCGCTGATGTAGTCTACTATAAATCAAGAATGATCCCTGATATGATTGGCAAGTGGAAAGATTTGGAGTATTTGTTAATGGGAAGCTGCTACCATGATATGGAGAAAATCATTTCACAAATAGGCCTTCATTGCAAGAATTTCTATTATTTAGATATTCGTGACTGTCTGGTTACTAAAGATGCTGCGTTGGCTATTGCAAAGTTGCCTAACCTCAAGCACATAGTCATGGTGAACACAAAGATTGAACGGGTTAATTTTGTTAGATTACTGAAGGGCTGCAAAAATCTTGTTTCATTGGATGCCAGAAATTGTCTTGGTTTCGATGCAGGTGACAGGGAAATTTCAAAACTTGCTTCTCGTATCAGTGATTTCAAATGCCATGGTTCTAGAGTTTTTGATCGCCATACCAAGGAGGGAAAATATATTTGGTTTCATGACTTTGTCTATGATGGACGCTGATGTGAGGGACACTGGTTTTGGAGTTGTCATATATAGTAAAGTACAGTAGGTGCAGATCAGGAAGCAGCTCTCAACCATCGTTTGTGCAGGACTATCAAGGGAAGAATTGAAACCTGCTATGTTGTTTCTTTAGAATACTTATATTTTGCCTGCAGCTTAATGGATACTTGCTGGAACATTCTAGTCCTTTTAGTTGTGAATGTTTTCAACTAGCGTATGTGTTGGCTTGTTTGTAAAAGTGTATGTTTTTCAATCTTTCAGGTTTTGTGCAACACTTTTGAGATTCTCATCTTATGTGCAACTCTTGTTTTTTCAAGCGACTCAGAATTCTAAACAAATTGTCAAAGCATTTTTCTCCAATGAAGCAAACCTACAAAAGTGACGAGTGGATCAATGCAATTTAGTTCATTGCTAAGTATCAAATCACCAGTTAAACGTGAAATAAGATGGTTGTGAAAAAGGATACGGGTTTGGATGTAAGATGAATAAGGTGCAGTTGCAACAAACTGAACAAAGTCCCGTGTAAATTCATATTCATACGCATATTCTCCAATTGGTAAATTAAATCCAGAATTTCTTACCCTGGTCATTGACGAGTAGGGTCTCAAATCCCAAGTCTCCAACCACTCCCACATTTTCGTGGCCGCCTGAACGATCCACTATCGTTCTAAGGTGGATTCTGGTGGCGGAGGATGCTAGGCTTGGATTGCAAGAAGCCACTCTGCCACTGCTCCCTTTCTGCTCAAAGGACTGAGGTATGATGCATTAGTAATATTCATGGGTTGGAAATGTTATACCTTTACATATCGTCATGAGTAGGCATTACGGTTCTGGGTAGAAAAATAACTAACAAGGCTTGTATCTAAGTCATATTATATCTTCGCTTTTGCTAGTTCTGAGAGTTCTGCAATGCTTAGTGATGAATTCCGGAAATGGGGCTAAAGACTCTTGCTTGAAACATAGAACTTCTGAAGATGCTTGTTAGTTTACCTCAGTGTGGCTTCATCTAGATTGTGATTTCAAGTATTGCTTTAAATTATACAATTGCATCAGCAGAGTAGTGTGTTTTTCCTTGTAATGTTTTGGCTTAGATCAGATAGTATAGTGAAAGTCCTTCAGGTGTGCCATCTTATCTGATCAGTCAGAAAGATTCGAGTAAATCAATGGGCTTGAGCGAATTCCGTAGAGAGGAGCAGAGCCAGCTAGAAGTTCATGGTCAAGAAGTCGTTTTTCCGTGCCTGAACATAGAGTTAAGTTTGAGGCTGTTTTTAATGCATTTCTTCCCCATCACAAACACGACCAACAAATGCCAAAATGGAAAGGGCTAAAAATTTCAGTACATAAGGGTGGATAGGGCTAAGACAAGACGGCCTCATGACCTGGAGCTACACAAAATAAAAAGCTGTCTAGTTTCTCCATGATCCTCTTGCCCCTTAGTTTAGTTAAGACAATATCTATTAACTAGTAAATTTTCAAAGTAGTTTTTGAGAAAAACTGAGCAAAATTAAACATCCTGAGAGCCACAAGTGGCATTCAGCATTCTTCGAAACGACCACGGACCTGTAGTATAAGAAATATAAAGATACAAAAAGCCAATAAACCCATTTGTAAGGATATCCATACCCAAAAACAATCCCTATATAGATGAAACTGTATATTGGGTGCCAATGACTACAGTCATGAAGAAATTTGCAGCAGTATGCTAAACATACCATACAAGTCTAGCAGGTGATAGTCTTCTAATCTAGTTTCTAAAATAAATGGTACTTAGAATTATAAAATTGCTTCTGAAAACTTAACATGCTTACTCAACCAAGCCACAGACGTCCAACAGGTTAATATCGATGCCTTGGTGATAGATGGAGAGAGGCAGATGCAGAGGAGAGTCCCTCATTGTAATCTGCCCATGTTATTTTTTTAAGAGTCCCATCTTTGTGTCAATAACAAATTACATAGCTGCAGGACCTGTACAAAATCCTTCATCACAGAATTGGATTGAACTAACTTCTCCTGCAGTTCCAATATTACAGACATAGTTAGGAGATTTGCAAGCTATTGACTGTAAGAAAGAAATCATCTATTTTTGCTTCCTTTTCTTTTTCCTCCATGAATAATATAATAAAAGTACATGCGACTAATAGAATAGAAATGGCATATATATTTATGTATGCAGCTAATGAACTGATGATGTTTTTCTTGAGTCAAGATAATAAATTTCCTTTTGACTGTAGTTTCGCAGATTAGGAGTGTAAAAGATCAAAGATTGTAATTTATTGTGTAAATGAATGATTTCATCTGACAAACCATCAAGCAAACAGTCCAAAATAATTTCATCTGCAACTGACAAACCATCAATATTAAAGATTGTAAGTCACTGTGTAAATGAATGATTTGTTCTTTTAATTTTTTCACAAATGATGTAATGAAAGGTAAACTTAGCACACTAGACAGAATACTATAATACAATTATCGAATGAAGTAGATGACTGACTGTATATGATTATCCAAAATAGACATGTATGGCCTGCAATGTTGCTGCCAATATTACACTTGTATAATACAGCATAGAGAAATTTTTAGCGACTAATGAAGCTTCTTTTCTTCAGAAAACAGAACCAAAACTCATAAATACTGCTTGGAAGGCTTGTAAGGTTTTGACATCTATCCAGACCTATGTATGAAACTTCAGTGAGGTATCGAATTGATGATGGCAATTCTTTTATACCAGTACCACTCAATTGCATGACATCTAAGGCCCATCTTGTCCACAATTTCCGGGAACTTCTTGAGCCTTTTGCAATCAAGAAGAATCAAATCTTCTAGAGATTTCCAGCAAACTCTTGTTGGAAATTTTTTCAGGTTAGAGCATCGATTAAGGTCCAATGTGACAAGTTTTTCAAGGAATCCAACACTAGGATCAACCTCCACTAGACTTGTACATTGACCTAGATGCAAGGACTTAATGTTTGGGATTCCAGATAAGTTGGGGACCTTTTTCAGGAATTTGCAGTTGTCAAAGTTTAGAGACGTCACCTTAGTCAAATGCTGTGATACAAAGCATAATAGAGTTAATAATCTAAATGATATCCATTAAAGAAATTTGCAACTCAACTTATCCAATTGAAATAGCGAAATTGTATATGCACACCCTAGTTCCAACCATCTGCATGAAATGGCCTTTTCAAACAAATAGATGGATGGAACGCTAAGATTGATGAAGGCAGACATGTACAGTAGCCCAGCTATTTTGAAAAGTTATATGTCGAAGTTGGCTAAAACAAGAAAAAGGGAAGCTAATTGACAGTTTCGCTATTCCAAACAGGGTGCCAATTTTCTTCAAAATAACAAGAGATGAAATGAGTATGAAGTACCTCAACTAATCCTTTTCCCAGCTGTGTGATGCAACTGTAGGGCATATTGAGCACAGTAAGTTCCTTTGGTTGAAAATTCGACGGAAATGATTTCAGCTCACACCTACCCCAATCAATCAACTTTCAGCTATTGGGAAGATAATCCACGTGTCCAGAAAGGCATGCATTACAGTTTATGAAATACTTGAGATTTCTCATGCCTGAGAAGCTTTTAGCATTCAAGGGTATCTCAACTGGTTTGGGGAACTTTACCATGATACCTTCAATTTTATGGGTTCCCTGGTATGGAAAAAGCAATGGTATTAGTAATGACATTTCTTTACCAAGTAACTAAGAATGCAAGTGTTTTAAATTTTAGTATTTTACAGCAATGAATATTGTACTCACAGAATTTTCGGTTAAAATAAGAAACACATCCTTGTGGAACCACACTCTCCTGCATTCTCCAGCTTCAAGAGATTCTTGGCGAGCTATATCTTTACCCATTTGTTCTAGCAAATTATGCATTGAAATCCTCTTGAACCGATCAAAACTTATGAGGGCGCTTTGTATGAGTACATCAAGATAATTCTCAACAACATCAAGTTCATCATCATCTTTTAGTATTTCTAGCAAAAATTCTTTTTCTTTATGGTTGAAGAAGCATGCGATGTCAAGGAAAACTTCTTTCACTTCATATTCCAATGCATTAAAACATATTCTGAAAGGTTTCTGAATCTCTTTATAAGGGGCACTTTTATAGCTATCCAATGTAGCTTGCCAACGATCTATGGTTTGGAGAGTACCAAGATGAGAACCCAAAACTTTCAGAGCTAGCGGAAGGCATTGAACATAGTCTACGGCACGACTAGCAAGTGCAACATACTCAATTGGAGGTTCATTTTTCCCGAAGGCATGCCAACTGAAAAGCTCAAGCGCTTGTTGGTCCTCTAACTTCTTGACTTCATATACTAACTTGATCCCATGACTAGTTAGTGAAGCCTTGTATCTTGTAGTTAAAATGACTCTACTTCCCTCACCAAATAAACCAGTGGCTCCTGCTAATTTGCCTAGCCAATCCAATTTATTCACATCATCAAGAACTATGAGGACCCTTTTATTTCTCAACCTTTGCTTTATAACATTGATTCCTTTATCAACACTAGTTAACTTCCAGTCCGGGCCACCTAGAATCTCGACAAGGAGAGTCTCTAGTAGCTGAACTAGGCCTTCAGGTGACTCTGACTTTTCTCCAACATTTTCCAAAAAACATCTGCCTTCAAATCTACGTGCAATTGAGTTATACACAGCTTTGGCAATCGTCGTCTTTCCTATTCCAGGAGATCCCCATATCCCGATTATGCAATGACTATTTCCACTAACACTTGAAAGTTGATCAATATCCTGGACACGAAAATCTATTCCGATAGGATACTCAGCCACATCCAAGTATGTCTCATTGAGTAGTTGGAGTGAGATCTCCTCAACTATGTTGTCGATAAATGTGAATTCATATCTACCAGTTAAACACAAGTGACGAATATATGACTCGAGAATGCAAAGAATATAAGAAAAAGGACATAATAACTAACAACTAAAAGCTATGTATAAACAGAAACTACCTTATGTCACATCTCTAAGCTCTTTACAATTATATATTTAAGGCTACTGGTGATGTTTTCTAAATGTACCAAGTTGAATGTTTGTTTAGTTGGTTTCTGCTTGAAATCTTGAATTTCAGTTTGTTACTCAACATTTCTGTTTCCGTTCAACCCCTTCAAATGTCACCAAGAATAAGGAACAGATTTAAAATGACAGTATCCACTTATTCTACCTGCAATTTCCACTTGCATTTATAGTCTTATAGAATGTACTTTTCTCTCTTCCTAAAATTTATGCAATCAGCTGGATTTTGGTTCAATCACACTATTGATGGTTTACGATTTTGTACACTTAGGGATTTTCTATCTATGTACTATGAACTAGTGTAACAGAATGGAAATTACCAGTTGTAAATAAATGATAAATATACTTACCCATGCTCCTTGTAATGCCAGCCAGACAAATTTGCTGATCTTGTGAGTGCTCTCCTCCATCTTCTTACCTTTTCCAAGTTATCTGGGAATCTCCTTTCATGCTTAGCCAATGCTTCACCATAACTGCCTTTCTGGTATCTTATATCAGCAGGATCCACCTTGTAGAAGATCGGCCTCACCATTTGTTGCTTCGACTCATTGCAGTGATGAATGTGAAGCAGTTCATCCAAGCACCACTTTGAGGATGCATAATTTTCAGAGAACACAATGACAGAGATCCTTGACTCTTCAATGACTTCGAGAAGTGAGTGTGCTATATCCTCACCCCTTGTAAGATCGTTGTCTATGAAGGTGTTGATTCCCTTTCGAAGCAGAGCACTGTGCAAATGGCCTGTGAAACCAAAGCGTGTATCCTCACCACGAAAACTCAGAAAGACATCATATGTCCATGAATAAGGGATGAAATCTGAAGTAGCAGAAGAAGAGGAGGCTTCTTGGTTGCCATATACAGATAACTGAAGTACTGAACAAGTGAACAGAGCTCAAAGACTTGGAAAGATTCACGTATGTATTATTGTTTCTCCAATTAGCTGAATTCAATTTTATAAATTGCATTACGGGAACTCACTTTTACTAAGGTGGAAAAAATAAAAAAGTAAACGAAAAATAAAAATAACAATGTACTATACTTGGTTCTTTTTGCTTCTTTAGTACCCCAGAAAGTTTGAACAGTTTTCTTTCTTCAAGAGTTTTTGAAAAGTACATACAGAGAAATCAACTTTGAGCAGCATCAATTGAAACCTACAAATTAAAGAAAAAATTATAAGATTGAATTCAAATCATAAAATACTTGAAATATTTTATCATATTAGAATTACAATAATAAACTGAAAATTGAAAGGAAGTAGAGAAGAGAAGAAAAAAGATGAAACTAAAATATTTCAGGTATTGTGTAGATTGTGAGATACTGCATACTATGCAAACTTACCAATATTTAATGTCATAGCAATTTGGAGAGTCAATGTCTTGGAAAACGATTAGTCTCTACATCAGTTTAAATAGATACTGTTTGGGATAAGGTCTCTCAATTTCTCCAGAAATTCTGGAAGTATCATTATCTATTGCAAATGAATATTTTTCTTTTTGAATTGTTTTTATTCCTTGTGTGAGTTTGTTTTTCAAAATCATTTAGAAGAAAAGGTTCTGTAAAACAATATATGTATGACGTATTCACTGCAAGGTTGTGTATGAGAAAATTTGTAAGAATTTGATCATAAATTTTGCAGAACATCCTTAAATACTATATTTTTTGTGTATTTATTTGGGATACTATCGTTATTGTTTATTAGAATCTTTAGATGATCTTTTGATGTAGCTCTTGATAACACAACATAAAGTTGTCCATGAGTAAAAACGGGTTCAGAAAGGTATACACCAACTTGATTTAATGATTGACCTTGACTTTTATTTATAGTCATCGCATAACATGGTTTTACAGGAAACTGACGACGTTAAATACAAAAGGTCATTTGTGTTCAGTTGCTGATAAAACAATTCTTGGTATAAAAATCTTTTGTCCAATATTGTTACCTGTTAGTATTTTTGCCTCAATATTAATCTGTCAAATAATTTTGTAACTATCAATCTTGTGCCATTACATAAACCAGATATTTGATTTATGTTTCTTAATAACATTATCAGCATGCCAACTTTCAAAACTAATTCGTGTGTTGGTAATCCACTAAACTCAAGTTGATTTAAAAATTCTGTTGGATATAAAAGATCAATGTTTTCATTGTTATCAGAAGCTGTTGAGATTGTGTCAGAGCTATAGTATGTAGTTTTATCACAAGGCACTAAATTTATAACGTAATTATTTATACTATGAGCAATTGAGTTTCGTGGTGTAACAATTGCACATTCTTTTAAATAATCAATATTATCTTAGTTAATATCAAAGTTAGGATAAGTGGCCAAAAAATTGATTCTATAGGATTTGTATATGAACTTATAAGTAAATGATCTGGAATTTCAATCCATGACATGTCCTTATCATCTGTATGTTGAATTGATTGTATATGCCCTTCACCAATCTTTAAGATCCAATCTGCAAAATCTGAAATATTTTTCTTTTCGTTGTCAGTGAGACCACTTTTTAATAATCTCATATTTTCTGTTAAGTTAAATATTTTGAAAGCCGACCAAAGTGTAGATCTGTTTAAAGTAGCTTCAATGATTTCTTCCTTAGTTCCTCTTGAGATAACTGGTAATATTTGTCTAAAATCTCCGCCTAGCAAAACTGGTTTTCCGCCAAATGGTTCAATAATTTGTCTGTTATTAGAGTGCGACATAATATCTTGTAGAGACTTATCTAATGATTCAAAACAATATTTATTACACATAGAAGCTTCGTCCCAAATAATTAAATCTGTTTTTTCTAAAAGTTTTGCTAGATGAGTTCGTTTTCTTATTGGACATATCGTATTAATTATCAGTAACTTTTAGTGATATTTTAAATCGAGAATGCGTTGTTCTGCCATTGGGAAGTAATAATGATGCGATACTAAATGAAGCTACGGTTAAAACAATTTTTCCTTCAGATCTCAATCTGCTAGTAATTGTATGCCATAAAAATGTCCTTCCAGTTCCACCACTACTGTGAACAAAAAAGGCTCCAGATTTTTTTTCTTCGACAACTTTTATAACATAATCATACGTTATTCTTTGACAGTTGTTTAATTTGGTTATAAAAATTTCATGTTGTTGTTTTAACAAATGTAAATCGATCATAATTAAGTTCTTCTTTTAACAATTTGTTGTTAAGTTCTGTTATTTTATTTTCATCTGGCATTGGTAATTGAAATTTTTTTAAGGAATTGGATGACATGTTAAATATTTTTTCTAATTCATATAAAATGATATTTTTCAATTCAGGTTCAGCTATGATTAGATTAATTTGGATTTTTCATTTCAGTTCGAACTTTATGTATAATGTCATCGCACATGTTAAGCCAATATAAGTCGAATAGTTTTTGTGGGTTAGCAACTTCACAAAATATAATAATTGTTGCAAATAATTGACGTAATTTTGATGATGTAGCAAAATGTGTAGAATTTGTTAAGACATCACACCATTCTTTATCGTCTCCTAGCAAACTCAAAGCTTGACATGCTTCTTGATAAGTAGAATATGGAATTCCGTTAATTGTTTTAATCAAATCATAATCTTTACATCCTTTTTGAATATTTAATAGCATTCTCATGTAATATACTTCACCTCTTACGGGATGGACATGTTGCATTCTACCAATAGTTTTATATCTTTTTCTCGGTGTCCATTCTTTATTTTTGTTATCCCAAACATATTTGGTAGGAAATTCAGCATAAGTTAACTGGTTTGCCTCTTTGTATTTCTTATTTGGTCAAACCACCCAATTAATGTAGTATGATTATTGGCATGATATTTAATAATTGACTCAAGAGAATAAGATCATTTAAAGACAATATTTTCTTCTAAAGGTAAATGAACAACCAAATATTGTACAGCGGGGTATTTTGAATGAATAGAATATTCAAATAATCTTCATACAGATTCATAAGGACTTAAGTAGCGACAATTAAGATATGTCTGAATTTCATCATGTTTATCCTCATTCAATAATATTCGAGCTCAGTCTGGAGCTTTGTTGATGTATTTAAACAAATATTTGATTAACATTGATTGCGAACACGATTCAACATTAATATGAGCATTGTATCTTAATAATATCTTAGAGTCGTAAGGTACAACAAAATTGTTTCCAATATGAACTTTATTTTTTAACACGAATTTTTTACCATCATCGCGTCTCCTATATACAGGTGGTTTGATTCCTACAAATATTGTATTAACATTGTAAGGTTTTGGGAAAAATTTGAAACATTTTCCATCATGCATGCAAGGTGCATTTAAATTAATCGGTCCGCAAGGGCCATGAATCATGAATTGACTGACAATGTCAAAGAGATGTGGATCAATATTTTTATCAGGTAATTCAACAGAAATAATAGAGTCAATATCGCTTGTTGTATAACATTTGTAGTTTTTTTTTTATCCAAAATAACATGTGAGCATGAGGAAGTCCCCTTTTTGAAACTCAACTGTGTATACATTAGCCTCAACTTCACCAAAGGGTTCGCCTGATTTAATGTATGCGATCATATCTTCTAACTTTAATTGAAAAATTCTTGAAGCTATATCTGGTTTATCTTCTTGTTTGTATCCAGGATTGTTTTGAACGTATCTTGTTATCTCGGTCCATTTAGGATTGCAAGTAAAAGTAATAAATAGGTCTGGATTACCATATTGTCTACAAATCGCCATTGCATCATAGTAATTATTAATCATATCTCGGGGACTACCTGTATGAGAGCTTGGAAGAATTATCCTTTGTCCTACATCACGACTTTCAGTAACTCCGGATGAAGAAGCACCAAATATATCTATTTTCTTTTCAATTCTATAATCATCGTTGTGTTTTCTAATATAATCTAGTTCATTCTCTTCAATAGTTGCGTAAGTATCAACTAAATATTGTTGAAATACTTTTCCACCTTTTAAGAGAGTACTTGATTGGTTAATTCTATCGTGAATTTGATATGTAATGAAATTGTGCATCGACATTTTTTTTCTTATTATAATCCTCTTCTCTAGAAATTTGCTGCAAATATAAATTAATTTTGTATCCATCTTCACCATAAGGGAAAAGTATAGGGTATATTGCAGTGACATATATTTCGGATGTATTTTAGATATTCGTTTTAAATGTCTGTCATTATATTGAACAATAATATCTTTGTTTGAATTGTATTCTCCGATATCACCGACAATTAGACCACCTATTTCTTCATTTACTGGTTGTTCATATTGTTTGTACGTTATCAAATGGTTGACAACTTAGCATAGTCATGTTGAATGAAGGTAAAGAATCATCTTCAAATCTATCCCTGATGGTTCGAAATATTTTTGTTAATTCATTGATATCATCAAACATTTGTATAAGTCCACTAACAATATCAGTATCGATTTTTTGTTTTTTGTTCGGACTCAAAACATTGATACGATTTGATATTTCACTTTGCGTATCGTAAACATATAGTTGGGTATATTTAGGTGATTTGTCATCAAGTGGTAAAACAGAACCCATCAAATGATGCACTTGTCCGCATATTTTAAAAACATAAGGTCCGGGTATTTTGTTTATGTTTTTTTCAATGGTTGCACCCATTGAAGTAAAAGCGAACATGGAGTTATAAACACGTATATTTTCTCGAAAATGTTTACTTTTTGTGCCATTTGGATCCAATAGATATTCAAGAAATGCTGGAGTCGGATTAGATGGTTCTAACCGTACTTGTCCTCGCTTACAACAACCAGTGTATACACCACGCGCGTTCTTCTCATCTCGCCAATAATATGCAGTGCAATGAACGCATTGAAAGATATTGTCTCCAAAGTCTTTGTATTCTATAATGGTACATGCAATTTCAACTTCAATTATTTACATTCATAATATGTTCAATTGTAAGGGAAAAGAATTATAATTACAAAAAAAAATAAAAATAAAATAAAATACAGAACCTTGATTCTGTTTTTGATAATGAGCTTGACCACATGGATGGAGATTTTTTACTGCAGTTTCATCTGCAATTCATATAATGGAAAACATCGACATCAATAGTTCTGTCATCAATAATTCATATAAATAAAAATAATTACGTTGCGTAACTGTAAAATATATCAATATTAAATATACTTAATGATTTAAAATTTCAAAGTTCATGGAGATAACATATATCATAATAAAGTGTCTTTGTAAATACCTACTCACGGTGAACATAAAATAAATGTACTTAGATACCTATTATATTCACATTGTCATTTGTTCTATTTTCATAAATTGATGTCCTAGCAATTTTCAACGCATGTTCATCTTCGACGGTATGATCTTCTTGGAAGGTATGTTGTTGGAAAAACTTTTTTCTTGAAGACGTTCGATTTCCACGCGGCATATCTGTGAGATGTATCATATTTCATGAATTAATGATAATATAAGAAATTAATAAAAACTACAAATGAGAAAAGAGAAACAACTTAAAATATAATCAACCATAAGCAATATATAATTAACTTTTCAACTGCAATGAAAAGACTAATAGTTCGTTAATAAAGCATATTAAAATCTGATATGTTATGATATATAATATGGTTTTTAAACGTTTAAGATTAATATGGATTTCTTAAGAAGAAGATAACATATGCATAGAACATAGCAGATAACATATGCTAAGAAGATTGCACTGTTAATATTTATTTCATACTTATCATGAGAATTTTTTTTTATATACTACCAACTGAGGTGAAGTATCATTTTGACCACAAATAGAAAGAAGAAATAAACATATAATTATTAACTGTTCATGAATTGCATCATTAGTTACCCACACTTCTTGACTATAAGTTCTACCATGGCCAAGTTTTCTTCATTTTTCTTTAATAGTTTATGATTTCTATTCGAAAGAAATTCAGACTAACTCCCACACATAACAAAGGGGAAAAACTCCCACACATAACAAAGGGGATATCTATTTAATACTACAAAAAAGAACAAAACAAAAACAAAAAAACAAAAAACAAACATCATTAAGTAATTTTGATATATGGTAATATACAAATGTAGAACCAAAAGACCATAATAACTACGAAAGTATGATTTCTTTGGCATATTATAAAATTATTAATATGATTATTCAATCACTAATAACTTCTAATATCCTAAAGGACGGTAAAAGAACAGAGTTAAAAAAAACGGGAAGAGAAGAGAAGAGAAGAGAAGGGGAGTAAGTTTTAGTACTTATTAGTTTATGCTTTCCTTTGTGTCTTCAACCTGATAAATCCCTTGCTTTACTTTGCCTCAAGTAATATACTAAATTTAGAACTTATATCAAAATCTGTGCAATTGGAAAACCAATTTAGTTCAAAGGAGAAGTACACAGGGGTCACCTAAACTTATAACTGGTCAGATACCTGGAAATTCAACAACAACAAAATCTTTTGAAAATGAAATCTTGTGACATTCATCAAGTACTTCAGGTAAAATATTTTTTAAAACATAGATTAGGAAGATAATAACACTTCTAAATGGATCAATTATTCATTTCTCACGTACAAAATCAGAGTTTGTGATCATATAAAGTGCTTTTGTAGATGGTAACAGGTGAAGGATTATGCAAAGCTTAACATTTGCTCAATTAATTCACATTCTAGACCAACCACCATCCCTTTTCCCCAGCATAATGTGAGGGTTACCATCAACAGTAAAGAAACCTAGCTAAAAATTAATTAATACTCTCCATTTTTTTTCTTCAGATGTTGATCAGGAAGACACTGTACTTGAAATTATATATCAGAACTGCTATGCCAGATGCTGAAGAGATGGACCAAGCATGAAAGCTTACCACTTTAACTGAATTAATTGAGCTTGTATTTGATTCTATGTTACCAAAACAACATGATGACAGTAATATGCAGTAATAGATTACAGCTATTCAATAATTTTTAATTTTGAAAAGTATATGTTACTGGGAGTGTAAGCTTCAACTTACCAAAAAATGATACGCACTTGATTGCAACTTTTTAATTTTTAATTCAATAGCTGTAAATCTGCTCAAGATTACAACTTGATTGCAAAAACAACTATAATACCTGCAGGAAAGGATGGGTAAAGATTAGAAAAATTATTCAACAACTATTCTCTGTAATCTAATATCTATTGCAGGAAAGAAAAAAGGTACCGAATTTAAAAAATCATGGATGAAGTTTTAGCCCAAACATCCAATCTACACGCATCAGTGTAGATGGAGGAGTGTAAGTTAATAGATAAAAAAAATAATTCACAACCCACCTGATTGTTGTCAAGAGCGAAGATTATAGTTGGTGGTTTTGAACAGTGGAGGAAGGTACTGAGATCAAATCTGGAAAGGATTTGGATTCGGTTACTAAGTATAGACTTGCGAGCTAGATCAATGGATTAGGAGCGAGAGAACAAAGAGAAATCTTAGGCGACAGAATATGAGAAGAGCCTTTCTATATATAGAGAAATCTTGGGCGGTAGAGAAAGCGAGAGGAGTCTAGAGAGACAGCGGCAAAGAAAGCGAGAAAAATCTAGAGAGATTGAGAGAGAGTTCGCCCAAAAAAAATGATCTGCTAGCGGACTCCGCGCCCTTCTCTTGGGCGGAGAAATAGAAAAATCTAGAGAGACTAATAGTGATCCCCCAGCGGACTCCGCGTCCATCTCTGGGAATGAAGAGGACAGAAAAAAAAAGAGTGATCGGACTCCGCGCCCTTCTCTTGGGTGGAGAAATAGAAAAATCTAGAGAGACAGAGAGAGTTTGTCCAAAAAAAAATCTGCCAGCGGACTCCGCGCCCTTCTCTTGGGCGGAGAAATAGAAAAATCTAGAGAGACAAAGAGAGTTCGTCCAAAAAAAATGTCAACGGACTCCGCGCCCATATATGGGAAAAAAAAACAAAAACAAAAAGAGTGATCGGACTCCGCGCCCATCTCTGGGAATGAGAGTGAGAGAGTTTGTAAAAAAAAAAAAGAGTGATCGGACTTCGCGCCTTTCTCTTGGGCGGAGAAATAGAAAAATCTAGAGAAACTTCGTCCATACAAATCTAGTGAGAGTGAGAGAGAGTTTAAAAAAAAAAAGTGATCCCCCAGCGAACTCAGCACCCATCTCTGGGAACGAAGAGAACAGAAAAAAAAAACAGTGATCGGACTCCGCGCCCTTCTCTTGGGCGGAGAAATAGAAAAATCTAGAGAGACTTCGTCCATACAAATCTAGAGAGTTTAAAAAAAAATAGTGATCCCCTAGCGCGAACTCCGCGCCCATCTCCGGGAACGAAGAGGACAAAAAAAAAGTGATCGGACTCCGCGCCCTTCTCTTGGGCGGAAAAATAGAAAAATCTAGAGAGACATAGAGAGTTCGTCCAAAAAAAAAAACCAACCCCCAGCGGACTCCGCGCTCATCTCTGGTAATGAGAGTGAGAGAGAGTTTGTCAAAAAAAAGAAGAAGAAGAGTGATCGGGAGTCCGCTGGGAGACTTCGTCCATACAAATCTAGTGAGAGTGAGAGAGAGTTTAAAAAAAATGATCTGCCAGTGGACTCCGCGCCCATATATGGGAATGAAGATGACAGAAAAAAAAACAAAACAAAGAGAGTGATCGGACTCCGCGCCCTTCTCTAGGGCAGAGAAACAGAAAAATCTAGAGAGACAGAGAGAGTTCATCCAAAAAAAAACGAACCCCCAGCGGACTCCGCGCCTATCTCCGGGAACGAAGAGGACAGAACCGTCATTTTACTGTCATTAGTAAACAGTAACTTCCCCTGACGAAAAATAATATATGTTAAATAGTTAATAGTGTACTAATTATATTTCTTTTTTCAATTTTCATTTTCCATGCTAAAAGTCCGAAAATTCTTTTACGCACCGAAACATACTTATACCAAGAACAAATCCTATGATTTGATCATCTCTATGACAGTTCGGTTGTGTTTGGGTTTGATTTACATGTGTGAATTCTGAACTGATGAAAAACTTTTAAAAAAAAAAAAAAATCGCTCGTATCGTACAGATTAAGGTGCATGAATGGATCGAATCGGAGTATCTTATTTCGATTCATGCTCAGCCCAATCGCAGCACCACTATATGTGGTAATGTGGAGGTTAATTCAATTTTACACCCTGATATTAACCATTCACCTTTCCTCACCCATAATTCACCCGAATATGAAAAGCAGAACAAGTATGCAGATCAAATCATCAGAAGTGCTTTCCCTGTTCCCTGACCCAAACCATTCATCTTTCCTTAGCGGCTTACCCAACCCTAAACCTAAACGCAACACCCACGAGGCCCTCCAGCAAAAAGGCAATAATAGAAACCTGCTAACAATCATAATACTTGACCAGTCCTTTGATCTAAAACATGAAGGACAAATAATGCATCAAGACAAGTCATGTGATCCAACTCCATTTTCTTATAACAGTACACTGTATAGTATTTTAGTCATAGAAAAGTGATGGCCACTGCCCATAAGAAAACAAGTGAAAGTGAAAAGCAAGCTCACAAGGCACGGGGAAAAATCCAAGTACCCTAAATCACCTTAGAACCACCACATAAATGTGGAACTAAAGGATTCCCAGTTAATTACTACAGATGCAAAGCTTGAAGTAGCAGTTATTCAATTGTATTAACTCTACACAACATGAACCTCCATTTCCTGCGCCTGAAACATGATATACAAAGATTCAGTCTCATAATAATTCATAAACTTGAAGAATAAAAATGGTTCTTCAACTAAATTCTTTCAAGCTTATGGAAAAGTGTAATTGGCACAAGAGGGCTGCCTGCTTCATTTCCTTCCTATTCTTTAATTTGTCAGTGACACTACCCAAACAAACACTCGAGGCACCATACTAACACTCTAAGGACGACAATAACTATAGAGAGACAATAATCGACTCTGCAGTGCCAACTAATTAGAAGAGCAGATATGCATTTGTAAACACTACGCCTACAAACAATTTGGTCCAGCATATTATGTGAATACATGTAGAAGTTTTCTGTAAGCAGAACAAAGTCATGTCCTTACCTATAATTAAGAGCAGAATTGGCCGCTAATAAAGAAAAAATTTGAGCTCTCTGCTGAAAATTTGAGAGAGCCTTACACAGCCATTTTCATTTCTATCTTCTCATGAGGATCATAACCACTGAGTTCGAAATCAGCTGCCACAAAAGAATCTATATTCTTTTTCTCAGGATTAATCTTCAAAATCTGCATTTAAATGGAAGTATGCGAATGTAAAAGAACAGTATGGGTGAAAATGAGAGAAGAACCAGATCATTTGTGTAACCTTATTACACTTACTGGAAAAGGCTTGGGCAGTTTCTTAAGTTGCTCCTCTAGAGGCCTGATATGAGTGCGGTAAACATGAGCATCCCCTAAAACATGAACGAAATCACCTGGAACAAGATCTGCAGAACACAAAATGGTATTGAAGACAATATATAAGTAGACAACATTAGAATTAAGGTACAAAAACCTCCGAGTGGCCAATGAACACAAAGGTCAGAAACTAAGATCTAACCAAATACTAATAAGGCGTAGAGAATGCATACCACAAACATGAGCAATCATGCATGTCAGAAGCGCATATGAGGCAATGTTAAATGGCACGCCCAAGCCCATGTCAGCAGAACGCTGGTACATTTGGCATGATAACTCTCCTTTGGCAACATAGAACTGCAAAGACAAGATAGATGCATGTAATAAACCAAAAAGGGTTATGATAAAGAAACAAAATTGGTACTTGTTTGCGTCACAAACCTGAGCAAACATGTGACAAGGTGGGAGGGCCATCAATTTGAGATCAGAAGGATTCCAAGCTGAAAGTATAATCCGTCGATCATCAGGATTATTTTTTATCTTGTCAATAACATCTAATAACTGATCAAATCCTTGGCCAGTGTAGTCAGCATGCATGTCAGTGTACCTATTATTCGAAAGAGAATTAGGTGGACTTGAAGCTAGACTTCATTACTGGAAAACTAAAAGAAGTTTACCAACCTGGCACCAAAGTGTCGCCATTGGAACCCATATACTGGTCCCAAGTCGCCCTCCTCCCTGCCAGTTAAACCAATGCTGAAACAGAAGACAGAAATGTCCTATTAAACTGCAGAAAACAAATTACCATCATAAACACACAAACACCCAGATGAGGGAAGTACAATACTTGCCTATCAAGGTAGTCTCTAGATGCATTTCCATCCCATATGCGAATGCCTTTCTCCTGAAGAACCTGTGCATATCACATTAATTACTTTGCATTAAATTCTCTTTAACCACTACATTAATTACTTTGCATTAAATTCTGTTTAACCACTACATTAATTACTTTGCATTTAGAGACCAGCAAGGTGGCGGCTATTTGTTTAAAATACAAATAGATGATTCCTTTTCCAAGCGAAATAAGAGCAGATTTAAAATGCAAGAACTTCAAAATGTCAACCTTTCAGTGGCTCTTAATTCACAATCTATAGGCATAATCCAAGATATGGTTGACTCAAATATCACAATAAGTCATCACTTCTAGCAAAATATTGTACAGATTCTCACATTTTGATAGATAAAGCTCTCAGACTAGCAAAACCAACTTGCTTCAAGATAGTCCATTAAGATGACGTAAAGTATATGAAAGAAGGAAAACAATATATATGGTTTAAAGGGTTCAAAAAAGGAGAGTAATACCTTTGCGTTGGTTGAACCACTAAGGAACCACAGAAGTTCTTCAACAACCCCTCGCCAAAATACTTTCTAAGAACCAAATTATCACAATATACGTCAATACTATATTGAGATAAAAGGAGAATTCCAATACTGTAACTTTGTGCAAGGAAAAAAATGGTTTCAATTCATTTTCATGAAAGATGAAACCAGTTTATAACAGAGGCATACAACTACTGACTAGGTGTAGGTTAACAGGAATAAAATAAAGATCTAAGAAGATACATATGCATGCCTTGGTTGTTAGAAGAGGAAAAGTTCTGCGCAGATTGAACCGCATCTGTGGAGATACAAGGAAAACATGTAACTATACCTGAACAGTATTTACTCAATGGACTTTTAAAAGGAAAATAAACTCCTCTTCTTTTCTTTTTTTCAGTTTCAGCTTGACATTACCTGGCAACCAAATTTTGATAAAGTACCAGTCCCAGTCCTATCATCCTTAGAAGTACCATCTGAGATTATTTCTTGAACCAGATTTAGATACATGTACTCCTCATGTTTCTCAAAGATCATCTTGGGGAGGAAAGAGAACTTCTTTACCTCTTTAATGGAATCTGACCTACTATTACAGTTCAGATCATTGTTTTCACACAGGGATCCAACTTCAGAACTTCTCACACGTACATAAGTTGTGAAGGAATGACGAATGCTATTCTCCACCTTGGGAAATGATGAATACCATGGCTGAAAAACTGCGGAATCAATTGCAGGGATAAAAGTGTCGCATTCAATGTTGGTCTCTATTTCTGTAATGTGGATTGCATCACATCCAGGCCCATTGAGAGCTTCCCTGGATACATAAATGTTCATATGAATAAAAAAGGAAAGAAGAAAATGGTTTCACTACCAAAGTAACAACAAAATTATACCTCAATATCTGGCCACCTCCTATGAGAAACACTTTGTCAATTGACAGACAGTAAGGAGAAGAAGCTAACAGCTCCAGAGCAGAGGCGATGCTCCCACATATGACAACATTCTCAGCAGTAGCAATATCAAAACTCCCAGAACGAGTCAGGACAACATTAAGGCGTCCAGGTAGAGGCCGATGCTCAGGGGGAATGCTCTCCCATGTTTTTCTACCCATTATAATTGCATTCTTTTTTCCAGGATCTGATGTGGTCACAGTGACCTCCTTAAAGAACTTGAGATCAGAAGGCAGTCTCCAAGGTAGTTTCCCATCCTTTCCAATACCCATTTGTCGTGTTGCAGCCACAACAACTTGGTAAGTCCTCTGTGGATTCAGCTGGGTGTTGCCGTTGCCGTTGCCGTTGCCGTTGCCGTTTCCATTTGCAGTCACTACTTCACCAGCCATTGTTGAATACAAAGAATGACACAAACTCAAAGATAGCACCTTCAAACGAGGACCGCACAGCCAATATTTCTGGAAGTGCGGCAAAGCCTACAATATTAAGACAAATGTTAAAATACGTGTACAATATGGATGGATAATCAAGCCAGCAAAAGAGATTGGTGATAGTGCATAAAATCCTTTGAAAAGAAAAGGTACATAAAAACGAAACTAAGAACAGATACTAGCCTGTATGTTGATAATCTAATTCCAAATAAACCAATCTAATTCCAAATAAACCAAATCTAATATACCATACAAAAAGCACAAACAAGACAAAATCGGTGCTAGCAACACTAATACAAAAAAAAAAATCTGCAGATGAATGAATGAGAACAAACACCTTGCGCCTTGTGGAAAGCAGAAACGGAATTCAGATTTTCGACTCAGCAACCGCCGGTCAGGAAGAAAACCAGAGCAAAGCACCCGGCCGAAGACGACAGTAACCAAACTCTGATTTGGAGTTGGGTTTCCGGGGAAAGCTCAAATGAAATTGGGGAAAGCTCAAATGAAAGCTACAGAATGCGCTCCTATAATCCTAACAATTGTTATTATTGGCCTCCTTGAAATCACTTTTCACGAAAAATCAATAGCATCTCCGGATTGCCTACACTAAAACTCATTCTAAAGCTTCATCACAGTACAGATTACTCCCTAATACTAAAACCAAACCCTAAACCCAATGCAAAAGTCAACAAAATGCAACAATTCTTCAACAAACTTCTCATCATAAAATTAAAATAAATAAACCCACCACAATATCAGAGATGAAATAGAAACAATAAAATCACCCAATAAAAAAAATACTGGGAATAAAGTTGAAATGCGAGAAGGAACTGACCGATCTCGAAGCGAAGAGCGAAATTTTGGAGAGGTGGGGAGAGGCAAGAGAATTAGGAATTAGGGTTTAATGCGAGCTTTGGGGGGCAATGTTAGAGTAGAATAGAATTATGGTAAAGGAAAATAAAAGAGAGAAAAAAAAAGGAGGGAGGAGGAGCTTTCCTTGTCGCTGTTGAGTTCTTTTTCTTGTTCGCTCTCTTTCGTTCTCTGTGTGTCACAGTGGAGTGTTGGAGGGGGTTGAGGGGCAAAAGAGGAACAACAGAAATTAACTGCAATGCTGTGACGTGGGCCGAGAAAGTCCAAAGAAGCGGTTGACGCGGAGTTTCGCCAAACTCATATTGTGCTTTAGAATTTTTTATGCACGGATATTATGTTTTAGAATTTTTTATATATGACGTGTAAATACTCGACATCATTTTAATATTAATAAATTACATATTAGTTACAAACTAAATATCAATTGATAAAAAATTCATTAAACATATATTAAACAAATAAGGACAAATATTTACAAATAAAGACAAACTGTTATATTGTTGTCATGTGACATTACACATTTACAATTTTGTCCTTAAATAAAACATATTTCCTTGCTACTGCTATTGCTACTACCTTCGACTGGAAATCTGCTGTTACTGCTTCTGACTGGAAATCTGCTGATAATGTCGCTGACTGGAAATCTGCTGCTACTGTCACCGACCAAAAATTAGCTACTATTGTACCTGCTACTGCCGCCGACTGGAAATCTGCCGCTACTGTCACTGACCATAAATTTGCTGCTATTGTACCGACCAGAAAATTTCCTGCTACTACACCGACCGTTTACAAACGTTCTGCTACTGTGAACTGAAGAAGCTGCTACTGTCAACTATTTACAAATGTTATGCTACTGCCGTCATTTTAACTTTTCTGCTACTGCCATTGTTTTGAGATTGAGTTTTTTTTTTAATTTCTCTTTTATTTGGATACTTCTTACCCATTATTGATATCACCGGTCTTTGTTTTCATTTGGTAATGAGATCCATTTCGTGGATGCGGAAGATTTTCCAATTTCTTTTTCTTTCTTTTTTTGGGTAGGCTTTCACTCATTAATCATCATGTTTCTATTTCAGCTCTCCGCTCTCCCATATATGGAAGCCTTTAAGCAACACCAGAAACTACTTCTTTTAAAGGGGAGGACGTACAGAAGGGAGTATTACAAGGTAGTGATGACTGATGACCATTGTCCACTATTTGATGTACAAGTTCTCATGGACAAATCTATGGTAACCTTAATTGTAAAAAATTGAATGCATGATTTGACACATGGCTTTAAAGGATGAGACGCAAAGGCCCTGAGTGGAATTTTTTTTTTTTTCACTAATGTTTTCATGCGGTAACAATTACAAATATATGTACATGGTTAATATATTTAACAAAAACTAAACAAGCGCATACGCGAGTAAGACCCTTTCGCATACGCATCACGCGTGCGGGAAGGCTAGTATGACTTTATTGAAAATGCGAGGGTCCCAATATATAAATGGTTAAGATTGGAAGTCTATTACAGCATAGAAGAATTTCCCTTTTATCTTTCTAAATTTCTAAACACCTGAACTTTTCTTTCTTTAGTTATATTAAGGTACATTTTGGTGACACAAAGACTAGCAGCATTATGTGGCGCTCACCGTCAACTCCAAACCGAGTTCTCTTGGCCTCTCCTGGCAGCAAGCCACGTTGAAGCTTGAGTAAGCTTTGCTTGATTACTACAACGACATGTTGAAGCCTCAGTTTGAGGCCACATTGGTGATTTAAAGCCAGGTAAAGCGTAAAGGCTACCGCGTTTCCCTCTTCCTTGTCTGGTTTTCATTAGTGAATCGAAGCATGTATATGTATCGTTCGTCACAATCCAGACATGCATTTGGCTGTTCAAGCAAAATAACATAACAGAAAGTGGTTCTTCCTCTTGACTCTAATTCTTGGACTGAAATTTGTTCAACAACTCCATGAGAAATGGTACTGAAATTCACCTCCATCAAGATTTTACAACTACTCGTCAACTAGATTTTTAAGAATTGGTATATATCCACTAAGGACTGGGAAAAGGTGTAATGAAAAAGCTTCATTTACATGCAAACCTATCAACAAAAGATCCCTTTTGACACTAACAACAAACCTAACTGAGCGAATCAACTAACCTATATGTTATGCAACGCCACTTGTAAGCAATCTGAAAGTAGCTTTATGTAATTAATCATAATTAATGTCATTACCTGCAGCTGGTGCAACTGGAACATCTATATTGAACACGCTCCAATGTATCTGCAACTAAAAATGCCATAAATTTCATCTTCTTGGTGAAGCATATAAAGGAAACTAGATGAAGCATATAAAGGACACTAGATGATTCAGTGCTTCCATAGATGACAACTCGAGTCAAGTGCGTAAACAGAGGCGACATAAAACTATAAAAGAACAGGAAAGAAGAAAAAAAAACAAACATAAATAAAATCTGGTCCCTTTAACGGGCTGCCTGACTACTGAGCTCCCGCAATCAAAGACCCTCAAAGAATCTCATATGATCTTCAAATGTCTCTGCATGCCTGATCTTTGACACTGATCCATCTTCTTCAACCTGGAAATATTATAAAAGCTCAGAGAAATAAGTAAAGAGGCTTCAAAAGACTAGTTTTTGGAAAGAGCATAGATGTCAGTATCGGTTTGTAGAGACAGTTTTCAATCAGAATTCCTTACCCAATACTCTGGAGGGCGCATTTTAAGATTGTAAGTTGAGGCCATGCTCATGCAGTAAGCACCTGCATCATGAACAACCAGACCAGCTCCCTGCAATGGGAAACTCAAGTTCAGAAATCAAGCATTGAAATCTAAAGGAAAACTCCAAAACACAACACCTGCGAAAATTATCGTCATTTGCTCCCAAACATACAACATAAAATGAGAAAATATCCCCTGATTTTCCCTTCAAAAGTATAACAATTCACCTTTGGAGGAGTCGGAAGTTTTCTCTCCTTCCCTAAAAAATCTGCAGACTCGCAGACAGGGCCAACCACATCAAAAGTAGAAATCTCAGCTTCATGTGGTGCAGGAGCAACTAGTTCAATATGCTGCAAGCAAATGCCAGTAGTCAATTGTGATTCAAACTAAAAACAAAAAAGATAGTCTAAAAGACACTATTGAGTGCAATAATTATCATGCAATTATCATAATTTTTTAGTCAAGTTTAGTTTATAAGATGAATTAAAAAAATTTCTGAAGTTTCCTATGCAAATGCCCCAAAACATAAATCTGTCATGTGTTATGAAGGGTGACTAAGTGTCAAAGGGGGATGGAAGGTTTCAAACTCAGCTCTGGATGTGAGGAAATGCTCACTGCCACTGGAGCTACAAGTCTTCATATAATAACTCAATTATCCTTAAAAGCTACATCTAAAGTAATAGCACCAGACAGAAACCTAGAGCAATGATGCAAAAGCTGATAACAGCTTTGGACAAAGTGGAAAGATCCATCAAATCAACCAAATGAAAATTACGCAATGCAGATAATATGCTCTAAGATCCGACACATGGCTTACTTTTATCTTTACTGATACTTTGGAAAATCTCAAGTGCCATTGCTAAAGAATTTTAATCCAACATTAGTGTAATAAACTTGGAACTTACTTGATAAGCATCATAGAGACTGGGACGAATGAGTTCAGCCATGCTTCCATCGATCACAATAAAATTTTTGGTGCCATTCGTTTTCACCCCTGTTACTCGGTTGACCAGACAGCAAGAATTTGCAATAAGTGACCTTCCGGGTTCAATGATAAGATTTAGATCTCGTGATAGGACCACCTCCCGAACCTAAACCATCAACATTAACGTTGATAAGCTTCAGGGAAACATCATCAAGATAGTAAGCTCTGCTAGTTGTTTTATTTTATTTTAAATACCCACAAGGTATCAAGGCCTCTTTACTAATTCAGTCAGGATATTCAAAAGAGATTGTAAGAGTTATAAAAGATCAATATAAAACCTGATATATTGGTACCACTTAAGAAGCTTGCACAACAAAAAATTACAGATGACAGAACTAATCTATTTTAAGATTATGAAGACAGGGATTTACTCATAGTACTCTTCATTCGTTTTATACATGAGCAAGCAACTGCCATGCATAGGCTCAACATTCTATAATCGAGATTGCAAGGTGCACCAAGTGACGTATGTGCACAGACACACATACAATTGCATACTTAAATAAGAAAAACAAGATTAAAAAAAATGATACTCACAGTATTAATGAGATCTCTGGGTGTTGGAAGAACAGCACCAGTATGATAGTAATCTATCCCAAGACCACCACCAATGTTTAAGTAATTAACATCAAAACCTTGATCTCTGATCTTGTCAATGTACTCAACCATAAGAACTGCAGCATCTCGAAATATATCCACCTGATAATACAAAGAAAAACAAAAGAACAAATTATCTTACCATAACGTACATTAGTGGCATCTACTTTTGGCTATGATTTTATTACCATACACAAGCACAGATTTGTAAACAAACTAGTTGAAACTTTATCTAACGTTATAAGAGTACATGAACACAGAGTCATAATCGTACCTTTGTAATGGTGGATCCAAGATGGCAATGGGCCCCAACAAGTTTTAGCTCATCAGGATGTTTCTTAACCTCATCCAAAAACCATTGCAGCTTCTCATTTCTTATACCAAATTTGGAATTCTTGTTTCCAGTGGAAACATAAGGATGGACCTAAGAGAATAACACATGAATCAAATATATTAGATTAAGATTAATGTAACAGTCAAACCCATTATTATGAAGAACATCAAAACCAACATCTAAGAAATAGTGAAGTTGGAGAAACTAGTGGATTAGGGGTGCTAAGGGTGGGGCATATAATACACATCAAGCATGTCCTAAAACATACAAAAATAAAAAAATCAGAAAATGTGATTATAGAGTTCATCTTCGTATCATAAGAGCTTCAGCATGAATATCGCAAAACACAATAATGTGTTTCAGATACATAATATATTTTGAAGTCCTAATCTTGCTCAAAAACACTACGCATTCGATATGTCTAACTTCCTAAAGGCTATGAGTATGGGAAATCTTCATAATGTATATACCTGAGGGTCTACATCCGGGTTAATTCGAAGTAGCACATTGACCCTCTTGCCAGCAATTCTCGCAGCGGTGATAATATTCTCCAAGTCGAACTCACTATCGACATTGATAAAGACACCCTCTTGGGCAGCCAAAACCAAGTCATCCAACAACTTTCCATTCCCATTGAAAATACACCTGCTCAAGGTATTATTATTCAAGCAACAACTCGAAGTCACAGTTAAATAAAAAACATCACTAGATGCACACATTGACATTCTGTTGATTAAAAAGCTACGAAAGTTACATATGGGTGAATAGGTTTTACCTAGTTGGGTCAAACCCAGCTCGAAGAGCCAACCTGAGCTCATTCCCACTAACGAGCACAGCACCACAGCCTAAACCCCTCAAATGCTCCAAAATCTTGAAGTTATTGTTGGCTTTAATGGCGTACCCAATAACAGACTTTAAACCCTCCAAGGCGTCTTTATAGGCCTCAACGTTTCGGGTGATCTGGGGCTTGCTGTAGAGGTAGAAAGGGCGCTTCTCCACGGACTCCATGACGTCCTGGACCTTGAGGCCCTCGCAGTAGAGAAACCCATCAGAGGATTTGGAGAAGCAGTGCTTAAACGGCACCGTTTGAGGGGCTTCTTGGGCGAGGACGGCTTTGAGGAGGAGGGGTTTAAGGGAGGGTTTGAAGGGTAGAATGGAGTTTCGGGAAAATGGGTTGCGGGGGAGAGAGTGGTTTAGGGGTTTGGAGAAGGAGGATGGAGGGTTGAAGGTAAGGTGTGCAGCCGCCATGTTCAGAAGCGAGAGGAGTAAGACAACAGTATGGTGTGCTACTCTCGACTCAGAGGACACTGCTTTAAAGTGAGAATCGCAAAGCAGCTGTTTTAAATCAATATATAGTCTTATTCCTACTTCTTACTAATTTGATATCTGCCCGTCTAGCTCAGTTGGTAGAGCGCAAGGCTCTTAACCTTGTGGTCGTGGGTTCGAGCCCCACGGTGGGCGTTGTGTTTTACTTTTCTGAGTTAATTAACTACTTTAATAAAGGAAATGATAATACTCATTTACTACTAATAATGAATAAATTATTATTTAAAATCTTAACAAACAATATTATTTTAGAACTATTTTGCTCTTACTTTTTAAACATGCATAGAGAGAAAAGACTTGGCTAAAACCTCATCGGACTTCGGTCGCCAAAATCTGGGAAAAACTAAACCTTTGTCAAAGGACAAAAGAGTAACTAACGCATAAATTACTTCATTGAGAACTTAATCATATGATGCTCCTCTGATAAGCATCATAATCGGAGAGACTTGATAAACATCGCATTCCAATATTTTTCACATGTTTCTCAAAAGTATATTTAGGCAAAGACACAAGTCTGTCATGTGTAATGATTAACCAAACACATACATGAATAACTTCATGTTTGAGCAATGATCTCTGCATGTGACATGCGGTGCATACGATGTTACCTCGTTAAAGACCTTGCCAAGTAAAAACCCAGTGGGACAAAAAGTTTTAGTCTAAGGAAAAAAGAGCACAACCGCACCCTTCATATTTGATAATAACATATATAAGTTAGACTCCCCCTGAAGTCTGCACCTCCCCGTGATTCTTACTTCAATCATAGGAGTTTAGATAACTTAGCATATCAATACTCTTTAACATGTCTTCAAATGTTGCATCAGACAATGATTAACTAAATCCTGTTGTATTGTCCTCATTCTGATCTTTTACACATTGATCTTGAGGAGTAGGCTGCTTAAGAACTCAAAACATAAGTTCGCGCTGAAAATCAGATTCTCACGCAGCATGACTTTCGGGGACTAAAACAACCATAACTTTCACTAGGAAACGATTCTGGAAAGTAGACATTCATACCTTGCCAACCATATATTACACATGTCCTTGTTCGACCCAAGCTATTCACAAAGCTACGTCGAAGTTGGCTCTTCAGAAAATACAAATTTTCTGATTTCACTTTTGATGCATCTTTCATTATGCATAGCTAGCGATTGCATGGATAACATTCATTCTATCTGTTTACGCCTAATTAATATTTTACTGGACAATAAATGTCTATGTGAATATTAATTAAATCTTGGTCCACATCACACCGGCGAGCCCAAATTATTTAGGTTTACAAGTGATGGCCCGCCAGTGAGATCATGTGAGCTGGATGGCAGAGTTCGCATACGGAATGGACATCGCATGGAATTAAAGAAATGGACTTCGCATAGGCTAGGCTAGGTGACACTTTGCGTGGGAGTGGAGTCCTAGGCGAGGAGAATTACATCTAGGCGAGGCGGAGTACATTTAGGCGAACTGGTCCGCGTAGGAGACTTTGCCAAGAAGGGGAGGCGAGATGGCTCCGCGTAGGAGACTTCGCAAAGAAGCAACAGGCGGAGTCCGCGTGCACCACATTTATCGTTGAAGACTCTTACAAGTCTTTGACATGCTTTGGGCCAATCCTTGTGGCCCTTTTAATGAAAAAGCATTTTAGGTCTCGCAAGCTTCAGGGCGGACGAGATGGAAGCAAGCTTCAGGAGCTCGCGGGATGGTTTGAGTCCGTGGCCCGCGCGAGATAGGTTTCCACAAGGACTATGACACCCCGCGGGGTAAAGACATTTTTAATGAGTTCGCATAAGACTCTACAGTTGAGCAGTGCGGAGGCGGTGACCTATGCGAAATGTATTGTGCGAAATGGACACACGTCACGCAGATGGTTGTTTCACACGGGTGAAGCAGTATCCTTATGATATTCGGTTTCAGAGTCCGACTTAGAAAGTAATTACTTCTGGCAGAAGGCGAGCCACTATATAAAGGGGCTCGAAACTCTTTACTAAACCCTCTCAACACACACAAATACAACAATACAATACAAACTATCAACCTAGTTGATACCTTCGAGCCTCTCGAAACTCTAACCCTAAGCGCGTCGCCTTAGTTCTCAGAGCCCTTTCAGACTCTACTCTGATCACTCCTGATCCTTATTGGTTGCTCTGCTCGCGACATACAGTGAGTTCGAATCGCAGTGCTCGTAATTCCTCATCCGCGAGGTGACACCGGAATCCCTCCCTTTGATTAAGAAGTCAAGACCCGATGCACCCCACTCTTTTTCCTCGTCCGCGAGGTGGCACGCCCGCATTCACACCATTATTTACTTTTGGTACCGATAAGTACCTCTCAACCCCTGCTGAGGATCGTGGCCAAAACAGTGGGACCGGGAGTATGAGCGATTCACCATAGGGAAGCCAGGAGAATGACCATATAGAAAGCCTCAGCTTTCTTGTCTCAAGCACAAATCACCTCGGTATAAGCCCCATAACAGCGCGGCTTGCCGATCTCTCACCACAGAACAAGTTGTTACTTAGTTTGGTAACCTAGACTTCAGCGATACCATAATGGTAGGCTCACAGCCGACCTAAGACACAGGATCTGCCTAGCCTATAGAGCAAATCCTCCATATGTTCTAAGGGGACATACATGCTAGGGAGAAACAGGTCGGTGGGGGCACTAAACCTCCAAACCCCCACGTTTGATCCTTACTATCAGAGGCAGGAGGAAACAGAGGCCGCACCGAACTATGATGATGTCAGAGCAGTAGAACTGACTGGGAAACCATTGGCTCACAAATTGAAGAATCTTAAAATGACCCGCGAGCCAATCACCATCCAGTCTTTTGCATGGACCAAGCCCGAATACGAGTCATACACGTATGACACGAAAAATGCCCATCTGGTCTTCAATGACACTTAATCGAGGTGAAGTACGTGCGCTTGGATCACAAGATCCCATTCAAGGAGGAGCTGAAGGACAAGAAATATTGTACCTTCCACAATGTCTATAATCACGACATTAAAGATTATGTCAAGCTTTGAGACCAACTGCAGACTTGGCTAAACTCTAGCACCCTGAAACTGAAGACGCTGAGGAGCACAGCCTCGCTGGTGGATGTGGACCCTTTTCCGCCCGTGGTCGGTATGGTCGAAGTGAAATGGACCGACCAGCCAGAGGAGAACAACCACCGCCGGGTGTCGAAGCCAGGCCAACGGAGAGTCACATTGGACCTGTCTGAACACCCAGAGGATGAAAACCCACGCTAGGCATCTAAGAGAGACCGCAAGGAAGGCAATGACGATGCATTCCAGCCATCTCGCCAGTATACCTACAACGTCAACCTCGCACACGAAGTTTTAGACGACCTTATTGATGGCGAACCACAACTTCGCATGAGAGGTGGCCAAATAGCCAGCTTTCTCATGCGAGATGTATATGTGGACACAGGTCAGACGCATGGGGGGCTAGGCGTAGCTCACCTTCCTTCTTTATTTAACCACCATGGTCAAGGGCATGATCAACTCAAGTTTTGTCCAATTACTGGACATCATCAGGAAGCTACCATAAGACATAACAAGCTTAATTATATATGGTGTGGTGGTATTAGGCCAATCTGTGGCTTCACATTCCAATATAATTGAAGTCTCTACATGCAAATTCAAAGGCCAAATTATGGCTTTAGTATTGTATGTGGAAAACGTTTTTACACCCAGAATTGCAAGTTGATTATACATGGGTGTAACGTCGAGTACTCTCAGTGCCATCTCACTCTAGTCTGCAGCAAGGACTTGGCGACATCTGAGCATGATGCTCATGAATGTTATATATCTGCATCAGGGGCAGAGGTGGATTCGCTGGACTATAGCGACTCCAAATTTGATTTTGACACAGAGCCAATTTATGATGAATATGATGAAGACTATATGTTGGTGTGTCTGTCTTATAATCATATTCCACAAGAGTTCAATCTCAATGAAGCTCTTGATTTGGTCCATTTCCATGACTAATGCGTGGCTATTCCCGATGAGACCATGCACTATGAGATCATAGTTGGCGACAAGGCAGATCTCAACATCATACGATCCACGAGAATGCAGTTGAAAATCATGCTTGGTCAAATGACAAAGATGCTTGAGAGGCAACATGACAGTCCCTACGAGCTACTTTCTTCAAATTTTCATGTTGTTGAAGCACATCTTAGCTCAACACTTGGAAATCCTCAACAGCGAAAGTCTCACGTTGGAAACATGACGACATCGAAGCTTGGAGTGAAGCATTGGTGGCCTCCGCCGTGGCCTAACGAAGGGTAACTAATCAAGCTATTGTCACACCCCAACTTGAGTAAAGGTATAATCTCGAGTTGAGATGTGAATCACACTCTAATTACAGACAGTTTAATATCCATAATTAAAATGAGACTGATATCATTACATTACGTAAGAAAAGAAACGATCGCACCTTTATTTATATTACAAACCTTTAAAAAGGATGCTAAAAGCACACAAGTTTAAAGTATTTACAAACAAACAGCAAACAAACCAAAACAAGAATAGCGTTACTCCTCATAACGTCTATTCTTTATTCAATCTCTATTTACAAATAAAAATAATAAGGTTCTAATTTACATTATAAGATTTCCAAAACACTTCGAGAAAACACCTGCAATGGGTTTGAATGGGGTGAGCTACACTTAACAATACTAGATAAATAAATATAGCACATCGCAACAATGGCAACGAAACAAATAAACATATTAAGAATGCAAGTATGCAATGTTCGACTCAACTCTTCCCACTTCACATCACCCTCATAAAACTCTTCTCATTTGTTAGTCATCTTGTTATACTCATGGTCTCCAAACCCGAAACCCGATTAGATAGTTTTATCGACTCCGGCGTCGATGGGGCTTTACTCCCCTCTTCGTGCACATGTGGGCTACCGTAGGTCTTGGATGCCCCGTGAGGAAACTCAACTACACAAATGATTTCCTAAGAGCAAATATCCCATACAATCCCAAAAACTCATTCCTTTTTCAACTTCCATCATGTACTCACTTTTCCCACAATGTCATGTAATAATAAATCAAATAGAACATGCTTTCATATATGAGCATATCATAATCAAATCAATAAGCATAATCTCCAATGATCATATATCTAAGTCAAAAGAACAGTTCAATATCAAAGAATGCCAACAATATCGCACACATCAATGTCAAACAATTCCAACAATAGCCAAACAATTCAAGCATAATCATAACATAAAACAAACACCCCATCAAACCCTACCTCGAATTGCGCAGTGCAAACCCGAGCTCTAGCTCCGTTGCCTACTCTTGTGGATCACCAACGACCTCCTCGGAACCTTACCAAATGGTAAAGTACACACAAAGTTAGTAACTACCTTAAAGCAACTCAACACAAGGAACTTTCAATTGCCAAAAAAAATATAACTTAATGTCGTAACATTAAGCAATTTACTGTCTGGACACTTTAACAAACAAAGGATCCGAAGTAAACCACAAGTAATCCATCTTAACACAACTAGTACCAAAACAGTTTCCTGACCCAGTCCCTTTCACAATGGAATCTAGGTAAAACCATAAAGAATTTAACTTCGTGGTCTTCTAAGGAAATAAACTAGACATCCTAATGAAGATCTTAGAAGTTGAATCACCTGAAAATGATTTTTCTAGAAATAGTTATGAATTTTGAAAATCTACTGATATGCACCAGTAAAAACAGATATAGCTGTGTAAGTGACAGATTTGAGCAAGGATTTTCACATACCAAAAGTAACCCAAAACTAACGAAATTTGGTACGTATATAGATGGATATATGAAGTTTACAATACCACTTTTGGAATCGAAAACAAAGAACTGAGCTAAAATTTATGATGTTGTAAAGTTGGTCCGAAATCATGGTTTTTTTTGCACTTTTCTGGAAAATTTCCAACAACATGAAATTTCGAATTTGAAGACTTTGATTCGATTTATGGAGTAGTAAAAGAGATTATAAAGCTTCAAAACAGTTAGACAACATTTCCAGAGTTCTAAGATGTTCCTAAACACAACCAACAATGAATCAAAAAGATCCAAAATCTGATTTGGACACCCAACTCAAGAACATCTCAAGAACTGAATTCGAAAATACTAAAGGGGATGAGAATTCTACCTTACACAGAGACCAGATCGAACTAAGTTTCCCTCTCACACCCACTAAGTTTCTATCTGTTTTTTCAAAACTCTCTCTTTGCTCCTCCCATCTGTTTTTGATCGAAAACCACCCTCCTCTTCTCCCAATCCATCCTAATCTGCTGCTAGCCCAACTCTCTAGGCTCTCCTATGTATGCCATCTCTCACTTTGCATGCGTGCTGAGAGAGAGCACGACAAAAAGAGACTGATTACTGCGGTCTTACTGAACGTAGTAATAAAAAAAAAAAATTTGACAAAAGTAAAAATACCTAAAATCTCAATTAAAACTAAAAATAACCTAATAAAACAAACAAAATAGTTTAGGATATTACAATCTACTCACCTAAATAGAATTTCGTCCCGAAATTCGAACTTACCAAGAGTAGAAAAAAGTTCTAGATACTTGTTGCGCATTTCAGTTTCCAATTCCCACGTCTCCTCTTGAACATTTCCATTTTGCCAAAGAATTCTGACCGAAGGAATTGTTTTTGTACGCAAAACTTGTTCCTTACGATCTAAGACTTGAAGTGGCCTTATTTCAAAAGATAGCTGCTCATCCACTTCGAATTCTCCCCAATCAATAACATGAGTAGGATCTGGATGATACTTCCGCAACATTGAAACATGGAATACGTTGTGAATATTTGAAAGTTGAGGTGGCAATGCTACCTTGTAAGCAACTTCTCCAATTCGTTCCAGAATTTCAAAAGGTCCAACAAAACGCGGAGCTAACTTCCCTGACTTCCCAAATCTCTAGACTCCTTTACGTGGTGATACTTTAAGGAAAACGAAGTCACCGACCATAAACTTTAGGGGTCTACGCCTCCGATCAGCATAATTTCTTTGTCGAGTCTGGGCAGTCAGTAGATGTTGCTTGATAAGTTTAATCTTCTCAGTAGTTTCTTGTATATAGTCAGGTCCAAGCAATACAGTTTCACCCACTTCTGTCCAGCATAATGGTGATCTACAAGGTCTCCCATAAAGAGCTTCAAATGGTGCCATTTTGATACTGGACTGAAAACTATTATTGTATGCAAACTCTGCTAACGCCAAATAATCTTCCCAGCTTCCATGAGAATCTAGCACACAAGCCCTCAACATATCTTCCAATATTTGAATAGTTCGCTCAGACTGACCGTCTGTTTGTGGATGAAATGCAGTACTAAAATTCAACTCCGTTCCCAAAGCACGTTGTAGGCTTCCCCACAATTTAGAAGTGAACTTTGAATCCCTATCAAACACAATAGACAGAGGAATCCCATGAAGCTTTACTATTTCCTGGACATATAATTTCCCAAGAGCTTCAGTGGAATCTATTGTCTTAACTGGGAGAAAATGTGCAGACTTTGTTAAACGATCCACAATTACCCACACAGAATCCTTTCCTTTAGGTGATCGGGGTAACCCGGTCACAAAGTTCATAGTTATATGATTCCATTTCCATTCAGTTATTGGAAGTGGTTGAAGTTTTCCTCCGGGTTTACGATGTTCTGCCTTCACTTGTTGACACGTCAGACACTTCGACACAAAAATCGCTATGTCTTTCTTCATAATACCCCACCAAAATTGACGACGAAGGTCATGGTATAACTTTGTCTCGCCTGGATGGATAGTATATGATGAATAATGTGCCTGACGAAGAACTTCATTTCTCATATCAGCAGTCTTCGGAACATGTAGTCTTCCCCAATATTTTAATCCCCCATTTTCCTGGAAAGTCCATCCTTCTAGTTTCTCTCCATTTCTTATCTTCTCAATTAATTCTTTGGAGGTTTCATCCTCTTGTTGCTTCTCAATAATTCTCCCCATCAAGGTAGGTTGTGATGCCATATTGTACAGATGCGCACCACCTTCGTGCTTCTTGACATAAAGTTGATACTCACAAATGGATTTGACCATATTCCACTTTTGGAGTTGCATACTTGCAGAACAACCATCCGCTTTTCGACTTAAGGCATCCGCTACTGCATTAGCTTTTCCAGGATGATAATTCAATCCAAAATCATAATCCTCAAGATACTCCATCCAACGTCTTTGTCTCAAATTGAGCTCCTTTTGAGTGAAAATATACTTCAAGCTTTTATAATCGGAAAAGAGCTCGAATCGTTCACCATACAAATAATGTCTCCAAATCTTCAAAGCATGAACAACTGCTGCTAACTCCAAGTCATGAGTCAGATAATTCTTTTCATGGGACTTCAATTGACGAGAAGCATAAGCCACAACTTTCTTACGTTGCATCAGTACACATCCTAACCCACGCAATGATGCGTCAGTGTAGACTGTATATCCAATGCCCTGTTCAGGAATTATCAAGACCGGGGCAGTGGTTAAACGAACCTTTAGTTCTTGAAACGCCTCTTCACACTCCGCTGACCATATGAATGGGACTCCTTTTTGTGTCAATTTGGTCATTGGTGCAGCTATCCGAGAAAAGTCCTTAATAAATCTTCGGTAGTAACCCGCCAAACCCAGAAAGCTACGTATATCGGCAACAGTCCTAGGTTGACTCCAATTCAGTACTGCTTCAACCTTTGAGGAATCTACAGCTATGCCTTCCTTCGAAATTACATGGCCAAGAAACTTCACTTCACTTAACCAAAATTCACATTTGCTAAACTTAGCAAATAGCAGATGTTCTCTTAATGTCTGCAAAACAATGAATAAGTGTTGCTCGTGCTCAGCCTTTGATTTGGAGTAGATGAGAATATCATCAATGAACACGATCACAAACTTGTCCAAATACGGCCGGAAAACACGATTCATCAAATCCATAAACACTGCCGGCACATTCGTCAAACCGAAAGGCATAACGAGAAATTCATAATGTCCATACCGGGATTTGAATGCCGTCTTCTGGATATCCTCCTTCTTGACTCGTAGTTGATGATAACCCGACCGTAGATCAATCTTGGAAAAGAACTCACAACCTCCTAATTGGTCGAATAGATCATCAATCCTCGAAAGTGGATACTTATTCTTCACAGTAACCCTATTCAATTTCCGATAATCGATACACATACGAAGTGATCCATCTTTCTTCTTCACAAACAAAGCCGGCGCACCCCAAGGTGATACGCTAGGGCGAATGAATCCTTTGCTCCGTAGTTCATCAATTTGAGCTTTAAGTTCTTCTAATTCCTTTGGAGCCATTCGATAAGGAGGAATGGAAATTGGTGTTGTACCAAGGAAAACTTTGATAGCAAATTCAACTTCACGTTCTGGAGGCAACTTGAACAAATCCTCCGGAAAGACATCTTTGAACTGATTCACAACTGGAATTGGCTCAATGTCTACATCCTTCGTCTCTGCCAAAGCCAAGTTGGCAATCATCATTGAGTAATTAATACCTTTCTTATCAAAGGCCAACTGAGGATTGCTCTGTCCTTGATCCCCAATAAAGGTAATAATTTCTCCTTCCTTTGTTGTTAATGTCACTGTCTTCTTCTCACAATCAAAGAGAGCCTTGTAATGAGAAAGCCAATCTATCCCCAAGATGACATCGTATTGTAACAAGTCCATTATCATCAAGTCGAAGAAAAGTCGTCGACCTGAAATTTCTACCATATAGGATCTAGACACCTTACTAACTCTCATACTACGACCTATAGGAGACCCTATTACCAACGGACGTGGTAACGACTCGTACCCTAATCCCAAGGAAAAAGCAAAAGATGTAGATATGAAAGAATGTGTAGCACCAAGATCAAACAAAGTTTTACCCCATGTATTAAAAATTGGGAGTGTACCTTCCACAATAGTATGATCATAAGGATCCTCCATGTTATTCAAACTCCCCAACTCGACTTCTTCTTCTCCTTGGAATTGCTCAACTGCTTCAGCTTCATTGCCCTCGAATTCCTCCTCACCATAACCCACAGCATAAACTTGGCCTTGAGCTGGATGACCCTGCCTTTTTGCTCTAGCTTGGGGTCTAGCTGCAGTTGATTGATCAGAAGAACGGGTTGCCTGTTGTTGGATCTGTGGTCTAACCCAATTCTGTTGTGCCGGGACAGGGGCACAATAAGGCTGTGGTGGTGTATAAGATTGGGGTCGGGCAGTAGGGTATTGGGTAATTGGGGCACGATATGATGGTTGTGGGGCCTGGTGTGCCTGATATGTTTGCGACCATTGACAACCTCTTGCAAGATGTCCTTCTTGTCCACATCGGTAACATTTTAAGGGAGGACGAGGATATCGATTGTTGGACAGATATTGAGAGATGTTAGGCCGTTGACGTTTATTACTTGGTCCAGCTCCTACCCGACTAGCCTCAAACATAGCTTTTGATTCTCGCATCATCTGTTCAGCCATAAGCGCACGTTTTACTACATCAGTATACCTATCCAGATTGAGCATCATTACCTTCTCCTTGATTTGAGGATACAGTCCTTCTTCAAAACGCCTTGCTTTAGCATTATCATCTGGGATAAGCTCAGGGGCAAAACGCATTAATTCCTCAAATTTAGCCTGATAATCTCCAACCGGCATATTCATTTGTTGAAGAGTGGAGAATTCCCTTGACTTCAGACGACGCTGAGTGGAAGGAAAGTATTTCTCAAGAAAAACTCTCTCAAATTCAGCCCATGTTGCAATCACCGTATTTGGAATACAAAGTACGGACTCCCACCAACGGTATGCCTGACCATCCAGATAGGTACAAGCAACAGTCACTTGTAAATCTTCAGGAATCCTCTTGTTCGTCAAACTTCTTTTCATCTGACGGACCCATTCTTCAGCAATCATTGGATCGGTGCTCCCCTTGAACAGAGGTGGCTTTGACTTGCGAAACTCACCTTGGATCCTTAGAACTCTATCTTCAGCATTCTCAGGTGGAGCTCCTCCATGGTTATTTCGAATTGCATTAGCCATATCTTGAATGGCTGCAATTATTCCAAAGTTGTTTCCGATCTCCACATTACTGTGACTCCCAAATTCCTCCATCTCGAATCCAAAAGAAAATAAAGAAACTAAGACGAAAATTCTACCCAAGAAAAAAAAATTAAAAGTTAAAAGGCAAAGTTAAAATCTCAACCTATCTTAATAATAGAGTCAATATCAAAGAAAACTAATTTCAAGAAATCAATAAACAGAAACAAACTCCAAGAAACAAAATACTTTATCTTACATATATATAAACATTACAAAAAGAGTTTACATAGTTATAGTTACTGTACACACCAAAACAAAACAAAACAAACATACAAATCTAGGGTCGAAGGACCTAGATTGTTGTCAAACCTGTACAATTGTACCATTACAGAAAACTTAAGTTCTAAACGTCATCATCATCCGACAAATCTATCACAGAAGTGTCAGAGGAGATATAGGTAATAGAATGCACAGAACCATCATCTTCTGCGTCAGAAAGCTCTTCATTAATAGGTACAACTAAAGCTTCGTTAACAGGTGTAGTTAAAGCTTCATTAATAGGTGTAGCTAAAGGAGGTTGGGAAGGCTCCGAAACAACTTCACTTGGATCCTCCATGGGTTCATGGTTAGGGTCTTCTTCATCTACCTGAACTTGATTATTAACAGACTCACTAACTTCATCCTCCATTGGTTCGTAGTTCGGATCATCCTCCTCATCTTGTTCTTCATTACCTCCGACTTCTGCGCCGGGTGGAGGCCATTGAATTCCACCATGTTCAGCAACATCTTCTTCTAAATGATGATAAAGATTATCAGACATCTCTTGAATTCTTTCAGATCTCGCTATGTCTTGATCGCGCATGATACGATGCCTAACAACCTGCCTTTGCATCTGAGGTGTATAGAACATCCACCGTTGCCCTACATCTCTTATCCGGTTTCTCAACCTCAACGTGGCCGCAGAACAGACACGTAGATGGTAGTCAACTTGATCCACGGGCCTCGGTCCATTTGGCCTAATCTCGAATTCACCGAATGTATCTTCACTTTGAACCGGTTCCATACCTATACATCAAAATGTAAGGATTCCAATACATAAAGATGCATAAATAGAAGGAATGCTGTCCTAAAATTTCAACTTTCTAATTCCTTAGGAGCTTAACCTAATGCTCTGATACCAACTTGTCACACCCCAACTTGAGTAAAGGTATAACCTCGAGTTGAGATGTGAATCACACTCTAATTACAGACAGTTTAATATCCATAATTAAAATGAGACTGATATCATTACATGACGTAAGAAAAGAAACGATCGCACCTTTATTTATATTACAAACCTTTAAAAAGGATGCTAAAAGCACACAAGTTTAAAGTATTTACAAACAAACAGCAAACAAACCAAAACAAGAATAGCGTTACTCCTCATAACGTCTATTCTTTATTCAATCTCTATTTACAAACAAAAGCAAGAAGGTTCTAATTTACATTATAAGATTTCCAAAACACTTCGAGAAAACACCTGCAATGGGTTTGAATGGGGTGAGCTACACTTAACAATACTAGATAAATAAATATAGCACATTGCAACAATGGCAACGAAACAAATAAACATATTAAGAATGCAAGTATGCAATGTTCGACTCAACTCTTCCCACTTCACATCACCCTCATAAAACTCTTCTCATTTGTTAGTCATCTTGTTATACTCATGGTCTCCAAACCCGAAACCCGATTAGATAGTTTTATCGACTCAGGCGTCGATGGGGCTTCACTCCCCTCTTCGTGCACATGTGGGCTACCGTAGGTCTTGGATGCCCCGTGAGGAAACTCAACTACACAAACGATTTCCTAAAAGCAAATATCCCATACAATCCCAAAAACTCATTCCTTTTTCAACTTCCATCATGTACTCACTTTTCCCACAATGTCATGTAATAATAAATCAAATAGAACATGCTTTCATATATGAGCATATCATAATCAAATCAATAAGCATAATCTCCAATGATCATATATCTAAGTCAAAAGAACAGTTCAATATCAAAGAATGCCAACAATATCGCACATATCAATGTCAAACAATTTCAACAATAGCCAAACAATTCAAGCATAATCATAACATAAAACAAACACCCCATCAAACCCTACCTCGAATTGCGCAGTGCAAACCCGAGCTCTAGCTCCGTTGCCTACTCTTGTGGATCACCAACGACCTCCTCGGAACCTTACCAAATGGTAAAGTACACACAAAGTTAGTAACTACCTTAAAGCAACTCAACACAAGGAACTTTCAATTGCCAAAAAAAATATAACTTAATGTCGTAACATTAAGCAATTTACTGTCTGGACACTTTAACAAACAAAAGATCCGAAGTAAACCACAAGTAATCCATCTTAACACAACTAGTACCAAAACAGTTTCCTGACCCAGTCCCTTTCACAATGGAATCTAGGTAAAACCATAAAGAATTTAACTTCGTGGTCTTCTAAGGAAATAAACTAGACATCCTAATGAAGATCTTAGAAGTTGAATCACCTGAAAATGATTTTTCTAGAAATAGTTATGAATTTTGAAAATCTACTGATATGCACCAGTAAAAACAGATATAGCTGTGTAAGTGACAGATTTGAGCAAGGATTTTCACATACCAAAAGTAACCCAAAACTAACGAAATTTGGTACGTATATAGATGGATATATGAAGTTTACAATACCACTTTTGGAATCGAAAACAAAGAACTGAGCTAAAATTTATGATGTTGTAAAGTTGGTCTGAAATCATGGTTTTTTTTTGCACTTTTCTGGAAAATTTCCAACAACATGAAATTTCGAATTTGAAGACTTTGATTCGATTTATGGAGTAGTAAAAGAGATTATAAAGCTTCAAAACAGTTAGACAACAGTTCCAGAGTTCTAAGATGTTCCTAAACACAACCAACAATGAATCAAAAAGATCCAAAATCTGATTTGGACACCCAACTCAAGAACATCTCAAGAACTGAATTCGAAAATACCAAAGGGGATGAGAATTCTTCCTTACACAGAGACCAGATCGAACTAAGTTTCCCTCTCACACCCACTAAGTTTCTATATGTTTTTTCAAAACTCTCTCTTTGCTCCTCCCATCTGTTTTTGATCGAAAACCACCCTCCTCTTCTCTCAATCCATCCTAATCTGCTGCTAGCCCAACTCTCTAGGCTCTCCTATGTATGTCATCTCTCACTTTGTATGCGTGCTGAGAGAGAGCACGACAAAAAGAGACTGATTACTGCGTTCTTACTGAACGTAGTAATAAAAAAAAATTTTGACAAAAGTAAAAATACCTAAAATCTCAATTAAAACTAAAAATAACCTAATAAAACAAACAAAATAGTTTAGGATATTACAAACTAATCAAGCTATGATCCCTTCTTCTCTTTGCTCCTTGATTTAAATTCAATCTTTACTTCTGTTTTTTCTTTTCGTTTTTTTTTCTCATATTGAAAAAAGAAAATACAAAAAAAATCAAATAGCAAAAAACACAAAAAGAGATCCTTGGTCTTGCTGAAATGCAAGACAACGTTCTTGCCTATGAAAGGCTTGAACTTTATTTAGGAGCCTATCCCTGAGGCTTGACGACAACAAGCATTCCATATGCCTTGAATTGCTGCCTGCGAAGTCAAGTCAAAGAAGCAATACAACTAGTTTGCAATGCTGAAAAGTTGCAGCAGACACTACTGGACAATCAACTTCGCGGTCTCAATTGGAATGATCTAAAAATAATTAGCTGGCGAGCCTTATATCAACAGAAAACCCTGGATGTGTAATTTCTAAAGGATTTTACGGTTTTTCATTTTAACATTCATGGAGAGAGTTATAGTAGTTCAAATGCTGACAGGTCAGGATACGCGCGAATTTGCAATATGTTTTTTCAATGTGTTTTCATGACCTTGCAACATGCTTTCTTTCACTGGGGGCATACTAAAGTTTTGATGTCCTTCATTCTTCTCAATAATCGGCGAACATACATCAAAACCGGAGGGCACATTGGGGTAGATGTGTTCTAGAAATTTCAGACTTTAGACCTTCTTTAGGTGTCTTCGTCATTATTTAGGCCAATTCCTGTGGCCTCTAAAAAAAATCAAGATTATGTGGTTGTTCGCTGACCCTTTTGTGTGCTTCTCATTGGTTTGCACTGGGGGGGCAGTGAAGTACATGGCCAATGTCATTCCATGTTTATCACCAAGTTGGTTCGTCATCGCCAAGGGCTCGCGAATGGCCATTTTTGGAATCTAGTCAAGGCAAACGTCTGCTCGAGATATATCCATTCAAGATATATCCATGCGAGCTACATCCTCTCGCGGTATGTGCCATGTACCATGTCTTCTTAGTAGAGTAAGAAAATGCAGGTGAAGAGCAGGCAGTGCAGGAGAATTGCAAGCGGAGTACACGTTAAGTTCAAGTCCAAAGTGCTTAGTTATGTTAAGATCATGATTAGTACTAGGTGAACCGTACAGCAGGTTCGCTACAATGCTTTGCTGGGTGCTTGGGTTTCAAGGCCTATTCACAAGCTTGTCTACCACACTCGTTTTTATGTATGACCCAAACCAATACTAGTGGCTTTGGAGCAACATGAAGATAAACCTCTTCAGTCATTATTGACATTCATGACTTCGAGGCTGGGGAGCAATGTTTACGTCCAAATTAATATTTTACTGGACAATAAATGTCTATGTAAATTTTAATTAAATCTTGGTCCACATCACACCGGCGAGCCCAAATTCTTTGGGTTTACAAGTGATGGACTACTAGTGAGATCATGTAAGCTGGATGACAGAGTTCACATGCGGAATGGACATCACGTGGAATTAAAGAAATTGACTTCGCTTAGGCTAGACTAGGTGACACTTCGCGTGGGAGTGGAGTCCTAGGCGAGGAGAAGTACATGTAGGCGAGGCGGAGTACATTTAGGCGAACTGGTATGTGTAGGAGACTTCGCCAAGAAGGCGAGGCGAGATGGCTCCGCGTAGGAGACTTCGCGAAGAAGCAACAGGTGGAGTCCGCTTGCACCACATTTATCGTTGAAGACTCTTACAAGTCTTTGACATGATTTGGGCCAATCCCTGTGGCCCTTTTAATGAAAAAGCCTTTTAGGTCTCGCGAGCTTCAGGGCGGACGAGATGGAAGCAAGCTTCAGGAGCTCACGGGATGGTTTGAGTCCGTGGCCTGCGCGAGATAGGTTTCCACAAGGATTGTGACACCCCGCGGGGTAAAGACGTTTTTAATGAGTCCGCATAAAACTCTACAGTTGAGCAGCACGGAGGCGGTGACCTTTGCGAAGTGTATTGTGCGAAATGGACATGCGTCACGCAGATGGTTGTTTCGCACGGGTGAAGCAGTATCCTTGTGATATTCAGTTTCAGAGTCCGACTTGAAAAGTAATTACTTCTGGCAGAAGGCGAGCCACTATATAAAGGGGTTCGAAACTCTCAACTAAACCCTTTCAACACACACAAATACAACAATACAATACAAACTTTCAACCTAGTTGATACCTTTAAGCCTCTCGAAACCCTAACCCTAAGCGCGCCGCCTTAGTTCTCAGAGCCCTTTCGGACTCTACTCTGCGGGGTAAAGACGTTTTTAATGATCCTTATTGGTTGCTCTGCTCGCGACATACCGTGAGTATCGAATCACAGTGCTCGTCCAGAATCCCTCCCTTTGATTAAGAAGTCAAGACCCGACACATCCCACTTTTTTCCTCGTCCGTGAGGTGGCAAGCCCGCATCCGCACCATTATTTACTTTTGGTACCAATAAGTACCTCTCAACCCCATGTTGAGGATCGTGGCCAAAACACTATCATGTTGTATTCTATGTAGGGATTGAATAAGCCCAAATACTTTGAAGTATTGAAAGGATGTCCTCATGGCATTCTATTGGCGTTGTGTGGGCGCATAGTTCCACTTAGCTTTACAACTTTTCAAAGCGAATGAGAGTTCAAGTATTTCTTTGTCATCTTCCTTTAGAAGAAATAGATCTCTCTTTAGAGTAAAGACTTTGACTAATCATGGGAGCCTAAACCGATTGATAGAAAATCATCATCAATATGGTCCTCGAGTGCCTTTTCGAGACCGTGTCTTTCCAAGATCTTTTTCATTCTTAACTTCAGATGTTTGATACATATTGGCATCTTTTAGTCCATCAAGAGTCCATGTAAATTTGGAATGAACATGCAAGGGCATAATTCACCATATCCCTTGCCAATCAAGTAGTTACTTAGTGTGTGTTCTAACTTCTCTCCCAAACGCATGCTTCTGTGGTATGGAGCCACTTGATTTGGGTGAATGAAGTCTATTCAAAACCTTCATGCATATCTCTGATCCCATAAAGATGTTATTATAACCACATTTATAGGCTGTATGTTGAGTTATATAGAAACTACCAAACTGACAAAGTAGTGGAGTTCAATGACATCCATTACAAGAGTGTATCTTATCGTAGTCGATCACATTGCGTATTAGTGAGAGACCTTGCGTCATAAGGTGAATCTAAGCTCTTGTTCTCATTATGTTTTCTAACAAAGATATATTTAATAGGGTTTACACTTGCGGTGTCAGCATCACATACCCAAGAACCTGCTATCTCTTTATTTTGAATCGTATTGTTCCATTAGGCCAATATACTACGTTGGTTTATCAACGAAGTCTGGTTTGATAGATTTATTATCTCACGTCCTCATGTACACTAGTGTAATACTTGTAGAGATCTTTATATGGATTGGATTTAACATTAAGATGTCCCCCAATGATAATCATAATTCAGACTTCATGAGACAAATTTGAGTATTATTGATTGATGGATCAGGATTGTGCCAAGTTCACTTTCTTCCTAGTGCGAGAAATTATCGAACCTAAGAGCCTCCCCCCTTCCTTTGGGATCCAGGGAGTCACACACATGTGACACCATGTTGCCACATTACGGCGTCACCATTTCACCATCCATGATGATGGCGCCAAGACCATCTCCTTTAGGTCACACCATATCCTTTTGATATATAAGACATCAATCCTTGCAGATTGCAGACATATTTGCAGCATGTGATCTTGTCACTTCAATACTTCAATTGTTTGGGATCAAGATGAGACTTAGTGGGGACAAACCACGATAATTCACATCGTTCCATTTGAAAACTTGTGTTCATATCTCCCCTTAACAATGGGAATATTGTCTCATCAAAGCAACAATCCGTAAATATAGTGGTAAAATAGATCGTCTTTCGAGGAGTCTACATAAGCGGACTATAGGTAGAGATTCATATCCAACCTAAAAACTTATTCATCTCAGAGAACTCATCATTAGGCATTGTGGTAGTGAAATTTGGCACCTTGCCGAGTTTAAGCATTGGAGATCCATTTCATCCTACAGAGCTCAAGGATTGAAATTCTGTGTCAGTCCTCGCACATAGTTAAAAACTGTCATGCAATAAATTCAATGATGGTGGGTGGTAGACAAATTAGTAAAGCTGCATACGATATAACCGTAACGGATGTATTGGTGCGCATTGACCAATCTCAAGACTATTATCGTAGTTATTTTCTGTGAGACCAAATAAGTTATAAATATCAATACTCATTTATATGTAATAGTCATCAACCCTTTGATAAAAACTTCTTTAAGAATGGGTGATGAGCTAGTAGAAGTATAAACAGCATAAGTAGACAATAGTGTAACACGTGATCGGTGTGCTAATACACTTCAACCAGCACCATAAAATATATAAAGTGTCAGCAAGTTGGTTGTATCTGTTTACATAATCCATTTTCAAATTTGTTGTAAGAATTAAATGTTCTCTTTTATGTCATAGCGTAGGAGGGTCCCGCTCCCATTTAAGCTAAAGATCAAGCTTTACAAAATGAATGATGAGCATTAGAAAAGGCCAATGACACATCGAGGGAAAGACGGTGCATCTCAATTGCTTGAGCAATTAACCAGATGGCTTCTAGAACCTTGGAGCCATGTGCGTGTGACATCAATGTCTCTAGGGAGCCGCCACTTACAACCATGGTGTCACCACTTACAAATATGTTTCTTTTTCTAATGTAATCAACTCATATGAAATGTATCTCAAATTTTTTTTCTTATGTTGTTATCAAGCAGAGCAAATAGACTACACTTACGAAGGAAAAAAGAAAAGCCAGAGGTATTCTTTAATTCTCTAGCATCTGTTTGGTAAATGAATTTTGTTTGAGAAATTTTAAATACACAATTCTAATATCTTAATACACGCCCTTATTATTTTATATTTCACGTCAGATTTTATAGGTATGTTTAATTACAAAAATATCCATAAATTATTAGGAAAAAAAAACTCCATCTTCCCTAAAACCTAACTCTTCTCCACTATTACTACGCATAAAAAAAACATCTTCTTCAAAATTCATCACTTGAATTTCGACTACTGTCGTAATCACGCATGTACTATTTATCGATTCATTTGGTTTTTTTTATCAACTTTAGTTTTTATTTTGCAGACTTCAAACTAGTTTTTATGCTATTGTACTTCTACTAGTTCCTTAACTTTGAAAAAATTATGTATGTTCAATATTTTTTTTTCTGTAAAATTTTTTACCGGTTGATGTCATATTAGATATTTGGAGTTTGATTATAATATTACTCTTTTGATTATGAATTAAAAAATATCAAGAAAAAATTTATAACTCGATAAAAAAAATCTAACAGAAAATAAAAAAAATGCGTAAAAAGAGTTATGAAATAGTAAATATATAATAATTATATTAAATACCAGATTATTATTAGTTTTAAATATTAAAGGTATTTTAGACAATTTAAGATGTGTATTTAATATTGTTAAAATAAAAAATTAGATGAGTAGTGTTATTAAGTAAGAAGTATGTAATAAGAGGTTATGAGTGTGTATTTAAAATTACTCATTTTGTTTAGCAATACTTTTTTTTTTCATTTTTTTTTTCAGTACAAGGTCAGCCCTATGAGAGTCCCGCCCCAGCATCATTTTAACCCAACCATTACAATAAACAATAATAATAATAATAATAAAATAAAAACAAATACGAGTAAACTATTCGTAGCGTAGTTCTCACGCAAGACGCGTATTTATACGCGTCTTCTTAATTTATAAATACGTGTTCGTATTCGCTCTGTCTCACGCTCCCGCTCCCGCTCTCTCGTTTCTCTAATCTCAGATCTCCGCTCTGCAATCTCCGATCTCGCTCTGCAATCTCTGATCTCGTTTCTCGGTTTCTGTTTGCGGTTTGAATTTTTGATTTCGTCCTGCAATTTGTGTAAGATTTTCATACCTTGTTTTTGATTCTTGTCTTTCAACTTCAATTAGTGGGTCTCGTATTTGTCTTTCGGATGGAGTCCAGTACTCCTTCACCACCTCCACTGGTCTCAAAAAAGAGACCACCGCGGCGGAAACCTGCTTCCCCGCTCGGCGGTGAGGTTTGTGTCAACCTCGATAGGGCTTTCGCCCTATCCTGGTTAGACCAGGAGGAGGAGTTCCTCCTCGATCTCGTGAGGAGGGAACGCCAACGGTTCGCCCTGGAACTGAAGCTTTTCAAACTCAGGACTTTAAAATCTTTGCGCTGAGGTATATGGTATAGAGTCTATTGTGAGTCTAGTGGAATGGTCATAGGTATTATCCCATCTCTGTATGTTTTTTTTCCTACATTTGTTTTTTCCCATTGAAAAACCACAAACCACACAATGATCCTGTCTTGGGTTTCAATAAATTGCAGGTGCTTTGTTTCGATTGGTTGCTTTTGAATTCGTTTCACCCAAAATAGGTCATTTTAAAGATAATCAAAACACTGCAAGGAGTTTTCACCGGCTCTGGTCACCGGTCAGCTTCTTGGGTTGGATGTTGGCAGTGTTCTTCAACTTACTAATTGTTTCCCGTTCCCGGTAAGCACATTGAATTTGATGTTGCGGTATCCGGATGCTTTATTTTATTGCCTTCTTTTGTATGTGTTAATATGACAATACATTGTGTTAATACGACAATACCAACTTGAGATGATGGTGTTTGAGAGAGGTGAATGTTGACAACAACACTGTTGGATGGTACATATTGATTTGCTGATTATATTATTATTATTTTTTCGGTTGTGACAAATTGAAAGCATATTAAAACATGTTGAGTTATGGATTACTTTTGTTTCTTTCATCTGTTTCATCTTATTGCTTGGATATAGATCAAGTTGAAAAATCTCTCTCTCCGTCATACGGAACCCTGAGACTAAGGAGTTTCATTTACTAGATTAATTTGAGTAGGTTCAGTAGTCATAAGCTATCTTATCACCTCTTTAACTCATAAGCACATCTATTTAGAGTACGTTTGTTTCACGGAAGCAGGATTAGGATTCAAATCCCTAGTAATTAAGTTTTTGAAACCCTGGGATCTAATATTCCCATTGGAAATGGAAGAATTTTTGCTACGATACCATAAGCCAAAGAATGGACTCAGAAAGTTCACATTTTCCCTTGAGGTCTGGTTCTTGTCACTTTGGGATAGTCAGATTAACCTGTTATGGAATTTGGGTGTGGAATGCTGTACGTTATCTCAAGAAAAACAAATGTCAATAAGGAAGTTGGCCCCTCAATTCTTACTTTTAAGTTAGTGGCGTGTCTTGCACTATTTCTGTATAAATTTTCGTTTCTGTTCATCTGCCTACATCCATGTGTTTATTGATCCGCACCTAAAAGGTAACTTAATTCAGGAGTGATACTAAGCATTTGGTGAAGTCTAGGAGTGATATTTAAATTATGAAAATGGGGGGGGGGGGGGGGGGGGGGGATGGAGATGTGAGACTCAACACTACATGTTATCCTGACCTGTTATAGAAATCTGTGATGCATGATGTTAAGGGATTAGCCACGTATTAAAGAGATCTAGGATTTGGATTAGACAGATATAATTAACAGATGTAGTGACTGTTGGGGTCTAGTGCTCCAAATTGATGAAGTTTGTTTCTGAACTATTTAAAACTGAGAAAGTCAGGTAGATGGAATGGAAATTTTAAATGCAGGTTGTATGTATTGTATTGGTTCCTGTTTGTATTGTATCTCCACTTTTCATTTGCTTCCGACAAGCTCATGACTGAAGCCCCATCTGTATGTATACTCCCCAGATATACGATATGATGTAGGGACTTTGAGTGCTGTTTGTCAAACGTTAAAAAGGTAGATACTGCTGAAAATATTCCACTTTTCTAATCCACGTTGTTGGGTTCTTATCAAACAGATGAGTTGATTCAGACATTCTTGAACTACCAGGTAATTATTTTCAGATTACTGGTCTAGTTATATTTTATTTCATGAACATGAAATCAATGACATTTTTTGAGTCTATCTATACTCTAATATGATCGGATTGTTTTATGTAATTCTAGAAGCTCCATGTTGTTCATTTGAACTGTTTTTGTATATGAAAAAGATCAAATAGACAAATTGATTGCATGTCTAAGTTGCATTTTCCTGGGAAAATTTTTTATTCACTTTCTTTTTCCTATTTCTTTTCTCATGCAAATGTCAGGAAATAGTTTTGAAATTGAACGAAACAATGTGATTCAGTTCTCCAGACAGCTTTCTGATAGAGAGGTATCTCCGTTTGTTGGCCTCACAATCTGCTGTCATTATCATAAATTAAAAGAAAAATTTGTATTTTTTTGTGTTTTAACTGCACATCATTTATCATGATCAGTCATCTAGTAACCCATACATGGATCTCATTCAATTTTAAAAGAACTGCTGAGCTATCTGAGTACCTGTGATGTGATGTTTGATTCAAATTTTTAATTTTTTTTAAAATTATATCGTGGGCTTTGCATTGATATATCAGTTTTATGTGCCTTCTGGAGTTTCAAGCCTTGCTAAGCTTATTTTCCTGCTGGCATTCATTTGTGTTTGTGCATACATGTGGATGTGGGTGTATTTGCCTTGGCTGCATCCTGCATGACAGCATGATGGCTTATGATATCACTTCTTTATAGTGGAACATGCAGATTTTTTTCCAATATCTTAATCTTATACTGCAGATAGTGGGATGGATATTTCCATTACAAGTGATGGCCATATATTGCAATCAATTGTTCTAAATACCTTATCTGGAATTGAAATGGTCACTTTAAATAAATTTCTGAGAGAATTGCTTCTTCTGCTTACAGCTTTCGTAGATGTTAATCCAGAAGAAACTGAGCTAAGAGTCCTTTTGCAAGTAGCTTAAATGATACTGAACCAGGTTCGTCCAAGGAAATCAACAGTAATGTAGAAGTAAGTATCTCGTCGTGATATTTCTCAACATGATGTTGCAATTTTTAAAAATAATCTTCTGATTTAATAGTTGGCAAATGTCATAAAGGGTTCTCAAAATGGAGCTTCTTTTAAGCAAGAGAAAGATGCTTCGATGGGGTCTCAAACTACAGGTAAATAGATACGGAAAATGGTTTATCCGTAATACACCACCCTTTATTGTTCTAAAACAAATTATCTTCCGTCATTGTTATGCTATCTTATTGAAATGAATGATTTTTCTTAAAACTGTTATTACGGTTCAAGATGAAAAATTAGCTACATCATTGTTATGATTTACGACAGACACAAAGTTTGAACTATGTTTTGGAAAGTAGTTGATGATTGATTAGACAGTAAAACTAATCTTAGCAGTAGCATAAAATTTCCTAATATATGTAACTTGCAGCAACTTGGTCTTGTATATAATTTTTGTGTAACATCTACATAGTGTGCAATATGTGGTGGTTTATATATGTGTATAGAAAGATTCATACATCCATTGGAAAGAGGTTAATTGTATTCATATCTTTGTTGCTATTTACCTGAGGAGATGAGGAATCCCACTACGTTCAAATGTAAGTCTATTCACACAGCTTTATCTAAGAATATAGTCCCCATTCATTACTTTCTACTTCAAAACCGTCTTTTGTTGTAATCACTTGTTGGGCAAGTGTGGAGCCAGGGGGATGGGCGTTGGTTGTTTACTGTTGTATCTTTAACTCCATAGCATTTGATTCTTTGAACTCATTGTATGCTGTTTTTGATAGGGATGCTGCAAAATCCACAATATCACCAACAGCTAGAAGACATGTTGTAAGTGCTCTTGCTTTTGTTTATGTATCCCAATTCCTGTTCCCACTTGGTATCTGAATTGCAATATTTTGATCTCATGAGTTTGACCCAAATTATGACTGTTTTCCTCAATTATAATTCTCAACCAAATCCCAAGTTTTTGAGGTGGGGGGAAATTAGCTATCAATAGGAAACAAGTAAAAGAATATCTGGTATACTCAAGCTAGATGGTTTTGAAATGAACTCAATTAGAGAAATTTTAATCCTTTCATCCTTAAACTGTGAGGAGATAGTAGAGGGTTGTACTAATATGCATTCTGTGCTTTGTACCTCACATATTGCATGGCATCTTATATTAGTCAGCACCTTGGCACACTTTCTGTAAGGAAACCATGACCATGGTTGACAATACAACATCCTTCCTGCGCCTCAAATAAATAAAGCAGCTTGCTTTAGTTTGCGATCTTGCCCTTGTTGTTGCAAAGTTTTCAATATAGCAGTTCAGTTGTATATCTGAATGTGTTTGTAATTGAGCCACACATTTATTCATTTTGTATCTATTTCATATATGTTAATTCATGTGGATTTACATTGATTTACTGGTACCTTAATTTGTTTTACTGTCTCATCAAATCTTTAAATCTTGTATATGAATAGCCACAATATATTTTGTTCAAGGCTCCAACACTGCCATGCCTGCAGAATGCAGAATTGATTCTTTTAAATTTATGGGGTCTAAAGTATAGGACGATGAACATTTGGTTTTATTTCTAATGCGCTCTATCGGCAAGGTATTAATTTAATTTTTGTGTTTGACATCTCAGATGTAATATGACTGGAAGCAGTGAATGGGACAATTGAATGATGGATTCTTTAAAAAACTTTGACCTTAGCAGTATAGAGGTCAAGGAGCGGTTCGGTAAGTTTGAAGTAGGTTAATTTGTGTTGGGTTTTCAATTTATTTGGGATTAATAGCACTCACGAATATCATCCTTTCCAAACCTGGTATCTTACTCTGGGTAGTATTTATTAACTGATTAAGTGCAGATCTGCAAGTTGGCTCAGTTCCTTCTTATCAGATTGGTGTGCTCTTAGAGCATTGTTGGTTTGGTTGTTTCAGTATAAACCATAATTCTAAAATTTGTTAATTTGAATGATTTCATCGATATTTGATATTTGTTAAAATTTGTCAATATATGCATGTTTTCCCATTTTGATGTTGGTGTTGGTCATGATGCTGGCCAACAACTAAGAAGCAGCATGAATGGAAAATAGCCCATCAAACCCAATTACCCAGCCAAGAAATATGAGTACAGCCTCATTGGGTGGGTAAATGATCTAGTTTCATTTGGAAGGTTGAAATTTTGAATGGAAGGTTGTGGTCTTCAAATATTCTTGGCGACACTACATGCAAACAACTTTCACTTTTGAGCATATATTTTAAATAAGAACAGTCTACTGTGTAATGTATAAGTATGTCTTTATTGCAAATCTATTGGTTTTATGACAAACTTCAAACACATGAACATTAAATATCAAATGTCCTTCAGGTTCTATTATTAAGAGCTATCATTTGGCTCTTCCAATATTATCATCTCACTCTAGGAATTTTAAGATATGATACAGCTGATTTAAAGTCATGAAAATTGGTTGTTTAATTTATTTTTTATTTTTTATTTTGAACTGAGGTTAGTGTATGAGACCTTGCAATTATTATAATTCGGGAATTTCAAGGGTATTTTTGATTTATTTAAGATATGATTGGAATTCCATAGAATAGAATAATAGATCAAGTTATGCTGCCTGTATTTTGTTTAATTCATTTTAGCTTATGTTATACAGATCAGATTAGGCTTACAACTGAACAAGTTTCAAAGATAATGGCGAATCCTGATGTTGCTATGGCATTTCAAAATTCAAGAGTTCAAGCTGCCATAATGGATGTATGTGTTTCTAGACTACTTGGAGTTAATTTAGAATGTCCTATCTTTTAAAAAACACGCTTTATAAGTGTACATTTAAACAAACATATCAATCTGTAAAGTTTCATTCAAGGATGATGTTGACAAAACACAAACAACTAATTAGGACGCATGTTGCATAATACTAATTTTTCAAGTTATTCTGTTTCTTGTGCAGTGTTCACAGAACCCAACGAGTATTACAAAATATCAAAATGATAAGGAGGTATGTTAGTTTTGTTTTTTTCTTTCTTACTTGTGCATTGTTGTTATAGTCATACAATTTAGAGCCGGAATTAGTTACAAACTTTTGGATAATTAGAGGAAGTATTATATATGGAATTAGAAAGGTTATTGAGTTGCTACATGTATACAATTTCTTTCCTGTGTAGCATTGAAGGTACTTAAATAAGATGTCTTGGGACCAACGCCTCCCGCAGCTAAACATATATGTAACCTTTATGACCTAAATCCCATATTGAAACAATCAGATGTGTTCTAGTGCAGCACTGTATCTTTTATGTTTTTATTTTGAAGATTGCACAAAAGGATTTGCTTGCAATTTGACTTTAAATTGATGCTTGAGGTTTCAAACTTTGGGACAAGTCGATGTGCTATAAGATGGTGGTTGTTATATCAAAAATTAATGTATATAATGACCTTTTGTTCTCTTTTTATTTTCATATCAGGTGATGGATATTGGAGCTTTTCCCAGGGGTGTCTGGCTCACCTTGAGCAGGAATTCATTTTGAGTTAGTAGTGTTAGATGTCCCTGGTGTGATCAATGGATGAATTGAAAGCAAAATGTCGCTGTGGGAGTATAGTGTATATTGAGTTTTTAAAATCTTTCTAGCATCCTTTAGTTTTGTGCGTTTTTCTAGTTGATAGGATTTACAGACTTGCCTATTGAAGAAATTTCAAGCACATGTATACTGGGTCATGCCGTAGACAACGTGTGATACATATCTCAAGTGATTGAACTTGAGTTGCATTCATATATAACTAATTTGTATCCGAATGTTTTATGGGTCATTAAGGTTAGTTGCTTTTTGGTGTTGTTCAAGTGTGCATTGATGGAAGCTTCCAAAGGGTCTAGAGCTTCTTGGGGATGTTGTGCCCTTCTAGCAGGAAGGGATACCATGGAGAATGAAAAAATAATAAAATTTGATTTCTAAGCGGGACATTTTTGTCATTTTAATGTCCAATGTTTGCCATGTCATCATGATAACAAACTTATTTGACGCAACGGTAAAAAGTGTTCAAAAATAAAAGTTGAGGGATATATCAGTTAAATTTGAAAACTAAATGTCACGTCCTGATTCTTAATTTTTACCTTAATTATTAGTATAGAGGTAATAAGAGTTTTACCGTCTTCGTCATTAAGTGTATAATTTAATTTGTGTTCAGATAGGTTGTGGGGGACGATTATTTCGAATGAATTATTCGTAGGAGAAAATGTGACGACGGTAAAAAATGGTAATTTTTGTTAGTAAAAATGTAATTTTTATTGGGGTATTATCTTTGGGTGTTGAATTTTAGAATGGGTTAAATGAAGGTTGGACCGGCTGGGCCGAGCCCAACCCTTTTCTCTCTCTCTCTCTCTCCTCCCGTTCGCTCTCTCTCTCTCTTCTTCCCGAGTCTCCTTCCGCCCCGAAACTTCCGGCCGCCCCTGACCGCCGCGCCGGTCTCGTTCGAACCATCATCCTCTCCTCTTCCTTCCTGGGTAGGTGACCGAGCCCCTAGCACTGCCGTGAAGCAACAACCAAGCCCGAAAGCCCCGACTGCCGAGGTGGTTTTCTCGCCAGAACTACCTCCTTTGGCCACCATAGCCGGAGTTGCTAGGCTCAAAAGGAAGCCCTCCTCCCGTGCTCCAATCCCTCCGAATGTTTCTTCCCGATTCGGCTTGGGTAAGAAAAATCAGTATCTAAAATTTCTAGGGCTTTATTGTTGTTTTCGTTTGATTGGCATGGTTAGGCTTAGAATTAGAGTTTGTGCTAGTTAGGAATGTTGTAGAGGAGGTTGAGAGGAATGTGCTGCCAAATTTTAGTGGGGATTGGAGATCGCCGGAGATGGCCTTTGGCAGCCGCTGCCGGCGGAACCGCCACTGTTTTGGGGTTTTTCATGGTTTTAGATGTGGAATATTAAGGGGAGGTTAGTGAGATGAATTTTGGAATTTTTTTGGAGGAGTTTTGGATAGGTTTGGAAATTGTTAAAGTTGTGTATTTTTGGCGGATTAATAAGTTAAAATCCGGCCACGTGATTATTTATGGTTAGGAAAGTGGAATGTGTTTTTGAGGATGTCGGTTAAAATTGTGGAGTTTTATGGTTGGCAGTGAAGTTAAGATTTAGGGCGATAGGCATGGTTGAGCGCGAGAAACATATTTAATTATGCCTATTTTCTTTAAGCGTCAGTTTCCTAGTTAAGGATTTATTTATGTTTTAGAACAGGACGCGAGGAGGCTTGAGCAGAGGAGACATCCGACCGACATCAGACTTAGGCCTAACTTGTGAGTGGACCTTTGTTTTAAATAATGTGCTTGAAATGTTTTATTGTTGAATAATTTCTTTTGTTGGAAATTAACCGAAATTAGGAATTTCGGTGATTATACTCATATATAGATATTTATGAGAAAAGTATGTATATAAATAAATGCTAGCTAGTTATATGTGATTTTCCCCCATAATGAGGTACAAATCCATTATGGGGTGACGTGAGCGTTAGACGCCAGCGTCGTAGTCTTGTATGACTTTCTATTCGTCGTATTCATTTATAGAATTCGTACAATGAATCAGCATGTATATATATCCACTCGTATGTTTTCCCCATAATGAGGAAAAATACTATTATGAGGTGACGTGAGCGTTAGACGCCAGCGTCGTAGCCTTGTATGACTATCTATTTTTCAAGCTTATTCATAGATATCATACAAGGAATAGACGAGTGTAAATACATACTGATATATATAATTCTATCTTGAGAGGCCATTTTATAAAGTTTTCTTGGGGAAATATTAATGTTTTGTCGAAATTACTTTTGTCCACTCACTCTGACGTAATTGAATATTTTCCCTTGGGCTCTTCGATTCGTTTTAAAATGCCCAGTCCGCAGAGTGTGGGTGCGTACTAGTAGGAGGAGACGAGGCATAGTCACCCATCTCTCAGCCATTTTTCACCAGTAGGTTACCTGTTTAACCTACTAGGGTATTTTCCTGCTTCCGTTGTCTTTAGTAGCTCTGATTACTCTTGGGATTAATTGTATAATTTTATCTGGTTATTTATGGGTTGAATTTGGAGACTGATATAATTGTTAAGAGGGTAGTTCTGTAATTTTCTAAATTAGGGTTGTCCATTTTCAAGGGAGGTTTGTTGAGTCTTTCCGTAAATTTTCCTTGGAGGTGGTCCCCGTAAGACTTTCAGGGTGAAATTCGGGATGAGTCTTGACACTAAGAGACAAAATAATTTATATGTTAAAATAAAGTATAAGGTGTAACAAGTAGTTAATAAGATTTTTTTTTTCTCGATAGGCTGAAATGGGAAAGTACAGGGTGTCATAAGTAGCTGAATATGAGTGGGTATTGGAAAACATAATTTAGTGAATTTCCTACCGCCACCATCTTCAACCTTCTACGTCGTTGACTAACCAATAAATCCACAACCGCGCTAAAACCTCCATGAGGGATCCTAAGACCCTCTAGTGCGCCCACTTTAAAGTTCGACCACCCACCGTTAGAGCGTTAGTGCGTTACTAAGACTCTTTTGTTGAGTTGATGATCGGTTGTGTTTGTGCATCTCAACCATTGACTCTGTCGTACTTTGGCAAAAATTGATAATCACTTCCCGTAGTCCACTTGCCAAGGAGCCAAAGTTCTCGCATCCTTGCACCTTTGTAGTGGTTTGTAAACTCTGCAAGTTAATAGTGTCGACAACTGCACGTCACGAACATCACTTCTCTACAACTTCCAATGTCGAGACTCATTTCCAGTCACACATCCTCTAACAACGTTGCACCAAGTGGTTACTACTGTTATACCTTACATCTTCAGGATTACGCCTTTCGTTGGACTATGTTGTATAGAAGTCTAGAAGTTTGTTCTAGCTCGATGTTCAAGACTTGGTTGAGTTGAGACTTACTGACACCGGTCTTGATATATTATTATATTTTGTCTTGATAATATTTTTCAAACACAAAACTACTTTAATTCAGTGTCATTCAAAATAATGTGAAATGGTGTAACATATTTGTGTTCATATGTTGGTTTATTTGGAAGTGGAGGAATAAGAATGTTTTTGACTCTGAGTTTTCTATGCCTTTACTCCTAAAGAAGGTGATTTGGAGCTATATTGAGGAATGGACTAGTGCTAACTCCAAAAAGAATTCTGATACTATTTATAGTTACAAATTTCTTTTCTGGAAAATACCTAATGGGAACTGTTTTAAGCTTTATATTGATGGCACCCGAAGCATATCCTCTGGAAAAATTAGAGCTGGTGGAGTCATAAGAGATCATAGTGGTAGCTGAGTTTGTGGTTTTCAAATCAATCTTAGAGTTGGAAAAATTCTTGATGCTGACGCTTGGGGTCTGTTTTATAGTCTTAAATTAGCTTCCCAGCTGCAACTTGATAATTTAATCCAATTATGCAGTGTTGGACAAGCTTTTACAGTGTGCAGATTTAGATTCTCACCCTCTTGGTTCAGTGATCAAAGGCTGTAAGAATTTCATGTATTCCTTAGGAATTACTCATATTAGCCATAATTTCAGAGAATGTAATATGACTGCGGATGCCCTGGTAAAGAATAGTGTGCTTCATGATCTATGCCTTATTGTCTTTGATAACCCCCATGTTGATGTTGCTCATTCATTTCGTAATGATTTTATTGCTTAACTAGAGTCAGGAGAGTCTCCGCTCTAGTACTTAGTCTCTTTTGTCTGTTTTGGCCTCGTTTGTAACAAAAAAAAAACTACTTTAATTGATAGTTAATTATTTTTAAAATACAGCAGCAATTTAAAAAAAATATTAAAGCAATACCAAACTGGTCCTTGAAATTTTATGCTAGATAAAGCCTAATAGAGGTTCTTTTTCAATGTAAAGCGTATGGTTGACCACTCATGGAATTATGGACTTCTCATATCTGAAATGAAATGTAAGACAAACTGTATTTTGCTAGATCTCCAATAATGATCATGGGCGCCATTATACGAGTATTCGTGAAGGTCGATGGAATGAATGTGAATAAAATTATAGTTATGGAGTACAAAATAGGCGAATACGGTTGGGAAAGGTTGGCAAATTTGCGAGGGAAATTAGAGACTAGAGAGAGAGAGAGAGAGAGAGAGGGAGATTGAACGGGGTGGCTTGCATTTCGCAGACTCTGTTTCTCGGCCAACCGAAACCCAAAAGTGGTTCAAAGCACAACACACCATCTCATTGTCTCCTATCAATCTTTGTTTTCTATATCAGTCATGTCGTCCTCGTCCCCCCAATCTGGCCGTTCAATACGAGAGATTAATCCGGGGGGATAAAGATGCCTACCACTTTCTCTCTTACCCTCTTTCTCTCTCTCTGCGACATTCCCCTTTTTTCTTTTTTGGTAAAGACAAAACGTAAAGCCAGAAAGAAGGGGAAGGGAGGACGACGATTAGTTTCAACTCTTGACCATGGGTGGTGAGGGGGTAAGTGCACCATCACTTGAGTTATAACCCCACTTAACCCCCTACATTCTTCTCTAAAGGTATTTTCTCCCATGTCCAACTCTCCTTTTGATTATTTGAATTGTTGTTCTTCTTGTATCAGAATTCAATTGGCGGGTTTTGTCATTTATTTATTTTTTAGTTTTCTGATTTGGGTTTTATATTTTCAAGTTTGCTGATCTGGGTTTCTTTGTTTGATTGAACTTTCAAGGGTTATAGGTAGAGGTATATATATATCTTCAGGGTTTGAGCACCTTTTGGTATATATAAGTGCTTGACTCTACTAATCCTTTGGCGATCAATCGGGATGTCTGCATCTGATGCTGACCGACGCCCTGGTATGTGTTAACATTCTTTGATTTTTGCCGTTTTGTTTAATATTTTGAGATGAATATATTGTTCGATGGGTTTATTCACATCTTGTGAAATTAAATTTCTCAATTTTGGAGTGTGTAGTTTTCCATCTTGTAGAGTAGATATGTAAATGAATGCACATATGGTCCTTGTAACAGATATTCGGGTTTAGGGTTTAACTAAAGCAGAAAAATAATGATCAATATGGTTTTGCTTACCGATAATCCGATATACAATACAAAGTTACAAACCACATAAACTCCAAGCTTCAAGCTTGGCTGCCCTGTAGCTTTTGTAGGTTTTTCAAGTTGGGAAGTAAAAGTAGTAGACTTTCTCTGGGATATTCAGAATCTTCAAGTCCAAGAGCAATGATGGCTCATGGAGAAAAACCACCCAGTGGATGAAGTTGTGTTCTCATCCATCTCTTGATCTCATTCTATAATGGAGTCATCTGAGTCCTTTGAACCAAACTTATATTATTGAACAATTCACAACCCCCTCTTGTCCTCAGTCGGACAGCCTCATGATCTTTTTCATTGGCTTTGATACATCTGCTTTATAGAGATAATAGAATGCATGACTTCACGAGAAAATAAGAACACAGCTGCACATTACTATAAAGCTTTATAAAAATGTAGCCTATGCTTTATTAAGAAACTGTTGTTACTGATGGATCATAAAAAAAATTATGAAAAAGGTGTAGACTGACTATCAGTAACAATATTCTGCAGATTTTATTATCTGGTTTGTCAGGACCATTTTAGTTGAGTTTCCATTTGCTACACAGATTGTAATCATTTCAGACAATTTTTTCATGTAGAAATGCGTAGGATAGAAAGGAAAAGAAACCTCTGCGTATATTAGTTAGTTTATCTTTTTATTCTGTGCAGCTGAAAACTCTGAGGATGAGAAGAAAACGAAGCTTGGGTCTTTTAAGAAGGCAATTTCGAATTCCTTCAATAAGGGTCGCAGGAATAGTAAGGTAATGTCTTTCCCTATGGATGACATTGATGCCGAGGAGTTAAAGCAAGCCGAAGAATTTCGGCAAGTACTTATTGCGGAAGACCTGCTGCCTTCAAGACATGATGATATTCATATGATGCTAAGGTTACTGATTCTAACTTTTGATTGATACCAACAACTTGTGATGCCCCAGTTACCTGGTTATGAATAGATTGTCATATTCTTGTATGATGGTGCAGATTTTTAAGGGCCAGGAAATTCGACCCTGAGAAAACAAAGCAAATGTGGTCTGATATGATCCAGTGGAGGAAGGAATTTGGTGCTGATACTATAATGGAGGTATTTTTTTTTATTGGTTCTATTGAAATCGGCATATAATAGAATTCATCTAGTTTGACTAGTTATTATGTATCTGAACTTTTAAATTTTATTTTCTTGGGTAAGGATTTCGAATTCAAGGAAATTGATGACGTCTTGAAATATTATCCACAAGGGCATCATGGAGTTGACAAGGATGGACGCCCTGTCTATATCGAGAAGCTTGGTCAAGTAGATTCCAACAAGCTATTGCAAGCGACAAAAATGGAAAGATATGTAAAGTACCATGTACGGGAGTTTGAGAGGACCTTTGTGCATAAATTTCCTGCCTGTTCCATTGCGGCTAAGAAGCATATTGATCAGAGCACTACCATTTTGGATGTGCAAGGAGTGGTATGTAAAGTTTTGCTTTTAACATGAGCCAATTGGTTATACTCATTCATGCGATAGAAAAACTGATCTTCTAGTTAACATAATTATCAGCACATCTACAGGTGACCTCTAATATTGCTAGACATGATGTTATTTCATCTTACTTCTTACGTCCATCTAAATTTAAGAGAGGTAATGGTTACTTCATATTATTGATGTACAGGGGTTGACAAGTTTGAACAAATCTGCAAGGGAACTCATCCAATGCCTTCAGAAAGTTGATGGTGACAATTATCCTGAGGTATTCTTTCAAGTTTTACTACGTTTTTGTGGTTCCTTGCATGAAAGGTAGGTGCATTTGATGATGATGTATGAATCTCTTGTTTACCGCAGACCCTGAACCGTATGTTCATCATCAATGCTGGTTCTGGATTTAGGCTCTTATGGAATACTGTGAAATCTTTCCTTGACCTCAAAACCACTGCAAAAATCAATGTAAGTTTATACAGATGGTAATTTAAGATTTTGTAGCAGTAATGATGCTAAACCTATTACGCTACAGGTACTGGGAAGCAGTTACCAAAGCAAGTTGCTTGAAATAATTGAAGCTAGGTAAGTATCCTTAATTTCAAGAAACATATTTTTTCATGTTCTGTTATTTATCTTGGTACTACACATTATTCTATACTTTGTTCTATCTAATCTTAGCAAGCCTTATCATGTACCAGCGAGCTGCCAGATTTTTTGGGAGGTAGTTGTAAATGTGCTGATAAGGGTGGCTGCATGCTTTCTGATAAGGGCCCATGGAATGATCCAGAAATAATGAAGGTGAGATTACTACTGTTAGACTTCCAAATTATTATCGATCCACAACCTAACTGTTGAAGCTTTGGAGAATAGTGGTGAACAACACATATCATGGTATCAAAGTAGGGAGAATTAAAATTCAATCCTTTAATCACAATTTCTCAATATTAAGTTGAGTTCCACATGTATGGTTCTACTGGTGGAGAGACGCCTACATTTGAGGAGAAAATGTAATAGTATAAGTTTATTGTCCTTGTACTATATATTTGATTGTTGTTATTTTGATGAGGCAGATGGTACATAGTTATGCTGAGGAGCGTGAGGCTGAAGCCAAATCCTCTAGCAAAACTACATCCGGCAATATGGATTCAAGCAATAAGGAGTCTAACAAGGAGGCGGGTGAAAAGGAGTCGGGAAAAACGGAGCCAGGCAAAACGGAGTCGGCCAAAAATGAGGAGTCCAGCAAAACTGACTCGGACAAAAATGAGTCTGGGAAAAAGGAGTCAGGCAAGATGGAGGAGAAGGTCTCTGAAGAAGAGAAGACAATCTCTGAACATGTGATGGCTCACCCTTACCCTCACCCTCACCCGCACCCAGATGTACGTAGACCTTTGCCCAAGTTTTCCTTTTCATTTTTATGTGTTTATGGCTGCCGTGCAAACTGTGTTGCCTCAATGCTTAATAGTCTGACTTATTTTGCATTTTTAGCGATCTGATTCAGTCTGCTCAGATGCTTTCTTGGAGGCTAATGACATTCAGATAGATCATTTATCTCCTGTTCCTGAAGAAGTAAGCTCAGTGAACCATGTTCCATCTACATATGCAATTGTGATCCGTGACACCTTTATTGTTTTTGTTAATTATAAGACTTTTAGCATCATACTGTAACAATTACAACTTCAAAGGGGGTAGAGCCATTTATGAATGAAACTTCAGGTTTTCAGACGCTTCCAGAAATGGTGGACAACTAGTTTCTTAGCTTCGTACAATTACTGCAATTTTTTGCAAGACCCATTTACATACATCAGCAACTCCTGTTTACATATTAGTCAACCTTAAACCTTTTAATATCTCATATTCTCATCTTCTGCAGCTTTCAACTCCCATGGGAAGTGAAAAAGAGGAAAAGCTTAGAGCTGCTCTCACTGCCTTAGAACAACAGCTGACTGCAACCAAGCAGGTATCTTGATGTTTCTGAATCCTTTTATATAATTTTCATATTGTTCAAGGGAAGATCTAAATCTAGAGAACTAAAATGCATGTAATGATTTTCTATTTGTGCGGATGGTCAACAAGGCTGAGGTTGAGAAAGAGCTAAAGCTGAAGGCTGCTCTCGATCGCGTCAATGCCTTGGAAAAAGAGCTAACAGAAACAAAGAAGGTAAACTTCTGATCCTCTTGGGTTCAAACATCGAAGCTGGCATGCAAAATTGTAAAACTAAAGGACCAAGAGGAGAAAAACATAGACATTCATTATTTGTTTCATTGTTGCAGACACTTGATGAAACCCGTGTTAAACAAGAGGAGCTTCTAGCCACTGTCGGGAAGGAAAAGAAGTTTGTATGTTTTTTAAATGCCTTAAATTTCCTTGGCAAGTGAAAGTTTACGCATATTTCGAGTTTTATTTCTAGTAATATCTGACCTTGTACTGTTCTTGGACTGTGCAGAGTCTATTCTGTTGGTGAGGCGCACCATATAAACATATATGTAGTATGGTGGATTAGTGGCTGAGGCTTGAGTGGTTCTCATGAGGGCTGAAGTGGAAATACCGTTTGGCTATCTGTCTTTTGGGCTACTTTCAGATGAAAGAACTGTCACTTGCATATGGAGGAAAGCTTCGCAAAGCTAGACATAGATGTTATACGAGGAATACCAAAGTAGCAACGAAAATGACAATCCAAATATGCCGACTCCTCATAGAAGTTGGAGCCTCCTCTTGGGTTAGCATTTAAGAACAATGTATATAGAAGTAGCTATTAAGAAGAAAAACATGCGCCTGGGGCTTCGAAATACATATGAGAGATCATCAATTGGAGCCAAAAGTGCAAAACTGATGCAAAGGGCAAGAAATGTTCAACAGAAACAATGGAACTATGAGCTACTTCCGATACATACAATTTGCAAGAGATATTATGAAGATTTGGATCCCAGTCAATAGGGTGATTGACATTCTTGGATGCCAATTAAGATGAGAACTCTATGGCTGCAGGAGGGGATTTTGTTTAATTTGGTTTGCACTTGTATGTGATATGGAGAAAAATGCAAGTGATGCTTCTGCAATTGGAACATGTTAAGTTTAAACAGAATTTCAGTTTTTGAGATAAAGAAAAGATATTAGTATATTAGGTGCTAGTCCCCAGTTCAAAATTCCTTCTTTCTTTCTTGTACCATATATTTGATTAGATGTCCTCGTTCATTTCTCTGTTCCAATTAATAAGTTAGGTCCCTGATGAAAGCCAGAAGTATCGCGCTTCACTTATTTCATTGTTTTTGTTCGGGTTCAGGAAACCAGTGAACTCTTTTGACAACCTCAAAAACTCTCCAACAAAGTGGTCAATTTCACATGTAATTAACATTATGGTTTCTATAGTCAAATTTGACACAGCCAAGGAAAAATGTCATTCATTATTTTATCCATTCTCTCTCTCTCTCTCTCTCTCTCTTCTTTCCCCATGCTTTCTCTTCTTCCTCTAAGAAAGAGTTGTATATGTATAATATTATGAAAATAATAAAATAAGTTAAATTTAACTCATTTGTTGCAGAGAAAATGAGTTAAAAATGACATTGCCAACTCACATGTCAAATTTTGAAATTGACAAAAAATTAACGATATGGGGAAGGATCAACGCTTGGTCAGACCCGACCTCGAGCCAAGACCAGTCCGAGTCTCCGCCTAACCCGCAGATTGCGGCCTATTCCGAGCACCTGACGACGTCCGACCAACTTAGAGCGAATCCTTTCTTCTCCTAGACTTTTCAAATCGTGCAAACGTTAAGGTTTGATCGGAAGCCCGATTCGACCTCTACTTTCCCGGCGACTCTGGCTTGCCTTTTCTCTGCATGTGGTGAGTTTTGTAATCCTCTCAACAATTTCTACAAGCTTGTATATTCAGTTTTCCCGATCAATGAAGTCTATGTAATTGTGGAAGTTTAAGCATGAAGAGGTCCACAAGATCAAAAGCCGTAGATCTGATACCATGTTAACATTAATGGTTTTAAAAAAAAAGAAATAGAAATGAAGAAGACTGAAATTTAAGAAAGCAGAGAGAGTAAATGACATTGTGAATTTACTATATACTAAAGCTTGGTCGACTGTTCACAAGCACTGTTCATAAGCTTATGAACAGTGGTTTTGTGTGTAGTGCAGGTTGTTCGCGGGCACCGTTCATAGGCTTATGAACAGTGGTTCACGGGGAACTGTTCCTAAGCTTATGAACAATGTTTTGTGTGTTGTAAGCCACTGTTCGCATGCACTGTTCATAAGCTTATGAACAGTGGTTTGTGTGTTGTAAGTGATTGTTCACAAGCAAGTAAACAGAGCTTTGTGATCTCGCCAGAGGACTTCGCCAGAGAACATATACTATTTTCTGTCAGGGGCAGTTACTGTTCACTAATGACAGTAAAATGACGGTTCTGTCCTCTTCATTCCCAGAGATGGGCGCGGAGTCCGCTGAGTTTTTTTTTTAGACGTACTCTCTCTGTCTCTCTAGATTTTTCTATTTCTCCGTCCCAGAGAAGGGCGCGGAGTCCGATCACTCTTTTTTTTTTCACAAACTCTCTCTCACTCTCATTCAGTCCGCTGGGGGTTCGTTTTTTTTGGACGAACTCTCTTTGTCTCTAGATTTTTCTAATTCTCGGCCAAGAGAAGGGCGCTGACTCCGCTCGCGAGATGGGTGCGGAGTCCGCTGGCGGATCGTTTTTTTTTTAGCGAAGTCTCTCTGTCTCTCTAGATTTTTCTATTTCTCCGCCCCAGAGAAGGGCGCCGAGTCCGCGGGCGGATAGTTTTTTTTTTTAACCAACTGTCTCTCATCGCCTAAAAGAGGGCGTGGAGCCCAAAACTTTTTTTTTTGAGCGAACTCTCTCTGTCTTTCTAGATTTTTCCATTTCTAGAGACACAGACAGAGTTCGTTAAAAAAAAACCCAACGGACTCCGCCCGCGAGATGGGTGCGGAGTCCGCTGGCGGATCTTTTTTTTTTGGGCGAAGTCTCTCTGTCTCTCTAGATTTTTCTATTTCTCCGCCCCAGAGAAGGGCGCGGAGTCCCCGGGCAGATAGTTTTTTTTTTGGGCAAAGTCTCTCTGTCTCTCTAGATTTTTCTATTTCTCTGCCCTAGAATGGCACGAAGTCTGCTAGCCGATGTTTGTTTTTTTTGTTTTGAACTAACTATCTCTCATCGCCTAAAGAAGGGCGCGGAGTCCAATCTCTTTTTTTTTTAGCGAATTCTCTCTGTCTCTCTAGATTTTTCTGGTTCTGTCCTCTTCATTCCCAGAGATGGGCGCGGAGTCCGCTGGTTTTTTTTTTCACGAACTCTGTCTGTCTCTTCAGATTTTTCCATTTCTCCGCCCCAGAGAAGGGCGCGGACTCTGCCCGCGAGATGGGTGCGGAGTCCGCTGGCGGAACTTTTTTTTTTCACGAAGTCTCTCTGTCTCTCTAGATTTTTCCATTTCTCCGCCCCAGAGAAGGGCGCGGAGTCCGCGGGCTGATGTTTTTTTTTTGGCGAACTCTCTCTGTCTCTCATTCCCATAGATTTTTCTTGTTCTATCCTCTTCATTCCCATAGATGGGCGCGGACTCCGCTGGCAGATAGTTTTTTTTTTCGCACGAACTCTCTCTGTCTCTCTAGATTTTTCTATTTCTCCGTCACAGAGAAGGGCGCGGACTCCACCCGCGAGATGGCTACGGAGTCCGCTGGCGGATCGTTTTTTTTTTTTGGCGAACTTTCTCTGTCTCTCTAGATTTTTCCATTTTTCCGCCTCAGAAAAGGGCGCGGACTTCGCTGGCAGATGGTTTTTTTTTTGGGCAAACTGTCTCTCAATCTCTCTAGATTTTTCTCGCTTTCTCTACCGCCCAAGATTTCTCTATATATAGAAAAACTCTTCTCATATTCTGTCGCCCAAGATTTCTGTATGTTCTCTCGCTCTTAATCCATTGATCTAGCTCGCAAGTCTATACACAGTATATTACCCGAGACAAAGGAAAGCAAGGGATTTATCAGGTTGAATATACACAAAGGAAAGTATAAACTAATAGGTACTAAAACTTGCTCCTCTTCTCTTCTCTTCTCAGTATATTACCCGAGGCAAAGGAAAGCAAGGGATTTATCAGGTTGAAGACACAAAGGAAAGTACAAACTAATAGGTACTAAAACTTGCTCCCCTTCTCTTCTCTTCTCTTCTCTTCCCTTCCTGTTTTTTTTTCAATATTTTCGTTTCGTCTTTTTTCTTCTCTTCTCTACTTCCTTTCAATTTTCAGTTTATTATTGTAATTCTAATAAGATAAAATATTTCAAGTATTTTATGATTTCAATTCAACCTTATAATTTTTTCTTTAATTTGTAGGTTTTAATTGATGCTGCTCAAAGTTGATTTGTCTGTATATACTTTTTGAAGTTGTTAATTAGGTTATCTTCCTAACACCACCACCCTATAAATATCATAAAGGTAACTGAATTTTCTTGCCATAATTTTTTTTTAATTAGTTTGTTTGGTTTTTCCTTTAGAATTGATGATACACTCGTTTTAAGTTATTTCTGTTTTTACTTCATGTTTATAATGTTGGATATAATACATAGTAAACTCTCACATTTTTTTCTTTTTCTATGTCTTATGCAGTTCCTAATTCTCGCTGCACACGCGGACAATCTCGCTGCAACGCGCGGACAACTTTTTAGTATATGATACAATAAACACAGTAAACTAGTCCAATATATAGGATCATCTAATGACACAATGACTGAATTACCCTTAAATATTTCCCTATATTTCTAACAACACCCTCTAACAATAATGTCTAAAATCTCTGTGATATCCTTCAAATTTCCGTTTTACAAGTATTTATATTAATTTTGATATTTTTATAATATTTTATATTTAATATATTTTTTGTTAAATATATAATTTTAATAAAATTTTCAGTATATCTATTAAGATTTTTTTTCCTTCAAATTATCGATATTTCCGTGATCATCGGGTTTGAGTACGTAACCCAATCGACGCGTGATGCTCACGCGCCTGTTCCAACAAGGTGTACACAGGAAGACCGAAGGACCTAGCTGCTAGCCCCATCCACCGATCCACCCCACACCCAACAAAGCAAACCCAATATCTCTCCCTTTCATTTCATTTCTCCGCAACTCCACCACCACACCCACCACTCCTCTTCTTCTCCTTCTCAACAGTCTGTGACAAGTTCCCTCAAAGCCTTCCACCATTCCAGACCCTCAAAGAGAAAGGGACGCCTCTTCTAGGCTCCACCACATCCAGTTAGCCACTCTCTCCCCTCACTCCTTATGCCCTCGATCTCTATCTTCATCTTCTTCTTCTTCATCTTCTTCGTCCTCTTCTTCCTCTTCCTCTTCTCCGATGTTCTCCACCCCATTTGTGCTCTCCTTCGCCCTCTTCCTCTCCCTCCCTCTCCTCTTCCTCCTCGCCCCTCATTTCCTCCCTCCCAACAACCAAATCCCCATCCCCGCCGCCGATGAAATCGACGACCAGGCCCTCTTCTCCCGCGCCGTCCGATCCAAATCCTCCTTCACCCGCTTCTCCCTCGATTCCAAAACCAAACCCAAAATCGCCTTCCTCTTCCTCACCAACACCGACATCCACTTCGCCCCCCTCTGGCAACGCTTCTTTTCCAAAACTGCCCCCAATCTTTTCAATATTTACGTCCACGCCGATCCTTCTATCAACATCACCATCCCTCCCGGTGTTTTCCGCGACCGTTTCATCGCCTCCAAGCGGACCTATCGTGCCTCCCCTACCCTCATCTCCGCCACGCGCCGAATGCTCGCCACCGCCATTCTCGACGATCCGGCCAATACCTTCTTTGCCGTCCTCTCCCAGCACTGCGTGCCTCTCCATTCCTTCAGATATGTCTACCGCTCCCTCTTCGCCTCCCCCACTTTTGACAAGTCCCGGCTGCCCACCGACTCCGACGCCCAGTTGACTCGGATGGGAGTCAATGTCCGCTACAGGAGCTTCATCGAAATCCTCTCCAAATCCAACAATCTCTGGAAACGCTACGCCGCCAGGGGGAGGTTTACCATGATGCCGGAGGTCCCTTTCGACAAGTTCCGGGTCGGGTCGCAGTTCTTTATGCTCACGCGCCATCACGCATTGGTGGTTTTGAAGGATCGGCAGCTGTGGAAGAAATTCAAATTGCCGTGTTATCGGGAAGACGAGTGTTACCCTGAAGAGCACTACTTTCCCACCCTATTGTCAATGGCGGATCCGGATGGGTGTACCCATTATACTCTGACCCGGGTTAATTGGACGGGTATGAAAAATGGCCACCCCTACACTTACCGACCCGATGAAGTGTCGGCAAAGCTTATTTATCAACTACGGCAGTCAAATTATTCCGACTCTTACTTGTTCGCGAGGAAATTCTCGCCAGATTGCTTGAAACCCTTGTTGGGTTTATCTGAGAAGGTCATTTTCCGGGACTGAGGCATTTACCCTGGTAAGTTAATTCTTTTATTCTTTTTCTTTTTTTTAGTTTTCCATTTCCATTTGCTCTCAATTTTCTCGGTTGGAGAATTTTCTGTTGAGTTACTGAGTCAACTCAAACCTGTCCTTTTCTGTTGAGTTACTGAATTTTTTTTTTTTTTTAATGATTGGATCTTAAACCTGTCCTTTTCTCAGTGTCCTCTCCCTATCCTTTGAGCTGGCTAAAATGGGGTCTTGCTCAAGTTTTGTTTTGTAAGGTTTAGATTTGCGGTGATTCAGATGAGTTAACAACTGGGATATGTGCGGTTCTGCAGGTTAAAAAGGGCCAGTGAAGATAAATTAATTTTTGAAGTTGGAGATACTGATTGGGAAGGTGGTTTTGGAGAGGCGCAAGTAGATTTGCCCACAAACCACAAAAACCCATAGGAAGGTTCCAACTGAGTGTCTGTCTCGGACAAGAACAAGAACAAGAAGACAGAGTGTGCGTGAGAGAGAGAGAGCAAGAAAGTGAGTGCAGTGCAAATGTAGAGAAGATAAACAAAAGGCAAGGTACTTGTTCATTTTTTACTGCCAAATTTGAATTTTGTGGTGTATGATAGTGGGAGTTAGTATACACTAAAACCAGTAAGCAAAGCAAGCAGAAGGACATAGTGTTACAGTGTTAGTTAGCAGAAGGTCCTTGGATGCGTGTAATTTGTACATATATGAAGTGGGAATCTTGATCAATCTTGTACCCTTTTGACAAAAATAAACAAAGGTCACTGTAATCAGGGGCACATTATTTCTGACCCTGATCTAGTAGAAGAAACCGGATCCAATGCTTCAATTCCTATCCTCTTCTTTTCTCCCTTTTCTTGCCACCTTTCCCTTTTTCACTGTAATTACCTTCTACCATGTTACGCCGACTAGGTATGAACCTTCCATTGATGTAATGATAGCGCAGAATAGACAGAAAATGGTTATGGGGTTAAATAGTCATATGTTGGGTACCTTGAAAAAAAAAATAGAATTTCGTAAACTTCTACCATGTATGAGCTGATTTGGAATATGGAGGAACTTCCAGTATGAGCTGCATATAATACTCTCATGGAAAACGCAATGCTTAAGCAACAGGCACACATTTTTTTTCTTCATTTCAATTTTCAAAGAATAAGATGTATGTATGGCTGTGTTGTTGGGAGGTGGAACGTGGAGAACAGCAATATAGTACAGCATGTTCCTGTCTCGGTTGTCCTTGTTGATTGTATTTCAAGTCTGAAATTGATTTTAGCGCGAGAGACAGACTATTCTATGATTGTCGATATGAGCTGGAATCTGCTGCTATTAAAATGAAATGGATACATCCTCGCACTCGGCACCACATGAAAGCAATCCCCTAAATCAATAGCGGTAGGCCAACAAATCACCAAGCTCTGCTTTTGCTTTCGCTGTGGTGGTACTAGTCTAGTACTAGTTTCAAAATCATAACGTAGTTTTGTTATTCCTTGTATTACTCTTCTTGTTAAAATCAAAATGTAATTTTCGTTAATTTTCATCAACGTAGTTTTTTATCTTAATATATCAAGTCGTGATTGACTTTTTAAAAAATAAAATAGACAGAATACCTAAACTATAAGATGAGGTTAGAATTTTTCAATAAAACAAAATACAACACAAATGTTTTGAGAACTCACATCCCAGCCGATATAAATGGAAGTTTAAGTTGAAACTAAAAGATGAGTAACAAAATTTTAGTTACAAAAGTGATGTTATTTGGAAATGAGTGAGTAAAATAACACACATTAAAAACTGAATGTGAATCCATGACTTTATTTTTGGTGTGTTGTGTGACCAATAATATATACGTTGTCTTCAATTTTGGAGGGTTTTGAATTTTGATGCTACACCATTCGGTGAAGCCGAAACATCTGTGGTGAGATTAGATTGAGTCAAAAATAATTAAATAAACGTAAACAGTGTCAAGGAATCACGGAGGAAGGAAGTCATGTTTTTCAAATACGAAGATGAGCCTTCGGTTGTCATGTCCAGCTTGGCTTAAATCTGAGGCTTAAATAGATTAGATGACGTATATTTTAGTTAAAACATCATCATGTGTTCAAGTAAGTCAAGTTTGGTGATCTGGCTAATTGACCATCCTGCTTGCTCACCTTTTATTATATAGAAAAACCAGATTGGAATAGATACTCTTCATGCTAACACTCCATTTCTGGATCTAAAGGACTTTTCATGCTAACACTCCATTCTTTTTTGGACAACGCTCTTCCATAAAACAAGAGAAAGGGTAGGAACTACAAAGATGCTTCATATCCAAAAGCTACAAACAGCAAACCGGGGACCCAACCCAACATAAGAAAGGAAGACCATCCCTCGATAGAATATTATCAGCTGCCGAGTTCGCTTGACGGGGAGTCCAGCTCCATGAGAAGGTTCTGAAGAAACAAGAGTCATGCCGGATCCGATTGATTGTGGGAATGAGGCTCCAAAGTGGTGTAGTCTTCGAACCATTAACCAGGTTTTGTGAATCTGATATTCGAAGATGACTGATTGGAACCAGAATTCTTTTGCGAGATCCATCGCTGATGATGCCGCCATGGCCTTCGCCTCAAGCGCAGATGCTGCTAAACCAGACTTGGAGGAGCCAGCAACGAGACGACCTTCTGAGTCTCGCGCCACTACTCCAATTCCCATGAGATTGGTAAGCTTATCCCATGCACCATCACAGTTTAATTTGATATAGGCCGTGGGTGGGGGGTTGGAGATGGAATCTGATGATGGTTGTAGTGATTGTGGATGATGGGGGTGGCAGATGAACTTCTCATGGGGTTTGTGATGGAGATAGAGGTTCTTATGGGAACTGAGGATCAGTCCAAAGAGTGATTTTGGCGAATGAGAGGTGGGTGTGGATGTGTGGCAGATGTGGGAATGAGGTTTGGGTTGGGGGTCTCAAAGACTAGAGCCACTACTAGGAAAAAAGGCTTAAGAGATGAAATTTTTCAAATTCGTCGCTTAAGTAACACCTTAAGAGACGAAATTATTTTTCGTCTCTTAAGTGAGCACTTATGAGACGAAATGAGTTTCCTCTCTTAAGTGATGACCTATGCGACGAAATTGAAAAATTCGTCGCATAAGTGACGAACTTATGCTACGAAATAAAAATTCGTCGCATAAGTTCTCATTTGTGCGACGATTTTTTATTTCGTAGCATAAGTTCTCACTTATGCGACGAATTTTTATTTCGTAGCATAAGTTCGTCACTTATGTGACGAATTTTTCAATTTCGTCGCATAGGTCATTTCGCCAAAAAATTTGAATTTTGAATCATTCCGCCAAAACTTTCCCTCCACTTTTCTTCTTCTTCCTTCTTCTTCTTCTTCTTCACCACCACACTTCTTCTTCTTCTTCTAAACCACCACCACCCTCCTCCGGTTCTTCTTCTTCTAAACTACCACCACCCCCCCTCTTCTTCTTCTTCTTCTTCACCACCACCACCCCCCCCCCCCCCCCTCTTCTTCTTCTTCTTCACCCCCCCCCCCTCCGGTTCTTCTTCTTCTCTTCGATCTTCTTCTTCCTCCGCCACCATGACCACCACCTCCTCCGGTTCTTCTTCTTCTTCACCACCACCCCCCCTCCGGTTCTTCTTCTTCTTCTTCCTCCACCACCACCACCTCCTCCGGTTCTTCTTCTTCTTCACCACCACCTCCTCTGGTTCTTCTTCTTCTTCTTCTCTTCGATCTTCTTCTTCTTCTTCCTCCACCACCACCACCACCTCCTCCGGTTCTTCTTCTTCTTCTTCACCACCACCCCCCCCCCCTCGGGTTCTTCTTCTTCTTCTTCTTCTTCTTATTTTTCACCACCACCCCCTCTCCGGTTCTTCTTCTTCTTCTCTTCGATCTTCTTCTTCTTCTTCCTCCGCCACCACCACCACCTCCTCCGGTTCTTCTTCTTCACCACCACCCTCCCCCCCCCCTCCGGTTCTTCTTCTTCTTCTTCTTATTTTTCACCACCACCCCCCCCCCTCCGGTTCTTCTTCTTCTTCTCTTCTTCTTCTTCTTCCTCCGCCACCGCCACCACCACCACCTCCTTCGACGAGATCAATCCGGCAAAACTAAAAAACAAAATAAAACTAAAAAACAAAATAAAATAAAAACTGCAAAATAAAATAAAAACTACAAAAAATGAAAATCAAATCAAATTAATTAATTTTTTTTATATATTGAAAACACTTAAGTGACGAAATATTTCGTCGCTTAAGTTAGAAACGTTCGTCGCATAAGTCTATGCGACGAATCTTTTTTCGTCACTTAGGAGGCACTTATGCGACGAAATATTTGTTCGTCGCTTAAGTAGAGGAACCTAAGCGACGAAAATACATGTTTCGTCGCTTAGATACCTATGCGACACCACCTATGCGACGACTCTTAAGCGACGAAATTTTCGTCGCTTAAGTACTTATGCGACGAAATTTCACTCTTAAGCGACGAAACCATTTCGTCACATAAGTCCTAACTTCTAGCAGTGAGCAGTAGAGTGGTTGATGAGAGAGAGGTGGTTATGTGTAGGGATGGTGTATAACTGGTTAGATGTATGGGGAGGAGTGGTGATTGGGCTAGAAATTGCAACTGGAGGGCATGTGGGGGTGTTAAGGAGAGAAGTTGTGATTTGAGTGATGGAGGTGGGGGTAGCAAGAGAGCATGAAAGAGGACTTACAGAGCTTTCTGCGAGCAGGAACTCTTCCAAGGCAGTGGAGGCATGAGACTCGACTAGAAGAGGAGCAGGTTGAGCATGCTGGAACAAAAATTTGCACCTCAAGGTGAAAATTTCCCAAGTTTCCCAACAAGTGAAGGCCACAAGGGACAAAAGATATGGGGTAGCATCTTTGCTCTGCTCAGTCAGCCCCGGTAAGGCCTCCCACCATTTGTCAAAAGTAGTAATTTTTTTTAGCATTTATTCTGTAATATAGAGGGCTGGCAAACCATGTTTTGGATGCCCAGGGATACAAAAGCAAACAGTGTTCAACTGTCTCAGGATGAGTTAGGCACATAGGACGAAATGCTTCTCCTGAAGAGGTTATGCATTCTAGGCAGAGAGTTTGATATGACTTTCTTGTTGGAACTTGTGTGGTATTAATCTCACATTGAACAAGCATTAAATATGTGATATAGAAACATATATGTGACTCATTAAATGGATGATAGGCCTAATATTAGCTTGATGAGCTTTCTATTGCGTTTTTCAATAGAAATATATATATATATATATATATATATATTTAATTTAATAAAAGTAAAAGATTGGGCCTTAGGCTTTGGGGCTCTGTTGATTAAATCCGAATTTAATTTTTAAAAAATTAATATTATTTAATTTAATTATTAATTCGGGTAAATATCAAAAGATATAATTGTCTGAACAGTTACAATTGTCCGAGCAGTTGTGTCTGTTCGAATTGACTTTTATATAAGGACGACTTATGTCGTTGTTTTTTCATCATCGATTTTATTCTTCTTCTTCCTCCTAAAAACTATTTATTCTTAAGCATAAAGTAAATTCGTCAGGGTCAAGTACTTGTGCAAGAACTTGAACCAGATAGTTAAATCCTCTAGATAGACGTCCGAATCTGCAGCACAAGCGGGGACGAATTTTTGTCTTAGGTCACTGCAAGGCAGGTCTCTATCTGATCAATCAAGTTAGTGTTTTCATTTTATTTTGTTGTATTTTTCAATTTCGTTATAATTTCGTTGTTATATATATATATATATATTGTTTGAACAAATATTGGATTGGTTCTTACATTTCCATAGAAAAAATTTGATTTTTGGTAAGGTGTTGGTTGACCAGATTGATTTCCAAGTGGCTTGGGGGATGTGGTGTGAGGTAGTTGCTTTCAAATCTTGTTTTTGGGAACATTGGGAGTGTTGTAGGTGATACCCCGACTTCACCGAGTAAGAACCCGAACGCTCCCATGGCCAAACCAGTCTGTCCTCTGTGTCCATGTCACCCACTAGGATTGCTTCTATTGCAGAAACTTCTTGAGGGCTTAGATACTGCCGTATAGGGGACAAGTTCCAGAAATTTGTATCCCGATCAATTAGCTCCGAGACAATATGCGGGCAGCTACGAGAGATAGGAAGAGTGGGATGTAGGAATTTGTCTTTGACTAATGGAATCCATTTGTCCACCCCAACCTTAGCACCGTTACCAATATGCCAATGTGACCCAAGCAAAATGAGATCCCGACCATACAACAAGCTGCTCCACGCCCATGAGGCTCGGGAGCCCTTTCCAGCATTCAACCCATCCAGGTGAGGGAAATATCTCGCTTTTATAATCTGTGCCCAGAAAGCATTGGGATTGGAAATGAGCCTCCAGAACTGTTTAGCCAACAGAGCCACATTAAAATCAGTTAGGCATCTGAACCCCAAACCCACCATCTGCTTTTGCTTTACCCGTTCTATCCCAACTTTTCCAATGGACTTTTCTCTCTTCACCTTTCTGACCCCACCAAAATCATGCTACCATAGAATCAAATTCCTTGCACAAGGTGATAGGGAACTTAAAACAATTCATAGGATATGCTGGGACGGCATAGGCAACAGATTTTATAAGTACTTCTTTTCCAGCTTGAGATAGATTTGCCTGTTTCCATCCTTGAAGTTTATTTTGTATCCTCCCTTTCACATAAGCCAAGGCTTCCTTCTTCGATCTTCCCCATAATGTTGGCAAACCAAGATACTTCCCCGGATTTGATGAGTCATTGATACAAAGGATTTGACTTATAGACTCTCTTAAAGCTTCGGGGTATTTGGTGAGAAAAACAAGCTTGATTTGTCAAAATTTACTGATGGGCCTGAGGCTAAACAATAATCATCAAGAATTGACTTCATTCTCAGGCAGTTGACATATGTGGTGTCAGATCCTAACTCTTAATTTTTACCCTATTTACTAGCTTGGTATTAATAATAGTTTTATCATCTTCGTAAATGAGTTTATAGTTTCAAAGGTCCCTAGAAGGGTGTTGAGAGACGATTATTTCGGAGAAATTATTCGTAGGAGAAAAACGTGACGACGGTAAAATTGGTAAATCTTAGCTAGTAAAAAGGTAATTTTTTAGTAGGGTATTATTTTTGGGATGTTAATTTTTAGTGTTGGGTTTTAAATGATGGGTTGGGGAACCGGTTTGGAAAAGCCCAAACCTTAATTTCTCTCTCTTTCCCCGACTCTCTCTCTCCTCTCACCCGATTCTTCTTCCTTCGCCGGTGTTCTCCACCACTGCCTGCCGCCGTCCTGCCACCATAGACCGCCACATCGGTCCCAATCGGTCAGCCCTTGTTCCTTTTTCCTTTCTGGATCGGTGACAGCCTCCCTAGGGCTGTCGTGAGCCCGAAAGGTCCGATTGCCCATAGCTCTCCGTTGCCGAAACTCCCTCCTCAGGCCGCCATAGCCGAAGCTGCTAGGCTCAAGAGTAAGCCCTCCTCCCGTGCTTCAATCTCTCGAAAGGTTTTGGTGCGATTCGTGCTAGGTAAGGAGAAATCATTGATTAAAACTCTAAGGCTCAAATCACTGTTTTGGTTCGATTACCCTATTTAGGCTTGGAATTAGTGTTTGTGGTAGTTAGGGAAGTTGTTGTGCGTGTTGAGAGGAAGGTTGTGCTAAATTTTGGTAGGCATTGGAGGTCGCCAGAGTCGGCCGCCGCTGTTAGGAGGATTTTCATGGTTTTAGATGTGTAATTTTAAGGGGAGTTTAATGGTATGAAGTTTAGAATTTTTGGAGGAATTTTGAATAGGTTTTGGATTTTTTAAAAGAGTGGTGAAGGCGGTAATTGGTTAGAAATCCGGCCGTTAGATTAATATTGTTTGGGCGGTAGAAGGTTGGTTTAAGGCTGCCGATATTTGTGGTGAAGTTTGGACCGTATCGATTTAAGAATTGTGAAGTTGGGAAAGGATGAGCGTGAATAAGGCTCACATTTAATTTTGCCTATTTTTATATAAGCGTTGATATATAGTTGGGGATTAATTTATGTTTTTGAAACATGATGTGAGGAGGCTGGAGCAGAAGAAACTTCGGATCAACATCAGGCTTAGGCCTATTTAGTTAGTGGACTTTTGTTTTAAATAATATGCATGCATTGATTTACTGTTGGGCAAGTTCTTTTGTTGAAGCTTTTGACGATTTTATTTTATTTTGAAGTGTCACCGAAAATGAGATTTTTCGGTAAATTATAAATATATTTATGAGGAAAGTATGTATATAAATGTTAGCTAGCCATATGTGTCTGTCCACCTTAATGACGTAATATATAACTGCATTGTGGTGTGACGTGAGCGTTAGACACAAGCGTAGTAGCCTTATATGAGTGTTTAATTCATATAGGGTGTATGAGCACATATTTATACACATGTTTGTCCACCTTAACGACGTAGTGTATCACCGCATTAAGACGTAACGTGAGCGTTAGACGCAGGCGTAGTAGCCCTATATAAATTATTTTAAATCTATAAAATAATTATATATGGAGTATAGATGTGTGTAAATACATACATATATTGATATATATTTGTGAGCTGAAGAGGCTCGATATTTATGAGATAAAAGATTTATCGCTTGGGACATGCATTCGATTTTTTTAGAAATTAAATTTTGAAAATATAAATATTGTTAATTATTTCATTTATTTATTCTTTTATTTTTGTCCACTCACTCTAACATTTTCGAATATTTTCCCTTAGGCCATTCGTTTTAAAAATGCCTAGTCTGTAGAGTTCGGGTCGGCACTAGTAGGAGGCGAGGCATAGTTACTCACTTCGCCACCACTTTTTACCAGTAGGTTACATGTTTAACCTACCAGTGTATTTTCCTGCTTCCTCTAGTTTTTAGTAGCTCTGATTACCCTTAGGGTTAACGTATACTTTTTTGGTGGTGTGCTAAGACTTATGTTATATTTTTCGAATTCTCGAAGGTTAAAGTTTGTTATATTATTTGGATATTTATGGGATGAATTGGAGGTTGGTTGTTTCGTTATAAGAGGGTAATTCTTGAATTTTCCAGGTTAGGGTTGTCCATTTTTAAGGGAGGTTTGCTGAGTTTTTCAGTAAATTTTCTTTGAAGGTGGACCCCGCAAGACTTATTTCGGGTTTCAGTATGAAATTCGGGATGAGTCTTCACACGTGACCTGAAGGAAAAATAGGGAGTCATCTGCAAATAGTAAATGAGTGATTTCAGGACCCCCTTTGCTGATTTTAACCCCTTGAATATCTCCAACTAGGCAGGAATTGGATATCATTGAAGAGAGGACCTCCGAGGCCAAGAGAAACAAACAGGGGGATAATGGATCATCTTGCCTTAAACCTCTCGACGGTTTAAAGCTTGGCCCAATCTTACCATTCAATGAAACCGCAAAGATCATTGTGTTAACACAAGCCATAACCACTCTAACCCATCTCCGACAAAAATCCATGCTTATCATCACATATTCCAAAAAATCTCATTTCACTCGGTCATACGCCTTGTTCATGTCAAGTTTGAGTCCCAACTCTGAAATTTTCGTTGACTTTCTCAGCTTAAGGTAATGAAACACCTCATGAGTCACCAAGATGTTATCTTGAATCTACCGATTAGGAACAAAGGCGTTCTGGTGATGAGAGATCAGGTTTGGCAGCTAAGTCTTGAGCCAATTAGCAAGAATCTTGGATAAGATCTTGTATGCGATGTTGCAAAGGCTTATTGGCCTAAACTGAGACACACATTCTGGGTTGGGGACTTTTTTTTTTTGGCGAAATCTGGGTTGGGGACTTTGGGCAGCAAGACAATGTTTGTGTGATTAAGTTCCCTTATCATCTCTTTATTATGTCAGGACCTACTCCGAATTTCTCTTGAAATCCGGAATAAACTCTGCGGAACTCACCTCAAGAGAAATTCTATTAAAAATTTTGACATAACCTCTCTTGAAAATGGGTAACTCTACTTGAAAGAAAAAAAAATCACCAAAACTCAAACAGTTCTAAAATAAATTAATCCACATCTCCTGGAGCCACCAGCTCCCCCAAATAAACATGCACCACCTCAACAAAAGTAATAGTTCAAAATAATTCCATGAATTTAATCTCTTATGCATACATACCAATATAACTCTTTTTCATCACTCCTAAGTAGAGTCACAAGCTCTTAACACACCTTACATAAATTTATTTAAAACATCTCATGGTTATCAGAGCAACTACTAGGAAATGAGAAAATATACAAATAAGTTAAACTAGTAACCTACGAGACTCTGCATACTTAGCATTTAAAAACGAAAGGCCTAGGGGAGAAGCATTTAAAACGTTAGCGTGAGTGGACAAAAAAAATAATAATAATAATAATATTGACTTAAAAGATGGAGCAATGAAATCAAAGTTATGCTCTCCCAAATTTTTCATTTGTGATAAATATTTATGCATGCCATTATCAGAAATTCTCTAGAAATTTCATGGATAAGAATGGTGAACCAATCCCATTGGTTCGCAATAAATCATAGAAATGGGGAAGAGGTTTCATCATAACGATGAGCCTCCCAGGCTATAATAGCGTCTCACGCTAAGCGCTCTACTCATATATGATGATAACCGCTGATAAGGCTATAATAGCGTCCTGCGTTAAGCGCTATACTCTCATATGATGAGGACCGTTAAATAATGGCTAGCTAATAATATATATATATTTACATATACCGATCAGTTGCCTCACATGCGATAATAACGTCCCACGCTAAGCGCTCTGCTCTCAAATGATGAGGACCGCTGGTAAGACTATAATAGCGTCCCACGCTAAGCACTCTACTCACATATGATGATGACCGCTAATTATTGCTAGCTAGCAATAATTAATATCAATCAACTTTTTTATGGTGAAGAAAAATATTAAAATAAAAGATCAACACTTCCCAAAAAATTATAATAAAAACCATGAAGCTTAGTACAGTTCCTAACTACACTTAGAAATATTACGTAAAAATATAGATCAGTTGATATGTCCCACATGTCAAATAAAATGAGCAAGAGAGTTACCAAATAAATAAATGGAACTTATTAATTCAAAAAAATACTAAATCTCCAATATGCCTTTGAAATTAAATAACTTTAGTGCATGCATGACATTCAAATCAAAGGTCCACTCACAGTGCTCGGTTATGCCTGTCGACGATCCAAGACCTCCTCTACACGATCCTCCTCACGTCCTGAACAATAAATAATATTAAGTCTCTGGACTATAATAATACTTTAATAAAAATTTCTGAAATAAAAAGGAAGCTTATAATTCCATCTCCCTTGCTCAACTTCTCCACTTTTAATCTATTAAGGCTCACAATTCACCACACACACCGAGAGCCATAAATTAACCTTTTTAAAGTTTAAATCATGCTAAACCAACTGCCGGATTTCCATTCGAATAACCGCATAAATTCCTAATCATTGATAAATCTCAAACCTTATCAAAACTCTTCCAAAAATTCCAAACTTCACTTCATTAAACCCCTCTCAATAAAACCATCTCAAAAACAGGAAAAACTGCCCTTAAGAGGCGGCCGGCAGCCGTACTCCGGCGACCTCCAATGCTTTCCAAATTTTAGCTCAACACTCCTCTCAACCCGCACAACTTCCTTAACTAGCACAAAATCCATTTCTAAGCCTAACTAGGTTAATCGAACCAAAACCTTAAATTGAGTCCTAAACTTCAATCAAACATTTCTCATTAACAAGATTGAATTAGACCAATTCCTTTTGAGAGATTACTCACCTTGATGAGGGCTACAAGATGAGCCAAAAATCCCGACCTATGGTGACCGGAGGAGAGAACTCCGGCAAAAGGGCAATCAGCGTCTCTGGCGAACTTCCTCTCGAACAGTGGCGTTACACGGCCGGTCATCGGCCTAGGAAGAGAGAGGGGACGGCGGGGGTCCGAACGGAGGTGGCTCGGTGGTCTCTGGTGGCCGGACGGTGGCGGACGAAGACTGGGATTCCGGCAGGTCGGGAGGAACTAACGGGAGAGAGAGGGAAGGACGAGGGAGAGAGAGAGAAAGTGTGGGTGTTGGGCTGCTCCACACCCGGTCCAACTTAATACCCCAACAAAAATAAGCCCATTAAATTTTTATCCCTTTTTACCAACTCAAAATTTACCCTTTTAGTTGATAACTTTTTCATGCTAACTTTGATTTTAACGTATAGCATGTGTACGAATTCATATTAATGTTCTCTACGACTGCCTTAAAGAATTTTTCCCAAAATAATATTCCTACAAAAAGTCGACCCTAGGGTCCTTAATGGTAAACGGTTACTCAACACGGTAAAAGACCAAAGTAATACCAAAAGTAAATAACCGTAAAATAACTTAAAAACCAGGGTGTGATATATTATCCCACATGTCTTTGGTTGTTGAGTTGATGATGAAGTTGACAATTTCCCAAAATTTATGGTAGAATAAGCCATTAAACCCGTCCGGGCCAGGAGCTTTGAAGTCCCCCAGCTGGAAAGCTGCTGCTTTTACCTCATCCATGCTGATGAGCCTGACTAGATCATCTTTCATCTCCTCAGTAACAACATGTTGCACTTTAGTATAAGTGGTGCTCCAATCTCGTCTTCCAGATGAGGTAAACAGAGCTGCAAAGTAATCTTCAACTACTTTGCGGATTGCATGATCACTAGAAACCTACTTTTCCTCGGAGTCCTTTAGCTTTTGCACTCTATTTTGTTGCCTCATCTGTATTGTTGTGAGGTGAAAGAACCGAGTGTTGGCGTCCCTATCTCTTAACCAGTGTACCCGAGAGCGCTGCTTCCAATACAGCTCCTCCTTTGCCCAGAGTTCACTAAGAGTATTAGTTAATTCTTTGATCACCGGTCTCAGAACATTGTATTCCCACTACTAGAAAAATGTACTTAAGCGACGAAACAAACAAGCAAAACAATTTCCGTCGTTTAAGTAACCACTTAAGCGACGAAACACATTGTTTTGTCGCTTAGGTGATCACTTAGACGACGAAATCATTGTTCGTCGTCTAAGTATTCACTTATATGACGAAATAAACTTTTGTCGCTTAAGTAATTACTTAGATGACGAACAATGTTTTACTTAAGTGACAAAATTTTACCATGTAATTTTAAAAAAACTACAAATAAAAACATAAAAACATAGGCGACGAAACCAAACACTTTTGTCGCCCAAGGGTCAATGCATTTTTTTTTCAAATAGCAAGAGTATACACTACCAGAAATTTGAACTTGGGCGACGAAAAAAAATCGTCGCCCTGTTAACAAATTTCGTCGGCCAAGAACTTGGGCGACGACAGGTCGTCGGCCAAGACGTCGTCGCCAGAAGTGCGTCGGCCAAGAACTTGGGCGACGAAAATTCATCCCGTCGTCGCCTAAGAGTAATTCTTAGGCGACGATACGAATTTCGTCGCCTAAAATATACTTCTCGTCGCCCAAAAAATATTCGTCGCCCAAGATTTAACACCTTGGCCGACGAAAATTTTTTTCGTCGCTTAAGATCTTATAACCTTGGGCGACGAAATTTTTTTCGTCGGCCAAGAAGTCGTCGCCAGAAGTGCGTCGGCCAAGAACTTGGGCGACGATACTTTTTTTTCGTCGTCTTATATTGTAAGTCCTTGCCCGACGATTTAGCAATTTCGTCGCCTAAGATATATTTAAATTTTTTTACTTTTTACAGATGATATTTTTCCTTTATTTTTTTTCTTTTTTTTGATAACACAGTCGTTGATCTTCTGAGTACTCGTAACCTTGAACACGTTTTGTTTCACTTTCCTATCCATAAAAAATGGCAACAGAACAATATGAGCAAATTAATGTCAACAGATGGATAATATCAACTAATATTTTTCATTGATGTTGAATCATTACATAAACACATTGTTTCTCAAAGATATTGAATCATTACATAAACACATTGAATCAAATCAAAGATGCAAACTTCCGACGAATCAAATCAAGGGGCTTTTAACCTGCAAACAAAAATAGAAACAGATTGAGAGCGAAATGGATCCGGCGTCGGATCGGGGAAGCTGAATCGATCGAGAGACAGAGGATCGGAAACAGAAAAGCAGAGAGAGAGAGAGAGAATGCTTAGGGTTCCGAATCTCTGCCTTTTATAATCGCGTTCTTGGGCGACGATTTTACAAAAATCGTCGCCCTGTTTTTCAAAATCGTCGGCCAAGATAGTCTTGGGCGACGAACTTCTAAAATCGTCGCCCAAGATACTATACTTGGGCGACGATTTTCTTTACTATAAATCTCGTCGCCCAAGATAAAGAAAATCGTCGCCCAAGAGTTATCTTGGGCGACGATTTTTGACGTCGTCGCCTAAGATACTATACTTGGGCGACGATGTTCTTCATTATAAATCTCGTCGCCCAAGATAAAGAAAATCGTCGGGCAATAGTTCTATCATAAAATTCAGAATATAGTGATTTTGGTGATCGGAGAAGAGGAACTGAAAACCGACCGTTAGATATGACCAACATAACAAATTACGTGGGTGGGAAAAAATTCAGCTCCATCGGACAACGACAAGGGCTCAATCCGTCCGGTCAATCGGCGCGGTCAAACCCCTAAACGGACGGAAACGGCTATTCGACCCTCCAAATCACGTAATCTGGCCAGACCTTCAACTGATAATAATTTCCAATCGACGTGACGCTTATAGGGCTATAAAAATTTGGTAAAAAATCTTGTACCCGGGATAGGGCTACCACTAGGTAGAAATAAGAGAAATTCGTTGACCGGAACAACCGGCGCCAAAATTTTACCGGAATATCTTCATTTTTCACGGGTTGACGTATTTCACTGTTCCGGTCATATCTTATTTCACGACTTTTTTGCGTTTGAGGCCTCTACGTATACGTTGTCTTCAAAACGAAACTTAAACTCAACACTTGTATAAAAAAGTTATACAACATTAGTACATATAACATGAGTTTGGTGATCGGAGAAGAGGAACTAAAAACCGAAACGCCAGAAATGACCGGCATAACGAATTACGTGGGTGGGCAAAAATTCAGCTCCATCGGACAACGACAAGGGCTCGATCCGTCCGGTCAATCGGCGCGGTCAAACCCCTAAACGGACGGAAACGGCTATTCGACCCTCCAAATCACGTAATCTGGCCGGACCTTCAACTGAGAATAGTTTCCAATCGACGAGACGCTTACGGGGCTATAAAAATAAAAAACATTACCTTACAATTTAAATGTGCTTTATTTATTTTAATTATTCGGATTACTCTTGGCCGACGAAAGTAGGGTAATTCGTCGGCCAAGATAATACTTGGGCGACGATATTTGTTAAATTCGTCGCCCAAGAGTAAAAATAAAAAATCCTGTGCAATGAAATTTAAATGTGTTTTATTTATTTTAATTATTCGGATTACTCTTGGCCGACGAAAGTAGGGTAATTCGTCGGCCAAGTAAAAATAAAAAAATAAAATACTTAGGCGACGATATATTTGAGTTTCGTCGCCTAAGGATTAAAAAAACTTAGGCGACGATATAAATATCTTAGGCGACGAAAAATTGTTTCGTCGCCCTAGTTTCTATATTAGGCGACGAAATTTAGCCTTAGGCGACGATTTTATTTTCGTCGCCTAAAGTTGAACTTTAGGCGACGATTTTTTTTCCTTGGGCGACGATTTTTTTTTTTCGTCGGCCAAGTTTTCTCTTAGGCGACGAAAAAAAAAATCGTCGCCCGGTTTTTTTCATTTCGTCGCCCAAGATCTATTTTCTGGTAGTGATATAAATTGACATTTTTTTCATTTTTTTTTTGCTAAGCTAATAGAGTAAACAATTTTGAGACTGTGAGCGTCAACGGTTCTAAAAACGAAGCCTCGAAGAATTGTTAATTAACGTTTTCGTTTTGTAAGAATTTCAGTTTGATAGTTGACTGACGTGATCAAAGCCTTACCGAACTTCAAACTAGTCAATATTTTTTCTACATACATGTTTTCTTATATTAATTATATCTAACGGTCGTTTTCTTCAAATTCAATTTCGTTACTATACTTGTTTCATGAACTTAAAGATACGAAATTTAAGCTATACGACTTTAGTCCACATAGAACAAGTTTTGCACTTATATTATTTTTCAATTTCAAGCTTCAATATTTTTAGTCCACAATATTTTTTGCTATTTAAAAAAAATTAAAGCAATAAAGCACATGTTAATAAGGTAAAAAATTCTTAACATGAACATTTTAATAGTATAAATATTTATTTCTTCCCATTAATGTTAATCTTTAAGACACTAATTTAGTTAATTTTTGAAAGTCAACTCTCAATTTAAATTTATTCCAATAATATTCTATGATAATCAATGTAATTAATTATTATTTTTTGTTAAAGAAGGCTAATTAAACCTTTTAAAAAAATTGAAAGATATAAGGGATATTAATTTATAATGACTGCATTTAATGGTTATTTTAAATTTGTTATTGAACATATGATTTCCTATTTTGCCGTGATCTACCAATTTTATCAGTTAAGTTTTTAAATTTTAAATTTTAAAAAATTGTTGTAAGCAGTTAAGCAACGAAATTTGACGATTTTGTCGCATCAGGCCAAATATTTAGGCGGTCAAACCTTTCCGTCAAAAATTTGGAAAATTTTCAAACCAATTTTTTTTGAAAATTTCAAAGCTGCCATTTTATCTTTTATACCCTCACACACACACACTCTCTCTCTCCCACTTCATGTTCTTCTTCCCTCTTTTCCTCGATCTCTCTCCTACAGAGACCATTTTATGTTCTTCAAAACCCAGCCACCTCAACCACTTCTTTTCTCTCACCATCACCCAGCCCTCACTCTCTTCCTCTCCACCAGATCCGGTCTCCCTCTCCGAATTGCCCGTACCCGAACCCGAACCCTCCGTCGAGCTATGGCTGTGTTGTTGCAATCAAGAAGCTTATTCAAGTCATAGGTCAAGGAGACCGAGAGTTTATGGCCGAAATGGAAACTATTGGGAAAATCAAGCACCGAAACCTGGTTTCTTTACTGGGGTACTCCTCACATTGAGGGAGGAGGGAAGAGGGAGGAGGCTGAGAGAGGTAAATGAAATTGTAAGGATATTTGAATGAAATTAAGGAGTTGTGGAGGGAATTGTGAATGTAATTGTGGGTTTATTTTGTGACGCATGGGCGCAGGGAGTGGTTATTTTGGTGGGAGAACTCGGCGGTGGGTTTTGTGGGTAGAGGTCGGTGGTGGAGGCGCGTGGTGGTGTTTGGTGTGGCAATTAAAGAACAGAAAAAGAAAAAAGAAACTCAAAAAAGAAAATAAAAATGAAACTAAAATGTTTTAATCATACCGACGAAATGTTTTGTCGCCCTAGAGAACTATGTTTGTTGCTTAAGTATTCAGGAGACGACATGACTTTTGTCGCCTAAGAGGGCACTTATGCCACATATTAGAAATTTTTGTCGTTTAAGAATATAAAAGATGCGTCATATGCGACGAATCTTAACATTCGTCGCTTAAGCTCTTAGGCGACAAATTTTAAGATTTAGATGACAAAATGTACCCCGCTTAAGCAATTTTTCCTACCAGTGTCCCCTCCCTTCTGAATTTCTTCCAACTCACTGAGACATTGATTTATAAGCCACCAATTATTCCCGCCACTTTTCTTATGCCATTCCACAAGAAGAGCACTACATTTCTGAAGTTTCTGTGCCCATTGAGATGCCGTATTTCCTTGGAAAACGGTGTCCCAACTTTCTTCAATGATCTTTCGACACTCATCTTCTTTGGCCCAATTAGCATCAAACTTAAAGTTTATGGGATTTCTCATGAGGATTGGATCTGTATCAACTATTATTGGATTACGGTCAGAACCAACCCTCGTGCAATGAGAAACTATTGTATTAGGCTACGTCTCTAGCCAACACATATCTGCCACCCCTCTATCTAGTCTTTCAAACATATAACCAGCAGCAGTTTCCCAATTGCTCTTCCACGTGAATTGCTGGCCTTTTAAACCCCAAATCTGAGAGATCATGAGCATCCATAAAGTCTCTGAGGAATCGTCTCTTGTATTCATTCCCTCCTTGCTTCTCATGAGGCCACAATAGCTCATTAAAATCATCAATGCACAACCAAGGTAAGTTGAGATTATCCTCAAAGTTCATAATGCCATTCTAGAAAGCACTGTTGTCTTCATCTCTAGATGGTCCATAGAACCAAGAGACTCTAAAAGGCTCTCCACCATCTACTTTTATAATGGAATCCAGCAAATTTTTTGACTCAAAGACCACATCAAGTTCCACATCATTGGACCAGATAAGAGTTAATCCACCAGGATCAACACAGTGATAATTCCGATATTGCAGCTCTTTTATTCTTTTTTCCATATTTTCTTCCTTCATTCTAGTTTCCGATAAAAATATCACCTTGGGACGCCATTTCTTCACAAGCTCCTCTAGAGCATTTCTTGTCAAGGTTCGTCCCAAACCTTGACAATTCCATGAAAGGTGTATCACTGGGACCTTGCGGCTGTTGTAGGCCAGCCGCCACCGCCCGGAGACATAACATCCCCACTACTTGAGGCTGAAATATCTTGTGATCCTCCATTAACTGTTACTATCTCGCTACAGACCTCACTTTCAACACTACTCCCAGAGTTCCTTCTCCCATCTAGAGTACAAACACCACCCATGTTGGGACCTCTTCTTCCCCTGCCCCTTCCCCTTCCCCCTCTAGAACGCGAGGAAGCACCCCTAATAACGACACCTCCAAAGTTGGAAGGTAAAGAGACTTTTCGGAGCTTAGATTTGGGGTTGGCTTGTGAGGTTTCTGAAATTAGGTTTCTCTTCAGAGAGGTATGAGGGGAGGTGAGAGGTTTGGAAATTTGTGAAGTAGTAGTTGACTGAGGGTAGCTGGTTGATGCTGGGAGGGTGTTGAACATTGGAATGGCTGAAGAGTGATCTAGCTCCTCACACAGACGGGCTTTCTCATGACAGGTGAGTGGTCATTTTCCCAGACAGCAGATACTTAAACAATGTTCATGTTGTGGCATGTCTCTCTCAACAATGACATTATGGGGGGTTTGAGAGGTTGGGCTACCGATCGGGGTATCATTGAGTTGTGGGTCTAGGCATGGCTCATGGGGATTTGGGCCTACCGCACTTGGTAGAATTGGGTTGCTTGGGTCTTGATGTAGTTGCCAACAACTTGGGCCGTTAAAAACCTGTGAATTTAGGTTTGGGCTACTTGGGCCAGTGACTGAGAGGGTAGAGACACTAGGCCTGTTTGGGGCTCTAAGGGAATATCACTAGTGGAGATGTTGTCTTTACCTCTTAGTAGCCGTTGGGCTGATTCCACTGACACAAGTTTGTCTTGAGCACAGTTTACAGGCTGATGCGTTTCAGAGTTGGTCTGGCGTGATCCCATGCTTGGCTGTTGGGGAGTAAGGTGCCCAGTCTGATCCCTCTGGACACTGTGAACTGTTGGACCCGAAGTAGTATGGACCATTGTTGTGGCACTACGTGCCCCGTTCCGGGCAAACTGGCTTGAGTATGGACATCTTGGTGGTGGTTTCTTCTTTGTCTTCTTCTTTTACCTAGTTCTTGTGTACTAAAAACTTTTGATTGGGGTATCAAATGATATATTGATTATATATTTTAAAGTTTGACATTTTAATATTGTTAGACTCCCTCTAAGTTTTTTTGTTTGTTGAAGTTGTGCTAACCATAGCGGCCGCAGCCTAGAAGGTCTTCCTCTGAAGGTGTATGCCTGGGCCAACAGAACACTATCGCAGCAGCGGCGGCGGGCGAGCGAGAGGGGACATAGTGTCCGGTGATGAGTCCATTTGGTGGAAGAAAGTTAATTATTCCTATGCTAACAAGTTAACTTTAGAAGTTAATCATTCTTACGCTACGCATTCAGGCATTACCGCTTCATGCCTTTAATGTCTTTAATTTTGATTGTTTTAGTACATGGTGTTTTAGGGGCTTTTTCTTGTAATTTATTTCTCTCATAAAAAAAAATCAGAAGTCAAATATCAAATTTAATTCACAAAAAAGGAAAAAATAATATATCTAAAGTGTAATGTGAACTCCTCAAATTTGAGAATTGAGAAAATAAATTATTTTAATAATTAGTTGAAGAATATAATGAGAAACAATTAAACATGATTGCAATAGTTAATTACAATAGCTCTTAAGGAGAAAAAAGCTCTCCCTTCTTCTCTTTCTCTTGAAACCCTACGAACGCACTCAGCTTTTGACGGCGACGGCTCGGCAAATCTCCTGCCTTGCAGCAACGCAACTTGGTGTAGGGAGGATGGCAGTGCCTCTTTCCTTATCCCCTCCTTGGTGGAGTCGGTGAAGTTATTCATCGGAACCCCTAGAATTCTGGAGTGAATTTGGTTTGCTATCTTGGTAGCCAGATTCATATGTGTTCATATCCTGATCCGGGACAACTGTCTATGGTGGAAGCACAAGGCAAGCAGAGGTCGGGGGTGCCGTCGCAACAGTCTGCTGATTTTTTTAGTGGGGAGGTAAACTACTTCCTTATGGATTTGACTATGAGGATGAACAAGTAACAACCTAGTCTATACCATTGAGATATTATCCTCTTTAGGCCCACCGGCCCTCACGGTTTTGTTCTTAAGGTTTATGTCAAGACTCACCCCGAATTTCACCATGAAACCCGAGGTAAGTCTTGCGGGGACCACCTCCAAAGAAAACATACCGAAGAACTCAGAAAAACTCCCTTGAAAATGGACAACCCTAACCCGGAAAAATTTAAAGAACACTCTCTTAACCAATAATATAAATCTTCAACTTAATCCAAATAACCGAATAAAAAATATACACAATTATTTTTTCGAAAGTATTCAGAGCTACTACAAGAAAGACAACGGAAGTTGTTAAAAATCCTAGTGGGTTAACCAGATTACCTACTGGCGAACAGTAGTGGAAAGATGAGTGACTATGCCTCGTAGCCTCCTTCTAGACCCCACCCGAACTCTGCAGACTAGACATTTAAAAACGAAGGAAAAGCCCAGGGGAAATATTTAATTACGTCAGAGTGAGTGGACAAAATAATCTCGACAAGCCATAATATTTCCCCAAGAAAATTATAAAGGAAAACGCTATACAAGCGACAGCTCAAAAACTGGCAAGGACACGACTAGTTCCGGTTAGTCTCCAAATCTTAAACGAATACAGCCTCTCAGGCTAAAATTATATATATAACAGTATGTATTTACACTCGTCTACTCCTTGTATGCTATCTATGAATAAGCTTGAAAGTAGATAGCCATACCAGGCTACTACGCTCGCGTCTAACGCTTACGTCACCCCATAATGACATTTTTCCTCAGTATGGGGGAAACGACCGAGTGGGTATATATATACGTGCTGACTCCTTGTACGAATTCTATGAATGAATGTGAAAACATAGAATAAACACGAAAAGTAGAAAGTTGTACAAGACTACTACGCTCGCGTCTAACGCTCACGTCACCCCATAATGATATTTTTCTTCAGTATGGGGGAAAATCATGTATAGCTAGCTAGCGTTAACTCATATACATACTATTCTCAAAAACATCAATAAATGAGTATAAACACTGAAATTCTCAATTCCGGTTAAAATCCAACAATGGAAATTATTCAACAATAAAACAAATCAAGCACATTATTTAAATCAAAGGTCCACTCACAACTTAAGCCTAAGTCTGATGTCGGTCGGAGGTCTCCTCTGCTTGAGCCTCCTCGGGTCATGTTCCAAAACATAAATAAATCCTTAAATAAAACACCGACGCTTAAAGAAAATAGACATAATTAAATATGACCTTCTCGCGCTCAACCATGCCTATCACCCTAAATCTTAACTTCACAGTTAACCACAATTCTCCATAAATACCGACATCCTCAAAAATCACCTTCCAACGTCCTAATCATAAAATAACCCAATGGCCGGATTTTAACTTATTAATCCGCCAAAAATACCAAACTTAAACAATTTCCAAACATATCCAAAACTCCTCTAAAAATTCTAAAACTCATTCCATTAAACTCCTCATTAAATTCTCCACCAAAAACATTTTCTTGGCACCCGCGCCGGCGGCCGGTGACCAACTCCGGCGACCTCCGATGCTCACCAAAATTTGGCAGCACTTTCCTCTCAACCTCCTCTACAACATTCCTAACTATCACAAACTCCAATTCTAAGCCTAATCATGTCAATCGAACGAAAACACACAATAAAGTCCTAGAATTTCAAATTCCGATTTCTCCTTACCTAGCTCAAGATGGAGCGAGCCCTTTGGAGGGATTGAAGAACGGGAGGAGCGCTTTCTTTTGAGCCAAGGCTCGCCGGCTATGGCGGCCGGAGGAAGAAGTTCTGGCGAGAAAACCTTTCCGGCAGTCGGACCTTTCGGGGTTGATTCCTCCTTCACGGCCGCGCTAGGGAGGCTGCCATCGGTCTAGAATGGAAGTTGGGTCGGAGACCGATAGTTTGGGACCGGTGCAGAGGTTTGGGGCGGCCGGACGGGGGCGAACAGCGGCCGGACGGGGGCGAACAGCGGCCGGCAAACTTTCGGCAATGAGGGGCTCTTGGAGAGAGAAAACCAGGAGGAAGAGAGAGAAAGAAAAGAGGAGAAACGGGTTGGGCTCGGCCCAGCCGGTCCAACACCACTTTTAACCCATTCCAAAATTTAACACCCCAAAATAATATCCTAATAAAAATTACATTTTACTATACAAAATTTACCATTTTTACCGTCGTCAAATTTTTCTCCTACGAATAATTCTTTCGAAATAATCGTCCCCCAACACCATTCTAGAGACTAATTAAATTATACACTTAGTGACGAAAACGGTAAAAACTCTTATTACCACCATGCTAGTAATTAAGGTAAAAATTAAGGGTCGGGGCGTGACAATTCTCCCCTCCTTATAAAAATTTCGTCCTTGAAATTTACAAACTTGCTACTCAAAGAGATAAGAATACCGTTGTCACATTCGCTCCTCCGATTCCCAAGTAGCTTCCTCTACTTGATGACTTCTCCAAAGTACTTTGACAAGCGAGATTGTCTTGTTCCTAAGCACTTGCTCATTTCGGTCAAGAATCTGAACCGGCTCATCATCATAAGACAAATTCTTCTGCAAACTAATCGGCTGCTCTTCAAGCACATGAGAAGGATTGGCAATATACTTGCGAAGCATGGATACATGAAACACATTATGTATCCTGGACAACTCCGGAGGCAAAACTAACCGATAGGCAAGATAGCCAACTCGCTCTATTATCTCATAAGGACCAATATACCTCGGACTAAGCTTCCCACGCTTACCGAAACGTAGTACCCCTTTCCAAGGAGATAGTTTCAAGAACACCTAATCACCCACTTAAAACTCAAGATCCTTCATTAACTCTTTCTTTAACTCTTCATTCCTCTTTGGAACACAAAACCTATTTTTGAACAGCAAAGTTTCATCTCTTCTTACCGAAAAATCCACGGCTGCTCCATTCGCTGCTCTTTCCATCAACTAAACTATGGAAGGATCATTATACTGCGCCTCACGCACTTTATCCACCAAAATTGGCCTCACATGGAAACTAGCTACCAAGGCACCCACTTCATCTACCGCTAAATCCACCCATGTAGCTCGCAACTCAAAAAGAAGTGGAACTCTAACCATTCTCAGGTGAGACAAGGATATGGTGAGATTTTGACTAAAAGCATTAGCTACTACATTAACTTTTCCAGGATGATACTCAATAGTGCAATCATAATCACTGATCAACTCCATCCACCTTCTCTGCCTCATATTTAACTCCCTTTGAGTGAACACATACTGAAGACTCTTGTGATCGGTAAAAATCTGACACTTGGCTCCATAAAGATAGTGTCTCCACAACTTGAGGGTAAAAACTACTGCTGCAAGCTCTAAATCATGGGTGGGATAATATTCCTCATGCAGCTTCAGTTGCCTAGAAGCATAGGCAATCACTCGATCATGCTGCATCAATACTCCGCCTAGACCTCGTCTAGAAGCATCACAATAAACCACATACTCCTCACTATTATCTGGAAGCGCCAAAACAGGAGCACTAGTCAAGCGATCCATTAATTCTTGAAAACTTTGCTCACACTGATCTGACCATTCGAACTTGACTCCCTTTCTGGTCAATCTAGTTAGTGGAGCTGCATTCTTTGAAAAGTCTTGCACAAATCGCCGATAATAACCTGCTAACCCCAAGAAACTACGAATCACCGTCACAGTTGTGGGTCTTTTCCAATTGGACACTGCTTCCACCTTCTGGGGATCCACACTAACACCTTCTACTGAAACTACATGACCTAAGAATCCCACTTTATCTAGCCAAAATTCACACTTGCTGAACTTGGCAAACAACTGAGCATTTCTCAAAGTCCGCAATATCTATCTTAGATGTTTGGCATGCTCCTTCTCACTTTTAGAGTACACCAAAATATCATCTACTAACACAATCACGAAGCGGTCAAGATATGGACTAAACACCTTATTCATGAGATCCATGAACGCCGCGGGTGCATTAGTAAGTCCAAAAGGCATCACCACAAACTCATAATGACAATAACGTGATCGAAAAGCAGTCTTGGCTACGTCACTCTCTCGGATCTGCAACTGATGATAACCAGATCTCAAATCAATCTTTGAAAAAACAGAAGTACCTCTCAACTGATCAAACAAATCATTAATGCGAGGCAACGGATACTTATTCTTCACTGTGACTTGATTAAGCATCCTATAATCAATGCAGAGTCTGATGGTGCCATCTTTCTTTTTAACAAACAACACCGAGGTAAAAAATCTATCTCCCTTACAAGAGGTAAACCAGGCAAGTCCTCGGGAAACACATCCGGGAACTCTCTTACTACAAGAATATCCCCTATTTCCAACACTCCTATACTTGTATCCACTACATGAGCTAAGAATGTCTGACAGCCTTTACATAACAATTTCCTAGCGGCCACAGTTGATATCAGACAGCTCGAAATCACATCTATTTCCCCTTGAAAAACAACCTCAAATCCATTTGAACTCTGAAGCACCACTTCTTTTCGAAAACAATCCCCATAGCTCTATAAGTCTCCAAGAAATCCATCCCCAAGATCACATCAAACTCCACTATATTTAGAGGAATTAAATCGGCCTTGAAATTAATTCTCTCTACTAGCACTTCACAACCACTAAACACCCATTCTATTCTCATCACCTCACCAGAGGGAATAGATACATGTCACTCGCCTAGAAGAGACGATGATGGCACATTGGCATGGAGTGCGAATCTACTAGACATAAAAGAATGCGTAGCTCCAGTGTCAATTAAAGTAAATGCTGGTTGACCAAAAATTAATAACGTATCAATGATGACATCTGGAGAAGTACGACCCTCCTGCTGGGTCATAGCATGAAGTCTAGCGCAAGTCATGGGACGTCCACGCTGACCACCACTCTGCTGAGAACCACTTCTGGCTGCTGAACCTCTGTGAGAACCACCACTGGGACCTCTTGCTGAAGACTGACCGACTGGCTGAGTAGGGGCGGTCCTCTGTGCCAACAAAGGACATTCTCTCCTTAAATGATCATGACCACCGCACTCAAAGCATCCAGATGACTGCTGCTGACCAAAGGAAAAAGTCTGACCACCAGATGATCCCTCTTGGGAACTACCACCAGCACTATACTGACCGGTCTGCTGCCTACCCAACTGGCTCCTGAAAGGTCTCCTGTAATGTCCTCTATTTCTACTCCGAGGACCAGAACCTGATCCTCCACTACTGCCACTACCCGCTGAAGATCCAGAAGCGGATGAGGAAGCGGCCTTTTTCGATGGACCCTGGCTGGGACCACCAAAATCTCAGGGCCGTGCACTATAAGTTCTCCTGGTCTCGATGGCCATGGCTGCAGTTACCGCATCAAGAAAATTTAGGTAGATGCCACCGATCATCTTATCTGCATACACTCCGCCAAGTGCTCCAACGAACATGTCAATCCTGGTTCTCTCGTCAGGAATCAAATATGGCACATGGTAGCTCAAGGTAATGAACCTCTGCTCAAACTAAATGACACCCTCATCATCCTCCTTCTTCATGTTCAGAAAATCCAACTGGATCCTGATACGCTGAGCGTGACGGAAATACTGACTCAAGAAGAGCGTCTTAAACTGCTCCCAAGTCATGTCCGGTGCACCACCATTATTTCTGCTAGCGAGAGTCCACCAATGATGCGCTGAGTCATCCAGAAAAGGCACTGTCATCTTCATTTTCTTTTCTTCCGGCAAATCAGTGCTCTCAAAAGCCTTTTCCATCTTATCTACCCAAGTGTATGCATCAAGGGGTCCCTTGGCGTCCTTGAACTCAACTGCCCCAGCATCGAAGACATCCTTCTTCTTCACAGACCGTGGTTGCTCAACTCTATCTAACACACCTCTCAGCATATTCCCAATGGAGCCAACTAATCCTCTAACCTCATCACCCTCATTCACGTTGGACGAGGTAGCTACACGGGGTCGGCGTCTAGGAGGCATAATACATGAGGAAAAGATATTTAGTAGTCTATACACAAGACTAACAGAAATATCACACCTACCCAATAACACATAGTATCCAAAGCATAAAATGCTAGTGAATCCGCCGCGGTCGGACCACCACTCTATAAGAACTAAGTGCTTCTTAGGCAAAGATGATAGTATTAAGAAGGTAGGAAATGAAACCTAAAGCTCTGATACCAACTGTCAAGACTCGTCCAGAATTTCACCCTGAAACCCGAGGTAAGTCCTGCGGGGACCACCTCCAAGGAAAACTTACCGAAGAACTCGGTAAACCTCCCTTGAAAATGGACAACCCTAACCCGGAAAAATTTAAAGAACACTCTCTTAACCAATAATATAAATCTTCAACTTAATCCAAATAACCGAATAAAAAATATACACAGTTATTTTTTCGAAAGTATTCAGAGCTACTACAAGAAAGACAACGGAAGCTGCTAAAAATCTTAGTGGGTTAACCAGATAACCTACTGGCGAACAGTAGTGGAAAGATGAGTGACTATGCCTCGTAGCCTCCTTCTAGACCCCACCCGAACTCTGCAGACTGGGCATTTAAAAACAAAGGAAAAGCCCAGGGGAAAATATTTAATTATGTCAGAGTGAGTGGACAAAATAATCTCGACAAGCCATAATATTTCCCCAAGAAAATTATAAAGGAAAACGCTATACAAGCGACAGCTCAAAAACTGGCATGGACACGACTAGTTCTGGTTAGTCTCCAAATCTTAAACAAATACAGCCTCTCAGGCTAAAATTATATATATAACAGTATGTATTTATACTCGTCTACTCCTTTTATGGTATCTATGAATAAGCTTGAAAGTAGATAGTCATACCAGGCTACTACGCTCGCGTTTAACGCTCACGTCACCCCATAATGACATTTTTCCTCAGTATGGGGGAAACGACTGAGTGAGTATATATATACGTGCTGATTCCTTGTACGAATTCTATGAATGAATGTGAAAACATAGAATAAACTCGGAAAGTAGAAAGTCGTACAAGACTACTACACTCGCGTCTAACGCTCACGTCACCCCATAATGACATTTTTTCTCAGTATGGGGGAAAATCACGTATAGCTAGCTATGTTCACTCATATACATATTATTCTCGAAAACGTCAATAAATGAGTATAAACACCAAAATTCTCAATTCCGGTTAAAATCCAACAATGGAAATTATTTAACAATAAAACAATTCAAGCACATTATTTAAATCAAAAGTCCACTCACAACTTAGGCCTAAGCCTGATGTCGGTCGGAGGTCTCCTCTGCTTGAGCCTCCTCGCGTCCTGTTCCAAAACATAAACAAATCCTTAAATAAAACACCGACGCTTAAAGAAAATAGACATAATTAAATATGAGCTTCTCGCGCTCAACCATGCCTATCGCCCTAAATCTTAACTTCACTGTAAACCACAATTCTCCATAAATACCGACATCCTCAAAAATCACCTTCCAACATCTTAATCATAAAATAACCCAATGGCCGGATTTTAACTTATTAATCCGCCAAAAATACCAAACTTAAACAATTTCAAAACCTATCCAAAACTCCTCCAAAAATTCTAAAACTCATTCCATTAAACTCCTCATTAAATTCTCCACCAAAAACATTTTCTCGGCGCAGGCGGCGGCTGGCAACCAACTCCGGCGACCTCCGATGCTCATCAAAATTTAGCAGCACCTTCCTCTCAATCTCCTCTACAACATTCATAACTATCACAAACTCCAATTCTAAGCCTAACCATGTCAATCGAACGAAAACACACAATAAAGCCATAGAATTTCAAATTCCGATTTCTCCTTACCTAGCTCAAGATGGAGCGAGCCCTTTGGAGGGATTGCAGCACAAGAGGAGGGCTTTCTTTTGAGCCGAGGCTTGCCTGCTATGGCGGCCGGAGGAAGGAGTTTCGACGAGAAAACCTTTCCGGCAGTCAGACCTTTCAGGGTTGATTCCTCCTTCACGGCGGCTCTAGGGAGGCTGCCACCGGTCTATAATGGAAGCTGGGTTGGAGACCGATCATTTAGGACCGGTGCGGCGGTCTGGGGCGGCCAGACGGCGACGAATGACGGCCGGCAAACTTTCGGCAGTGAGGGGCTCGGGGAGAGATTAAACCGGGAGGAAGAGAGAGAAAGAAAAGAGGAGAAACGGGTTGGGCTCGGCCCAGCCGATCCAACACCACTTTTAACCCATTCCAAAATTCAACACCCCAAAATAATACCCCAATAAAAATTGCCTTTTACTAGACAAAATTTACCATTTTTACAGTCGTCATATTTTTCTCCTACGAATAATTCTTTCGAAATAATCGTCCCCCAACACCACTCTGGAGACTAATTAAATTATACACTTAGTAACGAAAACGGTAAAAACTCTTATTATCACCATGCTAGTAATTAAGGTAAAAATTAAGGGTCGGGGCGTGACAGTTTCACCCCAAAATGCGTTTCAATATAAGGTGCTAGCTCTGCACATATAAGTACAACAACTTGTCTCCCTCGAGCGATGTGGGACGGGTGCACCTACTAGCATGTCTGCCTAGTTAAGTCACCACAATTCACTAGGCAGGCAGGCTAGTAGGTGCACCCATCCCACATCGCCCGGAGGAGACAAGTTGTTGTGCTCATATATGCAGAGCTAGCATCTTATATTGAGACGTGTTTGGGGTGAAGCCTCAAAAACAAAACCTTGAGGGCCGGTGGGCCCAAAGCGGACAATATATCAATGGTATGGACTAGGTTGTTACATATGGTATCAGAGCCTGTCCCCTGCCGGAAGTATGCCGACGCGAAAAGGGCGGTGGATTATGGTGACCTAACTAGGCAGACATGCTAGTAGGTGCACCCGTCCTACATCGCTCGGGCACGACAAGTTGTTGTGCTTATATGTGCAGAGTAGCACCTTATATTGAGATGCGTTTTGGAGTGAAACCTCAATAACAAAACCGTGAGGGCCGGTGGGTCCAAAGCGGACAATATCTCAATGGTAGGGACTGGGCTGTTATAGAACAGGTTGTAGTTGATGACACCACTAGTGCGTCGAGGCTTTGAGCAACTTGTTGGTGGTGGTGGTGGTTAGTTTGGCTAGGCTGGGATTGACGACGAGGAAGCTGAAGTTCGACAGGTAGTGAAAGCGCCGGCGAGACCAATTTTTTGTTTTCTTTGTACTGTTAGTGAGAGCGGTGGTGATGTGAACGGGGGTTGGCGTTGGTGATGCAACACTACTTCAGACAATGGCTACGCCAGTGTTGCTGATGTCAAGACCCACCCCAAATTTCACCCTGAAACCCGAGGTAAGTCTTGCGGGGACCACCTCTAAAGAAAATTTACTGAAAAGTAAATTTATTATAAATAAATAGTGACTTTCCTATCATTCCTTCATTCCTTCCGGCAAAGTAGTGACTTTGCGAAGGATGGGACTTTTGTTGGTTGTTAGCATGAAAGCTGGTGTTCTTTGTGTTTTAAGTTCTTGGTTCCTCTTTTTACTCTCTGTCTGTAATATTCTTGAAAATGGACAACCCTTCCTTATAAAACCTGCAAACACTTCAAAACCCTATACTCCTGGAGCCTTCATGCTCCCCAAATCACAACATCTCCCAAAACTTAATAATAAAATCTCAAACCAACAATCACAGGTTCAGAGCAACTCTAATAAAGGAGAAAGGAACTAGTAATATAGAAATGAGCGGAAGTTATACTATTTTTTCTTCATCTACGCCCGACCTCAACTATGCTAACCTGCAAACTGGGCATTTTTTAAAACGAATGACCTAGGGGAAAACATTTGAAACCGTTAGAATGAGTGGACAAAAATAAATTTAAAAGAAATAATTTTTTATGCTTTCCCAATTTAATTTTCATAGAAATTTATGCTGCATGTGACAGCTCAAAAACTCTCAACTCAAAAATTGGGAAATACATGACTAGCTTCGGCTAGTCTCCAAAACATAATAAAATAAAGCCTCTCAGGCTAAACTATATATATATATATATGTATTTACACTCGTCATACTCCTTGTATGATTTCTTATGAAGAAATATAAGAAAAATAGAAATTCATACAAGGCTACTACGTTTGCGTCTAACGCTCACGTCACGCCATAATTGAATTTTACCTCATTATGCAGAAAAGATGGGTGTATATATATACGTGCATATTCCCTATATGAATTATTATTATATTCATATAGGGCTACGACGATTGCGTCTAACGCTCACGTCACACCATAATGATATTTTACCCCATTATGGCGGAATAGCACGTATAGCTAGCTAGCATTTATATACTTACTATCCTCATAAATATCCATATACATATCCATTGAAAATCTCCTTTTCGGTAACTCACCAAAATAATTAAAATTGCCAATTATCAGAAAAGTAATATATTCCAACAAAAGAAATAAACTGATCAATAAAATAAGGCATGCATATTATTTAAAAAAAAGGTTCACTCACAACTTTAGGCATAAGCCCGACGAAATCCAATTCGTCACTCAAGTGAGGTCTCCTCAAATCCTAGCACAAAAACCATGCTTAGGACCAAACTTCAATTTCACAAAAAACAATACCTAAATATATGCATGATCCAAAAGTCTTCCGCCTAACCCACTACCCTTTCTAGCGTTATACTTATCGGATTCACGCCAAACTCCAACCACAGTCTTATTTCATTTATTTCAACATTTTAAAACAATAATAAGGGAAATCCAACAGTCAGATTCTACCCCATTAACCACCAAATTCACCAATCTTTCAAAAATCCAAAACCAATTCAAAACTTCTACAAAAATTCTAAACTTTATACCATTAAACTATCCTTAATATTACACCTTTAAAACTATAAAAATCCCCCTAACAGCGGCGGCCACCGTCTACTCCTCCGGCAGCGGCGGCCGGAGGCCGACTCCGGCGACTTTCAATGCCTACTAAATTTTTACAGCATCTTCCTCTCAACTCCCTCTACAATTTTCCTAACTAGCACAAACACCAATTCCAAGCCTAACTATGCCAATCGAACGAAAACATCAAACGAGCCCTAGAATTTCAAACACTCAAAACTCCTTACCTAGGCCAAGAGGGAGTGAAACATTTGGAGGAATGAATGCACGGGAGGAGAGCTTCTTTTTAAGACAAGTAGCTCCGGCAATGGCGGCCGGAGGAGGAAGTTCCGACGACGGAACACCATGGACAGCCGGACCTTTCGGTTGCGCTTTCTCCCTCACGGCGGCGCTAGGGCGGCTGCCACTGGTCTAGGAGGGAAGCTGGGTCGAGCGCCGACCGTTTGGGACCGGTGCGGCTCTGCGAACGGTGGCCGGACGGAGCTGAGAAATCCGGCGGGTCAGAGAAGGCTCGGGGGAGAGGGAGAGAAGAGAAAGAGAGAGAGTGGGCTTTTCACTCCACTAACCCGGTCCACTCCCTTAAAACCCAAACCACCAAATATAACACCCCACTAAATTTTACCTTTTTTTTTACCAACTCAAAATTTACCTTTTTAATTGATAACTTTTTCATGCTAACTCCGATTTTATCAGATAGCATGTCTACGAACTCGTAATAATACCCTCTATGACTTACATGAAGAAAGTTTTCCCAAATTCCAAATGGAAGAAAAAGTCAACTTTTGGAGTCTTAAAATAGTAAACGGTTACTTAAAATGGTAAAAGACCAAAATAATATCAAAGTGAATAACCATAAAATAACTTAAGAACCGGAGCATGACAGCTGGTCTTGGGCGGCAAAGGGGTAGCGGCTGCAAGGGTAACATTCTTGGCTCATTCAAGATTTGGGCTTGTATGGGCCTGGGTTGAATCAGCTAAGGCTTCCCTTGAGTGGGCCTTGGCTAATGAAGTTAGGCTTGGGCGCTTAGCTTAAATTTAGTTTTGGTCTAGGTTAACAAGTGTGTCTGTAGAGTATTTGATAGTTTTCTGCGGATCCTAGTTTACTTGTTGTAAAATCGTGTTTAATCGCTACAAGGTGAATGTACTTGGGATTTCATAGCTTATGCTTTAATTAGTATAAAACTTCCAATTCTGCAAGACAATGCTTTCTAACGACCCCACTGGGGTACGTCATCTTTGTATTGTTTGCTCTGATTTAAATGGAATGACGTTTTGATCAAAAATTACGATAGCTCTTATGAAACATTAAAAAATTTGATGGCCCCACAATTGTGAGAGGCTCTACGCAGAAGTCTCCTTTGCCTTACCTTAAGGCTGGCAATGGCATGAGGAGAGTAGGAGGTGTTGGATCACCCTTTGTAAATGCGCCGCTACTGCACCCTCCTCGGACGGCTTCCGTCTTCAAGGCGACTAATCTGTTACGCCAATGACTTCGTTGCCGCATCCTTGCACAGCGTTCTCTAAATCAGAATTACGTACAAGGTGCAAACCAAGTCTGGAAACTCCAATCTAATCTGAACCTAGTTGTCCCAAACATAGCACCACCACATAATTTCCGATCACACACCATATCAACACATGGAGATGCGATCCAACCCACCTCGAACTACGCAAAAGCAAGCCGTCTACCGTAAGGCCATAACCAAACCTCAACTCCCAACTCGATCTTCTTCTTCCATCAGCCACAATAGTGATCCAAGACTCGCTTAGAGTCTGCAAGGCCTGTTTGACGACGGCTAGAAGGAATGCTACCGGACAGGGGAGGAACTCACAGTGTTGCATGCGCGTGCAAGTTATGCTTTTTATAACACTGACATTTTTGTTAGAGAAAATTACATAGTAGCACATGACCAAATTTAAAAACACAAAAAACCCACTTCATTAATTTTTATACAATTTAAGACATAAGACCAAGCCCAAAACTGAGAGCATCAGGTCTGATCCAAATTTTAGCTATCAAATGACCATAATACCCTCTATCCCATCTTTCCTCCCACTCTCTTCCTCTCTCCGTCTTTTTTCTGCAGATCTCTCTCTCTCATCCTGACCCACACTCCACCACCACCACTGCTTCATTGACATTACCGGCGACGTCGATCACATATAATCGATTCACCTCAAAACCCGATTCTGACGATGAAAGCACTACTAGATTGAATCAAATCTTACAGATTCGATCGAATTCATCAGTCTCATGCTGGAGCTTCCACCAAGTTCTGTCACATCCAATTAATTGATTCTTTATCGGTTTGAGCTTACCGTAGTTGATCGATCAGGCGGTGGAGTTAGACGACGTCGAGATCTTCGTCGTCGTCGTCTTCAATCCAAAGGGGTGAGAGAGGCTCGGCCAATCCTTATCTCAACGCCTGAACAAAAGACGTCGACGACGGTGACATGATGACGTGATCGACGACGGCTAGACGCTGACAATAAATGTCGACGACACCCTAATGTGAACGACGACGAGGTCTCGTCGATGACACTAAGATCCTTCCTGGTTCTTCCGACGCTCGGCCAACAATCCGAATCGAGCTGATCCAGATGCTCGACGACCACGGCGACTGCTACTGAACCAAAGCTCGTTCCCATCCATTCCGAGGCCTACGAGTTCCACCGCCCAATCCAACGGTAGCTCGGTTGATCTCTACTCATTCCTCTGTTTGGTTCCCTCAGTGGTTCTCCAATTTTGACTACATCAACTGATTTGTACTTTTTCTTCGTTTATTGTGGTGTTTTGATATTGTGAAAATGGAAGCTTCAATTAGTATTAGGCTGTGTGGAACCAGAGGGCTTTTGTTTTGCTATGTGCTTTAGTTTTGTAGCAATTGATTATGATTATGATTAGCTTCAAAATCCTAGATCTAGATGAGTATGAGTGATGCTACTGTACATTTGGTAGTAGCACCAGCTATTCAGTGGTCAGTCGACAGTAACAGCTTCTTCAGTTCATAGTAGCAGATCGTTTGTAAACGGTCGATGCAGTAGCAACTAGTTTAGGATTGAGAATTGCTGAAGTAGGCAGTAGCAGAGTGAGATGAGTAGCAAACGTAGGCAGTAGCAGGCGGATTGATAGTAGAAGCCAACAGTAGCAGTCGACAATATTTGAAGACAGTAACAGTTTGGTTGTAAATTGACTCCTTTTAGTTCAGTTGACTCTCTTTTAATGAAGGGTAAAATTGTAAATATGTAGGTGACATATGTCAACAGGATAACAACTTGTCATTAATTGTAAAATTTTGTCCTTATATGTGTAAGATAATGTGTAAATGATATATTTGTAAACTGAAATTTGGTTAGTAACTAAAGTGTAGTTTACTATTTTTGTTATTATATATACTAAAGTTCTTTCTAGATCATTGTACTCGTTTCATTTCTAATGAAATTATTTTTTAATAATATGTATGGGTAAATTCCTCTTATCGTACCTGAGATATGACATATTGGACAGTTTGGTACTTAATGTTTAAAAGATGACACTTTAGTGCCTCAAGTTATGCTTCTTATGACAGTTTGATATTTCTATTAACTTTTTTGTTAAATATGAGGATGAAACTGACATTTGGGTAAATATAAACATAAATAATATGGTCTTTGTGGTTTCATGTGTACTGGACCCGAATCTTCATCCATTATATATCGGGATGAATTAATGTTTTGTTCAAACGTAATTGAATTTTATATTATATTTAAGAAACTTGGTCGTTGTTATCTAAACACTCACGAGACTGCTCCAACAAACTATATCAAACTAACCTATAGAAAATAGTGTCATGGGTGTTCTGATTAATGGCTATTTAGATTTAATGAACTAGAGATTGCTAGAACTTACTTGTGAAACTTTCAAAACTTTTATCATAACTTGCTTTGATTTTGAATAGGATTGTGGATCTTTCTTAGGACTATCACCACTTTATCTAAATAGCCATATATCCCTATTTTAAGCCCTGTTTGGGACCCCTTAGTCTGAACCCCCTAGAGCCTATGTTATGCTTTTCTTGTTCACCTAAATTATCTCTTGCCTAGTATAGAATTCCTCTACCTTGTCTCGAGCTTGGCAGAGCTATCTTTTTGTGGTAATTTGAGGTGATGATTCAATACAAGTGTGGGGTTGTTCTAAAGAGTTTGTTGCCGAGATACACATGAGAAAAGAAAAGAAAAAAAAATTGCTCTTGGAATTAAAAAAAAAAACATGATCCGAGAGAAGTAAAAAAAAAAAAAAAGAGAAAAGTTTCGAATTGATTTTGATGAAGATATCTCGGTCTAGATGAAGTTTTTGTGAATTTGGAGTTGTGATTTGTTTGTTGAAGGCTCAATATGTTATACTTTTAGCCTTTATTCGTTTTCACAATGTTTAAAGTGAAGGATGGGTCCAACATGATGTTATTTAACCCTTGATGGTATTTGGTGACATAAGGTGGATGTTCATGCTCTGCTAAGTCTTGAGGATGACCTTTGTGATTCCTATACTTTGAAAATTTTTCCATGCCGAGCCTAGCCAACCTATTTTCTAAAAGATCCGCAAGATTCTTAAGATAAGTAAACTTTGATCTGTGGAGTCTGTTTCATGAGTAAGCATATGGTTGTGGTTCATTTGTGCATATGATTGGTATCTTTCATGAGGTTTTCGAAATCACTATTTTCTTTATAACTCATGTGTGTGAAAAGCTTTAAGCATATGCCATGTTCTTGAGAGAAAAAAATTCGGAGTGCATATCCTTTGTGAGTTGAATTTGAACTTGTTTGGAACGTGTCGAGCTTAATTTCACCTTTGTTTCTGCCATGTCCTACTTGTTACATCGAAATCTCATGTTTATTAACCATTGAATTCATCTTTCAATTTCGATTCTTGTGCTATTCTTGATGCTATGATTTTGAAGGTCTCTGAGACAATTTTCGTTGAAGGCATTAGATTGAGTCATTGTCGTATTTTCGATATTAGTTGTGTTTTTGTTTTAGTGGTTTGCTAAGGGACTAACAAAGGTTAAGTGTGGGGTTGTTGATAGGAGCACAAAGTGTGACGTTCTTAATATGATTATACCCTTTATTTACCCTTTGTTAACTCCTATTTAGTTGTTTTAGCTTTATATTTGTGTTTAGTGTAGAATAATTGTTTAATTTAGAAATATGTAGTTTTTAGTATTAGAATACATAGTATTTTCGGATTTGAATAATTTGGTGTTGAAATTGTGCTAAGTGTTGGAAACCCTTGTTTACTCAGGATTCCTGTCTTGATCAAGATTCAATCTTTCCTTGAAGCCTAGTCCATGAAGGAGAGGTCCAAACCAAGTCCAATATGGAGAAGAAGATCTAAATTCGGCAGAATTTCAAGAATATCCAAGCCTTGAAAATCCCGATTAAATCGGGAGAATTTCTGTGCACGTCTGTCAACGTCAACGGACTCTCCAGCACAGCTCACAATGAATCAGAAAACGTGCCAGATATGGATAGAAAGCTACGGGAGTTTAGTTTCCAAATCAATTGGAATCACCTCAATATCTATTTTCTAGAAGGAGTTATGACGTAATCATCATACGGAGGTCATTCTGCCGAAATTGAGAAGAACTAGGAATCCTAAACCAACTTGGTTTAGGCTTTGTGGCCGACTTCTCTAGGGTTTTTCCTCTATATAAAGCACGACTTCAAGGACATAAGATCATCATCAACCAGTGCAAATAACACCAAAGCCTTGGCCAAAACTCCATCAACCTCCAAACACTACAATCCGATCCCACCTTCAGCACTCGTCCAAAGCACGTAGCCTAGGACTCCGCGCACTCAAAGAATAGAACACGTAGGGATATTCTGAGAGTGTATTCCATATACTATTTTTGGATTGCTATGTGTTTGTTCTTGTTTATGTTGTTTTAGGTTTTTGCTTAAGTATGTTTTGATTATTGTCTATGAGATAGAAACACTTTTGAACCATGTTTTGAATTAACGTTTTCAATTTTTAATCAATGATTTTAGGTTTTAGGCCGTGAGTATTATGTTCATTATACTTTAAGATCTTCGGTGCATTCTTCCATTATCATGTGTAGTTGATACAAGTAGTTGATATTGCATGTGTTAATCATCCAAAGTTCGACTTTGATACACGTAGTTGATAAGTTGCATTGTCTTTGTTTTTCACCGATTTTCTACCTATGTTTGATTTAGGACTAGTACTTAAACACATCGATTTTTTATGTGATATGTAATTGCATGATTAGTTTATGTGTGTGACCTATAAGTAGAGCACGTAGCCAAGCTTGTTGTGTCGCGATGTTGAATGAAACCCGTAGTCTAATTCTAAGTTGGTCTATGTCATAGGAACCACGTAGGAACTTATGTGCATATCAAATTTAGGTTGTATATTTGCTCACGGTGTAGACTTAAATGAGATTAGAAATCGTCTTCTGTATTCTTACATGGTTGTTTGGTAGAGTTTGCATGATTGTTGGTTGATCACATGTATATATGTATAGAAGTAATTTAGGATTTATTTTCATTGTCTATTCCGAAATTATAAAACTTTTAAACCTATGTGCTTATTTTGACATTTACTTTAGATTAGATGGATCTACCTTGTAGTTGGATCCCCGGTTTAGAACGATCTCTGCTTGCTTTATACTATAACTGATTTGTTGACAGGGTTAATTGATGCGTGTGCAAATACGTCTTATCACAGGCCGGGACGGGCCGGGCTTAGCCCTAAATGGCTCAATAGGGTAGGGCCGTAGGGTAGGGTGATAAGACGTATTTGCACACGCATCAATTAACCCTGTCAACAAATCAATCGTAATATAAAGCAAGCATGGATCGTTCTAAACTGGGGATCCAACTACAGGGTAGATCCATCTAATCTAATAAAAATGTCGAAATAGGCATATAGGGTTTAAAGGTTTTGATGATTTTGGAATAAACATTGAAAATAAATTCTAAATTACTTCTATACATATTTACATGTGATCAATCAACAATCATGCAAACTTAACCAAACAACCATGTAAGAACAAAGAAGACGATCTCTAATCTCATTTAAGTCTACACCGTGAGCAATTATACAACCTAAATTTGATATGCACATAAGTTCCTACGTGGTTCCTATGACATAGACCTACTTAGAATTAGACTACGGGTTTCATTCAACATCGTGACACAAACAAGCTCGGCTATGTGCTCTACTTATAGGTCACATACATAAACTAATCATGCAATTACGTATCACATAAAGAATCGATGTGTTTAAGCACAAGTCCAAATCAAACATAGGTAGAAAATCGGTGAAATAACAAAGACAATGCAACTTATCAACTACTTGTATCAAAGTCGAACTTTGGATGATTAACACATGCAATATCAACTACTTGTATCAATTACACATGATAATGGAAGAATGCACCGAAAATCTTAAAGTATATAGACATAAAACTCACGGCATAAAACCTAATATCATTGATTAAAAATTGAAAACTTTAATTTAAAACATGGTTCAAAAGTGTTTCTATCTCATAGACAAGAATCGAAACATACTTAAGCAAAAACCTAAAACAAACATCAAGAAGAACAAACACATACTAATCCGAAAGTAAAAGATGAAATACACTCTCAGAATATCCCTACTTGTTCTATTCTTCGAGTGAGCAGAATCCTAGGCTACGTGCTTTGGATCAAGGATGATGGTGGAATCAGATTATGGTGTTTGGAGGTTGATGGAGTTTCGGCAAAGGCTTTGGTGTTATTTGCACGGGTTGATGATGATAATTGCTGCCATGCCGTGCCCTATTTATAGAGTAACAAGTCTTGATCTCCAAGAATTCCTCAAGCACAAGGAATCCTATTGAATCGGCAAAACCAAGTCCAAGTTGGATTTAATTTCTTCTCTTGTTCTTCAAGTAATCCTCATGCATTAAGGAATGACAAAACCATCTTGAACTTGGAAAAATCTTCTCTCTTGGGCCGCACGGTTTCTATCTCCTTGGTGACTTGGGAAATCTTCACGGCATCTCCATACATATCTCGGATTGTACTTCTCCTAGCTCAAGCAGGAATTCCTAGCTGCCGGGCACCTTTCTCTCATGAGTCAGGAAAACATTTTCCTAGTCAACACGGGTTCAGACTTTCCTGAAATAAGAAAATTAGAAACTAGGAAAGAGGAAAGATGGAATCCTGATCAAGAAAGGAATCCTGAGTAAACAAGGATTTCCAACACTTGGCACAATTTCAACACCCAATCCTTCAATTCCGAAATTACTATGAATTCTAACACCAAAACCTACATATTTCTACATTAAGCAATTATTCTACACTAAACACAAATATAAAGCTAAAACAACTAAATAGGAGTTAACAAAGGGTAAATAAAGGGTATAAACATATTAAGAACGTCACACTTTGTGCTCCTATCATAGGGCCGGGTTTTATTTGCTAGACCCTTACCCTACCGTATTTGAGAAAGGCTAGGGTCGGCCCGCCCTAATGGAGGGTCGGGTAGGGCTTCAGCCCTAGAGGGTAGGACGGGTTTTAGGGCGGGCTAGGCCTGAAGGGCCAAATGATGAGGCCTACGCGTGTAGATATAGGTCGACTAGCTGGATTGGAATTGAAAATGCAAGCACAACTCTATTATCATAGTTCGACACAAAACTAAACTAAACCTAGGCCATAATTTACTCCAATATCTTAAAACATCATTGCAAACAAAAAAGAAAACAAAAAACGAAAAAAAAAGAAAAGAAAACTACTTGTATTCATTCAACATTAAATACCGTTGATATTGACATTGAGTTATATGGACTATAAATAGTGTGAGAGTAAAAATTGTGAATGAGGAAATTCTGGTTGCAACTTGATCGGATCTCAAAATTTGTGACTCAAAGTAGCATGCAAAATGAATGAGCATGTTAGATGGGATTGGGAGCTTTGTATTGAGTGGGGAAATTGCTTTTACCACATTTCTCATTTGCAAGTCTGATCGATCTTCACATATCATTCGTGAAGAAAATCAAGTTGCATGCAGATGCATTGGTGAATTATACTTCGACTTGTAGTTATCTGATTTGGTGGGACTTAGGTACCTCCTTTCTTTCATTCATGAATATCGTTCGGGTATGCCAAAGTATCGCTTGTAATAGTTTTAATTTCTTTAGTTTTTTATTTTTTATTTTTTTTATTTTTTATTTTTTTATAACTGACATCAACTTCATTCAAGATACTCAACAACTACAAGCATTCGCTAAGAAGCCATATATATAGTCTATCTGGTATTGTACCATACCAATGACCAGAAAAACCATATATCTAACGCCAATTTAGCTAACTTATCAGCTACCGAATTAGCATTTAGGTTAGTTTGTATTGGTTCGAAGGTTTCGGTTTCTTAGTCCCTCTCCTTTTGTAATTTTCTTTATTTTTTATTTTTTTAGAGGCCGGTTAAGTGTAGCTTCTGCCTCAGTTGGAGTAAATTAAGAAAACTTTCACTTGATTTTATTTATTGTTTTTTGTGGAAAATTAGTTGCATAGTACGGATAATAGAGCTGAAGCCCTTTCGGGAGAAATTTCTCCCCTTTCGGAGCATTTCTCATTCTCTCCGTTTCAACATAAAACAAAGAAGAATGCAGCAATGTTTGGGCAAATTACGTTCTATTTCTTGGACTGTTGGTAGCCTTTTTCCCCACATAAATATATTTCAGTAGTTGGTCAAAAATATACAAAGAAGATGGTAATTTTTAGTCCAATAGATAGACATTGTCGAAGTACGTCTTCATCCCTCTATCTTTGTACTCAACAATTCATCGATGATCAATACTACTGGCCACTACGTGCTATCGCACTCTTGTTACATTGTCAAGGCATCTGAAGGTTTTTCCTTTTTTTTTTTTTTTTTTTTTTTTTTTTTTTTTTGAAAAGGGTTTTGGGCGTTCGGGGATAATACCCCTTAACGGAAACCCAATTCCCATTCGAGCCGGGTTAGGACCGCCCGTAGACGGGGAAGCTCTCCCAAGATTGTTGCTGTATACACAAGGATCGAACCTTTGACCTTGCTTAAGCCACACTAGCTCCCACCCACTAGTGCAAACAAGCATTGGTCATCTGAAGGTTTTTCCAGCCATTCCATCCAATCTTAAGCTAAAAGTTGTGTCATATATATAGAGTTAGCAGTAGATCACCACCACCGAAACCCAGTGCTCCAGTTCATCTCAAATGATCACCACCTCCACTGCCTCCTTCTCCGGTTGAGTCACCAGAGTTATGAAATTAATTTGATTTTATAGTAAGTATATATACACCATGTTTGTTTATTGTGATGATCTTTTGTATTTTACTAATATCGATCATTTTTAGATATACATCTCTCCCCTACATCAATGAGTTAGGAGTGTGAATAAGTGGCCGGTTAAAGTATTTCTGTTGTTTCTGTGGCTAGCATATGTTTAATTTTCAGTTATAAAAGCATATAAATTAACCTCACGATCGCGAGGATTCTAAACCTGTAAAAGACCGTTAGGCCAATACATGCAGATAGTAGGAAAACAGTAAACAAAATGAGGATAGTGCTGACTCATTAAAAAAACTTACCTAAGACCTTCATTTACTGGACAAGTATATAAAGGTAAACAGTAACTTTCGAATGAATGGTCAGGGCCCCCAATACCTTAATGCCCACTGCCAAACCACACCTGGTTTAACATCAGCAATGAGAGTGCCAACCAGGTCGATGCCTTCAATGAATGACTGCACTCATCTTAAAAATCGACATTCATTATATTGCTTCAATCATGGACTCGTCCTCCAGAGGAATTTTCTCACCTAATTAGTCGAGGTTGTTGGCCATAGGAATGGCAAGGGCAGACAAATTAAGCAGTAAGAACCACAAAAGACAGGTAGCAGTAGCAGATCTTGGTCAAGAGCAGAGTTTAAGAGGAGCACACGAGGGATATCAATGACCTCGATCAGTTCACAAATAATAGATCTGGGGATGGATGTAGGACAAGCACATTTCATACGTACACTCTTATGATAGTTGTAAAGAAGAGGAAAAAGATAGATAAGGGTAGGGTACTGCTGCACAGAACTGACAGAAGGACGGCTAGTGGAAGAACGAGGGAAGGAAATATGTGAGGGGGAGAGAAGCAGTACGTTATTAAGCTCTTAAGACAAGGAAGAAGATATTTGGATGCAGAGAAGAGACCGAGTATCAGAGTATGTAACTTTAGGCCAGAGAGACACAGTAAGAGTCATACAGTATATATAGTTTTCCTACACTAATCATTTGATTTTTTTTGTTAAGTGTAGTGTGAGGATACGCCAATATAGTGGATAGTGATCCTAATATTTAGTTACGTACGTACGTACCTATCCAAGAACCTTTAGATCTCATGACGTACTTGAATTGTTTGAATGAAATTGTATACCAATCCTGGTTTGCTGTTTATTTTATAACAGGTGGCATGGGAGTATGTGTACAGTGTGTACCTTTAAGTCTTAACACCAGAATGACTTGGCTCTGAGCATCCATTTTATTCAGCATGAATATCGGTAAAATTGTAAACAGATTATAAACTTCTCTTCAATTATAAACTTCTCTTCAAATAATAAGTCTTTCAAATTCGATATGAAACACACGTACCTGTAGCCAACATAGATATTCTGAAGTGAATTTGCTTTGAAAAAGGCTACGTACGACTAAATACGATAGGGTATGTGCAGTGAATATAACCTGAGATTAATTACTACGTGGAAAGAAAAACTAGAGAAAACAAAATATGTATCACCAACTCCGTATTAATTACTCTAGTAACGGAATAGAAGCCCAAAGGAACCAAGCCATGTATTAGAAGACAATTAACAGCTAGGTAACCTTGAATTGCTGGCGCCTTGGTGTGCTATATATATATATGTAGTAAATCTACTTACTCGATTCATTAGTTAATACTAGTGTTCCTCCCTTTTATGTAAATATTCCGAGTGAGAACCAATTCACAGCTCTCATCTATACATTTCATACCTAGCTAATTCAATGCACGAGTTGAGCTGAGTTCGATCAAGTACGTAGTTGCTGCAAGTGCTGCAAGTTATGGCTCCTTCTTGCTTTATTTTCAATACTAATTGTTGGGAAACTTTGAAAACACGAGTCAAACAATATTGAGCAAAGGCTATGTGTTAAAAGTTAAAACAAGCTTTACATTCCTCAAAAAACAAAAAAAAAACTTTACATGATATACATGACCGGGACACGGTTGAAGTTGAAACTCTTCATAGTCAGATACAGGTAATGAAGTTAGGCCGGACCGGAGAATTCCAACTCCAACAAGACCCGCTCTGGCAGCCAACCAACCCTCTCGATCAAATGGGTTCTCCTCCTGCTGTGCCGTCTGCATCTCCCATGCCGGCCATGGCCATGTAATGCTATACTACTCGCCGATATATATAGGGAATTAGGGATCACCATGATCGATAATGATGGTATATGGCCAATCCATACAATGGAAAAAGTCGAAAGGGTAATATTAATTGAAGATCGACGACAAAAGAGATCGAATGTAGATTTCAAACTAAGTGATTGTCAATCGATCAAATTACAAGACTTATCTACATATCCAAGAAATAACAAGGAATTACAAGACTGGATTTCATAGCAAGGAAGTAAGGTGTTGAATGATCGAACTTCAAGCTGGTTGGGCGCCCCTCTTCCTCAAGACAAAGGAAGAGTACAGATGTGCTACTTCCCATTCATCTTGTGATAGTGTACTCTGATCACCTAGCGCACCAATCTTACGCATCAAATCCACATACTTTGGTAGTTCCAAATACTGGTGCACGAACTCATGAAAGTTTTTAACAAAGACTAATTCCAGATCGTACTCTTCTGCCAATGATTTGAATACGTGAAAGGGGACGATCCATTCAGGGCAATCAACAACACCCTCAAGATGAAACATGTACTTGATACCAAATGGGCTAGAAGACTTGAACTTCTTTTCAGAAAATTCTTCATCAAATCTTACCGAGTACACACTGTTTCCAAAGAACAACCCTTGCGCTTGTCTAAGCTTCTTGATGATCACATTGGCGTCTGGCATGGTTCCGATGAAAGTTCCGCCGGGGCGAAGTGAGGCCGAAACATTAGCCAGGGCTCTCCTTGCACGCGCTTCCGTGGACCAAGAATAATGCAAGGCAAACTGGCAACTGCAAATATCAAAGGGCGCCTCATCTGCTAGGGTTTTATTAAGTACTCCGACCTCATAGCAGTCTCCACGGATAAGGCGTGCAGGAAATGTAAACGGTTTAGCATCGTAACGGGCACGACAATCTTCAATAGATCCTTGAGCAATATCAATGCCAAGATAGTACCGAATTCCGGCCTTGTCCCATTTGATGAGATCACCTCCTTTGCCACATGCAAGATCAAGAACAGCATCTCCGGGGCGAGCACAGAGGTTAATCAAGACACTCTTGATCCAGTTGTTCAGCTTCCTTAGGTGGATGATCGGGCTAGCTTCTCTTTCTTCAACGGTTTGATTTCTCCTCGCGCTATAATGATCGGCCACTTTTCGTGCAAGAAGCTTGGTGTTTGAATCATCAGAAGATGAGCCTGCAGGGTGGTTGGCTTTGATCCTCCAAACAGAGGTGGATGACGAGTCTGAGCAGCGTCGTTTCATGGTTGATCGATGAAAACGAAAGCAAAGTTTGTAGAGAGAAAGAAAAGAGAAGCAAAGTTTGTAGAGAACGTAATGAGAGGTTTCAATATGTGGGTGAGGACCTGAGAATGAAGAGAAGATGGGATGATTATGCCAATTGCGATCGACCCTCTATATATATATATATATATATATATATATATATATATAAAGCGCGTCACAATCAATCCCAATTACACAAGGATACATTAACAGCTGTACACGATCGAATTAATGTATCCTAATCAAGCAAGGATTTATGTTAACAGCTGTTTTTGACAAGGGGCTGGCTATTTGGATATTACAGAAAAAAATAAAATAAATTAAAGCTTCATATACTCTAAAATCAAATGCTTGATCACAACAACAAAACTCTACATTGTATTTTGATGACAACTTCAAATTCGATAGAGGGCTTTCGTCAACCCCGAAACTCATTTCGATTTGCGGAAACTAGTTGATTCCACAACAAATCAATCAATTCATAAAACATCCAACCAAAAATTTCACATATATACCATTTTTCAAGCTGGGAATCAAAACCTCATCAAAACACTAAGGACTTTCTTCATATATACATGCACTTGGTCTTCATGAGAAGAGCTCCTCTCCACCACAGACCCACCATGAAATGAACCACACCCTTTGTTTGAGGGTAAATTTACATCCCTTGAATATGTAGCGTGTTGAACTAGTTATGTGGTTCATTGTGGATATAATCGAGTATCTTTGAAGATATTCGCTATTAAGGCTAAATCGAGCCTACTTGGAGATCAAGCCATTTTGGTGTAAATCCGGGATATTATCGATATATCATGGACCCGATAATTAATGGAGGATTGTCTGTCACCAAGATTGAGTAATATTGAAGATCTTGCATAGACGAGGACGTGAGAATTGAAAAGTATAAGGCAATTAAGGCATGGAGTATGCTTGGTCCAATTAAGGAAGGGTATCATGCAAATAGACCTTATTTAATTGGTTGGTTAAGGGAAAATGCCCATTTAGTACTAATTGTAACCCTTCATTGCCCATTCCAATGATAATCTTTTCTATGAGCCCATTTGAATGAAAGTACACTTTTTTTGTGCCCAAATGACCAAATCTTTACTAAAGTCTTAACACACTATATTATTTTAAGACTATTTTGCCCCCACCTCTTCAACATGAAAAGACTTGGCCAGAATCTCGGACTGTGGTCACCGGACGTCGGACTCTGGTCACCGGCAGCCGAACGCCGGACTCCGGTCACCGGTAGCTGGACTCCGGTCACCGGAATTTCCCCGACCTCTGGACTTCGGTCAACAGAATTTCCCCGACCGCCGGACTCCGGTCACCGGAATTTCCCCAGTAACCAGTTACTGACCCCCAATAACCAGTTATTGACCAGTTAATGACCCCCAATAACCAGTTACTGACACCCAGTAACCAGTAATTGACCCCCACTAACCAGTTACTGACACCTAGTAAACCGTTACTAACCCCCACTAACCAGTTACTGACACCCAGTAACCAGTTACTGACCCCCAGTAACTCAGTTACTGATCCCTAATAATCAATTATTGACTCCCAATAATTTTCTATTGACCTCAATCACTACCAGGACAAGTACTTTAGCCGACGAAAAATTTTCGTCGGCCTGTTAAAAAAATTCGTCGGCGAAGCTCTTAGCCGACAAACCTTCGTCGGCTATAGTGTCGTCGGGAAAGGGTCGTCTGTGATGACTTTACCCGACGAGACAAAAAAATTCGTCGGCTAAAGTATGACTATAGTCGACGAAAAAATATCGTCTGCTATAGTTGTTTTGGCCCAACCTCCTCAGCAGGGGTGGAGAGGAGATTGTGCTTCCAAAAGTAAAACAATGTGTGCGGGGCGTGCCACCTCGCGGACGAGGAAAGAGAACGGTGCGTGTTCTTGACTTCTAACCAGGCGAACGAGAGCTCTGGTGCCACCTCGCGGGCGAGGAATTTACGAGCAAAGTGTTCTTGTCACCTGTGAATCGATACTCACTGTCAGAGCGAGCAGAGCAACAAAGGAAAATCGAAGACGAGTCCGGACGCGCTCTGAGATCTAAGGCAGGGTGCGCTTAAAACGTTAGGGTTTTCGAGGACGCTCGAAGGTTTGTACTGACTGTGTTTGTCTGTTTGTTTGTTTGTTGAGAGAGTTGTTGTGTGTCTTCTGTAAGCTGTAGAACTTCTTTATATAATCATCTGCAAGCAACTCGCAGAGACCTAATCACAATCCATTTCGGACTCGGCAATTAGAATCCCACAAGGATACGATCAACCCGCCAGCCATGCGCTCCATGCAACACGTGTCAAACCAACCTTGCTTAGGTCTTGCTCACCGCCTCACGTCATCTCACTGTAGTGTCGTATGCGAACTCGAACACTAAGCGATCCTATCCCGAGGGCACTATCGTCCATTTCCAACTCTACCTCGCCATGCACTGTAGAGTCCCACACGAGTTGGAAATAAGGATCCCGCGAGGACATCGAATCTCGCGGGGTACCGGAATCTTTGGGCAAATCCAAATCGCGTGCTGCCAGACCTCGCCACCCTTCGTGGGCTAAAAAAGCCACAAGTATTGGCCCAAATGCTATCCAAAACGTATCTCGAGTCTCGGACCGAAAATACCCACTGGGCTCAAACATTGCCCCCTAGGCCTTGAGCTTAATCCACTTCGGAACGGATAAGCGAAAAGGCCTAAATAATTTTTTATGGGAATTCGTATTTCAAAAGGTGCTGACGTTTCGGCGTCATCGCCTCCCTTCATCATTACGGCTTTTTGAATTTTGAAACGTGCTAACGTTACGGCCACTGATTGACAAGGACGTTACGGTTCGTCCTCTTTATAAACCTCGATGCGGGTCCCCACATCTCACCATCGCTTTCCAATCAGCCTTTGCCTTTCTTTCTGCAACCAACCAAACTCTAGCACCGACCTCACTCCGACCAGAAACAATGGCTCCCAAACCTGCTGCTAATGACCCGAACCTTAGCCTCACGGCGGCGACCTCCTGGTCGACCGGCCTTGCTCGCCGTTTCGCCAATAACCCTCCTCAAGGAACACCCATTTACTTCCTTGAAACAGGGGCAGCCCTGCTCGGTCCGACTCCTTCGCAGCCTCCGTCCGCCGCTGATCTCAATCATTACACCACCTCCGTGCGCCGACCAATCCTGGCCCAATGTCGCGAACCGGGGAACTTCGCCTCTTGGTTCCAACAAGCCCGCTCTCACACAAATATCCGGGTCGGGGAGTGGCCCAGCGCCACCGCGGAGGATAGGGCGTGGTACGTGGAACGCCTTCAGACCGACCAAACGATCTGGGAAGCAACCGGAATCCGCGAAGCCATTGCCTTAAGCTTCTCACTGCCCCCTCACGCCGACCGAGCACCCATCGCTGCCGTGGCCTGTTTATGGAACAGTGCCACCAACACTTTCGATTTTCCTTTCGGGCAGATGGGCATCTCTCTGTTAGACATCCTCGCCATCACCGAGCTGCCGATTCACGCAAAGCCATATGCGCCAGGCGACTTTACGTCGACCGAGTTCACACACGCCTGCAACCTGGGGGCCCGCCACGCCCTGAAAGGTTCATATGGGGCGTGGAGGAAATTCTACATAGGCCACGCAGAGCAGCACGAAGGAGGTATCGTCTTTCTTGAGTATTGGCTCGACAAATTCATCTTCTGCGGTAGTGCTCACAAGTCTACAGGGAAATGGACAAGGCTGGCTGAAGCACTCTACAACGACGTCGAAGTAGGGCTAGGGCAATCCGTACTGGGCGCGCTCTATCGGACCTTGTACCTGCTGTCCCTGAGGCCCTTCCATCTCTCCGGTGGCCCTCTATGGATCCTAGACTTGTGGACAAGATGTACTTTCCGCTCTTCCGGCGAGCCCCGCTGGAATTCCTACCCGAGGATCGGCTGCTTGGCTTCGCGGTGTGCAGGAACGCTGCGAATCGAACTCCTCTGTCCTTCTTCGCCAGCCTTTCCATCCTGTACAACCACCTTGAGCCGCCTCCCACCATGGACATGATGGTTCGCCGGCGCCATCCTGAAGTCCTATCAACGGGCTTCTTCCCCCGCCCTGATTCGGATAGTGATGCCAGGACTGTCTTTGTGAGAGCAACTTCGTGCTGCGACTTTCCGCTCGCCGAGGATGAACAAGGCTTCGAGCTGTATGCCCCCAATCACTTCGAAAGGCAACTCGGCTTCCGTCAAGGGATTTCCTATCCACTTCTCCACTCGGTTAATAAGTACACCTCCTGGAGGAAGATTGGCGAGTCCGACCGGGTTACCCCACTGCAAAACATCTTCCCTCTCACTCCCGACTTGCTGGAGATTGAGCCTTCGCTGGGCGTCGACCCCGCCTATCTTACTTGGTGGCGGTCCTTGTCTGACAACCATTAGGAGTTCCCAGATGATGCTGTCTTCGCCGCTATCTTTCGCCCTCTATACGACACTCTGGGCGAGTCAGACCGCGATATCCTTGACGCCCGGCGCGACCGTGAAGAAAGGGGTTCAGGGGCTGCGACGGGAACTAGGCTTGTGCTCCTGCCAGTTCCTGCTACTCGCCGCCCGACGGGAATCGTCATTAGAGAACGCAATTCCGCACCCGAGATATGTCACTAAGTCTGTAGATTCCATACCTCCTTTAACACATTGACAAAATGTTTCTCCCTAACCCTCTTGTTTACTTTTTCAGTCTGCCCCCGCCGGAGAACTATCAGAAGACCCGAGGGTGCTGGGGATAAAGGAAAAGCACCTGCCCACAAGGCACCCGTGGCGGGCCATGACAGTGAGACTGCTCCCGTCGTTCCCCGGCCAACGAGCGGCAAGCTCGCGGAAGCGTCCTATTGAGGATGAAGAAGAGTTGCTAGAGGATGCACGGTATCAGCGAGAGCACGCCTTGGTAAGTGACCCCTCTTTAGACTAAATTCTTCATGCTAATTATAAACGACTCGCTAACTTTGCCTTTGACAGGTTCGCCGCCGCATCTGCCCTCGCCTCGCTGTCATTGAGGAGGCGACAGCGATAGCGGAAGTCCCTCCTCCGGAACCACTCGTCGGGGAAATAACCATGGCCATTGAGGAAGTCGGTATGGCCATCGAGGGGGTCACTGTAGCCAGCGAAGAGGTTGCTGTAGCCATCGAGGAAGTCGCCGTGGCCAGCGCGGAGATGGCCATTGTGGAAGTCGCTGTAGCCAGCGAGGAGGTCGCTGTAGCCACTGAGGAGATGGCCATCGAGGAAGTTGCTGTAGCCACGGAGGAAGTCGCTATGGCCATCGAAGAGGCTGGCATGGCTATTGAGGAAGTCACCGTGCAACCGTCTTCTCCAACCGCCGTTCCAAGCGAAACTGGCCCAATCCCAGAGCCTATCTCGGCTCCCGCTCAAGATGAAGCACTGGACCAGTCCACCCAGCTTTCTGACTTTGCTGCCCCCTTGGCATTTCCGCCAGAAGACCTCCAATTGGTACTTTGGCTCCCTCCTCTGCAACCAAGCCGAACGGCTCAGACCAGCGAAGTGTTTTCGGCGGTTCCAACAAAGGATTTCCAACCGTTGCTTGAGCTCTCTCCTCTGCAACCAGACCCAACGGTTCAAACTAACGAAGTGACAATAGGACCAATAGTCCCTGCTTGCTTTGAGGTCACGCCGCCTGTTCCAGAGATTGAAGCAGCTGCTGAGGTTGAACCAACCACTCCGGCCCCAACGAGAATATCTGGCGAGGTGTCTTTTTCCTTGGGTACCCGGGCCGCTCGTCTTCGGGCCCGTACTACCCCGCCTGCTGATCCAGAGCCCATTCGCCTAGCCCGGGCTTTTTTCACGGGCTACTGCGCCAAGGCCCACGCATGAACGTATTTGACTTGGTGGGGCGCGTCCGCGAGGCTCACGAAGCTCTGAGTCGACAACTCGCTGGCGGCAACCCTGCTCTAGATCATGTGTTGGAGCTTATTGACGCTGTCGAGCTGCAGGCCAGCCGAGTTCAGGATGTCGGTGCTCAATCAGCTGCCCACGAGTAAGCTCGCCAAGCCTTAGATAATCAGATGGCAGACCTTTTAGCCAAGCTTGGTGACGCTGACATTCCAGAAGCATCGTCAGAGAATCCAAGCATTGTCTATGCTCGGCAAGTGGAGGTCCTGGAGGCTCAGGTAGCGGAGCTGCAAGCTCAACTTGCTCAAGCTCGCCAAAACTTGGCCCGCGCTGAGGAAGTGGAAGCCCGCGTGCAGGCCGCGGAAGAGACCCAGGAAGCTTTGGACTCGGCTGTTGCTGCTGCTGACGAAGCCCAAGCCCAGGCGTATGATGAAGAGTTGGCCTTAGAAGGCCTTCTCGTAGATCTGTATAAGGTTTCTAGGCGGGTTTAGGCCCGATCCGTGCTTTGCCCCCTTGTGTATGAACTTTTATGATAATATTATCAGATCTTTCCCGCTCTTATCAACTGTTGCGTAATAACTATCACGAAAAAATCTTCTTCCGAGATTTGGTGGGGGTTTCCAATGTAACTACTCGCTTGGAACGCGGGTAGTCATTATGGAAAAATGCGTCCGACCTTATCTCCAAAGCTCATATCTCGGAGCAAATGTTGTGTGGAGGACAACTGTTGAAAGTACCATCACCCTTTTCGCCTATAAAAAGAAATGCTTGGCCGGGGCGAAGTATCAGTTAAGTCTTTGCCCCCTCGCCATGGTTTCTTATTCCCTTCTGTTCATCCTTTTGTCCCTGCTTAAAGCAAAGCCCCTAACCACACATTCTCACTCTTTGCTCTTGCTGATTCTGAAAATCTACTCTCAGGCCGTGAGTGATTCTGGAAATCTACTCTCAGGTCAAGCCCTTGTCTGGCCTAACTAATGGTTGGGTGCCTTCTGCCTTACGCCGGCTGTTCTGTCCGCGCGTGAGGCTCTGCCTGCCCTTCAAACAAGGACCGATCGGTAGCAAGAGGGACCTTGGTCCACTGGACCTCTAGCTTCCCAACAATTTGCCTTAGGTCCAGGCCGGCGTCAAGGCTCGTGCTGGTCTAAAGAAGCGGGGCGTTTGTCAACTTTGAGCGAAGGACGCGGCGGCAGCCTTTTCTTTAGCCTTGCGAAACATGAGGGACGAGGCTTCCAATATCTGTAGATCTATGCTTTTTGAATGTAAACATAGTCTAATTTCACCTTTCTGTCAATGTAATTGCTTTGGCCGCAAAGCCACAGTTTGAAACTTGTATTGAACAAAGTCAAAAAGGCGAAATAAATGAATTTATTGTTTTTAGGGCCTCTGGAATAGGCCTCAATCTTGTACTTGTCTTTGTGTTTAGACTTTGCACGTTTACAGAAAATGGAGAAAACAATAGAGTTAACCTTTTTTAGGGCCTCTGGAATAGGCCCCAATCTTACACTGGCCTTCTTAGGCTGGTATGTTACAATGTACTCTATTAGTCTTCTATCCCTGATTAAAAATATATATTAAAGTATCAAATTATTAAACTCAGTATAACTTGAGGTACCAAAGTATCATCTTCTTTATCAAACTGTCCAATTGATTATACATCAGGTACTATAGGATGAATTTACCCTATATATATATATATCTGTGTGTGTATACACGTCGTCGATCAGGTCTTTATTGTCCTTGTGTGGGCTTGCATTGGTCAGGTCCTTGATCAATGTCTGATCATTGGATTAGATGTTGTGGTGACGAGTTTGGAGACGAGGAAGGTGGAGATAAGAGTGATGCCTGGCTTTGGATCGATCAGTCGTCCACTGGTTGTCATCATGAGTTTGGGGCGCGAGCGCAGGGGCAGCTTGGAAGTAGCTTAATTTGTGTCGCTCGATGTTGTTATGTTGGTAGACGACATACTGTGGTATTCCGATGAAGCTGGTGAACTGAGGCAGTTGGTGGTATGTCGGCGATTTTTGGAACAGGGTTGGGCCAGGGTAGCCGGGCTAGGCTGGAGGTTGTGGTGTTTTTTTTTTCCTGCTTTGAGACTTAGGCTTGGGATTGGGTCCATTTGGGCCCTCCCTTGGCTTCGATTTTGGGAACTATCTTTCTTCTATTCTTTATTTTATTATTTTGATTTTTGTTGTTGTTGAAATTATGCGGTCTTGTCGCTAATATTACCTTATCTCTATATGGTAGGGTGTGAAAGGCCATATTGTCATGGACCGAGTTTGAGTGAAGTACGTCCATGACACAAGTTCAAGTCCATCATGCAAGCTTAAGGAGGAAGCACTAAAACATGGTGGACATGCCTAGAAAATTCTAGAACCCTTTAGAATTCTCTAGCTTAGATGATGGACATATATGGAAAATTCTAGAACCCTTTAGAATTCTCTAAGCTTAGAGAGTTTCTTGTAGATAATTAATGGTGTACATTCTAGAACATAGAATTTTAGCTATTAGATCAAATTAATCTTAGTCATCCATTGAGGAGGTGCTAGGCTATAAATAGGTGGTGAAGGCACTTGGCCAAACCATCCTAGAGTTCTTGGAAAGCATCCTAGGGGACCCTTGTAAGCATCTTGGAGAGCATCCTTGAAAGCCTTTGTAAAGTGTTCTTAACATCAATACAAAGTTCCTTTCTCCCACACCAAAGTGTTTGCTTTGTTTTGCTTAGCTTTGCATACTTAGCACACTTCTAGCTTTCTTGCTCTCTTGTGTTGCTTTTGTTTCCGCTGCATAGATGCGAGGCTGACTTAGAGAGTTCGAGGAGGTGAACAACTCTAAGGCCGCACGGTTGGTGGAGAAGCGAAGTTCTCATCCCGTGACAAGTGGTATCAGAGCCTCGGTTCGCTCGCGTACAACACAAAGACAAGGAAGATGTCCGGAGAAGTAGTCTCGGTGGTAGAGCAAGCTGCTGCTGGTGCCAAGAGGAGCCACAGAGAGGTACTTGCTGCCTTCGAAATTTCCCAGCAAGAATCTCACGACAAACTTTATATAATGCGATAACTTTAACTTGCCTTCAAAAGTTATTGCCCCCAATTGAAGCTTTTGTAGTGCCGGTTGGAAGATTAGAAGACAGATGAGACTCATTCGCTGTTGCCTTCATAAACCATTCAAATATTCAATCAATTGTCACACAAAGCTATACATAGAAAACACCACACGTCAGTAGTATACCAACATACATATGTAACAGAACAAGTACCTCATTTACTAATATTACTTAATCATTGAAAGTACTTCATACATTGAGTTTACATGATCGGTACTTATATGCTTTGCAAAAATTGCAAGTATTTGAGCAATCACAATGAAATCAAATACATACACAGATTGTTCTAAACACATAGAATCATCTATAAACATCGATCATAACCATAATCATGGATAACAATATGGACTTAGTTTTTAAGACCTAGATCTACATGATATATCATGGTAAGAGTGGTATCTCTAATGTTAAAGTGTGTATGAAACTCACTCAAGTAGCAATTACTCTTATCTATGATTTCAATGTTAAAGTGTGCATGATCTAAACGTACATATATACATGTTAACGTACGATTCTGATGCAAAGGAACAGATGCTTTGATCAAGTAAAAGACAAGTCTCGTTATTTGACTACGTATTCAAATTAATCAATAGATGTATTTGTATGAATTTTAGATTTATCAAGGATCATGCATATAGGAAGCCAAAGAACATAGCATAAATATCAATCTAAAAGAAATGCAAGATAGATCATTATATCACAAAAATCACAATGCACTGCATGTATAAGAGTATCAATTTTGTTTTCATAGAAAACAAACAAATTGATTCATGCCATGAGTAATAAGGTCTAAACTTGTCTCTAAAGGGATTCAAGATGCTACATGAATTCATACATCTAAGAACTCCAGAACTTGCATATAAAAGGCACACACAATCACAAAACCCCATATAAAAATTGCATTACACTTAACTTGCCAAACCTGTGATGAAGAATAAGTCACCATTTTGAAGATAACACCTCTCTCATCATGCAATTGCATGGGTCCGATCCCTTATCTGGAAGGACGTTGAATTTCTTCCCCTTCCGTTCCCTCGGTTCGGTTCGCGTTTAAGTTATACAATTGAAATCGCTGCTTGCATCACATCATTCCAGTATTTAAATTTCAGTTTGACAATCTTATTGGTCCACTGCGTTCGGCGACGAGCTACCACACAACCGATGTTTTGCCAGGTTAATTGAGTCTTGCGTGATCATTCTCTTCTCCTTTTCATATAGAAACAATAAAATTATGTATACACTCAATTATGTAAATGAAATTCAAAGCAGTAATATGGAAGAGTTTTCTCATCGTTCTAAAGGAATTTGTTCTGCCCCCATTCTAGCTTGATATACGCGTCGATGGTACCAAGCGACGTACGTTACACACATAACGTCAACATTCTTGCCCTAATTTTAATGCGTGCGTCCATGGCTCCTCTACTATAATCTCACCGCTTTATGTTCAATTCCCACAGACAGCGCCAACTGTTGGTGCAAAAAATTTCGGGAGAGAGATTTCCCAACAAGAATCTCACTCATTTGACTCTTGAGAAGCCTTGGACGCATCCATACGACCATGAATCTAGGGGGAAGAGATACTGTTGTTATCCATGATTGTTCCTCCTCCTCCTCCTGATCGTTTTCTTAGGTGGGTAAATTTATAGACCTTTGATTTCTTGGTCCTCACTTCCCTTTGTAGTGGAAGTAGTGTTTTCATGTTCTTCATAATCTTCTCGTGGCTTCAGGTTCTTTTCTTCTTATCTACTTGTTAGTCAATATGGGCTTCGACCATCGGGCCTAATTCATTAAGCGGGGGCATAAACCGAAATTTTATACCCCACATTTGATGGACTTGGTCTCATACTTGGATTATGACAAGTTTGTCTTGTGTGTGGTAATATTGAGCATCTTAGTCGATAATTATTGTGAGCTGAGCTCTTATAATTATTGAAAGCAAGTGTATGTTTGTCAGCGAGAAGGAATTTTTCAACGCTACTGGAGGATCACGTGGCAGTATGACGTGGTCCTACATTTCAATCAAATATTGACACTTGGATTTTACTAAGGAAAAATTACATAAGTTATTTTGTCAAAGACAATTTTTGGTTTGTTGTTGCTTTTTCAACCCTAAACTATAAACTCTAAACCCTAGACCCTAAACCTAGACCCAAAACCCTAAACCTAAACTTAAACCCTAAACCCTAGTCCAAACTCAACAAAGACCCATGAAGGTCATTTCATAAAAAATAGAAAATCTTAGTTTATATTTTAGTTTAATAAATCCAAGTGTCAATATTTGATTGAAATGTAGGACCACGTCATACTGTCACATGGTTCTCTTGTAGCATCTAAAAATTTCTCGTCAGCGAGGTAGGAAGTGGGAACTTGGAACTAGTTAGAGTTCTTTGTTTGATTTGGTGTCATAAACTTGGGTGTCCATAGTATATCTAAGGGATTTACTATGGTTAAAATGTTTAAGTAAAAATTGGGCTGAAGGTGAAGGTGTACATGTTTGTGGAATGTAACTTTGTTACCAAATTCAGAGTTCGGAACCACATGAGTTATAGTTGATAAATTGATAGAAGTGATGATTATTGATTGGTCAAACATGAGTCGATCAATCCTGGTCAAAGCAAGAAATATTGATTCGACGATTAGAGTTCTTTGTCGTGATTGTTTATACTTGTTTGATACATTATTAACTAAAGTAATGTCGGACGTTAGGGGCTCCAGTTACCCGAAGAGCATGATGCTCATGATTCTCTGAGTTCTAGAGGAAAGCCTTTAAATCCAGGTAGGGGACTCGGAACTCCCTTGATTAGTGGATTTTCATTTTATATAAAATGTTTATGCATATGAGATATTGCATGATGTGGGTATCATAAAAATGGTAACCGGTTATATGAGTTATTGATGACTTGAGAGTGAGAGGGGCATAACGACTTCCTTGGGCTTCAATACCCTAAACCTCTGGAGGGGCCATATGTACCGAAGGGTGTCTGACATCTTTTGAGGTGTGGCACTGCTTCTAGGCGATACGGCGTAAGTGAACCCTCTCACTACACTTACATATTGTACAGATATATGGTGAGGTAAGTTGGATAGTGGGTCCAGAAGAGGATCGGCCATCAGGTACAGTTTTACGGCGCCGCATTTATTTGATCATAAAAATGTTTTTGAAAGTTTGTCGTTCATTTAATATTTTGATTCAATCTTGTTTTTATACTGGGCCGTATGAAACTATTTATTTATCTGTTTTCAAACCTAGTTAAGGGTAAAGTTCCTTGAGCAGCGAGGACGAAAGCTCACTCCTACAACAGTTTGGTTGCAGGTACTGTGCACTGGGACGGGATAGTGGCAAGGACTGGGTGTGCATATTTATAATTGGTAATTTGGTTTCCCTAATGTTTCCTTTATTTTGATGTTGGAGTTTCATGTACCAAATTCTATTTTTGTTGGTCTTGTTCTATTCTGACTCGTAATTTTATTCCCAAAAGTTCGCTAATATTGGCTATTTCTTATTGTGAGTTTGCTTTATGATACTCTTAGTAGGAAATTGTATTCCTTTGAGTTCATTATATTTAACCATCCTTTATATCAGGTTTTTGGTGAATTAAAGTACTTTGAAAAAAAAAATAAAGATTTTACACCTCAATATATTTTTACGCTTCTGCTGTCTTTTTCTTAAATGTTTCCTTACATTAACTGCCTTACGTTTCTCCTTTTGAGATTCGCGGCACTATGACGTGTTTGGAGTGAGGATGTGCAGTTTAGGGCGTTACAATTGGCAACCCAGAAAACCCCAAGCAATAGAGATCAAGCTTTATCTATACAATTCCAACCCCTTATTCCCAACAAACCCCACTCCATAATCCTCTGTAACCCAAAACCATGCTCTCTCTCACTAAACTCAGTAGTTTCTAGCTCCCTACCACATCCATCTGGAAGTCTCATTTTTTTTTTTTGTAGAAGGAAAGCCATTGTCATTATTGTCAGGCAAGTCGTTGTCGTTATCATCAAGTGTATCACAACAAAATCGTTCTCGGATCCTTTCCTCGATTGATTTTGGGCCTGATCTCGCTTAAGCATTGAGAGTTTTGCTATTTTAAATCCAACATGCATAAAACACCCTCACATTTTTTACCGAAACCAAAATCCCCAGTGAAGTCGCCCAAAAAAAGACTAACAATATCGTACCTATAAAAAAAAAGTAACAATATCGTACCAATGTTTGTTTGCACTAGTGGGTGGGAGCTAGTGTGGCTTAAGCAAGGTCAAAGGTTCGATCCTTGTGTATGCAGCAACAATCTTGGGAGAGCTTCCCCGTCTACGGGCGGTCCTAACCCGGCTCGAATGGGAATTGGGTTTCCGTTAAGGGGTATTATCCCCGAACGCCCAAAACCCTTTAAAAAAAAAAAAAAAAAAAAAAAGTAACAATATTGTATGTAGACATGCTATCTTCTATATATGGACTGGGGCAAGGGAGCTGGCAAGGGAGCTAGTAGGCCCAACGTGCTTCTGCCTTTGCATGCATCTATTTTAATTTATGAGTTTCTTGTGTATTGTATCTCATGTGCATTTCAATGTATGAAAATGTGTTTGTTTCTTAGCTATGACATATCTCCCCCTTCGATGGTTTCATCTCCACACAGGCTTGGTTTTAAACCATTGTTCGCTAGAATCAAATTATTTAATGTGCAATCGGTGCACCACTCGAGCATCAAATTATAATAAGTGATATATAGTCTATTAGCTTGACTGAACATGGTTGTGTAATAGTGTATGATCTTTACGCATTACCTTAAGAAAGTAAGAATATTAAGGCAAACTTGAGAAACGAAGCACACTATTTAAAACAAGGGTACATGAAAAAACAATACACACTATTCCAAACAAACTTGAGCAACATTACACATCTCCTTAAAAAAAAAATACACATTAAACAAAATAAACGTGCGAACCCAACACCAGCTTCAACATACACGGAAAGTGGTTCGACCTTATTCTCTCGCTAGGGTTGCATCTTATTGATCAATGAAAGAGTAAACAACAATCTAGTTTTCATGCATTTATCTTTTGAACCAACTCGATCACAGTGGCACTGAATCAATAATAACTGCAGCAACACTATCTTTAGTCATCTTCCCAACCCGTGTGAACCCATCTTCTCCTTTGTAGAGGAGATCTGCTACTCTTGTTAAGTTGAGAACGCGCATAAGAACCGGCATCGGCACAGCAGTGGGTTTAAGAAATTCCTCGTTTATATCCTTCCATGATTCCACAATTTGCTTGTTGAACACATCAATCGCCTCTTGTTCTGAAACACCATATTGCTTCGTATAGCAATCAATGCTAGAAGGTGCATGCCCTCTCTCTTTCTCAAACTGCAGAATTAAAATAAACCAAAACGGTACGTTACCGAAGGTGATCATGATACAACTAGAATTCAAAATTAACTGCGTAGTGTATACGTACCTTGGTGGAAACAATGTCATCCATGAGCCTAAAAATGATATTAGAAGCTCGAACAATTTTCGGGCCATTCGACAACCACTCAAATGAATCCTTTGTAACAATATCCCCCATGCCAAGTAATGAAATGGTTGTTAGAAAAGTGTAACTAATAGAAACCGTTGCGACACTCATATATTCCTCCATGCTTGGAGTGCGTCCTTCGTGCAACCACCGAGCTTCGTTGAAATACGATCGGGCTTGATCTTTCATCTGATCGAGCAAACGTACATGTAACTCATAAGCTAATGAACTAGAAATAAAAAGGTTAAATGTTCTACATCGATCATTCGTGTATTACGTACAGCTTGTATTGCGTAGCAAACTCGGTAAGATCTTCCTTCTTTCGCCAACACTTTGTCCATTTCATGGAAAACATTCAAAAGTTCGTAATAGAATATTTTCAAATAGTCCGGCAGTTCATCTATGCATTTGACATCCCACCTGAAACATAATCATAATGATCATAAGAACATATGTAAATACTAAGATTCTTGAACACATAGATACATTAACAACTATAAATATTTTATATCCCTTTCAAAAAAAACTACGAATAGTTATATATTGAACCTGTCAATTGCTTCAGTGAAGACGACGAGTTCTTCAAATGTACCATATGCATCATAGATATCATCCATAACAGTTAGCAGGATAGCCACTTTGGTCATAAAGATCCTGCCAGTAGAGTACTGTGGTTCAAAATATACTCCCACTATCCAAAAGAACAACTCCACCTTCCTGTCTCTCGCAAAAGGTAATTTCCTTTCAAAGTCTAGTTCTTTCCACCACCTAATATATCAAACATATAGAAATTAGTTCAGTTCATACATTTGATGTAAAATTGATGAAGTTTCAAGTTACTCATATAACGTAATTACTTACCTAGTAATCTCACACAACTCCTTCTTGTGTAAGAACTGAACAAGATTGAAATCCATCTTTGCAAGTTTCAGTAATGTTTCGTGGTGTTTGACGAGTGCGGCGTCATCTTCGAGTTGATAGACTGACATGTGACGCTTGGCGCATATCCTCTCTAGACTTGTTCGCAGAGGTCTCGCCAAGGCTTGAGTTATTTGTTCAGTCATTTGTGCTGAATAGCATGCACTGGATTTTGCTGACTCGAGGTGAGTAGTGGTGAAAACAAGAGCCTCTTCTAGTATGTTTTCTCCATGGACCCTAAGATGTGCAGCTTCGTAGAGGCTCAGCATAGCACACCCATCGGCAACTAACCCTTCTATGAAGCTACCATTTTCATCTTTGAACTTGTTGAAAATATCTGCTTAAAAGATAAATGGACACCATGGACTAGCATAAGAACATATATATATATAAAACATATAGTTACCTTACACTACTAGAATAAAAGACTCAAGAGACAAACACTTTTCATCGCCTAATACTTAGGAGAGTCGTGACGTAAAAACTTACACAACGAAAACAAAATTTTGACATTGAAAATTGTACGTACCGGATGAGATTTCATATCCATGTTGCCTTAGCAAACGAAAACATAGCGCAACAGTGGGAAGATCGCTGTCATCATTAAATTGATCCTGATCACGATATGTAGCATGGATGTGTCGCAGTGCATCTTCTATCTCTTCTTCAAACTGGTATGCCACTCCAAGGCGTTGGATTGCATCAATCAACTTGAGTCGAAGCGCAAAATCACCTTCATTTGTAAACACTTCACTCTTCACTTTTACTTTCAGTTCCTCGACCTGTTGTTGCCAAAGTGCCTCAGTCTTCTGCAACAAAAAATCAATAACGTAAAAGCTAGATTAGTCAAAATTAACCATATAAATCTGCAAACAGAGTTTACATAAAGAACAAGTTCATTACAATGTCTTGAGAATCGTAGTTGAGGAACTGATCTCCCCAAATGCTTGGTTGAAAATTGGCTATGGGGCGAACAATTTCAGGCATAGCAATTTGTGGAACTGGACTTGATCGGGAAGGTTCTTTAATCATAGACATGATCTCTCCTAAATTGCTTGCTTCTTTGATTATGTGATATATGTGTACTGGAGTCTGACATGCTGCTTTATATAGGCAAACGGGTATTAGCTAAACTTTTCCAGTGCCACTTGAAGCTAGAATAGTACATAACAACATGTCATTATTTTCACGTGTTTCAAAAACTAGGCCAATCCACTCATCAATTATTCATACTAGATGGCTTACAGAGAGAGAGAGAGAGAGCCCGTTAATTATGTTTTTTAGATATCAATAATAAATTTGTAAGCAAATAAACGTGGAATCTCATTTTAACAAGGCAAAAGAGTCACGATGAGCAATAGAAGAGTTTATACTACTCCCTTTCCCTCAATCTGTCATCCCTACAAGTCTTTGGAATTGTCCCACTTAATGAATTATTGCATAACTGAATCATCAAAAGCCTACCAAATCAGTGGTTAAAGACTTGAAGGTATCGGTGTTTCTAGTCCAAACCTTTGGAGGTAGGACACTACTACACTAGATTTAAGAAACTTATTGTATATTTAATGAAACATACAGTATGTATGTTAGCCTATCCTAGCCCCTCCTGTTGAATTTCTTCACTTATTCAAAGAACAATATTTCTTCATTCTGGGGTAGTCATGTCTCGTAGTTAGTATTAATTACATTCACTAGAAGCATCAATTACTTCTTGCAAAAAACAAACAAAACGATCGGTCCGATTACCTGAAAAAAGATCGTTCATGCATAATTATGGACTTAATTAAATAATAAACAGAGTTTATTAAAATCATGTTTTGGTAACCTAAGTGGGTAAGGAAGTAGCTAAGGCTTGATATTTACTATATACTAAAGTTTAGTCGACTGTTCATAAGCACTGTTCATAAGCTTATGAACAGTGGTTTTATGAGTTGTGCGGGCTGTTCGCGGGCACTGTTCACACCCTTATGAACAGTGGTTCAAGGGGCATTGTTCATAAGCTTATGAACAGTGGTGTTGTGTGTTGCAAGCGACTGTTCATAGGCTTATGAATAGTGGTTTTGTGTGTTGTAAGTGACTGTTCACAAGCAAGTAAACAGTCCTTTGTGATCTCGCATTGAACAGTGATTTGTAAACAGTGGAATCCGCGTCCAAACAACAATCAAAATCACTGTTCATAAGCTTATGAACAATGATCTGTGAACAGAATCTGCGCCCATCTATTGGACAGAAAATAGAAAAATTTAGATAGATTGAGAGACAGTTCGCCCAAAAAAATGATCTGCCAGCGGACTCCGCGCCCTTCTCTGGGGCGGAGAAATAGAAAAATCTTGAGAGAGTGATAAAGAGTTTGTCCAAAAAAAAAATTATCTCGCCCAAAAGATATAAAAATCTAGAGAGACTGAGAAAGAGTTCGTCCAAAAAAAAATAACATAAAATAAGAAATAGTGCGCGCATACATTTGCAGAAATAGAGAGGAAAGAGTTCATCCAAAAAAAAAAATAAATAAAGTATTGATCTCGCCAAAGAGATAGAAAAATCTAGAGAGATTGAGAGAAATTTCGTCCAAAAAAAAATAGTGATCACCCAGCGGACTCCGCGCCCTTCTCTAGGGCGGAGAAATAGAAACATCTAGAGAGACTGAGAGAGTTCGCGCAAAAAAATAGTGATCTCGCCCAAGAGATAGAAAAATCTAGAGAGATTGAGAGAATCCGTCCAAAAAATAAAAATAAGAGAGTGATCTCCACTGTTCATAGGTTTATGAACAGTGATCGGGGGGCACTGTTCATAAACTTATGAACAGTGTTTGTGTGTTGTAAGTGACTGTTCACAAGCAAGTAAACAGTCCTTTGTGATCTCGCAGTGAACAGTGATTTGTAAACAGTGGACTCCGCGCCTAAACAACACTCAAAATCACTATTCATCAATTATTCATACTAGATGGCTTACAGAGAGAGAGAGAGAGAGCCCGTTAATTATGTTTTTTAGATATCAATAATAAATTTGTAAGCAAATAAACGTGGAATCTCATTTTAACAAGGCAAAAGAGTCACGATGAGCAATAGAAGAGTTTATACTACTCCCTTTCCCTCAATCTGTCATCCCTACAAGTCTTTGGAATTGTCCCACTTAATGAATTATTGCATAACTGAATCATCAAAAGCCTACCAAATCAGTGGTTAAAGACTTGAAGGTATCGGTGTTTCTAGTCCAAACCTTTGGAGGTAGGACACTACTACACTAGATTTAAGAAACTTATTGTATATTTAATGAAACATACAGTATGTATGTTAGCCTATCCTAGCCCCTCTTGTTGAATTTCTTCACTTATTCAAAGAACAATATTTCTTCATTCTGGGGTAGAGTCATGTCTCGTAGTTAGTATTAATTACATTCACTAGAAGCATCAATTACTTCTTGCAAAAAACAAACAAAACGATCGGTCCGATTACCTGAAAAAAGATCGTTCATGCATAATTATGGACTTAATTAAATAATAAACAGAGTTTATTAAAATCATGTTTTGGTAACCTAAGTGGGTAAGGAAGTAGCTAAGGCTTGATATCTAATACAAAATAAAGAGAATGCTACTATTAACTATAGAAAACAGTGAGTGTACTATGCTACAGATTAATCATGTTGTTTTGTATAATTTTCTCTGATCAAAAACACTCAAAATGGGTTGCTCATACCACATAATAATTAAAAAAAAATCGTTAATAAAAGAGTCATGACAAGGCAGGCCTAAATGGGACTTAGACTATTCATCATGTGTCTCATCCCGTTGTACTAACGGTACATGACATAACGAGCCTGACGTTTTGAGATTTAAATCTCGTCCCATCCCGGTTAATTTCGAGACGGGTTCGGGATTTCGGTGTTTTATGTCTAGCCCAAAGAGCAAATGCACCCATTTTGGGTGGGTTGGACTAATTCCCAGCCAGGGTTAATCCACTATTCACTCAAATCAGTCTTTAGTCCTCTGTTTGACAATACAGTCAAGGACTAAATTTTCACCGATCGTGGAAATTTCGATGGTCCAAAAAACGGATATTTCGATGAAAATTTTGAGGAAATATCGATTGCAGAAAAAAAAAATGAGAAAATTGACGGAAATTAGTAGAAAAACATGGAAGTTTTAAATGAAACTTTGAGAGATGTTTGTTATCTCAATTATCTATTATAATTGACAAAAAAATCTTGAATAAACATTAATCATAGTGAGTTTTAGTTATTTAAGGTGAATAACTACGTGCTGAAGTGCTGAACCAATGATAATTCTTAAATTTTTACTGTAAAGTTTATACATCTAATTTTTTTTTGATGGCTGGATACCCAAAGGGAGGTTAGGCCATCACGCCTTATATACATATGATACAACATGGAATTACATGAGTGGTTTAGAGCCACATAGAAGACCTATGAGGTACATAATTTTCACTATCTTCATCGTTTATTTGTGTAGAGTCTTCAGTATATTGTGAAGAGTAGTCATTAAATGATACCTCACCTTTGTAGTTTTGCATATATTGACTTACATGCCAACCATAAGGGTCAAGAGGGATTGACTGTGGATTTCCGTATTGGAAGTTGTAAGGATTGGGCAGCGCTTGACCTTGACCATAACCATAATCATTGGAAGATTGTACATCAGACAGTGACCATGCCGTATCACTTGATTCAGTTGATTGCACCACGTAAGGCATGGAATAAGTTGAATAAGGCATTGTCAGATTTTGGCCATAAGTGTATGGTCTATCATTGCCTCCTCCCACATTAGATGAGTCAAAAGTGGATAAAAAATCATATTCATGCGTTGGCATTCTTCCTTGGCCTCTTTCTCTTGGTGTATAATGTTTTCCTATAGCTCCAATATCAGAACCTGCTCTCCTACTTCCATGATCACCATCTTGTGTTGCATGTGTGAAGTTTGGCTCACAAGTGAATGGGCTCATATGACCAGGTTGGCTCCCATTGTAATCTTGAACTCCAACATCATCTCCACCACCGCCGTCGCTTCCACTATCATCACCCCTGATGCTTGATGAGCCTCCTGATCTGGTGCTAGAGTTTTCGTTTGTCCTGGAAGGAACTTGTGAGCTACGAGAGGAAATTAGAATGTTTGCTCTACCCACTAATGCATCGATAGATTCTCTATCAGGACCTATAACCTCTTCTTGAATTACTCTTTCTACATTTATTCCTTCCGCACGTGCTTCACGAGCAACTGTAGGTGATGGATTGCGTTCCTCGTCATCAAGATGAAGTGGCCTTATCCATTCACAAAGTTGATCTATTGCTTCATCATCAAACTCTGTACCAATATCAAAGACATATAATGGATCTTTCTGGTCCACATGCGAATAAGCTGCCTCTCTGTCTCGAATTTTAAGCCTCATGTTGTAATAGAAAAAAACCAATTTTTCCAAACGACTATACCTCAACCTGTTTTTCTGCTTAGTATGGATTAATGCGAATGTGCTCCAGTTTCTCTCACACGCAGATGCTGATGCTGTTTGTGATAATACTTTGATAGCTAACGTTCTCACAGTTGGGGCACTACTCCCATACATAACCCACCAGTCGGCTGTCATAAAAAAAAAAAATTACCTAATTTAGAATCAAAAATAGATTAATTACGTGGAATCATATAAAAAAATTATAACATACTCACTTGGAGACATCTCTGATCTTGATGCAATGGCTGCCGGCATTCCAAAGTTTAACTTTGCATCTTTAAAATATGTAAGCTAAAAAATTCCACACATAAGCTGAAAAAATATCGATTATCGATGGAAATTTTACCAAAATTTGTATATTTGACTAAAAGTAAACTAAATATAAAATATCGGAAAGATATGAAAATTAATATCGGTGCTTGTAAAAAACGGAAATTTCGAGGAAATATCGAGGATATTATGGATATTTTAGTCCTTGAATACAGCAATGAGATCAATCTGAGGACCAATTACTATTCACATTAAATTTATTTATTTATTTTTAAAGGAAAATGACTATTGTCTTATATACTTTATATTAAATTTTAAAATTATTATTTATATGCAAAATACTCTTTGAATACATGAAAAAATAAAAATAATTTAAAACTAGAATTTGTTATCTTCCGAAATAATTGAGAAGATTTTGGATAGGATTTCAAACCAATTGTAAAAGGACACGTGTTCTCTTCAGAATTTATTATCTTCCAAAATAATTGAGACGATTTTGGATATAATTTTAAACCAATCACGATACGCCACGTGTGTAGATGATAACATGTTGTCTCCAAATAATGTCAATAAATGGCTTGCAAATTCACTACATTCACACATTCACTTCATTATCTCCTCCTTATATTTCATATTCTGCCATCTATTTCACTTCTCATATTTTTTATGGATCGTATACGAAACTATTTGAGGGTTAGGGATGAAGAAGATGAAGAGCACATTATGCAGATTCAGTCCAACAATGCTCAAACCGCTACCTTGCTTGCCCAATATCAACATATGCAAAATCAAGCTCCTGAAGGTCGCGGCTCACGTCCTGGTCGTGCCCCTAACGTCGAAAGACACAGGGAAGCAAGAGGTGCAAACATGATGGAGGATTACTTTGTTGAGCGTCCGATGTACAACAATGCAATTTTCCGTCAGCGTTATAGAATGCAAAAACCAGTATTCAATCGCATCATGGCGGACCTTTGCAATTTCGATGATTTTTGGAAGCAAAAACTAGATGCTACCGAAAGGTTGGGATTGCTCTCGGAACAAAAAATGACAGGCGCTCTACGAATGCTTACTTATGGTGCAGGAGCTGATCAATGTGATGAAGTCACCAGGATGGGAGCATCAACTGCCTTGAGGTGCCTGAAGAAATTTTGTGCGCAAGTCACAAAAATCCGGTTTCTAAACACTGGATATTTAGGTTTGAGATTTTTGTGATGTCAACAAGGATAGAGCCAGAATCTCAAAATAGACTGGGCTAAAACTTTCATTTGATAAAAGCTCCGAAACATATGAATACCTCTTAAAAAATGCTCATTGAGAGTTGATATAGCTGGTTCATTGTTTAGTATCAGATACACTCCAATGAATTTAGTTAAATCACATAGTCCGAAGAAGAAAAATAAAAAACCAAGTTGAAGAGAAAAATTAGAATTAAACATTGTATTTCTAATTTTTAACAAGCATTTATTTTTGATTTTGAATGAGGTTTGCATTTGTGTTGGTGAGTATTACATGACAAAAAGTCAATAAAGTATTGAATTCTCTACTGATTAGGACACTAATGCTCGATTGCTAGACTATTTGACTGGGCTAAGATGTGAAATTTAGGGTAATTAAGTCTACTTAATTTGCAAAACATAAAATAGTTGTTTGGGCTACAGCTTAGATAGTGATGTACTATTGGATGTCAAATTTGTGTGTTCCTGGGTTTTGTTATGCAATTAAAGGTTTGAGGTTTCTGAGTTCTCTTATGTGGTTGCAGGTTAGAGTTGGTGGTGTTATTTTGATTGTTTCCACCAAACATGGGTTAAGCTTTCTCTAAAATAAGTTCAACTTAAGGGGTGCTGGACTCCTATAGAATTTAAGTCTGGGTTAGACAATCTTTTCTAACAAACATGCACTTAGAAAGTGACAATGCAAAAGGAAGAGATTAGTATCTATTTGTACTTATTTGTTTTACACCCGAGTTAATATAAATTGAAATAAAGTATAAAAATGCTTTAGTAACAACTATACATTGTCATGAAGAAAAACAAACAATAACTACACATTTACATAATCCTCATGAATATCTATTATCTATCTCCCTCAAGTGTCGGTGACACTACAACTCGAGCAGAAAGAATGACATTGTGTTGCAAATTAGGATGACAAATTTACAATATACTATTTCCTAGTGGTCGGTGAACACGTATTGTTTATACACTATTCATCGGCTGCATAAATTACTATTTTACCCCTTCTTTTATACTGATTTACGTCTCTATCATCTGGGTGACTCCATAATGCCATTCTGTCCTTAATTTTTTTTAGTAATTTACAAAACTCTCTCTCTCTCTCTCTCTCTCTCTCTCTCTCTCTCTCTCTCTCTCTCTCTCTCTCTCTCTCTCTCTCTCTCTCTCTTCTTAGGGCTAGACATAAAACACCGAAATCCCGAACCCGTCTCGAAATTAACCGGGATGGGACGAGATTTAAATCTCAAAACGTCAGGCTCGTTATGTCATGTACCGTTAGTACAACGGGATGAGACACATGATGAATAGTCTAAGTCCCATTTAGGCCTGCCTTGTCATGACTCTTTTATTAACTATTTTTTTTTAATTATTATGTGGTATGAGCAACCCATTTTGAGTGTTTTTGATCAGAGAAAATTATACAAAACAACATGATTAATCTGTAGCATAGTACACTCACTGTTTTCTATAGTTAATAGTAGCATTCTCTTTATTTTGTATTAGATATCAAGCCTTAGCTACTTCCTTACCCACTTAGGTTACCAAAACATGATTTTAATAAACTCTGTTTATTATTTAATTAAGTCCATAATTATGCATGAACGATCTTTTTTCAGGTAATCGGACCGATCGTTTTGTTTGTTTTTTGCAAGAAGTAATTGATGCTTCTAGTGAATGTAATTAATACTAACTACGAGACATGACTCTACCCCAGAATGAAGAAATATTGTTCTTTGAATAAGTGAAGAAATTCAACAAGAGGGGCTAGGATAGGCTAACATACATACTGTATGTTTCATTAAATATACAATAAGTTTCTTAAATCTAGTGTAGTAGTGTCCTACCTCCAAAGGTTTGGACTAGAAACACCGATACCTTCAAGTCTTTAACCACTGATTTGGTAGGCTTTTGATGATTCAGTTATGCAATAATTCATTAAGTGGGACAATTCCAAAGACTTGTAGGGATGACAGATTGAGGGAAAGAGAGTAGTATAAACTCTTCTATTGCTCATCGTGACTCTTTTGCCTTGTTAAAATGAGATTCCACGTTTATTTGCTTACAAATTTATTATTGATATCTAAAAAACATAATTAACGTGACACTGGAAATAATGACAAGTTGGATTGGACTAGTTTTTGGACCCTGTGACACGCGTGAAAATAATGACAAGTTGTTATGTACTATTCTAGCTTCAAGTGGCACTGGAAAAGTTTAGCTAAGACCCGTTTGCCTATATAAAGCAGCATGTCAGACTCCAGTACACATATATCACATAATCAAAGAAGCAAGCAATTTAGGAGAGATCATGTCTATGATTAAAGAACCTTCCCGATCAAGTCCAGTTCCACAAATTGCTATGCCTGAAATTGTTCGCCCCATAGCCAATTTTCAACCAAGCATTTGGGGAAATCAGTTCCTCAACTACGATTCTCAAGACATTGTAATGAACTTGTTCTTTATGTAAACTCTGTTTGCAGATTTATATGGTTAATTTTGACTAATCTAGCTTTTACGTTATTGATTTTTTGTTGCAGAAGACTGAGGCACTTTGGCAACAACAGGTCGAGGAACTGAAAGTAAAAGTGAAGAGTGAAGTGTTTACAAATGAAGGTGATTTTGCGCTTCGACTCAAGTTGATTGATGCAATCCAACGCCTTGGAGTGGCATACCAGTTTGAAGAAGAGATAGAAGATGCACTGCGACACATCCATGCTACATATCGTGATCAGGATCAATTTAATGATGACAGCGATCTTCCCACTGTTGCGCTATGTTTTCGTTTGCTAAGACAACATGGATATGAAATCTCATCCGGTACGTACAATTTTCAATGTCAAAATTTTGTTTTCGTTGTGTAAGTTTTTACGTCACGACTCTCCTAAGTATTAGGCGATGAAAAGTGTTTGTCTCTTGAGTCTTTTATTCTAGTAGTGTAAGGTAACTATATGTTTTATATATATATATGTTCTTATGCTAGTCCATGGTGTCCATTTATCTTTTAAGCAGATATTTTCAACAAGTTCAAAGATGAAAATGGTAGCTTCATAGAAGGGTTAGTTGCCGATGGGTGTGCTATGCTGAGCCTCTACGAAGCTGCACATCTTAGGGTCCATGGAGAAAACATACTAGAAGAGGCTCTTGTTTTCACCACTACTCACCTCGAGTCAGCAAAATCCAGTGCATGCTATTCAGCACAAATGACTGAACAAATAACTCAAGCCTTGGCGAGACCTCTGCGAACAAGTCTAGAGAGGATATGCGCCAAGCGTCACATGTCAGTCTATCAACTCGAAGATGACGCCGCACTCGTCAAACACCACGAAACATTACTGAAACTTGCAAAGATGGATTTCAATCTTGTTCAGTTCTTACACAAGAAGGAGTTGTGTGAGATTACTAGGTAAGTAATTACGTTATATGAGTAACTTGAAACTTCATCAATTTTACATCAAATGTATGAACTGAACTAATTTCTATATGTTTGATATATTAGGTGGTGGAAAGAACTAGACTTTGAAAGGAAATTACCTTTTGCGAGAGACAGGAAGGTGGAGTTGTTCTTTTGGATAGTGGGAGTATATTTTGAACCACAGTACTCTACTGGCAGGATCTTTATGACCAAAGTGGCTATCCTGCTAACTGTTATGGATGATATCTATGATGCATATATATGGTACATTTGAAGAACTCGTCGTCTTCACTGAAGCAATTAACAGGTTCAATATATAACTATTCGTAGTTTTCTTTGAAAGGGATGTAAAATATTTGTAGTTGTTAATGTATCTATGTGTTCAAGAATGTTAGTATTTACATATATATTCTTATGATCATTATGATTATGTTTCAGGTGGGATGTCAAATGCATAGATGAACTGCCGGACTATTTGAAAATATTCTATTACGAACTTTTGAATGTTTTCCATGAAATGGACAAAGTGTTGGCGAAAGAAGGAAGATCTTACCGAGTTTGCTACGCAATACAAGCTGTACGTAATACACGAATGATCGATGTAGAACATTTAACCTTTTTATTTCTAGTTCATTAGCTTATGAGTTACATGTACGTTTGCTCGATCAGATGAAAGATCAAGCCCGATCGTATTTCAACGAAGCTCGGTGGTTGCACGAAGGACGCACTCCAAGCATGGAGGAATATATGAGTGTTGCAACGGTTTCTATTAGTTACACTTTTCTAACAACCATTTCATTACTTGGCATGGGGGATATTGTTACAAAGGATTCATTTGAGTGGTTGTCGAATGGCCCGAAAATTGTTCGAGCTTCTAATATCATTTTTAGGCTCATGGATGACATTGTTTCCACCAAGGTACGTATACACTACGCAGTTAATTTTGAATTCTAGTTGTATCATGATCACCTTCGGTAACGTACCGTTTTGGTTTATTTTAATTCTGCAGTTTGAGAAAGAGAGAGGGCATGCACCTTCTAGCATTGATTGCTATACGAAGCAATATGGTGTTTCAGAACAAGAGGCGATTGATGTGTTCAACAAACAAATTGTGGAATCATGGAAGGATATAAACGAGGAATTTCTTAAACCCACTGCTGTGCCGATGCCGGTTCTTATGCGCGTTCTCAACTTGACAAGAGTAGCAGATCTCCTCTACAAAGGAGAAGATGGGTTCACACGGGTTGGGAAGATGACTAAAGATAGTGTTGCTGCAGTTATTATCGATTCAGTGCCACTGTGATCGAGTTGGTTCAAAAGATAAATGCATGAAAACTAGATTGTTGTTTACTCTTTCATTGATCAATAAGATGCAACCCTAGCGAGAGAATAAGGTCGAACCACTTTCCGTGTATGTTGAAGCTGGTGTTGGGTTCGCACGTTTATTTTGTTTAATGTGTATTTTTTTTTTTAAGTAGATGTGTAATGTTGCTCAAGTTTGTTTGGAATAGGTGTATTGTTTTTTCATGTACCCTTGTTTTAAATAGTGTGCTTCGTTTCTCAAGTTTGTCTTAATATTCTTACTTTCTTAAGGTAATGCGTAAAGATCAGACACTATTACACAACCATGTTCAGTCAAGCTAATAGACTATATATCACTTATTATAATTTGATGCTCGAGTAGTGCACCGGTTACACATTAAATAATTTGATTCTAGCGAACAATGGTTTAAAACCAAGGCTGTGTGGAGATGAAACCATCGAAGGGGGAGAGATGTCATAGCTAAGAAACAAACACATTTTCATACATTGAAATGCACATGAGATACAATACAATACAAGAAACTCATAAATTAAAACAGATGCATGCAAAGGCAGAAGCACGTTGGGCCTACTAGCTCCCTTGCCAGCTCCCTTGCCCCAGTCCATATATAGAAGATAGCATGTCTACATACAATATTGTTACTTTTTTTTTATAGGTACAATATTGTTAGTCTTTTTTTGGGCGACTTCACTGGGGATTTTGGTTTCGGTAAAAAATGTGAGGGTGTTTTATGCATGTTGGATTTAAAATAGCAAAACTCTCAATGCTTAAGCGAGATCAGGCCGAAAATCAATCGAGGAAAGGATCCGAGAACGATTTTGTTGTGATACACTTGATGATAACGACAACGACTTGCCTGACAATAATGACAATGACCTTCCTTCTACAAAAAAAAAATGAGGCTTCCAGATGGATGTGATAGGGAGCTAGAAACTACTGAGTTTAGTGAGAGAGCATGGTTTTGGGTTACAGAGGTTTATGGAGTGGGGTTTGTTGGGAATAAGGGGTTGGAATTGTATAGATAAAGCTTGATCTCTATTGCTTGGGGTTTTTTGGGTTGCCAATTGTAACGCCCTAAACTGCACATCCTCACTCCAAACACGTCACAGTGCCGCGAATTTCAAAAGGAGAAACGAAAGGCAGTTAATGTAAGGAAACATTTAAGAAAAAGACAGCAGAAGCGTAAAAATATATTGAGGTGTAAAATCTTTATTTTTTTTTCAAAGTACTTTAATTCACCAAAAACCTGATATAAAGGATGGTTAAAAATAATGAACTCAAAGGAATACAATTTCCTACTAAGAGTATCATAAAGCAAACTCACAATAAGAAATAGCCAATATTAGCGAACTTTTGGGAATAAAATTACGAGTCAGAATAGAACAAGACCAACAAAAATAGAATTTGGTACATGAAACTCCAACATCAAAATAAAGGAAACATTAGGGAAACCAAATTACCAATTATAAATATGCACACCCAGTCCTTGCCACTATCCCGTCCCAGTGCACAGTACCTGCAACCAAACTGTTGTAGGGGTGAGCTTTCGTCCTTGCTGCTCAAGGAACTTTACCCTTAACTAGGTTTGAAAACAGATAAATAAATAGTTTCATAGGGCCCAGTATAAAAACAAGATTGAATCAAAATATTAAATGAACGACAAACTTTTAAAAACATTTTTATGATTAAATAAATGCGGCGCCGTAAAACTGTACCTGATGGCCAGTCCTCTTCTGGACCCACTATCCAACTTACCTCACCATATATCTGTACAATATGTAAGTGTAGTGAGAGGGTTCACTTACGCTGTATCTCCTAGAAGCAGTGCCACACCTCAAAAGATGTCAAACACCCTTCGGTACATATGGCCCCTCCAGAGGTTTAGGGTATTAAAGCCCAAGGAAGTCGTTATGCCCCTCTCACTCTCAAGCAAGCTTCTAAAAGGCCCCGCCTAGAACCGCCTAGTCCCCGCCTAGGCATTAGGCTGCAACAAGCCGCCTTGCTTTTCTTCCAGGCCTTTGTGCCAGGCTGTGGGCGATTAAACGGCCGCCTAGCTCGCCTAAATGCCGCCTTGCCCGCCTAGGCTGCTAAGCTCTCTGGCTAATTTTGTTTTCTTTTTGTGGTGGGATTGTTATATTGTGGAGAGTATGAGAGTATATGAGTTAATTGTGTGTTTAAAATTAGAAGGGTATATGTTTATTGTTGTTGTTGCTCACTTTGACGGGAAGTTATGCTAAATTTTTGTTATAATTTATTTTATAAATGAGTATGACTAGATTATGTTGAATAATTTATCTATATTTAACCGTTTTCAAATATTAAATTGCATAAAATATATATTTTTAATTAATAAATCTTAAAAAATACAAATCGTCTAATCCTCGCCTAGGCTGTCCAGGCTCTAGGCTGTGGGTTACCGCCCGCCTAGCGCCTAGCGCCTTTTAGAACATTGCTCTCAAGTCATCAATAACTCATATAAACGGTTACCATTTTTATGATACCCACATCATGCAATATCTCATATGCATAAACATTTTATATAAAATGAAAATCCACTAATCAAGGGAGTTCCGAGTCCCCTACTTGGATTTAAAGGCTTTCCTCCAGAACTCAGAGAATCATGAGCATCGTGCTCTTTGGGTAACTGGAGCCCCTAACGTCCGACATTACTTTAGTTAATAATGTATCAAACAAGTATAAACAATCACGACAAAGAACTCTAATCGTCGAATCAATATTTCTTGCTTTGACCAGGATTGATCGACTCATGTTTGACCAATCAATAATCATCACTTCTATCAATTTATCAACTATAACTCATGCGGTTCCAAACTCTGAATTTGGTAACAAAGTTACATTCCACAAACATGTACACCTTCACCTTCAGCCCAATTTTTACTTCAACATTTTAACCATAGTAAATCCCTTAGATATACTATGGACACCCAAGTTTATGACACCAAATCAAACAAAGAACTCTAACTAGTTCCAAGTTCCCACTTCCTACCTCGCTGACGAGAAATTTTTAGATGCTACAAGAGGACCACGTGACAGTATGACGTGGTCCTACATTTCAATCAAATATTGACACTTGGATTTATTAAAACTAAAATATAAACTAAGGTTTTCTATTTTTTATGAAATGACCTTCATAGGTCTTTGTTGAGTTTGGACTAGGGTTTAGGGTTTAGGGTTAGGGTTTAGGGTTTAGGTTTAGGGTTTTGGGTTTTGGGTCTAGGTTTAGGGTCTAGGGTTTAGAGTTTATAGTTTAGGGTTGAAAAAACAACAACAAACCAAAAATTGTCTTTGACAAAATAACTTATGTAATTTTTCCTTAGTAAAATCCAAGTGTCAATATTTGATTGAAATGTAGGACCACGTCATACTGCCACGTAATCCTCCAGTAGCGTTGAAAAATTTCTCCTCGCTGACAAACATACACTTGCTTTCAATAATTATAAGAGCTCAGCTCACAATAATTATCGACTAAGATGCTCAATATTACCACACACAAGACAAACTTGTCATAATCCAAGTATGAGACCAAGTCCATCAAATGTGGGGTATAAAATTTCGGTTTAGGCCCCCACTTAATGAATTAGGCCTGATGTTCGAAGCCCATATTGACTAACAAGTAGATAAGAAGAAAAGAACTTGAAGCCACGAGAAGATTATGAAGAACATGAAAACACTACTCCCACTACAAAGGGAAGTGAGGACCAAGAAATCAAAGGTCTATAAATTTACCCACCTATGAAAACGATCAGGAGGAGGAGGAGGAACAATCATGGATAACAACGGTATCTCTTCCCCCTAGATTCATGGTCGTATGGATGCGTCCAAGGCTTCTCAAGAGTCAAATGAGTGAGATTCTTGTTGGGAAATCTCTCTCCCGAAATTTTTTGCACCAACAGTTGGCGTTGTCTGTGGGAATTGAACATAAAGCGGTGAGATTATAGTAGAGGAGCCATGGACGCACGCATTAAAATTAGGACAAGAATGTTGACGTTATGTGCGTAACGTACGTCGCTTGGTACCATCGACGCGTATATCAAGCTAGAATGGGGGCAGAACAAATTCCTTTAGAACGATGAGAAAACTCTTCCATATTACTGCTTTGAATTTCATTTACATAATTGAGTGTATACATAATTTTGTTGTTTCTATATGAAAAGGAGAAGAGAATGATCACGCAAGACTCAATTAACCTGGCAGAACATCGGTTGTGTGGTAGCTCGTCGCCGAACGCAGCGGACCAATAAGATTGTCAAACTGAAATTGAAATACTGGAATGATGTGATGCAAGCAGCGATTTCAATTGTATAACTTAAACGCGAACCGAACCGAGGGAACGGAAGGGGAAGAAATTCAGCGTCCTTCCAGATAAGGGATCGGACCCATGCAATTGCATGGTGAGAGAGGTGTTATCTTCAAAATGGTGACTTATTCTTCATCACAGGTTTGGCAGGTTAAGTGTAATGCAATTTTTATATGGGGTTTTGTGATTGTGTGTGCCTTTTATATGCAAGTTCTGGAGTTCTTAGAAGTATGAATTCATGTAGCATCTTGATTCCCTTTAGAGACAAGTTTAGACCTTATTACTCATGGCATGAATCAATTTGTTTGTTTTCTATGAAAACAAAATCGATACTCTTATACATGCAGTGCATTGTGATTTTTGTGATATAATGATCTATCTTGCATTTCTTTTAGATTGATATTTATTCTATGTTCTGTGGCTTCCTATATGCATGATCCTTGATCAATCTAAAATTCATACAAATACATCTATTGATTAATTTGAATACGTAGTCAAATAACGAGACTTGTCTTTTACTTGATCAAAGCATCTGTTCCTTTGCATCAGAATCGTATGTTAACATGTATATATGTACGTTTAGATCATGCATTACCATTGAAATCATAGATAAGAGTAATTGCTACTTGAGTGAGTTTCATACACACTTTAACATTAGAGATGCCACTCTTACCATGATATATCATGTAGATCCAGGTCTTAAAAACTAAGTCCATATTGTTATCCATGATTATGGTTATGATCGATGTTTATAAATGATTCTATGTGTTTAGAACAATCTGGGTATGTATTTGATTTCATTGTGATTGCTCAAATACTTGCAATTTTTGCAAAGCATATAAGTACCGATCATGTAAACTCAATGTATGAAGTACTTTCTTTTTTTTTTCTTTTTTTTTGGGTAAGCGTAGAGAGACAAAACATCGTCCCCCTACGAAAATTTATTGAAAAAATAAGAAAAAAAATACAATAAGCCGGAGGACTAGGCCAATGCCAGCCATATAGCTAGTATAAAAAATATCTAATACCAAGAGAGAAAAACAATATAGGAAAACAAATGAATTACCGAATCCTAAAATTTGGCATACCCAAAAAATCTCGCTCATAATAGGACAAGATAAATGGAGGAGGCACATCCCACCATATCTGCTCAGACAGAGATGTTCCATGATTAACTAGAGCATCTGCTACCCTATTTCCTTCTCTGAAAATGTGAGAAGATTTAAAAGTCATTGTAGAGATCTTGTATAGGCAATTCAACCACCTAACTCGAAGTTGCCAAGGCACAAGTGAAGGAGTACGTATATAGTCAAGTACAGTAGAAGAATCTGTCTCCAACCAAACGTGCTTCCAATCACGAACCCAAACAAGCTCTATAGCTGTGATCACTGCCATTACCTCTGCCGCAACGGAACTAGGAATATCAATATTGGAAGCAAAAGCTCCAACAAAATGACCTTTATAATCGCGAAAAACAGCGCCGAAACCTCCAATACCCTCTTCATGCTTCCAAGCACCATCTGAATTTATCTTAATCCATCCAATGGAAGGGGGATGCCAAATGATCTCAACCATTTTAGGAATATGCCTCGATCGACAACAGGCACCAAAACTTTTCAAGATACACAAATCACGAATTGTGTTATGCATGTGACCAGTTGCTAATCTACTAGAAGCTTGGATATGCCCTGAAACTAGGCGACAAACCCCAACAACTGAAAATATCCTGCTCTCAAACCTGATCTGATTTCTTGCATGCCAGATATACCAGAGAATAGAAGTGAAACATATTAACCAAAGTTCTTTAAGCTGAGGACTTCTGTCCATGGCTAAACCCAAACTAAAAACCTCAGCAATTGTGTTTGGAACAAGTCCAATTTCAAAAATGTACATGAAGTGATTCCACACTAATGCAGCAAAAGAACAATGGAGAAAGATGTGATCTAGAGATTCAGTACTATTACCACAAAATTCACACCGTGAAGCCAATGCTACTCCTCTACGTTGCAAAAGATCATCTGAAATTACTGTACCTCTCATAACCTTCCAAGCATGCAAAGACATATGAGGCAAAATAAATTTAGACCATAAAGGCTTACCCCATAGCACTACCGGAGATGCTTGTTGCAGAAAGAGAAAGGCCTGCTTAGCAGTAAGTTCACCGGTAGAAGAAGCTTGCCAAATCAATTTGTCCTCCATTGAAGGATTTATGGAAATGGGAACTTGACAGATCAAATTGCACACTGCCGGAAGGTTGAGTTAGTAAATGAGGTACTTGTTCTGTTACATATGTATGTTGGTATACTACTGACGTGTGGTGTTTTCTATGTATAGCTTTGTGTGACAATTGATTGAATATTTGAATGGTTTATGAAGGCAACAGCGAATGAGTCTCATCTATCTTCTAATCTTCCAATCGGCACTACAAAAGCTTCAATTGGGGGCAATAACTTTTGAAGGCAAGTTAAAGTTATCGCATTATATAAAGTTTGTCGTGAGATTCTTGCCGGGAAATTTGTAAAGGGTTCTAAAGGGTTAGAATTTTCCATATATGTCCACCATCTAAGCTAGAGAATTCTAAAGAGTTCTAGAATTCTCTAGGCATGTCCACCATGTTTTAGTGCTTCCTCCTTAAGCTTGCATGATGGACTTGGACTTGTGTCATGGACTTACTTCACTCAAACTCGGTCCATGACAATATGACCTTTCACACCCTACCATATAGAGATAAGGTAATATTAGCGACAAGACCGCATAATTTCAACAACAACAAAAATCAAAATAATAAAATAAAGAATAGAAGAAAGATAGTTCCCAAAATGGAAGCCAAGGGAGGGCCCAAATGGACCCAATCCCAAGCCTAAGTCTCAAAGCAGAAAAAAAAAAAAGACACCACAACCTCCAGCCTAGCCCGGCTACCCTGGCCCAACCCTGTTCCAAAAATCGCCGACATACCACCAACTGCCTCAGTTCACCAGCTTCATCGGAATACCACAGTATGTCGTCTACCAACATAACAACGTCGAGCGACACAAATTAAGCTACTTCCAAGCTGGCCCTGCGCTCGCGCCCCAAACTCATGATGACAACCAGTCCACGACTAATCGATCCAAAGCCAGGCCATCACTCTTGTCTCCACCTTCCTCGTCTCCAAACTCGTCACCACAACATCTAATCCAATGATCAGACATTGATCAAGGACCTGACCAATGCAAGCCCACACGAGGACAATAAAGACCTGATCGACGACGTGTATACACACACAGATATATATATATATATATATATATATATATATATAGGATAAATTCATCCTATAGTACCTGATGTATAATCAATTGGACAGTTTGATAAAGAAGATGATACTTTGGTACCTCAAGTTATACTGAGTTTAATAATTTGATACTTTAATATATATTTTTAATCAGAACACCCATGACACTATTTTCTATAGGTTAGTTTGATATAGCTTGTTGGAGCAGTCTCGTGAGTGTTTAGATAACAACGACCAAGTTTCTTAAATATAATATAAAATTCAATTATGTTTGAACAAAATATTAATTCATCCCGATATATAATGGATGAAGATTCGGGTCCAGTACACATGAAACCACAAAGACCATATTATTTATGTTTATATTTACCCAAATGTCTGTTTCATCCTCATATTTAACAAAAAAGTTAATACAAATAACAAACTGTCATAAGAAGCATAACTTGAGGCACTAAAGTGTCATCTTTTAAACATTAAGTACCAAACTGTCCAATATGTCATATCTCAGGTACCATAAGAGGAATTTACCCATATATATTATTAAAAAATAATTTCATTAGAAATGAAACGAGTACAATGATCTAGAAAGAACTTTAGTATATATAATAACAAAAATAGTAAACTACATTTTAGTTACTAACCAAATTTCAGTTTACAAATATATCATTTACACATTATCTTACACATATAAGGACAAAATTTTACAATTAAGGACAAATTATTATCCTGTTGACATGTGTCAGCTACAGATTTATAATTTTACCCTTCATTAAAAGAGAGTTAACTGAACTAAAAGGAGTCAATTTACAACCAAACTGTTACTGTCTTCAAATATTGTCGACTGCTACTGTTGGCTTCTACTATCAATCCGCCTGCTACTGCCGACTTATACTACCAATTCGTCTACTACTGACGACTTCTACTACCAATCTGCCTGCTACTGCCTACGTTTGCTACTCATCCCACTCTGCTACTGCCTACTTCTGCAATTCTCAGTCCTAAACTAGCTGCTACTGCACCGACCGTTTACAAACAATCTGCTACTATGAACTGAAGAAGCTGTTACTGTCGACTGACCACTGAATAGCTGGTGCTACTACCAAATGTACAGTAGCATCACTCATACTCATCCAGATGTAGGATTTTGAAGCTAATCATAATCATAATCAATTGCTACAAAACTAAAGCACATAGCAAAACAGAACCCCTCCGGTTCCACACAGCCTAATACTAATTGAAGCTTCAATTTCCACAATATCAAAACACCACAATAAACGAAGAAAAAGTAGAAACCAGTTGATGTAGTCAGAATTGGAGAACCACTGAGGGAACCAAACAGAGGAATGAGTAGAGATCAACCGAGCTACCGTTGGATTGGGCGGTGGAACTCGTAGGCCTCGGAATGGATGGGAACGAGCTTTGGTTCAGTAGCAGTCGCCGTGGTCGTCGAGCATCTGGATCAGCTCGATTCGGATTGTTGGCCGAGCGTCAGAAGAACCAGGAAGGATCTTAGTGTCATCGACGAGACCTCGTCGTCGTTCACATTCGGGCGTCGTCGGCGTTTATTGTCAACGTCTAGCCGTCGTCGACCACGTCATCATGTCGCCGTCGTCGACACCTTTTGTTCAGGCGTTGAGATAAGGATTGGCCGAGTCTCTCTCACCCCTTTGGATCGAAGACGACGACGGCGAAGATCTCGACGTCGTCTAACTCCACCACCTGATCGATCAACTACGGTAAGCTCAAACCGATAAAGAATCAATTAATTGGATGTGATAGAACTTGGTGGAAGCTCCAGCATGAGACTGATGAATTTGATCGAATCTGTTAGATTTGATTCAATCTAGTAGTGCTTTCATCGTCAGAATCGGGTTTTGAGGTGAATCGATTATATGTGATCGACGTCGCCGGTAATGTCAATGAAGCAGTGGTGGTGGTGGAGTGTGGGTCAGGATGAGAGAGAGAGAGAGAGAGAGAGATCTGCAGAAAAAAGACGGAGAGGGGAAAAGAGTGAGAGGAAAGATGGGATAGAGGGTATTATGGTCATTTGATAGCTAAAATTTGGATCAGACCTGATGCTCTCAGTTTTGGGCTTGGGCTTATGACTTAAACAGTATAAAAATTAATGAAAGTGGGTTTTTAGTGTTTTTAAATTTGGTCATGTGTTACTATGTAATTTTCTCTAACAAAAATGTCAGTGTTATAAAAAGCATAACTTGCACGCGCAAGCAAAACCACTGTGAGTTCCTCCCCTGTCCGGTAGCATTCCTTCTAGCCGTCGTCAAACAGGCCTTGCAGACTCCAAGCGAGTCTTGGATCACTGTTGTGGCTGATGGAAGAAGAAGATCGAGTTGGGAGTCGAGGTTTGGTTGTGGCCTTACGGTAGACGGCTTGCTTTTGCGTAGTTCGGGGTGGGTTGGATCGCATCTCCATGTGTTGATATGGTGTGTGATCGGAAATTATGTGGTGGTGCTATGTTTGGGACAGCTAGGTTCAGATTAGATCGGAGTTTCCAGACCTGGTAATGCCTGATCTTTGGGTGCGTAGGATGTTTCCATATTAACTTCCAGCATCTAGTATCAATGATGTGGGAAGACCCATATTTACTGATAGGAGCAGTTGACTGCATATGGTGGTACCAGTGATAAGCCGACTTGACAGTAAAAGTACCATGCTTAGTTAAAGGCCAAATTCGACGGTCAGGGTCCTCCCTCCTGCCAATAGGAATGGATAGTATACGATTCAAGTCTGCTGGCTGGATTAGATGACTTATGTTTCCCATATATTTTCTCATATTGCAATAAAGTCTTTCATTTCCTTAGGTATGCCAAACAAAGGAAATGAACAACTTTCCCCTCTCAACTTTTACAATCCATGAACCAAACAAGGCCTTAAACTTTAGTTTGTTTTCCAATCTTAATCGTGTTAAAAGGTGGTGTAGAGCTTTTTTTTAGAGATAAATCAATAATTCATTAATCATAAGGCAAACCCAAATTACAGAATTTACGAACGCAAGGCCGAAAAGTTAATAATAAATAGCATGAGTCTTCAACTCGATCAAAATAGAAAGAGTGAAAGGAATCAACAACTCGCTAAATTATGGACAAAAGTCCCTAAAAACAGAAAGCATAAATACAACAATACTAACAAATGTACCACACACACCACCCATGTATGCTGACATTGTGGTTGCCATCGCCGCCATCAGCTGTGAATAAGTGAGGAGTGTTAAATCAAAGACTTGGAGCGTTGCTGCCCGAGTACTTGATGCCTACCAAATCTCAATGCATAAATCATATGGAAACCCACGACCAAGAGGAAGATCTCCCTCCAAACAACACCATGCAATCGACCATCTAAACCAAAGCCATAATAAAGCTGAGTCTGCCGAAAGAGGATCGAAAACCATACCCATGAACCTGAACCAGAACCAAAGAAAATAGGGGGGGGGGGTGATAAACCCACACGTGAGCACCCATAATCGAATAGTGAAGTGCCCAATTGCACTCTAAGCGTACAAACACATAAGCTCACATGACGGTTTAAAATGGTAGTTGCCGGGTTGTTTTGGTGTTGGGTGATCAAGAATTGTGAAACAGTTGAGATTGGTTGACATCGGTGTGAGGAACCGAGTCCTTCTGATCTAAACCAAGCCAGTATAATCCACAAAGGGATAAAAATGCAACACAAGTGATATGGGCCCATAAGCTAGAGCCGGGAATAACTGAAAACAGTAAAAAAAATAAAGCAATTGAACATAGGTGTCATGTGGGCCACAAACCCAGACCCAGGCCAAGGCCCAAGCCCTCAGATCATGAGGCATAGCCCACTAGCCCAACATAGATATGCCTAGGCCCGATGAGTCAAGGAAGACCACCCATTCTCGACCACCTGTTGCACCAGTGACGTCACCTCCTCGCCTAACTAGACGTCGCGCCGTCGGGATTGCACTACCACCACAACCGATTCGCCGTAGCATCCCTCAACCCAGCGGCCATCAAATTTCAGGACCGGAATCAGATCCGAATCTGGATCTCGAGAAGCCCTGAACCTGCATTCACGACGGCGGTCATAACCTTCGAACAACCAACTCCAGTTCGACCGCCGACCTCCTGCCACGGAAGACCTCTTTGTGCCACCTCCGATCTACCCTCTCCATGCACCACCGCCTCCGATGCAGTAGCCGACCAAAATCGTCGAGAACCCGATCTGCTCAAAACCCATATCCGAGCCACAAACATCACCCATGAGTCGTCTTCCCGTCCGGCCGCCCTCCACGTGCATCGACTCAGCCATCGACCGGTACAGGTGCCGCGGCGCAGCCGGACGAGATCTAGAGAAAAAAGTGTTTTTAGAAAGTTTGGGAGGCGCGCGTGAGACGCGTTCCCAAGTTTTTCAAGTTCAGCTGTTAATCTATCTAGTATGTAGTTATCATCGGAGCGGATTCAGTGCACCATGGTGCACTTGAACCAGTCAATTGTACTAACAGACTCATTAACGATGGTTAACGACAAAAAAAATCAATACGGCAGTAAAAACCAGAAAACAATACCACCTAGCCTCTTTCACTCTCCACAAGAACCCAGCCTCCAGAAAACAATACACGTCGACCGCCGAAGCTAATCTCGACAATAGACTTTGAGGACGATCTCGATGCGAAGGAATTTGACGGCGAGGGTTGGGGAGTGGAAGGAGGAGTCATTGAGAGGTGTTGGTGGTGGTTGTCGTCGTCGCACGTCGTCGGAAGCTCCGACTAGAGGCTATGGTATCAGCGGCTTTCGGGTCTAGCAGCGCCGCCAGCATTGGTCGTCGATGTGGGAGACTGGTATGGGAGAGACAAGAGAGAGAGGGATTAGATCTGGAAGAAATCCAGATGGGGAGAGAGAGATGAGAGATTGAGAAGGAACGGCAGTTTTGTTAGAAAAATAGAGAAAAATTAAATATTTAGCTAGTGGGAGTCAATGGAAAAAATCCCTTACAAACCGGCGGACGGGAAAAAACCCTTAATTTATGGAGGTTTACATTAATGTGTGCGTATATATATATATATATATTATAGATGTAGGCAAGTTTAAAAATATGTCTGTAATTAACTTAAATAAGTATTAACCGTATTTATATGGGAATGACGATTTACAAGTTAGGTCAATTTTTTTTATTTTTAACTAAGCATGATAATTAACTACAGAGAAAATACACGATTAATTAGGTAAGATATCGAAAATTTGTACAATAATTGTTGAAGTTCAGCAATCGATCATCAAAGCTTATAGTCACCAAAATTTGGATATCGGATTTGAATGTTATTTATTTCATTTTAGGAAAATAAAAAATTAACAATTCGTTGTCTTAATTCAAACCTAAACAATGATAGACATAACTACTTTTTTCACATGATTCATATTACCAAGCCATATATATGTTAGAGAGGAAAGATCTCACATCGGAAAATGGACAAAGAAAAATATAACTTATAAGTGGATGGATTATACCTAATTGTACCGAAGTTTTTTATAGTTAAAACCCAACTTTTTAAAGATGGTTAAATTGAGACAGTATCAGTACAATAGTGATCTACATACCACACTTGTCATTGTTCAAGTATCTATAGGCAATGTCGAGTGATTCGAGTCTTTTTTGTTTCTCACATAATGCAATTTAGGATAAAATAGCTATGCAAAATAATTGTCCTTATGATATTCGTTTGTGTCACAATCGACATGATCAAATGTACTATATTAAATAACGATACTCATAACCAAACTTTATCTAAATAATGTAGGATTCTAAAACTAAAAAAAAATATACAAGGTTGATGAGCATGAGTAATGGAATCATATGTTTTGATATCATCACATAACATTTTATTTAGATAATATAGCTCATTTGAAAAATAACTATAGAACGAAATGGAGTTGGCTCAATCCGACAAGATGAAAATAATCTCAAGAGATAATTTTGATTCAACTTTAGTTGACTCATGTACGTTTATTCCCTTTAATGTAATTTGAATATTCGATTAATTAGGTTAATTTTAATTAAAAATAAATTATTTATTACAAATACAACAATAAAAATAATAAATAGATAATCATACATAATCCTAATTCTAATAGCAAATTTTACTCACCTGCCCCTTATAAGATCACATGGAATCTACATTATTAAGAATGGGTTAATAGGTAACTTTTATATTTAATGCGTTTTAACATAATAAATAAAGAAGGATAAAAAATCTCGCTAAAATATTTAAAAATCATATTAATTACGATTTGGAATTAATTGCCAATTAATATTTACCTTAGCCTTACTTTTACCATGTTCATTTAATTTTTTTTTGTTTCAATTCTCTTTAACGGTGTTAGTATTGGTGTTAGTGTTATATAGTTGACTGCATTAAATGAATGATAGTGATTGGTCAGTCATAATTGGTTCACATGCACCATGGTGCATACAAGAACTTTCGAGTTATCATGGGTGATGTAGAGCTTGATCTGTTCGTTTTTTCTATTGAAGACTCAGATATTTAAGTTATGTCGTAATGTGAGATTGCAGATTCATAGATTGGTTATGTCGTAATGTGAGTTTTTGTCGTTCCCAAAGTTCATAAGAAAGAAAATGGTAGAAGCAAAATTTTCCTTCTAAAAATGGTGTCAGTCTAGGACCGAGCCTAGCCCTATGTACGTTAAAATTTCTTCTTTTTTTTTTTTTTAAGAATGTACGTAAAAATTACTTTTTATTACAGTTATCGATTTTACTAAATTACTCCAGCAATATTAGCTATTTGTAATAACTTATATTCTATGAAATTGTAAGCTGACACTTGTGGATAATAACAGAGGAGAGAAAAATATAAGTTTTATCTCCACTATGCATGATTCACGAGATAAATATAGATAGCCATTTTAGCTAAACTTAAATTTAAGTTGGCGGGGTTTTAACTTCGATATACATCGAAAAAGTGACGAGGTGAAGTAAAATGAGTAAAATATGGCTCTAGCTCTACATATTTAGATTTGTAATTTGAGTCTAATTAATAACTAGGTAAGTATAGGCTACTTACATAGCTACCCAATTAACTGGCCAAGCATTTGAAAGCACCACAACCACAAGGGATTAACATGAATATCTTCAAGACATGAATAGACTACCAGTTGACTAATGACCGTCTTCTCGAAGAATCAAGAATTAATTATGAATGGAATAATAAACCCTGAAAAAGTCACAAAACTAAATTCTCATATGCAATTTCGATCTTCCCAAATCTTTCGTGAAAGGAATCAAGTTGCAGATGCAATGATGAATTATACTAATGAACTAACCTGATGGGACTTACCTCCTTGTTTTGTTCATGAGCATTTTCAGAATGATCATTTGGGTATGCTAAATTATCGATTGAAATAATTTATTTTTCTTTAGTTTATTTTATATTATTACGGAGGTTGTAGTTTCTTTTTCCCTTCCCTTTGTAATTTACTTTGCTCTTTAATAAATTTCAAAGGTTAAGTTTGACTTCCTCCTCCCTTAGGCTTTAATTTCAGCCAAAAAAAAAATCTTGAAGAAAGTACGTTATGTTGTTTGTTGATAAAGTATGACATTTATATATTCATGAAGTAAGAGAACATGAAGACAATCAATCCGTCTTCGTTGGCAAATGTAAGAATTAAACCATGCAAAACTACTCAAGGAAACCTAAGAAATCCTAAATCAATTTCTATGATGTAAACTCTAGAATGCAAACCAACTAGAAACCAATACATGTTAGGGAGCATAACTTATTCAAATCATTTGAAACCACCCTATAAAGGGGTCTCCTGGTGGATCAGGAGATGCTAATTTCGACTCCTCCTCCACGTACAGTATCACCACAAGAAGACTCAGCTAGAGCTAGTCCTACACTCTTACGCACCCAAAAGCTCATCTTCTTTGCTTTCTTCAACCCAAGGCAAAGACACCGAGCTTCCATGGATGGATATTCTCCATCTTCTGCTTGTTCTTAATTAGAACCCAATGGCCTCCTCACTTTCCATTTCTTAGTAGGTGACACTTTAGTTTACCATGCATCATCATGAGGGAGAGTCATCTCAGGATATTAAAGGCACTTCAAATGGCACCACCTCTTAAGCAGAACCTGCACCTGTCAAACGTTTACTGAAGGTCTCCAAATCCATGGCAACACCTCTCCGTCCTCTCGTTACTCCTTAAACTGCTTCAGCCACAACCAGTTCCTTTGGCAGAGATATTGGTCAAGTAGTAAGATCTCGAAAACGAGCCAACTGAGCAGTTATTGGGCAGTGAAAAAGTAAAAGTCGACAAATATACTGACGCCTAGATAGAGCTTGCACCACCCATAGAGAGAAGATTAACCTGAAAGTAGAGCCACCATGCCTTAATCAAGGAAAATTAGGGTTGGGGTTAAGTTGTGTACGGACATTAGTTCCATCCACACCGGTGGCACCATCACCACCAAACGACGTTGTTGACACAATGACACCACTCCAACAAGGACTTGGACTACTAACATGTCTAAGGGACCTCTTCAACCCATGATAGCTAGTGTTCTAGCAAATCACAAACCCTGCAAAATTTATGCACTATCTTGTCATACTTGAATGTGACTTTCAACGTAACAAACCAAACTCAAACGTCACTTTTTTTTTTTTTGAAAATCTAATAATATCATTGCTAAATTAACGGCGATGTAAAATGCACTTTAAATCATATATTGTCCTCCTCTTACGTTATAATTGAGCAGATTTTTGTAAGCACCATGACCGATACTTTCACTAATTACATCTAGAGGCTCATAAAGAGCCCACAAAAAATATAAATTAACCTTTGAATCTAATTCCTGATACATAATACTAACTGCCTATGACCTTAGTTGATATACACCTAGTAGACTAAGAATCAAATAGCAAGATTACATCCGATGCTCAAGTAAACAGTAAAGAAATTAAAGACAAGTAAAGGCAACAGAGTTTGGAGAATTTTGCTATATATTTCTTGATGCATTTACAAGTTTTAAGAGCCTGTATATATAGGAACAAAGTAGCTCTGTGAAAATCGTATAAGAGAAGCTAAAAATATAGAGACCAGCTATGGTACACAATGCTGGTGTAAAAGGGGAGACCAACAACAACAACACATCATACAACTCACTAATGAAACTGTCACACACAGTAACAACCCCACACCTCTAAGTCATCTTGAACTAGATTAGTTCAATTAGAACTAATCTTCAACACAACCATACTGCGTAAAGCTTGTTTTACAGTGTATTAGCTCATTCACCATACTTCAATACTCCTCATCAAGCTGGATCAAGAAAATTGATTGATCTAAGCTTGCCAAGAATGCTTTGAAACTGAACAGAAGTAAGTGACTTTGAAAAAATATCAGCTAACTGATTTTCACTTCTAGTGTAAAATAGTTTAAGTGACTTGAGACTGAACTTTATTATTGATATAATGACAATTAATTTCAATGTGCTTATTGCATTCATGGAACACTAGATTGGAGGCAATGTGCATAGCAGCCTGTACAGTGTAATGACATTGCTGCATTATGAGGGAATCCTAAATCAAGAAGGAGATCTTTCAGCCAAATAAGTTCACATGCTGCTGAAGCCATAGCTCGATATTCAGCTACTGCACTTGACCTTGCCACCACACTTTGTTTTTTTTATTCCTCTAAGTGACAATATTACCTCCAACAAATGTGCAGAAACCAGTTGTGCTTATTCTATCAAGAGCATTTCCAGCCCAATCAGCATCTACAAATCCCACAATGCTTGCATGTATTGCAATTATTTATGCGAATAATCCCTCTTCCAACTGAATCTTTTAGGTATCTTAAAATGCGCTTCACAATGCTCAAATGATAGACAATTGAAGCATGCATAAATTGGCTGACAATACTCACTGCATATGAAATATTTGGCTGAGTAATTGTGAGATAAATTAGTTTTCCAACTAACTTCTGATAATAACTCAAATTGAAGAGAGGGTCACCATTATCCAGTTGTAACTTGCTATCAAGAGGAGTGCGAGCAAGTTTGCAATCTAAAAAATCACCTTGTGAGTAGAGAAAGTGGCTAGACAATTTAGGGTTCTTGTAATTTCTCCAAATGATTATAATTGGAATGGAAAGGAAAGAACATGCAAGGCATCAGATCTGATTTTTTCTTACAAAAAATTTGTTTTTCCTTTTCCTAAAACATAAGCACATTTGCTACATACACATGAGATGATAATTTTTCAAAGTTATGCAAGTTTTTGATATCATTAGTTATGTGATATGTGACTCCAAAATCTATAATCCAATAGTCATGCTCAATATTCACATCAAGTGCAGTTATTGAGGATACAAGAGATATCATCATCATTCACCGTTTCAGAATCAGCAAGAAAGCCCACAAATTTTCCCAACAATGTAGTATGTTGGTTCGCACTAGGTTGTTTCTCATTTTCCCCTTGTCTTTGTTGTAAGTAAACTGCAAACTCATTGATCAAAGTAGATGAATTGGTTGTAAAGCCTAAATTACCCCCAGATTAAGAAGAAGAAGAAGAAGAAGAAGAAGAAGAAGAAGAAGAAGAAGAAGAAGAAGAAGAAGAAGCAGCAATATCAACACCAACAAGATTTGCTTTGTGAGGATTGTTGCTCCATCTTTTCACTGTGTTCTTGTTCTCTCTTTCTCTATGAAACTTCAGTTTCAACTCTGGATGCAGAATCTAACATCTTCCTTTGGTGTGGCCAACTCCGTTGCGGTAGCTGCATTTTAAATCAGGGCGCTTTCCTTTGTAAATTTTTCCTTCAGTGAACTTGTGGTCTCAGACATAAGCTTTTAAGTCTGCAAGGTTGGTGTTGGCATCTGAGTTCATAACTTTCCTCCTCATTTTTTTCTTTGGACTGTTTCACACACACTTTTGAAAGAGGGCAACTCTGAGTCCATGAGGATATGACTTCTCAAGTCCTCATAATCTGAATCAAATTTGCAAGTAGTTGGAAGATTTTATCTTCTTCTGCTCTTTTAGCAAGAATAGTTTCATCAATAGTATGAGGTATGTAAATATCAAACTCATTCCACATACATGTCAAACTCTTGAGATATTGAACAAAAGACTTCTCCTTCTAGTCAAACAAAGAAATATCTTTCTTGAGTTGAAAGACTCGAGCAACATTAATTGTTTCCATACATTTCTTTGACCTGCTTCCAGAGGTGCATAGAAGATTCTGAGTAGTTGAAGATCTCAGAAATCTTAGGTTCCATGGAATTACGAAGCCAAGACATGATCAATTGGTCTTTGCACAACCAAGCATCATAATTTGGTGCATCAACGGTTGGCATGGGAATAACACTATTGACAAATCTAAGTTTGGATTTGCCACCAAGAGCTAAAGTGACAGCTCTACACCAAGGAATGTACTTGTATTCAGTCAATAAGGCTAAACACAAATGTTGGTTCAGATTTCCCTCAACCTCAGAATTACTAAACACATTTTTAGTATCATATCCAAAAGGATTAACATTAACATTGGTAGCGGAAGACCTCTTCAGCCATTATAAAAACTGAAGACGAAAACACAATTCAACAAAACAAAAGATAAGCAGAAACATGACACTAAAATTCATGCTCTGATACCATAAAGAAATTAAGAATAGGAAAAGGCAGTAGAGTTTGGAGAATTTTCCTCTATATTTCTTGATGCATTTACAAGTTTTAAGGGTCTGTATATATAGATACAAAGGAGCTATGTGAGAATTATATAAGAGAAACTAAAAAGATAATTAGAGAAGACCAGCTGTGGCACACCATGTTGCTGTAAAAGGGGAGACCAACAGCAACAACACATCACACAACTCATTAAAGAAGCTATCACACACAATAGCAACCCCACACCTCTATTCATCACATTCTCTAAGTCAACATGAACTATATTAGTTCAATTAGAACTAATCTTCAACACAACTATACTGCACAAAGCTTGTTGTACAGTGTACTAGCTCATTCACCATTCTTCAATAAACAGCCTAGGACCATCTGCCATCGTATGCCAAGACCCTATATATGGCTTATTACATCCTCCCATGGTAAGCCATTCCACGCATCCAAAAAAAAATATTTGTCATTTGTAAACAGTTGAACCCCATATATAACGTTTCATTCCCGTAAGCCATACCAAGTTAATTTTTTATTATTTTATCTTTTTGTTCCATCTTTATCCTTGTTCCATCTTTCTTATTCCAACTATATCTGTCAAGACCAACCTCGAATTTTACCCTGAAACCCGAGGTAAATCCTACGAGATCCACCTCCAAGAAAAATTTACCGAAAATTCGGCATAATCTACCTTAAACATGGATAACCCTTACCTAAAAAATCCAACTTACACTTCTATAACAAAACAAACTAGCCTCAACACATGAAGCCTTCCTGCTCCCCAAGATCATCACATCTCCCAATAACAATTTCTCATCTAAAATAATCCCACAACCAACAACAGACAATTAATAAGTTACTATTGGACTTTCAGAGCATATCTAATGATGAATGAAAAACAATGAAATTGAATCAGCGGAAGCAGCCTCTGACTATGCCTCGACTCCATGTACGCTCGACCTCATTTAAACTTAGCATGCACACTGGGCATTTAAAACCAAAGGGCACACGTTAGAGTGAGTGGACAACATAATTTAAATAATTTAAAAAATACTCAATTTAAATACTTTCTCACATTTCAGCTTTAAAAACTTAGCCGCACGCAATTTTTTTGATAAAACAAATAACTTAAATCCATAAACCCATAAGAATGGACAAACCAGCCCCGCTGGTTAATCAAATAAAGAAATCTCGTAAAAAGAGATAAACCAGCCCCGCTAGTTGATTAAATATACATCTGAGAAGAATAAAATTAGGGGAAGAGTTATCACCATGTAAAAAGAGCCTCTTAGGCTTGGGTCGGTGTCTCCTAGGTATAATAGCATCCAACGCTAAGCGCTCTACTCACCTATAGTGAGTAGCCGCTAATAATGGCTAGCTAACAAATATATATATATATATATACCGATCGGTTGTCTCCCAGGCTATAATAACGTTCCACGCTAAGCGCTCTATTCACCTATAGTGAGTAGCCGCTAATAATGGTTAGCTAGCAGTAATCAATATAAGCGACCCTATATTATGGTGACTAAAAACATACGAAATCACTTAAATCCATTAAACTTTCCCAAGATCATACGAATGGTACGGTTCCCAACCGTACTTGAAAATCATCATAAGAAGTTATGTTAAAACTCAATGACGTGTCTCAAACGTCAAAATATTCTCAAATTTATAAATATAAGAGAGATTTCAATATCAAATATAAATCATAAATAATAATATCTCCACTCGAAAATACTCGCTAAAATATTCTCCAAGTCAAAATCATTATGCCTCAAATAAACAATTAAATTATGATGGAGAACTACCGAAAATCTCATTTTCGGTAATCGTTTATAAATCTCAAAGTCATCAAAATAAAACCGATAATATTTAAATCCGGAGTCATAACGAATTTCAAAACTCAAATACCAACTTTATAACCCGAGCTCAAATCCATAAATCATGACCAACACTTGATCAATGCTTCAAACTCAATAAATTCAAGACCATAACATAAACCGATATTTTAATATAAGCTAGGTAAATAAAGTAATAAATTATAAAATCTTGCATGCTTATTTATTAAAATCAAAGTGTCCACTCATTGTATACGGCTATGTCTGTCGTCGATCCGAGGTCTCCCAACACGATCCTCCTCACGTCCTGAATAATAAATAATATTAAGTCTTCAGACTATATTAAAGCTTAAATAAATACTTCCGAAATAATAAAAAGGAAGCCTATAATTTCATCTCCCTTGCCCAACTTCTCCACTTTTAATCTAATAAGGCTCACATTACTCCGCACTTACCGATAGCCATAAATTAACCTTTTTAGAACTTAAAACCTGTTAAACCAATTGTCGAAATTTCATTCTAATAATCGCCACAATTCTTAATCAATGAAAAATCCCAAACCTTATCAAAACTTCTCCAAAAATTCCAAACTTTACTTCATTAAACCCCTCTCATTAAATTCATCTCAAAAACATGAAAAACAGTCCTTAAGGGGCGGCGCCGCCGCCTGCTACGCCGGCAGCCGTATTCCAGTGACGTCCAATGCTTCCTAAATTTTAACACAACAATCCTCTCAACTCGCATAACAACTTTCTTAACTAGCACAAAATCCAATTTCAAGACTAGCTAGGGTAATCGAACCAGAATAGTGAAATAGCCCTAGAACTTCAATTATGCATGACTCTATAACAAGATCGAATTGAACTGATTCCCTTTGAGGGATTACTAACCTTGATGAGAGCTACAAGATGAGCCAAGTTTCACGAACTATGGTGGCCGGAGGAACGATTTCCGGCGACGGGACATTCGGGCTGTTAGGAGCTGTTTCCTCCCGTTCGGCGGCGTCACATGCTCGGTCATCGGCCCAGGAAGAGAGAGGAGGTGACGGGGGTCAGAACAAGACCGGTCCTGCGGTCTGTGGTGGCCGGACGACGGCGGGCGACGGTGGTGAAGCCGACAGGTTGGGGAAGCTTCGGTAGAACGGAGAGAGAAGGAAGAGAGAGAGAGAGAGAAAAGAGAGGGTTGGGCTTTTTCCCACCCGGTCCACTACTTAAAACACCCACAAAAATAAAGCATACTAAAATTTACCCCCTTTTACCAAAACAGTAACTTTCATTTTTGACCATAACTTCTTCATACGAACTCCGTTTTAAGCGTTCTGTGTGTCTACAAACTCTGTTTAACGTCCTCTACAACTTTCATGCAGAACGTTTTCCCAAATTCCAAACGGAAGAAAAAGTCAACTTTTAGAGTCTTAAATAGTAAACGGTTACTCAAAACGGTAAAAGCCAAAGTAATACCAAAAGTAAATAACCGTAAAATAACTTAAGAACCGGGATGTGACAATATAATTTCTTAATTATAGTTACAATTTCATTTTCCCATTAATCTTCAATTTTATAAGTTTTCTAATAATAAAAATTACACTATTACAAAATACACAACAAGATCTTTCATTTGAGTATAATATTTACTATATTTGGGCTAAATTAGTTTAACACATAATTAGTGTTAAAATACAATCGGAGGGGACATAAAGCCAATACTCCGAAGAAATTGCATAGCAAAATAAACACAACAACTTCAATGATATGATAAATACAGTATTGAACATTCTTCACCCATGTATACCATGTTGGTTCCATTGATGCTCAATCAACGTGTTCTGTAGTGCAATATGAGCTGACTTGTCTTTAATTTTCTTATATCGAGCAAGGAACTCTTGGAACCGTGTATCTTCATTACTTACCAACTCAAAGGATAATGGAGAAGCCCAGTTGAAATCTTTAATCGGAGCACTTAGATCACGCTCATCTTTGATTATCATGTTATGCATTATTATGCATGTATAGTCATTATATCATGCAAAACATATTTATCCCAAAAACGTGCAGGTCCTTTCACAATTGCCCAACGTGATTGAAGAACTCCAAATGCTCGCTCAACATCCTTCCTACATGACTCTTGATTTTTTGCAAAATGTGCTCTTTTCAGACCTTGAGTGTCACTCCCCGACTCTTAAATTTTACCTTATTTACTAGCTTGATATTAATAAGAATTTTACCGTTTCCGTCAATGAGGTTATAGTTTAATTGGTCCCTAGAGGGGTTTTGGGGGACGATTATTTCGAAGAAATTATTTGTAGGAGAAAAATGTGACGACGGTAAAAATTGTAAATTTTAGCTAGTAAAAGGTAATTTTTATTAGGGTGTTAAATTTTGGAGTTGGGTTTTATTTTTTGGTTGGTGTTTAAGTTGGACCGGGTAGGTGTGGAGAAGCCCAACACCCACCCACACACTCTCTCTCTCTCTCTCTCTCTCTCTCTCTCTCTCCCGTGAACTCTTCCTGACCAGCCGGATTCGTCGCCTCCGTCCGCCGCCGTCCAGCCAAGATAGACAACAAGCTTGGTATCAAATCGAAGCTTGGAACATCCTCTTCAAGTCTAGGTAGGTGAATGTTCGTGTTTCACCTCCGTGAGGGAGGAATCACGTCGAGAAGGAGCGGCTATGCATGGAGGTGTTTTGCCGGAAATTCTCTTTTCCGGCCACCATAACCAGAGCTGTTGGTCTCAACTTGAAGCTCTCCTTCTCAGCAGCAAAACCCTAAAAGGATACATCTTAACACGAGCTAGGTAAGGAGAATCGAAGGTTTGAATTTCTAGGGTTTTTCGTAATGTTTTCGTTCAATTGGTATAGTTAGGCTTGTAATTGGTGTTTGTGCTAGTTATGAAAGTTGTAAAGGAGATAGAGAGAAAGATGCTGTTAAAATTTGGTAGCTATTGGAGTTCGCCGGAGTTGGCCACCGGCCGCTGATTAAGGGATTTTTATGGTTTTAGATGTGGAATATTAAGGGGAGATTAATGATGTGAATTTTGGAATTTTTGGAGGAATTTTGGATAGGTTTGGAATTTTTCAAAGTTTGGTATTTTAGCGGTTAATTAGGGTAGAATCCGACCGTTGAATTTCCCTTACTATTGTTTTAGAATGTTGAAATAAATGAATTGAGGCTGTGGTTGAAGTTTGGTGTAAATCCAATAAGCTTATTAACCCTATAAATGGTAGTGGATTAGGCAGAAGAGTTTTGAGTTATATATTTAAGTATTATTATTTTCTGAAATTGAAGTTTGGTCCTAAACATGATTATTATGCCAGGATTCGAGGAGATCTCACTTGAGTGGCAAATTAGATTTCGTCGGGCTTATGCCTAAAGTTGTGAGTAGACTTTTATTTTATTATATCATGCATGCAATTGTTTATTGTTGAGTAATTTATTTTGTTTGAGCATTGGACGTAATTTTTATTTGACGATTTTATTCATTGTGGTGAGTTACCGAAAATGGGATTTTCGGTAAATTATAATATATTTATGAGGAGAGTATGTATATAAATGCTAGTTAGCAATATGTGTCTGTCCACCTTAATGACGTAGTATATAACCGCATTATGGTGTGACGTGAGCGTTGGACGGAAGCGTAGTAGCCCTATATGAGTGTTTAATTCATATAGGAGGTATAAACACATATTTATACACTCGTCTGTCCACCTTAATGGCGTAATGTATCACCGCATTAAGGCGTGACGTGAGCGTTGAACGCGAGCATAGTAGCCCTACATAGATTATTTGTAATTTATATAGGGAGTATGAGCGTGTGTAAATACATACATATTTTGATATATATTTTTCTGAGCTGAAAAGACTCGATATTTATGGGATAAAGTATTTATCGCTTGAGGCATGCAGCATATTTTCTATGAAAAATTAAATTGGGAAAGCATAAATATTTTCATTAAATTCATTTTTGTCCACTCACTCTAACGTTTTTAAATGTTTTTCCCTGGGCCCTTCGTTTTAAAAATGCCCAGTTTACAAGTTAGTATAGTTGAGGTCGGGCATACATGGAGAAGAGGCATAGTCAATAGTATAGTTTCCGCTCATTTTTATACTTCTAGTCTATTTACTCTAAAATAGAGTTGTTCTGAACTATGGTTGTTGGTTCCCTGGGCCCTTCGTTTTAAAAATGCCCAGTTTACAAGTTAGTTTAGTTGAGGTCGGGCATACATGGAGAAGAGGCATAGTCAATAGTATAGTTTCCGCTCATTTTTATACTTCTAGTCTATTTACTCTAAAATAGAGTTGTTCTGAACTGTGGTTGTTGGTTGTGAGATTTTCTTATTGAAGTTAGTAAATATGATTTGGGAGATGTCGTGATTTGGGGAGCATGAAGTCTCTAGGAGTAGAGGGTATATATGGATATTATTTTTAAAGTGTGTGCAGGTATTATTAGGAAGGGTTGTTCATTTTCAAGGGAGGTTATGCTGAATTCTATATAACTTTTCCTTGAAGGTGGTCCCCGCAGGATTTACTTCGGGTTTTAGGGTGAAATTCAAAGTGGGTCCTAACATTGAGGATCATGAATAGTTTGTACAAATGTAGACCACTTGGGATATATGCCATCAACCAAATAATAACCGGTGTCATAATCTTTATCTAGAATCTTATAATGAGTAGGAGGAGATTTACCTTCTGTAAGATTTGCAAATAGATGAGATGCTTCGAGCACATTGATGTCGTTGTTGGAGCCTGGTAAACCAAATGTGCATGCCAAATCTAAAGATCATAATCAGCTACTACCTCGAGAATAATCGTCGGTGATCCACTACGTCCCGAGTACATTCCTGCCCAAGCTAATGGACAATTTTTCTAGCGCCAATGCATGCAATCTAAGCTCCCTAACATTCCTGGAAAGCCGCGTTCTTCACCTATATATAGAAGTCTTGCAACATCCTCAGTGTTAGGTGTTCTCAAATAGCGAGCTCCGAAGACGTCTATAACAGCTCGACAAAACCTTTTCAAACATCGAATTGCAATAGACTCACCAATTTTTAAATAATCATCAAAGGAATCAGCTGGTGCCCCATAAGAAATCATTCGAAAAGCATCAGTAAGTTTTTTGCAGGGATGACAAACCGAGCTTACCAATACCATCGCGTTGTTGCATAAAGAATTTGTCGTGAGCTATGACGGCATCTGTAAGTCGATGGAATAAACTTTTGCTCATTCGAAATCGCCTGCAAAATTTTTCTTCAGGAAATCGTGGAACCTCAGCAAAGTAATCTATATATAGATTATATGCCGCTTCTTCTTGATTATGATTAATAACAATATGACCAGGAACTGCTCCTCGATGTCTTGATTCGGCCTAGTCACCGGCCTCGTCGCCGTCCTCATTGTCATTCAACTCCGTCAAGAGACGATTATCATTCCCATATGTGCGAAACAATAAATCTTGCTCTTGATTAAATGAAGTCATGACCCGATAATAATAATCATCGGTTCCGTTTGAAGAAAGAGATGATAATGATAATTGATAATTATTCATGGTGGAATGGATACTAGACTGAGATTGAAAAAGAATGAAAATTGCTGTGATGAATATGGTCACAGTATGCAGATTTTATAGACCTTTAAAAAATAAACGTTAGAGAAATTGCCCAAAAAAAATTAGCCGTTGGCAAAGGAATAGAGCCGTTTTTTTTTTGTAAAGCAAGAGAATATTGCTGTTGACAAAGTCAAATTTTTAGAAATATGACATATGTATATTGTTTACCGTGAGAAGCTCAGTTAAATTATTCCATAGCTATGATGAAATATTCCTTTATGATAAGCCATAATTGCATATATGTCATACCCATTTTAACATCCCATGGCAGATGCCCTAAGCCGTAAGTCTTCTCTTGACCCTTGGAGTTAGGGTCATCCATGAATTCAAAACTCCTCACAAACCCAGACCCAAGCAAAGCCCAAACTATTCTTAGCCCAGATCCAGACCTGAGACCTCGCTGCCAAACCTAACTATACAGGCGTTTCCCTTGCCTCTTCCGGACGAGAAACGTCAGGCTTGCCGTCGGTGCCCAAGTCTAGCAATGCACTCCTATCAGTAAAAGACGTCTCCTGCCCTACCTAACCCAAGGGGCAAGGGCTAGGGTCTGTCGTCACCAAGCAATAGAGAGGAGAGCTCTCGACATCTTTAATTAGCGCTTTTGCTTTAGCTATTCATGATTCATATGCTAAATATATATAATTGGTCGTTTTAGCTAAAGTTAGATTTAATTTAGCCATAACAAATGTTTTTTTGACTAGCTAGGTATTTTAGCTCAATATAGTTAGTCAAAGACAGTCGTATATCTAAAAATCGAATTTAGCTGTTCCGTCAGACATGTCTTGGTTTCTTCATCCAAAAAACTAGATTAAGAATTTCATCACTCTCAAATAAATATCATCTTTGTTTCCTCCCTCCTAACACACAGTTTGACTTGGAAAGGAAATGATGAAATGAGTATGTATGCAAGTACTATTATTTTACGTGGGAAAGGGAAGAGCAGAGCCGTTAGGTTACTTGTGCGGGAAAAAATAATGGGGGGATTGAACGGAGTGGCTTGCACTTCGCAGAAATGGTTTCTCTACCACCAGAAAACCAAAAACGTAAAAAGTAGGCTGTTTCACTCTAGACCATGTCAATGTAAACCGAACAAAATCTCAACTCCTGCCTGTCCTTATTTTCTAAATCAGTCATGTCATCCTCGTTGTCCTTCTGGCCGTCCACATTCCAGATATTAATTCGGTCTGATATATATGCCTGCCACTTTCTCCTCTATACCCCCTACATTCTTGTCAAAAGGTATTTTCTGCAATACCCAAGTCTTGCTTTGATTTCTTCTTCTCCTTCTTCCCTCAGTCTTTGTGTTCTGTGGCTGCTTCATGTTCTTTCTGGGTATTTCGAAATGTTCTGGTTTTCTCTGATTATGTGTTTTGGTGAACCAGGTTAAAGGGTGTAGGTACATATATCGCTTGAGGGCTCTAGTTTGAGCACATATGACTGATTGAGTCTCCTATCCTTTTTGCGGTCTCTAATCAATAGAGCGACCTTGCATGATCAATAATCATGTGTGACACTATGTCTGGACCTCTTGACCGACACCTTAAACCTGGTATAAGCTCATTAACAAATCCCATGTTAATTTCTGTCTTCATTACAGGTGTTATAAGCACTGGATTCTTTTGTTTGATCTTTCAAGTTTGTTTTGGATGAATAGTTCAAGTATTGGGAATTTTGTACTTTTTTGTTTCCATTCTGTTTAAGTAATAATCTAATCAGATTCTCAAAAAAAAGAAGAAGTAATAATCTAATCATTAGGAACCAACAATCCTTTTGAGTTATTGTTTAACTCTATCTAAATATACCCCTTGAGTTTTATTGGTATAGGGAGAAGGATTACGCAATATGCAATAGAAGGCTTTTTAGCCAAATTGTTACTCTAGCTTTCATTTCAGCCAATTTGCTACCCTAGATTTTCATAATTAGCCAATTTGCTGCCCTAAGTATTATTTCTACCAATTTGCTACCTTATGTTTTCAAAATTAACCAATTTGCTACTTTTTTGTCATTTTAATTTATTCACTTCGTCCAAATATGAATTAATTCTGAAAATCGAAGCTTAAAGTTGGTCGATATTGAAATTTCGATAAATAAATTGGTTAATCTTGAAACTCTAAAGTACCAAATTTGATGGAAGGGTAGCAAATTGACACAAAGGTGAAAGCTATGGTAACAAATTGGCAATTATGCCTAAATTTGATTGCATTTTCATTTACCATGTATAGGAGGAAATGCTGTATTAATCAGTTCTTATTCTTAGGCAAAAGAGAAAAAAAAGTTTACTCTTCTGAATTCTGATTGTGAGATTGTGAGTTGATTCATATTCATGTGCAGTCCCTGAAGAAACTTCTGAGGAGGAAAGGAAAACAAGGCTTGGTGCTCTTAAGCAGAAGGCAATCAATGCCTCCACCAAGTTTAGGCATTCCTTTACAAAGAAGGGTCGAAGGAACAGTAAGGTAATGTCTGTCCCTATTGAGGACAACATTAATGCGGAGGAGTTACAGGCCGTGGACGCATTCCGCCAAGCACTTATCTTGGAAGAACTACTACCCTCAAAACATGATGATCACCATATGATGCTAAGGTTAGTTATTTGAATAATTTTGTATTTTGCAGCAACTGATGATTTTGTTTCTGTTATCTGATCATGATTCAACTGTTATTTTCATGTATGATGGTACAGATTTTTAAGGGCCAGAAAATTTGACATTGAGAAAGCAAAGCAAATGTGGACTGATATGCTTCAGTGGAGGAAGGAATTTGGTGCTGACACTATTATGGAGGTATTGCACAATGCTTATCTTGAACCTTTCCATCCAGTGGAGATCGTTTCCTTTGGCTTGCTACAATCTCTGTGCCTGAACTTTTTCCGATTGTTATTTTGTTAAGGAATTTGAATACAAGGAAATTGATGAGGTTTTGAACTACTATCCCCAAGGCCATCATGGAGTTGACAAGGATGGAAGACCTGTCTACATTGAGAGACTTGGTCAAGTGGATTCAACCAAAATGATGCAAGTCACAACAATGGACCGTTATGTGAAATTCCATGTAAGGGAGTTTGAGAGGACCTTCGCCCATAAATTCCCTGCGTGTTCCATTGCAGCAAAGAAGCACATTGATCAGAGCACCACTATTCTTGATGTACAAGGAGTGGTAAGTGTATACGTTTTCTTTTAATATAAGACTTCAATCAATCAATTAAAGATACCAAATTAATCCAAGGCTGATCATTGCTAAGTGTTAATTCATATAATTGTTGTGCAGGGCCTTAAAAATTTCAACAAATCGGCTAGAGAACTTATTCAGTGCCTTCAGAAGATTGATGGCGACAATTATCCTGAGGTATTCTACCAATCTTTACAAGTTTAATATATAGCTTGTTGGATTGCCTCCCTAGCATAAAAGTAGTTCTATTATTTTCCCAACTCTGATTGAATATATTGTTTACTGTAGACCCTCAACCGTATGTTCATCATTAATGCTGGTTCTGGATTTAGGCTTTTGTGGAGCACTGTCAAATCTTTCCTTGATCCCAAGACCACTGCAAAAATCATTGTAAGTATTTGTTTTTCCTTCTCGAATAAGCAGTGGTGCTAAGTGCTAACCAAGACGATGATTACTAAACAGGTTCTTGGAAACAAATACCAGAGCAAGTTGTTTGAAATAATTGATGCTAGGTGAATATACTTCCTTTCATGTAGTTCTTCATCTGGTTCACGATGTAGCAATTATCTGTCTAGTAACAATTACATTGTTTTTTTTTCTCGTAACACATTGTACTATGTGGTATCAGTGAGCTGCCAGAGTTTTTGGGTGGCACTTGTACTTGTGCAGATAAGGGTGGTTGCATGCGTTCTGATAAAGGGCCATGGAATGACCCAGATATAATGAAGGTGATTTACTATTATTGAATCATCTTTAATTTTATTCTTAAACCTATCCTTGATTGTTCTCAAATTTGATGCGACAGATGGTTCACAATGGTGAGGGCAAATGCACAAGAAAAACTTTATCAGGCATTGAGGAGAAGATAATCTCCGAAGATGAAATTTCATACTCAAAGGTAATCAAACCAGCTCAAGTTTTCCTTTCTCTGTGCGTTTAAAGCCTCCTCTCATTATATTATATTGTCTGAGTTTGTTTCCTTGTTTAAATGACCAATTACCTTACTTTCTTTTATTTCTTGTTTTCTTTTCCTATGCTACTCCAATGAAGAGATGTGATTCTTTCAACTCAAAAACAGTTCAAATGGAACATACGAAACTCTCTCATGTTCCTAAACAAGTAAGCATACCGTACTTCCACCACTTTTGCATTAGTTATTGCAACATAGATCTTTGAAAACCCTTCTTTTACTCCTTTTAGCATCATACTCTAAATCTTGCAACTCAGATGAAGGGTGACTGTTTATACTTTAATGCTTTTCATATCGATCAAAATTCAGTTATAGAATCCCCTTTAAAAGCAATGAACATCATGTTGTTCTATGCTGCCTGTTCCCGTATCATACAATGTGCTCATTTGGTTCTTATTTTGCAGGTTTCATTCACCAAAACATCCAGTAAGGACTATGAGTATGACAATTTGATGCCAATGGTTGACAAGACCGTGGATGCTACTTGGACTAAATCAGCTCACTATGATAAATTTGCTCACAGTCAAGGTATTAATATAGTCAAATCTTCAGACCAAAAACATAGAAATATGTAACTGGGTCACCAATGCATATGTTTAAAAGGCTGAGACAAATTATCGTTGTTTATATTTCCAAACTGCAGAGTGCTTCCCCTCGCATAATGTGGGCAAGTCTTCTGAAGGATTGAGCAATTACTTACTTTCTGGAATCATGGCCTTCATCATGGGAATTGTCACCATGATCCGATTGACACGAAACATGCCAAGGAAGCTCACCGAGGCTGCCCTCTATGGAAGCCCTGCTTATTGCAATGGAATGGGGATGAAGGCCAAACAGTTGCCTGCACCATCCATCTCCAGTGACACATATATGAACATGATGAAGCGCATGGCTGAGTTGGAGGAGAAAGTGAAAGTTCTCAGCACAAAACCAACTTTCATGCCACCTGAGAAAGAGGAGATGTTGAACAATGCTTTCAACCGAGCCGCAGCCCTGGAACAAGAACTCTCATCAACCAAGAAGGTATTCATTGTGATGTTCTTAAATTCTATCATTAGAGACTGCATTTAACCCGGATAAGGAAATTCTAAACTCAGACAAACCACCTATAATCATGTGCATTTTCTTTTTGTTTTGATTTTGCAGGCACTTGATGACGCCCTGGTCCGACAGAATGAGCTTATAGCCTACCTTGATAAGAAGAAAAAGAAGAAGAAATTTAAAATGGTATGTGACTAAATACCCTATTACTTGCTTAACAAGATAAAAGTCTTTCATAGAGAGTTCATCATTTGACCTCGTGTATTATGGATTGCAATTGCAGAACCCATTTAAATGGTAAGGTGGTAGCTCCAGTTCTTCTGTTGGATGACTTTGATCATCCATTGTTAGCTGCGGGTGGTGGTGTTTTTGATTGTCAGCCCCATGGATGCTTGTGAAATTCAGTCTATGTTTGCTAGTTTGGTACTGTAACTTACGGCCTCTGTACATTATTAATTTTCCAGTGTGCCTATGTTTGAGAGTTTGTGTATATTTTAACTAAAATTGGGCACCGCTTTGGTTTGCAAAATTTCCAGTGTTTTACGCTGTGTATTTATATAATGCAAAGCATACCGCTCCCTGTGTGCAAATTTACAAGTAAAAACTAAAAACCAAACTGCACCAAAATCATCCTTTAAGATAATAAACTCAAATGGACATTTCCTAATGTCTTCTCAAGAGACACGGGCATCATTTCAGATGGTACATCGACTGCAGGATCCAGTGTCAACTGTCAAGTCAAACACTCATATTGGGATCCTTAAGATTACTATCAGTTTCATCTCTAAATCTGTCAAGTATCAGTTTCATCCCTAAGATTACTATCAGGTTCATCTCATATTGAAATCTACGCGGTAACATTATATATAAACTGTAAGGGAATTCCATAACAAACCTCATAGAACAGAACAGGGTCCTTGAGAGCCTTAAAACAAAATGAGATCAATAACCATCCTAGATACCACCAACCAAGACTTCATAATACTACTCAATTTGCAACAACAAAGCAACCTAATACAAATCACTTTCCTTGTGAGTGTGGATCACACAGTCTGAGGATGGATACGAAACACAGGTCAGCACATAACCCTCCTTCATTTGGTTGTCATCAAGGAAGGAACCATCAGACTGGTCCACTGTACCTGCTACCATCTTTCCCGCACAGGTGGAGCATGCCCCAGCCCTGCAAGAATAGGGCAGCTCAACTCCTGCATTCTCAGCTGAATCCAAGATGTAAGCGTCATCAGGAGCATCAAATTCTTTCTCCTCACCATCTGGCCCAATCAGCTTAACCTTGTAAACTGCCATTGATGTTTGGGAAGAGGCAGATGCTTTCAAGCCAAAAGACTTGGAGACAGTCTTCACAGATCCAAGTTGAGATGAGAACTTAATGATAGAACTGGTGAATCGAGTCTTAGGTGCATTTTTGAGCATGCACTGAGAGGGAACATTCACAGTTGTCATGGTTGACATGTTTAGACCTGAATCCATAGGCCGACATCCCAACAAATTTAATAACTACAAACAGACACACATAAACCACAGCAAAGCACAAAATTGAAACAAGTAACTAAAAATCATCACTGTCTCTTTCAAAAAGACACAGTGAGTGGCCAATGAGTGTCCAATAACCGTTATAGAAGGCATATTAAACAGCACAGATTTACTTGTCCAATACCAACTCAACTAGCCCGGATATTCATGAACATTGTGATGCATCCACTTCACATAACCAAAGTATTACCATAATAAAGGGGGACTATCTGCTCTTGAATTTTTAGATAATGACTAAAATAAGCCAACCCATCTCTCTGAATCGCTAAGGCAATCAATTTCTGGAGCACTATGAGAAGAAGCAAGCTCATAGATCTCTGATCTTCACTCAAGGCTCCATTTTGTTTAACCACCATGTAGATACTTTAATTCATACTATACTATAAGAAGTTTTCTAAAACTAGAAGTTTTACCGGCAAAAGGAAGAGGAAGAAGACATGTGATTTTAACCACCATGTAGATACTTTAATTCATACTATACTATAAGAAGTTTTCTAAAACTAGAAGTTTTACTGGCAAAAGGAAGAGGAAGAAGACATGTGATTTTAACTATGAATATTGCATAATCCTCAAACAAAACTCTAAATCTAGCACCGAGACCTGCAAGATACCTATAACAAGAATTCAAGGGAAGTAATCAATTTCTTAATACTGCAAGTAACTTTGCATGATCCTCCCATTTGTTTGAACCATGCTTATGCTGGTAGAGCTGGTGCTGGGCGTTCGGGCCCAAAAATTCAAAAAAACCGACCCAAAAGCCCGATCGGGCCCAATCGGTTCCGTCCAAAATGAGAGGTGTTCGGTCCGGGTCATAAACCGGTCTAAATGCTCTCAGTTCGGTTCGGTTTCGGGTTCGGGCTCGGTGCTGAACCGAAAGCCCGTTCAGGCCCGATATACAAATTTTTGCCACACGTCATAACCTTATTGGTCCTTATAATTTTTTTATTAAAAAAAAAAACCCTAAAACTAAAATACCTACGCCTCTCTTCTCTGCGCCTCTCTTCTTCCTCTCTTCTCTTAAATTCTCTTCTCTGCGCCTCTCTTCTTCTTCTTCTCTTCTTCCGATTTTGTTGTCCAACACAACGGTGACTGGAGGGATGATGAATAAGGGATTAAGGGATGAGGAAGAAGAAGCTCTAATTTTCGATTGTTTGGAAAGTGGAGGCAGATGGGTTTGAGTTGGGTGATGTAAAGTTGGGGTTTCTTAGTTTTTCAGCTTCTGGGTTTGAGTATTCACGCATTTCAGGTATAAACCCAACCTGGGTTTTCTAGGTTTCTCTCACTTTCTTTGTTTCCTATGCTCTTTCTTTGAATGTTTTCTTACCTTTCTTTGTAAGAATATGAAAGTGGTTATTACCATGAATATGAAATCATATTTTGAAGATTCATGGACTGTTCTTTCTTTGTAAGAATACGAAAGTGATTATTAAACATGAATATGAAATCGTATTTTGAAGATTCATGGATTGTTATATATATGTATGTTATTATGTTATCATCATAGAGGTGAATCATATGATGCATCCTAAACTGTATATGTATACCATGTATTGAAACTCTGTATATTATGCCATGTGCAAGAGAGAAATGGTACATGCCAAGCATATGTATTGTTCCAGCTGATACTGGCCTTAGAGAAAGCTTCTGGCACAGCATTTCTAAGTGACATCGGTTCTTAGCCTGGCTCTTGTTCCATCTACTTATTATCATGTTGGGTCTTTGGCAGTTGTACTTGGCCTCCGATTGATCTAATGAATTAGCTTTTTCTGCTGTAATAGTTTCTAGTTGTACCTATGTAATTTCACTAACTTGGGTTCTGTTGAATGTTGCTATATATTTGTCTGCAATATTGATGCTCTATATTTGATATGCAATGTTTGATGCTTTGAATTGGTTTTCTAAAGCTGCAATGAAGTAAATGTATAGTAAAACAATCAAATCTTGTTTGGGCCCGAAAAAACATAATCAGTCCGGGCCCAATCGGGCTGAAAATTTGACAGGCCCGATCTGACCCGAACCGAGATTTTCGGGTTTCGGGTCGGGTTTTCTAAAAACCCGAACCGGCCCGACCCGAGCCCTGCCCTAAAAACCACCAGAAATCAAGTCTTTCAAATCTAATCTTATCACCACCGACCGATCAGTTAGGCAGGAAGAAGATAATAAAGAGAAAGAGAGAAGCTTTGGCTCTTGGGTGGATGAAATGAAATTGTACCTGTGAGGGGTTGCGGAGAGGTAGTGATCGCTGAGTGAAGCTTGTTCAAATGGTGCAAAAACCCTAACGACTACACCCCAGAGAAATCGCCGAGATGTTGGCCGCTATTTTCAGCTGAGTCAAATTATTTTATTAATTATCTATCCAATTTTTTTTATTAATTAAGAAGTAAAAAATAAAAATCAAAAGTAATAACATAAATTCTTTTTTTATAAATAATGGGGTAAAAATCACAAATTCATAAACAACTGAACTATACCTCATGTACGTAACTACGTATCTGCATAATGTAACACGGTTAACGATGACATTTTGTTGTATAAGTCGGTGGATCGCGAACATTTATTATATACATCAGTAATCATACGGTTTTAGGGGAAAATATTGTTCAAATCAAGGTGATAAAAACAAGTTCTTGGCATCCACAACACTAGCACAATGGAAATACAATGGAAAGCCCAGTGCAAATAGCATGTGAATGAAGTTGTCTACCTGGTTGAATAAGAGAATGGTCACTGCATGCGCAACGTACTATGTTGCACGGTTGCACGGACACTTCACATGACGTGTCCAGAAAAGTTGACTTTTTTGACACGTTAACCGGCTCGACATATCTATTTACGACATACCACGTCAGCTTTTCTCACTTAAAAAAATAAAAATAAATAAATAAATGAGCGCAATAGAGGTTCGTCGCGTAGTCGCACATAGACAAAGAGAAGAAAGTCAGGAAACGACGCACACGAAGAAAACGTCGCTCATTCGATCTCTTCTCTCCGCCGGCGGCCTCAAGCTCTTCTAGGTTGCTAAGGTCAGTCTTCCTTTCCTTAATCTCTCCCCATTCGATCTCTTCTAAATTCTAAATAATCATTGTAACACTATTCCTAATCGGTTAACCATTCAATTGCAGCTGATAGCCTCTAGCTCTCTTCCTCCAGCCATGAGCAAGTAAGTTATATTGAATATTCATGTCTGTTAATCTCTAGTTGATAGTCACTCCGCTGAAAAAAGTCGCAACAATATGTTAATCCTTCTAAGGTCAGTCTCTTTTTTCAATTTCTCTAATTAGTGATTATTGAGATTAGTACTTAATCGATGAGTTTCTTATTTCCTACATAATTATATGAAATTTGGTGTATAATTATATTTTAGTATTTTATTTATTTATTAAAAATACATAAATATATAGAATTTTGTTTGCCATGTCCAAACCGTGTCAGAAACTCAGTTTTTGAGTTTTGTCGTGTCGCGTCATGTCACTTCGTGTTGCCGTGTCTGTGTCCGTGTTCGTGCAACTCAGGCAACATAGTATCAAATTGGGTTGCCAAAGCTGCTTCCAAGTTAAGCAACTAGTTGGCTTTTGTATGTATTGACTTGAAGTTCTCTAATGTAAAGGGTCTATAAAACAAACACAACATCTTCCTGTACATCTCTATTTACAACAAATGAATCATGTATCAAATGCTTGTGATTCAAAATCGAATAAGTCAAGAACATAAACCCAGCATCTTAGAAACCCATTATTTGTTGCTCGGCCTTACCCCAATGCAGCCCGTGAGACTGCACAGGGCCTAGGGATAGAGGGGGGCACACAATCTTTTTGTTTTTATAATTTCTTACATATGTGGCCTTGTATCTATTATTAAAAAATTGTGTTATGACTACTCTTACCACCACATTTAAAACACGTGGTTTGAGGCTTAGGATTAGGTAATAAATTAACATATTTATACTGCCTTTTATGTAGGGTGAGGAGAGAACGCCAACGGTTCGCCCTGGAACTAAAGCTTTTCAAACTCAGGACTTTAAAATCTTTGTGCTGAGGTATATGGTGTCCGATTCGGTTTAACCGACCCGATTTCTTTGGATTTCCCTACTCATTGTGATGTAGAGAAATCCAATGAAATCGAGTTGATCCTCAGAGAGAATGGCGGATATGCCACCCGGCAAGAACAGGTGATTAGGGAAGAGGTTCAAGCGATTCTCAACGGGGTCGTCAAAACGTAGATCAACAACATTTCTAGGGCCAAGGGTTTCAGTGTCGAGTCCAATGACAGGGTTTTCAGTTTTGGGTCGTTTAGGTTGGGCGTCCATGGCTTTGGTGCCGATTTAGATACTCTTTGTGTTGGGCCTGTTTATGCTTCAGGGGAATATGATTTCTTTGGAATGTTGTATATGATGTTGGAGTGCATGACTGCACAAGTTACTGACTTGAATGTTGTTCTTGTTATTAAGTTTAAATTGAATTGAGTCTCGGTTGATCTTGTCTATGCTAGGCTTTCTCTTTCTGTTGTTCTTGACCATTTGGATATGTCTAATGATTCTATTTTGTCGTGTGTCTGCCCTCATGATGAGCAGTCGATTCGTAGCCTTAATGGTTGTCGGGTCACTGACCAGATTCTTGGTTTAGTCCCTAATGTACGAACTTTTCGCACCACATTGAGGTTTATTAGGTTGTGGGCAAAGCGCCGTGATCTTTATTCCGATGTTGTTGGATTTCTTGGTGGCATATATCGGGCGTTGCTTGTTGGTCACATATGCCAACTTTGTTGGGAATGAGAACCAAGAGAGCTAGTACTCAGATGCAAAAATTGGGTTTGAATGACTTATTTTATTGAATAACAACTATGGCTTTAAATAGCCATACAATGTAACAAACCCTATCAACTTAAACGAAAATACAGCCCATGATAACAGCTACATGGTAACAGACTTTGAATGAATCAATGCTAACGTTAATCCTAGAAACTAGGACATTATTAACTGAAACAGATGGAACGAACCATATTCATCACAGTTTAACTCAGAAATGGTTCAATCCCTCCCTTAATCCGCAATCACTCCTTCAATCCCTCCCTTAAGCTAATTGTTGCAAAGCAATTAGCTTAACTCAGAAATGTCGCACACTCCAAGCAATCCTCGAAGCTTCTGAAGAGTATCAACCTTCAAAGGCTTGGTCATTACATCTGCTACTTGATCATTACTTCCACAATGAACTAATGCAACTGAACCTTCTTTTGTGAGATTCCTTAAGAAGTGATACCTCACATCCATCTTTACTCACAACAACCCTTTTAGCAGCAGGATCATATAATATATATCCCTTTGTCTCCTCACTAACCCCAAGTAAAACACAAGGAAAAGTTTTATCATCTAACTTACCTCTCCTTTTATCTGGAATGTGAACATGAGTTAGACATCCAAAGATACAAAAGTGCTCAACTGAGGGCTTTATTCCACTTCATGCTTCTTGTGGTGTAACATCCTTTACTGCCAAGGTTGGACATCTATTCAGAACATAGAAAGTCCAATTCACTGCCTCTGGCCAGAAACTCTTTGGCATCTTCTTGTCTGACAACATGGAACGAACCATATTCATCACAGTTTGATTCTTCCTCTCAGCAACGCCATTTTGTTGTGGCGTATATGCAGCAGTTAATTGTCTCTTGATTCCATTCCTCTTGCAAAAGTCATTGAACTCATTTGAAGGGAATTCACCTCCTCTATCTGTCCTCAAACACTAACAAATAAATCTTTCTCCTTTTCCACTGACTTTTTGAAATCCTTGAAACAATCCAGCACTTCACTCTTCTCTACCAACATGTACATCCGATATTTACGACTAAAGTCATCAATAAAACATAAAGTGTACATCTTTCCAATATTAGACGTAGGTGAAATAGGTCCACATATGTCTGCATGAATAGGCTCCAGAGGCTGACTTGCTCTCCACATACTTCTTTTTGGTATTGTATCTCTATGTTGTTTGCCAATAATGCAATTTGTGCATGTTACATCTGAGGCTTGAAACTGAGGAAGTCCACGAACCATCTTCTTGTATTGCAAAGTTCTCAAGCCCTTGTAGCTTAAGTGTCCATAACGTCGATGCCAAAGATGGGAGAGATCTTGAGAGCTTGTATGAAGACATTTTTGATCATTTGAAACAAAAACACCTTGTGTCTGAGCTAACAAAATAAACATTCTGTTTGCACTCATTACTGTTTGAATGATCAAACCCCTCTCCGGATGATAAATTTTACAAACCCCTCCTTGAATCAATATTGCCAAACCCTTCTCTTGAAGTTGTCCTATGCTCAAGAGATTGTTTCTCAGCTCTGGAACATAGTACACTTCACTGACAATATGACTCACTCCATTCAACAATAACCTCACACTTTCTTTTCCAGCTACACCCATTTTACTATTATTTCCCAATTTAACAGAATGTTGAAAACTCCCATCTAAATTGGCAAACATACCTCGATCCCCACACATATGATTAGAGCATCTTGAGTCAAGGAACCACGCATCTTTCCACTTCATCTCATGCAACTCAACAAATGACATTAGCAGCATCTCATCTTTGTCATCCAGCTCTGTGTAGTTGGCTTCCTTGTTCAAGCTAGGGCATTCATACTAGTAATGTCCGAGCTTGTGATATTTGAAGCATTCCACTATGGCTTTGTTGAATGCTTGAGTTCCTCTCCCACGACCTCTTCCTCTATAATTTCTCATTCCTCGGCCTCTGCCTCCAATTCTCTCATCATAAACTCTCAGTGCTTGATCATCTCCTTCACTCTTCCGAAACTTCTGTTCATGCACAAGCAGTGAGCTTTGTAACTCATATACTGAGAGACGATTGATGTCTTTTGATTCTTCAATCGAACAAACAATGTAATTGAACTTTTCTATGAGTGTACGCAAAATCTTCTCAACAATCTTCACATCAGGCATGTCCTCTCCATAATTCTTCTTGTTGTTTGCGACCATCATTACCCTACCAAAGTAGTCTGTGACAAACTCTCCAAATTTCATCTCCAACACTTCAAAGTTCCTGCGAAGAACTTGAAGCTGAGCACGCTTTACCCTAGTAGGGGCTCTGATACCAGATTGTTGGGAATGAGAACCAAGAGAGCTAGTACTCAGACGCAAAAATTGGGTTTGAATGACTTATCTTATTGAATAACAACTCTGGCTTTAAATAGTCATACAATGTAACAAACCCTATCAACTTAAACGAAAATACAGCCCATGATAATAACTACATGATAACAGACTTTGAATGAATCAATGCTAACGTTAATCCTAGAAACTAAAACATTATTATCTAAAACAGAAAAACTTTGAACAAATTAGCAATCACTCCTTCAAACTTTACCCTAACGCATTTCGCATTTCCTAATTTGCTAGTGTCTCGTTTTTTCAGGATCTATTCGGAATGGCGTTGGCCAAATCCTATTATGCTCTGCGCCATCAAAGAAGATGGACCTTCGTTTCTTGGATCACAGGTGTGGGATCCTAGAAGGAATACAAGAGACAAGTACCATTTGATGCCTATAATTACTCCGGCTTATCCGTGTGTGAACTCTAGCTACAATGTCTCCTCCACTACTCTGTGCATCATGTCTCCAGAGTTTAAGAGAGGAAATGAAATTTGCAAGGCTATGGAAGCAGGACATGAGGCTGATTGGCATACCTTGTTTGAGTCGTATCCTTTCTTTGAAGAGTATAAGAATTACTTGCAGCAGTAGGGGATACTGAAGACTTCCAAAAATGGAAAGGCTGGGTTGGGTCCCGACTCCGACAATTGATATTGAAAATTGAGAAAAATACTTCTGGCATGCTGCAGTGTCGCCCATACCCAGGTGACTTTCCAGACAAATCCCTACCTTTTCATAGCTCATACTTCATGGGTCTACAACGTAAACAAGGAGTTCCAGTCAATGAAGGTGAGCAGTATCATATTGATATAACAGGTTGTGTTGATGAATTTAAGCGTGCTGTGGATGAGTATGTATCAAAGAAGATTGGAATGGAGATATGTGTGTCCCTTGTAAAACAGAGGGACATACCTGATTTTGTATTTCCTGGAAGGTCTTGTGGGAGAAGCCAATGTGAAGCTAAAGCAAGTGTTCAAGATGGAGCAGGTTCAGGTCAGAAGAGAAAGAGAGTGGATGAAAATGTGGAAACCGACTCTGCTAGGTGCACTAAGTTTGTACGTCCCTATCAAAATTCTCATGCTGAAGCATTGCTGAGGTGCAATCAACCATTGTTGAGGCTCATACATGGGCATCGAGTACTCAAATTTATGTTCCTAGGATATGTAGTTTAAGTTTCCACTCTGTATGTGTTTCTACCTGTCTCGTCCCGAGGCCACGAGCCGGGAAAGGGTTGTGAGTCGGGATGATACCGCGGGTTAGGATGAGGTAGAATCCTTTGGTTCTGCACCTGGTACCTGCACAGGTAACATCGTCAAGAAGTCGGGACTGAGGTGGCCCAGTCTTCGAATCTCCGATGCTTAAGTTAGCTTTAGGCTACTTGCGATGTACTGGAGTGCGGGAAGAGAGATGTGTATACCTTGTTTGGGAGTTTGTGCCTGTTTTATAGGCCAAGGTTAGGCACTTTGGCCTCAGTCTCTGATGTGGGACTATTTGTTAACCTTTGCAGTGTCTCCCCTTTTGGGGGTGTTTTACTGCTAGAGTGATTTTGGCAAGCGGGTTGTTACCGGCCCTTCACTCTTTGGATATCCTTGAAGGGCTCACCAGAGCTATCTCGCCTGGAATGATCTTCGGTGACCGGGCAATTGCGCCTTATTCTCGGCTCAGCCAAGTATTTTGGCTATGTACTAACAAGTCCCCAAGTCCCCAGTCCGAGAGAGCTCTTGGGTGGGGAGTTATTCTATAGATGACGAGAATAGGTTTTAACCGGGTGCTGGAGGCATGGTGTCGAGTCCCCAAGTCCCCACGCGAGGGTCGCGAGGTGACGGGGGTTAAGTACCGAGTTTAGGTCGTGTCTACTTGTGAACAAACGGGTCGCGTTAGCAGCGTGAATAATTCGCGCTAGCTGGCGAGATGAACCGCGCTAATGACGTGGCGGGCCACTACTGGGCGAGACAGTTCGCGCTAGCTGGCAAAATGAACCGCGCTAATGGCGTGCCGGGCCACTGCTGGGCGAGGCAGTTCGCTCTAGTGGGCGATACAGTTCGCGCTATCTGGAGAGATGAACCGCGTTAATGGCGTGGCGGGCTGCTACTGGACGAGACAGTTCGCGCTATTTGGCGAGATGAACCGCGTTAATGGCGTGGCAGGCCGCTACTGGACGAGAGAGTTCGCGCTAGCGGGCGAGATAAACCGCGCTAATGGCGTGGTGGGCCGCTACTGGGCGAGACAGTTCGCGCTAGATGGCGAGATGAACCGCGCTAATGGCGTGGCGGGCCGCTGCTGGGCGAGGCAGTTCGCACTAGTGGGCGATACAGTTCACGCTATTTGGCGAGATGAACCACGCCATTAGGCGTGGCGGGCCGCTACTGGGCGAGGCAGTTCGCGCTAGTGGGCGATACAGTTCGCGCTATTTGGTGAGATGAACCGCGCTAATGGCGTGGCGGGCCGCTATTGGGCGAGACAGTTTGCACTATCTGGCGAGATGAACCGCGCTAATGGCATGGCGGACCGCTGCTGGGCGAGGCAGTTTACGCTAGTGGCGATATAGTTCGCTCTATTTGGCGAGATGAACCGCGCTAATGGCGTGGCAGGCCACTATTGGGCGAGGAAATTCGCGCTAGTGGGCAATACAGTTCGCGCTATATGGCGAGATAAACCATGCTAATGGCGTGGTGGGCCGCTACTGGGCTAGACAGTTCGCGCTATCTGACGAGATGAACCTTGCTAATGGCGTCACCCCGGGGCAAGTTACTCCCAATATGCTGAAGCAGATTTTGGGAACGGGTGTGCTGTTTCACTTGCTGAAGCATGAGTTCCTAAATTGTGAGGAGTTCAACGTGTGCTGGCACATGAGGTGGTGCGCGAAGAAGGGAAGCCGGGGCTGTGTGACGATGAAGTCACGGGGGAAGTTTAAGGTCTTGGTGGAAGACTTGCCTACCTCAACAAGTGAGACCTGGAGACGCAAGTGTTTTCTTATTTGAGGGCAATGGCAGGAGTGGCACGGGTTCCTGGGAGTTTCCAGAAAATAGGTATCGTGTACTTGTGCCTTGTGTTTTTTTGTTTTGTGTTGCCATGTCGCTGCTGACAACTAGCTTTGTGTAGTGCCGCAAGAGTATAAGCTAACTGAGCTGATGGAGCGCCGGATTCGCCGGGTGATATGGGCATTCGAATGTAGGAGCTGGAGTTGGGCGACTGCGGTGATTTTTTAAGGTTGAACTTGGCGGATGAGGACTACGCCTATGTGCCTCCGTTGGTGGCGGAAGTGATGGGTTTAGGCGTCCAGGAAGTGGAGTTAGAGGAGGCGCAAGCAGAAGGTGATTGTGAGGGTGAACCCGATCAGGCGCAGGGGAGGAACCTGTCTTGGAGGAGGTTGCGGATCTTGAGGAAGAGACTGGTGCGGCCCGAACTCGGAAGAGGAAGGATAGCTGAACCGGCTCGCGAGGGTCAGTCCAAGAGGTCGCAGAGGGACAGTCGGTCCGGGGGATCTGCAAGCTTAGCTGAGGTTGCCCTTGACATACTTAGCTCAGATGGCATATGACATGCGTCACCGCGCCCGAGATATGCATGTGTTGGAAGAGGTGGATCCTCCGGCTGGCATGGCTCTCGCCAAAGAGAAATTGACTCGGGTAAGTCTGTACGCTTTTGTGTTCCACTGTTTTGAGCTTGGGGTTTATGCGTTGCCGTGTAACTGCAGACAACATTGTTGATGTATGCCGCAAGCGTGCGGGCGGCTTCCCACTGGCAAGGTGATGCTGAGGCGAAGAGTCAGCAGTTGAGGGAGGCAGAGGAATGTAATCGTGGCCTTGCAGAGCAGCTAGCGCAGGCGGAGCAGAACGCTGCTGTCTTCCAGGCCTAGGCGGTCGCTGCGGATAAAGAGGTGGCGGAGCTGAAAGAAGTCATTAGGAGGAAGGATGAGCAGGTGGAGGCTGGGGAAGTGGTGGCTACCAAGGTAGCATCTTTGGAAGCTGAGGTGGCGAAGTTGATGCAGTCACTTGCGGAGCTGGAGGTGTCCTGGAAGGCGAAGTGCGGGCGGGCTGCCGGGGTAGGGGAGAGGTTGTTCTGGGAGGGCGAGGTATACAAGCAGCAGCTGAAGGGTGCCTATAACAAAGGGCAAGATGATTTGAGCTGACTTGGCTGCCAGGCGGGTTAGATTAACGAGGTGGCCATGCGCAAGTGGTATGCGAAGAAGAATGCTGCAAAGGTGGCGTGGGAACAAATGACGCCTGAACAAAGGAAACAAGCCGAGATCTTGCGGTCTCTGGTGAAGCAGCATGAGGCGTGGCGCGCAACGTCTGTTGGGCAGAAGGGGACTTTAGATGTAGGCGACCCGCGACCTTTTACAACTGCGGCTGCGTCATCTGTGAGAGCCACCGGCCTCGAGGGGTCTATACCCACCCAAGTAGTAGCCAAATGATACAATGCAAGCAAAAGTTCCTAGATTCATGGAGATATAGAACAACATATAAGTTATCATGCTTGCATATTCACCATTTGAGTCTCCAACAATTATTCCAATAATTACATATTCAATTTGACCTATGGACGAATACGCAAGCATACGTTTCATGCTTGTTTGAGTAATAGTAATGAGATTCCCCAATATCATGCTAAGAATAGCTAGGATTTCCAGAAGAAGATGCCATTCGTTTGATGAGATATAAAAAGGAATATCGCAGGTGGCTTCTTCTGTCGTCCCGTCCCGCGATCCTCGGGTTTCGGGGTTTCTGGCACGTGCGGGCCTTGAAGCTCAGAAGGTTCCAGTAAAGGGGCACCCTGGCCCTGAGGGAGTACCTGGCAGTTCCCTTGTGCGCCCTACCGCAGCTGTGAGACCTTCATTTTTGTCCTGGGACAGGTCGAATCATCCGGTTGGGCAGAGGGTGGCGGGGAACGTTAGCCAGGTTTGTGGTCGTAGTGGCGGGTCGAAGGGGAGTGTCAACAAATCTGGTGACTCATCCGCTGGGGGAGACAGAGATGTACTTTGGTGTTTTTATAGTTGTAGGGCTTATTTTTGTTTTGAACAATGTAAGTGGCGTGGTTAGTCATTGTGACTGGTTTATACTAACTTGCCTGGGAGTCTAGGTTGATGTTTTGGCATTATGCGTAGCCTTTGTGTGTTTGTCTTGCTGTTTAATTTTGTATGGTTTGTGGCCCTGTGTTGCAGGGGCAAAGTGTAGCATGTCGGAATGACAAAGCACTTCATTGCATTTAGATTCAGCCGCTAGCGGGCGAGGTGTACATTGTTGGAGCCGCTACTGGGCTAAAGTACATAAACAATGAAGTAACGGCTACGAAGCCAGGGTTAAAATTTGTTAACTGGGGTAGAGATGGAGGTGACGAGCGTTCCAGGGGTGGGGTAGCACGCGACCATCACAATCTCAGAGATAGAATGAGGGCGAGAGCAAGTTTCTCTATGCCTGGAAAGCGAGTCTCTGGATCCACAAGCCCTCTGCCACAATAGTAAACTGGGAGCTCGGTATCATGAGCATGGCGTGTGAGCGCCATATTGACGGCAGTGGCGGGAATAGCCAAATACATGTAAAGCACCTCGCCGGGGATTGGCTTGGATAGGAGAGGGACAGTGGCAAGGTATGCCCTTATGTTGTTAAAGGCGTCGTCATGCTTCGGGCCCCAAATGATATCTTTTTTATGCTGTGCCTTGAGCAGTTGGAAGAAGGGATTGCACCTGTTTGTGAGGCGGGAAATAAAACGTACCAGGGCTACCAAGCGTCCTGTAAGGCACTAGACCTCGCTCCGGGAGGTCGGGGCAATCATGTCCAGTATGGCTTGGACTTTTTCCGGGTTGGCCTCAATGCCTCTTTCACTGACTATGAAGCCAAGGAATTTGCCGCCTCCCACGACAAGGATACACTTTTGAGGGTTGAGACTCATCCCGTGCTCTAGAAGCTTAGTGAATACTCTATTGAGGGGGTGGTTTAGGAGGATGTTGAGTTTGTGGGTGATGATATCAGGGGAGATCCCAGGCATATCGGTATAGGACCAAGCGAAGACAGCTTGTTCTTCTTAGAGGAAGGTAATGAGCTTGTGGCGGAGCTCTGGGCCAAGACTTGAGCCAATGCGGACTTTCCTTTCCGGGGCGGTGGGTGACAGGGACACCCATTCCGTGTCTTCCGTTGGATTAGGTCGCGGGGCCCTCTTTTTCCCGCTCCCCTCTGGGTCATCCCGCGGGTCATCGATGGGCTCCGAGGGGCTGAGAGGCAACATCTCATAGGCTCCGCGCTCCTGCTGGATGGCGTTAAGGTGGCAATGCACAATGGCTGCTCGATCCCCTTGAATTGTCAGGATGCCACCTGGGGTAGAAACTTTCATGAGAAGCATGTGACCGGCGATGAAGCACTGCAACCCCCAAAGGATGTCCCGGCCTAAGATGAGGTTATAGGATGAGGGACAATCGACTATGAGGAAGCGGGCTGTAATGGAAGAGCGGCAAAGAGCAGTTCCCACCGACACGGTTAGGCGGTCTGAGCCTAATGGTTGTACTGTCTTGCCAGAGAAGCTGACAAGGGGGTCGTGGTTATTGTACAGTTTAGTTCGGTCTCGCCAGAGTCCTTTGTAACAATAGGAAAACATGACGCTTACGGCGGCCCCTGTGTCCACTAAAGCTCTGTGGCACCTGTAATAATCCACATGCACATTGATTATGAATGGCTCACAGTGGTGGCAATATATGATATCCTCACCTCTACGAAATGTCACTTGATCCCATGCTGATGGGGTGATCGTGACACCGCGCTGGATGTCTAGGATTTCCGAGGGTGTTGTGCATTGCCGTTTTACAGAAGGCTGGCGTGGGGGAAACCGTGGGGCTCCACCATGCAGGATTAGAATCTGGCCATGTACTTCAATGGCGTTAGCGCATGTGGCGGGAGCACAATATTGGTGGAGTTACCCATTCTAGACCAGATGTTCGATTGCATTGTGGAGGCCATGGCATTGTTCTGTTGTGTGACCGTTATCATCATGATAAGCACAGTACTTGTTGCCGGTGGCTCGCCGGGGTTTTTTTGGATACCTGCTTTTGGGAGGTGGGGGAATGAGATCTTTGTGCCTGGCCCATATGTCCTCATATGTGGTGGTCAGAATAGTGTGGACCTTGTAACGAGGTGGCGGGGTGGAACGACGCTGTTGTTGTGGAGGGCTTTGGTCCCTCGACTTATAAGGGTGGTCGCGGTTTCTCTGTCCCCCATAGCGACGGTTGGAGTCGCGCCCCTGGTCTCGGGAGGGGCCACATGACTCCCCTTTATCTTGCCCGCTGTCAAAGTGCTCAGACTTCGGTGGAGATTGTTGCTTTGGTGGCGGAGCGGGAAGTGCTAACGTGGCGGGGGCGTAACGTTCGAAAGTGGCAAATTCAGCGCGGGCCCATCGTACAGCCAGGTCCATCAAGGCATCGTAGGATCCTGGAGGGTTCCTATTGATCTCCATTAGAAAACTGACAGGGAGTAGGGCCTGACGGAAAGCCTGTTCCGCCAAGCGAGGTTCCAAGTTGTGGCATCTCGCGGTGGTAGATTGCCATTGGGACAGTAGTTCATGGAGGCCTTCGCCGTCTTTTTGCTTGATGTGGAACAGGGCATCTACACTGCGATAAATGCTGGCGTGTAGTATAAAACGGTTGAGGAAGCGTTCCGAGAGTTGGTCAAAGTTGTGAATGGAGTTTGGCGGCAGATTGAGGAACCAACTGAGGGCCTCGTCAGAGAGGGTCTCTTGGAAGGCGTGGCAGGCCATGGCGTCGCTGTAGCCAGAGGAGCTACAAAGCGAGAAGAATGTCTCGAGGTGGAGATGGGGGTCCCCCGTGCCTTTATACTTGTCCATCTTGAGTGGTTTGGTTCCCGGAGGCCGCTTGTTCATCTGCACTTGAGGTGTGAAGGGGCTTGGACGATGTCCATAGCCAAATAACAAGGGTCGCTGGGCCCCGCAACTCTCGATGCCTTCAATCCGCGAAGCCAACTGTGTGACTGTCTGGCTGAGTTGGAGCAGCAGGCGGGTTGGCATGTCAAGAAGTGGGTTAGGGGGTTTGGCAGTGGTTGAAGTGGAGATAGGTTGGGCATATGGATTAGGCTGATGTGGCAGGGGGGATCATTAGGGATTGGAGATGGTTGGGGGGCTGGTAGTGGAAATAAGGGGTGGGCAAGGGGATGAGACACGTATATGATCTAGTTAGGGCCTCCTAGGAGCATGGAACTGGCCTAGCCTTGAGTAGGAAGAGAAGAGGTGGGGTCCGGGGTTCCGGCAACTCGCGCCGCGCGGTCCAAGCTGTCGTTGTACACGTTACGATGCTCTAACGTGGCGCTTAGAAAGAATTGTTCTTTTTCCAACTCAGCGATGCGTACCCGGTACGCTTCCGCTTCTGTCCTCTCTTTCGCCGCTTGCTCGCGGAACGAATGGAAATCTCGCTTGAGAATTTCAAAGGCTGTGGCGGGGTCGGGATGGCTAATGGGGGCTGCATTGCTGGTTTGGGGAAGGGATGTGTCGCCGGATTGGAAAATTTCTTTCTCTACTTGAGTGCCAGGGTCCGTAGGGTCATCAATCATTTCCACCATGGTGCTGAGTTAAATGGGAGTTCCACAAGAAAGGGCCCTCCTTCTAGCGCCAATTGTTTGCCACGAGCCGGGAAAGGGTTGCGAGTCGGGATGATACCGCGGGTCGGGATGAGGTAAAATCCTTTGGTTCTGCACCTGGTACCTGCACAGGTAACGGCGTCAGGAAGTCGGGACTGGGGTGGCCCAGTCTTCGACTCTCCGATGCTTAAGTTAGTTTTAGGCTACTTGCGATGTACGAGAGTGCGGGAAGAGAGATGTGTGTACTTTGTTTGGGAGTTTGTGCCTGTTTTATAGGCCAAGGTTAGGCACTTTGGCCTCAGTCTCTGATGTGGGACTGTTTGTTAACCTTTGCAGTGTCTCCCCTTTTGGGGGTGTTTTACTGCTAGAGTGATTTTGGCAAGCGGGTTGTTACCGGCCCTTCACTCTTTGGATATCCTTGAAGGGCTCACCAGAGCTATCTCGCCTGGAATGATCTTCGGTGACCGGGCAATTGCGCCTTATTCTCGGCTCAGCCAAGTATTTTGGCTATGTACTAACAGTATGTATCATGTATGTACTATGTACAAATTGAACATTACAAATTTTAATGAAATACATGATTCTTTTTTCAAAATTGTTTCCTGCTTGCTTACTTTGTTTCGTTGTTATCTTGATGTTAAATCTGCTTGACTTTAGTTTAATATTGTATTGACCAAAATTACAGGACAATAAGTGTCAACTTTATCTCCCTGCAGTGAGAACATGCATTCTTAGCATAGAATTTTCATTATAGTCAAGAAAAGATTTCAGTATCTACCTCCACAATGCCTACAAATACATTGATGAGATACAATTGCATCTTCTGATAAAACATGAACTTCATATATGATATATCAATGATGTCAGGAATTTATTGAAATGAGAAAAATGACAAGGAAGAAACATCTGCTGCTAGTGCAGCAAGAAGAAAAAAGAAGGTGCAGAAAAGAAAAATTGTGCATCTGTCAAAGTGCACGCATATCAGTTTCCTTCTTATTTTCCCTTGAGATGTCAATGTAGTCCTTCTATTGTTAAAGTAATTCAAATGCAAGCTACCTTTTTCATTTGAAGCATTTATTTCCACAGAAAATCTATAGACTAACTTCTGATGTCTGTTAACTCAAAAAAAAAAAAAAAAAAAAAAAAAAAAAAAACTTCTGATGTCTGTCTTCACACTCTACCAACGCTTCCAAGGAGCCTAATATGAATCTACCTATATTGAATCAACTTTTACGTACCCTATAGAACAGAAAAATATTTATGGATAAAGAATATATGTAGAAATCTCGAATAAAGAATACAACCGCATTAGGAGTTTGATCATAGAACAGAATAATTATTTTGAAATCAATGGAATTCAAGAAAGTAGCTGACAGTCTTCTTTTGATCGGGACAATTTGATTAAAATGCATCACATAGATAGCTAATAAGTAATAAGAAATCGATCTTAAGTTTAAAAGAGCTGACAGACTATTGAAGTAAATTTTGGTGGATTTGGTTTAGCATATTTAGAACTCAGATGTTACTGATAATAGTGAAGAATTTGTTTCTTGCTTACTAGGGGTGAATTTGTTATACCTTTCCTTTGATTATGTTTAATTAGTTTCTGAGATAGTGATTAGCATATATAGTAGGTTGAGTTGTCCCATTGGTATCTGTATCTTCTTCAATCAGTAAAAAAGACCAATTAAACAAAAAAAGAAAAAGAAAAAAAAAAGGAGACCACAAAAGTTGAACAAAATATACAAGAGAAAACCAGAAAGTACTACATATATGTAATTATATTCACAATAGCTTCAAGCACTTCAAACCCTCACAAAAATGCAGTTGAATCTTTGCTGAATACAGAGTTGAAAGACAAGCTTCCTAGTGTTCAGACCAAAATTCCTTGATATCTCCTTCATAGGCCTTAGATTGATCAAATACGTGAGACTTTAATTACCAATGCTTCCTTCTCATACTGAATAAAATTTACTCGTATTCTAACTGGATTTGGAAGGTGTAAGGTATCTACGCTCGATGAAGATTAAAACTTGATATAGGGATTACATTATAATTGATAACAAAACTGAATACTGATTTTGGATTGAAAACTGTCATCAGAGCCTACAGCAGCAAGTCTATGTGCTATGCCATTAAAAGTTCTTGGTGTGTACACAACAGAAACATTGACTATGTTCTTAAATGTTTTATATCATCTATAATCCTCCATCTGGAGCTTTAATTTCTGCTATGGCTTCAAGACAGTCACTCTGAACTGTGACATCTCTTATCTGCATAGACTGCAATAAATCTAGACCTGCTCTAATGGCCATCAGCTCACATTGTTTAGGTGATGCTGTGAAAGTAATAGGCCGAGTAAAAGCAGCTTTAAATTTAGGGGGAGATTTTGAATCCTTTTCATCAATAAAGAAAAAAAATGAAGAGGAATTTAGAAATATTTCCCTCCAGTTGCCTCTTTTTTTCTTTTTTTTTCTTGGGTACTACAGTAAATTAATACTCGATTAATTAATAATCTCGTTAAAATAATAATTTTTACCGGTTCCGAGTCCTGGACAACGTGCTAAATTAATAATTCGCTAAATTTATAAGATAATACAAATACGAAAATTTACATAAACCCCAATGAATATATAAATTAATAATTTCTTAAATCATAGAATTAATTATTCATTTATTAATTAGTCAATTGTGGCTTGTTTTTTCTTGAAATTGAGGTTACCTTGAATCTCATCTCGGACTTTTCTTTTCATAAGAAACCTCTGATGTGGTTTTCTCACGATGCAGTAAAATTTTTGTTGAATGTCATCGCTGCTTTAAGAGCTTCCAATCGTAACAGGGGCTTCATAAAGTAGTACATCGAATAAAATAGCTTATTGAATAATGTATACGTAATAAATTTGACAACATTGTACATTGAACAATGTACAACAATATTATTTTTGTTGAAAAAAAAATAAAACTATATTTAAGAAAATAAATAATATTTTGATAAATTAATAAGTTATTAAATAATCGATAAATTAATAATTTATTAATTTATCGATTAATTAATACTTCACTAAATTAATAAATTTTACCGGACCCGACATTATTAATTTATAGAGGTTTTACTGTATGTCATGACAACGCTTCTAGTCTTTCAGTAGTGTTCACCTAATTAGTTACTAACTAAGAGATCATGATCAATCACTATTATATTTACACCAGGTGATCATGACATGACATCGCTTCCGATGTCATTCAAAGAAAGTAATGATCGTAGGTGGCCTTAAGTACCGCTTCAAAAGAATTCAAAAAGTCAGATACTCGTTGTCACAACAAATAAAGTTCAGGTATTGTTTTTTTTTTAAAAAAGGGTTTTGGGCGTTCGGGGATGATACCCCTTTATCGGAAACCCAATTCCCATTCGAGCCGCGTTAGGACCGCCCGTAGACGGGGAAGCTCTCCCAAGATTGTTGCTGCATACACAAGGATCGAACCTTCGACCTTGCTTAAGCTACACTAGCTCCCCACCCACTAGTGCAAACAAGCATTGGTAAAGTTCAGGTATTGTTGATAAGATAATTGTGTAGTTAAAGTACACTTCCTAATTTCTACCTCTAATAATGTATGATTGTCTGCCAAGCCCGTCTAGGAGGCACCTAGGCGCTCCAAGCCACCATCGGTCATAGTAATGCCTAACGAGTTCTCCATCCCTAGCTACATGTAGCGGTTTAAGACAAAGCCACCTAGGCCGCTTTTAGGCGCTTCAAGCCTGCCCTCCGCCCTGGGAGCGCTTAGCAAGTTTCGTTTCGCGAGTTTTCAAAGAGGCTGTAAGAAACTGTTGGTTCCACTCATACATTTGCTACATTAGAAACACCGTTAATTTGTCCCGTCTTTCGTTTGGTTCAATTTGCAGCTTAAGTAATACTTGATTACTTGACCTAATACTATGAATTCAGCAGGTGCCTCCCAAATAGTATTTATTTTGGATACATTTTTGCAATTTTGGCCAAACATTTTGAATTCTCTTCGTCAAAAATATTTCCAGAATCATTCTATCAATCCTTTCAGAGAACCATTCGATAGAGTATTACCATTTACCAAACATGTCATTCACTATCAGTAAAGTCACCCTGAACAACTCCTTCAAAGAAGGCGATGAATGACAATGGCTATGCTGCATGGCTGGCCTCAAACTATGAGAGAACATACACGACTACTAGAGCCAAGGAGCAAAGAAACAATGAACATGCCCTTGGGAATTACACATCATTTAGTTTCTATAGTGCTTTCAAAAGAAATTCTCTAGCAATCTTAGGAAAATGCTTGAAAGCCTTGAACCAAGGAGCATGTAAATCATGTTTAAAAAAATTTAAAAAAAAGTGTCAGATCACTTGAACCACATATTGCCAGAACCTTGAATGAACAAGAGTAGCAGATTTACTCAACAAATCAAGTTTTCACAAGACAATTATTGCCTCAATGCAATTACAAACGCCACTCCTTTTCAATTCCTTTCTCGCACAAAAACAATGAGTTGAAGGTGGTGTTGGGTTCTTTCACCTTTACAACTGAAGACAAGGCAGTCAAAAAACGCCAACAAACAAGAAAACGAGCATCCATTTTACTTTCAAATTCAAATCTATAATTGTGATGCGCCGATGTATATCATACGAATACGATGGCAGCTATTCGCAATTACCTTTTGCATTCAAAATCTTACCCATGATCAATCCACCTAGGTCCATGATGTCATATTTGACGTTGGTCTATGAACTATAATTGAAGCATTGCAGCAGCAAATATATTCATTCCCATTGTAATGAATTTAGAGCTTGTTGGTGAATCTGTTTATCTCCAGCTGCCACTACATTAAAACCTGGAGGACACACCAAAAAAAAAATAATTAAATAAAAAAACCATTGACGAATGTATAAGGACTTGCAACTGCTTAACATCCAACTTTGTAACTCAAACACTCAAACATGAACCACTCCAGGAGATATAAGAATCATAAGATATCCTAAAGTCAGATCAGGAAGAACACGTCCTACAGTCATATTAAAAGCACTCTTACTTGTTGCATGTGAATTGGCAGAAGCTTCCCAAAAAAGCTGATGTCCTTTCCAATCAGTTATGACACCCCCAGCGCCTTCTATCACAGGTATCAATGAAAGAAAATCGTATGGCTGAAAAACAGTTAAATTATTATGATATACGACATCGGTATACCTAGTTCATTAAAACAAAGAACGCGTGAAAGTACAGTAAAGCAAAATTCACATGCTATAAAGGTATCTAACACATCATTCTAAGATAATAAAACTCCTGTTTATATTTTTCCTCCAAGACAACCGGAGATCATTGGAATAACTGTAATTCTATGCCCAAAGGTTCATAGTAGAAAGTGTACTTATTCTACTTTATTTTTAGATGAGAAAGTGTACTTTAGTAAAAGTTATGTCTACAATCGAACAAGAAAGACTTCAGCTTACCTTGAGACCAGACTCAACAACAAGATCCACATAACCAGAAGCCAGAAGGGCATAAGCATAGCAGTCACATCCATACAATGGCACTTTAACCTGTAGACCGGCATGGAGTATATAAGAATGGATAGACCTGCTTGGCCAAAATGAATATACCCAGATGTCTAGTTTTCACATTAAAGCTCCATATGTCTAGTTATACTAAAACAATTTCCAGAAGAGTCAATTTCAGCAAAGTTCTTTCAGAAACTTAGAGTGAGATTATTTACTCTAAATATTGCTTAGTATCATGTTAGAACTTTGAAATTGGTTTAGATCATCCCCTAAAAAAAAAGGAAAACCACCAAAAGTAAAAGCTGGGGAATACAAATTCAGAAGAAAAAAACAAAAAAAAAATTATATACGAGTTAGTATCCATGATAGACGATTTTCAAATGTATAGCAAAGCCAAGTCGAAAATAGGTAAACCCAACTTTTTCTTTTTCCTTTCATGCTAGATGTGAAACTAACTTTCTTGTATAACTCACATCTTAAGAAAAAAAAAAAAAAAAAAAAAAAACTTTATCAACAGTATCAGGTGTTATTTTCCATATTACTAAATGGTATAATCATGTTTCCTCTTAATTAAGGAGAAACTGAAGCATACCTTATTTCTGACGTGAATAAATGCCTCTTCTGCTTCTGCACTGAACAGATGTGGACTAGTAGTGTACCTAATAAACGATGATAATTACAATTATGAGACAAGCCACGGCATTGAAGGTAAAAAGGTTTCGAATCCATCATCTCACAAGATCTATATGCTAATACTTCACTTTCAACTAAATCAATAGAATGTGAGATACAGAACACATCATTCACTTCCTAGTTTCTACAAAATATAAAAGTGTATGCCAATATGAACAGAAATCTGTGATTTTACTTTTCATGGAATGTAAGTTGGAGATCAGGTAATGACTTTGCACTCATCATTCACTAGAGAATGGAATAAGCCAAACAGAGAAGAAATCAGAAAAATTAAAAAGTTAATAATAATTATCTTACAGATAAGCCTGTGCCAGGTTTGCACAAGTGCGAGTCGACACTAGTTTTCCATTTAATGTAGTTTGTCTTCCACTTAACCCAAGCCATCTTTCTCTTAAAATAGGCTGATCAATTATACCAAGGATCTGGAGATTGAAGGTACAATTATCATCATCCAGTCAGCAGTAAGTACTGTATATAGTCTTAGAACTAGAACACACTTTGTAGAAAAATCTAATTCGGTTTGCAATTTTGAACTTGAACATATGAGCATGGAGACTCCAATAGAGTACATATAATGCATGCATAAAAGAAAAAAGAAAAAAAATTCCTGACTCACAAAAGACATTTAAGCAATTATCTATTTATTCTTATCTTCTCTAATGATACATTTTATGAAAGCAAAAGCCATCTTTTGTTCCCAACTATTGAATTCGTAGGAGGAAAAATAGTTCCTTGAAACACAAATAGCACAATTGCATATCAAGTTCATTTATTTTATTTTTTTCTCAGGAAGAAGAAGCTTATTCTTCTTTTATGCATTGACGTAAAAGAAACAGGCTTGTAGTAGGTGATTCTTACTGGTTTTCCCCGCAGTAGCAGAGAAATAAGAGTACCAAACACGGGTTTTCCTGAAAAAAAAAATTAAATTAAATTTAAATAATAAAAAAACAGGATATGCAACGATTCAAAAATTTGGAAAACACTTGGTTAAAACAGTAAGTTATAAGAAAAATTACCGGTGATAAAACTTTTTGTCCCGTCTATAGGGTCTAATACCCAAACATAGTCTGCAGATTTCTCTTTGCACCTCCACCCATTCTCCTCTCCATAACTGCAATTATAGTTCTAATTTAACTTAAGAAATAAAATATTTTACAAATAAATTAGCACTATACACAAGTTGCATTCTATTTGGTTGCCATGGACAAAAAAGAAATAGGAGAAAGATAAATGAGCAAGAAACTTTCATCTGTCCATTAAAACTACTCAGCTTAACTTGAGCTAACCAGCCATTATCTTTCCATAACCAAGAGAGAAATGGTGACACAATTTCACATTGAACTTGTTGACTAAACACCACGTATTTAGGATCCAAGTGTGTGAGAATATGAACAGTAAACAAGAATGGATTGTGTGAACCCAAAGAGATGGATGAAAACTGGAAAGTTATATACGACCGTGTTAACCTAACACAGAAGAACCCTGGTATAAGCTGAGCTTTAATCGTTAACTGTTCAATTGCTAACAACAAACCTGACACTAATGGAGGCAACAACGGCAGGCCTAATACACCTTAACAAACCAGAGCATATATCACATTTACACTGATTATATTCATCCCTAAAAAGTTGTGGACACAATTTGATGCTCCAATTCAACTAAATCAACTAAACCTTAAGAAACTTACACAGCATGAGAAGGAAAATTCTCTGATATAACTGAAATCATATGCTCCTCTGCTGTTTGATCCGCAATCGTCACAGGGCCTGCAGCACAGCAATAACTCAAGCACTCAATAATTCCTTTAGCTTCCCATTTCCACAATTTTTTCATATAAACAAAAATAGCAAAAAAAAAAAATCTCAAACCAGAAATTGCCATTTCCCTAATTCACACACATTTTCAATTCGTAATAGTTCATCTTCAATCCTCAGTCATATAAACACACAGTCACTTACTTGAATCGGCTTTATCGAGAATATCGAATTTCTGCCGGAAATATTTCCGAATGACTTCGCCGGAGGCGTCGGCGACCTTATTGGCAACGGCGGCGAAGCGATCGAGCTCAATATCGTAGACGCCGGGAACGACGGCGTCTGGGCGGTCGGAGGTGGAGGCCATAGAGAGGAATGGGGATCGACGACGGCGGAGGGGAAGGTCAGCGAGCGAGAGTGAGGGATTGGGAGTTGAGAAGCAGAGAGATAGAGAGTTGGGGTTGGGAATGGGAATGGAAGGATTGGGGAAGAAGGAGAGGGGTTTCGGAATCTGGGAGAGCATTGCCGGCAACGAGGTTTAAGTAGGAGGGAAAGGGCTCAAAGATGCAGAGTTAGGACTTGACGGAGTGAGAAACACGGGTGGGTGCTGAGGAGACGCTTTATTTATCGGCCTTTTTGTTTTTGTTTTTGTTTTTGTAGTTGTTATTGTATGTTTCGATTATTTTCTTTCCCGAGAATGAGATAATATTTCGTAAAGAAAAGTAATCATGAAGGTAGTCTAGTGGTTATTGTTTAGTTAGGTGTGTTTTTTAATTTAAGTTTGAATCACGACAATTTTAACAGTGGTTAAGAAAAGAGCTGCAATGTCTTACTGGCTGTCTGTGTTCCCAGCGGACTAACATTTTGGAGAGACGAAACATATACTTCATGACGGTGAGAGCGACAAGGAGTCTCGTGCTCTCTAGATTGAGAAGAGGCGTGCCAACGACTCTAGGATCTCGTTCATGGTGTTCATGATGCAGGGTTCTGGTTGAGACGTGTCTCGACTTATAGTGGTGTTTGGCTCGACTTACGGTGGTGGTGTTTGATTCAGTGGTGATCAGTTGCTGGCTTTGGTAAGAGGGGAGACATCATCGATGTTTGTGGATGGATTCTTAAACTGCATCAGATATTAGTTAGTCGGGTGGTCTTTGAAAGTGGGCTCTCTAGTGAAGGCTGTTATCAATTCCAAAAAAGACTGGTAGCCAGAGACGGTGATAGCTTTTGTGCCGGCTGGAAAGGCATGGGCTAGGGTTGCTCATGTTTGGGTGTGAATTCAAGCTTTTGGGCCTGGGTCTGCGCTCAGATCAACTTAGGGCCTAAAAAGTTTGAGCCTTTGGGCATGAGTAGTTTATTCTTTTTTCTTTTTTTTTGAAATAAATTGAGGTAAGTGTATGGCAATGAGCAGGGGTGGCACTTCCGAGCCGAAAACAGAAAAAAAAAACCAAGCCGAAACCATAAAAACCGGGCCGAAAAAAAAAACCGGGCCGAACCAGATCTGTTCAGTTTGGTTTTCGGTTTCAGCTTTGCAGAAACCGAACCGGACCGAAAACCGAAGTCAACCCGGTCAACGACGTCGTTTTGGTTTTTTTTTTTTAACCCTAATCCTAAAATCTCTCTCAGACTCTCAGTCTTCTCAGTCCCTCTCAATCTCTCATCCCTCTCGACCTCTCCTCCAGTCCTCCTTTTTTTCTTTTGTCGCCTCCTGCCCTCCTCTCCTCCCTAATTTGTTCTCATCTTCGCGCTCTGCCTCCGAACTCCAGTCTTCCAAGTCTCCAACCTCTCCTCTCCTCTCTTCTCGGTCTGACCATCACAATGAAGAGGGGTAAATTGAACCCATCAAAGCGGGGTTCCTCAAAATTGTTTGGCTCAACTAGTCATGGCCGTGGTCGTGGTGCTGCGATCGGTGAAATGGACAATTCGTCCTCATCTCAGGTATGTTTTTCTTTTCAGAATGTCCTCATCTTCTCCATTGTATATGAACTTTGGAAAATCATAAGTATTTGTAGAAAAATCTGTTTGCTGCGATTCCAGTTCTCAAATAATCTTTAGGTTGCCTATTACAATTGTTATGAAGAGACCAACTTGAAACCAATAGCTTAGCTATACAGTTTTTAGCCACAAAGGTCTGTTGGTCAGGAACTCAGGAAGTTAGCAGTTTTTCTCTACTGTACATGAACTTTGGAAAATCATAAGTATTTGTAGAAAAATCTGTTTGCTACGATTCCAGTTCTCAAATAATCTTTAGGTTGTCTGTTATAGTTGTTATGAAGAGACCAACTTGAAACCAATAGCATAGCTATACTGGTTTTAGCCATAAATGTCTGCTGGTTTGGAACTCAGGAAGTTAGCAGTTTTTTTCTACTGTATATGAACTTTGAAAAATCATAACTATTTATAGAAAAATCCGTTTGCTGCGATCTAGTTCTCAAATAATCTTTAGGTTGTTTGTTAAAATTGTTATGAAGAGAGCAACTTGAAACCAATAGTCTAGCTATACTGTTTTTAGCCAAAAAGGTATGCTGGTCAGGAACTCAAGAAGTTAGCAGTTTTTCTCTACTGTATATGAACTTTGGAAAATCATAAGTATTTTTAGAAAAATCTGTTTGCTGCGAATCCAGTTCTCAAATAATCTATAGGTTGTCTGTTAAAATTGTTATGAAGATACCAACTTCAAACCAATAGTGTAGCTATACTTTTTTTAGCCAAAAAGGTATACTAGTCAGGAACTAAGGAACTCAAGAAGTTAGCAGTTTTTCTCTACTGTATATGAACTTTGGAAAATCATAAGTATTTGTATAAAACTCCTTTTGCTGCGATTCTAGTTCTCAAATAATCTTTGGGTTGTCTTTTACAATTGTTATGAAGAGACCAACCTGAAATTCTTAGCCAAGCTATACTGTTTTTGGCCAAAAAGGTCTGCTGATCACTGTCAAGAAGTTTGCAGTTTTTCTCTTGCTTGATTTGGTCTGTAATACTTAACTTGTTTAAATTGGTTTATTTTTTTTATACAGATGCAAGTTGATAGTATTGGTGTTGGTGAATCGGTAACTCCGACACCGGTTCCTAGTATGGGTGGATCACAAGCAAGTACCGGTCCTATTCCACCCGATTCTGTAGACCAAGGAAAATCAGGAAATGACCGAGGAAGAATATTTGGACTTTATAATTTATGTTCAAGATGTATGGACATTCAAACTATTTTTAGTGTTTTCAACTTTTCATTGCTTTAGTATACATTTGGTATTTTGGTTAGTGGTTATATTGATACATAGTTTTGAAGTGCTAAAAGCAAGAAAGGTGGAGGAGCTGTTAATTTTTTGGTTACAGTTAAATCATGGTCAGAAAATTTTACAGTTTATATCAAGTTTTGTTTAAAAAAAAACCGAAAAAAACTGAAACCGAACCGGACCGTCAATTTGGTTCGATTTTCGGTTTGACATTTCTAAAAATGGAAAACCGGACCGAACTTTATTTTCGGTTTGGTTTTTGGTTTAAGCTAAAAACCGAACCGAATCAAACCGAACCCCTGAGTCCAGTGTTTACCTTGGTAGCATAATTGGTTACTTTATTTGGAATTATGGAATAAGGTTCCTTTGCTTTAGTTCAATCTAGGTTGTTTCTTAAGTTTGTCATTATGGCTCATTACTGACGCAGCCAGGGTAATCCTTGTGAGTCATGCATGTGATGTAACCTTCGATTACATTAATTAATTGATACCTCTTGACTACAAAAAAAAATAAAAATATCACTCGATATACTTGTTTTGATATAAAAAATACATAATTTTGTGATAATATTGCTCATATTTTAAGAGTTAGGAAAACAAAACTCAATTCTACTGCTTAGTTGGTTATCCTTCCGTTTGTTCTTTTTTATTAAGTTTCTGCCTATTTAATGTGTACAAAGATAAATATTATTCATATGAATTGTCTTCGCCTTCATGTTATGCATGCACAAGTTGAAGACAATTATTATAGGTAATGTATTATTTGAAGTGTAAAATTGAAATGATGGGTTGAATTGGAGTCCAACATTTAACATTTAAGCATTTTATTTGAAGTGTAAAATTGAAATGATGGGTTGAATTGGAGTCCAACATTTGACATTTAAGCATTCTTTAATTAAAATGGTTGAATTCATGTCCACCTGGTAGAAAGTAATGATTCAAGATGTTTTGTATGCTTCAATGATCCCTAAATAGGAGGTTTATATACAGATAAAATTATAGTGCTAATAAGAAAATATCTCATGCACCTATACAAGATATGTAGCCTACATATACAAGGAAAGTAAATATTTACGAATATTCTACACTTCCCTTTGATATCAATCGATAATCATGCCCAACTTGTCAACCGAGTTGTCAATCATTTTCCTTGACATACATTTTTTGAGAACATATGCTAATTGGTCTTCCATATACACGAAAGTGAAATAAATGATTTTTTTGTCCAAGTTCTTAATGAAATGCCGATCTACCTCCACCTGCTTAGTTCGATCATGTTGAACATGATTATGAGCAATTTTAATAGTAGATGTGCTATCACAATGCAAGTCCATTGGTTTCTTGAGTTTGAAACCCAATTCTTTCAACACATTACAAATCCATATATGACATCTCACAGACTCCATGTGTCATTCCTCGAAATTCTACTTCCGCACTTGACTTGGCGACAATCTTATGTTTCTTACTATACTAGGTTACAAGATTTCCTCCAACAAACTTGAAATAACCAGATGTAGACTATCTTTCAGTCTTATTACCAGCCCAATCAGCATCTGTATATCCGACAACTTCTAATTCACTCTTCTTTTCAACCAACAAGCCCTTTTCAGTGTCATCTTAAGATATTTCAAAATACGATACACTGCATCCATATTCTCTTCACTGGGGCAATGCATAAACTGACTATCCACACTCATAGCATAAGCAATATCAGATCTAGTATGAGAAAAATAAATAAGTCTCCCTACTAGACGTTGGTATCTTCCTTTATCAGTTTGAACTTGATTCGGATAGATGGCGAGGTTGTGATTCATCTTAATCGGTGTCTCAACAGGCTTGCAGTTAGACATTTCAGTCTCAGCTAACAAATCAAGGACATACTTATGTTGGGATAGAGAAAGCCCCTTCTTAGACCTTGCAAATTCAATTCCGAGAAAATACTTTAACTGTCCAAGGTCTTTCATCTTAAACTCCTTTGAAAGATACTTTTGCAGAGTCTCCATCTGCTGTGACAATCATATCATCAACATACACAATCCGAGCGATAATCTTACCTTGATAACGCTTGATGAACAAACTGTGATCGGAGTTGTTTTGTCTATAACCAAACGTCTTCATTGATTTGGAGAATCTTCTAAACCAAGTTCTAGGAGGCTGCTTCAAACCATACAAAGACTTCTTCAACATACAAACCTTATAGGCATCGCAAATTCTACTTTTGACTCTTGGTGGCATGTCTATATACACCTCTCCCTCCAAGTTTTCATTGAGGAAAACATTCTTCACATCAAACTGTCGTAGAGACCAATCTTTAGTTGTTGCAAGTGAAATTAAGATTCGTACTATGTTAACTTTGCTACAGGCGCAAACGTTTCGTCATAATCAATTTCATACCATTAGGTGTAATCTTTGCCAACTAGTCTTGCTTTATACCTGTCAATACTCCCATCAGCTTAAAGCTTTACTGCAAATATCCAACGACCTTCTTCCCAGTGGGTATATGTACAATATCTCAAGTTGAGTTTTTCTACAAGGCCTCTAGTTCTTCATTCATTGCTTAAGTCTACTTGGGATCCGCCAATGCGTCATGTACATTACTAGGAATAGATACACTAGAAAATTGATTAAGAATAAGTGAATATGACCCAAACAACATGTAATTAGCTACATGATATCTGTCTTTGGCTTTGATGACAAGTTGTTATGCTGTTGACATGTGTCAGCTACAGATTTACAATTTTACCCTTCATTAAAAGAGAGTCAACTGAACTAAAGGGAGTCAATTTACAACCAAACTGCTACTGTCTTCAAGTATTGTCGACTGCTACTGTTGGCTTCTACTACCAATCCGCTTGCTACTGCTGACTTATACTACCAATTCGTTTGCTACTGACGACTTCTACTACCAATCTGCATGTGACTGCCTACGTTTGCTACTCATCCCACTCTACTACTGCCTACTTCTGCAATTCTCAGTCCCAAACTAGCTGCTGCTGCACCGACCGTTTACAAACGTTCTGCTACTGTGAACTGAAGAAGCTGCTACTGTCGACTGACCACTGAATAGCTGGTGCTACTACCAAATGTACAGTAGCATCACTTATACTCATCCAGATCTAGGATTTTGAAGCTAATCATAATCATAATCAATTGCTACAAAACTAAAGCACATAGCAAAACAGAAGCCATTCGGTTCCACACAGCCTAATACTAATTGAAGCTTCAATTTTCACAATATCAAAACATCGTAATAAATGAAGAAAAAGTACAAACCAGTTGATGTAGTCAGAATCGGAGAACCACTGAGGGAACCAAACAGAGGAATGAGTAGAGATCAACCGAGCTGCCGTTGGATTGGGCTGTGGAACTCGTCGGCCTTGGAATGGATGGGAACGAGCTTTGGTTCAGTAGCAGTCGTCGTGGTAGTCGAGCATCTGGATCGGCCCGATTCGGATTGTTGGCCGGGCGTCTGAAGAACCAGGAAGGATCTTAGCGTCATCGACGAGACCTCGCCGTAGTTCACATTCAGGTGTCATTGGCGTTTATTGTCAGCGTCTAGCCGTCGTCGACCAAGTCATCATGTCGTCGTCAACATCTTTTGTTCAGGCATTGAGATAAGGATTGGCCGAGTCGCTCTCACCCCTCTGGATCGAAGACGACGACGGCGAAGATCTCGACGTAGTCTAACTCCACCGCCTGATCGATCAACTACGGTAAGCTCAAATCGATTAAGAGATCGATTAATTGGATGTGACGGAACTTAGTGGAAGCTCCGGTATGAGACTGACGAATTTGATCGAATCTGTAAGATTTGATTCAATCTACTGGTGCTTTCATCATCAGAATTGGGTTTTGAGGTGAATCGATTATATGTGATTGACGTCGCCGGTAATGTCAATGAAGCAGTGGTGGTGGTGGAGTGTGGGTCAGGATGAGAGAGAGAGAGAGAGAGAGAGAGAGATCTGCAGAAAAAAGACAGAGAATCGGAAGGAAGAGAGTGAGGAAAGATGGGATAGAGGGTATTATGGTCATTTGACAGCTAAAATTTGGATCAGACCTGATGCTCTCAATTTTGGGCTTAAGCTTATGTCTTAAACTGTATAAAAATTAATAAAAGTAAATTTTTTATATTTTTTAAATTTAGTCATGTGCTATTATGTAATTTTCTCTTAAAAGAATTACTTCAGCCAGGCCGGATAGTCATGTAGATCATGTTTGCAATTTTGGTAGTTTTCAATTTGTCAGCGTCAACAATGGGCAACCCAAATTTCCTAAATTGTCAGCGTCAACAGCACGGAAACCCAATCTTTGTCTGACACATGGCGTTCTGTTAGTGGCAGTCTGCTCTTCAATTTCTTCCACCGTGGCTCGGCTCGGCGCGTCTTGACGCGACTCAACCTAGTCGTACAACTCCTCTCTTTCTCCCAGCGCAGCTCGGTTTGATACAGCTCAGTGTGGCTCTTCGTAGGCCCCAGCTTGTGTGTCCTCAAAACCTTGTCAACGCCTCTCATACCCACATCCGTTGTGACATGTGGAGAAATCTGCGCCTCTCCATATTGGTCAATGCCTGCACTTTGGTCAGCGGGTCCAATGCTCGCGTTAGTGCATCCGGTGCTTCCAATTTTGTTTTTTTTTTTTTTCTGTTTCTTGTGTTTCGGTATCAATTTTTCTATGATTAATTTCCAACTCCAAATCTTGATACCAAATCTTCTAATTCTTCAAATTCAAATAAATGTCGAGAATTCCCTTCAGAAGCTCTCTCTCTCCCTGAAGGGAAGACGCGGATATTACCTTTGAGTAGTAAAGGTCAAATTCACGAAAAGAATCATCAAGAGATACATGAATAGTGTTTGTAAGTGGATCATAACATCTATAGCTTTTTGAAAATCTGCATACTTAACAAAGACACACTGTTTTGCACGAGGATCAAGTTTGCTTCGTTGAGGTTTGCAAATATGAACATACGTGTCGCATCCAAATACGCGAGGTTCCAGGTTAGTAAACGACAGAACTAAAAGAAGCTCGTGAAGCTGTTGATGAGAGTTTTAAAATTCATTTTCCTAAGGAGTACGATTAATGAGGTAAGCAACAGACTTTACAACTTCTCCCCAATATTCGCAAGGAACATTCTTGCCAAACAATGAGGCACAAACAACTACAAGGAACTACATGGGATAGCATAAAATCTTGCATAGGGCCACTAACATATTCCTCACCATTGTCAAACTGAAAGACTCGAATAGCTTGTTGATACTATGTAGACACCATCTTGTGAAATTCTTTCAACCTAGAACAAACATCACTCTTGTTCTTCAGTAGAGACACCTAAGTCATACGAGTACAATCATCAATAAATGTGTGAGGGCCTTTTTTGAAATGAAATGCGACTAGGCCAAAATCAATCTAATAATTTGATTATTGGGAAGACTTTGTATGTGATTCAGATCAAGTAGAAATCAAAAGGAGCTTGACACCATGAAACATGGTGTGGGAGCTAGAAACGCACTGCAGTGAGAGAATTTGGGGGTTTTCTGGGTAAGGGATTTCTGGAAAAAGTAGAGATCAAAGGTGGCTGTTTGGAATGGTGATTAAGGATTGGGTTTGGTGCTTGGAGGCTTGAAGGCTTGAATGCTTGAGGGCATAAAAGTTTTTTCTGGGTTTTACAGGATTCTCCTCCCCCCGTTTCTACTGCAGGGACTCACCTTTTATAGGCTCAACGGATAAGGTTTTGATGAACAAAAGCATATGAATATCTGGGTAAAACAAAGTAGTCTTCTGGATACATGATTTCTGCCTTAAAACCAGGAAAAAGAAGCTTTCTTGAGAAGCTTACTTGTGATGACTGCTAATTGCTGCAGTGATAGAGACATGATAGCACAAAACCCGGAACGATGTGGACAAGAGAGATTGTGAAGACTGAGTTTGTGGTTTGGGGGGAAGATGACAATCCTTGACTGGTTTCAAGGGTTCTTCTTAGCAAGATAAGGTGATAGCTTTGAGAGATCATGGTTTGGACTAGGTATATGGTTGCTACAAGGAGGGAGAAATCTGGGTAATTGGTTGCTGCGGGGAAGAAGAAGTCAAGAGACTTGGGAAATGGGAACTGACTTTGGTTTAAGCATAGTTGGCCCTCAGGTCTAAAGGAAAGAAAAGGATCGGCCCAATATTCTCATGCATGTTCACCATTTCATTTGTCTGTCGAAGTCATTGGGCTTGGATTTCGGGCCCAAGGCCGAAATCACCAACGACGTCAAATCAATAAACGAGCATTTTGCGTTTCCGTAACCTTCCACACCACACCCACATCTGCAAGCCCCAAGAGCATGATTGTGGCTTAGGTCCACATGCGTGACATGACTTCGATTAAATACATAACTTTTGCATTTTCGAATGTAATTCACATGTGTATTTTGTTATTGGGCTTGTAATATGTATTAAGCATGAATATTGATTTTTTGGGTATCAACAAAATGTTACAAAATACCAAGCGCTTGAGAGAGAAGGAATTTTAGTAGGGTCCCAAACATCCGAGTGAATCTTCATATATAAAAGGCATATGACTTATGTTGAGGCTTGGAGAATATGAAATACGGTGGCTCTTGGCCAATTCGCAAATTTCACAACGAAAATTTGAATCGGTGACACCCGAAAATAATTGTGGTTACAGTTTCTTAAGATAACCTTAGTTTAGATGACGTAAACGACAGTGTCAAAGCCACACATTCTTCTTAGTGCTCTTGACTCCATTGACCTGATTAACTTGACCAAAAAATTCTTATGCTTCTCTCCAGTCTCTATCAGATCCAGGTAGTATAATTTCTACCTGAATGCACCTTTATCAATTATCCATGTATATATCATTCGAAGTAACCTTACCATTCATATATGAATGCACTACAGTAACGAAGGCATTAGATATCCAATTCAACTACAACCTTGCTCAAGTTCCTTCGAGGTTCCTTGGTGAATTCCCACCAATCGGGATATCCAATTCATAACTCCTTGCTTTGGAGTGGCCTATCTCTCCACAATGAGTACACTTGAGAATTGCCATTCGAGTAAAGAATACGAGGTTGGAAATTTTTCGGGTTCGGGTTTGGTGATATACCATTTCAATGGTGGTACGATAACTTGGTGATGATTCAGATTCAAAATTCAGAGATTCAGGTATGGTTCTATTTGGTGCAGCAGATTTGTGGTGGTGGTTTTCAAAATTTGATTCAAGGATACGATACGCAACAAGTTTCAGGATTGAACCTACTCTAATGCAAACTTGAATATGGACAAGCGTGACTCGTGGATCATTATTGTACCGATATTCTCCCAACTTAAACACCTTTAAGGTGTTGAGTTTTAATGACAAAAGATCTTGGTCAATTGGGTATGATTCATCCGTTTATAAGTCGTATGTTAGTTGTCCCTTTTTATATGTGGAATTTTTCATCTTCAACACACCATTTGCAACTGGCCGAGCAATCAACTAGAAAAAAATTGTCTTTTGGTTTGGTAGGGCAGGTGGGCTCTATCACCTTGCCTTAAACGGTTAAACACTGTTGCATATGTTTTTGTATGAAAAATGAACAATAGCCTGCATATGCCCTTACTTTTTCCTATTGCTACATACGCTCTTAGAGCATATGCAGTGGTAGGCAAGTGCCTACAAGCAAAAATTGGAAAAATTTGCCTATAGGGTCAAACACTATTCATAAATATTACCCTTGTCTTCTAAAATTTCATGCCATAACCAAAGGCAAGAAGCATATGTAAACTAAACATAGGCAAATTATATTATTAACTTTTAATATTTGGGATGTGGGTGTCAGGTCCCACCCGATTTAAAATGATTTGATTTGCTCCTATTTAGACACATGGTCTTTCATAATGAGCTCACTTGGGTTCTTGTGGACACCCATGAAATGAAGCCTTCGGGTAATAGTGAAGGCGATAACTTCTTATAAATTTGGTCAGGCTGTCAAGATCCACCCCAAATTTCACCCAGACACCCGAAGTAAGTCTTACGGGGACCACCTCTAAGGAAAATTTACCGAAGAACTCAGTAAATCTCCCTTGAAAATGGACAACCCTAACCCGGAAAAATCATAGAACACCCTTTTAACCAAAATATCAATCTTCAACTCAAATAACCGAATAAAATAATACACAATTATTTTTCCGAAAGTATTCAGAGCTACTACAAGAAAATACAACGGAAGCTGATAAAATTCTAGTAGGTTAAACAGATAACCTACTGGCGAACAGTAGCAGAAAGATGGGTGACTATGCCTCGTCGCCTCCTTCTAAACCCCACCCGAACACTGCAGACTGGGCATTTAAAAAACAACGAAGGGCCCAGGGGGAAATATTTAATTACGTCAGAGTTAGTGGACAAAAGTAATTTTGACAAAACAATAATATTTCCCCAAGAAACTTTCAAGGAAAGCGCTATGCAAGCGACAGCTTAAAAACTTAACTCATAAATTCTTAACTGATGTCTAGCCTCGCTAGACTCCCAAACTTTATAAAATTGTCTCTGAGGCTAGACATTTTTCCTCATTATGGAGGAAACACACAAGTGAATATATATACGTGCTGATTCCTTGTACGAATTCTATGAATGAATACGAAGAATAGAAAGTCATACAAGGCTACGACGCTGACGTCAAACGCTCACGTCGCCCCATAATGGAATTGTACCTCATTATAGGGGAAAATCACGTATGGCTAGCTAGCGTTTACTTATATACATACGATTCTCATAAACATCAATATATGAGTATAAACACTGAAATTCTCAATTTCGGTTAATTCTAACAAAAGAAATTATTCAACAATAAAACGATTCAAGCACATTATTTAAAACAAAGGTCCACTCACAAGTTAGGCCTAAGCCTGATGTTGGTCGGAGGTTTCTTCCGCTCGGGCCTCCTCACGTCCTGTTCCAAAAACACAAATAAATCCTTAAATAAAACACCGACGCTAAAAGAAAATAGGCATAATTAAATATGAGCTTTTCGCGCTCAACCATGTCTATCGCCCTAAATCTTAACTTCACTACCAACCATAATTCTCCATAAATACCGACATCCTAAAAAATCACCTTCCACCGTCCTAATCATAAAATAATCCAATGGCCGGATTTTAACTTAATAATCCGCCAAAAATACCAAACTTTAACAATTCCCAAACATATCCAAAACTCCTCCAAAAATTCTAAAACTCATACCATTAAACTCCTCATTAAATTTCCTACTAAAAACACTTTTTCAGCGGCGGCTAGCTCCGGCAACCTCCAATGCCCACCAAAATTTGATAGTACCTTCCCCTCAATCTCCTCTACAACTTTCCTAACTAGCACAAACTTCAATTCTAAGCCTAACCATGTCAATCAAACGAAAACAACAATAAAGCCCTAGCATTTCCTTTACCGATTTCTCCTTACCTAGCTCAAGAGGGAGGGAGTCCTTTGGAGGGGTTGTTGCACGGGAGGAGGGCTTCCTTTTGAGCCAAGGATCGCTAGCTATGGCGGCAGAGGAGAGAGTTCCGGCGAGAAAACCACCACGGCAGTCGGACCTTCTGGGGTTGATTTCTCCTTCACTGCGGCGCTAGGGAGGCTGCCACCGGTCTAGAATGGAAGCTGGGTTGGAGGCCGACCGTTTGGGACCGGTGCGGCGGCGAACGATGGCCAGACGGCGACCGAAAAGTTTTGGCAGTGGGAGAGGTATCGGGAGTGGGTGAGGGGAGAGAGAGAGAGAGAGTTTTGGGCTTTTACCAAAAACAAGGGCCCCGTCCAAGTAAATAAACATAACCCAACTCCAAAATTTAACACCTCAAAAATAATACCCCAATAAAAATTACCTTTTACTAGCCAAAATTTACTATTTTTACCGTCGTCACATTTTTCTCCTACGAATATTTCTTTCGAAATATTCGTCCCTCAACACACCTCAAGGGACCTTAGGACTATAAACTCAATGACGAAGACGGTAAAATTCTTATTAACACCATGCTAGTAAATAAGGTAAAATTTAAGAGTCGGGGGGTAACAATTCTCCCCTCCTTATAAAAATTTTATCCTCAAAATTTACAAAATCGTCAATCAAAGAGGAAAAGATACTGCTGTCTCATTTGCTTCTTCGATCCCAAGTAGCTTCCTCTACTTGGTGGCTTCTCCAAAGCACTTTGATTAGTGGAATTGTCTTATTTCTCAACACTTGCTCCTTTCGGTCAAGAATCTGAACCGGCTCCTCTTCATAGGACAAATCATTCTGCAAACAAATCGGCTGCTCTTCAAGCACATGAGAAGGATCGGCAATATACTTGCGAAGCATGGATATATGAAACACGTTATGTATCCTAGACAACTCCGGAGGCAACACTAACCGATAGGTAAGAGAGCCAACTCGCTCTATTATCTTATAAGGCCCAATATACCTCGGACTAAGTTTCCCACGCTTACCGAAATGTGCTACCCCTTTCCAAGGAGATAGTTTCAGGAACACCCAATCACTCACTTGAAACTCAAGGTCCTTCTTGCTGACATCTGCATAACTCTTTTTCCTACTCTGAGCGGCCTTGAGTCTATCACTGACCACCTTGATCTTCTCATTTGTGTCATGGATAATCTCAGGACCACAAAGCTCTCTTTCTCCGACTTCATTCCAACATAAGGGAGTACGACACTGCTTCCCATAAAGTGCCTCAAAAGGGGTCATACCAACACTTGAATGAAAGCTGTTGTTATAAGAAAACTCCATCAAAGATAGGTCCTTATCCCAACTCCCCCTGAACTGCAAAGCACACGATCTCAACATATCCTCCAAAGTCTGGATAGTCCTCTCTGATTGCCCATCAATCTGAGGATGAAAAGCAGTGCTGAAGTATAATCGGGTACCTAATGCTGCCTGAAAAGCACCCCAGAATTTAAAAGAAAATCTAGGATCCCAATCTGACACTATGGATTCAGGTATGCGATGAAGTCTCACAATCTCACTCACATACAGCTCAACCAATTTATCTAGTGTATACTTCTTTCCCACCGGCAAGTAATGAGAAGATTTAGTGAGTCTATCCATAATCACCCAAATACCGTCATGCTCTTCACGGGTACGAGGTAAACTGAAAACAAAATCCATGGTGATGTGGTCCCACTTCCACATTGGAATCGGCAACGGCTCAAGCAACCCTGAAGGTTTCTGCCTTTCAGTTTTCACCTACTGACAAATCAGACACCTACTCACAAAAGCTGCAATTTCCCTCTTCATGTTAGGCCACCAATAATAATCTTTCAAAGTCCGATACATTTTTGTACTACCTGGATGAGCAGCATATGCAGAACTATGAGCTTCCTCCATTATCTCTTTCTTTAACTCTTCATTCCTCTTTGGAACACAAAGCCTATTTTTGAACAACAAGGTTCCATCTCTTCTTACCGAAAAATCCATGGCTGCTCCATTCGCTGCTCTTTCCATCAATTGAGCTATGGAAGGATCATTATACTGCGCCTCACGCACTTTATCCACCAAAACTAGCCTCACATGGAAACTAGCTACCAAGGCACCCACTTCATCCACCGCTAAATCCACCCATATAGCTCGTAACTCACAAAGAAGTGGAACTCGAACCATCCTTAGGTGAGACAAAGATATGGAGGAATTGCGACTAAGAGCATCAGCTACTACATTAGCCTTTCCTGGATGATACTCAATAGTGCAATCATAATCACTGATCAATTTCATCCACCTTATTTGCCTCATATTTAACTCCCTTTGAGTGAACACATACCGAAGACTCTTGTGATCGGTAAAAATCTGACACTTGGCTCCATAAAGATAATGTCTCCACAACTTGAGAGTAAAAACTACTGCTGCAAGCTCTGAATCATGAGTGAGATAATTCACCTCATGTGGCTTCAATTGCCTAGAAACGTAAACAATAACTCGATCATGCTGCATCAACACCCCACCTAGACTTCGTTTAGAAGCATCGCAATAAACCACATACTCCCCGCTATCATCCGAAAGCGCCAAAACAGGAGCACTAGTCAAGAGATTCTTTAATTCTTGAAAACTTTGCTCACACTGATCTGACCATTCAAACTTAACTCCCTTCTTGGTCAATCTAGTTAGTGGAGTTGCAATCTTTGAAAAGGTTTGCACAAATCGCCGATAATAACCTGCTAACCCCAAAAAACTACCAATCTCCGTCATAGAGGCGGGTCTTCTCCAACTTGACACTGCTTCCACCTTCTGGGGATCCACACTAACACCTTTCGCTGAAACTACATGACCCAAGAATCCCACTTTATCCAGCCAAAATTCACACTTGGCTGAACTTCGCAAACAACTAAACATTTCTCAAAGTCCTCAATATCAATCTTAGATGTTTGGCATGCTCCTTCTCATTTTTTGAGTACACCAAAATATTATCTATGAATACGATCACGAAACAATCAAGATATGGACTAAACACCCTATTCATGAGATCCATGAACGACGCGGGTGCATTAGTAAGTCCAAAAGGCATCACCACAAACTCATAATGACCATAGCGTGATCGAAAAACAGTCTTGGCTACATCACTCTCCCGGATCCGTAACTGATGATAACCAGATCTCAAATCAATCTTTGAGAAAACAGAAGCACCCCTCAACTGATCAAACAAATCATCAATGCGAGGCAACGGATACTTATTCTTCACTGTGACTTGATAAAGCTTCCTATAATCAATGCATAGTCTCATGGTGCCATCTTTCTTCTTAACAAACAACATCGGGGCACCCCATGGAGACATGCTAGGCCGAATAACCTCAAAACCATCCAGACTTCGAAGCACCACTTCTTTTTGGAAACAATCTACCATAACTATATAAGTCTTCAAAAAGTCCATCCCCATGATCACATCAAACTCCACAATATTTAGAGGAATTAAATCGGCCTTGATATTAAATCTCTCTACTAGCACTTCACAACCACTAAACACCCAATCTATTCTCATCACCTCACCAGAGGGAAGAGATACATGTCACTCGCCTGGAAGAGACGATGATGACACATTGGCATGGAGGGCGAATCTACTAGACATAAATGAATGCGTGGCTCCGGGATCAATTAAAGTAAATGATGGCTGACCAAAAATTAATAACGTACCAATGATGACATCTGGAGAAGTACGACCCTCCTGCTAGGTCATAGCATGAAGTCTAGTGCGAGTCATGGGACGTCCACGCTGACCACTACCCGGTTGAGAACCACTCCTGGCTGTTGAACCTCCGTGCGAACCACCACTGGAACCTCTAGCTGAAGATTGACCGACTGGCTGAGTAAGGGCGGTCCTCTGTGCCGACAAAGGACAGTCTCTCCTGAAATGATCATGACCACTACACTCAAAGCATCCAAATGACTGCTGCTGACCAAAAGAAAAAGTCTGACCACTAGATGATCCCCCTTTGGGAACTACCACCAACACTATACTAACTGGTCTGCTGCCTACCCAACTGGCTCCTGAAAGGTCTCTTGAAACGTTCTCTAGTTCTAACCCGAGGACCAGAACCCGATCCTCTACTACTGCCACTACCCGCTGAAGATCTAGAAGCGGATGAGGAAGCGGCCTTCTTCGATGGACCCTGGCTAGGACCACTGAAATCTCGGGGCCGTTCACTATATGTTCCCCTGGTCTTGATGGCCATGGCTGCAGTAACCACATCAAGAAAGGTCGGGTAGATAACACCGATCATCTTATCTGCATACATTCCACCAAGTGCTCCAATGAACATGGCAATCCTGGTCCTCTCATCAGGAACCAAATATGGCACATGATAGCTCAAGGTAGTGAACCTCTGCTCAAACTCAATGACACCCTCATCATCCCTCTTCTTCATGTTCAGAAAATCTGACTGGATCCTGATACGATGAGCATGACTGAAATACTGACGCAAGAAGAGCGTCTTAAACTGCTCCCAAGTCATGTCCTGAGCACCACCATTATTTTTGCTAGCGAGAGTCCACCAATGATGCAGTGAGTCATCTAGAAAAGTCACTGCCATCTTCACTTTCTTTTCTTCCGGCAAATCAGTGCTCTCAAACGCCTTTTCCATCTTATCTACCCAAGTGTAAGAATCAAGGGGTCCCTTGGCACCCTTGAACTCGACTGCTCCTGCATCGAAGACATCCTTCTTCTTCACAGACCAAGGGTGCTGAACCCTGTCTAACACACCTCTCAGCATATTCCCAATGGAATCAACTAATCCTCTAACCTCATCACCCTCACTGGCGTTGGTCGAGGTAGCTACACGAGGTCGGCGTCTAGGAGGCATAGTATCTGAGGAAAAGACATATTAAGTAGTCTGTACACAAGAGTAACAGAACTATCACACGTACCTAATAACATATAGCATCTAAAGCATAAAATGCTAGTGAATCCGCCGCGGTCGGATCACCACTCTATAGAAACTACGTGCTTCTTAGGCAAATATGATAGTACCAAGGAGGTAGGAAATGAAACCTAAAGCTCTAATACCAACTTTCAAGACTCACCCCGAATTTCACCCTGAAACCCGAAGTAAGTCCTGCGGGGACCACCTCCAAGGAAAATTTACCGAAGAACTCGGCAAATCTCTCTTAAAAATGGACAACCCTAACCCAGAAAAATTATAGAACACCCTCTTAACCAAAATATCAATCTTCAACTCAAATAACCGAATAAAATAATACACAATTATTTTTTCGAAAGTATTCAGAGCTACTACAAGAAAATACAACGGAAGCTGATAAAATCCAAGTAGGTTAAACAGATAACCTATTGTCAAACAGTAGCAGAAAGATGAGTGACTATGTCTCGTCGACTCCTTCTAGACCCCACCTGAACACTGCAGACTGGACATTTAAAAAACAACAAAGGGCCCAGGGGAAATATTTAATTATGTCAGAGTGAGTGGACAAAAGTAATTTTGACAAAACAATAATATTTCCCAAGAAACTTTCAAGGAAAGCGCTATGCAAGCGACAGCTTAAAAACTTAACTCATAAATTCTTAACTGGTGTCTAGCCTCGCTAGACTCCCAAACTTTATAAAATGGTCTCTCAGGCTAGAATTATATATATTAGTATGTATTTACACTCGTCTATTCCTTGTACCTATGTTGCACGGACACTCCATACCCCTGGAGTGTCGGAGTGCCCGACACGCTGACAGGGCGCTCGACACGGCAAAATCCGTGTCCGACACGCCACGTGGCTGTCCGAAAAAGTTGACTTTTTGAACACGCCATGGACATGTTGACCTCCTCCGACACGTCATTTCGATACACCATGTCAGCAAAACTTAAAAAAAAATGTAACTGAGGGACTGAGGCACGCAGCCTTAGTTATTCTATCCTTCATTCTCTTCTCCTCTCTTCTCTATTCTCTCCTATCTCTGCCTTCTCTGTGACCGATTTGATTCGAAACAAAGAAGACGCCAGTCTCTGCTTTCTCTGCCTTGTGCCTTCTCTTCTCTGTTCTCTCCTTTCTCTGCCAGTCGCCAGTAACCACCCATTCTCATCGTCCGCCTCCCATTCTTCACGTTCGCCAGTCACCAGTCGCCGTCGCTAGTTGCCAGTCACCGTCACTAGTCACCGTCGCCAATCGATGTCGTTGCTAACGTTAGTATGAACTATGGAGGCAATGCTTGACCCTCTTCTTTTTTATGCTTCAGTCTCAATTTTTTGTTTGTTTTGCTCACTAGTTTTAAATTTGTTTAGTATTTGGTGTTGGAAATATTAGTATGATGTTTATATATAACAGTTAGTGAAGAATGCCAAATGGATGTTTTCACTGTTTTGTTTGGGTCAATCACACTAGTTGATGGTAGGTTAAATTCTGTTGGACATTGGTGGTTTTTGAAATATGCATTGGACATATTGATCATATATTCCCTAATGATGGTTGGTCTTGGTCTAAGTTGTACTCATTTTCCATGATCATGTCAGGTATCTGTGATATAGATAAATAGGATGAGCTCAAGTGCTGCTTCAACCGAACCTAATGTTGAGTCGAATGAGCCAGAAAAACTAAGCGCACCTCTTTGGAAGTATGTCACTAAAGAGGCAGTGATTGATGTTGATGGGACAGTGAAAATATGGGGAGGAAAAAATGTTCCTTTTGTGTGCAATTTCTATAGAAAGAATTTTAAGGGTTCACATTCTTGAGTGAAAGCTCATCTGCTTAAAATTCCAAGGGATGGGATCAAGGCTTGCACCAAAGTCACTGCAGAAAATATGGCAGAAATGCAGCAATTGCTAAAGTCATGTGAGCAGCAGTTGCGGGATAAAGCTCCACATAAGGTTCCTTTGCCTCCTTCTTCAAGTATGTTTGGAAGTTCAAGTTATTTTCCGTTGCGAGAGAGGGAAACTAAAGCCAAAAAGAGAAAGGGATTGAGTCAGCAACTAACCAAGGCTTTTAGGCTTGAAGATAGGAGAGAATGTGATGCAGCAGTTGCAAGGCTGTTTTACACTAGTGGCTTATCATTCAATGTTGCAAGGAATCCTCACTACCGAGAGTCTTACACTTTGGCTTCAAAGATTTCGGGTTATGTTCCTCCAGGGTATAACGCATTGAGAACTACTCTTCTTGATAACTAGAGGCGTCACATTGAGCGGATTCTAGAACCTATTAAGAAGACATGGAAAGAAACCGGTGTGAGCTTGTGTTCCGATGGGTGGACCGATGACCAAAAGAGGCCATTAATTAATATGATAGCTGCTGCTAAACAAGGGGCAATGATGTTGAAAGCAATTAATTGTGATGGTGTGTATAAAGACAAGAACGAAATATCAAGATTGCTTTTGGAATCCATCAATGAGATTGGTCCGGATAATGTGGTTCAAGTGGTGACCGATAATGCACCTGTGTGCGCTGCTGCCGGTACTATTGTTGAGAGTACACATCCACACATATTTTGGACACCATGTGTGGTTCATACCCTTAACCTTGCTTTGAAGGATTTGTTGAAAGCAAAATCTTATCTTCCCGGTGAGAAGGTGGATGAAGAGCTAGGGTGGCTTATGGATGTGTATAATGATGTTTGGTTCATTAAGAATTTTGTGGTAAACCACAACATGTGTTTGTCTATGTACAATGATCATTGTTCCTTAAAGTTGCTCCAAGTTGCCGAGACAAGGTTTGCTTCTCATTATGTTGTCCTTAAAAGGTTTAGGGATGTGAAGAATGGCTTGCAACAAATGGTTATTAGTCTAAGATGGGATATCTATAAAGAAGATAATGTTCCTAAAGCAAGAGCGGTGAAGGACATGCTATTAAAGGAAAGCTTTTGGGAGCAAATTGATTTCATGATTGCCCTCATGAGTCCTATATATGAGATGATAAGGATGTCGGATATGGATAGACCTTGCCTTCAATTAGTTTATGAATGGTGGGATTCGATGATTGTGAAAGTGAAGAAAGCGGTTTTTGACCCTCAATTTGCCCATGTCATAACAGAGCATTGTAATGTGACAAGATTCTATGATGTGGTGCATCCTATCCTTATTGCTCGGTTGACTAAAATTTATAGGTCACTTCATTGCATGGCACATTCCTTGAATCCAAGGTACTATAGCTCTCAATGGCTTCAAGAGGATCCTAACCGGATTGCTCCACATAGAGATGTTGAGCTCAACAATGAAAGGAAGAAATGCCTTCAAAAGTTCTATCCGGATGCTCAGATTCGTAACAAAGTGATGGAATAATTTGCATATTTTTCATTAAACATGGGTGATTATTCATCGGCCGAAGCGTTGGAGAATAAGTTTCATTTTGAGCCTTTAATTTGGCGGGTTGCCTATGGACCTTCTACACCATATCTGCAAAGTTTGGCTTTCAAGTTGCTTAATCAACCTTGCTCATCTTCTTGCTGTGAAAGAAATTGGAGTACATATAGTTTTATACAAGGTTTGAAGAGGAACAAGTTGCAACCAAAAAGAGCTCAAGATTTGGTTTATGTGCATACAAATATTCGACTTTTGGGAAGAAATGATTCTAACTATTACAAAGACAAAGAGTCAATGTGGGATCTTGGAGGAGATGGTCATGCATCCATGGAACCCGCCAATATTGATGTGCTTGAGTTGGCAACTTTATCTCTTGATGAGCCGGCATTAGAGAAAATGCTAGTTGATGATGAGATGAAGTCTTGAAGATAAGAGGTAAATTTTCTATTCATTTTATATTAGATCAATTATGGAATAACAAGTTTGGATGGATTATGGATATGATAATTATATTAGTTCATCTTTTTGTCTATTAGGTGCTAATGTGATAGATAATAGGAAATGATGAGATGGAGTCTTGAAGATGAGAGGTAAATTTTCTATTTATTTTATATTAGATCAATTAGGGAATAAGAAGTTTGGATGGATTATGGATATTATAATTATATTAGTTCATCTTCTTGTCTATTAGGTGTTGTTGTGCTAGAGATTGCCGTGTTTGAAAACTAGCTACTGCTCAAGTTTGTTTTTCTTTAATATTATGTCTTAGGTGATCCTTTTAATGGTATTTGTTATGCAATTGGCTTATTTCTTATGGTTATGAAATAAATTGAATTTAGAACTTTATTTGGTAATGTAATGAACTTAGTTCATATTTTAGTATTTTAGTATTTATTAAAAATATTTAAATATATAATTCTATTTGCCGTGTCGTGTCATGTCGCCGTGTCCGTGTCCGTGCAACTTAGCCTTGTATGCTATCTATGAATAAGCTCGAAAAAAAGATAGTCATACCAGGCTACGACGCTGGCGTCTAACGCTCATGTTACACCATAATGACATTTTTCCTCATTATGGGGGAAACGCACGAGTGGATATATATATACGTGCTGATTCCTTGTACGAATTCTATGAATGAATACGAAGAATAGAAAGTCATACAAGGCTACGGCGCTAGCGTCTAACGCTCACGTCGCCCCATAATAGCATTGTACCTCATTATGGGGGAAAATCACGTATGGCTAGCTAGCGTTTACTTATATACGTACTATTCTCATAAACATCAATATATGAGTATAAACACCGAAATTCTCAATTTCGGTTAATTTTCAACAAAAGAAATTATTCAACAATAAAACAATTCAAGCACATTATTTAAAACAAAGGTTCACTCAAAAGTTAGGCCTAAGCCTGATGTCGGTCGAAGGTTTCTTCCGATCGGGCCTCCTCACGTCCTGTTCCAAAAACATAAATAAGTCCTTAAATAAAACACCGACGCTTAAAGAAAATAGGCATAATTAAATATGAGCTTCTCACGCTCAACCATGCCTATCGCCCTAAATCTTAACTTCACTGCCAACAATAATTCTCCATAAATACCGACATCCTTAAAAATCATCTTCCACCGTCCTAATCATAAAATAATCCAATGGCCGGATTTTAACTTAATAATCCGCCAAAAATACCAAACTTTAACAATTCTCAAACCTATCCAAAACTCCTCCAAAAATTCTAAAACTCATACCATTAAACTCCTCATTAAATTTCCTACTAAAAACACTTTTTCAGCGGCGGCCAGCTCCAACGACCTCTAATGCCTACCAAAATTTGACAGCACCTTTCCCTCAACCTCCTCTACAACTTTCCTAACTAGCACAAACTCCAATTCTACGCCTAACCATGTCAATCGAACGAAAACAACAATAAAGCCTTCGCATTTCCTTTACCGATTTCTCCTTACTTAAATCAAGAGGGAGGGAGTCCTTTGGAGGAGTTGCTGCACGGGAGGAGGGCTTCCTTTTGAGCCAAGGATCACTAGCTATGGCGGCCGGATGAGAGAGTTCAGGCGAGAAAACCACCACGGTAGTCGGACCTTCCGAGGTTGATTTCTCCTTCACGACCGCGTTAGGGAGGTTGCCATCTGTCTAGAATGGAAGCTGGGTCAGAGGCCGACCGTTTGGGATCGGTGCGGCGGCGAACGATGGCCGGACGACAGCCGAAAAGTTTCTGCAGCGGGAGAGGTATCGGGAGCAGGTGCGGGGAGAGAGAGAGAGAGAGAGAGTTTTGGGCTTAAACCAAAAACAAGGGCCCGGTCCAAGTAAATAAACTAACTCAACTCCAAAATTTAACACCCAAAAATAATACCATAATAAAAAAGCCAAAATTTACCATTTTACCGTGGTCATATTTTTCTCCTACGAATAATAATTTCGAAATATTCGTCCCTCAACACACCATGCTAGTAAATAAGGTAAAATTTAAGAATCGGGACGTGACACAGGTAGCTAGTACCCATAACCTATACCAAGATTATTCATCACCGCTACATTCTTTATTTTGTCTAAAATGATCAATAGGTAGCCTATGCTCATGGAATTGCTTACTACTGCATATGTTCTTAGATCGTTTGCAGTAATAGGCAAAGGCAAGGACATATGCTGCTTTTTTGCCTTTACAAAGGCTGCGTTTGGGGGGGCTTATTAGCTCCCCTGATTATAAGCAAAGCCTAGCTAATTGTTTGGTTAAGAAGACAGTATCCTGCTTTGCTTTTAATCACTTGTCTTTTCTCTTAAAAAGCTGAAGCAGCTTCACCCCAGCTTTTAAAAGCCAGAAGCACGAACAAACCGGCTACAGTTTAATGAATTTTTGTCTATTACCATTGGGTACCCTTCAGAAACCAGTAGAATTACGAACTATACCGATCCAAATTACAAATTTGCCACCGCGTTCTTTCCTTACCCTAGCCGCATCTCTTTCTTCCTCGTTTGCGCGTCTGCTCTTCCGTCTCATTTCCTTCGCTCGCGTCTTCTCTTCCTCCTCATTGAGTTTTTTGGAGTCTGTGAGCAAATCTAAGCAAACTCATTTGTCTCTGAGGTAAAAACTCTTGCTGGGTTTCGTTTATTGGTTTTTCCTGTTTTGTTTTTCGCTGTGCGAATTTGGTTGTTGTGGTAATTCGTTTTGTGTCGTCATTTTTTTTGATGTCGCAATCAAGTCTCAATTGCTTGATTATACTTCTTTGGTCGCACACATGACATATAACTGACCAAATCATTGCTCCCATCAGCCTTCGATCAACAAACGCCGATCAGAGTAAGGCGAAATTGGAGAGGTTACTGATGCTGAGCGAGTTGTGTGATTGACAAGTAAGTTTTGAGCTCTTAAAGTTAAGAACCTGCATACATTTGGTTTTTGTTTTGTTTACTTTTAATTCAGTTGGTTCCTCATCGTTTGTTTTGTTTAAGGCTCTCTTGTGGACTCTACTGGGTTTTAGGCATCTGGGTATTCATCCCTCTGTTAAAGTTTGAACCTTTATTTGGATTATAGTGGGTTTGTTTAGGATTTTGGATTGAAATGGCTCGGTTGGTTCTGCCATACAAGAGTTCAGCTTTTGTGAGGACCAGTCTTCTGGGTTTGATCTCACCTGCTCCTGTGATTACTCTTACCCTAGTTCTTTCATTGATTACTTGTCTCGGTGCTTTGTGTTTGGATCTGTGAAAGGTTATAAGCTGTGTCACTGATGTTTGTGTGAGATGCTGTATTGATTGCCAGATTAGACTGAAGCATATTTTAGAAATCAAAAACCAGGAATCTGTTGCAAGTCTGCTTCTTTTTCTTTATCTTGAGAGTTATTTATTTTCATACGTGGAAGTAAATAAATGTGATTATTATTCTCTCTGGGTGTGAGAGGTTCCAACTTATAAGCAGTGTCACTGTTGTGTTTGAGATTCTCATTTGAATACACAAATAAGAAGCATATGTCAATATTCTAAACTAAAAGTCTATTAAAAGGTTTTGTGATGTATGAAAAGAATGCACATATGATTGAATAGATACATTTGATGCGCATATTTGGATGCATTATATGTTCTTTACTCTGTGCACTTGGAGAAGATCGGATATGGTATGTGATCCCTGCATTTCTTCATTGTATGATCTGATCTTTTAGCAAATGTTAGTATGTCTGGCAGTGGATGGAATGGGATAACTGATTTCAGTATGCGGTGGCATTTGAGATGAAGTTGAACATTGGCTTCTGTTATTTGCATACCGATGGATATGTGAAAATGATACATTATAAAATGATGGCTAATTGAATTTTAATATGCGGTCTTTTGAGATAGCATTTCTTTTTAGTGTATATAGATTGGACAATGTTGGGTCGTCTTTTTGATTGGCTGGCATAATGGGATTTTAAAGGAGTTTCTGTGTTTGGTGTGAAATACGACTAGTTTTTGGCTTTTTAGAACTACAGGCTAAGTGTTTAGTAAATAATTACTATGGATTTTCTGTCCTGTTTTTAATGAAATGTTTGGAAGAAGATTTTCTTGGAGAATTCTCTGTGTTTTAGGAGGGGAGGGTACAACTGAGTGTTTGGTCTTTGATTGATGAAAACTGATTCTTCATGTTGGTGCTTCATGAAAGCTAGTACGGGGTTGCCTAAACATATGAATTAGATGCTTGAAGAAAACTAGCTTTTAGAAACCAGATATGCTGACTTCAAATTGGAAATGAACCAGTTTTTCTTTTTCAAGGAAGTATGGTAAAACAGAGTTATTTTCTATTTCTATTGTTTCTTCAGCGCTTGAGTTTAGATTTATGTGTTGAATGGGGAGAAGGCTCTGTCATAGGGTTGGGGGATGATACCAATTGTGATATGCATTTTTTTTATAAAGTAAAAAAAATGCAGATGTGAAGGCCCCATTTGTTGCTTGTTTGAATTCTTGTATGACTTTATTAAAATCTGTGGGAAATTGATGTAGGCTCACTAATCATAACCGTGCAATCAGAATTTGATTAAAGGCTTCTGGTCCTTGGACCATTATTGTTGTAAAGGGTCATTCTCAGCGGAGTGTTTACCTTTCTGGGGGATGGTTTCATGGTAGTTGGACAGGTTTAAGTTCTCATATTCATTGTGGTATAAAGGAATAGGACTGAGTAGCACACAACAGTCCAATTACCATTTCTGTGCTACATTTACTTTCAAGTCATGGGAAAATATGTTAGTTGTTATTTGATAAACTTGATAAACTTGTTCCTAGGCATGTGTAAACGAGTCTTCTGCATGTCTTGCATAATTATAGGACAATAATGTTGTCTGTATGTGTTGGCACATCATGACCTTTTTCCATATGTTGGGTTGTTTTTTTGAGCCAGTGACTTTGATGTTAATGGTTTTAACTCGGTTTGATTTCTGTGATGCAGTTGATCCTGACAATGAGACTGCAGCCCCTGAACCCAAGGCTAGCAAAGAGACGATTGACTTGAGGGAATTTAATCGTGTGAACCAAATTCTTCAATCGTTATTGCGTAAGGTAATTATCAAAGACCTAAAACAAGTGTTTTCTGTGCTCATATTGTGATAATGAACTGCATTAGTAAAGGATTGGCTGGATTTTATGATTCTTGCGTGGTCATGTGCAAGAATATAGTCTGAAACATATAATTAATTTATCATCAGACATGCATCACCAGGACTAACCGCTACTTTTCACTCTGTTTATGCAGCTGCCACCAGCCCCACCCCCACCACCATTCCCAGAAGGCTATGTTCCCATCTCCACTGGAGAAGCAGAGAACGGCTCAGAAACTCAGCAAGCTGGAGAGCCACTGCAACCTCCGGTGGATCCCATCATTGATCAAGGCCCAGCTAAAAGAATGAAATTTTAGATTAGAGGTAGTTACCAACTTTACATCATGTTAAGGGTACCAAATGGTCCAGGAGAAACAAATTTCAGCATATTTGAGAAACAAAGGTATATGATGCTTAGATTTGAGCTTTTGACCTTTGGTTAGCAAATCCTACACAGTGGAACTTAGACATAATTGAAAGTTATGAATCTAGTCATTCTAGTGCTTGTAATCTTGTAATCTGATTACTCATGCAGGACAGAAGATTAGGAAGTTTCTGATTGCTCTTGTCTGGTTGTGCTTGATTTGTAGTATGATATGTGGAGGAACATACATGTCACTGAACTTCCAATCATCCCATTTCAATTAAGTATATGAACGATTCATTCATATTTGTAGTTTCATCCCACTCCTTGTATATAAAAAAAATGGAAGATTTTAAGAGACATGCAAGGTTATTCATTCACGAAGCAGGTGCAGAATGTCATTACCACAATGGCATTTCATAAAATATTAGGAGATATGCATATCGTGATACAAATTTTGTGCGAGGTGAAAGAAACGCAGTTGGAGGGTCAAGTGGTGAGATAGAGGTAGAAGATGATGTAGAAGAAGAACATCACGGTCATGGGGCACAAGAAATGACAACATTAAGGGATGTAATTGCTCGTAGTCTAATGAATGTCCGTAATAATGTAGAGTTATGATAAATTATGTAGTTATCTTAAGTTAATCAAGAACTATTGGTACTAATATATTTATATGATTTATTTTGAAATCTCCTATTATTAATTATATGGTCACTATGATTTATGTCTCAAATTTTATATCAAACAATCAATCCTAAACCCAATATAATATTTCATGTCCAAATTGGTCATTCTGCAATTAAAAGCACAAGCTCGTTCGCATTTTACCAAACGCGTTACCACTGCTTTTGCCACTCACAGCACTTATAAAAAGCTAGATTACCAAACACGCAGCTTCATTGCTTTTCAGCTGCTTATTCTGAAAAATAAGCAGAAGCCAGCTTATGACAAAAGTTCAGCTACACCAAACATAGCCAAAACCATATTCAACAATGTTGAATAGTGGCGGCAATGTGCTGGGACCCACCTACCCAACCAAACCAAGAGAATTTTTGCCTAGCTGATTGCCCAACTTGTTTTATATGGTAGAGCCCAGTCAATCTATCAATTTAATTAAACAATGCTTAAATGTCAAATAGTCAACCTCAATTCAACCCATCATGTCAATTTTATACTTAAAATAATCCATTGCCTATCATTGTTGTCTTTAACGGCCGCATAAAAAACATGAAAGTAAAAGCAATTTATGTGAATAATATATGTTATTGCACTTTTATTTATTTATTTATTTATTAAATTACTGATAAGAATTAGGCGATATTAGCTCATTTGTAGCAGTTTGTTAGGTGACAAAACACCCACTCGACCTCGAAGGGACCGCTACAACCAGAAACCTATCACCCGTCCCTTATCAGATTTTTTGTTCAGCCTATAGGCATTGCCTACTGCTACATATGCTCTTAGTGGTGGGCGATTCTATAGACATAGACAACCTTTTGGTCAGTTTTATGCAAAAACAACATGCAACGGTGAGGAATAGTGTAAGGCAAAATAATGGAACCTAGTTGCCCCAACCAATTTGTGAGGCAAATCTTGCCCACTTAGTTGCTCGGGCAAACCAAATGGTGAAGTCAAATGTTAATCAAACACATCAATATAAATGAATAAAAGGAGACCAAGTGGACATTTAGGGTTTTTTCGCTAATGTTTTACAAAATTATTTTCATAAAAGTGTTTTACAAAACAAAAACAATAAATCGTATTAGGCATTTTTATAACTTGAGAATGCATTGGGTTATATTTTCGGATCAAGTATACAAGATTATATTTGACTGTATCTTATTCTTCCTTACACTAGCCTTTGTTCTTCTCGCTCTCAAATACATGTATCACTCTTATCAGTCTACGTGTTTGCAGCAAAGGGCTACAAAACATGCACAAATACAACTCACCAATCCATTTTCTGTTTTTCTATCAAATATGAGCAACCATTGTTCCTATTTTATGGTAAGTAGCCCACCTACTTCAGGCTTCTGCAAATTTTGCAGATCTATCTGACGAGCGGTTTGATTTACAGTGAGACAAATTAGAAAAGGAATGGCACATGGAAGAAACTTTGGGATCCTATACATGTCTTCTCTCTCTCTCTCTTCCATGAAGCTTTTGAATTTCAATTGATAGACAATAGTCTAGAGATCCAAGAGATGGAAAGACAACCATAGAGGGGTACTAGAAGAGATCAATATAACAACAACTAGAGAAAGAGGGGTTTAGGGAGAGAGGGAACACGAGAAAATAGAGAGTGCGTATGGGAGTTTGGTGCTTTTGCTTTCAGAGATTGTACCCAGAAAATACCGAAAACGAGAAAAGATCGTTTCCACAACTTACACGGTGATTCAAAATTGTACTTCGAGAACTCTATTCTTGTTGCTTTTAGTCGAACGCGTATCACAATCGTTTTCAAATACATAATACAAACAACGCTATCCTAAAACGATACCCACTGATGAGAGTTAGACATTTCTACAACCATTTTTTCTCTTTCTTGTTCATCTGTTATTTTCATTCTCTCTTCTATTGTGTTCTGAATATGTCTAGTTGGTTACGTAGTGAAGAAATTCAATTGTGTAGGTCATGGTGGGTACATTTCACTACATGTCCCATCACCGGCAATTGTCAATCAAGTAACAAGTTATGGAAAAAAAATCATGCCGATTTTAGTGAAAATCGACAAAGAGACCCGACGATTGTTGAAGCAACCAAGCTCTACAATCTCATTGGCACAACTTGAAGGTCATACTTACAAAAATTCTTTCGACACTCTAAGCACAACCAGGCCGTGAAACACGCCTTTTTTGGAGGAGCAGAGGAATCATACTCCGCCAAAACTACAGCTAGCTGAGCATTTGTGGCTTGGATCCGCTCAATGTCTTGAGTACTTTCTTGTTGCATCTGCAAGAAGGAAAATTATAGAGTGCACCCTGATTATCCACCGTCCATTTTGACGCGTGGATTAAGGACGTTTGTGAGGCGTTTGGAAAACGTTTGTAGGCGAGTGAGGGGGAGAAAGGGGGGAAAAGGGAAGAGAATGGTTGTGCATCCATCTTCAATGCAGTCCTCGTATTGACTTTTCTTAACACAACGACAACAGCCCTTCTAGCCTCCCTCCATGTTCGTTTTTGTCTCCAGGAGAAAAAGGTGACGTCAGGAAGGAGAGGGAGGCGCTGGAATACCTCGTCGGAGACTCTTCGTGAAAAAATCCAGAAAAAAGGTATTAAGGATTCGGACACCATTTAAGGAAAAAAAAAAACAAAGGAATTGAACAAGAAGAGATGAGGAGAGAAACCCTACCCACTGCTGTTACAGTCGCCATCGGATCTCGCCAGAAACTGAAGAACACAATGAAGCACCCTTGAATTCAATCTCCATTGAATTGGGTTGCATGTCTGATATATGGACTAAGTTTTGTAGAGTGGAAGAAGAGAAAGATTTTGGTGATCTCGCAGCCTGGGGTGGCCAGAATCGAGTGAAGGGCGGCATAGAAGATGGTTGCGGCGGAGAGAGAGGAGGAGGAGGAGGAGGAGGAGAGAGAGAGAGAGAGAGAGAGAGAGAGTGAGAGAGAGTGAGAGTGAGAGAAGGGTCAACATCTGAAATGGTCCCCGCCCCCCAAGAATAAAAAATACTCTCTCCCCCCCCAAGACAAAAAATACTCCCGGCCCCCAGACGAAAAAATACTCTCCCCCAGAAGTAATAGACGAAAAACACACAGAAGAAAAAAAATACTCCCCGGGCAGACGGAATAAACCCCCCTTCTCCCACAAAAGAAAAAAGCTCCCACATAGACGAAAAAAATACTCCCCCCAAACACAGAAGAAAAAACATACTCCCTGGCCCCCCCAGATAAAAAAAAAATTCTTTCCCCCCCCCACCAAAGAAAAAAACTCCCACATAGACGAAAAAATACTCCCCCCTCCCAACACAGAAGAAAAAAACATACTCCTAATACTTCCCCCCCCCAGACGAAAAAAATTCTTCCCCCCCCCAAACACAGAAGAAAAAAAATACTCCTAATACTCCTCCCCCTTCCCACCACAGAAGAAAAAACATATCCGTTACAGACGGAATACCCCCCCCCCCCCCCCCCCAAAGAAGAAAAAAACTCCCACACACGAAAAAAATTCTTCCCCCCCCCCCCCCCCCCCAACACAGAAAAAAAAAATACCCCCCACAGACGGAATAAACCCCCCCTCTCCCACAGAAGAAAAAAACTCCCACATAGACGAAAAAAATACTCCCCCCCAACACAGAAGAAAAAACATACTCCCCGGCCCCTCAGACGAAAAAAAAATTCTCCCCCCAACACAGAAGAAAAAACATACTCCTAATACTTCCCCCCCCCCACACAGAAGAAAAAACATACCCCCCACAGATGGAATAAACCCCCCCAGACGAAAAAAGACTCTCCCACAGAGACGAAAAAAAATACTCCCCCCAGACGAAAAAAGACTCTCCCACAGAGACGAAAAAAAAATACTTCCCCCAGACGAAGAAAGAGTCTCCCATAGAGACAAAAAAAATACTTCCCCCCAACACAGAAGAAAAAACATACGCCCCGGGGGGAGAGTTTTTTTTTGTCTGTGGGGGGGGGGGGGAGAACTTCTGTGTTGGGGGGGAGAGAGTATTTTTTATTCTGGAGGGGGCCGGGGAGTATTTTTTTCGTCTAGGGGGAGTTTTTTCTTCTGTGTTGGGAGGTGCCCTTGAGTATGTTTTTTTTTCTGTATTTGGGGGGGGGGAGTTTTTTTTCGTCTATGTGGGAGTTTTTTTTCTTCTGTGGGGGGGGAGAGTTTTTTTCCGTCTGTGTGGGGGGTATGTTTTTTCTTCTGTGTTTGAGGGGGGGAGGAGTATGTTTTTTCTTTTGTGTTTGGGGTAGAGAGTATTTTTTCGTCTGGGGGGGAGTATGTTTCTTCTGCACGGGGAGGGGGAGACAAAATTTTCAAATATCTTATGAAATAAGATGTGACAGGAATAGTGAAATACATATAGGGTTAAAAAATCACAAACTTTCAGTAACGTTTGCTTCCCGATAAAAACAGTCAACTCTAACTACGCTTAGGCGCTCCTAAGAGGAGCCTAACCACCGGAGGGCCAATTTAATAATTTTTGCCATGCGTTCCTAAATCTCATGTATACAAATTTTAGGTTCGAAATGAAAAAAAATAGGGTTTCGTACGATGTCAGTCAACCGCTTTTTGTGTAAAAAATGATGTTGAATTTATGTTGACTGTTCGATGGGGGTCTGACAAATCTGAAACAAGGTGGATTTTTTTCAGTAGACCTATTTAATCATCATGTCTACATCTAACAGTGAAATTTTTATTTTCACATGCATATTTATGACCTCGGATCGCCACGTGCCTACTAAAGCGGTATAACTTGTTTAGTAGGTTATATGACTTGTACATCATTGTGAACCAACTATACTAAAGAGACACAATTTTCAAAAATATTATGATATAAGATGTGACCGGAATAGTGAAATACATATAGGGTTAAAAAATCACAAACTTTCAGTAACGTTTGCTTTCCGATAAAAGCAGTCAACTCTAAATACGCTTAGGCGCTCCTAAGGGGAGCCTAACCACCGGAGGGCCAATTTAATAATTTTTGCCATGCGTTCCTATATCTCATGTATACGAATTTTAGGTTCGAAAATGAAAAAAATAGGGTTTCGCACGATGCCAATCAACCGCTTTTTGTGTAAAAAATGATGTTGCCGGTTCGATGAGGGGTCTGACGAATCTGAAACATGGTGGATTTTTTTCAGTAGACCTATTTAATCACCATGTCTACATCTGACGGTGAAATTTTTATTTTTACATATTTATTACCTCGGATCGTCACGTAAGCGGTATAACTTGTTTAGTAAGTTATATGACTTGTACATCATTGTGAACCAACTATACTAAAGAGACAAAATTTTCAAAAATCTTATGAAATAAGATGTGACCGGAATAGTGAAATACATATAGGGTTAAAAAATCATAAACTTTCAGTAACGTTTGCTTCCCAATAAAAGCAGTCAACTCTAAATACGCTTAGGCGCTCTTAAGGGGAGCCTAACCACCGGATGGCCAATTTAATAATTTTTGCCATGCGTTCTTAAATCTCATGTATATGAATTTTAGGTTTGAAAACGAAAAAAAATAGGGTTTCGCACGATGCCAGTCAACCGCTTTTTGTGTAAAACATGATTGTTTTCCTCCTTTTAATCATGGCCTTACATTTCCCTATAAAAGGGAAGAGACTGTTGACCTTGGTCAAAATCCCATTTCGGGCGTTGACCCGTCTGTCTCTCTTCTCCTCCTCTCTCTCTGCCGCATCCATCTTCTTCGCCGCCCTCTGCCTGATTCCGACCACCCCAGACGGCGAGACCACCACCAAACTCTTTTTCTTCTTCTACTCTACAAAACCCTGTCCATATATCAGACATGCAACCCAATTCAATGGAGATCGAATTCAAGGATGCTTCACTGTGTTCTTCAATTTCCGGCGAGCTCCGACGGCGATTGTAACAGAGGTGGGTAGGGTTTTTCTCCTCTTCTCTTCTTGTTCAATTCTATGTCTTTGTTTTCTTGAATGGTGCCCGAATCCTTAATATCTCTTTTTTGGTTTTTTTTCACGGCGAGTCTTCGGCAACGCTTTCCAGTGCCTCCCTCTCCTTCTCAGCTCGCCTCTTTCTCCTGGAGACAAAACGAACATGGAGGGAGGCTAGAAGGGCTGCTGTCGTTGTGTTGGAGATAGAAAGGAAGAAGTCGGACCAAAAATTCTACAATTGCACAAACAGCGCGTGTCACCTAGCCACGCACCCGGGTGCGCTAAATAGGCTCTCCTGCAACAACCAACTGTTCAACTATTCCATTTGAAGGAGGGGAAATGTTATGAAGTGTTTTCAGTGGAAGAAGAGATTTAAGAAGATCATTCAGATGTAAAATGAGGGCACGCCAGTAAAAATACATATAAAAATACAAACTAAGAACTAGTAAGAAAAACACAAACATAGTACAAAAAATAAAACAAACATAAGGGCACGCCAAACAAAGTACACTAACAACCTAACAAAATCATAGATCGTTGCTGAAGACAAATCTCTCCTATACTGACCCAGGCAAATCCGTCCACCATCTAGAACCAACATTAGGAGCACCAAAGTTGGTCAAAGCTTCCGCAAAAGTGTTGCTTTCTCGAAATATGTGAGTAACTTTAAACTGTATTTGACGAACCAAAAATAAGCAGTTTCTCCAGGCTCTGTTGTCTCCCTGGGATAATCAAAGGATTTTTGAAATAATGCACCACTAGAGAAGAGTCTCTTTCAAGCCAAATATGAGTCCACATTTTTGCCCATGCAATTTGTAAAGCTTCAAAACTGGCATTGTCATATCTAATTTTATTTCTTTCTGTCCATAAGCACCAGAGCGCATTGCAAAAAGCAAAACACCATAGCAATCTTGTGCTGGAGGCCATATTGCCAATAAATTCTTGCGATAGAAGATCCAATGGAGAGGTATCTGGTAGAAGTTGAACTCGAAAAAAGATGCAAGCCAACCACAAAAACTTTTGATTAAATTGCAATAAAAAAAGAGGTGAATTAACGTCTCTCCATGAATGCCACAAAATGAGCATTGTGAACAAAGAGATGTGCCTCTTCTTTGTAATATGTCATCAGTCAAAATTCTACCAGGAAAGACCTTCCAAGCCACCAAACTTTTACACGCGGCTGCAATGCTTTATGCCATATCAATCTGCTCCAACTGACAAGAGGTCTTGGGGGAGAGAAATATTTAAATGCATCCTTTGTAGTAAATCGCCCAGTTGAATTATCAAGCCAAATGACTTGATCTTTGACATTATCCAAAGGCAACTGAATCGCAGTTATTTTGGCAACTATATCTGGAAAGAAAAAAGAAAGCAATGGAGATAAAACCCACTGTTTATTATTAATAGTGTCACTGACCTTATCAGGCATGAGTGATTTGGAGACTGATGAGATGTGGTGCAAACTCGAAATAGGAGTACCAAGCCAATAATTATCCGAGCAGAAGTCAATACTCTTGCCATCTCCCACCAACCAATGCAGCTCTGAATAGAACCCGTTCCAGAACTTTTTCACCCCAAGCTATTAGAATGGACGACATTTTGTCATGAAATGTTGCGTGTGGACATGAAAATGAATTTCCTCAATGTACTTGGAAGTTTTACACAATCATTTTAGACACGCCAAAATATCCACATGCACTTGACAAACACAGCCCACTATTGGAATCGTATATGTATTAGCTAGGCAGCCATTAGCCAAGTATACAAACTGCATAATAGAGAGATAAATGTACACATAATGCTTTGTCACCTCGCCAATCTTGTGGATCGACTGTACTGTAGTGCAGCTGCTTTCGTAAGAATGAATCTAGAGTTGTAAATTGAAGCTCGAGAGAGTAACATTTGATTTGAAGCTCTAACGTACTCTTACTCCCCAAGTCTTAATTATAAAGTTGCAAGAACTTTGAAATGAAACGCTGTAGTTGACTGCTAACCATGCCAGAAACGAAGTTCCAATATATTATGCACCTACCTGGCTAGCTATCTGAAAAAACCTGATGCCTGACTAAGATCGTGTTCTTCTTGTTCATTTCTACTTTGAGATAATGGTTTATAAGATTGTGTTCAGATCAAACCATGAGAGATATGCAAGTGCCAAGAGACTAAAGCAAACCCTCGCAATTGATTCAACTAATGAATTCGAATACACAATCACAGAAACTAAGCAAACTTGTTTATTACATTAATGCCTTCCTAGGCATCAACTAATTCACACCCAGCTAAGCTAGCTAGCTAGACACGAACACATTATAGTTTATGATACAACTAGCTGCACTAAGCACACCATGCTAAGCTCGACTCGATCGATCATCAGTGGGCATGGTGACCAGGCAACTTCTCCTTGATCTTTTCCATCATGCCTTTCTTCTCATGCTCTTGTGGAGTAGTCGTTGGGGTCTTGAAGGTTGGCCCCGCCTGCGGATGCTCATCCTTGTGCTTACCTCCAAAGGTTTCCTTATCTTCTCCTTCAGTCCCTTCTTCTTCCTAATCCTCCCTCCTTTCCCGTCATCCTCCTCCGACTACAACACACCAAACGAACAATTCAAATTAGTTAGTGTCAAGTCTCAGACACAAACTCATGCATGATATAAATATAGATCAATTTTTGACAGACTGTCTTACAGAGCTAGAGCTAGAGCTGCGACGGTGTTCACCGTCCACGCCGGTGTGGCATTCCTGCTGAAGATGCTCACCTACAGTTTTGGGTTTATCGGTTCCGTGCACGGCAGCCATCAGACCAACACCACCACCCTCAGTCGTTCCCGGCATGTGAGCACCAGTGCCCGGGACATGTGCACCTGTACCCGGGACATGTGCACCTGACCCCGGAACATGTTTACCTGTACCCGGGACATGTATGCCCGTCCCCGGAATGTGTGCACCTGTGCACGGAACATGTTGGCCGGTGCCGGGGACATGAACACCGGTGCCTGGAGCGTGTGTCCCCGTGCCAGGGATGTGGAGACCGGTGCCTGTTCAGCCTTGTGTACCGATGTGGTGCTCTCCGGTACGGATGGCTTGGCCTTGTGCGCCCTCGGTGGTGGCGATGCCATAGAGGTGTATGGGGCGGCCTAGTTCGTCTGTCAATTGAACTGGGTTGCCATACTGGTCGGTGAGGGGGACGGGGTTGCCGAACTCGTCTCGGATTTCAGACATTTCTGGATTTCAAAGTGTGATATATGAGTAGTTGATAGTGAACGAGCAAGATAATTTGATGAGGCTTTGGCGCTGGGGCTTGGTAGCTTGTTTTAAAAGAGCAAAAAGGAGGACGGTTGTGTTGCAGATAAGGGTGTGGCTTCCATGCACGCTACACAGTGGAGTTTCAGAGGGCAGAAAAAGCCATGAACAGCATGCAGATGCATGGATGGCCACGTTAGAATGAGATTCCACGTGGGGCTCTATCCAGGTGACACGTGCTAACAGTAAGTTGTCGCTATTTGGTATCGGATTGGATAGGGCAAAAGAAATCAATGGAACCAAAAGTATGATATTGCCACAGATAGATGGATAAACATGTTCTTCTAATTAGGAAGGAAATTCTGCTACACAACGCTGTTAGTAAAAACTAGTTCTGCATCAGTAAGACACTTTTTCTATACCGAAAACAAGCAGAAGACTAAGGCTACTCCACTTTTGTCCGTTAGCACATAAGACAACTTATTTTCTTGTGAAATTCACTCCCTAAATTGTAATCTAGACATCAATTTTCTATTTTTAGTCATCATTTTTATAAGAAAACAAAAATTAAGTTACTAAAGATAAAATTTAAGTTACCACAAATGAAAAGTGGGAATGTGGATTACAATTTGAGGAGTGTAGATTTTACTTCCTATTTTCTTTCTCTAAGTCAGAAGCATAGAAGCATGAGAAGAAGAAATTTGTCTTCATATATCACATGCATGTTAAGTTTGTCTTCATGTATCACATGCTCTTGCATGACTTTTTTATCTATTTATGCATGACATATTGTATGTATTTGCAAAAACAGCAGATATGTCTTCTAATTTATTAGATAAGCAAGAATTTGAGCAACAAATAAAGAAATTACAAAACCTTAAAGTAATTAGACCTTCAAAATCTAGGCATAGATCAGCATCATTTATAGTTAGAAAATATTCTGAGCTTAAAAGAGGTAAATTAAAGCTAGAATTGTGTTAATTATAGAAGGTTAAATGACAATACTTATGAAGATAGTTATAAATTACCAAACAAATTAAGATAAGCTAATCAACAAGATTCAAGAGAGCAAATATTTTGGCAAATTTGATTGCAAATCCGGTTTTTGGCAAATTAGATCAGATGAAGCATCAATAGAATGGACATCATTTACTTGTCCTGAAGGACACTTTGAATGGCTTGTCATGCCATTTAATTGGTTTAAAAAAATGCACCTTCAAATTTTCAAAGTGTGGATGGTGCTTTTGATTAAGGGTGATACGGTAGTGAGATAAACATGACTGAGCCAAAAATCTGTCCCCTTTGTCAGAGTTAGCGAAAACTAGATAGGCCCAGAAAGCTTCGAATGATTGAGAATCCTAGGGAAGTTTGCTGTTGTGTTCTTTAGGCGGCACTATCTTCATTAATGGCGGTGATCTGCAACTACATTTCTTTCAATGAAAGACTTAGCAAGATGTGCGCATGCCGTAGGAGCTAGAAAAACAAGAGTTTTAGAAGAAGAGAACTCAGTTGTGTTTCTAAGGTAAGGATTGAGGTATATGATCGAGATAAGAGATTTGGGATAGATATTGGTGGATTGCTTGAGCTTGCTACTTGGTTTGCATATGTGCTTTTGGGGTTGTATTTGGATCTGGGAATGGATAAGGGCTTGAGAAAGAAGAAGCATGGTGGAGAAAGAGTGCTAGAGAGCATGCTAGCCTCTCTCCTTCTGGTTGTTGTCTTTGGTTGATAACAACGTACAACTATTTATAAACAATAACAGCAGCTAAAGGAATCTTGGATGAACCTTTAAAATACCCACTTGGTTAAATATGTGTATTAGATATTGTAAAGTATTTTGGTTTGTCAGGCTGGGTCTAAAGTTGGCTTTGAAATATGTGATTGTAGGATATGCTTTAATTTGGTAGATTTGTTGCAGGAAAATCTTCTACTAGGATTTTGTTGCTGTTTTGCTTTTTGCGTGGTTTCTGGTTAGGGAATGTGTGGCTAGAAAAAAATGTTTTATTATTTGGTTAGGATTAAGAATCCTATGCTAAAGTGGATCTTAAAGGGTTTGGGCTTGGCTTTTGGGCCTCTCTTCTTCATTTATCTGTATTAAGAGTTAGGTCGTTAGGCATGAATTTCAGTCCCAAGTCTAAAATTACCAACGATCCTAAAACTAATAGCGGTTCTCATGTTTTTCTGTTACATTCCACGCCACACCCATTCTTGAAATCCCCAAAATGCATGAATGTGGCTTGGGTCCACGTGGATGGCTTGATATTTGTGTGAATTGGGCTTGACGAATTAATCGGGTTTGCTAGCTAGATTTTTAGGCCTCAACATTAACCCCTTTGATTATATGGGTCATGAAAGCATGCAAATGGGCCAGATAATGAGCACCAAATTTTAAGGCCTGAATTGTTGATTGCAGCATGAGAACGTCATCTCCTCCCAACACTTTATTGGCTGCTGTGAATCCAATAGAAGTAAAGCTTCAATTCACTTGGTTTGGCTTCTGCCTCAATGTAAATCTCAGCTTTGTCGGGTCTATTGAACCACCTGTTTGCAATATCAAATTTCTACTTGTTGAAATTGAAGCATAAATGGTCTGCTTGAGAGTAGGTAGACGTTCGCTCGCTTTGTCGTTGCTTTGATTGCTGTGATTGCTTGTCATAGTGAAGGAGAGTTGCTGCTGTGATTGGTTTGCTTGGAGTTAGCATATTGGGCTAAATTGCAGCAGTGTGTGTGCTTCGTCATGATATCCAAGTGAGTATTGATACAAGAATCTTCTAAGATAAACTCTTGCATTTGATTCATAAAATTGTATTGTAATACCCCATATTTTCATATTATTTTCCTTGTATTATTCCCATAATTAATGAAGGCTTATTTGTGGGAAATTCCTTTCATTTCGTATGTGCGAAGTTGAAGTTTCAGGAGTCAATTTTATTAAGTTGTTTTGACTTTTCAATGGTCAAAAGTTGACTTTCTTATCCGTAAGATATTTTCAAAAACTTGCTTCGTGAAAGTTGTAGAGTTTGGCGATACGAGTTCGTAGACATGTGGCACGTATGAAACAAATGTTGTATGAAAAAGTTATGGTCAGAGGAAGTTAGTTTTTGGTTTTGAAAAGGGTATAAGTAGAAAAATGTATGGGAGCTATTTTTGGAAACCCTATAATTGCAGTAGCCCAGTTCGGTCTCTCTCTCCTCTCTCCCGACCCTCCCACGCTCCCTTTCTTCTCCGGCAGTTTTCTCCTCCGTTCGGCCACTGTTTTGGGTGCCGCCGGTCCCGTTCGACTCCCACAACCGTCCTCTCCATTTATGGAGCAGTCACGCCTGCCGTTTCACCGCCTGGAAGCCGTCACGAAGCGACAGAGCTGCTGCTCTTCCGCCGGAAAGCCAGCGATTTCGACGGTGATTCCGGCCAGGTTTAGGTGAGTCTTGCTCTCCTCTCTCTTCTAGAGATGTTTATACCTCTTTGATGACCTAAAGAACTAGTTTGGGTGCCGGAATTGCAGGTTTGGTTTTTGAATTCGGGTTGGTGCTTCGGGGCGTTTTCCGGCCGATTCAGGCCAAATTGGCTCAACTGTCAGGTATAAAAGACGTTTCACTCCCTTCAATCTACAACTTTGATGTTTTGAGTTTTCTCAAATTCGGAAGTTGGTAGTGGCGCTTGGGGCCCACTCGACGCCGCCCGTGGTGGCGCGTGGGAGCGCGTCTGGGTAGTGTGAGAGCTTTGGTTGCTGTGTTAGCTAGTCCTTGTAGTTGCTAGTGTGTTGATAGTGGGAGCGCGTCTGGGTAGTGTGAGTGCTTTGTTCATGGTGTTTGTTAGGTCGGAAACTTAGAAATAAGTTTGATCTTGGAGGTAGTATGGTGGTTGTTGAGTGTCCAATGACCTTGGGAGGTCTTGGAGGAAGGATTGCCCTTCTTTGGGCAACATTTAAGTTAAGGGTACTTTGATCCTTGTTGTGAATTTTTACTAAGGTTTTTAATTGTGTAATTTTAGGTGATTTATAAGGTTGTGGTTTAGCTTGGCTATTGTGTTTTGCGGAAAACGCAGCTGGATTTGAGGTGAGTAAAATCTCACCAAGGTTCACTTTGTGACCTATTTATTTATGGTTATTATGATGATGATATGATGATGATTATTATGATGATGATTATGATGATTATGATGATGATAATGTTGATGAAAATGTTGATGATGATGATGATGATGTTGATGATTTAAAAATTATGTTTTTCTTTTGTTTGTTTTAAAATATATGAGCTTAATCGCCAACGGCTCATGGTAAGTGAAAACAAGTTTTCAGTTAAAAATATAATCTTTCAAATGGACTTCTGATCATGTGTGTCTTAGTGGTGATTGTGTGCATTAGATTAGGAGCCTTCATGGTGGACCGGGAACCAAGCCTTGGTCGGGTGATTGGTTACGGTCAGTTTAGAGCTCTAGTCTGTATGTCGGTACTTCATGGGGGATGACTATGTGTTGACGAACCTATGAGTATGTGTTTGTTTGATTACTTATGGGGGATAACTAAGTGTTGACGAACTCATAAGTAAGAGTTGAGAAGTGATTGTGTGATATTCTTACGTGTTGTCATTTAAATTGTTTGCTTTGAGTATCTCTTGAACTATGTTTTTTGTAGGATTGCATTTATGATTTGATTGATTGTGAATTGTTGTGTTTTCTTATTTACTCATTTTTGAATTCTCTTGCTTTTAGGCGATTCCTGAACTAAGTTACTAAATGCAGAAATTTTCGATTTTTATCTTATGTGATGTTGGGTTGAGTTCTTTAAATGTAGATTTACTCATACGAGCTATTAAAGCTTACCGGGTTTGTTATTTACAACCCGGTGCACCAATTCCTAGTGTAGGGGTTAGACCTGCGGGTGTTGATTAGCAGGGTTGAGGCGGAGGCATAGTGGCAGGTTTTTAGTCTCTGTGCACTTTATTTTATTTTGTTATGACAGTTTGTTTTAAGCTCATGTGAGCGACTTTATTATTACTAGATTTTTGAAGTTAATGTAATTAAATAGGTTTAATGTTTAACTCGATTGATGAGTATGTTGACATTTACACTTCCAGTATTTGATTTTAGTTTGGAAGTTGTTGAGCAGGTTTTAGGATATTAAGATTTTGAGTTATATCACGCCCAAATTTTTGAAAATTTATCCTTAAAAAATTGGGGTGTGACATGTATCCTTGAACACGATTGATCTATTGGTCTTTCTTCTGGTGTGATGAACTTCCATTTATGTTTGCTGCTGTGATCTGAATTTCGCTCAATGTGTATTATGCTGGCTGCTCGGCTTTGAATTTTCTCAATTCGCAGTGTCTTATACTTGCTACTGGGATTTGAATTTCCTCAATAACCACAGCGCTTGATTGATGGTGTATATATGAATATGAATTGCTTGTAAAGGATTGGATTCAGTAGTGATATAACATGAAATTGTGTGGCTTGTTTTGTTGTGGCTTGTTGTAATTGTCGTCGTTATCACATAACATAGCTTGTTTATTGTAGAGATTGATGTATCTCACCTTCTTGGGTTGTTTCTCTTTCATATGGCTTCTAATATTTATTGTTGTAATTGTGAAAATGAATAATATCATTGCTTGGCTTATATTTAAATTTTGGTTTCTTAGCTTGGCTTGAACATGCTACTGACACTTTCAGTAATATGTTTGGCTATGCTTTATTTGCTTGGCTTATGTTTGTGTTGGTTTCATGGTTTACTTTTGCTTGGTCTGGCTTGACTCTTCTTTTTATTGGAGTTGTGTCAGTCATGCTTGAGGATTTCTTGGCGCATACGAGCTTCGCAAGAGAGAATTTATGTGTTTGGCATAGTTGTCTTAGTTGTGATTAATTTGGTATATGCATGAGGTGTTTTATGTAGTAGCTTGACATGATGTTTAGGATAGGCATAAGTGCATTGCATGGTTGATGACAATGATTTTGGTATGAGGCTAGGCTTTAACAAGTAGTGTCCAAGGGCTACAAGTATTTGTTGCTTGGTAAGAAGTAGAAAAGTGCTTTTGGTTTGGCTAGCCTGAAAAGAGGTTGTTTTAAAATATTTGGTAGGGTTAAGCTTGAAAATAGGCTAGCATGTTGGCTAAAAAGATGGTCACCATACTACGGTAAAAGAAGAAGCCATTAATTTGAGGTATAAGGCCTGGTAGTGGTTCATGTTGCTTTTACAGCAGTGTTTGGTTTATCTGGTATTTTGCAATTGTCTTGCTTGATTGTTCTCTGAGTGATTCTGCTTGGTAAGAGAATGAACTTGCATGATGTATGTTTGCTAGTTTGCATCGGTAAGGAATTACTCAATTAGCTAGGCATGTGTTTTGATGTAAGGAGCTTGTGACTTTAATTACCTAATATTAGTACATCAGTACTGACATGTGCTTAACTGAATTTTCTTGGCATGAGTCTAACTTGGGTTTCAAATGCATATAAAGTCTTGCTAGATATATGAGAGCTTGGTCTAGCTTGTCATTTGTATGCTTCTCGTGAATTCTTTGTTGGATGCACGACATTAGAGAAAAACTTGGCATGGATTGGAGTTTGCATGTATGCTCAATGCTTAAAATTTTTGCTTGGCATATGCTTGTTTAAATATATAATTTTTTTCTTGGCATAAGCTTGTTTAAGTATCGGCTTGTTATTCTTGGTCGTGGATCAGCTTGGCATGAGCATGAGCTTGGCATAAGCCTGAGCTTGGCATGAGTATGTGCTTGGCAAGAGCATGAGCTTGGTAGGAGTATAAGCTTGTGCTTGGCCTGAGCGTGTGTTTTGCCTGAGCATGTGCTTGGCATGAGCATGAGCCTGACATTGTATAGATGAAATTTTAATAATCTGACCGTCATAGGAACCAATCTATTTCATCTTTTTGTTCCAAAGTCGTTCGTGTTGTCTTGAATGAGTAGAACAACGGTCTTTTGTAGCATGATAGTGCTTTATAAGGATTACTTAGCATGTAGTGAGAGGTAGATTCAAATACTGAAGATATGATACTGCAAATTTTGTGAGTAGTTGTGCTTGATATGAAGCGAGTAGCATATGGAAAATCGAATCCTGAATAAATGCTTGTTGATTGAATAATGCCTTGCTTGCTCAATTAATCTGAATCTGATTGAGTTTCTTCAAAAAGAATGATTGGTATTTTTAAGCTTCGGTGCCTCTGTGGATTTATGTATGTATGTCGACTTCATTTCCGGCAATGAATCTGATCTAGTGATGCTAGAGCTTTGATTGTATTGTCATGAATAGCCTTTGGCAAATTTTGATATGTGATTGTGGAAAATCCTTCAGGCAGGATGTGAAGTCTGCTGTTGGGATTATTATTTATGCTGTGTTGTTGGGAACATGCCAAGGTTGGCATGAGCACAAGATTGACATGAGCAATTGAGCATTTGAGGCTTATGCTTGGCATTTTAGGGGATTTATTCATATACGAAAATGCTTCATGAACTTTGCGGCAACTTATCAAGTATGTTTTAATTCCCAAAACCATTGAATGCTTTGTTGTTAACGGCAGCACCATGAATCTTCTTTTTCTGTCTTTCTTATCTCTATTATGAAGGCGATAAGACAACTTCTTGGCGTGAAGGATAGTTTTCAGGAGCTCTCTTTAGCTAGCATGGTGGTGAGTGGTGACTTGCATGGTTTCCTTGCTAGCAACTTGATCATAAGCAGGTAAAATATGTCGTATTGGCTTGGTTCCGGCAATGCTTTCCCTTTCTCTTCAAACTGATAAGGCACTTAAGCAACTTGATTTGCTTGAATCGCTTGGTACATTGTTTGAGTCGCATGCTTAAACCATTTTGCTTGGATGCTTCGGTCTCTGTGCAAGGACTAAATTTAATCCATTTTGCCTTATTGACGCAAAGAAACACACTTATGATCTTCCCTTATCATTTTTTTTTCTTCAAGGTGAAAACTGTGCTTGAGATGTATTCTTGAAAGACTTGTTTACATATTTGGCTTGTATATTTTGCTTGTTGTGCCCGATATTAATATGCTTGGGATTCGTCGGGATCTAGTAATTGCTCTTTCCTTTAAAATTTTTTTTGTTGCTGGTTAGTTATATGGAGTGATGCAGTAGGTATGATAACATTTTGAATAATAGGCACTAAATTTGGTGATAGATTGAATATGAAGAAGCTAATTGTGTAGAGTAATAAAGGCTTGAAATATGGTTGTAGATGCTTTTGTAGAGTGATAAGGCTTAAAATATGGTTGTAGGTGCTTGTGTAGAGTAATGAGGCTCAAAGTATGATATTGGTTGTTGAAATTTTTATGTGGGAAGCGGTATCTGGGTTTGTATATGTACTGTTGTTGGGGCAAAAATAAGAAATATACCTGCCTGGTTGGAATTTGAGTAAGAAGTAGGTATATGCTAGATGTTAAAAACTTGAAATCATAACATGTAAGAGCTTGTATAGTGCTTGCATTGCTGGATTATTAATGCCTGCATTTGTATCTTCTCCATTTATTTTCTTTCCTTCAGATGGTCTTTTTCGTTGCTTGGCTTTGCATTTGAATATTGCATGGCTTGAGTTCACTTTGAGGAGTACCTTATTTTCATAGCAACTGAGCATTTAAAGGCTTGAAAACAAAGTTCCTTACTGGCAGCAAATACCAGTAGTAAAACTCAGCGGCCCAGCCCCAAGTATGAACATATAGCACAAATGCATGCTTGCTTTCATTATTGAGTCATTAGGATCAGCATGAGAATGATATGATTGTTAGCACACTACTGGAAAAAAGCTCTTAGGCGACGGAATAGTTCTGTCGCCTAAGTAACAAAATCCGTCGCCTAAGATCTGTCGCCTAAGTAGAGTGAGGTAGGTGTCTGGGCGACGAAAAATTGATTTCCGTCAAGTCAAAATTATTTAGGCGACTGATATTGTTTAATGACAAAAAAAAATATTTTTCTCCTAGGTGACGGAATCACTGGATTCCGTCGCTAAAGTGAAAAAAAATAAAAAATAAAATAAATGGGCGCGGAGTCAGCTGGCACAAAGGGTGTGCGGAGTCCGCTGGCACAAAAGGTGTGCGGATTCCCTTGGCAGAGAAGGGCGCGGAGTCCCCTGGCACAAAGGCGCGCGGACTCCACTGAAAGAGAAGGGCGCCCAGGAGAGGCAGGAAGCGAAGAAGAAGGAGAGGGGCAGAGGGCGAAGAAGAAGGAGTGGCAGAGGGAAGAAGAAGGAAAGGCAGAGGGCGGCGAAGAAGAAGGAGAGGCACATGGAAGAAGAAGGTGAGGCAGAAAGGGAAGAAGAATGTGAGGTAGAGGGCGAAGAAGAAGGATCGAAGAGGTAGAGGGAAGAAGAAGGAGAGGCAGAGGTATGCGTGGAAACTGGGTAGAGAAAGGAGGGAGAGAGAATATATAAGGAAAGTTTGAAAAATTTGGTTCAAATTTTTCTAAAATTTTTGGAGGAAAAGGAGGCACTAAAAATTTCTGTACTTAGGCGACGAAAAGTATATACGAAAATTTCGGTACTTAAGATATTAATAATTTTATTTATTTTTAAAATAATAATTCTGTCGTCTAAGTAAATTTTTTCGTCGTCTAAATCAATCTTAGACGACGGAATACATTTTCGTCGCCTAAATGAATAAATTTTATTTTTTATAAAAAATAATAATTTCGTCGCCTAATCAATTTTTTCCGTCGTCTAAATCAATCTTAGACAAAGGAATACATTTCTGTCGCCTAAGTGAATAATTTTTTTTTTATTTTATTTTATAAAAATGATTTCGTCGCCTTAGTACATTTTCTGTCTCCTAAATTACCACATAGGCGATAGACACTATTCCGTGGCCTAGGTGGTAACTTAGGAGACGGAATCGTATTCCGTCGCCTAAGAGGTTTTTTCCACTAGTGGCATGGAGAATTTTGAGAAAATTCAGCCTTAGATGTGTGATATATATGGTGACGACGATTCTTTATTAAGCATGAGTACTAACTCGGACATGACATAACCACCTTGAACAATAGCATGAGGTTTGGCTTGTTAGCTTGCTGAAAGAGGATACTTCCAATCATGAGCTTCTATTGGTTTGAGATTATTTTTTTTTGGGTAGGGAACGCAAGCTTTGTGTTAATTGCTTGACATATTCCTTCATCCACATGAATAAAGGCCAGCATGAAGGTTTTGAGTAAGTGAAGAAAGTTACTAATGCAAGGGAGCAGACTTATGATCCTCCCTTCTCTTTTTCAACAGATAGAATGTTGTGTTTGAAGTTTCTCTTCACCTCTTATGCTTGGCTGAAAGACTTATTTTCAATCTTTGCATGTGCGTGTTTGACATGCATGTGCTTGAAATATTGATTCTGATTCAAACCAGTAAGCTTGAGCTGTGCAATAGACTAAATGTATGGTGTATTTGATATATATGGGTAGAGCTGTTTGAAGTATTGTTGGGATTTGGATTTTGGATTGATATAGGAGCTGGTTATGGTATATAACAACAATGATGACTAGCTTGAACTTTCTTTTGCTTTGAGATGAGAAAAACTTGATGCATGAGTATGAGGCTCTAAATTTTGTGATGGATGAACTGTTGGTTAAGAGATGCATGAGTATGAGGCTCTAAATTTTGTGATGGATGAGCTGCTGGTTAAGAGATGTAAAAGCCTGATTTGATTCTCCCTCTTTTTTTGTTCAGATATATAGGAAAAACTTGATGCATGAATATGAGCCTCTAAGTTTTGTGATGGATGAGCTTCTGGTTAAGGTAACTATTAGCCCCCAAGTGCAGTAACTTGATCAAAAGTACCATATTTGACCTTATTAACATGTTTTTCTGGCGATGTGTATCACTTTGAAAGTGAGGTGCTTGTGCTTGTGCTCACGACCATTGCTGTGAAATTGCTTGGATTTAGATCAAAGAACATATGCATGTTGCTTTTGTGGGAGGAATTTTATCTAGACAAATAGATTGATATAGGTAAAAGATCTCTAGAGCTTGAGTATTGCTTGGTAAGATTTAGTGAAAGGGTATGTTAAATAGGCTTGAAATGCTTAAAATGTGGCTAAAATTTTTATGTATAGCTGATGATTCTAATGTTTACAGGGGTGTTGATAGCAAGTTGCTCCCAGCGGTGAATGTAAAGATGATGAATAAACATTGACTTAATATATGTTGGAGCATGGGAGAAGGTAGCCCCCGAGATGAAAGATAAATAGTTTCAGGAAAAGTCTCAAACAATGAGCTGAAGAGGAAAAACTACGGCTTTAATACTTTTCATTAGCAAAATATGTATGGCTTTTGAGGAGATAAGCAAGATATGTTGTCACTAATATACTTTTTTCGGGTGTAAATCAGAGGTTCACAAAAGACTGAAAATCATGAAGTCGAATCTGGTTTTTCAAAATGAAGAACAAAAAGGTATGTTCTTACTGAACTCGTTTGCATCATTTTGAACTGTTCTAGTTGACTCTGTTTGCTGTTGTTGTGACATTCAAGGCATAGATGATTTAAGGAAAGATATCATGCATCCATGGAATAAGAGCATGAAATATGTGCATAGAATGCTATCGTGAAAATGAGGAGGTCATGACTTAAACCACAACATGCTTTTGAATTTCATTACGCAAAACCCCCCAAGTTTGCATGATGCTTGAATATAGGCTTAACTAAATGTTGCTTGTTGTTTGATTAAACATTGATTGCTTGTTGGAATGATTTTGGCGTGACTGAGTATTTGCTTGATGGAGTTTCGTTTGCATGTTCCAATGATTTCCTTTAAAGTGTGTCTAGTATTTGAAATCAACATATGGTTAAGCTTCAGGAAAGAGCATGAATGGATTGACTGACTTTCTTAAGATGGGGATTTTTTTTTTACTTGAAGGTTTTGAATAGATAAACACGTGCTGCAGTAAGAAATAGTTCACTACAGCTCACAACGAACTAATGAAAGTACCAGCCTGATTTGATGAATAATATGATATGTGGCTCTTGCCTGTTGAATCATCGCCTTTATTGTGTTGGAATATTTACTCTGTTGTGTAAAAGAGTACTTTTTCTGGCAGTGCATATATTTTTTTTTTTGAAATAGGCATGTCAGCGACAAGAACATTCAAATGCCTGATTGCTTGTTTTGGAAAGGGTTTTAAATGCATGATGCTCATGTCTCTGAATTTTCTTGCCTACTGCAGTGATCCATGAAGCTGATTATTTTTATAGATCATAATCCACTCACATAACAACATAAACTTGACAATCTCAAGCATGAAGTGCAGCTTCCTTGGTTGCAAGCATCAAAGACAAAGTGAAGGTTCTAAAAGTAAAAAGACTCAAGTTCAGTGTCGATTGATGAGGTTAATGAAGAAAAGGAACTGAGATGAACATTTTATTTGTGGATTAAGTTGCTCTCAAAATATAAAATGCTTCGACATAGCTTGATAATGCTTGGTTTTTTTCTTTTTGTAGAGTGTTTGTTTCCTTTGGTTCGGATCTGGAAGAGCAACAAATTAGTGACAAGGAGAGGTTTATTTTGCCTGACTAGAAGTGACTTACTGTTTAGGATGAGGCATATGTGGTTGGCCTAATTGGATTTGCATTATATATCTATTTGAGAGGATAAAGCGAATCTTGTTGACATTTTAGACACAAGATTCAACCGAACCAAATTTGGGACAAAAGCATGAACTGGCGATGAAGTTGATTCTTGTGGTTTGCCTGGTTTCGTCAAAGCCTCGAGGTGAGATAGATTTTCATATCGAAGCTTGAACATTGAGTGAACAAATTTGATTATGACAGCTTGCATGATTCCTGTTACAGAAACTCAGGGATTGAAGCCTCATAGTTAAATGATAAACAATAAGCTTATGTTGCAATGAGGTTTTTGCATGTTCATCAAGAGAACTCCTCTTGACTGTGTCTGTTAAAGTATCATCAGAGGTAAAGCATGAGTCTACATGGAAAATTTCTGGAGTAAAGAGTGATGCTGTTAAGGAAGCTCAAGTATAAACACAGCTTAGTCCCCAGCGGAGTCGCCAAAAATGTGGAGGGCGCTTTTGATGAAGGGTGATACGGCAGTGAGACAAGCATGGTTGAGCCCAAAATATGTCCCCTTTGTTTGAGTTAGCGAAAACTAGGCCCAGAAAGCTTTGAAGGATTGAGAATCCTAGGAAGCTTGCTGTTGTGTTATTCCGGCGACACTTTCTTCATTAACGGCAGTGATCTGTAACTATGTTTCTTTCAATGAAGGACTTTGCAAGATGTGCATGGCGTGGGAGCTAGAAAAACATGAGTTTCAGAAGAAGAGAACCCAGTTGTGTTTCTAAGGTAAGGATTGAGGTATATGAGATAAGAGACTGGGGATAGATATTGGTGGATTGCTTGAACTTACTACTTGGTTTGCATATGTGCTTTTGGGGTTGTATTTGAATCTGGAAATGGATAAGGGCTTGAGAAAGAAGAAGAATGGTGGAGGAATAGTGCTAGAGAGCATGCTAGCCTCCCTCCTTCTGGGTGTTGTCATTGGTTGATACATTGGTTGATAACAACGCACAACTATTTATAAGCAATAACAGCAGCTAAAAGAATCTTGGATGAACCTTTAAAATATCCACTTGGTTAAATATGTGTATTGGATATTGTAAAGTATTTTGGTTTGTCAGGATGTGTCTAAAGTTGGCTTTGAAATGTGTGATTGTAGGATAGGCTTTAATTTGGCAGATTTGCTGCAGGAAAATCTGCTGCTGGAATTTTGCTTTTGTTTTGCCTTTTGCCTGGGTTTCTGGTTAGGGAATGTGTGGCTGGAAAAATATATTTTATTATTTGGTTAGGATTAAGAATCCTATGCTAAAGTGGATCTTAAAGGGTTTGTGATTGGCTTTTAGGCTTGGCTTTTGAGCCTCTCTTCTTCATTTATTCGTATTAGGAGTTAGGTCGTTGGGCATGAATTTCGGTCCCAAGTCCAAAATTACTAACGATCCTAAAACTAATAGCTGTCCTCATGCTTTTCCGTTACCTTTCACGCCACACTCATTCTTGAAAGCCTCAAAATGCATGAATGTGGCTTGGGTCCACATGCATGGCTTGATATTTGTGTGAATTGGGCTTGACGAATTAATCGGGCCTACTAGCTGGATTTTTAGGCCTCAACACAAAGAAAAATGGATCAAATATTTAAAAAGTATGATAGTTTTTGTAGAGTATATGTAGATGACATACTTACACATGGAAAAAATAGAAATGAGCATAGGAAGCATTTAGAAATAATTTTGCAAGAATTTATAAACAATGGTATCATTATTAGCAAAAACAAAATAGACTTGGAAAAACAAGATATAGAGTTCTTATGACAACTTTAACAGACTCTCTATTTTATCTTGTAGCTATTTTAGAGAGCGTGTTTAGTTTTTTTTGATATTTTTGGAGCTTCAACAGACTAGCCAAAGTTTATCTATTAGAGCATCTTTAACAATGCTAGCCATTTTTGAGTTAAATTTTAGTCAAAATTAGCTAAAATGTCATTTTGGCTAGCCACTTTAGAAATGCGGCTGCATCAATACTCTCTATTTTAGCTAGCATTACATCAACATTATTCTTTAAATAATGATGACGTGGTTAAAATATATTTATATATCACATAAAATATCTTATAAGGAATGTATTAAATTATAGCTAACCTCATCTCAGTCATATCGCTCTCTATATTTAGCTAGCGAGATAGCTAAAAGTCATAATAACTAAACCTTGGCTAGTCTACTGGAGCTCCGAAAATATCAAAAAAAGTTCAACGCGCTCTATAAAATAGTTAAAAGTTAAAATTGAAAGTCTGCTAAAATTGCTCTTAGCAATGCTAGCCATTTTTTAGTTAAATTTTAATCAAATTAACTAAGATGTCATTTTGGCTAGCCACTCTAGAAATATGATTGCATCAATACTCTCTATTATAGCTAAGATTACATTAACATTATTCTTCAAATAAAGATTAAATAGTTTAAATATATTTATATATCACGTAAAATATCTTACAAGAAATGTATTAAATTATAGCTAGCCTCATCTAAGTCATCTCGCTATATATATTTAGTTAGCGAGATAGCTAGAAATCATAATAGCTAAACTTTGGCTAGTCTGCTGGAGCTCCGAAAATATCAAAAAAAGTTAAACACGCTTTCTAAAGTAGCTAAAAACTAAAATAGAGAATCTATTAAAGTTGTCATTATGACTTTTAGCTATCTTGCTAGCTAAATATAGAGAGCGAGATGACTCAGATCAGGCTAGCTATAATTTAATACATTCCTTGTAAGATATTTTATGTGATATATAAATATATTTAAATTATTTAATCTTTATTTGAAGAATAATGCTGATGTAATGCTAACTAAAATAGAGAGCATTGATGCAGTCGCATTTCTAAAGTGGCTAGCCAAAATGACATTTTAACTAATTTGACTAAAATTTAACTAAAAAATGACTAGCATTGCTAAAGATGCTCTTAGGCATTTACATTAAATAAGGAACAATACAATTACAAGAGCATATAGCTAAGAAAGTTGTAGAATTTCCTGATAGATTAGAAGGAAAAGCAGTTACAAGCATTTTTAAGATTACTAAATTATGCTAGAAATTTTCTTCCAGACTTAGGAAGAAAAATAACAGTTTTGCACAACATGACTAACAAAATTGGCCAAAAATATTTTAATACTGAAGATATTAAATTAGTTTAGCGAATTAAACAAGAGATTACTAAACTTAAACCTTTAGCATTACCATCAGATACTAGTTACAAAATAGTAGAGACCGATGCATCAGCATTAGGTTGGGCATGAATTTTATATCAGAAAAAGCATAAAGAATTACCAAAATATGATGAGCAAATTTGTAGGTATGCATCAGGTAAATTCAATGAGATAAAATCTCAAATACCAGCAACAAATTTGGAAATATTAGGCATAATTAATTCCCTTGAAGCATTTTCTTTATTCTTACACGATGAAATATTTACAATTAGAACTAATTGTCAAAATGTTGTTTCTGATTACAATAAAATTACAACTCATAAGCAAGCAGCCTGTAAATAGGTAAATTTTGTAGATTCTATTACAGGAAATGGGTTTAGACCCCAATTTGAGCATATTAAAGGAACTGATAATATATTAACAGATATCTTATCAAGACTTTATTTTTGATACAGATATGCAATTCTCAAGAGCATTAGCATTAGCATCTTCTAGCAATAGACGAGCATCCAACTATGTACCATTCAATGCAACACCTTAGTAAGCTTACCAATCAATGAGCATAGCAGCAAGACCACAATTAAGGCAAGCAATTCCTACTCACATATATATATGGTAATATACATGTTCAAGAAGTCATGAATCTAGAATACATGTATAATACCCATGAGCAAATAATTACTGATCAAGCAAAAGGTTTTACTAGATAATTTATGGAGTCTTAGGAACCAACCACCAAACATGGTTATATGATAAGTGCGTTTTTACGCCATGATCTTAATGGATTTTCACCCCCATTTATACTTTGTTTGTGCCTTAGTATAGTCGTTTTTACTTATTTTAGAGTCAAGAGGGTTTTTCTGTAGAGTTGTGACTACTAGCCATTTTTATACAGAAAATTGCACTTAAATGATGAAAACTGTTTTTGGACTATCACTTGGACGTTTTACCGTGATTCGTTATTGTGTTACCTTGTCAGTTTTGATGTATCTTGTTTAAATGTGCAGAAGACAGGTACATGAACGTTACGTATCAAGAATCATGGTGAATGGACTCATGAATGACAACAAGTGAGGCCACGGAAAAGGAAGGAACACTTCTAGACATTGTTTTTGGTCTCGGACAGAATCTGCAAGAAAACGTACATCTACTTTGGAAAATCATATCTCGAGATCTAAGAGGAGTTAGAAGGCGTGCCACATATGGAATCAAAGCTGTGTGTGTCTACTTTTCAACCCCATTTGGATCGCAGAAATCGGAGTTGAGACGAAGGAGTTATGAGCAAAACAGTGGACAGAGGTCAGGCTGCAAAACTGGGCAGAAACTGCCTAAGTTGTCTAACGAGTTTTGGGAGATGATTCTTCAACAAAAGGCTTCCCAAATTTGTCAAGAGATGTATCAAGACCTTAATGAAGTGTTAGGAAGCTGGAAAAAAGAAGAATAATATTCGAAGAATGCATCATGGCAGCCGAAACAACCAAGTATGGAGCTTTTCCGGTCAAACCGGGAAAGTCTGTCCTTGCCGAGTTTGTCCATGATTTCGGCTGCCTATGAGCCCAAGAACGTGTGTATAAGGCCTACATGGATCTAATAACATGTAGAGGAGTCCAAGAAATCAGAAATCCAAGGTCCAAGTCGAAACCCTTGTCAAAGAAGAAAGAAGAAACCAAGTCCAAGAAGGATTTCAAGTCCAACAAGGGTTGTGTCTCCTTGAAGCTCCCGAATTCTCTAGGGTTTCTCTTTGATTTTTCTGTATAAATAGACATGTATAACTCTTAATTTCGTGTCTTTCAATTGCTCAAAACATAGTATAGCCAAACTCTACCCAAAAACCTCTCAAACACAGAAAACACAAGCTGCTGCCGCCCCCGTTTCCATCCACTGCCGACCGCACTCTTCCACCAATTTCATCCTTCATCCTTGCCGAACTACATAGGTTGGTTAAGGATGAATACTTTCATGGTTTGTGTATGTATTTTCTGTGTAAAGACAGTTCTTATTGATATATATATGTATTGGTTTTCGGTTTTGCACAATAAGCATGTTTATGAACTCTTCTTTGTGATTTGCATATGAATATGTTTGTTATGTAACGATTTAGATTGCATGTTAGGATTATGATTTAGTTTAAGTTGTTTATGTTTGTGTGTTTAGTAGATGTCAAATTGATTAATTGCTTACCTGATCACATAATCGAACCTAAAGATAGTCTTGTGCACGGATGTTTCTAAGGGGGGAGTTTAATATGCCGTAGTAATCTAGGGTTGAGTTCACCGCGTCGGGCTCTCGATTTTAGTTGCTGCATAGGGTGGTAGGGTAAGTGGTTTACATGCTAATAGGATGAGTGACGACATACCTAGGATCATGTCTCCAACGACTCGTGAACGGTAAGTGTATTTTGTGTTAATGTGATGCGCGTCGTAAGCATTAAACAAGATGACACATAAACTTAGGATGATGCGCGTCGTAAGTTCTAAGTTACATGAGAAGTCGTAAAAAGTTGGAATTAATTTGCATCTATGATAACATAAACGTAATAACTTGATCTTTCATAAAACTTATGTGTTTTCTAATCGGTGTTTGCTATATTTTGTGCTTGAGTATTGATTGACCGATGTATGTAAATATTTTACTTCTTTTCTTTATGTTTCGAACCACCTTATACATCCCCCATTTAAAATCGTAAATATGTATATATGTTTATAATTATATATGTGTGTTATACTTGTATAGTTGTGACAGAATTGTACTTGTATGCTTATTTTACATTTGTGAATATTACTAACTTATTTTAATGCAGATATAATCCTTCCCTAGTGTCCCCGGCTAGAACGATACCCTACTTACTAATACTACACGATAGGGTTTTTAATTGCACAGGTCAACTTTTGGCCTCGTCAGTTTTTGGCGCCGTTGCCGGGGATGCTAAAAAGGATTTATTCATGTATTTATGTCTATTTAACTAACATTTTTTCTGTTTTGTAGGATGTGTTGCCGAGCTTGGCATTGCCAAGCATGGCATTGCCGAACCTTAATGTCTTACATTGCCGAATGTTTATATATGTGCCTATGTGTTATTTGAAAATTGTTTTTGTAAAATTTTGTTTAAGTAGGTCGACATTGTTAGTAAAGTTTAGAATTTTTATATGGCTTCTTGTTTTGGAATTTCTAAAGTGATCCATGTCAGGTGGAGCCACCTATTTTAATCATAACCTAATCCCCTCATACGAGCGACGCTTGTCGGATCCGTTTTTATGAGGTTGAGGGCGGTTTTGATTAACATAGGGTGACTGGTCTAAGGATCCGAGTTTGTTCCATATGGAATCCGCTCGACTTAGCCAAAAGCTCGGGTCGTAGCATAACTTCACTTTAGACGTTCGAAAACGAGTTGGCATATCTAAATTCTCTACTTGAATGCATGTCAATGGCCGAAGATTTTCTCTTTTGTATAAGTGCCGAACCTAGTAATGGACTAGGCTAAAAACCGATTGTATGATTTTTATATATTAAAGTTGTTTTATAATTTCTAAAGTAAAACGTGTTAGGTGGGGTCACTTGTGTTAATCTTAGCCTAAACCCCTCTTTTGAGCGATGCCTCTTCGAGTCTTAGACTCTTAAAGGCAACTTAGCTTGTTTGAGGTTGAGGGCGGCTTTGATTAACACAAGCGCCTGGTCTAGGGATCCGAGTTTGTTCCAAGCTGAGTAAGGGTCGTGTGTCATTGATAAGGAACACAGATTTGTCTAATTGGATCTCAAGGTCATTGACTGTCATCTCTTCTCTGTGAAGGGGACGATAGGGGGTTCGCCCTCCGTGACCACAAACGAGTCCTGCCTGATTCCTGTAGGGGGTTCGCCCTCCGTGACATTCGTCTTCTGAAACCACGGAATCCGCTCGACCTAGCCAAAAACTCGGGCCGTAGCATAAACCTTACTTTAGACGTTGTAAAATAACTTGATATATAATCATCATACATTATGGTTCGAAAATTTACCCTCTTAACTTATCATGGTATATAGGACGAAGCAAAACACTACCTTGAGCTGTTCAAGCTCATTGCACACTGGTCTTCACTGTTCCACGTACCATAAAGTTAAGAGTTAACAAAATAAACTAGCAACTTTTATTTAGGTTGCCGACATATGTGCTTAAGTGACAACTTTTAACTTGTTTAATGATTGCCAAGTTACATACTTTGCTTTGTGGCCACATTGCCAAGATTTTACCAATGCCGAGTTTGGCATGCCAATGCCGAGTTTGGCATGCCAATGCCGAGCTTGTCATATAACTTGTTTGAACGTCACTTTTGTACTTGCTAACTTGATCTTGGCCGTGATGATGATGATGTCGTGTGTGGAGGAGCTGCCGCGCAAGGGAATGCCAACCAAGGGGCTGCCGAGCATGAACATGCTACCATGCAGGGTGGGAATGTCGAGCCAAGTGGGAGGAATGCCGAGCAAGGAACAGCCGAGCAGGGGACTGCCGAGCCTACACAACACCGAGATCAAGGTACCGAGCAACACAAGCAAGCTAAGCCAAGCAAGGGAGACTTGGAAGCTATGAAGAAAAGGGCTCTTGAGAAAGACCCTGCTGCCATGGAAGGAAGACATTCGGCTGCCAAAGATGCAGCCATGCCGAGCACTTGTTGTATACCCTTCCCCTCACATTTCACCAAGAGCAAGCAAGCCAAGTCCGACGAAGAAGTGTTAGATGTTTTTCGAAAGGTGAATGTCAACATCCCCTTGTTGGAGTGTATTAAACAAGTATCGAAGTATGCAAAGTTTTTGAAGGAGCTTTGCACCACAAGAAGACACACAAGGGAGAGAAAGGTTATGAGCATGAGCGAGACCGTGTCCGCCGTGCTACAACGCAAGATGCCGCCAAAGCTTAAGGATCCAGGAAGCTTTTCAATTCCAGTTGTCATTGGCACTACAAGGTTTGAGAAAGTGATGCTTGATCTAGGGGCTTCCATTAATGTCATGCCCTACTCTGTTTACTTGTCTCTAGGTCTTGGTCCACTTCAACATGATGACGTAGTGATCCAATTAGCGGATCGATCAAGCAAATACCCTAAGGGGTATGTGGAGGATGTCCTTGTGCAGGTTAATCACCTGATATTCCCTGCAGACTTTTATGTATTGGAAATGGAGGAGTCAGTTGATTCGACACAGCTTCTGCTAGGAAGACCCTTCATGAGAACCGCAAGGACCAATATCGATGTGGCTGGGGGTAATTTGACTATGGAGTTTGATGGTGAAGTCATTAAGTTCAACATCTTCGACACCATGAGACATCCAAGTGCCATTCAAGACGCCACTTTTCAAGGAGAAGGAAGAAGAGTCTAGGCTGACAGACTATAAACATTAAGCGCTGCATGAGAGGCAACTCATTTCAACCGTAGCTGTGGAGGAGCCATCACCGAGAGTTTGAATTTCTTAATCCCTTCACTGTTATTGTTGATATTTTTATGTATATATTTATTATGTGTTTTCGATCCCTACTTAGAGAATTATACATAACTTTGAGCTTACATTGAGGACAATGTAATTTTCTAAGTGTGGGGTAGAGATTACATAATAAATGTATATTTTATTTTTTGTGTTAAGCTCTAATTTTAAAATTCCGTTTTTTTTTATAAATATTTTTAATTGTTTTGAGTCTTATACCCTTAGAATGTCTATGATGAAAATTATCTTTTAAAATGCCTAATGGATGGTTGAACATTTATCTTAAGAAAATTGCAACTTTTCATGAATTTTGTAAAGTATGAACACTTGAGATTTTTAAAAGAAAAGTTTGCATGTTTTGTTATTTTGTTTCCATAACAACCTTTGTGAGATTTTGAGCCTAATATACTTTCTTTTTGAGTGATTAAATTCCATATCCTTTGAAAATTCACGTAAAGCCTCATTATTTTCATTATTCAATAACTATGTGTTATAGCTGTTTAATGGACTCTAGAATTTACTAGAACTTATTTATGTGATTTTCAAAGCTTTATAATCATAACTTGTTCTGATTTTGAATAGGATTGAAATTAATCTCAATTAGGATCACCACCAAAGCCAAAATAAGCCTGTGCCCATTTTTGTGCCCGTCGTGGGACTCCTTAGTAAAACCCATTTGAGCTTACATTAAGCCTATTCTTTCATCACCTTCAAACAGTTTGCTGTGCTTAGAATAGTTATCTTTCACCTTGTTGTCAAGACTTGGCAAAGAATTTTCGATGAAGCTGTGCTGTGATGTTAAAGAACAAGTGTGGGGTGGAGTTGAAGTGTGGGGTGAACACCATTCTTTTCCATAGATAATATGCCGAAACAAATGTGTTTTTGTCCGAAATATTTTCAAAAGAAAAGAATTTCCTAAACAAAAGAAAAAAAAAAGAAAATCGGAAAAAGATGAAAAAAAAAAGAAAGAAAGAAATTTCGGACAAGACAAAGAAAAAAATTCTAAGGCATTATTTAGATGGTGTTTTGTGGATTTGGAGTTGAAATTTTTTGAGGGTCCAAAGTTGTATATTTGACCCTTGTCCAATTCATGGAGTGGAGACATAAGGAGGGTGAAGCTTAAATTTGCTAAGTCTTGATATCTTACTATCACCACTTATATCCAAAAAAAATTCCTACCTTATGAAACCAAGCCCTATTACAACCCTTGAGATTATTTCATGATTCTTAAGATGACTAACTTTGATTTGTGGAGATTTTCATATAAGTAAGCATATGGTTTTGGTCCATTATTGCACTTAGTTATTAAATGAGGTTTTTCCAAGAAAAACGTTGTTCTCAAAAGAGCTTTTATTTCTTGAAATATGCAAGTTATTCGTTATTGATCATCTTTTCTCTTGCATAAACTTATGAGTGAAAACCATTTTTCGAGTGAAAAAAAGAAAAAGAGTGTACCTTGGAAAGGAGGATCAAAATTTCATTCATGTTTTACTTATAAATTTCGAAAATCTTGATTTTTCATGCTATAATACAAGTTTATGAACTTTTGCAATTGTGCTTTCACTCGAATGTTAAAACTTGAGATTATGCGTACTTAAGAATCTGAGACAAAATTTCTTAAGGGTATTAGAGTTTTTGTTAGTGTCGTTTTTTGTTTTTGTTTTTACTTTCAGTTAGAGTCGGTTTGCTAAGGGACTAGCAAAGCTTAAGTGTGGGGTAGTTTGATAAGTGCGTTTTTACGCCATGATCTTAATGGATTTTCACCCCCATTTATACTTTGTTTGTGCCTTAGTATAGTCGTTTTTACTTATTTTAGAGTCAAGAGGGTTTTTCTGTAGAGTTGTGACTACTAGCCATTTTTATACAGAAAATTGCACTTAAATGATGAAAACTGTTTTTGGACTATCACTTGGACGTTTTACTGTGATTCGTTATTGTGTTACCTTGTCAGTTTTGATGTATCTTGTTTAAATGTGCAGAAGACAGGTACATGAACGTTACGTATCAAGAATCATGGTTAATGGACTCATGAATGACAACAAGTGAGGCCACGGAAAAGGAAGGAACACTTCTAGACATTGTTTTTGGTCTCGGACAGAATCTGCAAGAAAACGTACATCTACTTTGGAAAATCATATCTCGAGATCTAAGAGGAGTTAGAAGGCGTGCCACATATGGAATCAAAGCTGTGTGTGTCTACTTTTCAACCCCATTTGGATCGCAGAAATCGGAGTTGAGACGAAGGAGTTATGAGCAAAACAGTGGACAGAGGTCAGGCTGCAAAACTGGGCAGAAACTGCCTAAGTTGTCTAACGAGTTTTGGGAGATGATTCTTCAACAAAAGGCTTCCCAAATTTGTCAAGAGATGTATCAAGACCTTAATGAAGTGTTAGGAAGCTGGAAAAAAGAAGAATAATATTCGAAGAATGCATCATGGCAGCCGAAACAACCAAGTATGGAGCTTTTCCGGTCAAACCGGGAAAGTCTGTCCTTGCCGAGTTTGTCCATGATTTCGGCTGCCTATGAGCCCAAGAACGTGTGTATAAGGCCTACATGGATCTAATAACATGTAGAGGAGTCCAAGAAATCAGAAATCCAAGGTCCAAGTCGAAACCCTTGTCAAAGAAGAAAGAAGAAACCAAGTCCAAGAAGGATTTCAAGTCCAACAAGGGTTGTGTCTCCTTGAAGCTCCCGAATTCTCTAGGGTTTCTCTTTGATTTTTCTGTATAAATAGACATGTATAGCTCTTAATTTCGTGTCTTTCAATTGCTCAAAACATAGTATAGCCAAACTCTACCCAAAAACCTCTCAAACACAGAAAACACAAGCTGCTGCCGCCCCCGTTTCCATCCACTGCCGACCGCACTCTTCCACCAATTTCATCCTTCATCCTTGCCGAACTACATAGGTTGGTTAAGGATGAATACTTTCATGGTTTGTGTATGTATTTTCTGTGTAAAGACAGTTCTTATTGATATATATATGTATTGGTTTTCGGTTTTGCACAATAAGCATGTTTATGAACTCTTCTTTGTGATTTGCATATGAATATGTTTGTTATGTAACGATTTAGATTGCATGTTAGGATTATGATTTAGTTTAAGTTGTTTATGTTTGTGTGTTTAGTAGATGTCAAATTGATTAATTGCTTACCTGATCACATAATCGAACCTAAAGATAGTCTTGTGCACGGATGTTTCTAAGGGGGGAGTTTAATATGCCGTAGTAATCTAGGGTTGAGTTCACCGCGTCGGGCTCTCGATTTTAGTTGCTGCATAGGGTGGTAGGGTAAGTGGTTTACATGCTAATAGGATGAGTGACGACATACCTAGGATCATGTCTCCAACGACTCGTGAACGGTAAGTGTATTTTGTGTTAATGTGATGCGCGTCGTAAGCATTAAACAAGATGACACATAAACTTAGGATGATGCGCGTCGTAAGTTCTAAGTTACATGAGAAGTCGTAAAAAGTTGGAATTAATTTGCATCTATGATAACATAAACGTAATAACTTGATCTTTCATAAAACTTATGTGTTTTCTAATCGGTGTTTGCTATATTTTGTGCTTGAGTATTGATTGACCGATGTATGTAAATATTTTACTTCTTTTCTTTATGTTTCGAACCACCTTATACATCCCCCATTTAAAATTGTAAATATGTATATATGTTTATAATTATATATGTGTGTTATACTTGTATAGTTGTGACAGAATTGTACTTGTATGCTTATTTTACATTTGTGAATATTACTAACTTATTTTAATGCAGATATAATCCTTCCCTAGTGTCCCCGGCTAGAACGATACCCTACTTACTAATACTACACGATAGGGTTTTTAATTGCACAGGTCAACTTTTGGCCTCGTCATTATAGGACTTGAGAAATTAGTGAGAGCATTGGCGCAAGAGTTTATGGACTATGACAAGACCATAAATCTCCTTTATTTTCAAATTGGTAGTCTTGAAGCTGATCAAGAGTCTTTGTCTACAAAGCATAATATCTTGCTAGGAACATATAGTAAATTAGTAGCAAAGCATGAAAAATTAGTTAATCTCTATGGAATAACTACTTTTGAAAGAGCAACTTACTAGAGCAATTGAACTTTAAGCAAAGGAAAGTAGTGAAAGATAATAAATCAGAAGCGGCAAAAAATCTTTGGGAGGACTACATGCATGATTATATAAATTGACCTGTTAATTTTAATGAGCAAGTGAGCATGTATACTCTGCAAGTTTTAACTCGAGATAATTTTAGGCAACATCCATATGTTAAAGCAATTTTCTGTCAAGACGAGCAAATGAAACTTTATAATCTACAGCAGGCTACAACAGTTCCTTTTCCATTTATTAAAGAATCCTCTATCAGGATTCGATGTTCATATCAATACGTTGTCATCCTAATAAAGTTGTTAATTATAAATCTTGGGAGCAAGCATAAATATGATGGAGCATAGGACTTTGCATTTTGAGCATGATAATCAAACAATCCAACTAACACCTGAGTTATTGCTAGAGCATGGATTTTTAACCAGAATATATTTTCAGCAGGATTATCATATTTATTCCTTTCTAAATGAGCTTAAGAGCATTATTTTGCAATGTGTTTAAAATCTAAGACGAAATGGGAGCAATATTGTCTTAGAAGTAAACAGTATTCCTCCAACATCATAGTAGCATTTATCCAGATCAAGTAAAGCACAACATCACCATCTTGAAAGGAGATTATACTATACCAGAAGTTGGACCAATCCTAGACAACAGCCCCACAATTGAAGATATTCAGAAATTTGGAGGTGCCTAGATATTGCATCACAAGATTTGGGATGACAACAATCTTAATCTTTTTTACCAAGACAAATACACCAAACTCTACAACAAACAAAGATTAAGCCGCCCTAAACCAGAATCAAATATCAAGAAATTCAAGCTCTATAGCAAGCCTTCTTTATGAAGCTGCTCATAAACCTCTTTGGTGGTCTTAAATTTCCAAATATTTGATCCTGGTTTAGGGCGGCTTAATCTTTATCTTTGCTTGTTGTAGAGCTTGATATATTTGTCTTGGTAAAGTAGATTAAGATGGATGTCCTCCCAAATCTCGTGCTGGGCACCTCAAAATTTTTGAATATCTTCAATTGTGGGGCTGTTGTCTAGGATTGGTCCAGCTTTTGGTATAGTATAATCTCTTTTCATGATGGTGATGTTGTGCTTTACTTGATCTAGATAAATGCTACTAGAGAATAATGCTGGAGGAATATTTTTTACTTCTAAGATAATTATTGCTCCCATTTCCTCCTAAATGTTGAAAACATTGCAAAATAATACTCTTAAGCTCATTTGGAAAGAAATAAATATGATAATCCTGCTGAAAATATATATTGGTTTAAAATTCATGCTCTAGCAGTAACCCAGGTGTTAGCTGAATTGTTTGATTATCATGCTCAAAGTGTAAAGTCCTATGCTCCATCATATTTATGCTTGCTCCCAAAATTTTATAATTAACAGCTTTATTAGGATGACAACGTATTGCTTTGCTATGAACATTGAATCCTGGTAGAGGATTCTTTAAGAAAAGAAAAAGGCATTGTTGTATAGCCTGCTACAGATTATAAAGTTTCCTTTGCTCGTCTTGACAGAAAATTGCTTTAACATATGGATGTTGCCTAAAATTATCTCGAGTTAAAACTTGCAGAGTATACATGCTCACTTGCTCATTAAAATTAACAGGTCAATTTATATAATCATTCATGTAGTCCTCCCAAAGATTGTTTGCTGCTTCTGATTCATTATCTTTCACTACTTTTCCTTGCTTAAAGTTCAATTGCTCTAGTAAGTTGCTCTTTCAAAAGTAGTTATTCCATAGAGATTAACTAATTTTTCATGCTTTGCTAATTTACTATATGTTACTAGCAAGGTATTATGCTCTGTAGACAAAGACTCTTGATCAGCTTCAAGATTACCAATTTGAAAATGAAGGAGATTTATGGTCTTGTTATAGTCCATAAACTCTTGCTCCAATGTTGTCACTAATTTCTTAAGTCCTATAACCATGTTTGGTGGTTGGTTTCTAAGACTATAAATTATCTAGTAAAACCTTTTGCTTGATCAGTAATTGCTCATGGGTACGTATTATATGACTTCTTGAATATGTATATTACTATATATGTGAGTAATATATGTGAGTAATATATGTGAGTAGGAATTGTTGGCCTTAATTGTGGTCTTGCTACTATGCTATTGATTGTTAAGCTTGTAGAGGTGCTGCATTTAATGGTACATAGTTTGATGCTCTCGTATTGCTCGAAGATGTTGATGCTCTTGAGAATTGCATATCTGTATCAAAGAATAAGTCTGGATAAGATATTTGCTGATGTATTATCCGTTCTTTTAATATGCTCAAATTGGGGTCTAAACCCATTTCCTGTAATAGAATCTACAAAATTTACTCATCTATGGGTTGCTTGTTTATTAGTTGTAATTTTATTGTAATGAGAAACAATATTTTGACAATCAGTTCTAATTGTAAATATTTCATCATGTAAGAAAAAAAAAATACTACAAGAGAATTAATTATGCCTAATATTTCCAAATCTGTTGTTGGTATTCGAGATTGTATCTCATTGAATTTACCTGTTGCATATCTATAAATTTGCTCATCAGATTTTGGTAATTTTTTTATGCTTTTTCTGATATAAAATTCCTGCCCAACCTAATGCTGATGCATCGGTCTCTACTATTTTGTAGCTAGTACCTAATGGTAATCCTAAAAGTTTAAGTTGAGTAATCTCTTGTTTACTTTGCTGAACTAATTTAATATCTTCAGTATTAAAATATTTTTGACCAGCTTTGTTAGTCTTGCTTAGGAAAACTGTTATATTTCTTCCCGAGTCTGTAATAAAATTTCCAGCATAATTTAGTAATCCTAAAAATGCTTGTAACTGCTTTTTATCTTCTAATATATTAGGAAATTCTACAACTTTCTTAGCTATATGCTGTTGTAATTTTATTGTTCATAATATTTGGATGACTAACTATTATGAGCAAGTATGAACATGGGATAGCATAGGACTTTGCATCTTGAGCATGATAATCGAACCATCCAGCTAACACCTAGTGTATTACTAGAGCATGAGTTTTTGACCAAAATATATTTCCAACAGGATTATCATATAAATTCTTTTTCAGAAGAGCTTAGGAAAATTATTTTGCAATGTTTGCAAAGCTTAGGAGGTAATGGAAGCAATATTATATTAGAAATAGATCACATCCCTCCAACATTATTATCCAGCAGCTTTTATCTAGATCGAGCCAGGTACAATATTACTATTATGAAAGGAGCATATCCCATACTAGAATATGGGCCAATACTAGACAACATCCCCACTATTGAAGACATTAAAAATTATCGAGGAGCCTAGATAGTCCATCATGATATATATTTGGGACGATAGTCATCTTAATCTCTTCCAAGACAAGTATACCAAGTTTTATAGCAAATATCGATTAAGCAGACCAAAGCCAGGATTAAACATCAGACAATGCAAGGCCACTAAAAAGGTTTATGTGCAATTACACGAAGAAGGCTTGGATGTGCTAGATGATGATTTTTACGAGAATCTAGATGATGAAGAAGCTCACAACATCTTAAATATGATGCAAGACTGAAGAAGACAAAGAAGAGTGAATAAATAAAAAGCAAAGCAGATAGAGGGAAAAAAACAGCTTGAGAAGATAACTGAATTTACGCATAAGAGTAGAAGAAAGCGGAAGATCACCATCACCGCATAAATGAAGATGGCATGGAGCAGGAAAATCTGAATTTTAAGTTTGTATGTATTAGGCAAGAAAAAGAGACAAAATAAGAAAACCAGAAAATTAAAAGGTTCGAAGAGGAGCCTACGTGCTAGTAGTATTCGTTACAGTCTTCAGGTTGAATATATATGATTGCCATATACTTACAAATATACGATGATGGAGGAAAATAAGTTCGGGTTGGCATATAGACCATATTGGATGAGGTAGAGAGTTCTCTTACATAGATACATAATCTATGTCCATCACAATTCATATCGTATGTATGTGATGCATGCATTTTGGGTATAGCTAATTTATTTTCTGAAATGAGTTCGCAAAGGAAGGACGAGTATGTGAGCTTGTTTTTTGTGTGTGAAAATGTAAATTAAATGTGTACGCTAGCTGGTGAAGCTTGAGAGTGATGCTGTAACGTAAAAGACATGAATACGTACTCACAAAGCAACGTAGTATGATCATCACATTCATGCAAGAAAGTTACGGGAAATGGCCAAATGGGAAGGGTAACAAATGAGTCTAAATCATAGAAATACCCGAATGCGTGCGTACGTAGAACATGTCCTGGACATGTAAGAATTCAACCCGTTTCATATATGTCTAGTAATAACTAGGTGCATGCACTTAGAAAATCCAAATAAATTTGCAAGTACAGAATATGCTTTGCAAGTGCTCGATATGGACTACGAGAACTGCTAAAGTGGTATATATTCAATCTCACATTATCACCTACCAATGCACAAGATCAGGACACAACACCAGAAACAGTCTTGAAGAGGCAAATGACAAACCGAGATCAATCCTTCCATCTTGCCCATACTACAGAAAGAATTTTTCATCCGACTGCATGTCAGACTTGATCGAGTTCTGCACAAGGTGCATGTAACAAGAAAAGCAAATATTTGGTACATTTTTCTTTTATTGCCTATTCTACCTGGCTGGGAACACTAAACACATTTTGTTGTGTACCATTTCTTGTATAGTATGATGATTAATAACATGTATGATACATAGAAGGCAAAGTATATATACGTCTCAGGAGAAAGAAACGAACTTCATGGACCAGCCTGGACGATTGTTCGAAAAAACACGTATCATCCTTTACCTCCTTTGGAGCGATCCTTACCTCCTTTCCGAATAGGCTGTATAACTTCAACGGGAACAAACAAATACCAGATCCAAAGTTTAAGATTGTAGATTACGAAGGTATTCAAGTCCCAGTGGGCATGCAGTTTTCACCGATAAGTAGCGAAGATTTGACATCACCTGTTCTCTAAACTAATCTTTTTCGACGAGGGAAAATTGAACAGCTCCAAGTCTCCAACCTCTCCAGCTTTACAAAGCCTCGGCTGAAACACAACTTTTACCCAACATATGCATTCCAAAGATCAAGCAAGTATTTCAATTTTGAGGTAGTAAATCCTCTTCAAGTATAGACCAACGTAGGCAGACGCACAGATGCATGAGGCTGTGTGGTGAAGAAAACCAAGGAAGTACGTTTTGCAGTCTGCCAATCAAATAATTAAAGAGTCCGAAGGCGCGGAAGAGGGGGACATTGTGCTTTCACTAGAAGGATTTCCTCTTCATTACTTGCCATAAAAACCATAGATTGAAGTAGCTTCAACTTTTCAATTGAGGACCAAGGGTCAATCTCATTTCTCTCTTTCACATTCGATATGCCGATGCTCTTAAGTTGAGTCATGTTGTCCCCTATTGATTCAAGACCGTATGCAAGACCGAAATTTTCCTTCTCGGCTATCGACAAAGCAAGCTCTCGCATCAGATCATGCATCTTAACTATAGCTAGTTTCGGCCTTCCTGTACCATTTCTCTTTACAACAGAGCTCCATAAGATTGTCGTCTGCAACTTCTTTCGGTGTGATCCCTAGCCTTTCACATGTTCAGCAAAACCTTGGGCTATCCACAATCTAGTGAGCCTTTTTCTCTTGATTACTGAAAATCATGAACAAGATGTTTTTCACAGGGTCTAGCATTGCATCTTTGTCTAAATGGCAATTGAAGCTGTTGAGGACTTTGTCCCATTCATCCAGTGACTAACTTCTTAAAAGACATAAGAGCATAACCTACAGACACAATAGCCAAAGGAAGGCCTTCAAACTTATCCACAAGTTGGCAAGCTAATGACTAAAGCTCAGAAGGACAAGCTTGAGACTGCTTTCTTGCTGAAGAGCTCCCAAGCCTCGTTCTTTAGCAGGGGTCGAATAAGGTGAACATGGCTTTTAGCCTCATTCTTAAGTCTCTGATTCTTGCAACCCACAATTTCTCTCCTATTGCTGCGAAGAGTTGGCATTTCATATTTGCTATCATTCAGTTAAATCGATGTTGAGAATGGTGACATGAGCATGGCATCCACAACTCATCCAACCTGGGTCCTGGGATTATGGTTTGCCACAGAATCTATCAATTTGTAAGAAAAGTAAGTGAGGATATAAGATTTATGAAATCAAATCATCAAATTTTGAAGTTTCTAGGTGTTTTACATAGATTACAAAATACCCTTGTATGTTGTAGTCAGGGATGGCAATGCTATTTGGCAAGTCCAGGATCCATCTACCATACATAATTTGACAAATTCATGTACGAATGCAATCAAGCAAAAAAAACAAAAGAATCTGTACAAAATACGAATCAGAACAGACTGTTTATGCATTTCCATTTCTAATTTTTTTCACTATGAAACACTGTTCTATATACTCATGTTTCATCTTTACAGTGTAACTCCAAAAGCTAACCCTGTTGAATGTCAAGACTGTATGCAGTTGCAAGAGTTTACAGTGTCATGATACGTGTGCTCTTCACAATCCAACTGAGATTTCAAAAGAAGACCCAACACTGGAATCTGTATAAAATAAAAAGTATAAGTCCAACAAGAACCAAAAAAAGAAATCCAGTCCATGAAAGACAACATAGCTCCCATATTTGGACACAATTTTGACTTCAGTGCCAACTAAACCTAATCCAGAACATTCCAGGTTGATAATTTTGGTTGTGGAAAAGGTAATATAGCTTTTTATTAATTACATGAAAACAGTTGGGCTCACCTGTAACATCGCTACGTATGCTCAATTCTTTATAGATTTTGCCCAGAAGAACCCCTTCTTTCTGGTAGAATGATTCTCTGACAGGGTTCGAGCACTCTTGGAGCCAAATGAGAGCCGTCTCAGAAAAGGCTTTCCCGAGGAACTTCTCATGCTGGAACTGGATGCCATTTTAGGACCCTTTCCTTGATGTCCACTGCCTTTCAAGCGATCAAACACAACAGAATCACTATCAAGATCTAGCACTCGATTCCTTGACCTCCTATTTCTAGCCTTTAAATCCATTTCAGCTTTCAATGCTTTTTCTGACAACTTATGGATCTGTTTGTCCCCAAAGGTGCAAACAGGGCAAGCTGGGTCATACTTGTTGATATCAGGAGTCATATGCTCCAAACACTCAGCATGATAAGCATGCCCACATGTTAGAACTGCAACCACAGAAAGCTCATTGTTCGCAATAAACTTTTGGCCGCTCCATGAGGATTTCTCAGTTAACAGCTTTGAGCAAATCCCACATGTCTGCAAATCAACAGAGGGGGAAGCTGAAATTCTGCTACTGGATCTGGTAATCTTCTCACGATTAAAGCCAAAGGACTCACTATCAAAAGACCACCTTTCTCTATTAGATGTGGCCATGAGCTCAGAAAATGCATGCATAGACCAACTATCTGACGACCCACCACGGGATCCCCTAGCAGATTCATTGCTCCATGAGGGGAGCGTTACCCTATCTTCAGAAATTGAGTGGTAGCTTGGTGATTTGTTTCCTGGAATTCGGCCATCAGAAACTTGCCTTAATAGCTGATGTCGAGGAGAATAGCGAGGCCACTTTGACGGGGTTGAGCTAGCAGGAGGCAGGTGATATTGGGATGACAATGGGGACGCAGACAAGGATGAAGTGGAAGGCAATGAAACTGATAGCTTTGCAGGAGACGGATATGACACTGTTGGGGAATCAGTTGACTCCTTTGTCTACAGATTAATACACAAACATGGGAGTTAGAAATAGAATATTTTATGGAAGGCTATATGGTGCTTAAATCATAGCAGACAGTGCCTCACCCGCATATGATCGACCTGTTCTAGACTTGCATCCATGGAAACGTTTCCTGAAATAGATTGATCTGCCATAGACATGTATAAATATATCAGTGGAAAATGTCACGGCAACAATTAACATGTAAAAGGGACAAATTCAGCTAAAACATCTACTAACCAAGCACCCCCAATCATATTTCACTTTAATAGTAAACCAGAGAAAGAAACAGATAGAGTATGTTAATCAGGAAGTAAAAGAATTTACTTCGAATTATATCATATGGTGTATGATGCAATCGTCCTGAGATATCAAGCTACATTCCAAGATAATAAAAACAGCCAAGGAGCTTCACACATAAGTCGTATAATTCTATAAGGGTAGCTTTCCCAGGAATTAATATAATACTTTTTGAAAAGCTGCCGCATGTATGCAATCTCATCTTCTTCTGAGAACCACAAAGACAAGCTTGCTTTAAAAACAAGGAAATAGGCAACAGAATATTCACCTATCCTACTTACAAGCCAGTCAGAGGAAATCAAAACCAATCAGCCAACATCGCATTTAAGATTGGATACCATATTAGTGTTTTAAGTTACAAAAAACAACTGTTAGCATTAGAACTACAAATGTGACATCAGGAAAAGCGGACTATATTTTGGAATACGGAAAGAACACAGCGTTGGTGATAGAACCTTGAAAACTCATCCTTCACCTTGATTCTTAAGGAAGTTCCATTACCAACAGCCAATTGGCTAGACAGATTTTAGCACAATATAGAACTATGTAACATGTATAATCAGTTATAAAATGCTTAAACTTTATTAATAAACAAAATCATGAACACACATGGAAAAGCCCAAAAAATCTCCAATCTACATTCAATGATTTTTAACATGAAACTATAATCCATTCGATTAGTGTCTTTCTCTAAAAATTCTATCCTCATCCTCATCAGTCAAATTTGGCAACATATGGCTCACCATAGTCAACCTTAGCTTGGAGTACTCTGGCTTCCATGTAAACTTCTGTCTATTTGGTTAATTATGTCAGCACTCAGTACTGAGCACTGTTGTTTGGACTAAATGCAGATAGACCATTAGAAATGTGTACTTCATAAACTCAATAACCTTGTTATATCCAAACTACTTCAATAAGATAACATTTACAAAAATATGGAAAGATATCATTTGTTAGTTGGTTGCCATCCTTATTATTTTAGAAGGAAACTGATTAAGCCTGAACTAGTTGAAACCTAGGTAAATCAAATTACTTCACCCTCCTTTGTACTTCAGCCGTTAAATTCTTTTTACTGGATGCAGAAATTGTTTGAACAAGTTGCCATGCCTCCTATGGTTATGTAATCCTGAAGACAGTATGGCGCACGCAAAATGCTCAGCCAGCTAAAAGTGTATATGACTATGACAGCATAAGTGTATAACCCCACATGACAGTGCAAGAAAGAATTTGTAATCGACTAATCCTCTATTGAACCCGTTAATTTCATTACAAGAACTTTGGCGAAGGTGGAAAGCAAAATCTTGAATCAAGTACAGATTTCTGAATCGATAAAAAGACCATAAAAATTTACCTGAAGCAGGGGTTCTCACACTCCCAGCAGTTCCTTCAGAAACTAAAGACTTTTGCGTGGTATGTCTTCGTACATGTTCCAACGGACTTCCCTCTTCCGATACACAAGCCGACTCAAATTTAGCTTCAGATCCATCATTTCTGCTAATCCCATCAGAAAGCCAACTTACAGAAGTCTCTTCACCAGCTACCCCGACTCTATTATCCCACCGAAAGCTCCACGTGGGTGAATACCGAACATTACGATGCAGATTCTCACTATTAGCTCTGTTTGTTATCGTCTTATCCCTAGCAGCGACACAACAAGCAGACCCCATATCCTCCAAATACACTGCACTCTATAACTTACAATACTAACCCTCAGACTCAAAACTCAACTAATAATCACCGCATAAATAGTAGCTCCTCTGCAATTACACAAACGAAACAAACCATCATGAACACCATCGAAAGTATAGCAAATATGCAAATATCATTAACGAAAATCGTCATCGTCACAAATTCAGATCAAAATCAAATGAATAAAAGGTTTACCCGACGACTCGGAATTAAATAAAAAATTTAAAGCTCTTCGAATTTCCAGCTGAATACACAGTGAGAGCAGTAATGGGGCTTAATAGTTGCTCTTGAGCTAAATATATAAAACTGTCAAATAAACCCCTCTAGTTCAGTGTATACCTTCAAGAACTAGACAAAAAACAGTGCTACTATTATTTTGTTTTCCCATTTTTTTAACAACAAAAATGAAAACACAGACAACAACAACAAAAATTAAAATTAATTGAAAATATATATATATATACGGTTCCAGGCTTCGATTCAATCTGCTACTCTCAAGGAGCACACTCAAAGATTAAGTCCAACTCCAAAAAAAAAAATTAAAAAAATCAAAACAAAAATAGCAAATATTGAGCTCGCTGCATAGGTCAGAAGGAGGATCCGGATTTTATGCAGAAAATATGGAAATTCATAGTCAAACACCACGAAACGTTTCGAAAACCAAAAGAAAATTAATCCCTAGCCTCTAAAATCCAATCACATAAACATAATCACTATAATAACAACGATGTATTTCAATACAGAGCGCAATCAAACACAGACCTTGCCGTGACGGAACCGCGCATTCGGAGAGCGACGGGAGGCTAGAGAGAGAAAGTAGAGAGAGACCGGAAAGGCGGCTGCTGCTGCTGCTCTTCGCTCTTCGCTCTTTGTTGTTGTGCAGAGAGAAAAAGAGAGAAAAAAGCGAGTGAGGTCGTTTTGAGGTGAAGGTTTTGGGGGTTAACGGCATTGAGGAGTGACGGCGTTTGGTGACGCAATCGTCGGCGTCGTCTTTATTCGATTTGCGAGATTAAAGTAATTAAAAGCGCGGTGAGTTTGGGTTGTAGTGAGGTTACAATGGGGTGGAGAGTAGGTGATTATTGGGGGGGGTTTGTAGGGTGAGGGTGTCTTTTGCAGTACGCGGAGTGCGTACTACGCATTCCGTGCTTTTCACGTTCCAGCAAAGTATCCTCGCGTTTTAATTTCCGCACTGCAATAAATTTAAGAAAAATATCTTCAAGAAATCTTGAATTTGTTCTCTTTGTGGATGGGTAGGAATCCTAGTGTCCTCATCAAGTGTTATCTGGTTAAGGTTGTTATTAGATACTAAATTAAGGTTCGATGAAATAAGAATCACAAGGGTAAACTAAAAATGTTCTTCTAAAGTTACTTATATTCAAGAAGTCCAATTTGTGAGCATAAGAGCGGTTATCCTAGTTTGTATAGTGCACAATGTGATTTGTCATGTTGTGCAAAGTCATTGTTGGTAACTAGAAATGGAAATTATCAATAGAACCCTTTTTGAAAACGTCAATGAGAATTAGAAGAGGTCATCTTTTTCAAGCTTATAATGTGTTTTTTCATGTGTTAGACTCAGAAAATGTTACACATTAGAAAGTAAAAGTCATAAAGCAATTGTTTATTTTGTAGAAGAAGGTAGTCGAGTAAATGCTAATTTGGTTGAAGCAATGTAGACTATCAATCTTACCTGTTAATGTTTTTATGCATGTATATGATGAAGCCATCTGCATATAATTAAAGAAAGGAAAAGAAAAAAAACAATAGAAAAATGTGGTTACGTCACAAGCATCAATAAGGAAATGATGGGACGGGCAGTGTACGGTTGTGTGAACGTGCTTGTTAATTTTTTTTTTTAGAATTTTAGTGGAGTAAAAAAGGGATTATGGAATAAGAATGTTTAAGGATAAACAATAGTAACCTCATTCAAGAATGAAGCTAGACCCGGCCCCATTGTGTTAAGCAAAATGAGGGAAAATGGTGAATGAAACATTCATGACTATGAAGACAACATTCTGGATCCCATTTTGGTCACTAACTCTCAACCAAAATGGTATAAAACCATTGCTAAATTTATAAGGTAGAGCTTGATTAGGCAACCCAAACAAGTAATTAGTTGGTGAGAGAGGTGGACGGTGCTAGTCTAAACAGCGTGACCAAATATCTTGGACTTTGAGTAGTGCACGTAAATTACGATTAGTGTCATTTTATATCACCCAATGGGAAAAGCCCTTATGGCCACCTTAGGTTGACTAACTTGGTCAATGTTGGGTAACTAAATTAATTCATACCATAGAGAATTTGTTGTTGCCAAAATATTTTTGGATTTATGTTTCTTTTTATGCGCCGATTTATGTCTCTTCCTATTGTACTGTAACCATTTCCAGTGATTTAGGCAAGTAAGATCTGGTATAAATGCATAGATCTCCAGCCTTCAACTTTCAGCATAAATAATAGTCTATAACATGAGGACCTTAAAGAATCAAGTTTAAAGAACAAGGAAACGCTTGTTTAAGTCAATACAGAAAAACACGTACTGTACTAGAGGAGGTTGCTGTGTAATACAGGGACTCGGACGATCCAAATCGCTAGGCAACTATATTCCTGTTTTAGACACTAGAGTTGCCACAAACTATATACATAAACAGACTGATTCATCTCCATTATAAACATGGATTAACAAACAGCAGCACCACACGCAGACACGCTCATGAGTTGCCAATATGAAAATGAATTTAACAAACGGGTTCCAGACTAGTTCAGACAGTAAAATAACTTGAACGGAAGCATTACTGAAAATATCTTCCAAACTAAACCCATGACTCACTCCATGAACTTATACACAACATTCATCATTTATACTTGTACTTTATTTATTGAAAAAATATTCACAAACTAAAGTGGTGATCGCAAGAGTGAGATAAACAGATAGTTGTGGCAGTCGGGATGAGCTGCTGAAGGAGTTGAACTATGGAGTAGACACACTGATGTCGCTCTGATTTCTAAGCAAATTGACTTCATCTGGGTTGGAAGATATTTAGCTGAAGAAGACAATGGAAAATACCAGGAGTCCAGGACACCGTTTACCTATTTACCAGACGGTGATTTTTTTACCACTTCACGGCCAACAGGAAGGGTCATCGGCTCACCTGGGTGATGGTTGTAAGGCCACGTCTATCGGCACCCTTTGGTGTTTAGCATTGTTGGTTTTTTCTAGCCTGCTCCTCCATGGCATTGGAGTATGGCTCTTGTAGCTGTTGTTAAGCAACTAGCACTTTTCATATAGATATTCAACGTTTAAAGGACTGAAACATCAGAAGAGAATAATTTGCTAATTACAGGCCATTAACACACTGATTGTAGAGAAGTAATCCAATAATTTCTAAAATCTGATTACAAATTAAACTAGCTAGGGAGTAGGGAAGCAGATAACACAAAATACTACCATTTTTCCCTGCCGAGTTTTCACAAGAAATGTTGCACTCAAGCTGCTAGCTGCTCGTTTGCACCCTCGCTTTTGGATCAACTTTCACCTTTCATTGCTTCCTCTGCCGAGTTTGTGTCAGCAGCTGGAGCAGCCTCCACAGAAGCTGTAGCTTCACCTACTTTCTCAGTTTCTTTCTTCCCAAACAAGCTAGATGGGAGTAACGAGGAGACAGCAGCGCTTCTACTTCTCTTTGCTGCTTCCGCTTCCTCAATCTCCTTAGCCTTAGCCTCAGCCTTCAGCCTTTCCTTCTCCTCTATCATCTTTTCCAATTCATCCTCTTTCCCGTCCTTTCTCAGCTCCCCTTTGATAAAGTCCTGCAACTCCTCATTCAATTCAATCCATTCGTCCTCCAACAATGTATCCACCACATTAAGCACCTCATCGAATTTCCCTGCATCACTCAACGCCTTCATTATACACTGATAGCTAGCAACATCCATCTTCAGCTTCTTCCCCATAAGATCAAAAAACGATTTCGCCTCATCAACCTTCCCCACCTTAACCAACCCATCAGCCAACCTATTATAAACAGCCAAATTCGGCCGCAACTTTTCATCAACCATTTTCCTAAAATACTCAGCTGCATCAGCAGGCTTATTCTCCTCAAAACAAGTATCCATCAACAACGAGTAAGTATACTCATCTGGGTTCACACCCTTCCCGCCCATTTCTCCACAAACTTCCTCTGCTTCACTCAGCATCCCATTGCTACACAAATGCTGAATCAAATTATTAAACGACAAAGTATCCGGCTCACACTTATACTCCCCCATCTTCCTAAACACCTCAACAGCCTCCTTAAACCTCCCCTGCACACAATACCCGTCAACCATCACATTAAAGCTCCCCAAATTCACCGTAAACCTCCTCGGAGGGGAATGCTCATCCCTCATCCTATCAAACAACTTCAACGCCTCATAAAAGTTGTCATACTTACACAGAGCCTCCAACACCGAGTTATAACCCACCGCGTTCATCTTCACCTTGGAACCCACCCCCACAGCCTTTTCATAACACTCCATGGCCTCCTGCTCCATCCCCTTCATGAAATACCCCTTCATCAAGCTCCCAACCACCACCCCGTCCTCCACCTCACCTCCCAGCTTCTCCTTGAGCTCCTCGTAAAGCCGAAACACCCCATCCGAATCCGAATCCCTCACACACCCCACCATCAAGTAATGATACACGGTCGGATCCGGCTCGAAGCCCTTGACATCAATCTCCTCCTTGAGCTCCATGGCCTTGTCGAGCTTGCCATTGTCCACCAACCCCTTGATCAGAATCCGGTACGTCGTCGGCGAGGGGTTGAATGGCGCGTCGTTGATGAGTTGCTTGTAGTGCTCCATGGCGGTGTCGGGTTTGCGGCAGTCGAGATAGGTCTGGAAGATGAGGTTGTGGGTAACGATGTTGGGGGCGACGCCGGCCTGGGTGATAAAGCGGTGGAGGGAGAGGAGATCGGAGTATTTGGACTGGCGGAGCTGGGCGGCGAGGACGGAGTTGACGGTGTAGATGGTGGGGCGGCAGTTGGAGTAGATGGAGTGGCGGGTGTAGAGGGCGGCTTCTTCGAGGTCGTTGCGGCGGATTAGGGTTAAGATTTTGTTGTGGAGGTTAAGGCGATTGCCGGAGAGAGCCGAGACGGGTTCGGGGAGCTTGGGTGCGTTAGGGTTAGGGTTTTGGGGCTGCTGGGGTTTTGGTTGGGAGCGGTGGAGGGAGGAGATTGGGGGCTCGATGCGGAGGCGGCGCTTGCGGCTGCGGCGTTCGGCGGCGGCTTCTTCGGGGGTGGCGAAGGAGAGGGAGCGGACGGAGAGGAAGGAGGGGGGTGTGAGGCGGCGGAGGCGGGGATTGGTTAGGGTTTTGAGGTGGGTGAGGAAGGTGGGTTTGGAGAGAGCCATGGTTGGATTTGAGTGCGAGAGAGAGAGAGCAGCAGAGAGAGGGGTTCAGTGAGGGTTTAGAAGAAATGAGGGATTGAGGAGGGAGTGGTTGTTGGGCTGGGCTACCTAATCCAACCCGTCTCTCACATCTCAAACCTTAGGTTGAAATAAAAAAGCCATTATGAAGTTGCTAAGTTGAAAACATGAAACCATACTCTTCTCATTTTGTATTCTATATGAGTAATTTTGTGAAATTCCATTAGATTCTGAGTTACTGCACTTGGTAATTTTTTTCTTAAGCTGCTCTCCATAATTCTGAGCATTTATGAAACATAATCTTCTTACTATTTATCATATTAAACTTTGAACTTCTCTATATTTGACAACCATATATGGGATGTCTTATCTATGCTGGCTTTATATTTGATCAGGTAAAACAGATGTTCTGTTCATGAACACTGAACCTTCTTTTTTTTTTCTTTTTTCTTTTTTTTTTTGAAAGAGAACACTGAACCTTCTTAAGATTGATCATAGTAAAACTTTTGATTGCTCTATATTTGACAACCATTAAGGCATAAAGTCTTATCTATTGATATTAAGGTAGAACAGGTGTTCTGTTCTTAAGAACATCTTACTTATTTATGATTTTCTTTGTGGGTTTTTCTTTGAACCAATGGTTTGTTTCATGTCATAAGATTAGTTCCTTGCATGAACAACTGAACAAGCCTCTCTTTTCCATGGATCTGGCAGGAGGTTACTTATTTTTCTTCAAAGTTCTTGTTGATCTATTGATTGTAACCTTTTGTCCTGCACTGAGGGTAAGATCGATGCGGGACTTTTGATTTGATTTCTTCTTGAGGCAAGTTTTTCTTGTCACAGACACACAGGCATGTTATTACCTAAGCTCTTGATAATTTTAATTTTTTCCATGTGCAATGTTTGGGCAGCATAAATATGAAGTTTTACAGATATATAAGATGCTTAAATCCTCTTTTTGTAGACATTTTTGGAAGTTTTGCAAAGAATTCTAGCTGATGATGGAGATTGGAAATATCATGGAAGAGATGTCGAATTCTTGAGTCGACTGAGTAGTAGCCCAGCTCACCATTTGGCTTGCTATGCTCTAGATAGTTGAGTTATACGATCCTGGTTTGTACGTCTGTGGCTACTGGAGATTGATGTGTTTGCGTAGTGTTTTCTATTTTTCTGAGTTGTATCTGGTCTACATACGTTCTTACTCTTCCTTCTTATTCTGGAAAGTTATGCATCTGGGATCATTCAGGACACTATCTACCTAGGTTCAATAAAAATCAGTTTCCTTTAAATGTATCTGTTCAGCCTGAGGAAAGAGTATAAACGTTCTGCGCTTGAACAGAATCAACAAGGCTAGTGGAAAGACTTAATTTTCACAAGCTAGAACTCTCCCAAGCTCATTCAAATTCACACCCCAAGAAAGGTTGGGTACCTTTTGTTTGAATCAACGTAAACACCTCTAGCTTTACATAGGAATCATTTTAGAGTAGAAAACAATTGCTAGGTGGTTGTGCTCTCTTCTCAAAAGAGCAGAGCAGGTATCCAACAACTAAATGTACAAAGAACCCTTGTTGCTCATGTACTAGAATTAATTGAATGGCAATATATAGGGTGACTTAAACGGTTAAACCAACTGAGGTGACAACTTTTACCCTTGTACATGCCATGAGTCTTCCAAAGGGTGTAAGAAGCTGATTTCTATTTCGAAGGGTCTGCGCCCGACCTTGCAGACTACAGAACCTGAGCCTCGGGTCCTTTTATGTCGATATTTGCTTTCTCGGCTGAGCTTTATTAGCAAGAAAATGTGAGTTTACTTAGATAATTACTATAACAATTTGGCAAGTTTGACATCTTTCAATAAACGACTGACAAAGTTCATCATAAGAAAACGACTCGTTGATATTACACCTCAAAACTTAGTATTTATATTGTCTATATATGTCATATACTTACATTAGCAGGAGATTCTTTCAAGAGTACTTTATAGTAAGTACCATAAGCTAGTTCGCTTTATTTAATGATAAGACACTACTACTCCAACTTCCAACTTTGATATGTAAACCATGATCAGTTTGGGATGAGCTTGAAAGGAGGCTTAACAAGAGCAGGTGCTGGATCGTATCGTCCGTAATCTTTTGTGTTAACCCTGAGAAGCCTTTCATGGATTCTGGCAGCTTCCTTGTGGCTCAATGGCTTCCCTAGTGCTTCCTACCATGTCAAAAATCAGATAATGCATCAGCAAGATCTCAAATTCTGAAGAAGTTACTGTGAACATCTGAGTTTTGGTTAAATTAGTAAATTAGTTCTTTGATGCCAACCACAGTGTTCTTTGTGACGAATTTCAAGCTCAAGAACTATCATTATTGAACAGCTACTTGATTCTGATTACTCAGAGAAATGGAGAAACAAGTGAAGAAGAAGATAAACCAGAATATATATACCTCTGGAGTTGCATCCACTGCTTCTTTAGCCAATTTATTGACAAACTTGGATTGTCTACCTGCAAAATCAGTTGCATATAAGAAACTGAGCTGAAATTCTGTGTTCTGTTCAATCTTATGCATAACTAGTATGAAGCAGAAGGTGATGAAGCAACAACAAGAAAAAGTGATGATATATGCTACTTTCTAATATGCTGCATCTGCAAAGAAGGTTCGCAATTTAGTATAAGAAAATATGCACATTTCATAGTTCTGCATGAGCATGCATGCTTCAAAACAATTTTATATTTATGTGTGTATACAATTTTTTAGTAACAGAACTCTGACACTATATGTTGGTATATACATGATAAAACCAAATAAAGCTGCAGTGGAAGACATGAATATAGACCAACCTGCTGCAGATGAGGTCGATAAAAGTGATGATGCAGAAATCAGGAGAATAAGGATAGTGACCTTCTTGAGAAACATGAAACCCATAATGTTTAGGCAACTTTGTTGTTTTCTAAGCTATTTTCTCTCATTCAAGTTTTAGAGAATTAGTGCATGGACACCGGCCAAATGATATATATGCTTTCCCAGCTATATATCTACATTATTAGTGCTAATTAAGAAACATCAGAGATTTAATTACATGGAGTGGAATTCTTAGAGATAAACTGAAAATTGACAGTTAAGTATAAAATAATTAAAGCTTTATTCATGCTTTTAAGTTTTAAATTCAATTGAGAAAGGTGACATAGACTACACTTTGCTGTTGCTGAAGCACTAAGTCAAGGAAGTGAGTGGATTGATATAGTAATTAAGAGAATAGTGCTCGGTACAATAGGATTTCCAGTGGAAATGATCACAATACCCCTGATTGTCTTCAAGAGCATAACTACAATATATTTCAGAATTGTTACTAGAATCTTCTACATACAACACACCCAGAAAAACAGCATGTAACAGAGTTTGGATACACCAAGATGAACACCATCATGTCTGTTTACACATATATAGGGGATTGTTATCACAGTTGTTTGCAGCTTATAAGACCTATAGAACTCGAACTTGAACATCGATCAGTCGGATATTTGAACTGATTGAAGATCATATCAATTGGATACTTACTTCCCTCGAATACGATCAATACTTCTGTCGCCTGTGACACAAGTAACCTATTATTCCTCAACTACCGAAGGTTGATATGCTCAATACAACATTGCTGTATCATGATATACTCAAGAACCATGATAAATTAATATGTTTACAGTGAATCTTCCTTTAACCGATCGTCTCACTAGTTTCATATGTTCTGTAAGATCGAGTTTGAGTACACAATTGTTCGATTTTCAAGATTAGATACTAGCTTGTTTGACGAGCTGTAGTTCAAGTCTGTCATTTTTTGCAATAATAACGTATAAAGAGAATATAAGAGGTCAGGATTAGATTTGTTGGTTTCAGTTGCCAGTAAACTCAGAAGGACTGCAATGGAAACTTGGAAATTAGCAGGAAAGTTTGGTGATTAGTTAAGTGTTTGTCCTTTGGTTGCCAAGATTAGAAAAGAGATATTCGGTATAAAATAGCTTTTATGGATGGCTAGTGCTTTCAATTATCTATAAGGACAAGGACAACGCACCAAATACCACTCAAGGAACACTGGTGGAGAATAAAGAGAAGCATACATATTCAAAACAGCCATCTTTCTTTTAGTTAAAGTGGCCTTAGCTAGGGCAACCCCTAGATTAAGTGATACCATCCATACCTTCAATTGCCTTCAATAATTGGCCCTTCGTTTTCTTCACTAACCAAGAACATACGCCTTTCAGAAAACATGGTTAGCCTATCTTGACTACTATAGACCTAGTGGGAATGTGGATGTTGTGCACTAATTAGGGAATTATAATGGGGAGATTTGAGTCTGGATTTTTGTGATGTCTTCCATCCATCAGAACAACCTCATTGTAAGTAGCTTTGTCCATGCAGTGAAAACAATGAAATGAAGTCTTGTCTATTCCTTTGCTGGATAGGATAAGATAGTTTTTAACTCTCATTGAATTGCATGGCTAGAAAGCTTAGCCTATAATGAACAGCTAGCCTTATTAGTTATGGTTTTACTTTGGAAGATATACTCTGGATCTGTGCCTTTTAGAGTTTAGTGGAATGACAGATGTGCAGGGGGAATGTAAAAACAACCTTATAAAGAATTTGCATGAATCTCCTTTGCCGGATTGTCCTAGATTCATACCAGTACCTGGAAGTTATTTGAAATCAGCTAGCCTTGGATTCCAATAGCAATGCATAGATTACTGCCAATCTGCAGTACCCGATGATACTTAATTGTATGTTTAGTTTCACTACGAACCTGAAAAAGGGTGAGTTTAGTGAGAGTGATACTACTCAGAAAAGCTGAATTCTATCACATTAGGCTAGACCAGGGATCAACATGATAATAATTCTCTAAAATGGGATGAAAAGCTCTAGATGTAAGAGGTTCTCTACCTAGTTCTCAATTCTCGAATCCTTGTTGGTTTGCGACCTGCAGTGATGCAGATCAGAACTGCACATCATGTATTACACCTTTCGGCTTGGTTTTACTTGCCTCTCCACAGATATGGAGGCACTTGATGAGTAGAGAATGTTCGGCTTTATATACATTGTCGGTTTATTTTCGAACCTTTGAGGCTCGTTGCTTGTGATAAATGCAAGTTCCTTGGTTTGAAACTAGTCCTCACAGCCCAGACCAAAGAAGAAAAAAAAAATCTTGTTGTATAAGGTTCTGAGTTCTAACTCCAAGCTCCCTGGCCCCTATAGATTTGAAGTTGTAAAAGAGAGTATGAGACTGTATTTCTGATTCTCTCATTGTTGATCATTAACCAATACCTTCAAAGTTTCGTAGTCTAATAATTGTAACACTAATAGCACTAACGGATGCTGTAGATTAAATACTACATGCGGCAAAAGGGTCCAATCAGTGATGATTTTCACTTATTTAGAATAAGATAATGTAAAATCTTTTGCCTGCTTTTACATAATTATAGCACCCTAGTTTTTCTTTACTTGAGCAGCTTGTACCTAACACCTGACCATCTCAGCCATCTCACCCTTATCGACTCTCAGAATCAGACGCAGAAAATGTTTGCTGGAAGAATGTGTAAATTTGATTTGTCATGAAGTATCTGGTGTCCATAATTGGCAAATGTGTAAACACTGATCAAGCAGCATCCATGCAGACGCTGAATTAACAAGCAAGGGGATGATGACCACACAAACATTACGGAGCTCAATAAACTAGGCCTTATGCTATTGCTCTTAGCTGATTCATTTGATACAAACCGTCTAATTCCCAAGGCAGCATAATCAGACATCAAACGACACATTGGAACATAACTGAAAAGGTCACAGTCGAATCGAGTCATCGGTGCATACTAAACTAATACAATCAAGAGCAAATATATTCCACCATATTTCAGCAGATGGCTTTAACGCTGTAATGAGAACTATCACCATTCAAAATGACCTTCATCAGTGAAAGATGGAATTACTTGTGGATAAAATTACGATGTTGACGCTGGATCTATTTTGTCGTCATTTTCATGGCGGAGACTGTTCTCTCTACTGTAAGCTGCCTTTGCACCCTGAAAAATAAAGGATACATCAGTTTCATCGGAAAAATAAGGCAAATTTAAGCTATAGTCGATCCACACCACAACAAAGTTACCTACATAGCCCAAAATTTGAAATCCCTCTATAATTACTAGTGGAAATGGAAAACTAAGCTTACTTGGAAAATTGTTCCCAACTTTTTTAATGCTGTAGCTCGTGCCTTCAAAACATCCTTGGACACAGTGGGGTCTTTAAGTACCTGAAAAAAGAAAAGAGGTATAATCATTCTTAAAATGCTATAACAGGTTGGCCTTTAATTAGTTTTACCTATATCCATGCTATCATGTTGGATTTACATTTACACTGCTCTCTTAGTCTTAATATTTTCCATGCAACCAGCCATGTATACCATTTTCTCTGTGTGTGCGTGTGTGTTATGTATTATATTTATCATTGGATTAGGTCATATACTGGTGTAGAATAGTAAAAATCGTCAGATTCTTAAAAGGAGGTCTTCTCTAGAACAAGGCCACACACACACACACACACACAGTATCATGTAGAATAAAATCATTGTCCACATTCACCCCAGTGTTCAAACACATTTAATGACACTCGCCTAAAACCTATTATTTCCTTTGAATAATTATCAATGGTATAACTCCTAAACCTAAAGATATAACTAAAATTATGCAACGTAAAACCACAAGATAATCACTAAATAAGTGAATTGAAACTCACTGCTAGGCAGACATGTGACAAGGTTGACTCAATATCAACCACATTGATCTGCCATAAGGAATTAAGCACTGCATCCTTCTTCTCTTCAATGGCTTTCGTTATGTTCTCTTCCTTGTTTTCACCTTGGTTTATCTTTTTCAGCTCTTCCTGTAGTTGAATTAAAGATACAGCACCTACACATAAAAAAAGGAAAAAAAAAAGGCATGAGTTTGCTTGGACAGCGAAGAATACAGCCTTCAAGGATAGACAGCCTATTTTTACCAAATAGGACTTCATGACAGCAGAAACTACACCTGAAGCTGCTGATACTTGTGACTTTATCTGATGTCCTTTATCTCGCACCCATTCTGCTAAAAAGGGTACTTTCATGTATCGATTGTCTTTTCCAAGTTCTCTTGCAGCTTTCCTAGTATAGATATAACCAATCGTATGTAGCATAGCCTCGCCAAAGGCTGATAGAAAAATCAACCATGATCAATGAGTAGTGCATCAAGAAACACAAAATTAAGGTTTCATCATATATGCAATTGATCAAATAATACAAAAGTTTACTTAGAAGTCGCATTTTCTTCGGAAAATTTTCTTAAATATAGAATCATAGAATAACCATATTAATGATGTCGTTGATGTGGAGGAGCAATAAATATCTCCAACTCCTTATGACTTACAACATAACAAGTCTGATCATTTTAGTGTCTATCTTCTGAGACAACTACAATGAGTCTATTCTCACATGTGTTATACAGTATCACGATAAAAGTTGAAATAGTTTAATCACAATGCAATCGAAACAATTTCTTGTCAAGGCGGATTTGAAGCTCAAATCTAAAGATTTTTAAGATCTTCCTCCAAATACACTATGCTCCTCTTAGAATGAGACAATTAAAAGGATTTACCAGCTGTTGAGAGACGTCGTGCTTCTACATTTGCCCATCTTACAAACTCATCTGTACGACCATCCACAAATGGTTGTAAACGATCTTTCAGAATAGTTATGAGCTTTTCTACCCTTTCGTTCCGCAGTGCCTACAGAATAGAAGATAGGGAGGGTGTAAAATTGAGTGAATTGAGAAGATAAACATATAGATAACACCAGCATAAACGAGTACCCTCATTTTTTCATGAACTCTCTGCTTATGGACTTCAGGATCCTGTGTATCTTCATCAACTTCAACAGCTGCCAACGAAGCCAAAGCAAGTTGGCCGACATAATCTTCAAAGTAATCACTCCCAAAAAGCATCCCAAACACAGCTGCAGGATCTACCATGGAGTCCCTGGAAAAGAGATACAAATTTACACATACATTATCTTCCAACATGTTTTTCCTTGAGATATTAGAAAGCAATTGACTAAAATAAAACAAAGCGAAATTTCCATCTCCAAAACTGAGAGAGTCAAAGGGTGTCAAGCTTTTTCGTCCAAATCTATTTACGCACTCTGTTTCATCGTTCAACATATCGTGCACCCTAAGAACTACATCTTGTAATTAGCAAAAGTGTGTAAAATTCAGTGTGACGTAGATTAATAAGAGTTAAGTGTTGTAAAAACTACAATACTCTTATATAAGAAAATAACTACAGAGCCTACCTTTAAGTATATGTAAGTATGATTCTATTCTCAAAGTGTAAGGTCTTACTGTGGTATGCCTGCCTTTCCATTTTTGTCATATGCTTCACGCTTTTCTGGATCGCTTAAAACCTGATAAGCCTCACCAAGTGCCTTTCATAACCGGAAAATAAAACCAGGACAATAAGAAAATATTCAAAGTAAAGAAAGCAGCATTAGGTGCCAAGTGAAATATTTCTCCTTTACTTTTGAATGAGTCTTCTATAAACAAACCAGTCAAATCAAAAGCAGCTTGGGGAGGCAATATGCATACGTCACATCTGTGAAAGGCTGGTCACAAAAATGAGCATACTTTCCTAGTTCAAGTATCTAGACTCTAATGAGTGTCCAATAGTGGTCATAGAAGCATCCTAGGGTTTCCCAGAAACTAAAACATTCCATCTCTAAGCTTAATAAGATGAACTAGTATAATAATGGTGATTATGCAGATGAGTGCCCAATAATAAGGTACTGTTGTCTATAGTAAATTAAGTTACAATATGCTTACTTGGAAATTTTCAGCAGCCTTTGGATCTCCCTGATTTTTATCGGGATGAACTTGCCTTGCCTAGACAAAAATCATAAAAAAAACGTATTATAATAGAGCAGCTGATACATACATTCAAAGTAAAGTAGCATGGTAAGAAGATCAGAAACTTTGAGGCTTTAGCACTCCCCAAGGTGCTTAAAATGATGGAGCAATGTGGTTAAGACTCAAGTCCCCAAGGTGCTTAAAATGGCCGAGCAGTAACTTCGAGGCTTTAGCACACAGAATAAATCGTTAAACTCTCAAGAGTATTATTAGGCCAGTTCTTATACCCAAAAGTTTCTGGAAATGCAAAATACGCTGAGCGGAATAACAAATGAGATTAATAGGACGCATAGTATCCAAGCCAACTACCTAGCCATTATCCGTATCATTCAATCGAAACCAGCACACACATAAACTAGAAACAAAAACCCAAATCCAAGACTTTGATCACAAGTTGAACAAAATGGGAAATCTGAAAAAGCTGAGATTACCTTGATATAATAAGCCTTTTTAATTTCAGCAGCGGAGGCATCGACATTGACACCCAAGACATCATAAAAGGCAGTGTCCTTCACCATACTTGTCAGATCACAACCTTGTCATCACAACACACACAAGTCCATCAATCAATTGAACAAAAACAAGAAAATGGTCCAAAGCTGCTAATAGAAACCCATAAACAGCCCCAGAATCAAAATAAGAAACATGGAAGGAAAAATGAAGGCAAAGTGAGATGATAAGCTTATAGACCCAGATCGTGTAAATGCAATTAAAGAAGAGCCAGAGGATTAAACCTTTCTATTTTCAGCTGAACGAAACGAGAGCAGAATGAAAGAAACCCAACAGAAGTGAAACATGAAATCAAGATACGTATTTACTTGTTTTAATTTCTTTCTTTTCTCGGTATCAAATTGTTTTTCTATTTTTGCAAACAACGATACTGTAAAAGATATATTATATTATTATTAGACCAACTAGATTTTAGTAAAATAAAAAAAAATATGTGTCTCTCCGATGAACTGGAGTGTCTTCTTGCCGAATCAGGCACATTCAGTTCAATCAGTTGGGTAGGCACGGTGCCGTTTATGTTACGAACCATTAAATTGACATATTGGCTAATAAGTAGACCAGATTCATCTAATTGATTTGCATATAGAGGGGTGTTAGCGATAAAACTGTAAGACCAGATCGTAACATGATGTTGGTTGCTAACTTCAAGTATGGAATGCGATTAAATTTAGTCTCCCCCTCCTCACACTCTGCCACAACATCATTGTTAATTATTCTCCACGAAAGTTCTTCAGTGCACCAAGGTTTAAGTGAACCAATAGTCACTGACCAATCATAATCATTCATTTAATGCAGTCAATTGTATGACACTAACATCGATGCTAACACCGTTAGATAATTGAGACAAAAAAATCAACATGGTAAAAATAGGTAAGGCTACAAAATCTTTTAGCTAGAGCTCAGTCCTCACCCCCACCTCCAACATGAAAAGTTGTCAGGCCTCGGGTTTGTCGACCTCACCGATCTCAATTTTTGATAATCGAGTTATTAGAGCATGAGGATTGTCAAATCGGAGATTCTTCCCTTCTTTGAGTGAGGAACCACCAACGGCGCGTGCGTTACACGTGCAAACAGAGTTTGGCAGGAAAAAAACAAAAAAAAAACAATCTACAACTGATGTCCATCACCGTAGAAAAACTCTCAACGACCTTCCGATGACCCGATCGAAACCCGAACTAAATTCCCAAACATAAATCCACCAAAAACCAACTCAATTGCCTCCAATCCCAATTCATAGCCGAAGATCATTTCATTTTTCTCTATTATTCACACACATCTTTCACTTTCTCATTCTTTTTTTGTATTTGGCAAGTAAATAACATATTAAATCAAATTTCTGTTTACCTATATACATTAACTTGTTATGATTATAATGTGTTCGGAAAGAATGCAATCTTAGGAAATAATAGAATAGAATTTCGGAGCACACCATAGATGTCACAAATGGGTGCTCCCTTTAGCAAATCTGAAGTACAGACCAGGTATAAAGTATGGTTTCGAAACACACCTCTAACTAAAATTTAAACATTTTATCGGTGAGTTATAGCTTAATTGATTAAGGTTTACTGGACAATAAATATCTAAGTGAATATTAGTTAAATTTATAGTCCACGTCACACCGGCGAGCCCAAAATAATTAGGTTTACAAGTAATGGTTTGCCAACGAGATCATGCGAGCTGGATAGCAGAGTTCGCATGCGAAAAGGACTTCGCATGGTGTCAAGAAATGGACTTCGCGTAGAAGTGGAGTCCTAAAACATGAAGGCGAGGCGAGATGGCTTCGCGTATGAGCAAGAGGAGGAGTCTGCATGCACATGGAGGTGTATGTGTTGGTTAAGAACTCTATTCCTTAATTGGATTTGCATGAATCACCTACGCCACATTTAACGTTAAAGACTTCTACAAGTCTTTGACAAGTAATGGTTTGCCAACGAGATCATGCGAGCTGGATAGCAGAGTTCGCATGTGAAAAGAACTTCGCATGGTGTCGCGAAATGGACTTCGCGTAGAAATGGAGTCCTAAAACATGAAGGCGAGGCGAGATGGCTTCGCGTAGAAGCAAGAGGAGGAGTCCGCATGCACATGGAGGTGTATGTGTTGGTTAAGAACTCTATTCCTTAATTGGATTTGTATGAATCACCTACGCCACATTTAACGTTAAAGACTTTTACAAGTCTTTGACATGCTTTGGGTCAATACCTGTGGCCCTAAATAACTCTATATAAAGGAGTTCGAGGAGATTCTCAGGAGACAACAACAAAAACAAGACTGAACTACTCAACAAAAATACAATACAACTTGTTTGAGCTAGTGGCATTTTGGTCCAAGTCTACATATTATGTTTACATCCAAAGTAATACTTTACTGGGCGGTAAAATGTCCAAGTGAATATTAATTACATTCTTGGTCCACGTCATATCGGCAAGCCCAAATTCTTTGGGTTTACAAGTGATGGCCCGCTAGTGAGATCATGTGAGCTGGATGGCAGAATTCATAGGCGGAGTCCGCATGCGCCACATTTATCGTTGAAGACTCATACAAGTCTTTGACATGCTTTTGGGCCAACTCTTGTGGCCCTTTTAATGAAAAAGTCTTTTAAGTCTAGCGAGATGGAAACAAGCTTCAAGACCGTGCGAGATAGGTTTCCACAAGGACTGTGATACCCCACGGGGTAAAGACGTTCCTAATTTGAGTTCGCATAGGACTCTACAGTTGAGCAGCGCGGAGGCAGTGACCTATGCGAAGTGTGTTGTGCGAAATGGACACGCGTCACGCAGATGGTTGGTTCGCGCGGGTGAAGTAGTGTCCTTTTAGTACTCTGCTTGAGAGTCCGACTTGGATTTTGATTACATCTCTTCTGGCAGAAGGCAAGCTACTATATAAAAGGGCTCGAAGGCTTACATAAAAACTCTCTCTACACAACACAATAACTCAATACAAACAAACAAACTATCAACTCAGTTGATACCTTCGAGCCTCTTGAAACCCTAGTCCTAAGCACATATTGCCTTAGTTCAGAGCCCTTTCAGACTCTCTCTTGATCCCTATTATTGCTCTGCTCGCGACACACCATGAGTATCGAATCACTTAGTGCTTGTAATTCCTCGTCCGCGAGGTGACACCGGAATCCCTCCGCTTGATTAAGAAGTCAAGACCCGACGCACTCTCTTTTCTCGTCTGCGAGGTGGCACGCCCGCATCCCCTCTTTATTACTTTTGGTAACTAGTTACCTCTCTATCTCTTACTGAAGATCGTGGCCAAAACACAACTATCGACCCAGTCGAACCTAGACGCTAAAGCATCTCGCCTTAGCCTTTTCTTTTACAAGCTCCCCAGAGCTTTGCCCTTTTTCCTTTCCTTTCCAATTGAAGCTCTGCTCGATCTCACGTCAGGTATCGATATTGTGACGCTCAGGCGGACTATTGTAAGTCCTTGCCTAATACGCAAGGTGAATCTGAAGAACTCTACGGTGGAGTTGGTGCTCTCTCCATCCTTAGTCACTTGATTAGAAGCAGAAGGCTAAGCGCACCCCGCTACTATAACCACTACATTCCACGTCCGCGCGGTGGCACTCCCGCAACGACTAAAAGAGACTTTGCACTCCCAGACTTACTGGTGTGGCCAAAACATTGGTAAACTCAGTGGGACCAAGGTAGTCTCTAACGTCACCTTCATCGGGATCGACGATCGGAAACAAAGAGGCGATAATGGATTGGCATGATTGGAATAAGAGATGGGCTGCCTTAGACGAGAAATGGGCTGCCATCCAGAGGAGAAATGTCGAACGAGTGGCTGCCATCCATAAGCAACAAGATGAGCAAGCGGTTGCCATAGAGGCTGCTGAAGAAAAGGAAAAAACCAAAAGGAAAACCTTTCTAGAGGAGTTTCGTCAACGGTGCGATGCCTTGGAAAAGGCTTTACAATGCCTAATTGTAAGGCCTACAATTGACGAACACGTCCTTGCTAAAAAGATTGAACTGCCTAGCAGCCAATCTAATGATAAAAATTTTCCTTTGGACGAACCTACGTCCGAAGAAGAAATTACTTTGTCAATCAATGACGAAGAACCTGAGGTCGAGGCTATTGAGATTATGGATAATCATCCTATCTCAAAAATTGGCGGTGTTCCTCAGGAAAAAGAACTTGAATATAGGACAGAACAGTCCATCTTAGAAGAAAAAATTGGTTCGAACACCGATGATGGCGAACCACAATTTCACATGAAAGGTGACCAAGGAGCCAGATTTCCTATGGGAGACGTATATGTGGACACGGGTCAGGCGCATGGGGGGGGCAAGGTGTAGCTCGCCTTCATTCTTTAATTAACCTAGAGAAGCAAGTTCATGAAGCTGCTAGGCGTCTTAGTGAAGGAATAGGTGAAAGCCTACTTTGTCAGTTAGCTTCTGGATGTTTCCTCAAGTATGGCCAAGACAATGACCAACTTAATTATCAACCAACATGTGTTCTTGCAAAGCCATTAAGTGGCTTCATTATCCAATATCATTGGAGTTTTTATATGCAAGTTCATAAGCCGGGATGTACATTTGGTTTATGTACGAAATACGTACATATCTCATACATGCCTATTGTTGCAAGGAAGGTCGAGCTACTGAACTTTGATAATTTTGCATGTGATTTTGATACAGAGCCAATTTATGATGAATATGATGAAGACTATATGTTGGTGCGTCTGTCTCCTAATCATATTCCACAAGAGTTCAATCCTAGTGAAGCTCTTGATATGGTCCCCTTCCATGACCAATGAGTGGCTATTCTCTATGAGACCTTGCATTATGACATGGTAGTTAGCGACAAGGCAAATCTCAACATCATACGATCCACGAGAATGCAGTTGAAGATCATGCTTGGTCAAACAACAAGGATACATGGGGGGCAACGAGACGTACTCTACGAACTACGTTGCCCAAATCTTCAAGTTGTTGACACGAAATAGCTCTGCTCAACACTTGAAAATTCTCAACAACGAGAGTCTCATGCCAGAAACATAACAGCGTCGAGACTTGGAGTGAAGCATTGGTGGCCTCCCCCGTGGCCTTACGAAGGGTAACTAATCATGCTATACTTTTTTCTTTACTCTTAGCTTTACTTCAGTTTTTACTTCCGTTTGCTTTCATTTTTCTTTCTTTCTTGCATCGAAAAAGAAAATACAAAAAAAAAATCAAATAGCAGAAAACACAAAAAGAGATTTTTGGTTTTGCTAAAATGCAAGACAACGTTCTTGCCTATATAAGGCTTGAACTTCACTTAGAGGCTTATCCCTGAGGCCTGGAGATAATACAGCAGGCATTCCATATGCCTTGAATTACTGCCAGCGAAGTCAAGTCAGAGAAGAAATTCCAATAGATTGCAATGTTGAAAGTTGCAACAGCCACTACCGGACACTTAGAGAGAATGACAAACCACTACCATAGACAATTGAAAAATAGAGAAAAACCAACTTTCAACAGATTTAAACAAATAAGGACATAAGCCCAAGCCCACAATGCATAGTCACATGCCCTGTCAACAATTTTAACACAAAATACCCAAAAAACCAGTCTTTTCTAAAGTAACTACAAAACTGTCACTGTCTCAACCAAAAATATCCTAACCAAATATATCTTATCTCTCTCTCTCTCATCTGTCTTATCTTCTCCCTCTCTCTCTCTCTCTCTCTCTCTCTCTCTCTCTCTCTCTCTCTCTCTCTCTCTCTCTCTCTCTCCCCCCCCCACGGCGACGCCATGACCCGAACCTGGAAACCTGAAACCTCTTCCTCCGATAAAAAGCCCGTCGCGGCCACCACCGGGATAAGACTCATCGTCCCACTCCAAGGCGTCGTCCAAGGCCAAGGAGGCCTCATTCTCGGCTCCCTCCCGACTCGGCCAGGAACCGCCTTCTCCCTCCCTCTCCTCCTCCAACCTCGCCGAGCTCCACCGATCCTCATCTCGCTCCAGCTTGTCCGGCCGAGGATCCATCAGCCGAGTCTGATGTTGCTACCTACACTGTCATGGCCCAATGTTGCTACCTACACTGCTGTGATAGAGAGCTTTGCAAAGCAGGAGGACAAGGCATGTGAGGAGGAGTGCAAAGAGTTGGTGGAAGTTATGATAAGCAAGGAGTTTGTGCCCAACATAAAGGCTATGACAGAGGTTTTAAAGGGTAGACCAAAATCTCTAATAAGAAGAATAATGAACATTGTCCTATCCAAGTTGAGGAGCTGATGTTTTGCTCTGTGGATTTTGTGCAAGCTGCTTTTGGATTAGGATGTTTCAGATGGGATAGCTAGTCAAAGTAGGAACTGATGTAGGATTCTGTGTGAAGAGGGGATTTGGTGTTGTTCTCTATTGTTGTGAATGCTGACATTGAAATAGAACATCATGTAGGAACGGGTTACAATGTGGTATTTTGCAGTGTCCTCTCTGATTTTGAATGTTGACATCAAATTATATTCTGGTGCTATTTTCTATTATATTTGTGTTCTGCAATTTGTGTTGTTGTTGTGTGCTGTTACTGCGTGTTGTTGATTCATGCTGCTACTGTGTGCTACTACTGTGTGCTACTACTGTGTGCTACTACTACGTGTTGTTATTGTGTGTTGCTACTGTGTGTTGTTGTGATGTGCTGCTCCTACTTGTTGCTGCTATGTGCTGCTATGTGCTGCTACTTCGTGTTGTTGATTCATGTTGTTTCTATGTGCTGCTACTGTATGGTGTTGTTGTGTCGTGCTGCTACTGCGTGCTTTTCGTGCTGCTACTGTGTGTTATTGATTCATGCTGCTACTGTATACAACTACATTACTTGTTGCTGCTATGTGCTGCTACTGCGTGTTGTTGATTCATGTTGTTTTTATGTGCTGCAACTGTGTGGTGTTGTTGTTGTGTGCTGCTACTGCGTGCTTTTCGTGTTGCTACTATGTGTTATTGATTCATGTTGCTGCTATGTGCTGCTACTACGTGTTGTTGTTGTGTGTTGCTACTGTGTTGTTGTTATGTTAACACATGCTACTACTTCTATTGGAATTAACTGCTACTATTACTGGGATATTAACCCCTGCTACTGCTTCTATTGGGATGTTAACCCCTGCTACTATTATTTCTACTGGAATGTTAACCTCTGCTACTGCTTCTACTGAAATTAACTGCTACTACACTAAATTATTGAAAATCTGCTACTGTATTCCATTTACTGAAAAATCTCAAAATGAGAGACTTTTCTCTTCTAAAAGTATATTTAATTAGTGTAGGGTTAGTTTGGTAAATTAAATCATGACACATGGCATGTAGAGAAAATATGGTCCTTAACTGTTAAAAACTGCCCTTATTTGTTTAACAACAACACAAGTGGATTTATTTGTGTTTCAAATCATTTTGAAGGATGTATATGTGATTTGCTCTAACACTTAAACCCAACCCAACATTAGTTCCCTCTGTGATTGACACCGTTAAGTTGGTTTTTGTCCATGGGCAAAATTGTCTCTTCATGTTTTTCCTCCACAAACCTTTTCAGGTTTCATCAAGCTTAAACACCAAGACAGTTGAGGAGTCTTTGGTTTCTCGATCGAGTAAGAACTTTGAGACAAGAAAAACTAGAATAATGATGGCCACGCTGGAAACCAAAGTACTGAAAGTAGAGTCCATCTCAAGACTCACCCAATGAAGGATTGACACTTTTGGACCCTGCAATTATTTAAAGTCTGATCCTTTCAAGGTCGGAATTTGGAATTGCTTCACACATCGGAGGACTTTGCCTGGCCTGTTAATTCCAATTCCAGTGGTCCCTTCGTCATTGAATTAGAGTTTATCGACCTGAAGATATCAACTATGAATGTGGGTCTTATTACCTAGTTATTATTTATTGTTCTATTAAGTTAGTATATATGTTTCACGAACTTTTGCATTTGATACAAAATGCATTTCAATCAATGTTGATTCTATCTCTCACCGGTGGGTTGCAAAAGCTACTTTTAATGATAGATATTAATGGCCAATGGTGTACTATAATTTCTAGAAGTCTCTAATTTTTGTATGCAGCCAACACATGGCTCATCACAAATTGTGATACTGATGGGAAAACGGACATTATTATGGAGGAAAATGTTTGTGGGGGGAAAATGTTTGGGGAGGGAAAACATGAAAAAACAATTTTGCCTATGAATAAAGTCTAACTTAACGGTGTCAATCGTGGAGGGAACTAATGGTGGGTTGGGTAGTGTTGAGGTACTATTATTATAGTTTTCAAGATTGCGATGTCAAAATGATGAATGGGCTTAATTTGGGGCACCATTTGAAAAATTTCCTCTTTGGCTAAGATCAAGTGTACACTACCAGGACAAGCACTTTAGCCGACGAAAAATTTTCGTCGGCCTGTTAAAAAAATTCGTCGGCTAAGACCTTAGCCGACGAGCCTTTGTTGGCTATAGTGTCGTCGGGAAAAGGCCGTCTGTGATGACTTTAGCTGAAGAAATTTTTTTTCCGTCGGCTATAGTCCCACAGTTAGCCGATGAAAAACATGTCGTCGGTTTTTTCCCAGACTTTAGCCGACGAAATATTCGTCGGCTAAAGTGCGTAATAAATAATTAAAAAATAACTATACCCGACGAAATTTAGTATATTCATCGGCTAAACCTTGTAAAAAAATTTTAAAAAATAATTATAGCCGACGAAACATAGTATATTTCGTCGGCTAAACCTTGTAAAAAATTTAAAAAAATAACTATAGCTGACGAAATATAAAATATTTCATCGGCTAAACCTTATAAAAAAAATTAAAAAATAACTATACCCTACGAAATATTAGGTTATTCGTCGGCTAAACCTTGTAAAAAAATTAAAAAAATAATTATAGCCGACGAAATATAAAATATTTCGTCGGCTAAACCTTATAAAAAAATTAAAAAATAACTATAGCCGACGAAACATGCCATAATTCGTCGGCTAAACCTTATAAAAAAATTAAAAAATAACTATAGCCGACGAAATATTAGGTTATTCGTCGGCTAAACCTTATAAAAAAAATTAAAAAATACTATAGCCGACGAATATAGTGTTTAAATATCGTCGGCTAAAGTTGCTGGGTTTTGAAAAAAAAAACTGCAGAAACTTTCGGCTACCTCCAATCACGACCTGAATCTTCCTCTCAATATTTCGAACAACTTTCTAGAAGAAGTCGAAACTCAATTCTAAGCCTAAACAGGTCAATCGACTGAAAATATAAAAATCCCCAATTTTAAACCCTAAAAACTTCAAATCTTCGATTCTCTTCACACACACCGAATCGAGCTACCAAATTCTAGGGGAATGTAGTACTAATCAAACTCAACTTATCCATATATAGAACTCACCAAATGGTGATCTAAGGAAGGAGAAATTTGATCGACACCGAATCCGAACCGGCGGAGTTTTAGAGCTCGATTTATCCCTCACGGCGGCGCCACTCGATGCACCACCTATCCAGCAATGAAGTAGAGATGACGGCGAAGCTTTGGGACAAGTGTGACGGTCTCCGGTGGCTTGACGGCGGAGCTAGGCCGAGAAGAAAATCTGGCAAATAATAGACTTCTTACCATCCATCTTCGCCTATATAAAGAACTTTAGCCGATGAAATTCTTTATTTTCGTCGGCTAAACTATTTTGAAAATTTTGGTTGAAAATTTTGAAAACTTTTAGACTTTAGCCGACGACTTTTCATATATTTTCGTCGGCTTAAGTCCTTTGAAAATTTTGGTTGAAAATTTTTCGACTTTAGCCGACGACTTTTCATATATTTTCGTCGGCTAAAGTCCTTTGAAAATTTTGTCGGCTAAAGATACCAATTTCGTCGGCTATACACCAATTCGTCGGCTAAACCTTCTCAACTCGTCGGCTAAACTTTATAAATTCGTCGGCTAAACCTTTGAAATTCGTCGGCTAAACCTTTGAAATTCGTCGGCTAAAAGTATTTTTATACATTTGGCATGTTGTGATTGTGATGATCAAACTTGAGAAACAGAAATCCAACCGTCAGATCTGACCATCATGATAAAATACATGTATGGGAAAAAATTCAACTTGATCCGAAAATAATAAGGGCTCGATCCGGACGGTCAATCTCGTAAGTCAAACCCCTAAACGCACGGAAAAGGTCGTTCGACCGTCTAAATTACGTATTTTGGCCGGACCTCCAACTGAAAATAGTTTTAAACCGATGACGCGCAACAAGTTGTATAAAATTTTTTCGCAAAATAACCATTGAATATAGGGCTACTCATAGGGGGAAAAATGAAAAATTGCATTGACCGCAACTATCGGCACCGAATATTTACCGGAATAGTGTGATTTTTCAACCGTGGATGTATTTCAACATTCTCGTCATATCTTATTTCATGACTTTTTGGCGTTTGAAGGTTTTACGTATAGTTTTTTTTTGAAACGGAACATTTACATAACACTTGGTAAACAAGTTATACAACATTAGTATGCATGTTGTGATTGTGATGATCAAACTTGAGAAACAGAAATCCGACCGTCAGATCTGACCATCATGATAAAATACATGTATGGGAAAAAATTCAACTTAGATCCGAAAATAATAAGGGCTCGATCCGGACGGTCAATCTCGTAAGTCAAACCCCTAAACGCACGGAAAAGGTCGTTCGACCGTCTAAATTACGTATTTTGGCCGGACCTCCAACTGAAAATAGTTTTAAACCGATGACACGCAACAAGTCGTATAAAAATTTTACTCAAAATAACCACCGAATATAGGGCTATAGTAGGTAATAGAAAAATTTTAGGGTTTAGCCGACGAATACCCTAACGTATTCGTCGGCTATAGTATGTAATTAAAAAATTAAAAAATAACTATAGCCGACGAAATATTAGGTTATTCGTCGGCAAAAACCATCTTAGCCGACGAATTATAGTGTATTTCGTCGGCTAAATGAAAAAAATACATTAAAAAAAACAGACGATATTAGTAAACCATACTAACTTTCTGTCATCTTTAGCCAACGAAATTATATTTTCTTCGGTTATAGTCATCTTTAACCGCTAAACTTTTAAAAATTTCATCGGTTAAAGTTTAAAAAGTTCGTCGGCTAAACTTTTAAAAATTTCGTCGGCTAAACTTTTAAAAATTCCGTCGGCTAAAGTTCACAGACTATAGCCGACGAAAAAATTTATTCAGCCGACGAAATTAATATTTCGTCGGCTAAAGTTGAGCATAGCCGACGAAAATTTTAAATTAGCCGACGAAAAAAAATTCGTCAGCCTGGTTTTTTTATTTTCGTCGGCTAAAGCCTTTCTTCTGGCAGTGGTAGTATCTGTTCTTATCAGTTTAATATTTGATATGTGAACCAATGGTTCACATAATATTAAATTAATTTTTTAAGGGGGTGAGTCTATCACAATAGCTTGCTATTTGGGCTTATTGTGTCTGTTATCCTTGCGTTGCACTACAACAAGGTTTGGCGCACCCTACCAAAATCAAGTTCAAGATTGGAAAAGAATGCCACTCAAACAGGCTAGTGATATATTGGATCCCCTTGATCTAGGAGGCTGGTCGCGCATGGCTAGCGAGGTTCTTGAATGCTACACTTGTTGCCAACATAGAGCTGTTGCACTTGAGAAATTTCTGAACGTCATTGTCAGTTTTTATCAAGTTTACACATGGAGAACTCCTCACCTGGCTAGGAACACTAGTGAAAGAAGGGTTATGAAAGAACACCAGACCAAAGGTACTCACTACTCATATATGGTATGTTTTGAACACTAACTACTAATAGAACTGGAGTTACTGGACAACCTTTGCTACTTTTCTACTTGGTATAGTTATGAGTTTCTGCAACAATGAAAGCTATCAAACTGGCTTGTTGTGTTCCCTAGATGAAATCTATAAATTCAGTATCCTTGTCTTTGGACTTTTCCCATCAAACTAAGGAAATCAAGGAGGCTTAGCTTTCATTTTCCTTTCCAAATAGATAAAAATAGATAAGTGATGGATGAAGTAATCATCTAGAATATGAAATACATTATAAAGGAATACTTTGACCCTTGTAGAGACACCTAGATAGATAGTGTAAACATGAAAATATCTGCAACAAATAACAGAACAACACGTGTACAAAGAATAATATAATTTAATCAATGCGAATGCAGGTTACAATCTTTATGAACTCCTCTGATTCTATCTCCGAATATAGGTTTAACTCAAGGGTGACAAGCACTTGTTCTTAAGGGTTACTTGGGTTGATCACGTAATGAGTATTTGAGATCTGGATTTGGATTTGGTAAAGAACTGGCTGTTTGGGGAGCTTGATAGTTCTTCAAGGGTTTTGGGAGACTTCTGAGCTCGCGGAGTGATTTCGCTCTCTCAAGTTCGCTGCCTTGTTTATGCTCCCCCTCCGCTTGGAATAAGAGGGGGTATTTATAGTGTTAACATGCCTCTGCTTATGGCATGTCATGAAGATACTGAATCAATAATGTTTCCTTAATCGAATCAATGAACTTGCCAATTTTACCATAATCGTAATCAATCAAATTTTAAGATTTAGATATGCACAGATCACTTTGGATTGAATATCCTGTTTTGATCAAGATCCTTAGTAAAGTGGCGTGCCACCTCGTGGAAATGGAAGGAAGGGCGCGGAACCTTGATTTCCAAGCAAGTGGTGATTTCTGGTCCCACCTCGCGGACAACTCAACTTGAACGTATATCTATGCACGCATGCGAACTCTGCTGACTAGCTCCTTCGCAAAGTTCCCTACGTGGGGACATCTCGCCTCGCCTTCATGTCAATCTACGCGCGCGGATCCATCTCGCCTCGCCATCATGTCAAGACCCACCCCGAATTTCACCCTGAAACCCGGAGTAAGTCATGCGGGTACCACCTCTAAGGAAAATTTACCGAAAAACTCGGCAAACCTCCCTTGAAAATGGACAACCCTTACCCGGAAAAATTATATAACACCCTCTTAACCAAAATATCAATCTTCACCTCAATCCAAATAACCGAATAAAATAATACACAATTATTTTTCCGAAAGTATTCAGAGCTACTACAAGAAATACAACGGAAGCTGATAAAATCTTAGTAGGTTAAACAGATAACCTACTGGCGAACAGTAGCGGAAAGATGGGTAACTATGCCTCATCGCCTCCTTCTAGACCCCACCGGAGCTCTGCAGACTGGGCATTTAAAAAATAAAGGAAAGGCCTAGGGGAAAATATTTAATTACGTCAGAGTGAGTGGACAAAAGTAATTTTGACAAACAATAATATTTCCCCAAGAAAACTTTCATGGAAAACGCTTTGCAAGCGACAGCTTAAAAGCTTAAATCAAAAATTCTTAACTGGTGTCTAGCCTCGCTAGACCCCCAAACTCAATAACATGGCCTCTCATGCTAGAATTATAAATACATCAGTATGTATTTACACTTGTCTATTCCTTGTACGCTATCTATGAATAAGCTCGAAAAATAGATAGTCATACCAGGCTACGACGCTAGCGTCTAACGCTCACGTCACCCCATAATGACATTTTTCCTCATTATGGGGGAATCACACGAGTGGATATATATACGTGATGATTCCTTGTACGAATTCTATGAATGAATACGAAGGATAGAAAGTCGTACAAGGCTACGACGCTGGCGTCTAACGCTCACGTCGCCCCATAATGGAATTGTACCTCATTATGGGGGAAAATCATGTATGGCCAGCTAGCATTTACTTATATACAGACTATTCTCATAAACATCAATATATGAGTATAAACACCGAAATTCTCAATTTCGGTTAAATTCCAACAAAATAAATTATTCATCAATAAAATATTTCAAGCACATTATTTAAAATAAAGGTCCACTCACAACTTAGGCCTAAGCCTGATGTGGGTCGGAGGTTTCTTCCGCTTGGGCCTCCTCATGTCCTGTTCCAAAAACATAAATAAATCCTTAAATAAAACACCGACTCTTAAAGAAAATAGACATAATTAAATATGAGCTTCTCGCGCTCAACCATGCCTATCGTCCTAAATCTTAACTTCACTGCCAACCATAATTCTCCATAAATACCGACATCCCGAAAAATCACCTTCCACCGTCCTAATCATAAAATAATCCAATGGCAGGATTTTAACTTATTAATCCGCCAAAAATACCAAACTTAAACAATTCCCAAACCTATCCAAAACTCCTCCAAAAATTCTAAAACTCATTCCATTAAACTCCTCATAAAATTCCCCACTAAAAACAATTTTTCAGCGGCGGCACCGACAGCCGGCGGCCAGCTCCGGCAACCTCCAATGCCCACCAAAATTTGGCAGCATCTTCCTCTCAACCTCCTCTACAACATTCCTAACTAGCACAAACATCAATTCCAAGCCTAACTATGTCAATCGAATGAAAATAACAATAAAAGCCCTAGAATTTCCTTTACCAATTTCTCCTTACATAGCTCAAGAGGGAGCGAATCCTTTGGAGAGATTGGAGTACGGGAGGAGGGCTTCATTTTGAGCCTAGCAGCTTCGGCTATGGCGGCCGGAGGAGGAAGTTCTGGCGAGAAAACACTTCTGGTAGTCGGACTTTCCGGGGTTGATTTATCCTTCATGGTGGCGCTAGGGAGGCTGCCACCAGTTTAGAACGGAAGCTGGGTCGGAGACTGACCGTTTGGGACCGGTGCGGCGGCGAACGATAGCTGTACGGCGACGGACGGCGGTCGGAAAGTTTGGGCAGTGAGAGCTCGGGGAGAAAGAGAGAAACTGGAGGGAGAGAGACAGAAACAGGAGTAAAATGGGTTGGGCTCGGCCCAGCCGGTCCAACACCCCATTTAACCCTATTCCAAAAATTCAACACCCCAAAATAATACCCCAATAAAAATTACATTTTACTAGCCAAAATTTACCATTTTTACCGTCGTCACATTTTTCTCCTACGAATAATTCTTTTGAAATATTTGTCCCTCAACACACCTCTAGGGACCTTAGAACTAAAAACTCATTGACGAAGACGGTAAAATTCTTATTAACACCATGCTAGTAAATAAGGTAAAATTTAAGAGTCGGGGCGTGACACGCGGAGTCATCTGGCCTCGTCTTCATGTACATCTACGCGCGCGGAGTCATCTCGCCTCGCCTTCATGTCAATCTACGCACGCGGAGCCATCTCGCCTCGCCTTCATGTATATCTACGCGCTCGGAGCCATCTTGCCTCGCCTTCATGTACATCTACGCGCGCGGAGTCATTTCGTCTCGCCTTCATTTATTTCTACGCGAAGTCCAGTTCGCCTCACCTTCATTTATTTCTATACGAAGTCCAGTTCGCCTCGCCTTCATTTATTTCTATGCGAAGTTCAGTGCGTCTCGCCTTCGTTTACTTATACGCGAAGTCCAGTTCGCCTGCGAACTTTGCTATCTAGCTCGCCTGACCCTTGGCGAACCATCACTAATTATTTTTGGGGATGTCCGACTTCTTTGTTTTGATAATTAATTTAATTTAATTGATATCTGATCATCAATTGACACTTGATAATTGATTTCAATCAGGATTTAAGGTTTTGTTGTCGGCCGACCATTCCCACGTTGTCACGTGTCATTTCTGACGGCTTTCCAATTTTACCGACTCACGAGCCACGTATGCAGTTTGTCGGGTCTATGTGTTTGCTTGGATTATTCAACGACTATTATTATCGTTAAATTTTATATATCTACAGATAACTAGATGTCTTGTGGTGCAGAATCTCTCTACCTAGCCAGTAGAGTATTCTAGTTGCATTTGCATGATTGTAACTCCTGATTGATGCATTTTCCTTTTTAAAGAAAACACAACCTGATTGAAGTATTTCTGAATTACTAAAATAAGTACAGAATTATTACTTCTGAGAAATTCTGCAACTGCAGGTGCACACCAACTCATCTGCATAATACCTAGCAACTGGTTATATGCGCATGTCCTTTTATTCCTTCCTTGCTACCTCAATTCTTGTTATCTTAGCTTTCTCACTATGCATATAGATGTACCCAATCGTAGATATTTACTATATATATTTGCTGATCTCACAGCAGGACATAAGAAACCAATGAAAATGATTTCTGTATATAGTAGGCAAGTGCCTTCACATTAATATTTTGATTATATTCAGTCAGTGCATACATTTAAATCGGATATGCTACTTCATTGGATTGGAAACAAGCCTAAATTATATTCCCACTTCGTTGCTGATTTGATCACTAGTTTGGGTCATCAGACTGCAAATCCTATACTTGGTTTAGGAAGTTGCTGCTTTCAGCTCTCAGTATCTTTAATTTTGATAACTTTAGTGTAGGGTGTAGTAGGGGTTTCAAGTTATAACTTGTGCTTTTCTTCCCAATCAAAAAAAAAGAGCCTTAATTACATTCCAAAAGAATTTATCATTTCTAATCCAAAAAACTGCCAACCTATCAGGCCTTCTATACCTAATCTATCTGTTTTCTTTCGTTTTGGACAAAATAGATAGGCAGATAACCTTGATTTATTCCTAGCTTCTTCAAATCTTGGACAAAATTTCAACCCCTCTTTGTTTCTCTTAATTAATTTATTTCATTGGTTTGCAAGAATTATTTGATTGATTAGTAAGACGGATCAAGCTAGAACCATGTTCTGATAACAAGAATCAAATGCTGAGAATATATACCATCGATCAAACCATTAAAATAAATCTGTAACTGGCACCAAAGTCTTGCATTACAGCCTATCTAACATCATCAAACCTAATTACACAATCAATTCAATCTTCCACTTATATAAAAATCACTAATCTCCCACTAAACAAAACCAAAGGATTGGAATACCTTTTGTTCCCTTTTCCCCAGTGCATATGAGCCATTCAAGAAGATCATGGCTGGCCACAAGTTCTCACCGCCCCCCTTAACTTATGCTTTTAAGTACTATTATCACTTTGCCAATATGCAAATCAAATCCAAAAGAAAAGAAAGATTTCCAAGTGATTGCATCATCTTTGTTCCTTCTTTTGGATCATGGGTCGATTTATAACACATACAATTCGTACACACTACTACTACTACATGCACTTTCTTTCTTTTGGATTGCTCCGTACCTAAATTCACCGACTTGTTTAGGACCCCAAAAAACAATTCACCGAAATTTCCCTTCGGTAGGTGATCGCATCATCTTTGTTCCCTCTGTGCTTCCTTCACCTGTAAATTAGAACTCGCCCTTTCACCTTGATTAACTAGGAATGCTGACAGGCTTGCCATATATGAGGTTACTTACTCTTTAACACGGCGTTTCTGCCGCGGTCAATTTTGACACCCGAGTATCGCATGTCTGGAGTCCTTGTTCACTACCAGAAAATAGATCTTGGGCGACGAAATGAAAAAAACCGGGCGACGATTTTTTTTTTCGTCGCCTAAGAGAAAACTTGGCCGACGAAAAAAAAAATCGTCGCCCAAGGAAAAAAAATCGTCGCCTAAAGTTCAACTTTAGGCGACGAAAATAAAATCGTCGCCTAAGGCTAAATTTCGTCGCCTAATATAGAAACTAGGGCGACGAAACAATTTTTCGTCGCCTAAGATATTTATATCGTCGCCTAAGTTTTTTTAATCCTTAGGCGACGAAACTCAAATATATCGTCGCCTAAGTATTTTATTTTTTTATTTTTACTTGGCCGACGAATTACCCTACTTTCGTCGGCCAAGAGTAATCCGAATAATTAAAATAAATAAAACACATTTAAATTTCATTGCACAGGATTTTTTATTTTTACTCTTGGGCGACGAATTTAACAAATATCGTCGCCCAAGTATTATCTTGGCCGACGAATTACCCTACTTTCGTCGGCCAAGAGTAATCCGAATAATTAAAATAAATAAAGCACATTTAAATTGTAAGGTAATGTTTTTTATTTTTATAGCCCCGTAAGCGTCTCGTCGATTGGAAACTATTCTCAGTTGAAGGTCCGGCCAGATTACGTGATTTGGAGGGTCGAATAGCCGTTTCCGTCCGTTTAGGGGTTTGACCGCGCCGATTGACCGGACGGATCGAGCCCTTGTCGTTGTCCGATGGAGCTGAATTTTTGCCCACCCACGTAATTCGTTATGCCGGTCATTTCTGGCGTTTCGGTTTTTAGTTCCTCTTCTCCGATCACCAAACTCATGTTATATGTACTAATGTTGTATAACTTTTTTATACAAGTGTTGAGTTTAAGTTTCGTTTTGAAGACAACGTATACGTAGAGGCCTCAAACGCAAAAAAGTCGTGAAATAAGATATGACCGGAACAGTGAAATACGTCAACCCGTGAAAAATGAAGATATTCCGGTAAAATTTTGGCGCCGGTTGTTCCGGTCAACGAATTTCTCTTATTTCTACCTAGTGGTAGCCCTATCCCGGGTACAAGATTTTTTACCAAATTTTTATAGCCCTATAAGCGTCACGTCGATTGGAAATTATTATCAGTTGAAGGTCTGGCCAGATTACGTGATTTGGAGGGTCGAATAGCCGTTTCCGTCCGTTTAGGGGTTTGACCGCGCCGATTGACCGGACGGATTGAGCCCTTGTCGTTGTCCGATGGAGCTGAATTTTTTCCCACCCACGTAATTTGTTATGTTGGTCATATCTAACGGTCGGTTTTCAGTTCCTCTTCTCCGATCACCAAAATCACTATATTCTGAATTTTATGATAGAACTATTGCCCGACGATTTTCTTTATCTTGGGCGACGAGATTTATAATGAAGAACATCGTCGCCCAAGTATAGTATCTTAGGCGACGACGTCAAAAATCGTCGCCCAAGATAACTCTTGGGCGACGATTTTCTTTATCTTGGGCGACGAGATTTATAGTAAAGAAAATCGTCGCCCAAGTATAGTATCTTGGGCGACGATTTTAGAAGTTCGTCGCCCAAGACTATCTTGGCCGACGATTTTGAAAAACAGGGCGACGATTTTTGTAAAATCGTCGCCCAAGAACGCGATTATAAAAGGCAGAGATTCGGAACCCTAAGCATTCTCTCTCTCTCTCTCTGCTTTTCTGTTTCCGATCCTCTGTCTCTCGATCGATTCAGCTTCCCCGATCCGACGCCGGATCCATTTCGCTCTCAATCTGTTTCTATTTTTGTTTGCAGGTTAAAAGCCCCTTGATTTGATTCGTCGGAAGTTTGCATCTTTGATTTGATTCAATGTGTTTATGTAATGATTCAATATCTTTGAGAAACAATGTGTTTATGTAATGATTCAACATCAATGAAAAATATTAGTTGATATTATCCATCTGTTGACATTAATTTGCTCATATTGTTCTGTTGCCATTTTTTATGGATAGGAAAGTGAAACAAAACGTGTTCAAGGTTACGAGTACTCAGAAGATCAACGACTGTGTTATCAAAAAAAAGAAAAAAAATAAAGGAAAAATATCATCTGTAAAAAGTAAAAAAATTTAAATATATCTTAGGCGACGAAATTGCTAAATCGTCGGGCAAGGACTTACAATATAAGACGACGAAAAAAAAGTATCGTCGCCCAAGTTCTTGGCCGACGCACTTCTGGCGACGACTTCTTGGCCGACGAAAAAAATTTCGTCGCCCAAGGTTATAAGATCTTAAGCGACGAAAAAAATTTTCGTCGGCCAAGGTGTTAAATCTTGGGCGACGAATATTTTTTGGGCGACGAGAAGTATATTTTAGGCGACGAAATTCGTATCGTCGCCTAAGAATTACTCTTAGGCGACGACGGGATGAATTTTCGTCGCCCAAGTTCTTGGCCGACGCACTTCTGGCGACGACGTCTTGGCCGACGACCTGTCGTCGCCCAAGTTCTTGGCCGACGAAATTTGTTAACAGGGCGACGATTTTTTTTCGTCGCCCAAGTTCAAATTTCTGGTAGTGGTTGTAAGATGATACTCTAGCATAGCTTGTTAGGCTCTTCACGACCCTAGTGCCTAGTGGTGTGATCTTTATTCCCAATCTTTTCCGTGAGGCAAATGGTGTCGCATATAACCTTGCGCATCTTGTTAGTAGTTTTTTTTTTATTGATTACTAATCTTTATACTCGCGATACTTGCGTGTGGAGATGTTGTTAATAGGTAGTTTTTTGCGTAGTGGGAGTTTTTAGTTGCAATTATAAGTCTTAACTTCACATATCCACTTTTCACAATTATCTGCACTATTTTTTATTTTTTATTACCTTTTGCTTTTTACTTTAATAACCTTTTAAGTTAGTTGTTTTAATCAACTCATCAAAGGTAGTTTAGGCAAAACATAATTTAGTGAATTTCTTAAACACCTCGCTTTAGGCCTCGTCTGGTTGATGGAAATAAAACCGGTTCCTTGGTATTTCCTATGTACATAGGAAAGTAAATTTTTCACTAGTTTCCATACCAGGTGTTTGGGAATGTCGAGAAAGTAACTAGGAAATGTATTTTACTTTTCTTTCCAATGTTTGGTTTATGCATGGATAAGAAAGCAAGTAATATTAATTTACCAATTATATCTTTAGTATTAAAATATAAAATATTCAAAATTCAAATATTTTATGGATAATTTGGTAATAACATTCATTAAAATAATATTTGAAAGATACAATTAATGTTAGGAAAGTATGAGAGAGATTGAATGTCGTGGTATGTAAAAGGATCCAATTTCCTATCTATTTTCTTATATTGCAATAAAGTCTTTCATTTTCTTATGTATGTCAAACAAAGGAACGATTTTCCCTTCCTAACTTTATCAATTCGTGAACCAAACGATTGGTTGAGGTTTGTGGTTGGGAAAGACTCTTGCTTTCATTCATGACATTCTCTATAGCTGGAGGTTTATTAGTAGCTTGAGGTTTTTAGGTGCCATCTCCCATTCAATGCAAAATTTTACTATTAATTATTTAATATAATAAATAGAGGGCGCGTGGGGCTGAGTCTCTCAACTAGGTTGGGTTTCAATCAAAGTCTATAAAATCGAAAGATTTCAACCAAGGTCTGTAAAATCAAAAGAATCGCCAATTAATCTCACGAGATATTTTCAATATTCCCTGAAATTTTGGGATATTGCACGATATTCTCGAGATTCTAGTCCCACTTTAAATTCAATAAAAAGGGAAGAGAATGAGGAAGAGCCGAACCATGGTGGCTAACACATACACACTAGCAGCAACCAATTGTACTACGCTTTTAATCTGTTGGTGATTGCAGCTTATATATAATATATAAAATCATCATACTACAAATCTAAAGGCATGATTAATATTCAAATTTCCATAGTCTCGATATATCTACGACTGTTAAGACCCGCCCCGAATTTCACCCCGAAATCTGAGATGAGTCTTGCGGGGACCACCTCCAAGGAAAATTTATCGAAGACTCGGCAAACCTCCCTCGAAAATGGACAACCCTAACTAAAGAATTTAAGAACCACCTTTTTATTCCAAAATAAATCTCCAGCTACAATCCAAAAGTAGCCAGAATACAAATTACACCGAAGAATTTCAAAAGTATTCAGAGCTACTAAAAATAAAATAAAATACAGTGAAAGCTAACAAACCCTTAGTAGATTAAACAGGTAACCTACTGGCGAAATGTAGCTGATAGATGAGTCACTATGCCTCGGCGTCTCCTGCTAGACCTCACGCGAACTCTGCTGACTGAGCATTTTTAAAAACGAAGAGCCCAGGGGAAAATATTCAACACGTCAGAGTGAGTGGACGAAATGCTTCTGACAACAAATAAATATTTCCCCAAAAGAAATGCTTTCATCAGCGGCAAAAACAAAAGCTCCACTGGAAAGACTCTGAACTGGAGTCCAGCCTGGCTAGACTCCCAAACTTTAAGACATTGCCTCTCAGGCCTGGATATAATATATATAGTATGTATGCACACTCGCCTGACCTTTGGTACGATATCTATGAACAACTTGAATAAAGTAGATATCATACGAAGCTACTATGCTTGCGTCTAACGCTCACATCACCCCACACCGGAATTTGTACCTCGCATATGGGGGAAAGCGGCCGAGTGGTAATATATACATGCTTACTCCTTGTACGAAATCTTTTAATAAATAAATGAAAAATTAGAAAATCGCACAGGGCTACGACACTCGCGTCTAACGCTTATGTCACTCATACCGGAATTGTGCCTCGCGTATGGGGGAAATCACGTATAGCTAGCTAGCATTTAATCATATACATACTATTCTCGGAATTGTACCTCGAGTATAATCAACGAAATTCTCAATTTCGGGAAATATCCAACAACAGAAAAATCATTCAAATGATAAAGCATTTTGAACACAATATTTAAAAACAAAGGTCCACTCACAGGTTAGGCCTAAGCCTGATGTCGGTCGGAGGTCTCTTCCGCTCGAGTCTCCTCACGTCCTGTTCCATATAAATAAAACCTTAAATAAAACACCGACAAAACATGCATAATTAAATATGCTTCGCGCTCAACCAAGCCTAACACTCCAAAATCTTAAATCCACTGCCAACCTCAAAACTCCACAAATTTTACCGACATCCTCAAAATCACCTTCCACCAAATAAAATCCATCCAATGGCCGGATTATAAATTAATAATCCGCCAAAAATACCAAACTTCAACAATTCTCAAACCTATCCAAAACTCCTCCAAAAATTCTAAAACTTATTCCATTAAACTCCTCACATTTTTCTCCACCAAAAACATTTTTCTCGGCGGCGGCTACACCGACAGCGGCGGCCGGCAACCAACTCCGGTGACCTCCGATAGTCACCAAAATTTGGCAGCATCTCCCTCTCAACCTCCTCTACAATAATTCTAACTACCACAAACTCCAATTCGAAGCCTAACCAAGCCAATCGAACAAAAATACACAATAAAGCCCTAGAAATTCAAATTCCGATTTCTCCTTACCTAGCTCAAGACGGAGCGAGCCCTTTGGTGGGATTGAAGCACGGGATGAGGGCTTCCTTTTGAGCCAAGGCTCGCCAGCTATGGCGGCCGGAGGAAGGAGTTCCGGCGAAATGAAGATTTCGGCAGTCGGGGCTCTCGGTGTCGATTCCTCCTTCACGGCGGCGCTAGGGAGGCTGCCACCGGTCTAGAACTGCAGCTGGGATGGAGACCGACCGAACGGGACCGGTGCGGCGGGCTGGGGCGGCCGGGAAATTTCTGGTCGGGAGGGAGAGGGAGAGCGGATCGGGAGGAAGGAGAGAGAAAGAAAAGAGGAGAAACGGGTTGGGCTCGGCCCAGCCGACCCAACACTACTTTTAACCCATTTTCCAAAATTTAACACCCCCAAAATAATACCCCAATAAAATTACCTTTTACTAGCAAAAATTACCATTTTTTACCGTCGTCAAAATTTCTTCCTTAGAATAATATCACAAAATAATCGTCCCTTACACCTCTCTGGGGATCAATTATATTTTACACTTAATGATGATCACGGTAAAATTCTTATTACCACTATGCCAGTAATAAAGGTAAAAATTATGGGTCGGGGCGTGACAATATTTTTGTTGAAATTTTCAATTTTCAGACTATCGATATTTCCTCGAAGTCCGATATTTTAGTCTTTGGTTTCAACCCCCTAAAAAAAACACCTCTATTACAACTACAAGTAAGGGATCATCAAATGTAAATAATGGCATGCTTAGTTTGAAGATGACGAAGATACAAATAAATTCATTGAGAAGTCGACAGAGAGAGGTTACCAAAAACCTCCGTGATTTACTTCTCGGTAAAAGCTAAGAGGGACTGGATAACTTCTCGCTCCGCAAACTCTGGAGCTTCTAGGGTTCAAAAAATCTGTTTTCTTCTTTGTCCGACGACGTGTACTTTGACGTTGTCGTCGAACATGATTTCAAGGGGGCTAGATGGTAGTCACGCCTTGTAGGCCGGTTGTGTTGGATTAAGAGTGAAGGGCTAATCGAAAGAACTAATCGTGAAGCTGTCGGTTGAATTGAGATGTAGTGTGACCTTGCCCTGGCAACGATGCCATGTTGTCGAACAAGAGCAACGACTTAGCTCTTATTGGTGGTGAGGTGAACAAGATTACAGGAGCAACGAGGCACTATGATGGGGAGTTCGTGGTGGTGCACCTTCCTAGATTAAGTTTATGATCTGGGTTGGTTTTCTCTACCACGTTCTAATGTAGTACTTTCCTGAGGGTGGTGTGTTTTCTTGTTGTGGTGGATGCAATCAGAGGAGCTCTTCGGACGTCGACCGATATTTGTTTCGGGGCGATGACATTGATAATAGCTCTGTTACAGCTTTATGTAGGCTGGGCTTTTGGTTGGTTCTTCCTTGAGGTCCAATGGGTGGAAGTTGGGCCTGAGCCCGTTTTGGGCCTACGTCAGAATTTTTTTTCTTTTGTTCGTTCTTTTCTGTTTAATTTTAGGTAGGTTGATTTAGTTCGTTTGGGTCAGTTGTCCCTCCTTTTTTAGCGAGGGTTTAGGGGTTGTGCAATACCTAACAAAGACCAATAAAATCACAAGAAAGAATTTGTGCAATATTCATTCTTTGATAATTTTGGTAGGGGTCGGCCTTGTCTTGCCCAAAACCAATCTCAAGAGGGGCCACGATCAATTTTTTCAAATTTTAATGCAAAAATGTTATTTATTATATATGGAAGAGTTAGGATATGTGTTTCTACCTCTCCCAGGATCACGGGACGGGAGGTCGAGTCCTTGGTTTTGAGACCTGTAACTGCACAAGCAACAATGCGTCAGGAGTCAGGACTGGGGTGGCCCAGTCTTCGACTCTCCGATGCTTAAGTCAGCGTTCGATTGCTACTTGTATAGTACGAGAGTATGGGAGGAATAGTGAACTTACCTCTTTTAGGAGTTCATGCCTGTTTTATAGGCTAGTATCAGAGGCGTTGTCATTAGTTCCCGATGTGGGACTGTTTCATGGTGTTGTTCAGCCTTCCTCCCATCGGGGGGGGGGGTTAGCTGTTGTAGATTGGGTCTGGCTTGTGTATTGTTGTTATGCCTCCACTGTTTGGGTGCCCCCGGAGGTTTTGTTGGTGGAGTCTTGACCGGAATGATCTCCGGCGAGTGGGTAATGATGTCGCATTCTCGGCATGGCTAAGTATTTTGGTTTAGGGTTTAGGGGTTATTCCCCAGTCCAAAAGAGCTCTTGGGTAGGGGTTATTCCCATGTTATGCCGAGAATGTGTCTTACCTGGGTGTTGGAGGCATGGTGCCGAGTCCCCAAGTCCCCACGGGAGGGTCGCGAGGTGGCTGGGGTTAAGTTATGAGAACTTGATACGAGCCTTTTTGCCATATCTCACTTGTGTCATAAATGGCCAGTTTATGAGGGACACGTGGTCATGTATGCAGAGTTTTAAGGTCGTAACGGTTCCATCGGTTGGGCATTTTTTTTGTAACGTGCGCGTATCTAACGCATGTGCGTGGGATTGTGGGGCATGTCTTAAATGCCTCGCACAATTGTGGTCGACGTGGCCATTCCCTGACCATTATGATTGATAGGATCTGGGCGGTCGAGGCTAATCGGGATGTCTATAAATAGACCTAGAGGGAACAGAAGGAGGGAGTTTGTATTTCAAAAACAGAGGGACTAGGGCTAAAAGAGTGGTTCTCATATTTATGGAGAGGTGCTTCGCCGATATGTGAAATCGAACCTGGGGAACGTCCAATTTCATCCTCCATCGATTGGGTGTGAGCGCTCGGTTGTTTGCAACTAGCTTCACTACCACTACACATATCCAAGTTTTTGAGGTATGAACTTGTCAATTCCTATTCTGGGTTTTGCTTTTGTTTTGTTTTGAATCGGTACGGATTGTGTTGTGGTTTTCGTATCATTTGCGATTTTGTTAGGAGAGTCTAGAGTAAGGGATTGATTGGTTTGCTATCGGGTTAGTTAGGGTTAAGGTAGTGAGAGTCTAACATGTGAGGATGTATGGTATGATAGATCCGATGTGGGTGTCCAGCGAGGAGATTGTGGTTGTCTCTAGCTCGTATGATCCTGATTCGGACACCTTGCACCGGTGGGAAGAGGAGTTGGATAATCTTATGGCGGAGGTTGCACTTGACTTGGGGGAAAGCATTCCTGTTACGAATGCAGGGTCTCACGTGTCCTTGTCTGACCCTCTATTGCAGGAGGTAGAAGAGTTTAGCTTGGCGAGATCTCGGGAGGTTGACGATTCGTTCTGGGATCCTCCTGGCGAGAGTATGACGTCGTCAGAGTTAAAAGCACTTAGGCAAAATTGGGGTATTCCCAATGAGGTCTTGTTGCGGCCGCTTAGCAAGGGCGTTAAGTTTTGGGATCCTCCGGACAACTTCACTCTAGTATACGAGTACCAGCTGAGATGCGGGTTGATGTTCCCGCTACCCCCTTTTGCGCAATGCATTTTGGCATGTCGCCCCGAGGCAAGTCACCCAGAATATGTTGAGGAAAATATTGGGGATGGGGGTACTATTTCGTTTACTGGGGCAAGAATTTCCCAATTTTGAGGAGTTCAACGCTTGTTGGCACATGGCGTATTGTGCGAAGAAGGGCAGTCGAGTATGCGTGACTTTGAAGTCCCGGGGGAAGTTCAAGATCTTGGTGGAAGACTTGCCCACCTTTACGAATGAGGGCTAGCGACGAAAGTGCTTCCTCATCAGGGGGAAATGGCAGGAGTGGCATGGAAATCCCTTCTGGGGTCCCAGGGCTTTCCAAAAAATAGGTACCGTGTTTTGTGTCTCGTGTTTTCTTACTGTTTGTATTGTTCTACCCCTGCTGACTGCTGACTACTAACATTGTGTAGTGCCCCAAGAGTATAAGTTAACCGAGCTGATAGAGCATCGGATACGCCGGGTGTTGTGGACATTCAAGTCTAGGAGCTCGTACCAGATATGTTGTCTTGGCATATATAGTCATTTTGGTTATGCCCGGGTCCCTGGTCTATATTTTTGTTTTGAATGTTTTTCCATTTTATGCTTTCTGGTCTCTGCTTGACCCTCATTTTTTGTTTGGTGCAGTGACGATGCCTCAGGACGGTGGGTTGCAGAAGAAGGATGGTCCGTGTGACAAGGTGTCAGATAGGGACGTAATAGAGGGATTACATGTCGAGGCTAACCATGTCAAGCGGTATGACATCAACTTGGAGACTAGCGAAGGGAAAGAGGTGGAGCTTGATGAGTGTGAGGATGACTTTTTGAGGTTGAATCTGGCGGACGAGGACTATGCTTATGTGCCTCCTTTGGTGGCACAAGCAATGGGCTTGGGCGACCAAGAGGTGAATAATGAGGAAACGAAGACTGAGGGTGGTGACCACGAGGACTATCATGAGCAGGTTCCAGTGGAGGAAGAGCTTGTCTCTGAGCCAGTAGGAATGGAAGATGTGCCCTTAGAGACTATGGGTGAGCCCCAAACAGGTGGCGAGGACCTTATGGTGGAGGAGGTGGAACCCATTGGGCAAGAGTTAGAAGAGGTTGTTTTTGACGAGGACCTAGAAGAGGAAGAAAGGGTTGAGTCGTCACGTGAAGGCGAACCAAAGAAATCCCGCAAGGAGGGGCATTTCGGGAGCTCAGACAGCCTGGCCGAGATCACTCAAGCGCTAGAGGGGACCAGGTAGGTGCAGTCTTACCTAGCCCAGATGGCGTATGACATGCGTCACCGCTCCCGCAACATCCATGCTTTGGAGGAGGTGGATCCTTTGGCTGGCGTGGCTATCGCCAAGAAGAAGTTGACTCGGGTAAGTGCGCATAATGTTCAATTTGCTCCTCTTCGTTCCCTGGGTTTTTGTTTATGCTTATGGCTTTTGTTTAAAAGCGATGCTGCTTATGTATGCTGCAAGTGATAGGACTGTTACCCACTTGCAAGAGGATGCTAAGGCTAAATGTCAGCAACTGAGGGAGGCAGAAGAGAACAACATCGCCCTCTCGCAACGTCTGGAGCAGCTGGAGCAGGATGCTGCTGTCTTCCGAGACCAGGCTGCTGCATTTGGGAAGGAGGTTGCTGAGCTCAAAGAGGCAATGCAAGAGAAGGACAAGCAAGTGGAAGTTGGGGAGGTGGCTGCTGCCAAGGTGGTATCTTTGGAAGCTGAAATGGCGAGATTGAACCATGCCTTGGTGGAGCAAGAGAGGGCGTGGAAGTTGAAGTGTGCAAGGGTTGCCGGGGATAGGGAGAGGGTGTTCCGGGAGAGCGATGTGTATAAGAAGCAGCTGAGGAGTGCTTATAACCGGGGACAAGATGAGCTGAGTAAGACTGGTTGCGAAGCTGGCTGGATAAATGAGCCGGCCATGTGCAAGTGGTACACCGAGAAAGATGCATAGAAGAAAGCTTGGGAGCAGATGACGCTAGAGCAGAGGAAGCAAGCCGAGGTCTGGCGATTGTTGGCTAAGGAGCATGAGGTCTAGCGTGGCACCTCCTATGCCATGCCAAAAGAAGTTCCTGCTGTAGGCACACCTCGGCCACTTGCTGTGGTTGATGCTTCTCCCCTAAGGGCTCCGCGTCCCAGGGGGTCCCTTTTACTTAAGTGGCAGTGTCTCAAGTTGCATCCTTTGTTATTGAACCCCCTAACCCTCGTGCACCTGGACTTGTGGCGTCGCCACATACCGAAGTGCAAAAGATTCTAGCGAGCAAGTCTCTTGTTACTGAACTGCAACAGGTGAGCTCCCTGGTGCGTCTTAATGTGTCAGTGAGGCCTCCACTTGTGTCACGGGAATGCTCTAAGCATGCTTACGGGCAGAGGGTTTCTGTGAACATTTGCCAGAGTCGCGGACATAGTAGCGGTTCAAAGAGTGACGGGAGTGTGAACAAGTCAAGTGGTGTGTCTTCCAGGGAGAAATGATTGTTTTGATTTTGTAACTTTACTATTTCTATTAGGTTTCAGTTTCTTGTTTGTTTTTTGAAACAATATTGGTGGCGTGGTTAGCCATTTGAACCATTTGTTATTTATGGATTGCCTAGGAGTCTAGGTTGTTACCTGTTTACTTTAAAGAATGCGTTTGTTTATGGACCATTGTTTTTTTTGGCGTTCCGTGTTCTTGGTATGGTATGTCATAAAAAATTGGGGGGAAAACATAGCATCTTCATTTAGAATAGGCAGCTAATGGGCAAGGTATACATTTGATTTGGGCCGCTACCGGGCTAAAGTACACAAAGTGATGAAGTGCTAATTGCCATGTTGGCTTTCGAGTGTTGATAATTTAAACAAGGTAGAGGTGGAGGTGGCGAGCATTCCAGGGGCGGGGTAGTACTCGACCATCAGTGTCTCCTAGATAGAATGTAGCTTGTCCCGGGGCATTGACTATCTCTAATGGGCCTTCCCACTTTTCTTTGAGTCCAGTGGGGCGGGAAATGACTTCTTTCATGACCCAATCACCTACTTTTAGGAGGCGGGAAACAACTTTCTTGTTGTAGTGTTGGACAATCTTTTGCTTGTTGTTGACATTCCTAAGATGTGCTTTGTCCCGGCGTTCCTCTAGGAGGTCCATGTTGAGTCGTAACCCTATGGTGTTTGTCTCGGGATCGTATGCCATGACACGCTCACTCGGGACCTCCATTTCCATAGGAATCACTGCCTCGGTGCCATAGGACAAGAGATATGGAGATTCACCTGTAGTTGTTGTTAGGGTGGTAGGAAGCGTCTAGAGAACCTCCTAGAGCTTGGCAGCCCATAACCCTTTAGTATCTTTTAGGCGTTTCTTCAGGTTTTGCTTGATGAGCTTATTTATGGCTTCCACCTGGCCATTGGTCTAAGGGTGTGTCGGGGATGCATAGAAGATTGATGTTCCTTGTTTGGACAGGAATTCCCTGAATGTGTATGTTTCTGTATAATCTTGGATGAGGTTTGCAGAAGCTGATGGTGTATCTAATAGGTGATTGGTTATCTTCCTGCTGGCCTGCAATAACAAGGGTGACCGGGGGCTTCCGGTCTTTCCTCCTCCGAAGCTTAAGTCAGTTTCTTGGTAGAATGTAATTAATGAGGGTAGTTCATCATACCTGACAAGCTAGTGGTTGGGCCATATTTATGGCCCAAGAGTGGGTCTTTCTTCACTTAAAAACTGATGTAGAACAACTCCCCCTTGCTATTAGTTCAAACTCCCAGTTTCCTTATACCTTCCGAGACCGTTCCCGGCCCAAGGCTACCACTGAGGTTGGGCCCGGCCCATTCTTTTTTCGGATGAGAACCCTAGGGCGGCCTCGGTTGTCTTAACCATGATGGGATGCTTACTGGTTTACGCGCTTGAGAGGTTGTTTTATGCACAATCGACTACAAGTCCCCCCAAGTTCCCGTTCAAGACACAGCTTGAGTGGGGACTTGCTAAATAAGCTCATAGACCAGTATACTATTTCGAATGGGTCCCGCCCATAGTCCTTCTAAGTCCGGACTCATGATGTGGGTTGAACGGGTGTTACATTCTTTCATGGACAAAGGTAGCGAGCCCTTCCATATTCGGTGTTACTACTCGAGTAACGGAGTGTTAACGTCATCCGTGGTTTATCAAGCCACTTGCTTCATTTTTAAAGGGATGATATAAAATTTTTCTTTTGGTTGATTACTTATGCCTCTCGGTTGAGTGCCAATATTGGTGGAACTCAGCCAAGGTGGGTTTTTACTTCGTACGATCTCGGTGACTCTCGCCCAAGATGGGTCATACACTTGGTCTTATGATCTCAGTGACTCTCACCCGAGATGGGTCTTGCACTTGGTCTTATGATCTCGGTGACTCTCACTTGAGATAGGTCTTGTACTTGGTCTTATGATCTCGGTGACTCTCACCCGAGATAGTTCTTGTGCTTGGTCTTATGATCTCGGTGACTCTCACTTGAGATGGGTCTTACCCTTTAAAGTTTGCGCATTGTTGTGGCAGGTGCATTAAATGCATGCTCGCTAGATGTCGCAATATTCTCTGCCAAGCAATTAATGCACGTCGCTTCATTCTTTCCTTCTTCAAGAAGCTACGGTGGTTATGCCACATGGCACCATCCTGCGGTTTGATTGGATGGCTAGAGGTGCCTCATTTTCGGTTGCTGGTTTGTTTAATGTGTCGGTTCGTGGATCGAGGCGACTGTGTACTTACCGTGTATAACTCTGGTGTATCCATGTTTTCTCTGTTTCTCTACTTCCCTCTGCTTCTCTCTGTGTTTCGCTGCTGTCGATCCCTACCATTGCGAGGTGTTACCGTTCGTTGGAGTTTCCGACGTTGCTACTACGTCGAAAATATAGTAAGGTTTTCTTCATTTTGTTACGCTTCATGCTTGTTTCTGTTTTTTCCTCTCTTCATTTTATTGTGCTTTAGCTCTGTGTTTGTGTTGCTTTTATGGTTTTGGGTAAAACTGGGAATGTTAGCGTTCTAGGAATTTTTGGGTTGAAGCTGTGTTAAACTTTGAATTGGTGTGCGTACTCCCGGTGGCGCATACTGATAGATCTTAGGGTTTGTTATTCTAGGGTAGATGGATTCCCGAAGTACGGCCAATTTAAGCGGAGTGAGCACATCCTCTCGGCCGATAGTGGACAACGATGAGAGGATGGAGGAGTACATTAGTCGACCATCCCGCCCGGGTGAATCATCTTCGACTAGGCCTGCTGAGCTAACCAAAGGCGTACCCGCCCAAGATGTCGACTGGGCCTCTAGAGTTTTCCATGGCGTCCCGATTACCAAAGTCGCAAGCTCGGTAAGGCGATATATCTTGGAGGATGACACCGTGTACGACGAGCCCGAGAGTAGTATGTCTCTGACCGAGATAGAACAGTTCCGCAAAGACTGGGGAATCCCGCCCACGGTTACCTTCTGTGGGCCTATACGAGGGCGAGCTGGCGTGTTGTCCAAGAGATGGTTTGGTTGCAGTGCACGAGCACATGTTTAGGAATAGTTTCTCCCTCCCGCTTCCTCAGTGCGTCCAGTACCTGCTGAGCATGCTTCAACTTGCTCTCGGGCAGATTCCACCACACTAATGGTGCCAGTTACTGTCTCTATGCTGTTTGTACTACTTGTCCGAGATGGGTTGGCCGACCATCAACGAGTTTCGCGCCCTGTACCGCCTCTTGTACTCAAAGAAGCAGAACTGCAGAGGGTGTGTTTCGTTTGCTGCCCGGGAATATTTGTCTCCCGTCACTGATCTCTCGACGTCCATAAATAACAATTGGTGTTTAAAGGTCATGCTTGTCGGCGACCGATGGCAAAGAAACTGTTCGACGTACGTTGTGCCCAACTTGTTTAGATATATCCAGGATCAGTCCTTCTCGCTGTCAGAGATCGAGAAACGACGTATAGGACGGATATATACAGCCTGGCCCTCGGATGAGAATCGAAGCTCGTACAACCTGACCCGGTGGGCTGTTCTGGCTCACTGTGAACTCGGTCGTATGCCTGGTGGGGTTCCGAATTAGCATGCCTTGTTTTCTGTTCTCTTTTTCACTGGCCATTTTTTCTTGGTTCCTGTGATCTTGACTGTTGGTTTTATTTTCAGCTGAAGTACCCAGGTGAAAACACTGTGACTAACACCCGTGGGATATGGAGTCCGATATGGATTTGCTGAGGAAACTCTTGGAGGTCGGGAAAGTGGCCTCCTGAACTGAGGTGAACCTCGTAGACAAAACTACCCGTGTCTCAGATGAAGCTGTACTCTAGAAGATTCCTGACGAAGGGTATGGGAAACCGCCTTCTGACAAAGAGGGGCCTGCAAAGACCGGTGATGTGGTCAACGTCCACTTGGGCGAGAAGAGGAAAAATTCGTCATCCAAAAAATCGAACTCTCAGCGGGATGGAGTGACTTTGATGAGATTGAACGTCTTTGGCGCCTCGCCACCTCTGAAGAAACAAAAGGCTATCGGTTCCTCGGCCGGGAACCCAGTTTCAATGAGCGCTCTCGCTCCGGCACTTCCTTAAATTTGGAAGACCCCCATCTGGCAGATCCTGGACGAATATGGGTGCGCGGACGAAAAATTCGTCTGTGGCATGGTTGGCGATTTGAAGGGTATCGAGTTGGACCGGATCAAGATTGGGTCCAGCACACCTCGAGAGAACTGACAGTACGCCCGGGAGGCAATGATGAGGGTAAGCTTCTCCCGAGTAATGCCAATTTACTATCACTGTTCGGGATGTGGAACTAACTTTATTTTGCTTGCAGGCTCTCTTTGCTGTCTATGCCATTGACGCCAGCAAGGATTCCAACGAGATGAAATAGCGTCTGGCCAGTCTGAACGACCAGATCAACTATCTCGGGGCAGAGAGGAAGAAAATGGAGAAGGACTTGGAGGCCGAGAGGAAGAAGAAACTCTCGTGGGCCGACAAGTTTGCCAAACTTAGCCTCCACACCAAAGAGCTGGAGGGAAAAGTTGAAAGGGTTATCTCTTTGGAGTGCAACATAGACACGCTTTAGCGGGAGAACGCGAAGCCGTGGTCTAAGCTGAAAGAGAGGGATGACCAGATAGCTGATCTGCAAGGCCAGATCCCCGCTCAAGGCGAGCTTGCCGTTTCCCGGTTCAAAGAGTCGGATGAGCTGAAGGCTATGCTCAAGGCTGCCCGGGAGAGTGGCATTACTGAGAAATTTGGCGTCTTGAGCCGCCTTGGGTACCTGGACAAGGCCAAGATGACTGCCGATTTGCTCGCTGCCCAGGAGGCCAAAGAGAGGGAGGCTATGTCCAAGGCTGCGGCCGAGAAAGAACATGAGACAGGTGAGCCGTCCGAGAAGGTTGCTAAAGAAGGCACTGATGGGGAATGAGGAAGAAGACCCCGGCCAGCCATAGGCTATAATTTATCATTTTGTTTTGCTCTTGCTTTTGTAAGACAATGGCCTCGTGCCGTATCCCGGTGATTACACATCCCTATGGTTTTTGTAAATACCCATTGGTGGTATACGCCCGACATCCCGGGTTTTAATATATTATGCCTTGTCTAACCTTAATGCTTGCGTCTCCGTGTTATATTCAATTTGGATTATGCCTATCTCGTTTGGTGTTACTGGGGACTTTAATAACTTTTGCCTCGATGATGATTACTTATCCCCTTCGATGTTACTCGGGATTGTATTGATTTATGCCTCCCAGTGGATTACCTATCATTAGAGTTTGAATTGAACTTTCCATTCTGGTATTCAGTCATTCAAAACGAATGGAGGCATCCTCCCGGACTTGGTGTTTTTTTTTCTTCTCCCGGGGGCAGCAATACTTACAAATGTAAATTTTACAAAAGGTGGAATGGACCTCGGCCCCTCATACGAGGTAGAGTTTCAGGTGCACCGTGTTCCAGGGGCACCCGGTGACTAACCCATCCTGGTCCCGTAGAAAGAAAGTTGATGGGCCGACCTCTTCAATGATCTCGTATGGTCCCTCCCATGTTGGGTCCAGGGCCGCTGTCTTTGTCATGATTTTCTTCATTATCCAGTCCCCCAGTCCCAACGTCTGGGTCCTGACCTTTCTATTGTAATGGTGTGCCACTCGCTGCTTATAGACTTGGTTGTGCAAGCCTGATCTCTTCCTTATTTCCTCTATAAGATTGATATTTAACCGGAGGCCTTCCTCGTTGGTGGCGGCATCAAAGTTCTCCACCCTTCCTGATGGTATCAATGTCTCGATTGGCAAAATAGCTTCTGTGCCAAAAGCCATGCTAAAAGGTGTTTCTCCCGTTGCTTCAATTGTCGTGGTCCTGATTGCCCACAACACCTCCGGCAGCTTCTGCGCCCACAGAGCCTTTGTGTCGTTCAACTTCTTCTTCAGTAATTTTTTTAATGATTTTGTTAACTGCCTCCACCTTACTGTTGGTCTGAGGGTGCGCCACCAACGCAAAGACCATCTTAGTGCCCATGACGTCCTTCGTGAACTCAATCAAATGGTTATTGTTGAATTGTGTTCCATTGTATGTGACAATTGTCTCTGGGACCCCGAATCTGCAATATATATTTTTCAGCAGGAAATTCTTCACACACTCGGTAGTTATCTTTCCCAAGAGCTCTGCTTCCACCCACTTTGTGTAGTAGTTAACGGCCACTATCACATATTTGAACTGTTCAGGTGCCATTGGCAGTATCCCAATGAGATCAAGGCCTCACTGTGTGAAAGGCTAGGGTGACAACAATATTGATAGAGCGACAGAAGGGGAATGTATCCCGTTGGCATGCAAATGGCATTGTCGGCATCTCATCGATATCTTATTTGCCATGGCGCCCATGTTGGGCCAAAAGAACCCTATGCACAGTGCCTTGTGCGCTAACAACCGGGATCCAGAATGATTCTTGCACACCCCTTCATGAATTTCTCCCATGATCACTTCTCCTTCCACCTCTGTCACGCACTTGAGGTTTGGGAAACTGTAACCTATGCGGTACAGCTTCCCGTTCATGAGCGTGTACCTTGCACATCTTGATTGGAGTTTTCGCGCTTCACGCCTGTCCTCCGGGCATATCCCTTCATTCATGAATTTGATTATGGGGTCCATCTATGTAGGCTCTCCGGGTCACGCCTCAACCATGAATATCTCCGAGATTGTCTTACTGATACTCGGCTTTCCAAGAACCTCAATCCTTGCGTTCTTTCTCCCTTTACCAGGCCCTCTGGTGGCTAGTCAAGCAAGGGCATCTGCATTACTATTTCTTCCGGGAAATGCGGGAGAGAGAGAGAGAGACCGACTTGAACCGTTGTATGAAGGCTTCTAAAAGCGCTTGGTAGGAGCTCAACTGAGGCTCCTTTGCTTCAAAGCTCCCGTTGACTTGATTCACAACTGAACACCTCCACTCTATCCACGCCAATCTCTCGGGCGAGTTGCAATCCACCAATCAAGGCTTCGTACTCTGCCGCATTGTTAGATGCCTTGAATTGAAATTCCAGTGTGTACTCATGCTTGAACTCATCTGGGGTCTCCAATATTATTCCCGCCCCACTTTTATTTCTCGTCACCGAGCCGTCGATAAAGAGTTTCCAAAATGGTGTCGATGGCGCCTCAGCTTGTACCTTTGTGGATGGCTCGAGATTTGTTTCCTCCCGGGCGACCTCAGATGATTCTCTCACCACTTTCATGGGCATGAACTCGGCTGGCTCCTCCATTACTTTCATAGGCGTGAGCTCGGATATAAAATTTGCCGATGCTTGGCCCTTAATACCTATTCTCGGCCTGTAATGGATATCGAATTCTCCCAATTCAATGACCCATTTTACCAGCCTCCCACTGATCCTCGGCTTTTGCATGATCTGCCTCAGGGGGTGGTTGGTATAAAGGGTTACTTAATGGGCCTGGAAATAATGCCTAAGCCTTCTAGCAGTTACAATAAGAGCCAAAGCTAGTTTCTCAACGTCCGGGTACCTACTCTCAGCCGGTGTGAATCATTTTCCTGCGTAAAATACTGCATGCTTGATGTCAGACTCTTTTCTTATGAGCACTGAGCGGACCGCCGACTGTGATGCCGCGAGGTACAAGTAAAGCATCTCCCCCGGGATCGGTTTTAACAAAACCAGCGCAGATATGAGGTACGCCTTTATCTGCTTGAAAGCCTCTTCCTACTCAGATCCCTATACTATCTCCTTACATCTCTGGTCTCGTAACAGCCGGAAGAAGGGAGCGCACTTCTCCGTGAGCAGTGACACAAACCTAGCCAGTGCGACAACCTTCTCGGCCAACGACTGCACTTGGTTCCTAAGTGTGGGTCTTTCCATATCTAAGATGGCCCTGATTTTCTCCGGGTTGGCTTCAATTCCTCTCCGGCTGATTATGTGACCCAAGAACTTTCATTTAACGACCCCGAAGATGCATTTTTGAGGGTTCAACCTCATCCCGAACCTCATTATGACTTCGAAGACTTTCTCAAGATGCCCTACATGCTCCTCGGCCTTTAGACTTATGACCAGCATGTCATCGACATATACTTCCATTATTTTCCCAAGGTGGTCGGCGAACATGACATTCATCAGCCGCTGGTAAGTGACTCCCGCATTCTTCAGTTCGAAAGCCATTACCATGTAGTAATACAGGCCCCTGTCGGTCGTGAAGTCTGTGTGTTCCTCATCCCTTGGATCCATCTGGATCTGGTTATAGCCCATGTAGGCGTCCATAAAGCTCATCAGGTTACTGATCTATGCGTGGGAGCGGGAAGCTATCTTTTGGGCATGCCCTGTTGAGATTTGAATAGTCCACGTACATCCTTCATTACCATGTTGACTTCTTTGGAATCATGACCACGTTGGCCAACCACCGGGGGTATCTGACCTCCCTTATGAACCTGATGTCTATTAGCTTTTGCACTTCCCCCCTCATTGATTCATACTTCTCTAGCTTAAACGTCCTTCGTTTTTGCCGCACTAGAGGAAATCCTTTCTGGATTCCTAGCTTGTGTGTTACTATGCCGTTTGATATCCCGGGCATGTCTTTGTACGTCCAAGAGAATGCCCCACTATTTCTGTTCAAGAAGTCTATCAAGGCCGCTTGCACCCCGAGTGCCTGTCCCGTCCCGATGGTTAACTTCCGATCCAAGAACTTGTTTTAGATTGATACCGCTTCTGTTTTGTCAACTGATCCCGGACGCTCCTCATCCGAGTCGGCATCATCTCTAGGATCTATGTAAGGGTCTAAGGGGGACGCCGTGGTTTGGCTAGCCGACAGAATCTCTGACCTTTTCCTCCCATTGTCCAGCGCACAGCAACTCCTTGGCGCCCCCTGGTCTCCCCGGATCGTAATGATTCTTGTTGGGGTCGGGAGTTTCATCATCAGCATGTGACCAGTAACAAATGACTTTAACTTCCCAAGATCTCGTTGTAAGATGATTCACAATCAACAACGATAAACTCTATTGTTGCTCGGGCGACCCCCTCCGGTCATTCCAAGCTTACTCCAAAGCTGTTTGAACCGAAGGGTTGAACAACATTGCCCGAGAAGCTTATCAACGACTCATGGTCTTGTATCAACTTATTGCTTCCTCGATGCAGTCCTTTCCAGGCACTCCTCAATAATACGTTGACTGAGGCTCTCGTATCAATGAGGATCTTTTTTCGTTATATAGTGATCGAACTGCAACGTTATCAGGAACAGATCCTCGTGCTGCCTTATTCCCTCCTCTTCCTCTTCCAGGAAGGTTACAGACTTCTAACCAGTGGTTACCCGCTGATTGTTACTACTTCCAAAGGTGAAGACTTCCCTGCCATCCCGTTGTTTCGTACATTACTTTTTTGCCTTGTTGCTCCTGTTATCTGTACGGGACCCGCCATGGATGGTGTTGATTGTCCCATATACTTCAATTGCCCCTATGTTCTTTTGTCCGACACATACTGCTGCAGCTTTCCTTCTTTTACCCGGCGCTCTACCGCTGTTTTCAATTCTATACAGTTGTTAATGTTATGGCTCGCCTCACCGTGGTATCCACAAAATTTTTCGGTGTCTTCCTTGGTGAGCCGAGATGGGGGAAACTTCCGGGCCAGGGGAGGCAGAACGACAGACTTATTCTCGTTCAATATCGCCTCATGAGTGGCGTTGAGCGCCGAGAAATGCTCCTTGCCTGCCGACACGGTTCTCGCATACCCGGTATCTTGCTAGGGCCCTTTTGCCTTCCCTTGCGCGTTATGCTGCTTCTCTGCCTTCCCCCAGTTCCGTTCCTTGTGCCTCTTTCCAGCTGGGTACGGGTCTAGTTCTCATTCTCCCTTCCAAGAGCTAACCTCTTGGATCACTTGTACCGGGGACCTGCCATCTCTCCCTTCATCCTTCCTTTTCCCGGCCGAGGTTCCTCCATGCGTATCATGGTCCGCTTGTGCATGTCGGATCGCCATTTCCATAAGCTCATCGTAGCCTTGTGGATTTTCAATTTTTACTGCATATAAAAACTTCTCAGGCAAAAATCCCTGAATGAACGCCTCCTCCGCAACCTTCTTATCAAAGCTCCTGATTCTGGCTATGGCTCCTTGCCATCGGTTCACGAAAGCTTTCAAACCTTCTCCCCTATCTTGCTTTACTTTAAACAACTAAGCGGTGTTCTGCCCGTCCGTCCGTAAAATGAATCTATTGACGAACTTGTCTGCCAGCTCCCGGAAACACTCGACCGAGTTCGACGGGAGCTCGTAGAACCAGCTTAGCGCTTCCCCTGCTAACATTTCCTAGAACATATTGCAGCATACCGCATTCGAGTATCCTTTAGCGTTCGTGTGAGACTTGAAACTATCGAGGAAGAGATGGGGGTCACGATCCCCATTGTAACTAAGTTTTAGTGGCTTGGTTGTGTTTGGCCGAACGAACCGGGTGATCACTCTTGTGAATGGTCCCCCTCTTTCCTCGAAACTCGCACGGGTTGGGTTATGCATTCCCCTTCTCTCCGCGTCCGAGATTCGGTCTGCCAAATTCATCACGCTATCTCGAAATGCTCTTAAGGTTTCTTTCATTTCTCCTTGTCTTCCAATCTGGACTTCTGGGATTGGCTCGGGCAAGGGCGGCGGTCCCTCGTTCCGCATCTCATCCGAGAACAAGTTCATCCCTCTGTGCACGGTCCTACGGCTCGTTCCCACCGGAACACCCGTCTGTTGAGACATGGCCGCTCGATCCAACTCCCCTGCCCTATCCAATGCCTCCCGGTGCTCAACCCCTCGGGCTAGCGCTCTCATGAGTGTAACACTATCTCGTTCCAACCTGCGCTCCCTCCCGGAGGCCTCTACTCGATCCCTAGCACTTTGCTGCTCTAGCCAGGTGAATTGGGTCCTCATATCTTCCAACATTTCTGCTACCTCCTTGGGATTGAGATCCCACGACACATACTCTGGTGTTTCATCCCACAGGGTTCTCCCTGTAATTCTTGAACTTCCCCCTCCTGATTCCAGGGTTCGTCCCTATGTCACCTCCCTTCGTCTTTTCTGTCCTGCCTCCTGGTCTTGCTGCTCAGTTAACTCAGCCATCGAGTCACGCTGGCTTTTGTAAAGATTCCCACAGACGGCGCCAAATGTTTATGTATAGTCCTGGATGAGGTTTGCAGAAGCTGATGGTGTATCTGATAGGTGGTTGGTTATCCTTCCGCTGGCCTGCAATAACAAGGGTGACCGGGGACTTCCTGTCTTTTCTCATCCGAAGCTTAAGTCAGTATCTTTGTCTAATGTAATAATGAGGGTACGTAGTTCATCATACGTGACAAGCTCGTGGCTGTGCCATATTTATGGCCTAAGAGTGGGTCTTTCTTCACTTGAAAATCGATGTGGGACAACTCCCCTTTGCTGTTAGTTCAAACTCCCAGTTTCCTTATACCTTCCGAGACAATTCCCGACCCAAGGCTGCCACCGAGGTCAGGCCCGGCCCATCCTTTTCTCGGATGAGAACTCTAGTGCGACCTCGGTTGTCTTAAGCATGATGGGATGCTTACTGGTTTACGGGTTTGAGAGGTTGTTTTATGCACAACCGACTACAGTGTCATTGTCAAATTGTGTCCCATTGTCTTTGATGATGGCCTGTGGTACACCAAATCGACAGTATAGGTTACGCCATAGGAAATTTATCACTTTTTCAGTTGTGATTGTAGCAAGGGGTTCTGCCTCTATCCACTTTGTGTTGTAATCTACAATGACTATTGCAAATTTGAATTGTCCTGGGGCTGTTGGTAACCGTCCTATAAAGTCAAGTCCCCACTGACTGAAAGGGACTGAGGAGATAATAACAGGCAGTGGCACTGGGGGATGATGAGCAAAATTGGCAAATTTGTGGCACTGAAGGCATGCTTGGACAATCTTTTTTGCATCTTGTTCTAATGTTGGCCAGTAATACCCAGCTTAGAGTGCCTTGAACATGAGGTTCCGAGCTCCCGCATGGTTTCCACAAACACCACTGTGAAGTGATTTCAACACTTTGTGCCCTTCTTTTGTGGGTAAGCACTTCAGAAAGGGACACGACTGACCACGGCGATATAGCTTACCGCCTCTAAGTAGGTAGAGTGAAGCCTTGTAGCGCAACCATTGTGCTTCTCTTTTGTCCCGGGGCAAGGTGCCATTAGAAAGGAAGGCCACATATGGGTCCATCCACGTGGGCTGGCTAGTTGTTTCGAGGGAAAAGATTTCTGAATAAGCCTTCGAGATACTAGGTTTGTCCACGATTTCTATGTGCACATCAGGTGGCGTGGACTCGGGAGGAGCTGTGGCGAGTCTCGCAAGAGCATCTGCCTTGGAGTTCTTGGCCCTTGGGATTTGTGTGAGTTTGTAAGATGTGAAGTGCTGTAGAAGGGCGCCTGCTAGACTTTTGTAGGATCCATGGTTATTCTGGTTGACCTTGAAGTCTCTTGCCACTTGATTAACCACAAGCTGAGAATCACTGAATATGTGGATGTGAAGGGCTCTGAGTTCCCGACAGAGCTGAATGTCAGCTATGAGAGCTTTTTATTCAGCTATGTTGTTAGATGCTTTGAATTAAAACCGGAGAGCATACTCATACAAATTTCTCTCTTGGTCTGTGATTATTATTCTTGCTCCACTTAGTCTGTTGTTTGAGGATCCATCAACGTGGAGTTCCTAGATGGCGTCCCGGAGGGGGGGTCGTCTCGGTCTGGATTGCCATGGTCTAGGGGGATGAACTCAGCAATGAAATCTGCAACTGCCTGCCTTTTTATAGTTGTTCTAGGTTTGAAATGTAGTTCAAACTCTCCCAATTCAATTGTCCATTTCACCATGTGCCCTGAAGTTTCAGGCTTTTGGAGTATTTGCCGCAAGGGATGATTGGTTAGGAAATGGATGGTGTGAGCTTGGAAATATTGCCTGAGTTTTCTTGCTGCAGTGATGAGGGCTACAGCTAGTTTCTCGATGTCAAGGTAGCGGGTCTCGGGATCTGTAAATCCTCTACCACAGTAATATACTGGGAGCTCATTGTCATGTTCATGGCGCATGAGAGCAGCACTAATGGCGGTGGCGGAAACAACCAAATATAGGTAAAACACTTCTCCCGAGACAGGCTTGGAGAAGAGAGGGACTACTGCAAGGTAAGCTTTGATATTGTTGAAGGCATCGTCATGTTCCGGGCCTCATGCCACATTCTCTTTATTTTGGGTTTTTAGCAAGTGAAAGAATGGGTTGCATTTGTCTGTGAGGCGGGAGATGAAACAAGCCAAGGCTACCAAGCATCCCGTGAGGCACTGAACCTCGTTCCGAGTAGTCGGGATAGTCATGTCAAGTATGGCTTCTACTTTTTCTGAGTTGGCTTCAATTCCTCTTTCACTGACCATGAAGCCTAAAAACTTTCCTCACTTGACGGCTAAGATACACTTTTGTGGGTTGAAGCGCATCCCATGAGCCAAGAGCTTAGTGAAGACTTTGTCTAGGTTGGCAATGTGGTTGTCATATGTCTTGCTTTTGACCATCATGTCATCTACATATACTTCCATGACTTCTCTAATTTCTTCTTCAAACATTGTATTGACTAGCCTTTGATAGGTTGCCCCCGCGTTCTTGAGGCCAAAGGGCATGACCTCGTAACAATATAGTCTATAACAAAAGTAGTGTGAGCTTGATCTGTGGGGTGCATTTTGATTTGGTTACATCCCGAGTAGGTATCCAGAAAGCTAAGCATCTTGTAGCCAGCTGTGGAATCAACCAACTGGTCAATTCGCGGCAAGGGGAAGCTATCCATGGGGCATGCTTTGTTAAGGTTAGTATAGTCAACACACATTCGCCACTTGCCAGTAGGCTTGGGGAACATGACTACGTTGGAAACCCATGTTGGGTAGGAAACCTCACGTATGAACTTAATTTCTTTTAGCCGTTGGACCTCGGCTTGGATAGCTAGATACTTCTCCGGGTTAAAGGCACATCTTTTTTGCTTGACAGGGGGATAGTCTTTGAGGATGTTAAGTTTGTGTGTGATGACATCAAGGGATATACGTAGCATGTCGGCATAGGACCAAGCAAAGACTGCTTGTTTATCCTGGAGAAAGGTAATGAGCTTTTGGCGAAGTTTCGGTCAAGGTTTGTGCCGATGAGGACTTTCTTCTCGAGAGCACTGGGTGACAGGGATACCCACTCTGTTTCCTCTGCCGGGTTAGGTCTCGGGGATTGCTTCTTTTCTTTCCCTTTAGGGTCATCCCGGGGATCATCAATGGGCTTCGAAGGACTGAGTGGTAACATCTCATAAGCGTCACGCCCCTGCTGGATGGCATTAAGGTGGCAATGTCCAATGGATGCCCTATCTCTCTGAATTGTAAGTATGCCTCCCGGGGTAGGCACTTTCATGAATAGCATGTGACCTGCAATAAAGCATTGCAGTCCCCAGATGATGTCGCGACCCAAGATGAGGTTATAGGATGAGGGACAATCGACTATGAGAAAGCGTGTCGTGATGGAAGAACGACAAGGATTAGTCCCCACTGAAACTGTCAAGCGATCTGAGCCTAAGGGTTGTACAATCTCTCCTAAGAAGCTGACAAGGGGATCATGGTTGTTGTACAGCTCAGCTCGGTCACGCCGGACCCCTCTATAGCAATCGGCAAACATTACACTGACTGCAGCTCCTGTGTCCACAAGGGCTCTATGGCACCCGTAGTTATCCACCTGGACATTGATTATGAAGGGTTCATTGTGTTGGCAACTTATCGTGTCATCCCCCTTGTAAAATGACACTTGGTCCCATGCTGATGGGGTAGTGGTGACACCGCTTTGTATTTCAAAAACTTCCAAAGGGTTCGTACATTGCCTTTTTGCAGAAGGTTGACGAGGGGGGGTCACGGGGCTCCACCATGCAGGGTTAGGATCTAGCCATGAACTTCGATGGCGTTAGCTCCCGTTGCGGGAGTGCAATAGTAGTGAAGTTGCCCGTTACAGATCAAGTGCTCTATTGCATTGCGGAGGCCGTGACACATCTTTGTGGTGTGGCCATTATCATCATGGTAAGCATAATATTTGTTCCCTATGGCCAGCCAGAGTTTTTTAAGGTACTTGCTTCTAGGTGGTGGGGGAATGAGATCTTTGTGTTTTGCCCATATATCCTCGTATGTAGTGGTCAGGGTAGTGTGGAACTCGTAACGGGGTGGCGGGGAGAAGCGACGCTGCTGCTAGGGGCTCTGCTCTCGGGACCGATAAGGATGGTCCCTTCCCCGCTGCCCACTGTGGCGACGGTCTGAATCACGTCCCTGGTTGTTGTCCCGGGAGGTGCCATGTTGTTCGCCCTTGTCTTGTCCTCTGTCATAATGCTCATATTTCTGCTGGGATTGTTGCTTTGGGGTTAGGGCTGGGAGTGCTAATGTGGTGGTGGGAGTAGAATGCCCAAATGTAGCAAACTTGGTGCGTGCCCATCGGACCGCAAGGTCCATCAAGGCATCGTATGACCCTGGAGGGTTCCTATTAATCTTCATTAGGAAGCTGCCGGGAAGCAAGGCTTGGCGAAAAACTTGTTTAGCAACTCAGGGCTCCAAGTTGTGATAGCGTGCCGTGGCTGATTGCCACCGGGACAGCAATTCATGGAGTCCTTCGCCTTCTTTTTTGCTTGATGTGAAACAAAGCATCTACACTTCGGTAAATACTAGCATGGAGGATGAAATGGTTGAGTAAGTGTTCCAAGAGTTGATCAAAATTGTCAATGGAGTTGGGAGGCAAGTTAAGGAACCAACTGAGTGCTTCATCTAAAAGTGTTTCCTGGAAGGCATGACAAGCCATGGCATCTGTATATCCAGTGGAACTACACAACGAAAGGAACGTTTCAAGGTAAAGGTGAGGATCCCCCGTACCCTCATACTTGTCCATTTTGAAGGGTTTGGCCTTAGATGGTCTCTTTTCCAGCTGCACTCGTGTGTGAAGGGACTTGGATGATGTCCATACCCTGAGAAAAGAGATCGCTGACTCCCGCGACTCTCAACACTTTCAATCCGTGAGACCAACTGAGTGACAGAATTGCTGAGTTGGAGGAAGAGTCGAGTTTGCATGTCGAGAGGTGGGTTTGCAGTGTTAGTGCAAGTGGAGGTGGGGTTTGGGACTGGTGGATCATAATGGTTGGGCTGGTGGATCAGAATAGTTAGGTTGGTTGATCAGGGGGATAGGCTCACTAACAACTGTGGATGGTTATGGGGCTGGGAGTGGGAAAGATGGGTGGATGAGTGAATGAGTGACATAGATGATTTGGTTGGGGCCTCCCAGGATCACGGAACTGCTTTGTCCTTGGTAAGGAAAAAGAGATGTTAAGATGGGGTTCGGGGTGCGAGTGACCCTTATCACTCGTTCTAGGGTGTCATTATAGACGTTACGATGGTCCAGCGTGACTCGCAGTAAGAATTGTTCTTTTTTATGCTCGGCGATACGTACTCGGTACGCTTCAGCCTCTGTTTTTTCCTTAGTTGCTTGCTCTCGGAACGAATGGAAGTCTTTCTTCAAAATTTCAAAGGCTGTGGCGACATCGGGGTGGTTAATGGGGGCCACAATTGCGGTGGCTTGGTTAAGGGATGCGTCTCCGGATTGGAATAGTTATTTTCTATCTGAGTTCCGGGGTCATTTGGGTCATCCACAATTTTCACCATCTTTCTAAGTTAAATGGGAGTTCCACAAGAGGACCCCTCATTCTAGCGCCAATTCTTTCTACCTCTCCCGGGATCACGGGACGGGAGGTCGAATCCTTGGCTCCAGGTCTTGTAACTACACAAGCAACAACGCGTCAGGAGTCAGGACTGGGGTGGCCTAGTCTTCGACTCTTCGATGCTTAAGTCAGCGTTCGATTGCTACTTATATAGTACAGAAGTATGGGAGGAATAGTGAACTTACCTTTTTTGGGAGTTCGTGCCTGTTTTATAGGCTAGTATTGGAGGCTTTGTCATTAGTTCTCGATGTGGGACTGTTTCATGGTGTTGTTTAGCCTTCCTCCTTTCGAGGGTGTTTAGCCGTTGTAGAGTGAGTCTGACGTGTGTATTGTTGTTACGCCTTCACTCTTTGGGTGCCCCCGGAGGTCTTGTTGGTGGAGTCTTGACCGGAATGATCTCCGGCGAATGGGTAATGACGTCGCATTCTCGGCATGGCCAAGTGTTATGGCTATGTATTAACAATATGATAATGATTGACTAAGGTGAGCCGTGGCTTGGTTGGTTAAGATGTTTAACTAACAATTTTGAGGTATAAGTTCAAACCTCACTAGACATATGTAAGGTGTGTGAGTTATTAACAAATTTTTTTTTTTTAAAAGAATATGACAATGATTGAATTAAATGTAATACAAAATGAAAGGAAAATATGATCTCCTAATGCATTAATTAGTTCACGTTTTCAACTAATAACTCTATAAAAAAATAATTATTAGAATTTAACAGTTTTTTTAGAACCGGGTTCGGAGGGCTCTTCAGGACAAGGCCAAACAGACATTAATGGGCATGTAATGGGTTGGGTCTGTGCTTTAAACCCTTCTTCGTAGCCTTGCCTCATGCCCAATGAGCAGGGCTAATATGAGCTTAATTTTCTACTGGTTGGGCTGGGATTTTTTCCACTAGACGGCCACTGGGCCGCTGAGCTACCCACGGGTTTCGTTTAAAGCACAACCAACTACATAAGAATCACTAGCCAAGGATTGAAATTTATGTGATATATCCAATATATACCCCGATATCTCCTTTTTTTTGAATGATTGTTATATCTAGAGGGGTAAATTTTTTTTTTCCACTGTATATCCGATATTTCTCTGATATTGTCAAATATCTCTAATATTTAGGATATTTACTATCTATCTTTGATATATTAAAGAAATATCTATAAAAATTTTGGGCATTAAGAAAATCACCTTCAACAATATTTGAGAGAAAAGTAACTCCCTCGAGGTATATCTCAATAAAGAGTGAGGGTCTCGAATGATATTTGGGAGAGAAGTATTCCCCTCGAGGGATTCCTGAATGTGGAGAGAGGGAATTCGGACTTCGAGGGAGATCCAAAGTTAAGAACTGAAGAGTAATTTTCTCAAGTAATGTCTGATTGAATGAGTGAAGAGTAATCGCGGTCCCTTGTGGGATATCAAAATGATGAGTGAGGGCCTCAAGAGATTATATGAGAGTAATCTTCGAGAGGAATATCTAGATGACAAAGTGAGGAGTCCATTCAAGGAAAATTATATGTGAAGGAAATTACGATCATGCCTCCTAAGATAAAGATCATGGCTCTAAATCTACTATGTATGGAGCGCAAGAGAATACCATGTATGGGAGAAGGACTAGAGTTGCAAATGATCAAGATGTTGTTTCCGTTGTCTATAACGTTTTGAGTCTCAGGTTAGGCAGTGGGACGTCAAATGAATCCTAATTAAGAAGAAAACGATCAATATGTCTATAATGTTTGTGGCGTAGAAGTAAAAGATCATTCATCCATGTCAGTCATCCTTACTGTCCAATTATAGGGAGAAAAGTTGACAGCTCCAAAGAGATATACGACTATGATATTCAACACTACAATTCGTACTATATGGGTCATTTAGTATGATTACTCTACTTTTGTGGATCAGCAAACATCTTTTCAAAAACTTAAAATCTCTTTCTAGATATAGATGAAGTTGATGTTTGTACTATTTTATATGTAAATCCAATAAATTAGATATTTCAAAAGAAAAAAAATCCAAATTTCTAATATTTTTTCTCATATATCTTCAATATATCCTCAATATATTGATACTGATATTTTAATCCTCGTTACCGATCACTTGTAGTTGTAGTTTTTTTTTTTAAAACATTTTTATTAATAACTCACACACCTTACATATGTCTGTGAGATTTGAACCCATGACCTCAAAGTTGTCAGTTAAACACTTTAACCAACCAAGCCACAGCTACTTGTAGTTGTAGTTATCTAACTGAAATTTGCATTTATATGAGAGACGTGCTAGCACGGTAGTGTTGTTGTGTTTGTTTGTTTTTTTTTTTTTTAAGAATGGCCGGTGCAGCTGCCCTTAAGTCTTAATTAATGAAACTATAGAATACAAGGAGAGATCATAGAGCCTAAACCCCAAATTATAAAGAGTAACGTATTCTAACATACACCAGTTAGTAAAGAGTGCATCATTAGCAACTTTATATGCTTTGACAAAACGGTGACAAAACAGAAAGATAACTGTACTAAAAACAAGCATCATGATGACTAATAATCCAACTTTCTTACTATGTTGCCGCACAGAATCATACCCAGCGACGAGCATCATGATAACGGTAGTGGGGTAGTGTTGTTGTGTTTGTAATAATTAATTGTTTTGTCTTACATTGAATTGAAAAAAGCAATGTTATCAATGTGAAGTGAGTGAAATTTGCTTACGGAACCATGATTAACAACAAGGACTGTTTTCGACTTGCGACATGACAACATTTGTCCCCTCTCCATTTTCTAGCAGAAGAATGTGACATAAAAAGACAAAATGAGTATTCCAACTTTAACATAATATTATTATCCTTGTTAACAGATTTTACTTATTTTCATCTATACTTTTTTTTCATAAAAAATAATAATTTATTTATTAAGATTGTATCATAGCACATTAATTAATAAAGATTTGCCTCGAACTGTGTGGTCTAACGGCATAATCTCTCAAGTAAATAAGAGACTGTAAGTTCAACTCACGAAATACTATTTGTACCATTTGAGTTGCTTACCCGATTAAAAAAAACAAAGAATTGTTGGAAGAAAGTCTGGCTCTTTCTCAAGTCTCCTATGGTTTTTTCTGCCTCTTAGCATCCTCTCCCCTCCTATCTCTTAACCACCATGTGAGACAACGACCGAATCAGGATTCTAAACCAGGATGGATTTAAAATATAGATATATAACTGATAAATCATCGTATCTTAAAATAAAATTAATTATAAGGAAAGAAACATTCATTTTTGGTATGAAAGGAAAGACAAACTTTGCAACAAATACTCTGAAAAACTTTCTCCTTATATTTACAATAATATGAAAAACGATAAAATTGTAATCATGTTTCTACCCATAACTATTCCTTATATTGCATGCATTCTTTTCTAAACCCGTGATGCATGATTTTGTGATTTTGTATGACTATACATGTGTTCCAAAATCATCGATTGATTATGTATGATTGTGTAATACCCCGGAAATTTTATATTAGTTTCTAATATTATTTAGGAATTTTTGAGTTAAAATTTAGTGTATTTTGAGGTTTGAATGAAAAGCGGAAGTATTCGGTTGCATAATTTACTGGAACGGTATTATGGTTTTGAAGGGTCAAGAGTTGACTTTTTAATCAGTTGGGTTTCTCGAGAAGCTTCCTTCATGAAAGTTGTAGAGCACGACGATACGAGTTCGTAGACACGTGGCACGAGTAAAACGGACTACGTATGAGAAATTTTTGGTCAGCAGAAGTTCGTGGCTTTACGGGTTTTTTTTGGGTTAAATAGGGAAGTTAGGGTTCCATTTCTCCAGAACTCATCTCTCTCTCTCTCTCTCTCTCTCTCTCTCTCTCTCTCCTTCTTCTCTCTCGCGATACCTTCAGTATCAAAGACTTCTAGCCGACCCGACCCGGACTTTCCAACGTCGTCCGACGTCGCCTGACCGCGCCACCGGCCCTAATCGACTCCTCTTCTCCTTGCCTTCGTCCTCCTCTAGCTGGTTCACGCCGATTCTGTCCCGAAGTGGTGACCCAAAGCTCGAAAGTTCGACTTGGATATCGGTCGGGATTCCCACCTCCGAAGGCGGCGACGCAGCTTGGAAACGGTCGGATAGAAGCTCCTTGGCGTCCTGGTTCGACTTCGGGTGGCCTTGAAGCTTGACTCACGGCAGAGAGTGGTGTTGGTGGTTTTCAACTTTCCGGTGAGTTTGCCGGCATTTTCCGGCCGATTGGGGCGAAACCTCAGGTGACTTGTGGAGTGTGTTTAAGCTTTATGCTTGTGTTTTGCGTGCGAAGACGCAACTGGATTTGAGGTGAGTAAAATCTCACCAAGGTGCACTTTGTGACCTTTTTATTTATGTTGGTTATGATGATTATAATGTTGATGATGATGATGATTTTAATGATTAAATGATGATGATAATGTTGATGAAAATGATGATGATTTTGATGATTAAATGATGATGATGATGTTGTTGATGAAAATGAGGATGATGATGATTAAATGATGATGATAATGTTGATGAAAATGATGATGATGATGATGATGATCTTGATGATTTAAAAATTATGTTTTCCTTCGTTTGTTTTAAAATATATGAGTTTGATCGTCAACGGCTTATGGTAAGTGAAAACAAGTTTTCTGTTAAAAATATAATTTTTTAAATGGACTTCTGTTCATGTGGGTACCTTAGTGGTGAATGTGTGCATTAGTTGTGGCATGGTGCCTTAGTGGTGATTGTATGCATTAGTTGTGGTGGTGTGTGCCTTAGTGGTGAGTGTGTGCCTTAGTGGTGAGTAGTTGCATTTGTTGTGGAATGTTGTCTTAGTGGTGATAGTGTTTCTTAGTTGTGAATGTGTGCCTTAGTGGTGAGTAGTTGCATTAGTTGTGGAATATGTGCCTTAGTGGTGATTGTATGCATTAGTTGTGAAATATGTGTGCCTTGGTGGTGATTGTGTGCATTAGATTAGGAGCCTTCGTGGTGGACTGGGAACCAACCCTTGGCCGAGTGATTGGTTTCGGTCAGTATAGAGCTCTAGTCTGTCTGTCGGTACTTCATGGGGGATGACTAAGTGTTGACGAATCCATGAGTATGCGTTTGTTTGGTTACTTTTGGGGGATGACTAAGTGTTGGTGAACTCATAAGTAAGAGTAGATAAATGATTGTGTAATGTTCTTATGTTTTGTTATTTGATTTCTTTGTTTTGAGTATCTCCTGAACTATTCTCATTCGCAGGAGATTCTTAAATTTTAATTGTGTGATTTTAATTGAATTCCTGAACTATGTTTTTGCAAGATTCATTATGTTTTTTAGTGTTCTGAATTGTTGTGTTTTTCTTAATTATTTCTTTTGAATTCTCTTACTTTTAGGCGATTTCTGAACTAAGCTGCCTATGCAGGAATTACCAGTTTTATCTTTTGTAAATTTGTTAGATTGGTAGATTTAATTATTGTTTTCTTTTGCTCATGTGTTTTACTTTGTTGGTAGAAGTATTGAGTTATTTTAGGATTTACTCATACAGACTTTTTAGCTTTCCGGGTTTGTTGTTTACAACCTGGTGCACCATTTCCTGGTGTAGGGGTTAGACATGCAGGTGTTGATCAGCAGGGTTGAAGCGGAGGCATTGTGGCAGGATTTTAGTTTTTGTGCACTTTATGTTATTTTGTTATGACTGTTGTTTTAAGCTAATGTGAGCAACTTAATTATTACTAGACTTTTAAAGTTCATGTAATTAAGCATGATTAATGTTTAACTCGATTTACGAGTTTATTGACTTGTACATTTCCAGTATTGTTTTTAGCTTAGAAGTTGTTGAGCAGGTTTTGGGATATTAAAATTTTGAGTTATAACACGCCTAAATTTTTGAAAATTTATACTTCGAAAAATTGGGGTGTGACAGATTGATTATACATGTGTTTGAAAACATGGCTGGGTTTGAACCCTTTTAGACCCAGACATAGTTCCACCCCTTAAGGCTAAAACACACTGGACAAACGATAATGACTCTGATCTCGCACGTCGCAAATTTCCAAAACATCCGGCTAAAACTTCAACAAGCACCGGATCACTCTCCTTAGTGAAAAATCAAAAAAACACGAACCATAAGAGAGCTATCATCGCACGCACTACCACTCCTACAAATTGACAATTGAAATATGTCTTGTCTATATTGGTTTATAGGACATTTAATATTTGGGTTTTGAATTTATGATATAAAGTCATCTTCATCTTTGCAATCTTAACATGATTTTCATCAAATTAGACTACGTAAGTGGTTAAGTCACTTTCAACGTAATTTCGATTTGATTTCTTGTTCTAAAACATTGCAATTTGAATTTATTTATTCATTCATCTAAGTGTGGAAAGTGAGGATATTTTATTTTGGATGAAAGTGGAAAATGAAGAAGTTGGAACAAGAAAATGACAGCCTCTACTATTCTATAGGACGAATCAAGTTGGTGGCTTTTGGAAGCCCATTTACCAATTGACATGTTCCTTTGGCTTTTTCTTCTCTCAAAAAGTGCTCCTCGTTTGTTTCTTTCATAAATGTTTTATTTTCTTTCTTTGTTTTTTGGTAGGAAATACATGTTTTTATTAAGAATTTAAGATAACCGCTCTCTATCTGTAGGGCTCCATCTTTTTGATCAATCAGGTTTAAACATGTTTATTTAAAAAAAACACTCCCTTATGTCTCTTGTTTCTATAACCTTTTTCTAAGCTTTATAAGTTCAAATAAAATTAGGATTAAATTATTATTTTACTCCGTGACTGTGAGATTTGAGGTTGACATTGTTTTAATTCAAGCTCTCTTAATTTTAAAAACTTTACCCCTTGAATTTTGTAATTTCATCAACTGTGCTTATTTGTCAAGATTTCCTCTACTGCCCAGATCCTTTCAAGTTTCCCCTAAATCTTCAACTTCAGAATACCCATCACTCCCGGCCTTCTCCAATACCTCAATTCTCTTATTCTTCATGACTAAGATGCACATCATCCTTCACCAGACCCAAACCTCACTGATAGTTCATTGGTCCTTCAAAGCTCTGACGTTGGAGTCGTTTGGATTGTCTGTCTAAACGGGGTTTACCCATTAGCACACATAAATTCGATGAATGTGTTAATCCAAAAAGAGGTTGCATATCTGTCTCCTCTTAGATCCCATTGCATATTGGTCCTTTTTCTCTTTTCTCTACTTCTTTTTTGTTATTTTTTGGTTATGTTGTTAGTTTTAAAGGATGTTGTGTATGGTTCAGAGATATGGGTTGTAGAGATCCTTGGATGGAATATGTATAGTTGTTCTTACACAGGATTGTCTTTGTTGAACTCTGAGTTTTCACCGGCAAATCTGGTGACGGTCATGTGTCACTTTAGGGTGGCGTTGGTGGCAGTGACGTCTCCGCATCTCTTGCTCTTGATTGATATGCTCATGTTGTTGAAGCTTGTAGTTGTTGTAATGTTCTAGGTTTGTTTATCCGGCCCCGTCGGGTTCCGTTAGTGTGTCTAGTGCTATGTATTTCAGTATGTTTTGAATAAAAATATCCTTCCATTGCCAAGAATGAAAATAAACAATGCATAGTACACTATCCACTATATTAATTATTAACAAGTGAGCTCTTTATAATGGCTCCGATACATTAGGAGTAACCTATATGTAACCCTAACTTCACACATTAGTCAATAGACATATAATTAGTAGCTCCACAAAGGCTCAAAAGCCAATTATTGAATGGAATACACACAAAAAAAAAATATTTGAACTTAGTGCCTAAAAGATCTAACAAAAATGAAAAAGGAAAATGAAACAAAACAAAAACCAACAATTGACAAAATGCAGACTAAATTCGTTCAACATCATTGCCTTATATGAGATATCTCTACTCGCATTCTCGTTGCCTTGAGCAACATTGAGACCTCGACCAACATATCGAGTTCGTAATGAATCGCGATAAATCTCTAATCTCTATTGGTTGCTAGAGATCAATTTTTACCACATATTTTTTCACATTTGATTCACGTTAACACAAAAAAGCATGAGTAACATGGGGTACGGTTATTGCCACCCAACTATATATTTTGTTCACCCTATTATGTAAAATATTTATACATATAATATAGTTAAGCCCCTTCTTCTTCTTTTTAAATTTTTTTTTCTTTTCTATTTAGTTATGAGAAATTCTATTCACACATGTCTATATATATACTAAATACACATCCTCTTTTTTTATACCCATAATCTGATCTCTTACGAGTATTTTAAATTACCGAAATAGACATATATATATTTATACCAAATAAGAGATATTTATCAAATAAACATGTGTAGTTTATACTAGTTTTCTTTTCATTTATGTGAATGAAGAGATGCAAACTTAGAACCCTAGCAGCTAGGGCTGAAGAATGCTTATGTTTTTATAACTTTAGTTTTTTAGACTAGTAGGTCTGCTCTATGGAAAAAGGAGAGATCAAACATGTAAGCCCTATTTCTTGAGAAGTTTATGGTTTAGTACTTATGAGTCGATAGCTTCCCTGAGTTCCCTCTAATCGTGAAACTACAATTATAACTGATAGGTAATAGTTTAGAGATTGATGGAGAGAATACTTTTTTTTTTGTTCGTTTCTATTTTTCTGGGAAATTGGTAACCACAAGTAATTATCTTCCTCTAGGGTAATTTTGTAGTTCAAGTTGGATTACAATAAGAAACTTGCCTGTAGGAATGCCTATTGATCGAGTTTTTGTAGAAAAAACCCAACCTCGATTATGCAGTTATTCATTTTTTTAGTCAAGATAAAAGAATATAATATATAAATAATAGATGGATGTGTATTTAGCGAATAAGTATGGTATATTGTATGTGATGATAGTATAGAAAGTTTGAGATTGTGTATCTAGTAAAATGTTAAAATAAAAAAGTAAATAGATGGTGTATTGAGTTGGAGATGTGTATCTAGTATTTTGAAATATGTGAATAAAATTTCTCTTTAGTAATTCCCTGTATTTATGGCTAGTAAGAAATCCTTACACTGGAAGTTTGGATGCTTTAAGAAAAACAAGGATGACAACATCTCCATGCAAAGTCTAAGCGGATTGGTGATCCAGCTCTTTATCCATGCTGTATTTGTTTTAATTTTAGGTTTAATTTTTTTTCTTCTTTGTTTTTCTAATGGTTCAGGGTGAAACAGGAACTTTATGGGTCAATAAGAAAATAGAGGCAAGAACGGGCCAAATTTAAACATAAGAAAAATAAAAGTAAGGAAGTGGTGAATAATTAAAAAGAATGATTTGAAGATCGGTAATTCTCGTATAAAGAGGTTGCTAGCCGCTGATATATTCAAGAAGATGTTGTTTTGAACTTTCTGAGTTTCTCGTGCGAAATCTAATTTTAACAAGCGAATCTGATTGAGTAACTTTTGGTCAGAATATTCGTTTGGAACGCATGATACCTTTTCGGAATGGGAACGACGAGATCTACAAGACTGACTTTTGTGAGCCCTGTCAGATTTAGGCAAAAAAATATCGTTTGTTTGCCCGATTCGGCATTCAACATTATTTTAGGTTTTCTAATTTATTTTGGATTTAGTTTTCTTTTAACCTATGAGTTTTTAGGCTTGGTTATTAGTTGTCTTAGGTTTTATTTTCGCCTATATAAGGACCCTTAATCGGTTGTAGTCGACAACTTTAATATTAATAAATTTTTGAGTTCTCTCAAATTCTTCTGGTAGATTTCAGATTCTCTCGTGGATTTGAGTATCCTAGACTTATGGATTCAAGTCTGTCGTTGGTAGATTCCAACATGATAGTTTTGTTGCATCAAGAGGATGAACAAACGATTTAATAAAGTGGAAATAGCCGCACCCTTAACATGTTACAAATATGCATTTGCAACTACAAAATTTTGGGGTCATCAAACTACTAATAAAGCTATTTTAAATATTTAGTACATCCTTCTCAGGGGAAAAAAATATATATATATATGTCATTTTACAAGAAAAGAAAATAAAAAAGAAAGGTATCTTTAGCTTTTGTACTAATGCTATTATGAAAATGACAAACAGTAAGTTCCTAAAAGCTACTGATTGTAAGCGGCATCTAAATAAGCACACGCTCACTCACTGTCTGTCTGATTATCATTAATTTTTGATAATTGTGCAGATTAGCAGGTTGATTAGATCTCATATTTAGTAATTAATTAGACTTGATCATGCACATGTGTGACATTGTTCCCTGCACGTGGGAGTCTTGTTCCATCACAACATGACCACTCTCAATCTTTACTTGTTACCAAAGCCTTCCTTCTTTCGATTTCTATTTTTCTCATTCCCCCACTTGGTAGCTTTACCCATATAAATCACTTTTATTTTTTGACTAACTTTTATTCAGTAGCTTTTACTTACATTTTGACCTTTTTCCTTTTATTTTTTTACTTTTTTTATTTCAATAGTTCAATAGTTATGTGTTTTTCTTGTAGTAAAACAAGATGATGGTAGGTGATCTCTATTAGCAAAGCAAACTAGCAAAGCATAAGGAAAACATTATTTGATGCTTTTCTCCATGAGTCGCAGTCTCAATGGGTAGGTTGGATATGTCTCCTAGTAAAGAAAAGGAAAAGGAAAATCTCAAGCATAAAAGACTAAAACCATCAATACTAAGCTAAAGAGATAAAATCATAGAAAAGACTGCACATTGTGAAAACACGTTGCACGCGCATAGGAGAAAACTTAAACCAAAATTATAGTTTTCTCTCCCAGCCGAGCGCTGTTGGTGCTTCTTGTCGCTGCGCCTCTAGCCCGAAAGAGGATGTGTTGATCCAAGCTAGGTAGCTTGGCTATTTGGTAGAAGCTTGGTCCATGGTTGGAGTCTAGGTGTTGTTTCTTGAAGTACACAGATCGATTTCTGATCTGTTTCTTCTCAAATCATGGGAGATCGTGAGGTTATTCAAGGTGGTGCTTGCGTCTTTGCGTGACCGGTGTGACGACTCTCGAGTTGCTCCTGTTGTTCGTCGACCTCATGATGATGGCATCGATCTTGGGACGGTATCAAACTTCTGCAGGATCTGAGGTCGTTCATGGGGCTATGGCAGGGAGGTGGAAGTGGAAGGCGGCGAGGTAGTGTGTGGCGGCGGGACGTGTGAGTGCATTGGCGGCGGGTCATTATTCCTATACTGTGTTCCTCACTGGTGAAAGGTGGTTTTGGGCCTTATGGTTGGGCCGTTATTCTTTCTAGCCTTTCATGGGTTCTAGGGGTGAATCACCCAATCAAGTTATCTAGTCTGTCTAGGGGTTAGGCGAGCCATACCACAAGGGCAAGGAGGTCTTGATTTCCTTGATCCTTTTTAGGCAAGTGATGGAAAGTTACTGTTGTTCAATTCTCAGTTTTACTTAGTTGTACACCAATTGAGGTCCGCAAACGACTGGTATTATCGCTACATGGGAGTTAGATATAAGTATTTGGAAATCACTTGTATTAGGTATAAAATGAGTGCATTTTACAATGAGGGCTCACTATCATTTTGTTATTTCGTGAGTAGGAAAAATGATGTAAGAGCATTTTACAAGTTAATAAAATTGTCTATTTTCTATAAAAAAAAATAAGAGATAAAATCATAGAAAATGTTAATAAATTTAGTAGTTTTAAAGAAGAGATACTGTATAACACTGGAAGAAAAATATTGTTCAAGTTCACTCGGATTGATGTGAAGCTTTTAGTCGACGGTTCTACCACATGTAGGTTTTCACGAACTTAATTTGATGATATTCTTTCTACTTTAACTATGTGGTTGTCAAAATGAGTATTAAGTTTAACCAATAAAACCTTTATATTGTACATCAGTGTGCAAGTGACGCAATATTTATAATGGAATCTCAACCATGATATTTGATTATTTTTAATTAACTATGTTTTAGATAATCGAATAGTAAATAAATTCATATATGTAGATACAAAATTCAAGAACAATACACAGAATACAAGTATCATACAGACAGACTGACGCTCACAGCCAGGCTATGTTACACCGATACTCCACCCTATGGAGTCCGACACTCCCGATACACCGATACCGATACGATACACCAAAATGTGTGTCTGATACGCCACGTGGCGTGTCCAAAAAAGTTGACTTTTTGGACACGTTGACCGACACGCCACGTCAGCATGTTGACTGAAAAAAAAACTAATACCTAATCGAAGAGGAAGCGTCTAACATAGAAAAGGACCAACGAAAAACTGAAAAAGGAAGCCGAGGGGAGGGTGTTCCAGATGCGACACAGCTAGTACGAGTCGATCTAGAATTGGCCCGTCCATTCTTGCGCGGTGAGCTAGAGTCGATTGACGAGAATCTGCCAAAGCTAGTATGAGTCCTTGAGTCAGTTTGAGCGGGTGAGTGCTGGCACAAGCACGACACATTTCTGGAGCACCTCATCGACATGTACCGCATCCTCAACCTTGCCATCTTTGACCCTTCCACTGGTGTCGCCTTTCTCTGTTAGTTTTCTCAGGCGAAGAGAGATCGGCGTTGCCTTTCTTTGTCACAGCTACTCTTCCTCCGCCGACGTCGCCTCCGCCTACAGCCGCCGGCCGCCTAAACCCTCTCTTTGGTTGGTAAGGTCAGTCTTAATCTCAGCTTTGAAGTCTTTAGTGATTGCAGGAGGAGATGTTTGCAAAATTGAGTTTATACCTGCTAGTATTAGATCATCAATTAGCTGAGTTTGTAGGAGGTCAGGTTTTATACTGGGTGAGAAACATCGGATTGCTTATTTGTTTATCTTTGCTCTGTTAATTGTTAAAATGTTATGATATGTTGTTGTGTCTATGCTGCTGTGTGTCTATCAACTTGAATCATTTTATCTATCAAGGATAAAGGATGATGCCAATGCATGTGTGTCTTGCTCTTCTGTATTTTGAATACCTCAGTTATGGGGTTTTAGGCAGTTGGTGTTGTTATGGGGTTAGGAATGTTGCCTTTTCATTGAGTTTAATGAATGTGTTGAATTGGATATAACTATTTGGTAATCATCCTTTAGATTAAATATGGACTCTCTTTTATGTTATTTGTTACAGTTATGCAATTGCTTAAATTTAGAACATTATTTAAGCAATGTGATGAATTTATTCATATTTGAGTATTTTTTTTATTAATTAGAAATATATAAATAAGTAATTATATTTGCCGTGTCCGAGCCGTGTCGAAAATATAATTTTTGAGTTTTACCGTGTCGCCGTGTCGGAACGTATCGTGTCGCTGTATCCGTGTCCGTGTCCGTGCAACATAGCAGCCAGGAGATGTCTAGTGTTCATTTAAAATTTGATGACTTCATGCCTTCACCCATTTTTGCAAGTTCCCAACTCCCATGAGGAGATTTGGTACCTCATGCTCTGACTTCTCACGTTCAGTTGCTTCTTAAATACTTCCTAGCTTAATTATGAGACTCCTTCTGATTCTTGTTTCTTACTATGCCTTGGCATGTAATCATTTTACTGCAAGAACCAATTCATAAGGTGAATTCTACTTGCAGTATCTTTGTGGTCCAAGAGCTACAATGAACTGCATAGCAAAATAACAGACTAGCATATATACATTGTACTACACATGTCTAATTCTATAATGGCATGAAACTATGAAACGAATTCCATGATTTGCAATTTGTTTTTCTCATTTGTCAAACATGTTACACAAGCCATTTTTCAATTTCCATGATATTTTGGAAAGAGTTTGAGTCAATCAGGAAGCAGTGTTGTTGTATTGTCAAAAGGTTCAATCATTCAACACAAGCTAAAGAAAGAGAAGTTGAAGAGAACTACTTAGTCCATATTATTATAACAAATACAGCTACATTAGCTATTATAATAGCCCCCACATTTTACAAGCCAAGAACACAATAGTGACAATACCACAAACTCATTGTTTTTTGCACATTAAATTATTCCTTAACACCATCTAATTAACAGTGAGATTCCTCCCACCTTAGACTAATCTAGTTGAAATCAAAGTACACCTCTCTGGCTCTCTCTGTCCCTTTTCCTAAACCCAGAATCCAAAGAATTGATCCCCTAGAGATCAGTACTGAAACATCTCTGCTGAAGCCATGATGGGATGGTTCAGATATGAAAGATTCAGAGGGTTAAAGAAGCAATCAGCACTAGGCTCAGTGAAGTTGTTGTTGCTTGAATCCTCAACACAACCACCATTGTTTGCATTCAGGAAAGTGATGATCTCATTCAGAGACTCCAGCCTGTTGCTGAGCTCAGCCGCTTGGGCTCTGAGCACAGAGTTTTCTGCCTCAATGTTCATGTAATGCTGGCTTGTGATGTTGAGGCTGCTGACGATCTGGTGGTTCTCCTTCCTCAGCTGAGCCATCTGCGCCGTAAGATCATCCAAGTGCTTCTGTTTCCTCATCCTAGACCTTCTTGCAGACTCCCTGTTCGACAGCATTCTCTTCCTTTTTCTCTGATCCATCAGAGCCTGCAAGTCTTCTTCAGAGCCAGAGTTTTGAATCATGGAGGAAACAGAGGATGTTCCACTAGAAGAAGCCATTGTAAACCCAGAAACTGTTCTTTTGCAGATTTCGACAGTAATGAAGAGTAACTCAGAGAGATTATTAGGCAAAAGCAGAATAAACTTAAATATTGCAGAGAAAATAGTAGATAATAGCTATAATATAGATTGTTGGGGCCTTATTATCAGAATTTGGGACCTGAAATCATGAAACGTAGTAAAGCCAGTAGAGGAAGACAACAGAGAACGACTGAACTAAATGGGTCCTGCGCCTATATGTGGAATTTATCATACACTCGGATAGAAGGAGTTCACTCAGAGTTAGAGACATGAATCTCAAACATCAAGAACAAGAGGTTAAGCATCAAGATAAATTTCTTGAAAGCCTAAACAAACCAAACCCTGAGAAGAACTGGGTACTTGAAAAGCCTCAAAAACCCCAAACCAGCATAATATAGACTGGACCTTTCTGAGATTTGAGGTCAAGAAAACCCAAAAACAGCAAGATTTCAAGATGGGTTTGAGGAACTTGAAGCAACAAACCAGAAAAAAGACAAGATCTCAAGCAAAAATAAGAGCAGGGAAGCTACAGGTTAAAGCAGGAGCCTTGAGGGAAAGCAATGGACCAAAGGGAGAAGAGGGCTTTGAGGGGATTTGAGAAGGGAATTTATAGAGAAAAGGAGAGCAAATAGTGAGCATAAACAGAAAGATAAAAAATTGGGAGAATATTAAAAATGAGAAAGAAAAAAAAGTAAAAAAAAAAAAAAAGGAGTTTGGAATCAAATGGCATAGAATAGTGACGGGACATGTGAGGTGAGAAAAGAGAGGAGTTCTTCACTCCACAACCGTCCAGATCCAGCTGGGAACCAATAATCTCATGTTATTTATTTTTTTTAAAGTTCTCATGTTATTTATTTGTTTTTAGGTGATGGGTAGGAACTTGAAGAGGTACCAAGGGCAATTCGGGAACAAAAAATCTTTTGTAGAAAGCATTTCTTTGAGGTTAGCTCTTCGCCGTTTTTTTTTTCTTTAACGATAGAACAAAGATTGCATTAAGTAAGAAATTTGACATCAAAAAGCTTAGTAAAAAAAAAAGGTTGTGACTGGTTTATGTACTTCCTAGGTATTCTTAAAGAAGTACACAGCCTAATTTCAATTTATCTTGATTTAAAAAACCTTTAAAATTAAAATATACAAAACTTAATAAGATTGAACCCAAACAAAGTATAGGAGACCCAACTAAAACTAGAAAACAAAAAAAAACCTAAGGCTACACTTCTCATCCACTTCAGCCGCCACAAGTTTAGCGCCACCAACGACGACTTCGGCCATGACAGTTGAAACTGAATTGCAGCTTGGGAGAAGACCCCTACGGCAAAACCCGATCAAAACAACCCTGAAAACGAAAAAAGAAAAGAGAAAAGAGGATGTGGACACAAGTTTATCATCCCCACATGAGAAATTTGTTTCATAACAAGTGATTTGCAGCCACAACTCAAGGAATAGATCTGGGTATAAGAAACCCAAAACACATGGAGCCAAATGACTCCGAAAATAGAACAAAGAATGAGGTGGTGCATGCACCCGAGCATAAGCTCTACCTATCTTCCGATTGAGACGCGATAAATCGCGTTTGAGAGAAGTCACTACAATACCCAAGCCATGGTACATATTTGAGAGAAAGATAAACTCTGGGTAGATGAAGATGATGGGTGGTGAGGAGTGGGTTGGAGAGATTTTGGGGCTAAGCTTTTGAAAGAAAATTGGCGCAAGATGGAAGGAGGGGGGAAGGAAACCGAAGGAGAAGAAAAGAGAAGGAACAAAAGGCAAAACTGAGACATAGCTCAGGGAAAAATCTGAGACAGTGCTCAAGGATGCAACCATCTCTCTGGGTATAAGAAACCCCAAACACATGGAGCCAAATGACTCCGAAAATAGAACAAAGAAGGAGGTGGTGCATGCACCCGAGCATAAGCTCTACCTATCTTCTAATTGAGACGCGATAAATCACGTTTGAGAGAAGTCACTGAAATACCCAAGCCATGGTACAGATTTGAGAGGGAAAAGATAAACTCTGGGTAGATGAAGATGATGGGTGGTGAGGAGTGGGTTGGAGAGATTTTGGGGCTAAGCTTTTGAAAGAAAATTGGGGCAAGATGGAAGGAGGGGGGAAGGAAACCGAAGGAGAAGAAAAGAGAAGGAACAAAAGGAAAAAATGAGACATAGCTCAGGGAAATATATATATATATATATATATAGAGAGAGAGAGAGAGAGAGAGAGAACCCTCTCTCTGTGAAGGCCTCTTTAGTTCTTGGTCGTTGGGATCCAAAAACTTGACCTAGAGATGCAGATCTGTGATGGTATAGAGTTGTAGGCTATAACTGTGTGGCTTGTGGTCGTGTGGATTATCGGCAGTGCGTAAAGGACGCAGACCTGATCAAGGTGGTGGTAAGAAGCATGGCTGTGGCTTGGCCGAGTGTGACGGGGATGAGGCAGATGGCGGACTGGTCCACACCAGTTTTGGTTTAGGCCTTGTGTGGATTTCTTTGGCAGGTTGCCTATGTGTCTTTAAATTGTCCGCATCAGTCTTAATTATGGTCTTGTGTGGATTTCTTTGGTGGTCAGCCTTAGAGGCTTGAAATTCTAATAGCTTTATATTATGAGAGAATGACAAACCACTACCATAGACAGTTGAAAAATACAGAAAAACCAACTTTCAACAGATTTAAACAAATAAGAACATAAGCCCAAGCCCACAATGCATAGTCACACGCCCTGTCATCAATTTTTACACAAAATACCCAAAAAACCAGTCTTTTCTAAAGTAACTACAAAACTGCCACTGTCTCAACCAAATATATCTTCTCTCTCTCTCTCTCTCTCTCTCTCTCTCTCTCTCTCTCCCCCCACGGCGACGCCATAACCTGAACCTGGAAACCCGAAACCTCTTCCTCCGACAAAAACCCGCCGCGGCCACCACCGGGATGAGACTCATCGTCCCACTCCAAGGCGTCGTCCAAGGCCGAGGAGGCCTCCTTCTCGGCTCCCTCCCGACTCAACCAGGAACCGCCTTCTCCCTCCCTCTCCTCCTCCAACCTCACCGAGCTCCACCGATCCTCATCTCGCTCCAGCTTGTCCGGCCGAGGATCCATCAGCAGAGTCTGAGGCCCAATGTTGCTACCTACATTGTTGTGATAGAGAGCTTTGCAAAGCAGGAGGACAAGGCATGTGAGGAGGAGTGCAAAGAGTTGGTGGAAGTTATAATAAGCAAGGAGTTTGTGCCCAACGTAAAGGCTATGACAGAGGTTTTAAAGGGTAGACCAAAATCTCTAATAAGATGAATAATGAACATTGTCCTATCCAAGTTGAGGAGCTGATGTTTTGCTTTATAGATTTTGTGCAAGTTGCTTTTGGATTAGGATGTTTCAGATGGGGTAGCTAGTCAGAGTAGGAACTGATGTAGGATTCTGTGTGAAGAGGGGATTTGGTGTTGTTCTCTATTGTTGTGAATGCTGACATTGAAATAGAACATTATGTAGGAACGGGTTACAATGTGGAATTTTGCAGTGTCCTCTCTGATTTTGAATGTTGACATCAAATTATATTCTGGTGTTATTTTCTATTATATCGGTGTCTTATTCTGTGTTCTGCAAGTTGTGTTGTTCTTGTGTGCTGTTACTGCGTGTTGTTGATTCATGCGGCTACTGTGTGCTGCTACTACATGTTGTTGTTGTTGTGTGTTGCTACTGTGTGTTGTTGTTATGTGCTGCTACTACTTGTTGCTGCTATGTGCTGCTACTACTTGTTATTGCTCTGTGCTGCTGCTACTACTTGTTGTTGCTATGTGCTGCTACTACTTGTTGCTCCTATGTGCTGCTACTTCGTGTTGTTGATTCATGTTGTTGCTATGTGCTGCTGCTACTACTTGTTGCTCCTATGTGCTGCTACTTCGTGTTGTTGATTCATGTTGTTTCTATGTGCTGCTACTGTATGGTGTTGTTGTGTCGTGCTGCTACTGCGTGTTTTTCGTGCTGCTACTGTGTGTTATTGATTCATGCTGCTACTGTATACAACTACATTACTTGTTGTTGCTATGTGCTGCTACTGCGTGTTATTGATTCATGTTGTTTTTATGTGCTGCTACTGTGTGGTGTTGTTGTTGTGTGCTGCTACTGCGTGCTTTTCGTGTTGCTACTATGTGTTATTGATTCATGCTGCTGCTATGTGCTGCTACTACGTGTTGTTGTTGTTGTGTGTTGCTACTGTGTTGTTGTTATGTTAATCCATGCTACTACTTGTATTGGAATTAACTGCTACTACTACTGGGATGTTAACCCCTGCTACTACTTCTATTGAGATGTTAACCTCTGCTACTATTTCTACTGGAATGTTAACCTCTGCTACTACTTCTACTGAAATTAACTGCTACTACACTAAATTATTGAAAATCTACTACTGTATTCCATTTACTGAAAAATCTCAAAATGAGAGACTTTTCTCTTCTAAAAGTATATTTAATTAGTGTAGGGTTAGTTTGGTAAATTAAATCATGACACATGACATGTAGAGAAAATATTGTCCTTAATTGTTAAAAACTGTCCTTATTTGTTTAACAACAACACAAGTGGATTTATTTGTATTTCAAATCCTTTTAGAGGATGTATATGTGATTTGCTCTTATATTATTACCCTATGTGTTTTTAGCTCGTCTAAATATGTCTAAAGGGAGAATTTTCACCGACTCTAAGTATTAGGTACTTAGTTTTATGCCTAATTTCTATGCTAGATTTCATAGCTTTAGGTTATTTGTTTTTCTTAATAGATGAGCATAATGTACAAATGAGGTGGTGCTAGCATACCACATCTTGTAACTTGCTCTTGTTGGCAAGGGAATGTATGTCACGCCCTGACCCATAATTTTTACCTTTATTACTGGCATAGTGGTAATAAGAATTTACCGTGTTCGTCAATAAGTAAAAAAAATATAATCGATCCCCAGAGAGGTGTAGGAGACGATTATTTTGTGGGATTATTCTAAGGAAGAAATTTTGACGACGGTAAAAAATGGTAATTTTTTCTAGTAAAAGGTAATTTGTATTGGGGTATTATTTTGGGGTGTTGAATTATTGGATTTTGGGTTTATTAAGGGTTTTGGACCCGGGTTGGGCTAAAGCCCAGATTCTTTTTCTTTTCTTTCTCTCTCTTCCTCCTGGTTTTCTCTCCCCCGAGCCTCACTGCCAGAAAATCTTCCCGGCCACCATTCGCCGTCGTCCGGCCGCCCCAGCCCGCCGCACCGGTCCCAAACTGTTGGTCTCCATCCCAGCTGCAGTTCTAGACCGGTGGCAGCCCCCCTAGCGTCGTTGTAAAGGAGGAATCGACGCCGAGAGCCCCGACTGCAGAAATCGTTTTTTCGCCGGAACTCCTTCCTCCGGCTGCCATAGCCGGCGAGCCTTGGCTCAAAAGGAAGTCCTCCTCCCATGCTTCAATCCCTCCAAAGGGCTCGCTCCATCTCGAGCTAGGTAAGGAGAAATCGGTTTGTGAAACTCTAGGGTTTTATTGTGTGTTTGTGTCCGATTGGCTTGGTTAGGCTTAGAATTGGAGTTTGTGGTAGTTAGGAATGTTGTAGAGGAGGTTGAGAGGGAGATGCTGCCAAATTTTGGTGACCATCGGAGGTCGCCGGAGTTGGTCACCGGCCGCCGCCGAGAAAATGTTTTTGGTGTGAAAAAATATGAGGAGTTTAATGGAATAAGTTTTAGAATTTTTGGAGAAGTTTTGGATAGGTTTAAGAATTATTGAAGTTTGGTATTTTTGGCGGATTATTAATTTATAATCCGGCCATTGGATTTTATTTGGTGGAAGGTGATTTTGAGGATGTCGGTAGAATTTGTGGAGTTTTGAGGTTGGCAGTGGATTTAAGATTTTGGAGTGTTAGGCTTGGTTGAGCGCGAAGCATATTTAATTTTGCATGTTTTGCTTTAAGCGTCGGTGTTTATTTAAGGTTTTATTTATATGGAACAAGACGTGAGGAGGCTCGAGCGGAAGATACCTCCGACTGACATCAAGCTTAGGGCCTAACCTGTGAGTGGACCTTTGTTTTAAATATTGTGTTCGAAATGCTTTATCGTTTTGAATGATTTTTCTGTTGTTGGATATTTCCCGAAATTGAGAATTTTGGTGATTATACTCTTATATGAGAATAGTATGTATATGATTAAATGCTAGCTAGCTATACGTGATTTCTCCTATACGCGAGGTACAATTCCGGTATGGGTGACGTGAGCGTTAGACGCGAGCGTCGTAGCCCTGTGCGACTTTCTAGTTTCGCATTTAATTATTCAAAGATTTCGTACAAGGAGTAAGCACGTATATATTACCACTTGGCCGCTTTCCCCCATATGCGAGGTACAATTCCGGTGTGGGGTGATGTGAGCGTTAGACGCAAGCATAGTAGCTTTGTATGATATCTACCTTATTTCAAGTTGTTCATAGATATCGTACAAAGGGTCAGGCGAGTGTGCATACATACTATATACATAATATCCAGGTCTGAGAGGCAATTTCTTAAAGTTTGGGAGTCTAGCCAGGCTGGACCCCAATTCAGAATCTTTCCAGTGGAGCTCGTGTTTTTGCCGCTGATGAAAGTATTTCTTTGGGGAAATATTTATTTGTTGTCGGAATCGTTTTGTCCACTCACTCTGACGTGTTGAATATTTTCCCCTGGGCTCTTCGTTTTTAAAAATGCCCAGTCTGCAGAGTTTGCGTGAGGTCTAGCAGGAGACGTCGAGGCATAGTCATCCATCTATTAGCTACATTTCGCCAGTAGGTTACTTGTTTAATCTATTAGGGCTTTGTTAGCTTTCGCTGTATTTTATTTTATTTTTAGTAGCTCTGAATACTTTTGGAATTCTTCGATGAAATTTGTATCCTGGCTACTTTTGGATTGTAGCGGAGGATTTATTTATTTTGGATTAAAATGGTGGTCCTTAAATTCTTAAGTTAGGGTTGTCCATTTTCGAGGGAGGTTTGCCAAGTCTTCGGTAAATTTTCCTTGGAGGTGGTCCCCGTAGGACTCATCTCAGGTTTCGGGGTGAAATTCGGGGCGGGTCTTGACAATGTATGTATTCGCATCGTCTCTTCATTTGAAATCGAAGTAAAATTATTGTTATTACTCTAAGACAAAAAACAGTCATATTTATTTGTCTAACTAATCGATCAAAATTTCAGGTTAAGAAACAATTAGTAGATTTTAATGTCGAAAGGCAATGTGTGCATGTCATATTGTTGTATAATATTAAGCATCCAAATTAGAGGGAAAAGAACGCGCTTCACGTGTTAGAAAACCTAGAGAAAAAAGAAGTGTTGTCGTCTTTTCTTGTCCGGCTGTGCCGATCGGTGCTAGTGATGGCGCCTTCGTCGAGTTGGTGCACAAGGAGGGCGGCCGGACAGGTGACATGCGAAGTGGGTATTGCTCCGATCTGGAGGTTGAGATCAAGTGTATCAGTAGGTCTTCATTCTCGGTGTATAAGGGAAATTGCAGGGCAGGGCCGGCCCTAGCCCAATGCATGTTGTGCGGCACTAGGCCCAAGATCATAGAGGACCCAACTTGCTCAAGTCTCTTTAATGATGAGTTCCAAAATTAGAGAAAATTGGAAAAAAAAGACCACCTTTGTGATTCGAACTCTGGTGGAATAAATGGAACAAAACAATACAACCATCACTACTGCACATCAATTCATTTGATATCTTCATATGCTAATATTTATCACTTAAATATTATGTTTTATTATTGAATTGAAATTTGTTTAGTCCTTATAGTTTAAAGTCGACATATGTTTAGTCCTTCTGGTTTTATTTTAATATGAATGGTCCTTAAACTCACAATTTTTCATCCAAATAGTCATTCCGTCAATTTTCTTAGTTAAATTGCTGACGTGGCCTAAGACCACTTAGTTGAAAAATTGTGACTTTAAGGATCATTCAGATTAAAATAAAACTACAAGGACTAAACAGATTAAAAATTATGATTTTAAGGACCATTCAGATTAAAATAAAACCATAAGGACTAAACATATGTCGACTTCAAACCACAAGGACTATACAGTATTATACCCTTTATTATTATTATTTTCAATGGCTTGTTTCAGTAATTTTTTTTCCAACACTGTTTCAGAAATTTATAATATTTATTTTCTTAAGAGAAATTTTATTCACACATAACTAAATACTAGATACACATCTCATATTTAATACACATTCTATTCACCTTTTTATTTTACCAAATGACATTAATGATCAATGAAGTTCTACCTATCAAGGTTGAAGACATGATTGTTACATATGAAGGGGGAAACCAATCCCTCACCTAGGCACGCGATTGAGCTTAAGTATTTGACCTTCATGAGCCAACCATCTACAGGGTCACCACTAGAAATATGACAGGGATAGTTACAACAAGTACCCATGGCGAGGGCCTTGGCAGTCCTTCATTGAAACCCTTTCTTATAACACCAGCTTTGATATATGTGTTTTTATACCAGTTTAATTATATGCTTCGTTACCAGTGAAATAAGGATTTGATCTTTTATGTTTGTCTTCAGACTCAAATGGATTGTATTTCATTTCAGTTTTAAAGATAAAAGTGACTGAATGCACCTCTTGATCGGGGTTTGCGACACATGCGTGCAACCTTCATATTGGAACCTTGAAGATATCTTCTCTCTTGGCTTTCTTGTGAAATACTACTGTCTTATTTTGACTTCCATAACCAGATTGCCTATAATCAAAAATTTATATAAGTTTTCATTTGCTCTTGTTTGTCCGTATCACTAAAGACTTTTTGGTAATTTAACTTACCCTTAAAATTTGAAATTTAATGTATGAAAAAAGGGATGTGTATTTAGTATTTAGAAGTGTGTGAATAAAATTTCTCTTTTCTTAAATACTTTGTATCTGAGTAAATTACTAGTGTTCTATTTAAAAAAACTATAAATGTTATTTATGAGAAGTAGTAAAGTATTAAGATTAAGAAAATTCATCTTGTTCAAGAAAAAGATTAGTGTTGTAAAACATAAAATACAAGAGATTGAGAGAGAAGAGGAAGGACACTTAGAATGAAAATGAGGGAATATGTTGTCTCATATTGACACTACCACAAAAATAGCATCAGACCACGGCCAAAAAACGTCGTCTGATTGTCCAGATTACCGTTGTCTTTTTGCGTGCCGTCTGATGCTTCGTAGAAACGTCGTCTGATTGCTGTCGACATATGTCGAAAGAAATGGAATGTCAGCATATGTCGACAGCCTATCGACATATTTTGTGTCGTGTGACATAAAGTTACAGCACGGTTGCTTTACGAAAACCGTCATGTGATCGCAAGTTATACCACGTTTGTTCTTAGAACTGTTATCTGATATAGACTCAGAAGTCGGTTTTAGTGAAATTTTTCAGCTTCATTCTATATATATTATTAATATTTTTGCTAGAATCTAATTTTATAATTTGAAAAATATTAATTTCAATAACAATAAATATTCAATAACAATAAACATTCATTACACACATTAGTTTCAATCCCACTATATAGAAAGTGAGTTCAATAAGTTGATTGCTTATTACAATAAAAGTTTCAAAGCTGAAACAGTATTACAAGAAAAGAAAAAACAGGTAAAGACTAAAAGTTCCTAGTTATCTTGATTTTGTGCCTCTCCAAACAAGTAAAACATAATGTTTGTCTCAACAGCACATTGTACCTTCTTGTGCATCATTCTCTTTGGTAAGTTCTTGGTCACATTATACACTATGTACTAGGCAAATGATGCAGCATGGAAAGAACACCACCTTGTAATAGTGCGCATGTTATGTAATCTGTCAGCTCACTTGACAATGATAACCCGGACCTGGCAACTTTCTTGCCATCCAAAATTGCTCCATATACAACACTCTCTGCCCCTCGAGCAATAGGTTTGAGGATAGTGTAAGAGGAAGGTGGAAGATGGAGAGGAATGGAGTTGCTGTGGCAGCATCCTCTAATGCAAGTATTTGGCTCCAAAATTTCTAACCCCATCTCTGACTCTGACTGTCTCTCTCTGGGTGGCGAAGATAAAACTGAGAACTTAAGGTGGGAAACAGTCTGAAGAGAGTAACGGGTATTAGTATACAAGAAGGAGCTCAGGTTTACAGAAGCTTCAGTTCATAACTGGGGATTCCAAGTGATAATGTAGCTACCTATCACTGCAAAATAAAATAATTATCCATTAAGTATCCAATAAGTATTCCAAGAGATTTTGACATAGAACAGTTGAGCACTCATGCTCCAATCGACAAGCACATATTATTTACAGCAAAATCCTTCTTTTTGTATTGTTTTCTACATGATATATTCTATGAAAATGTTATCTAAAATCTGAAGCCATTTAAACATCATATGAAGCAGCAAATAAAGATGCGAAGTGTATATATTGCTGTCAACTTAGCATCGGCTTTGCAATATCTGCATAATCTGGGGATTGTCCATAGGGATGTCAAACCGGCAAATATTCTCCTTGACAGAGATCTTTGCCCACACTTGGCAGACTTTGGTTTGGCGGAATACAAACATGATCTTAAAGGAGTTTCTGTTGAAAACTGGAAGTCATTGGGGAAGCCTACTGGTGGTTTCCACAAAAGAAATATGGTTGGCACCCTAATATATATGGCACCTGAGTTACTGAAGAAGGAAGTATGGAACACCCTCTATTTAGTTTCCAAATGGCATTACTCAATAATACACAGAATTCCACATATTGTAATGAATAAAACTACCTCCTCTGTCATGGCTAGAAGCATCTGCCGTAGATCATATGCTTTTACATCTTGAACAAAATCGTGTTCACCCTTACATTTCAACTTTCCCAACTTTGACACCTACACACAAAGGAGAAGAACATTGAACTGCTGTCTTCCAAAATTAATTGGCAGGTATGTGAAACAGAATAGAGCTATGAAAAGAGATATATCCTACAATAATAATAATAAAAGTATCAAACATGATGACAATATATGCAAAAAGGAACCTTAGTCTCTCCTTCTACAATATGACGAACAGTAGCACCAAACTCCTCCTCTATCCTTTCAAAGGTAACAACATTGGTATCTTCGACTGTGTCATGTAGTAAACCAGAAGCAACAGACTCCCAATCCAATTCCTAGAACAAAAGATAGACAAATCATATAGCAGCATAACAATAGCCACTGGATGCTTACAATAGCCAAACCAACCATTTCAAGAAACCTTATCAAATACCAAGTAATATCGATTTGCCACCATTCGAAACCTTGTCGAGCTGAGTACTCAAAAGCATGGTGATTATTATGCCAACCTTCTCCATGAGCTAGCAATCCAAACAACCTAAACCACACAATGTCATAATTAGATTTCATTACATGCATGTAGAGAAACTATATATATATACGATTTGTAATCATATCAAGTGCATATACCAGTTGTTTTTGGACAAATCACCAGTATCCCATACTTGGTTTCCCCATATGTATATAGAAGCTTTGTTTCTTCAAATCTCCCACATTGTATAGTTTTCCATCATACTGCACAATTTCAAATTTAATTAACAATAAGTACGTGTTAATTCAACAAAAAAATTATGCATGTAATTAATCAAGTGAGGAGAACATGAGATTTCTACGTACACTCCCAAAACGTTTACGAAAATCAAAAATCCAGCCAATATGACTAAACCAGAAACCCTTAAGAGGAGTATGAGGGTCACTCGGTGTGTCTGTAAACTGGTGATCTCCTGTGAGAGCTAACCCAATCTAATGGACTTCCCTGTAATATAATCACCAAAAACCAACTTCAAAACTTTGTAATGAAGATTGTAGTACCTAAAAGTGAAAAGAATGAAAGCTAGAGAATATATGATGAACCTGAAGTGAATGAACGACACAATAGGCGAAGAAGTATTCCAGCCATTTGGGAAGCTTGAAGCTTTTGTGGGCGAGATTTCTATGGAAAGATAGAGTTACTCCCACACCGGTGACAAAATAAAGGGCTACTCCTAACCAAAACGCAGACCAGGTGAAGTAAAATGGCGCCAGAAGAGCAATGAGATGAACAACAGAAAGGGTGATGACACTAGCGATGTCGACGCCATTTCATTGCCTCCCCAGAAAATATACCGGCTTCTGCACCACCCAAACTAGCCTTGCCATCTTCTTTAAGCTAAGCTTATATTATCAAAGCTGCTTTGCTAGCTTCTCTCTTCTGTAGTTGTGAGTAGATATTCCTCACCTTTGGATCCCTGCGATTCCTTATCAGAAACAATGATGAACAATTAGAATCACACAGAGAGCAATTCTGTAAAAAAAAATTATAAGAATCCAACTTAGAACTTGGACTAACCTCTTCATTTTGATATTCTCCATCAATGGCCTTCAGAACTAACCAAAACACAGAAAACAAACAGACACCTAAAAATTGACATGATATCAAGAACAAGAACATTGAGTGTGTGAGAGAGAGAAGGGTACCATGGTATTAGCCTCACCTCCTCCGTTTTCCGGTACTTCAATTTCGAGCTCCGGTTGCACTGCACCTTCCAATTTCCCCATCTTCGACCAGAAATTGAAATCTCCATCCGTGGAGGTCCCTTTGTGAAACCTATAGGCTGCCCCCACATTGGTGTGAATCCATTAAACAACCCAACACAAAAGAAGAAACAATTAGAAATCCCTAAACTAAAAACCCTAGAAATTTCTGTTGAGATTAAATTGGGGACATTTACCTTTGGGAGAATATCAGCTTTGAAGCTAGCTGGACTACGGTGAAGGGGTTCTTCGTCTGAGAATATGAGTTTTGAGAAGATGGGGATTGGATGCCGGAAGACAGATCAGATGCCTCGGTCGCTTGGAACTCGTCGAACTCATTATCGGAGATTGAATTCGAAACCGTAGGAATGAAATCCAAGGGGGATTGGTCGATGGTCTAAGGGCTATGGCTTGCCGACAGCTTCGTCGTCGTCTCCGACGAGGTAGAGAGAGCAGAAGGATGTGGGTTGAGAGAGAGAGAGAGAGAGAGAGAGAGAGAGAGAGAGAGAGAAGGCTGTGTGGGTTGAGTGTGTGTGTTTTTTGTTTTGCTTGTGATATGTCGAGAGAGGTGAGGCCGTGTTGGTTACCTAGCTGCTAGGGTTTTTTTTTTTTTTTTTTTTCTAAGTGTTGGGGGGAAGTTTAAGTTTGGGCTGAAATGTAGGGGAGGGTTTCGACATGTCGATTAAGTTTTATTCATTTTAATAGCCAATCACACAACGTTTAAACTATAAATGTGGTCTAACGCCCAAAATTTGAGATTTTAACATTCCCTCCATCAGGTTTCGTGTTTCCCCCTACAAGTTTGGGGTTGAATTGTGAGGAGATGTCAGAGGAAAATGATGGGGATAGGGTTTTCCTGAAAATGTATACACTCACACTACAGTTTTTTAATGAATCGTGGTATCACTCCTACATGTTGGACATCATTCAATGTGGGAAACCTGACACTCAAATTTTTGCACTTTCACACGACGATTTTTTATAAAACTGACATCTAAAAAGTTAAAAATCAATCATACGACGGGTTATTATTATACGTCGTCTGATAGGCGTTGTTTAAAACGGTTTTTGTAGTAGTGTGAGTAGGGAATCATCTCTTATATAGAGATGTAATCAGTATGTAAATTACATGAATATTCCTAATAAGCTAATTACAAAAATGCCCATTAAATAAACTATTTACAACACTCCCCCTTGGGTATTCTCTGTTATTAGCTTCCTCTTATATGTGCTACAGTGTTGCATCGTCAAAACCTTGCCAGGTAATAAAAACCCTATGGAACAAAAACAATCCTGGTCGAAGGAGAAAAGAGTACAACGCACACGTAGCGGTGGTAGTCAGAACCTTTGATTTCGGTGAAGCGGTTTAGTTTGGATCATAAGGTGTGAGTTCGTGGGAGATAGATGCATAATAATTGTTACACCAAAACCTTTCCCGGTAATCCCAGTGGGACAAACCCATGGTCGAAGGGAAAAGATGAGCAATTGCATATATTTCAAATAAAGACATCTTCAAGATAAAGTATGAGTAGGGTGACCAATTTAATGTGTGCCTCGTTAAAACCTTGCTAGGTAACAAAACCCAGTGAGAAAAAATAACCCTGGACGAAGGACAAAAGAGTACACAATGGTCAAGAGTATGCTTCAAGATACTCCCCCTGAAAACTACACACTACGTGAAACTGCTATATTAATTATACTTCTTCAATAACTTAATAGTCAACATGAATTAAAGAGGTTTTTGTTCCATATACCTCTAAGATTATTGTATTCCTTATAGTAAAGACATAACTAGTCGGGAATAAGCCTTGTGTCGGTTCACATAACTCATGTCACCATATTTAACAAGGCAAACATCCTTCCATGGATCATAGGCGGTTGATCCATTTCATAATGCCTAGGGATATAATGAGCCCTTTTCCGTCATACATTTAAAGTAACAGAAAATTGTCTTTTATACCATTTACGGAGGCGGCGTGTTGGCGCAGAGCTATATCTAGCTAACAAATTCACATCGGGTGAGATGTCTAGTCTAGGGCCTTTATCCAAGTACAATAATGCGCCTATTGTACTTAGTTTTGAGTCTTCTGGTCCCAATATCTCTTCATTATCATCTACACAATGATACAGGTCTCACTAGACTTCAGACGATTATGAGTGAGCTTGAAGACTTTGATTTATCCTCATTAAAGCATCTTAACATCTTCTAGATGTAATTTGATTGATGGACCAAAATTCCATTTGCACTTTGTACGACTTCTGGTCGAGAAAATGATTTGGTCTCTGAAATTTTTTTTTTAACTCAAACTCCGACTTCAGGTGTTTTGTGGTTTTCTTGATCTCTTCAAGAGTATCAATCAAATTCATGCTATTGACGTAGATCACCAAAAATTACAAACCTGAAGTTTGTTTTCTTAATAAACACGCATGGGCATTATCCATTGTTCATATATCCCATCCCAAGCAAATATTCACTTAGACGGTTATACCAACTCCGTTTGGATTGTAGTGAACTACTCTAGGAAATGGAGAGCATGTTCTGTGGTCTAAAACTATTTGCATTGGGTAACAGAAGTCCTTCAGGAACCTTCATGTATATCTCTATATTTAGATCCCCATAGAGATAAGTTGTTACTACATTCATAGGCTGCTTATTCAGTTATTCGGAAACTACCAAACTGATAAGGTAGTGGAACGTTATAACGTCCAGTACGGGAAAGTACGTCTCCTCATAATGAATCACAGGACGTTGAGAAAATCCTTGCGCCATTAGAAGAGTCTTGTATATCACAATCTCATTTTTCTCATTACGCTTCCTCACAAGTACCCATTAAACTCTATATGTTTAACATGGGGAGGTGTGGGAACAACAGGCCCATAACACCTTTCTCTAAGTTAAGGAATCTAATATGACCTGAATTATTTCTTTCCTTTTTAGCCAGTCGTCTCTTCGTTGAAATCTATCAACGAAGCAAGGTTCGACATCATCGCTTATTATAAATTCGGTGGCCACCACAAATACAAACATATCATCGATGAACTCTCATTCTGACTCAATATCTCACAAAATTTACCGAGATTTTCTATTCTCGGGAGTGAGTTTAAATGTTGGAGTGTCCCCCAACTTCGTCTCTCTAGGACGAACCCATAATCCGGATTAATCTCGTTAGTTGAATTGGTTTGAGATTGCAATGGCAAGAAGATTCATTTGTGCCAAGTTTACCCTCTTCTAGGGATAAGAATCGTTCGAACCAAATGGTCTACTTTGCTTCTGGGCAGGGACATATGACTGGTTAGCCGCCATGGCCGTACCTCGTCCAACTAGGACGATACATCCTACGGGGACGTTTATCCTTGCAGGTTTGCAGCAGGTATATATGATCTCGTCACTTTAACTAGATCTAATGAAGTGTCTATCATATTATGGGCTACACTATGTAGATCTAGAATTCTTTGCACTTCAACTGGAAGTAGAATTCTTCGCACTACAATATCACATGTGTGGTTTGGGGATCAAGATGAGACATTCTACACGTTGTTCATTAGGAACGGTGACGTTCTTATCTCCTCCTAACGGTGGGAAGATTGTCTCATCAAAGTGACGACCGCAAATCTAGCGGTATAGAGATCTTCTGTCAAGGGCTCTGAGGAGCACATAATAGATAGGGTTCATAATCGACATATATGCCCATCTTTTGTTGAGGACTCGATTTTGTACGTTGTGGCGGCACAATTGGCACGGAAACTGCACACCCAAATCTATGTAAGTGCAAAACACCAGGTTCGCAGCCAGTCACCAACTGTAACACAAAGCACTACTAGAAAAAAGAGCTTAAAGAACGAATTTTATCAAGGCAAAATAATTTCGTCGCTTAAGTGATCACTTAAGAGACAAATAAAATTTGTCACTTAAGTTGTCACTTGAGAGACACACACAACTTTTCGTCGCCTAAGTGATTACTTAAGCGACCACATCTATAAACCTTCTCTTAAGTGGAAAACTTAAGCGACCAAAGACATATTCGTCTCTTAAGTTTACACTTAAGCGACGGAATAGCTATATTTCGTCGCTTAAGTGCCTATGCATAAAATTTTGAAAGGAGCATAAGCATGTAAACGTTTTTTTTCCATTATTTTTTTTTGATGAGCTATTAGAGTAACCAATAATAGGCCGGACTGTGAATGTTAATGGTTCAAAAAACGGAGTTACGAAGAATTGATTATAAACGTTTTTGTTTCGTAGGAATTTTCGTTTTAGAGTTGACTAACATGATCAAAGGCTTAAGGAACTTCAAATTGATCAAAATTTGTTCTACATACATATCTTGTCGTATTAATTATATCTAACGGTCATTTTGTTCTAATTCAATATTTCTAATATACTTGTTTCATGAACATAACACATACAAACACTCGAGTTATACCACTTTGGTCAACATAAACTCTATTGATATTTTGTATTTTAATTTTAATTTTTTTTCGTCGAGTAGAGAAAATATGTTTCATGAAGCGTACACACTTATATTTGGAGAAACAAATTTATGAAAATTATTTCACGATCGTTTTCATTGTTTTAACTATTTATGATTATTAGTAAATTACCATGATCAATTGAAGAATAAATCAAACCGAACTGTGTTCGATTTGTGTTAAGTTTGTTTTTATTTTGAAACATATTTCTATAAATTGACAAGAATCAAAATGATGTATAATATCAATAATTATGATAACCGATGAAAGGAAATTTTGCAACTTTTTATAGAATTTGTATTAAATGTATTTTTGGTATAATGTTGTAAACTTTTATTGCATTTATTAAAAAAAGATTCGTTATTAAATATGAGTGATTTCTCATAATAATTTCATTCCATTCGTATTTATTTTTTATGGAAAAGTAGTAAATTTACTAAATTAGTGGCATTTTCTTTAAAGAAAATTTGGGCACACAAGCGACAAAATTGGTAATTTTCGTTGCTCAAGTGGCTAAACTTTTGGCAGCAATCTTCCCACCTAAATTTTTGGAGCAATTTCAAACCAATTTTTTCAAAAATTTCCATAAACATTTGGGGGAAATTTTAACTTATCCTTCTACTTAAAGTTTCACAAACCCCCTTCTTCCCCAAATACCTGTCACTTAAGTAATTTTTTCTACTAGTGAAGTAAGGTAGGTAGCAGTGGGCCTTAACCGGACCGACATGGCTGCATGCAAGATTGCATAGCCCAACGCAAAAACTAGAAGCTTGGTGCGCATTACCAAGGTTCTACCTGCGAGACCATCTTTGGTGTGAACATAGGAAACTATATGTTCAACAGATCCCAAGGGATATGCAATAATCATCGGAAGCCATCGATGTAACTCTCCGGCATTATCAAGCCTTATAGACTTTATAAGATAATCCGAGTGGTGTACCCTAAATTTCATGAGTGAGAGTTTAGCAAACGCAACATTTTTTCTTATGGATAGTGACGTGACATCTGATCACTTTTGTCGATGCATCAACCAAAACCATTAATATTTAACTGGTCCGTATGGTGGTTGGATAGGTCCACGAATTTTCCCTTGCATTCTATGCATAAAGAGATAGTGTACATTCTAGTCTTTGCATATGATGGTCTAGTATTCAACATCCTTAACGAGCAACTTGACATAATATGTCATTAAAGACAAGACCCTTATTCTGAAGGGGATACCCGTGTGATAATTGAGTTGAGGATACGATGCATCATATATTTTTCCCGGGTACATCAAACACTAATACTATAGCTAGTATTTGCTCGAATCATTTAGCTTCTAGCTAATAAATTTTAATATCTTCAATGTATGCTTGGGCCACACATTCGAAGGTTATGCAAAGATATTACACCATTTTTTCTGGTGGTTTCAATGTTATAAGCATTGATTTCAATCAACTTACCTGTCGATACCGTTCTTTTGAAACGTAGAGGTATTTTGCCTCGTCAGCCAGACGAGAACGCTCAGTTCTTTAATATTGATAACACATATCAATTTTGATTTAGATTCTAAGGCATCAAGCCTTTTCATTTTAATATTCTCTTGCTTCATGTAAGGAAGATGTCTAGTTCAGATCGAGACTTCCATTTAACATGATGTGAATAAAAGCTATTGATTTTATCATGTCTGGTGAATTTATGGATAAAACTTCAAGTTTCTTAAGGGGGTTATTATCGAAACTATAAGTTCGATTTATACATGAACTACTGGTTCATTTTTGAACTACCAGTTCATTTTTGAACTACCGATTCATTAGGTACATGTATTATGAAATTATAATCATGTAGCAATTGATGATATTAATTCTACGCTACTAATTTAGCATAGTGAATATGTCACGTAACTATGTGTAAATGCTTCTGGCAATTAACTACACATTAAATATGGTGAATATATTAACAACAACCATTATGAGAAAGTATTTGGAGAGTGTTATAGACATACATAATGACTAGATACGAAAAACCAATGTCATTAGATTATTTTCCTTTTGTTTGATTCTGCTGGACCAAATGAATTGCCTGTAATTAAAGTGAAACAAATAAACCTAGCCTCTATATACTTTACAAGCCTACGGGGCACAATCTGAGAGGTATGTTGGGCTTCTAGGTCCCGTAGAGAGAGAGTGGGCCTACTGGGCTCAGAATGGTCTGCCAAGAAATGCAATGTTATTAGTCAACCCTTTCGGTAACTCCAATTGTATACGACCAGGTAAGACATGATGAGGTGGTGGAGCGAGGCTCACTTAAATACACATCCTCAAAAGAACTTGCCTAGACATCACATCCAACTAGGTGAGCCTAGTTTGAGAAGAGTTATAATCATTGTCATGTAGTCAAGGCGACATGTGGCGAGCTTCTGTTGTCACTTAGGCTTATTTGAGCTTCTGACTCAGCCTTATTTAATATTCATCATTAATAAGACAAATCAACATATGCTATTAATTTATTACTTACACAACTTAAAGTGAAAGTAATTTTCAAATAAATCGAAATAAACTAAACATAACTGAAACAATTTAATTGACATAAAGTATATGCATTAACATTGGTTTTATATACTCAATAAACACCAATAGTTACGTGCAAAATCAACTCCATTGCATCTTCAATTGACTTACTTGCTTCTGGCATAATTACCGACATAAAAGATAATATGAATGAGAATTAATTAAGATAAAACCGACATGATTTGATTTTGGTAACCGGCATAAGATAAATATTACATATGGTATAAATCACCATTATTTATGCAGCGGTTATACATAAGAAAATGAGTTCAAAACCCATTAATGCTTCTGCGTTACGTACTTATAACCAAATCGGGTAAATGCTTATAGCATAACATTTATGTAATAATCCCCTAATGCTTCAAGCACAATTTATGGGGTTATAAATATGTAATTGTTTCAGGCATTACACCCTCATAAATGTCAAATTGAAATGAATATGATTCTAATTCGTAATTGACATTGTTTCTGTACAATCCTGGATGAAGTTTGCAGAAGCTGATGGCGTGTCTAATAGGGGGTGGGATGTCCTCCCGGTGTCCTGCAATAACAATCCGAAGCTTAAGTCAGTATTTTGTTGAATATAATTGATGAGAGTAGTTCATGATACCTGACAAGCTGGTAGCTATGCCATATTTATGGCCCAAGAGTGGATTTTTCTTCACTTGAACACCGATGTGGGACAACTCCCCTTTGCTGTTGGTTCAAGCTTCAAGCTTCCAGTTTCCTTATACCTTCCGAGATCATTCCCGGCCCAAGGCTGCCACCGAGGTCCTGCCCGGCCCATCATCTTCTCGGACGGGAACCCTAGGGTGGCCTCAGTTGTCTTAACCATGATGGGATGCTTATTGGTTTACGGGCTTGAGAAGTTGTTTTATGCACAACCGACTACAAGTCCCCCCAAATTCCCGTTCAAGACACATCTTGAGTGGGAACTTGCTAAAATAAGCTCGTAGACCGGTATACTATTTCAAATGGGTCCCACCCATAGTCCCCTAAGTCTGGACTCATGACATGGGTTGAATGGGGGTTGCTTATTTCAGGCCTACTTTTCTTGATATCTTCGCACATGACTGACATTACGCTATGGAGTCCACCTCACACAGAAGGGCTGATACTATCGGGAGAGCTGAGTAGTTCGCGAAGCGCAAGGACTGAAATTGTCACGCAAGCTGAGGAGTTTGCTCCGCGCAAGGACTGCAATTGTCACGCGAGCTGAGGAGTTCGCTCCACGCATAAGGACTATAACACGAGCTGAGGAGTTCGCTCCTCGCAAGGACTGAAATGTTCACACGAGCTGAGGAGTTCGCTCCGAGCACAAGGACTATAACGTGAGATGAGGAGTTCGCTCTGCCCATAAGAACTATAACGCGAGCTGAGGAGTTCGCTCTGTGCACAAGGATTATAACGCGAGTTGAGGAGTTCTCTCCGCACAAAAGGACTATAACGCGAGCTGAAGAGTTCGCTCCGCGCACAAGGACGAAATTGGTGACTCACCCGAGATGGATCTTGTTCCATGCGAGATGGGTCTCGGTGAGACACGCGAGATGAGTCTTGTACCTGGGTGTTACATCCTGTGTTACTACTCGAGTGACGGGGTGTTAACGTCATCCGTGGTTTATCAAGCCACTTTCTCCATTTTTAAAGGGATGATATAAAATTTGTCTTTCAGTTGATTACTTATGCCTCTCAGTTGAGTGCCAATCTTGGTGGAATGAATATAATGGTGGAACTCAGCCAAGGTGGGTTTTTACTTCGTACGATCTCGGTGACTCTAACCCGAGATGGGTCTTACTCTTGGTCTTGTGATCTCAGTGACTCTCACCGGAGATGGGTCTTACTCTTGGTCTTGTGATCTACGTGACTCTCGCCTGAGATGGGTCTTGCACTTGGTCTTATGATCTCGGTGACTCTCGCCCGAGATGAGTTTTGCACTTGATCTTGTGATCTCGGTGACTCTCACCCGAGATGGGTCTTGTACTTTGAAGTTTGTGCATTGTTGTGGTAGGGGCATTAAATGCATGTTCGCCAGATGTCGTGATATTCCTGGGGATAACTGCCAAGCAATTAATGCACGTCGCTTCATTGTATCCTTCTTCAAGAAGCTACGGCGGTTGAAGCCACGTGGCACCAACCTGCGGTTTGATTGGATTGTGGGAGGTGCCTCGCTTTCGTTTACTGGTTTTTTTAATGTGCCAGTTCGTGGATCGAGACGGCTCTCGCTGCCTCTGGGTATAAACTATCCCCCCTTTTCTTCTATGTTTCATTCTCTCTCAACTCTCTTTGGTCGCTCTCTGTTTTCTCTCTGCTTCGTTGTGCGTCGCTGCTTCTCTCTGTGTCTCTATCTTTCACTGCTGCCGATCCCTACGATTGCGAGGTGTTACCAGACGCCTGAGTTTCCGGCGTTGCTACTACGTTGAAAATCTAGTAAGGTTTTCTTCATTTTGCTGCGCTTCATGTTTGTTTCTGCTTTTGCCTTTCTTCACTTTGCTCGGCGTTTGCGTTGCTTGTGTGGTTTTGGGTAGAACTGGGAATGTTAGTGTTCTAGGGATTTCTGGATTGAACCTGTGTTAACTTTGAATTAGTGTGCGTACTCTCGGCGGCGCGTACTGATAGATCTTAGGGTTTGTTATTCTAGGGTAGATGGATTCCCGAAGTTTAACTGATCTAAGCGGAGCGCGTACATCCTCTTGGTCGATAGTGGACAACGAGGAAATGATGGAGGAGTACATTTATCGACCATCCCGCCCGGGGGAATCACCTTCAACTAAGCCTGCCGAGTTACACAAAGGTGTACCTACCAGAGATGTCGACTGGGTCTCGGGGGTTTTCCATGGCGTCCTGATTACCAACGTCGCAAGCTCGGTAAGGTGATATATCTTGGAGGATGGCACCGTGTGCGACGAGCCCGGGATTAGCATGTCTCCGGCCGAGATAGAACAATTTCTCAAAGACTGGGGGATCCCGCCCACGGTTACCCTTCGTGGCCTACACGAAGGCGAGCTGACATGTTGTCCAAGAGACGGTTTTGTTGCGGTGCATGAGCACATGTTTAGGAAAGGTTTCTCCCTCCCGCTTCCTCAATGAGTGCAGTACATGCTGAGCATGCTTCAGCTTGCTCCAGGGCAGATTCCCCCAAACCAATGGCGTCATTTGTTGTCTCTATGTTGTTTGTACTACTTGTCCGAGATAGGTTGGCCGACCATCAAAGAGTTTTGCGCCCTGTACCGCCTCATGTACTCGAAGAAGCAGAACTGACGTGGGTGTGTTTCGTTTGCTGGCCGGGAATACTTGCCTCCCGTCACTGATCTCCCAATGTCCATAAATAACAATCGGCATGCAAAGGTCGTGCTTGCCGGCGGTCGATGGCAAAGAAACTGTCTGACATACGTTGTGCCCAACCGGTTTAGATATATCCGGGATCAGTCCTTCTCGCTGTCAGAGATCGAGAAGCGACGTATTAGGCGGATATATGCAGCTTGGCCCTCGGATGAAGATCGACGCTCGTACAACCTGACTCGGTGGGCTGTCCTAGTTCACTGCGAACTCGGCCGTATGCTTGGTGGGGTTCCAAATTAGTGTCGCTTGTTTTTTGCTCTCTTTTCACTGGCCTTTTACTCTTGGTACCCGTGATCTTGACTGTTGGTTTTATTTTCAGCTAGAGTACCCAAGCGCAAAAACAGTGAGTCACACCCGAGCGACATAGAGTCCGACATGGATTTGTTGAGCAAACTCTTGGACGTCGGGCAAGTGGCCTCCCAAACTGTGGTGGACCTTGCAGACAAAACTGTCTATGTCTCTGATGAAGCTGTACTCCTGGAGATTCTCGACGAAGGGTATGGGAAACCGCCTTTTGACAATTAAGGGCCCGTAAAGACCGGTGACATTGTCAACGTCCACTTGGGCGAGAAGAGGAAGAAATCGTCATCAAAAAAATCAAAGTCTCAACGAGAAGAAGGCGTGACTTTGATCTGATTGAGTATCTCTGGCGCCTCGCCACCTTTGAAGAAGCAGAAGGGTGCCGGTTCCTCGGCTGGGAACCCAATTTCATTGAGCGCTCTCGCTCCGACACTTCCTCAAATTCGAAAGACCCCTATCTGGCAGATCCTGGACGAGTATGGGTGTGCGGACGAAAAATTCGTCCGTGCCATGGTGGGCGACCTGAAGGGTATTGAGTTAGACTGGATCAAGGTCGGGTCCAGCACTCCTCAAGAGAACCGACAATACACCCGAGAGGCAATGATGAGGGTAAGCTTCTCCCGAGTAATGCCAATTTACTATCACTGTTCGGGATGTGGAACTAACTTTATTTTGCTTGCAGGCTCTCTTTGCTGTCTATGCCATTGACGCCAGCGAGGATTCCAACCAGATGAAAGAGCATCTGGCCAGTCTAAAAGGCTAGATCAGCTATCTCGGGGTGGAGAGGAAGAAAATGGAGAAGGACTTGGAGGCCGAGAGGAAGGAGAAACGCTAGTTGGCCGACAAGCTTTCCAAACTTAGCCTCCACACCAAAGAGTTGGAGGGAAAAGCTGACAAGGTGATCGCTTTAGAGTGCGACATAGACGCCCTTCAGCAGGAGAACGCGAAGCTATGGTATAGGATGAAGGAGAGGGACGACCAGATGGCTAATCTGCAAAGTCAGATCTCCGCTCAAGGCGAGCTTACCATTGCCCGGTTCAAAGAGTCGGATGAGTTGAAGGCTATGCTTAAGGCCGCCAGGGAGAGTGGCATTACTGAGAAATTTGGCATCTGGAGCAGCCTTGGGTACCTGGATAAGGCCAAGATGACTGCTGATTTGCTCGCTGCCCAGGAGGCCAAAGAGAGGGAGGCCAAGTCCAAGGCCGCGGCCGAGAAAGAACCTGAGACAGGTGAGCAGTCCGGGAGTGCTGCTGAAGAAGGAATTGATAGGGACGATGAATTGGCTGAATCGTTCGGGGATGAATTGGCTGAATTGGCTGTAATTTATTTTGGTTGCTCTTGCTTTTGTAAGACAATGGCCTCGTACCGTAGCCCGGTGATTACACATCCCAGTGGCTTTTGTAAATACCCATTAGTGGTATACGCCCGGCATCCTGGGTTTTAATATTTTATGCCTTGGCTAACCTTATTTCTTGAGTCTCCGTGTTATATACAATTTGTATTATACTTGTCCCGCTTGGTGTTACTCGGGACTGTAATGACTTATGCCTCTCGGTGGATTACTTATCACTAGAGTTTGAATTGAACTTTCCATTCTTGTACTTAGTTATTCGAAACGAATGGAGGCGTCCTCTGAGACTGTGTTTCTTTTCTTCTCTCGGGGACAACAACACTTACAACTGTACGTATTACAAAAGATGGAATGGATCTCGGCCCTTCATACGGGGTAGAGTTTTAGGTGCTTCGTGTTCTAGGGCCACCCGGTGACTACCCCATCCTAGTCCCGTAGAAAGAAAGTTGATGGGCCGACCTCTTCAATGATCTCGTACGGTCCCTCCCAGGTTGGGTCCAGGGCCGCCGTCTTTGTCATGATTGTCTTCATTAGCCAGTCCCCCAGTCCCAACGTCCGGGTTCTGACCTTCCTATTGTAATGGCGTGTCACTCGCTGCTTATAGACCTGGTTGTGCAAGTTTGCTCTCTCCCTTCTTTCCTCGATGAGATCGATACTTAACCGGAGGCCTTCCTCATTGGTGGTGGCATCAAAGTTCTCCACATTTCCCGATGGTATCAATGTCTCAATTGGCAAAACAGCCTCCGTGCCAAAAGTCATGCTAAAAGGTGTTTCTCCCGTTGCTTCAGTTGTCGTGGTCCTGATTGCCCACAACACCTCCGGCAGCTTCTGCGCCCACAGACCGTTTACGTCGTCCAACTTCTTCTTAAGTAGTTTTTTGAATGATTTTGTTAACTGCCTCTACCTGACCGTTGGTTTGAGGGTGCGCCACCGACACGAAGACTATCTTAGTGCCCATGTCCTTTGCGAACTCAATCAGATGGTTATTGTTGAATTGTTTTCCATTATCCGTGACAATTGTCTCCGGGACCCGGAATCGGCAATATATGTTTTTCAGCAGGAAAATATTCACACACTCGGTGATTATCTTTCCCAAGGGCTCTACCTCCACCCACTTTGTGTAGTAGTCAATGGTCACTATCACGTACTTGAACTATCCGGGTGTCGTTGGTAGTATCCCGATGAGATAAAGGCCTCACTGTGCAAAAGGCCTTTTGGCATGCAAATGGCAGTGTATCCCGTTGGCATGCAAATGGCAATTTCGGCATCTCGCCGATATCTTATCTGCCATGGCACCCATGTTGGGCCAGAAGAACCCTGTGAGCAGTGCCTTGTGCGCTAACGACGGAGATCCAGAATGATTCCTGCACACCCCTTCATGGATTTCTACAATGATCACTTCTCCTTCCTCCTCTGTCACGCACTTGAGATTTGGGAAACTGTAACCTCTGCGGTACAACTTTCTGTTCATGAGCGTGTACCTTGCACATCTCGATTGGAGTTTTTGTGCTTAATGCCTGTCCTCCGGGCGTACCCCCTCCTTTATGAATTCGATTATGGGGTCCATCCATGTAGGCTCTCCGGGTCCCGCCTCGACCATGAATATCTCTGAGATTGTCTTACTGATACTCGGTTTTCCAAGAACCTCAATCCTTGCCTTCTTCTTTCCTTTACTTGGCCCTCTATGGCTAGTCGAATAAGGGCATCCACATGAATATTTTCCTTCCGGGGGATGTAGGAGAGAGAGGCCGACTTGAACCGTTGTATGAATGCTTTTGAAAGCGCTTGGTAGGAGCTCAACTGAGGCTCCTTTGCTTCAAAGCTACCATTGACTTCATTGACAACCAACTATGAATCACTGAACACCTCCACTCTATCCACGCCAATGTCTCAGGCGAGTTGCAATCCACCAATCAAGGCTTCGTACTCTGCCGCATTGTTGGATGCCTTGAATTAAAATTCCAGTGTGTACTCATGCTTGAACTCATCTGGGGTCTCCAATATTATTCCCGAGCCGTCGACAAAGAGTTTCTAGAATGGTGTCGATGACTCCTTGGCTTGTACCTTTGCGTATGGCTTGGGATCTGTTTCCTCCCGGTTGGCTTCAGATGACTCTCCCACCACTTTCATGGGCCTGAGATCTGCCGGCTCCCCCATTACTTTCAAGGGAGTGAGCTCGGATATAAAATTGGCCCCTGCTTGGCCCTTTATATCTATTCTCGGCCTGTAATGGATATCGAACTCTCCCAATTAAATGGCCCATTTTACCAGCCACCCACTGATCTCCGGCTTTTTCATGATCTGCCTCAGGGGGTGGTTGGTATAAAGGGTTATTGAGTGGGCCTAGAAATAATGTTTGAGCCTTCTGGCAGTTACTATAAGGGCCAAAGCAAGTTTCTCGACGTCCGGGTACCTTCTCTCGACCGGTGTGAATCCTTTCCCGACGTAAAATACTGCATGCTTGACGTCAGACTCTTTTCTGATGAGAACCTAGCTGACCGCTGACTTGGATGCCGTGAGGTACAAGTAAAGCATCTCGCCTGGGATTGTTTTCGACAAAATCGGCGTGGACGTGAGGTACGCTTTTATCTGCTTGAAAACCTCTTCCTACTCGGATCCCCATACTATCTCCTTACATCTCTGGTCTCGTAACAGCTCGAAGAAGAGGGCACACTTATCTATAAGCCGTGACACAAACCTAGCCAGCACGACAACCTTCCTGGCCAACGACTACACTTGTTTCCTGAGTGTGGGTCTTTCCATATTTAAGATTGCCCTGATTTTCTCTGGGTTGGCTTCGATTCCTCGCCGGCTGATTATATGACCCAAGAACTTTCCTTTAACGACCCCAAAGATGCATTTTTGAGGGTTCAACCTCATCCCGAACCTCATTATGACTTCGAAGACTTTCTCAAGATGCCCTACATGCTCCTCGGCCTTTAGACTTTTGACCAGCATGTTATCGATATAAACTTCCATTATTTTCTCGAGGTACTCGGCGAACATGACATTCATCAGCCGCTGGTAAGTGGCTCCCACATTCTTCAGTCCGAAAGCCATTACCTTGTAGCAATACAGGCCCTTGTCGGTTGTGAAGGCCGTGTGTTCCTCATCCCTTGGATCCATCCGGATCTGGTTATAGCCAGCTTAGGCGTCCATGAAGCTCATGAGGTCAAACCTGGACGTGGAGTCCACTAGCTGATCGATGCGTGGGAGCGGGAAGCTATCCTTTGGGCATGCCCTGTTGAGATTCGAATAGTCCACACACATCCTCCATTGTCCAGTTGACTTCTTTGGAACCATGACCACGTTGGCCAGCCACTGGGGGTATCTGACCTCCCATATGAATCTGATGTCTATTAGCTTTTGCACTTCCCCCCTCATTGTTTCATGCTTTTCTAGCTTAAACGTCCTTCGTTTTTGCCGCACTGGAGGGAATCTGTTTTGGATTCCTAGCTTGTGTTACGATGTCGCTTGCTATCCCGGGCATGTCTCTGTACGTCCAGGCGAAGACCCTGCTGTTTCTTTTCAAGAAGTCTATCAAGGCCACTCACACCCTGGGTGACTGTCCCGTCCCGATGGTTAACTTGCGATCCGGGAATTCCTCTGATATTGATACCGCTTCTGTTTCGTCTACTGATCCCGGATGCTCCTCATTCGAGTCGGCATCATCTTTGGGATCCTTGTAAGGGTCTGAGGGGGACGCCATAGTCTGGCTGGCCGACAAAACCTCTGACCTTTTCCTCCCGTTGTCTACCGCACAGCAACTCCTTGCCGCCCCCTGGTCTCCCCGGATCGTAATAATTCCTGTTGGGGTCGGGAGCTTCATCATCAGCATGTGATAGGCAACAAATGACTTTAACTTCCATAAGGCCGGCCTTCCCAAGATCCTGTTGTACGATGATTCACAATCAACAACGATAAACTCTATTGTTGCTCGGGCGACCCCCTCCCGTCCTTCCAAGCTTACTCCAAAGCTGTCTGAAACGAAAGGTTGAACAACATCACCCGAGAAGCTGATCAACGGCTCATGGTCTTGTATCAACTTATTGCTTCCTCGATGCAGTCCTTTCCAGGCACTCTTGAATAATACGTTGACTGAGGCTCCCGTATCAATGAGGATCTTGTTCGTTATATAGAGATCGAGCTGTAATGTTATCAGGAACAGATCCTCGTGCTGCCTTATTCCCTCCTCTTCCTTTTCCAGGAAGGTTACGGACTTCCAACTGGTGGCTACCCGCTGATTGTTACTACCAAAGGCCAAGACTTCCCTGTCATCTCGCTGTCCCGTACACTGCTTTTTTGCCTTGTTGCTCCGGTTATCTGTACGGGACACACCATGGATGGTGTTGATTGTCCTATATACCTCAACTGCCCCTACGTTCCTCGACCCGAGAACATACTGCTGCAGCTTCCCTTCTTTTACCCTTTGCTCTACCGCTCTTTTCAATTCTATATAGCTGTTAATGTTATGGCTCGCCTCACCGTGGTATCCACAAAATTTTCCTGTGTCTTCCTTGGTGAGCCGAGATGGGGGAAACTTCCGGGCTGGGGGAGGCGGAACGGTAGACTTATTCTAGTTCCATATCGCCTTATAAGTGGCGTTGAGCGCCGAGAAATGCTCCTTGCCTGCCGACACCGTTCTCGCATACCCAGTATCTTGGTAGGGCCCTTTTGCCTTCCCTTGCGCATTATGATGCTTCCCTGCTTTCCCCCAGTTTCTTTCCTTGTGCCTTTTTCCAGCTGGGCACGGGTCCGGTTCCCGCTCTCGCTTCCAAGCTCTAACCTCTTGGATCACTTGCACCGGGGACCCGCCGTCTCTCCCTTCATCTTTCCTTTTCCCGGTCGAGGTTCCCCCATAAGTATCATGGTCTGCTTGTGAATGCCGGATCGCCATTTCCATAAGCTAGTCGTAGCCTTGTGGATTTTCGATTTTTACTGCATATAAAAACTTCCCGGGTAGCAATCCCTGAATGAACGCCTCCTCCGCAACCTTCTTGTCAAAGCTCCTGACCTTGGCCGTGGCTCCTTGCCATCGGTTCACGAAAGCTTTCAAACCTTCTCTCGTATCTTGCTTTACTTTGAACAGTTGGGCAGTGTTCTGCCTATCCGTCCGTAAAATGAATCTATTGACGAACTTGTTTGCCAGCTCCCAGAAGCAGTCGATCGAGTTCGACGGGAGCTCGTAGAACCAGCTTAGCGCTTCCCCTGCTAATGTTTCCTGGAACATATTGCAGCATACCGCGTCTGAGTATCCTTTAGCGTTCGTGTGAGACTTGAAACTATCAAGGAAGAGGTGGGGGTCACGATCCCCATTGTAGCTAAGTTTCAGTGGCTTAGCTATGTTTGGCCGGATGGATCGGGTGACCGCTCTTGTGAATGGTCCCCCTCTTTCCTTGAAACTCGCACGTGTCATGTTACGCATTCTCTTTCTCTCGGTGTCCGAGATTCAGTCTGCCAAATTCGCCATGCTATCCCTGATTGCTCTCAAGGTTCCTTCCAATTCTCCCTACCTTCCAATTTGGTCTTTCGGGATTTGCTCGTGCAAGGGTGGCGGTCCCTCGTTCAGCATCTCCTCTGGGAACAAGTTCGTCCCTATGTGCATGGTCCTACAGTTCGTTCCTACCAGAGAACCCGTCTGTCGGGACGTGGCTGCCCGATCCAACTCACACGCCCTATCCAATGCCTCCCGGTGCTCAACCCCTCGGGCTAGCGCTCTCATGAGCGTGGCATTATCCCGTTCCAACCTGCGCTCTCTCCTGGAGGCCTCTCCTCGATCCCTAGCACTTTGTTGCTCTAACCGGGTGATTTGGGCCCTCATGTCTTCCAACATTTCCGTTACCTCTTGGGGATTGAGATCCCGTGGCACATACTCTGGTGTTCCATCCCGCATGGTTCTTCCTGTAATTCCTGAACTTCCTCCTCCTGACTCCGGGGTCCGTCCGTATGTCACCTCCCTTGGTCCTTCCTGTCCCACCTCCTAGTCTTGCTGCTCGGTTAACTCAGCCATCGAGTCACATTGGCATTTTTGTAAAGATTTCCACAGACGGCGCCAAATGTTTCTGTACAATCCTTGATTAGGTTTGTAGAAGCTGATGGTGTGTCTGATAGGGGGTGGGCTATCCTCCCGGTGTCCTGCAATAACAAAGGTGACCGAGGGCTTCCGGTCTTTCCTCCTCCAAAGCTTAAGTCAGTATTTTGTTGAATATAATTGATGAGAATAGTTCATGATACCAGACAAGCTGATGGCTGTGCCATATTTATGGCCCAAGAGTGGGTCTCCCTTCACTTGAAAACCGAAGTTGGTTCAAGCTTCTAGTTTCTTTATACCTTCCGAGATCGTTCCCGGCCCAAGGCTGCCACCGAGGTCCTGCCCCGCCCATCATCTTCTCGAACGGGAACCCTAGGGCGGCCTCAGTTGTCTTAACCATGATGGGATGCTTACTGGTTTACGGGCTTGAGAAGTTGTTTTATGCACAACCGACTACAGACATTAAATTAGGATCCGACATAAAGTCAATAATAAATATCATTTATGTAGCAGTTATGGGTTTAATTCACATTAATGCTTATGACATTATGTATTACTGTATTAGTAATAAATGAGGTAAATGCTACTGTTATAACGTTTATATAATAATTACGTAATTAAACCCAAAATTCATGCTTCTAGCAATAGAATTATAATGGCAATTATTCAAATTGACGTAACTGAATATTGAATTCATAACGTTTCTATCATAATTTGCATATTTGGCCTATAATAATTATAGAATAATGTATGGGTTATAAATTGGTAAATGCTTCTGGCATTAATTACATGCACTCTAAAATGACATTGAATTTGACAGAAATTCAAATAAGTAATTGACAAAACGTATATGTTAATTTACACGTAAATAACATAATCAATGTTACGCGTCATTATTCAAATGACGTTACATTTCTAACGGATTTTATTCAAACCCCATTAAGAGCAATATTAATTCATTTGTATTACTAAATGACATTAAATGCTTTGAGCATAATGGATATTCCATACTTGTAACATTTCTTACAAATTACCAAATTAATGGCATTAGCATGATGGTTACGAGCATTACTTCCGGACTGCATGAGGATTATAGTTTAGATATCATAACTCATGAGCACCAAAACTTTTGCGCTGATCCATTTTACCTTCTTGTCTGCACTACTAGGAAGGTGGCGATGACTAATTCAAATGGCTACTGGCCGCTCCAGTGATTTATGATGTCTCCGTCAGCACTCACAAAATATGAACAAGTTTATATTAGAGATCTATATGTATCAACCAAATAAACTAATAAAATAAATTTGGTGTTCATGCCTCGTAGGCAGATTTTTCAATATGCAACCAAAGATAATGGGTTCATGCTTCATGGTGATTTGTTCATCATAATCAAGGCTAGCAAATATGAATTAGAATTAAGATAAGAAAACGTTACTCATTGCAGAACGGATAATCTTCATCTTTTATGTGTAGAACTGTGAATGCCATTTGTGGAGCTACTCAACCAATCCAAGAACTTGGTTAAATAATGATCCTCATATGATTGATCACCGATTTCAGAGCTTTCCATGTCAACGTAGAGCGAATTTGATTTTGATGAATCAAATTGAAAGATCATCCTTTGTTTTTAGAGCTTCACATGCAACAAAAAACAAACAAGATAATGTTAGAACTATTCGTGTTGATAACGTGTTGTAAAACATAAAATACAAGAGATTGAGAGAGAAGAGGAACGACACTTAGAATGAGAATGAGGAAATATGTTGTCTCATATTGAGTAGGGAACCATCTCTTATATACAGATGTAATCAGTATGTAAATTACATGAATATTCCTAATAAGCTAATTACAAAAATACCCATTAAATAAACTATTTACAACAATTAGAAATATTCATCGAATTAAATTTTAAGAAGTGTCATCTAATATATACTAATTCACCTTATACAATACTAATTAACCTATCATGTAGCAATATCTTTCTCATATTATTGTTTGAAATTCATATACCGATCCAAAAAAAATTGATACAAGGGCCCCATTGCTTTTCTTCGCACCGGGCCTTCAATCCTTTAGGATCGGTCTTGCTGCAGGGTCGTGGTTGTGGGCACTGCTTGGAGGTAGACGGGGCAGAGATTTTGATCAGTGTCGGAGTCTTGTGGTAGCCATGTTGTGGTGGCCGGTGGTGGGTGGATCATATTTAGCTGGATCTGTTAGATAAGGGGAATGTCGACAACAGTTGAAAGTCAAACTCAGATCCGGATGGGAAGCACTCATTGATCAACTGGTTTGGGGCTAGAATTGTGATGGTTTAGGTCATATTTGATGGCGGTAGAGGCATTTTAGCGGTTGAGGCTTTGATTTAGTGGTGGGACGACAGCTCTGGCGACAGGGTGAAAAGGTTCCCCAAGTTTCTTCCTTGGGTCAAGGAGGACAGACACCATGGACATCCATTCTGGGCCTTTTGGGCTACAGGTAATGCATGTAGGCCCGATTTAGGTTGGAGGTTCGATATGGGTTCATTCCTTGGGCCCTGTCCTATTTGTTTGTTTCTTTAATTTTAGTTGTGTTTTTATTTTTGTTATTTAGTTGGGTTGCGTTATTTACAAGCAATAAGTACTTATATTAGTTATGTAGGGAGCAAGGTTCTAAAAGGCGAGGCAAGGCTGTAGGCGGAGCTCAGCCGCCCGGATTTTCACCAAGGCATTCAAGTTAGGCGGTCTGTCGCCCAAGGACTGCCTAGGGAGAGTCAGGGACAAGGCAACACTAGGCGAATCAGGCGCTTCAAAAAAAAACCAATAAAAACAAAAACGTGCTTAACCCACTTAACCTAATTCCCAATTCGATTTCTCCTAAATCACGCGACCTCGCCATTTCGCCTCTCCCAAACTTAGCAACGAGCGACCCTTGCTGTTCTCTACAGGTCAGCACCTCACCGATGGCAACATAGTTAGAAAGCTAAATTATTAGACATTAGGATGTGTAAGTTTGTTACTTATCTACTGTTATTTCCCACATGTCACTTCTGTGTGAAAGCAAATATCATCGTTAGAGCGTTAACTCTTTGATAGTTTGTGCCTAGTTGAGTACATGTTTGAAGAGGTTCCTGTTATTATTTCAGGTTTTTGTATCAAGGGTTTAAGGTTGATGTCCCCCTTTGTAGTCGAAAATTTCATTAATTAAAGCTTGAGGGTAGCCGCACCTGCTCTTTATTAAGAAAACAAAAAAAAACAATGTGTGCATCATGCGGATGATATTTCATTTTTTATCCCACTGTTGGGGGTGATCTAAAAAGTGTAAACCTTTGGAAACTTACTGATTGCACGATGAATAGCTTAACATAATAGTTGCTTTTTGTGAGCTTAATAACATTAAGTCGTGGCTTACTTGGTTAAGGTGTTTAACTGACAATTTTGAGGTCATGGGTTCAAACTTCACTTACATATGTAGGGTGTGTGAGTTATTAATAAAAAAAATTTTATTAAAAAAAAGAGCTTAATAACACTAACACTATTCCATTTCTAGCACAGGGTAGTACATGATTTTCATTATTATAGAGGCAATCAACTTTTAATTTCTAGAACCTCATACTTGCTTGAAGAAATAACTTAGTCCAAACTGTTATGCGGAAGCGGCCGACGGGTTCCACGAGTCCCACACACACATGTCTAATAATGTTGATATTCCTCCCACTTTAGCGACCCGGTGGAGAAACGGGTATGAAGTTTTACACAAAAAACCTCGACATTAGTGTGTATGGTATCATTCCTTATAATCCAAATATGACTCTTTCACGTTTCTGATGTGAGATTCTAAATGACCTCCTATGTAAGTCACACCTTTTCAATACGGAAAAAAAAAACAACAAAAAAGTTGGTCGTCAACACATTCTAAGAGTTGAGCATACTATTTAGATGACATAAGAATAGCTACATAGACAAGATGTGTCTTTTGCTCTTTTCTTTTTTGCTTCACAAAATTTAGCCGCCACACTTTGTAACAATGTTGCACACACGTTTTTCATGTTAACCAACCCGCTTAAGAAAACCCCAAAGGTTAAGTATATGGTGAGCTCTATAGTCCTATAGACATCGGCGCATTGTTTCATGGGGCACAAACGATTGACCTTCGGTCAAAATGAACACTAAAAATAGACGATTCGAGTCTCTGTATGGTCAAATTTAACATTAAAATAGTGTTTCATGGTTTGGTACACGGTACACTATTAATGTGCTTTTACATTAGTTATTAGTCTCATTCTCAGACCAAAATTTGCAACTTGCATTAGCTTACTTCCTTCCTTGTGAAGCAAATGGGTTAATGGGTGGGTCGTGGGCACAAATCTGAAACTGACTTAAAGCGCACTGTTTTGATTGTATGTAATTTGTACCCAAGACCCCATCCAGGCCAAACTACTTCCTTTTTGGCTGTGGCACCGGGTACGATTTTGAATAGGGTTTGATTTTCAGAGACGTCTAGAATGTACCCACGGGGTCCAACACCCACCATGTCCACGTGTCGGCGAGACAAAGACAACACGTGCAAACAGAGAGAGTATCTGTTAAGTTTAGGGGCTTGGATAAATACGGGGTTAGTGAACTCGACCTCACCAAGCCGCCGCTGCTTTACGCTCCACCACCCGGCCACCAAAGCTCCACCGGCACCATACCAGACCTCGACAGCCTCTGTCTGCTCCCCGCCAACCGTTGAACGGACACCCACAGACCCTAGACCATAAGAGATACCGGAAGCCACCAAGATCGTCTTCGTCTTCAACCTGTCAAACCAAGCAAACAAGCCTTGTTACTCGGCGAGCATGAAAACCCTCCGACCGCCACAGGCCGCCGACAAAAACCATTGAGGACCCAGCCCTGAGATCACCCTCCTGAGTCGGTTCGTGGCTGCCCCACCACACAAAATACAGCATCGCCTCAACGAGATCACCTGAGATCTTCCACCACCTTGCACCGACCAGGGAGTCCCGTCCGGCCACACCTTGCAGATGCTAGCACAGCCTGAAGCCGGTATCGGCGTCGCGGTGCAGTCGGAAGAGGAAGAAAGGCACCGTATATACGTACTTAACAGCTACAAACCAACTACTTAACAGAATACCAAGGGGACAGTACAAAACCGTAGGGGGACATCTGGGTATTGGAACCCTTGGGTGCATTCCAGAATTCGCCTTGATTTTCTCCAATATTAATCTCAGCTTGATCACCAAGATATTTTGAAGCTTATGGTCTAGGACTGTATGATGGTTGTGTACCTTGCCCACCCTACAGTTGGGTGAAGTGATCTAAGGTTGTCACTTGTCAAACACAAAGCAATGAAGGTGAGCCATAGAGGTGGGGGAGGCAAGACTTAAAGTTTGATGTCCCATAGAGATGTTTAAGATCTTTGCCGAAGATCTTCATCTATGTTTCCGATTAACATACAACTACTTTTATGTATGTTATGTTTGGAGAAATAAAGACGAGGTAGTAGTGTTCGTTGATCTGTTACTGACTAAGACATTCATGGTCAATCATCCTTAGATTCATGACTGAAGTGAAGATGAGTTGTCTTCTTTTCAGTGAAATCCGTATTTATTTCATGCCTAAATCTAAAACTAAAATTAAACCTTAGTTAAGTGCTTTATTTTTTTGTTTGTAATGTTTTCTTTGAGCGACATGAAAAAAATCTTATCAATTCCATATTGTAACTATGTGAGTCTTTAATCCATCAAGGACACATTGATTTCTTTCAGAGATTGATGTTGTTTATTTACCATATGAAATCAGAATTAAAACTAGGTTGATTACTAAAATACCCCTACAAGATTGTAAGCTAGAATATTTGCAATTTTATTGTTCTTCTTTTCGAAGATGTAAATATTCTGGGATGATATATTTCGGATGGTAACAATACAATTGTGAGGGTCTTTTTGAAATAAGCATTGACTAGGCCAAAACCAACCAAATAATCTGATTATTAGGAGGATTTTATACGTGATTCAGATCAAGTGGAAATCAAAGGGAGCTTGACAGCGTGAAATATGGTGTGGGAGCTAGAAATGCACTGCGGTGAGAGATTGGGGATTTCTGGGTAAGGATGTCTGAGAGAAGTGGAGGTTGAAGGTGGTTGTTTTGGGAAGATGGTTAACTAGGCAAGGCTTGGTGCTTGAGGCTTGAAGGTTTGGAAGCTTGAAGAAAGGCTGATTCTGAGTTTTTTTGGGTGCTTTTGCTTAATCCCCCCCCCCCCTTCCCCTGGTACTAAACTCCTCCTTTTATAAGCTTAGCTTTTAGGTGTTAAGGGTGATTCACAACTTCTAATTATCTGGATCAAACAGTCTCTCATCTACTCATCCGTGATTTGTGCCCCAAATCATGGAAAAAGAAAGCTTGCTTTGATGTTGTCGTTTTGGGAAGTAGAAGATTGCTACAGTGACATCAACAACAGTAGCACAAAACCCGGAACGATGTGGACAAGAGAGATTGTGAAGACTGAGCTTGTGGTTTTGGGAGAAGATGACACACCTTGACTGGTTTCAAGGGTTCTTCTTAGCAAGATAAGGTGATAGCTTTGGGAGATCATGGTTTGGACTAGGTATATGGTTGCTGCAGGGAGGTAGGGAGGGAGGAATCTGGGTAATTGGTTGCTGCGGGGAAGAAGAAATCAAGAGACTTGGGAAATGGGAACTGACTTTGGTTTAAGTATAGTTGGGCCTTAGGTTTAAAGGAAAGAAGGACTAGCCCAATATTCTCATTCATGCTCACCATTTCATTTGTCATCTAAGTCGTTGGGCTTGAATTTTGGGCCCAAGACCGAAATCACCAATGACGTTAAATCAACAAATGAGTATTTTGCGTTTCCGTAACCTTCTATACCATACCCACGTCTGCAAGCCCCGAGATTGCGCGGATGTGGCTGGGGCCCACATCTCGAGTATGCTTGGTTGGTGCGTTAAAGACGAAAGATGGGCATGAAACTCTATAAAAATATAGAATTTTATAGTAATTGCTTGTTTATGTTAGTAATCGTTGTAACGACATGATTATGAATCGCTTGATTTTTTTGGTATCAACAACAACATATTGCACTAACCTCAGAGTCTGTTATATTTTTTGTTGTCATTGTTGTTATCTGATGGTAACAATACAATATATATTTCTAGGGTTGGGTAATTTATAAATATTATAATTATGTGAGGATATTTTAGAGAGAAAAAGTTGATTCGATAAGCTTGATTCTGATACTCATCTCTCTTTTTGGGTATCAGAGTATGAGTTTATAAATAATTGATTCCTGTTAAAGCATCTCCAACAACTTCCTTAAAATTTCTCTAAAATAAGGAAGCAAAAACCAAAATCTCCAACAACAAAAAAATTGCTCAAACTCTAACAGCTCCCCATTTTGAAGATTTCAACATTTATTACAACAGTAAAATATTCTACATACTTATTTATTATAACAATAAATATTCTTTATTTAAAACAAATTTAAAATAACTGCTACTTTCTAACGGCTAGTTAACGTCTACGTTTACAATTGACTCAATGGAAAATCATATTGAGCTCATCGAGGGATGATCCGCTATTGAGGAGGTCGGTGAAATTCAATTGCGCAAAGAACTCATCTGCAGAAATGTATTTGGAATCAATCATATGAATATGAACAATCCATGAATTACAACTTTCCTTGTACAATGTAAAGAAAGAACATACTAAAATAAGAACAAATTTTCAGAATTCAGAAAAATCTATAACAGCAGCAACATCAACTTAGAAAAACCACCAAATATTCATTTTAAGACCAAATGACTTGAAATCAGTTGTTAAACAGACATTGAAATGTCTACTTTTACATACAAGAAGATCAGATATTAAATGGTTTAAATAAGAGTTCGAAACTGAGCAGAAAACAAATATATACAGTTAAAATTCTGGAACTTGTTTCCAATAGTAACTTTAAAAATTCACCGAGTAACCAATTTTCATTTAAATAAGCTGAAAATTTCTAGATTGCTAGATAACTAACTTAAAATAAACCTGTCAAATTTTCAGAACATTTGAAGACCAGTAAGCAGGTAAAACATAGTTCAAATAGATTAGAACAACAGTTTTCCAGAAAATTCAGTAGAACACTGCTACACTTCAGAAAAGTGTTACTGATATAGAGGAACCAAAATCCTTTGATTCTGCTATCTACTACTACAACTTAAACATATTGTACTTGCTCAAATTAATGTCTTCAATAGATTTATCAAGCAACAATATATATACTACAAATCAAACAACGAAAACTAAAGGATAGTCATCAAATCTGCATAAAAGGATCTACTAATTGAAATGCATGTAGATACCTATGCAAGCAAGAGATTCTAATTGAAACAGAAGTAATTTACTTTCACAGATTTTGTGTAATCTTCACCTACCAAGCTTGACGGGATAAGGCCAAATGAATCACGCTCAGAGTGATTGAACAGCCCCTGAATTGATGTTAAAGCTATATCCTCGCACCTAGACATGCAGCAAATAGAAGAACCCCCTTTCAAAGACAAAGACACATACCCAAGACATCTCAATTCAACAATCTAAGAGAAAAATAAGACATACTGAAGCAAGTGTATAATTCAATAATTAAGGATTCGATCAATCATACCCATATTAAAACAGCAAATAGGATATAAGATATTTCGTCCGGTCAGGTTTCGTCCCGACGACAGATAGAGTGCTGTGAAGGGAGTGTTAACCCTGCTACAACCTCTAAATATTTGAGTCGTTCAGCAATAGTCAGACCCAAAATATTTTGTCCGTATTCGAAGCATAGGCCCAAAGGGCAAAACAGACATTTTAACTAGTAATTGTGTTTGTGCTTGAGCAGCGATTCGAACCTAGGCAAGCGACTTACCTACGCATAATCAAACCCTCGACCACCTGGACTAATATGTTTTTCTCGTGACTTTGGTAATTGTTTGTATCTCAAACCAGTTGCCGGCGTCATCTGTTTCAGAAAACCTAACCCGTGTGTGGCGGTGGCGGGATAGAGGACTCTCCAAGGTAACTCCTTTCAAATTCTTCACTCCCTCTCTTAATCTCGTGTCTTTATTCTCACAAGTATTCTTACTTTCTGGTTTCAATATTTTGGGCGCGAAAAAAGGATCTTACTTTATGTTTGGGTTCTTCTGGGTTTGGTTGCACCCTTTACAATTTGCATCATGTTGTTTCTCATCAATCAAACGAACTTGTCTTTAACTGAAAAATGGCGGACTGTTCACTTTCTCAAGGGAATGTGAACATTTTGTTTACTGGGTTATGGTAAAGTATTTTGCTTTTTGAGAATTGCTTGGTTTTTGTGTGACTAGAAAAGGTTTTTTGTGTTGGTTTGTGGTGATTGAGTATGTGGGAACGTTCATGAGCTTTTACATGTGTCAAAGATTTGATTTTTTGATTGTTTCTATGTTCCTATGTAGTTCTTTTTGTTAGCAGTAATGGTGTGAAATTGAAAGTTTGAATCTTTATGTGTAGTATGTGAAATATGAGTTTGTACAGATGATGCTTCTGAGTGAAATGAAACTAACAAAATGGAATCAAGCTAAAGACAATTCGTGGTTTTCTGTCCGGGATATTGATGTGAGGAACTGCTATTACATCAGAACAGTAGACTAGAAAGTAGGGCTGCAATGTTCTTCTACCAGTTATTTTCCTGAAGATTTTATTACTGATCACTATCCAGTAAGGTGATGTTTTGTAAATTGATGATTTCATAATCACTAAAGCTGAATATACGAGCGACATGTTACCGATGCGGGAAAATTGTTTAGGATTACTGGATTAGTGAGAATCTTAAGGATTTACTGTTGACATATTGATAATGCTATTTAAAGATTCCTCTTATTTGGGATGTGTATTCTGGGATTCTCTACTCTCTACCAAAAACAAACTTCTCTTTATCTCATGACCGTTCTTCATTCACTTCATTTCTTATGGGAAATATGTATATGCGTTGTTTCATGATTTATTATTCATTGACATTTGCTAAATTGAAGATAGATAATTTGACACTAGTTTTGGGTATATATAGTTTCAGTGTTAAAGAGATATACTTTGGTTAATATATGGCTTCTGTTAAACAGTTTCTCTAATGACTTAATTGCTTAGGACTGCTGACAGAACTAATGTTTTTAATTGCTTTGAGTCCCATTTGAAATCAGTATACAGATTGAAGTTACACTCACCATGGATGATCTTGATTTTGAGCCTACCGGACCTGGTATGATGTTTGCCTATAACTCGATAAACTTGTCATGTTTTGCCATCTACTGATGAAGTTACCTGTTCTCTGTGCAGTTCGTGTTGCTGGCAGATTTCGGCCCAAGGCAAAGCCCAAGTCTACGAAAGCAGCATCTACTTCAGCAGCTTCTGATCTCCCTAATGTTGGAAAGGAAAATTCTAACCCAGTATCTAGCACTGTCTCGGATACTGTTCCAACTGCTACATCTGTTGATGTTGGAGTGGCCAATTTAACATGTCCGGTTGGTTCGTCCTCAGAGATCTCTGGAAGCAACGAGCATTTATGCTCAAGTATACCGTCCTTTGATGGTGACGGAATTGCCAAGCCTTCTACAGCTGCAGGAAATACTCCACAACCATCAATTTTTGTTGTACCTTCTAATGTTAGTGACGGTTCATACTCTGTCTTTGGAAGATCAGCTGGCGAGGTTTGATGGTTTCAAAAATGAAGTCGTAATTACGATCCTTTTTGCTTTCTGTTCTGTTCGCTTTATGATATTATTCATATATTTCAGAATGCAGACAAATTCTCAGGATTGGAAGGTCTTGACAATTTTCATGCCCAAACTACAAGTGGTGCAGGTCAGTGATTGAAAATGTAAAACTTTGTAACTATAAGCATTGCATTATTAGTGCTATCAGTTGACTGGAGGAAGCGTTTATACTCCGCAGAGCCTGCTTTGACAAAGTTCCCTGACAAGGTCAATGAGGGAAACTGTAGTGCTCCGACACATTTTCCTGTTGAGTCTTCCGCAGTCTTAGCATGTGATGTTGCAGAAGCTCAAACTGTTTCTGATTATTGTGCAACCCAAGATCCAGTATCCTGCACAGAAGCTGCTATGACCAACAAACATGGTGAAATCCGGTTAGAAACAAAGGTAAAGGCTTCTGCTTTTTTAGAAGATTTTTTGTTGGTTATCTGATTAATAGTATCGTTTATGATTACATTCAGGAGTTTCAAATTTTGGATGATGTCTCTGATGCTCCCTTTACATCTGGTATGTGAACCATTAATTGCGATTTGTTTCCTTACTACTATATTGTGTTTTAAGTATGTTGAGTCAAGCCTCGGGTTGTTTTAGGACTCCGCCATCCTGGAAAATTTCCACCCAAGCTAAGAGTCAAAAAGGGAAAAAACAATCCAAACATACATCACTCTGAAGTTGTGTCCACCACACTTTCACAAGCTGCAAATTTTGAAGTAGGTGATATGGATGAGAGCACACTTTGTGTCTTTCTCCCAGGAGTTGTTCATGATCGCATTTCTCCCACTATTGGTGATTCTATAGCCCCAAATCCATCCCCCAATTTCCAAGTGAATGCAGAAAGCCTTGCAGAAACTACTCAGTTAGATGAGGCTGTTTCTAATGGTGCTGCTCATTCAGAGGGTGTTTGTGGGAGGGTAACTGTTCTCAACTATAACACTTTGTCATGTATTTTTTCTTTTAGTTAAAGATAAATGCTCTTGTTAATTGGTAGTGTGGCCACCTAGTTTACTTTTTTTACTGGATTGCTTAGGGTCATGAGAGTGGAAATGGAAAATCTTCCACAGCATCAAATCGTCCTCAGACTCACAAATATTCAGCAGCAAATAAGGAGGCTAAAGATGGGACATCATCCAGGAAGTCAAGGAAGTGGTTAACCCATCAAGAAGTTGATGACCTAGGGAACAATACTAATGAGGACAGCTTCAATGCTGAAAATTGTAGTGATTTTGATGGCAACGAAGATAGGGAGCATAATGTAGAATGGAGAAAAAGAGCCCCAAGAAAGTCCAAGATACCTGTATCTGAAAATGAAAAACCAGTTCAAAAGCGTAAAAGGACTAAGAAAGAACCTGATGAACCAACTGAAAAACCGACCAAAAGGAAGTTCTCACATTCAACTCGTAGAAATACAAGACACGGTAAACATAACATCTGGGTGTCAATGATGATGAGATATGGAATTCACATGTATGTCTTCTTGATTTCCTTTTATTTTTGCAGCGAAAAAGGCTTTGCTTATGATCCCAGAGGATGAAATTGATCCTCAAAAAGTGCCTCTGAAGGATCTTATTCGGCTAAAGGAGTACAGGGAGCGCTTAGCGGTACATTACCATTTCTACATTTCTTATACTTCTCTAGTCTTTGTAGTCAAACATTTTCATGGGAAAATTTGATGTTTCTTGCACATCATTTTTGTAGCTATTTTAAATTTTCCATTACTGATGCCTGATTCTTTGCGTGGTTACTGTCTGTGTCTACTAAAGTAGATTAAAGAGGCAGCCAAGTCGAAAGCTTCTGCATCCCATCAAAGGTACTTGAGTTGTTATATATAAATCACCAACTGGTGAGAATTTCTTTCTCTCTTTTTTTTTCTCATAAATTGTAGATTGATGGCATAGTTTTTGCTGGGAATCGTGATGATATTTAATTCCAAGTTCTTATCACTATTTTGGTTATCAATTTTCTGATCCTTTTATGCGGGGTGATATTCATGCTGGCATGAATAATTACAGATTCTATGTCTACAAGGATTTGTTAATTTGTTTTAGATGGCTTAGTGTGGAAGTTATATTTCGTTTTCCCCTCTTCCCTCAACTGTCTTCATTTTCTAAGCAGTCATTTCATGAAGATTAAGATTTTATGTTGATGGTTGACCAAAATATATGATTTTATGTCAATAACCTATTCATTGCATTTTCAGTTTGATTTAGTTGTCTAAGTTTTCACCTCCCATGATCTGTTTTGGTTCTTTGACTGATTCTTAGATTTAGAGCAATTTCAGAATACTAAAGGTTTTAAGTCCTTTTTATGTGATTAACCATCATTAAATATTTTGAAAAATATAGTTTTTGTTACTCATTAGTATGTAACAACAATAGATGGGGACTGAATGGGAGATATGAAGAACTTAGAGTAGCATGATTGTGAGATATAGTATCCGTAACCTTTTGCTTTCACCATGTGAGGCTACAACTGTATTAGATGATGTATATTGTTGGGAACAATTTAGTTTCGTTATATGACGTTTCTTGAAGTCTAGAACTTGGAATTTTGAGCAAAAGCTGATATTCTTTATAATTTTTCTGTGCTGTTGTACCATATCTGGACCTGATATCAACCACATGTTTTGCACACACATGCAAAGGGGTTATTTCTTGTAAATATATATTTTTTGATTACTCGTGGAGTTGTATGTAGTTCATTGATTTTCTCTTATTGCAACTCCTTTTTTGCAGTGCTTATCACGAGTTTCAGAAGGATCCTTCTCATAATGAAGAGGAGGACTTTGGTTTCGAACAGGACAGAAGCTCTGGTGAAGATCAAGCAGGTTACAGTGATAGGGTTACCACAAGTTCCTCTAGCTTCAATTACCAGTCTTTTATGAACAAAGAACGCCCTTCTAAGTGGGTTAAACAAGACACAGAACTTTTCTATGAGGTAATATACCTATATGAAGGTTGAACAAAGTGTTATTCTTTTCTGATCGAAAGTGGAAACTGAAAATTTAGTTGGTCTAATTAAAGTTGCCCTTGCATGTGATTTAGGGCCTTGAGCAGTTTGGATCCGATTTTAATATGATCGCACAACTTTTTCCTGGTCGAACACGTCATCAAATCAAGTTGAAGTTCAAGAAGGAAGATTGTCAAAATCCATTTCGTATCACTGAAGCCTTTCGCCGTCATTCCAAAGGTGAAATTCTAGATTTGATATTTACTGTTTGCCTCTTCCTTTCTTTCCTACCACTTCTATTTTTTCTTTTCCATCAGATTCCTTCTAACAATCCTTGTAGGACTGAAATCTGCAGTCATAATGTGCCAACTCATACATTCTTCAGCAATATAATGTTATTCATTCCTGGCCAGGCTATACAATATAATGAATATTTGTTTCAACTAAAATTTCAACTTATTCTCAAAAAAAAAAAACCAATAAAAATAAAAACTAAAGTTCCAACATCTTAATATATAAGAACTCAGAAGATTGGCATAAAATGAGGGGGATAAACAAGGTAACTAACAAGTTACGCTTCTATTCCCAACATTAGGCTTAAGTGTTTGTTCCTATATATCTTATATGAGTGAACTTTGATAAAATAGAGTTATGTTGGCTACTTTTAGGTTTACCATTTCGTATCTCCTGTCAAGATTAGTCCAATCTGAGAGTTTAGCGTTAGAGCCCATTAATGGTCTTTCTACTGACCATAAATATTTGCATACAATCCTAGAAGAGTCAGCATGTGAAGTTCTACATTAATTGAGGATCTTAAATTTGATTCCTTATTCTTTCTTTTCTAATTTGGGGGTGAGGACGACCCTTCTCTTCCCTTGATCCATTGAATCTGTCCCTTCTCCTACCTACCTGGTCTGAAGCGAGTACTTGAGACACCTAGGAGGGCTATACCGCTTAACAAAAACACCGTCTGTATTTTGGTGAGGTGTCTATTGAATATTACTGATTCTTAATAATGTGAGCTAGATCTTGCAAGAATCCTTCAAAATTCTAAGATAAAAGTTGAACTACCCTTGCCTGTATCAGATTTTTCAACCTGTTTCTCTTCTTGTTTTGTCATTCTACTTCCTTTGTTCCTTTTTATTTTTACTTTTGGGTCATCTTGCCTTTCATTATATCTGGTGGTTGCTCCTTCCATCAGTTGAGTGAAATGTGCAGGCAAGCAATGGCATTGTTTCCTTTCCATTTCTGCGAAGGGAAAAAAGAGAACCCGACCCATATTCATTGGTTGCTCAGATGTACACATCACCTTTTCATATTTATACACTTCTGTGTGATTGAAAATCTGAGTTTGTGTTATGAGGATAATAAAACAATTTGAATATTTGTAATCCCCCACAGACTGTAATTGTAAGAGTAGAAGCCAAGTAAAATAACCTAACTTATACTCTCTCGTCCTTCCAAAAAGTCAATACTGCTGTTCTCGTATTCACCATCACCATGCCAGGTGAGGAGTTTCATACAGAAATCCGTTCATTTTATGTTGTTTTTCTTTATCTATGTGGTCTATAGTTCGTTTCTTTCACAAACTGTTAGTAACCGAAGTTTCAAATATATTATGCAGGTCATGTAGACATAAACCATACTGTAACTTACATTCTTCTGTCTGATGCAGACAATTCAAAATATGTTCTGGTGATCAATGAGCTGCAAAAAGTTGCTCGGGAAAAGCAGGAGTCTAATGCAGATGAGTCGAATGACCTGGAGGATTTAGAGCTGACTCATGATAATGATGTATGCATTTTCTATCTTTTCTTTGTATTTCTTCTTCTATGCTTTTTCAAATTTTTTGCGGTAAATTGTATGTTTCCAGACCTGCATTTTTAACTTATATCTTTAGGCGTACCTCTTTTCTTTATTCACAAGCAGGAGGTAATATGTCACACACATGTGAGATCATGTCAGAATTGTTGTTGGGCCGAATGTTGGTACCTGTTTCATTGAATTATAGAGATTCTTTAACACAAGACCTTCAAGAAGTCAAAGTTCATCTGTTTAGGACGGACTTTCATGTTTCTTGTGGGATTCATAATCTAGAAAATTTTCTATATGATTGACAAGTTGAGTATGAATTTTGTTTCCATGGATGGTTTAGCATCAACTAGAGTTGATCCAAAGTTACGCTTTTGTTAGTAGCATAACTTCTAACAATTTATATCAAGGATAATATTACTGTTGTTTTCCTTTGTTCTGTGTTATTATTACTAATGAGACTATCTGCTTATAGGGGGGAGTGACAAAACCTGAATCGGATAAAATTGATGATATGAAAACCGATGTTGCTGCTGAAGTTGAACACGATGAGGCTGATATTGCTGAAGTTCATAGTCCCACGAATTCTGATCACTGTGCTAATGGTGGCGGTTTTGGCGGTTGGGATGATGACTTTTAGTGTACTGAATATAATTACAAGAAAGTTAAGTACATCATTGGAACAGCAATCACTGGTACACAGAGATGTCATTTTGACTATGGAGCATGTAGAGGTAGAATTCATTTATCGAGAGACCAGTAAGAGTTGCTGAAGAACTGGCAAGAATGGGACACCGTGCATACCTCAGGCCTGAATCTGTGAAGAATATATCATCTTATTGGCAATTCTATTCCCAGTCCCACAAACTTTTGATTTGAAATAGGGGATGAAAATTTGATGTATAATTCATAGCTTTCACCAATAAAGTGGTATACATTGGAATTCTTCGTACTTTAAATGATATATAAAATCAAGATATAAAAATATGTCTTTCTTACCATGTGTCATGTGATTACAGAAATATATATGCCGAGATTGGTCCTTCACTTTTATGTTCCTTCTTTTATGAGAGCTGCACTTGCAGCTGAGTACTCATCTATGTAATTTCGGTGCTTGAGTTAATAAAGTTTGACACCCATTGATGATTGATTCAAAAGTATGTATATTATCTTGGCTAACCTTCTTTACCATTGCAAACGTGTCCATCATTTTCAGGAGGATTTTCAATTCATCTCTTTTTGAAACCCTCGCTTTTGCAACTCAAACTAAACAACTTCAGCAATGTATGTTAAATATCAGCGCAGAAGAAAAAGGATGAAAAATTGATTTGCCAAGGAAACAAAGAAAATCAGTTTTACTTGGGTCACATGGTAAACAACACAATAAAAATCAAAAAGAACCAGAAGCTTCTAGTGCTTGAGCCGTGATTCGAACTACGGGAGGCGACTTTCTTATAAAAACCACAATCCAACTGAACCGTCACGCTTTATATAGAACGCCGGATTCTAAGTTTATCCTTAAAGAGATCAAAAGCCCTGTCTCTCCCAAATTCTCTCAGAAACCCTAGCCGTGTGTGATGGTGGAGTATTCTACAGGTAACTCTTTTAAATTTGTTCACTTTGTATGAGTGTTTGGGTAGATCTAGGTGCTTAGATGGATAAAACTCGATTCTTTGAGCAATTCTGTCTCCAGAATGTTCTTGAGCGTTAGTTTTACATCTTGATCAGTTCAAGTTTCAACTCTGATGCTCTTAAAGACAAACCAAATTCACAGAATAACAGAGAAGAAAAGAAAAAGGAACATTTGTGTCACTGATATTAGAGTTTCCATGCTGCTTTACTTTCTTCTGTGACATATGTTAATGGAATTCTTTTATTTCTTTATGACTGGTGATGTTCTACTGTAATATTGCCTAGCAAGATATCAAGATGGGAAAAAATAGGATACAAATGTCGATATCATATATGCCTACAACATGGTTTAATATGGCATTTGTTGAACTGAAGAAAGATATGACTTGATGAGTTCTAAAAGTTTGGGTACATATGACTGTTAAAGATTGAAGCTTTTGTTAATATTGGATATTCTCTAATAACTTAATTGTTTAGGATTGGTAACAGAACTAACGTTTTTTAATTGCCTTGTGTCACATTTGAAATCAGTATACAGGTAGAAACCAGTCTTGGTGTTACACTCAACATGGATGATCTTCTTGATTTTGAGCCTACTGGACCTGGTATGGTAGACTAGATGAACATGTCATATACGTTTTGCCGTCTGTGTTTGCCTCAAGAGAGGGTGACTAACTGCTGGTTTTCTGTGCAGTTCATGTTGCTGGCAGATTCCGGCCCAAGGCAAAGCCTAAGTCTACTAAAGTAACATCTACAGCAGCTTCTTCTAATGTTGTAATGGAAAGTTGAATTAAAATTTGTTTAGTTCTCGTGGTTTGAAGTCGACATTTGTTTAGTCTTTGTGGTTTTATTTTAATTTGAATAGTCTTTAAAGTCACAATTTTTCATTCAAATAATCTTTATGGTTTTATTTTAATCTAAATAGTCCTTAGAATCATGATTTTTCATCCAAATAGTGTTTCTGATTCATTTTCTCAGTTAAAGGTCATAAAGATTATTTGGATAAAAAAATGATGACTTTAAGAACTATTCATATTAAACTAAAACTATAAAGACTATTTGGATGAAAAATCGTGACTTTAAGGACTGTTCAGATTAAAATAAAACCATAAGGACTAAACAGATGTTGACTTCAAACCACAAGGACTATACAATATTTTACCCCGGAAAGTTCCATCCCAGTGTCTAGCACTGTCTCAGATACTTTTCCATCTGCTACATCTATTGATGTTGGAGAGGTTAAAGTAACTTGTCTGGTTGGTTTGTCCTCAGAGATCCATGGAAGCCTAGAGCCATCAGGAAATGAGCATCTATGGTCAAGGGTCCATTCCTTTGATGGTGACAGAACTACCAAGGTTTCCGAATCAGCTGCACCACATTCTCTGCAACCATCAGTTATGGTTGCAGCTTCTAAAGGTTCACACTTGGCCGGCAAGGTAAGATGGTTTCAAGAATGCAGTCGTAATTAAGTTATTTTTGTTCATTTTATTACTCTATGTGACAAATCATATATATTTCAGAGTGCAGACATATTCTCAGGATTGGAATGTCTTGACGATTTTCATACTCAAACTACAAGTGGTACAGGTGAGTTATTTAAAATGTAAGTATTTGTAACTATAACCATTACATTATTACTGTCTGTTGATTGTAGAGCGCATTTATTTGCTCTGCAGTTCCTGCTTCCAGGAAATCCCCTGACAAGTTCAATGGACAAAAGTGTGATGCTCCAACACATTGTTCTGTTGAGTCTTCAGCATTCTTAGCATATGATGTTGCAGAAACTCAAACTATTTCTAATTATTATTCTGCAAACAAAGGTCCAGTATCCTGCACAGAAGCTTCTATGTCCAATGAACATGCTGAAATCCGATTAGAAACAAAGGTAAAGATTTGTGCCTTGATAGAAGATTCTTGTGAATAATGGCTCTGGTTAATAGTATCGTTTATGTTTACCTTCAGGAGTTTGAAACTATAAATGCTGTGCCTGAGGCTCCCATTTCAACTGGTATGTACACCATTATGTTCATTTTTTTTTTGGTTACTATTACATTGTGTCAAGCATGTTGACTCAAGCTGATTTAGGATGCCGTACTGGAAAATTTCCACCCAAGCTCAGTGTCAAGAAATTAAAAGAGAATCCAAACATCCCTCATTCTGGAGTTGAGCAGTCCACAGTTTCACCAGCTGCAAAATTCAAAACGGGTGAGATGGATGAGAGATCAGTTTTTGTTAATTCATCAGGAGATGTTGCCGATCACATATCTCTTACTTTTGGTGATTCTATTGCCCCAAATCCGACCCCCCTATTTCCAAGAAAATCCAGAAAGCCTTGCAGATACTACTAAGTCAAGTGATTATAATACCCCAAATTTTCATATCATTTTTCCTTATATTATTCCCATAATTAATGAAGGATTATCTATGAAAATTCTTATTTGGTTGTGCGAAGTTGAAGTGTCGGGAGTAATTTTTTAAGGTGCTTTAATTTTTAGGAGGCCAAAAGTTGACTTTCTTTTCTGTAAGTTATTTGTGAAAACTTCCTTCATGAAAGTTGTAGAGTTTGGCGATACGAGTTCGTAGACACATGGCACGCATAAAACAGATATCGTATGAGAAAGTTATGGTCAGAGGAAGTCAGTTTTCGGTTTTGGAAACTGTATAAGTAGAAAAATGTGGGGGAGTTATTTTTGGAAACCTAATTTCAGTTTCTCTCTCCTCTCTCCCGACCTCCTCCCATCTTCTCCGACTTAGTTCTCCTTCGTCCGGCCACCAAAGTGGACGCCCCTGGTCCCGTTGGGTCGGCACAGGTCTCCTCTCCACTTTTGGGGCAGTCTCTCTCGCCGCCTGGAAGCCACCACGGAGCGGCAGAGCTGCTGCTGTATCGCTGGAAAACTGGCGATTTCGACGGTGTTTTCGGTGAGAGTTAGGTGAGTCTTGCTTCTCTCCTTCCTCTAGAGATGTTTACACCTCTTTGGTGACCTAAAAACCATGTTTGGGCGCCGGATTTGCAGGTTTGGTTTTTAATTTCGGGTTGGTGTTTCGTGGTATTTTCCGGCTGATTTCGGCCGAACTGGCTGAAACCTCAGGTATTAAAGTTGTTCACCTTGCTTCAAGCTTCAACTTTCATGTTGTGAGTTTCCCCAAATTTTGAGGTTGCTGGTGGCGCGTGGGGCTCACTCGCCGGCGCATGGGAGCGTGTCTGGGCAGTGTGTGGGCTTTGGATGCAGTGTTAGCTAGTCCTTGTAGTTACTAGTATGTTGTTGTGTGTGAAGGCTCAGTGCTGTTTTGATTTTAGCATATAAGGTGTTATTTCGTTCTTGGTGTTTATTAGGTCTTAAACCTTGAAAGGTTGATCTTGGAGGTAGTATTGTTTGTTGTTGAGTATCTAATGACCTTGGGATGTCTCGGAGGAAGGATTGCCCTTCTTTGGGCAACATTTAGGTTAAGGATACTTTGATCCTTGTTGAGAAGTTTTTAAGGTTTTTTATTGTGTAATTTTAGGTGATTTGTGAGGTTATGGTTTAGCTTGGCTCTTGTATTGTGCGGGAAACACAGCGGGATATTTAGGTGAGTAAATCTCACCAAGGTTCACTTTTGAACCAAATTTTATTATGGTCACTTGATGTTGATGTTGAAATTAATAATATGCTATTATTTGCTTTTAAAATATATGAGTTTAATCGTCTACGGCTCATAGGTAAGATAAAATAAGTTTTCCTTATATGTTTATTTTTTAAGTTCATGTGATCATAATTTTATTGACTATTAATAGATTATTCTTTTGGAATATCTATATTTGTTCATATAAATATATCTATGTGGAATGATATAATTTATGATGTGATCTTGTGTTATTGATGATGATGTTGTGATATTGTGATTGTTGGATAAATAGTCAAACCGGGTTTCAAGCCTTTAATCGGCTGTTGGTTTACGGTTATGATGTTATTTACTATTTTGTGTTTTGATATTGAACAGTCAAACTGGGTTCCAAACCTTTGGTCTAGTAATTGGTTACGGTTAGAAATAGAGCTCTAGTCCGTCTGTCGGTGTAGGTCATGGGAGATACTTTATGGTATCTGGGACCCATGGGTATACAAATTGTTGTTGTATGTCATGAGATGTATTTATTAAATATCTAGGGTCATGAGTACATTTCTTTGGTAATGTGTTGGATGTGTGATTTTTAATTATTGATCAAATCTCTCTTGTGTTATATTTAGATGTGAGAAATGTTGTGTTATTTTGAGTTTACTCATACGAGCTTTTTAGCTTACCGGGTTTGTTATTTTACAATCCCGGTGCACCAATTCTTGGTGTAAGGGTTAGACCTGTAGGTGAGAAGTAGCAGGGTTGAAGCGGAGGCTTAGTGACAGGGTTCTTTGGGTTTTGTTGTACTCTGTATAGTTTTATAATTGGGTAGATAGTAAACAAGAAAATATAATATTTAACTCAGTGTTGGGTTGTGTAACATTTACATTTCCGCTAATGAGTTTTAGTTGCTTGAGATAGTTGTTGAAACAAGTTTATGATGTTATTATTTTTTTAAGTTATATCATGCCAAAAATTTTTTAAAATTATCTTTTGAAAATTGGGGTGCGACAGTAATGATGTTTTTGGGATGCTACCGTTTCTAAAGGCGTTTGTGGGAAGGTAACTGTTCTCAACTATAGCACTTTGCCATGTGTTTCTTCTTTTAGTTAAAATAAATGCTCTTCTTGATTAGTAGTGCGGCCATGTCTAGGGTCATAGGAGTGGAAATGAAAAAGCTTACACAGTTTCGAGTCCTCCACAGAAGCGTAAAGTTTCAGCAGCCGATGAGGAGGCTAAAGATGGGACATCATCCAGAAAGTCAAGGAAGCGGTTACCTCGTCGAGATGTTGATGAGCTAGGGAACAATACTTATGAGGACAGCTTCAATGCTGAAAATTGTAGTGATTGTGATGGTAATGAAGATAGGTTTGACCATAATACAGAACATAGAAAAAGCGCCCTAAGACAGGCCAAGATACCTGCATTTGAAAATGAAGAAACAGTTCGAAAGCGTAAACGGACCAAGAAAGCACCTGATGAACCAACTGAAGAACTGACCAAAGAGAAGTCCTCCCATTCAACTTGTAGAAATATAAGACATGGTAAACTTAATATTTTGGTGTCTATGATAATGAGATTTGGAATTTGTATCTACGTCATCTTGATTTCCCTTATCTTTTGCAGTGGACAAGTCTTTGGTTGAAATCCCAGAGGATGAAATTGATCTTCAAAAAGTACCTATAAAGGATATTATTCGGATAAATGAGTATAGGGTACACTACCATTTCTACATTGCTTATACTAGTTTTTGTGGTCAAACACTTGCATGAGGAAATATGATGTTTCCTGCACGGTAATTTTGTTGCTATTTTATTTTTTCCAGTACTAATACTGATTCTTTGCCTTGCTACTCTCTGCCACTCATGCAGATTAAAGAGGTAACCAAGTTGAAAACTCCTGCATCCAATAAAAGGTACTTAAGTAGTAATATAGAAATTAATCACCAACTAGTGAGATCCCTCCTTCTTTTTTCGTTTTTCCTTTTCTCATAGATTTTGATTATGGCATAGTTTTGCTGGGGGATCATGATGATATTTGATCCGAGTTTGTATCAGTATTTGGTTTTCAATTTTCTGATCTGTTATGCGGTGATACTATGCTGGCATGAATAAATACAGATCAATGTATACCAGGATTTTGTTAAGCGGCGGATATATTTCTTTGTTCCCTCTCCCCTCAACTGTCTTCATTAACTAAGCAGTCATTTGAGCAAAGAAATGGTTTTATGTTAGTGATCTATCTCTTTGTTGCATTTTTCAGGTTTGATGTAGTTGTCTAAGTTTTCACTTTCATAATCTGTTTTGGTACTTAGACTGATCATTAGATTTGGAGGAAATTTCTGAATACTAAAGGATTACGTCTATTTTATGTGATAAACCATTACTACATATTTTGGAAAATATAGTTTTTTTTACTCATTAGTATGTTGCTACAATAGATGGGACAGATGAGAGCTATGAAGGATCTAGACTAGCATGGTTGTGATTTGGGTCTTCTAAGTTGGTATACTTTCAAATATTGGTAACCTTCTGTTCTCCACCATGTGAGGCTACAACTGTATCATATGATGTATATCGCTGAATATAATAATTTTTTCCTTTTGGAATATATATCTGTGTATATATGACATTTCTTTATGAAATGTCATAAAGAAATTCTTAGAATTTGAGCAAAAACGGTCATTCTTTATGAAATTCTTCTATGCTGTTGTAATATATCTGGGTCTGTGATCAACCACCTGTTTTGCAAATTCATACAATTCAAAGGTGGTATTTGCTTCTAGATACTTAAAATTTACTATTACTCCTGGAGTCATATGCAGCCCATTGATTTCATTTCCTATTGTAACTCCTTTTATGCAGTGCTAATGATGAGTGTCATAAGGAAGCTTGTCATAATGAAGTAGGTGACAGGGATAGGGTTAGCACAAGTTCCTCTAGCCTCAATTATCATTCTTTTATGAACAAAGAACGCCCTATAAAATGGTCTAAACAAGACACTGAAATTTCCTGTGAGGTAATAATGTACCTATATGGAGGTCTAAGTGTTGATCTTTTCTGACCAGAAGTGGAAACTGACTATATTATACCTTAAATGTGATTTAGGCTATTAAGCCGTTCGGTTTTGATTCTAGTATAATCGCACTACTCTTTCCTGGTCGAACACCTCGTCAAATCAAGTTGAAGTTCAACAAGGAAGAACGTCGCAATCCAAAACTTACTGATGAAGCCGGTCACTGTGATTTCAAAGGTGAAGCCCTGGATTTTTTTTATGTACTTTCTGTTTCTCCCTTTCTTTCCTATCATTTCTTAATATTAAAGAACTCAGAAGATCGGCATTAGTCGAGGGGAAGAAGTAAGGTAACTAACTTATCCAGCTTCTATGCCTAACTAGATGATTAGGCTAAAGTCTAATATCCTATGTATATAATATGACAGTTGAAAGTGAAATTTGAGATATTAGAGTTCAGTTGGCTACCTTTAGGTTTACTGTTTCTGATCACACTGTCCAGAATGTCCAGATTAGTCCAATCTGAGAGTTTATGTAGTATGTGAAGTTCTAGATTGAACTGAGGATCATAAGTTTGAAACAGGATTCTTTTTTTCTTCTATGGCGGTGAGGAGGACCCTCTTCTTCTCTTGTTCTGTTTAATTTGCGCCCTCTTGAGCCTCTAGTACTTGAGAGACCTTGGAGGGCAATGCCAGTTTACTAGTCGGCCATCCAGTGAGGTTCTCTGCTGAATATGACAGAATCTTAATACTGCAAGCTAGATTCTGCAAGAGCCCCTCATAATTGTAATGTAGATGGAAGTTGAAAATTCATCCGGTGCTTGTGTTGTTTTGAAAGCGTTTCAAAGTGGACACTGAACCATGCTTTCACTGGACAGAAACATCTGTGATATTTCTGTTTGTTAACTACCCAATTCTTTGTGTGATTAAAAGGTTTTCTCATGCAGACTATTCCAAATACGATTTGGTGATCAATGAGCTGCAAAATGTTGCTCGGAAAGGGCAGGAGTTAGATGCAGATGAGTCGAGTGACATAGCAGACCAGGAGGAGGTAGAGCTGACTCATGATCCTTTTCTTTGTTTTTCTTCTGCTAAGTTTTGCTATTTATTAGAGGACAAATTGTATGTTTTGTAGTGTCTGTAACTCATACTTTGAGGCATACCTCTTTTCTTTATTCACAAGCGAGAGGTAATATGTAATCTGTTACATTCAATTGTAGAGAATTTTAAGTACAAGTATTCAAGAAGACGAAATCCAACTGTTTAGGACTTCAACATCGCTTGTCAGATTTATAACTTATAAGTCAGATTTATAATCCAGAAAATTTTGTAGATGATTGACTAGTTGAGTATGTATATTTGTTGCCATGGCTGTTTTAGCATCATACACATTTTGCACTATTCTGTTGGTTATGCAACCAGAGTTGATCCAAAATCATGCTCTTGTTAGTAGCATAACTTCTCACTATTTATATTGAGTATCCTATTACTATCGTTTTCCTTGTTCTTTGTTATTGTTACCAACAAGACTATTTGTTTATAGGAAGGAATGACGAAACCTGAGTTCGATGAAATTCTTGATATGGAAACCGATGTCGCTGCCGAGGTTCAACACAAGGAAGCTGCTGTTGCTGAAGTTCATAGTCCCATAATTTCTGACCAAAATGATGATGTTGATGGTTTCGGCGGTTGGGATGATGACATGTAGTGCAAAGAGTATCTTACAACAAAACAACAAAATTTAATGAATCATCGGAACCACAATCACCGGTAGACACTCACAGATCACATTTCTACTATGAAGCATGTGGAGATTGAACTCATTTATTGAGAAACCAGTAACAGTTGCTGAAGAACTGGCAAGAATGGGACACCATAACTCAAGCCCCAAATCTGTGAAGAAAATATCAGCTTAGGTGTTCCTAGGGTATTGAAACTCTTTTCTTGTTAGCAAAATTAAAATTGGCAATGCTATTCCTACCCCCCCCCACAAGTTTTTAATTTGGAGTAGAGGATGACAAATTTGATGTAGAATTCTTAGCTGTATGTGGTACATTGGAAATTCTTTGTCCTTCAAGTAATGTATCACAAATATAAAATCCAAATATTGAAAATATTTCATCTTTACCATGCGATTACAGAAATAAAATATGGTGCTGACTAAATTGAAAATGCTTAATTCCAGCATCTTATATATCATCTTTGTTTTTGAAGTTGTTTGACACACATTATGACAGAATTTAGGATACATATTGTTGTGCCCACAAGACATGATTAGAGGATAATGTACTACTCAAAGACAGGGGATTATTCATAGAACTCACCCTTATAATCTGGCTAGCTACCCTTCGTCTAAATTGGTTGTCAATTTAATTCTCAATCTTACCAATTAGGAGAAGCATATATAATTAAACGTTAAACCAGCTAATGAAGCTTGAATTATATAAAGCCACCTCTGACAAGTTCTTCGACAGATAGCAAATTTGTTGTTTGGAATAAGAATGATATCTTACAATAGGTTTCATCTATTAGTATTACTCAGTCCATCCAAAGAGAAGAATAAACTAAATAATAATAGAGATCCACAACCCAACAACCAACAACCCCTACATCACAGCCAGTATTTATTGAAAGCGACTCCAAAGTTATTCTGGATGTTCTTCTTGGCAAAACACAATGCCCATGGCGGATCAAATCCTTAGTTGCTGATATCCTTCATCTCTGCAGGAACTTTGACTCTGTTTTCCTTAAGCATGTCTGGAGAGAAGAGAATTCCATGGCAGACTCTTTAGCAGTTTTAGCCTTTAGGACATAATGTTCATGATGTAATGTGCTGGTCCTCCCAGCTTCCAGCCTCAGTCTACTTTGCCTTCCGCTTTGATCAATGCGGTGGTGGTTGTAGCAGAGGTTTTTCTTTGTAATATTATTTTTTATTGTATTTTCTAATCGAACCACTGATGTAATATAAATGTGCAAGTGTAATAACCTGCTAAGGTGCTAACACCGTATGACATACACGGCTCTGCTAGAAACGGGAGCGAAAAAATCCAAGGGACTTCGACACTTAGACCACCGTTGCACTCTCTACTTCTTGAAACCTTGTGTTTCGCTCATAATTCATTGTCAGATAATGACTGTAATTATTTTTTAAATAATGAGACAGTGACTATTCGTGTCTATGGCATGCAAATATAGTCTTGTTCAATTATTATTCCCTTATTATTATTATTGCTTTTTTTTCATAAGTATAACTCAAAATATGGTGGATTCTCTTAGTATCAAGATTGTGAAGACAAAAGGAATGGGAGGTTCTAGATCCATCCGTCATTATAATTTTCCTTCTATAGTCCAAACGAGTGAAAAGCACAGAAGAGTCAAAATACAATAGAATGAGAAAGAACGGTGAAGACAAAGGAAAATAAGTCAAAAGTGTCGAACATTGAAAGGCCATATGTGTCATGGTCTGAGTTTGAGTGAAGTAAGTCCATGACACAAGTCCAAGTCCATCATGCAAGGTCCAAGCCTAAGGAGAAGCACTTCAACATTCAAGAACATGGTGGACATATCTAGAAAATTCTAGAACACTTTAGAATTCTCTAGCTTAGATATTTTCTTGTACATACTTTGAGTACATTCTAGAACATGTAATTATAGTCATTGGATCAAAATGAATCATAGTCATCCATTGAGGAGGTGCTAAGCTATAAATAGGTGGTGAATGCTCTTAGCTAAGCCATCCTAGAAAGCCTTGTAAGAGTTCTCAACTTAATACAAAGTTCGTTTCTCCCACATTGTCTAAGTATTTGCTTTGCTTAACTTTGCATCCTTAGTACATTTCTAGCATTATTGCTCTCTTGTGTTGCTCTTGTTTCCATTGCGTGAAGGCAAGGTTGACTTAGAGAGTTAGAGGAGGTGAACAACTCTAAGGCGGCACGGTTGGTAGAGAAGTGAAGTTCTCATCCCATGACAAGTGGTATCAGAGCCAGGTTGCTCGCGCACGACACAAAGAGAAGGAAGATGTCTGGAGAAGGAGTTTCGGTGGTGGAGCAAGCTATTGCTGGTGCTAAGAGGAGCCACAAGGAAGTACTTGCTGCCTTAGATGCACGGCTCGGAAAGGTGGAATTGGCCTTGGTCGAGTTTGACACTCGACTTGATGATGACATCGTGACAAAGGGGGATCTCGCAGACATGGTAGAAGAGTTGCGAGAGCAAATGCACGGCGGTCTCAACATTATGGCAGATAAGATCCGAGGGGAGGTCCGAGTAAAGCTTGACCAAATGTCCGCCGAGTTCACAGCCCTCCGAGAGGAAGTGAAGGAGATCAAGGGAGATTGGGCGTTATGCAAAGAGGCTGTGTTGAATAAGTCGCAAGGGCCAAAGGAGACGAAGGCATTGGACTCTTTCAAACCCAAATCCTTTATGGGGAAGAGGGAAGCTAAAGAGCTTGACACCTTTCTATGGAACATGGAAAGGTACTTCAAGTATCTAAAACTTGAAGATGACGAGTCCAAAATTTCAACGGTTACCGTGTTCCTAGCCGACAATGCCCTTATGTGGTGGCGTTGAAGGAGCATGGAAATCGAGCAAGGTACGTTCTCTCTCAATACTTAGGAAGAATTCAAGAATGATATCAAGCTGCATTTCTATCCCTAAAATGCTCAATATGAAGCCAAGAAGAACCTTCGGTGGCTAAAACAAACGGGTAGCATCAAGGATTATGTTAACACATTTGTTAACTTGCTATTCGAAGTGTCCAACATGCTGGAGGAGGACAAGCTCATGTACTTCATGAGTGAATTACAAAGTTGGGCAAAGCTTGAGTTGCAAAGACGACAAGTGCAGACCTTGTCACAAGCCATTGCCGCTACCGAGTCCCTTATTGAATTCAAAGCTAGCCACCAAGGCGACACCAAGTTCAAGGGGAAGAATGTTAGCTATGAGAAAAGTGGGGGAGACGTGCCAAAGCCGAAGGAGAAGCCCGAGTCAAGTTACAAGCCGAAGGTGAAGAGGTTTGAGAGACACGACAAGTCCGCAAGTAAGACTTGGGAAATGAAGTGCTACTTATGCGACGACCCTCACATGATGCGTGACTGCCCTTAAAAGAAAGCTCTCAAAGCCATGACCTTGCAAGAGCCTAGGATTAAGGCGAAGGAAGATGATGCAACAAGGATGGGATGCATCCAGCTGCTCAATACCGTGAAGGCTAGCGTCTCTCAACCAAGGCAACAAGCGAAAGGTGAATCGCTTTATATCGATGTTAAGGCAAAAGACACGATGATTCGTGCCTTGGTGGATTGCGGAGCAACTCATAACTTCATGACGTCGGAAGAAGCAATGAAGCTTGGCCTCCGAGTCACGAAGAAGTCGAGTAGCGTGAAGACGGTGAATACACCTGCCACACCCGTTGTTGGGGTAGCACGCGATGTGGAGGTTCACATCGACGCTTGGAAGGGGAAAATTGATTTCACCGTGGTTAAGATTGATGACTATGGTGTGGTAATCGGCCTTGAATTCATGAACAAGATACGAGCATTTCTCATTCCATTCTATAACATCTTTTTCATTGTAACGGATGGATAATGGCCTTGCGTGGTGCCCGTGGCGAGGCAAGTAAGGGAGAAGACAAAGGTTCTATCCGCCATGCAACTCACCAAAGCTTGGAAGAAGGGCGAGCCTACTTTCCTAGCAACCTTCAAGATGGACGAAGAGGTTGGAGGAAAGTCCGAACCTTTGCCAAAGGCAATAGAGGCAGTCCTTGAGGAGTTTGGAGATGTAATGCCCAAGGAGTTTTCGAAGAGGTTGCCACCAAGGAGGGAGGTGGATCATGTCATCGAGTTGGAACCCGGAGCAAAGCCACCATCAAAGTCCCCATATAGAATGACGCTACCTGAGCTAGAGGAGCTCCGAAAGCAAATTAAGGAGTTGCTTGATGCCGGCTATATTCAACCGTCCAAGAGTTCATCGGCGCCCCCGTCTTGTTCCAAAGGAAGAAAGAAGGCTCATTAAGGATGTGCATCGACTACCAGGCGCTTAACAAGATCACTATCAAGAACAAGTATCTCATCCCTTTGATTGCCGACCTATTTAATCAATTGGGAGGAGCAAGATATTTCACCAAGCTAGATCTTCGCTCGGGATACTATCAAGTAAGAATTGCACTCGGAGATGAACCGAAGACCACGTGTGTAACAAGATACGGATCGTTCGAGTTCTTAGTCATGTCATTCGGTCTCACCAATGCCCCGACAACTTTTTTCACATTAATGAACAAGGTATTCCATCCTTACCTTGATAAGTTCGTAGTAGTTTATGTCGATGACATTGTGGTCTATAGCAAAACTTTGGAGGAGCATGTCGAGCACCTTCGCATAGTGTTCCAAACCCTTAGGGAGAACGAACTCTATGTGAAGAAAGAGAAATGTTCCATTGCCAAGGAGGAAGTGGATTTCCTAGGCCACAAGATCAAGGATGGAAAGCTCTTGATAGAGGAAAGCAAGGTGAAGGCCATCCAAGATTGAGAGCCGCCAATCAAGGTACCCACACTTCGATCTTTCCTTGGCTTGGTTAATTATTATTGAAGGTTAGTCAAAGGACACTCCTCCATTACGGCACCCTTAATGGACCTTTTGAAGAAAAACAAGACATGGGAGTGGACGGACCGATGCCAACAAGCCTTTGAAGACTTGAAGAAGGCTTTGATGGAGGAACCCGTGCTAAAGCTACCAGACCTTAGCAAGCCATTTGAGGTACACACCGATGAGTCGGAATTTGTCATTGGTGGTGTACTTATGCAAGAGGGACATCCGATAGCATTTGAAAGCCGCAAGCTCAATGACACCGAGAGGCGATACTCGGCGCATGAGAAGGAGATGACTACCGTAGTTCATTGCTTGCGCACCTGGAGACATTACTTGCTTGGTTCCCATTTCATAGTCTGAACCGACAATGTTGTCGCAAGCTACTTTCAAACGCAGCAAAAGTTTACCCCTAAGCAAGCGAGATGACAAGAGTTCCTTACCAAGTTCGACTATAAGTTGGAATACAAGAAAGGCAAAAAGAACGAGGTAGCGGATGCCTTAAGCCGAAAAGCCGAGCTCGCACCCATCGTGCTTACACCTCAAAACAATCTCATGGGAAGAATCAATGAGGGATTATCCCATGATTCTCAAGCCAAGAACTTGGTAGAGCTTGTCAAGAGTGGAACAACAAGGCAATTTTGGCTCGAGAATGAGTTGTTTTACACAACGGGGAAGCGGCTCTATGTTCCGAAATGGGACAACTTGAGGAAGGAGATATTGAAGGAATGCTATGACTTAAAGTGGGCGAGACACCCCGGCACTCATCGCACCTTGGCATTGCTTAGCGATACTTTTTATTGGCCACATATGTGGGACGATGTGGACTCGTATGTGAAGACTTGCCTTGTGTGCCAACAAGACAAGGTGGAGCAAAAGCATCTGGGAGGGTTGTTGGAACCCCTTCCCATTCTATCAAGACCGTGGGAAAGTTTAAGTATGGACTTTATCACCAATCTACCTAAGTCCGATGGTTGTGGATCCATCTTCGTTGTGGTAGATCAATTCACCAAGTATGCCACCTTCATCCCGGCACCCATGGAGTAGCGGCATGCTTATTCCTCAAGCATGTGATGAAGTATTGGGAAGTTCCAAGGAGCATAGTCGATTCACCGGAAGGTTTTGGACGGAATTCTTCAAGTTACTCAAGGCAAAGTTAAACTTCTCCATGGCCTTTCATCCGTAAACCGATGGGAAAACGGAGCACGTGAATGCCTTGTTGGAGCTGTACTTAAGGCATTACGTGAGTGCCAACCAAAAAGATTGGGCAAAGTTGTTTGATGTTGCCCAATTCTCTTATAACTTACAACAGTCTGAGTCGACGGGAGCAAGTCCATTCGAGCTAGCAACCGGACAACAACCCTTGACTCCAAGCACGTTGATGACCGGCTACACGACAAGTTGCCCCGCTACATATAAAACAGCCAAGGAGTGGCAGCAAGCCAATGAGCTCACTCGTTCGCAACTAGAGAAGGCTTCAAAGAAGATGAAGAAGTATGCGGACCTGTAAAGGTGACACTTGGAGTTCCAAAATGGGGACTTAGTATTCATGAAGGTTATTCCAACACAACACAAGGCGGACAAGAGATTTCACAAGAGTTTGCTACGGAAGTATGAAGGTCCCTTTTCGATCCTCAAGAGGGTAGGCAAAGCAGCATATCTAGTAGAACTACCTTCTAACACCAAGCTTCATCCGGTGTTTCATGTAAGTCACTTGAAGCCTTATCATGAAGATGCCGAAGCACCGGAATGAGAGAAGTCTCATCGAGCTCCCGCTTATATGACCACTTCATTTGACAAAGAAGTGGATAGTATTAAAGCTAAACGCGAGGTGCGGAAAAAGCGGATACCGAGGTATACCGAATACTTTGTCAAATGGAAAGGGCTGCCAGCGTCTGAGGCTAGTTGGGAGAAAGAGGAGTCCTTATGGCAATTCAAGGACAAGATTGCCGAGTTCGAGCAAGAGGAGCTCGCAAGGGCGAAGAGGACGTCGCCGACTTGAGTGGGGGAGAATGTCATGGACTGAGTTTGAGTGAAGTAAGTCCATAACACAAGTCCAAGTCCATCATGCAAGGTCCAAACCTAAGGAGAAGCACTTCAACATTCAAGAACATGGCGGACATATCTAGAGAATTCTAGAACACTTTAGAATTCTCTAGCTTAGATATTTTCTTGTACATACTTTGAGTACATTCTAGAACATGTAATTATAGCCATTGGATCAAATGAATCCTAGCCATCCATTGAGGAGGTGCTAGGCTATAAATAGGTGGTGAAGACTTTTAGCCAAGCCATCCTAGAAAGCCTTGTAAGAGTTCTCAACTTAATACAAAGTTCGTTTCTCCCACATTGTCTAAGTGTTTGCATTGCTTAACTTTGCATCCTTAGTACATTTCTAACATTCTTGCTCTCTTGTGTTTCTCTTGTTTCTGTTGCGTGAAGGCGAGGTTGACTTAGAGAGTTCGAGTAGGTGAACAACTCTAAGACCGAACGGTTGGTAGAGAAGCTAAGTTCTCATCCCGTGACAATATGGGTCATCCACTCCTCCTCAGTTTACTAGTTTACCTACTAATTGGCAACTTTCCTATCACTTCTCCCCTCTCCCCCTTCATGAATTTTGTTGTTCTTGGAATTTTTTTTTCTTTCAAATATGTTTTCTTATAAAAACAAAGTCTTTTTTTATAATGGAAAATGTCATCACTTTATTATACTCAAACAATTATATAGAAATGATGTAAAATACATCGAGAAATACAAAAGCATTTGAAAGTAAAATTGCAATAACGAGTGTCAGCGCTAAAACAATAACGCCTAAACTCGGTGTTACGCTCACGAATTGCAGCCGTTGAGCGAAATGAGTAGTCGGTGATTTGACTACCCAGGCAAATTCAATGCCCAAAATGATAAAAATCACTTCGACACCAAGTTGAGGGTAATCTTCCACCTGAAGAATTGAAGCCGGCTAAGGGTGATTCTAGACATGACCATGATGGCAGACGATCCTTAACGAACAAATATCATAGTTGTGGGTCCGTCAACCAATAACAAAACCAGTGTGCCAAAACCAAAGACACTTGTAGTACTTCCAAGAGCAAAAAGAAATTGAATTCTAGGCACCCGGGTCCCAGACCCAAACCTTGCCCTAGGCCCAGATCCAAATCCGACCCAGCACACACAACTGAGCTCAAATCCACCCCGACCTAAGTTCCAGCCGAATCGCCGTTGTCTGATGGAGTTGGAATGCCACAGCGTTGCCTAGGCAACTTCCCAACCTTTGTCAAAGTCTATCATGCTTCAGATCTCCTCCAGACTAGCTGCTCACCACCAAACTTTTGGATCGAATTGCGACCCAACTCGACCACCAATCCGAATCTGCGCTAAAACAACCAAGATCGTCGTCACACATCCACCAAACGGAGCCTAGAACCGCGACCACCAATCTCGACTAGCCCTAAAACCACACCATCTTTCAGACGAGCTCTCTGTGGCCTCATCAGACTAGTCTCGCTTACCGTCACCAAGCTTGATACCCACCACCATGGTTGCGTACCGCCCAAACCTCTTCCTCTCTCCGTTGGATCTGAATGGAGGAAGTGACCACAAGTTGATAAGTTACCCACGACCAGAGTTTTGGCACAACAAACGCCAGGCTAGATGCAATCAGAATGAAATTGAGAGCGACAGAATTGACTCCGGAATTGGGTATCAAATTAGAGGGTTAATAAGGAATCGATTCCTGATAAGCAAGTGAGACTCACACCTATTCTAATACTTTGATATGTTAGAAAATGACAGAATTCACCTATATGGGGGAGATGTGTATCAAAATCAACTTATGTAATCAACTTTTTCTTCCCGAAATATCCTCATATAATTATTATATTTCAAAATTACCCAACCTTAGAAAATTGCAAACAGTCTAGCTTCATTTCTTATAGGGTATTTTAGTAATCAAACTAGTTTTAATTTTAATTATATATGGTAAGTAAACAACATTAATCGTAATTTATTCCATTCATGTTTTGATTCCTTATGACAAATAAACATTAAAATGAAATAAAATATTCTCATACCGATTCTTGTTGATATCGATTCATGATAATTTTTATTTCAAATAAGTAAACGTTCCCATAATTTAATCTTTGGTCATTGGTACCCTGTTACTGGAGTGAGCCGTTGTAGGATGTTACTTTCATTTACTATTTTACTTGATCGGCACCAAATTTTGATAGATAAGTATCAATCGACTAAGCTAGTTAGCTGATTACTTTACTAATATAGACACTAAGTTGTGGGTTTCCTTAGCTTAGCATTTGGAAATGAAATTGAGAAATTAAGGTGATTTTTTTTTTTGGAGAGAATTAAGGTGTTATTTGAGTTTAGCTAATTAACTGATTTAGTTCTTATTCAAACCAAAATCCCAATTCAAGCGTGATTAACGACCACGCATATATCCTCCAATTCTGGCTTTCGCTCCACCCTCATCATCACTTCAGGTAAAAAGTAACCCATGGACGGTAAAAACATTTCACCTAGCAGAATACAACCTGCTACCGACAACGGTCTCATTTATGTTTCGAAACAAAAAGAAGAAGATTAATAGCTACAAATTAAAAAAACGAATAAACAGAAAAAAAAAAAAAAAAAAGTCAAAGAGAAAAGACGGTAAAAAGGGGCATAAATACTGATATCTGACCAGAGCGACGACGACCAAATCATTACGTAATCCCCGGCAGCAGAGAGTTAAATCCTACTTTGGAATTTACCGCACCTACTACTACTACTGCCGCCAACACATTCTCGGATTCTCCTTCTAATCCGCCCGCCACGTGTCAGCTCTCTCTCTCTCTCTTCTACCAGTAGGGCCCACAGTCTTCTCCTCTCAGCTCCGTGATCATAGTATAAGTAGGAGAAATGAACAAGTCTCTCATTCTCTTTTCGGAAAACCACCCAGGAATCTTCGCCGATCCGTTGGGGAAAAAGTACAAGGCTCTTCCTCCTCTCAGCTACAGATCCAGCATTTTTCGGACGAATCCAAATTGTGGAAAAGGTCTGCGATTTTTCTCTCACGTTCTCTTGTGATTTTTAAATTTGGGGAGGTTTTTAGGGTTTCTGATTAGAGCTGGTGGGGTTTTCTCAGGCTGCATTGCTCCGTTGATGCGTGTGATTTGCCGGTATCACTATAATGTCCGGCCCACTCGATCGGTTCGCCAGGCCTTGTGAGTCTTCTTCTTCTCTCTCCCTGGGTTAGGGTTTTCTTGTTGTTGAAATTTAGCTGAATCTGTAATTTCTGCTCTGGTTCTCTGAGAAAACTCGGATGAAAGATCCAGTCTTTTTTTTTTCTGAATTTTTTTTTAAAGAGGAATTGACGTTCTTCTGTTTTTGGTCTAGCACAAGAATTGTGCTATAATTTTTTTAATTTTTGCTTCGAATTGTTATGCTTTTTCTATTTTCATACATTTGTCGGTAACCAAACCCAACGGTGCTGGAGAAATGTGTTTTTCTATTTATTGATTTTTGAATAATTTCGTGATTTTTGAAGTTGAATAAGGATAATTGAATTTTCAGACTATATTTCAAATATTCAGGTATGGATTTAAGGCCAATTGCTAAATGTCAATTGTGTATTACCTGTGGCACAGGTTTTGAGGGATTTTATGGTAGTGATGAGAGAAGAGAGAGGAAGTCTGATTTTGAGAACTCCGAGGACGAGCGGAGGACTAGAATCGGGACTCTGAAGAAGAAGGCCATAAATGCATCTACTAAATTTAAACATTCTCTCAAGAAGAAGGGTAGTAGAAGAAAAAGTGATGGCAGAGTCAGCTCTGTTTCTATCGAAGATGTCCGCGATGTTGAAGAGCTACAGGCTGTTGATGCGTTTCGACAATCACTCATTTTGGATGAATTGCTGCCTGACAAACACGATGACTACCATATGATGTTGAGGTACTAACCTTTTTTCTTGCTTTGGATCAATATGCATGCATACACATACTGGTTGGGCATAATACTCGGGGGCTGTGCTCTGGACTTATACACACTCATGCTGCTTCACATTTGTTATTAAATTATGCTTGTGTGTGGCTACGTCTTGAGTATGTTTCTTACTGTCTTGCCTGTAGTGTCATGAAGTGAGCTTGCAGTAACATGATCTGCCCCGATTAAATATTATGTCTTACTTTCAGGTTCTTGAAAGCAAGGAAATTCGACATTGAAAAAGCAAAGCATATGTGGGCAGATATGCTTCAATGGAGAAAGGAGTTTGGTTCCGACACTATTATGGAGGTAGTGGCAGCTTAACTATTTGTTTGGTTATTCATTGCCTGACTACTATGTTTCCACTTTTCATTTACCATGTTAATTTTTCTTTCAGGATTTTGAGTTCAAAGAATTGGATGATGTGCTTAACTATTATCCTCATGGGCATCATGGTGTGGATAAGGAGGGTAGACCAGTTTATATTGAAAGGTTAGGGAAAGTAGATCCCAACAAGCTAATGCAAGTTACCACTATGGATCGCTATGTGAAATACCATGTTCAGGAGTTCGAGAAAAGCTTTGCAATAAAGTTTCCAGCATGTACTATTGCTGCAAAGAGGCACATAGATTCAAGCACTACAATCTTAGATGTTCAAGGCGTGGTATGTAACCTGTAATCAACCATTACTAAGCTTATTCTCTACTACTAGCAACATACAATTGTTATGTTTGTTTTAATTTTTTCAAAGGGCTTCAAGAATTTTACAAAGTCTGCTCGAGAACTAATTATGCGGTTGCAGAAGGTTGATGGTGATAACTATCCTGAGGTACAGAGCTTAATTCTTTGGACATCATGTCATGGCATCTTGGATGGATTAAAAATTAATATGTACTTTTTTTAAAGGTATATACTTCTTATATATATTAGAAACTAAATGTTACCTGAACTTACATCTGTTCTCGATTGGCACAGACTCTCTGTCAAATGTTCATCATTAATGCTGGTCCTGGGTTCAGGCTTCTGTGGAACACTGTGAAGACTTTTCTTGATCCTAAAACAACATCAAAGATTCATGTATGTACAAACAAGTCCTCCTACTGGAGCTATCGGAATATACACTTAAGGTTCATTGCAATGTCAAGTTATTTACAGTTCTTTTTACTTTTCATACAACAATGCAGGTTCTTGGAAACAAATACCAAAGCAAATTACTTGAGATAATTGATGCCAGGTGAGATGGAAGCAGTGTACTTTTCTTTCTTTGGGGTACATGATGATATTCTGTGCTTTGTTTATGCACATGCATACACATGTTGGTGTATAATGTTCTTAACACTCCTGCATACACACAAAAACATACACGCACTACACATTCTGGTGTATAATGTTCTTCACACTCTTGGGCACTACAAAAATTTTGTGAATTTCTCTGATGGTCAATATGCTTGCTATTTTTATAGCTTACTGAAAGTTCTACAATATTTGCAGTGAGTTGCCAGATTTTCTGGGTGGAAGCTGTACCTGTGCAGATCAGGGAGGTTGCCTTCGCTCTGATAAGGGGCCCTGGAAAAACCCTGACATCTTGAAGGTTATATCTCACCGTCCAGATTATTATTATTAATATTTTTTTTTATTTTTTTTATTACGGGTTCTTAATCTTGGATGTTATTTGTAAGAATATATAGTGTAGTCACATTTGCTTGTTATTCATATTTGTCGTGTGCGTTGTATATTGCAGATGGTTCTTAGTGGTGAAGCACGCCGCGCAAGGCAGGTTGTTAAAGTCTTAAACAGTGAGGGAAAGTTTCTTGCTTATGCTAAGCCACACTACCCAATGGTATAACTTTTGTAGCTTTCAGAGTTTACATATTTAATATTGAGATTATGCTTGTATCAGAAGTTTTACATACTTTTCTTGGGGGTTATGTACTGAAGCAGGTAAAGGGTAGCGATACATCTACAGCTGAGTCAGGATCTGAAGCAGAGGATATTGCATCCCCAAAAGCTTTGAAGAACTATTCACATCTTCGATTGACTCCTGTTCGAGAAGAGGTAGGTTAACCTTTTAGAATGCTTAATATATGCATTTATGTTAATGGCAGTCGAAGACATATATTCACCAATCAAAGGGAAGAAGAAACTATGCATACTGGTAGTAATTTGGTTCATCTTTTTGAGAGTTCTACATGAGAAGGGGAAAAGAGGAATATGGATTACTTAGGAAGATGCAAATTGTGCCTTTTTCCCTGGAGAATTACTGTGGGCAATTTGATAAAAAGAAATATGTAGTGTATAAAAGTTTATAGGCCAGGATGAAATTCTGACAGAGTCGAGTAAATGTCCTTGGAATGATATTTTACTGCCCTTTTCTTTTCTTCTACACGTGCAGTTGTGTGGAATTGGAAAACATTACTGGGTTTAAGGAGAATATTTGGATCTTTGGTTATTTTGCTTGAACTGGTTGCAAATTCAGGGCTGTTTAATCAATCAGACAGTTGATATATCCAAGTACTAAGTTGTAAACTGGAAACTTAATACACTCTGTATTGATAGTTGTGCACATATGACAACAGTTTATGCCCATTCTCATGTGCTATTAATGACTTGCAGGCTAAGGTTGTAGGCAAGGCAAGCTGCGCTGGAAGCTTCTCAGGTTATGATGAGTATGTTCCTATGGTTGACAAAGCTGTTGATGCTGGTTGGAAAAAACAAGCTGCCCTGCAGAAAGCGCATTCTCCCAAAGGTCAGCAAGTCTACCTAGTATTTACTGCCTGTATATAACATTTTTGTGTTGCATTTATTTTTATGCCAAGAGCTAGTGGAAAGTTAAAGAGAAAAGATGAAAGAAAAAAGGAAAGAAATACAATTCTTACTTCAGTTAGGGTAGCATAGTTCATCTGATAATTCAAAACTCACTCCCAGGTGAATGAAAAGTAATGATTTTTTTTTTTTCCAGCTGCTAAGAATATTCTTTTACTGCACATCTTTTTTAGAAATCGGAACTCTTGGTAATGAGACTGGCTTCCACTGATGTGCCTTCCCCTTGTTATTTTGCTTATATAGATGTTTAGTTGTAAGGAAATTCCCTCTCATTCTTATACGTCCTTATTTGATTGAATTGCTACAACCTTGCTTCTCTTTCCTCTTTCTTGTAAAAATTGTTCAAACCAAGAAAATTGATCATCTTTTTCGATTCAGGAACAGTTCCGGTACCTAACATCCCAAAAGATCCCGAAGGAATTCAAGCTCGGATTTTGGTAGCAGTTATGGCCTTCTTCGTGACTTTTCTCACTCTCTTCCGCTCAGTTGCTTCCCATGTAACTAGGAAGCTTCCCGACACATTGGCTAATAAAGAACAAAATGTTACTGAACCCACTGTTGACGCAACAAATAAGGAAGAGTGCCGTCCTCCTTCACCAACATCACCATTTGCAGGTGCAGATCTTCTTCCTACCATACTGAAGAAATTGGCTGAGCTTGAAGAGAAAGTTGATACACTCCAATCTAAACCATCTGAGATGCCTTATGAGAAAGAGGAATTGCTGAATGCTGCTGTTTGTCGTGTGGATGCCTTGGAAGCCGAGTTAATTGCTACTAAAAAGGTATGGATATTTTATTAATGGTAATGGATATTGAACATTTTCCTTATTTGGGATGTGAAAATATGTAAACCTAGGTTGATTGAAGCAAAAGTAGAAGAGAATGGAGGGAATTAAAAAATATATACTAGATATAGGAATGGGAAGTAACTGATACTAAATTGCATTGGCTGGTCAGTGTTTCTTTAAAAAAACTTTAAAAAGTCTGCATTTTGGCATTTGACAAGCATTAGTTTGCTAGTTGAGCTGGCCACACGTGTTTGGTGTCTCATTGTGCATATTTTAAGGTCGTCAATGTTTCTTGGTTGCATCACTGGACTATTAATTAAAATGATATATATGCTGTTTCCTTTGAGCAGGCTCTCCATGAAGCTTTAATGAGGCAAGAAGAGTTGCTGGCTTATATAGACAGGCAAGAAGAAGCCAAATTCCGGGTAGGAACTGCGAAGTCTATGTAGAGAGGTTTATTTATTTTACATTTTCATGGGTTTGAGTTTGAGACATTTATTTATTTCATTCTTTTTGGCTGTTTGGTCATCAGAAAAAGAAGTTTTGCTGGTTTTAAGTGTTGCTGAGGAAGAGAGACTACAAAAGAGGATCTGCTGTTTCTCAAATATGTGGTCTCAATACTAGAGTATGACTTGACAGTTGACGAACCAACCTTCGATCCTGTAGTTGATATACCATCCGAAATGATGCCAGTGTCTATTGAGAACACATTCGGAAATGTCCATTTGACTTTATCGTAAAGGATGTTGTGCAGTTTGGTTTACTTATAAACTTACACAGGGAGGGTATGTTGAAAACAGTAATTAGAGTCATAAAACCTCCGGTGCTTTAGAAAAATATTGCACTGTTCATAACGACTAGAGAAATTGTTCACTTATCTGAGAAATCCAAATCTGATTATTTGGCTGCGTGGGCTATTTCAAAGGATGAACAATGCCCTGAAATGTTGACCTTAAATCATAGAAAGAAACTGATCACTTGTCTCAGAAAACCAAATTGCATTATTTGACAGTGCTCAGCAATGTTGACCTGACCAGCGTGGAATCAAACAAGTCTAACGTTCTAAGCTGCCAATAAATATTTGGTCGGGTCAGATATGTTCACCTGGTCAGTCTCGTTGCTGCGATTCTCTGCCAACGAGAATTCCATCAGACTAGATTTAGAGGCAAGGCACTCAAGGTGCTTGGGGTTACTGTCAATTTCTTTTTACCGCCGTCTTGTTATTTTTACACTGTTAAGTGACTGTCATTTTCAATGTTGGAGATTAAAATTGTTGATTGTGAGACTCCATCTGTCTCTATATATTTGTTCCTCGCTTTCTCCGCTCTCAGCCGAAATTTAAGAACTCCCAAAGTCGTCGTCATCACCTTTCTCATCTCCCTCCTCACCCAACCCTCTTACTCCGGTAAGCTCTCTCTCTCTCTCTCTAACAAACACACACACACGTTGTCTATGAGCATCAGTAGATTCATGTCATATTGCATCTGTTGTGTCTCTGATCTGTTGTTAATGTTTCCTATGTTTCGTAGTTGGTCTTATCTATCTGGTTCTGTGTTTGATTCTGGTATACTCTATTACACAATCACTTCTGTTCTTTACTTTTAACTTTCGGAGCATAGTTTGTGCCACGAAATCGGTCAAAGTTGCAGTTTTTATATGGTTTTAATTGTAAAGATACATGCTTTGAGCTGAGAATTTGATTCCGGAAAGAAACCAGGTTGTATTATAGTGATCCTGTGACCTTTGCATTTGATTTTTCATGTGCCTTTGTTTGGTCATGTAATGTTTCAAACTTTCAATGGCCACGAAATAAAGTCTTGGATTTTTTTTTTACCATCGATCTGGTAGTCCTGTTTTCTGGCTTGTGATGCTTTCGTTGATTGGGCAAATCAACTTGGTTTTCATCTGATTAGCTATGGGTAAATTGTTAGGTGCTGTCAGGTCTCATAATAAACTACAGTTTCAGAAATGTCTTCTAATCGGTTAATGGCCATATAATCCCAAAATTTGGTTAAAAGCTATTTGTTTTTTTCATCCCTTGATTTTTCTCACATTACTGTTTGACTTCATTAATTTTTCTGTGTCAAATTTGGTGATAATGTAAAACTTAGAAGTGGTATATGTAATGTGAGTTTATCTGCAGTTCAATGATGCGACTTTGTTGAAAACCAAATTATGTAAATTAATATTTAAAGAAATTTATAACAATGTTGGGTGGCTTTATTGTTCAAATTTTGTTGGCTCTAACTGGTTTTTATGGGTCAAAATGGGGTTTGTTCTGTTTAGTATCTCCGGAGCTGAATAGGGTGAGGGTTTTAAGCCTTCATAGCTTCTAAACGAATCCAAACATTGTTACTTTGTTATTGTTGGCCTTGGTTTTTTGATTACTGTTTCTGGGTTCTCATTTGTGGTTTGACCAATAGTGCTGCGGCTTCTCCAAATTGATTGAATCCTCTGTTGAATATTTAGTTGTTTAGATTGTTCTGTTTCGTTTAGGTTGATTTGGTTGTTTGATTTTGACTGCTTTGCGATGACTTTGATGATCTTTACAATCTTTTTTATCAGTCTTTGCAAACCCGTTAATATAGGTTTTCATTTTTGCCTGTCCATTGTCAATTATTTTGAGTTAAGGAGGTCACAATAGCATGTTTCGATTATATAAATTGGGTCTGCAGCTGCTCCATCTTAGCCTTGATTTACAAGTAGTGTCAGCCTCATTGTCTTTGTCTTGCCAGTACCAGGAGGACCGCATATTAATTTTACAGAATTCTGGTGTTGCAAACTTTAGGGTGTTTTGACTGAAAAACCTTGCTGGTGTTTGTTTATTGCTTGCCAATTGCAGTTTGCCAATTCAGCACTCATATTTTGTTTCTTGGATTATGATTCAAGACTTTGTCTTTGCGCTATATGATCTCAGTTTTAATTGAACACTTGGGCTGATCCACAGTTCGTATGGTTTCATTATATATCATCTATGATCTCTTTGACTCTTTGTTTTCCTAGTTTTGTTCGTGAAGTTTGTGTTATGATATTTCTTATCTGCACACTCTGGTGAGCTTCCAGGCCAATGCAATTTAGGCTTGGGTGATTATTGGTGGGTTCTTCTTTTTATCTGCACATTTCAATAGTTGGTCTCTGAAATTTTGGTGACCTTCTAGGCCAATGCAATTTAGGCTTAGGTGATTAGTGGTGGGTTCTTATTTTTATCTGTGCATTTCAGATAGTGTGTATAGCAATCCTGCTTTTATATATTCAATTGATTAAGTAAATTGTTGTTTTTTCTTTTAACCCTTCTATTGTTTACAAAGCATGAAGTATCATCTCTTGTATGTCATTTTAATGTCCTTAGTTACCCACTAACTATGGTATCATCTTCAGCTATGGCTTCTAAAGGTAGGACAAGTAAGAGGAAGAAATCAAAAGTAATGTAACATCAATATGTAATATATGGCTAATGTAAGGTCTTTTGTGATATAAAGTCACCTCCTTGAATGTAGAACACGTAATTTCTCTGTTAAACACATCAAAAGTAGTTTTGATGTATAAGTACACACTACAACAACCCGCGACTAGGCACGGGCAATGTGTCTAGTACAATCTATGCAAGAAACTGTCTTCGTTTTTCAAGTTCAATTGATTACCATTTTTCAGTATGATGTGTCAAACTAGGTCATTTGGTTTTTCATCGTTTACTTACCATGCTAAACTTTTAAGATGTTTTCATACATCATAAAGTCGTACATATACTTTTTTATCCTTTGTCCATTTCTTTGTTGTTTTCTATGAAGAACTGGCATGTAGGTGTTTGAAACTAAACTAGCTATTTATGTCTTTTATCCTGAATTCTTTGTTTTCCTATGTAGTTGAAAAGGATTACAAACAATACTTGTTGATTTGGGTGAAAGTAGAAGTTACCCTTAAAAATGGCTGCAGCTTTGGCTTCAAAGTGTTCTCGTGGTACGTTGTTTTTCAACTAAATATGTATGCTTTTATATGCCTTTCTCCTATATTAAGATCTAATTCCATGTTATTAGTGATAAGAAATTAACTGTAAATACTGACTTTTTTATATTCAAAAATGCCTTATGTAGTACATCAGACATACTTGCTAAGAATTATATTGATTTGGGAAACTGTAGTGAAGTAGTTTGAGGTAGAGAATTATATAACTGTTGATTTAAACTATTGCAAAAACTTCTTGATACAAATCAACCTTACGTTTTGCTTCAGCATAAGCGTATTGTTTGAAACTCCAAACTCATGTAAATTTATAGTTTGTTGCATCAGACTTTTGGTAAGTGGGTAAAAGCGGTTGTTGGTATATTTGGGATTGAGCTGGTCTGGTCCACTAACCTCTTCCTTGCGTGATACTAATATAAAATAGTCCAGCCAACGTGAAAGGATGCTGGACTTCTCAAATAATGGTTCTTAGATAGTATTCTTGGTCCCTTATGTTTTTCAGTGTATACGGAGTGCATGTCTGGGAATATATATATATATATATATATATATATATATATAGCTCTCCATTCATATGACTGAATTGTATGTTTCTGATATTTAAATTAGGGCCTTTTGGTTTTTGCGTCTTAATTATTTTCTTGCTTATTGACTCACCGTGATCTATTTAATGTGCTGGAAAACAAACATAGTGGGCCGTTCGTTTTTGGGGGGCCTCGGCAGCAACTTGTCTGGCTTATTGAGCGCATCACATGAGATGACATGCAACACTTTCTTGTCTCAGGTTAGTGCCTAGATGTTTCTTCTCTTATAATGAGTAGGTAATGTTTAGGTTGTACATAATTCAGTCTCCTGTAATCTTGTAGTGTATAGAGTATAGAAGGATCAAGATAATTTAGTCAGTTTTGAGAGGCTTAAATGGAAGCTTGGTGCTGTTTCTGAGTGCAATGATTGAGAATTGTTATGTAATTCCAAATTGTTCTTTATACCTGTTTAGGTCAAGACGTTTCTCTTTACCAGGTGGATCAGTAATCAATTTGGTTACACAGATGCCAGATATATCATTCTAATCAACAAAGAAAAACTAGGACTGGGCAGTTTAGATAAAAATCAAAGCATTCAAGAAAAGGACTAGATTGTTTCTAACAAAAGTACATGTATGAGGGTGTTTTAATTCACAAAATTAGTTTATCATGGGAGTCATGGTGAACCAATCATGCTAAATGCCCTTAAGATTTGACATGTTTGATACTCGGTAACTTGGTATGACACATTTGAGATTGATTAGTTGATTTTTCTAACAGCAGCAAAGGACTTTCATACAAATGAGGACCATTCTCAAAGTCGTGGACAACTCAGGGGCAAAGAAGGTGATGTGCATACAAGCTTTGAAGGCGAGGAAGAAAGGGGCAAGATTGGGTGACACAATTGTAGCATCAGTAAAGGAAGCCCATCCAAATGGAAAAGTGAAGAAAGGAAAGGTAGTGTATGGTGTGGTCGTTCGTGCTGCCATGCAACGAGGTCGCTGTGATGGGAGTGAGGTCAAGTTTGATGACAATGCTGTCGTACTGGTTGACAAGCAGGGCCAGCCAATCGGGACTAGAGTATTTGGACCTGTCCCACATGAGTTGAGGAAGAAAAAGCATGTCAAGATTCTTAGTTTGGCAGAGCACATTGCCTGAAGCGCATAGCATAGCACAATCGAAACCAAATCTACAATAACAACAGAATGTTGTCCTGTGTTTGTTTTTCTCAATGCGTATACAGCTAAAATCTGGTGTTAAGATTAACAATGCTCATGAACCGTGCTTTTAACTAGGATGTTCAGCTCTCCTGCCAAACTTCCTTGCATGACACCAAATTTCTGTTTTTTGTTTCAATTCAGTTGGAATTAGCACTTGACGATTATGATGATTAGGCTTATTTCTCCTCTTTTCAAATTAATGTCAATCACTTGAGGGCGATATAGGTCTCTTGTGCTGAATCTTCCATACTACAAATATAGGCATCTGTGGTAAGTATAGTCTGTTGCAGGAGAAATCACTAATAATAAAAGATAGTAAAGTAAGTTGAGAGGGGAGTGGGAGTGGAGGTAAGTGAGGTGGGGATTGCGGAGAGGAACCTTGGTACGGTTTTGAATCCCAGTGGGAGTGGGAAACTTAGTAGTGATGGGGATTTGTCTGAGTGTTGGTGATGTGACTGGGTGTCGTTTAGAGGATTACAGAGTGCGTTTTAGAGCTAGGGCAATTTTAGAATTTGATTTTTTTTATTGGGAGAAAAATCTCTAGATTTAAGGTTAGTGGGCATTTTCTATTATGAATATTTGGATGTGGTTTCCATGTTTCTATGATCAAACTTGTTGGCTTTAACATTAGTGGGATAGCTATCCCGATTATCCGGATCCCTTCCAGTAATCAGGTACAACAAAATGATAATAACAAATTATGAAAAGAATGGATGTGTTCACCCAATAAAATAGACTTAACACCCTACCTTTAACTTTAATTTTCTCCAACATCTCAGCAAAATGTAAACCAAGATCTTAATTGCACATATAAGTTGTGACATATTACTAAGGCTATGATATCGGAAATTGCAATAGAGTAACATAATGCGGATGCGTCCGGTACATGTTGCTGGGAGAAATATCAACAATGTGAATTACAAGTCATCAGCATAACTATGCTAAGGAATAAACAAGTTTCTTGTGACAAATGAGAGAGAAAACTCTTTAGTCATGTTATCAGAAGGGATTTTAGACCACAAACCATTCTCTTTCTCTTTTGCTAATTACAGCAAGCTCCACCCTTTTGAAGCCGGCATGCCGCTAGAAAAATGTCCCCTAAACCTGGATCAGTAACAAACAGAAATCTTTAAACGTAGTCTTCGAAATTCAGACTTTCAGAATGTTTTAAACACGGTTAGAAGAAAATGGGATGGAAGGTATTTACTTAGCAGTATTGCCAGGCCGATGCTCGAATATGAAAAGTTGACAAAATTTCCAACCAAACGAACCAACAATATACTCGTTACACAAATGTATAAGCAACAATAGTTACTGTTACAATCACAATAATAGTATAACAAATCGACTCATTCTCAGATTAGTAGAGTACATAGTGTGCCTCCTCCAATACTCATCCGAAAACTAGCTGTAGTATCATATGTGACTCGTCATTGAACAGCATCACTTTTCTTTCCCAAAATTGTAGTGAGCCCTGGACTCGAGCTTCTTGGCATCGTTCAGTTTTCTGACAGCCTGAAACATTATAACAAAAGTTAATCAAGAAAGTCTTGAGACATTATAACAGAAGTTAATCAAGAAAGTTTTGAAGTTTACGCAGAATATTAGATATGAAACCATTTTGTATCATGTAGTTTGAACTCTCGTTTACCTTCATGAAATCTTCTTGAACAACATAATCCCGTTCAGCACGTATGGCGAACATCCCAGCTTCAGTACATATGTTCCGTAGATCAGCCCCATTAAAGCCCTGAAATCAAGACAATGCATCTAATTGATAAAGGATGTAAAAGCAACAAGTTATAACTAATTAGTGATATAAACTCATTATATGGTGCAAACCTCAGCAAGCCTGACAATTGCCTCATAATCAATTTCCCCATGTTTGGCTATCCCAGCAGCATGGATTTTGAGAATTTCCATTCTTGACTGTTCATTAGGCAATGGAATCTCTATCTTTCGGTCTAGACGCCCAGGGCGGAGTAGTGCAGAATCTAAAGTATCAGGTCTATTTGTCGCCATTATGATTTTTACCTAAGAAACCAAATTAAAACCAACAATTAATTCATTGAAACATGCCAACATATGTAGCATGATACATAAGCTTGGTTTAAATTATATCCAGAATAGGTACCTTGCCAAGCTGGTCGAATCCATCTAGCTGGTTAAGCAACTCCATGAGTGTTCTCTGCACTTCTCTGTCTGAACTACTCCCTTCACTCAAACGTGCTCCACCAATTGCATCGATCTCGTCCATAAATATGATACAAGGCTAGACACCAAATAAGTAACAATAAGCATATTTCATTTAGAACAGTAATATACATAACTGAAAATTGCTCAATGGATATAGGCTCCAATTACCTGGTGATCACGAGCGTAATTGAACATTTCCCTTATCATTCTCGCACTCTCACCAATGTATTTATCGACAATTGCGCTTGATACAACCTATACTCATGGATAATAGTACAAACATGTGAGTAGAAAGATAAAAAAGATTTCGTTATTGTAGTGAAAACCACACAGCAAGAATAGCGTACTACTAACCTTCAAAAAGTTAGCATCTATATTGCTGGCAATTGCTCTAGCCAGCAATGTCTTTCCTGTTCCTGGAGGTCCATAGAGAAGAACACCCTTGGGAGGTTTGATCCCCACTCTAAGAAAGAGCTCAGGATTCATTAAAGGCAGCTCTATAGATTCCCTAAGATCTCGTATCTGATCGGATAGGCCTCCCACAGAAGAGTAGCTAACATTACCTGGATCTTCTTGAAGCATATTATACACAACTGGATCAACCTGCAAATCAACAACATGAAAGAATGTTTTTTTTTTTGGTCAACACATGTAAGAATGTTGAAAGCTACAAAATTTTGAATGTGGAATTGTATTTCAAAGCATGCAAATTGGACAGTAATTACTTGTCTTGGAAGAGGCCTCATGATAGTCAAAGTAGTGATGTCCAAAACTACACGAGTGCCCGATGTAAGTTTTTCTCTGGGGATTTTAGTGCGACAGCCTACCACATACCGAGGGCCACTACTTGCCTTCACCAACACTGAATCAATGAAAAGAAAAGATTGTTACTTCCACTCAGACAAAGTAAGCTAACAATATATAGCAATCTTACTGATAGAGTTTACAGCAGTTAACTAAGATATAGCTTATGAGTTGTGACTAATTTCAAGGTTCAACTCTGCTACTTTGCTCCTTCCTTCACTAGAGAACATAATTTTCATCTTCAGACTCCCATAATGTAAAAGCTGGTTTTTGATCTTATTATGAAATTCCAAAAAAGTGCCAAAGGGAAAGAGAATTTCGTACCACGTCCATCGTCGAGCTGCGACAGAAGTTCCCCTACAATCTGTCCTACACTTTGTAAGGACTTCAAATCATCTTCAGTTTTCTCATATTCCTTCTTTGCAGACCTCAGTTGATATCTTGCTGCATACCATCCAATTGAAACAAAACAAAACATGAATCCAACTTCCAATACTTTTCAATCCATTACAACAAATTGTACCCCATATATACAAATTACAAAGCAAGAGCTAAACAACACATAAATCAATCAAAACACTCGTAACAGGATTGGTCGATTGAAACTCATAATGCAAACCCTGCAACATGCTATTACAAGTTTACAATACAGCAATATAGACAATTCTTTTGTATTAGCAAAGAGAAGAAAAAGGAAAACGATATTCTGATGAGGGATAAGGGTATGCGGCGAGTCTAACCTTCCTTTACATCAGCTTCCAGTACCTTATGTGACAGTAACTTCCTGCGGTAATCCTCTATCGTCGTCATTGAAGCTGAAACTGAACAAACAAACAAAAAGAAGAACAAGGGTTTAGGGTTTAATTAAGGTGCAATCACAATTAACATGGATAAACAACGATACGTAGAATATACATGATTCTAAACTTGATTGCATAAACAATAAGAGATGGAGGACATGGGGAGATCTACCTATCTTTTTCGCCAGAAGACTGAAAGAGAAACAATGTGGACGCCTTGGAGAGATTATTTGAAAATTGATGGAAGACGGAACGTAGCCAAAGAGAGACTTTTAGATATTTTATGTATTTATTTGGTTTAGGAGCGCCATTAAATGCAGTCTTTAGGATGGGCCTTTATGAGGGAAAATTGTGCTAGTCCTTCTTTTCATGGAAGAAGATTTCTTATTGCAAAAGAAAAGAATATTAAACCTTCCAAAAGAAAAGAGGATTATATAGTAGGGTGGGTGCGGCTTGGTTTGGATCACTACGAGACCCAAACCGGCCGCAACCAAAACGATTATTTCGGTTACACTACTTTTTTGATGTGATGCGGGTCGGTTTTGGTGAGTGGACCGATTTGTTTATTTCAACTAGAAAGGGAAACCCAAAGTCATGCTTATTGTCAAACAAACACTGCAAACTTGACCAAAAATTGATTTTTGTACGTATCACAAACTAAAAGTTCCATTGATAGAGAAATAAAAACTAAAAAAAAAGTGTAAATGAAATCTAAAGCGGGCAATGCCGCAACCAAACTGTATTTATACGGTTCAATGTGTTGTGGCTATAATTCGACACCATTTTAGTTTGTTACGGTTATCAAATCATTTTTTTGGTACCGTTCGAATCGGTAACCGTATTGGGGTACAAATTGCCTAAAACTTGACCATGGAGTCCAATGCCCCAAACCTTTTCCGATTTAGCTCCACATATGATCTTATTTTAGGTAGCCAAGAAGCACTCTGGGTACGGTAGGGTTTGAAACAGAGCCTCATGCAGTCATGCCCCAACCAAGAAGCCTTCTGTCCTTATACGATAAGGAAGAGCCTTTAACCACCGCCAGCACTACCATGACCAGCCATCCAAGGATCCTTTGTCAATAGAGATGGAAAGGCTGCCAAAGATTGGCAACTCTGAAGGAGAAAGACAGAAAGGTAACAAGAGGTCTGGTCACCAATCCAGCTCAAGAAAACCTCAGTTTGCTACGCTTTGCGGTAAGATGAGCAAAAGATCAAATGATCGATAGAACAAACATAGAAAAGGAGGGTCTGCTTGTATTTAACTCTATCTAGCTAAAGAAGTGAATGCTGATACTGTTATTCCAACAAGACATTATACATATGGTTTAGGTCCCTGCATTAGGGTTCCAGGGCAACAGTTTTGCTGCCTAAAACACACCGCTGCAAGTTCCACGGCCAGGTCCATTCAGCATCACTTCCCCAACACTAAGAAGAGAAGACAGTCCCACTATGGAAGAGGACGACAGGATTCTTTCATAGTATGACTGTGTTTCGGCCGATTTGTAAAGCAGATAGAGGTGCGAATCCAAATAAAATAATATTGTGTTTAGATAAAATAATTTCAATTTTCATAAAAATCTCAAAATCATGGAAATTACAATTCCATGAATTTAAATTACATTAATTGAGAATTCCGTTGTTTAGATTTCATGATGTAGAATTTTAAAATGATAAAAATTTGTATTTAGACTAACCTCAGTCAGAAAAATGAACAAATAACACATTTTATAAAGAATTCAAGTCGGAAATTTAAGCTTCTAAATTTCTCAATTATTTTCCTGTGGAAATTGCAAATTCCACAGGATAAGAATCCAAACAGGGAAAACAGTCCAAAAAAATTAAAATTTTTTTATTTTTAATTAAATACCCGGAAATTCATTTACATCCAAACACCGTAAAGATCAAATATCAGGATATACAAAGTTGCACATAATTCTTTAAAAATTTGACTGGATGAACAACTGAATTCTTGACACTGTAATGAGAAGGACCAGAGCAGCTTGTAACAAAAGAAAGAGGAAGCAGTGCGCCAACACAAGAAATTCTATTCCAGTGGACACTGTCTCCCTTGGAAAATAGAAATGCACAAAATCCTGACCGACAATGTAATTGATATCAGACATTTTGCGGGACAAGCCTGTAAAATCATCGAAGGGCTTCAATGATGCATAATTTTTTCTCATAATTGAATTACTTGATAGATAAAGTTCATTTAGCATAAAAAGACAGATCAAAGAACAAGTTATGGCTCCTGTGAAAATCAGAGAAACAATTAATTGTGAGCCAACACTGATATTAACTACAGAAGAGGTCTTAAAAGTACAGTAAACTAGGCAACAAACAGACTGTTCAACAATGATGGTACGAAGATCTAATGAACTCACGAGTAAATGTTGTCCAAAAGAAACAGAACAGTAGAAGTTCTTTTTGGAACCTATATTCTAGTACCACCTTCCACATTTCATAAATAAATAGTCCAACAGACAGCAGACGCTTGGAGTTTCTCTTAACAACTCTTGGGTTTAATTCAAAGTCGGCCTCATTCCTTCCCAAAATCAGCATTGTAGTGTGCACTAGATTCCAGCTTCTTGGCTTCGTTCAACTTTCTTACAGCCTGATACATTATAAAAATAAATAAATAATAAAATAAATAAGTACAGCAATATTTGCACCACTTTTATGCTACACAAAAATTATGAATGTCACAACATATATATTGTAGATAAGATAAATATTTGAGTTCCCTAGAACAGTATTATTATTCCTCCCTAAATTAAGGGAAAGGTCTTGGTTTCCACAAGTCAAGTAGAGTAACCTTGTCAAACCCCTTAGGCACAAATGCACAAACAAAGCTATTCCACAACCCATAAATTGTACCCTCAATTTCACCCACAATATTCCATTACTACTTTTTACACATTTTTGTTAAATCTATGACAATTAAGGCATATAAAGCTATCCAGACTCTCTCATCAAATTCAAGGTTAAAGTAGTTCCAGACTTCCAGCATAGTTGTGACCCAATACAAAATGAACCAGCAAACCCTAACAATATCAAAATGTTGTCTCATTCCATTGTTTTTAGCACCCTAACAATATCAAAATGTTGTCTCATTCCATTGTTTTTAGCACCAGAGTTTATGATTCAATAGTATCAACATAATGCCTGTGACAGATAGCAGGCATCAATTCAGGCACAAGATTGACTGGTGACAAGTTGCTGGCATTAATTTAGGATCAGTTCATCTCTAGTTCATTATTGTTCACAAGAGTATATTAGACTGTATTCAACAATTACCTTCATGAAATCCTCATGAATGACGTAATCGCGTTCAGCACGGATCGCAGACATCCCAGCTTCAGTACAGACATTCCGCAGATCAGCTCCGTTAAAGCCCTGAAATGAAGACAGTTCATCAAATTGTTGGGGGTAAAGGATGAAAACAATTTCTTTTCAATAGAGAAGCATAAGATGCTCACCTCAGCAAGCTTCACAACTGCCTCATAATCAATTTCCCCATGTTTAGCTATTCCAGCAGCATGGATTTTAAGAATTTCCATTCTTGATTGTTCATTAGGCAATGGAATCTCTATTTTCCGGTCTAGTCTCCCTGGCCGAAGAAGTGCAGGATCTAGAACATCAGGTCTGTTTGTTGCCATGATCATTTTAACCTTCAAAAACCATCAAAACATGATAAGATACGATTGCTCATTTGCCATAAAAAGCTTTTACAAGGACGAAAAGATAGATAAGTTTGCATCCATTTGTTCTGAATTATCAACATGAATGAGAACTCAAGTACCTTTCCAAGTTGATCAAATCCATCTAACTGGTTAAGCAACTCCATGAGTGTTCGTTGGATTTCACGGTCTGCACTTGTCCCTTCACTAAAACGCCGTCCACCAATAGCATCGATCTCATCCATAAAAATGATGCAGGGCTAGACATGAAGTCAACAAATAAGGTATGCTTCCTAACAGTAAATGAACAGTGCAAATTCTAAACAAATCTCAAGCACCAACCTGGTGATCACGAGCGTAACCAAACATTTCCCTTATCAATCTTGCACTTTCACCAATGTACTTATCAATAATGGCGCTTGATACAACCTACATCAACAGGAAATAGTATGTATGAGCAAAGAGAAACAATAAGCATGCTCTGCTGCATAAAAAGTGAAACCTCAGTATAGCAGCCAGACACAACAACCTAACCTTTAGAAAGTTAGCATCTATGTTGCTTGCAATTGCTCTGGCTAGTAATGTCTTCCCTGTTCCCGGAGGTCCATAGAGAAGAACACCCTGGAATAATTCAATAAATTAAGTAATAAATAAATTAAATAATAATTTTTCTAAAAATGATAAAATTACTAGTGTGAGCATGATAACATTACTGGACATGTCACTCATGGTACAAAGTCAGCAATGCTATATAAAACTTACCTTGGGTGGTTTGATGCCCACTCTAACGAAGAGCTCAGGGTTCATTAGAGGCAGCTCTATAGACTCCCTAAGTTCTCTGATCTGATCTCCTAGCCCTCCCACAGCAGAGTAGCTAACATTACCAGGATCTTCATGAAGCATATTATACACTACTGGATCAACCTGCAATTCAAATAAAGCAAGAATGTTCAAGGATAGGCAGAAACACAATGTCAATTCATATCATTAATAATAGAATCGCAATCACCTCTCTTGGAAGAGCCCTCATGATAGTCAGGGTAGTCATATCCAAAACAACCCGAGTGCCGGCTACTAGTTTTTCTTTGTCCACTTTACTGCGACAGCCCACCACATACCTAGGGCCACTACTTGCCTTCACTATCACTGAAGCAACAAAAGCAAACCGAGTTACTTGGACAATCCTCAAGCAAAAAGCATCTAAAAACAAAAATGCATTCAACAGAAGTTTCCATTTCCTACTTAGAAACCCATCAATATCACAATCAGCAAGAGTTTACAGGAACTATGTTCCAAACAAAGAAAGGTACAAACATTACTTACAGCGTTCGTTATCGAGAGGTCTCAGAACTTCCCCTATAATCTGGCCAACACTTTGAAGCGACTTCAAATCATCTTCAGTTTTCCCAAACTCCTTCTTAGCTCCTCGCAAGTTTTCTCGCACTGCAAAACCCGAAACAACCAAATTCAGAACCAAAACAAATTCCTCATACAGAAACCCACTGCCCAGAAACTAAATCAACCGAAATCAATATCTAGGGCACCAAAATCAGAACCCAATCGGCTCAATCGAAAATTGAAACCCTAGAAGAGCGAAAGGGACTAAAAATTAACGAATTGGAAACGATTCTAGTTCGCGATAGAAGAAGAGGGACTAGGGTTCGAATCTGACCTGCGCGGACTCGGGAGTCGAGCTCCTTGTGCTGGAGTAACCTCTTGCGGTAATCGTTGACGGCGTTGCGACGTCGTACGGCGTCCTCCGTCTCGGTCGACGTCATCGCGGCGGTGATGGGGTCTCGGAGAAATGAGACAAAAGGCTCTCGAGGCTTACGGGAGAAGAAGAAGAAATCTGAGAGCTGCTTCGGTCTTTTTTCTCTTTTAACTTGTAAGTGGGAGCTGTATTATAGCTAGTTATACTGATTTACTCTCCCTGGAAGATAGAAATTAATAAAAGATAAATAAATAAACAACAATATTAACAACGATAATTATTTGGATAAATTGTCGAAAAAATAATAATTAAGATAAAAAAATTACCCACAGAACATAAGGACAAACCTCCGATCTTGATCGAGTGACAAGAGACACATACATGTCCCCGCAGCTCTCACCTATAGATTATGAGCGACAAGAAATTTACATATGATGTCACACAAAACAGAAGTATTGGCAACATAGATCAAATATGGAGTGAGGCACAACCGCAAGCAAGCATTCACAATCAAAACCACACAACATGAGGCATTCTCAGAAACTCACTCATCAAAATATTATTCTTGACTGAGTAAGCTTACATTTGAAGTTACGATAGTAATCGGTGTACTATTTTCTAGTCCGATCGCATCCTCATCAGTTTTTGCTGATACCACATTATTTCCTTATCCTACTTTTATTTTTATAAGAGGTACTGGAAAACATTTTCTATCAATTTACACCAAATGTATGCAACGTTTGTTGCAGAGTGTTAATGTATAATTAATATGTTCTTGTGTTTTCCTGTATGGCTGATTTACCTAGGGTAGTTACAAATAATATACGGTAAAACAATATTTGATATTTATTTTTATTTGTAAGGATCTAATTCTTAATTTAAGCCTTTTTAATTGTAAATACTCAAAAAAGAAAAACTTATCATCCTCTGTCTTTAGCGGCGCTAGGGTATCGATGAACAACCAAACTTATCATCCACAGTTTTGAAGGCAGAACAAACAACAACCACCCCCAAGCTAGCACAAAAACCAACATATCTGGATCCTTCGTCCATCCTTGAGCCAAACTCCTGTAAGAGACTAAAAAGGCGTAGAGAAATGTCAAGAAGCAAGCGTCGGCGAAGCCCAAACAGCTGCCAAGACAAGGCTGCCACCGGACGAGATGGAATTTGCACTCATCGTTTAGCTAGGGTTTGGTCTGGGTCGGCGCTCTCACCCCTCTTTACTACTTTGTCACTTCCCCAACTTCACTAGTCTTATACTAATATGCCTGAGTATTAGGCACGTAGGGAGAGAACCATCACTTGCACAAAAGCCTGATTTAGCAACATATTATAGAAACAACTCTTGACCATTTCAAAGGTTGTCTCTCATTTTTTATGGATACATTTCAAAGTTAGTCTATGGCTCACCGTTAAACTTCCCTTGGATTTACTAACAATAGAGTATCAAATAAAACAAACTTCCATAGCAAAGGCAAAGATATATCTCTCCACAAATGATGCCACATTCTTGGGATTTCACAGCCTCTGTCGGCTGTCACCTCCTCCTCTCCACCTATAATCAACAAGAACAAGAACAATAACAGAATTAACTCTTGAAAAAAAAAAAACCCAGAAAAACATAAATACTAACCCAACAAAAGAAAAATAGCAGTTATAGATACAAAGAGCTTCTCTTGTTCAAGAATACATTCCCCAAGTTCTCTTCTTCTGCTCAAACCTCCTCACCCAGGAGGGATGGAGATAGAAAAGACACCACCCAACAAGAAGTATCTTTTTCTATCCTCCTTGTCATCATCATCGTTATCAACCAGATACATGATGGCTATCCTCCTGGTCTTTGTCTATGCACTTCTCTGCAACCCCACCATCGTCGTCTCCGAGCCTTCCTCCGCCGCCTTCGCCCCGCAAGACAACATCCTTATTGCATGTGGTGCCAAAGACCCTCCCAAGCTACCCGATGGAAGGGTCTTCAAGACGGATGCACAAGCCAATCAATATTTGAAAGCAAATGATGATAACAAGGTGTCTGATGAAAAGGCAGATGTGCCTTCTCCTCTTTTCACCTCGGCTAGGATTTTCACAAGTGAAGCCACTTATACGTTCCACATGGGAAGGCCTGGGTGGCATTTTGTTCGCCTCTATTTCTTCCCCGTTCAGAACTCTGTGTCTGATCTTCAGAAGGCAACCTTCAATGTCATGACAGATAAGTACACTTTGCTCCATAGTTTCAATTTCAATGAGGCCGCTAAAAACAACACCCACAAAACTCTTTTCAATGAGTACCTTCTCAACGTGACCGAACAACAATTCTCCATCAAGTTCTCTCCCGAGAACAACTCCGCGGCATTCATCAATGCAATCGAGGTGGTTTCAGCTCCTGATTATCTCATTGGGGACACGGGTAACAACCTTCAACCAATGAACCAGTTTCAAGGGTTGTCCAATTTTGGATATCAAACTATGTATAGGGTAAACATGGGAGGACCCTTGGTGACCTCGGTCAATGACACATTAGGACGAGAGTGGATACCTGACGAACAATTCATCAAGTCCAAGAACATGGCCAAAGCTGCCAAGGTTGAAAGTAAAGCTATCAAGTATCCTCAAGGGCTGACACCCCAAATAGCTCCACCATCAGTTTATTCAACCGCCGCGGAAATGGCAGATGAAGGTAATCAAAAGTTCAATGTAACATGGACCTTTCCGGCTGAAAATGCATATGGTTACTTGATCCGGTTGCATTTCTGTGACATTGTGAGCAAAACACTTAGTACCCTTTTCTTCAATGTCTACATTAATGGAAACGTGGCCATAAGTGAATTGGATTTGTCAGCAACCGTGAATGGTTTGGCAATTCCATTCTACAAGGACATTGTCGTCAACTCTTCATTGATAAACAACGATGGAGTCACGATCCAAATCGGTCCGTCTAAATTGCAGAATGGTGTTCAAGATGCTATTCTAAATGGTGTAGAGGTCATGAGAATGAGCAATTCTGTTAATAGTTTGGATGGAGAGTTTGGAGTCGATGGAAAAGAGGCAAACCCAAGTAGCGGAGGTGGGGTTCACAAGGGAGCGGTGGCTGCAGTCGGATTTGGTTTGATGTTTGGAGCCTTCATAGGGCTTGGGGCAATGGTGTACAAATGGAAGAAGAGACCTCAAGATTGGCAGAAAAGGAACAGCTTCTCTTCTTGGTTACTGCCTGTACATGCTGGAGACACCAGCTTTATGTCAAGCAAGAACTCTGTGGGAAAGAACATGTACTCTTCCACTATGGGTCTTGGTCGATTCTTCTCTTTCGCAGAGTTACAGGAAGCTACCAACAATTTTGACTCAAGCAAAATCATTGGTGTTGGTGGATTTGGCAATGTGTATATTGGTGTGATTGATGATGGGACTAGTGTTGCGGTCAAGAGAGGAAACCCTCAATCTGAACAGGGGATTACAGAGTTCCAAACGGAAATCCAAATGTTGTCGAAGCTCAGGCACAGACATCTGGTCTCTCTAATTGGCTATTGTGATGAAAACGAAGAGATGATCTTGGTTTATGAGTTCATGTCAAATGGGCCATTCAGAGATCATCTGTACGGTAAGGACTTGCCACCATTGTCATGGAAGCAAAGATTGGAGATATGCATCGGCGCTGCTCGTGGGCTTCACTACCTTCATACGGGAACAGCACAAGGCATCATCCATCGTGATGTTAAGACAACAAACATCCTTCTCGATGATCAGTTCACTGCTAAGGTTGCTGATTTCGGGTTATCTAAGGATGCGCCGATGGGACAGAACCATGTGAGTACCGCAGTGAAGGGAAGCTTTGGGTACTTGGATCCTGAGTACTTTAGGAGACAGCAATTGACAGACAAATCCGATGTCTACTCATTCGGAGTTGTCATGCTCGAGGCATTGTGCGCTAGGCCTGCTATCAATCCAGCACTTCCAAGAGAGCAAGTCAACTTGGCCGATTGGGGAATGCAGTGGAAGAGGAAGGGCTTGTTGGAAAAGATCGTGGACCCTCTACTCATCGGAACCATCAACCCTGAATCCATGAAGAAGTTTGGTGAGGCTGCCGAGAAGTGCTTACTAGAGCATGGTGTGGATAGGCCTACAATGGGAGATGTGCTGTGGAACTTGGAGTATGCCCTGCAACTTCAAGAGGCATTCACAGAAGCAAAGGGCGAAGACGATAGCGTTACCGCCAACGCCTCTGCTGATGCTGCAGCTGCCTCTCCAGCTGATGCTGATGCTGCTGCTCCTACAGCCGCAGCCTCGGTACCTCACCCAGCTTCTATCTTAGAGGAGGAAGAAGCTCCCCCTGCAGAACAGACTGTAAATGACCAATCTGGAACCGCTATGTTTGCTCAATTTTCTAACCTCAATGGTCGGTGAAGTTATGAAATTCTAGTCCCGTAGTAATTAACAAATTATACATGGTCTAGTACTTCAATGTAATTCATGAAGGAGCAAATTATAATGATGAACGTTCCTCTTTTTCTTGAAGTTGGGGGTTATTGAACTATTTATGCTTGTACAGTAATGTATGTGGAAAATGTGTAACATCTAGTACAATACCATTGTTCCTATACGTATAACTTTGGTATATATATTCAGTTCATTGTGTAGACTTGTAGCATAGATCATACATGAAACTGAAACTGCATTATTGGTATTGAACCGAATGTGATTGAAGTTGTAATAGATCTTCGTATAAAATTTTTTTTTTATAGATCTGAAAGGAATTGCTGACACTTGGACCTACGCAAACCACAAATCTAGAATCAATGAAGCTTTAATTAACACACACAAAAAATTAGAAACCAGGAAAAAAAAAAAAGGTAGTGCTTGAAGTTCTTGATAAGATATAAGATTTATGGTCTTAATTGTATGGTGGCATGTCATGTCACATAAACACATCATCAATTTCATAAATTATATTATTTTATTCTTAGGTAAAAATACATTCTTAACCTTAATAATTAATAAATGCTACATACTAATATGAAATATTTTCTTACCTTTTTAATATAAATGAATATATACCAAATTTAATTAGTTTATTAATAATGATGACCAAGTTAATAATCATACCAAATTAGGCTTTATACCCTAAATCAATTTCGTCAATTTATTAAAATTTCCTTCTCTCTTTGTGAATCGAAATTTAATTCTATTTTAATATTTTATTTTTGCAGTTTAAAATTATGATATATATATATAGCTGATGAAGGATAAAGTGTAAAGACAAAGATAGCAAGAGAATCATCATCATATTCATTGATAGGAACCTTTTATATAGAGAATTACAAAATATCAATATGGTAATGATAAGTAATACATAGTCTTATTCTAACTACATATCCTAATGGAATAAGACCAAGGCACACATATTGAATATCCTAGAATATTCCCCCTTATCCCGCGTGCCGGTATGCCTATGGTGCTGATATGTCGCCTTGTTAAAAACCTCGTTAAGAAACAAAAACTATGTGGGAGAAAAACCAAACTTTGATCGTAGGACAAAAAGAGTACAACGCACCCTTCACATTTTACAGTGACATGTATGTATGTGCTAGACTCCCCTTGAAGTTTGCACCTCCCTCTGATCTTTATATCAATCATAGGGCTCTTTCTGATTCTTACTAATCACGGAATTTTCAATAACTTAGCATGTCAATGCTCTTTAACATGTCTTCAAATGTGGCATTGGGCAATGATTAACTAGATCATGTCGTATTGTCCTCAAACATGATCTCTTACACTTACATCTTGAGGAGAATGCCACTTGTGAACCCAAAACATAAGTTTGTGCAAGAAATCAGATTTCCGCGTAGCATGACCTTCAGTTACTAGAACAGCCGTAACGTCATCTAGGAAAAACGTATGAACAATGTCAAGACTCACCCCGAATTTTACCATGAAGCCCGAAGTAAGTCTTTTAATGTCCACCTTCAAGGAAAATTTACTGAAAAACTACGCAAACCTCCCTTGAAATGAACAACCCTAACTCGGAAAATTCAAGAATTACCCTCCTATAACGAAACAACCAACCTCCAATTCATCCCATAAATATCCAAATAATATAACAAACTTCAACCTCCGAGAATTCGAAAAATATAGCATAAGTCTTAGCACACCACCGAAAAAGTATACGCTAACCCCAAGGGTAATCAAAGCTACTTAAAAACTAGAGGAAGCAAGAAAATACACTGGTAGGTTAAACAGGTAACCTACTGGTGAAAAGTGGTGGAGAAGTGGGTAACTATGCCTCGCCTCCTACTAGTACTAACTCGAACTCTGCAGACTGTGCATTTTTAAAACAAAAGGCCCAGGGGAAAATATTCGCAAATGTCAGAGTGAGTGGACAAAAATAAAAGAATAAATAAATAAAATAATTAACAAGATTTATGTTTTCCCAATTCAATTTCCAAAGAAATCGAATGCATGCCTTAAACGATAAATCTTTTATCTCATAAATATCGAGCCTCTTCAGCTCAAAAATATATACCAATATATATATATATATATATATATATATATCAAAATATGTGTGTATTTACACACGTCCATACTCCTTATATAATTATTTTATAGATTTAAAATAATTTATATTGGGCTACTACGCTCGCGCCTAACGCTCACATCACGCCTTAATGCGGTGATACACTACGTCATTAAGGTGGACGGACGGGTGTATAGATATGTGTCCATACCCCCTATATGAATTAAACACTCACATAGGGCTACTACGCTTGCATCTAACGCTCACGTCACACCATAATGAGGTTATATACTACGTCATTAAGGCGGACAGACACATATGGCTAGCAAGCATTTATATACATACTCTCCTCATAAATATATTTATAATTTACCGAAAAATCTCATTTTCGGTAACTCTTCAAAATAAATAAAATCGTTAAATAAAACTGACGTCAAATGCTTCAACAAAATAAATTACTCAACAATAAACAATTGCATGCATATTATTTAAAACAAAAGTCCACTCACTAATTAGGCCTAAGCCTGATGTCGGTCCGAGGCCTCTTCAGCTCGAGCCTCCTCACATCTTGTTTCAAAAACATAAATTAATCTCCAACTATATACCAACGCTTATATAAAAATAGGCAAAATTAAATGTGAGCCTTATCCACGATCATCCTTGCCCAACTTCGCCATTCTTAAATTGATACGGTCCAAACTTCACCACAAATACCGGCAGCCTTAAAAAAACCTTCTACAGCCTAACAACATTAATCTAACGGCCGGATTCTATCCAAATTAACTGCCAAAATACCAAACTTTGAAAAATCTCAAACTTATTCAAAACTCCTTCAAAAAATTTAAACTTCATACCATTACACTGATCCCCTTAATATTACACATTTAAAACCATGAAAATCCCCCTAACAGTGGCAGCCGGCGGCCGACTCCGGCGACTTCTAATGCCTACCAAAATTTAGCATAATCTTCCTCTTAACACGCACAACAACTTCTCTAACTAGCACAAACACTAATTTCAAGCCTAGATAGGGTAATCGAACCAAAATAGTAAATTGAGCCCTAGAGTTTCAATCAATGATTTCTCCTTACCTAGCACGAATAGCACCAAAACCATTCGAGAGATTGAAGCACGAGAGGAGGGCTTCCTCTTGAGCCCAGCAGCTCCGGCTATGGCAGCCGGAGGAGGGAGATCCATCGATAGAAAGCTACGGGTAGTGGTTTCTCTCTCACGGCGGCGCTAGGGAGGCTGCCACCGGTCCAGGAAGGAAGAGGGAACAAGGGCCAACCGATTGGGACCGGTGCGGTGGTCAGTAGTGGCCGGACAAAGGAGGACGGGCGCGGGAGACGTCCGGTAGAGAGACAGATTGTGAGAGAGTCGGGAGGGAGGAGAGAGAAGAGAGAGATTTTTTGGGCTTCTCTTCCCAACCCGGTCCAACACCACCAAATAAAACCCAATTTCAAAAATTAACACCCAAAAATAGTACACTAAAAAACTTATATTTTTACTAGTTAAAATTTACCATTTTTTTTCTGTTGTCACATCTTTCTCCTACGAATAATTTCTCCGAAATAATCGTCCATCATCACCCCTCTAGGGACCTTTGAAACTATAAACTCATTTACGAACACGGTAAGATTCTTATTAATACCAAGCTAGTAAATAGGGTAAAAATTATGAGTTGGGATGTGACAAACAAACCGTAAACGGTTTTGGAAACTAGACTCATTTAGCTTTCCAACTGTATATTACACATATTTTGGTTCATCAAGAGCTGTTCACAAAGTTCCATCAAAGTTGACTGTTTTGGCAAAATCCGATTCTCGGACAGGTCCGTCCTACTTTACGAAAATGGCCATAACTCATTAAATATGATAGATATGTTCAAATGGTTGATGTCCCTGGAAAGTAGACATAGAGAACTTTCCATTTTCCAGTGGGTGAGATTTCCTATAGATGCCGTGGAAGTTGACCTACAAAACTTGGCAGATTCTGATTTCGCTTTTGATGTGTCTTTCTTATGTAGGGATAGAATAAGCCTCAACCTTTCATACCATTAAGTATTGAAAAAAGAGTTACTGTCATTACATTGGCGTTGCGTGGGAGCATAGTTATACTTAGCTTTACAACTTTTCAAAGCGAATGAGATGTCAAGTCTTTCGTATTGTGTTGAGTATATTGATGCGTCTTATTGTACTTAGATTGGAACTTCATCACTTAACACATATTTTTCATCTTGGTTTAGACAAAACAACAGATCTCTCTTTAGAGCAAAGACTTTGACTAATCATAGGAGTATATGTAGGTCTCACTAGTTATAGAGCGCCTAAGCCGATTGATGGAAAACTATCATTAATACAGTAATCGAGTGTCTTATCGAGACCGTGTCTTCCCAAGATCTTTTTCATTCTAACTTTGGAGTTGATACATATTGGCATCTCTTGATCCATCAAGGGTCCATGTAAATCTGGAATGAACAAGCAAAGGCATAATTCACCATATCTCTTCCAAATCAAGGAGAGTCTATGTGCGTTCCAATACCTTTAGCAAACACGTGCTCCTGTGGTCTGGAGCCAATTGATTTGGATGAATGAAGTCTGTTTAAGACATTCATGTATATCTCTGATCTAATAGAGATGTTATTATGACCACATTCATAGGCTGCATGTTCAGTTATTCAGAAACTAACAAACTGACAAAGTAGTTAAGTGTAATGACATCCATTACGAGAGCATATCGCATTGTAGTTGACCCTAGTGCGTGTTAGTGAGAGACCTTGCGCCATAAGGTGAGTCTAAGCTCTTGTTCTCACTACGCTATCTAACGAAGGCAAAGTTGATAGGGTTTGGCTTGCCGTGTCGACATCACCTGCCCAATGACCTATCTCTTTGTTAATGTTGGATCGCATCTTTCCATTAGGCCAATCAAGTAAGTTGATATCCATCAACTAAAGGTGGTTCAATAGTATACTCATTATCCCACGTCCTAATGTACACTAGTGTAATACTTGTAGAGATCCCTATATGGATTGGATTTGACATTGAGGCGTCCCCCAACGATAATCATAATGCAGACTTCATGAGACGGATTTAAGTATCACTGATCAATGGATCAGGTTTTGCTAAGCTCGCTTTCTTCCTAGTGCGAGAAAATATCGAACTTAAGGGCCTCCCTCCTTTTGGGGAGCCACACGGCCTTGTGACACCAATTTTGCCACTATATGGCGTCACCATTTCACCATCTATGGTGATGGCGCCAAGACCAACTTCTTTGGTCGCGCCATGTCCAATAGGACATCAATCCTTGTCACTACTAGAAAAAGGTTCTAAGGTGACGAAATATTTTTAATTCATTACCTAAGAGAACACTTTAGTGATGAAACCGGTTTCGTCATCTAAGTAAGGTAAGGTATTATTTCGTCACTATTTTCGTCACCTTAGAGCTAACTTAGGTGACGAAAATATATTTTGTCATCTCAGTGATAGGGTAGGTGACGAAATATATCACCTAAGTTTTGAGCACTTAGGTGAGGGAAATATATTTCGTCATGTAAGTTGTAGGGTAGGTGACGAAACATTTTTTCGTCACGTAACAGATTACTGTGGTGACGAAATTATATTTTTCGTCACCTTACTAGACTTACTTTTATAACACTGATCTGTTTCCAGATCTACATCTCTCATTTCAAAACACTCCACAAAATCTCTCTCAAAATTTGCTTTGATTTTCAATACCCGGTGTGAAACCCTTCGAATCCGGTCTCTGAAACCTTTGTCTAGCTACCCATGCATTGATTTATAGTTTGGTATATTCTCTTTCTCCCTCTTTCTCCACCATATTTTTTCATGTTTTCCGATGAGTTTTTCGGCAAAGATTCCGGTCACAAGCACACATATGTTGTTAATATTGTTGGGTGATATGATTAGTAGTGCTGCTGATTGATATATATATATATTCATGTTGATTATATGCTTAATTGTGGATTCTTAAAGTTATATAGTTATTTTAATTTGTATTGATTAGAGTTAATTAGTTTAATTTGTTGATTATATGTTTTACTATTATTAGGTTTTGAGAAAATTATTTAATTATGTTGATTATATGTAAATATACTTAATTGTTTGGTTTTGTGAAAATTATTTGTGCATTCAAATGATTATATATGTTGTGTTTATTTTGTGATGATCGAATGTAAGAATATAAGATTATATTCTTTCATTCACCAAAATTTGAACCTTAGAAATCCCGTTTGAGAATCATCTAGTCACAATTGTGTTTGACAAAATGATTCTTGAATTGTCCCATTTTTGGACAGTTTAGGAGAACATGATTTTGTTCTGTAGTTTGTTGTTCTTGTCTTTTCGTTTTCGGTTGTGGGTATATGTTTCAACACTGTCTCTCGTTACCGTTCCTCGAGTGCATACTAGGTATAGTTATTTATGCACTAGAGGGACTGTAGGGAGATGCTGCCGAAATTTTCCCATATTGAAATCGAAAAGACAAGAATTACAAACTTAGAAACAAAATCGTGTTCTCCTGAGTGGGATTAAGACCCTAACCCGAGGCATAAGGTGAAGATCAAGCGATCGAATACGTGTTTTTGTTGTCGTGTTTTTTGAACTGCTATTGCTTAATTGTTGTTTTTATGACATGACATGGATAAGAGATGGATGCAGTATGACCGGGGGAACCCTGAATACCAACAAGGAATTCTAGATTTTTTGTTATTTGTACTTGAACATGCTAATGGCAGAACTGTACACTGGTGTCCGTGTGTTGAATGTCATAATACTAAGTGGAAGATGATTTACGAAATCCACAAACACCTGAATATAAGACGTATTATACGTAGTTATACTACATGGAGTCTACACGCTGAAACATTAGATAATGAACCTACCTTGGAAGAAATCCGAGCGGGACACTTTCAACATGCTAGCTCATCCACCAGTAGTTTCGACCCTTACGTGGATCCTTCTCTGAACATTATACTTGATGCTTTTCCTTCATTTGCTACAAGACATGAGGAAGAGGTTGTTTACGATACCACTGATGCAAACCATGCTTTTTCAAATGTTGACAATGGTGATTACAATAAGTATAACATGCTGCTTGCTAAAGCATAGACCCCATTGTACCCTGGGTGTAAAGTAACTGTCTTGGGTGCCATCATCACACAGATTAAAACCAAAGTTGATAGCAATTAGTCGAATGTGTCGTTTAACTGTAACTTGGTAAATATTAAGAAGTTGCTTCCTCCAGAAAACAACTTTCCCCACAGCTTTGATGAGGTACAGAGTATGTTGAAAGATCTTGTCCTCGATTATGAGAATATCGACGCATGCAAGAATAACTGCGTTTTGTTTTATGTAGTTGTCAACAAAGACCTGGATTACTGTCCAGTGTGCAAAGCGTCGAGGTGGAAGTCATCATCTTCTTCATCTAAAAAGAAAATGATTCCAAAGAAGGGGCTTCGTTATTTCCTATTGATTCCTAGGTTGAAGCGTAAGTACATGTCTTCACACACTTCAGAAAAGATGAGATGACACAGGGTAAAGAGGAAAAATGATGACACTCTTAGACACCCTACAGACGGAGAGGCTTGGAAATCATTTGACATATCATTTCCTGATTTTGCAGCAGACATTCAAAATGTAAGACTTGGACTTGCAACAGACGAGTTTAATCCTACAGGAAACATGAATTTGTCTTATAGTATTTGACCTGTTATTGTTGTGGTGTACAACCTACCTCCATGGATGTGTATGAAGAAGGAATTTAGTATGCTGACTTTGTTAATTCCAGGTGGTTATTCTCTAGGAAAATGTCTTGATATGTACATGCATGAGACCATTGATTGACGAGTTAAAAAAATTATGGGAAAATGGTGTCCCTACTTTTGATTGGTATAGTCAAACTTCATGCATGATGAAAGCAACAGTGGTTTTCGTCAGCTAAGTAACCTGGTGACAAAACATTTTTCGTCACCTAACCATATTTGCGTAAAAATAATTTTTGTCAGCTAAGTAACCTAGCGACGAAATAATTTTAGTCATCTAAGTAACTTTGCGACGAAATTGTTTTCGTCATCTTAGTAATCACTAAGATGAAGAAATACATATTTTCGTCACTTAAGTTCTCTCACCACCGCCCTTAGGTGACGAACCTTAGATGAAAAAAATTTCGTCGTTTCAGTTCTTACATGATGACATAAACTCTTAGGTGACGAAATATTTTCGTCACTTAAGAACTTTTTTCTAGTAGTGTGTAGACATATTTGCAGCATGTGGTCTCGTTACTTTAACACTTTAAGCATTAAGGATCAAGATGAGACTTAGTGGGCACAAACCACAAAAATTTACGTCGTTCAACTTAAACACTAATGTTTTTATCTCCCCCTAATGGCGGGAATAATGTCTTATCAAAGTTACAATCCGCAATATAGCGGTGAAAGAGATCGCCTGAAAAGGTTTCTATATATGCGGATTAAAAAGTTGGAGGTTCATATCTCACCAACTTCAGTACTTATTCATCTCAAATGACCAATCATTGTAATGGCAGTGCGATTTGACACCTAGAAATAACATCTAGCCGAGCTCAAGGATTGGAGATCCGTTTCAATCCTGCCGAGCTCAAGGATTGCAATTTCATGTCAATCCTCGTATACAGCCACGAGCTGTAGTACAAAAATATTCAATGATGGTGGGTCGTAGATGAATAGTAAAGCTGCATGTAAATATTGCATAGCCCCAAGACGCAACAGAAAGATTGGTGCGCATCAATAATGTTCGAGCGACAAGCTAAAGTTGCTTGGTCGTAACCTCGGTGAGACCATACTACGTGTGAACATGGGGTACAAGACACTTCAACTTATATCCTGATAAACTTCTTTAAAGAATGGGTAGTAAGCCCGTAGAAGTATAAGCAGTAGATAATAGTGTAACATGTGATCAATGTGTTAACACTTCAACCAACACCATAAAGCATAAAAAAGTGTCCGTAAGTTGGTTATATCTATCTACATAGTTTGATGTAAGAATGAAATGTTCACTTTTGTGTCATTTAGCGTAGGAGCACTACCAGAAGAAAGGCTTTAGCCGACGAAAAAAAAAACTAGGCCGACGAAGCATTTTTTCGTCGGCTAAAGTCCACTTTAGCCGACGAAATTTTCTTTCGTCGGCTAAGTTAAATTTTCGTCGGCTATGGTAAACTTTAGCCGATGAAAAAAAAATTTTGTCGGCTAAAGAATTTATTTCGTCGGCTAAAGTTCACAAACTATGGCCGATGAAATATTTAAAAGTTTAGCCGACGAAATTAATATGTCGTCGGCTAAAGTGCTTTAGATTTGCGGATCTGGACAGCAGCAGCTCATCTGGGGAAAAAAACGGGAGAAGAAAAAAAGGGAGAAAAAGTTTGGGTGTTATCGAAATCTGTCCATAATTAGTTTGTGGAGCTATATATAGGTACGTATATGTATATATATGTTGATTAATTGAGTTTTATTTGAGTTGATCGATTTGAAGTGTGATTAATTGAGTTTATTGATTTTGATTGTGATTGAGTTGATTAATTTTGAGTACGTTGGATGTATATATATATGTGTTGATCGATTTGGTTGATGATTTGAATTGATAATATATATGAATTAATTTGTTGTTAATAAATAGTAGATATATATATATGTTAATTAATTTATAATATTATTGTGTTGATATGGTATGAAGTTGTTGATGATATATATGAGTTCATGATGATTTTGTGATGATGTTGATATATGATTTTGATTGTGATCGAGTTAATTGATTTTGAGTATGTTGGATGTATATATATACATATATGTTGATCGATTTGGTTGATGATTTGATATAATATATATGAAGTTGTTTATAATTAAGTAGTAGATATATATATATATATATATATATATATGTTAAGTAATTTATAATATTGTGTTGATGGTATATACCACAATGATGATTTTGTGATGATGTAGATATATATATGTATAATATTGTTCTGTAATTATTAAGTATATATATATGTGTGTGTGTTAATTAATTTGTTATTAATTAGTTGTAGTACGTAGAATATATACTAAATGAATTGAGATTTTATATATGGCATGAAATTTCATTAATAATTAGCTAGCAGCGTTATAAATATATATTTTGTTATATTTTCAGGATATGGATAAGAGTTTGATTTCGTTTCCAAAATGAGACAAAAGATACGGTGCAGGAGTTATGAGTTTTATAGAATATGTGCTGGCTAATGCTAACGGGAATACAATTTTCTATTGCCCGTGCACGAAATGTCAGTGTCGCAGCGATATGCATCGATTTCCCATTGACAAAGTATGACAGCACCTGAGGAGTAACGGGTTTTGGGAGAAGTACACATGTTGGTTATATCACGGTGAAACATCATCAGGGAGTCCGCATGATCATGGCCAATTTTCTGAGACGGGCAGTACTAGTACATCCAACGATCCAACAACGGCATTCATCAACGACATGTTTCCTTATGAGAGCGGTGTATGCACTCAAGGACAGTATATGCCTGACCCGGTGCAGCCCTTCCCTAGAGCTGTGAACACTGCTGGTATTGAAAAGTACAACAAACTGCTTGCTTTCTAACAGACCCCTGTGTACCCCGGTTGTCCAGAAGTCAACCAGTACGTCTATACGTACGAGAGGGCATATCCTGACTCCCAAGAGGATATTGTAAGTCACCTTACGTTTTTAAATTTTTAAATTTATGTAAAAATGTTAATTAATAATTTTTTTCCTATCCATATAGGCGATGGTGAGGAGGGAGGCTAGTGACGAGGTCATGAGTGCCTTAGTGAGGGAGACATGGCAAAACACGCAGGAGGAAGAGATGTCCGAAGCCATGTCCCGGATCGACACTTCGGATCCGACGATTGGGGCGAGGATCATGGGCACAGCCTTCCCACCGAGAGCAAACAACATCTACTGCCGGGGTCTAGGAAAGAGAGGCGAGGGGGTCCTGAAGACCACTCTAGGATTTCAACGAAAGGCAGCCTCGACCAGCAGCAGGACCACGTCCACGATCAACAGGACGACTCAGCTAGAGTCGGAAGTTCAGAGACTACGAGAACAACAAGCTGCTCAGGCTGCCTCGCAGGCAGCCTATATTGCCTTTAATGCCGCGCAGGAAGCCTATGTTGCCGAGATACATGCCATCCAGCAGGCCCAGCAGCAGCAGATGTTCCAGTACATGCAGGAGTTTATAGCTGCCCAGATTCACGGACTTTCGCCTCCGCCCATGCCGCTACCCCAGCCACCGCAACCTCTGCCGCAACCTCCGCAGCAGCCCCCAGAAGCGAATATTAATTTAGACGATAAAGAATTTATGTAATTGATATATACTTTTATGTGTTTGATACTTTTATGTAATTGATACTTTTATGTAATTGATATATACTTTTATGTGTTTGTTGTTGGTCATATGGAATTGTTTTGGTGTATTTTGCAGCTTGCTTGGAATGGTAATTCAGAAATTTTGGGGTTTTTTTTTTAGTGGAATGGACTTATAGCCGACGAAAAAAGCCTTAATTCGTCGGCTAAAGTTTTTTTTTTTTAAATAAGTTTTAGCCTACGAAATATGCTTTAATTCATCGGCTAAATCCCTATAAAGCAGACGAAATATAGTATATTTCGTCGGCCATATGTGTTTTATATTTTTTTATTACAACCTTTAGCCGACGAATATTTTAAATTATTCGTCGGCTAAAGTTTGGAAGATAACCGACGACACAAAATGTCGTCGGCTAAGGTATGGACTATAGCCGACAAAAAATTCGTCAGCTAAAGTATGGACTATAGCAGACGACATTATTTCGTCGGCTAAAGTTTGGACTATAGCCGACGAAATAATGTCGTCGGCTAAAGTCTGGACTATAGCAGACGACATTATTTCGTCGGCTATAGTCCATACCTTAGCCGACGACATTTTGTGTGTCGTCGGCTAAAGTCATCACATACGACCCTTTCCCGACGACACTATAGCCGACGAAGGTTCGTCGGCTAAGATCTTAGCCGACGAATTTTTTTAACAGGCCGACGAAAATTTTTCGTCGGCTAAAGTACTTGTCCTTGTAGTGGAGGGTCTTACTCCTAATTTAGCTAAAGAATAGGCTTTCAAAACGAGTAATGAGCATTGTAAGGGACCAATGAGACATCGAGGATGACCACCAGGAAGTTAGAGTTGTGTTCGGCTGAAATCAATGTCCCCCGGGTGCTGCCATTTACAACCATGGTGTCACCATCATGCTTCATGGAGAAGCTAGATCCCAAATGTCTTTGTTTTGAGTGGAAGAATGGATGTCCATGAGAATTTCTCAAAATTTAGACCATTATATCTCTTCCAAGATGACCGATTTGGTCAAACCAAAGCCTATATGAGTCGGTGTTCCAAATATCATGTTTGGCGACAACATGTGATTCGATATTCGAATCGTAATGACATACAGTCTACTAGATTGACTCATAAACTTCTCTAAGATGCATTTCAGTCTGCATTCATGAGAAGGTATACACAAAAGAACTCTGGTTCATTCTTACAATGTGTTTTCAAATGAAAACTATTAGCAGTAATGTCTTTAACGCTCAATATGGTTCGGTTGCCTCTCAATGCATAGAGGGCATCTGTGACTTTGATCATGGTTTCATGAGGCATCAAGATTCAAGCTAAACCGCGTCCCTGAATGACCGGTATGATTCAATCATTGTAGTCACAGAAGATTTACAAGGCACAAAATCTAAAGATAGTTGTTTGTTCCTTAGAATGTTGTGAATAGTTTCACTATCTGCGAAGCACTCAATGTCTCTATGACAAAATTCTATAAAATGGACTAGATAGAAGAGTAAATAGTTCCACTTGAACCATTTAGAAGGATTGAAAGAAGCTACAAAAAGCTGCAATCTCGAGAGTGCATAAAAATTTCTGTGTAGAATGACCTTTGCACACTAAAACAGCCATAACTTCTTCGTTAAAATAGATATGGATGAACCATGAAAATTTCTGAAAACTAGACTCGTAAAGATTTCCAATGATATAAAGTTCACTATCTGGTTGGTCCGGAGCTATTCACAAAGCTCAAACGAAATTGACTGTCCAGAAGGGACAGATTGCTGTTTTTCACAGAATTGGCCTGTGCGAAGCTGTGAAGCTTACAGGTGGCGTGTAAGCTTTTGCCTTAACCAAAAGTGACATGTGTATGATGAAAACCAAGTCCTTTCATTCATTCCAAGGTCGTAAACTCCATGACTAGTTTGCAAAAGCTCTTTGATATGAACACAAACTAACTCAGAGGACTCAGAGGATTCAATCATGATGATGATTGCCTAGTTTTGAGAAGTCTTCAACATTTTTTACAAGACGGAAATTAGTTTAATTGTGTATGAGGATCCAAAATTAAAAGCTTTTGGTAACTCTAAATCAATATAACCAGACATGTTCGTGGAGGGTCGGTAATGCGAGGCACACTTGAAACCACTATCTCCTTAATTTCGGACAATTCTAAGACATCACACTAAGCTTGGATGAGCCTAGTTGAACAATTGATGATGGAAAATTAGCAATAGGGTAGAAGACTTAACCGAAACACGTTGGCGATCCTCCTTGGGATGCAAGGCCGTGTATCATCTTCACTTGGAATAGACCAAAACGGCACAATCTAACCATGTAGATTGTAAATATGTCATGCTTCTAAAGAGGATGTAAAAATGTACATCTTGTTTGTAAATTAAAACAAACCATAAGAGGAGAATAGTTTCATAACTTCGAAAAAATTATCAAGGCATTCATTATTGCTAATGTTAGTACATTAAGGTCTCAAATAGACGAAGGACGTCGATACAACACCTTATTACATATTGCTTGGAAAAAAAATCAATGTCTAGCCAATGACGTCAAAGTCAGGGGTAGCTAGAGCTGGATCCGAATCTTTGGAATTCATGATCATGAGGATGACGTTATTGTCCTCATATTGATTTTCCATACCTTTTTATATGCATTTTTATTTTGAAGGAGAGCTCGACAACTCTTGAACTAGTGATTCGGAGATCCACAACGGTTGCATTATTATGAGCTGGCATGAATAATTTTGACAAATTGGTGTCTAGATCGGGAGTGTCACCATTAGGGCCGGCGACACCTCCCCCTCTTTTCTAGACATTGGCACGGCGCTTTCTGTCGTTGCCATGACCCATATTATTATCCCTACATTAGAGAACAATCCCAAATACGTTTATCGCATTAGTGTATATAAAATTCTCGTTTGCAATTGTATGATCAAAATTATATATGTACATATATATATATATATATTTCATAAGAATTCGTGTTTTTAAACAAGTATATTCTTAAAAATATATGTATTTTCACACTATATGTTACGTTCAATCTAAGCATGATAATGATGAAAAGGAAAAGAGAAAGAAAATACTAGAAATAATTTAGAGTCATTGGATTTGGAATGATAAGATTGTATTTTTGCTTAAGAACGACATGACCTAATCTTTTTAATTAGCGATTTGTCTATGTGATATAACATGCCGCCTAAGATTAAGTTCATAAATCTTAATTAATAAGGCCAAAAATCATTTTAAAAAAAAATGTATAGGAATGTGCAGCAGAACCATACGAGGAAGCCGAAAAGCTTGTTTTCTTTTGCATGGCAATTAGCGACCTAAACGACGACATCGGGTTCGGAATCACCATGCACCACCTCCTCCTCCTCCCCTTCGGGATTGGCTACACTGTCGTGGACGACTCGGCTGGCCTTGGAGCTAGTGGCAAAGATCAACGAGGCCGCTTTTCGCCCTGACGGCACCGTCAACCGCCGTCTCCTAAACCTCGTCGACTTCAAGGCCTCACCCAAGTCCGCAAACGGCGTCTCCTCCTCCGACGTGGTCGTGGACCCCACTCGCGATCTCTGGTTCCGCCTCTTCTTCCCTGAAGTCGAAACTGAGTCCTCCTCTCTTCCCGTTGTTATTTACTTTCACGGGGGTGGCTTTGCAAACTACAGCCCGTCCTTCATTCCTTACGACTCCCTTTGCCGAAAGGTCGCCGGGAAACTCCCCGCCGTCGTAGTTTCCGTCAACTACCGTCTCTCTCCTGAGCACAGATACCCTTCCCAGTACGACGACGGATTCGACGTCGTGTCCTTCCTCGACCAAAACAACGCCGTCCTCCCCAAAAACGCAGACAGTTCACGTGTCTTCCTAGCCGGGGACAGCGCCGGCGGGAACCTGGCTCACCACGTTGCCGTACGCTTCTGCCGGGAGAGTTCGAGGCTTCGGAGGTTAAAGTTGATCGGGTTGATAGGGATACAACCGTTCTTCGGCGGCGAGGAGAGGACGGAGTCGGAGATGAGGCACGAGAAGGATCCGATGCTGTCGGTGGCCCGAACCGACTGGATGTGGAAGGCATTCTTGCCGGCTGGGTCGACCCGGGACCATGAGGTGGCGAACGTGAGCGGGCCGAACGAGGGCATGGACATTTCGGGTATGGGGTTTCCGGCGACCGTGGTGTTCATGGGGGGAGAGGATCTGCTTCAGGATTGGCAGAGGAGGTACTGTGAGTGGTTGAGGAAGATAGAGGCGAAGGTGGTCGAGTATCCGAGAATGTTTCATGGCTTCTATGTTTTTCCAGAGTTGCCTGGCTCCCATTTCCTCCTAGACGTTGAACAAATTGCAAGATAATATATATTTTGGTTAAAAATTCATACTTTAGCAGTAACCTACTTGTTAGCTGGATTGTTTGATTATCATGCTAAAGATGCAAAGTTCTATGCTCCATCATATTTATGTTTGCTCCCAAAATTTTATAATTAACAGCTTCATTAGGATGACAATGTAGTGCTTCGCTATGAACATCAAATCCTGGTAGAGGATTCTTTAATAAATAAAAAAGGAATTGTTGCATAGCATGTTGCAGATTATAAAGTTTTCTTTGCTGGTGCTGACATAAACTTGCCTTAACATCTAGATGCTGCCTAAAATTATCTCAAGTTAAAACTTACAGAATATACATGCTCACTTACTCATTAAAATTAACAGGCCAATTTATATAATCATTCATGTAGTCCTCCCACAGATTTTCGGCTGCTTATGATCTATTATCTTTCACTACTTTTCTTTGCTCAAAGTTCAATGGCTCTTGTAAGTTGCTCTTTTCAACATTAGTTATTCCATAGAGATTAACTAATTTTTCATGTATTTCTACTAAATTTATTGTATGTCTCTAACAAGGAATTATGCTCTGTCGACAGACAATCTTGATCAGCTCCAAAACTATCGATTTGAAAATGGAGGAGATTTATGGTCTTGTTATAGTCTATAAACTCTTACTCTAGTGCTTTGACTAACTTCTCATGTCCTATAACCATATTTGGTAGCTGGTTTCTAAGACTCTAGAAATTATCTAATAAAACATTTTGCTCAATTAGTAGTTGCTCAAGGGTGTTATACTTATATATTCAGGATTAATTACTTCCTGAATATGGATATTACCATAGATATGAGTGGGAATTGCATGTTGCTCTTAATTAAGGCATTGTTGTTACGGTCATTGATTGAAAAACTTGCTGAGGTGTTGCATTGAATGGTACATAGTTAGATGCTCCCCTATTGCTCAAAGATGTTGATATTGATGCTCTTGAGAATTGCATATCTGTATCAAATAATAAGTCTTGATAAAATATATGCTAATGTATTATCATTTCCTTTAATATGCTCAAATTCAGGTTTAAACCCATTTCCTGTAATTGAATCTACAAAATTTACCCATCCACGGGGTGCTTGCTTATTAGTTGTAATTTTATTGTAACGAGAAACAACATTTTAACAATCACTTCTAATGGTAAATATTTCATTATATAAGAATAAAGAAAACGCTTCAAGGAAACTCCACTGCGTTACGTGGATGCAGTATGCAACCTCATGCAAACTCTCATGTTTGGTGAACATATTCTCATGCTCAGGTACAAGCTCTCACAATGATATTAAAATCCTTACAAACTCTTATGTAGAAGAGACAAAGTCCTTGGTCAATAGGTCATTTTCGTCATTTGGAGACTCACACAACGTACTACCTCCATTTACCCCATTGTGCACTAACCAATTTGTATACTATACCGACTTATATAGCAGAACTATATCTTTCCGATACGATCTGACCAGGGGCGGAACCACTTGAAAGGTTTGTTGGGCTATAGCCCAGACCAGAATTGTTATAATAGATAAGACACATATATGTACCACCACATGCACAAAGTTGAATTTAGTTCAGTTGGTTGAGAGGAGTGTACTATTCTCATTCATTCATCGGTTCGAGTTTCAATGAAGGCATTTCGTGCCCTTTTACTTTGATGTTTCTCTGATTTTTTTTTCTCCTTATTTTTTACTTTTGTTTCTATTTTCTCTTCTTTTTTTAGGGCATCTCTCACAATTGGTCTAAAACTCAAACCTAAATTCAAATTTTAGGTCACTCAAACCTATAATTATTCATATAGATTTTGCATCTCTAACTCATTGAAACTCAAACCTATTTAATCATTTTATATTACTATTCAATCACATATGGTGTCACGACCCGTCCCGAATTTTACCCCGAAACCCGAGATGAGTCCTGCGGGGACCAGCTCCAAGGAAAATTTATCGAAGACTCGGTAAACCTCCCTCGAAAATGGACAACCCTAACTTAGGAATTTAAGAACCACCTTTTTAATCCAACATAAATAAATCCTTCGCTACATTCCAAAAGTAGCCAGAATACACAACTACACCGAAGAATTCCAAAAGTATTCAGAGCTACTAAAAAATAAAATAAAATACAGCGAAAGCTAACAAACCCCTAATAGATTAAACATGTAACCTACTGGCGAAAATGTAGCTGATAGATGAGTCATTATGCCTCGACGTCTCCTGCTAGACCTCACGTGAACTCTACAGACTGTGCATTTTAAAAAAAACAAAGAGCCCAGGGGAAAAATATTCAACACGTCAGAGTGAGTGGAAAAAACGATTTCCGTCAACAAATAAATATTTCCCCAAAATGCTTTCATCAGTGGCAAAATACAAAGGCTCCACTGGAAAGATTCTGAACTAGGGTCCAGCCTGGCTAGACTCCCAAAATTTAAGAAAATGCCTCTCAGACCTGGATATTATATATAGTATATATGCACACTAGCTTGACCATTTACACGATATCTATGAACAACTTGAATAAAGTAGATATCATACAAAGCTACTATGCTTACGTCTAACGCTCACATCACCCCACACCGGAATTGTACCTCGCATATGGGGGAAAGCGGCCGAGTGGTAATATATACGTGCTTACTCCTTGTACGAAATCTTTGAATAAATAAATGCGAAATTAGAAAGTCGCACAGGGCTACGACGCTCGCGTCTAACGCTCACATCACCCATACCGGAATTGTACCTCACGTATGGGGGAAATCACGTATAGCTAGCTAGCATTTAATCATATACATACTATTCTCATATAAGAGTATAATCACCGAAATTCTCAATTTCGGGAAATATCCAGCAACAGAAAAATCATTCAAAACGATAAAGCATATCGAACACAATATTTAAAACAAAGGTCCACTCACAGGTTAGGCCAAAGCCTGATGTCGGCCGGAGGTCTCTTCCGCTCGAGCCTCCTCACTTCCTGCTCCATATAAATAAAACCTTAAATAAACACCGACGCTTAAAGCAAAACATGCATAATTAAATATGCTTCGCACTCAACCAAGCCTAACACTCCAAAATCTTAAATCCACTGCCAACCTCAAAACTCCACAAATTTTACCGACATCCTCAAAATCACCTTCCATCAAATAAAATCCAATGGCCGGATTATAAATTAATAATCCGCCAAAAATACCAAACTTCAACAATTCTTAAACCTATCCAAAACTTCTCCAAAAATTCTAAAACTTATTCCATTAAACTCCTCATATTTTTCTCCACCAAAAACATTTACTCGGCGGCAGCGCCGGCGTCAACTCCACCAGTCTAGAACTGCAGCTGGGTTGGAGACCGACCGTTTGGGAGCGGTGCGACGGGCTGGGGTGGCCGGACGGCGGCGAACGGCGGCCGGGAAGTTTTCCGGGTGTAGAGAGGGGAAAACCGGGTGCGGGAGAGAAGAGAGAGAATCGGGAGGGAAAGAGAGAAAAGAAAGGGGAAACTGATTTGGGCCTTTAGCCCACCCGGTCCAACAACTCCATATACCCATTCCAAAATTCAACACCCCAAAATAATACCCCAATTCAATACCCCAATAATACCCCATTTTTTACCGTGGTCAAAATTTCTTCCTTAGAATAATCCCACAAAATAATCGTCTCCTACACCTCTCTGGGGATCAATTATATTTTTCACTTATTGACGAACATGGTAAAATTCTTATTACCACTATGCCAGCAATAAAGGTAAAAATTATAAATCAGGGCGTGACAATTCTCCCCTCCTTAAAAAAAATTTCGTCCTCGAAATTTACAAACATGCTACTCAAAGAGATAAGGAAACTGCTACCTCATCTGCTCCTCTGACTCCCAAGTAGCTTACTCTACTTGGGGGCTTCTCCAAAGCACTTTGACGAGCGAAATTGACTTGCTCCTAAGCATTTGCTCATTTCGGTCTAGAATCTGAACCGGCTCCTCTTTATAGGACAAATCCTTCTGCAAACTAATCGGCTGCTCTTCCAGCACATGAGAAGGATAGGCAATATACTTGCGAAGCATGGATATATGGAACACATTATGTATCTTGGACAACTCCGGAGGCAAAGGACCGATAGGCAAGAGAGCCAACTCGCTCTATTATCTCATAAGGCCCAATATACCTCGGACTAAGCTTCCCATGCTTGCCAAAACATACTACCCCTTTCTAAGGAGATAGTTTCAGGAACACCCAATCACCTACTTGAAACTCAAGGTCCTTCTTGCGGACATCTGCATAACTCTTTTGTCTACTCTGAGCAGCCTTGAGTCTATCCCTGACCACCTTGATCTTCTCATTTATGTCATGGACAATCTCAGGACCACAAAGCTCTCTTTCTCCGACTTCATTCCAACATAATGGAGAACGACACTGCCTCTCATATAGTGCCTAAAAGGGAGCCATACCGATACTTGAATGGAAGCTGTTATTATAGGCAAACTCCATTAAGGAAAGGTTCTTATCCCAACTGTCAAGACCCGCCCTGAATTTCACCCTGAAACCCGAGGTGAGTCCTGCGGGGACCACCTTCAAGGAAAACTTACCGAAGGACTCGGCAAACCTCCATTGAAAATGGACAACCCTAACCCGGAAAAATTAAAGAACACTTTTAACCAATAATATAAATCTCCCACTTAATCCAAATAACCAAATAAAATAATACACAGATTTTTTTCCGAAAGTATTCAGAGCTACAACAAGAAATACAGCGGAAGAAACTAGAAATCCTAGTGATTAAACAGATGACCTACTGGTGAACAGTAGTAGAAAAATGAGTGACTATGCCTCGTCTCCTCCTTCTAGACCCCACATGAACTCTGCAGACTGGGCATTTAAAAACAAAGGAAAATCCCAGGGGAAAATATTTCATCACTTCAGAGTGAGTGGACAAAATAATCACAACATCAATAATATTTCCCCAAGAAATTTAACAACACAAACGACTAGTTCTGGCTAGTCCCCAAATCATAAACAAAACAGCCTCTCAGGCTCAATTTATAAAATATATATCAGTATGTATTAATCACTCGTATGCTCCATGTATGCTATCTATGAATAAGCTTTAAATTAGATAGTCACACCAGGCTAATACGATTGCGTGTAACGCTCACGTCGCTCCATACTGGCATTTTTCCTCAGAATGGGGGATAAAGACCGAGTGGTTATAAATACGTGCTTACTCCTTGTACGATTTCTATGAATGAATGTGAAAACATAGAATAATCTTAACAAGTAGAAAATCGTACAAGGCTACTACACTCGCGTCTAACGCTCACGTCACCCTAACTGGCATTCGTCCTCAGAATGGGGGCTGCCAGGTATAGCTAGCTAGCATTCTCTCTCATACATACTATTCTCGGAATTTTGCCTCGCGTATAATCACAGAAATTCTCAATTTTGGGAAAATATCCAACAAAGGAAATTATTCAACAATAAAACAATTCAAACACATTATATAAAACAAAAGTCCACTCACAACTTAGGCCTAAGTCTGATGTCGGTCGGAGGTCTCCTCTGCTCGAGCCTCCCCGCGTCCTGTTCCAAACATAAATAATTCCTTAAAATAAAACACCGACAAAACATGCATAATTAAATATGTTTCGCTCTCAACCAAGCCTAACACTCCAAAATCTTAAATCCACTGCCAACCACAAAACTCCACAAATTTTACCGACATCCTCAAAACCACCTTCCACCAAATAAAATCCAATGGCCGGATTATAAATTAAAAATCTGCCAAAAATACCAAACTTCAACAAATTTCAAACCTATCCAAAACTCCTCCGAAAATTCTAAAACTTATTCCATTAAACTCCTCACATTTTTCTCCACCAAAAACATTTTCTCGGCGGCAGCCAGCGACCAACTCCAGCGACCTCCGATGGTCACCAAAATTTGACAGCATCTTCCTCTCAACCTCCTCTAAAACATTCCTAACTACTACAAACTCCAATTCTAAGCCTAAGCACATCAATCGAACTGAAATACACAATAAAGCCCTAGAAATTCAAATTCTGATTTCTCCTTACCTAGCTCGAGACGGAGCGAGCCCTTTGGAGGGATTGAAGCACGGAAGGAGGGCTTCCTTTTGAGCTAAGGCTCACCGGCTATGGCGGCCGGAGGAAGGAGTTCCGGCGAGAAAACCGATTCGGCAGTCGGAGCTTCCAGGCGGCGTTTCTCCCTCACGGCGGCGCTAGGGAGGCTGCCACCGGTCTAAGATTGCTGCTGGGTTGGAGACCGACCGAACGGGACGGTCCAACGGCGAACGGAGGCCGGACGGCGGCGGATGGCGTCGGAAACTTTTCTGGACAGAAAACGAGCTCGGGGAGGAACCGGGAGGAGAGTGAGAAAGGAAAAAAAATTGGAAATCGGGCCTTTGACCAAGCCCGGTCCACAACTCCATTAAAAACCCAAACCAAAAATTTAACACCCCAAAAATAATACCCTAATAAAATTACCTTTTACTAGCAAAAATTACCAATTTTTACCGTCGTCAAAATTTCTTCCTTAGAATAATTCCATCAAAATATTAGTTCCTTAACACCCTCTGGGGACTAATTAAATTACACATTTAGTGACGAACACGGTAAAAACTCTTATTACCACTATATCAGTAATAAAGGTAAAAATTATGGGTCGGGGCGTGACAATTCTCCCCTCCTTATAAAAATTTCGTCCTTGAACTTTACAAACTCGCTACTCAAAGAGATAAGGATATTGCTGCCTCATTTGCTCCTTTGACTCCCAAGTAGCTTCCTCTACTTGGTGGCTTCTCCAAAGCACTTTGACGAGCGGAATTGACTTGCTCCTTCCGATCTAGAATCTGAACCGGCTCCTCTTCATAGGACAAATCCTTCTGTAGACTAATCGGCTGCTCTTCCAGCACATGAGAAGGATCGGCAATATACTTGCGAAACATGGATACATGGAACACATTATGTATCCTGGACAACTCCGAAGGCAACGCTAACCGACAGGCATGAAAGCCAACTCGCTCTATTATCTCATAAGGCCCAATATACCTCGGACTAAGCTTCCCACGCTTGCCAAAACGTACTACCCCTTTCCAAGGAGATAGTTTCAGGAACACCCAATCACCTACCTGAAACTCAAGGTCCTTCCTGCGGACATCGGCATAACTCTTTTGCCTACTCTGAGCAGCCTTAAGTCTATCCACGACCACCTTGATCTTCTCATTTGTGTCATGGATAATCTCAGGACCACAAAGCTCTCTTTCTCCGACTTCATTCCAACATAATGGCGTACGCCACTGTCTCCCATAAAGTGCCTCAAAGGGAGCCATACCGATACTCGAATGGAAGCTGTTATTATAGGCAAACTCCATCAAGGAAAGGTTCTTATCCCAACTCCCCCTAAACTGCAAGGCACAAGCTCTCAGCATATCCTCCAAAGTTTGGATAGTCCTCTCTGATTGCCCATCAGTCTGAGGATAAAAAGCAGTGCTGAAGTGTAGTCGGGTACCTAAAGCTGCCTGAAGAGCTCTCAAAAATTTAAGCAAATCTAGGATCCCGATCTGACACTATGGATTCAGGCACGCCAGGAGGTCTAACAATCTCACTCACATACAGCTCAACCAATTTATCCAGTGTATACTTCTTCCCCACCGGCAAGAAATGAGCAGATTTAGTGAGTCTATCCACTATCACCCAAATACTGTCATGCCCTTCACGGGTACGAGGTAAACTGAAAACAAAATCCACGGTGATGTGGTCCCACTTCCACACTGGAATAGGCAACGGCTCAAGCAACCCTGAAGGTTTCTGCCTTTCAGATTTCACCTGCTGACAAATCAGACACCTACTCACAAAAGCTGTAATCTTCGAAAAGTGTTGCACAAATCCCCGATAGTAACCTGCTAACCCCAGGAAACTACGAATCTCCGTCACAGTTGTGGGTCTTTTCCAATTGGACACTGCTTCTACCTTCTGGGGATCCACACTAACACCTTCAGCTGAAACTATATGACCCAGAAAACCCACCTTATCCAGCCAAAATTCACACTTGCTGAACTTGGCAAACAACTGTTCATTCCTCAAAGTCCGCAAAATCAATCTTACATGTTTGGCATGCTCCTTCTCACTTTTTGAGTACACCAAAATATCATCTATGAACACGATCACGAAGCGGTCAAGATATCGACTAAACACCCTATTCATGAGATCCATGAACGCCGCGGGTGCATTAGTAAGTCCAAAAGGCATTACCACAAACTCATAATGACCATAGCGTGATCGAAAGGCAGTCTTGGCTACATCACTATCCCGAATCCGTAACTGATGATAACCAGATCTCAAATCAATTTTTGAGAACACTGAGGCACCTCTCAACTGATCAAACAAATCATCAATGCGAGGCAACGGGTACTTATTCTTCACTGTGACTTGATTCAGCTTCCTATAATCAATCATGGTGCCGTCCTTCTTCTTAACAAACAACACCGGAGTACCCCATGGAGACATGCTAGGCCGAATAAAACTCTTATCTACTAACTCCTGCAATTGAGTCTTCAACTCTTTCAATTCCGCTGGAGCCATTCTATAAGACGTGCCTGAGAGATAGGCATAGTTCCAGGAAGCAACTCGATAGAAAAGCCTATCTCCCTTACAGGAGGCAAACCAGGCAAATCCTCGGGAAACACGTCCAGAAATTCTCTTACTACAGGAATGTCTCCCACTTCCAACACTCCTATACTTGCATCCACAACATGAGCTAAGAATGCCTGACAGCCTTTATTTAATAATCTCCTGGCAGCCACAGCTGAAATCAGACAACTCGAAATCACATCTCTTTCCCCCTGAAACACAACCTCCAATCCATCCGGGCTCCGAAACACCACTTCTTTTCGGAAACAATCCACCATAGCTCTAAAAGACTCTAAGAAGTCCATCCCCAAGATCACATCAAACTCCACCATATCTAAAGGGATTAAATCTGCCTTAAACTGAGCTCCTTCCACCAAAACTTCACAACCACTAAACACCCAAGCTATTCTCATCACCTCACCAGAGGGAAGAGATACGTGTCACTCGCCTGGAAGAGACGATGATGGCACATTGGCATGGAGATCAAATCTACTAGACATAAATGAATGCGTAGCTCCAGGGTCAATTAAAACAAATGCTGGTTGACCAAAAATTAACAACGTACCAATGATGACATCTGGGGAAGTATGACCCTCCTGCTGGGTCATAGCATGGAGTCTAGCTAGCGCGAGTCACGGGACGTCCACGCTGACCACTCCCATGCTGAGAACCACTCCTAGCTGCTGAGAACCACTACCACGAGAACCTCCACGAGAACTACCACTAGGGCGGACGGCGGCGGACGGCGTCGGAAACTTTTCTGGACAGAAAACGGGCTCGGGGAGGAACCGGGAGGAGAGAGAGAAAGGAAAAAAAACTAGAAATCGGGCCTTTGACCAAGCACGGTCCACAACTCCATTAAAAACCCAAACCAAAAATTTAACACCCCAAAAATAATACCCCAATAAAATTACCTTTTACTACCAAAAATTACCAATTTTTACCGTCGTCAAAATTTCTTCCTTAGAATAATTCATTCAAAATATTAGTCCCTCAACACCCTCTGGGGACTAATTAAATTACACATATAGTGACGAACACGGTAAAAACTCTTATTACCACTATGCCAGTAATAAAGGTAAAAATTATGGGTCGGGGCGTGACACCAACTCCCCCTAAACTGCAAGGCACAAGCTCTCAGCATATCCTCCAAAGTTTGGATAGTCTTCTCTGATTGCCCATCAGCCTGAGGATGAAAAGCAGTGCTGAAGTGTAGTCAGGTACCTAAAGCTACTTGAATAGCTTTCCAAAATTTAGAAGCAAATCTAGGATCCCGATCTGACACTATGGATTCAGGCACGCCATGAAGTCTGACAATCTCATTCACATACAGCTCAGCCAATTTATCCAGCGAATACTTCTTTCCCACCGGCAAGAAATGAGCAGATTTAGTGAGTCTATCCACTATCACCCAAATACCATCATGTCCTTCACGGGTACGAGGTAAACAGAAGACAAAATCCATGGTGATGTGGTCCCACTTCCAAACTGGAATATGAAACGGCTCAAGCAACCCTGAAGGTTTCTGCCTTTCAGCGTTCACCTGCTGACAAATCAGACACCTACTCATAAAAGCTACAATTTCCCTCTTCATGTTTGGCCACCAATAATAATCCTTCAGAGTCTGATACATCTTTGTACTCCCCGGGTGAGCAGCACAAGCAGAACTATGAGCTTCCTCCATTAACTCAATCTTTAACTCTTCGTTCCTCTTTGGCACACAAAACCTACTTTTGAACAACAACGACCCATCTCTTCTTACCGAAAAATTTACAGCGGCTCCATTCGCTGCTCTTTCTATCAACCGAACTATGGAAGGATCATTATACTGTGCCTCTCGCACTTTATCAACCAAAACTAGCCTCACATGGAAACTAGCTACCAAAGCACCCACTTCATCCACCGCTAAATCCACCCCTGTAGCTCACAGCTCACAAAGAAGTGGAACTCGAACCATCTTTAAGTGAAACAAAGACACGGAGAGATTGCGACTAAGAGCATCAGCTACCACATTAGCCTTTCCTAGATGATACTCTATAGTGCAATCATAATCACTGATCAACTCCATCCACCTTCTTTGCCTCATATTCAACTCCTTTTGTGTGAAAACATACCGAAGACTCTTGTAATCGGTAAAAATCTGACACTTGGCTCCATAAAGATAGTGTCTCCACAACTTGAGAGTAAAAACCACAGCCGCAAACTCTAAATCATGAGTGGAATAATTCACCTCATGCGGCTTCAATTGCCTAGAAGCGTAGGCAATCACTCGATCATGCTGCATCAAAACCCCACCTAGACCTCGTCTAGAAGCATCACAAAACACCACATACTCCCCGCTATCATCCGGAAGTGCCAACACTGGAGCACTAGTCAAGCGGATCTTTAATTCATGAAAACTTTGCTCACACTGATCTGACCACTCAAACTTCACTCCCTTCTTGGTCAATCCCGATAGTGGAGCTGCAATCTTTGAAAAGTCTTGCACAAAACGACGATAATAACCTACTAATCCCAAGAAACTACGAATCTCAGTCACAGTTGTGGGTCTTTTCCAATTGGACACCTCATCCACCTTCTGGGGATCCACACTAACACCTTTAGCTGAAACATGACCCAGAAAACCCACCTTATCCAGCCAAAACTCACACTTGCTGAATTTGGCAAACAACTGCGCATTCCTCAAAGTCCGTAATATTAATCTTAGATGTTTGGCATGCTCCTTCTCACTTTTCGAGTACACCAAAATATCATATATGAACACGATCACGAAACGGTCAAGATATGGACTAAACACCCTATTCATGAGATCCATGAATGCCGCGGGTGCATTAGTAAGTCCAAAAGGCATCACCACAAACTCATAATGACCATAGCGTGATTGAAAGGCAGTTTTGGCTACGTCACTATCCCGAATCCGCAACTGATGATAACCAGATCTCAAATCAATCTTTGAGAACACTGAGGCACCTCTCAACTGATCAAACAAATCATCAATGCGAGACAACGGGTACTTATTCTTCACAGTGACTTGATTCAGCTTTCTATAATCAATCATGGTGTCGTCCTTCTTAACAAACAACACCGGAGTACCCCATGGAGACATGCTAGGCCGAATAAAACTCTTATCTACTAACTCCTGCAATTGAGTCTTTAACTCTTTCAATTCCGCTGGAGCCATTCTATAAGACGTGCCTGAGAGATAGGCATAGTTCTAGGAAGCAACTCGATAGAAACGTCTATCTCCCTTACATGAGGCAAACCAGGCAAATCCTCGGTAAACACGTCCGGAAACTCTCTTACTACAGGAATATCCCCCACTTTCAACACTCCTAAACTTGCATCCACAACATGAGCTAAGAATGCCTGACAGCCTTTATTTAACAATTTCCCAGCGGCCACAGCTGATATTAGGCAACTCGAAATAACATCTCTTTCCCCCTGAAAAACAACCTCAACACCATCCAGACTTCGAAACACTACTTCCTTTCGGAAACAATATATCAAAGCTCTATAAGACTCTAAGAAGTCCATCCCCAAGATCACATCAAACTCCACCATATTTAGAGGAATCAAATCGGCCTTGAAATTAAATCCCTCTACTAGCACTTCACAACCACTAAACACCCAATCTATCTTCATCACCTCACCAGAGGGTAGAGAAACATGCCACTTGCCTGGAAGAGACGATGATGACACATTGGCATGAAGGGCGAATCTACTAGACATAAATGAATATGTGGCTCCGGGATCAATTAAAGTAAAAGCTGGCTGACCAAAAATTAACAACGTACCAATGATGACATCTGGAGAAGTACAACCCTCCTGCTGGATCATAGCATGTAGTCTAGCGCGAGTCATGGGACGTCCACGCTGACCACTCCCCTGCTGAGAACCAACCCTACCTGCTGAACCACCACGAGAACCACCACTAGAGCCTCCAGCTGAAAACTGACCGCCTTGCTGAGAAGGGGCGGTCCTCTGTGCCAACAAAGGACAATCTCTCTTGAAATGATCCAGACCACCACACTTAAAGCTCTAGAAGACTGCTGCTGACCAAAAGAAAAAGTTTGACCACCAGAAGATCCCCCTTGGGAACTACCACCAGCACTAAACTGACCGGCATGCTGCCTACCCAACTGGCTCCTGGTGGGTCTCCTGAAATACCTTGTATTTCTGCCTCGAGGACCATAACCCGATCCTCTACTACTGCCACTGCCTGCTGAAGATCCAGAAGCAGACGATGAAGCAGCTTTCTTAGATGGACCTTGACTGGGACCACTGAAATCTCGAGGCCGAGCTCTATAAGTCCCCTTGGTCTCGATGACCATAGCTACCCCAACTGCATCAAGGAATGTCTGATAGACAGCGTCAACCATCTTGTCTGCAAACACTCCTCCAAACACATCAACAAACATACCAATCCTGGTCCTTTCATCAGGAATCAAATGGGGCACATGATAGCTCAAAGTGGTGAACCTCTGCTCAAACTCAATGAATCCCTCATCGTCTCTCTTCTTCATATTCAGAAAGTCTGACTGGATCCTACTACGATGAGAGTGGTTGAAATACTGACCCAAGAAGAGCTCTTTAAACTGCTCCCAAGTCATAGTCTGAGCACCATCATTATTTCTCCTAGCAAGAGTCCACCAATGATGAGCTAAATTGTCCAGAAAAGAAACTGTCATCTTCACTTTCTTTTCTTCTGGCAGCTATGTGCTCTCGAAAGCCATCTCCATCTTGTCCACCCAAGAATAAGCATCAAGGGGTCCCTTGGCACCCTTGAACTCTACTGCCCCTGCATCAGCAACATCTCTCTTCTTCACAGATCGAGGGGGCTTCACCCTATCCAGAACACCTCTCAACATAGCCCCAATCGAATCCGCTAAACCTCTTACTTCCTCACCCTCATTGGCGTTGGTCGAGGAAGCCACACGGGGTCGGCGTCTAGGAGGCATAGTACTTGAGGAGGAAGACATTTAGTAGTCTATAAACAAGACTAACAGAAACTACCACATATACCCAATAACACATAGTATCAAAAGCAGAAACTGCTGATGAATTCGCCGCGGTCGGATCATCACTCTATAGACACTATGACTACTTAAGCAAATACGATAGTGAATAGGAAACAGAAAATGAAACATATAGCTCTGATACCAACTGTCAGGACCCGCCCCGAATTTCATCCCGAAACCCGAGATGAGTCCTGCGGGGACCACCTACAAGAAAAATTTACCGAAGACTCGGTAAACCTCCCTCGAAAATGGACAACCATAACTTAAGAATTTAAGAACCACCTTTTTAATCCAACATAAATAAATCCCCCGTTACATTCCAAAAGTAGCTAGAATACACAATTACACCGAAGAATTTCAAAAGTATTCAGAGCTACTAAAAAATAAAATAAAATACAGCGAAAGCTAACAAACCCCTAGTAGATTAAACAGGTAACCTACTGACGAAATGTAGCTGATAGATGAGTCACTATGCCTCGACGTCTCCTGCTAGACCTCACGCGAACTAAACAGACTGGGCATTTTAAAAAAAACAAAGAGCCCAGAAGAAAAATATTCAACACGTCAGAGTGAGTGGAAAAAACGATTTCCGTCAACAAATAAATATTTCCGCAAAATGCTTTCATCAGTGGCAAAATACAAAGGCTCCACTGGAAAGATTCTGAACTGGGGTCCAGCCTGGCTAGACTCCCAAACTTTAAGAAAATGTCTCTCAGGCCTGGATATTATATGTGGTATGTATGCACACTCGTCTGACCCTTTGCACGATATCTATGAACAACTTGAATAAGGTAGATATCATAAAAAGCTACTATGCTTGCGTCTAACGCTCACATCACCCCACACCGGAATTGTACCTCGCATATGGGGGAAAGCGACCAAGTGGTAATATATATGTGCTTACTCCTTGTACGAAATCTTTGAATAAATAAATGCGAAATTAGAAAGTCGCACAGGGCTACGACGCTCGCGTCTAATGCTCACGTCACCCATACCAGAATTGTACCTCGCGTATGGGGAAATTCACATATAGCTAGCTAGAATTTAATCATATACATACTATTCTCATATAAGAGTATAATCACCGAAATTCTTAATTTTGGGAAATATCTAACAACAGAAAAATCATTCAAAACGATAAAGCATTTCGAACACAATATTTAAAACAAAGGTCCACTCACAGGTTAAGCCTAAGCCTGATGTCGGCCGGAGGTCTCTTCCGCTCGAGCCTCCTCACGTCATGTACCATATAAATAAAACCTTAAATAAACACCAACGCTTAAAGCAAAACATGCATAATTAAATATGCTTCGCGCTCAACCAAGCCTAAAACTCCAAAATCTTAAATCCACTGCCAACCTCAAAACTCCACAAATTTTACCGACATCCTCAACAATTCTTAAACCTATCCAAAACTTCTCCAAAAATTATAAGACTTATTCCATTAAACTTATCATATTTTTCTCCACCAAAAACATTTTCTCGGCGGCGGCGCCGGCGTCGGCCGGCGACCAACTCCGGCGACATCCGATGGTCACCAAAATTTGGCAGCATCTCCCTCTCAACCTCCTCTACAATATTCCTAACTACCACAAACTCCAATTCTAAGCCTAACCAAGCCAATCGGACACAAACACACAATAAAGCCCTAGAAATTCAAATTCTGATTTCTCCTTACCTAGCTCAAGACGGAGCGAGCCCTTTGGAGGGATTGAAGCACGGGAGGAGGGCTTCCTTTTGAGCTAAGGCTCGCCGGCTATGGCGGCCGGAGGAAGGAGGTCCAGCGAAAAAACGATTTCGGCAGTCGGGGATCTTGGCGACGATTCCTCCTTCACGACGGCCCGAGGGGGGCTGCCACCAGTCTAGAACTGCAGCTGGGTTGGAGACCGACCGTTTGGGACCGGTGCGACGGGCTGGGGTGGCCGGATGGTGGCGAACGGCGGCCGGGAAGTTTTCCGGGTGTAGAGAGGGGAAAACCGGGTGCGGGAGAGAAGAGAGAGAATCGGGAGGGAGAGAGAGAAAAGAAAGGGGAAACTGATTTGGGCCTTTAGCCCACCCAGTCCAACAACTCCATATACTCATTCCAAAATTCAACACCCTAAAATAATACCCCAATAAAATTACCTTTTATTAGCAAAAATTACCTTTTTTTACCGTTGTCAAAATTTCTTCCTTAGAATAATCCCACAAAATAATCGTCCCATACACCTATCTGGGGATCAATTATATTTTTCACTTATTGACGAACACAGTAAAATTCTTATTACCACTATGCCAGAAATAAAAGTAAAAATTATGGGTCGGGGTGTGACACATGGAGTTAAACTCAATTCATTTTAATAATGAATCATTGTTTCATCATATTATATCACACATAATTATTCTATATTAATAAAATCTGATAAGTGGCTCACACCCACTTTACTCATAAATTATAAGATTGGTCTTATTTGGTTGAGTTAAAATATGACACATTTTAGATAAATCATATTTTACGTCAATTGGATAGTGGGTTGGAGATGAACTTTTACAAAACTTAAACTATCATAAGTTTTAGACCAAACGTTGGAGATGATCATAGTCTTGTTTTGTTTTTCCTCCCCCATTTTGTTCTCCCTTTTTTTAATTACATTATTATTTTTTTAATCAAGGTTACATTATTTTCTATCTTCTGTTAATTAATATTCCTTTAAATTTTTGTGAGCATTATTACCGAAAAAAATGACAAAAAAACCTTAGATTTGCCCTATTGAAGATCATATCCTAGTTCCACCACTGGATCCGGCACATGGAAACGATAAAACCAAAATATATTTGGAAACGTCAATTATATATTATTTGTATTATATATACAACTATAATTGAAAAATTAAACATGACCAAAATAATTCTTCAAATTATAACATAATCAATCTAAATCCAAATAAAAGTTGAAGGAAATATCTAAAATCAAATTACAGTACAAATTAAAATAAACTAAAACATAATTAATCAGAATCCAATCAAAGACAAAAGAACAACGAAGAAAGATTTAATATGTTGTACAGAATGTTATTCACATTTCACGACATAGGTGATATGACTAGTCCCCTTGACGATAAGTAAGCAATTCCTAAAACACATTAATTTAGAATTCGTAACCGTGACTGTAATTGTAGATGTAATTGTAACCGTAAAGAAATATTTTATATCATATTAGTTTAAACTTTTTATGTGGTAAAAGGGAAAATTTTAAAAACAGTACATCAACTTTGCACCACTGATAATAAATGTTTCTCAACTTTCCGAAATAGCATATATATACATGAACTAACAACCCCAATATTATTTTTGTATATATCGTTAAAGAAAATTTAACGGTGTCAAATACATAGGATAAAATGACATTTTGATACCGTAACCCTATCTCTACCCTATATCATATCATTTTGATATAAAAATAAAGACATTTAGCTAGAAACAAGAAAAAGCCTATTACAGACCAATTTGCCCCTCACTCAAGGCAGTAAGGTGGACGACAAGGTGAGTGGTGACCAAACAAAACGAAAGGGAGCGAGAGACGTGAGTAAATAGCAATATAGCATGCATTCCTTGACATATCACCTTCAAAAGTACACAGCATGGTTCGTTCACCAACTTATCTTCAGCGCAACCACCGCAACCAATCAGACCGCAACACGTGCACTACACTTTCAAGCTCGATCGAGCAGCCACGAAGTCCTTGACCTCCGAAAAGAGCTGGTTGGATTCCGGCAACTCCGGGAAAATATAGAAGGCGTGAACCATAGTCGGATACTCGATCAGCTTCGCCTCCTTCCCGGACTTCCTCAACCACTCACAGTACCTCCTCTGCCAGTCCCGCAGCGGATCCAAACCCCCAACGAACACCACCGTCGTCGGGTACTCCATACCCGATATGTCCACCGCGTTCGGCCCGCCTACATTCGCCGCCTCGTGGTCCCGGGTCGACCCGGCCGGTAAAAACGCCTTCCACAGCCAGTCGGTTCGGGTCATCGACACCAGCGGCGCTCCCCGGAGTTCGATCTCCGACTCGGTTCTTTCCTCGCCGCCGAAGAACGGCTGGATCGAGACCAACCCGATCGGTTTCACGACCTGAAAAATCTCCCGGGAGGCTCGCACTGCCACGTGGTGCGCGATGTTGGCGCCGGCGCTGTCTCCGGCGAGGAAGCAGCGGGAGAGGTCGGCGAGGTCGGGGAGGGCATCGTGGTTCTGGTCGAGAAACTTGAGGACGTCGAGGCCGTCGTCGTACTGGGAGGGGTAGCCGTGCTCCGGGGAGAGGCGGTAGTTGACAGAGACGACGACGGCGGGGATTGTGCGGGCGAATTTGCGGCAGACGGCGTCGTAGACGAAGGTGTCGGGGCTGAGGAAGCTGAAGCCGCCGCCGTGGAAGAAAACGACGACAGCCAGAGAGGAAGAGGAGGTCGTCGAGGGGACGAAGAGGCGGAACCAGAGGTTGCGGGAGGCGTCGACGGTGAGGTCGGAGGTGGTGACGCCTTTGTAGGGAGCGGAGGGAGTGGCGGAGGAGCGGAAGTCAAAGAAGCTCATGAGACGGCGGTTGACGGTGCCGTCTGATCGGCGAGCGGCGTCCGTTAACTTTGACAGAACCGATAACGAGATCCGGGTCCGCCATGGGAGCAAAGCCCATGAAGCAGTTGGGCTCTGGGAACGAGACGACGTCGACATGGAGGAAATGGAAGTTTCTCTCTGGTTTGTGTGGCGCTGGGATTTTGGTGGAGAGTGGAAGAGTGAGTGTGCCTTCCAGTGGGTTTGAGGGGACTAATATTGGTAGACTGTCAGGTTCTTTTTTTACTGTAAATGGTAAAAATTTGGTTTGTTTGGTGTGGAAGGAAGGGAAGGTTGGATTGCTTACTTGCATTCCATGATCGATAGTTGTTGCTTCAATCATCGCAGTTGAAGCTTCGGCTATTCAAGTTACGGATACCTGGGGTCAGCTATAAATGGCTACCATGCACGGAGGTTGGCTACACCTTCAAAGCCACGTTGGTATAAATTGATGAATTGCTCAAGTGACATTTGCTTCCCTCAATGGCGGAAGTGGCAGGTCCAAAGTCGGCGAAAATGAACAAGCCTTTTGATTTTCAGTTTGACGCAATAGTGACGTTGGGGAAAATATAGCTCGAATGTTCGATTCAAGGGACATAATTTTTTGTAGCAATAGAAGCTTAAAAGGCTGAAGAAATTTTTCAATGTAACCGTAGCACCACCTGTAGTCCTAATAATAAGCTTACACGTGCTCCTTTTTCACATATCAGACGAGAGTTAATAAACAATGTAATAAGAAAACCATAAAAAAAAAAAACGTTAGTTAATCTCATCACCCAGGCAAAACCCTAGGGTTGTGTAAAGAGCGGAAAGACTCACCATCGAAGAAAAAGACTGCAGAATCTTCAACTTATCAGTTTACTACAATTTGCTATAAACTGTGACTTCTTGTCTCTCCAACAGCAAGTGAATATGGCTCACAATGATGATGATAAAGGTGTTCATCTCTTCTTCCTTTCTTGTTTCTTTGTCCTTTAAGGATTGAGTGGCTTATGTGGTTTATTGTTTATTAACAATCATGTTGCTTCTTTTATGAGTTTATCACAAGTTTATTATTATTGGAAAGATGAGGTCTAGTTTATTCGATTAGATGAATCTCCATTTTCACGGTGATGGATTAACTGATCGTGATGTAGGTCTGTCCTTGCATAAAGGCTTTATTAGGTTATTAGAACTTGATAATTAAAAAGTCCCAACATAGCATTAGTAGCTATACATACACTGTGGCCGAGCAGCTTCTTTAGAGTTTAGAGCAGCTTCTTTATTTGTCTTTTGTCATATGCTTACAGTAATTCAAATAGAAGATGATGATGAAGATAGCAGGATATCTGATTTGGATGGACATCCTATGGTTGTGAACCGTCAAGTTAGCACTGAAGAAAACTTGTATGGAGTAATTGTGAATAGTGAGGAGGAAGCAAACAATCTCTATTTCGAGTATGGTGTTAGAATAGGGTTCAGTATTCGGATTAGGGGTGGCACTTCCGAACCGAATAACCGAAAACCGAGCCGAAATAACCGGGCCGAAACCGAAAAAAACCGAGCCGAAAGAAAAACCGAACCGAAAAAAAAAAACCGAAAACCGAAAAAAATTCGGTTCGGTTTCGGTTCACGATCCGGACCAAACCGAACTGGCCGAACCGAACCGAATTTTTGGTGAAACGACGTCGTTTTGAATATATGGTCTGAATTTCGCAGGGTTATTCGTACATAACACCAACTCTAATTCTGCGACTTAGTACAGACCACAGCCTTCATGTCTTTTTTCGTGTTAGAAATACTAAAAACCCCCCGTATGTTATCATAACACACTATACACCCACAATAATTCCTCTGCCATAATTAGCTCTCTCTCACCCATCTAATCACAGTTCTTAACGTCCTCCCCCCCCCCCCCCCGCTCTCTCTCTCTCTCTCTTCTCAGAAACTCAGTTACTCAGAGAGCAGTCACCCTCTTCCATCAAATCGTTGCGACAGAAAGACTCAGGCCCCCCGGCTCCACCGTCTTCACTATTTCCACGTGCGCTCCCATCTCTCTCTCTCACGTGTCGTAGCAGTGTTCCTTCTCTTCAAACACTGTGCAGCTTTTTTTTTAGCCCCAATGGTGTAGAACCAAGGAAAACCAGACACCCTTCGCTGCTCTGACTCTCTCTCCCTGACCCTTATCCCGTTTTCCTCTTTTATATCTTCTATCTCATACATCCGCGTCCCCAACCATTCTCTCCATTTTCTCTGTATCATCTTCTCACACTGGCCTTACTAGCTCATACATAACCATACATCTACACTAGCTCACGTATAACTACACAGCTAGCTACTACTCCTTTCTGAATTTCTACGGTGGCGATCATCATCATCACGGTCGTTTTCATGGGTCCCAATACCTTCCGGATCCCCACCTTATGTGCTTGAAGCTGGGGAAGAGGCACTACTTCGAGGATGCTGCTCCGCCTCTGCTTGATCATCATCACCGACACGTGGCGGGATTCCCTTTGGCCATGAAGAGAGGCAAGAACTTGTATGGCGCTGGTGGTGGCGGCGGGGCTTCAACTTCGTCGTTGAAGGTGCCGTGGTGTCAGGTGGAGGGGTGCCAAGTGTCGCTGGTGAGCGCAAAGGAGTACCACCGGCGGCACAAAGTGTGTGAGATGCACTCCAAGGCATCCAAGGTAGTAGTCTTAGGGTTGGAGCAGCGTTTCTGTCAGCAATGCAGCAGGTCAGTTTTATCAGGGCAACTATTTTCCAGTTAGCAGTTTAGCAACTTAACGATTCAATCATCCAAAACTGAAAGAGTTAGATCCTCTTTTTTTCTTTCTGAAAAGGAGTTCGATGTTGGGGGTTCTAGTTACACCTCCTAATTGAAAGTTAAGAGTGCGAATATCATTCTTCCGAAGATAATTGAAAGTGAAGTGTGAATATCATTTTTCCGAAGATAATTGAAAGTGAAGTGTGAATATCATTCTTCCGAAGATATATGATTTCATACTTAGATCCAAAGACAATAATTTCTTCGTTAGTTTTTGTCCAGAAAATATTTCTGCTATGTTAGACAACTTGTATATCAGGCCTTCTTTGAAACCTTTTTGGTCTGACCCAAAAAGGTAAGAGACATATATCTTCTTTTTAGCACATCTTCTTTCTTTTTTTTAAAACCGAACTGAAAAAAAAAAAAAAACGAAAAAAACCGAACCGAACCGAACCGTTCGGTTCGGTTTTCAGTTTGGATTTTCTGAAAACCGAGAACCGAACCAAACCGAACCGAATTTTTTTTTCGGTTCAGTTTTCAGTTTTGGCCCATAACCGAACCGAATGGGCCGAATGCCACCCCTAATTCGGATTGACCTGAAGAGGAAAATCGTGAGGCAAGTGAATTATTGTTGTTCAAAAGAAGGTTTTAAGCTAGACAGTGATCCTTCGGAAGAGAACCAGACTTACAGACTTGACACCAGAACTGGTTGCTAAGCAGAAATTCGATTTGGATTGCAAGATAATAATTTATGGAAAATGACTTTCTTTGTTTCTAAACACAACCATAGGCTTGCAACACCAGAAGAAAGACAATTTTTGCGCTGTAATCGAAAAGTTATAAGAAGCTCATCAAGGGGTGATTAAATCAATGAAAAGCACAAGCATGAGTACTGTTAATACATATTCATATTTATCAGAAGAAGTTGGGGGACCTCAAAATGTTGGATTTACAAAGACCTATTGCTATAATTTTGTAAGCAGGGAGAGAATGATCATGCTTAAAGCAGGGGATTGAAGATCCAATATTTTTCTACACCGTGCAAGTGGATCAAGAAAATCGGATGACAAACTTTTTCTGGAGAGATGGAATGTCGAAAACCGACATTGAATGCTTTGGCGACGTAGTAGTATTTGATACTACTTACAGAACCAATAAATATAACATGATTCGTGCTCCTTTCGTTGGCCTTAACCACCATTGGAACAATGTGTTGTTTGGGTGTGCGTTTTTGCTAGATGAAATGACTGATTCATTTATCTGGTTATTTGAGACATTCTTGCAAGCGATGGAAGGTAAAAAGCCGAAGACTATATTCACTGATCGATGTCAGGCAATGGCAAATGTCATCGAGAAGGTTTTTCCAGATTCACGTCATCGGTTATGCTTTTGGCACATATCAAAGAATGTGGTACAGGACTTGAATTGCATTCATAATCCTGAATTTAGTGAGCTTTTCAAGAAGTTTCTTTTCAGACGTGTGACAGAATATGAATTTGAGTCTACTTGGACTGAAATAACAGAGAAGTTTGACTTTACAGAGAAAGAGAGCACATGGCTCCAGACACTATGATATTCATGAAAAATGGTGTGCGCTATTTAGCAAGGATACATTTTCTGCCGATATACTATCTACACGGAGAAGTGAGAGCACAAACAATGTGTTTACCAACATGTCTACTAAGACAATGTGTCACGCCCCGACCCTTAAATTTTACTTTATTTACTAGCATGGTGTTAATAAGAATTTTACCTTCTTCGTCATTGAGTTTATAGTCCTAAGGTCCCTAGAGGTGTGTTGAGGGATGAATATTTCGAAGGAATTATTCGTAGGAGAAAAATATGACGACGGTAAAAATGGTAAATTTTTGCTGGTAAAAGGTAATTTTTATTGGGGTATTATTTTTAGGGTGTTGAATTTTGGAATGGGTTAAAAGTGGTGTTGGACCGGCTGGGCCGAGCCCAACTCCTTTCTCTTTCTTTTCCTTTTCTCTCTTCCTCCTGATTCTCTCTCCCCAAGCCCCTCCCGACCGGAAATTTTCCGATCGCCCCGTCCGCCACCTTCCGGCCGCCCCAGACTGCCCCGCCGGTCCCAATCGATCGATCTCTGACCCAGCTTCCATTCTAAACCGGTGGCAGCCTCCCTAGCGCCGCCGTGAAGGAGAAATCAACCCCGAAAGCCCCGACTGCCAGAGTGGTTTTCTCGCCGGAACTTCCTCCTCCGGCTGCCATAGCCGGAGCTGCTAGGCTCAAAAGGAAGCCCTCATCTCGTGCTTCAATCCTTCCAAATGATTCGCTCCCTCTTGAGCTAAGTAAGGAAAAACGGTAAAGGAAATTCTAGGACTTTTATTGTTGTTTTCGTTCGATTGACATGGTTAAGCTTAGAATTAGAGTTTGTGCTAGTTAGGAATGTTGTAGAGGATGTCACACCCCGGTCCTTAAGTTATTTTACGGTTATTTATTCCGGTATTATTTTGGCCTTTTACCGTATTAATTAACCGTTTACTGTTAAGGACTTTAAAGTTGACTTTTTATTCTGTTGGGAATTTGAGAAAACTTTCTTCATAAAAGTTGTAGAGAACGTCGTTACGAGTTCGTAGACATGCTATGCGTTAAATTCGGAGTTAGCATGGTAAAGTTATGAATTTAATGGTAAAATTTTTGAGTAGGTAAAAAGGGGAAAATTTAAAGTGGGTTTATTTTTTTAGTTGGGTTTGAGAGTTGGGCCGGGGGTGGCAGCCCAAGTCCTTTCTTTTTCTCTTCTCTTCTTCCTTTTCTCTTCTTTCTCTACTCTTCTTCTCCCCGAGCTCCTCCCGTCGGAAAGCTTTGCCGCCAGCTGCCGCTATCCAGCCAGCCACCGGCCGCTGCTCCAGCCCGGTTCGGACCCCCGCCACCTCCTCTCTCTTTCCAGCCTAGTGTCCGAGCCGGTAATGCCGCCGGAGAGGAGAAAAACCCGTTGGAATCGCCGATTGTCCATTCGCCGGAGCTCTGTCCTCCGGCCACCATAGGCCGTGATTTTTGGCTCATTTTGTAGCCCTCATCAAGGTGAGTAATCCCTCCAAAAGAATCGGTCTATTTCGATCTCGTTTTGGTGTTTTGTATAATTGGAAGTTTTAGGGATTTTAGAATGTTTTAGTTCAATTGCCCTAGTTAGCCTCGGAATTGGACTAAGTGCTAGTTATGAAAGTTGTTGGGTATGATGAGAGGATTATTCTGTCAAAATTTGAGAAGCATTGGAGGTCACCGGAAAACGGCTGCCGGCGGAGCCGCCGCCCGGAAAATATTTTTTGTAGAGATTTTGATGAGGAGTAGTATGGAATGAGTTTTATAATTTTTGGAGGAGTTTTGATAAGGTTTAAGATTTTTCGATGGTTAAGGAATTTGACATTTAATTTGGAGTGCCGATATTTGGGTTAGTTGGATTTAAAATTTGTTTAAGGTTAAATATTGGCCATCGGGGATTGTGGTGAATTTTGAGTCTTAAAGGATTAAGGATGGAAAGTTTGACAAGGGAGAAGATAATTTTAAGCCCTTAAATTTTTATGGGTCATTTATTGAAGTTTTATTTCAGTTCGAGAATTAATATTATTTTGTTTAGGCCGTGAGGAGGATCATTCAGCAGAAGCTTCGGGTCGTCGACAGGCTTAGCCGAGCACTGTGAGTGGACCCTTGATTTAAATGCCGTGCATGCAATAAAGTTTATTTAATTTTCAAAGGCATTTGGAGTAAAGAGTTCCGTTAAATTTTGGGAACTCTCTTGAGCATTTTAATTGACATGTGAGACATATCAAATGATTTTTATAATTATTTTCGGAAAATGACTTTCCGAAAATTTGCTATTTTCTTTTCACCATAAATAGCTGATTTATGATCATTATTGCTAGCTAAACATTATTTAGCGGCTACTCACTATATGTGAGTAGTGCGCCTACCGTAGGACACTACTATAGCCTGGGAGGCTCAGACCCTAGCCTGGGAGGCTCATTGTTATGGTGAAATATTTAATTAATGAGAACCATTGGGATTGGTTCGTCATTTTTAATTTTTAATATTTATGGAAATGTTGGGAGAGCATAGATTTGACTTCATTGCTCCATATATTTTTGCTATTTATTTTGTCTACTCACTCTAACGTTTTTAAATGCTTCTCTCCTGGGCCTTTCGTTTTAAATGCCCAGTCTGCAGAGTTCGGTTCGGCGAGGATAGGAGGCTTGTTATAAATTCTCACTGCATCCAGTTTTCCCATATAGGTTACGAGTTAACCTATGTTGTTATTTCTCTCAGTTATCATTGTAGTAGATGCTCTGAATATTTTGGGTTGGTTAAAGTGTAGTGAGGACTGCTGAAAAGATTCCTTTATTGTTCTTGAGAGATTATTTTTCATGAATATTATTGGGAAAATATTTGAGTTGGGTTTGGTGATTTTTTTTCTTTCAGTTAGGGTTACCCATTATCAAAGGAGGTTTTACCAAGAATTTTGGTAGAATTTTCCTTGAGGTGGGTCCTGACAGAGGAGGTTAAGAGGAAGGTGCTGCCAAATTTTGGTGGGCATTGGACGTCGCCGGAGATGGCCGCCGGCCACTGCTGAAAATTTTTTTTAGTAGAGAATTTTTTGAGGAGGTTAATGGAATGAGTTTTAGAATTTTTGGAGAAGTTTTGGATAGGTTTGAAAATTGTTAAAGTTTGGTATTTTTGACGGCTTATTAAGTTAAAATCCGACCATTAGATTATTTACGATTAGGACGGTGGAAGGTGATTTTTCAAGATGTCGGTATTTATGGAGAATTGTGGTTGGCAGTGAATTTAAGATTTAGGGCGATAGGCATGGTTGAGCGTGAGAAGCTCATATTTAATTATGCTTATTTTCTTTAAGCGTCGGTGTTTTATTTAAGGATTTATTTATGTTTTGGAACAGGACGCGAGGAGGCTCGAGCAGAGGAGACCTCCGACCGACATCAGGCTTAGGCCTAAGTTGTGAGTGAACCTTTATTTTAAATAATGTACTTGAAATGTTTTATTGTTGAATAATTTCTTTTGTTGGAATTTAACCGGAATTGAGAATTTCGGTGTTTATACTCATATATTGACTTTTATGACAATAATATGTATTTAAGTAAACGCTAGATAGCCATACGTGATTTTCCCCCATAATGAGGTACAATTCCATTATGGGGTGACGTGAGCGTTAGACGCCAGCGTCGTAGCTTTGTACGACTTTCTATTCTTCGTATTTATCCATAGAATTCGTACAAGGAATCAGCACGTATATATCCACTCGTGCGGTTCCCCCATAATGAGGAAAAATGTCATTATGGGGTGACGTGAGCGTTAGACGCCAGCGTCGTAGCCTTGTATGACTATCTATTTTTCGAGCTTATTCATTGATAGCATACAAGGAATAGACGAGTGTAAATACATACTGATATATATAATTCTAGCCTAAGAGGCCATTCTATAAAGTTTTTCTTGGGGAAATATTATTGTTTGTCGAAATTACTTTTGTCCACTTACTCTGACGTAATTAAATATTTTCCCCTGGGTCTTTCCCTTGTTTTATAAATGCCCAGTCTGCAAATTTGGGGTGGGGTCTAGAAGGAGGCGACGAGGCATAGTTACCCATCTTTCCGCTACTTTTCGCCAGTAGGTTATCTGTTTAATCTACTAGGATTTTATCAGCTTCCGTTGTATTTCTTGTAGTAGCTCTGAATACTTTCGAAAAAATAATTGTGTATTACTTTATTCGGTTATTTGGGTTGAGTTGAAGATTGATATTTTGGGTTAAGAGGGTGTTCTATAATTTTTCCAGGTTAAGGTTGTCCATTTTCAAGGGAGGTTTGCCGAGTTCTTCGGTAAATTTTCCTTAGAGGTGGTCCCCGTAAGACTTATCTCGGGTTTCAGGGTGAAATTCGGGGTGGGTCTTGACACAATGAGTCTTACTGAATTTGTGGATCATTATGACAAACAAGCAGAACAAATGCATTCAAGTGAATTGGAAGAGACTTTTCGATGCAATAATGGAATACCTTCAAGGGCTGCAAAAAGTAATGGAATTAAGAAGCAAGCTGGTATGGTCTACACCCGAAAAATTTACAATTTATTTGAGTTTGAATTTATTGCTAGCTTGGCAGTGAAGATGGAGGAAGTTGAAAATGATGGAACACTGCAAAATTTGAACTTAATGAGGAGGGCCATAAAAGAGTGTACATTGTCCAATTCAATTATTGGAATATGACCATCTGTTGTAGTTGTCAGATGTATGAATCCAAGGGTTGGTTATGTCGTCATGCTTTGAGGGTGCTAAATGTGAAAAATGTTACTCAAATTCCAGCACAGTATATTCTGAAGAGATGGGCAAAAGATGCAAAGAAAGGAGCAGAGGAAAACAACGTAGAACTACAGATCAAGGAGAAATTCACTGTGACATTGCGCAGGAATTCTTTGATGCGAAAAGCTTATGGTATAATTAGTAAGGGAGCAGAGACAACTAGTGGTGGTGACATTGTATTGCAAAAACTGATAGAAGCAGAAGACTTAATCGAAAAGAACATGAAGAAGTTATTTATTGGGGGAGATGTCAATGAACAAATTAATGAAGGTTCCGGTGTCAATACTTCTAATGCTGGTGGTAACAAGAATGGAACTTTATTTGATGAACCACCAATACTTAATCCAGTAGGAGTGTCCAGTAGGAGTGTGGCCGAAAGGCATGAGTAATAAAAGAATGAAAGCAGCAATGGAGAAGAAGCAAAATAAAAAAGCACCGAAAGGTAGAGGTTCTGGTAAGTGTAGCATTGTAACCACGTTTTGTGATGCTTGTGCATTATCTGATCTATTTTTCTAATTTATAGTTTTCTGTTTTCTTATTATGTTATGTAGGAAAAATAAAGCCTCCAAACAGTGGAGCGCCCTCACATGCATCACTGCCTGTAGTCCATAATTCAGGCTTGCTTCACCGATTTGGAGCATCGAGTGGAACATATCCTATTAACTAGGTACAATTTTCGTTAAATGGTTACTTTAATTTTACTATTTTCAATCTCTTTGCTTCATGATCACATTCTTGTTTATTATTTGCAGCAATTTTCATCTATGAGCTTTCCGGCAACTAATGTTTATGTTCCTTACACTATATAAATAGGTACGCCAAATCGTAGTCAAGTAAATACTTTGTGTTTTATTTATTTTATACTTCTTTTAGAATATGACCTTATACATATTGTTAATTGTTTTATATGTTAGAATCCTACTTTTGTGTCGCTATCTTCTCAACACAATTTAACATATGCGAATATAGCTGATATCTATTTCACACAATTGAATCAGGTATAGGTCATACATTTATCGTTAAAGTATTATTCATGTTCTTTGTTATCACACTTCATATATATTTATTTTGGTAACAGAATTCCTCCCCAAGGATTGCTACCAATTTGATTAGTCAAATTCCTCAACCGAGCCAGGTATGAATATGAATTATATTATCTTAGTACGACAAATTGAATTTATTTATTTACTTATTGTTAACGAAAATACTTTTTGTTGGGTAAAAATATGCATGAAGCGTAAATGTCACCCAACATAATTTCACTCATATTCATTATCAGAACAGAGTTTTAATTATGTCTGGTTCGACCCATTCAAGACAGAATGTGTCTTTTAATTACAATCCCTTGTTATAAGGGAACACTCTTTGATTCCGTTTATCAAGAGACCATTGTAGGTTTGTTTGTTTTTGTGACTGCACCCACATTTGGGAGTGGGTTGCCTACGTACCCTGGAGGGGTTTAAGTCACTCGTAGTTCAATGGTTCCAACAAGTAAATGACTCATTGGAGGGCTTTGATTTTAGAGTGAGAGTAGTGTTTGGAAATGTGTTTGGATTTGTGTCTGAAGGCATTTGAGCTTAAGAGCGTGATTCTGGCTTCAGGCGATTCAGGAATTTATTTGGATTGGTGGTTGCATTTAGATTTAAATCCAGACTGTCTACATACCCTGTGAAGGGATCAAACCAATGTAGTTCGAACATTTGGGATTTTAAATGGGTGAATGACCCATTTATTTTGAATTTGTGTTTGGGATAGTTGTGAGGGTTTAAAGCCCTTGAATTTGGTTTGGGCACTTGATATTTGTAGTGCTTTAAGAATTTGACTGAAGTCATTTGGACTGGCCGAATTTGACTGTTGGTGTCAGGGATTCTGTTTAGAGTTGTGTTTGCATCTAGTGGGTTGCTAGATTGCCTACGTACCCCCTTGAGGGATCAAACCAACCGTAGTTCTTAGGGGTTTGTAGGCTTTTCGGCTTAGTGCCAACTTTGGGTTTGACATATATATTTTGAATTCATCAACTGTATTTCTTATGGACACTCAATTTGGTAGAGTGTCAGTTGACTTGAGTTGTGCATCTGAAATGGGTGATGCATCAGTGTGACCGAGAGGCTTGAATAGTGACGTAGGTGATCTGCAAATTCAGTCTCTGCGTGTAAGCGGACTTCGCCTTCATGCGGACCTCGCGTGTATGCTTGTAAGCGGACTCTACGTGCTAGCTTGTAAGCAGACTCTGCGTGCTTGTTTGTAAGCAGACTCAACGTGCATGTTTGTAAGCGGACTCCACGTGCTTGCGTGTAAGCGGACTCCGCGTGCTTGCTTGTAAGCGGACTCCGCGTCCTGCTTCCTCACAAAATCTTCTGCATGGAGGGATCTCGCTTGTGACATCATCTCGTCTCGCCTGGACTTCAATTTTTTGAAGCAATCTGCCTCGCCTGGACTTCCAATTTACGTGATATCATCTCGCCACCTGGACTTCCAATTTTGTGAGAGGCCATGTTGTCTAAATGTCTGCTCTGTCGCGAAATCACCTCGCCGCCCCTTAGGGTTCCTGCTTTGATGTGAGGTCACCCCTTAGGGTTTCTGTTTTGACGCGAATATCACCTCGCCACCCCTTAGGGTTCCTACTTTGATGTGAGGTCACCTCGCCACCCCTTAGGGTTCTTGCTTTGACTCGAATGCTATCTCGCCACCCCTTAGGGTTTCTGTTTTGACGTGAGGTCACCTCGCCACCCCTTAGGGTTCCTGCTTTGACGCGAATGCGATCTCGCCACCCCTTAGGATTCCTACTTTTACGCGAATGCGATTTCGCCACCCCTTAGGGTTTCTGCTTTGACGTGAGGTCAACTCGCCACCCCTTAGGGTTCCTGATTTGACGCGAATGTGATCTCGCCACCCTTTAGGGTTTCTGCTTTGACGTGAGGTCACCTCGCCACCTCTTAGGGCTTCTAGCTTCTGTTTTGACGCGAATGCCACCTTTGCATGCGAGCAGGAACTCATATGAATCACATAACTCCTCAAAGACATCTTTCCCAGTTCGAATCGGCTTGACACCACCTCGATGATTATCATCTTGAGAAACCTTTTTGCAGATGATAATCGAATATGATTGGGAATCGGACTTGAGGAAACTATTCCTTTATAAATGGAGATATGTCGTCTCCATTGCTTTGATCGAGAGCGTGCTCAGGGATTCTCCAAGTTGCCAAAGGTAAGTTCTTGTTCTTCAAATTCGTGTCACTTGGAATGTTTGCTTTCTTCCTTTTGTGTGGCTTGTTATGCGAGGTGCAAGGCCATAAATTTGTTGTAACAATAGGAGGGGCCAAGCGGACTTCGTCTTCTTTTGGTGACGACCTCGCGAGGTTGTCTGGCCTTAGGGGGAGATGACTCGCTTGCTTGCGGGGCTTCCAACGGAGCAAGGGATAAGATAAAGAACCTGCAAAAGAAATAGAGAGTTAGAATGAGGGCTCCACCTTTGTTGGCTCGCCGCTCTTCTTCTGCTTTTTGCTTTGCTTCTTTGCTTCTTTCGCCTATTCTCTTCTTCTTCTCCTTTGTTTCACTCTGCCTCTCTGTCTTGTCTCCTCGTTCCTTTTTCACCTCCCTTCCTCTTGGAGGCTTTTGCCTCTTTATATAGAGTGTTTGGTTCGGATCATTGAGTTGTTATTGGACTGTATTTCTATCCGGACACCCATCTGTAGGAGTCATAATTGAACTCAAAATCATTGTACATGTAGCACAAGAAAAGTATTATTATTTTTTAATCCTTTTCTTTATTTTATTTATTTTATTATTTTTTTTTTGGTATCAACACTTTTTCATGTAGGAATTTTATTCAAATAGTTACGAGCAACTATCTGAGAGAGGAAAAAAAGTCCGATGATATAAGATCTTGCGCACACAAGTAAAATGGAATGTGCAGCTGCAGTCTTAATATGCATTTGCTATGATACTTAAAAGAAGAAGACTTTTGATACGGGAGAAACATCCGGCAGGACCAGTTTGGGAAATACTCCTCTTTAGAGATTATGGCATTTTTATTTTGTTGGATAATACTCAATTGAAATGAGTTTTGGTTATGTTAAAGACCCATTTGTTTGATATTTCAATGACTTTCGACTGTTTGGGTTTAGTATTTAACCAAACCTATTATATTTCATCTCTATCATCTTTCTTATTGGTCATTTTGTCATAACATAGCACCTATACAATAGATATAGTACAATAGACCAATCAGGCTATCACAGACCTATAGAGGTACAATACCATTCATGCACAAATAGACCTGTACAGATTCTCAATTTTTTTTTTGCTTGTATATCAAATCTATAAACTTCAAATCTTTGTTAAAAATTGAGTACATTATAAGGTCAGACAAATCATTGAGGTCAGACAAATCCCTGCCTTCATCTATTTACCCAAAACCATGCCTTTGTTGTTTCTCCTTTTGAAAGGAGCCTGCAATTATATTCATGAAGCCTCATCCTGCATAAGTACCTCAAACTTCTGCTTGAAGACATCTAGCAGATTCTTATGAGCTAGTTCGTGCCCATTATAGTCCATGCAATTCACTGGCTTTCATTGTCATAGATCAAAATTTTATCTAGCAAAGTAATATCTGTAAAAAAGAAGAAAAGATGGAGATAATGAAGTATAAACCAGAACTTCTGTATGTATGTTAATGCAGGGGATTTGGGTAAGATAGATATGTTGATGAAAATAGGCATCTTTCACAGGAGATCTCCCTCCACAGTTGAGCATATGAACCTCTTAAAGTTTGTTTATACCTGCAAGTCCCCTTAAACAGACCCAAAGACCTTGATCTTCAAATCCCCAAACCCACAAGCTTTTACTAAAATTTATACTCTGTTATCTACATGCACCATTCATAAAATCAAATATATATATATATATATATATATGAATTTGAGATACTCCTCACTTGGGTCTTGATAACTTGCATCAATTTCAAATTCTATAACAGAACTAATTAAATAGTAAATCGAATCATACTCACCTTTGTCGCTCTCGGCTCGATATCTCGGTCCCTTGAGGATTTCATTTCCCTCCTTCCCTTTCTGTGATATCGATTCTCAAATTCTCTCTGTGTTTACGACGGTCGAGGACTAGCAAGCAAGAACACTTTAGAGCCACAATGGCTTGGCAAATTTAGATAGTTGAAGAAGTCAAATTAAGACCATGCTCCTCTTGCTCTTTTCACCAAAAAACATACTTACATGACACAGATGTTTCCCTCACTACAATAGTTTCTGGACCGACTTCTTCAAGATTTTGGATCTTTCTATCTCTTCCCTTTGCTTCTTTTTCAATACCCTTCTGTGAACTAAAACATACACCAGTGGATTGACCCAAATTTGAGGGTAGAGATAACGAACAGTAGGAAAGACTGAGGGAACCTAAATTTTGTTTCAAGATCTCTGCTATTTTTACTACATTGTTTATTAACCCTTGTTTATCTGACATGTGAAAAAAGAGCACGTGTAAACTTACTATTTGGGCATAAGACCACATGACAGGTGATGCTACAGTTGCATCAAAAAAAATTTCAAAAGGCTGGGTTAGATGATAGAGAATTCCGGTGTTTGTTGACCAATGTGAGCTGTGTATGCAAGAACTGGGGATTGGTTTATGTTGCCCGGCGATACGGTGGCTACGCTACTTGTGCATGCACCATATCTCAAGGGAATTTTCAAATAACGACCCAAGTTAACGATCTCGAAAAAAACTCTACATATAACAAAATCTCACCTGCTCGTTTTGGTGTTTGGCACAACTGTAAAAACAAAGGGCAGGGGCAAGGCATTAATACAATTGTTCACATAATACCACCATATCCCAGGCTCCCTTGGGAAACTCTCACTATTGGTTTCTTAATGAATGGCTTTTTGGGATATCAGTAGTTTCTAATCACTGTTACATTCAATCACTACCACATGTGCATCCCACTTCAGCCCTGTTTTCAAAGCTCTTGCTTATTCAATGAGAGAAGCTTTGTCATTGATGATCACACAACCCTGTCTGAACAACCTGTACCCCATCAGCAGCATACCAAAGCAAATTAAAAGCAACATGCACAGAAACTTCATAAATATAGAACAATGAGGTTTTATGGCACAAAAGGGAGTGTTCAAATCTTTTGTGTGTGTGTTCTGACCCAATCAAGCTATTCAAGCGACTGATACAACACCAGACTTAAAATCTGTCAAATATTAGAGTTGGTATTAAGATGTACAAGGCTTTTCAGATACAAACCTCCTTATTTATTCAAAAGATATGGATTTCCTTAATTGACCTACTTTTCAATCATATTTTCTCATCTTAACCGTTCATCTTTTAGGTATATATGAGTAGATCATCTCTACAAAATTTCAGCCAAATTGATTATCATTAAGGTATTCAAAACTGTGAATTACACGAACGGTTCGGGTTGAACAGATTTGGTTCGCTCATTGTAATCATATAGTTTTGATACCTTAACGATCACCAATTTAGCTGAAATTTTACAGAGATGATCATATCATATATATCTAGATACTAGTTGGCTATGATTGAAAAATATGACCGAAAAGTGGTTCTATTGGCAAAATCCGTACCTTTGGAATAAATAAAGATGTTTGGACCTGATAAGGATTGTTAAGATACAAATGAATATTTCCATGTCCAATGAAGAAACTTTTCAAAATAACACAAAAGAGCATCTGTCAGTGAATCCCTAGATAAAAAGTTTCTTTTTGAAATGCATTTAACAGCTCTCCATTCAATCATTCTTGAAGGCACACTAAATTATAACACGGATATAACCAAAGCAATTTGCACCGCCATACCAGACAATAGTTATGAAGTTTATACGTAAGCATGCAGAATTGCATATGATTTTCACAAATGTAAAAAAAAACCTACACGGTCCTTGCAACAACTTTTAATTTGGAAATCAAACGCTACTTAATGCATTATATTTTAGACAGAGAAGTAGCAAGATGCCGCAATAGTGAATAACTACTGTTTAAATGGACACTATAATATGCTCTGCAATCTTGCAGATCATCAATAATTCAAAACATAATTTAGGTTCTTGGATATGTTGGAAAGGGCTCACACCTAAATGTAGAAAGTCAATCCATCAATACAAGAAACTACAACAGAACACAGATCACAGATGCAGCAATAGGAAAATAGAGAGAGTGATATGAATCCAGACAAAAGTTTAAAATAATCTGGAGCTTATCAACTTTATAATCCATTAACTACCTACACAAAATCTAATGCATAGAACACACATTTATATGATCTTTTCACAAACAATAAGTATGAATGTCTTTGTTTATATTTCTTCATTGGGGTTGATTTACCCCATTAATCAAATAACTGTCAAGCTACAAAAGTCTATAACAAGAGTAATTATTTACTACACAAGAGACACTATGTGTGTGGATAAATGGAAGTATGAAAAACACACGAATAAAGAAAATCCAGAGAGGGATGACAGATAACAAACTCATCCAAAAAGATGAGAATAAGTCAATCTTTGTTGATTCTGCTTTCATATAAAAGAAATGGGACCCAAATACCTAACAAAGATGCAATTTTGACCAAGGAAAAGAAAAATAAAGACCAAGTTCTGATAGAAAATCTGTGACTAATACCTCACTTCCCAATCAAGGCCACATCTTGTAGGATGCAACATATAAACCAAGACGGATAGATATGGCAACTGTTTTGAAATGAAAGAACCAAATATTCCAGGAAGATCACTTCTACGATTAGCTGAACTTGGCTTCCAATGGCCTCTTAGTTTGTGATGCACATAGTTAGGAGCTTCTTGTAAAAAGAGATGTGTCTCCAGAACTACCATTGCAACATCCTCTATCTAAGATGATTCTCACCTGCAAGATACAAGTATTATTGTAAAGCCCATAACAGTTTAGTTCAGTACGACAAATTAACAACCACATCTGGATACGATATACACAAATACAAACTACCTATAATGCACCTGAATACACAACAAGAGATGACAACGTGCTTTTTTATCACTGAAATACCACATAAAACTAGAACTTCGGTAAACAATTATGGGTCTAGCAGTATCCACAGCCAGCAAAGAAAAGTGGAATCGGTAGGATATCTGAAGTCATAAAGTATTTGTAGGTCATTTCTTGGAATTGGCAACATAAAACATATTACGTGCAGGAAAGCCTGTATATTAACTTAGTTGCTCTCTGCAGGCCACAAGTGATATTTTTTTTGACATAAATTAACAACATACTTTAACAACAAGTACAAAAGGCTATTTCATTATATTAAAATTCAAACACCTTAATGAAAATTGAGATTTGCTTGCTCAACATCATTGAGTGTAACCTTGGATTAGTTAGGTTCATCAAGGTATACATACCACATGCTTCTCATTTCTTATGAGTTAAAATCTAGCAATCAAACACATCATATCAAGGATTCAAGGGTCTTTAATGTACCTCTGATCCACCAATTGTAGCTCCAAGGTTACTCACGAATGCCACGCCTTTATTAGTAGTTTACTAAACCATGAATATGAGAGCTCCAACAAGGTTCCTGAAATGCAATACAATCACTGGCATGGTGTATTCCCTCTAATCAGTTCCTGCGATGAAGCATAACCCGGTTCCATTTCCTGCATTTCAGCATACTTATACAGCTTCTCATTGAACTCCACTTGGGGATCCTTATCAATCAAAACCCCATTTTGGTCATAGGCATCTTTCAAGAAAACAACCCAGTTCATCTCGGTCCCAGCAAGATAAAACGTCCTGGGCTGCTTAAACAGCATCTGGTAAGTGTGCTTAGTCAAACTAAACTCCTCCTTGAACTCCACAATGTGGTGTATAGAAGCCCTCTTCTCCAATGTCAAGCTCAAAAACTCATTCAACACTCCCACCCTATACTTCTCGGCTTCCAATGTCCAAAGGTCCAATCTCGACCCATCTGAATAAGGCGAAACCAATGGAAGCGAATTCAACAAGTTGAGCTTCCTCGAATCCTCCTCATCCAAACCCAATTCTTTCCCATGCTTCACAGGAAACCTAAAAGCCCTCTTAACCTTATCCTCATCCACAACAAACTCCCTCTCTAAACTACTAACCGCTAACAAAGGATCCCATTTCACCAATTCCAGCACTCTCTTCCCATCCTCCTCAACCACAACCCTAAAATAATCAGGATACTTGGCCACCCTGTCCCGAAAATCTTCCGAAATCCCAAACAGCAACCTGCAATGATAAATCTTGCTCAGCGGAATCCGCTTATTCGCTGACATCATCAGCAGCTTCCTCACCTTGTTGACTCTGTCAGCCTCCATTGCTTCCATCACCGCCTTCTCCTCCTCCATCAACTCTTCCATAAGCTCAGTGAACCCGATCCACAGCCGATTGTCGTCGTGGCGGTACGTTTCGAAGATCAAGGGGTGGCGCTGGAGGGACTTGGAGACTTTGCGGCCGCGGGGGAAGCCGAGCTCGCGGTGGAGCTTGCCGGCGTCGTCGAGGCGGAGGACGCCGTGGGGCTGCTTGGAGAGATAGTCCTTGGCCTTGGTGAGGAACCGGAAATGGGCGTCGCGAGTGACGATGCGTTCGAGGTGGAGGAGGAGGTTGGGTTGGGTCTGCACCGGCTTAGTTCTCGGGCTGTCTTGCTTCTTGCGGCGCTTCTTGAACTTGTGAGGCGTTTTGGTGATGAGGAAGGAGGTGGAGAATGGGGCGGTGAAGAGGAGAGTGTGATTAGGGTTTAGGGTTTTGGATGATGAGGAAATTGGGGTTTTGAGAAAGTGAGCAAGGCGCCACAGAGCCATTTTCAACACCACTGAACTCAGCTACACTGAGCTTATATACAGCAAACTACATGGACCAAAATAAATGGGCTTGGAAGTTAAAAGCCCAAGAAAGTGGTCCAGTATAACCCTCAAGTCTCAACCCTAGCTCGCTTAATTTGCCTCCTCTCTTTCAAGTCTCAATCATTCTCGGATGTGAAATCCACGTTTTCTAAATTGTGATCCACACACTTTTACTTTTTATTTTTAGTCATCATTAACATAAGAAGACAAAAATTAAGTCATTAAAGACAAAATTTTAGTTACCACAAATGAAAAGTGGGAGTGTGGATTTCACTTCTCATCGTTTTATATCATCTTTATGTGTCTTTTATTTATACATGTCATATTTGTATCTTCTTTAACCAGTTATGTCATGATATGCAACTATATCTGTAACTAGTCTTGAATTGTATGTAACTATATTGGTTTAAACAATTTTCTTATGTGTAACTATCCTAGTAACCGGTATTATAACTATCTGTATAACTGGCTTAACTGCTATGTTATGTAACTGAATTGTAACTAGCTATGTAACTAGACTTGTAACTAGTAATGTTATGTGTTTTGCAATGTAACTGATAAAGTATTTGTTCACTTATATGTTCGGAAACTAACAATGTTTAGTGTTGGTTGTGTGAAAAGACAAAGCTGTGGAGCTGACATCAGCAAATCAAGTGGCTTCATAAGTTTTGTTTTTTCACATAGCCAGTACTAAAAAAAACATTGTTACTTTGTTGGTTACCAGTGAACAAAATTACTTTAACAGTTACATTGCAATACACAAAATGCTACCAATTACAAGTGTAGACATATAAAATTTAACGATAATAATACTTGTTGAATAATCCAAGCAAATACGTGGCTCGTGAGTCAACAAAATTGGAAAGCCATTGGAAATGGTCGGCCGACAACAAAACCTTAAATCCCGATTGAAATCAATTATCAAGTGTCGATTGATGATCAGTTATCAATTAAATTAAATTAATTATCAAAACAAAGAAGTCAGACATCCCCAAAAATAATTGGTGATGGTTCGCCAGGGGTGAGGCGAACGGACTTCGCGAGGCGAAACGGAATTCACGTAGAAGTAAACAAAGGCGAGGTAAACGGACTTCGCGTAGAAGTAAACATAGGCGAGGTAAACGGACTTCGCGTAGAAGTAAACAGAGGCGAGCCGAAATGACTTCGCGTGGGTAGATTTACATGAAGGCGAGGCGAGATGACTCCTCGCGCGTAGATATATATAAAGGCTAGGCGAGATGGCTCCGCACGCGTAGATTGATATAAAGGCGAGGCGAGATGGCCCTGCGTAGGGAACCTCGCGAAGGAGCTAGACGACAGAGTTCGCATGCATGTGGAGATATACGTTCAAGATAAGTCGTCCTCGAGGTGGGACTAGAAATCACCGCTTGCTTGGAAATCAAGGTTTCGCGAGCCTTCCTTCCGTGTCCGTGAGATGGCTCACCCCTTACTAAGGATTTTGATCAAAACAGGACATTCAATCCAAAGCGATCTGGGCATATCTAAATCTTAAGATTTGATTGATTTGATTATGTTAAAATTGGCAAGTAAATCAATCACAAGATTCATTGATTCGATTAAGGAAATATTATTGATTCAAAATCTTTATTACATGCCTTAAGTGGAGGCATGTTAACACTATAAATACCCCCTCTCATACCGAGAGGAAGGGGAGCATAAACAAGGCAGCAAACTAGAGAGAGAGAGAGAGAGAGAGAGAGAGAGAAATCCCTCCGTGAGCTCAGAAGTCTCCCCAAAATCCTTGAAGAACTATCAAGCTCCCCAAATAGCCAGTTCTTCACTAAACCCAAATCCAAATCCTAAATACTCGTTACATGATCAACCCGCGTAACCCTCAAGAACAAGTGTTTGTCACCCTTGAGTTAAACTTATATTCAGAGATAGAATCAGAGGAGTTCACAAAGATTGTAACCCGCATTCGCATTGATTAAATTAAATTATTCTTTGTACATGTGTTGTTCTATTATTTGTTGCAGATATTTTCGTGTTTACAAAATTGGCACGCCCAGTGGGACGACTTTGCCTCTCATTTCCTTCTCCGCAAGAAAGCTTAAATCCGTTCGAAGTAATGGCCTCCAAGAGCACTCAAGCCATCTCGACGAAGAAGTCTAAACCAACGACCGCGAGGTCAAACAACGAGCCCTCTGGTCATGTTACCCGTACCATGGCGAGGAATCAACCCATAACATTCGTGGCTTTGCCTTCCAAGCCTCGCGAACCAGTCATCACCTTGGCGAATCTCGCGGACAAGCATACCTCGTGAAGTGAAGACAAGCGTGCCTCGCCAAGCGAAGAGAAGGAAACTTCAAACAAATCAAGGGAGCGATCATTCTCACCTGCCACGGATGATGAATCAAGCACGGCTTCATACAATGGAAGTCCAAATGGTGATGAAAAAAACACGTATGGCCTGCCAACGAACGATTCATCACAACCTATCCATATGCAAGTCATGGTGACAGGTGCATCCACCATTGAAGAGCAAATAGCCAATCTGATGGGAGCGGTTCAGAAGCTCACCAAAACGGTGAAAGAAAAAGACATGCAAATCGCCGAGCTTTATAGCAGGCTTGAAAGTCAAGATGAAGAAAAGAAGGACAAAGTAGGTGAGAACTCCAGGAACGATGACAAGGAAGATGATGGCTCGCTTGGATCAATGTCCTTTCAACAACTGCAAGACATCATCACCAACTCCATCAGAGCTCAATATGGAGGTCCTTCTCGTGATTCTCTCACCTACTCCAAACCCTACACCAAAAGAATCAATGGTCTAAGGATGCCATTGGGATACCAGCCGCCAAAGTTCCAGCAATTCAAAGGGAAGGGCAATCCAAAGCAACATGTTGCTCACGTCATCGAAACCTGCAATAATGCCGGGACGGAGGGTGACCACCTTGTCAAGCAATTCGTTCGCTCATTGAAAGGCAATGCCTTTGAGTGGTACATGGACTTAGAGCCCGAGTCCATCGACAGTTGGGACCAAATGGAACGTGAATTCTTAAACCGCTTCTACAGTACAAGGCGAACTGTGAGCATGATGGAACTCACCAACACAAAACAATGGAGGGATGAACCAGCAGTTGACTTCATCAACAGGTGGCGCTCGCTCAGTCTCTATTGTAAAGACCACTTGTCGGAGACTTCTACGGTAGAAATGTGCATCTAAGGCATGCATATTGATTTGTTGTACATTCTCCAAGGTATCAAGCCTCGAACCTTTGAAGAACTAGCTACGCGAGCGCATGATATGGAGTTGAGCATAGCCAGCCACAAGGATAAGAAGGAGTTCGTCAATGATCAACGAAAAGATAAGGCTTTCAATAGCAAAGTTGACAAGGTTGTGAAAAGACCAACAAAGGAGTCGATGACTGTAAGTGTTACTCCAATCAAAATCTCCACACGAGACAAAAAGGAGGTTAAGAAAGTAGAACCAACTCAAGCCTACGAGAGGAGGAAGTGTTCATTGACTGAGTGGGAGCAAAAGACTTATCCATTCCCAAATTCCGACGTGGCAGGCATGTTGGAGGATTTGCTTGAGAACAAGGTGATAGAACTTCCAGAGTGCAAACGTCTAGAAGAAATGCATCGGGTCAATGATCCAAAGTATTGCAAGTTTCATCGCCTCGTCAGCCACCTAGTTGAGAAGTGCTTTGTTTTGAAGGATTTGATCATGAAGCTTTCCAGACAAGGAAGAATTGAGCTGGATATTGACGAGGTTGCTGCGGTCAATTGCACTGCCATCTCATTTGGATCTTTTGAGCCAATTCAAGTACCTTCTATGCCAATAAAAGTGTCATGTCATTTCTAAAAAGAGATAGGCAATGATAAAAAGTTAGAAGAAGTGAAGCCAATTCAGCAAATAAACCTCGCTCCTAAAGCTGCCCCATGCGACGATGGTGAAGGATGGATACTTGTAACTCGACGAAAAGCGCACAAAGGTGTGTTTCCAAGTCTACCACTCTCGCGGCTAGATCATAAACAACCACATGGGAGTCGTCAAAGCCTCGCGAGGAATGAGACAAGGTGTATAAAGGAGAAATTCGCTCCTTGTGTACAAAAGTCCCTCAATCAAAATCCGCCAGCAAAGCGCATGCCTAAGATGCGAATGAGTTTGAGAGCTAATTCAATGACAACAATTTTTGAAGGTGATTCCAAAGATGCTGAGAAAGTTGAAGAAACTGAAGTGTTGAGACAATTGGAAGACTTACCTCTAAAATTTAGCCTCTCTAACTTGTCGCAACTTTTCAAATCGGCGAGACGTGCGTTAATCTAGTTGTTGCTTGATGAGGGCCAACATTCTTCAAACGTCAATGAGTGTGCTGCATGCGTAGCATGTTGTGACGCCATTCATTTCACGGATGAAGATTTACAATTGGGTTCAAAGCCACACAATCGACCTCTTTTTGTGACAGGTTACATGCGAGAGCAAAAATTAAACAGCATGCTTGTAGATGGGTCTGCTGTGAATATTATGCCAAAATTGACAATGTCTCGACTCGGCATCAATATTGACGAGTTATCTAAAAGTCGTCTCATGATCCAGGGTTTTAACCAAGTAGAGCAAAGAGCGATAGGCATGATTCGGCTAGACATGGTTATTGGCAAATTAGAGTCACACACTTTGTTCCACGTGATCGATGCAAAGACTTCATACAACATATTGTTGGGGCGACCATGGATTCATGAAAATGATGTCGTACCTTCAACTTTGCATCTATGCTTCAAGTTCTACCGCAGAGGCGTGAAAACAGTGATAAGTGACACCAACCCATTCACCGAAGCTGAGTCTTACTTCGCAGATTCCAAGTTCTATTCAGATGAGAAATCAGTAATAGAAGTTCTGCCGGTTAAAGTACCCTCAACAGGGAAGACTACAATGGTGACAAAGAAAGAAGTTGAAGTAAAGGGCAAGGGAAATGAAGAGTCCCACAAGTCTCCATCCAAAACTATGACATCAGACAAGTCTAGTCCAATTGTCCCAATTTTCGATATGTGCCAAAGTCCAAGCGCAAGGAAGGAGAGTCTCCGTTTGCGGGAACAAAGCGGCAAGTGAGTCCTCAGAAGTTGAGTGAAGAGGACATAAAATTATTGAAGGATGCATCAATATTGTCATTGACAAATTTAAACAACCAAACTCCTACCAAGCAACCATTGAAAGGATTTGTCAAACCAATCCAAGGAAGGGTAGAGCACGGGCCTTTACCCGAGAAAAGAACAAATGAAGGGTTTGACCCCAATGCTTACAAATTGTTGGCAAGGGCTGGATTCAACTTCGGTTCGTCGAGTAAAGAGGATGATCAAGCCATCAGTAAGAAAGCACATGAGCTCAATGAGTTTCAAAAGAAGCTAAGAGAACAGGGAAAAACAAGTGATTCGGTTAAGACGGGTCTTGGTTTTACCCCAAGAAAGCCGATCAAAATCTCAGGCAGAAGGAAAGCGGAGAAGGTAAGCATGCAGTATATAAGCGTCGAAGAAGTAGAAGATGAGATTCCACAAATCCAATCTGTTTCTCGCACTTTAGCGCTCGATCGCATCTGCCCAAGTTCTCGAAGTACTTCTACTAAATCAACAGGCAGAGTTTCGATGTTTAAACGTGTTGATAAGTCAACAAGTCGAAGCTCCATCTTCAATCATCTTGACACCGCAGCTACACAAACTTCTGTGTTCAAAAAGTTGTCATCATCAAATGAAGAAAATAAACAGATAAAGCCAACTCATTGAAAGTCGGCACTTAAAAGGATCCAAGCTCCTAAAGAACAACAAAATAGAAAAAGAAAAGAAAAAGTTGGCCAATCGGAAAATAAAGAAATCTAAAGTCTCATCCCATCACGCATGAAAAGACGTTGTGCTAGAAATGAATTCGACTGACCAACTTAAAGTGAGGCAACATACCTTCATACTCACTAGTCAAGATAAAGAATGTGATGATGTTATTCAATGTGCTTATCACATCACAGTAGCAGAGGTGGAAGCTTATGAAGAGGATGACCATGAAGGCTTCGAATATGAAGTAGAGGCAGCTCCTCCAGAGCTTGAAGATGAGGTGAAATCTACGGTCGATGAACTTAAGAAACTCAATATGGGGATGCAACCACAGGTCATGAAGCTTTGTTTTTCATGGATGGATCATCTGGCTACAACCAAATAAGGATGGCGCTATAAGACGAGGAGTTAACTGCATTTCTCACTCCCAAAGGCATTTATTGTTACAAAGTCATGTCATTCGGATTAAAGAATGCTGGTGCAACTTACCAACGGGCCATGCAGAAAATCTTTGGAGACATGCTTCACAAGTACGTCGAGTGCTATGTTGATGATTTGGTTGTCAAGTTAAGAAAAAGGAGTGATCACTTGCAGGACTTACGAAAAGTATTCGATAGGTTACGCGAGTACCAACTCAAAATGAACCCATTGAAGTGCGTTTTTGGTGTGAGTTCAGGCAGGTTCCTTGGATTCATCGTGAAGCATCGGGGCATTAAAGTAGATCAATCAAAGATTAAGGCCATTCAAGAAATGCCAGAGCCAACAAATTTAAAAGAATTGAGAAGCCTCTAAGGAAAACTCGTGTTTATCAGGCGGTTCATCTCAAACCTCGCGGGTCGATGTTAACCTTTTAGTCAACTCATGAAGAAGAATGTGTCTTTCGTGTGGGATGAAGCATGTCACAATGTTTTCGAAAGCATTAAAAAGTACTTAGCTAATGCCCTAGTGTTGGGTGCACCCATTCCTGGGAAACCTCTTATCCTCTACATTGCAGCTCAAGAAAAATCACTTGGAGCACTTCTAGCCCAAGAAAATGAGGAAAGAAGGGGGATGGCCTTGTACTATTTAAGTTGAACTCTCACATGAGCAGAATTAAATTATTCTCCAATAGAGAAGACATGTCTCGCTCTCATCTTTTCCATCCAAAAGTTGAGGCATTATATGCAAGCTTACACGATGCATTTAGTGGCCCGAGCTGACCTAGTCAAGTTTGTCATGTCTAAACCAGTCTTATTAGGACGAATGGCTAAATGAGCTCTGCTCCTCAATCAACACGACATCGTCTATGTACCTGCCAAGGCAGTCAAAGGCTAAGTGGTGGCTTACTTTCTAGCGGATCACCCAATCCCTGCATTTGGGAAATTTTAGATGACTTGCCGGATGAAGAAATCTTTCTTGCAGAAATTCTCCCCACTTGGAAGATGTTCTTTGATGGATCTTCAAGAGTAGATGGAGTAGGGGCTAGCGTTGTCTTCGTCACCTCACAAAAGCAAATATTGTCATATACCTTCACTCTCGGTAAATTGTGTTCCAATAATGTTACGGAATTCCAAGCTCTCATCATGGGGTTGCAAACGGTCTTAGAAATGCAAATTGCAAATCTAGAAGTGTACAGGGATTCGAAATTAGTAATTGATCAACTACTAACTAATTATAAAGTCGGGAAAGAGGATTTGGTTCCTTATTTCTGTCTCGCTACACAACTCTTGACGGGTTTCGATGTTGTTACACTAGAACATGTGCCAAGGAAAGCAAACCAAATGGCACATGCCTTGGCTAACCTAGCAGCAACTTTGGCATTATCAAATGATGCAATTGTGAACCTTTCAATTTGCCAACGATGGGTTGTCTCAACAGGAATTGTCCCATTGTGTGAAAATTCCAATGCGGTCTCCGTCTATGTTATTGACGTCAAAGATTGGAGGCATCCTTTGATCGACTACATTGAGCACAACAAGCTACCTGACTATCTAAAACTGCAGCAGAGAGTAAAAGAAGAGCCCCGCGCTTTTTCTACTACAAGGAGACTCTTTATAGACGATCATTTGACGGGTTACTCCTTAGGTGTTTGGGAAAAGAAGAGGCGTTCAAAGCCATAGAAGAGGTTCATTATGGAATATGTGGAGCTCATCAATCAGGTCCTAAATTGCCTTTTCAAATACGGCGAATGGGTTACTACTGGCCAACAATGGTCAAGGATTGCATGGAGTATGGACAGAAATATCAAGCTTGTCAATTCCACGCGAACTTCATCCATCAACCACCTGAGCTATTGCATCCTACGATCGCTTCTCACCCGTTTGATGTCTGGGGGATAGACGCTGTGGGACCCATAAATCTGAAATCTTCTGGAGGCCACATGTACATTTTGGCAGGCACGGATTCCTTCTCAAAATGGTCAGAGGCGGTACCGCTTAAAGAGATAAAGAAAGAAACCGTTGTGGACTTCATCAAGACATGCATCATCCAACGATATGGTGTGCTGCGTTGCATCATCACAGATAACGCCAAGTACTTCTCAAATAGTGTTATGCAAAAACTTAGTGAGAAGTATCACTTCAAGCTACACTTTTCTTTGATGTAAAACGCGCTAGCTAATGGTTTGGCGGAGGCATTTAACAAGACTCTCTGCAACATCTTGAAGAAGACCGTCAGCAAGTCACAAAGAGACTGGCATGAGAAGATGGGCGAAGCAATATGGGCATATAGAACAACATATCGAACTGCCACAAATGCCACACCTTATTCTCTGGTGTATGGTGTTGAAGTCGTCTTGCCATTAGAGAAGCAAATTCCCTCATTGAGAATTGCTTTGCAAGAAGGCCTCACAAATGAAGAAAATATCAAGATACGTGTCAAGACCCACCCCAAATTTCACCCTGAAATCCGAAATAAGTCTTGCGGGGACCACCTCCAAAGAAAATTTACCAACGAACTCGACAAACCTCCATTAAAGATAGACAACTCTAACCCGGAAAAAGACTGAACTTCTCTATTAACAAATAAACCATTCTCCCATTCAACCATAAATATCCAAATAAAGAAAAATAAGTATCAACACTTATGCTTTCCCCAAATAAATTTCTGAAGAAAACGAATGCATGCTTCAAATGGAAATCCTTTATCTCAAACATATCGAGCCTCTTCAGCTCAAAAAAAAAAATATATATATATATATATATATCAATATACGTATGTATCTACACATGCTCATACTCCCAATATAAATTAATAAATTTAAAATAATCTATATTGGGCTACTACGCTTGCGTCCAACGCTCACGTCACACCATAATGCGGTGCTACACTACGTCATTAAGGTGGACAGACATGTGTAATAATATGTGTCCATACCCCCTATATGAATTAGACACTCATATAGGGCTACTACGCTTACGTCCAACGCTCACGTCACACCAGAATGCAGTTATATATTATGGCATTAAGGTGGACAGACACATATGGCTAGCTAGCATTTATACATACTCTCCTCATAAAAATGAGATTTTCGATAATTCTCCAAAATACATAAAATCGTCAAATAAAATGACGTCAAATGCTCAAATAAAATAATTTTCTCAACCAAAACAATTGCATGCATATTATTTAAAACAAAATTCCACTCACAAATTAGGCCTAAGCCTTATGTCGGTCAGATGCCTCCTCCGCTCGAGCCTCCTCACGTCCTATTCCAAAAATATAATTTAAATCCTCAACTAAAAACCAACGCTTATAAAAATAGGCAGAAATAAAAGTGAGCTTCGTACGCTCGTCCAAGCCTAACGTCCTTAATCTTAAATTAGATTAAAACCATACTTCACCACAATTTCCGACATCCTCAAAATCACCTTCCACAGTCCTAAGAATAATTAACCTACGACTGCCTTTTAACTCATTAACCGCCATAAATCACACATCCTAGATAAAATCCGAAAACTATCCAAAACTCCTCCAAAAATTCAAAACTACACTTCATTAAACTCCCCTCAAGAAAACACATCTAAAATCATAAAAATCTTCTTAACAGCGGCGGCCGGCGGCCGACTCCGGCGACCTCCTTTGCCTACCAAAATTTGACAGTACCTTTCTCTCAACCTCCTCTACAACATTCCTAACTAGCACAAACACCAATTCCAAGCCTAACTACGCCAATCAAACGGAAACATAATTAAAAGCCCTAGAAATTCAAACACCGATTTCTCCTTACCCAAGCCGAATCGGGAAGAAACCTTTGGAGGGATTGGAGCACAGGAGGAGAGCTTTCCAACGAGCCAAGGATTGCTAGCTATGGCGGCCGGAGGAAGAAGTTCCGGCGACGGAGAGCAGCGAGCAGTGGGAGCCTTCGGACTAGTTTCCTTCCGATCGGCGGTACTAGGGAGCCTCTTACCGGTCTAGAATGGGAGCTGGGTCGGAGGCCGACCGTTTGGGCCGGTACTGCGGCGAACGGTGGCCGAACAGCGACGGTCAGGCTCGGGAAACTTTTTCGAGAGGAGGGAGAGGGAGAGAGAATCGGGAGGGAAGAGAGAGAAAAGAGAGAGACATAATTTGGGCTTGGCCCAACCGATTCCAACACCACCAAATATAAACCCACTCCAAAATTTAACACCCCAAAATAATACCCCAATAAAAATTACCTTTTACTAGCTAAAATTTACCATTTTTACCGTCTTCACATTTTCTCCTACGAATAATTCCTTCGATTTTATCGTCCCCCACAACCTCTCTGGGGACCAATTAAATTATAAACTTAATGTCGAAGACGGTAAAACTCTTATTAATACCATGCTAGTAAATAAGGTAAAATTTAAGAGTCGGGGCGTGACATTACGACTTCAAGAGTTGGAAGCCTTAGACGAGAAGAGGCTCGATGCGCAACAACATCTAGAATGCTACCAAGTCCGGATGTCGCGTGCCTTCAACAAATGGGTTCGGCCTCGATCCTTTCAAATTGGCGATTTGGTCATTGCTGTTCGCATACCCATCATCATGACACACAAGACCGGTCCCAAGTTCAAATTAAAGTGGGATAGCCCTTATGTCTTCAGCGAAGTCTACACTAACGGAGCCTACAAAATTGTGGCTGAAGACGGTTTGAGAATTGGCCTAATCAACAGCAAGTTCTTGAAGAAATACTATGCTTGAATCAAGTGAAGACTGCTCCTAGCCTGCATGAGCCTAAACTGCACAAGGCACTTAAACAAAAAAAATTAAAGAGTTCTAAATCCTCATCCTTGAACTACGTGATGACTTGATTATTTCTTTGGAATGATACGTAGGCAGCTTGAGAATTATATTTTTGAGTTCAGTCACATCAAAAACAAAAATCTTTTATTATTGCATAATGAGTTCTATTGTCAAAATGACTTATTACATGCGAAAAAAAAATAAACCATAAGTTATTAAACGATGATGGGCCATTCACGTCCAAGATAGGCCTTTGAAGCTGTTGCGTTGTTTTTCAAAATCATCTCGGAACCTCTTTGCTTCCTCAAGTTCTTTAACAGTCAACTCTGAAGTCTCCCTGATTTGGACTTTCTGCTTTTCTAAATCGGCAAGCCTTTTGTCATGAAGTAGAAGACTCGCGTCTAGGGAGGCTATTTTCTGCTCTAACTTCTGTTGCTCTTCCTTCAAGTTATCCAAGGACGCAATCATAGTTTGACGTTGACCAAAGTCAGTTTGACGAAGCTCGATCGACTTTACAATTTCAGCCTCCATATAAGGCAAACGTTATCACATGTGCCTGGAGTAGCTTTATGCATGCATACAAGCCTTGCTGCGTTATATTGAGTAGCACAAGTCATCAAGCTTTCCACCTTGTCTTTTACTAGCAAAGGATCAAACCCATAACACTGAAGTTCGGCCACCATTTCGTCAAGGTCTTTCTTTTTAGAAAGAATAGTTCTTGACGAGTGCTTCGTAATGACGTCTTCAATTTGTTCACAAATTAGAGTGGCAGTCTGCATACGAATCTTTTGGAGCCCCTGGTTGGTGTCCATAACTTCAACTTCACTGCGGGTGACTTCAGAGAATGTCATATTTTTTAAAAGCCTCGGAGGATTCACCGAAATATCTTCACGATTAACTTGTTGCGATACATTTTGTTTGATAATGCATGCATCATCTTCGTGGAAGGAATCGGTCTTCATTGGTTATGTTGAAAGAGCACGAACCTCTTTCAAACAAGCTTCGTCTTTAAAAAGTCAGAGTCCTTCTAGCTGAAAACAAGAAGGTAAAGAAAATGAGTTCAGATCATGCATATAATGTCAACAACAAAAAAAAAGATGCATGGTGATGGTGGCGAACATACCTCAACACGATTTGGAGTTTGTTGTGAGGGACCCAAAATTTCGCCAAAAAAATTGCTATTGAGGAGAAATTCATCATTGGGGTTAAAATAAACAGATCCAAGGTCGGGTTCAATCCTTCAACGCTTGAAGTTCATGTCCCTAGAACTGTTACTACTCCCACTAAGTCTTTTTGCTTGAGTGTTGGTCCCCTTCAACTTAAGGTGACTCCGGGCGAGATGATGATCAGATGAGTCCCCATGACCTTCTAAAGCTTGGTGCGGTTCATTGGGAGAGTTGTTATTTGGGGGCAATGCCTTGATAAAAGATGCGTCAGGGTTATTGTTAAGTTCAATCTCGCGGGGAACCACTCTCTGGGGGGAACCACTCTCTGGCGAGACGACATTGTTTACGCCCAAATTAATATTTTACTGGACAGTAAATGTCTATGTAAATATTAATTAATTCTTGATCTATGTCACATCGGCGAGCCCAAGTTCTTTAAGTTACAAGTAATGGCCACTAGTGAGACCACGCGAGTTGGATTGCAAAGACTTCGTGCGGAACACATTGCTCGCGCGCGGAATAAACCACGCGAGCTAACTTACAGAGTTCACGTGCGGAATGACTTCGCGCGGAGTAGAGAGCTCACACGCTTCGCGCAAAATACAGGGCTCGCACACTTAATGATTTCGCACGCGGAAAGACTTCGAACGGACTACGCAGTTCGCGTGCAAACGGGACTTCGCGCGGACTACACAGTTCGCTCGCCGAATGACTTCACGCGGAATGACTACCTGACTCCGCGTAGGCAAAGCGAGAGACTCTCCGTAGGCGAAGCGAGATTGATACTTCGCGTACGCGAGGCAAGCAGATTGCATCAAGGCGAGCTAGCGAGCTGGCTCGCGTAGGAGACTTCGCGAGGAAGCAACAAGCGGACTTTACGCGCACCACATTAATCGTTGAAGACTCTTATAAGTCTTTGACATGCTTCGGACCAATCCATGTGTCCCATTTAATATAAAAAGCCCTTTTAAGGCTCGCGAGCTACAATAGCCCGTGAGATGGAAGCGAGCTTCAGGATCACGCGAGATAGCCTCCTGTGACAGCCCGATGGATGAATTTCAGTCCGCATAGGACTCTACAGTTGGCGGCGCGGAAGCAATGCCCTATGCGCGGAATGAAGTGTGCAAACTGGACAGGTGTCACAAGTTGGTTGGTTCGCACGGGCGGAACAGTGCCCTTGTGCTATTAGGGTTTCAGAGTCCGACTTGAATTATAAGCTATATTTCTTCTGCCGCAAGTCAAACTACTATATAAGGGGGCTCGAAGCTTACAGAACGATCTCTACACACAACTTATACAACAACTTTGACATAATCAAATCTCTCAACAAAATACAAACTGCAAACTAGTAACCCTTCGAGCTACCTCGAAACCCTAACCCTAAGTGCACCGCCGCCTTAGTTTCAGAGCCCTCCTGGACTCATCCCCGATCTCTGATCTCCCTGTTGTTGCTTTGCTCGCGTCCCGCAGTGAGTATCGATCGTCTTGTGCTCTTAAATTCCTCCTCTAAGGTGGCACCTGGAAACCCCTTCCGCCTGATCAAGAAGTCAAGCATGCATACAAGCTTTTTCCTCGTCTGTGAGGCGGCACGCCCGCAACACTCCCCCCTCTCTTTGCTCGCTATTCACCTATGTTCCGCGCGTTGAGGATCATGGCCAAAACAGGCATCTCGCAGGGCACCACTCTCTGGCGAGATGGCATCTCGCGGGGTATCACTTTCTGGTGGGGCGGTACCACGCGAGCAGCCACCTTGTCTTCCTTCGCTTTTAGAAGCTTGTGCGGCGACCCAACAATAGGCACTGTTGTTGTAGTCATCTTGGGCATGGAACGATCTCCTTTACCACCATTCAACATAATTACGAGTCACCATGTACTCTGTTAGAGCGCTCTCAGGCGGCAATGTCACTGTGCTCCTTGTCTCACGTTTGGTAAAGCTTTCCCAATGCCAGTACATCAAGGATAATTCGCCCGTCCGAATATCCTTTTGAAGGTTTCCTGGAACATCTTGAACGTAGCCAAACTGACGGCTGAAACGGTAAGGACTGTAGGGTTGAACGACTCGCCGGTTGTCCTGCCTAAGAGTAAGAAATCCAGATCGAAGGCAGGTGAGGTAGACAATGTCTGGGCGGTTAACGTTCTCACGGTCAACGATCACTTTGCTTTCTTTAGGGACTCTGGCTAAGATATCCATCCCCACATTACCACATGCGTTGAATAAAGAACGAGCTTGTGCGTCTCCAAAGTGCTTAGTTGAAAATGCCCCTGAAAAGTGAACCTTGCGCGGTTTAAAGTTGTCAGGAAGAGGAGAATAAAAATGGGTGCCGAAATACTCTGCCAACCAGGTATACACGTAGTGAAAGGGTAATGTGGCCGAACAGTTCCCTGGGTCTTTGGAAGCAGAAATCTCGTTCAAGCCTTGATAAATGTTGGCCAACACTACTGGAAAATACCTCTTAGCTGACGGAATCATACAAACAACCGTCATATAGGACAACATAATCGTCGCCTAAGATATTGCTACGCGACGGAAGTAGATTGTCGGGATCTTCCGTCGGCTAAGACATTCATAGCCGACGAATATGTTCCGTCGGTATTTTTCGTCGGCTTAGTAAGTCTTGTGCGACGTATAGTTTTTCGTCGGTGTAGTTTGTCTCCTGGGAGACGAATTTATGTTTCTAGTCGACGAAATAATCTGTCGTCTAAGAAATTCCATTATTACCTTACACACCGCAGTACGAATCTATTTTTTGCGACGGATTTTGTCTTAGGAGACCAACTATTTTGTCGGTGTAGATGGTTTTCAGCAATGAAAACTTTTGCGTCGCTATAGTGCGTCTAGGGCGACGAATCTTGTACCTAAGCCGACGGATTTTTCTGTCGGGTAGGAAATTGAATTATTGCCTGACACACCCCAGAACGAATATATTTTTGGCGACGGATTTTGTCTTAAGCGACGAACTATTTCGTCATTGTAGATGGTCTTATGCGATGAAAACGTTTCCGTCGTGATAGTGAGTCTAGAGAGACGAATGTTGTTGCTAAGCCGACGGATTATTCCGTCGGGTAGGAAAATGAATTATTACCTGACACACCGCATAACGAATATATTTATGCCGATGGCTGTTGTCTTAGGCGACGGACTAAAATTTTCATTAATACATCCCCCGGCAGAAAAAGCATACTCCCCCTCTACTCCCCCCCCCCCTGACAGTAAAAACATACTCTCCCTCCTCCGGTGCAGAAGAAACATACTCCCCCCTAGACGAAAAAAATACTCTCCCGCCCCCCAACACAGTAGAAATAACATACTCCCGGCCACCCGCATATGAAAAAAACACTCCCCCCTAATTGGTATGCATGTGACTACTTTAATATTTCTTGATTTAGACATATTTTCCGGCAACTTTACCGGTGATCTAATTACTGTATTCCTTAATGCATGCATATATATATATATTTGATAGTGCATATACATCTTAAATATATGTTTGTTGACAACTATATTTTGGTTTCCTATTATTATAGTGTACAACATGGACAAAAGCTAGATGCAATTAGGGAGAATGTCCCCTCTTTATATGCAAGACATTTTTGATTTTCTTGAGTTCGTGCATCTACATAGTCCTCCAGACAAAGTTATTCACATATGTCCGTGCAACAAATGTCTCAGAAACCAGTAACAATTGAAGAAATGTATTCTCACTTGGCACTATACGGTATTTGTTCTAGTTATACCGTATGGACATGGCACGGCGAAACTCAAGTTCAAATGCCTACACTTGCAGAAATTCAAGCACAACATAATCAGCAAGCAGGATCTTCCAATGCAAGTTACGGGGACCCTACTGTGATGAACCTCTTAAATGATGTCTTCCCGTTCGCCGCCTCAGGATATCAGGAAAATGTTGTTTATGACAATGTTCCTGACACCTCCCCTAATGTCTCCCACGTTGACTACAGCAGAGATTATGATAAGTACAACATGCTTGTACCGGAAGTACAAACCCCATTATATCCTGGCAGTGAGCATACATTTTTGGGTACCGTCATGGAGCAAATGACAATCAAAAACAAGCGGGGAAAGTCTAACAAATTTTTTGATGAAGATATGGCCCTTATGAAGAAAGTGCTTTCCAAAGGTAACAGTTGTCTACAGATTACGACGAGGTAAAAACCATGTTGGCTGATCTCGGTCTGGAAGTCTAGAAGATAGACGCTTGCGTCAATAATTGCATGTTGTATTACAAAGAAAATGAGGCGGAAGATGAGTGCCGACACTGCTACGAGCCACGATATCAAGCAGCTTCCACTTCATCTAAACAGAAAAAATGACCCATTCCTAGGAAGGTTCTGCGTTACTTCCCGTCGGGTCCTCGTCTGCAGCGTCTGTACATGTATTCACATACGGCCAAGCATATGAGATGGCACTAGGCAAGGCACCAAGGAGAGGAGAGGATAGATCCGGATAATCTCACACATCCTGCAGATGGGGAGGCTTGAAAGCACTTTGACCGTTCTTTTCCTGAATTTTCTGGAGACTGTCGAAATGTCAGACTCGGACTTGCAACAGACGGGTTCAATCCTACTGGGAACATGAATGTATCTTACAACATTTGGCTTGTGATAGTATTTCCGTACAATCTACCTCCCAACATGTGTATGAGGAAGGAGTACAATTTTCTTACGCTTATGGTTCTAAGGCCGTATTCTCCAGGAAAGTGCTTGGATGTGTACATGAGACTATTAATTGACGAGCTGTAGGGGTTAGGGGAAAATGGACTCCCTACTTTTGACAGGTATGGTCAAACTTCATTCATGATGAAAGCAGCTGTTATTTGGACCATCAGTGATTTTTCAGCTTACGGGATGTTGTCTGGCTAACAAACTAAGGGGTACAAGGCTTACCCGTTATGCTTAGATGACATCAATTCTAGTCGTCACGCCGACAAAATTAGTTTCTTGGGATCTCATAGGTGGCTTGACGAGGATCACGAGTGGCGGTAGGATGCTGAGGCATTTGATGGGACTGAGGAGCATAATCTGAAACCCCCAGGGAGGTCTGGTGAGTGGATTTTGGAGAGGCTTAACTAGCACTGGTTCGGATATTTGAGCACCAGTAAAGATGTAACCGACTTGAATCCTCCCACGCCTGATGAGTTTAAGTATTGGACGCACAAAAGTGTATTCTTTGAATTGCCATACTGGTCGACTTTGAAAATCAGACACAACTTAGACGTCATGCACATAGAGAAGAATGTTTGTGACAGCGTTCTTGGAACAATTATGAATCTCAAAGATAAGAACAAGGACACCACCAAAGCCCGTGATGATCTTAAGAAAATGGGTATACGCTCTAAGCTATGGCTAGTAGAGAACAAAAAAACAAAACAAAAACCATAATGCCTCAAACAGCCTACACAGTCCATCCTCAGAAGAAGGCGGAACTGTTTCAGTGGCTTCACAATGTTAAGTATCCTCATGGGTATGCAGGGAATATCGCTAGATGTGTTAAGACGGGGGAAAATAAGATTATTGGGTTGAAGACTCATGACTGTCATGTTTTGCTGCAACGTCTTCTTCCCGTTGTCATTAGACCGTATTTGCAGAGTGATGTGGCTGACACGTTAGTGGCTTTATCAAAGTTCTTTCAGAAGATATGCGCTAAATAACTTAACAAGTCTGATGTTCGGTCATTGCAAGAAGACATTGTGTACATCATGTGCAAGCTGGAGAGGATATTTCCTCCAACTTTCTTTCACATCATGATTCACCTCATGATCCACCTTCTCGAACAAGTGTTGCTTACTGGTCTAGTACAGTATACCTGGTGTTATCCAAATGAGAGGTATGCACTCATATTTATTCTAATTAATCATCCTTTCAAATTAATAAGAAATTTTTATTGCTGAATAAATATTTATATTGTAAGAGAATAAATATATGTTTTGCAGGCAACTGGGGGATTTCAAGAAGAAGAACAAAAACAAATGTTTCCTTGAAGGGTCGATCACATCGGGGTACATTCAGGCTGAGTGCGTAACTTACTGCAGCGCATATCTCAATGATGAAGACAGAGTAGTGGCAAGGGAATCATCTGGAGCGGGTAGTAGCCAACAATTTAATCTATCAGTTGTTTCCAATGATGTTCAACCATATGGCAGATTAAGTAATTCTGAAAGATTAAGTAATACTAAGATCAAAGAGGCTCATTGGTCTGTCCTTCAACATTGCGACGAAGCTGAGCGGTACTATTTGGAGCATTTGGAAAGGCAAAATGGTAACGAAGTCATACACAAGAGAGATTTTCCTGATTACTTCCCTATTTGGGTACCTTTCTATCGATCTCTATATATGATGTTACATAAAAATGATATATATGTCATTTTTTAATGTTACATAACGTAACAACGTTGCTCTTAAAATTGTTACAGATGATGCACATTCTACAGTATTTTCCTGATTCTTACCATCCAGATTTGCACTTATTGGCTGGAGGACCCCAAAGCCACAGAGTTCGTGCTGGATGTTTTGTGAACGGTGTTAAGTTTGTGACGTCAGAACGAGATGAAGGCCATGTCACCCAAAACAATGGAGTAATGGTTGAAGGTATGGATTTCAACTACTACGGGGTTCTTGTCAATGTGATTGAACTAATCTACGGCAAGGGTATGTCAGTCGTGCTGTTCAAGTGCAAATGGTTCAATACTGACCCAACAAGACGAAGGAGTACAGTTCTGGATCGTGGCTTGTTATCAATGGACTCAAACATTGTATGGTATGAGAATGAGAATGAGCCGTTTTTTCTTACCACCATGGCAAATCAAGTGTTTTATCTTGATGATCCGGCTATGGGTGAGGGATGGAAAGTGGTGCAAGTGATGTCACATAGGAATATTTGGAGTGCAGCTACACTAGGATGGGATGATGAGAGTGGGCCTAGTGAACCAACAACTGATCAACTGAATGAACCATATCAAGAGGACTCTCCACATGTAGTCCCTGATACTGAGGATATTCGTGTCAACAACCAACACGTTCCGGTAATCATAGGGTTACATGCCAGTTACACCATCTGAAATGAACTCGCGACAACGCATCAAACCCACACATGACGACGAGTTCATAGATGACTTGGACATAGAGGATGATCAATATTCTGGCCAGACTGAGGAGGATGATGATTCAGACGACTTAGATTATCATGAGTATAATTAATGTACTAGCTTGTTCAATATTATTATTTCGGATATGATCGGTAAGGTCTATATAATCTATATATACTATTGCATGTAAATTAAACATGAATTTGGCATAATTAAGTCCAGATATGTATATTTAAATTAACTTGAGTTTAGTTTCATAAATTACACGAAATAACTCAGACGTACATATTTAAAAATATGTGTAAATTATTTTTAAAACAACTTACTCGACAGAACATGGAAATTCTGTGGCCTTGGACAAACCTAAGAGACAGAGGTCCACTTTCCGTCGCTTAGGAAAAACTATCTCGTTCGCCAGCCTCCTATCTCGCCGCAGCCTCCTATCTCGCCTCGCATAACTCGGATGGAGCTCGCCAACTCAGAAAACGACTTAGTCGACTGAAAATAATGGTTTCGTTGCTTTAGTATTTCTTAGGCGACGAAATGTTGAATTTCAGTTGTTTTAAACTATCCCGATTCGCCAGACTCCTATCTCGCCTCGCCAAGCTCGTATCCTCCCTCGCCATCCTCTTATCTCGCCTCGCATAACTCGAAGGGAGCTCACCAACTCTGAAAAAACCTTAGTCGACGGAAAATAATGGTTTCGTCGCTTTAGTATTTCTTAGGCGACGGACTATCCAATTTTCGTCGGTTAGGAAAAACTTTCTCGCCTTGCCAGACTCCTATCTCGCCTCGCCAGGCTCCTATTCTCCCTCGCCAACCTCCTATCTCGCCTCGCATAACACGAAGAAACCTCACCAGCATTATTTTTTTGAAAAAGACTTAGTCGACAGAAAATGACAGTTCCGTCTCTTAAGTAGTGCCTACGCGACGAACAACACGTTTTCCGTCGCGTAGTATTCCCGAAATATTAAGCGGTAAATACAATTTACTTTTAACATAAGCGACGGAGTACATTAGTTTCGTTGGTTTGGATCTCTAAAGCGACGGAAATATAATAAATTTGTCGGATATGTGAGTTTTCCGTCGCGTAGATAGCCAAATGATTGGGCGGGTATATTTTCCGCCTTATTTTTGGGCTGAAAATTGATTTTGTTAGGCGACGGATTAATTGTCCTAGATGACAAAATATATTCCGTCGATTAAGACTTAGGCGACGGACTTTGATGTTTTCGTCGCTTAAGTTGGTTTAGGGCGACGAAAATTCAATATTTCCGTCGGCTAAGATAAAATGGATCCTTAAATCCCGTCTGACGATACACAACTGTTCCACGCCTCCTCCTCACTCACACTCATCGCCAGAAACAGAATACCCGACTATGCCCCTCTTATCGCCGTAGAGCCCGTCGGAGACCCCCGCCATCCGCCGACCGCAGCCGCAGCGATTGGACCGCAAAAACCATCGACCTGACCGCAACCGCATCGTCCCGACCGCAGCCGCATCCGTATCATCCCGACCACAGCCGTATCGACTCCATTGCGTCCTTCTCCTCCACTCATCGATTGGACAGCAGCCGCATCGACTCCACTGCTTCTCCCACCGTCTGTCGCCGACCTCGCTGGTAATCTCGCCGGATTTCCACTCCCAAGTCCGAACCCCTGAATTTGGCAAAAAAGGTACAGTGTTCTCAGTCCTTAATTATACCCCTTATTGTGATGAATTTTGGTATGAATTTCTTAGGCCTTATACCCTCTGTTGTGATGAATTTTGGGAAGAACCGGGTTGAATTTTGGTATGAATGAGTTTAGGCCTTATACCCCCTACTGTATGCATTCATAATTGACTAAATACATGATGTATGTATGTCCTTATGTTTATTGAAATTAGAAAATAGTTTCAATTGTTGATGCAATGAGAGGTGTTTCTGTGATGAATAATGGAGCTGGTTTAACACATGATTAAATTGATTTTAAGTAGATTGTTAGGCTGCTAGCATTGTAGGGGTTTTTGTTCCGCAGACGGGTTAATATATACATGTTGTTTTCCCTATTATAGTTTCTTGTTAGTGTAGCTATAACAATTGTGTGTTATTCATGTGCAAGACCATTTTTTTTGGGAAGAGGAAGGACCGAGCCACTAAGGTCAGTGCCTTGATGGAGTCTATACGGTAGAGCGTCGGCTCAGCGGGTAGTACCAGCGAGCCTACCTCAATGCCGGCTGGGATAGTACCACCAGGGACTCCCCCTTTGATTGTGCGGCCCCCTCCCGTTGACAGTAGTTCAACGGGATCTCCATCACCTACACCGACGCCCGAATCTTCAAGACGCATCGTCGGCAGCGCTCGGTTGAAAGTTAGAAACCCAACAGGTAAATTAAGCATGCGCGCCCCAAGGTGCCTGCTTAATTATTATGAATTTTCTGATTTTTTGACATTTCAAGTGCTTATATTTTGTATGTATATTAATTATAGCTCCGGCCCTAAAGAAGAAGCGGGGTTTATGTTCTGGAAAGAAGGCGGAGGATATCGTTGCAGCAACGGGGCAGAAGATCAAGCTGGAGTATTGCCCCTGTGTAAAAGGCCCTAGCGTAAGGGGGGTAAACAGCTTGGTGACACATGATATCGGTTCCGCCATAAGGAGTCTGGTGGGAATGAGGGAAAGGACGTTCTACGACCTTGATCAGGAGGAGAAGTGGAAGGTGTGGAATGCAATGTCGATAAGTAACACTGAAAACAGTTTGAAAAGTAAATTTACTTAATTACATAAGTTTATTTTATTTTTCAGTTCTTAACAACGATGTTTTTTTTATTTGTTACTTAGACAAAGTACGAGTGGGATGAAAATGATGAGCCAATGTTCACTTAGATTCTGAAGAGGGCACAGGAGAGATACAAGGACTGGAAGTACCAGTGCCACAAAGCTTATCTGAGGGAAGAGGCCTCTGGGATGCCTTCAGATTTCATTGGGAGAGAGGACCAGTGGGAGTTTCTATGCTCTCACTTCGAGTTAGATACGTTCAAGGTGATTTTTTAAATTACCTTCAATTTTTTTAAAAAATTACCTTCATTGTTTCCCTTGTATTTTACTAATCTATTTAATATTTTTTTCGTGTATTAGAGACTCTCCATGGCAAACAAGCGGAACCGTGGGGAGAAGACTATGCACCACCACACGGGATCTTCTCCTATCATCTACACAATGGAGGAACTCAGAATACAAGGGGAGGAACTTCCAATTATCAAAGGTTTTGAGAAGACCTATGTCATACCGGTGATGAAGCTACGACCAAGCATTATGTAAGTGCCTTTCTTTTTACTATTTTATTGTTTGATGCATGCACTTATGAAGTTTATTATGAAAAATGTAAAGTTTATTAGGTACACATAAAATGAGCTATCTATAAATAGTTATATTTGGTTATTGGTTCTTGTTTCTGCATAATGTCAAGTTAGCGCTTAATTGATGTATTTTAAATGTAGAATGACATGGTTGATGAGGTCAATAGGCAAAAGGATGTATTTAAGAAACAACACCCTGACGCGATGGAGGAGGAGATTGTGGAGAGTGTTCAGTCCCAACAAATTGAGGTGTTGGGTACGGTGCTGAAAACTCGGAAAGGAAAGGAGATCAGAGGGATGGGACGAGCAAGCGAGCGAGACTTGAGCCATTCTTCAAATGGCTCCACTTCACGTAGTCGTCCTCCTAGAGTTGATAAACAACAACTCCTAGAGCTGCAGGAGCGCTATGAGCAGAGACTAAAAGAATCAGAGGAGCGTGCCCATCAAAAATATCAAGCGGCCGAACAGCGTGCCTTGCAAGCGGAGTCTATGTGCAGTCCCAGTTTTCCGTCATATATGAGCGCCTAGGTATGCCACCTCCTCCTCCTCCTTCAGTTGTTTTTCCTCCTCCTCATCCTCCAGTTGTTTTTCCTCCTCCACATGTTTCCCCACAAAACAACGATGATCTAGGCGACATAGGAGTAGACGAGAATGTCGTTTGGCATTATTGATTATGTATGTATGAACATTAATGTAATTAGAAATATTTGGACCTTGCTGTAATTTTTCCATTTACCTAGTTCTCATGATCAATATATATATATATATGAATATTTTTTCCAAATCCAATGCTTCTGGTATATATGTATATGTATGTGTTTGATTGGAATTACTGATATGTAATTTTTTGAAACAGTGAATAAGGTAATTTACACAAAAATAACATTTATTTCGCAAATAAAAATAAAAACACACTCACGCGACGGAAAACTCACATTTAGTCGCCTAAGATTTAACACCTATCCGATGGACACAGAAATATCCGTCGACTAAGAGATGATATAAATACGTCGGTTTAGATATATACCGATGAATATTCCGTCGCTTAAGAACGGAAGAAGATTTGTCGATAAATATACTTACCGACGAACTATTCGTCGCCTAAGAACGGAAAATATTCGTCGGCACATATACTTACCGACAGATATTCCGTCGGCTATGAAACATTCTAATTCATCAAGTAGGCAACATTCCGACAAATATATTCCGTCGAAAAGAATTCGTGTCGACTATACTTGTTGTCGACGAGGTAGAAATATCTCCGTCAGCTAGGATAGTTGTTAGTCGACGATCTGGTTAATTTTCGTCGCCTAAGTATCTACCTCACGCTATTTAGGCGACGGAACTTAAACGACGGACTTTCTGTTTGCCAAGATCGTAGGCGACGGATAGTCTGTCTTAGGCGACGAATATGTTCTGTCGGCTAAGAGCGATTTTCCTATAGTGCAACACAGGTATAGATAGACAAAATTGATAACCTTGGGACATTTTGCTGGAGACTTTAAACACGCTAGGTCAGATCAAGCCTGTGTCGTTCATAGGAAAGATGAATACACACAACCAGCACGCGTAAAATGCGGCCAAGTAAGTAGACTCTATGTCTTCGTCATCCACGCCCAAGTCATCGAACGGTGCGGAGTCATCATCAGTCCGGGCTTGAACCTCGTGGATTTCACCAGACGGGCTGTACGTGTACTAAGGTGCATCTTTCTTGTTCCGTACACTCTTGGCGGGCGGTCTCTTGTATCTCAAACTTCATTTGTACCAGTACTGTATCCATGACGCGATCTTCACTTTTTGCCTTTTTTCGTCCTTGCAAAGCTTGTGGTATGCAAGAAATAAAAACCTGCAACTCTTAGGAATGGTTGGCTCACCACCTTTACCCTTGGCTGAAAATTCTTCGATAGATGGAACAACTTCGTCGTAGAACCTTCCACTTATGGGCAAGTGATGTAGAACAGATCGCATTGAAGATTGAAGAACAGCTTGCTCGCAGGAAAGGTAAAATCGGTAAAATACAGGTCTGAGTAGAATTGGACCTTTTTAAGACTTTATTTATTTTTGGTTTTATTTTATTTTCGACCCATGGGCTTGAGTAGGCCTTTTGTTAGAGCCCTAGGGTTTTGTTTCGGTATTTAAGCGCCTCTTTGTGGCTGCTAGACTTATCTTTCATATTATCAATAAAAAACGAGAACTTTTCTCAAACTCTGGTGGATTCTAGTTTATCTTGGTTCTTTCTAGGTTAATCGCTTGTTAACCTATATACTCCGCTGTGTCAGGTGGTATCAGAGCAGGTTTTCCCTATCTTCTATCGCTTGTGAAACGATCCATGGCCGGTAACGATGATAGTCCTATTACTAGAGCTGAACTTGCTGCTTTAACAAATCAGATTACCACCCAGGTAACAACTCAACTGATGGGAGAGATGAGAAGGTTGTTGAACGAGAATCCGGGCAATCAGGGAAATCAGGGTAGAAGGGAACCACGACCTCAACCCCAATATCAAGACTCAAGAGTCAGAACCTGAGGAAGAAGTGGCGCAACCTGCTGTAGGAGGCGGCGACGGACAGAGAGACTACAGGGTCAAGGCAGAAATCCCAACTTTTTCAGGTCACATGAAGTTGGAGGATTTTCTTAACTGGCTAGTAGAAGTGGAGAGATTCTTCGAAATCATGGAGATCCCAGAGTCCAAACAGGTGAAGATGGTTGCGTGGAAACTGAAAAGTAGTGCTTCAAACTGGTGGGACCAAGTACAAACTTCTCGAACAAGGCAAGGGAAGGCAAAAATTCACACATGGAAGAAGATGAAGGGCTTGCTGAAAGACCGATTCTTGCCTAAGGACTATGAGCAGCAACTATATCGCCTGTACCTCGAGTGCGTGCAAGGAAGCAGAACAGTGAACGACTACACAGACGAGTTCTTACGTCTTGCGGAACGTAATGACTTGGGAGAAACTGAAAATCAGAGAATAGCAAGAATCGGTCTTTCAGCAACACATAGTCTTGCCTAAAGACTATGACCGATTCTTGCATACCGATCTTCAGTGGTCTACGATCGTCCATACAGGAGAAGATTGGTATGCAACACATGTGGACCATAGCTGATGCTTTGAATTTTGCATCGAAAGCAGAGATGTTGGAGAAAAACAGGTCTTATCAGAGAACTCCTTATTCCAGGAATTCTACTGCGTCATCCAGTGTCCCAGCAGAAACAGGAAAACAAACCCCTCAGAATCAAGGAGTAACCCCAAAGGCTCCTATTTCGAAGGGAACTACAGTTGGACCTACTGGTAATAAAAATCCATATTCTAAGCCTGCTGGAATCACTTGCTACAGATGCTTGAAGCAGGGTCATAGGTCTCATGAGTGTCCTGAAGGTCGAATGCAACTAGTTATCATGGATGGATCAGAAGGGTACGAAGAAGAAGAGTCGGAGGAGTCGGATCCTTATGAGGGAGCTGAATTCGCCATAGAGGAGAGTTCAGAAAGAGTCAACTTGGTACTCTAGCGAATGTTGTTGGCTCCTAAAGAAGAAGGACAACGTCATAGTATTTTCAAATCCTTTTGTACTGTGAAGAATAAGGTTTGCAACCTTATAGTGGACAATGGAAGTTGTGAGAATTTCGTGTCCAAGAAGCTAGTGGCACATCTACAGTTGGCTACAGAAGCTCACAACGCCCCTTATTCACTAGGTTGGGTGAAAAAAGGACCTTGTGAAAGAGTTACAGAAGTGTGCAAAGTGCCTCTTTCGATTGGAAAACACTACTCTGATGAGGTACGTTGTGATGTACTTGATATGGATGCCTGCCATGTTCTGCTAGGTCGTCCATGGCAGTGGGATGTTGATGCAACTCATAAGGGTAGGGACAACGTGGTGATGTTTATGTGGAAGACCCATAAAATTGCATTAGCACCGGCCGGTAGTACTACAGGACCGAAGCATAACTTCCTGATAGTGAGCAGCAATGAATCTGACATGGAGAAGGACATGAAGGAGGCTGAGATGGTGTTTCCAATTGTGGTGAAAGGGCTATTAACTGCTGCCAAGGAAGAAATCGAGATCCCCTTAGAGGTACAGAAGATATTAAAAGGGTTTCAAGAGTTGGTGTCGAAAGATCTTCCTAATGAACTTCCACCAATGCGCGATATTCAACATCAAATTGATTTGGTGCCGAGAGCTAGTCTTCCAAACCTACCACATTATCGCATGAGTCCGAAGGAGTGTGAAATTCTGCGGGAACAAATTGAAGATTTATTGAGGAAGGGGTTCATTCGTGAAAGTATGAGTCCATGTGCAATTCCTGTTTTGTTAGTCCCAAAGAAAAATAAGCAGTTGCGAATGTGTGTCGATAGCAGGGCCATTAACAAAATTACTGTTAAGTACAGGTTTCCCATTCCTCGTTTAGAGGACATGTTGGACGAATTGGAGGGTTCTAAACTCTTTTCAAAGATTGATCTTCGCAGTGGATACCACCAGATTCGTATTAAGCATGGGGATGAGTGGAAGACAGCATTCAAGAGCAAGGAGGGGTTGTATGAGTGGTTGGTCATGCCATTCGGGTTGTCTAATGCCCCGAGTACTTTTATGAGGTTGATGAATCAGGTGCTTCGTCCTTTTATTGGTTCTTTTGTAGTGGTTTATTTTGATGATATTCTAATCTACAGTCGTACAAAAGAAGAACATTTGTTGCATCTTCGTCAAGTCTTGACAGTTTTGCAGGAAAACAAATTGTACATCAATCTGCAAAAATGTACTTTCTGCACTAACAAACTATTATTTCTGGGGTTTGTGGTTGGTGAGGACGGAATTCAGGTGGATGAGGAGAAAGTGCGAGCAATCAGAGAATGGCCAGCTCCTAAAACTGTTTCTGAGGTACGAAGTTTTCATGGCTTAGCTACCTTTTATAGGAGGTTTATGCGGAATTTCAGTACTATTACTGCTCCTATTACTGAGTGCATGAAAAAGGGAAAATTCCAATGGGGTCATGAACAAGAGACGAGCTTTGCTTTGATTAAGGAGAAGTTATGCACTGCACCAGTTTTGGCTCTTCCAAATTTTGAAAAGGTTTTCGAGGTTGAATGTGATGCGAGTGGTGTGGGAATAAGGGCTGTTCTGTCACAGGAGAAGCGGGCTGTAGCATTTATGAGCGAGAAGCTTAGTGAAGCTCGACAAAGGTGGAGTACTTATGATCAAGAATTTTATGCTGTGGTCCGTGCATTGAAGTTATGGGAGCACTACCTCGTTCATAAGGAGTTTGTTTTGTTCACAGATCATGAAGCCCTGAAGTTTATAAATAGCCAAAAGAGTGTTAGCAATATGCATGCACGATGGGTGAGTTTTCTACAGAAATTTCCTTTTGTCATTCAGCATAAATCTGGTGTTCAAAATAGGGTGGCAGATGCGTTGAGTAGGAGGGCTTCTTTGCTGGTCACTTTGGCTCAAGAAGTCATTGGGTTTGAGTTCTTAAAGGAGTTATATGCGGATGATGAGGACTTCAAAAAGATCTGGGAGAAGTGCAAGGAGCGTCCAGTTGGTGAATTCTTCATTTGTGATGATTATTTATTCAGAGGTAATCAGTTGTGCATCCCAAAGACTTCTTTACGGGAGAAATTGATTCGAGATCTGCATAGAGGGGGTCTCAGTGGGCATTTGGGTCGTGACAAGACTGTTACCAGTCTTGAGGAACGATATTATTGGCCACAACTTAAGAGGGATGTTGGAGCCATTGTCAGCCGTTATTACATCTGCCAAGCTTCTAAAGGTCAGTCTCAGAATACTGGTCTTTATTTACCTTTACCAGTTCCTGATGGTATTTGGCAAGATTTGTCTATAGACTTTGTTTTGGGGCTGCCCCGTACACAGAGAGGAGTGGACTCGGTGTTTGTGGTGGTTGACAGGTTTTCGAAGATGGTGCACTTCATAGCCTGTAAGACGACAGCAGATGCTTCCAACATAACCAAACTGTTTTTCAGGGAGGTTGTGCGTCTTCATGGGGTTCCCAAGACCATCACATCGGATAGGGATGTGAAATTTCTGAGCCATTTTTGGACGACTTTATGGAGGATGTTTGGGACAGTTTTGAACCGTAGTAGCACTGCTCACCCTCAAACTGATGGTCAGACAGAGGTGACGAATCGAACTTTGGGAAATATGGTGCGTAGTGTTTGTGGAGATAAACCGAAACAGTGGGATTATGCTTTGCCACAGGTGGAGTTTGCTTATAACAGTGCAGTTCACAGTGCTACTGGGAGGTCACCTTTTTCCATTGTTTATACTGCTATTCCTAAGCATGTGGTTGATTTGGTTAAGCTTCCTAGGCTTCCAGGTGTTAGTGTTACTGCTGAAGGCATGGCCAAGGATGTCCAATCTGTTCAAGACAAGGTGAAAGCAAGGTTGGAGGTGACTAATGCCAAGAACAAGGCTGCTGCCGATAAGAAGAGGAGACTTAAAGTATTCAAGGAAGGTGATGCTGTCATGGTTTTTCTGCGCAAGGAGAGGTTTCCTGTTGGCACCTACAACAAGTTGAAGCCTCGAAAGTATGGGCCATATCAAATTCTCAGGAAGATTAATGACAATGCTTATGTGGTGGCGTTGCCGAGCAGTTGGGGAATTTCTAATACTTTCAATGTTGCTGATTTGCATGAGTTCCGTGGAGATGAGTCTCTTTATCCAGATGGTGTTAACTCGGGGTCGAGTTCTTCCCCAGAAGAGGAGACTGATGTAGAACAGATGGCATTGAAGATTGAAGAACAGCTTGCTCGCAGGAAAGGTAAAATCGGTAAAATACAGGTCTGAGTAGAATTGGACCTTTTTAAGACTTTATTTATTTTTGGTTTTATTTTATTTTCGACCCATGGGCTTGAGTAGGCCTTTTGTTAGCGCCCTAGGGTTTTGTTTCGGTATTTAAGCGCCTCTTTGTGGCTGCTAGACTTATCTTTCATATTATCAATCAAAAACGAGAACTTTTCTCAAACTCTGGTGGATTCCAGTTTATCTTGGTTCTTTCTAGGTTAATCGCTTGTTAACCTATATACTCCGCTGCGTCAGCAAGCCACAAATATATGTCAAGTCCCTCAAAGAAATAGACATCTCGCCACATGATGTGTGAAGAGTATTCGTGCTAGGGCACCAATACTCACAAAAGGCCCGCATCACAGGCGCAACACGGTCATAGCTGAAGAGCGATGCAAACATCTCTTGGTAGAGGCCTGTTTTGTGGATGAGATCTCCGCTTTGGCTTAAGATGTCTTCTAACCACTCCCAGTAACGTTCCGTGCAAAAGAAGGCTTCGTTGGCACGAAACCCTCTCCATTGCATTGAACCATTTCACGTACGGTCGTTGAGAAGTACGAACTGTGTTTGAGGAACATTATGGTCATGATTGGCAGACTTCAACATCCATACATCTGTGCTTCGCTTCTCAATGGTGGATTTGGCCGATTGGAAGGTGGCCAACTGACGTGATTATTGGAAAGTCCACCGAGGAATATAACCTGAACCATCGTACGAGGGAGACTCGAGGGCGCGCGGCCCAGTCAATGAAGGATAGGTATATAAGGTAGTGCCATCACTTTGAACGTCATTAGTGTCTTCAAGGATAGTGATTGTGCCTTTCTTGAAACTCTTGAAAAATGCCATGCGAAGTGGTGTACGTCTACACAAAGAATTGATTTGTTGAAAGGAGTGTGCCTCGCTGCCTTAAACTTCTGCTGCGCCTCGCTGCCTTAAATCTCTGCTGCGCCTCGCCAAGTAAGGTCTCTGTTGTTAAGATGGATAACTCAGAAATACCTCGCGACATACACATACAAGATTAAAAAAAAAGTCAGTGAATTATATAACTCTGCGCCATAGCAATCAAATCAAAATGAGTAGATAAAAAAGAGAGGGTACTGTTGAGATCTCGCAGCGAGATGGTTGTGACTTTGGGATGAAGAACGTTAAACCGGAAGCTCTAATTTATAGTGCAGCTGTTCCTCATTGAAACTGGAAAAGTATGGAGAATCAAGCCAATCAAGAAAGAAATACATCAAAGGTTTCCGCCCACTACTTGGAAACTTTACCAAATCAAATTCGTAGGAATCCTTGTGAATTAAGGAACCCCTACAAAATTTGTGTATCCTATAAATTCAAGGAATCTCTACAAGAAAATAGGGAATCCTTACAAAATTAGGAATCCTTATCAATTCGGGAACTCCCACAAAATTAACCCATTAACATGGACTTCAAGTCGCGCCTCTGGCACATGATGACAGCATGGCTACGATGCACCTTGAAGTGGGGGCATTTGTAGACATATAAAATTTAACGATAATAATACTCGTTGAATAATCCAAGCAAATACGTGGCTCGTGAGTCGAAAAAATTGGAAAGCCGTAGGAAATGACACGTGGCAACGTGGGAATGGTCGGCCGACAACAAAACCTTAAATCCCGATTGAAATCAATTATCAAGTGTCGATTGATGATCAGATATCAATTAAATTGAATTAATTATCAAAACAAAGAAGTTAGACATCCCCAAAAATAATTGGTGATGGTTCGCCAAGTGTGAGGCGAACTGGACTTCGCGAGGCGAAATGGACTTCGCTTAGAAGTAAACAGAGGCGAGGTAAACGAACTTCGCGTAGAAGTAAACAGAGGCGAGGCGAAACGACTTCGCGCGCGTAGATTTACATGAAGACGAGGGAAGATGACTCCTCACGCGTAGATATACATAAAGGCGAGGCGAGATGACTCCGCGTGCGTAGATATACTTAAAGGCGAGGCGAGATGGCTCCGCGCGCGTAGATTGACATAAAGGCGAGGCGAGATGGCCCCGCGAAGGAGCTAGACGACAGAGTTCGCATGCATGCGGAGATGTACGTTCAAGATAAGTCGTCCGTGAGGTGGGACCAGAAATCACCGCTTGCTTGGAAATCAAGGTTCCGCACACCTTCTTTCCGTGTCCGCAAGATAGCTCGCCCCTTACTAAGAATCTTGATCAAAACAGGACATTCAATCCAAAGCGATCTTGGCATATCTAAATCTTAAGATTTGATTTATTTGATTATGTTAAAATTGACAAGTAAATCAATCAGTCAAGATTCATTGATTCGATTAAGAAAATATTATTGATTCAAAATCTTCATTACATGCCTTAAGTGGAGGCATGTTAACACTATAAATACCCCCTCTCATACCGAGAGGAAGGGGAGCATAAACAAGGCAGCGAACTAGATAGAGAGAGAAAAAAAAATCCCTCCGCGAGCTCAGAAGTCTCCCCAAAATCCTTGAAGAACTATCAAGCTCCCCAAATAACCAGTTCTTCACTAAACCCAAATCCAAATCTCAAATATTCGTTACGTGATCAACCCGCGTAACCCTAAAAAACAAGTGTTTGTCACCCTTGAGTTAAACTTATATTCGGAGATAGAATCAGAGGAGTTCACAAAGATTGTAACCCGCATTCACATTGATTAAATTAAATTATTATTTGTACACGTGTTGTTCTGTTATTTGTTGCAGATATTTTCGTGTTTATAACAAGCTCAGTTATAGTATTAGTTACATGACTAGTTACATAACATGCCATGCGACTTCTTTGATGGAAGTTGATAGGGGAAAGCGTCCCAAGGATCCAGCTGCAATCATTGAGGCTGTTAGTGCAGATTTGGGACCTATACTTGAGCTTTCTCAACCTAACTTTGCAGGTTTCCTAATTGTTTCTCCTCCGAAGAAACATAAGAATAAGAATAAGCCTAAGGAAGAGGATATTCATCCTTGGAAGTTAAAGATCAACGCAATCGAGATCACGATCAAAGAGGACCCCTTCAGCCGCTGCAAGCCACCGTCAAAGCTACCTTGATTCTACTGTCAAAGCACGATCAACCCCTAGAGAAGTGTGTCACCGCCAATGTGAAAACCTAGTTTCCTCCGAGAAGCTCAGGTCCTCAGGAGCACACCATCCGAGATGGGCCATATTAGCTTGTTTAATTTTGATATAATGATAGTTCATAAAAACAATAAAAATACATTTAAACATCTACTATATACTTTTATAATAAAGTACATTTCAGTATTCAATCAAAAAAAAAAAAAGTACATTTCAGTATCTAATAAATTGCCCTCTTCTGTTTATACAGTATATACTTATTTTCATAGACCAAATCACCAAAATGTGTAATTTCCATAATTTTTCTTCTTTCCTTAAGATAAGTAAAGAGCAAAAGGGTAAGATTCCCCAAAAAGAAAAGATACAAAGGGGGAGTGTGACCAATTAAGGCAACGAACAAGAGAGAATGTAGATAAGGATGTGGTCGAGGCAGGCATCAACATCCTAAACCAAACAAAACAAGGTGGGGAGCATCTTTGAGAGGCTCCAAACAACTCCACATTTATCGATCGAACCCCTCAAACTCAACCCCAACATCCCCACGACGACGTGTGAGCACTTATCCCCCATTCCCAACTCATTCTTTTCTCATATATATAGGAGCCACATATTGCCGAGCAGGTTAAGCTAATTCAACATCGTCAAAACACCCTCCTCTAGTTCTTTCTTTCTTTCTTCTTCACCCTCATCGAAATTCTCCAACTTCTATCATGGAGATCATGGAAGGTGACAACGCGAGAACATTCGACATGGGTGCACTTAGGTCAAGTCTTCCCCCGAAGTAAGAACACAAATCTCTTGTTCTTTAGCATTCGGATACTTTTCACGTTTTTATGTTCCACACATACCCTCCTTTATCGTTTCGACTAACTGCTTAAACTTGTATGTTTTGCGTCGAATACTGATAGAATGTTTTTGTTTTCTCAGCCGGAGAGGGTTGTCAAGGTACTACTCTGGAAAAGCACGATCATTTACGTGCATGGCCGACGTCCGATGCCTAGAAGATCTCAAGAAACCGGAACATCCCGATGCGAAAAAGAGGAAGAAACATACGGAGAAGAAGAACTTTCCTGTTCCAGCTCCATATCCTCCTCTTGCATGTCGACGAGTTTCTAGTACCACCCAGTTTGCTGCACCCTGTGTTGGTGTGTGAATATATATCCATGAGAAAGAAAAAGAAAACAAAAAGAAAAAACATAGAAAGGCATTCCATTGTTGTTCGGCTATTACTCAAGTTTGGCATCCAGTTTAGTTTCCTAAAAACCATGTTCGTTTTGGAGTGCAAAACGCTGAACAGGATAGTACATTATCCTTCTTTCTTGGCAATATGTTGCTGCTTTTACTCCAAAACACATCTGTAAATAAGTAAATTACTTGCATTAGATTTTAATCTTCTTTTGATTTTGGTTTTGGTTTTGGTTTTTCCCATACAGAAAAGCAATGGTTACGTTATGTTATATATAGAGCTGTAGTTCGGCGTATTCTATGTGATAAAACAAACTTATATGCATTTCACCCTTTTCAAGTCGGCTTTTAAAATTTTCCAAAGAGAGGAGTCAAATTCGAGAATTTGAAGTTTTTAACCCTCTTTTTGTTCCTGCTCATGATCTTGCAGTAAACTAAGAGATGTAATGCAACTTTAAAGTGCAGACTGCATTAGTCAGACCGCAAATCCTCTGCTTTACACCAGATTGTACAATCAGGATGCATTCAAATAGAGATGCCTACAGCACAAAAGCTATTTCGACATGGACAAGAGTCTGCAATATAACGGTCATTTCTTCAGTCACTGCTGTCATTTCCAAAGTTTTTAGTTCTCTTCATGTTACACTTCTATTACTCGGCCAACTAAGTTAGGAAGAATACACGTTACACTTTCTAACCACCATAAGAGGAAGAGGGGGAAAGGAATGACCATTTAACTTGTACTGGCTCGACCTAACAAACTGCAAATTATGAGCCCCAAAATAATCAATGCTTCTCACTAATGGTACAAAAAATTTGTACCGACACCCCTCCGCATTTAAATTCAAAACTATTGCAACCTCAACTTCTTGTTGGTGGCTGAATCCCAATTATCAAACATGACAACTTCATCGTCATCGTCGTCAAGAACTTCCAATTTCCCATGACTTTTTGTATCACCAGCAACACTTGACGTATCTGCGTCCAAAACCTCGGATAGTTTTCTTTTCTTTCCAGGAGCAGTTTCAGCCTCATTATTCTTATCAGCCTCCAGTTCTGATGCACTTGATGTGCTTCCAGCATTAGCATTGGACTTCTTGTCATCCTTCACCACAGAAGTAGCTGGGGTCCATCCAGATAGAACCATTCCATCAGGTTCCTTCTCCTCATCAAATTCCTCCCTGAGAAATCAAATTTGCATCAAATTAGACATGTCTATCACAATCTCCGACAGATATGGAAGACATCAGGAAATGCTTCATATTCATCTATAAGTCGATGGTGGATGTCAAGTTCAACAGGAAGGGAAACAAAATTGCAGGATGAAAAGGCATCAATATTAACTAATATGATTCCCAATGGTTTATTAAGATTCAACTTTTACATCTAGGGTGAATATATCACAATGGATCTTCATATCTTGCAGACATCCGATACCGTGTATAGCTTATAGATATAATGGGGGTAATTTTAAATGTATGTAGGAAGCTGTATATATTCTTTTCTCACCCGAGTCAAGCTTGATACTTGATAAAAATAAAAATCTACAAATAAAAATAAAAACAACCTGTGTTTGATATTGATATTGCAGGATAGTTCTTGCTGAAGATCCTCAATTGTCAGCATGGTACCACTAGTAACTGGAGAAGGAAACTCAGACAGCACCTAAATTTCATTCACAATATAAAAAGTTATTAAATAAACAACTGATACAGGTGAGTAGATTATGAAAAGTCACATTAAGAGAACCATACCTTATCAAGGTTCGCTGCATAATTTTTTATCATGGCTTCATCCAGGTCATCACCAACTTCATAAAGAAGGGCTGCCCCGTGCATAATAAGTGGAGAGTTCATTCCAAGCTTGTTCTTAACTACCTTTTCAACTATGTCCCGCAATTTTGCACGGCTAGTATTGATCTCCAATGATAGTGGTGTCTGCTTAAAATCAATTACATTGCATTAGTGTACACAACTTCATATGAAACATAAAAAATAAAAATAAAAACAGACAGAATGCAGAAAAGAGCATCTTGCATACCTCCGAACAGACATAGCAGGACTCGTTAGGTTCAAATGGTTCCACTGGCATGAGCAGCATCTTTTTTGTTGGATGTTCCAGACAATAAGTCATCCTACGTGACCGAATCAGGGTAGATCAAACGAGTTGCAAAATGAGTGAAATAAATATAATTCATAGCAGAAACTTTCCTGAATCATGTGAGAAACACACATTCTTCTAATAAAACTCAAACCACACGTCTGAAATTTTTCTCTAATATACACATACGAAACAGGTGTATACCGATACCAAAAAGTGAAAAAAAACTTGTGGGGAACGTGCACGTGTTCAAATCATATTCCTTTAGACCAGAAAACTCTAAATGACTTGAAGTGGATGGAGCCCTATACACGTACCAGACAGTGTAAGTAAAGCCAATGTGAGGGAGAAAATATCAGATCAAATGGCTTTTATGCAGTAGAAAATCCTTTCTTCCCTAACATGTGTGTGAGCAAAGACCCCTTTGGCATATCCCCTTGATGCCATTAGCAGATATATGATGTAAAGAGTGCATTTGTAAAAGCATCTGTGTGTGCAAGGGTGTGCATACATATCGGCAAAATGAAAAGAGAAAAATATATTACAAACCATAAAGACAGATGTTTAAATGTCTTGAGAGAACTACAGGAACGGAAAATAGCAAGAGAAATCAAGGAACATACGTCTCAGCGATACAAAACACATAACTCAAATAGAAGAGAGGGTGGGTATTGTACGTACCTGTAATTTTTTGTGTCATTTTGCAGCACCTTGACTGTCTCAATGACAATCAACCCAGCAATAATTGCATTTGTTGTTGCAACAGCATGGACAATATTACCAGCAATACCTTTAGCTTCAAACAGACTATGCAATGGGATTCCAAAAGCAGTGGCCCTTATGTTTGCAGCAGCAGTAACAAATTCTACAGCTAACTGATCATCTTTATCAAAAGTCAAGTTCCCAATCTCCTGCAGACCAGGACCACAACAAAAGAAAAGAAGCAAAGACAAAAATGAAAGTAAGACTTCAGTATTCACCTTTGGAAATAAATGGTAAAATATGATATCTTTATTTAACTGCCAAGAGTTCGACTAACCTTTCCCCTTTTCATGAAAAATAGTTTCAAAGCCTCAAGAAAGACTCTAGAATTTTCCATGAGGCTCCACACATCTTGTGGATTCTTCAGTCCTAGAGATATCATGGCAGATACTGAAGATGGATCAGTGGTTGCACCATTCTTTTCTACATTTCCATTCTGCTGACTGACATCATTAGGCAGGGCATCCCTACTATATATGGGCTTTGGTCTAGTACGGTTCTTCCATGTCTCCTCATTAGACAAAGCTACCTCAATGTTATAACCAAATACATGATCATATATTCTTCTTCCATACTGCTCGATGTCTTCATCTTTCCTGTGCTCAAAAACATCTTCTGCCTGTTCTGATGAGCTAGCACCATCACCGGAACGCACATTCAAATCATTGGCCTGACTCTTGTCCCCAAACAACTTTGCAAAGAGAAGTTCCTTCGCCCATACAATGCAGTGAACAAACTGCAAATTCAAATATTAGCCATGAGGTAGGGTCATATGGAAATAACGGATTTCGCGGCAAAGAACCATCCCTCCCAAATATATGTTCCATTGCAGAAACCATATAACTTAATTTTCTGAAGTAAACCAGCAACAACGTTTTTGGGGGTTAGGGCATCATTTAACAAGTCCTAGCATTTACCAATTACATACTAATTGAAGTGTGGGGAAAACAGTAATCCAAATCCTTTCTGCATGTTGGTTATTAAAACCAGCTTGAATAATATTAAGGATTTACACGAGTTCTTTGGTTTCTTGGAGACCCATTCCCAATATAATTTGTGTCTCCATATACTTGAATATCTATCATAGCGTTACAATTAGATGGTTTAGTTCAGAGGATTTACATAATTTCACTATTAAGCAAAATTCAGTTTTCAATACAACCCATGCAAATAGATACTCATAGACAAGCAAGAAACGAACAGGAGCAAAATTTAGAAACTTAACATCAAGTAAAAAGTACCATGTGTCAATACCTTTGATGGAGTACTCGTTATGGTGCAGACAGGGTATGTTTTGGGAGCAGGTTTAGGCTGGCATTCATAGCACTCTGTTATTCCCTTCACATGTACGGTCACCTGCTTTCAGAACCAACAGTAAATTTAAATGGAAGGAATATATATCACGGTGCACAAAAATAACTGCAGCACCCTTATACAAAACACATGCAAGGACAAATAAAGCAATCAAAGTACTGGAACTCCGAATACACTGGTCAAACAGCATGATTACTTTCCCACATCTGATGCTCACAAAACAACACCAACAACAACATCAACAAAAACAATTATTAATAGCTTCATCAAGCACACTTGAAAAAAGACACTTGGAAAGTATTTAGCATTGTAGAGAAATTATATAGAGTTTATTGATGAACTGACAGAAAGAAAAAGCGCAGAGCCCCGTTCCAACCTCTAGGTTCGCTAACGTAACATAAAGAATGGGAGATAAAATAAAAAGAAAATACAATGCGTTGTTCATCCATATGTCTGAAGGAAGGGTTAAGATGATGATGACATAGTGACAGTTAATATAAATCTATTATGTGTATAAATACAAACATATCATCTAGAATTTTAAAGCATGTTTTAGAGATACTACTGTAGTCCTTAGCTCATGAAGTTATCCAACAAAGAACATGAATATTTTAGATTAAAAAGATAATTAGATAGAAAAATAATGGAGTTCACTGCATGACCTCTGATGAAAAGAGGCCTTTATGAAATTCATTCTGCAACTGTAAAGAATCTTCCAGAACAAGACTTCACGTACTAGCCACACATAAAGCAAAGAAAGTTTAAAACCCTTTTGAAAAACAAGCAGACAAACAACATAACAACCGATACGAATTAACCCAAGTAACAACCTATTTCAATTCAGAAACAAATAAAAAGTTAAAAACAATTTCTTGTAAAAAAAACAACTTTATAACAATAAATCACCTGTCCAAGGAACCCAGTAGTCCCACTTTCAATTAAAGGAACATCAGCTGCCAGGCATAGGCGATTCACATGTCGCCTGGCATCTAAGTTGTCAAGTCCATTCAAAACCACGTTAAATTGTTTAAAGAAGTCCACATTGAAGTCAGGGTCCTTAACATTTGCATGGTATGAAGTAATGCTTATATGAGGCCTAAATTTTAACACAGCATCCCGAGCAACCTGTTGAAAATATTCACAGGAATTCTTATACAGACACAGATCCATGTATAAATATAAACAGAAAATATCACAGGTATACTTACTTTGGCCTTGGATTGCCCAACATGTGATTGTCGAAACAGGAATTGTCTGTTGAGGTTACTGACTTCTATAGTGTCCATGTCAATCTAACATAAACAACCAAACAAATGAATAGCAACCTAGAGCAACAAAGTAATCCAGCTAAGTTTAGCCACCACACAATTTAGAAACCTAAAGTGAACTATTTAAATTTGAAGGCCATGAATAGAAATAACAGAGGATTCAATGTAGTAACCAAACAAGTAGAACTCATAACCCATAAATCCAAACTTCAACATACTATGTTATACAATTTTGGCCTACAGTTCATGCTTTTTCTAAACTGGAAGTACCACTCAGTATTGTTAACTCTATCATAACACTGACAAAATGTGAATAGACCCAGATGCCAAGACAAAATAGCAGAAATGAAGGAAGAAATTGGAGACACAGAAACATTAAACACTTTTGCCAACTGGGTTAGAGCAGTCTGAGGACAAACACACAGCCAATTTCACCGCAGAACTATTATAAGTGCCTTGCAGTAGCTCTGAGTCTACATTCTTTGGGTTTTACTTAAAATGAATGTGATTCCATAAAATCGTCCTATTGTTTTTATCAAAACTTTTTCAAATTTCGCTCTCCTGGGTACTCTTAATAAACATTCTCCAATTTCTTATATTAACAAGACATGAAACTAAACCTTTACTCTAAATTGACACATAGTAACAACCACATATACACAACCAAATGTTGGTTAAGAATTTGGTACTTAACGAAAACCAAAAACCAACGACATATGAAAATGTGAGACAAGAATACAGCAAGAAACCCTATCCTGAAATTCAAAAGGAAAAAGAAAAAAGAAAAAAATATATATATAGGGAGAAGAGGGAAACACACAATATGAATGTCTTGGAATCCGGAGAGGGCGAGAGTCTTGAGGAGCTCGCAGCCGATACCTCCAGCCCCGACCATGAGAACTTTGGCGCCCTACAAAAACCCCAAAAAACAAATTCGAAAACATGTTACTCGAATAATTTAGGGTTTTGGGGTTGTGGGTATTTGGAGGAGAGTAGTACCTTAATAGCAGGCGAGTGTTTCTGGGTAGCCATGGGAGTCGGAGAGATAAAGAGACTAGAGAGAAGAAGAGTCAATAAAAGTGAAAATAAGTAGAAGCAAATCGTCAAATAACATAAAGAGAGAGAGAGAGAGAGAGAGAGAGAGAGAGTGGGGAATCGAAGTGGGTACGTGGAGGGGAGAATCTGGAATGGTGGGTGGAGGAGACCCAAGTGGGGAGAGAAGGGGAGGAGGAGGCGAGTGTGTAGAGGTAGAGGGAGGTGGTGGTTTTTTTGGGGTTTAACTCGTTGTTTGTCTACTTGCTGTGCCCAGTTAAAACTTAAAAAAGGGTGTTTTGTATTTTTTGGGTAAAAAAGGGTGCTTTGTATTTGGTCATGGCAAGTATATTACAAACTTGTTTATGTGTAGGAGTTTCTATGAGCATGTCCAGTAACGTTTTTAAAAATAAATAATATTTTCAGGTTCAAAAAAATAAATAATATTTTTAAAACATAAGATTGTAATTTTTAATTTTTGAAATATAGTTGTTAGTTTATTGTGAAATATAATGTTCATTATTGTGGAAAATCTATTTTCTAAGCTAATTACTATCCTCTTCAATGAGTTCATGTCTGCTCCATTTTATACTATCTATTGTAAGTTCAGTTGCTAATCAGTTAACTTCATTGGGCCATGACATTTCTAATACTTTAATTTGGTTAATTTTCTTCCCCTTTCTGTTTTTCAAGCGATTGAATCTATTGGGAAAGACAATTCATGTGGTTTTGTTATGTAATTTTTTTTTTGAACTCAAAGACAATTTTGTCATTAGTACTAAAGTAGAGGGTCAAATACGAATCGATTCGTTGTCATGCGTACAAAAGACAAGCAAGATCATCTGATTCGTATGAGAGTTGCATCCTCCTTACAAATTTCGGCTCACAAGGAGCCTATAATCTAATAGCATATAGATCATAGACAATTGTTTCTAACAAACTAAAAGCAAGAAAATAAAAGCTCCCCCATGTGAAAAGCATGAACCAAGAGCAATTGTTCTAAAATAAACAAAAACAGCTGAAATTGCAGAAAGAGAAATAGAAAAAAAAGACTTCAAAGAACCTACTTACCCTTCAAGCTAGGGCTTCGAGGAAGGAGTCGAATCTTCCTGATTGGCATCTCTTTTGGGTTTCTAGAGCCGACAGGACGTCCCCGTTTCTTCTTTTGACCTTTAGTTGCAACCGATGTCATCTTAATTGGTTCATGGGTGATAGTAGGAGGCTTCTCTTCCTCTTGCATCTTCATCTGACTCATTCTGTTCCGTGAACCCATAAGACATCTTCTCTTCTTTTTAGGAGGAGCAAAGACACAATCTAAGAGTTCGATAACCTTTGAGGTAGCGAAGGCCAAGGAGGTAGCATATGCTTGACTAGGGTGTTGAATACCCAAAGAGGATGATGATGCTAGCATATTGGCTATGCTAGGGTTTTTACCAATAGATGGCGATGGAGTGGTGGAAAACTTACTCTTTGATCCTTTCGAAGAGGGTGAGAGATCAAAGTTTGGGTGCAAAAAGGCCATGAGAATGATTGAAAACAAGGAGAACCAATGAAAGATGGAGCTTTTTGGGTTTGGTGGCTGTGCTCTGGGAGAGAGAGAACGGCTTAGGGTTTTAGGGTTTAGGTGCGGCATCTCATCCGTTTTGTTATGTAATTTTGTGTTTGCTACTTTGCTATAAAAAGAATTATGGTTGTGCCTAGTGGCCGGCCCACCAGTAGCCTCGTGTAGGTTAATACATTCGTTCAAATAAATACATGATCTTGTAGATGTAGAAAACTTTGCTTTATTAAGAAGGTTTTGCACCCACAAGGAGCAATAATTAAGGTTTTCAAACATATGTTGCTCCCACAAGGAGCAATAATGATGTATCAAGACTTCTGGAATAGGTCTTATGGTTGAACTCATTTCGGTTCTTGTTTACTGTAATTGCTGGTGTTGTCGAGTAGGGAGGCGAGTGGGGAATTTATTTCCACCATTGATATCTCCCATGGTTGTAATCTTAGATTTTATTATATAAAGTTATTTCTAAAAAAAAAAGGAATGTTGTTTTCTCTCTTATCATATTCCCTATTTTAGGGATAATGTTTAAGGAATATGTATGAGCAAACAACCAATTTTTCCTTCTTCTTTTTTTGAGAATGAAGAAGAATTTTATTCCAATATTAAGAAAATTACAACGAAAGGGAATTATTGGTAGAAGACATATATGTCCTACACATTTTCTGACTAATCGAACCATTTACGAGTATGTCACCAGAGATAACATCAATGAGTCAATCGGGCCTAATCCCTAACCATATAAAACTCCCCTCCAACCGGGCTACATTAGTTGCCACCGCATGGGTAGCACCATTCCCACTCTGAGGCACATAAGAGATACTATGCAATCCAACATTCATAAGCAAAGATCTAACTTTTTCCACCAATACACCATCATGCGCAAAGCATAGCACTACTCACCGCCATTCACCAATTTCACAACCTCATCACAATCTGTTTCCACAAAGGCAGGAGACCAACAACGCCTCTGCATCTCGTCCAGGCTAGTTATCAACGCCTGAACGACTGCAACCTGCCAGTAACCCTCTCTCCCACTGCCAATTTCAAAATCTCATCCTCATCTCTAATCACAACTCTAACTCAACCTTTTTGCCACCATTAATCACTAATGCATCACAGTTAAGTTTCAAAAAGCCATGAGTTGGAGGGGACCATTTTGCACTCTCATGTGGCACATTATCAGTATTACTACAATTTACCTTCACTTGAGACGTCAACAGACCTTCCCAAATAGCCAAACACTGGTTGTAAAAGACAGTGGAGGCCTAGGAACAACCAATTTTTCCTTAAAATGGAGAAAATACAAAATATAGAAAATGTGTTGAGTACGCAATTATGGTTTTTTTTTTTTAAAACAACCAATTTTTACTTCTTCTTTTTTTGATGTATTGAGCTCATATTGAATATGACCCGGAATCACGGCAAAAAAAAACTACTCTATTATAAATTTTAATGCTCATAGTAGTATATGCTAACAAAACCATTTCGCACTTGCAGGCAATCTATTCTATTTGACTCTCAATGCTGAGTACGCAATTATGGTACTTTAAAACAACTTCTACAAGGACTTAATTATATAAAAACTTATAATAACGTAAGCCTTATTGTTAACTCAAACTATAACTATGCAGGATGACTTCCCTCCCCTTCAAAGAGGTGGGGCTGCCCACCTTAGAGCATCTCAAACCCATGTGTTAAATTTTTTTTTTGTTATAATTTGACAGCTGAGGTGTAAGTGACCCTCTAGTCAAAATTCTACTCCAGCCCAATTGTCAAATTTAAATATTAATCTATTGTTTGTTATTAATAATTTATATATAATTCTATTTCCTCCTTTAAAACCTAAACTGGAGAACGACAAACTCTCACATTCTCTCTCTCTCTCTCAAGCCCTCCTCCAACCGACTACTATATTTCTTTCCCTCTGCATGCGACCTTTTCCGGAGCCAATTCTTCAATCAACCCGCTGATTTCTATTCTCCTTCTCCTGATCTACTCAACCTTATCAATTTTGTTTCCATCATCACATTTTTGCCCAGAAATTGCACCGACTTCAATTACAATTCTAACAAAAGTATCGAGGATCCCAAAAAATATGATCATTTGGCTTCACGGTGGCTTCTGTTTTGATTATGTTCATCGTCGATCTGTTTCGATCGATGGCTTCACGATGGTTTTGGTTTGGAATCAGGGTATGAAATATTCAATAAGAGAGGGAGAGACGATCAGATCGAGTGAGAGAGAGAAGAGAGACAATATAAAATGAAAAGACCAGAAGCTTGGAGACTGTCAAATTTGACAGTATGAACCCAAACTGTGATCCACGGTGGATTTGAAGCATGGGTTGAAGAGGTTAGATTCTGTCATTTTGCCCATTTAGTCTCCACCTAGAATTTGATAGTTCCGCTAGAGATGCTCTTAGAACATTAAATACATAAACCAAACGACGTAGAAACTCATCAAACTCAAGACCAAGTTCAAAGAACCAGTCGATGACCCGGGCCCAAGGAACAACAAAGGAGCACAAGTAAAAACCCTAATTAGTCTCGGCTAATCCATTGTTACCGCCATTACATTTATGAGCGCATGACCGTTCTACCTCAGCGTCGCCATCTCTCTTACAACAATCAGCTCATCGACTTTGACCTTAAAAGTGAAACAACCGGCTTTGGTCTATATCCAAATCGCTCCATCGGTAAGCCATAACTTTCAAGGTTTAAACACGATATTGATCTACCTCCCTTTCACTGCGATCAACCACGAAGTTGGAACTCTTCGATGCCAAGCCAAGAAACTAGACAATGACCTGCAAATCTACTTCAATGCTAGACGATCAACCATCAATCTCCAAATGATTAGGATCCACCAACCGAAAAAACAACACTACCATCTCACTTGTCATGGACAACACCACCAATGCACCTCCACAAACAAATGACACAACTCGTCAGATGACGTGCGTCGATGCTAAACTCAACGTAGAGAGCTGCCAAAATATTTAGGATTCATATTTTGTAAGATATTTTGGTGTGTGTAGCATTACTCTTTTTCTAAAAACTGAGTTTTTTATTTTACAAATGTGTATCCTCGTCACACCAATACCAAAGTAAGTCTGAGTTCCTCTCTCACGGCCAAAAAGAGAAATTAATTAGTTTCAAATCAAAGATAATAAATAAAAGGGTGTTGCTATTAGCACACACCATATTTTTTTCTATCTATATATTTTAAATTTATTTATAAACTTGTCATTTGAATTTATTTCATGATTGACTACCTTTATAGATACAGTGTGTTATTAGTAAAAATAGATGTGTTAATAGCATCACCCTAAATAAAATAAAAACAAGATAAATCATAAATCTTTGAAAAATTTTACTGTCTACATAGACAAACCTAATTTATCCATAGTAAATCCAAGCTCTTACCAAAACCGAATGATCTCTAATTTTCGACGCATGGGATTCAACAAGCAGCACCGACGATTCGTCTTGCTAACAAATTTAACTCTTAAATTCTAAAAAAGCCAAAAATGCAACCAATCAGACCCCGCCATCACATCACCTTGCTCACTCACACCGTCTAAGCGTAAAGCACTCTAGCCTTCCTCCCCCTTTCCACTCTTTTAGGCTTGTAGCATGGAATCAAGACACAGAGAGTAGGCACCTCATTCTCTCATTCATTTCCAAACAAAAGAGAGAGAAGAAGCTCTAGCGTCTCTGCTAGGGTTTCACAGCCTTGCCTTCTCCGTCTCCCAAACCCAAATGTGAGTCCCTCTTCCTTCAATAACCCCCAATTTCAAGCTTCTTTGATTTTTTCAGAGCTCAGTCCGCCGTAGCTACCTACCACCGCTCTCTCTCTCTCTCATACAAAAATTGTGATTCTTTTTCTTTATTTTTATTTTCCGCTTCATGAAATTAAGCAGCTTTTGTTTTGTTTGTTTCTGAATTCTCGTAGTTGTCGATTTGAAGGATCAACTTGATACAAAAATGGCGAATATTGTGTTTTATTTTTTATTTTCGAATAATAAATTTGTTTAATTTTGTTTTGGGTGTTTTGCTTGTGCTTAATGGTCTGCAAATTTCAGTGAGGTATGGAGTCGGCGGTGGATATACGGCCCGGTGAAGACGCCACTTACGACGGTAGACCCTCTCACTCTTGAATGGCAATTTTTGTTTATGCGCATTGCGTTTGCATGCAAGAATTTTCAAGAGAAGAACTTGTCTTCGGACTCTTTATAGTTACACCTTGTGAATTTTGTTCATCACTCAAGCGGACTGAACTATTATTATCCTGGAATATTTTGTGTTGCATCAATGCTGGGCGTTACGGTGATAATGGGACTAGTTGATGATTAGGGAATATTCGATGTGGTGATTCTGTTAATGAAGACACTTAAGAGCAAAAAGATATTTCTCAAACTTTATACGTAGATAGATTGAACCTTCAAAGGTGTATGGAGCAAATGTAATTTGCCCCTTCTTGTTGTTTTTTTTTTGTTCTGGCTGCTTCATTGTAGCGGGTACTGAATTTGAGCGGGTAGTTTATTTGGAGCTGAAATGTCCTGCTTTCAGTACTCAAACAAGTAATACCAAATTGGACCTCCTCTCAATTCATTTCCCGAAAGAGGCTAATTTTTCTGTTTTAGTATCGGTAAGGGTAGGTTGAAAAGGTGAAGAAGGAAGAATGTATTTGATTCGCAGAAAAGTTTTCCCCTTTTTTTGAAATACCTACTAGTGAGCCGGAAAGCTTAGGGACGCCTCTCCTTCCTCTTCCCCCATTTGACAAACTGTATCTTCGAATGTTCAGATGATTCTAAAGCTTACAAGGACTCCTTCATTTCTTTTTCCAAAGATTGCTTGGAGCACTACCTCCATTGTAGTTAATAACAGTACGGTTGCACAGTTTTCATATTATCAAATGTTTCATTATGATTCTTCCATCTAAGAGTATGAGTGTTTTGGTTTTTTGTTTTGTTTAATTCTTTTATGGTAATTTATCCATCTTATGCTGCTTTAGATGCATTTGCATGTGCCCACTTCCGAGATCACGACATATTATTGCAGTTATGGCACTCACAAAGCAGAAATGGAAGTTTTGCCAAAACTTTCTCCTGTTTTCCATTCGGGTGTTCATTGTGATACCTTAGATAAATGGTTTTCCGGTGATTCAATGATTTTTATTATATTTATTTTTTATTTTTATATATTTCCCACAAATTCCTTATATTGTTAATGTTACCGTCTGAAATCAGGTCTGTATTCCAAGGGGCATAAGAAGTTGAAATTATCTTCTGATAGAAATTTATGTGATGCAATGGTCTTGTCTGCAAGTATGCACATTGAAACTGTACAAAAGAAACGAAGTTCCACCTCTGCAGTTGTTGATTATACTGATCCGCTGGCTATACCAAACTTGCTGGAGGGATTAGATGACGGTGGTAAATATGGAAGTGTTGAAAAGGACATGAAGGCATTGGCTGCTCAGATAAATGAAGTGCTGAATCCGTTGTTCGCAAAATTCCCCACACTATCTAATTCATACTTTAAAGAGAAAAGAAGGCAGAGTAAACTGGCTCCTGAATTAGCGTTAGCAATTCAACGAGCTCCGTCTCTGGCAGAAAATAATGTCATTGATCTGGAGGATGACTCTGTTGACAGAAATGCTCCAGCAGCATCGACAGCTATTGTAATCATTGATTCAGATGAGGAACAGACTGAAGATCAGAGGCCTTCTTACTCTTTCCAGGAGGTTTTTATGACACAACCATCATATGCTTTCAAGGATATAATTCTGCCACAGCCATCTGAACAAGTTTTCAGGAAGGACCCTGGGGTATGTTTCACTCATATGACGATTTTGCTTGTAATTTATACATTTCATTGTCTTTTTTTTTTTTGGGTATCTATGAAATGATTGGTTGGAGTATCCTGTTCAGGTGAGGGATCAAGTAGAAGAAACTGAGGCGAATAAAGATCCAGGTGTTTATGTGGGTGTAGAAGACGAAGAAAGTACTGAAGATGATGATGGTTTAGGAGATGCATGGATGGAAATGTCAATGGCAATTGAATCTTCAAAGGTATTGTTTATGTCCTTTCTTTAAATTTAGTGTTTTGATGTCAAGTGATTGGTATAAGCTTAAGGATTGTTTTGGGTGAAAATTCTAATCATTTTTCATAGCTGTCGTAGTATACAATAATTATCTTATATTCAGAACAAAAATAAAATCTTTATCTTATATTCATTTTTATCTCCTCCTGATAGGATGTCACTGTAGATCCTTTATCTGAAGAAAGAACGAGTGAAGGCGACTGCGAGCATTCTTTTGTCTTAAAGGATGATCTTGGATTTGTTTGCCGCATCTGTGGGGTCATTGACAGAAGCATTGATACAATATTTGAGTTTCAGTATAACAAGGTATAGTTTCCACCTTGAGTACCTATAATATCATCATTTTAGTATTATCAGCTTGGTAAGTTGCTTTTGCAACTTAGTTCTTTTTGAATGTTCATTTGCCTGCAGATAGTGGTGATGTAGACTATTGGTACTAGAACTAAGCCACCAAGAAAATAGAGAACCTTGAATAACTTGAATAAGTGGGTGGTCTTTAATTTGAGTTTAATTGGATAGGCCTTAGGGCTACTAAGTTTTTCTAGCTCTAGTTTTAGTGCACTGCTTTTAGTATAAAAATCATGCTATGCTGAAATTAATTCAGTTCATCCCGACACTTTATGAATATGAGTTATTACTTATTACTCTAGTTGAATGTCCATGTAATCAAAATATGTGAATTGGTCTGGATTTAGGCATAAACTAACCTTTGTAATCATATTGTATGGAATGCATAAAATGTCACGCCTTAGCAAGAACCTATCGATATGAATGGATGTTCAAGGACCCACCTCATCCACCCTAAGGATCTGACCAATACTGTTCTTGTCACTTTGCCTAAATAGGTTGAGTCTTTTAACATGCATTGCTTTGGCTTTTCACTTATTAGCCTTTCAAACCGAACAAACCCAAACCAAGGGGGAAATGACATGAGGGATTGTGATGGCACAGCTGGCCTTCATGGTTCAACTCTGATGTTGTCAATGCCTCAATGGTAGCATTTTTCATCTTCATATCACCTGCAAATGACTAACAGACATGGGTGAATCTATTAATCAAATTTTGAGTGACCCTAGGCTTGTCCTGTAAGGGCTTGCTTGGGCGAGAGGCCGAGAGTCATGTCTGACTCATTTTCTGGTTTTTTCCTTTTTTAATCAGTAATGAGGGGTTTTGGTTTTTAAGCTTCGACTCATTTAGTCTATCCAACTGGATCATTTAGTTGATTAGATTAGTTTGGTCACAGGACCAATGTCCATCAGTTTTGACTTGAGGAAAAAATGAACATGACAAGGTTGATGTGGATGAGAATTATCTACACGCTGATCTATTTCAACATGTGAAAATCCCCATTCACCAATTAGTAAACTGTAAGTTCCTTGGAGAGCTGATCTACTGTTTTCTCTTCAGCAGTTTCCTCCTGGATTTTGTCACCAGTAGACAACTGAACACGGTAATTCTGTTTTGGAGAAGGAAACAAAGGGTGGCTTCTTACTACTGAGATCCAATACAGTATTGAAACACACAATTCTTATCTGAATGTTCCATGCTCAATACATCTGACGACGTGTTACATTGCTGAATGAGTTAATCACGGTATTGAGAGCAAGAAATTTGAATAAGGATAATCAACTTCGGTGAAGGCTTATAATATACTTTACTGTATTGTGAGTTCTTTGGTCTACTGAGCTGAACATTTTATTTACGCCTTGGACTCTTGTCTCTATACCTGCCTTTATGTAATTAAAATCAATCGATGGATCTTCTTAAACTAATTGACAAGATATCTGATGCCAATGGCTACATATTATCTTTTGGAAATTAAATTTCATTGTATCTTTACTATTTCAGGTCAAAAGGAGTACAAGAACGTACATGCCTGATTCTCGTAATGGGAAAGACAGAGAATCAACTGAGGATGGTGGAGTTAAACTTTCAGAAGATGGTTTGATTATAACTGAAATATCTGCTCACCCAAGACATATGAAGCAAATGAAACCTCATCAAGTGGAGGGTTTCAATTTTCTTGTTAGCAACTTAGTTGGTGATAATCCTGGTGGTTGCATCTTGGCACATGCTCCAGGTTCTGGAAAAACATTTATGATAATTAGTTTCATGCAAAGTTTCCTAGCAAAGTATCCAAATGCTAGACCGTTGGTTGTTCTTCCTAAAGGAATATTGGATACATGGAAAAAGGAGTTTAAATATTGGCAAGTAGAGGATATTCCTTTATTTGACTTCTATGAGGCCAAAGCAGACAATCGGTCACAGCAGCTTGAGATTTTGAAGAAGTGGGTGAAACAGAAAAGTATCCTGTTCTTAGGGTACAAACAGTTCTCCTCTATTGTTTGTGATCGAGAAACGAACCAGATATCAACATCGTGCCAGGAAATATTGCTAAAGGCACCTTCAATTCTTATTATGGATGAAGGGCACACCCCTCGGAATGACAACACTGATGTATTCCAATCAATTGCAAAATTGCAGACACCAAGGAAAGTTGTACTTTCGGGAACTATTTATCAAAATCACGTGAAGGAAGTGTTCAACATTCTGAATCTGGTTCGTCCTAAGTTTTTAAGATCAGAAACTTCCCGACCCATCATCAAGCGCATAATGAGTAGGGTACATATACCAGGTGCAAGGAAGCAGTTCAAAGCTGGTGCTGATAATGTTTTTTATGAACTAGTGGAGGATACTCTGCAGAAGGATAAGGATTTCAGAAGGAAAGTGACTGTCATACATGACTTGCGTGAGATGACCAGCAAGGTCCTTCATTACTTCAAAGGAGATTCCCTGGATGAGCTTCCTGGACTTATTGATTTCACTGTGGTACTCAATCTAAGTGACTGGCAGAAGCAGAAAATCCAGAAGGAATTCAAGAAGTTTGCAAGGAAGTTCAAGCAAAGTTCAGTTGGCAGTGCTGTTTATCTGCACCCTAAACTGTACTCCGTCTCTAAGGACTGGAAACCCTCCGATTCAAATGAAAAGATAGATGAATTGGTTGAGACGATAGACTTGAATGAAGGAATCAAAGCTAAATTCTTTATGAATATGCTTAGGTTATGTGAGTCATCTGGTGAGAAACTATTGGTTTTCAGTCAGTACCTCCCACCTTTGAAATTTTTAGAGAGATTAACCGTCAAAACAAAGGGTTGGAGTCCTGGGAGAGAGCTGTTTGTGATCACAGGGGAATCAAAATCTGAGAATAGGGAGTGGTCCATGGAGAGATTTAACAATTCCCCTGATGCTAAGGTCTTCTTTGGCTCGATCAAGGCATGTGGAGAGGGTATATCTTTAGTAGGGGCTTCACGAGTCTTAATTTTGGATGTCCATCTTAATCCCTCTGTAACACGGCAAGCAATTGGCCGTGCATTTAGACCTGGCCAAAAGAGGAAAGTATTTGTATATAGATTGGTAGCTGCTGATTCCCCTGAAGAGGAAGATCATAGTACTTGCTTCCAAAAAGAATTAATTGCCAAGATGTGGTTTGAATGGAACGAATATTGTGGTTATCGGGATTTTGAAGTGGATACTGTTGATGTGAAAGAGTGTGGTGATCATTTTCTTGAAAGTCCAGCGTTGGGGGAAGATGTGAAGGTTCTGTACAAAAGGTCTGTGTGCTTGTACATCCAAATTTTTCTTCATCGAGTTCCGACATCCATATTTTTCTGACTATTTTCTTTATTGTTTCAGGTAGGTCCTTCCATCATAGTAAGACTCAGGTACAGAGTAGGGAAAGTTGTCACAAACAGTTTTGGACATGCCACTGTTAACTTTAGTTAGCATGGTGGTGAACATGTCTTGGTACATGCAGGTTTTGCTTAGTTTTTTTTTAAAGTATCAGAGTTGTCTATTTGGAGGCTGCTGTTTTGTGTGATGATGCTGCTCTTTTGTGATTTTTGCTCTATTTTGTGTTTTTTTTGTTTTTTTTTTTTGCTTGAGCTGGTATATGCACCCTGTTAAATTTTAGGTTTGGTTTTTCTACTGTGTAATTAACGTCATCCTTGTGGAAATGGAGCAAATAACACAGGAAGTACTGGGCTGGAGAAAATGTATGAAATATCTAGTATTAAGAAGATTCTTCTGCAATTATAGATCGAGTATGAGAAGAGAGGTGTTTCGAAACGGGGTTTGAATTGTATGAGAATCGCTTTAGGTCGTGAGCTAAACTGGTTCAAGACTTGGCTATCGCCAATGATACTGGAGAAGAAAGTGAATGCATTAAAGTGAGCAACTTGGGACCTTTTATTTTCGTACTCCTTTGATTTTCAGGTGAAATGGTAAGAGCTTTTCTATCAGGATCTCTAAATCACACACCTTTTTATAGTGAAATTTTCACCTTTTTGTAGTACGTTTTTCATCTTATTTGTGTTATTTTTTTGTCTTCCCAAATGAATGATTTAGCCCCCAAATGTATGACACATTACAACGGTTGACCATGTTAACTCATGGACCAACTAGTTAGTAATTAGTAATTACGTTACTTACCCCTGTATTTAATTTTAGAATGAAAACTCCTGTAATGCATAAAGATCATTTATCTCACTTTTAATGTAAACTTGCTGAATTACTTGAACCCAGTAACATAATGAGTCTATACCCTCCATATATAAACCATGCACGACTACTAAATCCCTCAACACTTCAACTAGCTAGTATAAACCGAATTGGTATTGATCATCCATCACCATGGGCACTACTTACCACCTCTTGGCAATCCTTGCTCTTCTCGTTCCACTCCTCACCGTTGCCGATATCGGTGCTGGTGGCCGTGCCTGGAAGCCCGTAACGAACACTAGCGACCCTCATGGCCTCATGTGAAAGAGGTCGCATAGTTTGCAGTTTCCCAGCACAAGGAGTCGGGCGGAAACTTGTTGCTCCAAAATGTGATAATTGATAAAGGGGGACTACCAGGGATGGGAATCGGGGACGGTCACTTTCCGACTTGTTATCACCCTCAAGAGTAACCCTAAAGAAGCAGTTATTTCCGTTGAGACCTCGGTGACGGAAAATATAGTCACAGAGCTTAAGAAGTTGGGTTACTTTACTCAAATAACACATGATAAATAAATCTTGATCTTCTATGTTCATAATAAAACTGGATCTATGCTCCTGAGTGTCAAGTGATGATTATTTAAGCAAATTCAAAACAGAGGTATTTTAGAATACCTCATTTTCCAAGATGGATTCCATGTTTTCTTGATCATCATCATCATCTGCCAGTCGAACTCTAGACCTGATGGATTTTGTACATTTCACAAAACCAACAGGCTAAAGGTGACCAGCGATAGTATGTCTTTACTTATATCTATTTATTGGGTCCGTTTCTGTTGCGGACCTCTTTGTTGCGAACTTTCAATCAGAGACCGTTAGATTAGATCAATAGTCTACAATTGAAGAAGTACAAACTTTTCTCATGAGGCCACATGTATCTCTATCCCTCCTCCTTCACAACATTTTCTCAAGGCTCATATGGAGGTGTAGGAGGAAAACACAATTGTAAAATCATGTTAGGAACTCAAAATTAAAGAAAAAACAGAAGAAAAATGAAAAACAGTGGAAAGGGATTCGAAAGAGAGATAAAGTTTCTGATTTTCGGCTGAATTTCTCGAGGGAGGAGAGGTGTATTGGATGGATGTGGTAAGCCTCATCTTGATCTTTAAAATTTGAATCATCTATCTAATCTAACGGTAGAAATTAAAAATCTTTAACAAGCCCTTAATAAGGAATCCTCATTAAAATGCGCTCCTTTATTTATTACTATTTATCACCCGTTTGCATTGGGTCTTTAAGAGCATATCAAACGGCTTCCTTAAAATTTCTCTAAAATGAGGAAGTAAAAGCCAAAATCTTCAAACAAATTATGCTCTAACTCTAACAGTTTCTCCATTTTAGAGATTCCAGCATTTATTATAACAATAAAATATGTTACATCATTATTAATTTAGAATATATATATATATATATTATTGTAACAATAAAATACTCAATAAAATATTCTATTTATGTAAACTTCTCGTTGAAGTACGTGAAGAATTTAATTTTGGGGAAATAAGACTTTGCTGCAAATTTGGGGTTTGAATGCTTATCTTTCTTCTTCATCCTTATTTTAGGGAATAAGATAGGGAAGTTATTGGACCACAAAACAATTCAATATTTTCTAAAATTAATAAAATCAAGAAAATGAAGAAGTTGTTAGAGATACTATAATAAATCCTCTTGATGCTCTAAACTCCCTTCAATTGCATTGATGTAGTAATTAATACTCTCTTTCGGTTATCGTCAGTCACTCACTATATAAACCATATGTAGATATTACACTGATCTCATCCTATTATATCCTCATCCATATGTCATGGGCGCTTACTACCTCCTAGCAATCGTTGCTCTTCTCTTTCCTCTTATCGCCGTCTCCGATGTTGGTGGCAGCGACGTCGACCCAAGCTGGGTGCCAATAAAGAACCTTAGTGACCCTCATGTTATTGAGGTCGCAAAGTTTGAGATCGTCCAGAACTACAAGAAGACTGGCAAATAGTTTCCCTTCAGGAAGGTGGCAAAAGCTAGTTACTGGAAACAACAATCAGAGGTAGTTAAGTATCATCTTCTCATCTATGGCAAGAGTTTTATCCCTGAATTCCCGAAAGCTTCCGCCAGCGTGACAGAAAATACATCCACAAAGCGTATGCATTTGGACTTCATTGTATTACATGACATGCCCTAAATTAGTATATGACGCATGATTTTGGAATTTATAACTTCTCGTTCTTGTTCTATCTTAGCACCTCAGTTTTTTGATCTTCCGTCGTCATATAATAAAACTAGGTGCTTGTTCTTATTAGTGATGATTAATATTTAATCTTTGTGTTGTGCAATAATTTCTTTTATGAATTGAAATTTGTTTAGTTCTTTAGATTTGAAGTCGACATCTGTTTAGTCCTTATGGTTTTATTTTAATCTGAATAATCCTTAAAGTCATGATTTTTCATCCAAATAGCCATTCCGACAATTTTCTCATTAAAGGCCATAAGAACTATTTGGATGAAAAATCATGACTTTAAGGACTATTCAGATTAAAGTAAAACCATAAGGACTATTTGGATGAAAAATCATGACTTTAAGGACTATTCAGATTAAAATAAAACCATAAGGACTAAAATCATAAGGACTATTTGGATGAAAAATCCTGACTTTAAGGACTATTCAGATTAAAATAAAATCATAAGGACTAAAAAGATGTCGACTTCAAACCATAAAGACTATACAATATTTTACCCTTCTTTTATTGATATGCATTTTGAATGTTAACATGTTCTCGAAGCTAGCCTAGAAGTGCTTGATCTATCCACAATGGCTAGGCTTCTCTCATCCAGCACCAACAACGATTTCAACTATCTATTGCTTCATTTCTCAAAGCTTTTAAAAACTTGGGTCCAAAAATGGTAAATCCTTGTGCATTTTAATCTTATCCGAAATTCTCTTGACTTAATTCCATACGTTCAAAACCATTGAATTTTGGTTTCATATCTTAAATTCCAGCCTTTTCTTTATAAGAAAATACTATATATCACAAACTAAACACAAAAGCCGAGCATGTTGGGAATCTAGAACCAAACAAATCAAAACTAAAAGCCGGTAGAGCCGATAATCAGTTGATGACAATCTAATGTCTCAGGCACTGGCCTAATGTCGAGCGTCAGGTAAGGAATCCCTAATTTGAATTTGATTCACGAAGCTGTCAAAGTGTCATTATGCTGCAATACATAATTTAAGCATTTCACATGTGTCAAGGGATTAAGTTCTAGGCTTAGGGAGCCTTTTATTACTCTGACACTAAAAAAAAAATTCAGATAAGACTGTCTTGCAATGAATGAGTGACTGCAACTGCAACATTGAATTTTAGCTCTGTTTATTTTTTTGCGACATGTTATTTTATTTCACCACATACATTATATTGCCTCAGCATGGGCTGGCTCCAATGATTTTTGAGACCGATCACTTCGTCTGGTTTAAGCAACCAAGCAGAGCGTTATTCCTAATACCTCTCTTCTGGGATGCGTGTATGATAACATTGCCTTTAATTTTTTAAGTTCGTGGTTCTTATTTTACTCATGCTTATCGTCAAGCTAATTATGCGGCTCACCTTATAGCTAATTATGCATGTTGTGATTTCAGAATGCTATTTGGGATTCAGTTCTTCCTTACTTTATTTGGGATGTACGGGAAAAAGAGTTTACCCTGATTTATTAAAGGTTGTCAACTATCTTCAAATAAAAGCCAAAACAACTAAGCAGATGGAGAATAATATGACAAAACAATATTTGGAATAGCACCTCACCTAACCCTTATGAGAAGCAAACAAAATCATCTTGGCTGTTATTTAGATGAACTTTCAAGATAATAGGAAACGTCGGAGACCCTCATGTACGTTGTTGAGCTCCATAAGGACAGTTTCCAAGCACAATAAGGACAGTGCCATTCAAGAGAGTGATAAAGGGCATTGAAAACGAGTCTCCAAACTCGGTGATTGTCATTGTTCGACTTGAAATCATCGTCAAGTGTGATCATAGTTTTGTTGTTGTGACCAAGGTCACAGAAAATAAATCCACAAAGGTTAAGCAGTTGGTCTTCTTTACTAAAGAGAACCATTACAATAAAACCCTAAAGCTCTCTCTCTAAGTCGGCAACCAACCACGAAATCCCACCCTCATCAGTCTAATGCTAAGTGGCTCTCTAGATCTGCTGAAACCGTATGACTTTGTTGCTGATGAAGGACATGTCAGCAACCAAATGCTTTGAGAGGTAATTGACCAGAGGTTCTTAACAGCTTTTCATCAGCGTGGCTTTTCAGATCAGGATGGATGTATGACACCAGCACCATAGACTCGAGGAGCAGATCTGGTTTCATCTTCTCGATTCCATCTCCGTCCTTGTTTATTCATGAGAGGAGTTTTTGGTTTGGTGGAGATGTTGTCTGGTCTATAAGTTCGTGGCGACGATGAAGTTTCTTCTTCCCGGGATGTGCTTGTGGCTGCGCGAAACAAGGCGGCAGCGTCTTCGGTGTCTTACGGCAGCGATGTCTCACGAATGCAACTTCATCTCACGGCGGCGACGGATATGATGTTCTTCTTCCATGTCCTTTCTGCAACTGTGAAAGAAAGTTGGGCTAGGTCAACTGTTTTGGGTTTAGGTTTAATTTTCTTTTAGGCTTTTGGCTGCTTTTTAGTTTATAGTTTTCTAGTACAATAAGTTCATTTCATTAGGACTTTAAGCATTTTTGTGTCTCATGACGTCTTGGCGTTATGAGTCTATTTTTCTATTAGTCTTTTTCTAGTTTTCTATGTGAGATCTTAGCCTATAATCTATTTTCTATTAGATTGTAGGCTCAATTGTGAGCAGAAATGTAAATGAGGATATAACCCTCATACGAATCTTATGATATTGCTTGTCCTCTGTACGTATGGCAACGGATTGATTTGTATTGTACCTTTTACTTGAATATTAATGACAAAATTGTCTTTGAGTTCAAAAAAAAAATCACTACAATTAATTCTCTGGACCATGTCAAGTTACCAATTGATAGAGTAAATATGAGAGTAAAAAATTAATCCTTCTTCATTTTCAAATTGAGAGTTTCATATACACAAGCCTAACCTTCCGGGTTCTAATGGGATCCGGGTGGACGATTATATTCATATGATCACAGATAGTTTGCCAAGATAAACGAGTAAAACAACAATATAAGCCAGAATGTGCGTTTGTTGCCACTTCAGGAATGGTTGCAGTCAGACAATTCCAAATTACAGAAGCTTTATTATTACAGAGTATAAACTATTAATAGTTGTATTGTTTTCTTCTTCTCTTCAATACCATCACCAACAGTTGGCATTGATTGTACATTTTGCCTTTGCACATGTTAAAGAAATAATATGTATCTTTATACATCTTTACAAATATGCTGATCTTGAATCAAGTTCTTCGATCATATATTACAACTGTCTTTTGTGAACAAATCTTTCCTTCCAACACTTGCAAGCAAGTCAAAACCCTAACACTATATGTTGTCTTCTCCCCCTAAGAATCAATGTAACCAATGTGGATATGCAAGGATTCAATGAAGCATCTTTCACACAACAAAATCGCGTAATAGATGGGAGGGGCCAAATCTGTGCTGCTGGTCGAAATCTGCAGTCTCTGTACCAACGGAAGAAGCTGCTGCATTGTACAAATCATCATCTCTCATGGCAACAAAACTGTGAGGCGTCCCGCTAGAGATAGGAATGTTACCACCCTCACAATGCTGCAACCCCAATGTTAGAGACACGCCGCTTCCACTTCCAAACCTCCCCAACTCCGGCATGTGGTATGCAGGCATAAACCTTTCGCTGCTCCTATCAGACTGAATCATTCCATCTGAAAAGAAACTACTTTCATCCATGCCAGGCCTTTCTCCCTGCCTAAGCTTCACTAGCCCAAATTCAGCTTCGCCTTCACGACGAGTCCCATTTTGGAAGCTGACAGACCTGGTGGATCCGGCTATTTCCACATCATAATGCTCAGATTTGGAGTCCATAAATTGTCCTGTGCTGCATCTATCAGTGCCTGTGGAACTTGCACTAGGCTGCATATCTTCCCCTCCATCTTCTAAGGTCCTCTTTTCACCTTTTTTGGTTTGGGCTGCATTTTCAGATGAAGAATTAGAGTCCATTTCAGCATCACCAGCCTCTTCTTTGTACATCTCCTCCACCATGGGTTTCCAGAGACGCACCCGTGCATTTATAAACCAGTTTGAGACCTGTGCAGCAATAGAAAAACACATATTAACTTCCTGTTCTTAAGTTGCATCAACTTCAACAAAAACATTTTCACTCAAAACCGACATGTTATGATGCTATGTGTTTGATGAAATATAAACAGTGAAAACTAACTTCTTTGAATAACTTGATATGGTAATAACATATCCATCAACGCTGAAAGTAACAAGAAAGTAATGACTTGATTAGGGTCACATTTATAGCAAGGAACAGACTATATCATGACACCTTGATATAGGCAACATTTTTCTTGTTTTCTCTTTTTGGCCAAGTAAAATAAAAGAATAACCAAATAAAACTTAGAACTGCAAGATGCATACATATGCTAAATACATTGTAAGGAGAGGTCTGAAGGATAGGCTAATACCCGATTTTCCGACTACTCACTTAACTGGTTTTTCATAGTTTACATCTTATTCTTCAAGAACCCAGAATCAAAGAATTCTCCCTCTATTACTTTGCCCTCATTCCTTACAACTATAATTCCTACATTGACTATAATTTTCAGAAAACTCTTTACCAACTAAATATGTATCATTATACTTTTATTTCTTTTCAACTAAATTCCACTTTGTGTCCCTTGAAGCTATATATTTTCATCTCCTGATTTAGCGATTTAGAAAGGATCAAAGTGGATAAAGACTGATCCTATTCCCTGTCAGTCTGTCACGTTTGTGCTTCATAAATCTTGGTGTAGCTAGCAAATTGCTACATATAGTACGATTACTTCATCATTACCTGACTTCTAGTCAAGCCTGTCTCCCTTGCTAGCATGATCTTATCAGAATCCTTGGGATAGCTGGCAAAAATCAACCACAGAATTTAGATTATGAAGTCAAGAAATCCGGTATCACTCAAATAGTTAAACTATTAAGAAAAAGATTGAGAGAAAAGGTTGAAGTCAAGAGGACATACGGATGAAGGAAATGCTCAAACAGCCATGCTCGCAGAATCGAAACAGAACTTTCTGGCAGACCTCTTTGTGGCCTCCATGCATGTTGTTGCATCATACCAAGCTGCTGAAGGGCTCTTTGCTGCCTGAGCTGCTGATCCACGTAACGGAGGCGAGTAATTCCAACCCCTTTAATGCTTCCTGAAGTACCTTGCTCCCCAAGGCTTTTTTGGGTTGCTCGTATCTGGCATGTGATTGCATCACGTAAGCATCGAAAGTGGCGAGAAATGGTTTGAAGAGCAACTGCTGTGTATGGTTTAGCCGCCCCACTTCCTGCTATTACATCAAACGATGATACCACAATCTGCATCTGATGATAATATTGTGTGTACCTTCTATCAACCTGTGATGATGGAAATGTGAACACAGTTACACATCAGGGAAAAAGAGCTCCAGTATAGTCAGGTAATCAAACAACTCATGTATCCGAGTTATCAAAAATACAAACAGTTAATATGAACCTTATATTATGTAGGCATAGTGGATGAGAGACATGAAATTGTTTAAAAAAATTTAAAAATCTAAAATGAATTTACAACTTTAATAGGAACAGAAAAATATTATATAAAGACAGTAGTACAGTTATAAACGTAACTAGAAGGGGTTAACCAAATGCGTCACATAACTAAAATAGGAGAAGCAGAGAGTTCAAAATGGCCAAGTTCTGTAGACATCTACACTTCAAAAAGGTACTAATGCTGCATATATCATGCATCTGGTGAATCTTTTTAGTAACACCTTTGTCAAGTCGTTTATGGAAAAGATATACTGTAGTAAAGGATGAACAACAAGAGACAGCACAACATAGTAATAATACTAAAAAAAGGGTAGTCACTAGGTGCCAACAAAGAAACAAGTTTTTCCTTCGGGAAGTCTTTGAAAGTTTTAGGCACAAAGCAATGACAATTATCAAATGTGAAATATTTGAATCCAGACTTCTAGAATGAAAAGATTCAGTCAGAATGTTCAGAAAGACCACAACTTCCCACTAGAACTCAATACCAAACTTGATAATATCATGTACCAATATGAGAAAGTAATCTAACCAATGTGTTTTCCCACATTGACAACTATGATAGCTGTGGACAAGTACATCAGCATAAATGTACACGTGGATGGGGGAGGGGGGTTGTCTTATGGATAACATGGTTATGCTAAGAATTTCGTTGAGGTTAATCATAATTTAACACATAAACCCGTCATAGCTGGAACAGTCATGTATTATCAGGAATTCGCAAACAGATTTGTATACATTTTGTTGGTTTTAGTGAATTGTTCATCTCCAATAGCAAAGAGGAAAAAATATTATTATCCACAAAAGAAACACAGTTGCACCAGATATTAAACCATCTTGGCATTTTTCTTTGGACTGAATAAGTTCCTTTTGACAAATGCTAAACAGATACAAACATCAAATACTTTTAGCTAATTATCTTTCTAGAATCTGTTTGACACAGGGAAAGGTGGATAGAAAATATAAAAACCAGTGCGATCTGATGAACAATCATCACTTGTGTACCCTTCTTCTGTTGGTTGCTAACACTTTGATTACAATACGCTCTAAACCCTCGGTTACAATGTGAGACTAATAGCATTACAATTCCTGCCAAAACTAATAACAAGAATACAATATAATATCACCTGCTTAATCACACAAAAACAAAAGCAGTAATCAAGACAGGTGGTGTAGGAATCTAGTGAATAAAACTGCTCAAAGAAAAAAAAATCAATAACTGCATACTAAAAATAAAGATCATTTTTGTGGAGTTTAATATTGTGTCAAATGAGGAAGTTGAACAAATAAGTAACCCAATAAGAGATAACTATAATGTAGTGCTCATACCTCATCTAACATAGACAGAAGCTTAGTCAGCTTGTTTTGCAACTCTTGTTTCTCAGCATGTGAAAGCTCACACGGTGAGTTACTGGCAGACTCTTGCGGGTTTGAAGATTCTCCACTTTCAAGCTCATTCTTTGATCTATCATCACCGTCTTTGAAACTCTTCATTGTATGCTCATTTGCGCTTTCATTCTTCTCCCTATCATGCTGCTTCAGTGCTTTCTGGACATTGACAACTTCATCGAGCAGTTGTTGTGCTGCTTTCAGATACTTGGAATTAGGAATGTTCCTAGCAATGCTCGACATCCCATATGGAGACAAGTCCCCTTTACTTGAATCGGCATTGCCTCCAGGAAAACTAGGTTGCAAATATTCGACATTTCTTGGCTGATCATCTCTAAAAGAGCCATTCCTGCCCTCACTTGAAAGTGATGGATTAGGACTTAAGAATGAGGCAAAACCCATATTGGGATTGCGGTATGACATAGAAGGCACTTGCATTCCTGATGAGAGGCTGAGGGATAATCCCTGACCTTGCAAGTTCTGTCCACCATGAAGAATAGCTGCAGAACCATCCATTGGGTTCGTAACTAGCATCTCATTTCTACTATCTCTCCATGCATTGAATCCTTGCTCTCCAATACGTGAGCCACCAAGATGTGACAAGACACCCTGCTGTTGTGTATTGGAATCCGAAGCCCCCACTGAAGAAACAACTTCAATGCAGTTGTTTTGCTGCTGAGAACTCCCAGCTAATGCATCCGAGTATGAGCCCAAGTTCATATACATCATCATGTTTCCAGGAAGAACAGGCGTTTCTGGATATGAACTAGTTAAAGGTTCCCTTGAATAGAGCATTGGCGTACCATCTTTTTGATCATTCGAATTACTATAATAAGTTGCCATATTTGTCTCAACTTTAAATTCTTCTTGCCCAGTTGTATTGAAACAGATCACATACTCAACACAAAAACTGAAAAGCAGACAACAAGCAGAACTTCCAATTATTAGTACTTAACACTATAAATGAGAAGCTAATAAATTTACTCCATCAGTATTTGAAGAAAAGCTACTCAAACATCAAAAATATACTACTTAGATCCCAAGCCATCCTCACAAAACAAACAAAAACTGACTAGCTATATTTGATTCAAACAATTGACAGTAAGCAAAATGAACAATAGCTAATACTTATATAAGAGTTCCTCAGATTCCAAGGGAGGAACATGGTTTAGAAATTACTCTTTTTTATTAAAGGAAATGAAAATGAAGAGAGGAGTTCAGTTTTCAATTACTAATAATCACTAGGAAGGTTGAGAAGTTACTCATTTTCTTCATTTTCTACAATAAGTGAATGGATGTAGACAATCTTCCAAGTATATATGAACAACAACCACCCAGAAACCTCATGCAAACAAAAACTGAATTCACCCATTAGAGTGAGATTGAAAGTCTAAAACAAACTACGATCACAAAAATAAAATTGACAAAAAATGAACGAAAAACATAAAGTTTACCCTAACAAGAAAATTCAAGGGCTAAAAAACACAGAAGAATGGATCATCATATTAAAAAATAGGCAGAACCAATTCACGAAGTAAAACTAAAATTTGAAGCAATTTGTGACATAAAGAAGCAAAAAGATAATAGTAGAATAAAAAAGAAGTACCTGGAAACCTGCAACAGTTGTTGGTTGTTTGAGGGAACAGAAAGGTCTTAGAGAACGACACCCGATCGCTTAAACAGAGTTCTCTCAGAACCAAACACTTTCCGATCCCAAGAACAAGTTTCTTTATTCTACCAAAGAAACAGAGTACTAAGAAAAACAAGTGAAAGAGTACTACTTCAAAAGAGACTTGGGAGTTCTTTCACTTTTAATTTCCTCTCTCTCTCTCTCTTCTTTGCAATCATAGATATTCTCCATCCATTACTGCATCAAAGCCCCACGTGAGACTCACACGCACACAGAAAGAATGAGAGAGAGAGAGAGAGAGACAGAGCCTTCTCTCTCTAGTGGAAAAACTAGAGAGAAAAGGGAAGTTTCACCGAGTCACTCAAGGAAAATGATGACCTTTCTTTTCACAGAATTAGGATTCTATTTTTGGGCTTTGGTGGGTTCCTAGCTTTTCTTGGTAGTTTTGCTTTGAACCAAGTAGGTGGTGCTCTGTTTCAGAATTCTCTGTATCTTCTTCTTCTTCTTCTTCCTTGTTTCAAAGGCTTGAACTTTGATTGATGATGAATCAAGAGTTTGGTTAAAGAGCTCAATCTCTAACTACCAGTTGGTGGACCTAAAACCCTCTCTTAAACCCTCTCCATATCTCTCTTTCTCTCTCTCTAACTTCAACCTCTATGGCTGTCTCTCTCATCCATACACAGCATGGAAGGTCTGGTTTTGCGGCTGCAACATCCACCATATAATTGCATATTCCAATTTTTAAATCATATAATTTTTGTCCTCAAGCTTCTACTCTAAATTATGCTTTCTATTTTTGATTTTTTGTCTTCAACAAAATATATTTTATAAACTCTTTTTTTTTATTTTTTAGCTTAGATGTGAGAGGTAGGCCCAGTAGCAGTAGGTGCCCATATCACTATAATTGTCGTTTAGTGCCAACTAATATAAGATTTCTGCACTAGTGGCCCCTTTCATCTTTTTGTATTTATAATTGTTTCCCTATTGTTAATGATATTACATTTTTGTCTCTATCATCCACGTTCTCTTTCATAATTAATGCTTTATCTATTTCTTTATGTGCATAAGAAAAATTTGCTAGATCTTATATGATGAAATCGAAATCGAATTCTCCGTGAAGTACCAACGGCTAGACGGTAAGACCCCGTGCTCCTTAACTATAGCTTCATTTGTGTAGGATAGGTGGGAGGTGGTGACACAGAACGAATCCTGAACAATCATATTTCATGTCCTAGAGGTATTTCATTTGCATATTTCATGTTTCCGGTGAAACAGTTAACGGACTCGAAATACTTACAAGAAATTTGAGATTACAAAAAAAACAAATATATATATATATATATGTGTGTTTTTGTTGCATGTTTTAAATTTATGAGTACGGTTTTTTTTCTTCTTTTTTTCTAATTTTTTTTCTAAAAAAAAATTATTAAAAATGTCTTATCTCACCCCCACCATTTAGGTGTATAAGTTAAAGTTTGAACTATGACCTTAACATTGTGAGTTAGACAATCTAACCAACCAACACACGGCTAACCGACAAATTTATGGTACATTTAAATCTAGTTATTACTCGTTAGTTGAAACTTAGTAAAATTATTACCTTTACTTTTCAGGTGAAGCCCTATCCACAATATAGTAATTATGGACGAGCTTTGACTTATTAAATTAATATGCATAGTTAATTGTTTTGTAACTAGGAATATTGTGGTTATTGACGAGTTTCGACTTATGAAATTGCTATCTAACGAAGACATCTTCGTCTTTTATATCATACCCCTACCCAAACAAAATACTCCATATAGTATAGTATATATATGGTTAGTTCATCATAGTGATGGGGTTGAGGAGTTTGTATGCAGATAGAACTTGCCTAACCCACTAAGTGACACTAGCTACTTAGCTTGTACACTACAATGACTACATAGTTCCACTCCACCACCTTTAGCTTTCCCTTTTGGTGTTCTGATCTTTAATCTTTTAGATGGTAACAAGAAAAGGCATCTATTTCATGAGTACCGAATAGAGTCATATGAGATTGGAAAAGGAAAAGTGCAACCATTTGGAACCTAGTGGGATTACTTTACTTCTTGACGTCTTGTTAGAAAAGAAACCATAAAACACATACCAAAATGAGTGCGGAATAAAGGGAGAAACTATAACCTGAAAGAAAAATTGTCCAAACAGTGTTTCATCTTTTGAAAAAGTAAAATTTTAGTATCTCATCTTCAGAAAACTTCAAAACAATATCTAATGTTCTTACCTCGACCGAAGTTTGGTATCTAAAACCGTTAGATCCGTTAAAAAAACTAACTGCAATCATTTTTATTCATGAAATGACCAATATACCCTTGAGTTTTTGTTTTTGTTATTCTTTTGGAAAAATGGTCTAAACAGTGTCTCACATTTTAAAGAAGTAAAGTTTTGGTATCTCACATTTAGAAAACTTCAAAACAATATCTCACGTTCTTACCTCAACCAAATTTTGGTATCTAGAACCGTTGGCTCCGTTAAAAAAATTGACGGCAACCATTTTATTCATGAAATGACCAATATACCCTTGAGTTTTTATTTTTGTTATTCTTTTTATATAATAAAAAGAGAAATTTGTCATAACGCTATCTCATCTTTTGTTTCTTATAAACTTTGGTACTTTAAGTTTTGATAATAACATAACGGTACCTCAAGTTTTCATCCCGACCTAATTTAGTACTTTTAGCCGTTAGTTCCATTATAGGGGGTTTGCTAAGTGACAATTTTTAAAGGTTATTTATCACACCCCAGTCCTTAAGTTATTTTTACGGTTATTTACTTTGGTATTATTTTATTTTTTTACCGTATTAAATAACCGTTTACTGTTAAGGACCTTAAAGTTGACTTTTTCTTCCGTTTGGAATTTGGGAAAACTTTCTTCATGAAAGTTGTAGGCGACGTGTTTACGAGTTCGTAGACATACTATGCGTTAAAATCGAAATTAGCATGGAAAAATTATCAATTAAATGGTAAAGTTTTTGAGTGGGTAAAAAGGGGTGATATTTTAGTGGGTATTTTGGTTTGGGTATAAGTGATGGACCGAGTAGAGGGGAAGCAGCCCGAGCCCATTTCCTCTCTTCTCTTTTCTTTTCTTTCTTTTCTTCTCCCTTTCCTCCGGAGCTCCCCGAGCCTTCTCTCGCCGGAAACTTAAGCCACCAGCTGTCGCCGTCCAGCCAGCAACCGGCCGCCGCTCCAGCCCGGTTCGGACCCCCGCTACCTCCTCTCTCTCCCCGGCCTAGTGTTCGAGCCGGTAGTGCCGCCGAAGAGGAGAAAAATCCGTCGGAACGCCGATTGTCCCTTTGCCGGAGCTCCGTCCTCCGGCCACCATACGCAGAGATTTTTGGCTCAACTTGTAGCCCTCGTCAAGTGAGTAATCCCTCAAAAGGAATCGGTCTAATTCGATCTCGTTTGGGTGGTTTGTATAATTGAAAGTTTTAGGGATTTATGGATGTTTTGATTCGATTACCCTAGATAGCCTTAGAATTGGACTAAGTGCTAGTTATGGAAGTTGTTGTGGATAATGAGAGGATTATGCTATTCAACTTTGGTGGCCATAGGAAGTCGCCGGAAAACGGCTGCCGGCGGCGCCGCCCTCAGGGGCTGTTTTTCATGTTTTTAAGATGGTATTAAGGAGAGGAATTTAATGAAGTATAGATTGGAATTTTTGGAGGAGTTTTGTTAATGTTGGGGATTTTTCCATGATTAATGATTTTTGCGGTGATTAGAATGGATTATCGGTATTTTGGTTAGTCGGTTTTAAATTTCGTATAAGGTTAATTTTGGTTATCGGTGATGGTGGTGAATTTTGAGTTATAATGGAGTAAAGATGGAGAAAATGGGCAAGAAAGAAATTGAGTTTAGACCATTAATTTTGTGGATTTATATATTAGAATTTTAAAGTAATATGGGAATTAATATTATTCATTGTTCAGGCCGTGAGGAGGATCAGTTGGAGGAAGCCTCGGGTCGTCGGCAGGCATAGCCGAGCATTGTGAGTGGACCTTTGATTTAAATTCAATGCATGCATTAAAGTTATTTAATTTCAAAAGCATTTTTGAAATTTGGTATTTTCTTGGGATTAATGAGTTCCATTTGTTATTTGGGAACTCTCTTGCTCATTTCATTGACATGTGGGATATGTCAATTGATATTTTATATTTGGTAATCTATTACACCCAAAAATGGTTGACTGGTATTATTTATAGCTAGGTAACACTATTTAGCGGTCCTCATCATATGTGAGTAGAGCGTTTAGTGTGGGACGTTATTATAGTCCCACCGGTGGTCCTTATCATATGAGAGTTGAGCGCTTAGCGTGGGACGCTACTATAGCCTGGGAGGCAACCGATCGGTATATATAAATATATTATTGTTAGCTAGCCATCATTTAGCGGTCCTCATCATATGAGAATACTTCTCCTGAAAGAGCTAAACAAACCTCTCCCAAGTCAGGGTGGTCACATCTCGTGATCTCTCTACCCCGCTCCACCATACTCGTGCCTCATCCTTGAGAAGAAACGTAACAATACGCATCTTCTCAATCTCCGTACATGTGATCATGGTGAAGTATGTCTCGATGCCCTCTATCCAATGATCAGCTACGAGGTAGTCTGTACCTCCAAGGAAAGAAGACGCTCATAACCTGATAATACCCTGAGCCAACCTAGCCAGACGTAAACCATCATCCACCACAACTGGCACTGGCATCTCTAACACCACTTCCTCCTTAAGGAAGTCATCCACAGGTGGCCCTACCTGGCCCTCTGGCCCTACCTGGCCCTCTGGCCCTACTGGCCCCTCTGGCCCTACCTCGGCCTCTAGCTCTCCCTCGCGGAGGATCCATCACCTAAAGAGAAGGTAAACCTTGATTAATTCATGCATAAAACTTAAACCAAAGATTAAGTCAAATGCAACATTCATTAACCAAAGCACTAACTCAAGGTGGACACAAGATTCGAGAACCACTAACAGAGTATTCTCTACTCTGACATCCTATCGACCTAGAGGCGACACCTACCCTTCACATACCCAATGACATATCAATACCGAAGAGCTTATGATGGTGATCCGCTGCAGTCGGGGCATCACTCCGAAGTATTGATTATCACCAAGTATGTAAACCTAAGCTCTGATACCAAACTGTCACACCCCAATTTTTGAACGGAATTTTCAAAAATTTTGGTATGATATAACTTAAAATAATAACATCTCAACCTGTGTTCAACAACAACAACAACAACATAAACTCAATTACAGAATAGAAATTTCCACATAATCTATCACTAAATTAAGATTACACTTCCTTGTTTACATAACGAGCAAAACAAGAACATGAGAATAATCTCATGATTTTAATATTGTCTACTCAAAACTAAAACTATACAGAGTCTGACAAAATTAGGGAGAACCCTATCACTACGCCTCCGTCTCAACCCTGCTGATCCTCACCTGCATGTCTAACCCCTACACCAAGAATTGGTGCACCGGGATCGTAAATTAACAAACCCGGTAAGCTAAAAAAGCTCGTATGAGTAAATTCAAATAGCACAATATTTCTCACATCTAGGATTTCACAAAAGCAAGCATGTCAATGATTATATCCACAATTCCAACACTCTTTAAAATAACATGTACCCATGAGTCAGGTATCGATGAAATACCCCTCATGACCTACAACAACAAAAACATGTACCCATGGGACCCAGATACAATAAGGTATCCCTGACGGACTAGAGCTCTATTCCTAACTGAATCTAATCACCCGGCCAAAGGCTTGGAAACCCGGTTTGACTGTCTAATATCACAACATAATAAAAATGATAAATAACATCTTAACCGCAACCAATCACCCGATTAAAGGCTTGGAACCCGGTTTGGCTATTTATCCAACAATCATCATAATGCAACATAATTATCACCAACACTAGAATCCACATCATATGATTTTATCCTTCACAAGGACATAATTATATGAAAAACATCAATAAGATTATGATCATATGAACTTCCCAAAAAAACATACACAAAAGGAAAAATTGTTTTATCTTACCTATGAGTCGTTGACGATCAAGCTCATATATTTTTAAAATCAACAATAACACAATATTAAGATCACATCATAATCATTATCCTCATCAAATGATCATAATTAAAACTTGGTTCAAAAATGAACCTTAGTGAGATTTACTCACCTAAATACTCCCGCTGCGTCTTCACAAACACAAGGGTAGCCGACTCAACAATTCCACAAATCACCTAAAATTACCCAACAAAACCTTAGTAAAATCTCAACAAGAATTAAAATGCCCTTAACCTAAAGGTTGCCCAAAGAAGGGCAATCCTTCCTCCAAGACCTCCCAAGGTCATCGGACACTCAACAACAACAACTACTACTTCTAAGAAACAAACTTTCCAAGTTTCTGACCTATAGAACACAAAGAACCAACTTAGCACCTACAATGCAAAAACCTAATCAACACTCAATCCTCACACACAACAACACCCTAGCAACTACAAGGACTAGCCAATGCAGAAAACAAGGCCTCTACCCTACCCGGACGAGCTCCCATGCGCCTCCACAAGTGGCGGCGAGTGAGCCTCACACGGCTCCACCAAACTTCAAAATTTGAGAAAACTCAAAACATGAAACTTGTAGATTGAAGCAAGGTGAGTAACTTTAATACCTGGTGGTTCAACCCGTTCGGCCGAGATCGGCCGGAAAATGCCCCGCAATACCAACCCGGAAACAAAATCCAAACCTACAAAATCGGCCCCAAAACTTGACTTCTAGATCACCAAAGGTGTAAAAACATCTCTAGAAGAGAGAGGAGAGCAAGACTCACCTAGACTTGGCCGGAATCGGCGTCAAAATTGCAGACTTTCTGGCGGAACAACAACAGCTCCGCCGCTTCGTGGCGGCGCGACGACAAGCAAGGCTGCCCCAACAGTGGAGAGGAGACCCGTGCCGTCCCAACGGAATTGACGGCGTCCAATTTGCTGGCCGGATGAGAGAGAAATCAGTTGGAGAAGAGAGAGTGCGGGAGAGCTCGGGAGAGAGAGGAGAAAACTGATTTTAGGTTTCTAAAATCAGCTCCCACACAATTCTCTACACTTTCCATACCCGGAAACTAACTTCCTCTGATCATAACTTCTTCATACGACGTTCGTTTCATGCGTGCCGCATGTCTACGAACTCGTATTGACGAGCTCTACAACTTTCATGAAGGAAGTTTTTAAAGATAACTTACGGAAAATAAAAAAGTCAACTTTTTGGTCCCTTAAACGTCAAAGCACCTAAAATAAACTCTCGCACTTCAACTTCGCATAAACCAATAAGAATTTCCATAAATATTCCTTCATTAAATATGGAAATTATACAAAGGAAAATATATGAAAATCTGGGGTATTACAGGGAGAGCATAAATTGACTTCATTGCTCCATATTCTTTTGTTATTTATTTTTGTCCACTCACTCTAACGTTTTAAATGCTTCTCCCCTAGGCCTTTCGTTTTTAAATGCCCGTTCTACAGAGTTCAGTTCGGCGAGGATAGGAGGCGTGTCATAAATCCTCACCTCATCCAGTTTTCCCATATAAGTTACTAGTTAACCTATTGTGTTGTTTATCTCATTTCTTTCGTTGTAGATGCTCTGATAAATATGAGATGGTTTAAGTGTGTTATGAGATGTTGAAAATGATTCATTCGTTTAAGTTTATTTGTGAGAGTATATCTGTGGATGTGGTTTGGGAATTTTTGCCAATTGGGTTTGGTGATTTTTCTTGCAGTTAGGGTTACTCATTTTCAAGGGAGGTTATGCCAAAATTTTTGGTAGAACTTTCCTTGAGATGGGTCCCGCAAGGTTTATCTCAGATTTCAAGGAGAAATCCGGGGTAGGTCATGACATTATTTTTGTCTATTCATGTCTTCATTCATTTTTTTCATTTTGTATGTTGCTTGTCATAACATTATAAACATTCAATAGTAAATCTGTTGTATAAACTCATTTAATAAAATATTCAAACATCTTTCTCTTTTGCTCTAGTCTAGAAAAGTAATATCACTTTTTCAATTCTATTCGATCCAGCTCTTTTCGTGAAGTCCGTGAAGCTCCTAATTTCTTAAAGATAGAGGAAAGAAGATAACAATTTTTCCTCTATAACAAAAAAAGATAACAATTTTTTTATTATTACAGAGATGAAATATATATTTAGAGAAAAATAATGAATTGAAATATGAAGAGACGAAAAATACCCATGAAAAATGACCAGCTGACAGTTACCCTATCGAAGGTTACGGTTAAAAGTACTAAAATTTGGTTGGGATGAAAACTTGAGGTATTGTTCTGATGTTTTCAAAACTTGAAGTACCAAAGTTTATAAACAAGAAAAAATGAGGTACCGTTATGACAAATTTCTCTTATATAAAATGATTAACAAAAATAAAAACTTAAGGGTAAATTGGTCATTTTATGATTAAAAATGGTTGTCGTCAGTCTTTTTGACAGAGCTAACGGTTCTAGATACCAAATTTCGGTCAAGGTATGAACGTGGGATACTGTTTTGAAGTTTTCAAAATGTGAGATACCAAGGCTTTGCTTTTTTAGGATGTGAGACATGATTTAGACAATATATATATATATATATATATATATATATATAAAAGTTCCTATCCAGAGCGGAAACTCGTTTTGAAATTAAAATATGGGGCTCCTTTTTTGGCATACTTTGATGTCACTTTTTCACATTTTCACTGTTTAATGTCTAGAACATAGTGCATAGATCATTCATGCAAAGTTTCATCCAATTCAGAAATCATTTGGGTACCGAATTAGATTAAATAAATCAACAAGAGGGCAAGTACCGAAATTGCAATAGAAGATGTAAAAATAATCAATATAGTCTTTGGAGACACATGGTTGGTTGTTCTTGAGGTTGATTGTAAGGATGTATCGAAACTTCTAGAATATGTTAGGTTACAGTTGAATCCTTTCGGTTCTTGTTGTAACTTCGGATTATTTTATATAAAATTTTTACCTTTTTTCAAAAAATAATAATAATATATACTAGTTATTAAAAAGAAAAAGTTTATACTTGACTTTGCAGCCACCCCATTTTTACTTGGATAAGTCTCTGTCGGCATAACAACTATGTCCAAATCCCAAATCAAACAGCTATAATACACAGTTTTACGGTCTTTTACCAATCCATATGTCTAGCCTAGTAATCTATCATCAACAGCTTGGTTCAAAGCAACAACAGTTGTAACTTTGCTTACCTTATGAAATACCAACACCGTCAAACATGACGTATCCAAAAAAAAACCCCTCAAACATGAGTTTGGTAATTAGGGTCCCGGTCAAACATTTAATTATGAAAAAGTTGACTGTAGAACGAGTACCTTGACCTGGGGAAGGGCAGTATTCCTTATAACCTCGGGATTCCCGAACGTCGATATCTAAGGCTAGGATAATGGACGGATGTGATTGGCTGGGTGGATCTCTGACACTTCCGTCCAGTCTGATAAATTGGTCTCTGACACTAACCAAATTGGTAATCATTGTAGTTGTGTCTTTTGACCCAAAAGTAAATAGTGCATTGAGCACTTCCCCTAGGGGCCCTTTCCTTTTCACCCATTTTACTCCAATCAGAAGGTGACAACCTTCTAAGATATTGAGAAAATGAGATTCGGCTTCTCTCCTTAGACAAGCAGTAGCTTGGATCTGTTTGGACACAGCTCTTAAGCTGACACGGCCTCTAGAACCAATTCAACGGATAATAATCAAAGGATTTCAAAACACAATTTTACACTGTCATACCGAATTAGTCACTGTAAACACAATTCTAATCAAAGGATCCCTCTCTTTTGTTTACTGGGATTCAAATTCAACTGTGATTTTTGCTTCGATAAAGTTATTAGTGATCCAAATTTACCTCTCACAAATCGTGGGTATGTTCTCAAAGAGTCAACGCAGAGAGGTCTGAGATGAGTTATTCTGTATCAGTCTTTGTAAATTACTTGGAAAGTTTGGATTTTTATGATGTTTGTGATCTGGGTATGTTTGAAAGAGTTGGAATTTTTCTGGGTTTTGGTTGAAATGGACTATATGGCTTTGGGTGTTTTGTGAATGAGCTTTATTTAAGGGTTTTGGGATTTCTGGTTTTTGATTTGGTTCTAGATGCATGATCGTTTGTGTAAGTTCTAAACTTGGTGGAAATGATAATTATCATCATCAATCATCATTTACTTTTTGAGCTTCCGTTCCAATTTGAATCAAGCAACAGCCACCCAATTTCAGTGAAACCCAGATCATATCTCCATATTGCAACACAACATCTGGTATCCTTAGAACTCGTCAAGGCTTGCGTCAGAGCTCTTCCAGCGTGCGGCTCTCTCACGTTTTCAAAGTCAGAGACTTGCCCTCTTGCCGACGTCGTACAATCACCACCGCGCACATCCTCAGATGGACTCGACGGAAGCAACACCAGAAAGAGAGAAGAGAGAGAGAATAATATGCTATGTATGGTGTAAGAATTTTGTTTTAGGGTAATTTGATTATCGTCCTTTGGATTGCTGATGGATGACGTGTCAACTTAGGAGCCATATCCAAGCAGATCCAAGCATTGCTTCTCCAAGCAGAGAAGCCGGATCCGAGAAAATGACCCATTGAAAAAAAAGAAAAAAAAATGTTGAGAAAACACCATGAAAATTAACGGCGAAACATTCTCTCAATTTTTTTTGGGTGTGAACACTTTAATATATTCTTGACATGTAACATAAAAATAAAATGACTGCTTTGGGGTCCCATTTTATATCTCAAAAACGATACAAATAAGCCATTTAATTTGTATGCTATAAGATAACGAGAAATTAAACTGTCATAATATTTTTCTTTGTTATTTCCATCACTTTTTCCATAATCTAGAAAGAGTTTCCTTGTTAATACCCTTGAAATGCTATTGTACTATATCATACTCTTGATGATTAGGCTATTAGGGTTAAGTTTGAAAAAATACAAAGTCATCATAGTAAACATCTTCAACTTTGAAATTTAAACTATCAAAGCGAGTTAAATGTAATTGTCTGAATTTCTGAATTTTCATAACTTTTGTTAGGAAAAAATCCCTTTATTTTGCTACTAGTGATTATATGATTCAAATATGTGAATTGAAAGTCAACCAGCTCGAATCGGTGTGTTTGATATTTTGTATAGTTATGTTAAAATAACTAAAACAATTTCGACTTTTCTTCTCCCCGCAATGTATGAGCTATAATGAGAAGTGTTAGGAGGCTTATTGATGATGGTGCGATCGTGCCCAAAATTCAGTTAGTAGAACGAAAGGCGTCTCTCAACATAAACATTATCATCAACTGTGGAACAAATTATGAAAGCCTGTATATACATCCACAACCCCAAGACCTCTAGATTTGGACATTTGGTTGTGCCCAAAACTAAAAAGGTAACCTCTCCTAAACTATATCAATTATTGTCACAATGTGGCCCCCTACTTCGTCTATCTATGATAAATTTAGGAAACATTTTCGTGTGGATGAAATTCATCTAATTTTCTACGGTTGTTGGTTAGGTCAATGTACACCAAACTCTACATTATTTAAACCCCTAGGACCCAAATTCCCCTAACCAAAATGAAATCTGTGACCAATCAAATAATTAGTAAGTTTTTGTAACCAAAAAATAAAATTAGTAAGTTTCTCATATGTAACACTATATTCTATTTGGTCACTCACGCACACTCAACTGATGGGAGCAATATCATGGCCATTTGATAATTGGTCTTTTAAAACTCGTGATTAGCCACCTTATCCTTTGTTAGATTGAGATTAGTTAGAAGATTAGCACTAATCATGAGACAATGTGCCAGCTGTGGACTAGTTTGTGTGGCTGCGTGGCTAATTGAGTAATTAGAAACAATAATTTGGGATAGAATATAAATAAAAATTACCGGAGGCCAATGGACTATATATCTTGTGAGAGCTAGTTGACAATCTGATATGCTTCTAAAATAGGGACACGTTGGCCATTTGAGTGATGACCACTCAAAATGTGTTATACGAGTTTTTTTTTTCTTAAGGGACTACAGATTTCATCATTTATGAATGTATATTTTTACTAGTTAATTGCTTTCAGTTTTGAATAAAAGTTGATTCTTTATTAATAACCAACAGCTAAAACCCATAACGTACAAAGCTTATATAAGACAAACCGGTAAAAAAAAAACTATTTAAATTAAACAAATTAATTAAGAAAATACCGAAACACACACACTTATGCAATCCTATTTAAAGCTTAACAAACCTCACCTCCTAGGGAAGTAATTATCATTATAGTCTCACCCACTTACCAAGCATGCAATTGTGGTACGAGTAATATAACTAGAAGCAACCAAGAAGACATATAAAGGCTTATGCACACTTAGACATGCTTCCACCCTACTAGCGAAAATCCTCTGTCGGGTTTGAGACTAAAGCATCACCTGTACTGCTCTCATCACTCTCCTTGGACGGTTTAGGTTTGTTCCGACGCCCAATTAGACGACCTCTCTTCTCTGGTGCCTTCCCAACAGAGACCGAAACCTCCACCAGCTCACCAAGTTGAAAATCCTGAGGTATAACAGCCAAGCTAGACTGCTTCCCTGTCCCACAACGACATCATCTGCACACCATAACCTCCTAAACCTCATCCCCATAACCAACCCCATGGCGGATCCACCCAACATTCCAACGAGCTACAACCCAACAACCTTGGACATGCCCAATCCATCTAAGCGCCACAAATTAGAACCCAATTGCTCATGAGACAAGGCCCGATTCCCAAGCCCATTTTCTGTCAACCCAGACCCATTTTCGGTCAACCTAACTCAATTTTTTTTATACGTATGTAATCAGTCAATTCAATCTAATTTGAGTGACATTAATTATATATAACTCGAATTTGAATGATTTGACTCAATATCAAGTCTACTCTACAACACGATGCTAAGACTATCCAACTTAAAACTGTTGATATCATAATTTGGTTCGACAACGAAACTTAACTTTTCAATCCATTCCGCGTAAGAAATGTTGAAATGTTAAAGAGCTACGTGGGACGCTAACCTTTCAACGCACTAAAATATTTATTTGAGAAATAAAAATGATCCTCACATGTAAATAATAGTGAGATGTCTAACTTAGCATTCAAAGTCTTTCTTGGACTATCACCAAGTGTCTTGGCATGTCACCAAATAACTTGGACTATCACCAAGTGGTTACCTCACATTCTAGCTAGCATGATAAGATTAGAACATATCATGACCTAACTATTAGAGAAACATCATGTAAAGGAATTAAGAGCCTGAACTTTCAAGACCAAGAGTTTGACCTCCAAGGCTTAAGAGCCTCAACCCTTAAGCTCTCTCTTAGACGTCCGAGAGTCGCGTAGAGACATGTTGGCTAATATTTATAGTTTAAACTTCACCCACTTCCTCACGTGTCAAGCTCTGACACAAGGTATAGCTCTCGACATGGTCTACAACCGACTTAATAGGAAGATACCACATATTGTCAGCATGTGTTACCAACTCTGCCAAACCTATCCTAGAACGTCAAGAAGCAGGGCTGACACCCTGATTTTGGGGAATAGCTATGTTGAGCCCATACTCTTCATTTCCATGTCACCAATCTCTCTTCCTATAAATACCAAGCCTTCCCAAGGCTGAAAGGATCTCCACAACTCCATTTTTCTCTCTTCTTCCCCAATTATGCCTACATAATCTCTCTCTCTCTCTCTCTCTCTCTCTCTCTCTCTCTCTCTCTCTCTCTGTTGGCATGCTAGAAGTCCATCACCCCATGCCAAAATACATAGTTCTTACTCTATTGCTAGGATTATCTCTTCACATTCTTTTACACTATCATGTTGCTTGAGCACATTCCATTCTTCTCCAACCTCTACTTAATGTTCAAACACTTCAATGACTTGAGCGTCGGAGAGTGTTTAGTCTGCCATAGGCTGGTCCTCTGATAACCATCTATCGCTTCATATTTGCATGTCATTCCCATGGAGCTTGAAGGCTCAATAACAATCGAAGGAAGTCCACCAAAGGAGTGGATGAAGCCCACCATGAAGTAGAGCATGAAGACTCAACATCAGCCGAATGAAGTCCACCAAAGTGGATGAAGTCCACCAATGAAGTGGAGGAAGCTAGCTCCTACGAAGTGGTACATGAAGGCTCAACATCAGCAGAATGAAGTCCACCAAAAGAGTGGAGGAAGTCCAACAATGAAGTGGAGGAAGCTAGCTCACCTTCAGGAAAGGAAGCCCACCATAAAGTGGTAGGTGAAGGCTCAACTTCAGCCGAAAGAAGTCCACCAAAGGAGTGGATGAAGCCCACCACGAAGTGGAGCATGAAGACTCAACATTAGCCGAATGAAGTCCACTAGAGTGGAGGAAGCTAGCTCACCTTCAAGGAGAGGAAGCCCTCCACGAAGTGGTACGTGAAAGCCCAACATCAGTCGGAGGAAGTTCGAGATGAGACTACAAGTTTCCTCGACAAAGGAGTGGATGCAGCCCCACCAAATGAGTGGAGGAAGCTCACCAATTAGTGGAGGAAGTCTGGGAGGAGACTACCGGTTCTCTTGACAAAGGAGAGGATGATGCTTTCCATCAAGAGGAGTGTGAATGCTGAACACCGCCAGAAGGAAGTCTAAGATCAAGAATATAGTCTTATTTAAGGAAGTCGAATGCACAAGCTCATCGATGCTATACCTCAAGTCACATGCGACGGACTACCAAGACGCGACACATGGCCACCGTGACATATCTTTAGTCACCGGAGATAGACGACCAAAACCATGGAAATAGTCAACTAGACGAAGGGAGATGATAGACCCACTACAAGAGAATAACCCCACCACTTTATACGTATGATTTCAACAGAAATCTCGTTGACCCGTTGGTGCTAAAAAACTACATCAACAAAAACCTTGAGCAACTAATAAAGGTTGACTTGAAAACCAGCTTCAAGGTTCCACATCATGAATTTTTTTTACCAACGACGTTAGCCAAAAAGTTGGCTTCTCTATGCGCATGTATGATGGATTAAATATGCAAAAGACTTGCTAATGTTTCAAGCAGACGTCATAAAAAAACTGTCATGGAAGGCAATATTTTTACTAGTGCAACAAGAGATTTAAGTAACACCAACAGTGCTGTCTAGTTCAATTTAGAATCACCTTCGGCTTCCAAATGCACTTACCTATAGATCCACACAACAACACTGCATGAAACCAAATTTTCTTATTAATATAGATTTATGAATGATTATGGTGAAACTGTACTTTTTCTTATCAAGTATAATGACCTTATTGAAGTTGGTTTATTGTCTGTATTTCTTATCAATGGACGAACCAAAACTATTAAACATGAAGCGTTCAAGTTCATAATTTATAAATCACACTTACGAATGCCTTAATGGTTTTCAATTTGGCTGAAAATTTGCATATCTGATCTACTTATAAATACCTATAAACTGAACGGTTGAGATGTGAATACGCAATTGAGAAGTGAGTGAAACAAAGAAATCCTCAACTTAAGGTCCTCATCAAGAGAAATTTTTTAGCTTTGCGGGATGACCATGTGGCAGTATGACGTGGTCCTACATTCCAATCAAATATTGACACTTGAATTTTACTAAGGAAAAATTACATCATCTATTTTGTCAAAGACAATTTTGGGTTTGTTGTTGCTTTTTAAACCCTAGACCCTAAACCCTAAACCCTAGACCCTAACCCCTAAACCCTAGCTCAACAAAGACCCATAAAAGTGTTTTCATAAAAAATAGAAAACCTTAGTTTATATTTTAGTTGTAATAAATCCAAGTGTCAATATTTAATTAGAATGTAGGATCACGTCATACTGCCACGTGATCCTCTGTAGATTCCAATCAAATATTGACACTTGGATTTTACTAAGGAAAAATTACATCGGCTATTTTGTCAAAGACAATTTTGGGTTTGTTGTTGCTTTTTAAACCCTAGACCCTAAACCCAAGACCTTAAACCCTAGACCCTAACTCCTAACCCCTAAACCCTAAACCCTAAACCCTAAACCCTAAACCCTAAACCCTACCTCAACAAAGACACATAAAAGTGTTTTCATAAAAAATAGAAAACCTTAGTTTATATTTTAGTTGTAATAAATCCAAGTATCAATATTTAATTAGAATGTAGGACCACGTGATACTGCCACGTGGTCCTCTGTAACATCTAAAAATTTCTCCCTTATCAGAAAGGCTCCTCTTTGATTATTATTGTTATTTGAATAAAGGGCGATGTTATTAATACACATTTTTTGTTATTAATACACCTCGTTTATAATGAGAACTAATTATGAAACAAATTCAAATGAGAAATGTGTAGATAGAAAAATAGATCAGGTGTGTTAATAACAAAAAAGAAAAGAAAAGTATATTAATAACATCAACGTTGAATAAATATATACGAACTGGGCTCAAATAACCTAACCCGAAAACCTAGTTACGAGGTCCAAATCAGAACCCGAAGCCGAAGGTTGTAAACCCTCCCCATCAGGAAGAAGGGAGGTTTTAGGTTCAAATCCATTCGCCCTCTTTAGTCTCGCCATAGCCAGCAGAGATAGAGAGAGAGATGGGGAAGAAGAAGAGCACGAAAGATGGTAGCCAACCCAGAACCGAAACCGAGCACTGCACCTCCACAGTTCTCGTCTCCAATTTGCCTTACTCTTTCACCAATTCCCAGGTACCCTCTCATTTTATTTTTTATTTATTTATTCTTTTTGGCTGTGCTGTTGTATTTATGCAAAAGCTACTGTTTGATTGTGAACATCAGCTGGAGGAGACTTTCAGTGAAGTCGGACCCATCAGGCGGTGCTTCATGGTCACCAAAAAGGGTGAGCTAAAATTGTGCTAGAAGTCAATTTGCATTTTGATTTGTGGTTCCAACTGTTTGAAGTTCAGTTCAGAATGTTTCTTATATGCCTGGTTGGTTTGTTTACAGGTTCGACGGAGCACCGCGGTTTCGGCTTTGTTCAGTTGTAAGTTTAAGTTCATTACTGTATCTGCAGTTGGACATTCGTTTACTTAATGACATTTAAACTGTTTCGTGTTTGGACATTTTTTTTGTTTTAATTTTGTGTTCTGTGTTCTGCTTGTAGTGCGGTCACAGCAGATGCTGATCGCTCTGTTGAGCTGAAGAATGGTGCGTCTGTTGGGGGTCGAAAGATTGCTGTAAAGCATGCCATGCATCGTGCGCCCTTTGAGCAACGGAGATCAAAGAAAGATCAAGGTTGGTAGTATTAGTACTCATCTTAGTACGGATCCAAGACACCCTTATAATTACACTTCTTAAGACGGGAACTTGTGATATTTTATTTCAAATTAAATACCAAGAGGGGAAGGAGAGGAGAAAGTGAATAGAGGTAGGGTGACAGGAATAAAGTACATGGAATGGCTTATAAAATAAAAACAGAAACAACCTTTTAAGTAGTTTGCTCACTCTCTTGTTTAGCTTCTAGGATTGGACATTGTGAGTCCATGTAACTTACAAAATACTCAAATTGGAATGCTGGACGCTAAGTGCTAAATGTATTACTGATGATTATGTATTCTACTCATTTCTCTTTTGTCATATACAAACTCTTTTTTTTTTTCCTATAAGCAAGTTCAATTAAATGAAGTTATCAAACTGTCCTCACTGATCTCAATCACTGTCTCTCCCATAAATGTTTATCTTATGGTTTTAGGTTCTGATTTGGATGAAAATATGAATTCAAAAATTGGCGAGGATGGAGGCAATTTCAAAGAAGAAAAGGGTGCTTCAAACTTGAAGACAAGAGGTGGTGAACTTTATTATATGAATTTATGTTATTGTTTGTTTTTAGACATTTTTTTGTTTGGTTGTTTTACTTTTCATATTCTATTCCAGTATCCTTTTTTGTAACTGGAAAAACATCAAAGATCAAATGTTAAAGACTGGTCCTAATATTCTCTATCATTTTCTGCAATATTGGTTTTCTTATCTAACTACCTTTTCATTGTAGAGGTCAAATTGGAGAAGACCATGAAGTCAAAGAATGACAAGGATGCGGGCAATTTCAAAAAGGAAAAGGATGCTTCAAACTTGGAGGAAGGAGGTCACTATTCTTATTAAATAAACTTGTTGTTCTGATTTCATACTCATCATATTTAACTATTTGGAATTTTCTTATCTTTTTAAATAAAATGCAGGGAAACATGTGAAAGCCAGAAAACCAGTAGCACCAGGTAAAGATATAGTGGCAAAAGTGGGAGGTTCTGAAAAGCAGAGGTATGGAGTGTTCTCTTGCATCTCAAGGACATTATAATTTTCATTCCCAATTTAGTTCTATTTATTTCTTTTCCCCCAAGTGAGTCAGGTGGTTCAGTCTCAATCATTAGAGCCTTGTTGGTTCTTATAGTCATTATTTTCGTGCATTACAGCTTTCTCAGTATACCATGAAGTCTATTCACATTGTTGAAGTGTGTTTACTGATGGTGTTGATATCAAGTTAAACTTAAAATGGACGTAGGAATCTCGTGTTGATAGATTTTTATCTGATATAAAAAAGTTTGGGATTGTGCAACGCAATCTTGGAAATATAATTAGGCTTCCTCAGCTCAATTCAGGACCTGCTGCATTTTCTATGTACTCCCGAGATAGCATGTGTGACAACAGGGCAATCTTGCAGCTTATTGCCTTGCAAGATTTCCCCTTTCATTAGGGTTATTATTGGTTGTCAGATTCTGTGTTCTATGTACTCCCGAAATAGCATGTGCGACCACAGGGCAATCTCGCAGGTTATTGCCTTGCAAGATTTCCCCTTTCATTAAGGTTATTTTTGGTTATCAGATGCAGGAGATATTATCCAGGACTCCTGTTTGAAGATTGTTATGAAAATCTTTTGTTGTATCTCATGCAAAAAAAAAAAAAAGGAGAAAAAGAAAAAGAGAAAAAAGAAGGAAATTTGGGGTTACAAGCATGATTAATATAGGTCTCTATCTTTAATTTAATTTATTTCAAAATTTGTAAATCTTTGGTCACATGTATAAAATCAATTTCGAAGAGTGATTATGATTAATACGAGGGTTCTGATATGAAGGAGAGTCTTCCAAGTTTTAAGACTTTTCTTTTTTGATGTCAAGTATTATTATCTAGCATAATTAGGTAGCTATAAGTTGTTGATAAATTTCCTGTCAAAAGTAAATTTTACTTTATTAAGTTTGTGGTCCTCAACAAAACGTTTGGGCTCTCATTTTGATCTGAACAATGATTTTGTCCCCTACTTAATCAGTGTTTTATTGTAACCTGAGATCCAACGACAATCTATATCCTCATCTTGTATCCTGATATCTTCGGTTTCTTGTTGTTCTGAAGGGTTGCTAGAACCGTTATATTTGGTGGCCTTCTTAATGCTGGTATGGCGGAAGATGTTCATCACCAAGCTAGGGAGGTTGGCGATGTGTGTTCTATAACTTATCCTTTTCCCAAAGAAGAGGTTCAACAACACGGTAAGGGTTTTCTCGCCCTAAGGAGGCGTCTTTTATTTTTTCCCAAGTAATGGGAGTGGTTTGTTTAACATATTGAGTTGAAAATGTGTTTGAAGTACCTAACATAGAAAGTATATACAATTCTGGTGATCATTAAGATATTTGCTATTCTTGACAAACAAAATGGCTAAATCAAAATATCTGACTTATTTGATGCAATCATTACGACCCCAGTATTATTACATAACAGTTGATACTATTGCTTTTGTAGTCATTATTTGGTAACCTGCTTGCTTAGTGGAATTTTCCAATTAAATGTTACTAGACAGATTTGTGAATCATTCTCTTCCCCTTTTAATGTAACTTTTAAAATATGTATAATTTGGGGTGTTGAGTTAACCATAATATCTGGTGTCTTTTCAGGTCTTGTACAAGATGGATGCAAAATGGATGCCTCAGCTGTACTGTACAACAGTGTTAAATCAGCTCATGCTTCTGTTGCAATGTTACACCAAAAGGAGATAAAAGGAGGAATTGTTTGGGCACGTCAGCTGGGTGGGGAGGTAAATGAAATGTCAACTGCTTCAACCACGTTTCTTATTTGTACAATTACTAGTAATTCAGTTGTTTTTTTTTTAATGTGAATTTTGGTCTTGGAATTTGTTGTTACCGGATTAAGTTTACGCTATTCTTCCTTGCTGAATTATGATAGATGATAGAAACATGGAGGCAATTTGAGTACTGATCTTAATCACTTTCACACTGTATACGACTGATCTTTGGCAACCAATTAATTAAACTATATTTAAATTATTCTATCATGGTCTGATAAGTTTTGTAATACTTTTGTTTTTCCTCATAATAATTATTACTTTCTTTTGGTCTTTCTTATTTCTGTGTTATTCTAGGATGTGAATTTGTTATTACTTATTAGGAATGTTTCAAACCAAATAAAGAAGTTTATTAGAAATGCAGGATAAAAGTAGGAGACCAGCCTTGATTAGTAACTGTGCCTGACTGGCGTACACATGTTAGCAGTATCATTTTTTGGTTCCATATTATGGTGGGGCAGTGTTGTTGTATTCATGATATGGTGGTGGCGGTTCATTATTATTCAATCTACAAAGGGAAGTCTAACAGTTGGATTGTGTCTTTGGGCAGGGTTCCAAGACTCGGAAGTGGAAGCTCATTGTCAGAAATCTTCCTTTCAAGGTCTTTTACTAATTTTTTTTGTTATATGCAATTTTGTTCATGTGACGAGCGTTATCTGAACTAGTTTGCCAACACAAATGCAGGCCAAAGTCACTGATATTAAAGATATGTTTTCATCTGCGGGATTTGTCTGGGATGTTTATATACCACAGAATTCTGATACAGGGTATTCTATTATCATCCTGCATTGTGTTTCCTGTTGAAATACCACTTTCTGTTTCTCTTAATTTATTTTTTCACTGTTGGCAGGTTGTCTAAAGGTTTTGCATTTGTCAAATTCACACGCAAACAAGATGCGGAAAATGTACATTCGTGATTGATGCCTACTTTTAGAGTAGAGTTTGTGTTAATTTGCATGCATTGACTCTTTGTTCTCTTTTTGTTTTTAGGCAATACAAAAGTTCAATGGACAAAAACTTCTTAAAAGACCAATAGCTGTTGACTGGGCTGTTCCAAAGCAGATATATGGTAGTGGCAATGAAGCTGTTCTTGCTTCAGAAGATGGTATTATACTGTAACTCCATTCTCTAGCACACTTTTGGTATTGCTGTTTTTTTTTTTTTTTTTTTTTTTTTTTTTTTTTTTTTAAGTTTGCATGAATAATGACTAGTCCATGGGCATTTCAAGCTTTGTTAAAGAAATGTTGATGTTATGATTTATATATTTGTGGTCATTGTTTTTCATACTCTAGAAGTACATGCAAGCTTTCGAGTATATAGTCATGAATTAAGAAGAGGGCTGGCTGTCACTGGGTTTTCATTTTCGCAAAATAAAGGCATAGGCTTTGACTATTTAGGAGTATGCCTAGTCTGATTCGTGAAGAGTTTCTTTTTCATTGAAGAAAACCATATACAGTGTCTATTTAGACTGACATTTTCTTGATATCAACATATGTGTTATCAATTTGACCGCTGATATATTCACTGCTGATATTTTGAACATTTGTTATGGTTTATGTCTAGTAAGATGTTTTATTGCCAAGTATTGATTTTTTTTTTCAGAATTTATATTAGATATGGGAAACTGTTTGTCTTGAGCAATTTAATGATATAGTAATTAGAAGTGTCTATTTGCAAAGCAAAGTGACATGCAATGAAAACACTGTTTTTACAGGAGAAAAGAGCGGAAGAGATGGGGGAAATGATAGCGGCAGTGATGATTTCGAGGGTAGCGCTGGAGATACATATGAAACGTCCCAGCACCTTGATAGGATTGGCACTGCTCCAGATGACTCCAATACAGTAGAGATGAAAGACATCCCTACTGAAATTGATTTTGTGGGGGAAGCAGATATATCAAGAAAAGTTTTAAAAAACTTGACCACTTCCTCTTGTACTGTAAATACTGATGATAAGGGTGTTGATGATTCTGCATTTCCCAAAGGGAACAAGGAGCCAACTATTGATTTTGAGGAGGAAGCAGACATTGCAAGAAAAGTTCTAAAAAAGTTTACCGCGCCCTCTGGTACAGTAATCGCTGTTGATGATTCATTGCCTAAAAGTAAAAAGGAGCCAACTATTGAAGAATCTGTTAATGAGCCTAGTAAATTAGCTTCTGAGACTGCGCCTAATAAATTAGCTTCTGAAAGTGCCAGTGCATCAGATGCTGCTAAACCACAAACAGAAGAAGATGATTTACATAGAACAATTTTCATCAGCAACCTTCCGTTTGAGATCACTAATGAAGAAGTCAAACAAAGGTTTTCTGCTTTTGGGCAAGTGCAATCTTTTGTCCCAGTTCTTCATCCACTGACCAAGTAAGTTTTATACCTCATTGATCTATTTCCTACCATTCTCTATTACACTGGAAACTTAACTTGAGATATGTTGTGGCAGGCGACCAAAAGGAACGGGCTTTCTCAAGTTTAAAACAATAGATGCAGTGAACTCTGCGGTTTCAGCTGGTAGCGCTGCATCTGGCTTGGGAATTTTTCTCAAGGGTAGACAACTGACAGTCTTCCAGGCATTGGATAGAAAATCGGCTCATGAGAAGGAAGAAAATATGGCCAAAAAGGAGGACATAGACCACCGCAATCTCTATTTGGCAAAGGTTTTTACTTCTAGAAACACCTTCCTTTTCTTTCATTGCTTTATCTATATATTAGTTTTCTGTGTTTCGTGGTAACTGTAATGTACTGTACTGAATGGTTGGAATTATCTCTCCTTCAAATTATAACAGGAAGGCCTTATTCTTGCGGGAACTCCAGCTGCAGAAGGGGTTTCAGCTACTGATATGTCGAAACGCCAGATGTAAGATTTGTTGTTTTTTATTTCTTTCTTATAATCCTGTAGATGCTGATTACTTATAGTCTGGCAATTGGTTTCTACCAGTCTTCTTTTCATAAAAATTCAAAATCAGTTTTCATGTGATTAACAAATCTATTTGAACTATATTTGCAGAAATAAAAAAGCCTATGCCTATATTTTCTGTTCATAATTCTCTTCTACTTTTAACTGTATTTTTTCTTATAAATTTTAAGCAGAAATAAGAAAAAAGTGAAACCTGCAAGCTTTAAATCTGTTCAGGAATATCCTGTCAAAAAGAAAAATACCTTGTTAAACATTTTGACAATCTAGCTTTGTAGTTTTTATCAGGTTATGAGCAAATTGAATGGTGCTGCTTTGGCGTTCAGATGCTGATTGCTATTCGTATTTAATGATTTCTGAAACCATGCAGGTTGGAGAGGAGCAAGGCAATGAAGCTTAAATCTCCAAATTTTCATGTTTCGAAGACAAGATTAGTTATGTACAATTTGCCTAAGTCCATGACTGAAAAACAGCTTAAGAAACTTTGTATCGATGCTGTCACCTCACGAGCTAAGCTACAAAAACCTGTGATTAGACAGGTTAGATTGTACTTGCATTTTTTTTTTTTGGAGAATGACTGTACTTACATTTGTATCTTATGAGTGGTGGTCTTTTTGTTTTATGAAGTTTTCCCTTGTTTTGTCCGAAAAATTAAATATGAAATTTTTGGTTGCATATGATGTTGGGCATGCAGATAAAGTGCTTGAAGGATGTGAAAAAGGGAAAGATTGTCACAAAGAACCACTCACGCGGTGTTGCTTTCATCGAGTTTACAGAGCATCAGCATGCCCTTGTGGCTTTGAGAGTTCTTAACAACAATCCTGGTAAGATTAGATTGTCAACCGCACTGACCATTTAATCTTGTTGGATTTTCTTTCTTTTCTTTGAATCTGTTGACGCATAATCTAATTTATTGTGATCCTATTTGCAGAAACTTTTGGTTCAGAACACCGGCCAATTGTGGAGTTTGCACTTGATAATGTTCAGAAATTGAGAGCACGTCAGGTTTCACAACAAACTCAGCAGCATGCCGCTAATGGTAATCAGAAAGAGGTGCGCCAATTTGATCCCTCAAATAGAGCAGAGGCCAATCCTAGCAAGAAGTTTGAAAAACGGAGAGACAAAGGCGACAAACGAAAACTGGATGAGGTAGTACCAAATAAAGAGGGTGAAGTCGAAAATAGGACAAGTGATGGAGCTGCCACTGAAGGGCAGAGATTTCCCAAGAGGCAGAAGAATGGTTCAGATAAAAAAGCAGAAAAGATTTCATCAAAAGTACTGGGAAGCTCATCGGTTGAAGGCTCAAAACGTAAAAGCCATCATCAAGATGGCAGTAAGGCTGGTGGTGGAAGATCGTTTGAAAATGAAGTCAAGGCAGTTGATGCGACCTCGTCAGTATCATCAAGAAATACAAATGTGGAACCTAAGAAGAGGAAGCTGCGGGAGCAAAGTTACATGGAGGGAGGAGAGAACATAATGAGAAAAAGGCCGAAGAATAAAGACCCAATAGGGCGGGATGTTGCAGATAAACTTGACATGCTGATCGAAAAATATAGATCCACGTTCACAAATCAAAATTCCTTCCAAAAAGGTACCGGAAGGCAAGATTCAATTAGAAAATGGATTGATTAATTACAAGTTGGTTTTGTAAAATTTCATGATGAATGTGTAAACAGATGAGTGGAAAGCAAGTGCCTTGAATACGCGGTTGCTATAAATTGTGTTTGTTAAATTTTGACAATATTGATTGAGGTATCAATATCTTCATTTCTTTTTAGCATTTCATTTGGTTTTGAACTATGTCAACTCTTCAAGAATGATTCGATCTTGTTGTAGGACTCTTTGGTGAGCTGTATTGTCACGTTTTTTTTCTTCATCTTCCCAAAAACCCGAGGTGTGAGCAAATAAGCTAAAAAATTAGCAAATTAATTTCCTTAACTAATAAACCTATATTAGCAAATTTCATTAACACAAGAATATGAACACCACCCCGTCTAGATATTATTCCAGTGGCATTTTACGTTGTTAGTTATAGAACTTATAGTCTAGTAGCATACAATAGAGTCAACTCTACTTGCAAATAAATTTAGTCTAAATTAAGTCTAACATAGCAATACAAAAACTGAAATTTACTATATACTATTTGTTGGTTAACTATTCATAAGCCTATGAACAGTGTGTAAAAAAAATAGTGAACTCCTAGCGGACTCCGCGCCTAAAACAACACATGGTCGACTGTTCATAATCACTGTTCACAAGCATGTGAACAATGATTTTGTGTGTTGTAAGTGACTGTTGACAAGCAATTGAACAGTGACTTTGTGAACAATGATTTTGTAGAAATTAGGACCGCGCTTTGCTGCGGGAGATTGAGAGAGAGTTCGTCCAAAAAAAATAAAAAAATTAAGAGAGAGTCCGCACCCTTCTGTGATCTGCCAGCGGACTCCGCGCCCTTCTCTGGGGCGGAGAAATAGAAAAATCTAGAGAGAGTGATAAAGAGTTCATCCAAAAAAATAAAACTAAAAAATAAAAATAAAAAAGTGATTTCGCCCAAGAGATAGAAAAATCTAAAGAGATTTAGATAGAGTTTGTCCAAAAAAAATTTAAAAAAAATTAAGAGACATTGATCTCCAAGCGGACTCCGCGCCCTTCTCTTGAGCGGAGAAATAGAAAAATCTAGAGAGAGTGATAGAGAGTTCGTAAAAAAAAGTGATCTCCAAATGGACTCCGCGCCCTTCTCTTAGGCGGAGAAATAGAAAGTTCGTCCAAAAAAAAAATGGTGATCTCTAAGTGATGGTCTCCTATTCATAAGCCTATGAACAATGTCTTTATCTCTCTAGATTCTTCTCTCTCTTGATGTCATTCAGCCACTTCCATTTTTCTTCCTCTCTCGACACTGCTGAATCATCTCTATCAAGAGATTCAGCCAGATCTCAAGCTCTTCGTCGCTTCCTTCATCTCTTGCTCGGCACCTCTGGAAGAACCTGGACTCCTCCTCTCTCTCTTATCCTTCTCCTCTCTATATTTCCTTTGTTTTGGTAAGACTGAAAGAGAGAGGGAGACCAGACTGAAAGAGAGAGTTTGGGTGCCAGATCAGAGAAAGAAGGATAGCAGAGGTCGTGCGCGCATACACTTGCAGAAATAGAGAGAGGAGAGAGTTCGTCCAAAAAAAGAAAAAGTATTGATCTCGCTCAAGAGACAGAAACATTTAGAGAGATTGAGAGAGAGTTCGTCCAAAAAAAATAAAAATATAGTGATCTCGCCCAAGATATAGAAAAATCTGGAGAGACTGAGAGAGAGATCGTCCAAATAATAATAATAATAATAATATTGATCTCCCAGCGGACTCCTGCGCCCATCTCTGAGAATGAAGAGGACAAAACCGTTATCTCTTGGGCGGAGAAATAGAAAAATCTAGAGAGACTGAGAGAGTTCGTAAAAAAAAAAAAATAGTGATCTCCAAGCGGACTCCGCGACCTTCTCTTGGGCGGAGAAATAGAAAAATCTAGAAAGACTGAGAGAGAGTTCGTCAAAAAAATAAATAAATAGTGATCTCCAAGCGGACTCCGCGACCTTCTCTTGGGCGGAGAAATAGAAAAATCTATAGAGACTGATAGAGAGTTCGTCCAAAAAAAATAGTGATCTCCAAGCGAACTCCGCGACCTTCTCTTGGGCGGAGAAATAGAAAAATCTAGAGAGACTGAAAGAGAGTTCGTCTAAAAAAAAAGTGATCTCCCAACGGACTCCGCACCCTTCTCTGGGAATTCTCTTGGGCGGAGAAATAGAAAAATCTAAGAGAGTGATATAGAGTTAGTCCAAAAAAAATATATTAAGAGACTGTTCTCCAAGCGGACTCCGCAAAAAAAAAAATTGGTGATCTCCCAGTGGACTCCGCGCCCTTCTCTTGGGGGAAGAAATAGAAAAATCTAGAGAGACTGAGAGAGAGTTCGTCCAAAAAAAAAATAGTAATCTCGCCCAAGAGATAGAAAAATCTAGAAAGATTGTGAGAGAGTTCGTCCAAAAAAAATATATAGTGATCTCCCAGCGGACTCTGCGCCCTTTTCCTTGGAGGAGAAATCTTGGGCGGTAGAGAAAGAGAGAAAAATCTAGAGAGATTGAGAGAGAGTTCATAAAAAAAAATAGTGATCTCGCCAAAGAGATAGAAAAATCTAGAGAGATTGAGAGAGAGTTCGTCCAAAAAAAATAAAAAAGAGTGATCTTCCAACGGACTCCGCGCCCTTCTCTTGGGCGGAGAAATAGAAAAATCTAGAGAGACTGAGAGAGAGTTCGTTAAAAAAAAATAGTGATCTCACCTAAGAGGTAGAAAAATCTAGAGAGATTGAGAAAGAGTTCGTCCAAAAAATAAAAAAAATTAAGGGCACGTTTACTAACTTGGAATGGAACTTATCATGAATTGGTATCAACAAGAATCGGTATCAACTAGAATCGGTATCGGAATATTTCATTCCATTCTACTGTTTACTTACCATCAGGAATCAAAACAAGAATGAAATTAAATTACGATTGATGTTGTTTACTTACCATATGGAATCGGAATTAAAACTAGTTTGATTACTAAAATACCCCTACAAGAAAGGAAGCTAGATGTTTGCAATTTTATTATTCTTCTTTTCAAGTGCACGTGTTCAAAGTTTTGCATAACTAATCACCTGAACCAACTAACAATCTACTTCATCAATCACCAGGTTGTGATATCATTCATTAGTAACCACCGGAAAAAAAAAAAAAAAGAAGAAGCAAAACACCGGAAGCTGATGCACCAACATCATTCAGCATAATATAACAATAACAAAGTTCCATAATATTCCAAATAACTCAAAATATAGCCATAGTACCAATTCAGCAAACAATAACCATAATACCATACTTTTTAACATAACATAAATTGAAAGGTCTCAAGAAGTTATTATCTTCAAAACAAAGCAGCAACAAAGGGAAGATTGCTCAAATGACAGACTTAGTCTAAGCCTCCATTCACTCTAAGCCACATTGCAGAAAAGTGATTATGTAGTCTCTCTTTTCTCATCAGTCATGGTAAAAAAGACCCTCAACCAGTCTCCTATTATGATTTCACTGAAATATGCTACTCACAGAAGAATCATCGTGAACAAGAATTCATAAACCATATAACGAAAAACATATTACGAACAGAGAGGAGAAATTAACATTGCAGCACAGATATGAACACTTGAGAATGAAATAGAACCTAACGAAACAAAGAGGAGACGAGAAACAAAAACAAGTAAGCTTATCGATCACCATGGAAGAGAGAAACTGACCTTGGAGTGCGCCGTCTGCTCTTCTATTTTGTCGTTGTTGTTTTCTCATTTTGTCGTCTTCTCTTCCATATATATATCTAGGGTTGGGTATTTTGGAAATATTATAATTATGAGAGGATATTTTTGGAAGCAAAAGTTGATTCCATAAGCTTGATTCTGATACCCAAGGGGGGAGATGGGTATCAGATTAGGGGGTCTATAAGGAATTGACTCCTGATAAGCAAGTGGGACCCACACCCATTCCAATACCTTGACAGGTTAGTAAACACCGGAATTCACTCATCCCGGAATCAATTCCGCCACTTTTAATTCCATTCCAGGTTAGTAAACATGCCCTAAGAGAGTGTGATCTCCCAACGGACTTCGCGCCCTTCTCTGGCGGTAGAGAAAGCGAGAAAAATCTAGAGGGATTGAGAGAGTTCGTCCAAAAAAAAAATAGTGATCTCTCAGCGGATTCCGCGCTCATCTCTGGGGCGGAGAAATAGAAAAATCTAGAGAGACTGAGAGACAGTTCGGCCAAAAAAAAAATAGTGATCTCACATAAGAGGTAGAAAAATCTAGAGAGATTGAGAAAGAGTTCGTCAAAAAAAAATTAAGAGAGTGTGATCTCCCAACGGACTTCGCGCCCTTCTGTTGGGCGGAGAAATCTTAGGTGGTAGAGAAAGCGAGAAAATCTAGAGAGATTGAGAGAGAGTTCGTAAAAAAAAAATAGTGATCTCCCAGCGGACTCTGCACCCATCTCTAGGGCGGAGAAATAGAAAAATCTAGAGAGACTGAGAGACAGTTCGGCCAAAAAAAAATAGTGATCTTGCCCGTGAGATAGAAAAATCTAGAGAGATTGAGAGAGAGTTCGTCCAAAATAAAAAATAAAAAAATAAAATAGTGATCTCCCAGCGGACTCCGCGCCCTTCTCTTGGGCGAAAAATAGAGAAATCTAGAGAGACTGAGAGAGAGTTTGTTGAAAAAAAAAAGTGATCTCCCAGCGGACTCCGTGCCCTTCTCTTGGGCGGAGAAATAGAAAAATCTAGAGAGACAAATAGAAAGTTCGGCAAAAAAAAAAATAGTGATCTCGCCCAAGAGACAGAAAAATCTAGAGAGATTGAGAGAGTTCGTCAAAAAAACAAAGTGATCTCCCAACGGACTCCGCGCCCTTCTCTTGGGCGGAAAATAGAGAAATCTAGAGAGACTGAGAGAGAGTTTGTCCAAAAAAAAAATAGTGATCTCGCCCAAGAGATAGAAAAATCTAGAGAGATTGAGAGAGAGTTCGTCCAAAAAAAAAAAGAGTGATCTCCCATCGGACTCCGCATAGAGAAATCTAGAAAGAGTGATAGAGAGTTCGTCCAAAAAAAATGGTGATCTCCCAGCGGACTCCGCGACCTTCTATTGGGCGGAGAAATAGATAAAAAAATAATGATCTCCTAGCGGACTCTGCACCCTTCTCTTGGCGGAGAAATATAAAAATCTAGAGAGACAGAGAGAGAGTTCGTCCAAAAAAAAAGTGATCTCCCAGCGGACTCCGTGCCCATCTCTTGAGCAGTGAAATAAAAAAAACTAGAGAGACTGAGAAAGAGTTCGTCCAAAAATAAATAAATTAAGAGACTGTGATCTAGCGGGCGGACTCCGCTCTCTTCTCTTTGTCGAAGAGAGAGAGTTCGTCCAAAAAATAAAATAAAATTAAGAGACAGTGATCTCGCGGGCGGACTCCGCGCCCTTCTCTTGGTCGAAGAGAGAGAGTTCGTCAAAAAAAAAAACAAGAGGGATCTGCCTGCGGACTGCGCGCGCTTCTATTGGACGAAGAAATAGACTTCGTCGAAAAAAAAAAGAAAAAAAACGTGATCTGCCAGCGGACTCCGCGCGCTTCTCTTGGGCGGAGAAATCTTAAGCGGTAGAGAAAGCGAGAAAAATCTAGAGAGATTGAGAGAGAGTTCGTCAAAAAAAAATAAAAATATTAAGAGACACTGATCTCGCGGGAGGACTCCGTGCATTCTTTTGGTCGAAGAGAGAGAGTTCGTCAAAAAAAAAAGAGGGATCTGCCCGCGGACTTTGCGCCCTTCTATTAGGCGAAGAGAGAGAGTTCGTAAAAAAAAATAAAAACAAACTGATCTGCCAGCAGACTCCGCGCCCATAACTGGGAATGAAGAGGACAAAACCGTTGTTTTACTGTCATTAGTGAACAGTAACTCCTTCTGAAGCTAAATTGTATATGTTAAAAAATTAAATTAAAAACCTAATGTATACACTGCGCCAAGGCGCGGGTATCTTCCTAGTCTCTACTATTAGAAAACAAGGCGTTCCTTTGGTATCTTTGGTGAAACCTTTTTTTGAATTACCCAAAAAACCAAGGTAATAGAAAATTATAAAAGAAATAAAAATAACTTACTATAGGTATAACCGTAAAACACCATTAAAATTTTAAGGAAAAAAAAGCCATGGTTTGTTCCCAGTTTTAGTGTGGTTTGCGATAAGGTTTTAACTGATGCGATAGATTACGATGCCGTATTTTCGGTATGAAGTGCCGACCCTCCTCCATGTACGTCGCAATTTTATGAAGAGAAAATGAAAAACCACTATCATAGACAGTTGCAAAACACAGAAAAAACAACTTTCAACAGATTTAAACAAATAAGGACATAAGCCCAAGCCCACAATGCATAGTTCTACGCCCTGTCAGCAATTTTTACGCAAAATACCCAAAAACCCAATATTTTCTAAAATAACTACAAACCTGCCACTGACTCCACCGAAAGGACCCAACTGCCTAAATCCCACACTTCTCTACCATTTCCATTCAAAACAACGATTCTCTCTCAAAATCCCAACCCCTAAATCACAGTAGCAGAAATATTCGTCCCAAAATTCTCCACAATTTCCATTTGAAACATCGATTCTCCACAGTAACAAATCGACATCTCTCACAATTCATGATTCAGTTACTTGTTCAATCTTCTATGGCTTCTGCCTGTCTGAGATTAAGTTTTTAGCTTCGCGATTTTATAGTAGCAATCAAAAATGAATAATCGATTTCTATGAATTTGAACTCGCATTTCATGGATTGGCTTTGTGGTTGTGCATTTTGTTTAGATTTGGTGTTATTTGAAATTGAAATCATGATTTCGTTTTCGATCTCATAATCGAGCAGTAGCACTGAGTTTATAAGAATCCAGATAATTCTCTATGCACATGCTCATTTGCAATATCTCTGGTACTGTATTTGTATCATGAGTTGTCTATGTATTGAGTGTTTTGCAATTAAGAATATGTTTTGAATTGTCTAGACTAGTTATATGTCTGTTACTGCACCTGCTAAAGTAAAATTGAAATTGCTACTGCTTCAATTGTTTCCTGTTAACTTGATCATGCTCATGCTATTGTTAAAGTAATATCTCTGCAACTGTATTTGTATCATGAATTGTTTATGTATTGAGTGTTTTGCAATTGAGAATATGTTTTGAATTGTTTAGACTACTTATATGTCTGCTACTACACCTGCTAAAGTAAAATTGAAACTACTACTGCTTCAATTGTTTCATGTTAACTTGATCATGCTCATGCTACTGTTAAAGTAATATCTCTACTACTGTATCATGAGTTATCTATGTATTGGGTGTTTTGCAAGTGAGAATATGTCTTGAATTGTCTAGACTAGTTATATATCTGCTACTACACCCGCTGAACCTTAAGAATTACAAAAAATCCAAAAAAAATGCTAATGTTAAAGAGCTACTACTACACGGACTAGACTAGTTATGTATCTGCTATTACACTTGCTGAACCACAAGAATTACAAAAAATACAAAAAAACACTAATGTTAAAGAGCTGCTACTACACACACTAGACTGATAATAAGTCTGCCACTACACCTACTAAAGTAAAATTTAAACTGTTACTTTTTCGATTGTTTCCTGCTAACTTGATCTACTGTTGTAACATGAGTTGTTTAATTTTGATTTTCTTGCTATTGTGCATAGGTGCAAAATGATACGAATGCCTAACCGAAAGGGAAGCGATATAAGACTCTAGCGTGTAGAAAAAACTTGCCAAGGAAGGGTAAACAACAACAAAAAGCCAAGGAAGTAGACAAGGTTAAAAAGACAAGGTGTGAGCAGAAATTTCGTCAATTCAGATGCAACATGTTGGCATTTGAAGAAGTATTCACCAAGGTTTGCAAGGACTTAGGTGAGGATAAGGAGATTCTAAGAAATGGGCTAATGAAGACACCATTCTGGGATTTCATATCAATATATGATAAACATTTGGTGTCAAAATCCACTGCAAAGAAGTCGGATAGAGAAATTCAGCGATTGATTGACTGCTACGTGCCAAAATTGAAGAAGTTCAAGTTTGGAAACAAGGTGGTTGAGATCAGTGTGTATGATGTAGAGCAGATTTTTGGGCTGCAAAACCCAAAAAACGGGATCAATGTGCCGACCCCACTTGAAGATTCAAAAAAGCCTGTGGATAATTCAATGGTGCAAGCTTTTTTCGGCAATGAAATCAGGATAACAAAGTCAAGGATATTAGATCTCCTAGATGCAGAAGTGAAATTCAAAAGGTATGGATGGCCAATGAGAGTCACACAGCTCCTGCTACTGCATTTATTCACCACACTATTGTTTGCAAGTTCGGGTTCGACTCTTGGTTGGAGCTTTGTCAAATGCATAACAGATTATGACACCATGAAGAAGTACAATTGGGCTAAAGGAGTTAGGGATTACTTATTATCGTGCTTGACTACTTCAGAGGATGGGAGGCCTCACACTAATAGTGGATGTGTAGTATTGATCCCGGTAAGCAATAGTGTTGCTGCCTTTGAATTATGTGCTACTGCTAATACTACTTTCTTACATGCTTGTTTTTTGTTTTGTAGTACTGAATTTGTGAAAGAAGCATCGTGCTTTGTGAAATTGATGGGAGATGTGGGATGACTCCGTGCTGCGTAAAGTGGAGTCTCCCTGCTTTGACAACGAAATACAAGTCCATCAAATTGATGTAAGTAACGGATGCAACTCCATATAATTTTAGTTTGCAAACATTAAGCTGCTACTACATATAACAAATGTAGCTGCTACTATTTGATTTTACATTTTCATTTAGCCCAACTACTGTCTTGTGATCATTTTTTCTTAGATTAATTGAGAAAACTTGTATTGCAGATTGATAATGCTGAGGATGAGACAAATGCGAAGGATAACGAACAACAAGGTGATGATGATTTTATGAATCATCCACCAAAGCATGTTGTTGTAAAGCCAAAAGGCAAAAAAAGACAACGAGCAAAAGAGAAAAAAAACATCATCAAGCCAAGCTGCTGCGGTGGAGCAAGAAGTGGGAAAAAAACAAAGAGGGCAAAGAAGCAAAAGCATGTCGCAGGGAAAGGGATTGTAAAACAGACATTGAGAGATACAGTAAGACTGCTTATGCAACTCTATTGAATTTTACTTTACCTTCTTAATTGGGTTCTGCTACTACCAAATTCTTTTCGCATTAATTTGCTACTACACAGAAAAAAATAACTGCTACTACACTGAAAAACAATAAAAAGCTACTGGTACAAAATAAATCATAGTTGTTATTTGTTCAAAAATAAACTATTATTTTTTTTTTCTGAGAACCCTATATTTATTAAGAAAACACTGCACCGCAGGTTGATAATGCAGTTGGTGACGATGACTTTGAGAACCCTCCACCGAAGAATGGTGCTACTATGCATGATGCGGTGGGAAAGAAGAAAGCAACGAGGAAGAACTTGAAGAAGGGTGCAACTGCACAAGTTGAAGAGGGTTCTTCTGTGGTGGCTGAGAAGGGTGGTTCTGCAGAATCTGAAGAAGGTGCTCTTGTGGTGACTAAGAAGGGTGCTCCTGCGCAAGCTAAAGAGGGTGCTTCTGTGGTGGCTGAGAAGGATGCTCCTGCAGAATCCGAAGAAGGTGCTCATGTGGTGTCTGAGAAGAGAGCTAATGTGCAAACCGAAGAGGATGCTACTGCACAAGTTGAAGAGAGTGTTTCTGTGGTGGCTGAGAAGGGCGGTCCTGCATAATCTGAAGAAGGTGCTCCTGTGGTGACTAAGAAGGGTGCTACTGCACAAGCCGAAAAGGGTACTCCTGTGGTGGCTGAGAAGGGTGCTACTACACAAGCCGTAGAGGGTTCTAGTGGACACTCCGAAGTGGGTGCTACTTCAGAAGCAGAAGAGGATACTCGTGAAGGCCCTTGAATCATTCGACATGACATTACATGGTTGGTTAAGTATAAAAGTTAGATTACACTTACAGTAGATATGAGTGGAATTAAACTTGACTCATTTATTTGTCCTTTTTTTTTTGCAGCTGGAAGGGAATGAAAAAGCTACTGCTGTGGACGATGAAGGTGAAACATACGAAGAAGCAGCAACAAACACGAAAGAGATTTTGAAGAAGTTTTTCAATAAAGATAAGGATGCGGATCAAGGAGGAGGACATGAAGAGTTTGCGAGTGAGAAAATGTATGATCCGGAGGACTTCAGGTTGTATGAGGAGTTTGTTGAAAATGAGTCTAAGGAATTTCCAAAAGCAACGAGCGATGAGGAGTTGGAATACTGGCAGGGTTTGGCCAAAGTAAGGGGAGAAATGGTGGCGAGTGCAATCTATAGCTGCAAATCGAAGAATGACTCCTATGTGCGGCTTTGGGATGAAAGAGAAGAACTGAAGAGAAATAACAAAAAGTTGAAGAAAAAACTGCAGCAGAAAAATGATTACATAAAAAAGTTGGAATACAAGTATAAATTGTGTTGCTTTGACAAAAGGGAGAAACGAGTGAGGTTGGTGTTACAACTCATATTGAAGGAGGTTCAGATTGAAATGATGTAGAAGGTTTAGGAGCAGAAAAGGTTGCTACTGCAGAGGCAGAAGAAGGTTCAGCTGAAAATGTTGCTATTGCAGGGGAAGAAGAAGGTTCAGCTGGAAATATAGATAATGCAGGGGAAAAAAAAGGTTCAGTTGTAGGAGGTGCAGCTGAAAGAGAAGGACCGAGGACACGTTCAGTTGTAAGAAGGATCAAAGCAAGGACCGATCGGAAAGAGAAGAAGTCGGAAGATTTTGAGGTCCAGATTCCCTTAAAGAGACAAAGGAAGAAGAGTGATTGAAAGTCTATGTGTTTGTATAGGAGGGCTGCTACTGCGTATTGCTGTTTAGTTTGAGATTATGAACTCATGAGGATCACAATTTTTCTCTATTTAGTAGGTCATGTTTTTTTTGGATATTGCGGATTAATCAATTGTGTGGTCGACTATTGTTTTATCATATGGATGAATATAATTACGTTGTTATGTAGTTTTCGTACTTGAGGAGAGTATAGGCATGATGTCTTTTGATATCTTGTGATCTTCAGATGTGATGCTCTTGATTACATTGTTTAGCAATGTTGCTGCTGTATTTGGAGTGTTTAGGTTTTTGTTGTTTAAAATACTGCTACTGTATTTGATGTTTAGGTTTCTGGTTTTTTCTGGAAGCATATCATTATAACATTCCCTTGTATAAAATTGAAATTTAAAGGCTCTTTATAGATTGGCATATTTCCTTTGATATACCATAGTTGCTACCACAAGGATAAAAAAAAAAAACTTAAAAAACACTAATGTTAAAGAGCTGCTACTATACAAACTGCACTAGTTATAAGTCTGCTACTACACCTGCTGAACCACAAAAAATCCAAAAAAATGCAAATGTTAAAGAGCTGCTACTACACAGACTGGACTAGTTATATGTTTGCTACTACACCTGCTAAACCAGAAAATCCAAAAATATTCTAATACTGCATTTACTGAGAAAAAAAATCCTTGAATTCTTTTTTTTTTTTATAACGAAACAAAATCTGAAACAAAATGAACCAGTAAAAAAGAAGTATGCCGCTGCACCACAAAAATACCATACTAAATGATGAAAGTATATCAATGAACCGAAAGGGCAGCGTGCCGCTGCACCGCCAAAAAAACATGTGAAATGTTCTCGTTACAACACACATGTTGTACTCAAATAGGATTGGTGCATGTCCTACTGTTGTGGTGGCCTAATGTGTGACAACGCAGGTAAGTAATCTCCTTGCATTGTTTACCAAAAGATCTGATTCTTCTCGACTTTGGTCTTCTAGGTGGTCTTCTAGCCTTGGGAGGTTGCAATGCGGAATCTCTAAAACTCAAGATGTTAGGCCTATCCAGATCAGGAACTGGATAGATAGGAAGCTCATATGTTTTCTTGTAGAATGTAGTCTTCCAGTAGTCTTCAATGTAGTCATATGCAAGGAGATTGGCTTTATTCATCACTTGAACAACATGCGCACAAGGAAAGCATCAAAACTCCCAGTGACGACAAGAACATTCACACCTAGCTAAATTCACCATGACGTTGCAGGTTTTAGTAAAAACTTCAAAAACATCTTGACTGGACTGGCCAACCCTCCAACTCCTTCCCGTCTGCAGTCTCTTCAACAAATTCTTCTCCATCTTAGGACACAGAACGCTGCCCCAATTGGAAAAGTCCAACCTTCTTCTTGTAAACAAATCCATCGTATGAACACGAACACCTTCAAGCAGCTGAGGCAGTGGCATACACCTTTCATCCTTGATCATGTTGTTGTAACTTTTGGCTTGCAAATTGCTCATTGCTCCATATCTCTTGCCAGGGAAGTGAGCGAAAGCATAATTTTCCGGTTTCAGTTCTTTGAGAAAATATTCAACCACCCCCTTACCATCACTTCTCAACTTCTGCATTGCTTCATCAAACTTTTCATGAGTTCTAGCATATGCACAAGCAGCAAACGAAGACACAAGAGTGTCTCTATAAGACGCAGGCAACTTCTTCGATAGCCTACCAAACAAGTTGTCCTTGAGATGCTTTATGCAGTATGAGCAATAAACAAGCGACGGAAATGACCATCTTGAGTGTCAAGAACACAACGGGCACCAGGATTTGTTCTCTTTACTGCCTCTAGGTACCAAGGTAAATAGCCATAGCCTATGCCTTCATCGCCATGTAAACTTCGATTGGCAACGTATTTTCCCCTATACGCTGTATGGTAAGCAACCTCAAAGCCAAAATCTTGTTTCAAGTAATCCATAATATCTCTAGTCTTCACCAATGAATTAGCTCGAACTTTATCACTGATGATAGTGGAAACAACATTGGATCCCAGCCTCTTGTGTTTCTGATGACGAACAACACAAACACAAGTATGCTCATTGTTCAATTTGGTGATGTAGAAAAAGTTATTGGATTGGCGTAACGAGACATGCACATACCATTGACAACTCTCTCTTTTTTTCTTGGCACACTCAGCACTAATGCGAGACTTGTCATTTTTCGTATAGCGAAACTGAAATCCGTTCTCAACAGCATATTTGCACAACTTATCTCGAAACTCAATAACACCGCCAGTAAAAAACTGACCTATCCTGAAAATATAGTCATTCCACTCGCTTGACATGTACTTCCTCTTCATTTTGTCACTTACAAAGTTCCCTAGGATCATGTTACTGTCATCCTCACAATTAGAATCATCACTACTAACATCACCATTATCAAAGGGTGCTTCAATGCTAACAGTAGCAAGCTTAACAGTAGTAGACATTACAATTGTTGAAGGCACTATAGAGGTAGATGAGCTAGATCCAACATCAAAGATTTGGATATTTATGAAACGAGAGTTCAACACTTCAAAAATATCTATCATTACGGCAATATCCTCATCAGAGTCAAGACGACAATTAGGGAGATCAATATTTCATGACATACTGACCAACCTTCAGATTCTGAAACTACAAACAAATCTTCGCACACATATCATCATACTGAAAGAATCTCCCCCATATGAAAACCTTCCAAACTTAGAATTAGACGTCCTATAAAAAATGATCACACACACTATCAAACAGAGCTATGCACATACATTAAAAAAAGATTCAAAAAAGGCAACGTGTTGCTGCACCGCTAATCCGGCTAGTACACCACCTCAAACCAAAAAAAATACAACTGAGACAAGCTAGGGAGCTGCTACCAAAAAAACACTAATGTCTGCTACTGCACAGACCAGACTAGTAAAATGTCTGCTACTACATCTGCTGAACCTTAAGAATCACTAATGTTAAAGAGCTGCTACTACACAGACTAGACTAGTTATATATCTACAACTACACCTGCTGAACCACAAAATCCAACTTAAATTACAAAAACATAATGAGTGATTAGATCTTGATACAACAAGATGTATATATATGCTACTATACTTGCTCAGAACACATAACCAATAAAGCTACAAAAAATATTCTGATACTGCATTTACTGAAAAAATCCGAAAAAAGGAAGTATGCCGCTGCACCACAAAAAGACCATACTACATGATGAAAGGGCAACGTGCCGCTGCACCTACAAATTGCTCACTACTAACATCAAAGCGTCAAACTGAGTCAAAAACGAAATAAACCTAAACGAAAATTGGATCAAATTCAGAGGAATTCAATTTTACAACTAGCTTTTCAGTAGATCAGAAAGCTTGAAATTGACGGAGAAGAATGAAAACTTAAGCATGTGAGAAGAAGAAGCATGAAAGTTACCTGCAAATTCACCTATGGAGACGAAGCAAAACGAAATCGCAACGACGAAGAGACCGAGAGATTGCAACGACAAAGCAACGAAGAACAAACTGAGAGAGAGATGTTGCGTTTCAATCGTCCTCTAGCGTTTATATACTCCTCCTCACAGTCCTAAATTAGTTAGTTAGTTATGCATGTGCAATTTAGTAAAACTATCTCATGACACATGACATATGACATGCACAGAAAAAATTGTTCTTAAGTGTTAAAAACTGTCCTTATTTGTTTAAAGTAAACACAAGTGAATTTATTTGTTTTTCACACCATTTTAAAGGATGTATAGCCTTCGTAGTATTGGTTAAAAAATAAAAAATAAAGTTTGGTTAATGGTCCAAGTAGGGGTGTTCATTCGTAATTAATGGTCCAAGTAGGGGTGTTTATTCGTAATTATTTGAGGTTAGAAAGGAGGGCGACTCTTATAAATACCTCTGTTTCTGGGTAAAAGGCCCCCTTTGGTCCTTGAGATAAACCAAAGCATCGAGTAGGCTCCCGTTTTCAGCATTCATCTCAACCACCATTCTCATCCTCATTCACTTACTCTATATATACACCCTTATCTAAGACTCTAGTCGCACCCAGCAACCCTAGTTCGTCAACTGCATTCACCTTTCAGCCAACTTCAACAACTCCAGCTTCAGTTATCTGCAAATTAAAGGTGTAAAGGTACACCCACTTCTTAATTTTTGTTTTCTTTCTAAATTTACTGAGGAAGTGAGACTCTGGAACCATTTTTTAGTGTGGGTTATGTTTGTTTTACAACTTCTTAGCTTTTAGATTTCATTCGAATATCGCTGATTGTGGATTTGTTGTTTTTGCTCTGTTTTTTGGGTGAAAGTATGTGTTTGTAACTAGAAATCTACGTTGATGGAGAACCCTGAATTTTTTTCATTCATGTTTCTGTAAATAGTGGGCAAGATTGTTCACTTGTAAGCAGCTCAGTATATGCATTAAGTTTTGAGTTGGAAGTAATTATAGAGACAAAAAGTTACAAAAGTTGTTGTGATGTTGGACAGTGGTACATCAGTTGAGTTTCTAGTAACTGTGACTGTTTATCGGTTATAGATTTGACAATGTTGTTTTATTTTGTTTGTTTACTTTCTTGCTCTGTCGTGAATGTGGTTTATTTCTCATGCACAAAGATTATATAGTTGACAATTCTTACTTATATGCAGATTGTAAGATGTCCAGAAAGCCATATATTCAGATCCGTTGCACTGTGCAGCCAATGTTGGAAACAATGCAGATAGTTAAGGACAGCCACTTGGAGTTGCTCCGGAAAACTCCATTTGGGCCATTGTTAGAAGCATTTCGCAATGGCACAATTTCCAAATCACATTGTAAGGATTCTCATACTCCCATACTAAAATTGATCCAAACTTTTAATCCAGAGACCACAAGTTTTCAGTTTGGTTCTAGAGATGTTGCTATAAGTACCAAAGACATCTCTCAGATTCTTGGACTGCCTCAACATGGTGAAGCGGTTCTATTCAGGCCTCTGGGTCCAAATAGATCATACAAATCGGACTTCACTGGGAGATATTTCTTGAGAGAAAAGAAGCCACGGAACCGCAAATTGATACACAGTCTACTGATAAAATTACTGAATGGGAACGAACGAACAGATATAGAAGATGTAGTACGTCTTATCCTCATGGAGTTGTTCATTACTTTCCTGTTTGCTCAACCAAAAATTTCCTGGGATCTAATGAAATATTGTGAGGACTTTGAAAACCTTTCAAAATATTCATGGGCAGATGCAGTGCGAGAGTTCTTAAACAAGTCTTTGAAAGTCCTGAACAAATTTGAGATTTATGGATGCGGGCTTCTTATACCAGTAAGTACAATCCATTTCTATATGAATATCATATTGGATGTCTTTTGGGTTTGTCATACTAAAATTTGATATCTTCTGGGTTTGTCCTATGCAGTTTTGGTTGTGTGAAAAAACAAATATCATCCAAACAATCAGTGGGAGGGAGCTAGTTGAGGGACATGTACCAACCCTAATCAAATGGAGCCTTCCAGAGCTTAACACCAAAATGAAACAAATAGCTATTTGTGCTATTCAGGTGAGGATTGAACACTAGTCATGGAGTTTTAGTAATCTGAAAGTTCATGTATTGCAAATCAGTACTGATGTTAAATTTGTTTGGCTAATAAAACAATCCAAGCCTTTCTTCAAGGAGAAAGATGGTGTTAAAGCAGGAATAAATGGTGAAAATGAAATACAAGAGCACAAGGAAGGAGAAGTCGATCAAGATGAGGTTGATTTATCTAAATCACTGTCAGTTTTATATTTTTACCGAATTCATGTATTTCCCTTTCACTCAATATTGGATCTTGGTACATTTGTTTTATTTTGGCCTTTACACTCCAGCTAAAGAAGGTAGAGAATAAGGAAAGAGGATCAAGCAAACAATTACGAGAAGAGGTACAGGAAAGAAGAAAGCTCCAACACAACGATGAACAATCTGAAGTGAAGAACAACTTGGACGAAAGGGATGGAAAGATGGAGATCAATACAGCTGATCAGCTGAACTTTCAAAGTCCCTCCGTTGCAATTCTACCGAGTCCAAGGGATGAAATTGAGGTATTTCAAATTGGCCATGAAATGAGGTCTCCACCAAAACGAACTGCAGTAACCGTTAGAAAGCAGCAACTGGATCCCGATTATGTTTGTGATGTAGTGCCTAACAATAAAAAAGCAAAAATACAACATGCTCTATCTGATCCAACTCGTGCAGTACATTCAAGGTCAATTCAGGTTCCTGCTGGCAAGAAAGATGAACCTATAGTAATAATTGAGGACAGTTCTGCTTCAGTAGAAGAGGAGAACCCTAGGAAAAGGAAACGCTCTAGGAAAGAATCCTTCCGTCTTGAAAGATATGAGGTCTTCAAATTAATGGATGATGAGCATCAGCAAAAAGTGAAAACTTTCTGGAATATGGCAGGTCCTAGGTAAGTAGCATTTATAATTCCTAGCGAGAATTGGACTGGACTTGGGGTGTAATACCTACTGCACCAGAACAAAAGAACAAACACTGTCTTAAATCGAGTGCTTAACCGCTGCATTTAAGAAACTAACCATTTTCCAATTTGTCAGCAGGGGACTATTTTGGAGTGGGAAAAATGCAAGCGTCACACGTCAAGATGTGGAAAAGTTAATAAAAGATACTGCGGTTGCTAGCAATGTAAGATACAGTCATTTACGTACTACAATAATCAGTTGCCTTCAAATCTTTAATGTTAGAAAAATAGTTGATTTTTAATACATCTAAACCATTCATTCCAGCTCATTGATGCATTTATGGAGCTATTGGAACAACAACAGAATAGTGTAAAAGAATCAACATACATATCAACTTTGTACTGGGTAAGTGCTGAATGATTATATGATTCAGTCAAATGTTGAAACTGTGAAATGTTTTACTAATGCATTGTTCTTACACAATATCATCTACAGAATTACGTATCAATAGAAGATGCACGAAAGCAAGGCAAGAAAGGAAAGATAGATCAAGTGCGAGATGAGGCTCGTGACAAAATGGGATTGAACCAGTTAGTTTTTGATCCGCTATTGAGGAGTATGGCAAAAATCGACTATGTATTCTTCCCAATAATATCAAAGTTCCACTACTCTCTCCTCATCTTAAACAAAAGTGAGAAGAAATGGACACATCACAATCCTTTGAGGAAGAGGTCAGGACTTCATATTGATCCATGCTATGAGGTCGCTAAGCAAATGGTGAGAAAAAATTGTATTGTGTCGTAGTTCATTTATATTATATGTGGGTATGCACTAATCTATATTGTGTAAATGACAGCATCTAATGATACAGAAATGGTTGCATACAACCCAAAAAGAATCTCCAACAATGCTGCTGGAAGGAACGAAAAGGAAGATGACAAGCAGAAATCCAGAAAGCTGGGCAAATGTGTCACTTACTGAAGATGAAAGGAGATCGCTTACTTGGATGGTGGATCACAATATTGACTTCAAACTAGAGAATGATCTCATGTGTCCACAACAGGATTTTAAATCGTAAGTATCTGTGGATAATAATAGGAACTGATCAAACTTATGAAAAAATGTAACATCTACTTGTATGTCCTTGTGATGTGCAGATTGGATTGTGGCATATATATTATGTACTACATGAATCAACTTTCCAAAGGTCTTCTAGTTGAAGAACAAATCAGTGGGTGCAGAATGTGGGAATTCCGGAAAGATCTGATTGAGCGTTTTGCAGATCATGAAAGCAGCTGGACACAGAACTTAATTACATGAAGATAGAATATGGGTTTCTAGTTCCCTTAATTTGACCTGCCTATTTAAATGCTTTACGGGCTTCACTGCCGATCCTTGGCCCTCCCCTCCGAGCTGTTCCTAGGATGCTTTCCTAAGACTGCAACCGATTTGTCTTCAGATCGCTCTGTTTCTCTGTCCTTGCTGCACTGTTGAGCATACCTTTTAGGGTAATATGGGTCTGTTTTTTTTTTTTTTTTTTTTTTTTTTTTTTTTTTTTTTGCGTTGCTGCAAGCTCCTAGGGATTTATGAAGGTCCTAACGTTTTTCTCAAATTTATATTCGGTTTGTGTAGGTTGGTGTTTGCGACAGGATCGTTGGTTGGACTGCATTGCCGCTAAGCCTATATCTGTTATGGGCCTCCCTTTCATGTCCTCTGATGAGGTAAGTCTTCCTGACTACCAAGCTTGATTGAAAGTAAAATTGGTGTCTCAATTTTAATGTTCTCTTGGCCAGGTTATTAGTGTCCAGAGTGAACACTTGATACTGGAAGGTTTCAAGAAGATAAGAGATGATCACATTGGCCGTCTTCCACCAAGCGTCATTACAACCAGACATTAGAATATCCTCCACACTCTGAGGACTATTATGAAAGAAATTACAAGCTACTAGGATATTTCTCAAATCCACCAGTAGAAAACCTAAATCAGACGAGTCTAAGGTAGGGGATGTAATTGCTTAAGAAATAACAAAACAATTTGAAGATACCGTTGATCCAATATAAGAAAACAAATTCAAGTTCTTTGGCCTGGAAAGGAGTACCATAATCTATTTTTGTTAAATTGTATGCATTGGATTGTGGGTAATGGAAGTCCTACTAATTTCTTACTCCTTTTCCTTATCTCTGTTCTTGATGAAAAATGAATTAGACATGACTAGCGCGCGCACACACAATTCAATGGTTCTGGGCCTTCTGTAAGGTTGCAAAGGACTTGCTGAATAGGATCAGCAAGTGTTGATCTATGATCTAATCCGTGGACAACACATAAATATGACCTTTCATGTTGGGCATTTGAACCAAATGTGTGAAACTCAATAGTTTTCGTAATGTTTGGTGCCCTAAAGAGGAGCATACATGCTCCATCTGTTCCGTTTGCTGGAGTTGCTTCAAACACATTTCCATCCTGCTCTCCTAGCTTGTACCTGTGGAAGCCGAAACAATGACTTTGTAACATGTTTGCTTATGGATATCTCATCTCTGGTTTCTATCTAAGTACCCAACCATCCAATTGATGAACATATTTTTTTGTAGAGAATTGCATGAGAATGAAGATGTAATTATGTTGACATGTCCATGGGGCTCAAACAGGCATATGACTTTTAGGGGGCCATTTTGGTCAGCTGCTTGAGTTGGTAACTTGCTGTAATAGCACTACAATGCCCATAGTTTCTTTTATATGGTGAAAGCAGCTGTAGTATCAAGTTATCAACTGCAAAAGAAGAGCAAGGGACAATGTAGACAGAGGCATCGTGTGACCTACAAAAGCACTACTTATAATGAGTATGTCTGTTGATTATATGGTCAAAAATATAAAAGCCCTCATCATTTTCCTTTGACAATTCAACTTATGACATTAATCTCAGAAATAGAAGGATGACTTCTGGTCTTCAAATAATTCATTGAATGACCGTAGCACTGGTTAGCACTATACAGTAAATATGGCGCTTTCAGAAATCTACCCAGATCGATTTCTCTGCATGCAGCCACCAAGAAATACAAACCAAGGCGTCTCAAGCTCTGTCAGCCATAGCTTAGCAGATATGGGTTTGTCCAGTCTCCCATTATCATTACCCTATGCGCTTCTGCACACAAAATAATGTGTTTTAATGCAGCAGTGGAGCCTGGTGAGTGACCTTTTGGTCTTTTGGCACAGTTTGGGTGCTACCCTTTTCCCTAAATGTCTTGTTGTTCTCTCTTTTGGAGCCATTGCTCACTGTGCATGTATATACAGTTGTAATCTGATTCAAGACAAATGAACTCTTTGGCCCTTTGCTGCTTGGTAGTGACCACATTCCAATTCACTTTCCCATTTTCTTCATCACACTTCTCTCTCTTTCTCTCTCTCTGAGAACAATGGGAGCTAGCTCAGCTTTGAGCTGGGTTCTACTCTGCATAGTGTTGTTGTCTCTGTGCTTTCAGCTGATACAGTGCAATGTTAGCTATGACAGGAAGGCTCTTGTCATTAATGGGCAGAGGAGAATTCTCTTTTCTGGGTCCATACACTATCCTAGAAGTACTCCTGAGGTATTATCTCTTATCCATCTTTTTGGAGTTTCAATACCACATTCTGTACCAAAATGTGATTGATTTGTAAGCTGTTTTGATGACCCTTTATATAATGGGATTATTGTAAATGAAATGCAGATGTGGGAAAGTCTTATAGAGAAGGCCAAAGATGGTGGTTTGGATGTTATAGACACATATGTGTTTTGGAATCTTCATGAGCCTTCTCCTGGCAATGTACTGTGATTAACTGCTATTACTATAGACTGCATTTTGTTCAAACCATTCCATTTCATTCTTCTAATATGTCCACTTTTGTCTTCATTGGGTTGTAGTACAATTTTGAAGGGAGAAATGATTTGGTTCGCTTCATTAAGATGGTCCGAGAGGCAAGGCTTTATGTGCATCTTTGCATTGGGCCGTACATTTGTTCAGAATGGAATTTTGGGTAATGACCACCTGTTCCCTTAATAATTGTGACGGATTTATGTTCCTACCTGCTTAACATGATCATTTATTGGATGGTTTCCTTTTATATTATGCAGAGGTTTTCCAGTTTGGCTTAAGTATGTTCCAGGCATTAGCTTCAGAACAGATAATGAGCCTTTCAAGGTTTTTGTTTTTGTGTGTGGAGTGATGGAAGGATATGTGATTGGAATTTGAAGTTCTCAATGCATATAGTGAGCTAAGTTAGACTTTTGCTTGTCTTGGTGCTGCAGTCAGAAATGCAAAAATTTACCAAGAAGATTGTTCAATTGATGAAGCATGAGAAGCTGTTTGAGTCCCAAGGTGGCCCCATTATCCTTTCTCAGGTAGTCTTCTATTACAAATGATTATTTCTGTGTAACTACCATCAGCTTAGTTGTAATACACTTCTAGAGATGAGGTTTTCACATAACACTACTCTTTCAGCTTAGACAAGAAAACTGAAATAGAAAAGAAAAGAAAGAATAGTTAAAACTTGCTTCATTTACTAGTATTTATGTACTGCAGATTGAGAACGAATATGAGCCAGAAAGCAAGCTTTTTGGTGCTGCTGGTCATGCATACATGACTTGGGCTGCAGAGATGGCTGTCGGAATGGGTACTGGTGTTCCATGGGTCATGTGCAAGGAAGAGGATGCCCCAGACCCGGTGGTGAGCATATATTTCACTAAATGACATTAAATCTCCTTGAATGACTAAGTTTTCCTTAGCAGTCAAGCTTCGATTCGCTTACATTATGAAAAGAAAGAATATATGTGGAACTGGTTAGGATTTTACTGCGAAGGGGAGGTAGACTTGATCATCATTTCCATATTCTTGTTCACAGATAAACACTTGCAATGGTTTCTATTGCGACTACTTTTCTCCAAACAAACCATACAAACCCTCACTTTGGACTGAGGCTTGGACTGGTTGGTAAGTTTTACATATATCTTTTGCTCTCAAACCCTTCTGCATTGGTTGTTTACCATTTCTATTCTCTTAAAGGTTTACAGAATTTGGCGGTCCAATTTATAAGCGACCTGTTGAAGATTTGGCGTTTGGAGTAGCTCGATTCATTCAGAACGGAGGCTCCTTCATAAATTATTACATGGTGAGTTAATTTTTAACCCTGTACTTGTCACTTGAATTCCTACCTCCAGTAAGCCATTTTTGTATTGTTCTATCCAGAAGCCATAGCCTAGGATGAAAACATTGCACCTGATAACAACTGAAGGTTGTATAGGAAGTTCAAATCCTCTATACTAGCTAGTACATCATTTCTGTAATAAAATGAAGCATTATGTGTGGCAACATAAACTGTAGGGTCTTGCTAGACTTAGAACTCTTGAATCTTGATCTGTTCATGTGACACCTCCTTCTCAGAGTTAAAATATAGGAATATTTGAGCTAAACTGCTAATCATATTGCCTGCAGTATCATGGTGGAACAAACTTTGGTAGAACTGCAGGAGGTCCATTTATAACTACCAGTTATGACTATGACGCTCCCATTGATGAATATGGTTAGAACATTGAACCTTGTAATTGCAATGGGCTTGAAAAACTTATAGTAAATTTCTCTAATGCAATCTTTCTTTAAATGCATATCTTAAGATGCAAATAGTTTTATGTTTGCAGCCTTCTAACTCTTGGCTGGCATGATAGGCTTGATCAGGCAACCTAAATATGGCCACTTAAAGGAACTCCATATGGCTGTTAAGTTATGTGAGCAAGCTCTGCTGAACGCTGATTCTACTGTTACATCCTTAGGGAACTATGAACAGGTTTGTTTGCTTTTCTAAGGGCTCCAACTCCTCCAAGTGCGATTAAGAATGACGTCTCTTTATTTTCTATGGTACACCTTTATTTTTCAAAGTACAAATTAAAAGCAGCTTCATCTTCTAAATGTTAGTTGAGAAGCAAAATTACCTTTAAAGATTAAGAAAGCTATAAGAAGGTCAAAAGAGCTCTATGTTGAAAACTTCAAGAAAAATATGAACTTGGCTTGGTAGTGGCTTTCCAGTAATTTTTTAAATGAACTACTACTGAAATATTATTTCAAGTAAAATTCAACAGAATTGACATTTATGTCAGTTCAGAACATATGGAAGCATGCTTGTTCACTGAATAGATTCAATTTCAGGCACACGTTTTCTCTTCCAAGTCCGGAGGCTGTGCAGCTTTCCTCTCAAACTACAATACAAAGTCAGCTGCGAGGGTGACTTTCAATAAGATGAACTATCACCTCCCACCTTGGTCCATCAGCATCCTGCCGGATTGTAAGAAAGTTGTATACAACACTGCCCAAGTAAGTAAATAAACCATGGTAACTACAGTGCTTACTCACTCAACAAAATATATTTCCACACTGATTCATCAAACTGAGACCAATGTGTTTTCCAAATACTCTTCATGGAGTACTTTCATTCCAACAATGCATTACTCAAACTGTCGGGGAATTGTACAGCTCTATATCCTTTTCATTTGGTATAGTATATGCACAGAAATGATAAGAGTTGGTTCATTGCAGGTGGGAGTTCAAACATCCCAAAAGCAGTTTTTTCCTACTAACTCTAAGTTGCGCTTGTGGGAAACCTTCAGTGAAGACATTTCTTCAGTTGCTAGTGATACGAAACTGACGGTTATTGGTCTCTTGGATCAGTTGAACATCACCAGAGACTCAAGTGATTACTTGTGGTACACAACAAAGTAAGACACGATCACCTGAATCTGGCATTCATTGAGCATAAATCTTTGAACATGTAAATCCTATCAGTGAAACCAATTGAGCATAAATTGATGTTTATAGTATCGACATAAAATCATCTGAATCATTTCTGCGTGGCGGTCAACATCCGACTCTGACCGTGCAATCAGCTGGGGATGCTATGCATGTGTTTATCAATGGGCAGCTCTCAGGTAAGTGGATGATATGCATTATTTTTTTTTGGGTCGAAATTGATGATATGCTTATATCCTGGAGAATTACACCATAGCTATGATTTAAAAGACAAATAGTTCTCTGAGTCTTGTTTGAAAGGACTATATACCACTGGTACCGAAATGTTAGTGATGTGCTGAAATTTCAGGATCGGCATATGGTACTAGGAAAAACAAGAGATTCACTTTCACAGGAAATGTCAATCTGCATGCTGGAATGAACAAAATATCACTTCTCAGTATAGCTGTTGGATTGCCGGTTAGTTCATATATCATCTTGTTGTAACTGCCAATATTTTGATACATGAAAATAAAATAAAATTTGACAATATGTCCTAACTTGGTCTAATTTTCCTTGAAAATTGAATTTGTATCTGGGTAACCGTAAGTTGGGTGACAATTATGTACTGTTTGGAAGATGTACTAGTGGAGGTCACTAAAAATGTCTGAACAAGAATTTGGGTATGTCATATGAGAGAATATATGACTATGTACCCTTCAACAGTGAGAAAGTGGAGCAACACTGGGAAGGTGGAAGATGTGAGTAATCTTATGAGTTCTGACCTATTTGAAGTTCTTCTGACTTGGCTTAGAAGTTCTGGCGATCTATATGCAAATGGGTAGTAGAAGTTTTTGAATTCAGTGTTTGGATTTTGTCTTTGTAATTTCTCTACTGTTAATCTAGTGAATGACCTATCTCCTTGCATGTAGACATAGTTTCTAATAGGTAAGATACTGCATTATTCTGACTGATCTATGTGAAGCTCACATTTCCATTGTCATTTAATACCTTTATATCTTAGCAGTCTAAATCATATTATATAAAAGTAGAGCCATGAAATATGAATCACATGCTGGACTAACATGGAGTAACTGCTTGTGATTAGATCCTAGGGGAGGTTCTAGATTTTTTCTAGATATGCATTTGGAACTTTTGTTTATCCATAGCACTATGAATTTTGGCTTATTTTAATATTTTCTATTAACTGAATCTCAAATTCCCAACAGTTAATTATTCTAACCTGATTCAATTTTCTTAGAAGAATTTTAACTGAACTTTTTTCTTATTGAGTTGTCAAAGAACAACGGTCCTCATTTTGAGACACGAAATGCTGGAGTACTGGGACCAGTTGCTCTACACGGACTAGACCAAGGAAGCAGAGATTTATCATGGCAGAAATGGTCACACAAGGTCTATAGATACTACTTTCATTTGATTGTGGTGACTTGCATGTGTACTCGAGCAATGCCCACTCATTTCTGTTTCCAATTACAGGTGGGGCTGATAGGAGAAGCCATGAACCTGGGTTCTCCAAGTTCCATCTCAGCAGGGGATTGGACGAGCGTGAATTTAGCAGCGAAGAATCAACAGCCACTGACATGGTATAAGGTATGAAAATGCAACTTCAAATACTGAAGCTTGATTAAACGGTAGTGCTATCTTCTTCATATGCTTTTATTTTTTTGGTTTTGTTAAGAAATAACTTTCTCAGCTAAGGATTGAATAGGGATGTAATAGAGTTGTTTTCTGCTCCAATGGACCAACACTAGCTTGGAATTGATATCTAACTACTTTAGAGCCATGGAGCTCTCTGATAGTTAACAGTTATAGTTGAACTCTCAGGTCAACTTTGATGCACCTGAAGGAGATGAACCTTTGGCTTTGGACATGGGAAGTATGGGCAAGGGTCAACTATGGATCAATGGGCAAAGCATCGGAAGATACTGGACGGCTTATGCAAACGGTGATTGCAGTGCATGCAGTTATGCTGGTACCTTCAGGCCTAAGAAAAAGTGCCAATCTGGTTGTAACCGTCCAACTCAACAATGGTACAAATTGTTTACACTACAATTTGATAAAATCTGTCAGGACAAGCCTTACAAACTGCTTTAATAATATGGGTTTACTGTCCTATCTTTCAGGTACCATGTTCCTAGGTCCTGGCTAAAGCAATCTAAAAACCTATTGGTAGTATTTGAGGAGGTTAGTGGGGATGTATCGAAAATTGCTCTTGTAAAAACTTCAGTGAGCACTGTCTGTGCTGAAGTTTTTGAAAACCACCTATATATTAGAAATTGGCATACTGACAGCCATGGGCAACTGGAAGAGCAAAAGAAACCTATTATGAGTCTACACTGTACAGAAGGATACTCCATTTCTGCTATTAAGTTCTCAAGTTTTGGAACTCCATCTGGAAGCTGTGGGAATTTTTCAGCACGGCACATGTCATGCTCCAAACTCAAAGGCTGTCATTGAGAAGGTACTCTTTAGACTGTTCCCTAATTATTGCAGTAGAGGGTCAGACTTTTCCCTTTCTGAAACTATTATACATACTTAACCTAATCAAGATCACTAATGCGAGGGTCACCCAATTTGTTCATAAAACGATTCGTCAATATATTACTTGTCTGAATGGAATGGAAACAATAGTTTCATGGGATGAACAAAATTTGTTGACTTTAGCTATGGAAAACATTATAGTCCTGGTCTCCTAGACTGAACAATGGAACAGGTTCTGATATATTTTTTTTTCATATTTTTTTTTCCTGCTATTTTGTCTTTACAGAAGTGTATAGGTAAGCAGAAATGTTCGTTGACCATATCAGATGCAAATTTTGGGATGGATCCATGTCCAAGTATACTGAAAAAATTATCTGTTGAAGCTGTTTGTGCCCCCTGAAACTACTAGAATTGGCACTCCCAATTAAAGGGTTTAAGAAATCAGTTGAGGAAATCTGATTCCATTGAAGAATCGGATCAGTAATGGAGCTGTTTGTTAACAGCAAGTTAGAAATTTTGAATGTAATTCTCTGCAAGGAAATATGAGTATTCTATCTTATTACACAAGCAAAGCATAGAAAGATGATGCTTTGCGTGTACACGAAAAAAGAGCACCAAAACTGCTTTGTATACTAACTAGTATAACATTAGTATTCTAACTGCTGTAACTAGGGTGCTTTCTATAGCACAGTTTCAGCAGAGTATGTCAACTGTTTTACAAAATGGTCTTTTTGAAAACTGTTTTGCAGAATGAAAACGAGAAATGCATTTTCAAGATCCGAAACGTTGCTGATAATTTGTTACCACAACATTGTTACAGTGTTACTCTTCTATAATCATCACTCAGCTAACCTGAGTATTGGCGGGTAGACATTTGCTTCTCAGATGGTTAGCCTCGAACAACTTTCTCTTTTGCAAATTGTTCGAGGCTAACCATCTAATTAAGATGTATCTGACTATCAATAATCCACTGGATCGGTTGGCTCTCGGAATCTCATTAGTCTAAGCACTGTAGTAACATTGTATAAATCCATGAGCTTAGCCTAAGTGGAAATGGAGGGATGGAAATCGTGATATTAGACTAGGTTGGATTTGATCTTCTCCAATATACCTTGTGTCCAAAGAATGAATATCAACGACTTTTTATCCACCAACCAACCTGTCTTACACGCCATCTTATCGTGGACTTTGCAACCAATGCTCTTGAAATAACAGGGCCTCCTTCTCAAGTATACTAGCTTGACTACAACTGCTGCCTGCAGAAGTGGACTGCTGCCTGCAGAAGTGGATCAATCTCCAGCAGACTCCAAGTCGACATCGAGATCAATCAACAAAATATTGTTTAGTCGGTGAAATCTGAACCTGATAGCTGTTTGCTACTGGGTGCTGGAAAGAGAACACTACTGTCGAACGTCTCATTCGTTATCTTGTAAGTTATATATGGTTTTAATCAGTACTGTATAATTGAGCTATATATGTATGTATGTTTGTCTTTCTTACCTGATTTGAGATATTCCTGTTCCATTCATGTCTGTTCATCAACATTATGTTATTATGTTAGATTTAAGGGAAAATTTTAAGAACAGTACAAGACAAATGGTTCACTCTTAATTTTAGTATTTCAAGTTTCAAAACAAGCATAACAGTACATAAATTTGTAATCTCAACCGAAAATATGTACATACCGTTACATTCTCCGTTATCTAACGTGTTTTCCGTTAAACTTTGAAAGGCAAATCCGTTACTCCTTAATTTAGCAGTAATAAATTATTAAAATCAATAAGAGTGCGGCTATTGGGATCTCTAAATTTACTCAGTATAACTCTCATTCTCTCTACACATTCTTTTCACTTTTCAATATAAGCATTTTCTCATTAGAACTCATTTCAAATTCCTAACATGTCACGCCCCGAACCTTAATTTTTACCTTTATTACTGGCATAGTGGTAATAAGAGTTTTTACCGTGTTCGTCACTAAGTGTGTAATTTAATTAGTCCCCAGAGGGTGTTGAGGGACTGATATTTTGAGGGATTTATTCTAAGAAAGAAATTTTTGACGACGGTAAAAATAGTAAATTTTAGCTAGTAAAAGGTAATTTTTATTTGGGTATTATTTTTTCGGGGTGTTTTATTTTTGGATTTAGGTTGTTTATAAGGTTGGACCGGTTGGGAGGCCCAACCCATTTTTCCTCCCTTTCTCTTCTTCTCTCTTTTCTCTTTCTTCTCTCTCCCGTGCTCTCTCCCCGCTGGACTGTCCAGCCGCCAGCCGCCGCCGTCCGGCCAGCCATCGGCAGCCGCTCCACCTCAGTTCGAACCCTCATCTCCTCCTCTCCCTCCCCGGCCTAGCCCCCGAGCCTCTAGCCCGCCGGAAGAAGAGAAAAAGCCGCCGGAACCGCCGACTGCCATCTCGCCGGAGCTCCGTCCTCCGGCCACCATAGGCCGTAATTCTTGGCTCAACTTGTAGCCCTCACCAAGGTGAGTATTCCCTCAAAAGGAATAGGTTTATTTCGATCTCGTTGTGGTGTTTTATATAATTGGAAGTTTTAGGGATTTTTGGTTGTTTGTGTTCGATCGACATGGTTAGGCTTAGAATTTGAGTTTGTGGTAGTTAGGAATGTTGTAGAGGAGGTTGAGAGGAAGATTCTGTTAAAATTTGGTGACCATTGGAGGTCGCCGGAAAATGGCTGCCGGCCGCCGCCTCCGGCGGAGCCGCCGCCGAGAAAATGTTTTTGGTGGAGAAAAATGTGAGGAGTTTAATGGAATAAGTTTTAGAATTGTTGGAAGATTTTTGGATAGGTTTAAGAATTGTTGAAGTTAAGTATTTTTGGCGGATTATTAATTAATAATCCGGCCATTGGATTTTATTTGGTAAAAAGTGTTTTTCGAGGTTGTCGATAAAATTTGTGGAGTTTTGAGGTTGGCAGTGGATTTAAGATTTTGGAGTGTTAGGCTTGGTTGAGCGCGAAGCATATTTAATTATGCATGTTTTGCATTTAAACGTCGATGTTTCATTTAAGGTTTTATGTATATGGAACAGGACGCGAGGAGGCTCGAGCTGAGGAGACCTCCGACCGACGTCAGGCTTAGGCCTAAGTTGTGAGTGGACCTTTGTTTTGAATATTATATCTGAAATGCTTTATCATTTGATTGATTTTTTTGTTATTGGATATTTCCCGAAATTTAGAATTTCGGTGGATTATACTCGAGGTACAATTCCGAGAATAGTATGTATATGATTAAATGCTAGCTAGCTATACGTGATTTCCTCCATACGCGAGGTACAATTCCGGTATGGGTGACATGAGCATTAGACGCGAGTGTCGTAGCCCTGTGCGACTTCTTATTCTTGCATTTATTTATTCAAAGATGTCGTACAAGGAGTCAACACGTATATATTATCACTCGGCCGCTTTCCCCCATATGCGAGGTACAATTCCGGTGTGGGGTGATGTGAGCGTTAGACGCAAGCATAGTAGCTTCGTATGATATCTACTTTATTCAAGTTGTTCATAGATATCATGCCAAGAGTCAGGCGAGTGTGCATACATACTATATATATAATATCCAGGCCTGAGAGACAGTTTCTTAAAGTTTGGGGGTTCTAGCCAGGCTGGACCCCAGTTCAGAATCGTTCCAGTAGAGTTCGTGTTTTTGCCACTGTGGAAAGCATTTCTTTTGGGGAAATATTTATTTGTTGTCAGATCAGTTTTGTCCACTTACTCTGAAGTGTTAAATATTTTCCCCTGGGCTCTTCGTTTTTAAAATGCCCAGTCTGCAGAGTTCGCGTGAGGTCCAGCAGGAGACGTCGAGGCATAGTGACCCAGCTATCAGCTACATTTCGCCAGTAGGTTACCTGTTTAATCTCCTAGGAGTTTGTTAGCTTCCGTTGTATTTTATTTTATTTTTTTAGTAGCTCTGAATACTATTGGAATTCATATGTTTGTATTCTAGCTACTTTTGGAGTGTAGCTGAAGATTTATTGGTTTTGGATTAAAAGGTGATTCGTAAGTTTTTAAGTTAGGGTTGTCCATTTTCGAGGGAGGTTTGCCGAGTCCTCGGTAAATTTTCCTTGGAGGTGGTCCCCGCAGGACTCATCTCGGGTTTCGGGGTGAAATTCGGGGCGAGTCCTGACATAACATAATTTTAGTTATTTATTGACATATATTTCAATTAATTACTTACTTTAACTCTTATTCACTCAATAGACCTCTCATTCTTTTTTTTTTTAACCTTTTTGTTTTTGAACATCCATTATCCCTACCTTTATTTTTTGATTATTTTTTTTTTCATGCAAGAAAATGTTTTATCATGAACTATTATATATATCTTTTTAACTTTTGTTTTTATCTTTTGTACGTGTTATTTTTTCTTTGTTTTTTTATTTTGAATAATTTAATCTCTATTTTATACCTCTTAATAAATTATTTTAATAAATATATATTTTCTATAATCAATAGATATATATATATATATTTTTTTTGTAAAAATATTTATACACCTTGCAAGTATACGCGTTCAACATGTATGATAATACTAAATTTTATGTCACATGATCGATATTTGATAATTCTTTTAGCTCTTATGAACTATATATATATATATATGCTTTAATAGAAAGAAATTAGAAAACAAAAATATATAGGAAAATGATAAAGAATATAATCAATTATTATTGAATTGGAAAGTCTAAAGAAAATAAATATAATATTAATTTTGTATAATTATTATCCTTAATAGTCATTGTATATGAGGATATATATGTTATTTAATAATTCACAATAGAGTGAGGTCTAGTGAGCAAATTTAGAGGTCCCCAATAGCCGCACTCAATCAATAATTGAATTATTAATTAATAAGGAGAGCGAAATAAGAAAAGAAAAAAAATATTGTTGTCTCTCTTTTTCGTTCCCATTCAAACTCAGCATACACAAAAATAGTGATTGAGGTAGGACTGTAGGAGGAAGTTGGAAGATGATTTGATTCGGTAAGTTACGGAAAAAAGGGTTTGAATATATATCAGTGGGTATTGAGTAAAGAAACTTAGAGCGAGAAAGCTATGTCCTAGTTTTACTTGAATTGAGACGAGCATCAAAGTCTTTTTTTTTGTTTTGTTTTTTTTGTTTTTATGAATATGAGCATTTCATTAAAACCAAACCCGATAACTTACAAATACAAAGAATAGTAGTAAGCAAAGAAACCAGGTAAGGGGAAAACAACAAAGTCTTTGAGAATTTATGGTCTGATTTTACAAGATTAAAAAGTATATAAATAGAAAAAAAGGAAAAGAAAACATAATATAAAGAAAGAGAGATTGGAGAAAACTCGAAACCACCCTTTGAAAAATGAGAAATTACATAGAGTTAACGGTGTTATTGATGACATGTGCTAAAAGTGTGTCGGCTTTTAAACGTCATGTGCCATTTTGATTATTTTGAAACTTGAAACACCAAAATTGAGAGTGGTTCGTTTGTCATGTACTGTTCTTAAAATTTTCTCTAGATTTAAAATCAACCTCATAGTTTTTGAAGAAGGGTTGAATGCAGTATTCTCTGTTCAACAACACTGGTTCTTCCATTGTTTGTGTCCATATAACTTGGGACTACTAGCTAGATGTCTTTGAGTTTTTATGTGAAGTCGAAATAAACCATGAAAGCATGCAAATGTGCTAGCTAGATCCTGGATGGTACTCGGATTAGCTTATTGCATTGATTTTCTATTTCTGTTAATCATGGTCTTTATGTTTCACCTACATTACATAAATGTATCAGATTGACAATTGCCGCCCCCCCCCTCTATTGCAGTGAAGTAAAGATTTAATGGATGAAAGGGGTAGAGCATTCTTCAACAACGGAAGGATCTTGTTAGAGGATCTCATTGCTTCTTGTGACGGGAAATCTAATGCTATTCGCAATTACTCTGCTTCTGAGCTCATTAAGGCCACCAACAATTTTGATCCTTCATGCATCATTCAAAATTGTACGCCTACTGGAGCAAGTCAGTTTCATCATTCTATACATGTTTACCATGGTTACAAAATGTTCAAGGGTTTTCTAGACGATCGATACATCATTGTTAAGAAGTTCATGGGGACTAATGATGAAACTAGGTCGCTTGCTATTCGTGACATTGTCGTTTCAATGCAAATGAGCAACCATAAGAATGTTTTGAAGCTCTTGGGCTGCTGCTTAGAGTTCCCTATACCTGCTTTGGTGCATGAGTATGCAAGAAATGGAGTTGTTAGTTATCAAGGAGGTTTTGGGGCCAATGAGTCCTTGCCTTGGAGAGTTAGGTTGCGTATTGCAAAGCAGCTTGCAAATGCACTTACATATCTTCACACTGCCTTTTCAAGGCCTATCATTCATAGGGACCTGAAACCTAACTGCATTTTTTTGGATGAGGACTATGTCCCCAAACTCTGCAATTTCTCACTGTCCATAACCATTCCTCCTAAGCAATCATATGCTGAAGATAACCCAAAAGGGACATTTGGGTATGTTGATCCTACCTACATGAGGTCTGGTTACATTTCGGAAAAAGGTGATGTTTACAGCTTCGGTGTTCTATTACTTGTGTTCTTGACAGGACAAGAAGCTTTGATTAGGTATGAAGAGGGAGGAGAGTATGAGTCAATTATTCCCTATGTGAAATCTCATGCTTGTGATGGCCAGATTGAAAAAATAGTGGATCCTAAAGTTCTTAAGGAGGCCAAAGGAGATAGATACACACAACAACACTTGCATGATTTCCTTGCACTAGGATTGTTATGCACCGATGACAGTAGTGAAGCAAGGCCTGATATGATCGATGTTGCGAAAGAACTCATAAGACTTGAGAAGTGTATATTATCCTGCTAGTTTCATCCATTTTCTTTTTACCATTCATACCAGTAGTGAGGACTGATCTAGTTTCTTGTGGTTGAGAGTACTTACCCCAACACACCTTTTTTTTGGATGTTGATCCTACCTACGTACTTGTAATGATTGTGTTCTGTTGGATGGTTGGTCTTTTAGGTTTGTTTGGTGACGAATTAATGTAGATGTAAGGGTGAGATTGACGGCAGTATACTTACCTCAAGATGATGATGGTAATTTCAGACCGTAAGACTGAAATATACATGAGACAACTGACAAATTTTTAAAGACGATGGCATGCTCCAAACTAAAAATTAGATAGGGTGGCAGAGCAATAACTTCAACAACGTAATGGAAAACAAGACATTCAACTACAACCACAGGAAAAATAGATGGTAATTAAAGAAGAAAGGGGCGAGACATTTTTTGTATGTACACAACTTACGCAGCTTTCGTTATACCTCATTCTCTCGACAACCACCTACATGTATATTACTACTTCAACGTCCCCACTGTCCACATTCTTTCAATAATTATTTCTAGTTTTCTACTTTATAAGTTTCGAGTGGTCGATCGATCCAATGTGCCGGAGGAAAGAAAAGATCGAAGAGATCGAAAATGGATGATGATTTTTTATTTTTATTTTTAAAAACGAGAGCTAAAACGGCAGCCCTCACGTCATAACCATTAATGAAACCTCAGAATACAAGAGGGGGACATCGTGCCTAAACCTCATAATGTAAGAACACCCAAAGTATTAGGCATGTCTACAAATACTATGCATTCTAGCAAGTACCATCTAGCAAAGAGTGCATCATTGGCTACTCTATTTGCTTCACAATTTTGGCAACGTGCCGGGAAAATACCGCTCAAACGGAGCCATAAATTACTATGTTTGTTAGTTTTCCGGCTATGACGCCACTGGAAATTACCAGTGGTCCTAAGTTTCATCCTGCCACTACCACTAGGAGGTTGCGACCATTTGACAACGCAAGAAACTCGCCGCCTCATTAGGGCAAACATGGCACGCTACGTGCATTTACCAGAACAAAGCCCACCGGTATTCAAAACCACTAAAAAACTATAAAACCAAAAACAAAAAGAGCAGGTACTAAAACAGATACTAGAGCATAGCTCTTTGTCAGCCATTAGAAAATGGTGACTTATTCCAACAAAAACCACACGTAAAACTGGGTGTGCCAATGTTTTGGCCACGATCCTTAGCGCGCGGAGCATAGGTAACTAGCGAACAAAGAGTGAGGGAGATGTTGCGGGCGTGCCACCTCGCGGGCGAGAGGAAAGGTTGAATGGATGCGAGATCTTAACTTCTGATCAAGCGGAGGGGGTTTCCAGGTGCCACCTCAGATGAGGATTTACGAGCACAAGCAAGTCGATACTCACGGCGGGACGCGAGCAGAGCAATTATAGGGAATCAAAGGTGATCGGAGGCGAGTCTAGGAAGGGCTCTGAGAAAACCTAGGTGGCGGTACGCTTAGGGTTAGAGTTTTCGAGAGGCTCGAAAGGGGTTTCAACTAGGTTGAAAGGTTCTGTTTGTATTTGTTGAGAGATTTGATTGTGTGTTGATTGTAGCGCTTTGAGTCCCCTTATATAGAAGTTCGAATTGCGGTAGAAGAAAGGTATTCATAGTCCAAATTGGATTCTGAAACACTAATGTCACAAGGACACTGTTTCGCCCACGCGGACCAACCAGCTTGTGACACATGTCCAGTTCGCACACTTCATTCCGCATAGGGCATTGCTTCCGTATTGCTCAATTAAAGACTCCCATGCGAACTGGAATTTAAGAATATCCTTATCCCGTGGGGTGTCACAAACTCAAACAATCTTGCGGGCCTTTCTAGCTCGTGAGCCAAAAGAAGGCTTTTTAATTATTAAGGGTCATAGGGATTGGCCTAAAACATGTCAAAAAGCTGGTGAGAGTTTTCAACGATTAATGTGATGCACGCGGACTCAGCCTATGGCTTCTTTGCTAAGTTTCCCATGTGAGCCAGTTCGCCAGCTCGCCTCGATGTAACCCTCTTACCTCGCCTACGCGGAGTGTCAATCTCGCTTCGCCTACACGAAGTGTCTCGCCTCGCCTACGCAGAGTCAGCTAGTAATTCCGCGCGAAGTCATTCCGCTCGCGAACTGTGTAGTCCACACGAAATCTCGTTCATTCACGAACTGAGTAGTCCGCGCGAAGTTCTTCTACGCGCGAGCTATGTAGTTCAGCTCGCGTGGTCTCACTAGCGGGCCATCACTTGTAAACCCAAAGAAATCTGGGCTCGCCAATGTAACATGGATCAAGAATTAATTAATATTTATATAGACATTTATTGTCCAGTAAAATATTAACTTGGGCGTAAACAGATTGATTTTGATGATAATGATTATGATGATGATAATTATTATGATAATTGATTTTTGATAATGATTTTGATGATGAGAATTATGATGATTGATTTTGATGATGAGGATGATGATGATGATAGTTATTATGATGATTGATTTTTGTTAATGATTTTGATGATGATTATAATTAAAAAAAAATTATTATGTTTTTGTGGTTTAAAATATATGAGCTTAATCGCCAACGGTTCATATGTAAGATAAAACAAGTTTTGTTTTTATTATATGATTATTTTTTAAGGTTCATGTGATCATAATTTTTTTGGTTATTGATAGATGATTCTTGTGGGGATATCTAGGTTTGTTCATATAAATATATCTATGTGGAAGGATATATATTTTATGATGTGCTCATTGTGTTGATTGATGATAATTTTATTATATTGTGATTTGTGGTTTAGATAGTCAAACCGGGTTCCAAGTCTTTAATTAGGTGATTGGTTACAGTTATGATGATTCTACTCTATTGTGATTTGTTGTTTAAATAGTCAAACCGGGTTCCAAGCCTTTAATCCGGTGATTGGTTACGGTTATAATGTTATTATTATTTTGTGATTTGATATTGGACAGTCAAACTGGGTTCTAAGCCTTAGGCCGGGTGATTGGTTACGGTTAGGAATAGAGCTCTAGTCCGTATGTCGGTGTAGGTCATAGGAGGTACCTGAAGGTATCTAAGACTCATGGGTACATAAATTGTTGTTGTAGGTCATGAGAGGTATTTATTAATATCTGGGACTCATGGGTACATGTGTTTGTTGTAGGTCATGGGAGATACCTTATTGGTATCTGGGACTCATGGGTACATGTATAATTGTAAAAGCATTGGTTATGTGGTTTAACATTGTTCTTAATTGTTGTCAATTAAATTCTTTGTTTTGAGTATCTTCTGAACTATGCTTAATGCAGAAGATTCTTCAATCTTACTTGTGTGATTTTTAGTAGAATTCCTGAACTATCATTTTTGCAGGATTCACTTATGATTTTGATTGTTTTGTGAATCGTTGTGTTTTATAGTTTACTCCTTTTTTAATTTTATTGTTTTAAGGCGATTCCTGAACTAAGTTCGAAAGCAGAAATTACCGGTTTTATCTTATGTGTTGTTGGGTTGAGTTATTTTTGGGAATTACTCATACGAGCTTTTTAGCTTACCGGATTTTTTCTTTACAACCCGGTGCACCAATTCATGGTGTAGGGGTTTGTTGGGCAAAAATTGTAAATGCATGTATACCTAACATAACTTCACCCTATCTTATTAACTAAGATAGGGTTTTAATTTATGTCTTCTTCGACCCATTCAGAACAAAATAAATTCCTTAATTACAACCCCTGCTTTTCAGGAGAAAACCCTTTGATTCAAATTACAAAGTACCAGCTGAGAAATGTGTATGTTTGAGGGTGTTTGGCTTGGAAAGAAACAAGGTTTTGGTTTTTGGTGTGGTTGTATCCAGATTTGAATCCAAATTGCCTACATACCCTTGTAAAGGGATCAAACCATTGTAGTTCTCAAGGTTTGGTTATGGATTTGATTCTCTGGTGCTTTAGAAATTTGGCCAGAGTTATTTGGACTGGACGAATTTGACTGGTGGTGTCAGAGATTCTATTTGGAATTTTGGTTGCATCTAGTGGGTTGCTAGATTGCCTACGTACCCCTTTGTGGGATCAAACCAACCGTAGATCAAAAGAGGTTTGTAGGCTTTATGGCTTAACGCCGGCTTTTTGTTTAACAGATGTATTTTGAATCTGTTAACTATATTTCTTGTGAACACCCAATTTGGTAGAGTGTTTGTTGATTTGACTTGGGCACCCAGATCGGGTGATGCAGCAGTGTGACAAAAAGGATTGAATGGTTTTGGCCACAGCCCAAAATAGTGGTGTAGGTGATCTCCGCGTGTAAGCGGACTGCCCCTTCATGCGGACTCCGCACGTATGTCGGTGAGCAGGCTCCGCGTGTACAATTATGAGCGGACTCCGCGTGTATGTCAGTGAGCGGGCTCCGCGTGTATATCTGTAAGCGGGCTCCGCGTGTTCACCTGTGAGCGGACTCCGTGTGTATGTCTGTGAGCAGACTCGGCGACTTGCTTCATCTTCTGCATGAATGGATCTTTCCTGTGACGTCATTTCACCTCGCGTGGGCTTAGGACTTCTGAATATTAGCTCGCCAACCCTTATGGTTCTGCTTTGATGTAAAATCACCTCACCACCCTTTAGGGTGTCTGCTTTGATACGAAGTCGCCTCGCCACCCCTTAGGGTGTCTGCTTTGATGTGAAGTCACCTCGCCACCCCTTAGGGTTAAGTCACCTCACCACCCCTTAGGGTTAAGTAACCTCACCACCCCTGAGGGTTAAGTAACCTCATCACCCCTTAGGGTTAAGTCACCTCGCCACCCTTTAGGGTTAAGTCACCACACCACCCCTTAGGGTTAAGTTACCTCGCCACCCCTTAGGGTTAAGTCACTGTTGCCACCCCTTAGGGTTAAGTCACCTCGCCACCCCTTAGGGTTAAGTAACCTCGCCACCCCTTAGGGTTAAGTCATCTACCACCCCTTAGGGTTAAGTCACCTCGCCACCCCTTAGGGTTAAGTCACCTAGCCACCCCTTAGGGTTAAGTAATTGTTGCCACCCCTTAGGGTTAAGTCATTGTTGCCACCCCTTAGGGTTAAGTAACCTCGTCACCCCTTAGGGTTAAGTCACCTCGCCACCCCTTAGGGTTAAGTAACCTCGCCACCTCTTAGGGTTAAGTAACCTCGCCACCCCTTAGGGTTAAGTAACCTCGCCACCCCTTAGGGTTATGTAACCTCGCCACCCCTTAGGGTTATGTAACCTCGCCACCCCTTAGGGTTAAGTAACCTCGCCACCCCTTAGGGTTTTTGCTCTGGTGCGACTGTTGGCTCGCCTTTGCTTTAGGACTTTAGCTATCTCGCGAAGTCACACGAACTCTGCTTCGTAGGACTCTGTCATCTTTTCCTTGATTCCTTTGTCTTTTCCTTGATGAAGTTGATGAGATTGCGCGAACCATATAACTCCAGACGTCTATCCCTGTCTGGTTGGGAGTTGGACTTGAGGAAACTGCTCTTCTATAAATTGAGATATGTCGTCTCCTTCTTTTTGATCTGGTCAAGGATTCTTTGAGTCGTCAAGGGTGAGTTCCTGCTCTTCAAACTCGCGTTACTTGTTTGTTTCCTTCCCCTTGCATGGCTTGTTATGCGAGCTGCAAGGCCATATGTTTGCTGTAACAAGGGGAGGTCGCCTCGTCTAATTTTGGTGACTGCCTCGCAGGGTCATCTCGCGTTAAGGGAGATGGCTTTGCTTTTGGGTTTCCGGCGGAGTGACACAGAAAGATAAAGGTGCTGCAAATAAAAAAGAAAAAAAAATTAGAATGGGGGCTCCACCTTTTGTCTGGCTCGCCGCTTTTCTTCTGCCCTGCTTCCTTCTTCTGCGTCTCGCCTTCTTTCTCTCTGTTTCTCTCTCTGTTTTGCTTTGCCTTCTGTGTCCCTTGCGCTATGTCCGTCTCAGTGTGTGCTCTTTTTTTTCTTCTCTATCTCTTTATACAGAGTGCACGGTTTGGAAAATTGAGTTTGCATTGGACTTTGTTGTCCAGCTGTTTGCAAGAGTCACAATTGAACTCTGAAGCATTGTGCTTGTAGCACAAGAAAAGTATTTATTTTTTTTAAATCCCTTTTCTTTTTCTTTTTATCATTTTATTATTATTATTTTTTTGCCGATCAACAGTACCCCCTCAAGTTTTGTGTGTGGAACCTGCTTTCTGTGCGCAAAACTTGACCTGAAATTACTTTCTTCTAACATTTTTTTTTGATGTCGTAATCTCAGGTAATGGATGCATATGGCCGTATCTCTTGCGAAGCAGCTTTGGACAAATATGGCAGGGTGGTAGGAAAGAGCATAGGATACATGAGATCACGGCCTTTGAATTCCATTCATATTGATGACGCTCCCAGAGACACCATTACCTTGGTAATTGTTGTTGAAATGAACTCAGGCTCCCTTACATTTCGACAGGATCTGGAGGATCAAGTGATAAGAACAACCTGTAACTTTTCCCCTGCATTTAAAGGGCATTGTTTGGAGAAGGTGAATAATCAACATGATGGAGTCCCTTTCGTTTTTGAAGAGAACTTTTATCCGGTACTTTACAAGCTGCTAAGTACCAAAGAGGATTGGTTATCGAACCTTTGTTTCTGAGGTTGTGCTACATTTGAGATAGGCATCATGGAGTGGATGGAATTCGTTCTAGCCAATTTTGAAGATGTCTTGAATCAAGCTGGAATATATGGTGCCGTTGGCGTCTCTCAATATCCTTATCATTATTGTCCCAACGTATGGAAAGCATTCCTAGAATTATGGAGTCCTTTGACGAACACTTTACATCATGGGAATGGAGAAATGAGTATATCATTATGGGATCTGAAGATGCTTGGTGGCTTGCCGATTTCAGGGATTCCCTATGAAGAATTTATTCCTGAAAATAAAAGGCTGCAGCGAGACGGTCTATATCCTGCCACGCTTTCTGAGCTTTTGTGCGTACATTCCCGACTATGCGCCTTGAGTAAGCAGAAATTTGTTCGTTGGGGAAATTGGGTTAGACATTTTTATAGAGGGCAATTGCTATACTCAGGCTACGGAGAAGACACACAGTGCATAAACCATTCGCAACGTGAAAAATTCATGGGTTTCCGGCCTACTTTGATAATATCAAAGGAAGGGGAGCTGGCTGCGTTCTTAGCTTATTGGCTCAGCAGGTTTGTTTTTCCTTCGTATCATTATATAATTAGACCTAAAACCTTTCACATGGCATGTTTAATGGCTCGAGGAATTAGAGTGTCTCTTGCACCAACAGTTTTGGGCCATATTTATCATAGTCTTGGGAAAGTCGTGCTCGATCCACGAGGGCTTGGAGAGTCGCAAAGTTGCTTCCCTATTCATTATGTGATTGGTTGGCTGGGAGAGCACTTCGACTGTTTATATAGACATCATGCCGACAGCGAGTTTCCTGAGAACTATCCCCAGCTGAAGAGATATGCAGGAATTAAAGCTCAATATTTCAGCATCACAAGAGCTCGGCTTGTTTTTAGGATCAAAGACTCTGTAAAGTATCGTCCTAGTCCCTTTATTGAATCAAATGGTTACTTTTTGATTGACGATGGGAAGTTGTCTAAAGAACACTTTGACTGGCTGATTTGTATACGTTCCTCATTACTTCCTGTACGAATTGGTGATGAGCTTTGGTTAGAGCCATAATATCCCAATAGATTCGCTCGTCAATTTGGTTTTGATCAAGGGATTCCGGCCAACAAACTTCAATTCAAAATTGAGCAGAGGAGCAAATGCGGCGTTGAAGATTTAGCGAAAGTGCAATTTAAACTCCTTAGAACTGATACCGGTTCCTGTTTTTATATTCCCCGTTCTTCTTATGAGGGGATGTGTACCTGGACTTATTGCAGGTGGTGGATGTCAGCATGTGCCCCCTATCTTGGTCGGTCCGTGTCTTTTGTTTACCTGACCCTGAAGAAACGTGCTCTCGCCAAGCAGAATAGTATTTTCCCGCTAGAATCCCTTAAAGATGTATCCGCTGGCGGACCAGGAAAAATATATTTTCCTGACTTTGAGGAAAGAGATTCAGCTGTTTATTCCGGAAGTGCTTCTTCTTTCATGAGCAAGAAAACTCATAGGACAAAACTTGATGAGGAAAGTCGGGGCAACAAGACAGCTCGGTACGATGATCTCGCAGATGAAATTGAATCACCGCGAACTAAACATGCCTCGCGTGACAAGACCGCTATTTCAAAGTTGAAATCAGTTGCGGTACGTGACCTAGTTTCAAAGTCGCGGGGTCAACATGTCCCGATTTCAAGGCCGCGAAGTCCTGAACCAAGTTTAAAGGACTTATAGAAGCCGAGGTCCACGTCGAAGAAAGTAGAAACCAAGTGTAAGGATACGGGATGCAAGCTATATGTTCAGGAGAATCCGCGCGAGTCCACTTCGCAGGAGAATCCGCGCAAGTCCACCTTGCAGGAGAATCCGCGCCAGTCCACTTCGCAGGAGAATCTGCGTCAGTCCACCTCGTAAGAAAGTCCGCGTCAGTCCACCTCGTAGGAAAGTCCTTTGGGGTTTCCTCAAAACGTACCAGAGCCGTTTATGAAGGATTTGGTATTGAGGTTACCATCCCCTGAACCTAAAAGCTTAGAACCAGTCTATGAGAAGACTCAGTATGATGTGGGGCCGCCATTGATTGGAACAAAGCCAGGATTACTTTTGCTAACATGGAACGAACCAACTCAGTTGAGGGAGTCAGGACTGGAAGCAGAGAGTTTTAGCACATCACCAAGAGATCATTCTGACTCTAAAAGTGGTAGTACAGAGCCAGTGGATCCTGATGCATGCGAGCCTGGAGATGAAGGTATTTGTCAGCCAAATGAAACTTCATTTATCTTACGTATGATCTTCAGCTCAGGCCTGAATGAGCGCTGGGGTGATTTTATTATCTCAGAGGTGGAAGACATTTTGCGTAAGATAAGCTTGTCTCAACCACTGAAACTCATTATTGATTGTCGAGGCGAGGTCCAGAAGTCACTTGAGATGTTGGGACCAATGATTAGGTCTTATGGATCCGGTCAGGATAGATTTGAAAGGTTTGTTGAAAATGTAAGCAAAACATTTGAATTGGCGGATATGATTTCCAAGAGCTCGCATGTTGTTGAGGAGTGTTCCAAAATAGATGTTGAACACCTCCGTGATTTGATACGTAGCCATGAAGAATGTCATCGCACCAAGACCATGTTAGACTCGGAATTGTCGGGCCTTAACCAAGAATTTGAGGTTTTGAGGGCCAGTGAAGAGGATGTCATAAAGGCGGAGCATCAAGCACAACAACTGCGTCAAAAATATGAGCTCGCAAGGGAACATCTCGAAAAGAGAATTGCCATCTTGAAAGACTCTGCTGCTCAACAAAACAGGCGGGATGAAGAACTTCGCCAGGCAAGGATGGAAGCCAAGGAAGACCAGCTTGTAGAATTCGAGCTCCTCAAAAGTTCACACGAAGCTCATGAAGAGCAGTTCAAACGGCTAGTCAATTCTTTAAAGACCTTTGGCGAGGCGTAAGCATGAGGCCGTGTGCGGACTGCGCGTCTTGCCTCGCTCTCTTCCCTTTGCATGGCTATGTGAAGTCATTTTGGCTTCATGTGTCATTTTTTTTCCTGTTTTGCTTTGTTATTTCTTTGTTACTTCCCTTGGAGAATTGTCACTTCCCTTGGAAAATTTGGTAAGATGCAAAAGAATTTGTTTTGAACATCAACTTTTATTTATCATGTGTACCCGTCTACAAGGAATACGTCTTTGCGGGGCGGGATATTTGAGCCCGCGTGTCTTGCTGCTAGTATTCTTTTCTTTTTTATCTTGCGGACTTGTACTTGGTGTATGCTCAACTTTTGATACCATTATTCAATGATAATGGATTTGTCAAACTATCCTCTTTTACCTGTTTATAATCACAAGAGAGAAAATGGTTAGTTTGAAAATATGGCTGGATCTAGTTTGTCACCAGACTGCCTACGTATCCTGTGAAGGAATCAAGCCAAACGTAGTTCACCCATTTGATTTTGGGCCAAGATGTTTTTTTTTAAAAAAAACTTTTTTTTTCGCAACTGGGTCTAGTTTTAAAACTAGATTGCCTACGTACCCTATGAAGGGATCAAGCTACACGTAGTTCGCCTGATTGATTCAGGATGATTATGTTTTTTTTGTGGGGTGGCTGCATCTAGCATTTTGGGACTAGATTGCCTACGTACCCCCTTCCGGGGGATCAAGCCGTCGTAGTTCGGGAGGTTTTGTGTTCTGACTTTTGCTTGGACCGCTCTCCCGGCTTATCAGTCCAGCGAGCTTTAGAAGGCGTAGAACTTTTTCACGAACTTCCGGTTAACACAAGGGTAGATGTAATCCCCGTCAATATTTGAAAGCTCGAATGCGCCCTTACTGAAGAGTTTGGTGACCACATACGAACCCTCCCCTTTGGACTCAAACTTTCCCTTCGACTTCCTGGTGACGATGATGGGCCTTCGGACTGTCAAGACCAAGTCGCCTATTTTGAAAGACCTGAACTTAACTCTCTTGTTGAAAGCCCCTGCAATTTGAGCCTGGTAAATCTCGAGTCTTTATTACACTACAAGCCTTTTCTCATCGAGGGCTTCAAGCTCTGCAAGCCTGACTTGTGTGTTTTCATCTGGATTTGTCAACCTTGTAGCTATCCTTAAAGAAGGCAATTGGACTTCTAATGGCAGTACTGCTTCAGAGCCGTAAACTAGGTTGAATGGAGTACAACCGGTTGCTGTGCGAACAGTGGTCCGATATGCCCACAATGCCTCGGGGAGGCGATCATGCCAGTCTCTCTTGTTTGTTGAGACCATCTTCTTTAGGATGTTGCAAAGTACCTTATTGAATGCCTCTGCCTAGCCATTAGCTGTCGGGTTATAGCTAGATGAAAATGCATGTTGAATTTTATACTTTTCACACATTGTAACCATGGCTCTGCACTTGAAGTATGTGGCGTTGTCAGATATTATTTTGGAGGGAACTTCGAAGCGATAGATGATGTGAGTCTTGATGAATTTTGCCACATCCTCTGCTTTTACCACTTTGAGAGGAATCGCCTCGCTCCATTTAGAAAAGTAGTCTGTTGCAACCAATATGTATTGATGCAGACGTGAGGATTTAGGAGCTATGATTCCCACAATGTCCAACCCCCATGTTTCGAAGGGGTATGAGAGAGATATGGGATGAAGAGGTAACGAAGGCCGGTGTATAAAATCCCCATGTAGCTGGCAAGCCTTGCATGACCGTGCGTAATTTACTGAGTCTTGTACCATCGATGGCCAGTAATAGCCTATTCTCTTTAGCTGGGCTACTAATTTTGGACCAGCCTGGTGGGCTCCGCATATTCCAGTATGGGCTTCTTTAAGAGCTTCTGCTCCCTCTTCTTTTGAGAGACACCTTAAGAGTATCCCATCGAAGGACATCATATACAAAGTGTCACCAAGGTATGTGTATCGAGGTGCAGTCCGTCTGACGTAGACTCTTTTCTTTGGATCCGTAGGTAGCATGTCTGACTGACAATACTTGATCATGTCCATTCGCCAATCGGATTCTTCAACTTCAAACACGGAAACCACATGTACTTCGTTGACGCCCTCAATTCGCTCAAATAGTGTAGGCAGCAATCGTCGCTCCCCAACTGTAATCTGGATGTCTCTTTTGTCAGGTTGGATTAAAGAAGCTGCCAGGTTAGCCAATGCATCTGCTTTGTCATTCTCTGATTTGGGAATGTGGCTAACATTTATGTTTTGAAATTGTCCCATAAGGTACTTGACCCGTTGGTGGTATGGGACAAGGCTCTCGTTCTTGACCGCATATTCGTCATTCACCTGTCTGACGATTAATTGGGAGTCACCGAACACCTGTAAGGAATCAATCCTCATCTCCAAGGCGATCTCGAGGCCAATCATGAGTGCTTCATATTCTGCAACATTATTTGAACATAAAGCCATTAGAAAGAATGAGTAGGGGATTATACAGCCAAAAAGCGTGATGAACACAATGCCAGCTCCAGCTCCTTGTTTTCTAGCTGTCCCGTCGAAGTACAACTGCCATGAGGGAGTCTCGGCTGAGAAGACATCTTCATCTGGCAAGTCTTCGGGTAATTCATGATCATCTGGCACTGGGTGTGCCGCCAAGAAGTCTGCAAGTGCCTGCCCCTTTATTGCTTTTTGGGGTACATACTTTGTTTCAAACTCTGAGAGGATCAGAGATCATTTAGCAAGTCTTCCCGAGGGCATGGGCTTTGTCATCAAATACTTTAAAGGATCAGCTCTAGATATCAAGGTGACACTATGAGCAAGCATATAATGCCGTAAATTTTGAACGGCGAAGACTAAAGCTAAGCAGATCTTCTCTATTGGCGTATAATTGTGTTCAGCTCCTACCAATGTCTGACTTAGATAGTAGAGAGCGTTTTCTTTCCCCTCATTATTATTTTGTGCGAGCAATGCCCCCAAGGAGTGATTAAGAGCTGCTATGTAGAGGATTAAAGGTTTCCCTTTTATGGGCGCCATTAGGACCGGTGGGTTGAGCAAGTATTGCTTGATACTATCGAATGAATTTTGACATGCTTGATCCTAGATGAAAGATACGTCTTTCTTCATCAGTCTTGAAAATGGCTGGCACCTTCCAGAGAGATTTGATATAAACCTTCTTATGTAGGCGAGTCTTCCTTGCAATCCTCTTAACTCTCGAAGACTTTTTGGTGCTGGCATTTCCCTTATTGCCATGATTTTGGTGGGGTCAACCTCGATTCCTCGGTATCTAACAACAAAGCCGAGGATTTTCCAGATGTGACCCCAAAGGCACATTTTAAAGGGTTCATCTTCAGTTGGTATTTCCGAAGCCTTTCAAAGACTCTCCTCAGGTCAGCTAGATGGTGTCGCCTTTTTTTTGTTTTGACCACCAAGTCATCGACATAAAATTCAACAGTGTTGTGTAGCCTATCGTTGAAGACGTGAGTCATTGCCCTTTGATAAGTTGCACCTGCATTTTTCAAGCCGAATGGCATTACTGTGTAGCAGTATACTCTTTTTGGTGTATGAAAGGCTGTAAGCTCCTCGTCCTCGGGTGCCATCTTAATTTGATTGTAACCTGAGAAACCATCCATGAAGGACAAAGCGCCGTATCCTGTTGTGGCGTCCACCAATAACTCGGTGATTGGAAGTGGGAACTCATCTTTTGGACAAGCATCATTGAGGTCCCTATAGTCAACACAAATACGAATTTGCCCGTTCTTTTTCTTAACGGGTACGATGCTAGTGAGCCATGTGGGGTATTTAACTTCTCGAATGAAACCGACATTGATGAGTTTGTCGACTTCAGATTCGATTTGAACAGCAAGCTCTGAGCGGAAGCGTCTGGGAGCTTGTTTCACTCATGGTTTTCCCTTTGAAACGGCAAGCTTATGGACAGCTAAACTAGGGTCCAAGCCAGGCATGTCTTGATAGCCCCATGCAAACACATCTTTGTATTCTTCTAGAAGATTCTTGTAGTCTTGAAATTCTTCTGGAGTCAAAAGAACGCTCACAAACATGGTTCATCAACTGTCGCTTGTCCTCCGTCTTTTATCTGGGGCGGGGCAGGTTGGGCACTATCGATGAATTCGTATTCTTCGTCTTCATCTTGATCTTCTTCGATGGAAGTGCAGTTTGTTGATGCAAATCCCTCTATGCTCTCGTCCACTTGTTTAGCCATGAGCACCCTTTGTCATTTGAGCTTCCACTTTCTGTTCCTTTGTGATTTGGGATGAATTTCACCCAATCGTTGAAACACAGAAACTCGAGGTTGGGGCTCTTTTGTAAGGCGTTGAAAGACAGACAGACGAAGCTGGCTTTCTTGTGTCATGTCTTCGTCACGGAACATAGTTTTCTCAAGATCCGTAAGGACACCTGTCTCAGAGGAATCTGACTCAGGAACTTCTACCTTAAACATGCCATTTACCTGCTTAACCATGATCTTTAGGGGAATGGCTTTTGAAGCTGCCTTTCTACTCCCGAGGTTAATCTTTAGAGGGCCTGATGCTTGCTTCTAATTTCTGCTTTTGAAAGAAACAAACCGTTTATGCCTATAATGCCCATTATCGAGTGTTGTAGAGATCACAATACCGCTCTTTGGGATAGACTGGTCAATTTTACGAAGAGGTCCTGCATAGCTCGTCATGAGTGTCTCCATTATGTCCTTGATAGGCGTCATTGCCTTTTGCCCGGGCTCGCTGGTCTTTTTTCACATACCTGAAGACCATATTCGGCTTCGATACTTCTGAGCTTGGAGTGTCAGGACCCGCCCCGAATTTCACCCTGAAACCCGAGGTGAGTCCTGCGGGGACCACCTCCAAGGAAAACTTACCGAAGGACTCGGCAAACCTCCCTTGAAAATGGACAACCCTAATCCGGAAAAATTATAGAACACTTTTAACCAATAAAATGAATTCTTCAACTTAATCCAAATAAAATAATACACAAATATTTTTCCAAAAGTATTCAGAGCTACTACAAGCAATACAGCCGAAGCTACTAGAAATCCTAGTGATTAACAGAAGACCTACTGGTGAACCGTAGTGAAGAAATGAGTGACTATGCCTCGTCGCCTCCTTCTAGACCCCACCCGAACTCTGCAGACTGGGCATTTAAAAACGAAGGAAAAACCCAGGGGAAAATATTTCATCACGTCAGAGTGAGTGGACAAAAATAATCGCAACAACAACAATATTTCCCCAAAAGAAATGCTTTCGACAGTGGCAAAAACACGAGCTCCACTGGAACGACTCTGAACTGGGGTCCAGCCTGGCTATAACCCCCAAACTTTAAGAAATTGCCTCTCAGGCCTGGATATTATATATATATATAGTATGTATGCACACTCGCTTGACTCTTGGCATGATATCTATGAACAACTTGAATAAAGTAGATATCATACCAAGCTACTATGCTTACGTCTAACGCTCACATCACCCCACACCGGAATTGTACCTCGCATATGGGGGAAAGCGGCCGAGTGGTAATATATACGTGCTTACTCCTTTACGACATCTTTGAATAAATAAATGCAAGATTAGAAAGTCGCACAGGGCTACGACACTCGCGTCTAACGCTCATGTCACCCATACCGGAATTGTGCCTCGCGTATGGGGGAAATCACGTATAGCTAGCTAGCATTTAATCATATACATACTATTCTCGGAATTGTACCTCGAGTATAATCATCGAAATTCTCAATTTCGGGAAATATCCAACAACATAAAATCATTCAAATGATAAAGCATTTCGAACATAATATTTAAAACAAATGTCCACTCACAACTTAGGCCTAAGCCTGACGTCGGTCGGAGGTCTCCTCCGCTCGAGCCTCCTCGCGTCCTGTTCCAAACATAATTAATTCCTTAAAATAAAACACCGACAAAACATGCATAATTAAATATGCTTCGCGCTCAACCAAGCCTAACACTCCAAAATCTTAAATCCACTGCCAACCTCAAAACTCCACAAATTTTACCGACATCCTCAAAATCATCTTCCACCAAATAAAATCCAATGGCCGGATTATAAATTAATAATCCGCCAAAAATACTAAACTTCAACAAATCTCAAACCTATCCAAAACTCCTCCAAAAGTTCTAAAACTTATTCCATTAAACTCCTCACATTTTTCTCCACCATAAACATTTTCTCGGCGGCGGCTCCACCGGAGGCGGCGTCCGGCGACCAACTCCGGTGACCTCCGATGGTCACCAAATTTTGGCAGCATCTTCCTCTCAACCTCCTCTACAACATTCCTAACTACCACAAACTCCAATTCTAAGCCTAAACACATCAATCGAACGGAAAAACACAATAAAGCCCTAGAAATTCAAATTCCGATTTCTCCTTACCTAGCTCAAGACAGAGCGAGCCCTTTGGAGGGATTGAAGCACGGATGGAGGGCTTCCTTTTGGGCTATGGCTCGCCGGCTATGGCGGCCGGAGGAGGGAGTTCCAGCGAGAAATCGGTTTCGGCAGTCGGAGCTTTCGGGCGTCGTTTCTCCCTCACGGCGGCGCTAGAGAAGCTGCCACCGGTCTAAGATTGTTTCTGGGAGGGAGACCGATCAAACGGGACCGGTCCGACGGCGAACGGAGGCCGGACGGCGGCGGACGGCGTCGGGAAAAGAATTCGGGCAGTGAGGCTCGGGGGAGAGAAACCGGGAGGAGAGAGAGAGAAGAAAAAGAGAAACGGGTTGGGCTCGGCCCAGCCGACCCAACACCCCTTTTTAACCCAAAATCCAATAATTCAACACCCCAAAATAATACCCCCAAAAAATTACCTTTTACTAGTAAAAATTACTATTTTTTACCGTCGTCAAAAATTTATTCCTTAGAATAATTCCCTCAACATATTAGTCCCTCAACACCCTCTGGGGACTAATTAAATTACACACTTAGTGACGAACATGGTAAAAACTCTTATTACCACTATGCCTGTAATAAAGGTAAAAATTAAGGTTTGGGGCGTGACATGGAGCCTTTTCTTTTGAGGACAATGTTTGGGGAGTTACTCTGACCCGGGGTCTTGATGGCTTTGGCACTTCCTGCTTTCTTGCTTCTAGCACATGTCTGGGGAGTCCCCAGCAGAGTCGCCAAAAATTATGTTGGGCAAAAATTGTAAATGCATGTATACCCAACATAACTTCACCCTATCTTATTAACTAAGATAGGGTTTTAATTTATGTCTTCTTCGACCCATTCAGAACAAAATAAATTCCTTAATTACAACCCCTGCTTTTCAGGAGAAAACTCTTTGATTCAAATTACAAAGTACCAACTGAGAAATGTGTATGTTTGAGGGTGTTTGGCTTGGAAAGAACCAAGGTTTTGGTTTTTGGTGTAGTTGTATCCAGATTTGAATCCAGATTGCCTACATACCCTTGTAAACACTACCAGGACAAGCACTTTAGCCGACGAAAAATTTTCGTCGGCCTGTTATCTTAATTCGTCGGCTAAGATCTTAGTCGTCGGGAAAGGGTCGTCTGTGATGACTTTAGCCGACGAAATTTTTTTTTCGTCGGCTATAGTCCCACAGTTAGCCGACGAAAAACATGTGGTCAGTTTTTTTCCCAGACTTTAGCCAACGAACCAATTAAGATATTCGTCGGCTAAAGTGCGTAATAAATAATTAAAAAATAACTATAGCCGACGAAATTTAGTATATTTCGTCGGCTAAACCTTGTAAAAAAATTTAAAAAAATAACTATAGCCGACGAAATGTAAAATATTTCGTCGGCTAAACCTTATAAAAAAATTAAAAAATAATTATAGCCGACGAAACATGCCATAATTCGTCGGATAAACCTTATAAAAAAAATTAAAAAATACTATAGCCGACGAATATAGTGTTTAAATATCGTCGGCTAAAGTTGCTGGGTTTTGAAAATAAAAAACTGCAGAAACTTTCGGCCACCTCCAATCACGACCAAAATTTGATAGAATCTTCCTCTCAACATTTCGAACAACTTTCTAGAAGAAGTCGAAGCTCAATTCTAAGCCTAAACAGGTCAATCGACTGAAAATATAAAAATCCCCAATTTTAAACCCTAAAAACTTCAAATCTTCGATTCTCTTCAAACACACCGAATCGAGCTACCAAATTCTAGGGGAATGTAGTACTAATCAAACTCAACTTATCCATATATAGAACTCATCCAAATGGTGACCTAAGGAAGGAGAAATTCGATCGACACCGAATCCGAACCGGCGGAGTTTTGGAGCTCGATTTATCCCTCACGGCGGCGCCACTCGATGCACCACCTATCCAGCAATGAAGTAGAGACGACGGCGAAGCTTTTGGGACAATTGTGGCGGTCTCCGGTGGCTTGACGGCGGAGCTAGGCCGAGAAGAAAATCTGGCAGATAATAGACTTCTTACCATCCATCTTCTGCTATATAAAGAAATTTAACCGACGAAATTCTTTATTTTCGTCGGCTAAACTCTTTTGAAAATTTTGGTTGACCGCCAAAAATTTTGTTTGAAAATTTTGACAATTTTTCGACTTTAGCCGACGACTTTTCATATATTTTCATCGGCTAAAGTCATTTGAAAATTTTCCTCCAACTTTGGTTTACCGCCCAAAAAATTTTGAAATTTTTTGACCTTAGCCGACGACTTTTTTAATATCTCGTCGGCTAAAGTCTATAAATTCACGAAAACGCTCATATCTCCCCCTATATTACGTAGTTTGGTCAAACCTTCCACACGAAAAACTCTCACGTAGATGAGACGCAACCGCCTATATAAAAAATTTGAGACATTTACCTTCCGACGATAGGGCTCCCCATAAGGAATAATAACGGTAAATAGGGTTGATCGCTACTATCGGCACCGAGACTTTACCCGATTTACATGATTTTTGAACCATAACCGTATTACACCATTCTGAACACATCTTATTTCACGAGATTTTTGATAATTTTGCTTCCTATGTAGAGTTGGTTTACAAAGTTATATAACCTATTAACCAAGTTATACAACATTAGTAGACACGTTGTGATTTTGATGACTAAAATTCACAAACCAAAATTTGACCGTCAGATATGATCATTATGACGAAAGATGTTTGTGGTAAAAAGTTCAACTAGATCCGACAACGTTAAGGGCTCGATCGAAACGGTCAACCCTAATCCATCGTTACTTATCACACGAAAACGCTCATATCTCCCTCTACATTACGTAGTTTGGTCAAACCTTTCACACAAAAAACTCTCACGTAGATGAGACGCAACTGCCCATATAACAATTTTGAGACATTTACCTTCCGACGATAGGGCTTCCCATAAACCCGAATAACGGTAAATAGTAGACACATTGTGATTCCGATGACTAAAATTCACAAACCAAAATTCGACCATCAGATATGATCATTATGACAAAATATGTCTATGGTAAAAAATTCAACTGGATCCGACAATGTTAAGGGCTCGATCGAAAGGGTCAACTTTAATCGAAAATAAGAAAACTGCATTTTCAAGCCCTAAACGGACTCAGATGGCCAAAAAAGCTTGTACATCATGGCAATAGCAATGATTCTAACTCGTAGCGCCGTTACGCTTCCGTAAAGGTATCACAATAGTCAATCAGACACCAAACGCCAAATCTGCAGCATAGTGAATAATAAGGGTAAGTCAACTATCGGCACCGAGACTTTACCAGAATACCGTAATTTTTCAACCGTAGACGTATTTCACCATTCTGGTCATATCTTATTTCACAACTTTTTTGCGTTTGAAGGTTCTACGTATAGTTTTTTTTTTTTCCAGATGAGTTGTTGTCCAAATCTGTAAATATAAGACACTTTAGCCGACGAAATTATATTTTTCGTCGGCTAAACTTTTAAAAATTTCGTCGGCTAAACTCTTAAAAAATTTCGTCGGATAAACTTTTGAAAATTTTGTCGGCTAAAGTTTACAGACTATAGCCGACGAAAAAAATTATTTAGCCGACGAAATTAAAATTTCGTCGGCTAAAGTTGACCATAGCCGACGAAGGAAAATTTCGTCGGCTAAAGTCCACTTTAGCCGACGAAAAAAAAATTCGTCGGCCTGGTTTTTTTATTTTCGTCGGCTAAAGCCTTTCTTCTGGTAGTGAAAGGGATCAAACCATTGTAGTTCTCAAGGTTTGGTTATGGATTTGATTCTCTGGTGCTTTAGGAATTTGGCCAGAGTTATTTGGACTGGACGAATTTGACTGGTGGTGTCAGGGATTCTATTTGGAATTTTGGTTGCATCTAGTGGGTTGCTAGACTGCCTACGTACCCCTTTGTGGGATCAAACCGATCGTAGTTCAAAAGAGGTTTGTAGGCTTTATGGCTTAACGCCGGCTTTTTGTTTAACATATGTATTTTGAATCCGTTAACTATATATGTCTTGTGTATACCCAATTTGGTAGAGTGTCTATTGATTTGACTTGGGCACCCAGATCGGGTGATGCAGCAGTGTGACAAAAAGTCTTGAATGGTTTTGGCTACAGCCCTTGATAGTGGCGTAGGTGATCTCCGCGTGTAACCGGGGCTGCCCCTTCATGCGGACTCTGTGCGTAAGTCGGTGAGCGGGCTCCGCGTGTACAATTGTGAGCGGACTCCGCGTGTATGTCTGTGAGCAGGCTCAGCGTGTATATCTGTAAGAGGACTCCGTGTGTTCACCTGTGAGCGGACTCCGCGTGTATGTCTGTGAGCGGACTCCGTGACTTGCTTCATCTTCTGCATGAATGGATCTTGCCTGTGACGTCATTTCACCTCGCGTGGGCTTAGGATTTCTGAATATTAGCTCGCCACCCCTTATGGTTCTGCTTTGATGTAAAATCACCTCGCCACCCCTTAGGGTGTCTGCTTTGATACGTAGTCCCCTTGCCACCCCTTAGGGTCTCTGCTTTGATGTGAAGTGGGTTAAGTCATCTCGCCACCCCTGAGGGTTAAGTAACCTCGCCACCCCTTAGGGTTAAGTATCCTCGCCACCCCTTAGGGTTAAGTAACCTCGCCACCCCTTAGGGTTTCTGCTCTGGCGCGATTGTTGGCTCGCCTTTGCTTTAGGACTTTAGCTATCTTGCGAAGTCACACGAACTATGCTTCGCAGGACTCTGTCCTCTTTTCCTTGATTCAGTCGTCTTTTCCTTGATGAAGTTGATGAGATTGCTCGAACCACATAACTCCAAACGTCTATCCCTGTCTGGTTGGGAGTTGGACTTGAGGAAACTACTCTTCTATAAATTAAGATATGTCGTCTCCTTCTTTTTGATTTGGTCAAGGATTCTTTGAGTCGTCAAAGGTGAGTTCCTGCTCTTCAAACTCGCGTTACTTGTTTGTTTCCTTCCCCTTGCATGGTTTGTTATGCGAGCTGCAAGGCCATATGTTTGCTGTAACAAAGGGGGAGGTCGCCTCGCCTAATTTTGGTGACTGCCTCGCGGGGTCATCTCGCGTTAAGGGAGATGGCTTTGCTTTTGGGTTTCCGGCGGAGTGACACAGAAAGTGTTGGGCAAAAATTGTAAAAATATATATACCCAACATAACTTCACCCTATCTTATTAACTAAGATAGGGTTTTAATTTATGTCTGGTTCAATCCATTCAAGACAGAATGTGTCTCTTAATTACAATCCCTTGTTACAAGGGAACACCCTTTGATTCCGTTTACCAAGAGACCATTGTAGGTTTGTTTGTTTTTGTGACTGCACCCACATTTGGGAATGGGTTGCCTAAATATCCTGGAGAGGATCAAGTCACTTGTAGTTCAAGGGTTCCAACAAGTGAATGACTCGTTGGAGGGCTTTGACTTTAGGATGTGTTTGGATTTGTGTCTGAAGGCATTTGAGCTTAGGAGCGTGATTCTGGCTTCAGGCGATCCGGGGATTTATTTAGATTGGTGGTTGCATCCAGATTTAAGTCCAGACTGCCTACATACCCTTGTAAAGGGATCAAACCAATGTAGTTCGAAAAGATTTGGTTATGGATTTGATTTGTCTGGTGCTTTAGGAATTTTGACCAGGATCATTTGCACTGGAAGAATTTGACTGGTGGTGTCAGGGATTCTGTTTGGAATTTTGGTTGCATCTAGTGGGTTGCTAGACTGCCTACGTACCCTTTTGTGGGATCAAACCGACCGTAGTTCAAAAGAGGTTTGTAGCCTTTTATGGCTTAATGCCGGCTTTTGGTTTAACAGACGTATTTGGAGTCCGTTAACTGTGTTTCTTGTGGACATTCAATTTGGTAGAGTGTCTGTTGATTTGATTTAGGCACCCGGAATAGGTGAGGCAGCAGCGTGACAAAAAGGCTTGAATGGTTTTTGCCACAGCCCTTGATAGTGGCGTAGGTGATCTGTACTTGTAGGCGGACTGCTCCTTTATGCAGACTCCGCGCGTATGTCTATGAGCGGGCTCCGCGTGTAAATTTGTGAGCGGACTCCGCATGTTCACTTTTGAGCGGACTCCGCGAGTATGTCTGTGAGCGGACTCCGCGTGTATATCTGTAGGCGGACTCCGCGTGTATGTCTGTGAGCGAACTCCGCGACTTGCCTCATCTTCTGCATGACTGGATCTCGCCTCGCCTGGGCTTAGAGCTTCTGAATATTAGCTCGTCACCTCTTATGCTTCTGCTTTTGATGTAAAGTCATTTCGCCACCCCTTAGGGTTCCTGCCTTGGCGCGAATATTGGCTCGCCACCCCTTAGGGTTCCTGCCTTGGCTTGAATGTTAGCTCGCCACCCCTTAAGGTTCCTGCCTTGGCTTGATTGTTGACTCGCCACCGCTTAGGGTTCATGCTTCGATGTGAATGTTGGCTCGCCACCCCTTAGGGTTCCTTCCTTGGCTTGAATGTTGGTTCGCCACCCCTTAGGGTTCCTGCCTTGGCTTGATTATTGGCTCGCCACCCCTTAGGGTTCCTGCCTTGGCTTGATTGTTGGCTCGCCACCCCTTAGGGTTCATGCTTTGGCTTGATTGTTGGTTCGCCACCCCTTAAGGTTCCTGCCTCGGCTTGATTGTTGGCCCGCCACCCCTTAGGGTTCCTGCCTTGGCTTGATTGTTGGCCCGCCACCCCTTAGGGTTCCTGCCTTGGCTTGATTGTTGGCTCGCCACCCCTTAGGGTTCCTGCCTTGGCTTGATTGTTGGCTTGCCACCCCTTAGGGTTCATGCTTTGGCTTGATTGTTGGTTCGCCACCCCTTAGGGTTCCTGCTTCGGTTTGATTGTTGGTTAGCCACCCCTTAGGGTTCCTGCCTTGGCTTGATTGTTGGCTCGCCACCCCTTAGGGCTTCTTGCTTTGATGTGAGGTCACCTGGCTCGCCTGGACTTTCAGTCTTGTGAGGCAATCCCAGTTCACCTGACAATATTTTAGCATGGATGCTTGTTTCCTTCTCTTGTACGGCTTGTTATGCGAAACGCACGACGTTGTGTATGAGAGTAAGGGCCGAGTGGCTACATAATTATTGCAACGAGAGGAGGAGGGGGCGAGGTCATCTCGCCTTCTTTTTTATGGCTATCTCGCGTGGTCGTCTCGCCTTAGGGGGAGATGGCTTGCGAGCTTCTGGCGGAGTGAGGAACGAGGCCGAAGGATAGAGTCCTGCAAAAGAAGTAAAGAGAGTTAGAGAGTGGGCTCCACCTTCTTGTTGGCTCGCCGCTTCTTTTCTTCTTTCCCTCTGTTTTTTCGCTTCGCTTGTTCTCTTCTCCTTCTTCTCCTCTTTTGTTCTGTCCGTGTTGACTCCGCCTGCTCCTGCCTTTCTCTTGTTCCCTGCTTTTTGCTTCGCCTCCCTCTGTTGTGCTGTCCTTCTGTCTTCCGCCCCCTTTTCTTCTTCTCTATGTCTCTTTATATAGAGTGCACGGTTTGGAAGATTGAGTTCGTATTGGACTTTGTTGTCCAGCTGTTTGCAAGAGTCACAATTGAACTCTAAAGCATTGTGCATGTAGCACAAGGAAAATATTTTTATATATTTTTTAAAATAACTTTTCTTTTTTTTTCTTTTTCCCTTTTTTTGTAATTTTTTTTGGCGATCAACAGAAAGATAAAGGCGCTGCAAAGAAAAAAGAAAAAAAGTTAGAATGGGGGCTCCACCTTTTGTCTGGCTCGCCGCTTTTCTTCTGTCCTGCTTCCTTCTTCTGAGTCTCGCCTTCTTTCTCTCTGTTTCTCTCTCCGTTTCGCTTCGCCTTCTGTGTCCCTTGCGCTGTGTCCGTCTACGTGTGTCCTCTTTTTTTTTCTTCTGTCTCTTTATATAGAGTGCACGGTTTGGAAAATTGAGTTTGCATTGGACTTTGTTGTCTAGCTGTTTGCAAGAGTCACAATTGAACTCTGAAGCATTGTGCTTGTAGCACAAGAAAAATATTTATTTTTTTAAAATCCCTTTTCTTTTTCTTTTTATCATTTTATTATTATTATTATTATTTGCCAATCAACAGGGTTAGACCTGCAAATGTTGATCAGCATGATTGACGCAGAGGCATAGTGGTAAGATTTTAGTTTTTGTGCATTTTATTTTATTATATTATGGCAGTTTAGTTTTAAGCTCATGTGAGCGACTTTATTATTACTATAATTTTGAAATTGATGTAAATTAAGGAGATATAATGTTTAACTCAGTTGATGAATTTATTTACATTTACATTTCCAGTATTTGTTTATAGTTAGAAGTTGTTGAGCAGGTGTTGGGTTAGTATTATTTTAAGATATATGATGCCAAAAATTTTGAAAATTACCTTTGAGAATTGGGGCGTGACATAACTACTATTTGGGAAGCGTCCTTCTTTCGCGGAGCAACTCTGAAGGAGAAACCCTAGGATTTCAACGACGACGGCGACGCCCCTTTCTCCATCTTGGTGAGAGGTCGTTGTCTGATCGCAAAAAGCGGCAACGCGGAGGGTTTCTCGCGCGCGGATCGTCAAGGTGGCTTTAGAATCTTGTTTTGAAATTGGGTGCAGCGGCTTCGGCAATGGCTCTGGTGAGGAGGAAGACCTTTTGATCGTGGTATTCCTAATTATGGTCTGTCGCGTTGTCAAGGCGGAGGCGTTTTCGTTTAGGTGGTGCTTGTGGATCTGGGCGGGTGTGTAGGTGCGGACCCAAATCCAAATCGGGTTTGAAGGTGTGTTGTTTGGTTCGGTCGTGCGGCGGCGGGGTTTTGTCTTGGTGTGATATGCAGGTTACGGTGGTTGGGGTGGCGAGTGGTAGCGGGTCGTCTGCTCAGTCGTAGGGTGCATGCGAAGGTTCTGAGGTAGCTTCCGGGTTTCAAGGGGTCCTTCAATGGTGGAAGAGAGGTCGAGACCGCCTGAGTAGTGAGGGAAATGTGAAATCTCGCTTGTCCAGCCGAATCCGATTAGAGAAGAAAAGGGATATGGGCTTTCTCTCTTTCTTTTCTGATTGGGATGGTTGGGTGCACCGCGGCTGCCTACGTCATTCCATGCTCGATTTATGGCTCTTGAGTGTCACCTTTTTTCTGGGTTGATTTTTCGAAACGTACACCAATGACGGTCTTAGACGTCTAAAGGATTAGTTCATTGGTTTCCTTTTTGGGTCAGAGTTGGGTTTAGGATGCTTTAATTTTTAATTTTTTTGTTTTTTCTCTTTCGACAGCACCTTTAGGCTAGTTAATAATACGATTGTTTTTTGCAATTGTTTGTAGTATAGGTTGGTCTGCTTTTGTTGCTCTTTGTTGTTCTTTCAATTCGTAGTTGTAAGCTGTTTGTATGGTCTTCGGACTGTTCATGCTTGACCGTTTTGGTCGTCATGATGTTTGATCAATGAAATTTTCTCCTACCCTAAAAAAAACATAACTACTATGTATTTGTGTTAGCTTTTTGTATTTTGTTGTTCTCATTTCTCTGTAGCCTTTGGCTTGCTTTCTTAGTGAAATCATTTCCAGACCAAAGGAAAAAAGTGCACACAGGACACTGAATACGGAAGTCTTGTTGGAGAAATGGTGATTCTCATCATTTATTTAAACCAATTAAGAATAAACTTTGATTTTTATTCTCCGACATGAGAACTACAAGATCATGTATTCACCTATTGGTTATGAGATGAATGAATTATCACCCATAGATAGATGACTGCATGAAATGGAAGAAAAATAGTTTTGTCCCAAATGAGAAAAACTAGAAATGATGAAACCAGTAAGTAACAACTGAATTGAATGGGTTGACTGAGAATTGAATTCTAAATCAAATAAATCTCTTTTCAAATCTGTAACCCAATGTAATTCAATTCGGAACGTCTGTAAAGGCAGAATGAAATAATAATTCTGTAACTATTGGTCTGTAATCAAATCTGTATACAATAGCCTTTACGTTCCTTAGACTATAAATAGCGACCAATCCTCCTTTGTTGAAATACTACATTATTCGAAACACAACTCTCCTCTCTGAGAATCTCTTACTCCCTTAGAAACTCTCATCTCCTTTATTCCTTTCGGTGATAGATAGAAGATATCAACAATTCGTAGGTGTACGTTCTTGTAGTAGTGCAGCCCCAAAACTCGAAAGGTCATTGTATCCTATATAGGAGACGAACATCAAAAAAGCCTTGTGCATCATAAGAGGCGGTGCAATTGTCTTAAGGACAGTGTGTGATATACACGTCTCGGCTTCATCTAATTCATCTTCTTCATCTTTTCAAAATCTGTTGGTAACTAGTATTGATTTTCATTTGCTTTTTATAATTATTATTTTTATTATAAATTTCAATTTAATTTATTATATTTGTAATATCACAACTTGTTTTTCTACAATTTTAAGACATTTAACCATTAGATATTGCATATAGAATTTAAGGATTATATTAGTTGCCTAAACGGATTAAAGTTTGAAGCTTGTTGTTGTCGTAAATAAATAGTTGCCTAAACGAAATTGGTTGCCTACAAGGATGTTGATGCCTTACGACATTTGTAGCCGTCGTATGTGTTGCCTTAAAAAATAAGTGTTTATAATAATTAATATTTATGAGTGAGTTTGCTGACAACCGGAAGTGGTTCCGGAAAATTTGCTGAAACATGCAAAGAGTCGACCCAAGTGTTGACCATGCATATGATTGCCATTGTACCGGTCTAAGTCTCACGTGGAGAAAAATTTGAGAAGTTCAATAGGCTTCACTTGAAGAATGAAGATGTCATTCAAAATGTCACTATAAAAGTGATGAGTGGTGTTAAGGCACCACCTGAGCTAGAAATCACATCGAGTGCTTGAGTTGCCAAGAAGGACGTGATAATCAAAAGGCTTTGTTGAGGTTATTGTCAATATCTATCCAATTCGGAAGGGAGAGACAGAAGTCTCAGCAACACTAGTGAAGGATGGTCATAATGTTTTCTTATTATGGATGGACATATCTTGGAGGTGTAAGTCAAATGGATAGCCATTTACATTCGTGTATACCAACAGTTACAAAATTTTAATTTCATTCAATCCGTCGTTACAGACGTTACAAATTGAATTTCATTGGGTTGCATATTTGAAAAGAGTTCTGTTTAATTCAAAATCTCTTCGTGTAGCAGGTTTTTGGTATAGGCACTTGGGAATGAATGAAGTTTGGTATTCCAAAATTTGATTTCAATGAAATAAATGATTCTAGTGTATGAGATTTTACGCAAACATATAAATATATCGAAATCATTTTAATATATGAGATGCTTACTCTTTAACATACGTATCGAGATTCATGTTTGTTTTACCCGAATAACATTTACTCTCATTGTTTGATAACCGATGGGGTTATAGGTTTACGATCGATTCCAACACTTATTTTTTCATTATCTCATGTCAGTTTGTATCCAAATTACACATTTTTTGCATTCCGCTTGTTTCTAAATGGATCAAATCTTTTCATATTCTAAATAAGTAAACGTGTCGAGTTGGTTACGTAAATAACCACCGGCCAACCGTTACGATCAAGGCCCATGCAAAAAAAAAAAAAACTTATTCAGGTAAGTAAAAATGTTTACATCCGAAGCAATTTACCATTTGCACCGATACGAGTGCACAGATTACAAGGCAGGAATGCTGGTTCAGGACTCTAGTCCACACCTGTAGACTCATCTAGTACCTTCCTCCAGAGTCAACACAAACCTCACAACGTCAACCAAACAAAGAGAGAGACGATGATCCAGTATATGCGCGTGTACTCTACGCCTCAACTCCTCGTACGCCCGGTCCAATCACTATAACAATTTTATTCATTTCTGATCATCTGGGTTTTGGGTTTCAAATTTCAATCTTCATTTTTGGGTTTTTGGAGAATTTTTCATTTCCATGGCGAAACCAAAAGCTCCCAGACAAACCCTCAACTCTTACACTGTCAGACCCATCAACAAGACCGTCAAAGGTACCACAGTTTCCTCTCTAAATTCAAATTCAAATTCAAATTCAATTGAAAGGAAATGTAAATTTGATTTCTTTTGTTTTTGTGGCAGCCGGCGACTGCGTTTTGATGCGGCCGTCGGAGCCGGGGAAGCCGTCGTACGTGGCGAAAATAGAGCGGATCGAGGCGGACAGCCGCGGGGCAAACGTGAAGGTGCACGTGCGGTGGTACTACCGGCCGGAGGAGTCCATCGGCGGTCGGCGACAGTTTCATGGATCCAAGGAGGTTTTCCTCTCCGACCACCACGACGTTCAGAGCGCTGATACGGTAGAGGGCAAGTGTACTGTGCATACTTTTCGGGGTTATAGCAAGCTCGACGCTGTTGGAAATGACGACTTCTTTTGTCGTTTCGAGTATAATTCGACTACTGGTTCCTTCAATCCGGACCGAGTTGCCGTGTATGTTCACCATGTCTCTAAGTGTTATTTATTTTGGAACCGAAATCAACAATGAAATTGTTGTGTTGATGTTTGATGAAGATTTTAGTTCTTTAGCTCTTCAATAGGAGAAGATAAACTAGAGCTTGTTTTCAGTTTTTATGTTACACTAGGGGATGCAACTTTTAGCTCTTCAAGTGTTTGTGTCTTGGTTTTAAGTTCCCACAATTTCGTTAGTTGCATCCTTCCCCCTCAAATTTCAATTTTATTAGTTGTTATGCTAATTATCTTGAGTTGTTCTTGTTTAACACAATTAACATTGTTATGTGGTAGGTACTGCAAGTGTGAGATGCCTTACAACCCCGATGACCTCATGGTTCAATGTGAAGGTTGTAATGATTGGTAAGTCGGATATTGATAAAGTTGCATGTTCTGCGTCAAGACATGTTGGATTCAAAATTTAATCATAAAGTTGAAATATGGATATGGTGTTTTGTGGTTTAGTAGAAGCTTTAGACAAATGACTGATGAAACATCACTATTTCCAATTGCTGTTTCTCTAAGATTAGGACTCACACTTTTTATTCTTTTTCCATAAATGCCTGCCAACCATATATGTATATGGCCTTCACAAGTTGGTTCCTATAGTTAGTTTCTCTTCTAGGCTTATAGCTAAACAATTTTCGCTGAGACAGATGGTGTCGGAATGGGTTTGAGATTTTAACTTTCACATTTTTGTTTTGCTTGAAAAGTGAGAAATGAGAATTCAAATATTGAGAAACCGACTTCATTCCAAGTTCATTACTGTTTTCTTTTATATAACCATTTTCTTTTCTATGGTCTTTAATATAATGTATATATATTACAATAGTCTGTAACTGCTGTAAAAGGTCTTGCTCATAAGTTTAGTTTATTTCTTCCAGACAATTGTGCATGATCTAAACACAAATAATCTCTACATTTTGTATATAAGAATTAGAGGTTTTTATTTATTTATTTTTTTAACCTTGGGTTTTACGCTTACCAGTGAACTTGCAATGCAAATGTTTTCCCGCGTATGGTGAATAATGTGAGTAGTGAAAAGACTGAGTGTTTGTAGACGATGAAGTTATTCTATTAGATAATATGGTTCATATAATATTTAATAAGTCCTGCAGCAGTGGCGTTCTTCTGGGAAACCATAATAGGAATAAATTCAGATCGATGAGTTAGTTTGCATGATTTTAGATGTCATATGTATATGTCGAATTTGAACTGAATTTTAAAGAAGCTTGGACAGAAGGTGGTTGGGGATAGTATTGCCTCATTAAGGAACCGTGTATCTAGTTCATAGAAGCTGGTGGAGTGGAAGCCTGGCTTGCCGAATGTTATGACTTTTAGACGGGGCACAGCGGTAAATTAAAATGTTGGGTTTTGGAGTCTCACAATTAGTACTTGCTCTCTTTTTTTCTTTAACTTGTACTCAAAAATCATACATGTCCATGCCTTGGGCCAGTAGCCAAATCACATTGCCTTATGCTTTCGCCTGTTAAAGGTTTGGTCTTTATGAAATGTCTGTTTATGTGTCATGAATTCCGTATGTCAATATGGATTGAACATAAGCTTTGTTGCTAAGTCCGTAGGCTTATGGAAATGAATTGATTTAAATAGTAACACTGTTTGGATGGAATTAATAAATCTTGGGAAATTTTTAAATGATGGATTCTACAACTCACATCAATTCATTGTGATTTCCATTTCAATGTTGTGTCTATTTAGAATTTAGAACGTGTAATAAATAAGAAAATTTATAGGAAATCGAAATATTAAAAACATAAAAGACCTTGTTTGGAAACTAATAAGACCTTGTCCCGGAACACCACATGTCCTACGGGGGAATTCCGACAATCAATTATTTTCTCTTTCCAAAACATGAATTCCTCATTTTCATTTATTTACCATTTTTTTTTCCTTCATCCAAACATACCGCAAAAGTGGATTATGGAAGAAATCATAGAATATGCTTTTTCTCGACAGATATGCATTTATTTACTTTTTACGTGTACTTTCTGCCTCATTCCAGTACCATATTACCAATGCAACTACTTTACTATATTTGATTCAGGTTTCATCCTGCTTGTATAGACATGAGTGCAGAGGAAGCCGAAAGACTTGACCACTTTTTCTGTGAAAGTTGTTCACCTGAGGGTCAAAAGAAGTTGGAGAATTTGCATACTGTTTCCAGACAGTTGGATACAAAGGTACACTTTTTAAGTGCTAGATAAATTGATCTTGCATTACATATCTTGAACTTTGTGTATTCTTATCTATCTAGCAATTAGAATTATTAACTTCGCTGATATTCTGTTTGCTTCTGTGGTAATTTAGAATCTCATAGCATAGTCAATGAGAAAATTTAATGTGCTTGCATATAATTTATGATCGTGAAGTTGTCATTTTAATGTGTGGTAATTTCTGCAAATCAGATTATTCTGCTACTTTTCATTCAGAACATAGATACTAATGCACTACTAGTGTTTTGTAATGGAACTTCTTTACTATCTGAGAGACATTGAAATGTATCAATAACATGTGTGCGCCTTAACATCTCTTGTAAACAAGTGGTCAGAAGATAGTAGCAAGTCGGTATACTGATTTATACACACACGTATATATGTTTTGAATTTTAACTTACCTTCCTTGGTTACCATCATTACTAGACTTCTGTTCATATTCTGTTTCAGGTCGAGACAAAACGTCGTCGGAGGTGATATTGTAAATAAAAGTCGAGTTAAAACTACAATGGAGGAACCGGAGGTTTTCTCGGGCTTGTGCAACACAAAAGGCTGCATCATAAGTGGTGTATTCGTGAGTCTAGCGAGAAGACAGTAAACCAATTGGAAAAAAAATAAAAAAAATCTTTATGCTGTGTATTTGGTTTGAGATTATCTCCCTGGTACCTTCAAGGATGTTGGTTGCGTGTAGTTTTGTTGATGTAGAGTTTCCCTTTTTTCTCCATTCCGCTAGGGTTGTGAATATTCCCAAGTATTTAGTAGCTTTAAAAGTAGCGATAAATAGTGACGTGAAGTTTTACAAATGTCTATTTGACCTTGGTACATATTGTGTGTGTTCTCTACTACTGGATGTAGTGTCGAGTGATTCAGACACTTTTTGCAGAAATTATTTCGGTTTTCTCCTTTCGGTAGTCTTACTAACAATGATTCCTGAAATTGTCTAGTGATCTGTTGTTTAATGTTTTACGAGGTTGTAGACTTCGAATCAATCCCCTTAACTGTGACCATAAGCATCAAACCGTAGCAATGATCTGTCTGCTACAAATTACAATACAAGGCACTGAGGCAGTCCAAGTCCAACTTGGCGCATGAAAATTGTTGTTAGTCTATCACATGATACTACTCAACTTGCTTAACGATTTAGCCAAATCCAAGCTGTGTATCATGATGTTTTAGGATTTGGGGAAGTCTGCTTCTAGCCTATCTTTTATTTTATTATTATTATTATTTTTTTAAATGAACTGATTCTGACTTTTAGCTTTCCTACATTGACCAAGAAAGGCAGACAAGTATGACTGTTATGGGAGCAGCTTATTTCTAGTCTTTTCACAAATATTTTTTTCTAGGGGTGGGCATAAAAAACCACAATCCCAAACCCGTCCCGGGCCCGTCCCGAAATTTTCCGGGATGGGACTGGATTTAAATCTCAAAACGTTAAGCTTGTCCTGTCCCGTTTATATATAACGGGACGGATAATTCAAATCTCGCTTAGACTTGTCCCGTCCCGACTATTTTAATGATTGATTTTTTTTATTGATTAAGATGTGATTCGGGCATTTCATTTAAGTGTTTTGATCTTAGCTCTTTGTTTTTAAGTTATTAGGTTGTCTTCAATTCAATAACAGTGATGTTTAATACTTTAATTTGTTGGTTGTTGTAGACTCTCTTCTTGCACCCTAGTAGTGATGACAAGTTTAAAGAAAATAAGTAGTATAAACTCTCTTATTACACTGTGTTGTACTTGTAAATATGTTACAAGTGCTTGTTAATACATAATAGAGTAGAGAGCATTATAAAACTATGGAACCTTTTCTTTTGCTTACAAGTTTATATTCAACTTTTTTTATCCGAGATTGGGCCCGTTCCGTCCCGTCCCATCCCAACCGGGATAGAACCTGGGTGGGATGAAATCTAAAACACGCAAAGTTCATCCCGTTCCGTCCCGATTTCAATGTCCGGGATGAGCCGTGGGATTAGCTTCATCCCATATGAAGATTTGGGCCAAGTTAATGCCAGGTTTTTGTCCGTTTCGCAAAAATTTTGTGATTTATCAAAAATATCGCCGATATTTCAACGAGTGGATTGTTATTCCTCATCATTAGTCAATCTCGCTGCTTTTGTCTTTTGATCATCATAAACAACAATATGTTTCTTTGCAATGATATGAGTTTGAGGACTAGTCATAGTAACAGTAGTTGATGTCGTTCATTGTCAGATTGTCTTTGGTGTTAAAAATGTTTTTTGTTATGTATAACGCAAAACTTATGGACTTCTATAATCATACTCAAGTCCCTAAGCTTTATGTCATCTCAAGGACTAAAATATCTAGTTTTGTGAAAATTTCAACTGTCCGAAAAATTTCCCCTAAACCCTGTCCACCATGTCTGACCACAAAATATTTGAATAACAAAAACAAGAGGTCTACGGAGCTGAAAATTTTGCAAGATTAAAAGAGGAAGCAAGTGTCAAATTCAATGTAAAATCAGAGGCAAGTCTCAAAGCCAAATTTTATTTGATTGCTCTTTAAAATTCCAATTCCTCACATTAATTATCAATTTGTTATCCCTTCCAGTTGACATTGCGCTAAGATTTCACTCTACATCCAACAAAATACGATGTGATCTCTTACAAACACACCAAGAGCAATACAATTGCTTTACATGTAATTTCAACTTACATAACCTGCGCGATACTACGGATGTAATACCTTAAATTTTCATATCAATTTTCCTTATATTATTTTCGGATTTAACGAAGGAATATTTATGGAAATTCTTATTAGTTTATGCAAAGTTGAAGTTCAGGAGTTTATTTTAAGGTACTTGTTTAAGTGGCCAAAAATTGACTTTATTTTCCTTACGTTATCTTCAAAAACTTCCTTCTTGAAAGTTGTAGATTTTGGCGATACGAGTTCGTAGACACGTGACATGCGTAAAACAGATGTCGTATGAGAAAGTTATGGTCAGCGGAATGGCTTTTTGGGATTTTGGGTTAAATAGAAAAGTTGTGGGGGTAGAAAACCTAATTTTCAGAAACTCATTTCCTTCTCTCTCCTCCTCCCCCTCCCTGAGACGCATGCAGCCATTTTTTTCACCAGAGAAGAAGTCGGACGTCCGGCCACCGTTTTGGCCACCACTGGTCCTATTAGTTCGGTCTCACCCTCACCAACCCAACCGTGCTGATCCCTGACGCTGGTGACCTGGGTGCAAGGCGCAGCAAGGCCTGAAAGCCACTGTCGCAGTGACCTCTCACCTGACCCTAATCTGGTGACTTCCGATGACACCGCTAGCCTAGTTAGGGTTGTCTCCTCTGTGCAAAGCTTCCTAAGCAAGTGGGTGGCCTTACCTTGAGCTGTGGTAGCAAGAAGCAAACGGAGCAGAGTTGGCCGGAAGTTGCAAGTTCCGGTGACGGCAGTAGGCAATGAGAGGTAAGCCATGAACCTCTCTTCCTTCTAAGTATGATATTGCTAGTCATACAACTGGATTTTGAGTGTTGGGAACCTTGAATTTCAGTTTGAGGCTCAAGCATTGTGGGGGCTATTTAGAGCGGTTCAAGGCTGAACCGAGCTTAGCCTCAGGTATAAAAAGTGTTCATTTTGCTGTGCTCTTTAAGGTTGCTGTTGGGAGTTTTTGTAGATTTTGAGGTTGGTGGTGGCGCTTGAGGCTCACTCACCGTCGCCTGTGGCGGTACGTGGGAGCGCGTCTGGGTAGGGTAAAAGCTTTGGTTACTGTGTTAGCTTGTCCTTGTTGTTGCTAGTGGGTTGTTGGTGTGTGAAGAATGAGTGTTGATTAGGTTTTGTATCTTAGGTGCTAAGTTGGTTCTTAGTGTTCTTAGGTCAGAAACTTAGAAATAAGTTTGATTCTTGGAGGTAGTAATGGTTTGTTGTTGAGTGTCCGATGACCTCGGGAGGTCTTGGAGGAAGGATTGCCCTTCTTTGGGCAACCTTTAGGTTAAGGGTACTTTAATCCTTGTTGAGAAATTATTAAGGTTTTCATTGTGTAATTTTAGGTGATTTGTGAGATTGTGGTTAGCTTGGCTCTTGTGTTTTTGTGAAGACACAGCAGGAATATTTAGGTGAGTAACATCTCACCAAGGTTCACTTGGAACCAATTTCTTATGGAATTATGATAATGATAATTACTATGACGATTGATTTTGATGATGAGGATGATGACGATGATAATTATTATGATGATTGATTTTTGATAATGATTTTGATGATGATTATAATTTAAAAGTTATGTTTTTATTGCTTTAAAATATATGAGCTTGATCGCCAACGGCTCATAGGTAAGTTAAAACAAGTTTTCTTATTTTATTATTATTTTTAAGGTTCATGTGATCATAATATTTTGGGAAAATTTTAAGAACAGTACATGACAAATGATCCACTCCTAATTTTAGTGTTTCAAGTTTCAAAACAATCATAACGGTACATGCACTTGTAATCTCAACCGAAAATATGTACATACCGTTACATTCTTTGTTATCTAACGTGTTTCCCGTTAAACTTTGAGGGGCAAATCTATCACTCGCTCCTTAATTTAGTACGTAGTAATAAATTATTAAAATCAATAATTAAATTAATAGTTAATAAGGAGAGGGAAATAAGAAAGGAAAAAAATATTGTTGTCTCTCTTTTTCGTCCTTGTTCAAACCCAGCATACACAAAAATGGCGATCGAGGTAAGATTGTACGAGGAAGTTGGAAGATGATTTGATTAAAAAAGTATTTGAAAATATATGGTCTGAGTTTACAAGATTAAAAAAGTATATAAATAGAAAAAAAAAAGAAAAGGAAAACATAATATAAAAAAAGAGATAATGGAGAAAACCCGAAACCACCCTTTGAAAAATGAGAAATTACATAGAGTTAACGATATTATTGACGGTATGTGCTAAAAGTGTGTCGGCTTTTAAACGTCATGTACCATTTTGATTGTTTTGAAACTTGAAACACTGAAATCGAGAGTGAACCGTTTATCATGTACTGTTCTTAAAATTTTCCCTAATGTTTTTGGTTATATTGATAGATTATTCTTGTGGAATATCTATAATTGTTCATGTAAATATATCTATGTGGAAGGATATAATTTATGATGTGATATTGTGTTGTTGATGATGATGTGTTGTGATATTGTGATTGTTGGATAAATAGCCAAACCGGGTTCCAAGCCATTAATCGAGTGATTGGTTGCGATTAAGATGTTATTTATCATTTTTGTGTTCTGATATTAAATAATCAAACCGGGTTCCAAACTTTTAATCGGGTGATTGGTTACGGTTATGATGCTATTTTTATTTTTATGATTTGTTATTGGACAGTCAAACCGGGTTCCAAGCCTTTGGTCGGGTGATTAATTGGTTACGGTTAGGAATTAAAGCTCTAGTCCGTTTGTCAATGTAGGTCATGGGAGATACCATATGGTATCTTGGACCCATGGGTACACATTTTGTTGTTGTAGGTCATGAGGGGTATTTTTTAATACCTGTGACTCATGGGTACATGTTAATTGAAAAAGTGTTGGATTTGTGGATTTAATTATTGATATATTTTGCTTTTGTGATATAATTGGATGTTAGAGGTTTTGTGTTAATTTTGAGATTTACTCATACCGGCTTTTTAACTTACCGGGTTTGTTGTTTACAACCCGGTGCACAAATTCATGGTGTAGGGGTTAGACATGTAGGTGTTGATCAGTGCAGGTTAAGGCGGAGGCATAGTGGCAGGGTTTTCAGTTTGTTGTATACTTGATCTTTTTATACTGGTAGACAGCATTAAATTCATTCTAGTGTTTTCATTTCTTGACTGTCAAGTTCATGTAAATAATGAAATGTAATATTAACTCGATGTTGAGTTGTGTTGACATTACATTTCTGAAATTTAGATTGGTCTTCTTTAAGTTGTTGATCAGGTCTTGGGAATTGTATTATTGTGAGTTATCATGCCCAAATTTTTGAAAATTTATCCCTCGAAAATTGGGGCGTGACAACGGATTTGTTACATGGCTGAATTTTTACGACTAATCTTAGTAAAATAGCGAATATATATATATATATTTTGAAATAGAGGTCATCCATTAATGAAGCTCAGCAAACATATATATATATAACATAGCGAATATATATATATATATATATATATTTTGAAATAGAGGTCATCCATTAATGAAGCTCAGCGAACAGTACAATAATGACATGCCCAAAGGGCCGTCAAAAAAAGTCATTATGCAGAACAACTATCCTAGTACGTTCCTCACACAAAACATACCAAAACACTCAGTCCAAGTATATCCACCTCTACGAAGATAAAACCAAAATAAAAAAAAATTAAAAACTCTAAAGCGTAATAAACTAAAACATCAGAGTTCTTATCTTCATGTTGATCTCCTGATCAAAATCAAGCTGGTATGATAGCGAATATTACAAAATTGAAAATGATATTGTTATCTGAATGATAGACATATATGATATATTTTTCATAACTAATACAAAATTTAGTGTACAAACTTCATAAAACATTATACACTTGGAATAAACCTTGATACTGGAAGAGCATAGATCATAATGCTTCTATTAAGTTGGTAGCAACTTGTAATACAGATTTTAAAGAAGATAGATCAAGAGTTTTATGTTATTTGATTAGAGTTGTTCTCAATCTCTTCGGTTGAGCAATTTGTTGTAATAACTCATACACAGCCTAAAACATAATAAAGATTGAGAACCAAAGATCCAACAAAGAAAATTGGGTAAAATATTGTATAGTCCTTGTGGTTTGAAGTCGACATATGTTTAGTCCTTATGGTTTTATTTTAATTTGAATAGTTCTTAAAGTCACGATTTTTCATCCAAATAGTCATTATGGTCTTTAACTGAGAAAATTGTTAGAATGACTATTTGGATGAAAAATCATGACTTTAAGGACTATTTAGATTAAAATAAAACCATAAGGACCATTTGGATATAAAAAATCGTGACTTTAAAGACTATTCAGATTAAAATAAAACCATAAGAACTAAACAGATGTCGACTTCAAACCACAAGGATTAAACAAATTTCAATTCAAGAAAATTCAAAACCAATAATTGAGAAGAACAACATAGATCAATCACCGGAGGAAATTGAATTGGGGTACTTTCGTAAATCAATTACTAAAAAAATAAATTTTAGTTTTTTTTTAAAGAGTTAATAGAAAACAAGCTTGGATATTTATCCAACCCAAGGACTAAAATATCGAGTGAAAAATTCGACTGTCTGAAATATAGCTACATCGACGGAAATATAGAAAAATATCAACATCAATAAAATTTGGAACGGTGAAAAGAGAATGTGAAGATATATTGACTGGTTATACATTATACTGTCTTTTATAGTGATCAAATGTCACCGTAGCAGGATTGGTTGAGGAGTTTGGGTATATTTGTGGCAACCAAGGTTTGATTCACATGATTTCGCAAAAATTTCGTGATTTATCAAAAATATTACGAAATTTCGATTATTTCTCACGGTATTATATTAGCATGTAAGGATAATTTTTCTAGGTCAAAAGAAAAAAAAAACGAAATTATCGCGATATTTCAACGAGTGGATTGTTGTTCCTCATCACAAGTCAATATCGCTGCTTTTGTCATTTGATCATCCATCATCAACAATCATCTTCCTCTTCTTATCCTTCTTAGCATTGAGAATTAGTCATACCAGTAGTTGATGTTGATGTTGATGGTGGTGGGATCCTTGAGCTCTTCTTCAAGGCGCACAACACCAAGACATCAGTGACACACAACTAATACTCTTGCATGAACCAACAGTTGTTTTGAGCAGCATCAGAGCCACCCTCGTATCTAAATTTCCTCTTCTTCCCAATAACACGACTTTCGATGTCCTCAGTCTTTCAAAACCAGGCCACTCCACGTTCCCGCGCAATCTTTCCAATCTAAGCGCTTGCTTTTGGGCTTGTTTTTGCATCGTGTGATGAAAAAAAATAGAGGCTCTCCATCCTCCATATTGGAACCGTCGTTGTCGTCCCAAACAACTCAGGTCCTTTTGCGTAAACATCAGCACACTCAGAGATCTCATTGGAGTTGAAGTGGTTGCCCATCGTGGCCCTATGGTGGAGAGAGTAACCCACAAGTTTTTCATGTCCAGGTGGGTAACCCATGATCCCAATTCAGCAGCCCTAGAGAGAGAGAGATTGTGAAAGTGGATTTTTAACGAAACGACAAATTGAGTATCAAACCCTAGACTAGAGAGAAAAGGGAATTCCAGAAAGGAGAAACTGAGTCTGGCTATATTTGTGGCAACCAAGGGACTTCTATAATCATACTCAAGTCCCCAGGCTTTGTGTCCTCTCAAAATATTTCTGCCTAACCAAAACTTTTGTCCTTTGATGTCATGGAACGTTTCTTGTTATGTTCATTGTTAGCAACTCAAGTCATTCTCCCAAGACTCTGTGTGAAATGTTATAAAGGACATTGGTTTCTGCTGATTACCTGAAATTGTTAAGTCTTACCAGATTCCTATCTACCTAGCTCAGTAGAAAAGGCTTCTTTAGAGTCTTTGTTGGGGAAAGCCGGAAGAAGCCATTAGTTGTGATTGATTCCAAAATTATATTTCATATCTAAACAAGCTTATGCTCATGGAATCCTCAAGTAGGAGAAGAATTTGGATACCATCATCCCATATCACAATCCCGGAATCCCCTAAACTGAACACTCCTTTATAATGCCTCGTCATTTTGGAATGAATTCAAATCGTTACATAAGATAGAAGCCTCAGAATCCAGCTTGAAGCTTCTTGTGTTGAACACCTTGGCAAACGATATTATTATTTTGAGCCCTCTGAGACCATCGAATCAGAAATTTAGATTTCATTTTTATTCCAAAGATGGTGAAACAGTCTTTTATCTTCATGTTACATTTTCTTTTTTATTTTGCTTTCATCTCGGAATATCAAAACATACACGCGCTGGAGTGGAAAAGAGAGCCTAGATTATTCAAATTAAAGCTCATCTTATTTTGCAGAACTCAGAATCCATTCATCTAACCTTCCTTTAATAAATTGGTGAAAGAATACCCCACTAGTACAAATGTCGCTATATCTCCTTTATCTTACTGATACATGGACTTTGTGGCATGTATGTATGACTTGAAACTTGTATCTCTGTATATGTTTGTTTTAACCTGCCTTTGATCTCTTCCATACAATAACCGTACCATAGAAATCAGATGATGCTAATAAGTTCTCTCCATGGTTCCAAGCAACCCCAATAACAGGAAATCGATGACCCTGCAGTTCACATATTTCAGTCATTTGGGTCGAATCTGAGAGAACAGAAAACTATTCCAATCTTGTATATAGAGAAGACAAACCTGTAACTTGTTAACACATGTATGCTTTGGCCGAGTTAAGTCGTAGAAGTAGACATTTGAATCCTCACTTCCGGCAACTAGGTATCATGCACATGACAATGTTAGCAAGAAACAGCCAGTGTAATTGGTCATATATTTGAGAGAAAATCAGATTGCCAGAAGTCAGCAGAAAATATAGTTGATTGCAACTCAGGCCTTGTCACAAATGTTCATCGTTTGTATACCATGTCATGTAGCTCGAAACATAACCTACTTCTACGAGTTCCAAACAATTTTGAATTTAGTAAACCAGATATTCTTCTGCATGCTTGATGAATTAATATAAGCTCTTGCACGCAATCATCCAAAGCAATGACTATCACTTGAAGAAAAACTTTACTTATGATACAGTGCACGTACCAGTTAAAAACGCACATTCTAGAAAGAACCTTAAAAGCACGCACAGAGAAAAGAAAAATATTGCTTTTTTAGACACGGATAGATATACAAAAGACAGACAGACGTGCACACCTATATATTCTCCTTTTTCAAGGGAAAGCAGAGGACAAAAAGAAGCCCGGATATTGTATATTCGTGGAGTTAATTTGAGTGAGCAACGAAGAGTCAAATAGCCTTGTATTTCCAGAGCAACACTATGACAAACAATCATCTTGTCAGTAAAAAAAGAAAACAAAGTAAAAAATCTTGAAACAAAAAAGTCAAGTTTTGCAACCAAACCTAAAGAAAGACAAACTTCCATCTTGAGTACATGTCAGCAACACAGGGCCACGAGCTAGCAGAGAAAAACTTCGGTACTCCACAGTTGTGACTGGAGATTTCTGTCTGCTGCTACTTCGATGCCGATGAGAGCGGGATAATAGTCCAGTGTGAGAATTCATACTGACAGAATATACACACCCCTACAACCAATTATCCAATAGACTACATCAGTAAAAGTTACCCAAGTTCATCAACAAAGAACTGCAAATCAATAAGGCAATAACACACCGTCCCATCTCCACAGAAAATGATCTGTCCAGTGTGAGCATGGTCCATAGCGGTAACCTGACTGTCGAATGATGTCTTATGAATGATCCTCCCGGTACTGAAATTGAAAACCTGATATATGAATGCAGACATACCACCAATCAAATCTAATCTATTAAACTACACACCAGAAAAGCCCAACACTAGAGAAATGACAAACTGAGTTTTTCACATACTTCGGATTGAGATGAATAAAACATATAACCTAGGCAACCAAATCAATTTTTTATTTTTATTTTTGGTTAGGGCTTGTGAATGCAAGTGCAAATTACGATTGTATTGATTGCATACCAATTGTAATCAGTCAGTTAACATCAAATAACTCTGTAGCTTAAAGCATCACAAATCCAGTTCCATATGTATTTGACATCCTGGATATAACACTAGTATATAATGCCATTTCAACAACATAATGTTAAGAATTTTGAGTAATTTAGGTCAGAATATATATAGATCACTTCAACAACATAATGTTAAGAATTTTGAGTAATTTAGGTTAATATATATATTTTGTGCTCGCCAAAACATCTTTGTAGTTCTCTTATGTTCAAAACTATATTACCTATGCTTTCCAAAAACACTCTCCATGTACTCCTCGATCGTGCAAAACCCATTTATTTTTTAGATTATCCTTTCAAATAGTCAAGCATAAGTGAAAATATTTGAGGATAACTGTGATTAAACAATTATAATTCTTTCATAAAGAAAAAATTGAAAACATTATTGTTGTTACCAGATGGCTTACTGATTTTGGATTTGCTTGATTATTAGAAGTATATTCTTTGAAAAAAAGAGTTAAAGGTGTGGATGTGGTAACACTGTACTGGGCCTAAAGGGCTGGTTAGCATAACTATATCCATCTCATTCAATTTACCTCCATAGTACAAGTTCCTTTGTTTGAAGCACAAGTAGAAAAGATGTTTCAAGCTTTCAGCACACATACAACTCCAATATTAACAGATATTCAATGAAGTCACATAAGCAGCTATATCTAAGTCCATAATATAACAGTATCCAACATGAAAGTATGAGCTGCAATATGCAAGAAAATATGGGGCAACAATAAATCAGGATGGCCCAGTAGATAATTGTGACATCATGTTTGAAACCAAAAAATCTCATTTTTTCTTTTCATTCAAAACAACAAGCGTAGCCGCTTAGGTATGCAACCCTTACCGCAATTTCTTTGTCTGCGTTGCCAACTGAAAGGAAGTTGTTATTTACCTGCATTAAAAAGATAAAGCATAAAACATACCTTAGAATTGCAGTATGGCACATCATAATCAAAATATACACAAGAAATGGTAAACAAACTCCCGAAAAATCATCCACTGAAAGTGAAGGGGAACAGGCATACTAGCTGATTGTAAATACGAAAAACAGCACTTGATTGAAAACATGGTGGATTCGAGTCCAATGAGGAAAAAAAACAAACAAAGTCATTAACAACTTGGGCTAAATAAAACAAATTGGATAAATGATTATGAAACACAAACTTCAAGCATGTATATTTACTAAATTATCTATCATAGAAAAGGACAGCGCCCTTTCAGAAAGGCTACATGTTCTTAAAGTTCGTGTACACTTACAGGGTGGAAACGAATACACAGTTGAGGAGTTCTTAAAGTTCATGTACACTTACAGGGTGGAAACGAATACACAGTTGAGGAGAAACTCCATATATTACTCGTATGCATACACCTTTTGATATCTCCCATACTCTCACAGTTTTATCCATTGATGAGGATGCAATGTACTGATTGTTTGACGAGAAATCAAAGTCTGAAAATAAACAAGAACATGATGTTTAGGACAAAGCCTATGCAAGGAAAATGGGAAGACTATGACTTCAATTATTGAATCTTCCAACATAACTAGATTTCTAAATTAACACCAAGGAATCATATGTCATCATTATAGGTTGTATTGCCACACAGAATCCCAATTGATAATCTAAGGGATTATCTAGAATCTACTGCGGAAATAACGTTGACCTCATAACCAAGCAGAGATGGCGATGCTGGAAACATAACCTCAGAACAATGGAGTTAATGTTTAATCATTTGAATCACTGTGAACAATTGTGATGTTTCAGTTGACCTAAGGCCTAGCACTTCTCAGAACTACTTTTCTAGAATGTTCACTTGTACTAAACTGCTAAGGCCTAGCACTTCTCAGTACTACTTTTCTTCTTTATACCACTTTGAATATAACAACTAAATTTTTGGCCATACGAATATACTTCTTAGTGGAGGCAATAAACTTAGAAACATACATGCTAATACAAAAGTAAGAGAAAAACTAATAGTAAAAATACCAGTCAATCCAACCTGTAACATCTTTGGAGTGACCATTCAGATGCTTGAGAATTGAAGGAGGATCAGAGACGGTGCATACAGTCAAGGTTCCATCTGATGCTCCATATGCAAGCAGATCTGAGCTCATGTGCCCAAACTTCAAAACAGTAACTGTACATAGCAACCAATGAGGTTCATTTTTTGGAAAAAAAAAACAAACAAACAAACATACATCTTCACTTATTTTCTTAATATACAAAATTACCAGAAGCTCGGCACTGGTCGAAGATGCATTGCATTCCTACAAACGAGTACGCAGGCTGTTCACCCCGTCGATGTGGACGGTCGGTATCACTAGTAGTCGAGCTAAAACTTCTACGAGATGAAAGTATACTGGGACTATGCAAATCCTGCAAAGAAACAGAGCTCCACTCATTACAATTCAAGCCATTTAAAAGAAACTTTCGCAACTGAAACTGAGGCTGCATTGCATCATACCCTGCCAGGAGTCCAGCTCTCGACCTCGTATAAAAGTGCACGCGGACTCGGAGGTTGAATCCATCGCCCGCTGATGCATCAATCAGCCTGATGTCAGCAATACGAATTTAACACAAATTCAAAGCACTGAATAAAAATCTAGAAAAGCTTGAGATGAGTTTTGATGAAGACTGTACCTGTTTCCCGGAGTGGTCTGCAGGCTCGGAGTCCGGAGACTATCCTTGTCCCAGTTCCTAGGCCTCCGAATGAAGTTCCGGAACGCCACGTAGCCCCTTCCATTGCATCTCCAGTCCTTTTGAAATCCACAACAACTCTGAGACTCAATTCACAGCAAAAGATGAATGAAATGTTACGAAGAAGAAGCTTACGAGGTGGCGATCAATGGAGGACGGCGACTTGCGGGAGAAAAGAAGGCGGCGAATGCCGATGTATTCGGGATCGGAGTCTGCGGGGCAAGGTTGGAGCAGGCACATCAGCAGGTCGGGATCGGGATGCTTCTTCTTCTTCTCCTCGTCATCGATTTGTTTCTGCGGTGAAGCACCGCCGTCAGCGACACCGTGATTCGTGTCGTCTTTCTCTTTCTCTTCGTCCTCCGGATCGCCACCGCCATTTTTCTCCGCCATCTGGATTCGCAAATGACTTTGGCTACGTGTCTCTCTCCCTGGCTTAACTAAAAGAGTGTGAGAGCACAGCTTTGACGTTGACTTTGGCTCTTTTCTTTCATTTTCTTTTTAATTCAAGTTTCTTTTAACTGTTTAGGTAAAGTAATTTTAATTTTTAAATAAATTTTAAAATGATAAGAATTATGTATTTTGTCACAACACGCGCGACTCAATATTTTGTCCATTATAAATTTATAAGGCCAAGTTCTCTTTTATAGTTTTTCAACTCTTTTCCTAACGGTCGAGCAATTTCGCTCCTTCTTAAATGAGTATGAAGGAATATCAAGATAATGACCAGATGCGCCCATAAAACACCGATGTAATGACATTAATTTCTTCTTTTAATGTTTAATAGTATGAAAGGTTTAAGATTATTCTATCCTAGTAAAAAAACAAGAATTAGTATTTAAACTAACCTCAAGATTTTGAGAAGAAACTAAACCTCAGTTAAAGAAAGGGTGATGCTATTAACACATTATTTGTTGCTATTAACATACCTTATCTATTTTTTCATCCACACATTTCAATTTTATTTACAATATTCGTCGCTTGAAATTGTTTTATGATTGGCTATCATCATAAATGGGCTGTGTTAATAACAAAAAAATGTGTGTTAATCATCATAAATGGGCTGTGTTAATAACAAAAAATGGTGTGTTAATAGCAACACCTTAAAGAAACTGATAATGTTGTCTATTTTTTTTTGTTACAAAAAGTGTCTATAAGGCACAAACAAAAGAAAAGCAAAGACTAGATGTTAAAATAGTTGCCAGCTCTCCTACTTTTAGAAACAACGCGCAAGTCATCTAAGAATGCATTAGCAGCATGAGCAGGAAGGCTGTCAAAACAGACAAGGCCAACCTTATAAGAAATGTTGCATTTAGCTAAGGAATCAGCAGTAGTTACATTTTCTGAAGATATGAGATAAGGTGACACTCTCCATCTTGTTCAAAAAGCTATTGCATCTCTGAAGAAGAGATCCCAAAGGATGATTGCCAAACTCAGAGTTATTCATCAGCTGAACCAAGATTGCAGAATCAGACTCAATGATAAGGTTCTTGATATTCAAGCTGACAGCAAGCTTCAAGCCCTGAAAAAGACCACAAGCTTCAGCATCCAAAATTTCTCCAGCTCCAAGATTAATTTGGAAACCACTGATCCAATCACCATAATGATTCCAAATGACACCACCAGCACCAATTTTACCAATAGGAGATACTCTAGTTCCATCAATATTGAGCTTGAAAAATTTTTCAGGAGGCTTTTTCCAAGCATGCATAGTATAGCTGAAAATGTAACTGTCATTGGATTTCAGTTTAGACTTTCTCCATTCCAAAGCATAGTCCCAGATGATCTTTTTGAAACCAATAGGAAAAACAAAACCAGGTTCAAAAACTTGCTTGTTTCTCCACTTCCATATAAACCAACAGATGAAAATGAAAAGACACTTCCAGCTAACATTTTCCTAAATAACAATCGGGCATTGCATCTGAGCATTAATCCAACTAGGTCAATCTAGGGAAAAGAATTATCAATGCAAACAGGTTTATTGAAAGCTCTCCATATAATTTTAGCTCTAGGATAGTCTCTCAGCAGGTGCAATAAAGTCTCATCAGCAGAGTGACAAATGGGACAAGAAGGGCTAGAAGTAAAGCCTCTGGTAGCATGTTGAACATTGGTGAGCAGCTTTTTATGAAGAATAGTCCACAAAAAGGTCTTGAGTTTAGGGGGAAGGTCAAGCTTCCACATAGCTTTCCATTAAGGGTTCACAGGATCAGAAGAATCAAAAATAGAGTTATAGGCAGACTTCATTGAAAATTGGCCATTAGAAGTAAAACACCAAATTCTAGTATCATCACCACTCTCACTAAAACCAGTTGGCACATTAACAATAAGATTAAAAATTTCTCTAGGGAGCACAGACAACAGAAGCTCCACATCCCAACCCTCAGCATTCCAGAAATTACTAATCACAGCATCTTCAAAAATAACAGCAGAAGGGAGAGCAGAGTTAATAAGGGCTTAAGACAAGAGCCAAAAATCGTACAAGAATTTAATAGAATTGCCATTTCCCACACGCCATTTTAAGTTCTTTTTGATCAGCTCAGCTCCATGCATATTACCTCTCCAAGTAGTAGAAACATCAGAAGGAGGCTTATAATCATTTCCAAACAAACAACCATGTTGAAGGTATTTAGCATAGAACACATTAGCCCAGAGACCATTATCATGTTGGAAAATTCTCCAACCAATCTTAGAGAGCATAGCCTGATTCATATCAGCAGTTTTCTTAATCCCTAATCCACCTAAATACGTAGGTTGACAGATAGTGTCCCAGTTCACAAGATGAACCATTTTCTTGTTTTCAACATCACCCCAAATGAAGTCTCTATTTAGTTTATCAAGTTTGTCACAAAGACTAACGGGAAACTTAGTTGTTTGCATTGCATACATAGGAATAGCTGAAGTAACTGATTGCATCAAAGTAAGTCTACCAGTAAAGCTTAAAACCTTAATTTTCCATTTAGAGAGCCTTTTTTGAACTTTGTCAAATAAACCAGCATAAGTGCACTTATTGACTCTATCATGAATGAGAGGCATACCTAAATACTTGCCAAGATCACAAGTGAGAGGGGATCCACACACATTGCTGATCAAAGAAGCAGTAGACTTGGAAGTGTTGAGTGAGCAGAAAACTAAAGATTCTCAAAACTCACAGTTTGTCCAGAGAGAGCACAAAAATTATCCAAACAAGTCTTGACAAGGGAATCTTGTTGTGAAGAGGCTTCAGCAAACAGGATAAGATCATCAGTAAAGAAGAGATGTGAAATTTTAGGTCCGGATTGAGATGCGAAATTTTAGGTCCGGATTGAGATGCGAAATTTTAGGTCTAGATTGAGATGCTTTAACAGCTTTCCAGTAGGCATAATCAACTGCATATTGAATTAAATGAGAAAGCTTTTCCATACACAAAACAAAGATATATGGAGAGAGAGGGTCACCTTGCCTAATGCCTCTCTTGGCCTGAAAGGATTCAGTCAACTCACCATTGAAACTAATTTGATAACCAATAGAAGTGATGCAATGCATAATCAGTATTGCATTGTGGGGGAGTTATTTTTGGAAACCTAAAATCAGCTTCACATTCTCTCTCCTCCCTCTCCCGACCTCCTCCCGCACTCCGTTTTTCCCCAATCGATTTCTCCCTCATTCGGCCACCAAACCGGACGCCACCAGTCCCGTTCGGTTTGCACAGACCTCCTCTCCTTTTTTGGAGTAGTCCCGCCCGCCATCGCACTACCTGGAAGTCGCCACGGAGTGGTGGAGCTGCTGCGGTATCGCTGAAAAACTGGCGATTTTGGCGGCGTTTCGGGTGAGAGTTTGGTGAGTCTTGCTCCTCTCCTTCCTCTAGTGATGTTTATACGTCTTTAGTGATCTGAAAACCAAGTTTTGGTGTCGGTTTTGCAGATTTTATTTTTGGTTTTATTTTGGAGTTTCGGGGCGTTTTCAGGCCGATCCCGGCCGAACCAGTCAAAACATCAGGTATTAAAGTTGTTCACCATACTTCAATCTACAAATTTTATGTTGTGAGTCTCCTAATTCAGAAGTTTTGGGGTGGCGCGTGGGGCTCACTCGCCGCCGCTTGTGGTGGCGCGTCCGGCCGAGTTGTGGCCTTAGTTTCATGTGGTTAGCTAGTCCTTGCTACTGTGATCATGTTGAGTGATAGTTTGGCTAAGTTTTGAGCAAGGATTGCATGTTAGGACTTAGGTTTTTTTGTTTTGGCTTGGTTGAGTTTGAGTTTAGGTTTTGAAGATTTGAGACAACTCAATTGTGTCGTTGAGTTCAATGACTTTGGGAAATTGTTCTCCCTTGAGCTAAGGGTTAGTTTAAGGGTATTGTGTTATCCTTTAGTATTTTGGTTTCTAAGGTTTTTAATTAGGCGATTTTAGGTGAATTGTGATTTTGTGTTGGCTTGCCTTCATTGTGTTGGGGCCTCGCAGCGGGATTTCAAGGTGAGTAAATCTCACCAAGGTTCATGTTTGAACCAAATTTTATTATGGTCATGTGAAGATGATAATGATTATGATGTTTAAATTAATACTATGCTTTTAATTGTTTTAAAATATATGAGCTTGATCGTCAACGGCTCATATATAGGTAAGATAAAACAAGTTTTCCTAATTATTGATAAGTTATTCCTGTGGAATAATATTTTTATTGTTCATATAATTATATCCTTGTGAATGATATAATCATAAGATGTGATCTTGTGTTATGATGATTGTTGGATAAATAGCCTAGCTGGGTTCCAAGCCTTTAATCGGGTGATTAGTTACGGTTAAGATGCTATTTATCATTTTTATGTTTTGAAATTTGACAGTCAAACCGCGTTCCAAGCCTTTGGCCGGGTGATTGGTTGCGGTTAGGAATAGAGCTCTAGTCCGTCTGTCAGTGTACGACATGGGAGATACCTTATCGTATCTGGGTCCCATGAGTACATAATTGTGTTGTTGTAGGTCATGAGGGGTATTTCATCAATACCTGGGATTCATGGGTACATGTTATTTGAAAGAGTGTTGAAATTGTGGATTTATTCAATGATATAATTGCTTTTGTGAAATTTCTAGATGTGAGAAATGTTGTTTTAATTTTGAGTTTACTCATACGGGTTTTTTAGCTTACCGGGTGTCAGGCCCCGCCCCGAATTTCACCCTGAAACCTGAGGTGAGTCCTGCGGGGACCACCTCCAAGGAAAACTTACCGAAGGACTCGGCAAACCTCCCTTAAAAATGGACAACCCTAACCCGGAAAAATTAAAGAACACTTAACCAATAATATAATTTCTTCAACTTAATCCAAATAAAATAATACACAGATATTTTTCCGAAAGTATTCAGAGCTATTACAAGAAATACAGCGGAAGCTACTAGAAATCCTAGTGATTAAACAGAAGGCCTACTGGTGAACAATAGTGGAGAAATGAGTAACTATGCCTCGTCGCTTCCTTCTAGACCCCACCCGAACTCTGCAGACTGGGCATTTAAAAACGAAGGAAAAGCCCAGGGGAAAATATTTCATCACGTCAGAGTAAGTGGACAAAAATGTAATTTCAACAACAACAATAATATTTTCCCAATAAATTATCAATGGAAACGACTAGTTCTGGCTAGTCCCCAAATCATAAACAAAACAGCCTCTCAGGCTCAATCTATAAAATATATATATTTCAGTATGTATTAACCACTCGTATGCTCCATGTATGTTATCTATGAATAAGCTTTAAATTAGATAGTCACACCAGGCTAATACGATTGCGTCTAACGCTTACGTCGCTCCATACTGACATTTTTCCTCAGAATGGAGGATACAAGGCCGAGTGGTTTAAATACGTGCACACTCCTTGTACGATTTCTATGAATGAATGGAAAAACATAAAATAATTTCAACAAGTAGAAAATCGTACAAGGCTACTACTCTCGTGTCTAACGCTCACGTCACCCCAACTGGCATTCGTCCTCAGAATGGGGGCCATCACGTATATAGCTAGCTAGCATTCTCTCTCATACATACTATTCTCGGAATTTTGCCTCGAGTATAATCGCAGAAAATCTATTCTCAATTGTGGGAAATAGAATATCCAATAAAGGAAATTTACTTAACAATAAAACAATTCAAACACATTATATAAAACAAAAGTCCACTCACAACTTAGGCCTAAGCCTGACGTCGGTCGGAGGTCTCCTCTACACTAGCATCCTCGCGTCCTGTTCCAAACATAAATAATTCCTTAAAATAAAACACTGACAAAACATGCATAATTAAATATGCTTCGCGCTCAACCAAGCCTAACACTTCAAAATCTTAAATCCACTGCCAACCTCAAAACTCCACAAATTTTACCGACATTCTCAAAATCACTTTCCACCAAATAAAATCCAATGGCCGGATTATAAATTAATAATCCGCCAAAAATACTTAACGTCAACAAATATCAAAACTATCCGAAACTCCTCCAAAAATTCTAAAACTTATTCCATTAAACTCCTCACATTTTTCTCCACCAAAAACATTTTCTTGGCGGCGGCGTGCCGGAGGCGGCGGCCGGCGACCAATTCTGGCGACCTCCGATGGTCACCAAATTTTGACAGCATCTTCCTCTCAACCTCCTCTAAAACATTCCTAACTACCACAAACTCCAATTTTAAGCCTAAGCACATCAATCGAACACAAATACACAAAAAGCCCTAGAAATTTCAAATTCTGATTTCTCCTTACCTAGCTCACGACGGAGCGAGCCCTTTGGAGGGATTGCAGCACGGGAGGAGAGCTTCCTTTTGGGCTATGGCTCGTCGAATATGGCGGCCGGAGGAGGGAGTTCCAGCGAGAAATCGGTTTCGGCAGCCGGGGCTTTCGGGCGGCGTTTCTCCCTCACGGCGGCGCTAGGGAGGCTGCCACCGGTCTAGAAATGCAGCTGAGAGGGAGACCGATCGAACGGGACCGGTCCGGCGGCGAACGGAGGTCGGACGGCGGCGGACGGGTGGCGGGAAGAAACCGGGCAGAAAATGGGTCGGGAGCGGGAGAGAACCGGAAGGAAGAGGGAGAAAAAGAAACTGGGCTTGGGCCCGATCCGGGTCCAAGTCCTTAAATAACCCAACTTCAAAAATTCAACACCCCGAAAATAATACCCCAATAAAATTACCTTTTACTAGCAAAAATTACCATTTTTTACCGTCGTCAAAATTTATTCCTTAGAATAATCCCACAAAATAATCGTCCCCTACCCTCTCTGGGGATCAATTATATTTTACACTTAACGACGATCACGGTAAAAATTCTTATTACCACTATGCCAGTAGCAAAGGTAAAAATTAAGATTCGGGGCGTGACAATTCTCCCCTCCTTAAAAAAAATTCGTCCTCGAAATTTACAAACTCGCTACTCAAAGAGATAAGGATACTGTTGCCTCATCTGCTCCTCTGACTCTCAAGTAGCTTCTTCTACTTGGTGGCTTCTCCAAAGCACTTTGACGAGCTGAATTGACTTGCTCCTAAGCACTTGCTTCTTCCGATTTAGAATCTAAATCGGCTCCTCTTCATAGGACAAATCATTCTGCAGACTAATCGGCTGTTCTTCCAACACATGAGAAGGATCGGCAATATACTTGTGAAGCATGGATACATGAAACACATTATGTATCCTGGACAACTCCGAAGGCAAAGCTAACTGATAGGCAAGAGAGCCAACTCGCTCTATTATCTCATAAGGACCAATATACCTCGGACTAAGCTTCCCACGCTTGCCAAAACGTACTACCCCTTTCCAAGGAGATAGTTTCAGGAACACCCAATCACCTACTTGAAACTCCAGGTCCTTCCTACGGACATCGGCATAACTCTTTTGCCTACTCTGAGCAGCCTTGAGTCTATCTCTGACCACCTTGATCTTCTCATTTGTGTCTTGGATAATCTCTGGACCACAAAACTCTCTTTCTCCGACTTTATTCCAACATAATGGCGTACGACACTGTCTCCCATAAAGTGCCTCAAAGGGAGCCATACCGATACTCGAATGGAAGCTGTTATTATAGGCAAACTCCATCAAGGAAAGGTTCTTATCCCAACTATCCATAAACTGCAAGGCACAAGCTCTCAGCATATCCTCCAAAGTTTGGATAGTCCTCTCTGATTGCCCATCAGTCTGAGGATGAAAAGCAGTGCTGAAATGTAGTCGGGTACCTAAAGCTGCCTGAAGAGCTCTCCAAAATTTAGAAGCAAATCTAGGATCTCGATCTGACACTATGGATTCAGGCACGCTATGAAGTCTGACAATCTCACTCACATACAGCTCAGCCAATTTATCCAGTGAATACTTTTTCCTCACCGGCAAGAAATGAGCAGATTTAGTGAGTCTATCCACTATCACCCAAATACCGTCATGTCCATCACGAGTACGAGGTAAACTGAAGACAAAATCTATGGTGATGTGGTCCCACTTCCACACTGGAATAGGCAACGGCTCAAGCAAACCTGAAGGTTTCTGCCTTTCAGCTTTCACCTACTGACAAATCAGACACCTACTCACAAAAGCTGCAATTTCCCAATTCATGTTAGGCCACCAATAATAATCCTTCAAAGTCCGATACATCTTTGTACTACCTGGATGAGCAGCATACGCATAACTATGAGCTTCCTCCAAAATCTCAATGGCCATGGCTGCAGTAACCGCATCAAGAAAAGTCGGGTAAATGCCACCGACCATCTTATCTGCATAAACCCCGCCAAGAGCTCCAACAAACATGTGAATCCTGGTCCTCTCATCAGGAATCAAATAGGGCACATGGTAGCTCAGGGAAGTGAACCTCTGCTCAAACTCGATGACACCCTCATCATCCCCCTTCTTCATGTTCAGGAAGTCTGACTGAATCCTGATACGCTGAGCGTGACTGAAATACTGACCCAAGAAGAGTGTCTTAAACTCCTCCCAAGTCATGTCTTAAGCACCACCACGATTTCTACTAGCAAGGATCCACCAGTGATGCGCTGAGTTATCCAGAAAAGTCACTATCATCTTCACTTTCTTTTCTTCCGGCAGGTCAGTGCTCTCAAAAGCCATTTCCATCTTATCTAACCAAGTGTGCGCATCGAGGGGTCCCTTGGCGCCCTTGAACTCAATTGCACCAGCATCGAAGACATCCTTCTTCTTCACAGACCGAGGCTGCTGAACTCTATCTAACACACCTCTCAGCATGCTCCCAATCGAATCAACCAATCCTCTAACCTCAACACCCTCACTGGCGTTGGTCGAGGAAGCTACACGGGGTCGGCGCCTAGGAGGCATAGTACCTGAGGAAGAAGATATTAAGTAGTCTGTCCATAAGACTAACAAAACTATCACACATACCCAATAACACATAGTATCAAAAGCAGAAAACTGCCGATAAATCCGCCGCGGTCGGACCATCACTCTATAGACACTATGGCTACTTAGGCAAATACGATAGTGAGTAGAAAACAGAAGATGAAACCTAGAGCTCTGATACCAACTGTCAGGACCCGCCCTGAATTTCACCCTGAAACCCGAGGTGAGTCCTACGGGGACCACCTCCAAGGAAAACTTACCGAAGGACTCGGCAAACCTCCCTTGAAAATGGACAACCCTAACCCGGAAAAATTAAAGAACACTTAACCAATAATATAAATTCTTCAACTTAATCCAAATAAAATAATACACAGATATTTTTCCGAAAGTATTCAGAGCTACTACAAGAAATTTAGCGGAAGCTACTAGAAATCCTAGTGATTAAACAGAAGACCTACTGGTGAACAGTAGTGGAGAAATGAGTAACTATGCCTCGTCGCCTCCTTCTAGACCCCACCCGAACTCTGTAGACTGGGCATTTAAAAACGAAGGAAAAGCCCAGGGGAAAATATTTCATCACGTCAGAGTGAGTGGACAAAAATGTAATTTCAACAACAACAATAATATTTTCCCAATAAATTATCAATGGAAACGACTAGTTCTGGCTAGTCCCCAAATCATAAACAAAACAGCCTCTCAGGCTCAATCTATAAAATATATATATTTCAGTATGTATTAACCACTCGTATGCTCCATGTATGCTATCTATGAATAAGCTTTAAATTAGATAGTCACACCAGGCTAATACGATTGCGTCTAACGCTTACGTCGCTCCATACTGACATTTTTCCTCAGAATGGAGGATACAAGGCCGAGTGGTTTAAATACGTGCACACTCCTTGTACGATTTCTATGAATGAATGGAAAAATATAAAATAATTTCAACAAGTAGAAAATCGTACAAGGCTACTACTCTCGTGTCTAACGCTCACGTCACCCCAACTGGCATTCGTCCTCAGAATGGGGGCCATCACGTATATAGCTAGCTAGTATTCTCTCTCATACATACTATTCTCGGAATTTCGCAGAAAATCTATTCTCAATTGTGGGAAATAGAATATCCAATAAAGGAAATTTACTTAACAATAAAACAATTCAAACACATTATATAAAACAAAAGTCCACTCACAACTTAGGCCTAAGCCTGACGTCGGTCGGAGGTCTCCTCTACACTAGCATCCTCGCGTCCTGTTCCAAACATAAATAATTCCTTAAAATAAAACACTGACAAAACATGCATAATTAAATATGCTTCGCGCTCAACCAAGCCTAACACTTCAAAATCTTAAATCCACTGCCAACCTCAAAACTCCACAAATTTTACCGACATTCTCAAAATCACTTTCCACCAAATAAAATCCAATGGCCGGATTATAAATTAATAATCCGCCAAAAATACTTAACGTCAACAAATATCAAAACTATCCGAAACTCCTCCAAAAATTCTAAAACTTATTCCATTAAACTCCTCACATTTTTCTCCACCAAAAACATTTTCTCGGCGGCGGCCGGTGACCAATTCCGGCGACCTCCGATGGTCACCAAATTTTGACAGCATCTTCCTCTCAACCTCCTCTACAACATTCCTAACTACCACAAATTCCAATTCTAAGCCTAAGCACATCAATCGAACACAAATACACAAAAAGCCCTAGAAATTTCAAATTCCGATTTCTCCTTACCTAGCTCACGACGGAGCGAGCCCTTTGGAGGGATTGAAGAACGGGAGGAGGGCTTCCTTTTGGGCTATGGCTCACCGGATATGGCGGCCGCAGGAGGGAGTTCCGGCGAGAAATCGGTTTTGGCAGCCGGGGCTTCGGGCGGCGTTTCTCCCTCACGGCGGCGCTAGGGAGGCTGCCATCGGTCTAGAAATGCAGCTGGGAGGGAGACCGATAGAACGGGACCGGTCTGGCGGCGAACGGAGGCCGGACGGCAGCGGACGAGCTGCGGGAAGAAACCGGGCAGAAAATGGGTCGGGAGCGGGAGAGAACCGGAAGGAAGAGGGAGAAAAAGAAACTGGGCTTGGGCCCGATCCGGGTCCAATTCCTTAAATAACCCAACTTCAAAAATTCAACACCCCGAAAATAATACCCCAATAAAATTACCTTTTACTAGCAAAAATTACCATTTTTTACCGTCGTCAAAATTTATTCCTTAAAATAATCCCACAAAATAATCGTCCCCTACCCTCTCTGGAGATCAATTATATTTTACACTTAACGACGATCACGGTATAAATTCTTATTACCACTATGCCAGTAGCAAAGGTAAAAATTAAGATTCGGGGCGTGACACCGGGTTTGTTATTTTACAATCCCGGTACACCAATTATTAGTGTAGGGGTTAGACCTGCATGTGATGATCAACAGGGTTGAGGTGGAGACTTAGCGCCAGGGTTATATTTGGCTTTTGTTATACTACTCTGTATAGTTTTGTTAATCGGGTAGATAATATTAAGATCATGAGGTTGTTCTCATGTCCTTGTATTTCAAGTTTATGTAAATAAGGAAGTGTAATATTTAACTCAGTGATGAGTTGTATGATATTACTTTTCCGTTATTGAGTTCTAGATGTTTGGTTTTGTTATTATAACAGGTTGAGATATTTATATTTAAGTTAGATTATGCCTCAATTTTTGAAATTTATCATTCTGAAATTGGGGTGTGACAGTAGCAGCCCCAAAAATTTCGTTGATAAACTCAGGCCAGAATGACGTCAAAGCACCATTACATTAGACAATTAGCTCACTTATTCAAGTGAGCTTAGCAGATGATTAAACTAGATACAAAACAAGATACCAAAGAAACATAATAACTGGGGCCAAGGCACTCAATTGCGGTACTCCAAGCCTCATGAATCCATCTAGCTGCAGCTAGCTTGCTCAGTCTGCCAAGCTATCCAAAACACCACGACTTAAGCCATAGTCATATTGAAATTAGACTCATAGGCCCAATTCCAAAATTGACCTTTTTTGGGCTTGAGATCAAACCCAGGCCCAAGACCCTGAGTCCAATCCTAAACCCTAGCAGGTATGCTCCTCCTCTCGTCAACCACCGTCATCAGCACTGACAGCGCCCATGATTGATCAGCCGCTAGCATCCACGACATCTTCATCAGTTCGTCTGACGGCTACCAGACTTCTTTCGCTGGCACCACAATCGTCAACGTTGGCAGGTTGACCACCATCTCTTCAGCCATTTGCCCCTTACCATCAAGCGCATCGACCTTGTCAAGTTGAGCACCGATCGGATTTGCTACCATCTCTTGATCCCGATCATCGGATCTCGATGTCGATGGAATAAGAACCATCGATTTTCTTCCATTAGAAATGTTCTCCCCAGCAAAGAGCAACCGCGGGTGGAGGCTTAGTATGGCTGGGATCTCGTGATCGTCGTTGCTTCAGAGGATCGCTCTCCTTTGAACGGCCGTCGTCGATAACTCGCTACTGGATGGTCGGGGAAACACGTTGTTTCTCACCGCCGCTAGTAGAGATCTGGTTTTAAAACCTAAGAAGCTTCCTGAAAGGCGGAGCATCTCTTCAAATTTAGTCCTGAAACTACTACTATATACCCTAAGAAAATCTGAATATGAAGTTTCTGTATTGATTCCTCGTGGTTGTTTTATAAGATTTGAGTCACATTATCTATAAACATGGAAAATATAGGAAATCACAAATTTAGTCGCATCTAACTTCTTGCAGTTTTTTTTTCCCTATCAATTAGATAGTTTTTTTTTTTTTTTTGGATAGCTAGAATCACAAATTTTGACTTGAGAAACCATGGTGAGGTTGAAAGGACTACAACACCAATGCCATCATCCTTGCACTTGAAGCCAATGTGGAAGATTCAAGTCTCTACCCAAGTCATTTGGGACTCGGATGTGTCTCTCATAACAAACTACTTCATTTGTTGTAATGCTGAAATTTCGAGTCATCTTTGTAAGTTGTAACCTATATAACCATGGCTGTCATCTTTTCCTGTAGCAGATGATATGGTAATATTTAATTCCTTCAAAGTTGACCAAAAAAATATATAAGCGATGCAGGGATCTGCAGCAAGCGGGAGAATCACCAACGCGCATAAGGTGACAATGATTACATGCTATGGTTTGAGAAAGTAAATGTCCTCAAACTGCTAAAAAAATTCTTCTGCCACCTATGTGGAGGAGTATCCTTTCTCATATGGAATTTTCCGAGTTCATATGGGATTTCCCTTTCAATCTCTAAACACAAAAAGACATATTTAACGCACTCAAAAATTGAATACTTATACAAAAAGAGATGACATTTTATTCTCGAGCAACATGATATTTCTAATCGGCTAATCCTAACATCATGATTGAGCACTTGTAGAATCATCAACAGGATGGTAGTATCTGTTGAAAAACCACATAGAGTCGGCTTCCACTGCATATCCATCTTGGTTACGGTGCCAACTGTAGTAAGCATGGGTTCTGTTCTTGATGCCAAATGTGGCATGACCGAAACTGGCCTCTCTAAAAGCCGAGTATGCTGGCTGTGGTTCTGTCATACTGCACCACAAAACAGAATTGAAACACTGAATCAGAAAAAAAATTAAAACCAAATGTATCATGCATACTGTATACTTACTTGGTAGCTAAGCCTTCAATATTTCCTCCATCACCAATGGTGATGTACACAGGTGCAGACTGATCTTTCACGGGGACACAAATACCGTTCACAATGTTATATGCAATGTTGGAAATACGCTCCTGTGGTATATCCAAATCAACTTATCAGACGGTTTCATGATTCTTGTTCATTAATGGAGAATGGTAAAAGGTAAAGCATATGCAGGACATGTTTATTAAAAATTTGACAAAGAGTAGTTTTCCTTGAAAGGGTTTCCTGTAAATTATCAAAAACTAAAATGCTTGATAATTAGGAAGAGTTGGATTTCAAAACCTTGCTGATTACCAACTTATTTTACAGATAGCATTCACCATCAGAAACAACTGAAACTATGAGATTAAAATAAATGACGAGTACTTACAGTTCGTTCATAAGCATGAACATGACCAGAAAATACCACGTCAACTTTGTACTTCACAAACCAAGCCTCATACATCACTCTCATGGTCTCTCCTTCCATGTAGTGGTAATTGTAGCTATTATACCATGGGGAGTGCAGTAAAACAATCAGCCATGGGGTCTCAGTCCTGTTAACTTTTGGTAGCTCCTCCTCCAGCCACGAGTACTGAGGAGTGTATTTACCTAAGGATATATGGAAATGATGTGTCAAATGTAATTTTTAAGCAATGGGCATACAACTGTATAGAGGATCTTGCTTACTAGTTGATTAAAAATTTATGGACACAATAAAGTTCTACTGTGTTTAGCTGACTATTTAAATGATACAATGGTCATCAGGAAATATCACCGCTAGATATCAGTTTAGCAATCAGTTCAAATGTTTAAGAAAACCAAAAGTTGAAACATGTCGTTAAGAGAGAACTAAGAACAGTTATGACCAGAAACGCTATGTCAAATGCCATGATAACAACAGGTTAACAATTTCAGCTTGATGAGGAATATAAGAGAAAGAGAGAAAGATTTAACAAATCGACGGCATATCTAGTTGTGTTTGCTAGTTTGTTTGCAATTGACAATTCAGATAAGGATTTCCAAATTTCATATTCATGATTAAACATGGAGGAGCATTTGCTGCATATTGGAGACAAGCCTTGGCATCAGTTAAGTAAAAACAACAAGCTTATAATCTGCTATATTTCCTTACCATATGCTGAATATGAAGATAAGACTATAATGTGTGCCGAAGCTCTCTTGATAGAGTACCAAAAAGGGGCAGTACTCCCTGATGCCTTAAATGGGGTACGATACCGGTTAGTGAAAGGCTTCCATGGTTTAGTTTCACCCTGCAAAAATATGAACAATATTAAAAATAATCTCTTAGAAAAATAATTCATAAAATAATATTTCCGGAATTAGAAAATGAATTCACATAATCAGCACATTCTGGGTAAATAATTAGAACATGGAAGACTAGAGCTCTACCTAAAGTTACAAAACTTGAACATAATTGAGGAAGATGCTTATTCTAAGCTAATTTGCTATAATAGGTTATAGTAGAGAACCTCATATCACTCTTTTGGTTGCTGAATGTGAGGATCATTCTTATAGGTGGGATTCAGAATTTAGCACACACATTATACACACAACATTTTGGTTAAATGAAGACAAGAAAGAGGATATCATCTGTAATAATTGTAATATAAGTCCCCGGGAAAACATCAGGTTACCTTTTGATTAAAAAATGAATGCTTCAGTGACAAAAGCAAGGGAGCTAGAATTTAATGGAAGAGGGAACATGTATTATTTTAAACAAATGATCTTGTCTGTAACAAAATATTATAAATTAAGGTAATAAGATTAATTTCAAAGTAGCCTAATGTCTTATCAGATGCTTACAATTTTTGGTTCAAAATCAAGTTCATGATTCCCTGCAGTCCATATCCAAGGTTGATAAGCAGCAATTCTCTCCACAAATCTTCCCCACGAATCCCATCTGTTATTATCATGCTTGGGATAGTGATCAGCATAAGAGAGGTCACCAAGAAACAATAATGCTTGTCCTTTTTGTGGGTTTAATTCATAATGAGTGACTGTCTTATTTGAATCAAATGTCTGGCCCAGATCCCCTGCAAAAATTGGCAAGAGATATTCAGAATTGTAAGAATTTACATTGCAGATAAACAGATAATGGAGTAAACGTAGTTCTGTTCTCAAAAAATGGCCAAGAAGCAGACTGCTTTCTATGGTATAGCTTGCATTCCAATAATTTGATTATACATCTTACTTGATGAAATAGAAGAGTCTCATTGCAATAACCTTTTAACTACAGAACAAGTTAGCCACATCAATTTACAATCTATCATGTTTCATAGAAAATAGTTACCTATTAGACCAAAAGTGTAAGGAACATCTGGCCCAACTGGCGGAGGAGTTACAAACCAGAACTTCCGCGTTGTGTGTCCAATTCCAACCTCATAGTAGTATTTGGTGTTGTACTGTAAACATACACAGATGATTCAATCGTAATATAATTCAAACACTTAGCCTGCATTTTATCATTTGATCAGCAAATCCTAGAACATGGTTTGGTGCATCCAAGAAAACAAAAAACAAAACAAAAAAAATCCCCCAAAACACGAAAGCATGTCAAATATACCTTTAAATTTCTGATTGTTACATGATGAATGTAAGGAGAGCTGTAATCTGAGTACTTATAGGTGTTAAATTTCCCCACAGCTATCTTTTTCTTGCTCTTTGCGCTCCAATAAATCACTTTGCTGGAACCTGGTTCGTCCACAGTCACCCATGATACAATCACAGCCTTCCCCAGCTGGTCTCCTTGTGTAATATGAACCTATAATCAATCAAATACACACACAAATCATACACCAGTGCAAAAGTAACCACTAAAAATTCAGAATCACACCTACTAATCCATAAAAAAAAGGCCATAACTTTAGAAACAAATATTATATATCATATAAAGGTGCAATTTAATAATGGGTTGGAATGATTCAGCTTTCACAATCAAAAAGCACGTATAAATTAACTTATAGCAGAACAAGAAAAATCTAGCATTGATGGACTAAAAGCAATCATAAGTTTAAGCCATTAGTAAGAGAGAGGGACTATACTTGTTGGGGAGCATTGTAACCATGAGGCGCTTTGAAGACATCGCTGTCAAAGGGCATATCCACAGATTTCTCCACTTTCCTCACAAAAGTGCTGGTCTTTCCCCCATTACAGACCACCCCCAAATTCAAAACCAAACCCAACACCAGAAAAACAGCTAGCATTGAAGAGACTGAAGCAGAAGCCAAACCCATTTTGGTGAGACTATGCAGAGAGGACTAAGGGTTTATATATTAGTTGAAGACTAACAAGTAAGGGGTTTTTAACTACAAATGCGGGGAATATTCATAACTCCTATCAGGATATGCAGATAAACATGTCAACGATTTGAAAAGATATACACAGCTAATCGGTTTTGCTCACAGAAATAATAAAAGGAAACAAATTTATGCTGACTTACGAGTCTTCAGCGAAATTTCCTCGGGCCAATATGTACAGATAAAGAGATTGAGGGAAAACCCAATTATTTGACTTGGGAAAGGAGGAAAACGACCTGAGAATCTAGTCTTGGGCACACTTTCATGATGATAAGGAATCTTTGGATTAATCTTTCGCATAATATTCTCAGTTTCTACTACTATATGGTTGTTTACAATGTCTAGCAACAGCTCAGGATTTCTTCTCTCTATTTTTTTTTTCGGGGTTGTCTGGTTCACCAATGAAGGAGAAAATTTTCGGGTTTTTTTTTATTTATAAGAAAATTTTCGGTTGATGAAGATAGATAACTAAGAAATTTTGAGTGGGATTTTGTAGCTTCTACGGAGCCCAAAACTGATGGTCGGAGTGTTGCAGTTCACTAATAGTGGAACGTCTTTTCGTACACTTTATGCCTTTACGGCATTCATACTTTAATTTTTTTTTCTTTTTCGTTTAGTTGCGTGTCATTCATGGCGTTGCTAAACGATGACCTACTCTATCAGTCTATCTGCTACACGAGAGTCATGCAGCACTTTGAAGTCTTTGAGAAACGCACCAAGATTCACTTGCACACACCGATCACATCCACTAACGGATCAACAAACGGTGTTATAACAAAAAAGAATTTAAAAAAACAGTAAAACCCACATGAAACCTTTTCAACTAACTCTCTCATCTTCCCAAAAACCCAGCATCTCCAAGTCTCCAACCATGACTCCCAGGTCGTCTATCTCACCGGAGGCGAGGTCGGCGCCGCCATTTCTGTCGCTCCCAAGATCAATCTTCTCGTGCTCACCCCCAAGAAGATCGGAGACGATTTCGACTAGGACATGAAGGTCTCCGTCGTCCGACTCGTCCCCTCCACCGCCGCCCTCGTGATCAAGGCAGGAGCCGGTGCGCGAAGAACATTGATTTCGTTCTTAGGGAGTTTTGGGTTTGGGATGAATCAGATCTATTGCCCTTATGGGATGCTGGTGAAGAACAAGATTGTGAAAATTATTTCAGATTGTTGAAGACGAACCAACAAGACCATTTTCTTTCACAGATCTGAAACAGAAAAGGAAATTTACCTTTGTTTAATTTGATTAGGTGAATTTTACTTTTTTTACCATGTTGACTTGTTTTTTTTGTTTCAAATGATCCTAACGGTGTTAAGTGTCTTTTAAAGAGACAGATCAAATAAAGGGTCAAGATTAAATTATAAACCCATGTTTTGTACTCGAATGAGAGTCAAACATGGTTTGTTTCTGATTGCGGATTTTCAAGGGATATCATTACAACTTGTAATCACCAATAGTTTTAATGAAAATATATTTTTTTGAAATAAAATAAATTCAATGCACAAAAAATAACATAAATTCAATGCGTTAGCTACTTGATTTAACCGAGATTCATCATATTACATACAATTTGCTGTTTATTTTACACAATCAACTAGTTTATCGACTTTCCGCTTCAAATTTAGGACTATGAGTGAGGATAAGAAATTAAGGATGCATGTCATTTCAATTGTTTCCCTACAAATCTCACTCTAGAATAACAATAAAAGTCTCACTCATGACCATGGATTTCTATTAATGCAACATAATTAAGTTCGAAACTGTAAACATACGGCATAACTTAAAAAGAGAAAAGAGAAAATACAACAGACAACTAAGTTTTAATTGCATGAGCATGGTTCATACTGTTGAAGGAATTTACATTCCTATCATTGATGATGTGTGTTGACCGAATCTTCACCTTATTAGACTAGAATATCTGTTAGATATCCTGATTTACAGGGATTCTCTATGTAATGCCTATATAAAGACCATGATATCATTGAGATGAGTAAACTTTTATTCTCGTATTCACATACTCTGCAACACGTTATCAGACTTGGTGCCCTAACCAAGAGATAATAGGCTAACCATCCCGAAAAACCCTAAAACCTTCGAAAACCCAAACTTTTCTAGAAACCCTAATCTACCCGTTTCATTTTTCCTGATTTCCGACCATATTTTCCTCTGTCCATGGCCGGAATTTCATATCCACAGAAAACCTTGGACGTCCCGGTTCCAACCCCACTGGTCTCACCCCGAGAACCGGCCGGAAGGTTTCTGAACCGGCCGTCGTAAGTTTCCAGACCGCCGCCTCCTCCAACCACCGGTTCACCGTCTTTCCGTGCTCCGATCAATCTGATTTTTGGATAGCAACTTCCTCTTCAAGTGGTGCTCCTGCTGTAAAAATTTCAACTCTAAAATCAAAGCAGAACTAGGTGAAACGTTGTTTCTCCTCTCGACAGCCTCTAGAAACCAAAGATTTCAAGATTGCTCGTCTTCCAACGAAAGCCAAAAAGGTTCCCAACCCTCGGTCGAAGCCTGCAATCGACTCAAATTCATTAGAGGTAAATTTTTAATTAAGGTTACTACTTTCCAAATTTCAATTCATAGTTCGGGCTTAGTAGTCTTTCCATCTATCCCCTCTCTATGACGAGATTGGGTTTTGGGGGGGGGGGGGGGAATAGGGTTTGAGAGTTTTCTTGGGGCTCTCATCCTCTATTAAACTTTGTGACTGCGACATACGTGTCACCATATATTTACAATTACGCGTCGCTGCAACAGCTATGAGCGTTGTGTACAAGGGAAGAATTAATTGTGACTGCGATTACGCGTCCCCTGCTTTTATTTGCATCGATTTTATTACCACATCATTGGTGCACTAATTCCAATCCCCTTATCTTTTGTAGATGACTACTCCTCCAAGACCTGAGTTTGAGATCCTTGATGTACGAGGCAATAATTACCTTCAATGGGCATCTGATGTTACACGATTATTCGTCGGAAAAAGATTTACTTCCACTATTTTTCCTCCTGATGACCCGTATGTGGTTCCCAGTGAGATGATCAAAGCCCAAGCTCTCATGTTCCTGAGGCGCCATATCCATAAGGAATTGAATATGCAATATCTGATGATAATGAATCCCAAAGAACTATGGAACGACTTGAAGCTTCGCTTTGATTACGTACATGATGTACAGTTTCTAGCGTTGCCGGCAAGATGGCAAACCATCCGCCAATTTCTATTGCATTCAACTCAGCTCCATGGTCTTCCTTGCTTTCATTGTGGCTCTAATGCCCATATGCACGAAGATTGTCGTGCTAGCAAGGATGCTAGAGATACCTACAGAAGACACAAGCAATACTTGGCTCAAGAAGCTAACTTTACTGGGGAAGATAACATTGGTGCTGAGTCTTCCACCAATCTCACCATAGCAGATTTTGTAGCTAAGAAGCAAGCTAGTTCTGCGTACATGGATGCTGCGGATTTTGATTAAACTCTTTTGATTAGATGTTTTTTCTCTGTTATTTTCTGTTTGGCACTTGTTTAGCCACAATTATTTTCGACTTTTCAATCAGTTTTTATGAAATTAGGCATCCTTTGATGTATTTTTCAGTTGGCATTAATAAAATCTCTTCTTTATGTTCAAATGTGTTGAATGGATTGAGAATTTTATTCCCTTATGATTGGTTTGAATTGCACAAAGCTAAACGCTTCATTACATGAAAAACATGCTAAATCCACATGTGTTTGTGGTCCTTGAATTGGTTATTGGCATAAAGAATGGCAAAACATGAGAACAATTACGAAAAATCAGCGAAAATACACCAAGGCAGCAAGTTGTCGTGTACTAGCAGTGTTGCAGCGCTCCTAAGGCGCTCATGAGCGTCCCTGATGTGCGTTGTGAGTGCTGGGCAACAGCCTGAGCCCCTACAGGGCCCCTACCGCAAGCTACCAAGACTTACCGCAAGCCTGTGTCAGCAGCGTGCCGCTAGCAAGCTCATGTCGCGCCCCTGCGCGTCGTTGGGTGCCACTGAGCTTTGTTGTGCCCTGGATGAGCCCCGTCCGCACCCATGTGTGCTGCTGCGTGCCCCTGCTATGCCGTGCCGCAATACCACGCCCCAGCGTGTTCCCCGTGTGGACAGGCCCTCAACCGCACCCTGCCGGGCCTCTGCACGCGCCCTACCGCGTTGCCGCACGCCCTAAGCAAACTGCCGACCCCCTGTGAGCCCCTAGCGGGCCCTTGTTTTCTACTAGCGCACTTTTGGTGCTACTGCCGAGCCTCTAGGCCGGCCACATGCTATGATTTCATGAAAGTGATTTTCATGCCATATAATTGCACTCATTCGGGTTCCAACTTGGTTTAAATTTCTGATTAACCCCTCTATTTTTAATTAGAGTGTCGTCTTGTCTTGATCCAAGACTAATTAATTTCACATATTTGTGTAGATGTCTCGTGGCGAAATTGAGTGTCTAGCTAACAGTGGGACTACCCACACCATTTTGAGCAATATGCTGTTATTTACGGACTTTGTGTCTCACAAATCCTCAATGACAACCATGATTGGTTCCTCGCTTTAATTCAAGGCAGAGGCAATGCGCAGTTCTTGTTGCAAAATGACACAATGATACATGTCACTGACGCGCTCTACGCGCCTAAGAGTAATCGAACCTTGTTATCATTTAGGGACGTTCGTGCCAACGGATTTCACCTGGAAACATTTGATAGAGGCATAAAATGCCATGTTCTTAGTGTATTTTCCTACCCTATTTAGCTATGTTATTTCCTTAATAATGCCATTTTTAACATGTTTTATCTTATAGGAGTCATTTGCGCACAAACAAAGAAAAGGAGCTTAAGTCGCAGAAATTACGAAGAATTCTATTTGCTCGAGGAATCCTACTTCAACTAGGATTCCCATTTCATCATGGAGATCCTGTGTCGACATGGAAACCTCTTTCAAATAGGAAATCCTGTTTCTACAAGGAATCGAAGAAGAAAAAGTCAAATCCTAATCCAACTAGGAGAGCTTGTTGCCGCACAAATAAAAGCCCAATCCATGGACTTCTTGGCCGATTTTAGAGTCCATAATTCAAGGGAAGATAAGTCCAAGTCAAACTCAGAAATTAATGGAAGATTATGGAAGAATCAAGAGGATAAAAATCAGAAAATTAAGGAAGGAGAATCCTATTATACCTAGAAGAGAATCCCACCGATTTTGGTGGCTTTTTCTTGTGTAATTAGGATTTGTTTTCAGCCACAAGATCAAGAGAGATCCAAGGGTTGCGGCAATGCTAGGGTTTCACCAATTCAATATAAATAGGAGGGACTAGAAGAGAGGAATTCACCACTTTACAATCCAGAAAAATTCTGAAAAGTTCTCTCTCTCTCTCTCTCTTGCCGTCGCACCACTTTAGGAGCCCTAAGGAGTCAAGACCTCTGCCCCAAGGCCGAGCCAAGGAGGAGAGTAGCAGCCGAGTCCAAAGCCTTGCAATCGACAACTAGTTGGCCTCTCTTTGCCGATTCCAATTGTAATGGTTCTTTGTTGTTTTTGTTTTGTTTTCTTTGGTTTCGAATTCGTGCATGAACTCCTATGTTTTCTTTATAAATTCGAATGATGTTTGAGTCATGAGGGTTTGAATTTCCAGAATATTTGAATGTGTAGTTTAATTATTTATGATCTTGTGTTTTCGGTTCTAATATTATGGTTTGTGTTAAAAGCTTTATCTAGTGCGTAAGTGATTACTAACTCTGCAGGTTGGTAGTGCTAGAGGTTTATTTCGTGTTTAGAAGTATTCCGTTGTGGTGAAGGCCATGTCGTAGTGGTCGAGATAAGTGCTTTGCATGTGAAAAGTTAGGCAACGTTTGTAAACTTAGTAATTTGTTTAAGTCCGTTTTCATCTTAATGACTTGTAGATTTTGCATGTAAGTTGCTCGTGGCATTATGTGTTTAATTTATGAGATGCTCTAGGCCTAGACGTTCTGACCTAGTAACTATTAAGGAAAACCGATTAAGTGCATGTCCTCGACGGGTGTATCTTAGGACTTAGTTTCGCAAAGTATGATAATATTTCCGTTACGCATTTGAAGTAATTAATTGCATGTTCATTATTCTGGAATGATTTATTTGGATGGATTGGTTGAAGTCGGTCACGTGTATATAGTGTGTGTGCGTGTGTTTATTTATTGTTTTAGGATGTTAGAAACCCCAAATCAAAACCCCCGTTAAATGATTTGTGCCAAGTGTATATTTGTTAATATTTATTTCTGTTTTGTTTACTAACATCTCTTTTAAGCGACTCTAGATGCAGAGACCCCTCCACGAGTCTCCGGACTGAACGATACCCCATTTACTTTATGCTACATCTACACAAAAGAGGGTTTAATTGCGTCGGGCCCCTGTTGCTCGTGTATCTCGTATATATGCGCCCCGGAGGCTCGCGTCAATTTTGGCGCCGTTGCCGGGGACTTGTGATAAGTTCTCGCATTTGGGTCAATTTAATTTTCTTGTTGTTTATCTAACTAACTCGTTTGTTTTATTTATTTTCAGATTTGGGTTATTGGAATGCACATTGTGGATAGGTAAAGTCGCAAGTGTTAATAGGGTTCTCTTAGATTCTTATTAACATTTGTCGATTGATTGAACACATGAATGACTCTCAGCTGAGTAAGGGGAATTATTCGATGTCTAGGTTGAGTTAAAGTACCTGGGAACATAAATTGGATCTCATGACTGCAAGGGTTTTGTCCCTACAGTCAAATTACGAGTCCTACCAGCCTACTACGTCTACCTGGCCGAGTAAAACTTTTGAAACCACGGAGTTGCGCATGTCTCAATCTCTATACTTAGGCCGCACGCCACTTTGTTGCATTGCAAGAATTCGGATTTGAGAATCTATAAAATTTCGATTCCTAACCTTGTCTTTAAACTAACATGTCGATACTTATCGTTAAAATGAGTTTATGCTTAAGATTTTGCAGACGTGTAGAGTCTTTGGTTTTCATTTTAATTCTTGTGTTTCTTAACTCTTAACCGTTACTAACTTGCATTTAAGTTTTCAGATGTCTACGCCAATTACCATAGCTAATGCACTCGAGATGCTTGTCTACTTTGACGGAGAAATACTTGACAAGATACCGGAGTTCAATGGAGACACAACGCAGCAACCGGGGACGCACATTTTTATGATCGAGACCACCTCAACAATCGAAGGCGTTGGAGTAAGAGGAACTAATGGAAACAGGGATGCCGTGTGCATCATCTTGCTGCACATGAGCTTGCGAGGGCGAGCACTCCAATGGTTTGAGGACCTTGACCATAGCACCACAACGTGGGACGAGTTGAAGAGGAGTTTCGTTGCTGAATTCCGGCTTATACCGTCAATTGCGGATGCACCAAATGGAATGAAGTTAGTAGCTGATTTTTCAAATGACCGGCGGCCCGCTAACACTCCCGCGCGCAAATATGTTCAACATTTGCTTAACCAAGAGCGAAGGGAGGTAGCACCACGCCAATACTACGAGGAACTGCACCACCAACCATCTAAAGATCAAGTCTCGGCCAAAGTCAAGGACACCCTATTTAGGGTAGACTCTCTTACGGCCGAGCTCGCCAAGTGTGTGTGTTGCGGACCGAATAGTGGAGCTTCAATTGCTGAGCTGACTTCTCAAACCCCTATGCCACATCTATCAACTTTACCTCAACCTTCCATGCTGCCCAAACCGTCCAATCAATGCTTGGCTGCCACCAAGACCATACAAAAGAAGAAGAAGGCCGAAACAATGCAAAAGCTACTTGACTGTATGGAGAAGATACTTGCAAAGCAAGATGATCAAGCCAAGGTAATTAAAGAGATAAAGGATGATGTCCACTTCCTCTATGATGAGTTGGATACCGTCCTTCACTTCCCAAGGTTTGTGGTCGAAGAAGAAGAAGAGGATGAGGATGATGAAGAGGACCCCATTGAGGACGATAATGAAGATGATGACGATGGCCATGATGATGGCGGTGATGAAGGAATGCCCAATGTCGGAGCTGATGAAGACATGTATGGTGACAATGAGGATGAGGAAGATCCGAATGAGTACATAGAGGAGAGTGACCAAGAGTCCGGTGACAATCATAGTACTGTCACGGATGATGACGAGGGAAACTCTCGCCGCTCCTACTCTCCACCTGCCTCACCATACTACCCTTATGATGATGCTGAGCTTGCCGAAGGTTGGGAGGACAACCTGGACATGGAGACCGCATTCGCTAATGAGGATTAGGGGAGACATAATAAACCGTCTAGCCAATGGACGTAAAAAGAAGCGCTCTAAAGGGAGGCAACCCTTTCATTTCGGTTTGGTAGCCAAAGGCTTAGGTTTTCGTTCATTTCTATCTTTGGTTTTTGTAGTTGAGTTGCACCTTTTTGCAACACCCTTTTGGTTATTTTCTAGTAAGATTTTCAGTTTTTAATAATTTGGTTTTATTACGTTTGAAATTTTTGATTAGTCTGGTTTGAGATGTGCAGTCCAGTGACTTGGAACGTGCACGGATCTCAGCTCCTTTGGAATTACGCCATGTATTATATATGGATGGAAAGATCTACGAGTCTAGTTTCTGAATCTTTTTACAGAACTGGATTTGGAGTTCGGATGAGCCGGGAATTCGAGTTTTAATGGAGCGAGGTCAGAGCAGAAACTTCTGGAATAGAGCCGAACTGATCAGGACATTCTTTGTGAACAGTCCAGTACTTTGTTTTATCTTCAAGCATGTTGGTATGATCTTTGATGAGAAGACCAAGGCCTTAGAACCTTGGGGGCCGGTGCCTACATCCAGCAAATTCCGCGATGAGCAAAGTTTGGGAGGTCTACAAGGGGGAGAATTTCTTACTTAATTTTAACCGATGTTTAGTGTTTTTGTGAATTTCATTCTCTATGCTTCGATTCTATGTTGCATGCTATATCTTGTTATACATTGAGGACAATGTAGGATTTAAGTGTGGGGGAGGGATTTACATGATAGTTGAGTCTTTAAATTTGTTCATTTTTTTGTTTTTAGTTTTAGTGTTTAAATTTTAAATTTTTCGAGTCATTTAAAATTTTTTTTTTTCTTTTTCTTGCTCTTTATTTATGTTTTTGAGTCTTAGGAGCCCTTAATGATGATAGACTATAATCTCTGAATTGATGATTTTGAAATGATAACAAAATCGAGATGATCTTAGGTTGATTTTTCTTTGGTTAATTGCAATGAGTTGAAAATATATGGTATGTAGTGGATATGGTTCGTAACTTTGGTACAGAATTTGAACATATTCAGCTAAGTTTTGATTCATATGAACCTATGTGAGATTTTGAGCCGATATATGTGCCATTTCTTTCGAGTGTTTATAGGAAAAATCTATCTTTTCTTGGTTATTATTATTTGGAACCTCATTGTTCTTTCATTTGATTGATTGCATGCCATAGCTCTTTAATGAACTCTAGAGTGCTAGAACTCATTCTTGTGAATTGCAAAACTTATAGTCATTACATGTTCTGATCTTGGAAATGAAAAGAAGGAATTTTTAGGATGATCACCAATGCCAAATTAACCTGTGTCCTATTTTGTGTGCGCGGCACACCCCTTAGTTTAGCCCTTTGAGCCTACGTTTTGCCTTTCTTTCATCACCCTTGTAAACACTACCCTGAGCTTAGTAATAGAAATCTCTACCTTTATCCTTCGGATCTAGTAGAGCTTATTTTGTAATGTTTATATGAAGGTGTGGTTGAAGAGCAAGTGTGGGGGAGTTAGAAGTGTCCAATGAAAAGAAAAAAAGAGAGTTGTGCCGAAAAGAAAAAAAAAAAGAAAGAAAGAAATATTCATGGACAAATTCTTTTGTGGAATTGGAGTTGTGTGAATAAATTGAAGGCCTAGAAACAGAAATATTTGGCCTTTGTCCGTTTTCATGTTATAAGGGGAGTGTTGTGACGTTTTTGGAGTCTCATGAACTCATTTCGGGGACATAAGGTTGTTGGAATGCTCTGCTAGGTCCTTAGGATCCTTATGATCTCAGTTCCGATAAATTCATACCTTTAGCCTAGCCACATTTACACCTTTTGAATTCCTTCTTGATCCTTGAGATGTGCAGCCTATGATCTGTGGAGTCTTTCACAAGAGTTGAGCTTATGGTTTTTGGTTCATTTGTGCATGTTATCATATTCTTTCTTGAGGTTCATTATTATCTTTTCTATGTGAGCTATTCATAATTTCTCAAGATACTATTTATCTTGCATAGATGAGTGAGCCAGAAAATCTGAGTGAAAAAAGAATGAGTGCATATCCTTGTGAGCTATGAATCCTTATTTATCTGAAATATGTTGAGCTTAACCATCACCACTGTTCTTCCAAGTCCTACATGTTTATGTAATTAACCGTGGCAATTAACTCTCGAAAGTTCATAGAGTGAATCTTGATTGAGGAAGAGTTTCAATGTTATGAGTTCCGAGATTTACTAGACATTATAGGGGCATTAGAGTTTTTGTTTCGAGTTTTGTTAGCTTGGTTTTGCTAAGGGACTAGCAAAAGCTAAGTGTGGGGGAGTTGATAGAGGCATAAAATGCCATGTTCTTAGTGTATTTTCCTACCCTATTTAGCTATGTTATTTCCTTAATAATGCCATTTTTAACATGTTTTATCTTATAGGAGTCATTTGCGCACAAACAAAGAAAAGGAGCTTAAGTCGCAGAAATTACGAAGAATTCTATTTGCTCGAGGAATCCTACTTCAACTAGGATTCCCATTTCATCATGGAGATCCTGTGTCGACATGGAAACCTCTTTCAAATAGGAAATCCTGTTTCTACAAGGAATCGAAGAAGAAAAAGTCAAATCCTAATCCAACTAGGAGAGCTTGTTGCCGCACAAATAAAAGCCCAATCCATGGACTTCTTGGCCGATTTTAGAGTCCATAATTCAAGGGAAGATAAGTCCAAGTCAAACTCAGAAATTAATGGAAGATTATGGAAGAATCAAGAGGATAAAAATCAGAAAATTAAGGAAGGAGAATCCTATTATACCTAGAAGAGAATCCCACCGATTTTGGTGGCTTTTTCTTGTGTAATTAGGATTTGTTTTCAGCCACAAGATCAAGAGAGATCCAAGGGTTGCGGCAATGCTAGGGTTTCACCAATTCAATATAAATAGGAGGGACTAGAAGAGAGGAATTCACCACTTCACAATCCAGAAAAATTCTGAAAAGTTCTCTCTCTCTCTCTCTTGCCGTCGCACCACTTTAGGAGCCCTAAGGAGTCAAGACCTCTGCCCCAAGGCCGAGCCAAGGAGGAGAGTAGCAGCCGAGTCCAAAGCCTTGCAATCGACAACTAGTTGGCCTCTCTTTGCCGATTCCAATTGTAATGGTTCTTTGTTGTTTTTGTTTTGTTTTCTTTGGTTTCGAATTCGTGCATGAACTCCTATGTTTTCTTTATAAATTCGAATGATGTTTGAGTCATGAGGGTTTGAATTTCCAGAATATTTGAATGTGTAGTTTAATTATTTATGATCTTGTGTTTTCGGTTCTAATATTATGGTTTGTGTTAAAAGCTTTATCTAGTGCGTAAGTGATTACTAACTCTGCAGGTTGGTAGTGCTAGAGGTTTATTTCGTGTTTAGAAGTATTCCGTTGTGGTGAAGGCCATGTCGTAGTGGTCGAGATAAGTGCTTTGCATGTGAAAAGTTAGGCAACGTTTGTAAACTTAGTAATTTGTTTAAGTCCGTTTTCATCTTAATGACTTGTAGATTTTGCATGTAAGTTGCTCGTGGCATTATGTGTTTAATTTATGAGATGCTCTAGGCCTAGACGTTCTGACCTAGTAACTATTAAGGAAAACCGATTAAGTGCATGTCCTCGACGGGTGTATCTTAGGACTTAGTTTCGCAAAGTATGATAATATTTCCGTTACGCATTTGAAGTAATTAATTGCATGTTCATTATTCTGGAATGATTTATTTGGATGGATTGGTTGAAGTCGGTCACGTGTATATAGTGTGTGTGCGTGTGTTTATTTATTGTTTTAGGATGTTAGAAACCCCAAATCAAAACCCCCGTTAAATGATTTGTGCCAAGTGTATATTTGTTAATATTTATTTCTGTTTTGTTTACTAACATCTCTTTTAAGCGACTCTAGATGCAGAGACCCCTCCACGAGTCTCCGGACTGAACGATACCCCATTTACTTTATGCTACATCTACACAAAAGAGGGTTTAATTGCGTCGGGCCCCTGTTGCTCGTGTATCTCGTATATATGCGCCCCGGAGGCTCGCGTCAACATTCGAAGAGAATGGACAAGAGTTTTTGTTTATTACCTCTAATGACTGCGGCCGTAAACGCATCTTAGAGAAGCTCAATAGTCAATCAAGTGGGTTGTCTCTGACAACCATCAAGATTATTGAATCCTATGCTGTTTCTCGTAGTTTGTACGACTCTAACTCTTACAAGCTTTGGCATGACCTTTTGAAACATCCCGAACATGACATGATGATTTGAATTCTCAAGAATTCACATGGACATCCATTTTTCTGAGCACTGAAGCATGTTGGAGCTCCTCCTTCCACCAAAATAGGTGATGCGACCGTGCATGATGCACCTACCATAGGCTCTGCCTCCAAGGCCATTACCGAGACTCCAAATGCCTCTATGGCTATCTCTAATGCTCACCGCTTGTTTTACAAAGCTTGTTCACTAGCCAAATTGAATGCAAGACCATCGTTTACTAGTGATTCTAAACAAAACATTCAATTCCTACAAAGGATCCAAGATGATATTTATGGACCTATCAAACCAGAGTGCAGACCATTTCGATATTTCATGGTTCTGGTTGATGCATCAATGTGTTGGTCACACGTTGCTTTGTTATCCACAAGAAACACTGCATTTGCTAAACTCTTGGCTCAAATTATTAAGCTCCGGGCTCACCACCCTGATCATCCAATCAAGTCTATTCGATTAGACAATGCTGGAGAGTTTACGTTTAAGTCTTTTGACGACTATTGCATGTCCATCGAGATTGAAGTAGAACATCTTGTACCCCATGTGCAATTTTGCATGCAGCTGCACTTATTCGTTTTAGACCCACTACAACCCAACCATTTAGTGCGTACCAGTTGATAACTAGATATGAGCTTAACATTTCACACTTACACATATTTGGTTGCTTGGTTTATGTGCCTATTACGCCTCCTCTGCATACTAAGATGGGTCCTCAAAGACGATTAGGTATTTATGTTGGCTATCAACATCCTACGATTGTCCACTATTTAGAACCTTTGACAGAAGATCTATTTACTGCGAGATTCGCAGATTGTTGCTTTGACGAGACATTCTTCCCGCCGTTAAGGGAAGACATGACCATTTCCATTCCAATTTAACGTCGAGAATTAACTTGGTCTGACCCCACTATGTCTCGTTATGATCCCGGCACTTCTGACAATGATTTAGAAGTTCAGTGTATTCTCGATCTTGGTAGAGTTGCAGATTCGATGCCTGACTCATTTACCAATATCGCGAAATTGACAAGATCAATTATACCTGCTGCAAATGTTCCTACAAGGTTAGAAGTCCCCGGGCTTTACCAGAACTTTACCGGCCGCACCCGGGCTCGACAATGGCGTCTTGGACGCGCTGGACGCTCATGGTGGCGGTGTGGCCGCGGCCTCGGCTCCCACCAGGAAGAGGGGGAGACCTGTTAGTTCAGTAGATATTGTGCCACGCAAAAGGCGTGACTGTAAGGCACAAAATGATCCACTTATCATCAACACTATGAATCATTCACATGAGATCTTCTCTGACTATAGTTGTGTCCAAGAATCAATGTTAGCGTATCTGGGGGACGCCTCAGATCCAATGTTCATGTTGGAGAACAAAGAAATCTCACTAATGTTTACCGATGTGCACGGTATGATGGAAAGAAGTTCCATAACTATTGATGATGTTTTTGCTTATTATGTCGCTCAAGTGATTATCGACGACGATGAGATTGAACCACGCGCCGTTGCAGAATGTCAACATCGAGTAGATTGGCCAAAATAGAAGGAAGCAATCCAGGCTGAACTAGACACTCTAGCAAAAAGGCAAGTTTTCGGTCCGGTAGTGGTATGCCCACCGAATGTGAAGTCTGTTAGACATAAATAGGTCTTTGTTCAGAAGCGGAATGAGAAACATGAAGTCATGTGCTATAAAGCGCGACTTGTGGTGCAAGGATTTTCTCTACTTACGGAATGAGAAACATGAAGTCATGCGCTATAAAGCGCCCTGGAATTGCTTACGAGGAGACATATTCTCCCGTAATGGACGTTATGACCTTTCGCTACTTAATCAGTTTGGTAGTGTCCGAAAAACTGAGCATGCAGCTTATGGATGTGGTTACTGCATATCTCTATGGGGATCTTGATTCATATATATATATATATATATATATATATATATATATATATATGAAAGTGTCTGATGGACTTTATGAAAGTGTCTGATGGACTTTCACTACCCAAGTCAAGTGACTCTAAGCCACGGAGTGCATTTGCAATTAAATTGCGGCGTTCATTATATTGATTGAAACAATCTGGACGAATGTGGTATAATCTTCTAAGTGACTACTTAATTGGGAAGAGATATAAGAATGACAATATTTGCACATGCGTGTTCATTAAAAGAACAAGTACTGGATTCGTTATAGTAGTTGTCTATGTTGATGACATGAATATCATCAGTAATCTCAAGAAAATTGATGAGACTGTGACCTACTTGAAATCCGAGTTTGAGATGAATGATCTTGGGAAAAATCGATTTTGCCTAGGTTTAGAGCTAGAGCATCAAGAGACTGGAATATTGATTCACCAGTCAGCTTATGTTCAAAAGATGCTCAAGCGCTTTAATATGGACACAGCTCATCCACTTGGGACTCCCATGGTCACGCGAAGTCTGGATATCAAAAAGGACCCATTTTGTCCTAAAGAGGAGGATGAGGAAGTCCTTGGAGCAGAAATTCTGTACCAAAGTGCTATTAGAGCTCTCCTATACTTGACACAATGCACAAGACCAGACATTGCATTCTCAGTAAATTTGTTAGCTAGGTTTAGCTCTGCGCCAACACAACGTCATTGGACTGGTGTTAAGCACATCTTCAGGTACTTGGAGAGTTCAATTGATTTGGGTTTGTTTTTCCCTTACAAAATTGAAATTGAGAACATGAATGTTGATATTTCAATTGAAGATTGCATCGCAGGCAGTTTGGCCGAGCCCCTAAGGGCCCCTGCCATGTCAGGTAGCAGCTTGGCAACGCAAGGCAGTGCCCAGCGCACCCCTGCTGCAATCTGCCTACGCGGGCAGCGTGCAGCGTGCAGCGCGCCCCTATCGCGTCTTGTCGCACGCCAACGCGCCCCTACGCGTGCAGCGTTACAGCCGAGCCCCTGTCGTGTACAGCTGATCCCCTATAGGGCCCCTACACGTATTCAAGGGCTTCCAATGCCGCAATTGAGCAGATTTTGGCTCCCAACCAAAATCAAGCTTTCAAAGCTCCTTCTAGCTCAAAATTGACGCAATGTGGCATTGTCCCCTATGTTGAGACACCGAATGATGTGTTAGTCGGTTTTGCTGATATTGGGTATTTGTCAGACCCACACAAAGGACGTTCCCAAACTGGGTATGTGTTTACCATGGGAACTACGGCGATTTCTTGGAGATCTACCAAGCAAACCCTTGTTGCTACTTCCTCGAATCACTAAGAGATTATTGCACTACATGAAGCAGTCAAAGAATGTGTTTGGCTTCGCTCTGTAATAACTCATATTCGAGAGTCCAGTGGATTGACATTTACCACTAAAGCCCCAACTTGCATCTATAAAGACAATGCGGCATGCATTGAACAAATGAAGTTGGGATTCATCAAGAGTGATAATACTAAACATATCTCGCCTAAATTCTTCCACAATCAGCAACAACAACAGCTTTTGAATATCCAGGTGAACCAAGTGAGTTCCAAGGATAATGTAGTAGATTTGTTTACCAGGTCTCTACCCAAATCTACTCTTGAGAAGCATGTGCGAATTATTAGTATATGTCGCTTATCTGAACTCCATGATTGATTAATTATCAGGAGGAGTTGATTATGTAGACATCAGAGGGAGTCTACGACACATGTTTTACATTTCAAGTTGTAGTTGGCGCGTTGTGCTCTTTTTCCCTTTGACCAAGTCTTTTGTTTTTACCCAAGAGGGTTTTGTTTTACTTGGAAAGGTTTTTACCGAGGCAACGTTCATGCGTCATGTGATTCTAGTACCCGACACAAGGGGGTGTTGAAGGAATTTACATTCCTATCATTGATGATATGTCTTGACCAAATCTTCTCCTTATTAGACTAGAATATCTCTTAGATATCTATCTCTGATTTACATGGATTCTTTATGTAATGTTTATATAAAGGTCATGATATCAATGAGATGAGTATACCTTTATTCTCATATTCACATACTCTTTATCACATACAAAATTGATTTTCAATTATTGTCACTTTTACTGTTGAAACATATAAGTTTGCTTTTTACCACAACTTTCCTTGTACCCTAGTCTTTTGATTGCATATATGCAATTGAATATTCATTGTACAAATCTTCAGCTAAACATAACCTTTTTTTTTAACTTGAGATGTTGGAGAAAACTAATGTACGTAAGTAACCTCATACACTTCAACATTAATGTACGTATCTAAAAATGCGGGAATATTCATAGCTCCTTTGAGCATATGCACATTAACACTTCAACAGTAACGCTAAACCCAGGTCCGGACCTGAGATTTTGAGGCCTGAGTCAAACTTCCAGAGTTTGGCCCCTATTTTTTTTTTATATATAAAATAGCATATAACATCCAAAAATATATAGGATTTTTATGCAAAATACTTATTATGCAAATAAGATTCCAAAACATTGATGGTTTAGTAATCCTAATTATATTATAAATCCTATCTATACAACAATATCTTACCTAATCGTGTTTGGCTGCTTCTATTTAATATTTTAACTTTTTTTTATGGGTACAAATTTAAAGTAGTAAACAATAATTGATGGTTTGGTCCCCTCATCACGTGTAATTGTCTTTGTTTTAGGATAGTTGTCTTTAATTCATGTCAGATTGCATAGCCAAAAAACTATTAATTTTTTTTTAAGACAACTAATATTTTTGGGCCCTTCAAATTTTTGGGCCCTGAGTCCCAAGCCTCTTGTGCCTCTATTCAAATCCGGGCCTGGCTAAACCCTAAACCATTCATGGCCGTCTTGGGTTGATAAACGATGACCTACTCTATATTTGCTATACCAGAGTCATACACCACCTTAAGTTTCTGAGTAACTCGTGCTTTTTACTCACGTGAGACTCAAAATGGGGTTGTTTCTGCTCTGGATTCTAAGGAATGACATTACAACTTGTAATCGCTAAATGAAAATACAATTTCAAAAAATAATAAAAATAATAATAACATTGCGAAATTTTTGCGTTAGGCGTTAATACTTGATTCAGAGTGGAAGAAGCGATTTAAAGTTATATTTGTAGTATAGCAACCTCGCATGAAGTGGAGATAGGCATAAAACTAAAAGACATACCGAAAATAGAGAATTTATAAATTTAATAGTTTTTCAATCGAGATTTGTCAGATTTAGATACTATTTTCAATTTATTTACACATTTAACTGCTTTATCGACTTTCCACTCCAAGTTTAGGACTATGAATGACGATTTCGTGGCCCTACAAATCTCACTTAGGACCATGGATTTCTATCAATGCAACAAAATTAAGTTCAAAATCGAAAATTGAAAGCACAACTCAAAAAGAAAGAGAAATTCTTATCTAGGGAAAACCCCACCTAAATTTTTTTCAAATTGAAAAGAAAAAAAATACAACACAACTAAAATTGAATTGCATGAGCAAGGTTCATATAAAATTGCTTTTTTTATTATTGTCACACTACTTTTATTGTTGAAACATATAAGTTTGCTTTTCACCACAACTTTCCTTGTACCCTAGTCGTGTGTTAGCATATATGCAATTGAAAAATCATTGTACAAGTCTTCATCGAAACATAATCCTTTTCTTCTAAGTTTTAAATTGAAATGTTGGAGAAAATCAATATAGCTAACCTTATTAAGTTAGAAATAATAATGTAACGAAGGTAATAAATAAATTTTTATTTGATGAGGGAAAAATTCTTAGCTGGTTAGCCATATACATATGCATGTGGCTCACAGAGAGATTAAGTAAAATAGTACGGCTATTGAGACCTCCAAATTTGCTCAGTATACCTCTCATTCTCTCTATACCTCTATTTTTCTTTTAAATACAAACATTTGCTCAATAGTCCTCCTTTCAAATTCCTAAAATAGTCTTATTTATGTAATTCACATATATATTAATATATTACTCATTACATCTTTTATTCACTCACTATATCTCCAATTCTTTTTTGTCCATTTTTCTTTTTGCATACAAACATCCATTCCCGACTTTCATTCTTTAATTTTTTTTCTTTTTAACGCAAACCTCCATTCCCGACCTTGATTTCTTGATTTTCTTGATTTTTTGTATTTTTTTTATTTTGCGTAAAATGTCACTAGCATTCATTTTTTTTTATCAAATTCTAAGAAATAATTTTCAATGACATCAACTTTCGAGAAAAGTTATTTCTAATCATGAAGAATACTATTCTCTTAAAAATTAAAAAAAAAGGATTGTGTCTCAAATTTTATTTATCGATCATCAAAAGAATGTTCTTACATAAACTATTCTATATTTTTGTTACTTTTGTATTTATATTTTACATATACTATTTTTTTCGTAAGTTTATATTTTTTTTATACCTCATGATGATAAATTATTTTAATAATTTTTGTAAAATAATTTTTTCACTTTGTATATGTATGTGACATGTATGATAATATAAATATATAAATGCTTTGATAAGTATGTGGTAAAACTAGAAAATAAAAATCAATAAGGAAAATAATAAAATGCAATATATTATTACTGAATTAGAAAGTTTAGAGAGAATAAATGTAATATTACTTGTTGTTTAATTAATATCCTTAATAGTCATGTTGTAAGAGGATAAATAAGTCATTTAATAATTCATAATGAAGTGAGGTCAAATGAGAAAATTTGGAAGTCTCAATAACCGCACTCTAAGCAAAACAATCAAAGCAAGGGAATCAATTTATTAGATAGTGATTAGGACAACGAACTACAAACTAACGAAGTGGATTAGGACAATTAACTACAAGTTTAACATAGTAGAGAGCCAAAGAGAGAGGCGGAAGAATGAAGGCTCTCTTTCTCTCACCTTGGCGACTGCTAAACCAATTTGCTCCCGTCCAAATTTCTTGGGTTGTGCCGCTTCCGCTCATGGCTCTCATCTACCGAATCCCTTAGGTTCGTATGTCCTTTCAGAGCACCCTTCAAGTGGTCGCACTCTCATCCTCTCGTTTTGGCATCGCATCATTGACACTCCTGCCTTCAATGGTGTCGGTGATTGGCGAATCTTCGCGTCGGCAGATCCAATTCGGATATGAGATCCTAGGTCTGTGCGAGACTTGGAAATTGCTTCATCTCTTCCAGTGGTGATCCAATATGAGGATGTGGGATTTTAGAAGATGGTTTCAGATTCTCTTCGGTGGCGTTATTCCTCTTGGTGGAAAGAGAAGTTGGCCTCCTCGCCGGATTCCTTGAAGCTACATCGAAGAATTGCTCTTGTTGTTGTCAACCACGTGGGTGTGCGACGGTGCAGATCGGCGCGGGGACGACGAAATCTTGGTGTGATGCGGCAGGGAAGAACTTGGCGGAAGAACATTGTTTGGTATAACGGCGGCGGCTCGGTTTTCGCTTAAGGTCGACCTAGTGCGAGTTGGGCTCAAGTTCTTTATGTGGAATTGGGCATGCGTCTCAATGTCAGACCTAGATCAACAACATTTGGGCCTTTAACGTTTTAGATTCAGATTTGGGATCCAGGTGGTTTCACGATAAAAATTTGGGACCCATGACTATTTTTATTTCGGTACCAATTTTTTTTGGATCAATACCTGCTAGGAACTGCCATGATTATTGATCGAAAGTTGTCAGCGAGTATTCTGATGGATGCTGTGAAAAAGTTTATTGTCAGTATTTTATTAGTTTACTCACCTTTTGAACTTCACTCAATAGGTGAGTTATATTACGTTTTAACGGTGTCTCTTTCTGACGGCCCTATAAGGGCGGGTCACTGTGTAATATAACTTGTGTTTATTGAATAAAATTGTCTGACCTCCTTTCATTCAAAAAAAAAATATTAACACTTCAACAATCAGAATAATATACAACTAGTTATGGGTCCCTGAGAGAAATTAATAAAAGTAAACAAAATTTGGGTATTAAAGGAGAAAATACATGCTGGTATTGAAGTCATCAGCGAAATCATGATAAATCAAGCAGTGTGTATAGATAGCGTAGAGAAAACTGAATTGTTTAACTGACTTGGGAAACAACGAAAACGACATGAGAATCTAATCATGGATGGGGATAAGAATTTTTGTTATATTTGCCAAATTCATTTTGTACTTGACAACTGTGTACAATTCCTATCAAGCATGCCAATAACTCTTTTTTCTTTGTTTTTCTTTTTTGGCTTCATTTCACGTTAAATCAAGTTTCATAGGAATTGACATCGTTGATGAAGATAAATAACTAACAAATTTTGAGTGCGATTTTGTAGTCCCCATTTACCCAAAAACTGATGGTCGGAGTTCCAGTTCACTACTAGTAGTGGAAGAGCTTTTGATACACTTCATTCATGCTAGCTACTTGATGTAAGTGGAGGGATTGTTTGAATTTATATATCTTTTAATATGAAAACCTCACCTGCATCCATCCACAAAAAGACATAACATGATTAAAAATTAAGGTGGAGTTCGGTAACATTTTCGTGTTAATATATATATATATTTTTTTATTTTTGTGATACCTTGGTGTGGCAGAGGCAGGTTTGTCATCGACGTTGGGTCGAAGGCAACAGTTTTGGTTTTTGAACGTGGTGTGAGGCATGCACCCCTTCCCTTTGAAGTCTTTGAACACGGTGCATGCTACACAAGAGTCATGCACCCCTTCCCTTCTAAGTCTTTGAACAACCCTTGCTTTGTACTTGCATGAGAGCAGTGGCGGAGCCAGCCATTGCCAGTTGGAAAAATCAACTACTTCTCAATTGAAAAAAAAACAAAAAACAAAACAACAACAACAACGTACATGAGCACGTTGTATAGCTACATAGGCTTATTAATCCTTATATATATACACACACACAGAGCTTCTCAGCTGCGGACGTCCGCATTTATTCTTACGATGCAGATTTCCACTTTATACTCACTTTTCAATCGAATTTTCACGTCTCCATCATCTAGTATTTAGAAACTAATTGTAGTCGGTAGTCGGTAAACTACCTTCCCCGCCCATAGACCAGTCATGAAACTTGTAGACCGACGTCCAGGCTACCTTGCCATGGTGAAAGATCATCGGTACCACATCGGGAATGTGCTCCTCCAAGCTCCACAAAAAGGCACCATGGTAAGATAAATGTATAGTTAGTCCCACATCGGTAATGTGTAATAAGAGGAAACCTTCCTTATCTATAAAAGAAAGGCTCCCCCTGTGTAGAAAGGAGACTGGACTCACGCATGGATGACTGACCATGAATATGATCCCCCTCTCTCCCTCCCGTGAGGAAGGATGCTATTGTAACATAAAAGGTCTATTGGTCATGATAGTTGATTTGTAAGTGGACGTAGCAACGTCCTCCGAGGCATGGTGAACCACTATATGTTCTTGTCTTGCTCATGATTGAACATATTAGTGTTCTACTGTGATTCTGCATGGCCTCCTGGTTTATGTAGAAACATTTGGCGCCGTCTGTGGGAAATCATTACTAAAAGTCATGTTACTCTACCGCCCGAGAGGCAGTTCATTGAATAGGGAAAAGCTCGCATGGAAACGAGGCGAGGTAGCTCGCGTGGAAGCTAAGCGAGATGCCTTCGCATGGGTGCGAAGTGAGATGACCCGCCTGTGTTCTTTTGTCATCGGGATTTTACCGAGAGTAGAGCCACAGCGGCTCATGTCCGATGCCAACAGCCATCACCCGGAGCTCAATCATGTCAAACGAGAGCCTCGCCGGTGACAACCCACTCCTCCCGCTGCACTATATTCGTCATCTTCCCGGCCGAGACCTTCTTGGGGATTGAATATTAGAGCATGCTCCGGGGATCCAAGGTGACAACCCAATCTGCTGGCGCAATGGTCATTGGATCCTGGATACGCTTCCCGGCAGCTACCACCGATATCCCCTCGTTGATTTGTCTGGTGCACACCCAAAAATTGCTATGGACACCCGATATGAGAGGTATGGGGTAAAGAAGAAAAAAACTGGAAAAGTCAGCGCGACTGTCCTAGCAACAAGGGTTCAACCATATTGGCAACTAAGCGAGATTGGCGTTCCACCCGAGAGGCATTTCACCAAGAGATTAGCATTCAACCGAGAGATTGGCAGGGGTGACATTGCATGGAAGCGAAACGAGATGACCTCGCACGGGAGGCTTCGCCAAGAAACAAGAAGCAGCCTTCACGTATAAGGAGGACTGAAATTATCAAGCGAGGGGATGAGTTTGCACGTATCGAAACAGTGACATGAGTTGCACGCGAGCTGACCTGACGAGAAAATGTGCTACACGAAGTGTTGACTTCGCGCAGGTGGACCTCACATGAGAGAAGGACCTTGTGAAGTATTCTATGAGGTACCAGTGCCACTAGTCGGGATCATCTGATCTGCAAGTAGCCGGTCCCGGTGGCAAAAAGCTATGGACACCCGGAGCTGTTTACTTGGAAAAAGTCTTGTAGGCAGCCCGACCGTACTGGCAACAAGGATTCATCATCCGGGAGTAGTACGGGCATGAATCTACACCTCCTGTGTGCACCCATTCTGCAGCTATTTTTACAGATAAGTCTCGTCCAGATTATGATTATTATAATCTCATTGGTTTGCGAAAATTCATAATATGCATGCTGATCAGTAAGTTTTGGTATTCCACCGAAAGATTGGCATTCCACCGAGATAGGCGTTCCACCGAGAGATAGGCATTCCACGTTGCCACGTTCAGTATTACACAATTGCATGAACCATTTTGTTTTTCGATAATTATTATGCCATAATTGTGTTGGTCAAATACTTATCGATCATTTGTTCATTGTGAAGGTATAACGATCCACGTTCAGTAAGTTTTGAGGTCGGGGGTCGGGAGGAGCATATTTTTATCTTATTGGTGAATTCCTGAGCTCACGTCTCGTCCTTGGGCGCGAGGCAGACGTGTCAGGTCGCGTGTAGCCATTGTACAGGAGCAAACTCAACAGCTCGCGGGTATTCCTTGTGTGTGGAGCGGACGCGTCAGGTCACGGGAAGGCATTATAGGCGGAGCGAAGTCCTCAGCTCGCGTGTGATTTGTTTAGTCTTTATGGCGCGGGGCGAACTCCTCAACTCGCGTGTTGTCTTTTTACGCAGAGCGAACTCAACAGCGTGCGCGGTAGTCATGGCACTCGAAGCGAACTCCGCAGATCGCGTGGTAATTCTGGCACGCGGAGCACACTTGTCAGCTCACGTGATTTATTTTAGTCTTTATGACGGGAGGCGAACTTCTCATCTCGCGTGGTATTCGTGGCACGCGGAGTGCACGTGTCAGCTCGCGAGACTAGTGAAGTCCTTGTGTGCGAGACGGACCCCTCAGCTCGCGCGTTGTCCTTCTGCGCGGGGGGAAGTCCACAGCTCGCGTGTAGGCATTGTGCGTGGAGCAAACTCAATAGCTCGCATGTATTCCTTGTGCGTGGAGCAGACTCATCATCTCGCACAGTAGTCCAGGTGCGCAAAGCAAGATCCTCAGCTCGCGCGGTAGTCATTGTGCACGCGGAGCGAACTCCAGAGCTCGCGTGTAAGTATTGTACGCGGAGCGCATTCCACAGCTCGCGTGTAGGCATTGTGCGCGGAGTGAACTCAGCTCGCCCGAGTGTTAGCCTTTGTGCGCGGAGTGAACTCAACAGCTCACGCGTATTCCTTGTGCGCGGCCTCAGCTCGCGAGCAGTCTTTGTTCATGCGAGATTCTTAGCTCGCGTGGTTGCCCTTATGAACGGAGCGCACTCCTCAGCTCGCCCGAGTGTCAGTTCTGTGCGAAGCAAACTGTGCGGCCGAATCAGTTTTGTGGCTGGGGTTCAGGAGGGACCCGGCGGACTTGAAGATGTCAAGAAAAGTAAGACCCGTTCAACACACGTCTTGAGTACGGACTTGGGGGACTGGGACCGGGTCCGTGTTGGGGACATATGACTGGTCTATGGGAATTTTGTATATTAAGTCCCCACTCAAGATGTGTCTTGAAAGGGAACTTGGGGGGACTTGTAGTCGGTAGTCGGTAGTCGGTAAACTACCTTCCCCTCTTATAAACCAGTCATGAAACTTGTAGACCGACGTCCAGGCTACCTCGCCATGGTGAAAGATCATCGGTACCACATCGGGAAGGTGCTCTTGATAAGATAAATGTATAGTTATAAATGTATAGTTATATGATGCTTCTGAGAAGGCACCATGGTAAGATAAATGTATAGTTAGTCCCACATCGGTAACGTGTAATAAGAGAAAACATTCCTTATCTATAAAAGGAAGGCTTCCCCTGTGTAGAAAGGAGACTGGACTCACGCATGGATGACTGACCATGAATATGATCCTCCTCTCTCCCTCCCGTTGAGGAGGGATGCTCTTGTAACATGAAAGACCTATTGGCCATGATAGTTGATTTGTAAATGGACGTAGTCATGTCCTCCGAGGCATGGTGAACCACTATATGTCCTTGTCTTACTCATGATTGTTCATATTAGTGTTCCACCGTGATTCCGCACGGCCTCCCAGTTTATGCAGAAACATTAATGTATCGATCATCTCTGCAAAAATTCAGCCAATTTGGTTATCATTAAGGCACTCAAAACTGCGTTTTTCTGTTATAAACATGAATGGTTCAAGTTCAACAGAATTATGTTCATCCATTGTTTTAATCGAGTTTGAGTGCCTTAATGATAACCAAATTGGTGAAATTTTGCAGAGATGATCTATACATTAGTATCTAAAGACTAGACGATGGAGATGTAAAAATTTGATTGAAAAATAAGTGTAAAGTGGAAATCTGCACCGTAAGAATAAATGCGGACGCCCGCAGCTGAGAAGCTCTGTATATATATATATATATATATATATATATATATATGTTATAAATATTATAATATATATGGTTGTCCACGTAATTACTCAGTAGTTATGTACTCTGATGTAAACTCTACCTCTATATAAGGAGGCTAATGAGAATGAATGAGTAGACTTCTACCTCCTCCCAACTATTCTCTTTGTGTTTGTGCTCAATTGTATGTTTTGGTTCGATTACCCTATCTAGGCTTGAAATTAGTGTTTGTGCTAGTTAGGGAAGTTGTTGTGCGTGTTGAGAGGAAGGTTGTGCTAAATTTTGGTAGGCATTAGAGGTCGCCGGAGTCGGCCGCCGGCCACTGTCAGGGGGATTTGTATGGTTTTAGATGTGTAATATTAAGGGGAGTTTATTGATGTGAATTTTGGAATTTTTGGAGGAATTTTGGATAGGTTTGAGATTTTTCAAAGTTTGGTATTTTGGCCGTTAATTTGGATAGAATCCAGCCGTTAGATTATTGTTGTTTTGGCCGTAGAAGGTTGGTTTAAGGCCGTCGATATTTATGGTGAAGTTTGGACCGTATCGATTTTAAGATTGGCGAAGTTGGGCAAGGATGAGAGTAGATAAGACCCACATTTAATTTAGCCTAATTTTTATATAAGCGTTGGTATATAGTTGGGGATTAATCTGTGTATTTGAAACAGGACATGACGAGGCTCGAGCTGAAAAGGTCTCAGACCGACATCAGGCTTAGGCCTAATTTGTGATTGGACATTTGTTTTTAAAGAATATGCATACAATGGTTTATGGTTGAACAATTTCTTTTGTTGGGGCATTTGAGGTCATTTTATTTTGTTAGTTTTATTTATTTTGAAGAGTTACCGAAAAGGAGATTTTTCGGTAAATTATGAATATTTATATGAGGAGAGTATGTATATAAATGCTAGCTAGCCATGTGTTTGTCCACCTTAATGACGTATTATATAACCACATTATGATGTGACGTGACCGTTAGACGCAAGCGTAGTAGCCCTATATGAGTGTTTAATTCATATAGGGGGTATGAGCACATATTTATACACCCATCTGTCCACCTTAATGGCGTAGTGTAGCACCGCATTATGGTGTGACGTGCGCGTTCGATGCGAGCGTAGTAGCCCTATATAAATTATTTTAAATCTATAAAATAATTATATAGGGAGCATGGACGTGTGTAAATACATAGATGTATTGTTATATATTTTTGACCTGAAGAGGCTTTATATTCCTATGAGATAAAAGATTTATCGCTTGGAGCATGCATTCATTTTTCTTCAAAATTTAAATTGGGAAAACATAAATATTGTTATTTATTTTCTTTATTTATTCTTTTATTGTTTTATCCACTCACTCTAACGTTTTTCGAATGTTTTCCCCTGGGCCCTTCATTTTAAAAATGCCTAGTCTGCAGAGTCCGGGTTGGCACTAGTAAAAGGCGAGGCATAGTTACCCACTTCTCCACCACTCTTCACCAGCAGGTTACCTGTTAAACCTACCAGTGTATTTTCCTACTTCCTCTAGTTTTCTTTAGTAGCTCTAACTACCTTTGGGGTTAGCGAATATTTTAATGGTGGTGTGTTAAGATTTTCTTGTATATTATTTGGATACTTATGGGTTGAATTGACAGTTGGTTGATTCGTCTAGGAGGGTAAATTTTATAATTTTCCGGGTTAGGGTTATCAATTTTCAAGGGAGGTTTACCGAGTGCTTCAGTAAATTTTCCTTACAGGTAGACCCTGCAAGACTTATTTCGGGTTTCAGGGTGAAATTCGGGGTGGGTCTTGACAGTATGGTTTGAGACTCGTTTCAATTATTCTACTATATTTTAATTTTTTAATATTTGGTGGTGATCCTGGTTTCGGTTTTGTGACTGAATGGGTGTACTTCTCAATTTGTTGAATTGGTTTGCATTGTTTGCTTCAAGTAAACGTGTTCGACCCTAGCTTATTCATGTTTTTCGTTGAATTGTGGCTTCACTTATGGTTTTACTTTTTCCAGACTAAAGCCAACATCATATATCTTTATTTTCTATGTACCGCCTGGGCACCTCTCATATGCAGCCTTGGTTTGTGATATTGAATAGCAAGCCATGAATTTCTAATTCATATGCTTCTTCGTGCGTATTATACGAAACCTCATACATGATTACAATTTTCATCTTTCATAAATAAATATTGATCAATATGGCATGGTCGTTGCATATTTGTTTGCATCATTAACAACATACAACCTTTATTTCTTTTATGTACTCATTGGTTGTGCTACTATGGTGAAGCATTTGACATCATGTATGTATTTGTCAATTTGTATATTTCATGATATGTTTCAATTTTATTATTTGAGAGTAAACTCATGGTTACACCTAGTTGTGAATTGCGTGATCATAGATCGAGACATGAAGTCTCTTGATCAAACTATGGAGAGCCTGAAATTCCCCAAAGAGTAATATAATGAAATTGCGATATGAAAATTCTAAAAACTTATGCAATCAAGGAGGACCAGAAGTCTCTTAGAGTCATATATAATATGACGGAACCACATTTTGTGATCTCTAGTTATATGAGGGCCCGAAGTTCCTTGCCTTATATGATATTACGTTTTTGTGTAACTAGAGGAGATCTGAAGATCAAGATTATCATATTTGTGAAGTAAACCAGACCAGAAGTTTTGTGTATTTTCTTCATTCATCGAGCCAGAAGTTTCCAATGTAAACTTTATTTACTTTCTCTCTTTTCTCTCATTTGTTATGTACTTTCATTACGTTACATATTGTGTATTTGAACTACAAGTTCAAACTACTATATAGTAGAACCCGAAGTTCTAACGATAAACGCTCAAACCCGAAGTTTTGAGTATAAATTATAAGGTGAACATAGAGTTTCACTTGGGTTACTCGAGCCTGAAGTTTCGAGCACTTGAATTATTTAAACTTGAAGTTTGACATACGAAATTTGAGAACCTATCGTTCTAACATTGTATTGTATTGTATTCTATCTCATGTTGTGACACGACCCACCCCGAGTTTCACCCTGAAACCCGGAGTAAGTCGTGCGGGGACCACCTCCAAGGAAAATTTACCGAAGACTCAGCAAACCTCCCTCGAAAATGGACAACCCTAACTTAAAAACTTACGAATCACCTTTTAATCCAAAACAAATAAATCTTCAGCTACACTCCAAAAGTAGCCAGAATACAAACATAAGAATTCCAATAGTATTCAGAGCTACTAAAAAATAAAATAAAATACAACGGAAGCTAACAAACTCCTAGTAGATTAAACAGGTAACCTACTGGCGAAATGTAGCTGATAGCTGGGTCACTATGCCTCGACGTCTCTTGCTGGACCTCACGCGAACTCTGCAGACTGGGCATTTTAAAAAAAAACGAAGAGCCCAGGGGAAAATATTTAACACGTCAGAGTGAGTGGACAAAACTGAACTGACAACAAATAAATATTTCCCCAAATCAATTTCTAAAGAAAAATCGAATGCATGCTGCAAGCGATAAAACTTTCAACTCATAATATCGAGCCTCTCAGGCTCTATAAAATATGTATGTATTTACACACGTCCATACTCCCTATATAGATTCATGGGTCTATATAGGGCTACTACGCTCGCGTCCAACGCTCACGTCACGCCTTAATGCGGTGCTACACTACGCCATCAAGGTGGACAGACGGTGTATAAATATGTGTCCATACTCCCTATATGAATTAAACACTCAAATAGGGCTACTACGCTTACGTCCAACGCTCACGTCACGCCTTAATGCGGCTATATGCTACGCCATTAAGGTGGACAGACACATATGGCTAGCTAGCATTTATATACATACTCTCTCATAAATACATATTTATATCCACCGAAAATCCCATTTTCGGTATCTCTCCAAGAGAAATAAAAGCGTCAAATTAATTGACGTCAAAATTTCAACAAAAGGAAATGTTCAATCATGAACCATAGCATGCATATTATTTTAAAAATAAACGTCCACTCACAACTTAGGCCTAAGCCTGACGTTGGTCGGAGGTCTCCTCAGCTCGAGCCTCCTCGCGTCCTGTTCCATACACATAAAACCTTAAATGAAACATCGACGTTTAAATGCAAAACATGCATAATTAAATATGCTTCGCGCTCAACCAAGTCTAACACTCCAAAATCTTAAATCCACTGCCAACCTCAAACTCCACAAATTTTACCGACAACCTCGAAAAACACTTTTCACCAAATAAAATCCAATGGCCGGATTATTAATTAATAATCCGCCAAAAATACTTAACTTCAACAAAACTTAAACCTATCCAAAACTCTTCCAAAAATTCTAAAACTTAAACCATTAAACTCCTTATAATTTTCTCCACCAAAAACATTTTCTCGGCGGCTCCGCCGGAGGCGGCGGCCGGCAGCCATTTTCCGGCGACCTCCGATGGTCACCAAATTTTGACAGAATCTTCCTCTCAACCTCCTCTACAACATTCCTAATTACCACAAACTCCAATTCTAAGCCTAAGCATACCAATCGAACAAAAATACACAAAAAGCCCTAGAAATTTCAAATTCCGATTTCTCCTTACCTAGCTCACGACGGAGCGAGTTGATTGGAGAGATTGCTGCACGGGAGGAGGGCTACAAAACCGTACCAAGCTTGCCCGGATTGGTGGCCGGAGGAGGGAGTTCCGGCAAAGTGACGTCTTGGACAGTCGGACCTTTCGGGCGGCACCGCTCTCTCACGGCGGAGCTAGGGCTCCTCTCACCGGTCCAGGGAGGTTGCTGGGTTGGAGATCGACCGAACGGGACCGGTGCGGCGGCGGTTGGTGGCCGGACGGCGGCGGACGGTCGGCCGGAATTTTTCTGGGTGTAGAGAAGAGAAAATCGGGTGAGAAGAGAGAGAAAATCGGGAGGGAGAGGAAAAATGGACTTGGGCCATCAGCCCACCCGGTCCAACACTTATATAAACCCAAAAATCCAAAATTCAACACCCCAAAATAATACCCCAATAAAATTACCTTTTACTAGCAAAAATTACCATTTTTACCGTCGTCAAAATTTCTTCCTTAGAATAATTCCCTCAAAATATTAGTCCCTCAACACCCTCTGGGGACTAATTAAATTACACACTTAGTGACGAACACGGTAAAAACTCTTATTACCACTATGCCAGTAATAAAGGTAAAAATTAAGGTTCGGGGCGTGACATGTTGCATCTTAGTATATACAAATACATTTGAGGGTAAGGCTTGCTACGACCACTAATCTAGGTGTGTTTTCTTTTTTCAACTAATAAAATTGCTCGTTGAAATTTTTGTTTGTTACAATTAACCCGGATAACAATTCCATCATGAATCCGCCACTGCATGAGAGTCAAACATGGTTTGTTTCTGATCACGGATTCATAAAGGGTGACATTACAACTTGTAATCACTAATAGTTTTAATGAAAATACAATTTCAGAAAAAAAAATTTGTGAAATCCACACACTTTTTTTTCTTTTTTTGGTAACTTAAATTTTGTCTTTTAATGACTTAAACGAATGTGTTAACCAAACAAAGAAAAATGATGTGTGGATTTCAATTTAGAGGATGTGGATTTCACATTAATTTTTACCTTTATTACTGGCATAGTGGTAATAAGAATTTTACCGTGTTCGTCATTAAGTGAAAAAAATATAATTGATCCCCAGAGAGGTGTAGGGGACGATTATTTTGTGGAATTATTCTAAGGAAGAAATTTTAACAACGGTAAAAAACGGTAATTTTTGCTAGTAAAAGGTAATTTGTATTGGGGTATTATTTTGGGGTGTTGAATTTTGGATTGGGTTTTGTATTTAGTTGGACCGGGCCTTGATTTTTGGTCAAAGCCCGTGTTTTTCTCCCTCTCTCTCCTCCCGGTTTTCTCTCCCCCGAGCCTCACTGCCAGAAAATCTTCCCGGCCGCCGTTCGCCGCCGTCCGGCCGCCCCAGCCCGCCGCACCGGTCCCAAACGGTCGGTTTCCATCCCAGCTGCAGTTCTAGACCGGTGGCAGCCCCCCTAGCGCCACCGTGAAGGAGGAATCGACGCCGAGAGCCCCGACTGCCGAAATCGTTTTTTCGCCGGAACTCCTTCCTCCGACCGCCATAGCCGGCGAGCCTTGGCTCAAAAGGAAGCCCTCCTTCCGTACTTCAATCCCTCCAAAGGGCTCGCTCCGTCTTGAGCTAGGTAAGGAGAAATCGGAATTTGAATTTGAATTTCTAGGGCTTTATTGTGTGTTTGTGTCCGATTGGCTTGGTTAGGCTTAGAATTGGAGTTTGTGGTAGTTAGGAATGTTGTAGAGGAGGTTGAGAGGGAGATGCTGCCAAATTTTGGTGACCATCGGAGGTCGCCGGAGTTAGTCGCCGGCGGGCCGCCGCCGAGAAAATGTTTTTGGTGGAGAAAAATGTGAGGAGTTTAATGGAATAAGTTTTAGAATTTTTGGAGAAGTTTTGGATAGGTTTAAGAATTGTTGAAGTTTGGTATTTTTGGCGGATTATTAATTTATAATCCGGCCATTTGATTTTTATTTGGTGGAAGGTGATTTTGAGGATGTCGGTAAAATTTGTGGAGTTTTGAGATTGGCAGTGGATTTAAGATTTTGGAGTGTTAGGCTTGGTTGAGCCCGAAACATATTTAATTATGCCTGTTTTGCTTTAAGCGTCGGTGTTTTATTTAAGGTTTTATTTATATGGAACAGGACGTGAGGAGGCTCGAGCGGAAAAGACCTCCGACCGACATCAGGCTTAGGCCTAACCTGTGAGTGGACCTTTGTCTTAAATATTGTGTTCGAAATGCTTCGTTTTGAATGATTTTCTGTTGTTGGATATTTCCCGAAATTGAGAATTTCGGTGATTATACTCTTATATGAGAATAGTATGTATATGATTAAATGCTAGCTAGCTATACGTGATTTCCCCCATACGCGAGGTACAATTCCGGTATGGGTGACATGAGCTTTAGACACGAGCGTCGTAATCCTGTGCGATTTTCTAATTTCGCATTTATTTATTCAAAGATTTCGTACAAGGAATAAGCACGTATATATTACCACTCGGCCGCTTTCCCCCATATGCGAGGTACAATTTCGGTGTAGGGTGATGTGAGCGTTAGACGCAAGCATAGTAGCTTTGTATGATATCTACCTTATTCAAGTTGTTCATAGATATCGTGCAAAAGGTCAGACGAGTGTGCATACATACTATATATAATATCCAGGCCTGAGAGGCATTTTCTTAAAGTTTGGGAGTCTAGCCAGGCTGGACCCCAGTTCAGAATCTTTCCAGTGGAGCCTTTGTATTTTGCCACTGATGAAAGCATTTTGGGGAAATATTTATTTGTTGACGGAAATTGTTTTGTCCACTCACTCTGACATGTTGAATATTTTCTCCTGGGCTCTTCGTTTTTAAAAATGTCCAGTCTGCAGAGTTCACGTGAGGTCTAGCAGGAGACGTCGAGGCATAGTCACTCATCTATCAGCTACATTTCGCCAGTAGGTTACCTGTTTAATCTACTAGGGGTTTGTTAGCTTTCGCTATATTTTATTTTATTTTTAGTAGCTCTGAATACTTTTGGAATTCTTCGGTGTAATTTGTATTCTGGCTACTTTTGGATTGTAGCGGAGGATTTATTTATTTTGGATTAAAATGGTGGTTCTTAAATTCTTAAGTTAGGGTTGTCCATTTTCGAGGGAGGTTTGCCGAGTCTTCGGTAAATTTTCCTTGGAGGTGGTCCCCGCAGGACTCATCTCGGGTTTCGGGGTGAAATTCGGGGCGGGTCTTGACAGTTGGTATCAGAGCTCTAGGTTTCATCTTTTGTTTCCTATTCACTATCGTATTTGCCTAAGTAGCCATAGTGTTTATAGAGTGATGATCCGACCGCGGCGGATTCATCGGCAGTTTCTGCTTTTGATATTATGTGTTATTGGGTATATGTGGTAGTTTCTGTTAGTCTTGTTTATAGACTACTAAAATCTTCCTCCTTAAGTACTATGCCTCCTAGACGCCGACCTCGTGTGGCTTCCTCGACCAACGCCGATGAGGGTGAGGAAGTGAGAGGTTTAACAGATTCTATTGGGGCTATGTTGAGAGGTGTTCTGGATAGGGTGCAGCCCCCTCGATCTGTGAAGAAGAGAGATGTTGCTGATGCAGGGGCAGTAGAGTTTAAGGGTGCCAAGGGACCCCTTGATGCTTATTCTTGGGTGGACAAGATGGAGATGGCTTTCGAGAGCACAGAACTGCCAGAAGAAAAGAAAGTGAAGATGACAGTTTCTTTTCTGGACGATTCAACTCATCATTGGTGAACTCTTGCCAGGAGAAATAGTTAGTGTGTTAGTTTGGATTACTATTGAAAAATCTTAGTCCTAGTCTACTGGGAGTTTGTTGATTTACCAAGTCTTTAGGAATCCCATGATATTAGAGATTGGTAGCAGCTAGCCATTCCAGGTTTTTAGCTTAGACCGTTTTGTATGCTCCATTTAACGGAGCTTGTTCTTTCAGTTATTAATATCACCGCAGTTCAATTCTAATACTTTCAATACGTGTCTGCTCTCTAGTTTATTTACTCTGACAGTGAGGAGGCGGAGACGGATACGGAGATGGTAGAGGTGGTGCTGACGATGGCGGAGATGGGTGATTTGGGGAGGTTGCCTATGATAAAAACCAATTACACACTTATCGAACTCACATTGGTATCCATAATTGATGTCAGTCAACATTAACTTTAACAACTTATGATAGTTAGATTTAGGTGTAATCATACACCGGCGATTCTAGAAATCCTAATAGATTGGCAGCGTCATAAGAAATTAGAGCACAGGTTACTTCCACGCAAGAAACCCTGTTAGTTTGGAAGCAATGTATATATCGTCTGCATGCCCACAACTTGAAACACTACACTATGCAAGTATGCATAATGACCTCATCATACTCACAAAATGCAAAAAATGACTTGTTCTTCTTGCCGAAACCAGAAGACAACAAAAAAACACAACAAAAAACAAATCAGAAGTTGAGAACCAACAAACGGAAGCATCAACCAACTACCATTCAACTCCCGCACTCCACATCCACCACGCGTCCTCCTCCCATTCGTCCTTCACTACCCACCCCAGTAAGCTATCTACCCAAACCAATCCCCTACCTCACCCCCTAAAAACCCGCCTCCTCCTCCCAATCCCAACCCTCGCTAACACCGAACATCTCCTCTGACGCACTCTCAACGGTCCGGATCTCCTAATTCTCCAACCCCCTGCCGCAGAGGATCACACACCTCTTCGTCCTCCCCTAGTTTATAACCAGGGCTGGACTCGCAAAAGCTACCATTCCAGTTTCTCTCTCTCAAAGATGGCTCCAATTCTGTCTCTCTTCCTCTTCTCCTCTCTCCTCTTATTCCTCGCCCGCGCCGAAGTGGACGTCTCCGATCCGTTGATCCGCCAAGTCGTCGACGGCGGAGATGAATCCCCTCACCACCACCACGATCACGACGGCGAAGCGATGCTGGGAGCGGATCACCACTTCTCGCTGTTCAAGAGAAAATTCGGGAAGTCGTACGCGAGCCAGGAGGAGCACGACTACAGATTTTCGGTGTTCAAGACCAACATGAGGAGGGCCAAGAGGCACCAGCGATTGGACCCCACGGCCCAGCACGGCGTCACTCGCTTCTCCGATTTGACTCCGGCCGAGTTCCGGAAGAGCCATTTGGGCCTCCGGGGACTGAAGCTGCCGGCCGATGCTAACACGGCGCCGATTCTGCCTACCGAGAATCTGCCGGAGGATTTTGACTGGAGAGAGCGTGGAGCTGTTACGGAAGTCAAAAACCAGGTCTGTGATTAATTTAATTTAATTTCTTTAATTATGTTTCGGGCTAATTACGTTATTTGGTTAATTAATTTGGGAATTTTGTTTGGTTTTGGGAAATTAGGGTTCGTGCGGGTCGTGCTGGAGTTTCAGTACCACTGGAGCGTTGGAAGGTGCACACTTCCTTGCGACTGGGGAGCTTGTCAGCCTCAGCGAGCAGCAGCTTGTTGACTGCGATCACGAGGTTTGACTTTTTATATTTTTCATTATAATTTTTGTTTAAGTATGAGAATTTTGCCCTTGAATATTGTTGTTGATTGTTTGGATTTCATTATCGAATAACGAATAATTTGCCCAGAATGAATTGGTTTTGTTATGTCTTCAGGGTATAGTGGACACTATTGATGGTGTGCTTTTGATTAGTAAACTACAAACTAAGCTAGATGTCATCCCTCACCATAGAGTCTTAGGACTGGAAGTTCATTGTAAGATAGATGCATATACCTTGCCTTTTGTTTTCTTCGATTATCAAGTCAAATACAATTAAGGCTTTAGCTATCTAGCTTCATTTAATCTCTTTGATTCTTGAACTCCGACATAAGCCAAACATGAACAACAAAGCCTAGTTGTCCAACTGATGTACAATTATCCTGCTCTTATTGGCATACTGAGTTTTTTAATTCTATTGCCGTGCTTTAACTTAATACACTTTGGCAGTTGGTACGTAATTTGGTATGCAGTACTACTGAGTCACATTTAACATTAATATTGTCGATTGTACTGGTGTGTACAAATGTATGTTCATGTTTTGCATATCATTCTGTATGTATCGCTTTGCATATTCGCCTTGGAAATGTGGAATTGAACTTTGGATAGGACGTCTCCCAACTGCTGTCTCTTACTCATGTGAATTGATTATGGCAGTGTGATCCAGAGGAGGCAGGTTCATGCGACTCTGGCTGCAATGGTGGGCTCATGAACAGCGCCTTTGAGTACACACTTAAAGCTGGTGGACTCATGAAGGAAAAAGATTATCCATACACTGGTACTGATCGTGGAACCTGCAAGTTTGACAAGACCAAAATTGCAGCCAAAGTTTCCAACTTCAGTGTTGTCTCCCTTGATGAAGATCAAATTGCTGCCAATCTTGTGAAGAACGGCCCTCTTGCAGGTAAATTTATCAAGATTTGTGATTTTTTGTTCTCTTCCCGTCTCTTTGAAAAAATATAATAAATCTCATACGCCATATTTCTTATCAATAAAGGTTTTGCAAAGCTGATATTAACTCTTGACATTGTTTAAATGCAGTGGCTATCAATGCTGTGTTCATGCAAACATATGTTGGTGGAGTCTCATGCCCCTACATTTGCTCAAAGAGATTGGACCATGGTGTGTTGTTAGTTGGTTACGGTTCTGCCGGCTACTCTCCCGTCAGAATGAAGGAGAAGCCATACTGGATCATAAAAAACTCATGGGGTCAGAACTGGGGAGAGAAGGGGTTCTACAAAATCTGCAGGGGCCGTAATATCTGTGGTGTGGACTCCATGGTTTCAACTGTTGCTGCAGTTGAGCTATAGGCCCAGAGTTATGATTATGGCAGTCATGTTTGTGTTTTGTATATACAAGGGTTATGACATTTACTGGGCAACTCCATAGGCGACTTTGAAATAATCATATATGTATTTATTCTTTGGGGGTGTCCAAACAGCTTAAATGTCCTTTTTATGTGGCATGTGTTTGTAAACTTTGTTCATCCAACTTCCATTTGGAGCTTTTATATGGAGAACTCTCATCTCAAGCTTTCAATACATGTTGCTTTGTAATGCTTAAAGTTATCCTGGTTTGATAATACACTACCAAGTGCGTAGATCACGTTACATTCTTATGTTTTGAACCATGTTATACCGTATCTAATCTACTTTTGTATTGCATCCCTACCAAATTTATCGCAAGGCAAACCCTTGTTTGATCTTGCTTGTTCATTCTACTTTTGCACTTTTTCTGCATTGAACATTTGATTCAGGATCAACATGTCTACAACTCGGTACATAGTTAACAAATATGTCTACAAACTGTTGCATTGCATGGGGAGAGTATCATGCGGATGCAGTATAGGGTACGGGTCGCATACAGGCTGCCTAAAATCACCTGTTTGCATCACGCAATAGGTCACCGATGCCTTCCCTGAAAGTGATTTGGAAGAAAGGCTGCATGCGCACATCTACCTTCAGATTGACTTCCTTCGGTGCAGTACTGCAGTTGGCTTCTTGTTTTTTCAGCCAAGCGAGACTACTCAGAAGTCAGAACAATGTCCTAAACTGTTCGGGTTTTGTTCTACCAGTGTTGTTTCTACCATTCCATATGGACCTGAGAAGCTTCGCGAAGACGTCAGAGTTTAGTTGCATCCATTCTTTGAAATTCAGAAAAGTATAGTGTGCTGTAGGTTGAAAGGTGGAGCAAACAGTGTTTTCAGCTAGAGGACACTCACAGAAAAAGTGCGAGACAGATGCCAAGAAATGGAGGGGGGCATGACAATGGCAAATAACAATGGAGATGAGATGATACTTTTATCCACAACCCCTACCATCCCTAGCCCTAGTTTAATGGTACATTTCTTACAATTAGGGCAGAAGCTACTGTAGTGAAGCTATTAGTTGCAGGGGAGCATATCATCAGTAACGAAAATAGATATTCTCCCCTTCAATTAGACTTTCCTCTACACCAAGCAAGAAGGTTTTTTTAAATTTGAAACTAGTACACCAAGTGAACAATCTTATGGTTTCCCTAACAATAAATAAGAAATATTTATATATATATATATATATATAAATAGAAAGCTGATTAAGAATTTAAACATTCCCATTATTACACACGGCCACAACTACCAGTCTACCACTACAGATGAAGATGCTGGCCTAAACTGCTTATTCCTTCTTCCCATCACCAAATTTAAAATACTGAAGGAGTGATGCTGAATTTGAAAACCATCCGCTAACTCCTTCATGGAGCACCATAATTGCCTTCTTGTACTGTTCAAATGAAAGAATCAACTTCGATTCATACCTATTCACACTCAATTCCACGGCTTAAACACTGCCTATGACTTGATTTAGGGTATCACTCATCTTCATCGTCATGCAACACAAATGAGAATGGATAGAACTTGTAACCATCTCCCTCATAGAACTTGTTTTGGAATTCCACCCAGTGAAGACGCAAAGCATGAAGGAAAGCACTGAGAGTTTCCATCAGTAGCAAAACACCAACAGTCGCGCAAACAAAGACAAGGATGCCCACAATGCGTATAAGCCAATTGTTGAACCTGTGAGAAACATGAATTAGTTTGTAGATACTTCTAACTTTCATACCCTTAACTATCAACTCTGATGGCATCATTGGATGAGCATTGATCAATTATGCTTGATCACTCCTCTATTATCCACACCCAAGAGTCAACAAAGAATTTATGTTTAAAAAATTGAGTACATACCCAAAAGCCATCAGGAGAACCTTGTCGTAGAACACACTGGATAATTCTGAATGAGCAAGACTGTTCATGAAAGACAATTACACACACTGGATTATTAGTTGCACAAGGAGATGAATGATGGTATATAAATCCGCATATTCCCATATATTATTTGTTATCACTTAATAAGTTGAGACCAATTGAGAAAAACAAAGCTTTATGCTGTAGAAACCAAGCCACACATGAAAACAACCTCACAAGCTATTAAGTCATGCCACAAACCAAATTGGAAAAGAATTTCCTAGCTTGGATGCCAATGAAAAACGGATGTACATTCACATGCATATGTACGCTTGGATTTGTGAGTCATATACAAAAGTAAGAAACTACCTTAGGGCCCATAGTCGAAGATAAGAAGCTGTATTTGAGACCGCACCAAGTACAAACTCTATTGTGTGTATGAGTTGATGTACGAAAACTTCACTAAATTCAAACTCCTCATGACCATGGCCATCATGGTTTGAATTCACTTGCAAACTCTCCTCTGTGTTCTCAAGTAAAGCATATGATTGGCCTTGGTGCCGCTGAAACAACATAATATCAGAAACAGCAGGAGCAAAATAAGAAGAAATGTGATGGATCAAAATGACCGAGAGAAACTAATCAAAGTCTGTTAGCAAACATACAGCTTCATGTTGCTTTTTCATGAGGAAAGGCTTTGGAATCAGCATCCATGGTACAGCTACAAGCGCCAACCCTAATAGCACTAACTGGTAAAAGAAAATGAAATATGACGAATACTAATATTCTTTACCAAAAGAAAGGAACCAGAGAGAGACTGCTAAGAGGGACTACCTGAACTGTCTTCTGACCACTGAAAAGCTGATTTTCACCTAGCTCATCAGTAGGACTTAGGAACATATATATCATTACATGGTATAGATCAACTTTTGAACCAGTCCACCACTTCATAACAACCAGAACAGACAGGTATCCAAATAGACTGTTTAAGAATATCAGCTGAGGGATAAACTGGAACCTGGATCAATGCAGGATATGAATGAATACACGCTAATAAAGAGGGTGAAAGGGTACAAAGCAACTAATGATACAACAAATGCAAGCATTCACAGTATATATGTGAACAACTCACATTTACAGTGTATACGCTTGCTACCTTAAACTCACATTTACAGTGTATACGCTTGCTACCTTAATGGTAAATTGACAGCTTCATTAAAAGTCAATGTAAGAAATGCATAGCTTACCAAACGTTCAGACCATTTTGAAAGAACTTTGCATTGAAATAACTTATCACAATTCCAAGGTTCATTTGGACCACCCCAAGAAGAATTGACATTTTCATCTTCAATGAGTTTAAGAATGGCAGCTCACTACGAGATCCATGCCATACAGGATCCAGGCCAAATGGGTATGTGGGCCCCACCTTAATTAAGCCAGCAGTAGTAGCATCTCTGCAAACAAAACATTTCAGTTTACTATCAGAACCTCAAAGAGACCATACAGAAAAAGAAGAGATAATACCAAAAGTTTAAGCTTATACCGGCAAGAAAGATCACGGCATGCATATGCTGAGCGACCAAATAGTTCAAATGGGACAGAGAAGAACTCATTATAGATGAAACCAGTGTAGATTGAGAAAATTGACATCAGTAGAATAACATAACGGCCACCAAAAGCCATCTCCATGATATCTCCAAGTTTCTGCAAAAGCATAACTGTATTCAATTAGAATCAAAGGTGAAAGATAAAAATGATACTGCAGGTGTCGTGAATCATACAATGCCTACCAACAAAACTACAATTCCCAATGTCGTTTAAAGTGAATAGAGGAACTAACAATAACAAACAATTCATATATTACACAGAGAAACATGCTCCGGAAGAAAAAAGAACACAGGTTGCAGGGTTAACGGAGTTGACACATTTTGAATAGGGGTGGCTTTAGTCAATACCAGATGTCCAAGTGTTGACAAACCAAAGCTTCTCTATCACAGAACGTTCTATGCTCTTCAACAGATTCAGACTTGAAAGCATAGAACATTAAGATAAAGTGATGAGGCGATGATGCAGCAGTAAAATAGCATCAAGGCAAATTCTAAAACTTTATGATTTCACTTTTCAACTCAAGTTTAAACCTATTAAAGGAAAAAGCAATGTCCATGCAGGTTTAGACTCGGTAGTGATCAGAAAGCATAAACATCCATAATATTCCACTGAAGTGGCTAAACTTGTAAAATTATGAACTATAGACATCCCAATACTGGTAATATAACTTGGCAATAAGCATCATGCATCAGGTGTCATCAATGGCTGCAGCCCACATTTTTCTTCACAAGAGAGAATTATAGAAGAATGGAAGGTAGTATCTATATTCCATTTTAACCACGCCAAGATGATGGAACAACCAACTACCATACAAATCGCCATATAATCATGTACTTTTGTGTACACTCTATTTCAAGTATAGCAACAAAATATTGCTGACCACTAGACATATCAACACAGAGAGTGATTCAAAAGCAAGATAATATTACCTCATTAGAAAACTTCCTTTCCCTGACTATCAAATATAATGTTGCAAGAAGCAAACATAGTCCATGTCCCCAGTCACCAAACATGACAGCAAAAAGAAATGGAAATGTGATGATAGTATATACAGCAGGATTTGCTTCTTGATACTTGGCCACACTGCAATTACATCAAACCAAAACATCTCAGTATCCAATATATATTTCTGTTTGTCAGAAAGTAAACTGACATCACACCTTGTGATTAAAATTATTAGATTGACAAGACTGTAAGCCTGTAAGATCATCACTTACTAAGATTCATAGATTTCAACAATCGTCCTTCATTAGTGTCTACTCAAGATAGAAACTTAGACTTAAAGCAGGAGAAGATGGAGGGGATTACTAATTATACATATTACCTGAAAAATTAATAATGTTCAACTACCTGGTAGACTATGATCAAGGACATGCCAAACAAATAAATGATCTTGTCACATGATAGGGGTAATAAACATAGAAAGAGTGAAGTATTAACGTGAGAAACCAATTAGTTAATGTGGATATGTCTTTTCAGTATATGACCCTATGCCTTACGAGGAAAATGCCAAAAATGACTAAATAAGGAAATACATATTGACTATCATGCACAATAGGACCAACGTAACTGAATCCAGAAGAGGACGACTAGTATGTTATGAAAACAGAAACAATTAGCTCATATTAATTCTAATATAATAGAATTCCAGTTTCTGAGAGAAAGAGGGAAGGCCATATGCATGCTAACACATGACAAGTTCTATGTAAGGAGTGCACAAGTATTCCTCTCATTATCCTATCTTTTCTAATAACCAATAAAAGAGGAGCACAGAAGAGTATAATATTGGAGTGGAACTCACCCATATGCATCAACAATTTCTTGAAATGAAGAAGTGAACTTGTTTGTGCGGAAATATGTTGGCGGTGCTTCTGTTGTATGCAAAACCTGGAAGATAGCTCCAACTTGAGAGTTGGAGTCAAAGGCTGCCCGCTGCAATGCCTCCTGGATCTGCAGCAATCAGATTAAAGAAAGTAAGTCATACTTCAAAACCTTTTGATTCAAATTAGGCACCAGAAGGGACTCATCAAAGTATGCAGAATTTTTTTTTTTTCCTTTTAAACCAACGGATACCTGCTTCGATGCAAAAATAGGACTCCATCCCTCACCCACAAGACATTTTTTGGTTACATCAAGGCTAAGCATATTAAGAGTGTGGTGTATGGCTTTCTCCTTCTTCACCTGCATGAGTACAAAAAAGAAAATTATAAACTACCTTAACTTTCTGCAACATTTTGCAATACACACAAACATCATATATGAGACAGTACTATTCATACTTCCACAAATATAACAATTAAACTTAATTGAAGAAATAAATTTTAACCCACCAAATGATTCCATTGCTCATAATGTTCGCCAATAGTCTGCAACAAACTTCCCCGGTGTAAAACTCCAATATCTATAGTAGTCTTTAGCTCAGAAAGTTTACCCGTAACCTGAATTTAAAATATATGGTTATATCAACTGAAGGTGACAAAGGAAACTCTGATCAGATGAATGCACTATGAATTAACACGAATGTTGCTTTTTACCACAAATGCAAGGCACAAACTTAGGTAGACAACCAAGTCAAACATATATATTCTTGTTCTAAATTGAAGCGTAATCATTTTTTTAGTAAAGTAGAAGGTAACTGAACCACATAGGTTTATATGAGATAGTACAAAAGACGACCCTTTCTTTTAAAGATCACTTGGAGAGCCCCATTTGTTTATATTGCTAACAGGATCCTTGTTGTATCACTAATAAATAGATATTTAGTCAACTAATGCTGCTGGAGAAGGTGCTTCTATGGATGGTAGATAACTTATTAAGAAAACAAAATAGAGAGTTGTGGCCTAATACTTCATGAACGGAGTACAGGCAATCTGCAAAAAAAATATTTGGCCAGGTAAAAGGCTCACTTTCATTACTGTCTAAGCATGGGCTCAAAGCTAACATATTAACTATAATGCAGACTAAACATTAAGTAAAATTTCTATGGACATTACTTCATGCTGGGGAAAATGGCATTAACAATGAGAAATGGAACAGAAAGCTAATTGATACGAGGAAAAATGTAACAGAGAAAAAAGAGCAGCCACCTTCTCATTTAAAAATAATAGTAATAATACCCAAGCAGAATCACAGTGCATACCTCATTAATGGTTTGAGCTTGTTTACTTAGGTCCTCAGTAAAAGGGTAACGATTGGCTCCAAAAGCCTCACAAATTTTAAGAATCTTGTTCTTTGCTCTTTCTCCAGAGTAGAATACCACAAAAACATTTTTCTCAATCTGCAGATCATTATTCAAAGTTATAGACAGTGTTCAATTACAAAGAAAAAATTATATAACCAAAAACAGTTCCCTTTTTTATTTGAATATAGATGTCTTTTCAGTAATTCATACAAAAAGGTACAACTTCGTCTATTTTTGTTGCTAAACAATGATTTTTTAAAGTACATGTGAAGACAGAATGGCAGGAAAAGTACCTTTTCTCCTGTCACAGGATCTGTAACAGGATTCTCAACAACAGCCTGCCTTAGAAAAACATTTCCCCTAGTAGCTCGAAATAGAATCCTCTCAAATGCCAAACACTTTCCCCTTGGAACAAGACCAGTGAGAAACCCCAACTTGACTTGCTTTGATGGATCAGTAGATGATTCCTGAGGAGCAGCCAAACAAAAAGAATTTACTCAGCAGAAGTAAAAGAAAGTGATTAGTCCATACTTGGTATCCATACTTGATATCACAGAAAAAAGAAATTGATATCCATACTTGGTCCAATAACGGCGTATCCAGGGCGTCATCACCAATATGACGGGATTCCTCTCTCTGCTGCAACCTCGCACTGCTTTCAGCTGAATGAAAAAACTCACCAGCCTGAAAGATACTTTTTTAGTCTTACGACAGATATATATGATGAGATAAACATGCCATTCGAGGCAAAACTGTGCAACAAAAATCTATAAACTCCTATATCAACGGATCAAATCCATAATCACTTCTATAATAATAATCACCTCCTGTCTGAATCCAAGATTAAGAAACTCTCTGAACCAACTCATTTGATATAAAATAATATCTAATTTCCATTTCAACTCATTTAACTATAAAACTAGCGCAACACACATTATCTGATCATGCATAATTTGTGCTTTTGAACAGCTTAATGTCACTAACTAGTTCAAAATGTGTGTGTGTGTGTGTTAAACTGTTAATATGGTATTGTTTGCTTACGGGGTTATATAATTCCATTCTTTTGGTTACTTCTGTTGGTTGCACTACTAACCCCTACATGGGACCAAGGACATGGCAATCATTACAAGCTGGAAAGTCAAACACTTAAGGAGCATTGTTGTTATAACTTAGATTTCATCTTTGAGCCGAGGTTAGAAATATAGATTGGTGTGTTCACTCCCTCATCAAACTAGCATTTGTCCTTTCCTTATAACAAATGCCTGCCTTTCCATAAATAAAAGTAAGAATAATCATGAACCTAAAGACTATCACACGAGGATAGAGAATGAACTGGGGTCCTAATAACACTAGTTGCATGGTAGGAGAGACTGAAGAAGCAGAAGGGGCTGTCACCTTTTGCAGGACGAGCTTATATTCTACAAGTTCATTATATGAACGCTGCAACTTTTCACTATTTGCATTAATTTCAATCAGCTCAGCCTCGAGCTCACCAAGTTTTACCTAGCATACACACAAAATTAGTGTTAAAACATACAATACGAAGCATCTTTTGCTAGACAAAGAAACATCATATAATACCTCCAGATCATCTAAATTGAGGTCCGCTTGTCTTGTAGCCTTTGGAGGAGGAAGACCAGACTTTAACATTTGATCCTTGAAGAAACGTAATTTACGTGCCATCTCACCAGATCTTTTAATCTATATAGAAGAACAAACCAATTCGCTTAGCAACCAATGACATACGTCCTAGGTACTTGTACCATTATGAAAAGAATGGATTTGTAGGTATTAAGTTTTCCTCTTAGAAGCAGGGTGTTAAATAGCCTTTCAAGATTCATCTTTGTTCGAAAGCAATATGAAACAGCTCAAAAGAACACCAAGTGATAACAATAAATACTAAAGCAGAAATGAAACTAACGGGAGACTAACAATTTGACCAAGCTAAATGTGAGATCATGCAACAGTCTCTCTTTGTACACACCCCAGGGTGGGGGAAACAGCTAAGAATGCACTTGAGCTACATGTTTCAGCTAATCAAGTCAACTTTTCAAAGTATATTGGTTGCATGCACAGCAGCATTCACCTATTTTTCAATTATGTTATTTTAAGTCCGGTCTGGTGCTAATGTGACCGTATACTTCTGCAGATACGAAAGGAACAGTGTAATTTCTAGATTCAACTGTGAACTAGAAACAAATAGAAAGTACAATCTCTTGAATAACAACAGGAGGCACTGATAATACAACTTACACATCATTGAGAATTTATAAGAAGCCTTGTTAGTATTATCATATAAATCACAAAATACATGTCAAGTGCCAGAGGTCTCCTTTAATCCCCTCAAACATCAAGGTGAAGTAGCAATGCATGGCCAAAAAAACATACAAAGTATCCACAACGCAAGATAACAACATAGTTGCTTGGTAAGATAAGAGCATATACACACCTGAGTAGCATAAGTCCTCTGAAACGGGCTCTTCTCTGTATTCAGCTGCAACAAAAGAGTCATCAAATTATTAGTTGCCAGGAAAAACTAAGAAACATATATTAAATTAAAAAAGACCACTAACTAAAAGCATAGTGCTTCACGATATGCTTCAAAGTCTTCCCACCCCTACACCAGAATTTTCTAAGCTTCACCTTCCAATTCAATAATTTACAACATTCTACATTCTGGCATATATAAATTGGAAAATTTGGACAAAAAAAAAAGTATTTCTTTTTTCCTGCATATGTTTTATACAGATCATGAAAGAGTGTATATTTCAACCTAAGAGGATGCGGAACATCATCCTCGATGGAGCGCTACCTACCCACCCCTATACACTATCATTCCTCAGCAAGCAGAACAGTGCCCCGAATTTCCGGAGTCTGGTGTCTTAAATCATAACACTCCCTAATGTATCATGACGATCTAGATTGCTTAACCTAGCTCCTTAACTTTTATGTCTTCTGTCACTTCACTAAACTACTCGAAGCTTCGCAGCCCATCCTTTAGTAAAGGAAGCACCAAATCTTAACCAGGAACTAAATTTCCATTACGTGTTCACAGAGCTAAACCACTAGGATAATCGCTACTCTTTTCAACGTGATCATCAATAATCGATTGATTGATCAAAACACAAATGCGAAAGCAAATAATCAAACAATTCAAAATCGCAAGAAAATTAAATCGAATTGAAAGGAACACGGAGATGTTAGAGAGAAGAGAGAATCGGAGTACGTCTTTGAATTGGAGGAGGCCGAGGTCGCCGAGATAAGAGACGGTGAGGTGGGCGGACTCGATGGGGATGATGATCTGGACGAGCTGCATAGGCTCCGACCTGAACAGATCCATTGGGGGACAGCATCCTCCCATCCTCGCTCTCTCTCTCTGTGATAATAGAGAGATTTGGATTGTGGCCCTTTGTGTATAAATTGAACTTTAGTTTGGTCTGGTGCTACACAAACAGTCAAAAACCCCCAGAGAGATGATTAAGTATTACTGTTGTTTGTTTGTTTGTTCGCCACACAAAAGCTCCACGTCCTTCCAGTCCCTCCTCGTCTCTTCTCCATTTATGTTGTTGGGTCCGTGAGCAAATTTCCTGCTTTTCTATTGTTTTTAAATCCTGAAAATTATTATTTGATTTTTAAAAAAAATAACTCCCGAGCCATAATTATTAATGAAAGCTCAGAATATAAAAAGGGACATTGTGCCTAAACTTTATACTGTAACAACACTCTAAAATAAATAAATAATATTAGGCATGTTTACAAAAACTATGCATTCTAGCAAGCATCATTTAATAAAGAGTGCATCATTAGATACTCCATTTGTTTTACGATTTTGGTGCCGTACCAGAAAAATACTGCTCATAAAGAGCCATAAGTTATTATGTGTATCAGCTTTTTGGCTATGATGTCACTGGAAATTATCAATGACACTAGGCTTCATCTTGCCACTAGGAGGCTGCGACCATTTGATAAAACAAGGAACTCGTCGCCTCATTAGAACAAACATGACACGCCCTCTGTGCACTTAACAGGACATAGCCCACCAGTATCCAATACCACTAAAAAACAATAAAGCAAAAAACATAAAGAGCATCTACTTGGACGTAGCCCTCCTCAACCTACTAACTTAGAGTACGATATTATTGAAAGTTTAAAACAAACTACAACTAATGAATAACCGTAGAAATAAATAACAAAAAAAAAAATTGGGCCCAATTAGACTTTTATGGCCCAAGTAACATGAGGCCCATAAGAGGGCATCCAAGCAGTCAGCCTCTACCTGAACATTTGTCGTAGTGCCTTTACCAGCTATCCCCACTCTGACCTTCTGCCTGTAACTGCAGCTAACCTCCCTTCCCCATTGAGAGTATACCTACCAAACAAACCCCCTTCTTCATGACCTTTCATTCGCATCTAGTTTGTGGCAGCCTCCGCAACACACCCCTATCATTATTATGTTTTCTAACTTGATCCAATTTGTTGCACAAGTCTTTCTGCATGAATCCGACAAATTGAGGGCCCCTTGCTTGGAACGCTAGAAACTCATATGCAACACTAGTAGGGACCTGCGCCGTTCGCAGAGCTAGAGCAACAGAGATGTCATCCTCAGTCACTTACCTAAAAGATGATAAAAACTATCGCTCTACAGGTTCTGCAAGTTCATGATTGTGCTCAGTCAAAAACTTTCGGATTGTGTACAACATCGTCTCCTTTCCAATTTCAGTACAAAAACAGCTTCACATCACGTTCTTGTATATTTATATCCCCTCACAATAGTCTTGTTTATTTTCTTCTTCCTCTTGTTCCAAGGAGTCTCATCCTCACTCGCTTGTTGTTTTTTAGTTGTCGCTTCTTTGTTATGCACCACATTTTGTTTTCTATTTACTGAACTCTTTTCAAAACCCTTTTTGCACAACACCATCCTTTCCTCGTCACATGTGCTACGCCATCAATAAATAGCTTGTCATTCTTATAAGACCTCTTACTAAACCCAACAACGAAACAGTAATACCCGTAAACCTTCTCGGCTTCATAAACAATGTGAAATCTGATGTCCTTCAATCATATTTAAGAGATTTCACATTCCCCTTCAGAGCATAATACCTTTCAGAGTTATACACATCCTCATCAATATTATCGGCCGATGTAATAAAATCTTTGTCTCTGTCTTCGTATCTATTTTATAGTCATCAGTATGCTTCGGTTTAATCATTGTATCATCCAGGTTTTTCTTCCACTCCCACTCTGAATCTTCGTTCAAATGATCCTCTTCATCTAAATATGGAATATCGTGATACTTTGCATCACTGAAACAGATCGGAGACCACACTCATCTGTCACATCGATCTCATCACTGTCATCCATCTTTGCATTTGTCCAACAAAATATCTACAGTCAGCAACTGAATACCGATAACAAGACTATAACCACTTACATGACACATCATATTCAATTTTATATCTTCATATTACACTATGACAATCATAAATTTTCAAGGTTTCGCTTTCACATCACCATTTTTTAAAGATTGAAAAAAATACACCAGTTCAATAACTATATGCAAACAATCGGTTCCTAAACCGGTACACAACAGATCAGACCAACCCAATAACCAGTATGTTGTAGAGGTCTCCTCGCGTTAAGAGGGAAAGAAGAATATCTCTTCCTCTAAAAACACATGCATAAAAAGAGGGAAAGCATCATCTCACAGATTCAATTCCTCACTTTATATCATATATGTTCATTGATGAAATACATGTCGTCTATTGGGTTTTCGTTTGCCCACTTGATCCCCTTTTGGTTGCCCAAATTGGATTCAAATTTGCTAACTACCTTTTTACTTGACAACCCTAATGACCACCATATAGATTGGTGACACATGTCTCTTCAAATTGTTTTACTTTATTGTTGATAAAAAAATGAGCATGTGTCACCAATCTAGATGATGGTCATTAGGGTGGTCTGGTTGACAAATTTAAATCTGCCCTAATTCGATTTTAGTTCAATGACATCAGTAACGGTAGGCGCTTCGATCTGATTACTGTTTTCCACGACTCTTACTTTACCCTGGTATCGATGGACCCTCTAAAAACATACCCCGTATTTACCTAGACCAAACTTACCTTGACCCTCTAGTAGAGAGATTTGGATTTGTGGCCCTTTGTGTATAAATTGAACTTTAGTTTGGTCTGGTGCGACACAAACAGTCAAAAACCCAGAGAGATGATTTAGTATTACTGTTGTTTGTTTGTTTGTTCGCCACACAAAAGCTCCACGTCCTTCCAGTCCCTCCTCATCTCTTCTCCATTTATGTTGTTGGGTCCGTGAGCAAATTTCCTGCTTTTCTGACCCTTTTCGCTTAGTGAGCTCCAATCTTTTTTCTTTTTTCTTTTCTTAGATCCCCGTAAATCTCAGGAGGGCTGGTCTTGGAGGGAGGCATGTCAGATGAATCCACCTCAGAACCTGGAACCAGCAGCTCCTTCTCTTCCGCTGTCAGCGGCGGCACGACTGTCAAGGAATGCCAAGACATGATTCGAAGAAGCCTCCAAAGTATTACTCTCCAAGCTTGTCATAAATCCCATCTGGGTTTAGGGTTTTAGCCTCTGCTGTTTGATTTCATTTCCGTTTTTTAAGGTTCTGGGTTTTAGATCGATTTTTGCTCTGTTTATTAATATTTTTTGAATACAGCTCCAATGGTGAAGTTTCTACTAGAGCATCTGGATAAATCTGGGTGTGCCGTTGGGGACGGGTTTATCAAAGCTGTTCGTTGCGATAAGGAATTTGGCGGAGGCTATACCCGCGGTGAAGGGGTACTATATTTTATGTTTATTTTGAATGCTTTAAATTGAAACTGAAATGTACTTGATGGTTGCAAATGTTACAAAATTCACCTCGTTGTGGGGATTAAGCAAATCCCTTTAGTGTATAATGCTAGTGGGGTTGGTCATTCTGCATCAGAACTAAGTTGCGAGGTTGAGTTAGATTGGTCATTTGGGAAGCTCTAGCTCTTTTAATAGTGAAGCTTTTCTCCTTTTGTGTCTGTAAGAGTGTTCTGTGGTGGGTTCAGAATGTAAAATATTTGGGTTGAATGAGCCTGTGACATGCCTAATTTCGCTGTGCTCTGTGACTGATTGTCTTTCAGGTAATAGTGTGTAGTAATCACATGAACATGCAAGATGATGTCAACCAAGTAGTGATACATGAGCTAATTCATGTTTTTGATGATTGTCGGGCTGCAAACTTGAACTGGGCTAATTGTGCTCATCATGCTTGTAGTGAGGTGCGAATCAAATAGATATTGAATCTTTGTACTTGGTGTATTATATTTCTTTGAACCTCCAGTTTAGTTATTTATACTATGTATCTGGAACAGATTCGTGCAGGCCATCTTAGTGGTGATTGCCACTATAAGCGGGAATTTTTGCGTGGTTTTATGAAGATTCGAGGCCATGAACAAGTGAGTTTCTCAGAATTTAAAGAAACAATTGAGATACCCTCTTTTGCTTATTCATTGCATACACAGTGGAATACTCTATTACCTTAATTTCATTTGGAAACTTTGATAAACCAAAAAACCATCATTATAGACTGGGAACAGGTCTTTTTCATCTATGGCTAGGCAAAGTTTGTTACAGAGCAGATATAAAGTTACGTGGTGTTTTTATTCCAACTTTGAGTATTTGGCTTATATATGAATCTGAATATGTATTTAGCATGGCTCTCTCTCTCTCTCTCTCTGTAGCTGTTAAATTGTTTTGTTGTTGTAAACTAGTAATGGTTAAAAACTGTGGATTCCATTTGAAGATTAACCTTATAAAATAGACATCATGCTAAATTCAAGATTCCTATTTAGCTCTGCATATTGATAATTAGTTGTAGATTCAATCCCAGAATAGGTGCATGTAATGTTCGTAAACCAAACCCCAGTTGCATCCTTTCTTACTTTAGACTTCTATTTCTTAGAAAACAAAGTCACTTCAGACTTCTATATTAGGAGACTCTATTAACTGGAATTCGATTTTGACATTTGAAGGATTGCGTGAGACGAAGAGTTATGAAGTCGGTCATTAATAACCCCTACTGCTCAGAAGCAGCGGCAAAGGATGCCATGGAAGCAGTTTGGGATGTTTGTTACAATGATACACAGCCATTTGACAGAGCTCCTTGAAATACAGTGACAAGTATCTGTATTGTATACTCTAGCCTTATGGGAGAAACATTGTCATTCGCCAATTTTTACTGGCAAATGATGTATTTCGGTAACAAGTATCTTTATTGTAGACTCTGCCTTATAGGAGAAACATTGTTATTCTCCTATTTTTACTAGCAAATGTTTCAGTAACAAGATTCAAGAATTTTGCTCACAGTGTGAGGAAATCTGACTGTTCCAGATTGTCTTACAGATTGTACAACAATGATTGACATTTGCTTGTGTTACATTTCAAAATAATATAAGAATATAAGATTTCCCTAAGTAAACCTCCTCATGCTTACCAAAATACACTCCAATGATAATTAATCTGCAAAACTTGGTAGTAGTGTCGAAAAAGCCGTTCTCTCTCTCTCTCTCTCTCTCTCTCTCTCTCTCTCTAAAGTCAGTGAGTTCCTCCACTTTTCCATGAAGCATAAGTTGTAGAGCGCCAAAAGAGAATCAAACAATTTGGTGCATTCTAAGTTGGACATGCGCGTTCCGAGCTGTAATTGGCATTTGAAGCTCAAAGATTTATCCTCCAATTCCAAATGGGCAGAATTGCTCTGCCATTTCCATCAACTAAACAAAGCTGGGGGACTTCAACTACCACACGATTCAATCTTCCCTCCAATTCTCAAAGCATGTTCAAATCTCCTTTCCCACTCCTACGGAAAATCAATACATGGGTGTCTGATCAAAAATGGGTGCGACTCATACACTTCCATTGGTAACTCGACAATGGACTTCTACATCAAAACCAAGGACCCAGATTCTGCATTGACTGTTTTCAACTCCATGAGATGGAGAGATCAAGTTTCTTGGAATATAATGGTCTATGGGAGCCTTGATGAGGGGAATTTAGAACAAGGGTTGTGGTGGTTTAACAAGGCCAGGGTTTCGGGTACCGGGTTTCGACCCAATACTTCTACTCTGGTGCTTGTAATTCAAGCCTGTCGTCGGCTTAGAGATAAATGTGAAGGACTCAAAGTACATGGCTATGTCATTCAAGCTGGGTTTTGTTGTATTTCCTCGGTTCAGAACTCGTTGTTGAGTCTTTATGCAGAAGATGATGACATGGAAAGCGCACGCAAGCTGTTCGACGAAATGTCTGGGAGAGATGTCATCTCTTGGAGTGTGATGATAGGAGGTTATGTGCATTGCGAGGAAGCCAGAATCGGCATGGAGATGTTTCGAAAGATGGTGTGTGAGGTTGGTGTGGAACCGGATGGTGTAACGGCGGTCAGTGTTCTTAAGGGTTGCACTAGTTTGAGGGAGTTGACCATAGGGACATTACTTCATGGGTTGGTAATCTGTAGAGGGTTAGATTCTGATCTTTTTGTTGGAAACTCTTTGATTGATATGTATGCCAAGTGTCATGATGCAGATTCTGCCTTTAAAGTTTTCAAGGAGATGCCACAAAGAAATAGGGTGTCATGGAATTCCATATCGTCTGCATTTGTCCATAATGAGAGGTACATGGATGCCCTGTCACTGTTTCATTCTATGGGGAAGGAAGGTATCAATGCCGATGAAGTGACTGGTGAATATTCTTCAAGCCTGCAAGCATCTGCGCCTAGTTCATTGCAAGTCTGTGCACTGTGTAACAATCAGGTGGGGATTTGACTCAAATGAGTTGATCCTAAATTCTCTCATTGATGCTTATGCAAAGTGCAATTGTATCGAGCTTGCATGGAAACTTTTTAAGAGGATGCAGAAAAGAGATGTTGTTTCCTGGAGCACTATGATTGCAGGGTTTACTCATTGTGGCAGACCTGATCAAGCAATTGCCTTATTTGGTGAGATGGCCAGGCTACATGCACAGGATGATCAGAAGCCCAATGAGATTACAATCATAAATCTCTTTGAAGCTTGCTCAGTTTCAGCCGAATTGAATTGGGCGAAAGGGGCACATGGAATTGCTATTAGAAGAGGTTTGGCAGCTGGAGATCAAGTAGCTGTTGGAACTGCAACTGTTGACATGTACTCAAAATGTGGGGCAATAGGTGAATCAAGAAAGGCATTCGACCAGATTTCTGGAAAGAACATTATGTCGTGGAGTGCCCTGATAGCTGCATATGGCATGAACGGTCTTGCACACAAAGCTGTAGCTTTGGTTGAGGAAATGAAGCTGTATGCTGTGAAGCCAAATGCAGTGACTACCCTTTCTGTGCTATCTGCATGTAGTCATGGAGGCTTAGTAGAAGAGGGTCTCTCTTTTTTCAACTCACTTGTTCAAGATCATGGTATTGAACCAAGATTGGAACATTATGCGTGTGTTGTTGATATGTTGGGCCGAGCAGGAAAGCTCCAGATGGCTATGGATTTTATCAAGAAAATTCCACAAGGTTTAAAGGCCGTCGGGGCAAATGCTGCTTGGAGTGCATTATTGAGTGCTTGTAGAAGCTATGGGAATAGAGACATCGGTGCAGAAGCTGCTTCTCATGTCCTTGAGTTAGAGCCTGAAAGTTCAACTGGTTATTTACTTGCCTCAAGTATTTATGCAGCAGGTGGGATGTGGGTTCATGCTGCAAGTACTAGAAGGTTGGTGAAAGAAAAAGGTGTGAAGGTTGTTGCTGGTTATAGCTTAGTTTATGTTGATAACAAGGCCTGTAGATTTGTTGCAGGGAATCTTGATTGCCATTCACTAGCTGCCGGAGAGATACACTCTATGGTTGAGCTATTGCATTCTTGTATGAAGACTGAAAAGAAGAAAGTCGGTAATTTTGATATTATTGATTAGTTACTTGACAGGCCATCTGATAAGAATATATTTAACCAGAAAGATAATAGAATATTGAGGAAAGAGATAAGTAATGCACTCCAATTTCCATTAGAAAGACATATAACTATTGAACTGGTTGAAGTTGGCCCAGCCATGCCATAACACTGGCCAGTTATTCTGAGGTTTTGACATATGCAGTGGGAAGTCACTTCCTATTCCAGCGTGCCATGTCTTCTGCATGTTTGCAGGTGAATTTTTATGTCCCAGAAGCGTTAATTTGGAATTTTGTTTTAATGTAATTTTACGTTTCTTTTTGTATTCCTTGCTGTTCCGCTAGACTTATTTCTCCAAGTTACTGTGTTTGTTGTGTTGATATGTTTTGACTTTTTGAGAGCTAACAATTCCAGTGTTGATAAAAGTTTCTTCACTTAGTTGAAACTAGTAAATCTATATTTGCATGCTACCATGTAGTGAGTTGAGGTTGCTTTGCATTTAGTATACTATTGACTTTAGTTTGTCTTCTCTTTCATGTCATATACACTCTTCTCCTTTCTTACAATAGTAAGTCTTAGTTCTGCCGGTTATCATGTCAGATGTAGGAACCCTATGATAGAAGAACTGGATTGCTGGCCAGCTATATGAGGATAACTTTTCTCGTTAGTATATGTTATTTATTTATTTTTGGGTCACTCACAGGATACGAGTCATATTTATCCTACACTTGTGAGGGTTTTCACTATTTGTTAAGTGAGACAATTTTCTTTTTCCTTCTATGTTTGGAGATATGGCGATCATATTGTTTTTTTTTATTATTATAATATTTTTTTATAACGTAAAGAAAGTAATCCTACATCTTCTACTTTTGTTTCTTGAAGGAAGAGAATCGGGGCATTTTGTAGGAAGTGCATGGATGAATGCATCTTGATTTTCTGGGTGGTTAAGAAGGTTGTCATTGCTGTCATTGTTGCTTAGCTTGGTAAGCTACTTACTGATGCTTACAGCTCGTACTTGTTCATTTATATATCTTAGCTTCTTGAGTTCCTGACATAAGTTTTTTACATGGGTTGGTCCTTGTAGGCACAATGTACTAGGATTGAACTGGTTTGGACTTTGGACCAGTAGATTGTCTTTTCCACAGACTCGTACCTCCAGGTCTCCCACAGTTTTCTGCAATCTTCTAACCATATACTCTTGATTCTTGGCAGTTTAATCATTCAGATCTTCAATGTCTGAAGGCTTCAATCTCAGGGTATTTGGTTTGCACCACCATATTTGTTGTACAGGATTACAACTACAGGTATTGATGCAGTCTTCATTCTAATTTGATTTCAAATGTTCATTTCTGTGATACAGTTTGGATTATTTTCCGTCAGTGACCATGAGAAATGATATTATGCAAAGAAATTGAATAATTACATTGCAACTACGTGTGTTGGTGTCTAAAACATGAATTTTTCCTTCTCTCTCTCTCTCTCTCTCTCTCTCTACTGTTAATTATAAATTAAACATATCAATCCTTATACATTCTATTTCTATCTTTTAGCTAAGCACTTATTAGATGGATTCTGTCCATTTGTATGTCAGTGTGTGCTAAACCTGCAAGATAATTGACATGAGTTTCTTCTAAAGAAATTCTTGATTAAGATGACTTCATTTCGAGGGAGTTCTGGTTTTTAAATCTGGGAAATGGAGACTTGGAAGATTTTATGTGATTGTAGTTCCGGGTCACCAGAGTTGAGGTAAAAGACAATGGTCATTGAAATATATATCAATTTTGTCACATAATGGCCACCTCGACACACCGTACTTTAATGTCAGGGAGTTCCCCACTTTATCCTGGTTTTTGCTATTTCAGCCATCTTTAAGAATTGAGCATGGACAGGAAGGAACATGTCGGTCTTGGTAGGAAGAGCCGACTACAGACTACTGATTCAACTCCACTCGAACTTACATTTTTCCTATTATGTTTTGCTATTTCCCCTATTATCTTTTCATTTTTCCTTCATCGAACTTGCATGTTTCTAATCTGGATGTGATTATGGAAGATTCATATACACTTGCAATCTTTACTGTATCTGAGAGTCTAGTTGTCAGGCCTATATCTCCTTGCTTTGTCAGTTCCATGTTGAACGAATTGGAAGTACATTTCATCTAGCGAATCAACTCTCCCTTTCTAAAATCCAAAGTGGAGTTAACATATAGATATGTAGGATGATCAGTTTGGGAAGCAAGTATAAGAGGCTCCAAACTTTTCAAAGATAATTTTGTGAATGAAAATATATCTGCAAATTTGCCAAGCTTATGCATGTAGTAGTTTCATTTCCTCATTAGCAAGCACATTATGAGAATATATATGAATAGAAAGAAAGGTTTCAGCATCAAGTACAGTATGAAGGACTACCATGGCACTACCTATAGCTAGTCATGGACAGCAGAATTATCAAGGGAATCAGGATTTATGTTTCTCCCCATCCAAAAGGATTTGTATTCCTTATGTGAATAGGATTCGTATTCTCAGTGGCATCCTTAACTTGCCAAGAACGTAAGCTGTTCTTGAGGTTCTTCAATACATAATGAAGAATAGTGAAATTCACGCTCCTTTGAAGGTACTTATTAAACCATACTAATGCATAAGTGGGGAAACTGGATCGCTAGGAGAATTGTGTACGAGAGTTTGGAGATAGCGAGCACCTCGAACGCTATCAGAAACAAACAACAATCTCCAAACTCATCACTCATCAGATCAACACATTAAGAAAACTATATGAAAAGTATAAAAAAGAAGAAGAAAAAGACCATGGTAGCCCAACATATGTGGCGGGAAAATTACAGCCTCTTCCCGCTAAAATTATTCTAAAGCCAAACACTTTGCGCTTTAGCTCACACTCTCTCTGAAACCCTAACCCCCCTCTCTCTCTCTCTCCAACCATGGCCTCCCACTCTTTCAACAACGGTAACTTCTCTCTCTATTTCTCTTGAATTGCTTGTTAACCCTGATTTCCCCAATTCGGTTTGTTTCTGATTCTTCCCAATTTCAATTCCAACAGGCCCTTCCTCTCCGGATGACTCCATCTCCAGCCCAATCGGTAACACCTTCTCTTCTCCCGCTGACGCCGCCGCCTCTCGCCAGAGACGCCGCCGCCGATCCACCACCCCCACCGCCTTCGCAACCCCTCCGGCCTCCCGCTTCGCCGCCTCCGAAACAACCCCCACCCCATCCCGCAGGCGCCGCACCAACGGCGCCGCGCGTACTCCCCCCTCCACCGATGACGCGCCGCCGTCCTCCGAAGCCGGCGACAGCTACGGCATGGACGAGGACCGCCCCACCTTCGTCTGGGGCACCAATATCAGTGTTAATGATGTTAAGCTCGCCATTATTAGGTTTTTGAAGAATTTTCGGGACCAATCGCAGAATTCGGAGAGCGAGTATCTTACTGAAGGGAAGTACATTGAGGCCATCAAGAGGATTCTGGAAATGGAAGGAGATTCGCTCGATGTGGATGCTCGAAATGTGTTTGATTACGATCCGGATTTGTATGCCAAGATGGTTAGGTATCCACTTGAGGTTCTTGCTATTTTCGACATTGTTTTGATGGAAATGTTGCCTGTTATAAACCCATTGTTTGAGAAGCACATTCAGACTCGGATTTTTAATCTCAAAACGTCAACTTCCATGAGAAATCTGAACCCATCTGGTTAGTTTTCTTGGCGATGTTTTTGGTTTGTGATTGTTTGGTTTGTTGTTGATCATGTGTGATGTGGATTATGGAGAGGCTGATTGGAGTATCTAATCTGTTTGTAGATATTGAGAGGATGGTTTCGATAAAAGGAATGATTATTCGATCTAGTTCAATAATACCTGAGATAAGGGAAGCAATATTTAGATGCCTAGTGTGTGGTTATTACTCCGACCCTCTTCCTGTAGAAAAAGGTAACCACTACTTCAGCTTGTGTTTGTTAGCTTAATTTTGTCTGTAAATTTATCTATAGTTTGCTGAATGTTGAATGCTGTCAGGGAAAATAAATGAACCTACTAGATGCATGAAGGAAGAGTGTCAAGCAAAGAATTCTATGACACTTGTCCACAATCGTTGCAGGTACTTCATGGCATTATGTTGGAACTTTTGAGGTCACGCAGTTAACATATGACGGCGCTTTTATGCTGTTTTAATTGTTAGATGATCAGTATATGGCCAGAGATGGTGCATTTTAGCCCATTTTGCTTTCTTTCGAACTTACGAATTTTATATTTGTTTCGTACTTGCATCCTAAACTTGTAGTGGGTATCCTTTAGTGTAATCTTTTGATGTCTTTGTATGATTGTTGCTTGTAATCTTTTGATGTCTTTGTATGATTGTTGCTTGCTATAAGCTGTCGGGCACATAAACAGAAATAAATTAAATTTTTGTTCATCTTTAAAGTTAGATTACATTGGTTTGTCATCTGGAACCTTTTTTCTTTTCTGGGGGCATTCTGTCTGATTGCAGTTTCGCTCAAAGCATTGTTGCATTTTAGTGGAATATAAATCGGTATAAATCTGAGTGTTCAGATACTACTATGGAAAGATGGGTACCAAATATAATAAGATTGCAAGTGCCAGTAATTGCTTTTCTTTAGTTGAAGCAAAGTCCAAATCCGTTTTCTTACTTGGAATTGTGACTAAAAATGGGCGAAATATATAATCTACTGCCTTTTTTCTAAACTTGTTGGGATGAAATTTGCTCAGGAAAACAGCTAAAGAGTGAGAGATTGAACAACAAAACTTTTATCAGCTGAACTGATTCAGCTAATAATTAATTTGAAAATGTGACGTCTGTAGTTTTGTGACCTGAGTTTTGTAATGAGACTATTTTAATGGGTCCTATATTGTGAATCAGGTTTACTGATAAACAGATAGTGAGGCTCCAGGAGACGCCTGATGAGATCCCTGAAGGTGGTACACCACATACTGTGAGTTTGCTGATGCATGACAAACTAGTTGATGCTGGAAAACCAGGTGACAGAGTTGAGGTAAGGTCACTATGGCATATGAAAATGTGTAGTCAATCCTAAAAAAGATGAAGATATATTTTGTTTATCTGGTCAATTTGTTTGTTTCCAATAGGTCACTGGAATATACCGGGCTATGAGCGTAAGAGTTGGACCAACGCAGAGAACTGTAAAATCATTATTCAAGGCATGCTTCTGTCATTTTGTCTGTTGACAGGTCTTTTTCTCTTTGTCATTGAGGTGGCTGTCTATAGTGCATACATTGATCTTTTTCTTTTGATTGCAGACTTACATCGATTGTCTGCATATAAAAAAGTCTGACAAGTCAAGAATGCTGGCGGAGGAGCAGACGGAAGTTGAGAATTCCTTGGTTGGAGATTCAGAAGAGATTCTCTTTGATGAAAAGAAGGTAGATCAATTTATACTATCTTTTCACTTGTACTTGCATCAGGCTTTATTTGTATGCTCTCCACTTATCAGCTCCCATTGTTTTAATTGCAGGTGGAACAATTGAAAGAGCTGGCGAAACAGCCTGATATATATGATCGCCTAACCAGATCTTTGGCACCAAATATCTGGGAGTTAGACGATGTCAAAAAAGGCCTTCTTTGCCAGGTGCATTTTATGTTACACTTACCAATTCTCTCAGTACTTGGTTAAATAATAGCAATTATCAATTAGTTCGTTTCATTATTTTCCGAACTGACACTCATATCCTTTGTCCTAAATGCAGCTTTTTGGTGGGAATGCTTTGAAGTTGCCATCTGGTGCTAGGTTCCGTGGGGATATTAATATTCTTCTTGTTGGTGATCCTGGAACCAGCAAGTCCCAGCTGCTCCAGTACATACACAAGCTTGCTCCCCGTGGCATATACACTAGTGGAAGAGGGAGTTCTGCTGTTGGTTTGACTGCTTATGTTGCGAAGGATCCTGAAACAGGGGAAACCGTAAGATATATCTTGTTTCTTTTCAAACGTTTGTCTTCCGCATTTCATAATAACAATATGAAGTTGACTGGAAACAATATATGACTTCTCAGGTTTTAGAGAGCGGAGCCTTAGTTTTGAGTGATAGAGGCATTTGTTGCATTGATGAATTTGACAAAATGTCTGACAGCGCAAGGAGCATGTTACACGAGGTAGGTTGTTCTGTTATTATTATAAATATATGGCAGACATGTACATTTCTTGACATGCTATGACAGTTTATCCTTTTGTAACTGTAACTTTCTTTCACCTCTTGGAAATTCTATATTCTCTAGCTATAGCACAATTGCTTATCTTTAACTATTACTATGTCCGGTAAGATTACTATGCTTTTGTGTTATCTTTAAACCTAGACTTTCGGGAAACTGCATTCTAGTATACCCATTGATCAATCTATTTCTAGTATAAACCAAGACTGTTGAGAAATTATTAACCATTTTGATGGATCTGTTTTAATTTATGCTTATTTTCACAGGTGATGGAACAGCAAACTGTGTCAATAGCAAAGGCTGGAATCATTGCTTCCCTTAATGCTAGGACATCAGTCCTGGCTTGTGCGAATCCAAGTGGATCTCGCTATAATCCTCGCTTGTCAGTAATTGACAACATTCACCTTCCTCCTACCTTATTATCCAGGTATGAAATACTTATCCTATCCCACTAGAATGACGATAGTTTGAGCCATTAATGACAATAAAAGGGCTTAAACTTGGAATGGACTATGTATTTGGCGACTGTTCATCTAATTTAAGGAGTTGGTGTAATAATTTTGTATTTCATTGAATACTTTTCTGAGGATTTGTCTATACATTAATAACATCACCCATTTTTGTTATTAACACACCCCATCTATGATGAGAGCCAATCATGAAACAAATTTAAGTGGTATACTAGTAAATAAAATTGAAATGTGTGGATAGGAAAATAGATGGGGTGTGTTAATAACAAAAAAGGGTACATCAGTTAGACTTGCTAGATACATATAGAGGTAGACGAGATCAAGCCAAACTGGTGGCACTACATGACATCAGTCTACCTCTGTATCAAACCTGTATACTTGATGTACCTTTTCATAAATGTAGTGTAGAACATTCCATTTTCTGATTTTCTCTGTGTTTTTTGATGTAATTGTGATTGTCAAATTTGAGTGTTACAAAGCCATTGACAATATAGTAGAGTTTATTACTGACTTGAGCTGGTCTGGTGATTTTCTCAGGTTCGATCTGATCTACTTAATCCTTGACAAGGCTGATGAACAGACAGACAGGCGCCTTGCAAAGCATATTGTTGCTTTGCACTTTGAGAGTCCTGAGGTCTGGTGAATATGGTTTTTCTGTTCAAGCAAACTGATATGACTAATCCTTTGTTTTACTTAAAATGCCATGTCTCCACTTGCAGACTGTACAGCAGGATGTTTTAGACCTTCCCACGTTGACTGCTTATGTTGGATACGCTCGAAAGCATATTCACCCACAATTATCTGATGAAGCTGCAGAGGAGTTGACTCGTGGCTATGTAGAGTTGAGGAGGAGAGGAAATTTTCCAGGCAGCAGCAAGAAGGTAGAATGACGCAGCATCTTCCTACATATCTCTTCCTGTGATACTTATTTTGCAATAGTATTAAAACAATTTTACTGCCTTGTACATAGGTCACAGATACCAGTTTTTGATAGTACTAGATTTTTCTTCAATGGTAACAAATGGCAGTTAATAGATATAAGTTAATTGTTCCCTCCACATGAAAAAAAAAAATCCTCTCTTTTATCGTGCTTATCTTATTTGGGATGCCTATATATCATATTCATTTGTGTGATAACTGTAACAGGTGATAACTGCAACACCTAGGCAAATTGAGAGTTTGATACGTCTTAGTGAAGCTCTAGCTCGGATTCGGTTTTCAGAAACGGTTAGCAAAGTTTGCATTCTACCTTGATGTTTTACACTAAGATAAACTAAACTAAACCATGCCCTAATATATGCAGGTTGAGAAGCATGATGTAATGGAGGCATTTCGGCTTCTAGAAGTTGCAATGCAACAATCAGCAACAGATCACTCCACGGGTACAAGTTTACTGCAGTTGTACATGTTTTTTCTATTTCTATCTCCCATGAAGAGAAACAGTTTAATGTCATGATTTTTTTTACTCTAGGAACGATTGACATGGATCTTATTAATACTGGAATTTCGGCAAGTGAAAGAATGAGACGGGAAAATCTAGTGTCATCAGCCCGCAACATAATTATGGAGAAGATGCAACTTGGGGGACCCTCAATGCGTTTGTTAGAGGTATGATTTCTGATAAGATGTGTATAGAATCAAAATCCAAATGTCTAAAAGACCTATAACTGACATCTCATTGTTCTTAATTGATGTTCTGTAGCTGCTGGAGGAGCTGAAGAAGCAGAGTTCTAGCAGCGAAATTCACCTCAACGATGTTAGTACATTCGTCTCTCACCCTCTCTCTATCGCATACGCAATAGTCTCACACTAATGTGCTTTTATTGGTATTTCAGCTTAGGAATGCACTGGCTACACTTGCAAGTGAGGGATTTGTGGCTGTTCAGGGCGACAGTGTCAAAAGAGTATGATAGGAGGACCAAGAAACGTATTGGTTGACATTTGACATTGCTTTTTAAATTGTAACAAGAGGCTACTCAAGATTTTTAGTCGAATGTTCAGTGGTTTTGCTGGTTGATCAAATGTATGTAAATTATTTTCGTGTAGTTGGCGTTAAGGAGTGGAATGCCATCAAGTAGCAAGTCGTTAAAAGTATTGAAGACTAAAAATTTGGAATTTGCAGAAAGTGTATTGATCTTAATCTGTAGAAGTGCTGAAGTGCTTGGATCCTCTATTTCTCATTTCAGTTTAAAGCAACTAGGTTTCGCATTTCAGTAACTCAAGGTTCACCTTGTGGTCGGATCTCATACTTGTGCAGTCTTAATTTTCTTCAAGTGCTGCGAGAAAGAAAGAAGTACTATGCTAGAAGAGAATACAGAAACTCAAATTGAAGGCAGGTCACCATCTTGAAATAAGCTTAGTACTCAAAATTTTAGCCAACCTCGTTATAACTCTTCACTTTATATTTCTCATTGGACCCGAGTGCAGTATTTGGCCACCTTTACAACAATCAAATTCATTTCATAGCAGGTCATGTTGTTTAGATCTGCACAACATGATCCAAATACTAACGGGTTCATTTGATCTGCTTAATAATCGTATATGCAACAGCTCACTGTTGGCAAGTAATCCGTCTCGGCAAAAGGAATTTTTTTTTGTATTAGGAGTAAGATTCTCATTAACGGACCCCTTGGCCTTTATGCTAATTAGGTTTATGATACTTTTATTTATAATGACCTATATGTTTATTTTATATAGACATGACACTTGACAAGAATGATCTTGGGCTCTGGGCAAGGATTCTTAAACAGCGACAGGCTATTAAGGGTCCGTTCAGGCCTTAGCCTTTGGTTCGCGTCACTGAGGGTACGTCTTCGCCTCTCCTAGTGGGTCTGGAGCTCGCAGGGGTTCTGCTAGGTTTACTGTTGACTCTTTCGACAAAGCTTTCTGGGAAGAGAAAAATGAGTGAGGAAGGGTTGGTCAAATAGGATACCCAAAAGAAAAGCTGAGGGTGGATGATCACGGAGAAGGTTTCATGGCTGGTGCTGGGGAGGGAGTCTCATAAGCGCATAAGAAGCTTTGGTAAACTTGCGTTTATTCACCTTTGAGAGTAAAATGGGGTCTCTTCTCGTTCCGTTTGGTAACTCTCGCTCTCTCCTCAGTTATAAAGTTTCCATTGTTTCTATCGCTTTCATCTAGATCTTGCTGACTTTATCATCAGAGCTTAGTAGGGCGGCACCACGCCGGTGCCCAGAAAAGTGATCAGATCCATCCATATTCATCCGTAGCTGACTAGCTGCAATTCATTATCTCGAGCGCCCAACTCATCCGAGAGAAGACCAAGTCCATTTCCAGAATATTTCCCCCCAGACCATTCCATCTCGGATTTCAACCAAACATTTATATCAGGTAGTTTTGCAAGCATTGAGGAGCTGCTGGTAAATTAATTAAGGCCATTTTGTGCACCCTCACAAAGAAATAAGGCCAAACAATTCCCAAACTAGCTAGGATATCATACCTTTGAAGGGTTTGCTGGGAACTTCCTTGCCGGTGGAAAGTCGACCCAGCACAAAATGCATAAGAGTGATACGTAGTTAATTGACCTCAAAAGTGGCAATGGCGGTAAACCAAAAACCGATAACCCAACATGTCGATCAAGCGATGAAACTAGCCAGATGAACACATATATTTATATCTCATCAAACATTTTGAACAGAATGAGACGCCATGCCAGTCGTGAATCGCTGGTTCGGTGGCGACATTCCTGTTTTCATGTACTCTATATGACTGTTGGCTACTTTGTTTTATAAACATCAAAACATTGAAACATAATATATTACACGGAAACAAAGGAAGCCTTTTTATGTTTGTTGCTCCTCTCGTCGCATGCATACATGCAAGATTGATTCAATAATGGCAGAAAAGTTTAAACCCTGGACTTGTGAATATGCCCAAAAAAAAAAACGTCTAACACTTGAACCTGTAACCTGCAGAAATCTCTTTAGGAGTACATTGAACTTGTTTCCTGCAGAATCCCAATCGGAATTATTCATTTTCCCCTTCCTTTAACCCATCTTTGCACATACATACATACCCATAAAATAAAAATCATTCCTCACCTAATATACTACCTAATCATGAGATTTCCATTGAGAGAGAGAGAGAGAGAGAGAGCATATTTATAATACGTTTCTTTAGGGAGTGATATATATGCCTGCAGCATGCTTTCTGCATATATGTTGTTGATTTACCTGCTAAGAAACAGTAACCCATGCCTTCTATATAAAGCTAGAAAGATTAATTGACCAAAAATTAAAGCATTATCGGCAATTAACTTGACCCTTATCATATGACCATTATTAATTGGCAATCCTCCAGAAGGCTTATATACGAGAATCCGCTGTTATCCTACATATATAAAAATATGGATCCCTACATTATGAGAACTTAACCAGAACTGCAATGAAAAATGTCTACTTTTAGTTAAAGTTATATATATGTAGGTATTCCATCTTTCGAAGAATGTACAAGAGGTATCAATCTTTTCCTATATATATATATATATATATATATATATATATATATATATATATATATATATATATATATAGTTGAGTGTGAATCAGTGTGTCTATTATTAATCTAGCTAGCTAGGATATATAATCGATCAGGATATGGGGTTTTCTTTAACTAATAATACTAGCTGCTTTCTTCTAAAGTCTCCAATTTTCACAACAAGATGCCCAACTGCTAGCTAGCTAGTCTTTATACATTCTGTACTATATATTTGGGTTACAATATGTATATATATGCACCATCATATTAGATTTAAGGTACGTTATAGGGTTATAGCGCTATTTGGTGGCGATTCCTCTCAGAAAATTCTGCCCGGCGGGGCTGAACAAGGGATTTATGCTATAAACCCTAAACCAATCAAGTATATGAATGTACAAAGGTAATTACAACTAGTTAGATAAAATAATTAAGACATGAAAAATGCTATATAGAGGTTTTTATCCCGTACTAGTATAAGTCACACAACATAATGGAGTTAACACCCCACATCATGCGAATTAAAAGAACAATATGTACAAAACCCACTGTGAGCACGCCATTCAAACATGGGATAATTATACAATGTGCTTCTTAATTAAGGGACTAAATTTGAAGGACAAGTGCAGGACAATTAATGAATAATTCAATTGGTTGGATTCAACACCACTACTATTAATGCCACCAGTTCAAAGAGCTCAATCTAGCCCTTAACATGTATATATATATATAGCTATTTGTCCTCGGTTAGGTATATCTTATTATGACAAAATAGTTATATATATACTAGTTAGTTGCCTCTTAGGCGAATTTTAGACTTGTTGTGTTATGTATTATACAGAAACATATGAAACTTATGTTTTGTAGTTTCCTGTTTTCTTTTAATGATCAGACCCAATGTTTTCTTAATGTTGCACTAAATAGCATGCAAATGAATTACAATTAGTAAGGGTACGTCATATACAATATGTCTTTCCTTATTCCTTAGTGCTAGATACAAAATGCAGCTCGAAATTAATTGAGACTTGAGACTACAATATTTATCACTTGATCTTATTTGTTCTCTGTACACAAGACAGTAGATCGATTCATGATATAACTTCTATTTTATTCATACACCTTTTGCTCAAAAAAGAAAAAGAAAAAAAAAGATGCAGGAATGGGAAAAGGTTGATTCTAAGTTCGTAAAACAACTAGTTAACTGTTAGAACTACTTGAACTTGAAGCCGAGGTTACCGCTAAATATATCTATAGAAGACAAATTGGAAGACACTGAAACCATATTATTCCACTATTAACTAGTAATACTAATGGATTCGAACAAGTCGATCACATGCATATCTGAGACATGGGAATTGAACAAGCTAGTTTAGCAGAAACTATACTACTGGCGGATGGTGAGAACCTGTAGTCCAACATACAAGTATATATTTGATGAGATCAAAAATATATATTTGACGAGATTGATTTTATTTGCATTTCATAATTGTTTAATTGGAAGAAGGCAAAACTAGCTATTTGAGAATATGATATATACTCCTTACTTCTTTTGATTACAAGAGAGGATTCAAGCTGAAGAACTTAATTTGTAAAGAATTTAAGATGAGTGGTTTTGGAAAAATTGCGTACCTGCAGGCATGGAAGAATTAAATGGATTAACCAATTGATATGAAAAAGAAGTTGGAAGATGTGGTTGATCTGCTGCAGAAGCTGAAGTAGTGTAAGAACTCATCTGATGAACAGCAGGGCCTTGATCATAGAGAATGCCCCTGAATACATGGCCACCTATAGTCACACTTGTCTGATAAGCATACTGATCCAGATCCACCATATCGTCCATGGAGCTCACTCGAACACCCTGAAATTTCGCCATGGTATTCACTTCAGCAGGAAAATTATTAGCTTCTTGATGATCTCGATCCAGCCCTTCCATTGATAGATTAACTTCAGTAAAAACCCAATCAACAAAATGATCAAATCAATCATGCATATCCAATCAAGAAATTATGTAACTATATATATATAGTAAAACAGCAAAAGACTGGAAATGAATCGATCCAGATTTCAACAGTTACTGAAGGTAGATATTCTAGATCCCTAATAATTTCCATGGTCAGTGATTTCCAGAAGTTCATATGCACTCAAGGTTAGGGTTTAAGTATAGGCACAATAATCCTCAACAGAGATCTATAGCTAGCTGTTGTGTGTGAAAATCAATTCCAGTACACTGTACACACATACATACCTAATATATATATATACTGAATGTCGACATAAACTGATCTGTACAGAGTGATAACTAGTAGTACCTGCAGATGATGAACAGGGGTTGTGTTGTCTTAGCCTCTTATTAGGGTTGATGAAGACGTGTCCTTGATCAACAGCAAGACGCTGTTGCTGGTGGTAATCATCATAACTGTGCTGCTGCTCATGAAGTAGGCTTCTTTTGTAGAGAGGAACCCAAGTCGATTTGACGTGTGTTTGGCACTGAAACCCATTGTTCTTACAACAAGTCCTGCATCTCATGTACACACACTCCTTCTTTGCTTTATTCCCACAGTCTTCGCACCTTGACCTTGATCCCATTGTTAAACCCTGTCCTCCTCCTCCTTGTCTCAGCCTCACCATTGATCTTTCATCGATCACTAAGATCGAATAATCACGACTGTATATATATACAACTACGTATTTAACCGATAAGTTTGAAGATCTTACTAGCTAGTTTCCTTCTTATTTTCGATGGAACAATTAAGCTAGCGAGAGGAAGAAGACCGGAGGTTCTGGAGAAGATCACTTTGATTTCTATGGGTTTGTGTACCTGGAGCTTTTTTAGATGCCAAGGTAGCTCTTATTAGGAGCTTAACACATGAGATTAAGTAGAAACTGATATTGTACTTCTTAATCAGATTCAGAACATTATAAAGTTATAAACAAACATAATTAAGGATACACAGTATACAGCAGTAAAAATAATAAACTTTTAAAGGACGTACTGTATATATCAGGTCTTTTCAGATACGCTGGTGTACGTTATTAACACACATTTTTGAGTTATTAACACAAATTATCTATTCTTTTATCTATACATTACAATTTTATTTACAAACTTTTCACTTAAATTTGTTTCATAATTGGTTCTTATCATAGATGAGGTGTGTTAATAACATAAAAGGGTATGTTAATAACATTAATCTTCAGATAAGAACCTCCTTACTTTAACTAGGGTACGGATATTCTTAATTTAACCCACATTCCGATCATATTTTTCAATCATAGCTAGTCAATATCTAGATATATATGACTTGATCATCTATGCAATTTTCAGCTAATTTGGTTATTATTAAAGTATCGAAAATGTATTAAATCAATGAACGAACCGAATCTGTTCATCTTAAACCGTACGTTCTTTTAATTCTAAATCACAGTTTTGAATATCTTAACGATTATCAATTTGGCTGAAAATTTGTAGAGGTGATCTACTTATATATATCTAAAAGCTAAACGATTAAGATGAGAAAATATCATCGAAAAGTGGGTCGAATAATGAAATTTGTACCGTAGCTAAGGTAAGAAGGTTTGGACCTGATCAGCATTGTGTGTGTGTACGTACAGGCAGTCCTTTTCAAATAAGGACCTCCTTACTTTAGTTGAGGTACAAATTTTCTTAATTTAACCCACTTTCCGATTATATTTTTCGATCATAGCTAGCCAATCTAGATATACATGACTTGATCATCCATACAAATTTTTAGCTAATTTGGTTATCGTTAAGGTATCGAAAATGTATTAAATCAATGAACGAACTTAATCTGTTCATTCTGAATTGTACGTTCTTGTAATTCTAAATTATAATTTTGAATGTCTTAACGTTTATCAATTTAGCTGAAAATTTACAGAGACGATCAAATCATATATATATCTAGATATTGACGGGCTATGCTCGGAAAATGGGTCGAATAAAGAAAGGAGGTCCTTACCTAATAAGCATTGTGTGTGTGTGTACAATGAGGGATCCCTTTTTTTGTTCATTTCTAGGGATAACAACTCACCATTAGATCTGTTTTTAATCATCTGAACTGTTCAACTTTATTAAAAATAAATCAAAGTTTTGGACGACTTAACGATCATCAAATTTTCTGAAAACTTGTGGAAGTAATCTACTCATATAGATCTACAAATTGAACGGTGGAGATGTGATTTTGTGATCAAGAAGTTCATTAAATACCTTATCTCTAGAAATGAACAAAAAATTAGATCCCTCAGGAGCGGACATCCGCACAACCCTTAAAGTGCAGGTGTCCTTTCGTTCTCCACTGTTCGGCGCCGACGACGCCGTTACTCTACCCGACCGGACATTAGAAGCATCCCCAATGACTTTCTCTTGACCTTGATCCCATTGTTAAAACCTGTCCTCCTCAGCTCCTCCTCCTCCTCCTCCTCCTCCTCCTCCTTGTCTCTGCCTCACCATTGATCTTTCATCGATCACTAAGATCGAATAATCACGACTGTATATATAGATATATACAACTACGTAGTTAACCGATAAGTTTGAAGATCTTACTAGTTTCCTTATTATTTTCGATGGAACAATTAAGCTAGCGGAGGAAGAAGACTGGAGGTTCTGGAGAAGATCTCACTTTGATTTCTATGGGTTTTTGTACCTGGAGCTTTTTTAGATGCCAAGGTAGCTCTTATTAGGAGCTTAACACATGAGATTAAGTAGAAACTGATATTGTACTTATTAATCAGATTCAGAACATTATAAAGTTATAAACAGACATAATTAAGGATAGTGTGGAGTGTGGACACAGTATGTAGCAGTAAAAATAATAAACTTTTACAGTGTGTATGTATATATTTATATATAACGGCAATAATTAACTTAACTCGGATCCGCCATGGATTCTAGGCTCCTTTCAACTAGTATATATGTTTCAACTTTCAAGTACTGAAGGTGACACCTTTCACGTCACTGTCTGGATCGACAAACTTACCCAGCTTAATTTGGAATAAAAACAATTAGAAAGACATGAACAAAGGTACTCTGCCTGCATGGTGTGTTCTCTCCAAAGATAACATTGTTTGCTAAATGATTCAAAAAGGATAATTGTGTTTTGGATGTTTGTATTTGTCTTGTAGAACTAGTCTACATCCAGCGAGTCCTTACACAACAAATCGAGTATGCCATATTGCCATTCCAACCCTACAATCATCAAACATTTGTGTAACAATTTTAGAAGATGTTACTGCATATACAGTTATTGTGACCGAAAACTCTTCAAAATTTTGGGTGATCCACTGTTTTTTATTGCGTTTGAGGGTAGCTTAAGCTTACTAAGCTCTCGAAGACATGTTGCATAGGCAGAGGCGGAGCTACACTCCGGCCTCACAGGGTCCGAACCCCCCTTGACTTTTCTGTAGATACATATATGTATTGTATTAACTAAATTGATGACATATATATGTTTATTGCTACTGAACCCTTCTTACGGAGTGTTTTTGGATGCGGGTAAATTTTCAAGAATTTAATAAAAAATAAGGAATTTTTAATTTTTAGGACGGTTTCTCTCGTTTGAATTCTTATCTCGTGTAATTAGCAATTTCCACGGGAAAATAATTGTGAAATTTGGGAGCTTAAATTCCCTACTTGAATTCTTCACAAAATAAACGTCATATTTATCAATTCCCTTAACTGAGGTTAGTTTGAATACAAATTCTTGTCATTTTAAAATTCTACATCATGCATGAAATTCAAACAATGAAATTCTCAATTAATGGAATTTAAATTCATGAAATTTTAATTCCCATGATTTTAAAATTTCTATGGACATTAAAATTACTTTATCCAAACACAACGTTAAAAACCAAGTAAGTAATGTTCAGAGAGTTTACACCCCCTCCTACCCATGCATTACGTACGCACGTAATCATCATATATAATCAATGGTCTAAAAGGCGCTAGGCACTAGGCGGGTGCCCACCCATAGCCTAGCGCCTGGACAACCTATGCGGGGACTAGGCGATTTGTATTTTTTAAGATTTATTAATTAAAAAAATATATTTTATGCAATTTAATATTTTAAAACGGTCAAATATGGATAAATTATTCAACATAAATCTAGTCAGACTCATTTATAAAATAAATTATAGCTAAAATTTAGCATAACTTCCCGTAAAAGTGAGCAACAACAACAATAAACATATACACCTCTAATTTTAAACACACCATTAACTCTTATATTCTCATACTCCCCACAATATAACAATGTCACCACAAAAAAAAAAAAACAAAATTAGCCGGAGAGCTTAGCAGCCTAGGCAAGCAAGGTGGCATTTAGGCGGGCGCCTAATCGCCCACAGCCTGATACAAAGGCCTGGAAGAAAAGCGACGCGGTTTGTTGCCGCCTAGAACCTAGGCGGTCCTAGACGGGGCCTTTTAGAAGCTTGTATATAATGAATAAACAATAAAAGTAGTATTCAATTTACAACTAAAATAATAATTAGTAATTAATAATTCCTCACAATCATTAGCATTTGTAGCTTTTCAGTTTTCATGGCTTCGTCTTTGTATCGGGATTTACGGTACTGCTTAGGCTACTTCGTGACACATTATTTGTGTTTATTGGTTTGTAGCAAATGAGAAATACATATGGTTTATGTTTTGATTGGTACTTACTACTTGTATGAATTTTGTTTTAATTGACCGTTGGTTTATATTATTACGTTTTCATCTTATATTATAATAATCGGTTATATAATCGATATTTTATATACGGACCTCCTATAAGTTTAAATTCTGGCTCGAGCCCTGTGCATAGGTGAATCACAGAACCAAGCATGCAATTTTATACTTCGGTAAAATTTGGTGTTTTTTTTTATAAGAAGAGATAGAAGCAAAGGGTGACCCTAGTTAAAAATGGGTAGCAGCAGAGGATTAAACCCTACAAGAATTATCAGTAAAACTCCAATTAAGTGGAGTGGAGTACTGGTGAGTTTTCTATCTCACACAGTCGCACCTTTTGTTAAATCCAGTCAAACAGTTAAAGCGTTAACAGTAATTTTTGTTATCACAATAAGGGGATGTCAATCAGTTTAAACAGTATTACTGAAAATTGATAGAGCCAACGTGCAAAGTTTCTGAATTCTTACTCATCAGTCATCATCAGCTTTTTAGGTCGATATAATAAGATTCGTCCTTGCACCCCCGGAAATTAGCATTGATTTGTACTTGACTATTACATATTGCTGGGTGGGGGTCACCCTTCATCAATTAGGGTTCTCCCCATTTCTTGACAGGGGCCTTCTTGATACTCGGAAAGATATGTAGAATCTAACTATTATGATTTATGAACTGCCACAATGCTTTGAAACTTGATTGCTTTCAACAGTTTGAGTACAGCATGAATCATGCGCGTTGCTTGCATTTGATTTAGTTTGTGTTCTATAATTATTTCATTATTTGTTATTCTTTTTTTTAAATCAAATGAGTTTTGCACTGAACCAAAATATTTGTACACTACATTTGCACTTGATTTTTGACAAAATCCGGAGAAAAGTATTTGCTACGTACATTTGAGACTCAAACTATGTCATCTGCCAAGGTAAATTAAAAAAGAGTAATGTTAGGTAAACCATCTTTTTGGTGAACCACTTAGAGTCTACCTTACGTGACAGCTGATGTAGCATATACACGTCATAATATAATAATATCATTTTTTTTTGTATTTCTATTTTCTTAATTATGTTTTTTTTCTTTTGTGCTTTCTTGATTTTATCTTCTAACTTTTTTTTTTTCATTCTGATCTTATTTGGGCAAACATCTTTCATTGGACGTTGTTCTCCTCGACCTTCTCTTCTCAACGTTTTCACCCCTCAATTGATCAAAATAGTTTCTCATCTGATTCACAAGCATCATCGATAAAAGTATTGCCCATTAGTATTAAGCAAATAAGCATCATCGTGATTAAATATGAATGAAATCACGGTGACCAAATTAGGGTTTTTAGGGAGAGAGAGAGAGAGAGAGAGAGAGAGAGAGAGAGAGAGAGAGAGAGAGAGAGAGAGGGTCAAATTGATTCATAAAAATTGTTGTTGTCATTCAAAAGTAAGACATGGGAGAAGAAGGGAGCTACGAATGAAGAGGAGGTAGAGAAGATAGTGAGGAGGAGGTGACACCTATGGTTGAGACTTGAGAGGACGGCGGAGTAGAGAAAGTGAAGAAAACGTCCGATGAACAAAGTTAAAAGATATGATTTAATTAAAAATATATATAAAATTGAAAAGATACTAAGAAAGATTAAAAAAATGAAAAAAGAAGAAGGAATTTTTGTAATCAAGGAAAATAGAAATATACAAATTATAACTTATAATATGATGACATAGATATGTCACGTTAGCTACCATTTAAGGTGAGCTCTAGGTGGTTCATTAAAAAGTGGTTCACCTAACATTACTCATTAAAAAAAATATGGACTATATACAGTGACTTTATATCTCCCTATAGTATATTCTTTACTCTCCACTAGGGGTTAGACTTTTTATTTTTCTTAAGTTGTGCGGCGGCTCTCCATTGGCAGCAATGCCGGCTTCCGTTGACGGACGACGAGGAGCCGGTGCGCCTGGGGTCAAAGTTTTTGGGAAGGAATTTTTGGCACAAAACTACATGTGGGACGGCCCAATAGCAGCCGCATGGTGATTATGCATGGAATCCTTCCGGAGTGTTGTGCGCTTTACGTGGAGGGTTACAGGAACAGTGGATGTCGCTTCACGAGGAGATTGTTATCTCTTTAACTTCAATCTGGAGAGAGAGAGAGACCTTTAACTAGTTAAGAGGGGAGGGCCATGCGGATTTCAGCGATCTATGATTCTTCACAATGATTATGAAGGATTTGGTGACGTCACTGAAGTTAAGTTGGATTTTGTATAGATTTTGGGTGGTGATTTCTAGTATCCTACCGACGCTCCTTATTGTGCCAACAATCCAGCTTCTTGACGAGATTATTTGTGATGTCTTTCTGGTAGATCAGGCTGCCTTGCCCATTGGTGAGGCTAGTGTTAGGGTTGTTCTCTCAATCCATGATCTAATTCGTCTTAATCGACATGTTACAGTTTCACTCAATAATGTGCTTACCCTTCATTTTCATTATGAGCATTTGTTTGGCCATTGTTGCATGTGTAGCATGATCAATCATGGTGGTGAAAGATGTATGAGGGAGGTAGATGAGGATGCAATGTCGCCGGCGTATACGGTGATTGATGAGGTCCAAGCATCCCTGCTTTTTAGGGCAAATTTTCTTGTTATATATCCCTCAACCTCTTTTCTCGACCTTCAGGCTACCTCTATTGGGAAAAAAAAAAACAATGTAAATCCATGAATTATTGTGGGAAAGGCTCGCTTTAGAGATTGAAGTTTCGCCTGTCGTCAGCGCGACAAGATACTAGTAGAGGACGACCAACAAGAGAATGGAAAAAGAACCAAGCATAGTACGTCTTGCACTGGCCAGTGACTTTGCAACCAGCTTATCTGGATTTGGTTGTATCAAGGGAAGAATTTTTATTTATTTTTTTAAAGAATTTTTTTATTAAATAACTCACGCGCTCTTAGAAATGTCAATGAGTTTTGAACCCATGAGCTTAAAGTTGTTGTTTAAGCCACTTAACCACCTAACCCACAACACACTGATAAATCAAGGGAAGAATTAGTTGATGTCATTGTCCATGAAGCTCGAAAGGTTTACCGAAAGAGAGGCAACCCTCATGGTCGGAGAAACAACCCTAAGAATATGGTAGGGTTGTATGGGACTCCATCCATGGCGAACATTAACTCTAAAGCTGAAATCCTAGCTGGTTTAGAGGATGTGTTAGTGGAGAGCAAAACCCTAATTTGCCATAGCTTTGTTTTCCTTACATGCCCTAATGTGAGAGGGGTGGCTATCCTATTCTTAGCATCGGACACCATCGGGTCTTGGGCGATAAAGAGATTTTGGGGGTTGGGGGGGGGGCAAACTGCTTAACGTCTTTGTGCATACTCGGTCATCTAAAATTTTGGGCAAGTTTGGTCAGTGTGCGTAGAAAACCCCGGCTTGTAAAGAGTTGTGGAACCCATACAAAAGTTTTGGTCTCAGTTAGATGTTGCAGGTTCAAAGATGTGATGTGTGTAAAACAATCGGTCATGTTGAAGGTGGTAATCTTTGTGGCTGCTAGGATTTTCTTGAAGTTCTTTGCTGATGTGTTGTGCTTCGGGATCATGAAGGCATGCCCTGTCAATGAGTTCGATACCATCAAAAATTGGATCCAAGGCAGTAAAAATGGCACACAACTCATGTCGGCGTGAGAAAAGATAATGGACTATATTTGTTTTGCCTGCTTTGTACTCAATGGTATAGTTATACCCCAAGTACTTTTGCCACCCATTTGTGTTATGTAGGAGTCAAAACCCGATGATCCATTAAATGCTTTAATGTTTGGTGGTCTGTGAGGATCTAGTACGAGTTCTCGAGTAGACAAGGTCGCCATTTGTCGACGACAAACATGATCGCTAGCATCTCACGATCATAAGCAGACATGGTCTGATGTTTGGGTGACAAATACTTGTTGAGGAAAGCTACGAGGTGTCGTTCTTGTGTGAGAACAGCGCTAATATATCCCACAACCACTTGCATCTGTTTCCATAATAAAGGGCTTCGTGAAATCTGTAAGTGCAAGAACATGAGCTGAAGTGATAGCGGTTTTGAACTTCTTAAATGCGGCAATGGATTATGGTGACCACACAAACCCAGCTGTTTTCAACATGTTGTATTTTTTTTTAGGCAAATAAGCATTCATTAAAACCCAAAAAGAGGGTAGTAATTACAAGCCCAGATATGAGATTTGGTAAGCAAATTACAACCCAACAACAACAAGAAACCTAAAAAAACCCAAATCGAAGACAAACCCTATAGAACCTAGGCAGAGCAGAGAAGGACAGTGGCCACCACCCACCGTCACCACCATAACCGCCACCATGCTTGTAGAGAATACTGTTTCGATGGCCAAAACCGATCATGATCTGAAATAGCCACCCCCGAGAGCCCGAAAACCAACCAATCCAAGCCAAATCGAAACAAAGATCGAGAACAAACCCAAATCTACATTGAAACTCACCGTCATAAGGCCAACAGATGAGACACTGCTAGAACTGTAGCAAACAACCAAGTAAAGTAAAAATGACAGAAGTGTCGGTGCATCTCGATTCCAATCTTTAAAATCCTCGGACCATTCAGGAAAATGAAACAATAGCATACGGGTGGTGTTTTTAACTATTATCAATGAAGGTAATATAATATATTTTCTAAAAATCGATTGGGTTACTAACAAAAAACCTCTTATTACTTGAGCAAGTAAAATACTATCCTAGGCTTCCGCTATTTCTATACGTGCCTTTCCCTTTCTTTTGGCTTCCTCTTTTTTTCTCACTTTCTTCTGTAGTTTTCTCTTTAGAATCATAAATTTTGAGTTCTGTGTTGCACCAGAAACGCTGCTCGATCTCTGTACACCTCCATTTCACAACTTGCATCACAATGCATTATACTATGGCTGAGAGAATCAACCTCAAGAAGCCACCCAAGGCTGTAAATCTGAGAAGGCAAACAAGATGTTTTGTTGAAGACCTGCAGAAATTGGATTTAGGGTTTTCAAAGAAGAACATGAGGCTAGATCTGGAGGAGGGGAGAAGAAAACACGAAACCGGAAGGAAAAAAGACAGACTTTGCCGTCAGAGAACAGGATGGAGTTGGCAAAAGGACAAACAAAATTTCTAGAGGGACAAACAATGCCATTCGGGAGGCAGAAAGAGCCTCTAAAGGAAGAAGCACGCCACCGACGCTCAACGAGACTCCTAGGAAGAGAAATTCTAGAGAGAAGGGAGACCCTCTTTCTCTTTTACAACTTGTTATCTAGAGATTGCACAATGACACCAATATGAGGCACAAAATGCCTATAGTAGCCAGCCAATTTACTATATATATATACATATATATATTTCTTGTCAACTGTTCACACAACGTGATTCATTGTTCATAATTACTGTTCACATGAACAGTTCACGAAAGTTTTTTTTTTTTGATTTCGTGGTAGCGCCTTCGCTCTATCTCTCTCGCCCTCTCTAGACTCTTCTCGTTCTTTATCTCTCTAGACTCTCCTCCAACAAGGTGTGATCGAGAGATTTTGTCAACAAGCCGAGAGATTGGAAAGAGAGGGATAATGAGATCGAGGTATTTCTCTAGGTATGCTTATTACTTCTTACATTCACTTCTTTCTTTCTTTTTTAATCTAGTTTTGCATTTGATTTAGCATTTTTTCAATTGAGGTCTTTCTCGGAGTTGATATTATAAATTACTTTCTAATACTGTTTTTATTTTTCAAATTGATTCTGCATACACTGTTTATCTTTGATTTTTATGAAGATGAATGATAAACTGGATTTAAATACAACGAACTATGAGATTTAGACATGGTGAGTATTCGATATCTTTTGGATGTGTTTTGGTCATGTTTTCATTTTAACCAAAAGGAATTGGGTCGTCTTTTGCTTCTTACTTCCTGTTTTTAGTTAGGATTATATTGTTTGTTTTCACATTCTTAGTTCGGTAGATACAGTTTGGTTACGTGAGAATGTATATAAAGAGCTAATATGTGTCTATAATTACATGTTAGTGCTTTTGGGAAACCTCCGTGATTTGAAGAGTAATTTTACTGCTGTCAATGTGGAGAGCCATAATGTAAGCAGCTTCAAATGAGAGCTCTAAAAGGTTAGCGTCTTATCACTTTTCAGTTACTATTTGCTTCGTGACAACTGCAAATTATTTTAAATTTATCTATATCACTTTGTATTTGCTTTTCTCTAGGTTTTCATTTGTTGATGATCTTTTAGTCATGTTTATGTTTATCTGCTTTACATACTACTTTACATAGCTGAGTAGTGATTGTTTTTTTTTCTTTGAAATCCCCACTAAGATGCTGCAATATTGAATTTCAGGTTAGAATTTTCACTAGAATTGATGTTGTCCAAGGTTAGTCCAACCAGTCCTACAATGCTTTCCTCCAATGGAGTTATCGATTTGTAAGAGGTGCGTTCTCTTGATTTGTCTACATCAATTTTTGTTATGGACAACTATATAAGTTTTTTGTGCTTATTTTCATTTTACTCGTGGGATTCAAGTCAACAGAGAATAACCAAGCTGAAAACAACAAAACCAAACCTGTAATAAAATCCTAAAAGTTTGTTTGCCCAAATGAGATAGGTTTTTACATTCAATATAACATAAGGGTGCAATAAAGTTAGTATTGTTATTAGAATGTTTTATTTTTATCTAATCTAAGTTCTGATCTGCTTTTATAAACTATGCCTCAGAGTAAAGAAGACTTCAATTAGTTATAAGTAATGATATATGCTTTGAATGCCAGTAAACACATGGTATAGGATACTAAGAAATTAATGAAGAAGAAATACATCCAGTACTAACTTTCAAAAGAAAACAAACAAAGTAAAGGGTACATCTTATGTTTTTGTGAGATAAATAACAGTATTGCAATCTGCTTATTCTTAGGCTCTTTGCTTATGATAAAGAACTCTACAGTTTTTGTTTTTTTTGTTTTTTGTTTCTGAAGCTCTATATTGTTGTTTTAATACTAAAAATTGTTTCTCTTTCGTTTACAACTCCAAGTTATATGTATGCGATGTGCATGTCTTATGCGATGTAATAATTTTTTTTTGAGTAAAATGCAGCGCCAGTATCTCAACTTTTGTGGCACGGTCAAAATAGAACCCAGACTTTACAAACTATCAATGTGGTACCAAAACTTCTATTTCTCTACCAAGGAAAGGTCTGAGGCCAATTTCTGTAACTGTGCAGTTAATTTGTTGACGTAGTCGGCATGAGGCCCACCAAAAAAAGGTGCAATGACAAAAATAACCTTTTAACTCTCACCAGAACCGTTTTCCCTCCAAAAGCTCTAAATTTGAATTTTCCTGCGTATAACATTGATCAGTTCAGCAGAGTTTAAGCACTGTTGCTGTGTTTATCTGCTGACAAGAAATATTATGTAATAGCTGGAAATATAACATAGAAATTCAAACATAGAACCAAAAAGGGTTACCAATATCACTGAATTAAAACCAACATCAACATGAGAAACATACTATGCATCATAATTCAAGTTTAATTGGTTTCCAAAAACTTAAGGAACCACATTGTTTGCAAAAATTGATTCTAAACCATGAAGAAGTACACATTATGTTTTTCTAATTTAAAAGCCAACACATTCACTTTTTAGAACCCCTTGCTGCATGATTTTGGCTGCTTTGAGTAGGAGGCTGTATTGAAGCTGATGCATTACCATTTGCAGCAGAACTACCTTTCATTGCCAACTTTATTTTCTTCCATCCCTTTTTAGACTTTATGATCTGGTCCTTGATAAGTCTTGATTCCTTGGGTGGGGCTGGTGCCTTTTGGACCTGTGGAACACAAACAAAACATTTCCAACACAATTCAACAACCACATTTGGCTTCACAATTTAACAAGACATCTCCAACACAATTCAACAACGACATTATTTCCAACAGTTAACAAAGCATTTCAGCAATATCCCTAAAACTAAAGTACTTCCAAAATGTCAATGAAAGGATAGTGTTGGATCATAATTCATAGATAATTTTGTGCCCTGATCCTTGAGAATTACTTGTTCTAAAGTTCATTTTGTTGTCAACTAATCCAATTCCATGTTTTGTAGAAAATATTGACAAGAGAAGAGAAACGATGAAACTCCGGCGATTTTCCGAGCACCACCACTTTTGGAGAGTAAAGGAGGGAAGGAGGAGCAAGAGTTGTTTCATCACAACTAAGTCCAAACCTTCTAGTTCAAATTGAACTAAATCAACTTTCCCTCTTTCCCACTCATCCATCCCTTTTTCCCAAAAGTCTATGAATCCCTACAAAATCCATTATGTATTTGTAGGTGAATCACCACGTTATCCTACACCTTTTCTCTCCATCATTACCTTTTCTCTTACACCTTTCTTCCCACCACCTTTTGCCTTGTTTTTGGCAAAATTATGTCCATGTTCACACTTATTCTTGGGAGCAAATCGGATAGGAGAAGAAGAAAAGCTGAATTGGTTTGGCCACTCCCACATTTTTTCACTAATTTTTGCTTTATATTTGAATTTCCCTTCACCATTTTCTACACACCATCCGCTCATACTCATCATCCGCCCATTCACCACTTTTACCTTTTCTCTCTCTTTTCCTCCATCTCCTCCAAAAACCTCCATCTCCTTCTCCCAAAATCCAAACCCATCTTCTTCCTCTTCCACTTCCAAACTCTATCTCATCCATCACCACCACCATCTCTAAGCCCAAACCTCCATTAACACCACCACTACTACACCATTTCTCCACTCTCTATCCTATATAACTTTCTCCATCCACTCCATCTATTCACACAAAGCATAGATCTAGCTTTACTACCTTTTATCATCAAGTATTCAAGAGCAAGAAGGAGAGGGAATCACCACCATCACCACCACCACCACCAAGACATGAGCTTGGGGACAAATACACACCACTAAGCCAACTCTCCCCCTTAAAATCTAGATCTATTTTGATGTTTGATTTGATTATGGAGTTTGCTTATGTAATTATGAGTGAGTAGAACTTTGTTGGGGTTAGGGTTGAAAGCCCTAACCAATCTTGTATGGATTGATGCAATTTATGATTTGTTGCAATTTTAGTTAACATTCCTACATGCTAGTTCAAGAGTTGAATGCATATGCTTAGAATTTACCACTTTAAGTATGTGTGTTTGTCATGACATGATAATGTTTAGAGCTTAGTAACTTTTGAATGTTAAAGCATGAAAGCACACTAGGTGTGCATGTAGGTGTTGTGAATTACAATCACTTAAAGATAAGCTTGGTTGATTTGCATAGTTTCTTCATCTCCAAACTTTATGCACTTAGGGTAATGCATTGGATGCCTAATCGGATTGAAATGCATGACCTAAGTAGTTAAGTACTACACCCGAGAGGGGTTGCTTGATACCACAAAATGAGCATGTCCCTTGTCATACCCGAGAGAGATGCAAGGAGAGAAATTGGTTGATTAGCTTAGCATCATTCATAGTGATTTGCATCAATACTTGCAAGAGAGGTTAGTGGTAGACAATTCGAAACCTAACACCATTCATTAGACCACTAGTTTAGTTTAGAGTAATTTAGTTTACATTTGAGCATTTAGTTTAGTTTAGTTAACTACTTCAAAAACCCAAAATCAAATCACTACTCCATGTTGCACATACTCACCATGAGCCTAGATTTTCTTATGTGTTTAGGTTTGTGATTGTACAATTGCACATTCTAGCTCTCCTAAGGTTAACACCCTAGCTAGTGAAAGGAATCCAATCATCATGAGTTCGACAACCTTTCTTAAATCTCTATACTATTACTTGTACCCCTTATACTTGAGGGTGACTTTTTGCCTAACAGATAGTAAAAAGATGCAAACACTACATTGTGTTGTGAAGTGGCTTAAAGCAATAAAGCATTCAAACAAAACGGAAAGATATTCTAAAGCAAAACAGAAAGGATAGTAAACAAATTACCACAACGACAGCTAACAGAAGATAACAAGTAAATATAGTTCTACACTTCGAATGTTCAGCCAATTTTAAGCATACCAAAACCTTGATCTCTAACTTCAATTTGAGAAACAAATTACATGTATAAGAACCTTATAGTCTAATCTATATATCTATATAATATCATACCAAAAAGAGTAAGAATCGATCATAGGCAAACACGCAAAGGTACAAAATCAGAAAAGTGCCTAACTAAAATTCTGACCAGAAAAGTTTTTGGTTTAAAACGATATGGTTCAACTTGGAATTAAAGCTTGGTGTCTTCATGGAATTTGCAATAGACATCCTACATATCAATCTGAAATTAGAATCGCACAAAAAAGATTTTCTTACAATTACTTATGATTTTTCGAAGTTGAAGACTTGCATCAGGAAAATCACTGATTTTGACTCAAATCAAGTTTCCCCTTTTAAAGATGATTCCCAGTAGCTAACAACAAAGAAAAACTCAATCCTAATGCTTTACTTCCTACCAAGAGATGATCCTCCATAACTAGAAGCATAAATACAGAAGTTACAACCCAACCAGTAAGCCCTAAGCCGGCAGAAACTACCACTCGTGTGACACTTATAATCATCCCAACCACTAAATCTTTTTTTTTTGTTCTTTTTTTGGTCTGTATGATCCAAATGGATTGTGTATCATAGTAAAATAATATATGTTTGGTATAACCTATAATGCAATCCAATCATTTTCTATTTGTAACAGGGTGCTTAAAGTAAGAATTTTCTCAGTATTCACCTTTTATAACTTGACCAACTCCAAGCTCAAAAGCAATTGGATCACCCCTTTCAAAACTAGAATCAAAGATGGTTCCATCAGTGAGTTTTCCCTGCAAATGTGAAAGGCAAAAAAGAAAATTTAGCTCAACAATCTCCACAATAAGAGGATTGGGGGAGAGACCACAGCAATCTCCACATGAATGAGACTCATAGTAAGCCAACTAGATTAATCCTGGTATTTAGAAAGCTTATGTTAAGCTGAAAATTCCACGTGATGGAGGAAAATGACCTACAGGGCATATACTATTACATTTGATTATAGCAGAGTGTGGGCTCTCTTCTAATTTCTCAAACACGTACAAAGATGTAGAGTTACAGGAATAGGAAATTCAAATTGTAGGCAGCATAATTGTAAAATAGATCCAAGAAATCATGAAGAAACATTTGACTTGTTTGGGAGCCAATGATCTTCAATTTCTCAAAAACAGGAAATCACTTTCACTAGAAAAAGTGAACCATAAAAATTTACTAAGTCAGACAAAAAGTTCATAAAATGTCAAGTAGAAAATATGGTGGTGATTAAGGCTCAACCTTGACAAGAATTGCAATCCAAATTGGTTATACATGAAAGCAGGAGGATTGCATCTTGTGGGCAGATAACATCTTACAATGAATTAAAGTATGAAAACAAACTTGTAGCTGTATCAAATTCTTTCCTGGTAATGTACCCTGACTTTATCACCTTTGCGATCCTTAAGTTCACAAGTCTTTGGCTTAAACAACAAAATACAAGTACGTTTCCAGGTTATTATAAAAAAAATGATCAATAAAGAGGTACTGAGGATGAGTAGCACAATTGTAGCATAAAACCTAGTGTCCAAGACTCAATAAACAGACAAGGAACAATAACTAACTGCATTCAGGAGCTAGCCAAATTAACAGAAGCTGAATGCAGGACACACCAAGTTCCCAAAGGAATAACCAATTGATCAAAAACATAAAAGATGCAGACCTGAATTCTTCTTTTTATATTCCTACGACACCAATTTCTCCTCTCTCTCTCTCTCTATCTATATTCCTGAAATGCAATATGTGCAAAACCCAATGAAATTCCTACATTCAATTAGAATAAGCTAACTGCAGAAACTGAAACCAAAACTAGAAACAGATATCACACATAAACTATTTAACCCTAAGCTCAATTTCTCATCTAATAGATCAAAACAAGGATAAAACAAAACCGAAAGACAAATAGAGAGAGAGAGAGAGAGAGAGATATCGACCTGGAGTCTTGAAGCTTGGCGGTGGACTTCTTCTCCACGCCGAGAATGATGGTGTCGGTGCCATGGACGCGGACGACGGCGTTACCCTTGCGGACGGCTTCGAGGGCGTACTCGCCTTGGAAGAGACGACTTGGTTGATTACTGCGATTCAACACAGTAATCAACCAATCAAACCTGAAAGCTGAAACCCAGAGAGAGAGATGGGGTTGTGGTGGCTTACCTTTGGCTAGAGAGCTTCGGCTGCGTCGGTCTCCTCTGCAATTTAGGGTTTTTGAGAAAAAGGGGTTGCAGAGAGAAGAGATGGAAATTGAGGGAAGGGGGGGGGAAGTCGAGTTTTGACTTAATTAAGATGTCATGTGGATAAAATGTCGTTTTTGCCCTTTTTTGGTGGACTTGATGCTGGCCACGTCAGCAAACAGGCGGCACAGTGACGGAAATTGGATTCAGGCCTTTCCTTGGTAGCAAAAACAAAGTTTGTGTATCACATTGATAGTTTTTAAAGTCTAGCCAAAAATTCTTTTTTCTTTATCATTTTGTATATTTGCACAGTAGTCAGTTGTTGAATTCATGAGCTAATTTAAGGAACATTAAGCTCTCATATACAGCTTCTTTGTATTCAGGTATATTACAGCTCTTTTATATATTCAAGTTGAAATCGCAATCAAACTTTTTGATGATATACTAGAACATTGGAATCATCATTTGAAAAAATTCGATGGCACTTTTACAAGTTAGCTTTTCTGTGATGGTCATGGACTTACCATTTTTTCTGCTTATGAATTCTGAGTTATTATTATTTCTTGGATTTCAGCATTCTTCAATAATTATGGAGGCTAGCTAAGGTCTGCTGTTGAATAATCTTGGCATATATTGAAAGTTGTCAGGTGCTTTTTTGACCCAATAGCAGCTCAAGTAAAGTGCAGAACATGTCCTTTAAAAAATAGTGGCTTTAGATAGTTCATATTGCATAGTCTTTGGTTAAAGGCTTGAATGAACTAGACTAATTCTCTAATTTCTCCATTTTGAATTGAACTGATTCAATACCACACCCGTAGCAAAGCGCTGGATTATTGCCTAGTCTATATATATCTCTATATATTAAGCGAAGCGGGTGAGTTCATGTTCACGTGAACAGTGTCCGGTCTATTTTACCCTCCTGTTTTTGGTTTTTTTGCAACTCTGCCATTTAGTTGGTTGATTTGTTCATTTTGCCCTCATGTTTTAAGTGTTTTTGCAACTCTGTCATTTAATTGGCTGTTTTGTCCATTTTGTCCTCTTGCTTTTAATGTTTTTGCAACTCTACCATCAGTTGACTGTTTTTAAAATTTTTAATTAATTATGCGATAATTTAATTCTTCTTTGCTGAAAGGGAAATGTAAAAGGGAGAAGAAACTTTTGTTATTATATTTGGTCGAAATTACTTTGGTCATCTTAATCAGACAAAGATTTGTGGTCTATTTTGACCTCCTGCTTTTAGTGTTTTTGCAACTTTACCATTAGTTGGTTGTTTTTAAAATTTTTAATTAATCATGCGATAATTTAATTCTTCTTTGTTGAAGGGGAAACGTAAAAGGGAGAAGAAACTTTTGTTATTATATTTGGTCGAAATTATTATGGTCATCTTAATCAGACAAAGATATGTGGTCAGACAAAAATATTGATCAAACAAAGCTTCCTAATCAAAATTTTCAATTCAAAAACATCAAACTGGCTGCATAGTGGAATTTAACTCATGGCCTGAAATCATATACTTTGGATTCGTCTTCTCAGCGTCAACACATATGGTGGTGGATTATCCATGCCCGGTTCTCGGAGAGGAAATCGAACGTCAAAAGGCTGACTTTGATTCTTTCAGTGATCTTTTAGAGTTTGGATGAATTACTTGGTTCATAGTGACTTTGAGCACAGGTTGAGTCGGTTGATTTGAGTTTGGAAATCTATTAAGGAGAGAGGGATTGAAAGCTATATATGATATTAACTGAGGAAGTTTTTTTTTCGATTGAGATTAACTGAGGAAATTTTGTAGAAAAAGAATGCAGAAAAGTTCACAGCTTAGGAAGAAATTGAGATTAATTGAGGAAGTTTTTTAGAAAAAGAATGTAGAAAAATTCACAGCTTAGGAAGAAAACATGAGTATATTAGAGAAAGCCTATAATGTTAGAAAAAAAGTCTCCTCCATTATGGTTTCAACATTAAAAGTAAAGAATGTGAAGTGTTTACTTGTCATTGCATTAGTGGTCACGGTCATATTAATTTTCAGATTGTCAAAGGCATTCAGTTCAATAATCAATTTTTATGTTTAGGATTTATTATGTTTGTAGAATGTATTTTGGTTGTAAATACAGTTTATGCGTCACGTTGAGTTGCTTCATGTAGTTTATATATACTGGCATTTAGAGGCGCACATCCGTCTCTGAAAATATTATCATATTCATTTTGTTTACCTTTGAAGTCAGCTATTCAGTCGATATTAGTTTTACAATTTGTTGCTTGGTAAATTACTTGATGTTTTTACATCTAAATATCACTTAATTTTTTTTATATCTTTTTTAGAAAAATTATCACTTAATTTGTAACACATAAAATGATAATGACAAAACCGCACTTTCGCATGTGCGCGAGCGCGTTGATGAAGGCCATCAGTATTAATTAAGGCAATTTGCCTTAGGCAAACGGTTTTTTTTGACTTTGTCAACGGTTAAATTTTTAAACTACTTATAATGTCTTTCATTGATTAGAACTTTAAAATATGTCTTCTAACACATAAATGATAAATTAGTAAGAGTGCAGCTATTTGGACCTTCAAATTTGCTCACTTGACCTCACTCTATTATGAATTATTAAATGACATATTTATCCTCTTACACAATGACTATTAAGGACACTAATTAAAAAAATTAATATTACATTTATTATCTCTAAACTTTCTAATTCAATAATAATGGATTAATGCATTTTATTATTTTCCTTATTGATTTTTATTTTCTAGTTTTACCACATACTTATTAAAGCATTTATATATTTATATTATCATACATGTCACATGCATATACAAAGTGAAAAAATATTTTTACAAAAATCAATTATTAAAAAATAAATAAATAAGTATCATAATATTTTTACAAAAATCTATCAATTATTATAATAATTTATCATCATGAGGTAGAAAAACAAAACATATAAACTTACAAAAAAAAATAGTATATGCATGTAAAATAGAAATACAAAAGTAACAAAAATATAGAATAATTCAAGTAAGAACATTCTTTTGATGATCAATAAATAAAATTTGAGACACAATCCTTTTTTTTTTTAATTTTTAAGAGAATAGTATTCTTCATGATTCGAATTAACTTTTCTCGAAAATTGATGTTATTGAAAATTATTTCTTACAATTTGATCAAAAAATGAATGTGTAGTGACATTTTATGCAAAATAAAAAATACAAAAAATAAAGAAAATCAAGAAATTAAGGTCGGGAATGAAGGTTTGTGTTCAAAAGAAAAAAGAAAAAAAATTAAAGAATGGACGTCGGGAATGGATGTTCACATGCAAAAAGAAAAAAAGAAAAAAAATAATAATTAGAGGTATAATTAGTGAATAAGAGGTGTATTGAGTAATAAATTAATATATATGTGAATTACATAAATAAGACTATTTTAGAAATTTGAAAGAATGTCTAATGAGCAAATGTTTATATTTAAAAGTAAAATGGAAGTGTAGAGAGAATTAGAGGTATACTGAGTAAATTTGGAGGTCCCAATAACCGTACTTAATTAGTAATTGCAAATATTTAAAACACGAAAAAAAGAAAACAGAAAGAATGAAGCTTAAAACGTGGGAGGTGGGAGAAAAAAATGGGGAGGGAAATCAGTTTTTTTTTTTTTTTTTAGAATGAGAGTGAAATCAGACTTTGAGCATAATTATAATAGTTAAAAAAAATTCACACACTACATAATGCGGGTCAAAATCCTAATATATATTAAGCAGGGTCGATTACTGTTCACGGAACAGTTTCGTCGCCCTTCTGTTCTTGTTTTTCTTCTTGTGTTACGTCTGTACCATTTTAGCTGTATTGACTGATTTGCCCTTAGAGAATAGAAAGAAACGCAAGGAAAAAGAAAAAAACCTACCTTGACGCACCGCTTCAGATCGAAAGAGTAAAGAGAGAGAGAGAGAGAGAGGCAATCGGAGAAGAAAGAGTGTGTTTCTACCTATTTCGTCCCGAGCCGGGAAGTGGTCGCGGGGCAGAACGAAGTAGAATTCTTGGGGTCTTTCACTCGGTACCTGCACAAATGACAACGTCACGGGGTCGGGACTGGGGTGGCCCAGTCTTCGACTCTCCGATGCTTAAGTTAGCTTTGAGCACTTGTACGGGTAGAGGAATGAAAGAGGGAGAGAATATATGTGAGTATGTATATGTGTGTACCTTTTATGATAGGTTGAGCTTGTTTTATAAGGCAAGTATGGGTACCTTTGCCTTAGTCTCCAATGTGGGACTCCTTGCCCTCCTTTGGAGTGTCTCCCCTTTTTGGGGTGTTTTGCCGTTAGAGTGACTTTGGCAAGCGGTTTCTTACCGGCCCTTCATTCTTTGGATGTCTGTGAAGGGCCCACCAGGGCTATTTCGACCGGGTAATTGTACCGTATTCTCGGCTTAGCCAAGTATTTTGGCTATGTACTAACAGAGTGAATCAGAGAGAGGGAGTGGAAACTGAAAAGAGTGTTCCTCTCGGACGTCGGGGTTTCGGCAAGTGCAACAGCTTTGTCTCTCAGGCAAGTAATCACATCCTTTTTTCCTTTTGGTTTCTAGGGATTCAGCTTCGTAGAATCGGATAGACAATTTTAGTGTTTATTCTTTCTGGATTCTCTCTCTGATCTAGGATATTGATTGAGTTTCAGTTTGAGAAAGAAAGAAACAATCGGAGATTGGGAAGAGAGACAAAGAGACAATCGGAGAAGAAAGAAAGAGTGAATCGCTTTTGGTTTGGTTCTGCTGTCCTTGGAATTGGTTTAGGGTCGTACCATTCCACGGGTTTCGGCAACGATCGACGTGAGAAAAGGTTTTGATTTATCTGGCTTTGCTTACTTTTCTTAAGTTTCTGATCAATTTTCATTATATGATTGTGAAAAGGTTTCTGATCAATTTTCGATATTGATATTTATACTGAACAAATGCTTTAAATTGGCTTTGCATTCTCTAATATATATATATATATATATATATATATAGGATTTTTCTCAGCTCCGGACGTTCATCATTGGTGCGGATTTTCATTTTTGCACCACTTTTCGATCGAATTTCTTCATACCACTTTTCGATCGAATTTCCTCATTTCCACCGTCTAGTATCTAGATAATATTGTGTAGTGCAAAATTTCAACCAATTTGAAAAACCAATGGACGGACTGAATTCTGTCAAACATGAACCGTTCATATTTATAACAAAAAGACGTCATTTTGAGGGTTTTAACTATTACCAAATTGGCTGAAATTTTACAGAGATGATCTACATAATATTATATAGATACTAGACAGTGGAGATAAGGAAATTCGATCGAAAAGTGGTGCAAAAATGAAAATCCGCACCAAAACCATTGGTGCGGACGTCCGCAGCTGATATATATATATATATATATATATATATATATATATATATATATCATTCTTATTTGATATTGATCGAATGCTTTGAATGCTTACAATAAACTGAGCATAATGTTAATACTGATTATGAGAGAATAAAGGAAGTAATAATGCTAGCTGGCATGAAGGTTTCTGGGATGCATATTATTCTGTTATATACTGATATGGATCCTAAAACTAAAATATTAGATGAGTTGCTGCATGCTTTGCCTTTCCACTTTTGGTCCTCAGTTTCAACTACTATTGAAGGATAATAGCTAAAAAGAGATTATGATGAACAAACTATTAATATATTCAAATAGCTAAGATAGGAATGCAAAATGCATGTAACCTAAATTCTTGCCAACACTGAGTTTAATTTAATTGGAAGAAGAAAAGGTGATGTCATTTTGGTTGTGACCCTTATGTCCTTGCTTACTTTATATATAGCATTCTTACTCATCACATCCATTGTTTTGAGATGCAGTCAAGGTTGCATGAGCTGCTTGAAATTGCAGTAGAACTTTGCAACCTTTCTGCCTTCAAGTTCAAATAGCTGCATTCAAATATGTGATTAAGCAACATGATGATAGTAGTATTGCTATCTAGCTAGCTTACTAATACTAACCTTAGATAGTAGATAGTATTATTTGAAATGTACTACATTGTGTAAACATTGAAGTTTTATGGGTTTTGGGGCATCTGCAGGTTGCTGTGTGCAGCTACCCGGGGCTTTTTGGCATTGGATCAACGATACTGTTGCCGTTTTATAGAAAGGTACTACTTAATTGTTTTTTCTCATTTTTCTTCAAATTGACAGTCTTCAAATTTATTAGAGAGAGAGAGAGAGGCAATCGGAGAAGAAAGAAAGAGTTTCATTTTTGTTCCTTTGTACACAAAATCAACTTCCATGTACCTTTTTCCTGTTCCAGAACCATTATGTAGCTTTTTTCTCTTTCACTTTTTTTTATCAGAAAGAATAATGTTATTGGTACCCGATTCAATTACATGGCTTATTCAGTTAGATTGTTGATTCAATCACAACTTAGAGTTAGTGGACTGAATACTATATTTGCTTTTATTGGTGATATTGATCGGCTATTCGGCTTTGAGATAGAGAACTGAGTATGTTTAATTAGTGTAAGGGTTCTATTGATATTTAGCCTTGCCTTAGCATGGCTAACATCAATTGCTTGATAAAGATATGAAATGTGGCGGCTGTTACTTTCTTGCGTCATGGCACATAAGCTGGCCATTGGTCTGAATTTGACCGTGCTTTTAGGTTTTTGTTTGCTTGGTTTCAATCAAGTATAACTATTATCTTTTTCGTTAATATGGCTGAGCAATTAGCACAAGTTGTTGAACTAGGATTCCTTTCTGTCATATAGTATCAAGGCCTTTTGTGAGTGACTATATATTGTACTTGGATATCAGTAATCTCTGCTATTACTGAGAATCTAGACTATTGAATGTTATTATTTCTAATAACGTTATGGGAAATTATTTGTAAAGACTAGAAAAATAACATGGTATGAAGGTCAAGGATTATAGGAAACTATTTCTTCTTTCACGTTTTAACTGATTTGTATAATCCTATCTCAGTATTTTGGTCTACTTTAATCTAACAGGTGATGCCAGTATATTATGTTTCCGGTAGTTTTTGATTAGCTAGATGTGAATCTGATAAACTAAGTTCAACTCATAAGAAACACTTTGCTGTACATACAATTGCAATACGATCCTTTCCTACTTCATTTTACAGGCTTTGTTGGTAGTGGTTCAAAACCATGTAGTTTTTTTTGTTTGTCAATGAATTTGTGCTTTCATTTGGATTGTTGTTTGCAGTCTAATATGAGTGTCTTGAAAGCAAGTATTGAAAGTGCGTATTTCAGATTGAGAATTTTTTGTTCACTTATGGTTACAAAGATCACACTACCCATATATAATTGTAGTGTAGGTTGCAAATAAACCAACATCTACTGTTCACAGGGTTTGATGGCATTCCAAGCAGTGGTAAATGGAGGAATTTTGTAACTAAAGTTTAAATGTGAATGCTCAATGGTTTGCAATTTGCTTAATGCTGCAGATTTCCCTTTTCTTTTAATAGTTTTGTAATCCCAAATCTATGCTTTTGAAGTTCTTATACACATTGATTTGAATGCTTATTTGCAACACTTGTACTGCAATTCCGTGATTTACCAGCTGTGTAACTCATCAACCGCCGGGATAGGAAAATGATCTTTAATTGTTCCCGATAGACAACGCAAAAACGCCAAACACCGTACCGGTGAGGAGAATGCCTAAGAGGACATGATCGATGCAAATGAGAGAGTGCTTGACGCTATCTACTATCCTAGGCTACTCGGCAAAGGCACCTATTACCGAAACGAAAGCAAGAAGTAAATGCACACAATGAACGCCCAAATTCAGGAAATCCAATTTGCATAGACAAGTCATGAACTACATAATAGATACATGAGATCAAACTACTTCTAGTCCCAGCAATCACATCTAAAACCCGATACCCTCCCTCCTAGTAAATGTGCTTCAAGCCCAGGCCATGCTTGCCGCGAACGCAGCCGGGCCTGACAACCAAGTAGGGCGACCTCTTCGAGTTCTGCATCTTTGCAAATGTCCTCTTCCCCAATTTCCTCATCCTCTCCCTCCCAAGCTTGTCGCTCACCGACCACGGCACCAGCTCGTCATCCAGCCCGTACCCGTCGTCTTCCTCCTCGTCACCGCTGACGTCATCGTCGCCAAGTCCGCGGCGGTCGTCGAAATCTAGAGGCAGACTCTGGAAAGGCAGATCGAGACGGCGAACGAGGCGGGTCTGACGACGGCGGGCTCGGGTCGGGTCGGTCACGGGCGAAACGACTGGGGAGTCGAATGAAGCGATGGCGGGAACAGTGGGCCCGGAGTGGTGTGGTGGCTCGGAGTCGGAGCGGTGGTCGGGGCTAGAGAAGGAGTCGGAGATGTCGATGAATTCCCAGAGGGATTCTTGATCGGAGTCTTGATCGAATTGAAGGAATTCGAAATCTTCGAAAGTGGTGAGGGCAGTTTCCATGGTTGGTTTTCTGGTTAGGGATTTGAGAATGGAAATTTTTGGGGGTTTGGCTTTCAGTTTTTACAGAGAGAGATGGGAGTCTCATTTTATACAAGAGTTAGAGAGCTGAAAGTGCAAGAGATCTACTACCATTGGTGCACGTGAGCCTGCCAATCACATATTTCCAACGTGGCTTAATGGCCCAAAATATAGAATGTTACCGATATTTGAAATTTTGAAAATGAAAAAACATGGAGGCCATTTTCTTTTGTAATTGACTAATTGTTTTGTTTTTTGCGGATGAATATTAACAAAGACTTTGTCTGCACGTAAAGTTAATACTTTTCTTTCATGATAGACTTGGTCTACACGAAAAACTACAGATTCTTCAATATCTTTGATAAAGTCAAATAAAAAGAACATAAATATTCTAGAAAAAAGAACCACAAAAAATAAGTTGCCCATAAATTTATGAAATAAATTCTCTGAAAGATTAATTTCAAGAGTGGAATCTTTTACAATTTTCGGTGTTCTCATGAAAAACAAGTGAAATAGTTAAAAAAGTTTTGTGAGGAAATAAACTAATCAAGAAGAGGAATTCGTGATCACTAGAGTTAGCAGCAACCCCATCCCTGTTGGTATCTTGTGACACTGATTTTACAACGACGTTGATTGCATCACATGCATATATTATAGATCTGTTACTATTAGAGCATCTTGAACAGCTTCTTCATTTTCTCGATTTTCTTAATTTTAGAGAATATTAAGCATTTTTTAGGTCTAACAGCTTCCTCATCTCATTCCTTAAAATAAGGATGGAAAAGAAAAAGAATGATTCATTTTTTTAACTGTTCTGCACTTGAGCACTTTTGGTTGGCTAGTCTTTTGCATTTGACACCACATCGACATCTTGAAGAATGAAAGACAGAGTTTGTGACTAGATCGATGTATAAAAACACATTGGGAGTTGGTAATGAGACCAACTTTTCATGCCTCCAAGTTTTCAATAACAAACTCTAAACAAGTAAACATTACTGATGATGATCAGGAATGATTTTGGCACTCCACTTTAAACACTAGTTACACTTCTTATTTCACGGCAAAATCCTTACCAATGTTAGACGATCGACATATAAAACCTGCAACCGACCAATGTCCCCAGTATGAAAACTCCAAATTGAGGAACTTGATCTTTAGAATGTGTGGCATTGCAAGTTTGGGAAAAAAAAAGAAAAAGGCCTTCCAGTGTACATTCAACAATATGCATACATGGTATTACACAGACATGATATATACCATCTAATTTTGCTAAGGCTTTTGCTGAACTCAAACTATGCACATGGTATCTGGCCAGATTGCGCAATTACCTGACTTCCTATGCATATATGAACTTCCAAACTGTGAATTTCTCTTAGCTTAATTCTGAGAATCAGACGTCTTTGTGCATGCTACCAGTCCCAAGTCCACTTTCAAATCATGAACATGTACACTTATTGCAGCTTGCCCTCTAGTACTTGGACAACTTGCTCTGCTCTCGATTGAATGCCATTCAGGTACTCGGAAAGAACACGCTGCTGGTAAGAACCACCCTCCTAATAAATAAATCACAACCAATAAGCTGAAGCATCAAGACAAGGGAAATAGAACCAATTAAAAGACGACCAAATTGAAAGACAAAGGTTGTTCTCACCGTTCGGATCAGAGTTCGTTCAATCCTTTTCTTAATGACAGCATAGAGGTCAGGTGGTGGAATTTCACCTTTGCCAATTGACAATCCATTGAGCAATAGCTTGTTCCATTCTTCCTCAGGAGCTGCAACAAATGAAAATGCCCACAAGTGGCCAAAAAATAGAGCTTCCCATTAACTATTGAAAAGAGATAACTCAAGAGGTCAAACCAACCTCCCCCATGACATTTTTAGCTATTATAAATTGCTTCTTCAAGGACAGAAAAAAAGAAGACAAAATGATCAAAATGCAGATAGAAAGTCTTGAACATATTTATTTTTTGCATCGCACTTTATTGATGCTTGTACTCGATACTATCCAAAAGTTTTCTGACCAAGCAATTCAATCAACAAGTCCTGAGGCATGAATAAACAAAAAGCTAAAAACCAATTTTACAAATATAACAACTCTAACAGCAGCTGCAACTCTCATTATTCCATGTACCCGATACTTGGAGCAAAATCCAATTTCAGGTCCCTCAATGGCCTGAAACAACTCTTTCCACTGTTTCCAGCTTTCAAAATAATATAAGATAATATAAGGGAAAATCTAACTGAGAGTTCAAATCACATCAGCCTGAAGGTGTTGACATCATTTGAACTTAGGATCAAACATTTCAGAGTAAGCTCCTGACCATTGAATTAAACCAATCTCTTGGGAGTACAACATGCCTCTCCATCTGCAACTGACACTTGAACAAAAATCCAATATGTTTTCTTATAAAGGGGATTGACCAATCACTTGTTTTAACTTTACAACCTCATTTCCAGGGTATTCCTTCAATATACCAGGCGGAAATTGTAGACGCTAAATACCTCACAGATAGCAAAGTTTCTAATACACACATACAGAATCCAGGCATTTAAAGGGGAAACCATTACTAATTTACTATCATTTTATTTGTGAACATAATACACTGACAGCTACTGCACTGATAACACATGTAGTACAGACAGAAGCTTGTGAGATATGCAAATTCTCTTTCTCAAAAACCCTGAATTTTCATCAAATATATGATTCGCAAATAATAGAAATATAAGAGTTTCTTCATGATAGATTTTTTATTTTTCTCGTTTTCTCGTTTTGAAAGAAGAGCAAGATACCTTTAATTATGGATTCAAGAAACTCCTCAGCCTTCAGAATTTCATCCCCTGCAAATTAGTTAACACCACATAGAATTAACAAAACCAAGTTTTGAGACAATATAATCACAATGATATAACAATGACAAAAGATAGTACTTCATGATAGATTCTTTTGCGATCAATATTTGGCATTAAATATCAAAAAGAAAAAACAAGGAAGATGCATTTTGGCAATTAAAACATTTATTCAGAGATATATAGTCTAAGCATATATTCTTAAGACAGGATCTGTCATGACTAATGAGTCATGTCCCCCATCCGGTCACTTCAACCTTCTTGACTACCTGCCTCAACTAATGAACGTTTTAGGTAAACTGCATCGACTCTCAGAGATTACCTCTTAGGCCATATAGTTGTGAGGAGGCAAATCCAGGTGCCTCCAAAAGGCCTTAATCCCCGATATATTTTGTCAAAAAATGAAAGGAGCGCTTGTCACACTATTGGAATACCCAAAAAGGTTTCATATTGTTGTTATCCCGCCATTTTTAAGCCGCATCTTAGAAAATTGCACGACCGGATTGGAAGCTCAGAAAATTCATTCGGAGTCTCTTTGCATTGCTGAATGGTTAAATCACCCAACCTATACCAAAAAGATCAAAGAGGGCAAGTGCAAATAGCACTCTTCAGGTGCCAGTTTGAGATGTTGAGGTTTGGAAATTTCCCGAAGGTAGTCAATCCAAGTAAAAAGTTTAGATCAACCCATCATACCACTAATATGAGAGTGACAGATGCTCATCCAACTAACACCAATAGAAAAGATATCACACTCAACCCCCTAACATCCTATCATGGCTCAGACAAGGGTTTGCAGAATTGGGTGCAAACATGTTATTTGTCAAGATACAGGGAATCACTCATCGAGATTATCTGAGAAAACCAGTCAGCAAATGAGGAATGTAGAACTAAAACATGCTCACGTAGACCACACAAACAGACCCATGTTTTACAAGGTGAATAGAAAACCCTAGTTGAAATGTCACCGACATAGCAACAATTAAATGTATGAGAATTAAAACCCCGAGGGTCAAGCCACTAGCATTAACATGCACACATAACCCGCTAGCAGCCAGACCATATTCCTTGCTATTATACAAGTTCGACATAAACTATATGATGTGAAAAAAACAACGTGGATATTGCTATTACCTTTCTTTGCATAACTGCGCTTGGATAGAACTTTAGAAGCATATAGTTGTAAAACCTTTTGTAACATAGCCTCAAGCCCTGGCTTATCTCCATCTTCTTTTGCCTGCAAATAACACATAAAATACATTAGCAAGTGTATGATCTTGAAATCCCCTGTATAGAATTTAAGCTTGTTTACAAAATAAGTTTTAACTTAAATTGAAAAATATTTGAAATCAGCACACAGAATGAGGTGTGAAATTTTGGTAATATTTGTGAAAAATACTGGTAGTGAATAAAACATTTTCCGATAATTTATTTTAGTACAAACTTTTACCCAATATTTTCATATGGTTACCATCAATTACTTTGAACTTAAAGAATTAAAGGAGCTGTGTCATCAGATTGTATTAGCATCAATTTGAACTATAAAAAAGGAACTAAGGAAGAACACAGAATGAATGGCAATACTGAAGACTGTGCTATATAAAAAGATGAAAGATAAAACCACAATGAAATTTTACAGCAAGGGAAAAATTGAGAACTTTACAGGTAGGACAAAGATTTTACGGTTCCAAGAAACAATATTCAGGCAGGTACCACCACAAGTATTAGAAAAAACTTACTTGTCTTAGTTGTGCGTTAACTTCTGAAAGGAAGCCTTCATCCAGTTGCCCAGCTTGTTCCCGTTCAGTGATTTCCTAATGATAAAAGAAAAAATTAAAATAAATAAATAAGATAGTAAAAAAACATGAAATAAACGATATTATGAAACAATTCCAGTCTTGCATCAAATTTAGTTAAAGGTGGAGCATCCAACCCAAAATATAGTGGCTTCGGATAGAGGGTTTAAGAGTATATGGGATGGATTAGTATGTACACAACAATCCCCTCAGCTGTGGTCACACTGGGACAGACATGTGGATCAACATATTTGTGAACGTGAAACATATGCAGCTGAATTGGACAGATCTGTCCAATATAATGAACAGATCTGTCCTAAATGCTGAAATATAAATTGGGAATTCAAAATGGAGCATCCAACAGAAACAGATCTGTTCAGAGAGGCCTAGGATTTATATATTGAGATGAATAACTAGAATACATGATGTATTATTTTTGAACTTGTAACAATTAATGAGGAATAATTTGTAAACTAAATCTGATTGCCAACCAAAACCAATTTAAGAAAAAGAATTAGAAATGCTTAATGCCAAATCTGCTCTCACATATAAATGAAATTTTGTTACTACCATTGGGAAAGAGTGTTGACATCTATAACATCATTGCCAAAAAAAGCTTGTAACACAGTAAAAGGGCCTATAATTAAAGGACGGGCAAACAAATTAAGCAGACAAATGTTGATAGAGAACCAATTTGGATATCCAACAATGAAGTGAGTTCAAACTAAAAGAAAAGGACTCACTTTCTCCATTAATTTAAGAGACTCAGGATCTCTAGGAGGCCACTGGATTTCTACAACATCATCAACTACAGGTTTCAGAATCCCCTTAAGGACATCAGTAGCTGAATTTATCTTCTCCTGCAGCGAAAGGGAGAGAAAAGAGGAAAACAAATAAAAACTTATGTTGTATTTGAGCCACTCAAGTATAAGTTCTCTTCATTATTATGAGAGGAGGGGGGGGGGGGGGGAGGGGGGGAGATGTGTGTGTGTGTATCTGTGTGTCTGTGTGTTGGGGAGAGAGAGAGAGAGAGAGAGTACATTGGTCTTGTGAACAAGGCGATCCACTATGCTCATTACAGATATAGCCAATTCCTCATAATCTTTCTGAAAGAATGTAAAGGGTAAGCATCGTTGCACAATTCAGGAACTGGAAGGTACTAACAAGGAAATTATCAGAATTAACCAAGTTGAAAACCATGCTTTATCATCTTCTGATTTGCAGGTATCAGTTCTTGCTGCAAGCCGTATCCAAAAACCCTCATTAAATGCCAACACATTTTCAACAACAAGCTTCTGAAGCTGCTTAACAAACAATAAGAATTCCAGTGACATACTTACACATGAAAGTCAAACAAAGGTGTGCTGCATTCTCAGGTAAGGTAAGGTAAGTCAAACATACTTTATACATGATACTTAAAGCTAGAAACAGTAGTGAAAATAAATTATAAATAAATAAAAATTTATTCCGGTACACTTTTCTGGTATCCTAGCAGGCATACGCAGAACCGGACCTTTATAAATAAATAAATTATAAAGTACTGAAGGAACTGCCTTTATGGGTCCAACTCACAAATATTCAGAACATTAAACATCAAAAGTCTTTTACAACAATTTCTATCTATACCTTAAGATAATGTGACTGGTCTTATGACTCTCATCTCAATCAAGTCTCTAACAACTACTAATAGTTTCTTCAGAAAACAAATTAAAACAGGAGACCAGCATGTAAAAATTCAATTAAACAAAAAAAACAATGTTATAATAGGAGACCAGCATGTAAAACAATCCAATTCAGTTTCACTACTTGCTAAAGAAAATGCAAAGCACTTGTCTACTTACTTCAATTGGATTTGCTTCCCTCAATTTGTCTATCAGCCTATCGACTTCTACAGTCTTTTTGAATGCTTCCTCAGGATCTTGATTGACTGCACAGATCAAAGTTCTCCTGTTTTATTAGATTGAAACACTCAATTTACTGTTGACAGCTCCATTAACCATATTCAAAAAAAATAAAGATAATAGTTATTTCCTAATCAAATTACAATCCATTCTACTGATGGGCCTCGATACAAGATTATTCATCAACCCAAAATGATATCATATCTAGTAAGAAGCGGCATACATAGAGACTAGAATTACCTCTTCTTAGAATCCATCAAATTAGTCGAACCGAATGGACTCGTCCTCCACATCCCGGAAGCCACAGAATCCCAATTCTTTAGCAATGAAAAGTTTATGCCAAAGCAATGTGCCTATTCACAAAGCGCACAAAATCTCATGTACTAGCCAATAGATTAAGCAACAAAACGGGTCGACATTTAGAGATACGAGTAAGAAGAAGAAGAAGAACCTGGCGATGAGAGCATCGAGGAGGTTGTGGGGAGAGAGACGTGGGCATGAAGAGTGAGGAGGAGGAAGCCATGGTCTTTGTGGCGGGAGAGAAACCAGTGATGAGTGATGACACCCTTCAATTTCTATTCCTTCTTTATCACTTTGTTTTTTGTTTTTGTGTGTTTTGATATTTTCATGTAGGCCCCACAATCTGTAGTTTTATATCAATCACTGAATCCCCTCCATTTTTTGTCTTTAGGTTTCCACCTTTCTTATTATTTTGGCCAGAATTCAAACATGGTTAAGGAAGAAAGCCAACAAATTACAAGGAGAGCAACCAGATCCGTCATTTTGGCTAAAGGTGTAGTTGAAGAAACAGATACAAGCATTCAGCACCCAAATAATGCTTCTGCGGTATTCTACTGCATTCATTTCCTTGTCTGATTATTTCTCTTTTCCAGATATTTGATTTCTATTTGATCTGAAATAAGTAGCTATCCTTTATATGATGCACACTGAGGGGTCGTTTGGTACGCAGGAGTATTGCATACCTCTCTACTTGTTAATACAATCCTGGACACTTGAGAGTGGGCTTAGGCTGCACTAGTATTGCACTATGTTTGGTGTTCTAAACCATTGGTGTTAAATGTCGGGTCTTTCATTTAGCTTACATTTTCTTTTTTCCATCTCTGTCTTTCTTGAAGAAAAGAGTAGAAAGAGAAATGAGGGAAGTCTGAACAATTTCCCAGAAAATTTTGTGAAGGGCTACAATGCATGGTACTTTGGATCAGAAAAACCAAGAATGTTAGCAAGATCTGATTTAGCCATTACCAATTTTAACATCATTATGATTTTCTTTCACTTGTAGGCACTGATTTCTTTCAAACTTCACTGTCAGGATCTCTGAGAAATCAATGGAACAGAAGGAAACTGCAGAACAGGAATTACTCATGAAGGGCCCCAGAGCATTCCCAATGGAGAGGTACTAGCCGTATTCCAGTGTATTACATCTGTGGCGGAAGATCCACTTGATGGTGAGGAACAAGTGCAGGATAGGTTAGGGATTCAAGATGGGCATAGCAGGCTCATGTCTGATGTTCTCTTACAAATGACTAGTCTCTGTGGTGCAAATTTTATTGTCAGAGGAGAAAGCTACCCACTGGAGGGTTCAACTCGCTATCGTTCTACAGTTAGTGAAGATTTGTCCCTGCAGGTATCTTTTGTGACTCCCATATTGAAATTATACAAAAGTTTGTTTAGTGTAAGACTGTAAATAATGAGCTGCTTTTGATATGTCCAACATCTTGTGTGTACTTGGATCGCAGGTAGCAAGGAGCATTAAGTTTCCTCTCTCAAAGTACTTGTACAGAAGATAATTGAAAGTGCCAAGGTATCTGTAACGTTGTAGTCAATTTATTATCAAGGATGAAATAGAAGGGTCAGACTATGTAACTGATGCATCATTTTAAGCTTAATACTTTTATTTTCTATTATGAATTTAAAAGACAGAAATAGGATATAATATAAGACTCTACTACTTTTCTACTTTGAATAATTAACCTAGAGCATTACTTAAGTGTTCGAATATAACCCAAAGACTGCTTAGGTTTCAGGTCACTTGTGCTACTACCAGGAATAGCTGAGGAAGAAACAATAATATGAAATGCCATCTGACATTGCGGTAGATACCACAACTTCATTGTGGAAGGACTTTAAATTTCCGGGGGCCTCAAGTTCCATATGGATTGCCATCTTTAGAGCAATGCCACCCATTGAGGCTTTATGTCATTGAGTCCAATTAGAGGGTGTTGACAAACTAGAAACAGTTGGAATGAGAGAGATGGAGAGGGTTACTTCTCTAATAATTTTCTAGGCTCCAGAGTCGTATCCTTCAAGGGAGGTGGATCCACAAATTTTCCTTTGGCCGTCAGTCTCTATTGGGAGACCTATCTTCTTTAAAATGCGGATTATAAAAACTAGGAAAGCTGTTGACGAGAGTTAAGTACTTGAGATTTGTTATCAGAAACACAAGGATATATTGATTTTGATGCTAGAACAGCATTATAGTTTTCCTACCCTTGACTTCCCCTTGTAGGTTTCTAAGCCACCCAATGTAATCTGATGCTGGAGCTAAGTACTTGAGTTTTGGTTTCGTCCTAGGATGCCTCAGTCCAAGCCATTTATTTGGAAACTACAATAGGTTACTTTACCTGTTTGGAACTTTGGTTAATCACACAGAACTATGCAATTAGTATCCCCAGAAAGAGAAGCTTGTCAGAAGCAGATGGGCTTTTAACAGAGATCATCTTTTACATAATTTTGAGTAAATGAGTCCTGTAATAGAAAGTACATACCTATTTGCAGTGTTTTTCTTTAAGGCAAAGCCTTGAAGGAACTTAAGTATATGATTCGGCTCCAAATTACTCTACCAGTCTACCACTCAAAATTTTTGCATTTTAGTTAGAACACTTCAACCTTCCCAACGAGAGATCAAGAGTCTTGATATTCACTAATATTTGCGATTCGATATTTGACTCTCTTCTCTTTTTTTTTCCCAATATTTCTGTAAATATAGATCTATCTACAATATGAATACTGTAAACCCTCATTCAAACCCCCCACACAATTTTTTTGTTTTTTGTTTGTTTTTCTTTTTAAACCCCTTAACCTATCTCACCTTCACAATGTCAGTGAGATTTAAACTCAGAACTTTAACGAAGTTAGTTAGGAACGATGTTGGTTAAGCTAGCTATCAACCAAGTCACGGCTCACCTAAAACACCTCACACAAATAAGTACTGATGCCAAATGTGGTACTGATAGTTATCATGTTCATAGATCTCATGTTTCTCAAGTATCCTATAAACTAAACAAATGAAAATTCTTTTAAGAAAAAAAAAAATTGTGACATAGAGACAAAGATAAGTGACTCCTTTTCTGAGTTTATCACATGGTGTGTCATTCATCACCATCATCATCTTCTTGCAAGAGCTCCGTGAGCATCTCCCTCCTTGAATCCATGTGAGTTGCCAAACCCTTCTCTCTTTTCTTTTCTTATCCCCTTCTGCACTTTTAGATGGTATGCCCACAACTATGGAAATCTTTCAAGATAAAAGAGCAGGATATGCACTACATGTTTATATTGATTTCCCAGTCAACAAGATCCTCCCTCTATTTCATGTTCCCAATATTCTATATTCTGATGAAAAAGTGTTGTTTTGTCATCTTCTACTTTTTTGCAGATATCTTTATTTGCAAGCAATCTTCTTCTTTGAGCTTTCCCATTCTGCCATAACGTGCACTTACGTTTAGTGGGGTGATGTCCCTGTTTATATTATCCTGGATCAATTCCTAAAGGTATGGTTCATACTTAATTGGGATAATGCACCAACAAGATCAAAGAACAAGTCATCTCAGAAGGCATTAGATGACCTAATTCCTATTCGGATTTCTAATTTCAACAATGTTTACGACCTAAAGATCGTCTTTAAAGACACAAACATAAGATGTTCGATAAGTTGTCTCAAAACTTTTGTGACAAGTATCGAACTTGACAAAATCTAGCTGTCATGCTTCAGCTCTTGAAAAAGGTATTTTTGGTTGTGTTAGGCCTAATGTCTTGCAATAATTGATAGATTCAAAATAATAATGCCGTAGGAAAAACGTGTGGTTTTCTTCTGCAAGAAGTTTCAAATATTCTGGGCACCTCCCGTATGAACCTAATTTCCATAGTGATAACGAGAGTGCCATTTTTCTGTGCCTCCTCCAAGGTTTTTGATGGTTCATAGCTCCTTGTAAAAAGACCATTTGGACCATTCCCTTCCCTCTGGGTTTTGTAGGGGAGTTTAATTTTTGGAATTCAATTATTTCATTTCTTGAGATAAAAGGAATTGCTCGCAGCTGGTGTGGGTACAGATAATGACATAATGCCTCTATCAAATGAATTGCAAGCAGCAACTAGCTAGCAAGAAATAAATATAAGCACAACTGCTACTGGGAAAAATGTGTATATCCATTATCCAATTTGATCTTTGGAATTGATTTATGGGGTGTACATCCTAATCCCAGTATAATCTTTCAAGGTAGTTGTAGGGTGATCTGCATTTATGGATGCTTTTCTTGATGTAATTAGCTAAATTTGAATACAGAAATGTAGTAGCTCTTTAACAACCCGGCCCGGCCCGGCCCAAACACGTTATTCTAATGGATTGGGCTAGGCCTAGAAAAATGAGCCCATGGGTTCTGCCCCGCCCGATCCTGTGATAGGCTCGGCCCGGCCCAGACACAATAATTTGAGGCCCACGACCCAACTCGCTATAAAATATAATTTTGTTTTTTAATTTTTTAATATGAAGATAACATATTTATAAATAATAAACTTAGTTTTGAGTGTGAACAATAAACTTATATACTAATAATTATTTATTTGAATATGAATTTGGATTCTCCTATACTCATATAGAGGTGGCAAACGGGCTACTAAGCACGAGCACAGCACGTTTAAAAACGGCCCGGCCCGGCCCAAGCACATTATTCTAATGGGTCGGGCTGGGCCTAGAAAAATAAACTCATGGGCCCGGCCTAGCTCGAGCACGATAATTTAAGGCCCACGGCCCGACCCGCTATAAAATATAATTTTTTTTCCATTTCTAATACGAAGATAACATATTTATAAATAATAAACTTAATTTTGAGTGTAAACAATAAACTTATATACTAATAATTATTTATTTGAGTATGAATTTGGATTCCCCTAGACTTGTAACTCGTAAGAAGTTTTTGCCTAAAAATTTATTAATTGTGAACAATAAGTATTTTGTTCTAGGATATTCTGTATCTTTCTAGATATTCTTTATGTGTGTCTTGGCCTTATGTCAATAGGATACGTAGTATGACTAGATTTATATATTCCTTATCATTACCTAATTGGTATTGTGTAATTCCCTATCAATGAATAATATACACATCTTTCACGATTCTCTATTCTCAAATCTCTTTCACTTCATCACGTTATCAGCTTTTGGCTCAACCCTTGAGCTAATAGTTTTTCCCAAACCCTAAACACAAAGCCGAAGACTCTCGGCCCTGCCTCGGCCGCCGCCGCTACTGCCGCCACCTTCGTCGCTCTGCGCCTGCCGCTTCCCAGCCGTCCGCCCCATTTCTTTCTTCTCGCCCGATCAAGCATCCAAGTTTTACGGTATGTTTACTTTACAACCCTAAAACTCTTCAAAGTTCATTAACCTCGGGGGAGATAAGGTGTTTTCTCCCCTTCTTCTACTCCATTCTATGCTTGGGTCGGTGTATTTGCAGGTTTAAAATCTCAGTTGTCCTCCCCAGGTCCAAAGTTGTGTTTGATCAACTTTGGTTATTTTTTTTGAAGGTGTGTTTGATCACCTTTACACAAGCTTTCTGGGTCGTGTTTGATCGACTCTAGACACTTAGGGCTGTGTTTGATCCCTAGAGAAACAAACCAAATAAAAGCATCGTATTTGAGTATCCTTTTGGGTCTCCAACAGAAAACTAATACGACTTATTCTCTCTTGTATGCAGATGGACAGATGCATCGAATTCGACGCCCATGGTACCGAGTACCATCGCTGGGTCTCGGATATAGAGCAGACCTTCATTGTTAAGGATCTGACCGAGACCATATTCCCTGATCCAACTCAAGAACCGCCTCATAAGAGAACAAAATCTCAGGCGCTCATGTTCCTTCATAAGCATATCGACCCCACACTGCGCAGGCAGTATCAATCGAAGCATGATCCAAAAGATCTGTGGGATGCACTAGCCGAACGTTTCGGCAATATTCATTCGACCTTGCTCCTAGAATTAATTGCTCGCTAGGATGAAATCCGACTTTTGGATTACAAGAAGGTTGATGACTTCAACAGGGATATGTTTTACCTACAAGCTCAACTGAGCTCATGTGGAGTCGAGAAAAGTGATGCCGACATGATTGAAAAGACTTTCTCGACCTTCCCTTTAGCTGCTAAGATCCTAATGAACTAGTATCGACTTGAGTTCCAAAAATAAGAGGATTACAACATTTAGCGGCTTGATGACGCAACTCCTTATGGAAGAAAAGAACAACATGATCAATAATTAGCATAATTTGCGTCCTGTAGGCACCCGAAAAATTTCGGAATCTAATTACAACAGCAAACGGAGTAAGAAAGCTCTGAAATGCAAGGATCAACATTGGAATGAACCTTATGCACGTGGGAATCAATACCACCGTGCCTCTGGTTCTCGGGGACAAGGTAGTGGCTTTAGTGGCCATATCAACACATGGCGTCGAGACACCGGTGTCGCCGGCCCCAAGGGCGGCGCCTCTCCTCCTCGGAAGCAGCATGTTCGCTCTTCTTCTGCCTTTAATGGTCAATGCAACAGATGTGGGTCCAAGGACCACTTGTCTAAAATTTTTCGCACTCCTACAAATGTTGTTGCCGCATACAAGAAATACAAGGAATTGATGGAAGTCAATTCTACTGAAAACAATGGAGTTGAACATAATGTTTCCTTCAAGGTCGCAGACCCTAATGGACAATGTTCTGACTTAGATGCCCCTGACTTTGACATCACCGGCTAGATTGTTTTTCCTTTTACAAATCATGATGTAATAAGGCATCGTTAGCATGCCATACTTATTTTTCTTCTCAATTTTTTTGAGACCCTGATGTACTCTTTTCAGCGCATTAATGAAAGTTCTTTTTGGTTCTTCTTGTCTCTACATGGTTCGTATTGATTTACATCTACCTTAGAAAACATGGCATTTACGTCATCTTTGGTCTCTCCCTTAGAGGAGGTGACATACGGCGTTGTGACTCTCAAGGAGAGTTACTAACGTGTTTTCCAGTTCAAGTTTTTTACCTTATAGCAGATTTTTCATTATCAATTGTTCAACTAGGCTCATCCGAGTTAGTATGATGTCTTAGAATTGTCCAAAATTAAGGAGCTAGTGGTTTTAAGTATGCCTCGCACTACCGACCCTCCATGAACATTTCTCGTCATACTTAATTTGGAATTACCGAAAGCTTTTGGTTTTGGATTCTCTCTACGCTATTACTCTAATTGCCGTCTTGTAAAAGACGTTAAAGACTTGGCAAAACCGGATCACCATCGAATCCTCTAGGTTATCTGGACTTGGATTTGATCATCAACATGTCCATGTGGCTGAGCATACGCCTCCATGCCACCGGCAATCTTCAAAAGCTTCGCTAATGCCAAATTTGTGAAAAACAGTAATATGTCCTCCCTTGATAGTCACATCGTTTGAGCTTTGTGAACAGCTCTGGATGAACCAGACAGTAAGCTTTATATTGTTGGAAAGCTCTACGAGTCTAGTTTTCAGAACTTTTACGGTTGGTCTATATCTATTTTAACAAAGGAGTTATGATTATTTTAGTGCGCAAAGGTCATTCTGCGCGAGAATTTTTCAGCACTCTCGGGATTGTTGCTACTTTTAGCTTTTTCAATCCTTCTAAATGGCTCAATATCGACCTATTTACTCATATATCTACTCTCTTTTGTAGGTATGTCTCTTGGAGAGATCGAGTGCCTCGCGGATAATGGATCAACCCACACAATTCTAAGGAACCGGCAACTATTTCTTGAGTTAGTGCCTTGTAAATCATCTGTGACAACAACGATTGGATCTTCTCCTGTGATCCTCAGGCGTGGAACCGCTCGCTTCTTTCTGCTTCATGGCACTATGATCCACGTCACGGATGCTCTTTATGCCCTAAAAGGGCACCGAATCCTGTTGAGTTTTAAGGACATTCGCGCTAATGGCTTTCACTTGGAAACTCATTGTGAAGATGGAACTGAGTAGAGACGTAAACGTATATTGGAGAAACTCATGAGTCAATCTAGTGGTCTTTACGTTACTACGATTCAAATTATTGAATCCCATGTAGTCGCCAAACAGGATATTCGGGACTCTGACTCATACAAACTTTGACATGATCGACTTGGTCATCCTGGAAGGGACATGAAGATCCGAATTCTGCGAAATTCTCATGAACATCCCTTCTTCCGATCAAAACGAAAACATTTGGGAAATGATTTCACTTTGAATCATGGTGGTGACGCCACAAATGGTCATCACTGTCCAAAGGGGACTTTGACGTTTATCGGGCTCGGCACCAACTTCCTGGCTGCCGCTCGGCCGATCCCTCAAGCAATTGAGGCGCGCCGTTCTTTCCATGATGTGTCGTTGACTCTTTCAAACGCTCATCGTTCATTTTGCAAAGTTTGCTCTTTAGCGAAAGTAGTAGCGAGACCGTCCTACGCTAAAGATAACACTGAGAACATTCAATTTCTACACGTATCCAAGGTGATATTTGTGGACCTATTGTCACGCTCCGAATCTTAATTTTTACCTTAATTACTAGCATAGTGGTAATAAGAGTTTTTACCGTGTTCGTCACTAAGTGTGTAATTTAATTAGTCCCCAGAGGGTGTTGAGGGACTAATATTTTGAGGTAATTATTCTAAGAAAGAATTTTTGACGACGGTAAAAAATGGTAATTTTAGCTAGTAAAAGGTAATTTTATTGGGGTATTATTTTGGGGTGTTGAATTTTGGATTTTTGGGTTTAAATGGGGTTGTGGACCGGGCTTGGTCAAAGCCCAGTCTCTTTTCTTTTCGTTCTCTCTTTTCCTCCCGGTTTCTCCCGAGCCCAGTTTTCTGCCCGATTCTTCCCGGCCGCCGTCCGGCCTCCGTTCGCCGCCGGACCGGTCCCGTTCGGTTGGTCTCCAACCCAGCAGCAATCCTAGACTGGTGGCAGCCTCCCTAGCGCCGCCGTGAAGGAGCGGCCAAGCCCGAAAGCCCCGACTGCCGAAATCTTCATTTCGCCGGAACTCCTTTCTCCGACCGCCATAGCCAGCGAGCCTTGGCTCAAAAGGAAGCCCTCATCCCGTGCTTCAATCCCTCCAAAGGGCTCGCTCCGTCTTGAGCTAGGTAAGGAGAAATCAGAATTTGAAATTTCTAGGGCTTATTGTGTTTGTGCGTTCGATTGATGTGCTTAGGCTTAGAATTGGAGTTTGTGGTAGTTAGGAATGTTGTAGAGGAGGTTGAGAGGAAGATAGTGCCAAATTTTGGTGACCATCGGAGGTTGCCGGAGTTGGTCGCCGGCCGCCGCTACTGGAGGAGCCGCCGCCGCCGCCGAGAAAATATTTTTGGTGGAGAATAATGTGAGGAGTTTAATGGAATAAGTTTTAGAATTTTTGGAGGAGTTTTGGATAGGTTTGAGATTTGTTGAAGTTTGGTATTTTTTGCGGATTATTAATTTATAATCCGGCCATTGGATTTTATTTGGTGGAATGTGGTTTTGAGGATGTCGGTAAAATTTGTGGAGTTTTGAGGTTGGCAGTGGATTTAAGATTTTAGAATGTTAGGCTTGGTTGAGCGCGAAGCATATTTAATTATGCATATTTTGTCGGTGTTTTATTTTAAGGAATAATTATGTTTGGAACAGGACGCGAGGAGGCTCGAGCAGAGGAGACCTCCGACCGGCGTCATGCTTAGGCCTAAGTTGTGAGTGGACTTTTGTTTTATATAATGTGTTTGAATTGTCTTATTGTTGAGTAATTTCCTTTATTGGATATTTTTTTCCCAAAATTGAGAATTTCTGCGATTATACTCGAGGCACAATTCCGAGAATAGTATGTATGAGAGAGAATGCTAGCTAGCTATACGTGGCAGCCCCCATTCTGAGGACGAATGCCAGTTGGGGTGACGTGAGCGTTAGACGCTAGCGTAGTAGCTTTGTACGATTTTCTATTTGTTGAGATTATTCTATGTTTTTACATTTATTCATAGAAATCGTACAAGGAGTAAGCACGTATTTATACCCACTCGGTCTTTATCCCCCATTCTGAGGAAAAATACCAGTATGGGGCGACGTGAGCGTTAGACGCAATCGTATTAGCCTGGTGTGACTATCTATTTTAAAGCCTATTCATAGATAGCATACATGGAGCATACGAGTGGTTAATACATACTGATATATATTTTATAATTTGAGCCTGAGAGGTTGTTTGGTTTATGATTTGGGGACTAGCCAGAACTAGTCGTTTGCATTGTTAAATTTCTTGGGGAAATATTATTGATGTTGAGATTATTTTGTCCACTCACTCTGACCCGATGAAATATTTTCCCCTGGGCTTTTCTTTCGTTTTTAAATGTCCAGTTTGCAGAATTCGGGTGGGGACTAGAAGGAGGCGACGAGGCATAGTCATTCATTTCTCCACTACTGTTCACCAGTAGGTCATCTGTTTAACCCACTAGGATTTCTAGTAGCTTCCGCTGTATTTCTTGTAGTAGCTCTGAATACTTTCGGAAAAATAACTGTGTATTATTTTATTTGGTTATTTGGATTAAGTTGAAGAATTTATATTATTGGTTAAAAGTGTTCTTTAATTTTTCCGGGTTAGGGTTGTCCATTTTCAAGGGAAGTTTGCCGAGTCTTTCGGTAAGTTTTTCCTTGGAGGTGGTCCCCGCAGGACTCCCCTCGGGTTTCAGGGTGAAATTCGAGGCGGGTCTTGACACCTATCCATCCTGAATGTGGACCATTTCGATACTTTATGGTCCTGGTGAATGCTTCAATGCGTTGGACTCATGTCACGCTCTTGTCCACACGTAATGCTGCATTTCCAAAATCCCTAGCACAAATTAATAAACTTCGGGCTCACCACCAGGATTATCCAATTAAGTCAATTCGACTGGATAACGCTGGAGAATTTATATCAAAGACTTTTGATGACTATATCATGTCTATCGGGATTGAAGTTGGGCATCCCGTACCCCATGTTCACACACATAACAATCTTGCCGAAGCTACAATCAAGCGGCTTCAGCTTATTGCTCGAGCATTGGTAATGCGCACCAACCTCCCAATTACATCATGGGGCTATGCAATATTGCATGCAGCCTTACTTATTCGTTTCAGACCCACTGCCCAACAACGATTCAGTGCGTACCAGTTGGTCATCACTAGATATGAGCCTGACATTTCGCATCTACGCATTTTCGGTTGTTCAGTTTATGTGCCAATTATTCCTCCACTGCGTTCTAAAATGGGTCTTCAGATACGATTGGGTATCTACGTTGGTTATCAATCTCCAACGATTATCAGATACCTCGAGCCATTAACAGGTGATCTCTTTACCGCAAGATTTGCGGATTGTCACTTTGATGAGACATTTTTCCTGTCGTTAAGGGGAGATACGAACAAACGTGTTCATGGGGAACGACATGAATTGTCGTGGTTTGTCCTCACTCTGTCTCATTATGATCCCCGCACCTCACAGACTGAAAGTGAAGTTAAACGTATTCTCGAACTTCAGAAAGTAGCAGATACGATACCTGACTCTTTCTCTGAGATTGCGAAAGTGACAAGATCAGATATACCAGCTGCAAATGTTCATGCTAGGCTCGAAGTCCTTAGAAAGGGCATGGCCATCCCCGGGCTCGGTATTGCCTTCGCTGGCGGCGCAGCCCACGGTGGGGGGATGGAGGCCGTGGCTCCCCAAAGGAAAAGGGGGAGGCCACCTGGTTTGGTTGACACACGTCTAAGAAAGAAACGGACCTACAAGGCACAAGTCAATCATTTGATCATTGATGTTGAGAATCCTTCTCAAAAAATCATCTATGATTACAGTTATGTCCACGAATTGATGTTAGAATCCATGGGGGACGCCTCGGGGTCAATGTCAACATCAGAGAACATAGAGATCTCCATGTTTTATGATAACACTTATGAATTGATGAACCGGTCATCAACGCATGTCGATGATATATTTGCTTATTCCGTGGCTCATGAAATCATTGAGCACGATGACATTGAACCGCGCTCTGTTCCAGAATGTCAAAACAGAGCATATTGGCCTAAATGGAAAGTTGCAATCCAGGCAGAATTAGACTCTCTAACAAAGAGACAGGTCTTCAGCCCAATAGTGTTAACTCCGCCGAGTGTAAAGCCTGTTGGATATAAATGGGTCTTTGTTAGAAAGCGTAATAAGAAGAATGAGGTACTTCGGTATAAGGCCCGCGTTATGGCGCAAGGTTTCTCACAACGCCTTGGGATTGATTACGAAAAGACTTACTCTCTAGTCATGGACATCATAACTTTCCGCTACTTAATCAGTTTGGTAGTGTCCAAAAAACTTGACATGCAGCTCATGAATGTGGTTACGGCATATCTCTATGGAGATCTAGATTCAGAGATATATATGAAAGTGCCTGATGACATTACGTTACCTAAATCAAGTGACTCTAAACCACAGAGTGTGTATGCTATAAGGTTGCAACACTCACTTTACTGATTAAAGCAATCCGGACGAATGTGGTATACTCGTCTAAGTGACTACTTGATTAGGGAGGGATATAAGAACGATGAAAAATGCCCGTGCGTGTAAAGATGACAAGTTCAGGATTTGCAATAGTGACCGTCTATGTCGATGACATGAACATTATCGGTACTCTTGATGGAATCAAAAAGACCGCGGCTTATCTGAAATCCGAGTTTGAGATGAAAGATCTTGGGAAGACTCAATATTGCCTAGGTCTTGAACTAGAGCACCGAGTCTGTGGAATTCTTATCCATCAGTATGAATATGTCTAAAAGATGCTCTGACGATTTAATATGGACAAGATGCACCATGTTAGCACTCCCATGATTGGTCGAAATCTGGATATAACTAAACATCCATTCCATCCGAAAGAGGACGACGAAGAGGTCTTGGGTGCAGAGGTTCCATACCTTAGTGTAATAGGCGCATTATTGTACTTAGCTCAATGCACTCGACCAGAAATTGCATTCTCAGTCAACTTGTTAGCTAGATTTAGCTCAGCGCTAACCCAACGTCATTGGACCGGAGTCAAGAACATCTTTCGATATCTTAAGGGTACCATTGACTTGTGACTGTTTTTTCCCTACACTGATTCAAGAAGAACAGAAGATGGTCTTATGGCTCATGGAAGACACGGCACCGATCCACCAAGGGACCAGACTGCCGCCATGGATGCCGCCGGCACGGTTGCTGGACACGGGTCCAATGCCGAGCACGCCACCACCGCCTTGTCCTATGCCGAGACACCCAACAATACGTTGGTTGGTTTCGCCGATGCTGGATATTTATTTGATCCTCATGAAGGACGTTCTCAAACTGGTTATGTGTTCACCATTGGGAATACGACGATATCTTGGAGGTCTACTAAGCAGACACTAATGGCGACATCTTCAAATCATGCGGAGATTATAGCTTTGCATGAAACTGTTCAGGAATATGTTTGGTTAAGATTAGTCATTAAACACATTAGAGTGACTAGTGGATTAAATTCTACGACTGATAGACCTACATGCATTTATGAGGACAATGCAGCTTGTATTGAGAAAATAAAGTTAGGTTACATCAAGGGTGATAATACAAAACACATTTCACCTAAGTTCTTCTACAACCAACAACAACAAGCGTTTCTCAACATTCAAGTGAACCAAGTTAGTTTTGAAGGGAACGCAACAGACTTATTTACTAAGTCCTTACCTAAGTCTACTTTTGAGAAACATGTGAAAAGTATAGGCATGTGTCGGCTATCAAGTCTCTCTGAATAATGTTCACATCAAGGGGAATATCATCTCAATGAAGTAGGCTGGTGCGTTGTACTCTTTTTCTTCTACGATCAAGGTTTAGTTTTTCTCCCACAAGGTTTTTATGACTTGACGAGGTTTTTGACGAGGCAACAGATCAGCACCATCAGTATATCAGTGCGCGACACAAGAGGGAGTGTTCTAGGATATTCTGTATCTTTCTAGATATTCTTTATGTGTGCCTTGACCTTATGCCAATAAGATATGTAGTATGACTAGATCTATGTATTTCTTATCCTTACCTAATTGGTATTGTGTAATTCCTTATATAAATGGCTCCTATCACGATTGCCTGTTCTCACATCTCTTTCACTTCATCACATTTATCACTTATTTCTTTAGTTTGTTGACAAAGAAAAAAATGATCGATAGATTGTGTGAATTAGTTTTAGTTTGTAATCGTATCATGTATAATTAAAAGTGGAGATTATGAGAGTAGAAACGGTGATATAGGACATTCACCTCGACTATTTTCAATTTTCGGAACGAAATGGGCACGGCCCACCACGTTATGGGCTTGGGCATTGGGTCGGACTGGGCCTTACATTTGATTAAATGGGCCGGCCCAAGCCCGAGCCCGTTAAGAAATGGCCCATCGTGGGCCGCCCCAAGCACGACCTGAAACCCGATTAGACGGGCCGGGCCAAAGCACAGCCCACCACGTTATGGGCTTGGACCGTGTGTCGGGCCTTACATTTGAGTAAATGGGCCGGTCCAAGCCCGATCCCATTAAGAAGTAGCCCGTCATGGACCGGCCCAAACACGGCCCGAGACCCGATTAAGGCCCAGCCCGTTTGCCCCATGCTCTACGTGTTTGCACAAAAACCTCGAGTGTTTTTGGCTCTGCGAACCGTCTCCAAACTCTCTAGCCCTAATCTTTTTCTTTCTCGCTTTCGTTCTTCGAACTCAACCAAATCTCTTGATTTAGATTCAAACTCTTTCATCGTTTTGATGTTTTCTGTTGGAATCTCAGATAAGAAGGCTTGGTTGGAAACGAATAAGCGCAGGTACCGTGTTCCGAATCCTTATCTGCGACGTTTGTTATAGCTTTTGGGATTTTGAATCTTCGATTTGGTGCAAGATTTGTTATTCGGATTCACGTCGGAAAGGAAGTTAACCAAATAGGTTAATTTTGTCTCTTTAGGATTTACTCATAGGTCCAACAATCTAATGGATTTAGGTTTATTTTCTGATTGGGATTATTATGATAACAGAATTAGAATTCATTGTTTATATGTCAGTTTCGTGGTTTTTGTTTTTGGTCAGAATCTGTTGAACACTGTTTGGTTTAGGGATTAGATGTAGTTTTGAACAAGCTCAGGTTCATAGGTACGTGTTGTTTCTTCTGTCTATTCATTTTTTATGTAAAAGGATTAGATGAACAAAGACAAGATTTCTGTACTTCAGCAAAAGAGTTTAAAGGACTCCTTCAATTCAATTCGTTACATCCCATTTCGTTACCTTTGATTTCATAGTATGCGCAAACTTACTTATGAGCTTGATTTTCATCCTTTCCTGTTTACCACATGCAGGTTTTATGCAAAGTGTTGTTCAACTCAATATTCTGCTGGTGTTCCTCACTTTGGTGTTCTGCATTAACTTAGTTTCTTTCTCTTACACAGGTTTGTTTTTTTTATAATTGTAAATTGTTTCTTATGATTTCAGAAACATCTTTGTAAATTTTGGGAAGAAATTCGTATAGATACAATTATACAAATTCTGCTTTTGTATTCTGTGGGTCTGGATGGTAATAGATTGCTAGATTCTGTAACTGCTGCACTTTAGTTCACTATGATGATGAGAATGTAATCAGTTCTATTATAAATGGATAAAAATGAGTGACTGATTTTCATGCATATAAAAATTATCTACATATTGACAGTATACCATGTTAAAAAACCAAATACTAACAACAGACCGGAATGAGGAGAAATAAAACAAGGAGGTATAGATGTGTCTTCCCAGTTTGTATTAGTATATGTATTGCTTGCATGGAACAAGAATATAATAGGGTATTGGCTTTTACTTGCACTGTTGGTTTTTGTTTCACACTACAGTAATCTGTTTTTCTGTTTTACCATGTTTCAGTAGACTTCCAAGAATTCGTCCTACTTTTATTGCTCTGAGTCTTAATGTGTAGTGTAAGTTGAACCAATGCTACTATAATAAAATATACTTTGTCTTATAAAGATATATTTTCCATCTGATTCATCAGCAACACTATGAATTTAATTGTGAAGCATCATTCCTCAAACTGGTATCAAATTACCTTTTTTTTTTTACGGAGGAGAAGGCGGCAGCCATGTACAAGTACGAGGAGTATTTGGATTACGATGACGAACCACAAGGTTCTTTCCCAATCAATTGTAGACGTCCCAATGCTCACGGAGGCCTTCATCGTCCTAATAACTCAACCCTTCAGCCTCTCTCTAATAGATACCAGAAATTTTCCACTCGAATCCGAGTTTCACCTTTAGAGGTATTTATTTGTTTTTTTTCAGAATTAATCATAGAACCTCAATTACTTAAGTCTGTATGTTTGGTTTTTCAAATTCTTAGCTGAGGTAGTTGTTTGGTTAGTGTTGTATGATTGTTACTTTTTGCTATTTTTTTGTTAGGAGTGGGAAGTTAAGTTGGATATTGGCATGTGCAACAATGTGACAACTTCCATTCGAGGGTTTATTCGGGAGACAGCCATCGGTAGAACCAAAGCAAAAAATAAACAAATGGCTTTTCTTCAAGAAGAAATTAATTTTAAAAGAATTGAAAACCAACTCCAAAATTCTTCTCTTCAGCAAAAAATCAAAACTTTTGAAGAGAAAATTATCAAAGAAATATGTTCTGATATCCCTACTGCTTTTTGACATAGGAAAAAACATATTGTTTCTCTCCCTTACATCCATGAATTTAATGAGAAAAATATTCCTACTAAAGCTCGTCTAATCCAAATGAGTCATGAAATTATGGATTTCTATAAAAACGAGATTAATGATCTACTTAACAAAGACATTATTCGTCATAGTAAATCCTCTTGGTCTTGCCCTGCTTTTTATGTTCAGAAAAATGCTGAACTCGAAAGAGGAACTCCTCGGTTAGTCCACAGATGATGAAAGAGAACACTCCATCAGAATCATCATCATCACATAGTCATGAAAGTTCTCACAGTCAACCAACCAGGTGGGTTGATTATGAAGACAGTCAAAACTCATATGCTGAAATCTAGTCAAAGACAAGTCCAGACAAAATTCCACTGAAAGTATCAACAGTGAATCAGTGGCAGACAAGCTACTATTCACCAATAGTCAATTTACTATTCATCTACAGTCACACTCGTGGCAGACAAGTTACTATTTATCACTTTTGTAATTTCTATTTATAGAAGCCCTCAGCTTCAGAGTGAGGCAGGCTTTCATTTTTCCTCTCTTCCCTTTCTCTCTAGTCAGAGCTCCTTCTAGTTAGTTCATGTATTGAGCTTTGCTCTTCATTCATGTATTGATTTCAATCAGTAAGTTGTAAATTTTTTATTAAATTCAATAAGTAAACTATTATTTATATATATGCTTTCGTACTTGCTTCCGTGATTTGGTATCATATATATATATATATATATATATATATATATATATATATATATATATACACACACACACACACACATGGTCATTCTACTAAGGGATCCTTTTTTTCACATATATGAGAGATGGGGGATTACACCAACTTTTCGATTATATTTTTAAATCTCCACCATTCAATTTGTTGGTCCTTATATATAAATTAATTCTGCAAAATTTCAGCAGATTTGGTGATCGTTAAGGTGTCAAACAAGATTAAATCAATGAACGAACCAAATCTGCCAAACCTGAACCGTTTATGATTATAATTATAAATCGTAGTTTTGAGTGCCTTAACGTTCACCAAAATTTCTGAAAAATTTGCAGAAGTGATCTGCTCATATAGAACTATATATTGAACGGTGGATATGTAATTTTGTGGTAAAAAAGTTGGTGTAATCCCGCATATATGTCAAAAAAAGGGATCTCTTAGTGGAAGGGTCATATATATATATATATATAGACACACAGACACAAGCCGGATGTGGAGCGCATGTCTGCACTGTCCTTAAAGTGCGCACATCCCTTTGTTCACCACCGTCTGGCGCCGACGACGGCGCGCCTCCACCGCAGCGAACTCCAACAGCGTTCCCGATCACTTTCCCTCCTCGGCGAGTCCTCCAAATTCCAGTTTTCTGGCGAGATCTCCCAAAACTTCAAATAAAGCCGATCTCGCCAGAAACTGGAATTCGGCGCACTCACCGGGGAGGGAAAGTGGTCGGGGACGTTGCTGAAGTCCGCTGGGGTGGAAGCGCGTCGACATCCGGTGGCAAACAGAGGGACATGCGCACTTTAAGGAGAGTGCGGACATGCGCTCTCTATCATTTCCGTACACACACACACACACGACGGCGTTCTAAAGAGGACATCCGCACAACCCTTAAAATGTGAACGTCCCTCCGTTCTCCATCGTCGGGCTCCGACGACAGCGTGCCTCCACCCCAATAGCCTCCAGTAGCATCCCCGGTCACTTTCCCTTCCCGGCGAGTCCGTTCTTTTCTAGTTTTCCGGCGAGATCACCCAAAACTTCAAATAAAGTCGATCTCGCCGGAAAACTGGAATTCGGCGGACTCGCCAGGGAGAGAAAGTGATCGGAGACGCTGCTGGAAACTGCTGGGGTGGAAGGGCGCCGTCGTCGGAGCCGTACAGTGGCAAACGGAGGGATGTCTGCACTTTAAGGGCGTGCGGACGTCCTCCTCTGATCCCGGATATATATATATATATATATATATATATATATATATATATATATATATATATTCAAATGTCCTAATGAACCTCTTATAAATCATATAGAATCTTTAACCTATCACATTCTCATGTATGACATTCGGATATTTGGACCTATCTTGTAAGAGACTTGTTGGGGAAGAAGTGATGTGTTGGGGAAAAGGTTAGTAACATGAGTTGGAGTTTCTGACATATTTTGTGAAGGAAGATTTCAAAAGCAATAGTTTTTTTCTCATGAGAAGATGTGATCTGGGTACCTGTTGTTTGACTAGTTTCACCTCACTTCCCCATCTACCAAAGCGTCAGAGAGGTGCCTTTGAGAATCATCATAGCACCGTTATTAGGAGTTCAAGTTTTGATGTGATATTGGGTATTTTGGAGGTGTAAAGCTCATTGTTATGGGATATGGATGTCAGAATGAGCGCCCAAACCAAAAGAAAGAGAACTATATAGGGAAACTATAATTTTCGCGTATTCATACCGCAAAAGTCATATTCCAGTAGTTAACTAATCTATACTCGGATGTGTATTCATACTGTAGATGTCATATTCTAATAGTAAACTAATCTGAGAGATTCTACGCCGTAAATAATGTTCAGACTCATTGTAGCCTGAGAGAAACCAGACTCGGGGGAGAAAGCCACAAACTAGAGAGCTTCAGGTTAAGAGTTGGAGCAGATAAAGAGTGGCTATCACTTTGTCCTCCGGAAACCAGATGCAAACAATGAAGCCTAATTATCTCAACTGCAGCTGAGGCTGCAAAGTGAAAAACATAACACTCGCTAGAACTTTGAGGAGACCAAGAGCTGTTCACAACTTTGTTGCAAACAACCAAGTAGGTTAGCTGTTTATCAATAATGAAATACCACAAAGGAAATTGCCCTAAACGATAGTCCACATGAGGTACTCATTCATCTATCAAGGAAAAGAAAAGGCCAAGCCTACAATCAGTGTACATTTCGGCTAAAAAAGAAAGAAAGAATGAAAATTTATTCCAAACAGTTTGTATACATTTTCAGGTAGAAACCTAAACTGTGGCAAAACAGGTTTGTGAAGTCCGCTTCACAGTTCACACGCTACAAATTGCAGACTCAAAGAAGATAAACTTACCTATGGAAAAGGAAACAGCTCTATGATGATAAAAGTTAAAACAATTTCTTATAACGCTAAGTGAGGTCAAGTCAATAAACAGAGAAGTCATGAATTGATATGGATGAAGAATGTTGCTTCTAAAGCATACATTGTATCTATACACGGCAAATTAACAATATTACACCAATCACAACATTTTGCTGCATGCTTAAAGAACAAAGCAACATCCTGCATCTCATACTCCCAAATGTGCCGGTGTCTTTTTCCCATTTTTGTACCTCCTTATTTTATGAAACCCCCCCCCCCCCCCCCCCAGAGAAACAAAGTATAGATATACCTTTCAGACAGTCACACTTACATACAGACAAACTAATTAAAGAATTGCACCCCCTGTATCACGGAAAATTGCAAACCGGCAAATGATGACAAAGCCCTGCAGAATAAACGCAGAAAAGATAACTGTAAAAAGAGCCCATGTAAAACTATGACTGCTCAACCATCCTTGTCAACAAAGAAATGAAAACGACTTTTTTTTTTGGGAAGAAAACAAAAATGGCTTCTTACCCATCAGTACTACAAACTAGTCTAAGTAATCCTAACCCACAAACTAATACATTAAGCAAGCATAAGTTATACTTTCACCATCTTAAAATCCTATAACCACTCTGATAATTAACAACAAAAACAAAAAAGGTGTTACCTTTATTTTAGGGCACTAAACAGCGTCATGAAGTAAATGCAAAAAGCCTATCTGCAATCTTTGTACGACAAATTGGGCACTCGGAACAAGCAAGTGAGCACGACTTACATACTGCAAAAGATGTACAGTTACCAGTTACCAAAATAAAAAAGAGTGGAAAGAGTTGTGAGAGCTTTACATATAACTTCAAAATCACGTACAACAAAAATGCCGGCAAGGCAATAGAATTGCTGCAGTTGGTGCTTCAAAGCATACTTTACAGAGATGAGAATTGCCATCACCATTTCCCTGGTGTTTGAGCTCTTTTTCCTTCATCTCTAGCATTCGAGCCTGAAAACATAAAAGTACAATCTATCACACAACCTTCAAAGCTCTTAACTACTCCAAAGCTTCATAGGTTGCAGACACTCGCTTAACTCTCTTTCTTTTCTCCTTTATCCCCACCCCACCCATTATATGCCAGTGGGTCGTGGCCTGTTGGTTGTTTGAATCCAACCATCTTTCCAAATCTCGACTCCAGGTTCTAAAAGGAATAGCAAAACAAGCCTAGCTCACTAAAGTTAAAAGATAATGCAGATTCTGTTTTACCTTAAGGCGAAGAACAAGCGGTTCTTCGGTGCGAATTTCATCATTAGCTGGTTTTGAAACAACCAAAGTTTGTCTCTCTTTGGGGATAGTATTACTCTCACTGTCATTTGTTTTAAAACCATTATTGTTTTCCATGGCATCATTGTGTCTTTCTTCGGTGGTAGTCTCAGGGATAGTTCCACCTTCTTTCTTTAACTTTGCAACCAGAACCCACATGTTTGCCAAGTCATTTTCCAGAGCTTCTTCTCTTTTCTTTGCATCTTCAACCTTTTTCCTGTATTCCTCCTCTACAAATTCCTTTTCAGACAGAGCAGCCTCAAGAGCTGCCTCTCGCTGTTTCCTGGCCTGGAGTTCCATCCTTAAATCATCAGAATCAAGATTCCAGGACTCAAAGTCATCAGATAGCATATCACCAGCACGACCAGAAAGCCTCCCTTTTCTCCCAGGTCTTAGTCCATCATTGTACTTGCGATTAACGCCATCACCAGGATGCATGTTAGAACTTCTAGAATTATTAGCTAGCTCACGAGCAGCCAACAACTCTTTCTCTAGTTTGGCATTCTGTAATGACAGTTTTGTCACTTCACTGGCCAAATTTTTCAACTCAACAGCAGCAGCAGATGCCAGTTCCTTTGCGTAAGAAGCTTCTTCAGCCAGCTTTTGATTTTGCACATGTAACCCACTATTCTCCTCTGAGAACTGAACATGCTCCAGTTTTAGTCTTTCATTCTCAATCTCCTATGAAGAAACAAAAGCATGAATCAGTTAAAGAATACATCGAAATGGAAGCAACCTCTTGAAAATTACTACAAGAACATCTTCAAGCACAATAGAAAATTGAGTGTTTAACAATACAAATGTCAATCTACACTCCAATTAATAACACTACCGGGAAACTAACAAAAATATAGAAAGTGCAACTCGGCCACATGGGCAGAATTTTCGACACTAAAGAAACAGAGCATGTAGTAATCCAGAGTCTATGGATTCATAAGTTAAGAAAGAACAGTAACCACCTGAGACTGGATTTTCTTTCTCAATTCATCAACATACTCTTCAGATACACTCTGCTCAGAAAACCCTGATGATTTCTCACCACATAATGAAGCTATGCGCCGCTCTAACTGATTCAATTTTTCTTGCAATTCCAAGTTCTCAGCACACTGAAAAGGAAAAAATATATATTCATACATACATATACATATTTATGTAACAAAGAAAATAAAGGACAAAGCTAGATGGAATAGTATTCCAACCTTATTCTGCAGTTGCTCCTGAAGAATACGATTGTCTGCCGATTTTATCTGCATAAATTTTACTCAAAAGAATGAAATTCTATTACCATTGGAAAATACTATGTTATTATCTACCGCTTGGGGTCCATCAAACACTAATATATAAAACACTATAACATAAGATAAGCACTCACTTCCAACTCAAACCCCTTCTCATCGCACTGTGTCATCAGTCTCTTTACTGTCTGTAGCAATTAAAACAAAATTTCAGCTTTGAGAAAGTAAGATACAGTCACACAGAGAACTATGTATGAAATTATGAGAACAAAGAACAACCTGCTGCATCTCAACCAAAGATGCGTTAGAGACTGAAGCCTCACCGCTTTCATTGATGCGTTGCTCTAAAACCCTCATTTGCCTTCTCTTTTCATGGATATCACGTTCCAAGTTTTCAATCTGTAGGCAAGCATACTTATAATATCAAATGCCAATTAACAGAAACACACATACTTCAGGTGCCCAAGTGAAGCTTTCAACTAGTAAATTTTCCAGATAGCAGAATGCTGGATTGTAATGCATGGAAGAATATTGCATATCTGATTACATTAAGCAATAAATTCTCTTTTTATCAAACAGTGTGTAAAAGGACAATAATTAGCTCTTCTGAAAACAACAGTGCAGAATAGGCTTTGGCAACAACGAATAGAAATTTTACTTGAACTTTGGAGCTATCAGGGTCATTCACAGACTGCTCCACCATTCGCTTCAAGGTGCTGGTGCCAAGTGCTATCTCTCCAGCAAGCATCTTTACTTGCTCGACAAGTAGGTCTATATGATCCGTCATTGTCATCCCTCCCTAAATACATATAATAGCTATTAATAAAGAATTCATAATCACATCACAAAAAAGCTTGTTAATATTCAATGAAAACACAAACGCCCATATTTAATGGCTTGAGCTGTAATTGTATTTAGAACTGAATCATTTATAACAATACTTTTGCTAAATTCAAAGGTTTATCTGCTGAACCGAGAAAAGAATACAAAAGTAAATATATTAGAACGTACCGTTGCAGATTGAGTTAATTCTGTAATTGCACTGCCAGCTGGTGAGAGCTCATCATTCCATCTGCTGGATGATCTTTTGTGCCTGAAACCATAAGACAGATCTGATGCGACCCCAGACGCAGAAGAAGGTGAGTCCTGGTTCTCACTTTCTATTAGCAAGGATCCGTCTCGCACTACTTCTGTTTTCTGACAGAGAAAAGCCCCAAAAGGTTAAGCATTCTATTGCTTTTCACCCTAGAACAAGTACAACCTAAGAGATCAAGTGTTGGTAACAGTATAAAATTGTAGAGGGTAATAAACTGGACAGATAATCACAGAAAATGAAAAAGAGAATTCAGATTTAAATATGTGAGAGGAAAGGAAATTCTTGTATTAATATCTAATATAAGCTACCAAACAGTGACATGAACATGCATCCTTCTATTATAGACCTTCCACATATGGCATCTCCTCGTAAGTAATTTGTCTCTTTGAAAATAACAGTATCCATCATTCAAGGCTTAACGTACTAGGTTCAGAAAAAGAGTAAAAATGACAACAGCAGTACCATGCTTTCTTTGTAACTTAGTCCAGTAAAAGGTACTCACATCGTCCTCACCAACAGAACAATGTCGTTGGTGGGTGGGAATATCACTCAGACATCCGGGAATTGTATTTTTTGATGAAACAAGAATAAGCTTTGTCAGCCTCTGGATTCTACTCATAAGAGCAGCCTTTGCTTCCTCTTCTTCCTCCAATCTTGATTGCATTTTGACTTGGCCTTCTTCCAACTAGTTGGAAAATAGCAAAAACGATAAGTAAATTTAAATCATAAACAAAAATTAAGCCATGCCACAATCAACCAAAACTGATATGTTGAGAAGAAAACCTTCTGCTTCAAAGTGATAATTTCCTCATGACTGATACCAACAAGCATCCCCTTCCTTAGCTGATCAAGCTCTTCTTTAAGGACTGAAATTTCTCTTTGGTACTTCTTAATTAAAGACTTCTCATCAATAATCTGCTAGAAATATTTTTCAGGAAAACAAAAACAGACAGAGGAATGGTCAGCGATAAGTGTTTATGTTGAGTCTCGATTTGAATTCCAATACATACAGTAAAATGTAGCACACCTTATTACGTGATGCATAGATTTCCACTCGCTTTGCTCTGCTTGCGAACTTCAATGTATTATGGGTTTCCTCCATGCTGCTTGATGCAGGAGTAACGGTGCAAATAAGCTGGAAATTATACAAAGACAGCACAAAAGGATGCAAAGTTATAACAATTTTAACTGCATAAATGTTTTCAGAACAATTGATTCAAACGCACATACATTGAGAGGTTTCAAACAAACTATAAGAAATGAACAAATACACACAAAATCATGGAATGATGTTTCAATTTGTAAATTATAGGATCGACAGCAACAGATCAATATGGGCAAACAAATGTAGCATCTGAAACTCACTGAAACATGTCCATGCCCACTTAGCGAAGATTGTAGAAGGCGGGTGAGCTTAGAATCTCGGTATGGAACATGGGATGCCTTTCCCTCACTCAGCTTCCCAATTACCTTCATTGCAACCAAAGTTTAAAGCATAAACATTGTGATGGTTTACATATCAATTGAAACATCAAAGTGATTAGTAAACCTAGGGTGAACATTTTACTTCATATTTGTCACTTCTTTGCTCAAATATATACAGTGATTTATTAAACGATAGTCGCATGTAAAGTTCTCCTCAGCTAAAAATGGAAAGTGCATCAGCTATAATGTTGCCAAAACAAAAATGCCAATGAAGGCATTCAATACATATGCATGTAAGTGTGTGCATGTAAGCTTTCGTAATTCCATACATATGTGACTAAACATAATGCACTTAATAAAGCTACAAAATTAGAAAGTGCTATAAAAGATCTCAACATTTAGTAATATAATTTATAACAAGGCACATACAGTTCCAAGAGTTAAAAGGCTCTTGTTTATGTAAGATCCTTCCTTTCTTCTTAGTCCAGTTGTTTCAGTTTTCGAGCTCTCAGATCCAGCTAGATCAATCAAGTTCTACACAAAAGAAATAAACAAGTTAAGGAATAAAAGTACATGGATACAGATAAATAATCTAATACTTAGAAATGACAAGTATCTTATCCATACAAGTTGAGAGAAGATCACTCCATCGTATTCATCACCATGGGCACTACTTTCAATCATCTGCAAATGAGTTAAAAATTCAGTAGACAGACCTAAAGCAGTCAAGTTGTCATGCAGCTATAAACGAATAAATCACATCAGACACAATAATCATTTTTAAAGAGCAAATTAAATAATTTTGACTCCAAGTACTATCCAAATTGATCAGTAAACTATGTATTGCCCTCAGCAACAATATTTGAAATACTTATGTCACCAATATCTCTAAATATGAACTGCAAAATTGTTCCAGGAGGAACAGGGAAGGCTTAAACAACTAGCAAAATGGAAATGCCTTTTTTATAACTAGTAACTTAACAATGAATGCATGACTTCTTGCAAGGAGAACTTGGTGGATCAAGATAGATCAAACAATGGAATTACTGCATCTCATTACAATCATAACAGTGCAAACTGATAATTAATGAGGAATGTTTACCAGTGTAAATATGGTGTGACTTCTACTACTGAACAAATTATAATTGTTTGATCCAACATGACGGTGCTCTGCCATTACCATATAACATTTTAAAGGTCAGTCAACAAAATTTGAACAGTCATTCAGTTTAAGCAAATAAACTGATGGAAGAAAAAAGAAATGTAAATGTAACAAAAGCCATCACCTTCTCCAGCAGCAATAAACGAAAGCGCATGCCCAGGAGACAAAACTACTTCTTCTTTAATACCCTCAACATATGTACCCTGAAAATCCGAGCATTATTGTAAGTTTGTAACCAAAAAGAAATACTAGTGTATCAGTTATTACAGAAATCAGTCAAAAAAATATGGGGAAAAACAACACAGTGAGCAAACACAATTGATGCCAGAGGAGATGAATGATTATGAAGGGCCTTTAGAAACAGAAGAAAGAGATCACATTACAAAAAGAAATTAGGAATTCCAATAAAGGAAAATTAGCAAACCTGTGAATCTTCTCTAACACGCAAATTTTGACCTGTTGGATCAAGCAAGTCATTTATCACCTGAATACATATGCACAAAGAGTGCTAAAATCAATCACCCAGACAAATAGTGTCCTTGTTAAGGCAAAACACCATAACTAATAAAAGTTAAAAGATATTGATCAAAAGAAGAACAAAAATTATGAATATAAAGATAATAAATGCTGGCAAGCATATAATTCTACTGACCTCATTATAAATCTCAAGATACGAGACACGTAGTAGAAACTCCCTTCCTGGGGTCTGAAATCAAAATTCCGCTAACAATTAACAACATGCAACTCAATTCAATATCTCATCAGTATAAGCAAAAAAACGGATGATTAAGCTTCCATACGTAGCAAAACAAGAGCAGTGATACAATTGGCAAGCAACAAACAAATACAAACTGAACAATTCACAGAAAGCGATAGGTAGAACTCCTATATGTTAGGTAACTATGCCAATAGAACAAAACCAAAGAATCCAAGCAAGACCGCATGTAACGATTAATTTATGTTTCAAAATTAAATTATCATTCATAACTTGCTGAAAGCATTTCAGAATCAAAATTAATATGGTGTAATTCATAATCTTCTAATAGATGTTACATAATTGCTTCTCTAGAAGATGCAAAAGAAAAAAGCAAGTGGGGAAGGGAGGGAGGCATAAGTGAGTGTATGATGATAGAATTGGCAAGATATATCACAGTTTAGAGGAGTACTCTACAACTATATTCATAATTAAGTAAATACACACTTACATCTTGGATCATACTGAATACATCTTTTATAGCCAATGGAATAACACCTGGAGCGTTTTGATCTCCCTGTGTAGACAACAAATGCGTCAAATCAACAATAGTGCAAGGATAATACAATATCCATGAAGTATGAAAGGGACGCTTAAATTTTGTACTAGTGTAAGTGAAAAGAAACAAGAAAAATCAAGTATGATAAAAGAAACTTGAATGAAATTACTACCAATTGACTTGCTCAGAGCCTCAGAGAGATAGATTATAATTATTCAATCAATAACTTAATATATAATGTTGTGCTTTGTATAGACTTTGTAAGAGTTGATAAGATGGGCAAGCATGGATGAGAGCGTCAAAATATCTCTTGTTACAGTTTTCATTTGAGTATGCATGACCATTTCCTCACTACTATTTTACAAAAAGTTACAACATTAAGGATTTCTGGAAACTAATGTGCACTTATTATTCATCATGAAAGAGAACTAGAATTCACAGCAGATGTTATTAAGGGTTACTGCATATCACAGCAAAATGAGTACAGTGACTGATATATTTAAACCAAAATCTCTCTCATGCAATGTACAGATGTAGAACAATCACACCAGTATCATACTCCTGTACTATGGAGACCCCTTATTAATCCTTTTTTAACAGGCAAACCCAAGGGAAGCTTATATCTAATTTCCTTAATGAGAAATCAAATTTACAAGACGACATGGTTTTTAAACAATCTCAATGTTTCAACAGAAAATCCCAAGAAAAAACAGTGACACTTACATGCATAGTGTGTGTCTTCCCACTACTTGTCACACCATAGGCAAAAACAGTGCCTGCATAGTTAGCAACCAAGCTGTTAGAAATGGAAACTTCACTAAGAAAACTGACTGCAATTACTGAACTCAGTTTCTCAACTAAAACAGACATTCCTCTGGCGGAGTTTCATTTAAATTTGTACAAAAGAATTGAAACAGCAGTTATGCCATACCATTGACACCTTCCATGGCAGCTTTCACTACAGGTTTGGCAGCAACCTCATACACCTCTTGCGAATTTGTATCCTGTCCAAAAACTTTATCTGCAACCAACAAAAACAGTCCTCAAATTCAACAAGCAAATGAAAAAATCGACTCGGCCGCATTAATAACTAACCATTTGCATTTGCATTTCCATTAATCTACATCCGAAATTTCGAATTCAAACTTACCGAATGCATAAGCCGTAACTGGATTGTACGCATTCCGCACAATCTTATTGCCGTCTGCATACCACGTGACCTCATCCCCTCTCTGATACTCCCTCTCGCTGCAACCAAAAACCAAAAGCAATTCAATCACATTTCCTCAACTCAAAAACCCTAAGATCAATCAAACGGTTCAAAATCCAAAGCGCACAGATCCGATCCAATCGCCGCGGATCTACCAAAATTACCTGAGAGGCCGGAACCGAATCGTGACCGAAATACTATCCCCGGACCTCGGGGAGTCGACCGAGTCGGCCATAAGCTCTTCGGCGGCGAACCCCACCGGCGAGACGGCGCCGTAGGAGCGGGAGCCTTGGTACATTGATTCGGATCGGGAGCGGCTGGGGGTGGCGGATCGGGGACCGAGTCCACCTCCGGAGCTGTAAAACGACATCGCGGAGCTGGTGGAGCAGGAGCGGGGGATGAGAGGGCGTGCGCCGTTGATCAAGGAGGAGGAGGAGGAAGTGGAGGAGTAAGGACTAGAAGGCTTGCGGTAGGACGAGAATGGGGAGCTGCTCCTTGCTCGGGAGGACGAGGAGGCCATCCAGGTGAGTCAACTCGCTCGGCTGACTCGGGGACCCGAATAAACAAACACAAATCTGACCAAACCAAAGAGAAGGAAAAAGAAGAGGAAGAAGCATATGTCAGAGGGAGTCACATGCTTTGGGAGCCGAAAGAAAGCCAAGAACATTGTGGTGCAGCTTTATTTATATATATATATATATATATATATATATATATACTCACAGTGTTGTTGAAGCTATTATTCCTCAGTGGCTCACAGTGTGAGTGGGAAGCGAAGCTCTCTGTGTGTATCAGAGAGAGAGATGGAGATGGTTTCGTCTTCTTTAAGGCAAAGACAAAGTGAGTGAGAATGAGTTGCAGAGAGAGAGAGAGAGAGAGAGAGAGAGAGAGACTAATAACCGGTGAGGTGGGAGTGGTGAGGTGAGTTGGGTTTTGTGGATATTTGGAATTTGAAAATTAAATAATTACTGGGGGTGACGTGGCGGGGTAGTTTAAATTTAGTGGAAGCACCCGCGCTTGGAAGAAAACAAAGACGGCACTTTCAAAACTGAACGTTTTGCCAGTGAGCGGGAATAGCAGCGGCCGCCGATTGGTGACCATTTACAAAACGCTAATATTAATTCATTTTTATTTTATTATTATTTTTTTTTGTTAGTATGGTAAGTGACGTCAGTAACGTTAGCGAGTCAACTCAAAACATTTTATAAACTTAAAAGAGTTAGGACTTAAATGTTATAATTTCATATTACGTTGCTCGACCAATCTTACTAAGACATGATCTTTTTTAAAGTAAATGGTGAAGAACTTGGGTTTAAAATTAGATTAAGTCGAGAGATTATAACCGTGGTTAAAAGTTGATACAGGTTGTTGAACGAATATATGGTTAGGGTGTGTTTTCAGATGGCCTAAAATATTGGATATAACTTATAAGCAAGTTAATTAGGGAGGAGGAAAGGAATCCAAAGGTATACATCTGCCAAAATTTAGTTATAGGGATTATTAGGTGGGTCTAAATGTTTTTACTAAAATTAGTTGTGCAAGTGTGAGTGTAGCACAGTAACCACTCTACTGTGCTTCTATCAAAAAAAAAAACCACTACACTGTTTTTGTGGGAAACCTAACTGGACTCTTTAATTAACCTAGCATATACAATAATACAACTGTTCTCTCAAATGCTCTTATGTCTTTATTATTTTGTAAAATCATGGTTATTTTTATCTTCAGGAAAGATATTTGAACGGTAAAGAGAAACATCATTGTATGAATTACACATGCAATATGTTGTTAGGCATAAATTACAAAAAAAAAAGACAAGATATGTCGAGGTAGTTTTAGAAGCATTTTGATTTTATAATTAAGTACCAACTACCAAATAACTTTATAGCTTCAAAACGTATTTAGGCATTTCTAAACATGCTCGATTGCTCGTAATAAGAATGAGATTATGAGTACACTGAAAACACGATAGTTTTACCAAAGAGAAAGATGGAGATATATAGAGAACCAAGAAATTGGTTGGAAAAATGTTCATCACACACCACATTTATGGTGCTAAAGTATTATGTGGTAACTCTTGTTTAACTTATTTAAAATATCTTAAATTTTACAGAGAATCTGACTGACATATGCAGTATTATATTAACATCTTTACCAAATTCTTGTAAATATGAAGTGAAGTCTCCTTGGTAAAATTCACCAAAAGAAGGGACGGGGGACTTGCTCTCACCTCAAAGGCCCTTGAAATTCAACCCTCCCGACTAGCTCCGACCATACCCTTTTTAAATTAATTGATTTATGCATATGTACAAAAACTTGTAAGAGATGTGACACCCGCTCCTTTTTGGGAACAGAAAAGCAAGTTCACAATTAGATTAAAGTCATGGATTATTAAATAGTTGCACGCACGGTCCAAAGAGAGGGAGGTGTGTGTTTGGACCCGTATCAAAAAAAAAAAAGAGGTGTGTGTTTGGACGGTGAGGGGATTTGGGATAGTTTCCCATGTGATGGGCTTTCTTTACCTCTCGCACCTTACAGAGAGCAAAGTCACTTTGATCTTGTGGTGGGGCCAGTTCATGCGAAAATCTACAGGTTCGTTATTGTGCAGCTAATTTGGGTGCTTGTGTGAGAGAACAGGAACTAGCCGCCCGAATCCGGTTGGTATGGTGACTACGGTCACCTATATTGGGCAACCCTGCCACCTCCTTGTCAACATCAACCTTCAGGCCACCCACACCGTCACCGCAACGACCAAGGCGACATACCCAATCATCACTTTTGACGACTAGCATATCCAAACCGATAGAGATCATCGGCATGATGCTAACGTTAGTTGTGTCACGCCACGACCCATAAGTTTTACCTTTATTACTGGCATAGTGGTAATAAGAATTTTACCGTGTTCGTCATTAAGTGAAGAAATTTTAACGACGGTAAAAAATGGTAATTTTTGCTAGTAAAAGGTAATTTTTTTTTTAAAAAAAACTTTTTTATATTAATAACTCACACACGCTACATATGTCGTGAGGTTTGAACTCATGACCTCAAAGTTGTCAATTAAACACCTTAACCAATCAAGTCTAGTAAAAGGTAATTTTATTGGGGTATTATTTTGGGGTGTTGAATTTTTAGATTTTGGGTTTATTAGGGGTTTTGGACCCGGGTTGGGCTAAAGCCCAGTTTCTTTTTTTTTTTTCTCTCTCTCTCTCTCTCCCTCCCGCTCCCGACTCTCCCTCCGCTGCCAGATTTTCCCGTCGCCAGCCCGTCGCCGTCCGGCCTCCGTTCGCCGCCAGACTGGTCCCGTTCGGACCCTCGCCTCTCCCTCTCTCTTCCTGGACCGGTGCCCGCAAGCGGAACGCCGCCGTGAATGAGCGGCCAAGCCCGAAAGCTCCGGCTTCCCGAAGCTTCTTTTCGCCGGAACTCCTTCCTCCTGCCGCCATAGCCGGCGAGCCGCAGCTCAAAAAGAAACCCTCCTCCCGTGCTTCAATCCCTCCAAAGGGCTCGCTCCATCTCGAGCTAGGTAAGGAGAAATCGATTTGTGAAATTTTAGGGCTTATTGTGTGTTTGTGTTCGATTGACATGGTTAGACTTAGAATTGGAGTTTGTTGTAGTTAGGAATTTTGTAGAGGAGGTTGAGAGAAAGATGCTGTTTAAATTTGGTATCCATAGGAAGTTGCCGGAAAATGGTTGCCGGCCGCCGCCGTCGCAAATTCTTTTCTCTTTATAATGCAACACCCTCAATCCCCGGTTAAGAACAATACCCTACTTGCTCTTACTACACTCAATAGGGTTTTTAAATTGCGACGTGTTTATTATTTGCTTGGTATTCGCGTCAGCCTATCCACTACTTCAACCTTCAAACCGCCTCTGCCAGTCGAGCTAGGCAGCCTTGCCGCGGTCGCCCAACCCTCTCTTGCCAGTGCTGTGAAGCTCACCACTAGTTTGGTCAAGGCGAACTCGACGCCATCGTTGCTTGGTCTGGATGAAAGATTTTCGTCGCCACAATGCGAAAGCCATAGGTTTCGCCTTCTAAGTCGCTCTGGAGAACATCACCACTTAGTTAAACATACAATCAGAACTATGGATGTTGATCTAGTGTGTTGGAGTTGCAAGAGTTGGGTTGATGTTGTTTTGAATAAGATACTATTTTGTGTATGTTTCACTTTTTTCTTATTCACACATTTATATATATTGAAAATAAAATTTAATTGATGTATCAATCACTTATCGTATCATAACATATTTTAATTTTAACACTTTAGTTTTATACTAATACTCGTTCCCGTGCAACATAGTGCAAAACCTATTCGAATATAGACATATTAGAGCGTCCTAAAATTTGAATTTAGATTTGTTTTTTAATCCAAAACGATTTTTTTTTTAATATCAACGACGGTAACCTCAAACACAATATGAGTCGAGAGACTAATCCGCGTGGATGACTTATGTCAGAACGTTTTCTTCCTTCGGTCACCAAGAATAAAGTGGATTTAGCCGAGACGTTTTAATAATTGGGATTTTTTTTTTCCGACAAGAATAGTTGTGATTATTATTAAGACATGCTTGTTTCATTTATTCACTCAGCGAATCAAGACTAGTCCCACAGACCGATCAATCCCCTGTGGTTGAAAATCCAGAGACCCCTTTATCTTAAGCAAGACAGCGACAGACACAGCACCTTCTCCTAGTCACCAACATCAATGCTCGCTTCAGTTCACCATCTTCCTGCATTTGCAAGCTCTCTTCTGTTTCCCTGCTCACATGGTCCTCCCTCCCGTCTTCTTCTTTTTTTTCATTTCCTTGAGTAGCTTCACCCATTGCTATTATTCAAGCTCTGTTTGATCATCTTCAGGGTATCCTAGTCCAAGAAGGAAGTTTCCACCAACTGGGTTGGTCTTGAACAGAGCTGTGATCAAACTGAGAAGACCAAGCAGTCTAAGGCCAATGGCTTCTGTGAGCAATGGAGGTGAGCCTGAAATTGGGGAGCGGCTTTATCTGGGAATGGACTTTGGGACTTCTGGAGCGAGGTTTTCTCTCATTGATAAACGAGGGATAATTCGGGCCGAGGGAAAGAGGGAATACCCTCTCTTTAAGGTATGCTACATTTGCTTTAGGACTCCATGTTTGGTTCTTGGCTTGTTTATTTTCAAGTTTGTTGATTCTGAGAGCTATGTACTCAATGATTGTTGAGATAGAATGATTTGAAACAATTTTAGAAATGATCCAAAGATCAAAATTTTGTGTTATTGAGGAGCATGTCTGTGTGTATACATAACATAGATGATATAGTCATTATAGTGAAATGAAGTAAATTCCTTGTATGGATTTCTGTCATCAATAATTGACTAAACAACTTGAAAACTTTTAGTTTCGAGCATTTCTTATGAAGAAAGAACTTAAAACTCATTGTGATATTGTCATGAGAGAGAATTCCACCTGTAGATAATGGTTTCTGACATTTGTGGAAGATGAGTCAAATAGCTGTTGGGCAATTGGTTACAAAATTGTATGGAAGTTTTGGTTCAACATACAACTGGGTAACTGAAATATTCAGAAGTTGAGCACTGTGGACCTGAGAAGAAGAATGAAATGCTTTTCTGAATATTTGTAGTATATTTGCTTGCCCAAGTAACTGAGATTTGCTTTCCATTGTCTAGATAGAGTGAAGAAAAAATGGATTGGGCGCGTTCATGGAAGGCGACACTCTTCTCACTTCTTGGAGACATTCCATCTCATTTTCGAAAACTGGTTGCTTCCATTTCCATTGATGGGACTTCTGCGACTACTCTCATTGTTGACAGGTGAATACCGTAAAACTTTGATGCATATGCTTGCTCTAGTGATATTCTATTGTCCACATCATGATGACTTTGATTATGCAGCAACACAGGAGAACCATTCTGGAGACCTTTCCTTTACAATGAGAGTTGCCCTGATGCTTTACCAACAGTTAAATCTATTGCTCCTCCAAACCATACAGTCTGCTCTGGTTCCTCTACTCTGTGCAAGCTTGTCTCCTGGTGGGAGAATAATGCTCCAAATAAAAAATCGGCACTATTGTTGCATCAAGCGGATTGGCTTTTGTGGCTTCTTCATGGAAAGCTCGGAGTGTCTGATTATAATAATGCTCTGAAGGTAATTTTCTGTGACACTTTTTTGTAGTTTATGTTTACATCTTCTAGCTTTGATGCATTACATTTCTATGTTTGGATAATGTAGTTCCATTTATATGCTTTAGGTTGGTTATGATCCGGAGCTTGAATCCTATCCACCCTGGCTACTCTCTCAGCCCTATTCAAAACTGTTACCTTCTGTTAGAGCTCCAGGAACTTCAATCGGTCATTTGAAAGAGGACATAAGATCAGAGTTTGGTAAAGTTTTCATGCAATTGGCTTAGTAATAGCACTTAAACATTTAATGTGGATCATTGACCTTGTACATTAGCAACTTACAATATAGGAAAGCTTTCAAGAAAAGTTCATGTGAAATGAATTCTAAATACACATTCAATCTTAGAAATGTTTGCTTTTTATTCCTCGACTGTATGCTTCCACTGGTCCCATTTTTAACTCTTTAGCACAAAAATAAAATACCTGTCAGGCTTTTCAGCTGATGAGCTTGTGTGCTCCTGATGCTGCTAGTCAAATTAAAATTATACCACGTGTGGTAGTTGTTCAATTGTATACTGGAAATGGTACTCAAATTGCCAAGGTATCTGATAGGGCAATTCATTTGTGTCTTTTTATAAAGGTTCTATCGTTCAGATTAAGATTTATGATTGAGAAATATTGCAAGCCATCGAGTACATATCTTAAGCATCTTTTATATCAGTTTAACCTGACAGCATATAAACTATGTAATTGCAGGTTTTCCAAGTGATTGTGCTGTATGCACAGGAACGACTGATAGTATAGCAGCTTTTTTAGCAGCTCGTGCAACACAACCTGGGAAAGCTGTGAGTTCCTTCTGTTCCTCTTACTCAAAAGGAGATTTGTGTATGGCATTGCCTAATGGTTAGGTCATCAAATCATATGACTCTTTATTTTTGTTTTCCTGAGGCCTTAATTCGTTGAGCTTATTTTATGCATGTCTGCATTTCCCCATCCTGTGCAGACAGTTAAAGTGCTGTTTTATAAGTTGTCAAATGTTGCATTTGTATTGTTGCTTCCAAATATACACATGCCAATTATCAGTTGTATTTATCAAATAATCTCAAAATTGGTATCCAGGTAACTTCTTTGGGTTCAACACTTGCCATAAAACTGCTGAGCACAACTAGGATTGAGGATGCACGATTTGGGGTGTACAGTCATCGCCTTGACGATAAGTGGCTTGTTGGAGGTGCTTCAAATACTGGTGGAGCAGTTCTCAGACAAATTTTCACTGATGAGCAACTGGAGAAATTGAGTGAACAGATTGATCCCATGGAAGCTTCTCCTCTAGACTACTACCCACTTCAATCAGTTGGTGAGAGATTTCCAGTGGCAGATCCGAATATGGCTCCAAGGTTCTTGGTTTTCCTGTACTTCTCCAAGGAACTAGGAAATAAATCTATGAGTAATGCATGGTTGCAAGTAGTATCTTTTTCACTTATCATTAGATCGTAATGTGAATATTGTCAATCTTTTGCCTAACAAAAGCATTACACAATAAGATACCTTTTTATAGAAAATGTTAAATAATAGCTTAGATGTTGGAAGCAGAAGCCAATGACCACATCTTTTTCTTGATAACAAAGTAGAAATAATCAGCTGCAGATTATTGATTTTCATTCCTGTGCAGATTACACCCACGTCCAGAAAGTGAGGCGGAGTTTTTGCATGGGATTCTTGAATCTATTGCGCGTATAGAGGTAAGAATAATGGACATTGTCTTCTCTGTAGTGTAGTTTGATCAGTTATAGAAATTCAGGTATGATGACTTTGGAACCTTCTAACTTGTACAATAAGCAGGCAAAAGCTTACAACTTGCTCAAGGAACTAGGTCCAACCCAAGTTGATGAAGTCTTCACAGCTGGAGGTGGTGCCAGAAATGAGAAATGGACAAAGATAAGAGAGAGAGTACTTGGTTTGCCTGTAAGTTCGGCAATTCAAACCGAGGCTGCATATGGAGCTGCTTTGTTGGCTTTGAGGGGAGTTCATGAAAAATGAACTTGTTTATGTAAGATTATATTTGTATAGTTAATGCTTTGGACTTGACTAGTAATTGGCCTACTGAATAGCTTCTGATTAAGTAGCCCTACGTTCTAAGAAAATATTGCATCAGTAAGCTACTTTATTTATTATTACACATTATTTTTCTCATATACATATTTGTCATATTTATCTTTAAAAGCATGCCCCTGGACTCTCCAAATGGAAGGGTCGGCCTGATCTGTCTCATTTGGACTAAAGCTAACCAACCAAAATGATTATTGAAGATCTATCTCTTCAACTTTCTAATGCACATTAGTTTCAATGGAAAATATATGCATAATTGCCACCATATGCTATATTGTTTTCTCTGGTATTTGAAACAGATGGTCAAGTACATTGATACTAAGATTCAGCTATCGTTGCTGTTTTCCCCGAAGTCCCCAAAATGCAGAGAAGAAAAGTAAGTGAAAGAGAGCAAAGCTGAGGAAGTCAGGATAACACATTGCTTTTTCTTTCTCTCTTCTGGTGAGTGCTTTCTCTACCGAGGTAATCTTCATTTCATTTCTTAGTTCCTTCGAATGATCTTGTCTCAATTTGGTTCCTCCAAGTATTGAATTCGTCATGATCACCATCTGAAATTTGAGAATTTTATTTTGATTCAACTATCGTGGTAGTGCTTCTTTCTTTTCTCTGATTATTCCCCATATCTATTACAATCAATTTGCTTTTGCTTTTGTTCTCTTGGGTACACGTTTAATTTTTACATTGATACAGATTGCAGATGAAACCAATATCTGTATCTATTATCCAGAGGACATGGGGTTTGTGTTAAAAATTGGAGCTCCGATCAGGAAATCTGTGAGAACATGTTACAGATCACTTTTCCATCATCCATTTATCGTGGCATTTCTGCTTTTCTTGACATTTCTGAACAGATTCTTTCCTTTTGCATTTTCTTTTTTGGTGACTGCATCCCCTGTTTTGGTCTGCTCAGTTATTCTTCTTGGGACCCTTTTGATTTTTGGCCGACCAAACTTACCCAAAACCGAAAGGGAAAAGAAGATCACTCATGATTTTGCTTCTCTTAGAACCTGGGGTTCACCAGATGAAATTGTTATTTCGGAGTGGAATGGGAGGTTGTTTAGAAACAAGGTCTCAGGAAAGAGTGTAGACGAAGTGAGTTGCAGTAGATACAGTAGTGATCCTGAAGGTTCAATTGGTTATGTGCCACTTATTGATGAGACATTTCATTACACTGACAGTGAGAAGAGAGAATTAGACAGTAAGGAGTTGGAGAACCAGAGGGTCATTCATAAGGAGAAACTGGGGATTAATGGCATAACAAGGGATGTGAAAGCTATTGGGAAGCCGGCTTCCCTCAAAAGTGATCACTTGGAGTCGTCACAGGGTAGTGGTGGTGGTGATGATGAGGCTTCAGATTCTGGCTCAGACCGAGCAGCGAGTTCGTCATCAGATGCTTCAATAGCAGACATCCTTCCAATTCTTGATGAGCTACACCCACTTTTAGACTTAGATGCTCCCATACCTGTGCATATGTCCCCTGATGATTCTGGTATTGAATCTGATAGGAGTAATGATGGCAGTAACGAGTCAGATGATGAGGATACTGTAATCCAGAGTAGAGGAGTAAAAGAGTATGGGGTTGATGATAATGATGGTGATGAAGAAGAAGCACATGATGGTAAAGAAGATGAAAGCAAATCTGCAATCAAGTGGACAGAGGATGACCAAATGAATCTCAGGGACTTGGGGAATTTGGAGCTTGAAAGAAATAGATGCTTGGAGAACCATATGACAAGGAGAAGAGCATCGCAAAGAGACGAGAAGAATCTGATAGAGTTAGATACTTCTGAAAATCCCTTTAATATTACACAAATTTCAACAACCAGACACAATCCATTTGACCTTTCCCATGATGATATAGGGTTGCCACCCATCCCTGGTTCTGCTCCGTCAACTTACTTACCAAGAAGAAACCCCTTTGATCTTCTGTATGAGCCAAATGAAGAGAATCCTGAGCTCAAGGGAGACCATGTCGAGCAAGAAAAATCGACATTTCTCCCCACTAATACAATCTTCTGTAGGCATCAAAGCTTTAGACCATCCAGGTTAGGGGATGCCAAGCAAGAAAGGCAAGATCTTAAGTGGAGACCTGTTTTTGTACCAGAACAGTTGGCTTCAGAAGGAACAAGCTATTGCACATTCCAAGGATTACCAAGAGAAGCTAGTGATTCAAAGTTGAGTTCCATTCCTGATACTGAGTCGGTGAGTTCTGGAGAAGATCTGGATGAAAGAAAGTTCAGTGAGCGCGTTAAAGAAGCAGAAGTGATATCCAATATATACCAAGCTTCGCATCTTGTTAACCTTAGAAGTCATTCCTCTGAAGATCTAGATCCTCTGGAAATGGAATGGTCTGGGGAAAAAGATATCCAGCATGATGAGTCACAAAAAAAATTGGGCAAGGTGGAGAATGGGAGTACAAGCTTGCCTAGTACAGGAGGATTGGTTATTCCTGTGGAACCTATTACTAATCCAACTCATTTGGGACCAGAAGCATTTGAAGATAAAAGCAGCAATAGGTCTAGCTCATCATTGTCATCAGAAGTGGATGAAGAATCTTCAGATTTAAGGAAAGATGGATCTAAAATTTTTGAGCCATTTGAGACGGAAGTGCAAACTGTGAGTGGAATGGTGGATGACACTTCACATAAGCCGCCAGTCTATGATACAAGCCCCCCAGGATCTGCAAAGGTCCTTTCCTTTAATTCTATTTCTTCTGATATTCAAGCAGAGATATCTGAAGTGGTTTCAGTTCCATCATCAGCTGAAATGCGTGTTCCCTCTGTAGAACAAGCCCTATATTCAGACTTTCATGGTGAGAGCATACAGAAGGCTACTTCAGGATATGAACAGATTGGTGCCACCTCACATGTACATGCGTCAGTTGAAAATGAAAGAAGCTCTGGAGAATGCAACCAACTCTTCTTAACATCCTCTCATTCAGATGTACATGATGATCTCCCTAAGAATTTGAATGTGAAAGTAGTTTTTCCGAATTCTAGTCCACTGTTTGTTTCTTCAAAAGATAAGATGCCAGCAGAGGAGAAAAACTTATCATTGTCCAGTATGTCTAAAGATCAACCATCTTTTGATGATCATAATCCACTTCCGGTAAGTCATGCAATCATTGTTCTATATTGTATTTCAGTACTTATTTCAGTCTTGTTAGTTGAAATACTTAATTAAATTGAATTTTTTTCTTGTTATTGCTTGAATTGTCTAGCAGACTGCATAATTGTTACAGATATGTAACAGATTATCTTTGTTTTTGGAAAGTAGTGTAAATTAAAACTAGTTTTATTTTGCTATGTGAAATGTTTGCTGTTCCATGCAATATTCTTTTTAATGATTATGCTGATTTGTGTAAATTTTTAGAGCTGACTGTTAACTGAATCTTAGTCCTGTATGTGTGGGAGAGAACAAATTGGCATCGTAAATATCAAATGAAGTATTTTCTGTAGTACTTTATCTACAGTTACATATGCGTTTTTTGATTTTTTTTATTTATTAACGAATTACAGTTCCGGCACGTTGGAGTATATTTTTATATTATACAAAACAAACAGCAGAGGTGTTTTTCTATAATTATTATTTATTTTTTTTCGAGTTCACTTTTCGTTTGCAAATTTCATTTTCAATTTTTCGTTGTCTATAACAAACCTTGTTAAATAATCTTTTGTTTGATCACGCATGTCTTACCGACCAAAAAAATATATATCTTTTTGTTTACTCAATACTTCACCACAACATTCAACTATATCCTTTTTTTCGTTGGATCACGCATGTTAGTTCCCATATTAGTTCACCGAACATAAAATGTTCTGGATCCTTTCATCCTTTCATGTCTAATTCTAGGAGTTGTTTTAAGTAATTCCATGTGGTCTCAATATTTTATTGGAATCTTGTTTTCAACCATGTTTACTTCTCTGCATTTGGCAATTGAATTTCCATGATTCTGTATCACATGTATAATGCTTGATCGTCTGCGTATGATATGTACTTTTGAATTACTCAAACCGACTCTTCTGGTTCAGATTAGTCATTTTTTTTCCAGTAATAGTTATTTCCATTAATTATGTACAAACTTATAGGAGTCTAAAAAGGTTTTTCTGACATTATAGGAACCACATATTGTCTTATTGGAGTCAAAAGAAGATTCAAGCATCAAGGATGTAAATGTGGTTGGAGTCCAAGACCCCAGTTTGAAAAACTTATCTCCTGTGAGTGCTAAATCCACCTCAACCGAGGTGATAGAATTAAGCAACAAAGCATCTGGTGTTCAAGAAACTATCAATACTTGTACTGCTATGGAGCAAGTATCAGAAGCTAATGAGCTGCCAAAACCATCAAATTCAAATGATGGATCAGTGGACATAGGAACTAATGCAGTCGATAAAACTAATGCAGTGGATTCTACGGAGATTGCATTAAGCAATACAGGAACAAGTATACAAGAAACTGTCGCTAATCTTTCTCCAAATCAATTCTCAGAAGCTAATGTTGGTGAGCAGACAGAACCATCAAATGCACAAGATAGATGGTCAAAAGTGGAAACTAGTGCAAAAGGTTCTACCAAGGAAAATGCATCAAGCAACACAGAAGCTGCTGTTAAAGAGTCTGCTGCTACTCCTAATTCTTTGAAGAAAGTTTCAGAAGATATTGATCCTCAGCTTCCTGCTTCATCAAATTCCAAGGATGGTTTGACAGAAGTTGGAACCAAAACTGGTTCTCCCAACAAAGGCTCAGAAGCTAAAGATCGTGAGCTGCCTAAACCATCAAGTTCAAAGGACGGGTCGACAGAATTTGGAACCAGTGCAAACGGCTCTACCAAGGAGATTGAATCCATTAATACAGGAACTTCTGTTCAGGAAGCTGTTATCACTCATAGTACACCTAAGGAGGATTTAGAAGATAATGTTGGTGAGCTGCGAAAACTTTCAAATTCAAAAGATGGATCCACAGACGTAAATGATATATTGGGTTCTACCAAGGACATAGCACTAAGCAGTGTAGTATCTGGTGTTCAAGAAATGGCCAAAATTCGTGTGAAGCAAGTCTCAGAAAGTGATGTCAGTAAGCTACCAAAATCATCAAAGGACATTTCATTAAGCAATACGGGATCTGGTGTTCAAGAAACTGCCACTACTGTGAAACAAGTCTCTAAGGGTGATGACAGTGAATTGCCAAATCCGTCAAAAGATGAATTAGCAAAAGTAGCAACTAATGTTGTAGTTGGTTCTACCACGAGTATTCAAGAAACTGTTCCTGCTCTTCCGAAGCAAGTCTCACAAGGTAGTTTCAGTGAGTCACCAAAGTCATCAAATGATGCAGTGGGTTCTGCCAAGGAGATTGCATCAAATACTATAGGAACTGGTGGTCAAGAAAGTGAAGAAACTGTCTCTACTCCAACTCGGACAAAGGAATTGTCAGAAGCTAATGTTGGAGAACTGCCAAAACCATCAGATTCAAAAGATGGACATAAAGAAATAGAAACTAATGCAGTGAGTTCTACAACTGAGTCTGCATCAAAAAATAACATATCTAGTGTACAAGAAAAGTTTACCACTGACCAAAGGGAAGTCTCAGAAGGTAATTTAATTGACCTGCAAAAAACATCAAATTCAAAGGATGGATCACTGGAAGTAGCTACTAGTAATGCAGCGGGTTCTACCAAAAGTGTTCCAGAAACTGTCACAGGTCCTCTGAAGCAAATCTCAGAAGGTAATTATAGTGAGGCACCAAAACCATCAGATTTAAGTGGTGGATCAACAGAAGCTGGTACTAATGCAGCGGGTTCTACCCAGAGTATACAAGAAAGTACAACTACTTTGAAGCAGGTTTCACAAGGAAATGACAGTGAGCTGCCAAAACCTTCAAACTCAAAGGATGGATCACCAGAAGTAACTAATGCAGTGGATTCTACCAAGAGTTTTCAACATACTACCACTAATCAAGAAGTTTCTGAAACTAACGTTAGTGAGCTTCCAACACCTTCAAATTCAAAGCATGCGTCGACAGAAGTAAGAACTGATGCAGCAAATTCTAGTCATTCTACCGAGAAGATTGCATCCAGAAACACGGGAATGAAAGTGCAAGAAGGCATCACCACTCATACTGCTAAACAAGTCTCGGAAGGTAATCTTGGTGAGCTGCCGACACCATCACATGCAACTGACGGATCCGCGCCAGAGGTAGGCACTAATGCAGAGGATTCCACCAAGAGTTTGTATGAAACTGTCACTACTCGGAAGCAACTTTCAGAAGGTAATGTGAAGGAGCTACCAAACCCTTCAGACTTAGAGGATGGATCAACCAAAGTTCCTAATACAGTCAATTCTACCAAGAGTGTTCAAGAAACTATCACTAAACAACAAGTTTCAGAAGATAACGTTGGTGAGCTTCCAAAACCTTCAAAGGATGGATCAACAGAGGTAGGAACTAATGTAGTTGATTCTATACAAGAAAGCATCTCCGTGCACACTGGAAATAAAGTTGCAGAAGATCATGTTGGCGAGCTGCCCAAACCATCAAGTTTAAAGGATGAAGTGCAAAAAGTAGGACTTGATGTGGTTGGTTCTACCAGGGACATTCCATCAAGCAACACGGAATCTGGTGTTCAAAAAAGTATCACTACTTCAGAAGCTGATGTTGCTGAGTTGCCAAGACCAAATTCCGAAGGTCATGTTGGTGAGGTTCTAAAACAATCTATTTCAGAAGAACGTAATGCTGGTGAATTGCCAAAACCAAAAAATCCAAAGGAAAGTAATGCAGGTGAGTCGCAAAAACCAGCAGATCCAGAGGAAAGTAATGCTGGTGAGTCGCAAAAACAAGCAGAATCAAAAGGATGGTTATGGTGGTAAGTTGTTATCAAAACCATCAACTCCAAAAGAAATTAATCCTGGTGAATATCGCAGACCAAAAGTTCAAATTAGTAAACTGCGAACGTAGTACCTGATGTAGTGAAATAAATCAAATTTACTAGCTTCTTCCATATCCACTTTGTAAACAATTATGACGTAACATACGAAAGCATCAAATGTTCCTGCAAAATCGTTTACATTTTAGGCTTTGAATTTAGTTCCCTTGGTTTGGTTGAATTGAATATAGCAACTCTATTCCGCATCCTATATCAAGCTCATATCCTTATAGAGATGGACACCTAGACAAACGTCTAACATCACCTCAACTTGCACCCAAAAATCTCAAGCACTCCTAAATCTCAAAAGGTAATTCCTCCTTACACAAAAAAAAAAAAAAGACAGATTCCTAAAGTGAAATTTTGCGCAGACAAATTTGGTAAACGCATGAGAAAATTTGCCAAAGTGTTTGTAACAACTCGTAAATAGATAAGGGATGCCTTTTAAAATGACTGTAATCGTTAACTGATTAAATAAAATTTGTATTCATTATTGCAACATGCATTATGTCCCTTTTTTTTTTCCGATTTCATTAAAAAAGGGAAAATGTCCATTTAGTACTAATTCAAACCCCTTATTTCCCATTCCAATGATAATCTTTTGTATTAGCCCATTCCAATATAAGGTAACCATTTTTATGCCCAAATGCACAAATCTTTACTAAAGTCTTAACAAACCATATTATTTTAAGACTATTTTGCCCCCACCTCTTCAACATGAAAAGACTTGGCCGGAACCTCGGACTCCGGTCACTGGAATTTTCCCGACCGCCGGACTCCGGTCACCGGAATTTTCCCGACCGTCGGACTCCGGTCACCGGAATTTCCCCTGTAACTAGTTACTGACCCCCAATAACCAATTACTGACCAGTTAACGACCCCTAATAACCAGTTATTAACCCCCAGTAATCAGTTATTGACACCCAGTAACCAGTTACTGACACCCAGTAACCAATTACTGACCCCTAGTAATCGGTTACTGACCAGTTATTGACACCTAGTAACCAGTTACTGACCCCCAGTAATCACTTTGTTTTCAGTTACTGAACCCAGTAATCACCCAGTAATCATTTTGTTTTCAGTTACTGACACCCAGTAATCACCCAATAATCATGTTGTTTTCAGTTATTGACCAGTTACTGACACCCAGTAACCAATTACTGACACCCAGTAACCAATTACTGACCCCAGTAATCGGTTACTGACCAGTTATTGACACCTAGTAACCAGTTACTGACTCCCAGTAACTTAGTTATAGACCCCAATAATCAAACATTTTCTTCCTCAAGACATACTGTTACTGTAGGTTTCTGATAAATGACTTTAGCGCAAAAGGCAACAAGAATAGCAAAACCAGCAAAAACAACAAGACAACAAAAAGAACTAAAGCTTGGATTAAAATCATATATTATGTACCAACAACAAAGAAGAATTTTCTCTGAAGCAAATCCATAACTCAGCTAGAGGAGAAGAATATGGCCAGCGCGGTGATGGAGCTAAAGAGTACTGTGTATTAAATTAGCCTCAATAATCAGATTGCTTATTTACCCCCAATAAACCCCAATAGCAAAAATGAAATGAAGAAGATAGTACTTTCTTTACCATTGGCCACCAGATTCTTCCTCTTCCACCAATAAAAAAGAAAATCTCATAAAAAAGGGAACTAAGCCTCTCACACCATATACCTCTCGATCACAACTTATACCCAAAAAAAAAAACCTCTTAACCTTGTATCTTCATGGCTCGTAATTGACCAGTAGTTGCAACTATACATTTGGAGCACTCTGATCTTATTGATGTTGTCGTTTGAATCAGAATTCGTTGAGCCTTCGGTTGCCATCACCCGTGCCCTCGCTGAAAAAAAATCCAAAACCACCGCACCGGGCTATCTACCTTCTCCTTCGATCTTGTTCTCGCATCTAATCAGGCTGAAAAATGAAATCAGAATAACGACACCTCTTCTCTTCTTCGTTCTCTGTTGCTCTGCTCTCTCTGGGCTCCTTTTTTGCGGCAGTCGGTGGCGGCGGAAGATCAAGCTAAGCCGGCGGTGGTAAGGGTGAGGATGTTGTAGGTCGACGTCGAGTGCTGGTATGGAGTCAATGAGAGAGAGAGAGAGTGCTGGTATGGAGTCGATGAGAGAGAGAGAAGAGATCGGGATGAGAGGAAACATATAAGATTTGTGTGGCTATCAGACTATACACACAGGGGTAATGACGTCTTTGTAATCAAAATCATTGGAATGGGCTGATGAAAGAGATTTTCATTGAACCGGGCTCTAGTTTAATGATTTTTGTGCATTTGGGTATTTTCCCTTAAAAAAAACCTTAAAATAACAAACACAAAACTTAAAAACAAAACCTATAGGAACATCCCTACCTAGCTGATTCAAACGAAACGTTTAAGACATATAAAGGGCAGTAAAACCAGAGTGATAATAGTCAAATCTAAAGAAGCTAATCTATCCGCCATAAATTAAGTTAGCTTCACAATGAACATGTCTGAATAAACAAACGGAAGACAACCAGCGGAAATCTTGAAGAAGAGAATGTGCTGCAGCCAGGCAGTATGTAGACCTTCTTTGAGGGCTATAGTCTCAGCTATGAGAACAAAGGAGTCACCAAGCAGTAAGAGGATTACCACCATTACCATCAGCATTATGAACAACAAAGCTTCTAGTCACATGGTTATGTTAAACAAAAGCATCAAAATTCATTGTTACAAAATATTTATCAGGAGGATGCCATTTGATCATGAGGATACCAGAGGTTTTTGACTTGTAAGGAGCAAAATTAATTGACAAATAATTATTTTGATAAAAATGTAACAGCATGAAAGTAACATTTTCTCGCATGCGCCATTACTTGTCAAAACATAAATTGATTATGAGCATGCCAAATGGACCAAAACATCATTAAAGCCATAAAAGATTGATCTTGAAGATCAAACAATGACTTTAACCGGCACATAAAAGATTGAACATTAGTGGGAGAAATTCTAGTGGAACAGTAAAACCAAACTCTTTGAGCAAAAGAACATCAAGAGAAAATCGCAAAGCAAATAGTGTTGCCGATTGTGCCGCCACAACGTACAAAATCGGGTCCTCAACAAAGGATGGGCATATATGTCGATTATGAACCCTATCCATTATGTACTCCTTAGAGCCCTTGATAGAAGATCTCTATACTACTAGATTTGCGGTCGTCACTTTGATGAGACAGTTTTCCCACCGTTAGGAGGAGATAAGAACGTCAGCATTCCTGATGAACGACGTGTAGAATGTCTCATCTTGATTCCCAAACCGCACATGTGATATTGAAGTGCGAAGAATTCTGCTTCTAGTTGAACTGCAAAGAATTCTAGATCTATGTAATGTACCCCAAAATATGCCAAACACTTTATTAGATCTAGTTAAAGTGACGAGATCATATATACCTGCTGCAAACCTGCAAGGATAAACATCCCCGTAGGACGTATCGTCCTAGTTGGACAAGGTACGGCCATGACGGCTAACCAGTCATAGTCCCTGCCCAGAAACGAGGTAGACCATTAGGTTCAAACGATTCTTATCCCTAGATAATTTTGCTTCTAGTTGGCACAAATGAATTTTCTTGCCATCGCAATCTCAAACCAATTCAACTCACGAGATAAATACGGATTATGGGTTCGTTCTAGAAGAGATGAAGTTGGGGGACGCTCCAACATTTAAACCCACTCCCGAGAATAGAAAATCTTGGTAAATTTAGTGAGATATTGAATCGGAATGAGATTTCATCGATGATATATTTGTATTTGCGGTGACCACCGAAATTATAATGAGCGATGATGTCGAACCTTGTTTCGTTGATGGATCTCAACGAAGAGACAACTAGCTAAAAAGGAAATAAACAATCCAGGTCAAATAAGATTCTTTAACTAAGAGAAAGGTGTTATGGGCCTGTTGTTCCCACACCTCCCCATGTTAAACTTGTATTGTTTAGATGTGTATTTGTAAGGAAGCATAGTGAGAAAAACGAGATTGTGATATAAGTTTCATTTAGTGGCGCAAGGATTCTCTCAACACCCTGTGATTGATTACGAGGAGACGTATTTTCCAGTAATGGACGTCATAACGTTCCATTACCTTATCGGTTTGGTAGTTTCCGAATAACTGAATAAGCAACCTATGAATGTGGTAACAACTTATCTCTATGGAGATATGAATATAGAGATATACATGAAGGTTCCTGAACGAATACTGTTACCCGATGCAAATAGTTCTAGACCACGAAACATGCTCTTCTTTTGTCAGAGTAGTTCACTTTATGGATTGAAACAATCCAGACGGAGTTGATATAACCGTCTAAGTGAATATTTGTTTGGGGGTGGGATATATGAACAAATTGACTATGCCCATGCATGTTTTAAGGAAACAAATTCCGGGTTTGTAATTTGTGGTAATTTATGTCAATGACATGAAATTGACTGATACTCTTGATGAGAATAAGGAAACTGCAAAACACCTGAAATCAGAGTTTAAGATGAATGACTTTGGGAGACCAAATATTATTTTGTTGACATGAAGTCGTGCAAAGTGCAGATGGAATTTTGGTCCATCAATCAAATTAAATCTAGAAGATGTTAAAATACTTTGATGAGGATAAAACAAAGTATTTAAGCACACCCATAGTCGTTCGAGGTTTAAAGACACCCGTATTGTCGTGCAGATAATAACGAAGAGGTATTGTCACGTCCCGACTCTTAATATCGTAACACGTGCTCATCTACCCATTACTTTTCTTCTATGTTGCATGGACACAAACACGGACACAGACAAGGACACGGACATGGCTACACGACATGGCTCGACATGCAGACACGGTAAAATTTAAAATCTGAATATCCGACACGGTTTGGACATGGCAAATAAAATTATATACTTATTATTTTTAATAAATAAAAATATACTAAAATATAAAATAAGTTCATTACATTACCAAAATAATGTTCTAAATTCAATTCATTGCATAACCATAAGAAATAACATTAAAGAGAGTCAAATACAAATGATAGAAGTGCATAATTAACAATATTAGAAGTAACAGATCTCTAACTTAAAACATAACATTAAATAAAATCAAATTTGAAGTAGGTTGTTGATAAAACTGAGCAGTAGCTTGCTGAGACAAGAAAGCTGAGGCTTTCAGTATGGCGATTCCTCTGGTTTCCCTATTATGAATTGCTTGTACTCCCTGTCCCATTGGGCGTGCCAATGTTTTGGCCACGATCCTCAACGTGCGGGCGAGAGGTGAATAGCGAGCAAAGAAAGGGGAGATGTTAAGGGCGTGCCACCTCGCGGACGAGGAAAGGGTTGTATGCGAGTGTTTGACTTCTTGATCAGGCGGATGGGGTTTCCAGGTGCCACCTCAGATGAGGGATTATGAGCACAAGGCAATTCGATACTCACGGTAGGACGTGAGCAGAGCAACAAAGGGAATCAAGGTGATCGGGGGCGAGTCCAGAAGGGCTCTGAACTAAGGCGCGGACGCTCTTAGGGTTAGGGTTTCGAGTAGCTCGAAGGGTAACTGGGTTGCAGTTTGTAAAGAGATTGTCTTTGAGTTGTTGTTGTAAAAGTTGTGTGTCTGCTCTGTGTCTTTCGACTCCTTTATATAGTAGTTCGACTTGCGGCAGAAGAAAGATAATCATAGTTCAAGTTAGATTCTGAAACCCTAATCCCATAAGGACATTGCTAACCCGTGCGGGTCACGGACTCAAAATATCTCGTGGATAACTCGCGGGACAAAAGAAGGCTTTTTAATTAATAAGGGCCACATGGATTGGCCCAAAGCATGTCAAAGACTAGTGAGAGTCTTCAACGATTAGTGTAGTGTATGCGGACTCCGCCTATGGCTTCTTCGCGAAGTTTCCCACGTGACCCAGTTCGCCAGCTCGCCTCGATGTACTCCGCCTCGCCTAGGGCTCCGCTTTTACGCGAAGTATCACTTCGCCTTGCCTACACGCGAAGTCATTCCGCGTGCGAGATATGTATTCCGTGCGAAGTCTATTCTGCATGCGAGATCTGTAATCCGCGCGAAGTCCATTCCGCACGCGGACTGTGTAATTCAGCTCGCGTGGTCCATTTCGCACGCGAACTGTGTAATTCAGCTCACGTACCCTCACTGGCAGGCCATTACTTGTAAACCCAAAGAATTTGGGCTCGTTGGTTGCGACGTGGACCAAGAACGTAACTAACATTCACATGGGCATTTTATAGTCCAGTAAAATATTATTACTTGGACAAAAATGCCCTCTGGCTCAAATATTGCCCCCTAGGCCTTGAGCTTTGGGACTAAGCGAAAAGGCCTTATTGAACATGTCACGACGATTCAAGATTTGGAAGATGCTGACGTCTTGGCGCCCTTGCGACCTTCATTTCGCGGAGGATCAAAGTTTTGAGGGATGCGTTCCCAACTACCTCGTGAGACAACTTACTTCTGTCTAAGGAGTGCCATACTCACTACGTAGCGAGCAAGTATGTATCCTGATGTAAGGTTGGTGAAGCGAACTGCGTTATCTCATTGTTGAACATCTGATTGGCGAGGCGAATCATTAGGAGACACGAACCGAGCCAGGCTGTAAGGGAAACTCAAGAGGCTTTGGTCTAGCTCCACTTTGCTAAATGTAATGTTATTATTTAGGGCCTCTAGGATAGGCCCCAATCTTGTACTTGTCTGTTGTTTAGACTTTGCATGTTTATGATGAAATGGAAGAGAGAAATGAAGAAATTAGCCCGTAAAAAAAAATTTATTTAGGGCCTCCGGAATAGTCCACAATCTTGTACTGGTCTGTTGGTTAGACCTCGCACGTTTACAAAGAAATAAACTAATTACATGCTTCTCTCTTGGGTTGCCTCATAGTGGGAGGTGGTACAGTGCTATCGCGAAGGCGCGGAGCACTATGAACAGTGGTTGCGGGGTCAGGAGAATGTGGAGGATCTGCGCGCTCCTAAACACCAGCGATATAACGCTTTAAGAAACGACCATTAATAGGATTGTGATGGAGTGTACCGGAAAGGTCGCGCAAGTGGTATGCCCCCTTGGGCAATATGCGATGAATGATAAAGGGTCCTTTCCACCGCGCGGACCACTTCCCGCGGCCTTCAGTCTTCTCGCCCAATGGTAACACTGCTCGCCACACTGCTTGGCCCTCGGCAAAGCTCCGTCCATGAGTAACTCTATCATAGGATCGCGCAATGCGCTGCTTCTGAAGGATGAGATTGTTGAAGACAGTGATGTGGTGTTCGTCGAGGTTTTCAAGCTCTTGCCACATCGCCTGGACGTAATCGTCATCAAGCAATTGGTGCTGTTCCTGGACACGAAGTGAGGCGACGTGAACCTCAAGGGGAAGGACGACGTCATGGCCAAACATGAGAGCATAAGGGGTGGTATATGTCAGACCGCGCTTGGAGGTATAGTAGGCCCACAAAGTATGGTAAAACTCTAGATGCCAGACGCGGGGGTTCAACTCTAGCATCTTACGGAAGATACTGAGGATAACTTTGTTGCTTGTCTCCGCCTGACCATTGGATTGTGCATAATAGGGGGTCGAATGCAAGAGCTTGATACCATAGCCGGTGAGGAATGTGACTACAGAATCGGCCATGAAAGCTGCCCCCCGGTCCGTCACGATGCACTCCGAAATACCAAAGCAAGAGATAATGTTGCAGAAGATAAAGTTGCAGACTGAGGTCGCGGAGGCGACCTTGAGTGGCTCGGCCTCGACCCACTTGGTAAAGAAATTGGTGGCCACGATAATGAACTTGTGCTGCTTTGAGGAATGGGGGTGAATGATGTCGATGAAGTCTATCGCACATCCTCGACTTGGCCATGGTTTAATGATCGGCTGCAACGGAATGTTGGGAATGTGCTGCACTGGTTCGTGAGCCTAGCAATCTTGACAACATTTGGCGAAAGCAATACAGTCCTTGAGAATGGTAGGCCAGTAATAGCCGTGGCGACGGATTAACCACCGCATCTTTGGTCATGCCTAATGCGAACCACAAACTTCCAAATGAACCTCGCGCATAAGCCGCTTAGCCATGTTTCCATATATGCAGTGGAAGTCATTACGGTCTTCGCTGCGCCGGCGAAGTTCACCGTTACGAAGAACAAAGTTAAGGGCAAGAAACCTTATTTGCCGGGAATGAGTAGCGTCATGAGAGTTCTTGAGGTAGGCGATGAACGGTAGCCACCAGTCCTCATCGATAGGGTTTAAGGCAGCGACGTCAAGAGAGTCTGCCTTATATTGCCCTCTAGCAATAAAAGAAGGAAGAGTGCGTTGTTCGACCTTGAGTAGTCGTTCGCACACTCCATCTCGCAAGCTAAGACCTGATGCAATCTGTGCGAGCTCATTTGCCGCGAAGTTGAATTCGCGCGGAATGTGCTCAATGTGGACGTCGTCGAAGCGGTCCAAGACGTCAAAGGCTTTTCGCAAGTAGGGCTCAATGGACGAACTCAAGCACTTACACTTCTCCATAAGCTAGTTTACAACCAATAAGGAGTCGCCGAAGACTTGGACCTCGCGGACTCCTAAGTCCAGCAAAATTTCCAGTCCGATAATAAGCGCCTCGTATTTCGCCTGATTATATGTACATTTAAAATCCAACTGGAAGGAGTAAGAAAACTGATAGGAGCACAAAGTGCTACGATAATAACGTATTTCCTACCTTATTTAGTTATGTTATTCTCTTAACATTGTCATTTTAAACATGTTTTGTGATTGTAAAGGTAAAAGAGCGGAAAAGTGAAAAAGGAAGCTAAAACCGGCGGATTAAGAAGGATAAGTCGGCTAGGAAATTTTCCTGTTTTGATAAGGAGAAACTTTCTTATTTCATTTTGGGAAACTTTCCTATTTTGATTGGGGAAACTTACTAACTTTGAATTTTTCCTATTTTGATTCTGCTGAATTATTTTGGAAACTTTCTTTCCTCTTGAGACAGGGATTCCACATGAAGCAAGGAAACCAAATCCTACATGGATTAGGCCGAAATTCTGTCACATAAAAGGAGGAGAATGACACCATCTTTTTAGGATTTTCAGCCGAATTTATATGGAGATAATGCAGCAAACATCAAGGAAATTCAGGGAAATTCTTACCTTTTATTTCTCCATATAAATTCCTAATATTCCTAGAGTTTATGTCTGATTTATATTCCTTTTCTAGGGACATTAAATGGCACAAATATGGGAAGAATTATCAGCAGCAAATCGGCAATTAACAAGGAGAGATTCAAGCTGATTTCAATTTGGAAAACAATCAATGTATTCAGCCACAATTCCAGCCGAATTCAAACTCTTAATGTGCAAGATATTCTAGAGAATTCTAAGGAATATTCTCTGAAAATATTGTGCTATTATTTGTGGCCCTTGGATCGGGTTTTTAATCAATGGTGTGGAGCAAAACCCTAGGTCAACATGACCACTATAAAAGGGAGGCTTTTACATCAGACAAAGGGTCGTCGTTCATTCACGTAGAATCCAGAGAAAACCCTAGCAGCAGCCGAGCCTCCTCTTCTCCACCTTTGCTGAGTTCATCCTCCCTTGCCAAGCCTTGAAGGACTTCTCCATGAAGGCAGCAACATTGGTGACTTGAAGCACTGAAGCCGAGCATCCCTTTGGCATCATCAAGCTTTCTTGGAGATTGATCAAAGTGTAAACCTACCTTTACTTTTGTTCAGACTTTTCTAGCAAATTTAATAGCATGTTTCGGATGTTAAGTGTGAGTTTTGGAAGCATGTTTTGTTTGCTTTTGTGTTCTTTGGATTCACAATTTTATAAAGCATGTTAGTATTTCGTTTATGATTTTCCTATGATCTGATCTTGCAACTTTTTGTTGATTGAAAGTTTGCGGTTTTGTTTAAATTACTAAAGCTAGAATGCATGCTAGCTGATTGCCATGATTTGTGCTAAGCTTCTTCAAGTAAGTATAGATCTAAAGTGGTGGAAACTATGTAACAATGGTTGAAAACGTAAACTACAACAATTGCATGTTACGACTTCTCGGATATGTGTTTGTTGTTCAATCTCATTCTAATAAATCGTAATGATTCCTGTTTAGTGTGGACGGGTACTTAGAGTCGACGCTAGGTATCGATCGCAGCCTATGCATGAAATGTTCTAAGTTCTAGACTTCTCTGTGCTTAGACAATTAAAGTAGAATTAATGGGATACAATGACTTCTTCAAGCTTGTATTTCGAGATTGTTTCTTTGAATTAGAATTTGCATGACTTCAGATTATTGGGAATGAAACTTGACATTGATGTGTGGTTAGAATTTGAATCTATCTCTATTTGAAATGTTGAATGAACCGATCACTTGTATATAATACTTTTATTTTCTGTTTTAGTAGGAACGTAGAACAAAATCCTAAAATCCCCCCTTTTTATCTATTGTACCGTGTATATATTTGTAACTGAATACGTGTGATTACTTTCTGTTACTAATTCTTTAGTGAAACCATGACTGCAGGAGCGCCCTTTAGGTCCCCGGATTGATCGAACCCTATTTGCCAATACTACATTCTGATAACAAAAGGGTTTTTAAATTACGCGCCCGGTTTCGAGCGCGTCAAAAACCGATCTCCTGCAGGGTTCTCGATGGCGATCCCGGCACCTGCAGCGAGTTCAGTACGCGATCCATCAAATTAAAGAGTCCATGGAGTAAGGGAAAGAACAGCAAACTCCAACTCGCGAAATGCTGTTAGTTCGGTTGGTGGGTGATGAGCGAGGAAGTCCGCTATGGCCTGTCCTTTGACTGCTTTCTGCAGAACATATTGCAAAGAGAATTCAGGCAAAGCCAATATTCATTTACCTATGCATCCCCGTAGGATAGGGCTGGAAAACATGTATTTGACTAGATCGGACTAAGCGATCACCACCGTGGTAAAGGCTAACATGTAGTGGCGGAGCTTGCAACCTACAAAGAATAGGGCTAGACACAACTTTTCCATTAAAGAGTAACGCGTCTCACAATCGGTTAACACCCTGCTAAGATAGTAAACGGCGTGTTCCACCCCATTCTCATTGTCTTGTACCAAGAGTCCGCCAATAGACAAGTCAGCAACGGCGATGTAGAGTTTAAGCGGAACGCCAGGGCGAGGGGGAACCAAAACAGGCTGGTTTGTAAGATAGTCGTTGATACGATCAAAAGCTTCTTGGTGTTGTGGATCCCATACGAACTCGGTTGCCCCCTGAAGCTTTAGGAGAGATGAAAAATACTGAACCTTCCCTGCCGCGTTTGAAATGAAACGGCGGAGGAAGTTGATTCGCCCGATCAGTTGTTGGAGCTCCTTTTTGGTTGTAGGAGGCGAGGCACTTATTACCGCCCGTGCCTTGTCTTTGGGGATCTCAATACCCCTTTGATGGACTAGAAACCCTAGGAAGTCGCCTGCCTCCGCGAAGAATACACATTTGGCAGGGTTCATCTTCAAGTTATGTCTTCGCACCCGCGTGAAAACCTGTCGGAGGTCTTCAACGTGTGTCGCCCGCGTTTTGGTTTTAACCACCACGTCGTCTATGTAGACTTCAATCAACTTGCCCAGGATATCATGAAAGATGAGGTTCATGGTGCGTTGATATGTTGCCTCTGTGTTTTTGAGCCCGAATGACATGACAACATATTCAAATGCACCTGCAAACCCCGGGCAGCAGAAAGCGATTTTGTGGCGATCTTCTTCAGCGACAGGAATCTGGTGGTATCCAGCGGTTCCATCCATAAAGGATAGCACTTCATGCCCCGCGGCCGTGTCAATAAGGAGGTCGGCAACGAGCATAGGGTATATATCCTTAGGCGTTGCGTTGTTGAGGTCACAATAGTCAACACAGACGCGCATTTTGTCGTTCTTTTTGCGGACGTGAAAGACATTGGATAGCCATTCATTGTATTTAGCCACGTGAATGATACTTGATCGGTGCATGTTCTCAATTTCTTCCTTGACTACCATTTGGGTCTCAATTCGCATGAATCTGCCGTCCTGGCGGACTGGACGTTTGTCAAGAAGAGTGGGCAGCCGGTGACAGACTAAATCAGGGGACAAGCCAGACATGTCTTCGTACTTCTTGACGAAACAGTCCCTATTTTCCCGCCAGCTTAACACTAATGGAGAGTAGTAATGGCTTCTCTGCAGTCCCTACGTAGACTTGTGAAATGGAATCGCGGACTTGGGGTGGTGTATCGTCCAAAGCAGCGAGAGCTAACTGAATAACTTCCTCCTTGGTGTCGGTATAATCCACTATTTCATCTACGTATTCCATAGTCATGACCTTGTTGTAGGCTTCGCGTTCCGCCCAATATGAGAGGAGTCTCTCACACAAGGATTTGCCAGCCTCGCATGCGTCTTCTGAGGAGGCATTAATCATCATAGGGTTGAAGGGGATCCGTGGTGTGAGGACGTTGTAAGTCGTCCCTCGCCTGGGTGAGCCCCCATCGCGTTAAGTTGGAGGCCGTGACCCCATAGGGGCGGCCATTGGAATCGACGCCTTGGACGTCCAGCGGGCCTAAGTCAGTATTGTAATAGCGGGTGTCGTTGAAGTTGGCGGAGATGGAGAAAGGACGCGGATCCGCTTTAATGAGGACCACCTCGCATGTCTCAGTATCCCAGACCATGAGTTCTTGGTACATAGAGGAAGGCACGTAAAAACTTCTATGGATCCAGTCGCAGCCTAAGATCATGTTGTAGGATGAAGCGCATTCGGCGACAAAGAAAGTGTAGACCCGTGATTCCGATCCCACCTTGACTCGTAGAAATAACAAGCCTAAAGTTCTGGAGACTTGTCCGGTGAAGTTCTTGACTGTCAAGGACATGGTTTGGATCATCGAGCGCAGGATACCAAGGAGTCCTATAGTACGGGTGGTAACGACATTCACCGCAGCTCCGGTGTCGACCATGACTTTGTTTACCATGATCCCCTCAACTTCAGCTGTGATATATAATGGCCTCATGTGAGTGGCCATGTCTTGGGTCGGAGTGGAGAAGGTCAGAGTTGGCATGCGTGTGATGCTGCTCGTAGCTTCCAATGGTGGAGCGTTCGCGGGTTCCACCAAGACTGGACCATCTCACTGCTGCAAGGCGGGGACACGTCACAGACATTTTCGCTACTGTCTGGAATATCCGCCGCGTTGCATGTTGTGTTCGGTGAGAGAGCATATCTTTCAGATATGAAAAACACCATCTCAACTTGAAAATAGAATTGCTCACGGACCGGGATCAGTGGAGTCTCGATGATCCCATGTTCTCCTTCGAGCACAGCGAATGCGCTCTCCGCTGGGTTGACCTTTTCGCCCTCGGGCCATGAAGAGACTTCAAGCATATTTCAAGTGAATGATTCCCCTTGCCCTTTTGTTTGGTCTTCTTCTAAGTTCACACAAGGCTCGGAATGAGCCTCGTTGTCCAGCGAATTCTCTCAGAGCGCTCATCCAGTCTTCAACTTTGAGGACCCGTAAGCTTAGCTGGTCCTGTTTCTCCTTGAATTCGTCTAGTTTTTCCAGACTATTCTTGCTTCCAAAGAAGGAAGCATTCTGCTGGTCATGCAGCTTGGTATCGTGGTTATCCAAGCGGCGAGTCTGTTCATCTACTATAGTGCGAGTGAACGACAGGATCTCTGCATGTTGCTTCACGGTTTTCGCGTTCTGCTTCACAGTATCCGTGTTCTAGTCCAAATTCGTTAGGAACCGTTGAAGGCTACCTTCGACCAAGCCCTTAGTTTCGGTGAACTTGACGTCGAGGTGGCCGTAATCCTCACCGAGCATGGTGAGTTTGTCATGGGTGGCCTGCAGAAGAGTTCTATCTTTTTTGACCTGTCCAGTTAGGTCAGTGATACTCCGTTGAGTGGCCAAACTCTGACCTTTGAGCTCTTCGAACATTTGGAGGATCTGCTCCATAGGCGGGGCAACTCTTGGGTTTTGGGTCGGCTGTGAGCCTACCATTGTGGTCTCGCTGAAGTATGAGTTACCAAACTGAGCAAGAACTTGTTCTTGAGTGAGAGAACGGCAAGCCGTGCTGTTATGAGGCTTGTACCGTAGTGATCTATGCTTAAGACAAGAAAGTTGAGGCTTTCGGTATGGCGATTTCTCTGGTTTCCCTATTTTGAATTGCTTGTACTCCCTATCCCACTGGGTATGCCAATGTTTTGGCCACGATCCTCAACGTGAGGGCGAGAGGTGAATAACGAGCAAAGAAATGGGAGATGTTGAGGGCGTGCCACCTCGCAGACGAGGAAAGGGTTGTATGCAAGTGTTTGACTTCTTGATCAGGCGGATAGGGTTTCCACGTGCCACCTCAGATGAGGGATTATGAGCACAAGGCAATTCGATACTCACGGTAGGATACGAGCAGAGCAACAAAGGGAATCAAGGTGATCATGGGCGAGTTCAGGAGGGCTCTGAACTAAGGCGCGGACGCTCTTAGGGTTAGGGTTTCGAGTAGCTCGAAGGGTAACTGGGTTGCAGTTTGTAAAGAGATTGTCTTTGAGTTGTTGTTGTAAAAGTTGTGTGTCTGCTCTGTGTCTTTCGACCCCGTTATATAGTAGTTCGACTTGCGGCAGAAGAAAGATAATCATAGTTCAAGTTGGATTCCAAAACCCTAATCCAACAAAGACATTGCTAACCCGCGTGGGTTGCGGACTCAAAACATCTCGTGGATAACTCGCGGGCCAAAAGAAGACTTTTTAATTAAGAAGGGCCATAAGGATTGGCCCAAAGCATGTCAAAAACTGGTGAGAGTCTTCAACGATTAGTGTGGTGTATGTGGACTCCGCCTGTGGCTTCTTCGTGAACTTTCCCATGCGAGCCAGTTCACCAGCTCGCCTCGATGTACTCTGCCTCGCCTAGGTCTCCGTTTTTACGCGAAGTATCACTTCGCCTTGCCTACACGCGAAGCCATTCCGCGTGCGAGATCTGTATTCTGTGCGAAGTCCTTTCCGCGCGCGAGATCTGTAATTTGTGCGAAGTCCATTTCGCATGCGGACTGTGTAATTAAGCTCGCGTGGTCCATTCCGCATGCGAACTATGTAATTCAGCTCGCGTGCTCTCACTGGGGGACCATTACTTGTAAACCCAAAGAATTTGGGCTCGCTGGTTGAGTCGTGGACCAAGAACGTAACTAGCATTCATATAGACATTTTACAGTCCAGTAAAGTATTATTACTTGGACAAAAATGTCCTATGGCTCAAACAATATGTACAATTGTTCTAGAACGGTTTCAAGTACAACACAAGCAGATCCTAGATCCAAATTGTTCCCCCACCCACACCAATTGTTGTTTCAGTTCCACAAAAAGATTGCTTAGGTTCTAAAGCATAAAATTCTAATCTACCTCGTCAACCTGCAAAATTTAACTGAACCCAAGGTGTTACAAAGCTCTCGAATCTCTTCTTAGCTGAACACCAAATCCAGATTCAAGCATCCATTCAGCTCATCATGATCCTCATCTGTCAAGCTCTTAGTCCTCGACAAATCATCCTCATCGGCCGAATATACATACCCTTCAAGCAAAACCTGATTTTTCCCTTTTTTGATCTCCAATCCCAACTCGACCCTGTGGAAAGCTCGACTCAAGAATCCCCTGTGCTTGAACTTATCTCTCGCTGAAGTCTTTGATGTTTAAGAAGTCTCCTCGTGAGCCTAGAAGATAATAACTGAGAGATGAACACACTACTAGAGAAAAGTTCTTAGGTGACGAAAAAATTTCGTCACCTAAGAGCTTTTGTCGTCATGTAAACACATAGCTGACGAAAATTTCATCACCTAAGGGTCGTCATCTAAGGCCGGTGGTTAGAGCACTTAGGTGACGAAAATATTAATTTCGTCATTTTAGTCAATACTAAGATGACGAACAACTTTTCGTCGCTAGGTTACTTAGCTGACGAAAACTTTTTCGTCGCCAGGTTACTTAGCTGACGAAAATTATTTCGTCGCCAAGTTACTTAGCTGACGAAAAATATTTCGTCACCACGTTACTTAGCTGACGAAAATTCGTTCGTCACCATGTTACTTAGCTGAACTTTCGTCACCCTTAGTGATATTTATTTTTATTAAATTTAATCATTAAAAATTATTAAAATCACATTTAATATTTTTTTAAAAAAAACACCTGGACAAAACACCTGGACAGTAACAAAAAATTATATATATATATATATATAATCAAGTTCAAATACAAACTCATCAAGAGTAGTACTTAATTGATCAATATAGACTTGTTCATACAAAATATATACTAGAAAATGAACTAGCTAGTGACTATGAAGTGTCAATTGAATCAATGCCTCCATCATCATGATCATCATTATTAGGCTGCTCCTGCAGTGTGACTGTCGGCTGACATACGTCGAATTTGGTGAAGAGAAACTGTTCACATTGTTGAAAACGTGCTGATTGATAACTGCCAATTTCCTAACAAGACAAACCTGATATTAAGATTTGTTACAAGCCACTAAGATGAATACTTTAAAGACCAATCATATGTAGCCAGAATGAAAACAACACAAACATTTATGCAAAAACCACAGGACACATTATTACATTTCAAGTCCGACATACCAGCAGACATGTTAGGCTTGATCTACTACAACATCTATGTTAAGGAAGAACAAGTCTTTCATAATAGATTTTGTGCGATCTCCAAAGTTAACAAATATGCTACACCATGTATCACCAACTCTAGAAAAGGTATCTTTTAAAAGTCATGTTGCTTGACAATTCAAATGACTTGATGCTATGCAAGTATCCAACACTACCACAGTTAAGGATGGCAACACATGATTTCAACATCATTCTCACAAGATCAAGTAGAAAAGCACCTTAGCAGACATTTCCAAAGACTTCCAATAGAGATCGTTTCCTGGTTCAAAAACTAAATGATTTATAAGTAAACATATGTCATCATAATAACACTAAGATTAGCCACAATATCCATAGACATATAGAAGCAAAAGCAACAACATGAACATTTCAAAATAAAGGCAATAACAAATCTAACAATGTACCTGTAATCAAGATCATTTTCCCATATTTTCTTCTGTTGAACTACCATTGCTGCAGCATAACACACATTGATTATAAGTCCTTAGTTACTGCAACACAAATGCAATTTAGAGAAGCACCTTCGCCGAAAATTTAATTGTGATCATGAAAATTCACAATTTATGAAGCACAAAGTAATCTGATTTGCAAAGTCAGTCAATGTAGGGAGCTCAGAGTCAGTACCTATATCGTCAAAGTGAGTATTATGGAGTAAACAATGACCAAAACCAAATCAATTTTTATATAATTCATCTGCCTCACATGAAAAATTATGATCTGCGAAACATAGCAACAAGGAGATGAACTGATCATCCATGAAGTCATGGCACAATACATGATAAGACGTAAATAAAGCAAACCAAAATAAAAGAAATGAAACATGGTTCCGACAGAACTCTCACATGTTGACATCTGAGAGTTATTAAGTAAAGACTAGCACTTAAGGTTTCTCAATGCTTTCCAAATTTTAATAAACTATCTATATGACATAGCATCTCTATAGCATGTTATCAATAAAAGCAATGAACAAAAGAATGTGATACATATTAAGTAAGACACAGACTAATTGAACAAGCAACCATCACAACAAACAACAGATGGTCGAGACTTACCATCTGTTCCTCTAACAAGCCCCTCAGTCCCATCCATAGCAATAGTTAGTCCTGACCATGTTCTCACCCAAGTGCTGAGCCACCTCAAGCACTAACCGGATCGAGTTGTCCAACACTTCCAACGCCGTCAAGATTGGCAACAATCCTCCTCGAATCTCACACCGACGACGGCTCCGATGACCTGTCACACCTGCCCGATCACGCCTTTGCTGGTGAACTCGTCGGTGATTTTTCCTTTGGCGCCATCCTTGGGCCCGGCCGGCGACGCCTACTTGGTCTCGGTTGCTGCGGCGGTGGCATACTCTGCCACATGCGAGAGGAGGTACTCAAGAACACAGTCGATATTGCTAGGCTACCTCCTGTATCAGTCGTTGAGACTGTTCCGCATGTCTCTTCCTCTTCCCACTAGTCCGCGACATAGTGGATGTGGCACAAGGGAGGAGACGGCTTGGAATCGGAGGAGACGGCTTGGAATCGAAGGAGGAGACGGCGATGTGGAGGAGGAGACAGTGATGTGGAGGAGGAGGAGGAAACGGCTTGGAAAATTGGATGTATACGATTGATTTAGGGATTTCAGAGTTAAGAGGAGTATAGGACTCTGTTGCCCACAAATCAAGTCGTTTCGTCATTTAAGTCAAATACAAAATTTGGCCAAAAAATTGGCGGAATTTTTTACCCGCCAAATATTAAGTAGTTAGGTGACGAAGACATGAATTTTCGTCATCTCAGTGAACCAAAAATATTTATTTTTAAGAAAAGGTTTTGATAGAATGTGATCTTGTTAAATAGGGAGGAAGTAATATTTTCAAAAATCTTGTGAAATAGGATGTCATCGGTATGGTGAAATACGACTGTAGTTGAAAAATCACATATTTTCGATAACGTTTGGTCCCCGATACAAGCGGTCAACCCTATATACGCTTATGTTTCCTTATGTGGAGCCCTATCGTCGAGAGGTGAACGTACCCAAATTTTTACATGAGTGGTTACATCTCATCAATGTGAGAGTTTTGTGTGTGAAAGAATCAATCAAACTAGATCATATAAGGGTAGGTAAGAGCGTTTTCATGTAATAAGTGGCGTTAATTTAATGTTGACCGTGTGGATCGGGACCTAAACGTTTTCAAAAACTGGTTGATTTTTTTTCATAGCCGTATTTAAGTACACTGATCATATCGACAGTTGAATTTTAATTTTGTAAAATTTAGCCATTATAACCACAACGTGTCTACTAATGTGGTATAACTTTTTAGTAGGTTATATGCAAGTGTAGATATTTGTGAATCAACTATAGGGAGGAAACAATATTTGCAAAAATCTTGTGAAATAGGATATCATCGGTATGGTGAAATATGACTATGGTTGAAAAATCACATATTTCCGGTAACGTTTGGTCCCCGATACAAGCGGTCAACCCTATATACGCTTATGTTTCCCTATGTGGAGCCCTATCGTCGAGAGGTGAACGTACTCAAATTTTTACATGAGTGATTACATCTCATCAATGTGATAGTTTTGTGTGTGAAAGAATCAATCAAACTAGGTCATATAGGGGTAGGAAATAGCGTTTTCGTGTAATAAGTGGCGTTAATTTAATATTGACCGCGTGGATTGAGATCTTATCGTTTTCAAAAACTGGTGGATTTTTTTCATAGCCGTATTTAAGTACACTGATCATATAGTACGGTGGGTTTTCTAAAATTTTGTTTCTACCTCGTAGTTGGTTCAAAAGGACACACAACTTTATGTTTCGTCACCTAAGTAAAGGTGTTAGACGATGAATTTATTTTCCTCACAAAAGTAAGTTCTTAGGCGATGAAATGCATTTTCGTCACCAAAGTGCTCAAAGTTTGGTGACGAAAACATATTTCGTCACTTAACCTATCACTTACATAACGAAATATATTTTCGTCACCTAAGTTCTCAAAACTTTGATGACGAAATATGTTTTCATCACCTAACCTATCACTTAGATGACGAAATTTATATTCGTCACCTAAGTGTTCAAAACTTTAGTGACGAAAATATATTTCGTCACCTAACCTATTACTTACATGACGAAATGTATTTTCGTCACCTAAGTTAGCTCTAAGGTGACGAAAATAGTGACGAAATAATGTTTCGTCACCTTACCTTAGACGACGAAAATTGTCATTAAGGTGATGAAACCGGTTTCGTCACTAATTTGTTCTCTTAGGTGAAGAATATTTCGTCACCTTAGAACCTTTTTCTAGTAGTGACACGTGTTGTCATATTAGTGGCTATGGTCAGCTATGGGTGACCAGCCCTTGTCACCCATGTTCCTTCATAACTTTATTAGCAATATCAATAGGCAGCTCCTGTTGGAGTAAATGAATGTTCCAAGCGCCATTATAGATTAAATGACTAACAGTTATATTCCAATCAATATTACTACTTTGTGACAGAGGAATGATACAGTACAAAGGAAATGACAACATCTAGTTAAATTGCCAAAATAGAAACGAGGTTCCATCCCCAATAATCCGAGAAATTTTGCAGTGCTCCTGAAGGACTACGTGACAGTCTGACGTGATCATCAATTTCATTCGAATTTTGGCATGTGGATTTTCATAATGAAAAATTATTTTAACGATTTTTTCAAAGACTATTTTGAGTTTCTTGTTGATTTTTTTAAATCCTAAACCTTAAACCTTAGCCATATACCCTATACCCTTACCCTTAAATCATATACCCTAAACCCTAAGCCAAACTCATAAAAGATCCATGATGGTCATTTCACAAAATATATAAAACCTTAGTTTATATTTTAGTTGTAATAAATATACGTGTTAAAATTTAATTGGTGAGGATCACGTCAGACTATCAAGTAGTCCTCCAAAAACATTTAAAAATTTCCCCAATAATCCAACTCATACCATTAATGAGAATATGTCAAGTATCCAGGATATATTTCTATGCATAAGACTTTTATTCTTCACTCGTCCATGCTCAAGATATATATTTGGTGCTCTTGCTGATATCTTTATTCTATTTTATTTTATATGCCCTACGTCACTTTCTTTTCTCATGATTCAGTTAATGCGAATGTACTTATAAGAAGAGGCTTATGTCACTAGACCAAACGGTACTGACACCAAATATACTACTTTTATATAAATAAGCATTTTCCCTAATTTTTTTTAAAAATTTATGAAGATAATAGTATTTCTATTGTTCCAAAGAGAGAAACACGTACAAAAGGTCTAAAATGCAAAGAAAAGAAAATTTCTTAAATATTAGCCAGAGAATACAGCCAATCAATGAGATAGTTATTACAAGTAGAATAAATGTTTTTGTCGAAAACAAAAAGGTAAGAATTCAATATATTCAGAATCGGTCCGGCGGATATAAGACAAGATTTATCAATACTCTTGTAATATTGTCCCTAGTATTAAGTCTTAACCAAGGATTAAAATCTCTGCGATATATCCGATATATCCTCCGATATCTCCCTTTTTCGAAGGACCGATATATCTTTAGGGGTCAATATCTTATCTTCCACCGTATCTACGATATTTCCCCGATATTTAGGAAATATCTCCGACATTTATGATATTTTCGATATATCACTGACATATTAAAAAAATATCTGTAAAAAATTGAAATGTTATCCGGAAGAGAAGTAACTAATTCCCTCGAGGTGTATCTCAATGACGAGTGGTGGTCTCGACTTGAAACTGCAACTGCCAATGGAATCAATGTACAAAGGGTATTATCTGAAGAAGTTGTTGGAAACCCAGAAGATAATTTAGACAGTGATGATGCATGGGGCGGCATAGCAACTCCAGATAGTTCAGATGATGATGAAGATGGTGGAAGCGGAAAAGGTGATGGAAATACTGGCACCGGGTTTGTATATGGACAATCTTCTACAGTTGGTGGATTGAACAATTTTTTATCTGAAGAAAATTACGATCATGCCTCCCATGATCATGGCTATAGAAGTATTAGGTATGGAGCGCAAGAGGATACCATGTATGGGAGGAGGACTAGAGGTCCAAATGATGATCAAGATGTTGTTTCAGTTGCGCTAAGTTTTGATTCTATCAGTTTAGGTAGTGGGACTGGAACCTCAAATGAATCCCAAGAAGGCAACAATCAATATGGCTATAATGTTTATGGCTATAATCAATGCACGGAAGTTAGTGATCAGTCATCCTGTTTTCATCATCCTTACTATCCACTTATAGGGGAAACAGTTGGCAGCTCCAAAGACATATATGATTATCATATTCAACACTACAATTTGTACTATATGAGTCATATGTCTTGGTCTGATTATTGTACTTTTGTGGATCAGCGTGTGTCTTATGACTCTTATCAATAACCTAGATTCTCATTCTGGATGTAGATGAAGTTGATATTTGTAATATTTATATATAAATCTAATAAATTAAATATTTCAGAAAAAAAATTCTTCCCAAAATACCGATATTTTTTTCCCGGGTTTCCCCGATATATCCCCGATATATCCGAAATCTCCCTTTTTCAACGAACCGATATATCTACCGATACCGATATTTTAATCCTTGGTCTTAACATTACTACATTTTGGAAAGAAAACCTTCAAATATGTACCTGCAACCGCGCGTGGAATGACCACGAGTCTTTCAAAAATCAATTTTCCATTAAAAAATCGAATTTTAAAGTTCAAACTGGTAGAGAGTAGAGAGTAGAGAGACAGACAGACAAGCTCTGCGGTTTAAGTCGGCGAGCTGTGATATCAGCAAGACCACCAAATCCAGGCATTAAATGTTGGTAATCATGAGTAAGATCTTTTCTCTCTTACAGTCTTACTGCTTCGGTAACCCTTCCTTTCGTACTCTCTCTCTCTGCTCTGCTCTCCCCCACGAGACCACACAACCTAAACTCGATCTCCATGTATAAATATAAATACACACACCCCCACACACAGTTCACGGCGCCCTAGCATCTACTCAACCCAAACCCAGAAATCTCTTCCTTTCCGGTGAAGTATCATGGCTTCTGCCAAGGGTTTGAACCCGTCTGCTCCTGAGTTTAGGTCGCGAACTCGGTTGGTCTTCTCCGACTATCCACTGCTTCCTCCACCGCTCCGCTACGCCTCTTGTTTTTACTCTTTCTCCAATGTTCTAACAGCAGCAGCATACTTTCCAAGTTCTCCCGCAACTTACTCTATCCCCGTACCCCCCGATTTGCCGTACTCAACTCATCACTTGAAGGACCATGTGGTTCCGGCCACCAAGCCCGCGACTCATCAGACCGAGCAGCTGGCTGAGGTTGAGCAACAAACCCATGAGGCTGTCCAGAACTTCGTTCCTCCAAAAGTTCCTCGGAATCGTGGTTGCAAGAAAGGGTTTAGGAGGAACAGTCGATACTTTGATCAGCCAACCGGGAGAAGCAGTAGAACTTGGAAGCCTGCTGAGGGGAAGTCACCCAAGAAATACGTTGAAAACAATTGGAGGGTGCCCAGGAGGATATGGAAGAGGTTCTCCGATGTGCTGCCGGTAAAAAAAAACGGTGATGGTACCACCGTCATGATCAAAAACATACCCAACAAGTACTCGTATGTCTCATATCTCTTACATATCTGCATCCATTGATTTTGTACGTTTTTCCAGTTTATTGTTATTTGATTTTTCTGCTTGTTGCAGTCGCGATCTGTTGATTGCTTTTCTGGATCGCCACTGCGCCAAAGAGAATCAGAAATCTGACGGAGAGAAATCGGAATCTGAATCGGAATCGGCCTTTGATTTCTTGTATCTGCCGATTGATTTCTGGTATATGCTGCATGCCTCTTATTATTGATCCCTTTAATTGTTCAATGCATGTTTGTCTCTATATATCATAAATGAAACTGGGGTTTTCAAGCTGTTAATTAAGAGAGCATTTTAACCACTGTCACATTGTCATATTAACTGCAATGCTTGATTTGATTAGATTGGAACTTTTGACTTTAACATTCCAGAGATTAATGCGTGTTTTTTTCGATTGTGGAAAACTCAGGACTGGGATGAACAAGGGCTATGCATTTGTAAACTTCACAAACTCAAAAGCTGTGTGGAAATTTTACTTGGCCGCTCATTGCAAAACATGGGATTCGTTCCACTCCAACAAGATTCGAGAAATCGCTTATGCCCGAATCCAGGTATAGATTGTAGACAAACGTTACTCTTTCGGCTTCTAGGGTTAATTTGAATAGGATGATATACATATTATTGTACTTGCTGCAGGGGAAGAAGGATCTGATTCAACATTTTGAGACAATGGGGTTTCCTTGCGAGTCGGAAAATGTGCTGCCGGTTTGTTTCAGTCCACCGTGGAACGGATCGGAGAAGGTGGTGAAGAGAAGAAATGTGGGGAAGCTTGAGGGATGGGATTTGACGGGATTGAAGCGACAAGCTGCAGGAACTTGTAGGAAGTTTGAACTGGTGAAGGAAGGAAGCTCAGCTAGCTAGAGTTAATGATGGTGATTGCTTCAGCACTTGAGTTAATGCCAGGATCTTAGTATGCAGAAGGATATCGTAACGTGGGGTCTGGCTAGCTGTATGCATCAGTCTCAATCGAGCTCAGTATCTAGTTTGTGTACGTAGCTTACTGTGTCAATTAGGTTACTGTGTTAGTTAAGTTTGTTTCAGGGAGGGGAGAGTCCAGTTGGTCCATCTGGTTTTCTATCTAGCTAAGTGTGTAAGTGATAGATTAGTTTTAGGTTTGAGTGCAGTGGTGTAGAAGCAGCAGCTACAGTTGCCAGAGGTAGGAGCTAGCTAGGGTTAGGGCTGGGCGTCGATGTGATGTACAACTTAGTAGTAGGTGATGGTGGTTTGTGTGGAAGATGATGAGGCAAATTTGGCGGGGGTGGAGCTGGGCACCTGGACCTTCTGATCATCATCAATGGTCAGGTGGTGGGTTCCACCTTCTGATTGAATGGTCCTGATCGATCTTCCCTATAAACTCTCTCTGTAATGTTCAAGTTGCGTAACTGGTTCATCTTTAGGTTTATCTTCAATTTTTCTCCTTGGAGTAGTATGTTCTACTGTTTTATTTTCAATGAGTATTTTTACCTCTCCTTATCTTCTGTTGGAGTGGAAGTAGCAACATGGATATACATGGATTATAATCTGTGTTTCTTCTTCAGGTTTGATCAGTCTTCTGTATTCTAAGGTAAAAACGTGAGGGTCTAATTTCTGGGGGCACCTACAAATTTGTAGCTAGGTCTTGGGTGTTTCAATTTCCAACACTTCTGACGTTGCTTATTGGGTAGCGAAAGTACTCATTGCATGCAGAGTAGAGACGTGATGCAGGTGTTTGTGCATTTTCAAAAAAAAAAAAAAGAGAGAAAAAAGAAAAGAAAAAAGAGATGCAGGTGTTTGCTTTTGGGTAATCGAAAGTTCACTGCCGGGAAGTGTTCACTTTATCATATCACAATATCAACGGGTTTAAATCGATTAGAACTATGTAGGTGGATGATGGTTATAAATTCCTAGGGTATAAATCCATTTAGATTCTTAGGGCACGAGCAAAGAGTGCGGCTATTGGGAAATTTAGATACGTTCAGTGTACCTTCACATGTTTTGACTTATTGGATTACAAATATAACCTCATACAAAATGACACTGATGGACATTGAATTTCACAAAAAAAATAAAAAAAAATTGTAATCAAATTAGTATTCTTCCTTTTTTTTTTCTTCTTCAAGTTAACGATACAAAATGTGAGAAGTTTATAAACCCTAAAGTGCAACCGTTGCTCAATCGCAAAGAACTACTACACCTATGGAAGAATCTTCATTGATGAAAACGCAATCCTTTGTTTCAAAACCTTCAGACAAGGTATCTTTTCAATACTAATATAATTTTTGTTTCGATTCATGATATGTTCTTCTTCCTCCTGATTTTCGTTTAGTTTAGGAAACGTCTTCTTCGTAATCTTCTTCTTGGTCTTCTTCTTTCTCGTCTTGTTCTTCTTCTTGTGAATGAATCTTCTCCTCGAGGACATGCTTCATGGAGTGGTGGTCGACGAGATTGGCCTTGTTAGGGTTTTCTTCTAGGTCAAAGGTTTCTGGATTTTTAACCTTTTTTTTTTTGGAACATTAATCTGAATAGGTCATCGCCATTCTTCAAGAGAAAGGGCTTGCTTTAATATTTCAGCAGATTCGCTTTATGTATACCTATTTTCTTACTTTTGTAGTTACTAACTTATTATACATTCGGTCACAAACACCACTTTGCTGATTTTCAATCTCTTACGACATATAGGATGGAGAAAATGGTAATAGCTTTACTCCAAACATGAAAGTTGAAGTTGATGATGTATTAGATCATACCACTCAATTTACAACTGATAAGGTAAATCATTTCTTCATTTTATTAAATATTGTAAGAGTTTATATTAGCTAGCATATTTTTTATTTCTGATTAGTTTATGTTTTGGTAGGTATTCAAAAGTAAAGCTGAGATGATTGAATGGACTCGTTCAGAAGGAATTCGAAATAATTTTGTGATTGTTATTCGACGGTCTGACTCCAGACAAATTGGCAATAAGAAGAGACCTAAAGTAAGGTTTTGTTGTGAGAGGAATGGGCAATATACGTCATATAAGTCTCTGAAGTCTGATACAATTATGGAAGAGTCTAATATAGAGAGTAAAAAAAAGAAGCGGCTGAGGCATACTGGTACAAAGAAATGTGGATGCCCATTCTCATTAAGAGGCATCAACATTGGAAATGGAGATGATTGGAAGTTAGAGGTGGTTTGTGGAGTGCATAATCATGCTGCTTCGAAATATCTTCATGGGCACTCATTTGCAGGTCGATTATCGGTAGAAGAAAATTCATTATTGGTGGATATGTCCACGAGTTTAATCAGGCCTAAGGATATTTTGACTGCCATCAAGAGAAGAAATTCAAAAAATGTAACAACAATGAAGACAATATATAATGCCAGGCAACGATACAGGACAAAGATTAGAGCTGGGAGAACACAAATGCAGCAACTGCTAAGTAACTTGTCTGAGCACAAGTATATTGAGCATCATATAAATGATGGTGATCCTGGGAAAGTAACAGATTAGTTTTGGTGTCACCCTTACAACATTGAGATTTTACGTACATTTCCACATGTACTTATTATGGACTGCAGTTACAAAACAAACAGATATCAATTTCCACTTCTAGAGATAGTTGGGATCACGTCCACTAACAAGACCTTCAATGTTGCATTTTGTTATATGTCCAAAGAGAAAGAAGACAATTATACATGGGCTTTGACTACATTGAAGACTTTTTTAGATGATCAGTATATTCCAAGTGTGATAGTAACTGATCGAGAATTGGCTCTTATGAATTCTATAAGTAATGTGTTTCCCAGTACTAGGCATGTACTGTGTAGCTGGCACATCAACAAGCAAGTTGCAACTCACTGCAAGAAGCTATTTGAGAAGAGAGAAGGGTGGAATGCATTTTATAGTGATTGGTTGTCTGTGGTGAATTCTTAAACCGAAGATCAGTACTTGAATAACTTAAAAGTACTTGAGTCAAAATATAGCTCATTTCCTGTTGCCATCAATTATTTGAAAACCACTTGGTTGAACCTATATAAAGACAAATTTGTGGCTGCATGGGTAGATAATTGTATGCATCTTGGTACAACTACATCTAACAAGTAATCTTATAAATCACTTTTGTCTTGTATTTTGTTGCATTTATTTATTATTCTATGTTAAGACACTAAGTAACTGTTTTTTTAACTATATATTATTATTATTATTATTATTATTATGTATTAGGGCGGAAAGTGCACATTTAAAACTTAAGCGACATCTTGGTTCTAGTCAACTCGACTTCAGTGTATCATGGCATTATATTCACTCTTTGATGGAGTTACATCACACTGAAATAAAGGCATCTTTTGAAAAGAGTTTATCTTTTGTACAACATCACTTTAAGCATGTATACTTGAAAGAACTGATTGGTAGTGTATCAATTACTGCTCTAAACAAAATTGTACTTGAATTGACAAGGTAAATTCTCTTCCTTGTAGTCTTTACCTTCATTTTTTATTTCATATAAGGTACACACTAACTCAACCATGAAATGTAGGGTTGATGCAGCTGAAATTAGTCTTGTCTCATGTGGTTGTGCCATACACCGCACACACCACTTACCATGTGCACATGAGATTTTTGAATATCAGAATTCCTATTAGCCTATTCCAATAACTGTTGTTCACTCACATTGGAGGTGGTTAAGTGTAGGTAACTTTGAGGAGGAAATTGATCACCAAGAAAAACTTCAGCTAAGACTCCGATTGACACAATTGCAAAAATGGCTCGAAGAAAAGGATGATGAAACCAAGAAACAGGTCTTGTTGAAAATAGACGAGATTATAACTCCAAGTTCGACAATGCTTCAACAACCAAGTGAGAAGATTAAAATCAAAGGGCGTCCTAAGATTGACAGTAGCACTCGTCGTCTACCATCTGGTTTTGAGATTACTGAAGCTAGTCTCATTCAAAGTCAGTCACAAGTACTATCAGAAAAGGTTAATGCTTCTCCTATGGTTGTATTGTCTTCAGCAAAATCAGACAATCATCCAAAGACAAATCTAGTATGTCTTTCAATTGTGATATATGATAAGTTAGTAAAAGTTTTAATTGCAACGGAAAGAGCTAATACATATTGATTTTTGTGTAGCCTATCTTCATGAGTCAACACACTTCACGATTTGAGTTAACACAAAAGTATACATCACAATTCATTTTTGGCATGAGGCCCTACATCTTAGGTTCATTTGATGTTGAAGATGATGGTAATTGTGGTTATAGAGTTGTAGCATCCATTATGGGATTTGGTAGGCGTTCTTGGAGAAGGGTGCAACTTGACCTAATGAATGAGCTCAAAAGTATGCCTCACTTGTACAGGGAACTATACGGCAGCGAAGATGGTGTTGAGAAAATCAAACAGAGAATTCACCATTCTGGATCTGCTGTACCACGTAGAAAATGGATGTGTATAATTGATATGGGGCCTCTGATCGCTACTTGTTACAAAGTTGTTGTTATAAACTTATCTGATGGACAATGCCTGCCCTTTCTTCCTTTGATGAAACAAGTCATTGGAAGATTTCAAAATCAAGAACTGCCTGAACTTGGAATTGGTTTTGTTAATGGAAATCACTTTGTGCAGGTAAGTACTATCATTACATCTTTATGCATTTGCTTAGTTATAAAGTCTAAACTAATCATATGCTTTTTTTAATAGGTATTGTTGGTAGCAGGATGTCCATTACCACCAGTTCCACCAGATTGGTACGGCCATGCTGATGACAAAGCAAAATCATTATACAGTAGATATATTAATCGGTTGCATCTCTATACTCAAATACCACATCCAGAAAGAGTTACTACAGTTTCCGAGACTATCACACTTGAAGATCATTAGAATATTTTTTCGTTATGTTGAGAATTTTTTTATCAATAGATGCTTGAAATAATGTTTCATATATTGGAATTGATGTATTTTATTGCTTTGCAATTGCAATTCATGATTTGAATATATTTTTTTTCAATTGTTGTCATCGAAAAATCGTTCTTACAACTTGATCAATTAATAGAGGTTGATGACATTCTATGCAAAAAAAGCCTAAAAACAACAAGGGATTAAGGTTGTGAAAGAGGTTTTCATGACAAAAAAAGAAGAAAAAAAAAGAAATCAAGCAATCGAGGTCTGAAATAGATGTTTGCATGCAAAAAGAAAAAGAAAAATTAAAGTGTGGGAGGTCTAAAGAGCGTATATATAAGAGGTATAATGAGTAAATTATTGAAATATATATGAATAACAAACTTAAGGTTATTTTAGAAATTTGAACGGAGGTTTAATGAGCAAATGCTTGTTTTTAAAAATAAAAGGGAGGTGTAAAGAGACATGGAGGTACACTAAGCAAATCTGGAGGTCTCAATAGCCGCACTCATGAGGAAATTAACAATTAGGTTTTCTTGACATTTAGGTGCTAAATTAGGACGATGCTTTCTTTTTGGGGAGGCTGCCTGTCTAGGGCCGGCCCTGAAGGATTTAAGGCCCAATGCAGGAAAAAAAATGTCACTTATATGAAAAAAATTATTCAAAAAATACTAATTTTTTTTGGCGTTTCGAACCTAGCAAAGTGCAATACTAAGAGGCTTATCCCTACACCTGAATTTTTTTTTATTGATATGCTAAAAGATGGTACCACCCCTGAAAAAAAAATACAAGAATTACAATGAACACAGATGCAGATATTTTGAAACATTCATTGAAATGCCATATGCTTTAGAATCACCTTTCCACTTTTGTCTTCCACATGCTTCTTGGCTGGTTCAGTCAACTTAGTTCACAAATTTAAATTTCTCAATCAATTTCGACTCATTTGCATTGTTAAATACTGACAGTATACAACATATTACATAGAACAACAACTTAAAGTTTTAGCAAAAGCTTCAAAAGTCATGCACATTCGAAATTCTACCTCTATAAATGGTTTAGAGTGACTTTAAACTATCAGTCTCAGAAACATAAAATGCTCTAAGTTGCTCTAAACCCCTAACTCTAAAACAAATTTTTCTACAATTTCCTGCATTTTAAGACAAACCAAAGAGAAAGCTAAGCTAAAACTAAGAATCTCCAAGTGTTTTCCCTGTATGATCAACTTGACTGAGGAGAGTGGACCATCCCTGACATCTTTACACCATGCTCCTTGCTTATGGAATTATAAAGCAGAAATACATTTGAATAAACGAAACAAATCAGATAACCACCAATCAAGTTAGACAAGAATAAGTATCAACCTGCAACTCTTGTACCTGCATAAAGATCACATATAAACCGCATCTCATCTGAAATGACTCATTGTTGCATTTTTAGAAGCAAAATCATCAACTATATGTTCAACATCAATAGCTTTCATCATATTCTTTTCAATACTCAATATTGCTAATCTATTCAACCTGTCTTGAGTCATAGTTGTTTGCAAATAAGATTTTATCAACTTTAATTTTGAAAAACTTTTTTTTTCAGAAATGCCATTGTAATAGGTATAGTCAATAAAATCCTATAAGCAACCAAGATATTTGGAAACATATCCATCTTCTTTGCAAAATCCATAACTTTAATGGAGTTCTATGGATTTTCATATTGATGCGCTTCACTTGGTAGCATCTCTTGCAATATTTGTAATTCTGAAAGTAAACTCTTTGCAGCAATTTCACAATCCTCACCATGTGTCAAAGCATTTTCAAGTTTCAAACAACAATTTTTCATTCCTTCATCATCCAATAAAATCAATAGTGATGCATCAAATAAGAAGCCAAATATAGATTCAAAAAGTTCCATATGTTCAAATCTAATCTTCAATTGAGAAATTGCCATATCAACTAAAACAAGAAAGTAGTATGTTCTAAAATTTTCTTGAGCAGATTACTGTTCTCTTCCTGTACAAACCGCAACGGCTACTCGGGCGTCCCGGCTTGAGGTCGAACGCATTAGTCCTCGCTTTGCTAGATGTCTAGATTTGAAATCCATAAATCCACTAAATATATATACAGTTAAACATCTATAAATTAATAACTTTGGACCGACAAAATTTATTAATTTATCGAGTTACTGATTAATCAATAAATTAATTATTAATTTATAGATTATTAATTTATCAAAGTATTATTTAGTGTCCAGTACCATTTGATGTAGTGACATCAGTCTAAACTTGTTATAGCATTTCAATTGGGACGTCGTGAGTTCAACTAACGATAGACTCAATGTAATATTTCAGTTGTTTGAATGATCAAAAAAAGAAATATTATTTAGTTTCTTAAATATTGTTTTATTTTCTCAACATAAATAATATTGTTGTACTTTGTTCAATGTACTAAATTGTCAAATTTATTACGTATGTATCATAATGATGTACTACATTATTCAACACATTACGTACATTAGTTCGATGTACTATATCATATCATTTGATGAAAATTTCATAAACAAAACTCTATTTAAACAAACAAAAATCATTGTCACAAAACCCATCAGAGACACAACAATGACTTCTAATCTCAAATGTGTATAAAAATCGACAATAACGGATGAAATGTGTAAAACATTGTGCGATAGTACAACAAAGATAATCCAGTTAGCTAGCACTCAAAAGTAATAGCACTCAAAAAAGTAATTGCAACAATTGACTCATTTTTTATGAAATCCTCATAAATGAATAATTAATTCTATGTATTAAGAATTCTAAATTTTTTCTTCTTTGAAGTAAGGGCCGATGCGACTGCCCTCAAACCTTGATTAATCAAACCTTAGAATACATTTGGGTGGTTGGGGTGGGGGGGGGGGGGGGGGAGGGTAGGGAGGGGACATAATACCTATACCCCATATTACAAAGCATATCACGAGGATCTCTTGAGATAATAACAAAAGCCTCAACTACAAACCTATAATCTAAAAAGCACCGAATAACTTAGAGTGTATGACTGACAACTTTATTCGCTTTACATTTGTGGTGATATAACAGAAAAGATAACTTTATTCCAAAGAAGCATCATGACAAATAAATCGGCTTTCCCACTATGTTTCCACCATAAGGTAGATATGATAACACTAAGTTTCATTCTATCATTAGGAGGCAACGACCATTTGACTAAACAATGATTATTAATTTATATATTGATTAGGGTATATGTGAATTCTCATATTTGTATTATCTTTTAGCGAATCATTAATTTAGCACGTTGTCCCTAACTCGGGACTGACAAAAATTGTTATTTTAGCGAGGTTATTAATTAATCGAATATTAAATTATCAAGGTTCTATTGTAGATGAGATCTTGAAATTTAAAACCATTTGAAAAATTGGCATACAAAATCATATTTTTATAATTTTAAGGAAAACTATGCAATATACAAATTCACCTTCAGATCTATGTTTTTCTTATCAATGTGAGTCATGGCACAATATTAGTAGTAGAATGTAATGTAATTATGGTAGTTAGCACTTACCAACTGTATACTTGAATCCTCCATATATATATACCTCCAATATGAGATGAATAACATATTAGATAGTTTATTCTCATCCTTGAGAACTTTGTCTCTTTGTTTTTGTTTTTTTGTTTTTTGACAGGTAAAGCCATACGGCAATTTCATTGATACTCAAGCTAGAATGACACGGATACATGTCTTCCTTTACCAAACATTTAGACAAGTTAAAGACTTGATATGCTAGCACCATTCATTACAAAGATTTCGTTCACTTATTTCTAGCATAAAAGCAAGAAATACTAGACACACAAATGCTTAGGTTCCTAACAAAAGGAAATACTGTAAATAGACTAGCTAAATACTTAAACTTAGACTAAAGCAAAAAACCTTAGTCCAAGTTTAGGCCCAAGCACCCTTAAATGGACTCAGCCCAATGTCCAAAAACACAGGGTAGCCCTGCCTGCATCCACCAAAACCCTCCACCTTCAGCACCGCCGCAACACCGTCGAGCACGCCGCCGCCACGACCACCGCGAAGCCCTAGAATCCTCCATCCACGTCGTTATGCACCGAATAAGACAGATCCAAACATCTTCCTCGCCATGACTGCACGCCACGACTCCTTTCTTCAATCTGCCCCAATCCGACTTGCTTCGCCGTCGACGCCCGGAGGACCGAAGAAACTTCAGGATCGTGCCACCACCGCGACTCAAAGGTTGGAAGAGACGACCACCTTCCCTGCACAAGTCTGCAAGCCGAGATCCCTTTGCTTCAAAACCCCAAGCCAAAAACCATAGAAGAAACTTACTTGGCAATTTGTGACAGGACCCACCCCGGATTTCACCCTGAAACCCAAGGTAAATCCTGCGGGGTCCACCTTCAAGGAAAATTTACCGAAAATTCGGCAAAACCTTCCTTGAAAATGGACAACCCTTACCTGAAAAATTCAACTTAACACTTCTATAACCAAACGAACCAGCCTCAACACCTGGAGCCTTCCTGCTCCCCAAGATCAACACATCTCCCAATAACAATTACTCAACTCTAATAACCCCACAACCAAGAATAAGGACTATTAACAATTTACTATTGGGTTTTCAGAGCATATCTAAAGTTGAACGAAAAACAACGAATAAAGAATATGCGGAAGCAGCCTCTGACTATGCCTCAACTCCATGTACGCTCGACCTCACTTAGACTGAGCCTGCAATCTGAGCATTTAAAACCAAAGGGTCCAGGGGAAAGTAATTTAAAAACGTTAGAGTGAGTGGACGAAAATAAACATAAGATAAGAAACCAAAATGTAAATATTTTCCCACTTTCCAATATGCCATAAATTCGTTGCATGCAAATGTTAACAAAAATCTTTCGTAAAGAAAATCCCAAGAAGACGGACTAGCCCCGCTAGTCAAATTAATGACAAAGATAAATAATAACCTTCATAGAAGGAAGGTACCAAAACAAGGGACTAGCCCCGCTAGTCAAATCAACAATGATAAATAAGAAACAGCTATAGCCATACAAGTGAGCCTCCCAGACTCGGTTGCCTCCCAGGCAATAATACTCCCATACTCCCTACACCTTCAGGTTATGATAACAGAGAGGAGTAGGGCTTGCGTGATGTCGTCGACTACATCACATCACCCGAAGGCGGAAAGGGCTTGAGTAACCCCACTCAAAACGTGGAAGTTACATCGCCTCGAAAGGCGGAACGACATGCTAGCATGAATAATAACGATCCAACAAGTATGGCATAAATAAAGAAACATAATTCATGTGAGTTTCCCCGAAACTCATAATTAAAGCATAAGTACGATTCCCAACCGTACTCAAAGAATTCAAAGAGCATAGAAACTAATTAAATTCAATGACATGTCCCACACGTTAAAATGCTCAATGAAATAAATAACTTCAATGATTATCATCTTTCAAAAAAACCAAATTATATGCAAATCAGTATAATACCTTAAATCCAAAAATCATAAAGAAAATCCACACTCAATCTCTTATTATCAATCCGAGCTCAAATCCATAAATTATGACCAACATTTAATCCATGCATCAATCTCGAATAAGTTCCAAGATCATTTCATATACCGAAGTTATAATATATGCTCGGAAAATAAAATACTAAATTATAAAATCTTGCATGCATATTAATTAAAACCAAAATGTCCACTCACAGATTTAGGCCTAAGCCTGACGAATTCCGTATCACTGCTCAAACGAGGTTCCCTTTGTATCCTGGCACAATAAATATGCTTACTACCAAACTTTAATTCCGGAAAATAATTACGTGAATAAAAATATCTAACTCTCTTCCGTTTAACCCTCTACTCTTATTAGGGTTAAACTCACCGGATTCACATCAAACTTGATAACACCAGTTAATTAACAAGGCACCCAAACCAAAAACTTTAACGTACAAGTCCAAATCCCAGCAACTTATACAAAGTTCAACTCACCTTTCTATTCAATCATTCATAGTTGGCTCCTTTATTTACTCTTTGCATCCATAGCAGAACAACAAGGTAGCTAGTCTGATCCATCTTCCTTACTGCCATTCCTTCATCACTTCACCAAAATATCAACCCACATACCAATCTCAATAATCTCAGCCTCAAATTCAATTACACCCAACCAGGAAATTATATTCCAAAGCTTCTATCAATATCAACATACATAATTTGAAACCCAAAAGCATCATCACCGCTGCCATGCACAGCAGCGCGCACGGCAGTCCTCCACTGCCAAAACCTCACTTTCTCCAAAACTCAACCAAATACAATTCCAAGCATATAAACAGGTAGAGCTCGACGAGTAGATGAAGATTGATACCTGAGCCAAACCTAAAGCTCGCCGGAATCCGTCGAAATCTCGCCGGAAAAATCCCAAAACTGCTCCTCTTCGATTCTCCCTCCTCCGAGCTTCTCTTCGAAAACCAGGAACATGGAAAGGTTCCTGAGATCGAGATGAAGCTATCCATACCAGTGAGAGGCGTCGACGCTGCCGGAATCGAAGACTCACCGGCAAACACAGCCTCTCCTTCTCCACTTCGAATCTCTCACTCCAGACTTCTTATTTGAAAATCAAGGGCATGGACATGACCACGAGAACGAGAGGAAGCTGTCGCTACCATTCTTTCTGCTCGTCGTCGCCGAAAAACGGAGAACCAGTCGGGTTGACCCGCTGACTCTGTTCCGGTCGGGGATGACCCGGTCTAGGTCTGAACTGATTTCTTTTTTTTTCCCCTCCTTTCCCGAACCTTCCTTTCCTCCTTTTAATTTGTTGCTTAGGTCGGTTTAACCGACCCCTCTAGAACCTCCCTCTTTCTCTTTTATATATATATCATTTACCGAGATAGTAACTTCCCTTTTTTAGACCATAACTTCTTCATACGAACTCCGTTTTAAGCATGCCGCGTGTCCACAAACTCCGTTTAACATCCTCTACGACTTTCATGAAGAAAGTTTTCTCGAATTCCAAACGGAAGAAAAAGTCAACTTTTGGAGTCTTAAATAGTAAACGGTTACTTAAAACGGTAAAATGTCAAAGTAACCCAATAGTAAATAACTGTAAATTGACTTAAGAACCGGGATGTGACAATTTGTAGATCGCGTCCGGTAGCCGCAACTCGACATCGCCAAGGCCTAGAGGCCAGCCCCAACCGAGATTGACCACCGGACGAGATGGGTTCGGGAGTGGAAGCCGCCGCTCTTAAGGTTCAGGAGGAGAACTCTTTTGTTGTTAGAAGAGAACGAGATTTTTTTCTTTGTAATCTAGGTTTTGAGTCTCTTTGTTTTCTTCTTTCAGAATGAAGAATTAATTCAAAAACCCCATTATTAGGGTTTATTTCTTCTTGCTTCGATGTCCGTTCAAGAACGACTCAATCGTCTTCTACTTGGATTTCAATACTCTCAGACCGGTTTCTTGGCATGAGATCTAAATGAAACAACATTATTGAGGTTTGTGGCTTTACAGATGCTGATTGGGCCGGAAATATCACAAACAGGAGATCGGCGCGGCATCAGGTCAATTTACCTTTGTGAGAGGTAATTTGGTTGCATGGAAGAGTAAGAAATAAAAAGTTATGGCATGATGTAGTGTTGAGGCTGAGTATAGAGGTATAACTCATGGAGTGTGTGAATTGTTATGACTGAGAAATCTGTTACATGATTTGGGTTTCAAACTCAAAAGTACAAGGAAGTTGTTTTGTAACAATAAGGCATCTATTGATATATCACAGAATCCGGTACAATATGCTCGTACTAAACATGTGGAGGTTGATCATCACTTTATAAAAGAGAAGCTAGACGCAAATATTATTAGTTTCTATTTTGTTCCTACTGAAGAGCAACTTGCATATTCACTAAAAGAATATCCAAGAAGACGTTTTATGACTCACTAAGCAAGTTGGACATGGTTAATGTGTATGCGCCAACTTGAGGGGGAGTGTAAATGTGAGTCATGACACCATATTAGTAGTAGAATATATTGTAATTATGGTAGTTAATACGTACCAATTGTATACTTGTAATTTCTCATATATACCTCCAATGTGAGATGAATTAATACATCAGACAGTTCATTCTCATCCTTGTTATATTTGATTTTCCTGTACCGGATTTGTCTTATACAGCAAACCTGGTCGACTAGTCTAATGATGTGTTCATATTATCCTATATTTATATGCCTCCTAATCTTCATATTTGTGTTTAGTGTTGGTACCACCATTGGCATGGCTAGTATACTATGCCACCAAGCATAAGTAATGCCTTCGTTGTGGTCCCACGAGCTATAATGAGACCTGACCACGACATACATCTTGAAGCCTAACATACAAGCTACGTAACAGTACCCAGAAGTCGCCAAAAGCTTACTCGGAAGTCACATTCTCGGCCTCACCAACATGTCCTCTCACAACACTTTGAAGACTAGAATAAGACTCTTGTCCCACATTGGAAAACATGTAAAGGAAGGAGCCTCATTCTCCTATAAAAAGGGACTCCTTCCCACTTATTCAACACAACAACAAACACTTGTAATACTTTGGGTGGTCATTTAAGGCTCCCAACACATAGTAGCATCTTAAGTAGATGTAGCCTTGCCCACCGATGGCAAGGTGAGCCACTATAAACTTTGTGTCTCGTTATCTCTAAACCATTAAAAGTGTCTTGTTATCTCGTTATCTCTAAACCATTAAACTTTGTAGGTTGTCAAATGTGTCGAAAATGGTTATCATAGCCATATCATTATCCATATTAAAAGGCGCAAATGCGTCCATTCATATCTTGCTCTTGGTAAAAACAATGATTTTTGTTGTTGTTGAGCAAACCGATCAACCAATGCTTGCCAAAACTCAAGCAGATCTTTCACCATTAGATACTTGTCTTTCAGACTCTTGTCAAGGCCACATCGATTATCATTGATCCAATTATGTTGTTTAGAACTTCATGTTCATAAGAAATAAATATCAATATCAAAACTTCAGGTTCGAATCTTGTGAACAATGAAAATCATATGTACATGCACAAACTTGGTTTATTCAAACAATTAGAATTGCAAGTCTAATGTAATATTTGAACTTCAGGTTCATAATCTCGAAAATTTCAGTTCGATTATTATTAGCGAAACTTTTGGCTCACTAATATAAGCAATTGTAAACATAGAATTGAACAATATAAATAAAGTATATATGTAGACAAGATATAATCAAAATAGAAGTGCACTCATAGATCGTGAGTATAAATAATAGACAACAAAATTTGTATCAATATCTCATAGATCATCATGGAGTTCATATAACGGAACGAGCGATAACGTCTTATAAACTAAAAAATGAGATAGAGAGAAAAAAGAAGAACAAAATGTAGGAGGAGGAAGAAATGTTTATTTCATTCTCATTAGACCCTTTTATATAGGAGTAATGTTTATGTAGTCGGTTGTGCATGAAACAACCTCCCAAGCCCGTAAACCAGCAGGCATTCCATCACAACTGAGGCCACCTTGAGGTTCCTGCCTATAAGCAGGGTGGGCCGGGTCCATCTTTGATGGTTACGTTGGGCTTGGAATGACTGCAGAAGGCATAGGGAAGTCTACATTTGAAACAACAGACAAGGGTGGAAGTCCCACATCGGTTTCCAACCGAAGTAAACCCACGCTGGGCCATAAATACGGCCCAGCCACCAGCTTGTCAGGAATCATTAAATACCCAAATAATTACATTCTATTGGCAAATACTGACTTAAGCTTCGGAGGAGGAAACACCGGAAGCCCCCGGTCATCCTTTTGTTTACAAGTCAACGGGAGGATAGCCAGTCACTCATCAGACACGCCAACCCTATCCAAGATTGTACATAAACATTTAGCGACGTATGTGGAAATCTTTACTAAAAGTCAGCGTGACTCGATGGCTGAGCTAAGCGAGCAGCAAGATCAGGTAGTGGTAAGGGAAGAACAAAGGGAACCGATAATCGGAAGGACCCCGGAAAAGGCAGGGGGAAGTTCACAAATCACAAGGAGAGCCCACGGAGAAGAAACACTGAAGGGAGTGGCGCGAGATCTCAGTCGCCAAGAGGTAGCCGAGATGATGGAGGGGATGAGGGCCTAAATCACTCGGCTGGAGCAGCAAAGAGTCAGGGATCAGGAAGAAGCTTCTAGGAGGGAGCACAGATTGGAAAAGGAAAACTCCACGCTCATGAGCGCGTTAGCCCGAGGAATAGAGCATCGAGAAGCGCTGGATCGGGCCACCGAGTCAGACCGGGCGGCCACGTCACAGCAGACAGGCTCTCGGCCGGGAGCAAACCATAGGACTGTGCACCTAGGGATGAACTTGTTCCCAGACGAAATGAGGGACGAGGGACCACCCCCTTGCCTGAGCAGATCCCGGAAGCCCAAGCCAGAAGGCTAGGAGAGATGGAAGATAACATAAGAGCTATCCGGGATAGCATGATGAGTTTGGCAGAAAGAATCTCGGATGCCGACAGAAGAGGGGCACGTAATCCGACCCGCGCGAGTTTCGAAGAAAGGGGGGACAGTTCACAAGAGCAGTCACCCAATCCGTCCAGTCGAACACAGCCAAACTGTTGAAACTTAGCTATAATGGGGATCGCGATCCTCATCTTTTCCTTGATAGTTTCAAGTCTCACACGAACGCCAAAGGGTACTCGGACGCAATATGTTGCAATATGTTCCAGGAAACCTTAGCAGGAGAAGCACTTAGTTGGTTCTACAATCTCTCGTCGAACTCAATTGATTGGTTCCGGCAGCTGGCTGATAAGTTTGTCAACAAGTTCATCCTAAGGACGAACGGGCAGAGCACCGCCCAATTGCTCAAAGTGAAGCAAGATAGGGGAGAGGAGCTGAAAGCTTTCGTGAACCGCTAACAAGGAGCAACAGCCAGAGTCAGGAACTTTGATAAAAGGGTTGCAGAGGAAGCGTTCATTCAAGGGTTGCTTCCTGGGAAGTTTTTGTATGCAGTAAAAATCAAAAATCCTCAAGGCTACGATGAGCTGATGGAAATGGCGATCCGGCACGCCCAGGCAGATCATGATACTTATGGGGGGACCTCGGTCGGGAAGAGGAAGGTCGAAGGGAGAGAAGGAGGTTCGCTGGTGCAAGTAGTCTAGGAGGTAAGAGCTTGGACGGGAGAGCAAGAGCCGAACTCATACTCTTCTGGAAAGAGGCACAAGGAAAGGAACAGGAGGAAGGCAGGGAAGCAATATAACGCGCAAGGGAAAGCAAAGGGCCCATATCGGGATACCGGGTATACCAAGACGGCATCAGCAGCTAAAGAACAATTCTCAACGCTCAATGCCACCTACGAGGCAATATGGAATGAGAACAAGTCTGTCATTCCGCTCCCCCTGCCAGGAAGTTCCCCGAGTCCTCGAGGCTCACTAGAGGAGACGCAGGAAAATTTTGTGGGTACCACGGCGAGGCAAGTCACCAAATAAATAACTGCATAGAGCTGAAGAGGGCGGTTGAGGGCCGTGTGAAAGAAGGAAATATGCAGCAATATGTGCCTGACAAGAGGCACGTAGGGGCAATCAAAGTGTATGGGACAATAAAAACCATCCTTGGCGAGTCCCGTATAGATAATAGAAGCAATAAAACAAAAAAGCAGTGTATATGAAGAAGGGATGACTGAGAGGTTTTCACTTTTGGAAGTAGCAATATCAGCAAGTAACCACCGGTTAGAAGTCAGTTACCTTCCTAGAAGAGAAAGAGGAGGGGGTAACGCCGCACGAGAACCCGTTGCTGATAACGTTGCAACTTAGTCACTATATCACGAAGAAAATTTTGGTTGACACGGGAGCTTCCGTCAACGTACTATTCAGGAGTGCCTGGAAATGATTGCATCGAAGGAGTAACAAGTTGATATAAGACCATGAGTCGTTAATCAGTTTCTTGGGCGATGTCGTTCAGCCCCTCAGATCAGACAGCTTTGGGGTAAGCATGGAAAGCCGAGAGGGAGTCGCCTGGGCAACGGTGGAATTTATCATGGTGGACTGTGAGTCATTGTACAACGGGATCTTGGGAAGGCCTGCCTTATGGAAGCTGAAATCGTTTGTCGCCGGCCACATGTTGATAATGAAAGTCTCAACCCCAACTGGAGTTATTCCGATCTGGGGAGATCAGGGGGCGGCAAGGAGTTGCAGTACAATAGACAACTAGAGGAAAAGGTCGGAGGTCCTGTCAGCAAGTCAGGTTGTGGTTTCCCCCTCGGATCCATATGTGGATCCCAGAGATGATACTGACTTGGACGAGGAACGTCCGGGATTTGAAGGAGAAACATAAGTGGTGTCAGTCTCAGATGAGTTCTCCAATCGGCAAGTAACCATAGGGACGAGACATGCACCTAGTGTACGAGCGGCACTAGTTGAATTCTTGAAGAAAAATAGTGGGGCGTTTGCTTGGACGTACAAGAATATGCCTGGGATATCGAGTGGCATAAGCTAGGGATCGAGAAGGGTTTCTCTCCCGTGAGGCAAAAGCGAAGGACGTATAAGCCAAAAAAGTATGAAGCAATGAAAGGGGAAGTGAAAAAATTGATGGACATCAGGTTCATAAGAGAGGTTAGGTGCCCCGTTGGCTGGCCAATGTGGTCATGGTTCCAAAAAAGTCAACGGGACAATGAAGGATGTGCGTGGATTATTCAAACCTTAACAAGGCATGCCCAAAGGATAGCTTCCCGCTCCCACGCATAGATCAGTTAGTGGACTCCATGTCTGGGTTTGAATTGCTGAGCTTCATGGACGCTTACCCGGGTTATAACTAGATAAAGATGGACCCGGGGGATAAGGAACACACAGCTTTCACAACAGACATGGGGCTATATTGCTACAAGGTCATGGCCTTTGGATTGAAAAATGCAGGAGCAACCTACCAGCGGCTGATGAATGTCATGTTCGCCGAGTACCTTGGGAAGATAATTGAGGTATATGTCGATGACATGCTGGTCAAGAGTCTAACGGCCGAAGAGCATGTGGGGCATCTGGAGAAAGTCTTCAAGGTAATACTAAGGTACGGGATGAGGCTGAACCCTCAGAAATGCATATTCGGGGTGACCAAAGGGAAATTTCTGGGCCACATAATCAGCAAGAGGGGAATAGAAGCCAACCAGTAGAAGATCCAAGCAATCTTGGATATGGAGAGGCCCAAGGAAAGAAATGAAGTGCAGTAGTTGTCTGGGAAGATCGTCGCCCTGGTGCTGTTCGTATCGCAACTCACGGATAAGTGTGCCCCTTTCTTTCGGCTGTTGAAAGACTAGTGGTGTAAGGAGATAGCATGGGGACTCGAGTAGGAAAAGACTTTCAAGCAGATAAAGCCATACCTCACGTTCGCTCCAATTTTGTCAAAACCGATCCCGGGCGAGATGTTTTACTTGTACCTTGTGGCATCACAGACGGCGGTCAACTTGGTGCTAATACGAAAAGAGTCTGATATCGAGCATGCAGTGTTTTACTTCGGGAAGAGATTTACACCTGCCGAGAGCAGGTACTCGGACGTTGAGAAATTAGCTCTAGCACTCATCGTGAAAGCAAGAAGGTTCAGGCACTACTTCCAGGCACACTCAATAACCCTTTATACTAACCACCCCTACGGCAGATCATGCAAAATCCAAAGATCAGCGGGAGGCTGGTAAAATGGGCAATAAAGCTGGGAGAGTTTGATATACACTATCGGCTGAGAATAGCTATCAAGAGCTAGGCAGCAGCCGACTTCATATCCGAGCTCACACCCATGAAAGTTGTGGGGAAGTCGTCCGAGCTCGCGCCCTCGGAAGTGATGGGAGAGTCATCTGAGGCCAACCAGGAGGGAAGTGATCCCAGGGCGGCCAAGGAGGAGCACAGTGAAGTCACTGGCACCACTTTGGAAGCTTTTTGTTAACACTCGGTGATGAGAAATAAAAGTGGGGTGGGAATAATATTGGAGACCCCTGATGGATTCAAGCATGAGTATGCCTTGGAATTTCAATTTAAAACCTCAAACAATGCGGCCGAGTACGCAGCTTTGATTGGTGGAATGCAGCTCGCCCAAGATATTGGCGTGGAGAGAGTAGAAGTGTTCAGTGATTCACAGCTTGTTGTAAATCAAGTCAACGGGAGCTTCGTAGCCAAGGAGCCTCAGTTGAACTCCTATCAGGCACTGTCCAAAGCCTTCATGCATCGCTTCAAGTCAGCCTCCCTTTCTCACATTCCGCGAAAGGACAATAGTAATGCAGATGCTCTTGCCTGGCTAGCTACCGGAAGGCCTGGAAAAGGAAGAAAGAAAGCAAAGATTGAGGTGTTAAGAAGCCCGAGCATAAGTAAAACCATCTCGGAGATCTTTATGGTCGAAGCGGACCCGGAGAGCCTACATTGATAGACACTATAGTCGAGTTCATGAAGGAGGGGGTGCACCCGGAGGACAAGCAGCAAGCACGAAAATTGCAATCGAGATGTGCTAGGTACACACTCATGAACGGGAAGCTGTATCGCAGAGGTTACAGTTTCCCAAAACCTGAAGTGCGTAACAGAAGAGGAAGGTGAGGCGATTATGGAGGCAATACATGAGGGAATGTGCGAGAATCATTCTGGATCCCAGTCATTGGCACATACGGCGCTTCGAATAGGGTTTTTCTGGCCCAACATGGGTGACATGGCGGATAAGATGTCAGGAGGGTGCTACAAATGTTGTTTGCACGCTAACGAGACACATTCCCCTCCTATTGCTCTATCAATCCTGTTGTCTCCCTGACCTTTTGTACAGAGGGGTTTGGACCTCATCAGGATACTGTCAATGGCACCAGGGCAGTTCAAGTACGTGATAGTGGCAGTTGACTATTACACGAAGTGGGTAAAGGCGGAGCCCCTGGGGAAGATGACCATCGAGTGTGTGAAGAACTTCCTAATGAAGAACATATATTGTAGATTCGGGGTTCCGGGGACAATCGTCACGGACAATGGAACACAATTCAACAATGAGTTCACGAAGGGAATGGGCACCGAGATGGTCTTCACATCGGTGGCACACCCATAGACCAATGGTCAGGTGGAGGTAGTCAATAAAATCATTAAAAATCTTTTGAAGAAGAAGTTAGATGACGCCAAGGGTATGTGGGCGCAGAAGCTACAGGAAGTATTATGGGCAATCAGAACCATGACAACAGAGGCAACGGGAGAAATGCCTTTCAGTATGGCCTTTGGCATAGAGGCTGTCTTGCCAATCGAGATGTCTATACCGTCGGGAAGGGTCGAGAACTTTGATACCATAACCAATGAGGAAGTCCCCCGATTGAACATTGACCTCATCGAGGAGAGGAGGGAGAGAGCGGACCTGCACAATCAAGTATATAAGCAGAGAGTTGCAGGCCATTACAATAGTAAAGTCAGGGCCTGGACGTTGGGACTAGGGGACTGGGTAATGAAGAAAATCATGACCAAGACGGCGGCTTTGCATCCAACCTGGGAAGGGCCGTACGAGATAATTGAAGAGGGCAGCCTAACAACTTTCTTTCTTCAAGATCAGGATGGGATAGTCATCGAGCGCCCCTGGAAACAGAGCACCTGAAGTTCTACCAAGTGTGAAAGTGGCCGAGACCCATCTTTGTAAAATGTATATGTATAAGTATTGTTGCCCCCGGGGAGAACAACAAGTCCCGAAGGATGCCTCCATTCGTTTTGAAAGACTTAATATAGGAATGGGGAAGTTGAATTCAAATTCTAATGATAGGTAATTCACGAGAGGCATAAGTCAATAAAATCCCGAGTAATATCGAACGAGATAGGTAATTCATGAGAGGCATAAGTCAATAAAATCCCGACTAATATCAAACGGGATATGTAATTCACGAGAGGGATAGGTAATTCACTTGAGGCATAAGATCAAAAAATCCCGAGTAATATCGAACGGGATAGGTATCCACCGAGAGGCAAAAGTTATTGAAATCCCCAGTAACACCGAGTGGGATAGGCATAATACAAATTATATATAACACAGGAGGTATAAACAACAAAGATGGATAAGTCATAATATATCAAAACCCTGAATGCCGGAAGTATACCACCAATGAGTATTTACAAAAACACCTGGGATGTATCATCACCGGGGTAGGCCACAAGGCCATTGTCTTACAAAAGGCAAAAAGGCAAATTACAACTTATGCCTCGCGGGGATCCTCTTCCTCATAAGCGGACGACTCGGCCAGGTTGTCGTGGCCATCAGCACCTTTCTCAACAACCTTCACGGACGGTTGTCCTCAGGCTCCTTCTCGACAGCTGCCTTGGACTTTGCTTCCCTCTCCCTGGCCTTCTGGGTAGTGAGCAGATCAGCAGTCATCTTTTCCTTGGCCAAGTACCCAAGGCGGCTCCATTCACCAAACTTCTCGGTGATGCCACCTTCCCGGGCTACCTTGAGCATGGCCTTCAGCTCGTTCGAATCCTTGAACTTGGCAACGGCAAACTCGCCTTGAGCGGGAATCTGGCCCTGCATATCGACTATTTGGTCATCCCTCTCTTTCAATTTGGACCGCAGCTTCGCGTTCTCCCGCTGAAGCGCGTCTATATCGCATTCCAAGGCGACCACTTGTTTAGCCTTTCCCTCCAGCTCTTTGGTATGAAGACTCAGTTTGGCGAACTTGTTGGCCAACGAGAGTTTTTCCTTCCTCTCGGCCTCCAGGTCCTTCTCCATCTTCTTCTTCTTGGCCCCGAGATAGCTAATCTGGTCGTTCACGCTGGCCAGGCGCTCCTTCATCTCGTTGGTGTCCTCGCTAGAGTCAATAGCGTAGACAGCAAATAGAGCCTGCAAACATAAATAAATTTAGCACAATAACCCGGACAGTAAGGCACCATAAAGGATAAGCTTACCTTCATCATTGCCTCCCGGGCGTGCTGTCGGTTCTTTTGAGGAGGGTTGGACCCGATCTTGATCCGATCCAGCTTAATGCCCTTCAGGTCGCCAACCATGCTGCGGATGAACTTTTCGTCGGCACACCCGTACTCGTCTAGTATCTGCCGAATGGGGGTCTTTCAGATCTGAGTAAGAGTGGGAGCAAGGGCACTCAAAGTTACCGGGTTGTTGGCCGACGATCCTGTCGACTTCTGCTTCTTCCGGGGTGGGGAGGCGCCAGACACACTCAGACCAGTCAAAGCCATCCCCTTATCCCGCTGCGACTTTGACTTCTTGGGCGACGGCTTCTTCTTCTTCTCGCCCAAGTTGACGTTGACAACGTCACCAGTCCTCCCGAACGCCTCTGTGTCAAGGGGCAGCTTCCCGTACCCTTCGTCGAGAATCTCCAGGAGCACGGGAATTTCTAGAACTCGGGCGGTAGAGTCCGCAAGATTCACTTTAGTGTGTGCAACAACATTCCCAACCTCCAGGAGGTCTCTCAGCAAGTCCAAGTCCGCATCCATGTCGCGCGGGTGTGACAGACGGGGTTTACGCTTTGGAACCTTAGCTGCCAACAAATGCAACAGTCAGTAAATAGAAAGTAGAGAAAAAGCGCAAGTATAAACAGCAATAAAGAGACATTTAACCGGGAACCCCATCAAGCATTCGGCCGAGTTCACAGTGAACTAACACGCCCCACCGGGTCAAGTTGTATGAGCTGCGATCCTCGTCTGAGGGCCAGGTCGTAAATATCCGGGAAATCTATCGCTTCTCGATCTCGGTCAGCGAGAAGGATTGATCCTGGATATACCTAAACCGGTTAGGAGCAACGTATGTGGGGCGGTTCCTTTGCTACCAACCACCGGCAAGCACGACCTTCGACCGCCAGTTGTTGTTGATAGACGTAGGAAGATCCGTAACAGGAGGCAAGTAATCCCGAGCGAAGAACGAAACGCCCCCGCCACAATTCTGCTTCTTCGAGTACGAGAGGCGGTAGAGGGCTCGAAACTCATTGATAGTTAGTCATCCCATGTTTGACAAGTAGTACATGTAGCAAAGGGATAGCAACTGATGCCATTGATTGGGGGATCTGCCCAGGAGCTAGCTGAAGCATGCTCAGCAGGTACTGCACGCACTGAGAGAGAGGGAGGGAGAAACCGTTCCTAAACATGTTGTCCTGCACAGCGACGAAGCCGTCTCTCGGCCAGCACGCTAGCTCGCCCTCATAAAGGCCACGACGGGTAATCGTGGGTGGGATCCCCCAATCTTCGTGGAATTGTTCTATCTCGGCCGGGGACATGCTGCTCTCAGGCTCGTCGCACATGGTGCCGTCCTCTAAGATATATCGCCTAGCCGAGCTTGCGATGCTGGTCATCGGGACGCCATGGTAAACCCTGGCGGACCAATCGACATCCCGGGCGGGTACACCTTTGGGTAACTCTATAGGCCTAGTCGAAGATGATTCACCCGGGCGGGATGGTCGACTAATGTACTCCTCCATCCTCTCGTCGTCATCCACTATCGGCCGAGAGGATGTGCTAGCCCCGCTTAAGTCGGTCGTACTTTGGGGATCCATTTACCCCAATATAACAAACCCTAAGATCTATTAGTATGTGCCGCCGGGAGCAAGAGCAAAGTACACAGCTTGACACAGCCTAAACCTATAAATCCTATAAATCCCCTGTTTTACCCAAAAGCATCCCTAGTTTTATCCAAAACCATCACAAAAGTAGCATAATACAGAGAAAGCAAAAACCAAGAACAAAAGCCTTTGTATTTTGTATATACACACAAGTGCAGCAGCATAACGAAAGAAAACAAACAGCGCAGAAACTTACCAGATTTACGACGCTGTAGCAACGCCGGAAACTCGAATGACTAGAAACACCTCGCAATCGTTAGGATCGGTGGTGGCACAGTGTGAGAAACAGAGAAGCAGGCAGAGAGCAGAGAAACATGCAGAGCAACCGGCGAAACAAACAGAAAAGAGAAGCGAAACCAGAGAGAGTGAAACTAGAGAGAGCGACCAGAGTGAGAAGTGAAGACGAAAAAGAGGGGGAAGAGTTTATACAATCGCCTCGATCCACAAACCGACGTATTAAAAACTATTAAACCAAAAACGAGGCACCCCTAGCCATCCGATCAAACCGCAGGATGGTGCCACATGGCTTAAACCGTCGTAGCTTCTTGAAAAAGGAAAGCATGAAGCGACGTGAAACGACGTGCATTAATTGCTTGGCAATTATCCCCAGGAATATCGTGACATCTGGCGCACATGCATTTTATTCACCTGCCACAGCAATACACAAACTTCAAAGTGTAATACCCATCTTGGGTGAGAGTCACCGAAATCGTAAGACCAAGTATCGTAAGACCAAGTGTAAGACCCATCTCGGGTGAGTGTCACCGAGATCGTAAGACCAAGTGTAAGACCCATCTCTGGTGAGGGTCACCGAGATCGTAAGACCAAGTGTAAAACCCATCTCGGGTGAGAGTCACCGAGATCGTAAGACCAAGTGTAAATATATCCTCCTTTTAAAAATGGAGCAAGTGACTTGATAAACCACGGACGACGTTAACACCCCGTCACTCGAGTAGTAATACCGGATATGAAAAGGGCACGCTACCCTTGTCCATGGAAAATATAACACCCGTTTAACCCACGACATGAGTCCGGACTTGGAGGGACTATGGGCGGGACCCATTTGAAATATTCTGGTCTGCGGGCTCATTTTAGCAAGTTCTCACTCAAGATGTGTCTTGAACGAGAACTTTGGGGTACTTGTAGTCTGTTGTGCATGAAACAATCTCCCAAGCCCGTAAACCAGCAGGCATTCCACCATAACCGAGGCCGCCCCGAGGTTCCTGCCTATAAGTAGGGTGGGCCGGGCCCATCCTTGGTGGTTACGCTGGGCTTGGAACGACTGCAGATAAGGAAGTCTACATTTGAAATAGCAGACAAGGGTGGAAGTCCCACATCGGTTTCCAACTGAAGTAAACCCACGCTGGGCCATAAATACAGCCCAGCCACCGGCTTGTCAGGTATCATTAAATATCTAAATAATTACATTCTATTGGCAAATACTGACTTAAGCTTCGGAGGAGGAAAGACCAGAAGCCCCCAGTCATCCTTTTGTTTACAGGTCAACGGGAGGATAGCCAGTCACTCATCAGACACGCCTTCGGCTTCTGCAACCTTATTCAGGATTGTACATAAACAATTTATATTGTAAGAACGTAAGTAATAAGTATCTACGTAATCATCCATGTATATTATAATATTTACAATAGATATAAAACATAAAAACAAGATAATCGTAACACACGTTGTTTAGAATAAAAGGAATAAAGCAGAGAGAAGTTGAGAAGCAGCAAAAGAAATGGCGGCAGCAGTAGCAGCAGCAGTTGTTGGAGTCCCAACCCTCTTCCACCACCTCCTCCACCACCCACCACCCCGTTCCTTTTTCCTCATCTCCAGCACCGCCATATCCAAACAACCACAACTACGACGCCTCTTGTGCCACTCCCTACCTTCCACCAAAGCCTCTTTGCAACAACAACAACCAACCCAACAACTTGATGAGAATGCCCAGATGGGTTTGGACTCTGAAAATGGTGAGGAAGGTGAGACAGAAGCTGGGAAACTGGATACTAACGACGCTGCACGAATGAACTTAGACCCTTCTACGGTTTTGAAGAGAAACCGGGTCGACCCGGTGGACCTTCCGACACTTACGGTGAGAGAAAAGAAGGAGTTGGCGTCGTATGCTAACAGCTTGGGGAAGAAGCTCAAGTCTCAGTTGGTGGGCAAGTCTGGTGTTACGCCCAACGTTGCTGCTGCTTTTGTTGAGAATCTTGAATCTAATGAGCTTCTGAAGGTACGTTTCACTTTCAACTTCTTTGCTTTATCCTGTTGTCGAAGGAATGTTTACTCGTTTGGTTTCTCATATTATTAGTTAAGGAATGCATGTGTAAAATTGTTGATTACCTTAGTAGTACAAGGTTGTTTATTGTAATGTGTTGGCTTTCTCATTTCCCTTTGAATGTCAATTTCCGGGTGTTTGGTAAATTGATTTTTGAAGTCTCAGAGATTAGAGAGAATCACCAAATAATTTGAAGATTAGGGTACGGGCTCAGCCGAGTTGAGTTAAGTTAATTGAGTAATTGTTCGTAGACACTTAGCTCTCGGAATGTGGCAAAATATAACTCTACGGAGAGTTATTTTCCTGTAGGTCAGTATTCTCTGATAATCAAAGAACTGCAACTTGTCCCAAAGTAGAACAGAACTAGTCATAAAGCTCGACTTCTGTTTTCCATTTATCATGATTTATACTAATTTAGCATTGATAGTTGCCTGAATGAATTCTAACAAGCTATTAAAACTGCATCTATCGTAAGCATCCCTTACAATAAGGTGCTCCCAGATAAGAAGAAACGAGTCTTAAGTTTAGGATGGTTCAGTTATTAGTACAATGTGGTTTGGACAATCCTTCCCCTCCTGAGATACGAGGAACCGATTCCTAAAAATGGGTTATGAGCCTGGTTGAAGCATCACTGAAGTATCCAAGTTGGTTCGAGTGTAAGTTAATGCAACTCCTAAAAATTCTGATATGGAAATCTCCCTAGTAGCCCTGCAATCTTTCTCTCAGAAAATTTGTTGGTGCTGTCTGTATTTCGTTCCATGTGTGTTTCTCTTGTACATTACCAATATACTGTAGTGGACTGAATTATCCTTTGCTCAGAGAGAGAGATTGAAATGTGCTCAGCTAACATTGATTGCCAACTTGAATGTCGTGAACAGGTTAAAATACACGGGACATGTCCAGAGGAGCTAGATGATACAGTGAAAGAACTGGAGGCAGCAACTGGTTCAGTTGTTGTTGGTCGGATTGGTAGAACAGTGATTCTTTACAGGCCAAGTCTCACCAAGCTGAAAGCAGAGGAGAAAAAAGAGCAGATGCGTAAGATTTTTTTAAAACGAAAGCAGAGATATTCAAGACCAACATCTATGGAATTTCAGAAAAAAGGAAGACCGAGGATGTTGGTGCGTGATAGTCGTGGAAGACCCAAGGTCTAGTTTCTGTCAAATTTTGGTAATGCAACTCTGGACGTGTTAAGAACTGCTTGTACCTTGAAAGCTATGCATGTGTAGAACTATGGAGTTTTCCATGCTAAGGGAATATAAACCAAAAATTTTCTTTGGATCGCTCTGACAGTGTTGTATGTAGCTGACATTAGTGACCAAAATCTACACCTTCGGCAAACTTAGGATGTAAGTTTATGAGTTGATTATTTTGATGGTGATGCTTGTATTATGCTTTGCAAGGACGAAATCAGCATGTACTATTTTAGTATTTACTTCATGTTCTTTGCCATTGCTTCTGAAAATAAAAATTCACTCCCAAAGCATATGTGTTTACATTTCAGAACTTCGTATCGTTCTTTGGTTCAGAGGAAAGGCAAAAATGTATGTTACTAGAAGAATGATTTGTCCTTCTTTAGTAGGACGTCGACCAAAAAGGCTGCATATACGGACCTCACAAGCACACCAATAAGCTATTAGTCTTGGTGATAATCTATCCAGTGTTGAATGAGGGGGAAATATCACAGTATGGTATTACGATAGTACTACCATAATACTATACATCGTTATAGTATTATTATTCAAATCCCCTCCCAGGATAAACAAGTACACAAATGTACAGCCCTGATGGAACGTTGGAAAGAAAAACCAGATCGCCGGACTGGGGGAACAACAGCAAGGTCAGCCAAATGATCTGCCACAAAGTTAGCCTCGCGATATCAAGTGAAACATATGAGCCAAATGCTGCTGAATATCTTCGACCCCTGCTGGTAGTGATTTAAAAGAGCAGTGCGAAGGCCTTCACGTCAAGGCAGTTGCCTCAAGGACTCCGGCATTAACAAGAAATTTACTAGCAGCAACTTGGTCATGCCGTACGTAGAGAGCCATCAAAATCAAGTTTTAAGATGATCCGTATTAAGTGGATACCAGATATATGCATAGGAGTCCTGATACATGCCCGAGTGGTGCGCAGGCTAGCCTGCAGCTACTGTGTTATGATTGTGCTTCTAGCACTCTATTTTGGTGGGACTTTGGCAAAGCATAGTTTCTGAAATCCAGGAGGAAAAAAAAAAAACCAAAAGTACAAGACCATGTTGAAAGAAGAATCGCCTGAATCGGTGCAGGAACTTTGAATGACTAACATGTAAGGTGCTGCTTAGACGACATACTAAATATCGGGACCATCATTGGCTCCACCTGTTCACTGAATCTAGAGGCAGCACCTCCCTTCCACATTTCCACTTCCAAGATCCTTGTAGATAAATGAATAGAGGCAGCCTCATATTACAGATAAAACAAATAGGGGCAGCCTTTTCACCACTAGCTGTGTGCCAATCTTCGATAAAGTAGAAACAAAACATGAATTTTAGTCCTCATCAAGGTGTTACAACTTATCTCAGGTATTCATCTATTTACTACACTAAACAGCTCTGAGCTTTTCCAGTTTATACCGGCTCATATCTTCAGAGTAAAGTACGCCATCTGGGGATATAAGGCGGCATAGAGAGAGGAAAAATCGACTCTGGAAAAGGAGATTTATATTCAGAAGAATTCAAATAGGTAATAATTAGATATGTAAATCCCTAGATGTTTCTTACCCATTGAAACCCTGCCAATGCCCACCAGATGCCTCCTAAACCAAATCCTCTACTGCTCACAAGCTGGTCATATGAAAACAGTGAGGGGAATGCAGTCAGGGCATGTTTAAACAAACACAATAACCGTTGAAGTAAGTTAACACACAGAGAACCAAAACGTACCAGCAATAGAAGTGTACCCAAGGAGAAGCATCCACTCATTGACAGACTAATAAATCTCAGATCTCGTCCAGCCTGAAATAAATAAACACTGCAGTTAGAGCCAAATTTTATACGTATGATATCAAAGAGCTATCTTCATATTTATACATAAACTGAATCCAGTTTGAACTCTTAATTATCAGTCATGAAATTCTGTCCTGGAATTTGGATACTCAGAAAGCAACACATAATTTTAAAAAATTATAGATCTTGTTAATACATCAACATTTTGAATTAGATATAAAGAAGCATGAACGAGCTTTCAGGGACTTTATCTCAAGAGGAAGTTTATATGTACTTCCTCAGTAGGTAATTTCCATGATGGAGACAATCACTGAGTGATTGGCAGAAGGATGTAAATTGCCAATATCTAAGAGAACTGAACACTAACATCTTAGCAAAGGTGTGCCACACCTATTTTCCAGGAAAATCAATACAAAGATGGTTGCCTTTTGTCATGTGCAATATAGGTTTCTTACCAGTGACAAGTCTTGGAAAAGCAAAAAGGAGCGGTATCATCACCATGAATCTGACCTAAGATGGTGAATGGCTGGGTATATTGGTCCCCTTAAGATCAGTATATATTCATGATTGATAAGAAAAATCCCAAGGAACTCTCTCAGACATATTACCATCCATACATGCAAAAATCTCATTCAAGGATACTGACTACTAGATTAATTATCCTTCCATGAGAGCTGTGGCATCAATAACATAGGAGATATAGACTCATAGTTTTCATCAATCTTTGGTCCAAAAGACAAGACAAGGCTCTTAACGTAAGCATGAGAAAATCATAAGTGAAAATAAAAGAAAAAAATACCAGTAATGTTCCCTCAAGGCAGTGAGTCGGGGGCGTTACAGCTAATGCAAGGAAATAAGGTATTAGCACCTTATGCATCTGCATCAACAAAAGATCAAGTATCAAGAGGAATTAACAACTTAGTGAACTTCTCTTTGGTGATAATAAATTTATGTTGAGCAGAAGCCATGGGTCAAACTCAAAAAATCCTATATCAGAGTAGATTAAATGGTTATGATTCTGACTAAAAGTAGTCAACAGTCACAACCAACTGGTTGTAGCTTGGTGGAAAGCTGCAGATATTATAAAATGATATACAATTAAGTGCCATAAAACCCAACTTAATAGTTCCCTTGATGAAGATAATAAAGCACGAATTATAAATCATATGCCAACAAAAAAAATGTAGTTGAAACTATTTAAAAAGAGTTCAAAAGGGACAGAACCAACCTCTAGTACGATATTTTGATCAGGTGTAAAGATATTGGGAAAGAACCATGGAACACATGTTCCAACTATTCCTAACACGGAACCAAGAATAGCTCCGATGATGACAAGTGACTTGAGCAATGTACGGGCCTGTTTCATATCATACGATTTTCAGAAGACAGAACAAACACAAATCAATATAAAATAGATTATGTTAATAGGAATAAATTAAATTATATTCATTGAAAAGTGAGTAGTCCGTACAGTTTACTTTGTTCACATTTCACAACGAAATACACATGAGAACTTAAATCTTTACCAATGTGAGAAGTAAAATGTTAAAACATCAATAACCTTGGGTATGACAAACCTTAGGCAAACTTCGATTCACTCCAAATAAACATTCCGGCATAAATGATTGTGCAGTTTGAGAGAGAGGTTCACCCCACACTGTACACATGCAGAATGTTTGTATCATGACCTAAAGTAAATGTAAATCATCAATACAAATAACAATCACTTATCTCCAAAAAGAAGATCAACTATGGCAACAATTTTGACTGAAACTAACCTGATGAGCAGCCATGGTATGTGTTCCCATAGATGTTGCAAAATAGACAAGGAGAGAGTAGAAAGCCACCTGCACAGAAAAATATCTCTTTTAGAGAATAAAAATATATTCTAATGAAGATTCCAAGTTAAAATATTTTGGTTGCCTAAAGTGATTCAAATGTGATTCAGCTTCTCAAGTCAGGTGGCTTGATGTTCTTTCGACTCCTATTATGATTAAAGTAGGGTTTCTCTTGAAATCCCAATGTGGTTGTCAATAAGCAACCCAAGTCTCTCCCATTTTCTTGACATGGCATGAAGATGTCAATCTGAGACCTAGTCTCAAATAAATCAGTCCTTTTTTATTTTTCAAGAATTGTTCACAATGAATGGGGTAGATAAACAATTTGGAGGATGTAAAGAGCATTTAGGATTGTTGTAGATTAGCAATGAATGTTGAACCGTGAAACAATCGCATGGGTTTATATAAAGGAATTGTAACCTTTGACATCATTGTCACAAATACTGGAGCAGCAAGCCCAAGTACTGTTAGAAATTCCTTGGACGATGGAACAGAAAGGGCATAACCATTGTAACCTTTTTTGTTCAAAGCTTCAATCATCATATATCCTGCAACAACCTAACATACACCGGTTATTTAAGTACTGGAAGCGAAAAACAATGTAGCAATAACAAATATGACAAAATTCAAACCATATATATTCTTTTAGTATCTCCTTCAAACACACCTGTGACACCATAGTTGCCCATGCTGCACCAGCAATGCCATAGCCTAAATAGCTGCACAGGAATACATCACCAACACCATTTATAACACTGGCCACAGCCAAGGCCTTCAAAGGACCCCAAGAATCTTTCATGCCAAGGCTGCAAAACAACTTGAAAATATCAGAGTATGCACACAAAGTAAAAACTGCTCAAAAGTCACAATGTCTTTAACATAGAACTAGAAACTACTGCCAAAAAAATTTCCATACAGCAATAAAGATTTATCGAAGTAAAAATGTGTATTCATGTTTCTTGCTAGATTTTAATAAGCTAAATTTTGTATTTGTTCATATTTACTTATTTGAGTTCTTGATGCCTTGAATGTACCAAACATTCTTTCTCTAGCAGTAACTAAATATAAAAATTAAAAAAAAAAGAGTCGGCAATCCCTATGCTTAAGAGCTATTACTTTAAAATATCCATTATGAAGAGGACCGCTGGAGCTTCTATGATTTAGAGATCACATGTATTTTTACTAACAGTGATATACTAACCTTGCACTCTGAGCAACCCAACCCACAAGGAGTGCCGGCCATGCCAATCCTCGTATCTGCAACAGATATATAGTGTTCATTTACACTTCAAAGAAACCACGACAGATAGAACATCATCAAGATAATTTGACCCATAACAATTCGGTAATAATTTTGGGGTGCACTGTCAATATATGTAGAATTCCTTCGTAAGTTTGGTCTTGTATAGTTTCTCTTTATCATATGGAAGGTCTACATAAGGTAATACCAGTTTATCTTAAATGGTATTTCATTACCATTCAACATCAGTCAAGTTATCTTCACAACTAGGTAAACTTAACTCTTCTCACATGCGCAAACTACAATCTTAGGTATATGTGCACCATTTAAGGTCTAAGAGCAGACGTAATGTAGTGGGGATACTTTGTAGCTCTCTGGTTATGAGAATTCATCCCAATTCAGCCATACCCAACTGGACGGCCTTGAATCTCCCCTCCCCCAATCTCATAATTCTAAGAAATTCTAAGAAAAAAAATGAGCATATTAAATAAAAAGGGAACAATACCATGATAAAGTAGTCTGGGGCTCACAACCAAAACCAATTGGCAATGGATGGAGAGGCCCAAAACCATTATAAACCCACAGGCAAGGTCTCATTTTCCCGATGTGGGATTCATATCTCAACACAATTAGATAGAAAAGGCTTTCATTTTATCAGTGAACCACACCATCTACATAATATTATGGTTTACCAAAATAAAGGGGGAAATTTGAAAGAGTTACAAATAAATGAAGTTCAATGAGAAAGGCACATGAATGATTGAAAAAGATAATGAATAGACACCTGAACATAAGTATTTGCTGCAGTAATAATCTCTGCATTCTTTGATCCAGTAAAAGCTGAAAAGGCATAATTGCATAGGTCATTAATCACCTATGATACTTGTACCCACTCTGAAAACGCTTATCCACTATTTACTACATGATTAAAAAAAAAGACTCACAGAAAGATTGTGAGAGCGTTTAGACATCCTTCTTACCAGTTAGTGCCCTTGAACCGAAGAATATTGTAAATAAAAGCATCAAGAAGCCAGATGCCAAACCAAAAAAGAGCAAGATAGATATCTGATGTTGCACTTCATTCTTGTCCTGTACCAATACTAATTAATCAATATATATATATATATAAAGGGCACACAAGAAAGAGATAAATGTAGCATATTATCGAGCATGAGAACTCACAAGCCTAAAAAAACTAATAGATCTATCAAAACCAATTTTTTAAATAATCAACAGTAAGTGAACACAGTATCAGAACCCAAACAGAATTTTGTTACTGCCTTTGTGATGAAATTTTGGGTCCTAACTTCTGAGCATAAAAGGTAGCATGCGGTTCACAGTCCTCAGATGGCTCTTCCATACAGATAGTGTTAATGTGTGTTAGGCTTCATTTTTTGTTAGCTTGTGTTCTAACTCCTATGAACCACCTTTGGAACAAATGGTGGTACTTTACATTAACTATGTTTTGCTGCCTCAACAAGCAATGGATGGAATGAAGCGTATTAGTTCTTATCACAGAAATTGACATCTAGAGTTTAGCTGCAGTCAACTATATTCAGTCACATAGCATGCAATCAAAATAGCAATATATCTGCTAAAACACGTTAACAAAGACTCAAAGACTAGTTAATCATTTTGACTAGTTAATCATAACTCTTGGACACCTACTGTAAATAGGGCCTCGTTACTTCACTTCATTTTGACAAATTGAGTTAATTGACTCTACCTGGCTGAATACCTTATTTGTCTTACTAAGCCTATAACATTTCTTTAAAATAGCCCACTTTCATTATCCCATCATGACACCCTCGTTTCAATATCTCTCATTCTGCTTTAGAATAGCCCACTTTCACAAATAAGAAGTTGAAACAATTTGCAAGAGCAGATTTAAAAGTCAATAAGCACCAGAATGCACTTTATGATAGCATTCTAAGATATAGGAAGTTATTGATCTAGAATGGAGCCATTACAAAATGACTGGAAAAAAACAAACCGAAAAAAATGAGGTAAAGATATCAAAACATATCATTTCTTTAATAGAGAGTTCACAATTGATCTCAAAAACCAATCTGGCAACAGGTTCAAACTTCAAGTGCTAGTCCTTCGATATCCAATTCCTTTTACAAATCTTAAACTCTGTGCAAGGTGCATTGGATTGCCAGTCATTCAAAATACATGAAATTCATCACAAACCAATTTTCATAGCAACAAAAGCATGCAAATTTTATTGAAACTCCTAAAAGGAACTAACCCGTCTGGCAAGTGAAGTGGCAACCATATTCGATGTCGCAATAGAAAGGAACATGAACACATAACTCATATAGTCACACATTACAGTTCCTGGGCCTGCCACGATTAAAAACTAAATAAATTTCAACATCCTCAGCTAAAAAAATCTGCCATGACTAAAAGAACAAAGTTAAAAGTAAAAAATTGAAGCTGATACCTAACGCCGCAAGCTCGATTGTGCTTCCCTGACCGATGACCACAGTGTCAATGAGACTCATAAGTGGGCCGCACAGCCACAGCCCAGTAGCCGGACCAGTGAACATTGCAATCTCCTTCATCTGATCCCATATACTCCGACCGTCCAATTCCTCAGCCTTAACCAAAGCGGCGTCGTTTCCATCGCCGTCTCCGCCCGGAGCGCAGTTGAGGTTTTCGCGAAGGCAAGCGGGTAAGAGAATATTACGGCGCCGTATTGGCGCGGAGGAGCGGAGTTTTGGAAGTGGAGGCGTGAAAGAGAAGGGTGAGAGGGGAAGTGAGGTGTGGCGGTTAGGGTTAGGGAGGAGGCGGGGGTGAGGAAGAAGGTGAGCTATTAGGGTTTTGGTTTGCATTTTTGCTGGGTTCGTTGGGCAGAGAAAGCGGAGGAAGAAGAAGAATATGGAATAGAAAGGTTTTGTAGAAAAGGAAAATAATTCAAACGGAAATGAGCTGACCGCTAAAGCCACGTTGGAAGGTTTAACTTTCAGTATTAACTTCTTTCTTCGTTAGAAAAGCCACCTTTTACTTAATCACTACCGTTTAAATTAGTGATACATGTTTATTTTTTTATCAACAATAAAAATAAAATTATTTAAAAAGACATGTGTCATCAATCTAGATAGTGATCGTTAGGGTGGTCAAGTAAAAGGTGGTTGATAAATTTGAATCCAGTCTGACCGGCCATTACATACATTTATGTAATCTACGTGTCAGCTTCCTATTGAATTGTCATACCATGACCGCACAAAGTTGGTGGTCGGCAAATTTGAATTTCATCCTTTGCGACTCCTGGAAAGTGTAACACACAAAATCAAGAACTAAACTTCAAACCAAGTCTGAGTAGGTAGGATCATTATGCTTGCTTAATATATTGTGCATCTGTTAAAATACACCATGACCTACATGGCATGCTCAGTCTTATGCACATGTGTTAAATGGAACAAAGGGGAAATAGTTTCATAGAAGAATTGCTTTGGACTTTAGGACTGAGCTTTCTAAGATACAGAACAATTACAACAACTGATCGAAAGAGAACCAGCAGCTACTTGAGATTAATTTCTCGACACTATCTGTTGTCTCCATGTGCTCAATGGATCTTGACTCCACATTTGGTCGTCCTCTCTGCCTTCTTGCAAATATAGGACTAGTGCCGACTTCATCTTTTTGATACTTTGTATAAAGGGAAGGGTGACCCTCACCAAGATGCTACCAATTATCATGACTTATCACTCGTGTGATTCCTATACTATACTGCTCTGAGTTCTTCCGGTTTATAACGGCTCGTATCTTCAGAGTAGAGTATGCCGTCAGGTGATATAAGGCGTCGTAAAGAGAGGAAAAGCCGAGCCTAAGAAATAAGAATTAAAGCTTGTATTTAGAATTTAGATTATAAGTAGAAAATCATATATACTTAGGCATGTAAAGCAATAGATGGTCTCTTACCCATTGAAATGCTACAAGTGCCCACCAGCAGCCTACTAAACCACATCCTCTGCTACTCACAAGCTGATGAAACAAAAATTGGGATGGCAGTGAATACATAAAGAATCAATACTCTTCTAAGAAACCAGAAAAATGAAAGGAAAAAATAAAAAATAAACAAGTTAAACCTACCAGCAGTAGAAGTGCACCTAAAGAGAAGCAGCTACTCATTGATAGACTAATGAATCTAAGATCTCATCCAGCCTGAGGAACCAAACAAAAGCAGTTCAATGATATAAGAGGAACCATTTTGTGCCTATGATGTTAGAGAACCTCCTGGGAAATGTAAAGCATAAAATCAAGAACCAAAAGTCAAAGCAAGTTTGAACTACATATCACCAATCATGGTCTTAATTAATTTGAATTTCGATAATCAGAAAGTAGCACTAGATTTTGCAGAACGTTATACTTGCTCAGCAGGTAGGTCATTAGACTTGCTTAAAAGATTATGCATCTGTGAAAATACACCGACGTATTGACGTACATGGCATGCCTAAAATCTCAGTCAAGAACTGAACACTCTAAACTATCACTCTATAATTTCTAAGCATAGTTGAAATACGGGTCAAAAACTGCATCCAGTTTCAAGAAAAAGCAATCAAATGACTATCTCCTTTTGTGTTTGCTCTTGAGTTTAGGCCATTGATCCCTTAGGTTTAAATTTTTAGGTCAACTGTCAGCTCTTGTACATATGAAATTCTATCGCTGAGATCAATAAACACACAGAAAGTAGTCTGATATTCCCAAAGCTTACAAAATATTTAAGAATAAAAAACGTGGAAAGGGAGAAGTTCTAGCTTATCAAACTATTCGCCAATGAACATGCATAGCAGTCATAAACTCTAAATAGAGGGAGGAAACTGAGCTCTCCCAAGAAGTGCATATTTTCATTAAAAAAGAGAGGACAAGTTACAAGAACACCCATCACATGCTTTGCCAAAGAGATATCAGAATCCAATTTAAATATAACACGATCACTGGACTACAAGAAAGCTTAAATTCACCCTCATAAACATGATGAATGTGTTTTCAAAACATTAATTAAAACCCAACTATACTGGATGAACTCCACCCATTTACTTCTACTTTGGTCCACAGATGGGCACAAGATGTGCAACAACGAAATTTGTGATGAAGTTAAAACCAAACGTACCAGCAATGTTCCCTCAAAGCTGAGAATGGCGGGTGTCACAGCCAATGCGAGAAAAAATGGCACTAGTAGTTTATGCATCTGCGTTAACACAAATAGAATAACAAGAGGAGTTACATTTGTGGACAAGTCATTAACCCTTTTCATGATGACTATTATCATTGCAGTATTAAATGGTCATGACACGGTTAATAAGAGTTAGGCCATCTCCAACTGGGAGGGGCTAAAATAGCCCTTGGGCTAAATTTTAGCCCATGAAAATCACCATGTGCATGAATAGTGAGGGCTAAAATTTTGATCATCTCCAACCCTTAGGGCTATAAGCTTTCATTCCATGTTGTTTTGCTCATTGTGGTTCCCACAAACAAATAGCCCAAGGGCTATACAAAGGGCCAAGTATAGCCCAGCCCTTGGCCCTTGTAGCCCCCCCCAAACACGGTTATCTACCTACAGTAAGTGATTCAATGGAAAGCTGCAGATACTATACAGTGTCTGACAAAGTAGTAGACGAGAATAAATGCAACATATTAATCAATGCGATTAGGAAGATTATGAATAGCTCACAAAAGAAAAAACCAACCTCCTTTATGATCTTCTGATCAGGTGTATACATGTTAGGAAACAACCATGGAATAGATGTCCCAATAATTCCTAAAGCTAAACCAAGGATTCCTCCAATGATGACAAGTGACTTGAGCAGCATTCGAGCCTGTTTCATATCATTAAAATGTCAGAAGACTGCATATAAAAATGATCAATAGAGAAAATTATTACGAGTCATCCATTAGATTAGAGTTACCGCACTATGAGTCATAAGTCATCACAAACCTTGGGCAAACTACGATTTACTCCATATATCAACTCAGGCATAAATGACTGTGCAGTTTGAGAGAGTGGTTCACCCCACACCGTACAGATGAAGAATGTTTGAATCATGACCTAGAGCAAGTGGTAAGTAGTAAATACATGCAACAATTCATCTCCAAAGAGAAAAGTCAACTAACATGACAAGGTTATCCAAAACTAACCTGATGAGCAGCCATTGTATTTGTGCCCATAGACGTTGCAAAATATACAATGAGAGAGTAGAAAGCAACCTACACATCACAGTGACTTCATTAGAGAGGAGTTAATGTTTCCTAGTGTGGTGTGAACTAGTTTGATAAATTACAAATTAAGTGACTGGTTTTAGATAGTTTCTTTTTTCTGATTGGGATTTAGTTGTTTCAACCCACTATTAAGGTATGGTTAAATGAATCTACTGAAGAGTTCTTTGAGACTAGATTGAGAATATATTGCACAAATTGTAACCTTAGACATCATTGTCACCAACACTGGAGCAGCAAGCCCAATTAATGTTAGAAATTCTTTGGGTGAGGGAACAGAAATAGCATAAGAATTGTATCCTTTCTGGTTCAGAGATTCAATCATCATGTATCCTGCAACAATCTAATATTAAACTAGTTAATAAAAGTAGAAACAGAAACTAATATGCAGTACCAAGAGCATAAGTAATGTATATTCGAAAGATGGAAGTTCTGCCTGCATACCTGTGACAGCATTGTCGCCCATGCTGCGCCGGCAATACCATAGCCTAAAACGCTGCACAGCAGTATATCACCTACGCCATTAATAGCACTGGCTACAGTAAGGCCTTCAAAGGACCCCATGAATCTTTCATGCCAAGACTGGAAACAGATGCAGAATATCAGAGTACGAACATGAAGAAACAGCTGCTCACAATCTCATTAACTTCGGCATCTAAAACTCCCTGCCAGAGATAACTTTGCCTTAGGCAATAAAGAAGTAACTCAAATCAAAATGATAGTGCGTGTGTTTTTTATACTTTTTACTTTTGACATGAAATTTTCTAACCACTCATACACTTGGTAGACTTTCATATTCCAATTCATAAAAAATGATGCTAAGTAAATGGTGCCGTAAATTCTTCTTCCCACAAACATTGAGTAAATAGGACAACCAAATCTTCTATCATTATTTTGTTTCCATATATTGAACTGGTTTGTATGGTCAAGATATCTAACCTTGCACTCTGGGTAACCCAACCAACAAGAACAGCAGGCCATGCTAAACTCCGTATCTACCAATATGAAGTCATTCAGAAGACATTTAGTATTAAAATATGCTATAATAATCCATAATAGGGATTACTGGTGTAAGAAGAAGTAAATGCATATGCAAATGAAATTCCTTGGAGGATGACAATCATGACACCATACCAATCAAGTATACACAGTTTGTCTGAGTTCCACAATAAGCAATCAATTATTTTTCAGCAGTAATGTAACAGATACATTATTCAGAATTCCCTTTACAACAATCTGTTTTGACCTTGTGAAGGTTTAATATGAAGAATGAACAATGAGAATAGCAAAAGTATGACCTCTTGCTCATGGTACATGTTGAAAAGACAATGTAGAGTCTTTGGCGAATTAGAATATGTTGACAAGACAGTGTAAAGTCTTTGGAGGATTAGTATATGTTGAGAAGACAATGTAAAGTCTTTGGCAGATTAGAATAGTGCTTGTTTACAGAATGTGACCACACATACAGATGAATAGGAAAGGCTTTGGTCATAATATATCACTTCCAAACCAGCTAAATGATTAGAAATCACAGAATCTTATGAAGAGTGTTGTAACCAGCAAATTTTAGCTTGAAGAAGAAAGTACACCTGAACGTATGTATTTGCTGCTGGAATAATCTGCATGTTCTTTGATCCAGTAAAAGCTGAAAATCCACAGTTCCAAAATCCATTAGTCAGGAAAGCTACTTTGATAGACTGAGCTTATATACTTTTAGCTAAAACGCATTGATGGAAAAAAGAAAAAAAAAAATTAAGCAATCTGTCTTTCAGTATTTTAAAGTCATATGTCTAAAATTTCTTATTACCAGTGAGTGCCCATGAGCTGAAAAATCTTGTAAATAATAGCATTAAGAAGCCACAGGTCAATGCAACAAAGAGCAAGGTGGATATGTGATGTTGCACTTCATCTTTATCCTGCAAGAAAAAAAAATAGATGATCAACCAATGCATTCAGAAAAAGAAAAAGAAAAAGACACAGAGACAGAAAGACCAAAGGAAAATACTAGTGATCAGACATAGGAAACTTTTCAAAAGTACACAGAAAGATCTTCTTAATTTCATTTTATATAAGATGGTTCCATGCCCTTGCGATAAATGTAGAATGTCGCAATGAAATATTAACAATCAAGTGAATTGAGGCAGTATAGTCTATAGTGCATACATATCTGACAGAGTATGCAAACAAGATGCATGACCATAGTTGATTCCTACTTTGTGATATGTTGTGCTTGACGATTCTTCGGTTCATTCCTAACAATTTAAACTCTTACAGATCAATATATGGTTTAGAATGTATCAGGCCACATTTGGTTCCCAATTGTAGGACAGTCCTTACAAATGATGTATAGTGTAAGCTGTGTTTTGTGGTGTGCATAATTTATAGTGTTGGGTTGTCTTCGGAACAACATAAGCCCCTCATAAAAAAACCCCTCAATTTTAACGAAAGAAGTCGGAAAAGTTCCCCAATGGCTTATTAAATTTTTCAAAAAATAAAAAATAAAAAAATTAAAGCAGTAGTCTCCATAGCAAAATGAAGCAATAAAAATGGAGAGCAAAAAATGTGAACCCATACACTTCAAGAAACAGTGACAATACTCACACTAGTGATTGATCCTCAGTAAATATAGTGTGCAATAACTCCCCTTAAACATGTCAATACATTACCGTACAAAACGATTCTATTCATAGTTCTAATTTCCTTGCATTTTGATTGTATTTCGTAGAGCCAATTGTTAATGATTCAGACACAAAAAATACCAATGTAGGAAAATTAATGAGCATAAAGATCATGAACTAACCCCTTTTGCAAGCGAAGTAGCGACCATATTAGAAGTTGCGATTGAAAGAAACATGAACACATAGCTCATATTATCACACATTACAGTTTCAGGACCTGCAAACACATAGATTTCAGCAAAATTTCCACTCATATCAATCAAAGAAAAAAGAAGAAGAAGAAGAAGAAGCTAAAGCAAGGTTGGAAATGAAGACCTAAAGCAGCAAGCTCAACGGAGCTTCCCTGCCCGACGACGACAGTGTCGATGAGGCTCATAAGCGGGCCGCTGATCCAGATCCCGGTAGCCGGCCCCGTAAACATCACAATCTCCTTCACCTGCTTTCATACACTCCCACTCTCCAACTCTCCTTTAACCTCCGCAGCTTCTCCAGCCTCCGAAACGTCGCCGGTTTCGCCACCGCCGTCGCTAATGCAAGCGATTAAGGGCCGAATCGAACGGCGTCGTACCGGAGCTGAAGTGGAGAAGCGTGAGGTCGGAAACCTAGGCGGAGAGGGGTTGAAGCGTAGAGGAAGAGAAGTGGAGAAGAGGAGAGGAGGTTGAGAAGAGAGAGAGTGAGAAATGAGAGCTTGCATTTTTTGGGTTCTTCCTGGAAAATGGGGAAGGTGTGTGTGCCCCTAAATCGGGAAGAAGAGGAGACACAGGGGGGACAGGAGAGGGGCTCAGACTTCAGAGGTGAGTGGTTTATATAGGTTTTTGAAATTCACTTGTAAGTAAAATATGGTGAGCCACGTGGAAGGTTGGCGGCCTTTTCTTCCTCTTGTCTTTTTTTTTTTTTTTCGATTTAAGTAATCGGAAAAAAAAAACTGAAAAAAAAAACACGAAAATTGTTTCATAAAAGTTGTACAATAGAATGCGACTATTGGACCTTCAAATTTGCTTTCTATATCTTATTATATTTTGAATTATTAAATGATATATATATTTTCATACATAATGACTATTAAGGACAATAATTAAAGAAAATGAAATATTGTATTTATTCTCTTTAGACTTTCTAATTCAATAATAATTGATTTCATTCTTTATTATTTTCCTTATATATTTTTGTTTTCTAATTTCTTTTTATTAAAGCATATATATATATATAGTTTATAAGAGTTAAAAAAATCTCAAACCTTATCAAAACCCCTCTAAAAATTCTAAACTATACTCTATTAAACCTCTCTCATTAAAACCATCTCAAAAACATGAAAAACTATTCCTAAGCGGCGGCCGGCGGCCGTACTCCGGCGACCTCCAATGCTTTCCAAATTTTAGCATAACACTCCTCTCAATCCGCACAATAACTTCCTTAAGTAGCACAAAATCTATTTCTAAGCCTAACTAGGTTAACCGAATCAAAATCTTAAATTGAGCCCTAGAACTTCAATTATACATTTCTCATTAACAAGATCGAATTGGACCAATTCCTTTTGAGGGATTACTCACCTTGATGAGAGCTACAAGATGAGCCAAAAATCCCGACCTATGGTGGCCGGAGGAGAGAACTCCGGCAAAAGGGCAATCGGCGTCTCCGGCGAACTTCCTCTCGAACGGCGGCGTTACACGGCCGGTCACCGGCCCAAGAAGAGAGAGGGGATGGCGGGGGCATGAACGGAGGTGGCCTGATGGTCTCTGGCGGCCGGACGGCGGTGGACGGAGACTGGGCTTCCGGCGGGTCGAGAAGAGCTCACGGAAGAGAGAGAGAAAGTGCGGGCGTTGGGCTATTCCACACCCGATCCAACTTAATACCCTAACAAAAATAAACCCATTAAATTTTTACCCCTTTTTACGAACTCAGTAACTTTTGTTTTTAGACCATAACTTCTTCATACAAACTCTGTTTTAAGCGTGCCGCATGTTCACGAACTCTGTTTAACGTCCTCTACAACTTTCATGAAGAAAGTTTTCCTAAATTCCAAACGGAAGAAAAAGTCAACTTTTAGAGTCTTAATAGTAAACGGTTACTCAAAACAGTAAAAGCCAAAGTAATACCAAAAGTAAATAACCGTAACTTAATTTAAGAACCGGGATGTGACATGAAGCATGTTCAAATCCAAAACTTTTTCATTCTTAATGATTCTTTTTATGTGTAGACGGGGTGCCTTTGCATAGTTCGCAGCAATAACTAGAAATATTCAGTGTGTTAGGACTTCTCTAACATAGATGCGGATTAATAAAAGTTAATTAGATGCTTGCTCTCTTTAGACTTGTATCTAGGATTCGTTTTCTCATAACTCGGTATTGATCGACTTGGTTGTTATCTTGAAGCATGTTATTAAATATGTAATTGTTTTCGAGGATTTGTTTTGGAAGTGGAATGAAGTTGATCACATGTAAACCAAATCTCAAAACTCCCATAAAACTCTACACGTCTGCATTATCCTATGTTTAAGTTCATTCTAACTCTACACTTAGGTACGGGAACATAGGACAATGACGTGCAATGGGTCACAAAATGCTACCCAAGTCAAAGTCATGTTTGGTCCAATATACCTTAGTGCAACTTACAACAATGTTCACACAAAACTTAAGGATTCTAAGCTTTATTCACCTTCAAATTGTAAACCGAAATTGAAATGAATAAGGCAAGGACGTCTAAATATAAGTAATTCCTTGGTTTTAGAAGGCTTGAATGGCCAAGTCGAAGTGAAGAGGTGTTGGTAGGACTTCGTTTGAATGAGCCACGGAGGTCGAAACCCCTATCGTGCTCCCGCACAGTCTATGGCCCTTTGAAGCCCAATTTTGGTCTCAGACGCTTACTCGGGCCTAGACACCATCCAAAGTGCCCCTTACTCAGATAGGAATGACTCATATCTTTGATGTCCTACAAGAGCTAGATAAGGGCCGCCCTCTACCTCGAGAGACCGTTTAGTAAGGTGCTAACGAAGGGTTAAAGCCCAAATAAGCTTTTGCGGCCTCTTTGATCCAACGATTTACCAAGTGAGATACAAACCTGAAAAGAAATAAAACATACAATCGTTAGTAAAAGTTATTTAAGTAAAGTTAAATATTTGCAACTAAAAGAACCGTAGGAGACTTTTAAAGTCCCCGGCAACGGCATCAAAATTGGTGGACAACAAAACCTGGGCACGACAATTAAGAACCTTTTTTGACAATCGTAAGATAAGGCAAATAAGGTTCGATCAATTCGGGGACTTTTAGAGTGCTCATGCGGGAACAAAATTAAGATAAATTAGTATCTAGGTTAAGAAATATCTATAGAACAATTTATAGTTTATACAAATAAAAAGGGAGGGGGGGGGGGGGGGGTTTGAGATTTGGTTTTCTAAGTTCCTAGAAAAACAAATAAAGAAAAGATATTTACATGTGATCAACTTTATTCCACTTCCAAAACAAAACATCGGAAACAATTACATATTTAATAACATGTTTCAAGATAACAATCAAGTCGATCAATACCGTGTTATGAGAAAACAGATCCTAGATTTCTAAAGAGGGCAAGCATCTAATTAACTTTTCTTAATCCACCTCTATGTTGGAGAAGTCCTAACACTGAATATTTCTTGTTATGGCTGCGAACTATGCAAAGGCACTCGTCTACACATAAAAAGAATCATTAAGCATGAAAATGTTTTGGAATTGAACATGCTTCAGATTTACGAGAAGTCGCTTGCTTAATCTATTAACATGCAATGCTATGTCTCAACTATTATCACATAATTTTCACTACATGAATTATGAATTCGAAACTATTAGGTGAATCGGGTTCATAACCTAGCAACATCTAACCTCCAGATTAGAGATCATATAAGAACAAGACAAAGCATTTAACTCATAAACATGGCATCGACAAGATTACTAGCTATCATAAACATGAAATAATATGCAAATGTAGTATCCAACGACAATGCAAATGGAGTACGCACTACGTAATTGTGTGCACATTACCTTCTCAGCACACAACTTGTAATTGTGACACAAAGACGACATGTATTCTGCCGCAAAAATCTTGTTAGTCGGCCTCATCGCATTGATTACACTAGTCCAAAAAACGAAAAATAGCAACAATCATTACCAATGTTCTAACTTCTAAGTTTACATCCCCTCCAATATGAATATCACTAATTATGCAAAAAAAAAAAAAAAAAAAGGCTTTCATCGCAGATAACTATTTGTCTTCCGTCACTTTCTTACATATACTAATCATTGATCTATCTGATGGTGTGGACACATAAAAGAATGAATGACGACAACACTGATCTTTAGCAGCCAGGCTAGACGCAAATGCTAAATTCCATGATTTGAAAACCATCAGCGAAATCAAATGGAGTGGCTTCCCTCAGAGTCTTACTTCTTTCACTAACATGTGTGTAGAAATGTACCAAACATCAAGTAGCTTTCAACTTTCCCACGTTATAGGAGCCAAGCTCTTCTGGGTGGAGCATGCCATTGGGAGAAAGAAGCCGCCGGAGAGCAAGGAAAAATCGAGCCTGTATGAAACTCATGTATTCAGTGAAATGCACGAATATAATCAAATGTTGCGTGTATTGAATAATCATTCTGTTAGCAGAGAGACGCGACAGGTAAGAACATGAGCCCTTTTCATATTGTGTGTGCCTACTGTCCAAAAGACTAGAGTATTAGGTAGAGAGATCTAATAGGTGTTTATTGCTTTGATATTAGGCACTTAGCCCAACAAAATAATGGGGGTCTAGTATCAACAACTTAAATTGAGTGATGAGAATTTATGTCTTACCCATTGAAAGCCAACAAGTGCAAACCAGCAGCCTGGCAAACCAAATCCTCTGCTGTTCAAAAGCTGGTGAACAGAATAAAATAAATAAATAAGATCTATAGTGATGACTACAGAAAATGGCACCAAAGAATTTGACAGAATGAAAAAATAAGATCTATACCAGCAATAGAAGAGCACCCAAGGAAAAGCAACTGCTCATTGAGAAGCTGATGAAGGTAAGATCACGTCCAGCCTGAAACAGAAAACAGAACATTTTTATCCTAAACAAAAGGGTTATAAATAGAGCGAGCAACAATCATTCAGTCCTCTTAAGATAAAATAACATAATGTAATCTCATTTGCACATGAATACACAACATGTTGAGAGAAGTTTACATGAGTAACCTATACTTGAGTATCAGGAAGTCATGTAATCTCATTTGCACATGAATACACAACATGTTGAGAGAAGTTTACATGAGTAACCTATACTTGAGTATCAGGAAGTCTCAGGAAGAGTGAGGGGACAGTTAGCAGTATTTCAGTTGTATGAGAATTATGTTTGTAAAACTGGATACAACATTCTCTACTTATATTTTCTGTGCTAATAATGCGTTTATCCAATACTTGGCCAAGCATGTGATTAATTAATTAGAGTTTAGGTTTTAGCATTAAGAAAGAGTTTCCATCAGAGGATAATATATGGAGGCTTAAAATTCGGTATGACCGCAATATTAATTAGTACATAGACATCAGATATCTTTGAAGTAGTAGAAACTAGAGACAAATATCCGGAGTCAAGTATTACTCGCCTTGCTCCATGGCACATGTATGTTATTTCAAAGAAGAAAGAGAAGAATAAAAGAATACACAGAGGTCTCATTAGAGTTATCAAGCGTACCAGCAATGTGCCCTCAAGGCTGTGAGTACAGGGTGTAATAGATAACGACAGGAAGAACAGAAACAATACTTTGTGCATCTGCATAACACAGGTAAAACCAAATATATGAGAAACATTCAGATATCCCAATTAAGTTCACTGTTGTTTATGTACAAATATATTCCTTTCGAATATACAGGAGTTAATGCATAATGCAATATTCATTTATGTCCAACCTAATTAGTTCTCATGTGCACTAAAATTGTTAATCAGACAAATTACCATGTACTTGCTCATGGAAATGTTACTTCCCTTTTATCTATACTACACAAGTTTATTTTCCTGTCAGATTAAAAATCATAGGACAAGAATTGGAGTTTATACTTCATTAATAAAAACCAACCTCTTGTATGACTTTTAGATCAAATGTAAAGATATTGGGGAATAACCAAGGAACAGACATCCCAATAGCTCCTATTGCCAATCCAAGAATAGCTCCAATGATTACGAGTGACTTTAGCAGCATGCGGGCCTGTTCAGTATTCACTAAAAATTAGAACACTTTTGGCTCATGGGTAAGTACATTTTTCAGCTAGAAAGCTTTACATCAAGTTCATTTGAAAAAAGAAATCTACATTATCCACATATCACTAACACATGAAAATCTTGGTAGAAACAGATCACACAAATACACACAATGATAATGGTTGAAGCATCATGGAACTCGATTATAACGAACCTTCTCCAAACTTCGGTCAACTCCATATAATAACTCAGGCATAAATGATTGTGCAGTTTGAGAAAGAGGCTCACCCCATACCACACACATCCCGTACATTTGTATCATGACCTATGATTAATTGCACATTGTCAAGATAATTGTTATTTGTTCCTTGCAGATGAACACTACAGCTACCTATTAGAGCAAATAAAGCTAACCTGATGAGCAGCAACTATATTTGTACCCATAGCAGTAGCAAAGTATGTCATCAGTGAGTAGAAAGCCACCTAAAACATCAAAAGGTGTCATATACTTAGATGTGTTCACATGTTAGCAGAATTCAGCAGCAATAAAGTGTTAAATAGATGTGGCAAACCTTTGAGAACATTGTTACAAACACCGGACCTGCAATTCCGAATATTTGCAGGCATTCACGAGGTGATGGAACAGAGATGGAAAATGCACTGAATCCTTTCTTATTCAGAGCTTCAATCATCATACCAGCGGCAACAATCTATAACAAATGATGATCAATGATTCAGTGGAAGGATAATGTGTATGTGTAAAATATTGGGTCTAATAGGAAAATATCGGCAATACAATAGGACAAACAAGTGAGATTAGATGCGGTAACTATTGAAAAGCCAATAGGACAAATATATACCTGAGATGCCATTGTTGCCCATGCTGCACCAGTAATTCCATAGTGTAAGAAATTGCATAGGACTACATGACCAAGGCCATTCACAACACTGGCAACCACCAGAGCCTTTAAAGGTCCCAATGAATCTTTCATGCCTAGACTGAAATTAGAAGACATAGCACCTTTCACTTTAGAGATAAATATTTTAGTCAAATAATTAAATAAGATACAATAAAATACAAGATTAAACCTAAATTTCTAACAAAGCTGAGACATAAACCTACAATATCAGAGATGTGGAGTAATTAAGATAAAATATATTTCAGGCAGCAAACCTGATGGACTATATAGCTTTGCATTACTAAAACATAATGCAAACATTATCCAGTACAATAAAGGGATCTCCCTCCATGCCTCCTAAACTTTTCTCATGACTCTATGTGGCTTAACAAGATTGATATGGAAGTTCTTGCAAGTAATGAACTGAACAATGAAGTCAATAAAAAATGGCTATCCTAAGATTATGCCAACTGATAAGTTGATCCATGATGCAGGAGAGAAGAAAGGTCACCACACCTTGCGCTTTGAGCAACCAATCCGAAAAGAATCGCAGGCCACGCTAACCCTCGAATCTACTGACAGCAAAGAAATGTTCAGTTGACAAGATAAAGATGTGTTATACAAACTATGAAAGCTACGTTAAAAGAAGGAGGTAAAAGATTCAACTACAAGGAATATAACCTGAACATATTTGCTTGCTGCAGGTATAATATGTGCATTCTTGGGCCCAGCAAAAGCTGTAAAACCAAGATCAGATAATTCATCACATTTAATGGTCTCTGTTATGTTTGCTGCATTCAATGCTACTCCAAAGTGGTAAACTAAATGTGATTTGACATTTTAAATTGATTTTGTACGTCCATGCATCTGAACAAAGGAAAATCCAGTCTTCAATACCTGTTAGCGCCCATGAACCAAGGAATTGAGTAAACAAGAGCATCAGAACTCCACAAGTCAATCCAACGAAGAGCAGGATAGATATCTGATGCTGCAATTCCTTTTTATCCTGCAGCAAGGAATATCTTGTCAATATAATAAGAATGAACTGAACGTTATAGTATCTACGAGGGAGTCCATAGATAAAACCAAAAGTATAAGATAAACCATTGGAACATTTAGGTTCAGTAGTGTTACAAACATTTTCTTTACACATGTAAAGGAAAGGTAAAAGTAATCAGTAAAACATTTTCTTGTCACAATATGTAACTAACCCTCTTGGCGAGCGCAGTGGCAACCATGTTAGAAGTAGCAATGGAGAGGAACATGAACAAAAGATTCATGTTGTCACAGAAGACAGTTCCCGGACCTGCCCATCCAAACCCGATAATCAAATCAGCTCGTTACTCATTTCAGCGGTACCAATTAATTAACAGAAGAGAACCAAAGCATAATTCCATACTTACCCAAAGCAGCAAGCTCAGTAGAACTAGCCTGGCCGATAACAGCGGTGGAGATGAGACTCATCAACGGCCCACAAATCCACAACCCGGTAGCCGGACCCGAAAACATGACAATGTCCTTCACCTGCTTCCATAGGCTTCGCTCCACCAACTCCTCCTTCTTCTCAGCCACCAACACTGGCTCCTCCTCCTCTTCTGACTCAGCATTACCCATGCACGCCGTAACTAATCTCCTCCCGCCCTCATTTCTCGCCACCAAAACAGGGAAACTCGTCGGGTTAGTGTCGTAACGAACAGAGCTGCGGAAGACATGAGAGGTCTGAAATGGGTCGTGTAAAAGTGAAGGGCGAGAAAAGCGCTTATGGGTTGGGAGGTGCGCACTGTGTGAATGGAGCGCCATGGTTTTCAGGTTCATGTTCGATCAGCGATGGGAGAATGATGGAGGAGGAAGAAGGAGAGATTAGAAGATTTAGGAGGAGAGGTGAGAGTGTATATGATCATGTTCAGGACCAGCGGCAATTCCATAACAACTTTTCAAACAACAGTTGCAGCGCTACTTGCTGTCGTTTTGAGTTGTTGGGTGGTGTCGTTGCAAGTGGGATATCTGCAAACCATTAATATATGCAGCTAACCAGTTAGTGTAACCGTCTTTCTTTGTCGCCTCCATTATTTTCTGGGTGTCTTTTTCATTGCTCGTTTTGGTAAATAAATATGAATATTTTGACATCGAGACACATACAATTATGGCCTGGTCTTCTCTCGATTACTTTCTCCTCGATTTTACTATGTGTTCTCATCTCTAAGACTCGGCAAGGTGGATTGAAGGGAGATTCTTCGCTAGGCTGGTCTATACATGTTTAAAGCATGTTTGTATATTCGATTCCAATTTACCTCTTTCAGCTGTATTCAATTCTCAATTATCACTACTATTTCGTTATATCCTTAACATTTTCTTCATACTGTATTTTGATTTTTGAGTATTTCAATCAATGGTATTCTATATATCAAACCCAATAAGCTCCAACTTTTGCTGAACTTTATACTTGGTCCATCAACACTGATCAACACAACCTTTGTTTTCCTAGAAACTACATATCTCCTTCAATTGTACTAAAATCATGGTTGATGCCGTGACGGTATTCTTATAAAATTTCTAGTATGTGGTTTTCTCCTGGTACCTGCACAAGTAATAACTGTCAGCGGTCAAGCCCGGGGTTGTTGGTCGACTCTCCGATGTCTAAGTCAGCGAGTGTCGCTACTTGTGAAGGTGCATAATGAGTTAGATATTTGGACTTACCTGTTATGGAAGGTTGTGCATGTCAAATAGATTCTTCTTGTGAATTGTCCCCCTTTCTTTGTGACACTTGTTCCTCGTTTAGGCGAGCTTGTTGGCAGTAGAAAAATTACATGTGACCACTTCAATCGCTACAACTAATAAGATTGTAGCAGCTGCTGCTATTCATTTAAATAACGCTCTGCTGAAAAATGTTGTTATTGAGAGAAGTATTTCTCAAACCATACCCATCGGCCACAATAGGATGGTTACCGCCGCATAGTAGCTACATTAAAATCAACTTTGATATAGTTAGAGTTATTGTCTGAGGATTTACATTTCGAGACAATAAAGACAAGGTTCTTATTCTAGATTGATTTTTGAACGGGACCCAAAAGATCAAGACTGATTTGGATGAATAGTAGATTAACCCCGATTGAGGATCGGAAGAAACCCACCTAACATGGGTACATTTGCTCTAATCGAAGAGGCTGACATGGCTACACGTGTACGCCAAAAAGAAAAAGAAAAAGAAAAAAAAACGAATTTCCCTGGATAGGAATTTAAGGCTGTTCCCGCCCATGACCCTTGGTTGTTCTTCTCGGGTCTCAATGGCTTCGGCGGCTCACGTCCAAGACTTGGCGGCGTTTCTGATACGCCACCACTCTCACCAGCTCCGCTCCATCGCTCTCTCCCCAGACCCCAAGCTCCATTACCCTCTCCACCTCAAGTAATCTCCATTTCCTCTCTCTGATTCTTAATCTCACCCAATTCTCACTCTCTAATCTCAGTTTCGCAGAGCTCATGGACGACGATCCTCGGCTCGCACAGCTCGTCTTCTCCCAACCCACCCAGTACTTGCGCCTTCTCGATGACGCCGCTCTTTGGGCTCATGTCAGTTATCCCTTTTACTTTTGGTCCAGAATTCCTCATAGTCTTGATTATTGATTTTGATTAGGGTTGATTTTTGCAGAGAGTTGTATTGGGAGATTTGCAAGGTCTGGGTAAAGGGGTCAAGAAGGAGTTCATTCATGTCCGGATTGATGTCAGCGGCTCACCACTCGAATGCCCCGGTTGGCTTTCTCTTTGAATTGTTTTCGTTTTGTTTCGCTTTGCTGTTGATTTGGTTTGTATAAGTTGTTGTGTGTAATTGTAGAGACTTTTCCGAGCATTGGACGTGTGAGGGTGAAGCATCGTGGGATTCTGCTCACTCTTAAAGGGACCGTGATCCGGTCCGGGGCTATTAAGATGTATGAAGGGGAGAGGAAGTATATGTGCCAGAAATGCAAGCACGAGTGAGTGACTTTTTCACTCGATTACTGTGTTTGTGGGATGACAGAAACTTTTCTTGATGTTCATGTGTTTTGCTAGCTATGCTTAATAGATAAGATGTTTGTAAATTGGTGCTTTCGTGTTCCGCTATACTAAATATTGTTTTTACACAAGTAATTCCACAGCTCAATGCTGTTATGAAATTCTGCATGCTATGGCATATTGAACCTTATTTAGTTTGAGGAAAGGTTATCATGCGATTTGTGGAATTATCTGTGAATATGTATGAAACAACATGTGCATTATGTCTGTTTATAGTGGAATAACTTCCTCTCTTTTTTTCTTGCTGGTTAACTATGCTTGTCTGCAGATTCCTTGTTTATCCTGAGCTGGAATCGAGAAACTCCATAAGACTACCTTCATACTGCCCCTCTCAGGTAATTGCCTATTCCACCCCTGATAGTCTAAATTTATTGCTATTTAATATTTATCATTTCCAAAAGTCCCATGACAAAAATGAAAAACTAGTTAGCTAATCAACTATCAGATGAGGTCATCTGAGTCACTGTGTGCATGTAAAATATGAAGAAGTCAGTACTCACTGTATCTGTTTTTTCAAAATAGTAAAATGGTTATCTATATCTTTTATTGGATAGGGGAATGCTTTGCCTCTATGGCATAAGGGTTCGAAAGCAAAGAGGATACATTGCACCTCAGTTTTAAAGTGTGACATCTTCTCTGTTGCATTGTATCTTATTTTCAGTATGGCTTTCTTTAGTAATCATGTATCTTTTGATAAAAGTTTGGTTTGAGAGTTCAGTATCTGATCTTATGTATATGACAGACTAAAGCCTGTGAAGGCACAAAATTCGTGCATTTGGAAGGTTCTATATCATGCCATGATTACCAGGAAATTAAAATCCAGGAGAGTACCAATGTCTTGGGTGTTGGGGCCATTCCACGCTCAATTCCTGTCATTCTAAAAGATGATCTTGTTGATATTGTTAAAGCTGGAGGTACCGCATTCTGGAATTTTGGATTAGTTCTACTTTGTCTCTGTTATTTTTATATGTTAGTTTAGTTGCATGTAACAAACAGTAAGTTTTCACCCTTCAAACGCAAAGTTCTTGTTTTGGTAATAATTAGCATTAATTGCAGTGGGGTGTTGGACATAGCACCACAAAAGTTCTTAAGCTTCCACTTCATAATCAAAGTTGCAGTACGTGTGATAGATATCTGTTGGGTCAAACTTGGAAACTCTGATTGGTATTTAGCAGTGAGAACTACCAAACAGATCCAGTCAAACAAAATTGTCAATAATTTTGGGCCTCTAGTTGAAATTGTAGTTAGTGGCTGCAAGTACTAGCAACCTTAACCCTTGACCATGAACCCACATGCTTTAACTTTAAAACCAGTTGTTATCAGTAATTTTGCTGTAATAGTGGTTTAGACTTCTTCGACCAGTCCTTGCAACATGATACCATGTTAACTTGTGGCTGCACTTTTCCGTTGTATAGTTGTATTTCCTCAACTATCATTCATAGTTCTACCGTAGCTGCATATTTCCACAACTTCCTTTTCCTTGTACAAGTGATTCTTAATATCACCAATTTTTCATTATGGTGGTCAAATTTACTGTAACTAAATGTCAATGCAGATGACATTATTGTCTCTGGGATATTAACTGCAAAGTGGTCTCCAGACTTGAAAGATGTGCGATGTGACCTTGATCCTGTATTGGTCGCTAATTGCGTTAGGTAAGTTTAGTATATTGAACTTGCATCATTTACAGATTTAATAGTACTGAATGGAATGTAGGTATATATTTCTTTATCTTGTAAGTCAATAACGCTTGTTATTGAGTTGCATATTTGTATACTTGAAAAAGATATCAATAAGTAGGAGAATAATAGAAGAAAAAAAAAAAGTTATACAAGTGAGGAATTGAACAATGATTTGTGCTCCTTCCTGAAAGCAAAATGAGAATCATATCACTCAATATTAGGATAATGTAATCTAAGTAGATCTCATAATTCAAACGATGTTGCATTGCTAGTGAAAGTAATCCAATGTTTCAAATTATAAACAAGTGGAAGCAGAAACACTAATAGAACAAAACAAAGCAGAAACTCCTATTGTTTTTCTTTTCTGCCTTCAAATTCTAGATATTCTTGTTTGGAAATGTAAAATCTTGATATCTTTTGTGTGCCTTATTCTATACAATTTTTTCGTTTAATTGTTTATAGAGGAGTTGATTCTTTTCATATTTCATAACTAGGAGAACTAATGAGCTGAAGTCTGAAATCGATATACCCGATGATGTTATCGCAAAATTCAAGCAATTCTGGTCGGACTTCAAAGATACGCCTTTGAAAGGTAAATAGTAGTCATTGTGTTGGCTTTAGCATTGAAAAATGTATAGTATATAACTTTCATCTTTTCTTTTGTGGACTTATGTTATTGGCATATGATGCTCTGAGCCTGAGATTCCGATAAAACTCCATTTTGTTCTCTCGAGACTTGAACAGGGAGAAATGCCATCCTAAAAGGATTATGCCCACAAATCTTTGGACTGTTTACTGTAAAGCTTGCAGGTATTCTTCACAACTCCATTTTGTTATTTATCCATTTTATTTGGATCCAAAACAAAATTTTACGGAAGTGATATGTCTAAAGTGAATACATATTGTGTCTCAAGTTGTTTACTTTATGTCTAAAAATTAATCTGTATGAAGTTCACATACATTTTCTTTTTTCATATTAGTTGCATTAACACTTATTGGAGGCGTGCAACATGTTGATGCTTCTGGCACAAAGGTTCGAGGAGAGTCTCATTTGCTTTTGGTTGGTGATCCAGGTTCTTTTCTTTGGTTGATATATTTGTTTCACACTTCAGTTTCAGACTTCAATATTGACTTATCAAACCTTTTTTCTTTACATTACAAAGAACTTACTTTGTTGACAAAATTACTTAAACTCATACACACTAGCTTCAATATATATCAGTCATTATGTGCACACAACTGATAATGCAAGCAGCCTGGAACCGTCTAATTACAGAGATGTTTCAGGATCACCACCAAACTTTGAGACATGCAACTAGAATCTTGGGCTGTACACATACATGTAACCATTACTATTGAAACTCTCAGGCACTGGAAAATCTCAGTTCTTGAAGTTTGCTGCAAAGTTGAGCAACCGATCTGTTATTACAACTGTATTAGGTAGCACAAGCTCTGGATTAACTGTCACTGCAGTCAAGGATGGAGGTAAGCATTAGTTCCTCTAGCTGAACCATTAAGTTGCACCTATGGAACCGGTTACTTTAAGATTGTTCTTCCATTATTACTATCTATATGATTCATTTATTATTTTTGTTTTGATGTTAGGTATGTATGTAAGTGTCTTTGATCCTTTTGGGACTTGTTTGGAAATCAATAGGATAGGAAGCATCAATGCTGGGTAATGCATATAATATAGTCAAATATTGCTGGAGCCCTTCTTTACAAGTAAAATATATTTTTGTCACATTTAGGTGAGTGGATGTTGGAAGCTGGAGCCCTGGTTTTGGCAGATGGAGGACTTTGTTGTATAGATGAGTTTGATAGGTATGCCGTTCAATTGTGTTATAGAATATTTCTAGCTTTGTCCTTTGGTTTCATGGAACGTTTCTTTCTATCTTTTTATTGTCTTGCATTCAATTTTGTGTATGATGTACACGTGTATAATATGACCTTAACATACCATATGATTATTTTCTTTTAATTAGAACTTCATAGTCACTAACTCACTATTATCTCTAGGCAATCATCTCTATCCACATCATATCACAGCTAAGTGAGCTTGTTCTGGCTTCTGGGGGTGGTTATTTCTGATAGATTCCACCCCATTTTAGAATAACAAACCCAAGAGAGAAAGGTGCTCTTATTGTTGGAATTATTATCATACAGTTGGGTGGAGCTGAAGAAGGGCTTATGTTAAAACTTTGTCAATCAAGAGTAAAAAAGCATGGAAAGAAAAATCAAAAGAAAAGAAGAAAGACATAGATAATTTTTCACAAGACTTCAGGTGGCTTAGGTCTCTAAGAGAACTAAATGATGAGGAATAAGGATTTATTTAGATGATGTCAATTACTTTCAGAAAATGATTCAGTTAGACAAGCATTTGAAATTATGCTGATTCAAGTTGTGTAGTCTAAAAGATAATATTTTCCAAACTGAAGAATGAGTGGTCTTTATCGGAATTATTATGAGAAAATTTCTTTCATTGTGTCATTTTCTCTAAATCAGCTGTAGTGGTTTTTTACTTTCTGGTTTGAAACTAGCTATATTTCTAGGTCTCTCCATGTGTATGTGTCTTCATTTGTTTTTTTAATTGGTTTCTTTGTATTATGTTTGTTTTCAAAGTAAATGTTTCATCCAATGTGTTCGTTTAATCCCATCAAATAAATTTGCATAGAGGCGAGTCTCTCATGAGGTGAAAGTCTGCTGTCTTTATTTCCTTTGGTATTGTTGAAACAGAAAGGTCTCCTTTTTAGTTATTGATGAAGCTCTTTTGTGAGCTCTTTTATGATGGCAAGAACAGCTTGTTATCCCTAGTTGTGTATTTGAAAAAGTGTCAGGAAGTAATATATGATGTGAGTGAATTTCATTAGTATGCAGGACATAAGGTTATGGATGAGAAGTTTCCTTTTAGATTTTCTTGTCTCAGTGTTGATGAGTATAGCTTTCAGACAACACCACTAGCCCCCAAATCTTATTCTGTTAGTGAATGGCCCCAGAATTTATTTCAAGTTAAAACCCTCCCTCATGTGGAGCCTCCTCTTGCCTGAGGGAAACAAAGAAATGTACATAAGCAGAGACAGGTAGATGCACCCCACCCCCACATCATGCAAATCAACAAGGAAATGGGAACTGGACATTGGAGGTTTCAAAGTAACAACCTCACCCAAAATATTCTAATACCTTGTTAGAGAACACTCATAAGCTCTTAGGGATTAAACCAATAATGGATATCAAGCTAACCAAAATATAAAAAAAAAAAAAAAAAAAAAAATCTGTGTTCAGGAAGCTAATCTTAACTTTTCAATGGAGGGATAGGGAATTTCTATTGTTAGACATTTTATTTCTTTCTCCTTCATTCCCTTGATGCTTATTAGTGGAAATGGACCTATGCATCTGTACTAAGCTCTTTTCAGCTACTGGATTTAATTTTGTTACAATAAGAAGAGAGAGTGGGAAGTGCAATTTTTCTTCTCAAGTTTCCTTTCAATTAGCATTGCCAAAACGCAAGACACTGGTTCAGATAATTGCATAATATATATTTAAGTTGGTTGTTTCCATTGAACTTTTTTCTTGCTTCTTGGTGTATAATGTCAAGCTAATTTAACTTGGACAGCATGAGAGAACATGATAGGGCAACCATACATGAAGCGATGGAGCAGCAGACTATAAGTGTTGCCAAGGTAACACCTTTTACTATAAGGAATGTCCCATAGAAGATTTTGAGCTAAATGTTGCCTGAATGCAACTTTTATTATGTTAAATAGCTGAAAATTTGGAACTAAACTTAGACGGTGCTCAGCAAAAAGTTTCATAGGTAAAGAACGCAGACTTGGGTTTAGCATAAGTTTACTCTTAGGCAATCAGCAAGTTTCATAAACTAAATCTTAGCAGACCTTCATAGGCCTTGACCTTCTGAGGTTCTTTACTGTCACCTGTTAATGATCATTTGATTAAGCATTAGATTGGCCTTGCCTTGGTATATTTTCAGCGGCTATGTGAGGCAACAAATGATGAAGCTACGCTAGTTTATTCTCAATGACATCACCCATTTGTTTATCTCTGTCTACATCTTGATTTTACTTGTTTGTCTTAAATTTTCTGCAACATTTTCAAATACTATAAACCAGGGAAAGTCCCAGTATCCCTAGATGTCCTACTAAGTACAAGCAATAATCACACCACGGATATGATTCTCATTTGTCATATATATATATATATATATATATATATATATTTTTTTTTTTTTTGAAAAGAAACAACTTTTATTGAAACAAAAGCAAAGTACAAGGAGGCGGACAAGGAGCCCGCTTTAGATAGCTAAAGAGCGAGGGCAGCTAGGGATAGAGGCTTAGCAGCCCATCTGTTAAAATAACTCAAATTTAAGAATAATGGAAGAAAGATTATAATCCCTGAAAACCTTAGAACCAGAAGCCCATAAAGATGCCCAAACTCCCACAGGTTTTCCGTGTTTAGCCCGCCACAAGTTTCAAATAATCTTTATTTCTTTCCATCCACACCACCCAAACTACACCTAGTGCCCTGCAACCCCAAATGATTCTGGCCTTTTTCCCTTTACCAAAAGCTGGAGGAATTTCTTTTCGCAATTCACTCTCTAAGTCGTCCAGTCCACTCTTGCCTCCCTAAATAACCTTGATAAGAAATTAGTCACTTCATCAACACTTCCCCTTGAGCTTTGCACAAATTGAACCAGTGAGGAGAAAAACAACATCGTGGTCTTCTCCTTTGAAGAACATCACATGCATTCGTCTTCCCTTGTGCCACAAGCCATCCCAAAATCTTCACCTTAGTAGGGGCCTTTAAGTTCCAAATATACTTTGCTGAAGCAAAGATTGGATCTAACCCACCACTAATTAAGAAGCTATGGAATGATTCACAAGAGAATTACCAGCAGACTCAAGATTCCATAGCCTTTACTTTCCAGAAAAGTTCCACTCTACATGATCATATGCTCTCTCAAATTCAATTTTGACCACCAGCCCCTCTTGCTTCCTCTTCCTTGTCCCAACCACTTCATTAGCCACCAAAACTGCATCTAATATTTGTCTCCCTTTTATGAAATCACCTGGAACACCAGAAATGGTGTCACTTAAAACCTCTTTCAATCTTCAGGATAACACTTCTGCAATAATTATATTCAAGCTTGTTAACAAGCTGATCGGTCTGTAGTCCCCCACTTTTTTTGCCTTCTTTGGTATAAGGCAGATGTATGTATCATTCGTCACCTTATTCACCACTCCATTTGTGTGAAATTCAGCCAGAAAATCTACTACCTCTCTCTTGACAACTTCCCAGTTTCTTTGTAAAGCTGCAAAAGAAAACCTGTCTTGATCCGGAGATTTATCCTTGTCACACTCAAACACTGCTCTTTTAATTTCTTCTTCTTCTTCTTCTTCTTCTTCTTCTTCTTCTTCTTCTTCTTCAAATGGTCTCTCCAGCCATCTTGCCTTTTCCGCTGGTTTCCTCTTTAATTGAATAAAGATTCTTGTAAAAGCAGATGATCTCTTTGTCTATCAGAGCTTCTTCGTCACCTACAGTGCCATTACTTAACTCCAGCCTTGTAAAAGCGGATGATTCCCATTTATCATATAAGTGGCACCTATTTCATTTTCTTTTATCAACATACATCTGAGAATTAATCCATATGAGGTAAGAAAAAGTAGGATGCAGTTAATTTTAAATTGCTAAAAAATAGATGTTACATGCATTACTGAACTTTGATTTCCCCTGGTGCTTCTAACTTTCCAGATGTCTAAAGTACAAATGGTACCATCAATTCTGTCCATGTTCATAAACATCTTCTGTTTGTTCAAGACCATTTGCAGAATCCATATCCTATATACTATTATTGGTTGAATTTTGTTTAATCCTCAATAATACATGCGCAGCTGACTGTTGATCTTTTCTATCTCTCCCTCTCTCTTCTAGGCTGGTCTTGTGACAACTCTCAGCACTAAAACGATTGTTTTTGGAGCAACAAATCCAAAGGGCCAGTATGATCCTGATCAATGTAATGCTTTCATTCAGAAGATAGTGTGTTGGATGTGCTACCTTTATCTCGGTTACTTTATTGTGGAAGTTGTTTGGCTAAACTTTGTATGGCTTGAATCACTTGGTATATGTGACCGCAGTCGTTTTTAGCCTGATTTCATCTTTTAAACCTGCTTCATAGCTCTGTCTGTTAATACGGCACTCTCGGGTCCCTTACTCAGCCGATTTGATATAGTCCTAGTACTATTGGATACAAAGAATCCTGAATGGGATAGAGTTGTGTCATCTCACATCCTTTCTGAGGTACTGTGCTCTTATGATTGTGTATATGGTACAGTGTTATGCAGCCCTTTGGATTTATCTAATCATCACTTTGTTCCTTTTTAATTGAATCATTTTCAGGGAGAACCAGACAAAGGCAAGAATGATGAAAATTTAGCAGACATCTGGCCGTTTCCAATGCTCCGTAGGTAATATGATTTCTGTACTTAAAGATAGTTAAGAATTCTAACCTTGATTTCTTTCTGTTTTATTGGTTAGAGTTGTTTATAGGAAAATTTTCATTTCTTGTTTACTTTGCTGCAATTTGAGAATCACAACATGTAACAAGCAGCAACTTCTCAGAATGTAGTTGACAATTTTACATTAAGACAATCAATCAGTCATTTTAGGACTTAGAGATAATTGAAACTTTATCCTAGTTTAGTGATCATGAAACCTCCATGTTCTAGAGTTGTAAAATTTTCTGAGCTAAATTGATCTCATTACTCTAGGCAATAACAGAGGAGGTGGACACAGATTTATTTCAATAGAGTTCCATCAACATTCTATATATATATGTTTGTGAGAGCATAAGTTCCAACATTTTGTGGAAAATTTTGCAGATATATTCACTATGTTAAAGGGTACATCAAACCAGTCCTTACAAAGGAGGCTGAAATAGTTATCTCCAGCTATTATCAACTCCAAAGAAGATCTGCAACAGACAATGCCGGTTTGACCTAAAAATATCTCTTTTGTAAATTCTTCTACCATTGTTTTATCCATGTAATTGATCTTCTTTTTTCGTGATTCAGCGAGGACAACTGTGCGTATGCTTGAGAGTTTGATACGCCTAGCACAAGGTACACTATCCCATTTCTGGAGTGTCTGTCTTACGTTGATGTCACATTAAGATGCTTAGTCTAATATTGCAGCACATGCAAGACTCATGTTCAGAAATGAGGTGACTAGGTTAGATGCCATTACAGCCATTTTATGTATTGAATCATCCATGACTACCTCAGCCATCGTGGACAGTCTCGGAAATGCTCTGCATTCAAATTTCACTGAGAACCCTGATATGGAATGTATCCTTTTTCAGCCAAGGGTTAATCCATTTGTCTTTTTTTTTTCTTTTTTTTTTTTTTTGAGTTCTATTCTTGCGTATCTATTTTGCATGCTAATATTTACACAGCACAAAATTTGTATTTTGGGTGATGCACTGATGCAATCCTTTTCATACGTTGATCTCCTGACCACACATCAAATAGATGCCAAGCAAGAAAAACTGATCCTCGAAAAGCTCAGTTCATTCGACAAGTTCTGCAGACGTGATGTTTGGGAAGCCTAACGTAGAGATGACCTCTAAATTGTTGTATGCTTTGTTTTACTATGTATCGAATGAATCTTTTTTAGCTTTGTTTGTAATATTTAATCTCTTCTGAGAGAAATTGGGTGTTGATCTATTCATATGTAAAGGCAGGTAACATTACACAATGAACAACCCTCTGCAGCCTACGTCAAAATTGAACCGCTGCCTAAGGAAATTAATCTTAAAGTTACTTAAGAAGATATTGTCTTTAAAACAAATGTTTTTTTTATGAGAGAAAAGAAATTACAAGGAGAAACCTCTACAACAGCCTATACTAAAACAATCAAAATTAAAAGCATTAAGCGCGGAGAGCGGGAGCGTGTGATTGATTTGGGACCTGATGCCCTAAGCTAGCCATTGCATCGGCCACAAAATTTGCTATTGAGAGACATACCTGAAGGTGATCTCTTCAAACTTAGAAGCCATCCAGCCAACATCCTAAGAACAGTATGGAGCTACGTTGCATTGAAACGTGAAAACACTCGTGTTTCACGTTTTGGAAATGAAACGCTCCGAAACGTGACTAAAATGCGTTTTGGTGAAAACAATATTATGAAACGCCACCGAAATGCGTTTCATGTTTAACGAAAACATTTTTTGTAATTACCCTCGAAACGCGGGGGCAATTTTGACATTTATCATGACAAAAAAGGAATTAGGTCAACTTCTCTTCCTCTCTTCTCCGCTTTCTCTTCTCTTCTCCACTTTCAGCTTTCTGGGTCGAAGTCTTCGTCTTCGTCAACTCTGATCAACTCCGTCTTCGTCTTCGGGTGGCCTTCACAATCAACTGCGTTCAAGTAAGCGACAGAGCTCATATCAGAGCAGGTCTCCTCCTCCGTCTTCGTCTTTGTCTTCCTCCACTGCAGAGTCTTCTTCAACATCAAGAATTTCAAGAGCACCACATCAGTCCCCTCTGACCGATCCTATTGTTCTTCTCCTCAGCCAATTCTGGTGCGTTTTCTCATTCCTCTGCGCGTTATCAGTTGTTGATTTAGTGTTTTGGTAACCTTGTTTGGTGAATTGGTGTTTTGGTAAACTTGTTTGGTGTTTTGATAATCGAAATTTTGAGTAAGAATGCATGCTTCAGCAAGTTGTTCTAGGTAATCCAAATTCTGTCTGCAACATGTATTGACATTAGTTTGTTGGTTTCAAGAACACGATGCCAAGAGGGAGACCTCCTGTTAGTGGAAGTGGAAGTGGAAGTGTTAATGCTGGTATTAGCAATGATTCCAATGAAGCTCCTAATCCCGAAAGTGAGATAATAGATGAGAGAGCACCATTGTGGAAATATGTTAAGAAGATTGAAAGGTATGAGACTGCTGAAGGAAGTTGGAGGTAGCAGTGCAACTTTTGCGAGTTGTTTTATAATGGGTCTCACACTAGAGTGCGGCAACATCTATTGAAGGAAGGAGGAGTGGGGGTTACGGTTTGTAAAAAAGTTAACCCCCATGGATATTTTCTCAAATCTTTGTTTAGTTTGGATCTTTGTTTGGTTTGGATTTGGATTGATTATGTGATGAAGTTTTATGTTATTTGTATTGTAATTTAATTATGTATGCTTGTTTGGATTTAGATTGATGTTTTTTTTAAGAAACTATTTTGTTGATGTTATTTTTTCAATTATATTTATTATAATAAATATTATATTTATTTTAATTTTGACGGTTTTTTCACGTTTCGTATCGGACTATATTTGATTTTGACGTTTCCACATATCGGATCGTATTGGAAACCGAAACTCGTTTGGGGGACATGTTAATAAGGTCAATAATAAGCTTAGAATCACCCTCAACTTGGACTCGCCGGATGTCATTGCATAACGCATGGAACAGATCGTCTCGAAAAGCACTACATTCAGCAATAGAAACACTGGAGTTACCCACACAACGAGAGCTAGCTAAAATTGGATTGCCCTCATGGTCTTTGACTACAAACCCAGTAGCAGTCTTAGTGTTGTGGCAGACGGAACCATCAAAGTTGAGCTTGACAAGATTACAAGGAGGCGGGAGCCATTTGATGGAGGAACTTGCTGGAACGGCTAAACCATTGGAGTTGGTCTTGTGGCCTCCAGAAGTCGGATTATGGCTTCTGTAAGCATTACTAGAAGAAGCAGCAGCATGCACAACAAAGTTGGGGTTGGGCATGCATCCTTTAAAGATATAATTGTTTTGAGCCTCCCATAATTTCCAGCAAAGGAGAATGCAGTCTTTAAAACAAATGTTCGAAGAAGATCAAGGCTATCATTTTGCTGATTAACTCTACCTATATCATGTGTAGATTTTTTTTTTTTTGAAATGGATGTCAATGTGTATTTGTAACACTTTTTGGTTATTATATTATCACAATGAGGTTTTTATTAAAAAGGGATATTGAAGACTTTAAATGATAATAAAGTCCTCAGCTATTGCATAATGATAATTAAAGACCGAACTTAATTAGTGTTATTTTATCAAAAATGTTACGGGAAAGTATGACTTTTGGGCAAAAAGAAGAGAATAAGTAAGATATAGACTACAACCTCATGAGCCTTATTTTCTTGGTGGATGTAATTGTTTTGAAAACGTGTACAAAGTCTTGGGATACAATTGCAGGTGTCTTGGATAACCACTTGCTTTAAGCAATCCGGTTGATTGAGAACGTACGGCCAACACCAAGTAATTATCAACATCTTCTTCTTTTTTTCTTCTTTTTTTAAAAAATATTTTTTATTAATAACTCACACACCCTACATATGTAGGTGAAGTTTGACTCCATAACCTGAAAGTTGTCAGTTAAACACTTTAACCAACCAAACATTTTCTTTAAAGTAGAAAATGAATCACTACATTTTCTACATATGTAGTGATTCATTTTCTTTCTTCATTTAAAGTAGATGTTCCATGACATTTCACTGCTGAATGGTTTAACTGTCGGGTTATTCTTGTTACTATGATTGTAAAAGTTTCTCATATTTATTGGAAGGGTAACAACATTGCTGACTGCTTAGTTAATTCTGGTGCGGATAATGCGGGAGTTCATTGATGTGATTCATGTCCACCTTGTGCAATTTCAGCTTATTCACGTGATTTAACAGGCTTTCCCAACTATCATTTTAGTTTGTGATCTTATAATGGTTCGTTGGTTTGTAACTCTTTGGGCAGAGACAACAAATTTGTTCTTCATTGTTAATTTTCTTTAGTAGATCTCCGGTATTAGTATTGTTCTTCTTTTTCCGGGAGGTGTTTTGGTCTATGTCCCCCTCTCCATTCATGTACTCTTTTGTTTCCTTTTTTCAATAAAATAATTGAAACAGGGCGTAGGGCTGAGCCTCCCAGCTTGGCTGAGTTCCAAACCCTTAAAAAAATTTATCAACATCCAACAAGCCATACTCGTTCCCATATTTGTTCACCCGAACATTATATAGCTAACATATAATAGAATTTTTTTAGTAATCTACATTACATTATGCTCAGTATCATTTGGTCTAGGAGCATGGTTTTCTCTTTAATAAGTAGAAGGCTGTGAGTTTGACTCACGCAGTTGTAATTTACCCGATAAAAAAAAAAATATGCATTACATTATCTTCTTGATGTGTATTTTTAGTTATGAGTCTTCAAGTCAACAGACAAGAGCTAAAGAAGTCGGAGATACATTGCCTTGGTTTCTCGCGAGAGAGGGTTTTCTCTTAGGTGTTGTTTGATTCATGACACATGTAGTTACCTGTAATTAATTGAAATAAATTTTTACGGTATTAGGGTCTAAATACCCTAGCCACTACAATTCTTGAAGTATTTAGGGCAGTGCTTATCAAGACCCACGATAAAAAAAATATGCATTACATTATCTTCTTGATGTGTATTTTTAGTTATGAGTCTTCAAGTCAACAGACAAGAGCTAAAGAAGTCGGAGATGCATTGCCTTGGTTTCTCGCGAGAGAGAGTTTTCTCTTAGGTGTTGTTTGATTCATGACACATGTAGTTACCTGTAATTAATTGAAATAAAATTTTACGGTATTAGGGTCCAAATACCCTAGCCACTACAATTCTTGAAGTATTTAGGGCAGTGCTTGTCAAGACCCACCTCGAATTTCACCATGAAATCCGAAGTAAGTCTTACGGGGACCACCTCCAAGGAAAATTTACCAAAGAACTCGGCAAACCTCCCTTAAAGATGGACAACCCTAACCCGGAAAAAGACCGAACTACTCTATTAACAATTAAGCAATTCTCCCATTCAACCCTAATTATCCAAATAAAGAATATATCGGTCTTAGGACACCACCAAAAATATTTACAACAATCCCAAAAGTATTCAGAGCTACTAAAAACAACGGAAGTAGAAAATACCCTAGTAGGTTAAGCAGGTAACCTACTGGTGAAAAGGCGCCGAGAGATGGGTAACTATGCCTCGTCGCCTCCTACTTGATCCAACCCGAACTCTGCAGACTGAGTATTTTTAAAACAAAGGGCCTAGGGGAAAAACATCCGGAAATGTTAGAGTGAGTGGACAAAAATAAATAAAGAAAAATAAGTATCAACACTTATGTTTTCCCCAAATAAATTTCCGAAGAAAACGAATGCATGCTTCAAATGAGAAATCATTTATCTCATACATATCGAGCCTCTTCAGCTCAAAAATATATATCAATATACATATGTATCTACACATGCCCATACTCCCAATATAAATTAATAGATTTAAAATAATCTATATTGGGCTACTACGCTTGCGTCCAACGCTCACGTCACGCTTTAATGCGGTGCTACACTATGTTATTAAGGTGGACATACATGTGTAATAATATGTGTCCATACCCCCTATATGAATTAAACACTTATATAGTGCTACTACGTTTACGTCCAACGCTCACGTCACACCAGAATATAAATTAATAGATTTAAAATAATCTATATTGGGCTACTACGCTTGCGTCCAACGCTCACGTCACGCCTTAATGCAGTGCTACACTACGTCATTAAGGTGGACAGACATGTGTAATAATATGTGCTCATACCCCCTATATGAATTAAACACTTATATAGTGCTACTACGCTTATGTCCAACGCTCACGTCACACCAGAATGCAGTTATATATTATGACATTAAGGTGTACAGACACATATGGCTACCTAGCATTTATACATACTCTCCTCATAAAAATATTTATAATTTACAGAAAATTCCATTTTCGGTAATTCTCCAAAATACATAAAATCGTCAAATAAAATGACGTCAAATGCTTAGACAAAATAATTTGCTCAACCAAAACAATTTACTGAAAATTCCATTTTCGGTAATTCTCCAAAATACATAAAATCGTCAAATAAAATGAAGTCAAATGCTCAGACAAAATAATTTGCTCAACCAAAACAATTGCATGCATATTATTTAAAATAAAAGTCCACTCACAAATCAGGCTTAAGCCTGATGTCGGTCAGAGCCCTCCTCTGCTCGAGCCTCCTCACGTCCTGTTCCAAAAATACAATTTAAATCTTCAACTAAATACCGACGCTTATAAAAATAGGCAGAAATAAAAGTGCGCTTCGCATGCTCGCCCAAGCCTAACGTCCTCAATCTTAAATTAGCTTAAAACCATACTTCACCACAATTTCCGACATCCTCAAAATCATCTCCCACCTTCCTAACCATAAATAATCCAATGGCCGGATTTTAACTTATTAATCCGCCAAAAATACCAAACTTTAAAAATTCCCAAACCTATCCAAAACTCCTCCAAAAATTCTAAAATTCATACCATTAAACTCCTCTTACAATTTCCCATTAAAAACATTTTTTCAGTGGCGGCCGGCGACCGACTCTGGCGACCTTCTTTGCCTATCAAAATTTGACATCACCTTCCTCTCAACCTCCTCTACAACATTCCTAACTAGCACAAACATCAATTCCAAGCCTAACTATGCTAATCGAACAAAAACATGAATAAAAGCCCTAGAAATTCAAACACTGATTTCTCCTTACCCAAGCCGAATCAGGAAGAAACCTTCTGAGGGATTGGAGCATGGGAGGAGGGCTTTCCAACGAGCCAAAGATCGCTAGCTATGGCTGCCGGAGGAAGGAGTTCCGGCCACGGAGAGCGGGAGCAGCCGGAGCCTTCAGGCGAGTTTCCTTTCGATCGACGGCACTAGGGAGCCTCTCACTGGTCTAGAATGGAAGCTGGGTCGGAGGCCGACCGATTGAGACCGGCGCGGCGGTCTGGGGCGGCCAGACAGCGGCAAATGGGCTCGGGAAGCTTTTCCGGGCAGAGGGAGAGAGAGAGAGAGAGAATCGGGAGGGAGGAGAGAGAAAGGAGAGAGGTGAAATAATTTTGGGCTTGGCCCAAACCGGTCCACCAACTTAAAACCCACTCCAAAATTAAACCCAACACTAAAAATGTAACACCCAAAAAATAATACATTGATAAAAATTACCTTTTACTAACCAAAATTTACCATTTAACCGTCGTCACATTTTTCTCGTACGAATAATCCCTTAGAAATAATTATCCCCCACAACCCCTTTGGGGACCAAATAAACTATAAACTCATTGACTAAGACAGTAAAATTCGTATTAACACCGTGCTAGTAAGGTAAAATTTAAGAGTCGGGGCGTGACAGTGCTAGTGTAGGGCGCGTTTGCATTTTTTTCACTTTGTGCTCATCGAGCTTGAGGTAGAGGCATTGTGATAAACAACATTATTTTTGAGGGAAATGCATGACTCCATTGGGCATTACATTCAGTCACTTGCCAAAAGCCAAACTACCAATTAGGTAGAAAACCCTACTTAGTGAGGCTTAACATTCCGACAGACTCCTGAATCATTGTTGTAAAATAAAAAACATAATCCAAAAAAACTACAACCAAAAGAAATCCGAAAAAACTAAACCAACGAAAGCAAAACTAAGAAAAATGCATAGGACTAAGGATAATGCACAAGTCCATGACAACCTAGAAGAGAGTTTGAACCTAAAGACTTTTGTGGTGTACCTCTTCCTGCTCAACATATATAGTACAACATGAACGCATGCAACCCTAGGTTATCACCTGAGCTCAGGCAGGCTGGAATTGCCCTTCCTCTGCTTTTGACCTCGCTCCAACGTTAGAAGCCATTGATTCCGACACCGTTCATACATCAGAAACCTTAAAATCATAACACTTAATGGGTGCATCACGGAGTCAGGTAGATGCGTATAAAGCTTATATTTGTTTCAAACTGAGGAACCAACATTGTTCACGATAATGGTAATCAAATAATCTTTTGTCACAAGGCTGCCGGCTAACACCATTGTGTCAACAATAGAAGTTACAAATTCTACATTGTTGCCAACATGTATGTCAATCAAAGCCACCATGTCTTTTACAAGACAAATACTAATAATGCCCTAGATAAAGATCACACCACCCTGACCAAAATTTTCCACATTTGCTTGCTTCTTTTACTTCAAAGCCGAAGTCTGAAAGGCAATGATCTCCCCATTACCCCGTAGACAAGTGTGAGACTACCAACCAAAAGTCACACTGCGGGAGCAGGACAGCAGAGGTAGGCAGGTTCTCGTCAAACAAATCCTGCCCTATAAGTTGTTTTCACTACAACTCTTTCACACATCACCATCATCGCCCGCCAGCCAATACCATTATTCTAGAGAGTGATTTTAAAAGCTTGAAAAAACCCCAAAAAAACAAAAACGAGAATCACAGTGGGTGTATGTGAGTGGATAAAGGTCATCATCAACGACTTTTTCTTAATTTCTTTTATCAATAATTTGTCCAAGGTCGAGGAAGCCACCTTGGACTAGCCCACCTCTACAAAACCATCGTCTGTTTTCTCACTTGCTCAGACTCCCTTTCTGTTTGTGGATCTCTCTTGCTCTGTTTCAGATTCCGCGATTTGGGTTTTGCGATTGGAGTGGGATCGCGAAATGGGTAGCTTGGGGGCGATGCTGAAACACCCAGATGACGTATACCCTCTTTTGAAGCTGAAAATGGCGGCGAGGAATCTGGAGAAGCAGATCCCTCCGCAGCCTCATTGGGCTTTCTGCTACACCATGCTTCACAAGGTCTCTCGCAGCTTCGCTCTCGTTATTCAACAGCTCGGCCCTGAGCTCCGTAATGCTGTACGTCTTTTCTTTTGCTCTCTCTTGTTGTTGTTTGTTGTGATTTCATTCTACTATTATTGTTCTATGATGTTGAAAATGTTAGATGATTTCATTTACAATGGAGATGGTCTATAAGCCCGAAACATGTTTATGTGAAAGATTGGATTTTTTTTACAAGTTTCTGGCTTTCTGCCAAATCACTACATTGTTAGTTCACTTCTATTATTACTTGTACTCACGGACCAATGTGTTTCATTTCTCTATTGCAGGTTTGTATTTTTTATCTGGTTCTTCGAGCTCTAGACACTGTTGGTACGTATCTATAATCTTTGGTCTTATGCTTTCTAAATGCTTTTACTATTGATTGTGTGTGAATGATTCAGTTTGGTTTGTTTCACCTTAAGTCTCTTAACCACTCATTAGTCTTGTGCATGTGCTGTTGATTTTTGGGCAACATATCAGAATAACGTTTACTGAAGTTTCAAATTTGACTTCATTAGATACTGGGAGAAAAAATAATTTTTTTTATTTTCACATGTAGCTTTTTAAACATTATTTGGTTCATTTGATAATTGTTTAACCTTGTGTGATAGTCCATTCTATGATGTGATGTTAGATTCTATTTCTGCGAGGATTTTGCCCCCACATTGTTTCGAGGAATGACCTTACGTTTTTCTTTGCCTGCAATTGTTAAATTTTGTGGTTTAGGATCTTTAAATACCCAAGTTTAATCACTGAGGAAAAATTGGAGCTAGACAAATTAGTTCTCAATAGACAAATTAGTTCTCAATGCATAGAAAGACTGCTTATGTAGCTCATCACTAATGAATCAAAGACTGCATAACATTGCTTTACGAAAACTAAGAAGGGACAGATCTTGCTGATTCACAGTTATACGCTTCGATGTTTTGTTAGCATTGTCTTCTACTTTGTTTTACTTTGGGCCAGCACAAAACTATCTGTAGTTGATATAGTCTGCTCCTGTTTCATGTGGATTACTTGTGTTACTGTTATTAGTAGTGTAGTTTAATTTGTTCTTTCAATTATTTCGGTGCTAATGTATTATCTCTATTCTCACTGATGTATCTTATTCCGGTGGATTCTTTACAGAGGATGATACAGCGGTAGAGACAGATGTCAAACTTCCTATCCTGATTGCTTTCCATCGTCACATATATGATCCCAAGTGGCATTTTGCATGTGAGTGATTTCAGATTTTAATACTCCATCCTTCCTGTGTTCTCTGTATATTCCTGTAGACAAAGCAATACTAGGAGAACTTATTATGAATCAGTAAATTTGTTCTCTTCAATAATGCTTCACATAGGTTAATTTCTTTTCTTTTCTATTTTCATTTTTTGTATATATACATAGGTTTATATATTATCATATTAAGTGCATGCAAACACTCTTGGATTTACATTGATTAAAGAAATAAACAAAAAAGTAAACAAAAATTAAAAGATAAGGCTCAGGTACTTCTGTTTTAGCCTGTAGGTCTGTGTAAAGTAAGGTACATGCATGTTATTATGTTAATGGATGTCATGGTCTGCTTGCTCAAATAGCTGCATCTTTGTCTTAAGGTGGTACGAAGGAGTACAAAGTTCTCATGGACGAGTTTCATCATGTTGCGACTGCTTTTCTGGAACTTGGGAAGGGGTATGTTCTTAACCTTGTAGGTTTATCCAATTTGATTTATTTTTCTTCTTTTTTGTGCATTCCCAATAATCTATTCATTCTTAAGAATCCATGCTAGCTTCTCTACTGATGAACTGATCCTAATCGTTTCTTTCTTTATTTTCGTTTCTTTCATCTTGTTGCTGTTGTGAAGGCTCCTTAGATGCTTAGCACTTACTATTTTAGATTACTTGTAGCTCACAAGTCGCAGGTGACTAGACTGGTCCGCTGCTAGTTATAGCGAATACATGAACAAATAAAGGTTGTGAATTAAATCTAGCTCGTGAATGAGTGCTTGGAGCTTTGAAAGCATAGTTCTGCTTATTAAATCTAGCTCGTGAATGTGCACATTTCATTTGTTCATTTCAGGGCCCAGTGTGTAGCATGTGCTTATAAAAAGTATTGCCATATCAGTTGATATTTCTATTGTGATAAATAGTTTGGAGTAAGTTGTTGACTCTGTTATTATTACTATACACTTATATAAGACTCTTAGTTCCAATTGATTGGTCGACCATCAAATCAACATATTCAAATGTATGAGTATTAAATTTCCAAACTAATGTACGCACTTGATATAGGAATCTTCCATGAGTTGAAGCTCCCCCTTTAGATTTCGTGAGGCTGATATGGACCGAGTTCTCTTGCATATAGTAGCCAACTGTTTTTCATTTGTCCTCCCTCTATGATGTCTTGAAATTTCATGTGTGAACTTAACTCAGTTGGCGCTTATTTTACTTGAATGAATCCTGGACCTGTCAATAACAAGTACTCCAGATCATAGTCTTCCGTTAGTGGTATAAGATAGAATACATGAAAGACTGATACTTGTCCCTTGCCATAAGTTTATGCTTTCAAAATGGCTTGATGGGATACTTGTATTGCAAAGTTCAATTGTGATCTTTAAGTGAGGTTCTTAATTCATGTTGTGACAACTCTACTCGTTTCCTATTGTAGTTAAAATATTTCTATATCATTGGAGCTTTCATTTGACACTATTGATATGGAATTCGTATGCTGTATTGCAGTTATCAGGAGGCAATTGAGGATATTACCAAAAGAATGGGGGCAGGGATGGCCAAGTTTATCTGCAAGGAGGTTTGTAATGCAATTATTGCGTACAAATCTTGGACGATGTTATATAAGTTTTTCATGATTCTCATGCATTCATATCAATGATACAACATATGCTCATGCAAACACACAGGCTGATAAGGTCCTAGAGTTGCTTATGGATTCATAAACAATTTTTTTCTACCTCATTTCTACCAAGTAAATATCTTACTGACAGGAAAATCCCTTTCTTAGAGACCTTTTAACCGTTTGACTGACTGTGCATGATATTTTATACTATATACTGAACCTTTTATTACACGCACATATATACATAGAAATGGGATGTTGTTTTTTTTTCCCGAGTTCTATTATATGACGGTCTTTCTTAAAGAGTCCATCTTTAGATCAACCATAAAATGATTTACGGCTTCTGTATTTGAACTACAATTTTATCAAGTAGCTTAAAAATTATGAGTTCATACTTCCAACTGTACATTAAATAGAAGTTCATATTCTGTGGTCAACCTCATTGTCGATACTTTGCAGTATGAAAAGCTTTTGTATCTTGGGATTTAAGATTCTGCAATGAAGTGCTAAATGTTTTCCATGCATATGACTCCTATTCCTAACTACATTCAGAGTGCAACTTTTGCACAATGTGTAAAGTAATTGCTCCACCACTTAAGTTGCCCTCATCTTGCAGGTAGAAACAGTTGAGGACTATGATGAGTACTGCCACTATGTGGCAGGACTTGTTGGTTTAGGTTTGTCCAAGCTTTTCCATGCTGCTGAGTTGGAAGATTTGGCTACGGATGAACGCTCAAATTCAATGGGCTTATTTCTTCAGGTAAATCAGTGGCATATCAAGCAAGGACTACTTTCCATATCAAGTTTGGTTTGGAAGTTTGGTTCTAATAAACAATGTATGAATTTGCTAATTACAGAAAACAAACATTATTCGAGATTATCTAGAGGATATTAATGAAATACCCAAGTCACGCATGTTTTGGCCACGCCAGATCTGGAGTAAATATGTAAACAAACTCGAGGTATTTAATCTCAGATCTCATGGTATTAACTGCTATTGCTCTTCGTTTCCAATGACTTTGCTCCATTTCGTTCCTGCTCATCATGGAAACATACGGTTGTGGATGACACAAGTATTTAGATCTAACAGATCTAACCCATTACACAGTAGAAAGCCTTTACTGAATTGATTTAACTTTTTATGGTTGCAGGACTTGAAATATGAAGAAAACTCAGACAAGGCAGTGCAGTGTTTGAATGACATGGTCACTAATTCTTTGATACATATAGAAGACTGCTTGAAGTACATGTCTGATTTGAGAGATCCTGCTATATTTAAGTTTTGCGCTATCCCTCAGGTATAAAGATGTTCTCAACCAAAAATCGCTACTGTTGGTCAGTCTTATGTGTCATAACACGTGTACTTTGTCTATATATTGGTAAAGGAAAATTATTGGTCTAATATTGAGAGGGAAACTTGTGTGATGGGCAACAACCTCGTATATTTTCTATGTTTGTTCATAGAAAGCCACACTAGCAGTTTGCTAGGAGGATATTTCTAGATATATTGACAAGAAATGAGGGTCTCCCTCACTTTGCCATGTGGGGCAGGGGGAATTTATTTAGTCATTGTAATAAGAGAAGCTTAAAAATTCTTCCTTTAGGATTATAGATGGCCCCCTTTCAGTAATATGTACATGTGAATTGTGGCTTTGATATGAAGTTGCAATGATATTAATCCAAGAATTTTAAGTAAGATGTTATGTGCCTTTAAAGTTAGTGAATAATAAGACGTTTCGTCTTTTATTTACTGATGATGGTAGAAAATTGTTTGCTGGGCAGTATTTAGTGGTTTTACTTCCGAGATATGCCCATTTTAACTAAATGGTAACTCTCTAGATGAGCTCTTGATTTCTTGAAGTATCTGAAGGCTTCAATATACTGTTTCTGATTGACTCTTTGTCAATAGTCCTCTGTTATTTGAATTGTCAGAGCTTATTAAGTTGATATCCTCTTCTATAAACAGTTTATCCATTCAACCATGATCCTCTTGAAACTAAGCAGATTTCTATATGAAGTTTGAATCTCATTTTTTTACGCTGCTTGTACTAGGTCATGGCAATTGGCACACTAGGACTATGCTACAACAACATTGAGGTCTTCAGAGGTGTGGTGAAAATGAGGCGTGGTAAGATATCAATCTATCAACATGGTATTTTTTATTTTTTTTACAGTTGAAACTGATACTTTCCTGTTAGTTTAATACAATTGGATTTATTATTTATTAAGAAAGGGTTTGTAAAAGAGGATGGTAGGCATAGGCACCATGTGATTTCAGTGTATAATTCAATTGATCCTAGCAGCCTTCTTTTCTTAATATATAGAGATGTCCACATTCTACTACCTTTGCAGGCTCCGCTACACGCATATTTATACTTATGCACCCATTCTCTCTCTCTGGTCTGGTTTTAGATAGAAAAAGCAGTATGGTGATATTGGTTTGAATTTTATCTTATTTGTGATATTTCGTCCTAATCCAGTAACAATTTTCCATTTATTGTCATGTTTTTTAGGTCTTACAGCAAAAATCATTGATAAAACGAGAACGATGGCTGACGTCTATGCCGCTTTCTATGATTTTTCATCCATTATAAAGTCCAAGGTAAGATGCTTCTAGAAACAAGGATATACTAGCCTTTTAAAATATTGCCTTGGCTTACAATAAACCCAGGGAACTAGGCTTAAGGCCTTAAGATATATCTGACAAACTCCAACTTTGTGTTTGAACAGTGAATGATTAATGTCTACGTAAAACAATTTAAGAAAGAGAGAATAGAAATAAATTGTACAAGACTTTTCTGTCTTTCATAATTATAAACTACTTTAACAAAGCTTATTTGTTTGGCTCCAATGCTTAATGAAAGCTTATCTGCTTACGATTCTACTGCTGTCACCAGTGCTTTCATTTTGATGCAAAGGTTTCTTTGTCCATTTGCTGTTGTAATTCTCAGACATTATATTGAATCTTGGCACAGGTTGACAAGAAGGATCCCAATGCAACAAAAACATTGAGCAGGCTGGAATCAGTGCAGAAAACATGCAGGGAGTCTGGAGCACTAACCAACAGGTACTTCATAGTGCACAGTTCTATTATCTGAATATTGAATGTTTTTGTGTACTGATTCCTGACAAGTATCTACAAATCACAGCAGGAAATCATATATAATCAAGAGTGAGCAAAGTTTCAATTCAGCTCTGGTGAGTTACTTATAGAAATAGAAATAGAAAATTATTATAGAAAGGGATGAATATCATTCCAGAAATCACATTGACTAATCCATCTTTGGATGCAGATTATGGTGATGATTATCATATTGGCCATCATTTACGCTTATGTCTCTGCCAGCCCAAGATTCTAAGTAAGTTTCATCAATAGAAATCGATATCCGGACTGATATTTGTTTTGTTAAGAAAATAAACTACCACTGCATGAGCCTCACTCCACTACATTTCCTTTTCTTCTGCAGTGTTTGCTTTCCCGAAGTTCCCAACACAAATAGTTAGTTACATAAAAACCATGGTTCACTCCATGCAACTAATGATGTCTGTAAACAATAATGACTGCTGCTGCAGTTGTATATCCAATATAAAGTTGCTTAAATTTATTACTGTAGCTTTCAGCACCATTTAGCATGGTTATTTATTGTAACAGAAGTGAGGTTTTGCTTTGTATTTTTTTTTTGGAGTCAAATATTTGATTGTGCAACATGAGGAAATTAAACAGTTGCTTCCATGTTGAAATACAGCAATGGTACAACATCAGTATATCCAGCATAAAGATTCCGTGCATATCATGTTCATAATATTCTTGTTGACCCTGGGAAAGATCCATCAAAATCTGCTATATCAAATTATCAACTGAGTTTTAGAGAATTGGCATCAACTAGTATCAGATGTACTGTTGACAAGTGAGATTTAAACCGAAGATCTCAGGATTTCTCAAGAAATAACTAGGCCACAGCTCACTGGAAGAATAACGCTCTACATTGGCACTGTAGATGCCCCTAAAAGAAACCAACTTCAGACCACTTGGCCAGGAGGCTCAAGTGATCCTTCTCTACCATTAACAGCATGTTTACCACTTTGTTTTTAATTTGGACAACATAAAAGATATTACAACACACTTCCCCTAATACAGCCTAATTGGAGTGAGTAAAAAATAAGAGCTAGTAGCAGATCTGGGAAGGGACTGAACTTACCAAAAAAATTCAGTCTTGACAAGAACCTTCTTAGCCAGGGTACGTAGTACCTGCGAGACATGTTCTCCTCTCTGCCTCTCGCAAGAGAGTTTTCTCGGCGCCGCTCAGTCTCGATTGACGGTGACTTTGCACCTTCGATTGTATGGGCAGCCTTTCCTCCTCTCTCTCGTTCAACTTGTAGCGGTGACGGCGTACGGTGGACAAGTTGATGTTGACGACCATGGATTAGATCTTCTCCTTCTCTGCGATGTCGGAAGGAAGGGTGGTGGTGCAGTGGCAGTTGTGGACGTGACTGGTATGGATGTCGGCTTATGGTCTCTGTTTCAAGGGGAGGGTACGCCGCCGGCGTGGCTTGGTCGCGGTGGCAGTGGTGGAGATGAGGAGAAGGCGGCTACTTTGGTCTCCTTCTTGGCTCCTCTAGGGTTTGGGCTGGTTTGGGCCTGGGTTGGATCAGCTAGGGTTTCTCTCTGTTGGGCCTTGGCTTTTGAGATTTACTGTGGGCTTTGTTTGGCTGAAGCTATTGCATTGCAGATGGATAGGGATGTAGCAGAAGGGGTGAGTTCCGCTTTTGCTACAGTAGCCGCTTATTTTTGATCGGAAGATCAACATTAAGATAATAATTCTGATGTTACAGTTTATTACGCTTTAGAGTTTTTAATCTTCTTATTTTTGGTTTTATCTTCGTAGAAGGTGAATGTACTTGGAGTGAGTGTTTTGGTATGTTTGTGTGAGGAGCGTACTAGGATAGTTGTTCTGCATGATGACTTTTTCTGACGACTCTCTGCGCAAGTTATTATTGTACTGTTCGCTGAGCTTCATTAATGGATGACCTCTCTTTAAAAAAAAAATGAGAACCTTCTTAGCCAGGTGATCAATATTCCAAATCAAGGTTTGAGTCATCGAAGGAGTATTGATGACTCCAAACTAGACTATCAATGAGAAGTTTAGAATCTCCCTCGACCTCCAGATGAGAAAAACCATGTAACCATGCAGCATGAAAACCAGCTCTTGAAGCAAGTGCTTCAACTATTAAGATGTCACTGGTGGGCAAAGAATTAGCAGCAGCAAGAATTGGTTTCCCAGTAACATCTCGGAAAACAAAACCACCTGCACTACCATAATTAGACAGGACCGAGCCATCAAAATTAAGCTCCAGATTTCCAAGGGGAGGATGCTGCCAGCGAATGAGTAATGGTTTAGGAAACTAGCAGTCACACTGTCACAGAAACAACTCAAGCTGGTGCAAGTGTTTTGTTTCCAAAGTATGACCGTTTCGAGCTCGCCAAAGCAAATAAGCAGTTCCAAGTACAACACTGTAAGAGTTAGTCTTATGATTATTTCCAGATAAAAATGAAGAGTATTGATAAAGCGCGAAACAGTAGAGGGGGCACTTCCATTAGTTAAACTCAATCATGATTAGAAATACTGAAATAGTAGTCGCACCATGACATGACACCATCTCACACTCAAATAGGAACACCTAAATTGATAAGTCTATTGTGTTGTTGGCAGGCCAGTTCACATTACCAATGTATACTGAAATATACATGCTTTCCTGAAATCTCCAAAAGAATTCCCATTACCACCGAAACATGAACCATACAAGCTTTCCTGGAACAAGAATCTATTGGCAGCACAAGAGTCCTGTAGCCAAAGCAAACAACATTCAGAGAGGTGAACTGGGAGGAACTCTCTTGTGAATCATGCAAATGGGAAGTTCTATCAAGTATACTTAATTCAATACAGAGATTGACTTGGTTCGGCATAGAGGTGGAGTAGTTCCAACTTCCAAACTAATCAGCCAATGAATGAAATCAATCTACTTATGAATCAAACTAGTCTACTTTGCATATCGGTACACCAATGTACAATAAAAGGGACCCTGCACAAATTGTGGAGAAAATAAAAAGGTCCACATCATCGAACACAATTATCAATAAGCAAACCCATGACAGAAATCAAAAAATGCAAGTCACAAGGCATACTTTCTTTTGGCTTTTAGGTTGCGGTTAGATAAACATGACAACAATTTGATCTTGCAAGACAAGACATACTAATACAAGTCCCAGCTTGAGAAGGTTCAAGGGCAGTTAAAGGCATATATCATACAAAGGATAGTCTAGGCAAAGCTTTTAGTTTGAAGAAGAGACCAGAAATCAATCTCCACTGGCACAGCCCCTGCATCCACAATGCACACACTCTATAACCTTCTCCTCCCTCAGATGTTTGGGCACTCGGCAGACGCATGTGGTGGCGAAGTTGTGATCCCGAGGCTGCATGCACCTCAAACAGCAGAGGCGTTCATAACCAGGCTGCAAGACAAACCAGATATCCTTAAATGTTAAAGTGATAAATTAAGAGACTTTGATAAATAAGCAGCACAGTAAATGAGTTTCATGTGAGAATTTTCATTCGTTTTCCAGTGAATTTACATTACCCCCACCAAATATATGACACATGTGATCCCTTAGCATTGTAATAACAACCATGCCTTTCTACTGCATGTAAAAGAGAGTACAGGACATTAGTTTAACCAACGTTGAACACCTTTAGTATATGCAGGTCAATTCCGACATGCAAATTGAAGTAACTGTCATCCAATAATTTCAGACAATCTTCACATGTACGGTATAAGAGTTCCTTTAGCATCTTAATATCAAACATAGGGCAGTTGCAATGCACGTAGCAAAATTCTGCACACATGGGGTTTAACGTATCTGCTTTGCATTGCTAAAGTTCTAGCATGTCATGCCGACTCCTATTTCTTCTATTAGTTAATATTATTTTTTCTTGCTCGTTTAGAGTACATTCGTCATTAATTTCTAAAGGTTGAAACCACATATGGGCAGGTTGATTTCCAAATTCATTTAACCTCTGAGTCAACTCTATTAACAATTAAACCAAAGCAGAATTCGAACCTTGTTCCACTTTGCAATTAGATTTTTATCAGCATAACTCATACAATTCCTTGGAAATTTCATTTCTCCGATGGTACAGGTCAAAGATGTAGCGGCTCTTTTGATGATATATTTGGAAAATAGGCCAGTAATTTAACAATTATGAATTATCAAAAACAAAACATATATCACATCTTGCTTGTTTGTTTGCTTCACTCAATCGACTGACGAACAACAAAAAGTGAGGAACTTTCAGCAGATTGAAAGAAAGGTAATAACTGAGACAAGAGTTTACCTCTGACGATTCAATTGAAGCAATTAAGGGATTGTTTTCTGGGTTTCGAAGATAGAGGGGTTCCGCGGCAATTGTTAGGGCAAATCGCCGATGAAGATGGCCGTTCCCGTTTTGGGTGAGAAAGACTGAGATAGTGAGGTGAGTGATACAGAGATTTCATAGGGCTTTAAATATGGGTACCATTGGTAATGCCCTTTGGTCCTTGTGATGAACCAAAGCATCGAGTAAGTTCCCGTTTTCAGCATTCATCTCAACCACCATTCTCGTCGTATACCACTACTCTGCCTTTCCTCTTTATTTCATCCTCATTTATCTAAGACTCTAGCTTTACCCAAGTCGGCCTCACCCAGCAACCCTAGATCATCAACTAAATTCACTTTCCAGCCAACTTCAACAACTTATCTGTAAATCTAACATACACCCATGGCCACTTAACTTTTCTTGTTAATTTTTGTTTCCTTTCTAATTTTACTGAGGTCTCTAACCAATTTGTAGTGTGAGTTTTGTTTGCTTTTAGATTTCATTCGAGTATCACTGAAAGTGGGTTTCTTTTGGATTTGTTGTTTTTGCTCTGTTATTTGTGTTAAAATGTGTTTGTAACTAGGATGATGGATTTAGGGTACCCTGAACTCTTTTTTTGTCTCGTATTCTTTGTGTGAAATTTTCTCTGTGGATAGTGGGCAAGATTGTTAACTTTTAAGTAGCTCAGTAAACCATATTAACAATATGCATTTGTCATAAAAAAAATTAACAATATGCATTTAGTTTCGAGTTGGAAGTAATTGTAGACCGAAAAAAACTACAACAGTTCCTATGTTGTAGGACAGTGGTACGTCAGGTGAGTTTCTTGTAACTTTGACCCGTATGGATTTATAGATTTGATAATAGAATATGATTTTGTTTGTTTACTTTCTTGCTCGGTCGTGAATGTGGTTTATTTCTCATGCACAAAGATTATATAGTTGACAATTCTTACATATATGCAGATTGTAAGATGTCAAGAAAGCCATATATTCAGATCCGTTGCACTATGCAGCCAATGTTGGAAACAATGCAGATAGTCAAGGACAGCCACCTGGAGTTGCTCCGGAAAACTCCATTTAGGCCATTGTTAGAAGCATTTCGCAATGGCACAATTTCCAAATCACATTGTAAAGATTCTCATACTCCCATACTAAAATTGATCCAAACTTTTAATCCAGAGACCACAAGTTCTCAGTTTGGTTCTAGAGATGTTGCTATAAGTACCAAAGACATCTCTCAGATTCTTGGACTGCCTCAACATGGTGAAGCGGTTCTATTCAGGCCTCTGGGTCCAAATAGATCATACAAATCGGACTTCACTGGGAGATATTTCTTGAGAGAAAAGAAGCCACGGAACCGCAAATTGATACACAGTCTACTGATAAATTTACTGAATGGGAACGAACGAACAGATATAGAAGATGTAGTACGTCTTACCCTCATGGAGTTGTTCATTACTTTCCTGTTTGCTCAACCAAAAATTTCCTGGGATCTAATGAAATATTGTGAGGACTTTGAAAACCTTTCAAAATATTCATGGGCAAATGCAGTGCGAGAGTTCTTAAATAAGTCTTTGAAAGTCCTGAATAAATTTGATATTTATGGATGCGGGCTTCTTATACCAGTAAGTACAATCCATTTCTATATGAATATCATATCGGATGTCTTTTGGGTTTGTCATACTAAAATTTGCTATCTTCTGGGTTTGTCTGTGCAGTTTTGGTTGTGTGAGAAAACAAATATTATACAACCAATAGGGAGGTAGTTGAGAGACATGTACCAACCCTAATCAAATGGAGCCTTCCAGAGCTTAACACCAAAATGCAACAAACAGCTATTCAGGTGAGAATTGAACTTCAGGTGAAAATTGAACATTAGTCACGGAGTTTTAGCAATCTGAAAGTTCTTGTATTCCAATCCTTTGTTCAAGGTGCAAGATGGCGTTAAAGCGGGAATAAATGGTGAAAATGAAATACAAGAGCACAAGGAAGGAGAAGTCGATCAAGATGAGGTAGATTTATCTAAATCACTGTCAGTTTTATATTTTTACTGAATTCATGTATTTCCCTTTCACTCAATATTGGATCTTGGTACATTTGTTTTATTTTGGCCTTTACACAGTTGACTAACTACGAGTTATATATATTGTTTTACCTTGCCTATTACACCAGCTAACGAAGGTGGAGATTAAGGGAAGAGGATCAAGCAAACAATTACAAGAAGAGGTAGAGGAAAGAAGAGAGCTCCAACACAACGATGAACTATCTCATGTGAAGAACAAGTTGTACGAAGGGGATGGAAAGATGGAGATCAATAAAACTGATCAGCTGAACTTTCAAAGTCCCTCTGTTGCAATTCTACCGAGTCCAAGGGATGAAATTGAGGTATTTCAAATTGGCCATGAAATGAGGTCTCCACCAAAAGGAACTACAGTAACCGTTAGAAAGCAGCAGCTGGATCCAGATTATGTGTGTGATGCAGTGCCTAACAATAAAAAAGCAAAAAATCAACATGCTCTATCTGATCCAACTCGTGCAGTACCTTCAAGGTCAATTCAGGTTCCTGCCGGCAAGAAAGATGAACCTATAGTAACAATTGAGGACAGTTCTGCTTCAGTAGCCCTAGGAAAAGGAAACGCTCTAGGAAAGAATCATTCAGTCTTGAAAGATATGAGGTTTTCAAATTAATGGATGATGAGCATCAGCAAAAAGTGAAAACTTTCTGGAATATGGCAGGTCCTAGGTAAGTAGCATTTATAATTCCTAGCGAGAATTGGACTGGAATATGCAGTGCCTAACCCCACGTTGCGAAGGGGTGACAAAGCTCGTAAGAACTCATCCAAACCGAGGCATCGTTGCCAAAGTGGAGTGCCGCGGTTTAAACCCGGTCAAGAGGTGGCACATGGTGCACCCGCATGTAGCGCTCAGCTAGAGTGAGCCAACCCAGCACATCTTCGCCATTGAATCGTGGTAAGTCAACTCTAGGTGGGCGGTAATGGTGTGTCTCGGGGTATTGGGGGTGTGGTGGTTGTTGAAAATTGTTGGGAGGAGGGGTGGCGGTGGAATGTAGTGGTGCTGCTGGAGAGGGGGTGTGGGAGGTTGTAGAGTGGGGTAGGAGGTCAAAAAGGGTTGTGGGGATGGTGTATAGATGGCTTGGTGTGTGTTGTTGGTTTGAGGAGGAGGAGGAGCGGAAGTGTGATGAATCGATGGTAGTGACCCGAAAACAAGCTGAGCAGGGGAGTGGTGAGATGGCTGTGGAGAAGTGGTTGTGTGAGATGAGGAGGGGGGTGGTGGTGAAGGAAAACCCAGGGAAGGTAACTGAGCATGTGGTCGTGGGTTAAGATTTAGACTGAGGGGAGACTGACCTTGCACCAAGTTATTAAACAGGGCGTTTTGAAACGCAGCAAATTGTTGTGTCATGAATGTTTGGTTGCGCGCAATGGCGTCAATGGAGTGTTGCAAGTCCTCGTTCTGAGATTGCAATGAGTCGACAGCGGCCTAGAAGGTGGCTACTTGATCCTTCGAGATGGCGATGGAAGATGGCGCATTGGGTGGGTTTTGGGTGGGTGGGAGAGGAGTGTTTGGGGTGTGTTGATACCAAAAAAAAAAAGGGATTACAAAAGAGAGATAATAATAAAAATAATGATAATCCTTTTCTCATGCCAGCACAAGGCTTTTGAGTTCAATTGTAACTCTTATAAAAAAAAAGATATCCCGATAGAAATATAATTCAGGTATCAAAGTCCAATTGCAAATCAGCCAAGCATTCTATATAAAGAGGTAGAAGCCTCCAAAAAAAAGGGCGAAGGAAAAAGAAAAGGAGCGGACAACAAAAGAAGAGGAGCGAGGAGACAAGAAGGAGAGGCGGAGCGAAACAAAGGAGAAGAAGAAGAGAACATGTGAAGGAAGCAGAGAAGCAAATCAAAAAGCAGAAGAAGAGCGGCGAACCAACAAGAAGGTGGAGCCATCATTCTAACTCTATTTCTTTTGCAGGGTCTTTATCTTATCCCTTGCTCCGCCGGAAGCCCCGCAAGCACGCGAGCCATCTCCCCCTAAGGCCAGACGACCTCGCGAGGTCTTCACCAAAAGAAGATGATGGTCGCTCGGCCCCTCCTCTTGTTACAATAAATATAAGTCCGCTCAGCCCTTCCTCTTGTTTCAACAAATATATGGCTTTGCACCTCGCATAACAAGCCATGCCCTTGGGAACAAACAAGCAAAGGCGAGATGAGCTCGCGCGGAGACTGAAGCTCTAAAGCTTTAAGGCGCGAAGCAGAGCCCCCTGACGAGACGACCTCGCATATGGCGAGATGACCTCGCCCCCTCCTCTTATTACAACAAACACGTGGCCGCTCGGCCCTTCCTCTTGTTACATATGGCCTTGCGCTTCGCATAACAAGCCATACAAGATGTGAAAACAAGCATTCCAGGTGACGCGAATTGGAAGAACAGGAACTTAGCTTTGGCAACTTGGAGAATCCCTAAGGGGTGGCGAGGTGACTTCACATCAAAGCAGAAGCCCTAAGGGGCAACAAGGTGACTTCACATCAAAGCATAAACCCTAAAGGGTGGCGAGGTGACTTCCCATCAAAGCAGAAGCCCTAAGGGGCCGTAAGGTGACATTCGTGCCAAAGCATAAACCCTAAGGGGTGGCGAGGTGACCTTGCGTCAAAGCAGAAGCCCTAAAAGACAGCAAAGTGATTTCACATCAAAGCAGAAGCCCTAAGGGGCAACGAGGTGACTTCACATCAAAGCATAAACCCTAAGGGGTGGCGAGGTGACTTCCCATCAAAGCAGAAGCCCTAAGGGGCCGCAAGGTGACATTCGCGCCAAAGCATAAACCCTAAGGGGTGGCGAGGTGACCTCGCGTCAAAGCAAAAGCCCTAAGGGGCAGCGAGGCGACTTCAAATCAAAGCAGAAATCCTAAGGGATGACGAGCTAACATTCGCGCCAAAGCATAAACCCTAAGGGGTGGCGAGTTGACTTCCCATTAAAGTAGAAGCCCTAAGAGGCAGCCAGGTGACATTCGCGCCAAAGCATAAACCTCTAAGGGGTGGTGAGATAACATTCTCGTCAAAGCATGAATCCTAAGGGGTGGCGAGGTAACTTCACATCAAAGCATAATCCCTAAGGGGTAGCGGTGTAACATTCGCATCAAAGCAAAATCCCTAAGGGGCGAGGCAATTTCGCGACAAAGCAGATATTCAGACAACATGGCCTCTCACAAAATTGGAAGTCCTGGTGGCGAGATGATGCCACGTAAATTGGAAGTCCAGGCGAGGCGGATTGCTTCACAAAATTGAAGTCCAGGCGAGACGAGATGACGTCACAGGTGAGATCCCCATGCAGAAGATTTTGTGTGGAAGCAAGACGCGGAGTCCAAGCGCGCGAGATCCGCTTACAAGCAAGCACGCGAGATCCTCGTACAGGCAAGCACGCTAAGTCCGCTTACACGTATACACGCGAAGTTCGCTTACACGCGAGGTCACGGAGTCTGCATACAGGCGGAGTCCGCTTACACGCATACACGCGAAGTTCGCTTACACGCGAGGTCGCCAAGTCTGCATACAGGCGGAGTCCGCTTACACGCGGAGACTGGATTTTCAGATCACCTACGCCACAATCAAAGACTATGACTAAGACAAATCAAGCCTCTTGGTCACACTGATGCATCACCCATTTCAGGTCCCCAAGTCAAATCAACAAACACTCTACTAAATTGATTGTCCACAAGAAATACAGTTGACAGATTCAAAATACATCTGTCAAACCCAAAGTTGGCACTAAGCCGCAAAACCTACAAACCTTATTAACTACGATCGGTTTGATCCCTCAAGGGGGTACGTAGGCAATCTAGCAACCCACTTGATGCAACCACAATTCCAAACAGAATCTCTGACACCATCAGTCAAATTCATCCAGTCCAAATGACTCTGGTCAAATTCCTAAAGCACCAGAAAAAAATCAAATCCATAACCAAAACTTTCGAACTACATTGGTTTGATCCCTTCACATGGTATGTAGGCAGTCTGGAATTAAATCTAGATGCAACCACCAATCCAAATAAATTCCCGGATTGCCTGAAGCCAGAATCACGCTCCTAAGCTCAAATGCCTTCAAACACATTTCCAAACACTACTCTCACTCTAAAATCAAAGCCCTCCAATGAGTCATTTACTTGTTGGAATCCTTGAACTACGAGTGACTTGATCCCCTCTAGGGTACGTAGGCTACCCACTCCCAAATGTGGATGCAGTCACAAAAACAAACAAACCTACAATGGTCTCTTGATAAACGGAATCAAAGGGTGTTCCCTTGTAACAATAGATTGTAATTAAAATGCACATTCTGTCTTGAATGGGTCGAACCAGACATAATTAAAACTCTATCTTAACTAATGAGATAGAGTGAAATTGTGTTGGGTGACATTTACGTTTCATGCATATTTTTCCTCAACAAGGTGATGGGAAAGGGAGGCACATCACCACCCGTGACTGCCGCAGAAGATTGCCGCGCATCGGGGCTGGTCTCTGATACTTGATAATAGACTATAACATGAGGGAAAGGGGAAAACAGATAACTAAAGCAATTGCATTTCATTCATAGCTCTTCTCCATGGAAGGTAGCAACATATAGGAGTTTGGTTGTTACAATTCAAAATAGACAGTTGTGGCTCAGGACCACCACTAACTGAATGCAACAATATTATAACTTGTCTAAAGAGACAAGATAACAAATTGGAAATGCAGGGACTGGGTTAAGACGTGAAGCTGGATGTACTGTGCACATAGCTTGTTGTTGGGTCGAGAAGCTGGACTTTAGAGATAATGAGCTAGGAAAAAGTGGGTGAGAGAATGATCCTAACCTAATGCCTTTTTGTAAAAAACAAAATAGAAAAAATGAAAAATCTCCGGTTTAAATTAGGCGAAAATTTCTTTGATGTCTTTGGCAGGACCAAAATCACCAAAAAGGAAAAATTCAAAAGCTCAAACAACAATTCCAGAGTTGTTCAAAAGAAGAAGCAACTCGAAAGATTGGAAGTCGAAAACCCAGAAAAGAAAGCTGGGCAGATTTGATCCTTGGAGCTTCTTGAATGGAAGCTATCAGAAAGCAAGCCTCCAGGCTCCGCGAACAGGTCGCTAGGCAACAACAGGTCTCTCATTATTTCATTTCAATCTCCGATACTTTCCTCACAAATTCGATATCTTTTTTCTGCTGGCATTGCCGTTCTCGTTATTGGGTTTGAGATTCTCGATTTGTCTCTTGCATTGTATGATCCAACAAAATGCTTTCCCTTTTTCAAAGTTATGGTCTTTTTCTGTGCATTGATCTGTGAACATGGTTGGAATATGATATGATTAGTTGGGTGAATTGGGAAATTAGAAAAGAACAAATGCAACAAATAAATTTTGATTCTTTGGTCTCGTATGCCTCGAAAATTAGTGTGGATAATATCTGACTCAGGGCAGGCTAGTTCACACACCGAAATGTAAAGGCTTTGCTTTGCAAACTAATTCTGTCCAACTGTTAATATGGTATATGATTTTAGTCGAAAAATTCAATGACAATTAACCCAATGAAATGTTAAAGTTGTTCCTATGCTAGTTGTAAGGCGGGTGTGACTCTTCTCCATATCTTGTCTTTTGTACAGGTAGTTGTGTTCGTATGCATACGTTCCATGATTTAGAAAATAATGAACAAGTCGTGTTTTGTTGGTGACTTGGTGCATTTTCAATTCTGATCCCTCTTATTTGTTTGCATATCTCTATGTTATTGGCAATGGTTTTTCCGTTTTTCTTAGAGAGAAAAGTTCCATGTCTAGTTCCGAGTTACGGTGACAAAAGTTCACTTTCATTTCTTTTTTTATTGGATAAAAACAAGCCTGCTGATTACGTTTGTGTTACTTTAGGCTGTCCGCAAGCAGTTTGGGGCGGGAGGATATGGAGGTTCAGATAATTTAGTTACTGATGAGGCAGAACTAGTGCAGCATCAGAAACTTGAGAAGCTTTACATATCAACACGTGCTGGAAAGGTTGCCTACTTTCTTTCTGGTGTTAAATCCAATTTAAATTTCATATTTACCCTTACTCAATTCTTAATTCATGTTTTAGCATTATCAAAGGGATATTGTTCGGGGTGTGGAGGGATATATTGTCACCGGATCCAAACAGGTTGAAATTGGTGAGTTTGCAAAATTTCTGTCATTCATCAAGCTAAACATATTTTCTGAAGTCCCAGGACAGTATTAACTGTAGCCTTTCTGTCTAGGAACAAAGTTGTCTGAAGATAGCAGGAAATATGGGGCAGAAAATACCTGTACTAGTGGTAGTACGTTATCAAGAGCTTCATTGAGCTATGGACGTGCTCGTGCTCAAATGGAGAAGGAGCGGGGGACTCTGTTGAAATCTCTTGGCACACAGGTTAACATGTTTTCTTCACTTATTCAGAAATCCACAGATTTGATTTAAATTAGCAGAATATGTTTGAGTGCTCTTCAGTATGTAGTGGAAGGAATAATACATTTGCATAATTAAGTTCATTTTGATGACTAATAAAATATAACTCTATAAGACTATAACTGCATTTTGAAGACCATACATGGGACTATCTTTAAGAGGTATCTTCAGATAGTTTCTTCCTCCTAACTGCTATCTGAGGTTAATATTTTATGATGTCGATTTACAACTGTTATCAGGTGGCGGAGCCATTAAGAGCAATGGTAATGGGTGCTCCATTGGAAGATGCTCGGCATCTTGCTCAACGATACGACAGAATGCGACAAGAAGCTGAAGCTCAGGTATCTTTAATTTGTGATTACCAATTACCTTCTGATTGTCTTGGTCCTTTTTATTCTTGCAAAAACATTTGGTTGGACTGTATCACTATTATGTTTTGCGTTCAATTGATGATCCTCGTACTTTTATCCATACAATTGAAAACCTTAAACCCAAATAACTTTCTTTTACAAGCACATCATTGTGTGTTCTTTTGAACCTAGACAGGCTATTGAAGTTTCCAGACGCCAAGCAAAAGTGAGGGAAACACCGGGCAATTCTGAGAATGTTATGAAACTAGAAGCATCAGAAGCAAAGTTGCAAGATCTGAAGGCAAATATGGGAATATTAGGGAAGGAAGCAGCTGCAGCAATGGCAGCAGTCGAGGCTCAACAACAGAGATTGACTCTCCAAAGACTCATTGCCATGGTAGTGCAAGTTCTTTTAAATTTATTTAAGAGTCATTGCTGTTTTATACTTTGAATGAGAAACAAACTTGTGTTGAAATAGAAATTATAGATTGGTAAAAGAGAGAGAAACGAGTAAGCTAAATCACAGCTGCCTTCCAATCTAAGAGAAGCCTGATAAATGATAACTCTTAGAGAACAGCTACCCAAAGGGAAGCATGCCTGTGTATATGTCTGTAGTAGAATTTCTAAAGGAGGTATTTTCTTTGGGATGGTGCAAGGGAAGATTTGAAAGGGCAAATGTTGAGACGGTTATTAGTTTCTTGAATAAAAAATAGAGGAGGTTTAAGGGTTGGTAATCTGGTTCTTAAGAATGTTTATGGAGTTCTAAATGAATTTATTATCAATGTGGCACACTGTGAATAGAAGCAAATGTTGAACTAAAATAAATGCAGATAATCATGTGGGAGGGTCAATTAGAATTCCTTGGAAAGATGTGTTTAAGGTTATGGGTTTCTATTTTGAATTCTGCAAAGTGAAGGTGGGGAGTAAAAGAGGGTGGGGGTGATGTGAAGATATTTGGGTGGCAGAGACAGCCTTAAACAAAAGTATCAAATGTGTATTTCTTGGTAGGTATCCATGCTTCCAGAGTAATGGTTATAACAGAGAGCTTGGGGCTCTCTGTTCTGTTGAGACTTGGGGTTTAGAAGGATATAAATCTGATTGTGACTCCACCAACCTTACACTCTCTGAAATCCCTATCGAAGGGATCAGCTTCATCAACTTATAAGAAAAAAGATGAGAAAGTACCCACAGTGTCTTTGTTCACTCTTAAATTGCTGAACAGATTTGGTCCAATGATTTTACGGAGCTGATATGTTCTGGGATCTGCCAAAGGCGGCTGTTCTCCATTAAGTGTAAGGTTAGGAGAATGACAAAACTGCTGACTTTTGGTGTTTATTGGGTTAATTAGATTGAAAAGGAAAATTAGATCTTCGAGGAGCATTTAGAAACGGGTCCTCAGGTTTTCTTTCTTGGCTTCAGCAGCCTTTATGGGTGGAAATCTGTGTTCCTTTTTGTGGAACTGGGAGGCAGTGATGATCAGCTACTTTTCTTCTAAGTTGTATGCTTTTCAGGGGAAAGTTCTCGTGTGGATTCTTCTAATGTTTTGTGAGAAGAGAGAAACTTCAGAAAAAGGAAAAGAAAAAAAAATCAAAGAATTTAGGACTCATTTTAGCCTAAACACCAATCATCCTTTTCACACATCAACACCCCTATGTGGAGGGAGCACCAGGATAGCCTATCCTTCCATGAGAAATAATCCTATGCCAACTCATCTACTTCCCTTTCTTAGTATATATTCACTTGACAGTTGCCTCTATTTATCTCAAGTCTGAAACAGATTAAAGATTTCTAATATGTTGGGGCTTCTAATTAGAGGATTTATTCTGCTTGCATGAACTCCTTTCTGTATTTTAACTGGTGTTTTAACCTTCTTCTCATTGAATGTGTTCATGACTGAAGGTCGAGGCCGAGCGTACTTATCATCAGAGGATCCTTCAGATACTAGATCAACTTGAAGGAGAGGTATGTCATGTTCCTCTTATTCTGAAGTGAAGGTTTTAAATCCATTATTTGATTTGTTCATTAACTAATGATTTTTTGTTGTAATTATTCTTTCAATATTGATAGATGGTATCAGAACGACAACGTATTGAAGCGCCTCCTAGCTCCACTGTTGACAACAGCATGCCTCCACCCCCACCTTATGAAGAAGTAAATGGTATATATGCATCTGAATCACATAATGGAATGTCCGACAGCATGAATTACTTCTTGGGCGAGGTTCGTAACCAAAGAAATTTCACATTATTATGGTTTGAGTGATGCATTTCTCCAGTTGAAGTCTATACCATAGCTGTGCTGAGATTTATATTGTTTTACTGGTTAATGAATCACAGGCTATGTTTACATATCAAGCTGTTTCTGATGTGGAGCTCAGTTTGTCAATTGGTGACTACGTTGTTGTGCGAAAGGTTTACATTCGTTGCTTGAATATTTATAAACTTCAACTATATTATGGGAATTAGAGGTGACTCGGGGCTTGAATTTGGATAAACCAACAATTTAATCTAAATACAAAAACTGATTATGGTTTTTATTGATGATGTTTAATGTATGATGATTGGATTGATCCAGTTTAGGTTATTTGGTTAAGAACGGCTTAGCTTTACATGAATTAGTTACAAACGGATTGATTTGCTATTGCTAGGCCCAAATTGTATTCTGTTTTGGGTTGCCTGTTGCCTTTTTTGACTCATTGCTTTTCATATGAATGCTTTAGATAAGTTGTCTGTGTTTCAACAGGTAACCAACAATGGTTGGGCAGAAGGGGAATGCAAAGGCAAAGCAGGTTGGTTCCCATTTGGATATATTGAAAGACGGGAACGAGTTCTTGCAAGCAAGGTGGCTGAAGTGTTCTAAATTTTTCTGATGAGTTCTTACGAGCAGTTTGTTTCTTCTTCTTATGCTTCTTCTTCCGTTTCTTGTGTATGTTTTTGCTTTATTTTTTCTCAATGGTGGAGCTTGCCTTCTTTCAACTGGAAGAAGGCACATCCTCACCTATGTTGTGATATAGATACTAAACCTTTTTGTCTACATATTGATATGACTCATATGAGTACCGATTATTTATTGATTTACATAATATCAGGTGAAGCGCTAGCAAAGGGGTTATCTTTTGTTGATATATGATCTGACCTTCTAATTTGTTAGTTAGTTATAAACTACATTAGTTTTTCATTCGACTTTAAAAAGTAGCAATTAGGGTGATTTTGGAATTTGGCAATCAATATATATGACTGACCTAATTTGGCAATCGATTCTGATATGCATGATCACCCAAGAAAAACAGAAGGTAAATAGTACAAGTTGTTCGACCAAAAAAAAAACTTAGTACAAGTTGTGTCAGTTAAAGATAGGACATTCATAGATTTTCTATGACAACACACGGCTTATAGAGTTTGACATTCCAATTAGGGTTAAATGCACCAACAGTGTCTAAACTCTTAGAGGACTGTCAATATGGTACCCGAACTTTTAAATGTATCAAAGTGATACCTGGACTTGTATTTTTGTACCAACGTCGTACCTGTCGTCATTTTCCGTCACAGCTCTGTTAGTTCATGTCACATGTGACGCACGTGACTGAAAAAAAGATAGTAAATGACTGAGCTACCCTTCATTGATGACGACGTCGTCACCATCCTCACTCTCACACCTCTTCAACTTCAGCAAAACCAGCAACACCCAAAGCACCAATCCCACCATGCAAAAGCCTCACCTTTACACCACTCCATGCCATCACTGATCCAATCCCAACCAAACCATGCAAACCCACCACACCATTTCTTGGTTCTCTCAGTTTACACTGCTCTCTGTTCTTCTTCTACTTCTCTTCTTCAAAATTGCATCTGGGTTTGGATCAATGGGGCCAATCTCGGCTTCCTTTGGTGAAAGTGGCTTCTTCTGCGCCATTGATGCTAGCGGCAAGCAGGAAGTGGTCTGTTGGGGCAAAAACAGCTCGGCGTCGACGCCTTCCTTGGCTTCTTTGCCGACTTCGGCGTCTTTCAGCAACATTCCGGCGATGGCTGCGCTCTCCGGCGGTGAAGGTTTTCTCTGCGGCATTTTATCCAACACTTCACAGGCGTATTGTTGGAGCTCCATTGCCGCAGGTGTACTGAACATGCTGATAGGGTGTGCACAGCTTGCTCTCTTTGCCAAAATAGCACTTGCTGGGATATTTGTGGGCTTCAAGCACCTCCAGAGATGAAGAGGAAGCTTTGGCATCATATTCGGAGATTGGTGATCATATTCGGGTCTTGTGCTTTGGGTTTCTTGTTGTTGTTAATCAGTTGGTGCTTTCTTCCCCGTTTGACCAGAATAAGAAATGACAACAAATAGGAATAAAAAGAAGAAATACTAGCCATGAAACATGTGGAAAACACCCTCTGGTATTACCTTAATAAGACCTGCTAAACAGTGCATGTCAACACCCTCTGGTATTACTCCCCTGTTTAATTGGTCCCTGACGTACTCTTCCTGACTGTTCTCACCATTAATTCTGAATATTCCTTCTGCCTGCATGAATCACTTGTAAGCTTCAGTTTTCATTCTCGTTAGTTTCAGCTAAAACCAAGTTGCTAACGTCGGACTTGTCATGAATTTCATTAAACTCACCCCATGTGTTAGTGGGTTTCTGTAGTTTGTTTCAGAATATTATTCTTAAGTTTATGAAGCTTTACATTTGAGTAAATTTGAGCTATATCATACACAGCAAGCAGCAATTTCCAATAAATCTCAAATCTTTGTACTTACAAAGTGTAGTTTTGTTTTTACATTCTACCCTTGGCATGCAGAAAGAAAGAAGGAAAGGATAAATGGTCACCTGCAGACCCAAAGCACATGTTTCATGGCTAGTATTTCTTCTTTTTATTCCTATTTGTTGTCATTTCTTATTCTGGTCAAACGGGGAAGAAAGCACCAACTGATTAACAACAACAAGAAACCCAAAGCACAAGACCCGAATATGATCACCAATCTCCGAATATGATGCCAAAGCTTCCTCTTCATCTCTGGAGGTGCTTGAAGCCCACAAATATCCCAGCAAGTGCTATTTTGGCAAAGAGAGCAAGCTGTGCACACCCTATCAGCATGTTCAGTACACCTGCGGCAATGGAGCTCCAACAATACGCCTGTGAAGTGTTGGATAAAATGCCGCAGAGAAAACCTTCACCGCCGGAGAGCGCAGCCATCGCCGGAATGTTGCTGAAAGACGCCGAAGTCGGCAAAGAAGCCGAGGAAGGCGTCGACGCCGAGCTGTTTTTGCCCCAACAGACCACTTCCTGCTTGCCGCTAGCATCAATGGCGCAGAAGAAGCCACTTTCACCAAAGGAAGCCGAGATTGGCCCCATTGATCCAAACCCAGATGCAATTTTGAAGAAGAGAAGTAGAAGAAGAACAGAGAGCAGTGTAAACTGAGAGAACCAAGAAATGGTGTGGTGGGTTTGCATGGTTTGGTTGGGATTGGATCAGTGATGGCATGGAGTGGTGTAAAGGTGAGGCTTTTGCATGGTGGGATTGGTGCTTTGGGTGTTGCTGGTTTTGCTGAAGTTGAAGAGGTGTGAGAGTGAGGATGGTGACAACGTCGTCATCAATGAAGGGGTAGCTCAGTCATTTACTCTCTTTTTTTCAGTCACGTGCGTCACATGTGACATGAACTAACAGAGCTGTGACGGAAAATGACGACAGGTACGACGTTGGTACAAAAATACAAGTCCAGGTATCACTTTGATACATTTAAAAGTTCGGGTACCATATTGACAGTCCTCTAAGAGTTTAGACACTGTTGGTGCATTTAACCCTTCCAATTATCACGACATAACTCTTTGCTCTTGCGGCATGCATTTTTTACTTCCTTCGCGGTAGTTTTATGTGAGAGCTCCTCCCTATCTGTTATCCTCAGTATGATTCATGTTTTGCCTCTTCAAATCCTTCTCCTATACATGTTCTTTATTACTTTGTGATTTTGATCCTGAATGAGGAATAAGAGTAGCAGTCAGTAGGATTTTGATCTCTTGGAGAACTAAGTGACTTGCTGGGTACCTGGTGTCCTGGTAGTACTGCTAGCTGCAGACGATGACCCCAGCTTGTTACGCAAGCTTGCAGCTTGTGCAGCTGCAAGCTGGGATCATCCATGGTACAACCACCTTGGCCCTTGTAAGACAAGTTCACTAACGGCGCAACATTCGGGACACAAATGGTTTATTTTCAATTCGTGTGGCGTCCTGAAAGGCCGCATCAAAAAAGTTCAAGAATTTTTGAATCATTGCCAGAAACTCAAAGAAGTTGCATGACAATCAGGGGCGAAACTTTCTTCATGGATGAGCCAAGATGGTCCGATACATGCTTGGAAAGGGCGAGCTTGAAATGACACGGATGAAGCTAACTAGAATACCAGATATGATGCTGAGACTGCTTGTTTAACATCTTGATGGATATTTTTTTTTTTTGTAGTTTCCCTCCGTTCAACAAGCCATCTAATCTTGCAGCTAACTAAGTAGCTTGCCTATGATGCTCTATTGCTCTACAAATGTATTAGATTCTTTACCAATTTTGAAACATCAATCGTATTCTTTATCCTTTATTTTGTTTTCATAAAAGATTGAATATATGGATACTACATTTTACCTCTTCCATATATAGAGAGGTTTCAAGTTTAGTACCCATAACTCCATAAGTCGGACCTGGTCATGATGCAGTAAGAACAGTTGCAGGTTCTACTGCAAGCACAGGGAGAATTGTTCTAAAATATGGTTCTTTATGCACACTTGCTAGATACTACCTTCTCTGCCCTGACTAAGAAAAAAGAAAGAAGAGCTATAGAATGGCCAATTTTAAGGGACAGTGTTAACTTTTTCGGGTTGTTTATTTCTTCAAGTCTGCATGTCTGTGGACTTGCTCACCTGTTTTGTTGTATTTTTAGGTATGATCTACTTCCACGGCTTGAATAAATCAGATCCTGCGTGTGCAAAGAAACATACAGCTTCCAGAAAAACACTTATTCAACTTCCATATATGAGGAAGCTTTTGCCTTAATAGTTTCGGTCAAAGTTGTATGTTTATCTGCAACGTGACCTTGTCTTCAACTCAGACACATGCTCATTCTCTGAAACGTCGCTCCAACGAGCACAAATAGCTTCCAAAATCTACAACATAATTTTCAGAAACCTATAATTCATTCATTCTAGTAGAATGCTTTGAATATGTGATAGACATAGTTTAGACATTTGGTTTAGTTATATTTTACATTATATACTGGAAAGTTGCCTACAGAATAAGTCAGCAATCCATAATATCTTTTACTATGTTCCAAATTTCCAAATAACAAAGTCAATAATTTCAACTCCAGGCATTGCCTATATATACGCTGATACACTCAAACTGAGCCTCAGATCCAATATCAATATGTTGTGCTACAAAACAATCCCTCTAGGTTTCTTAGTCTTCTGTTTTTTCATCCATTCATCCTTTGGGGCTTCCTCACTCAACCATTTCTGTTTCAGCCATGAAAACTACACTGCCGATAGCCCATATGATGCGCACTTGACTCGGTTATTCACCCTTCTACAGACCAAAGTTCCTCCTACCGGATTTGGCCTTGCTTCGACCGGTCAAGGCCTAAAGAAAGCAAATGGCCTAGCACTTTGCCGAGGCGATGTCTCGAGTGAAGATTGCACTACTTGTGTGGTTGATGCAAGCAAAGATATTAGAGAGTTCTGCCCGAACAGCAAAGGAGCCATAATATGGTACGACCACTGCCTCTTGAAGTATTCAAATGTGGACTTCTTTGGGAAAATTGATAACAAAAACAAGTTCTACATGTGGAACGTTCAAGAAGTACAGAATCCCACATTATTCAATAAGAGCGTTAAGGACTTGTTGAGTGGATTAGCTGTTGAGGCTTCTGAGGCTGCTGCTGCTCCGAAGTTTTATGCAACCGGTGAGCTGCAACTTGATACATTCACAACACTATATGGTCTGGCTACATGCACTAGGGACCTCTCGGCCGCAGATTGTAAGAAGTGTCTTGATGGTGCAGTAAGTGAATTGCCAAACTGCTGCAGTGCAAAGCGAGGTGGGCGTGTTGTAGGTGGGAGTTGCAATGTAGGATTTGAACTTTACCCCATTGTTGGGACATAGATGATAAAATCAACTATCTGAATAACTTCTATTGTGAAATATTATGTATTCCTTTTATATGTGCTTACAGATCAATAAATGAAATACTGATATAGTGAACATACTGGATTATTATGTGCTAACTTATATGGGAAGTCACTCATGTAGCTTCGGCACATAATACAGGCTTTGCAACCGAAATCATGTTGTATTAACATGGGAAGAAGAAATGTACCCGGTCTGAAATGTTCTATCGAGCCATCCATTTATTCACTAGTGTATGAATGGAATATATTCCTATTTTGATAATCTGACAAGATATAATATCAATCGATGTACTCATTCCCAGTATTATACTTTACCTCCTTTATATATGCAGTTATGCACTAAATGTGTTTAGGAACCACTCAAAAAGGGTGCTTTATGAGATACTACAAGAATGGAGATCTGCATATATCCACCCACTGTATGTCAAGCAAAGAGAACTTGTAAGATAGATCTTTGTTTGAATGGACTTTCAATACCATAATAAGGAAAACAAACTGGGACAGCATTCGCTCCAAAAGAACGGTGTCCCTTTACAAGAAACTTATTCTGCTGCCAGCCTCGATCTAGTTTAGTCTAACAGCAAAGGAGGACCAACCTCTTGCAAATACATCTATTGCATGTATGCATCATGCTTAGAAAAGCTCATCCCTGCCCATGACCATCTTGATTCCTGCGTTTCTTGACATATGCTTCCAGGAAGCTAGTGTAAGTTCATGTAGCATCCACGTAACTCCATCAAGAACCCCACTAATGTCACTTAGGTCCAAACCAGTTGCATTCAGGGCTCCACTTCAATTTGACCTGCACACACTTGCTTACCAAGCTGCAACCCGTGACAAAGAGCTAGTGCCTCAGCTGCCATCAGACTCGGTTGTCCTTTAACCCGAATGGCCATCGCACCAACCAAAATAGAGATAGCATGAGCATTGTGATTGCTTCATCTAGTTTTCGTTTAAAACGAACCAGCTACTTACACCCTTGCACAATGAGACAAGAGCTCTGCTTCCTTGATATCTTTAACTAAACTGCAGTCTACTATTGCCCAACAATCACGTAAAGAATTCAATAAAATCATTGCCTAGCCTACACCTGCTCAACTTCCACTAGAATTCGACTAAAACTCGCATGAAGAGCACGGTGTGATGTGAACCCCTTGCCACTTACATGTGTTTATAAGGTTTGCACCACTCCATCCATTCTTAATTAGTTTTGGATGTGAACCCCGTATTATTTTATCGATCACTTGCATGTAGAACAGTGTTTATTCCATCCTAAATGGAATACATGCATATGAATCATTACTGCTTCAATCGTCTTTAATAAGACCAACCTTCTCTACAAGAGCACCAAAACTTGTCCATAGCTAGTATTACCTCTCCCCAACAGAACTTACAATCCCATATATATATATCAAGCATAGTTGCTTCAGTCTCACCAAAACTATAACAGAGACTTAAACCAATGATCGAGTTTCTTCTTAAACATATTACAACTTAAGAAAAAAAAAGAAGAAAAAAGATAAGCCTAGCATAGTAGCATGCCGTTGGCATATCATGAGGAAAACTCATCATATCCCACATTCCTCTCTAGTTGCCTGAACAGATATCAGTTATGGATTTGAGGTGCTAAGGCTTCTCAAAGATTCCTCTAACCACTCGAGTTTTGAGTCAACTTCATCAGCTAAGAAGCTTTTCCGGTATCATTTCATGTACCGGCGGGTCATAATTAAACAGACTACACTACCAATTTGCCAACAAATTTTATATCCACCTAACGGCTCCATATATAATAGCTATTCAGACCAATTAGTACCTACCTACATATAGATCGATTTCTTATTTACCCTCCTCAAATATATCCTCCTTTGTCTACCTATTACTGCGTTAGACACTTGTATTATTCAGATGAGTTAAGCTATAATCTGATGTCAATCATATATATGCAATTTTCTGAGTGAAATCTCAATGACATAGTAAATTGCGTGTTTTTCAGCCTCATGCGTCCTCTCTTTTTCATGAGCAATGATCACTTTTAGACTCAGATATTACATATATTGTCAATAACCTGATATGATGAAATGAAGTGGCTACTAGTTAATGACTTGGTCAAACAAGAATAACTTGCAATAATTGAGTTTGTTATATCCCCTATACATGCATTGGCAGTATTGCCAATAACTCAGCCTGCAGTCTTGTAGCTAGCTATTAGTTGGCAAGGGAAAGTTCCAATCAAACAGAATGCCCAGTCTATTCATCAACACACTGATTAGCTATTAGTTGAAAGCATTTCTGCATACTTCTAATTAATGATGCTTTTATCATATCTTGAGTTTTGAAAGAAGGCAACGTCGCTTAATTTGCTAAAGGGAGCTCCAAGAATCAAGGTAACTATGTGTATGTGTGTGTAAATTATAACACCCTGGCATACTAATGGAATAGGTTGAAAGAAGAACTATGTTTATAAACATGGTAATTAAAGTAAAAAGTTGTGATTTCTTCATTTTCTATTTTCATATCTGGTGCATGCATCATGCATGAAAAGCTAGAAGCGAGATGATCATGTCTTTGTTCATTGTTCAAGTAGGTGACGTCAGAGGTGAAATAATTTAGAGATGTGAATGTTAGCTATATTATTCTTAGGAGATGTTTTTCTCTCTCAACTTACATGAAACTTGTAAGATTTCGGAGGTTGGAAGGAAGGCCAATCTTTTGTTGAATGTTTGGGTGCTTGCTGTTATTTGACTGATCACATACAATTTTCTAAGACAAGGTTGGGGTGGTGAAGGATTTATTGGATACATCGATGAACTAGTTTAAGGTTCACATCTAAAACCAATTGAAAATAGATGAAGTAATCTAAACCCTTATAATCTCATAGGTAAGGTCATATTTTTGCGATATAGGATATAAATGTCATACCCCGGTCCCGATGTCGGTGGGTTTTAAGCATCAGATGCCAATTCCAAGGTGCGAGCGAGTGTTACAAAATAGAACCTAAACAAAAGCACTATCTTCTAGACTCTTCTTTCTTGGCTCGTCGTCTACCATTTTCCCGGCTCGGTCAAATCTAAATACTTCTCTATAAAAAATATCAAAGATGGGTAGGTGAGCAAAACTACGCGCTTAGTGAGTAGACCAATGTAATATGCCTGTAAAACCATATCATTTTACCCATGTTACAAAATACGTATATCGTATACACATCGAGTTACGCAATTCATCACATCGCACAATCTCTTCTTATTGGATATCCTTCAAATTAGTGATCCCCACAGGAACCTAATGACCTTCAAGTTTTATACCACCGTGTGTCACATCCTTACTTTGACATAACCAATCAAGTTGTTCACATGTTCCATGACTAGTCAAACAATGGATCCAGCACATAATTATATATAAACTCCGCATAATTAGCAAATAGACATGCTTCACTCGAAAACAGAGAGATATTTTATAAAAAGATCAAAATCATGTTTTTCAATTAATTTAATAGCAAATAAGAATATGTGAAACATATTACACAAATCCAGTCACCTCGTCAATACGAATCCCCACCAAGAACATCGATCGTAAACCAAGCCTCCTAAAACGAGCCATCTAAAAAACACAGTTGAATCTAACCTAAACCTCAAGAATAGAAAGATGACATCGATACAAACCTGTAGCCCTTTACAGATTTAAAATAGAAGTGACAGATCAAAAATTATGACCCGCCGAAAATGAGAGAGAGAGAAAGAAATGAGGAGAGAAAGATTATCTCTAAAAATCGTGGAGAAATCCATTTATGGGCTTGGTTTGCCGACAATGAGAATCGCTTCTAGGTTTGGTGCTATAGAAAGCTGACAAGTGTCAAAGCCTATAGAGATTACTTCATCATGGAATGTCATGTGTCAAGTCCTAAGAGATGACTTGCTAAACATGCATCACGTTAGGGGCATAACTATGTCACAAATGAGCCATTTATGGGCTTAGTTTGCCGACAATGACAGTCGCTTCTAAGTTTGGTCCTATAGAAAGCTGACAAGTGTCAAAGCCTATAGAGATTACTTCATCATGGAATGTCACGTGTCAAGTCTTAAGAGATGACTTGCTAAACATGCACCACATTGGGGGCATAACTACGTCACAAATGAGCCATGAAGGCAAAACTTAAGTAAAATCTAACTTTGAATAGAAGCAACGAAGTTTAATCCATGAGTCTAAAGTAATAAAACTCTGATTTTACCAAGGTAAAGGGCGAACAAACACTGATAATTTTTTTAATTAGACAATGGTAAAACTAAAACCATTGTCCTAAAAAATCAGATAACGGCAAAAATTTATTCACGAAACTACTACCTCGATTGTTTCTTTAAAGCCAAACCTCTACCTCGAATGATTTTTGAAAAAAAAAAAACTACTAAGGAGAAGCGCCAGAACTAATTGAGATATGAGTCTCCCTAACAACATCAAATCCAAAAAAAACAGGAGATTATGCTACAACAAACAGTTTATTAACGCATTATTTTTTGGCATCGTGCTTTATTAGAGAGAGGAAAGAACTCTCACCGCCATCTCTTCCCGCCGGTTTCATCAGCAAAATCAATCTCACCTATCTCCTACTTGTCTCTTTATCTTCTTTTCAAACCGTATGAGACTTCTAAGACCTTAATCGTAGCCTCCAGACTACAACCTAGTTTTCTTCTCTTTGTTGATCTCATGGCTTCTATTGATGTGATGACCGCAAGCTCTACTACTTCCCTTGCCCTGGCTAAAGGTGGTGGTGCTCCTAATCTTTAGAAATACCAACCAGGTTCCTATGTGCTGATCTCACATGGTTTATTAAAAGAAAAAGAAAAAAAGAAAAAAAAACCTTCAACACGCCACACTGTTCATCATGCTGCAATCAAGTCAAACTTTCTGTGCCCCAAGAGGAAAAATATAATTTACCCTTCTGCAGGCTTGATTGTTGAGGAGGCTAGCCCTAATCCTAAGAGCATGGGCAATACTTAGATTTGGGTTGGTTCAGCCTGCTCATTAGGTTTATTTTTATTTTCATTTTCATTACTTGATTCTTAAGCTTATTTAGGTGTATACCAGGAGGGGTATTAGACCTGCAATATTTTGTTCTAGAGAATTAGGTAGTAAGCATGTCCGTTTTATTGATGCACTGTAATGAAGAATAATACTTTTATTTTACTTTTATATGAATTGTACCTGACAAGACTTTTTTGACAACCAGCCGAGTCAAATGACATTTTGATTTCCTTTATACTGCTATTCGTCATTCTAAGGAAATCGGTGGGAGGGAGGGGTTAGCTTTTCTAAAAAAAGTTCTTGGTGGTGGTAGTCCGACTTTATAAAATCCTAAAAGCGTTGGACTCCGAAAAAGACCAAAAAGGATAGTCTCTCATCTATTTTTGCTATTTCTTTCTTCCAAGACAAGTGAGAAAAAAAAATATAGCGTCATGATTGAATCTCAAAGGCATTCTTATCATTTGGTAGATCCAAGTCCATGGCTTGTTACAATAGAGAAGAATCCGTTTGGGCGGAAATTGGGCAAAAAATTGCAAGGAGTGTGTTTAATGTCGCAGACATTTTGGGTGTAGTTGTTTCGCTTCCATAAACTGGTTTGGCAGAAATAGAGGAGTCTAAGGATTCTACTGAAGCTCTACCTCATCTGTTAACTCTCATTAAAACTGTCAAAAGAACTTAGAAACACTGCAGTCTGCTGGCGAAGGTTCTGTACTGGCAGAAGCATGCTCCAGAACAGGTGGGGATGGAACTCCCGATGTGGAAGGAGGACATTGTGGCGGTTCAAAGGAGGTTGGAATATGAACTTACTGCCCAAGGCGGTGAGAAGTCGAAAAGAAATATTTGGAAGGCCATTGACAACAAGCCATCCATATTGGTTCCAAAGGTGGTCACAGAAAGAGAAAAGGAGAAGTTTGCTTCCTGAATTTCAATTCAGAAAGAGCTATGCAAGAAAGTGTAAATTCTTTTGTTACTAATGAGCATTATGTCATGGACCGAGTTTGAGTGAAGAAGGTCCATGACACAAATCCATCATGCAAGGTCCAAGTCTAAGGAGAAGCACTTGGAACTTTTAAGAACATGGTGGATTTATCTCAAGATGGTGGACATGCCTAGAGAATTCTAGAACTCTTTGGACAAGTGTGGAGAATTCTCTAGGTTGGAGGCAACAAGGAGGAATAGTGTGGAGAATTCTAGAACCCTTTAGAATTCTCTATACTTAGAGATATTTTTGTACATAATTGTAGTACATTCTAGATGATAGAATGTTAACCATTAGATTGAAATAATCCTAGCCATCCATTAAGAAGGTGCTAGGCTATAAATAGGTGGTAGAGGCACTTGGCCAAACCATCCTAGAGAGTTCTTGTAAAGCATCCTAGAGCATCCTTGTAAACCTTTGTAAAGTGTTCTAAACATCAATACAAAGTTCCTTTCTCCCACATTGCTTAAGTGTTTGCTTTGCTTAGCTTTGCTTTGCTTAGTATACTTCGCACACTTCTAGCTTTCTTGCCCTCTTGTGTTGCATTTGTTTCCGCTGCCTAGTGGCGAGGCTGACTTAGAGAGTTCGAGGAGGTGAACAACTCTAAGGCCGCACGGTTGGTGAAGAAGCGAAGTCTCATCCCGTGACAAGTGGTATCAGAGCCTCGGTTTGCTCGCATACAACACAAAGACAAGGAAGATGTCCGGAGAAGGAGTTTCGGTGGTTGAGCAAGCTGCTACTGGCGCCAAGAGGAGCCACAAAGAAGTTCTTGCTGCCTTAGATGCACAGCTTGGAAAGGTGGAATCCGCCGTGGTCGAGTTTGACACTCGACTTGAAGATGACGTCGTGACAAAGGGTGATCTTGCAGCCATGGTGGAAGAGTTGCGAGAGCAATTGCACGGCGCTCTCAACATTATGGCAGATAAGATCCGCGGGGAGGTCCGAGAGAAGCTTGACAACATGTCCGCCGAGCTCACAGCCCTCCGAGAGGAAGTGAAGGAGGTTCGGGGAGATTGGGCGCTTTGCAAGGAGGCTGCCTTAAGTAAGTCGCAAGGGCCGAAGGCGACGAAGGCATTGGACTCTTTCAAACCCAAATCCTTCAATGGGAAGAGGGAAGCTAAAGAGCTTGACACCTTTCTATGGGATATGGAAATGTACTTCAAGTATCTAAAGCTAGAGGATGACGAGTCCAAAGTTTCAACAGCAACCTTGTTCCTAACCGACAATGCTCTCTTGTGGTGGCGTCGAAGGAGCATGGAGATGGAGCATTGTACGTTCTCCCTCAACACTTGGGATGAATTCAAGAAAGATCTCAAGTTACACTTCTATCCCTAAAATGCTCAATATGAGGCGAAGGAGAAGCTTCGGTGGCTAAGGCAAACCGGTAGCGTCAAGGAGTATGTTGACACATTTGTCAACTTGCTATTCGAGGTGCCCACTATGTCGGAGGAGGATAAGCTCATATACTTCATGAGCGGGCTGCAAAGTTGGGCGAAGATCGAGTTGCAAAGAAGACAAGTACAAAACTTGTCTCAAGCTATTGTCGTTGCCGAGTCCCTTATTGAATTTAAGGTTAGCCACCAAGGCGACACCAAGTTAAAGGGGAAGAAGGTGGACGAGGAAAAGAGTGGGGGAGACGTCCCGAAGCCGAGGGACAAGCCCGAGTCGAGTCACAAGCCGAAGGTGAGGAACTTCGAGAGGCAGACAAGTCCGCAAGCAAGGCTTGGGAGGCGAAGTGCTATCTATGTGACGACCCTCATATGATGCGCGACTGCCCTCAAAAGAAGGCTCTTAAGGTGATGGCATTGCAAGAGCCTAGGGTCGAGGCGGAGGAGGACGATGCAGCGAGGATGGGGAGCATCCGGCTGCTCAATGCCGTGAAGGCTAGCATCCCTCCTAGGGTCGAGGCGGACGAGGACGAGGCAGCAAGGATGGGGAGTATCCGGCTGCTCAATGCCGTGAAGGCAAGCGTCCCCCAACCAAGGCAATAAGCGAGAGGTGGATCGCTTTACGTCGATGTCAAGGTGGAAGACAAGACGGTACGTGCCTTGGTGGATTGCAGAGCGACTCACAACTTCATGACGTCGGAAGAAGCGAGGAAGCTTGGGGTCCTAGTCACCAAGGAGTCGGGCAGCGTGAAAGCGGTGAACACGGCTGCCACACCCATTGTTGGGGTAGTGCGCGATATGGAGGTTCACATCGGCGCTTGGAAGGGGAGAGTGGACTTCACCGTAGTCAAGATGGATGACTATGACATGGTGATCGGCCTTGAGTTCATGGACAAGGTGCAAGCATTCCCCATTCTCTTCCATAACATCTTTTGCATCGTAGCGGAGGGAGAGTTACCTTGCGTGGTGCCCGTGGTGCGGCAAGCAAGGGAGAGGACAAAGACTCTATCCGCCATGCAGCTCGTCGAAGGTTGGAAGAAAGGCGAGTCTACTATCCTAGCAACCCTCAAGGTGGATGAGGAAGTTGGAGGAAAGTCCGAACCTTTGCCGAGGGCAAGGGAGGCTGTCCTTGGGAAGTTTGGAGATGGAATGCCCAAGGAGGGTCCGAGGAGGCTGCCACCAAGGAGGAAGGTGGATCATGCCGTCAAGTTGGAAATCGGACCGAAGCCATCATCGAAGTCCCCCTATGGAAGGGTGACATGCGAGCTAGAGGAGCTCCGGAAGCAACCTAAGGAATTGCTTGATGCGGGCTACATGGGGAGTAGTTCTGCTGCATCCAAATCAGCCAAGGAGGGGCAGCAAGCTCATGAGCTCCCTCGGTCGCAGCAAGGGAAGGCTCCAAAGAGGATGAAGAGGCATGCGGACCGACACAGGCAACACACAAAGCCTTTTCATAAGGATGCCGAAGCAACCGAGCGAGGTAAGTCTTATCGAGATCTCGCTTATATGACCACCTCATTTGACAAAATGGTGGATAGCATCGAGGCCAAGCGCGAGATGCGGGAAGTCAAGCGCGAGGTGTGGAAAGCCAAACGCGAGGTGCAGAACAAGCGGATGCCGAGGTATGCGGAATACTTTGCCAAGTGGAAGAGGCTGCCCACGACCAAGGCAACTTGGGAGAAGGAGGAGTCCTTGTGGGGATGCAAGGACAAGTTCGCCGAGTTCGAGCAAGCAGAGCTTGCGAGGGCGACAACGGCGTCGAGGACGTCGCCGACTCAAGTGGGGGAGAATGTCATGGACCGAGTTTGAGTGAAGAAGGTCCATGACACAAATCCATCATGCAAGGTCCAAGTCTAAGGAGAAGCACTTGGAACTTTCAAGAACATGGTGGATTTATCTCAAGATGGTGGACATGCCTAGAGAATTCTAGAACTCTTTGGACAAGTGTGGAGAATTCTCTAGGTTGGAGGCAACAAGGAGGAATAGTGTGGAGAATTCTAGAACCCTTTAGAATTCTCTATACTTAGAGATATTTTTGTACATAATTGTAGTACATTCTAGAGGATAGAATGTTAACCATTGGATTGAAATAATCCTAGCCATCCATTAAGGAGGTGCTAGGCTATAAATAGGTGGTAGAGGCACTTGGCCAAACCATCCTAGAGAGTTCTTGTAAAGCATCCTAGAGCATCCTTGTAAACCTTTGTAAAGTGTTCTAAACATCAATACAAAGTTCATTTCTCCCACATTGCTTAAGTGTTTGCTTTGCTTAGCTTTGCTTTGCTTAGTATACTTCGCACACTTCTACCTTTCTTGCCCTCTTGTGTTGCATTTGTTTCCGCTACCTAGTGGCGAGGCTGACTTAGAGAGAGTTCGAGGAGGTGAGCAACTCTAAGGCCGCACGGTTGGTGAAGAAGCGAAGTCTCATCCCGTGACAATTAGCCTTTAGGCATATATCAACTTTGATTTCATTAAAGAAAAGTCATGGCTTGTTTCAGTTTTGCTTTAGGCTCTGTATGAGTCGATATGTAAACAATGAAGGTACCAGTGATGGTGCTTGTAAGCCTTGCTTCAAAAACCTAGTAGGGGACAACATATGTGAAATGTCATCTTGTCGTTGATGAAGCAATAAAATTTCATGTTTATTCAAAAATAAAAATAAAATTGCAGCACTAGAAGCACCTTAACTTTCTCCGAGATCCCCAATACATGTTGCTTGCCATCACTACCATCTCTGCCGTCTCGGGATATAGTGGCCGAGGCAGATGACGTTGCGCCTAATCACCATTGAAGACAATGCCTTGCAACTAGCCGACTCTGCATAAACCGAAACTCATCTACCCATATTGATCCCGGGATCAGGCATAGCCTCCAACTAACGTTAGACTTCTGCAACCAAATCTTATCTCTTTCGTCACTAGCCGACTCCACAAAAGAAACAATTCTCGAATCTCATATATGAATTGTCTCGCGCAAAAATGCATTAGAAAAGAGCCTCCTCCTATAAGAATTTTTCAACGAATCAACATCGTGATCAAATTTCCTATAAGCATGCCTGTAAAGAAGAGAATAGTAGTTCAACATGAAAGAGCTGTCATAACCAACCCCTATTGAAAAGAGGGGAAGCAAACCTTCAAGTAATTAAAGCCACAAACCAGGTTCACGATGAGGAGGAGACTCATCAAAGGCGAAGAATTACAGCGAACATAACCCTAAGTCTAGGGTTTGTCGCCGCCAGATGAGAGAGAGGAAAACACTCATTTTTTCTTTAATTCGTTATAATTTGCTTGTTTATTTTCTATTTTTTAAAGTAGATTTCATTGAATCGATTAACGAATCAAGATGCCATGCAGTAAGAGATCATCTTGTATTGTTTATCTTGCTACACACTTTTGTCATGTTATCGCCCCTATGTATGTATGTCATCTTGTTTTGACACTTTTTCACATTCTTGACGTTCTACCCAATTTTGCCCCAAACGATATGATCGTTTCTTCCGTTCCGTTGGTGTTGGTGGTTCATCATAAATCTCCACCAACAGAGGACTTTGGTTGGATGAACTTGAAGGAAGGTGGATAACACACGAAAATTGGAAGCGGCTTCGCAATTAAGCATTCCAGAAACTGTGATCCAGTCGTTCATTAGTCTAGTGATTAGACCACGTGAATCGGCTGCCACTATACCCCATGTCTTCAAGATAACAGTCGGTAACACATTCTCTAAATGTATGCATATATAGTTGTTTTTGCAAGAACCCGCAGGCTCTGCAGAATCACGGTGGAACATGAATATGAACAAGGACAATATTTATAATGGTTCACCATGCTATCGGAGGGCACGGCTACGTCCACTTAAGATTCTACTATCATGGCTAATAGGCCTTTTGTGTTACAAGAGTTTCCATCCCGCGCGGGGTACAAGAGGAACCATCTCGCGCGGTCTGGAGGATTACAAATGGGGGTGGGCTACCCATCCCGCGCGGTGGGGCTTATCCGCAGGGTGGAGTTGTTACAATAGTTTCCATCCCGCGCGGGGTATAAGAGAAACCATCTCGCGCGGTCTGGAGTAAGGGGGGATGGGGGAGGATCCATTCCGCGGGGTGGACAGTTTTCCAGATCCTATTGTCTTTCAGATCCCTATATCTAGAGGGGAAGCCTTCCTTTTATAGATAAGGAAAGTTCCCTCTTACATTATGTTTCTGATGTGGGACAGAATGCATATAACTTCTATCATGGTGCCTTCGTGTGGAGCTTGGAAGAGCACATTCCCGTTGCTGCATTGATGATCTTTCTCCATGACGAGGTAGGTGAGATGTCTGTCTACAAGTTCCATGACTAGTCTATGGGCGGAGGAGGTAGTTTACTGACTACCGACTACAAGTCCCCCCAAGTTCTTGCTCAAGACATGTCTTGAGTGGGGACTTAACATATAAAATGCCCATAGATCAACTATTTATCAACAGGCACTCGCGAGCGGAGGAGTCTGCCTCGAGCAGAAGGGTTGACACTCGGGTGAGCTGGCAAGCTGCGTCCACTGGCGCGAACTGAGGAGCCCGCTCCGCTTATAATGACTATATCAGCGATACACGCGAGGTGCATCTTGGTGACATTGGCGAGATAGGTCTCAGTGACACACGCGAGATGGATGTCGGTGACACTGGCGAGATGTTGAGTTCGCTTCACGTGCAAGAACCACGCGCGAGCTATAGAGTTCGCCTCGCGGACATGTATACACGCGAGCTGAATCCATTCGCTCCACGCGAGAGCATTCGCTCCGCCTGCCTATAATACCCGGTGAGCTGTGGAGATCGCCTCGCGGACATGCCATACACGCGAGCTGATCAGTTCGCTCCCCGTGCCTGGATTATCCCCCAAGCTATTGAGATCGCCTATGACTCGGCGGGGCGAGGATTGTTGTACCTTCACAATGAACAAATGATCGACACAATTATAGGGCTAACCAAGTACGGATATTGACATAATAATTATTATCAAAAAGGCAAAATGGTTCATGCATTTTAGTTCGTGCATGCTTCCCGTTGGATCTTGCTCGGGTGCAAGAATCTCATGAAATGGTTGGTATGTTTCTTCCCATTAGTTCTTATCCGGGAATCAAGATTCTCCTAAGTAGTTGTTGCATGCTTCCTCCCGGTGACACTTATCCGGGACTCACAAATATGAATGGACAATAGTGATCATAGACCATGTTATAAAGTTCGTACGTTAAGCATGCTTTGTACTTTCATAAGAGGCAATTAAATGAAGAAATCATCTGTGGAAAGAGCTGCCGAATGGGTGAACTTGCACCCGATCCCAGTCCGAGAGTTCTATCTTGCACGGGAAATGAGGGGTCCGCCTAGAAGGATTGACACTCGGGCGAGGACATGTTTGCTCCGCGTGTGGGGATTACCACGCGAGTTGAGACCTCTCGCGCGACCAAGGAGTACACCCGGGCTGTGGCGTCCGCCACGCCCACGAAGGCTGACACACGGGCGAGCTGACAAGTGCGCTCCGCGAGCGGTGTGGTTCGCTCGTACCCTGACTACCGCGCGAGCTGTTAGGTTCGCTCCGCGCTCAGGGAATAGGGGCGAGTGTAGTTCACTCCGCGTACAATGAGTGCACGCGAGCTGTGGCGTCCGCCTCGCCCAGGAAGTTTGACACTAGGGCGAGCTCATGCCCCTCACGCGAACTGAGGCCAGTCCCCAAAGTTTGGACTCATGATGTGTTTTATCACGTCTTATTTTTGATGGACAAAGGTGGCGAACCTTTCCATATCGTGTGTTTCTGCTCGAGCGCGGGGTATTATCCCAGCGTGGATTATCAGGCCATTATTCTCCGTATGAAGGGAATGATATGAACTGCCCAACTCCCACTCTACGGGAGCTGTACAAGGGACTTACGGTTCTCATGGCTCTAATTGTTTCGCCCATGCATGCCTTTTAGTTCGTGCGCATGCTTCCCGTTGGTTCTTGCTCGGGTATAATAATCTCATGAAACAGTTGTTGTATTCTTTCTCCCGTTAGTTATTATTCGGGTATCAAAATTTTCCTAAGAAGTTGTTGCATGCTTCCTCCCGTTAGTTATTATTCGGGGACAAAAATTTTCCTAAGCAGTTGTTGTATGCTTCCTCCCTTTGACACTTATGCAGGACTCACAATTTTCCTTCTATCTTTTCTTGCATGATCCCATCCCGCTAACTAAATAACCGGGCGGGATTCCCTTGCTGTTGGACTTCCTATCCCGCGGACAAAAAGAACTATGAGCGGGTGGCATCGGACATGAGCCTTTGTGGGTCTGCTCTTGGACTGTCCCGCTGACAAAAGAACTCGGGCGGGCCCCTTGCTGTTGGACTTGCTATCCTGCGGACAAAAGAACAACGGGCGGGATTCTGCTTTTGGAACAACGGGCCGCTTGCTGTTGGACTTCCTATCCCGCGCGAACAAAAGAACCATGGGCGGGTGGCATCAGACATGAGCAGTTGTGGGGTGCTCTTGGACTGTCCCGCTGACAAAAAGCACCCGGGCGGGCCCCTTGTTGTTGGACATCCTATCCCGCGGACAAAAGAACTATGGGCGGGATTCTGCTGTTGGGGAAATCCCGATGACAAAAATAACCCCGGACGGGTTATCTCGCCTTACTCCCATGCGGGCTACCATGTCTCACCTCGCGAGCTATCCCGCCTTGCTGATTCGCAAGCTACTTCGCCTTACTCAAAGGGAGGTATCTCGCCTCGCTTCCTCGCGAGGTATCCCGCCTCGCTTCCGCGCGAGCTACTTTGCCTTGCTTCCACGCGAGCTACTTCGCCTCACCTCCATGTGAGGTATCTCGCCTCGAATCCTCGCGAGCCACTTCTGTTGCTTCCACTCGAGCTATCTCGCCTCGCCTCCATCCTACCTCTTGGGTGGTAGAACAACATGATTTTTTGTAACACTTCCCACAAACGGCGCCAATTGTTTCTGCAAGATCCCGCAAGCTCTGCAGAAGCACGGTGGAACATGAATATGAACAAGGACAATATTTATAGTGGTTCACTATGCCATCAGAGGGCACGACTACGTCCACTTAAGATTCTACTATCATGGCCAATAGGCCTTTTGTGTTACAAGGGTTTCCATCCCGCGCGGGGTACAAGAGGAACCATCCCGCGCGGGGTACAAGAGGAACCATCCCGCGCGGTCTGGAGGATTACAAATGGGGGAGGGGCGGGCTTCCAATCCCGCGCGGGGGGGGGGGGGTTATATCTGTGGGGTGTAGTTACAATAGTTTCCATTCCGCGCAGGGTACAAGAGGGACCATCCCACGCGGGGTACAAGAGGAACAGTCCCGCACGGTCTGGAGTAAGGGGGGATGGGGGAGGATCCATCCCGCGGGGTAGAGTGTTACAATTGGGTGAGGGGTTATCCATCCCGCGGGGTAGAGTAAAGTTGATCTCTATCTCACGGGGTGGAGTCTTATTCCTCTTCCTCCTTATATCTCGCGGGGCGGGCTATTCTATCTCCCTCGCGGGGTGGGCTGTTATCTGATCCTATTGTCTTCCAGATCCCTATATGTAGAGGGGAAGCCTTCCTTTTATAGACAAGGAAGGTTCCCTCTTACATTACATTTCTGATGTGGGACAGACTGCATATAACTTCTATCATGGTGCCTTCTTGTGGAGCTTGGAAGAACACCTTCCCGTTGCTGCATTGATGATCTTTCTCCATGGCGAGGAGGTGGGATGTCGGTCTATAAGTTCCATGACTAGTCTATGGGCGGAGGAGGTAGTTTACTGACTACCTACTACAAGTCCCCCCAAGTTCCCGCTCAAGACATGTTTTGAGTGGGGGCTTAACATATAAAATGCCCATAGATCAGCTATTTATCAACAGGCACCCACGAGCGGAGGAGTCCGCCTCGCGTTGAAGGGTTGACACTTGGGCGAGCTGGCGAGCTGAGTCCGCTGGCGCAAATTGAGGAGTCCGCTGGCGCAAACTGAGGAGTCCGCTCGCTTATAAAGACTATATCAGTGATACACGCGAGGTGCACCTTGGTGATACTGGCGAGATGGGTCTCGGTGACACACGCGAGGTGGATGTCGATGACACTGGCGAGTTGTTGAGTTCGCTTCTTGTGCAGGAAAGACGCGCGAACTATGGAGTTCGCCTCACGGACATGCCATACACGCGATTTGAATCAGTTCGCTCTGCGCACAAAGACTCCGCATCGCGCGAGCTTTGTTCGGTCCGCGTGCCTGTAATACCCCGCGAGCTGTGGAGTTCGCCTCGCGGACATGCCATACACGTGAGCTAAACAGATCGCTCCGCGCGAGATTTGTTCGCTCCGTGTGCCTCTACTTCAACGCGAGATATGGAGTTCGCCTCGCGGACATGTCATACACGCGAGCTGATCAGTTCGCTCCGCGTGCCTGGACTATCCCGCAAGCTGTGGAGATCGCCTATGACTCGGTTAATTTCTAGTGAGGATAAGTACACATGTTAAATACCATATAATTATTGTTCACATAGAACAAAATTAATGTCAATAACACATTACATTTGAAAATATAATTTTTATATGTTTAAATCAACTCCTAATTCGATAACATTATAACGTTCAATTCACTGAGATTTCAATTTTTACAACATTATAATTTGATAACATTATAATGTTCAATTCACTGAGATTTTAATTTTTACAACATATCTACTGCATTTGTCACAAATGGTATACATTTTATTTTTTTTCTTCCGCAAGAAACAAGATGAGCATGCCAAGATTTACGACTATATTAGGCTTCAAAGACGCAGTCAAATTTTGTTGATTGATATTTCTATCTAAAGTAATGAATCCTTTTTCATTAACTTTTTGCCGCAAGAAAAAGAAACAAATATTGTGGGTTGTTGTGGTAAGACATTGAGACGTTGAAGACACGAAACTCACGTAGTCCTCGTCGTAAATGAAATCGCCTTTATCCTTAGCACATAGATTTGCATCTCGAGATTTACGATTTTAATTACTAGTAATCAATTTCCGCGAATGCAGTCAAATCTTGAATTTAAGAGTATGCACTTTTCATAGAAATGAATCTTCTCTACCGAACCCGCGTAGGTCAATAAATAGGTCTTTCGCGAGAATCCACTAATCATCCAGCCTGAATTCTCTCATTTCGACACTAATGCGAAGTTACAGTCTTGCATTTCCCGTTCTCTCAGACACAACAACCGAAACATTTGTAGACCAGTGTAAAAGTTTTGGTGTTTTGTTCTCCATATCCGCCCTCAAACACAACAATTGAAACATTTCGACATCAGCTTGGCGTGATAGTGTTTCATTCTCCATTCTCTGTAGGTAATTTATTACATATTGTATTTCCTTATGCGTGTATTTTTATGAAAAAATTGTGACATCAACATGCAAGAAAACGGGGTATAGAACATTTGGTCCTTTTGGTATTATTGAGAAGGGCATCATGTAAAGGGTTTTAAAACTCAAATATCATATCTCCTACAAAAAGTTTGTACAAAATCCTAGATGAAGATGCTCTCTAGAGTTACACACATGAATGCTTGGGGTTAATAAAAAAAAAACAGAAGATCCAAAAAAATAATAATGGTAAAATCACAACGGTCATCGTTATAGCGATCTTGGCAACAGTGCAAACCTTTAATCTCCAACACTTCCATTCAAGGCACTTTTGTACTAAATTGAAGAAACAAAACCACTCGAGAAGTTTGGCAAGTCATTAAATAACAGTGTCCACACTCGTAAAACTCAGGCACAACCGCACAAGTGACCAGTACACTTTTTATGCCTATAATTTATGTTAGTTTGGTTTCTCTTACTATCTCCCTCTCTCTCTCTCTCTCTCTCTCTCTCTCTCTCTCCTCCATGGAAATTAACTGACTTTTCCGGCATTGACTGACCCATGAGTCGCCGGGGTCCGACTCAGAGGCTCAAAGGCAGATCGGTGAGCTGAGCTTTTCATCCACCTGAATACATTTCACTAAAGTTTTGATATTTTCCATTAAATTGATCGAGTATTGACCAAACAATGAAGATTCTGTGTCAAAGATATTATCTTTGCGTTTAATTCCCCATATTAAAAGTCAGTCAATTCATACCCACAAAGGTTCATGAGTTATTATCATTTCTGAGTTACTTTGTAATATCTCTGCTTTTAATTCTTGGGTTTCATTGTTTCTCAGGAAACCAAACATGTATAGCTGGTGTTTGTTTTGTACAGGAATGTCTGATATTGCATTACTATTCTTAAGATTTTCCCATTTAATTCATGCAATACTGACCAAAAGATGGAGATTCTGTGCAGATATTATCTTATGGCTCTTAATTTCTGCCATTTAGATCATAGGTTATATCCTTTCTCAGTTACTGTTTATATCTATGCTTTAATTTGTGCATTTGATGGTATCCTGGGAACTGATATGGCTGGTCATAGTTGTAGAGAATTGTCTGGTGCAAAATGACTTTTCAGCCTTGTATCAGATATGGTATCCTACTCTTTTCCTGTTGGGATGAAATTAATATCATTAATATGGGTTATTTTTATGCGTTGCATTTCAGGTGGAAGTTGTTTTGTTGGAGCAATCCCTGTGTGGGTTTTGGTCCCGAGTAGTATTGGACATTTCCAATACTAATTCATTAAATTGGAAAGTCAGAAATTTGGGTTAGTCTGCCGAGGGGCTGAGCTCCCGGATGAAATTTGGAGGGGATTTTTCAGTTCCGGGGGATGAGGATTTTCGGTCTATGCCTCCTTGGAAGCCGGTAACACCCCAGAAGCCTCTTCCGTTGAAACCTCACCATATCATGCTTAACCCGCAGGGGAATCACCTGCCAGCAGCAGATTACCAACATGAATTCGGGAATGTTCAATTGGGTGATAATTACAGTGGCATGAGCCAATCTTTCAGCCCAATTGTCCAGTTTCCTAGAAATTTTGGGTTTGATAGTGTTGGTGGAGGTCTGGCTCCGCAGAATGGAATGACAAATCACATTGCAGGTTCTTACCCACAGTTGCTTGGCAGTGACAGCTCAAGTTGGAATGATGGATTATTCCCACAACTGCTGCCTCAGGACAATACAGCTGCAGTTTACGTTGCCTCTGCAAATATGAATTATAGCAGAAATGTTGACATGGCAGCAAATGCACCTCCAACTCCTAACTTGCATCCTCAAGTGGCCAACAAAAGAAACAATTCAAGTAGTTTCATGCTGACCAACCGAAATTGCAACAATGGTTCGTACCATTCAAGTCAGGTGATGAGCAGGCCCGTGGTTGTGGATTTCCCTTCTCGTTTTGATGTGAGTCAGGGGCACTCCAATGTAACTAATTGGTTGCTTAACAACAAAAATCAAAGCTCAAGTGCAAACCTGTTGAGTAATGGTGACAGGTCACCCCATATAAGCCAGAGTAAGTATTTTAAATCATTTCTGATATTTGGCTTGTTCATGAAGGAATGATTTTATATCAACCATTGCTAAAAAGAATCATGCATTACGGTTTATGCAGTTAGATTTTCAGTGATAATCATTAGGAAAGAATGAAAATAGGTTGGAATTTGATACACTGTGTTTACCAAATCAATTTCACGTTATGGCGTGACTATATGTAATATGATTGTAAAATCAATACTAAAACAGATGAGGTTTAGGAATTATCATCCCATTGATATATCAAATCAGTCTCCAGAAACTTTTAGATTTACCTAATCTCTCAGTAAAATTGTAATTCATATCACGAACATTCTTGTCTTATATGATATATTGGCCATTGTTTTGTTCAAACTTTTTCCTATTTAATATGAAGAATTGATGAAGTTGACCATTCAGTTTGGTTTGACACAAAACTCTTGTAAATGATCTAGAAAGCATAACACCGGAAGATTAAATGAAAATATGATTACAGAAATTGTTCATTGTTAACATTACTTCACAAAAAATATTGCTTTTCTTCACAGATGTTTTCCCCATGCCCTTGCGACCGAGCTATGATCTGAATCTAAACTTCATACCGGGAACAGAAGCGGATACTACTTCATGTGCTCCCAGCCAACTCCAATTCACACCATATAGGGCCAACAGTTTGGAGAACAACCAGCGTTCTTCAATACAAACATGGTTGACAGGTGAAAGTACTAGTAAGAAAAATGAGAAGCAGGTGGACTTTTTCATGTCTACAGGAGATTTAGCAATTGAGAATCATGGTGCAGAACTCTTGCAGAATATCGTGGAGTCAGCTTCTGCAACCATTCCTACACCATACAAGGAAAACAAAGATCCTGACCATGAAAGTGAGAGAGTTATTGATCTAAACCAGACACCCCCGCACAAAACACCCAAGAGGAGAAAACACAGACCGAAAGTAGTTATAGAAGGCAAACCCAAAAGGACTCCAAAACCTGCAGCTGAAAAGAATGCAGAGCCTAAGGAGCCCCGAACAGGAAAGAGGAAGTACACCAGAAAAATTATCCAAAAGGAATCCTTAAGTCAAGTAGCAGACGGTACAAGCCAAGCAACATACCAAAAGGAGCCCCAAACAGGAAAGAGGAAGTATACTAGAAAAAATATCCAAAAGGAATCCTCAAGTCAAGTAGCAGCTGGTACAAGCGAAGCAACATACCGTAATGCTGGAATAGGTGCAAAAACATGCAGGAGAGTTCTAGATTTTGATCTGGATGTGAGCACAGTTGAAAAGCAGGGCAAAGCTGCTAGAATTAATCAGTCTAAAATGAAGTCCTCTAATTTGATTGACCTAGAGAATGAAGTGCCAGTTGAAAAGCAGACACTGGAAAGTACGAGTTACCTTAGCCCTTCGTTGAGTCATCTACGAAGTAACTATATAATTCTTCCAGAAGGACAAGAATCTACAGTGCTTCTTGCTACAAGAGGAGACACACAGATAAACAATTTGCATGGCGCAAGAAGACATGCAGATAGTCAATATGAATCTGCTCCCATGCTACAACCTAGCCATGCTGAAGGCATAGCTAAACATGCCATGCATGCAAAGACTAATGGTGAAAACCATGAGAAGACTAAAGAAAGTTCTAATCAGGATCCCTTTCAATCAGCAATAAAATCTTTGTCCCCTGTTAATGAAGGAAGGAAATCCAAGAGGGAGTATTGTCATAATATTCAGCAGACACGTATTTGTTCCAACTATCTGCCTAGTTCACTTTTGTGCGAGGAGACATTTGAATTCGGTTGCCATCAGGAAAGTAGCTCCAGTATCAGCAAATCAAGCCATAAGAAGCAGAGAGTTGACACTGGATACTTGTCCATCCATGACATGCCTTTGAAATTCATACCAGTTGAGGATGATCTTGGAAGATCTGAAAGAAAAAGGGCAAATGATGCCAACTCAAATGGGTTTGCTGCAGCACTGAATCATACAATACTGAATTCTTACATTGGAAGTAACATAATGAAAGAGAGAGAAAACACTGGGGTCAACAAGTGTACCAGTGACAGGTTCATTGAACCCATAACTTCTGGGCATAATTTACCAAAGCAGCAGATGCCTATCAAATCGAATTCCTTCAAAGACATCACTCAAGTTCTTAGCTTCTCTACCAATTCCACAACTGACACATGTAATCAGCTTGTCTCGTCATGTCCCAAAAAATCCCCTCGACGAGGGAAGAGGCAGGAATTGCAAACTCAGGATCATAAGTCAGCAACGAAGCAGACTGTGAGATATACCATGTTGGAATCGGCTTTATCAAGTACAGAAAAAATGCTGCAAGAACAGAATTTCTTGCATGATCATCAACAGTCTTTTACAAAAACATCAGGTACTTTCCACCTAAACATAAAGTAACCCTATAAATCTGGATTAAAACTCACTATATTCCACTCACATACCTCTTTATTTTGATGCAGGGCTTCCGCTAAAAACAATATATCCTTCATTTATAGATGACATCATATATCAATTTAGTGTTCTGAGCATCAATGGGAGTCGCAATGAATCTATGGATCAAGAGAGAAATGCACTTGTTCCATACAAAGGAGATGGTGCGGTTGTTCCCTATGTAGGGACTGAGTATATTAAGAAACGTAAACCACGACCTAAAGTAGAGCTTGACTCAGAAACAAATAGGATTTGGAACCTTCTGATGGGGAAGGAAGGAAGTGCAGGCACTGAAGGACCTGACAAGCAAAAGCAGAAGTATTGGGAAGATGAAAGAAAGGTTTTCCAAGGTCGAGTAGACTCATTCATTGCACGCATGCACCTTGTTCAAGGTACAATAACCATCCAAGTTTTTCTTAAAATTAGATCGTCATGAATTACCAGGTTGCATATGTTATAACAGTGAAACTTCAACAATGCATCTACACTTCTTATAGCTAATTTAATACTCTAATAGGAATTGTTTATTAAATAGAGAAGTACTAAACTTGAAATCAGAGTTAGGATGCTCATCATGTACTGCTAGTGATCATAGCTTTACTGAAGGCGACAATTGTAATTATCATTGAATAGATATCAAATACAATTACCTTTTGCTACTCATGCATTGGAAAAATTTAAATTTGTTTTTATTTTCTTCAATTATTGGATAGTATTAGTTGATGACATGCAAAAAATTATTGATCCATTATGACTTCACACAGGGGATAGACGTTTTTCTCGGTGGAAAGGATCAGTTGTTGACTCAGTGATCGGAGTTTTCCTTACTCAAAATGTTTCAGACCATCTATCAAGGTATATTCATAATACTAGCATGATTTTACTACTAAATTTTTCAAATGAAGTCTTGAGGTTAACAGTATGTTTCTGCAGCTCTGCCTTCATGTCTTTGGCAGCAAGATTTCCCCTCAAGTTGACGAGCAAACACCAAGCACAAGACAAGGTTGGGACAGAAATATTGGTTAAAGAACCGGAACTATGCATTCCAATCCCAGATGATACTACCAAATCTCCTGAAGATATAATAAGGCAACCAGTCTATAACCCTGTCTTTATGGCCCCCTATGCATCTGCAGAACATCTGAGAGACGGTGTGAATTCAGAGAGGAACATAATGGAGGCACATAGTCAATGTTTCGAGGAAGAATTCGTATCTTCTCAAGATTCTTTTGGTTCCTCGGTTACTCAAGGAACTGCAGAAAATAGATCATATTCGGCGTCGAACTCAGAAGCAGAAGATCCTACTGCTAGGTGCCAAACCAACAAGGTTTGCTGTGATTCAGCATACCCTCCGATGGACAAAGATATCATATTTCAAGACTTTTACCATGAAGTACAAGGAATTCCTCTATTAGATGATGGATCCAGGCAGAGGCACGCAAAGTGGGAGCAGCTAAAGACAAGATCAGGCAAAATAGATGATTTCAGGGGCACTTGTTCAGTCACAAATCCAATCAATCTTGACAGCCGAAAAATGCGACCTTCAATTCCTCCTTCAACCAGCAATCATATCCACATGTACCAAAGTTCTGGAGAACTAGAACCATTTGGATTGGAAAGTTTCAGTGAAGAAAGCATATCATCATATTGGCCTTCAACAGCTCCCAAGGTCAATATGGAAAAAGATGACAGTAACAAGAGCTTCAGAAATATAGAATTGTCAGGAACTGTTGTTAGTTCATCCGTGGAACAAAATACTTTGTGGAGGTTTCAAGAACCAGCCATAAAGGATCCATATGGTGCTCTCAGACTGCCCTCAACAAATCAGCCGAATTATTCTCAGCCGAGATCCTATGAATATTATCAACCTTCTTGCAATAGTCATCAATATGAGGGGAACCAAACCTTCCAAACACAAGTGAAGAAAAACTCATTCATAGAGCCTGTAAAACATAGTCAACGACTTCCAGAAAAGAAGTATGATAACGTGCAGCATGTCCCAAATGTCAATCAGCTGAATACAAAATCTTCAAATGCCAGAGATAGTACCTCTACAGTGAACAATGGATCAGTTTGTCCAAGTGCGAAGGAGAAATATTCCCCTGAAAGGTCACAGAATGAGACTGGTAAGAATATTTCAAGAGGAAGGAAGAAAAAGTCCGAAAGTGACAAAAAGAATACAGTTGACTGGGATAATTTAAGAAAGCAGGTGTTTGCAGATGGTAGAAAAGAGGACAGAAAGAAAGATGCGATGGACTCCCTTGACTATGAAGCACTTATAAATGCTAATGTTAAAGAGATTTCTGATGCTATCAGAGAGCGAGGGATGAACAACATGCTAGCTGAGCGAATTCAGGTTTCTTTTTCTTTTAATGTTTAGTTAAATAACCACATTCCTGTTTAGACCATCATGAGTCACGTCAGTGGATAAGTTAAGACATCATTCACACTGACAGCTGCAAAATGCTTGCAGGAATTCCTAAAACGAGTGGTTAAAGACCATGGAAGCATCAATTTGGAATGGCTGAGAGATGTGCCCCCTGATCAAGCAAAGTAAGCCAAGCCAAGCCAAGCCATTCCATATAATTCATTCTCTTCTAAGAAATTACTATTGTTAAACTGAATGCATGGGGCTTCGTATAGTTTACCAAAACGATTCTTTTGCAGGGATTATCTATTAAGTATTCGAGGTTTGGGCTTGAAAAGTGTGGAATGTGTTCGTCTTTTGACACTGCAACACCTTGCTTTCCCAGTAAAGTTCACATTACATGTCTAATTACTGATTTTGAAAGAGGTGGAGAACATCTTATAGAATGATTATTTTATTTTTTCTTGTTTCTCATGTTGTACATAAAGGTTGACACAAATGTTGGAAGAATAGCAGTACGACTGGGATGGGTTCCCCTCCAAACGCTCCCTGAATCACTTCAGCTACACCTCTTAGAACTGTAAGATATAGTATTTCATAAAGTGAATGCAGAAATTTTCCGGCATGTGCAAATGCTAATTACGTTCTTGTGTAGGTACCCGATGCTGGACTCAATCCAAAAGTATCTCTGGCCAAGATTATGCAAACTTGATCAATTAACCTTGTAATTTCATACTTCCCTAAAGCTGAGAACACTACTTGCCGAGTTCATATTGATATGATTTAGTTTTTTTTTTTTGGTTCTTTTTCATTTATATATGCTTGCACTAATTGATTTGCTTTTGTGCTACAGGTATGAGTTACACTACCAGATGATTACGTTTGGAAAGGTAAACATGCCGTTTCATTTGTTACTAATAAGACCAAATTATTTAATCTGTTTTGTCTCACATTGATCTTTACTCAGGTTTTCTGCACAAAAAGTAAACCAAACTGCAATGCATGTCCAATGAGAGGAGAGTGTAGGCACTTCGCAAGTGCTTTTGCAAGGTTTGTGCTAATCTCTGAAAAGTACAAGTACTGTTGCTTCTGTGCAGACATATAAACCTACTAGTCAAGAGAAATTTTGAATCATTGAGGGAGGGTGCCTCATTTATCAGCAATCCGGTGCCTCATTTATAAGCAATCAGAAAGTGTTTGACTGACACATGGAGCAGGACATAGAAGTTAAAAGAAAACTGAAACTCTCGAAAAAGAAAAAGAAACAAAAAAAAAGAAAATAACAGATTATTAAAGAACTAATATCAACCCTTTTTGGTGCAGTGCTAGACTTGCCCTGCCGGGGCCAGGGGAGAAGAGCATTGTCAGTTCAACTAGTTCACCTGTAGCTGAGAAGAACCCTGCTGTAGCTGGCAATATAATGTCACTACCTCCACCTGAAAACTACCCCCTTCAGAAAGTAGGTGCTTATCGAAGTGAACCAATCATAGAAGAACCAGCATCACCAGAGCAAGAATTCACTAACCTATCACACAGTGAAATTGAAGACTTGCTGAATGAGGAGGAATATGATGATGATCCTGATGATATTACTCATATCAATATCAGTATGGAACAGCTGACAGACACATTACAAGACCATATGCAAAATAATATGGATCTCAAAGACGGCGACTTGTCCAAGGCTTTAGTTGCTTTGAATCCAGCAGCCACTTCTCTACCTGCACCCAAGCTCAAGAATGTCAGTCGACTACGGACAGAGCACCAAGTGTAAGTACATGTCTCTCCCTAGTTACAAAACCACATACGCTTTAGAGAATACACTAATATGATATCAGCTAGACAAGAGCCAATTTATAGTGTGAACAAAAGCTAATCTAGAGAATAGTCGATGTCTAAAAATTGTATTTGCCTTAATTAACGGGAGGTTGCACTGAACCTTCTGCCCAGGAGCCGACAAATCTTTGTTTCCACTTCCATACTGAAATGAGAACATATGTACATAGACTTAAGTTCTCTGTCACACACTTATCCATCTGTTGCTGATATAATGCAGGTATGAACTACCAGATTCACATCCACTGTTGGAAGGGGTGAGCCCATAATGTTAAAATTTATATCTGAATATGTAGTCACCTACTTGAAACATTTTTATGCTGAGTCGAGCAATATTTCATTTTACAGATGGACAGACGGGAACCAGATGATCCAAGCCCATACCTTCTTGCTATATGGACACCAGGTATGCTCGACGAGGATATCGTGAAAATGTTTTACTTAATTTAAAAATTCCAAATAATTCTAATAAGGCTGAATTCTGATTACACATGAAATTGCACATCTAATTATACAGCTCGCGGAAAACAGGGCACATAGACAACTGACATGCATGTTTGAAACCATGCAATTTCCTATTAGATAAAGTGCAGTATAATGCATATCGGTAACTCATAAAAATTTATTGTGCACCACAAATTCTAGGTGAAACTGCAAATTCCTTTCAACCACCAGAAAGCAGCTGTGGCTCCAAAGGCAGAAACACATTGTGCAGTGAAAAGACATGCTTTTCATGCAACAGTATAAGAGAAGAAAAGTCACAGATAGTCAGAGGGACAATTTTGGTGAGGAAATCAGTTTTGATGATATCTAAATGTTAGACTACGATGCTGAGGTTTATTAAAATCAACTCAATCTGTCACAGATTCCTTGTAGAACAGCAATGAGAGGGAGCTTTCCACTCAATGGCACATACTTCCAGGTTAACGAGGTAAGACTTTTCCAAACTTTTTTTTTTCTAATCCTCTCATTCTTATTTAACTAATAGCAGTTACAAAGTGTACATTTTCCAGGCAAGATTTACCATATCCAATGCACCCATAGCTATTAACTACTTCGTCACTGTGCAGATGTTTGCAGATCATGCTTCTAGTGCCAACCCAATAGATGTTCCAAGGGGGTGGATATGGAACTTGCCAAGACGACCTGTGTACTTTGGAACTTCTGTAACGTCCATATTCAGAGGTAAGGGAAAAATCAAGATTATAAGCATTTACAACACAGCTAAAGATGTAGAGGGTACTAGAGGGTACTGTACTTACAGTGAAATACTTGTGTAATAGGTCTAACAACAGAGGGGATCCAGTACTGCTTTTGGAGAGGTATGTGATACTAACTTCATTTGTGCATATTAGTTTATTTCTGCTTGAGAACAACTCTAGACGCAAAGTATAGAACTAAGAAGATCACACAAGTCCAAATAGTATATGACAATTACAATTGATCTTCTAGTCAACTTGCTCAATTGTTTACTTGTTGACTGATTGATTGATTTGCAGGATACGTTTGTGTAAGGGGCTTTGACAGAAGTACAAGAGCACCAAAACCCTTAATTGCCAGGTTGCACTTTCCGCAGAGTAAGATGACCAAAACAAGAGATGAAGAGTAAGGAAATGAAGTACAGATAAAACAGACCGTGGCGCGGAGAAGATTTTCATCAAGAGATCAGATCACTGACTTTATGAAAAGAAGAACAATGACTAACAAATTTTAGCACATTCAATTATTCTTCCTCTAGCATGAGAGGCATTCATTATACCATAGGCAAGTAGAGAAAGCAATTTCAGATACAAAAGTTGAGATCTCATGAAAAGTTTTTTTTTTTGTAAAAGAATAATCTCAGTTATTGTTGTTTCAATAAATGCTCAAAAGAGAGCAGTTCTTCGATTCTCAATTTTACTGTCGAGAACAATATGCTTCATTGGTCAATCAATAGAAAATCTACATGCAAGGATGTGACAGCGAAAGAGAAAGAATTGTCCGGAATAAAAGCCACAAGGATGAATCTGTTGGAGAACTAAACCAAAGGATCACACTGCTAAGATTTCCCTGTAGGAACTTGTGGGACTTTAGTCCCACATTGAAGAAGTTGAAAAGGTTGTGCCCTTTATAAGGGCTAACCCATTTAATTCATTAAATGGGTGATATGTGAGAGAATGGGCTTTGTGGGCTTTCTATGAGATTTTCCATAGAATTGCACATAGATTTCACATATATTTAATAGTCAAAAGATGGGCCTTGGGGCTCTGTTGATTAAATTCGGAATATTTTAATTAATTAATATTTTGAATTTTGAATTTGATTTTATCTGATAAACAGTTGCAACTGTTTGTTCGGGTTTATCTGTTCGCGTGACTATTATTTATAGACGACGTTGGTCGTCGTTACAAGACACGAAAAACGTTATTCTCTTCTTCTTCTTCTGTTCTTCGGAAATCCACACAGTAAATTCGCTAGAACAAGTTCTTGTGCAAGAACTTGTTTGTGATTGTTGTATCCTCAAGATAGACGTCTGCAACTACAGCACAAGTGGGGACGAATTTCTGTCTAAGGACACTGCTACGCAGGCCTCAATCGATCAAGTCAGTGATTTCAATTTCAATTTTGTTGTTAATATAATTCGTTTTGATAGTTGTTATTAGAATTTATAATATATATAAATCTGTTTCTGTACCCTTTACTGTTTGGTTCTTTCATTCTTAGACAGAAAATTTTTGAGATGGATCAATCTGTATCGGGTGTGAAAAACAATCATGTGGAGAAGCCTGAGAAGTTCAAGGGCAAGGATTTCAAACGCTGGCAACAGAAGATGTTGTTCTATTTGACAACTCTTCATGTGGCGAATGTTCTGAATTCGGAGGCTCCACAAGCCTTACCTGAAGGCGAAGGAGAGGGTGCTCCTACTGCACAACAAATGGTTGATAACCAGAAGGCTATAGAGTCTTGGAACATCAACGAGTTCTTGTGCAGGAATTACATCCTCAATGCCCTGGACGATTCCTTGTATGACATTTATTCCAAATTCGGAAGTGCAAGGGACATGTGGGTATCATTGGAGAACAAGTACAAAACTGAAGTTGCTTGTTCAAAGAAATTCGTGGTTGGCAAGTTCCTCAACTACAAGATGGTTGATGCGAAATCTGTTGTCAAGCAAGTGGAGGAACTCCAGGTCATTGTTCATGAGTTGGATGAGGAAGGTATGGGACTGAACCCTAACTTTTTGGTTGGTTCTGTTATTGAAAAATTACCTCCTTCATGGAAAGATTTCAAAGTTTATTTGAAACATCTAACCGAGGATATGAATTTTGAGCAATTGGTTCTGAAACTTCGTGTGGAAGAGGGTTCCCGAAACAATGAAAGGGCTGATGTGGTTTCAATGGAGGCCAATGCAAACATGGTTGAAGACAGTCCTTCAAAGGGCAAGTTCCAGAAAAACAAGGGCAAAGGTATTGCCAAAGTACCTAGTGTTGCTGCTCTCTCTCCACAAAAGAAGGCTTTCAAGAAGCCAAAGGCTGGAAATTGTTGGGTGTGTGGTAAACCTGGACATAGAGCAAAGGATTGTCGCTTCAAGAAGGATCAAAGCAGAGGTGGTGGTTCTGGAAATTCCAACAACCAAGTGAACCTTGCTGAAAACCAAAACCAATTCATTGGAGTGATTGAAGCAAATCTAGTGACTAATGCTATGGATTGGTGGATTGACACCGGTGCTACTATGCATGTGTGTGCTGCTAGGGAGATGTTCTCCTCTTACCAATCAATCAATGATGATGGAGAAACCTTGTTCATGGGGAATGCTACTACTGCCAAAGTTGAAGGAAAAGGGAAAGTGATTCTGAAATTTACTTCTGGAAAAGAACTTGTACTTGTTAATATACTTCATGTTCCTTCTATTTGTAAGAACCTAGTGTCGGGTCCTGTTCTTAGCAACAAGGGATTCAAACTAGTATTCGAATCTGATAAGTTTGTGCTCACCAAGGGTGGGATGTATGTTGGAAAGGGTTACCTTAGTGAGGGACTCTTTAAACTCAATGTTGTACCTATTATGGATGATACTATTATTAATAAGAATAAGGCTGGCACTAGCCAAGCTTCTATGTACATGATTGAGTCATCCTCCTTATGGCATTCTAGATTAGGCCATGTAAATTTTCGTTCTTTACAAAGAATGGTTAATTTAGGATTGCTGCCTAAATGCTCTATGAATAAAATGACGAAATGTGGGGTTTGTGTAGAATCTAAATATGCAAGCCATCCACATAAATCTGTAGAGAAATCTAATGAAGTGCTTGGTTTAATTCATTCCGATTTGTGTGATTTTCAAGCAACTCCAAGTCGTGGAGGAAAGAACTATTACATAACATTCATTGATGATTGTAGTAAGTATTGCTATGTATATTTACTACATACTAAGGATGAAGCTTTAGATATGTTTAAAGCATATAAAGCTGAAGTTGAGAATCAACTTGAGAAAAGAATAAAATTCTAAGGTCCGATAGAGGTGGTGAATACCAATCTAACGAATTTGCTGAATTTTGTTCTTCTCATGGTATTGTGCATCAAACTACAGCCCCATATACTCCACAACAAAATGGAGTCGCCGAACGAAAGAATAGAACATTGAAGAATATGATAAATTCAATGTTAAATAGTTCGGGTGCTCCAACTAGTTTATGGGGTGAAGCCTTAGTTACATCAAATGATATATTAAATAGAATTCCTCATAAGTCAAGTAATCAATCTCCTTATGAGTTATGGAAAGGACGTTTGCCTACTTACAAAACGATCAAAGTGTGGGGTTGTCTTGCAAAAGTTCAAGTTCCTCTTCCTAAAAGAGTTAAACTTGGACCTAAGACTATAGATTGCATATATATAGGCCCTGCCAAGAATAGTGCAGCCTATAAATTCTTAGTTTATAACTCGGAAGTTGAGGGTATAAATAAGAATACGATTATGGAATCTGCCGAGGCTGAATTCTTCGAGGATATTTTTCCTTATAAGGAGAAAACTAATCCAAAGAAAAGAACATATGCCGATGTTTCCACACAAGGTGAATCAAGCAAAGATACTTCAAAGGATGAAAATCCTTCTTCCGTTCAACAAGAAAATGTGGAACCAAGAAGAAGTAAACGTGGAAAAATATCCAAAGATTTTGGAAATGACTTTATGACCTTCATGCTTGAAGGAGAACCTCAAACATACAAGGCAGCCATGGGATCATCCGAAGCACCTTATTGGAAAGAGGCTATCCAAAGCGAAGTAGAATCCATTATGCAAAATAATACATGGCAATTGGTTGATTTACCACCAGGTCATAAACCAATTGGGCATAAATGGATATTCAAAAGGAAATTAAGACCGGATGGTACTATAGAAAAATACAAAGCTCGTATAGTAGCCAAAGGTTATCGACAAAAGGAAGGCATAGATTTCTTTGATACCTATTCGCCGGTAACAAGAATTACGTCCATTAGAACACTAATTGCTATAGCGGCTGTTCACAATTTGGAAATACACCAAATGGATGTGAAAACCGCATTTCTAAATGGTGAATTAGATGATGAAATCTACATGGAACAACCTGAAGGGGTTGTTGTTAAAGGTCAAGAAAGAAAAGTTTGCAAATTGGTTAAGTCTCTTTATGGACTTAAACAAGCTCCAAAGCAATGGCATGAGAAATTTGATAACACATTATTATCAAATGGATTCAAAATTAATGAATGTGACAAATGTGTCTATATGAAAGAATATAAAGACGCATATGTCATTGTATGCTTATATGTCGATGACATGCTTATAATGGGAACTAGTAAGGATGTTATTAATCAAACCAAGAAGATGTTACATTCAAATTTCGATATGAAAGATATGGGAATTGTGGATATAATTCTTGGTATTCGAGTTCAAAGGAATTTGGATGGTTACATACTTACACAATCTCATTATGTAGAAAAGGTCCTTAGAAAATTTGGACACTATGAAGACAAACCGGTCGTTACCCCATTTGATCCCTCTACTCACCTTAAGAAGAATCAAGGTGATAGCGTGTCTCAATTGGAATACACCCAAGTTCTTGGAAGCTTGATGTACATAATGAATTGTACAAGACCGGATTTGGCTTATAGTTTGAGTAGACTAAGTAGATATTCACACAATCCGGGTAATAAACATTGGATTGCTTTGATAAGAGTCTTAAAGTACCTAAAGCATACAATCAACTATGGGTTGCATTATACCAAATATCCTCCCGTGTTAGAAGGATTTTATGATGCAAATTGGATTTCATGCAATTCGGAGAGTAAGTCCACAAGTGGTTATGTATTTACACTTGGTGGAGCGGCCGTATCTTGGAAATCATCGAAACAAACCGTGAATACGCGTTCGACGATGGAAGCAGAATTTGTAGCCTTGGATAAAGCCGCCGAAGAAGCGGAATGGCTCAAAGGTTTCCTAGAAGGTATTCCGTTGTGGCCAAAGCCCGTCACGGCCATTGGATTGCTTTGATAAGAGTCTTAAAGTACCTAAAGCATACAATCAACTATGGGTTGCATTATACCAAATATAAAATCACGAACATTGGATTGCTTTGATAAGAGTCTTAAAGTACCTAAAGCATACAATCAATTATGGGTTGCATTATACCAAATATCCTCCCGTGTTAGAAGGATTTTGTGATGCAAATTGGATTTCATGCAATTCGGAGAGTAAGTCCACAAGTGGTTATGTATTTACACTTGGTGGAGCGGCCGTATCTTGGAAATCATCGAAACAAACCGTGAATACGCGTTCGACGATGGAAGCGGAATTTGTAGCCTTGGATAAAGCTGCCGAAGAAGCGGAATGGCTCAAAGGTTTCCTAGAAGGTATTCCGTTTTGGCCAAAGCCCGTCACGGCCATTTGCATACATTGTGATAGTATGGCTGCCCTTACAAGAGCAAAGAATGACCATTACAATGGCAAATCAAGGCATATAAGGCGACGTCACAAGACAATACGAGACTTGCTCAAAAATGGAATTATTTCCATTGACTATGTAAAATCAAAGGAAAATATAGCGGATCCTTTGACTAAAGGCCTAAATAGAGAGCAAGTTATATTTACATCGAGGGGAATGGGCTTAAAGCCAATACAATGAGTCACTACTTGGCGGAAACCTAACCTAGCAACATTGGAGATCCCATGGTCTAGGTTCAATAGGCAAACTAGTTGAGGAAGACTCAAGAAGCATAACACACAAGTACACCTATTCCTATGATGAGATAAAGTGTGTTTTCGTAGATGATTAAGGGTTGAATCTTAGTATTCTTAATAATGCTAATAGCCTTTGTCAAGGTGGGATAGTACGGACTATTCTTAATTAGCATTACCTATATGAGATTGATGTCGGGTCGCATCTATGAGAACCGAAATGGCTACGTTCTCTAGAAATCTCATGAAGTAAGGAGTTGTTCAGGACCAAAATCAACACAACCGTAAGAATTGAAATGTGTTTTGATATGATATGTGTAATACTTATTGTCTCGATTTACTACACAACGTGAATAGTTCAAGACTTAAGTTCACTACTTCACAAAGTGAATCCGATAAGCATTTACTACGAAAGGTTCAAGTCCAAAAGACACCTTTTCCGATGCATGTCATATCTAAGTTCTCCGAAAACGCGATAAGTTCCTAATTATCTTATTTTCTATTCAAATGTGGGGTATTATTAGAGTTTGAATAGAAAATGTGGGGTATTGTAGGAACTTGTGGGACTTTAGTCCCACATTGAAGAAGTTGAAAAGGTTGTGCCCTTTATAAGGGCTAACCCATTTAATTCATTAAATGGGTGATATGTGAGAGAATGGGCTTTGTGGGCTTTCTATGAGATTTTCCATAGAATTGCACATAGATTTCACATATATTTAATAGTCAAAAGATGGGCCTTGGGGCTCTGTTGATTAAATTCGGAATATTTTTTATTTTAATTAATTAATATTTTGAATTTTAAATTTGATTTTATCTGATAAACAGTTACAACTGTTCGAACAGTTGCAATTGTTTGTTCGGGTTTATCTGTTCGCGTGACTATTATTTATAGACGACGTTGGTCGTCGTTACAAGACACGAAAAACGTTCTTCTCTTCTTCTTCTTCTGTTCTTCGGAAATCCACACAGTAAATTCGCTAGAACAAGTTCTTGTGCAAGAACTTGTTTGTGATTGTTGTATCCTCAAGATAGACGTTTGCAACTACAGCACAAGTGGGGACGAATTTCTGTCTAAGGACACTGCTACGCAGGCCTCAATCGATCAAGTCAGTGATTTCAATTTCAATGTCGTTGTTAATATAATTCGTTTTGATAGTTGTTATTAGAATTTATAATATATATAAATCTATTTCTGTACCATTTACTGTTTGGTTCTATCATTCCCAACTTCTCTTTCTCGCTCTGTCCTTTTTGTCTTGGTTTGTTTTTCTTATTTTAGATATTGGTTTACCTTTTGTGCTCCCATTTTCGGGTTTGTGTTTGTGGAGTGGATGGATGTGGGTTCTGGGTTCAATCATTTTTATTTGCAGAAGTGAAGAAAAGAATTGCAGATGGGGTTGAGGATAAACAGGTGGGTTACTTGCCCTTCTATAGTTAATTGTGTGCACCCTGTCATTAAACAGCTTTACTCTCATGTCATTTCTAGAAAATCTGTGCTAGTTTACTGCTTGTTTACCTGAACTGGTTTTTACCATGCTGCCTTCAGCTTTGTACTTGAGACGGATACATTTTCAGGTTTATAGAGGCCTAGTGGGTGTCGTGACAAAGAGTTCAATTTTTGCAGAGAGGTTCTCTAATCAACCAACTTCTTACAATTTATGACCTAATTTCTTAGATTTTATGTTAGTATTTAACGTTTGAATCAGATGAAATCTTAGCAAATAAACTAGAGTATTGATGAAAATTAGAAACTTCTGGAGGTGAATTTTCAAAATTGAGAGAATGAGAAGTGAAATAAAGATAACCTAAAATCTTAAGAGAGTAAACTGAATTTAATCCTTTATTTATAAACAACAGACTTCAGAGTCGAGACATTAGCAGCTTGGCGCTAATTCTACTGAAATAGCACCCAATTGTGTTCCCTCCGGCTAGAAAACCTGACGATTAGCGCCCGCTGGTGATTCTGTATCTCTGTAGCTTGAAGCAGGTCAGCACCTTCAATTTCGTTTCTTTGTTTATTTAGTTGAGAATCGGAATTGAAAGGTGTAGTTGTCCATATTGTTGCCGATAAGCACCTAAAATCCATTCGTTTAGTTATTCTATCATTTTCCTCTTCTAGCTAATTTTAGATGCTTCGCATTGCTCATTGAATTGACAAACTTTCACTGTTTTAACTTTTAAGTCATGTAATTCAATTGTGATTTAAACCAAGCATCAGTATTGTGATTTCTTAACTGTAGAACGTATTCAAGTAGTTTGATTCCAATCTCATTCTCTAATTAAAGTGGGTTTTATTGGGCTCGTTAACGTGCTCCTTTTATTTCTTACAATCAGTGTTTTTTTTTGGTAGAAATAGAAAACTCTACTAGAAAATCACAAGGATCAAATAAAGTACAAGAGGCACATAGAGACCCCAGAATAAGAGGCACATAAAGTGCACGTTTGGTACCATGTACTACATTACACCTTATTTGTTAAGATTCTCATGTACTCATGTGGCTTGCCTTAAATTATACTTATATTAATTCATGTTTGGTGTTGCATGGTATTAGAGTAGTTTGTTTGGTTTGAGTTTTAGAATGATAGTGTTATCTAAGGTTGACAAATTTGAGCACTCACAATAACATCATCTCAGAAGGCTAAAATGAAAACAAGGTATTACCTAAGCTCATTTCTTTTAGTACCCAATGACACCAAACATGATATTAACCAAACTGGACTCCTTATTTAGGACAGTCCTAGTTAGTCCCAACAACGGATCCAGGATTGAGAACCTGGGTGGGCTTGAGATTTTTTTATTCTAATTGATTGAAGTGATAAGAAATTTTGCCACAATGTCAAATATTTAACTAAAACACGTTAGGTATCTAAAGGAAAGAAAAATATTGTTTACTATAAAAAAAGTTTGAGAAAATATTTCAATTAAAACCAAATCCAAAATAGACATAATCTTTTTTTGTACCGACTAAAAATACAAAGAGATTGGATGTATTATTATAGTGAAAGGTAGTAAAATAATGATATCCCCTAAGAATGGAAGCTCTAATGACTTAATCGACTCAAAACCACACACACGGAAAACACATCGCCCACTCTGAGCCCAGTATTCATTAGGAGAATAAGAAATAAGAAAAATAATAGGTGAATTATAAAAGAAAAATGAGTCTTCAAGAAGAGCCAACAGTCAAACTCGGTTGGGATAGGAACTAGTAGATACACCAAACCAAGGCTGTAATGACAACTTTCATGCAAGTTTAACATGTATTAGTGAATTTATTTATGAAAGCTCGGTTGGGCATGAGCCCCACCAACCTCCTACCTAGATCCGCGCCTGGCACATAGGCCCAACTAACAAGGCACACATACCCAACAAACATAAAATATCTACATTGGGTCTACCTATATACAAGATAAAGCCCAAATAAAAATCAGAAACCCTAGAAACATAACATTCTTCCATTGATGGATCTGTCGCCGCACAATCTAATTATGTGTATTTTTACACATGTAATTAGTACTCAAACAAGTGAATTAAGGTAGACCTCATGTCAATTATATCGTAATTGTTGTAGAGTATGATAATACGAGAGAAAACTGTCTACTCATTCATTGATAGATTAGCCTTTATATATGCATTACATAGAGAATCTCTATAAACCAGGGATAGATATCTAAGAGATATTCTAGTCTAATAAGGAGAAGATTCGGTCAAGACACATCATCAAGGATAGAACTGTAAATTCCTTCAACACTCCCCTTTGTGTCGCTTACCAGAATCACATGATGCATGAACGTTGCCTCGGTAAAAACCTTGCCAAGTAAAATAAAAACCTCTTGGGTAAAAACAAAAGACTTGGTCGAAGGCAAAAATAGCACAACTCGCCAACTACAACTTGAATGTAAAACATGTGACGTAGACTCCCCCTGATGTCTACAGAATCAACTCCCCCTAATAATTAAATCAATTATGGAGTTCAGATAAGCGACGCATACCAATACTTCGCACATGCTTCTCAAGAGTAGATATAGGTAGAGACTTGGTGAACAAATCTACTACATTATCCTCAGATCTCACTTGGTTCACTTGGATATTCAAAAGCTGTTGCTATTGCTAATTGTAGAAGAACTTAGGTGAGATATGCTTAGTATTATCACCGTTGATGAATCCTAACTTCATTTGTTCAATGCATGCCGCATTGTCTTCATAGATACAAGTTGGTGCATTAGTGGTAGATGTCAACCCACTTGACTCTCGAATATGAGCAACCACAGAGCGAAGCCAAACACTTTCTTTGACTGCTTCATGTAGTGCAATAATCTCTGAATGATTCAAGGAAGTAGCAACAAGGGTTTGCTTAGTAGATCTCCAAGAAATCGTCGTAGTCCCAATGGTGAACACATAGCCAATTTGGGAACGTTCTTTGTGTGGATCAGAGAGATACCCAACATCAGTAAATCTGACTAACACATTATTCGGTGTTTCAGAATAGGAGACAATACCGCATTGAGTCAATTTTGAGCTAGAAGGAGCTTCAGAAGCTTGATTTTGGTTGGGGAACAAAATCTGCTTGGTTGCGGCATTGGAAGCTCTCGAGGACGCATAGGGGCGTAGCAGGGGCTCGAATGCAGTGCTGCATGTGCAGGGGCATGCTGAAGCGTGCCAGGCTCGGCAGGACGTGGCAGGGGCACGCTGCGTGCTACCTGTCAGGACTTACCCCGGATTTCCCCTCGAAATCCGGGATAAACCCTGCGGGACCCACCTCAAGAAAAATTCTACCAAAGTTCTTGGTAGAACCTCCCTTGAAAATGGGTAACCCTACCTGAAAGAAAGATCACCAAGTCCAACTCACTAAAACTCCCAAACCACATCCACAAATATACTCTCTCAAATAAACTTAAACAAATTAATCATTTTCAACATCTCATAATACACTTAAACATTCCCATATTTATCAGAGCATCTACAATGAAAGAAAAGAGATAAACAACACAATAGGTTAACTAGTAACCTATATGGGAAAACTGGATGAGGTGGGGATTTATGACACGCCTCCTATCCTCGCCGAACCGAACTCTGCAGACTGGGCATTTAAAAACGAAGGGCCCAGGAGAGAAGCATTTAAATGGTTAGAGTGAGTGCACAAAAATAAATGACAAAAGAAATATGGAGCAATGAAATCAAATCTATGCTCTCCCATAATTTTCATAAGAAAATATTTATGCATGCCACTCTTGGAACTCTTCCCGAAAATACTTATAAACCAAAATAACGAACCAATACCATTGGTTATCAATAAATCAAAATAAATAGAGAAAATATTCCACCATAACAAGGAGCCTCCCGGGCTATAATAGCATCCCACGCTAAGCGCTCTACTCACATATGATGAGGACCGCTTAATAGATATAATGATATCCCACGTCAAGCGCTCAACTCTCATATGATGAGGACCTCTAAATAATGGCTAGCTAACAATAATATATATATATATATATATATACTGATCGGTTGCCTCCCAGGCTATAATAGCGTCCCACGCTAAACGCTTAACTCACATATGATGAGGATCGCTTAATAGATATAATGGCGTCCCACGCCAAGCGCTCAACTCTTATATGATGAGGACCGCTAAATAAATATAATGGCGTCCCACGCCAAGCGCTCAACTCTCATATGATAAGGACCGCCGGTGGGACTATAATAACGTCCCACGCTAGACGCTCTACTCACATATGATGAGGACCGCTAAATAATGTTAGCTAGCTATGAATAATATCAGTCAATCCTTTTAGGGTGTAATAGAATACCAAATATAAAAGACTAATTGACATGTCTCACATGTCAAATGAAATGAGCAAGGGAGTTCCCCAAATAACAGTGGGAACTCATAAATCCCAAGAAAATACTGAATTTTAAAAATGCCATAGAAATTAATTAACTTTAGTGCATGCATGGTATTTAAATTAAAGGTCCACTCACAGTGCTCGGCTATGTCTGCCGACGACCCGAGGCTTCCTCCAACTGATCCTCCTCACGGCCTGTACAATAATTAATATTAATTCAAATATGACCTTAAAACTTCAATAATTAAAACCACAAAATTAATGGTCTAAACTCAATTTCTTCCTTGCCCATTTTCTCCATCTATACTACATTATAACTCACAATTCACCACCATCACCGATAACCAAAATTAACCTTATAAGCATTTTAAAACCGGCTAACCAAATTACCGATATTCCATTCGAATCTCCTCCAAAATCCTTAACCATGGAAAAATCCCAAACATCATCAAAACTCTTCTAAAAATTTCAATCTATACTGCATTAAATTCATCTCCTTAATACCATCTTAAAAACATGTAAAACAGCCCCTGAGAGGTGGCGCCGCCGCCTGCTCCGCCGGTAGCCGTTTTCCGGCGACCTCCAATGCCTCTCAAATTTTAACAGTACAATCCTCTCATCATACCCAACAACTTTTATAACTAGCACTTTGTCCAATTCTAACGTTATCTAGGGCAATCGAACCAAAACATCATTAAATCCCTAAAACTTTCAATTATACAAACCACCCTAACGAGATCGAAATAGACTGATTACTTTTGAGGGAATACTCACCTTGACGAGGGCTACAAGTTAAGCCAAAAATCTCGGCGTAAGGTGGCCGGAGGACGAAGCTCCGGCGAGATGGCAGTCGGACTGCTAGGAGCGGTCTCCTTCCGCTCGGCGGTGTCCCACGTGCAGTCACCGACCCAGGGAGAGAGAGGGAGCGACGGGGGTCCGAACGGGACCGGTCCGGCTGTCTCAGGTGGCCGGACAGCGGCCGGCGGCGTGGCTGAAGTTTTCCGACGGGAGGAGCACGGGAGAAGAAAAGAAGAGAAGGAAGAGAAAGAAAAGAAAAGAGAAGAAAGAGACGCGCTCGGGCTCCTTCTCCTCTACCCGGTCCAACACATATAACCAACACCAAAAATACCCACTTAAAAATATCACCCCTTTTTACCCATTCAAAAACTTTACCTTTTAATTGATAACTTTACCATGCTAGCTCCGATTTTAACGCGTAGCATGTCTACGAACTCGTAATCACGTCATCTACAACTTTCATGTAGAAAGTTTTCACAAATTCCAAACAGATGAAAAAGTCAACTTTAAAGTCCTTAACAGAAAACGGTTACTTAATACGGTAAAAGGCCAAAATAATACCAAAGAAAATAACCGTAAAAATTACTTAAGAATTGGGGTGTGACACTGCCGGCCAAGGAAGATTGCGGCAGGGGCACGCTGGGGGTGCACTATGTGCTACCTAGTGCTGCGGATGCACTACTGGGCACGACAAGGGCCCTTAGGGGCTCAGCCAATGTGCCGGCAGTGTTGCCATTAACAGGGACATCGACATTTATGTCTTCCACTTTAGTTTTGTAAGGGAAAAACAAGCCCAAATCAATTGAACCCTTAATGTACTTGAAGATGTGTTTAACACCGGTCTAATGACGTTGCGTAGGCGCAGAGCTAAACCTAGTTAACAAGTTTACTGAGAATGAAATGTTTGGTCTTGTGCATTGAGCCATGTATAATAGAGCTCTGATAGCGCTTAGGTACGGAATTTCTGCTCCAAGGACTTCCTCATCGTCCTCTTTAAGACAGAATATGTCCTTTTTGATATTCAGACTTCGCGTGACCATAGGAGTACCAAGAGGGTGAACTTTGTCCATATTAAATCGTCTGAGCATCTTTTGGACATAAGCTGACTAATGAATTAATATCCAGTCTCTCGATGCTCTAGCTCTAGGCCTAGGCAAAATTGATTTTTTCCAAGATCTTTCATCTCAAACTCGGATTTCAAGTAGGTCACGGTCTCAACAATTTCTTTGAGATTATCGATGATGTTCATGTCATTAACATAGACGGCTACTATAGCAAATCCAGTACTTGTTCTTTTAATGAACACGCACGGGCAAAAATTATCATTCTTATATCCATTTCCAATCAAGTAGTCACTTATACCACATTCGTCCGAATTGTTTCAATCCATATAGTGAATGTCGCAATTTAATTGCAAAGGCACTCCATGGCTTAGAGTCACTTAACTTGGGTAGTGAAAGTCCATCAAACACTTTCATATATATCTCTGAATCAAGATCTCCATAGAGATATGCAGTAACCACATCCATAAGCTACATGCTCAGTTTTTCGGACACTACTAAACTGACTAAGTAGCGAAAGGTAATGATATCCATAACGGAAGAATATGTCTCCTCATAGTCAATTCCAAGGCATTAAGAAAATCCTTGCGCCACGAGTCGCGCTTTATAGCACACGACTTCATGTTTCTCGTTTCCCTTTCGCACAAAGATCCATTTATGTCCAATAGGCTTAACATTCGGTGGGCATGACACTACCAGACCGAAAACTTGCCTTTTTACTAAAGAGTCTAGTTCAGCCTGGATTGCATCTTTCCATTTTGGCCAATCTGCTCGACGTGGCATTCTGCAAAGGAGCGCGGTTCAATCTCATCATCGTCGATAATATCTTGAGCGACGGAATAAGTAAAAACATCATCAATAGTCGTGGAAGTTCTTTCCATCATACCGTGCGCATCGGTATACTTTAGTGATATTTCTTTGTTCTCCAACATCAACATTAGATCCGAGGCGTCCCTCAGTTACACTCACATTGATTCTTGGACATAACTATAGTCAGAGACAATCTCATGTGAGGGATTCGTAGTATTGATGATGAGTGGATCATTTAGTGTCTTACTGCCACGCCTTTTTCTAGGCACAGTATCTGTTGAACCAACAGGTCTCCACCTCTTCCTAGTGGGAGCAGAGGCCGCGGCCACACCTCTACCGTGGGCATCTGGCACATCAATGACGGCATCCCCGAGCCCGGGTACGGCCGGTAATGTCCCTTTACTTGGGACATCTAACCTTGAAGGAACATTTGTAGCATGCATAATTGATCTCGTCACTTTCATGATATCGGTAAAAGAGTCAGGCATTGAATCTGCAACTCTTCCAAGATTGAGAATACGTTGAACTTCTAAATCAATGTCAGAAGTTCGGGCATCATAATGAGACATAGTGGGGTCTCACCACGTTAATTCTCGACGTTCAATTGGAACAGAAACAGTCATGTCTTCCCCTAATGGCGGGGATAATGTCTCATCAAAGCAAAAATTTACAAATCTCACAGTAAAGAGATCTCCTGTCATAGGTTCTAAATAGCGGACAATCGTAGGATGTTGATAGACAACATAAATACCTAATCATCTTTGAGGACCCATCTTAGTACATAGGGCGTAATAGGCACATAAACCGCGCAACCAAATATTCTTAAGTATAAAATATCAGGCTCATATCTAGTTACCAAATTGTACACACTAAATGGTTGGGTTGCAGTGGGTCTAACACGAATAAATGCAGTTGCATGCAAAATTACATAACCCCAGGCAGAAACAAGCAAGTTGGTGCGCATCACCAAGGCCCGTGCAATCAATTATAAGCGCTTAATTATAGCTTTTGCAAGACCATTTTGTGAATGCACATGGGGTACGAGATGTTCTACTTCAATCCTGATAGACATGCAATAATTGTCAAAAGACTTAAGCGTAAACTCTCCAGCATTATCTAATCGAATAGGGTGGTGAGCCCGGAGCTTAATAATTTGAGCTAGGAGTTTAGCAAATGCAATGTTTCTTGTGGATAGCAAAACAACATGTGACCAACACGTTGATGCATCAACCAGAACCATAAAATATCGACATGGTCCACACTCTGGTTTGATAGGTCCACAAATATCACCTTGGATTCTTTGTAGGAATGAAATGTTTTGTTTAGAATCACTAGCAAAAGATGGTCTTGCATTCAATTTGGCTAGTGAACATAGAGGCATTTGGAGATAGCCATAGAGGCATTTGGAGTCTCGGCAATGGCCTTGAAGGCCGAGCCTATGGCATGTGCATCATGCATGGCCGCATCACCTATTTCGGTGGAAGGAGGAGCTCCAACACGCTTCAGTGCTTGGAAAAATGGATGCCCATGTGAATTCTTGAGAATTCAGATCATCATGTCACATCTGGGATGTCCCAAACGATCATGCCAAAGCTTGTATGAGTTAGAGTCACAAAAGTTGCGAGAAATTGCATAGGATTCGATGATCTTGATGGTTGTAAGATACAAACCCCTAGTTTGACTCATGAGCTTTTCTAAGATGCGTTTACAGCCGCAGTCATTAAAGGTGATAAACAAAAACTCTTGTCCATTTTCATTGAACGTTTCCAGGTGAAATCCGTTGGCACGAATGTCCCTAAATGGTTGTAAGATACAAACTGCTAGTTTGACTCATGAACTTTTCTAAGATGCGTTTACAGCCGTAGTCATTAGAGGTGATAAACAAAAACTCTTATCTATTCTCATTGAACGTTTCCAGGTGAAATCCGTTGGCACGAATGTCCCTAAATGATAGCAAGGTTTGATTAGCCCTAGGCGCATAAAGTGCGTCAGTGACATGTATCATTGTGCCATTTGGCAATAAGAATTGTGCATTGCCTCTGCCTTGAATTACAGGCGATGAACCAATCATGGTTGTCATTGAGGATTTGTGAAGCACAAAGTCCGTAAATAATAGCCTATTCTGTAGAATAGTGTGGGTAGTCCCACTGTCAGCTAGACACTCAATTTCGCCACGAGACATCTACAAAAATGTGTGAAAATAATTAGTCTTGGATCAAGAAAGGGCGAACACTCTAATGAAACATAGAGGGGTTAATCGGGAATTGAATCAAGTTGGAATCCCGAATGAGTGCAATTACACGACATTAAAATTAATTTCATGAAGTTACAGCAAGTAGCATCAAAAAGGCGCTGGAAGTGAGCTTACAACGCTAACAGAAGTCAGAAGCCCGTTAGGGGCTCGGCAACACTGGGCCAAGGCCTTGTCTGTGCGTGGAGACGCGCAGGGGCGCGGGAGTGCAAGGTGGCGGGCAGGGGCGCAGAAGGGGCTCATCCGGTGTTTAGCTATGTGCAGCAACACCCAACAACGTGCAGGGGCGTGGTAGGGGTCCTCTAGGGGTGCAAACAGCCGCCCAGCGCGCACAACACGCAACAGAGACGCTCAGGTACGCCTAGGGGTGTTGTGACAGTGCCAAAACACGGTAGTTTGCTGCCTTAGTGTTTTTTACCGTTTCTTCATAATTTTTGCTTATGTTTTTCCATTCTTTATGCCATAACCAATTGTAAGACCATGAAAACATGTGGATTTAGTATATTTGCCATGTAATGAAGCTTATAGTTTTGTGCAATTTGAACCATTCATACGAGAATAAATTCTCAATCAACTGAACATTGTGAAACGTAAATGAGAGATTTGATTAATGACAACTCAAAAATACATCAAATAATGTCTAATTCCATAAAAACTAATTGAAAAGTCGAAAATAATTGCGGCCGGCTCCAACGACCTTCAATGCCTACCAAATTTTGACAGCATCTTCCTCTCAACTTCCTCTACAACTTTCCTAACTAGCACAAACTCCAATTCCAAGCCTAACTATACCAATCGAATGAAAATATTACGAAAAACCATAGAATTTCAATCACCGATTTCTCCTTACCTAGCTCAAGGGGGAGCGAAACCTTTTGGGGGTTTGCTGCACGGGAGGAGGGATTCCTTTTGAGCCTAGCAGCTCCGGCTATGGTGGCTGGAGGAGGAAGTTTCGACGACGGGAAGTTTTGGGCAATCGGGACTTCCGGCGAGTTTTCCTCTCGAACGGCGGCGCTAAGGGAGCTGGGTGAACGGCCGACCGTTTGGGACCGGTGCGGCAGTCTGCAGTGGTCGGACGGCGGCGGACGGGCTCGGTAAACTCTTTAGGGCGGAGGGAGAGGGAGAGAGAAGCGGGAGGGAGGAGAGAAAAGAGAGAGAGAGGAAAAAAGTTGGACTTGGCCCAATCGGTCCACACCACCATTTAACCCACTCCAAAATTTAACACCCCAAAAATAATACCCCAATAAAAATTATCTTTTTACTAGCTAAAATTTACCATTTTTACCGTCGTCACATTTTTCTCCTACGAATAATTCTTTCGAAATAATCGTCCCCCAAAACCCCTCTGGGGACCAATTAAACTACAAACTCATTGACGAAAATGGTAAAACTATTATTAATTCCAAGCTAGTAAATAAGGTAAAAATTTAAGAGTCAGAGCGTGACAAATAGGGGGAGCCCTAATAGGTGCCGTCGCTGCTCTAACTGGAGCCAGCTGCCTCTTCCCATAACCACTTACGTGGCCCCCTGAACTACTGCTCCCTGCCAGAGCCTTGCCTTTCCCCTGAACATCTCTCTACCTCTCAGTCTCATGCATGGCCTCATCATGCTCAACTGAAAGGGCACTCTCAACCGCCTCTGCTAGAGTAGCAAATCGGTGTGAAGTCACAACATTCCGGAGCTCATGCCTCAAACCCCGAATGAACTTCCGTGTCAAGGCCACTGCATCCATTTCTTTGGAAAATCGATACAGTTGAGAAACATGTGCCTCTTTGTCCCTGACACTCATCAGGCCCTGCTCTAGAGCTATGAACTCAAGCTCCAACTACTACCTCATAGTATCAGGAATACTTCTCTCGAAAGGGGTGTACAAACCCCTCCCAAGTCAAGGCGGTCACAACTCTAGCTCTCTCTACTCGGCTCCACCATACCCATGCCTCATCCTTGAGAAGAAATGTGGCAATACACATCTTCTCAAACTCTGTACATGTGATCAAAGTGAAGTATGTCTCGATGCCTTCTATCCAGTGATCTGCCACAAGGTAGTTTGTACCTTCAAGAAAGGTAGGTGCTCCCAACCTGATGATACCCTGAGCCAGCTTGGCCAGACGTAGACCGTCATCTACCACAACTAGCACCGGTGGCTCCAACTCCACCTCCTCCTCATAGAACTCATCCACAGGTCGAGCCCTACCTCTGCCTCTAGCCCTACCTACTCCTTTGGCCCTACCTCGGCCTCTAGCACTTCCTCGCGGAGGATCCATCACCTAAGAAGCAAGTAAACCTTGGTTAACTCATGCATAAAACTTAAACCAAAGTATAAGTCTAATACAACATGTATTAACCAAGGCACTAACTCAAGGTGGAACACAAAGATTCAGAATCCTATTAACAGAGTAATCCCAACTCTGACATCCTATTGACCTAGAGGCGACACCTAACCCTTCACATACTCAATGACATATCAGTACCGAAAAGCTTATGATGGTGATTTGCTATAGTCGGGTCATCACTTTGAAGTATTGATTATCACCAAATATGTAAACCTACGTTCTGATACCAAAATGCCACACCCCAATTTTTGAAGGATAATTTTCAAAAATATGGGCATGATATATCTCAAAATATCACTCCCAAAACTTGTTCAACAACTTCCAAACTAAACTCAAATGCTGGAAATGTAAATGTCAACAAAACTCAACAACTGAGTTAAACATTACATCTCTTTAATTACATCAACTTCAAAAGTCTAGTAAAATAAAGACGCTCACATGAGCTTAAAAACAAACTGCTATAATATACAAATAAAATGTAGATCATCTAAAACCCAGCTATTATGCCTCTGCCTCAACCTAGCTGATTATCACTTGCAGGTCTAACCCCTACACCATGAATTGGTGCACCGGATTGTAAAACAACAAACTCGGTAAGCTAAAAAGCCCATATAAGTAACTCCCAAAAATTAACTCAACATTTCCAACATCCAAATAAAACACATGAAACAATTACAAACAATAATTAATTCCACAAATCCAACACTTATACAAATAACATGTACCCATGAGTCCCAGATACCAATAAGATATCTCACATGACCTACAACAGACACATGTACCTATGAGTCCCAAATATTCAAAAGTATCTCCCATGACATACAACAACAATTCTTGTACCCATATATGGGTCCTAAATACCTTAAGGTACCTCCCATGACCTACATCGAAAGACGGACTAGAGCTCTATGCTAACCGTAACTAATCACCCGACCAAAAGCTTGGAACCCAGTTCGACTGTCCAATATCAAATAACAATATAATAATAGGGAAAATGCCCTAATGCCCAAATATTTGAAAACTAAAGCCCATTCCAATGAATTTTTTTTCTCTTAACCCATTCCAATGATTCTTATAAAAAAGACAAGTATATCTTTATTTCATATCAACCAACCATCTACTATCTGATCTGAAACCAACCGCATCTCTCTCTCGGATGACGCAATGACGTCGCCGACGCAGCCTATGCTTCAACGACACCTGCGCGGATGCTGTGACGACGAGTAACGAGTATCAAATCTCTAACCCTACCTTTGCTCTCTCCTCTGCAACCTCCTCTACCGCTGCCAGAATTCAACGTCGCTCGTCAAAGTCCTCATTCTCCGATCCCCTTCATTCGACCCCTGCAATAGATCCAAAACGTTGTGCCGCTCGTCAAACGTCGTCGCCATCTCCGGTGTCGTCCTTCTCAGGTGACGATGTAGCGAAGCTCCCTCCGGCTACATCCCGTACGTCTCGCCTGTACTCATCTTGGATCTACTCCTCGATCGATTGGGCTAACAAGCAGGTTCATAGGCAGCCTCCGCCTTGGCCGCTGCCTCCATGGCCAGATCAAAGGTGTCGGGTGCGTGGTGAGGGAGGTGAAGCAGTTTCGATGAGGGAGGAGTAGGTACGGTGAGGGAAGGCGCATGGTAAGGGAGTAGATCCGGTGTGCGAGGGTGCATGGCTTTGCGGTAGGTGTAGCTGTATTTTTGTAGCTGATTATTGACGGTCACTAACTCGATTATGTTCTCATCTTTCTTCTTTTCTATTACAATAAGCTGAAATAAGTTGATTATTGGGGGTTAGTAACTAGTTATTGGGGCTCAGTAACCAAGTTATTAGGGGTAAGTAACGGGTTATTATGGGTCAGTAATTGATTATTAGGGGTCAGTAACTGATTATTGGGTGAGTTACTGAGGTCAGTAACTGATTATTGGGGATCAATAACTGAGCTGAGAGTCAGTAACCAAATTATTGGTTACCGAAATCCGGCGACCGGAGAAAATCCGAGTTACTGGGGGTTCGTGACCGGAATCTGGCGATAGGAAAAAATCCGGCAATCGGTGACCGGAATCTGGCTACCTGAAAAAATTCGGCAACCGGTGACCGGAATTCGATGGCCGGTGACTAAAGAACGGTGAGGCTCCGGCAAAGTCTTTTCTCTCTTTCATTTTCTCTCTCTCTCTCTCTTTATGCATATTTAAGAGGTGAGGGTAAAATAGTCTTAAAATAATATAGTTTGTTAAGACTTTAGTAAAGATTTGTGCATAAAAAAAGTTACCTTATATTGGGCCCATGAAAAATATTGTCATTAGAATGGGAAATGAGGGGTTTAAATTAATACTGAATGAGTATTTTCTCATAATAATATCATCATCAACAACACAAAGAACACATCATAAAAATATACCCTTTTCACATAGATATATTTATGAACACACATAGATACTCCCACATGAATAATCTATCAATAACCAATGATCGGTTATTTCTAAACCAATCTGTTGTCTTTATTCACTACTAGATCGTCGTTTATAGTATCGGTAAATAATGGTCATTCCCACAAAGAACTAAATGAATCTAACTACTCAAAAATGTCACAAAAGTGACTACTGATCCTAGCGACCAGCAGTCAAAAACCTAATTAGTTGACTAACCTAAAAAAGTCAGGAAAATATGAAACAAAGACGTACTCACACAAAAAATTTCAGATTAATCGGAGTTTTTTGATATGTCAAATAAATACGGGAAAAAAAAGGACAAAAAGTGACGAAAATTGGTTTTGATTTTGGTTTTGGGAAACAATGAAATAAAACTAGCTCCTCGGAACCAGGAAAAAGAACTTTTGGATGTCCTTCAAAAGAATGGTCTATTACTGCGTGATCTCTGGGTTCCAAAAACTGCATTGCTATATCCCAAGGAGAGCTCTTCTAGAAAGAAAGATGATGATAATCTGCGTACGGCTAGAAATTACATCCTGAATTCATTTTGGAAGAACCTTGTTATTAGTAATTCAGAACTAAATGTCTACCCGTCACTGAAGCCTCATTTTGACAAAACCTTGAAATTCTTAGCTGTCTACAGACCTTCAACTCAAGATTGGAAATTGAAAGAGCATTCAGATGTATCATTTGCAGAACTCTATCCAGAAATTTCTGAAAGCCAGGAACAGATCTGGGAAAGGATGGACAAACAATTGGTGGAAACCCTTAATCCTCACCGTGAGATCTGAAGAATGCTAGCATGAGTAAAAGAATTTAGCGCTTTAACAATTCAAACCCAATTGCTAAATTTATCAATCTAGCCTAGTAATAGTTAAAATAAACTTCAGTTTAACTATTTTGCTAGAGTTGATTTTGCTACAAAAATACGTAAATTTGGGTAATATTCAAGTTTAGCAACTCTGATAAATGATTTTTAAGCGCCTAACTTTCTATCTTTTCCTATGATAAAAGAACTATAAAAGAATGTGGCACTTACAAGATTTAATGAATTAACGGTTATAATGTTATATCGAGCTAGCTAGCTCGTCAAATGTGTTTTTTTTTAAAATTATTTATTAAAGAGCTGGTACGGTGTTGCTAGTTGTGTTGAAGCATTCATTTAAATATGTGAAATCCACACAATCCAAATTGAAATTCACGCACAATTTTTTTTTTGTAACTTCAATTTTGTCTTTTTGTGAATGTGTTAACCAAAAAATGAAAAAAGGCGTGTGGATTTTAATTTGAGATGTGTTGATTTCATTTATGAAACTCTCGACGTACAATGTATTCTAAGTTTCTAACAATCACTAACTAGTGAAGAAACTGCTCTTATGACAATCCTAGTGTGGACAATGAAAATAGATAAGTAAGGCAGACAAACTAACATCAAAACTATCATAACACATACTCCTTCAAGAAGGAAAGCTAAATGCAACATGTTCTGAGGTTATAAAGTCCACCATCTACGTACAACAAATGTCGATCCCTCCTAATTAGCCTAAGGAAGTAGAATGTGTAAACCTAGAGTTTACATATTAGATATTCCTAAACATTGAATGATTCAAAGTAAAAGAGAGTAGATAGAGCACAAAGAGGGAAGCCAAACCTAGTTTCAAAACCGCCAAGACGGCTACCATTCCACCGCCAAGGTGATCTGCAGTGTTTTGACAGAAAACGACATGTCATGATTGTCATTCGATAATAAGATATGGAGGAATAGTAATGGCGTTATCTGCAAGCCACTCATGCAACAATTCATGGTAGTTGATGAAGTGACCACACCAACTAGACCCGGTAAGGTTTTTGGGTCCCAAATCCACATTATGGAAATTTCAGTCACCCCCTCGGCCCCTCCTTTCCCTGATTTCCCCAACAGACCTTTCACATTCTCTCTCTGATCTGAAAAGGCCAAATCCTGGAACCCCCACCACTATATAGGTCAAGATATTGCACTGCCTTTGCTACTATTACAGTTGTCCCACCAACAATTCCAGTCAAGTCAACAACAACAACAACAGCACAGAGCAACCCTTCAAATCCAAAGATTAAATGAGTTCCAGAGATAGCTATATGTGCATGTGTTTGTCTTCTTTTTCTGGCTCACTCACTCCCCAGTCTCCACTCATATGGCTCCTCCTTCAGGGATTGTTAGCACCCTTTTGCTTCTTCTTACTCTTCAGAGTTATGGGTTCCTTCTTTCTTTTGCTTCCACAAATGTGAGTCTACTCTTACTATTTGAGATTATGTTGTTTCTCTTTGAATGATCAAATCTATTATCATGGGTTCTTATTTCTTATTGGTTTTTATTGAATTGTTATGCCAGGTTTATATTGTTTATATGGGAGAAAGAAAATATGAAGAGCCTGAGCTGGTATCTGAGTCAAACCATGAGATTCTGTCATATGTATTTGACAGGTTAGCTCCAACCTCCTATGAGTTTCTAATATGTGAAAATTACAAAGTGTTCTGCATGTTAGTATTAAACAGTTCAACTGTAGAATAGACTGCTCCAAAAAGGGCATGTATTCTGTTGTGTGGGAATGCTTATTGTTTAGGCATGGTATGTTTAATTTGCAATATCACAAATGGACAATATTACGCTGCATTTTGTATGCACTCAACAACTTGTACATGAAGAATCATCGGTACAGACACAGTATCTAACAGAATAACTGGACATGATTCCAGAAATAGTAAGAAAGTAATAGCTTGTGATTGGAAATTGACAGCAAAGAAGCTGCAAGGGAATCAGTTCTGTACAGCTACATGCATGGATTTTCAGGGTTCGCTGCGGTTCTAACTCCATCTCAAGCCAAGCTTATTGCAGGTGTTACAATGTTGGTGACCTGTAATCTGTGTACTTTGTGCTTTTGAGTCAGGGGGACTGGTTCTTCGCTAAATGTACGTGTAGTAATATATAGTTTACTCTATTTTATGCAGATGTACATGGTGTTGTTCGTGTCATTCCTCACAGGTTTCTTAATTTGCATACAACCAGAAGTTGGAATTTTCTGCAAGTAGACTCTCATATCAGAAATGGAATTCAGTCAAGGAGTCAATCAGGCATTGGGTCTATTATTGGAGTCATGGACACTGGTTAGAAATTATTGACATGCCTGTAAGGTGTTTGAGATTTAAGTAAACTTCTGCTGAACTTTTATTTTATATCTCAGGAATTTGGCCTGAGTCTGAAAGCTTTAGAGATGAGGGTATGGGCGACATTCCATCTCGTTGGAGAGGCATATGTCAAGAAGGAGAAAAGTTCAATCACTCCCATTGCAACAGGTTGGTCATTTATATATTTTTCTGTGGTTTATCTATTTCTCATTTGATAAGTTCAGTCAAGACTTGTTGTGTGCCTACTGTTTTATTGCTCCCTACCAAATTCAGAAAGGAGTTGCTTCACTGAATTAACTGGAGCACTTGATAGTTGTAAACAATTATTTAAGCATACTTGCATTGAAATGGTCACAATCTTCCCATTGTCCAGTGTATTTGTACTTATTATTTACTCAACAGCAGAAACTCCTTTAGCAGTAGTCTAGTTTTTAGAATTCTAAGTGTCCCTAGGTTTTCCTATCTGGCATAAGCATATCAGGAGCATAATATTTTTATTAAAGTTTGACAGATTTTGCTATCTTTTTGAGATTTTGTTAAGAAGCTCTTTTCATTGTCAAGAATCCAACCAAGCATCAAATGTGGGTTGATACTAGCTCTTTTAAAGTCTTCCTTTTTCTTTTCTTTTTTTCTTATTGTTCTTTTTTTATGTTACCGCTTGACTATAACTACTGTATGCAAGTTGTTTAATTAGTTCTACCGTTATAGTTTTATCATCTCAAACCTTTTCTGGTGGTGATAGTCTCAAATACCATGTTCATGCATGAATTGTAAGTTTAGAACCCTTTACATACAGACGGCTAACTTGAATAGAGTTTGATTAGCTAGTGAAGTTCCTAAGAGTAAAAACTTGATGAAAATCAAGATTCTCCTTGTACAATGGTTAATTTTGTTACCTGAACCAAAGTTACATTATGGGATGTTATAATATCTAGTATGATTTGATACATATGGCAGGAAAATAATTGGTGCACGCTGGTATATTAAAGGATATGAAGCTGAATTTGGAAAGATAAATACAAGTGATGGGTTTGAATTTCTATCTCCCCGAGATGCTTCTGGACATGGTACTCATACATCATCCACTGCAGCTGGTGGTTATATAGAAAATGCAAGCGTTAGGGGACTTGCTTCAGGATTGGCAAGAGGAGGTGCTCCATCATCTTGGTTAGCTATTTACAAAGTTTGTTGGGCTACTGGTGGCTGCAGCTCAGCCGACATACTTGCTGCATTTGATGATGCAATTTTTGATGGTGTGGATGTGCTTTCGGTATCTCTTGGTTCTCCGCCTCCACTTTCTTCATATGTTGAGGATGTTGTGTCCATTGGTTCTTTTCATGCTGTGGCCAAAGGAATCTCAGTTGTATGCTCTGCTGGAAACTCTGGCCCATACTCTCAAACTGTCATAAATACGGCTCCTTGGATTTTCACTGTTGCAGCAAGCACTATAGACAGGGCTTTTCCTACTGCAATCTCCTTGGGAAACAATCAAACTGTAGTGGTAATCTACGCTTCTTTCATTCAGCCATTGAAACCTGTGGTTGGTGCATATTGATATCAAATAAAGATGTGGAGTGAACAAGCACAAAATAATCTACCAAAAAGTCAAGTTTTGCAAAGTTTTTGATCGATAGTGCATTCAATTATTTCCTCAAACTCTTGAAATTGAACCGTATATAATATGTCCTCAAGGTGTCATCTTGATTCTGAGTTCTAAATGTTATGTCCTCGATATTATGACTTTGTATCTAAAAGTAGATAGACCTAGAAATGAAATTTGTTTTCTCATACAGGGTCAGGGTTTGTATACAGGGATGCATGTGAACAAGTTCTACCCTCTTGTGTATGGACAAGACATTGCATCTATTGATGCAGATGAGGACAGTGCCGGGTATGATAATTTGTAGTTATTTGAGTTTGAATTTTAGTATCCTTGCCCGCAATAGAGACTGCACATTTTAATAATCTGCATTTTAACAGGAGCTGTGAGTCAGGAACTCTAAATGGTACTTTGGCAAATGGAAAATTTGTTCTTTGTTTCCAATCTCGATCACAGAGGTCATCTACTGCTGCAATGGGAACTGTATTGAGTGCTGGGGGTGCAGGTCTCATTTTTGCTCAGTTTCCCAGCAAGGATGTTTCTTTGTCCTCTGGTAGTCTACCGTGTGTTCAAATAGACTTCGCAATCGGCACATATATTCTCACATATGTTGGAACAACCAGGTAATTCCAGGGTGCATAAATTTTCCACATGCATAATTTGCACTTCTTGGACTGCATTGGGGTTTTCTTGCTTTAATTTGCTTTAATTTCATTTCCTCTTTTGTATTTGATCCTAGTGTGCATTCTGTACTCACTGTAAGATGCTGTGAATCCATAGTTGTGCTTTGCTTTTTGAGCAGTGATACTGACAAAGGTTCTATAAAAAAATTAATTTTTGCATTGGTTTATTTTTACTCTATATGTCGAATTATCTTTTCTATAGCATAAATCCAGAAGGGAGACAGTAATTGCAATTATGCAATGTCTGCAGTGATATTGTTTTTCTTCATTCAATATCAGATAATCAAGCACCATGTGTATTACTAGATGCTTTCTTCATTTCATTGATCCCTTCAAAAGAAAATCCTAATAACCATCTTTCAGTCTTGGTAATTACAAGTTCTTACTTATTTTGAGAAGAGCTGAGACAAAATCTCTAATGGTATGGCTATGTGACAGAAATCCTTTAGTCAAGTTCAACCCTACAAAAACTCTATTGGGACAACAGATATCCCCAGAAGTGGCTTTCTTCTCTGCTCGAGGACCCAATTCTGTCTCTCCTTCAGTACTGAAGGTACTGAATTTATATATAACCTTCAACGATTTTGTTTTACTGTTTTAATATGAGACTAATCTATTCCAATGTGTGTTGCAGCCTGACATTGCTGCTCCTGGTGTTAATATATTGTCCGCTTGGTCCCCTGCTTATTCACTATTACAATCTTCTACCTCTGCGAATCAACAACAACCATCTCCAGTTACCTTTAGAATTGAATCAGGAACTTCCATGGCTTGTCCACATATATCTGGTATTGTAGCTCTTCTTAAAGCTATCCACCCAACATGGAGCCCTGCTGCAATAAAATCTGCCCTTATTACAACAGGTGAAAAACTAATTCAATGGCAATTCATATACTTGTTTGTTTTCATTATAAGTTTACATTGCTTGATAATATATGAGTGCCCATCAAGAATTGAGCTATAAAGCATAATGGATGCTTTGTGCAATTCCATGTTAAATGCATCTCAAGATTTGAATTTTCCAAGAATCTCATTTATTAAAAGTTTAACAATTTGGCCTAATATTGATTAGCATGCTAGTTCTGATGCACATCCATGTGTCTAGAATCACCTTATTCAAACACAGTTTTAGATAACTGGTTGCCCTTCTCTTCACAGCCTCTATAGAAGATCAATATGGTCAAAGTATCGAGGCTGAGGGAGCCCCTCAAAAGAAGGCCGATCCATTCGACTACGGTGGTGGTCATGTCAATCCTAACAAAGCCATATCTCCGGGGCTCATTTATGATATAGGAACATCAGATTACATACGTTTTCTCTGCTCCATTGGGTATAACAATTCAGCAATCAGCGCAGTTGCAGGAGCTAGCATCGCATGCTATAAATTGACCAATGTCCAAGTTAATCTCAATCTACCTTCTATCACCGTTCATGAGGTCAAGCAGAGGATGACAGTATCAAGAACTGTCACAAATGTTGGTCCAGTAAATTCTATCTACATTGCTCGTGTTCAAACACCTGCCGGTGTGTCTGTGAGAGTTAAGCCATCTGTTTTGCTGTTCAACTCAACTGTAAAGAAGCTGGAGTTCAAGGTTGTTTTTCGTCCACTGCTAAAAGTTGCAGGAAGATTTTCATTCGGAAATCTGTACTGGGAAGATGGTTTTCATGTTGTGAGGATACCTCTAGCAGTGAGAACTGTCCTTGATGATTTTTATGCAGTGACATGATATAATTTGCCACTACTTTTACAGCTTATTATGGTCAACTTTCTAGGTTCGAACTTTCGATATCAATGAATAAGTTCAGAATTCCTTCCAATCCTCCATTCTTTTGGTGCTACTGTAATGTGGAAAAAAAAAAAAAAAAAAACTAAACCACTGTTTTAGGGAACTCAGAAAGGTGCACCCATCAGAAGATAAGTTTGTGCATCGTGTTCTCCATGCATGACTCAATTACTAAACAAGCAGCTGCTGCTCGTTTTTATATAGTCATCTTATCCTAGCTCTTCATCGGAGTCCCGATGCCGGAAGCGTCTGAAATTCCCTGTGAGGAGCAGCTTGCAGTAATAGATGACGGGTGTCCTGCAGTGAAGGGGATGGACCATTGTTCCCCTTCCATGAGGGTTCGGTGCTTCGCTCCTATCTTAACTCTTACTGCGTTGAGTTATAGCTGTGTGCTGGTTGATGAGTAGAGATGTACACCAATGAACTTGACAAGTGAGGTCGTTGATATATATATATATATATGAAGTGGACGTCCGTCATATAACAAAAGTGCGGACTTTTTGTGCGACATCCGTTGGATCGCGTTTAATGAAAATGGAGGGCTGAATTTGAAAGATAGGCGCGCGGGTGGCTCAAACGAGAAGGCTGGGCTCACTATTCAAATCGGTCTCGTCCCTCTCTCACTCTGTTGTGCTCTCTCTCTCTCTCTCAGCTTGATCCTTGATCACTTCTTGACCCCAAATCGACCTCGCACAGATCGTTTCTCGCTCGATCTCGCACATGAACACGATTCTGCATAAGCCCAGCTTTCTCACTATTCAAATCGATCTCGTCCCTCTCTCACTCTGTCGCGCTCTCTCTCTCAGCTCGATCCTCTCTCACTTCTTCACCCCAAATCGATCTCGCACAGATCATTTCTCGCTCGATCTCGCACATGAACCACGATTTTGCCCAAGCCTAGCTTTCTCCTCTTCCTTTCTCAACCCCATCTTGTGTCGAAATCATAAATGCTTGATCTTGCCCAGATTGCCCGATTGGTGAGAAGCCCAGCTTTCTCCTCTTCCTTTCTTTTATAGATTAAGTTTTCGTTTTTATCTAATTTTGATATGCTTGATCAGATATATAGTTGATTTGGATATGCTTGATCTTGTTTTTGATATGTTTGATTTCTAGGTAATTACAAGACAAGTTCTTTTTGTTATGTGCATGTTAGTTTTGTTGAAATTGTTGATAATTCATTGTAGGACTTGCAACCTTTTTATATTTTTATTACTGTATATACATTAGCAAGTACATATTTGAAGTTATACTTCTTTCAAGGATTCAAATGATAAAGTTTGCATGTCAAATTTAGTTCTGCATGTTATTAAAACTGTGATATTTCCTACAACAAGAGTATGTATGCCATTGTCATTTAGAAAATTCTGGACTTGTAGATTACAGAGATTTTCTCATGACTTGTAATTTTTTTTTCTACTGGTTTTTAGTCCATAAATATATCTGCAGGTCTTATTGTGTCTATTGAATCGTTGACTAAATGAATTTGAAAAATAGGGAAGAGCCAATTTTACTAAATATGATGATGCATGTTTTGGTCTCAAAAGACACTGGCTGATCACTTTGATGGAAATAAAACAAAAATGGAGTTGTTCATTTCTATTATTCTGATGTAATTATTTTTTCTATTCTCAATGTAGTGCTTCAATGGATGTCAGTGTTGGTTTGTAAAAGAGTGACTTGAGCCTTTTCAGCATAAATGAGTGTCTTGAGGCTTTTCAGCTTGTTTCTGCATTATGAATGTTGTAAATGTTACTATTCAGTTGCAGATTGATAGAAGAATGAGTAAAATAGTTAAATTCTATGGTAAAATTCTATATGGTTGGGACCAAATTTTGTTAATGTGTCGAAAAATTTTCTCCAAAGGATTGAATTTATAAGCTTTCATTATTGTCTATAAAATGGAGTTGTGCATTTCTCTTGTTCTGTGTACACACATCTTTATTGTAATTGAGTTGTTGCCTATGTTTTGGCAGTGTATTGTAATTGAGGATGCAATGGCTGGAGTTCAGGAATGGTGAAGCTACAAGAAAGTTGAATTCAGGATGCAGTTGCAACAGTTCCGGAATGGTGAAGCTACAAGAAAGTTGAATACAAGAAACTTGTGCTTGTAGGAAACTTAGTTGTGTATAGGAAAAAAATATGTACAGTAGGAAACTTCAATTGTCTCTTGTTTTTGCATGAGTTGGAAATAAATACAAGAAGAGTTGGTTCACACTTGTGCTTTTACACTGAGTTGTGATCTGATATGAACAAACTTGTTACAAAATACAAAGTGATGCAAAATCAGATTTGAACAAAGATGTTCCTATATACAAACTTGCTACTCTGATATGAGTTTATATGCTTCAAAAGCTCCACTTTTGGTGCCAAAACTCAAAAAACTAGCTCTCTGTACCACAAGGTTGCAACTTGTGATATAGAAAGGAATAAAAGGAATCTGTGCTTGGGTAGAATCGTGTTCTCGTGCGAGATCGAGCGAGAAACGATCTGTGCAAGATCAATTTGGGGTGGAGAATTGAGAGAGGATCAAGCTCAGAGAGAGAGAGAGAGAGAGGGACGAGACCGATTTGAATAGTGAGCCCAGCCTTCTCGTTTTAGCGACCCGCGCGCCTATCTTTCAAATCCAGCCCTCCATTTTCATTAAACGCGATCCAACGGCTGTTGCACAAAAAGTCCGCACTTTTGCTATATAGCGGACGTCCGCTTCACATCCCTCATGTGTGTGTGTGTGTATTTGGCGAAAAGGTCATTGATATATTGAATGAACATAATTCCGCTACTTTTTTCCATTGGCGCAGTGGACGGTTCAAAGTGAACCTGTTGTAGCTCAAAATGGAGTCTTTTTCGTCATAGGCGCAGTGGACGGTTCAGTGTGAACCTACTGTAGCCCGAAAGGGAGTCATAGGACGGGTGATATTAGGATGGTTGCCTGAGCTTATAAATGTATAGTACCTTGAATCTCTTCTTTGTATTATTAAACTAGCGGGGCTAGTCTTGTAACCCTATATATATATATATATATATATATATATATATATATATATATCATCCTAATTATATTTGTGAGTCCTAATTAAGGCTGCCAATTCCGACATGACCCGACAACGCAACTCGAAACCCACACGATTAAAAAACAGGTCAACCCGTTAGGGGTGTGTTCGGTTTTGTTCGGTTCGGTTTTCACCTAAAACCAGAAACCAAACAGAATAAAAAATTCAGTTCGGTTCGGTTTGGCATTTTTTGAGACCTTGAACCGGAAACCAAACCAAACCGTGGTTCGGTTCGGTTCGGTTTCGGTTTTTCTTCTTCTTTATTAAAATAATTTTTCTTAAAATTTGTGTGTTTTTGGCATAGTAAAAAATTATTGTATTTTAGGTCCTTTTTTTCCATTATTACTTGTTTTTATAAGCACATATAATATATCCATAAAATTTTTGATAATGATTCTTTAACAAACCAACAATTTATAAACCAAATAGATACTTTGAAAGTTTAATACTTTTTTTTTTTTTTGATCCAATGAAAGTTTAATACTTAATAATTTCAAAAGTATTGGGAATTGATCACACTAGCACACCATGAAACCATAATTTTAAAACTTCTAAGTACATCTTGAACACAAAATATGGATTTCATAGTTTAAAGTCCATCTAAATAAATTCCGAATTTTAAAGTTTAAAAATCATAAATTTGAATAAAGAAGAGAAAAATAAATTAAATATTATAGTCAACCATCTAAAGCTCGCAAGACTAAGGTCTTCAATTTTAGAGGTAACATATCACTCTCTATACTTCACATACACGACACCTAAAACATTTCTATATGTACATAAAACGAAAATAAAAAGCAAAATATTAGAAAACACAAAGATATAATTATATAGAACATAAAACCTAAAATCATATTGTTCAAATCAAATATTTCATACGAAAATAAAGACAAAAAACGACGTCCTTTTAGAGAGATTCGGTTTTTTGGTTCGGTTAGGTTTTTCAAAAGCCGAAACCAAAAACCAAACCAAACTAATTTGGTTCGGTTTGGTTTTTCTTAATTAGGTTTGGTTTTTTCAGGTTTCGGTTTGGTTTTTGGCTCGGTTTTTTTTTGTTTTCGGTTTCAAAATTCCACTCCTACAACCCATCATGACCCATTAATAAAGTCAATCGTGGGTCAACTCGTCAATACAAAATGAACCCACATAACACATTTGTTAGATGGGTCGGGTTATATAATATATAAGATGCGTACACGACCCATTTAAAAAGTAATATTACATGTGTATAAAGGTTAAGTATTTTTTCCTTCACTTTAGTCTAGGGTTACCAAAACACTATAAATTCTCTTGTTTCAGTCTTGTATCAATACACAAACCCTAAGGTTCACGGCTCATTAGCTCTCTGTGTTCTTGGCTCATCAGCTCTTTGCAAAGGTATTTTGGTCATGCCAATGACAATTTTATATATGAGAATTATTTGATTGATTCTTACTTTTGCTTGATCAACTCTTGGCTTTTATGCTGAATAAAGTGAAGCTAAATAAAGTGAAGAAGAGTTGAAAGTTAGGATTTGAGGCTTTTACATTCAAAGTTAACTTCAAATTTAATTATGGATTATGTCTTTCAATTTCAAATCGGGAGTGTTTGATTTTACATTGGAAATTTGGATTTAATTATTCATGAGTTATAAAATTATGCTTTTGTGAAATTTTTAATGAATATAATCAAGTGATGTTTTTTTTTATTTATTAAATAGGTCACAGTTGTCATGAGTTATTTTGTCGAACACGACACGACCTATTTATTAAATAGGTTAAACGGGTTGGAAACAAGTAACCCTTTTAAGAAACAGGTTGAGTGTGAGTTTAGATTTTTGACACGATTATTAAATGAGTTGGGTTTGTGTTTGTATCTTATGACACGTGAAATTACTTGACCCGACACGACACGACTCATTGACAGTCCTAGTCCTGATACCTAATCTCCTCACTCTCTCTAAATCGAAACCCATCTCGCTCTCGCTCTCGCTCTCGCTCTCTCATTCATCCCATTCTGATTCCGTCTCGTTACCAATCGGGATCGGGCATTACAGGATCAATTTGTAAAAACGACCTTACCATCTTGTCCCGATCTTTATTTGCAGAATGAGACTGGGATTCTGTTAGGTACAGAATCAGAACAACTCATGGCAAATTGGGAGAATACCTTACTGTATTCATTATTAACAGAGCAGACATATATATAGCCTTGCAAAAAGTAACAGAAAGCCGAAAAACAGCCCACGCAATGCACTATTCTAGTGCGTGGTACTTGGTTACAGGAATGATTCAAAGTCTATCCAATACCCTACAAACTAGGGATTATTAACAACAATTGAACTACTTAACCGAGACTAATTCAAACTCAAACATCCTCCCCTAAACTAATTGCCGTAAGCAATCAGTTTACAGTTGGAACCTTGCACATGCCCAGCAGCTCTCTTAGCTCCTCAAACACATCCAGCTTGAGAGGTTTGGTCATAATTAACATCAACCACTTGGTCTTTTGAATCACAGTGAACCAGCTTTACTTTCCCTTCCTTGGTAAGATCACGTAAGAAATGGAAACGAACATCAATAAGCTTACTCCGACCATGTAAAACTAGATTCTTTGAAAGCTTGATTGTTGAACTATTATCACACCAAATAGTAATGCAGCTTCCAAGAGAATTGTGACCAAGTTTAGCTAAAATCCTCTTCATCCACATACCTTGAGTAGCACAAGACACAGCAGCTACGTACTCTGCTTCAGTGGTGGACAGAGTGACGATTGGTTGCTTCTTGGACGCCCATGCCACTGCTCCTCCACTCAAACAAAACACATAACCAGACGTACTCTTCCGGTCATTCACATCGCCGGCATAATCGCTATCCGTGTAGGCTTTCAACTCTACATCACCTCTCCTTTTGTAGAAGATACCCAAATTCAATGTCTCTTTCACATAACGAAGAGTCCTCTTCACAACCTGGGAATGCATTTCAGTTGGGTTTGACATGTATCTACTAGCAAGTGACACTACATACATCAAATCGGGTCTTGTCACAGTGAGATACATTAGGCTGCCCACCATTTGCTTGAATGCAGTGGCATCAACTCTACTTCCCTCCTCATCTTTTGACAATTTAGTTCCAGGAACAATTGGATTGCTCACACCATTACATTGTTCCAAACCGAACCTTTCCAACACTTCCTTTGCAAACTTTTTCTGACTAATATATATACCTTCCGAGCACTGCAATACTTCTACACCAAGAAAGTATCTCATCTTGCCTAGATCAGTCATGTCGAACTCTTGTTTCATTGAGTTCTTAATATCAATGATCATGCTCTCACAATTCCCAGTGAAAATTAAATCATCCACATATAAACTCACTATTAAAATGTTACCTCTTTCGTCAGTCTTGATGAACAAAGTATGCTCAGATTCACACTTTTCAAAACCTTGCTTAATGAAGTAGGTTTCAATCATGCTGAACCACGCCCTCGGTGCTAGTTTGAGCCAGTACAATGCCTTTCTAAGCTTGTACACCTTTGTTTCTTCTCCTTTCTTTACAAACCCTTGAGGTTGATCAACATAAACATCTTCAGTCAGCTCCCCATGTAAAAAGGCGCTTTTTACATCTAATAAATGTTCCAGTCTTTGTGTGCTGCCAAAGCTATGATCACTCGAATGGTGTCCCACCTAGCAACAGGAGCATAAACCTCAAGGTAATCCACACAGAATTTTTGCGCATACCCCTTTGCAACCAAGCGAGCTTTGCATTTATCCACCTTCCCATGTTCATTGTATTTTGTCTTAAATATCCACTTGACTCCAATAGCCTTCACTCCTCTTGGCAAATCAGTAAGCTTCCATGTATCATTCTTCTCTATGGCTTGTATTTCGGAACTCATTGCATCACACCATTTTGAGTCCGCAACTGCTTCTTCAAAACTCACTGGGTCCTCATACAAGGAAAGTGCCACAAAACTAACAGCTTCTTCACCTTCTTCGTCTTCTTCTTCCCCACTCAAGCCTTCTCCTGGTGTGTAGTCTTCTAAGTATGGAGGTCTCCTTCTGCTTCTTTCTTCTCTTGGCTGAGTATCAAGAACACTTAAACCATCACTCCCATTTGAACCATCACTTCCACTGCTTCTTTCTTCTCTTGGCTGAGTATCAAGAACACTCGAACCATCACTCCCATTTGAACCATCACTTCCATTGCTGTTGTCTTCTTCATTTACACCATCATCATGATCAAGCTCTTTGTTTTCTTCATTGTCATCTCCCCAATACAGTACCTCAAACTTGGACTCTCCAACACTCTTCCCCCAATCCCAAGCAGCATGTTCTTCAAACACTACATCTCTACTCACAATGATTTTCTTTGAAGTGGGATTGTACAGTCTATAAGCCTTCGATTCCTCACTCACACCAAGCAAGACACATTTGCAGCTTTTGTCATCTAGTTTCTTTCTCTTGGCATCTGGGATATGAACATGAGCAACACAGCCGAACACTCTGAAGTAATCCACACTCGGTTTGACTCCGCTCCATGCTTCTTCAGGAGTGACATGTTGCACCACTATAGTTGGGCTTCGATTAAGGATATGAGCGATCCAATTGACACCTTCCGGCCAGAAGTTCTTGGGAATTTTCTTCTCAGATGCTGCGAACAAGGTTCATGATTATTTGATTTCGTCGTTCAGCTACTCCGTTTTGTTGAGGTGTGTACGCAGCAGTGAGTTGTCTCTTGATGCCGTTTGTCTGACAATACTCATTAAACTCATTGGATGTGAATTCCCCACCCCTGTCAGTTCTCAAGCAAGAAATAGAGGAACCAGTTTCCTTCTCAACCATGTTTTTGAAACACTTGAACATTTGAAACGTCTCCGACTTCTCAGATAGAAAATAAACCCATATTTTTCTAGAGTAGTCATCAATGAAACTGAGAAGATACCTCTTGCCACTGTTTGAGGTAGGTGTGATTGGTCCACAAAGGTCTGAGTGTACCAATTGAATCTTGTGTGATGCCCTCCATGAACTCCTTTTCGGGAATGAATCCCGCTTTTGCTTTCCTACCAAGCAATCATGACATACTTCTGTTGAAACTTTGAGTTGGGGCAGCCCTTTCACCATCTTCCCATAGCTCAGTGTTCGAAGACTTTTGTAGCTCAAGTGACCATACCGGCGATGCCAAAGATGTGTAAGATTGTCTGAGTCTGCTTGAAAACAGATTGGCGAGTCTGTGACAACAACACTAGCAAGAATGACAAACATTCGGTTTGCTGTCATTGATGTCTTCATGATCAACCCCTTTCTTGAATGATAGACTTTACACACTCCATATTGTATAAGGATAGCTAGATTCTTCTCTTGTAGTTGACCTATGCTCAGTAAATTATTACATAACTCGGGAACATAATAAACTTCACTAATCACCTGAGTTATGCCATCAACTCTCATCTTGATATTTCCCTTTCCCATCACTAACATCCTTGTGTCATTGCCGAGCTTGACTGAGTGTCTGTACTTCTCGTCAAGGTGAGTAAACCACTTCTTGTTGCCACACATGTGATTGCTGCAACCCGAATCAAGGAACCACACATCCTCTCTTTTCGAATTATTCTCAACATACGCCATGAGAAGCATCTCATCTTCTTCATCAATCTCAACATAATTGGCTTTCTTGTCCCAACTAGGACATTCCCATTGAAAGTGTCCTAATTTATGACACTTGAAGCACTCCACGCTAGCTTTGTTCAAGGGCTGCCTCCCTCTACCTCTTCCTCGGCCTCGAGTTGCATAACCCCTACCTCCACTGCTTTCGTCAAACCTATCCCCATGAGAAACCTTCAAAGCTTGTTCTTCTCCTGAACCTCCTTTGCGTCGATTCAACCTTTGTTCATGAACCAAGAGGCTACTTTGCAGTTCATCCAATGTCATCAAATCCAAATCATTCGACTCTTCAATAGAACACGCCACATAATCAAACCTAGAGGTTAATGACCTCAAGATTTTCTCAACAATGTCTACTTGTGACATAGTCTCCCCTCCATGGATCTTCAATTTGTTGATCAGTGAAAGTGTTCGAGCAAAGTACTCATCCACTTTTTCGTCTTCTCCCATTTGAAGCACCTCAAACTCCTTTTTCAAGGCTTGTCGATGAGCCCTTTTCACCCTGTTAGTACCATGATATTTCTGCTTCATGGAGTCCCAAATGCTTTTGGAACTTGACTTATCGAGGATCGTCTCCAGGATGGTTCGGTGGATGGCTTGGAAAAGATAATTCTTGAGTTTGAGATCATCTTCTTTCATCTGCTCGATCCTTTGGCGCTGTTCTTCTGCTTGCTTTCTTTGTGTCTTAGTTTGTTGCCTTTGTTCTGCCACAACAGTCGAGAAGGTAGTAGCTTGTTGAGTCACTTGCACTGTAGTTGGAATACCTTCTTCAATAAGATTCCAAAGCTTCCTCGATCGTATGAAATTCTCCATCAACAATGACCAGTGGTCATAATACCCGTTGAATATTGGAATCGATACCGGTGCAGAACTCCCTTCTGCTGCCATTCTTACTCACTCTTTTCTCACCGTGTTTCACTCTAACACTCAGGTTGCACACTCTCCTTTCTCCCTGTGTTTCACTCTACATACACTCAGGCCCCTTTAGGGGGCTCTGATACCAGATTTGTTAGGTACAGAATCAGAACAACTCGAGGCAAATTGGGAGAATACCTTACTGTATTCATTATTAACAGAGCAGACATATATATAGCCTTGCAAAAAGTAACAGAAAGCCGAAAAACAACCCACGCAATGCACTATTCTAGTGCGTGGTACTTGGTTACATGAATGATTTAAAGTCTATCCAATACCCTACAAACATTGAACTACTTAACCGAGACTAATTCAAACTCAAAACAGATTCACAGTCTCGTCCCACCTGTCCCCTGTGTGCAGTCTTAGGCAAAAGAGTGGATGGTGCAAGTGTAACTGCAACACATGCCTTTAGATGTTTGGAACATGTATGATGCGGTGGAGCACTAGCCTAACCTTTACGCCAAAGATAATTTTCGAGAAAAACCAAAAACGCATGTTACCCTTTGCCATGTAGAGTCCGTGGTTTCCACTCTAAGCAACAAAAATTCAACTCTTCCCTTTACTTTTATAAAGCGCGTGATCCTCAAGCACCCTTATTTAAAATGGAATTTAACGGGCGGGAAGGCCATGTAAATTGACCAGAACAACAGGCGCGATCAACGCGGCTAAGTAATACATACCCTCGCATTTTCGTAAATAACTCCACCTCCGGGGGCGAGTTTCCAAGACCAAAAAGTCACGCACAAAGAAACACCAAAATGATGACTGTTTCCTCTCGTTTTGTTTTGAACCATCCCAGCGCCAAAGTACTCCCTAATCAATTCAATTAGTGCCACACCCACCGCACATTCCAATTTCAAAAACACAATCATTTCCCCAAGAAAATAGATTTTTTTTGTGTGTGTGTGTGACAAAGCAAGTCCAGAGTCATGCACTTGAAAAATGGATTGCACTCTTCATCTCTGATCGAGTTACAAATAGGATCATTTACTAAAACGAAAGTATCTCTATAGATACATTAACTAGGGTCATTTGTACTTGCATAGTTAAAACTGTTGGAATTGACTAAAATAGTACAAATTAACCATCTCGTAATGTTAGAACACGAATTGAGAACCCATGCAAAACTTGATCTAAAAATTAACTCTGGAACCATAAAGTGATAAACTTGACTTATCGAATCCGACTATAACATATATTTTCTCTCAATATCCCTAATAAATGAAAAAGAAAACTAATTACCTTCCAACAGGAATTGACTATTCCTAAAGATGCTTGGAAAAATTTGGAAGGGTCGGAGCCATGGAATTGGAAATGAACAAGGAGAGCCATCCATGATGGTCACAAGTCTTGGTCAATATATCACCAGACAAATGGCATTGCGTTGCTTACAGGGGCGGCAATCGTGGATTTGGTCCGCATAGGCCAAGCATGCCAACCCTATATGACCCAGACTAGTCAGCCTAACTTCCCCACCCAAATGTCACACGCATGCTAAATCTAAAATCCAGCACCTTCAAAAATTCAAAATCTATGTTCTTTTAAAAATTCCTCCCCATTTTTAACCCAACTTGGTAATTGAAAATTTCCAGAGGGAGTCGATTCTAGACGAAGAGATAGATAGGCAGGCAGAACTGCAGAAGCAGAACAAGATAGAATAGTTGATAGAAACACAACCCAATAACTCTCAATTTTATTTTCAGTGCTTTTAACCAACCAACTCTCACCCAACTCATCCACCTTTCATCTTCCTCGCACCTTTTTTCTTCTTCTTCTTTCTTCGTCACCAGCGTCATCGTCTCACCAGGTACAGCTTTAAAGTAATGAAATTATATGCGAGTTTTCTGTTTGTGTTATGTTGGTTTTGATGGTTGAGGTTTTGGGTACATAGTGCGTAAAAAACAATGGAGCTGTGCATGGAAGTAAGAGCCTTGAAGTCAAGTTTGCGCCGAGAACTAGCCATGAAGTCGACTCAGCATGGTTTAATGGAGGAGCTCTGGTGTGCTACTGCAATTTCTGGCGTACCCAGTGAGGATTTCTCAGTTGATGACCTTCTTGACTTCTCTAATGGCCAATTCGAAGATGGGTTTGTTGAAGAAGAACAAGAACTTGAGGAACATGAAGAAGAAGACAAAGACTCTGTTTCAGTGGACTCTGTTGAAAATTCCAATTCTAGCTACTTCACCACCGAGTCAACTCTGGCCAGCCAACTCGCCGTTCCGGTAAAGACCTTTCCATATATATAACAACAACGTTTGTATGATTGTGTAGCTTTCTTTTTTAGAAATTAAATGTTGGATTTGGTTTGGGTTTGTCAGGATGATGATATAGCAGAGCTTGAATGGGTTTCTCACTTTGTGAACGACTCTGCTTCAGAGCTTTCTCTTCTGCACCCAGTTAGCAAACTCAAACCGGAAGGTTTAACACTGAACCGGTCTGAAGCGGAGGCAAGAAGACTAGCACTAGCTCATGATCAATCAACGCTTTTATGGCTTCCCTCACAAGTCCCGGTCAAAGCCAGAAGCAAACGTTTTAGACCGGCCAGTCGGCTTCGGTCATCAGTGTGGAAACCACTTGGTGACTCACCGTCTTTAACGTCTAGTCTACCGTCTCCGTCGTCGACATCGTCTTGCTCTTCAGGGATGTCATTATCGACGCCTAGTCTTGTCCTCACCAACCCGGTTCACAAAGTGGGGGTGTTTTGGGGAGAACCGGCTGCCAAGAAGCAAAAGAGAAAACCGGCGGTTCAGACCAGTGATGAGGTTGTAGTTGGGATTCAGAGGAGGTGCAGCCATTGCCAGGTTCAGAAGACTCCTCAGTGGAGAACTGGTCCACTCGGACCCAAGACGCTGTGTAATGCGTGTGGGGTTCGATACAAGTCCGGCCGGCTGTTTCCGGAATATAGACCGGCGTGTAGTCCGACTTTTTCGGGTGATGTTCACTCGAATAGTCATCGGAAAGTTTTGGAGATGAGGAGGAGGAAAGATACCGGTGAGCCAGAACCGGATGAGCAAAATGATTCCAGGTTTTTGATAGTTTAGATTCAGAAAATAGTACTATATATGTATGAACTAATTAGATGAACCGGTCTGGAAGTGTACATTTTTGTTGCTTTCAGGGAGCTTTAAGATTTTAGCCTTTTATTTTTTTAGCTATTGTACGTTATGACTTATGAACAGGCTCAATAGGTTTGAAATGTAAGTTGGAGGGAGGGAGCTATAGATATGACTAGGGAGGTTTTAAATCTGTTTTGTAGTTTTGTTACTCTGTTTAGTGTTAGTTTTATTTCAATGACACTTTGAGGTTGGTAATTTGATCGATGTTGTAACTTGTAAGTTGAAATTGTAAGAACGGGGCAATTAGTCATATAGTAACAAGAAAACATATTTTGGTAAAACAGGTGATGTGCTAAATGTTCTGTCTTTATCAGAACTAAAAGAACTTGACAATCAGATTTAGAAGGACATGACTCGAGAGAAATTAGTGCCATCAGAACTTGAACTTTGAAAGTAACGGAATGTATGAAAGTTAAGTTGGATTTTAAAGTTCATGTACCGTTTTAATATTTTAGAAACTTGATGTATATAAATTAGGAATCATTGATTCTTCGTGTACCATTCTTAAAATTTCTCTTTTTATTAACAAACAGTACAATAACGACTCACTGTTGATACCAAAAAAAAAAAGGTATTGCAAAAGAAAAATAATAATAAAAATAATGATAATCCTTTTCTTGTGCTACATGCACAAGACTTTTGAGTTCAATCGTAACTCTTACAAAAAAAAAGGTATCCGGATAGGAATACAATCCAGGTATCAAAGTCCAATTGCAAATCAGCCAAACATTCTATATAAAGAGGCAAAAAGCCTCCAAAAAAGGGGGGCAAGGTAAAAAGAAACGGGGGAGAAGACATACGAACAGGGAAGCAGAGGCAAGCGGAGGCAAAAGCAGACGGAGGCAGAGGAAGGAGAAGAGAACAAGCGAAGCAAAAAGTAGAACAGAGGAAAAGAAGCGGCGAGCCAGCAAGAAGGTGGAGCCCTCACTCTAACTCTCTTTATTTCTTTTGCAACATATCTATCTTTCTATCTCGTCCCTTGCTCCGTCGGAAGCCCCAAAAGCATGTCTTCAGCGAACCATCTTTTCCTCCTCGAGCAAGGCCACAATGTCGTTCAAACTTGAAAGCCCTAAGGCGCGGCGAGGTAACCTCGCATCCAAGAAGAAGCCCTAAGCAGGGGGGCGGGACGACCTCGCATATGGCGAGATGACCTCGCCCCCTCCCCTTGTTACAATAAATATATATGGCCGCTCGGCCTTTCCTCTTGTTACATATGGCCTTGTGCTTCGCATAATAAGCCGAACAAGAGGAGAAAACAAGCATTCTAGGCGACGCGAATTGGAAGAACAGGAACTTACCTTTGGAAACTTGGAGAATCCCTAAGGGCGAGATGACATTCACATCAAAGCATAAACCCTGAGGGGTGGCGAGGTGATTTCACATCCAAACAGAAACCCTAAGGGGTGGTGAGGTGACCTCGCGTCAAAGCAGAAGCCCTAAGGGGCAACAAGGTGACATTCACGCCAAAGCATAAACCCTAAGGGGTGGCGAGGTGACTTCCCATCAAAGCAGAAGCCCTAAGGGGCAGCAAGGTGACATCACATCACAACATAAACCTTAAGGGGTGGCGAGGTGACTTCACATCAAAGCAGAAGCCCTAAGGGGCCGCAAGATGACATTCGCGCCAAAGCATAAACCCTGAGGGGTGGCGAGGTGATTTCACATCCAAACAGAAACCCTAAGGGGTGGCGAGGTGACCTCGCGTCAAAGCAGAAGCCCTAAGGGGCAACAATGTGACATTCGCACCAAAGCATAAACCCTAAGGGGTGGCAAGGTGACTTCCCATCAAAGCAGAAGCCCTAAGGGGCAGCAAGGTGACATTCGCGGCAAAGCATAAACCCTAAGGGGTGGCGAGGTGACTTCACATCAAAGCAGAAGCCCTAAGGGGCAGCAAGGTGACATTCACGCCAAAGCATAAATCCTAAGGGGTGGCGAGGTGACTTCACATCACAACAGAAACCCTAAGGGGTGGCGAGGTTACTTCACATCAAAGCAGAAGCCCTAAGGGGCCGCAAGATGACATTCGCGTCAAAGCATAAACCCTGAGAGGTGGCAAGGTGATTTCACATCAAAACAGAAACCCTAAGGGGTGGCGAGGTGACCTCGCGTCAAAGCAGAAGCTCTAAGGGGCAACAAGGTGACATTCGCGCCAAAGCATAAAGGGGTGGCGATGTGACTTCACCTCAAAGCATAAATCCTAAAGGGTAGCGGTGTGACATTCGAGTCAAAGCATGAACCCTAAGGGGGTGGCGAGGTGACTTCACATCAAAGCAGAATCCCTAAAGGGTAGCGGTGTAAACATTCGCATCAAAGCAAAAGTCCTAAGGGGTGGCGAGGTGATTTCGCGACAGAGCAGACAACATGGCATCTCACAAAATTGGAAGTCCTAGTGGCGAGATGATGCCACGTAAATTGGAAGTCCAGGCGAGGCGGATTGCTTCACAATATTAAAGTCCAGGCGAGACGAGATGACGTCATAGACGAGATCCACCCATACAGAAGATTTCGTGTGGAAGCAAGACGCGGAGTCCAAGAGCGCGAGATGCGCTTACAAGCAAGAGCGCGAGATGCGCTTACAAGCAAGCGCGCGAGATTCGCTTACAAGCAAGCACGCGGAGTCCGCTTACAAGCATACACGCGGAGTCCGCTTAAAACGCATACATGCGGAGCTTGCTTACAAAGCATACATGCGAAGTCCACATGCAGGCGGAGTCCGCTTACACGCGGAGACTGGATTTGCAGATCACCTACGCCACAATCAAAGACTATGACTAAGACAATTCAAGCCTCTTGGTCACACTGATGCTTCACCCATTTCGGGTACCCAAGTTAAATCAACAGACACTCTACTAAATTGGGTGTCCTCAAGAAATACAGTTGACAGATTCAAAATACATCTGTCAAACCCAAAGCCGGCACTAAGCCACAAAGCCTACAAACCCTCATGAACTACGATCGGTTTGATCCCTCAAGGGGGTATGTAGGCAATCTAGCAAACCACTAGATGCAACCACAATTCCAAACAGAATCCCTGACACCACCAGTCAAATTCATCCAGTCCAAATGACTTTGGTCAAATTCTTAAAGCACTAGAAAAATCAAATCCACACCAAATGTTCGAACTACATTGGTTTGATCCCTTCACGGGGTATGTAGGCAGTCTGGATTTAAATCTAGATGCAACCACCAATCCAAATAAATTCTCGGATCGCCTGAAGCCAGAATCACGCTCCTAAGCTCAAATGCCTTCAGACACAAATCCAAACACATTTCCAAACACTACTCTCTCTCCAAAATCAAAGCCATTCAACAAGTCATTCACTTGTTGGAACCCTTGAACTACGAGTGACTTGATCCCCTCCAGGGTACGTAGGCAACCCATTCCCAAATGTAGGTGCAGTCACAAAAAAAAAACAAACCTACAATAGTCTCTTAATAAACGGAATCAAAGGGTGTTTCCTTGTAACAAGAGATTGTAATTAAAAGACACATTCTGTCTTGAATAGGTCGAACCAGACATAATTAAAACTCTATCTTAACTAATGAGATAAAGTAAAATTGTGTTGGGTGACATTTACGCTTCATGCATATTTTTCCTCAACACACACGTACATGGATCACAAAAAGTTATATATGTAGAGCACACTTCAAAACCCACCTAAGTAAACTACTAACTTGTAATCTACTCCAAGTGTGGCCTGGTTTCTCTCTCAACCCCAAATTCAACTAGCATCCTTCACCTTATTTTTATTCTCTTCCTCTTTTCTCTCCAAGCTATGAAAAGCTCAAGTTTCATGACACTGAAAGACTGATATGTGGATAATGTGTTAAATGTATATGTCAGGTGGAGATCAAAGAGGTTGAAGAGGAAAAAGTAGAGCAAGAGAAATGGCCAAGTCTTGTATATTTTCTGAAGAGATGGTGACACAGATAGTGTCAAGATTGCCTCCCAAGTCTTTGATGAGATTCAAATGCGTCTGTAAATTGTGGTACAATGTGATCAATAGTCCTACCTTTGTGACCATGAACATGTCCAATTTCATGCATAACAAATTTTCTTCATTCACTTCCATTGTTTTTAAGCGTACCATACTCGAGAACAAGAACATTGGGGAAGAAGAAATACATGATGACATCGGGGACAGCAGTGTAGTTTTTGCCATTATTGAATGTCGAAAAAGTTTTACTGTCATTACTCCATCTTCGCAACAACGCTGATAGTGATGGTGAACACCTTCATTCTGTTGTTGAAGACTTCAGTGTTCCACCTCCTATGGCTCTAGTTATCCTGCAGATTGTAGGTCATTGTGATGGGATCATTTGTCTAAGCACCCACGAACTTGCTGCTTTATACAATCCATCAATCAAGGAATTCAATTTTCTTCCCAAGTCTTGCCTTCTCCCTCCACCGAATGTAGCATATGGTTATAATGTCGGATTTGGATACGACTCTAAAGCTAAAGATCACAAGGTTGTAAGAATTGCATGCTCCATATCACATAGTGATCATCCTCCTAATAGAGAAAGAAGTATACACCTTGAGTTCTAATTCCTGGAGAGAAATCAAACCTAATTTCAATACTCTACTTTACAGTACTCCTGGTTCAGGTCTGTACTTCAAGGGAGTTTATTACTGGTATGCATTTAAGCAAGAACTCGAACATCACAAGGAATTCATCGTTTCATTTATTTCATCATACACCACTTCCAGATCATTTAAGCGTCACAAAAGGATGTCGGAATCACCTCGTAGCGTTGAAAGAATCCATTGCTCTCTTGTCCCACAACAGATATGAAGTGGCTAAAACTTTTGAAGTATGGGGAATGGAAGGCTTTGGTCAGGGGCGGATCTAGGATTTGAATATGGGGTGGGCTTCAAATTTGGCCGAAGGTAAAAAAAAAAATTTTAATACAACAATGCAAAGTGTAGGAACTCAAGTAGACGTTAATAAGTTTTTTAAAAAAAATATGCGTCAATGAAAGTAGAAGAAATTTTTAAAAATCAAAGACAAATTTGAAAACTCAACAAAATTTTCCTCAAAAGTTTGGATTTTTTTAGATTTAAGAAGGAGAAGACTAGAAAACTAGAAGAAAGAGCGATTGATGAATTAAGGAACTAAGGAACTGAAGAATAAAGACGTAATCATGTATAAAAAAGAGAAGAGATGCATAGCTAGTCGGAAAGTTGGGTGGGCTTTCTGCAAGATCCCAGAGAGACTGAGAGAAGAGATGTTGTCGGGAGGGATGAGCGTTGCCGTCGACTAACAGAGAAAGAATTGAATGATTTAGAATTAGGGATTAGGGAGAGTTTATATCACAAAAAAACATTAGTTGGGCTTGAGTATATATAACACAATAAAAATTGTATACACCTAAATTTTTTTTTTTTACCCAAAATTCTTGGTTGGGCTTGAGCCCTACCATGCCCTAAGCTGCGTCCGCCCCTGGCTTTGGTGCTGGTATGGAGTTATGGATCAAGTACTTCAGCGTCGGACCTTTAGAAGGCATTGAATATCCATTGGTATTTCGGAAGAGTGATGAGTTTCTTGCTGCTACCTATGATTTAAGTGCAGTCTCCTACAACGTGTGCACCCAAACATTCAACTATCTTCCCATTCATGGTGCAGAAGAAGGAGATCTACAAGAGAGCCTATTCAGCGCATCTGGGTGCGCCGCGTACCCGGAAATTTAACGGTGAGATGGCCGGGTGGGGCCGGACGCGGTGAGTGGACGGTGAGATTGACCGGGTGCGCTGTATAATTTTCGGATCTACAAGCTGTTGTATATGTGAATAGTATTGTTTCCGTCAACCCAAGATAACAGTAAGGATTTTTCCTATCTATACTCTGTTAAAAAGATATGCTGTTCTTTATGCATTATTCTATACAAACTTTTGCTCTTTATAAACTTTGGAATATTAAGTTTTGAAAATATCAAAACGGTATTTCATGTTTCCATCCCGACCTAAAATTGTTATATATAGTCATTAAAATGACCAATTTACCCTTAAGTTCTTTTTTTATTTTCCATATTTTTGTCATTTATCATATCGTTTAAGAACAACTGTAACAGACTCTCTATTTTAGCTTTTAGCCATTTTGAAGAACGTGTTTAGTTTTTTTTTATATATTTCAGAGTTCTATCAGACTAGCCAAATTTTAGAGCATCTTTAGCAATGCTAGCCATTTTTGAGTTAAATTTTAGTCAAATTAGCTAAAATGTCATTTTGGCTAGCCGCTTTAGAAATGTGGTTGCATCAATGCTCTCTATTTTAGCTAACATTATATCAACATTATTCTTCAAATAAAGATTAAATAGTTTAAATATATTTATCTATCATGTAAAATATCGTACAAAGAATATTATTAAATTATAGCTAGCCTTGTCTGAGTCATCTCGCTTAGCTAGCGGGATAGCTAAAAGTCATAATAGCTAAACTTTGGCTAGTCTGCTGGAGCTCCGAAAATATTAAAAAAAGTTAAACACGCTCTCTAAAATAGTTAAAAACTAAAATAGAGAATCTGCTAAAGTTGCTCTTAGCTATATTATAACTTTTAGTTATGTCATTAGCTAAATATAGATAGCGAGATGACTCAGATGAGGCTAGCTATAATTTAATACATTCCTTGTAAGGTATTTTACATGATATATAAATATATTTAAACTATTTAAAAAGAATAATGTTGATGTAATATGCTAGCTAAAACATAGAGCATTGATGCAGCCACATTCAAAATTTGCTAGTCAAAACGACATTATATCTAATGTGACTAAAATTTAACTCAAAAATGACTAACATTGCTAAAGATGCTCTAAGCTTAGTTTGCATTGCAGCACATTATAATACAGTAAAATTATTGATCAACACAATCACATTACTTCATTTTTTAATTAAACCTTGCCAGTATCAAATATGAAATTTCTTAATATTTTAAATTTGATATAGATATTTTAAATTTCTTAATTTTTTTTTTTGCACGCATGCTTATTGCTATTGCTTAACTTCAAATAATTAGAACAATGACACAAGTATTAATGTAATTCACGTTGTTATAATTAATTCAAAGGGGTTGCACGAGTACTTCGTTCTTAATATATTTTCTTTACTTCTTAGAAAAATGAAGTATTTTCTTTCGATCTGTGCCTTCAGAAATTAAACATGTTTTGTCAGTGAGCTGTGGCTTAGTTGGTTAAGGTGTTTAACTGACAACTTTGAGGTCATGAGTTCAAACCTCACGACATATATAGGGTGTGTGAGTTATTAATAAAAAAATATTTTTAAAAAAAAAAAAAGTATTTTCTTTCGATCTTGTGGAATCTTTTTGAATAATTTTTTTTATATAAAAATAAGGTAATTTTTTTCCTCACACTGGGCCTTAAATCCCTAAGACCGGTCCTGCTCAAGAATAGTAGCACTCAAGTTGAGGTAGGAGTCGGACAGGGGAAACTATCCTCAGGCTGGTTTTCCCACATGATGATTGCAACATGAATCCATTGGGGATTCACCAAGAACTTTCCTTCTCGAAGTGCCCACTTGGACTTGTATGTTTGAGGATGTTTAGCTCCCAACTGCTCTGCTAATTTCCACAAGTCATGAGTTTCTGCCTTGAGATTTAGGCGAAAACAATGGCTGAATACAATTCTGCATCCTTTCAACGCTTCCTTCTTCCTAATTCTCATCACTCACCTCACATCTCTCTCCATAATCTCCTGCCCCTTGCCACAGAAGAATTCGATGTGGATACTCTTAAGGAGTCGAAGTGTTTTTGAAAGATGAGCTCTCCCAAACTGTTCATCTTCATCAACTTTCAACTCGGATAAAGATTTGTTTTGCTGTTGACTAGTAGATCTGAAAAAGTTATAGGGAGGCATAACAATCATATTATCCTGGTAATCATTTAACCATACCTCTTTCCTGTCGTCAAGATTCACAACTGTCGAGTCTTTACAAAGCACAATATCTAAACTCTTCATAAGGTCTATCGTGCTATCACCACATGAAATAACCCTACCATAAAACATCTGTTCATTTCCTTCATCAAGAAGCTTCACCATTCTCAGAGCATAATCCTGATTTCCCAGGGTGTAGATGGCAAGATCGAACTCAATGGCTTGAGATAAGAAAGCATGAACAAAGGGTCTTAACTTTGTCACCAACCGGTTTGGAGGAAGAGTATCCACAAGGTTAACATCCATTAAGGAATGATCGGATTCAGTCTGGTTTACTAAATATTCTTCATCGGATGTGTTCACTAACGAAAGTATTATTCAGCAGCGGGTGATCTAAATCAAGAACTAGAGCAAGTTTCTTCTTCTTCAAGAGCAAGTTGGTGTTTTCAGAGTGCATCTTATCAATTTGATCTGCTCTAAGACCACCTAGACCTTTATCTAGGTACGCAAATCTCCCTGACTTGTTGGCCGCCTTCTAAAGTAAATTCATAAACCGATGTACCACCCAGGCCAGGCCTTATCCCAAAGCAGAGGGGGGCACTCAATGTTTGTTCGATTTCTGATCTCTAGCCTTACAGACATCTATTGTGCTATGACTACTAGCAGAAGTGGCCACAAAGTTTGATACACATGGTTCAACTTCAAGGCTTAGACTTTCGGAGTAATAAATTAATATTTTGATCTTGCTGCAACAATAGGATGGTCCCACATCAACCCAATTTTTCATATTAATACTTCCTTTATATATTGGTACTTCCCTTAGGGTACGTTTGGTACCCGGTACTACCTAAGTCAGTTTTAAATAAGGAATGAAACAAATATAATCTCACGTTTGGTCTCTCACGGTACTAATATTAATGGGCTTAACTTGGACCGGTTTTCTGATTTCTCCTCCTTAACCGGTGTTATCGTGGGTACTCCGAAAATCCTACCTTAGATAAGACCTCACTAATCTCACTAACTTCTCTACGCCTCCTCCTCCTTCGTTTCCCAAATCTGCATCTGCTCCGCGCCCTCCGCTCCCAGACCCGCGCCCTCTCCCATCCTCAACCTCCTCCACCCTCGCCCTCGGCTCCTAGACCAACGCCCTCTCCCGTCCTCAACCTCCTCCACCCTCGCCCTCGGCTCCCAGACCCGCGCCTTCTCCCGTCCTCAACCTCCTCTCTGACCCTCGCCCTTGGCTCCCAGACCCGCATCTGATCCCCTCCCGTCCACGCCCTCGGCTCCCAGACCCGCATCCGCTCCCGTCCTCAACCTCCTATGACCCGCGCCGTCAACACCTCCAAGGCCAAGCTCACCCCCATCTTCTTCCCGGATTCGTCAACAGGTATGTCCATCTATTTTTTCCTTTCTCTCTTTGATAATTAATTGATCAGTTTAATGTTGATTCAGTTTGATTGTGGTGAATTGTTACCTGTCTGATGCTTGTTTATCAAAACTACGTAGATGGTATACTAACTGTTTGGTTCTTAATATGTTGATTCTGACTAAATGTTACTGATATCAATGTTAACTAAGGCATGCAAGTCTGTTCATACACTTATTTGTTTGTGGTGAATTGTTGGTTGATTCAATTTTTTTACTTTTAGATATGGATGGAAGAAATCTGTTGTTGATCTTGCTGCTGAACCATCAGGACATGAACTTGGAGGTGCTGATCTGCTGCTGCAAACAAAGGTTTTCTTTCACAGGTTTCCTTTCTCTCTTTTGGATTCTGCATATTTTCTTTCACATATTTCTATTAGTTGTTAAGGGCATATCCATATTTGAGGTAGTTGGTCTGTGTTAGTTAATGTCTTTTTTTTTTATAATTTCATGTCAAAATTTCAATGACCAAGATTGTTAGATGTTAGATTGTTATTGTTAGATGACCAAGATTGTTTAGATTGTTAGACTAAGATTGTTATGTTTAGAGTAGTCTAGTCCAATGCATCACCAAACATGAGACATCTCTAATTTAGAACTTTTTTTCCTAATCCTGGGCAACACCAAACGTGGCCCAGTATTAGTACAATTTAAGACAGTCCACCCTAGTGCAGGGCATGCACTACTAGAAAAAGGTTCTAAGGTGACGAAATATTTTTAATTCGTCACCTAAGAGAACACTTTAGTGACGAAACAGGTTTCGTCACCTCAGTGACAATTTTCGTCATCTAAGTAAGGTAAGGTGACGAAATATTATTTCGTCACTATTTTCGTCACCTTAGAGCAACCTTAGGTGACGAAAATAGATTTCGTCATGTAAGTGATATGTTGGGTGACGAAATACCTAAGTTTTGAGCACTTAGGTGACGAAAATACATTTCGTCATGTAAGTGATAGGTTGGGTGACGAAATATATTTTCGTCACCTAAGTTTTGAGCACTTAGGTGACGAAAATACATTTCGTCATGTAAGTGATAGGTTGGGTGACGAAATATATTTTCGTCACCTAAGTTTTGAGCACTTAGGTGACGAAAATGCATTTCGTCGCCTAACAACTTACTTTTGTGACCAAATTTTTATAGCCCCGTAAGCGTCTCGTCGATTGGAAACTATTCTCAGTTGAAGGTCCGGCCAGATTACGTGATTTGGAGGGTCGAATAGCCGTTTCCGTCCGTTTAGGGGTTTGACCGCGCCGATTGACTGGACGGATCGAGCCCTTATCTTTGTCCGATGGAGCTGAATTTTTGGCCACTCATGTAATTCGTTATGCTGGTCATATCTGACGGTCGGTTTTCAGTTCCTCTTCTCCGATCACCAAAATCACGATATATGTACTAATGTTGTATAACTTTTTTATTTAAGTGTTGAGTTTAAGTTTCGTTTTGAAGACAACGTATACGTAGAGGCCTCAAACGCAAAAAAGTCGTAAAATAAGATATGATCGGAACAGTGAAATACGTCAACCCGTGAAAAATAAAGATATTCCGGTAAAATTTCGGTGCCGGTTGTTCTGGTCAACAAATTTTTCTCTTATTTCTACCTAGTGCTAGCCCTATCCCGGGTATTTTTTTTACCAAATTTTTATAGCCCCGTAAGCGTCTCGTCGATTGGAAACTATTATCAGTTGAAGGTCCGGCCAGATTACGTGATTTGGAGGGTCGAATAGCCGTTTCCTTCCGTTTAGGGGTTTGACCGCGCCGATTGACCGGACGGATCGAGCCCTTATCTTTGTCCGATGGAGCTGAATTTTTTCCCACCCACGTAATTCGTTATGCTGGTCATATCTGACGGTCGGTTTTCAGTTCATCTTTTCCGATCACCAAAATCACGATATATGTACTAATGTTGTATAACTTTTTTATATAAGTGTTGAGTTTAAGTTTCGTTTTGAAGACAACGTATACGTAGAGGCCTCAAATGCAAAAAAGTCGTGAAATAAGATATGACCGGAACGGTGAAGTACGTCAACCCGTGAAAAAAGTTATTATGCAGGAGAGGTTCAAGCTTTGACCAAGGAGAGGTATCATAATTACTGATGCACTCTCTTTCGATTTGTCTCTCCAAAAAAGTATTGTATTCCTTGAGCTGGTTTGCCCTCATCAGTTAATAAACTATCAGTCATGTGTTCATTTGTTTGAACTCTGTTGTAGTTTCGCTTTTAATATCCACATATACTGTTAAGGGATCAGCTACTTAATCTGTCATTTCTTCCCCTGTAACTGTATTACCCCAGTTTTTAAACTCAATTTGCATCTGGGTGAGAAATGGAAATTTATAATTGCTAGAGTTCCAATATTTTTATCATTTTTGACGTAAATTATTGAAATGCTCAATGAAACTTAAGCTTATTGCCTTTGAGTTCTCTAGACATGTAATTCTCACTATCTTCTATTTCTTCAGAGCTAGGTCATCTCTTGCTTTTCCACACTTTGGGTTTGAGCAGTTTTGACTGTTACAAATATTTGCAACACATCTCTTGACACTGATTTGGTAGGATTATATGCACAGTTGTTAACTGCTTCACTCATCATGCTTTTGATTAAATTTAATGCAGATGTCCGTAGCAATAAAGAAGATATTGTATGCTGCTGATGCAAAAGAATCAGCTCTTACCAAAGCCCAAGAATATCTCGTTTCGGTGGGTTCCGCTGAAGATGCTGAAGCTGAAGAAGAAACACAAGTAGAAACACAAGCTGCACTTCACGTTCCCAACGAGCTGCACTTGTTGATATTGCTGTGGAGGAAGCCCGAAAGGCCAAGGAGGAAGCCCGGAAAGCCAATGAGGAAGCCCGAAAAGCCAAGGAAGAGAACATACAAATCATGGCACGTCTTCAACAATGTGAGCAATTTCTCTTCGCCAAATTCGGCGTATGCCAGCCAGCAGTCTCACCCCAGGAGCAGCCCAATGATGATGATCATGATGATGGAGGCATTGATTCAATAGACATTACTCCATAGTCACTACTTGAGTTTCTAGTATATATTTTGTATGAACAAGCTAGCTGCTAGTCTCTATATTGATCAAGTACAGTTGATGAGTTTGTATATGAACTAGATGATTATATATATAGATATATTTTTGCTACTGGCCAGGTGCTTTGAAATCTTGAGTTTTTTTTTTTAAATTTATTTATGTTAATATTAAATGTGATATTAATAATTTTTCATGATTAAATTTAATAAAAATAAATAGCACTAAGGTGACGAAAGTTTAACTTTCGTGGCCTTAGACGGATGAAAGAATTATCAGCAAACTGACCGTTTTCGTAGTGTTAGTATTTTGGTAACGATAGATGTCGTCAGCTAAGTAACTTGGCGACCAACCAATTTTCGTCAGCTAACTAAGTTGGCGACGAAATCATTCTCGTCAGCTAAGTAATTTGGTAACGAAACTTATTTCGTCAGCTAAGGAACTTGGCGACGAAAATTATTTCGTCATCTCAGTGCTTGGGCGACGGAAAATATTTCGTCATCTAAGTGCTTTGGCGACGAAAATTATTTCGTCATCTAAGTTCTGTGGCGACGAAAATTATTTCGTCATCTAAGTGGTTACTGAGATGACGAAAATAATATTTTCGTCACCTGAGTTCTCTGACCACCGGCCTTAGGTGACGAACCTTAGGTGACGAAATTTTCGTCATTTGAGTGTTTACATGACGACAGAAGCTCTTAGGTGACGAAATTTTTTCGTTACCTTAGAGCTTTTTTCTAGTAGTGGCAGTCTTAAGAATTAAGGAGGTCTAACCTAGTACCGGATACCAAACGTGCACTTATAGTATTAGTTTTTGGTTGTTAAACGAATAACAGCTTCGACGGTAATTACACGATTTTAACTATGTTTTAATACTGCATTATCAAGATTGGTAATGGGAAATTATATGTTTTTTGTCATTTATCACATCGTTTAAGCTTAGCTTGTGTTGCAGCACATTATACCACAGTAACAATATTGATTAACACAATTTCATTACTTCATTTTTAATTAAACCTAGCTAGTATCAAATATGAAATTTCTTAGTATTTTAAATTTGAAATAAATGTGTAATTGGTTGAATAGTCTTCCTATATTGTGTCTTATGGTGTTATAATAATCATAGGAAGATTCCATTAGTTTTTTCCAAATGATGTTTTAGAGCTCTTAGAGCTTCTCAGTTTCTAAGATTTGATAATTTTTTTTACACGCATGTTTATTGCTATTGCTTAATTTTGAATACTTAGAACAATGATACAAGTATTAATATAATTCATGTTGTTATAATTAATTCAAAAGGGTTGCACGAGTACTTCGTTCTTAATATATTTTCTCAACTTCTTAGAAAAAAAAAAGTATTTTCTTTCGATCTTGTGGAATGTTTGTGCAGTGGATGATGCGGGTCAATCCCTTGCACATACGGATGTTGTTAATGATTTAGAGATAATGAGACACAAAGTTTATAGTGGTTCACCTTGCCTTCGGTGGGCAAGGCTACATCTACTTAAGATTCTATAATGTGTTGAGTGCTTTTGTAGTCGGTAGTCAGTAAACTACCTTCCCCGTCCATAGACCAGTCAGGAAACTTGTAGACCGACATCCGGGCTACCTCGCCATAGTGAAAGATCATCCGTACCACATCGGGAATGTGCTCATCCAAGCTCCACAATAAAACCCCATGATAAGATATATGTATAGTTAGTCCCACATCAGAAACATGTAATAAGAGAGAACCTTCCTTAGCTATAAAAGAAGGCTTCCCCCATATAGATAGATGGCTAATATGATCCCTCTCCCTCCCTTCCTCCATCCCGTGAGGAGAGATGCTCTTGTAACACCAAAGGCCTATTAGCTTTGATAGTTGATTCGTAAGTGGACATAGCCATGTCCTCCGAGGCATGGTGAACCACTATATGTGGCGCCTAACCCCTACTAGTCCCCAAACTCCTCAAGCAAGAAGAGTCTCTTCAAACTATTATCGAAGTCTTGGTGGCTCAACTTGCTAGCGGAAACTAACTCTTGTCGGAATGTCCTGGCGGATCAATGCTAGAATAATTGTATTGCTGGATGAGCACTAGCCGCTTGTTACATGCTAGCAGCTCGCTGGATGAGTGCTAAACACTCACCGGATGAGCGCTAGAAGTCCTCGACTTCTCCTCTAAGAAGGTTCGCTTGAATCCTTGGTGGAGCGCTGAGACTTTGTTGTTCTCTCATATAATGAGGCAAATTGTCGTTCTCTCACAAGCGGTGAGGCAAATTGGCATTCTCTCACAAGCGGATAAACATCACGGTGAGGTAAAAACATAGTGAATAATCCTCGCTAGTCTCTCCTGGAGGAGGCATCTCACAAGCGGATAAACTTCGCTATGAGGTAAAAGCATAGCCGATATATGTGTTGAGTGCTTTTGTAGTCGGTAGTCAGTAAACTACCTTCCCCGCCCATAGATCAGTCAGGAAACTTGTAGACCGACATCCGGGCTACCTTGCCATAGTGAAAGATCATCCGTACCACATCGGGAATGTGCTCCTCCAAGCTCCACAATAAAGCACCATGATAAGATATATGTATAGTTAGTCCCACATCGGAAACATGTAATAAGAGAGAACCTTCCTTAGCTATAAAAGGAAGGCTTCCCCCATATAGATAGATGGCTAATATGATCCCTCTCCCTCCATTCCTCCATCCCGTGAGGAGAGATGCTCTTGTAACACCAAAGGCCTAATAGCTTTGATAGTTGATTCGTAAGTGGACATAGCCATTTCCTCCGAGACATGGTGAACCACTATATGTGGCACGTAACCCCTACTAGTCCCCAAACTCCTCAAGCAAGAAGAGTCTCTTCAAACTATTATCGAAGTCTTGGTGGCTCAACTTGCTAGCGGAAACTAACTCTTGTCGGAATGTCTTGGCGGATCAATGCTAGAATAATTGTATTGCTGGATGAGCACTAGCCGTTTGTTAGATGCTAGCAGCTCGCTGGATGAGTGCTAAACACTCACTGGATGAGCGCTAGAAATCCTCGACTTCTCCTCTAAGAAGGTTCCCTTGAATCCTTGGTGGAGCGCTGAGACTTTGTTGTTCTCTCATATAGTGAGGCAAATTGTTGTTATCTCACAAGCGGTGAGGCAAATTGGCATTCTCTCACAAGCGGATAAACATCGCGGTGAGGTAAAAACATAGTGAATAATCCTCGCTAGTCTCTCCAGGAGGAGACATTTCACAAGGGGATAAACTTCGCTGTGAGTTAAAGACATAACAGATAAACTTCACTTAATCTTCCCCAAAGAGACGCATCCCGTTTGCACGAGGTAGCCTCGGCGGTTAATCTTCACCGGTCTCTCACAAGGTGAGGCATCCCAAAAGCGGATAAACTTCGCTGTGAGGAGTATCGTTGGGCGGCCCATTTTTCATTCTCTCATTCAGTTCGGTTCTCTCACAGAAGGAGACAAATTCTTAACGGTGATTATTACTTCCGCTAGTCTCTCCAGAAGGAGGCATCCCGCAAGCGGATAAATGTCGTCGCGAGGTAAAATCTTAGCAGATAAACGTCGCTAGTCTCTCCAGGAGGAGGCATCTCACAAGCAGATAAATTTCACTGTGAGATAAAATCTTAGTGGATAAACATCATCTCACAAGCGGATAAACTTCGCTGTGAGGTAAAAACTTAGTGGATAAACGTCATCTCACAAGCAGATAAACTTCGTTGTGTGGTAAAGTCTTAGCGAATAATAAACGTCGCTAGTCTCTCCAGGAGAAGACATCCCACAAGAGGATAAATTTTGTTCTGAGGTAAAGTCTTAGCGGATAAAATTTTCTAGTCTCTCCAAGAGGAGGCATCCCGTATTCTCGAGGTATATTCTTCATGTGATTCATCATATTTTCCAAGATCCGCTTGCTTGTAAGGATGGACTTGAGCAAGCTCCTTGTTATGTGACATGAAAAAATCACTATATTTTTGTGCTAAATGAAATCGTTAGGGGATTATCTTTATTCTTGGCGTTTGATGCTTGGAAGACACGCGATTCCCAAGAATAATAGTTGGGATAATCCCGTTTCATTTATAGCTTGTTAGCGTTACAAAAATGTGGTTTATTCTAAAAGATGATTTAATTGAGTACATGCAAAAACTCATGTGCCGGGAAGTCCCCGGGTTTTAAATGTTAGTGAAGCAGATCCACATGTGCCGGGTAGTCCCCGGGATTTGAATGTTGGTGGAGTGGATCCATGCTTGCACATTCTTATTATGTATGCAAATGTGTACAAGTCCCCGAGTTCCGTTCGCTAATTAGGGTTTGCTAGAATACTTGTTAGTTTCAAAATAATCATACTAATAAAATTTAGCAAACGACATAGGTAAAGTCTAAGCATGCATCCTTTACTACTTGTACAAACAATAACAAGTGAAATAATTGGAAGTATTTTCGGTTAACTCATATGACGCATGGTGAGGTAACAATCAATGCTTAACTAAAGCATGATGGAGTTGTTTTGCAAGTTAGGCGTTGTGTTGCTTGTGGGGCGGACCCGATCAAGTCGTAGCCATGCTCGAAACCGCTAATAAAATCTAACCCCATCAAATTTTAGTTGAAAGTCTTAATTTCACAATATCTCTAAAGCATAACATGGTTTGCTTACAAACTACTCATGTTTACTTAATTGATTTACAATAGAAACATGGCATGTGATCGTAGTAAATATTTTGTATTAATGTTACTAGCTAATAGCGTCTTGAATTTGGTGAACATGCTAAGTGGCTGTTTAGATTGACAATTTAAAGCATGGCAAGTGTGTGTACACAATTTTGTAGCTAAGCATGCTTGATAGTAGTAAAATCTTTGCGATAGCTCGATGTGTAAAAAGCATGTAATAAGGTATGACATTTCACTTATCTTATGTCGGGGTGCGCTTAGTGCTAGTGGGGTGCGAGCGGGTTCCTCAAGGGTGCACGCTAGGTGTAATACCCTGGAAATTTGATATTAGTTTCAATATTGTTTGAGAATTTTCTAGTTAGAAGTTAGTGTGTTTTGAGGTTCGAAAGAAGAGCGGACGTGTTCGAGAGATTTCTCTGTTGAAAATGCTTATTTTGAAGGGTCAACAGTTAACTTTTTAATATGTTGAGTTTCTCGAGAAACTTTCTTCATGGAAGTTGTAGAGCATGACGATACGAGTTCGTAGACATGTGGCACACGTAAAACGAACATTGTACGAAGAAGTTGTGGTCAGCAGAAGTTTGTGTTTTGTGGAATTTTTTTTTTGGGTTAAATAAGAGAACTTTAGGGTTTCCACTTCATTTTTTTTGGAACCCATTCCTCTCTCTCTTTTTTCTTCTCTCTCGCGATACCTTCAGTATTAGAATTCTCCAGCCGACCCGACCCGAACCCGGTCAACTCGACTTGTCTTTTCCAGCCGACTCAGGCGGACTCAGACGGCGGCACCGGTCAGGTTTTCTTCCTCTCCTCGGCGTAATCCTCCCTGTGTAAGTGGGTGAAGACGACTCGAGTGGGATTGAGAGATTCGAACGCTAACAGTGAGGGTGGCGGACCTGACTCCAAACCGAGGGCTTTCCGGCCGTGCGCAGCGGCGACGAGGCTTGAAACCGGTCGGGATAGAAGCTCCTTGGCGTCTTGGTTCGACTTCTGGTGGTCTTGAAGCTGGACTCATGGTGTAGAGTTGCGATGGTGGATTCTGAAGTTCCGACGAGTTTTCCGGCATGCTCCGACCGATTTGGCGGTTACTCTAGGTATGAAAGTTTCTCCCCTTGCCTTGATGTTCATGTTGGGTATAGTGGTTGTGCTTTTGTTGTAGGTTTGTATGGTGACTCGTGGGGCCCACTTGCCGTCGTTTGTGGTGGCGCATGGTGGTGCGTTCGACAGGGGTTGGGTGGTTAGGAGTAATTGTTAGGTTGTGCTTGTCGATACGAGTACGTGAGCATGTAGATTTTAGGTTTTAGAGTTGCTTAACTATGTTAGGGCTTTTTCTGGAAATTTGTTTCCTTTCAGTTTCAGTTTATGGAATCTGAACATAGAGGTGATCATTTATTGGTTAACATAGGCTGTACATGGGGTCTCGGTGACCTTGGGAGGTCTCGTAAGAGAATTGCCTCGTTATGGCAAATCTTTGGGTTAAGTTTTAACTAGTTAGTGTAAAGGGTAATCACTTGTTTTGTTGGTCACTAAGTTGATTTGGGCCATCTAGGTGATTGACGAAGTTGGTCTTGTGCTTGTGCATGCAAAGACGCGGCTGGTTTTGAGGTGAGTAAAATCTCACCAAGGTTCATCTTGTGACCTATTTATTGATGATTATTATGATGATGATTATGATGATGGTTATGATGATTTTTGTGATGATAATGATGATGATGATGATGATGATGATTTTTGTGATGATGATCATGATGATAATTATTATGATGACGGTTATGATGATTAGGATGATGATGATGATGATTTTAAAAACTATGATTTTGGTTGTTTTAAAAATATATGTCATTTGGTTGAGTAGATCTCACATGGGTTCATAAAGGAACCTAGTTTATTTTATAGTTATTATTGCCAATTGTGAAGTTGTCCTTAAAGGTAAATGATGTTGTTTTTAAATATAAATAAGCTTGATCGTCAACGGCCCATGGTAAGTAAAAACAAGTTTTCTGTTAAAAAAAATATAATCTTTCAAAAAGACTTCTGATCATGTGTGTGCCTTAGTGGTGATTGGGTGCATTAGTTGTGGATGTGTGTGCCTTAGTGGTGATGATGTGCATTAGTTGTGGTTGTGTGTGTCATAGTGGTGAGTGTGTGCATTAGTTGTGGAATGGTGTCTTAGTGGTGATTGTATGTATTAGTTGTGAATGTGTGTGCCTTAGTGGTGAGTGTGTGCATTAGTTGTGGAATGGTGTCTTAGGAGCCTTCGTAGTGGGCCGAGAACCAAGTCTTGGCCAGGTGATTGGTTACGGTCAGTATAGAGCTCTAGTCTGTGTGTTGGTATTTCATGGGGGATGACTAAGTGTTGACGAACCCATGAGTACACGTTTGTTTGGTTACTTATGAGGAATGACTAGGTGTTGGCGAACTCATACGTAAGAGTAGAGAAGTGATTGCGTGATGTTCTTATGTGTTGTTATTTGAATTCTTTGTTTTGAGTATCTCCTGAACTATGCTTATCCGCAGTAGATTCTTAAATCTTAATTATGTGATTTTAATAGAATTCCTGAACTATGCGTTTGCAGGATTCATATTATGATTTTGAGTGATTTGAATTTTCGTGTTTTCTTAATTATTTCGTTTGAATTCTCTTGCTTTTAGGCGATTCATGAACTAAGTTGCTAATACATGAATTATCAGTTTTATCTTTTGTAAATTTGTTGGATTGGTAGAATTAATTGTTGTTCTTATTTGTTCATGTGTTTGACTTAGATGGTAGAAGTATTGAGTCATTTTGGGATTTACTCATACTAACTTTTTAGCTTACCGGGTTTGTTGTTTACAACCCGGTACACCATTCCATGGTGTAGAGGTTGATTTTGCATATGATGATTTTCAAGTTTGAGACGTAGAGGTCTAAAAGCTTCTTGTTATGAGTTAATATTTTTATTATTGATTGTCAATTTGTAGTGAGCTCTTTTGGGTGTAACATTTACTTGACTTCTCAAGTTATGTAAACGACGAATTGCATTATACGACCCATTTGTATTTTTGTTATCATGCCTTGATTTTGGATTTTTTTTTATTTATCTGAAATTTGGGGTGTGACATTTACATTTCCAGTATTTTTTTTTAGTTTGGAAGTTGTTGGGCAGGTTTTGGGACATTAAGATTTTGAGTTATATCACGCCCAAATTTTTAAAAATTTATCATTCGAAAATTGAGGTGTGACATGGGGTGCCTGAGCGGGTTCCTCGAGGGTGCATGCTGGGGTGCGAGAGGGTTCCTCGAGGGTGCACACTGGGGTGCAAGCGGGGTGCAACTTACGAGCAGGTTCCTCAAAGGTGCATGCTGGATGCCATTTTAACCGAATGAGTGATTAGTATACAAGTTTGTGAGATCACTCTATATATATATATATATATATATATATATATATATATATATATATATATATATATATATATATATATACAGGGCCCTTCCAATGAGGGATCCCTTTTTTTGTTTATTTCTAGGGATAGGTCCACACCATTAGATCTATTTTTTAATGGGCTTGAATGGTTGAGATTAAAACAAAAAACTTAACACTTATGTCAAACCTACACCGTTCAATATTATTAAAAATAAATCCCTCATTTGGATGACTTAACGATCACCAAATTTTCTGAAAATTTGTAGAAATGATCTACTCATATAGCCCAACGAACTGAACGGTGAAGATTTGATTTTGTAATCGAAAAGTTCGTCAAATGATCTATCCCTAAAAATGAACAAAAAAAGGGATCTCTCATTGGAAGGGCCTTGTATATATATATATATATATATATATATAGCAGCGGTTCATAATCAAATTCATGTGTGCGCACCACTTTGAGTCAAGTGTTCAAACTATGCAATGGTTATGTTTGATACTGAATTTATAAATAGACATAAGGGCACCAACTAGTTTATATAAGAGTGACTTTAACATACTCTTTATTTTAACTTTTAGCCATTTTAAAAAGCGTGTTTAGTGTTTTTTATTTTTATATTTTCAGAGCTCCAGCAGACTAGTTAAAGTTTAGCTATTATGACTTTTAGCTATCTCGCTAGCTAAATATAGAGAGCGAGATGACTCATATGAGACTATCTATAATTTAATACATTATTTGTAAGATATTTTACGTGATATATGAACATATTTAAACTATTTAATATTTATTTAAAGATTAATGTTGATGTAATACTAGTTAAAATAGAGAGTATTAATGCAACCACATTTCTAAAATGGCTAACAAAAATAAAATTTTAGTTAATTTGACTAAAAATTAATTGAAAAAGAAAAAGCATTACCTAGCTAGGCTGCTAGGGGATATGTACATGTATATGGGTGGTATATCCAAGTCGTTGGCCAACAACATAAGACACATGTATATGGGTGGTATATCCAAGTCGTTGGCCAACAACATAAGACACAAGCAAATTGGAATAATAGTTATATGACATGTCTATGCAGCATGTATATATGGGCATGAAGAATATCCAGTGAGTGAGAAACTTAGCTTCAAGTTATGAACGAGCGAGAGTTATTATGGAAGTGATGAACCCAGCGTCAACTCACGTTAAACGCTGTTCTCTGAGCATGTTGTAGCTCTGCCATGGGTACATATTGTTTCTGCATAATCCCGTACCTTATGCGGAATCACTGTGGAACATAAACAATAGACAACACAAGGGCATATAGTGGTTCACCATGCCTCGGAGGACATGGCTACGTCCACTTAAGAATGAACTATCATGGCCAATAGGCCTTTTGTGTTACAAGTGCATCCATCCATCCCGCCCGGGGGAATAGGGGAGGGAGAGGGAGCATAATATACATTCATTCTATATGGTGGGGGGGGGGGGGGGGGAGTGAGTCCGAGAGTTCCATCTTTTATCCCTCTAGGGGGAGCCTTCCTTTTATAACTAAGGAATGTTCCCTCTTATTACACATTACCGATGTGGGACTAACTAGGAATTTATCTTATCATGGTGCCTTCTTGTGGAGCTTGAAAAAGCACCTTCCCGATGTGGTACCGATGATCTTTCACCATGGGGAGGTAGCCTGGACGTCGGTATACAAGTTTCATAACTGGTTTATGGGCAGGGAAGGTAGTTTCCTAACTACCGACAACAAGTCCCCCCAAGTTCCCTTTCAAGACACATCTTGAGTGGGGACTTAATATAAAAAATGCCCATAGACCAGTCATATGTCCCCAACACGGACTCGGTCCCAGTCTCCCCAAGTCCGTACTTAAGACGTGTATTGAACGGGTCCGCCTCGCACAGAAAGGCTGACACTACCAGGCGAGCTGAGGAATCCGCTTCGCACAGAAGGGGTGAAAGTCAGGCGAGCTGAAGAGTCTGCCTCGCGCCATAATGATTTAAATGTCACGCTAGCTGAGTCTGCATCGCCCAAGAGGGTTGACACTCGGGCGAGCTGAGTCCCCTCGCAAGAAAAGTCCGCTCCGCGCTCAATGACGACACGCAAGCTGAATAGTTCGCTCGTTGCTTTAAGTTTGACAGATATATTTTGAATCTGTTAACTAAATTTCTTGTGTACACCCAATTTGGTAAAGTGTATGTTGATTTGATTTGGATGCCTGAAACGGATGAGGCATCAATGTGACCAAGAGGCTTATTGAATTGTCTTGGCCATGGTCCTTAGTAGGGGGTGGGCAAAGATGATTCTGGTTTCTGTAAATCCAATCTCTGCATGTATGCAGACTCTGTGACTTGCTTTTTCGCAAAGTCTCCTACGCGGAGCCATCTCGCCTTGCCTGGACTTCCAGTTCTACGTGACGTCATCTCGCTTGGCCTGGATTTCCACTTTTGCGCGAAGCCATCTCACCTCGCCTAGACTTCCACTTTTGTGCGAGGCCATCCTGCCTCGCCTGGACTTCTTTTTCTCCGCGAAGTCACCTCGCCCCGCCTTAGGGCTTCTGCTTTGACACGAAGTCATCAAGGCTCGCCTTAGGGCTTCAACCTCCATGCGAAGTCATCTTGGCTTTGCTTTAGGGCTTTAGCCTCCGCGCGCGGGGCCATCTCGCCTTTGCTTCAAGGCTTCAGCCTCCACGCGAGGTCATCTTGCCTTTGCTTTAGGGCTTCAGCCTCCACACGAGGTCATCTCGCCTTTTCCTTAGGGCTTCAGCCTCCATGTGAGGTCATCTTCACATGCGAACTCTGCTATCCAGCTCTCATGATAATGCTTAACAGGAACTTGTTGTCTTGGCTAAAAGAACTTGTAGCCTTAATGAGATTGATGAGATCATATGAACCACATAACTCCTCAGAGACGTCTTTCCCAGTTTGAATCAGCTTGCCACCACCTCGATGATTATTATCTTCAGGATAGAAACCTGTTTGCAGATGAAAATTGAATGCGATTGGGAGTCGAACTTGAGGAAACTGCTCATCTATAAATGGAGATATGTCACCTTCGTTGCTTTGATCGAGAGCGTGTATTGAATACTCAAGCTTACTTCAATCTACTCAGAGATTCTCTAAGCCGTCAAGGGTAAGTTCCTATTCTTCAAATTCGCATTGCTTGGAATGTTTGTTTTCTTCCCCTTGTGTGACTTATTATGCAAGGTGGAAGGCCATATATTTGTTGTAACAAGAGGAGGGGCCGAGCGGCCATAGTCTTCTTTTGGTGACGACCTCGCGAGGTCATCTCGCCTCGCCTTAAGGCTTCTGCTTGTATGCGAAGTCGTCTCGCTGCGCCTTAGGGAGAGATGGCTCGCTGAAGACGTGCTTTCGGGGCTTCTGGCGGAGCAAGGGATGAGACAGAAAGATAAAGACACTGCAAAAGAAATAGAGAGTTAGAATGAGAGCTCCACCTTCTTGTTGGCTCGCCGCTTTTCTTCTGCTTTTTGCTTTGCTTCTCTGCTTTCTTCGCCTGTTCTCTTCTTGTTCTCCTATGTTTCGCTCCGCCTTTCTGTCCGTCCCTCCCCTTCTTTTGGAGGTTTTTGCCTCTTTATATAGAGTGTTTGGTTATGATCATTGAGTTGCTATTGGACTTTGATGTTCGTATTGTGTTTCTATCCAGACACATGTTTGCAAGTGTTACAATTGAACTCAAAAGCATTGTGCATGTAGCACAAGAAAAGTATTATTATCATTACAAGAAAAGTATTATTCTACTCACAGTATATATATTTTATTATTGAAATTTAATGAGTTTTTATAACTTATCTCTTTATGCAAAATCTTATCACCCCTTACCTTTTATCCATCTTTTGCCAAATTGCATGTTTGGATTTATATTCTAGTCAGTTACCCTTCAGAATCCAAAATTACGTTCCTAATCAGATTATCTTCATTTGCTTCAGGTAGTCAGTGACTAATGGAGTGAGAGATCGAGATCGAGTGTACTTGATGTGTATTTGGTGTTACCTATTGGAATAGAGAACAAGATGATAAAGATATATCAATTGTGTTACTTGACCGTGTTCTACAGCATTATGCAATATCAGGGGATATCAGATTTCGGGTATGTCTCCCAGCTTGTTGGGGTATTATACAGATATTGATGTCATTCTTGCAAGTCTTCGTGCTTCGTATCTGTCTCGGTGTCTGATGATTTTGGCCTCGTTAGAGTAGCAAAAGTCATTCTTGAAAATCAGTCACGTCTGTGTATTATGACTTAAAGGAGTTACAATGAAGTTCAAGATAACTTAAGCAAGGAGTTTGCAAGTTAAAAGTTTCTCTAACTGTTTCGGACAATGTTTAGAATACCTGTGACAATGATCAGTGGACGACTATAGTCTCCTTTACATGATGGAGCACCACGAAGTAAGATGATTGTATGTTTGTAACAGCAAAAGTTGCACGAATGAGGAGACCCATTGAGATCAAAATGATCCCTTGACCATGGACATCTATCATTCATGACCATGATCAAGGTCTATATTATTGCTATAACGCAAATTCATATCGGCCTAAAGAACGCAGGAGCTACACTAAAGATTAGTTAACTACACGCTCAAGAAACAAATATTTGTCTTAGCCGATTGAAATGGTAAGCTGGACGCCCATACTTGTGGGACAAAATATTGCAAAACGTGTGCAATATAAATTAAACGCAGGACCAAAAATAAAAAAAAGAACAAATCAAAGTCGTATGACAATTTGATCTCAAAATTACTGATAAGCCTTCATATCTTTCATATGTAGGCAGTGGGGACAAATCAATAAAGTATTCTGTCTAAGATCAATCTAGTCGAAGATTGACAGAAACTTCTGCAGATTCTACTACTAATTTGTTCATATTTCTCATATATTTCCACTTTACCTATCCAACATAGCAAAAGAGAAACAGAAACTAGCCGACAAGGAGTTGCATTTTCTGGGAACTGTGACTATCTTAAATTTTCATTTCAAATTGCTAATTGCTTTAGCATCAAATGCACATACAAGAACATTTGAATACTTTGACGACCATAATAGTTATCAGTCTATAACCTATAACAATTTACTTGTTCTAGCATCGTACTGTTTTCAAAAGAATGACCATAGAAATGCTATGTAACCTTTGATAACCATAGTAGCTCAATTCATCATAATACGGAGGACAGCAATGCCAACTGCTGTCATGGAGACAAGGGTCCCAATGCAGTATTTAATCACTTCATATTTTCCTGTTTCAACCAAGGCTTTTACTGCTTGAATTTCCTGTGGAAAAAAATACAAAAATAATTAGCCTATGAGCAAATAGGCATCAAACCAAACAATAAATAGGTGTAGTAATGATGGTTACTCGATCAAGTTTGTTTGTTAGATTGGCTGTTTCTGCATTCTGATTGTTAAACTCATCACGCATGCGCCTGGAATCAGTAAAAGTAAGGTAATTAAACCAAAATACGTAGCTCAACCAAAAAGAACAGAAAAAATTGAAGGATTGGGGCATGAGTATTAATTACAATGATACCAAGGATTAATATACAACTGCATGCGACATGTATAATAATGCAGCAAAGGAAAAAAGAAAGGCTGCTAACCCTTTTTCAAGATTTAAATCCAAGCGTGACCCAGCTGCAACCTTGTCCAACTCATACCTATTTCAAAAAACCAAATATATTCAACCAAGAACTTAGGTAAACTAATGAATAAGTAGAGAAATTTCTGAACAGTTGAAGCCAGACACAGACATACCTCAGTTCACTCCGCAACTTGTCTATGACACTCTGAAGCTTTTCTGTTTCACGTGTCAACATGGAAAAATGATGTTCCTACATGCAAACCCAGGATTGATCAGAATCCACGAAGTGATAATTTTTGGTCTCTTGTAATGGGCTGTTGAAAAAATAATCCTTAAACCATGTTAAGCAGTTCTAGAAAGATTTCAAAAAGCCACTTTATGCCACTTCCACAGGATTCAAGAGTATTCAATAACAATAACATGCATTTAGGACTCATTTTTACCACAGATATATATACATTAATGTAATGCAACAAATTCATCTGAAGCATAGTGTGCTTATTCTCAAGTACGGCCATATCAGGACATTATCACAGTCCAGCGTAACTAGTGATGCTAAAATGGATAAGATGAACTTTCAAGCTTTGCAAACCAGACTTATTACTGAAAATTACTTGAGTTATTTTTTTTCCTTTATTTTAACAACAGTTCTGTAGATCAAACTTAAAATGCAAAATGAAGCTAAATAAAATGTTTGGCCTATCTTTCTAGAATTTTTGTCTTAAATAGTGATTGTTAAGCAGCATCATACTGTTAAAAGATAAAAGCGAAACTTGTAAATACTAAATAGAATAGATATGACTGCCAACTGTTCCCTATCTCATAGTTCATTAGAGTTTCACTGCTCTCAATCTCTCGTTCATCCAGTTAACACACATAATTTTCCTATGGTCATTTCTATCAAATACATGTTGAATGGACAAGCATATCATACTCTTGAAGAACCCTTGACATATATACCTTCTTTCAATTCAAATTTGCAAGAATACAATTCAATTGGAAGTTGGAAAGCACATGCAAGGGGTTAGAAGACCAAGGGGACTTGGATCCGACACTGGGGCCTTCTGCCACACCCTATAATCACTAGGAGGCTAAAAATTGTTTCAAATAGCTAGGTGGATACCATGGGGAGGTTCAACATGACCACATGGGATCAAGCAATGGGCTTGACCATTCCTGCTAACCCCTTGATGGTCCTATATTGGTTTTGACAAAGTCTGTCACATGTCATACTGGTGTTCAGCATTTTTTTTTTTCTCGTGGAGCCAACTCTGTATTTCAACAGACTAAGCAAAATGATACACTTTCTTTATACCATGGTCATCTATGTTGTCTCATACATAATAGCTATAGTACATGAATTTTCTCCAAAATAAAGGTTTGGAAGGAACAAAGGTCTTTCACAGATTCAACAAATAACCTAGTGATATAAAAAGGTTCCAAATATATGCCCAGGGAAGGGTAAAATAGGACTTATCCAGGTTGTTTTGCCTTCTTTTTTTTTCTTTTTTTTTGATAGGAAACAAACTGTTAATGAGTGATAGAACAAAAGCCACAAACAAAGCCATCGCCAAGAAGTTCAAAGACACACAAAGATCTGTCTACTTAATTCCAACCAAATAATAACCCAAGCTACCTCTGTGATAAGAAATTCTTTCAGGTTCCTAACAAGTATTGAAAAATGAGTTAATAATTAACAATATTATGGTTTCTAAATTCCAAGGCACAGAATACGATGAGAGGCTTGACAAGTTTGATGTGAAGATTGAAAATCGGAAGAAAACTTGTAAGTGTGAAAGATACATTATGAATAAATTAGTTCTGCAAGTGCTTGAAATTATGTTGTGTAATGGATGTAATCCATTGTGTAAATTGTAAACTATATTAAAAGGACTGGTTTATACAAAAATCATGATACTCTCTCATAAAATAGCACTGATGATGATGATGATGCAAGAAAGATACGCAGTTTTCAACAATTAGTTCATGGTTTTCTTTCACTTACCTCAGATTTCTCTTACCTAATTCAACATTACTAACTTCAAACAGTTCAAACTTCAAAGAAATGATATCATTCAGGCCAAGATAAAAGACTACTAGCTATCAAGAATGCCTGGTATAAAGAAACAAGAAGGAAAACAATGGAACCTGTAAACTCTTGATTTCGACTTCGAACTTGGACAGCTTCGCTTCTTGCAGTATCACAGTCTGCAATTCGAAAAAGAAAAACTCATCAAAAATCGCAATTTCAGTCGAAAATTTGGAGTGAAGCAAATCGTCGAACAGGTGGTGGGCATGGCATTACCTTCTGCAATTGGTGCACATTCTCCAAGCTATCAGTGTAAATTCCGGTAACGGCAGACGTGATTGCCTCGGCATGCGCCGTCGGAACGCCTTTGGCTTCCAAGCCCCTCACCAGAGCCAAAGTGTCGACCGGAAAGGCTCGTTTTCCTCCGGACTTGACGAGCTCGGAGGCGCGGGCGATGACTCCGTTAGTGGAGACCGACGACGAAGAGTAGAGGCCTCGCCGGAAGAGAAAGGCGGAATGGGCGGCGGATTTGAGCGCGCGCTTAGAGAGAGCCATGACGCATAAGATTTCAAATTGGGTAGAGATGAGTTTCAACTATCAAGTTTCAAGTATGTATGAGGCTTCTTCTTGCGCAAGTATGGGTCCTCATATGGGTCCAATAAGGTCACAAGCACAACTCACAACCCCGAATTAATTCTTTTTTTCGAGTGAAATCGATCTATTATCCTCACTTTATCATACACACTCCATAATTTAAAAAAAAAAATAATTTATATGTTATTCTTAATAATTTATTTTAAATAAAGATTGATGATTTCGTTACGTATCCATGACCAGAAGGCACGTACATTAATCCAGCGTCTTGCGTCAAAATTAATCTAACCTAAGATAACAGACTAATTGACACGCACCCATGCACATTGCAAACATATAAGCTCAATTATTGAGCCTTCAAAACTGAATTTGAAGGACGTTATCGAAATAGTAGACCTTATTATTCAATTGTGAGACAAATTACGAGGTCAAATCTAAGGCAAACTCCCAAAGCCTTGAGCCCAGGCCCAAAAAAGGACCCCAAGCCCAAATGCTTTGGGCACCCCCGTTTGGACATCCTGAAATCTTCCCCACCGCCGACCTTGCCCCTACAGCAACACCATCATCCGCTGGGCAACAACCGAACTTGCCTCCGTCATCAAACCCGCCGATTGAACCTATAAGACAACAAAGCCTCCCCTAACACACAATTCGACACTCAATCACTAGTCAAATATCACCGCACCAGATCAGATATGCCGCATCACCTCCACCAACCTCTAGAAGGAGACAACCCGAAAATAAGCCGCCTCCAACCAACAGTGGTTGTATGATCGAAATCCGACCGAACCTGCCCCACAAACCCAGCCACTCTCGGCCCCAACAATCTGCTTAAGAGATCTACTCTTGCGCCGCCACACACACTGCACCAGATCCAAACCAAACCACAAAGTCGTTGCTAACCCCAACACGATTTAGAAACTCGGCTTTGCGCCGTCGAAATAACACAAAAGCCAGCTCTCGCCTTCGCACACGATTTGGGACGACTCGCCACCTTCCTAACCGGAGCAGAGGTGAAGTCGCCGCCGCCGCCACCTAAAAGCTCAATCACCTTCTCACCTAGGGGAAACCCTAGCAGAAAGAAAAGGAGCCGACTATTAGATTGAGCACTTTTAGTCATTTAAATGTTGTCTTTGTATGAAATTTTTTTTATTTTGAAACAAATATTTATAAAATAAAATCACCACTCAATCAAGCGAGTTGAATACAAAATTAAGTATCGTAACACATCCGAATGACAAGTTGCAGAGTTATACAAATAAAAGGAAATTTTGCTAGCAGCAAGCTAGAATGGCCGTTACATACCCTCCCGCTGCCATATACAGACTGAACAAAAAGTTGTGGTAGTACCCATAGTGGTACATAGGAATAGGTCCATTCATTCAACAGTGCAAATCCTGCTATAAAGTACAGCTTGAATCCTTCTTTGGTACTACGCCAAAAGATTTGCTATGACAAATTGTGTCGAACCAAAAGATAGTTATTTCAAACCTCCTTGATCCCCAATATGAAACCCTATGGGAGCATCTTCATCTAGGTTGGGCATCTGACCTTTGGATTTATTTATTACATTGTTTGCCAAACTTATGTGCAAACAATGTAATTTTCCATTTAATTTGATGTTGATGCATAGTTTGAATCTTTGGGCTTATAAACATTATTTCTTATATACTAAATGTGTTAGCTAGTTTTGCCACCTAAAAAGTATGTTTAGAAAACTAATTAACGAACAACTTCTTGAATCCATGAGCATGAGTGGCCCTTAGGTGGTGGCTTAGTATTTCTTACGGGAAATATTAAGTTGTTTGAATTTCTTACTTTGGACTTATTGCATGTGTAGTGAGTTTAACTACTCCAAAAGATGGTTGGCCTTGCTGTACATAGCCCACTTGTGTTTTAAAGAGACATAAATGAAACTAAGGTTGTGTGATTTAACTAGCTCCAAAAAACTCTGCTAGATTGACATTTGTGCATGAGTAAGGCTATGTGTGATGTCTAAGTCTCTACTTCTCTCATTGATCTATTCTCTCACACTTTATTAGTTTAGATACCTTATTTGGACTTTAGACATACTTTAGTTAAAATCAACTCAAAAACAACTCGATCACGTACTACTTCCATTGTTAATATCATCACTTGGGTGGTGTTGGCTTCCAAAGGGCCTACACCATTAACTTGTAAAAAAGTAGACTTGCATGTGTTTTCTAGGTTTGTTTTGCGGTAATCTAAGCTAGGGTTGAGTTTCCTCCAATCTCTTGTGTACGATACTCTACTTTTCCCTATATTAAAACTTGACCTCCTATACTTAGAAGTAGGTAGCATCATATACATATTTGCATATATTTTAGATGTTAGGTGTGCTACCATTAGTCTCCCATGATCCACTCCTGATGTATCCACCGTTTTCTCAAATTGAGGCTTGTGTGTGATAAGGTCTACACACCCCTAATTAGTTTCAATAGGTCCACTCCATCATGGAAAAGATTCTTGAAAGCCATGGCAGAACACTAGATAAGGGGGAAATTCTGCTTTACAAAGCTGCATGCTATGCAACCAGTGATAGATGCATATTTCATACACTTTTTATACCCTTACATACATGATTATATGCTTAGTTCTTGTCAATTGTGAGTCATTTACTTGGTTTTTATGTTTTGTAGGTCAAGTTGGAGAAAAAGAGAATTTGGAGCTAAGTGATCCAGAAACTGCTCTGCTATGCGTCAACTTTAAGGATTAAACTGTACTTGCTCATAAGGAATCTGGAGGTGAGCCACACCATTGGAAAGCTACAGATGTTAGCTTTCTGAGGAATTTTTCGGAAGTGGATTTGCATTTTTCTAGAGCATGTTATGAAGGTTTGAGTAAACGTAGCGCATGGAGGCGGATTCTGACGAATTTTCTTCTCAGGCTTTCAATTTGTGAAGCCCAAGTCCATCAACCTTAATACTACAAGGAAAGGGGCTGAACTTGTCCACATATTTAGAAGGGTTACTCTTGCATTGACAATAATAACCTTGTGTTATTTGGAGAGAAGAAAGTTATTCCATATTAGATAAGGAGAGTCCGAAAAGCCCAAACCAATTGGGATTTCAAGAGGAATAAAATTAAAACCCTAAAGGACGTTAAAAGAAACAGAGACGCAGCAAGAACACATAGGAAAAGAAGAATAGAGCATCACCATCGCTCAACCCGAGTTCTTATCTCTTCCATTGTTTCTTCCATACTATCTTTAATTCTAGTCATGTTTTCTTTGTTTATGGATTTCTAAACTTCTAGCTAGGGCTGAGATAAAGCCCCTAATATGATTACTCTATTTCTTTAGTTGATTTGTTTTTGGATTCAATAGATTGCTATATTAAATTCTCAAACAGTGTTTCAATAAACTTATATTTGGTTTTGTTTCAATAAGACCTAGGTTTTGTTTATTAGTTATTTGGTTTGAAAACATGAGGCTTGATCAGTAGATGTTTTCTAGGGTTTCAAAGGATTTATTTAATCTTGTGATTAGAGAGTTGTAAGTTAAGAATACAAGTGCTTGATCATAATCGATATTCTTGTTTACAAGATTTCCTAGTTCTTTTGTGCTTAATAGAGTTGAACACGTTTTACTAGAACCTGATCATAATGTGAAGTAAATTATAGTTTGGCTACTTGAGTTCTTTAGGGGATCAATAAGGTTAGAATTCATTGGTTAGAAAAACTTTGGCATATGTCCAGGATCAATAAGACTTATGTACAGAAATCTTTAGCTTGCAATTTAGGGAGTTCAATTGCTATCAACTAGAAAAGAGTGTAGGAGTATTAAGTGGTGGATTCAATGTTTTAGCATCTTCATAATCTCTGTTTCAACTCTTAGAAATTTCATTGTTATCTTGTCTTTAATTTCAGTTTCATTACTTTTGTTTTATGTTTTTATTCATCAACATCATAAAATCATACTGTTATTTCATTAGATGTAGTATAATTGGCATAGTAAGTTGTTTTAATCAATCTATAGAGAGAACGACCTTGTACTTGCACTTCTATTCTATAACTGGTTCATGCACTTTCGAGTACTATATTAAAACATACAACATCCAGCTACTTTCAACCCTAAATAATACACCCACCCCTGCAAAGCTCATGCATAAACTTCTATTAGTGTTTGTATGACATACAACCTTGTAGAGAAGACAATCCCCTAAATATGGTATCTACAAGTTTTTTTTGCGTCAAACCACTTTAATCCTAATGCATTATATAGAAAAAATAAATGATCAAGAAGTAGAATTGTGTAGTTGTTACTTAGAGAGGATTGAGCTTAAAAGTGAGAAGTTTGTAAAAATCGTTCTTGTGGCCGCTTAACTTTCATATTTCATATCAATAAAACTTTAAGATTTCTCAGTTTTCCTAGTGGACTCCATAACTTCTCATGGATTCAAGAAACTCCTCTCTTGTGCACTCAAGACTGTCGTTGGTGGACTCCAACGTGATAATTTTGTTGCATCATCTCTCATTGTGTTCTCTGAAAACTATGAATCCTTGTAATGGTGTTTGAATGGATTGGTTCATATCCTTGAATGTAGAAGAGTAAAAACCCAAATGGTTCACCCAATGTTTTACAAAGTGGATCCCTCAAATGTAAGACCCCAAAAGAGATACATTGGTGAGGTATTTGCACAACATGAACCCAGATTCGAAGATGACAAGGGTCTTTTCTAGGGTTAAGAGATGCTCCATTAGTAGCTAAAATTTTTCTCGATAGCCTTTCGTGTGTGCTACACTCCTAGTGATATAAGGCTGATCTGATTTATAAGTAGCACGTACTTTTTAAGTAGAACATACTTCTTATAGAATCAATATATATTTACAATATAAAGAATAGTAAATTACTATAAAGTTACTAACCAAATTTCAGTTTACAAATACATACAAATACATCATTTACACAATATCTTGCACATTTAAGGACAAATATTAACAATTTAGGACAAAGTAATATCCACATGCCATCTGTCATAATAATGTTACTAAAATACCCTTCACTATATATCAACTGCTACTGTCGACAAGTAGCATAGTAGCACACTGTTGAGTAGCACAGTAGCACATTGGGTGTAGTAGCACACTGGTTGCTACTGCCAAGTAGCACAGTAGCACTCGATAAAAAGGTGCTTTTGCAATTTTTTTCAGACAATTGTCCGGAATCAAACAAAGTTGCTACTGTCGCGATATGAGACTTTCATAAAGCTGTTATTGTCTATTACTATCGACTCCACAGCTGCTACTATCTATTATTGTCGACTCCACAGCTGCTACTGTTAAATTTTACTACTCATCTGTAAATTTACCCAACAGTAGCAGAAAATTATCCATCCGACAAATCTCAACACCAACAGTAACAACTTACCATTTAACAGACCACGATAGCAGCAAATTATCCTTCCAATCTCAACAGTAGCAACAAAACAAGCTCTGACCACCATCATCACCATCGTCCCTTTTTTCTTCCCTCCTCTCTTCTCCCTACAGAAACCCTAACCCAAACCTGACCCGCCGCAGACCCGTTGACCCGACCGGATTTTTGCGGCCAACTCCGGCGGACCTAGTCGACAACACCAGTCAAATTCTTTTCCTCTCTTTGATGCAACCCCCTCCCTTTGTCAATGGATCGTGCCAATTCGAGCCGGGTAGTGAGTTGGAGCTTCGGCAGTGGGACGACGACGTCATCGAGGTAGAGCCATCGTCGAGCCTTGGGTTGAGAGAGAGAGATCTGAGGGGTGTATCAAATAGTGCCTCGATGTCATCGCCGTCGAGGACTCAATGTCATCGCCTTGGCCGTCGAGGCTTTGTAGCAGTCGTCATCGAGGCTTCGGCTTTGTCACCGTCGAGGCTTCGGCTTCGTCGCCGTCGAGGCTTCAGCTTCGTCGCCGTCGAGGCTTCAACTTCGTCGCCGTCGACGCTTCGGCTTCGTCACCATGGAGGCATCAGCTTCGTCACCATCAAGGCTTCGGCTTCTTCGCCGTCGAGGCTTTGGCTTCGTCACCGTTGAGGCTTCTGCTTCGTCACTGTCGTCTTCTTCGAGGCTTTAAGGGTGGCGTCTTCGTGATTCTCGTAGGAGAGAGAGACGTACAGATCTAGGAGGAGAGAGAGAGATAGAGAAGAAGATTGGTGGCATATTCGTAATTCTATTATGAAAATAGATATTTTGGTCTTTTTGAAGTCGAAAAATGGGTTGGGTCTGGTTTTATGGATTGTGGTCACTAGGCTCATGTAGTAATTTGTATAAGAAATTATGAAAGTGAGTTTTTTGTGTTTACAAATTTGGTGAGGTGCTGTTATATAATTTTCTCTATAAAGAAAGGTGATGATGAGGGGCTATGGTTCCTTTATTTGAAAAAAAAAAACATAAAAAACAAAAAAAATAAAATATTGTAGTTATAGAAATTTGAAACTTGGAAGCAAGACACCTAAATGAAAGTGACTTGAATTCGACGGAAACAGGTACTTCATTCTTTTAAAATGGGAAGGCCCATGGGGGAATTATGAACTGTAATTTATTATGTCATAAACTTGCAGAGTCACATCTAACATATGAGAAGAAAACAAGGAAACGGAATCGAATTGCGGCACCTGATGAGCAGAGGTCTTGCTCTCCTATTTAACATCATATAAAGATGATGATGATGATGATGATAGCGCTAGGAGATACTATGATCTATATATAGAGACAATGCATGACTGCTACTTGATCATACAGCTCGATCAGGTGCATATTTATTTCAGGTTCATATTAATTAGTCGTCACCTGCACATCAGCTAGCTAGGGTTAACACACACAGAAATTTCCTTACTTGATACAATATAACTGAGATGGAGTTTGAGGAAGAAGGACTGCAGCCGGTGAGCCCTCTCGGTCAGTACTTCGCTAACCGTGTGTTATCGGTATCAAATCTCGGTGTTTTGGAAATTGAGGTTCCAATCCATGAGCTTCCAGTTATGTCGTTGATTTCAAATGTGTTCCTCCCCATCAGCCCTCGCTTCTCCTCTATCATGGTTTTCTCTCTGACCGGCCTATTTTTGTTAACTTATATTAAGAATATATCAGCTATATATGAGCATCTTTCATCATTAGATAACACAATGCAATAAAGAGACATATGCATGAGTACGTGCATGACTGATTGAAATTAACATGCAGGTTGAGACAAGGGGAAAGAAGCAATGGAAAAGGGTTAGAGTGGAGCTTGAAGACCATGTTTACATCCCGATTTTCCCTTCCGGCTTATCGCCGGCATCATACGATCGGTATCTTGATGACTATTTATCAAAGCTAGCAGTTGAAAGACTTCCAGAACACAGGCCTCTGTGGGAAATTCACATCATCAAGTACCCAACTACCACTGCAGCCGGTACTATAATATTCAAGCTTCACCAAGCCCTTGGTGATGGCTTCTCTCTCATGGGTGCTCTTCTTTCCTGTCTACAAAGAGCTGAGAATCCTTCTCTTCCTCTAACCTTCCCGTCAAGAAAGAGGTCATCGCAACCGAGGAATAAGAATGGAAACTTTGTCACTAAAGTTTTCTCGTCCGTCTACAACACCATATCGGATTTTTTAAACAGCAACATGGAGGAAGATGATCAAACACCAATCAGATCGGGGAATGATGGAATTGAGTTCAAGCCAATTGCAGTATCGACTATGACGATTTCTCTTGATCGACTTAAACTAATCAAGAGCAGGCTCGGAGTGGTAAGATCAATAATCTGTCAACTAATTAAATACCCATGTTCATATGATCAAGAGCATGCTTAATTGCAGTTGTACCATTTTAATCAACTACGTACGTACAGAGATTTTGTTGAAGTCTTGAAGCTCATTTACAAATTTTCTTTGAAATATAAGTCGTAGGCAATTAGCCTAAGAGGTGAGGGAAGAGTTAGCCAGAAAACCTGTTCGATTTACCTAATCTTTTATTCATGCTGTCATATATATAATTTACTTAAAATATTGATTTCAATATGTATATTACAATGGTTAATAGACGATAAATGATGTTCTTACCGCGATGATCTTCCTGGGGACTCGACTATACATGCAAGAGATTAACAAAAGTTCCAGTGAAGCAAGAGGGACAGCAGTTGTTTTGCTCAACACAAGGATGCTGGGGAATTTTACCTCAGTTGAGGAGATGAACAAACCTAACAGCAAGTTACCATGGGGGAATCATATCTCACTCTTGCATGTACCAATACCCAAGTTATTAACGAACAGTGAAGAACAATTTCCAGATAATGCGCTTGACTTTGTCTGGAAGGCACAGAAAATTATTAGGAGCAAAAGACATTCTTGGGGTATTCATCTCACAGCTGGATTCTTGGAGATTCTCAACAAATTTGGAGGCCATGAGGTATGTAATATGGTTATTCTTTAGCTGTAAGATCAGATAATATGACTCGTACGTACTAAAATACAGACAGTTCTTAACATTTCTGATCTTTACAACAGAGAAATGAAAGGTATATATATATACAAAAATTACAAAATTATAGATTTTGATATCTAGTTGAGGAGATTTATATATCTGATACAAAGTAGTTTCAAATCGCTGTGAGTTTTGTTTATTCGTAACATGTAATTGGTACCGTTGCGTGCAGGCGGCAGCAAAATACATCCGTAAATCATTGAAGAATTCGAGCATGATAATTTCAAATATGATTGGACCTGTAGAACAAATGTCTTTGGCAAATTATCCGATTAAAGGCTTATACTTTCTGGTGTTTGGTTCACCTGAGGTATGTCATAATGACCTGAAATCGATCTGCTTATTATACGTAACGGGCTCAGTTAAATCTATCGGTGTAACACTCTAGTTTTATTGTTTTCACTATGGCCGGTATCCTTTTGCAGGGCCTTGATGTAACAATAGTAAGTTACATGGGAAAGGTGAGGATTGCCTTCAAGATGGAAAAGGGTCTTATTGACCCACCAAAGTTCAAGTCATGCATGGAAAAGTCCTTTGAAATGATACTCAAAGAAGGAATTCGGCGAACTAGCTTGCTTTAAATAAAAGAAGTTTAGTATATTTTGAAAAGGATATATGTGATGCCACATCATTTCTACTTTTGTGTTGACATAATTTAAGAAATAAATTTAAACCATTGAACATTTTAAAATCTAATAACTCACAATGTGAGTCAAAATTCATGTAAAATATGGTGTCCATTGATTTGGTTTCATATTATTGTTTTGTAAAGCATCTTTTCTCCTCTCTTATCAGTTCTCACACGCAAATGCTAGGGTTCCAACTTCTAACACATTTAAGAAATGAATATATATAATCATGATCAGAAGAAAAAAGATAGCAAATAAAGGAATACCTACCACCTCGTTATCCAAAAAAAAATGGAAGTAAATCAAATTATGTTTTTGTTAGGAAACTATAATATATTTGAGTTGTTTTTATTGATAAAAATCAAATGAGATATTTTTGCCTTAATTATTTGCTAATCAGTCATTTTTTCCTTCATTATATTGATAAGTACTTTTGGAAAATAAAATGATTTACATAAGTGAATTTTATTTTGAAATATAAGGTATAATGACTAATGAGCAATTACGAATACTATGTACAAAGAAAATAATAGGATGACTGAGATCTTTTAAAATGTAAATTTAGAATATGAAAGTATGAATTTAGAATGTTATCCTCTCTAGTGAAATTCCAGAATTATTAGTTGCCACATTTATACAATATTGCTCATAAAGACAGATCTTTTTGTACGTACGTTATATAGTTACACATCACATCACCAATCCACTAAACTCCATTTTCCAAACCATACGATCTCCCTCTCCTAGCCCTGCAATTGTCACCCATGTTGTTCTTTCTTCTCCTTCTTTTATTTGTTTCCTTGATTTTCTTGTTTAGGTCAACAAGAAAACTCCCATACCCACCAGGTCCAAAAGGGTTACCTATTGTCGGTAACATGCTAATGTTGGACCAGCTCACACACCGAGGGCTGGCCCAACTTGGCAAACTATATGGCGGCCTTGTCCATCTACAAATAGGCGTGCTACATATCATGGCTGTATCAACCCCTAAAATGGCATGCGAAATCCTCCAAGCCCAAGACAGTGTCTTTGCGAATCGACCCGCCAATGTTGCAATTGCCTACTTGACATACGACCAAGCCGACATGGCGTTTGCCAACTATGGCCCTTTTTGGCATCGCATGCGTAAAATTTGTGTCATGAATCTATTTAGCCGAAAACGGACCGAATCATGGGCCTCGGTACGTGAGGAAGTCGATGAAATTGTTCAGACTGTGGCGGAAAAAATTGGTTCACCAGTAAACATTGGGGAGTTGGTTTTCACCCTCACATGAAACCAGGGGCGGAGCCAGGATTATATATTAAGGGGGGCCGAGTTATAAAGTGAAAATATATAGTATTCAAAAATTAAATAACTGTATATTAATATATACAATATCAAAAGGTAATTAACTTTTGTGTATTGGACAGTTCAAAAAAAAAGTTACTAAACTGAAAACAAAATATGAAATTTAGAATGCATTAAATACATAGAGAAATAACTGAAATAAGTTAATCAATTATAAAGTATTTGTACATAATAGAATGATAAAAAAGAAATTATTCATTATGGTGAGTTGATTAAATATGATATGGCAAGAGTTGATTAAGGTAAGAGAAATAAATTGGATAAATTAAACTTAGTAACAAAAAATGGTGTTTATAGTTTAATAGGAAATGAATGGGGGTCAAACCTCTAAATTAGAAAGTTTTTATATCTAATTATGTCAAATTCCTTGATTAGTAAAGCCTAATACGTACACAAGTTCAAAAAAATTAAGGGGGTGCCATGGTACCCCTTGGTCTCAATATAGTTCCGCCAGTGCACGAAACATTACCTATGGAGCTGCGTTCAGCTCAAAATCGCATGAAGGGCAAGACGAATTTATGAAGATTTTGCAAGAATTTTCAAAGCTTTTTGGAGCATTCAATATGCAAGATTTCCTACCATGGTTGGGTTGGATGCATGGACAAGCATTCCAAAACAGAATGGCCAAAGCTCGCAAATCGTTAGATGTGTTCATCGATAAGATTATCGATGACCACATGACTAAGAAGCCTACTAAGAAAAATGGCATTGAGGCTGAGACAGATATGGTGGATGAATTACTCGCTTTTATTAGAAATGATGCTTCAATGGACATTGATGACTCCAATTCTGGCTTTGCCCTCACCAAAGATAATATCAAGGCGCTCGTAATGGTAAGTGCAGGGTGCATGCATGCCTATATAAAATCTCATATCATCTAATTTGTCTTGAAATTCAATTGTCTGATTCTCAATTTAATTTTTTATTTTCATGTCAATATATAATGAGTGCGGCTATTAGGACCTCCAAATTTACTTAGTATATCTCTCATTCTCTCTATATCTCCATTTTACTTTTAAATATAAACATTTGCTCATTAACTTCTTTCAAATTCCTAAAATAACCTTGTTTATGTAATTCACATGTATATAATTAATATATTACTCATTACACCTCTTATATATTCACTCACTATACCTCTAATTCTTTTTTTTTCTTTTTTTCTTTTTGCATGCGAACATCCATTCCCGACTTCCATTCTTTAATTTTTTTTCTTTTTTCTTTTGACCGCAAACCTCCATTCCCGACCTTGATTTATTGATTTTCTTTATTTTTTATATTTTTTATTTTGCATAAAATGTCACTAGACATTCATTTTTTGATCAAATTGTAAGAAATAATTTTCAATGACATCAATTTTCAAGAAAAGTTAATTTGAATCATGAAGAATACTATTCTCTTAAAAATTAAAAAAAAAAAAAAAAGGATTGTGTCTCAAATTTTATTTATCGATCATCAAAAATATGTTCTTACATAAATTATTCTATATATTTGTTACTTTTGTATTTCTATTTTACATTCATATACTATTTTTTTTTGTAAGTTTATATGTTTTTTTTATACCTTATGATGATAAATTATTTTAATAATTGATAGATTTTTGTAAAAATATTATAATGCTTATTTATTTATTTTTTAATAATTGATTTTTGTAAAAATATTTTTTCACTTTGTATATGCATGTGACATGTATGATAAGATAAATATATAAATGCTTTAATAAGTATGTGGTAAAACTAGAAAATAAAAATCAATAAGGAAAATAATAAAATGCATTAATCCATTATTATTGAATTAGAAAGTTTAGAGATAATAAATGTAATATTACCTTTTTTTTAATTAGGATCCTTAATAGTTATTGTGTAAGAGGATAAATATGTCATTTAAATATTCATAATAGAGTGATGTCAAGTTAGCAAATTTGGAGGTCCCAATAGCCGCACTTTTTTTTAAAAAAAAACTTTTATTAATAACTCACACACCCTACATATGTCGTGAGGTTTGAACTCATGACCTCAAAGTTGTCAGTTAAACACCTTAACCAACCAAGTCACAGCTCACTGACCCAATAGCCGCACTTATATATAATCTCATTGATGTTTTTTCTTTTTGAATTAAAGTATCTCGTTGGGGTTAAGAATGTAGACATATTTCTTGTAGTCACACGTCTTGGGGGTTAATTAGTATTTTGTTATTTTTGCAAGTAAGAATATGTGCGTAATTCTTTTGTTAAGTGCATTTTTAAACTTATGGCACTCCATTTACTCAAAATTAATATGTCCAAACAGTCATGATCACTTAATCAGTCATTGACCAAGAGATTTATAGTCGGTCACCCTTAGATATAAACTCAATGGTGGGGAGAATTATTTTTAAATAGAGTTGTTTTATTTTCAACCTTTAGATATAAATATAACAGTGATTAACCATGAATTTCTTGGTCAATAATTGACGAGATGAATAAACACAAGGGAAACAGAAAACAAAAATAGTACCACTAGCGGATTATAGATCTTAGCCGACGGAAAAATTAACTTCCGTCGGCTAAGATTTTCATAGCCAACGAACCTAGTTTCGTAGGAAGGGTGAAAAGATCCGTCGGCTATGATTTTCTTATCCGACGGAAAAGTTTGGACGGCAATTTCCGTCGGTTAAGTGAATCTTAGTCGACGGAAAATTTTGGACGGGAATTTCCGTCGGTTAAGTAAATCTTAGTCGACGGATAACTCATGGCGGTAAGTATTCGTCGGTTAAGATGTTTTAAGTCGACGGAAATTATTCCGTCGACTAAGAAAAATAATCCGTCGACAAAGTAAGACTAAGTCGACGGAAAATTCCGTCGGTTAAGAAGATAAAGCTGAATTATTCTCTGGCAACGCGCAGAAGGAATCTTCCGCTCAATTATCAACCCAGCTCGGCACAGAATGTATCATTCCTGCAAAAACCTCCTTCTCTATCACCAGCTCTAAATAAAACACCTCTCGCCATGAATTGAAGTTCAAGCAAAGCAACTAATCTAGCTAGCTAGCATTTTGATCATTGATACATATTCTTCAACCTTTACATTTTCGACGGAATTCAGTTCACCGGTCATATTTTCCGGCGACTCTCCGGCTATATTCGTTTAATTTGTATTTTTATTGTGTGTTTGTGTGTGTGTGTATATATACATATATACGATTAATTATATATATATGGTTTGATTAATATATTTTATATATATTAATTGTGTGTGGATTATTGATTATATATATATATATATATATATGCATGTATACGTATATTTTGTATATATATATATATATGGATGTATATATATGTGTGTGAATTTTTAATTTGTTGATTGTATATATTAATTTTGTTTATGCAAATCATATATGTATATATATAGATTATATTATATATGTTGTAGCAGAAAATGATGATGTTTATTAAATCAATGTATGTATATAGATATATATATATATATATATATATTATGTATGTGATCAACTTCTTTCGATCATTATCTTTTTTTATGTAAATCATGATGTGTATTAAATGATCGATATTTTGATGATGATATTTTCGTGGTGATATATTAAAACAATATTTATTTTCATTATAATATTTTCGTTTATGATCGATTATATTAAATTTGTGTTTGAGATCATATATATATTTCATTTTGTTTATGCTTACATTAAATTTTTTATTTTCAATTTGTGCTTAGATATATTTACTCATTTATTTTCGTGATGATATCGATATTTTCATGCATATATATATATATATGGTCTTAAATCAAATATTTGATTTGATGATGTTTTTGTTTAAATCAGTTATTTTCGTCACATTATGTTTTTGTGGTGAATACGTACCGTTGTTTACGTGAGCGCGCAGTATTTTTATAGTTAGATTTTTCATTTCCCCTTTTATTACAGGTTACAACATGGCCGACAGGAGCTGGATGCAGTTACATAGAGGGCATCCGCGATACATGAGAGGAATTTTTGAATTTATCGAGTTTGTCCGTGGCAAGACTTCTCCTGGACAACTTTTCCACATTTGTCCATGCGGAAAATGTCGCAACAGATCTGCCAATTCTGTAACTTTTGAGGACATGTATGTTCACCTGTCACAATACGGTATTTGTCCCAGTTATACCACTTGGACATGGCACGGCGAAGCAAGTGAACATATGCCCACACTTGTAGATATTCAAGCACAACGTAACCAGGGCGAGTCTTCCTCTAGTGCCAATTTCGGGGACCCTGGTGTGATGAATTTCTTAAACGATGCATTTCCGTCCGCCTCAGCATACGATGGAAGTGTTCCACAGGACAACAACAATACAACCTTCCCTGATGTCTCCCAGGTCGGCAGTAGTGGCTATGATAGTTACAACAAGCTTATGCAGCAAGCACAGACACCACTGTACCCCGGAAGTGAGCATACTGTATTGGAAACTGTCATGAAGCAGATGAGTATCAAAAAGAAGAGGAACAAAACCGTTGCTTGTTTTAACGATGACATTGCACTTCTGAAGGAGTTGCTTCCTGCTGACAACAACTGTCCAGAAAATTATGACAAGGTCAAAAGCATCTTGAGTGAGTTCGGTCTTGAGTACATCAAGATAGATGCATGCGTCAATAACTGCATCCTATACTACAAAGGTTATAAGGACGCATTTGAGTGCCCACACTGCTATGAGCCGAGGTATGAACCACACGCTCGTTCTAGACAGACAAACCCCATTCCTAGGAAGGTTCTTCGCTATTTCCCATTGGGTCCTCGTCTACAACGTCTCTACATGTCTTCACATACGGCCAAGCATATGAGATGGCACCACGAAAGGCACCAGCAAGAGCCGGATAGGCCTAGAGTAGATCCGGATAATCTCACACACCCCGCAGACGGGGAGGCTTGGAATCACTTTGACCGTTCATTTCCTGATTTTGCCTCTGAATGTCGAAATGTCAGACTTGGACTAGCAACAGACGGATTCAATCCTACTGGAGACATGAATAACTCTTACAGTATATGGCCTGTGATAGCATTTCCGCTCAACTTGCCTCCAAACATGTGCATGAGGACGGAGTATAATTTTCTTACTATGTTAGTTCCGGGCAAGTATTCTCCAGGAAAGTGCTTGGACGTGTACATGAGGCCATTAATCGACGAGCTCCTACAATTATATGAAAATGGAATCCATACTTTTGACAGGTATAGTCAGACTTACTTCTTCATGAGAGTAGCGGTTCTTTTTACCGTCAATGATTTTCCTGCTTACGGGATGATGTCTGGTCAAACTACCCATGGATACAAGGCGTGCCCTGTATGTATAGACGAGGTCAATTCCAGTCATCATGCCCACAGAATTGTTTACTTAGGATCCCGTAGATGGCTTCCACCGGATCACCCGTGGCGGTACGATGCACAAGCATTTGATGGGACTGTTGAGCATGGCCCGAAACCCGAAGGGAGGTCTGGTCAATGGATTCTGGATATGCTGAACCAGCACTGGTTTGGAATTTTGAGCAGCGCTAGGTATGTAAATGACCAGAATCCTCCCACCCCTGAAGAGTTTAAGTATTGGACGCACAGGAGTTCATTCTTTGAGTTGCCTTACTGGTCGACGTTGAAGATCAGACACAACTTAGACGTCATGCACATAGAGAAGAATGTTTGTGACAGCATCCTTGGAACAATTCTAGACATCAAAGACAAGACCAAAGACACCGCCAAAGCTCGTGCTGACCTTCAAAAGATGGGTATACGTCGAAAGCTATGGATAAAGCTAAACAAAAAGACCGGCAAACATGTAATGCCTCAAGCAGGCTACACGGTGGTTCCTAATAAGAGGTCGGAGATATTTAAGTGGCTTCGTGAGGTTAAGTATCCTAGTGGGTATGCCGGAAATATAGCTCGATGTATTAAGATGGGGGAAAATAAGATTATCGGGTTGAAGACCCATGACTGTCATGTTCTCCTGCAACGTCTTCTTCCTGTGGTCATTCGCCCGTATTTGCAGAGTGATGTGGTTGACACGTTGGTGGCTTTGTCCAACTTCTTTCAGAGGTTATGTGCTAAAGAGCTAAAAAAGTCAGAGGTCCGGTCCTTGCAAGACGATATTGCGTACATCATGTGCAAGCTGGAGAGGATCTTCCCCCCCACTTTCTTTAGCATCATGGTCCACCTCATGATCCACCTTCCTGAACAAGTGTTGCTTACAGGTCCGGTACAATATACCTGGTGTTATCCAAACGAGAGGTATGTATGCAGTCTATACTTTTGTCAATAAAGTCTCACATAACATGAATTTTTGCAATAACTTTTTATTTTGTAGGCAACTTGGAGATTACAAGAAGACAAACAGGAACAAACGTTTCCCTGAAGGTTCGATCACGGCGGCTTACATTTCTAGTGAGTGTGTAACCTTCTACAACACATATCTTAATGATGAACACACGGGAGGGGAATCTTCAAGAGGTGGAAATCAATTCCATTTATCAGTTGTTTCCGACGAAGTACAACCGTATGGCAGGCTAGGTAGGGAATACAGATTGAGTCGCGAAGAATTGAAGGAGGCTCATTGGTGCGTCCTTCAACATTGCGATGAATTGGAGGATTATCTGGAGAAACATTTGAGCAGGCAAAATGGGAATGAAGCCATTCACAAGAGAGATTTTCCTGACTACTTCCCGATTTGGGTACGTTATTCTTAAGTTACTTATAAATTTAATGTATTTCTCATCATTTTGTTTGACTAAATTGCGTTATTTTGCAGATGATGCATATTCAACAGAACCAACGTGAATTTTACGACCCCGAGCTGCACTGTTTGGCTGGCGGACCGCTAAAGCACAGAGCACATGCGGGATGTTTTGTTAACGGGGTTAAGTTTGTGACATCAGAACGAGATGATGGTCGCATCACTCAAAACAATGGAGTTATGGTTGAGGGCAAGTCTCACAACTACTACGGGGTGCTTATCAGCGTTATCGAACTAATCTACGGGAACCGTATGCCGGTTGTGTTGTTTAAGTGCAAATGGTTCAATACTGACCCAAATGTTTGCAGGAGTACGGTTATAGACCATGGTTTGTTATCAGTGAACACAAACACTTCATGGTATGAGAATGAGCCGTTTGTTATTGCCGCCATGGCACAACAAGTCTTTTATCTTGATGATCCGGCTATGGGTGAGGGTTGGAAAGTGGTGCAGGTAATGTCACATAGGAATATATGGAGTGCAGCTACATTGGGAGTGGATGAGGGTACGGAACCGAGCTCTGTACCGAACGAACCATATCAAGAGGAAACTCCACCTGTAATTCCCAATGACGTGGACATTCGCGTCAACGACCAACACGTTCCGGCCATTACAGGTTACATTGAAGTTACTATGCCCGAACCCGAAGAAGATGACGAATACGAGGACGAAGAAGATGAGGATTCAGAGGAATTCGAGGAGGATGATGATCTCGAAGACCAAGATTATGAAGATGAGTATGATTAAATTAATTTGGGGATGTAACTTAACTTTCATTGGTTTATTATTATGAATTTGCATAACTTCGGAGATCGATGTATTAACAATTACATTTTCATATATATTGATCGGAACACACTTTGCGTCAAATGTTCACGGCCTTTATTTTTTTTATTACTATTCTTGTTGCAGATTTTTATAGCCCTATTTAAGTGTCGTTTTGAAGACAACGTATACGTAGAAGCCTCAAACGCAAAAAAGTCGTGAAATAAGATATGACCGGAACGGTGAAATACGTCAACCCGTGAAAAATGAAGATATTCCGGTAAAATTTCGGTGCCGGTTGTTCCGGTCAACGAAATTCTCTTATTTCTACCTAGTGGTAGCCCTATCCCGGGTATTTATTTTTTACCAAATTTTTATAGCCCCGTAAGAGTCTCGTCGATTGGAAACTATTCTCAGTTGAAGGTCCGGCCAGATTACGTGATTTGGAGGGTCGAATAGCCGTTTCCGTCCGTTTAGGGGTTTGACCGCGCCGATTGACCGGACGGATCGAGCCCTTATCTTTGTCAGATGGAGCTGAATTTTTTCCCACCTACGTAATTCGTTATGCTGGTCATATCTGACGGTAGGTTTTCAGTTCCTCTTCTCCGATCACCAAACTCACGTTATATGTACTAATGTTGTATAACTTTTTTATACAAGTGTTGAGTTTAAGTGTCGTTTTGAAGACAACGTATACGTAGAAGCCTCAAACGCAAAAAAGTCGTGAAATAAGATATGACCGGAACGGTGAAATACGTCAACCCGTGAAAAATGAAGATATTCCGGTAAAATTTCGGTGCCGGTTGTTCCGGTCAACGAAATTCTCTTATTTCTACCTAGTGGTAGCCCTATCCCGGGTATTTATTTTTTACCAAATTTTTATAGCCCCGTAAGAGTCTCGTCGATTGGAAACTATTCTCAGTTGAAGGTCCGGCCAGATTACGTGATTTGGAGGGTCGAATAGCCGTTTCCGTCCGTTTAGGGGTTTGACCGCGCCGATTGACCGGACGGATCGAGCCCTTATCTTTGTCAGATGGAGCTGAATTTTTTCCCACCTACGTAATTCGTTATGCTGGTCATATCTGACGGTAGGTTTTCAGTTCCTCTTCTCCGATCACCAAACTCACGTTATATGTACTAATGTTGTATAACTTTTTTATACAAGTGTTGAGTTTAAGTGTCGTTTTGAAGACAACGTATACGTAGAAGCCTCAAACGCAAAAAAGTCATGAAATAAGATATGACCGGAACGGTGAAATACGTCAACCCGTGAAAAATGAAGATATTCCGGTAAAATTTCGGTGCCGGTTGTTCCGGTCAACGAAATTCTCTTATTTCTACCTAGTGGTAGCCCTATCCCGGGTATTTATTTTTTACCAAATTTTTATAGCCCCGTAAGAGTCTCGTCGATTGGAAACTATTCTCAGTTGAAGGTCTGGTCAGATTACGTGATTTGGAAGGTCGAATAAAAATTTCGGTCCGTTTAGCAAATAAGAAAGAATTTCTTTTTTTCCTAGCCGACGGAATATTATTTTTCCGTCGACTTGGACTTTCTTAACCGACGAATTATTTATTTTCCGTCGACTAAGATGACGAAAATTTTGGCGGTTTATCATTGCGCTTTTTTTTTTCCGCGAAAATTGAAATTTTCTTAGCCGACGAATTTCTTATTCTGTCGCCTAAGTTACTATAAAACCTGGTCGACGTTTCTTCTCTCTGTTCTGTTCGATATTTCTCTCAAGTCTAAACCCGATCGCCTCCACTCCGCTGCCGACGAGCTCCGATCCTCCACCCGACCACCACCGTCAACGCCACCACGTCCGACCCCCCACCTCCACCCCAACCGACTAGGACACTCACCTCCTCCACCCAATCCGAGCCTCCTCCACTCCGCTGCCGACGAGCTCCGATCCTCCACCCGACCACCACCGTCAACGCCACCACGTCCGACCCCCCACCTCCACCCCAACCGACTAGGACACTCACCTCCTCCACCCAATCCGAGCCTCCTCCACTCCGCTGCCGACGAGCTCCGATCCTCCACCCAACCACCACCGTCAACGCCACCAGGTTAGTCTCTTAAACTCTCCGATTTTCTTATTCAATGTTGTGAATTGTTTAGAAAGTGTGCATGAAATTGATAAAGTTGGTTGCTGGTCATGAACACAGGTGCACTGGTTTGGAATTTTATTGATAATCAAACATTGTTATTGAATATAATTGGTTGCTGGTGTTGAATATAATTGTTAGGAGGCAAGTCAATGTCGTAATTCCAGCAAAGGATGCTAGTGTTGAATATAATTGTTAGGTTGCTGGTGTTGAATATAATTGTTGGACATTTGCTGGTGTTGAATATAATTGTTGGACATTTGCATTTCACTTGCCGTATTTCTTCTTAAGCTGCTCATGTATACTGGGAATGTTTATGGTTTTCATCATTTAGCTGCTCATAAGCAGGCAGGGGCGGAGCCAGCCCAGTCTTGACTGGCTGGAGCCTAGAAAAAAAATACCACATCCCATGTGTAGCAACTGTGTGTTTAGTTCTTTGATTTAATTAAGGTTGATCTAGCTGTGTTTAGTACTTTGATTTTCTCATGGGCTACTGTGTGTTTGTGATTTGTGTTTAAATAGTACAAAATTGTGTTGGTGACCTTGTGATCAATGTGCATTTAGCTGGTTATGTTTGTGTCATTATGCTGCCGATTGATTTTGTTTTGTTTAAAGATGCCGATCATTGGGAAGAGGAAGCAACGTTCGGAGAGGGCTCAACAGATGATGGAGGCCTTATGTAACCAGGCTACTGCCGGCCAGCCCACACCTTTGCCGCCTGGAAGAGTACCACCAGGGGCTCCTCCTTTGCTCATCAGGCCGCCCTTTATATCATCCGATACGACTTCCACTATTGGGGCGACGACCGGAACCACTGAAGCGTCGTCCACATCGGCTTCCGAAACCAGCAGGCCCATTCCTAGTGCCCGCTGTAAAGCAAAGGCCCCCACTACAGGTAATGATATTTTTTAAATAAAATAATAAAAAAATCGTTTATTTTTTAAATTTTCTTGGCATGATTAAAAGGCTTAATTTTCTTGTAGTAATCCATATTTATTTAAAATAATAAATGTTTTAAAATAAAAAAATTATTATTCTTTTACTTATATTAACTTGAATCTTTTTTGCAAATGATACCTAATATTTTGTTTTATTTATTGTAGGTCCCCCACCGAAAAAGAAACGGGGTTTTGTGTGTGGAAAGGCGACGGAGGCGTTATGCAAGAAGCTAGGGGGGAAGATACCGATAGAGTATTGCCCTCGTATGAAAGGGCCTAAGGTTCAAGGGGTCAACAGTCTTTTGGTCAAGGACATTGGGTCGGCCATACGTAGCCTGGTTGGAACGAGGGCTAGGACGTTCCACGACCTTGAGCAATCGGAACAGTGGAAGGTGTGGAACGCATTGTCGGTAAGTACATAAAAATTAATTTACTTAGTTTGGTTTATTTGAATAGTTTTCAATTAATACTTTTGTTGATGTATTAATTTATTTTTATTTCTTAGCCATGGTACATGTGGGACAACAATGACATTGTGACGGTGAGGTGGATCATGGACACGGCACAGGCTAGGTACAAGGAGTGGAAGTGGCAGTGTCACAATGTCTACCAGGAGCATGGACCAGAAGGGATGCCGACGGAGTTCTATGGGAGGGAGGATGAGTGGGCCTTTCTTTGCACGCATTTTGAGAGCGACGCGTTCAAGGTATGTGTATATTGCTTTTTTTTTTGGGTGATAATGTTGACCACTATATTTTGGAGTAATATATTATTAATTTTGTTACAATAATATATTTTTTCAAGCATTTTTAGAATAATATATTATTAAATTTGTTCTTATTAAAAAAATTAAAATTGTAAAACTTAACATTGCCGACGATTATGCATGATGATTTTGTGGGTTCGGTTATGCTATTTATTGCCATGTTTTAGGTTTATAGAATAAAATATTATTATTTATTTTTTTAATAAATAAAAAAATATAATTACTGATATTTTATTTATATCGCGTATTAGAAACTCTCGAACGCGAACAAGAAGAACCGTGGTAAGAAGACGATGCACCACCATAGCGGTTCTTCTCCTATTGTCTACATCATGGAGGATCTAAGGAACAAAGGTGAGCCCTTGCCGATCATCAAGGGATTCGAGGCGAGTTATGTGAGACCCGGTGACGAAGTGGCCACCCAGAAATATGTAAGTGTATTTCCTTTAATTATTTAATTAATTATGTCTCTTTGATTTGGATACTTAGTATTAATTAAGAAATATGTTGGTGTTGGTGTTGGTGTAATTGTTGTTGAATTATGTGGTTGGTGTATTCCTTGGTGTTTTGTTTATGCAGGAGAAGATGCTTGCGGAGGTCGAAAGCCGAAAGACAGACTTGAAGAAGATAAATCCGGAAGCTACAGAGGAGGAAATGATGGAGATCATTCAAACACAACAAATTGATGTGTTGGATGCTGTGTTGGACAAGCGCAAAGGGAAGGAGATACGAGGGATGGGACGAGCAGGTGAGCGAGACTTGAGCCAGTCCTCGTCCGGTTCGACCTTGCGGAGTCGTGCTCCTCCAAATCAAGACAGGGAAAGGATTGAACGCCTTGAACAAGAGGTCCGTGAGTATAAGGAGCGGACTGAGCGGGCTGAGGCCGAGTCTGTGTGGTACCGTAATCAGTACACTACTGTTAACTCACGGATGGACCAGATCTTCTCTCGCCTAGGTCTAGAACCTGAAGGTCCGGCTCCTCCTCCTCCGCCTTTTACGGCTCCTCCTCATTCTTCTCCGGGTCCTCCTCCTCCTCCTCAGTCATCTTCGATTCCTCCTACTCAGTCGTCTCCACCTCCTCTTCCTACTCAGTCGTCTTCGGCATTTGTTGATGAAGATCAGTTTTTGAATTTTTATTAGTCAAATTTTAGTTTGTATGAACACAATTTTAATTATTAATGCATAATTTTTATATTATTAATGATTCGATCTATATATTTTAATATAATTATTTCTAAAACAACCGAAACAAATATCTACTTAATCAGTAAAAAAATTAAAAACCAAAACAAATAATAAATTGTGAAAAAACAATTCTGAAAAAAAAAAATTCTGACTCACCTTAGTCGACGGAAAATTGAAAACCCGTCGGTAAGGGTATAAACCTTACCGACGGAATATTTAATTTCCGTCGGCTAAGAATGAATAACGACCGACCGTTGACCTTCTTAGTCGACGACAAAGTATACTTTCCGTCGGTATTAGATAATCATTACCGACGTAAAAATTTATTTTCCGTCGGCTAAGAATAAACAGAAAGAGGACCGTATCGTCGGCTAGATCTTAACCGACGCTAATTTTCCGTCGTTTAAGAAACTGGAATCCTAGCCGACGGAATATTTCGTCTGGACAGAAGGAAGAATTTTGTCGTTTAGGTAAATGTTAATCGACGGAAATATAACCGACGGATTTTTTCCGTCGTTTAGGAAACAATAACTTAGTCGACGGAATAGTCGTCGACTAAGATCCGTCGATTAAGATATAACTTAGTCGACGGAAATATATGTTTCCGTCGGCTATTGTCTTAGCAGACGACGGTTAGCCGACGGATCTTAGTCGACGACTATTCCGTCGACTAAGTTCTTAGTAGACGGAATATATTTCTTAACCGACGGAAATATTCCGTAGGCTAAGAATCGTAATCCACTAGTGTACTGTTGATCAAAAAAAAATAGTCAAATTTATTTCGTACCCTTTCAGTCGATGAGAAACAAATTAAACCGTATACTTTATATATGAGTCTATGACAGAGTTCAATATGCAATATATTTCTACTTCTAATAGAAATTTTTGTTTCTCCAAAAATAAAATGAAAGTGCAGGATGTCATGTTTGGTGGAACTGAAACAGTTGCATCAGTGATCGAATGGACCCTTGCAGAGCTTATGAAGAGTACACAAAATCTCATAAAGGTTCAACAAGAGCTCGTTGATGTTGTAGGGTTGAACCGTAGAGTGCAAGAAACCGACCTGGAAAACCTAACCTACCTTAAATGTGCAGTCAAGGAAGCCCTCCGTCTCCACCCACCAATCCCTCTCCTCCTCCACGAGGCCGCCGAGGACGGCGTCGTGGCCGGGTACTCATTCCCCGCAGGGTCACGGGTCTACATCAATGCGTGGGCGATAGGGCGTGACCCTTCTGCATGGGACGAGCCTGACAAGTTCAAACCCTCAAGGTTTCTGAAAGATGGCTCCCCGGATTTCAAAGGGAATAACTTCGAGTTCATCCCATTCGGGTCCGGCAGGAGGTCATGTCCGGGCATGGCGCTAGGGCTTTATGGGTTGGAGATGGCTGTGGCTCATCTGCTTCATTGTTTTACGTGGGAGTTGCCGGATGGGATGAAGGCTAGTGAGCTTGACATGAACGACGTGTTTGGATTGACTGCACCAACAGCTGTTCAGCTCGTTGCTGTGCCACACTACAGGTTGAACCTGCCCGCTTTGAAATTTATAGATGGAGGAGATCATTGTTTGGGGAGGACTACGTACTGTTTGGTACTCTGATGAGAATCTGTTTCTCTTATATGTTTCAACTAATAATGTTTTGATTATGTTTTGGTTGTCCGAACATGTTTGGACTTGTTACTTAAGCTCGTCTGAAGATTAAAAGAAATTTGCTTATCTAATCACAAGTTTGTAAAGCTCGTACCGTCGACCATAATATCAGAAGCTTCTAAGTTGTAAGTGACCTAGCTACGCTCGCAAACGTAGTGCGTGTTACTCGAGTACATGAAATGATCTATGTAGTGTTGAGACTAGAGAGAATTGTGTAAAAGGAACAATCAGTTTCCTTCATTTATTGAAAGATAACAGAACCCGGAGCCATCAGAAGAGCCACCTATTGCCGCTGTAAAACAAACCGTCTCCGTGGCTAGTCCAGGTGTGGCAGAATACCAAGAACGTACTAGCATTGCTTCATCAAGTTAACAGCTTTGCCTTTGTTCATTTCAGTTACGTTCTTCTCTTGTCACTGATAGAGCTTCGGAGTCTGGAGTTTCTGATTATGGACTATGCCAGACCTATCGATCATGTCCACAACTTAAAGTCTTAAATGATGATTACGACGTAATTAACATTTATTTGAGTAAAAGTGTATATACTGTTACAACAAACAAACAAAAAATGGAAAAAATGTTTACTGTCACAAAAGGTTGGCAAAAAGAAGAAAACCTTTGCTTGATGATAATGTTACACATTAATTTTTAATTACAGATACGAGTCATACTACCAATTCAGGTACCGGGTTTTTAGCATGCTGTGTATTGCTGCTGAAATCAAAAACTGTTACTTGGACCTTCCAAATAAGATGCTATCCACGCTCTGTTTTATATGGTTGCCTACCCTATTCAAATTTCTAGCAACGCCTGATGCTACTAGGCCAGCATTCCTCTTAAACCTGCATATACAAAAGTACTTAGTTCTCAAGTCTATCGACAACAGCCACAAGTTACAAAGCTGCAAATTCCAACATAAAACCTACTGATAATTCTCCTTTTTGTGAACTAAAATTTTGATCTTTACCTGGTCAGGTACTCATCTCCAGTTGAATGTGGTTTGTAGCTTTGAGGTTGAGGAATAGGTCGAACATTGTCTGAGTAGGAAAGACACCAAACTTGATGAATATTAACATGAATGTTATAAGAAAACACAACTCTTTTCTTTTCATTTTTCTTTTCTGAGTAGGAGAAAATCATTTTTCAGAAAGAAAAAGAGGACACAGTAAAGATGACTTCCACCTAACAGAGAGTGCAACTAGGAAAGCACAACCAAATGCAGCAAAAATCAACTTATAAAATATTCAATAAACTACAATAGCACTCCAACTTGAAAAAATAGCAAAAAAAGAATTCATATAATCTAAAGAAACTAATGCCCATATGAAGCTAATCCCTCACGCCTTCAAAAATCCTTTTGTCCGCTTAGATATTCAGAAGATAGCCATCACAGTACATCTTCCCAACACCAATCCTTTCTTCTTCCCAACAAAATTGTGTTCCTGTACTTTGCTCAAGAGCCATACAATTAACTCGATGATCCATCTGAGCATAGCTCGGAACAGCCGATTTCAAGAGCTAAAGCAATTGGACAATGTAGGGGAAAAAAAGGAAAAAGAGAAAAAAGGTGATTCCCAATCTCAGCTCCAGGTTTACACGTCACACAATAGTGAGGGCAAGACAAAAAGGCCTTCTCTTCATCATTCACAGGTCAATAATCCATGGTAGCACCTGTGCCATAGTTAGTACCGAAGGAGAGGTACCTTGGTCTTCCAGATTACAAGAGTGAAGACAATGGGGTTCTCCATCAAATACTTTGAACATTGAGTTGTGCCCATTAAACATTTCAAATAATATTAAGTTATTAACAAGAAAAATTTCCCAAAAATTCTAACATCCACTCTCTCCTATCTGCTCTAAAAGGAACCAGCACTCTCACTCTAAATAATAGTGCTAAGAGTTCCCTCCACTACCAGGTTATTTAGGTCTGTTTGAAACTTGGAATAACTTATAGGAAAGAGACAAGAGTCGACACACATTGTGGCAATAGACTTACATGTATTATTATACCGAAATAATCAGTTGAATTCAGGAAAAGAATGAAAGAAAGCTCTCTCCCATACCCATCTCACGCAACCTTACTTTTCCTGATTTCCCACCATGGAGAAACTGAACTAAGCAGTCATGGAATTGATCCCATTCAATATATCTTTTAAAGATTTGTGACTCGAACATGGAACCGCAATATTTGAACCCCCACCTATTTTCTAATAATCCATATTTACTTCTAAGTACTGTTTTCCGAGTTGAGCCTCATTTCTTTCCGAATTCCACACCTCAAGACCACCTCTCTCTTACTTGAGTCACCATTTTTCCATTCACTAAACAATCAATTTCTTCTTCTTTAATCCTATCTTGTAAAATGTCCCATCAATCTCTCCATCCTCTTTGCCACACTAGCAGCAATTCAAAACAGGAACATGTACTGTAAACTGTTCAACACTGATTGAATCAAAGTTAGTATGCCCATCCTGATAAAAATGCATTTTTCACCATTGTGGCCTCCTCTCCACTTTCTCCACTAGCAGATCCTAAAAACTCACTGCCCTATGATTCTTCCCTCTTATAGGCAGCCCAAATTATTTCATTGGCCAATATCCTACTCCACATCCCAGAATTTAGGCTAACTCATGAGCTCTTCCTACACTGGTGTAATGCCCTACTGAACACCTCTCCCTATTAGTTTTCATACCAGAAAGAGAAAAAGAAAAACAGAGAGTTCATTAATGGTGAGGAATCAGCCAAGTTGCTTCTGGAAAGAAAGAAATTAGTGGCGATTGCAAATTGAAAATGTCATTAATCAGAAAATTGTCAATCAAAGAGAACCAAAGCCCTGGTCAAGAAGTGACTGAAGCCCAAACTAATAATGGATTCCCCTTGGTCTAGCATAAATAACAGCGGAGAATTTCAATGATTTCAAGCATCCATCATCCTTGTCCTCCAAAGAATTCCAAACCCCCCTTATTCTCCAAAACAAAACCGATAAATTACTCGCCAACAATTAGGATTCGCATACTGAAAGAGTTTATGCACCACTATTTTTACACTCCCGTACCTTTGAAACCATGATATAGTTTATCCCCAGTATACAAAAAGGTTTAAGTTGTCAGGTCAAGAAGCGATAGCTAGTATAAAGCTTTAGAGGCACTTGCCCCAATCAATACTGGAGTACTGTTCAATACCTCAAGTTCAAGGGTCTATTCAAAGATAAATGGTTAATTTTGAAGGTGACTGACAATTCTTACATGCACTCTTTGTAAAGATAATCCATACGTTATATGCGGATAACATTTGAAATACATGCAACAAAGAGATGCCGATCAACAGGCCTGTGAGCTAGAGATGTCGATTTGTGTTGGCTGCTGTAAAAGGTCTAGATAGAGTTAGAGATTAGTTGGACATGATGACTCTGATGCCAGGATAAAAAGTCATTGGCTTACCACTATCCTAAACACTTCAACTGTTGGGAAATGGGCATATAGCAGGTCTGACCTAATAACTATTATTTAAAACCTACCAAGCAGTTGTGTAGGCAAATGAAAATCAACCCATTGACCGGAAATTCCCAGTGACATTTTCTCACTTCACCAAAAGGTGAAATATACAACAACATTAAGAGTAGTGTTAACTAGAGATGCCCTTAAAGGATTTCATAAAAATCCCATTTGCAAATGAAGTCACCCACATACAACTTTCAAGAGTTTAACTACTTCACCTAGAAATGGTGGTAAAGAGACTGTTAGTTCACTCCATTAAGAGAGAAAGGTGAGGAGGAGAAAAATGGCCTTCTCCTTTGCACCATATCACATGTGAATAATCCACGTACATGGGGTTGTCAATCAAATATTTTGAATAATGGGTTGACCAACAATAATCCCAAACCCTCTAACATCCACTTTCTCCCATCTGATCTGGAAGGAACCGGCATTATATAACTCTGGGATAACTACGAGAATAGAGCTAAGAGTTCCCTCCACTACCAGGTTATTTAGGTGTGTATGAAACTTGGATCAACTTATATGAAAGTGATGCAGCAGAAAGCAACAGTTGTTGAGAGTATGATAAGGGTGGGTCCCAAGTGTTGAGAGACTAAGAAAACTGAGGTTTCAGAAGAAACAAAGGCTTCTTAGCCGTAGAAGGGAGAAATAGAACAAGGGAGGATAGGGCAAAAAATCCAAGGCACCAAAGTTTCAATAAGAATTAATTTTAATTCATTCCAATTAAATACTTACATACATAACAGACATAAAGAGACACTCAAGACACATGAGTAATCACCCTGAGATTTCCATAGACTCTTAAAAGCACTAGGATCATAATCATTCTTAATAAAACTGAAAATTAACCTGGCAAAACCCTTAAACTACCAAGGAGACTTCCCTTGGGAACAAAAAGGGTAGGGCTCAGTCTTTGGCTTCCAAATAGGTTATGTCTTTTCCAACCAATTTATGACTGCTACTTTAGAAAGAGATTATGGTTGACACACATTGTGGCAATATACTTATCATTATTTGGAAATAATCAGTGAAAATGAGGAAAGGAATGAAAGAAAGCTCTCTCCCTGACCCATCTCTCGAAACCTTACTTTTTCTCCAATTTCCCACCGTGGAAAAACTAAACCAAGCATTCATGGAATTTATTGCATTCAATATATGTATTAAAGAGTTATAACTCGAACACGGAAGCACAATATTTGAACCCCGCCTATTTTCTTATAGTCCATAATAACTATCAACTGCATACTATAGACAATCTCTTTGCTTTCATCCCATCCTGTAAAATTTGTCATCCGTCTCTCAATCCTCTTATCCACAGTAGCAGGGATTCAAAACAGGAAGACAAAAAGATTTGGTAAACTGCTCAACGCTGAATGAATCAAAGTTAATCTGCCCGTCTTGATAAAAATGTATTTTTCACCCTTGTGGCCTCCTCTTCTCTTTCTCCACTAGCAGATCCCAAAAATTTGCTGCCCTAAGATTGCATCCTAAAGGCAACCCCAAATATTTCATTGGCCAATTTCCTACTCCACATCACACTTTCCCAAAATTTTGGCCAACTTATCAGCTGTTCCTATATGAGTGTTAATGCCAGCTATCGAACACCTCTCCCCATTAGTTTTCATCCCAGAAAAACAAAAACAAAATAAACAGTCAATTACTGTTTAGAGTTCAGCAAAATTCTGGAGAGAAAGAAATTCGTAGTGTCTGCAGATTGAAAATGAGAATACTAATTTCAATTTTCTTGTAATCTTTCCTTCTGATTAATGCCTTTCGGATTATTTGATTAGAAGTAGGCTCCGTGTGGCTTTTAGGGAGAGAAGAAGTCATAATCAGAAGGAAAGATTATAGGACTTCTGTTCAGTACCTCACACAGATATTTGTTTGAGGGGCTATACAAAGATATATGGTCAATTTTGAGAGCGCCGGCAATTCTTATATGCGCTCTTTAGAAGGTAATCTATACATGATATGCCGATAACATCTGGTGATGACTCTAAAATCAGGATAAATTTTATTAGCTTAACACTATCCAAAAAGCTTCAACTGTTCGGAAATGGGCTAACCATTATCATATAGGAGGGCTAACCTAATAACTATTATATATTTAACTCACCAAGCACTTTGGTAACAAAATGAAAACAACCCATTGAAACGGTATTCCCAGGGGACATTTTCTGACTTCATTCACCAAAAGGTGAGTAATACAAAAAGATCAAGAACAGTGGGAGAACAAAGTCTGGTGTTAACTAGAGATGCCCTTAAAGGATGTCAGAAAAATCACACTGCAAATGAAATCACCCAAAACACAATTTACATGACCTAGTAATAGTACTATAGTAGTTAAGAAAGTATAAGTGCACTCCTTTATGAGAAAAAAGTACATGTGCACCTGCATAAACTATAGTAAAGAATGTGAGGCATGCAGTTCACTTTCAAGAATGGCTAATCAATTCGGTTCGGTGTTCAGCTTGTTAGTCAGATTAGTTATATAGCATGAATTACATCTAATTCAGCTATTTATGATGAATACGAGAAGAATAGAGCACTTTAAATGAACGATCATGCACTTCACTTTTGGAACATGGATTTAAGAACATATGACAAATTTAGTATCAGAGCCTAATCAACATCAAGAACTTATTGAGATCTTCGAAAATAATGAAAGAAAAATCTCACATACCTTCACTTTTACGAGCAGGAGCAGGAGAATGAGCCTGGCCAGCGGGTCTTTTGTCATATAATACCTAACATAAGCAGAATCAATTACAGTAAGAGAACGCATAATATAACTACGTACTCAAATTGGAGTAGCATGACATTATGAATTATTGAATGCCAACTCTGAAAGGTTTAGACATTTATGCTCCTACAAACTAATAATTACTAAAATACACAAAACAGAAAGCCCCCATTTAGTGAGGGGGAGAGATTGTACCAACAGAAATGCCAAGTCTGATTCGAACTACACATTTTTGCTCCTAACCCTGGTACTTACCAACAAAGTCACAACTAGAACTAGAAGCCCCCGTTTAGTGAGGGGGCTAAGTGCTCTAAAATAGAAGAAAAATCCCCACCCATCTTCCTTCATGGGAGCTGTTGCAAATTCTTGCAAAATTACAATTGCATTAGTTTCCAAAGGCTAGAAATGTATTGGAAGAAAGGTGCCACACTGAAGAACATTCAGTACATATGATATTTATACAACCACAGAAGTTTCAAACAACTTTATGCATACAACTAAAAAGCAAACAGCACTTGCAAATGAGGAAAACAAGAAATAGAAAGAGTAAAGATATAGCACCTCAAGACCAACACAAAATGGCAATTCCGCTTGTTTATTATGCAGATCATTTGAATCTTTCCTGTCTAAGAACACCGAGTAACCTATGCACCCATACTTAAAATCCGTAAGGTTGCGATCAGCTTTTGAAGCTTCCAACTCTGTTTCTCCCACAATGAAGCTGGGCACTGGCAATAAACACACAAATAAGCACATGTCTCACATATATCTAATAAACGAATGATGTCCCACTCGCAACACAAACACATAGACAGAAAACTAAAAGAAATCACTACTTCAATAACTCTGCACCTCACAGGCTATGGTCCACAAAGATTAGAGCTTCATATCACTTTCGAAAAAAAAAAATAATTAAAACACCAGATGAGCCAAGTAAATGTTCGAGCAGTATCGGGGCACAGGCATCAATAAAAGTTTCCATCTTTCATGTATTAGTCACATTCAAATTGCAGATATTAAGGTCAATTCAGATGATGCATTAGACTCTATCGAATTTCAGAAGCACAACATCATAACACAGAGTAAGATCAACCATTTCGATGAAAAAGAAATCAACTTTGAGCTTGAGAGAGAGAGAGAGAGAGAGAGAGAGAGACCTTGATTGAGAGTTCTGTAGAAGCCAACGCAAGTTGGGTACTTGGATTTAGATTTCTGTACAGAAGAGTAATAGAGGCAGCCCTTGCAGGATCTTCCCTTTGTTGAACCTCGGGTCTGATTAGGGTTAGGATTAGGGTTTTGAGGCAAGCCGTCTTCGCCTTCCTTATTTTCCATCTCTCTTTGTTTAATCGGTATCGGGATATTCCAACATGAACGTTCCTTTTGGTTTCAGCCTCTTTTGGTTTTGCAGGTCTGCTTTTCATGAACTTGTTCCTTCAGCTTTCACTTGGGATTGTTATGGACGTTGGATGCAAATCAGACGGATATGGAAATTAGGAATCAAATAGGTAGGACCTTAATTATGTAATACTACATGCTACATAGGTTTTGAAAATAATACGGATCTATTGGTTCTATGAGAAATCAACCTTAAAAATAGGGATGTGAAATCTACACACTGTTTTTTCTTATTTGGTAACTTAAATTTTGTTTTTAATGACTTAAACTTGTCATTTTGTTAATGTATTAATCAAAAAAAAAAGAGGGTGTGTGGATTTTAATGTAAGATGTGTGAATTTCACATCCCTAAGAATATATGGTGTTCAGTGTCTAAAAAAGAAAAAAGAAAAAAAGTATGCAAAAGTTATCACCCTAGTATGAAAAGGTTTCTCCCTAACACTGATGTACTTCCACAAGCCATAGAATCGAGTTGCAACATACCGCACCCTCTGCCTAGACCTTAAATAGATATGCTACACATCACCGCTACTGGACAGGGTGTCCGAGAAGTCCATAGTCCCTGCAAAACCTTAAAGTCCATTTGAAAGCCTAGAAGCTCTAAGTTCAAACTCGAAAGCCATCGGAGGAAAAGCTTCCTTCACCGGATCTGTTATGAAAAATATGTAACTTAGCCATTATACCTTACTGATACCAATCTTATCCAGATGATAAACCTTCCCTAATGTCACACCCACCAGTTTCATGACATCCTCTGTGAACAGGGTCAACGACTATCCAAAGATCTCCACCCAAACCGGTTATGAGGTAATCAAAACCTGAGCCGCATCACACAAATCATCATACTCCCACGCCACAAACTATGACCTCATTCCCATAAAACCAGGCTAGGGGCCACTGTTGATCACATGTTGTGATCCTCTGCATGAGTGAACCAAGTAACAAAACCCAGTATGACAAAATAAATATTGGTCGAAGGGAAAAATAGCACAACGCACATGTGATAGTACGTGCGTGTTAGACTCTCCTTGAAGTACTCTACACTCCTCTTAATCCTTACATCAATCAAAGAAGTTAAGAACGTCTTCGCATTCCTATGTTTCTCACATGTTTTTCATATGAGCCTTAATTAGGTTGTGATTTGAGAAATAAGTTTGTCCTATTCCTCTCAGACCTTACTTGAATCTTGAGGAGAGATTGATGTTTCTCACAAGGTATCGTCGTGTTTCCAATCTCACAAGGTATCATCGTGTTCCCAATGATGAACACATAACCAGTTTGGGAACAACCTACAGATACCTAACATCATTAAAAACCAACCAAAGCATCGTTTGGTGTATTGGTGTTAGGGATTTCAGTTCAATATCTGCATTCTCTTTCGTCTTTCTATAGAGATATGATGAACCCAAATCAATGTTTCATTTAGGTATCATGATACATTCTTTATACCTTCCAATGACACTGCGTTGGCGTTGAACTAAGTCTAGTTACAAGTTCTTTGAGAATGCAATATCCGGTCTAGTTTTATCGAGGTAAGTACAATATTGCGCCTATTGCACTTTAGAGAAGGATTTTCATTTCTCAACCTTTCTTCGTCATCTTCCTTTGGATGAAATGAATCTTACTTTACATCCAAACATCGACTGATCATTGGGAGCGCTAACAGTGTGCACTTCGTCCATGTAAATCGCCTGAGAATCTTTTATACATATGCAAACTGGTGGATCATCAGGCATCAAAACTAATATGTTCTAGATATCAATTATGTGGGGATCAAGATGAGACAGAGTGTGGACAAACCACGAAAATTCTTGTCGTTTCCGTAGAAATTTTTCTTATCTCCCCCTAACGACGGGAAAACTGTTTCATCAAAGTGACAATCGGCAAATCTAACGGTAAAGAGATCGCTTGTAAGAGTTCCAAATAGCAGATAACTTTTAGAGGTTCATATCCGATATAAATACATATTCGTTTATGAGGACCCTTTTTTTTATGTGTTGTGGGGGCGCAATAGACACATATGTTGCGCAACCAAGTATGCGTAAATCTCAGGTTCAGGACCAGTTACCAATTGATACACACGAAATGGTTGGCTAGCAGTGGGTATAAAAACAAATATGTAAGGTTGCGCACAATAATACATAACGCTAGGCAAATACATACAAGTTTGTGCCCATAAATAGTGTCTTACCCACCATCTATAACCTTGCTATGGTGGCTTATGCGAGACCATATTGTATATACATATGGGGTACAAATCCTTTTGATGTGAACTCTCAACATTGACAAGTACGTCTTATAGACTTGATGGTCAGGGTGGTGATGAGCCCTTAAATGTATAATATGCGCTAAAAAAAATTAAATGCAATATTTCTTATGGACAATTATTCGCTGTGACCATTGTGTCAAAACGTCCTCGAGAACCATAAAATAATTTAATAATCAACATTTCTGGTTGGATAAGGTTTTGATCTTGTTTTTGCTAAAGACAAGCTTTATAAAACGAGTGATGTGCCTTTGAACTAAATCAATGAGGCATAATGGGAGGGGGGTTGCGCATCAGGTGCTTTAGAATGCGATGGTTGCATTTGAGCAGTACTAGCTAGGACCGGCCAGTGTCTGGTGGTTAGACGGTGTCACCACCTTGCAGTGTGATGGACTTTTGTGCTATTTTATTATTCATTAGGGGATCTTCGTATGAATTCTTCAAAATACGAATCTTCGTGTCACGACCATGGTGTTCTACGTGGTCATGTCAAAGCCTGTGTGAGTCAGTTTCTCACATTTCATTATAGTTGGACTAATAAGATTCTTTAACATATGTTTCCTTTCACATTTATTTGAGGTATTTCCATTCCATTCTCATAATGGGTTTTCATATGATAATCGTTAGCATGAATTTTTTGGAACTTTAACAAGGTTCGATTGGCTCTTGTTGCAAACAGAGCTTATGTGACTTTAATTTGTGAGTAGTCTCACAGTCAGCTAAGCATTTGATTTCTTCTTGATATCATCTTTACAAGTATATGAGAGTGTATGTAATTCAAAAGATAAACCTCATATACTTGAGTATTTCGATTTAGGGTTTATAAACCCATATACTGGGTGCGCTAGTGGAGCACCGAGTTAGAGGGTGACAATGGTAGAAAATAATCTTGGGTTTTTCGTTTTTTCTTTTCTTTTCTTTTCTTTTGGCCAAAAAAAAACTCAAAACGTAAACTAGAGCAACGTGTTTAATAACGTGTAAAAATAAAATGATAATTGGAATGGTCTACATCTCGTTAGATATTCTTTTTATATAGAGGTGTGATTACAACGATAATTACAATAGACATAATAACAATAATGACTAATTGATAGTTGATTGAGCGGTTACATCCGTTGATCACTAATTCTATAATCTATTCTGGTCAGTTACTTTGACCAAGACACACAAAATATTTTTCCTTCAACAATTAAGCTATTATTGCGCCCATTTATACTTATTATTTCCCTTTCTTCATCATCTCTTATCAAAAATATGTATTAGAGTTCGATTTAGTTGAAGTTGGTAAAACTTTGGTAAGTTCCACATCGCCCTCCAAGGTGAATATGGTGAATTTACTTTGTACCGGTGTTTTTTATTAAGTGCTAATTTTTCATAGTGTACAAAAACATGATCATCAGTTGAATTGAACGACAATTAATAAACATCATTTTCTTTATCATTGATGGCGATTGACTAAATCTCATACCCCATTTGGAGAAACGACATAAAATTTTGTAGCATTTAGGAAATTCCGTCAACTTAGTATGATTAGTTAGTTCAGAGCAATGTTTTAAAAAGCTTTAACTAACTAACTATATATATATTTCTGGAAAGTACATGCACACTTTTGATATATATGTATTCAGAGAGTACGAGCAAGCTTGGAGTGGGAGAAAAGGGAACAAACAAAAATGGAAGGCTTATTTTACCTGCTAAATAACCACACATATTAACCATACCCATTTTAATTCCCGGACCATATATGGCATGGATTGGGTTATGTGTCGTGTGATATAATTTTGAACACTAGTCAGCCACATATGGATGCCTTATCAAGCTCAGCCACACTAGTCAGACATTGTTAATCTAAATTAATTTGATGTTCATCTTCAACCAAATGTTTTATCATTCAAATTTTACAATATTTAATTGTTTACATTTTTTTTGTTTATCATATACATAATTTCTTATTATATTATAGTTTTTATATAGTAGTAAAATTACATTTAACACACATTATTAATTGTGTCGGTATAATTGAGCATTTTCTTTTCGTTTAAAAGACTGGACATTTTGATTGAAACAAAAAATTAAGAACTGAAAATCTACAACAAACTGAATATGAATGCATGATTTTGCAGAAAATTCAAGTAAGTTGTTGGATAGAAATAAGAAATGAAATAGGTGTTTATAGGAAAAAAAATTCCAAATTGACTGTTACACCAGCTAACCTGCTACAATTACTAAAAAAAATCTCAACAGCTAAATTTTCAAACGACTGAAATTTGTGTCAGTCAACAAGTGGTTGACACTTCTAAACAATTTCAAAATTGAACCACAAAAGTCTAAATTGATGAGTGGGACCAGCTTTGTATATAGTTTGGTTAAATAACCATGCCAACTTTAGTTCCAAATTTGGAGCCAAAATGAATAGTTTGGAACATTTATTTAAAACCTAAAGGTTGCATCTCACCTATTGTAGATGAGTTTTGTAAAAAAAGTTCTAAATTGCAGCCATCCAATGGAGATGAGTGGATGGTTGTAACTGTTTCTGGTAGTAGGGAAATGAGTGGGGAAACTTCTTCCTCCACCGATAATTCTCATGTTTTGTAACCTCTTTCTTTCTGAATAAATTCTGTTATTCCTCTAAAAAAAAAATGGAGATGACCTTAGTGTAGTTGGGTATGAGTCATCCCAATGTATGCATCTTTTGGTTTAATCGAATTCTTACCATTTCTCCCAGAATGGTTATACATTTCATTCTTTTTGGGTCGTTTATTCTTCTTACAAATATTTTTTTTTTCAGTAATCACTGTTGCATCATCATCATCATCATCATCTCTACTAACAAGCTTTGATGCATATTTGAATTTTCTTGATCTTTCCTTCTTGGACTCTAATGGAAAAATGTGTTCAGCCGAGAAAATATGTTGAGATGCAAATATTGATTGAGGTGTGTCAATATTTGGTAAACCGTTGAATATTTCTTGTTTTGGTGAGGAGTCTCACAAGACAAAGTGTTCTTGAATTTGAGGTTTAACATAATTATCAGCTAGATGAGTCTAAGAATTGATATTTGAGGAGTTCAAACATGTAAAATGTTCTTGACTTAGAGGATTGACATAAGTGACATCGACATCGGTATGAGGGTTGACAACTGAGGAGTTCTAGTAGACAAATTTTTTTAACTTTGAGGTATCGCAGCCTAAGTGTTGAAAACATTGTCAGAAACTAGCATATAATCTTTGTATTGGAAAGATTCAAAATCAACCATTGGTTGATGGCGGAGTACGTATCTGCTACATGCACTTGTCTTTTGTTGATATTTTGCATAACTCTTTTAACCAAGATGGATAAAACCACCAAAAAGTATGCATGAAAAAGATAACAGTGTGGTAGTCGGTAAAACACAGAAATAGTGTGAATGAAGAAGAAACAGAGTGCTTGGACCTTAGATTGTTTTTTTTTGTTATAGTTTGTTTTGTATATTCCTTGTGAATTTATTTGTATTGTGACGTATAAGAAAAATTTAATGGCAAATTACTATTAAATAACTACAAGTTATGTGTATACATATATTTTTGATTTAGTATTTTCACATACCTCATTAACTGAAAACTCGCCCCTACTAAATTAAAATCATACATCTGCCATTGTGTGAGAATGATCATTTGGTTTTGTTTGATAGTTAACTTTTATATGTGTTAGTTTTTTGGTGGTCAGCTTAGGATATAAGAGCAATTTTAACAACGCTAGCTACTTTTTAGTCAAAGTTTAACCAAATTAACCAAAAGTCATTTTGTCTAGACAATTTAGACGTACGTATGCATCAAATCTCACTTAAGCTAGATTTGAATATTAACATTTTTTAAGAAGATCAAATAGTTAAAATGTATTTATGAATTACATAAATAACGCAAAATCCGCTTTAAATAATTGAGTCTCATCCTGCTCTATATATACAAGAGCAAGATAACTAAGGGTCTGTTCGGTATTATCTTGTTTTGCAAAACAGTTTTCTGTTTTGCAAAGTTAAAAACACATGAAATTCACGTTCGGTACATTTGTTTTGTAAAACAGGAAAAACAAGTTTCAAAATACAACTGAAAATATGAATAAACATAGGAAACGCCTTTTTGTTGTTCTCATTGTTTCCTGAGAATAACGCATCATGTTGTTGAAGACTTCGTGGATCTCAATTTGCCGACCTCCATTATTTGCCCACTAAACTGCCTACCCTCTTAGTTTTTTGACATGTGTCATTTTTCTTGACCATGGTTAAACAATTATAATAAATAAATTTCTTGTTATTAACATAATATTTAAGTTTATTACTCTCTCCAAAAAATATGATTTTTTTTTTCCGGTAACTAAATTAGATTACATTCAAAGATTTTCATTTTTTTTAATCAGTTTAAGTTTGGAATGTACAAGATTACATTGTATAGTATAAACTTCACAAACTGTATATAAATATGGTTACCAATAGGTAAGCCAATCAACTTTCATAACGGGGGATTGGTTTGGAGGTCCTTTGTTATGAGTCATTTAGTTAGCACACACCCTTAGGTTTCTAAGGACACCCTCATCTAATTTGGACCATCTGGCAGCTATATTTGTTTTATGTTTTCTTTTAAATACTGTAAACATTGCCCTTCAGAGATCATCAATGAAAAATCAGTAATTTCTATTTCTTAGTATTTTAGTAGATTTCTCTCAATTAGGGTTTACAACCCTAACATTTGGTATCAGAGCTCTTGCTCTGGGCCTCATGGCTAAAACCTAAGAGTGTGTACTAACTAAATGACTCGTAACATCCTTTACACCTGAAACTGTACGACGACAAAGGAAAACCGAGTGAACTAAACAGCTCATCGGTGGTCACCCAAAAGGGTCTTTTGAGAATGCTCTCTAAGCATAGAATAAGCTCCAAATCAGAATTGATAGCTCCATTACCGATCCGTAAAATCTTGATGTCATAATTCTTTTTACCACATCTGTCACATGTGCCTTTGTGATGGAAGATTGTGATGGTAGATCACTCTGCTGTCGGGGTGAGACATGAAATGGGCCTCCCGAAAATTGGGGCATCGCCGTAGGCAAATGGTTGTTTTCTCTATAGAGTTGCATTCATGGCAACAAATTCATAGTGAATGGATCAAGCAATGATTTTCCCATGAATTTGCGCCTTGGCAAAACGGGTTCCTCCCTCCGGTATGGGGAGACACAGAACTCGCGAAGAACTAGAACAGAGGATCAGGCGCCAAAACAGAGGATCGTCCACTGCAAGTTCCATGACAGTTGGGGACACAGAACTCGCGATTGCTACCAGCTATGCGAGCAAGTCCAAGACTGGCTAGATCTCAAGTACATTCGCTTTGAAGAAAAGAACGACTTTTTGATCACAATTGCTGACATCGCCAGCGCGCTATAACATTGGACCTATCTCCGAACGCGGGCCCACGCGAACCGCCAGGTCGAGACCGCAAGAGACCGGAGAATGACTATACCGTGCTGGCAAACCAAAATAGGAACTGCTACCCGACAAGGGAGTTAGCAGCCAGACCTCAGCCCGATCGACTTTCAAGAAAGGATAAAGGCAAAGCTACCATGCAGGACGATACACCGTCCCCAGCTGACAACTATCAACCCATGAGTCTCAAGACTTGCGAAGAGCTAGAACAGAGGATCAGGCGCCTCGAAACCTTCGTCCAATCACACTAGACTAAGGATATACCTTCGTCCCCAGCTTCAAGCGAGATGGACATATCCGAATCTGGCAGCGAGCACCAAGACAGCGAGGCTTCAAGCCCTCGACGAGGTATCTTGACCGACCCTTACATTCCCCCGACATCCAAATCAACGATCAAGGAAGGGATTTGGTACACGCAACAAGGGGGCAAGCCGATTACCATCAGCAGATCCAAGAAGCAGAAGCTATAAAAGAAGTATGGCAGCATCCTGCGCGCCTTGCGAGCTGCCGACGATGGCATCATACGACCATCGCAGCTCGCGCAGACACCCGATAGGATGTGGAGGGAAGCTGAAGGCTTGCTCGCTCTACTCCAAAGACCACCTGTCACGCCTCCACGTGTCTGTGCTCAGGAAGCAAATGACCCCACTCCAAAGGTGAATGTCTTCTGTCGCCTCACCGTACCACCAAGATAGGATCCGCGCCCCGCTAGGCATAGACCATCTCCTGAGCCAGAAAGGAGAAGGGATCCACAGCTTGCCCGGCACAGGCCTTCATCAGAGCCTGACCAGAGAAGGGAACCGCCCCCTCCACAGAGGCATAGGCCGTCGCCGGAAGCTGAACGTCGTAGGGACCCGCTGCCTCCACCAAGGCGTAGGCAGTTGCCAGAAACTGAAAGAAGACGGGAACCACCTTCCCTAGTGAAGCGGAGATCATCCACTACCTCAAAGCACGAGCCAAGGCATGAGCCGCCTCACTCATCACGTCCACAAGAGCTTCTTTGCCATGAACCTGAGGCAAAGAGGGAACCATCGCGACCAAGTCAGCCCCGGCCACCGGCCAGGCACGAGCCTCAGGTCTCAGGTCCTCCTCCGTCTAAGGCAGATGACAACACCAAGGTCCCTCTAACCGCAGACGAGTAGCCAGCTGAAGGCAAGCAGCCCTCGACCAAACTCGTATGGTGACCACGGCAGCCAGAGGATATCTCTTCACCAGGGGTCGAAAGTAGTACCTCTAGCCCTAACCTCGCGGAGCTCATGGCCCAATGCTTCAGAGAAAATTCACTGAACGAGGAGACTCATTCCGAGCCTCTCATTGAATTGGAAGAAGACCAAACTGAAGGGCAGGGTGAATCATTTCCTTGTAACTTGGTCAAAGTGGTTGTATGGCTTGCGGATGAAGAGGTCAGCCCAACAGAGAGCGCATTCGCTATGCTTGAAGGATGACTCGGAAGCATTGAGACCTCAATGGTCCCGGTCCGCGAGCAGTTCTCCTTTCAAGTCGGAATGATGTTCTTCATCTCTGAGAGGTATGCTCTCCCGCCTAACGCAACATGCATGGTAGATATTCTGGATAGTAGTGACAACGTCTGTGACATATCCCCGCCATGCGATAGCGAGATGAGTCCAGTCCTGGGGGAACCCGTGAGCGCTCCTCCATTAGAAGCCACATGCAGCATCACAAGCATGTTGACTCTGACCTTTTCCACTCCAACCCTAGACATGGCCACTCATATGAGGCCATTGTACATCACGGCTGAAGTGGAGGGGATTATGATAAACAAATATTGGTCAACACGAGAGCTGCAGTGAATGTCATCAACACCCACACTATGGGACTCCTTGGTATCCTGCGCTCAATGATCCAAACTACATTTTTGACAGTCAAGAACTTCACTGGATAAGTTTCCAGAACTTTAGGTCTGTTATTCTTACGAGTCAAGGTAGGACCATCATCACGGGTTTACACATTCTTAGTCGCCGAGTGCGCTTCATCTTATAGCATGATCTTGGGCCGCGACTGCATCCACAGAAGTTTTTGTATACCTTCATCCATGCACCACGAGCTCATAATCGGGGACAATGAGAAACGTGAGGCGGTCCTCATCAAAGCAGACCCGCATCCTTTCTCCATTTCCGCCAACTTCAATGATGCTCGCTACTACAATACCTACTTGGGCTCATTGGAAGTCCAAGGCGTTGATTCCAAATGCCGCCCTATGGGGTCATGGCCTCCAACCTAACGCGATGGGGACTCACTCAGGCGAGGGATGACTTACAACGTCCTTACACCATCGCGGACCATTTCCAAGCTTCTGATGATTAGTACATCCTCAGCAGAAGCACGCAAAGCTGGTGAGTCCCTATGTGAGAGACTCTTTTCATATTAGGCGGAACGCGAAGCCTACGACAAGGTCGCCACTATGGAGTATGTAGACGAGATAGTGGACTATACCGACACCGAAGAGGAAATTATTCAGTTAGCTCTCGCTGCCTTGGACGACACACCACCTCAAGTCCACGACCCCACCTTACAAGTTAAGGTAGGGACTACAGAGAAGCCTTTATTACTCTTCATCAATGCTAAGCTAGCATGACAAGTAAATGAAGACCTTCTCACCTTACTACATGAATATAGGGACTGCTTCACCGAAAAATACGAAGACATGTCTGGCTTATCCCCGGACTTAGTCTGTCACCGTCTGCCTACTCATCCCGACAGACGTCCAGTCTGCCAAGACGGCATATTCATACGAACTGAGACCCAGATCGCGGTCAAGGAAGAAATTCAAAACATTCACCGATCAGGTATCATTCGTGTGGCCAAGTACAATGAATGGTTGTCCAACGTAAGAAGAACGACAAAATGCGCGTCTGTGTTGACTACAGAGACCTCAACAACGTAACGCCTAAGGACATATATCTCATGCATGTTGTTGACCTCCTCATTGACGCGGCCACGGGGCATGAAGTGCTATCCTTCATGGATGGAACTGTCAGATACCATCAGATCCCCGTCGCTAAAGAAGATCGCCACAAGACTGCTTTCCGTTGCCCGGGGTTTGCAGGCACTTTCGAGTATGTTGTCATGCCATTTGGACTCAAGAACGCGGGGGCAACATATCAGCGCGCCATGAACCTCATCTTTCACGATATCCTAGGCAAGCTGATCGAAGTCTACATAGATGACGTAGTGGTTAAAACCAAGTAACGGGGGACACACGTGGAAGACCTCCGGCAGGTCTTCATTCGAATGCGGAAATATCACCTGAAGATGAATCCCGCTATGTGTGTTTTCTTCGTAGAGGCCGGTGATTTCCTAGGATTTCTCATCCACCAACGAGACATCGAGATCCCCAAGGACAAGGCGTAGGTGGTCATAAGCGCATCGCCTCCTACAACCAGAAAAGAGCTCCAACAATTGATCGGGCAAATCAACTTCCTCCGCCGTTTTATTTCAAACGCGGCAGGGAAGGTTCAGCCTTTTTCATCTCTTCTCAAGCTCTAGGGGCAACCGAGTTCATATGGGAGTCACAACACCAAGAGGCCTTTGACCGAATCAAAGACTATCTTACCAACCCGCCTGTCTTGGTCCCCCCTCACCCTAGTGTTCCGCTTAAGCTCTATATCGCCACGGCTGATTTGTCTATTGGTGGACTCTTGGCACAAGACGATGAGAACGAAGTGGAACATGTCGTTTACTATCTCAGCAGGGTGTTAACCGATTGTGAGACGCGCTACTCTCCAATGGAAAAGTTATGTCTTGCCCTCTTCTTTGCTGGTTGCAAGCTCCGCCACTACATGTTAGCCTTTACCACAGTGGTGATCGCTCAATCCGATCTCGTCAAGTACATGCTTTCCCGCCCTATCCTACATGGACGCATAGTTAAATGGATATTGGCTTTATCTAGATTCTCTTTGCAATATGTTCCGCAAAAAGCAGTTAAAGGACAAGCCATAGCGGACTTCCTCGCCCACCACCCGCCGACCGAACTGACGGCATTCCGCAAGTTAGAGTTCGCCGTAGTCTCTCTTACTCCATGGACTTTTTACTTTGATGGCTCACGCACTGAGTTCGCTGGAGCTGCCGGGATCACCATCGAAAACCCTGCAGGAGACCGGTTTTCTTACTCTTTCCAACTAGACTTTAAATGAACAAATAATCAGGCATAGTACGAGGCGCGCATCATCAGACTGGAAATCTTGTTGGACTTAGGAGTCCACGAAGTTCAAGTCTTTGGCGACTCTTTATTGGTTGTCAACCAGCTTATGGCGAAGTTCAAGTGCTTAAGTTCTTCTATTGAGCCTTACTTGCGAAAAGCCTTTGACGTCTTAGATCGCTTTGACGATGTTCACATTGAGCACATTCCGCGCGAGTTCAACTTCGCGGCGAATGAGCTCGCGCAGATTTCATCTGGTCTTAGCTTGCAAGATAGAGTGCGCGAACGGCTTCTCAAAGTTGAACGGCGAACTCTTCCTTCTTTTTTTACAAGGGGGCAGTATAAGGCATACGCTTTTAACGTCGCTGCTTTAGATCCTATCAATGAAGACTGGCGACTCCCGTTCATCGCCAACCTCGAGCACCCTCAAGATGATACTCATTCCCGGCAAATGCGGTTTCTCGCCCTCAACTTTGTGCTTCGCAATGGTGAGCTTCGTCGGCGCGGCGAAGACTGTAATGACACTAAGGCTAAGCGGCTTGTGCGCGAGGTGCATTCCGGCATTTGTGGTTCGCATTAGGCTGGACCAAAGATGCATTGGTTAATTCGTCGCCACGGTTACTATTGGCCTTCCATTCTCAAAGACTGTATTACGTTCGCCAAGGGATGTCAGGACTGCCAGGCTCGCGGACCTGTGCAACACGTTCCAAACATTTCATTACAACAGATCATTATACCATGGCCAGGCCGAGGATGGGCGATTGACTTTGTCGGTATCATCCATCCTCATTCCTCCGAGCAGCATAAGTTCATTATCGTAGCTACCAATTTCTCTACCAAGTGGGTTGAGGCCGAGCCACTCAAGGTCGCCTCCGTGACCGCGGTTCGCAACTTTATCTTCTGCAATATTATCTCCCGCTTTGGTATCCTGGGGGGCAGCTTTCATGGCCGATACTGTAGTCACATTCCTCGCCGGCTATGGTGTCAAACTCCTGCATTCGACCCCCTATTATGCACAAACCAATGGTCAGGCGGAGGCAAGCAACAAAGTTATCCTCGGTATCTTACGCAAAATTCTAGAGTTGAACCCCCGCGTTTGGCATCTCGAGCTTTACCATACTTTGTGGGCCTACCGTACCTCCAAGCGCGGTCCGATAGATATCACCCCTTATGCTTTCATGTTTGGCCATGATACCGTCCTTCCCCTTGAGGTTCATGTCGCCTCGCTTTGCGTCCAGGAACAGCACCAGTTGTTTGGTGACGATTACGTTCATGCCATGTGGCAAGAGTGGACAAAGGACCTCCGAAGTCTCACGCATAGGCAGAACAGCAGGCGCAAGGCAGAAGGTGCCCAAACTATTTGTCCTTCCAAGCTGAGGATTGGTCTAAGAGTACATTTTGAAACTCATCAAAGCAAGCAATGCGAAGGGGAATTGGTGGTTTCGCTTTAAGCAAAGATAGAAGGATGAATAGAAAAGAAGCAGGATCCATGGCGAAGAGGCAGAAAAACTTGGTTGATATCCCAAACTCGGCTAGTGGATTCTCTTATAGAAAGAGGGGACTGACTCTTGTTAGCATGTGTCCTGCATGCAGAACTTTGCTCCGAGATGTGGACCTTGAAGATAAGGTGAACATGTGATCCTATAGTGATTTCCTACTTCCCAAGTAAAACAGTTGCGTAGAGACCTTTACCCAATCTCAAGGGAAGACTAGTTTTGGACATCAGCAGTTTTGTTACTTAGTGAATGGGTTCACATGAGGGCAACATGACAAGCTAAGTAAAGCTGAACCAAAGTCTCTTAAAGTTTCATTTACAGCCTATACACGCGGGGTGTCGAGATTGGCAAAGTCCGTTTCTTTCATCGGTTCACTTCGTCATTTCTTATATTTACCAGCGAGATAACATAGTTTGCTTCACAGTAAGTAAAGAACCCACTTAGATAAAACCGAGTCGTCTCGCGAGGTGTTTGGGAATGCATACCTCAAAGTTTTCGTCTTCCGCGAGATAAGGTTGCAATGTTAGAGTCTCCCAAATCTTGTAGCGTCGTGACATGTTCAATAAGGCATTCTCGCTTAGTCTAAAAACTCAAGGCCTAGGGGGCAATGTTTGAGCCAAAAGACATTTCTGTCCAAGTAGTATGACTCCGTGCGAACTACACAATTCGCGCGCGGAATGGACTTAGGACGAACTACACAGTTCACGCGGAATACTTAGCTCGCGTGAAAAATAGACCACACGAGTTAACTTCAGAATTCGCGTTCGGAATGGCTTCCTCGCAGGGTAGAGAGCTAGCGCGGTTCGCGTTGACTTCACACGGACTACACAGTTCGCGTGCAAACGGGGATTCGTGCGGACTACACCATTCGTGCGCCGAATGTACTTCACGTTAAAATCCTAGGCGAGGCGGAATATATCAAGACGAGCTGGCGAACTGGCTCGCGTAGGAAACATTCGCGAGAAAGTAACAGGTGGAGTCCCCGCGCACCACTTTAATCGTTGAAGGCTTTTACAAGTCTTTGACATGTTTCGGGCCAATCCATGTGGCCATTTTAATATAAAAAGTCCTTCTAAGGCCCGCGAGCTGCAAATAGCCCGCGAGATAGAGGCGAGCCTCAGTAGCTCGCAGGATGGTTTGAGACTGAAACACCCCACGGAATAAGATTGTTCCTAAATCCAGTTCGCATAGGAATCCACAGATTGGCAGCACGGAAGCAAAGTCTTATGCGGAATGGAGTATGCAAAATAGACATGTGTCACAAGCTGGTTGGTTCGCGTGAGCAAAATAGTGTCCTTGTGACATTAGGGTTTCAAAATCCAATTTGGACTATGAATACCTCTTTTCTGCCGCAAGTCGAGCTTCTATATAAGGGGACTTAAAGCTCCTTCTACGGATACAATCAAATCTCTCAACAAAATACAAAACTGCAAATCAGTTACCTCTCGAGCAACCTCGAAACCCTAACCCTTAGTGCGCCGCCACCTTAGTTTCAGAGCCCTCCTGGACTCGCCCCCGATTCTCTGACCTCACTTTGTTGCTCTGCTCGCGATATACACTGAGTATCAATAGCCTTGTGCTCGTAAATTTCTCCCCTGATGTGGCACCTGGAAACCCCTTCCGCCTGATCAAGAAGTCAAGCGCACCCTACTACTCTTTCCTCATCTGCGAGGTGGCACGCCCGCAAAAACCCCTCACTCTTTGTTCGCAAATAACCTCTGCTCCGCTCGCTGAAGATCGTGACCAAAACAGGAACTTCTTTATAATTGCAGAGATATCTATGTTGACAAGGAAGGTTTTTGATGGATAGTGACATTTTTCTTCTTACACTATCATGAATGAGCAGTAAAAGGAGTAGTTTTGCAAATAGTGAATTGATCTTTGACTCTTTCACTTAAGAATGGAGAAGTCTCAGTCACCTACAACTGTAAGATTGCAGAGTGCCCATGTCAGGGGCAAAAAATATTACAAGGAAATCTTTATCATGACTACCTATATATATAGGAGCTCCATGCCATAGGGCTGGCAAATCAAAACAAAGTATTTTCACCCTTTGATTGAACTAGTGGGGAACTGGGTGCGACTCTACTACAAAACTGTATTTTTTCAAAAACAAAAACTTTCACAACGAGTCATATTTTATTTTTTTTCGGTTTAGACTCATGTGAGTGTGGGTCGGTTTAGCTTTTTAATAAATAGCATTCTCATACATGCAGACACTTTATATGCAGATTTTTTTCTAAAAGATTACATTTTATATGCATTTTTTTTAATGTGATCTCGTACATACCTTCGATTTTTTTTTTCTTTCAGTCTCCCTGAAAACTTAATCAGATTTTTCTTAAGTATTTGCTCATGTTATTGCGATTGGTAGGTTGGCTTTGTTGGAAGCAATCGAGGCGAGGCTGGAGAAGGTGGAGGTTTGTTAAAAAAATAGTAGTAAAATATGACCCACTATGAAAGTTGATTGGCTTACCATCAATCAACACATAAAACGAGTTCAATATTTCACTGAAATCTTCACTACTTTCAAAGTGAACAAATTCGAGTTCAATCCCAGACCAATTTTGATTTTGACCGAGAACAATAAATCCAAAAACAAAGTAAATCAGACAATGAAACGACAAAAAAAAAATCTAGAAGAGTGACGAAACAAAAACCAAATTATATTTTGATACCGCGAGACGTAATTTCACAGAGGAAGCAAAAAAGAGCGCTCTCTTTTCCTTTAATTTTCAGAATTTTTATTCTTTGTTAGTTTTATCTTTTTTATTTAGCATTAATTGATCAATTAGATCTAGAAAAACAACATTAGATAACCATAGTCAAGAAAGAGGACACATGTCAATAGATTAAGAAGGTGGACACTTTAGTAGGTAAATAAGGGTGGTCGGCAAATTTGCTCCCGCATTGTACTATTTATTTTTTGTTGTTGTTATGTTCATCACATCTTCTGTACTATTCTGTATGATCCTTTTACGAGAATGGCATCCATTGTGCTACTTTGAGGTCTCGTCTTCCCCAGCATATGCTTCTTTCTGTTATTGCAGCATAGTTCCCACTTAGTAACTTCAATATATACTGGCTTCTGCCATGCGTTCATTTCTGTGAAGGGTTCATATGAACAGAGGATTCATTGTCCTTTCCTCTATGCAACTTGTTCCTCTCCATTGTGCTCACCAAACACACGAAATAAATCAGTTTCCTTTCCCGAATTCATCAAAACTGCAACCAAACTAGGCCTTACCCACATAACGGAGTAGATATGCATTGCTAAAACATGCCGATGTTTTTCTTTCATCATCTTATCTGTCCCAACTTAGATAGTTAGATACGAAATAAAATTAAAAGAAGTCAAAAAAAGGCTGCCTAGTTTCCCAATCCCATTGGAAACTTTCAAGATTCCCCTGGTGTTTATTCAACAAGCAGGACGGCACAACACATAAGATCTACACTTCTACAATCTTAGAGGCGCAACTAATATCAAAGAGTACATACATATCAAAGTATATAACCAGTCAGTAGTGCTAGGGGAAAACAAGCAACTAAATATAATTTGCAGTTTCTAATGGTATGATCACCATCCCAAACTTGGAATGTCGAAACTTTTACGAAAAGACACAGATGACATGTAACTACTAACTAGTCATAAGGTGATCCCAACCAACATCCACTGATCTACCAAGACTACACTTTCTATCATAAATAAGGATTCTACTTGCTAAAAGGAGGATAAAATTAGGCAAAAAACTAAACTGCCGCCATTATAATAGATTGGACAGAGGCTTAAACAAAAATAAAAATTTCACCAACAGAGATACTACTGTACATTATTACTGCTCTGCTGCTCTATTAGTTCCAAAACTTTTACTGGTCAGGGTGTAGATAATCACAGGAAGCGCCCTTTTTGCAGTGCCCACTCTCGTAGTACCTGCACACCCTCCCTTTGAACGGAGGCCTGGAAGAACCTCCTCCCCCTCCACCACCAAATGATGGCTGTCTATTCCAAGGTTTTCCCCCACCAAAACCAGAATCTCCACCATGAGAAGTGTGATCCCTTTGTTTTGAGAACCTATCTCCATTCTGAGTTTGATTTGCAATGGGAGCAGACCAACCAGAATTTGGATTCCCAAGTGCCGGCCCTTGACCAGGTGGGGCCCAACCCGGGTTAGCGCTTACAGATGGCGGTCCTTGACCAGGTGGAGGAGCCCAACTGGGAACTGCATTTCCACGTACTGGACCTTGACCAGATGCCGACCATCCTGGACCCTGACTAGGAGGGACCCAATTCATGTTTGTATTTCCTGGTACTGGTCCTCCCCAAGCCACGTTTGAATTTCCGGCCACTGGCCCCCATCCAGAATTTTGACTCTCCTGCCCCATTCTTGGCACAGCACTTTGGTTATCAGGAACACTTGAGCCCCAAGGTGCCTGAGGTTGTGCTGGAGGCTGAATGTATGATTGATTACTAGGAACTGGCGGTCTCCAAGCATCAGAGTTTGGAACACCAGACAACCCTTGTGCTGGGAAATTTCCAGTTGAGCTTCCTGTATTAACAGATGAGGTACCATTGTTAGTAGGAGGCCAGTAACCGTGGGCCAGAAGTTGGGCAGGGACATTAGTAGCATTATTTGGTTCTATCTTTTGGGATGGAGCACCTCCCCAAGGTTGAGATTCACTTCCAGGTACTGTACCAGAACCCCAAGCTCGAGTATCACTAGCAGTAGTACGACTAGTCACTGACTGAACAAGATTTTGCAGATTTGAAACAATGTTTTGCACATCAGGTAATGGTTTCATTGAGGCATTGGCCAATACCAGTCCCGACACATTTACCTGACCATGCATTTGAAGAGAATTAGGTGCTGCCGTCATACCAGGTAGAGAAGTTGAATGATCATTTCCAGAAACTCGCATTGCACATTCTGGAGTAAGCACCGCATGAGATTGCACCACTCCATTGCCTCCTGGACTGGCTGACCAATTATTCTCATAAGCTTGCCTCTTTGCCCCAGTAATGGGAGTTTGAGATGGAGTAGGCGAAGGAAAATTTGTCGTACCCCATCCATCTGAGGAATACTTGGGAACCTCAACTGATGATGAAGTACCCCTGCCTGCGGAAGAATTAATTTCATGAGCTCCCCAGCTGCCTCCTTGGCTTTCTGAAGTCTGCTGTAATTGAGCTCCTTGAGCTTTTCCAGAAATTGCAGGCATCAGATGCGAATCATGCACCATTTGAGCCTTTGGAATTGAAGGATCTTTCTGAAACTTACCCACCAATGCATCAGTTACTAATATAGAATCTTCTTGTGTATCGGTGTTCTTCCACACTCTCAAGTTGGGAGGAAAATAGCCAGTGTTATTCCATTTACGCAGCTGTATCATGGAAAACGGCCCCTGGACTTTCCCAGATGGATCCTGATAATGCCAAATTTTTTCAGTTATATTGGCCCCAGATTGTGCCACTCCCAAGGAAAGAGGTGCCCCACTATTTTCTGGTGCACCAACAGGAGGGGCTTCAGATGGTACCACGGATTGTGTACTCCTACTACCTGTCTCTAGACTTGATATATTTTGTTTGTTTTCCCAGTGGTTTGTTTGTGGTGTTTCTCTTCCTTGACCCCATGTATCATTCACCATGTCACCAGCTCCAGTTGAATTCTCTACTTTGTTGAAGATTCCTTTACTAGACATGCTTCTGCCGAAGTCACGATTCATGTTGGAGAAGTTCCTTGACCCACTCCAAGAATCATTCAAAGAAGATCCACCTCTTCGTGGAGAAATTGGTTCCCTCCCCTTCCTGCCAAAGCCAGATCCTGTGGGCCTAGTATAACTATCTGCATGAATTGAAAGCTATGTCATCATTCAATAATCAACAAAAGAGTTGCACTAGCGAATTTAAGATAAAATTTCATGACATGTTGAAAGGGACCTTGTCTCTGATCACCTCCTTCATCTTCATCTTCCTCAGACTCGTAACTTGGATCCATATTTGGATCTGCATGTATTTCTAAAGTTTCCTCCAGTCTACGCTGGCGTTCCTCAGGGGTCTTCAAAAGCTGCAACTTCTCTACACATTCTCTAAGCGTGAAAGGAAGTTAAGGATTACTTCTCAGCTATCACTCATCTTGTTAGATATCAGATATAACAGAAACATCAACACTTCAATAAGAAAAAAAAAACTTAAGTGTTTCTTTCCCATAAATGAAGCAAAAAATAATTAAATACACAAAATATTTGTATCATTTTTAAAACCAAACAAACATGCAGAAACAATATTATCTGTGTTAGGCCAAGTATTTAAGAGCAGGAACTTGAAGCATGTAACAGTTCTGTCATGCATCACTGAAACAAGCTCAGGAGTTGCATAGATGGTGCAAACCTGACTGTGTTGGTATACCCAGGGGCATACCAGAACATATCAGTTTAGAGTCATCAATAGACAGCAAATGGTACCAGTATAGTGAGTTTACTAATAAGCCAACAGAATGTAAATTTTCTTAAATCATAGTAGATGGGTCACATTGGTTGCATATATGTCAGATTTCCTAGCATACTAAACCAATTTAAAGCAACTGGAAAAAATAAGGAAGGAATAGAAAGCCCTTATGAAAGTAGGCAGCAGACTTCCAAGTCACTAGTATCTTTTTATCTTAACTATATAATAGTAACATACGAAAAAAATCAACCTGAATTTAGTTTTTTCTGTTTACTAACATGTGGATTAGATCAACCCAGTCCAAGGCCACAGCCTTCAAAGACCAGCAGTTATACCACAGGATCATAATAAAATTCAAATAAACAACTCAAGACCTTTAGAAAGAACGCAATGGATAAGCCTCCAAGTAAACAGTCCATTGCACCCACAAGAAAATATATTTAACTTGAATGATAAGGATATTCTTTCCTACGGCCCTTTTCACTAGCTCGATCACAAAGGTGTTGAAGTCGCACCGTTTCCGTTTCCAACCACTGTCAGAACAAAATAAATATATAAGGCAAAAGATAAAAAAAAATACAGGAAGGTAATACAATGTTATATGGCATACAAGATAAAGAACACTCTAACCGCTATGGAATTTAAACAATAAGATTAAGAGTCTGGTCAGCATTAGCCAAAAGCTATGTTGTCTCTAAAACAAGAGGATAAGAAGAAGCTAGAGTTTACTAGATGACACCAATTCTCTCTTGTCTTTTATTTTATATTTATGAAACAAAAAATAAAGTTATTAGAAACTGGAAAGAAAAAATAAAATAGACCAGTCAAACTGTGAATGTGGAAGATCCACTATGCTTTTTTCTTCAGGTCTGGAAAAGGACTACACCAAGAAACAGCATATTTAACACTAAGAACCCAACTAGAACTACAATGTAGCAGCATTTCTCTCCAGCATAATTATGTATACTGAATGCTCCATGTATGATACATTCGGTCATCTAGGACCATTTTATTCCTTTCCCTCCACAAAAACCCACAATATTGCCATCACAGATCATCCCCTGTTCATCATAGATCTCCCAAAACAATCCCCTGTTAATCATAGATCTCCCAAATCAATCCCCTGTTCATCCCACCAAATATTGTACCTCTCACAGAGTAATGTCTATATCATTGTTGCGTCATGACAAAAAGCTAATGTCACCCTAGATATGTTATGTCTGGGATCTCTTCTTGCAAATACCTACAACAGAAAGTACTTTTTGATAGGAAAAAAAATTCTCTAGAAAAATAACATGAGCCGCAACAGAATACAATACAGAAACTAAAATAGCAATCATGCTACTCCACCAAGAAACAGAACACTTATGCCTTTCTAGGACATTACAAAACAGCAGCACTAAAAATACCAAACACTCCCTAAACTCTGAAAAAATAGACACCCATAAAGATAACAAAAGAACCATTTCCAATACATACTCCATATCCTCACCCTTGCTATCATCATAAATCACCCAATAAACCTTTTGTATAAAATCTAGAATATTCCAGTCATAAATCAGCCAATGCCTGTTTCATTCCACAAGAAAAGCTATACCTCACACAACGTAACCATCTTTCTCGGATATCCTCATGATGAAGAATAAGATGTAGACATGCTACGCCTCAGCTCTCTACTTGCTAAAAGCCTAAAACCTAAGATAGCAATTAGTTTTGCAATAGGAACTTTACAAAACATATCTGTGGGTGCTATCAGAATCCAGCAGTTGTCTAATCTCAAGCTCAAGTAACGATTCGCTTGAAAGTATTAGTTGTAAACATGCTACGCCTTAGCTATGTTCTTGCATGAGTCAAACCTTCTATAGCAATTAGATTGTAATAGGAACTTTAAAATACATATCTCAGAATCCAGCAGTTGTCAATCTTAAGCTTAGGTCTTGTTTAGCTTGCAGGCACATGCCCCAACGTACAATTTTATACATCTCCCATCATTTTATATTTATATTTATAATATATAGATATATGAGAGAAAAGAAAAGTTCTATAAATAAATTTCAATGTTAACTGACTTATGAAGCTAAACAAGTCAAATTATGATACTTTTTGAACAGCCTCCCTCAAGATGAGCTGGGCCAAATATGTTCAAGCTTCAATTAAAATTAAGGTAAGGAACCTCTACATCTCTACCATTAAGATATCCATTCAAATTGGAGTGTTCAGCTATACTTGTAACCAACCTTATGACAAATTTATTATATGCTATGGGTGACAAACACAAAATAAAATACTGCAACCTAGAACCTCTAACCAAACCTCAAAACCATTTTGATGAAAGGCAAGAAACAGATTACCAGCTTTGGGATACTGCAGATGGTGATAGCAGATATGTCAAACAGGTTTCCCCTTGACAGATCAATCTCCCAGACACAAAGGAATATTGCCTAAAATAAAGTTTAATAAAAAATAGAATCTTGGTAGTAACTCAGGTAGGTAACTATCAAGACCCTTTATTTAGAATATAACTAAGAGTTAAGTTTCTGGTGTGAAAAGTGAGTCCTTACAACATTTAAATTTAAATTAAAAATGATAAATAAAAAACGTAAGACCCACCCCCATGCATCTATCAATAAACAAACCTAAACGGGGAGGGAGGCTTGATGTACTGGGGATACAAACATTCAGTGCAGAAAGACATGAACCGGCTTCAAATTTTCTCTTTAACCTTTGCAGCAATAGCATAGTTTTCTTAACAGGCCAATCATCATGAAATTGAATAGACTAATTTATATAATAGCAACCTTTAACATATCTACAGCTACACTTTTCCTGCAAACTGTTTCTCCAAATCCAGAAAGTCATATTATTTAAGACCTCTTGCAGAGCGATCAAGTTAATGTACCGTATCACCTCCTAACACAACTCAGACATTTCAAACACTGAAACAGCTTTTACATTTGCAGAGACAACTTTAGTCATAGAGAGTAACTTTAAGCCATTTGAGTACCATCCATACAGTTTCTCAAATATAGAACTAATTCGAATAACTGATTCAAATTTCAAAACAAAGTAGAAGATAAAGCCACTCTTCATTGAGAAGCCATCTTTGAGATCATAAAGAAATTTAGACCGAAGAAGAGACCTCATTGAGAAGCAATATCAGATTGTTGCAATCAACTTATTTCAATCTCAACGCATTAAGAAGCCCCTTATACGTGGATTAGCTACCAATAATACTTTAACTGCCATTGAACAGAAATATCTCTGCATTTTGTTATCTTCATAATCACACTTTTCAGCAGTTGTTTCCTTACCTCAAACCCCATCAGCTTAGAACCCTTATTCTAATGATTAACCCTCAGCAATCCCTAATCTTAATGCCATGGTATAGAGAGCTAACTTTTAAGATGTAACAACGAAATTCAAATGCAACTTGTGCCACATGTAAATAATGAAGAATGGTAATAAGCAATCCTCTTTCTTAGAAAAGACGCGAGGAACTTACATCTTTGACTCTGACCGGTTGGAGTACCACTGCTTTCTCTTGAATATCACCCTACAAGCACCATTTTCTCAGGACAAGAACTTCTCAAACAAGGAAAAAAATGAAAAAGAATTCCCAACAGCAGGAGAAAACAGAATTACCACAGTTAGTCGATTGATAAGTCCACATTTTATGCTCTGTCGCAGTCGTTTGCATTCATCCTAGCAATCAACAAAGAACAAGTGACTAACATCAAAATCTAGATAGAAGAAATATCTTCCCTTAGCAACTTATCTCAAAATATACAGAGAGAGAGAGAGGAGAGAGAGAGAGAGAGAGAGAGAGAGAGAGAGAGAGAGAGAGAGAACAAGATGCAAGAATCATGTCTTATTTTTTCAAAAACATTTCTTAAGTGCGTCCCCCTTCAGAACATGTATGTTTTACATTTCTGAAACATTTAGTTATGAAGATTGTGATAATACTCATTCTCTCTCTCCTCTAGTTATGAAGAAATGTTATATGCTAATCACCTCCGTGAAGTCTTGGTTTGAGATGATATCAATTGTAACAATCTCTGTCTTGTTTAAGTTTAAAATCTCTAGTAAGGTGTCGGTCATCCTTTTACCAACTTTATATGGCTCAGCAGCTTTGCAAGTACCTGTTCAAAAAATCATTTTCAAAAATGAAATTTACAATTTGCAGAGGTTTCATGCCTACTTTAGTCAGGTCAAAACTACAATGGAAGACAGTAAATCAATAGTTACCTATAACTTGGACCAGCCTATACAAATCTTGCTTTTGACCACTACCAGAAATTCTAATTCTGACAAAAGAACCAGCAACCTTTTCCTGGAAGTTATCCATATCTTCAAGTAGATCTTCCACCAAATTGCGCCTTAAGTAAATTAAACTAATGTTGTGAATATCAATGGCCGCAAAATCCTCAACATTAGATTGAGGTGCACCCTTTTTACGTTTACGTTTCTTGTCCTTGCTGGCTTTTGTCAGAGTATCAGAATTCCCATCAGCCTCATTACCTTCAGTATCAACGACACTTCCCTGAAGATCATCAATCTGAGAATCCTCTTTCATGAAAAAGTGAGATTCAAGAAGCTTTAACATTTCAAAATGCCCAACACGTGGTTTCCCAAATAAACTTTGAAGCCTTAAATCACAAATTATTTGACTTTTCCGGCGAGGGTCACGAAGTTTGTTCCTTTTTATATATTCTAGCAGGAGAGCCTGAACATCAAACTGAGATAAAGCAGAACTGTCACCATTTCTCATATGCATAACAAACTCCAAGAGTTCTTTTGATGCCCAATCTGTTTTGTCATCTGCAGATCGGCCTCCAGAACCAGTTGCTGGACTTGAAGAATTTTTCCCTTTTGCACGGGTCTTCAACCGTTTTTTATTTCTTCTTTTAGAGTTAGTTGAATCCAAATTCTCAGAGTTATAAGAATCAGACCCTCCATCATTATTAGCATCATAAGGTTCATCATTTGACCCAAGTTTATTAGCATGTCCAGCTGATCCTTTCCATGGATTCTTGGCCTGTGCAAGATCATTAAGCGTTAGAGATAACCTCTCCTTTAAGTCTATCCAATAATCCTTGAAGAGGTACTCCCAGCTGCTTTTATCATCAAAATCTACTGCTTCCTGTAGAAGCACAGAAAATAGGAATGAACAATGTAATGTAAAGCAGACCTGACAAATCATACTTCGAACTTCAAGCAAAGAAAGAGTAAAGGAAGCAGAACATAAAATTCAAATTCTAAAAGACAAAAGAGTTCTTAAGATTGGACTAAAATAAAATGGATGAGAAATCCAACTGATTTAATGAACTAAAAATTAAATGGATAAGTAATCCAACTGATGATGGAACCAAACATTCTTGCATCTGTAACTTCAACTGAATATAAAAACCACTATTTGGATGCCATTCAAAACTAATTTTAAGATATCAATCCACAAAGCACCTACAGATGTACCATTTCTTATTTATTTTATTTTTACTGCTTTCTAGGATGTTACAAAACTGATTTGACCACATTATTTCCACATACTAAAATCCCCTAATGTAAAATATATACAATATATGTACACAATTGCCAAATAGCAACAAGGCTAGTCAGAGTAAGAATATGAAAATTATCAAGACAGAAGATGGAAAGAAAGAGGCTCACATACCTTGTCCTTGTTTCCATGTTCATTCTTTTCTATCAACATAACAGTTTTCATGCACGTCTCACAAAAGCCTTTGTTTCCTCTAACGCAAAAGATAACAGCATCTTTGGTGCACGCCTTACACAGGGAAAAGGTGCATGTATAACACATGTACTGGGCATTCTTCTCACAGTTGCTACAAAGGTGCCAACCTATTTATACATAGATTAGTTACGTTCATACAACTAAAAGAAACGAAAACCATTTCGAATTACGCAGTTTACTAACAATGAATTAGATAAACGATCTATACAGGAACTAACAAATATACGTTTTGTGTACTTTCTTAGTTAAGACTGTTCTCAATGAAAATATCTTGAACCATGTATCAGGCAGCCATAAGTATTAAGGGCAATAGACATTCCTGTTAAAGGTTGACAGTGCAGCATATTTAAACTCAATAATGATACCACAATTGTCCAAAAGAGTGTCAATCTAAAACCAGTCATCTAGATGTATCAGTAAGCATTCTTCCTGAAATCTCCACATTTTTTTTAAACTCGGTTATCTGGAATCTGGATCTCTGACCCAACTAATCCCTAGGCTTCCCACCTGACCCACAACATTTGGGAAACAGGAAACTCTACCAATCTCCATATATTGGAGACAAAAAAATTGCTTGTGGCCCATATTTGTTTCTAATAACAGTGTAAAGCAACTGTTTCTTCCTGAAATCTTCAAAGCTCATTCCATAATAGAGCAACTTTCTCTTACATCCAATCCCCCAATTAATGGGTTAAAGTATCATGCTGGCTTCAAGGCTCTCCCTACCTACCTATCTCAGCGTCTCTCTCAAAATGTTATGTCTAACACATTTACTTTGTAAATTATGTATGTTTTCATGTTTGATTTAAAAAGTTTCCTACATTTATGTGAAGTTGGGCATGTACAATCTAGGTCAACTTTGGGATGAACACTCTAGGTGAAGACTAACATTCTCTTCTTTCCAGTGACTGTATCGTCTCCAAAATATATATATATATATATATATATATATATATATATAAAAGATCAAAACACGAAAGTTTTAAAAGCAACTAGCATCAAACTACTGATCCCAAAGTTTGTTTTCTTGCCGACATTTGGGCAGTAATTTTGATTGTTTGGCCTTGCTAGCAACTATTAAAACTCTATTCATCATCTTTTTGACATGTTAAAACAAGTTCAAAAATACCTAAGAAATTGAGGATTGGTGTATAAAAAAGACGGACAATTTATGAACGTTAAAAAAGTAAGCCATTTAGCCAATTTATCAACATGGAATCTCTAAAAATCAGAAATCTAAGGCCGTGTTCAGTGTAGTTTTTGAAAACAGTTTTCTGTTTTACAAAATTAAAACGCGTGTAAAACGCATTCGGCTGGATGTACTCCAAAAAGTTAGGATACTGTATCCCAAATACAACTCTTTTTGGAAAAGGTCTATACGACGTTCTCGCTGTTCTTGAAGAATGCGAAAAACACTGAGAGATATGCGGTGGGTCTTATTGCAGCACAACAAACTATTAACTGATACACCATCAATTCAACCTTGCGGATCAACTGATTTCATACTGAAAATTGGAGAAAGTTGTTCATACCCAGATGTTCATACCAATCCGAAAGGATTCTAGAATTCACAAAAATCTTCATACCCAAATTATTTAGTTGCTCCACACTTTGATATATTTAACACTATTGTGTCGGCGTTTCTCTTATTTTGTCATTGAATACGGGGTACGGTGGAAAGGGAGACTCTTCAATCCTCAGCTAAGACGATTGAGTATTGAAGTGATTTCATGAGGGTTTGAGATATTGAAAATGATGATGAGAACAAAAGCAAACAGATGGATGAAATCTGATGAAACAATCGGCAATAAACAATATTTAATAACCTAAAAGTATGGTGATAAGGATAACCTTCAGCAAAAAAGATGTCAGGAATAATCTACCAATAGATGAAGACAATTACAGTGTGTTTTAGATGCACCAGACTTGCTCACTGAACATGTTTTTAATTTTCAGTTTTCGTAAAACTTTTTTACAACTATGTTACCGGACAATTATCTCATTCATAAAAACATGAAATTTAACTATCTATTTTCATTTTATAAAACACTTTTTAAGAAATGATTTTGTAAAATGTTACCGAACAGGCCCTAAAAGACCTGGAATAAGTAAACAAAAATAATTGATTTGGTGAAAAGTAAGGCAGCAACTTACCACAGTTCCATCGACCTTTGGACCGAAAGAACACCTCATCACGATTAACACACGAAGGATGATATGCCTTGGGACATCCCCTGGAAACACAAATATGATCAGTTTCATTCAATCAATTGATAGCAGTAAAAGTTAGCACAACGATGCAGCAAAGTTGAACTGACCTCCGATCACAGAGCACGAGCTCACCCCCATCAAAGCAAATGAAGCAGACATCCTCTTCCTTCTTTTTTGAGAGAACTTTTTCAGAGACCGCCGCTGCCTTAGAATTTTTTCGGCGCTTCCTCTTTCCACCAAGGCTAGCCGTATTAGTTTCCTCTGCCTCTTCCTCCCCTGCAGCCTCATTCTCATCCGCCTCCATTTCTTCTGCTCCATCTGCTCCCTCCATCTCGTCCGCCTCCATTTCTTCTGCCCCTTCCCCTGCTGCCTCGGTCTCCTCGGCCTCTGTGGTCTCCTCCATTACATTGTCACCCACATCTGCCTCCTCCACGGCCGCAGTAGACACAGTCGCGTTCAACTCATGTCCCTCTACTTCAGCCTCAAGTTCCTCCTCACCGGACACCTGAATCTCAATGGGATAATCAACCACTTCTTTCACTTTCAAATCCCGCTCATCTCCATCCGCTTCTGCCTCTTGTCCCACCTCCAGGGCCTCCTCAGCCTCCATGGTCACATTTGCCCCATGTCCCTCTACTTCAGCCTCATGTCCCTCCTCCCTAGCTACCTCAGTCTCAGCGGACTCCTGAATCACCTCCATGGTCACATTTGCCTCATGTCCCTCTACTTCAGCCTCGAGTCCCTCCTCCCCAGCTACCTCAGTCTCAACCGACTCCTGAACCAACTCCTTCCCATCTGCCTCATCTCCCTCTTCTTCAGACACTTTCTTCTCCTCCTCCACAGTCACATTAGCCACAAGTCCCTCGGCTGCAGCTTCCTTCCCCTCCTCCACGGCCTCAGTCTCAACAGCCTCCTCAACCTTGTCAGTCACAATAGCCTCCTTCCCCTCATCCACATCTTCCTCCACAGCTTCTTCAGTCCCATTACTCTTCTCAACCCGGTCGGCCACATTCGCCTCATGTCCCTCTGCTTCATTGCCCTTCCCCTCCTCCGCCGCATCACCAGCCTCTAAAGTGTCCTTCACATCCGCCGCATCACTAGTCTCCAAGGTCTGATCAGCCATGTCCGCCTCGGCCTCAGTCTTAATAGTCTCTTCCACCTCCTCTTTGATCTCTTCTCTCTCTAATTCGACCTCCGGCTTCTCCAATTCGGCTCCCTCTCCCTCCAATCTGACCTCCTCCTCTTTCGTCTCCAATTCGACCTCACCTCCGCCGGCTCCGACCACCTCTGCTTCGACCTCCGTTCTCTCCACTCTCTCAGCTTCAACCTCCTCTCGTTGTTCAACCTCATCTCTCTCCGCTTCCGCCGCCATTCCTCTCTCTCGCTCAAAACAAAATCGCGAATTTCATAACGCAATTGCAGTGTTGCATGGGCTATTAGGGCAAAACCCCAGAACCGGAATTCGTATTCGAATTGAGAATAAGAGCGAAACAAATCAGAGGTGAGAATTAGGGGTTTGAAGAGAGAAGAGAAACAACACATGAATAAGAAGCTCTCCCTGTGTCACGTGAAGAAGAAGCGGTTTCTCGATACTCGATAGGGTTGGGCTGCCATCAAACGCAGGCTCTCTTCTCCCTATAGGGTTGTGGGCTTGTGGCTCTGTTACTGCCAAACTACCAGGGTATTTCTGGTATTACGCTGCTAATTCTAAGGAGGTGACACCAAGGATTAAAATCTCTGCGATATATCCGATATATCCTCCGATATCTCCCTTTTTCGAAGGACCGATATATCTTTAGGGGTCAATATCTTATCTTCCACCGTATCTACGATATTTCCCCGATATTTAGGAAATATCCTCAAATATCACCGATATTTAGGAAATATCACCGATATTTAGGAAATATCTCCGACATTTATGATATTTTCGATATATCACTGACATATTAAAAAAATATCTGTAAAAAATTGAAATGTTATCTGGAAGAGAAGTAACTAATTCCCTCGAGGTGTATCCCAATGACGAGTGGTGGTCTCGACTTGAAACTGCAACTGCCAATGGAATCAACGTACAAAGGGTATTATCTGAAGAAGTTGTTGGAAACCCAGAAGATAATTTAGACAGTGATGATGCATGGGGCGGCATAGCGGCGGCATAGCAACTCCAGATAGTTCAGATGATGATGAAGATGGTGGAAGCGGAAAAGGTGGTGGAAATACTGGCACCGGGTTTGTATATGGACAATCTTCTACAGTTGGTGGATTGAACAATTTTTCATCTGAAGAAAATTACGATCATGCCTCCCATGATCATGGCTATAGAAGTATTAGGTATGGAGCGCAAGAGGATACCATGTATGGGAGGAGGACTAGAGGTCCAAATGATGATCAAGATGTTGTTTCAGTTGCGCTAAGTTTTGATTCTATCAGTTTAGGTAGTGGGACTGGAACCTCAAATGAATCCCAAGAAGGCAACAATCAATATGGCTATAATGTTTATGGCTATAATCAATGCACGGAAGTCAGTGATTAGTCATCCAGTTTTCATCATCCTTACTATCCACTTATAGGGGAAACAGTTGGCAGCTCCAAATACATATATGATTATCATATTCAACACTACAATTTGTACTATATGAGTCATATGTCTTGGTCTGATTATTGTACTTTTGTGGATCAGCATGTGTCTTATGACTCTTATCAATAACCTAGATTCTCATTCTGGATGTAGATGAAGTTGATATTTGTAATATTTATATATAAATCTAATAAATTAAATATTTCAGAAAAAAAAATTCTTCCCAAAATACCGATATTTTTTTCTCGGGTTTCCCCGATATATCCGAAATCTCCCTTTTTCAACGGACCGATATATCTACCGATACCGATATTTTAATCCTTGGGTGACACTTTATTTTTTCTTTTTCTTTTTGTCGGTCAGAGTCATACTCATGCTCTTCATACGTAGGATGGCAATGAATATAGTAGAATCAAGGCATCAAAATATTATATTCATACCCTTTCATTCATCATTCTCGTACCCGTCTTATTTTTTGTAATTAGATAATAGAGATTTTCCGTACCTGTTTTCTTTAGAGATTACGTTTACATACCCGTCCTGATTTTTGTTAACAATTATGTAATAATTAATTCTCATACCCTTTTTCATTCATTATCTTCATACCCGTCTTATTCTCTATAATTAGATGATATGGATTCCTCATACCTGTCCTCTTTGGGGATTACGTTCACATACCCGCCCTGATCTCCGTTAACAATTATGTAATAATTAATTTTTTTAAAAAATAATAACAAAATATATAAATATGAAAATCAAATCAAATACATATATGAATAAGTTTCTTGATTCAATCCAACAAAAACGAATACAAGTCTCGGTTAAAAACTAAGTTTCTTTAAATATTCATTAAGAAAATCATAGTAAAAAATATATTACAAAAGATTTTACATAAATATCTATTTATAAATAATATATATTAAAAAATAATATTTAGATCCTAATTAAATGAGTGGGGATGGAAACGAATTTCAAAATACCATATTCGCCCCATACCCAATTCAAAAATTCGAATACTGAAGATCTATATACACGTCACCCGTTTATCCCCGTATATCTCCCTTGTTAGGGTCGAATACCCGTGGGTACCCTACCCCCTGGGGATTATTGTCATCCTTATTCATATGACTGAGACTTTACCAAAAAGGAGTAAATACTTGTGACACCCTGTAGTTTACACCTAAAATCAGTTTTGTCCCTCACTTTTTTTTTTAAACTGGTATACCCGTATACTTTGAATTCTCGACTGATTTGCCCTTTTTCCAACTGATTATGACTATGAATAGGGGTATACCAGTTTAAAAAAAGGGTAAATCAGTCGAGAATTCAAAGTATAGGGGTATACCAGTTTAAAAAAAACAGTGAGGGACAAAACTGATTTTAGGTGTAAACTACAAGGTGTCACAAGCATTTACTCCTTACCAAAAACCAAGAATAACTGCATCATAACCGAACCGTAACCGAAATAAAAAAGAACCATATGTACGGAAGTACAAAGAAAAACGAAAAACGGAAAAAGTTCAGAAAAGCGAAGCTATACCGAAAAACCAATAGTAAATATGTAATTATAAATATTATATACATATAATTATTAAATTATATATGTGAAAAACCTAGAGCCCCAATGAACATCTCCATCCTGGTCCTCTCATCAGGAACCAGATATGACACATGATAACTTAGGGAAGTGAATCTCTCCTGGAACTCTATAACACCCTCATCATCCCTCTTCTTCATATTCAGGAAATCCGACTGAATTCTGCTGCGGTGGGCAGGACTGAAATATTGCCCCAAGAAAAGCGTCTTAAACTACTCCCACGACATATTCAGAGCATCCTCAACATTCCTGCTAGCGAGCGACCACCAATGATGTGCTGAATCATCCAGGAAAGTCACTACCATCTTCACCTTCCTTTCTTCTGGCAAATCTGTGCTGGCAAAAGCCTTTTCCATTTTGTCCACCCAAGTATAAGCATCAAGGGGTCTCTTGGCACCCTTGAACTCTCTTGCTCCAGCCTCATAAACTTCTCTCCTTTTCACCGTACGAGGTTGTGGAGCTCGATCCATGCCATCCCTTAGCATATTCCCAATATCATCAACCAGTCCCCTGACCTCATTGCCCTCTCGGCATTGGTCGAAGTAGCCACACGGGGTTGTCGTGGGCGCCTAGGAGGCATAGTACCTGAGGAAGAAGAAATTTAGTAGTCCATAAACAAGACTAACACAACAATCACATATACCCAAATAACACATAGCATCAAAAGCATAAAATGCCAATGAATCCGCCGCGGTCGGATCATCACTCTATAGACACTACGTGCTACTTAGGCAAATATGATAGTGACAAGGAAGCAGGAAAAGGAAACCTATAGCTCTGATACCAACTGACACGACCCACCCCGAATTTCACCCTGAAACCCGGAGTAAGTCGTGTGGGGACCACCTCCAAGGAAAATTTACTGAAAAGATTAAGAAAATCTCCCTTGCAGATGGACAACCCTACCTTAACTCGAAAATTCCAAATTTCACTCTTAATTCAACACTTTCAAACATCACATAATTATCCTTCAGAAATTCTACACATAATATACAATAATCCCAAAGTATTCAGAGCTACTAAACACTAGCGGAAGCAAGAAAACACGAGTAGGTTAAACATGTAACCTACTGATGAAAACTGACGGAAATGCGGGTGACTATGCCTCGTCTCCTACTAAATCCAACCCGAACTCTGCAGACTGGGCAATTTAAAACGAAGAACCCAGGGGAAAACATTTAATAACGTTAGAGTGAGTGAACAAAAATAAAATAATAAAAAATATTTATGTTTCCCCAAATTAATTTCTAAGGAAAAATCGAATGCATGCCGCAAGCGATAAAACTTTTATCTCATAGAATATCGAGCCTCTCAGACTCTATAATATACGTATGTATATACACTCGTCCATACTCCCTATATAAATTCATGGGTCTATATAGGACTACTACGCTCGCGTCCAACGCTCACGTCACGCCTTAATGCGGTGCTACACTACGCCATCAAGGTGGACAGACGGGTGTATAAATATGTGTATATACCCCCTATATGAATTAAACACTCAAATAGGGCTACTACGCTTACGTCCAACGCTCATGTCACACCATAATGCGGCTATATGCTGCGCCATTAAGGTGGACAGACACATATGGCTAGCTAGCATTTTCTATACATACTCTCTCATAAATACATATTTATATCCACCGAAAATCCCATTTTCGGTATCTCTCCAAGAGAAATAAAAATCGTCAAAAATTAAAATGACGTCAAAATGCTCCACGACATTAATTGTTCATTCATGAACCATAGCATGCATATTATTTAAAACAAAAGTCCACTCACAAATTAGGCCTAAGTCTGATGTCGATCTGGGGTCTCGTTGATAGAGGCATAAAATGCCATGTTCTTAGTATATTTTCCTACCCTATTTAGCTATGTTATTTCCTTAATAATGCCATTTTTAACATGTTTTATCTTATAGGAGTCATTTGCGCACAAACAAAGAAAAGGAGCTTAAGTCGCAGAAATTACGAAGAATTCTATTTGCTCGAGGAATCCTACTTCAACTAGGATTCCCATTTCATCATGGAGATCCTGTGTCGACATGGAAACCTCTTTCAAATAGGAAATCCTGTTTCTACAAGGAATCGAAGAAGAAAAAGTCAAATCCTAATCCAACTAGGAGAGCTTGTTGCCGTGCAAATAAAAGCCCAATCCATGGACTTCTTGGCCGATTTTGGAGTCCATAATTCAAGGGAAGATAAGTCCAAGTCAAACTCAGAAATTAATGGAAGATTGTGGAAGAATCAAGAAGATAAAAATCAGAAAATTAAGGAAGGAGAATCCTATTACACCTAGAAGAGAATCCCACCGATTTTGTGGCTTTCTCTTGTGTAATTAGGACTTGTTTTCAGCCACAAGATCAAGAGAGATCCAAGGGCTGCGGCAATGCTAGGGTTTCACCAATTCAATATAAATAGGAGGGACTAGAAGAGAGGAATTCACCACTTCACAATCCAGAAAAATTCTGAAAAGTTCTCTCTCTCTTTCTCTTGCCGTCGCACCACTTTAGGAGCCCTAAGGAGTCAAGACCTCTGCCCCAAGGCCGAGCCAAGGAGGAGAGTAGCAGCCGAGTCCAAAGCCTTGCAATCGACAACTAGTTGGCCTCTCTTTGCCGATTCCAATTGTAATGGTTCTTTGTTGTTTTTGTTTTGTTTTCTTTGGTTTCGAATTCGTGCATGAACTCCTATGTTTTCTTTATAAATTCGAATGATGTTTGAGTCATGAGGGTTTGAATTTCCAGAATATTTGAATGTGTAGTTTAATTATTTATGATCTTGTGTTTTCGGTTCTAATATTATGGTTTGTGTTAAAAGCTTTATCTAGTGCGTAAGTGATTACTAACTCTGCAGGTTGGTAGTGCTAGAGGTTTATTTCGTGTTTAGAAGTATTCCGTTGTGGTGAAGGCCATGTTGTAGTGGCCGAGATAAGTGCTTTGCATGTGAAAAGTTAGGCAACGTTTGTAAACTTAGTAATTTGTTTAAGTCCGTTTTCATCTTAATGACTTGTAGATTTTGCATGTAAGTTGCTCGTGGCATTATGTGTTTAATTTATGAGATGCTCTAGGCCTAGACGTTCTGACCTAGTAACTATTAAGGAAAACCGATTAAGTGCATGTCCTCGACGGGTGTATCTTAGGACTTAGTTTCGCAAAGCATGATAATATTTCCGTTACGCATTTGAAGTAATTAATTGCATGTTCATTATTCTGGAATGATTTATTTGGATGGATTGGTTGAAGTCGGTCACGTGTATATAGTGTGTGTGCGTGTGTTTATTTATCATTTTTAGGATGTTAGAAACCCCAAATCAAAACCCCCGTTAAATGATTTGTGCCAAGTGTATATTTGTTAATATTTATTTCTGTTTTGTTTACTAACATCTCTTTTAAGCGACTCTAGATGCAGAGACCCCTCCACGAGTCTCCGGACTGAACGATACCCCATTTACTTTATGCTACATCTACACAAAAGAGGGTTTAATTGCGTCGGGCCCCTGTTGCTCGTGTATCTCGTATATATGCGCCCCGGAGGCTCGCGTCAATTTTGGCGCCGTTGCCGGGGACTTGTGATAAGTTCTCGCATTTGGGTCAATTTAATTTTCTTGTTGTTTATCTAACTAACTCGTTTGTTTTATTTATTTTCAGATTTGGGTTATTGGAATGCACATTGTGGATAGGTAAAGTCGCAAGTGTTAATAGGGTTCTCTTAGATCCTTATTAACATTTGTCGATTGATTGAACACATGAATGACTCTCAGCTGAGTAAGGGGAATTATTCGGTGTCTAGGTTGAGTTAAAGTACCTGGGAACATAAATTGGATCTCATGACTGCAAGGGTTTTGTCCCTACAGTCAAATTACGAGTCCTACCAGCCTACTACGTCTACCTGGCCGAGTAAAACTCTTGAAACCACGGAGTTGCGCATGTCTCAATCTCTATACTTAGGCCGCACGCCACTTTGTTGCATTGCAAGAATTCGGATTTGAGAATCTATAAAATTTCGGTCCCTAACCTTGTCTTTAAACTAACATGTCGATACTTATCGTTAAAATGAGTTTATGCTTAAGATTTTGCAGACGTGTAGAGTCTTTGGTTTTCATTTTAATTCTTGTGTTTCTTAACTCTTAACCGTTACTAACTTGCACCGGAAGCATGAATTGGGATGCGATCAAGAAGAAGTTAGTAGCTGATTTTTCAAATGACCGGCGGCCCGCTAACACTCCCGCACGCAAATATGTTCAACATTTGCTTAACCAAGAGCGAAGGGAGGTAGCACCACGCCAATACTACGAGGAACTGCACCACCAACCATCTAAAGATCAAGTCTCGGCCAAAGTCAAGGACACCCTATTTAGGGTAGACTCTCTTACGGCCGAGCTCGCCAAGTGTGTGTGTTGCGGACCGAATAGTGGAGCTTCAATTGCTGAGCTGACTTCTCAAACCCCTATGCCACATCCATCAACGTTCCCTCAACCTTCCATGCTGCCCAAACCGTCCAATCAATGCTTGGCTGCCACCAAGACCATACAAAAGAAGAAGAAGGCCGAAACAATGCAAAAGCTACTTGACTGTATGGAGGAGATACTTGCAAAGCAAGATGATCAAGCCAAGGTAATTAAGGAGATAAAGGATGATGTCCACTTCCTCTATGATGAGTTGGATAGCGTCCTTCACTTCCCAAGGTTTGCGGTCGGAGATGGTGGCAATGCCGTGGAGGAAGAGGAAGAAGAGGATGAGGATGATGAAGAGGACCCCATTGAGGACGACAATGAAGATGATGATGATGGCCATGATGATGGCGGTGATGAAGGAATGCCCAATGTCGGAGCTGATGAAGACATGTATGGTGATAATGAGGATGAGGAAGATCCGAATGAGTACATAGAGGAGAGTGACCAAGAGTCCGGTGACAACCATAGTAATGTCACGGATGATGACGAGGGAAACTCTCGCCGCTCCTACTCTCCACCTGCCTCACCATACTACCCTTATGATGATGCTGAGCTTGCCGAAGGTTGGGAGGACAACCTGGACATGGAGACCGCATTCGCTAATGAGGATTAGGGGAGACATAATAAACCGTCTAGCCAATGGACGTAAAAAGAAGCGCTCTAAAGGGAGGCAACCCTTTCATTTCGGTTTGGTAGCCAAAGGCTTAGGTTTTCGTTCATTTCTATCTTTGGTTTTTGTAGTTGAGTTGCACCTTTTTGCAACACCCTTTTGGTTATTTTCTAGTAAGATTTTCAGTTTTTAATAATTTGGTTTTATTACGTTTGAAATTTTTGATTAGTCTGGTTTGAGATGTGCAGTCCAGTGACTTGGAACGTGCACGGATTTCAGCTCCTTTGGAATTACGCCATCTATTATATATGGATGGAAAGATCTACGAGTCTAGTTTCTGAATCTTTTTACAGAACTGGATTTGGAGTTCGGATGAGCCGGGAATTCGAGTTTTAATGGAGCGAGGTCAGAGCAGAAACTTCTGGAACAGAGCCGAACTGATCAAGGACATTCTTTGTGAACAGTCCAGTACTTTGTTTTATCTTCAAGCATGTTGGTATGATCTTTGATGAGAAGACCAAGGCCTTAGAACCTTGGGGGCCGGTGCCTACATCCAGCAAGTTCCGCGATGAGCAGAGTTTGGGAGGTCTACAAGGGGGAGAATTTCTTACTTAATTTAAACCGATGTTTAGTGTTTTTGTGAATTTCATTCTCTATGCTTCGATTCTATGTTGCATGCTATATCTTGTTATACATTGAGGACAATGTAGGATTTAAGTGTGGGGGAGGGATTTACATGATAGTTGAGTCTTTAAATTTGTTTATTTTTCGTTTTTAGTTTTAGTGTTTAAATTTTAAATTTTTCGAGTCATTTAAAAAAAATTTTTTTCTTGCTCTTTATTTATGTTTTTGAGTCTTAGGAGCCCTTAATGTCGATGATAGACTATAATCTCTGAATTGATGATTTTGAAATGATAACAAAATCGAGATGATCTTAGGTTGATTTTTCTTTGGTTAATTGCAATGAGTTGAAAATATATGGTATGTAGTGGATATGGTTCGTAACTTTGGTACAGAATTTGAACATATTCAGCTAAGTTTTGATTCATATGAACCTATGTGAGATTTTGAGCCGATATATGTGCCATTTCTTTCGAGTGTTTATAGGAAAAATCTATCTTTTCTTGGTTATTATTATTTGGAACCTCATTGTTCTTTCATTTGATTGATTGCATGCCATAGCTCTTTAATGAACTCTAGAGTGCTAGAACTCATTCTTGTGAATTGCAAAACTTATAGTCATTACATGTTCTGATCTTGGAAATGAAAAGAAGGAATTTTTAGGATGATCACCAATGCCAAATTAACCTGTGTCCTATTTTGTGTGCGCGGCACACCCCTTAGTTTAGCCCCTTTGAGCCTACGTTTTGCCTTTCTTTCATCGCCCTTGTAAACACTACCCTGAGCTTAGTAATAGAAATCTCTACCTTTATCCTTCGGATCTAGTAGAGCTTATTTTGTAATGTTTATATGAAGGTGTGGTTGAAGAGCAAGTGTGGGGGAGTTAGAAGTGTCCAATGAAAAGAAAAAAAAAAAGAGAGTTGTGCCGAAAAGAAAAAAAAAAAAAAATACATGTCATCGGCAGGAAAAGAAAGAAATATTCATGGACAAGTTCTTTTGTGGAATTGGAGTTGTGTGAGTAAATTGAAGGCCTAGAAACAGAAATATTTGGCCTTTGTCCGTTTTCATGTTATAAGGGGAGTGTTGTGACGTTTTTGGAGTCTCATGAACTCATTTCGGGGACATAAGGTTGTTGGAATGCTCTGCTAGGTCCTTAGGATCCTTATGATCTCAGTTCCGATAAATTCATACCTTTAGCCTAGCCACATTTACACCTTTTGAATTCCTTCTTGATCCTTGAGATGTGCAGCCTATGATCTGTGGAGTCTTTCACAAGAGTTGAGTTTATGGTTTTTGGTTCATTTGTGCATGTTATCATATTCTTTCTTGAGGTTCATTATTATCTTTTCTATGTGAGCTATTCATAATTTCTCAAGATACTATTTATCTTGCATAGATGAGTGAGCCAGAAAATCTGAGTGAAAAAAGAATGAGTGCATATCCTTGTGAGCTATGAATCATTATTTATCTGAAAAATGTTGAGCTTAACCATCACCACTGTTCTTCCAAGTCCTACATGTTTATGTAATTAACCGTGGCAATTAACTCTCGAAAGTTCATAGAGTGAATCTTGATTGAGGAAGAGTTTCAATGTTATGAGTTCCGAGATTTACTAGACATTATAGGGGCATTAGAGTTTTTGTTTCGAGTCTTGTTAGCTTGGTTTTGCTAAGGGACTAGCAAAAGCTAAGTGTGGGGGAGTTGATAGAGGCATAAAATGTCATGTTCTTAGTATATTTTCCTACCCTATTTAGCTATGTTATTTCCTTAATAATGCCATTTTTAACATGTTTTATCTTATAGGAGTCATTTGCGCACAAACAAAGAAAAGGAGCTTAAGTCGCAGAAATTACGAAGAATTCTATTTGCTCGAGGAATCCTACTTCAACTAGGATTCCCATTTCATCATGGAGATCCTGTGTCGACATGGAAACCTCTTTCAAATAGGAAATCCTGTTTCTACAAGGAATCGAAGAAGAAAAAGTCAAATCCTAATCCAACTAGGAGAGCTTGTTGCCGTGCAAATAAAAGCCCAATCCATGGACTTCTTGGCCGATTTTGGAGTCCATAATTCAAGGGAAGATAAGTCCAAGTCAAACTCAGAAATTAATGGAAGATTGTGGAAGAATCAAGAAGATAAAAATCAGAAAATTAAGGAAGGAGAATCCTATTACACCTAGAAGAGAATCCCACCGATTTTGTGGCTTTCTCTTGTGTAATTAGGACTTGTTTTCAGCCACAAGATCAAGAGAGATCCAAGGGCTGCGGCAATGCTAGGGTTTCACCAATTCAATATAAATAGGAGGGACTAGAAGAGAGGAATTCACCACTTCACAATCCAGAAAAATTCTGAAAAGTTCTCTCTCTCTTTCTCTTGCCGTCGCACCACTTTAGGAGCCCTAAGGAGTCAAGACCTCTGCCCCAAGGCCGAGCCAAGGAGGAGAGTAGCAGCCGAGTCCAAAGCCTTGCAATCGACAACTAGTTGGCCTCTCTTTGCCGATTCCAATTGTAATGGTTCTTTGTTGTTTTTGTTTTGTTTTCTTTGGTTTCGAATTCGTGCATGAACTCCTATGTTTTCTTTATAAATTCGAATGATGTTTGAGTCATGAGGGTTTGAATTTCCAGAATATTTGAATGTGTAGTTTAATTATTTATGATCTTGTGTTTTCGGTTCTAATATTATGGTTTGTGTTAAAAGCTTTATCTAGTGCGTAAGTGATTACTAACTCTGCAGGTTGGTAGTGCTAGAGGTTTATTTCGTGTTTAGAAGTATTCCGTTGTGGTGAAGGCCATGTTGTAGTGGCCGAGATAAGTGCTTTGCATGTGAAAAGTTAGGCAACGTTTGTAAACTTAGTAATTTGTTTAAGTCCGTTTTCATCTTAATGACTTGTAGATTTTGCATGTAAGTTGCTCGTGACATTATGTGTTTAATTTATGAGATGCTCTAGGCCTAGACGTTCTGACCTAGTAACTATTAAGGAAAACCGATTAAGTGCATGTCCTCGACGGGTGTATCTTAGGACTTAGTTTCGCAAAGCATGATAATATTTCCGTTACGCATTTGAAGTAATTAATTGCATGTTCATTATTCTGGAATGATTTATTTGGATGGATTGGTTGACACTACCAGAAGAAAGGTTATAGCCGACGAAAAAAAAAAAACCAGGCCGACGAAGCATTTTTTCGTCGGCTATAGTGGGCTTTAGCCGACGAAAATTTCCTTCGTCGGCTAAGGTAAATTTTCGTCGGCTATGATGTCCACTTTAGCCGACGAAATTTTATTTCGCCGGCTATTTTAAATTTTCGTCGGCTATGAAAAACTTTAGCCGACGAAAAAAAATTTCGTCGGCTAAAGAATTTATGTCGTCGGCTAAAGTGCACAAACCATGGCCGACGAAATATTTAAAGGTTTAGCCGACGAAATTCATAGTCGTCGGCTAAAGTGCTTTATATTTGCAGATCTGGGCAGCAGCAGCTCATTTCGAAAAAAACGGGAGAAGAAAAAAGGGGAGAAAAAGTTTGGGTGTTGTCGAAATCTGTCCATAATCAGTTTGTGGAGCCATATATAGGTACGTATATGTATATATATGTTGATTAATTGAGTTTTATTTGAGTTGATCGATTTTAATTAGTGTGATTAATTGAGTTTATTGATTTTGATTGTGATTGAGTTGATTAATTTTGAGTACGTTGGATGTATATATATATGTGTTGATCAATTTGGTTGATGATTTGAATTGATAATATATATGAATTAATTTGTTGTTAATAAATAGTAAATATATATATATATGTTAATATTAATTTATAATATTATTGTGTTGATATGGTATGAAGTTGTTGATGATATATATGAGTTCATAATGATAATTTTGTAATTAATTAGTTGTAGTACGTACGTACGTAGAATATATATATACTAAATGAATTGAGATTTTATATATGGCATGAAATTTTATTAATAATTAGCTAGCATCGTTATAAATATATATATTTTGTTATATTTTCAGGATATGGATAAGAGTTGGATTTCGCTTCCAAAATGGGACAAAAGATACGGTGCAGGAGTTATGAGTTTTCTAGAATATGCGATGGATAATGCTAACGGGAATACAATTTTCTATTGCCCGTGCACGAAATGTCAGTGTCGCAGCGATATGTATCGATTTCCCATTGACAAAGTATGGCAGCACCTGAGGAGTAACGGGTTTTGGGAGAAGTACACATGTTGGTTATATCACGGTGAAACATCATCAGGGGGTCCGCATGATCATGGCCAATTTTCCGAGACGGGCAGTGCTAGTACATCTAACGATCCAACAACGACATTCATCAACGACATGTTTCCTTATGAGAGCGGTGTATGCGCTCAAGGACAGTATATGTCTGACCCGGTGCAGCCCTTCCCTAGAGCTGTGAACACTGCTGGTATTGAAAAGTACAACAAACTGCTTGCTTTCCAACAGACCCCTGTGTACCCCGGTTGTCAGAAGACCGTTCTTGAAAGTGTGATGGACGTAATGAGGATTAAAGTTGAGACAAAATCGACCGTGAAGGCTGTTGATGAGTATCTACAGTACACTGCTTCGATGCTGCCCAACGGTCATCGTCTTCCTACCACTCATCGGAAGGTCCGATGTATCCTGAAAGATCTTGGGCTTTCCTACATCAAGATCCATGCATGCAGATATGACTGCGTTCTCTTTTGGGGTAAAGATCCAGAAGGGAATGACCTTGGTGGCCTTGACGCATGTCCGGTATGTCACACTGACAGATATAAGCTGACTCCTGCAGGCAACAGGAAACCTGTAAAGGTACTTCGGTATTTCCCTTTGACGGATAGGTTGGAGCGGTTGTACATGTCTTCACACACGGCCGAAGCGATGAGATGGCACGCTGATAGGGAATTGCATGACGAAGATACCCTTATACACCCTGCTGACGGGGAGGCTTGGAAGCATATAGACAGGGAGTTTCCTCAATTTGCGTCAGAGGTCCGAAATGTGAGGCTCGGGCTCTCATCCGACGGGTTCAACCCTTTTGGGAACATGAGTCTGCAATACAGTATATGGCCGGTGATTTTGGTACCGTACAACCTTCCCCCATGGATGTGCATGAAGAAGGAGTACAATATGTTGAGTTTGTTGATTCCGGGGCCCGGTTATCCGGGGAAGTGTCTCGATGTGTACTTGAGACCTTTGATTGAAGAGCTTAAATTTTTGTGGGACGTTGGTCATCCCACTTATGACAAGTACACGCACGAGATGTTCCAGATGCATGTCATGGTTGTTGGCACCATCAGTGATTTTCCTGCCCGTGGGATGTTGTCGGGCAACGTTGTTAGGGGATACAAGGCTTGTCCAGAGTGCCTTAGCGATGAGGGGAGCAGCAGTCATTGCAACAAGATATGCAGATTGGGTCACCGTGCTTTCCTTCCATATGATCACGAATGGCGGTTCGATGAAAAGGCATTTGATGGGACCGTAGAACACGGCGTGCCTCCCAGAAGATGGACGGGGGAAGACATTTTAGCGGTGCTTAATGAGTACGATTTTGGGCAGCTCAGCAATCATCCCAACATTGTGGCGGCTATACCTGAAAGACCCGACAGGTACAAATTCTGGACACATAAGAGCATATTCTGGGAACTCCCATACTGGAGTAAGTTGTTGATCAGGCACTACCTGGATGTGATGCACATAGAAAAGAATGTGTGCGACAGTGTGGTGGGCACAGTGCTGAATTTGGAGGGGAAGACGAAAGACGGTCCTAAGGCACGCATTGATCTAAAAAAATGCGGAATAAGAAGACATTTGTGGTTGAAAGAAGGGAAGAAAAAAATGCCTCAAGCTCCTTACACCGTGAAGCCTGACCAGAAGAACCTAATTTTCAGGTGGATGAGTTGTGTGAAGTATCCTTCAGGCTATGCAGGAAATATTGCCCGGTGTGTGAACTTCCGGGACAATAAGATGTACGGGTTGAAGAGTCATGACTGTCATATCCTGCTGCAACGTCTCTTCCCTGTTTTCATTCGACCGTTCCTTCCCCGTCAGGTGGTGGAGCCGTTATTGCCACATCGGTAAAACAAGTGTTTTATCTTGATGACCTTGCTAAGGGTGACGCGTGGAAAGTAGTCAACCTTGTGCACACTCGAAACATTTATCGGGCGGCTACACTTGGAGAGGCCGAAGACGAGGAAGAAGATGTTGCGTATCAAGAGCCCAACGCAATAGGTATTCCTAACTCCTCTACCATTCGCCTTAATAATTTTAAAGCGGGTCGTTCGGTGCGAATTCGTGATGAAGAGCCAAGGCTTGTTGATGTTGATCCAAATCAAGAGTCAGACGAAGACTCTGGCGATGAGGAAATACATATATTACCAGAAATTAATTCTGACACCGAAGAAGACTCATCGGATGATTCCGATTACGAGCCTTAGTTTTAATGTATGATTCCGATTAATTTGTATAATTTTTCAAAGATTGTTAAATTATAGTTTACACATGTTGAATTCATATTTCAGTTATGAATATATGAGATTTTGGTGATACATGATGAACAGGGTTTTTTAAATGTATGGTTTATGAATATCGTCTGTTTTTTTTTTCCCTGTTTTTTACTTTAGCCGACGAAATATACTATAATTCGTCGGCTAAGATGTTTTTTGCCGACGAAAAAAGCCTTATTTCGTCGGCCATAGGTGTGTAATATTTATTTTTATTACACGCTTTAGCCGACGAAATAAACTGTGATTCGTCGGCTAAACTACCTTAGCCGACGAAAAAAGACTTAATTTCGTCGGCTAAACTTGTTTTTTTATTTTTTTTAATTACTCACTTTAGCCGACGAAATACAATGTAATTCGTCGGCTAATATGGTTTTAGCCGACGAATAACCTAATAATTCGTCGGCTATAGTTATTTTTTTTATTTTTTAATTACATACTATAGCCGACGAATATGTTAGGGTATTCGTCGGCTAAACCCTAACATATTTCTATTACCTACTATAGCCCTATGTTCGGTGGTTATTTTGCGTAAAATTTTTATACGACTTGTTGCGTGTCATCGGTTTGAAACTATTTTCAGTTGGAGGTCCGGCCAAAATACGTAATTTAGACGGTCGAAAGACCTTTTCCGTGCGTTTAGGGGTTTGACTTACGAGATTGACCGTCCGGATCGAGCCCTTATTCTTTTCGGATCAAGTTGAATTTTTTCCCATATATGTATTTTATGATGGTGGTCAGATCTGACGGCTGGATTTGTGTTTCTCAAGTTTGATCATCACGATCACAACATGTGTACTAATGTTGTATAACTTGTTTACCAAGTGTTATGTAAATGTTCCGTTTCAAAAACAAACTATACGTAGATCCTTCAAACGTAAAAAAGTCGTGAAATAAGACATGACTAGAATGGTGAAATAAGTCTACGGTTGAAAAATCACGGTATTCCGGTCATGTCTCGGTGCCGATAGTTGCGGTTAATTCAATTTTCCATTCTTTCTCCCTATGGGTAGCCCCGGTTTCGGTGGTTAATTTGCGTAAAATTTTTATACGACTTGTTGCGTGTCATCGGTTTGAAACTATTTTCAGTTGGAGGTCCAGCCAAAATACGTAATTTAGACGGTCGAACGACCTTTTCCGTGCGTTTAGGGGTTTGACTTACGAGATTGACCGTCCGGATCGAGCCCTTATTCTTTTCGGATCAAGTTGAATTTTTTCCCATACATGTATTTTATCATGATGGTCATATCTGACGGCTGGATTTGTGTTTCTCAAGTTTGGTCATCACCAGAACAACATGCCAAATGTATAAAGGTTTAGCCGACGAATTTCAAAGGTTTAGCCGACGAATTTCAAAGGTTTAGCCGACGAATTTCAAAGGTTTAGCCGACGAATTTCAAAGGTTTAGCCGACGAATTTCAAAGGTTTAGCCGACGAATTTCAAAGGTTTAGCCGACGAATTTCAAAGGTTTAGCCGACGAATTTCAAAGGTTTAGCCGACGAATATATGTATAGCCGACGAAATTTTAATCTTTAGCCGACGAACAAATTATTTCGTCGGCTAAAGTCCTCGGGTTTTAATTGCGAACCCTAGCCTCCTCCCTCATTTCTGCAGTTTTTCAACCCTAGCTCCTCCCTCCCGGTCTCCTCCCTCCTCCCTCCGGTCTGCTCCCTCCTCCCTCCCGGTCTCCTCCCTCCTCCCTCCCTCTCCCGTCGCCGGCTCCTCCCTCCTCCCTGCAAGGTATGTATTAATACTCATCCTGTTGATTAGTTTTATGAGCAAATGAGAAATTGGATTGAAAATTCAACTATTTCAAGCCGATATTCTAGTGTTGAGGTCGTAGCCGTCTAGATGATTAAAACAGTGACTCCATTTATGTGCAAGGTAGGGTTTGGGATGTTTTTCTTAATTTACTTTTTCTGCAGTTCATTTTAGGCTTTAATTTTGTTGGCCATTGGTTGCTTAGAGCACTTTGTAATGTACTTAGATTCTTGTGTTTAGGCACCTCTTTTTGGTGCAGACTTGATGTGGTCGTCGATTTGTATCGTTGATCGATATATTGAATGGAGCTTGAGTTGACTCCACTTCCCTACTAAAAAAAAAATATAAGGCTAACATATGCAAGGCAATTCAGTAATCTAATTTTATTCATATATACATATTTCTTAAAATTATAGGTACCGAAAAAACTTGTTAATTTCTGCAGTTTTGAATGGAAATATATAACTTAGATTTCTGGGTTAATTTTGTTATTAATAAAAGAACATTAATAAAAGAACATTATTAATAAATTATTAATAAAATACGTAAATTATTAATAAAAGAACATTAATAAAAGAACATTATTAATAAATTATTAAATTTATTAATAATTTAACACTAGATTAACTAGAGAATCGGGATGAAAACGCGAAGTTGAAGAAAGGAATAAAACTTGTAATTTAATTTTTATTAATTTAATTTGTGTTAATTAAATTTGTGTTAATTTAATTTGTGTTAATTTAATTTATGTTAATTTAATTATGTTAGTTTATAATTTATTTTTGAATATATGTGTTAATTTATTTTTGATTTCGAATTTAGTTTTACGATATGTTAGTTAATATATAATATTGTTATGTAAGTAAAATATATATATATATATATATATCTATATATATATTGGTATGTGCGTGTAAATTTTTATTGAATAAGTATAATTTTAAAAATGTATAATTTTTTATAAAACAAAGACAAAATAATCTAAAGCCTTTAATTAATATTATAAATAGGATGAGCGGCTTTTTTCGATCGAAGAAGAGTTCGAAGGGCCAAAGGTCCGAATCGTCTGAGGGAACCTCTACCAACCCTCAAACGACGTTTCAGGGCCACATGACAGCCAGACGTGCGAGCCTTCTGGAGACAGCGCCGGAGGTGCCCGTTTCATCGAGGCAGGCGGCCGTCCCTCGTTCCCCGAGGCCCTTCACGGAGGTGTCTGCACCTCGTATGCCCGAGATACACCGGGCGCCCACTCCGGGTCCTACTTCTTCGGATAGTGGGTCATCTGGGGTACAGATGCCGCCGCCTCATCTGTTCCTTCCGCGGATGATACCGGCGATACCTGTAGTCGATGACTCAGGGACGCCGATTTATCCACTGCCCTCGCCAGTGGCTCCATCAGCGGCGTACCGGTTCCTGCCTTTTGATACGCCTCTTATTTCTGCGAGGGTATCATCATCGGCGACAGAGCCAGAATCCGTCGCGAGCTCCTCAGGTAATCAGTCAGGCAACTTGATTACTTTTAAAGGGTCATATATATATATATTTTAATAATCAATTTGGCCGAATCATGTCATAGGCACAAAGAAGAAGAGAGGCCCCGTCACAGGGAAAGCTCTCGAGAAGATGGTGAGTACCATGGGGAGGATCCCCATCGATACTGACGGGGATGGCCACGCAGTATCGGGCGGGAAGTCGAGGATGTACTCCGGCCGCGTGGGTGCTCTCATTAGGGATAGAGTCCCTATGCTGTGGTCCGACTGGGGCGAGGTCCCGCAGGAGGTTAAGGACATGGTCCACAACGCGATGTCGGTGAGTTTATGGAAGCATATTATGTATTAAATTGTTGATTTCTCGAAAAGCTAAACTTATAATAATCGGTTAAATACAGGTGTGGTTTGAGGTTCCCGAGCACCTGAGGGACAGCTGGGCCGACGTTACGCATGGGGGAAGGTACGTTGGGAAGTTAATGAAAAACAATTTTGTATGTGATATTAATAATATTTCTAATATTTTTGTTGTATCTGTAGGTACAAGGAGTGGAAGAACGAGCTGCGGACCCATTGGACTAAGCACGGGAACGCACGTTCTGGTACCCCTACTGAGTTCCAGTATAGGGAGTACGAGTGGCGTTGGCTTCTGACATCAGAATTCAACAACCCTCGTAAACAGGTATTTAAATAAATTAGTTAGTTAATTTAAAAATAAGTACGTGCGTTTTAAAATATTCTACTAATAGTTTACTTTTTTCTTTGAAGGCGGTTTCCCGGGTGAACGCTCAGAACCGGCAACGCAACACAAGGAACCATCATGCCGGTTCTAGACCGTTCGGTGTCTTCATGGACGAGGCGGCCAAGGAACATCCAGAAGTCAACCCCTACGTCTATACGTACGAGAAGGCATATCCTGACTCCCAGGAGGATATTGTAAGTCTCTTTACGTTTTTAAATTTTTAAATTTATGTAAAAATTTTAATTAATAATTTTTTTCCTATCCATATAGGCGAGGGTGAGGGAGGCTAGTGACGAGGTCCTGAGTACCTTAGTGAGGGAGGGATGGCCGGACACGCAGGATTCCGAGATGTCCGAAGCCATGTCCCGGATCGACAATTCGGATCCGACGATTGGGGCGAGGATCATGGGCACAGCCTTCCCACCGAGAGGAAACAACTTCTACTGCCGAGGTCTAGGAAAGAGAGGCGAGGGGGTCCTGAAGAACACTCCAGGATTTCAACGAAAGGCAACCTCGACCAGTGGCAGCACCACGTCCACGATGCACAGGACGACTCAGCTAGAGTCGGAAGTTCAGAGACTACGAGAACAGCAAGCTGCTCAAGCTGCTCAGGCTGCCTCGCATGCTGCCTCGCAGCAAGCCTATATTGCCTCGATGGCGGCCTTTAATACCGCGCAGGCAGCCTATGTTGCCGAGCTATATGCCATCCAGCAGGCCCAGCAGCAGCAGATGTTGCAGTACATGCAGGACTTTGCAGCTGCCCAGAGTCGGGGACTTCCGCCTCCGCCCATGCCTCCGCCCATGACGCTACCCCAGCCGCCGCAACCTCCGCAGCAGCCCCCAGAAGATGACTTCAATTTAGACGATATAGACTTTACGTAGTTGATAATATATATACTTTTATGTAAATTGATACTTTTATGTAGTTCATATATTCTTTTATGTGTTTGTTGTTGGTTATATGAAATTGTTAAATATGTCTTTTGCAGCTTGCATGGAATGGTAATTCAAAAATTTCGGGGTTTTTTTTTTTTACTGGAATGCACTTATAGCCGACGAAAAAAGCCATAATTCGTCGGCTAAAGTTTTTTTTTTAAAAAAAAAAGAAAGTTTAGCCGACGAAATAAGCTTTAATTCGTCGGCTAAATGTCTATAAGGCCGACGAAAAATACAATATTTCGTCGGCCATAGATGTTTTATATTTTTTTATTACAAACTTTAGCCGACGAATAATTTAAACTATTCGTCGGCTAAAGTTTGGAAGATAACCGACGACATTATTCGTCGGCTATAGTTCATACTATAGCCGACGAAATAATGTCGTCGGCTATAGTATGACTATAGCAGACGACATTATTTCGTCGGCTAAAGTATGAACTATAGCCGACGAAACATTATTCGTCGGCTATAGTATGACTATAGCCGACGAAATTTTTTGTCTCGTCGGCTAAAGTCATTACAGACGACCCTTTCCCGACGACACTATAGCCGACGAACCTTCGTCGGCTAAGGTTGCAGCCGACGAATTTTTTTAACAGGCCGACGAAAATTTTTCGTCGGCTAAACTGCCTGTTCTGGTAGTGTGAAGTCGGTCACGTGTATATAGTGTGTGTGCGTGTGTTTATTTATCATTTTTAGGATGTTAGAAACCCCAAATCAAAACCCCCGTTAAATGATTTGTGCCAAGTGTATATTTGTTAATATTTATTTCTGTTTTGTTTACTAACATCTCTTTTAAGCGACTCTAGATGCAGAGACCCCTCCACGAGTCTCCGGACTGAACGATACCCCATTTACTTTATGCTACATCTACACAAAAGAGGGTTTAATTGCGTCGGGCCCCTGTTGCTCGTGTATCTCGTATATATGCGCCCCGGAGGCTCGCGTCACTCGTCTGCTCGAGCCTCCTCACGTCCTGTTCCAAATATAAAATTAATTTCCCAACCAAAATCCAATATTTAATCAAAATAGGCAAAATTACCCGAGAGCCATAAATACGCTCATCATTGCCTAACTTCGATATTCTTAAATCGGAACGATCCGAACTTAAATATCATACTCATCAGTCGTAAATACAACCTCCCCAAAATACGACTTAAATCCTACGGCCGGATTCTACATTAATTAACCGCCAAAATACCAAACTTCGGAAAATCACAAACCTATCCAAATCTCATCCAAAAATTCCATAAATCACACCAATATACTCCTCTTAATATTCCACATTTAAAACCCTAAAAATCTCCTAACCGGCGGCGGCGGCCGGAGGCCAATTCCGGTGACCTCCAAAACCTATGAAATTTTGACAGAATAATCTCCTCATCATGCTCTACAACTTTCATGACCAACACATCACCCAATTCCAAGCCTAACTAGGCTAATCGAACGAAAACAACTTAAAAGCCCTAGAAATTTCAACTCCACATTTCTCCTTACCTAGCTCAAGAGGGAGTGAGCTGATGGAGGGGTTGCTGCACGGGAGGAGGGCTACAAAACCGTACCAAGCTTTCCCGGATTGGTGGCCGGAGGAGGCAGTTCCGGCAAAATGCTTCCGAACTGGGGTGGAGCGGCGGGATTTCTCCTCTTCCGGCGGGTTAGAGACTCGGGGGCTAGGCCGGGGAGGGAGAGGAGGAGATGGGGGTCCGAACTGGGGTGGAGCGGCGGCCGGACGGCGGGAGCTAGCGGCTGGAAGCTTCCGGCGGAGAAGGGATCGGGGAGCTAGGGGAAAAGAGGGAAGGGAGAAAGAGAGAAGAAGAAAGAAATGGGTCTCCCCCCTAAACCGGTCCACACTCTCTTAAGCCCAACTCAAAAAAAAATATTAAATAAAACACCCCGAAAAATAATTCCCGAATAAAAATTACCTTTTACTAGCTAAAATTTACCATTTTTACCGTCGTCGAAATTTTCTCTTACGAATAATCCTCAGCACAATAATCGTCCCCGAAACCCCTCTAGGGACCAATTAAGCTATTAACTCAATGATCGATACGGTAAAATTCTTATTATAATCACGCTAGTAAATATGGTAATTTTATAAGGGTCGGGATGTGACATACATCCTCACCATGTAACATTATGCTTGCTATGTGACGTAAATTGTACATGGATATTTATTTTTTTTCTCTGTAACATTAAGATAAGAAATTAATCACTATTTTTTACAATATACATTAAGACAAGAAAACTAATCACTTTACACAGAACTTAATTCTTGTAAACCTATATACACACATGTTCTCAACTCCGTTACAAGAGCTTATATTGATTGATTAGTTGAATACATTTATATATTTTTGTTTCTAAAGCAAAAGGTTCAATTATACATTCAACCTTAAAGCTTGCGTGCTCAATTAAAAATCAAATTTATGGATATCATGATTATTCGAGGCATGCGATATAGTGTTTGTAGACAATACAGACCACTTATAACAAATCTCAGACCGAAAGGTCCGAAAAATTACTTCCTAAAAGAGCTACCAAATCTCTAGTACACCATGAGACAAGAAAATGATCATCAAGACCAGAAAACTCGTCTGACAAGCTGCCAATAGAGTTGGTAAGAAAGCGTCGACATCCCCAATAGGTAGCGGCTCTAACCCCATGAAGGACAAAAGCTCGAGTCAACTCTGCCTCCTGATTAGTGAATACACGTGATAATTGCGGGTGTAAACTGTCATCACTATATCAGCGGTGCATTGAAATCTATCCAAGTACAATCACAAAGGGTCAAGTTATTCAAAACACAGAAAACAAACAGAAAGCTAACAAAACAAAAACAAAAGCGATGCAACACTTCTCCTGGATTGACATGACCAAACTCAAGACTGGACTGGACATGCCTAAGAGCAGTGTCCTAAGCCCAATCCAAATCAGCCCCGACCCAAATGCAAGAGCACTCCAACCATCATCTTCCATCACAACCACCGCAACTGACCCTCAACGCCTCCACCGAGCTACCATCAGTTAACGATCAAGACTAAATCCCACCAGCCTACGTCGTCGTCGCCGTTGAAGCATCACAACTCAGATCCACAGCCTACCACACCTTACCTAACCAACCCCTAGAACAACTCACCAAAAACCCGATTGAGGATCCGATCTGACATCAGATCACCAGAAAACCTCAATACTTTCAGCTACCTGCCCAAACAAGCCCGATCTGAAACAAGAAGACACCAGATCAGGACATACAACCCCCAAAAACTAACCTCTCCACCAGCGCTGCACTTGGATCTCCCAACTTCCCGGCCGAAGATGGATCTTCAAACTGGGACTCTCACAATCCTCCTAGCCAACCATACACCAACCCGAAATGGAAGATCAAAGCAAGAGCCAAAAGAGGCTACATCCCGACCGAAGCCTCTCCCGGACGCATCGATAGGGACGTTGCCGGCGTTCGACCAAGAGAGAAGCAAAACCCTCTCTCACGTTTTCTTTTTTCCTAGACGCGTTCTAGGCTCGTGTTTTTCTAGACTGATGCTTGTGCGTGTATTATGATTCATTAATACAACCTAATCAAGTGAAATTTATATTTATCTTCACCATTTCATATTTGTATCATAATATGGGTGTGTTCTGGAATGTACGCAGTACCTTGAGTATTGTGGCTGTCTAGACCACGTGTCAAACAACGGGTGGAGAAGTTTTGGCGCGTATTGTGCATGACTCTCGGTAATTCTCCCTCCGTGAACGAGGTGGGCAACCCAAGAGCAAGATGAGTCAACTCTGGAGCTCTCTGGAGCTCATTCGCCAACATCTCTTAGGAGACTTCATCTTCACAAACAACTTCATCACCAATCTCAACTTCGACCAAACCCCATCAAAACTCTCTTACTTCTAACCCATCATCAAGTCCGAGTACTCCATATCCGAATCCGAGTCCACTTCCCCTGTTTCAAGCTGCCGAAACCCGAAACCCGAACCCGTTACCGAAGAAGAACCCATGAGCAACGAGCCCAAGAGAAAGTCAAGCAGCTCTTCCAACTCCAGCTCGTCGACGGGGAAGGGGAGCAGGCATTACAGGGGAGTCAAGAGAAGGCCGTGGGGCAAGTTCGCGACGGAGATTCGTGACCCGGCCCGGAAAGGTAGCCGGGTCTAGCTGGGGACTTTTGACACTGGTGTGGATGCTGCAAAGGCTTATGACTGCGCTGCATTCAAGCTCAGGGGAAGGAAAACTATACTGAATTTTCCGCTGCAAATTCGATCGGTGGATTTGGGTTGCTGAGGGAAACAAAATTAGAGTCCCCACACAAGACAGACACTTAACACGTACTTCTTATTGAAAAGTAATTTCACCGTTTGACAAAATCAAACGACAGCCGCAGTACTCCTAATACTGCGTACTCCGCAATCGTTCCCATGAGCTCAAATGCTCAATCGTAGTTTTCAAAACGCGGGGTACACAATTGTAATTCCGTAAAGGGTCCATTTTGGTAATTTGGAGAAAAGGTAAACGGTCCACAGAGGCAGAGCCACATTCTCATAATCTTTTCAGTTGTCTCGAACAAACTTGTTCTAGGGTTCCTTCTCATTTTCTCTCTCCCTTTCACTCTAACCGCACCTTCTCAGCCCTCGTCTCCGCCGCAACATTCCTCGCAGGCTTCTCGGAAACGCCGTGACCTTAGCCGCGCGGCGCCTTGTCGTCTTCGCCTTCCAGGTAGGCTCTCTTTCTCTCTCTGGTCGAGCTCACTCTAATTTAATTTGATTGATTCTTGTGTTTCAATTTATATGCTTGATTCATAGATATCCATGTATGAGGTCTCTGATTTAATGTGCATTACTTGTATAAATTGTGGAAATTCTTATGAAGAATAGCCGTAATTATATGTTCTTGAGTAATTGTGGTAAACTTATTTACGCCACTGGATTTATTATACTTTAGAGTAGGAAAGTGCCACCTTAAACTGGTTAGAAGGTTCGAGTATTATAATAAACTGGTCACAAGATTTGAGTTTATAGTTCACAAGTTACGGTTTGTTTACAATGGCCAGATATGGTGAGTAACAAATGTTGAAGCCCTGGCTTCCACTTATGAGATATTCATGGCTTTCTGTTTGGATTCATCCGGAGTTCCTTAGTCACTAGGAGGTTATTGAAACCCTATTTTTAGGTCATATGTGTTTCATAGGTTCATCTTCTTACTTTTGCTGACTGAATAACATCCGAATTAATATATTTCGTAGTATTCTCTATGTTTTTTTTCTAGCTTTGGTTGGGTTGTTTTCAGTTTTGTTTCAAGTATGGTCGAGTGGTTATTGGCTCTTTGATGGTTTTAAAGGAAATCTGCTGCTGCTGCTTTCACCCCATCCCCTACGTGAATCTGCTGCTGCTTTTCACCAGTAGATGCTCAATGTTATCAAAACAATCAAAACATGTTTTCAGAGATTGTAGCATGAGTGTTTTGGTTTCAAAACCCGTATGTTGACCATTATTGAATATAATGTTAAGACAATACATATTTATCAAGAAATACTGCTTTTAAATCTCCTTTTCTCTTTAGTAGTTTTTCTTTTGTCTAAATGTTTTTCTCCCATTATTTTCTTAAAGAAACGCCTTTATCCATCATTTTTCTTTTTCCTGTTGATAGTTTTATCAGCCACTTCTAAGTCCTTGATGACTATGATCTTGTAGTGGTGAAAAGTGCTGAAGGAAATTTTCCAAAAGGCAGATTTTCGTATGAGTAGTGGATATGAGAGGTTATGGGAGGGCTTTCCTTTTCTTGTATGCATAGCAAAAAGGATTCATCATGCAATATCATTGATTGATTGTTTGTTATCCAAAAATAGTTCTACTCCTTCCTAAAGAAGGGTTTTACGATCTAAAGCAGTCCTAATAGGTGTTCTTGTTTATATTGATGATAATCTCTCTGAAGTCTCCAAGTTTACTCTTGATGTTCCTTTTCGATAAAGTCTTGATGTCATATACTAAATAGAGTAGGGTGGATGTTTGTAATGGTCACAGTTTCTTAAATTGGGGAGATGTTTTTGGTTCACTTGTTGTCTTTCGTCTCTCTCTAAAACAGGCTTCCTAGTTTTTCATTTATTATCAAATGGATAACACTTATAGTTGCTAGATGATGTTTACATTGTTCCAACCTTTAACTCTAAACACACCTATTTTTCCAAAAGAGGAACCAGTTGCTCCTTGTCGCTCTGTATTCCCCCCCACCACCACTGCACTGGTTTAGGTTATTATCAAATGACTGGTTTGAGAACTTGGAGTGTATGTAGAGTAAGTTTGTAGGCTTGAGCAATAATTGATGACTGGTTGTTTGCAACGGATGCTTAGACTTTCATTTTTGAAGGATGTGGATGGTTGATGGACTGAGCATTTAACATATGGCTTCAAGTGTGGTTGTATTTAATTCTTATGAGATGGGTTGCATATTGAAATTTTCTGTACTTTGCTGGGATTTGGTGATTTCTGTTATGAAGGATGTAGTTGGTTTGGTTTTACATCATGGATATTGGGTGTGGTTGTAATGTGGGTGTGGCTGTGATGTGGACAGGGAGGAGGCAGTGGTGGTGTTTTTCCCTCAAATCAGTGGAGCTAGGTCATAATAAGAAATTAAACATAAGTATGGACAGCAGGAGCCTGAGCAGGAGCAGGAGCAGAAGCAGGAGCAGGAGCCCTACGGATCGTAAGATGCGTACTGATCGCTTTTCCTATCGCGATGCACCTTACAGGAGAGATGGTGGTCGTCAGGGTGGTGGTTTCAGGTTTACTAGCATTTGACCATTATCTGATTTCTTCTATTGTCTTTAAATATGTGGGTTGGTATGGAGAAGTTCATCTCTCAATATGTCTTCATGGTCTGGAGTCTTGCTATCAACTGTATGTGTTGAGTAAGACCTCTGCTTCAATACTGCCTTTGAAGGCCTTTTAAGTTTATAAATTATAAATTTGTCTTGTTCTACATTTGGATGAGCAAATATGTTTTCAGATACAAATGTCTTGTTTTATCCACAAATTCATCTTATTTCTAGTGGTAGCCTTGTCTCTGTCAATGGATCCTACAAGTTGTATAGATAGAACATGTTCTTTCTAAATACCATCTGATTGCATGGTATGTTTACTATCATATTTTGAATTTCAGTTTTGCAGTCCTTTACTGCTTTGTTCTTGATGAGAAAAATATATGACATTTGGCCATTTCTGTTCACAATTGAATGACTGGTGTTTAGTTTTTGTTGTTTTTTTTTTGTCAGTTTAGCATAGAAAAGTGCCTTATCCCACCTGTAAACCATTCAATAGCATATCCATTTCTCTTATGGATGCGATATGGGACCTTGTTTTGCTCTCTTTTGCTGAGTGCTGGATTCAATGCATTTTTTTATAATATATTTTATGGAACTTTTCTGCTTGATCTGCATTGTAACTGACCTCAAGAAGCTTACAACTAATGCAAAACACAGTTATTTCTGTTCATCACATAATATGTTGTTATTTTCTTGCCAGCCGAGACAATCTCTGCAAGAATTGCAAAAGACCTGGCCATTTTGCTAGAGAATGCCCTAATGTTGCAATTTGTCACAACTGTAGTCTTCCCGGGTACGGAAACTCTTTCTGCCTCGTAATTGTTGTCTTATTGCGGCAATCACTATCCTTAATTGTGGTTCTATATCATGCAGCTTGATCTCATATATATATATTTCATTAGACCGTTTATTGTCTGGCTTTAATGTGGGGCAAAAGCTTCTGGTGTTTTCTGGAGCTACTATCTTCCAAACACTTGGGACTGCTTTAACATAGAAGCATTAGGGTGGTGGGTTGATTTTTGTGCCATTTTTCAATAAATTTTGTTTCATTTCTTGTCCCCTAAGAATGACAACACAGGTGTTTTGTTCTTTTTCATTCCCTTTCCTATAACATTATGATGCTTGCATGTTTGCTGGAGCCTTTAATTCTATTAAAGTTGTAACTTTGCCATCAAATATTTTTGTAGGCACATTGCTTCAGAGTGTACCACAAAGTCACTATGTTGGAATTGCCGTGAACCTGGTCACATGGCTAGCAACTGTCCAAATGAAGGCATCTGCCACACCTGTGGCAAGGCTGGACACCGTGCTAGAGACTGTACTGCTGCCCCAATGCCACCTGGGGACTTGAGGTTGTGCAACAATTGCTACAAGCAGGGTCATATTGCAGTTGACTGCACAAATGAGAAGGCATGCAACAACTGTCGGAAGACAGGTCACCTGGCTCGTGATTGCCCAAATGAACCGATCTGTAACAATTGCAATGTATCTGGGCATGTGGCCAGGCAGTGCCCCAGAGCCAATGGTTTGGCAGAGAGGGGAGGTGGTGGTGGTGGTGGTGCAGTTCGCAGCGGTGGCGGCGGCTACCACCGTGACATTGTATGTAGAAACTGCCAGCAACTTGGGCATATGAGCAGGGATTGCATGGGCCCCTTGATGATCTGTCATAACTGTGGGGGGAGAGGACACCTCGCATACGAGTGCCCTTCTGGTAGGTTCATGGATCGCTACCCCAGGAGGTACTGACAAGTTATAGATCGTCTTATGATTGCAGCTACTTTGTTATCTTGAGTAAGCGTTTCGGGTTTTAGGTTTTAAGTTGAAAGTCGGGGCGACCGTGAGGAGTTGAATTGATACGTTTTGGTAGCATGTGTTTGTTTATGCGGAGTATTAAGTTTGCATTAGAACTTAATTTGACCTTGTATTATTTCTGCATTCTTAGGCTGTTGCTACTAATAAGAACTGTACGCAAATATTGGAGTTGCCTGATAATGAGTTGTCAACTTTCTGTCTACTTTGTGGTCAACCTGGTGTTACCTGTCTGATTGATTTAAGAAGTGATTTGTAAACTTGGACTCTCTTTTGTTCCGGCCTAAAAGACCATACTATATATCCATCTCCCGCTTCTTGATTTTGATAATCTGCCTGTCTATATATGTTCCCATTTATAACTCATACAATTATGCTCCTAGTTACACCAAACTAAGCTACACAGCCAACCTCATGCAGAATCTTTCACGATTTCGAATTATGCTCCTAGTAACTATCTCAACTGAAACAATACCATGAAGCACCTTCAAAGCCGCTGCTCTTTCTTGTTCGGATAGCAACATGTCAAAGAAAATTACCCCAGTGAACAACATGTCACAGCAGTGCCGGAGAGTTCACCTGAAGCAATATTCGGCCAGATCATCTGGTCACAAGCATTTGATAATGGTTGTTCAAATGCAGCATCAAGAAAGCGAAGGTCTAAATCCTCAGGCAAGACCTATTAATAATTAACTTGGTGGATGTTATAAAGCGACATGCTTCGTTACCATGTCAATTGATATTGTCGCACATAGATACATGTCATGGACGTTGTTATAAAGCAATTTGCTTCGATATGAATTTAGCATTTTTGACGTTCATTTTTTGGTCACTTCGAACATTTCCAGTTTTGAAGCCGTCAAATGAGATAATGCTAACTTGCCAAGGCATTCAATATACGAGATTAACTTTTTTAGCTGCGATTCTCAGTTCCTCACTCTTGTACATATTTCAGAATTCATCTCTAACCTTGAAGATGGAGAAAGAAAGAAGAAGTTTACGTTGCCTCAATTGTAATTTTTACCAACATATCAACTCTCTATGAGTATTTGTATCATCAAACTTCAATCCACCAGAGAATACTTAACTAGCCACCGAGGCACCTATTCATAGATCTTTCATGACTCTCGACCTTCCCATTCCCAGCCACAATGTACTCGTTTATCTAACAACATTTCCTCAAAAACGTAACAAAACTTTAAATCAATCTTGCACCCAGTGAATTAATGGAGGGTGTGAGTAGTTTAGTGTCTTATAAGGTAAGGATTTTTGGACTTTGAAATGAGATACGAAATCTAAAAGCCAAATTGAGGTGTCAAATGAGAAAATATGAAGGTTCTAATAGAAAAACTCTACCACACCATTTGATTTAATTTCAGTGATTGAGATTAAAACACTTAATCGTTAAATCTCCATGATTCTTATGACCTGCATTTGGATCCAAAACATTTCAAAATTAATGCCAAGATCTTGAGTGGTGCTAAACTACTTTGTAACAATGTTATGACTCATGAATGTGTATATCATTCTTATCATTCTGTATAGACCACTTGAGTTATCTATTTATCAGTGAATAAATCTGGATATACCACTTGAAGAAGGTACTGAAGCTTTTGTTCTGTTCAATGTTAGTTCTTCTACACATATGCTTTGAAGTTTGGTCCATCTGACATCTATCTGTTATCAAATGATGGCAAGGCTTCCCCAAGGTATGTTGCACGGTGGAGTGACATTCCGACACGTGGACACGACAAAATACGTGTCCGACACTCTACGTGACGTGTCGGAAAATGTTGACTTTTCCGACACGTTTCGAACACGTTGACCAACTCGCTACATCATATCCGACACGCCACATTATCATTTATCAATTTTTTTTAATTAAAAAAAAAAAGGGAATCAAAACCTAAGTAAAGCTACTGTTCACTTTTGAAAGCAAGTTACTGCCCAATTTTGTCAGTAACCTACTGCAAATTTGATTTTCTTTAATGTTATGTTTTAAGTTAGAGGTCTACTACTTCTAATATTGTTAATTATGTACTTCTATCATTTGCATTTGACTCTTTTTAATGTTATTTCTTATGGTTATGCAATGAATTGAATTTAGAACATTATTTTGGTAATGTAATGAACTTATTTTATATTTTAGTATAATTTTTTTTATTAAAAATAATAAATATATAATTTTATTTGCCGTGTCTAAACCGTGTCAGATATTCAGTTTTTAAGTTTTGCCATGTCGTGTCGCCGTGTCCGTGTCTGTGTCTGTGCAACATAGTCCCAAGCCTCCAACCAACAATTGGATTCATAACCAAAAAAATTACTCAGACCAAAAAACAAAAAAACCAAAAAAAAAAAAAAAACCAATTGGATTCATGACATAATCATCTCACTTGAAGTTGGTGTAACCAAAATCAAGCATTTGTGCATCAATTTATAAGGAAATTTAAACTAATCAATAATCAGAAGAGACAAATGACTAATCAAGTTTTGGGAAGACATAAACCCATCATCAATCCCCCTTAGCTACATCTTAAATTCCTAATTAACATCAGAATCTTTACTTTTCTAAATTGGAAGTGGTCGGTTGTAGTCTCTTGTATACTTTATATGGTGTTCGATCAAAACTCAAAAGATAATTAAGTTGAAAAATGTAGGTTATAGTTACATTCTGCTCCATACAACTCAGTGTCTAACCATTAGTATGAAGAATTTTCATGTAATCTCACAACACAAGTTATACATGTTTACAAATTTTCGCAACTCAATCATGTATGATGGAATCATCAAAGATTTGAACCTTTCGAACTCTGTAATGCATACTTGTTGCATTCTTGATTTTGACATGTTGTATGATGAGGATGAGCGAGCAAGGTTTTATGCAACCTAGTATACGTTCCTCTTTTCGTCTAATGCAAGTCTATCTCTACCACGAAATTTAGAATCAAAGTCAGAGCAAGTTCTTGCTTGTACATAACAAGGTTTTATGGTTTTGGCTTATCACTAACAGTTTGAAGATGCACCAATAAAACACCCAGAACATAATTCTTTCTCAGAGATTCTCTTTTCCAACCGCCACTACAATCCTTACGACATAAGAGTTCCAATATATGAAGCAAATTATATTCTACAAACAAAAGTAGTAGTTACACTAAAATGGCATAAAATTGAGAGCCTTCACTGGCTTCCTTGGATAAGGAGAAAAGAATCGGTCAGTACCTGTTGCTACTTGGTACTCAGCTTTATCTACACTAAGATAGAATTTTTGTTTTTGGGAATTGGATGTGTTGGTGCTTTAAACAATGTCCAGTCACTTTGCTCTTTATAAACAAACAGCTCAGTTGCAGTACCAATCAGTTGGTTCCTCTTTAGATACAGTAGCTGAAGCATTTTTCAGTTGCCTGGATTTGTAAGTTAGAACATTTAATATCTACACCTGAGTTGTTCCATTTGCAATGAGAATGCGAAACTGATTATTTGCAAGGAAATAGTCATTTTCAAAATTGGTTAACACTTGAATAACCTTGTTGAAATACCAAGCACCGCAAGGAGAACTCTCTTCTATGATCCAAGCAAGAAAAGGTGAAAAAAAACTCCGATCGTCGCTTAATATTTCGAACGACCCGTAGAGACTTAGAGCAACTCCAATGGTCACATCTAAATCAAAGTATTTGTGTTTGCTACCAAACCTAAAGATTAAGAGATTCCTTGCCCACTAGATCATACTAAGTGACATCAATTATTAAGCAACAACACCATACCTATAGCTTGATTAGCTTCCTCATATTGACCCACCAATTCTTACTATTTCAATCTCATATTATAGCACTTGAGCGGAACTCATAATATGTAACTTACAAAATAGAGACTAACGCCATGTGACATGTACACCAAATCATTATAAAAACATATTTTTTTCCCTGCTTCCACCTCCTCAACTTTCAATTTTGATCACTTCCGGACAAAATATTTTTTCATTGTCGAAATTCTTTTTTATTTTTCGTACTGTAAAATGGTGGCCTAGTGAGCTACTATTCCGGGGCTGAGAGCAGTTTGGGTATGACCTCTCCTTAAGAGATAATTTTAACAATGTGAGGTTCAAAACATATACATCATACCTCTTACCAGGAGAACCTTTGCAACATTTGCTTCACTTGCATCCTGAAAGTCTTACCATTATACTCTCAGATAACACCACAACTATAATCATACTTGCGTGGAACTCATAATATATTACTTACAAATGAGAGATTAACGCTGTTACGTGACGTCTGCACCAAAATAGTTATAAACCCGCTTTCACCTCCTCAGCATCTTTACTTTCAATATTTATCTCTTCTAGTCAAATTTTTCATAGTTGAAATGTTGTTTTTGTTATTCTTATTAAAAAATGGTGACTGAATGAGCTACAATTCCAGGACGGAGAGCAACTTGAGTATGACCCTTCTCCAATAAATGTTTTTCATAATATGAGATTCTAACTAGATACCTAACCTGAAAGTGGTTCTAATGATGACCACTAAGTTGATGACTAGTTGAAGACTTCTTTGTTCATCCCGTTTTCGATCACATATTCACATCTCGACCGCCTAGTTTGTAGATATATATGAGTAGATCATCTCAACAAATTTTCATCCAAATTGAAAATCGTTAAGACATTCATAAATTTGATTTACCGATTATAAACTTGAACGGCTAATTTTTGACAGATTTAGATCGTCCATTGATTTGATTTAGTTCGATTATTTAACGATCACCAATTTAGTTAAAAATTTGTAAAAGTGATATACTTAGAGCATCTTTAACAGACTCTACTTTAACTCATTAACTATTTTAGAGAGCGTGTTTAGCTTTTTTAGATGTTTTTAGGAGCTCCAACAGACTAGCCAAACTCGAACTATTATGATTTTTAGATATATTGCTAGCTATATTTAGCTAGCAAGATGACTCAGATGAGGTTAACTATAATTTAATATATTTTTTGTAAGATATTTTATGTGATATATAAATATGTTTAAACTATTTAATTTTTATTTAAAGAATAATGTTGATGTAATATTAGTTAAAATAGAGAGCATTGATGCAGCCACATTTCTAAAATGACTAGCCATAATGACATTTTAGCTAATTTGACTAAAATTTAACTTAAAAATGGCTAGCATTGCTAAAGATGTTCTTATAGAGACCTAAAAACTAAACGGTTGAAATAAAAAAATGTGATTTAAAAATAGATGTAATAAATTATTAATGAAAAAGTAGTCTTCAACCGATCCTTAACTGAGTAGTCATCATTTAATACCGGAAGACCTTCTGAAACGATCTCTCCACCTGCATCTCAGCATGTTTTCAGTAGACTAACTATCTTGTTACTCTTCAATTTTACTCTCTATTTTCCCCAGCTATGAGAATAAAAGAAGAAACCCAAACCCTAAACTCTGTAGTCCCCACAACCACAAGAAAAGCTTATGCAGCATCATATTCATAGGTTTGAAGTATAATGCACTCACATAATCAATCCCATGTTTGTATGTAACGCATGTGACTCCTCCTCTCACTCACTCACTGACACTCCCTCTCTACTTGTCGGCGCTCTCACGCCTCTCCCTCTTCTCCTTCCTCGTGACCCCCCAACGCCCTCTCATATATAAACCCCCACCCTCCAAAAACCAAAACCCATTACTCCTCCAAACCCTAAAACCCATTACTCCTCCAAACCAAAACCAACCCACCCATGAAACCCATGACTCATCATTTCCTCTCCCTCCTCCTTCTCCTTCTCCCCCTCGCCACCGTCCACGGCGGAGGTCACGACTACCGAGACGCATTGTCGAAATGCATACTCTTCTTCGAGGGCCAGAGGTCGGGGGTCTTGCCTCAGGACCAACGCCAGTCTTGGCGCGCTAATTCCGGCTTGAGTGACGGTTGGACTTACAACACTGACCTCACCGGCGGTTACTACGACGCCGGAGACAACGTTAAGTTCGGGTTTCCGATGGCTTTCACGACCACAATGCTGGCGTGGAGTGTAATCGAGTTTGGGGAGTTCATGCCTCCTAATGAGCTGAGGAATGCGATGGTTGCCATTCGTTGGGGGACGGATTATCTCCTCAAAACGGTGTCGCAGCAACCCAATCGGATTTTTGTGCAAGTAAGTTAATGCTGTGTGTGAAATTGTTGTTGGGTTTGGTTGGTGTTTGTGTTAATGGCTAGCTTGGTGGTTTTGATACTGTGGTGACCCCAGTTGTTTTGTCTGCGAAATCTAAAGGGTTCTTGGGCAACATCAATTGTTTTTTTCTATAAAGGTGTGATACCTTTTGAAATGTGTGCATCGCATTTTTCTAGTCGTAGAATCCAGTGCTCCGAGTTTGGTGAAGTCTTGGCTGCATCTCTAAGTTTTGGCATTTTTATACGTTACGTACGTTTCCAGAACTGAAGGTTTTCCTATTTTGGATATTGTGATAAACAAAACGAGGTTCTTCATAGGAATTAATAGAGGAAATGAAACACTCGTTTCGTTAGAGCATTATTAATGTGTTAGGTTTGAATGGTGAAGACTTATCATCCATTAATATTGTTTCCTCTGAAACCTACCATAGATCAAATCATCAACTAAATAGTAAATATTAACTCAGAGTAGATGAAGAGCAGAGAGGTAGGTGTTATTTTCCTCTGGAGTCCTAGTATGCAAGTTGTTATGGAATGCCTAGGATTTTGTTTCTAGTAATAATGTGTGCAACTTTTAGTAAATTTCCAGAAGATGATTTACCTGAAATGTGAACGTTCAGAAAAGATGATCACCCAGAACATTTTTTTTATGTCATAGAGAAGTCTCATAGCTAATGATAGTAGGTTTAATCCATGCCATATGAAGCTGTGATTCTAATTAATTGTTTACAAGAATAGACGTTCTTTGAGTTCACTTTGCCACCGAAGGTGAGAACCAATAATCTGAATCTTATATGAGTGGACGGTAGGCTATATCCATACACTCTTTTTTTCTCGTCCAAGTCCGTGACTTGCATGAATCAATAATTGTCTTCATCAAGCTTTATGCTCCATATATATAAGACATGTTTTGTCCATAGATTGCTAAGGCCAAAATGTGTCTCAATAGCACAAAAAATATCCCACTTAGTGAAATAATGCAAACAATGTTACATTAAGTAACGACATTGAAGTTTTGCTTGATCTTTCGTCCTTTTTAGGGACCTAACCTTTGTTTTCATGGAATATTAGGTTGGAGAACCAATTATAGACCACAATTGCTGGGAAAGGCCGGAAGACATGGACACAGCCAGGACTGTATATGCTGTTGACTCGCCAAATCCGGCTTCTGATGTCGCCGGTGAGACAGCCGCGGCGCTTGCAGCTTCTTCAATGGCGTTCCGATCCTCTGACCCTGGTTACGCGGACACATTGTTGCGAAATGCCATGAAAGCCTTTGAGTTTGCTGATACTTACAGGGGAGCTTATAGTGACAATGCCAATGTTAGAGATGGTGTCTGCCCATTTTACTGTGATTTCGATGGTTACCAAGTAAGTACATAACCTCAATATATGCATGACCTTACTCAACTCCAAATACAATGTTAACACATTATTCTACACTTAATAATATTGTTAACAAATTACTGTCAGTCACAACCTTTGTTTAAAGATGACTAAGCATAATATCATGAGGGTTACTACATGCTTCCAATCACTTATTTTTCATTCCCGCAAGCTGATCATTCTGATGTTTTCTTTGCTACATTATAATTATATGCATCGTAGCAAAATCTCAGTGTTTGTAATCTTTCGCCGTATTTTGCTAGGAAAAAAGTTTGTCACAGCTTGTAGATGTAGTGATTAAGAAAAAATTGGGTCTTCAACTATATATAGCTAGCTTGACAAAAATATTTCGTAACGTTTGACAGGACGAATTGCTGTGGAGTGCAGCCTGGCTGAGGAGAGTCACTCAGGATGGTGGTTACCTTGACTACATACAAAACAATGGAAAAACTCTTGGTGCAGAGGACAATATAAACGAATTCGGTTGGGATAACAAGCATGCGGGCCTCAATGTTCTAGTCTCCAAGGTTAGGTCAAGTTTTCCCAGAATGTTATAGGATTCTGTAGAATATGAACTATATGATTTCATGTCAAACGGTTGCTTCATTTCCCAGGAAGTCCTAGAAGGCAGCATGTACAACCTTGAATCCTACAAATCATCGGCCGATAGCTTCATGTGCACGTTAATACCGGAGTCATCATCCTCCCACATCGAGTACACTCCAGCTGGTCTCATCTACAAGCCAGGAGGCAGCAATCTGCAACATGTAACTTCCATTTCATTCCTGCTACTCGTTTACGAAAATTACCTTGCACGAACCTCGCAGTCCCTCAACTGTGGGAACATAGATGTCAGTCCAACAACGCTTCGCGCAATCGCCAAAAAGCAGGTTGATTACATTTTGGGTGATAATCCAATGGGGTTGTCATACATGGTTGGATACAGCGACCATTATCCGCAGCGAATTCACCACCGTGGCTCTTCTTTACCATCTATCAAGGACCATCCTCAACCCATTGCTTGCAAAGAAGGCTCAGTGTACTTCAATTCTTCAAACCCTAACCCTAATGTCCTGGTGGGAGCCCTAGTAGGAGGACCTGGAGAAGATGATGTCTATGACGATGATCGTGCTGATTTTAGGAAATCCGAACCAACCACATACATTAATGCACCATTTGTTGGTGTTTTGGCATACTTTGTGGCTAATCCCAATCCAAACTAGCTAGCAGAAATTGATACTGGTCAAACACAGATCAATTTGTAAATAAAAACGACATCATTATTTGAAACATAGGTAAAGAAAACGATCGAATGTCTCTCATCTTGAGAGTCAAGAGTGAAGAGGCGTGTTATTGAGAGTTCCATACTGCATGTTATAGGTTTTTGGAGTCACGAAAGTAATTTCTGTGTGACTTTTTAGAGATAAATAAAAATGAGTTCCTTTTATTCTAGCTTGTTTTAGATTTCTAAAAAAATGAATGATCTACAGATTGCTGAAGAGATAAAATGAATGGCTAATTAGTGTTCTATACTAAACTAATTAACCCTGGAAATGTTTGATTATTAAGGAATGTTTTCAAACTTTTTCAATTTGGATGGTCCTTAATTTAATTAATCATTCATGCCTATATATTTATATGTTTCATCATTCCATGTTCCAAATTAAGACAATCCAAGTACATATGGTTTCCTAGGCAAGTATATATATAGTACTACGAGAATCTTGTGAATCTTGTGAACAATTTCTTGTTCATGTTATTGCGAGAGAAAAAGATTGAAGAGTTTGGAGCATACCAAGGACAAGAAAACTTGTACAATTAATCAATATTAGCTTAATTTTCACTTAAGTTAATTAGTTTTCTCAATATCTCATAGCCCTTTTAAGTTAGCTAAAGTGGTCAGTGGTGTTGAGCAGTCTGTGGCACAAATTGAGATTAACTGGAACCAGATTTCTAACTGGAGCCGATCCTGTATTAGTCCAGATTACGATAACCTTGCAGCTGGCCGGAGCTGCCGACGGCAAAGCTGACATTGTCAGGACTCAGGACTATGAAGGAACACACTAATAATTCTGTCATTTGCGGCTCATGGAGAAGAAAGCCATCAAGTAACTGATAATTTGCTTAGAACCTTCTGAAACAACCGTAACATCTCTCGAGTCATCTTGTTTCAAATCTTCTGCAAGCATAATTAACATACATACATCTCCCTAGCTATGTATGTGTGTTCTTTTTTAATTAACCAAAATTTCTCACACTGTCGATCAAAATTTTTCATGTGTTACATTTAGCCCATGTGACATTTTCATCATGGATCCGCCACTGGTTGTATGGTTCGAAACTAGAAATCTTTTGTTGGACATAAGGTTCGAATCTTCACATTTTCAAACTTTTGGGAACCTTTGAATTTGTTGATCCATCGAACATTCATGAATGATAGATCTACAGAGCTTTTGTCCATCAAAAGCTATCCTTCTGGCAATATAATGCATCAACAAAAGCTCAAACCTTTGGTTCATTCTAAATTCTCCATCTAACATCAATCTACTACCAGAACAGGCACTTTAGCCGACGAAAAATTTTCGTCGGCCTGTTAAAAAAATTCGTCGGCGAAGACCTTAGCCGACGAGCCTTCGTCGGCTATAGTGTCGTCGGGAAAAGGTCGTCTGTAATGACTTTAGCCGACGAAATTTTTTTTTTCGTCGGCTATAGTCCCACTTTAGCCGACGAAAAAAATCTCGTCGGCTATAGTCCCAGACTTTAGCCGACAAAGTATTTCGTCGGCAAAACGTTGTAAAAAAATTTAAAAAATAACTATAGCCGACGAAATATTAGGTTATTCGTCGGCTAAACCTTATAAAAAAAATTAAAAAAATAACTATAGCCGACGAAATATTAGGTTATTCGTCGGCTAAACCTTATAAAAAAAATTAAAAAAATAACTATAGCCGACGAAATATTAGGTTATTCGTCGGCTAAACCTTATAAAAAAATTTTAAAAATAATTATAGCCGACGAAATATTAGGTTATTTCGTCGGCTAAACCTTATTAAAAAAATTAAAAAATATTATAGCCGACGAATATTATGTTTGAATATCGTCGGCTAAAGTTGCTGGGTTTTGAAAAAAAAAAACTTCATAAACTTTTTTTTTATTTTTTTTTTGTGTGTGTGGAGAATCTTGACAGAGAAACTGTGATATACAGTGAAAAGTTGCCACCGAAACTGGCAACACGCCGGTGAGGTTGTTGTTGTAGAGGTCGAGAACACGGAGGTTAGTGAGGTTGGAGAGCTCCGGCGGGAACGTGCGGTTGAAGACGTTGAGGAGGCGGAGAGCGGAGAGGCGGGAGTCAGGGTCGTCGAGGGAAGACTTGAGGGAGAGGAGGGCGCGGTAGGTGGCCATTGGGCGCGTGGGGGTGGAGAGTAGACGGTGGGGTGAGGAGAGAGAGTGGCGGAGGTGGAGGAGGAGAAGGAGGAGGAGGAAGAGGAGGAGGGGACGCAATATTTTTTTTAGTGTTGGGTTTATTTGTGGTGGTTGTGTGGAGGAGGAGGAGGAGGAGGAAGAGGAGGAGGGGCCGCAATATGTCTAGTGTTGGGTTTATTTGCGGCTATATAAAGAACTTTAGCCGACGAAATTATTTATTTTCGTCGGCTAAACTCTTTGGTTGACCGCCAAAAAATTTTGGTTGAAAATTTTGAAAATTTTTCGACTTTAGCCGACGACTTTTCATATATTTTCGTCGGCTAAAGTCCTTTGAAAATTTTGGTTGCCCGCCAAAAAATTTTGGTTGAAAATTTCGAAAATTTTTCGACTTTAGCCGACGAATTTTCATATATTTTCGTCGGCTAAAGTCCTTTGAAAATTTCGTCGGCTAAACCTTTGAAATTCGTCGGCTAAAATTATTTTTATACATTTGGCATGTTGTGATTGCATTGACCGCAACTATCGGCACCGAATATTTACCGGAATAGTGTGATTTTTCAACCGTGGATGTATTTCAACATTCTCGTCATATCTTATTTCATGACTTTTTAGAGTTTGAAGGTTTTACGTATAGTTTGTTTTTGAAACGGAACATTTACATAACACTTGGTAAACAAGTTATACAACATTAGTATGCATGTTGTGATTGTGATGATCAAACTTGAGAAACAGAATTCCGACCGTCAGATCTGACCATCATGATAAAATACATGTATGGGAAAAAATTCAACTTGATCCGAAAAGAATAAGGGCTCGATCCGGACGGTCAATCTCGTAAGTCAAACCCCTAAACGCACGGAAAAGGTCGTTCGACCGTCTAAATTACGTATTTTGGCCGGACCTCCAACTGAAAATAGTTTTAAACCGATGACACGCAACAAGTCGTATAAAAATTTTACGCAAAATAACCACCGAATATAGGGCTATAGTAGGTAATAGATAAATTTTAGGGTTTAGCCGACGAATACCCTAACGTATTCGTCGGCTATAGTATGTAATTAAAAAATTAAAAAATAACTATAGACGACGAAATATTAGGCTATTCGTCGGCAAAAACAATCTTAGCCGACGACTTTTCATATATTTTCGTCGGCTAAAGTCTATAAATTCACGAAAACACTCATATCTCCCCCTATGTTACGTAGTTTGGTCAAACCGTCCACACGAAAAACTTTCACGTAGATGAGACGCAACCGCCTATATAAAAATTTTGAGACATTTGCCTTCCGACGATAGGGCTCCCCATAGGGAATAATAACGGTAAATAGGGTTGACCGCAGTTTTAAAAGAAAAAGACCAAACCCTAAAAACAGAAAATTACATAAAAAGCCTCGGATCGCTAGATCCAACGGTCGGATTGGCCCCGAAAGTAAGTTAGCTTGGATTTGGGCCTGCGGAGCTGCTGTCAAAATTTCAGCAATTTCTGACGGACGGATCAAAAGTTACACCCCTTTTTGCGTAGGACCATATTGCATCAAAATTTGTAAATATAAGACACTTTAGCCGACGAAATTATATTTTTCGTCGGCTAAACTTTTAAAAATTTCGTCAGCTAAACTCTAAAAATTTCGTCGGCTAAACTCTAAAAATTTCGTCGGCTAAAGTTTTGAAAATTTCGTCAGCTAAACTTTTGAAAATTTCGTCGGCTAAAGTTCACAGACTATAGCCGACAAAAAAAATTATTTAGCCGACGAAATAAAAATTTCGTCGGCTAAAGTTGATCATAGCCGACGAATATTTTTAATTAGCCGACGAAGGAAAATTTCGTCGGCTAAAGTCCACTTTAGCCGACGAAAAAAAAATTCGTCGGCCAGGTTTTTTTTTTTTCGTCGACTAAAGCCTTTCTTCTGGTAGTGTAAGTTGGGTTATTAGTTCAAAAGTTGCCTAATTTAGCTAAAACATTGGCTACCATTTTATCTTCTCTAAGATAATGTTTGAAGGTTAATAAGAATTGAGGGTAGCGGCACCCACCCCATTTTTCAAAGGAAAAAAAAAAAAATACCCATGCTTGAAGATAGTCATTGAAAACCAAATTGGGAGGCTCTAATACATGAATAATTTTCCCTAGCTAAGTTTCCAAGAGGAGTCAATATCGCCATTATTCTCATTCATTGGTTGCCATGATTCGTTGTGTAATGTGTCTACTGCACTCTTCAAGAGTTCAAGGTAACTCCCACATTCTCCACATTCCTTGGCAAAAAAAAACAGAACTAAAGATGAGTAGAACGGTGTCGTTTCCCTGTTTGGAGCTGAAGAGAGCCCAAAATAAATTACCTCATCTGCTGGAGAATTTTCAATTCTTGATAACAGAAGCGCTTTGTTGATTCTTCTCCTTCCCAAGGATTCCATCTTTTTCTTCCCCAAAACTCCAGCTTCGAATTCATTTGGGTCTCCAATGGCACAAGGTACGCTTACGCTTTTCCGTCCCCAAAAGCTCTTCTTTATCTGATTCTTTAGATTCCTGCAATTAAGGGTTTAGGGTTTAAGCTCGAACCGTATTTATGATCTATTTTGAGTCTGAATGAGGACTGAGGATTGTTTCTGATCAATTTTCCTGCAAAGAACAGTAGCCCATTATTCATATAAAGAAAAAAGAGTTGACAATGGTCATTACTTACTTGTATGTGTGTATATGATTGCATTTGTTGAATGATTTTACTTGGATATCAAGCTTATTTTGTTTTGATACCCCAAGCATTGTTGTTTATGATTATGAGAAACAGGAGTATTCTTCCAATTAGAATAGTTGGAGATTCGACAAATGAGCAGTTATCCAGTCATGACTTTCTTTGGATAGTCTGAGTTGTACTGCTGATTAAGTAGGAGAGTGTATTCACTTGGTATATATTGCCTTCAATCTAGACAGCCTCATGAAGCATGAGGCAATGCATTACTCCTCTCGGCATATTTAGTTTTAAATTAGCCTACTTGAGGTTTCTATTGAAGCTATTGAAACTCCAATTTGACCTCAAAACAAAACCCTTTTCCAATCAACATACTTGGCTAAGTGCACCAGCATTCCATCGTAACATTGCTTGGCTATTGTATCAGCTTCTGTCCTTTATTTTTTTTATTTTTTAGTTTTGGACTTTTTGTTTATGCTTGACTATGTGAAAACTATGAGCAAAGTTATGCTGGTTATCAGACTGAAATTTGTCCAAAGTGATTGTCACTGGTTCTTGTTTTCACTCAGAATTATGCATGATGAGCTTAACTGTTGCCTTCCGTACCTATATGTATTTGTCTAAGCTTTCATGAGTGAATGTAAGAGGATGATGGAAACTCGTTTTTGAACGTTATGCAATCATTGTTTTGCATTTACAACAATCAAATATGTCTTGGTATTTATTTCCACTGACATTTTTCCTCACATATTTGTAGCTATGGACGTTGGAGACGAAGTTGTGGAGAACACTATTCCTTCTCTTGTTAAAGGTTCTCTTGCATCCGTTCAACAAGGCAAGGTCGGTTCTCCAGAAGACATTGCTTGGGTTGATTCCTGCTTGATTAAAGAATCTGACATTACAGATGATAACTGGAATTCTCTGAAAGCATCCTCGATTCTCATCCTGAATCACTCGGTTCATCTTCAGGGGAAACAGACACTGAGATATATGCTTCCCGTGTGGAGTCAGAACCAAATCACATCTTTATTAGGGAACAATTGGAGACAGTAGATGGTGATGTTCCAACCAATGATGATATTCCAATTAGCAAGGATGCTAATGATTTGCAGTCATTTACTTTTGAGGGAAATCCATTTTTGCCTGGTTACAATGATGACTCGGGAGTGTCCGGAAACCTTGAGTTAGGTGTCGATATGGATTCTTGGGCACATGAGATCGAGCCTTCAACTGAGGGTATATTCAGGGTTTGGAATTTGGAAGTTCCAGAAGAAGAAGATGAACTTGTTAAGCAGTTGAACAACGCCCTTGAAGAAGGTTTGCCTCAACCCTTACGATCAAGTATTCCTGATTCTGATGCATGGAAAAACTTGGAAGAAACTTCGGTGGATGATCTAGTTGCTGGGATTGCTGACCTTTCTTTGAATCAAGTTTCCAGTTGAACAGTTGATTGATTGTATTAGGTTTTGTATTTTCGTTACTGATGTTGTGCTCGTGACAGTTAGCTTCTTGTTGCACATTTTCACTGAACATAGATGAGGCCTAGTTTAGTATAGTTCAGCCGACATTTTATATAAATATCAGCGGAGTTTCATGTTTGAATCACCAAATACTTAACCAATGCAGTTCTGGAAGTTCCATTTATGTCTTCATCACAGTAATGCTTCACTATTGGAATGCTGTAGGTTCATGATATTCTCATTCGTGGAAGATGAATTCTTTAGGTGGGGGTATATCATGTATGGTTCAACATCTTGCCAAAAGGTCTCATGGAAGCATGTAGAATGGTTGTTTGTGAAGGGCCTTGACCACTCATTGGCATTGCAAATCAGCAATGAATCAGGTACTTGGAAAATCATGAGCACAATCACGTCCAACAGCTGATGTGGGATGGTTTCGACCATCAACGTGGAAGTCGCAGTCTAATCAAACCCAATGTTAAACCAGAGCCATTAGTCACTAAGAAGGGAACAAACGAGCAAGAGAGTTGCTATAGCAGCCTCATATTTACATGCCAATTTGGAGAGGGATCTCTTAAACCAAGTCTTTTTTGGACACTTTCTCATCGCAAGTCGTCATACATTTGTCCCTTTGCTAAACAGAAGAGAAACAATATCATGGGTTTTCCAACACAATAATCCTCCCTTTTTACAAGGTGAGCAAAAACCCTCATGTCTGAACCACGTCTGCAGCCTGCCAAGTCAGCAAGTTATCATCCACATGGAAAACCGGCATTGGTCGTCCCATAACAGCCTCAAATTGAACATCTTTGATAATACATAGACAGTTATAAATACAGGAGATTGAGTGCATGTGTGGCAAAGAGCACCAGAGAGCTTTGCAGGAGATAAGATTATATTTTTGTAACTGCACTCTCAAGGGGTTTGCTAAGTTACACTGCAGCAAGCAATGGCATCTGCATCTCTACTTAAGTCTTCTCCAGTTCTTGACAAATCTGAGTGGGTGAAAGGCCAGACCCTCCTCCGCCAGCCTTCTGTCTCATCCGTCGTTAGATGCCACCCTAGTGCCGCGTCCGGTCTCACCATTCGTGCTTCATATGCTGATGAACTTGTCAAGACCGCTGTATGTTTTCTTTCACAACATTACAACTCATTATGTAACATATATTGTTAGCTTCTCCAAAGAATATGCATGTTGTTAGGTCTTGCTCTTAGCTTATACAAACTAAAACATGTTCCACACCGTATAGTAAACTTCCAGCATAACATAACATGTTGAACTGTTTGACTAGCGAATATTAACTGAACATGCTCTAGACAGTAAATAAAGATTCGATACGAACCTACTGATTATGTTATGCTAATAAACGAGACACAAGCTCTGTTAAGATTTGAATTGATGTGTGCCTGTTTTGGTTGGTATAGAAAACTGTTGCATCCCCTGGCCGTGGAATTTTGGCCATGGATGAATCCAATGCAACCTGTGGCAAGCGTCTGGCTTCAATTGGGCTAGAGAACACTGAGGCTAACCGCCAAGCGTACCGTACCCTCCTTGTCACAGTCCCTGGCCTTGGCAATTACGTCTCAGGTGCCATTCTTTTCGAGGAGACTCTCTACCAATCCACTGTTGATGGCAAGAAGATTGTGGATGTGCTTGTTGAGCAAAACATCGTCCCTGGGATCAAAGTTGACAAGGTAAGCCACTGTAATCAAGCAAACTACAACAATAATTTAATGACTTTATAGTCTCATGATAGCTGCATATGCTGATAAAAAATAATGATGTTGATAATAACAGGGTTTGGTGCCCCTAGCTGGTTCCAACGATGAGTCATGGTGCCAAGGTCTTGATGGACTTGCTTCTCGCACAGCTGCTTACTACCAACAGGGAGCTCGTTTCGCCAAATGGTATGGGTCAAATCTCAGCAATTTCACCATATGATATTGGCCAGATCATAATTTTTGAGCTCATGATTGAGATAAAGTTAGTTATAACATAATTGGTATACTTTGAACTAGGCGTACTGTTGTGAGCATTCCCAATGGTCCATCCGCTCTTGCAGTAAAGGAAGCAGCATGGGGTCTCGCTCGCTACGCTGCCATTTCTCAAGTAAGAGAAATGCTAGTTGTGTAGCAAGAGAAAATTACTTGATGTTATATATGTTGTATTCTTGATTTGCAATTTGACTGCTTCAAAATTGAATTTTTTTTTTTTTTATTACTCCATCAGATTGCTTAATATTTCTGTCTAGTTAGGATGTGTTTCTGACTGAAAAATCTTGGCTTATTGAAAATATAGGACAGTGGATTGGTCCCAATCGTAGAGCCAGAGATCTTGCTTGATGGTGAGCACGGCATTGACAGGACCTTCGAAGTTGCTCAAGCAGTGTGGGCTGAGGTTTTCTTCTACCTTGCCCAGAACAATGTCTTGTTTGAGGGTATCCTCCTCAAGCCAAGTATGGTTACCCCTGGAGCTGAGTGCAAGGAAAGAGCCACCCCGGAACAGGTTGCCGACTACACCCTCAAGCTCCTCCAGAGGAGAATCCCCCCAGCAGTCCCTGGAATCATGGCATGTCTCACAAAAACTCCCCAAAAAATTGACACTTGTATGTTTCTTTAACTTTTATGTTTCATATACTAATATCTTATGATTGTGTCATGTTGAGCAGTTTTTGTCTGGTGGACAATCTGAGGTTGAGGCAACCCTGAACTTGAATGCAATGAACCAATCACCAAACCCGTGGCATGTGTCATTCTCCTATGCCAGAGCTCTCCAGAACACTTGCCTGAAGACATGGGGAGGCCGACCAGAGAACGTGAAGGCTGCTCAGGAGGCACTGCTTATCCGTGCCAAGGCCAACTCTCTTGCTCAACTCGGAAAGTACACCGGAGAGGGAGAGTCAGAGGAGGCAAAGAAAGAGTTGTTCGTCAAGGGCTACGTGTACTAGATCATTGGTGCCAGTGCTATAGATGATGAACAACCAAAGGGAAAGATTATCATGCATGCATGATGTTGGAGGAATGAAGACTAGGTTCTGTTAATGTGTGTATCGCTTTATAGCCCCTGAAAGACTATTTTTGTTCATGATCATTTCATGTACTTTTAGCAACTTAATAAGCTTCTTGATGATGAGTTAGCTAGTGGTCTCAATCAAATATTTCAATGCTTAGTCTGAAATTCAATTAACTAACTAACCATATTGAACTCAAAGACATTAGCTTCTCTCATGGTTTTACTATTCTCTTAAAATTATAATGACTAGGTGCCAGATAAGTGTGTTATTCCCCCTTGTTGCATTAGGGTTTACACTGAGGCCTCGTTCTTGTTCTTCCTATGGTTTCTCGTCTCTCTCTCTCAAGTTTTAGGGTTTCACTTTGTGCTTTCTAGCCTGTAATCGGCCTTGGTCATGGAAGATCTGTTTGATCAAAGGCTCCTTCAAGTGTTTGTCTAGATTGAAAGTTTCTTGTGTTTGGTGGATATAGTGATGGTGGACTGGTGGTGGATGTATTTCTCTGATGGTTATTTCAGTACACCTAATGCCACACATCCATGGTAGAACCCGGATAAGTTTCGAGGTTTGATAGCCGTGGTGGTGATGTTGTGTAAGAAATAACATCCATCTTCCATAGTTCAACTCAATCAACAAGAATTTATGCACTAGTGAAGTGTTGGTGGCAACTGGCAAGTTCTTTGAAGATAGGAGAGACACATTTTCAAGATTCCGACATTAATCCTTGCCCCAGAAGAAGAAATGTTTAAGTTTGAACTCAAGCTGCCAACATCAATCTCTTATTTCGATGATTTTTATCGGTAGCAGGGTTGGTGGCAAGTGTCTTTGAAAATGGGAGAGACACGTTTTCGAGATTCCTACATTGTCTTTGCCCTTAAGAGAAAGGTTTAACTTTGAGCTCCAAGCTATAAACACCGATCCTTGTTTAGGATGAAACCTTCCATATGAACAATCAAGGAAGAATTACTGTACGTATGTTTAGGAGGAAACATTTGCCGCTAAATGGGAGAAAACAAGAACTTCAAGATTCAGGAAGAACTAGGTAATTAAGTTTGCGGTTTCAAATTATTGAACAAGTTGGTCGTGGTGAACCTATCCTAACTTTCTGAAGCATACCACGCCTCTGCATTGGCAAGCATTTCCGAGCACAGTTTTCATATGCATTTCATTAAAAAGAAGATGAAAAAAACAATGGAAAGGAAGACTCGATCAATTGCTATGAAGAGATCAGCTTAGTGTCACCAAACCATCATATGATGGAAGAAATTAGAATGCTTATACGCAGTGGCGTAGCCAAAAATTATATTAAGAGAGGTCAAACTTAATTTGGACAAGTTAACTATGTAGGAAAAATATTTTTGTTAGATAAAAATATTAGGTAAAATAAATACAAACAAATGAACACATTGTTTTGGCTTTAATCTCATGAACTAACTAAACACAAGTATATTTGTTATCACATTTGAAGGGGCAAAATTAGTCAGAGTTTATAATACTCTTATATATGAGTAAAAATCTAAAAAAAAAAGGGTGTGGCAAGATGGTGAGAGAGGTCAATTGAACCTCCTGCTCTCCATGTAGCTACGCCCCTGCTTATACGACTTTCCAACACTATTGCCGACCCCAACTTTTTTCTGGGTCATTTTCTGTGCAAAAAAAATAGTTGGGAAAAGCAGGATTTTCCTTTGTAAATTGGGATCAAAGATCCAATATTACACAAAACACAAATGAGGTATCTAAAAAGATCCCCAGAAAAAATAAAATAATAAATAAATTGAGCTTCTATGCCTGACTCTGTAGGCTCTCTTTGTTCCATATAGTATATAGTCCATGTTAGTGCAAACATGTCTGGATGTTGGAGATGTTCAGTAAAGATTTGTTGGGGATCTACTACCTCGTATACATCACAGGAAATCAAGTGCATATACACCGCTTCTCTGATGTAGGTGGAAATGGATTGCAAGGACAGTTACGTTTTGAGCCTGCAATCTTCCCCACCACATTGATTTCAACAGGAAGATTGTGGCGCAAGCCATGTTGGCCTCAGCTGGTTGCACAACTAAAGAGCGAGCGTGCATTGGGACCTATTGCATAAGTGTATTGTCACCTTCCCTTTTCATCCATGGTGTAGACTGGTATTTGCCAGTTTTTGGTGTTCTTCTTGGGGTCGTCTGTAAGATAAAGATCTGTATCATCTTCTTTAAATGTTCTAATGAATGTTTTGGCACCCATCAGGATAAGCCTTTCAATCATGAACAATTGGTAATTATTCTCAATCAAGGTTTCCAATAAGCGGCTATAATTTGATGAGTATGCCAATTTGTATCTGCATATACAGGCCAACAATACTTATCAGTATCAGCTGGGACAATTAATTTGGAGCCACAAAGGCCCATTAGATTGGCCGAGTAATAAAGACGATAAATTAAAAAGTGTTAAGCTAGAATGCTAGATAAACAAATAAAAACCTAGCACTGTAACCCAGTTGATATAAGAATAATTCAATAAATAAAACTGCCCTTCTTAAAAGAAGAAAGGTAATAAACACAAAAAAGTTGGAGTACATTAGAGTGCCATAATAAAGTTCACTTAAAATGGATATCTACAGATAAACCTCAGAGGTAAGCAAAAACTATTTTCTTACACTCATGACAGGATCAACCATGTGCTCTAACACACGACTGCACTTAGAAGGCTCATAAATTACTCTGTCTAGTATCAGTACCAACTGTTCAAAAGTTCGGCGGCAAGAAACCAAGTTAAAAGTTCTCGTCAGATGCATTTCACTCACTAATCATAATCCATCCCTACTGACATTCTCAGTCAATCGCCAAACATAATTAAAAACTTCGACCTCACAAACTAGCAGTTCCTTGATATTTTCCTAGGTTGGTGGTTAAATGCTAGAAGAAATGACATGCAACAGTGTGAGGAGAAAACCATAATATTATATGCACAAGACATTGTTTATTCTGGCAGACAAACACACAGGTCTTCCATTTTTAAGTACATGGTGCAGAGAACAGCACAAGAAAGATGTACCTGACGGAGAGCGGTGAAAAGAATCCTGGTGTCCTTTCATTTGAAGCAATATAAAGAGTTCGTCCAGGTGGGACCCATTTTTCAATTCTGCGGAGAATAAACTCAGGGCGTGTGTCCCTGTCCAGATGAGGTGATAGGGTCCTCTCAACACCATTCCTGTCCCTCCTGGTCTTAAGTCTATCTCCACGACGAACATGAATGGCGTCATAATCACCAAGGATTTCCTTAATCTGCGAAATTAATTTAGTCAACATCTCTAGAAGCAGCTTATAGGCTAAATGCTATAACTACCTTTTTTATATGCTAAATATTGAAAACTAATGCAACTTAAAAACATAAATATTTTATAAATCCCACATGAGGTTGATTACATCTCAGCTATTTATTCATGAGGTTGATGACCACCACAAACTGTACTTTCTTTTGATGCTGTTGTAATCTGGATTAAATTAAACATCAAAATCACATGTCCAGTTCAGCTATTTATCCCGGGTCTTCATAGGAAGTTCTTGTTTCGATCTTATGAAAATAACGTGTACAGTGTACTCAGTGTATCCCACTTCATTTGGATAGTGTTTACTATCATTCTCTTATGATTTACAGTTTACTCAACCTGGAATTTCTTTTCAGCCTTCAGTTTTAGTGCTCTGAACTTGATGAGTTCCTGCAGTCCTTAATATAATACAGTATTACATAATCCTACTTGAAAGATTAAAGTAGAATTATGTAGTACTGATGAAACATATTCCTTTTCTCTACTTTGGAACTTCTTAGGTAAACTATGATCTCTTTTTCTACCTTCTCATCAGAATTCATTTTACTGTGAAAATTAAGTCATCCAATACCTAGCATCTTCAAGTTCTCAGAGTTTCACTAAGAATGATAGAAGATACTTGATATCTGACTACAGGAGACTAAGAAGAGAGCAAATAAGTTAACGTAACCAAATTTGAGGCAGCAAACAAACATTATACGAGATTCCAGAGATTATCAAACAGTTCCCAACAACAAATCCAACTTTTGTTAAAATAGTGATTGACATGCAGATAATACAATGCCAAATTCATCAATATGCTCATAAATAGAAAGCATATATCTCAGAATCATAATGCACGATATGGACACAGAAGAATGCCTAATCATAGAGAAGCTTTATGCAACTCTCAGGTGTGGAAATACGACTTCATGGCATTCAGATGATACATACCTTGTCAGCTGCATTCCTCAATTTCTTTGCTGCCATTGAGGGGAGAAAAGAGTAGGGCAAAATTAAAGCACTACGGTTGTTTCGATTCTTGCACTCCGCAAACCTATATGAATAGGTAATTAATTCCTGAAGGAAGATTGAAGTTCGACTAATACTCATAGACTTAAGCAAAGGGAGAATAATAAAGCAACACACCTCAATTTTTTCTGCAATAAAAGAAATGCCTCAGACGCAATCCAAATGAATCAAACACGCCTAGTAAAACCACATTATGCAACTGCTTATAAACCCAGATCCTATCTTGGCTTTAAAACTCCATTCTTTTGAATCAAGATTGACTCAATAAAAGATGAACTAACAAGGAACAAGGGCTATAGGTTCATATCTAGTGATGAGAACTGGTCAAGTGGTCATCTGAAACATAACTAAGACATTGACAGGGCCAACGCAACAGGGTTGGCTTGACAGTTCAGAACTCACAATGATTTACAGTCTTATTTTACATCAATCAATAAACACATCTATTTTTTATTGTCTAAAATTACACAGTTCAGAACTCACGGAACAGATCTTAGAAATTTAGAGGCTAAAAGAAAATGAAACAAGTAGTTACCATGAAAGAGGGCTTGCAGTTCTGTTGATCAGCAAAAGATTTGAGAAACTAGTGTTTTTGAGGTCCACACGAGTAACTCGCTCCACATGAGAAACTCCTCTATCTCCTAACTTCATGCTTGTTGTTAGCACCTTATACCACATTTTTGAATTGTCTAAAATTACTGGAACAGTCTCCGAGATTAAGCCGATGTCATACAAAGAGTCCATGGAACAAGAGTTTGCATTCCAACTACCAAACAAAAGGGAAGCCAGTTAATTTCAAATCTTAACCTACCTGTGTCTCAATAATACATTCTTACTTTTCTTCTGCACTGGCATTGTCAGATTGATGAAAGAACCCTTTGTTGTTGTGTATGGGATTGATGCACATTCTGGACGGCATTACAAAAGTCCTGCACAAAAGTGGTGTTATATCGAATCTAATTGCACCCATCACTCGAAGAAGAAGAAGAGAGTAGAGCACCTTTGGAGAAAGAGGGCTTCTTCGAGAGCACAGCGGAGACTGGACTCCTGGTGGGCAAGGCCCTCACAGGACTGGCAGTGCTTGCCGGGGCAGTCGATTCGGGTGCCCCAGTAGAGGTACTTGTCGTGGCGCCGGCTGATCAAACTGGGAACAGATTCTAGGGCTTCGAGGGAGGAAGAAGAGAAGTCGCTGGTGGAATTCAGATAGCTGTAGAGGAAGACCACAGCAACTCCGGCAATGCAGGTGCCCAGGAACACGATGGGGGAACTGGGCCCAGATTTCGGCTTTGGGCTTCTTCTGGATTCCACCGGAGACACCATTCTGTAGTTTGCTGCGGCTTTTTGGCTGCTGTGCTTTTTAATACCAATGGGTACCCTCTTCTTCTCTCTATTTTATTTTGTACCTCTTTAAACTTTGGTTCTCTTTCCTTTTCTCACGGTAAAAAAAGAGAACCGAAATAAAATTTCATATGAATTTTATATTTTAATAGTTGGTAACTCATGGTAAAGAAAAAAGAATCGAAATAAAATTTCATATGAATTTTATATTTCGATAGTTGGTAAGACAAAGAAAATTTAATAAATTACTATAAAGTTACTAACCAAATTTCAATTTACAAATACGTCATTTACACAATATCTTACACATTTAAGGACAAATATCAACAAATTAAGACAAACTAATATCCACATGTCATCTGTCACTATAATTTTACCAGAATACCTTTCACTATATATCAGTTACTACTGTTAACGAGTAGCACAGTAGCACCCAATAAAAATGTGCTATTGTAATTTTTTTAGGCAATTCTCCATAATCAAACAAAGCTACTACTGTCGACTCTGATGCTAGCGCGCTGCTACTGCCGACTCTGATGCTAGCCCGCTGCTACTGCCAACTTTGATGCTAGCCCGCTGCTACTGCCCACTCTGATGGTAGCGATGCTGCTGTATGCATCACTGCTAATGAACTTTAAAACTACATCTACCACAAAAAGAAATGGTTTAACCCGATAAACAAACTTCATTCAGATCAACAGATCTTATTCATGTCCTCAAAACAAACCTCATTCATGTATGAAATCACCTACTAATCAACATAAACCCAAACCAATCAACCTCATTTGTCACTGCTACCGAGTGAGACGAATGAGAGACACTGAGAAATTAGATCACCAAGCATCTCATACCAACTGAAGATCAAATCCATGAACACCTCATACAAATTGAAGATCAAATCACCTTCAAATTCAAACTAAAGACTTGACCGGATCATGACAAAGTGCTAGCCTATGAATATGATGACCATATCACATCACCTTCATATTCAAAGTAAAGACTGACCAAGTTAATGTACTGCTACTGCCCTGTAGCCTGAGGTTCCTCCTGAAGGCGGTGACAACGCTCCTCCTGAAGGCGACGACGGTGCTCCTCTTGAAGGCGATGACAGCGCTGAACCCTCGGCTTCCTATAATGATGGAACTGAGCCCTAGCCGCTCCACCTCCAAGCACAACCTCTTCTTCATATCCCGATCCTTCCCGATGTGGATCTTGAACTCGATTCCGACTTCCATGAGCGGCTACACTACCTCCGTCGCCCTTTGTCATCGTCGGCGGCTCATCGAAGTCGTCCTCGGAGTTCTTGTCGCCAGTGACGGGGAGGGTGTAGTCGACGAGGACCCAGCCCCAGTCGATGCCGAAGAGCACGGTCGTAGGGCGCACATGGTGCGGCGGCAGCGGTGAGACAGTGGAGTCCGAGGAGGAGGGGCGGCGATGATGGTAAGGAGAGAGAGAGAGAGAGAGAGAGAGAGAGAGAGAGAGAGAGAGATCTACAGAAAAAAGACATAGAGGGGAAGAGAGTGAGAGAAAATATGAGATAGAGGGTAATATGGTCATTTGATAGCTAAAATTTGGATCAGACATGATGCTCTCATTTTTGGGCTTGGACTTATGTCTTAAACTGTATAAAAATTAATGAAAATGAGTTTTTTGTGTTTTAAAATTTGATCATATGCTACTATGTAATTTTCTCAAGAAAATTATCAGAAAAATATATTAAAATATGTCGTGAGTGATTTATACAGAGAAAGTAAAAAGTAAAGTAGTTCATTTAGATTTTGAAACGAACCATTTTCCTTTATATTTTCCCTTAATCCGAAAAGTTTTCCTTTCTTTTTACTTCCCAAAACATAAAAAAAACGACCAAGTCTCTTTTCTGATGTTTACGAGGTTTATCACAAAAAAAATAACAACTAACACGGGACGAGCACGTGACCTCTAATTCTACGGTAGAATAGTGGCGGAAGGGTTTATAGGGAGGGTTTAGCAATCCCCTTCTTCAGTGCTCCAGTTTCGCGCTTGCCGCCGTTCAGCCTCTCACAACTCGTCGGCGCTCCGCCAATTTCTCTGTCCCCCGTAAGTATCTCTTCCTCAATTCTTTGGCTGCTGAACTTCCTAGTGTTCAAAACCAATATGATGAAATTGAATTCTGCAGTAAAGAAATATATCATAAAGGATGAAGGTGAAAGTAATATCCCGGTCCACAGATGAACATACAAAAGAACGGAGCCAAGATCTCCAGGTCAGTCCTCTTCGTTCATTCACCCGTTTGTCTCTGTTGTTTTCTCTCTCTTTTCGATTCAATTTGATCGTAATTTCCAATCCAGAGAGTGTTCCACAATTACGACCCCACCATTCGAACCCAAGAGAAGGCCGTGGAGTATGTTCGCGCGCTTAATGCCGCCAAATTAGACAAGGTACCCTCTATCTTTTGTTTCTTTTTTGCTTCCCCCCTGATTTTCACTTTTAATTTGTGAATTTGATTTGATTGGTTCTGTTTTAGATTTTCGCAAAGCCGTTTGTTGGAGCATTGGATGGGCATGTCGATGCTATTTCGTGCATGGCCAAAAACATGAACCATTTGGTTGGGATATTCTCCGGTTCTATGGATGGAGGTACTTGTACTTTGCTTTCTCTCTTGTCCGCACCCCACTTCCGTTTTTGTGTTGCAAAATCTAATGTGTGTTTGATTTCTCAAACTAACTATTCGATTACTTTTTGCAGATATTCGGCTTTGGGATATGGCTTCCAGGTAATCCTACACTCGCAAATGTTTCTTGTCCCTTTTTGGGTCTCTTGAAATGTTATGACATTCATTTAGACATTAGGCACGGCAAAGACTTTGGTTTGTACCTACATAAAATGGAGTGGAGCTAAAGTTTCTATGTCAATAATAAAAATGGGGTGAAAGAGTGCTTCTCTATATATTTGTTCAGTTTGTCAGTGGTTCACAAACTGACAGTGGTTTGGATCAGAAACCCCTGAACCCATAAGCTTGTTGAATTTTACATATAGTTTTGATCTACATTGTCATTTTGGTCCTACATTGTTGAAATTTATATTTCTTTATCATTTTATGAACAAAATAGGCGCACAGTTCAGCGGTTTCCTGGACACCAAGGTGCTGTGCGAGGTTTAGCAGTATCTACAGATGGACGCGTACTTGTTTCTTGTGGAACTGATTGCAGGTAAGCATAACTGTCTGGATCCATTCCTGTTTTCCCTCTATGCTTAAATTTTCTAGTCATGTATGAAGATTGTCCACCCATAAGGCAGTTTGGATGACCTTATATAAATAGTGCTTTTTATTTACAGTGTCAGGCTCTGGGCCGTACCTATTTCCACTGCTATGGAGCTAGATGTCCCTACTGATAACTCTGTTGAGGTATTGCCTTCCTACTACTTTTATATCTCCTATGACTTACTATTTTATTTTGTTCATTTAAATTTTACCACTCTAACTACTATGTTAATTCCAGCCTCTGGAAACTTATGTGTGGAAAAATGCATTTAGGTAAGTATATAAACTCAAATTTTCAGATGATATGTTTCTTAATTAGTTAATTTCGCATGTAAAACTATATGTTATAATTTACAAATGTTTCTACTATTGAGGTCTGTGTAATTCTTTTCAGGTCTGTTGATCACCAATGGAATTTTGATCGTTTTGCCACAGGTGGAGCTGGTGTAGATATATGGAACCACAACAGGTTTTAGTTGTCCACGTATTTATCTGAAAAAAAAAATTTATTTTCTTCCACAACATGACAACAAAAATGTACTTTCTGATGCATAGGTCTGCACCAGAACAGAGTCTCGAATGGGGAACAGACACAGTTATATCTGTCCGGTTTAATCCTGGACAGCCTGATCTTTTGGCAACATCTGCGAGGTATGCGCCGCCGATCATTTTAGTTAAGATTTTTGGAACAAATATTAATTAGAAAGAAAACTGTAGCTTGATCAATTAGATATCATGTCCCTTTTATGTTATAATTTTAGGGTCTGTACAGAATCCTTTCTTGTTTGAGCATTGTCATGCTGCAGGCTTGTTCTGCTGTCAGTGTTATATTTTGTTCAGGGAAGCATCTTCCTCTCAAGTCGTGTCATCAATTTATATGACACTTGAAATATAGTGAAGCTACTTGGTCAAAAGAATACACACGTACTTTTGAAAGTTGCTGATGATGTTTAGAATGTGAAACAACCAAGTAGTACATTTATTTGAGGTAGTTGGTTTTGTTGTTAGAATAGTATAATAATTTAGGTGGACATATGAACTGCAGTTATTGGAGGAAATTGGGTGTGTGTTGTTTTTTTTTTCCCAAATAAAGCATAATGATTACTGACATATGTAGTTAGGCTTTGGTCGTGCACATGATATCCCGTATTTTCTGTGGATTTTCTTCTCTTTTTTTGGCGAGCTAATTTCAGGATGTAGAGGCTAAAAGAAAAGTGTAATTTTCAACGTATCTTTTAACATTAGGCATTTCTGGATGAAGAAACCTCTTTTCTGCAGTTGAGGGGCACTATTTTGGTCACTTACGTTAGCTAAGGATCTTTTCTCATAGAATATAGACCCAATGGATAATTCTGCTCAAGGAGTTTATAGTACCATCAGATGTCTTGGATATCCATGAGCTACGCTGGGCTGTAAATATTTTCTACAGCCACCCTAAGCTGTATATGTGATGTGATTAACGTGGTGTTTCTGTATGCTTTCATGATATTGTTTCTTTCTCTGTTTGCTTTTCTTTAAATTGAAGTTAAATGCTGAATGTAGGAGTTACATTATATTTTTCTGTTTTGTAGTGATCGCAGCATAGCATTATATGACTTGCGCATGGGGAAACCGACAGCGAAGCTTATCATGGCGGTATTATTACTATATTAGTTCTAGATATTAATTTGGTGCTGGCTGTTTTCAAACTTCCCTTTCTTACTTTTAATGTGGTTTGTGGTTAAATTAGTAAACCTTGTTTCTTGAAGGGGAGCTTTGCACTTCTAACTTGTTTTTCTTTTGACAGACAAAAACCAATTCTATTTGTTGGAATCCAATGGAGCCATTCAACTTCACTGCTGTGAGTGTACTTATGTACTTTTTATCTTTTGCAAATTGTTCAGAGGAAAGAAAAGATGTATAGTATTGGGTAGATGTGCTTTGCTGGCTGTCCTTTAGATGATTTGGAGGGATAAGCACAGATAAATTTTTGAGGAAACTTGTGAGGATGTAGAGTACTTGTGGGAAAGGGTTCCATTTTGGGCATCTCTCTTGGCGTCGGTCTTTTCAAGAGTTTAAAGATTACTCTCTTCAGGCCATTCTTTGTTATTGGGATGCAGTGGTGTTCTAGTTCTTAGATGCTTGTCTTTGTTCTTTCCTTTGTGTTCTATGTGGATATAGTTATGTTTTAACATTTGGTTCTACCACTTTCAGTCCACTTAAGGAAAACAGACTTATTTCTTGTTTCTGTACTACAGTCCGTCGAACTGTATTAGATTGTTCTTTATCTAAAGAGTTCAGCATAGAATTTATTCTACCTTATATAGCAATTTCTTGTATTTGAGGTTCTAATCCAATTCCTCAATTACACAGGCAAATGAGGACTGCAACTGCTATAGCTTTGATTGTAGAAAGCTTAATGCAGCAACGTGTGTGCACAAAGATCATGTCTCTGCTGTGTAAGTTGATCATTATGTAATTGAAATTTTTCTTTCACGTCTTAACTGTTAAAGTCTATTAGTCTCATTGTGCATGTGGTAGATAAAGATTATATGGCTTGCATACCAAATTCTATATGTTTTGTTTTTCAGGATGGACATAGATTATTCACCAACTGGTAGAGAATTTGTAACTGGATCATATGATAGAACAGTGAGTTTTGTAGTTTTAACTAGTTAAATCCCATCTCAACAATTCCGTAATTGTCTAGAAGTGCTGTGGTGATAATAACATATGTCTTTTTCAGGTGAGAATTTTCCAGTATAATGGTGGTCACAGTAGGGAGATTTATCATACAAAGAGAATGCAAAGGTTAGCCCCCATTTATCTCTTGATTGTTTGGCTGCTTGGATTTTGTTGAAGACATGTAACAAACTATATGCAAATCACACTGTCCACTTTCTTAACAATTTGGCTGTTGGAGTTTGACAGAATAAAATGAAAATATATATTTTTTACTTTAGGGATCATTGAACCTGTTGTTTCTCTTCCCCTTTCTTGTAGGGTGTTCTGTGTCAAGTACAGCTGTGATGCTAGTTATGTTATTTCTGGGAGTGATGACACTAATCTTAGGCTTTGGAAGGCTAAAGCATCGGAACAACTGGGTGTTGTAAGTCATATCTTCCTTTCCTCATGTCTTATTTGTTGCCTTGGCATCTTAAACATGTGTTTTCGATTCTCTATATAGATTGTCTGTAGTGTAAATGATTTTGTTTTGTTATCCTGCAGCTTCTTCCAAGGGAAAAGAAAAGGCACGAATATCTGGAAGCTGTCAAGAATCGCTACAAGCACCTCGCTGAAGTCAAGCGTATAGTGAGGTATAAAAGGATACAAGAATTTAGAATCTTATTGGCTCTGCCGATTTTATTTACATATATAAATATTTATGTTTGTATGGGTTCTATAAAAGATAACACAAGTATGCTTGTCTCACTGTGTATCATAAGACCATTTCATGATTCTGAGGTCAAAGGTAACAAGCATGTAATTAAGTATTGTTTTCCCCGTATAGAGACACCATTGTTGATTCTGTGTTGAAAGCCTGTTGTTGGTATGTGTCCGTAATCTGTATTATAAATTTCTAGCGGATTATCTATCATGACCCAATTGAAGAAATGCTTTTAAAAGCTAAAAGTTTATATATGGTACTACTCCCAAGTATTTGATTTTTTTGCACATCATTTTATTAATATGGGTCGTGGATAGGTTTGTTTGAACTTTCTTGTTAGAGATATGGTCCCTAATTTTGCAATTGTTGCATATGGTGTTTCTGCAGGCACCGCCACTTGCCGAAAGCAATATACAAGACAACTGCTCTCCGGCGTACAATGATTGAAGCAGAACGCAGGAGAGAAGAGAAGAGGAAAGCTCACAGTGCCCCAGGAAGCTCTACATCAAAGTCATTACGGCAGAGAAGAATTGTGCGTGTTGAGGAGTGAGTTATACAGGGAGGTGCATGCTGGTAGTCAGCTGCTGCAGCAAAGGATGACCTTTCATACTCAAGTTTCCTTTCAAGTTTACAGCATGGCTCATTCCTTCGGTTAGTGGCTTCCCAATCACAGAAAATATCGACTTGCGGAATGTCTGGGGCCTTTGGCTTTGTATTTACCTAAAATTTTGCAGAAATGTGTGATGGCTTGCCATTGTACTATTAAGCTTGTAACTGTAGATCCTATAATAGTTGAATTAAAATGTGACATTTACCGTTGAAACTATCTTGACAAGCTTTTAGTCGTATAAGGGTTTCATGTTACATGGAATCATGAAATATAAAGCCTAGGTTCTCAGTGGAAGAGGATAGTATGATACGCAGAAGACCGGTTTTGGATAGGTTAATCTGGAAGTTCTCAACAGATGGAAAGTTCTCTGTATAGACGGCGTACCAGTTTGCTTTCACCCACTTCCCAAGTTGCACCTCCTCTGCCTTTCTCAGAGAGTTCATTTTGGAAGAAGTTGTGGAATTTCGGTTCCAAATGGGGCTAAAATGAAGTGTTGTTGAATTCTCATCTTGGAGGGTTTGCTGGATATACTGCGTTCACTTGGTAATCTGGCTTACAAATCCTTCCATCAAAATCGCTGATTCAAAGCAATATAACCTATTATCACAGATGTTCTATAGCTCGGTTTCTAGTCATAATGATGTTTCTTAGATGGTCGATATATTGTGCGGGACAGCTCTCTCTAGTCTCTAGCTCTCTTTGGGAAGTTGATTGTACAACATGAAACAATCCACAAGTCCTAGAATGAAACCTGTTGTGTGTGGGTCTCCCCCTCCTGGTGGAGTTCTGAAAATAAGTGTGGATGGAGCTTTCAGTCATCTTACAAAGGAGGTTTTGGGTTTGTAATACGGGATGCGTCGGGAACGACGGTGGCTGGGGGAGCTTGTCTGATGTCTCCTGAGCATGCGGAAGTGCTGACCTGTAAGAAGGCTTTAGAGTTTGTTGTTGCTCACTCATTCGCACCAGCTAAAATAGAAACAGACGCATCAGAGGTTCAGCATCAGCTTAGCAATCCTTCTGCTGCTAATGCATCAGTGCTGAAAGGTTGTATGATGACTTGGGAGTTATTTTGGAGTCTACTCAGAATCTCGGATGCCGGTGGTTTATATAGGCAGGATAGGCAATTTAGTTGCTCATCAACTAACTAGCTGCTTATGCTTGTTAAGTTCATTTTTTTTTTCTTGAAGCTGCGATTGAAATATATCTGTTGATGCTTAAGAGAAGATCTTTGGTAACAAAGGAAACTGTCCAGAGTTTTCCTTTTCCCATGCAGCTAAAATGATTGTGTTCTTTGGAGCAGAAACGCCTCGTTACCACATCTCATAATGCGGAATGTCTTCAATAAACAGTCATGTAGATGTCAACACTGTCGATTATTTCAAATAACGAATAGGCGACGGCACACTGAGCAGTGAGCACAGCCAACTAGCCAAGAAGAGGTAACTGACAGTTTGGTCAGCGTGTTGTAGACACCGTTGGGCTTGGGCAGACACACTCAAAAGAAATGCGGTGCCAATTTGAACCTCGTTACTTCATGCATTAAAGCTTAGATTTCATAGCACAATTACTAACGAAAAGATCCATGTTACATTTCTCTACAGATACAACAAAGCCAGAACCGTTTTACCAAACCAAAACCCAGCATAGATTTCTAACATGCTGAACACTTCAACTAAGATTTATATAATCCGCTAATATTAATAAGTAATCCATTAGATGATTCCTATATGGCCTATCTAACATCACAAACTGCCTCTAGTGTAACAAATATGAGCAACAAGTTTATATAAGAGATGCTGTGCTATTTTTCCATCCAAATGATCTACGCTTCGCCTTTGGGGATGTGAAACTAAGCCCAAACATTCCCTTCAGGGCCTGCCCTTGCTCTGCAAACCTGACCAGCTTTGCGACAATGGAAGCACTCTCGGTTACATGGTTCATATCCTCTGTGTTACTCCACAGGCGGTTGGCCAGCTGCAGCCTTCTGCGCTTTGAGTCCAGTGCAATACCCCACTTCTCAAAAAGTCGCTTCCTCTCTTGTTCCGAAAACCGTCTCTGCATCAGCTTGCTTAACATCTGTCTCTCACGAGCAATAGCTCTCTTACTGTTTATCAAAATAAACATGTCAGATTATTTGAAGGTTCAGGTATAAATTGCTGCATAAATATGTCCATGGAACCATAAGTCCAAATTTTACAGACTCTAACACAAGTCTAGAATCATGTGACAATCTATATAATCTTGGCGTATTGGCTGGTGTATTGAAATTCAACCTGTATCAGCTGATGTGTGCCACTTATATCTGATTTAGTCAAATTGACAATTATATTTAACTGAGTAGCCAAGTGAAATGACAATCATCAAGAAGATTTTACTGAAATGAGTAGCAACAGACTGAAAGTGAATGGGTTAGTAGAGGGAGACAGAACCTTGAAGGCAAAGTCAAAGTCTGACCATCTTCCACAGCCTGATCTCCTTGGGAATAAGTATCCTTTAGGAAAGAAAGCCTTCTGAGCTCCACCTCCATGTAAATGGAATCTGTAGGATCACCTTTGAATAGCAAGAAAAAGTAGGTTCTATGGACCACTGATATGCAGCAAGCCTCCCAAAGTTCAAATATGGCCTTTTGCTGTCTCTGAAATTCCAGAGGCCAATCAGGAGTTTCCAATACGTCAAGCATTGGATCAATTCCTACCTCTTTCACACTCTTCTCAAACTTTCCAGCTACTCCTGTTTCATGGTCCTGCCACATTCAGAGCGATACGAAGAAGCAAAAAGAGTCGTAAGAAGCTGAAACTCGTATACACAAAACATAATAGAAGTGCACTTGCATTATGTGAGTTGTGTGAACATGCAACTTAAATAATCCACAACTAAACATCACATACTCCCCATGTTTGGTCAATATGAAGTTTTGTACTTTAAGCAGGAATATCAAGCATTGAGACTGCATAACTTTTCACAAGCTCATGAATCACAACCATCTATGACATTCATAACTAGAATATTCAAAACCGAAATGTGGCCCACTTCAGATAAGAAATAAACTCTGAAGAAAGCAAGGTGGACATGCATAAATGACGGCTTTCTAATTTTCTTTTCCTTTTAGCAAAAGTTCTAAAGTCGGGCACATTCTTACCTCACTGTTGACATTTTGCTTATCAAACTCAAGCTTTCTGGCCATTTTCTTTAGTCCTGTGACAAAAGTATGGACGCTAGTGATATCACCGTCTGCAGTACTCTGTGCCCCTAGCTCATCCACAGCACTCCCAATGGAAGACTGAGAATCATTTCGTGATAATCTTATGCTGGAATCATAACTTAACAGAGAAAATTTCCTCCCAAAACCTTCAGGTCTCCCAGGAAAGCTTTTCTCAAACCCATTTGTCGGGGTTCTGTCTCCTATATCAGGAGAAGATGAGCCAGTCATGAGACTTTCTCTACAACTCCAACTCCTGGTTAACTTAAGGCTTCTAGAACTTGAGACATCTGCTGTTTGCACATCTTGCATCCTACTGCTATCTCTAGCTGCATCCATAGGGGTTATTATTTCTTGACCAGCTACACCCCTATCTAATGTCAAGGAGGATGTTCCTTCATTTCCAACAATCAATGAGGAAAGGGATCCACGATTCTTGTCCCTGCTTGACTCTTCCATTTCAATACAGCGAACCTCTTTGCAATAGTCATCCGTGTTTTGTGCAGTTCCTTCAGCAGTATCCTCTAGACTCTGGTCTTCAGAGTTCCCTGGAACCTGGGTGTATGACTCCTCAGGACTGCTCTCACCGTCTCTGTCTGCAAAATGTGGATTACTGAACTTTCTGACGCCATTCAAATAATGAGGATCGGCAATGCCTGATGACTGTGATACTGAATATTCATCATCTGACATTTCCCGGGATTGCCATTTAGGATGATGACTATCTGTAGTCTGTTAGAAAGAACAGAAGCAAGAGTTAGAAGAAAACGGGCATTATCATGTAATGAAACTACATGATAGAGGGCAATATGATATGTACTTGTCTTGAGTCATTCTCATTTCCAACCATCCTCAACAAGTCCTCAACCCGTGATTGAGCAAGATCTCGTTGCTTTTTCAGCTCTCTAATTTCCTTATCCATCTGCACAACAACAGATTTGATGCTTTAATTTAAATGCATTTGAATTTACATGGTCATATGTGAAACTAATGGCAATTAGACCTAAGATCAGTACATGATTCAAAGAAACCCAGTTCATGATGTATCAAGAGGAGCTGTAGTCTTGATATTGGTATATTTTGCTTGGGAATGGAAACTTCTACTACTTTACAAGCAGGTCTGATGCTTTAGTTTAAGATGCATTTGAATTTACTTGGACTTATGTGAATCTAATGCCTCGAACCTAATTAGACCTAAGATGAGTACATGATTCAAAGAAACCCAGTTCATGACATATCAAGAGGAGAAGTAATCTTCACATTGGTATTTTTGAATTGGAATGGAAACTTCTACTGCTTCACAAGAATGTCGTGGTGGTGTACATGATTTATGAATATGTCGATGAAAGATTTTCCAGAGAAAGCATGTTCAAATTCCCATAATATTCATGTGTATGTGAGTGAAACTTAGGAGCAGAATCCCACATGCCAAATTCATATTTTGAATTGGAATGAAAACTTTACTGCTTTACAAGAATGTTATGGATATTACTATGAAAAAATTGCCAGAGAAAGCATGTCTAAATTTCCCAATATTAACGTGTATGTATGTGAAACTTAGGAGCAAAATCCAACATGAAAAATGTAGCCTTCCTACCACATCACAATTTTTGTAAACACTGATCTCATGTATTAGCATCTTAAGCAATGTCTTCTCATCTATTACAGGTACTATTCCCAAACTGTAAATAGAATTTCATATTGAGAATCTTTACCTTTTCAATCTGAAGATCTTTCTTTTTGAGTAATGCTACATAATCAGAAGCTGAGGAAGGAGAGCCGGGTGTTCTCAGCTCACTCTCCAATCTAGCTAGCTCTTTTTGCAAATGCTTAACCAAGGCCTTGTCTGACATGACTACATTGACCTGCGCTTTTGTAGTCACTTCTTTTGCGCAACAAGCAAACAAAAGGGTGTTTCTAGTTTGCTCAACATGGGTTCTTGCAGGGCTCAAAGTGCAAATAATGGCAGTTCTAGCATTACCACCCAAGCAAGGCTGCAGTATGCGTGTCAGCTTAGAATCTCTGTAGTTGATGTGTCCATGTCTTCCTTTACTGTGATGAATTATCACCCCGATAATGAACGTAAAGATAATATCAGTAAGATTAAAGGACAGGAAAAATCAACAAGACAGAAGGAAACAGAAGTTTTTAGGAAAACCTCCTGTTTAATATCAAAGAAATAGAATTTTTTTATTCATTGATGTAAACAGAAAAGACATTATACATTGCTCCCTAATCAACTCACTCTAGGAATACTCAAATATATTTTAGATGAGAACCACACTAGGCATTGACTTAGGTACAGCTTGTTGTTCATCTTACCTACCCAGTAGTTCAATTATTGTTGATTTTCAGAACAATAATAGACAAAACACTACACATATTTTCAGTTTTAGGCATCCTCTTGTTTGAAACTCACTAGAAAACAGGTACAGCAAAAAAAAATTAAATAAATAAATAAAAAAAAACATTCAATCCGTTTGCAACCCCATAAATCTGTGTCATTATTATTGCTAGATCTCCATAAAACGGCACATGTCTGATAATTGAAAGTTCAAGAATGATACTGCTTTTGCTGCCATAAATGATTATAAATGGCATACATTGGAAAGAGTTTAAAGGAAACATTTTCTGCCAGTGGCGTACAGTGTACATTTAGTCAGTGAGAAGGGTCTATGGTGCTATATACAGTACACATACACTCTTCAACAAAATAAATTTGAAGAATTGAGATATATATAGTCAGGTAGATGAACATTTGGTAGAACAATCCACAACAGGTAACAATAACTTATCAGTGAACGCTGTAAATCGAACTTGAAAGACATACTCAGACATGAAAAAGTTACATGAAAGAGGATGGATTAGACAACCTTAGCTTGCGTATAACAGTTCCAAGAGTTAGCAAACTGCGATTGATGTGGCAGCCTTCTTTTAATCTTGTCCCAGCTGATAATGCTTGAGATGCACGCTCGCTCCCTGCCAAGTCCACAAAATTCTGCAACAAAAGTAATTTAACAATGAAGTCATTAGTTACAGTAACAAAACTTATATCTATTGAGCACAGATCCTGATACATAATTGATCAATATGTACCACGCTAGCTGCAAGGGTGGTTGAGTTTCCTTTGCCTAAGAATTCCCGAGCAGAACTTTCAATTGCCTACAAAGTTTTATATACAAGTAGGATTAGACAGAAAGTTACACAAATCGAAATCCGCATTAAAGAGAAAAAAATGGAAATCCCCATTAAGAAAAGATGAGGATGGAACGCACCAATCTAATAATTTGATGTGATCTAGAGCTTTTCTCATTCAATAAGGTCTCCCCTATCTGTCTTTGAGCTGCCAAAATATGCCAAAAATAATTTGATAAACAACACTTCTAGTAAAAGGATTATTTTTAAAAATGCTTTACCTTCACAAATAGAAAGAAGCACTTTCAAATGGCTCCAATCCCTCAATGTTTCCTCGGTGATTTTCTCTACAATAGTCCCCCGCTGAGACGACCAGGAATGTGTCAAAGTAAAGTTCATATGCAGAAAGGAAACTATTATTTGTCGAGAAAATAAAAAGGTTGCCACCTCAGGATCATCTAGTAGCCTAAGTGGAGTATTATCTGTGCTTAGAAGGTCTCGAACAGCTTCATTGTATATCTCAATCGCTGAAAACTTAACAACGAAAGCTCTTTCCTCATGCTGAATGAAATAACAGTGTCTATATTAGTCTTGTTGCAACAAAGAGTATTTGTGAGGATCAAATTTAAAGCTGTAAACGGAAAACAGCATAAACCCATTAGTAGGTTTTCTCACCCTATGTAGGGCAAGAAAAAGTATCTACAATGAAAACAAATTTAAAGCTGTAAATGAAAAACAGCATAAAACTATTAGTCGTTTTTCTTACCCTATGTATATAGTCAAATATTTCTGCTACTGTGAACTCTGTGATACCATTCATAGTGTACGTTTTCCCACTGCTTGTTTGACCATATGCAAAAATACTCGCTGAAAAAAATTTAGGTGTTTGCTCTTCAATAGTTGCAAAAACGAGGCACTATAAAACAGTCACGACATAGAATGTTGTTATACTTACAGTTGATACCATTCACAACTGAAAGAGCAATTTCTTGGGCCCCTTCTTCATAAACCTTTCTAGTAGGGCAATCACCTCGAAATACTTTGTCTATCATAGAAATAGAAACAAAAATAACGAACTAGTTAAACATGTATCTCATAAATTCATGTCCTGATACTAAGCCTATCCATTCCCAGAAAAAGCTACTGGGGGACATAATAGTAACATACTAACATTATGATATGAAATTCATGCACATAGACAAAGTGTACGAGTTACATTACACAAAGACAAACACTCCCTTACCGAATGTATAGGCATTTGGAAATGTAGACCCTTCTCGCAGCGTATTTCGGTATAAGATGGTGGTGTCATTGATGCATTCCCAGTCTGCTACTTCATTTGATGCAAGCTCCTTCTCATTCAAGGGCCTCAACCTGACCAAAACTAGAATCTTCTCTTCGCGAGCATTTGCTCCCTGCATCTTCTCCCACTTCCTCAGGTCTTCCTCACCAATAGCCCCCATTATATCCACTTTCCTCTCGTATGATCTTCTCCGCCCCAACCACCAATTAATCAAGAGAATTACAATCAACTGAGAAAAGGCTCGGCAACGTTCAAGCAGTAGTACAACAAGTCACTCTTGCTTCCCCAAAAATGCAAGATGATTCAAACGTAAAATGCAAGGTTGTTGCAGCACTTGGCCAAAAGACAATAAATCAAGGACTGCATGACCACATTATCTGCAATACCAAGCTAAACGATGGTTATCATCCCAACCACCTCAGGAAAACCAACAACAAACACAAAACCAGGAAATGCTAATTAGCAGTCACATCAGCAACAGCAAAGCTTAAACATGGCTATTAATCAAGCATTTTAACCCAACCAACTTAAATTAATAAAAAGAAATAAAACAAAAGGGTCGTCGTGGCCGCAGTCAACCCCCCATAACACAAAGTCACCAAATTAAAGAACGATTAAATCATTCTTTTCATTCATTTTATATTAAGTGGCCACCCACTACTATGCTTCAGAACCAAGTAACGCAAGCCTCGCATCAGAATCCTCAAAGCAACAATCAAAGTAAAACTCAAGCCTCTTCTTCTTTACTCGCGGTAAAAAAAAGATCACTCAACACAACCAGACAAAAACCCAAAGAGATATTTTTACCGTTGGAGCTTCCGAATGTGGCTAAACAAAGTAGTACCAACCAAAGCTTTCTCTGACAAAACGCCGTCGTTTCCGTCTGAACTCTGCTCCCTCTGCTCAGAAAACAGTTGCATTTATTACGCACATTTTCGAAACAGAAACTCAAAATAAAAAATTAAAAAAAAATTAATGCATTAGACGTTGGAGCTAGAAAAAAAAAGAAAACAAATCCAACGGCTAATCGCTTCGAGAAACGCAAACAATTTTGTTATCGGAAAAAGAAAACGCAAAAAATGTGGAAAAGATTCCAAAAGTTGAGACTTGTAATCTGATTACCTCTGGTCTGAGTTCCGGTGGTGCTCAGAAGGGATATAATGAATGAGAAAAAAGAGGAGGAGGAGCCATTGAGATTAGAAAACACAGCTCGGAAAGCTTAAAGGCCCAGATTTAGTGAGGAGGAATACACTTTATTCCGAAGAATAAAGCAGAGCAGAGAATGCGAGAGCAAAACGGAAAGTGAGGAGGAGCTTCGATGGAACAATAATTTATTAAACGGGGAGTCACCACGATCTGAGAGCTAAACGGGAAAGAGACGGTTGTGCTTGTGTGCGTTCACATTGGGGAGGGGAGCCTTCTGAGCTCTCTCTGATCTGGGAGGGGGGGAGTGAGTGAGGGAATGACTGTTTTTTGGCTTTTTGGGGCGAGAGGTGGGGAACATGGAACGAGTAATGAGGGCTTTACGCGTGTGGGGAGGCAGTTTGGGAGCTTTTTGCAACTGTATTGGTTCCGGTTGGGGTTTGAGCGCCGTCGGATGAGTGGGAGCGGTGAGGATTGGACGGTGGGAAGGGAGTGAAGTAAAAGAACCGAAAAGGGAAAAGAGAAACAAGTCAGGTCATCACAAGAATTGACCGGTTACTTTCTATACCAAAGAATTACCGTGCCAAGGAAAAGGAAAGGGCGTTTACAAATTACAACTACAAACAAAACCCCTTCACACAAAAGAAAAAAAAAATTAACTGACCCTACAAACCAGAAGGCAATCCTCTAAGAATTAGGAAGGTGGAAGAAGAAGACCAAAGACGTGGGAGGCCTCGTTTGGTTCGCGGAATGAAAAATAATTCATTTGTCTTTCTTACGAGTACGAAAGGAAAACTGTTAATTAAAATAATAAAATAATATATTATGAGTAATAAATACAAGGAAAAAAGATGGGAAAATGGTTCCTATAGATTTTGGAATGAACCACTTTCCTTTACATTTTTCAACCTTCAGGAAAGTATTTCCCTTCTTTCAGCATTCCTAAGTGTAGGAAATGAACTAAAAAGGAAATTAATAACTTTCATTTCCTGATAGTTACTTTCCGCAAACCAAAATCGTCCAAGCAGTGTATGATATTTAAATCATTCTAACTTTGAAAAACTTCAAAACTCCAGCTCAGTCATGTGCAGCTCAGTGGATGCTACAAAGAATTTCCTTTGGGACTAACTGTCAGGACCCACCCCGAATTTCATCTTGAAACCCGAAGTAAATCCTGCGGGGTCCACCTCCAAGGTAAATTTACCGAAAATTCGACATAATCTACCTTGAAAATGGACAACCCTTACTTGAAAAATTTCATATAGACACTTCTATTATAAATCATCTAACCTCAACTCCTGGAGCCTTCTTGCTCCTCAAGTTCATAACATCTCCCAAAATACCTCCAGCCATATTCAACTAATAAAAATCTCGAACGGTCATCAGAGCATCTATAATGAGAGAAAAACAATGAATAAAGAATAAGCGAAAGCAGCCTCTGACTATGTCTCGACTTCATGTACGATCGACCTCAAATGAACTTAGCCTGCAAACTGGGCATTTAAAACCAAATGGCCCAGGAGAAAGTAATTTAAAAATGTTAGAGTGAGTGGACAAAAATAAATTAAACAATTTAACAAAATACGTAATTTAAATATTTTCTCACGTTCAGTTTTTAAAAAAACTTAGCTGCACGCAACTTTTGTAAATCATATAACTTAAATTCCAAAAACTCAATAGAATGGACAAACTAGTCCGGTTGATTAATCAAATAAAGAAATATAGTAAGAAAAGATAAATCAGCCTCGCTGGTTAATCAAATACATAATTGAGAAGAATAAAATAAGGGGAAGAGTTATCACCATGTAAAAGGAGTCTCTCAGGCTATAATAACGTCACACGCTAAGCGCTCTACTCACATATAGTGAGGACCGCTAATAATGGCTAGCTAACAAATAAATACAAATACCAATCGGTTGCCTCCCAAGTTATAATAGTGTCACATGCTAAGCGCTCTACTCATCTATAGTGAGGACCGCTAATAATGGTTAGCTAGCAATAATCAATATAAGCGACCCTATATTATGGTGACTAAAAACATACGAAATCACTTAAATCCATTAAACTCTCCCCAGATCATACGATTGGAACCGTACTTGAAAATCATCATAAGAAATTATAATAAACTCAATGACGTGTCCCACACGTCAAAAATATTCTAAAGTCCATAATTATAAATGAGATTTAATTATCAAGTATAAATTATAAATAATTTCATAATCCGAAAATACTCGCTAAAAATATTCTCAATGTCAATTTCAATAATCCACAAGTAAATGAGAAAGATATGAATAGAAAACTACCGAAAATCTCATTTTCGGTAATCTTTTATAAATCTCAAAGTCATCAAAATAACACCGATAATAATTAAATCCGGAGTCATAAAGAATATCAAAACTCAAATACCAACTTTATAACCCGAGCTCAAATCCATAAATCATGACCAACCATTAATCAATGCTTCAAACTCAAATAATTTCCAAGATCATCTCATAAACCGAAATTATAATATAAGCTCGGAAAATAAAATAATAAATTATAAAACCTTGCATGCATATTTATTTAAAACCAAAATGTCCACTCACAAATTTAGGCATAAGCCCGATGATATCCGCAACGCCATACATGTGAGGTCTCCATGAATCCTAACACCATAAGCATAATTAGAACCACATTCCGATTTTGGAAAAATAAATGCTTTAATATAACACCTTGAAAATCTTCCGCCTAACCCACTACCCTAACTAGGGTTAAGCTTATCGGATTCATACCAAACTCCAACCACAACCTCACTTCATCGATTCTAGCACTTTAGGACCATATCCAAGTAAATCAAATGGTCGGATTTTCATTCTAACAACCACCGAGATTCTCAATCTTAGAAAAATCTCAAACCTAACCAAAACTCTTCTAAAAATTCCAAACTTCACCTTATTAAACTCCTCTCAATAAACAAACTTAAAAACATGAAACACTACCCAAAAGTGGCGGCGCCGCCGCCTGCTCCATTAGCAGCCGTACTCCGGCAACCTCCAATGCTTCCCAAATTTTAACACAATGATCCTCTCAACTCGCACAACAACTTTTTTAACTAGCACGAAATCAAAATCTAAGCCTAACTAGGGTAATCAAACCAAAACATCTAAAAATCCCCAATTCAAACCCTAGACCAAAAATCCTCCTACACACTTCGAATTGGTTAATTACCTTCTAGGGGATTGTTACACACGGAGAGCACTTCCAAATGAGACCCGAATCACCGGTGATGGTAAATACCGAATATATGCATATTTTAACGAAAAAATTAACGGAAATACCATGTGGGAAAACAGAGTAGTACTTGAGGTACCAAACTGTCATCTTTTATACATGAGGTACCAAATTGTTTAAGTAGCCATACCTCAGGTACCAATAAAGAAATTTAAATAGTAAAATTGCAGATCCATCAACTATGAAGTGAAAAGAAAAGGAAAATAGTGCTTCTATTCATACCTCCAAAAACAACATTTGGACCTTCTAAGGATGTCCAATCACACTTCTGAAAACGATTTTAAAAAAAGATTTCGAAAAATAAAAAATGAGAAAATGAGATTGTTATTTTCAATTTTGGAAATGTATTCGGTAATTTAATGTGAAATATATTTTCCATATTATCTAAACTATGAAAATAAAAAAGTGAAAACGTCAAATTGATGTTTTCAGTTTTTCTTTGTAAAAGTCGAAAATATTGTCATTTTTCATTTCTTTCATTTTGAGAAATGTCTCACTGAACACATTTTCATATCATTTTCATTTTCAAAAATAAAAATACAAGCATGAAAACGTTATCGAACGCCACATAATAACATTTTTGAAACTTTTAAAATCCTACTTTGCCCCTAAACCAAAAAACATTATTTCTTCAAACTTCTCAGACTTCGGCCATAATGTCTCAAAACTATGCTTCACTGTTGTGAGTATTACATTAGGCAAACACAACCTCACTATTCACTAATGGGTACTGTATACTGAATGTATTCTTGTAACTTCACTATGGTATTTTGTGAAATTCCACATCAAGTACAATAGTTATGGATCTTATATATTTATTGAAAAGGTAACGGCTCCTGCAGTCCTATGTAACAAGATGATACAATACATAGATTCCTCTGATGGGAATGATTAAACTTTTACTGAGATGTGGTTAAGGAAGACATGACACAAGGATCAGATTTCTACATGATGTTTTGGCCAAGGTTCTATGGTTTGAGACGTCCAAATCTTATCCTCATTTTGCTCTTGGTATTGGGGTGGTTGCACCAAGTTCGTGGTCGGGGTTGCGAGATCGGATCGGGGTTGTGGTGAGACAAATGAAGTAGCTAATGATGCTCTCTTTATTAAATAGTGCTTGCAAGAATACATAATATTTTAAGATGTTCTTACACTATGATGTTTAGGCACGTTATTCCCCTTGTATTTTAAAATTTTGTTAACAGTGTTGCTGTTCTGGTTCTTATATTCAAAAAAGCATAAAAAAACAAAAATTAATATCCACAGCCAACAAGCCACGACGCCGTTTCGTTAGCCTCTCCCTCCTTTTTGTTGACAGTCGTTCTCGCTCGACACAGTGAAAGAAGGGAGAGAGAAAGACAGATGAGCGGAGTTTCAACGGCAGCGTACATAGCTCGTCGGGCTGCCCAGAAGGAGCGGGTTCGGATCCTCTACCGCCGTGCCCTCAAAGACACTCTAAACTGGGCAGTCCACCGCCACCTCTTCTACCAAGATGTCCGCACCCACCCTACTATTTCTCGCAATTTCTCACATTCGATTCGATTCTCATTCAATTTTCGATTGATTTCATTTTCAGGCTGATGCTCTGCGCGAGAGGTTCGAGACCAACAAGCACGTGGTTCGTATCTGATTTCTCCTCTTTTCCGATTCGATTTCGATTTTCGGGGTTTCATTTGAAATTGGATTGATTGCTTGTTTGTTTGGCTTTTTGGGTTTACAGGAAGATCTTGACACAATCGACTGGCTCATAACTAATGCTGAAGCTACCTACAATAAGTGGCGCCACCCTGACCCTTATGTTGGTAAGTCTTTGTGTTTTCGAAACTCAATTGACATGTATAACTATGCTGCATGTTGCCCCATTTGGTTGATTTGTGTTTGGTTTCTGTGAAAATGACTTATTTAACTGTGTTGGATCTCGGCTTCTTTGTTACTTGTTCATATGCTTTAAGCTCGAAAGGGCTTTTAGTCTCCATGTCCATATAAATGTAGGGAGACACTTTTCGGACGACATGAGATGATGTCATTTCCGTGTCAGACCTCAATCTTTTGTCAGTGTTTTGAGCTGCCTCATCCTGGAGAAATGATATGTGGGTGATCAATGTCAGTGTTGATGCTTTTTGAAAATTACCTTACATGCGTCTTGGTTAAATTTTCTTTAGATTTTATTTTACTGTAGTTTTGGAGTCAATGTTATTGCGGCCATCTCCTTCTAGCTGAATGTAGATGGAAAGTTATCTTTGGAGTCATTATTTAGGGTACCTCATTAGTTTTTTTTCAATACTACCTAGTTTTTATTTTTATTTTTTTTGTAAAATGCTTAGTCGGAACACCATAGCCATCTGATAAAGAGTTTTTGACCGCTCATGATTTGCACATTTGGAGACCAGGAACAGAAGTCCAATAAACCAATTTACACTACTAAATTGGTTCCAAATACATGACTTTGAATTTCCGTCCTGATGGACCCTTAAGTATATGTTTTATGGACTTGATATATCTCCGCGCTTCGTAATATGTTTTGTCTTAGTTGTTTTCATGTTTTTAACCTCTTCTTCTATCTGATTTATCTGTGCAGTTCCCTGGGCTCCTGGTGGTTCAAAGTTTCATCGGAATCCGACTCCACCTTCTGGGGTAAGATATTATATCATATCAACTTATTATTTGGTTTCTCATTGTACACTTCTGTCATTCTCATGTTCGCATCAAAGTTCAGGACATCTATATAGATGAATCTTTTGTATGATTGCTCAATGTTTAAGAGTAATTATTTTTTTCTTGTTTATACTTTACAAAAAAACATACTACTTTTTGTCTGTTGAATGTATGATTTATGAGAATTGTCCACAGTTATTTACACTTATTTTGCAGTTAGTTTGATTAGGTTCGATCACTACTTTTATAATTATTGCATTTCTCGTAAAAGTATCTTAGTAATGCAAATAGAAAGTTCTTTGCTTACTATGTTTTGTGTGTTTTGCAAGTATCTTGGACCCGTTACATATTCACCAAGCATTTAAAGTAAAGCAGTTTTATAACTTCACTGTTTATATCGTGATTGTGTTGATGCAGATTGAGATAGTATATGACTATGGCCGAGAAGATAATGCCTAGAACGATGCATATTTTTCCTTCCAGTAAAATAAAGGTACCAATCTTATTGTCTGCTTTAAGTACTGCGATCTGTTTTTCCCTTAATACTAAATGTCTAAATCATCGGTCAATTATATTCCGAATTGCATTATCTATTCAAGAAGCCTACTTCCCTTTTTCCTAAATTTGACACATGAACACATGTTTCATAAAAGAATAGTAATGATATCCTAGGTGGAGGAGCTTTAAGTCCAAAATCAAAATAAGAGATACTAAATAAACAAATATAATTCTATAGCAACAAAACGTATGTAGCAGAATCTTGCTTTGAGAAAATTAGAAATTTGATAATGAAACAGACTGAGGGAGTCACAATGTTGCTGTTCAGCCCACCATGTTTAATATGCCTAATAAAACTAGAAGATAACAAGGCTCACTGCCAGTAGGACATTCCATGGAGGAATATATATATTTTATCTTAATGGCATCAAAGCGGGGTTACACTAATCCTAGTATATGAAAGACTGTATGCCTGGTTGGCCATAGAGAAGCTTGCTTTGAGATGTACGGAACTCCGGATGGCACATGAGAAAATTAGAAATTTGATAATGAAAGAGACCGAGGGAGATGCACTGTTGTGGTTCAGTCCACCATGTTTACTAGGCTTAATAAAACTGGAAGACAATAAGTCTCACTGCCAGTGCCAGTAGGATATCCAATGGAGGAATAGTTTTCTCTACTGAAACTTAAAAATTTGATAATGAAAGAGACTGAGAGAGATGCACTGTTGTGGTTCAGCCCACCATGTTTAATAGGCTTAATTAAACTAGAAGACAACAAGTCTCACTGTCACTAGGATTTCCAATGGAGGAATAGTTTTCCCATCTTAATGACATCAATGTGGGGTTGCACTAATCTTAATTGATGAAAGACTAGGTGTATGCCTGGTTGGCCACTGAGAAACATAGAGAAGGGCACACATGCCTGCTAACAACCACAGGATTTAGTTTCTTAATCGATGAAAGCTTTTGCTTACATAAAGCAGTGGTGGTTCTTTGTGTCACTGGCAGGCAACAATAAGGTAAGAGAGTTCCATTCCAATGAGTGTGATAATACCACTCAGAGGAGAGAGATATGAATGGTAGATCACTCAAGAGAGAGCGAGGAGAAACAAAGAGAAAACTTTTGTATTCCGTTCCAGGGTTCAGAGGCTCCTTGTTTTCTTATTGTTTCTAGTTGTACCTTCATTTATGTAGTGAAAGAGATTGTTGCTGGGTTGTGGAAGTAGGCACATTGCCTAACCATTTTTCTTTTGGTGTTCTTTATCTTTCTGTTTATTCTCTGGGTTTTGCTGATATTTTTTATTTCCCATTCTAAATGAGCACAACATGGCCAATGTAAACAATAAGTGGAAGGGCACGTATATAGATACACTTTCGATGAAATTGGTAATATATAGCCATATAGGGCTGTTTTCTTATTCATTTCTGGTCTCTTCTACTGTAGTACTGAATGTTTTTCGAGCATCAATGATTGCTGTAACCACCATTGTAAGAGGTTCTTTATATCATGAATATTTCATTTGACTTTCATGTAGTCAAAAACCAATCAGGGTATCTTCAAAGTTGATGTGTCTGAAGTTTGAACTTTTAGAGCAGGAGATTTATGTGTCAGCTGGTGGGGTGATAGGTTTTGAACTCTCAAGGTTAAATCTGTTTTGGGGATGGAAGAGGGAGCAAAAACTGTAAGACAAAGTTTGAAGAAACAGTACTCTGGATGAAAAAGAGAAAGAAACGATCACATAAGATAAGGATTGATGGTGTAATAATGATAGTTGGATTTCTAATCAACATGAATTTAGTTTATCTTATTGTGTATGCTTATCGGGAAGAGATTGTGAGAAGTATAATTACGCTTCCCCCGACCATTTATGTTGCTTGTGTTTGCAAGTATGTTATGTTTTTTCTCATCACCCACATCGAACATTGTTGATTTCTTCTGGCGAACGTACGAGTTCCTCTGATGTTGAAGCTGTTATATTTACTGATGCAGATCAAGATGAAGAATGAGTATGATGATGAACACATTTCAATTATTGAGGCCAGCATCTTTGATGTATCGCTTTAGCAAATGATGATTTCAAGCTTTTATTGCAGTTGCTTATTTTCATGCTGTATTTGGTGTTTATTTTGAATGGATCTTTGATACAAATGAAAAACATCGGTTGTGTCGTATGCTTCAGATTTGGGTTAAGCATTGTGCTTAATGTGAACTTTCATCTGCCCCTTTATTTGCAATTTTTTGTCCGCAGTTGTACTACAATAGCCAGAAATTAGAGGCTGGGGGTTCGGTTGTATCCATGTGCCTATATAGGAATGGTTTAAAATGTAGCCTAAAAGGCCTCAAAGGCACAATTATTGTGATTTGGTTAGTTGAATCATCATTTATCCAATATTTAGTTTGAGGGTTGGGGTAAACTTGGTCGAGTGCTGCACAACATGACTTTCAAGTAGTACTGTTTAGGCTCAACTACCATTTCCCACTAGTAATTTGCACGAAATATATTAACCATTAACCACCACTGATTCACCATAGAAGCAAAGACACGTACATCAAGATTCAAGCAGCACATTATGAATCTCTCTCGTCATCTTTCTAAAGCATGAAAACCATAGTTGAGGACAGTTGAAAGGTATGCCAATTAGAAATGAGGCTCATTTTGTGCGCTGAGATGTAGCCATTTCAAAGTGGCTTTCAATTCTCAATTAAACATAAAGCTTGGGTCTTGGTCTCTTAATCCAAGTCAACTTCTGAAATGATATATATATATATATATATATATATATATATATATATATATATATATATGGTAGTAATTACATTTGGTAAAAATGAACGGTTACTCTCCCTCTATAATGAAACTTTGAATTAGTGATGACCCAACTAACTATAAGATCAGATAATCTTTCCTCCTTCCTTATCTCTCTCTCTCTCTCTCTCTCTCTCATCTTGTTAGGCCAAACACCATAGATGGGGGACTATATAGTTATAAGATGGAAGATTAGAAGAGATAGCAAAAGCATATATGCAACCCCATTTGGTGTATTTGCATCCTTCATCATTGTAATACTGTTCTTGTGGACCGTTTGGTCTGGATTTGAAGTTGCAGAGGAACCAAGAATGAACCATGAGTACTACAACAATGGTTTGGCAGTCTTTGGTGGAGTGCTTACCATAGTTCTTGGTTTCTTTTTCCTGGCTGTTGGGTTTCCCATACTGGCAGACTTGTTTATGGAGTTTGAGGAACAATTTCGAAACCCAAAGGAGAGCGGCATACCTCAAGGTAGTTAACACCAAAACTTAGATAACTTCATTCTGTCGTATGATTATCTCACTTGATTAATTTCTTCATTTGCTAGCTCCATATACGTTTCTTGCTTCATTCATTAAGTTTAATGATTGTTTATACATTACAACCCGGTTTACAAGAATAGTTGGGAGGCTTTCCAATTAGTACTCAGTTTTGCAAAAATACAAACAACTACTATGTTCAGTGTTAACCAAAATATTTCATAGTTTATGGGGGGCATATTTCACAAATTTACTATAGTCTATAGTTTGCTGATTGAAAACATAACTAAAAACTCATGATTAGTGGCGTAACTAGAAATCTCAGCTAGAAGGGTCATGATTTATACATATAACAATAAGTAAATTACAATTTAAGGTTTGATGATCTTGATAAATATGAAACCATGACTTGTTTTACTGTTTTAGAAATCTACTAACATAATAAAAACTTGTGGGCAAATCGAACAATCTCATGTACAATCTCATATTTTTTTATTGGTCAATGACAATCTCATCTTGTCTTTTTCTTTCTTTTTATGATAGAGGGGTATATTTATACATTGAAATGTAATATATATGAAATCATCAACCAATTGATGCTTGTTGTCATAACCTCATATGGGTCATTTGAACCTTCTGGATCCAATGTAGCTACGCCCAGTGGCGGATCCAGGATCCGGTAAGTGCCTAGGCTAATTAGCCTACGCCCCTGCCTTCAAACTCCTCATTTCTCACTTACTTTTGATTTTTAAGGTGCGATGTGGTCTACGATGATTCTGATACAGGAACCACTTATCTACATTGTTGGTTAATTTCCTCACAGCTTCAAGCACTTTTACTATCCAATCAATGGCTATTCCTTGCTTTAGATGCAAGGAACAGTCACTATATCACTTGCTAACTTTTCATCTGTGATGTGCATCTGCTTGTGTTTGCGAACAATCACATATAAACTGCTTGACAGATACTATTTACTTGATTCATACTGATGCAGGAGGGAAGATGAAGACGATATGTATCATAAGCCGCATAATTGTGAGTTTGATTGCAATGGTGATGCTACTATGGGCAATTTCTACCGGGTTTAGGCTTGTAACTGTACCCAGTGAAGGCACATATTATCCTCTAGCATCTCCAGTTGGCTTTGTCAGTATTATGTTTGGTATCAGTTACTTTATCATTGGACTCTCCACAATTATAGAGCTAGCAGTAGAATTGATGAATCGATTGCAAGGCAAACTGACGAACGAAATAGTTATTCATCAAGTTCACAATATAGATATCGATAGTTTTGTTTAATATTTGCAATACTAATACATACATTTAGTTTTGGATACGGGAATATGCATATTAGGAACCCAGTTGAGTTCCTTTGGGAATCCTGGTCTAACCTGCTATGAGGTTTGCCCTGTAGGAGTAGCAACAGTCGCAACGGCATCGACTATTCATGTTATGTTTATCATCCCATAACTTAGCAGATAGTGCCACATGAGGAGGTATGACTTAGATCACAACTGCAAAACATATCAAAGGCATAATGTTTATTCATGATATGTTGGGCATAAATTACCACAATCGTTGTTCTTTATGGTCTGGGGTGGCAGAGATTAGAATGCAAGCTTATAATCAGAAAAAACTTCAAACCAAGTGGGGGAATCACGGTTTTTAAGAACTTCCCACCAAGTTAATAATCAAGTGAGCTTGAATATAAACTGAAAGAGTTATTCAATTAAACACAAGATTAGTAGCAGAAAGACTGCGCTATGCTTCAGCACTTCTACTACAAAGTTTAAGAAATGAAAGCATAGCCTCAATTATGTGATGAAAGCATAGGCTCAAGGAATAATGAAGCTTAAAAATCTTTATCCTATTCACAGGCCAAGTAGCAGCACTATTTTCCAAACTCTTCTAACCATTAAGAAAATAATGGTTAATCCAGTAGCAAGAAGCAGTGATGGCATAACTAATCTGCATCTGTCACAAGGTTCCAATATGGATGAACGTCATCCTTGGTACTAATAACACAAAGTTATTGCTATTAAGAGACCATAACAAAGTATGTCATAGGGGAGAAGATGTCCACTGAAGGTGCTAGCTATATGTTGCAGTCTACATCCAAAAAAACATCTACAAAACCTTCCAATCACATAGAAATGAATGGAGTGAACTACTGCATCCGAAATAGTATAAATCTACAAAACCTTCCAATCATATAGAATTGCAGGGAGTGAACTACTTTAGAATTTGGAGAAAGCCAATGCCTACAGAGATGCGAAAACCAGACATGTCCGTAATAGCTACAGCTCTAGCTCCAGCTTCCTCCATATTTTCAGAAGTTCTCTTATTTCTTTCCATCCAAATGAGTCACAAGATGGCCATTGCCCATTGCAAAAAAAGTTGTATCTTAAGGCACAATATCTATTGGACTTTCCCCCGTTAGATTATACTCCCTAAAGCCCTTTGCAATCAAACATTACAAGAACATCCTCTCCAAAAAAAAAAATATCAGACGAATATCTGATTGTTTAGCTCCTATTTAGGCTTGTTAGCCTGATATGCATATGAAGTTACATATTTACATATGCATACTACAGTCTTTCCTTTTCTCCCCATGTTTTCTTCCCCTCTTCACACCTATTGAACCCATCTTCTCCATAGCCACCCCAAAAGCTTGGAAAAACTGGGCTTTATTTTTTGCAAAAGCTTGAACAATAGGCTTGGTTCTTGGGTCCAAAGCTAAAGCTTGGTCTGAAGCTAGCAATCCCAACTTGGCCTCTAGATTACCATAATAGGCATGATCAAACGCAAAGGGAGTAGTGACATCGAATGGTGCAACAATGTCAGTATTTCCACCATACTGTGGGCATGACATTATTAGCGCCCTTAGGAGTCTCGGGTCCATTACCGGGTCAGGCTGCTTCGAGCCTCGGTAGTCATAGAGCCTGCTTATGAAGTTCTGGCAATGCGCATACCCGAAAGTATGTGCACCAGAAAGAACAACAAGGTCTTCAAGTGTCAGTCCTTTTGAATTGAAGAGCTTGAGTAGCTGATTCACTGTGAAATTTGCTTGGGGAATATTGGAAGCCACTCTTGAGGCCATTGATACTCTTCCATCCCACCTCCCCTTCTTAACTTGATAGTAGGGACCCCCTGCCTGCACCCAACAAAACAACAAGGTCTTCAAGTGTTTCATTACTCCTTTTCAAAGTTCCCAACAAAGCTAAGCACCCAAAATGTAAGATTCACATGCCTATAGTAAAAGTAATTTTTCCCAATATATGGTAAAAGATTAAACTTCATTATAAACAGTCATATATATCACAGTTCACAGAATAGTTGGTAACAACTAGAGGTCCACATGATGACAATAGCAAAGGACTGGAAATCAAAGGTAAAAGTGAGATGAGCAGGGGGCAGCAGACAGTAGTACTCACCAAGTGGACATAATCTCTGGCTTCAATTGCAAGTATGTCAGCACAAGACACAACACCAGGACACTTGCTCTCTACTAAAGCCTATGCTTTCCTCACACTTTCAAAGCCTTCCACCCTCAGGTCCTTATTATCTGGTGCATCCTTCTCTGCCAGAACTTTGCTCCCCTGCTGTGACGTTATGGTTATGGATGCATCACAGCCCTTCAATGTCAATCAGATTCAACACATACAAGCAACATCAGTAAAGTTATAAACAAGAAGATTAAAATGTACATGCATGCAGAAATACTGAAATAGAAAACAAAAGCAATGTGCATTGTTGTGTGTAGTTACGTCTACAAAGCAGTCATGGAAGAAGAGGCGAATGGTTGCTGGACCAGAAACTGGTGCCTCTTTGAACTGTAGGGATGTGATGGACCCGATCAGTTTTTCGAGTTGGGGGCATGATTTTGCATAGTAATCAACTGAGAGTTGGCGGTGAGGTTTTGCTGCAAAACTTGCAGAAGTACTAAACAGGAAGAAAATGGTCAAACAAGATATGAATGTAAACCAAGAAGAAGGAGAAGAACAAGAAGAAGACATGGTATGGACTTTGGACTATGGTGCAGCAGCTGAGGACAAAGAAACAATAGTAGTAGCAGAATACAATAAAAGTGAAGAGGCTTTGGATGTGTGGGAGTTTGTTGGAAACAAATTATGAGACGTTGAAAAACGAAGAGAATCAGGACCCGTGAAGGCAAGTAAAGACTGAAGGAGAGGAAACATGAATTGAAGGTCTAATTTTTAAAAGCCAAAAGGAAGCAGCAGCCCTTTGAAGTTTTTTAAAGAAAGAAAACTACACAACTGGACTAGTATTATATTTGGTTTGAGTAGATCATAGACTGGCTTTGAAAATCATTAGGTTCACGTTGAACAGAATCACTCACGGGTCTGTATGTGATTCTCAATCATTCAAGCTAGATTGAGCACCTAATCCAGCCAATTATTGGCTCACATATTTAGCTAAATAAGGATATACTCCATAAGGTAGTAGGTTAAACAAATTTACTCAACTCAAATACAACAAGTTAAATTTACTCAAATACTTATCTACTTCATTTTCTTGTGTGCGCTTTTAGCAATATTCGAATAGATGAACAAAATTTAGACCGATAAACAAATGAGAGATTTTCATATACACCTAATTTCATATACAAATTGATGTTCAACAATTTTTTTTCGGTTTTCACTTCCGAGATGAAAACTGAAAAAAATGAGCTGAAAACCAAGCCGAAACCATAAAAACCGGGCCGAACTAGATCTGTTTGGTTTAGTTTTCAGTTTCAGCTTTGCAGAAACCGAACCGGACCGAAAACCGAAGTTAACTCGGTCAACGATGTCGTTTTGGTTTTTTGTTTTGTTTTTTTAACCCTAATCCTAATGAGTATTCAGTCCCTCTCATCCCTCTCGACCTCTCCTCCAGTCCTCCTTTTTTTCTTTGTCGCCTCCTGCTCTCCTCTCCTCCCTAATTTGTTCTCATCTCCGCGCTCCGCCACCGGACTCCAGTCCTCCAAGTCTCCAACCTCTCCTCTCCTCTCCTCTCGGTCTGACCATCATAATAAAGAGGGGTAAATTGAACCCATCAAAGCAGGGTTCCTCAAAATCATTTGGCTCAACTGGTTGTGGCCGTGGTCATGGTGCTGCGATCGGTGCAATGGACAATTCGTCCTCATCTTCTCAGGTATGTTTTTCTTTTCAGAATGTCCTCATCTTCTCTACTGTATATGAACTTTGGAAAATCATAAGTATTTGTAGAAAAATCTGTTTGCTGCGATTCCAGTTCTCAAATAATCTTTAGGTTGTCTGTTACGATTGTTATGAAGAGACCAACTTGAAACCAATACTGTTGCTATACTGTTTTTAGCCACAAAGGTCTGCTGGTCAGGAACTCAGGAAGTTAGCAGTTTTTCTCTACTATATATGAACTTTGGAAAATCATAAGTATTTATAGAAAACTCCATTTGCTGCGATTATAGTTCTCAAATAATCTTTAGGTTATCTGTTACAATTTTTATGAAGAGACCAACTTAAAACCAATAGCGTAGCTATACTGGTTTTAGCCACAAAGGTCTGCTGGTCAAGAACTCAGGAAGTTAGCAATTTTTCTCTACTGTATATGAACTTTGGAAAATCATAAGTATTTGTAGAAAAATCTGTTTGCTGCGATTCCAGTTCTCAAATAATATTTAGGTTGTCTGTTAAAATTGTTATGAAGAGACCAACTTGAAACCAATAGTCTAACTATAATGTTTTTAGCCAAAAAAGTATGCTGGTCAGGAACTCAGGAAGTTAGCAGTTTTTCTCTACTATATATGAACTTTGGAAAATCATAAGTATTTGTAGAAAACTTATTTTGCTGCGATTCTAGTTCTCAAATAATCTTTAGGTTGTCGTTTACAATTGTTATAAAGAGACCAACCTGAAATTCTTAGCTGAGCTATACTGTTTTTGGCCAAAAAGGTCTGCTGGTCACTATCAAGAAGTTTGCAGTTTTTCTCTTGCTTGATTTGGTCTGAAATACTTAACTTGTTTAAATTGGTTTATTTGTTTTTATACAGATGCAAGTTGATAGTATAGTTGAAAGTGTATGAAGCAGAGGAAAATGAAATTAGAGGGGTTTGAGGGTATCAAGCATCCATTGTTAAGGTTGAACATTCTTCTTTCTCGGGTTTACTGAGTTTGAGAGGAAATTGAAGGAGAAAGAGTTAAAAAGAAAATCAATGAAAACCAAGATCATACACAATGATGTTGATAGATATATTAGTGATGCTAGCTAGTGAAGGAGATGATGCAAAATTTGACTTGTTCGGTTGGTGGAGAGTGAATGGGGTGTCCAAATACCCTATATTGGCTCGCATTGCAAAAGATATTCTAGCTATTCCGGTGTCTACTATACCTTAAGAATCTTTTTTTAGCACTAGTGGGAGGGTCATTAATCCACATAGAAGCTCTCTAAGTCCAAAAATGGTGGAAGCCTTGATATGTACACAAAGTTGGTTTAGAGGTGAAACTATTGTTTTACATCATGTGCCCACTAGTGAGGAGATTGAGATATGTGAAGAAGTGGAAAGAGGTAATAGTTTCTTTTTATTATTTAATTTGAGTAAATTCTTTTTTAGTTTATGTTACACATGGTTTTCATATCTAATTTTTTGTTTTTCTATTTTGTTTTTTGTTAATATAGAAATTTTGGAGATGCCATCATTGTCACATGTGCAAAGTGTTAAGAGTGGTATGTCGCCTCCTAAAATGAAGCAAACATTTTTTCGAGCATGAGATGATGTTGCAAAAGGACTTCATCTACTTTCCTCCAAAATATTCCGGGTTCTTGTTTTGTGATATATAAACTTTTAACATTGTACTCTATTTGTATTTTATAATTTATGGACTTTTGAGTTTTACCACATGGAAGTATGGACTATGGAGTATGAACTATGAAGTATGAACTTTATAATTTATGTTTAAGATGTATGGACTTTAACTATGGACATTAAAACTATTTTTAGTGTTTTCAACTTTTCATTGCTTTCGTATACATTTGGTATTTTGGTTAGAGGTTATATTGATACATAGTTTTGAAGTGATAAAAGCAAGAAAGGTGGAGGAGCTATTAATTTTTTGGTTACAGTTAAATCATGGTCAAAATTTTTTACAGTCTATACAAAGTTTTGTAAAAAAAAAAAAACCGAAACCGTACCGGACCATCTGTTTTGTTCGGTTTTCGGTTTGACATTGCTAAAAATGGAAAAACCGGGCCTAACTTTATTTTCGGTTTAGGCTAAAAACTGAACCAAATCAAACCGAACCCACCCATAGTACTAATTCCCACAGACGGCGCCAAATATTTCTGCATAATCTCGTAGGCTATGTAAAATCACGGTAGAACACTAAACGATCATGGGCAAGAGACCAAGACATATAGTGGTTCACCATGCCAGCGGAGGACATAGTTACATCCACTTAAGATTCCACTATCATGGCCAATAAGCCTATGGTGTTGCAAGAATCCTCTGGGATGGAGTGAGTTATCATTCCCAGAGTGTTAGAGGGAGAGATTTCTACATATGGGAAGCATTCATTTTATAGTTAAGGAAGGTCTCTCTTATTACATGTTTTCGATGCGGGACTAACTATACAAATATCTTATCATGATGCCTTCTTGTGAAGCTTGGAGGAGCACCTTCCGGTACCGATGATCTTTCACTATGGCGAGGTAGGATATACATCGTATCTACAAGTTTCCTGATTGGTCTATGAGCTGGGAATGTAGTTTCCAACTACCGACTACAGGAAACACTTTATACCTCAGTGCATGACTGCAATGCTCCAAAATGGGAGTGCGATATTCATATATTGAGCTAACAACTAAAGAGGATTAGTACAAAAGAAAAGAATGTCAAAATTTATTTCAGCTGCACTTCTCTCTCAACTAGTCAATAGACTAAACACGAACATCGTGATTTATCGCATCTAAATTTAGCCACGAATGTGATGTTGAAAAATAATGTTGAATTCTAGCAGTAGATAATGTCCCACTGCTAAAAGAAAAAAAAATTAACTGGTAATTTCATAATACTAATCATGTGATATAAACACTCAAGGCCGGTCCTAAGGCAATAATAATATTTTATTGATATGAACGCGGGTTACACATTTTGTAAACTCCTCTGATTCTATCTCCAAATATGAGTTTGACTTAAAAGTGACAAAACACTTGTTCTTGAGATGAAAGAGGGTCACGAGAGTTGATCACGTGACGGGTATTTGGATTTGTGTTTGGTGAAGAATTGGCTATTTGAAAGCTTGATAGTTCTTCGAAAGTGTTTTGAGACTTCTGAGCTCTTTAATTAGAGTAATTTTTTTCTCTTGTCGGAAGTCCTCCTCTTGATATTTATAGTGTCGATGTTCCTCCGTATGATGAGTATCATGTTATAGGTTTAGTAAAGCGTCTTGCGTTACTTTGAATGGAGTGCTGTATTTCTTGTCATGGACTACTTCTTGGGCGCGCCGCTACAGCAAATGGAGAGTTTTCTCGTTCAGTCTGCAGCATGAGGTGATTAATAGCATGAAACCATTACCGTCTGCTGCTATTGATGGTAGTGATGGTTGCGGATCACTCTGTGCATGGAAATATTTAGTTGCCTGGTCGTTATGGGTCGACAGAGATAGTTTCCAGTATGATGTTTGGGTGATGACACCAGAATCTAAAGATGATGATACACAAATGCCAACTAGCTGGAATTGGATAAACAATTTACTGTCAAACCTCCCGATGGATGGATCTATGGACATCCCTATGGAGTTTGGGATAATCAACTTATTTTTATCAAAGGCCGTACTAATAGTTACCCATCTCAACGTCACCTCTGTTCGTATGACCTCGGAAATCAGAGAGAGATGAAGTTTATCGGACCAGAAGGTGGTTCCTGTCGTCAAGTGGTCTAGAGAGCCTAGTTTTTGATGCTAGTGTAATGTTTATATCCTGGAAACCTGTTGTAGAAGAAACTAAATCAATGTCAACGACCGTACTTGATGCTCGTTAATACTGTAAAAGAATATACTTTTATTCTGTATTTGACTTCTAACTTCAAAGTACTAGTCTACGAGGTCAGGGAGAAAACGATGAATGAAAATATGTTTCCATAAAATTGATATTGATGGTAATAGTTAGGATAGGAAAAGGTTGGCCAGATAACTCACAACTATGCTTGTTGAAGTTACAAACCAGATGGGCAGATCAGTAAACAAGACTGCTTAAAATTAGGTTTATCTCTGAAAATCGAGAAGTTATAAATAGCAGATTATTGTTAACTGGATTAGCAATCCCAATGGTTCTCTCCATTCCAACTTCCATGTGTGTTGCTGTGAATTTGTAAGGCGTCCATGATGGTTGAGAGTCTTGCTAATCCAAAATCTCCTGCATTGCTTGACTTCAAGCCGCAGGGGCTGATTGCCTGTTCACAGTGGTTCTCCGAAATTTCAGTTTTGGTGGCGCTGGGGGTGTGATAAGGGACTCCCATGGGCAGTTTCAATCTTGTTTTGCAGCAAGGCAAGCATCTATTTCTTCTCCTCTTCACATTGAGTTAGTTGCGATGCAAAAGGAAGTTAGACTCTCTCTCTCTCTCTCTCTCAAGCGGTCATAAGGATGTACTTTACTGTTTTCCGAATGAAAACTTAGTTCCTACTTGTGTAGCAAATCATTGTTATCTTTCTTGACATCAGTAATAAGGCAGTTAGACACAGACAAACACACATCTCTCTCTACGGAACTTTGCAATCACAGTCACTGTTCACCTAGAACCCTGAAACTTTCAAGACTGAATAACCATCCCCCTTCTAAGTGCTTCCACAATGGACATAAAGGCAGGCTACAATAGAAAAACCCTTTTCTTTTGAAGAACCTCTCAATCAAATGTTTGAATCTTATGCCATACAGTCTGTGGTTTAGATATAAAGGAGTATATCACAAAAGCCAAAGAAACAAATGAATATCAAATATTAAAACTCGAGGAGAGCACAATCATTCAAAAAATATACACATTCTAAATGCAATATTAAACCCTTGAAATTGCATATATCAAAACCCTAACAGCTAAGGAAGATTAGAAAACGATCAGAACTTAATTCAGTTGATCTTCAAAAACTGAGACATCTAAAAAAAAATTCAAAGTCTATTTGGCATTAGTACTGATAACCTTTTCTAGTCTAAAAAACCCAGAACAGATTGAGTTACAACTTTGAGACTTCAGGGCTCATTTCTGAGCTATTTGATCTGATCTAAAAGCCAATAAAATAGGGTTTGATCATGTAGATGAGCAAAAACCCAGTAATTATCACATGTCTCAAACTGGCAGTAATGATCACTTTCAACAAAACTCAAAATCACATGCCTCCATTGGCAGCAATTATCCAACCAATTGACTCTAGAAATAGATTGACGAGTACTATTACCACCTCCAATCTATTCACCCAACCCACCAAAATGTCCAACCCAACAAAATTTGGGAAGCAAAAAAAAAGATAAGCAGTGCCATAGGCAGCTGCCACTAGTGGCAGCTTCCCAGTAATTGCAGCATCACATAAACATTGAGGAACACAATTTAGCAGCACCATTGTCATTTTTGACAGGTAGCCAAAGCAATCCAACCTTGACTTGTCATTTCACAAGTTACAGGGGTACAGATGTTATCTTGGTCTGTGTCTTTTTGAGAGAAGATTGTCTGCCACTATGAAAGTTGCATTTTATCAGATGGAGGATATGTATTTTGACAGGAAGCAATAACACAGTTTAGGCATGAGTATAGCCAACTAACCAAGGCCTACACCTACTAGCTATTAAAACTATCAACGTAGGTGCACAATCATGTAGTGTATTTCATATGTTCCTTTTGATAGAGAAAATTGAAGATAAAAGTTGATCCAACAACAAAAGAAAGTCATCCCAGTATACAAAGCACACACAAATGCTATCTATGTTTGGCTTCCTATCCATATCTCATCCTTACCAATGCATCTAAGTTTGGCTAAACAAGTGACCTTACTAGATAATGAGAAATTAATACAATTACATAGTTACAGACATAACCTTGAGCCTTTTTATATTCCCATTTTGCTAAAAGCCCAAAAAACCTAAACACTAGTGCTAAATCCATCACCAACATGTCTCCTGAGTAATATAAGTACTTTCCATACTTACTATTCAGCGTTGCAGTCACAGTTATTGTTCCCTTTCTTGAGCTCACTACAAATGAAACCTTTAAACTAGCTTTAACTAGAAAATTTTAAACCCAGGCTATGCATCTTGTAGTTAAGCTATGCATTTTGTAGTTGTAGAAAGTAAAAGCAAGAGAAAGACCCATGAAAAAGCGAGACTCAGTAACCAAACAAATATAAATAACAAACATTTTAAACAGATGATGAGCATACCATTCATGAAAGGAACCTTTCAAAAAGTAAGGAGGAACACGTCAGTGCGAAAGGAAAGAGAGACACAGTTCAAATATATGTGAGCTTCAAAGGGAAAGGCAATGTTGTAAACCTGGGCATCTACATTGGCCTTCATTCACTCTATCTTCTTCCTTCTTCTATTTTTATGACTATATTCTTACTTTTCCAGCCAACCATGTCCTATAGACATGAGTTTTTGGGGATGAAAAAATTGTTTAAGATGGTACTGTACAGGTTATCTAGGGATTGTTCCAATGACCACCCTCCACTTATTACTTGATTTGTAATGATCCAACAGAAGCAGACAATATCTGTTATAGCATGAACATTCATGCTCATGCTAGCTTGGTCAATTCACAAGAGTTGGGGATGCATCTGAATCCAAAAGATGGGTTAGTATGCATCTGAATTTTTTATTTATTTTTATCAGATCACCCATACTACATTTTATGTGAGAACATGTATGAAGAGAACCTGATTTACAGAACCCTGAAACCTCTATAGTCGAAGTCCTACTACATTACGAATCAGTTTTTTCTTTCATCACCAATTAACAGATTCCCATTTCGATAACAACTCTAGTTCAACATTGACAAATGTAAAGATTGTGATTCTGATAAACTCAAGTTCAACATTTTCATATAGAAAGAAGCTAAAACCCTAACGAAACAGAGCAATTCAAATGAGCTTGAAAGGGAGAGGCCAAGGAGTGGACCTGGGAACCTCAACCTTGTCCTTGATGCGCTCGATCATCTTCTCCTTCTTCGGCCTAGCGTTTCCGTACGACCCTTTAAATCGCTTCCCCTTCTTCGTCTTCTTGTCCCCTCGCCCGCACAGCATCGGAGCCCCGACTCCGCCGCTCTGAACTGATGACGTGGTTGTGAACAGTGCACGGTGCTCCCTCACCAACACTCGCCTTGCTACGGCGGCGCACCACTGAGCCATCGCCATTTCTGCTCGAGTGAGCGAGAGAAGAAAGGACCTTATATTTATCTGTAGCTAACTAATGGGCCGGGTGTCGGCTTTTCTAAGCGGGTTTCTATAAACGAGAAGTTTTACCGGCCTGGTTTGGTACGGTTTCGCCTGTATAGTATTTGGTAAATGAAAGAAAATCAACGGGTCGGGTGTCGGATTTTTTAAGGGGGTTTCTATAAACGAGAAGTTTTACCGGCCTAATTTGATACGGGCTTCGCCTATATAGTATTTGGTAAACAAAAAAAAATCAACTTCCACACCTGAAACAACAACTAAATATTACTTTTAAAAACACCTCTCACTCAAAATACTAAAAATTAATAAATTTTATATTTTAAAACTAACCCAAAACCCATCCCGGCCCGGTAGTATTATTATTAATTCTGGAAAACGGGTGATCGAAAATTGGAAAGCAGTGGTGAGTTCGGTGTGGTTCCAAATCAGACACATTGCTACTCTTTTCAACTGAACCCCACTCACGCTGATGCTGCTCTGTTTCATCCATTCTTAGCTTTCAGCCTTTCACCACCACCACAAAAGAAACACTAGTCAAGTCAAGAAAGCAAGCACCTTTTCTTGAGCTTCCAACTATGGAGGTCTGCAGAGCCACTGCTTTCTCATGGACTCACACCATCTCCACCTCCCTCCACGTTTCTCTGCCCCCTTCTGTAAGTTACCCACTTCTCCTTTTCTCCCACATTGCCCCCTTTGTTCTAATTTCAAGTTTCATTCTTTTTGGGGTGTTCAGAAGTGGGAGACTAAGAGATTCACTGTTTGGTGTGCCTCTGACCAAACCCAGAAGGTATGTACACAACTTTTTAGTGATTCTGTGACACTATTTTGCAATGCATACGATTTATTCATTTTGGGAATTCATTTAGGATGAGGCAATTGTGTAATGTGTCAAACAAGTTTATAATGATAATAATGGTAATGGGGTTTCTGGGATGGCTTTTGTTTGTTGGAGATTTCATTGACTCTTTGCAGGTTGTCATAGGCAAATCAGATGACTGTATCAGTAACAGGAGCTACGGGGTTTATCGGTAGAAGATTGGTGCAAAGGCTGCATGCAGGTCATACCTTACACCTGTTGTCACTTGTCTATGAAACTGAAGTATATTTACATGTTTATGGTTGTTGCACTAACGTGAACTTTCTTCTGGTCTAAAATTGGAATGCAGATAATCATAGTGTGCATGTCTTGACACGGTCTAGATCAAAGGCTGAGTTAATTTTTCCGGGTAAGAAGGTATGCCTACTTATAGTTATTTGAATCCTTGCAGACTCTCGGAATAACTGCTCATTAGAGATTAATAGTTTGGAAGTATGCTAAATTGGTCTTCCCCCTCCCAAGAATTTTCAACAAGCAATGGAAGAATACCTTTTTTTAATTTTTTTTTCTTTCTATAAATCTGTTACAAACAGTTGAATGATCTAAATGTTTTAGTCCAACCCTCATACTGTGGTGGATACTAGCTAATTCAGTTGACGTTCGTGATCAATTTGCATCATATATATTGGTTTTTGAATTTTATGATCACTGACCAAAGGCTGTGGAAACCTGAAAGAGTTACGATTATGTTTCCCTTCCAGTACCCATAGTCAGTAAGCTACTTTTAATAGGTCTCCCTTCCATAAAGTTATCGCTTGTTGCTTCATTCTTGACAGGACAACTTTGGTCCTGCTTCCTATTAGATTCAATACAGAGCTTGGTTGTTCTTTATGTTACTGGGTTTTGGTTTCAGTTTTGTGGGTGTACATGTTAGATTCAATACAGAGCTTGGTTGTTCTTTATGTTACTGGGTTTTGGTTTCAGTTTTGTGGGTGTACATGTTAGGGGTTAGTGCTTAGTGTTGGAGTGCACTTGATATGCATTGTGGAATTGCTTACTAATAGCTTATGGTTTTAGGCTTGGGGATCATAGACAAGTGACAAACAATTATCAATTGGAATTGGAATGCTGCTACATTTACAACACTTTTACATAAATACATAGATTAATATTACCACCAGAGTTAACTTCCAGAAAACTCTTTGTTTCTTTGTTGAATGTCACTACTTATATTTTTCTGGTGATATGAATATCTAGTATTCCCTGTAGCTTCTTTCTAAATAATTTTGTTTCACACATGAATGTTTCCTTGCTATTTGCAGTCAAGGACTTTCCAGGAATCGTGATTGCAGAGGAGCCAGAGTGGAAAGATAGCATTCGAGGTTCAACAGGTGTTGTAAATTTGGCTGGATTTCCCATTAGTACAAGATGGACTTCTGAGGTCTACTACCTTTACCTTTCTTTTGGTTTATCCTACCTGTACTTCTTACAGTAAGCAGTGAGCCAGTGACAATATGAAATGAAGTTCAAGATAACTTTTGCTTCATTACTATACAGTATTTGTGTGGCTGTTACTATTATGTTCTGCATAGAAATTTTGTAATCTAAAGAACCTCCTAAATCTTATAAAAAAAAGAATAAAACCAATTAAACTAGTAAGTTTACCTTTTATCTTTAATAACTAAGATGTGTATCTACAAATATTGTAGCTGTATATTAAATTTATCAATTGATGGAATCTTACTAGCTAATGGATTAAGGCCGCATGGGTGTGATTCAAATGACCGGTCAATATCAGAACTAAAAATATGCTTCTAGAAGCCAGTCATTTTGACTAACTTCTTATTGAACTGTAGATAAAGAAAGAGATCAAGCAGAGCAGGATTAGAGTCACCTCTAAAGTAAGCAGCTATCTACTGATCTCTTCATAGTGCTATCAACCCAGTCTTTCTTATATACAAATATTCCTTTTTAAAAGATTATTACTGATGCAAAATGTGGCCTTCCAATTAATTGTGAAGGTCATAGATTTAATAAATGATTTACCAGATGCAGTCCGACCTTCAGTCTTGGTTAGCGCAACAGCCGTTGGTTACTATGGTTCGTTCATTCATTCTTATTGTTTATGCTAATAACAAATTATTTCCATGTAGTATTACTGATATTGTTGATGTAGTAGTATTCAGTTGTAAAAACATTCAGATTCTATTTGGAATTTATCTTCTGATTTGGATTATTAGATTCTGATGGAGTTGAGCATCCTTAATTGTTTAGTATCATCCATGTGTCACTACATCTCAGAGTTTAATTTTGAGTAGTCATATTGCACTTGTCACAAAGGTTTATAAGAAATTATAACAAGGTTCTTTTTGAAATTCCTTTTACTAAAAATTATATATTTTAGTGATACCTGGTGATTTGACACTCCGTTAAAGGTTGATTAGCAAGTATTACTAGCTAATCAATTGAGGTGATACCCATTCTCTCCCTCTCTGTGGCATATGATTTTCCATTTCTTTAAATGGTCAATACAAATTTCAAGAAACTCTTGTTTGCATTCTGAACCCCAATGTCTTTCGTCATTGTTTTTTATTTTTTATGCTCAGGTACTAGTGAGACACGCGTATTTGATGAACAGAGTCCATCAGGAAATGATTACTTGGCTGAGGTAAGAAATGGAGCAGCTTCTAGAATGTTTATTTATACATAATCAGGATTCCAAAACATTTGGAAAGTAAATATGGCATTGTGACTTCTAAGACATGATTTAGACTTCTATTAAGTGTAATCTGTAACTTTGGTTCTCTGATAATGCTGTATGTATAATCTGCTTGGTCAACAGCATAGACAAAGCAGTTAAGTGAAACTTAGTTCTTACTACGGCTCCTGGTCGACTTTGGGCTTGTTAACCTCGTGCTACAACAATTGATCGATTTTACCATGGAATACGTAAAATATCATCTCTTGGTTTTCGCCTCACGTTATGACTAACTTCCTCACTAGAGTTAGATGTCCACATCGATTTACTACCTTGAAGGCCTTTGCTTTTCATTTCAAAGTGTTGCTTCGTAGATCTGATGGAATTAAGGAGAAGCCACCTTTGTTGAGAAAAGGATTTTACTCTTAGTTGAGAAGGAGACCACAGAGGAATCAAGCTGTTTTGATACTTTAGGAGCAGTAGTTCTTAATGAACATATGTGCAATCTATATTCAAGCTGGAAAATTTTTTAGGCTTAGTAAGTCAAAAAAAAAAAAAAAAAGTTTTGCGCTGCATTCTCTCTGTTTCTCTAAATGTTCTATGCCAGTCCTCATCAAGTGATAAATAATTAAATATTACCTAATTGAGTTGAAGATTCCTGATTTATTTGCATCCATATTTTTTCTTAAATTTTGGATCAGCTAAGTTTCCCTTCCAGAAATTATAGTCATATCTTTTTTCCTTCACCCAATTCTTGTTAGAGTAGTAGAATAACTTTCAGACACTGAACACATTCTCAGTTTAATAACATGCTGCTATATCATAAACTAACCAGCAATATTTTCAGGTTTGTAGAGAATGGGAAGGAGCTGCCCTCAAAGTAAACCAGGATGTTCGGTTAGCGCTCATTCGTATTGGTGTTGTTCTTGGTAAAGATGGAGGAGCTTTAGGTATGCCTAGTACTGTAATACTGTACTAGAGTTGTATTATGAAGAACTAAACTAGTTCACTTTAAATATGGGTATGATAATTAATATGCATGACCAATACTCTTTAGGTTGCATCACCTGTAATTTTGTAAAGAAATTTATACTTTACAATCTCTAACATTCATTTCTTTTCTGGCACCTTAGTACCACTATTAATCCTCTTGTAACTTGCAAGAGTCATTGTACATATCTAGAATTTTGAGTTGGTTTTAAGGTAATAATACTTCAACTGCTTCAAGCATACTTAGACCTTTGAGTTTCTGCAGCTAAAATGATCCCTCTGTTCATGGTATTTGCTGGTGGACCCTTGGGCTCAGGAAAACAATGGTATGTTACTCTAGGGTAACATGTCACAGGATTAAGCTACTATCACCTTTAAATTGGCAATTTAAAAGTGAGAATGTGACAATATGACATGCATATTTCTTTTTTGCCACCAACATCTTCAGTAGCATTTTGAAAGTGAAGATTTATCTATGTTAACTGTAAAAACAAAACTATAAGCATTTAAGTATTTTTATCAAACAATTAAGTCTATAAAGTTTACTTCAGATATTTACTATCTATTGAGGATATCTGTATTAGGTTGAATGTACTCTGTATGCTTCTTCTTTTTTTGTTGGAGTACTCTGTATGCTTAAGAAAGAAGAAACTCATTTTCAGCACAGGTTATTTAAATCAATTGAAGGGCATTGCCATGGAAACTGATATCTTTTGTTTGATAGGTTTTCCTGGATTCATCTGGATGACATAGTGAACCTGATATATGAAGCTCTGACTAATCCATCTTATAAAGGTAATGACTTCATTATGTATTACTGATTCATTGGTACTTCACATATTGGTGTTGAAGCTAACGAGATTTTCTGGCTAATGCTCCTTTCTGATTTAAAAATTACAATTGCTAGCACATGGAGATTAACACTCTAGTAATAACTCTTGAGCTAGTGATTTAATGTTTCTTTTGTACACTATATTCACTTCGTATAGCTACGGTCATTATCTGAACTTGTGTTTGAGGTACATGTTATATTGTTTTCTTCAGTACTCCACCTAGGATATGACAGTGCTGATGTACAAGTATAATCATGATGACTTCTCAACAATGTGATGATATTGGTGTCTCAAACCTTACAACATACTAATCTAGGTTTCTTAAATCTAAACACCAGGAGTTATCAATGGAACTGCACCAAACCCTGTTCGATTTGCGGAAATGTGTCAACATTTGGGAAATGTCTTGGGTAGGCCTTCATGGCTGCCTGTGCCTGACTTTGCCTTGAAAGCTGTCCTTGGAGAAGGTGCTGCAGTGGTGAGCATTTGTTGATTTCTTTTTTCTTCAAGTTCTTTTCCTATTACATCTTGCTAAGAAAACTTAAGGTCGTTTCAGGTGCTGGATGGGCAAAGGGTGCTACCACTTAAAGCGCAAGAGTTGGGATTTTCCTTCAAATACTCTTATATCAAAGATGCATTAAAATCGATTATGACATAAAGTCATAAACAATGTAAATGTGTTAGAGGAAACAAAGCAGTTCTCTTATTTTATTTTATTTTTTTGTTGAGGAAAGAGGCATCCCTTCTTCCAAAATTAAGATTACAGAAACAATTATAATATTTTTTTGGTGAAAGAAAAAGTGATATTGTGTCACAGAAAAAGTATGTGCTTCTTTGCTCTTCAGATTGTTGGTTCCCTCCAAATATGTGGGAGCCTAGAAACATAGTGTTGATACCGAAAAAAAGGGATTACAAAAGAAAAAAAAAATAATAAAAATAATGATAATCTTTTTCTTGTGTTATATGCACAAAGGTTTTGAGTTTAATTGTAACTCTTGCAAAAAAAGTATCGGGATAGGAATACAATTTGGGCATCAAAGTCTAATAGCAACTCAACCATTCTCACCAAACACTCTATATAAAGAGGCAAAAGCCTTAAAAAAGAAGGGGACAGAGCGGGGGAGACAAGACAGAGAGGCGGAGCGAAACAAAGGAGAAGAAGAAGAGAACAGGCGAAGGAAGCAGAGAAGCAAAGCAAAAAGGCAGAAGAAGAGCGGCGAGCCAACAAGAAGGTGGAGCCCTCATTCTAACTCTATATTTCTTTTGCAGTGTCTTTGTCTTATCCCTTGATCCGCCGGAAGCCCCGCAAGCACGCGAGCCATCTCCCCCTAAGGCCAGACGACCTCGCGAGGTCTTCACTAAAAGAAGATGATGGCCACTCGGCCCCTCCTCTTGTTACAATAAATATATGGCCGCTCGGCCTTTCCTCTTGTTACATATGGCCTTGTGCTTTGCATAACAAGCCGTACAGGAGGGAGAAAACAAGCATTCCCGGCGACGCAAATTTAAAGAGCAGGAACTTACCCTTGGCGCCTTGGAGAATCCTTGAGCAGATTGAAGTAAGCTTAACTATTCAAAAGGTCGCTCTCGATCAAAGCAACGGAGGCGACATATCTCTATTTATAGAGGAGCAGATTCCTTAAGTCCGATTCCCAATCACATTCGATCTTCATCTGCAAAAAGGTTTTTACCCTCAAGATGATAATCATCGAGGTGGTGACAAGCATAGTTCGAACTGGGAAAGACGTTTGGAGTTATTTGGATCATATGATCTCATCAACCTCATCAAGGAAAAGACAACAAGGTCCTGCCAAACAGAGTTTGCGTGTAAAGATGACCTCGCCCCCTCCTCTTGTTATAACAAATATATGACCTTAAACCTCGCATAACAAGTCATGCAAGGGGAAGAGAACAAACAAGCAAAGGCGAGATGACCTCGCGCGGAGACTGAAGCTCTAGGTGACTTCACATCAAAGCAGAAGCCCTAAGGGGTGCCGAGATCACATTCGCGTCAAAGTAGAAGCCCTAAGGGGTGGCGAGGTGACTTCACATCAAAGCAGAAGCCCTAAGGGGTGGCGAGGTGACTTCGCGTCAAAGCAGAAGCCCTAAGGGGTGGCGAGGTGACTTTGCAGAGAAGAGTAAGTCCAGGCGAGACAAGATGATGTCACAGGCGAGATCCCTCCATGAAGAAGATTTCGTGTAGAAGCAAGTCGCGGAATCCGCTCACACACAAGCACGCGAAGTCCGCTTACAAGCATACACGCAAGGTCCGCATGCAGGCAGAGTCCGCTTACACACAGAGATTAGATTTGCAGATCACCTACGCCACTATCAAGAACTGTGGCTAAGGCAATTCAAGCCTCTTGGTCACACTGATGCGTCACCCATTTCAGATGCACAACTCAAATCAGCTGACACTCTACCAAATTGAGTGTCCACAAGAAATACAGTTGACGGATTCAAAAATACATCTGTCAAACCCAAAATTGGCACTAAGCCGCAAAGCCTACAAATCCTTAAGAACTACGGTCGGTTTGATCCCTCAAGGGGGTATGTAGGCAATCTAGTAACCCACTGGATGCAACCAAAATTTTAAACAGAATCTTTGACACCAACAGTCAAATTCGGCCAATCCAAATGACTCTAGTCAAATTCTTAAAACCAAATTCACGGGCTTTAAGCCCTCACAAATATCCCAAACACAAATTCATCTAGTCCAAATGATTCTGGTCAAAAGCACCAGAAAAATCAAATCCACAACCAAACATGTCGAACTACATTGGTTTAATCCCTTCACAGGGTATGTAGGCAGTCTGGATTTAAATCTAGATGCAACCACCAATACAAATAAATTTCCGGATCGCGTGAAGCCAGAATCACGCTCCTAAGCTCAAATGCCTCCAGACACAAATCCAAACACATTTCCAAAACATTACTCTCACTCCAAAATCAAAGCCCTCCAACGAGTCATTCACTTGTTGGAACTCTTAAACTACGAGTGATTTGATCCCCTCCGGGGTACGTAGGCAACCCATTCCCGAATGCGGGTGTAGTCTCAAAAACAAACAAGCCTACAATGGTCTCTTAATAAACAGAATCAAAGGGTGTTCCCTTGTAACAAGTGATTGTAATTAAAAGACATATTCTGTCTTGAATGGGTCGAACCAGACATAATTAAAACTCTATCTTAACTAATGAGATAAAGTGAAATTGTGTTGGGTATATACGTTGTTCACAATTTTTATCCAACACATAGTTGCAACTTGCAAGAATACTGTACCAGACTGTGATAACTGAGCGGTTTCATCCAACAGACTTGCCTCATTTACTATATTGCCGAGATCTTTATTTAGCTAAAAGCAAAGGTTATCTGATCGTTGTCATTGATCATGAACCTAAACAAGAAGTTCAATTTCCCTTGATATTATCAGAGGCTCCATTCTTTCTCAAAAAAAAAAGAAAGAAAAAAAAAACACTCCTTTGACATATAGGCGGTTCTAAATTCTATATCCTAAACGTGACCATGTATAAATGAACTCTCTTTCGTCAAATACTCTGTCTTTCTCAAATACTTGAGCCACTGAACTGGGTATGTTGTAGCCTTGTAGGTCTAACAGATTTTCATTCTCAATATGCTTTATATGTCAGCAATAGTTGCAAGTTTGATGTTGTTTTCAGTTTCAAACTGGTTGGACCATTTTGGGAGTTCTGATCGATTTGTTTTGATGTCTTCAGGTTCTGTGGTCGATTTCTGTTCTTAAGGAATCGAACAAGTTGATAAAGGAATTGTATTTGCTCATCATATAAGGGGACAAGTAAGTTTTCTGACTTTTAGTTTGCATCATTTCTAACTTTTAGTTTGCATCTTTGACAACTAATTTGATTTTCAATGCTTTGGGCTTTACTTTCTTTTCTTTTTGGAATCGGACAAGTTGATCAAAGTGGGTTTGCTTGTCATATTGGAATATTTGATTGGGTTTAATCTGACATCAAAACGGAAGTAAGCTTTCTTTCTATGTTGAATTGAGTTTGAGACTCAAATTTTTGGAGCAGGTGCTAGATCCGATGCTTGCTCTTTGTTTTTCTTTTGTCTGTTTGTCTTTGGTGGATTATTGTAAATTTAGCTTCTTTTGTTTTGCATGTTGAGAGGTTGGTGTGTCCCAATTCTAGAAGAGGATCTCTGATATATAAATTTAGTACAGCAAATGTGAAATAACCTGATCAGTCTTTATATATGGCTGAGGTTTGATTCAAGTTGATTTTTAACATAGAAATCGAAAATGTCAGTAAACATGGTATTAGATATCTGTCTTGAGTAGTTCTTAAGTTTTAAATTACAACTTTACATGTTTATCATAGATCAGTGAATTGTTAGGCACCATTAAATCAGTATATAGCTTCTGATTTAGCAAGATTCAGAGAGGAAAAATTGCCTTGAGGTGAAATCACTGGACTAGCCTTTGTTGATCTTATACGCTTGGCTGGGAAGGATTGATATTTTGGGAAGACGGTGGTGTATTGATTGATGGCTTCACAGATTCTGGCAGCGGCGGTAGGGAGGACGACAACTGCGGCGAGAAGGCAAGCGGTGAGCTTAACAGAGGCGGCGGCTTCAAGAATACGGCAGCTGCTGGAGCAGCGGAAGCAGTCGTATCTGAAGCTCGGGGTTAAAGCGCGTGGCTGCAACGGCTTGTCGTATACTCTCAATTACGCTGGTGAGGCTTGCTGGACAATCTTGTTGATGGTTTTCTGTGCTCGGATTTTGGTTTTGATGATTGTGATGTTGATAACTTTGTTGATGTGTAGATGATAAAGGAAAGTTTGATGAGTTGGTTGAAGATAAAGGCGTGAAGATATTGATCGATCCAAAGGCTCTGATGCATGTTATTGGAACCGAGATGGATTTTGTGGATGACAAGCTCAGGTTAGCCTTGTTTCTCATTCGTTTAAATTAATTGAAATTGAGAAAAACAAGAAATGATTATCTGTGATTTTGTTTGGGGTATTTCAGGTTTATTTATTCTTCAGAAATAAGAAATTTTGCTTTGATTTGGGTTAGTTGATATGCTTAAAATCATTATAGAGAAAACCAGGCTCGCTATCAATGTTTTTGTGTGCTAGAAATGGAATAGCTCCCTTTGTATTGCATTGTGGTTATGATAATAACCTAGCTGATGCAAGGAGAGATAGTTTAATGGCTTTAACTGCAGACGGTAGGAATTAATTTTGCGGATCAGATGAACTAGGACAGGATAATAACCAGCTGTTACCATTATTGTCTGGTATTCCCTACCGTGGCTGATGCGGGTTAGTAGTGGTACAACTATAATCAAATAACAATTATGAGTGAGAAATGCTTCACATCGACTTTAGCTCTCCACCCTCAACATGGTGATATTAAGATTCCCGATCTTTTCATCTGTGCTTGGGATGTTGACTTGTCTGAGTTGAAAGGGAGATGAACCAATTCCTGGTTTGATGAAAGCTTTATTAATTTAACTGCTCTTTGTATTGCTTGATGAGGGGTTTGCACTGGTTTAGATTGAAGTTGATGAACGCCATTGAAGCCTTCAGTGAAGTTTACCCTTCCTTTGCTCACATTCAAGTTTATGTTCTGGCAGGTCTGAGTTCATATTTATCAATCCCAACTCAAAAGGACAATGCGGCTGTGGTGAATCTTTCATGACAACTGGTAGTGCTGGAGCTACTAAGCACAGCAGCTCCTAATCAGTTATGGCCAACTTGTGATGAGCCAAGACTTCGACTAACAAATTTTGTCCTGGTGGTGGCATGTGATATAGCAATCACAGCTGACATGGTCCTCAAGTTCATCTTCTTTGTAAAGCTGATTCCAGATTTCTTAACAAGTTGTAGACCTGTAGTGTTTTGTGCTTGTTGAATTGTATGAACTTTTGTAATGGTACACGTAAAAGCTGCTGACCTGTTGGTGTTGGAGCAGTGAAAAGAAATTGTCATGGGAATGTATAAACCTTTTCTGGTCTACTTGCTAAAGACTTCAGGACCATATGCTTCTAGGCTTGGTTCTATTGAGTCTCTGGAAGCTATGTTTATGCAAATCTTTACTTAGGTAGATATCTCTTGAGAAAGATGAGCATGCCCTAGTATGCAAGTTTTCACCACTTGTATCTTTCATTCTTGATTCTTATAAGTTAAATTTCTCATGAGACATTGTTACAAACTGGCCTGTCCTTCATACTAATGAGAAACTATCTGTTATAATTAACCTATGGTTTGTCGTAGATCGACAGGAAGGACTTGCGTCAGTAATCTTTGTGTGATTGGCTTTGCCTCTTGGCTCTTGCAGAAGGGCTCCAACTTCAAAGTTTGGTTTGGTAGATACCTGTGGTTCTCACTTTCAGATAAGAAAGATTTTCCTATGTGTGTTGAAAAATCGAATATCAAATTCAGTCTCTCTGGTTCATCTTTCCATGTCTTTGTATGTTCCTTCCGTTCCGTGATCAACCTTTTTGTGTCATGTTCTTGGATCCGTTTATTAACTAAAACTCGTAATGCAGTGAAGGCCAATAAATCAAGGTAGAGCAGTATAATGATATATTATACAACCCCGTAGGTGAGAAGACTCCACATTGATAAGTAAGATAATGTTTGGCATAGATTGGCTTTTTATAAGATAATGTTTCTGAGTCATCTCGAGGATAATTGGGAGGAAAGCTTTTCATGCTATTTGCTCCAACGTAACTCTTTGTTTTGGTGGAAGAAGCCGAACATACTTCAGAATGTTACTCTAATTGCTTTACTGGATGATATCACGACAGAAGAGAAGCCTATCCCAATCATCAGACGCTTACCCTCTATGCCGCTGTGGTTAAACTCCACAGTTCTGGTAGGATCGATCATAGCTAGTCGAAAAAACTGTCTTTTGCAGCACAGAGCCAGTTGTGGAAGTAAATACTTGTGTCAAAGTCATAGACCAAGGAGCCTTTCCAGATAGAAGAAGCCACAAAACCAAACAAGGCAAGAGCCAAAGTTTGACATTGAACATCACAAATGCCTAAAAGAAGACCAAAGTAACAGATAAGCTAGGACAATGAAGAAAAGGGTGAGGATAAAACTCAGCCGAAGAGTTTCAAAGCAACGAATATTTCCCTACACAAGCTGAAATCATCGACCAAAATATAAACTTGCAAATGTCTCGAGCTCCCAAAAATACACGCAGTATTGAGGAAAAAGACATCCCCAGTTCCCCCACTTTCAAAATTGAATGTTAAAGATGAATTCCAAATCATCCATCCCATTACAGAAACAAAATTTTGGTGAGAAAACAACTGATATTCTGTTGCAGCACAACTATGTGAGTTTTTGCTCTTTAGATAACAGGTTCCATCCCAGCAATGGAGAAATTCAAACTGTATGTGGGGAGAGATTTGGCAACCATTTTTTATTTGACTTAAAAACATACACGAGTCTCATAAAGTACCACCTTACATAGTTGAAAAGCTGTGCACTTGAAGCAATCTTACCTTAGTTGAAAAACATACTCGAGTCTCACCTTATTTCAAGCAATCTTATGTGCACTTGATTCAGCAGTTTCAACCAACAATTATTTTTGACCATGCATAATGAAACAAAATCATTTAAAACCTATCACATAATGGATCATTATCAATTTCTACTTTCATTCCAATTACTTTATGAGGAAAATCCCAAGCCAGACATAATGCAGAATGAGACAATATTAGTGCTCTCCTAGTTGTTTCATCAAGACCGACTTCTTTCTTAGCAACAAGTTTTCCTAAGAATCAGAGAGTTGTGCTTAAGGTTACAAGTTCTAGACTAAAATTTGCAAATCTACATAGCTATGGCAGCCAAATTAGCTCTTGCTTGTCTGTTATCAAAATGCAAGATATAAATTTGGAGATTTGGGTGAAAACAAAATTGGTATGATTGCAAAGTTACAGGAAGAGTAAGTCTCAGAAATAGACATAAGAAACACCTGTTGCTCCAGTTCCAAGACCATTCATTTCGTTTATCCTGAAAGACAAAGTAAATGCCATTCCCCTGAAAAAGTGAGCACTAAGCCTACCAACCCAAAAGAAAGCCATTTTTCAAACCTATACTGCTGAGGGGTCATTAACCATCTGCTTTCACAGGGTTTTTGCCTTTCCGTAATCTCTTCCGCTTCTTTCTACTCCTCACACTGGCATCTTCATTATTCCTTTCCTGCTGAAATTTGAGGACCACAAAAATATGTCAAGCAATAGACACAATATGCTATTTACTTCATATATCAGTTTCTCGTGTTCTACTTATTGTAAACTAAATGAATCAAACCTCCTTTGAACTTGATACATAATCCTTCCAAAGATAAACATAAACATCAGATAATTACCCTCACATATGTTATTGAAAGCTTACCTTCCCTGAATCAGGTCTTTTCGAAGTCTTTTTCGGCTTACATGAAAGTGGGTTTGGACCCTGCAATTTTTGCGAAAAACGAACCCATAAGCATCAGAGTATTCATCTTGAGCAATTATTTCCAAACAGCAGTAGATGTCACATGACTCTTTTTTTCTTTTCTTTATATCGAAAAACATCCAACAAATGTCAGCCAAAATTTGGAAGGAGCATATGCATACAGAGACGTAGAAATATGCAAATCACTTCCAAGTAATCAGACTTGTGAGAATCTGCTAAAAGACATTTTAAGGACCAGTTATCTTATATGATACAGTTATATTACTTCAAGTATAATAATACTACCAAGAGTTTTCATAATGCATATAAGAACATACATGCCTTTTCTTCAAACATCTTGCCTCATATTTAGAGCAGTTTATTCAGAGTTGATCTGAGTAGGAACTGTAAAACCTTACATGGGACTAGATAGAGGCAGACATATTGAGGAACACAAACAAGATATTGATTAAGTAAGCAAAGATTAATCAGGATGCCTACCTTTGCCTTCTTTCTCTTAAACTGAGGTTTATCTTTCACACCCAAATCTCTCCTAGCAGTGCGCTTCTTTTCAACAGCCTGCACTTCCAAGTTCTGATCTCCAGAACCAACATCTTCATCAGAGGAATCCTTTTCCAACATATTCTTTGCCCTCTTTTCCAACATCTTAAATTCCAAGTTAGTCATGTGCAAACGTTGTTCTTCAGAAGTTTTCACAAACTGGCGTTGGGCAACAGATGGTGCCTCAAGCAAAAGAGCAGTTCTCAGAGCGTATACAACAGGGACACCTGGAATCTGCATGGAATCAGGGATACATTCTCAATGATGTGTAAAGTCCATCAAGACAGGGTTGCATGAGGAAAAGGTAATTTTGAGGGTAAGCAAGAGACCACTGCCTGTATGCAGTAAGGAAAAGTAAACAACAACAATAACGGCAATATATACAAAACAACATAGAGAGACAATAACCTTGAGAATTCTCTTACGAAGATCGGCCTGCTGAGTAGCAACAAAGAAGTGCTCGGAATTATTTTTCCCAATAACATCCATGATGCACTCATCAGCACTCATAGCTTCCTCATGGTCACACCTAAAAATGAGTACAAATCCCAGTTCAGGGATCAACAATCTCCAGAGAGAGAGAGAAAAAAAAGAAAAGAAGAGGACAGAGACAGGTATGTACCTTGCAGTAATGAGGCTACTGGCAGCTTCAAGAGACTCGGAATGGGAGGGACCAAGGCTTGGACCATGCATCTTCAACTCAGCAACAGCACATTTGGTAGTGAATAGGGTGACGGGGGCACCAAGGATATTAGAAAGGGCCTTGTCAGCAGGGGTGATGCGATTGGTGACAAGATGATGCACAAAAGTGACATCGCAGAGCACCTTATATGGCTGCCTGAACCCATAACATGCTGTATAAAACCGTACTATCTTCCTATGACGCTTCTGCTTCTTTACTCTCATATTGTTTCCTACCCAGAAATAGTCCTTTCAGTGTTAAACATTATATACAAACCAGATTAAAAACAAAGCAAATATTATATAATTTGAGAGTGCTAGATTAAAAGTGTAACTGAATGTATGAACATATGAATGATATGAGACTTGTTAAGGATACTTTGAACTTGAAAAACAACTAAAGATGCAAAAGAAGAAGAAGAAGAAGAAGAAGAAGAAGCTCCAAACAGTAACAGAAACTTGAATTCAACCACACAGAATTGAACCCAGAAACTTTGTGGGAATACATGTCAATCTTACAGAACAATCAATGAGTTTCTCAAAATGAAATTATTAACAACGAACAAAGCAAAGGAAACAGAGAATACTCGTTCCAAGCCTTCATGCGAAATGGCGTGTGAGCGAGGGTGAAAGAGGTACCTCAAGGCTGAAGAGATAGAGCAGCTGGGGCGGCCGGCCGAGTCTGGGTGCCGCCGTAGAGAGATGAGAGATGAGAGAAGAGCTAGAAAGATGACGGCAAGAGAGAAGAGTCTGGGTTTAGCTTTCTCGTTTTAGGCTTTTATGTTTTTTTTCCTCTTTATAGCTACGTTCAATTGTGAAGGTCTAAAACAAATTTTCATAAAAAAATAAAATAAAAAAAGAGGGTAAATGTGTGTGGTCTAATTTTTTATTTTGTTTTTATAGGAAAAATAGAGTCGAGCTCTTTTGATTTCAAATTATACGACCATACTTGCCTCATATTTGGTGGCCGGATGAGGGAGAAAATGACCGGAGAAGAAAGAGGGCTTGAGAGGGTCGGGAGAGAGAAGAGAGGGACTGAGAACTGGGCTGCAATTATAGGGTTTCCAAAAAACTCCCCCACATTTTTTTACTTATACATTTTCCAAACCCGGAAACTAACTTCCTCTGACCATAAATTTCTCATACGACATCCCGTTTCATGTGTGCCGCATGTCTACGAACTCATATTGACGAGCTCTACAACTTTTATGAAGGAAGTTTTTGCAAATAATTTACGGAAAATAAAGTCAACTTTTGACCACTTAAACAAGTATCTTAAAATAAACTCCTGAACTCCAACTTCGCATAAACTAATAAGAATTTTTATAAATAATCCTTCATTAAATATTAGAATAATAAAAGGAAAAATGATATGAAAATCTAAGGTATTACATTAGTATTGAAATATTTAGTTTAAAATTGAAATATGCGGTGAACAAAATATTCAGTGTGATGATAATTACCGCACCCTTGAGCACTTTTAATTAAACTTTCGAATATAAGAATGGATATGAAGTCTTACGGTGAGGTATGTAAATTTCAGGAAAAAAAAAATATCGAAATGTCCCTCTCGTCAGAGTAAGGGCGCCATCGTAATTTAGCTAAAAGCCTAAAACAGAGAAATAGAGCGAAATGTCATGAAACATTTTAGTTTAGAATTTGCAAAGACTGGAACTCCAAAACCAAAACACCTCTCTCTTTCTCTGAGTCTTACCCAGCCACCATTTCAAACTTTGCTCTCTTCAATTTTCCGTCGGTGCAGGTTATCTGGGTTACAGATTCGTCGAACGCTTCGATTGTCTTCGATTTTGGGTCTTCTGATTTGTGGGTTACGGACTATTTGGGTTTTAATTTCAGTTCTCTTTGCTGGGTTTGGTTTCCTGAAAGCAGTAAGATTGGTCTTCCGATTTCGTTTTGGAATTGGTTTTGCTTATAGGCATTGTGGGTTTCATACCATTACAGGGGTTTGTGGTAGCTTTGAGACTCATTATTGGGTATTGGGTTTCTTTAGGTTGAGTTGGTTCAATGTGTTTGCTCTAGCTTGACGAAAGAGAGACCCACCAGATTGCGCAAGGATGAACGCTTCAATAATCGGTAAGCTCCAAACTTCCCATTGCTGATTTGCTTTGAAATTATTGAGTGTTCAAAATAGCTAAATTTAGTTGGAATTTATGTATTTTGGTAAAGACCCGCTGCAAGGTGATTTCCCAGAAGTGATAGAGGAGTATTTGGAACATGGGACTATGAAATGCATTGCCTTCAATCGCCGCGGCACTCTTCTTGCTGGTATGTTCCTACCATCCCCATTATATACTTTTACCTTTTAGTGCTTTTGACAATTGGATTTGGTTAACAAATTTCTTATTCATAGATAGGAAAGTAGGCAATGGTGAATGTTCCAGTACATTGGGCGTACAATACCATTACCACTGTACTAATAGCTTATTACTTCTCCGTTGTGATTTATCCAATTCTTGTTTATATTGAACAAAATATGGAGACCAATCCACAATCTTTGACATCCTATAAGAAAAAAGCGTGAATAGTTATGTGACAAATTAGATTTGCTACTTTTCCCAGTTCTAATGTAGAAGTTATTGAAGACAAGCTTCATAAGCTTAAGGCGATGTTCATGATTCCCAATTGCACGATTATATGGTAACAAGTATGGTTAGACTGCCTGTTCATAGGCCTTTGGCCTTTTCTCGTCCAATATAGCTTTTTTAACTGCTTATTAGTGTAATGAATATTTTGTTAGTTATAGCTTTTTTTAACTGCTTATTAGTGTAATGGATATTTTGTTAGTTCGTATGTTTTTGGTTGTATGGACTCTACAAATTTCAGAAGTAACTAACTTGTTGAATTCAGCTGAACTTCCCCATTTAGAATATATCAATCAGGGGTCATACATCTTGCTAACCTGGTATATTTACTAGAACTGCCAATATTTAGGTAAATTTTTCAAATGTGTGGGGTGCATAATGTGCTTATCAAGAGGTTCTGGGGACTCATCGATTTGATTACTGTGGTGGAGAAGGATATGTAAATGGGGTATAATACCGGCAATTTTTGGGTTGATTATTTGTGTGCGGTGCATAATGAGCTGATTAAGAGACACTCCACACTATGTCATGGAGATTCATTGATTTGATTATCGTACCAAGCAATTTATTATGTGTTGATTTCTTTTAATATCAATTTCAGTTTTGTTTCAATGGAATCGATTGATTTTCAGGTATAAACTGATATAGGAATCTTTTTCAGGAACCTAAAACTTAAAACTCTTTTTTGTTTGTTTTCATTTATGTTAATCCTGGCATGTTCTGTCTTCCAATATTTACTAGAGATTGTCCACGTAATCTGTTGCTCACAGTTGATGTTGTGGTTTTGATATTTTTGGCCAGCTGGGTGCTCTGATGGTAACTGCATAATATGGGATTTTGAGACCAGGGGCATCGCTAAGGAGCTTCGTGATAAAGAATGTGTTGCTGCCATAACTAGTGTATGTTGGTCAAAGTATGGTCATCGTGTTCTTGTGTCTGCAGCTGACAAGTCATTGACACTATGGGATGTTGTTAGTGGTGAGAAGATAACAAGAACGGTACTGCAACAAACTCCTCTACAAGCTCGGTTACATCCTGGTTCCTCTACTCCATCTCTCTGCCTGGCTTGTCCTCTCTCATCTGCTCCCATGATTGTTGACTTGAATACAGGAAGTGCAACTATGCTTCCAGTTTCCATTCCGTACTCTAACCCAGTAGTTGCTCCTCCATCACGGAATAAAATTTCTGATGGAACAACACCCTTTTCTCCTACTGCTGCTTGCTTTAATAAGCATGGGGATCTGGTTTATGCGGGGAACTCCAAAGGGGAAATACTTCTAATAGATTATAGAAGTGTCCAAGTCCTTGCCATGGTTCCTACTTCTGGAGGTTCTGTGATTAAGAACATAGTATTCAGCAGAAATGGTCAGTATCTACTTACGAACTCAAATGATAGAACAATAAGGATTTACGAGAACCTTCTCCCCTTGAAAGATGGACTTAAAGCGCTAAAAGGCCTAACTGCCCTTGATAGCTTAGATGATGTTGAGAAGTTGAAAGTTGTTGGATCAAAATGCTTAACACTTTTCCGTGAGTTTCAAGATACCATCACAAAGATGCATTGGAAAGCACCTTGTTTCAGTGGCGATGGTGAGTGGGTAATTGGTGGTTCTGCAAGCAAAGGTGAACACAAGATTTACATATGGGACAGGGCCGGGCATCTTGTGAAAATTCTTGAAGGGCCAAAGGAAGCCTTGATTGATTTAGTGTGGCATCCTGTTCATCCCATTGTTGTCTCTGTTTCCTTGACTGGCTTGGTTTATATATGGGCTAAAGATTACACAGAGAACTGGAGTGCATTTGCTCCTGATTTCAAGGAGCTTGAGGAAAATGAGGAATACATTGAACAAGAAGATGAATTTGATCTGATCCCCGAAACTGAAAAGGTGAGAAGAGATTAGATCTGGTAGGATATTTTTTTTTTTAAATGATATGCCGTTGTCTAATATAAATGTATATATGCAGGCCAAAGAATCTAATGTTAATGAAGATGATGAAGTTGATATCGTGACAGTGGACAAGGATTCCGCTTTCAGTGATTCAGATATGTCACAGGAAGAGCTATGCTTCTTGCCAGCAATTCCTTTGCCTGATGCTCCTGAGCAACAGGACAAGTGCTTGGAAAGTTCATCAAAGTTGGTGGAAAGTAATAATTCTGGCTCCCCTCTTTCAGAAGAGGGCAGACCAAATGGACGTACAATGAATCATGCATCAAGTCCACTTGAAGGTAAGATTAGATGCCACATGCATGTTTCTGTGTCTCTGTGTGGGGGTGTGTTTGTTCAATTGTTGCCTTCTAGAGAATACCTCTTTCTCTTTCTAAGTTTCTAGGCATCAAAATTAAACTGTAAAATTGGCATTTGGCATTAGTCTCCACCCTCTTAGAATCTTTTGTCAAGCCATATTTATATTGTGCTGAAGTGGGAGTTTCAAACAGCTTATGTTGGTTACTATCTTTTCTTGGTATTTTGTCCGATTTTATTGTGTTTTTCCTTTTATTAATATGTTCCATTTCAAAACTAAGAAAATTACATGATACCTTGTGCTGAAGATTTTAAAGTACTATTTCCTTACATCAGTTTAACGGTATACAGGCTTTTATCTAACATTGGATATATTTATGCAGAGGACCCTGGAGCAACACGCTTGAAAAGAAAACGGAAGCCATCCGAGAAGTGGTTGGACTTGCAGCTTTAGAAATGTTAGTAACCCTTGAAATCTTCTTGTAGGTCATAATTTTATAACGGTATGTTATAACACTGCGAAAGATAGTGGTAGTTCTATTTTTGTATTCTTAGCAATGTAACATTCTGGAATTTATGAGAATGTGTTTTATCTTTCTTAGTTTCTGTTGCCTGGTGATATAAGTATTTCTGTTGTTTGATCTAAGTAGATGTCTTAATTGTTTAACCTCACCCAGTAGACATAAACACTCCCCAACCTTCAGCTGTTTAACGTAATCCCACCCAGTAAACATAAACACTCCCCAACCTTCAACTGTTTAACCTCACCAACACCAATGCTGTACATAGGTCCCTGGATCCGTGAACCAATGCAAATTTGCAATCCCTTATAACTCCGTATGCACCATGTTAAGTTGAACCTTGTCATTGAAGGGGTTTGATCTATGAAGCATCACAGATGTAGTATTCAAACTTGGCTTGGCAATGCAAAAGAAAGAGGATCATTCTGGACATCTTTCAATAGTTTCCACAGGGTTAGAAGGAACAAGGAATCCTCAACTTACTACATGAGGGAGGAAGATAACAAAGATTACTGGTAGTGGTTCGTCTTATTAGCAGCAGTCAGCAGGGAGAAGACGATTGATCTTGCTCAATTTCTTATATGCAGCAGTGATCTATGTATTTAATTAGATTGATGGGTACCAAAAGGCACAAGCAAAGAATTCTAAGAAGTAAAAACTAAATTCCGTAGAACTATTACAACTCCAACAAGACATGTAGCAAGATTGAGGTAACTCGTCGAGGGGGTTACTCCATGATCTCGACTCCAATTTCAGAGTCACTGAATTTAGAAATAGCGCAAACAACCATGTACATCAGTCCAATCCATGGGGTGAAAGGCATTCCCAATTCCACATAAATGATTTTCATGACGCTTGATGTAGGGAATATTAGAGAAATACAAGCAAACTATTGGATACTCGATTTCATGGTGTCTCCTGGATTAACCTGTACGTGATATCTAGGCAACTGTTCATGTGTGCTCATAAAAGAGGCAAGATAGCAACCTTGTATAAGGCTTCCATTTCAGCATTAATGGTTGTAAATTTATCCCTGTAATGTAAGAGATGGATTTCTCAGTTGTATTTGTGTAAGAGCATCTTTAACAGCTTCCCTAAAATTTTTCTAAATTAGGGAAACAAAAGCCAAAATCTCTCCGTTTTAGAGATTTCGGCATTCATTGCAACAATAAAATATGCTACATCATTATTAATTATAACAAAAAAAACTTGTAAATATTATTGTAACCATTAAATACCTAATACAATATTCTATATATTGTTTCTTCTCATTAGAGCACGTAAATAATTTAATTTTTAGGAATGAATGTTTTGCTACAAATTTGGGGAATTAATATTTTTGTTTCTTCTCCATCCCTATTTTGGGGAATGGGAATGGAGAAGCTGTTTGACCACAAAACATCTAAAAATTCCTTAAAATTGAGAAAATCAAGAAAATTGTGAAACTGTTGGAGATGCTCTACTTAGATTGTTATAATCATTCGTCATGTTTGCAGCAACGCATACCACTTCAGGTTTATCGTGCTCAACACCCTTACCTCTTAATCTCTTTCTTTGCTTTTTTTTTTTCCGACAATCTTTGTTTCTTTGCTTGTTCATTATCATTAGCAGCTTCTTTGATATGCCCTTGTAGACCCTTTTGTACATTTGGCACCACAGCAAGATACAACCAGTAATGTCATCCGGCAACTGTAAGGAGGACCGAGACTGGCCCAATATCAATATCGACACTGTGTTTATCAAGGCTGTCTGTTTGCAACCATGTTGCTGTCTCTGAATATGGATGGAGAAAATGAATAATTTGCACAAGCCAGAAGAAGTCCTACCCTTTGACCACTTACATCCACTACCTCTAGAAAAATTAAGTTAATATATAGTCACACTGAGTAATAGAACACAAGACGTACTGATTCTTAATTTATTCTATATCTTAAAATTTTATTAGAGACATATGCATGTTTAAGATTTCACCCAGCAACACTTTGTCTGCAAAGTTTTGCATAAAAACTCAAACAAAGAGATAGAGATAGCTTTAGGGTTTTACCCCTACAATCAGTAAAGAGAAAGAAGAGAGAAGAGAGAAAAGAGAAAAGAGAAGAGAGAGAAGAAGCAATAGATGTTTGATATTCAATATTCTCCACGGATAAGGTCTACAAAATATAGTCTTATCATGAAGGACACGTATCGATCATGTATAAACTTAACCCTAATCACCGATTAACCAACATAACTGCTGATTAATAGAACACTAATTAACAACAACAAAAAATTAACTAGGAGCTAATACCACACGCTTACAGCACATGGGATTCTACTTCTCCTAATGCCAACAGGAAAGGTAATTACTCAGATTTCATAACAATCCAGCCCCTATACAAAAAGCTTGTCCTCAAGCTTGAAAATCAGGGAACCTGTGCAGGATTTCCTCAGCCTCCTCCCACGTTGCCTCCTCAACTCCAGCTCCAATCCATTGAACCAACCATTTTGTAACTGGAAGATTCCCTTTTTTAACAACCTTTCTTGCTAATACAGAGGCTGGGTACCACATTGGGTTGTGAGGATCAATGTCAGGAGGAAAATGTGCAGCCACCACTGCATTCTCTCCCACTTTCTTCTTCAATAGTGACACATGACAAACAGGATGAACTTTAGCTGTAGGAGGTAACTTCAGCTTGTAAGCTACTTGTCCAATGTGTTTCTCAATTTGATAGGGCCCATAGTACCTTGGTGAAAGCTTGTTGTTAGCTCTTTTCTTCACAGATTGTTGCTTGTAAGGTTGTAGTTTCAGATACACCCAATCTCCTTCAGAAAACTCGCTCTTTGTGTGATTCTTATCATATGCCTGCTTCATTCTTGCCTGTGCCACCTGCAGGTTTCGTTTCAAGACAACCAACAATTCATCTCTAGACTGCAATTTTAGTCAACTGACTGAACTGTGGTAGAACCAGGGGTGTAGGACTGAATTGGTCTAGGATCATAGCCATATAGAGCTTTGAAGGGAGTCATACCAATAGTTGAATGAAAAGCAGTGTTGTACCAATATTCAGCCCAAGGTAGTGCATCTATCCAGGACTTTGGTTTTTCACCAACCACACACCTCATATATTGCTCAAGTGTCCTATTCAAGTTCTCAGTCTGTCCATCAGTTTGAGGATGATATGCAGAACTCTTGTGCAAAGCAATGCCTTGTTCTCTAAAAAACGACTCCCAAAACAAACTCATGAAGACTGGATCCCTATCTGATATGATAACTTCTTGTAATCCATGCAACTTGTAGATGCTGTGAATAAAATATTGGACCACCACAGAAGCAGTGTAGGGATGAGAGATGGCAATGAAATGACCATATTTAGTTAATCTGTCAACAACCACAAAAATGACTGACTTACCAGCAGATGAGGGCTGACCTTCAATAAAATCCATTGAAATTTCAGTCCAAGCTTTGGATGGAATGGAATTTGGTTGCAATAAACCTGGAGGATGGACAGTTTCATAGTGATTCTGTTGACACACATAACAAGTTGCAACAAATTGCTTTATATCACTATGCATTCCAGGCCAAGCAAATGAGAGCTTTACTCTTTTTTCAGTCATGTGCACTCCAGGATGTCCACCACTGAGTCCATTGTGGAATTCAGCTACAATTTTTTTTTCTCCAATCATCTGTGTTTGGAACAAAGATTTTTAGGCATTGAATATTTTGAATCAACAACTTCACCGTCTTTCAGTTTCTTTAGGATGGGCACAGCCTCAGCATCCTTTTTACAAGCCTCCTGCATTTCCAAAATGTACTTATGCAAGGGTGATGAGATACCTGATGCCATGTTCAGTGAGCTATACTTGGAGATAACTTCAGAAGTTGGTGTACTCAACTCTTCCCTTCTTGATAGTGCATTCGGGCCACTATTGTTCTTTCCAGACTTATAATGGATGGAATACTCATAACCTGCCAATTTCAGCAACCACTTTTGTTGGGAGGGGGTAGTTATTTTCTGATCTAGGAAGTACTGGATAGTCCTGTGATCAGTATAGATGGATAAATGGTTCCCAAGCAAATAAGGACGCTAATGTTGCACATCAAACACTATTGCCAACATTTCTTTATCATAAACTGATAATGCCATATGTTTTGGCGCCAAGGCTTTGCTTAAGAAGGCAATGAGGTGACCCTCTTGAGACAGCACAGCTCCAATTCCTATGCCTGATGCATCACATTCAACCACAAATTGCTTAGAAAAATCTGGCAAGGCTAACACTGGTGTTGTCATGAGAGCTCTCAACTCTTCAAATGCACTCTCAGCTGTTGGAGTCCACTGGAACCCTCCAATTTTCAACATGTCAGTTAGAGGTTTAGCAATCATGGCAAAGTTCCGAACATATTTTCTGAGTAACCTGCAAGCCCCAAAAAACCTCTCAACCCCTTCACTGTTCTAGGTCTTTCCCAATTCTTGATGTAGTCTATTTTTACTGGATCAACATCAACCCCTTGAGCACTGATCACATGTCCCAAATACTCAACCTGACTGACTCCAAAACTACACTTACTTTTTTTGACTTTCAATTCATGCTGCTGTAGTCTGCAAAGTATCAAGGCTATCCAGTTGTACCAAATGAGTGTCAACATCAAGGCTATAGATTAAGATATCATCAATGAACACCAGAATACCCTTCCTCAAGTATTCCCTCAAAGTATCGTTCATAACTGATTGAAATGTGGATGGAGCATTCGTTAGCCCAAATGGCATCACTAGGAACTCATAGTGACCATTATGAGTTCTAAAAGCAGTTTTACTCACATCAGCTGCACACATCCTGATCTGGTGATAACCTGATCTCAAATCAAGTTTAGTAAAGATGACTGAGCCCTGCACCTCATCTAACAACTCATCCACCACAGGAATAGGGTACTTATCCTTGACAGTCACTGAATTAAGAGCCCTATAATCAACATCTCCAACTCCCATCTTTCTTCTTGACTAAAAATGGACTCTTACTCGACCTGATTACTCCATTTTCCAACATCTCTTGAACTATCTTCTCAATTTCAACTTTTTGGAAATGAGGGTACCTATATGGCCTAACAGTCACTGGTGGTGTATTAGGCAACAACTCAATGGAATGATCTTGTGACCGAGCTGGAGGTAAGGTGGTAGGAGCATTAAACAAACTTGCATACTTATCTATAAAGAGTTGTATACTTTCACATGGTACCCCAACTGCACTGTCTCCAAATACAGGCTGGACCTGAATCAACATACACTACTGGAAAAAAGCTCTTAGGCGACAGAATTATTCCGTCGCCTAAGTAACACAATTCGTCTCCTAAGTACTTAGGCGATGGAATTTCGGTCGCCTAAGATCAGTCGCCTAAGTGGCGTGAGGTAGGTGTCTAGGCGACAAAAAATTGATATCAAAATTACTTGGGCGATGGAATTGTTTCCGTAACTTCCGTCTCCTAAGTACTTAGGCGACTGATATTGTTTAATGACAAAAAAAAAATTATATTTCCCCTAGGCGACAGAATTACTGGATTCTGTCGCTAAAGTGAAAAAAAAATTAACATGAGCGCGGAGTCCGTTGGTGAGAAGGCGCGCGGACTCCGCTGGAAGAGAAGGGCGCGGACTCCGCGGGCAGAGAAGGCGCGCTGAGTCCGCTAACACAGAAGGGCGCGGAGTCCGTTGGCACAGAAGGAGCGCGGACTCCTCTGCTAGAGAAGAGCGCAGAGTCCGCTGGCGTGAATGTGCGCGGACTCCGCTGGCAGAGAAGGCTCGCCAACTCTGCTGGCAGAGAAGGCGCCAAAGAGTGGTAGGAGGCGAAGAAGAAGGAGAGGCCGAGGGAATAAGAAGGTGAGGCAGAGGGATCAGAAGAAAGAGAGGCAGAGGGAAGAAGAATGAGAGGCAGAGGGAAGAAGAAGATTGTAGAGGGAAGGAGAGGCAGAGGGTAGAAGAAGGAGAGGCAGAAGAAGGAGAGGCAGAGGGAAGAAGAAGAGGTAGAGGAAAGCTAGAGTCCATGCGTGGAAACTAGGCGGAGGAGAGGAGGGAGAGAAAATATATAAGGAAACTTTCAAAAATTTGGTTTAAATTTTTCTGAAATTTTTGACTGAAAATGTGCTGCTAAAAATTTCGGTACTTAGACGACGAAAAGTTATACTTTCGTCGCTTAAGATATTAATAATTTTTTTTTTAAATAATAATTTCGTCGTTTAAGTAAATTTTTTCGTCGTCTAAATCAATCTTTGATGATGGAATACGTTTCCGTTGCCTAAGTGAATAATTTTTTTTTTTATAAATATGATTTCATCTCCTAAGTACATTTTTCGTCTCCTAAGTTACCACCTAGATGACAGAATAATGTTTTGTCGCCTAGGTGGTAACTTAGGAGACAGAATCGTATTCTGTCGCCTAAGAGCTTTTTTCCAGTAGTGATACCCTCTTTTTCCTTCCTTAACAGCCTTGCCATTGCCTTACAACTTATGACTGTTGCAGGTACTGCTAACTCACCCTGCAATGAATATTCCACCTGTTGAACAGAAAACTTCATTTTCATAGTTTCAAAGTTCCATAGGATATCTCCCAAGGACTTCAACCAACTTGCGCCAAGCACTACTTCACATCCTGTAACCAGCAATATGTAAAAGTCTGCAGAGAATGAGATTCCCTGCAAGTTAAGAGTGGCATTCACCTCACCTCTGGTCTTCATTTTAGCACCACTAGCCAAGCCAACATTTAGGGGAGGAAAGTGATGTATGGGAAGTTTAGTCCCCTTAAGCAAATGTGAGTGGATGAAATTGTGCATTGCACCAGAGTCAACACGAACATGTACCACTTTGTTACCAAATTTTCCTTTTAGTTGCATAGTTTGAGAGAATTCAAGTTATCACCTCCCATCACCTGCAATCGAATCAATGGTTCATCAAGGACAGTGACTGAAGGTACCTCCCCCATTATAGACTCTCTACTGGTGTCAATCAATTCTTCCTCATCTGGAATAATCTCCAAACTCATGAGTTGACCCTTTTTCCTACAATTATGACCTGGGACATATGCTGCATCATAGAAATAACATTGTTTCCGAGCTCGCCTAGCCTCAAATTCAGCATCAGTGAGCCTAAGCTTGACATTAGAGCTAATTGGAGGAGTTGCCTGTAAGGCTCTGGTTTGATAAGTTGAAGCATTGGTTGGCTTGGTCACTGGCAACTTGCTGTTGTTGAAACTGTTGTGAACTGCATTATGCTTTGAGAAATGTCTCAAGTTAGCAATTCACAAGCCTCATATAAGGACCTAGGCTTGAAAGCTTGAACATCAGCCTTTATCTCCTCTTTCAGTCCCCCAATGAAAAAATACACTAACACCTCCTGTGAAATGCCCGGTGTCCTCTTAGAGAGTTTAGTAAACTGCTCCATAAATTGCTCCACACTTCCTGTCTGTTTCATTCTTGCAAGAGCTGCATGGCATTCAGCTCGATTATAATTGCTAAACTCTCTCATTAGCAAGTCAGCAAACCCTTGCCACGTAGGAGGAAATTCATGTCTGAACATATACCAACGATCAGAAGCCTTATCAGTCAAATGCATAGAAGCTATTGACAATTTTCTGTCCTCTGGAATCTGATAGAATTCAAAGAATTGCTCACATTTGTTAAGCCACTCTACTAGATCTCCACCCCCAAAATTTCTAAAATCAAGTCGCATCTGCTTCATGGTAGGTAAATTTGGATCAACATGAGACTGGTAAGAGTTGAAACTGTGGTGTTGGTGTTGACTATTGGAAGAATGTGGTGGTATCTGAAAACTGAGTTGGGAAGAAGTGTTTATGTAGGGTTTAGGTGACAAGGGATGTGTGGTGGTTGTGGTAGCAAATGTAGAATTCTCACCGACTCTACGAGCTGCATTAACAAAGGTTTGTTGATGGATGTAATTTGGGGTAGAAGAATGGGAAAGAATGCTGGAACTAAAATTGATAGCAGATGCAGTGTATGGTCCATAATAACTCATAGAAAACATGTCATGTGAATTTTGGGTAACATTTGGAACATAGTTAGTAGAATATTGAGGTAATGGTTGGTTTTGCGGCATTCCCATAGACGGAGGTGCCCCAAGTACTGAACCACTCACAAACAACTGTGGTTGAGACCAAGAATTTCCAGAATCCAGAATTTCCAGTACCACCATTATCACCCTTAGATCCAAAAACCATAGACATATCTACTAAAGAATCAACACCAATAGTCATCATAGCACTTGTACCAAGGCCTAGAATAGGGTTCCAACTAACAGATAGTGGGCTAAAGACACATCATTAACATTTAGATCTAGATCAAAAGGACTAGAGGAAGTATTATTACCCTCAGATCTAGCCAAAAGCGATGACAAAGAGCTCTCTGTGGCCACAGTCATACCCTGAGTAAGAATTGGTACAGATCCAAAGTGAACTGAACCATCTGGTTAAGGAATAGCAGCAGCTCCAGGTTTTGTTATGACAAACTGGTTCCCTTCCAACCTAATGGACGAGAGCTGCTTCTACAACTATTCAACAATCATGCTCTAAATGCTTACTAGATTAGCATCAAGAAATTTTTCAACTGACGTCTGCAGCTCCTCAAAACGAGCTGCGGTAGCCTCCTTATGAGTTTGAATCTCAAATTCCAAGTGAGATAATTCACCCAAAACTAGAGGCTCAATAGCCAACTTCCCAGCCGTCTTTGTCGATTTCTCAGCCATGATCGACAAGGCTCTTGATACAAATTGTTAGGGTTTTACCCATACAATCAGTAAAGAGAAAGAAGAGAGAAAAGAGAAGAAGCAATAGATGTTTGATATTCAATATTCTCCACAGATAGGGTCTACAAAATATATAGCCTTATCATGAAGGACGTGTCGATCATGTATAGACTTAGCCCTAATCACCGATTAACCAACATAACTGCTAATTAACATAACACTAATTAACAAACACAACTAATTAACCAGGAGCTAATGCCACACGCACACAACACATGGGATTCTACTGATTCTCCTAATGCCAACAGGAAAGGTAATTACTCAGATTTCATAACAGATAAGATCGTAGACTCGTAGTGAAAGTTTGGCCATGCATGGCCAATATTACCTCCCAATGCTGCCTTAATGTCTTCCTTTTCCTTTTTATGAAGAAAACAATTAACTGAATTAAGGCTGAAGATGGATTCCTTACTTTACATGATCTACAGTGGAGAGAATGTCGTTGGATCTCGTTAAGAAGAAATAGCGAATGTGAAGAACAATATCATATTAGTAAACCACAAGTATTTCATGCTTAATCTTGAAGTACCATAAATTGAAGTAATAAGGGACACGATGTGCGTAGGCAGGCATACTCCCACATACATAAGGAATATGATTTTCAATAAATTTGTCTTTTACCTATTCTCCATATTGGAACCGGATTCCATTTCTTCAAAGGATTAGCATTCGTGTCCTTGTATATAACTTGCAACAAAAACATACCATTTATTTGATGTCTTTTCCTTACCTCAGTGGGATTGGGAGTGCTCCACTATATAAAGGAAACTAACAAGGCTAATCCATGCAACTTATTTGAAACTTGAAAGCTGCTAACCTCTAAGCAACTCTGAATCATGAATCCGGCGCTTTATGACTCCATTTCTTTGATCACCTTCATGGTGCTCTGTGTCATAGTTGGCATACTTGAAGAGAAAATCAAAGTCGCCAGACCTGGATTGGCAAAACCCATAGATGTCCTCGTGAATACACTCATGATAGTAATAATCTATCTTGTCCGCAACATTGTGCTTGGTACCCTTTCCATTGTTGATCCCACTGTCGATTCTTGGATCGTAACAGGTCTCAGCTATGGATTTTATATCCCAATGTTACCCTGCGTATATGACATACTAAGCACCCTTGGCTCAACAAGGAGGATGGTTAAACTGATGCATGATGCTACTTTTCTTCTGGTTGCAATCGGTGCCAAGAGCCCTCAAGGCTATGCGATTTTCAGTTATCAAATGGACCATGAAAAAGGGTTTTGTAAAGGCGAGTGTGCTATTTGCTTGATGGAGTACGAGACCAAAGACAAGTGTGCGTTGTTAGATAAATGTGGACACACGTTCCACCACAAATGCCTGTATGAGAATTTGGCTGTGTCTACCAGTTGTCCGCTTTGCCGTGAATGTATCAAAGATAGTGCACCGGAAAACAAAGAACTCCCACAGGGTTCTTGAAGTCATTCAGTCTTTTCCTATGGAGACTCGGCCAGACGGAGGCTATGGAGTCTGAAGCAAGCAACCTGGACATGAACTCAATGGGGGGGGGGGGGGGGGGGGGGGGGGAGGGTAGGAAGAGAAGGAAGTGAAGAGTGTGAAAGAGCGGAGGAGGAAGATGACGGAAGGATACGCAGGGAGGAAGTAATGGCAGCAGCTAGGCCGAAACGTCAAGAGCGAGAGAGAGAGAGAGAGTTCTCTTCTGCGGTAGTGGGACTGCATGTGTATACTATATATGTATTCGTTCTGTTCTCAGAATTGTCACTTACAGTAGTTAATGTAGTGTTTCATTCAACAAAAATACAAACATGAATAAGTGTACCACTTATGCTAATTGCAACATATTCGTTACAACAAATATTTGCGTTTATATGCTTTTTTTGGAAAGCAAACACCATGGATCTAAATTTGTTCTGAAATTCATAACGTTTACAAAATGTGTCCAAAAATAACACAAATGAGCATATTTTATGATTTGTGAAACGACAAAGGAATTGGTCATCCGGACGGACATGCTAGTTGCGATATTGCCTATAACCTGAATTCAATATGAGGCACCCAAAAAAATGACTACAGTATAACAAGTCGGCTTTTTCCAAAAAAAATATAACAAGTCGGCTTTTTCTTCTTCAAATTGGCGATTAGTTCAACCGACCACACTGACTTGAAAAGGCAGTAATGATGGAGCTCAGAATTTGGGTACATCAGAGAGCTCTAACAGCTCAGGTAAGTTCAACATTGTAATATTGCAAAGGATCCAGGGTGCCCAGGAGGTAAACAGATGCTTCACAAACAGAAGTTGTATTTCTATCCTCAGTTTCAGCATGTGTAATGTTTCAATCAATATTACAACACTTGAGATCACTTTAGAATCTATTCATCCAATCTGCACCAGAGGTCAGATGGCAGGAGCAACATAAGTTAAAAATACAGTGGATTCAGAATCCGATCAACCCCTTAGTGAATACTTTTTCCCTGTAAATGGCTGGAACTTGGGATCTTCTTTCTTTTCAGGTTGCTGCTCTTGTTTAGCGTCTTTTGTAGCTTCCTTCTGAACAGAAGAAAAATAAAGTACAATTAATATTATGGTCAACCCTTAGAACGATTTGGTAATGTACTCCAAAGTCCTAGGAAACCATGAAACAAGAGTACCTTTGGTGTCTCCTTTGGAATATGGCTAGCATTTGCTCCAAAAACTAGCTTTCCCTGAGCCTGACGATTGCTAGTTTGTGAACTAGATCCTGTGGAAGGTGGTGCGGTACCATTGGCAACCACAGGTTTCTTGTCTTTGGATCCTGACGAGGAAGCTGGTGCAGGCTCATATTTCAAAGGCTTCCCATCCAAGCGCCTTCCGGCTCCAGTAAAAGGGTTGAATTTTGGTTCAGTCTCAGCAGGGGCCTCTTCAACTGCAAGAAAAAGGAAACCATATCACTTCTTAGATCTTCTTTTTTTTTTGTATCAAAACGATAATACTGAGAATTCAACTCTAGTCAAATACTGGTGTTATTTGAGAAACCTGGTGTTATTTGAGAAAACACTAGTCATGCATACCACTACATTTTTTTTTCCAACACAGTAAATATCTAAGTACTTTATGCCAAGTAAAATGTACAGTGACCCCGAGGTTTTTGGTTGTTTGTCTTCAGTAATAATACTGTACCAGTTACCAAGAGTAAGAAAAATTGGATTTCCAAGAAAATGAAAAGACTTAATACACATTATAGAAAATTCTAAGATAAAAAAGCCAAAGTGGTAGGTTAACTTTGCAAAACTTGTGAGTACACCAAGCCAAGATCAACTAATTCCTGTTAAGGATTCTAAGATAAAAAAGCCAAAGTGGTAGGTTAACTTTGCAAAACTTGTGAGTATACCAAGCCAAGATCAACGAATTCCTGTCAAGGTATTCCGATCAACACCTTATGTGTGGCCTCTAGAAGTATATGCGTCAACAAACTATATATGACCTCTAAAGAGAGAACATAAACAAAAATGGAAGGAAAGAACCAAGCAGAGGAAACAAGAAAAAAAATCCATTCAAACATAAGTTACGAAATAAACAAAGAAAACACACAAAGGATCCCCAGTGCTACGAGGATAGAGAAATCTGTACCTTGAGCTGTTGCGTTGTTCAGAGGAACATGTGCCACAGGCCTTTCAGGTTCCTTATAATCAAGAGGAGGTGCAAAGTCCACCTCACAGTCTGTCTCAATTATACTTATTGCATTAGAAGGCTTTGATTCAATGATATCTATATAATACTTCTTGTTGTTGTATGCTACCATAATACTATCCCCAACGGTCAAGCATGAAAAATTCCTTAGAGTTGTCTCCAAGCTGTACAACAAAAATTAAATTGATATGTCAAAGCCAGAGCAAATAATTCACAAATATGAAATATTACTAGCCTGAGATGTGGAAGATTTTTTTTTTCTGTTTCTTTTTAGAAATATGTGGAAGAATTTCAGCAACAAGAGAAGGTGTAATTAAAGTGGAGAAAAGGTGGCTCAGTTTTTAAAGAGCAAGTAACTGAAAATACCCAAAAGAGGGCAGAAAGCAGAAAAACAAACATTTCCTTTTTCTTCTTTAGTTCCTTTTCTTTTATAAGTTCTTTTTGTGGTATGAAACAGAACTATTGTATAAGAACAAAAGAAATGATGCAACAGGAAGGGAAAAAACTCCCTAGATAAACAAGAGAACTCTACAGAAGATACAAAGACTCAACAGATCACTAATCATAAGTTATTGCATGAAAATGAACCCTAAACTCAGAAGATACCAGTGCCCAAGGGAGGCCTAAAACCTAACTCATCCCACAAAGAATCTACCTCTTTTATCCCTTGATTGCTCAAAAATCCTTGTATTTCCTTCCAGCCACGCCACTCATCCCTCTTATTCCTACCAATGAACAAATAACTTTTATTCAATACTAGGCAAGACGAGAACTGATTTGTACCAGCTCACTTGGTTCTCACCAAAAAATAGACTCAACTCTCAGCATCCAGTTTGCACATGTCTCACCAATGACAAGAGCAAAAATGTTGTCTCCTCAAAACCATATTTCAGCTTAAAAAATTGAAATAGAGGGACCTAGCCCATTAAATTTTTCAGTAAGATTTTTATAAGGACAAACAAAATGACTCCATCAATAATCTTCCGTCCTGCTATTAGGAACCAATTAAAACTTTAGCAAGGCAGCCAATGCTCTGTGAACTTCCCCACCTGATCGTTTAGTTTCTACAAAACCCACAGTTCCAACTCAAGAACCTTGACCTGAGATATCATTCCCTTGAAAACGGGAATGACTGTACAAAAAGCTCTTTCTCACTCACTATATTTTCCCCTCCAAACCGATAATAAATAGAAGAATAAATACCTTGGGAGGTAAATATCGACCTTGCAACCCATATTTACTTCTCGCAACAGCACAGAAAAAGTCTCACTTACCTGATGAATCATCCACCATTGTCCTGGTGATAGCTCGACCAATTTCGGACACCAAATTCCCTATTTTCCTTGTCTCATGAAACCAATTCCCATCTGACCAACTAATCACTTCTTCCTTCCAACAGTTAACTTCTACTTCTCACCACACTAATAGTGTGATAGTAGATATGCATGCTGCATTCAAGTTATTGGATAGGAGTAACTCTTCCCGCTCTAGATATAAAAGCTTTGCTTCAATTGTATAATAGTTTCTCTCTGCATTTGCTAAAACCTGATCTCAAAAACAAATTGCCTTAAACTAACTGCTAAGAGGCAGCCCTAAATGGGAACAATACTCACAGTTAAAATTAAAATGATCACAGAAAGACAAAAAGGCTAAAAGGGACCAATCGGAAAGATCTTTTTTTTTTCTTTTTCTTTTTACAATATACATTTTCTCTAAGAAAACAAATAGAATTAAAAATAAAAGGAGAACAATTACAAAAAAGGGACAAGAAATCCCCCAGAAGCAGCTCCGAAAACACCAGAACCAGCAGGAAACCCCCACTAGAGAAGAAACAAATTGCCTTATACTAACTGTCAAGAGGCATCCCCAAATACGTCATAGGCCAACGGGAACAATACTCACAGTTAAATTAAATATGATCACAGAAAGACAAAAAGGCTAAAAGGGACCAATCTGAAAGATCTAAGTACAGAAAAAAAAAACAATAAACAAACAAAAAATGATGTTCAAACGCTGAATAAAAAGATAATCATAGGGACGCAAAAAACGAACTATACCCCACAAAATGTCAAACTCATCCCCTCCTAAATTCTCAATTCTTGTTATTCTCCATCCACAGAACCTAAGACACCACCATAGTAGCACGTCTACCCAAAAAACCAAACCCTTCTTTCTACCTCCAAACAAACTGAACCTTTCACCACAGGAGGGTTACATAATTAGCTGGATTAACCCAGGTCACATTAAAATCTGTAAACAACCTTTTCTAGAGAGATGAAGCAATCAGATGATGTAAAAACAAATGGTTTGCATTCTCTGCATGTCTGCGTATAACACACCAGTGAGGGGAGAAGCAAGCAAAGGGTCTTCCCCAGTGCAATAATCGTATCTGGGGTTGGAGAAAGTATCAATAACAAATCTAAATTTGGAGTTGTAGAAAGAGGGTCAAGAGGAGCTAAGAAGATACTCGGAAGACGGGTAATTTATGTAAAGCTCTCTTCAGAATGCTAAGCGTAGACCAGGTTCATAGAAGGAGGTTCAATTTTAAACTATCTATAATAGATGGTTATAGTGAAGTTCTAAATTCTGTTATGCCTTCCATTTCCTTAATTTCTGCATTTCAAGCATGGCATTTTCCTTCTATAAAATAAGAGAATGGGATTCATGGGTTGTCATATGTTTATTGACTTGTGGTTCCTCATAAGTCATAACCAAAAAGTAAATAAAAGTGATACTATTAAAACAATAAAAATAAATAGAAACCTAGCTCCTGGACATGACCAAGGAGGATGGACCCTCAGTATTATTTACAGAGACCAATACCGCACTACATAATGACAATGAAGAACAAAAATTCAATAAGTATACATCATAAGTCAAAATGTATCACCTACTAATATATTATTGTCCTCAAAATAATAGCTCATATCAATTCATTCCATCCCTACTCCTTTATGGACATCAAAATAATAAGAACCTATGGGAGTTATCCTAAAAATGTAAAAACAAATCCAGAAATATTTCCAAATTCCATACATGTCTGTTGTTTAGGGTCTCTCTAGATAATTAAATTTTAGTAAGTGCAACCATTTTTTAGGCATTCCCATTTCACATGAAGCACATTTTTCAAAATACAATCATTAAAAAGTTAATATTATAAGAAAATTTTCTTTACTTACATAGCTTTTGGATTTGATATGTCTAAAAAGTCCTTTGTATGAGGTTGAAGTTTAACATATGTTCCCTTTGGAAGAGTCACATTTTTCACTCGCACAACGTCCCCCTCTTGCAAGAGCATATTCTCCATCATCTAAAATAATTAAGAAAGAAACAACACAATTTGAAGATCAGAATACAATTTGGATGCCAGAAAAATTCACACGTAACTTGCCAAAAAATACCAATAGTCCCACACACTGAAAGTCTTACCCAATAAGGCATGTAGATCATGCCTTCTTCTGCGATGAACTCCAACACCCCACAATGAGAGACCCGCTCAGCAGCGTCATTACGAAGCTCAAACAACATTGGATAATCAATGTGTAGTGATGCTGCATGATTTTAAATGGATGTAAAAAATTCTAGATCAGAAGTGATAGATAACACAAATCAATCAACAAGTAAAAACACCATAAAAAAAATTATTAAAAAAAAAGTAAAACTAAAGCGACTAACCGAGGCGGTCAAGGGCTGAGGGAGGCATTATAACTGGAGGAAAACAAGACAAAAGAATAAAGCAAATCAGGATTACATATTATCAGATACGAGTAAGAAATATCTAACCAAAAAACAGTGACAAGATGTACAGACTTACTTTTATCGCCACTTTCAAGTTGCGGCTGCAAAATATAGAGATAAACATCAGAACAAAGGAGCAATTGAAACGCAATATTCTAGATATCAAATGCTGTTACATGAACGGGATTCAGCTTAAAGTGGGAGGCGGAAAGTTTCTCCAGTTTTCAAATCCAGAATAAAAAATTTACAAATGTAATTGAGAAATGGTTTGCCTGAGATCTTTAGAAGACAACAGAAACCCAAAAAACGAAGAACACAGCCACTATTCTCACAGTGCAGAATCACACATATAATGAATGAAATAAATATGAAATCATTCCTACCTTTTCAATAAATGATGCAGGATAACATCGATACGTCTGCTCGAATGATGTCCCGTGATACCCATATCCATCAAAATACTGCAAAATGACAAACTTTTATTAAACTTCTAATCAAAAATTTCATGGGATTGAAAGAAACACAAAGCTGGTATAGAGACAAGTGAATAGAAACAGCGTGCTCAGGCAATCAACACAAGCACCAAACTCCTGAATGGTAGCAGCTTAATTTGACAAACTAAAATTCAATAGCAAACTTATATAGTATATTTTCTCCTATGCATCATCAATTATAAAAAAAACTAATAAAACCTCCAAGTGCGTGAAAATGCAAAGTAGACTGTAAGCTAGAGAAGCTATTTCTCAAAAACTAGTGTCTGGAACAATGCTAAAGTTCAAAACGTAAAGCCTTGTACTTTTCAATTGGAATGAACTCATACCATCTTCACTGCTGATAGATTTGCACACAAGTAAATAAGCTCCAAAGGCTCCCTGCAAAAAGAACAAAATCAAAAAAGTAGACACAGATGATATATATACCCACTAAACACAGTAATGGAATACTTATATCACTCCAACATGCCCAAACTGATCAAGAAAACAGCAAAAAGCTTTCAACTTATGGTTGAATTTTCACTTGTTCTTGTCAATCACCGAGAATCACGTATTGGAATACAGACAATTATAATCAATGGCGTAACAGTAGAGCACCCAAAGAAAAGAATAACCTTTACTCAATTCCACAACTGACCCATTACAACTATCGAACCTAATTCCAAAACCCAAACAGCAAATTTTGATCAAGAGCAAAGGAGAAAGATATAAGAATTCGATGGCGTTTTTGTTTTTGGGCAGCCAAAACAGGATGGATCTAACAAGCCGAAATCGAAATTGCGAGTGGGAATTGCAATACCTTTAGGGCGGAAGAAGGCAGAGAGAGTTAGATGAGAGGTCTCAAAGAGGGAAGACAACGTTTGGTATTTGTTGAGGAATAGTGATTATTAGACGACCGATTGCGCACGAAATGGCTAAGATGCGCCTCTCTGCGTTTTGTGCACGCCATTTTGTTGCGGTTTATATTCGCTCTCATTTTTACGCTCCACATTTTTTTTTTCTTTTTTCTTTTGTAGTATTTGATTTTGTCTTTACTCCATTGTGGTTGTCTTTTTATAAAAATTTTAACTAAATGACATGTTTACTTATATGAAATGAAATTGAAAAGTGAGAAAATGACTGAGAGAATTTCAACGTTTCAATCCCCATATGTACCAACAAAAATATGACCAAAGCCTTCTTTTTTTTCCTTTTCCTTGTGCTTCTCACTCAATTGCTTTACTTTTTAAAGGATTAGTATTTACAAAACCAAAAAATAAAGAAATAAACATACAACAAAACGTACATATGCATTTGTTGATATCCAAAAAATCATGCGATCTATTAATACTTCGTCACGCAATAATTTCATGCAATCTTATGTTAAATCTTTGATTTAACCCAAGCAAACATACGTATGCATTCATGTGGGCTCAAGCCGCATACACGCATCATTAGGGCTTGTAGAAGTGGGTATGGTGTGGATGGTTACGAAGAACGTGAGAATTGGATTGCTCATCTTTTAAACTCAAAACACAGTTGAATTTGAAGCCTAACACCCTTTTTATTTATCTTTTAGAAAAAGCCCAAACTCTCTTTTCCTTTAGGAAAAGCCCAATCCCTTTCTTTTCTTCTTTACCGACTACATAGTCAGCCATTTTATCTCTTCCTCACAAGAATATGACGACAAGCTTTGTACAGCAGAAAAGTGTCATCCATTCCCAATCCGAGGAAGAAGAATGTCAGTGACTGGTTCCAAGGCAGCTCTTTCATCCTTGGATGACGAGATTGTGGGATTCTAGTTACTTGGTCCGTCTTGTTCCAGGATTTCCGTCTCTGCAGCCGTCCTCGCAGCCGTCCTCGCAGCCTCCCCACAGTGAGTCGTCTCTTCCATCTCTCAAGGTCAACTTCTCTCTGCCAACTTTTGAGGCCAAGATCATGTACTTGAGAAGAACAATCCTTTTACACAGTGGATTAGGCATCGCGACCCATCGCAAAACCCTCCAATTTGGTTCTATAAAAGGGGGGTTTAGGGAGCTGCAGAAGGCATGAAGCAACCAACCCAGAAAAATCCCTAAAGCACTCAAGCCTTCATGCTTTCAAACCTTCAAGCCAAAACCCCCCTCTCTAGCCATCTTTCAGTCCCTGTCATTTAAAACCCAGGTCCCTTCCCAGAAATCTAACTTCAAAACTCAGTCCAATTTTCACCACCGCGGTGTGCCTTTAGCTCCCACACCAGCTCATGTTACAAGCATCTCCCTGATCTTGAAACACGCACAAGGTTAATTCGATAATCCTATTCTTTGAGTTAACTTTGGCATAGTTACTTCCAAATCAAAAAGAACCCTCACATTTTGGCGACTCTGTTGGGGAGTAACTAGGTTGTGATTCAAGTCATGGCCCCAAGCAGGAGAAGTAAGAATGCACGCTCACGCTCTCAAAAGAATGTCAGCGAGTCTGCTGCAAACCCTCAATCACAGCAGCAACAGGATGAACAGCAGCAAGAAACCCACGAAGAGCAGACCGTGGATGAGCTAACTGTCACTGATCTTGTGCAATCCCTCACCAAGCTTGGAGATACCCAAAGAGAACTCATACAAGCTGTGAAAGACCTGAAGAATCCCAACCCTGCACCTAAGCCAAACACTGAGCACCAGGAAAAAGTCTTACAAGAAGAGTCTAAGGAAGCTAAAGGGTCCGAGCAGAAAGGGACATCCTTTGTCACTCAGCAGGACGTTGTAGCTATGTTGGAAAGAGAGCTACACTGCACTAATGAGGACTGGAAGTATATTCCTCAACCCCCTTATCCAGCAAGTTTGATTTCTGTGTCTTACCCTAAGGGTTATGAAACACCAAACTTTGCTCTTTTCGATGGAAGGAAGGGAAGTCCTAAAGAGCACGTTAGTCGCTTCATCAATGCACTCGGGCCTCATGCTGCAGATCACAACCTCAGGCTCCGTGAGTTTTCAAAATCACTCACTAATCATGCTTACACATGGTATACCACACTCGCTACAGGTTCAGTCCGGTCCTGGGAGGATTTGGCAAGCAAGTTTTGCAAAAGTATTTTGAGCATGAAGAGAGAGTCACCATCACTCAACTCAATTACACTCTCCAAAGAGCTGGAGAAAACCTTGTGGACTTTGTTCGTAGGTTTAGAGATTTGGCTCTTGACTGTTATGATGAGAAAGGTGAGCAGTCTCTGGTTGAAATTTGCATCAGTAACATGCTGCCAGAATACATAGTTTATTTGGAAAATGTGGGCATCAACCAATTCACCAGACTGATGGATGCGGCAAAGAAGACAAGCATGTCAGTAAAAGCACAAAAGAGTTGGAGATAAGAAAAGAAAGACACTCACCAAACTCTGGCAGTAGAAGACAAGTCTTCTTACAAGAGGAAAAGGGAAACCTTTTCGGCCGTTCCCTACGACAATGAAGAGTTTCATACCATACTAGATTCACTGTTTGTTGATGGTGTCATCAAGTTGCCACACCCACAGAAGCCTCCAACAAAGGAAGAAAAGAGTGATACCCACTATTGTCGTTATCATCAGTATGTTGGCCATCTAAGCCAAGCATGCCAGGTTCTGCGAAGAATACTCCATGAGAAGATAAAGGATGGAACACTTGAGTTATCCACCAGGCAACAAGCCATTGACCAAGATCCCCTGTCTAAACGGAAGGAGAAGGAAACGTGTTGTGTAATCACTACAGTTAATGACCATATGGAGGAAGATGACAGAGACATGATGGATTACCAGAATGCACTATGCCAGTATCAGGGGTCACGAGTCATGGATCTATATGCTTGGGATAGGTATTCTAGACCTCAAGGCTATAGCACCCCGTGGTCTCACTCTAATATTCCCGAAGGAGATATGAATCTGTCAAATCAATACTTGGGGGCTAATCATGCTTATCAGTTCAGAGAAGCCGAACAAACACGCTACAAGGGTGGCAGGTCTTATTGCCGCAGTGAAGCAAGTCAGGCATTCTTTATGACATAAGCTGACAACATGAAACAGTACATTAACGAGAGCCATAAGCCCAATGCCTCACAAGTACTTCAGCGGAATCCCAAGTTTAAGTCTTTGTTTGATCAATTGAGGTATGGCCCACAAGCTAGGGAGGCTGCTGCTCAAGCTCTCATGCACATCTCTGAGGAGTATGGACCTCAATGCTTTGTTATTGAAGCAGTAAGAACCGCATCCATGCTAGAGAACAACAATGCTATAATCTTTGCCGACTCGGATATGGAGGTGTCGTACCCGGATCACAGGAGGCCACTTTACTTGGAAGCTCAGATCAGTGACGTGTTTGTAAGAAGAGCGCTTGTAGACACTGGTTCCTCTCTCAATATCATACCATTTTATGTCCTCAAGGCTGCGGGGATCCCACAATCAAGGATAGTAAAGTCAGAATTGAAGATATCTGGTTTCGTTGAAGCAAATGAGACCTCCATTGGGTACATACAGCTGGATCTTAGGGGAGGACCAATTCGGTCATGGACAAAGTTCCAAGTGCTGGATGTTGACATAAGCTACCATGCTTTGCTAGGGCGGCCATGGCTCAACAAGCATAAATTGATCCCCTCCATTTATCACCAGTGTGTCAAAGGATGAATCGGTCTCAAGCCGATAAGAATTCCAGGGAATCAGCTCCCTTTTCACTAAAGTGAAGCTCACTACATTGAAGCTGAGTATTACAATGAGTTTACTAACGATGGAGGACCTGCTAAAGCTTCTGGTGTGCTTTTGCCTTCATGGCAAGATATCAGGGATATTAGAGACAGTGATCTCCTGACAGTAATAAGACAAGTAGGGGAGGCTAGTGCTTGCGCTCAAGCGGCGCCGAGATGCACCAGGGTAGTGTTGCCCAATGGGCGCACTATATACCGCTTATGACGGACTGCGGGGCCTGACCGCAACCCGTGGAAGGGTCCCATACTTAGAGGTGTCATGGAAAATGAATGCGCAAGCGCAGAATGGACACATGTGACACCCGACCCCAATGCCCTTCAAGAAACTTTGCCAGCACCTAAATACATGCAAGATGGATCCATCGCAGTGGCCGACTAACTGGAAACTATAAATCTGAGTAATGACCCCGCAACACAGAAACTCATACTCATCAGCAGCAACCTGTCAACTGAAGAAATGAAGCATCTTGTGGAGTTACTAAAGAGTTCAGCGATGTTTTCGCTTGGAATTATGAAGAAATGCTAGGGTTAAACCCAAGCCTTGTATGCCATACACTGAACGTGGAACCTAGGGCTAAGCCAGTTGTACAAGCAAGGAGAAATTACCACAAGGAGGATGAAGTACAAATCAAGCAAGAAATCGAAAAGCTTCTAGCATGCGGTTTCATCAAGCCCATCAAACATCCTACATGGCTCGCCAACATTGTCCCTGTGAAGAAGAAAAATGGCCAAGTTAGGGTCTGTATTGATTATAGAGACCTAAACAAAGCTTGTCCAAAAGACGAATTCTCGCTACCGAATATGGACATGCTTATCGACTCAACTTCAGGCTAAGGCATGCTCTCCTTCATGGATGGATTCAGTGGTTACAACCAAATAAAAATGGCTTCCAGAGATGCTGAGAAGACTGCTTTCTGCACCCCTTATGGAAATTTTCACTGCACAATCATGCTTTTTGGTTTAAAAAATGCCAGAGCAACGTATCAGCGCCCAATGACTGCCATTTTTCATGATATGATGGGAAAGGAAGTTGAGGACTATGTTGATGATCTGGTGGTGAAGTCCAAAACAAGGGGTGAACATTGGAGCATACTGAGGAAGGTATTGAAGAGATGCAGGGCATACAGGGTAAAAATGAATCCAAAGAAATGTTCTTTCGGGGTGTCGATTGGAAAGTTTCTTGGTTTTGTGGTTCATAGCAGGGGAATTGACGTGGATCTAGATAAAGCAAGAGCTATAGCTTCCACTGCACGACCATCAAACCAAAAGCAGCTAAAAAGCTTCCTGGGCAGGCTATCCTACATCAGACGCTTCATACCAGGCCTAGCTGCAGTGATAAAAACTTTCACTCCTCTCCTTAAAAAGGGCACCAAGTTTTTATAGACCAAAGAATGCAAAAAGGCCTATGAGAAGGTGCAACAACTTGTTACAAAGTTACCAACCATGAAGGCACCAATCCTTGGCATACCTCTCAAGTTGTATTTAGCTGCGACTGACACTGCAGTGGGGGCACTCCTCGCACAAGATGATGAGAATGGAGAGGAGCACCCTGTGTACTATGTGAATCGTTAGTTGGGAGAAGCTGAGGTACGCTACCCTAAGACCAAAAAGATCTATCTAGTTCTTGTATATGCAGCACAAAGGCTCCGTCATTACTTCCTCGCACACAAGCTTCAACTCATGGTCAAGACTAACCTTGTAAGGTACCTGCTCACAAAACCAGTATTGTCTGGGCGTCTTGTTAGATGGTTATTGCAATTTTCAGAGTTTGTTATTGAATGTATATCGCCTCACGCCATCAAAAGGCCAGCCGTGGTTGACATGCTTGCTTTGTTTCCCGGCGACGAAGAAGTTTCTCTCATACAAGACATTCCTCTCAAGTTGTTCGCTACCTCGGAGCCCGAACCAAGGCGCGAGTTGCCTGGCTCATCACGACCCTGGGAAATTCTTCGCCACGAACCAGAAGCAAGGAAGGAGCCACCACGTTCACATCGGCGGGAACCACAACCTGATCCCGAGTCGGAGGACAAGAGGAGATCACAAGCTCCAATCTCTCCTAGAAAAAGGGAGAGTGGCTCTGCCAAGGTTCCCTTAGCCGTAGGAGAACGGATAGCCGAGTACAAGCAGTCCTCAACCAAGCTTGTGTGGCGGCCAAGGCAACCGGACACTGAAGCGCCTTCAGTCGCTAAAAGTACTCCTACTAGCTCTAACTTCACCCAACAAATGGCCCGGTTCCTTGGCGGAAACTCACCAGACAACGAAGCCCATTCCGAGCCCTGTGTACCTCTAGACGACGACTAAGAGGAAGGGCAAGAAGAGTCATTCACATGCAACGTGGTCAAAGTCTCTGCATGGCTCGGGAATGAAGAAGTCAACTGCATGGCGAGCTCATTCGCAAAGCTTAAAGGCGAACGGGGAGAAATAGAAGCTCCGTTGACCCCAGTTCGCGAGCAGTTCTCGTTCCAAGTTAGGATGGTGTTCTTCATATCTGAGAGATATGCCCTCCCGCCAAACACAACATGTAATGCGGCGGATATTCCAGACACTAGCAACAGTGTCTGTGACATGTCCCCGCCCTGCAGCAGCGAGATGGGTCAAGTCATTGCAGAACCCACGCATGCTCCATTATTGGAAGCAACAAGCAACGTTTCACGCATCCCGACTTTGACTTTCTCCGCACCGACCTTAGACATGGCCACTCATATGAGGCCACTATAAATTTCGGCTGAAGTGGAAGGGACTATAGTCAACAAGGTTATGGTTGACACTGGAGCTGCGGTGAATGTCATTACCACCCGCACCATGGGACTCCTTTGTATCCCGCGCTCAATGATCCAAACCACATCCTTGACAGTCAAGAACTTCACCGGGCAAGTCTCTAGGACTTTAGGCTTGCTATTTCTACGAGTCAAGGTGGGTCCAGCATCACTCAAACTCTCTTGCTATTTCTACGAGTCAAGGTAGGTCCAGTCAAGAACTTCACCCTAATTGTGTTTCACTCAAACTCTCTTTCTGTTGTACCTTGATGCGTTTCACTCCAACTCTACCTCTCTCACACGTTAGGAAACTGCGGTTCCTAACCTACACACGATCAGGCCCCTTTGTGTGGGGCTCTGATACCACTTTGTTGGATCATAGACACCTGTTTGCACACTGAGATGTATTCGAAAGAAGCAACACCCTGTATTCATCAACATAGCTTGGCTTTTATACAGCCTTTTACAACTGAAAATACCAAAATAACAGCTAGAGTTATCACTTGCCTAAAGACAATTTCAAACTGTTACAAATCGAAACCAACCTGATCAGAAATCCTACAGACCAAGAGTTTATTCACCTAAGCCTGACTTGACTAATCCAAATTTGAGTCAATCTCAACAGCAAATTCATTTCTCCAAAACCAGATCCCAGAACTCGCCGCCTTAGGATTCCCTAAAGGCAGCCCCAAATTATTCATAGGCCTTCCTGATGCATTTCAGCCAACTCCTCCACTCTTTCAACTTGAGTGTTAGTCCAGCTGTAGAACAAATTAAAATGATTTTATTCAATTTTCATAATATTACAGAAAATAAAATGGTTGTAATTCATGAACTACACAATCCACCAACCATTTGGCATCTTCCACCATACTCCCACAACAGACTAGGAATACTTGAGCTAAACAATACCTTCAATAAGAAAAAACTGAGAAGAAAAGGCAAACAGCTATTCAGGTTTAGAACGTATGCATGCATGAAGCATGAAAGGATTGAAAGCAGAAGATGAGGTTTGAAACGTTGCAAACAGCAAATGGTGTTGTCTTCGCTCATTATGCATCTAAAGAAACCAAAAGAGAATAAAGAAGCTTACATAACTTTCAAACAAACAGTCTTCAATATAAACTCAGAAGAGGTAACTTCCCCATTCCCCAAGAGGAGAATAGTGTTGACTTAATCTTGTTCATCCAACTTAAAGTGTAACTATGTAGTTATTGTCTTCATGCTTAATATCTGATAAAAGTATAATCAAAGTGAGCTCCAGTATTCTCTAAATACCCCAAAGATCAGATTTCAAGGCACTGTGGTGTCATTTTAAAATGAATATTGCTTTGCCATAAATATCAATTCTTCCCTGTAAACCCCAAATAAGTTAAATATCAAGCAATGCATCCAAGCAAGAGGGAAAATATGCGAAGTTAGTAAATAATTCTACTGATATGCTAAAAACAATAAGAGCTTCATCATACTGTAACGCTGACGATTCTTTTGTATTCTGGACGTGCTTCAGATCAGACTGAGGTTAAGTAAGCTAAAAGGTAGAGTTATCTAATGACACTATAACAAGGCAAATCAGAATGCAGTCTGCTATATGCAACCAAATGTACTATGATTTTCCTTGTTGGTTACACATCAACATTTCAAATTCAATAGCAGGCAACCCTTTGGTCCTTATTGGTCTATATCACAAGCTAAGGTAGCATTTTCTTCACTCCACTAAATGTTAGATACACGCCATCAATGAGGGAGAAAACTACAATCAGCTAGGTTGGACATGTAGGATAAGTAAACTTTTATATCCAAAGCATGATTTAGATATTAGGCATTACAGTAACTGAACAAATTTTAAAGAGATTTGAGAGATTTGAGAATGACACATACTGACCTCCATGAACAAATTTTTTTCTGCAACCGCTTCATGTGCTTTAGATTTTCCAGCTGCACTATTTTGGTTTTGATGCCTAAAGGATGAATTGTTATTCCCCATCAATTTTAGAGACAAATATTATGTTGTAGACTTGGAATAATGCAACATGTAAAATGTGTACCAACATCTTATTGGTTCATAAGGCATGAGTCCTACTACTTTCCCTGAGAATATATTTGTAAAAGTACCACATACAATGTTCAAGCTATGGTCAGGAGTGACTTGTATATTTACATGACAAAGTTTCTACCTTGGGAATCAACCGTGAAATTTATTGACAGCCATATTCCTCACACATCAAAGTATTGTATGGCTGCTCCAAAGTTCATGATTTGTAGATTGTTTGAGTTCCTTCTCTTCACTGCTCCAAAGTTCACTTAGAGTGTTAGTAAGTTCCCTAACAATATTATGATCCACCTCCTCTGTGCCTTCAATTTGGAGTGACTCCATATCAGTCAGACATTTGTTAATCAGTTTCCTATTGTTTCCACCCACACTCTGTCTCCACCTAGAGAGTGACTCCTTGCAGCGATCAAGCTTAGTAACTCACTGGGTAAAGGCATTGTCATCTCCATGTTCCTCCAAAAAAAAAAAGTATTGTATGTAAACATCATAGCAAACAAGGAACAAAAAGTGGAACTTAATTCATTTATTCTCAAATCTCTAGTAGCCATGAGAATTCTTGCCCCTTGTCCTAGTAGCTAAATAAGACATCCAAATCCAGTCAGGAAGATTATGCTAAAATCTCAGTAGATATCATGACACCAGTGTTTCACTATGGTAATCCCTCCAAGACGTAGGGCTACCACAACACAATCTGATTTGCATAAAGAAACATGAGAGGAAACACCAACACCAACAAGACACAATCAGATTAGATTATGCACATATAAGTTGACAAGAACAGTCTGCATAAGGCAAAGCAAATCATGTGTGGTGTCTATAACAGTAAAAAGGTTAATATTCTCTGAGCCTTTTTAACAGTATATCATATGTATACAAAACAGTAAAGCAAGGCATCTTCAGAATGGGGTTCAGTCCAGCTCAGAAAACTAAAACCTATCAGTGAATCTTCAAAGTTGAATATGCTAAATCTATGCTAAAGACACATAAAAGCTCTGACACTGTTGTATCTTTCTGTTTTGATTCCCATATATCCATTAAAAACAAAACGCATTTGGTGGGTTTTTAGATACTCTATATATATATCATATTACATGCATGCCAAGATCAAATACTTGATAAATTTGTTTCAATGAATTGCTTTTCAAAAAAAAAAAATCAAATACTTAATCACACTAATATATATATATATATATATATATATATATGATTATTTCCAATGGGGTAGGAAAAATTTTGATAAAGATAATCATGAAAATGAGGAAAATTGCTGGGAGTAAAGAAAATTCAAGGGGGGTCATTATTGAGGGAACCAACAGACAGTAATCTGTAGAAGATTGTGTTAAACTGTTAATTATGTGTCCAAAATTGAATTGGAGGATACAAATATCATGAAGGATCTTTACTTTTGTTCAATAAAGCCTGAATTATGCATATTCCATGGCACACCAATAATAGTCCACCTGCAAACCACAATATCCAGAGAATATCAACCCCAATATTGTACAAAACGTAAAGGGAGAGCTTCCAACGAGCACTTTATAATAATCAATTTAGGACTTTTGAATGAACGATTAGATGACACACACATTGGAATATGAAAATATTAATTTTAAGTTTAAAACACTCATCTAGCCGTCCATTAGAAAGTCTTCATTTGGTCCTCATTATAAGGTCCCGTTAGAAGCTCACAAATAGTTTTCACCAAAAAGTTGTTCATTACTTCTCCAAGCATCTCCAATTGTCCAACTCCAAAAACAAAAAAGCAAACACAAACATTATATGCAAAGAAAACTTAAATTCTATGTCACAAGCTCTATGCTACTTATTATGTGTTGCCTGGACTCGATCCAGAAAGCGAGAACTAGTTGGATGGAGTTGATAATTTCCTCCTGAGCAAATAAATCATACAGTAGGTAATAAATATATCCTTCCTCAAGCATAGTTGCATTTGATCACACACCTACTGCATGAACATATCATAATAGATAATATCAGCTAAAGGACTTGGTCACTAGATCTCATGTTACTCATTTGCGCAAGTTGCTTGCACTTGTTCTCCAAGTTTCAAGCCATAACAGCAAAAGAACTTATGACTTCTGTGCCTCAAAACTCAGAGAGACTCACAACCACCAGTCTCCAAAACTATTCACACACAGCACCACAGCCAATCTTGACCACAACAAGTCTTGAGGCTACACAAGTCCACAAAATTGTGGTCATGGTCAATAATCAACCAAGCCAAGCATTACCATCTATGTAAATGATTCCAGTATATTAAATTGTGTCACAGACTCGCAGTACCGTATAGAATTCATACTTGAATGAATGACAAATCTTAGAATTCATACTTGAATGAATGACAAATCTGAAAGATGCAAGGAGGCAAAAACCAAAACGACACAAGACATAAACAAAAGCCAGAGACCCTACAAGCCATGATTTCAGAGTCTCCTTATCCGACCCTTTTCAAAAGACACCGACCCCATTTCCGTTTGTTTATAATCAAAGCAAACCAACTAACCGCCCACAAAGGCCCTACACAGGATCACAAAAACCGGATGAATGCAAAGAGGGCATCATATGCATAGACTCATGAAGAACAAAGTAGAAGAAAATATCAAGAGAGAAATTAGGTCGAAGCTATCATAAATTCATAACATCTTAATTTAAGGAAGAAAAAAAAGTAACATAGGAAGAGGGAATAAAAGGCCCCGAATTTACAAAAGGTTGGATTCGGCTCCTATTCCCTCTTTTCCACAAACTGCAAAGGACTCTCACTCTCACCTGATTTCTTACATCCTTTGCCTTTCATGAAAATTAAACAGCAAAAAAGAGAGAAATTAAAATTTAAGATTAAAGTAGACGTTCCCAGCAGAACAAACCACCAACAACAACACTAATAAGGGAATGCTAAGACTGACTAAATTGGCTCCTCAAGCACAGCAGTATGACCACTGCTCCTCCTCGCCAGCAGCACCAGAATCAGCAACAATGTCATAGTCATCCTCACTGCAATAGTACAAACCATGGTTGTTCATTGCAGTCAGGCAACAAGACGAAGCTACAGACAGATACGGCATGTTGTGGAAGGAGCGTGCCAGGCTGGTGGCCAAAGCTGAATTTGCCATTCCATCTTCATCGACCTCACCACACTCCTCGGCACGGTGCTTGAGCGTCTCGAACATGAGCTCGGGCTCGTGCTGCATCACACGGAGTACATCTGCACAAGACGGCCCAGGCACAGCCCGTGTAACCGCAAAGCTGTATGGACCGTCACTCTGGGAGACCCGAACAACGCTCGGTCCTCCAAACAGGTTGTGGACTCCTCCAAGTGCCTCCTCATAAGCCCCACCCAAGAACATTCCCAAATAGTACCGCCCACCAGAGCCATTGCCTTCCAGTTCATGAAGCGGCAAGCTGGACTCCCCGCCAATGAACTTATTGATCTTGCCATCACTATCACAGGTCAAGTCCGACAACACACCTCTCACTGCCGGCCGTTGATCAAGCCGGTGAATTGGAACAATAGGGAAAAGCTGCCCAATGCCCCAGAAATCAGGAATTGAAGTGAAAACAGAGAGGTTCACGTTATATGTACGAACTGAATCGGATGCTCCAATTGCTTTCGAGACCAAATCACACAGCCCATCAACAGTGGCTAATTGTTCAATACCCAGAGACCCTTCCTTGAATTGATCAACACAGCGTTGCTTCAGCTGATCAGCATATGTCAAACAAGATTCATACTCGCCCCTGATTGCTGCAGCCGAAAGGTTGCGGTAATCAGCACGAGCTTCCTCTGTAAGTCCCTCAATGAAATACTGAAGCGCAAAAGCAGACATGGAAGGAGCAACATCACAAGCACTAGCAGAGACGGCTTCGAATATCAGAACAGAGTGATGAGACACAATCGCCCTGCCGCTCTCGCTGCAGATCACAGGGTGCTTCACTGACCTCCTGTCACAGACATACCGGATGGTTCGAACAACAGCCATTGCATACTCCTCAAGCCCATAGCTAACAGAAATCTCTGAGTCGCTGGACTTGGATCCATCATAATCTAAACCCAAACCACCTCCAATGTCTATGACCTTCATGTGGGCACCAAGACGTACCAATTCACAATAGATCTGCGCCGCCTCGGAAACACCATCAGCCAGCAGAGCAGTCGTAGGGATCTGAGACCCGATATGAAAATGCAGCAACTGAAAGCAATCAAGCATACCTACTTGCTCAAGCTTCTTCACCACGCGTAGAATCTGAACGGCTGTCAACCCGAACTTCCCTTTCTCGCCGGAAGTCGATCCGAAATGGCCAGAATGCTTGGTTCTAAGCTTGGCACGGGTACCAATCACGGGACGAACCCCCAGCTTCTTGCTCAATTCAATCACCAAATCCAGCTCTTCCTCTTGCTCAAGAACAATCACCGTGTTCAGTTCCAGCTTCCTCGCCATCAGAGCAAGGGAGATGTACTCAAAATCCTTGAATCCATTGCACACCAGGAGGGATTCGGGGTTACCTTTGCACAAACAGCTCATAGCCAAGAGAAGCTCTGGCTTCGAACCAGCTTCCAGTCCGAACCGGAACGGCTTCCCGAACCGGACAATGTCCTCCACGACAAACCGGTCCTGGTTGCATTTCACCGGGTAGACGCCCTGGTAGTGGGACCCGTAGTCCTGGGACTGGATCGCCAAATCAAAAGCCCCCTGGAGAGACTCGAGCCGGTTCTTAAGCACATCGGGGAAGCGAACAATGAGAGGGAGCTGCAACCCGAGACCAGATTCGGATTTGGGATCCGATGCCTTCTTCACTATTTTCAGCAAATCAATCTCCTGGTGGGGCATGGTCCCGGACCCGTAAGGCCGGACCGAGACGTTGCCGGAGGAATTGACCGTGAAGTACGGCCCACCCCAGGCATCGATTCGGTACAGTTCGTTGGATAGAGAGGTAGACCAAGCGGCGGAGGCGGTGGTGTTGGCTGTGGCCGGAAATACGCCGGAAAATGGGACCGGCGCAGGAAGAGAGCTATCCCCGGCAAAGGCGTGGCTGGGAGGAGCCACTGCAGCGTCCACGCAACAAGCCAGGGCCGGCATCTCTTCCGCGACTACCTAATCAAAGAATGAAAGAACGAAAAGGAAAAAAGAAAAATAATTTGGAAAAGGGGGGGTTAGGGTTTGATTTGTATGAGTTTGTAAAGAATGGGGGCTTTAGAACCCGCCGAGGCCGGAGCCCCGGCTACCCCCTCAAAAGAAGCAGTAAGGGGCTCTATCGAAACGGGTCACAACCCCACTTTCACCCTCGAACAGCTCCGATATCCCCACACCGAAACTTCAGTAGAAAATTTCACAATTGAGCACTAGGGAATTTGTGTGGCCCTGAACGACGGTCAAGCTTTTTAAGCACCGAAATCGGACCCAACCATGCAGTTCATGCAGATCTGAGAAGCTAAAGAGGGTTTGGCTCTGGTTTTGGGGAGAAGAAGGAAACTGAGGAAATGGGAAATTTTCAGAGAGTTTGAGTTGGCTTCAAATTGTGAAGAAGAAAAAGAAGATAGGTGACGAATGTGGAGCTGGCGAGAATTGCATGAAAACCCAGGCGCCTTTAAATAGGGGAGATCGGGTGGGACCCGCAGGGCTAATTGGGCCTTGAGGTGGGTCCTGATTTTGAATTGGGCTCAACGAACCAAATATGTGTTTTCTATTTTTTTTTTCCTTCATTTCTCGTGAGAGATTCCCTTCCTCAAAACCACTCCTCGCACGCAGCGTCGAGTCGCCGCGTGGCAGTGTTCTGCGGTGGGACCGCTTCTGGTCGCATCTCTCAAGGCTTCTCTCCTGATTCCATCTGACGTGACGATAAATTGGAGGGTAGGTTTGGAAAATATCGCGAGGCTGGCGGTATTTTAAAAGGAAGCTAGCCGGAAGTTTCGCGCCATGAAGATCGGGGATTGCATGGACGATAAGGATGTTGACACGTAGGGAGCGTAGATTCTTGCATTGAGGCTACAGATGCTAAACGTCACTGGCGTTTTCCTGAAACGCAGAGGCTAATTTAGTAAGGTTCAAAGATGGTCACGTGCCAGTCACGGACTCGATAGGCTGGATTGAGCGGCTACGAGGTCGATGATAAAATCATTTCTTTTCCGAGAATAAAGGGCAAGAAATTCATGCATTTGGCGCCGCGCTTCTATTTCTTAAACGGAGTTTTTTTTTTGGATACTTGACGGAGTATTTTTATAATAAAATTTTTTATTTTTAAATATATTTTAAAGTAACTGTCTATTTTTAAAGAAATTTTTAATTTGATTCTCAAAAAAAAAAATCTATTTCTTTTTTAAACAGATGTTTTAATTGTTTAAATAAGGTGTTTTTGTAACAAGACAACAAAATTAAGAGATAATCGTAGAGGCAGACGTTATGTCGTAATGGTAGTGATAATGTCAATTACAATGTTAATAACAAAATTGTGGTCGAAGTTTATATTGTGGTGGCCAGGATAACATAGAGGAATTGATAGTTAGTAAGGTTGTGATTGTAGGAGATATGTAGGTGGTCAACGCAAATGGACACGCGACGGCACTCAACGACATCAAGCTGACCATGATTGCGAGATTAATGGGGTGGTAAATATAGTATTACGACAATTATTAATCACAAATGATAAATGTGAATATATATCCGATCATCAATACGACAATAAAAGTGACAAGGATAATAGTCATAATGCGGTAATAATGTCGAGACCTTGTTTACCAGGTAAACTTGTCGACCAAGTCGCTACACCCACCTCCTACTCCAATCTGTATCTAACTGGTGATCTAAAACCCTCCAACGGAATTTTCACCAACATATTTTGTCCAAATCGAGTTGTACCATTGGCTAGACTTGTTGATTGAAGCACATACATCGCCTCCATTCGATGTAGTTTTGGAGTAGAGAATACAAATATTGATGTCATTGATGGTGGAATCAAATGTATCTATGTTTTGTAAATAATTTTCAAGGTAAGAGATTAAATTTTAGATGTAGTAGTTTATAAAATGTCTGATCTAGATTACTCTGCATCGTATTAGGTCTAACTTACAACTCTTGTGGTAATAGCAGTGTCGAGCAAGAAAGCTGTACATGGGTGGGCACTGGGCAACAAAACTGTCTTCAATTAACCAAATTGTCAATGAAAATGTCAAGGTCTACCGTAACTTTGTGCGACAAATAGATTACAACCGTCATGATGCACATCAAAACTAAACTTAAGCATTTTTACTCAAAATAGTTGCTTGTGTTCATTTAATTTTAGAGATGTCTCTGAACGAGAGACTTTTGGCTCTGTTTTTTTTATATATAAAAACTTAGTTCTACAAGGTCTGTTATGTATGATGACTTCACTTAGTTAAAAAACGTGAATTTGGCTCCTACTTTGTATTGCAGTCCAGGTTATATGTCTTGGAACACATGTTTAGTTTTTTTTTTTATAGAAAACACTTTTTTTGAAAATTGGAAAAATAAAAAGTTAAATTAGGATTTTTTTTTTTTCTGGAAGAAGTAATTGGGGAAGCACTGATTAGCTTAATAATTGGGAGTGTACAGATTTGCGACCATTATAATGGAGGGGAAGGAGATCTCGCGAGTTATTGGGGTGTAGTATAACAAAATGTGGTCCAAGCCATCCTAACCTTATCCGCCTCTCACTCACCATAATTTTTGACATTCAAGAATCAAAATTGTTACGGCTCTCTCTCTCTCCTTAATTTCCTGACGCGCATCCGACGCGTCAATAAAAAATTAAAAGGAAACTAAAAAAGAAATAGAAAAAGAGAAAGGTTACTTAATATTAATTAAGCGACCTTTTATTTTGGGTGCGTGTGTGAGGGGTGGTATCTAGGTCAGGTGCTCACCGCATGGGCCGTCAAATTAGCAAAGACGCCATGGCTTGCGTGTAATCTGCGGAGGGTACTGAGTTTACCAAAGTGCCCTTTATCTCTTTTCAGTCCTCCCCGAGATTTTCTAGCTATCATGGGGGCTCTACAAATCCCTGCCTCACTGTCCCAGATAACGCCTCCCTCCTCCTCGGTACTTTCTTCATTTTTCCTTTCTTCCGAGCGAAATTTCTTCCGGACGTTATGATAAATGAACCGAATAACTAATATGTAATATTTTGATTCGGTCATCCATGTTATATTATCATACATGTATTTTAATACCGTTAACACAATTGAAACCCAAAAATAATAATCCTAAGTATTTTCAACATAGGAGCTGAGGACATGAGGTCGAATATGAGATACACTTATTATGCATGCTTAATTTGATCATATCAAAAATAAAAATGCAATGAAGGAATTTAGGGTTTCTGGTCTTCATTAGATCTTCGTATACGGCGATTTGAGGACTTGCATATTAATATGATGCAAGTACACCGTAATGCGTAGAATCCATTTCGTCTTCTAAGAACAAAAAGGGTACACTAAGAAGCACATCAACAATCCAATAGGAAAATTATAATCCACTGCAACACTTACAAATTTGTGTTCTGATCTCTGTGAGAGAAATGGGAGGTAAAACTCAAGAAATTGAGGCCATAATTTTCTTTTGATTACAAACATCATTTTCTCCCACAAGCTCTAACGTCCTGTTTGGTATAGTTTCATTTAAAAAAAAAATCAGTTTCTACTTGAACTTTTCGATTTTATAATGTTTAGTAAATTAAATAACAGAGAAATTTTATTCACATCCTAATTTTCTACATACACACTCTTTTTTATAGCCTCATTATTAAATTCTATTAGTCTATGGAATTACCAAAAAAATCAAATTGAACAATAAAAAACTAATATTGAACCTTGAGTAGGATCCGTGCCACTAAAAGGAGATGATTGATAAAGATCTTTCATTTGGGTTGATGATTTTGGCTTCAAAAATTATCCTCAGTATCATGCTATTTATCTTGATTTTTATTCTAGTTTCATACGAGCTGGTCTGTGCATATTTGATATATAGTATTCTAATAAATTTCAATGATTGTTCATGAAGTGCCGACTGAAAATGAAAACCTAAATTTTGCATTCTTCAATTTCAGCAAAATGTTGAGTTCATTTCCAATCCACATATCTTGAGAAATTGATCTTATATCTCTTAAGAAATTGAACTGAAACATAAAATGCTAGAATAATATTTTTGAAATTAAAGTCTTTTGTATTTAAGGGTAGTTTGGGAAGTTATGAGTTGTGTATTTAATAAAATGTAAGAATAACATATCTAATGAGTGGGGTATTGAGTAATGAATGTGTATTTAGTGTTTTAGGATTTGTAAATAAAATTACTCCAAAGAAAAAAAAGTTTTTTAAAAAAAAATTACAAGTAACTAACAACAATTTTTGGAAACAACCTGAAAGTTGCTTTTAGAAGATGTGTCATTTTTTTTTAAAGAAATTAAATTACTCGTTTGGCCTTAAAGCCAATAACGACCAAAAGAGGTCAATACAAGAACAATCCGGAGATTGCTCAAACACAAAGTAAAAGCTTAATCCAAAGTACAAACTACGAATTGTAAAAACAACTGCAAAACTATATCAAAACAAAACGGATATGAATACTTAAAAATGCTTAGTAACCTACTCCGCCCTAGAATTAAACTAAGCTCTCAACGATTAAGGCGTAAGACCTCATGGTATACCTTTCACCGTATATAGAGAGAACGATTAATTCTAAGGTTTAATAGGGATCTTTCCTAGTACAACTAGGAACTCAGCCTTCCTCTGCTTCCGATCCGGCCTCCTGCTCTCCAACCATTGAGCTTGACGCCATTTAGTCTGAAGCTTCTCCCTGGTACTTCTTGTTTCTGCTACCTCGAGGACGACCTTGTTTCTTAAGGGACTTCCTAATGTGAGCAATGCTTAGGTTTCCATCAGGAGCAGCAGAAAACCCTAACTCATTAGGGTTCAGTGGAGCTGGAACCATTGCCAAAACATGGGCGCTTGCCATATGGATAGTCATCTTCTTATCTGCCTCTTCTAACACCAGTGATCTTAGTTGGTGATGGAAAAGCCGGGACCTCTCAGATTGAGATGGATCTCTTCTCTTTGGGTACAACTAGGAAGTTAGGGTTAGGAACAGAGAGAGGGTGAAGTATTCCCTCTAAAAACCATCACAGGAGTCACTGTCGCCATTGTTGTCGTCGTTGGTGGATTAGCCTGAGGTGGTTCTTGTTCACGGGGGCAAGGGAGGCCACCATGATTGATCATAGCACATGTACGGCAACGACCTAGGAGCTTGTCATATTTGAATTTCACAATAAACACATCCACATGGGAAACCCTAATTCGTCAATCAAGCCTTACCGGATCATTCAGAGGGAGACTATGTCAGACACAAACCTGACCGTGATTAATACCATGGTTGTCAACCTGAAGGACCGGTCTGATGGTTTCTCCGACAAGGTGCGCAATGGCTGCAATTTTGAGCGATGCAGAAGCTCTTGGATCTCAACTCAGATCCATACAAAGTTAAGCGAGACTTCTCTAATGTTTGAGAAGTCATCATAGTCGTTGATAAGAAGCATTGCCCTCTGATAACCCAAGGGCCTCCTTTCTTGACTCGAATCACGTCTCGCTCGTTGGAGAAGGTAAACATATAACAATCTCCTCTCGCTTGAACATCCTCCGGCGATGAGAGACGCCACATAGAGCGAATCACACTTTTGAAAGATTCAAAAGGCACTGCTCGAGCAGTATTTAGTTTTCCAACCAGATAAAACCTTGGTGCAATGAATCATTTTTCCAGGCACCAAATGTTTCCAAGATCTACAAGCTCTTCTTGATTGTTGAGGGACATTTTGGAAATCAGACGAGCAGTCATGGATGTATCAAAGGTGCTCATGGTTATTGCCATAGGTGAGGACTCTGCACAACTCAGAAAACCCTAACTCTAGAGAGAGTTCAGGAGTCGCAGTATTTTTTTGCCATTTTTTTAGAAGCTAATGTAACTAAAAGAATTGAAATTTGTTTAGTCCTTGTGGTTTGAAGTCGACATCTGTTTAGTTCTTATGGTTTTATTTTAATCTGAATAGTCCTTAAAGTTACGATTTTTCATCAAAATAGTCCTTATGGTTTTATTTTAATCTAAATAGTCCTTAAAGTTATGATTTTTCATCCAAATAGTCTCTATGACATTTAACTGAGAAAATTGTTAAAGAGAACTAGAGGAACGATCTTGGGAGCAAGGGAACTGGCTGCGCCGACCCCGTCTCCGGTGACGCCAACGTAAACCTGGAGGACATGGGAGGATGGGAGTCATGGCTGGAGTTGCTAGGTTTTGGGGAGATGAGAGAAGCAGATGAAAACGTTGTTTCAGGGTTTTTACTGCTATTCTTTTTTTTTTTCATAACCACCGTTTGTTGATCCGTTAATATACATGGTTGGTTCAAGTGCACCATGGTGCACTGAATCTACTCAGAGTTGTTGGGGTTTTACTCTTCTCGTATCTTTTTTTTTACATTTAATTTAGGTTAATAATTAAACGATTGTTCTTGGATATTTTTGTTGTAACTTCTCTATCTTTTATATAAAATAATTAAACGGTATTTTGTGTGACTACGAATCATTTGATGTTGTGATCCGTGTTAGGCGGAGATATTAAATGGAGCTTCCTAGAAAAAGTGAGACAAAGAGGAAGACCAAGTAAAACTTTTCCTAACTGAGTCCACAAGAAGGGAGCCAAAAAAAGACCAGTTGTTGAGTTGTTGGAGAAGGACATGTACAGATGTGCTTCTTTTACCCGTAACTCATCATCAATTGACTATTTGACCTTGAGACTTCATGTCACATGGAATTTATTCAACCTTTGATTTTTCGTGACCTAATATCCTTAGTTAGACCATCTAATGATTGGTCCCAACTAATTCCATCATCCCCATTTTAATCTAAATCTGTCCCGCCAAATACTTGCAAAATGACCCAATCTGCCCCCCGTGATTTTGCTCCATGCAAGGGCGTTTTGGTTAATTCTCCCGCTGTCACCAGATTCCAACGGCTATGAAAACAAAAGCTCCTGGAATCTTGGATGTGTTGAGAGGATGGTCACCTCTTTTCTGTTTTTAAGCAATTTTTATAACGTGTTGAGGGCATAAAATATCTAATTTCCGATCTTTTAAGTTTGGCATTATGAAACAAGATCTACTTGGAATCTAAATATTTGGCAAAAATACAAAAATGTACATTAAATTAAGGAAAAATCTCATTTAGTCAAAAACAGAAAAAAATAAAGCCCATTTTAATGAAAAAAAAATTATCAATGAATCTTACACAAAAGACATTTTTACCCCTAACTTAACCTAACTATCTCTCTCCCCACATTCTCTCTCTCTCTCTCTCTCTCTCTCTCTCTCTCTCTCTCTCTCTCTCTCTCTCTCTCCTCACCCTATTCTCTCTCTCATCGATTATTTCTCTCCGATCTCCACCTCCGGCACATCGATGATGTCCACGCTTGAAGCCGATGACGACGCACTCCTCGACTTCGTCACCTGCTTCCCTTCGGCCACCTTCTCTCTTCCTCAAGTCTCCTTCTCTCTAGAGCAGCTCGTCGATGACAAAGAATCTCGACGACGGATTTGAGATGCGATTGAAGAAGCTTGTCGTCGAAAGGAGGAGAAGACGACAACGACAGATCTAATGAAGACGAAAGAGAGAAGCTGACTTTGTTCTCATCTCATCAACGACGAATTGACGATGTCATCGAGGACGCCGAGCTTTCTCCAAGTCGAACATGAACAGATCTTAGGTGGGTTGAGGACATATTGAAATGTTAGAATCAAAACTTGAATCTTACTTTAGACTATATCAGATCAAAACATGCTATGAACTTGTCTATAATATATGTATGTTTTGCTGAGTATTCTTAGGATGGAAAGATATCTATGTATCCTAATCTGCAGTTTATGAAAATCTACTAATCTATTGTATGCAAATCACTTGTGTTATCCATGTTAGCCTTCTCCTTAATCCAGCCTTATGTTCTTCAAGTATATGAGACTTGCTGTAAAAACTTATGTGTTTAAGAAGGGACTAGATATATATATATATATATATATATATATATATAGCACAGTCATGACAGTTTCATCCATAAAGAAATTGTCATGTTCTTCAACTGCTTATCAATTGCTTGATAACAACAATTTTTTTTGAATTCAAAATCTCTTACAAACTTATCCAATAGTAATATATAGAATATACAGTTTATATCTTAAACTCAAATTAAATAACATGGAAGTATATTAATACAAGAACATGTAATATACAGGTTGAATACAATGTCAAGTTCTAAAGCAATATAATTGCTTACACATATCGGATCTGGTGGGTGGCAGCGCAAGACTGGGTCGTGGCCACTTCGATCTTCTTGACCAATCTCAACTCCCTTGAAGTTGCTTTAATATTCAAGTCATTACTCATCATTTTCTTCGTTTTGGTCTTGAATTTCATTGATATATGTTGTGAGCTAGTTCTGGTCCTTATGTATATGGATTTGAGTTGTCGAACATCAATACTACATTGTTGTATGTTATTACTGTTGTCAAGGAGGCCGTCGGTGAAGGCCGGGTGCCCGGGTCAGATCTGAGGGAAGGAGAGATTTCTTGAGGTGGGTGGATATGTGTGTGGTTGTGGGTGCTAGGGAGAAAGTAGAATTAGAGGAAAGGGATGTATAAGTAGAAGTAGAAGTTGAGCAGTCAAAGTTTTGTGTGATGTTAGTATTCAATAACTAATTACTGGGGGTCGGTAACTGATTATTAAGGATTACTAGGAGAAATAACTCGATTACGAGGCATCTATAACAAATTATTGGGGCTGGTAACTGATTACTAGAGGTTACTCGGGTCAGTAACTCGATTACTAGGGGCCAATAACTAATTATTGGGCTGATAACTGAAAACTGGGGGTCAATAATTGATTACTGGGGGTTGGTAACTGAGTGACAGGAGAAAATTCGGCGACTGGAGTCCTTCAATCAGTGACCGGGGACCAGAGTCCGGTGAGATTCTGGCAAAGTCTTCTCACTCTTTCACTTCCTCTCTCACTATACATGTTGAAGTGGTGAGGGTAAAATTGTCTTAAAAATATACAAAAATTATTAGAGAAAATACTGGTCACTCCATTAACTTTCATGCACTCAACAATTTACTTAAATATCTTTCAATTTCAATCGATCACTCGGCGAATTATTCAATGTCTCACTATTGGGTCCATCTGTTAAGTGGACGTCCAATCGTGCCGTCAACATGTTGATTGAACATATTTTTCAATGTCAACTCAACTTGATGAAAGGAGAAATTCTATTTAACACCCCAAAAGCTAGATAGAGAGAGAGAGAGAGAATCAAAATGGTCGTTCGTGTATTCAGACCTAAACCCATCTCGCCGCCGGCAAAATTTCCCTATAAATGTCCCAAACCCATGCCACCAACAGGCCGGATAGACCAACGTCACAGACCCAATACCACATCCACTCATTTCAGTTGTTCTAACCAAGAGTCTATCATTTTTCCCACTCAAATTTCCAGTCTTTAATTCTCCAATGGCCTCCACAAATTCAAACCAACCGACCTACACTATAGTCGGATGTTGAAGCTATACTGCTTGCCCTTGGCAAAGATTGTGCACTAGGAGATCTCGTTAACGGAGATCTCTCTCTCTCTCTCTCTCTCTCTATAGCTTTTGGGATGTTAAATGAAATTTCTCCTGTCATCCAGTTGAGTTGACATTGAAAAATATGTCCAGTCATTAAGTTGAAGGCACTATTGGACGTCCACTTAACGGATGAACCCAATAGTGTGATATTGAATAGTTCGCGGAGTAATCGATTGAAATTGAAAGATATTAGAGTAAACTGTCGAGTGCATGAAACTTAATGGAGTGACCAGTATTTTCTACAAAATTATTTTTGTATTATGGCTTTAATATGAATTTGTGTATTTGGCATAAGTAAGAACACCTTATATTGAAATGAGCTCATATAAGATTAATTGGAATAGGCAATAAGGGGTTTAAATTAGTACTAAATGAGCATTTTCTCTAGTTAAATCACCCTTCGAGTTTTGCGGGGTGACTGGGCTGCTCAAGCCTTATGGTTATTTTTTTAGAGGATCAGGTCTTTGTTAGGAGTTGGCTTTGGCTAGGTTTTCTCCGAGAATGCTAATGGTTATCCCTAAGGTGAATGAGGCTATGCGTGTACGCGGATAAAGATGATGGTCTAATTCCTTGATGCTAAGTTGTCGTCACTGACTGTGTAATTCACTAATTTGAAATAAGCTTGCTTTTTTGTTTTATATCGGTAGAATTGCCAATTTGCTACCATAATTTTCATCTTGGTGTCAGTTTGCTACCCTAGCTTTCATTTCAGCCAATTTGCTACCCTAGCTTTTCATAACTAGCCAATTTGCTACCCTAACTTTTATTTCAGCCAATTTGCTACCATTGCATCAACTTTGCTACTTTAGACTTTCAAGATTAATCAATTTACTTATTAGACTAGAATATCTGTTAGATATCAAACCCTGATTTACGGGGATTCTCTATGTAATGCCTATATAAAGGCCATGATATCAATGAGATGAGTAGACCTTTATTCTCGTATTCACATACTTTTTATCATGTTATCAGACTTGGTGCCCTAACCAAGTGATAATAGGCCAACCATCCTGAAAAACCCTAAAACCTTCGAAAACGTAAACTTTTCCCGAAACCCTAATCTGCCCGTTTCGTTTTTCCGATTTCTGGCCAGATTTTCCTCTGTCCACGGTCGGAATTTCATATTTACAGAAAACTCTCAATGTCCCGGTTGCAACCCCACCTGTCTCATCCTGAGAACCGGCCGCCTGAAGGTTCCTGAACCGGCCGTCAGAATTTTCAGGACCGCCGCCGCCTCCAACTACCGGTTCATCACCTTCCCTTACTTTATCGACCTGATTTTTGGACAGCAGCTTCCTCTTCCAGTGGTGCTCCTCCTGTAAAAACTTCAGCTCCAAAATCGAAGCAGAAGTAGGTGAAAAGTTGTTTCTCATCTCGGCAGCCTCTAGAAACCAAATATTTTAAGATTGCTCGTCTTCCAAGGAAAGCCAGAAAGGTTCCCAACCCTCGGTCGAAGCTTGCAATCAACTCAAACTCATCAAAGGTAAATTTTTCATTAAGGTTACTGCTTTCTGAATTTCAATTCATAGTTTGGGCTTAGTAGTTTTTCCATCTATCCCCTCTCTATGACGGGATTGGGTTTTGGGAAGGGGGGAATAGGGTTTGGGAGTTTTATTGGGGCTCCCATCCTCTATTAAATTTTGTGACTGTGACATACGCATCACCATATATTTGCGACTGCGATTACGCGTTGTTGCGACAGCTGTGAGCGTTGTCTACAAGGGAAGAATCGATTGTGACTGCGATTACGCGACCCCTGCTTTTATTTGCATCGATTTTATGACCACATCATTGGTTCACTAATTCTAATCCCCTTGTCTTTTGTAGATGATTGCGCCTCCAAGACCTGAGTTTGAGATCATCGATGTATGAGGCAATAATTACCTTCAATGGGCATCCGATGTTGCACGATTATTCATCGGAAAAGGATTTACTTCCACTATTTTCCTCTTGAGGGCCCAGATGTGGTTCCCAGTGAGATGATCAAAGCCCAAGCTCTCATGTTCCTGAGGCGCCATATCCATATGAAATTGAAGATGCAATATCTGATAATAATGGATCCTAAAGAACTGTGGGACGACTTGAAGCTCCACTTTGATTACGTACATGATGTATAGTTTCCAGCGTTGTCGATAGGATGGCAAACCATCTGCCAACTTCTATTGCATTCAATTCAGCTCAATAGTCTTCCTTGCTTTCATTGCGGCTCTAATGCTCATATGCACGAAGATTGTCGTGCCAACGAGCATGGTAGAGATAGCTACAGAAGACACAAGCAGTACTTGGCTCAAGAAGCTAACTTTACTGGGGGAGATGACATTAGTGCTGAGCCTTCCACCAAGCAAGCTAGTCATGCGCACATGGATGCTGCGGATTTTGATTAATCTCTTTTTGATTAGTTATTTTTTCTCTGCTATTTTCTGTTTGGCACTTGTTTAGCCACAGTTATTTTCGACTTTTCAGTTAGTTTTTATGGAATTAGACATCCTTTGATGTATTTTTCAGTTGGCATTAATAACATCTCTCCTTTATGTTCATTGAGTTGAATGAATTGAGAATTTTATTCCCTTATGATTGGTTTGAATTACACAAAGCTAAAAGCTTCATTACATGGCAAACATGCTAAATCCACATGTGTTCGTGGTCCTTGAATTGGTTATGCCATAAAGAATGGTAAAACATGAGAACAATTATGAAAAATCGGCGAAAATACGCCAAAGCTGTCAAGACCCACCCGAATTTCACCCTGAGATCCGAAGTAAATCCTGTGGGGACCACCTCCAAGGAAAATTTACCAAAAAACTCGGCAAACCTCCCGTAAAGATAGACAACCCTAACCCGGAAAAAGACCGAACTACTCTTAACAATTAAGCCATTCTCTCATTCAACCATAATTATCCAAATAAAAAATATATCGGTCTTAACACACCACCGGAAAATATTTACAACAATCCCAAAAGTATTCAAAGCTATTAAAAACAACGGAAGCAGAAAATACCATAGTAAGTTAAGCAGGTAACCTACTGGTGAAAAGTGGCTGAGAGATGGGTAACCATGCCTCGTCGCCTCCTACAAGATCCAATCTGAACACTGCAGACTGGGCATTTTTAAAACGAAGGGCCCAGGGGAAAAACATCCGAAAATGTTAGAGTGAGTGGATAAAAATAAATAAAGAAAAATAAGTATCAACACTTATGCTTTCCCCAAATAAATTTCCGAAGAAAACGAATGCATGCTTCAAATGAGAAATCATTTATCTCATACATATTGAGCATCTTTAGCTCAAAATATATATATATATATATATATATATATATATATATATATATCAATATACGTATGTATCTACACATGCTCATACTCCCAATATAAATTAATAGATTTAAAATAATCTATATTGGGCTACTACGCTTGCGTCCAACGCTCACGTCACGCCTTAATGCGGTGCTACACCACGTCATTAAGGTGGACAGACAAGTGTATAAATATGTGCTCATACCCCCTATATGAATTAAACACTCATATAGGGCTACTACGCTTACGTCCAACGCTCACGTCATACCAGAATGTATCTATATATTATGGCATTAAGGTGGACTGACACATATGGCTAGCTAGCATTTATACATACTCTCCTCACAAAAATATTTATAATTTACTGAAAATCCCATTTTCGGTAATTCTCCAAATAAATTTCCCATTGAAAACACTTTTTCGGCGGTGGCGGCCAGCGGTCAGCTCTGGCGACCTCCAATGCCCACTAAAATTTGACAGCACCTTCCTCTCAACCTCCTCTACAACATTCCTAACTAGCACAAATCAATTCCAAGCCTAACTATGCCAATCGAACGGAAACATAAATAAACGCCCTAGAAATTCAAACACCGATTTCTCCTTACCCAAGCTGAATGGGGAAGAAACCCCCAGAGGGATTGGAGTATGGGAGAAGGGCTTCCTTTTAAGCCTATCAGCTCCGGCTATGGCGGCTGGAGGAGGAAGTTCCGGAGAGAAAACCACCACGGCAGTCGGAGCTTTCGGGCGGCTTTTCTCTCTCACGGAGGCATTAGGGCGGCTCTCACCGGTCTAGAATGGAAACTGGGTCGGAGGCCAATCGATTGGGACCGGCGCGGCGGTCTGGGGCGGCCGGACGGAGGTGGTCGAGCTCAGGAAATTTTTTCGGGCGGAGGGAGAGGGAGAGAGAATCAGGAGGGAGGAGAGAGAATGGAGAGAGGGGAAATGAAAATTGGGCTTGGCCCAATCCGGTCCACAACACCACCATATACCCATTCCAAAAATTTAACACCCCAAAATAATACCCCAATACAAATTACCTTTTACTAACAAAAATTACCATTTTTACCGTCGTCACAATTTCTTCCTTCGAATAAATCCTACAAAATAATTGTCCCCCACAACCTCTCTGGGGACCAATTAAATTATACACTTAATGACGAAGACGGTAAAACTCTTATTACTATGCTGGTAATTATGGTAAAAATTAAGGGTTGGGGCGTGGCAAAAGCAACAAGCTGCCGTGTTGCAGTATTGCAGCGCCCCTGAACGTCCCTGATGCGTGCTGTGCGCGTTGGGCAGCTGCCTGAGCACCTAGGGGGCCCCTACCATAGCGTTGGGGCGTGGCAAAAGCAACAAGCTGCCGTGTATTAGCAGTGTTGCAGCGCCCCTGAGCGTCCCTGATGCGTGCTGTGCGCGCTGGGCAGCTACTTGAGCACCTAGGGGGCCCCTACCACAGCCGACCGAGCCCAAGTGCCGGTTGTGAGCCCCTACCGTGCCCCTGCGCGTCGCTGGGTGCCACTGAGCTTCGTTGAGCTCCGGATGAGCCCCGGCCGCACCCCTGTGAGCTGCTGCGCTCCGCCCGAGCCCTGGACATGCCCCTGCGCGCCCCTGCCATGTTGCGCAGCAATACCGCGCGTGGACAGCCCCTCTGCCGCGCCTCTGTACGCACCCTACCGCTTTGCCGCGCGCGCTAAGTGCGATGTCGAGCCCCTGTGAGCCCCTAGCGGGCCCTTGTCGTTTGCCAGCGCTGCGAGCGTACTTTTGGTGCTGCTGCCTAGCCTCTAGGCTGACCACATGCTATGATTTCATGAAAGTGATTTTCATGTCGTGTAATTGCACTCATTCAAGTTCCAACTTGGTTTAAATTCCCGATTAACCCTTCTATGTTTCATTAGAGTGTTCGCCTTGACTTGATCTAAGACCAATTATTTTCACATATTTGTGTAGATGTCTACTGGCAAAATTGAGTGTCTAGCGGCAAAATTGAGTGTCTAGCTGACAGTGGGACTACCCACACTATTTTGAGAAATAGACTGTTATTTACGGACTTTGTGCCTCACGTATCCTTAGTGACAACCATGATTGGTTCCTCGCCTTTGATTCATGGCAGAGGTAATACGCAGTTCTTGTTGCCAAATGACACAATGATACATGTCACTTATGCGCTCTACGCGCCTAAGTGTAATCGAACCTTGCTATCATTTAGGAACATTCGTGCCAACGGATTTCACCTGGAAACGTTTGAAGAGAATGGATAAGAGTTTTTGTATATCACCTCTAATGACTGTGGCCGTAAACGCATCTTAGAGAAGCTCAAGAGTCAATCAAGTGGGTTGTATTTGACAACCATCAGGATTATTGAATCCTATGCTGTTTCTCGCACTTTTTGCGACTCTGACTCTTACAAGCTTTGGCATGACCGTTTGGGACATCTCGGACGTGACATGATGATTCGAATTCTCAATAATTCACATGGACATTCATTTTTCCGAGCACTGAAGCGTGTTGGAGCTCCTCCTTCCACCGAAATAGGTGATGCGGCAGTGCATGATGCACCTGCCATAGTCTCGGCCTCCAAGGCCATTGCCGAGACTTCAAATGCCTCTATGGCTATCTCTAATGCTCACTGCTCATTTTGCAAAGCTTGTTCACTAGCCAAATTCACTGCAAGACCATCTTTTGCTAGTGAATCTAAACAAAACATTTCATTCCTACAAAGAATCCAAGGTGATATTTGTGGACCTATCAAACCAGAGTGCAGACCATTTCGATATTTTATGGTTCTAGTTGATGCATCAACGCGTTGGTCACACGTTGCTTTGCTATCCACAAGAAACGCTGCATTTGCTAAACTCCTAACTCAAATTATTAAGCTCCAGGCTCACCACCCTGATCATCCAATCAAGTTTATTCGATTGGATAATGCTGGAGAGTTTACGTCTAAGCCTTTTGATGACTATTGCATATCTATCGGGATTGAAGTAGAACATCATGTACCCCATGTGCATTCACAAAACGGTCTTGCAGAAGCTACAATTAAGCGCTTACAATTGATTGCACGGACCTTAGTGATACGCACCAACTTGTCTGTTTCTGCCTGGGGATATGCAATTTTGCATGCAGCTGCACTTATTCGTTTTAGACCCACTACAACCCAACCATTTAGTGCGTACCAGTTGGTAATTGGATATGAGCCTGACATTTCACACTTACGCATATTTGGTTGTGCGGTTTATGTGCCTATTACGCCTCCACTGCTTACTAAGATGGGTCCTCAAAGACGATTAGGTATTTATGTTGGCTTTGTCACATCCCGGTTCTTAAGTTATTTTATGGTTATTTACTTTTGGTATTACTTTGGTCTTTTTTCGCTTTGAATAACCGTTTACTACTTAAGGACCATAGAGTTGACTTTTTGTAGGAAAATTATTTTAGGAAAATTTCCTAAAGGAGGTCGTAGAGGTCGTTAATACGAATTCGTAGACATACTCTACGTTAAAATCGGAGTGAGCATGAAAAAGTTATTAGATAAAAGGGTAAAATTTTAGTTGGTAAAAAGGGGGTAAATTTTAGTAGGCATTATTTTTGTTAGGTATTAAAGTTTGGACCGGGTATGAGAAGCCCAAACTCTCTCTCTCTCCCCTCTCTCTCCTCTCCCTCGAACTCCCCCGACCCGCCGAACCCTTCACTTCTGTTCGCCGCCGTCCGGCCACCACAGACTGCCACACCAGTCCCAAAAGGTCGGCAATCGACCCAGCTTTCTTCCTGGACAGGTGGGAGCCGCCCTAGCGCCGCCGTGAGGGAGAAAGGTCGCCCGAAATCCCCGACGGTCTCGTGGTGTTTCGTCGCCGTAACTCGCTCCTCCGGGCGCCATAACCGGAGTTGCTTGGCTCAATAGGAAGCTCTCCTCCCTTGCATCAATCCCTCAAAAAGATTCACTCCCTCTTGGTCTAGATAAGGAGAATCGGGTGTTTGAATTTCTTGGGTTCCTTATTGTGTTTTTGCTCAATTGACCTAGTTAAGCTTAAAATTGGGCTTTGTGTTAGTTAGAAAAGTTGTAGAGCAGGTTGAGAGGAAGATGCTGTTAAATTTTGACAGGCTTTGGGGTCGCCGGAGTCGGCCGCCGCTGTCGCTGCCGGTGGAGAAGACAGTGGTGCCGTCGCTGTAAGGAGGCTTTTCAGGGTTTAAATGTGTTATATTAAGGGGAGTTTAATGGTGTGAAGTTTGGAATTTTTAGAGGAGTTTTGATTAGATTTGGGATTTTTCAAAGATTGAGAATGTTGGCGGTTGTTAGAATAAAAATCCGGCCATTGGATTTGCTTGGTATTTATTCTAGAATGTTAGAATTGATGAATTAAGGTTGTGGTGGAGTTTGGTGTGAATCCGGTAAGCTTAACCCTAGTAAGAGTAGTGGGTTAAGTGGAAGATATTTGAGTGTTTATATTCAAGTATTTATTTTCCGGAATTGAAGAGTAGACCTAAACATATTTATTGTGCCATGATACGAAAGGAACCTCGCTTGATTGGTGATGCAGATATCGTCGGGCTTATGCCTAAATTTGTGAGTGAACACTTTGGTTTTTAATAAATATGCATGCAAGATTTTATAATTTATTACTTTATTTTCCGAGCTTATATTATAATTTCGGATTATGATATAGTTTTGAAATATATTTGAGTTGGATAAATTGTTTAATTGTTGATTATGATTTATGGATTTGAGCTTGGATTATTAATTTGGCATTTGAGTTTGGAAATTCATTATGAATTCTGGATTTGACTATGATTGTTTAAATGGTGAACTTTGAGATTTATAAAAGATTTACGAAAATGAGATTTTTGATAATTCTCTTTTTATAACTTTCTCGTTTATTTGTGGATTATCGATCTTGGCAATGAGAATATTTTTAGCGAGAATTTTTGGATTGAGAAATTATTTACAATGTATACTTGTTAATTAAATCACGCTTATAATTATGAATTTGATAATATTTTGACGTGTGAGACACGTTATTGAGTTTTACTATAATTTCTTATGATGATTTTCAAGTAATGTTGGCAACCGTACCATTCGTATGATCTTGGGGAAGTTTAATGGATTTAAGTGATTTCGTATGTTTTTAGTCACCATAATATATGGTCGCTTATATTTCATTACTAGCTAGCTTTATTAGCGGTCCTCACCATAAATGAGTCGAGCGCTTAGTGTGGGACGCTACTATAACCTGGGAGACACCGATTGGATATTATTATTTATTACTAGCTAACCTTATTAGCGGTCCTCACTATATGTGAGTTGAGTGCTTAACGTGGGACGCTACTATAGCCTGGGAGGCACCGACCCGAGTCTTGGAGACTCCTCTTACATGGTGATAATTTTTCCCCTTATTTTATTTTTCTCGGTTATGTATTTGATTAACCAGTGGGGCTGGTTTATCTCTTCTTATGAGATTTCTGTATTTGATTAACCAGCGAGGCTGATTTGTCTATTTTTATGGAATTCTGGATTTAAAAGTTATTTGGATTATCAAAGTTGCATGCAGCTATGTTTTAAAATTTGAAACGTGGGAAAATATTTAAATTTCGTATTTTGTTAAATTATTTAATTTTTTTTTATTCACTCTAACGTTTTTAAATTACTTTCTCCTTGGCCTTTTGGTTTTAAATGCCCAGTTTCATGCTAAGTTTAATTGAGGTCGAGCGTACATAGAGTCGAGGTATAGTCAGAGGTTGCTTCCGCTTATTCTTTGTCTATTGTTATTCTTTCATTATTATGCTTTAATAACCAGTTAGTGAATTAATGTTGTCTTTGTTGTTGGTGGTGGAATTCCAGAAGTTTAGTATGTGAAATTTTGGGAGATATGATGAACTTGGAAAGCAGGAAAGCTCCAGGTGTTGAGGTTGGTTTGTTTGGTTATAGAAGTGTAAGTTGAATTTTTCAGGTAAGGGTTATTCATTTTCAAGGTAGATTATGCCGAAATTTTCGGTAAATTTTTCTTGGAAGTGGACCCCGTAGGATTTACCTCGGGTTTCAGAGTGAAATTCGGGGTGGGTCTTGACAATCAACATCCTACGATTGTCCGCTATTTAGAACCTTTGATAGGAGATCTATTTACTGCGAGATTCACAGATTGTCGCTTTGACGAGACATTCTTCCCGTTGTAGGGGGAGACATGACTGTTTCCGTTCCAATTGAACGTCGAGAATTAACGTGGTTTGATCCCACTATGTCTCGTCATGATCCCCTCACTTCTGATAGTGATTTAGAAGTTCAGTGTGTTCTCGATCTTGGTAGCGTTGCAGATTCGATGCCTGACTCATTACCGGCTGTACCCGGACTCGATAATAGCGTCTTGGCTGTACTGCGGCCTCGGCTTCCACCAGGAAGAGGGGGAGGCCTGTTGGTTCAGTAGATACTGTGGCACGCAAAAGGCGTGACAGTAAGACACAAAATGATCCACTCATCATCAACATTGTGAATCATTCATATGAGATTGTCTTTGACTATAGTTATGTCCAAGAATCAATGTTAGCGTATCTGGGGGACGCCTTGGATCCAATGTTGATGTTGGAGAAGAAAGAAATCTCACTAATGTTTACTGATGCGCACAGTATGATGGAAAAAATTTTCATGACTATTGATGATGTTTTTGCTTATTCCGTCGCTCAAGTGATTATCGACGACGATGAGATTGAACCACGCTCCGTTGTAGAATGTCAACGTCGAGTAGATTGGCCAAAATGGAAGGAAGCAATCCAGCCTAAACTAGACTCTCTAGTGAAAAGGCAAGTTTTCGGTCCGGTAGTGATATGCCTACCGAATGTGAAGCCTGTTGGACATAAATGAATCTTTGTTCAGAAGCGGAATGAGAAACATGAAGTCATGCGCTATAAAACGCGACTTGTGGCGTAAAGATTTTCTCAACGCCCTGGAGTTGACTACGAGAAGACATATTCTCCCGTAATGGACATTATTACCTTTCGCTACTTAGTCAGTTTGGTAGTGTCCGAAAAACTGAGCATGCAGCTTATGGATGTGGTTACTGCATATCTCTATGAGGATCTTGATTCATATATATATATATATATATATATATATATATATATATATATATATGAAAGTGCCTGATGGACTTTCACTACCCAAATCAAGTGACTCTAAACCACGGAGTGCCTATGCAATAAAGTTGCGGCGTTCACTATATGGATTGAAACATTCCGAACGAATGTGGTATAATCGTCTAAATGACTACTTGATTGGGAAGGGATATAAGAATGACAATCTTTGCCCATGCATGTTCATTAAAAGAACAAATACCGAATTTGCTATAGTAGCTGTCTATGTTGATGACATGAATATCATCGATAATCTCAAGGAAATTGATGAGACCGTGACCTACTTGAAATCCGAGTTTGAGATGAAAGATCTTGGGAAACTCGATTTTGCCTAGGCTTAGAGCCAGAGCTTCGAGAGACTGGAATATTGATTCACCAGTCAGCTTATGTCCAAAAGATGCTCAGGCACTTTAATATGGACAAAGCTCACCCACTTGGTACTCCCATGGTCACGCGAAGTCTGGATATCAAAAAAGACCAATTCCGTCCTAAAGAGGACGATGAGTAAGTCCTTGGAGCAGAAATTTCGTACCTAAGCGCTATCGGAGCTCTCATATACTTGGCACAATGCATAAGACCAGACATTGCATTCTCAGTAAACTTGTTAGCTAGGTTTAGCTATGCACCAACGCAACGTCATTGAACTGATGTTAAGCACATCTTCAGGTACTTGAAGGGTTCAATTGATTTGGGCTTGTTTTTCCTTTACAAAATCGAAGTTGAGAACATGAATGTTGATGTTTCAATTGAATATTGCATTGCAGGCAGTTTGGCCGAGCCTCTAAGGGCCCTTGCCATGTCGGACAGCACCCAGCGCGCCCCTGTCAAGCCCCTGCTGCAGTTTGCCTACGCAGGCAGCGTGCATGGCGCCCCTAGCAAGCCCTTGCCACGCTTGTCGCACGCCAACGCGCCCTTGAGTGAGTCTGCCATGCCCCTGCGCGCATCTGCCGACGCTGTTGGACAACAGCCGCGCCTCTGCGCGTGCAGCGATGCAGCCGAGCCCCTATTGCGTACGGCTGAGCTCCTACAGGGCCCTTATGCGTCCTCGACGGCTTCTAATGCAGCAATCAAGCAGATTTTGTTCCTCAACCAAAATCAAGTTTCCAAAGCTCATTCTAGCTCAAAATTGATGCAATGCAGTATTGTCTCCTATTCTAAAACACCGAATAACGTGTTAGTCAGATTTGCTGATGCTGGGTATCTCTCTGACCCACACAAAGGACGTTCCCAAACTGGTTATATGTTTACCATGGGAACTACGACGATTTCTTGGAGATCTACTAAGCAAACCCTTGTTGCTACTTCTTCGAATCATTCAGAGATTATTGCACTATATGAAGCAGTCAAAGAATGTGTTTGGCTTCGCTCTGTAATAACTCATATTCGAGAGTCCAGTGGATTGACATCTACCACTGAAGCACCAACTTCTATCTATGAAGACAATGTGGCATGCATTGAACAAATGAAGTTGGGATTCATCAAGGGTGATAATACTAAACATATCTCGCCTAAGTTCTTCTACAATCAGCAACAACAACAGCTTTTGAATATCCACGTGAATCAAGTGAGTTCCGAGGATACTGTAGCAGATTTGTTTACCAAGTCTCAACCTAAATCTACTCTTGAGAAGCATGTGCGAAGTATTGGTATGCGTCGCTTATCTGAACTCCATGATTGATTGATTATCAGGGGGAGTTGATTATGTAGACATCAGGGGGAGTCTACGACACATGTTTTACATTTCAAGTTGTAGTTGGCGCGTTGTGCTCTTTTTCCTTTCGACCAAGTCTTTTGTTTTTACCCAAGAAGTTTTTGTTTTACTTGGCAAAGTTTTTACCGAGGCAACGTTCATGCGCCATGTGATTCTAATACACGACACAAGGGAGAGTGTTGAAGGAATTTACATTCCTATCCTTGATGATGTGTCTTGACCGAATCTTTATCTTATTAGACTAGAATATCTGTTATATATCAAACCCTGATTTACAGGGATTCTCTATGTAATGACTCTATAAAGGCCATGATATCAATGAGATGAGTAGACATTTATTGTTGTATTCACATACTTTTATCATTACTATATATTTTTTTTATCAAATACACAATTAATGTGTTACAATACTTTGAGTCAAACTCATGATCTCTCACTTAAAATGAGAGACTTATGCCACTAGACCAAACGATATTGGGCATATTATTGTCATATTATGTAAACAATTAAGGTAATAGTGTTGAACATAATCACATTTCCTTTTAGATTTTTTTTTAAATTTTTTTATTATCAAGATTGCAGTATCGTAAAGGTTTTTTAGGCCCAATGAGTAATCCGCTGGGGTCTGGACAACCAGCAAGACATTGCAGCCCATTCCCTGACCACTTTTGATTGTGTCGTGGTTCCAACATACGTTGGGGAGCACACTCAACTAGACAAAAATCACTATGCTACCTTTTAGTGGTTGCTTCTAAATTCTTATGTTAGGTATATTTTACTTTTCTTGAAGATAAAATAAAGAGAATCCTTAAAGAACAAGAGCATTATTAGTATGAACATTTTTATTATTTTTTAGACAATGGAGGTGAGTCGAATTCGGTTCGTCACATAAATTATTTTCATGCATAAAAGAAGGAAATGCATGATTGTTGTGACTTATTGCCACATACAATTGAGCATTATCATGAATTAAGGTGAGGACACATGTGTTCTTAGTTTACGAAGATTGATTGGACCAAAATTGGACCGTCTAGAATGTAGATGAGGTTTCTTCAAATATGGTGACCACATTTTTTTTTTTAATGCAAAACCACACACGATGAGTTTGGAGCTAGCTAGTGCTGGCACTTGACACCCAAAAGAAGTGTGTTTGTGGTTGTTTTGGCACAACATGTGCGCGCCCACCCAATTAAGCTTGCCCTTCCCGCGTTAATTATGTGATCATATCAACGCTTAGTGAATCAAAATTTTAGCGAAAGGAAAACAGTACCATATATTATTGCCAAGTTTGGTAAAAGTTAAAGGCTTATTTTTAGCAGACTTTTTATATTAGTTCCTTATTTATTTTAGAGAGCGGGTTTAGTTTTTTTTATATCTATTTTACCAGTTTCAACAGACTAGTAAGTGACTAGCCATTTTAATTTTCATCTATCTCGCTCTTTAAATATAGATAGCGAGATGTGATTCTTTATAATTTATGTTAATTCAATGTATTCCTTTTACGTCATTTTATGTAATATTAAAATCAATAATATAAATTAAACTTTAATTGAAATTGTAGAGAATATATTTTTAAAGTGGCTAGCTAAAATGACTTTTTAAATATTTTAACTAAAATTTGATTACAAAATAAAAATGCTCTTAGCAGCTACGAAATATATTTCTCCCAATTAGAGCATTTTAAAATTTCGAGTACCACAAGCATTTAAATAGATTATCATGAGATGCTTTTCCGGCTTGAAGCACCAAACACAGAACCTAGCTATATATGTATGTATGTATGTATATATAGCTGAAGAATGGTTGATCAACTATATATATATTGTATGGGAAATAATGGAATCCTTGAGCTTAATTAGGTCAGATTTTTAATTAGGTTTTTCGTCATCACACTATGTAATTTGTGGCTCTGATCATCATAAACGTACTGAAGTAAGGAAAAAGTTGGGATCCCCGGCCAGTTGCATGTTTTGATTCTTGCTGATGATCTAGCTAGCTTTTGCATCGATCTCACTTTCTAATATCATATATATATATATATATATATATATATATATATATATCATTTCCCCCCAAAGAAACACAAAATGTAGCGGCACAAACACACCGGCCAGTTCGGCCGATGATCACCTGCAGAGACTACTCGATCTTGTTCTTGTTGTTGATCGAGATTACTGTTTAACTGTATGTAACAGCAGACTTTCGGTCGAGTTTAATTAATTTAACTAGGGCATACAACTGAAATTAATTAACCTAGCTAGCAAGCTCTCAAACAAACTCGATCAAAGATACGTACGTTTCAGAATTCGAATTCGGATTTATAATACATGGCTTGCTAGTTGTTACCCGGCCCGCAGCCAAATATGTATATGATTTCCCACGCTAGCTGCCATATATTCTTAATTCAGAGACTACTAAATTAATTAAAGGCCGTGGCTCTGGTAGCTGCTTTTCATGTATATATATGGTTCTAGTTAATCATACCAACTTACTTAAACCAAACAATATATATTAATGTTCAAGGGTTAATTCATGTTAGATATATAAAGTGCATGAATATATTCCAATACTTTTGGATAATAAAAATGCAAAGTAATTTTTTTTTGAAAGGGAAAAATTAATGCAAATTAATTGAAATCTAGTGTTAGATTAAGACATGTATATGTATATATGGTTTCTCACGTAAGACATAATAATGCAACGTTGCGTAGGATTATCTTATCTGTCTCCATTAGTGTTTGATCCACGCACCATGCATGTTACTTGCTTACTCATTGAACGAACTTGTCACTTAAGTTGTCGTGTGTGTGTCTATATATATATATATATATATATATATATATATATAGAAGCAACTAATTAATCAAGGTTCATTGATTACTTTACCTTAGGTTTGGTGCGTCCGACGGAGCTTGTGTGCTAATTAAACAATTGAAAAAAAAACAAGCCAAGTGTCACGCCCCGCCAATTAACAAGAAGTGAATTCTTCTCCTTTCGTTCGTTTGGATGTTCTAGCAAAAAAATTTACGTGAGTAAGACTGACTTAATATAAATGAAGTGCTAAGGCCGCACGAGTAGTTTAGAAAAAGTAAGTACGTGACACAAGGCTACATTTGGTTTCGAAACTAAAAAAAGGCTACATTTGGTTTTAAAACTAAAAAAATAATCGGCCAAATTCAGAATTGGACACATATATGCATTTGACCTAATTATTTCACATTTTTAGGCAAAGAGATCGATAACTCGATAAGAAGGGTTTGATCAATCATGCATATTAGTTTCCAAGAATTAGCGGTATAACTAAATGTTAATCGATTTTAGTACCTGTTGGATCATTTGATAACCTAATTTTGTATTTGAAGTCTTTCCATTGATCGAGAGATATATATATCTAGCTTTTGATCGAGAGAAACTATATGGGATCAGCTCCATATAAGCTAGCATTCCTTGAAAGACAAAGAAGTTCAGGCCGGTGTCATTCTCGTTCCGATCTCATTGCTGTACGTATATCTTTCATGCCAGGCCAAGATTGCTTTGAGTTTGTGCTCATCAAGAGCTGGCAGCCTTGCTACTCCGCTCGTGGCGAGCATGGTGGAGCTCATTGTAAAGACGGAATGATGAGGTTCTTCGTCTTCCCAAAGCTTCGTGGCTGCCTGGCATTACTGAGAGTTTGAGACGTTCGCAGTCTCATTAGTACAGAAACCAGATATATACTTGTTTCTGGCCGCAATGGAAGCTTTTTCTTTTCTTTTCTTTTGTATTTGGTTATTAATTACGTTTGAGCATATAACAAGACTTTCAGAGTTTTGACATATTGTACTTGGCATTTGGTATATTCATTTCTTGTATTAGACTATTAATTAGTTCAGCTTGAGTACTAGATGATCTCAAATAAGTCTACCTCTATATTGAACTAATATACATATCTGTATTGAATTAGTTTATTTGATGTATCCACATATTAATGCACATGAGAATAACTCATCTATATCACAACAAAGAAGTTATTCTCATGAAGCATTCACACACACACAAACCCCAAACCTTAAACCTTATTCTTTGAACTGCTAGTTTCACACTTTGGCTGTAGTTTGAGCTAGAAAACGACCAGTGAACTTGGGACCAATGACGGAGCCATCGGTTGTCTAAACCAGTGGAAGCATACAACCTCATGCATCTATGATTTGCTCCTTTTGGTTTCTAGGGATAAGGATAGCAACCATAATAACCAATGTAATGCTAGCTAGTCATAAATTTGCAAAAAATTAATTTATCACACTAATGAAAGAGTGCGGCTATAAGGACCTCCAAATTTGCTTACTTGATCTCATTCTATTATGAATTATTAAATGACATATTTATCCTTTTATACAATGACTATTAAGGACATTACTTAAACAAAAAGTAATATTACATTTAATCTCTCTAAACTTTCTAATTCAATTATAATGGATTGCATTTATTACTTTCCTTATTGATTTTTATTTTCTAGTTTTACCACATACTTATTAAAACATTGATATATTTATATTATCATACATATGTCACATGCATATACAAAGTGAAAAAATATTTTTACAAAAATTATGATCTATCAATTATTAAAATAATTTATCATCGTGAGGTATAAAAACAAAAAATATAAACTTACAAAAAAAATAGTATATGAAAAATAGAAATACAAAAGTAACAAAAATACAAAAGTAACAAAAATATAGAATAATTCATGTAAGAACATTCTTTTGATGATTGATAAATAAAATTTGAGACACAATCCTTTTTTTAAAAATAATTTTTAAGAGAATAATATTCTTTATGATTCGAATTAACTTTTCTCGAAATTGATGTTATCGAGTCATCTTTCAGTTTGGGTAACACCCTTCCCTCTCTTGGCTACCAAATTAGGACTCCTATCTTCATCCAAAACCATCATCCCAATCTTGGTGCTTTCCACCTATTGTTTACCTATGATCCTATCGATGACCCTCTCCATGTATCCGCTTTTTTCATGTCAGACAATTGTGATAATTTTCATCGCATCATAGCCACACCTTTTAAGCTGTCAGATTTGTGTTATGAATATAACGAATTTAGAGAACCACATTCCGACACTATCTATACTGATTTTGAATTTGTCCATCTCGGAGCTCAAAAAGTCTGCCTTGTTTTGAACAAATTTTTCCCTGATGATCATTTTCAAGATAGATACACGGGGAAGATTCTTCTCATAACATTTGAATATGACATTATTCCTACTGCTGTCAAGGACTACTGCTCCATATCAACAGTCCAAATCCAAACCCGATTGCTCAGGACCCGCCGCTTTCGATACCCTTCCAGGCAGCTGCGTAAACCAGATGATACACGCACCACCAGTTTTTGCATGGCTGATGCTTTTCTGCTCTAACAATCTGTAAGTTTCGTTTATCAGTATTAGTCCCTACATTTTCCTTAATATTTATTTCCTAACAGTTTCCATGCTCATCATTATCTACATGTGCGTCTTCAATATTAACTTTATGGAATAGGATCTATGACATTGCTTTCTTTGTGTGTTAACATCTAGTGGAAGTTGTAAAATTATATCAAGCTCCACTGACTTAGGTGGTCTGAGGATGGAAGTGTGTGTATACTATATACATGTTTGTAGGCATGCAGATGTAATGCCCTTCTTTGGTATTAGCGAGTTCATCAGCCTTTTACCTGAGTAACGAATCTGGTTAGAAATGAGATCTGCATTTGGTTACCACATGAGATTATCCAACATCTCAAGCTTAAATGGCTGTCACTAAACCCGCACATTTCTCTTGATAGTTAGGTTGTTGGTGGGGGAATGCTATCTCGAAATTAAGCTAATACTATGTGGAAGGGGGTAGTACCTCAAAAGTCAAAAGCTTGATAAGGTTTGGGAGTGATACCTCACTACCTGTCCTTTCTGTTTTTCGCTGCCGGACCTTGTGAAATGCCAAGATTTTTCTTTTTTTGGGTACAGTTTGCAATGAAACACTAACTATATATTGGACTACTTCATGTTCTTCTTGCAAGTTAATCTTTATGTTTACTCATTTGCTGTCACAAAAAGTGCTAAATTACAATCTTAGCACCCACAGCTTGTGTCAAATTTCACTTGGGTTCCCCTAACTAGCTTTTATTTGGTGAATCGTGTACCTATAGTTAGTTAATCGTTGTAAGCTTTTCAGTTTACGTAAAGCCTAAGAAACTTGTCGTAGTTGTTGCCTGCTCGAATGATTGAAGTAACCAAAATGTGGTCTTCACTTTGCCTTGATTGCATTTCTTAATTGTCTACATCATCAGATGGATACGATTGACAAAGTCGAAATTACAACTGATGGAGAAATTGGGTTTAATTACGGAAACCTCCATATAATTTGCAAGGAAAATGCTAGAATTTGTGAGATTTGATGAACTATTCATTCTTTTCTTATCTGATTATGATTGGTTTAATGTGGATTGTGATTTATCTTGTTCTACATAACAGGAAAAAAGTATCAAAGGAACTTCTGCTGAGGATGATGATCAAGAAGTATGAAGATCTTGTTTGGGATTTCGTTGTTTTTGGTGGCCTGCGAACCAACCGGCAGGGGTTTATCTCTTAGGAAAAGTTATTGTACCAATATTTGTGTAAGATATGTTGTGTGTTGGACTTTATTAGGAGGGCCCAACTGGTTAATTTATCTTGTAGCCCACATGGAGAAAAAGAAAAGAAGGCCAACAACAAAGCCACAAAGGGAAAGCCCAGAAGGGCCCAGCCCAGTGGTCCATCTTCCTCCCTCATTCACCCATGCAGTTCTGACCGCCACGAAGGTCTTCTACGGGATTCCGCCGCCGCCGGCTCATCCGGTGGCTTGCTTGGTCGGAGGACCATGACACCGCGGCGAAACGGCCTCAAAGTCCGACTACCTTCTTCTCTTTCTCAAGAATAAGATCCGCTACCTCCGCAAGGTCGTCAACTCATATCCAAGCTTCAGACCCTTAGGCCCTGTTTGTTTCAGGGAAAGAAGCTGGTGAAACTTTGTTTGGAAGCCCAAGAAAAAAAGGAGGGAAAGGAAATTGCTTCCCAAAGGAAGGGAAAATTCGGCAGCATGTCGTTCCCTCCCCCTAACCCCGAGATTCATTTTCTCACCCAAAATCCTGCAATCATTGCACTTGCTTTTGACTAAACTGTCCCTGCTTAAAATTTCATTTTCCAGTTTTAGCCATGCCTTTTATGAATCTTTGTCTGACCCGTTTTACTCCCGTCGAACTCAATCACTCCTAATTCCCAAACACAGAGCTTGAGAAGAACTGAGGTATTTCCATTTGAAATTCCTCTATCTATCAGTTTCTCGCATAGCAAGTGCAAGGTATGATATATGATTTCTTCTTCTCACAAATAGTTAGGCACATATGGTATTTCATGTAGATCAATCCGTTTCTTGATTTCTTGTTTATTTATATCTGTATATAATCACTCTGTAGGTATTGTTATTGATCACATCTTGATTTTAATTTCGTTGTATATGTATTTTGTTTGGATTGTTTTTTCCTTTGAGAGAGAAGAGGTTTTGCTTTTGGGGAGGTGATGAATGCTCAGATGCCCATATGGTTTTGCTCAAATGCTTGGTTGCTTGTTGTATGTTTGTCTCTCTTTTTTTGGTGTCTGTGAGTTGAAACACAAGAAGTGTAATCATTGATATTATAATTGAATGAATAAGGCAGTAGAACACTATCATAGAGGTAGTATTAATTGGGAAGTTGATTGTGTCTGTGAATTGCTCTCATCGGCACTTACTTGTTGCTTGATCTTCATATTATTCTGAAATTAGTACTTTTGATTTTCTATGGTGTCGCATTTGTGTTTGAGTGATGCCTTCTTGATTCGGCTAGAATGCCGAGTTCTGTCTCTGTTTTGATATGGATTTCAATTTTGAATTACTACTGTAGAAGTTGATAAAGGGAACTACCGGAATTCATTGTTAGTGTGTTGCAAATTGGTTTATCATTTAGAAATGTGTAGTTAGTGGGACTTGGCTTAACCCTTAGATAGGTACATGTTAGTTTCACTGTATGAGCTGAGGATCAATATACTGACTTATGGACTCCTATTTTACTTCCTTTTCTCATATTATAGTTCCAGCACTGTACTGCTTTAATTTGTTTTACTTAATGTAAAACTGAATTATTGTTCTAGATATTCATTTCATTGTAGTTAGTTTACAAACATATATGGTGTGTTCTAATACATCTCCCTTATTTGGTGGTGCAATTTATGAACTCAATGCTGGATGATTTGTCTATATTTTCTCCCTCTATTCATGATAAATGACTTGTGTGATACTACTACACCCAATGGTTGGGGTCTTTTAGAACTAGCTCATGTGTTGAAAATTTTTCAGTTCAACATGCGTAGGGGTGATAAGGTGGTCATGTATGTCTAGCTGTTTAACTGTGTAATTGCCCCAACTGTTTCACAATCTTGTAAATGGAGACAGAGCAGGTTTTGTGCAGAATGTGTTCGGAGTTTATGTAACTAGCTAGTTAGGAAATTGCAGTGATGTTGCTTGGTGCAAAAATCAGTTTTATCAATTTTTTCAAGTCACGTTGCAATGTTTGCTGAGAGCTTGATGTAGATCTGCTAGAGTATTTTGTTTGAAGTTTCATTGTAGGTTCAGTTATGTAAATTGCCAGTAGTATACTTGTATCCACTTTGAAGCAATAATGTACTTTTGGTTAATAAGAACATGTTGCCTTGAATTTATAAAAGCTTTGTCATACTGGTGTTTGTTTGAAAAATTGAATCACAAGAAACTTGATGCTTATATATGTGATTTCATTCATTTCAGTTTTTTATATTTGAATCTCTGTTATAAATTTGGTACGTTTATAAGAAAAAAACTTTGCTATGCAGTTATGGCTCGTAGGAATTTGTCAAAGACAAGAAAGATTCTTCTGATGCTGGACAATATTAAGGATTCACTTAATTTTGTCGTCATGGTATATGTTATGATGTATATCATTGCATTTCAACATTATCAAAAATATTGATTGAAATCTCGATCTATTTTTTATGCTATTTCAAGAATTGGAAACTTATGAAAGAATGGTATGTGCAAGCGATGAAAGATGCATAAACAGTCTTCGCTTGGATAGGCACACATTTACCATATTATGCTCTATGTTACCCACATCTAGTAATCTAAGAGACACAAGAAATGTGTCTGTGGAGGAAATGGTAGCTATGTTCTTGCATATTCTTGCACATCATGAAAAGAACAGAATCATACGAGATAAATTTTTGCGTTCTGGGGAAACAATTAGTAGATATTTTAATGTGGTATTAAGAGCATTTTTATGTCTACAAGGACAATTGTTAAAAAAACCAGAACCTGTCCCTGAGAACTCCTCTGATGAGAAGTGAAAATGGTTCAAGGTATACTAAAATCTGTTATTTTTTATTACACTATGGAATTAAAGAACAAAAATGTCATGGAAAGTTTTTTATGACGTTTATTAAGTGTCATAAAAAAGTATTCAATGACGTTTTTCCAACGTCATTGAAGGGTGACCTTTCCATGACACAGGCTTCGACGATGTTCCTAACGACACACAGAAAACGTCATGGAAACTCTTCCATGACGTTTTTTGTGTGTCATTGAAGGCCTTATGTGTAGTAGTGACCTTAGAAGGATTAACATATTGTTGCGACTTTTTTCAGCGGAGTGACTATCAGCTAGAGATTAACAGACTGGAGGAAGAGAGCTAGAGATTAACAGCGGAGTGAATATTCAATATAACTTACTTGCCCATGGCTGGAAGAGAGCTAGAGGCTATCAGCTGCAATTGAATGGTTAACCGATTAAGAATAGTGTTACTATGATTATTTAGAATTTAGAAGAGATCGAATGGGGAGAGATTAAGGAAAGGAAGACTGACCTTAGCAACCTAGAGGAGCTTGAGGCCGCCGGCGGAGAGAAGAGATCGAATGAGCGACGTTTTCTTCGTGTGCGTCGTTTCCTGACTTTCTTCTCTTTGTCTATGTGCGACTACGCGACGAACCTCTATTGAGCTCATTTATTTATTTATTTTTATTTTTTTAAGTGATAAAAGATGACGTGGTGTGTCGTAAATAGATATGTTGAGCCGGTTAACTTGTCAAAAAAGTCAACTTTTCTGGACACGTCATGTGGAGTGTCCGTGCAACCGTGCAACATAGTACGTTGCGCATGCAGTGACCATTCTCTTATTCAACCAGGTAGACAACTTCATTCACATGCTATTTGCACTGGGCTTTCCATTGTATTTCCATTGTGCTAGTGTTGTGGATGCCAAGAACTTGTTTTTATCACCTTGATTTGAACAATATTTTCCCCTGAAACTTTATGATTACTGATGTATATAATAAATGTCCGCGATCCACCGACTTATACAACAAAATGTCATCGTTAACCGTGTTACAATTATGCAGATACGTAGTTACGTACATGAGGTATAGTTCAGCTGTTTATGTATTTGTGATTTTTACCCCATTATTTATAAAAAAAGAATTTATGTTATTACTTTTGATTTTTATTTTTTACTTCTTAATTAATAAAAAAAATTGGATAGATAATTAATAAAATAATTTGACTCAGCTGAAAATAGCGGCCAACATCTCGGCGATTTCTCTGGGGTGTAGTCGTTAGGGTTTTAGCACCATTTGAACAAGCTTCACTCAGCGATCACTACCTCTCCGCAACCCCTCACAGGTACAATTTCATTTCATCCACCCAAGAGCCAAAGCTTCTCTCTTTCTCTTTATTATCTTCTTCCTGCCTAACTGATCGGTCGGTGGTGATAAGATTAGATTTGAAAGACTTGATTTCTGGTGGTTTTTATGGATCAAAATGGGGTTTGTTCTGTTTTGTATCTCCGGAGCTGAATAGGGTGAGGGTTTTAAGCCTTCACAGCTTCTAAACGAATCCAAAGATTGTTACTTTGTTATTGTTGGCCTTGGTTTTTTGATTACTGTTTCTGGGTTCTCATTTGTGGTTTGACGAATAGTGCTGCGGCTTCTCCAAATTGATTGAATCCTCTGTTGAATATTTAGTTGTTTAGATTGTTCTGTTTCGTTTAGGTTGATTTGGTTGTTTGATTTTGACTGCTTTGCGATGACTTTGATGATCTTTACAATCTTTTTTATCAGTCTTTGCAAACCCGTTAATATAGGTTTTCATTTTTGCCTGTCCATTGTCAATTATTTTGAGTTAACGAGGTCACAATAGCATGTTTCGATTATATAAATTGGGTCTGCAGCTGCTCCATCTTAGCCTTGATTTACAAGTAGTGTCAGCCTCATTGTCTTTGTCTTGCCAGTACTAGGAGGACCGCATATTAATTTTACAGAATTCTGGTGTTGCAAACTTTAGGGTGTTTTGACTGAAAAACCTTGCTGGTGTTTGTTTATTGCTTGCCAATTGCAGTCTGCCAATTCAGCACTCATATTTTGTTTCTTGGATTATGATTCAAGACTTTGTCTTTGCGCTATATGATCTCAGTTTTAATTGAACACATGGGCTGATCCACGGTTCGTATGGTTTCATTATATTTCATCTATGATCTCTTTGACTCTTTGTTTTCTTAGTTTTGTTCGTGAAGTTTGTGTTATGATATTTCTTATCTGCACAGTCTGGTGAGCTTCCAGGTGATTATTGGTGGGTTCTTCTTTTTAGTTGCACATTTCAATAGTTGGTCTCTGAAATTTTGGTGACCTTCTAGGCCAATGCAATTTAGGCTTAGGTGATTAGTGGTGGGTTCTTATTTTTATCTGTGCATTTCAGATAGTGTGTATAGCAATCCTGCTTTTATATATTCAATTGATTAAGTAAATTGTTGTTTTTTCTTTTAACCCTTCTATTGTTTACAAAGCATGAAGTATCATCTCTTATATGTCATTTTAATGTCCTTAGTTACCCACTAACTATGGTATATCTTCAGCTATGGCTTCTAAAGGTAGGACAAGTAAGAGGAAGAAATCAAAAGTAATGTAACATCAATATGTAATATATGGCTAATGTAAGGTCTTTTGTGATATAAAGTCACCTCCTTGAATGTAGAACACATAATTTCTCTATTAAACACATCAAAAGTAGTTTTGATGTATAAGTACACACTACAACAACCCGCGACTAGGCACGGGCAATGTGTCTAGTACAATCTATGCAAGAAACCGTCTTCGTTTTTCAAGTTAAATTGATTACCATTTTTCAGTATGATGTGTCAAACTAGGTGATTTGGTTTTTCATCGTTTACTTACCATGCTAAACTTTTAAGATGTTTTCATACATCATAAAGTCGTACATATACTTTTTTATCCTTTGTCCATTTCTTTGTTGTTTTCTATGAAGAACTGGCATGTAGGTGTTTGAAACTAAACTAGCTATTTATGTCTTTTATCCTGAATTCTTTGTTTTCCTATGTAGTTGAAAAGGATTACAAACAATACTTGTTGATTTGGGTGAAAGTAGAAGTTACCCTTAAAAATGGCTGCAGCTTTGGCTTCAAAGTGTTCTCGTGGTACGTTGTTTTTCAACTAAATATGTATGCTTTTATATGCCTTTCTCCTATATTAAGATCTAATTCCATGTTATTAGTGATAACAAATTAACTGTAAATACTGACTTTTTTATATTCAAAAATGCCTTATGTAGTACATCAGACATACTTGCTAAGAATTATATTGATTTGGGAAACTGTAGTGAAGTAGTTTGAGGTAGAGAATTATATAACTGTTGATTTAAACTATTGCAAAAACTTCCTGATACAAATCAACCTTACGTTTTGCTTCAGCATAAGCGTATTGTTTGAAACTCCAAACTCATGTAAATTTATAGTTTGTTGCATCAGACTTTTGGTAAGTGGGTAAAAGCGGTTGTTGGTATATTTGGGATTGAGCTGGTCTGGTTCGCTAACCTCTTCCTTGCATGATACTAATATAAAATAGTCCAGCCAACGTGAAAGGATGCTGGACTTCTCAAATAATGGTTCTTAGATAGTATTCTTGGTCCCTTATGTTTTTTAGTGTATACGGAGTGCATGTCTGGGAATATATATATATATATATATATATATATATATATATATATATAGCTCTCCATACATATGACTGAATTGTATGTTTCTGATATTTAAATTAGGGCCTTTTGGTTTTTGCGTTTTAATTATTTTCTTGCTTATTGACTCACCGTGATCTATTTAATGTGCTGGAAAACAAACATAGTGGGCCGTTCGTTTTTGGGGGGCCTCGGCAACAACTTGTCTGGCTTATTGAGCGCATCACATGAGATGACATGCAACACTTTCTTGTCTCAGGTTAGTGCCTAGATGTTTCTTCTCTTATAATGAGTAGGTAATGTTTAGGTTGTACATAATTCAGTCTCCTGTAATCTTGTAGTGTATAGAGTATAGAAGGATCAAGATAATTCAGTCAGTTTTGAGAGGCTTAAATGGAAGCTTGGTGCTGTTTCTGAGTGCAATGATTGAGAATTGTTATGTAATTCCAAATTGTTCTTTATACCTGTTTAGGTCAAGACGTTTCTCTTTACCAGGTGGATCAGTAATCAATTTGGTTACACAGATGCCAGATATATCATTCTAATCAACAAAGAAAAACTAGGACTGGGCAGTTTAGATAAGAATCAAAGCATTCAAGAAAAGGACTTGATTGTTTCTAACAAAAGTACATGTATGAGGGTGTTTTAATTCACAAAATTAGTTTATCATGGGAGTCATGGTGAACCAATCATGCTAAATGCCCTTAAGATTTGACTTGTTTGATACTCGGTAACTTGGTATGACACATTTGAGATTGATTAGTTGATTTTTCTAACAGCAGCAAAGGACTTTCATACAAATGAGGACCATTCTCAAAGTCGTGGACAACTCAGGGGCAAAGAAGGTGATGTGCATACAAGCTTTGAAGGCGAGGAAGAAAGGGGCAAGATTGGGTGACACAATTGTAGCATCAGTAAAGGAAGCCCATCCAAATGGAAAAGTGAAGAAAGGAAAGGTAGTGTATGGTGTGGTCGTTCGTGCTGCCATGCAACGAGGTCGCTGTGATGGGAGTGAGGTCAAGTTTGATGACAATGCTGTCGTACTGGTTGACAAGCAGGGCCAGCCAATCGGGACTAGAGTATTTGGACCTGTCCCACATGAGTTGAGGAAGAAAAAGCATGTCAAGATTCTTAGTTTGGCAGAGCACATTGCCTGAAGCGCATAGCATAGCACAATCGAAACCAAATCTACAATAACAACAGAATGTTGTCCTGTGTTTGTTTTTCTCAATGCGTATACAGCTAAAATCTGGTGTTAAGATTAACAATGCTCATGAACCGTGCTTTTAACTAGGATGTTCAGCTCTCCTGCCAAACTTGCATGACACCAAATTTCAGTTTTTTGTTTTTTGTTTTTTGTTTCAATTCAGTTGGAATTAGCACTTGACGATTATGATGATTAGGCTTATTTCTCCTCTTTTCAAATTAATGTCAATCACTTGAGGGCGATATAGGTCTCTTGTGCTGAATCTTCCATACTACAAATATAGGCATCCGTGGTAAGTATAGTCTGTTGCAGGAGAAATCACTAATAATAAAAGATAGTAAAGTTGAGAGGGGAGTGGGAGTGGAGGGAAGTGAGGTGGAGATTGCGGAGAGGAACCTTGGTACGGTTTTGAATCCCAGTGAGAGTGGGAAATTTAGTAGTGATGGGGATTTGTCCGAGTGTTGGTGATGTGACTGGGTGTCGTTTTATTGGGAGAAAAATCTCTAGATTTAAGCTTAGTGGGCATTTTCTATTATGAATATTTGGATATGTTTCTATGATCAAACTTGTTGGCTTTAACATTAGTGGGATAGCTATCCCGATTATCCGGATCCCTACCAGTAATCAGGTACAACAAATGATAATAACAAATTATGAAAAGAATGGATGTGTTCACCCAATAAAATAGACTTAATACTCTACCTTTAACTTTAATTTTCTCCAACATCTCAGCAAAATGTAAACCAAGATCTTAATTGCACATATAAGTTGTGACATATTACTAAGGTTATGATATCGGAAATTGCAATAGAGTAACATAATGCGGAGCCTCTAATATTTATGGTTCATGCGTCCGGTACATGTTGCTGGGAGAAATATCAACAATGTGAATTACAAGTCATCAGCATAACTATGCTAAGGAATAAACAAGTTTCTTGTGACAAATGAGAGAGAAAACTCTTTAGTCATGTTATCAGAAGGGATTTTAGACCACAAACCATTCTCTTTCTCTTTTGCTAATTACAGCAAGCTCCACCCTTTTGAAGCCGGAGTGAAAATGGTTCAAGGTATACTAAAATCTGTTATATTTTTTTACACTATGGAATTAAAGAACAAAATGCATTCTAAGTTGCTTGTTGTTGTAGGTCCCGTCTTGGGGCGTTAGACGGGACATATATTAGAGTACATGTGCCGGAAGCTGACAAGCCTAGGTATAGAAGTAAGAGGAATGAAATTGCTACAAACGTCTTGGGAGTATGCTCCCAAGATATGCAATTCATTTATGTATTACCCGGTTGGGAGGGTTCTGCTGCAGATTCAAGAGTGCTCCGTGACTCCATTAGTAGGAGGCATGGGTTGCGAGTCTCTCATGGTGAGATGATGTGAAAATTTCTATTTCCTGTCATTAGTTTACTGATTTTCTATCTTGGTATTAATTTCATCAAAGTAATTACATTTTTACTTTATTTAATAGGGTATTACTACCTTGTTGATGCAGGGTATCCAAATGGAAAATGATTTCTTGCTCCATGTAGAGGTCAGAGATACCATTTAAGTGATTACAGAGATGGGTATCAACCTACCACCGCTAAAGAATATTTTAATAAGAAGCATTCATCTGCTAGGAACGTGATTGAGAGATGTTTTGGGTTACTTAAGATGCGTTGGGTAATTCTAAGGAGCCCCTCGTTTTTTCTAGTGAAGACGCAATGTCGAATAGTCATAGCATATTGTCTACTTCACAACCTTATTAGAAGGGAAATGGCAATTGATCCATTGGAAATTCAATTAAATGCGTTTCTTGCTAACTAGGATGATGATGATGATGATGTGATCAATTTTATTGACTCTTCAGAACAATGGAATGATTGGAGGAGAGAGTTAGCTACACAAATGTTCAATGAATAGAGAAGAAATAGGAACACAAGATGAAAAAACTGATGGAACTGTGCTTGATTGTAATTTTTACTTTTGCTGCTCCATATGGAGATGTGATTGAAGTTGGTAGCTTTGTTCTAAAGTTCAGTAGACTGTTTTTGTTATGTATAGAACTTTCTTTTGTTTTGAACTATTTGTACTTGTTTGTATGAGTATGAAACTGATCTTGGTCACTTCCCCGCTGGCGTTATCTATTTAATTGTCTTCTTACTATTTAAATATTACAAAATTAAATTCCTTTATTAACTTGTAGTTTGCACTATGTTGTTAACTTGTAATGAAGGGTGAGGAAGAATAAAGTAGTTATTAAGTCTGTAATAAGTAGTTTATTTCACTTCTTACTGTTGTGTTTATGTAGGATGGATTTGCAAGAAAACTTATCGAGATCCTCAGCTACTAAAAGTGGAAGAAATAAAGAGAAGCAACCATCACACACTTGGACCCCTGTTGAAGATGTAGCTCTAGTAGAGGCTTTAACTGAACTTTGTCTTGCTGGGCACTGGAAGGTTGACAATGGATTCAGGTCAGGATATTTGGGACAACTAGAAAAAATTATAGAGCAAAAGATACCAAATTGTGGATTGAAAGTAGACCCCCACATTCTGTCTCGTGTTAAGACATTGAAGAAACAAACACTTGCCATCTCAGACATGATAGCTAACTCAATTGGCTTCTCATGGGACCATGAAAATAAGATGATTGTATGCGAAACACAAGTGTTTGACGATTGGGTTAAGGTATGTTGCTTTAAATTTAAATGCACGTTATTAAATTTGAAATTTGTAGGTCTCTACTTCTGTAGCTTTAGTCGTGTCTTTTGTTTGTATACATCTACTATATAGAGAAATTTGCTTTCAGCAAATGCCATGTTTGTCTGTAAAAGAAAATAGCTATGTTTTGTTGATGTTTGGTGTTATGAAAGAACTAATAGAAAGACCAGCTATTATATTTATGCCACATCTGAAAAATGTTGGTTTGTATTACATGGATGCAAGTTCCTAAATTGAAGTTTTGGATGTTTGGTCTGTATTACATGGATGTCATAAGTAATATAGATGTTATAGAGTAGCAGTGAGAGTTTGGCAAGAAGTGAAAAATATAAACTTTCTTCTATGCTTGATGATTTGAGTGGTGCCATAAATTAATTAGTTCTTTCTTTCTTTGTTTTGCTGGGTTTCTGCCCCTTTCAGCACCACACAAAAAAAACCATTGTAGCAGTTTCTAATATATCTAATTATGTTGAATATGATAGGTTCACAAAGATGCCAAAGGACTAAGACTTAAACTATTCATTCATTATGATAGTTTGGTGGAAGCTTTTGGAAAAGATCGAGCCAATGGGTTAGGGGCTGAAGGACCTGCTGAAGTGGTTGAAGATTTGAATAACAATAACGAATTTGTTGATCTTGAAGGAGATGGTCTCTGTGAAAATGTTGTTCCTACATCTGCTACTCACACTCCTTCTGCTCCTAGTTCGACTCGGACTAGAAAGCGACCCAGAGATGCTTATGCTTGGGAGACATAGCTAGCACACTACGCTCCTTTGTGGACGTGACGGAGACCCACTTGGAGACTATGAAAGAAGTGTTTTTGAATGACCATACAACATCTACAAAAAGAGGTAAACTTGTTGAAGAGCTTATGAAAGTTGAAGGTATGAATGATTATGATGTGCTTGATGCTGCTGCAAAAATTATTGGTGATGACTCTAAAATTGATCTCTTGTTCAGCTTGTCTAACAATTTAAAGAGGCAATGGATTGATAAGATTATTAACCACTAGAGAAATGGATGCTAAAGACTAATGTTGGTCTTAAAGTTGCTTTTGTATTTATTTTGGAGTGCAGGTGATGGCCAACCTAATGTATGTATCAGCTTACCTGGCAATTTAAAGAGCCAATAGATTTGTAAGCTTCTTAACCACTAGAGAAATAAGTGCTAAAGACTAATGTTGGCCTTAAAGTTGCTTTTGTATTTATTTTGGAGTGCAAGTGATGGCCAACCTAATGTATATTTTGACCAAACTTCTTCAAAAGCTATTATGTAATCTATATATTTATTATGTAGATACTAGAGCTTGTTATCTATTATGATGTTATCTCTGAATAATTTCATTTCAAATATTTACTTGGTCATTTTTTTATCTATCTGAGTCTGATATGTAAAGGTCATCAAATTTTTTTAATCTGATGGTGAATGATTGGAAATTGAGTTGTTGCTGGTTTAACAGATTTGTTGTAGTTGCTACAAAATTAATATGAATCAAATCTTTTGTAATTTTTGCTGTCTTTGTTTTGTAAGTGAAATTCTAAATTTGATCCGAGTGTCCAATTAATTGTAGATGTACATGTATGCATTGAGATCTAAACAATATTCATATGTGATGGTTATTTCACAATTAATCTTGTGTACTTGTATGTTTGTTTAAATAGAGAAATTCAGAGAAGATCATAGGTTATACTTGTATAATGTATAGATCGTCTAACATATGTTGAAATGCAACGATATGGTGTTTCATGATTGATAATCATTGAAGTTAAAAAGTTGCAAACAATGATTGTAGTTGAGAGATATTAATGGAAAATTGATAGGATTGAGTTTCCTTTCTTTAGTGGTGTCAAACATTGCAATGAAAAGTAGAAAATGAATTCTGAATAGATTCTTAACTGTTCCAAACACATGAAAAGAAAGTTAGTGAGAGTTTCAATTTCCCATGCTCCAAGAAAATTTAAAGAATGAATTTCCTTTCCTTTCCATTCTATGAACCAAACTAGCCCTTACTACCGTCGAAGACGCTCACAGCTTCCTCGAGTCACTGCTGCCGCTAGTTCCTAAAACTCTCACTGACCCAAAGAGCAGCGTTGTAGGCAAATTCCGCCACACACTGCCTTTCGCATACCGCTTTTGAGAACCAAATCCGCTGCCTTTGACTCGACGTCGACGACAACCGGCCTGTTGCTATACACCCCCGAGTCTGATGATAGAGGAACCCAACGCCGTAAGACGCCCTCTAGCAGGCAAGACTGGATCAGCCACCGCCGTCTGCTGCACAAAACCTAGGGTTTTGGTATGCAGAGCTCCGAAAAGAGGGGAGCTCCGAAATCAATCTGTCATTATTTGTTAAAAACCATCCTTATTTATTTAACAAAAACACAAATGAGTTTATTTATGTTTTAAACTATTTTAAATTATTTTAGAAGATGTATATGTGATTTTTTCGCTAATTTGCTAAAGAAATCAGCTCGAGACCTATTTGAAGCTGCTTGCAGCAAATTACGAAAAAGCCAGTTATTTTTGACTCATTTTAACACTTCTGTCATCCACTTTTGAAGGAAGTCGCCCTCTTTCTCTTATGTTATCTTCTTCTGGAGGCGTAAGAGCTGAGCTAGTTGTTAATCAAATTCAAGAGAAGGGGACTACCTTGGGCGCCAAAATCACCAGGTAAATCGTGTATCCTCAACTCAAGTTGGGTTAATCAAATTCAAGACAAGGACTTCAATTGGGTTGTGCGTTGTATTGGTAGTTGGGTTTATGACTTATCATTTTTCTGAAATTCTGAGTATAGGAAGTCGAGCTTAAGGATAATTTAGAATCTTAGCTTGAGAAGCACTCCACGTTAAGGTACTAATTTATTGTTCTTTTTCAACGAAACCCACAAGTGTATTGCATCAGTCAATCATTTTGTACATTGTCGAAATTTGTTTCTCCTGTTATTCCTTTTATTCTGTGCTTGACATACATTCCAGGCTATAAGCCTATAATACACTCACTCACTGTGGCTCAACTTTAGTTTGGAAACGTATATTTAAGAGATCAGTTTGGGTTCTATAGGTTTACAGCTCATTGAGATCATGATAGCAAGGGGTAGGCAATGACACCACAATTGATCATTGTAAGAACCGAATTCGTTTTTCTTTTTGGCACCAAGATATCCAACTTATGTTAGATCAGTTATTTACTCTATCATTCTTTGTTTCTGACGCCTAAAGTTTTAATGTATTTTCTCAGTGGGGAAAATGGAGAGTTTAATTTACCAAACGGTTCTTTGGATGTTCTTTTTAATGGCATAGATGGGTTTCAAAAGTTTTACAGAATCTAGTTCACTCTGATTGCTGTCCTTTTAAGCTGTTTCTGCCCTCTTTCCTCAATTGGGATGTTATGTAGTTGGTTTTAGGAGCTTGAATCCTCGAGGGACACGTCCTATTAGTTCTGTTTTTTAGTTATATATATATATATATATATATATACTGAAAATAAAATGTAATTGACGTATCCATCTTGTACCGTATCCTGACATATTTAACATCTGACGTATCCATGTATCTATGCCAAGCAAAAATTCTAAGTGTAAGCTCAGAGAAGTCACACTCTTGATATATGTTTCTTGTCTAGAACTCATAGTGGATATCAATACCCTGTGCATTTTGAGACTTTTAGGTAGAATTGTAGGAAGATATAAAGTTTGAGTTGGGGTTTCCTTCCAGTTGACTAGGCTAGACACAAATTTGTTCCCTTTGTGTAGTTCTAAGTGATAACTCCTCACTTCTCTATGGCTGAGGTGCCAGTGACATAATCCTCCTATTTCTACAGTGAAGGCCTGTTCATGGTTCATTAACAGGGTAAACCAGTTAGGTCTTCCTGAGGACATAGAGTAGAACATTGATCTACCACATGATTTATTGTGGACTTGTGGCCATTTTGCAACATGGTAGTTGATTATAAGAAGATTTCCTTATTCTTAACAAAGCAGTTCATTACAGTTCTGTTGACTTAGATTTAATTGAGCAACCTTTTTGGGCTCCTCTGAGTTTCAACAGTGAGTTTTGATGACATTTGATGTCACAGTCTCTCATATGCGAGTTTGACGACAATGGATCTCTGAACACTTTTGCACGCTATACTTCGTTTGTCTTTGTGTTGAAATGTATACTGTACTTTGTTTGTCTTTGTGATAGAAATCTGAGGCAAGTACATAATTTTGTTAACACACACACACACACACATTCATCATCATCATCATCATCATCGTCATCCCAGTACTTCTGATGTCTCTGAATCATATTTGCTAAATTTTTGCACTTTCTAGTCAAAATTGATCTGTTAAACAAAATTGTAGTCTAATCAAAGATGCTCACCCGGTTCAAGGTGTTAGAATTTATTTAGTACACATACTTGCATTATATAAGAAACTCTTCTCTTGTTTTATTTATTTTTTAATATTTTTTATTTATCACTTGAGAGCTTGTTGTCCAAAAATAAAATTGGTGGAAGAGAAGGATTGTTACTCATAGTATGAGTTGTTTTTAAAATTGGGGTTGCTGCTCAGAAATTAGGGGCTGTTGCTCAGAAATTGAAATTGAAACTTGAAGTTGAAATGGCTTCCGCTTCCGCTTCAACCCAGTGCTTTGTTCAGTCACGCCTCCCATTCAGGGAATCTCATCATCATAATAACGGGATTGTACGGCTTCACCAGTTACCAAAAATGCTGCTCTCTCTTTCTTCTGAAAAAGGTTCCATCTTTTCTTTATTCTCTGCAGAACTAATCATCCATGTTTTCATCTTTCTTAATAAGTGAACTAAAATGATTGGTGGCAGCTGCTGCATTTGCAATTGGGAGGAAGGAGCGTTCCTGTTTTGCTCAAACTGCGGCTGTTCGCCATCTCGTGGGTTCCGTTACCACTGCTCACGGCCTTCGTTTCGCAGTGGTCAGTAGTCTCTATTTTCCAACACCTATATACTTTATTTCTTTTCTTTACAAGCTAGCTTGCTAATAACCAGCACACTATTAGCTGCACTGGTGGGTTTATTGATTGTCTAATGCAATGTCATCTACTTGATTTCTTATCATCTGCTTCAAATCATTCAAGGTTGTAGCGCGATTTAATGAGATTATCACAAAGCCACTGCTAGAGGGAGCTTTAGCTACTTTCAAAAATTATTCAGTTCAAGAAGAGGACATTGATGTATGTAGCTAATCTATCCTGCATCTGCTTCTTTTCTTTTGCCTTTGCTTCATACCTGTTACTATTATTTGTCTTACTTGTTTTACTGAAACATGGATCGGCTACCTACTAATATTTATTGTGCTGTTTATCCTCTAAAAATCCTGATCAATTTTCTTCCCAAGAAAAAACACATCTTAGAAAATTAACTTGGAGAAACTCTACTAAAATGAAACACACTTCTGATTCCCAACTCACTGTATTTTCTGGGAATATTAGAAAGAGGCAGATTTAGGATGTGTCCATACTTTGACTGCTTCTTTTTTATGTGTGAACTTTCTGTTGTTAATGCTATTGCTCTTGAATTCCACTGGCCGGCTCAGAGAAAATCCTGTCAGGATTGGAAGTCCAGTGTGTGTATCTCTGTTTTCTTAATGAAACTAAATCAGATAAAATTATGAAAAGAAAAATTTAGAACCTGAAACTCTCCAGCACTACTAATTCTTAGCATATTGCAACCAGAGACGTATCATTTGGAGACAATTTCACCCAAAGAATCAAACTTTATGGTTTAGATGCATCAGATCAAATATATTTCTTTCCTAAAATAGTTAGTGGTCCTAATTTTGTTTGGGTAGATTGGACATGACCTAATTATTCTCTTGCTTCCGCTTAGGTGGTATGGGTTCCTGGTAGCTTTGAAATTGGTGTAGTTGCACAGAGTCTTGGAAGTTCGGGGAGATATGATGCAGTTTTATGCATTGGAGCTGTGGTAATGTTTCATGCAATTTTTTCCATCTTTATTTAATATATTGTCTGTCCATGAGAGGTTCACCCTTTACTATACTGTATTTGCATCTAGTTCCCTAATTTATATACTGCTTGCTGTCAGTAGATAAGAGGTGATACAACCCACTATGATGCTGTTGCTAATTCAGCGGCATCTGGAGTACTTTCAGCTGGTTTAAAATCAGGTTGGTATCTGGTTTTCTTTGTTGCGAATTAGTTATATCTGGGAGGCGTACTACATAACTGCAGTGTTAGGAGGGGTTAGGAAATCATTTCAAATCCTGAACTTCTCATCCGTTTGGTCATATTGTCAATATTTAATTGGTGTTTCTTTTTTCTATGTAGTTCCTTAAATAATTGTTTCCTAATATATGATTGTCATATCTTTTTCTAGGTGTTCCATGCATATTTGGTGTCTTAACTTGTGATAATATGGAGCAGGTAAACTTCTCATTGAAGTAATTAATATAGCACTCTTGACTCTTAAGAGTATCTTCTTATTTCCAGAGGGAGAATGATCTTACTGGGCCATTCATTACCATTGCAGGCTTTAAATCGAGCTGGTGGTAAATCTGGAAATAAGGGTGCGGAGACTGCCTTGACAGCTGTAAGTTTGGGCTAACTAGTTTTTATGTTTTATTCCTACTAGTCTGGAACGAAGCATTATCCTATTCTTCCTGAATTTTTGCCATAGAATACATTTAGAGTAAGGTAAATTCCGTTTATGTATATTTAAGTGATCTGAAGAGTTCCTTAAAAAAAAAAAGTGATCTGAAGAGTAAAATAAAAGTAATACATTTAGAGTTCCATTGAAAAAATATACATTTTTTTTTTCAATACACGCTTATAGTTAGAACCCTTTGAAGTGACATTGATATTCTGGCTTCCTGAAATTTTAAATGAAACAAAAGGATATTGAGCAGGTACCATGCTGAGAGAAGGGAATTTGTTCTTTTCTTTTATACACAATATATCATTACTTAGATTCATTCCAACTTTAATTTCATTGTATTTGTATTTGATTGAGATGGCATCTCTGTTTGCAGATTGAGATGGCATCTCTCTTTGCACACCAATTGAAGTAGTGTATTGTTACTCTTAACTCTTAAGGAGAGAGGGAGATAATTTTTAAATTTTTAAATTCGGCTAGCATTCTGTTATGGGTAAGCTTGGGTCTGTTGTTCCCTTTTTGAACTACTAGAAAATATGTGCGGAGCATCATCAGACATGGTAGCCATATTGTCCCAAAGTTTGGGTTTTTGTTGATCTACTAATGCTGAAGCTGAAAACAAACAATAGGTGAGTTTAAAGAGTTTCAAATAAAGTGTTTGTCTCTGGTCACACATGTGATTTTGTGCTTCTATTTCACCCATGGGATGTGTCATCACCACTTGAACTCTATTGATGGCAGAGTAGCTTAGTTGTTTACATTTGCACCTGAACTTGCACCATCTGGGAAGTGGCAGTTTGGTAAGATGTTTCATGAAAAACCTACAGTAGGTTGATTACCAATTTTAAACCAGATTTGGACATCAATCCTTGCGGAAGGAGTGACTAATTGACAGTACCAAAGCAAGTAGTGTTGCAGACTTGCAGTTTGACTATTGGCACTGGTGGACAATAAGACAAGAGCATAACTAACACATCTAATAGCATGCTTCAAAATTCAAATAAAAGAAAAAGAAGCTCAGGTTGGTCTGGGGACTCACCTGGCCCCAACCTCCGTCACTGATGTCTGTAGTAAAATCTTTGTTAGTTATGTGGATGATACGAGTGTCATTACAAAACCATGCATGCCTCCCACCAGCCAAGCATTATATATGGCAGATCGTTCTCCACAAAACCGTAGCGAGCTCGATCAGAACCAAAAATGGGGCACATTTGTGGAAGGAAAGATAGTGGGAGAGAAGGAGTTTGGGGGCAGGTGTTTCCCAAAACACTGAAACCTCCTCCGGATATGATCACTGACGGCGTGGATGAGATGGTGAAGAAAGAGAGTGGCTGCACAAGACTCTCCAGGCTCACTCTGCCATTCTGTTCAAGGGTTTGGGATTGAAGAGCGTGGAGGAGTTCGGGCGTGTGGTAGAGGCGTTTAGATGAGAAAACATGACTCACTACTCGGCGGCGCCTTGGCCGAACCTGAGGCATTTGGTGGCAGCTGCAGGGAGAGTTTCTGCCCCAAATAAGACACACAGGCCTGTTACTCAACCCATCTACTTCCATCACGAGATTGCTTTGGTATGTTCCTGTCAAGTACTACTAAGACTTCATTAATTTAGTCCCTAGCTAGCTTATTCACCATGCGTGTCTAACACATTAAAGCCTACTCAAGCTAACTGGTGCCCGAGGCGCCACCTTGTGTTTTTAAAGTTCAAAAGCTGCGGCCATTTGTTTTAGAAAATGCTAGCATCTTGACCTATGCGGTCAAGAGTATGCACGAATATCGATCTATCTAGGACGTAATTGCTTCTCATACGATATAAAGTTACAAACTAGAGCCTAAACAAAATTTGATGTAATCGATCAATGCTGTTGCGGGTGAAGGAAGTCCCTTCAACGCTATTTTTGTATTGTCTGCAGCCATCTCCGGAGGCTGGAGACACATCTATACTGCCTAGCCAGGTGTTGGTTGATCAAATGGAAGAGAGAGAGCCTGAATTCGACTCTAAAATTTCAACAACTGGTTTTGTCCATAGAGTCGGTTTAAACATGGAACATGATTATGAGGATGCTGATGGTATGAATGAGACATGAAAATGGATCCTAGACACGAAAGATCTTGCAGAAGCTGAGAAGAGGTATCATATTTCTCTTTGTTCTAATATGTAAATGAATACCAACAACTAATTACAATATTACTAAATAAGTAATGTTTGTTTGTTTGTTTTTTTTTTTTTGAGAAAATAGACAATTTCATTAACTTGTACGCTTACATCAGTTTGCCTACTTGCGACCAATCAGTCTTACTAGCAACAAACACTAACAAAGAAACAGGTAGCTCTCATTACAAATGCGCTCAGTTAAACCTATCACATCTAATTTCCAACTAAACATATCTAAATTCCATGTAGCTGTAATACCAGTCACCTACAGACCTCAATTGGTATACAACAAAGTAATACCGAAATCTAAACAAGAAATAGTCTTCCATTAGATGTCTAGGTAAGAAACAAGAAAATTAAGCTACCTCATTGTCCTTGTTGTTAGGGCTAGTCTCTCCCCTGCCAAACTTGGGTGTTAAGATACGTTGTTTGTTTGTTTGTTAATATTTCTCCCGCACAAATTCCTCCAAATTTGAGTTTGGGGGAGTATTTCTACAAGTTTGATTGGTCTTCAAGCTTCTCTCATCAGTATGTAACCTTATACACTCTCTTTCACACTTTTCTCACCATGTTTTCCTGTGAACTTTCCGGTTAAATTTTTTTTAGATTTCTTGTTACGATATTATGATGCATGATATCTAGCTTGTGTGTGTCTATATATATATATATAGTTCTCTTCAAGAGCGGGACACCGCTTTGAAATTAAAATGTGGTGCTCCTCATTTCGCTCACTTTTAGGTTATATTTTCACATCTCCACCATTCAGTGTCTAAAACACAGTGTGTAGATCATTCCTGCAAAGTTTCATCAAATTTGGAGATATATTGAGCTTCCGTAATTGTGATTTACACGAACGGTTCCGTTTGGACAGATTTTGTTCTGTTGATTCATTTAATATAATTCGGTATTCAAATGATCTCCAAATTGGATGAAACTTTGCAGGAATGATCTACACACTATGTTCTAGACATTGAACGATGAAGATGTGAAAATGTAACTTAAAAGTAAGTGAAATGAGAAGCACCACACTTTAATTTCAAAGCGGTATCCTGCTCCGGAAGGGAACTGTATACACACACACACAATGTTGATCAGGTAAGGACCTCCATATCTTAGCTAAGGTACAAATGTCTTTATTTGACCCACTTTTCGATTATATTTTCTCATCTTAACCATTCAGCTTCTAGATATATATAAGAAGATTATCTCTACAAATTTTCAGGTAAATTGATTATCGTTAAAGCATTTAAAACTATGATTTAAAATTAAAAGAACGTACGGTTCATGATGAATAGATTACGTTTGTTCATTGATTTAATACATTTTCGATACGTTAACAATAACCAAATTAACTGAAAATTTGCAGAGATGATCAAGTCACGTATATCTAGGTATTGGCTGGCTATGATAAAAAAATATGATCGGAAAGTTGGTCAAATTAAGGAAATCCGTACCTGAGTTAAGGTAAGGAGGTCCTTATTTGAAAAGGCATGTATATATATATATATATATATACAGGTCAGATCAGAAGTGGACGTCCGCACGGCCCTTAAAGTGCGCACGTCCGCTCAAGCCTAATATATATATATAGGCTTTCTCATGTGTGGATGTCTGCATTTATTCTTACGGTGCAGATTTCCACTTTACACTTACTTTTCAATCGAATTTTCACATCTCTACTATCTAGTCTTTAGATACTAATGTATAAATCATCTCTACAAAATTTCAGCTAATTTGGTTACCATTAAGACACTTAAAACTGCGTTTTTCTGTTATAAACATAAACGGTTCAAGTTCAACATAATTATGTTCATCCATTGGTTTAATCGAGTTTGAGTGCCTTAATGATAACCAAATTGACTGAAATTTTACAGAGATGATCTATACATTAATATCTACAGACTAGAAGGTGGAGATGTGAAAATTCGATTGAAAAGTGAGTGTAAAGTGGAAATCCGCATCATAAGAATAAATGCAGACGTATGTAGGTTTGAAAGCATATATATATATATATATATTTGAAATTAAAGTGTGAAGTTTCTTATTTGACTCACTTTTCGGTCATATTTCTATATCTCCACTGTACAGTTTGTAGAACTTAATGCATAGATTACTCTTGCCAAGTTTCATCCAAATTGATAATCGTTAAGGTACCGAATTAGATTAAATCAACGAACGGACCATAAATCTGTCTATTCAGAACTGTTTGTGTAAATGACGATTATGAAAACCCAAACGATTATCAAATTCAATGAAACTTGGCTGAAGTGATCTATGTATTAGGTTCTATACGGTGGAGATGTGGAAATATGACCGAAAAGTGAGTCAAATAAGGAACTTCACATTTTAATTTCAAAGTGAAGCTTCGCTCTAGATAGGATTTGTATATACATTCATCTAACGAGGACCTCCTTACTTTAAGAATTTGAGGATTTCTACTATTGTACATTAGTAGATGACTTCATTTAACGATCTCAAGCGTTGATCATCTAGATTCATATGCAAGAAATTTGTCTACAAAATTTCAACTAATTCCATAATCATTTGGTCATTCAAATTGACGTAAACAATTGTAAGCCGTTAGATAAAATTAAAACGAATATTGTGTTAATCAAGTGGTTAAACGTTTTTCAGTTTGGCTAATTTTTTGTAGGATTCATATGTGGGTAAGTAACTAGGGAATGAGTGACTTTGATTGTCAAAATACATGCTAGAACTAAAAACATCCTCACGTTAAGAGTTTAAGGATGTCCTCTCTAGATCCAGTATATATATATGGATCCGTTCAGAAGCGGACGTTCGCACAGTCCTTAAAGTGCAGACGTCTCTCCGTTCTCCACCGTTTGGCGCCAACGATGGCGCGCCTCCACCCGAGAGGACACTAGAGGCGTCCCCGACCATTTTCCCTTCCCGGCGAGTCCGCCAAATCCCAGTTTTCAGGCGAGATTGATCTTGTTTGAAGTTTTGGGTGGAGGTTGCTGCCCAGACCTTCAAGTTTTGAGTGCCTTAATGATAACCAAATTGGCTGAAATTTTACAGAGATGATCTATACATTAGTATATAAAGACTAAACGGTGGAGATATGAAAATTCAATTGAAAAGTGAGTGTAAAGTGGAAATTTGCACCGTAAGAATAAATGAGGACATCCGCACCAATGGTTTTGGTGCGGATTTTCATTTTTGCACCACTTTTCGATCGAATTTCCTCATCTCCACTGTCTAGTATCTAGATAATATTGTGTAGATGATCTCTGAAAAATTTCAGCTAATTTGGTAATCGTTAAGACCCTCAAACTCGAAAAACCAATGGACGGACTAAATTCTGTCAAACATGAACCGTTTATGTTTATAACAGAAAGACGCCATTTTGAGGGCCTTAAAGATTACCAAATTAGCTAAAATTTTACAGAGATGATCTACACAATATTATCTAGATACTAGACGGTGGAGATGAGGAAATTCGATCGAAAAGTGGTGCAAAAATGAAAATCCGCACCAAAACCATTGGTGCGGATGTCCGCAGCTGAGAAGGGCTGTATATATATGATTGTACTCTTGTAATTAGATGTGATGTATGGATGAATAATAGTGGAAGCAAGTTTAAGCATAATACCTTATACTTCCATCTCTTCTGGACCTCATAACAATCTTGTCCTAATAACATCCTCTCCCAAGTTAGCTCCTACATACCGGTCCCAACTACATTGTCCTAGCCAACCGCATATTAAACAGTTCCACATCAAACTCTGATTATGGTAACAAGCCACAAATTCTAACAGCGCATTAGAGCATCTCCAACAGCTTCCTCATTTTCTTGAACTTTTTAATTTTGGGGAATATAGAGCTATTTTAGGTCCAACAGTTTTCTCATCTCATTCCCCAAAATAGGGATGGAGAAGAAAGAGAAGCTAGCTTTCATTCCCCAAATCCTTCCTTCCCCAAAATTTAATTCTTCACGTGCTCCAACGAATTTAAGACAACAATAGAATATTTATTGGGTATTTTATTGTTACAATGATATATATAATTGTCTTTTGTTATAATTAATAATGATATAATATATTTTATTGTTGTATTAAATATCGAAATCTCCAAAATGAAGAAGCTGTTGGATTTTGAGCATAATTTTTTTTTAAAGAAATTTTGAAAAAGCTGTTAGAAATGCTCCACGACAATTTATAACAAGACTACCAATATATTAGAGCTAGGTGAAATCTGGGCTACTAATAAGCCTATAAAAAAACAAAATACAGAAAGTTCTTCGGGCTACAGCCCTCCTAGGTAGCCCCCCAACTATCCTCCGTTAGTGCTCGAGCTACAACGGATGCAAAACTTTCATGCATGACGGGTTTGATGTCACTCGATGAAAATTTGCTAAATTGTTGATAGTTGTGAGTTGACGAGAGCGTATTCAGCGGACCCGTCCATCTCCGCCGTCCATTTGACGCGGACTTTTGACTTTTTTAAAATGGACGGCAGAGATGGACGGGTGCGCGGCGCACCCGGATGCGCTGTATAATTTTCGGTGACTCAGTTACTTTTAAACGACTTGAGTACCACTTACATATGTTTCCAGGTCATATGCGCTGAGTCTCTGCATTCTTTGTTTGGTATTTGTTTTATCGGTAAGAGAAAGGAGGGAGATCTTGATCCACTGAGGTACCCTTGATAAGTGGCATTCATGATGACTACAGAGACAATTTTATCTTGCAAAAAGGATGAAATTGTGGCCGCAAAGGCATATTTGATTTTTCTTTTTCATTGAATGTCTGTTGTTTTTTCTCCCTATTACATAGTACGTATCAGCAGAACATAAAGAGACGGGAGCATATATCTGCCTCTCAATTGCAATGCCAGTACGTGCCTGTAGCATGATTTACTTATGCAGTTCGCCTTTAACTTCTGATATAGCTTTCTTTTCCTTGTCCATATTTTGGTTGTGGCAGTTATGTGTGTGCAGTGCTTTGTAGTCTCATCAATTGGTTGCCTTTTATAATTATTTATTTAATTAGTAATTTTTTTTATGTAACTATCATGGGCATGAGTTCATTGAGTTGGTTATTCAGGAATTAGAGTGGCCATTTGAAAGGGAAACAGACTTTATCGCTCATTGCTAATAGCATGTAAATTCAGAAACTCTTACTATTAGTTGTAGCAATAGAGATTGTATAATTTAAATGGATATCTAGCAGCTACAGAATCTTGCTTCTAGAAATCCCATTATTGTGCTCTTTTCCTTGGTGCTGATAATTTGTTTCAAGGTGGAGACACAGGTGGAAAAGGTATGTAGTTACCATCTACATTATGTCTCAGGTTCAGTAACAATGATCCGTCATCCTGTAGCATTTTTGTGTGTTTACTTTTTACCATAATACATGGTAACAACCGTAGGCAGTAGTAAAACGTACATGAAGTTTACAGGATATGATTCATATGACAATTACAACAGATACCAGATCACGGACAGATGCTACTAAGGTATTAAAAGTTGTGAACTTTTTGTACACATTAGGAGATTAAAAAGCTAAGAGTCAACAGTTAATGTTTGAAGTGTGAACTAAGAAATTCCCTCTTTGAAGATATAGCATTTTCTGAGAATTCCATGGTTGCAGCAAGGTACCTTGAGGTTTGGCAACAAAGCTCAATTCCCCAAAGGATCCTTCCCCAAATTATTCAGCAATTTATTAGTTTTGCTTCAATCTGCCCTTGTGTATGAAGTGTCTGACAACAGTCTGTTTTCCATAGGACTAAATTTTAGCACTGCTATTTAGTATCAGGATTGGTCAAACTTAATTAAGAAGTTTTCTGGAAAACCTAGGATTTTTCTTCCTACTGCAGATTTAGGATTGGTCAAGCTTAAGTATACAGTGAAGATTTTTCGCATAAATTCTTCCTTTCTGTTTGAGTTTATTGTAGTCCTGCTATTGTTGACTGTGTGTGTGTGTATCCTGCAATTGAGAAAACTAATGGAAATCTGTTTTAAAAGAGGTACTAATTAATTTTGGTTTCGTGATTGTAGAGGTACTCAATTTTTTTACATTGGAGAGCTATTAGCTTCCTTTGCTGGATAATGCACAGGTTTGTCTATGTTGTAATTGAGATAAATTTGTTGCTTTCACTTGTTTTCTGATATCAACAGGCTGACTTTACTGAATTGTGTAGCTGCATCAAATAAGATATTATAGAGTTAAGAATAGGCAGCAGCTTTAATTATTTGCTATTAAATTAGAAGATATGAAGGTTCTTTGAACTCTCAAGGCATTAGTCTCTAGTGTAACTCTCTAGAAAGGACTGTAATATACACCCACATCTTGGTCCATAAACAAATCACACACTGTCACAATCTACTGCAACATGCATAATCTACTCCCATTGTCTGTAACAGGATTGGAATTTTCTCCCTCAACAGTATGATGATCTCCCGGAGGCTTCTTTAGGGGTGGCGGCACCGTGGTATTGCCCCTTTGGGTTGTCACAGCAGGTTAGTTTTGTGATCTTTAGCCTTTCTTATCGTACATTTTGGCAGTTTATAATGCGGCTAATGCCACAATATATTCACCATAGAATAGTGAACAATAAGAGCGTGAAAATTGTAGTCACTTGGTATATAGTCAGATGAGGTCAGATGATATGTAAAATAAAACATGAAGTTATTTGAATTTAAATGTCATTACACAAATAAAACCTGCATTTGATAAATTAAACTTGCGTCGTTTGGTTGATGCAACTAGCTAGCTATGAACACCAAGATATATATATATTTGATCCATCAGGAGGGCTAACCAATAATCGAGTAGGTTAAAAATTAAGTTAAGGGTAAGGGATGGTAGCAATGTGGTTATGAGCCACAGTTCCAATCCAGAGTTTGCCCTTTGATTCTCTAACTTCACTCACAAGTTTCATAACCTCACCCTTTCGGTCCTCAAGAACTTCCAAAATTTCTCCCTTGTCATCGAATAGCGAGATCAGTGTGTACATTTTCATACCCATAAGTCTTGCCAAGTAGTTCATCCGGATTGGCAAGCGAAAGTAGACGCTTCTTAACCATGGATTATGAGAGAGGACCTCCTGTGCTGGAGTCCTGCAACAATCAATTGCCACCCAGAATTGCCCTTTCTCATTCATTCTTACATTGTCTGGAAATCCTGGAAGGTCCGCAACAAGTTCCACTGTTCCAGATTTTGGACCTTCTAGCCAGTATTTCGTGAGCCTGGAGAAATATTATCAGTAAAACATAACGTAAATATTAAATAGATAGGTACGTACTTAGGTACCTGCAGTTGGTGGTCTCAGTGAAGAGAAGGAAGGTTTGGTCCTGAGAGAGCTGTACGCCATTTGGAAAGGCCAAACTATCCAAGACAACGTAAGTTGTTTTAGTGGGAGGGTCATATCTCAGAAGCCTACCAGTGGATTCTCCTTCCAATAGTATAAGGAAATGATCCCTGCAATTACATACATATAAATTCCGATTGTTACTAAAGATAAAATAATGAGACAGGTAGAGTGTTCTTGAAGAGTGCCCGTTTTCCATGCGAGTCCCATTTCAAGCATACATTGTTCCCGCGGAGCTAATATCGTCTAATCCTTTATGCAAATAGAAAGTAAAAAGAAGAGATATGCTTACACTCTGTTGTATCTCTTGCTAGTGTCTGTAAAGAAGACGGAACCATTGGTGTGGATGTCAAGGTCATTTGCAAAGAGTATGGGGTTGCCCTCTACATCTTGACTTGACAAAGGAGTTGCTAGTCCTCCTTCAGGTCCAACTACTAGAAGTCCATAGTAAGCGTCCGCAATGTACAGATTTCCAGTCACTTTGTCAAATCTTAACCCAAGTGGACGGCCACACCTTTTTTCATGCTTCCATTGCTTGTGTGTGGTGGACTCATTGCCTTTTGCACAAACCTGCTCTGACCTTTCGTTTTTGCATTTTTTGTTTTTGTTTTCACATATACATCTATCATTAGCAGTGCATCATGGAATATCTATTCTTTTTTAAGATGTAACTAGTCAATAAAATGACAATCATGAGATTTCCGTTTATTTTGTTTTAGAAAAAGAAGTAATCAAGCAGACAAGGATAGTGTATGTACCAATTTGCTGTTACAAGCGCAAACGTCTCCCAACCCACATCTGGGCCCATCCATCTCACAACACGTCCATCGGCTAACCCGGTGTAAGGTCCACGGCCCAAAGCATCAAACTCTAAAGATTCAGGCCCAAAAACTTCGTCCTTGAACTCCAACTTTCCTAGTCCCAACCGGCTCAGATTGTCCTTCGGCCATCTCTCCATGACTTTGTTGTACGGCGCAATGCTATGCTTAACGGGCTTGAATTCATGGCTGCCGAGCGGGCCTATCTGTAGAGGATCCATTATAACAAAGCCCAAGACCAGAATAAGGGAAAGCACAACAGGGTGCTGCAACAGTAATGCTTCATCTTTGTCTTTCAGCTTCCTCTTCTCCATGTTAAAGAGAGATCGAAAGGGAAGAGGGAGAGAGAGTTTGATAGACTTAAGTTTTCGATGCATTGTGTTTGTTATGGTAGTACTGAAGCAAAGAAAAGAAGAAGCATACGGCAAAAAAATGGAGTTGGATTGTGATGGGTGAAGAAATAGCTAGTACTAGTAGCAAGATGTGTGCATATATGATGGATAAGGGGTTGGTTGAGAGCATAGCACAATGCAGATAGTATCATGCTTTGTTTGTGAGTGGTTAAGTAGTTCAGAGTAGGTTGTCTACTGTTGACATGTCTTTGGCATTCATTGTCATTCTTTTTGGATAGATGATCTTAAGAGGTATAAATCATATCTGCATGAGAAAGTAGAATACTAATCTGTAGATTTTTAGTGCTCATGAACTTTGAAACTTTCAACGTAGATGATTTTTGATCAATATCACAATGAACGCACTTTGTAACCTCTCGATTTTACATAACTAAAAATCTCCTTAGTCAAGTATTCATTTGCCCAACCTCCCTTCAAAATTTAAACCAGGAGTCTAGGAGAAAATACATGGATGAACTAAGATGCAGTGATTAAGCGCATGCAGCACATATACATGTGTGTTTGAGGAATATATATATGCATCATTGACAGACTACAGATGACAATAACAGCAGATATAGAGAGCAACACTCTCACTACTCAAATTCAAGATATGTGCACACAGTAAGAACCTAAGCTAGGGGATATAAAGAGTCGATCTGTATAGTCAAGATATAGTAACCCAAACAATTCTCAGTATGTTCAGTGTCTGTCCCTAGCTAAAATTCACAAAGAATCAATGTATATCCCGACTTGTCCATCTTCTTTCTGTGAGGATGCAAAGCTAGCATGCTAATTAAGTTCTATATGGGCATGTTTCCTTCTATTTGTAGATAGGACAGTGCTGCTCAAGTGCTTGAATGTGAGTTGTTAATTTTCCCATTAATTTCTTCTTATGCAAGAAAACTTACCACTTAATTGGTGTGTACCATTTTCTTCAGCCTGTTCACCGATCTAAGGAAGGAGACGTTAACGACATCTCAGGATACATGATCACATTTCCTTGACAATCTACTCATGGACCTAAGCTCATCATACAGTAAGCTATTTCATCGATCCCTTACATTGATATGTTATGAATTTTTCCTGTTTCTTTATGAGGGCAAACCTGCATGAGATTGAGATCGATGGAGGGGATAAGTTTGTGAAACCACAAAACAAAGGTAAATGCACCTCCATGTGGAAGGCAAGCAGTGAGATTACATTGTTTAAGGTCTATCGATCTAGCTAGTAAGTAGCGTAGATATTAGTTTAGAGTTTTTTCTTTGATGCATTTAATTTAGGGTGCCAGTAATTCATCACAAGTCGTATGCAACTGCTCAATGCAATGTAATCCATACGAGGAAAGTTTAAGAGAAAGGAATTGTGGGTTGTTGGTGCTCTTCATATATAGCGAAAGGAAGGCCATTGAGAGTTGAGACCGAAACGTTCTTGAAACACTGACTTCTGCGGTGAATAGCTGCTCATTGCAGGGCGCCTCACTGCCTCTCACGAATGATTCATTAATTGGCAAGAGTTTCTGAAATTAATGGTTGTTTTGACATTCGTGACTTTATCTAAACATGGATGAAAAACTGATAGAAGTACCTAGAGATTTTGAGAGAAGCTGTTGGACTTGTTCTTATAAACCAATAATGATTTTATGAAGCTATTAACCTCCAACGAAAATAAAACAAAGTATCATTATTATTGTTGTTATTATCAATACTTTTATTCATGGCATTGATACATGCATGCTAGCTAGTCCTTCCAGACATAACATAAATCATACAGACGAGCGGCGAAGTTATATCTGCAGATATCTTTGCCTTCTTCCTTTACAGTATACCAACACGAACGGTTCCTGTTGATTCCTTCGTAATACATGTTGAAAGTATGAAGTATACTATTCCACCGAAAAGTGCAAAAGAATAACGTACTCCTCGGAATGACCTTCGGTTGAAAACTGAACTCATAAACATCACCGTGGCGGAGGGTCTTCTCACCAATATCATCAGCAGCAGATTTACAGTGCCTTGTCTTGCGTCCAATATCTTGACTGTAAGTTTTCATTGCTGTCAATTACAGAACTAGCATGAGTAGCACCACCTTTTGAATAAAGGAAGCCATTTCAACTTAAGAGTTTTGGAGATTGGAAGAATGATGGAATTCTTATATAGTTCTTTGTAGAGATTATTTGGATCTAATTGTTATCTGTTATTTATAGTATTTTCAAATGAAATAATATGCATTTTTAGTATTCATTAGTTATTCAATATTTGAACGTCTATGAAAAGTCAAATCGATGATTCAGCTTAAGAGTTTTGGAATTGGAAGAAATGATGGAAGATAGATCTTCGTACAGATTATTTGGATCTAATTATCTGTTATTTATAGTATTTTCAAATGAAATAATATGCATTTTTAGTATTAATTAATTATTCAATGTTTGAACATTTATGAAAAGTCAAATTCAATTTTACCAATAGTTTGAAATTAAATTCAAGGTGAATAGTGGATGACCAAAACAAAATTGGTCACTTGGTGACTATTAATTTGATGATCGTTGTCCGATATATATATAGATATTTGAATCTATAATTCATCAACTAATTTCATATAATTCATTGCCTTTGATAAGTGAATGAGTACACATTTTAAACTCAGGGAATTTTATTGTTGATACAACAATCCCTGCTAGGAGATCAGTGAAACAAATTGGAGTCTGGTTATGCTACTACTCTGTGTGAGTAGCTTCATAGGATACGGCCCTCTAAAGTGAGCAAGGATTATAAAATCTAAGCTCTTTATTTAATCTAAGGGCTACAACATTTGACATATCACATTTTCACCGATTTTTGGTTTTCTATGGGAACCACGGTTATCTAGCTTGCCGTTAACTTTAGAAAAAATAATAATTAGGGTTTCGATCTCTTTGCGTCAAGTTCTATTGGTCTCTTTACTTCCATTTCTCTTTAGTTCAATGGCTGCATAGTGACCATGGATGGACTTCTGTAAATCTTTTGCAGTCTCATTCTTTCCAGCACCACTATTAATCAGCATCATTATCAATCGCATCTTCATCAAAATCACCGATCACCAATCAATTTTGAAAATAAATTAATGTAATCCAGACTTTTCTTTTATAGTTTTGCACAGAGAGAATCTGCAGTCGTTAGGTTCTTTTATAGATTAAACAAACTATTACACATTTTTTTCAGTCCCATTGTTCTAGCCCCATCGTCAATCGTATCCCTATTACAATTACCAGTCAATTTGTAAATAATTAAACAAATGAAATCTAGAGTTATCAAGTTTTTCACAACCACACAAATAAACATTAAACAAACTAATGTAATATAGTTATTTTCGTGTCGATCCCATTATACTGTGGTTCAGAACAACTGCGAATATTCAATCCATGGCACTGATGGTAGTGCACCCATAGCAGAGAGAAATAGAAGGAAGCAAAGAGAAAGAACTTGACGCTGAAAGCAAGCACCGACGACGGGATTTTTTTTTTTTTGAGTTAACGGCAAGTTAAGTAGTTAACCAAGGTTTACATGAGTTAACATTAAATTGAAGCAAGAGTGATGTGTCAAATGTTGTAGCCCTTAAATTAAATAAAGAGCTTAGATTTTATGAATTTTAACTAAATTCACACCTTGCTCACTTTAAATGATCGCCGGATCCAGCTTGATAAGCCATTGCCGCAAGTCTATGTGCTATTATGTTACAAGTTGTAGGCACATGAATAATTTTAACATTGTGCAAGTCATGAAGAATGCATCTAATATCATCAACAATACCAGCTTCAACTATATGTGTCTGTTGGAGGTTGGCAATATCAGTGACAGCCTCCAAACAGTGAGGTTCCGCCAAGACATTTGCAGCCTATATGTTTTGCAACGCTTGTAGTCCAACTTTGATAACTTGCCGCTCAAAGTGCTTAACAAAGGCAATCGTGACTAAAAAAAGCAGGTTTAAACTCACTTGTACACTTAAGAAGAATACCACCTCTACCATGAGTTAATGTTGGTAGAAAGCTACTCACCTGTACACTTACTAAGAATACCACCTCCTCCACTATGAGTTAATGTTGGTAGAAAGCTACCATCAACATTGAGTTTGAGAAAACTATTTGACACAGGGTTCCATTTAGCTGAAGGAGTAGAAGTTGGTTTCTGCTCTCTTTTACAAATCTTTTGAAATTCCTCAAGCTTGGATAATACACTCGACATTAAAGCATGTGCAGGTTGCATGTGAAAAGGCATTTCATGGTTATTTATTTCGGTTTTTCCATAATGATCATATACGCATCATCAATTTTTCAAAAAAGTGTTTTGGCATATTGAGGGCATGTCCCATCATCCACTCTTTAAAACCAAGTTGGGTATTAAGTTGTTAACTAGATTAAAAGCTCGTGCACTGAGAGGGGCAGCTGCATTTGGGCATTTGCAGAGGAGGTGTGAGCTATCCTCATTTTGGTGTTAACATATATAATAGGCATCTCATATCACCTGTGTAGCCTTTGGAACTCACTTGTGCTCTTGTAGAAAGCAAGCTAATGCAAAGAATCCATACACAAATCTTTATGTTTTCAGGCAGTTAAGGTTTCCAAATTGTCCGGTAAGTGCTTGTAGAAGTTGCCAGTAAAGAATGAAACTACAACATTGTCCATGACATAAGACCTAGCAATCAAGTATGCTGTCTTGACAGAATAAAAGCTTTTTTCCTGCAGCCACATGATTTTGTCTCTCATTGTTCTCCAACTACAAGGATCAGGTGGAAAAACACAATGAAGAGCAGCAATGTTCCATGTTCTTGTGTTATGATCAATAAGGTCATTTACAAGTTTAAATACACAATCAATAGGTTTAGCGAAAATGCACTTTAAGCATACAGACGCACAAGCTTTTACGATAGTAGTTGACGGGTTGTTTTAGTGTTGTGTGACAAAAATTAAAGCTGGAAGTAGTTGAGATTTGTTAACATCGGTGTAAAGAACTGAGTCTTTCTTTTCAAAACCATGGATGCATGTTGTTATCTATTATGCAATTAGATGATGGTGGGACTCACCGGAAGACTTGACAATAATTAAGTTGTAGAAGCAGCCAAGGATTAAAATCTCTGCGATATATCCGATATATCCTCCGATATCTCCCTTTTTCGAAGGACCGATATATCTTTAGGGGTTAATATCTTATCTTCCACCGTATCTACGATATTTCCCCGATATTTAGGAAATATCCTCAAATATCACCGATATTTAGGAAATATCTCCGATATTTAGGAAATATCTCTGACATTTATGATATTTTCGATATATCACTGACATATTAAAAAAATATCTGTAAAAAATTGAAATGTTATCCGGAAGAGAAGTAACTAATTCCCTCGAGGTGTATCCCAATGACGAGTGGTGGTCTCGACTTGAAACTGCAACTGCCAATGGAATCAACGTACAAAGGGTATTATCTGAAGAAGTTGTTGGAAACCCAGAAGATAATTTAGACAGTGATGATGCATGGGGCGGCATAGCAACTCCAGATAGTTCAGATGATGATGAAGATGGTGGAAGCGGAAAAGGTGATGGAAATACTGGCACCGGGTTTGTATATGGACAATCTTCTACAGTTGGTGGATTGAACAATTTTTCATCTGAAGAAAATTACGATCATGCCTCCCATGATCATGGCTATAGAAGTATTAGGTATGGAGCGCAAGAGGATACCATGTATGGGAGGAGGACTAGAGGTCCAAATGATGATCAAGATGTTGTTTCAGTTGCGCTAAGTTTTGATTCTATCAGTTTAGGTAGTGGTACTGGAACCTCAAATGAATCCCAAGAAGGCAACAATCAATATGGCTATAATGTTTATGGCTATAATCAATGCACGAAAGTTAGTGATCAGTCATCCATTTTTCATCATCCTTACTATCCACTTATAGGGGAAACAGTTGGCAGCTCTAAAGACATATATGATTATCATATTCAACACTACAATTTGTACTATATGAGTCATATGTCTTGGTCTGATTATTGTAATTTTGTGGATCAACGTGTGTCTTATGACTCTTATCAATAACCTAGATTCTCATTCTGGATGTAGATGAAGTTGATATTTGTAATATTTATATATAAATCTAATAAATTAAATATTTCAGAAAAAAAAATTCTTCCCAAAATACCGATATTTTTTTCCCGGGTTTCCCCGATATATCCCCGATATATCCGAAATCTCTCTTTTTCAACGGACCGATATATCTACCGATACCGATATTTTAATCCTTGGAAGCAGCCATGGTAGATTTTATTCTTTCGGTAAATATTAACCAAGTTGATCAACCATTAAAAAAAAAAAAACCAATAAACAAAATACAACAAGCTAGGTTTCATAACCCAGAAGAACACCTAGTCATATCCTACTAACTTGGAGGAGAGCAACATCAAAGAAAAGAAACTCAGCTCAAAAAAATATCCTACTTAAACCGCCTCTGGCCAACGACATAATTAAGGACGCTCATTTACATCTTTGGATGTAGAGAGAGAGATGAGGTTGTTTCTGGAAGATGGACACAAATCGAGGACGAGAGAACCGAAGAAGACGCAACAAGGAAACAAAATAGATAAATAGTTGACGGTAATATAGACATTTTATCATAAAATAGATGCCACATCAACAATTTAATAACATAAACGGAGATTGGACGGACTAGATCCATTGGTGGAAATTGGGAGTACGATGACTAAATACGTGAAATTAGAACATTAAGGGACTGGACATCGAGGCACTGAAAGTCCATGGACTAAACAATATTTAGTCCACTATCAATGAAGAATACAAAAAGAGAGGTAAAGCCTAAAATCCTAATTGAAATAATATTAAAATTATCTACAATAAACATGTATTCAACTAGGCACCGATTAGCAAATAGAGCTCTATTGGCTAGTTTATTTACTTTGATATAGCGGCGACATACCAGAAAGAAAACTTGACTAACACATAGCATAATTACCAAAAACACTGTTTTCCCACTATGTTGCCGTCGAAGAAAATATCCGACGAAACTTAGCTTCACCCTGTCACTGGGCAGCAGCGACCATTTCATAAAACAAGGAAAGCGTCGCCTACCTAAAGTAGACAAGTCACTCGGAGTGCACACATAGACACAACTCGACTAACCCCACAAAACTCATGTAGGGATTTATTGATGGCATATAGCCACATTTAATTAATAACAATAAAAAGCAAACGTAATAAAACTTAAAATAAAGGGTTCTTGGGCCAAGAGCACTAGCCGGCCAGGCCCAACACCCACTTAGCCCAATCATGAAGTCTTCAACTTTGACCTAGCCATTGTCTCGCAAGCCAACACCACATTGTCTGATCGCCGACGACCAAATCGCCACATTGATCTCACCCATCTCGTCTCTTCAACCCTCTAGCTTCCCAACACACCACCAATCAACGTCGCCGCCACCAGTCACCCCTCTTCAAATGGTGTTCACAAACCAAATCGGGTCTCTCCAATCCGATCTGAACCACTCAGATCTGGTCTTCCCACCACAAGGTAGCACCGCCTCTTGTTTACTGCCTCTTGCTCGACGGAGGTTCATCCCAGCCCCACCTAATAGCCTAGCACGATTTGATGTTCGACAACCATAACACTTTGCGTTTTAGACTGCGAAGTTGTCCCGCATCCTTCACTTCAACAAGAATTATTCTATAGACACAAGGACGCCGACAGCGTTGTTCGATCTACTTTAGACTGTATTAAATTTGCACATAACAATCGTCAACTGTAAAAAAGTTATGTTAATGTAAAATCTTCCTCTGAAAATTTTGATGACCCAGCAAATGCTTCAACAACTATATTTGCAAATCTTAGCTATCTACTTCCATGATTTCCAAGAGCACACAAACAATGGGGAAGGAGCTCAATTTCTCTCCACACCCAGACATCCTCTCTAAACACTCATACTCCAACGACATCACGAACGGTGACTACCCAACTTTGTTGTCCGATCACAAACATAAGTCAGAGAATCTTCTCATTATAACCCAGTTCCAAACATCTTCGATCGAGGCTGGTTTCACTCTCTCGAAACAGAGTCACGAACATGACCGCTGTCAAGATTCACCCCGGATTTCATCCTGAAATCTAGAGTAAATCTTGTGGGAACCACCTCAAAGAAGATGCTATCGAAAAATCGATATAACCTCTATTGAAAATAGACAATCCTTACCTAATCAAAATCCCAAAACACTTCTATAATTAAGATCCAACCTTAACTCTTGCAGTCACCATGCTCCCATATTAAACAAACTCCGTCATAAACCATAACTCAGCAAGTAGTTTCACAAGTTTCAGAAATTAAAATACAATCCCGAAATAGTTAGACATGTCTAATAGTCCAGAGCATTCTAAAGAAAATGACCGATATAGATACAATAAGTTAATGGGTAACCTAACAAAAATGTGTAGCAGCGGAAGTGTACTATGTCTCAACTCCTACTAAGTCGAATCACGATATGCAAACTGGGAATTTAAATCAGAAGAGCCCAGGGGAAAAAAATTTCAGAAAACTACATTAGAGTGAGTGAACCAAAAATAATCTTACAAAAAACAATGGAAATTAATACAACGAAAAATATTTAATACTTTCCCAATTTCTTTATTAATCCAAAAAGCAAGCATTTGATCATTTTGAATTAAAATATAGAATACTCATAACATATTTTCCGAAAATATATTTCAATTATGAGATCTTATAAGCGAACTTACAAATCTGAAATATATATATATATATCTACACACACAATCATTTTCAGATACAGACCTCCTTATTTATTCAAAATGTACGAATTTCCTTAATTGACATACTTTTCGATCATATTTTCTCATCTCAACCATTCATCTTTTAGGTATATATGAGTAGATCATCTCTACAAAATTTTAGCCAAATTGATAATCATTAAGGTATTCAAAATTGTGAATTACATGAACGGTTCCTGTTGAACAGATTTGGTTCATTCATTGTAATCATATAGTTTTGATACCTTAATGATTATCAATTTGGCTAAAAATTTGTAGAGATGATCTACTCATATATACCTACAATGTGAATGATTAAGATGAAAAAATATGATTTAAAAGTGGGTCAATTAAAAAATCCTTACCTTTTGAATAAATAAGGATATTTGGACATGATAATATATATATATATATACACACACACTTAAAATCAAACATCGTCAACATATCGATCAATCTTCAATGTCAAACATCAACGACTTCCTTACACTCACGTATGACATTCTAGACAAATCTACAACCACACACCCACGACTACACCAATTAACACATCTATTTACGAACACATAACTACATCGACACTCCCACGTCTCACACATACTACTAGACCAATGACTTTATCGACAAGCCTACCGCCACACACTCTCAACTACCCCAACCCTCGTATGAACTCACCCATGACCACATCAACAACTCTACCGAACTCACAAGACCACACCGACACTCCTATATGCACACACCAGTACATCCCCTCTCTTCTGGTGCCACCAGTGCATCCCCTCTCTCGTGGTATCTAACTCCTGGGGCCCACTAGTACATCTATTCTAATGGCCCGACACATCTATATAGCAACCAGTACATCCCCTCTTCTGGTGCTACGTACCTAAGAGACAACTAGTTCATCCCCTCTCTTCTAGTGTCTCGACTCACAACACTATATAATAATCATCTCCATATCACTACTCAAAACATCACAAGTTCATAAGTCACATATCACCATGCAATAACCAAAACATTTCTGAAATCACAGACGCATGCATATAAACCAATCGAAATAGCAATAACAATTAAAGAAATAATTATATTTCCGAATGAAATCGCATGCATTAATCTTTAAAAAAAAAGTCCACTCACAGTGTGTATAACTAGAAATGCCAAGTGTGAGGATCCTCGTCAAGGGAAGCGTCCGAGCGTCGACCTAAACCAAACGACAAATTCATAAACATTAATTTGAAAATAGCCAAACTTTGGAATCTCCCATGAATCCCATATGTTAACCAAAATCGACAAATAGTATGTCGAATGGATTCATATCAAAAAGCTCTACCTAACGAGCTATGAAAAGTCACCGGAAGCGGCGGCACGCGCCCAACACGCGCCGCCAGCAGTGGCGACGGCCTCCACTGCCGACCACCACCGATGGCCACCAAAATTTGACAGAATATTCCTCTCGCCAATCCAAACAACTTTCCTAACTACCACCAAGATCAATTTTAACTGTAAGTAGGGAAATTACCTCAAGAAGTAAAATTTCCAAATCACAAACCCTAGAACTCCAACTCACTGATTCTTCTCACCTGAAACGAAATGGTTTGATTCCATCTAGGACAAAGATACACAGGTGAAGACCTTCAAAACCATAAATAGAGCTCTCGGATTGATGACCGGAGGAGGGAGATATTCCGGCAAAAACTCCTCACTGTGCAGTCGGGCTTCCAGCTGAGATGCCCTTCAAAGGGCGGCGTTAAGGACTCGATCCCCAACCTAGAAAGAAGGAGGAGACGACGGCGGATCGATGGAGACCGTCGCGGCGGTCTGTGCTGGCTGGACGGCGGCGATCGGAGGCGGTGAACTCACCGCATAGGGAGAGGAAGAAGAAACTCAGGAAAGAGAAAAGAGAGAAGAGTTGAGTTGTTCCACTTGTTTCCCGATCCGGAAATTTCTTAAAATGGAAGTTTCTCGTTTAACCGAAAGTTTCTCTTTTAAAATTAGTTTCTCTTAAAATAAAAGGTAATCTTAATATAAAAAAAATTACCTCTTGTTAAAGGAGAAAAAATAACGAGAATAACGGTCTAATCATTCATTGATAGAAATGCCTATTTATAGGCATTACATAGAGTCTCCCAAATGATCTAGAAGTTCTACCAACTGTAATCTAATCTAATAAGAAAACTTGATTAACCAATCATACATGTATTAGGGCAAGACACATAACAGAAGGATGAAAATATAATTTCTTTAAACACCTCTTTTATTTACCAGCTTTTAACCTACTTTCTAAAACAAACGTAAATTAAGTTTAGTCATGACACTGTCAGGTTCGGCAAGTCTCTCGTCTTTTTTGTCATCGGAAAATCTGAAGAGCCCCTTAATGTTATTTTCCATGAGCAAGAGTTATCAGAGGATGATGCGAGAGAGAGAATCAAACTGTAGAAATGATTTTCATTGCTGATGACAGTTAATTAGTTATTTTACCTATTTATCTTTTATATTTGAATTATTTGGCTAAGGTAATGCCACGACACCAATGGCGTACTATACTGCTGGCGTAGTCCAGCGCTTCGTATGTATTGGAGATGCTCACTAGATGTCTGCATTCTGCAAAAAGACAAAATGTTTACACAGGAATAGTATTATTTATAGAGAGCCGCTACTGATTAGGGTGGAAGCAACATCAATCTTGGTGCCAAAGACTTATCAGAGCGAGGCTGCTGTTATCCCAAAATCAAGGAGAAAACATGTCTGTAACACTCAACAGCGGGTTCAAAATGCCGGTTCTCGGTCTTGGCGTTTGGCGCATGGAAGGAAAAGAAATCAGAGACCTCATCATTAATTCCATCAACATTGGTTATCGCCATTTCGACTGCGCTGGTATCTCATTTCCTCTCTGTTTTGTCTCAGAATTCACTCAGTTTGCTTCCATATTCATCTGTTGTTCTTGTCGGTAATCTTGTGTTTTTTTTCTTTCTTGTTTCTGGGTAATCTGTTGCCTTGACTTTTATATCTGGGTCTATCCCATTTAGAGAGTTTGAACAGGGTTTTACGAGTTAGACCGTGAAGTGGTTCAGTTAATTTTACTATTCTAGCAGGTCCTTAGTTCCCACTTGAGTTGTTTACGTGTGATAGGATTTGAGACCAAAATGCTCTCTAAAGGGTGGTTGCAATTACCACCAGACAAGCTAATGGCAGTGGCAGCTGCTTTTAGTTTGTTTTCCCTTGTTCAGACTGTATTGAACCTCTTGTACTGGTATTTTCACCCTGTTATGTGGCTGAATTGGTGAATTCATGTATTTTTGGGTTAGTCAAATAAAGCTTTGGGAAGTACTCTGACCTTGTTTTGCATTCCACCAACCTATCTCATACATACATGTGATGTGTTATCTATCCAATTCGTCGAGTGGACTTTGCACTTGAAGATGTAAATATTTAGTTACCAGTGTCCCCATAATGTATTTGTTGCTAGTATTGCAAGTTAACTTTTGGATGTATGTAATTTACATTGACATAATAATTCAGCTGATTACAAGAATGAGTCAGAAGTTGGAGACGCACTGGCAGAAGCAATTTCGACTGGGCTTGTTAAGCGAGAGGATCTCTTCATCACCACCAAGGCTAGTTTAATTTTCAATCAAGAGTAGTGTTAATCTGCTTGAGTTGGTATCCATGCTCTAGAATATAACGTTTTTGTTCATGTTTCTGCATCCATAATGCAGCTTTGGAATTCAGATCATGGACATGTTGTGGAGGCGTGTAAAGACAGTCTAAAGAAGCTTCGGTTGGATTATCTAGATCTGTATCTTGTTCACTTTCCTGTTGCTACGAAGCACACTGGTGAGTTATGTCCTCAAATGTGAACTGCATAGTTTAAAAATCTGTGTTTTTCTCATCCTCTTCTGTGTTTTAAATTCAATACTGCACCAGTTTATGTCCTCAAATGTGAACTTCATAGCTTAAAAATCTGTTTTAGATTAGGACTATGGTATTAATAAAATTTGAAAGTTAGAAGATTAGTAAAGCAAATTGCTATAAATCGGTCTACCAAGCTTGGATGGTGTTTTCATGGAAGTCATGTTCTCATTCTGTAGACAGTAACACATTGCTTATCTCCCAATGTCACTGAAGTCAAATGAGTGTACTACAGTTTGTAGAGTCATGTACATCCAAGTTGTAATATCAAGTTATAAAACACACCAGAAAATATATACACTGAAGCATAAATTATATTTAACGCCTGAAATAATCGAATAATATGCCCTGATACAGTTTCATGTTCTCTTATAAAACAATCTTAAGAAATTTAAGGACGTGCTGACAGCCACAGTGAGTCTGATTAGGGAGGGCAAGAGAAGCTATTAAGAGAGGTTAATGAGTGCAGTACAGGATATTTTTGGGCAATGGAGTTGTAGGAGACAAATCAATATGGGGATTGCTTAATAATACTTCTTTTGGGAAGGTTCAATTACTCCAGTAAGGCTGTAAGCCAATTCCACTGCATCAGACACAACTTTATTTTCTTAATTCATTGTGATGGTTAACACAGTATTGGCCATTTCTGAAACTAGTAAGTCTCGAATATCGGTAGCTGTAGATTATTAAAACAAAGAGAAACTATTGATCATTATACTGATCTGGTTTTCTGAACTATTTTCTTTTTAGTTTTCATGTGTTTTCATTTACATAAATGCAGGAGTTGGTGCAACTGGCAGTGCTTTGGATGAGGAAGGGGTGCTAGAGATAGACACAACCATTTCTCTAGAAACTACTTGGCATGCTATGGAAGATCTGGTTTCTCTGGGTTTAGTTCGTAGTATTGGGATCAGGTGAGCTTGATTGTATTAGTTGATGTGGGGAAGGGTTAAATGTTCTTTATCCTTGTGTCTGTTCGTTAGTACTGATGCACATGCTTTGCTGATCAACTTATGAGTATGTGGAATAGAATTAGGAATTATATGGAAATACCTGTAGGACATACCTGTAGATAGTTTTCCAATAAGCTTCATTCTATGAGCCGTGCCACATTATCGTATTTTGTTTTATGCACATTAGTGTTTAGAAACGGCTACTATCAAATGAGTCACAGAAGTATGAGTAGCAACTTTGCATGCACCTTAACACATAAAATGATATGGTGAAGCGCCTCTGAGTAAACCGTCATATCACTTTGTTCTTGCTATCTGACCCTATTGTAACTTGTAAGTAAGGATTGTTATTGTACTACCTGGAATTCAGATTTTGGGTAAATGTAAATATTATATGTTGTTTTTATCTCCTGAGGAAAATATATGCCATGAGCCTTGGTATCCTAGCTTTTGAGTTTTATTAATTTGGCGATGCTTTTGAATTTGAACTGTGCTCTGATGGAAAAATTAAATGCAGCAACTACGACATCTTTCTCACTAGAGATTGCTTAGCCTATTCCAAAGTGAAGCCTGCTGTGAATCAGATTGAAACTCACCCATACTTCCAGCGTGATTCTCTTGTCAAATTCTGTCTGAAGCATGGCATCTCTGTCACAGCCCACACTCCACTGGGAGGTGCTGCGGCCAACACTGAATGGTTTGGCTCAGTTTCAGCTCTGGATGATCCAGTTCTCAAGGTAAGTTATCTATCTATCACATGCATGAATAACTAGTTTTATGTTGAATTTCCAGGAATGATAGAGAGGTTATCATTTACAGTTACAATTACAATGGTCTTAACAATCAATTTGTCTGTCAGAATCTTGCTGAGAAATACAAAAAGACAGTAGCCCAGGTTGTTCTTCGATGGGGCATTCAACGCAACATGGTTGTAATCCCGAAGACATCAAAACTCGAGAGATTGAAAGAGAATTTTCAAGTCTTTGACTTTGAGATTTCAAAAGAGGACATGGACCTGATTAAAAAGGTGGACAAGAATCTCCGGACCAATCAACCTGCGAAGTTTTGGGGCGTTGATCTATATGCTTAGGTTTTCTATAATTCTACTTTCTACCCATGAGAGTAATCCCTTGTGCTCGCTAAGAATAAACGAGTGCTGTGCTTTTAAACTTTAGACTGATGTAAATCACTCTTCGAGGCTCAAAAGATGTAATATGACAATGAACTGACTCTTTCTAATGTGGTTGTTGGCCGTTTATTTAGTTTATGGTTTTGATCCTTGCTCGTCTCAAAATTACTATTCAACCTTTCTATGCCGTCTTTAGGAAACATGTCAACTAGAGTTCTAATCTTCTAATGAGGATTGTTAAGTTGATGAATGGTTTGAGACTTCATCGTTTCACTCTTTTTTCGATCGCATATTCATATCTCGATCTTTTAATTTAGAGATATACTATATATGAATATATTATTTTTACAAATTTTCATTAAAATTGAAAATCGTTAAGACATTTATAAATGTGATTTACCAATTATAAACTTGAACGGCTCATGTTTGACAGATTTGGATTGTCCATTGATTTGATTTAGTTCGATTCTTTAACAATCATCAAATTTGGTTGAAAATTTGTATAAGTTATCTACTTATATAAACTTAAAAACTGAACGGTTGAGATGGAATGTGATTGAAAAGTGAGTGTTATAAATCATTAATGAAAAAGTTTTCAACTAATCATCAACTTAATGATCATCATTAGAACCCCTCCCAGTTTAGACAATCCACATTTTAGTAAAGCTTTTGAAAGTTTTATTTTTTTTAAAAAATCATAAAAAGAACGTCAGGCTTTATGTGTATTAATAAAATGTTGGAGAACAATATGAATACGATTAGCTTGTAAAGGCTATGTAAGAATTGAATCATGGAAGCTCACCTAAGCAAAATCTATGTTCCTAACCCTAGAGTGAAGCTCACCTAGTAAGCAAGACATGGTACATAAGGTTTGGTGGGTCGACGGTGGAATTCACTAGCAGCTAGTCGGAGACAGATTGTCAGGACCCACCCCGAATTTCATCCTGAAACCTGAAGTAAATCCTGCGGTGTCCACCTCCAAGGAAAATTTACCAACAACTTGGCATAACCTCTTTTGAAAATGAACAACCCTTCCTAAATAAAACACATGCAAACACTTAAAAAAAATCAACTCCAACCTTATAAACTCCTGGAGCCTTCGTGCTCCCCACAAATCATAACATCTCCCAATTTAACTATTAGACTAAATATAATATCACAACAAACAATTCATTGGTTCAGAGCGACTCTAATAAGGAAGGAAGAAAACAGAATAAACAAATAAGCGGAAGCTATATGATGGACTATGCCTCGACTTTGTGTACGCCCGACCTCAACTAAGTTAACCTGTAAACTGGGCATTTAAAACCGAAGGGCCCAGGGGAAAAAATTTGAAAACGTTAGAGTGAGTGGACAAAAAATAAAGTTAAAAGAATCGAACAAATAACTAAGACTTTATGTTTTCCCATTTTAATCTCCTCAGGAAAATTTCGATGCACGCAGTAAATAGAGAAACTTTTAACTCAAAAAAATATCGAGTCTCTCAAGCTCTAGTAAAAATCATTATGTATTTACACACGCTCATACCCCCTATATAAATTTATGGATTTAAAGAAATTTATATAGGGCTACTACGCTCACGTCTAATGCTCATGTCACACCATAATGCAATTCTTCACTGCGTCATTAAGGTGGACAGACGGGTGTATATATACGTGTTCATACCGCCTATATGAATTAAACACTCATATAGGGCTACTACGTTTGCGTCTCACGCTCACGTCACGTCACATCATAATAGCGGCTAACTGCTATACCATTAAGGCAGACAGACACGTATAGCTAGCTAGCATTTATATATATACTCTCCTCATAAATATACATATATATACGCCGAAAATCCCATTTTCGGAAATTCTCAAAGTAGTGAAGTTAATAAATAAAATAAGAACATTTACCTCTGAAACAGAAAATATCTCATAAGAGGAAAACAAATTCCACAAATTAATGACCAATAAAATCATTCCTTTAAAATAAATCTATGCATGCATTTAATTTAAAAGACATGTCCACTCACAGTATTAGGCTTAAACTTTCCAATGCTCGGAATACTCCTCGAGTGCTGCCTCCAACTATTCACCCTCTCTAGCCAATTCCCACATCTGATGATAAACAGCAGAACAGATCGATCAGACCAGACCCCAATAATTATCGATTCGACTACTTCCTAGTTTGACTAGGATTCCTGAGTTGACCATAATTGATCAAGTTTGACCAATTGATTTAGAGTTTGCCAACTAACGATGTTTCGACATTTTCCAGTTTAACCTTCGACTTAACAATTCGGGTCATTAATCTAATGCCCTACTAATCGTTAACATTTAGGCGTTGATTAAATAGATCGTTTTGGAGAACCTTGATTTTGATTAAACAAACCAATGTAATTTCAAGGACTCAAATATCTAAAAAGGGCACCCAAAAAGGGTTTCCAAAAAGGGAAAGTTTCCCAAAATAGAAACTTTCGTAACTTGATAATTTTTCCGATTACAACTCAAACTTTCCTATTTTTGAAATGATACACAACGAAAAGGAAACATCAATCACTACCTCCATCGCTTCTGCCAGATCCGCCCCTTGCCGGAATATTCTACCGGATTCTGGCCACTTGCTAGAAAATGGTCATAGTCTCCCCGTATTCTTCAAAGCACCAAGTTCTCAGACATTCATGCAACCAAAACCCAATATTAATCACCAATCAACCATACCACAAAACACAGTAGCATTACAATCACCAAACCGAGCAGAAACCTAGAGATTCCTCACCTTGCTAAAAACCTCACTAGACTGAGTTCACTCTCAGCCTAAACCGCTGCTGTTAACCATGACCTTCAACAGCACTCGAGCTCACAAACGTCTCCAACACCACAATAGCAGCACCCTAAGCTTCTGCCTCAATCCCAAATCAACGTAGCTACTCCAACAATTCTTCCAAATGGTGTCTAAGCCTCATACGAAGATCGTAGGACTCGGTGGAGCTCTCGGAACCCGTCACCGGAAAACCACGATCAAAACCTAGAAAAGGCAGAATTAGGGATTTCCAATTTGGAGCTCGATTGAAGAAAAGAAAGGCACCTGAATGCGAGGAAGGAAGAGAGGAAGCTAACTCTACCATCTACTCGTCAAGTTGTGGCCAAACTTGAGGACTTGCCGAAAACGGTCAAGGCTTCTCTCCCTCGATTTGGCTTTGGATCGAACTGCACGTGAGTTTCATGGACTAGGTTAGATAGAGGAGAAAGAGAGGAGTGATTTGGTGGTGGTTTTGCGGTGGGAGGTGGCAGGAGTCATCGCCGCTGCGCCGGAGAAAGCGAACGACGAGCGAGAGAAAATAGAGAGAAGGAGATGGACTCGGTTGGGCTCGGTCAAACCCAAGTGGGGTTCTTTGACCGGGTCTAACCAGTCTTCCCCTGTTTAACAAAAGAAATGTGATCGATGATTAAAGATCAAGGACCCATATTCTTCAATAAATCTTAGAAAATAACTCGAAGCTCCTAAAAATAATCCGAGGACATTGGTGGACTCATATTGTCGCATGCTACGACATCGGGGCTTTAAAAAAAAGAATTTAGCATTTGAGAAAAACTCGAAAATAAACTTGAGCATTAACTTACTAAGTTACCGAGCACGGTTAAATTCCTCAGTAACTCGTAGAAAACCTGGTAAATTGGTAAAATTAGGTCCGGGGTGTTACACAGATCCCTACTGAAACCCTAACCCTAGCTTTCGTAAGGGCCGGTGTAGCGTGTGACACCCCTAACATTCAACCTAACTTATTTTTCTTCATTGTCTTGGTGAATCCTTTTCAAGGTGGAGGGTGTTTAATTCCTACCTCACCTTCGGTGCAGTTTGCTTTAACCTTGCAGCTGGCTAGGTTCAAGTCGCCTCCTCCCCTATCGGTGGCAGTGGTAGCTTCCGAGTTTCCATTCTTGGCTGTAGTGTTTCCTCCATATAAGGCTGAAATGGGTACAATGACATTCACATGCATGGTCGGCACTTGGGTCGACTCCTTGGTTATTTCAGCAGATTTTCCATAACCACTTCCGGTTATTATTTCTAAGACATACCCATAAGTGTTAATTAGTATAACCACTTATTTCTGAAGGCAACATATCATCAACTACAAATTTTGTAAGTCAACATAATCTGTGTAGGCAACAAATTCCGTTTAGGCTACCAAAAATATAATTGTTCACCAATATATGCAATACCTATAATTTGTCTTAAGATTGTAACAATAAGGGTTTAGATATTGCAAATATATATATTCATATAAATTCAATTTATAATTAAACAATAATTATAAATAATGAAATGATGAACATGAAAGCAATTACTATGAACAACTTTTGTTACCACTGTTGATTGAAGGAGAAGTGAAATTTGTGGAAGCGAAATGAGTGTTTTGGAACACTTAAAACGAAGAACACAAATATCGTTTTATGTTACCAACTCGGATGTAGGACCAGAGGAAAGTGTTGAAGTCAGGTTGTGTGTCTCACACACTTTCCTTAAGACAAATTATGCCTCCTCTACCAGTGCAGAAGGCTTGATGACACTTGTCTCCCAAAATACAACGACTACTTGTGCTTTGGAGCTGCACTGCTGCCAAAAATACTCAACGAACTAGTAGTACCATTTTTCTGTCACCAGAAAGGTAAAACTAAAGAGAGAATAACTCTTTTAGAGGAGGAGATGATTATCGAGAAGGTGTTTCGAATGTGTTTAGAACAAAGGAAGTGTCACCTATTTATACATGTAGGAATGTGATCACCACTTGAATGTCATGAATCCATTTTCATGAGTTACAACCTTTCACATACCAACCCTTGACATTTTTTGATAAGTTACAACTTTTAACATGCTAACCTTTGTCATTCTTTAGTTACAAAATTCAATCATCATTGAACTTGTTGTTACAAAATCCAAAGGTTATGTAGTTGTTACAAATTCCAAAATTCTAAAAGTGAGTGAAATGTGAAAAGTCCAAAAATCGTTTCACATAATTATTAGAGACATTAACATTGTGTAGTGTGGAATCCAAGTAGGGCTGGGCATGGGACGGGATGGGACGGGATTGGGGTCATCCCACGTCCCGTCCCGGTTGTTACACACGGGACGGGATCGGGACGGGCCTTGCATTTTTTAGAATGAATCCCGCCGGGCCTAATCCCGGATGGGACGGGACGGGATCGGGATGGGACGGGCTCAATCCCGCCACAAAACTGAAAACAGAAAAGAAGAAAAACCTGCTTACATTCATAACTTACATGCATCAATCCATGATCTGATTACAATTACACAACCTGCTTACATTCATAAGTCACAATCCATAACCTAATGATACCAAACATAACAAGAATAACATCCATAATCTGTTACACAAGTTCACATATCATAAGTTTAACAAGAAAAGAAGAAAATTAAAAACATAGCAATACAAGATTACAAGCTGCTCCAAAACAGAATTAAACATTGATCACTCCAATTGCAACGGACTTCCCCTTCCCTTTCGCTTTTGGAGCTGGAGGTGGACAATTGTTCTTGCTTGAAGCAGTGCTCTCATGCTCTGCAAGTGAAAAAGAGTTAGTCTGGTGCGCATATAAAAATAGCCAAAATGTGTAAACTATAAACACTTCAATAATTATACCTCGCTCGACATCATAATAAAACTCCATGTTTTCAATTGTTGGTTCATCAATATCCTCAACAACCTCTGCAATATCATCTCGTAGCATCCAGTTCTGCATGCAAATAAGTCCCTCTACTGATTTAGGAGTCAATGAACTCCTAAAAGGATCAATAACTCTGCCCCCTGTTGAAAAACACGACTCAGAGGCCACTGTTGAGGTCTGAATGGCAAGAACATCCCTTGCTATTGCTGCTAAGACTGGATACTTGCAGCCATTAACCTTCCACCAACACAGGATGTCAAACTGATCTTCTTCATCAGTTGGATCTAATGGAGCATCCAAGTATTGATCAACTTCATGAGCTGCAACTGCCTCATCATTTTCTTGCACAATCTTCTTCCAATTACTTAGTCAGTTGGATCTACTAGTACTGCTTCTACTTGTGATGGTGCTAGAAGAAGAGGTTGGAGATTGTGGCCTCTGCATGTGTACACCTCCATCTACATGAACAACATACTAAGAAAAAAAGAAGGCAGAAATTAAAGATCAGATATATACAAAATACTGAAAATAGAAGCATGTTACTTGCAAAACTAGCTATGAAGAACACGGGTAATCAATATATACCTCATCATATAGAGCCATAAGAAGGCCTTTAATCGCATTGGTTCTCCTCGTCACCTCATCAGCACGCAGCTTCTCTTCTGTATACAAGTGAGTCACATTCTTCAATTTAAATCTTGCATCAAGAACTAGTCCAACGATCAACATGTTGTTAAGATCCCCAAAAGAGCCAAAATACTTCATCCACCTGCTTCTCATATTGCCTGCCATCTCTTGCAATGTCTTTTCTGTTTCTGATCCAGTTGCCAACTCCGGTGCCACAAACAAGCTTTTTATGTTATTTTCCATGTCAATAACATCGGCGAAAACAGTATGCACAGTAGGGTGCAGTGATGCACTATTCCTTAGAGTCACTTCATAGAAAAGTCTTAAAAAGTCAACAAACATCTTAGCCTTCAACCAATCTTCTTCTTCCGGAGGTCCCACCCTAACTCTCTTATTGTTGCTTGGTAATAACACTCCATCTTCATCAAATTCTTCTTCTGGCTCTTTAAAGTAATTCCCAAAATTCGATTCATCATCTTCAGCCATTACTAAAAATGCTTGTTTGAACCTTAGAGCCGCTTCCAACATCAAAAAGGTGCGGTTCCACCTTGTTGGGACATCCATACAAACAAGTCCCTTGCATCCTAGCTTCTCTCGCTCTACAACCTTCTTAAAAATCTCTAATCTATTTGGAGAAGATCTCACAAACTTCACACAATTTCTAATTGCCAACACTGATTTTTGTAGCCTCTTCAAACCATGCCCCACAATTAAATTAGTGATGTGAGCAGTGCATCTAACATGCATATATTTTCCATTTAAAACCTGTTGATAAGATGCTGACTTGCTCATCTTAGCAACAAGCCACTCTAAAGCAGATTTGTTTGCAGCAGCATTATCAACAGTAATGCACATCACTTTCTCAATCCCCCACTGCACCAAGCAAGACTCAATAAGCTTCCCTATAGTTGGCCCTTGGTGATTCTGAATAACACAAAAATTAATGATCCTCTTGTGCATTTTCCAGTCTACGTCGACAAAATGGGTAGTAAGCACCATGTAATTGATATTTTGAACACTGGTCCAAGTGTCAGTTGTAAGACTCAACCTATACATCTTTAGGATCTTCTTCAACTCTATTTTTTGGGTGTCATACATACCTAGAAAGGCTCTACACAACTTCCTTCTACTTGGAACATCAAACAGAGGACACACTTTTGAACAAAATCTGCCGAACCCTTTCTTCTCCACAAAGCTAAAAGGCAACTCATCAATGACAATCATCTCCACACAAGCTTCCAAATAATCAACTTGGCTATAAGCAACCGTTGTCAATTTATTTGTCTTAGACTTATCCCCAGTAAAAACCTTTTGTGACTTATCAACCGCACGTGGAAAATACCTACAGTTGTGATTGATATGCCTAAGCAAACCAGAAGTGCCACTCCTACTCTCAACTGAAAAGTCCCCAATCTTTCCCCTAGGACAGAATATGCAATGAGCCCTTCTATGAACTACCTCAACTATGTTTCCCTTCTCGTCTTTTACTTTCTCAATTTTGTCATACTCTTTAAAATACTCCCATACAGAACTAGATCGTTTCGTACTTGATGCAGATACAGTAGGAGTCTCACCACCCTCACCTACAGATGCAACAGGTGCCTCATCTTCAGATGCAGCAGGAGCCTCACTTACAGATACAACAGGGCCACTTGAAGGAGTCTGAATTAGACTCGGATTAGCAGGGACTGATGTCGTTGGAGGAGATTGTGATCCGACTGATGTCGCTGTTGAAACATCCTGAAGGCCAGAAGCAGAGCTTCGTGGTCGAACAATTGCTTTCTTCCCTCTAGCCATTGTTTTTCCTATGGAACGTGCAATATAAGGTCATCTATTAGAATTCAGATCGAAAACCAATTAGTTGACATATTTCACTTCACACAAATCAAACACTTCGATTTCACACAAACCAACAAGAACTATATACAACTGCTTCATACATTTCGATTCCATTTCTCACAGTTCAATCAACAAATCAAACATGAAAACAGATACATAGACATGTACACCTGCTGCATATCTTCTTCTACCAGACAAATGTATTTCAATGATGTGATGAAATTAAACACAAAGTTCAAATCCTAGTAATCAGAAGTTCATAGGTAAGTTTATTTCTCAGAGATTAGAGAGAGAGAGAGAGAGTTACAGTTGAAGGATCGGATAACAGCAGCTTGAGGCGAGAAGCGGATGGAGGTTGCAAATCGGGTTGAGCGAGCAACGGATGGAGGTTGCAGATCGGGTTGAGGCGAGCAGAGGTCACCGATTGCGTCAGCTTGAGGAGAGCAGCGGGAGGTTGAGAGTGAGGGTCAAAGCAGAGTGAGGAGAGGAGAGGAGAGGAAGCAGAGAGAGGAAAGGAGACTCGAAGCTGAATAAGGAGGCTGAGTAAGTTTTGTTCAATGTTCGGTATTAGGGCACTTCCATCAACGGTGAGATATAATAAATTTAATAATTAACGGTCAAGATTAATTATTCACTGTTTATACGGGACGGGACGGGCCTGACGGGACGGGAAATTTCAGTCCCGCGTCCCGTCCCATTATTTCTCTAACGGGACGGGACGGGACGGGACGGGACGAGTGTTTTTAGATTCAAATCCCGCCGGGATCGGGACGGGACCGGGACGGGACCGGGATTTGCGGGATTTGTGCCCACCCCTACATCCAAGTATTATAAGTAGTCTCTTATTTAGAAAGAAATTCTGATGATGGTTGTGAGGTACTGAGGGTGTGAATTGAGAAAGGTGCACATGCAAGGGTTAAAAGGGTTCGGGTTTGGATTATAAACTTGAGTGAAACACATAGTAATTTGACCGTAGACAGTGTTATAATATCCAGACCAAAATAAATAAAATAATAATGAAAATAATATGAAAGGTTTCATGAGTTACATAACTTACATTAGTTACACAAATGTTACATGAGTTACACAAGGTTACATAATGCACGCAAAACTAAATTTGCATTATTTTCATGCACTTGATCATCGTCTGAATATATATCACCAATTGCTTCATGTTCTTGTCGACTAGGTAAATTGCCATCCAATTCTGCCTCTAGCTCCAACAAATTAGACTCCACCAAAGTTGATGATTGTTTATCCTTTGCACATTTTGCTACAATTCTTTGTGCCATATGCGACAAGTGACTATATTAAAGAGCTGAAGATGCGCTACGATCATTTAAATTTGCTTCCTCATGACAATGAAAATGAATTCCCTTTCTAGCATCTCGTCTCCATCGTTTTAAGTAGTACTTAGATGGTAATGTTGACAAGCCTAACTCACGGAATAATTTTAGCATGTGTGCACAAAGAAACCCTTCAAACTGAAATCTCTTACAACTACAATTAAATTGACTGATTTGAAGGTGACTAACCTTCTCAAGTTTGGATTTCCTGGTCTTTGAACCACATATGATTCTATTATCGCGTCATCAATCCCTCTTTCTACAATCAAGTCCAAACATTTTTGATACTCTTCTTGGAAGCAACTGAAACTGGCTTTCGTGTACAACCTTACTGCTTCACCGTCCACCTTGCAATTGGACAAAAGTTTTGGCTTTCTTTGTGTAGTTGCAAGTTCTGCAAGTCTCTCCTTCTCTCTTCGTTCAACTAAAGCATGCTCATAGTGTACGACCCATTCACATAGAATAACGTTCTTAGAACAGAACTTTTTCAAAGTCTTGTTTATGCTTTCACTTCTCTATGTTGTTGTCATACCTGCAAAATAAATGCATGCAACATGCTTGAGTTCAATTTCACTAAATTTTAGAAATGGTAATTCGATAGGTGATCTCTAACAAAGTAAATGATTTGTAAAGTCTATATTCTAAGGACCTAAATGTACTATATTTTTCTACAGGTGATAGTATAAAGGACAATAGTAAATTGCAGAGCACTACTACACAAGAATGCAATCACCACAAACATAGAGAACAAAATTTAGTTGATTGATAAGGTACAAACCCCAGTATGCTTGATCAATCTTATAACAAAATAACTGAACAAAAATAATTGAAGGAAAAAATAGGTTGTCATACCTGCACAAAAACTTGACCGACCATAGATTTGTGCCCATTTCTCACACAATTCATTCAAGTCTTTTAGCCAGTCATTTTCTGTCAGATCATAATAATCAAATAGATCTTTCCAACTTGATTCAAACTCTTCAACACTCTCTGGATCGTATACACACCTTTTGAAATCTTGTGAAAACATCGAAAACTTCTCAAATACTTGATTCAAGTGTTTTGCAACGTTTTGATATATGTGCCACAAACAAAGGCGGTGGTGAGACTTAGCTAGTACTTCCCTAATTGCATTAGCAATTGATGCAGCTTGATCTGTAAATATAGTCTTTGGTTTTTTTCCTCCCATAGCTTCTAGGAAGACATCAAAGAACCATTTGCAATTTTGCATGCCTCTGATGTCTCCCCATCTAATAAACCACAACCAAATAGGATTGTTGGACCATGGTGATTAACTCCAACAATTGGAGCACAAACCATACCATACTTGTTGGTTTTAAAGCACAAATCACCTCGTTGTCACATGTGAAGTCTCTTTATCTGCATGGAATTGGGCTGCTTCTATGTTTAGGCTATCTTTTTGGTGATTATTATATTGCTACCCTTTTAGTTTCCTCTAAGCTCTTATGGTACATATTGATATGTAATTTATTTTGGAGCTTATGGATGGAGCGAAATAGATTAAAGCATGATGTGGATGGGTTTAAGGAGGTCCTCTTTAAGCAGAAACTAATATTGGCAGTCTCTTAACCCCCAGTCTATTCCTATATTTGATTTGTTGGGTCTTTCGCCTTTAAGGCCTACGGCCCCTAGAGTTGTTCATGTTTTATGGCAGCCTCCTCCTATACACTGGGTGAAGGTGAACACAGACGAATCATTTTGTGATCAGGCTTACTCAGGTTATGGCGGTATTTTCAGAAATCATAAGGCATCTTTTCTAGGTGCTTTTGCAGCTTGTGCTCATGTGTTTAGTGCGATTGATGCTAAGATGTTAGCAGTCATCGAGGTAGTGCACATTGCCTGGGCTAATCAGTGGCACAATCTTTGGTTAGAGGTTGATTCGTTGTTATTGTTAACGTACTTCAATGTGCTTTTGTCAGTTCCATGGCGATTGCGTATAGCTTGGGGAAATTGCATGCATACTGCTCACCAAATGAATATTCACACTCACATATATATAGGGAAGGTAACTCGGTTGCTGATAAGCTAGCTAATTATGGTGCAAATTCAGAGGGTTCTTCTTGGTGGGATTCTTTACCACCTTTCCTACACTTGTTGTAATACCCTCGATTTTCATTTTATTTTTCTTGTATTATTCCTATATTTAATGAAGGATTATTTATGGAAATTCTTTAGTTTGTGCGAAAGTTTTGGGAGTAATTTTTAAGGTACTTTAACTTTTAAGAGGCCCAAAAGTTGACTTTATTTTCCGTAAGTTATCATCGAAAACTTCCTTCATGAAAGTTGTAGAGCTCGTCGATACGAGTTCGTAGACATGCGGCACACCTGAAACGGAGATAGTATGAGAAAGTTATGATCAAAGGAAGTTAGTTTCTGGGTTTGGAAACTGTATAAGTAAAAAAATGTGGGAGAATTATTTTTGGAACCATCTTTGGGTGACTATTTCTTATTCAACCTATAACCCATTTAAATTATCCAATTTAAATTGGCTAAATAAAATGGTGAAAAACACAATTTTTCCAACAACAAGTCCCATCTTCAATCTCAAAGGAGAAGGGTCTGCCACACTCTAAGATCCCGCCGCCGCCCATCTCCTTATTTTTATTACACACCAGCTCTCACATGCATAGTTCTTACATATTGAAGATCAAGTGACATTAGCCAAACAAATAGTTGAACAAAATATACCAAGTCAGATGCTTGTCGTAGTTGTTGCAGAAACAACTTTATTAATAATTTGTTTAAATTAACATTGCAGAAGTAGTAGGGGAAAAAAAATTGCAGAAGTAATTTCTGCGCCTAATTAGCATACAAATGGAATAATGGAACACCGATTACTGGGGTAATTTTCAAATTTTCGAAGGTACCACCTATGTGTTTCTGCTGCTGCAAATGTAAGTTAGACACCTGAAACATAGCCAGTAAGAGAGTTGAGTGACCTTAAAAGGATCATAAGATTAAAGAACATGCAATGAAACGAATGAAAGAGATTAATAGACACAGAATTAAGTGAATATGAATGCAAGGAAGATTCAAATTTTTCTTGTAATTTCAGTATGGCTGAAAGCATTTTCAGAAGATACATACAAGAATTTTATGGCAATTGCGCTAGCTGGTGGATCCATCCCCAAGAGAATATAGCTGCACCAGTCCATTGGAGCCACCCGAGCTTCAAAAAAAGGACTTAATAATTCCAACAAGTAAAACTCTTGCACACTAGTATTGCCTTTGACAAGGATCTCAGCCACTCCATTTACAGAAAATTTGTAGACCTCGTGAGCGTGGTTGTAGCAAAGTGATATAGGGGCAAGTGTGTAGAAACTAACCTCAGAAATTAACAGGACATAAATCAGCAAATGTGATTTTGATATTTCTCATCCAGAAAACAGTTACGATCGAGTCGTCTATGACTATTGAAATAATGTCTAGCATTATACATAATAGACCACACCTAGACAGAAATTGAAAATTAATGTAACCATCATAGAACACTGATAAATTGAGCTAGCTTCTGCTGCTTCACCATAGATGCAAATAATTTGAAACATGCAATTCAGTACTTGCCTTCTCAAAGATGTCATATTGGACAGTTCGTCCAAAGCATTTACATATGTGATGCATGATGCAGATCGTTGCATGTATGCAAAAATTCGCTATCTCTTGATCAGCTAAAGGAAAAATGCTAATATATCATTGAACAAGACTAGCTAGAAGGAATATGATCGACTTCTGAAAGTCTATAACTTACAAATAGCCAGTCAGATATCCGAAAATGTGCAACCTAGCAGAGGAGCTATAGTCGAAGACGTATAGTGTCTCAAAGAGCCGCCTCAGGACCTGAACTTCCATCAACAAAAGCAGAAACTCAGAACGCCAAACGCTAATGATATGTGAATCTTCAGTAGACTGGCTGGTGAATGGCACCATATGTATGCATACGTCCAAGTTGTAACTAAAAGTACAGTTGTCCACGCAACAGCCGCTACATAGAAATGACCGAAGAACTTCTGAGGAACTGCGAATTTCTACAGCTCAAAAATAACCATCTTTATAGAAGTTCGAAAGTAGATTTTGAATGAGGTAAGAAACAACACAATCAAGCACAAAGACCAAGTATATGTAAGGCATGCAAATTAACAAGTAGTGAAGTGGTTACCCGAAGTAAATCTCTACCTGATGAGAGGAAGATTGCATGATCTTCCCTCGCTTGGCAAATCCCATAAGACCTTCATAAAACGGGGTCAGCCTTGAACAGGGTAGAGAAGCCAAGAATATAGGCAGTATTGATGCAATCCAAGCTGTTCTAATCAACCCAACAAGCCCTACCTCCATATATGTTAGCTAAACCCCAGATTGAAACTGAGCTTGGCAAAATCTTATTATAGAAATGAAGACAATCAAGTGTCCAGGCCACCCAAATTTATTTATGCCGAATTACGTAGAAGCTATATCTAGGCTATTTAAATATTTTCTACTATTAATATCCTATTAGTACTACAATATTATTTTTCTTCCCCATTTACTTCTCCCTCTTTTTAAGTTACAACATTTTATGTTACAATTTCTTTAGTTATTATATTTGTTATTACAAAAAGTTTTATGCATTTAAAACCAGTTACCAAGGCCAGTCCTGAGACCTTTGATGCCCAGTGCGAAAAAAAGTTTGCTGCCCAAACATAATAATTATTTCAAGCCGATTTTTTTTTGGTCAAGCCGATTTATATTAGATAAAATATATGAATTATGCATCGATTTCGGGTTGCGACGTAATGTGAGTTAAGCATTGATTAACAATTTACAATGTCTTTCTTTAAGGAGAGCATGTGTATATGTTAGATTATAACAAAATGCCAAAATTATATCATATATATAGAAAGACACTAAACCGCGAAGAGTTGATATGCAACCGAAAATTTGACCTAGAAGATGGGTAATAGCCGGTTAGTTTTAGAGAGCTCATTCATTAAGAAATACATAAGGACAAAATAAATGGGAAAAGTTTGAAATATGACAAAAGATTATAGCTAAGATAACTATTGAAAGTTAAAATTTAAAAAAAAAAATTCTAAAATTTTGGTGAATGAGACTCATGAAGCACGCACTACTAGAAAAAAGTTATAAGGTGACGAAATATTTTTAATTCGTCACCCAAGAGAACACTTTAGTGACGAAACCAGTTTCGTCACCTTAGTGACAATTTTCGTCGACTAAGTAAGGTAAGGTGACGAAACATTATTTCGTCACTATTTTTGTCACCTTAGAGCTAACTTAGGTGACAAAAATACATTTCGTCATGTAAGTAACAGGTTAGGTAACGAAATATATTTTCGTCACCAAAGTTTTGAGCGCTTAGGTGAAGAATATAAATTTCGTCATGTAAGTGATAGGTTAGGTGACGAAAACATATTTCGTCACCAAAGTTTTGAGCACTTAGGTGACGAAAATATATTTCGTCATGTAAGAGATAGATTAGGTGACGAAATATGTTTTCGTTCGTCGCCTAAGAACTTACTTTTGTGATGAAAATAAATTCGTCGTCTAACACCTTTACTTAGGTGACGAAAACATAAAGTTGTGTGTCTTTTTGAACCAACTACGAGGTAGAAGTAAAATTTTAGAAAACCCACCGTACTGTATGATCAGTGTACTTATTAAATACAGCTATGAAAAAAAATCCACCAGTTTTTGAAAACGATAAGGTCTCAATCCAAGCGGTCAACATTAAATTAATTAACGTCACTTTTTACACGAAAACGCTATTTCCTACCCATATATGACCTAGTTTGATTCATTCTTTCACACACAAAACTCTCACATTGATGAGATGTAACCACTCATGTAAAAATTTGGGTACGTTCACCTCTCGACGATAGGGCTCCACATAGGGAAACATAAGCGTATATAGGGTTGACCGTTTGTATCAGGGACCAAACGTTACCGGAAATATGTGATTTTTCAACTATAGTTTTATTTCACCGTACCGATGACATCCTATTTCACCAGATTTTTTGAAAATATTGTTTCCTCCCTATAGTTGGTTCACAAATATCTACACCTGCATACAACTTACTAAACAAGTTATACCACATTAGTAGACACGTTGTGGTTTTGTTGGCTAAATTTTACAAAATAAAAATTCAACCGTCAGATATGATCAATGTACTTAAATAAGGCTATGAAAAAAAAATCCACCAGTTTTTGAAAACATTTAGGTCTCGATCCACACGGTCAACATTAAATTAACACCACTTATTACAAGAAAACACTCTTTCCTACCCCTATATAACCTAGTTTGATTGATTATTTCACACACAAAACTCTCACATTGATGAGATGTAACCACTCATGTAAAAATTTGGGTATGTTCACCTCTAGACGATAGGGCTCCACATAAGAAAACATAAGTGTATATAAGGTTGACTGCTTGTATAGGAGACCAAACGTTACCGGAAATATATGATTTTTCAACCATAGTTATATTTCACCATACCGATGACATCCTATTTCACAGGATTTTTGAAAATATTGCTTCCTCCCTATTTAACAAGATCACATTCTATCAAAACCTTTTCTTAAAAATAAATATTTTTGGTTCAGTGAGATGACGAAAATTCATGTTTTTGTCACCTAACTACTTAATATTTGGGGGGTAAAAAATTCCGCCAATTATTTGACCAAATTTTTAATCACTTCTGCCAAAAATTTCAGAAAAATTTGAACCAAATTTTTGAAAGTTTCCTTATATATCCTCTGCCTCACTTTTCATTTCTCTATTTTTTTCTTTGAACTCTCTCTTCTCTCTTTTCCAGACTCTCTTCTCTCTCGCTTCTCTCCTCTGCCCCAGTTTCCACGCACCGAGAGACCATCTAGCTATCCCTCTGCAGTCGTTTTCCCTCTGCCTTCTTCTTCGCCATTGTCGCTTCCTTCCTCATCGATGGCAACCGATTTCCCTCTGCCTTCTTCTTCGCCACCGTTGCCTCCTCTCTCATCATTGGCAACCATTTTCCCTCTACCTCTCCTTCTTCTTCCCTCTGCCTCTCCTTCTTCTTCGCCACCGTCGCCTCCTGCCTCTCAAATTCAACCGTTTTCATGGAAGGACTAATTTTCCTCCTCCAACGGACTCCGTGCCCATCTCGCCAACAGACTCCGCGCGCCATCTCGCCAGAGGACTCCGCGCCCATCTCGCCAGCGGATTCTACGTGCCTTCTCCCCAGCAAACTCCGCGCCCTTCCCGTTTTGGCCTTTTTAATTTGTGTTTTTGTAAATGACTACGGAGGCGATCTCGGTTGAAATTTAGTTGTTTGATATTGGTTGTAAGATATTGGGGTTGTTTGGGGTTGATTGGATCTTGGTTGTAAGAAGTTGGAGACGAAACTATTGTCAGCCAAGTAACTGGGTGACTTTTTCTACGTGAAAGAATTGTCAGCAAACTGAATAAATTTCGTCAACTAAGTAACTGGGGTGACAACCGAATTTTCGACATCTAAGTAACGTGGTGACGAAATATTTTTCGTCAGCTAAGTAACGTAGCGACGAAATTTTTTTCGTCAGCTAGGTAACCCGGCGACGAAAAAATTTTCTTCAACTAAGTAACCTAGTGACAAAAAGTTGTTCGTCATCTTAGTAGTGACTAAGATGACGAAATTAATATTTTTGTCACCTAAGTGCTCAAACCACTGGCCTTAGATGACGACCCTTCGGTGACGAAATTTTCGTCAGCTAAGTGTTTACATGACGACAGAATCTCTAAGGTGACGAAATTTTTTTCGTCACCTAAGAACTTTTTTCTAGTAGTGAAGTACGTTTGTTATAGTTGTACGTGTTTATTCAGAAAAAATAACAAAAAATGTTAAGGCGCTGTACTCCATCTAAAAAGAAATTAAGAAATAAAATGTATAGTAGTTGTATACTATATAATTTCATTCATGTATTGAAAAGTTGTGCACTATTATTTTTATGCCACAAAAACATACACTGAAACATTTTAAATTATTATTACACTGAAACTTTATCTGTGGTGGGACAGAGAACTTTAGAAACAACTAAATCAACTTTACTCAGTAATTAAAACGGTGGTGCTAATTAAATGATAAATGACTAATTATGATTAATTATAGCATTAATTATAATAACTATTATTTATATGTGTTGAAACTTGTGTGCCCCTCAATCAATTGGTGCCCTCTGCGGTCGCCCTGCGAACACTGATAGGGCTGGCATCAGTAGGTATACCGACTTTGTTTATCAATACTATGTATAAACCAACTTGTGATTCGTAGGCAAAATCTTCTACCAAAACCAACAGTTGAAGTTGGTATACCGACTTAATTGGTACGATCGGTACTCGGTTAGTACAGTTGATAATAGGTCTCTACTAAATTTAGATTGTGGCAAAAAAAAATGAAGTGATAAATATAATTTTTACATAAATATAATGCAATGATAGCTTTGGTATGGTGATATGTGGTTATATTTTTCATCAGAGCAATCATGGTTTCGAAACATACCTCTTGCCAAAATTTAAACATTTATATTTGAATTGTATTTATATCTATAGGATGTTATAAATATAAAACAATACATATATATTATAATAATGACATCTTGTGCTTTATTGGTTAGGAGTGAGAGCTCTTTGGAAGAGGTTTAAAGTTCGAGTCTTACCTCCGTAACAAATTCTTAACATTTTGTATTATTTATATATATAGGATGTTATAAATATAAAATATGCATGTACCATTATGAAGGTGTTTTGTGCTTTAGTGGTTGGGAGCGAATGTTGTTTGTAAGAGGTTGAAGGTTCAATTCTTGTTTCCTACCCCCATAGATATGGGTGTATTTTTGTATAAGTACACATACATGGTTGATACGATATACCGATGATATGAAAATCTCAATACCAAATATCAACCATGTTACCAAGACTGGTACGGTATACCGTACCAAGTAAGTCGGTTATCAAGTCTTTGATATAGTTGGTATGGTTGGTTGGTTTCAACATGACCCAAATTGACAGCCCTAAGCACTGGGGCATGGCCGGTCCTGCCAGTTACGTACTCATTTTTGATTCCTGGTTCCGCCACTAGGGGGCCACAAAGACGCTGATCGATGTGTTGAGTGTCAACACAGGGTGGACAAAGTCCTCCTTCGATGCTAACTACTCCGTTAGACGCGACTGAGTCAGTCGTGATGGTGAAAACACGAGGGCATGCTCTTTTCAAGTAGCTAGATAACATGTTTTTCAGTTTTCCTGGTTGAGATGTGTAAAAGAGAGAGATGCCTATATTTTCATGCATGGCAGACAATCTTCGCCCTGTTGCAACATTTCTGGTTTTGATTCTGAGGCAGTGAGCCACGTACCTATCATGGTTTGGATCAGAGAGAAACTTTCGGCTCCATTTGGCCAGATTGATGTATGATGCTTAAGTTTTGTGTAGTTGCTACTGCCCCAGCCGTCATCACCTTAATTTTATCAAGCTTGAAGTAGTCATCAGTAAGCTAGCTAGCTATGGCAATATTACATGCAACAGAGAATGTCATTCAGTCATGTATCCTTTCTTCAGTTGTTCCTGTATCAGATTCTCCGAGGCATATATTGCTTTTAATTCACATAGATTTTGATTTCTTCATCACGATCTGAAACCCCAGAATCTGCTTATTAGCTGATAAATCATTGTACTAATGCTCTCAAACTTGGAGATTTCGGACTCACCCCAGCATCTGGTATTCCTGTTAGGACATTTTTACTCATAACTCATGAGTATTATTACAGATATCCAAGGATACTACAGAGAAATAAAGATCATTAGAAACCTGATCATCTTCTTCAAGTACTGTCAACAGTTTCACCCTTTCTTTCTCCCTTCTTCATTGACTATGTCAACCACAACAGAAAGATAACAGAAGTTTGGGGTGTTTAATAACTCTGGTCGCATGCATACTTAACCTGATTTACACGCTATATCAAAGAAATACAAAGTGTTTCTGACTCAAACTCTCCGTTGATTTACATATTTAGAGAAAAAATTCCAGGGGACGGAAATATTCAGATCTTTCTATAAACTTTTTTATGCGCGACAGATAAGTGGGTGGTCCGAGCATTCATTAAGCTTTACACTCAAATCACATATGTACAAGCTATACCCATTTGCTTAGTATAAGAATGGAATAATGGCACGCCGATTTCTTGGGTAACTTCTGAACTTCTGAAGGTACCACCTATGTGTTTCTGCTGCTGCAAATACCAAGTTCGACACCTGAAAGGTACATTCAGAGATTTTATCTGGATCAGAATAACGCACAAGGAAAAATAATATTTTCTACAGCAGACTGTATCTGTGTGTCTGTTCACGTGTCTTGCATATACTCTCCAAACAGAAAAAACATACCACGAATCCAAATAGTAACCAGATTGTGAGGTCTGCTCCTCCACTAGCAACCACAAGACCAGCATATATAACCTTTATCATCATCAGAAAATGAAATGAAAAAACGTCAGGAAAAATTTTAGGTTACTCCTGAAGCAGAAACTTGTGAGAATGATGAGAAACTTACTATCTCAGCAAGATAATGTGGAGATGAGACAAATTTAAACCAATCACCATGAGGAATCACATATTCGTCACTTTGTTCACTGTCTTCTCGTAATGAGCCCTGTAAATATTTAGAATGTCAGATGGCAGGAAAGTAAATATAAGGACACACCACAAAATATTTCATTTTTGTATAAAAAAGTAAATGCAAGTAAGACTACATCACATATTTAAATTGCATAATCTTTGTGCGGCACTGACACATACAAGAATATCATGACAGCGGCGCTGATGAATCCAACCCCAAAAGAATATAGCAGCACCAATCCACTGGAGCCAACCAAGCTTCAGAAGAGAACTAGTAAATTCCAACCAATTAAAATCCAGATCTTGCATAGTATACTTCTTGCCTTTGACAATAAACTCAGCCACTCCATTAATGGAATAGTTATACACCTCTGGAATATGATTGTAGCAAAGTGACAAGGGTGCAGCTGTATAGAAACTAACTAGGGAAAGAACATAAATCAGCAAATGTCTAACACAATTTTTACTGAAACTATCAAGGACCAAGGAAAAACTGACAATAATCTGCAAGTCATTTTTATATATTTTCATTCCAAAAACAATGGTTTTTCCCTTAGGAGTTGGGACTTTCAATAGATATAAGTAACTACTAAGTTTAACAATTAAAAGCAATGTTAATATATATGAATACTGCGTCTGTTAAGATATTTAGCTTTTGTTCACAATGACAAGGTATACCTCAGAAGAGGAATTTCATGTTAAATACTTGTGTCAGCAACAATATGATCATGGAGGTCTTAGATTAAGAAATTGTTGATAGCAGTTAATCAGGTGCATGCATGCTACAGATCAATACATGAACACATAAAACAAGCATCTTTAGTTCATTCCAGAACTAATCATAGCAAGAAGACCAGAATAGAAAAGGTTTTTGAAATAACTTACAAGAGGCCAGTCAGATACCCAAAGATGTGCATCCTAGCAGTGGAGCTATACTTGAATACATATATTGTCTCAATAAGGCGCTTCACAACTTGAACTTCCATCAACAAAAGCAAAAAGACAGAACGCCAGACACTATATCTATAACCTATAGGAATTGATGGAGACTTGCGCCAGGAGAGGATTTGTGAACCTCCAGTAATGCGGTTGGCGAATGTAGAATAAAGAAATGGGTCCGCATTCAGTGGCACCATTTTATATGCATATGTCCAAGTTGTTGCAAGAAGTAGGGTTGTCCACACGACAGCCAGCACATAGAAATGGCAGAAGAACTTTTGAGGAACTGTGAATCTCTACAACTCAAGAAAATGACAAGATCTTTAAAGTACAAAACCAAAAACGTAGTATGCAACGATTTAAAAAAATAAATAAATAAAAAACAAGAAAGAAAACCAAACGCACAAGATTTCACTTGCTACAATTCTTGAAAGACTTGATACGCTCATAAGATTAAAAAGACTCGAAACACACAAAGCATGATATCAAACAATGAAACATTCCGAGTTCAACAAAACTCCATCTGTCTACTTCTGCTCAACCTGGCTCCAAACTTTGACTAACAAAAATGCTCTACTGGTTAGGCATAGCACAGAAGCTATTAATCAAAGTATCAGAACAGAACCTTATTGACACAAGGAATGATAGATAAAAGCAAACATCCAATGACGAAACAGCATATAAAATAAGAACAAAACAGAAGGTGCCTCGACAAAAAAGAAACAGATTCTGCTTACTACACCTCAAACAAAAATGAGATTTCATCTTACTGAACCCAAGTTGAACTAACGAGAGAGAGGCCAATTTGACAAAACTATCCTGTCGATCATGATGAGATTTGCAAACAGAAAGTCGTACCTTAGAAGAAGAAGATTGCAAGATCTTGCCTCTCTTGGCAAAACCCAAAACGATGTCATGAAAGGAGTTGAGGCAAGACAAGGGCAACGAAGCTATCAGTATAGGCAATGTCCCTGCAATCCAACCAGTTCTCACCAACTCAACAACACCCACCTCCATCCCCATATTCTCTTCCTCAGCTCTCCACTATTCCCAGAGTAAGAGAGAAGAAGATACCAGACGTGACGTGAGGTTTTGGGCTTCTGGCACTGAAGGGGACAAAACGGCGCGTTTTGCCCCCTTTAGAGACCCGAAAAAACGACGTCGTCTCGGTGATGGAGCAGTTAAAAGTTAAAACAAAAGCACACTCACCTCTCTCTCTCTCTCTCTCTCTGCTGTTTGTTTCTGAAAGAGAGGAAAAAAAAACAGAAAAGGGAAAAGTCTTGAAATCCGGCGAATCGATCGGAGCCGATGCGGATTCTTCTTCAATATCTGTGAGTGCTTTTGCTTCTCTGACTCTCACTCTCTCTCTCTCTCATGCTTTTGAGCTACACTGTCTACCCAATTCTGAAGCTCTACTCCTGCTTTCGTTGTAAACCTAATTTCACTGAAACTCATGAATCAAGTCCATTCTTTTACTGAATCATGCACATTACACAGGAATCTTTCACAGTTTGGGTATCTTTTTCTCACTGTGTTTGCTTCTGTCTAGCTCGCTGCTTGTTTTGATTGTGCATGCATGATTAGGATGGTTGTGATCAAATTTAGGCTTTGAGTGAGATTTGGATACTTGATATTGAGTTAGATCAATCTGAAAGAGAGTGTTTAGGCAATGGAAAATGTGAATTCTAGTGGAGACTGGAGAGGTAGTGTTAAAAGACATTGATTTGTGGTCGAAATCGAGAATATGTTGAGCTCTTACTGATGAGTGAATTGTTGTTTGCTTTTGGGTATAGAATCAAGAGTAGTTTCTTTAGTTGGCGTAAGAATCATATCTATGGTTGAGTTAAACTGAAATTAGTGAAAAAGTTGTTAGAGTTTATCTGTCGAGAATTGGGCTCCGCGGCGGAGTGAGTGCAAGGTGAGAGAATGATGAAAGTAGAGATCAGGATATCAAATTTTTTGGCCATGGATTCAAGTTGTTGTTGCTTATGTTTCTATTTGAACTTGCTTGATTTCTTTTTTTCACAAACTGCTGAGAGAGTATCTCATCCTTCCTTCACCATTGAGCGAACATTTAGAGAAACTCGTTTCTTTTCCTTCATCATAATTTTGTTTAATGATATATATGTTTTCACTTGTTTAGAGTACTGACTAGAATCCTGTACACATGTATGTTGCAGTTGCGTATATATGTCTCAACTAATTCATTTCTTCTTCCTCTTTTATCTTCTTCTTTTGGGGCATTTCAGATAGGAGATCAGAGGCGTGCTACATGCACAAAAAAGTTTTCCATTTTTGGATAGCTTATTGGGGTCTTGTAACTTTAGATCTACTAAGGATGGGAGGTATCTGCCACTGTACAATCCGCAAATCTCAAGAGAGGAGGATACAGTGATTCTTGAAGTGTTCTTACTTTTTGTTACGTAAGGTAAATCAAGTATCTTTGGTTTCTCATCATGTGAATCTTAAACTTTCTAAAAGAACAATCTTGTAGGGAGTAAGTTTCTTAGGAACAATCTTGTAGGGAGTAAGTTTCTTTACCTTACACATAATTCAAGAGAGGTCCCTAAGTCAATCATGCATTTAATTTCAAGTTTGCAATTTCATTATTGAAATCTCAGTATCTGATACCAATGGCAAGGCAATCCTATGATTAAGCCCAGTGGTAGGGATAGGATCTAATACTACCGCACAATTGACAAAAGATTAAAACTTGTGTCTGTGTGTGTGTGTGTGTGTGAGAGAGAGAGAGAGAGAGAGCCTAGTATCGAGTTCATGTTTGCATCCACTCCATGATTATGTGGTGATGCTATTTAGCAACTATAAGTTTCAGTATGCATATGGATTGGTATGCTCATGAAGTAAGCTGCAGAAATAATGTCAAATTAACAACTCGTCACTCTATTTAAGATACCTTAAAGTGTATTATTTGACTTGTGTATTTGATAGCACTGTTATGTGTCTCGATGGTCAGAGAATCAAGTGGCAATGTCACTTAGCATCTGATGTTCCTTCTAATTTTTTCATGCCATTTGAGATACTTTTATAACATGGCTCATTTTGTTTTCTATATCATCCAGTAAATATGGCGTTTTTGGTTCTTTTCAAATAAAAATATATGGCTATTTCGGTTCAAATAAGGCTTGTTTTCTTTAGTCTGTTTTGGGCCCCCATCTATTCAAAATATAAGGCTTGGTTAATTTCAACTTACGACCTAGTTTGCCATCATGTTTAAATTTCAGTCGGTACCCATGTGCTTCTTGATGAAACTGATGAAGTGAATGTAAACTCTTGCTGATGTGTTTTGTGCTGTAATTATTTTCTCTACTTCTATTGAATATATGCATATTCTTCACACACATAAGACATGTCTTTCTCTTTCACGGAGAGGAATAAACTTTTCTGTGATTTTTGGCTTATACCCTTTTTAGGTTGCCGATTTATATCTTTTACCTCTTTTAGGTTGCTGAGTTTTCCTGTGCATTACAATTTGATATAGCTCTAGAAAATCTGAAATGATTTTACAATTCTTTTGTTGACTCTTAAGTATGAACGTTAACAGTGATGGCAGAGAGAATTTCTTGCTCCATATATATAGCTCAATCCTAATCAAGTTTTTGTATTATATTTTCTCATCTGGATTCAGAAGATCTGTCTAGGATCGTTGGATGCCTGAATTTAACAAGCTTGTAACTAATTTCAGCACTTGCTGTGAATAGTGCAAAAATGGATGATGGTCGACATGAAAATGGGAGACACAAGCCGGACTATTACAGAGGGGCACCCTCTCCGGTAAGAAGAAAGCAGCCTTTACTACTAATTTTTATTAATATTTTGCTATGTCATTGAGATCCATTTATATGATTAAAAAATTTAACTTGCAGTGGAACATGACCGCCCAACAGCAAGTAAAGGAACCAAATGCCTTAGTCATGAACAAGAAGATCATGTCCATTATTGCTGAGAGGGATGCTGCAATTCGAGAACGAAATGCTGCAATTTCAGAAAAGAATGAAGCCTTGGCCGCCAGAGATGAAGCTCTGCGACAGCGCGATGAGGCATTTTCTCAACGTGATACTGCCCTTATGGAACGAGACAATGCCTTTGCTGCCTTTCATATCCGGGATAATTCCATGAACTTCCCATTGAGTGGTGGTGCTCAACGTGGATCTAAGCGCATGCACTACCCTTCACATCATCCAGTTAACATGGCTGATGGTCCTTACAGCACAAAAGATGTGCCTATAACTGAAGCCTTCCCTATTTCAGTATTATCTGCCGAAGTTATCAAATCACGGCAGACAAAACGGTCAAAGCAGAATAAGGCATCTAGGGCATCAAAGCCGTCAAGAAAGAAAGTAGGTGAAGATTTGAACAGGCAGGCTTCGACCGATGGGATAAAGTATAGATCTGAGTGGGACACTCAGGATTTAGGCTTAAATCTTGTCTCGTTTGACGAGACTACAATGCCTGTGCCAGTTTGCTCATGTACTGGAATGCCGCGGCAGTGCTACAAATGGGGGAATGGTGGGTGGCAGTCATCTTGTTGCACCACCAATATGTCGATGTATCCACTACCCCAAATGCCAAATAAGCGCCACGCGCGGATGGGTGGGCGAAAAATGAGCGGAAGTGTTTTTACTAGATTGCTCAGTCGGTTAGCAGCTGAAGGCCATGATCTATCAGTACCACTGGATCTGAAGGAATACTGGGCCAGACATGGGACAAATCGCTACATAACAATCAAGTAGGTCATTGAACAACATTTTGGAACTCGGAAGAGTATGTTTCTTTTCGACGTGCCTCCATCTCTCTTGTCTCCCTGTCTTTCTCCCTCTCTCTCTCTCTCTCTCTCTCTCTCTCTCTCTCCTGTTATCTTCATAAGCATGTGGCTGTACTGATGATTACTGAACGATAGCAAAGGGAAATCTTTCTTATGAAAGAGCATCCCCATGTTTAGCTGTGATTTAATCCTAGTGTTATGCTCCTTAGGAAGGGGATTTTTGTAGAGTACTGCCTGTACCTCTTTACAGCACGGCTGCTGCAGTCAAGCCTATTCCTATTTCTATGTCATAAAATAGGAGAGAACTTGGGGGCTTAAAGCTGCCATCAATAAAAAGCAGCCCGGTTTTTTGAGGTGATGGGAAAGGAATGAATCCTCGGATTTTGTTTCGGCTAAAGGTTAAGAATGGTTACTATGATTTGGGATGTACACTATGTTGATTGGATATTGTCTGATGACACCTTTGTGGTTTGTGACGTTGGTCAGTCCTGTCCAACTTCTGCCGGAAATGAGTGTTACCGTTGTTCCATTTTCTACAAACCATTGCTACAAGCTACTGGATGGAGCATTCCAATCTTCCGCCGTTTTCCATACATCGCTGCTTTCACAATGCTATGTTCATCGAATACTGTTCTTTCTGTTTCATTCATCTCATCACTGTTTTCGCAATGCAGTACTGGCCTTTCTAAATCCGACCCCTGCCACTAGACTCAAAACAGGACGTCAAACAAGACGTGGTTTTAGATTGTAGGGTGAGTTGGGAGAAATGGCTATTTCTTTTTCATATTAAATAGGGTCACCCAGATTTTTTTCATCTTGTTATTACATAGGTTTTGTCTCATATTCCTGATGTGAGATTTATATCTCAACACATCCCCACTCGTGTGAGATATAACGTGGATGTGGGCAACCCGTTCTAATATCATGATGTAGTCTGAAAATCACATCCAAAATCAATTGGCAATGGGTAAAGTGGCTCAAACCCGTATAAACTCACATACAAGCTCTCGTATAAACCCACATACAAGCTCTCGTATTCCCGACATGGGATTTATATTGAAAATCGACCTAAGTGGAAGATTTAGGGTGGCAAATTGACAACGGCGTAACATGCAGTTCCAAATCGGCTTATATGGCATTTGGATAAGGGGAAGTGTGTACGTATAAGATGGCTTTAGCTAATCTTCATCCTCAAGTTGTTTCGGCTTCTGGGTTTGTAACAGGTTTTTTATGATCATATACATGCATCCAAATTTCAAAAATTGGTTATACCGTGACGGTATCTCTATTACAATAAAGCAAAGCTCTCAATAGCTTTCCCAAATTATACTCTATTAAAATACTGAAATAACAAACAATTATATACAAAGGTTGTTAGGAAAAAAAAATATATATAAAAAGGTAATTATAAAGAACTGCTAGTGTAGTGGGACGTAACTGTATAATATGGTAATTTAAAAAAAAAAAAAACTGTATAATATGGTATAATCAAAATGAACCACTTAAAAACTTATTTTTATGCTTCTTTTACACATGAAATAAATGGGTAAAAGCTAGGCTAATGATCGGCAACCACAAGTAATGAAGCATGTTTACCCACAGTGTGGTACTCAGCTACATTACAGTTTCTTATTTTTTAAGAATGTCTTGTACTCGTATGAGTTGTCTTAAGTTGTATTAATATTAACTCATGTTTGGTGTTGTACGTGATTAGAAAGTAGTTTGTTTGGTTTATAATTTAGATGAACAGTGTTATCTAAAGATGACCAGTTTACATACTCATCGTAAGTTGACTAAGTTCCCAACAAACAAACATCCACTCTCTTACGAAAAGTTCCCGAGAAATTTTGAAAAATGATCATAATCATTAATTTGGTCACTAGATTGATTTTTAACTATCTTTTTCTTACTCATTGATTTCTAACCAAAATAACGTTGTTGAAATCAAAAACAGAAGACAGAAAGGAGGTAGACTGTTAGATATAAGAAAAACACATGTCATCATTAGGCAAGGTTAGTAAGATGCTTAGGCAAGGTTAGGCAAAATACAAGTTAGAAGAGGATCCGGATCCTTTACACATTCCTACACTGCTCCTTCAATCTGGTGTTATGATCTTCCCCTCATGCTATCCCTTGCATTCCATATCCATAGATCAACTGGGTTTTAGATTGTAATTTGTCCTTATCAATAGAACCACCCTTAATATTATCGCCTACACATTAAAAAGAAAGAAAATCTAATGACCAAGAAAGATTTCTCATCATATTTCTGCATTTATAATTTATGTCAACAAATTCTCTAAAATTACAAGCAAAACTAATTTGCCATGGCAATGGACTAGATTTAAGTTTGATATAGAGAACATCCGCATTACAAGTCTGTTGTGTGTAAGAGCTCTATAAGCATAAATTGGGTACACAAAAACTGTAATTTAATATTAATAGGATCAAAATCACCTAAAATATCAGACAACTTGGCCTTCAATAGTTTCTTTTTTCTTCATCTTTCTTTCTCTTCCACCTTTGATATCAACATTGCCTTTTCTTTTCTCTGGATGTTTGCTTTTAACTCCCTTAGTTAAACTCTTATTTTGAGGCACTTGAATTTTCCTTTGTACTTTCTTCTTTACTTCCTTTGCTTCAGAGAACTGCAACAAGCAAAGGTGAGAGAGTTAAAATGATGAATTTGTAAAATACAGCTCATGTTTGAAGAGAAACTAATATGTATCAATACTATTTTCCTTATAACAATCAATATAGATTGTACTACAAATCATGCAAAATCAGGTGACAACAGTAGATGTGATTAAAAGCAAAAGCTTTCTTTGTTCCTTCTGCTTGCCTTACAGTTACCAATATCATTATGCAATTGCTGGACTGAATCTATAGTTAACATTCATAGCACTGACTACAGCCAGAGGTAATAGTCAAGGTACCACAGAATACATAGCCAGTATAAAAATTAGAAAAGGTAAAGAAGAGAAAAGATTGGTATATCACACCTTCTCATTTAGAGTAAAATTTCTAGAAGCAGCCTTGTCCATGATGCTTTTGTAATATTGTGTAAATGGAGTACTGCCATTTTGCTTTTCAAGCTGCAGGTTAACCATTGAAAAAGTTAAAGGCATGTTATGTTCATCAAATATACCAGATGTTAACTATGAGTCCAAACCTGAAGAAATAATTCTGCAGATTGCTGATCTGTTGGTGAAAAGGCTGCTTCATCTCTCTTCTTCCGAACGAATTCAATATTTTGCTCCACCTGCAGTTCAAAAATCAGAGCTTTTTTGACACAACATAGATAACACATTATTAGCTACCTTAAGCCATGAGGCAGTGCAAGCAGTAATAAAAAAAGGGTTGTGAAATCCACACCCCAAATTGAAATCCACACACCCTTTTTCCTTTTTTGGTAACTTAAATTTTGTCTTTTAGTGACTTAAACTTTGTCTTTTGTGAATGTGTTAACCAAAAAAGGAAAAAGGGTGTGTGGATTTCAATTTGGGGTGTGGATTTCACATCCCTAAAGTGCAGACATTATTTAACATATGAGATGTCCTTCAAATTTCTGTCACACAATTGAGAAATATGATGTGTCGGGATTGTTTGCTGTGCTGGGCTGTGCAAAATAATGGGCAGTACAACCTCTATTTTAATACGAGGGATTGAATATGGGATATTGGATTGCACAAGCTTCCCTAAAGCTTTTAATGGACTATGGCCAACAAGCATATCTTCAACTCCGGGGGAATTTAATACATGCAGACGCTATGTCTAAGCATCAAGGAAGGGAGATCACAAATAAAAATAAACTGTTCTATGACAAATGTACCTGGTCGATGAAACGCTTCACTACACGTTTGGAACTTTCTATAGTAGTTATATCATGAAACTTCTTCAAGCAAATAAGTGGAATAGTTGCAAGATCTGGAAAAGATATATGATGGCTCCACTGAGCAAAGTGCGCTGAAAGCAGTTCGATAGCAGATAAAACACATTGTTCTCGGAAGTTCCTTGACTTTAACCAATGCTTTGGAAGCTGTGCCAAAAGTTTAATGAAAATAATATTCTAAACACAACTATAATGTATTGATGGTAGTTGATATTAGAAAGTTAATTGGCAAGGACAGCAACACAAATTTTAAGATATACTTCTATTTTCCTAAATTCCTAACCTTTACAGAAGATATATGGTTGAAAGCTTTTCCAGGTTTTGCCCCATCCTTGCTAATTTTATATTCTAAGATATCCAACACAAAAGAGGCAACAGGAATGAAAGAGCCACTGGAAGAGGAGAGATGATTCAACCATTGAATGCATTTGATTCTCAGGGGCAAATATCTTGGTCCAGAAAACAACACAGCCATTCCATTTATAATCTGAATGATCACAAAAAGCGATTGCTGAAGATCATAATCCTGTATATTAGCTGATATAAACATTACCCAGAGATCAATGCAACTCGTGTATTGCCAACTGCATATCTTCTTGACTGCTTCCTGCCCATAGAAAAACAAGCACAAGTTCAGGGAATATCATCTATACACTAAGAGAACCATGGTCACTTACAACTTAAAAGCTACACATATGAACTTCCAAATTGAAAGAGTATCAGCTTTATGTCTGAAATTAAGGATCAACCTTGCACGACATGTCATACCTTTTTCTTTGTACGTAGACCCTGCTGCATTATCTTAGAAAGTTGCTGGATACAAACCAATGCTTTGCTAGATGCTTTCTGAACATCAACAGAGCATAAGTCAATAATGGAACTTCTTAGAAACTGTATGTGTTGGAACAAACTAGGCTCCACAAATTGGCAATGACCAAGGTACGATTTATATGTCTTAACAAAGCAGGTGTCAAAGTAATCAGAGCGAAACAAAGAAGCCACATCTCGTATGATGAGAAAGGATTGAGATGATACAGTTCCTCTCCCTGTTGCCCACAAATGAACGGCAATCTGCATTTTTCATTTTAAAATGTTATAACACAAGAAATGACACGAGATTGACATAAAACAAACATTTAGCCATGCATCACAAATATGACTGTATGTAGCACTTTAAGGTCACTCAAAATTTGTAAGATTCCCCGATTTCCAGCTATAACTTGTCTCTTTTTACCATGCGCATGCCTCTGTATGGGAGAGAAACAGAGAATTTTCTAGTGTATATTTATAGATGAATGAAATTTGCATAAAACATGCAGAAGATGTCGATAGAAAACCCTTAAACAAATGCATGAATACTAATGTACCAACTCTGAGCATCTATGTACATAATAATATGATGTCAATACTGTTTTTAAAGAAAAATGGTTCACAGATTGATTGATGTCTATTATATGCAGTGTAAGCTTCTACTATGTTGTTAAAATACCTTTATCAGTCTGCGGAGCAAAGAAGGAAAAGCAGTAAAAAAGGTCATAGAAGCTCTGATCCGTGCCAAGGAGAAGGTCAATATCTCAGAGTCATCCACCTGATTCAGGAGAAAAAGGGTACTCCTCAGATAAGACTTTATTAGAGGCTTAAAAGTACTCCATTTGGTATTCTTCTTCAAATCCACACTCTTCTCTTTTCTGGAATCCAAACTTGGTATGCCCATTAGCCCCCTCAATGTGCTATCGGCTTCATTAAGGATGAACATCAATATCTTGCTAAGGGTTTCACTATTCTGAATTCCATGGCCTGAATAAGCATCATAGACTATAGTTGATTCCGCTCCATAGTGGCATGCAGCACGGTACCCATTCAGTAGACAAGTAAGTGCAGACACATTTTGTTGCTCTGTGACTAGTTGACAAAAGGAATCAATAGAAGAGCTTGACGGCAACTTGCCCCAATTAAAATTCACGCCATCTACATTTTCTGGCTGCATATTATCATCACTCATCCCCTCCTCATCCTCATCAGCATACTGTCACAAAGAAGTGCATCATAATGAAAAGGAAACAAAACATTAGACAGCCAAACCACATGAAATACATAATTAAGTATATAATACACTCTAGAAATCTCTTGTTTATACAGCTACAAACACAAAAGTCAAATATCATCAACCTATACACTCACCCCAGTCTCTTCACAAACAAATAAACACCATTAAATTCCCAATGTGGAAAACATGTTATGGGAGAAAGATGCAGAAAGTTGTATCTAAAGTTAACTTCTACATTTGAGATAAATGGAACTTTTGAAAGGAGGGTAACGAAAGAGAGCATTTCTTGTGGAGAAAACCTCATCTTCCATAGCATGTATCGGTCATCGTTCTGAACGTTTAAGTACTAATCACAGATTCAGCTATCAAATATCCAAAGTTACAATAGAAGAAACTCAGAAGAACCAATTGATACTTTCATGTGCTAGTCTCATACACCTTTAGTTCACATTATTCTTCTGTGAAACTGCAAAACTAGGTCAGCCAATTAAGTATTTTCATGATGTAGTTACACCTTTAGATCATATACATTATGAGATTAGTAAATATAAGTCCATAGGCAGAAGTTAGACTACAGGTCACATTAGGATGGGGGAAACATAATGTAGACTTGCCCTCGCTAACAATACTAGATATAAACAGGATGTCACTTGTCATGAGAGATGATACTTACATCTTTGTTTCTGAACTGTTCACGCTCCTTCTGATGGCTTTCCAGAAAGTTAGCAAATTCAGGATCCTGGAATGTTTCCAAGCAAACATATTAAAAACGAAAAAAAAAAAAAAAAAAAACAAATATACTAAAGGTTAGGTATAAAATGAAAGAGAAAAACTAGATAGAACATGTCCTAAAACTCTACTTCAAAATCATAGAAACAACCATCACCTTTTCCTTCAATTTGTCTAGTTTTTTTGTTTTCTTCACAAGTTCTGTTTGAATCTCCTCGTTCTGAATAGATAATGCACAACTACTACCATCAAGGATGCCTGCCCACGAATTTCATCAAAATGTAAAATTTAGAGTTGAAGAGAACAACATAAATTGACCTATGAATGACCAAAACAACAACAAAAGTATTGTGCTCTCACCTTCTTGAGAATTCTCAATTTCACTATCAGCAAGTTGCATTTCACTAGAGTCCTAATCATAAACAATAAAAAAAATAAATCAACCAAACTAAGAAAGCAAAACCAAGTGACTGAAGACTAGTTTCTAATCTATGTGTATTTTCCAATACCTCTGAAAGATACCCATCGCTGTCCGATTCATCCCCAAATGCATCATTGTCATCTTCATGGAATATTGCATCAAGAGGAGTATTGTCTATGTATTCAACTTCAGTGTTTCTGCAAACAACTTAAAGAATTAATGTGTCTGCAGTCCTTCACATACAACAATCAGAGTACGTCATGACATTCCTAAACACATGGACTCCATTTGTTTCCACCCGAAACTACATGATTAAGTTGATACCAAAGATTTTATATTAACAACAATCTAATAACCTATTTTGTTCTCTTGCTCAAATTATGCTTGATAAGTAATTTCTGCTGAAAACCTTGTCCTCCAAAGTTCTATCTTCCGTAAACAACATATAATGCAACCAAAAAACATCTTCCAAAACCATCAAAAGGGACCATGCCCATATTCTTACCTCCCATTAGGCAACTCTACGGCGTCCTTCTTCTTCAATTCTTGACCATTATCTTTCTCATTTCCTACAACAATTGGAATGAACACATTCCCATGAGCCCAAATCACAAACCAAGACAAAAGTAAACACCAAACAACAGCTACTAGTTAAGGCCACAGCTATGAACAAAACCCACAACTCCATAACATAGAAAGACCAAAGCTTTAGGAAGAAAGGAGCTTACTTTTGGGGCCTCTCTTTTTGAAGGTGGACTTCAACTTGCGGTTTCTTCTCTCCACAGACTGAAGATTCTTCTTGGAGAACTTCCTGGCCTTCTTCCCCAGTTTGCCCATCTCAAACTTGAATCGAACACAACAGAAGAGATTAGGTAAGTAACAATAGGTGCTCCAAAGCCTTTGCAACTAAAGCGGACAGATGAACTTGGTGCCTTTGTAGATGTAGTTTTCGTACGGACCTTCACGGTTAGTCGATTACTGATCAAATAAACTGACTAATTTAGAGATTGAAGTTTTTGATGGGAGAGAGAAAGAGAGAAGGAATTTGTTAACCTTGAGAGAGATTGGTCTGGGTATGAACTTGCAAATAATTATGGTCTAGGTTTCTTTAGATGAGAAAGATTTCTTGTAATTGAAATGGAGGAGGAGACGGGGAGAAGAAGAAAGAAAGACGAGGGAGATGAAGAACTGAAGAAGAGACCTATGTGGTCTTGGGTTCGAAGAAACCCTAAACCCTAAACCTTAGGTTCGAATCCCTTCTCTTACAAAATGGTGAGCATTTGTAGCGTATTTAAGCCGTATAATGGCTGGTATACCAATAATTCGGTAGGTACGCGGTATACCGTATTCAGTTGAAACTAAGTACCAGTAGTCCAGTACCGTGCCATCATACGCAAACGGGTACGGTATATCATACCGAATACGTCATGTATCGAGTTTTCAGTATACCATCTAAGTTGGTACAGTTGGTACTCGGCTGGTTGGTTTCGACAGGACCCAAATTGTCAGTCCTAGTTTTTGTAGGGTTGAGACCCGACCCGGTTGAGGGTTTTAAGAGTCCGTCTTTGCTTACCCAAATCTCGGCTGAATATGGACTAGACTTTCTCTAATAGTATCCTGCGACTGGCCATTCCGCAGCCGACACGTATCACAGTGTTTCCACGTGGGCCTCCTTCCGCCACTGTCGACATAGCTTTCGATCAGATAAATCAGATTTCCTATCTCCGATCATACACCACCAATTTCTCTCCCTCATCCATTCAAACTGAAAAGAAAAAACAAAAAGTGTTTCTACATCTCCCGGGATCACGGGACGAGAGGTCGAATCCTTGGCTCCGGGTCCTGTAACTACACAAGCAACAACGCGTCAGGAGTCGAGACTGGGGTGACTCAGTCTTCTACTCTCGGATGTTTAAGTCAGTGTTCAATTGCTACTTCTATAGTACGGGAGTATGGGAAGAATAGTGAACTTACCTCTTTTGGGGAATTCGTGCCTGTTTTATAGGCTAGTATCGGAGGCTTTGTCATTAGTTCCCGATGTGGGACTGTTTCATGGTGTTGTTCAATCTTCCTCCTTTTCGGGGGTGCTTAGCCGTGGTAGAGTGGGTCTGGCATGAGTATTGATTTGACCAAGCAATAGATGCGTTGAGATGACCAAACCCAATTAGTTCTACCAAAATAAGGTAGGTTATAGTCGGTATAAAAAGAAAATTAGAACAAAAATAAATAACAAAAACATATGAAATGGAAATAGAAGTACCATGCATGGATCCTGGGCCAAAGAAGCCATACCCTTTAGAAGCCAATTGGAATAACCATTATACCCAAAACCAATCACAAAGCGGAGAAACCAAATCGAATAAAAGGGATCTGATCTCAACACCAATCACAACGTCCCCATCTTGTCCTCAACCCCTAGGTGATCGCAGATCACACAACAACTCCGAATTTGTGCTCCTCTCTCGAGTACATTGGCCTTGTGTTATACAACTGCAAATCCTCTCCCTCAGACCCTCCACCATGTCGAAATAGTACCACCGACCCCCCATTGCCCTTTCTCAGACTAGGCCCTTCTCTATCGAACGTAAGGCCCTCTCTTGCCCGTCTGATGATGACACCGTGAGGGTGTGCCGTCAGACGAGGCATCTCTTACCAAAGTCTAGGTTTTTTTTTTATACCTACCGCTATGTTAAAATCTATTTGCTTAGGATTATTTTCAAGGATATGGTGGAGTTTAAGCATGAGGATTATAAAAAATACTGACTTTTTGCTTCCCTATAATGCAAATATAGAAAAGCTATTAGAGTTGCTCTTAGGATACAAGCATTGCAAACTAACAGTTATTTTAAATTTGTTTTAAATTAAGAATATTTTATTACGGTAATAAATAGGGATGCAAAATACTTTATAGGTGTAATAAATGAGGAAATCTGCAAAACACAAAAGCAACTGGAGTTGAAACAAAAAAATTATGGAGATTTTAACTTTCGCTTCCTATAATACAGAAATTATGGATTGGGATGAGTGAATCTATGCCATCTAATCTCAATCATACGTTAAGAATTTCCTCTGCATTTGAATGTTGTGTGGCCGTGTAAAATGGGGCCACCTAAATGCAAGAGATTATGACCGTAGAATTAAAAAATTGGATGACTAGATTCATTAATAGGTTTGAGTTTTGTCAAACCTCATCTCCAACTAAAACTAGTGGATCCAAAATAAGTTTTACCTAAAAATCGGCATCTGAGTATGACTCCACCCTAATTATTGTGATATGACTATTTAAAATGATTAATAATTAAATTAAATGAGTTTTGACTCTACAAGTTGGTCAGAGATGCAAAATCTATATAAATAATTTAAAGGGTTCTGGTTGAGTTGAAGAATTCTCTTGCAAATTTCTTGGGAGTGAAGATTAAGGCTAAACATGAGAAATATTTAGGGCTTCCTACCTATCTAGGTCGGAAGCAAATGAAATCCTTTGCGCACATTAAGGAGAGGCTCAATGAGAAGCTAGTTGGATGGCAAGGTAAATTGTTGAGTGGGGCAGGTAAAGATTTTGTTATCAGGGTTGTTGCACAAGCTTTACCATCTTATTCCATGAGTTGTTTCTTGATTCCCAAAGATTTCTGTAAGGAGCTACAAAAAATGTGCTAAGTTTTGGTGGGGTAGTAAGCAGAATGAGAAAAAGATTCATTGGATGTTGTGGGATCGGTTATGTCGGTCTAAGGATGTAGGAGGAATGAGTTTCAGAGACATGCATGCACATAATTTAGCTCTATTGGCAAAACAAGGTTGGCGCATGATCTGATATCCTGATACAATAATAAGTCGATTGTTCAAAGCTCGATATTTTCCTATTTCTGATTTTCTTTGTGGGGGCGATGACAGCTACACATGCCTCCGCTTGTTGGAGATGCAGTTTTGCTTCTTGTGTTGTACTTTAAAGGGTTGTGCGATGGCAGATTGGTGATGGTAGTAAGGTGAAGATATGAGATGATCCTTGGATTTCGAGACCTACCCTATTCTGGCTGGCTCATTATGGTCTCTCTTTGACATTGGTATATGATATGTTGAATGAGAGGCATTGGAAAAATGTTTTTATTCACTCGGTTTTCCCTCTAGAGGAGGCAAGCATGATTTGTGCTATTCCTTTGAGTAGAAACCATGTATCAGTTACATTTATTTGACATTTTGACAAGAAGATTGTGTTTACAATAAGACTTTTGACCTCATTCTAATGATAATAAGACTTTTGACCCCAATTAAATGAGAGATTAACTTATTTGTGCTCAAATACACAAATCTTTATTAAATTCATAATAAAAAATATTTCTGAGACACTTTTACCCTTGTGTCTTATACATATTTAGAGAGAGAAAATGGAAGAGAGAAATGGAAGAGAGAGAAGACTTTGCCGGAGACTTGCTTGGAACCTCAACTTCGGTCATTGCTCGCTGGACCCCGGTCACTGGTTGCCGGAATTACAGGTGGGTTCGGTTTTGTTCGGTTCAGTTTTTACCTAAAACCGAAAACCAAACCGAATAAAAGATTCGGTTTGGTTCGGTTCGGTTTGTCATTTTTTGAGACCTTGAACCGAAAACCAAACCAAACCGTGGTTCGGTTCAATTTCGGTTTTTTTCGGTTTTTCTTCTTCTTTTTTAAAATAATTTTTCTTATAATTTGTATGCTTTTAGCTTAGTAAAAAATTATCGTACTTTAGGTCTTTTTTTCTTCTGTTACTTGTTTTTATAAGGACATATAATATATCAATAAAATTTATGACAATGATTCTCCAACAAACCAATAATTTATAAACCAAATAGATACTTTGAAAGTTTAATACTCAATTAAAGTATTGGGAATTGACCACGCTAGCACACAATGAAACCGTAATTTTAAAACTTCTTAATTCATCTTGAACACAAAATATATACTCCATAGTTTAAAGTTCATCCAAATAAATTCTAAATTTTAAAGTTTAAAAATCTTAAATTTGAATAAAAAAGAAAAAAATAAATTAAATATTATAGTCCATCATTTAAAGCTCACAAGAATAAGGTCTTCGATTTTAGAGGTATATATCACTCCTTATACTTTGCATACACGACACCTAGAACATTTCTATATGTACATAAAACGAAAATACAAAACAAAATATTAAAAAAGATAAACATATAATTATATAGAACATAAAACTAAAAATCATATTTTTCAAATCAAATATTTAATAAAAAATAAAGACAAAAAACGACGTCGTTTTAGAGGGATTCAGTTTTTCAAGAACCAAAACCAAAATCCAAAAACCAAACCTAACTAATTCGGTTCGGTTATGTTTTTCTTAATTCGGTTTGGTTTTTTTTTGTTTCGGTTTGGTTTTCGGCTCGGTTTTCTTTGGTTTTCTGTTTCAAAATTCCACCCCTAGCCGGAATTACTGATCCATAGTAAACTTGTTATTGACCTCCAATAATAAATTATTGACCTTTAATAATATATTACTGACCCTAGTAAACTTGTTATTTACCTCAATAACATATTACTGATCCCCAGTAAACTTGTTATCCACCCCAATAACATATTACTGACCTAGTAAACTTGTTATTCATCCCAATAATATATTATTAACCCCCTGTAAACTTGTTATCCACATCAAAACCAAATTACCTACACCAAGCCTAGTCTTTCTCGGACCTTCAACCATGTGGACAAAGGCGAAGTTGATGAAGCCGGATCCGAATATGAAGAGCAGCGCCTAGTCGTCGTTGGACCAGATCCAGTGGGAGACGCCTCGTCGGCATCGGTGAACGGGGGAGCTCCGCCTTAGGATGAGTTCAGTCCTCGTGTCCGAGAGAGAGAGAGAGAGAGAGAGAGAGAGAGAGAGAGAGAGAGAGGTGTATGGAGAGTTTTGAGATAGTTAGATTATGGATAAAGAAGTAGTTTTGGTAAGATTAATTGAAATAGATAATAATTTTTTTTTTTTTCATTTGAAGGAGCAATAAAGTCCAATAATTAGTACCAAATAAGCATTATTCCTAAGATGGTAATATCATAATATCAAATATTTCTTACCATAACAACCTACTGTGATTACTTTCCATCTACGATGTTTGTAATGACCAAAAGAAAATTAAAGAAAATATTATCGGAGACTGTTTAACGCGTTTCACGCACAAGAGGCGGTGAGAGCATATATGCTATTTTTTCTATAAAAAAAATTCATAATTGAATACGAATTTGTTTGGAAAGCATTTCCTTGCTACATAAGCTGCGGTGACATAGGGAAGGAGTCAAATGAGGTCGGAATGAAATTGAAATGCACGCGAAATGCAGAGGGAAATGGTTATTAAATTCACGCGTCGTAGTAGTATACAGAGAAAGATAGTAGTGGGCATGAAATCCGTGTAATAGTTTTGAACTCTTTCTTCTCTCGGTTGCTTTCGTCTTCGTTTACACGACAACTCCAACAAAAAGCGCGACGATTTAGAGGAAGGCGAAATAGCAAAGACGCTTACTTTCCTCCGTCATCTCCGCCATTTCCGGCGTTGATTTGTTTCACGGACAACAACAACAACCGCCGCCGGTTGCTACACTGATGATCACACTGCCTACAAGGTAAGCTCTTGAAACCTCCATCAGAATTTATGGGAGTGTTTTGAAGAATTTGGTATTGGTTTTCTTGTTTTTGATGGAAATGTTCACTGTTTTGGATGTTTTTGTTGGTTGGTGTGCAGATTCTAGGTGTGTTGGGTTGTTTGAGTTGTGGGTGGGAGTGAAGTGGGTTGAGGTTTTGATTGTGTTGTTGAGAGGTTTTTGGAGGTGGGGTTTGATAAAGATTGAAGCTTTTTGTTTTTGTTTTTGTTAATTGTTGTTTGGGGGTGTGGGATTACAATGGGTGACACTGAAGAAGGTAATAGTGATATGATGCAAAGGCTTCAATCTTCGTTTGGAACATCTTCATCATCGATTCTGAAACAGCCTTTATCTATGGACCAGTTGAGCATACCACAATTCAGCTCTTCACAAATGCGTTCACGCCATTTTGCACAGAGCTTTACTGGGGATACTAGTAAAAGAATGGGGATACCACCCTCACACCCAAACCACATCCCACCACTTTCACCTTATTCTCAGATCCCGGTTGCCAGGCCAATTAACCAGACAATGGGCTCACAGAATTTTAGTCCAGGACCGAGCCATTCGCGGTCATTGTCGCAACCAACCTTCTTTTCGCTTGATTCACTGCCCCCATTGAGCCCGTCCCCCTACCGTGATTCCCCATCCACCTCCATGTCTGAGGTGGATGTGTCAATGGAGGATAGGGATGCAAGTTCACATTCCTTGCTGCCCCCATCGCCATTTGGCAGGGGTAATTTCTCGAGGGTCGGTGAGAGTTTGCCCCCTCGTAAGGCTCATAGGAGGTCTAATAGTGATATACCATTCGGGTTCTCTACAATGATGCAACAAGCTCTACCCCCCATTGCTCCCATGAGGGGTTCGGGTAGTGTGGACCTGTCAATGTCTGGTACAGAACATTCAGGGATGGTTAAGCCAGCTCAATTGGTTAAAAAGGAATCTAGTTGGGAAAGAGCTGGTGATAACAATGTGGAAGGGACGGGTGAGAGGAAGTCTGAAGGGGAAGTAGTGGATGATTTGTTTTCCGCATATATGAATTTGGATAGCATTGATGCCTTGAACTCTTCGGGGACGGATGACAAGAATGGTAATGAGAATCGTGAGGATATGGATAGTAGTAGAGCAAGTGGGACCAAGACAAACTGTGACAGCAGTGATAATGAAGTGGAAAGCAGCGTTAATGAAAGTGGAGGAATGCAGAGACCGGGATTGAATTCTTTGACTAATAGTAATATGAGAGAAGGGATCAAAAGGAGTGCGGGGGGAGATATTGCACCGACCACTCGTCACTTCAGAAGTGTCTCCATGGACAGTTTTATGGGTAAGCTGCAATTTGGTGATGAGTCACCTAAACTACCACCTTCGCCTGGAACTCGGCCAGGACAACTCTCCCCCAGCAATTCAATTGATACAGATTCAAATGCCTTTAGCTTGGAGTTTGGAAATGGTGAGTTCAGTGGGGCTGAAATGAAGAAAATTATGGCTAATGAAAAACTTGCAGAGATTGCATTGACCGATCCAAAGCGTGCAAAAAGGTATTTTATCTTCATCTTTTAATGGTTCACCATGGTCTACTGGATAAACTACCTACAATTCTAACAACATATCTATGTGCAGGATTTTGGCAAATCGTCAATCAGCAGCCCGATCCAAAGAACGGAAAATGCGCTACATTTCAGAGTTGGAACACAAGGTTCAGACTCTACAGACGGAAGCAACAACACTGTCTGCACAGCTTACACTATTACAAGTGGGGTTTTGAACTGCAGTAATTTTATTTCTGCTTTCAAATTCTCTTGCTATATTGATTTTGTCTTATTCGCTGCAGAGAGATTCTGTTGGTCTCAGTAACCAGAATAATGAGTTGAAGTTTCGCCTTCAAGCTATGGAACAACAGGCCCAACTCAGAGATGGTATGTATCAACTTCTTTTAGGTTTAATGGTTCATATATTAAATCATTCAGTTCATTGTAGAAAACAGGCATTCCGTCATATTTGTCTGATAACTGGTGGAGTGATTGTTGCTTTTCTAATTGAAATCCCCTCCCTAATTTGTAATGTTAGTAAACTAGATTACTTTGTCCATGAGAATTTTGTTGTACTTGTCCTTAAGAATTCATTCTCATACATTGGTGTGGGTTTTGATTTGCTTGATAAAGCAATTGCTGTTCAGAGATTCAAAAGCTTTTAAATAAAAACAGGAATTATGGAATGCTATTTTTGAGGAAGATTGCTTATATCACCCAAGAAGGTTAGTACTTTGGTAGAAAATCTGAGGAAATATCTTGATGTCTTTTCATTTTCGATTCTTGCGACAAACTAATGGGAGTCTGAATTTTGGAAAAACACCTTTTGAAACCCTTCTGCTTTTTTCAACTTGTATACAAATCTAGGCTTCCCATTCTTATAGAGTAGTGAAACAGAGGGTTATACTTTGCACTAGACGAAAGATGCCTTGATGGTTTCTGTCACAGGGTTATGGAAAATAGATGCTTGAGCAACTGGATAGGTTGGTTAGCAAATTCCACTTAGCGATTTAGATACCATTGGGACTTCATATGTGTAAAGCTTTCTATGGATAATCCTTCAGAGTTTATAAGCAGTGACTAGTCTTGGCCAGTCTCTCCCATTCTTGATTCTGGATAGCGGCTGGTTAGCAAACTCCACCTAGTGTTTTAGATACCATTGGGATTTCTTATGTGTAAAGCTTTCTATGGACAATCCTTCTATAAGCAGTGACTGACCTTGAGATATCTCTCCCACTTTCAATATGCACAACAATTTTCACGCATACCCAGTGTGAGATACACATAGATGTTTTATAATGAAGTTTTAAACTTTTAAGATATTCTGTGTGCTGACAATAAGCCTAAAAATGTATTCACTCTGATTATCTAAATGTGCAGCTGCTTTTTTTTTTTCTTCTATTTTCTTTTTCTTTTCGTTTCCAGCAATGGAAAAGAAGATTGAACCTCTTTTAGTCAACTAGTTTGTTTAGAACTGAAGGAGGACGTGAATTCTTTTAAAATTAAAGCAAAGGAGAATAAAGTAGTAGCCAGGTGATCTAAAGTTCAATTTTTCAGATATAGATAGGTAAACCTGAAATAGACGAGCATGTAGTTGCTTAGGTAAACGTTGGTCCTGCAGCCATCTAAACTCTTTTAGAAAGTACTTCTGATTTAAACTTAGTTGTTTAGATGATTATAAATAGTCCACATATTGTTTGAGATACCTAGGACCTAGGAACATATTTATCACAGAGTACATAACATTTTAGGAACACCAAAAACAAAAACAAAAACAAATAGGTGCTTCTAATATTGCATTTTGATTCTGATCTGCTCTCACAATAACCTTTTCCAGTGCATTAGTGCCATGGTTGCTATCTATAAGTTCATTCCTTGTTAAGGTAAAAATGAGAGTGCTTAAAGTTGCTACTCTGATGATTTTGACAGCTCTGAATGAAGCCCTAACATCAGAGGTCCAACGTTTGAAGCTTGCTACAACAGATCTGAATGGGGAATCTCACCCTTGTAAGAGCATGATTAATGCTCAGAGGTTCCAGCTCCAGCAGCAATCACCTCAGACTCAGTTCAACATACATCAACAACAGCAGCAACAACAACAACAGCATCAAACACCTCAGCAACTGCAGGAAAATGGCACAACCACCTTGAAGCCCGAGTCAGACCAATAAATCTGAAGGAATTGATGCTGACTGGCTTTGAATCTCTCTCTCTCTCTCTAAGTTCTGGCTTTTAATACATAGTCTTTACCTTCAGTAATATTCATTAGTTGTCCTCCTACAAAGTCACAAAGGCATGGTTATCATAAATTATTCCTGCATTGGTTGTCCAGCACAGATTCTGTTATGAGGTCTTATACAAAGTTATATGGTTATAACTATTGTTTCTTCTCTTTGATTCTGGTAGATATTGGAATATAATCTTTGTTTAGTTTCATGTTGATTTTAGAAATACTAGCATGTCCCATCACTATGTGTGTGCAGAGAAAATAGAACTACCATATTTCCTACTATTTCCTTTAATTTATTATTATTTTTCGATACAATTTAGTATATTACTTGTATTGCTGAATTATAACCCAAACTTTATGAAGATCTTCAGTTCTGCGTCGTTTGGATAATAGTATAGATGATTGGTTCTTTTTTTTGTTTTGTTTTGTGTTTTGTGTTTTTTTTTTTTCATATTTTGTATCTGGATCAAGAGAGGTTCTAGTTACACTTTCAAATTTTCAAATTTGAGGTCGTTTGTTCCCCTCAAATCTACGAACCAAATTAGAATGAATCAGAACCTCAACCCAATAATTAACCGACTGGACAATCTCTTAGTTCACCCCGACCCTCATTTGTGACGAGTTGGTAATGAAGAACCGGAAATCATGGTTCTTCACGCGGGTATGAGGATCCCAGGTTCATTGCATAAAACCTGAAGAACCTATTACAAGGGCGACTAAAGTGAAATCTTAGAGCAACCTAACAGTTTTTTTATATTCTTGGTTTTCTTAATTTTGGAAATACTTTCTCTAAAATGGGATGTGATGAGAAAGAAAACCAAATTCCTCATATTTGCAGAAAACTCTCAATTTTATGGAATGGTTTGGGGAGTGATCTTGAAATCTCTAAAATAAAGAATCTGTTGGAGTTGGAGAAGAAAAATTGCTTGAGCAATAACTTTTGCTTCCCCTATAGAGTAATTATAAAAAAATTGTTGGAGATGTTCTTAGAAACCATATATAATTAGAATTTTAATCGTTTTCTTTTTAGAATTAACCATGTCTAACCATCTGGCTGATGATTCTTACTCAACCTACTAATTGGTGGGTTCAGTTAGTAACTAATAAATATCTTAAAGGAGACCACTTACTACGCACAAGAAATCATCTCATTCTTATGCTTGGAAAGGTATATTGGATTCTAGAGATATTCTTATAGATGGTATGCAAATGGATCATTGGAGATGAAATTTAATTGGCTTTTTCCGTTCCCTTTTGTCTGTTCTCATTCCTGAACAGCAAAGGCGTACTATTGATTGGGATATTCCTGTTAGTCACTTTATTTGTAATGGTACATGGAACATTTCTTTACTACAACAGGTACTGCCTATGGATATATACTACGCCAGATAACACATCATACGGCGCCAAAATGCGTCGTCTGATAAAGGTCAAAACCGTTGTTAATCTGATCGCTGTCTGATGAACATGTCACATAACGGCCAAAAAAAGCTTGTCTGACCAACTTACACACAACGTTACAATAAAAAATATTGTGTGACTCTCGGCAGATATCATCGACAGCTGCCGACACATGTCGAGCTGTTTTTCAGCAGTTGTCGACATATGTTGATGAATTATGCCGAGAATCACACAATAGTTTTTTGTATAATATTGTTATGTGATTCTTAGCAGATATTATCGACAGATGCCGAGCTGCTTCTCGAAAGCTATCGACATATGTCATGATATCTGCTGAGAATTACACAACAGTTTTTTCAGTGAAAACCCTTATGTGATTGTTAACTCACACAATTGTTCATTTTACGAGTTGTGTGAAGATCGACAGATCTTATCGATATGTGTCAAAGTCACTCTCGATAATATATATCGACATTCACACAACAGTTTTCAACATGAAAACTATTATGTGAGATGGACCTCGAGAGTCAACTCAAAACCTAGATCTTCTTGAACATAAGTCACGTTTGTGGTGAGTTGAGGTTTGGTGTGGAAGTGACAAGTGTCACTCTCCTATTAGTTGAAGTCTTTAGCCGACTCTTGGTGTCGGTACTCCTAGTCTATATATGTTTCAAATCAGCTGCTTCTCACTTCAATTACTCTCTCCCTCTCCCTCTCTCTCTCTCTCTCTCAAACTTTCTCTCTCTACATTCTTTTGATTTGTAAAACTTAGGCGTAACATAACTTTTGATTCGTCACTCCGGTTTCAAATCCGCGAAGGACTACAGGTTCGTATCGATGTCCTCTTTCTATCCTTAAGGTTTGAGTTAGATCCAACAATGATTTCTAGATTGCTTGTTTTAGGAGGCTCAGTTTACGATCGATGTGCTTGGTGAGAATTTGTATTGACGAGGTGAGTTGATCTGTATAATATGTTTCAAATATTCTTAACTGCTATCAAATAAGTCGAAAAACATGATTTTGATCTTTTACGAAATATCCCTCCATTTTTATAGTGAAGCATGTCGATTTGCAAAATATGTGGAGTTATATATATATATATATATATATATATATACACTCCACCGTCCGGCGTCGACAACGGCGCGCCTCCACCCGAGCCGACACCAAAGGTGTCTTCGATCACTTTCTCTTCCTGGCGAGATCAATTTGAAGGTCTGGGCAGCAACCTCCACCCAAAACTTCAAACAAGATTGATCTCGTTGGAAAACTAGAATTCGGCGGACTCACCGGGGAGAGAAAGTGATCGGGGACGCCTCTGGTGTCCGCTGGCACACCATCGTCGGCACCGGATGGTGGAGAACGGAGGGATGTCCGCTCCTAATCCGCCATGTATATATATACATATAAATTTGTGTGTATGTGTTGGATCCATTGTTTGACTAGTCATGAAATATGTGAGCTTCTTAATTGGTTATGCCGAAGTAAGGATCTGACTTAAATGTCATTATTAAGTTCCCGTGGGGATCACTAAATTGAAGGATATCCAATAAGAAGGGATTGTGAGATGTGATGAATTGTGTGACTCGATCTGTATACGATATATGCATTTTGCAGCATGGGTAAATTGACATAGCTTTGCGGGCATATTGCATTGGTCTACTCACTAAACGCGTGGTTATGCTCAGCCACACATCTCTAATATTTTATGCAGACAAGTATTTAGATTGTACTGAGTCAGGAAATGGTAGACGACGAGCCTAGAGCAAGTGCTTTTGTTTACATTCTGCATTGTAACACTCACACCTTGGAATCGGTGTCCGGTGCTTAAAACTCGCCAACGTCAAGACCAGGGTGTGACAGATACCCTTACGTTATATAATCCTAATGTTCCTTCTTCTTGTCCCTTTTGTAATGCTAAGGTGGAAACTGCAGGGGTCTGAACCAAGCACAGTTATGGCACTGTCCCCTTCTAATTCTCAATCTTTTTTCTATGTTGGTTAAAATCCTTGTTTGATCTCCCTGATAAGACTTCTCTCCAATTAGCTTTAATGCTAACTTGGTCCATTTGTCATTCGTGGAATCACCTTATTTTTAGAAGAACCATTACTGATGCTTGACAATGTTATTTTCATGCTACTATGTTCCTTTCTAATTATTTGTTGGTTAAGAGCAACTTTAACAGACTTTCTGTTTTAGCTTTTATCTATTTTAAAGAGTGTTTAGTTTTTTTTTTTTGATATTTTTGAAGCTCCAGCAGACTAGCCAAAGTTTAGTTATTATGACTTTTAACTATCTTGCTAGCTAAATATAGAGAGCGAGATGACTCAGATGAGACTAGCTATAATTTAATACATTATTTGTAAGATATTTTATGTGATATATAAATATATTTAAACTATTTAATTTCTATTTGAAGAATAATGTTGATGTAATGCTAGCTAAAATAGAGAGCATTGATACATCCACATTTCTAAAATGGCTAGCCAAAATGACATTTTAGCTAATTTGACTAAAATTTAACTTAAAAATGCCTGGCATTGCTAAAGATGCTTTAATATTGTATGCCATAAATCAAAAACATCAACTCTACCTATGATTAAATGACATCCTCTTGATCGAGATTTTGTGAAACTTAACTTTGAGATGTTTAGCATAACCGTGCTGCGATTGATTTTGTTTTCTGTGATGCAGATGGTTATCCTCTTACAACAGCTGCTAAATATATTGGTGATGCTTCTGTCGTGATGGCTGATGCCATAACCCTGAAAGAAGGTCTCTATACAACTTGGTTGCAACAAATCCCACATATTCTAGTTCAGGGAGATTCAAAGGTATTGATCAACTGCATTAATGGCAAGGTTGCATCTCTTTGGTGTCTCAGTTCTATTTTACAAGATATTAGATGGTTGACGTCTCAATTTCGGCAGTGTTTCTTTAGGCATATACAATGGGAGACAAATTTCGTGGTTGATAGACTAGCCTTTCTAGGCTTGATTGCTGTCTCTCCCATAGTTTGGTTTCATTGCTTACCTCTATCTGTGTCCTCAACGTTTCATTTGGATCAGCTGAGAAGGGGTATCATTAGAGGGTTTTTGTTGTAGTTTTGGTCTGTTGTTGTTTTGATGAGATCGAAATAAAAAAACCCATCTGGCTGATCATTTTTAAGTGATTGCACAATTTATCTCAGCTCCAAAAAGATATAAGATTAAATAAAAATCTGATCACCCAATTAAAAGACCAGATGAAACGACGACGTTACATTCTGACCTCTGGTCTCTTTAAACCCTTGTACGCTCCTCCAGCTCTCACTCTCACTCTCTTTAACCCTCCGACGTAGCACCATGGGCGACGACCCTCCCGCCGAAACTGGGCCGCCCCTCGATGCCTCCAACGGTGTTTCTGCGGCGGTGGAGGCTCAGAGAACGCCGGAGGAGCTCGTAGCCAAGTCCATCGCTCCGGTAAAGAAACAGTTCCTTCGCCCTGCTCCCATCAGGCCTTTCTCTAAGGATCAAAACGACGCCGTCTCTGAGGGCAACGCGAAGCCTCACCAGTCTAGCGTAGTCAAGGAGAAGAAGTCCAAGCGGCAGCTCAAGCGTGAACGGCGCGAGGTTAACCTTGAGATTATTGATTCATTTGCGAGTTGAAATTGTTGGTTAAACAAACAAATTTTGATGTCATTGATGAGCTACTAGTATTCATTCATGTTTTAACAACATTTAAGTTTGTTCTTGCAGGCACAGAAATCGCCACTCGGTATCTGTCCAGAGGTAGCAAAGAGAGGAGATGTTACTCGGTGTCCATATAAGGATAAGTGCCGCTACAGCCACGACTTAGAAGCCTTTAAAGCTCAGGTAGTTTTGAATGCTTAGTCTCGTATTTGACTCATTGGACATGTTGTAAAATTCGCCAGTCTCCAATTATTCTGTTTTTTTTAATGCAGAAACCTGAGGACATAGAGGGTGAGTGTCCTTTTATGGTTGTGGATGAGCCATGTCCTTATGGTCTGTCGTGTAGGTTTTTGGGCACTCACAAAGATGGTGTCGCGGATGGAGATGTGAATGCTCATAGACGAAGCTCTGAGATGAATGGATTAAGCAAAAATGTTCAGAAGCTTTTGTGGAAAGATAAAGTGAAGTTCACCAAGGCAGATGCCAAACTCAAGGCTCTTGGTCTCATGGTATCAATCCAACATCCTTCTTTTGAGAATTTCTTCTCCCTCTTTGTCTCTGTCTCTCTCTCTCATTGTTTGCACTCATATTTAGGTTAGGTTGTAGGAACTTTGTTCTTTGATCCCCTTTTTGCTATGTTTGGGTTGTTTCTGAGATAAGTAATCCTAATCTGTTGTTAATGTGTTATGTTTTGTTACCATGATTCTTTATCTAGGTGGTTGCTTATTAGAAGAGTGTGTAATATATTAATACCTCACCCAGAGAATATGAGAGAGAGTATTTGATATGTAACGAGATTTGGGGTCTATCGTGGTGCTTGCAAAAGCCAGGGATTGAATAATTAAACAGGAAGAAAAAAGAAAATTGAAAACTGCAGTTTTGCAGGGTCGCCTCCTAATAACTATCAGTCAATTCTTAGAATTCCCATCGGTGTGACTATAAGACTGGGAGAGATTGATGAGGAAGTTTTGTGGGAAGGGCTATTGGTCAGGGGAAAAGGAACGCTTGGTAAAATGAGAAGAGATGACGCTGATAAAGGAAACGTTGGCTTAGAAGTGGGGGGTTTTGGTGAGGGAAAATAGCAATAGCTATGGAAGTTTCATGCTGTCATTAGGAGTAGGTTGATGTCTAAAAATAGACATTGCTTGAGGTCTTCTTTCTTTCTTTTCTCTATGTTACTATGAGGTGAAAAAAATGGGGAGATAGGTTTAAGGAAGACTACTGGGTGGGAAAATATCTATGTTCTTACTATTTATCGTAGTACCTCAAGTAAAACTTCATTGCTAGATTGTATGGGAATTTCTTTGAGTTTGGAATTTTTTTTTTCTAATGATATCCAATGGTCTGGAGGGTAGTTTCATGTTTTGGTGTTATGTTTAGGAATATGGTCTGGAAGTTTGAATCATCCCGAGCTTTCTCTTGAAAATCTACCTTAGACACCTATGGAACACCCTCTCTTCTGCTCAATTCCTCTCATGTCTTAGGTAAGATATCCTAAGGTGAGATTGTTAGCTTTGACAGTTGCAAGGTGAATATTTGTTATAGGTTCGGAGGAGATGACATGTCTTTCATGTCTACAATTGGCATTTTGTGTTGAAATTATTGTGAAAGTATGGAATCTGTAGGTTTCCCAGTGACCTAGTCAAAGGTTTTTAGAGAGGCTATTTTGAGATTTTCAGCCGGGTCAGTCAGCGCTGCTTTTCTGTATATGGGGTTTAAGTTATTTGGTCGGGAGAAGATAGGTCCAAATTCAAACGCTCTTTCTCTACTGTACTTTCAGATTTGAGAGCTACTGAGTCTTTCCTTTTGTTGTTCTATTCCTGTTGGGTGGTGTGGTTTTTTGTTGTGTCATTCACCTTGATATAATTCTGAGGACTCCTTGTTCAGTGTCTACTCTTTTCTTTAATAATTTTTTTGTTCCCTATGAAAGTGAAGGGGCACTGATAAAGAAACACAATGCTTAAATTCTTTATGACACATGAAACTTCTACACTTATTTGTTGGACATTTGGAGTGTTTGTTCTGTTGTAATAATCCACTATTTTGGTTGAAGTGTGGCCATGTCTATGGTAGGGAATTAGACTATTTGACAATTATGTATGATAATGAAATATCTTCATATGATCATGGTTTCCCTTTCCTGCCTTACAATCAGTAATGCGGTAATCAAAATTTTGTTTGAATTAAATGCATCACTCTACGATCTATTCATATATGATAAAAAATTCTATGACCTATCTTTGCAGGGGCATGCCAAGTCAAAACTAAATGCCTTGTTAAAGGAGAATGGATTGGATGTTTCCAAGAATTCTGATGTTACTGATAGAAATGACTGTAGTGAATTTCCCAGTAACACAGATGATAAAGTGGAGTCCAACGCTGAAATAAAAGAAGATGGACGTGCCGATGAAACATTTCAATCTGATGAAATGGAATTGTCTGCTGAAGTAAAAGAAGAGGGAGGTGCTAATGAAAAATTTCCATCTGAAGAATCTAGGCCGTCAAAGAAGGCAAGATGTGAAAGTGAAGAGGAGTTTATCTCTGGTGAAGCAGATGATGGAGGTTTTGGCTCTTTTCGTTCTTTACAGTTTTATAACATCTCCTGATAGTTGGAGGCATTCAATGAAAGTGCTGATTGTTCTGCAACAGGTGTGAGTGCTTTGGAAAAAGTTGTTGGGCAAAGCTACACACAACCTGAACCAGAAGCTGCAGCTAATGTTGAATTCTCAGAGAATGACAAAAGTTTAAAGACACACCCACGTGAAAAGAAGCTTATTGACTTCAGAGAAAAGTTGTATCTTGCACCTCTGACCACGGTTGGAAATCTTCCATTCCGAAGGGTTTGCAAAGGTTTACGGGCAGATATAACATGCGGTGAAATGGCAATGTGTACAAATCTTTTGCAGGTCTGTGCTGAACTTTTTCCTGCTGAGCAGTCTTTATCTTTTTTAAAATATACCTGAAATTTGACCTTTGAGATACAACTCCATGCTCATTAAGTTCACTGTGTGGTCAATTTGATCAACTACCTCTGATGATCCAGATGATCAATATCCTACAAGGGAAAAACCACAACACACACACACACAATATATATATATATATATATTTCACGTGATAACACAAGTTTGGATGACTTAAAAGTACTTTATGCCATTCCAAAAAGCTAATCAAATCATTTTCTAGGGTTTGTAACATATTATGCATGATAGTGTGACTAGTGAAGCTGTTACATCAGAAGGTAACTTACCTGAAATAGTTATCAGCATCCTTTAATATACAATTCTTCAGTGCAAGGGAAAACATGCTTTTTCATTTTTCTTATGCTATGTAAGGACTGGCAGTCGGTATTAATATGGTAGACAGTGTAGTCTCCTGACAGATGAAGATGTTTCAATTCACATTAGCAGAGCTAAGGGCTAGTCTTTTGCCCTTGTTTTATATTTGCATATGTATCTACAATTTAGTTGCGCATGAATAAATTAGTTTGATATATTTTACTTGATCTAATTGGAACTTTCATATGGGAATAGGGTCAAGCATCAGAATGGGCCTTGCTGAGGAGACATTCATCTGAGGATTTGTTTGGAGTTCAGATATGTGGGTCATATCCAGACACTGTAGCACGCACTGTTGAACTTATAGAACAAGAATGTACCGTGGACTTCATTGATATAAATATGGGGTGCCCAATAGATATTGTTGTGAACAAAGGTGCTGGCTCAGCTCTTCTAACAAAACCAATGCGAATGAAAGGCATTGTTCAAGCAGCTTCTGGTACAGTTGACATTCCTATAACTATCAAGGTAAATTTTATGGCAGTTATGTACAACTGCGAATAAATAGATTGTTCTTTTCTTCTTGAAGTCAGTAAATTCCTAGTCTTTAGGGATCTTCAAGGAATGTTAACTACTGCTATTTTGCTACAGGTCCGCACAGCCTATTTTGAGGGAAAGAATCGTATTGACTCACTTATCGCTGACATGGCCAACTGGGGAGCCACTGCAGTAACAATACATGGTCGATCACGACAACAACGCTACAGCAAGCTTGCAGATTGGGAATATGTGTACCAATGCGCTAAAAAAGCCCCTGGTTCTTTGCAAGTCCTTGGAAATGGAGACATATTTTCTTATGTAGATTGGAACAAGCACAAAGTTGAGTGCCCTGAACTGTCTTCATGCATGATTGCTCGAGGAGCGCTAATTAAGGTATGAATTATGTTAAACACACCCAACCCAACATGTATTTTTATTAGACGTCTAGGATTAATATATTCTGTTTGTGCGCACGTGGCTTTAAGTTTTCTGCTTGAGTTTGGAACCTAGGACCTTAGTGTACTAAACCCTCGTGTTTTCAGCCTTGGGTTTTCACAGAAATAAAGGAGCAGAGGCACTGGGACATCACTTCTGGGGAGCGATTTAATATTTTGAAGGATTATGTACGTTGTGGCCTCGAACATTGGGGGTCTGACACAAAAGGTTTGTATCATTAGTATATTTTGCATACCAGCTATGACTTATACTGTTATCAAAAACTTTCTTTTATATAAAGGGTATTATAATTGGCAGCAAAAATTTTCCTTGCAGTGAAAGTATGTTTAGCTGCTTTTACAGTAATGTATTCTTTTATTTGGTTCTTGAGCAAAACTGTCACCCAACTTAATGTTCTGGAACATCTGTGCTTATCAAATTTCTGATTTTATGGGCTTTTATCATGTTGTATGTCCCAGGTGTCGAGACAACTAGGCGTTTTCTGTTGGAATGGCTCAGCTACACTTGTAGATATGTACCCGTTGGTCTTCTAGATGTCATCCCACAACGACTGAGCTGGCGCCCACCATCTTATTTTGGACGTGATGACCTTGAGACACTAATGGGTTCTGATTCTGCCGCAGACTGGGTACCACTTTACTCTCTTTTTGTTGTCAAATCTGTTGAACCAACCTGCTAGGTGAGGTAAATTTTTTAGGTGAGGTAGTTTGATACATGTTTTCTCTTTACTTATCCAGGTTAGGCTGTCTGAGATGTTGCTTGGGAAGGTTCCAGATGGCTTCACATTTGCACCGAAGCATAAATCCAATGCTTATGACCGAGCAGAGAACGGCTAATATTGCAGGGTTGATATATCAACATTTTTGTGGATTAAACAGATATGTTTTGTCTACTTAGCATCATACCTCATTCAACTTTTTGGTACTGTTGGTGGAAGCGGGTTTGGTAAGTTAAAATCTCAACAAGAATTCTCAATTCTGCTGATATTGGAATGTGCCCCACTGTAGTTCTCAAGTTAAATCTAGAGACCCTCCTCTGATTTTGATGCTTTTACGATTGTTACGATATTTTTCTTGTTAAAGATCAGTCATTGGAGATTTTGTTGTTGTAAACAAGTGGCATACAATTATTTATCAATAGATTAAATAAACTGGGATTACTGCGACATTTTATTGAAGATATATCTTCTATTTCATCTCTGTTCAGATTTAGTCTCTAGTCTTGTGTGGGAAGGGTGTTGATGTTACACTGGGGATTAAGGATCAAAATAAAGCAGGTAGCCTAACTATGTCATGGCATTCGACTGTTTTGAGTATTTTCATTTGACCAAGATCAACAACCAACAACATTCACCCAATAGGAACACCAACTGTACCCTCGATATAAAAACACTAGATCTTGATCTCTTGCCATGCTCCTACCCAAACCCCCCAACTGAAAACGTGCCACAAACAACTTCAGACAAGTTAAGCCCTGGATGTGGTTTTTTGTTTTTTGTTTTTGCAAATGGATTGCTGGATTCGTTAGTAATTGCTGAATGTTTATCCCAACTATGCCATAACAGTGTGAGAGACGAACCCTTGCTGCTTTATGACTCGATCACCTTTAACACATTGCTAATTCCCGAAAGAAGATGACAGAGGGGATTGGCATAGGGATAAGAAACTAGCTCAGGAGAGGATTCTCTTTCATTCCTTTTAAATGTGTAAGATGCGATCAGCTATAAGCTACAACATGTAGTGACTTCCAAATATGATCCAACCAGACAAGCATAAAGATAAACTAAATGTTTCAATTCCAAAAGCCGGAACAGTGTTGCACAATGGATGACTACTAAATCATCACAGAGAAACAATAGTAACGTAAGGCATGAAGACTAACAGAGTCTCAAATGGAAAGATACGACATGTACGTCCTCTACACAGATTTTCATCGACTCACAATTCCTTCAGTTGGTGCTTCCATCGGATCATGATCACCATCTTTGCGACATGGTTGGAGGAGCGATCGTGGGAAAGAAGAGATCCGGACAATACTTGAACCTCTCATAAAGTTTCACATGCTCAGCGGCTAGCTTCTTAAAGTCAGCACTATCATCATCCATGTAGCTGGTTATGAGTCGGCGCATCAGTCGACATACCAGTGGAGTTGCCACAACAGTAATGGACCTCTTCCAGCCAGAAGTTACCGATGTCAAAGATGGCAACTTCCATGTCATGCACCAGTATTTTTAATGCCTGCAATCATGAAAAAGTTGTTTTAAATACACACCTCAATCTACTTAATATACATCCCAATATTTATCTTTATTTTTGGGAAAAAATAATTAAATCCATGGGTCGTCGGAACTAAAGTCACCTAGCAAAGAAAACAAAATAAATTGAAAAGTTACTTCAAGGCACCAAGCCTTAGCAATGCTCGGCCTCACTAAAGCCTAATCAAAACTAGAAGCCTAGTGATGGTTATCTACAATGAGTTGAATTTTGTAAAGAAGTTGAAGTTGAGAGTTAACTGATAAAATACTAACCAAAAAGCTAGAACTACTAACTAACAAGCTAGAAACTAAATGGATTTCTACATAATATGGGACCATAGGAGAGTCGGATGGTCACTCTGATTCTTTCGCAAACGTTGATACTAATTTCACTACCCATCAACAAGTACATCATCAATAACAGATAAAAGATAATAAGAAAAGAGGGTAGAGTTAGCTTGGTCACTTCTAGCTATAGCTAACCAGTGTTCCACTAATGTAATTATTCAACATAAATTATACGTTGCAGTAAAAGAGAGAATTAACATGAATTGAATGATTTCATTCTGCAGATACAGAATAAGCATATAACGTTGATTAGTGACATAAGATGAGTGAAAACGAGCTGCTGTAATTACCAACTCTGCATCTACACCTTCTGCGACAGCACAAGAGCATCGACAGCCCATCGGAACTCTATAACCTGCGGAGGCTTTCTATCTGCAGCGAGGGAAAGTTCAAATTCCGTCTGCCCAAAACAAGAGCATTAGCCCAAGTCCTTTCGGTTGTCGATAAATTAGAGATTATGGTGTTACTGTTACGTACCCATTTCGTTTTGCATACAAGGCCATAATCAAGAAAGACCGGTCGCAACACTCTAGTAACTGCAGCATCCACTTGATGTACTGCAAATTCATCCACATGATGTCAATCGATGTTTATGTTTTGCAATTTGAAACGAAATATACTATGCACACAGAGATCTGATATCTACATATGCTATAAATTGCATATCATCCAAAATAAATGAGAGCAGCAATGGACCAAAAGGCATGAAATTTGAACAAGACACAGAACGAAATAAGAGGAAGGTACATTTTTCGCGAATTCTGTTGTTGGCAGGGAGGTTAAACCTCGCCGCAAGCGAGCCCTAAAGAAACTGTTCAGGGAGGATGTGGAGGATGGTAACCTAGTATTGTCCGAGGATTATTTTCTAGGATTATCACAAGACTAGCAATTTTTCCCTCTACGGTATACAATAAATCTTTACCATCGACAAGTATTGCATAAAGAAATCTCAATACAAGAACTTATCATAAGACTGGCTTTTATAGAAATCTCAATACAAGAACTTATCATAAGACTGGCTTTTTATGCGCTCAGTTTCAAAAAACGAAATTTGCAACATTTATATCAAAGGGCAATGATATGTCAAACTTGCGTTCCTTGATACGTTGAAATGTCAAAATTTATGAAAATGAAGGAGCCTAGAATCATGTAATATTACTTCAGAGTTTCAATTACATCACTGATATAATAACATCACACAGAAAACAAATATTTAGTTTTTTTTTTAATAAAAACGAATATATAGTTTAGTTAGCAGATCGTAGCTTAGTATCAGCAGCGCCTCACTAAAAGTAATCAATTTCGTACAAAACAACTCCACTTGGGACGTACAGTAACCAAGTGTGATCTACCTCCAAGCTTGCTTCCGTAGAGTACACCATCTACATACAGTAGCCAGCCTAAAAGTATAAAAAAGAGAAACTGGACCTGTGAGCGACTGTTAGAACTTGATACCTAACAATTAACAAAGCAAGTTGATCACCTTACCATGATATGAGACTATGTTCCTCGACGATATTCCAATTGCTTTGTATTCTCCAATAATATCTGCCATAAGTACTCAATAAGCGGTGATTATCCACATATCAATGATAACGTGTACTTTGGAAAGAAAAGAAAAAATGAAAAGCGCTTACTTCTCTAATATAATCTACAACTGCCTTGCAGCCTTCAATTGCAAGTTGCATTACAGTTTCAAAAGTATCCATCGACAACTTAGCATCCATCTGCATTGAATAATATCACGAATGAGTGGTTAACTAATTTGCCAGTTAACATAATTTGCCAGTTATTGTAAGTTAAAGAGAAGAATGTGATTTTGAGAACCTGAAGAAGAGTCACTTTGTCCAACTTCGGCATAATTCCTAAAGTGACATCAGCGCCTCCAGCACTATCTTCTATATAGTTTAAATCTGTCTAGCCAATAAAAATCTGTAGTGTCATACTAGTACAAAGCCATTATAGGGACCCCAACAAAATATATTCTCAGTAATAGAAATTTACATGAATATTACCAAGTAGAGGTGTGCTATTAAGGTACCCAGCACTGCATGAAGTAACAAGATCCCGCATTGGAATTCCAGCGTCTGCAAGGGCCAGGGTTGCAGCATTGATACATGCAGATCTAGTTCCTGCCAAAAAGAAGAGCAGAATTTTTAGCTCTCAGATAGATCTTCTCATTCTTGCTCAAACCAGAGAGCAGCTTCTTCAAATTCAATAGCATTTTCTAGTAATTAAATTTGTTGATGCACAGAACGTGCCAGAACAGTCTCATTTGAATACAGAGCAAAAACAACAAAAACAATCGGTCAACTCTCATCATACTTAAAAAGGACTGGCTTAAACAGAAGTACGCCACTTCAAATCCCATAGAATTATCAAGCACTTAAATTCAAAGTGATACATAGAAAGTGCTTTCAGAACAGTCCCGTTTAAATAAAATGGAAAAACAACAATACAAATCCATCAACTCTCAGCATACTATGACAGTTTGACCCTCAAATCCTCAACATGAACTGCCTTAAACAGAAGTACTACAAAGCAAACTAGTGAATGCAGCACAAATATAACTAATTCATAAGAAGGATGCATTACAAAATCTGAAATTACATTTTATCAATTTGATACTGCACAGAAGATTGATATTTACCTCCATCTGCTTGGAGAACTTGCACAAAAATGTCTATCTGCAAAAAACATATACAACAATACAAGGTACAAGGTTCAGACCAAAAAAAAAAGAAATACAAGGTACAAGGCTTCAGACAAGAACAACTGCGAAGTCAAGCAGAAAAACTTCCCAATATAATACAACTGAAACTAAGAATACCTGAGACCGAGGCATTAAGTTTGTCAAGATGCATTCTTCCATGGTTTGGCGAATAACTAGAGATATCTCTGTAGATCTCCTGAAAGCATCAAGGACTCAGAGATTAGTTATAATAATTTATTTAGTAATGGACACAAAACTGTTATGCTAAATTTTAACAGAAGGTCATCGAAAGCGCATATGCTTGAAGACTGAAAGGGATTATAACATATAACCTATCACCCTTCGGTTTTCTCATTCGATCTCCAGTGCTAAAATTTGCCATGGTGTATTCACATCGCACCTATATTTATTAACAATTAAAGAAAACAATACTTAGAGAGATAATAAATGCCTCTTAAGTTAAGTATAAGTTCAGATTAGTTTACTAGACAGTGGTCTAGACAAAAATAGATTACCAATGCATTGGCATTCAGTTGTTGGCTCCTATTTTGGACCTGAAAGAAAAAGAAAATTATAAATAGCTTGAATGATTATTCAACTAAAATGTGATAAGAATTTTGAAGTATAAATAATAAGTGTGCATGTTAGCTATAACTTAAGCTTGTAATATAACTACAGCAGTAGAAACCCAGAAATAAGTTACCCAACCTCTCTAGGGCCATACACAGCAGCAATAACTTTGGTGTTACCCATCTCAAACATAGCAGAACTGAAATTTGATAGCAAGATGAATTAATAACAACATCAAAGAAATTTATAAAAACAGGAAGCACGGGTAGGTAGTTAGAACCCGTCGGCTTTGGATACAACACCAATCTCTGCACGAATTTGCCTCATCTGGGATCAAATAGAAAAACAAGATTAATCAACTAATAAAATAAATGATCACACAATAATTAATATAAAAGAAAATCAAAAGATAGGCAAATACTTCCATGGGACGGCGACCATCTAAACGGAGACCTTCAGGGCTGACGAACTCCATCTGTTGGAATATCATAACAACATCTTACAAAACTAGAACTAAAAATTGGATAATAGTAATGAAGCCGATCATCATATAATATGTAACATCAGAAAACCAAACTGCAAACTTCGACAATTAATCCACGATGGCTTTATTACAATAAGAACATCCTAGTTTACTAGTAGTTTCTTAGTCCTGCATTGCAACTCTAGACAGTCCGTTCAAAGGTCAAATTCACATGATGTTAATGTCAATGCTGAGAACTACATCCATTACTTCATCTTGAAACTCTGTTTATTACAAACAAAATATGCCAGTAAGGGTTTTGTAAGGACTCAAAATTCATTCCAACTAGGTAATGCTGCCCGCGCCATTCTGTGGGTATATTATCAATATGGTTCAGCTTGACAATATCGTATTTACAAACATTAGATACATTATGTATCTACAAAAGGTGTTGTCTTTTAAAATCTGGTATCTCAACCAATTGGTCATAGTACTGAGCTAAGTACTATGGTAATTAAGTGAGTGCTTAGGGTGGTGGTTAAGACAATGTGGAGAACAATTCAAGAAACAAAATCCCCATAAAACTGGTAAAATTCTTGCCAATCCCACATCAATTGGTCTAATCCTTCCACAAAAATATAGTCTTTTAGAGTCATCTAAACTCATGTGCTGTATAAAAATAAATTGAGCATCTCTTCAAAATTGATCAGTTAAAAAAAAACATTTATTTTCTTCATAATGTAAATTTGAATGTGGGAATGCTAAATGAGATTAACAACAAAACATACTCTAAACTCACAAGCAAAGACTATGTTTCATATAACTATATCATTGCATGCAACATGATTGGTAGTTTGAAACCTCAAAACAAAGTCCCAATAGATATGAAAAATTGAAAATACAAACATTCTTTTACCAATGATTCCAACCACGTCTGTAAACATGAGTAATGGCTAAAATTGGAGGCAAAGCAAGTAGAACAATTTGTCATCCAAAAAAAATTAAAAAAAATTAATGAATCAAACAGATTTCAGCTGTAAAAATTTAAGGCAGAGCAGAGGACCAATCACTCTAGGAGCCCATAACATTACAAAGCACATGGAATGAAAACCCCAGAAGGAATCGACCATATACCTTGACAATCTGATTGAGAAGAGCAACCCTGATTTTTTTTCGGAGCCGCCAACGAGCAGGCTACTCATTTGAAAACTCGGGGTACAACTGTAGTTTCGTAAACATTGAGGGTCCAATTTGTAATTTCGGAAAAGGTAAATAGCGCCAGCCACAGCAACCTTTTTTCAGTTCTCGCTTCTCAGGCGTCGTCGCGCGGCGCCTTCTGTGCTCTGTTTTGCAGGTACTCTAATTTAATTGATTCATTCTGTGTTTTCAATGCTTCATTGATAGAAATGAATGCGCATTACTCTTAGAAATTGGGCATTCAATCACGTACTCTATGGTTTTGTTTTTGGCCAAAAATTGTGAAAATGGCCCTAGTTATATGTTTTGGAGAAATTATGGTGGATTTATTCTACTGCCACCTTAAACTGGTTAGAACATGATTCGCGTATTATAGTAAACATGATTCGAGTTGCCCATTTGGATCAAATGGGCTATTCGTTTACAAGTTGCGGTTTGTTTACAACACTATAAACACGTATCCGCCATTGTGTTCCACTTATGAGATGTTCAAGGCTTTCTGTTTTTAGGTCATATGTAAGTGCATGAGTGTCTGTTTCTTGTTGGTTCATCTTCTTACTGTCGCTGACTGAATAACATTCTAAATTCTCATGCAGTATTCTCTATGTTTTTATTCTAGCTTTGGTTGGGTTGTTTTCAGTTTTGTTTCAAGTATGGTCAGATTGGTTATTGGCTCATTGGTGATTGTAAGGGAAGAATTTATGCTGCTTTCACCCGAGCCCAACGTGAATCTGCTGCTGCTGCTTTTCACCAGTAGATGCTCAATAATATCAAAGCATTTTTTCACAGATATTAGCATGAGTGATTTGGTTTGAAAACCCATGTGTTCCCCATTATTGAATATAATGTTAAGACAATACATATTTATCAAGAAAGACTGGTTTTTCAAAACACGATCATCTCCCCTCTTTTTTTTCCTCCTATTCTCTTTCGTAGGTTTTTCTTTTGTCTAATTTCATCTTGTTTTCATTATTTTCTTAAAGTAATGCCTTCATTGATCATTTTTCTTTCTCTTGTTGATAGTTTCATCAGCCACTTCTAAAGTCCTTCATGACTATGATCTTATAGTGGAGACAAATGCCGGAGGAAATTTTAGAATAGGCAGTTTTCATTGATTGATAGCAAAAAGGAGGGGTTTTCCTTCTCTTGTATGGATAGCAAAAAGGATTCATCGTGCAATATCATTGATTGATTTTTTGTTATCCAGACATTTATTCTACTCTTTCTTAAAGAAGGGTTTTACAATCTAAAGCAGTCCTAATAGTTGCTGCATGTGTTTATATTGGTGATAATCTCTCTGAAGTCTCCATGTTTACTCTCGATGTTCCATTTTCGATAAATTCCTGATGTCATAAACTAACTAGAGCAGGGTGGATGTTTGTAATGGCTACAATTTCTGAAATTGGGAAGATGTTTCTTTGCAATTTGAAATTCGTTATAAAAAAAATTAAAAATTAAAAATTGGTGGTGGGGGTGCTGTTATTTGTTAAATGTGTAATCTTTTGCTGCATTTATGTTAGATTGAAAGACTAACCATTAGTATGATGAGTTAGTTTGTTAATGTTTTAATTGTGTAAAAGTTTTCTTTTGATGTTCCTTCGCTTCGTCTATTTGCATTTTGTCATTGGCTAGCTGTGCCGATTACTATCGACCACCACCAACAGTGTTTCCGTTGTTATTACTACTTGTTTCGTGTTTGTGCCTCTGGCTCTGAGGTTTAACCTATACATCTGTAATTGAGCTATCACATGGTTGGGGTTAGTCTAGGTTTGGTTAATAATGATGGTCATAGAAGATTCTGTTTCTTTCTGTTCAGTTTTTTTGATAGATTACTAAGAGTGAATCCCATTTGAGGTCGTATTTTATATGTACATTCTGGTGTGTACTCAATTGAAGTTGTATGCATTCTTTTTGATAGATTACTCAATTGAAGTTGTATTTGATGAGGAGTAGCCTTGGGCCCTTTGCGAGAAAATATTTACTCCTTAAAATTCTCTTTCAAATTCTGGAATTTTTGTGTATAAATTTGGTTTACTCATATGTTTTTAACCATGTTGTAGTTGATAGATTTTGAGGAAGAGCCAGAGAAATGCCGCTGGGGCTAATAATGGGACTAGGAAGGGCATTTCGTCGAAAGCGAACAGCATCTCTTGACATTCTTTCCCCCAAACGAGCCCCAAGGAATTTTTACAAGGGCAAGAACTGCAAGCCCACCGGTTTCCACACCCGAAAAGGTTTGCTATCATTCCATTTTGACAATGCTCTCATTCACTTTTCTATAATAGTATAATACCACTCGACATGTTTTCTGAATTGCCCAAAATTTTGCAGGTGGATACGTTGTGGTGCAGGACAAACTACCCAACTATGTAGTCCCTGATTTAACTGACTTCAAGGTGGGCATATTTCTTTCCTTTCTTTCTGTTATATCTGGTATGTGCATTCTGTTATCTATAAATTAGACCTTGATGCAATCTGTGGTTCTGCTAAAACCGACACTCCTTCTATTCTTTAAAAGAGAAATTTGACTCTCAAAGCAGTTTACTACTCCTGAATTCTACAAGTACATACAAGTAGTTGTAAATCACTTTTTCTGTTGTTGGATGCAGCTCAAACCTTATGTATCTCAGTGCCCCAAAGAGGTTAAGACTGCAGAATCCGCGGGAGCAACTAAATAAGCAAATGAGGGCCAAGTATCTGATCTTTACTTATTGTTGTAATAGGAAATTAAGCAAGTCATGTTCATAGATTTTGTCTTGGTGATCATAAAGGGTACAAGACTAGTGGGTATATTCCATGTAGACCTTTTTTGTTTTGAAATATCCATGTAGACCTTCTTGCTTGAAGGTATGAGCCTTAAAAACTTTTCAAGTTATAAGCTTCCTTGGTCTAAGTGTTGCTTGATATTTGTTCAATTAGAAGGTAACTAGACTCATTTGTACCGTAAAATGTTTGATGTTTCTTACCAAATCCCTGATAGTCAGATAGTAGCACAACGTTTGTTCTAGATATTCAAAAAGCTTCAGGACTGCTATAATTCACTATTTCCTTCTGGTATTGCTAGAAGCCTTAGTACTGCGTTTCTTTTGAGAGAGTATAATTTGAGGAAGGGAATATAAACAAGGGAAAATTTTTAGTACTAAGGGATGGGGGAAATTCTGTTTAGTTAATAGCGTTTGTGTCAATGTGTCATAGTTTCAAAGGGCTTGGTTTGCTCGGATGTTTATTGCCAAAGCCCCACGCCCGCTTACTCTCTCATCCCTCCCACCTTTGCCTATTGGCTCCCTCACTGCCCATTTCAGTGACATATCTTAGTAGTTAGTATGACCCCAATCAATCTAAGATTATGTAACTGTTAAAGCGACTCCAACCACTTCTCCAAATCTTGAATTTTTTTTCCATTTTAGAGAATAAATTTGGTCATTTTGCTCTAATAGATTTGGGGAATTTGAAGAGAAAGAAAACCAAATTTTTCATATTTGCAACAAACTTTATAATTTGATAGTGTTTTATATTTGCAACAAACTCTTTTGCGGCCGGTTCGGTCCTTAAGACCGGCGGTTTCGGAATTTTAACGCCCATGTCTACCTGCTCACAAAATTTTGTAGTGTTTAGAGCTGTTGAAGATAGTGAACCGTTAAAAGAAGCGTAAAACAGAGGTCCAATCATGCCAGCGGCAGGTTCGACCGGTTTCTTTTTGGTTCCGGCGGTGAGTCCGACGGTTTTTGGACCTGTAAGGCCAACGACTACGAGTTGTAGCAGGGTCATAGTTTTTACTTATTCATCTTTGCCCACTATCATTCAAATCTTTGTGTTACGGTTGTAACGGTATGTAAATTTGTTAACGGATTGAGTTAATGTTCTACAATCTATATCGTCCACATGTTGTTTGTACCAAATTGCACCTCCACAAGCGTACAATGATGGGTTATTTATAATAAATATTGTCTTTGAATAAGACATGAGCTTCCGACTACAGTCCGCTTATATGGAAACCTTTACAGGCGATCTCTTTTATGTCACTTTGATGAGCTAGTCTTCTCGTCGTTAGGGGGAGATAAGAACAAGAATGTTTAAGTAGAATGACTTGAAATTGTTGTGGTTTGTCCCTATTGTGTCTCATCAAGTTCTCCAAAGTGACGAGATCACACATACATGCTGCAAACATGCCCGCAAGGATTGATGTCCGGATAAGAGGACATGTCGTCACCCATAGATGGTGGCATGGTGATGCCACAAAAGTGGTAGATTGTGTCACTAGGCCGTGGCTCCCACGGTTTAGGGGGAGACCACTTGCTTCGATAAATACTGGTTAAGGAAAAATGCGAGTTTGACACAACTTAATCTTTTGATTAATGATACTCATTCGTCTGTTATTTCTGGATTATGATCATCATTGGGGAACGCTTCAATGTCAAATCTGAAATGGTATATTTAGTCCAAATATGAAAATTTACAATTTGGACAACACATTCGTCTTTAATTTTATAAAACAGGTCATAAATTTAGAAATCTGGTTCATACCTCGTAATTACAACATATGAATATTTATTACAAAAATTTCAACCAAATGTTCTTATGTTTGTAAACGCGTTGTGAAAAATGCAATTATTTTCTCAATACAAAATACACTACTCAATTACAAAACCGAGAACCATATTACCTGAACGAGGACAAATGGTCTATTCGGTCTAAATCTGAAAATTTACCATTTCGACAACACATTCGTCCTCAATTTTGTAAAAAGAGTCATAAATTTGTAAATTTGATCCAAATCTCGTAATTATAACACATGAAAATTTTATTACAAAATCTTCAACCAAATGTCCTTATGTTTGTAAAAGCGTTAGGAAAGATGTAATTATTTTCTCAATACAAAAAACGCCACCCAATTACAAAACTGAGAACCATATTACGTGAACGAGAATAAATGATCTATTTGGTTTAAATCAAAAAATTTACAATTTCGACAACATATTTGTCCTTAATTTTGTAAAATAGGTCATAAATATGTAAATTTGGTTCAGACTTCGTAATTACAAAATATGGACATTTATTACAAAAGTTTTAACCAAATGTCCTTATGTTTGTAAAAAACAAATTCCAAAAAAACCACGGTATAGAAAACTGGTGGGTAATCTAGAATTTTCTTTGATTCCATGTTTCGCAACCCAATCAGAATTTATAGAGATACTGATGTAAGTTCCTTGTAAGCAAAATTAACACTACCAGGACAAGCACTTTAGCCGACGAAATATTTTCGTCGGCCTGTTATCTTAATTCGTCGGCTATAGTGTCGTCGGGAAAGGGTCGTCTGTGATGACTTTAGCCGATGAAATTTTTTTTTTCGTCGGCTATAGTCCCACTGTTAGCCGACGAAAAACATGTCGTCGGTTTTTTTCCCAGACTTTAGCCGACGAAATATTCGTCGGCTAAAGTGCGTAATAAATAATTAAAAAATAACTATACCCGACGAAATTTAGTATATTTCATCGGCTAAACCTTGTAAAAAAATTTTAAAAAATAATTATAGCCGACGAAATATTTTTATATTTCTTCTGCTAAACCTTATAAAAAAAATTAAAAAATAACTATAGCCGACGAAACATGCCATAATTCGTCGGCTAAACCTTATAAAAAAATTAAAAAATAACTATAGCCGACGAATTATGCCATAATTCGTCGGCTAAACCTTATAAAAAAAATAAAAAAATACTATAGCCGACGAATATAGTGTTTAAATATCGTCGGCTAAAGTTGCTGGGTTTTGAAAAAAAAAACTGCAGAAACTTTCGGCCACCTCCAATCACGACCAAAATTTGACAGAATCTTCCTCTCAACATTTCGAACAACTTTCTAGAAGAACTCGAAGCTCAATTCTAAGCCTAAACAGGTCAATCGACTGAAAATATAAAAATCCCCAATTTTAAACCCTAAAAACTTCAAATCTTCGATTCTCTTCACACACACCGAATCGAGCTACCAAATTCTAGTGGAATGTAGTACTAATCAAACTCAACTTATCCATATATAGAACTCACCAAATGGTGATCTAAGGAAGGAGAAATTCGATCGACACCGAATCCGAACCGGCGGAGTTTTGGAGCTCGATTTATACCTCACGGCGGCGCCACTCAATGCACCACCTATCCAGCAATGAAGTAGAGACGACGGCGAAGTTTTGGGACAAGTGTGGCGGTCTCCGGTGGCTTGACGGCGGAGCTAGGCCGAGAAGAAAATCTGGCAGATAATAGACTTCTTACCATCCATCTTCGGCTATATAAAGAACTTTAGCTGACGAAATTCTTTATTTTCGTCGGCTAAACTCTTTTGAAAATTTTGGTTGATCGCCAAAAAAATTTGGTTGAAAATTTTGAAAATTTTTCGACTTTAGCCGACGACTTTTCATATATTTTCGTCGGCTAAAGTCATTTGAAAATTTTCCTCCAACTTTGGTTTACCGCCCAAAAAATTTTGAAATTTTTGACCTTAGCCGACGACTTTTTTAATATCTCGTCGGCTAAAGTCTATAAATTCACGAAAACGCTCATATCTCCCTCTATATTACGTAGTTTGGTCAAACCTTCCACACAAAAAACACTCACGTAGATGAGACGCAACCGCCTATATAAAAAATTTGAGACATTTACCTTCCGACGATAGGGCTCCCCATAGGGAATAATAACGGTAAATAGGGTTGACCGCTACTATTGGCACCGAGACTTTACCTGATTTACATGATTTTTGAACCATAGCCATATTTCACCATTCTGAACACATCTTATTTCACGAGATTTTTAATAATTTTTCTTCCTATGTAGAGTTGGTTCACAAAGTTGTATAACCTACTAAAGAAGTTATACAACATTAGTAGACACCTTGTGATTCCGATGACTAAAATTCACAAACCAAAATTCAACCGTCAGATATGATCATTATGACGAAATATGTCTATGGTAAAAAATTTAACTGGATCCGACAACGTTAAGGGCTCGATCGAAACGGTCAACCATAATCCATCGTCACTTATCACACGAAAACGCTCATATCTCCCTCTATATTACGTAGTTTGGTCAAACCTTCCACACAAAAAACTCTCACATAGATGAGACGCAACTGCCCATATAAAAATTTTGAGACATTTACCTTCCGACGATAGGGCTCCCCATAAACCCGAATAACGGTAAATAGTAGACACGTTGTGATTCCGATGACTAAAATTCACAAACCAAAATTCGACTGTCAGATATGATCATTATGATGAAAGATGTCTATGATAAAAAATTCAACTGGATTCGACAAAGTTAAGGGCTCGATCGAAACGGTCAACTCTAATCGAAAATAAGAAAACTGCATTTTGAAGCCCTAAACGGACTCGGATGGCCAAAAAAGCCTATACATCATGGCATTATTAATGAGTTTGACTCGTAGCGCCGTTACGCTTCCGGAAAGGTATCACAATAGTCAATCAGACACCAAACGCCAAATCTGCAACATAGTGAATAATAAGGGTAAGTCAACTATCGGCACCGAGACTTTACCGGAATACCGTCATTTTTCAACCGTAGACGTATTTCACCATTCTGGTCATATCTTATTTCACAACTTTTTTGCGTTTGAAGGTTCTACGTATAGTTTTTTTTCCAGATGAGTTGTTCTCCAAATCTGTAAATATAAGACACTTTAGCCGACGAAATTATATTTTTCGTCGGCTAAACTTTTAAAAATTTCGTCGGCTAAATTTTAAAAATTTCGTCGGCTAAACTCTTAAAAATTTCGTCAGCTAAACTTTTGAAAATTTCATCGGCTAAACTTTTGAAAATTTCGTCGGCTAAAGTTCACAGACTATAGCCGACGAAAAAAATTATTTAGCCAACGAAATTTTAATTTTGTCGGTTAAAGTTGACCATAGCCGACGAAAAAAAATTCGTCTGCCTGATTTTTTTATTTTCGTCGGCTAAAGCCTTTCTTCTGGTAGTGTAATTAGAAGTAATTTTTTCTTTTAACTAACAAAATGGGATGTTTTGGGACACATGTGAAGTGGGAATGAGTGTTGTTGGAAGAAAAAGAAATGAAACTCATGCATCCGGTCGTGGAGAGTACATAAGTCAGCTTGTGTACGGATATATATATATATATATATATATATATATATATATATATATATAAATGGTTTATGTTTGGTTGCCAGGGCCGGCCCTGAGCATAGGCCCAGCTGGCGTAGGCCTAGAGCCCCTACTTTTCTGGGCTCCAAAAAAAAATTCTTCTTATATATAACATAAAATAATAATAAAAATAAATAGTATGTCTCCTTTTTGCAGAAGAGATGTTTTGTCTTCTTCTATAATTCTTTACGACAAATCCATTCAGGAGGCCAAGCCTCTCTGACTCTCTCTTTCTTCTTTTTTGTTGGTTACATACTCTTTTTTTTAACTTAAACCCTAACCTTAAGGCAAACTTTGTTCATATTACCAGGTATATTTCTCCTTCTCTCCCTTGCTTTTTAATTCCATGGATTTTTGCAATTTCACAATTGTTTGCGTACTGCTATCTGTAAAACTTCTTCTTATTGCCTACAATGCACACATACTTCTCAATCCCACATTCACAACCATAGAATCTCAAATGCAGCAAGTAATTCAACATAAATCATATCATGAAAAATTGATCAGTTTATCATTGTTTTTCCTTTCTAGATGAAAATCGATTTAACATTGTTTATTATCATCAACATATACAATTTATTTTCTTATTATGATGAAACATATATCAATTTTTTGAAGCTTTTTTAGCTTAACTTTTGAGGTGTAAATTTCGTCAGGTGATCTTGTCTTTGCAAATTATTATTTTTTTAAAAAGTTATATTTTTGATCTTATGGACTTATTTGTAAAAAGAAAAAAAGATATAAATCTATTAAACATAGGGAGCCCCAATTTTGTTTTTCGCCTTGAGCCCCAAAAAAATCAGGGCCGGCCTTGTTGGTTGTTGTACTGTTATTTCCTATACTGTTCAGTTTCATCTTTGCAAAACACTACACACACACGCACACATGAAATAAGCTCTAGTTTATTCAGCTTCATCTCTGCAAAACACCGTAATCTCACTCTTTCCAGATGAGATATAAAGCTTATGGAATAAGCTCTGTCCAAATGAATATACCATACTTAATTTTCAAAGGATACCAAGATGCAATATCAAATATAGTTTTGGCAAATGGACAAAAAAGTTTTACATCAAAATGGAAACATTAGCTTAGTGAAGAACTGATTGCAAAAATTTAGATATACTACATTATGGTGTTGAAAAGAAACTAAGAGAAAGCATTCACTCTAAACATCAGATGGCAAACAACTTTTTTATTTGAGTCACTATGAGTTTGAGAACTTACTCGGCTTTGTAGCTTTCTCTGTCAGGGATGGCCGGATCAATGATGACAAGTGTACGTGGTTACAAGAACTTTTGCAAGTTGAAAGTATAATATGTTAATTGTAATTAATCGTAACCGGATATCAATTAAGCATTTTGTACAACATTTACCTCCGAATTCAGCGAGCCTGAGACTTATGAAGACAACGAGTGCCGACAGAGGTGTATTCATCACAGTGTCTAGGTCAAATGTTCTTGCAACATGTGCCCAAAAAGTGATCCTGAGTTTTTCTCTCCTAAAAATAGAATGTAAGGATTAAGATATTATCTTCATACTATGAACATAAACATGTTTGGTGTTAGAAAAGAATAGGCAAAATTGTACCTTAAGTTCTCGATAGTGATTTCACATTTTGACTCACTCGTCGTATTGTCTCTTATTGTTGCCTTGTGCACTTGTATGACCTTTTTGATGCAGCCGTAAACATCTAATTGGAAAAAGAGACAATGTTGGGATTAGTTTAAATGGCAACTGGATGTAAAGGAAGAAGGTACAAGTTGTGGATCCTAAGCTCACCTGCAAGGATGGGCAACTTATTTTTGATCTCAGCAGCCATGTCGTTAAATTGGAAGAGGCGAAATGAGTACTATGAAATTTGGGGACATGGTGTCGTCACTCTCCTGAAGTGTGTCGATGCAGTAAATTTCAGCATCAGCTGATCATCGACCTGTCTTGGTCTCTTTGGACCCATTTGAATTGAAAAAAGAAACACATCATATACTTCACTTCTCTCCATTCTCTGAGGAACATACTTATAGTTGTTTTCATCTAGTTTAGCGTGAATTGCATCTCCCTGTACACAATTCAATAACCAAATCGTGAAAACGGTATAATAATCATGAAAAATTGTTTAATTTATTGTAGAAAAGATGCAATATGTCATAATATTACATGTTCGTCGACCAAAATGTAGTGTTCTCCATCATACAGGTCGCTGTCATATTTCCTGGGAAGCCACACCCTCGTTGCTCGAACTTTGCTCTGGAAATTGTGGTCGTGAGCCCTTAGTCTTCTAAGTGGTGTCGGAGTCATCTTATCAGGAAGCTGGAAACCAAAGGAAGGACGACTAAACTGATTGCGCTGTGTAAAGACGTGAATTGTGAATTTCAGGTGAGCACCTTACCGGATTTTTGATAGAACAAGTATCTGTGTGTGGCGGTAGGAAAGTGATGTTGGGTAACATTTCTTTATATATTTGGAACATTTTGGAAGGGCGATGTGTGGCTGAAGTCGGTGGAATGTTTTGGAACGGCGATGGGTGAGTGAAGTTGGTGATTTAGACGTGGCTTGCTCAAATAAGTGAACAAGTAGGCAAAACCGCAAACGTAGTCTTCCAATTTTATATATATCCAAATAATGAGTAATAAGCATATTTCTCAATAGATATAAAAATTCTCATAGAAAAAAAGTATATATAAAAATAAGTATAAGTTAGTGTGAACATCTATGATTTCGTGTGATTATAGATTCTTTAGAACATCTTTAAACACTATATTTTTTGTATATTTGTTTGGGAGGTCCTCGATGTAGCTCTTGATAAAGCAACATAAAGTTGTCCGTGAGTAAATATTGGTTCCGAAAGATATACACCAACTTGGTTAAATGACTGACCTTGGCTTTTATTTATAGTCATTGCATAACATGGTTTTACAAGAAACTGACGTCGCTTAAAGGAAAACGGTCATTTAGTGTCAATTGTAGTTAACGCTATCCTCGGTATAAAAAATTTATGTCCAATATTGTTTCCTATTAGTATCGTCGCTTCTATTAATCTATCGTATAATTTTGTTATTATCAATCTCGTACCATTGCATAAACCACACATTTGATTCAGGTTTCTCAATAACATTATTGGCATATCAACTTTTAAAGTCAATTCGTATGATGGTAATCCGTTGAATTCAAGTTGATGTAAAAACTTTGTTGGATATAAAAGACTTATAATTTCATCATTACCAGAATCAAAAGAGATCGTATCAAAACTATAAGAGCATCTTCAGCCCTATAGTCAAATCCATGTGACAAGCCCAACGGTTATAATTGACTATGAAAACTTTATTCCAACCAAAGAGTCATACACACGTGGATTTGACATAGAGACATTCACAATCAAATTTAACACAATGAACTGCTGCAGTCTTTTATTTTTTTTTATTATTTCTCTCTCCTCCACTCCGTTTCCTTCTCGTCTCTCTCACACTCTTTCTTCCTTACCACGAGTTTCAATTGTCATTCAAATTAGGGACAAAGAGCTCACAATCATCCAAGACGATTGAAATCGGATAACGAAGAACTTACCCAGTATAATATCCTAGATTTTCATTTTATTTTTTTTATATTATTTTCATATTTAATGAAGGATTATTTATGGAAATTCTTTAATTTGTGCGAAGTTGAAGTTTCGGAAATATTTTTAAGGTGCCTTGACTTTTAAGAGGCCCAAAAGTTGACTTTATTTTTCGTAAGTTAATTTCGAAAACTTCTTTCATAAAAGTTGTAGAGCTCGTCAATACGAGTTCGTAGACATGCGGCACGCCCGAAACGGAGGTAGTATGAGAAAGTTATGGTCAGAGGAAGTTAGTTTCCGGGTTTGGAAAGTATATAAGTAGAAAAATGTGGGGAGTTATTTTGGAAACTTAAAAATCAGCTTTTTCTTTCTTCTCTCCTCTCTCCCGAGCTCCTCCGTCCTCCATCTTCTCCAATCGTTTCTCCCTCCTCTGGCCACCAAATTGAACGCCGCCGGTTCCGTTGGGTCGGCACGGGTCTCCTCTCCACTGCTGGGGCAGCCTTGCTCGCCGTCGCGCCGCCTGGAAGCCGCCACGGAGCGGCGGAGCTGCTGCTGTATCGCCGGAAAACCGACGATTTCGGCGGCGTTTCGGGCAAGAGTTATGTGAGTCTTGCTCCTTTCCTTCCTCTAGTGATGTTTATACGTGTTTGGTGACCTGAAAACCAAGTTTTGGTGCCGGTTTTGCAGCTTTTGTTTTTGGTTTTATTTTGGATTTTCGGGGGGTTTTCGGCCGATCCCGTCCGAACCAGTCAAAACTCCATGTATTAAAGTTGTTCACCATACTTCAATCTACAAGTTTTATGTTGTGAGTTTCTCCTAATTCGAAAGTTTTGGGGTGGCGCGTGGCGGCGCGTCCAGCAGAGTTGTGGCCTTAGTTTCCTGTGGTTAGCTTGTCCTTGTTGCTGTAATCATGTTGGGTGATAGTTTGGTTAAGTTTTGAGCAAGGTTGGCATGTTAGGACTTAGGTTTATTTGTTTTGGCTTGGTTGAGTTTGAATTTAGGTTTTGAAGATTTGAGGCAGCTCAATTGTGTCATTGAGTTCAATGACCTTGGGAAATTGTCCTCCCTTGAGCTAAGGGTTAGTTTAAGGGTATTGTGTTATCCTTTAGTATTTTGGTTTCTAAGGTTTTTAATTGTGTGATTTTAGGTGAATTGTGATTTTGTGTTGGCTTGCCTAGGAAAACTTGTTTTATCTTACTTATGAGCTGTTGACGATCAAGCTCATATATTTTAAAACAATTAAAAGCATAGTATTAATTTCAACATAATAATCATTATCATCATCACATGACCATAATAAAATTTGGTTCAAACATGAACCTTGGTGAGATTTACTCACCTTAAAATCTCGCTGCGAAGCCCCCAACACAATGAAGGCAAGCTAACACAAAATCACAGTTCACCTAAAATCATACAACTGCCCTTCCTTATCTAAAATTTTATTAATAAAAAAATCGATAGTACAAGGGGAAATGAATGGGGAACTAGGCCAAAACCATTTCAAAAACAATACAGAAACAACAAACCAAACATGCCAAAAACCACTGTCCAAAGAAAATAACCACCGAAAAGTACTAACTAAAACACCAAACCAACAACAGGAACAACGAAATAACCAATAATAAGATTGGTCAATCTCCACGATAAGCATATCTAGAGGAAGCATCAATACCAAGTGACAAAAGCAAAAAGTTTGGTGGTGCATCCCACCAAAAATCCCCATTTAAGGCCAGCACATCAGCAACAACATTACTTTGACGATAAATATGTGTGACTTGAACACGTATTTGACTAGCAAAATACAAACTATTCCTCCAAGAAACACGCAAGCACCAAGAGACCTTAAAAGGATTGTTGTAGTAATAAACCACCATAGATGAGTCTATTTCAATCCATAAATTGTGTCAGCCTCTATTCCATGCAATAGTCACAGAATCAATGAATACCCACAGTTTCGTTTCCAATGCATTGCTGGCCTCTATTTTCTTAGCGAAGACCCCTAGATGAAGGTAGGTATGAATCCGGAAAACCCCTTTATAACCTGCTTGATGACCCATCAATATTTACCTTCACCCATGGGATGTCAAGAGGACATCAAGAAACCAGAGTAAACATGGAGCAGTAGCTTGCAATGGGGATAACCCCAACAGCTTGAAAATAGGGAGATTAGTTGCATTTGGATCTGCTTGTTTGAAAGCCAATCTAGCAGAATTCAAGAGAGCATTTGAGAAGAACCAATGGAAATGACCCGAAGAAAAAACTTCCTCTTCATGTTTGATTCGGTTTTGCTCAAACCATATGCATCACAATAAGTTACAACCAGCAATATACCAAAGCAATTTAGTGGAGGAACTCAAACTAATAAGTTGCGAGTATCATAAACATATAATTGAGCATATTTGGGAGGTTCACCATCGGGCGGCATCATTGAACCCATTAGATGATGCATTTATCCACATATTTTGAAAACGTAAGGTCCAAACCCATTATTTATATCTTTGTCAATTTTTACACACATGGAAGTAAATGCAAACATCGAATTGTATACTCGGATATTGTCTCTAAAGATTAAGCTTTCTCGACCATTGTTTGGATTTAACAATTGTTCAAGGAAATCTGATGTCCATGTTTGTTTTGAGAGTTGCACTTGCCCTTTCTAACAACAACCTGTGTATATAATATGTGCAGTTGTTGAAGTCCGTTGATTTGCCTCATCTAGCCAAAAGTGTGCATCACAATGAACACATTGAAACTCATCATCACCATCGTATACATCCTTAACTAGCCAAAAGTGCATATCTTCAAACATCCATTTTCTCGTATACATTTTTTTCTTAGTCGCCATATATGAGAATAAATATATTGATTAAATCATTGACGGTACGTAATACTAATGATACAGTGAGAGAATAACCGTTGAAAAGATAAAATCATTATGCCGGCAGGATCAAAGCATTATAAGTAACTGGGAAAATGATCAAAACGTCCAAAATGCTTAACAATGTGACGTAACACATTCTAAAATATTTAAATACTGTAGCTGTATATATGATTACATGAGGAGAGGAATGGGGAGCTAGGCCAAAACCATTCCAACAACAAACCAAAACAACATTTCAAATGACATTGTTTATTCTACCCATACAAACTAGACAATCATCCCACTATGAAAACCGATAATTTGGAAAACCCAAATAATCCATATGCAAGAACCCATGACGATCGGTAGGAGGATTATCATACCAAGTTGTATATATGATTGTAAAGCTTGTAACAGAAAGTCCAACGAAATACATTTCTACAGTTTCATCTCAATGCCATTAAATTTAAACATATTATATAAATTAGATTCCAAAGAGGGAAAAGAAAAGTATAATCAAATCACCCTCACCTAACAATGCAACTATATATTTTGTGTAATTTTCTGTATTCATAAATAACATACAAATGCAACAGAATAGTCAAAATGCTAAATCTATTTTGGCAAATAAACAGAATTAGACCATGTAGGTAGACACAAAAGCATCACTTTCATCCATCTCAAAAGCAACAGAAATACTGAAATATGAGAATCTTGCAACCACCTCTTTACATATTTTACTTTTCCTTTGTTGCTCAAGCCACATTTAAGAAGTTAAAATGGAAAGTAAAATAATGTTGTTTAATAATGGCAATATATTCATATTATTAGAACATAGTATCAGAAACAATGCAAAGGTAATAAAACTCAACCTCTTTCGTCCCAGCCAACAATCATAAGAAAAAGCAAATGTTCACAGCAGTTTACCGCTCCTATCAAAAGATTTTAACAGTACTAAATAACTAACCCAAAAAAAAAATATTGGATCACAAAAGATGTTCAATTTTTTAAAAGTTGGTCATTGTAAATCATGGAATAGAATAAAGAACGATGTAAATAATGGAAAACAATGAGAAGTTAAATAAACCTTGTAGCAACATTTACTACATACCTGAAGGTAGAGCTGATATTAGTAAGAGTTGACTGTTTCCCAAATCAACTATGCTAGAAGCAGCCACGAAACCTATCAACTCACTACCATCCAAAACTACATAACACATAAAGTATAATCATTATAATTGTGACTACAAATTTATTCCTAAATTTTTATTCTGTTGAACCATAAGGAATAATTTGCAACGAAAGGATGACAACCTATGCAAGAGTTAATGTAGAACACCCAAGTGAGGAACAACAGCAGAAATTTGAGCTGAAGAACAATTCGCATAAAACCAGCATATTTAAGTGAGAATAAAAATCTATATTCCAAAACTACAAAACTGATTGATAAAATAGGTCAGGAACAAAAGAAAAAAGATTGATAAAAAGAACAGCCTCCAAATTCTAACATTATGTAACCGGGAAAGAAAAAGAACATAAAGTAACCGCAGTAAAAAAATAAAAATTCAATGTACGTAGAACCTCAATTCGTAACTCATTAATACAATAAATTAACATTAGAAGATTGTATTTGTTCGTTCCCTTCAACGGAGGTAGGATTTTTACATCAGCATCATGAAACACATATAATTTTAATGACTACAGAATGTGCAAATCAGTAGCTTTTTTCTTAACACGGCTACTACAACTATAGGTAGATCGAATAATATGACATCAATTAAAGATTAACCTGTTCAAACCCTTAATTTGCAGCTGACTTATCAGTTATACCAAGATATGTTTTGCCTACTAAACTGACAGTAAGCTCACAAACTGAAAACCAAAAAAGCCAAATTGGAAAAATACGCAATCGAAAACAAATATTGGAAGTACAAATCTATTTGTTCCAATAGAGCCTACGCAAACTGATATTCCAGAAATAATAGAAACCAATTAAAATCTCTGTTCCAGAAGTAAAAATTTGTAGATAACAAATCGAACCGCTATCCATCGATAAAATAGCCAAGGTTTGAACTAATTTGTTTGTTCCTTTCAATAGAGACTCATACAATTTTAATCACTAAAGAATCTGCAAATCAGCAGCATCCAAGCTGTAAATTAGAACGAATAACATGACCTCAATCAAAGATCTATTTCTCCAAACCCCCAATCTGCAACCGCCTTATCACTAACTGAAAAACAGAATACCAAATTGAAAAAACCCCAATCGAAATTTCTCAATTTCGATAAAACCCACGAAAATCGACCCAATCAATCTTCCAAAAAGCGTTCGTTATAGAATCTGAAAGAGTTTATGGGGCGGTGAACAAAACTCTTTGCTCAAACCATGTACAAACAGACAACCAGCATAGAAACTAACAGAAGAAAGAAAGAACGACGACTATTCTTAAACTACAGTGATGCATAGGCAGAATCCCATCCACAAAACCGAAAAGAAGATCTAACCTCTTAATACGGCGAGATAAGAGAGAGCAAAGAAGCAGGAAGTGAGAGCGTGAGAGAAGAGTACATCGGGATGTGAGGAATTGATATATGTAGGGCAAATGGCAGAATCATTGTTAAAGAGAAGAGCGAGGACGAAACAGTAATTTCCTAGGAGATGAAGAGTGTAGCTACAGTGAAGCAGCTAACTCTGAAATAGTATATTGTAAATTTTAGTAACACCGAATAATAAATTTAGGTGCTGACATTTATACACATCTTTTTACAAACTGCACAACCTTTGTATATTTTATTACTTCTTTATCAGCTTGTTAGTGATCGACATTTGGGACAAGGAAAAGAGGATGTTGAACAGATGCTGATCCGTTTGAGATGAGATTTGTCCGAACTAGCGAACCGAGAAGTGAGACCTATAAAAGAACAAAGAGGTTAGAGAGGCGCCCAGAGTGATCCGGGCAAACCCCCTCAAGTTAATCATTTGCGGACAATTGGGAATTGGGAGTAAGGAATGTAGTTTTGTTACCTTTGGAAGAGGGCTAGACCTCTATTTATAGACACAGAGGAGAGGGCTTGCGCTTGTTGAAGGATGCCAGCTGTCATGGACAACTGTCCTTAAATTCTTCTAGAAAAGGCTTAACAAGCGCTCCTGATCGAACCGTACTTGTGCGTCCACGTGTATGGTCGGGAGGCGCTTGGCTTTATGTTAGAGGCGTGAGACGCCTGCGCAAGGCATAGCTAGAGCACTTGGCATGGTTCCCACCAACAAGTCCCCCAAGTCCCTAAGTAAAGAGAATGGCTTGGTTGGAGAGTTTGAATAAGAGTTTGCATAAAAGAAGTGCTTGCATGCTAAGCGTTCGAATACGAATGGGTTATTTTTGTTAAACCCCTGAGGAGTCCCCCAACTCCACGATCAAGGATTGTCCTTGCTTGGCATTCGTACTGATTGTTATTTGTTTCGAAGGGAATTCACTAAACGGACTCAGAGTGGGTGATATGAGTGACCCCATCTGACCCGGTTGCGATGGGTATGAGCTTGGACCCGCAGGTGTCATGTTGTATCCCAGTGTGCGAACAAAATGTGATATTTTACGCTAGCAATATGACGTTCACGCTTGGGACTGATCTTTTAACCCTCATCACTTTTGGTCTAAAGGCCATCGTCAAACGGGTGTGTTCGCAACCCTGGCCGTTCATGGCCATTCAAGATCTTGAGTTTTGTAGATATGGCATCATGTAACCGAATTGAGATAGTGTATATTTCGATCATCGATTGGAAGTGCATTCTATCATTCTGTAAGCACGAGTTTCCGATCGTGTTTTCCTCGGGACTGATGGGGAGAATAATGATAGCATGATTCTCGAAATTCGTAATATATAATAGACTTTCAACTAATCAAACCATCAAGCTGAGAGAGATGTGTGATCAGTCTAATTAATGAATGTTTTTGTAGCAGAGAGAGTTGAAGAAATTTTACGGCGAGGTTGGAGCGGTTTGGCTAGATGAAATCAAACCAAGAAGAAGAAAGAAAAATGATAAGGAAAAACATATTAATTCAACACAAAGATGGTAAATATTGGTCATTTTTGTCTCCACATGCTTGCTACGTCAACAAACAAATGGCTTCATTACATAATTTAAACGGAGTACGGCTATTGAGACCTCCAAATTTGTTCATTTGACCTCACTATATTGTGAGTTATTGAATGACAGATATATCCCCTTGCATATTAACTATTAAGGAAAATAATTGTACATATAGAAGTAATATATTATTCTCTCTAACTTTCCAATTCAATAATATGATGTTGTATTCTTTATTAATTTCCTAATATATTTTCATTGTCTAATTTTACTACATATTGTTAAAGCATCTATATATCTAATAAGAGCTAAAACTATGATAATATGATCATAAAAATGTATATTATCATACATATGTTGAAAGCATAAAAAAAAATTGATTATGAAAAACTAAATAACTATTGAAATTAATAATCTATCATGAGTTATATAAAAAAAGGAAAAAAAAAGAACATACATAGAGTAAAAATGGTTAACCTTAATTGTTGTTTAGCACAGGTAAAATAGTAAAGAAAAGCTAATTCATGTTAGAAATTTTTTTGTTGTTGATAAAAATAAGCTTTTAAAACTCAATATCTTGTGTTATTTGATTTTTAAGAGATTTATACTCTTAAATTAAGAAATAAAAATTATAATTGAAATATGTATGTAGAGGGAAAAGTAATTATAATAAGTAGATTTTTTATTTTAGAGATAATGAGTTGATGATTGATAAAGAAAAAAAAGAAAGAATTAGAGGTCTAGTGAGTGAATAAGAGGTGTGTAATGAGTAAGATACTGAAATATATATGAATTCTATAAACAAGGTTATTTTAGAAATTTGAATGGAGGTCTAGTGAGTAAATGTTTGTATTTAAAAGTAAAATGGAGGTGTGGAGAATATAAGAGGTCTATTGAGCAAATTTGAAGATTTTAATAGCCATACTCTTTAAACGGAGGCTCATTGATGTCAAATTTGTGGGTATCATATGGATAGTTTTCGTCATCTTGTCTTTACAACAAACAGTTTAGAGACGGTTGCTGAATTTTCTGGTAAATTGATATCATTTCTAATTATTATTTTTTGTCATTTTGGTGTCAACCAGGTCCAAAATGCCCCTTCTAAGTCAAATAAAAATGTCGCTATTCGTGGTAGAACAGACGGTGGCGATCGCACTGGTTGATACATATAAGCAGCGAAGAGCTAGGGCAGATTTTCCATCTCGTTCGCTTCGTCAAATTGTTACAGTAGAGAATCTCCATGGCACCACCACCAGGACCCTATTCCGGAACCAGCGCCCTCGCCTTGGTATAATTCTCTCTCTATTTCTCTGGATGTAACTGCTATTTGGTTTTAACTGTTTAACCTAATTCGGAATTTGGGGGAACTCGCAGGTGGCTCGTGCTTCCGCATTCTCTCTTGGACTCGTCTATGGAAGCATTAAGCTCAAGGTCCTCAAGGTACCCAGTTTTCCCTTCTTGATTTTTGTGTTTTTTTTTTATTGGGTTTGTGAATTACGTGTTTTTGCATCTTAGACAATTATATGCTAATTTTACAAATGCTTTGTATTAGATTAGTTTAGTTTTGGTATGAGTGATCAGTGGCTAGAGCAGGTCATGTTTTTGATCATTTGAGCAGTTGATTAGAAGCCTAGTGTCGTTTGCTGACCTTCTCATCTTTTCTAAATTTAACAACTGCACACACAAATGTCAAGCTTTGAATGAATTTTCACGAGAAGGCACCTCACTCATTATGTAAAGTCGAGTTTCTTGACAAATATGAATAAAACTCTTCTTATCATAGATATACTTGGAAATGAACATAGGTAAATCAAGTTCGTCTTGTATTATAAGGAGAGATAGGCATTGTTATGGTAGATGTCACTTCAAAATTTGTCAAAGATACAATTTTCATATGAATTGGGTTTGAGTTTGATGAAAACAATGTCTAAATCAATAAGTACTTAATCTAATTGACTGTTCCCGAGATATGCTTAGTATCTTGGCTTTAGAGTGGCAGAAATTAATATATAGTTTTCTGTTACATTATAAATGTTCAAGGTTTGTTGGGTGTTGTCAATATTTCCCTGTGAGCTGGTGCTTCTGGATGACTTTTTCAGTTTTATTCATGTCCTTTGTTGTAGTTAAGATTCATATGCTTTTGTTGTCAATCAAATAAATCAACCTGATCTGAAGACCAGCTGCTTTGTAGAAGGATATTTGACGTGTGAATCTGGTCAGCGATTTATGCTCTCTGTCGGTCTCCTGATCTAATTTATTTTTTTTGTGCTCCGTCTCCGTGTCTCTATCTTATTCCTTTTACTTAGCCAAAACTTTTTGTTGCTTCCTCAAAACTGATTGTTCTCCTTCATTCCTTTTGATTTCAAAAAGCAGAACATTTTGTTTGTCCCTCCCCCTACTGTTCTTACTCTTCCTCAACCTTCTCAATCTCTTTGTCATCTGCTTTTATTTTGTTGGCTCTTGCTTTTGGAGCTTCTCATCTTTATAATGTTCTTCACTTTTTTTTTTCTTTTTTTTTTGCTGCCTTTGACAATTTGTCCTGCATCATCTATACAAGTTGTGATTGTGCTCGGATATGTGAAAATTCAGAAGTGAACAGTAGAATAGAAGTGAAACTGTTAATACTTTAATTAGGTGGTTTAACATTAATGTTGGGAGCCCTCTTTTCTTCTAACTAGGAGTGGGAATTTAGCAGGGTAAACGTTTCATCAAAACAAATAAAAAAAGCCAGGTTAAACAAGTTACCATAATACACTCTGTTTCCAATCACGCTGTTGAGTTCCAACATGTTCTGAGGTTGTCATTGTACTGTCACTTTTCAAATTTTGAGTATTTTGATTTACTGATTCTAGTGGAAGGGCAATGTGATCTGAAACTTCCTTTGTTAAAAGATTTAGCTGTTTAACCTGACATTGGTGGACAAATAGAAGGCTTCTAAATCAAGTTAATTATTAATTGTTTCTACACTTCTTTGAAACACTGATGTTACACTTCGTCCACATGGTTTTTGATTGTTGTGGTGTGACGGTCTTGTTGTATGTTCTATTGATTGGACCGTATCCCTCATTCTGTTTGAAAATTATTTTTTCCCAGCGAGACATGTACATAACACACTTGCATATCAGCATATGATGTCTACTGATGCTTATTTGATTTGTTTTTATTCCTCCCCAGGCTAAGGCTAAATCTCACCAGAAGGCTGCAGCAAAGGCTCATCACTGAAGGAGGTGTGTTCTACCGGAAGTAGTGAATGAGGATCTGGGGATAGGAATAATGCACAAGGGTGCTATACGACATTTCATTCTTAGAGCTTTTGTGCATTATGAGAACCTTGCTTTGAAGCTGCAAGGTAGTGATTTTGAATTGAGAAATATGAACTCAGTACTCTATGATGGTTTATTTGTTGGCCTCGCCTATTGTAACAGCACTTCAATTTCCATTGCTTAGTGAAATTACAAGGGTAGAGGTCCCTTGGTTTAGCTCTTTCGTAATTATTATTAATTATTAATTATTAATTAGCTTCAATTTCAGTATTGAGTGGTTAAGCTAGAATGACCACTTCTTCCTTGGTGCTTGCTTTTTGCACATTGAGCCCTTGGTGGCTGAGATATGCATAATCATTATTTGATTTTACATGATGTGGTCTCTTTTTGTCATGTTGGATTAGATGATGTATGTCACTTTGGATGTGCCGATTTAACAATGTGACTAATGTTTTGTCATACCAGAAAATGGAAGTTTGCCCCGTCAAATTAGAAGCTTGTAAAGAAAGTTGCTAGGGTTAGGACTGAGGCTGGTACACCCAATAATTATGCAGTCCAATGCGGTTTCATGTTCATGTCAAGAAAGTAGTTTATAAATCATCCTCTATACTAGAGTTGTTGCCACCCCACTCTGCACAATCATCCTCTAGTAATACATACGTTTCACAAAAACAGCAATGCAATCCTTGCCTCCTTTGGCAGAGTTTGCACCATAGTTAAAAGCATCAATTGCACTTGATTGCTGATTTTTGTTTCTGCATCACGACAGTCTCTCCTTGTCCAGTCTTGTAGCAGCATTACACCATACCGTAAGGATTTTGTGTCAAGTACCCTAGCATTCAAAGCTAACATCCTTGCTCACATTTTAAACCCATATCATGGGGAAATTAATCAGTCCTTTGTGAAGTGTTAGGGCAAGCTAATACGTGTATTGCCACATTGACTACTAGCATAGCCAGTTAAATGATAATACTATTACAACAAACAACAAAAGGAAATCTACAGAATGGCAATCCCTTCACATCTTGTGTATTCATTTTTGGGAACTCGTCAACTATCTAGCACTCAAGTCACAGAAGCCTACATAGACTAACCAAACCAAAAGGAAAATAATTTTAACACTCGAGGAAAAGCACAAAAATATTTGAGGTAATTTTACAAGGTGTCACATGGTTGAAGCTTGAAATTCAGATGATGGCTACAGGTGGGAAGAGTTGCTCTCCAGGTTAGCGCTGTGGCTCAGATGGTACTAGCCTGCATCAGATGATGTATATGGCATGTTATTTGGTTCTACTATCTGCAATAAAACTCTTGCAACAATGACCATAACATTTTCAAGCAGTCCCGATGACCAACATATAACCCAGGAATAGGTTCTGTTGAGAGATCACTGTCTTTCTAAACACAGTAAAATGCACCATGCTAACATCTACATTCTAGCATTACATACCATGAAAACAGTCCTCTTCTTTCCACAAGTTTTTCACAACATTCCTAGATTACATACAGATCCACCAGTCCACCCACCACTACCAACCAAATTTCAGGTATCTAGTTTCCTTTGAATAATTTTTATTTTGTCTCAATTTCGATGAGGAAATAGCAAGAAACCGTTACAACATATGTGACATCTATAAACGGAAACATGACATTTTTGTATGGATGGCAATCACTAAATGGATATGTGTGGAGATAAAACAAACCTGGGGACAAGTAAATTCATGCCTCAATTTGAAGAACCCTAATGCAGGGAGGGGGCAAAACTACTTTACGTATATAATGTCTTCATCTGGGTCATCATCCACCCAATCTTTATCATCCTGAGGGGTGTTGGATGATTCCAATTGGTCCTCATCTTGAATTTCTCCATTTTTCTTCTCATTCTTTATCCGATCTAATATTGCAATCACCTACAATATTTAAACTTTTACAGATCAGCATGCATAGACAGCAACCTTAGTAGTAATTCTACAAGCACCACAGAAATCTAGATAGCCAAGCAATAATTTAAAAACTGAACATTTGTTGATTGACAATGCTCATACAGTGATAATCTAACCCAAATGAAAACTCTATATTCTGCATTTTTTTTCTTTTCTAAATTTTAGACCTATAACCAGATTTTAAACAGTAACACAGATATGGAGAGTCTTTTCTGCATTTTGCTGGGCTAGAATTAAAGGGAAACATTTGCATTAAGTAATCAAGGAAACCATCACAGTTGACTGTTTCTGAGACACAAACTTGGATGGAACTGCAGGTTACTCTCCCCGAACTTTTCTCGAGAGTATTTCAGGTAGAGTTTACACACTCATAGCAAAACCATAGAGTTCAGGTGCAATAGCTGAATTTTTAAGCCCAATTCCTTTAACTAACAGGTCACCGAAAAGAATGAAATTCATGATACTGGTATACTATAATATATGAAAAGTAAATATTACTTGTATAGACATATCATATCATAAATCCAGTGTTAATCTATTTAGCCTTTAGATCGTGGTAGTTTGACAGGACATGATCCACACAGCAATTTGAGTTGGAGAGTTACACTTGTTTATTTAGCTTAATAAACACCAATATTGTCAACCTTTACGAAAAGACTTGATTTTAAGTTTTGACCAAACTTATATGGACATCCTAGTAAATGTAACAGAAGGGATCAACAGTATTGATATCCCCACTTATAGAGATGTATAGATAGTGATAACTTGTAAAGCATATATAATTTAATTTTACCCTGCTTCCTCTCTCTAACGATTCATCTTCTATGAAGCGTATCTCAGGAGTCAACCGCAGTTTCATACGCCTTCCCAATTCACCACGGACGTACTTTGCTTTTGACTTTAGCCCGGCAAGGGCAACCTCCTTCCCTCTTTCATCACCAAAGACAGATACAAATACTTTAACCACCTGTAGTCAAAGAAATAAATTATAATTAACTGAAACCGTAATTTTTCTGCCAAAACTTGAAGGAAGCAGCAGGTAGGGAGATTTTCGTTTTGCCAGTGTCATTAAATTGGGAAATGTGGAGTGTCTTACAACTCTTCCTCTGTAAGTCTTTCACAATCTACAGCCTGGGTTTTATTTTAATTTTAGTTTTACATTCATGTTCTTTGGAGGAAATACAGACAGGATAAGAATTTGTACAATCAAATGCAGTTTCTAGCACATCAGTAAATTGAAATTTTATGGTTGGTCTAAATGAGTATTCTGATGAAGAATAATTTGGAGAAACATATAATTTCACACCTAAAGCATGATTGCAGTATACATAAGCTACTATAGGCAGTTGTCAAGTATAACAATGGTCGAGGAAATCATGTGGAAAGAGGATCCTAAAGTTCCGAGGTAATAAGGAATACCCCTATTAATGTGCACTCAAAGGAGTTTTATTATGACTTTCAGGAGCTTGCACTAGAGGTTTTACAAGCCGAAAGTGATGCAGCACTCGGACACGCACATATGTATATATATCATTACGGTTTGACATGTACACAAGATTTTGATATATACTTTCCTGCAAAAGCACTTTTGTTCAAAAGAGTTTAGCTTGATTGTTTTAGGAGCTTGTACTGGAAATTGCGACTGTTGCAAATGGACAATCGTTGTCCATCCCACACAAATAACTAGACATAGTGGAAATGTTGTTCTAATGAATCACTTGTGGGCATTTTGTTATTGTGCTACAAATCAGGGTCAAAGAGATTGAAATTGCTACTAAGAGAGAAAGATAACCATTGCATGGAATTGAAATCAAATCATTCAATGCTACTGTGACTAGGAGTTATTTGAAATGTATTTCCAGATTCAGAGAATTCAAGTAATAGGGATTCCAATAAGAAAAGAGTGTCGACACATGAATATCAATCTCAAAGGTCAAAACACCGCTAAGCAACTCAGCATTATCTAACTCAATGATCCCACTTAGCTTCCTCCATTTGCACAAACTATAACAATAGACCACTATTTGAAATGTATTCATTTCCTGTCAAGTTTCTTATGCTCCACACCATAAACAAAGCACGAACAACCTTGCAAAGGATCGTAGCAATGTAAAGCTCAAAGCTGTATCCTAAAAACAATCTTAATAAGAAAATGGGAGCAAACAGGGGCTCCAAACTATGCATATGCCAGTAACATAGTAAATGAGGGTATCTACACAGAAGGCAGAAGCACACAAATTAGAAACTCCCTTTATCCCATTTTCCCAAAACACCACCACATGAAAGAACCATTATGCAATTGATATGTAGGAAACCCAAAATCCAAACTAGCTCAATAACCCACAACATATAACCACAATTCAAAAGCACAGCAAACCCAAAACCCTTTTTAAATGGCTAATACCTGCAAGTCGGTAGAGACCTCAACATCACTAATTGTGGTTAAAGAAGAGAGATAACGGTCGGCACCCAAAGAAACCTCGGGCAAAATAGCGTATTGCAACACCTTATCTGTTAAGAGCATGTCAGAGAGCTCCCTCTGTATCTGCTTAGCCACCATTGCCACTCTGCGCGGCTTCGCCATGCACCTAATGCCGCCAAGAAGAGCCGCATGATTATTTCTTGGGTGAATCCAGGCAGCTGGTTTGTGGGTCTGGATTGGGAACCTTGATGATGGAAGGTGACATGTGAAGGACGCGAGTGGTGGGCTGTGGAGAACCAAGTATGGCACTGCTATACAACTAGTCTTGTTTCTATCTCTCTCTATCGCAGCTTAGCTTTGCTTTGGAAGAAAATTGCTTCTACTATTTATATGTTTTGGATAATTTGTCTCCAATTTGTTTTGCGACCGATGGAGTCTCCCATTTTGTGTTTTTCAGTAAGCTACAACGGTTTATTCCTTATCTTTACTGTTGTGTGACGTTGAATAACCTACAACTGAAATATTTGGACCGTTGTACCACATAATAGATATAACATTCTGTTTTCTTGTTTGATGAGAATCATACAACAGTTGCATTTTCATGTGGACATACTTTGTTGTCCAAGTTTTACACACACAAGCATCACAAAAGAAACTGCTGCACAAATTGACTGATATCATAAAACATTGCATTTTAGCTTCCATATATATCATTCAAGCTTCCACAATGCAAACAACATTACAGCTGAATAATAAACTGAAAACAATCAACTAGTTAAGCTCCTAGATAGTCTAACATGTACAAAAGCATTCCAACATGAGAAATGCACAAAGTATGTACTACCATATAGCTGTTCCGAATATATAGAAACACCAAGTTCAAAAGCAAAGTACTACCACATACATATAGAAAGCACCAAGTTCACCAAAACAGACCAGATTATGCACCCTACAGGTATTTGCTGATGATGAACTTTGCCCACTCATTCCTTAACACATCCAAATCATCTTGGGTGTAGACAAGTTTGTTTCTCCTGTCCCACTGAAAAACATAATGTTAAAGTTAGACATGAACATGACATTATCCCGAAAATCTGATTCCCAACACACACAAATAGTAGTTGATTGTACCTTTGTCACAAAAGAGTGATCCTGATCATGTATGATATCTCGCATGAACCACATGACATAAAAGCCGCACTAAATGTGATCGGGTTGGAGGAACATCCTAGAAGCAGAAAATCAATTTATATTCATACAATCCAGAAATCCAACAAATTAAAGCAATATTTACATACCCCAAGGTTCTTCCAAGCAACTGCATTTAAGCTTGGCCTGCCCTTTTCTGTATTATACTTGGCTATTGGACTAAAACAAAAACCAACCACAATGAGACTGCATCATGAAAAGCTGAACCAGAAGAAAACATTATTCCATAAATCTCGGTACATGCATATATAGTTTTGTTACAAGTTACCTATTGATAACAGACTTCCATTCTGCCGAGGCTATATGTAACCGCCTCCTCAGGGGATCCATATAATACACCTTTTCTTTTTCCGGCTCCACAACAGTACTGACTGTATGACAAAGTTACCAGATTTTGATCAAATAAGGCTCATGAATAAAATAAAATAAAAAATACTCTGAGTTATAGCCACTTACTCTGAGTTATATGGCACCATGAAAAGTTGTCCAGGTTTTGAGGTTATGAACCTAGCACATAAGTGTTTAGCCTTACTCATTACTGTTCCACACCCTTTTCCAACCATAGCAGGGTTAACAAAGGCAATCATATCCAGCATTTAACAACATTTCAACGATATTAAAAGCCAAAATCAGGTCTCTAACAACAATTTTAACGATATTAAAAGCTAACACACAGATACCCAGCCTTTAAACCATAAACCAAAACCATACACAAATAGCAGCAGTCCTCCGAAACCCACAAAACCATATACAAATAGCAGCAGTCCTCTGAAACCATACTAGATTCCAAAATCCATATTTTGCCCCAAAATCGAAAACCCTATAAATATGTGATTTTAAAGCAATCCATGTCGAAAAGCATACTAGAACTTACTATAATCATGTATGCCACAATTCAATGCTTATTCGCCTCTGGGAACCCACAAATCTGGGTTCATCACCATGTCGATGCGTACTCCTCTATTTTGTGATAGATAGTAGATGAATGTTTTATTTCAGATGGGGATTAAGGTTTTAGAAGGGTTGAAATTGATGGGTTCTGGGTATTAGGAGGCTAGAGCTCGCTCCTGTGTGGATGGGTTATCGATATTGATCGATGGAGAGCACAGTGAGCCTCCAATGATTTCAAATTTTAAGGTTTCTGCAATTTTAGAGTTGAGTACGGGGTTAAGACACTCCCGTAATAGGCTAGGGGCGTTGATGTCATTTTACAATCTTGTGTGGATCCACGTGGCTAATTTTTTTGTCATATCATCACGTGAACTTGCCACGTCATCAATTTAACAACTGATTTAAACGACCACTTAAGGAATAGACCTAATTGTGTGACATTAGATAGTTCGATGAGTAATCGATTGAAATTAAAAATTAATGGAGTAAACTGTCGAGTGCATGAAAGTTAATGAAGTGACCAGTAATTTCTTTTTATTTTAATTAGTGTTACTGTTTTGAAAAAGATAAAATTACACTAGAAATCTTAGGGGGGTTAGGAAACAAACAAAAGGCACTTAAAAGAAACACTATCTGTCAATTTCATGATACTAATCTCTTGTGCAATTAACTTAAGCACTGAGCAAAAGGACCAATAACTGGAGCCCTGCATTCTCCAAAGTTGCAACTAATTAGATATTAAGGGCCAGCACTCAACTGAAGCCATACACTAATGTCATATCCCACAGTGTTAACTCAAAGACAATGATTTGCAAGCTGTTAATCATTAGCACAAGGACATTATATATATAATGGGGAAATGATTTAAGTAAAACTCAATTCATATATAGTTGTATGATCCAGTTTAATCAAGTTTAATTTATACTTGTCTGCTGGTAGTCATGTAACAATTTTGATACTGCCATGTGAAGACTATTCGATCAGTTCGAAACAGAAACAAAATCGAATCGAATCATGAGAATGGCAAAGAAATGGTTAGCTAGCCCTCGTGGTAAAATGCGTTACTTGAGATTGGAGATTGAATAGGGAAATGAGTTTAGAGATTTTTCTGCACAAGTATTTCATGCTGGGGATTTTATAAATCTCATGCAGAGTCTGTTTCTTGATTAGTTGAGACGACACTAAAGTTAAGCCCGACGATGCTAATTGAACTAACCCATATAAACAAGTACTGATCGATACCTTATTATTATATCATCTTAATTAATAAGCATTCGAACATTTCCTAAAGCCTAATAGCCTATATATGATGCATGCCCATGTATCTGCCAAGTTAAACTAAATTTTAATTTACAAGTATATATGATTAATCAGAAAGGAATGCATCCATTCATGAATGATCAACCTAGGCTTTGCTCACTTGAAAGTGATTAGTAAGCATAATGCACTTAAATCTTCAGAACTGTTGTACAGACTAGGGGATATCGATGAGAGCCGAGAGCATATATACATTATTCGACTCAACACCTGCAGACATCTGTTTATGTAAGGATGCTAACTCCATAGCACTTTGTTGGTTGGAAGACATTACAAAACTTAACCAAGGATTATTTAATGAACACCAATCTTATAAAACTAAAAGCACTTCTTAGGGTAATATCCTATTGGATTTAGCTGCTCGTTGGTTACTCAACAACCCGTATGTGTTACAGAACTGACCAATCTGGCAGTTTAAACAAATTAGAATCAATAATAAAAAAAAAAAGGTTTTATATATTTTATGTTACTGATGAAATTAATAAGAGTGGCTCTTTATATATGTCAGTTTCTTTTGTCTTTAAAAGAAAATGTACCTCTTACGTTGAGAAAGTTTTACTATACAGCCAACTTTCAGGGTTAACTTTTTCAAAACATGACACTCCACCACCCTGCGTATTAGTGTATGTATTACCGTGCATCGCTGCACATTATACAAGTTATTTACACAGTATTCAAAGAACAAGAACGTGTACCTTATAATTAGACATTTTTTGACTATATAAAGAGATATCAAATGTGAACTTAGAAATTAAAAGAATCATTTTATTACAAATGACATACTTCTGTATATAACATATACACATGCACACTTAAGTCAGTAATAACAATGTAAGAAATTAAAGAATGTAATTGATTATGACAAAGTTAAATCAAAATAAATTTTAACTCAGTATTTGAGTTTCAAATTGATGCTAATATTGAGAAAAATTACCAAATTTAGTTTTTTCATTGTCTGAAGGGCAAATCAGAGAAACCGAAAAATGAAGAAAACTATTAATAAATAGACATTTGCTCTATATAATATGTTTGCTTATGTGAAGTGGGTGTAAAATGAAAAAAAAAGTAAAATATATGTTTATTTTAAAAAAGATCTAAAATTTTAGATTTTTATTTAATTTTCTCAATAATTAATCCCACTACTACGTTTCAGGTCTACCCATCGCATGGCACTGACAAGTCAACAACTTCCACAACGGGCACGAAATCGTAAATATCTCCAACTCTAAGGCCATTCCAAATTCCTTCATACCATATAACCCTTCGGTTCTCCGACTAAAGAAACAACAACTCTCATTAATTACCCGTTATCAAACACAAACTTTCCGCCACCTTTTTCCAGTGGACTGGAGAGCATCTCTTCACTTTACCCTACTCCCAAACTGCATCATTTTCCAGCAAAAATTGTCGACTAGAATGAGCAAATCCAACAAGCTCCGACGCATCGTCAGAATCCGTCAAATGCTACAACGCTGGCACAAGAAGGCGCAACACAAAGCTGCCTCCCCGTCCGACGTCCCCGCAGGACACGTCGCCGTCTGCGTCGGCAGCAACGGCAGACGGTTCATCGTGCGCGCAACGTACCTGAACCACCCCATCTTCAAGAAGCTGCTGGTGCAGGCCGAGGAGGAGTACGGCTTCGCCAACCAGCCGGGACCTCTGACCATCCCATGCGACGAGTCGTTCTTCGAAGAGGTTCTGCGGGTGCTCTCCAGGTCGGAGTCTGCAGCAGGTAGATCCGGGAGGTTCTTGAGCTTGGAGGATCTGCAGAGACCCTGCCATGTTGATATTCTGAACAAGCTTCAGGTTCTAGATGAATCATGGCCTTTGCTTCATGGGATGGCTGATAAGTCAGTATGTTAATTAATTAGATCCATGCGTGTTTCAGTACTGGAGGGTTGAGCTTAGAGATCACTATATATTATATGTCAGCTGGGATTCCGAGTTGCAAGAACTTCTAACATTTTTGGTTTAACAATACTGCTGTACGTACGTAGTATTTCTATTAGGGCTTTTCTCAGAGGAGAATTTGTGTATTAATTACTAAATATTTTTTTTAAGGGTTTGTATTAATTACTAAATTGATATTAAGAAATTGTACAACTTGATGCATGTTTTTATTTTAATTTCTCTTTTCCCATATCCTTTTTCTGCCACTGACGTTCAAAATCGACTTATCACTCTGTTACTTTGTAATTTGTATCAACATATATACTGTACCAAGTTTATGCAATTGCCACTAAGTTTAGACGAAGCTTGGATGATGGTCGAATTTCGTATGTATGGATGGGATGACTATTTAAATTATGGTTAAACAAGAGATGATCGAGAATACAAAGTCATTGATCGATGTAGTCATGAATAATTTGAATACGAGACGATGAAAATTCATTAATATTTTATATCATATTTGTGATGAGAACCAAAATAATTCAAGAATTTATTTCTAAAATGTTCATTAGTTTTAGGGATCGATCATGATGAGGTGGCCACACCAAAATAAAAGAAAACGGAGGATCGATGTAAAACATATATGGTTAAATGAACTAAGGTCCACTATAATTATGGGGGGGGGGGGGGGGGGGGAAATTATGCAGAAATTAGGACTTGGTAGCGCGCACTTCGTGATCATTAGATTGGCACACATACGTACTCTTGTATAGTAGAACTTTTTTAGCTTGATTAGTAGGTACTAACCTTCACTTTCTGTGGTCAAGTCCATTTGACAAGTTGAGAACCTGATCACATTGGAAAGTAGGAGTAACTTATGTTAGGGGCAAATATTGGAGGGATATATAATTGACTCTCTGAAATGCGTCAATCATGCACTTAATTAGTTAATTGTGCACCGTGAGGATAAAGGCGTGCAATCAAGAAATTTGAAACTTTGCACAATCATGAACTCAAATCGTTTTCATGCCAGCTAGCTAGTTTTCAGCTAATCAAAGTTAACCCAATAAGGTTCATATAATGGAAGCATGTTAGGCTGCAAACGGAGCCAAACACCACAAAGATCCTCCTGATAATAAAAGATTATTAGTTCCAACCCTAACTTCTGAAAAACATCTCCTGGGGAGAGGTTTTACATAATATTGCTCCAGCTCCCGAAGTGGTAGCTCACTCGGCTATCATTTTTTATTCTATCTAAAAAAAAGCTAATGACCGTTATGACGATGAACGATTTTTATATGTACATATTACTGGTTCATAATATGAACATCATTTCTTTGATAAAATGCCGCTCGTAGATCGAATCGAAAGGTGTATGTAGAAAAGAATTGAATGAGGCCAGCCCCTCACGCTAGCTAGTGTCACCTTATTCAAAAAGGAAGAACGAGTTAGGTTGCCAAGTACAAAACTCTCATTCTCTAGAACTTTGAGTTTCTTCAAGAACAAATGGGCAGTACTTGACGCCGCTTTAGGAACTGGAGTTGGTTCATTATTCCACTAAATAACCCAAATGGATTGGGCCTTTATCAAGTTTGACCCAAGTCTTCTCTGGAGCTCGTGGCACACACGTTACTTGGCCTTAACAATCTGTAGGCGATGTGACACGTGGTACTAATCAGAGTAAAAGGTTGATCGGCATCTAGCCATTTACTGTAGGTTGGTGAAAAGCAGGTAATGCTATCATTCCCTTGAGAACCAATTACAGGGTTTGTACTTTATTTCCGGAAAGACAAATTTGTCCCTTGGGTGGTTGGGGACTTGGATCCTCGGTGGCCAGAGAAAATGGTTTGGGGACAATTTAGGAAAAAGAATATCTCTATGTATGGTGGAAAATGACATTCTGACATTACTATGCCAACTTGGGATGGGGACCAACACGGCATCGCAACGTACGTTGCTCTGTTCTCAAATCCTTTCTTCACGTCTTTAAAAAAAAATAAAAATTTCTTCATCCAAAAAGCAACAAAACCAGAAAAAAATAAACGAAGAAGAAGAAAAAGAAGAGTGAAATCTTATTTTGAGTAAAGAGCAAATTTCATTGATAGGTGCTCAAGCAAATGGTTACGATCAGCTAGTGACACATGAAGAAACGATATCTGCTCAATATTGTACCAAATAACCCTAACTATGATATGTTTCAAAAACTATACATTGGCCGATCGATGAGTTACAATAATATTACAAGTTTTATGACACGTTTACTAATTTAGAATTAAAATTATTATGAATCGGTATTAATAACAATCGATATCAACAAGAATCAATATAAAAATATTTCATACCGTTCTACTGTTTACTTACCAAAAGAAATCAAAACAGAAACAAAACTAATTACGATTGATATTGTTTACTTACCATATGAAATCAGAATTGAAACTAGTTTGATTACTAAAATACCCCTAAAAGAAATAAATTTAAAATACCCCTAACATAAATGAATTTAAAATACCCCTAAAATACAATATATATTTTTAGGGTTGGGTAATTTAAAAATATTATAATTATGTGAGTATATTTTAGGGAGAAAAGTTGATTTCATTACTTTGATTCTGATACTCATCTCCTCCCTTGGGTATCGAATAAGAGGTTTCGTCAAGAATTGATTCCTAATAAGCGAGTAGGCCCACATCCATTCTAATACATTAACATGTTAGTAAACGCCGGAATTAATTACACAACTGTCAATTCCAATTACTTTATAATAGCCTTTTACCTATGTATCTGTACGGGGAATCAGAAAATGGAAGAAGTTTCACTGGCACTACTCCACCAAATGTGGGATGAATATGCTAATCCTACTTTTTTTTTTATAGATAACTGCTCCACCAATAGTGGGAAGAAACTACCACGTCTTTTTTTTTTCTCCTTCAAATTTCAATGTTGTTTTACGGTCAAGCCCATAATATCTATTAGTTTTTTTATTTTATTTTTTATAATTGTTTACTACCCTGGTTTTTGGTAATTGAAAAAAAGCTTCATCAAAGACACCAAAGCCATGCCTGGCTTTCTAACAGTAAAGATTAGAATGTACCTCATAATTAGTACAAAATGGCATGGAGGTGAAGTCGATCAACAGCCCAATAGCAATGCATTCGAGAAAGCATATAGAGTTCAGCATATCTGTTAATTTATTTTGATAAATTAGAGTTAAGTCACGTACACGTACAAATCATTCTCATTATTTTCATCCGTTCCGCGTGAGTTCATAGGTAGAAAAAAGTTATCGATCAGCAATTCTTTGCGTTTTGTAGTCATCCGGCCGTTACATCTCAATGACATTTCTACCGTTCTACGTACATGTCTATAATGATCAAATCAATTTAAACAATATACATGAGAAAGAAGACGACATATTATATATCCCTAGCTAGCAATTTGGTGTATATTTTTGAGAAATATTTCATGCGTCGAATCGAAAAATGAAACCGAAACTAAAGCCGGATTGAATCGATCAGCTTAGCCTCTCTTTTTCTCTTTTTTTTTTTCTTTCTTTTTTTCTTTTTCAATTTTTCAGTTCCCACGACCTAATTGTAGTTAATGGCTTCAGCAATTAGCAAGAGCCAGCTGCATGGAGATGAGTACACTCAGTAGTACAACAATCACGCGTTTACTTTGATTAAGCATTTGCCACTTCATGATTATGTACCTTATTAATTTAAGGCATGGGAAATGAAACAGGTACCCGAAGATGTACCTGGCTGAACCAATAAATAATGCCATGAATTCGAAAAGACATTGCCAATTCATCGTCTCCCTCTCAAGGTCCTACAATATTATTCATATATACTAGTATTACTGTAGAAAAGACATAATTTCTAATCGATGTGCCAAAGGTTGGCAGCTAGCAAATATATGCATGCATGGAAGATTAGGGTTCGTAAACATTAGTAGGTGAAAGATCAAACTATCAAAGAGCTAGCTAGCTCTCTCTCTTGCAGAGATCGAATTAATTGAAAACGAGATTTTTGATCGAGAGGGAAAGTGACCATGTACTGGAATAACTCGATCCCCGACAATACACACTCATCAGACTATCATTTCAAATGCGCACACACACACACACATATATATATATATATATATATATATATATATATATATATATATTTGGATCGTCCAAACATGTCTTCCCTACCGTTGTTCTCCTTGTCTAGGCTCCAGCCCTTCATTATTTAGACAAACATACACATGCATTAGCTGGACAGAAAAGAAAACTGATATAAGATCAAAATATTACAGAATCACGTACGTATCGTTGGCATCAAATAAAAACTAATTGGTTTGATGAACAATCTGTGTGCAAGTTAAGGAAGTAGAAACAGACATAATACATAATGGAGCAAGTGATAAGATACAGCCCCGTTGATCACCTTAAATGAAAAGCAACGGTGTACGATTAGTTTCTCTAAAACCCAAAGCGGGTCAAGACATGACCGACTCTTCACACTCTCTCTCTCTCCTTCTCTCAATGATCTGGGCTCAAACTTGTCCTCTCAATGAGAGTTTAAGACAGTTGCATGTGGTTCGGTGGTGGTGGTGGATAATACCCTTATCTCTTCAACAATCAACACGTACGTCTCATACATACCTGTGCATGTTAACTTTAAGGTTTTAATTTTGAACATCATGCATGGTTAGGGTTTGGGATCGAAGAGACAGCTTAAGATCGATAATAAGGTGCCTGCTGCCAATTTTCTCTGGGGGGAAACTGATATTGGATTGCTGCAGAGGATGATCCTGTAGGTATCTGGTTTGGAAATTTACCCATAACCAAAAACAAAAGGCGCGCATCCATTAATTTTGAACAGATCAAAAGCTAGCTAGGGTCCTTACTTAGTTCGGAGAAATTTCGAGGGTGCTCACTCACTAGTTAGAGGTGGGACACACACACACACACACACACATATATATATATATATATATATATATATATATATATATATATATATATATATATGCACAGAGACAGAACTGTAGAAGAAACATGCGTCCAACTGGTAACTACTGATCGACCAGTTCATCGATCCATCATTATTTCAGTCTCTCCAACTTTGGCCGAGTACCATTATTGATCGATGCTGTATAAAACTACTGCATGCATGTGTTGGAGGGATGGAAAATAGAGTTCATCAGTGATTAATTAAGGATTAATCAGTTTATGAACATCAGCTTCGATCTCTTAGTTACAGTAGTTCATAGATAAAGATCCCTAATTAATTACCAGCTAGATATATGTGAGAGAATAAGAGATCGAGTACTAAGTCTACGTACGTACCACTTGGTAGCACTCTAGAGTGAATATGTCATTCTTATGATATGACTCTAGAGTGTTACGGATGCATGGAAAGTTGACATTACAATTACAAGCATAAGCATGTGTATTTTCCGATCCTCAAGATTTTTGTACGATACTTGGTACGTACTTGAAATACGACTCTCTGGAGTCAAAACAAAATAGAATTAAGTTGATAGCTAGTTTGTTCAAATCAGGAGCCAATATGGGGGAGGGGCATGATGAACACAAAATAAATTGAGGAGAGGAGATATTTTAGTTCTGAGGATGAGATTTTGCTGTGGAAGTGGATCGAATTGGGGCCGCATGGAGATGGAAGATATTCTTTTCAAGGCCTAGCTAACAAAGGTAGTTGCAGAATATATTCAGTTTCTGGTAGAGGTATTAGTGTGGCAGACTCGCTTTCTGTGGCTGCAAGCAAAAACAAACAAAGATCGATGCACTGATTATTATCGGCTGGACCATTTATCTCTCTAGGCAGCCTTTGCTAGCTTCTCTCTGGTCCTAGCTACACTATGTAAAAGGATCTATTTGCTGCAAGATCTCAATTCATGAGCGATTCAAATGTTCAAAGGATTGATGATGATGGTCATACGTACTGCAAGCAATTATGCAACTTGCTTGGCATTTGGCAAACTGCAATCATGCAACTTGCTTGGCATTTGGCAAACTGCAATCATGCATCCTGATAAACACAATTAAATGATATATCCCAATCCAAATTGGACGTTTGTTTTTTCCATTGATGAAAAACAGAAAATGTCATCTTTAATTTATTTTTGAACATGGAAGCACCCGGCCGGAAAGAGCCATGATGGAGTGGTCGGAGTCCGCCTTCTAAAAGCGCCGGAAACTTATCGGTGAAGATCGAGCTGCCTCTCTAAAGGGAAACTTGAAAGGGAATAGTAGTAGAGGCTTGGTAGGAAAGGGATGCAGCCATGCAGAGTGGCTAGGGTTGATCCTTGGATGGTCCTATATCAAGTCTGTATGTCACAACTTAAACATTAAGATCGATCTCTCTCATGAATCACGTACGATCACCCCCTTCCAACTTCCAAATGCAAGAATCCAAGTATACTTAGGGCTCTTAATTAGGCTAAATAGTAGTTGCAAAGCATGATTGATCCATGGTGTTCAATTAGAACAGGAATGGGGGCGTTAGCTAGTGGGCAGTACTGTACCATTATTTGGTACTCTATGTCACAAAAGGATAGGATAAAACCTACTGATATTTCATTGTCAAGTAATATAAGCATCGTACGCCTCTCTTCTCTAGCTTCTGCAATCAGACATTGGATATATGGGTCGACAATGGATCATGATCTCTGTGAACTCGATACATATCTCATATAAGATCGGATATCTTTGTCAGTTTAGGGGGCTCCGATAATACATAAAAGTTCTTCTATTTAGTTTTGGATGTGCTACACCGTACCTTTTCTCTCTAAGTGTGCTTTTACTCAATGTGTTTGGTCCTTCCTGTTCTAATGTGTTTTCTCCCACTAATGCACCATCTTTTATGTCCTGCTTGAAGTCGTTGTTTAATCTTCCAGATAAACCTTCTATTCAATTAGCGGTTATGATTTTTTGGTCCATTTGGCATGCTCGAAATCAACTTGTTTAATTTTAGACAGATTTTGGCAGATGCAAAACAGTGTTACTTTCATGCTGTTACCTTATTATCAAGCTACTTATCAGTTAATATCGTTGCTCCCTACAAAACTACGATGCCAGGCTTACCTATTATTAAATGTCATTCTCTTGATCATGGATTTGTTAAACTAAATTTTGATGCTTAATTCAGTGAATCAAAATCGTGCGGCTATTGGTTTTGTTATTGCAATGATGCTGGCCTGGATACCCTCTTACAACTGGTGCTAAATTTGTTGGTGATATTTGGTACTCTAAATTTCATTTGTTGGTGCTAAATGTATTTCCAAATATACATGTATATATAAACAGTCAATTTAGTTAAATTCTTAAAAATCGTATGATTCATATCTTAATGAAGGTCCGGGAAAGTCAGTGGCAAAGATAAATCTAATAACTCAACTAAACAGGTCCGCACATCACTCACAAAAGATGTTTACTTTATAATTTGAAATTTACAACTGTTCTAAATTTGCTATGTCAGATTGTCAGACGACAAAAGAGATAACCTTTGTCGTAATTATTGAATTGCTAACCATCATCAAGCTGATCTGGGCCACTCACATTTTACAAAATCTATTTCCTAGCTAGTCAGATTTGCACTTCCCACTTAGCTTTACTCTTGATACTTATTTAATTACCAAACCTTAATTATCGTTAAGTACCTTACCAGATTAGTCTAATCAGATCCCTCACCAACCATACTTGAATACCCTCATCTTTATCGATCCGTACATGCCAAATGTACCCACATATTCTCTGACAGCCTAGTCTGTTTAGCATATGTCTTTGCACAAACCCTTTTCTTATTTGTTATAATTACTCAGATGCTCTTGGTTTTTGATTCCCAGATTCATGCAGTGTTAAAAAAGCTGCTTCAAAACCCATGCACAGATCTCACATGGTGGTGACTGTGTCTGTGTGTGTGTCTTTCAAGTGAAAGCCAGAGAGAAACAGAGAGATTTGTAAAAGCAAACAGGATATGATGATCCAGTCTTTCATTGATAGAAGTACAGTAGCTTCTCTCACAGGGTTTGTAACAAACCACTACCTCTGCGAGTAGAATCGATCCATCGATGATCACAAACTTTATACAAAATGAAACCCATTTATATGTTCATGGGTTAAATTCCAGGTTAGAGTCACTAAATCAAACATCAAAAGGGTTTGTAGCAAAACCGCTCCCGATCGATAACACCCCTAAAAAGAATCCAAACGAATAAAAATCGACGAAAAAATATGAAGAAAGATGGTGAAAAAAAGAGAAGCAAAAGGGGGGAGCTTCATCTTGGCCATCTTCTTCAAGAAACTTCATCGATCTTTGGATATGCATGGTTCGTTCATCTGAGCGTGGAAGTTAGAGAACGAAAAACGACTTCCTCGCAAGGAATGGTGAGGCCCATGTCGTGATCGAAGCCGAATTCTTCTTCGGCTTGACGCAGGAGGCATTGGAACTCAGGGTGAGTCAAGAAGGAGATGGGAACAATGTACCTCGTCCTGTTCTCTCCCACGTACACCGGGAAATGGCCCTTGGGGACGTCGATGGGAAGACCATCCTCATCGTAGCCGTGTTGCTTCTTCCCCAAGCTAGAGCATCGCTTGAGGATCTGCTTGAGAACTGCGGTTTGGGGGAGCTTGTTGTATTTTCGGACTGCCATTTTCCAAGAGGAGATAGGTAGGTTAGTTACTTGGTTTGGGATGGACTAGTAGAGAGAAGGGATAAGAGAGGGTGGTGAAGTGAAGTGAAGGGTGATGAGAGGAGGGGGTATTTAAGAAGAAGAAGGGAGATGGGGGTCATGTGGAGTGTGGGGGGCAAATGCAAAGGAAATAGAGAAGGACATAACAGAGTGTTTAGGGGTGTGCATTGGTGGGAGCCATAACCCACTGGGTTTACACTTCTCTGTTGGCCCTCCTAATGACACCATGGACCCTCTTCTCTCTTCCCCTTCATTTTCTTGATGCATATGTTTATGGGATGTATCATATCTTATATGAAAACATATCTTAATATGACATCAAATTATTTTCTTGGAACACCCTAATGTTTGATTATCTCTGACCAAATCAAATGACTTTCCACAAAGGGAGATAATCAATATGGAAATGTTTGCTTTGGTGCAAACTGGCTTTCCTAAACTGTAGTATCCTACTAGGAATCTGCTATGATCGAACACAAGTTCTAACAACTTGTGGTTTTTATCGTCAATATTCCTTACGATCTGATGTTCTCTGATTGAGTTGGCTTAAATCACATATTCAAACTTAACCTTATTGTTAGGCGAGTACCAGTGCGTTCAACACGATCATGATTTGTGAGTTCCATTGGAGTTGTTCACTTCACCATTGTCACACACGTGCTGCAGCAATGATGCCACTGTGTTTCCAACTAGACTAATCCCGGGATCACTGTGAAAGATTTAAGGTTGATGTGTCATGAAAGATCCCAGGAGAGAACAACAAATTGTCCAGAGGGTAGAGTAGCCGTTGAAAGCCGCAACTCCAAGATGCACAGTGGTATGGCAACCAAGTTTGAGCTACCAAGAATCCAATGGAGGACGCTATTCCGATCATAGACATCAAAAAAAAAAGAAAAAGTATACGAGTCGTACACCCTGGAAGGAAATTGGCCGGCCGATATTGTCGTCACGGCGGCAACAGCTACCATAGGAAAAAGGAAAAGAGAGAAATCAAGCCATTTTCAAAGCTGCCAGGGTTTTCTCCGACGACAATAGATATCAATCTATATGCACATCCGACCAAACAATCTTTCTACAATGTCGAACACAGATGTATATACAGATTTACCTTTCAATTGACTCGGTCTGCCGCGTGCATTTAACAGTAAAATTTTCCTTCTGATACTGTTGCTACTCCACACCGACTTTTTTCAATCCAAGAATCCAACACAGAATTTCAAACTTTAGCTCTTTAAAATCCTGATATGAGATTATGATATAGTAGTGGAACCCGCGTTTCATGATTTATCTATCTTTCTATCTATCTAACTCTGTTCATTTCAAGACCTAAAATCACGGACCGATAATAAGTGTACTTTTGAGTACACCGCTGTAGGTAGTTTGGCCTTCTGTGATTGTTGGGCAACCTGGTCTGCCTGATTCCATTGTGAAGGATAAAACAAAGACTCTTTCAAGACAGAACTGCACAAATGCACCGAGTTAAAATGACTTGCAGAAACCCATGTAACTCTTGTTTACTACTGCCTCTGCACATTCAACTCAACTGTATAAACTTCTTCATCTCTTTTCAGATGGTCACACTTCCTCAGATAGAAGATACCAACCAACCCAACCACCATTTCACTTGAATGATTCCTATATTTCACTTGCATTTGAGTTTCTAATAATCCACATTATTTTACAACCAGGCAATTATTGCACATATATCTCCTACCATTATCAACTGAATACTACCTTGATGAATTACTGCTATAACAAGAACCCGAAAATAAAGCAAAATATGAAGATAAAAAGGACAAACTAAAAGCTTGAAAAGACAAAGCAAAGCTCTGTAATATTGTAACTTCGAAGTGCAAACTTATGGTACTAAACATGGCCGAAGAGCTAAAACTATTCAGTCACAAGCCTCAGTACAACGCATCCAACAAATTAAAATCTAACAAGCCTGTTGGAGTGTTTAGTTTATACTTGTGTTGAATTAGTGTCTTAATATCATATAGCTTTCTATGTGGTCCTGCTGAAATGAGTACCACTAATCAAAAGAGGAGCTCCAGAATAAGACATAAGTATACTTCAAACGTACACCACTAACTCTGCACCGTTTCAACAGATCCAGTATCCATTCCATGTTCTAAGGCTTAAAAGGTGGTCCTGATACGGCATTGTCCTGCATTTCTGTCTTTTCTCTTTGTCTATCTTAGTCCTCTAACAAGAACTTACAACGGCCAACACATTCTAATAAAGGTTTAGTTATAGAGGATGTTACTCAACACTAACTTCCCAACACATTCAGTTTTAGCTCTGCATATTCTTTCTGAACCTTGCCAAAAACATAGTAGAAGCAAGATAGTTCATATAATTTTTCAATCACACAGAAATGGTTAAGCTGTTACCGACCGATTCCACAATGCATGTAATGCCAGCAACTATTCGCCGTAGAAAGTAACTCGAGTTTTACCTTATCAGGGTCCATGTTATTGAAATCTGTTGTACAGCCGGTCCCCAAGGGATGCGTAGGTATCAGTTACCTGCATGTCGCCATCTTCTCAAGAAGACCTCCATGTTCTGTGAATGAGATTGATTTAGAGAAGAAGAATAAAGAAACAAAACAGGGACTAGAAAGGCCCACCATAATTACCAGAAAAAAAAATGCGGTGCCCCGCAAGGTTAAATAAACTGACGGTATTGTTTTTCTTTTCAGTGATTGTGACTCTCTCTTGGTGTGCACATGAAGGCCATGTTACTCTTGCCCCAAATCGCTCCTGTAAAGACAACAATGTAAGGACCTGTGAGATCATTTCCAACTACTTAAAACGGCTGTGCTTTTACTAATCCAAAACGATTACTTACCATTCTTGAATGGTAACTGCATATTTGGAAGTTGGAATGTCTCATCAGTCTTCTGAGTTTTGGTGGCAAACCCTTTTCTTCTCTCAGCTCTCTTTGTCCATTTCACTGATACTTCCTGAAGATTTGAGATCAAGTTGAAAATTAACCAAAAGCTGCCAGTTATTTATCTATAAGCGTATATGTATAAAACAAGAGAAGTTTAATGTATAGAGAAAAGTATACACACCCATGTGAGTTGCATGGAAGTGCTTGAACAATGAACCCTGGAGCTGCATAATTCATTATTGATGATGTCAAAAATACATGGTCATATGGGTTGTTCAATACGAAGCTTTAAATAAACATGCTAAACAATACATAGAATACTGATTAGTCAAATGATTTTCAAGAAAGACGGTGTTGAGCATATCCATATGCCCAGTATGGATATAGCTCTTAATCCTTTATCAAACAACAGACCATATAACAATAAGATTAGCTGATAGTGATGCCATCAAAATGTAAATTAGTGAAATCAGTTCCACCCATGTGCTCTTGCTGCATGCAAAATGGGTGGTAGAAACGTTTGATGAATAGACAATGACAACTGCAGATGACATATTGTTATGCCTTGTGCCTTTTTATACAAGTTAAGAGTTGCTTGCAGGTGAAAGGTAAAATTGATGTAAACTATAATCATGATACTTGCAGGTGAAACTGTAAAATTGATGTAAACATCGATCATTAATTCATTATACCATAACCATATGCACTATGGAGGAAACAAAACAATTTCTTTGGGCCTGGTTTCTGTGAATTAAGGATAGGCTCATACCTGATCTGTGTACAACAAAGAATTGTGACCAATGACAATAGGTTATTTTCAAGAACCCTAAACATAACATGCAGGGCCCAGGTAAAACACATTTCCACAATATCGCACAAGGACTACGGGAAGTACCTGCTATAGACCCACATCACTCGTATAGTCATATGTATTATCAACAGCTGATCATGCCCATGGTGTGCAACATCCATGAAAATCTACCAAGTTTTTGGCAGCAGCAACTATTCAACTCCATAAGAGCTGTTGCTCTTGGGGAAATTGTTGATGGTAAAACATAAGAGTTTCAAGAAATAAGCTCTGGTACTACAAAAGCTGATATCACGGTAAAGATTTAACACTGAATTGTGATAAAAAAAAAAAAAGGAGAAATTTTTTTTTATAAAAAGGTAGCAAATATGTGAAGCCAACTTACCCAGAATTCCCACCAAGCGTTTGAAGCTGAATTACCTAACCATGCTGCTTTGCCATATGCAGACCTGTAGCACTTGATTGAAAGACCAAATTGATCAAAATGACATTTTAGTGACAGGCATATCAGCCATATCTAATCATCTCGACTTACAAGAAATCAACATAAATATATTGAACAAAAAATAACAGGTGTTTAAGCAAAGACCAACACTGCTCTTCCTTTGATTATGGATAAAATTTTTACTTTCATCATTTAGAATTTCTCGATACAAAGCCGCATTGCGATGTGTAACACCACAAAGTTCAGTAAAAAGAAAAACTAATAGGGGAAACGACAAAATCTCTCCGTAGCTGATACAATACATATAATCAGTATCTACGGTGAGCATCTACGGTGAAAGAAAATTTGAAAGCTTCTGCTGCAAAATCTAGTTGGAATTGAGATCACAAAAATCTGACGCATTCAATGGTCGGAGAAAGAATTCACTTGTTGTTGTTGCACATCCATCAAACTTATCTCTCTTCGAAATTTAGCAATATGAGCTTGAACCTATTACATTTGAGACACACCATCATTAGTCTTCACATTGAAATGAAACTAAAGTTACAAAGTCAACTTGCAATTATACATTTCATATCTCTACATCATGAAGTCGATGGCATCAGTGGGAAGATTCAGCATATAAGCAAACATTAGGAGATAGAGAACATTTCTAGTCCTAGAGAACTAACCAGTTAGGAGGTAGGAGATTTATTCACTCAAAGAATATATTATAGAACTTAAGGAGGCATTAGAGACTGTGGAGAGATAGACCTTCGGTAAGGATATCAAAATGTCAGTCAATCCATAGAACGCAAACTTCGAGCATGTTGGGGAAACTAAAACTTGGTATAGACAAAATACTTTAGAATTTGTTGAGATCATTTAAGCAGTTCCTCCCTGGTTCAACACTATGATCTTTGAAACACCATTTCTTACAGTTTAATTGCAAGAGCAATTATGGTCCATAATATCAGTTTGTGTACATTGTCTAGGGAATAAGTATGATCATAGTTCATCTAATCAATTCCAACTTTTTTTAAAAAAAAAAAACAATGTGTTGAGTAGTCATAAAATTGAAACTAGAAAAGAAGGTACAAATTTTCATATAGGTGATAAAACTGATGAATTGCCTGCATCAGTTCTTGTGAATCGGAAAAAGAGCATCAATCATCAAAATGACCCACCATTTGACTAAAAGACTCACCGGATTCTGAGTTTTAGGTTGCCACACTCAGAATTTCAGGTTAGAACCTGTACTACCAACAAAAACCTAAGGAACCTTGATCGTGTGACCCCCAACCATAAACATCTATGTTATCCTATAAAACACCGGCATCGCCTTCTTATTCTACAACCCCGCACCGCAAAGCCATGCTATAGCAAATGAGGTCAAACATCAAAATTGCCGACTTTCACAGCAAACAGAATGGATAGACATTGTTGATTGGTTCTGCTTTTCTATTTCCAGTTGTACTATGGACTTGGGTAACTGGCTGCAACTATCTTTGCACTTCAAACATCTTTCTTCTGAAACAATTACCCAACCTCTTTTATAATACCAGGACTATTTGATAGAAGCACTAAAATAGCCAGTTCCATGAATGACTTTAAAATAACCTGTACTGGACATATCTGAGACACCAAAACAGACTCCTATGACATAATGACACATGACCAAAAGCATCTGTGTTTAGTGTTTTAGCTCTACTGAGCCCATACCACTGTGTTACAAGCTGCAACAGTCATACAGTTCAAAGGGAGGGAGGGAGGGAGGGAGGGAGGGAGAGAGCAATGTATTAAATGGCAAAGGCGTAAGCTAGGCATTTTAGGGACAGCCTTGTTGAGGCGTGAACCTTAAGACACATATATCATTCTAGATGCAGTTTCTACAACAACTAGAACCAAAACTAGGGCATTGAACTTACAAGCTGTGTTTTCTGCACAACTAAGCCTATAATTAGATCAGCATCTCATTACCAAATGGTTGATACCCCTACTTGTTCATCAATAAACAATCGCATATGGCATCTGAAATATTTTTACAGAATGGCAATCCATATATACAACTAGCTCGTAGCTAATACTATATGTATACTTAATGCATATTAGATTCAGAATTTGAATTGAACTCAAACTCAGATGCTAGCTAACTACTTAATTCAAATTCAATTTTGTACTTGATCAGATTAGCATCAAAAGATAAGAAAATAATATATATGATACTTATCAATTGAAATATATGAATATATCTATGAATGCCAAAATCAACTGGAACGTGGAGTGTCAGGAACAATCTGTGTTCTCCTTTACGTTAAGCTTTTGGTTGTCAGTATTATGTTCTTTTCTGTTTTTCTCATCTCTATTCACCTTGCTCACAATGAGAAAGCTGCTTACCAAAAGAAAAAAGTTCCAGGCGTACGCACAAGACTCCTTACAACGCGCCTTATGCGCCTTGGGGAGTGCCTTCTGCGCCTCACCACCAAAGCTGAGGCTTTTTCATCAATGCCTCGCGCCTTTTGAGCTTCAAGATGCGCCTGAGGAGCGTCTTTTAATATCTTGAGAGAGAGAGAGAGAGAGAGCTGGAACGATTTTGGCCGATTCTCATCGCAAACAATAAGTTCAATAAACTAATGTCTAATCAGCATTTTCTAAAACATTCAGTTCATAGCAGATCTACCGTAGGGAGGATGGCCAGTTAAGAATAAGCTTTTGTATGATGCTTTCTTCATTAACCTATCAAGAACAATCTTAAAATTCATACTTCTACAGTTTTCCCGAAGATATAACTGCTGAGGAGTGGATGAGTAGGATGGAATTATATGCACCCACGCAAAGTGTGAATTGATTCCGAGATATAAATTATGAAAGGCAGGCCTTAAAGGTCTAACGAAGGGACTTTTTAACTGCAAAATATATGAACATAGAGCTGGCCCCAAGAACTCTTTCCAAAGAAAAATAAAAATTACGGTTAATTATAGGCATTAACATACCTTCCATGGCAAACGATTCACTACAATAGTACAAAGAAAGAAATTCAGCAAGTAATCTAACAATACCATAACGCAAGAAAATCTATAACATCAATCAGGTAGAAGTTCCATATTATTTATCCAGAAAGTTAAGACTAAAAAAGGCTCACCTGTTGACGAGCTGCAGCCAGTTGTAGAAGCTCATCAGCTTCTGAAAAATTCATGAACCACTGGGTCAGGGGATGATCTTTTGTGTCACCTCTCTTTCTTTTACTTGGGTCTTCAACTGGCACTACATGGAACGAAAACAAATATTATACAACTACAACAGGAAAAACAAAGGATTGCAGACAGGAAGACATAAAACTTATACCAGGAGGTGGCAAAGTCAAAGCAGAAGGTAATCTGGGGGAAACTATAGCAGGGTGATTCTGGACACGAGCTAGAAACCTCTCTGAAGGCTCAGGGAACACAATCTCATCATAGGATTCCACGACCACAGGTTTCTTGGTCGACATAGGACCAGATTCATCTTCTGGGTACAACTTCAAATGATGAAATCTGTGAAGAAATTGAAACACAAATAAATCAGAAAACTGATATTTTTCCATTTCAATGTTATAGAGCTTTGCATAAGTGTTGTGCAAACATAATCACCAATATCTTTAATCTTTTACAGACCAGAGCCATCGCCAAAAATGCCAAAAAAACAAAGAGCTTGTTTGGTTCTTTATAATTGTTTTGTTCTATTTAAATTTAAATTTAACATAAAACTACAATGAAAGTAAAGGTAAACATATAATTAAAATGGAATGAACAATATATAAAAACAACAACGGCATATTAAGGAATTTAATCAAACTTCTAGCTTGTACTTTGATCAATCAATTTAACAGAGTAGGAGGTGTTTCTGGAGAATAACTTGAAGATGGCAAACAAACTGAAGAAAGGTTCTCACAACAATATGGTACATAGTAGGAGGTGTTTCTGGAGAATAACTTGGAGATGGCAAACAAACATATTGACATCGGAAATTAAAGCCAACTAAAGTTGCTTCTTTGCAATTGGATATAGTTCTATTATTCCTTTCTTGAGGGTTGTTTTGACAGTAATTCAAAAGTGAAAGAAATACATATGAAATGCCGAATTGGCTAGCCAAATACAAGCACATTTATTTGATAGAAGTCAATAACATAAAGATGGTATTTAAAGAAACTCACAAGTTTAGGGGCTTTTCACAAACATCACTGTGGAAAAATAGTGTAATGGCGATCTCAAATTCACCCCAGCCACATTCAGACAATTCAAATGGTGATGACTCAACCACCCTTGTGGGATTATTGAAACTAGAATGCAACTGGAAAACAACACGCTTTATCACCACTCCCAGATCCTCATTGGTTGCCCCACGAACATACACAGTCCACTTATGTGATTGATACCTAATTACACATCCCAAAATTTATTCATATATTCTAAACAACATGCAAGTATTCCAAGAAACCAATAAACCTAACGCCAGTCAAACAATACTTACTCGTTTGCCTTCTTACCGAGCCAGAATGCAATATTGCCATACACTATCGGAACACTAATCTCAACATCTTTGAGTTTCTTATGAAAAATCTACACAAAGTTACATGAAAAGCAATACAATAAAAACCCACAATTTAACTTCAAAACATAGATTCATACTCTAATTTATTTTCCCTGCTCTACTGGCAGCAACATTCTTATTAGAACAATGTGAAATGACTCAAAATTTCAACTCATATCAAAATGTGTCCTCAAGCTCCATAACAGGACCATAAACAACAATAACCAACAGAGTCTCAAAGCTATCTTCAAAAGGGTATCTATGTTTCGGTAAATTAGGAAATGGGTAATTGTAAAAACAAGAAAGTTACCTTCTTTTCAGTGTCTTCGAGTTTAACCATCTTGGCGGGCTGTGGTTTGGGCGTGGGGGCGCTTGTGTCAGGCTGATCTGGACCGTTCATTACGGGAGATGAATTATTGCTCATGTGTCCTTGCAGAGAGAGCTCCTCTCTCTCTTTAGGGTTTCTGGCGCGAAGTTGCAGACTACTGCGGTCTCGCAGCTTCCCTGCAATTCCAGGTGTTATCGTATACGACGACTGTTTCAGTTTGTCTCCTTGCCAGCGAGTTATACTGCGCAGAAGGGGTATTTAAGTCACTCCAGAAGAATTTATTATATTTAAATTACCAAAACACCCTTTAGGCAAAGCCGTGGAGATCTGTAAATGGTTCATGTATGTGAGAGCATAGAGTATATAACTATATATGGATACATCTGATTTGAATTTATAGGAGAATAAATAGAAAAGAGGAAATTACAGATGAGTTTTCCAGGTTCAGTTCATCAAATAGCAGAGCAATTGTACACAAGAGAGCATATTGTACCCTTGTTTTCACATGATTTGGGCCAGAGTAAATCATCGGGGAAGCTATTTTCTATGGCCCAAATCAAGGTACGAGCGCAAGACAGCTCTCAGAAATGCCAATTCACTAGTTCACCTTGTTGCATTAGGAAACTGAATTTGTAAGTCCTTCTGCATATGCTAGGACATGAACAATACTGCCATGTCTGTCTTACTAGTTTCTATAGTTTGCATGTACTCAAATAAAGAGAGAAAAAGGCCTGATGAAGGGAGGAATTGAATTATTCTCAAGAACGATGCGAATGTTCAAACTTCAAAGTATAGCAGTCCAATAGCTTTTCTACATGCATTGTCATCTCTCTCAATCTCCTTTCTAGGATATTTATCCCAGAAAAGTTGAGAACAATTTCAGCGAACCCCTCCTCGTACTATCTTTTGCGTAGAAATTCACAATACTTCTACAGTGGGTGATTCAATCTGTGACTTCAATCCGGCTATATGCGACATCTTTCCGTAAACCCTTTTCTTTCATCAACTCCCTCAAATGGTTAATCTCATCCCACATTCCAAACCTGGCATATAGATTAGACAGCAGCACATAAATACCATCATTATGAGGATTCAACTCAAGTGCCCTTTGAGCAGCCAGTCTACCCAATTCAAGATCACCATGATCTTTGCAAGCATTAAGCAAAGCTCCCCACATTGGGACAGTGCAGCTGGTGTCCCCTTTATTAAGCATCTCATCAACAAGCTTCCATGCCTTGCCCAATTCACCAGCTCTACACAGCAAATCAACTAGACAGCTGTAGTGTTCTGGACCTGGTTTCAAGCTGAACTCAAGTTGCATGGATTCAAAATACTCAACGCCAAGCTGCAATTGACCGGTGTAAGCACAAGCTGAGATGACCGTCACAAATGCCACCCCATCTGGGCTAATTCCTTCCATCAACATATCTTTAAACAGTTCTATTACCTGTTTATAGTATCCATTCCTTCCATACACACCAAGCAGTGAAGTCCACATAACCACATCTCTCTTTCCCTCTCCTTTTCCAACAAAATTGAAAACTCGCCAAGCCTTTGCTACCATCCCACATTTACCATACATTTCAATCAACGAACTCAGCAGAAACACATCACTTCCCACATCATAAACCGAACGGATCAAATAACCATGTACCTGCCTACCCAATTCAACTGCAGCTAGCCCAGCACACGCGCGTAACGCCGCGGACAATGTGAAGTGATCATACTCCAAACTCAGTGCTGGCATCTTCCGTATCAACTCTACTCCCTCAGCCCACAACTTGGCATCACTGTAACCCGATAAAAGAGCGTTTGCGCAAACAGTGTTTCTCAGCGGCATTTCATCAAACACTCGGTCTGCATCTCCAATAAGCAATGATTTAGCATAAAAGTCAATCAGAGCACTCCCAACAAAAACGCTGGAGCACCACCCTGACTTTGCCACATGGGCATGAATCTCTCTACCGAAGCTAACATCTTGAATAGAAGATGCAGCAGTTAAAGAGCTACACAGAGCATACGTATCTATAGAAACACCGCTACAGTGCATGAATGACAAGGTTTTCAGAGCAAGAAAATTGAGCCCATTTCGGCACAAGTCAGATATTAACACATTGAATGGTAATTCGCTGTTGGGTTTCATGCATTTGAAGAAGTTGGTCAGTGTGTGAAGCTTGTGTTGGGGAAGGCATTTGGCGTATGAGATTATGAGTATAGCGTGGAAATGAGGGGATGTGAAAAGCAAGGCAGATGTTAGTAGGTGAGCATGGAGCTTCTTAAGGGCGGTGTGATTCCTGGTTTGAGAAATACGGTGTATATAACGAGTAATGAAATCAGAGCTTTGGGTTCTGTACAGAGGGAAAAAGTTGGACATAAAAAACTGGATGATAGGCTTCACACTTTCACAGGTAACCTGGGTAAAATTTAGCATCACACCTTAAAAAGTCTACAAAACACAAATTAACAGTTTGGTTATCAACTTATCATCTACCAGTACTACAAGTAGTTACTAGAAAATATTTAAGAAAATATGAATGTGGTGGTTGAAGGAGATTCAAAAACTTTGATTGACCATAGCATATTGGAAGACCGACAGCTGCATGGTGTATCAAGACTTAAACTCAAGATATACTTCATCCTCATTTCCAAAAAAAAGATGTACATCATCCGGCTTCAATTTTGTGTGTGTGTGTGTGGTGTTCCTATATGTCCATCTCGAAGCCAATGTTTTGCTGATAGTTTAGAGTATCTAGGCTATCTAGCTCATGACTCTTGGTCCATAATATTTTGGTCACGATCCTCAGCGCGCGGGCGAGAGATAAATAGCGAACAAAGAGAAGGGGGAGTGTTGTGGGCGTGCCACCTTGCGAGCGAGGAAAATGTGATTGTAACGGGGTCTTGACTTCTGATCAGGCGAATGGGGTTTTCAGGTGTCACCTCAGATGAGGAATTATGAGCACAAGGTAATCGATACTCACAGCGGGATGCGAGCAGAGCAACTATAGGGAATCAGGGAGATCGGGGGAGATTCCAGGAGGGCTCTGAGAAAAGCCTAGGCGGCGGTACCCTTAGGGTTAGGGTTTTCGAGTAGCTCGAAAGGTAACTGGGTTTCAGTTTTGTAAAGAGATTGTCTCTGAGTTGTTGTATAAGTTTGTGTGTATAGAGAGACTGCTTCGAGTCCTTTATATAGTAGTCCGACTTGCGGCAGAAGAAAGTTAATTTGGAATCCAAGTCGGGCTCTGAAACCCTAATAGCACAAGGGTACTGTTTCGCCCGCGCGAACCAACTATCTTGTGACACCTGTCCAGTTCGCACACTTCATTCCGCATAGGGCATTGCTTCCGCGCCACCAACTGTAGAGTCCTATGCAGAATGAAATTCATCCCACGGGCTGTCACAGAAGGCTATCTCGCGTGCTCCTAAAGCTCGCTTCCATCTCGCGGGCTATTGCAGCTCTCGAGTCTTAAATGGGCCACAAGGATTAGCCCGAAGCATGTCAAAGACTTTTAAGAGTCTTTAACGATTAATGTGGTACGTGGACTCTGCCTATGCCTTCTTCGCGGAGCCTCCCACGCGGGCTAGTTTGCCAGCTCACCTCGCGTAATCCGCTTGTCACATACGCGGAGTGTTAATCTCGCCTCGCCTGTTCTACGTGGAGTCATACCGCGCGCGAGATCTGTATCTCGCGCGAAGTACTTTAAGTGCGTGAAGTCCGTTCCACGCGCGAACTGTATAACTCAGCTTGCGCGGTCCATTTTGAACATGGACTGTGTAACTCGGTCCGCGCGGTCTCACTGGCGGGCCATTACTTATAAACTTAAAGAAGCTTGGGCTCGCCGGTATGACATGAACCAAGAATTTAATTAATATTCACATAGATATTTACTGTCTAGTGAAATATTAATTTAGGCGTAAACACCTAACACTTTGATTTTCTTGCCTTCCTTGGTTGTGTCAACAACGTTCCATTTGAATAAGTCTCGAAGGATGTGCTCGAAGTTTTATTTTGTTTCTGTAGATCGGTTGTTTTCGTAAAGATCTCGGGTCTGTTTTCTCACAGAATGGTGATGGTTCTATCTCTAGGTCTGGTCGATGGCTTTGGGGCAGGACACTGAGGCGGTCGGAAATCCTAGTGCATGATGCTCCAAGGACGACGGCAATACAGGCCTTGCGGCCGCACTGGTGGTGAAACATAGGAGAAGAAGCAGAGGTCTTTTGGGCCGGGTGGAGCAAGTTTGGGCCATCCAATGTAATGGCTTGGTGGGCCTGGGCCGATGGTGTGGTGTTGGTCGTTTGTTGTTTTCTATTTTTTTTGTTAAAGTTTTTGGTTAGGTTTAGGTCCCTCTTCTATTGGGCGAGGATTTGAGTGTCGTGTTTTGGTCAGTGTGCTACTTCGGTGACATTATTCCTGGGTACTATTGGCTTTAATATCGGTGTTGTCTAGTTGGCAACATTGAGCGTGGATTTCCTTTGCACGGGGTCTGGTGGTATTTAGACACGGTGTTGAAGAAGGGGAATTGACTCGTTTTTGTGTTGGTGGTGATCGAGGTTGTACTGTTACACTCAGGACTGTGTAACTCTTTTTAGCGTGAAATTAGGTTAGGGGTTGGGTCTAATTTGTTCATGGATGTTGTTGTTGGAGACAAACCAGTAACTACTAGGGGTGGGCACGAAATGGAAAAAAAGACCAAACCGGACCGGTCGGCCTAACCGGACCGGTCGGCCCAACCGGGCCGAGCTTTTCTACGGGCCCTCATTTATTTTCTGCCTTTCTGGGCTAAAGCCTAACTATACCCTGGCCCTAATTTTCAGAACCATTTTCAGCTCGAAAGCTCGACATGCATATGTGTCACTCATTAAGTGGATAATTTTGGCAGTCCTATACTAGTAGCATAGGTTCAACCACACAAGATTAGTCAAATTTAAGTAAACCTAGCCCTAAGTCAAACACTAATTCAGTTTCAGTCTTTCAGACTCAATTGCGCCTCTCTTCCTCTCCTCATCTCGACGAGACGCCGCCGCCTGTGCGTGGCACAACTCTCTTCCTCTCGACGACGTGCCTCTCTAGATCTCCAGCCTACTCGCCTATCTGGTTCTCCGCCTCAGTCGCCCACCGTCCTCTACTTGGTTTGCGCTGCCGCTTTCTTCTCTCTTGTCGTCTTCGCCATCCAATCCTCTTTCTTCACTCAATCCTCTACCTCTTCTGGTAACTCTTCCTTTTCTTCCACTACTTGCTCAATTTCTCGATTTCGCTTCAATTCAATCAATGAATCTCGATCATGTAGGTTTGCAGTTAAACTAGATCTCAATACTAAGCAAGATATTCACACTTTATCTCAATTAATGAATGCTGCAGGCAAACAGAGGGCTTGGTCTCATTGCAGATATCATTGACCACTGCAATTTGATTCTCAAGTATCCACCCGGAACTAACAACACCTGGGTTTGTTTTCTCACTCTCCCTAATTTTACCTTCGCTTCCATCTCTCTTCTCTCGTTCCCTCTCTTCCTCTCAAATCTAATTCCCTATCTCAATTGATATTGATTTTGGACTTAATGATTGTGGAGTTGTGGTTGTGTTAAACTATTAATGACTTAATGATTCATTTGATTGATTCTGATCCCTCCCTTCCTCGATTTCGATTCTGATTTTTTGCAATTATGAGAGACTGAGAGATGAAATTATGAGATTATAATGCAGATTATGCAATGTTTGTGACTTCTATTCAGTAATTTTTGAGAATACAACAGGTTTTGACAAAATTTGGGCCCTGAAACCGATAATCCTGGCTCAGTTTATAACGGTCTGGGTTTTGGCCGGTCCTTCATTTTTTAACATCGAAACCCCGCCCGGGTAAACAACAACCGGTTCGGCCCCGGTCCCTCAAAAAAGTGTCACAATCTGGGCTCGAGCCCAACCCTAATAACTACAGATCTTTATGGGAATATATGTGTGTCGTAGTATAGCTACCACAACCGATCATTATATCATGCTATAATTTTTTTCATTATCAATAAAGTTATTTATTCTCAAAAAATAAAATGTGTGTGTTTTTCAGGTTTTTTGTTTATACCACAATTGCGTATTAGGCAAGTGATCGAGTCTAATGGCAGAGCCAGGTTGATAATGTCACCTGGGCCAATTGTAACGTATAATTTTTTTTTGTTCAACAGTGCGAGAAAGTTTAGTTAATTAAAAAAGGACACATACATAGGGGGATGTAGTAAGTCTTACCCTCAAACGCATAAATAAAAACTAACTAAATTTTACTCTACGAGGCCCCAAAGCTTCAAAATCATTAATCACCGCCTCATTGTCAATCGCTTCAAAAAATTTCTTTTCAATGTGAAGCACCTCGCAATCATTAAGAATTCATCAACATATCATCTTCTATTTCTATCAAACCAAAATGAATGTGCCTCAGATATATGTATGTGAAAGCATGACTTATACTTTCTCCATGATACAAATTCACAATAAATATTTACATCGATCTGTTTACACTCAAATTAATATTTTACTGGACAGTAAATGTCTAAGTGAATATTAATTACATTCTTGGTCCGCGTCATACCGGCAAGCCCAAATTCTTTGGGTTTACAAGTGATGGCTCGTCAGTGAGATCATGCGAGCTAGATGGCAGAATTCGCATGCGGAAAGAACTTCGCGTGGAATTACAGAAATAGACTTCGCTTAGGCCAGGTGAGGTGACACTTCACGTAGGAGTGAAATACATCTAGGCGAGGCGAAGTACATTTAGGCGAACTGGCTCGCGTAAGAGACTTCGTGAAGAAGCAACATGCGGAGTCCGCATGCACCACATTTATCGTTAAAGACTCCTACAAGTCTTTGACATACTTTGGGCCAATCCCTGTGGCCTTTTTAAAGATCGCGAGCTTCAAGGGCGTGCGAGATGGAAACAAGCTTCAGGCCCGCGCGAGATAGGTTTCCACAAGGACTGTGACACCCCGCGGGGTAAAGATGTTCTTAATAAATCCGCATAGGACTCTACAGTTGAGCAGCGCGGAGGCAGTAACCTATGCGAAGTGTGTTATGCAAAATGGACACGCGTCACGCAGATGGTTGGTTCACACGGATGAAGCAGTATCCTTGTGGTATTCAGTTTCAAAGTCCGACTTGGATAGTAATTACTTCTGACAGAAGGCGAACCACTATATAAAGGGGCTCGAAACCCTAGCAAAGACTCTCTCTCAAAACAACTAAACAGTCAACTACTCAACAGAAGTACAAAATACAATCGACCTAGTCGAACTCAGTGCTAAAGCATCTCGCCTTAGCCCTTTCTTTACAAGCTCCCCGGAGCTTTGCCCTTGTTCCTTTCCTTTCCAATTAAAGCTCTGCTCGATCTCACGTCAAGTATCGATATTGTAACGCTCAGGCGGACTACTGTAAGTTCTTGCCCAGTACGCGAGGCAAATATGAAGAACCCTGCGGTGGAGTTGGTGCTATCTCCATCCTTAGTCGCTTGATTAGAAGCAGAAGGCTAAGCGCACCCCGCTACTACAACCACTATATTTTACGTCTACGCGGTGGCATACTCGCAACAACTAAAAGAGACTTTGCATACCCAGAATTATTAGTGTGGCCAAAACACGATCAATATCAACTAATCAACATTAAACTTTAATCTTAACCAAACATATATGTCTGTGAAAGCATTCTCATAGAAACAAATAACTAGTTAAGTGAAAGAGCTTAAAAAGAAGACTGCTTACCTAAATATGAAAGCTGCTCGAGATCGATGTCTCCCAATCTGAAGCAATGAGTTGGTTGTAGTAGTACCTCTAAGGCTCTAAATCAGATTCTCTGCCTTAAATACTACACATTCCTGTCGAAACATTAATGAAAATTTCAATATTTGAGTTGACTAGTAATCAGTAATTCACTAATCCCTAATCAAAAAACCATCCTGCAAATTCAATAATCCCTATTCCCTAATCAGATCCACCTACAAGGCTACCATCAAAATTTAGTAATCCCTAATGAATTCTATAATTTGATTCAATTTTTAGGCAAAGAGCCATACCTAAGGAAGTAAGGATCGGAGACTGGGGAGACGGGCTTCGAGCGACGGCCAGCTTAGGCAGCAACGACGGCAATGATCGGTAGGGTTCTTCTCCTCTTTCTTTCTTCTTTCTTTCTATGCCTTTCACTCTTCAAATCGAGTTCAAATTCAGAAAGCCCTCTTTGGTGTTTCTAGGTTTCGTCGAGTTTTCTGGTGGGTTGTTCTTGGAGCTCCGGCGGGACTACCGAGCTCTGGTGAGTCTAGAAGCAGTTGAGTAGAGCTCAGTCGCGCCTTGTAGGGATTTAAGAGTAGCAGGCATGTTTTGGGAGCGGAGCAGAAGCTTAGGGTGTTTCTGCCGTGGTGTTGGAGGTATTGGGAGCTTGTGTGTTGTTGAAAGCCACGGTTTGCTGTGGCGGTTTTGGCTGAGAATGAACTCAGTCCGGCAAGGGTTGTAGCAAGGTGAGAAACCTCTGTGTTTTGGCTCGGTTGGGTGTTTGAGATGTTTTGTGTTTTTGTGTTATGGTGAATTGGTGATTAATATTGGGGTTTTGTTGCTTGCCGTCGATAACTTGGTGTTTTGAAGAATTTAGGGAGGTCATGGCGAAATTCCGGCAGAATATTCCGGCAAGTCGTCGGAATCCGGCGAAGGCAGTTAGTCCGACAAGAGCAGTTGAGGTAGTTATCGAAGTTTTCCTTTTTATTTTGCGTTGTTTCATAAATAGGAAAGTTTGTCGGTTTATAATCGGAAATCTTTCTAAGTGAGGAAAATTCCTATTTTGGGAATACTTTCCCTTTTTGAAAACTTCCTATTTATGGAAACCCTTTTTGGGTGCCCTTAGTAATTTTTAGGGTGAAGTTGTGTAGAGAGGAAATGAAGGAAATTCTTGGTTTTGTTTGATCGTAGGGGATCATAAATTAATTTTGGAAGTATTTTGGTTAATGTGTTAAGGCATGGAAATTGATGGTGACTTTGTTTTCGGGTCAAGGTTCATTCCGAAAAAGTTATAGTTGCGAAGTTTAGTCGGAATTGATTATTTATTATATGTCGGTCAATCCTGGTCAACCTAGGATACTTAGTCAATTTAAGAAGAAGACGAATCAATGAATATTTCGGAATCTGGTTTGACCGATTTATTCTGCTGTTTATTATCAGACGTGGGATTGACTCGAGATTGTGAATAGTGGAGGCAGCGCTCGAGGAGTATGCCGAGCATTGCAAGGCTTAGGCCTAATACTGTGAGTGGACTTTTATTTGAAATAATATGCATGCTATGGTTCATGATTGAACATTTCCTTTTGTTGGAGTTTTGACGTCAATTAATTTTGACGCTTTTATTTCTCTTGGAGAGATACCGAAAATGGGATTTTCGGTGGATATAAATATGTATTTATGAGAGAGTATGTATAGAAAATGCTAGCTAGCCATATGTGTCTGTCCACCTTAATGGCGTAGCATATAGCCGCATTAAGGCGTGACGTGAGCGTTGGACGTAAGCGTAGTAGCCCTATTTGAGTGTTTAATTCATATAGGGAGTATGGACACATATTTATACACCCGTCTGTCCACCTTGATGGCGTAGTGTAGCACCGCATTAAGGCGTGACGTGAGCGTTGGACGCGAGCGTAGTAGCCCTATATAGACCCATGAATCTATATAGGGAGTATGGACGTGTGTAAATACATACATATATTATAGAGTCTGGGAGACTCGATATTATGAGATGAAAGTTTTATCGCTTGCAGCATGCATTCGATTTTTCTTTAGAAATTGATTTTTGGGAAACATAAATATTTTATTCGTTAATTTATTTTTGTCCACTCACTCTAACGTTTCGTTTTCAAATGTTTTCCCCTGGGCTCTTCGTTTTAAAAATGCCCAGTTTGCAGGATTGCATAGTTGAGGTCGGACGTATATGGAGAAGAGGCATAGTCAATAGTGTAGCTTCCGCTCATTTTTTATATTTTTAGTTCATTCCCTTTCAACTAGAGTTGCTCTGAACTGTGGCTGTTGGCTATGAGATTTTCTTGTTTAAGTTAGTATTTAAATTGGGAGATGTTGTGATTTGGGGAGCACGAAGGCTCCAGGAGTTATGGATGGATTTAAAATTTTCAGAAGTGTTTGCAGGTTTTATTAGGAAGGGTTGTCCATTTTCAAGGGAGGTTATGTCGAATTTTTCGGTAAACTTTCCTTGGAGGTGGTCCCCGCACGACTTACTCCGGGTTTCAGGGTGAAATTCGGGGTGGGTCGTGTCACGTTTAAACCAACAGATGAACATAATTCTGTCGAACTTAAACCGTTCATGTTTATAATAGGAAAATGCAGTTTTGAGTGTCTTATTAATAACCAAATTGGCTGAAATTTTGTAGAGATGATATATACATTAATATCTAAAGACTAGACGGTGGAGATGTGAAAATTCAATTGAAAAGTGAGTCTAAAGTGGAAATCCGCACTGTAAGAATAAATAAGGACATCCTTAGTTAAGAAAGCCTGTGTATATATATAAACGTTTTGAAGCGGACTTCCGCACTGGGCTTAAAGTGCGAGCGTCCCTCCATTCTCCACTAGACGGCTCCGACAATGGCGCACCTCCACCTGAGCGGACACCAGAGGTATCCCTGATCAATTTCTCTTGTCGGCGAGTCCGCCGAATACCAGTTTGCAGCCGAGATCGATATTGTCTGAAATTTTGGTGAAGGTTGCTGCTTAGACCTTCAAATCGATCTCGCCGGTAAGAGAAAGTGATCGGGGATGCCTCTGGTGTTCGCTCGGGTGGAGGCGTGCCGTCATCGGAGCCGAACGGTGGAGAATGGAGAGAGGTCTGCATTTTAAACTCAGTGCGGACGTCCGCTCTCGAACATGCCTATATATATATACAGCCCCCTTCCATTGAGGGATCCCTATTTTTGGCCACTTTCTAGGGATAGGGCATTACACCACTTCCCAATTGAATTTTTACATCTCCACCGTTCATATCTTAGGTCTATATGAGTAGATCACCTCTACAAAATTTCATATGATTTGGTGATCGTTAAGGCTTTCAAAAGTTTGATTTAGTTTTAATGATCTTGAACGGTCCAGCTTATGTCAAACTAAAACCGTTGAAAGTCATTAAAACTAAATTGAACTTTTGAAAGCCTTAACGATCACCAAATCATATGAAATTTTGTAGAGGTGATCTACTTATATAGGCCTAAGATATGAACGGTGGAGATGTAAAATTATAATCGGGAAGTTGGTGTAATGTCATATCCCTATAAATGGCTTAAAATAGAGATCTCTCATTGGAAGGGCCCTATATATATATATATATATATATATATATATATATATATATATATATATATATATATATATATATATATATATATATGAGTTGGTTTTTTTTTTTGCTGGGCTTCACCTTCATCTGGGTTGGCTCTACCCCTAATCGAGTCAAGTAGATGCATGTAACAAAATCATCTACTTTCAAAGAGGAATAACCGATTACCCCCTCCAATTTTTCTATGGTGGATCTGTCACCTGTACATTACAGACGTACCTTAAGTATGAATGAATGCAAACCTAATTCATGTCTTGTTGGGTCGGGGTAAGCGAATGCGATGAGTTGGAGGAGTGTATCCACAAGATGCGTGTGCAACCAATATTAATTATTACGAATCCATTACGAATATGTACGAAATTCATTTCTATTTTGTGAGGGAGTGGTGAAGAGGCATTTGGTTTTAGATTTTTATAGAGGAATTTCCAAAACCGTATAGGGTTTCACATGGTTCTGTCCTCCAACAAGGACAAAAGGACTCGAGCAGTGTCCAACTTGTACAAAACACTGTACCCTACAACATCTAATTAAGCCAATGGATTTCCAGAGAAAGATTGGACACTCCTTTGCCCGTCCAGTTGGGATTGCTTAGCTGCAGATTCAGATTTTTTTTTCACAAACATGTGTCCTTCCTAATGTCCAAATATGCCAAGGTGGCCAGCTAGAGTTTGAAAGTAGACACTTCATAATGCTACTGCTAAAATTTGTGATGCACATAATATTTGGGATCCTTTTTTTTTTTTTTTTTACATATATGAGGGATAAGAGATTATTCTAACTTTTCGATTATATTTTTGAATCTCTACCGTTCAGTTTGTTAGTCATTGTATATAGATTAATTCTACAAATTTTCAGTCAATTTGGTGATTGTTAAGATGTCGAACAAGATTAAATCAATGAACGAATAAAATCTGTCAAACCTAAACCGTTCATGCTTATAATTATAAATAATAGTTTTGAATGCCTTAATGATTACCAAAATTTCTGAAAATTTGCAGAAGTGTTCTACTCATATAGAACTACATATTGAACGGTGGAGATGTGATTTTATGATCAAAAAGTTAAAGTAATTCCTCATCCCTCATATATGTCAAAAAAATAGATCCCTTTGCCATATATATATATATATATGGATGAAGAATTACTATATATATATATATATATATATATATATATATATATATATATATAAGACCAATATGAACTGTTATGTTTCAAATTTGGAGATGCACCATAATGATCTTAATAATAAAAGTGTTTCAGCTAAAGTGTCGTACTCATTATACATGATATGACGAACACAATTCAATTCTGTCTGAGGAAAACGATTATGCCTATGCATGTACGTATGAATCCTTTTAGCAGCATTGTCTATGAACACGTATTACTGTAATTCTTTTTATATGTGTACTATACCAATTTGTCCATCCGTTTTATACTCGTGTCATGTTTCAAAAAAAAAAAAAAGTGGGGACGAGAATGACCACCCTTATGATTAGAAACTTATTCCTTAATCAGTTAATTAGGAGTTCAATTACCTAGCTAGCTCGAGGAAGTGATTCCATCTAATTAGAAACTCATTCGATTCTTGAACTCCCTGCAGGTACTTATGAATAAGTCGTATTTCCCCTATATATTATCAGTTGAAATCACTTTTGTATATTTTTGGACTTGATCGACAAGCTCTTGAGATCGAGTGGTTATTCTTGGACGTAACAAGGTTTTGGGTAATAAGCTACGTCCAGTTGTTGTAAGAAACATGTTTCCATGTTCATGTGTTTGGTACCTACAACAGCTTCAGTACGCAAGCATGCATATCTGCCATGAAGAAAGGGATCATTATAGACAAGAACAATTGGAGTTTGTTGAAACATACTAATTCCATTTTGAGAAGAATTACGTCATGATGGACTTGCATTGCACCCGGAGTTCTTATATAGAAAGTAAAAATGTTCGAATCAATAGTTATTTCATCGATTTGGGGATCGATGAAAGAAACATTTGCAAGAAATTTATCAACTTCTTGGGCAGTCCGCCAATTTCCTTCAGCTTCAGAATTCAGAAAGCGAAGGAAACAAAAACAATGTACGTACAATATCGATGAATTAGTTTACAAATTAGTGTAATTAGAGAATGAATTGCTGTGAATTAACTATCACAATCCATGCAGTCGAGAAGTGAGGTCGACGAAGATGTCTTCTCTACAAGGAATCGTGAGTCCCCCCGTCGGGTAGTTATATCCGAACTCCTCCTCCGCCTTACTTAGCAGCTCTTGGAACAAAGGCTGACTCAAAAACGATATCGGAACCACAAATCGCTTCCTTTCGCTTTCTCCGACGTACACAGCGACGTATCCCTTCGGAACTCCCACTGATGAGGACGTCGAACTTGCCTTGTTTGCAAACAAGCTCGACTGGCGCAAGATCTGCTTAGCATGCATGATTCCGGGTACTCGAATAGCCATGATCGATCGAGAACTGCAATATGAACTTTAGTTATCACTTGAGCTAGCTTGGTCTGAGGAGGAAGGAGAGTAAGAGTTGTAGAGAAAATGAGGGCTTAGCTTGGTATGCATTTGGTTTGGGCATAATGAGCGAGTATATATAGAAGAAGCAAGAAGCAAAGCTATGTAGGAATACGAAAAATCTCTATGGAGGGCTACAGTTGGGACAGAGGTGAGGCAAATGGGTAGGGAAGGGTGTTTGGAAGGGGCACATGGCTATGTCTTCTTACTCGTCCCCAAAATATTGGTAGGGGATAGAGACCCTAATGTGGATTTGTTAGGGATTGTTATGCCCAGCTATTATTTGTGACCACTAAACATACAAAGTGAGGAAAACTAAAACTGCTGGCTGTTGGTTTGGTTAGTTTTAGTGGCTGGCCTTGAACACCGGACAGCCATAGACATATATGTCCATAATTAGTTGACAACAACTTGTAAACACTGTGTGTATGGATGAAATTGAGTCCCAGCAGCAATATCATAATGCACCCTTCAGTATTTCGAAATATCAAGCTAGCTAGTACGTACCCAGCAATATCATAACGAACCCCCTGCATTTTGAACTATATATCAAGCTAGCAAGTACGATAGTAGATTTTGTCAATTGATTCATTGCCGGAATTGCGAGTTGAGGTTCATTCTCTATAAAGTTTATACAGGTTAACTTTTGATATATTATTGTCTGCAAATGACGATATAACTTTGCCATTGAAAAGTTGCTATCTTTCTTACTTCACTTGAAGATTATTGATGGAAAATATATAGGCTACTCAAGTACTCATCACTCAGGAAGAGAGGAGTAACTCTCAAATTAATCTAGCAAGTCACATATTCATAGTTTTTAGGTCGCTCATGGTAAATTTACAACGAGGCTTTTTCTATCTGTTAAACTTAGAAACCAATATATATATATAAAGTTATGAACAAACTATATATGAAGGTAAATGTATACCCACATATACAAGGTAAGGAGAAAGGACACCCTTCATACACTAGTCTGCCGACAGTAGACACGTACAGCAATATTCCACTAGATCCCAACCAGCCTATACGACCATAGGCTTCTGCAAACTGTGACGCCGCCGGTTGAAGGAGGAGACATAACATAAGCTCATTCCGGATAGGATCTTACCGGGATAGAGATCAGAGAAAGAATTGACGGGGAAGACAAAAAATTGAAGAAGATAAGAGAAGAGGCGTCTCTTTGAGGTTGAGTAGTGTAATAATTCTTTCAAGTTCATAATGATAGGTGGTACCAGTGGCGGAGCCAGGATTTGAATCTTGAGGGTTGACATTCAAAACAAAGAGCGTATAGAGGATAATAATTTTATAATTAAAAAGTTTTACCCTCCTTATTAAGTCTATAAAATAAAGTAATTGAATAAATTAGACATTTATGATAATTAATTGCAAAAGATTCTAATTCTAAGCAACATTTACATAATTCTTTCTATAAATTAGGTGTAATTAGTACATATTGAGTATTATGAGTTCTAAATTTTTCCTCTTTAATTGCTCTTACTTGTTTTGGCCTTTGATTAAGGGGGGTTGAGTGATGGAATTAACACTAAACTTCTTCATTTGGATGAGATTATGTAGTGTTTATGGGAAGTTTGAAAAACGTTGGCAGGGTTCTGGACCCCTTCAAGCTTGAAGATAGTTCCGCCCCTGGATGGTACCCAGTGAAATTTTATGAAAATTTCATGAATTCGCGGCTATATTAGCGCGTTTTCTGGCTTCTCTTTTAAAAAAGGCAATGAGCCTCACTTCTTCCGTTTGCCTTAAAAAAACCCATCGCTTCGTTAAAAGCAACTTATTCCGGTGAGTTTGTAGGCTGCACACCAAACGCACCCATCATTACCACAAAAATGGCATAGGACAACGTCGGTCAGACAACGCATTATGTTTTTCCGTCGTCTGACTGATTTTCTGTTTTTTTACTACAACGGTTTTAATAAGAAACGTGGTGTGATTGTATAAAAATTTGAGATCTTGATGTCTCTCATTCAGAAACTGAAAAATGTCAGGATTCAGACGACGTATCGTCGAAAACTGTGGTATGACTAAATGTGTATGCAACAAAATTAATGAGTACGAATGTCGTACATGAGGGCATCCGGGATGAATTCAGGAGCATGAACATACTAATCTCTAGTTACATTGTCTTCATAACTGAAACTACCAAGTCTATGAGCTACTCTATTGGCTTGTCTTGGAGCATAGACCACTTTACAATCTTGAATACTACTCACTAGACTTCTAATATCATGAACTAATGTAGCTAGAGGAGATAGGTCACAAGCTAAAGCATTGACAGCCTGAACAGCCATCAAGCAGTCACTCTCAATAGTGACTGACTAAAGCTGTAACGCATGCACCAAATGCAGTTCTTTTTGCATTGCAACTAACTCAATGTGAAGAGGAGAAGAAATAGATGCTTGCCTTGCTGCAAAACAAGCTTGAAACTGCCCATGGGAGTCCCTTATCACACCCCCAGCGCCACCAAAACTGAAATTTGGGAGAAATGCGCCATCAGTGTTCAGCCTCAAGCAATTTGCAGTTGGACAAGTCCAGAACTTCACCTTTTCAGCAGAAGGAGCTTTCGAATCACCCTGTGATAGATTAGCTTTAATATAATCATCATACCATGCCAAAGAAGAAGCAATAAGACTTTGAACAGAATGCGCCTTATTCCTCCAAAGAATATTGTTCCGATTAAGCCAAATACTCCACAATAAGATTAGAAACTTATCAAAGAGTACAGATGATAAAACCTGGGACTGAAGGAGAAGCCAATCCTTCCAAGTACTTGAAGATGCCGGAAAGGAGAAAGGAGAAAGGAGAAGCAGAGAAGACTTCCTTTGCAATCTGGCAATCACGAAATAAATGCTTAAGAGTCTCCACCCCTTCGTTGCACACACAACAACTCAGAGGGTCCTCATAACCTTTTGCAGTTAATGCCGTGTGTGTGGGGAGTAAATTATGCACTAATCTCCAACCGAAAATGGCTACCTTACTAGGAACCTTAGCTCTCCAAAGGGCTCTCCAGATGTTCCCATACAGATCCCCATCAGAAGTTGACGCAAAGACATTACCAAGTAACAATTCTCTAGCTATAGTATAAGCTGATTTCACCGAGAATAGTCCCCTAGCATTCAACTTCCAAGCCACTCTATCTTGACCAAACCTGCGACTGAGAGGAATAGTAAGAATCTGATCGACTACTTGAGGCTTAAAGGCTGCATACAATGCATTCAAATTCCATCTACCATGTTCCAAATCAATTAAGTCGGATACAGTTTCAAACATAGAGTCTGGAGGCTTGGTAATAGAATGAGACGAAATAGTAGGGATCCACTCATCTTCCCAAATATTAACCGAAGTACCATTGCCGATTCTCCATTGTAAACTAGCTTGTAAGACCTGTCTAGCATTCATAATGATCCTCCAAGAAAAGGAAGGTCTATCTCCCATATCTGCAGAGAGAAAAGAACCTTGTGGATAATAGAGAGCTTTGTACACTTGTGTAATCAGAGTATTGGGGTTTGTCAATAACCGACAACCTTGTTTAGCTAACATAGCAAGATTGTGCGCATATAAGCATTTAAACCCCATACCACCAGCTTCTTTGGGGGCACACATCCGCTCCCACGATCTCCAATGAATCTTTTTCTTCTCATCAGTACTACAAAAGAATTGAGAACATAGCTGCTAAAGATCATCACATAAAAACTTGGGGAGGAGGTAACAGTTCATAACATAATTCGGAAGAGTTTGTGCAACTACCTTAATAAGTAGCTCTTTGCCTCCTGCACTCAGAATTTTTGACCTCCAGCTGATGATCGAGTTTCTTTGTTAGCCTCTCTTTCAGATATGCAAAAATAGCAGTCTTATTACGTCCCACATGAATAGGTAAATCCAAATAAAGACCATGTTTTTTGACACAATTAACCCCTAGAACCGAAGCCAATTGGTTCTGAACTTGGGGGATCACATTGCCACTGAAAATAACACTTGATTTCTGGAGGTTGATCATTTGACCAAAAGCTCTTGCATAAATGCCGAATATTCTTTACTGTATGACATTCCTGTAAAGTGGATTGTCCAAACAGAAAGCTTTCATCCGCAAAAAGGAGATGGTGAATAACTGGGTTTCAAGTAACCACTTTGAATAGAGGAAGAGATCAAAGATGATAAGCCTTCTGCACATATAGACACTCTTGGTGTGCAGGATTTAATGGGGACACTTAAGGCTTTTGATCAGAGGTTGATGAGTCATGATGAACCAACAGAAAAAGCCTTTCAAACACTAAGCCTAAACACAAGAAGTAGTGAGCCATCTAGTTCAAATTCCAAACAGAAAAAGAACTGGAAAGGTAAAGGTAAGAAGTGGGAGAGTAGATTAGATCAGTTAGGAAAAAGAATAAATGAAAGAGGCAGTAGTTCAAATTATTTGAAGTGTTCAATCTATGATAAGATGCATATAGGTGAATGTTGGTTTAAGGGGAAACCAAAATGTTCAATTTGTAACAAGTTCGGTCATGTCAAGAAGGATTGTGACTACAAGGGAAATCAACTAGCTAGCTGCAGTGAAAAACAAAGTGATGCTAGTATGTTCTGTGTCACTTATGCTGCAACCATTGTTGTGAATGAGAATGTGTGGCTTGTTGATAATGCTTGTAGTAATCATATAACTGCAAATGCCAACCTTCTCTATGACATTGACTACAACAGCATTACAAAGGTGAAAATGGCAAATGGAATGTTGGTGGATACAAAAAGTAAAGGAAGTGTTGTTGTTGAAACCAAAAATGGAAAAATGTTCATCAGAGATGTAATGCTTGTTCCAAATATTGATTCGAATTTGCTAAGTGATAGGCAACTCATTGAGCATAAATATCACCCGCATTTTGGTGATGACACTTGCAAAATCTTTGAGAAAGAGAGTAGCAAGAAGCTGATGGTGAAAGTTGAAATGAAGAGGAACATAAGTTTTCCTCTGACTCTCAAGTATGCAACTGAGAGTGCAAGAAAAATGAAGCTGTAGGAAGATCCTTGGCTCTGGCATCAAAGGCTTGGACATTTGAATTTTCAAAGTCTAAAGCTGCTGCATCAGAATGAAATGGTGCAGGGACTGGCAAAAATTAAAGAAGTTACTGAAGTGTGTGAAGGATGTGCACTTGGAAAGCAACACATAATCTCATTTCCAAAAGGGAAGGCATGGAGAGCAAAAACACCAGTAGAGTTGGTCCATTCTGATATATGTGGCCCTATGAAAACAATTACTGAGGGAGGTAACAAATATTTCCTTACATTCATTGATGATTGTTCAAGAATGACTTGGGTTTATTTCCTGAGGCAAAAATCTGATGTGTTCACTGTGTTCAAGAAGTTCCAAGCTATGGTAGAGAGACAATCTGATCTCAAAATCAAGAAGCTTAGATCAGATAGAGGTGGTGAATACACATTAAATAATGAGTTTGGAGATTTTTGTGCAGATATTGGTTTGGAGAGGCAGCTTACAGTAAGCTACACACCGTAACAAAATGGGGTAGCCAAAAGGAGAAATAGAACAATTGTCGAAATGACAAAGTCTATGCTGCATGCCAAGAAAGTGCCTCTAGAATATTAGGGAGAAGCAATTAATACTGCAGTGTATTTGATGAACAAACATCCAACTACTGCAGTGCAAGGAATGACACCATTTGAAGCGTGGAGTGGAAGGAAGCCAAGTGTTAATCACTTGAGGGTGTTTGGTTCTATCTGCTATGCACATATCCCAAAGGTGTTGAGGAAGAAGCTTGATGAATCAAGTGAGAAGTCTGTGTTCATAGGATACAGCTTGCACACAAAGGGATATAGGCTCTATAATTCCCGCTTAAGTGAATGAGGGTACACTAATGATGTCCCAGTTCATCTGCAAATCAAAGCTTCTTCATTCATGAAGTCTGGAGCTTCTTGTGTTGGTCGAAATCTTCTGTAGTCCAGAGCTGCTTGAAAGCTGAGCAGAAAACTTCTCAAGTCTGGAAGCAAACAAAGGATAGTACCATGAATCCTCTAAATTCATTGGAAACTTGAGTTAGAAATCCAAATTTGAATTGAATGACAGTCAACTTCTGTCGTTTAACAATGTAACCATCTTTTTAATCCTCCACAGGAAATATGAAATCAGGAATACAAAAATATATATCAATTGATCTTCCACTTCGATCTGTTGTCTTGATTTTCATTTTATTATTTATCTTTAAACTGTTAATCTCCCATAATGAGGCAATATATGACAATTTCACAAGCAAAAAAAAAAATCAATAAAAATTAAGATGAAGGGGTGAGGGTGTTGCTGAATGGTTTTGAGCTTGTGTCAGGGAAGTATGTTAGGAAAAGGGGTGACCTAGCGGTGCATGGTTTAGCTCGGAGTGCTCTGCAAATATATGGTAAACTTGATGCATTGGCAGGCTTCATTACTTTGAACTCTTTTTTTTTTTTTTTTGAAAGACTTGAACTCAGTTTATGAATTCATCTAAATCAAATAAATAAAATAAAATAAAGAAGATGAACTTTTTACTTAGGAACCATATGTTCTTGTCCAGACGAAAAATTAGGATTCCATTTGTTACAGGAAAATTGTAGTCCAGTACCGGAGATGGATTTCAGATGTTGGCTTTAATAAACTGTGCTCAATATATACATTTTGCCTCAGATTGCACAGAAGTTGTTAGCTTGTTTGGTTCAGACTTCAGACGAACACAACATTAAATTGGTCCTCATTGCACTCTCTTTAAGCAAGTTATATGTGCTTCTTGTTCAATTTTAGTATCAGACACATATACACCAGAGAAAAGTAAATAATATTACGTAACAAGCTAGGCATCTATTAAATGACACACATTTTTGGTATCAAAACTAACCACTGAAATTCTAGCTGGTAAAAGGTCATTACCATATCTGAAACACTGACAAAAGATGACGGTCTATGTTTATGTTTGTGTCTGTGTGTGTGTGTGTGTGTGTGTGTGTGTGTGTGTGTGTGAAATTTTACTCTTTAGCCTTTAACTGATGTTTTGAAGTTCTTTAGATATGAATGTAGAGGCATAAGCTGTACAGTTTGTAAAGCCATTAGAAATTACATATGAATTTATTTCTAGTGACAGTAGACTGTCATTTTGGAGTTAATTAACAGTTTAACTAGACAACACACCCATGAGAGGAAGATAACTAGACTGCAAGGATTTGAGGAATTAAAGTATATCATATTCCAAGATTTTTCTTAACAAAAAATAAAGAAGTTTACAAGAGTGGAAAGACAAATTGGCCTTCTCGCTTCATTTGATTTCAAAAATCAGAGTCCTCATGTTGGCAATAGGCATGCATTGAGGAGTCATGATATGCTGGTTTTCTGCTTGTAGAAATTTGCATCTTGATCAGTTCAGTTCATTGAGACCCTCACAAACAACATTATGTGAGTTGTTTCAGGCCGTTCGACCCCTAATAGCCTCATCTTCATTTTGAGGATGATCAATTTTGAGATGAAGATGCACCTCAGATTCACTTCATTTCATTCACTTAAGCTTGAAGTGAGTTCAAAAAAGGTATGCTCGCTGCAAGGGATGGTGATACCGCCCATGGGATGATCAAATCCAAATTCTTCTTCTGCTTGCCTCAACAAATCTTGGAATGAAGGATGGTTCAAGTATGATATTGGAACCATAAATCGTTTCTTCTGGCTCTCGCCAACATACACTGCAAAGTAGCCTTTAGGGATATCTAATGTCTTTGAACCAGATAGAGATCTGGTAAGACTTTTCTTGGCACTAGTGATTGCTGTTAACCGAAAACCCATGTTTGTATCTTTCAGGTAGAATGAAGTGGAAAGACTTCTGAAAAGAAACAAAGCTTAATTTGATACTTGGGAAAGAAGACTTGTGTTGATGATTAAAAACTTGATCATGTATGTATATATAGATGAGAGCTAGCCATTAGGTACATGAAACGAGTGGTGAAGAGTAGCCCGTGCTATTGATAAATCAAGGAATCACATGCTTATGCCTTCCCATTGATTGCACAAAATTTCATATAGGAACATCAAGCCCCCCCCCCCCCTACCATGTGGCTTTGTTTTTTCATCTCTATATGATGGAGAAAGCTAACGATGTATTTTATTTTGTTTGATCAATGAATTAAGAAAATCAAGTTGGTGGAACATTACAATTCAAAACAGCACTGATTTGACGGGTGTTGGGATATTGTAGACAATTTGATCTCTCGAGATGTTGTATAGACATATTTCTTAGTGGGGGAGATGAGTTGAGTAACAACTCCCTCCCTTGCGCCTTTCCTGTCCTGTACTCGATGTACAGCAGCAATATCCTTTGTTTTCTCTCCACATATCTATTATTAGAAGTGAGGTTTTCTGTTGTTGGTTGTCATTAGAATGGTTAGACATTTTGAAAGACACATCCCATCTGATACTTGGAATTTCAAGTTCTTATGGATCTTGCCAATCTCCTAGCTAGACTACCCTTTTCACATCGTTTTTCCATATATATAGGCTCATAATAATTGTATTATGAGTTCATAATCATCTTACCAACTTACCACACATCAGGCTACCATTTGGAATATATATATACTTGGAAAGTTTCCTCTTAACAATTTCCTGCAGATATCAGATGACCATCTATAAATCATAGTTCATAGTACAGTTTGCTCTTTAACAATGTATTAGAAGGCTATTAGCGAGAGTTCTCGATCATATTATATCCTACTCAATGTACAGTAAAGTATTATCAGATCAGATCAGATGATATGGTTATTTATATTTATATCCAATTTTGGTTAATCATCAAGTTTTTGGATATAGATGATCAAGTTTAGTTATACATGATCAAGTTTAGTATCAGATAATGTATCAGCTTAGTTATACATGATCAAGTTTAGTCTTGATGGTTAAGAACAAAGCTTAAACTTGTTCGTTTTAAAGATCGGTAAAAGCAACCAAATGAATAAATTCTTCTGAAATACATGCTTTCAAATTTAAGGGCCTGACCAGAAACCGGCATGGTTTTTGCCTAATCACTACATTTGGACTGGAATGACAGTACAAATTCCAGCTGAATGGTTTTGCCTAATCCAATTCCAGCTGAATTGGATTTTATCAGATCTAAGTTTTGGGATTCTAGCTGGAAAGATGATCTTATATATCTGATACATTATTTGGGTTCTTGAACTAGCTGCTATTGATCGAACTTCACCAAATTTGACTATATATGAATAAAAAATTAAACATACAAACAATCATTTTCTGTTTTAATTAATTGCTGGAGTACATTGGTCCTCCATTCTGCCATTCAGCCGTTAATATAAATTTGTTCAGTAGCAACTGAATATATATATAGTTGTTCCTTTAGCTTTCAGTTGATTTTTTGTATAAGTTTAGACATCTGAATAATTAATATAAAGGCTGTAATTTTCTGTGGCTGAATATAGAGGAATGCATTCATTTGGTGATTAATTTTCTATGATAGTTACTACAAGAAATAATATAATGTAAAATACATGACAATTAAGAAGGAATAAGGTATATATATGTTATATAGACTCCCAGACTTCCCTGGAACGGCCAAAAGAAGTTTTACATTGTGTGAGAAAGAGAAAATGTAACAATCTTTCATGATTTTTTGAGTTTAAACTTGGAGTCCTGATTTTTGGGCAAAAGTCTTCAGATATTCATGGCATTCTTCAGCTTTCATAAACTTTATGTCTTGGTGCTCAGCTGATAGCCTCATATGCAGGATTTTTGTGTCACTGTGATCAGCAGGGACTTCTGAAATGAGGGTAGCCGATTTTGATATGAACTTGAATTGAAGATTCTCTTCATTCGAATTCACTGATTCAGTCACTCAAGCGTGCAGTGAGATCAAGAAAGGTTTGCTCACTGCAGGGGATTGTGATACCTCCCATGGGATGTTCATATCCAAATTCTTCTTCAGCTTGACTCAACAAATCAAAGAACATTGGCTTGTTACAGTAGGACACTGGAATCACAAATCTCTTTCTCTCGCTCTTCCCAACATAGACGGCAAAGTAACCTCTTGGTATATCTAAGCTCTTTGAAGAAGATAGCGATCTAGTAAGACTTCTCTTGGCATTAGCAATTCCAGGTAACCGAAAACCCATGGTTTTAATTTTCCAAGCGGAATTGAAACAAGGAAATGAACTCAAACTTAGGATCACTTTTGGAAAGAAAGAATTAAAGCTTTGGTACTAATTTATGACACTTCACACCTATAATTTAAAAAAGTACTAATTTAGAGGTTGTTGATCTTCTACTTTCACAATATATAGACATATGTGTCTGAAGACGTACTCAAAGTACATCAGCAAGAGGGCTTTCTTTTCTCTCCAGATATCTGTAATTTCAAGAAGGATCACATGGTTATGTCTAAATGATATCAGACTCAAGGACCATGAAGTTATTGGGTATCTATTATTGTTGGTGGACATCATGCTAAAAAAAAGACTTGTTGATTTGAGTCACTGATTCAGTATAATCACCGAACACACTTCAGACACAGACATCTGCATTGTCGCAAACATTTTATGATATTATTAGGCTGAAGTTTCACATCAGGCTGTTCCGTTGTTGAATGTGTTCTACTGGAGGTAGGAAATGATGTTTGAATACAAATGCATGTGACCCTAGCTCCATAGGACTCAATGCTAAGTTCCTCTTCACCGCTCATTTCCATGTACCATATGATTTCAGCATACAGCTTCATCATCTATTTATACCACACATGACCGATCAAGTTCATCATCAAGAAGTCAGGTCGATATATTCCTACCCAAGAGAAGAAAATCAAACTTTTCCTGCTACCAGAGTCCTTTCGGTCTTCATTCTTGTTCTTCCTGTTAAAGTAAATATATAAGCCATGGGGTTTCGTTTGCCAGGTATTGCTACTGCCAAGAAAAGTCTTGCTAGATCTCTATCTGCTTCAAAGAGCTTAGATATCCCAAAAGGGTACTTTGCAGTCTATGTTGGGAAGAGCCAGAAAAAAGCGATTTGTGATTCCTATATCATACTTAAACGAGCCTCTTTTCCTAGATTTGTTGAGTCAAGCTGAAGAGGAGTTTGGATATGATCATCCAATGGGGGGCATCACAATCCCATGTAGTGAAGACGCCTTCATAAATCTCACTCTGCTCTTAAGTGAATGAGTGAACACTAAGGAAGCAGTGAACATGGGATCAAAGTCATATGGAAAGCTGCGTCATGCACGAGCTCGCCAGTCAAGAAGAAGAAGAAGAGGCAAATTCTCTACACAATAGCTGAAACTTTTGCAAAATGTTAAAGATCATCAATGGTGATGTGGCATAAATAATCTGAATTCATTGATCATAAGTTTTGAATTCATTGATCAAAATAGTACATATTAGTTCTTCAATTCACTTGTACCATTTTCGGTTCATAGTCCTCTGTAACAGACTTCAGTTTATTTGAGCAAAAAGTTAAGGTAGCAACTCCCATCTCTTGTATTCTTCATTTTCTTCTTCTTCTTCCACGACACTAGATTTCAATGGCCGATGTCGGCGACATAGATATGAAAGGCGCACTCGCATCTGAGGGAATCGGTTTGGGGGGCGGTCGGCACTAGCACCACTCCTTTGCTCCCACGCCTTCCGCTTCCAGCCCAGGACCGCAATTTAGAGCTTGACACCAAGATAACCCCAGTTTTTGAGGAACAGTATACATCGATTGATGACCAATTGTTTGTGACAACGGGTCCTATCGGTGCTGCTTTCACTCATGATGAAGGATTCGTAGATGTCGTTTAATACAAGCTGCTTGATCTCCCCAACCCCAATCCTTCCGAGTTTGCTGCGGTAAATGTTGATTCCATTCATCTAGCCGTACCTGAGTTTCTACCACCATCGGATCCACGTTACATTATTATATTTTATAAAAATTGTTGATATTATTCGGGATGTTTATAAGCGGTTCAAGTTTCACTATTCAACGAAGGCCTGAAGATGGTCGTTTCAACCTTTTATTTTAAAAAAAAATATTAACAAGAGAAAAAGTAGAAATTCTTGTATGCACGTGTATTTACACGACACAATCTTAACCGTTCATAACAATTCATATGTTTGATCATCATGTTTCTATATTATTTCTTCTAATGCTGACCATTCATACATGTACGTGAAGATACACGCCGTGTACTAAAGATACTCTAAAAAAAAAAAAGATATTTTCTTATTATAATGCAGAGAGGGGAAATCTCACCCACGCAGTCTCTCTCTGCCCAGAACGCCGGTGACGGAAATCAAAGGCACCCGCCTGCTATTTCTCGCTCTCTCTCTTGGTTTTCAATTCGATTCGATTCCTCTTCTGCTTCGTGTTGCTGCTCGCTCTCTAATTTTTAGGTACCGATTTTCAGTTTTTTGATGATTTCTGGGATTCCCAATTGGAATTTGGGATATTTGGGTCTGAATCCTCGAATCTTTTTGGTGATGGCCAGTTGGTTTGGCATGTAAATGCTTTCTCTTGGTTGAATTATTGATCTTTTTCGTTGAAATTCTGACTGGTTTACACTTCATATGCGACTCTTTTCTTTTCTGCTGTAACTGGATCTGTTTTTTTTTTTTTCACAGTTTAGGTTTTTTCTATCTAAATACTGATAGAGATTGGATTCTACTACGTAGAAACCATGAAATGGAGTAGGAATCGGTTGTGTTAGTAAGAAGGGTCAATAATTTCTCATGACATGTACAGTATTAGGTTATATGGTTCAACATTGTCGAAACAAGTGCGCTTCTGAATCATCTACATGCCTACCGCACAGTTAAAAGAAACTAGCATCAAAAACATTAATCTACCTGCAATGTAATTAAAAATCGCAAGATTCGTGCTGGTCAAGCTAGTAACTTGATTGGTTTTGTTTTATTTTTATTTTTCCAGAGCAATGTTTTCGTGCCACTGTTGTTTGCTTTCATGTCAGCATACTGTCACACTTGGATAAATCAATTCTGAAGTATTTATGTTTTTGGACCTCTGCCTGAATTGGATAGACTTTCTTGTTTTTCAGATTTAAGAACCTATAAGCATTATTTAAGTACCCTATATTTCCATGAATGTATGTTTCACATTTGTTTTAGGAATTTAAACTAAAAGCTCAATTTACGTACCCTAGTTTCTTAGGCAGCCTAGAAGTAGTCAAAATTATCCTATCTGTTTTAATGGACAGACAAACTTGATCAATTTAAGACTATAAACCTTCTAAATCTCTTTGTTCTGTTCCAAATTCTTCTATTATTATTTCTTCTCAAAGTTGCCTGTTTCCATACTCCTACATCAGTTGCCGGATTCCATTTGCATTGTAATTTGGAAGCCTACTATACTGCCTAAGTTGCTCTTTCTTGACAGGTTTTTGGGATGAAAATCAGTAAATTAGAGGTGAACTTGAGGAGGCTGCTTGCAGCTGCTCCTCGGCAACAAAACCAGGCAAAACTTTCACATTATGTTGCCACTTTACGAGAACAGGTAGAACAACTAGCTGAAGAGAGAACACCGGAAGGCTTACCTAGAGTTTCAAAGGCTGTTTTGAGTGACTATTCAGAGAAGATCGAAGCCATTGCTTCGAAATTAGCTGCTCCGTTGCCTAATTTGCAAGAACCCCAGGAGCCCCTTGCAAGAATTTCGGTCAAGACAAAGTCTTCTGAAACGGGAGACAATCAGAGTGACTATTCTCCAGGTCTGAGAAGAAGATTTGTGCCCAACTCAAACATCCAAGATGGAACACGTGAGACACTTGGTGCAGATTCTTCGTCGCCTGTCAAACTTGATGCTGCAGCTCAAGCGCACATTGAAAAGCATAGAAGACTTCAGGAGGATTTGACTGATGAAATGGTTGGCCTGGCAAGGCAGCTGAAAGAGACTAGTCTCATGATGAGCCACTCCGTGCAAAACACTGAAAAACTACTCGATTCTACAGAGGAGGCTGTTGAAAGGAGCTTGGCGAGCACTGGTCATGCCACTGCGCGAGCATCTGATATATACTCAAAGACCTCCAAGACTTCGTGTTTCACATGGCTTTTGATGTTTCTAATGACATGTATATTCATCATGGTGGTACTTTTAATTCGTGTCACTTAAGAGTATGTGTATCCCTTGCATTCTAAGCTTTATGGTATCATTTGTAATGGGAACATTGGAGGAACACAAGTAACTGAAATGTAGACTTCACAACTTCGAATAAAAAGGAAAGAAGCCAAAAATCTACATCTTCAAAATTACACGGAGAGAAAACTTCATGTTACCAAAAAACTTGATCTTCGAAAGGGACAGTGAGTTGGTATGCATTGTATATACAATATATTCAGTTAAGCAGCAAGACTCCAGGGTTTTTAGCGTTTTATCAAGCTAAGTAGAATCTTAAGAAAACTACTGAGGTGAAATTTTTAACGAGTCATAAAACCACCAGTAGACTAATGTCCTTGAACACATCCATGATAAACTTCATAATACATTAAGTAAATAATTGATCTTCCTTTCTTGCCAATTTTATCTAAATCACGAACAGTGAGCGCTGTAATTAAGTAAACATAGATCAAAAACCTGTAACTTCATGTTTAATGAATCTTCAGGTTTCCTGGTGTTTCCAGGAAAGAAGCAATACTTTTTTCCCAGTACCGTACGTAACGACGTTGGCTTGGTGTTGGCACCTGTACTTCAAGTACATATATGTGGCAATGCCCTTCTTAATGTATCAGAATCACAAAAAGCATTACTGAAACTAAGCAACTGATACATATGTAGAGACTCTAACTTTATCACTAAATAATAATCAGTGAAAATGGTTTGTCGCTGAGAACGAGAATGTGATGAGTTTACGCCTTCTTCCTTTGTTAACTTCATTTCCCATTTTCTCTTGGCACAATGAAGCCTGATCAAAGGTCATGAAGAAGTTAATAAAATTCAATAAACAACAAAAATAATCCAATTTGCGTAACACTTAATTTCAATTGGGGGTTTCCTGCTCGATATAAACTAGCTAGCCAAACTAATATCTCAGAGTTATATATTAGATGCACTCATTGCTTCAAAAATTTATGTAATAAACGACTCCTTCACTAGCTTGTCCCCATTCATGCGTGATCGTCAAAGATGGGAGTCTCATCTTCATCACGTTTAATGATATGTTTAATGGATGATCTAGAATCAGGAGTGAGATGTTTTCCCACCAGGAATGAAGCATTCCTATAAATCATGTGAAGAGTATGTCAATAATTTCAGGCTGGCTGAAATTTTGATTAGTGACATAGCTATTGGCTGCCATAGACATGTGATGTAATTTATTTAAGATTTCTTTTTCTGATAAATTATCAATGTTTCATTCATAAGTCTTATCAACAGAAACTGAGAATTGATTATTAAGATGATTACTAGGTTGTATATCCAAAGGGAGAGGACGTTCTGTCCAAGTTTTAAAAGGTTGTGTCTTTGGATGAACTATTCTGTCTAATTTTAAGGGTTCTATATTTAAAGTTTGAAGTATTTGGTTTAATTCTGTAATTCGGCTAGTGTCACTAGAATCGCTATCGGATAAAGTGGATGAAGAGGTTTGTTTGGTATGAATTACTGCAATTCTACTAGATTCAGGTGTTTCAGTTTTTTATTTTTCTAACATTCGTTCGATCTTTTGAATGGAAGAAGTAGAGTTAAGGGTAGGTTTATTTAATTCATTAATGAACTAAAGGAGTTTCTGGTTTGGATTGAGGTAGAATGTTGACTTTAGAGGATATGTTACCAACCTTTGTTTCTATTTTATCTAACTGGGCTCCTATGGTTACTAGGCTCTGGTTTGTCTAATTATTTTGTTCAATAATTTTTTTAGTTTCTGGGTTAATTTTCTTAGTCTTTAGATCCTCTATAGCAATTTTAAAAGGTGAGGCTATGATTGGACTGTTAAGATGATCAATTACTATTGTTTCGACAGGAGGATGACTAGAAAGGACCGAGCTAGTGGAGGTTTTCCATCTTGCTTTTGTTAATGTTTGAACAATTTTTTGATTCTTTAGTTGATCTATAAAATCAAGAAAGAATATTTCAGATTTTGTTTCAAGCATAAATGTTTGCCAATCACTAAAAGGGAACTTCATCCTATAGAGGTTTCTCCTAAGGATATTTTCTTTTGAATCAAGATGTTTATCTAATTTAGAATAATTGATTACGAAAGGTTGGGTAAGTGTACTTAATTGAGGATTTAGTTAATTGAGGATTTAGTGGGGGAGTAACTAAAAAATCAGAAGTAGTGGGAGAAGTTTGATTTTCATCTGTGACTGAAATATTTTGAGTTTCATTTTCTACATAATTTGGGTAACTAACTTGAGAATTAGTTCTGATGTTTTTAATTTTGAGTTTTTGCAATTCTTCTTCTAATTCTTTAATTCTAATATTTTTAATTTCTTTATCCATATCATAATCTTGTCTAGACATTGTTTCAGCTGTAGTGAAACCAACAAATGAATATCTAGCCGTTGCAAAAGAATGTCTGGAGGAATTTCCTATTTCTTGAATTCTTGAGTTTTGACCTATCCTGGAGTTTTGAAAATTAATTCTTACTGTGTCATCATTAAACTGTTGAATACAGTCTAAATTTGTGCATCAGATGGGTGATTCTCACTAGTAAGAGACCATTATGTAGTTCTATATGAGTAGATCACTTCTGCAAATTTTCAGAAATTTTAGTAATCCTTAAGGCATTCAAAACTACGATTTATAATTATAAGCATGAACGGTTCATGTTTGGCAGATTTGGTTCGTTCATTGATTTAATCTTGTTCAACACCTTAACGATCATCAAATTGGCTGAAAATTTGCAGAATCGATCTATATATAAGGACCAACAAACTGAACGGTGGAGATTCAAAAATATAATCGAAAAGTTGGTGTAATATCTCTCATCCCTCATATAAACAAAAAAAAAGGATCCCTTAGTGGAAGGACCATGTGTATATATATATATATATATATATATATATATATATATATATATATATATATATCTGCAGTGAAATAGTAGTTGCGGCATTTCGAAATGGGCAGGAAGTTGAATGGTCACATGTACTAGTGTCAGTGCTTGATCTCTCCCATCGTTTATGATTCATGTGTGACTTCACTCTCACATGAAGCAGTGTCTGTGGTTTCTCATATCATAACTGATCGAAGATATAAACCTATGATGGGTTTCTTGGATTTGAAGCAATTACTTCTCATTGAGCCAAAATGACCTCAACAACATGTGCCCCCCATGCATTTCATACATATTTTGAACACAGAATCCAATCCAGGTGGTTTTCCTTGCTTCTTCCTTTTCTCTTCAAAACCAGTGGGCGATCAGGTTCTGCATGGGGCCAGGGACCTTCGTTCCAACTTGGCTTATATCAGTAGAGACTAACGGTGTCTGATAACGGAGAAGAGCAACTCCAACAAAAAAATCAAGAACACTATAATGGTAGTTTTAAACTGTCAATTTAATACAAAATCAATTGGCAATAGGTGGAGTGGCCAGAACCCTTATAAACCATAGGAAAAGTCTTATTTTTCCTATGTGGGATATATATCTCAACACGCTCATGCACGTGTGGCGAATCTTCAAACCTAACACGTGAACAACATTTGGGGTGATGTGGATTTCGTGTGGCATTTGGGCTTCACACGTGGACATGGGTAGCCCGCTCTGATACCATGATAAAGTAGTCTGATGTTCACATCCAAAACCAATTGGCAATAGGTGGAGTGGCTCAAACCTTTATAAACCACAGACAATGTCTCATTTTTCCCAATACATATCTCAATATTATGCATTGTGTATGATGGCTGTCATTGTGTTTAATTATGTCTAAATCTCTGTTGTTTTTAGTTCAAAGTGTTAAACTCTAAACTCAAAAACACACAGAAAGATGATTAGAAATCTTTGACAATCATTTGAACGGCACGTCATCTTCTAACGGAAGTACCACATAGACTATTCATGTCACCAAGTGCCAAAATTCTATAAATTCAATGATGTAGAGGACACAATACAAGTTGAAGACTCGTGCAACAGATTCCATGCTTACTCCATTATATAAACACACTAGCTAAACAAACCCATTCAACCACGTTCATCAAGAAATCTCCCAGTTCCTCACATTTTGCATCCAGTAGAAAATGGGTATTCGTGTAATCATGGTCATTCATGCTAGGCAAACTCTCCGGAGACACAAAAGCAGATCTCAATCCATATCATCTAACTCAGAACCAACATCAACAGCAGCATTGGACGTCCCGAAAGGCTACTTTGTGGTTTATGTCGGAGAGGAAGATGAGGAGAAGAAGCGACATGTGATTCCGATATCCTACTTAAACCAACCCTCATTCCAAGACTTATTGAGTCAGGCTGCAGAAGAGTTCGGTTTTGATCCTCCAACTGGTACCGGCGGACTTAGAATACCTTGCTCAGACAAGGGTTAATGTTGTGGTGGTCTTCATATTCATTTCTAGTTGATATGTATTAAAACATTTCATATCTACCCGCTTAACCCAAAAGTACTGGAGTTATCAGCTCAACTATGAAAATAATGCATGGAGTTTGGTTTCGCAGTGCTACTAGTGCTTTGAGATAACCAAAAGCTATTGTTTGTTACACTAGCAAGTAAATATGCAAAGAGGGTTGGTAAAGGTTAAAGATGTTACCCCATATGATTTGTCAGTATGCTTCATTTTGCTGAAGAGAATTTCCCTCAAACAAACCCTAAACATAGAGATACAGAAGCCTATAACTAGCAATGTGATACAAATCATACAATGACTGCATTCCTTCATGAGAACTATGAACCACACTTGGGCAGCATACAATAACACAAGTATACAGTGATATGATGCCAAGTGCAGTGGCAATTATACAGAGCACAAATTTCAGCATCATGAAAGATATCCTTTTAGTGAAACTCTTATCAACAACGTAAAATGGGTCTGTGTATTTGATACATGTTCCACAGAAAATAAACCAATAAACATATCTCATAAAACAGTCAGCTGGCTGCGAAGAGATGATACATTAAGCATTAATCTTGCAATTGTTATATCACCATGCAAAACTGTCTAAAGGCCCAGAGTTTGCGTTTCTTAAATGCAAAGAATTCAAATGGAAACTTCTTTAGATATGAGAAAGAACACAATCACAGAATAAAGAATTTCAATAATTTATTTCCATTTCATTGTGTTCCCATTTTACATCTGGCTAGCTATAATGCATTAGAAACAGTAACCAAGGATGTATGTATCAGATTTGGTACCTGTGTCACGTCATCCTTGATCAGAGTATTCAAGTGATATAAGTCTGCATAATTAACATGAAGATTTAACTGGCAACCTGCTGCAATGGAGGCCAAGCAATTTCATTGTCGTCTGTATAGCCGTGAATGAAAAAATCAGCACAGTTCTTATGGCACCCATGATTATAAGGGTTTCGAAACCGCCCATCTGGACCACGAAGATACCCGTAACGAATAGCATTTGCCAGTTCATTGGTTGTGATATTTCGAGCTATCTGCTTGAAAGACATGAAGATTCCATTACGTATAATATACTCATTACCTTGAAGGAGTTCAAAAATAAATAACTCTACAAACTTATTCACAAAATAAAGATATATGAAGGCCTTAAATCTAAAGGGGACACAACTCCAAAATATTAGTATCTTGACTTTCAACAGAGATGTCCATCCGTAGGTGTCCTCACATAGCCCTTATTTTCTTTCGTTTTCTCATATGAACTTTTATGTAATTAAGATTCAAATCACCTTTATGTAAATAATAAATTTGTATTTCAAATGAGAAATTTTAACTCATCAAATCCTGCTCCTCACAACATTATAATCCAATGGTATTTGCAAGAGCATACCATTAAGACAGAAATAAGAGAGGTGTTTTATCTAACTACTAGGTAGTTTACCCACGCTTTGCTGCAGGAGGGAGGGAGTCATTTCTGAAAAGCGGGGGGCAAAACTGTAATTCAGAGTGTGATGGCAGGACTGTGAGTGAGGGAGGGAGAGAGAGAGAGAGAGTCATTTCTGAAAAGCGGGGGCAAAACTGTAATTCGGAGGGTGATGGCAAGACTGAGAGGGAGGGAGGGAGGGAGTCATTTCCGAAAAGCGGGGGGCAAAACTGTAATTCAGAGGGTGATGGCAGGACTGTGAGTGAGTGAGTGAGTGAGAGGGAGGGAGGGAGGGAGAGAGAGAGAGAGAGAGAGAGAGTCATTTCCGAAAAGCGGGGGGCAAAACTGTAATTCAGAGGGTGATGGCAGGACTGTGAGAGAGAGAGAGGGGGGAGAGAGAGAGAGAGAGAGAGAGAGAGAGGGGGAGAGAGAGAGGGGGGAGAGAGGGGGGGAGAGAGAGAGGGAGAGAGGGAGAGAAGGAGAGAGAGAGAGAGAGAGGGAGGGAGAGGGAGAGAGAGAGAGTCATTCCGAAAAGCGGGGGGTAAAACTGTAATTCAGAGGGTGATGGCAGGACTGTAATTATGACGTAAGTAAAAGCATAATCGTCATTGCAGAAAACAGGGGAGCAAAAATGTAATTTAAAGGGTGATGGCAGGACTGTAATTATAACGAAAATGAAGACATAAGGGGTTTATGAACAGTACAATGCTGTACGCATATTAGTATAGAAGTATAAATATGTTCTTCAGTACTTGTTGCTTTGGCCGAGATGAAAGTATATTGCAGTAGTGAGCTTAATCAAGGGACATAAAAGGACTTTGTCTATTACCTGAGTTGCTTGTGCTGCCGTCAGAGTCGTAGTGGAAATCATAATAATAATGTCAATACACAGAAATGCAACAATAGTAGGATACTGAACAATCACATAATGAATCCATATTTCTTCGGTTTGCCATGCTGGCACTGCAGTCCAAATCCCTGACCATCATGAAAAGATTACTATTATGTATTTGATGTTAAAAAAAAGAATTTATAAAATTTTATCAGAGAATTTGCAACAGTGGCATCAGCTTCTCTGAGATAACATACTTTGAACTGTAACAGCAGCAGAAATGATTGATGTCAATGTTCCCATGCAGATGAGAATAAAGAAGTCTCTCTTGTTTCTCTGCAAGAAGATAATAGTGAGCTAGTGAAGCTGGTGTAAACAAAGGAAAATATAACATCAAGGGCAAAGACAAATCTTCCAGGTGTGTGTGTGTGTGTTTTTTTATTCTTTTTTTTCTGAATAGAAACCAGTTATATTAGGTATGTGAAGAACCCCAAAAATTGCATGACAATGACAAAATTACCTATTACACAAAATCCCTTCAATCTGATAGAATAACAAAAGCAAAAAACAAATGTCCCTGAAGTCAACTTTAAATTTGGAACCCTAACCCCCATATAATTGCCAATAAGATCGTCATATAACATTTGACTGCTTGTACTGCCCCAAAACACAGCCAACACACCAAGACTCCATAGATCTCAACCCTTCCAAATTTTCACACAATATCACAAATATCACACAATATCACAAATAACAGCATACCCATCCAAATTTTTAATTTATGATAACCTTAAGGAATCTCTCTTCTATGGAAACCTTCACAACCAAGTTCTGAAGAAATGCTTCATCTTTCAACATCCAGATCAACTTCCTCGATATAAAAACCCTTAATAGTTTCTCAAACATTAATAAGAGTGAAAGATAGTAAATTGGCAACATACCCGTAACACAGTAAGCTTTTCTTCAAATGAAATGACATCTTCCAAGCGTTTTATCTCTTCTACTCCCTTTCCACTGATGGGTCCTAAAAAGCTATAAACACTTACCACTGGAACACCAAAAATATCACAAAGAAAGCTAATGCCTATAACGAAAACCTCCACACTCCATTTACCAAAGATGAAGCTATTCTTCTTGTTTAGGGAGACAAAATTGCAAGGCTTGTAGATTATTGGGGTTGCGAGGTCAGTAGATGGCCAATGATGTATTTGGGTCTTCCTCTAGAAGAGAACCCAAGAGCTACTAAATTCTAAAATGTGGTATGACAAAACGGTGAGGCTTCCATGTTGGGCAAAGGCTTTTTAATTTTTTACCAAGAGAAAACCTAGCTTTGATTAAGGCAGTAATCACTCTATCTCCAAAATGCCAGAATTGTTCTCTACTCATAATTTTCAAAATGCCCCTACATACCTGCAACAAAGCCTTTGGAAAACCATATGTCCATGTGACCATGTACCCCGTCACTTCTTCTCCAAAAGATCTTTACTATCATCCAAAGTCAAGATCTAATTAAATTACTTGTGCTTTCCCAGTTTAGTCTACTAGTGTCGCTAACTGATGGGATTCCTATCCAGTTCCTCCATTTTTGGTCTCTGAAGAAAAAATGAAATTTCTATCAATGCTGGGCCCCAGGTTTCCAGTCCCATTCCTAGAACCTGATATTTGATTTGCTCATTGAGGTGGTTAGCTCATGTTCGAAAGCAAAATAATAATAAAACTGTGTAAGAGCTCAAATATCAAGAAGTACTGTGAGAGCTCAAAGGTCGTGCAAGGCCACAATCCTATGCATTATTTTCAGAGTTGTTGTCCTGCAACACACATCCAGAAGCAAGAAGTTTGCAACCCAAGTCAGAACTTCATAGAGATCCATGACCACTAGATCCAAAATTCCTAAACTTAAAACTACCCAGAGTAGACCTCTACATTTCGATCACACATTCAACAAATATGAAACAATGACCACTTCACACATTTAAGAGCACCAAGGTCCCCATTTTTCATCACCGGAATTCAAACAATGAAGAATGGTCTCATACACACTTGCAAGACCACTCCATCTTGCACTCAAGCCCTTCTTGACTTCGACCCAATGACTTGAGAATACAAATGTGTCCAAACTCCACTAAACCCCAGAAGCATCAAATGGCAGTAAAGGACCTGCTATTATTTTCCCTCAAGGTTGGACTAACACAAATAAGTCTGAGCGCAAGTAACGCTAAGTAAAAGACTATTTACCTTCCCAACACAATTAGATATCCAGGGACAATGATGGTCAAACTGTTCTACACATCGATTACATGAGGTACAGTGTTTGGAGCGAACAGGTCTGATTATCTGAAACACAATAATTTGAGAGTACAAAAACATTAGTATATCATTTGCTTTATGATCAAATATCCAGTAATGTTGTTATCTTCAGTATCATCTTACAAAAGAAATAGGAAATTAACTTCACCTTGCAAGTAGGACAAAGTTGAGACCAATTTCCTGTCCATACAGATGAATTGTTCATATCAATATTCAACAGAGGATCCTGCAATTTTCAGTGTGCCATTAGTGAGCTGAGTTACATAGGATTGGTCAACAAAACACCGTTTGCAACAGCATTTTAGAACACTGATGTAGCGTATAAGTACAGATCTTTATTAGTCGGTGAATAGATGCACCTCAAATATGACTTTTTTTACAGCCTGAATTAAACATTATTTCATCATCTATTTTTTATTGCACTAAACATGGGTTTGTCATTGCCCTACTGCAATTTGCTTGTCTTGGACAGTTCCTAATCATGTTCTTTGGTCTGCCTTGAGTTTTTTGTAGGGGGAGGTTAAAGTTATAGGAGTTGTATTTTGGCGTCTGTGTTTTAGGTAGAACACAATAGAAGGATCTTTCACATCACCAAAAAGACAGACCCACAATTCGACTCTTAAAATTTGGGTCAGGCTTTCTCTGGTTGAACATGAAAAAAACATTGGGCATATCATTAGATCTTATATAAAAAAATCCCCATCGAACTCTTTTAAGTTTCAACTTAATGGTCACATGGGTGGGGAAACTCCTGCTGAAAATTCGTAACGGTCATAGTTACTTTCTTTTCTAATTGGCAGTAGAGAACATAACCGTACCTCTGTATCTATATGACTGCCCAGGTCCCCTGGTCTTTTGATGTAGCCAGGATCTTCACTGCACGTCATTATTTAGATAATAAAAAAAATTAAAAAATTAAAATAAAGAAGAGGCTTTAATGATTTTACAGTAAAAAAAAACAGAAAGGAAGCATTTGCACTAATATATGAGCACATATATGCTTATTCCCTAAAGTACAAATTTGCCAGCGTGGAATCCAATAGCACAGTTCACTAGCGATTTGGCATCCCCAAAAAAGAATTGTTGTGGGGTTACATGCAGAGGGAATAACCTGCCAAACCTTCGGCCTTCAGCCTCTGAGAAAGATAATTTTTTGTCTAACAAGAATGAGATGTGGCATCAGTTAACTACAACCAAGCAAGGTTTCACAGGACAGGCACTCAAAAACATCAGGCATCAAATATTTAATTATAATTCACAACCATCACTGATTGGAAAACTGCAACTTATTGCTTCAGGTCACTTTATAACTGTGCATGTTTGTTTGTTGGGACTAAATGGGACAATGCTAAATAAGGAGTCCAGTTTAGTTAGTACCGTGTTTGGTGTCACTAGGTACTAAAATAAATGAGTTTACGTAACACCTTGTTTTCATTTTGGCCTCCTTAGGTGGTGGTATTGTGGGTACTCAAATATGTCATCCTTAGATAGCACCATCCTTCTAAACTATAAACCAAGCAAACTACAATCTAATCTCATGCAACACCAAACATGGGTTAATATTAGTACAACTTAAGACACCCCACATAAATCCAGGACAGTACGGGCTCTTTCATCTTTTCTCTTACATGAGACTTGTGAAACTTTAGTACAGCCTTGTATGTGCAGCTCATGTGCGACTTTCAACGACAATTTGACAGAATAATACATTACTGACCGCCATAAAGAGCATGAAAATAAAGTGACCACAAAAATCTAACTGATATCACAGGGATCAAGTTAAAATTCAACCGAACCATGGATAGAAAAGATTTTCCCTTAAACAAGCTTAAAAAAGAAATATGACCGTAGCCATTTAATGCACATGGTTTTCGATGGAAGGAAGGATATGAAAGATATTACCTACTGCACCTGTAGAACATAATGAGCGAACCCACTGCAAATGAAATAGCTGCCCATCCCCAGAAACCAACAGCGGCAGTAACCTTTGTAAGATTAGGAGCTAACATAAGTGATATGAAGTCAGTGACGACCCACGACTGAACATAAATCTATCTGCGAAAATTCTAAAGAAAATCCAGAAAATCTTTGATACCTGCAAGAACTGAGTTCATGAAGAGAACTGTTTGAATGATTATTGTGCACAACAAGATAGGAGCATAACCAATATCTGCAATCTTCCCACCACAAATTCTCTTTAACCAGTGGTTTCCTTGAGCCCGCTGCTGGCTAGACTGCATTAAATTTCAAATATTTAGCCAGAGGAGCATAAGCGAAATATAGGAAAGTATATATGATATATTTACCCGGGATAAAGCTAAAAACACGAGGACCCATAGAGTTGAACGAAAAGGTGAGAAAGAAATGACAATAAGCTACTTGTACAAAATACATAAGCAACCACTTTTACTGTTTAAATCCAAATAGTCCAGCAACTCTCCCCATATAGACCACAAAAGAAAAATTTTCAAAAAGTAAATAAACAAAAAATAAAGAAGCCAGGCATACACTGGTATTCAACTATTTTCAAAAATTCCCAATGCTGGAAATCCATCAAACCATTGACAGTGATACTATTTCAAACAAACAAATACAAAGCAACTTCAGCTATTTTAGAGATGGCTGTTTACTTTTGAGCCCATTTTTAATGATCAGAAGCTGCTATGATTTAGCTTAATATTTATGTTTCCTTGTAGTAATTTTGATATTTATTCTACCCTAACATCTTTTGGATGTTTCAGCAGATACCTTGTCCCCTGTTAATTATTCTTTAACTTTAAAATAGTGTATTTATCATCAAAAAGAGAATATAATATCTCTAATTCAAAAAGTAAGGAGGTATTTCCTAAATAGCAAGTCTACTGTGCTCCAAAAGTAAGTTGCCGCATGATTATGCAAAGCTGATTTCGCTATCAGAAAAATACCCAAGACACACTTCTACATTCATCCACCCACTTCTAATTTAATGGCTCATTACTCTTAACTTTCTATCCACCAAAATAAACCTCTAGCATTACCTAAGATTAGGGTATTACCAACAATCAATTACAACCATTATCCGCCATTATCTCGACTTCTATGTTTCAAGGAAATTAGTTTGCTTCACTCAAAAAGCTCTTATATGATTTAAGTATTCTCGAATATTCCTATGAATCAATTTTCAACTGAAATTCATAAGAATACAAGTTTCCCTTTCAAAGATAAAAGCCACAAGTGAAATATCTTCGAAGTTTGTATTCCTACTCCACTGTAGAAGACTAGACATCATTAGAGACGTGTATTTTCTCAAGCAGAAAGAGGAAGTGGAATTACAAAATAATTATATACTGCTATTATAACTCTACAAATACATAAATCGTGAATTTGGGCAGGCATATAATAAATGGTTGAAACAAGATGAAAATTCACACTTCCTTAAGCTTATAGAAAGTACACCAAACTGAAAGATCTCAGCAAAGAAAAGAAAATATAAACTCCCATATGGAAAAGTGAGAACCATTAAGTTTTACTTTATGCAACCTTTGCAAACAACTTGATATACCAAAATCTCTTTTCCCAAAATACAACCACATACTACAGATGTGAAAAACATTCTGATAGAATATCTTTTTTTGAAGTCTTGATTAGATTTGGTTATGAGCAACCTACTGGGCAGTATCAATCCAGAATTACGTACAAGGAAAAGAGCGACACGCTGATGACCTTTATCAGATGCAATCTGAACAGGAGTGAAACCAGCATTGTCTTTCACCATTAACTCCTGCTTTGTGCCTGCATGAACAAGCACAGTGCAAACCTCCAAATTTCCTTTTATAGCAGCCCAGTGCAAAGGGGTGCAACCTAATAGCATAGGTTACAAAACTCATCAGAAAACAAGGACTAGAATTAGCAAACAACCACAAAGTAGAGATAAGATCTGACTTTTTCTGGTATATCAAAGAAATGATTTAACTGATGCATGGTTAGAAGGAATGGTGAGGGCTCCTGTAAAAGCAATGGTCAACTAGGAGGTAAAAGTAAAATACAAATTTGGCTCGTGAACAAACTGTTTAAAACCAATCGACACGACCACAAAGTAAACAGTATGAATCAAGTGATCTGAGCACACCTCTATCCAGATTCAGTAAGAAAGATTTTAAACCCAAAAATGAAGGTGAGATATGATTCCAGATGTCAATAGTACAATACTATTTACCAGCCTATCTTATTGTTATATGGGAAAAAGAAATTCATTAAGAGAGAGTGAGAGGTACATCCCAGAGGATAACAGAGCCACTAATATTGGGATACATAATTAAATGAGCAAGCCTAAACAAACATCTCAGAACTCTAAGCAACTAAACAACAACAAATTTGAACAAATATCAGAAAACGATCACTGCAGAAACTAAAGCTTATATCAAAGTACAAAATTCAACAATTAAATGAGCAAGCCTAAACAAACATCTCAGAACTCTAAGCAACTAAACAACAACAAATTTGAACAAATATCAGAAAACGATCACTGCAGAAACTAAAGCTTATATCAAAGTACAAAATTCAACCCTCTCTATCAGACTAAGTCCTGTGCCCTCACATACCAGTAAAACCATCTTGCTTTCCACAATGACAGCCATCATACACAATCCTCCCCCTACCGATACCCTTCTTTTTCGCACCAACAAATTTGTGCTTTTCACTTAGAAGAGCCACACAAGGAGCTGGAGTGTCCAACTCAGCATAACCATTTGTCTTGTTTTTACCTGCTAGCTAGAAGCTTCACCATCCCCATTGTCTTGTATTAAATATTTGCAGACTACCAATTACTTAAGATGCTTAACTGCATTCCTATATTAGAAATTAAGTTAAACTGTTGTGCATAGCCAAGCCAGTAAAACCTATTGCAAATATTTTTCTTTTTTTCCTTTTTTTGTGTAGAAAACAATTATCTCAGACTCTCATGAAAACAGAAGTGAAGCAAGAACAATTTTCATATTTCGGTTGATATAACCTATCCAAAAGCCAACAAGTGTACTGCAAACTCTATATACATTTTGACAAGGTACAAGTAATATTACAGCATATTTACATAGAAACCAAAATGCACATTTTGGTATACCTTCTTTATCTTGCCTGCCTTGGCTTGCATCTCTAAAAAGAAGCAACCGGACTGTATCGGCAAATCCCTTATATGCAGCCCTGTTATGTGAATATGCCACCGTTACAATTATAACTAACACTTGCCAATAAACAATCCAACGACATAATATAAGAAAGATATGGAGAAAATTTCTTCATCATACAAAGTATAAAAGTAATCAATCATCTTCTATAAGACAATAACTACAACTATGCATTCAGTGATTGCATCCATGTACAGAAATGTGCCACCAAATAAGTTAACTCACTAGAGCACAGGTGTACACTGAGAAATCAATTATTAAACAACCTGTATCCACAATATATCTATTTATATGCAAACTATGTCAGTAAGACACCATTAATAGCTTCTTAACATACCAATGAAGAGGACTCCTGCCCTCGTTATCAGGTGCATCAAAATCAGCATGATACTTTGCGACGATGTGGTTCAAGAAAGATGTTTGCCCATACTGAGCAGCAACATGAACTGCCTGCAGTAAATAAACATGTAATGAAACAGAAAACAATTAGTGCAATGTCCTTGCATGAAAGACATTATAGACTATGATTCTTCAACTAATCTGAACATCAACCAGTAAACTTTAAGACCAAAAGCAAATATATATCAAAAATATGTAATCACCACTAAGGTAATTTTTATTGAACCGAAGAAAAAAAAATCCATACTGATCACCACTAACCAATAAGACAATTATAATCTGAAACTTCTGTTACTAAAAGCATACTGTGATTGTCTAATTTGGTTTGTTCTTCTCTGACATTCTTGGTGATTCACATTCTCTAGCTTAGCATACCATCTAGCTTTTCTACAGAAATTCTATTATAACTGATGACAGGAGAGTAAAGACCACGGGCAAGAAGAAGGGTAAAGTTGATGGCGCAGTTATTTTCCATTTTGAATAGTTTTGCACGAAATATTCATGATGACCCCGTTCTTCTTTTTGCAGTGTTTGTTACAGCAAAGAAAGGAAAACATGTGACGAAAAGAGGAAGTATCACAAAATGATCAAAAAATTGAAAAGCGAATAGTAACACCAACCATAACACATGACCAAATAGCAAACAAGAAACACCAAGAAGCAAATAACCAACAGAATAGAAAGTAAATGAAAGTGTTTTACCCTGTAGCCATTGACATCAGCAGCCTCAACCCGAGCTCCATTCTGCAAGAGCACATCAGCGGCTGCGATTGCACCCTGCACGGCTGCCCAATGCAATGCAGTCTGCTGTATATTCTCAGTGGCATTGACATCACCGCCATGCTTTTAACAACAAAAACAAACAAACACTTAAATCTAACTAATATAGTTTAATAAATCAAGGTTTCGAAACGAATTCGAGAGTACCTGAATGATGTAGTGGGCGAGATCAGGGAAGTTGTTGAGGGCAGCCCAATGGAGAGCGTAGTAGCCATTGGCGTCAGGACTGGAGAGAGAGGCGCCGTCTTCCTCGACGAACTTGCGGAGTTTCTGGAAATCGCCGTAAGCAGAGGCGGAGTAGACGTCGATGATAGGGACCTCGACGGCGACGGCGGGAGGGTTTTGGATTTGGTGGAGGGGTTTTGACTCCGAAGACGACGAGGAAACTATTTCTATCTCTGAAGAAACCATCAGGATCCCCAAATTTCAAACCCAAAGCCAATTGCTGACGGATTATCAATTGGTTGACCCAAAACGAAAACTTGTATTTATTTTCGAAAAACTATTTACTGTAGTAAAGGTTTTATGTTTATCTGCTCGGTAAATTATTGCTCTTGTGCTCAAACGTGTATTTGAGCTTTGAGGACAATGGAACAAACATTCAACACGTCCATATTTGAGCTTTAAAATATATTTTCGACTATTTAATTCTTTTTATATTCATGTGCGTACCGTGTTTTTAAGTAGTTTTATCTTTCATCTTCAAAAAAAATAGTTTTATCCTTCCGTCTTAGGTTATTCCGATAATATCAAATTTCTTTTGTAAACTAGATAGTTTATAGCTTATCGGTTACTATTTGAATGAAATGTCCTTTATTTGAAAAAAAAATAAAAATAAAAATAAAAAAGTACATTAGAGAATCTTTCTAAAACTTTTTTTTTTGGTACAAATGAGACCAAAGGCCTAAAGCAAAACAACTAAACAAAACTACCCAACATTGCTAGAACTAAAACTCCTGCTCCTAGCAAAACCAGCAATATCATCAAGAAGAGCTTCAATGATAATCACATGAGGCTCCTGAAAATAGCAAATGTCATGAGCATTCTAAAACTTTATCCTCACTTAACATTGATTGAAAAACTCAAACACATTGTTCAGTGAAACATGCGTGCAGGAGCGTACGGCATACACTGTCACACTCCAATTTTCGAAAGATAATTTTCAAAAATTTTGGCATGATCTAACTTAAAATATAAAATATTCAAACATGTTTCAACAACAACTAAAACTCAATAGCGGAAAAGTAAATATCATACAACCCATCACTGAGTTAAATATTACATTTCCTTTTTTACATAAACTTGCAAAACAAGAACATGAAAACAATCTCATGAGTTTAATACTATCTACCAAATTCTAAAACTATACAGAGTACTGCAAAACCAAAAAGAATCTTGCCATTATGCCTCCACCTCAACTCAGCTGATCCTCACATGCAGGTCTAACCCATACACCAAGAATTGGTGCACCGGGATTGTAAAATAACAAACCCGGTAAGCTAAAAAACCCGTATGAGTAAACTCAAAAATAACACAACATTTATCACATCCAACACATTCCACAAGAGAGATTTGATCAATAATCAAAAACCACAAATCTAACACATTACCAAAGAAATGTACCCATGAGTCCCGGATATTTAATAAATACCTCTCATGACCTATAACAACAAATTATGTACCCATGGGTCCCAAATACCATAAAGTATCTCCCATGACCTACACTGATAGACAAACTAGAGCTCTATTCTTAACTGTAACCAATCACCCAGCCAAAGATTTGGAACCCGTTGACTGTCCAATAACCAATTACAAAATAAAAATAGCATTATTATATATCCAACCATCACCTGATTAAAGGTTTAGAACCCGGTTTTGCTATATATCCAACCATCACAATATCACAACATTATTTTCAACAACACAAGATCCACATCATACGATTATATCCTTCACAAGGACATAATTATATGAACAATATATATTATTCCACAAGAATAACTTATCAAAAATTAATAGAATTATGATCACAAGAACCTCAAAAATAAACATATAAGAAAAACTTGTTTTATCTTACCTATGAGCCGTTGGCGATCAAGCTCATATATTTTAAAAGAAATAATAGCATAGTATTAATTTTATCAACAAATGATCATAATAAAATTTGGTCTTAAAATGAATCTTGGTGAGATTTACTCACCTAGAAATCCTGCTACAAAACCCCCAACACAACGAAGGCAAGTCAATCACAAATCACCTAAAATCACATAATTAAAAACCTTAAAAACCAAAATACTAAAAGATAACACAATACCCTTAAACTAAACTTTAGCTCCAGGGAGGACAACTTCTCAAAGTCGTTGAACTCAACGACACAATAGAGCCGCCTTAAATCTACAAAACATAAACTCAAACTCAACCAAGCCAAAACAAATAAACCTAAGTCCTAACATGCAAACCTTGCTCAAAACCTAGCTATACTACCTTTCAACAAGCTCACAGCAGTAAGGACTAGCTAACCACAGAAAACTAAGGCAACAACTCAGCCGGACGTGCCGCCACAGGCGGTGGCGAGTGAGCCCCACACGCCACCCCAAACATCCGAAATAGGAGAAACTCATAACATGAAACTTATAAATTCAAGCATGATGAACAACTTTAATACTTGAGGTTTTAACTGGTTCGGCCGGAAAACGCCCCGAAACTCCAAAACGAAATCAAAAACCAAACCTGCAAATCTAGCGCCCAAACTTGATTTTTAGGTCACCAAAGACATATAAACATCACTAAAGGCAAGAGAGGAGCAAGACTCAACTAACTCTCACAGAAAACGCCGTCGAAATTGCCGTTTTCCAGCAATACGACAGCAGCTCAGCGGCTTCGTGGCGGCTTCCAGGTGGCACGACGGCGAGCGGGACTGCTCCAGAAATGGAGAAGATAGTTGTGGGAGTCGAATGAGACCGATGGCGTCTGGTTTGGTGGCTGGATGAAGGAGAACTCGGCCGGAGAAGAGAGAGAGCTCGAATGCGTCGGGAGAGAGGGAGGAGAGAGAAAGAAAAACTGAATTTAGGTTTCCAAAATAACTCCGCCACATTTTTCTACTTATACAGTTTCCAAAACCGGAAATTGACTTCCTATGACCATAACTTCCTCTACTACCTCCGTTTCAGGCGTGCCACATGTCTACGAACTCGTATCGCCAAACTCTACAACTTTCAAGAATGATGTTTTCGAAGATAATTTACAGAAAATAAAGTCAACTTTTGGCCTCTTAAAAGTCAAAGTACCTTAAAAATTACTCCCGAAACTTCAACTTCGCACAAACTAAAGAATTTCCATAAATGATTCATTAAATATGGGAATAATATAAGGAAAATAAAATAAAAATCTAGGGTATTACACACACCTTCGGTAGTGGTTACACCAAAACTTACAACTTGCCAATTGTTTAGGTTGTGTATTGCTTGACAATTGTGGGAAGGAAATACTTATGTTCTCTTCCGTCTCTTCCTCTGGGTGCTTGTAACAGGTGATCTCAAACTTCCATAGTTCATAGGGTAATGGACGCACGGGTGTTGTAACTTATAACTTCCGTAGTTTTTAGCTTTAAAATTTATGCTATTAATATGAACTGAAATAGATAGCTTGAGTGATTGTAGCAGAGACATTTCGTCATATCAAATTCCAAATCAAGATTATAATGCATGGAATATCATAGTTAAATAGAACAAGTGTTCACTTTCCTTGAAAGAGATCTGACCTCTAAATCCGTTTGTAGTAAACTCGAATGCTTTGTTTTGAGTTGTCAAAAAAGGAAAATAAAAACATCGAATGAAGTAGCCTTTAATCTTATACATTCATAATGTATCCCACATCGAATAGGAATGGTGGCTTGTCCATCTTTATTTATATAGGTACGCACAAGTCATGGCTTGTGTTAGTAGAAAGGAGAGATGGTTGGCATCTCCCCTGACAGGGACGGGAACAGTCTTCGGACTTACCTGTTACCACACATCCGGTTAATATCTTATACCCAATTTTTTCCCCTCAATAATCTTCTTGTTCTTCTCCATAATTCCCAGCACTTATATAGTCTACGACACTCGAGTATATTCCAATATGTTCACATATTAATAATTTTCTTTTTCTTCTCCATAACTCCCAGCACTTGTGTAGTCTACGAAACTGACGTACATTCCGATATATTCACATATTTCTCAAATGAACTATCATGATAGATGTTCCAGAAAGAAAAAAACATGATACATTGAAGCTCAAGAACATGTGCAGTAGCCGAGCCAAGCCGCCAACAACTTGCACGGAAAGTTGGTATGCTAAAGAACCCTACAGCCTATTGAAAAGATGTCAAGTAGATTTATTTTGGTATATCACCTGCCTTGTCGGATTTAGACTCTTCCTTTTTCTCCACAACCTGCTGAATGCCTTCTTGGTACCCATGGATAAAACTTTTAAGAGCATCCCTATATGCAGAAGCTCTTGTCATATAGATCCGTTGCAGAGCAGGCTTTAATGTCTCCATCCCTCCTCGAGCAGCCAAAGCTGTTGATTTAATTCCAGATAAACATAAAAACATATGTCAGATAACAAAACCATTTGACTAAACAAAGTTCAATGATTATATACAATTATACAAACAACTGACAAATCTTATGTTGAGGAGAGGGGAGTGAACATGCAGGGCCATATATATATATATATTAAGCCGAGGGCCGACGTCCGCTCTCGAACGGCTCTTTGTGTGTGTGTGTATATATATATATATACAGTTCCTATCTATATGGCCCTGGATAGGAACTGCATATATACAAACAATATGAAACAGAAAAGCCAATAATTTTTTTATTTTTTATTTTTATTTTTTAACAAAAGAGTAGTTTGCAGCACAGAACCCCCAAATATGATTTATAATACAGATAAGGCGATGACATATTACAGTAAAGTCCATATACAAAAAGTTCCAGCCAAATAGAACTGGACTACAACATAAGCAATTCTCCATTTGTGTCTTCATTCTTGCGGTATCTGTTGGCCGTACTAGTTTACATCATCCTCCATTTTTTTTTCTCTTGTTCAATCAGGGGGAGGCAAACAGAAACAGAAATGATTTGAAGTTGCTTGGATATACAATCCACTCTGACTGCTTAAAGTATCAACAGTATGTTTCTAATATATTCTGCTTGAGTACTTGTAAGCAGAATTGGCACAAGTACATATTTGACAGCTAGACTGATGAAGAAGGAGATTTAAACGATTAATACTTGTGCTAACTTCAGTCTATAAACTCCATGACAATCATTTGGCTCAAATCAATAACAAAATGGCAAATGAGATATCTTAAGCATCACTAATCATATGAATGCAGGCATGATAGAAGCAAGTAGATCAGAGAAAAATAAAACAAGGAGAAACTAATGTAGGTTTTTACATATTAGGTAATATCTGAAGCTTTTAAGCCATCAACTATAATCTTATGACATTGTTCGAAACAGCACCATATGTTGATATTACTTACCAAGATCTTCTAGTGTTGAGGGTTCTTTGTCTTTAGTTGTGCTCTTTGATCCACTAGGTTCATTCTCACTTTCTTCATATTTCTTATAATCATTAGGTCGCAGTTCAGGACCAATGTCCCGCACCCAGCTGGCACAATAAAGCCTAGAAGCCTCCTTCAACACCTGAAGGCCAATGCAACAAGGTATATAACCACACTGGTCAACACTCGACACCAAGTGTATATATTCCAAAATTAAAACAATGCATATTCAAACGAAAAGAAAACAAAGCCACATTTAAACCTAGGAGAAAGAAAAACAAGTTATTGCAAGCATTTCACCAGCACAGTTGGTTGGCTCCAAAATCCACTTAAGCCCACAGAACCTTAAATTTTCTACAGTTGCCCCATATCTTCAAATTAATATCAGAGTAGGCCAAAGGAAATACAAGTAAAAAAAATAAAAAATAGAAGGAACACGAATAGCAGATAATTCCACTAAATTGGGGACAGGTATCCGCTGTCTCGCTTTTGTGACGACACCAGCAGAATCACCCTCCAAGAACTTACCAAAACAAAAAGGTTCCCTACAACTGGTCATGCTCCTAATAGTGCTTGTTGGGTGAAAACTTGGCTATACAAAATGAAAGTGGATGGGCATTTTGGAAGCAGAACACTTGGGAGGTTTGGGTGTTGTGATAACTGCTAACTTGCTAAGGGATCATAATTTGTCCCAGTCTTTCTATCCCATCCACCTCAAAACTGGTGGAGTTGATTTGCATGATACTATGGATTTTGCCAGAGTTGAGTTTACAAAAGTGATCTTTAAAAGTGAGTGCCTCCTAGTAGTAGAAGGAGTTAAAAGGGTGGGTAATGATGTTTCTTCTCTATCATATAATTGATGATACCAAATGGCTACTTAATCTCAGTTCTCCATGTTCATCAACAGACTGATGGTGTAGCTCAATTTGCCATTAAAAACTCACAACTTCTCTTGATTACACACAGCGTCAAAGCTTATCAAGGATGCTCTATTCTTGGATTGCAATCATGCTTGTGTTATGAAGAATTTTGAAAAAAAAATAAAAATGCAGAAACTAAAACGCATGTTTGTTCAAGAGCAATTTTATTAGTCTCTTTTAAAGGAAACCTATTAGTTTCCTTAAAAACACCCCATAAGTTTTTGTAGTGCACCCAAACCCAATAAGAATGAAAGAAAGGCGTACCAGGAAGCGCTCATGCCAGGTGAGCTTGCGGCGCTTCTTCATATGAGGAGGGTCCGGCAGCGACGACGGAAATGCTATCTCTTTCAGATCATATCGTATGTAATCACGCACTTTCCTATACACCACTCTCACCTTCATTTCTGACCGGAAACCCTACACTCTTCTTCCCGCCGTTTGTTCGGATTCTCAGAAAATTTAGTAATGCCGAGACACAAATAGGAAGCAGCGAAGCAGTGGGATGCGGGCCGGGTTGAAATAAAATATGGACCACCCGGCCCAATTTCATCATTTTTCGTCCTTTTGGTCGTTATGGTGTCTCGGTACATCCCCTTACACACCACTGAACCCAAGCGAATAAGTTATAAGACAACCCAATCAGATACGCCCACGTGTTTCTGTGGCTGAACAGAGCAGTCAAAGAGCACCACGTGATCCGGAGCCTCCTACTCTTCCGAATCACGCACTCCCACAGAGCCTCCTCCTACTCTCTCTCTCTCTCTCTCTCTCTCTCTCTAAAGCAACGCCAAGCAAAAGCCATGGCCACCGTGAGAGTGCTCGCCGTCTCGAACAGCTCGTGCTTGCTGTCGAAGACGACGTCGTTCTTGGCGAAGCAGAGGCCGTACAGGAACAGTCTCTGCTTCACCGAAAGAGGAGGAGCGGCGCCGTCATTGTCTCGGCGGTCCTTGACTTGCCGCGCTATCTACAACCCCGAGGTCCAGATCAAGGAGGAAGGCCTCCCCGAAACCCTTGACTACCGTGTCTTCTTCGTTGACCGCTCCGGCCAAAAGGTAACTCCATTTCAATCTCTTTGATTCGATTCACTGTGATTGTGTGTGGACTCAAATCAGAGGGGTTGGTTGATGGTCTAGGTATCACCTTGGCATGACGTACCTCTGCGCACCGGGGATGGTGCATTCAACTGTGTTGTTGAAATTCCGAAAGAATCAAGCGCAAAGATGGAGGTGGCTACTGATGAGCCAAACACTCCCATCAAGCAGGATACAAAGAAAGGCAAACTTCGTTACTACCCGTGAGATTGATTTCCTCTCTCTTCTGTTCTCCCATCAATAAAAGTTATCTCTTATTGATCGATTGTTTTACGAAATCTTTGTTAGCTACAATATAAATTGGAATTATGGATTGCTTCCACAAACATGGGAAGACCCATCCCTTGCCAACTCTGAAGTGGACGGGGCATTTGGTGATAACGATCCAGGCATGTTTTCTTCTCTATTCTCTTTTGTCCATGTGTCATTGTAGAAAAGTAAAGTAAAGCCTTTCATTTTTGCTACAACTTTGTAGTTGATGTTGTTGAGATCGGGGAAACTCGGAGAAAGGTTGGCGAGATTCTCAAAGTCAAACCCTTGGCTGCTTTAGCCATGATTGATGAAGGGGAACTTGACTGGAAAATTGTGGCAATTTCATTGGATGATCCAAAAGCTTCTCTGGTTAATGATATTGATGACGTCGAGAAGCATTTCCCGGTATGTGTGTGTTTATTATTTACATGTTTTCAGTAAATCCAGGGGCAGCTATGTAATCCATTGTATTTTTTGTTTCCCTAATTTCACATGCACAACCAACCAGAGATATTTTGATTGATGTGCATAACTTCATTTTCTGGTACTTTGGGAATTAAATTTCTATCTTGTTCCATTACATGGTTAGTACTTCAACCTCTGAATCTGCTTCCGCTGTATATGAAATGGACTATGTATACCATCTCTTTTGAGCTGAGTCAACGTTTACGATAGGGATTCTATTTACTTTGAGATTGTTATATCTTTGTTGTCTCATTAAATGGTTAATGTAAGTGAATGGGTTATGTATTCCCTCTCTTTTGAGCTGAGTCAATGTTTTCCATATGCATTACTATTCACTCACTATTTCTTTCTGTCATAAACTAGATAGACTAGGTAGAAAGGTTTGTACTGAATCTGGCATGTGCCACTTAAGAAAATGCTCATTTGAAAATGAAACAGAATTCTTGTAGCAGTTGCACAACTAAAGACTGCATTCCTCTGTAATAGAGCATTCATATATGATTCTCCTTTAGCCACAGTGTGCATTTGTATTTGCACTAAAAAATTATTGCTAGTTGATGTTGTAGTCTTTGTAGATGTAAAAGAGGTTGAAATGACAAATAATTAATCACTGTCAATGATGCCAAAACCTGTGTGGCCTAACAGTGGGGTTTTCCAGGGGACTCTTACTGCAATAAGAAACTGGTTTAGAGACTACAAGATTCCTGATGGAAAGCCTGCTAATAAGTTTGGTCTTGGAAACAAGCCAGCCAACAAGGTAACTTTACTTGACATTTTTCTATTTCTATGTTTCCTTGGGGTTTTATCATCAAATTGCTTTCTCTTATTCTTTATTTTTGTCATTTTTTATTTTGTTATAATAATATAATCTAATGAGAAGCTGCCAATCCTATAGCTTAGTAGCTAGCAAATTCCATCCTTGAAAAATGCAAGGAGATGTTGCAAGGAGACGTACCATTATTTTGTGTTCAATATTAAAAAATTACTTCTGTTGTGCAGCTCATTTAATATAAATTTGTTGCATTATACATAACGGTGGCTAGGAGCATTTGGCGAACTTAGATTTAATCTTTGGGTTATCTTGAGGAAGAGGGTTATGGTGCGTGACTATCAAGTGCCATTGTGCAGAAATAAATGCGTAGTGCATGTCACAACGATTTTTTTTTTTTTAATATTTTTTTTTCATTGGACATGCGTGCTTCTAGATTTGAAAAGTGTATGGTGGGGGAAAGGGTTAGGGGAACGAGAGAGTTACTCATATCTTTGCTCTCATCTGTACACGAGGTGCCAGATATTTGTACCTCAAACACCATTCCCCGTTATTCCATTAAGGCAGTTGAAACTTGATATGTTATTTAACCTCATACCGTTGCTCTCATCTGTACACAAGGTTTCCAGATATTCGTACCTCAAACACATTTCCCCATTAAGGCAATTGAAATTTGATACGTTATTTAACCTCCTATATTTTCTCTCATCTGTACACGAGGTTTCCAGATATTTATACCTCAAAGACAATTCTGCTTTGTGGCAGTTGAAACTTGATACATTATTTAAGGAGAAATGGCCTCAACGGGACATCTGATTAGAAGCTCTGATTTCTTATCTTTTGTTGCTATGTTGCTGTTCTTATGTGAAATGGAAGCTTTCCATTCCTGCACATATTATGCAACTATGTAATATACATGAACCACCAGTTGTTCTACCTGATCTGCCTCAATTCATTGCTATCCTTCTGTACTAGCTCTCCTCAACTTAATAATTTTATAATGCCACTACTGCAAATCGTAAATTTGCATATGGTTAGGTGGGGTATGTAAGTGCTTTCTATCAACTCCTATAACTCATTCCTTTCATTTACAGGATTATGCACTTAAGGTCATAACCGAAACCAACGAATCATGGGCTAAACTCATCAAGAGATCCGTTCCTGCTGGAGAACTGTCCCTTGTTTAGATTCAGGTGTTATTGTTTATTGTCTCTTTGATCCATTAGAGATTTTCCTTCGGTGAGCACACTGAGCAGTCATGTTATTTATATGAATGTACATCGATTCCAATTTTTTCCGCCGTCGAGCTAAAATAATTCCCTGGACCCCTGGTGTCTTCAGTATTAGGTCACATGATTGTAATTAAATAAAGAATTTTGTTTCAGTAATGGACTAATGTATGTATGGGTGGGTGTTGAAGAAGAAAGTCATGTCTGTCACTTTAATGTACGAAGAAATGGATTGTATTTGGGGTTTGAGCAACTCATATTGCTTCGATATATTTCGGTTGAGACCGTTTTTCATCATTCTTATTATTCGTTTGCTGTCAGGGGTCAGAACTAAAGACAAGTCACAAGACTTATGGGAATGTCAGGGGTGCTAGTGTCTAGTGGTGGTGATGACTGATAAATGACAAAGGGATTGAGAGGTGTAAATTTGGCAACGGGTTGCCAATCATACTGAATTCAGGGTGAAATGATATGGTTTTCAATTTTAACCGCTGAAAGATTAAGCATAAAGATGACCAACTCTTGTAACGCCAAAGAATATCATACTGTATGTCATGGGATTGAGTGGGAAACATTGTGTGCCATAGTCGGAAGGAGGTTTAGGGTCCAGAGATATGGAGGTTTTCAATAAGCCCTACTTGTAAAACAAGGGTGGCTGGCAACTGTTAAGGCAGCCTCACTCTCTCACTGCCTGGGTTTTAAAAGCGCATTATTTGCCAAACACACTCAACTTCTTGCAGGCTGAGTTGAGGGTCTTCATTTACCTGGAGAAGCATTTTTAAGGGGAAAGAGCTGCTTGACAAAGGCTTCAGGTTTATTGTGGGGAGTGGAGAACTTGTCAATCTGGGATGATCCGTGGCTCCCCCTAACATATAGCCATTCTCCCCTCCCATGCAGGGTACTGCAAATATGAGAGTGGCCGAGCTTATGGACGCCGAGTGTGGGAAGTGGAATATAAGGCTTCTGAGGGAGTTGTTTACTGTGGCACAGGTTGAAACTATTGCAAGAATTCCCCTAAGTTTGGTGGGTGGAGAAGACAGAATCATGTGGCATTTTGACAAGAAGGGCGTGTATAGTGTTAAGTCAGGTTATATCATGTTGGTTATGCTATTTGAAAGTTGGAGACACAGGCTTCATCATCTGCTGTCTCTTCTAGTGGCGGCACTAACTTCTGGAAGTTGTGGGAGGCTAGCTTGACATATCCCCGAAGGTGCGCATGTTTACTTGGTGCTTGATGGAAAAATAATGTGGTGCCTACAGAAGTTGCCTTCACAAAGAAAAGGGTGTCTCTTCCCACAGTGATGTGTTCCTTATGTGAAGTGGAGAGGGAGGACGCGCTGCATGTTTTGGAAGCTTGTCCCTCCGAGTTTGAACCCGACAGTAACATCCAGCTTTGAGTGTCTCGGATTGGCTTCATGCTATGCTTGAATCTTTACAAGGAAAACAACTCGAATTCTTTGTTTTCTCCCTATGAGTGATCTGGAGCGAGAGGAACAACTTAGTATGGAAGGGTGGCTGTTTTGTTCCGCTGAACATGAGAAAGCCTACCTAGTGTGGGCGCCTGAGATGGCAGCATTCAGTCTGAGGAAGGCTGTGGTGGGTACCATGGTGGTTGTCCGGGATGAAATGTAAATTGCAAGGCTGCGTTGCTAGGTCTCAAGTCTCAACTTTTCATTCAAACTGCTCTTCAGGCTGAGGTGGAATATGTTTGTGCCGGCCTGTTAGTAGCTATTCACCAAGGATGGGAGGAGTTGGAGGTGGAGTCAGACTGACTACAGTACTTGTGAACGCCCTGCTAGGGGATCAAGATTTATATGACGTAGGCAGAGTTGTAGAAGATTGCAACAGGTATGCAAACTCTTTTACAGTGAGAAGCGAATGATATGGCTAATAGGCTAGCTCAACTCAGCTAGTTACAGTGAGATTGATGAGTACTGGACATTTTTTTTTGGAAGATGAGTACAGGTTACACTAGAGACCTATTATTATTCGGGATGTTCTCTGAGGATATGCATAATACATACAAGTTAGGTACTACTATAGATACTTTATCCTTTTCTACAGAGAAAATGATTCTAATATTTACAGGAATTATAAAAAAAAGATTGCAAAAGGGACCATATTTACATGAATTAAAAGGACCTACTACACACCAGTTGAATATGTGAGCTGCAGAATCAGTTGTTTCTGTCTTCTTCTCTTCAAGCGACGGTGTTTCAGTTGTTATCTCATCATCACTTTCTTCATCGTCACTTTCTTCTTCAGATCTATCCGCGCTGTCCAAGAAAATTCCTGCAATAGTGAAAACAAAAACTTCAAAGGTAATTATGAACAGGGTTTAGGGTCCGAAATTGTTAACTTCATTAAACTTGGAGAAGCTGATCATCATAATCCTCTAAGGCAAGGAAAAGAAAGCAACAAACGTACCAGAGTAACTAACAAAAAGTTACCTGTAAACCATATGCCCGCTGCTGGGATTAAAATGGATGTTAGAATAAGAAATTCTTGATGTGATCCTGCACAGTCAAAACCAACTCTAAGAAACCAAACACACTTGACTAGAATATGAAACTGACTCACGATTGCTTTCTATGATTGAGCATTAACAACGCACACACTTCTCCTATGTCAACTGGAATCTCAACAGAATACCAGCTTCACCAATTGTAAGACATGGACGCAATGACAGATTATATTTAAATAATTCAGACCGGGACAACTCCAACAACAGGTGAGGAAGGCACATCTCCAAATATGTGAATTGCAACAGTCGAATTGGCCATAGATAGTGGCCTCAAACTAGGTTTAACACAACGGAGACAAACGAAATTTATAGGACCCTGCGGAGGGAAACATATAAAAATTGCAAGAATAAATATTCGACTGATGTCATTTCCTGCTAAGCTCGGTGTATTAAACTGTTAATGGTAACTAGCTATTTTCAGATTTAAACCGTAAGAGAAATCTGAAAAATAGATGAATCGAACAAGCCGGCCAAGTAAGTGGAATTAATTGATTAGATGTGTACCATAGTTGCAAAGAGAAGTAGTTGCCCAACTGCAAAAAGAGCAAGGAAACCATACATGTTCTTGCAGCAAAAGGCACCAAAGCATAATAATGCCCCAAGAAAAGTTGCTGTTGAAAGAAGCTGCAATATGGCAGAAGTCTAGTATTTAGAGAGGCATAAAAACGAAGCGAAAAATAATACAGTAAATAAACTTAGGACCTAATCCCAACTTTCTGATGAAAGCTGCACTGCCACTCTTGTTTGAGAATGCATAACACGAAGAAAGGCATCAGTCATCATTTTTCCTATCAAAATACAATCGCACGCCAACCTCATTTGTTGATATCATACTTCACAACCTGTGAAATTCTGATGGGTTCCTAATTCATATCCAATTAGCTTCCTAGCACCCAAATAACAGAATATAGAAAACGGAATTTGTTTTCCACTCCGCAAAAGACTGTATGGCATCTATAGACGTGTTTCCCAAAAGGACTAGGTCACTATGAATGTTTATAGACTATTAAATAGCATTAGAATATAAGCAAAAAGAATGCAAATTAACAAAATTCAAAAGCAAATGATGAAGTAGCCCAGTATTCCAGGCGAGAAAAGAAATAATGCATGGAGCTTGGAAGGCAATCTAGATCCTTCCAAATAGAAGTACAAGCTAGAATACCTACCTTGAAAGCATTGGAGATAGTGTACCTAATATCCCGCTAGTGTACCTAATATTCCGCACACTTGTAATACCTCCAAAAATCATACCTGCATTAGTCTGCCGAATACCATGAAAAACAAAAACCATGAATATGAGAACAACAGGAGAGCTTTATATTGAACAATTTATCGAATAAAATGCAGTTTCTTACCATATGATATATACTAGAAATTAGGCCCGCGCTTTGTTGCGGGAGATTGAGAGAGAGTTCGTCCAAAAAAAAAAAACGATCTGCCAGCGGACTCGGCGCCCATCTCACGAGCAGACTCCGCGCCCTTCTCTTGGGCGAAGAGAGAGAGTTCGTAAAAAAAAAAGAGGGATCTGCCAGCGGACTCCGCGCCCTTCTTTTGGGCGAAGAGAGAGAGTTCGTCCAAAATAAAAAAAGAGTGATCTGTCAGCGGACTCTGCGCCCTTCTCTTAGGTGGAGAAATCTTAGGCGGTAGAGAAAGCGAGAAAAATCTAGAGAGACTGAGAGAGAGTTTGTCAAAAAAAAAAGCAACCTGCCAGCGGACTACGCGCCCATCTCTGGGAATGAAGAGAACAAAACCGTTATTTTACTGTCATTAGTGAACAATAAATACCCCTGACGCAGAATAGTATATGCTTGGGCGGAGAAATTTTCGGCGGTAGAGAAAGCGAGAAAAATCTAGAGAGATTGAAAGAGAGTTCGTAAAAAAAAAACGATCTGCCAGCGGACTCGGCGCCCATCTCGCGGGCGGACTCCGCGCCCTTCTCTTGGGCGAAGAGAGAGAGTTTGTCAAAAAAAAAAAGAGGGATCTACCAGCGGACTCCGTGCCCTTCTTTTGGGCGAAGAGAGAGAGTTCGTCCAAAACAAAAAAAGAGTGATCTGCCAGCAGACTCCGCGCCCTTCTTTTAGGCGGTAGAGAAAGTGAGAAAAATCTATAGAGACTGAGAGAGAGAGAGTTCGTCCAAAAAAAATAAAAATAAAAATTGTGATTTCCCAACGGACTCCGCGCCCAAAAAATAAAAATAGTGATCTCGCCCAAGAGATAGAAAAATCTAGAGAGATTGAGAGAGGGTTTGTCAAAAAAAAAATAGTGATTTCCCAGCGGACTCCGCGCCAAAAAAAATAAAAATAGTCGCCCAAGAGATAAAAAATATGATCGGAAAGTAGGTCAAATTAAGGAAATCTGTACCTTAACTATGGTAAGGAAATCCTTATTTGAAAAGGACTATATATATATAATTAGGACAATTTATTATATAAGATTATTGTGTATGATTTGTATAATTCATTTAATGTGAAATAATGATATGAAATGATTAAAATTTAGGTATGAACATGAGTTTTGACACAATAGTTGAAGATGAAATATGAGTTTAAACAGTAATGAGTTTGGATGAGTCAAAATATGAGTTAGATATGAATTTTGGAAAAAGGTCGATGCCTTCGAAAAAACAAATATCCTTCTCATAAAAAAACAAAAAAAAAACATAGAAGGTAGTATATATTTGGATGATGATATACCATCCTCATACCCTTCTTAATCAAATTTGCCCAGTTTCGTCGCGCCGGTGTTCTTCTTCCAGCAGCTGTGCATCAAAACGACTAGCCTTTGTCTACCGACTCTCGAATCAAAACCCTTACAAATCAAAAACCCCCAATTCGAAACCCTGATCCTACAATCTATTCAGGTACGACTCTGCTATATATGGGAAGTTTGCATTCAGATAATAATTAGCTTAGTTCTTCAGTCTTCAAAGAGGCCCTGAAATTCACTTCATTTATATATGTATGCTGAGGACCAAGATTGCACTTTTCATCATGAAATTGAAATTGCATTGATATAATTGGATTAATAGTCTGCTGCTGTTTTCTATTTTTGTCTGAATGAATTGGGAGTCTAATTACCGGTTTGGCATAATGGTGTCGATTGTGATTCAAACCAATTTGTTTCTTGGAGAGTTCAAAGATGGACATAGGCAATTCAAGGCCCTGCCCTCATTTTTACGTCAAATGGCTGCTACCCCTTAAACATAGATTCATATCATACTATGGCCATTTGAGGACCAGCTGACATCAGGCATGTAGAAGCAGTTGGGTTTCACCCCATAATTAGAAAAGATCAAAGTCCGATTAACAGAATGTACTGAGTAATATGTTTTGATTATTTTGCACTGTTGCTTACTAGTAATGCTTAAGATCAAAGTTTCTGTGCAAACTTTTCATTCGCTGCCTCTATTGTGATCGTTGAAAATTCAGGTCCACACATAGTTGCTTTGTGGTCTATTGAAGTTTTTTCAGACAGTAATTACAGTAAAGCTTTCTGGATGAAGATTGTTTGAAAGAAAAATTTTATGTTGGAATTGTTCATTGTCACTTATTCTTATGAGACTGTATTAACACTTTTCAAACCATCTTCAGATTTTATTTTATATTTCTTTTGGCAGACTTTAGTGGAGGTGGTAAGTCGTCATTTTTCTGTAAAATGGTCGACCTCACACTACACGTAATGATGTTGTTCTTTGTGATTTATTGGTTAAAAAGGGAACAAAATGTAGTTTCTTTCGGGTGTTTAAGTTCAAGCATGGTGCCACATCCCTTCAAATTGTGCTGAAATTAATGAGGACTTGACGATTGATTTTGACTGTTAATTCATATACAGTTTGGAAAAGTGCCTGTGTGTCTAGATACGTTTTGTTTTGTAAATAGTTAGGATACTTGGTGGTATATTGGACTTCTCAGCCTAAAAATTTAAAAGGATGAACCTAAATCTAATCCCATCACGAAGAAGTCCTTTATTTTTCCCACTCTTCCTCTTTTGAGAGAAGGTGAAACTCTGTTGGGCAACTTTCGATATACATCTGTTTGACATCTTCGGCTAGTTCGGCTAATTCATAATCAGCGTCTTCTCAACTGTTCTTCCAGTTTGGGTAGGTTTTTATTGTTCAATATTTTTTTTTTATTTTTTTGAAGAAACAGCTTTTAATTGAGACAAAAAGCAAATAACAAGGAGGCGGACAAGGAGTCCGCTTAAGAAGAAAAGAGAGCAGCTATGACTGAAGGCATAGCTGCTCAAACTTTTATTGCTCAATCTTTGACTTGTCAATTTTGTAGGTTGGGTATGCTATGTGATTTCTGGGCCATGTTCTGGGGTTACTGTGTTTCTCAATTATGTTGAACAAAACTGAATGACATATATGAACTGAATGCATTGGTTTAGTTTCTTTCGCTTCGGTGTCCTTTGAAATTCATGTATGCTGTTGCTCCGGTTGAGAATATAGTGTCTCACAAAATTTTCTGATATTGGCATATCCAAACACAGGAAGGGAGTTCTCTGCTCGCTAGTTGACAAATACAATATGTATCATCCTACTAAAGGTGGAGTTCGTGGTGGTCGAGATCGTAAGGCCTCTCTCCCTTGCTTTATGCATATGATTATTACACATTTTTTTCTCTACTGGGTCTTTCTCTTTTCTGCTAAGTATTTTTGATGGAAGTCATACTAGACATTCGGAGTAAACCTTAAAATAGAGATAGAATGAGTCACAAATCTAATGCCCCAAGTAGACTGAAGGTCCGAAAGCCTAAACAAACATCAGAAGCACCTTGATAATGTTTCTATACTCTAATTTTTATGTGCATACTCGTTGACATGATGGATAAAAATAGATCTATTGAAATTTAGGTGCATACTGTTTGGAAGCTGTGTGATCTTTTTAATGCTTTACTGATTTTCTTCTTCCTTTTGCTCTACAGAGTTTAGTTGGGACGATGTTAAGGTCGACAAGCACCGTGAGAATTACCTTGGCCACAGTATCAAGGCCCCTGTTGGTAGATGGCAAAAAGGTAGAATCTTGATGCTATTTGCATTGTTTTAGTTCTATTCTTTTGTTTTAACCATTTTACATGAAGTATTTAACATAGGTTTTTGTTGGAAGGATAAGCTGTCAAGTTCTTGGTTATGAATCAATCGATGCTCATCTTCGTTGATTTATTTGTTCATTTTCGTTGGGAAGATCTTTGATATACATTTCGAATTTGTGACTAAATTTGTCAATACAGTTATTGTTTTCCAATGTCAAGAAGTCTTCTACAATGTATCACTAATTGATTTTTCTTTTCATCTTGTTGTGGAATGTGGCATCTGATCTTATAGGACATTAGTTATGGGCCAACCCGCAATGTGTTAAGAATCTTAAACATCCATTGTAGACCATATACTCTTCATCCCTTTCAATATACTAGCTAAATCAGAAAAAAAGTTTACTCATTTGAATAGTCCTCAACATTGTTATAGATTCTATGTTCTATGTTTTTATTTCAAAGACTGTATTTTCATAATGCCAAAAAAGATTTATCTCTTTGTCTATTCTTCATCCTTTCAATATATTAGCCAAATCAGAAAATGTTTAGTCATTTCGAATTACGTTAAGTTCTATATGTTGGAAACGCTGTTTTCATCTCCTTATATCATATATATTAGTTAGATGCCAAAAAAGACTATATTTTGGTGATCAAACTTAATATTTGTTTTGGAATGTTTCCCTTAAAGACTTAAGGGGATTGTTTACCGTGTTTATTATACTGCTTCAACAGGTAAGGATCTAAACTGGTATAGCAGAGACAAAAAAACATTGAGTGCTGAAATGGATGCTGCAAAAGAGGAGATTAAAAGAATTAAGGAGGAAGAGGATCAGGCTATGAGGGAGGCTCTTGGCTTAGCTCCTAAGCGTGCAAACCGAGCTCAAGGCAATCAGCTTGATAAGCATGAGCTCTCAGAACTTGTGAAGCGAGGTTCTACTGCAGAGGACTTGGGTGAAGGGCATGCTGAAGCAGCACACGTACATGGTCTTGGTTATTCAAGGTTGGTATTCAAAATAACTTTATATTTGTATACATAGATTTACAACAATGCACAACCACATCTGTTGTAATTTCTTCAGAAAATCAAGCCATAATGAAAATTGACTGTCAGTAATTATATGTCAGTAATTGTAATTTCACCATAATGAGTCGCAACAATTAGATGAAACAGAAAGAGAATATATACATCAAATCGTGAGATTGGATAGGCATATATAATCTCTATTATCATTAAGTAATAAACTTGGTATGCTAGAGTTGCTGAATGGGGAAGTTAACATGGGTGGAAGTTTGGACTTGTGAGGAAGAACTAGGAAGAGGATGAAGGATCAAGCATCAAATATGAGTCAACCTTAATACTTAATTGGCAAGAATTGATCTTAATTTACTTTATGTTTAATGAATACTAACTCTAAAGCTTTACTTTATCAAATTAGATCATCTATACCATGATAAAGGTAAATGAAAAAGGTCAAGTATGCCGCTTTTCATAATAACTATTGGAAATATGTTACATTGTAACAATGTAACGTCTGAAACTGTTGTGCAATTAAAGTCTAGGGGGTTTCTACATTTTATTTGATATGCTTTCTAGGGTCTCATCTTTCCTGCAGTCATGTTTGTATTCCCTTTATTGTTTATTGAGCGATATGTTTTGATACATCATTGATCATTCAATCTTTCAGTTTTCACCCTGTTATTTTTTATCTTACTGTAGAGCACCTGTCCCTTGGGATGATTCAACTTCTCCTCAGCCTTCAGTCAAGGGGGGTGCAAGTGTACCTAAAATGGAAGATTTTCCTGTGCCTAAACTTCCACCAAAAGAAAACGTTGACGAGGGGTCCGAGGATGAAAGCAGTCAAAGGAAAAGGAGGCGTGAAGAGAGGAAGCACGAGAAACATGAGAGGCGTGAGAAACGTGAGAAGCATGAAAAACGGCATTCCTCAGACGAGAGGAAACATAGGAAAGACAAGGAGAAGAGGAGACATGCTTAGGACTTTGAATAAATGTTTCAGCTTCAAAAGCCTTTGGGATCCATCACCTTCAAATGGATATGATCCTTTGTTGGTGGTCAACCTCATCCTAACTGTGTCGTCTGCATCTATATTGTATGAGAGTATTTCAGAAGTACACTTGATGCAATGATTGTACTTGTTATTATCAATACTATGCCATCTATAAGGAATATTAATTTGCGCAATCCAGTCCCCTGCGACACAGTTCAGTTTCAGGGCTTCATGCCTTGGAATTAGATGAATAATTGAATGGTGTTTAATGGGTTGTATAACATCAGTTATTGGGTATAGTAACTGTTTTCTGAGCGATCCCTGTTCTTGGTAACCAACTATAGGTCTCAGAGATTGCTATATCCATTATCGATTTACCTAACCAAGCAAGGTATGATCTTTTTTTATTTTTTATTTTTATTTTTATTTTTTGCTCTTTTTATTTTATTTTGCTTTTTATCTTTAATGGAAACAACGGCCTTTATTCAGAATTGAGAAGTACAAATTATAGGACCAAAGAAAGAAAGCAAAAGTTGTTTAGTGGTGCGGGCAAGGATATTGTTTGAGTTGTGGCTTTGGCTCTTCCCACCTATGCGCATGTCTATCCGTTAACGAAGCAAATGTGTGCTCGGTTTTGTTGGGGTAGTGCTGTTTGTTGAAAGAAAGATACATTGGAAGACTTGGAAATTTTTGAGTGACCCAAAGGAAGAAGGGGGCCTAGGTTTTCGTAGGTTATCTGATTTGAGTGATTTCAACAGTTTATTACTGTATTTTAGCCAAGCTTAATAATCCTTACTCTTTGGAATGCTACATCGAACATTTTTCTAGTCAGTGAGTGATTTAATTAGCTATAATGGTATGTGTAATGCTTTGGTTTGTGCATTTGTCCGAATGAAGAGGCAGAGGCAATTTTGGCGAGTGGTCAGTTTTCAGTGAAACAGCCTATAGATTTTCTGTCTCTACTTCATCTTCTCGCAGTCCTTTTGAACTATCAGTGGGTGTGAGTTTTGGAAGAAAATATGAAAGGTAACAAATCCAAGTTCTGCTAAAATCCACATTTGGAGAGTATGTCATGACATACTGCCATGTATGGAGCTTTTAGCTTCAAAAGGGGTGGAGTTGGAGACGGTACTTGATCTATGCCGGGATTATACTTTCACTAAGCAGCTGCTCCAATTCTCCAAACCAATGTGGTAGTATACAAGGTATGCTATGCATTATTACATTTTTGTGTGAATATATTCAAAAAAAAAAAAACTGTCCGAATGACTGTCTTTGAAGAGTCTTGGAGAGGAGCGTAATTGGTATATCTTCTTTGGGGAGTTTGATAGGAGCGTGATTGTAAAGTGTGGGATAACAAAAGCAGTCAAGTCAGTGATGTTTTGATTTCAGGAGTGTCTCGACTACAAGAGTTCCGATTTCAAAATTGAGAAGCTGGGAACTCTTGACAACGTGTAGGGAGAGTGGTACGCTGGAATGCACCTCCTGCAGGATGGCTTAAGGTGAATGTTGATGCTTCACCTAGAAGCAATGGCGTGCAGCATTATGACAGTACAGCTTGTGATTGAGAATGTTCGGAGGCAAGTAGAAAATGCCAAAATGGAGATGGACAGAACACTTGAGAGTTCTGGGACGAGTGTTTGATGATTTGAGTTTAAACTCTAAATGCTCATGCGAACCTGAAAATCACTCGCACCAAGAGGAACAGCCCATCTCATGGCAGATTTCATCTCCTTTTCTCCTAGCTGCTTTAGCAGCTGATAGTTCTAAATTGATTCTAAAGTCTGAAAAACAAAAAAAACAAAAAAAAGAAAGAAAGGGGTGGGGGGATGGCATCAAGTAATTTTTTTTAGTAGTTTGGCCGCACAGAAAGAAAACAATGGACTGAATTGGAATTTTACGCAGAAATGACCTCTGTGGATAATAATTTCTCAATTTACAAGCATTGCAAGAATTAAGAATGACGGTGTAAACTGTCATTGTAAAGAAGAACAACCGAGAAAACAAAAAAAAAGGAGAGAATTGCCCTTGGACCTGGGACCATATTTACATGATTTGATGGACATACTGTACAGGCATATGTGACGGGTAAACCAAGATCCCACCTCCCCCTCTTATAACGTATTTGACATTATGGTTCAGCAATAGATCCAGTTGATTGTGTCTTCGTCCCTTCAAGAAGAGGAGTTGTGCTTAACCTTTCAGTTGTTGAGATAAGATCCTCACTTTCTTCATCAAATCTATCAACACTGGGCAGAAAAACTCCTGTGATGGTATACAAACAATGATTACAGTAACTATATGATCCAGTTTGGTCTGGTCCCTTCAGTGGTAATGATGACATTGACAGATTCAATAATAAGCAACTTGACTAAATGTCAGATGAGTGTTCTCAGCCTATAGTTAGCCATGTACATGTTTCAAAAGGGTAGTCTTTGATGATTCCATCAACATGATGGGAGTTGCCAAAGGAACAGAAAGAAAGAAAATAATTTATTTTAGCTCTTTTCTAGTGAGGTGGATATGGTCAAGTATTGATACCAAGTGTCTTACCAGTACTAAAATGCTGTCTACAATTACTGAAAACATCATTCTCATTATTAATATGTAATTGTCCCATGAATAAATGCCCCAAGAACGTAACAAACTAAGAAACACTTACCTATAAACCATATACCAGCCGCTGGAATGAATACAGATGTTAGAATAAGAGCAGTCGCCCTCCAATTGTTGATGTAATCCTACATCCAGAAACAAAATAAATCAGAACATACTCAGCCATACCGTGGAAGTAATGGTACACAGTAATGGTGTATATGGAAGGTGAGTTTTACATAACTATCACCATCCCTTGGCTGCTAATAATGATTTGATATGAAAGCACTGCTTATAAACTTCAAAACTGAGTTCAAGGTATCAAATTCTGCCTCTGGCCCAAATTTTAATCAGTGTCTCAAACCAAGAAATAAAAATAAAAGTACTTCACTCATTTCTTATACTTATGATCTGCCATTAAATGCAAAGATAAAAATTCAACTCAAATATGTGAGCAGAAGTCAATAAAACTCAGTTTCATCATAAAAAATGGTAGCTTTGATTTTCACCATACATCTACATGTCAGTTAAATCACTTTGAATCACTGCTTAACCACAACCAAAAACGATAAATCAATAAATTCATGTGTATACTACGTAATCATGCGAAAAGTGTAGGAACATAGAGCTTGCATTTTTAGTTCAGTAATTGCTTCTGGCTAAGTTTTGAAAAGTGTACGGAATAGTCATATTAATGTGTTATTTGCCTGATAATAATAATAATAATAGAGAGACTAACCTGGAGAACTCCAACAAGAGGGGAGGAAGGTACATCCCCAAAAAGATGAATAGAAACAGTAGACATGGCCATAGCTAGTGGTCTCATACTAGGTTTGACACAGTGCAGACAAATGTAATTTACAGGACCCTGCGGAGGGAAACATGGAAAGTCAGATTAAGTACCATAGTTCAGGCCATAAATGCAATATCGAGTCAATAACAGCGACATAATCATAACAGTAACTACCATATGAGGTATTCCAGATTAAGCCATTAAGTAAACCAAAAAATACTATTAACAACTTAAACCATTAAGTGAAAATTTGAAAGTACTGTACTAGCAGCATAGGCGAATCAACCAAGTAATCAAATCATACAAGACAATTTAATTCGACAGACACATACCTGAGTTGCAAAGACTAGTAATTCACCAACTGAAAACAGGGCTAGGAAAGCATACATGTTTGAGAAGCAAAATGCACTGAAGCAAAATATTGCCCCAAAAAAGGTAGCGGCAGAAAGAAGCTGCGAAAACAACCAATATACATTTTTAGATGTGCAATATACAAGAAGAACAATATGGAATATAAAAACCAGCAACAATTGCACAAAAATGGAAAGCACCAGCAGTCGTGTATGCCACGAAGTACACGAATAAGCTGTACATCGCCCCCCATCTTATGGTATCCTAGTCTTAGACTAGTGTATGGCTGAAGTATACTATGGCTTTGTCATGTTATTCATATACCATATGGAAAAGAAATTATTTATTATCTCATAAACTGATAAAACAAAACATATGTATTTTTTTTCTAAATGCTTAGAACTGTGAACGCATTTCAAAATTACTATCTTGCACAACGTATCATAACCAAATTGTCTATGTATTTCCTCTTTTTGCTAGGGAAGATTACAGTATATCAACTGAAAACGTGAAACTCGTGATATTCATTTATGATTAGATCATCCCTCTGAGTTTTTTTTTTTTTTCAAACCTCTCCTTAAATACTGACTTCCTCTAATATGCATCATTTATCTCTTGGTGGAATTTGTCCTCCATGAGTCTGCATGCATGCATATTTTAAATATTATGAATAGAATTTTTTTTTTTTTAACTGATGAGAATTTTTATTCATTCACTCTTATTCTGGAAGATATAGCTAATCGGATCGGGGAAACAATTAAAACACTGGGATTCATCCATTATATGTGGGCGACTGTCCACCACTAGAGGGATTACTGTTGTATATATTTTATAGTAAGAAGTCTGAATTACATTACCTACATTGACACAATGTTAAGAGGGTTTTTTTTCATTTTTATTGTTACCACTACTCATTTACCATTTTGTTAGGGAGTAGGTGATTGCATTTAACAAAAACAAAAACTAGTAAAAAAATCCCAGGACCATGTAGCAGTTTCAAAATCCAACGAACTAGCTCAGTTTCGCATGCACATCACTGAAGTGAAAAGAAATTAGTGCATGTGGTAACTTGTAAACAACAGGATCAAGAATATTAAATCGGCCCTTATAACACATGAATACCTACCTTAAAAGCATTAGGGATACTGCTGATCATGAAATCCAAAAGAAAACCTCCTGCTACTGTACCCAATATTCCGCATACAATTGTAATACCTCCAAATATCAAATCTGCGTCAGTCTGCCAAAAGAGCATGAATCACCATTACCAAGCAGTTAACATATCAGTCATGACTATATGAAGAATGAAGAAAGAAAAAGAAAACGCCTTATATAGAACAATACAAATCTCAGTAGCAAATCTAATGCAATTTCTTACCATATTGTATATATTATAACCAGCCTTAGGCCCCCAATATGAGTATGCACCGATTACAAAGTTGTACGCGATGTAACCTAAGAATGAAAATTTAGTATTAAGCGAATTATATATAAAAAAAAGGAAAAAATAAATCTTAACTCAAATTAATAATCATTGAGTGACTTTTTTCTCCAGAATGATAGATGTGAACGAAATTTTCTGAGAAAATCACAATGAACCATGATATCAGATAGAAAAGATGAAACGTAAATGAACTGAAAAGAGGAAAGAAAAAGTACCTAGAACATTAACAACATAAACCTTCTCAACCAAAAGCACCTTCACATCTTTTGTAAACCTTGAAATTTGAACCTTTATCTTCGCTGTAAAGTTCACCCTGCCATCAAGATCCAAGATGTCAATTCAAACTACATTATCATGTTTATGATAACTGCTGCCACTTCTAAATGTGCAATGATTAGGGAAGCCATGCATCGGTAAGCCATAGAGTTCCTACTATGGTAACCAACTGCAGAAGGCGTACATCAGTAAGCCATATAGTTCCTATCTAACTGACCAAGTGAAATACAAGCATAAATATACACATACATACAAACAAAAGTACATAAGCCTCAGGATAAGTGAGCTAACCCATTCTGGTCATCTAAGGTAGCACATTTGACATCTCCCTCCACTGAAAGTGAGCCGTCTTTACCATTCAAAACACCTGAATCTGTGCATCAAATGTCCAAAAAAAAACATGATTAGCAATGTCCCAGAAAAGATATATAAAATAAGATAATTATCACTCAAAGAAGTCTAACGAACATATGATAAACTCCCAAAAAAAATTGAACATAAGATAAACTCCCAAATAAAAAGTGAACATATATAATAAGATTAAAATGGGTTCCTAAACAGAAAGGTTCAGACAGTCAGCAAATATTGTGTATGTTGCTTTCTAGTGATAAGTTATACCACCTTGAACTTCTGAGACACCTGTCTCCATTCCTGTCACTTTTTTCGATTCAGCAGGCATGAAACCTGTAATCACAAATTGCTTTAGCAATGACTGTCAAAAGTGACTGGATCAGAATGATTCAATGCATAAAACTACACCTTTAAGCTGCAAAGGCTTCATAACAAATCCTAGAATAGCAAACGGAAGCATCAGGATTGCCTCCCCCCAGAATGCAAAACGCCAATTGGAATAACTTCCCACCTATGTAGAAAACAACCGATAAGGCATTTCAGGGGCAGGAAACTGTAACGGATATGGGCATCAGCAAAGAACATCAAAATATCCAATTGTAGTAGAAATATGCAGGTTTATGGGATCTAGGCATTTTTCAGATGACCAAGAGGGTTACTTATTCCTTACATAAATTATACAGCAATTGGGTATAACACTTACCAACCCACCATATACATAACCAAGTGCATACCCAGATGGTATGCACATGTAGAATATTGAAAGCCACACAGTTTTCTGCGATAAAAGACAAGTATTAGTCAGTTGCCTCGAAGTTACAAGAATATAATCAAGAAAAGCAATGAGGTGGCTATAGTAACAAGAATATTTGAATGATGGATAAAAGAAGTAAAGAGCAGTAGACGACAAACTAAGAACATAGAAAATGGTACTGCTAGTTTAGGAAAGCCATTACTCATACCAAATGAACCCAAGATGACTCAACTTGGCTATACATTTATACTTCTAAGTTGATCACCTCATTCTTATATGCTCTACAATACACATCAGGAGTCATAGCTACCATACTTATTAAGAAAAATAACATACATCCATAATTAAGAAAAAATAATCTATCATTTTAATCTACACATCACCATTAGATATTAGAATACTACTTGGAGCATTTTTATCACAATGAGAAGCCATTTTCTTAAAATTTTTGCTAGGCGAACCATCTCTTAAGGTACCAAACCAACTTACATGGCAGCTGATATCGCATAGCCACATCACTTAAGGCTTCTGAGTTGTCTGATTGTTAAGATGTCTATGCCATATCAGCTGGTTTCTATGTGGTAGATACAAAGATCTTTACACAGCATTAATCTTTTCCTATAAAGGGTGTTTCTCAAAAAATTGTACTTGATTACTAGTTAAATTACATGTTTACTTTTTTTCTGTTGATCTGGAAAGTTACTAGGTTTTATAGATGGCATGCAATAGAAGAATATTTTAGGATTATCAGTGGGTGGGAATGGAAGAGCTTTGAACTGAGTGCAGTATTAGTCTGTATTTTACTGCTTTCTCTCAGGACTATACCATCAACAAGATTTAAAGAACTTTCAGTAGGCGATAACTAAAAGGACCTAAATCCTATGTCTGAGCAGTTAAGTGAACAAATTTCTAGCATTGAGATATCTAGTTATCTTCTGAAAACAATTTCCTGGCTTGCATGAGAAAACATAATGAACCCGCTGGATCATTGTGGTTCAAGGAACAGAACGGTAAGATACAATCACTGGTGAATGTCGTAATATCTATCCAACTAGAAGAGCTTGCAGCTTTGTTCCAAGGCTATGAGCTCTGGCTAAGTGTTGCTAGCCTCAATCATACGTTGTAAGGACATTCTAATAATTTAAACTGCAATACTACGACATGAAATTTTATTGTGTCTTTTCATATCCTGACTTCTTCCTCTTCTTCAATTATGTACAAAAATTGACAGTAATAATACCAAATTCAATCAATCGAGATTCCCTGAAGCAAAATACAGATCACCAAGGGCTGCCTTCATTTTTTTAGAACTGCCAATTTTCTATGGACCGTCCCAGATTTTGACGCCATTCATTACCATTCAGAAATGCGAAGCTCCATAAACCCATAAAACCAAGCATTTTAGGATTTATCTAGGTCATTCGAAGATGAAAATTATAGAATCTTAGCTCATCAGGGAATGTTGAAGCATTACAGAGAACTAGTAATGTTAAGGGATCGAGTGAACATAAGCTACTAGTGTTGAGATATTTCAAATAAAGTGCAAAATATTTCATGTATTGTCTATGAGCTACCCGTATACCTAACACTATACTGGATGTTAGCCTCGTTGTTCTGTTAAAATGTATTGTCCAAGGCCCAAACAATAATAAATAAATATAATGAATTTAATAACTTAAATAATGAGGAAGCGTAGTTAAATGAGATCAATCACATTTAAACAAATTGAAATGAATAAAAAAATAACTTAAATAACCAGAGGAAGCGTAATTAAATGAGATCAAACAAATTTAAACAAATTGAAATGAAAAAAAAAAAATAGTACCTGAGCAGCCGGGGCATTATCATCAATGAATGGAGCTGCAAGACTAATAAATGAAGCCTCGCCAACACCAACTAGCCTTTTGAGAAAGAATATGTAGTAAACAAGCATAATTAACCAACATAATTATAAACATTACCTCCCATAACTAAATAATTCAAAATTAAAAGAGCAAGACATACCAGGGGGTATTAATCAAGAAAACAAAGATAACATTACTTACATGCGGCAGATGGTAATGGACCAGAAGTTGAATGAAATACCACAACCAACTACAGCAAATGTCCAAACTGACAATCCAACTCCAATGAGTCTAAATGGATTTACACTGCAAAATTTGATAGTACATAAATAAGAAATCACAGATAATCTATTCTATCAAGAGAAAGTGAATATTTTATTAAGAAAATAAAGAAAACAAGAGGTCCAATTTCAAAGACTAATCAGCAAATAAAAGCTCTTCTATGCATAGGGAGACATATGTTTCTTTGATTGGTAAAAGAAATAAATAATTCAAATAAACAGGACCCTCTACAGCTCAGGGGACAAGAACCTGCTCGAAAAGCAAGCCAAAGAAGAAAAAAAAAGACAGAAGTACCAACCGAGATTGGAAGAGGTGCTTTAGAAAATATATATATATATATAAATATATGAGACCGGATCAGAGGCGAACGTCCGCACTCGGCTTAAAGTGCGGACGTCCCTCCGTTCTCCACCCTCCGGCGCCGGCGACGGCGCGCCTCCACCCCAAAAGACTCCAGCAGCGTCCCCGACCACTTTCCCTCCCCGGCGAGTCCGTTCTTTTCCAGTTTTCCGGCGAGATCACCCAAGTTTGAAGTTTTGGGTGATCTCGCCGGAAAACTGGAAAAGAACGGACTCGCCGGTGAGGGAAAGTGGTCAAGGAGGCTGCTGGAGTCTTCTGGGGTGGAGGCACGCTGTCGCGGGCGCCGGACGGAGGAGAACAGAGGGACGTCTGCACTTTAAGGACCGTGCGGACGTCCGCTTCTGATCCTCTCTTTATATATATATATATATATATATATATATATATATATATATATATGAAAAATAAAATACAATAAAATAACAGAACGATGCCCATAAACTGTCCAGAAAGGGTCTCTGTTGTAAAAGAATACACCCCCCTCAAATTCAAAAAGATTTGGGTCCCTCTCAATCCAAATGACTTATACATGGGCATTGCAGCACCTCTATCCAGAATGGACCCATTCTTTACCTCCAAAACAATTGTAGCTATTAAACAATAAAGTAAAAATCAGCTGGAATGTGCCTTCTCACTTTGGATTCCCCAATCATCCTTCTCCAAAAGGCTAGAGTAACGAGTTAGTACAGAGGAGATGTTACAACAAACACTTCCAAAATAGCATCCCTTCATCAACACAGTGCAAATTTCCAACTTAGTAAAACTGATGTGCCTAACCTCTACAGCAACTGACACACAAAGAGCAGAGAAAGAACTATATAGATCACTTGATCCTAAAGCTAATTCAGGGCACCTGGTTCTATCTAAATCCTTTGTCCATCTGTATATATAACCCACAAAACTACCTGCCAAACCTAGAGCATTATCCAATTTTCTTCCAGGGTAAGGTTAGTAAAGAATTCTTCTAAGAATATCCTTTGGAAGAGAGTTCCACTGGTTTTTTGGTGTCTCTTCTCAGAGAGAAGCTGAAGAGCTTCAAATTTGGGAGCCATGTAATGCAGGATAAATCATGATGGGCTTTAATTCACTGGAATATAAAGAATTTCAAGTATTATCCTCTTAGAGTTTTGTTTTTACAAAGTTTATCTTCTATCTTGGTACACACCTATTGTCCAATAGCTCACTTACAAAAGTATACAGATGTACAAATAAATAGTAAATTCGTCGCGTAGACTTTTACATAACATTTCAAGAAAAATGATTGAGTTCAATGCATTCAGATGTCATCTTCAAAATTATCCACCACCATATAGTCTAGTGCAAAAGATGATTAAGTACCTCTTTGCTAATGAAGCAAAAATCGGAGACGCCACCAGAAGGCCAACCATAAAAGCAGATGACAGGCATCCATCTTCAAAATTGCTCAAGTCAAAATCCCCCCTACATACAAAAGGAGAGTAAGGAATCCATTTATCATACCTATGAAGTACACAGCAAAAAGTAAAGGCCTAAAAGGAACAGAAACTAAAACCTAAAAAATAGATATTAATACATTTAAATATAATATTGGGATGTGCACAAGTCAAGAATATACAGAAGTAAGAGATTCATCCCAAAGATGTTGCAAGGTTCATGTAAACCCTTAAAAAAAACCATACAGTGGTGCAAAGATGAGTAAAACCTTAGCAAATTCCCACATAGCTACCTCACCCTCCAAGTCCCAAACAAGGGTCCAGTTAATGGACACTTTACAGACGCCAGACCAGTGTGCATGAGCATAAATCATAGAACCATTCTACCACTTACGAAACTGATGAACCTCTTCATATCAACAGCAACATAACAAGATCGACAGAATATCTATTTCTTATGAAAACTCATGACATTTCTATGACGTAATACCACAGCATGGTTGTATAAGCAAACATGAATTCAGCTAATGGAATCAAATTACACACAGACACACCCGAATTGAAAAGCCAGAGAAGGAAGCAAGTAATTCTTACTGTATGCCGGTGCCAGATGTACATGTACCACCCTCAGTACAAGTTCCAAGAGTCCCATTCACACCATTGCTTGCAATTGCTCCTCGGTCCACATAATTTATCAAGTTAATCACACAAAATATAACAAGTAACCTGCAATGACAAAATGAACCATTCAATACAAACATTTGAAGTCCATCCTAGTATTTCGTACTGTCAAATTGAAAACCCAACTCAGCCAAGCTCAGAGTTGGACCAACTAATCAAACTATAATCAACTCTTTCTCCCAGAAATTACTGATTATCAAAAGAACAACACAGCGCCCGCAACAACAACTCTAACACTCGAAATTCAAACTAGGCAACCCAAAATTACTCTACTCCGCTCCAATCGGTTACAAATTTTGATTCTTTTTCGAAACCCAAGTAACGAAAACAATCCAAAAGAAAAAAAAAAGTCAAAAACTTTGAATAGCAGAACCAAAAACGAAGTCGGAAAAGAAAAAGGGTAGGTTTACTTCTTGGCGGAAAACCACGAAGGCTGTTCGATTGAAGAAACGATCATGGCTGCCCAAACAGAAAGCTTCGCAAGAGTCTTTATTGGTAGTTAGCTCGTTTTGAAAGTCTTTGCTTCTTCTTCTTGTTGAGTTGAGTGGCCATACAAAGACAACAATGGTACTTTTTGTTTGAGGAGATGACAACAATGTTACTTCATACACAAAATAACATGTTTACCCAATTTGGAACGGACTTGTATTTGGAATGGTAGGTGCTTCGAAGAGTTATTTTTCTTATAGCGAATATATTATATATTTTTTTAGGAAAAAAAATTGTAAAAGTGCTGATTTTCCCGAGATCTTTTTTCAACGACTCAAATGAGTGTAGTAGAAGAATGTGATACGAGAGATAGTTTTTTATATATTTTTTTCTTTATGAATGAATATTAAGTTGATATTTGAACTCAGCCAGATAAGGTCTTTAGGCCGACGGCCATACCTTAGAGCCTCATCCACGGGTCTATCCAGAGTTTTCTTCAACAGACAATTAAGAAGCCTGTAGTTTGAGATTCAGCGCATCCATTCCTCCTAACCCTGTGGAGAGGAAACGGGTTGTCGACACGAATCGACGTTGGGTTGCCGAGAGAGGACAAGGAGAGGCGGAGAAGAGGAATATGTTTGGTAGCGACCAGGGTTGCTTTGATTCCCAGCCATGACGGTTAGGGTTTGAGTGCAGGAGGCAGAGGATGGCCTGTGGTGTCGACGTCGAGCACCATTGATGAAGGTTAGAGGCGGAAGGCCATTAGAAGATTAGATTGTAGATCCTTAAATTCCCATAGATAGTTTCTTATATCGAGATACTTCAAAGAAAGTAATCGGGAAATTACTATATTTCATTCATAGAGACAAACCACCCTATCATAATGTATTCCTAATATGCATTGACTAAGGCAAATATACATAAATTGTATTTTCCTTTAAACACTTCTGACCGTGTAGCGTCAACCATACATGAGAAGTGACCATTTTGTTTGAAAGGTAAAATACTTTATTTGTAAGTTTATGTTAGAATGACATCAAAACATAATTATATTATAGTCAACTAGCTCATTTTAGTAGAAGATTAAACTAGATACAATTCAAGATATTAAAAAACATAAAAAATGAAGCCAAAATGCTCAATTGCAGTATTCTAAATCATAATTCCATCTAGCTGTAGCTAGCTTGCTCAGTCTGCTAAGCTATCCAAACACTACGACTTAAGCCACAATCAGTTTCAAATCAGGCTTAATAACCCAATTCCAAATCTGACTTTTGATAGGCTTGAGGCTAGACCTAAGCCCAAAAACCCGAGTCCATTCTCAAACCCTAGCAGATTTGCATCATCTCTTGCCGACAATCTCCGCTCGCACTGATGGCGACCAAAATGACTTCGTCACCGGCGTCCCTACCCCTGCTGACATCATCATCAGATCTTCTAGTTGAAGAGGCGCAGCTCTCTTAGATTCAAACTCAGACTCAATCTCACTAACCGGAGTCTAAACCCATAACCAAATTGGGAGATTATGATCCTTGCTCGCAGCTAAATCAGGTGGTAACCAAATTTCTTTTGTCAGTACAGTGATCTTCGACATTAGCAGGTAACCCTCCACCTTGTATCCATGTTCGGTGGCGTTTCGTCCTCCACCTCCATGGTTAACTAACCATAAAAGGTTAAGATTTGCCTCCATATGAGGACTTGATGCCGAGAAGGAACAACTTAAAGTTGGCGTCAAGCGTTGTTGGAGACCTAGGCCAAGGTGGCGAGGGTTTAGGAAGGATCTGGTGCGGCGGCTGAGGGAAATGGATAGCATTGCCCGGATCGGCCCTTGGACTTGCATCTTCATCATCTTTCGGCATGAAAATGATGGAGGACTTGTTGACCATATCTGATTTTAGACTGTTGCAAGAAGACAACGTAGCTGGGAGAAGAGAACTTCACTTGATACCGGCGTCGATCGATCGTCGTGATTGAGAAACCAAGCCATGACGGCTAGGGTTTTAGAAGAGGAGCCGTGCTCCTATCATGACGGCTTTTTGAAAAGTGACAATTTATTCTAACTTAGTGGGGTTTAATTAGAGGTTGTTCCGTAGAACAATTTCATTAAGTCCAACAATTTGTTTGAGAATTTATTTGCTTAGAACACTAACCGACATATGGAAGCTCTGCATCACAATCTGAATTGAATGTCCGAGCACCACCGTTAGCCAATCTAACGAGTCTATGAAACATGGCCTTTGATCTTTTCGAGCTAGCCATCAAAACCGGTACATAATTGATCCCAGCCTTCAAGCCTTAAAAATACCCACAAACAAAGCATATGTAAAGCCATGTACATCATATAGAGGTTAGGACATAGGTCAACACAACACCGAGGCACATGCAACAACATCCTCTAGTGTATTCCTCTGGTGATTTTGAGAGAACAGCCACACTATTCTTTTCAATCATGCTTACAAAACACACAATTTTAAGAGATTATGAGAGACAAATGAACATCAACAACGTGTATCCAATTTTAAAAATAAATGGCAATTAACAATTATGAATTTGTTTTCAGCTAACAGATTATTTATTCCTCATGGTTCTTCAAAAAAAGATGCTCGTAAAAGGACTATACACGATATGGCAAGAAATCGTCATTTTCCTATTACACTCATGTCCTTTATCCACCTTTATTTGACCAGATAGAAAAAACTGTCTCGAGAGTATGAGAGTCGCACTAAGGTTCCTTAGCGACGGCTCTGCAAAATTGGCTGGTGGAAGTATTCTTCCTCTCTGGCTCCTTTTCGGATTCATTTTCTTTTTTTCATTAGTTATATATTTTTATAGGCCGAAATCTACGCTTGTTTTTGATAACTGTTAGGACTATCTATGTTTCTAACTATATTAGTCCATTGTCCTACCCTTCCCACCTTAATTTGTTCACTCTAGCACATCTATTAATAAATATGATTGATCAAAGAAGAAGAGCGATCAATCAATCAAGGTCTTGAAATTGGGAAAGGCTCAATCGATCTTGTTGATAATTTATTATGTTTCCTCATCTCAATCTTCCCAAACGCTTCAGTTTTACAGCTTCAATAGACTGGTTTTATCGCCATTTTTTTTTGTAAATGCAGGTCTTCGATCTGTTATAACTGATATAGGTGATGGTGATGCTACCAACATGCATTGTTGGGTACCTAAGATTCACAAAGCATTCAAACCCAACCTCATTTTGATTCATGGGTTTGGAGCCAATGCAATGTGGCAGTACGGTGAGCACATTCGCCATTTCACTACTCGTTTTAATGTCTACGTGCCCGATCTTGTTTTCTTTGGTGACTCTTACACATGCAGCCAACAACGAAGTGAGTCGTTCCAGGCTGCTTGTGTAGTTAAGTTGATGCATGCTCATAGGGTTGGAAAGGCAAGCATTGTTGGGATTAGCTATGGCGGGTTTGTGGGGTATAACATGGCAGTGCAATGTCCGCAGATGGTAGAAAAATTGGTGTTGTGTTGTACTGGAATTTGCTTGGAGGAGAAAGATTTGGATAATGGATTATTTAATGTTTCCAATGTAGAGGAAGCTTCAAGCATTTTGCTACCGCAAACACCTCAAAAACTTAAGGAACTAATGCGATATTCATTCGTCAAGCCAGCTACGGCAATCCCCTCCTTTTGTCCTCACTGATTTCATTAATGTAAGTATGAAACTAATATCAATGTCAGCATGAAAACCATTTTAGTTTTGAATTTCTTGGAGACTTGATGTGACATATATATGTTTCAGGTTCAGACTTAAAATTTTGAGACTTAAGTCGAACTCTCAAAGTTTTTACCCTCAAATCGTAGTTTGCATCTAGTTTACATATAAACAAAACCTGATTGTTTAATACATGTTTGCATCCCTCAAATATATATATATATATATATATATATATATATATATATATTTCCATTCACCTCCTCATCCATCCATTTCCTATTTAAGTGATAAGGCTAAGATTATATCGATCAATTCTACAAATATATGCATACCAATGCTATCAAGTTCATCGATTCAAAAACTGTGATCGATATCTAATGTGTGCCATAATCAATTAACATACATCACCAACACAATAAGAAAACTTCCTAATTCATCATGGTATATGACTCTTCCTGATTGCAAAGGAAATTTGGAGAAATGAATGACCTCACAAATGATCTTTGATCTTTTTTTGGTTTTTTGCATAATTAACAAACTAATAATTTGTCCTTATATGTGAACACGACATCCAAAATTTTATTAAACAAATATTGTATTAAGCATTAGATGACTAGGTGTTGTGTATACACTTTTGTATCATATTATTGCATACAAATATATAGTACACATACAAAGAGAGAAGCTAGCTCTCTGATAACATTACATACAAGTATAATTAACCTAGCTACTTGGTACAAGTATAATAGCCGGCCATTTGGTAAATGTATAATTAACCTTGCCACACTATGACATGTTATATTTATGATGCTTTGATCTTCATTAATTCAATCTATTATTAATTTTTGATAGATAATGTGTACGAACTATGTAGAAGAAAAGAGAGAGATGATCGAGGCAATATTGATGAACCGAAAGCTATCCAATCTCCCCAAGATCACACAGGTAAGTATGTTATACATCTTATTCAACTGGAGTAGTGTAATTTGATGAAGTTAACTAATTACCCATTCATCAAAAAATAACAATATTAATCTCATATTGTTACGTACATTGTGATTCAACAGCCCACATTAATAATATGGGGAGAGCAAGATCAAATCTTTCCTTTGGAACTAGGGTACAGACTAAAAAGGTATGCAAATGATTCCTCATCCTTCAACATATATAGAGTAATTTGTTTTTTTTTTTGAAACTATATTCACTACCAGAAAATGGGTCTTGGGCGACGAAACAAAAAAAATCGTCACCCAAGCAAAAAAAATCGTCGCCTAAAGTTCAACTTTAGGCGACGAAAATAAAATCGTCGCTTAAGGCTAAATTTTGTCGCCTCATATAGAAACTAGGGCGACGAAACAATATTTCGTCGCCTAAGATATTTATATCGTCGCCTAAGTTTTTTAATCCTTAGGCGACGAAACTCAAATATATCGTCGCCTAAGTATTTTATTTTTTTATTTTTACTTGGCCGACGAAATAAAATTATTTCGTCGGCCAAGAGTAATCCGAATAATTAAAATAAAATAAAACACATTTAAATTTCATTGTACAGGATTTTTTATTTTTACTCTTGGGCGACGAATTTAACAAATATCGTCGCCCAAGTATTATCTTGGCCGACGAATTACCCTATTTTCGTCGGCCAAGAGTAATCCGAATAATTAAAATAAAATAAAACACATTTAAATTTCATTGTACAGGATTTTACTCTTGGGCGACGAATTTAACAAATATCGTCGCCCAAGTATTATCTTGGCCGACGAATTACCCTAATTTCGTCGGCCAAGATAATCCGAATAATTAAAATAAATAAAGCACATTTAAATTGTAAGGTAATGTTTTTTATTTTTATAGTCCCGTCAGCGTCTCGTCGATTGGAAACTATTCTCAGTTGAAGGTCCGGCCAGATTACGTGATTTGGAGGGTCGAATAGCCGTTTCCGTCCGTTTAGGGGTTTGACCGCGCCGATTGACCGGACGGATCGAGCCCTTATCGTTGTCCGATGGAGCTAAATTTTTTCCCACCTACGTAATTCGTTATGCTGGTCGTATCTGACGGTAGGTTTTCAGTTCCTCTTCTCCGATCACCAAACTCACGTTATATGTACTAATGTTGTATAACATTTTTATATAAGTGTTGAGTTTAAGTGTCGTTTTGAAGACAACGTATACGTAGAAGCCTCAAACGCAAAAAAGTCGTGAAATAAGATATGACCGGAACGGTGAAATACGTCAACCCGTGAAAAATGAAGATATTCCGGTAAAATTTCGGTGCCGGTTGTTCCGGTCAACGAAATTCTCTTATTTCTACTTAGTGGTAGCCCTATCCCGGGTATTTATTTTTTACCAAATATTTATAGCCCCGTAAGCGTCTTGTCGATTGGAAACTATTCTCAGTTGAAGGTCCGGCCAGATTACGTGATTTGGAGGGTCGAATAGCCGTTTCCGTCCGTTTAGGGGTTTGACCGCGCCGATTGACCGGACGGATCGAGCCCTTATCGTTGTCCGATGGAGCTAAATTTTTTCCCACCTATGTAATTCATTATGCTGGTCGTATCTGACGGTAGGTTTTCAGTTCCTCTTCTCCGATCACCAAACTCACGTTATATGTACTAATGTTGTATAACTTTTTTATATAAGTGTTGGGTTTAAGTGTCGTTTTGAAGACAACGTATACGTAGAAGCCTCAAACGCAAAAAAGTCGTGAAATAAGATATGACCGGAACGGTGAAATACGTCAACCCGTGAAAAATGAAGATATTCCGGTAAAATTTCGGTGCCGGTTGTTCCGGTCAACGAAATTCTCTTATTTCTACTTAGTGGTAGCCCTATCCCGGGTATTTATTTTTTACCAAATATTTATATCCCCGTAAGCGTCTTGTCGATTGGAAACTATTCTCAGTTGAAGGTCCGGCCAGATTACGTGATTTGGAGGGTCGAATAGCCGTTTCCGTCCATTTAGGGGTTTGACCGCGCCGATTGACCGGACGGATCGAGCCCTTATCTTTGTCCGATGGAGCTGAATTTTTTCCCACCCACGTAATTAGTTATGCTGGTCATATCTGACGGTAGGTTTTCAGTTCGTCTTCTCCGATCACCAAACTCATGATATATGTACTAATGCTGTATATCTTTTTTATATAAGTGTTGTGTTTAAGTGTCGTTTTGAAGACAACGTATACGTAGAAGCCTCAAACACAAAAAAGTCATGAAATAAGATATGACCGGAACGGTGAAATACGTTAACCCGTGAAAAATGAAGATATTCCGGTAAAATTTCTGTGCCGGTTGTTCCGGTCAACGAATTTCTCTTATTTCTACCTAGTGGTAGCCCTATCCCGGGTATTTATTTCTTACCAAATTTTTATAGCCCCGTAAGAGTCTTGTTGATTGGAAGTTATTATCAGTTGAAGGTCCGGCCAGATTACGTGATTTGGAGGGTCGAATAGCCGTTTCCGTCCGTTTAGGGGTTTGACCGCGCCGATTGACCGGACGGATCGAGCCCTTATCGTTGTCCGATGGAGCTGAATTTTTGCCCACCGACGTAATTCGTTATGTTGGTCATATCTGACGGTCGGTTTTTAGTTCCTCTTCTCCGATCACCAAACTCACGATATATGTACTAATGTTGTATAACTTTTTTATACAAGTGTTGAGTTTAAGTTTCGTTTTGAAGACAACATATACGTAGAGGCCTCAAACAAAAAAAGTCGTGAAATAAGATATGACCGGAACGGTGAAATACGTCAACCCGTGAAAAATGAAGATATTCTGGTAAAATTTCGGTGCCGGTTGTTCCGGGCAACGAATTGTTCTCTTATTTCTACCTAGTGGTAGCCCTGTCCCGGGTATTTATTTTTTACCAAATTTTTATATCCCCGTAAGCGTCTCGTCGATTGGAAACTATTCTCAGTTGAAAGTCCGGCCAGATTACTTGATTTGGAGGGTCGAATAGCCGTTTCCGTCCGTTTAGGGGTTTGACCGCGCCGATTGACCGGACGGATCGAGCCCTTATGTTTGTCCGATTGAGCTGAATTTTTTCCCACCCTCGTAATTCGTGATGATGGTCATATCTGACGGTCGGTTTTCAGTTCCTCATCTCCGATCACCAAAATCACGATATTCTGAATTTTATGATAGAACTCTTGGCCGACGATTTTCTTCATCTTGGGCGACGAGATTTATAGTGAAGAACATCGTCGCCCAAGTAGAGTATCTTAGGCGACGACTTCAAAAATCTTTGCCCAAGATTATCTTGGCCGACGATTTTCAAAAAACAGGGCGACGATTTTTACAGAATCGTCGTCCAAGAACGCCAATATAAAAGGCAAAAATTCGGAACCCTAACCATTCGCGCAGCCGCTCACAAATCCAAGCCCTCTCTCTCCGAAAATCCATCAAAGCCCTCTCTCTCTCCCTCTCTCCGACCCCGACCCCGCAACCCGACGCCGACCCCGACGCCGACCCCGACGCCGACCCCGACCCCGACCCCGACGCCGACCCATAATTTAAGGTATAACCCTAAAACCCTAAATTGGTTATGTTGATGAAAATTTTAATTGTTGTTGTTGTTGTTTGAAATTGTTTGAAATTGTTGAAATTGTTTGAAATTGTGAAATTGTTTGAAATTATTGTTTGAAATTGTTTGAAATTGTGAAATTGTTTAAAATTATTTGAAATTGTTGGTGAAATTATTGTTGTGTTGTGAAATTGTTGGTGAAATTATTGTTGTTGTTGTTGTAATTTAGGAAATTAATGGTAAATTAGGGTAAATTTGTGTAAATTATGGTAGGATTTTAGGGTAAATTATGGTAAATTGTGATGTAAATGATAATTGTAAAATATTAGGGTTTACGGTTTAGGGTTTAGGGTTTAGGATTTGTGAAAATAATTTGTAAATATATTGTAAATGATTAAATAATTTTTGATTAAATAATTAAATAATATAAATTATAATTGTAAATAATTATGGTTATTTTTTGTTAAATAAATTATAAGACGGTAAAATATTTTTAATAAATTTATGGTTATTTTAAACAGGATGGGCATGAGGAGAACTTCTGGACAACGTTCGGGTGCGAGGAGCCAATATTCTTCGGACGGTACCTCAAACAACCCTTCGGAATCACCGTCGGTCGGGTTTCCGTGGCAGATGACGACCCGACATGCGGCGCTTAGGGGTGGCGCGAGCGGCTCGCATTCTGCTGGGCAGCCGGGTCCCGCAGCGACGGCCCCTCGTCATCCAGAGATACTTCCCCGGTCGCGATCTATCACCGCCCCCACACAGTCGTCCCTGACCGACGGTGACGGCGGGTCATCCGGGGTCCCTACGGTGCCGTCCGGCCTCTTCCTTCCTCCGACGATACCGGCGATACCTCGCGTCGATGAGGAGGGTCGACCGATTCGGAAGCAGCTCCCGCATGTGGCACCGCACGAGGCCTATATCTACAGGGAGTTTCCCACGCCTCTTCATCCCGTGAGGGTCTCCGAGCAGGCGGACGGAGACGAATCCGTCGGCTCAGCCTCATCCTCAGGTAATTTATTATTACTGTTTTGTCGATTTTAAATTATTTTTTTTTGTAAAAATGTATTATTAATATTAAATTTGATTCATAATGTCACAGTCGTCGGAACGAGAAGGCGGAACAGGAGAGGCACCGTCAGCAACAAGGGACTCGATAGGGCGGTCGAGTCCGCTGGACGGATCGCCATCCCGTTTTCCAACGGGAAACCGGTGGACGCCGTGTTGGGAAACCGGTACACGCGCGCCGCGGGAGGCACCATCCGCTCCAGACTCCCTATGTTGTGGGGAGTCTGGAGCCAGGTTCCTGATGGAGTGAAGGAGATGCTCCATCAGTCGATGTCGGTGAGTTTACTCGATCAATTACTATTTTTTTAACTAATAAATTATTTAATTATCGAAAAAAATACTAATAAGTGGTAATGCAGCAATGGTTTGTGGTTCCCGAGGAGGGACGTGACTGGGCGGACAAGGCCCATAGGGAGAGGTACCTCTATTTAATAATTTATTAAAATTTTTATTTTAATAATATATTTAATATTTTTTTTGTATATGTAGGTTCAAGGAGTGGAAGCACGACCTCCGGTTACACTGGAAGCAGTACGGGAGCGACCGTTCGGGTACCCCGAAGGAGTTCGAGTATCGGGAGTAGGAGTGGCGGTGGCTTCTTGTCACGCAGTTCAACGACCCTCACAAACAGGTAATTCGTAAACAAATTTGAATATTTAATTAGTGAATTAATTATAATTGTATGTTTTTAAATATTTACTAACGATAATTTTTTTTTGAAGCACCTCGCCCGGGTGAACGCTGAGAACCGGCAACAGAACACAACCAACCATCGTGCCGGTTCGAGGCCGTTTTCGGCCATCATGGACGACGTGCGGCGAGAGCGGCCAGAGGAGAACCCCTATGTGGGGACCTTTCAGAGGGCATATCCTCATTCTGAGGAGGATCTTGTAAGTTCCTTATATTTTCTAATTTTTAATTTTAATTACATTTTATTAAATGTATATTAATATTTTTTTTAAATATATCCAATTAGGCGAGGGTGAGGGAGGCGGAGCAAGAGGTCATGAGAGGCATGGTGAATGACACATGGCCGGGCACGGCAGAGGATGACATGTCAGAGGCCATGTCCAGGATCGACACTTCAGATCCTACCGTTGGGGCGCAAATTATGGCCACTGCCTTCGCGCAGCGTTCCAACAACTACTACTGCCGGGGTATGGGAGGCGCTGGAAAGGGGATCCTGAAGACGACGCCAGGATTTCAGCGCAAGGGAGCCGCCGGAGCCTCAAGCAGCAACAGTCGGCTACATGATCAGTTCGAATGTCTACAGTCTGAGCTGGAAGCCCAAAGAGCGAGGGAGATGGCGGTGGCTGCGCATATGGAGCGGGTGAATGAAGTCACCAATGCCAACCAGGCGGCTATGGGACAGTTGATGACTGCCTGCATCGCTGCACATGCGGCCGGACTTGATATTCCGCCCATGCCTACGCCTATACCATTACCTCAGTGGCCCCAGCCTCCTCAGCCTGACTAGCCGCCGCCTCAGGACCCTCCGAACGGGAATGATGAACAAGATTTCGAGTTTCTCCGTAGGCAGATGGACTGAATTTTTGTAATAAATTATTTATAAATTTATAAATTTGTGTTATTTTTAATTAAATTTTAGTACTAGAAAAATTTAAAGAAATGCCGAAAAAAAAAATTCCAGCAAAAATTAAAAAAACATTATTTATATATTTAAAAAAATTATTTAAATATTGTTTTTAAAAAAATTAAATATATCTTAGGCGACGAAATTGCTAAATCGTCGGTCAAGGACTTACCATATAAGCCGACGAAAAAAAATTATCGTCGCCTAAGATGTAGTGATCTTAGGCGACGAAATATTTAGTTTCGTCGCCCCAGGTTATAACATCTGAAGCGACGAAAAAATTTTTCGTCGGCCAAGGTGTTAAATCTTGGGCGACGAATATTTTTGGGCGACGACAAGAATATCTTAGGCGACGAAATTCGTGTCGTCGCCTAAGAATTACTCTTAGGCGACGACGGAATGAATTTTCGTCGCCCAAGTTCTTGGCCGACGCACTTCTGGCGACGACGTCTTGGGCGACGACATGTCGTCGCCCAAATACTTAGGCGACGAATTTTTTTAACAGGGCGACGATTTTTTTTCGTCGCCCAGGATCAATTTTCTGGTAGTGATTAGTTATGCAAGTTTGTTTTTGTGTATATACAGGCATATAGGGAACACGGTCAACTAGTGATTATTAAGAAGGCTGGACATGCTGTCAACCTGGAACAACCCAAGGAGTTTATAAAGCATTTAAAATCGTTTCTTTGTGAATTTTGGTCTTCTCCGCCGTCGCCAACATGGAAGGATCACTTTCACTCTCACATTGACCGAGTATACTGAAGACGGGAGTTCTTCTAATGAGGACTCTTAAGTTTATGACTAGTTGATAACTTTTTGGTTTATGGTTTAAAAAACCAATTTTTCAATCACATTTTGACATCTCATCTGTTCAGTTTTTAGGTTTATATGAGTAGATCATTTCTAAAAATTTTCAGCCAAATTGGTGTTCGTTAAGATAACAAACTAGATCAAATTAATGGATGAACCAAATCTGTCAAATATGAACCGTTCAAGTTCATAATTGATAAATCACACTTATGAATGCCTTAACAATTTTCAATATAGCTGAAAATTTAGAGAAATGATCTACTCATAAATACCTATAAACTGAACGGTCAAAATGTAGATATGAGATCGAAATGTGGGATAAGCCGAAAAGTCATCAACAAGTCTTCAACTTAAGGGCTCTCATTAGAAGAGGTTCCTACTGAAGATGTGCAAAGAAATGATCAGTTTTGATCATTTCTACACGATGGCTGGAATTCTATTGATCATGTACATATTGAGGATATAATTGTTTTTGTTTTACTGAGGACAAACAGAAAAATAATGAAAAAGCTTAGAGCAAGTCCACCCCCTGGGCCTTCGTTGGGAAGGCCTGGGTCATGGGCGAGACCTGGGTCGCTACGTGGCAGTGATTTTCGGTTGCAGTTTCCACCCACGATTTCTGTTTCTGGGTCGCCACGTGGCAGTGACTGTTTATTGAATTTTATATTAGGTATTTTGAATGTGAATAATGATTTTATATATTAATAAAATTATGATTAAATAAACAAATGACATATTGAAATTAAATATTTATTTCATGACTTAAAATGACATGCCAAGCCTAGAAAAAAATAAAATAAAATAATTTAAAAATAACACAAACATAACATAAAACAAAACAAAAAAACCGCAATCTAGATATCCATGTTGCCTTGTATTTCCCATAAATGCTCGATAAGATCTTCTTGAAGGTTTGAGTGATCGTACTGATTTCTAATTTCATTGTACCGCTCCATGAAACCTTCAAAAGTATGAGCATCTCTACCAACTTCCTCAAAATCTTGCCCAGTAGGTCCATCCCAAACTTCTGCTATCCTTGGCCTCATATTGTTGTCCTCTTCTTCGCCAGACTCTAAATCCTCATCGATATCTTCAGGGCGTTCGTCCTCAACTATCATGTTGTGTAAGATAACACAAGCCAACATGATATATCGGAGATCCTCTTTATCCCACCCCCGAGCAGCTCCTCTAACAATACCGAAGCGTGCTTGTAAAATACCAAAACACCTCTCCACATCTTTCCTGTATCCCTCTTGAGCTTTGGCAAATGTAATTTCCTTGGGCCGTGTGGGGTTTGGAATGGTCTTCATGAAAGTCGCCCACCTAGGATATATTCCATCGGCGAGATAGTAACCCAATTTATGAACTCTATTGTTCACTTGGAATTGGATCTTTGGTGCTCGACCAGCAGTAAGCTCGTTAAACAAAGGGGACTTTGCTAGGACGTTGAGGTCGTTGCATGCCTCGGGCATTCTAAAAAATGCGTGCCATATCCAAGTGTCGTAAGATGCGACCGCTTCAAGAATTATAGTAGGGATTTTCTTTCTCCCACTATATTCACCAGCCCAAGCGGTTGGACAATTCTTCCATTGCCAGTGCATGTAGTCGATGCTCCCAATCATCCTTGGAAATCCTCGTCTTTCACCTTTAGCAAGAAGTCTTTTAAGATCGGCCAGAGTAGGAGCTCGAACGTACTCTGCTGAGTAAAGAGCAACGATTCCTCTTGTAAATCGTTGGAGGCACTCGATAGAGGTGAACTTTGCCATCCGACAATACTCAGCACATTGATCTGCCGCAGCACCGTAAGCAAGCATCCACAAAGAAGACGTCATCTTCTGCTCAGGAAGTAGACCGACTTTCTTCAGAGCATCTGACTTTTGGATAAAATATTGATCATAGTTGCAAAGGCCATCACGTATTCGGTTGAATACCTTATGACTCATTCTATATCGAACTCGAAATTCCTCGTCACTAAAAATAGGACGTTCAACAAAATAGTCTTGAAGCATACCTTTACCTCTGTCCTCCCTTTCTCGAGGTTGGTTTGGACGACGACCGGGAAGAGAACCGCGACGCGGAGGTTGGTTTTGAGCTTCATGATGAGCCACTGCTACAATAACCGCGGCGCTTGTCGCCAAGTCATCTTCATCATCTTCTTCTTGCGACTTGCGGATCATTTTCCACAAATTATCCATTGTGGTCAAAGAAACAGATGAATTATGAATTGAAACGATAAGGAAGATGAAAGCTATAGGAGAATGAAAGACAATATATATAGAACTATGGATCACAATTTTTTGTGTGGGGTGAAAAAATTATAGGAGGGTGATATGTATTTATAGGATTTGTATAAGCACTTTTATATTTTATTTTATTTTTCCTAACCGTTGGTAGCTTTTTTACCTTTGGGAGTTTTTTTACCTTTGGCAGCTTTTTTACCCGTTGGCAGGTTTTTTTTTCTTCTTACCGTTGGGTTTGCAACGGTCAAATGACCTGAGCCGTCGATTTGCTTTTTTGAAATGAACCAATGGTCCAGATCAAAGGACTGTTGCATTTGAATTCCTCGGGAGGAGCTCAGCCGCTGACGCATGGCCCAGGCGAGCAGCTACACGACAAAACCACGTCGCACACGCGCAAGGTGCGCTGCCGTTCACCCGTGCGCCAAACGCGCCTGCTTCTCGCGTGCCACAGCTCCCCTGGTGCGCTTCACGTGGCCCTTCGTCAGCCTTGCGTCATGCGGGGACCACGGATTGGGCTGAGCTGGAGAGGGAAGGCCCGGGCCTTCGTTTTCTTCTGCCTGGGTCATGGGTCTGACCCAGGTCTTAACCCAATGAAGGCTGGGTCATCATTGTTTTCATGGGTGGACTTGGGTTTTTTTTTCTGGGTCACGGATTGAGCTGGCTGAAGGCCCAGGTCAGGCTTTTGGCTTAGGGGTGGACATGCTCTTATGTAGTTCTTTAGAATAAAATTTGAAAATTATTATTTTACTATTTATATTTAGGGGAATGGAAAATTTTTAATTGATTTGGGCTTGTTTTTCCCTTACAAAATCAAAGCGGAGAACGTGAATGTTGATATTTCAATTGAAAATTGCATTGCATGCAGTTTGGCCGAGCCCCTAATGTCCCCTGCCATGTCGTGCAGCAGCTTGGCAGCGCGCCCCTGCCGTAGTCTGCCTACGCGGGCAGCGTGCATCACGCCCCTGCGCGCATCTGCCGACGTTGTTGTGCAATAGTCGAGCCCCTGCCGCGTACGGCTGAGCCCATGCCGCGTACGACTGAGCCCCTACGCGTCCTCGAGGGCTTCCAATGCCGCAACTGAGCAGATTTTGGCTCCCAACCAAAATCAAGATTTTGGCTCCTTCTAACTCAAAATTGACACAATGTGGCATTGTCCCCTATGCTGAGACACCAAATGATGTGTTAGTCGGTTTTGTTGATGCTGAGTATTTGTCAGACCCACACAAAGGATGTTCCCAAATGGGTATGTGTTTACCATGAGAACTACGGCGATTTCTTGGACATCTACCAAGTAAACCCTTGTTGCTACTTCCTCGAATCATTCAGAGATTATTGCACTACATGAAGCAGTTAAAGAATGTGTTTGGCTTCACTGTGTAATAACTCATATTCGAGAGTCTAGTGGATTGCCATCTACCATAGATCGAAGCACCAACTTGCATCTATGAAGACAATGCGGCATGCATTGAACAAATGAAGTTGGGATTTATCAAGGGTGATAATACTAAACATATCTCACCTAAGTTCTTCTACAATCAGCAACAACAACAAATGTTGAATATCCAGGTGAACCTAGTGAGTTCCGAGGATAATGTAACAGATTTGTTTACCAAGTCTCTACCCGGCCAAATCTACTCTTGAGAAGCATGTGCGAAGTATTGGCATGAGTTGCTTATCTGAACTCCATGATTGATTGATTATCAAGGGGAGTTGATTATGTAGACATCAGGGGGGAGTCTACGACACATGTTTTATATTTCAAGTTGTAGTTGGCGCATTGTGTTTTTTTCCCTTCGACTAAGTCTTTTGTTTTTACCTAAGAGGTTTTTTGTTTTACTTGACAAGATTTTTACCGAGGTAACGTTCATGCGTCATGTGATTCTGGTACACGACACAAGAGGGAGTGTTAAAGGAATTTACATTCCTATCATTGATGATGTGTCTTGACCGAATCTTCTTTTTATTAAACTAGAATATTTGTTAGTTATCAAACTCTGATTTACATGAATCCTATATGTAATGCCTATATAAAGGCCAATCTATCAATAAATGAGTAGACATTTATTCTCGTATTCGGATACTCTTCATCAAAAACAAAGAAACCAAATCACTCACCAGTCACCGTATTAATAATTTCATGTGCAACAAAATTACGAACACTAGCTCTGCGCCCCTGCAACCCAAGGATCCAGGAATCATTCCATGTATTTACCATTGCACCATCACCAGTCTGCCAACAGATGCCTTCTCATAATGCATCCCTTGGAGAAGAGGCTCTAAAGGTACGCATGATCAGCTCTATATTTTTCTAAAAAAGAAAAAGAAAAAGAAAATATGAGGTCCATATGAAAGATTGGTCTTCATGGAGTCGTATATATTATCTAGACATACAGATGGAGATGGTAGTTTGATTTTCTTCCTCACAAGTTTCCATCACATCACAAATAATTCACCCAAACACGCCACCAATCCATAAATCACTCACCAACACAACCCTAAATTGCATCAGCGTCACAATTTACCGCCCAACAATCCAATCAATTATCCTTTCTCCTCCTCCTCCTCCTCCTCCTAGCCTTCTTCGTCTACTTCGAGAGAGGTCGAGAATCAAAAAGAATTGCAAGCTTCAGACATCAGAGCTAAACCTAACGGGGGACGAGGGACGACGACGATGATGGAAGGTTTGTCGTCTGTAACTCCCTTGCAATTCCGCAACCTTATAACCTCCCTCTTCATATTAGCAGAGACTTCCATTTCCAGCTTGACGCAAAAACACAAAACCCTAGAACTCATACGCTACGTTTTCATCTCTTCCTTCCTCTTTTTCCTGCGTTTACTTCTTTCTTTAAACCCTAGGTCGACCAAGAATAATGAATCCTCCTTGTACGAGGCCGACTGTAGTAGAAGAAATCACAAGTTTATGCCCGCTGCTAACGCCGGAGGGGACGACAGCGACACGGCTATAGCTCGAGCACTTTCGCAGCTACTGTCGATCGTCAATGATATCCCGGTAAGCTCCCGCAAGTATCAAGTTGTTCGGTCTTTAGCGGAATGCGTCATCCATGACAACCAGCGAGAGGGCGTGGAGGCTTTGCGTCAAGTGAATCGCACGGTTCTGTCGGCAGCGTTTTCGAGGACTCTTAGCCAGCTTGAAGCCGCTGCAACTCTCGAAAAGCAGCACCACGGCGGAGGAGGTGGCGGCGGCGGCGATGGTGATATTGGTGGTTTAGATACTGGTCGTCATCATCATCATTGGGTAGTAAGGGCTGTTCGGTCCGTTGCAGATGTGGTTTGGACAAAGAGGGTTAGCAGCGGCGGGTCGAGAAGCTCGGCGGAGAAACTAGCGGCTGAGCTGCTCTGGTTGGCTGAGACAATGGCGAGTTGTGGCTTTTCTCAAGAGTCTGTGAGGAGATGGGCGTCCGCTTCTATATTGGCTCGCCTCTCTCTTTCAGCCGAGCCCCGCCTGCAAGCCTCCTTAGTCAAGCTTTCAGGTAACACTAACTATCTTAATGATTATTTTTGTATTTTTCTTTATTTGATGAACTCCTTTTCGTTGTGATTCCTATTTGTCTTTCAATTAGAACATTAGACTTTGAGATAGTACTGGAGATTCTATATTAGCAAATGCCTTGGGTGATAATTAACCCAATGCATAGTTTGCTTAATTTGCTATCTATGTCTAAGGTTTATGGGAGTTTTAATGATTGTTTGGCAGTCTCATATATAGTTCTCCTCAAACAAAGAAGATTTTTCTTTATGTATGGTCTCTTTTTCCACTCATCCTTTTCATGTCACCCGTTGGGTGGAAATTGTCGTTTCTTTCTAGCAATACAAGATTCGAAAGGTAGTAACGTCCAACTTCCAACTTCACATATAAATTTTTGGTCGATAACAATATAGTATGTAATTCCAACTTTCAAATATATCGCTGATAACCGAAGTTGGCGTCTCGTGGAAATTTATGCACTAGAATATGTTAGTCCTAAGAATTACGTACATCATTATTGTTGCCAAACAAAGACAATGATTTATCATTATGTTTGGCTTTGACCGTTAGATCTTCCTTTTCCTTGTTTGCACGTTTCTGCGTAGTACGAGTTTTTCTTATCTGTATTATCTCTGTTCTAATGCTGTCGTTATTAAGTTATTGAGTCATTGATTGAGTCCCGAGAGCAGTAACATGTTAGTTCAAGCAAAAATTCATAATAGAGATCACAGACAGCGCCATCTCCATTTGACTTTTCGATCCGTTTGTTGATCGAGGAGGATTGTTTTTCTTTTTTGGCAACTGAGCTAGGCGAAGTTGATTGATATATATATTGATCATTGTGGCCAGCTAAAGTGTATATAATACAGATATATGAATAATCCTATGTATGACAGAGTATTCTTGATTGATTGCGTGCAGCGCTGTTGTTAAAGTATGCCAAAGACATGGGAGAAAATGAAGGTATTGATGATGATACTGAGAGCAAGAAAGAGCAGCAAAAAAGAAACGAAGCAAAGATGCAGATGCAGATGTTGATGTTGTGGATTCCATTGCTGTGCATAGCAAGCAATGGCACTGATGTGCCTGTTTTGAGCGTCGGCGAAAGGGCTGAGCTTGAGAGAGTAATGGAAGAGACCATAGAAACGTTGGAAGAAGAAGATCAAGAGGGAGTACTATCCTTGTGGCTCCACCACTTCACATATTGCTCCGCTTCTGATTGGCCAAATCTACATGCCTCTTATGCTCGATGGTGTAACGCATCGCGCAAGCAGTTTTTAATTCACAATTCATAGTTTACATACTGTACTAAAATACACACACTTTGCTAGGTTGTAATCAAGTATAAACGAGCTTTGAAATAGTCATTACTCGTTTGATAGGTTTAAGACTTTTAAGCTCTCCATTGTGGGTTGGGATTCATAACTTTAATAATCGGCCCCAAATTCTTGTAACCAAAGGGTTTCGACAACAGAATGAGACTTAAGAGGAAATCAATTTGACAGGTATGTCTTAGTAGTGAAGTTTGAAACTCATTGTTCATGAAACAAAAACCACACATATATTTCTAATGCAGCTATTGGTAATTAACCGCAGAACCAGTATTCTTTATTTTTTTTCATAATGGAAGAGAACTATTATTATTTGCAAGTATGGACTATATGCCCACTGTTTTTAGAATCCGTGTGAAATATTTGGGTGGAATCCACCTGCGCATCTCATCGATGATAGCACTAAGATTTATAAAGACCAAACGTTGGCATATATCTCATGCCCTAGAATATGCCAGTACCAAGGATTTGTCCTTATTGTTCCCAAACAAAGAAAATGATTTAGATATGCTTATGTTTGTTTGACTGGCCTTGTTTCTAATTTTCTGCCATACACAATGTTCATTATTTTATTATCTGTTTTATCTGTGTTCTGAACTTCTAATGTTTGCTTTATTAAGATGATGATTGAGAAGTGAGCAGATTACGTATGGAGTGCGGTGATATGGTATAGTAGCTAGAAGTATAAATTCATTTTAGAGATCACATACTGCCATCTTTATTTGACTTTGGATCAGTTTGTTAATCGAATTTGACTTGTTTCTTGTTTGGCGTCGTACTGAGGGAAGATTGAATTATTGAAATAGTGAAAAATTTGGTAAACTGAAGTGCTTATATTTTAGTACATTTTTTATTTTATTTTGAAATTTTTTTATTAAATAACTCACACACCCTTACATATGTCAGTGAAGTTTGAACTCATGATCTCAACGTTGTCAGTTAGGCTACCTAACCAACCAGGTCACGGCTCATTGATTTTAGTACATACAACACATGACTGTCCTCAAATTTACGATTCACTATTGACTGATTATGTTCATGCAGCATTGTTGTTGAAGTATGCCAAAAATATGGGTGCAGACATATAAAATTTAACGATAATAATAGTTGTTGAATAATCCAAGCAAATACGTGGCTCGTGAGTCGATAAAATTGAAAAGTCATCGAAAATGACACGTGGCAACGTGGGAATGGTCGGCCGACAACAAAACCTTAAATCCCGATTGAAATCAATTATCAAGTGTCGATTGATGATCAGATATCAATTAAATTAAATTAATCGGACATCCCCAAAAATAATTGGTGATGGCTCGCCAGAGGTTAAGCGAGCTAGATAGTAGACTTCGCGAGGCGAACTGGGCTTTGTGAGGCGAACTGGGCTTCGCGAGGCGAACTGGGCTTCGCGAGGCGAACTGGACTTCACGTAGATTTACATGAAGGCAAAGTGAAATGGCTCCGCACGCGTAGATTTACATGAAGGCTAGGCGAGATGGCCCCGCGTAGGGAACCTCGTGAAGGAGCTAGACGACAGAGTTTGCATGCATGCGTGGATGTACGTCCAAGATAAGTCGTCCGAGAAGTGGGATCAAAAATCACCGCTTGCTTGGAAATCAAGGTTCCTCGCGAGATACCTTCCATATCCGCGAGATGGCTCGCCCCTTATTAAGGATCTTGATCAAAACAGGACATTCAATCCAAAGCGATCTAGGCATATCTAAATCTTAAGATTTGATTGATTTGATTATGTTAAAATTGGCAAGTAAATCAATCAGTCAAGATTCATTGATTCGATTAAGGAAATATTATTGATTCAGAATCTTCGTTACTTGCCATAAGTGGAGGCATGTTAACACTATAAATACCCCCCTCTCATACCAAGAGGAGGGGGGCATAAACAAGGCAGCGAACTAGAGAGAGAGAGAAAAATTCCTCCGCGAGCTTAAAAGTCTCCCCAAAATTCTTGAAGAACTATCAAGCTCCCCAAATGGCTAGTTCTTCACTAAACCCAAATCCAAATCTCAAATACTCGTTACGTGATCAACGTGCGTAACCCTCAAGAACAAGTGCTTGTCACCCTTGAGTTAAACCTAAATTCGGAGATAGAATCAGAGGAATTCACAAAGATTGTAACCCGCATTCGTATTGATTAAATTAAATTATTCTTTGTACACGTGTTGTTCTGTTATTTGTTGTAGATATTTTTGTGTTTACAATGGGAGAGGGAATGAAGGTGATGAAGATGATGATAACGAGAGCATGAAAGAGCAGCAACAAAGAAAACAAGGGAAGATGCACACGCAGATGTTGGTGTTATGGATTCCATTGCTATGCATAGCCAGTAACGGCACTGATGTGCCTATTTTGAGCATCAACGAAAGGGCTGAGCTGGAGAGACTATTGGAAGAGACCATAGAGAAGTTGGCAGAAGAAGATCAAGAGCGAGTTCTATCCTTGTGGCTCCACCTTCACATATTGCTCGTCTTCTGATTGGCCCAATCTACATGCCTCTTATGCTCGCTGGTGTAACGCTTCGCGAAAGCAATTGATAACACACCATATTCATAGTTTCTTCTAATTTTCAAAATGGTGAATGAAATTTCAACAATGGAACAAATAACAACAACAAATAAAATTACAACGAATTAAGATGAAAAGACGAGAATAACATTCTATGACAACTTTGTTGAAATGATTTAACGCTGCCTCGATCAGCTACCAATACTCAGACGTCACCAATATTAAATCAAAGGTTGCCACAATGATTATGTAACACAGTACCAATGCTAACTGAACCATCAAGATCACTGCCCCATCAAAATTGATGAGGAAACCACTTAATAATTTAGACATGATGCACAAAAGTATTTGGAAATGTACTTCTTGATCTAGGTATCTAGCATGGGAAACATAAGAGATGCACGCCAAATGAGACGTATATGGCTAGGAAGAGGCACAATATTTCTAAAGATGTATTGAATGATTTCGATCCAGCGAGACTGTGTCACATCCCAAACCCGGTGTCAGTGGTTTTCAAGCACTTAACACCGAATCCGAGGCGTGAGAGGGATTGTAAAAGAAATTAAAACAAACTCAAATATATTTTCAGAAAATTGTTGAAAACAAAATGTTTACAAAAACAAAACCAATTACAAAGACAAAACATGTCTTGCGAATCTAGCTCACTCAAAACTTCCGTAACTCTTCTATACTCTCGTACACGTTAGCTAAACATCATAGTTAGACTTCTATAAAGATGTGTCGTATCTCGTACGCCTGAACAAGAATATATATGGATGAGCTTACGCTCAGTTGGGCCAAACCTCTTTAGGTTATTCTTAAATATGTCGCACAATCAAGTTATCAACCAATGTCATATATAATAACAATTCAATACATGTATGCTAATGCACTCCCTTCACTGAATTACTGGCTAATCAGTCCACACATCAAAGACAAATGAGTCTACACGTCACATACCGTGTATTTTACCAACCGGGGGTGACTCTAGATGTCTTGAATATATGATCTAACAACCAGTAATTTTCTTAACGCCAATACCTCTTTTGTTAGTCGTTTTGTTATACTCATAGTCTCCAAACATGAGATCCGATAAGATAGTTTTATCGATGTCCGCCATCGAAAGGGTATGCTTTCCCCAAATTTGTGTACGCGTGGACTACCCTGGATCTTGGACAACCTATGAGGAAACTCAACTACACAAAATGTGTCTTTCCTCTCAATCTCATTCTCACCTCTTCATAAGCACCAATCTCACAATTCCTCACAATGCATTATGCATATTAATTGAGCATCAATACTCACATTTCAATATTGAACACATGCTTTTAATGAAAAACGATAACATCGATCACATAAATCAACGGTATCATATACTTTATCGAAAACGATAACAATCAAGAATTAATCAATCAATCTCACACAAATCATCATTTCAATTATAATTTAATTATTGATTTAAAGAAAGATACCAAACATTAAGCAATTCCATACATTAAGCAATTCAACCCAAGATACATCTCGCCAACATATATACCAAACATCTAAATTTTACAATTCATCGTAGCTTCTCTGTTCTTAAAGAACCCGACTCAACCTTTATTCACCCAACTCCTCCATCTATAATTCAAGCAAAACACTAACACAATTGGACTCTACTGCTACTGCCAAGCTCACCAAAACCCAGAGACAATTAACCACCAGCTATCACTGTCGCTGCCGTCGTGAATAGTAACTTCACGGTGGTCATCCACTGCCGGAAGCCCAGCTAATTTCAAATTCTTAGATTCTTGTAATCCAACATACATATAACATCAAAATCATGCTAAGAGATCCATAACAACTGGAATTTACCAAAACAAGGATCCAAAAGGTCACCACCTCAGATGTGCAAGGCCGCACACACATCGATCCTCTACTGCCCAAAACCTAACTTCTCCAAATCCCAACCAATCTTGTATTCAATTATACAGAGAGGTAGAGCTCCATAAATTGACCAACTTTGATATCTGGGTCGAATACCGAATCTCACCGGAAAGCAAGGAAACTCGCCAGAAAACATAGAGACCTTCCTCTACTCGATTCTCCCTCCTTAGAGCTTTTCTTTGAAAACCAGTACCACAAGGATGTTTGCCAAGTCAAGGCGAAGCTACCACTACCGGCCTTGCTCACCGCCGTGGCTAGAATCGAGAACTCGCCGGCGAACCTCTCTCTCTCTCTCTCTCTCTCTCTCTCTCTCTCTCTCTCTCTTTCGATTCTCCTTCACCGAAGCTCATTTGATGAAACCAAGACCACAGGGAGGATGTGGAGGCCGAGACAAAGGCGACACTGCCATTCTTTCTCCATGTCGCCGCCGAAGGACGAAGGAGCCGCCGGGTCGACCCAGTTTAGGTGTCGATCTGATCTGAACTGATATGATCCCTTATATAAATAATCAAATCAACGGCTGAGATCTTGCGGTTTATAAAATCCAATAGTCCAAATGAAACTGCCCTAAATACTATTTTTCATTAATTTTTGGATAATACCAAACTTATAATTGGGTATTGTGAAACTGTGTTTCGGTCTGGGTATATCTCTACCATCTCTCATCTTTCTTCTTTGTCTGGGTTGGATCTAGCTTTGGGCGGCACATGTTGAGATCAACTGTATAACTGGATCCTATTCCGTTGTGCAGTTTTCCTATATCTATAAACGGGCCCTGTTGAATCCGTTCTGATCGATCTCCCATTCAAGCGTAAAGGTAGTCGCTATTCATATGAAACATACTTGTATCATAGTTCATACCTGTGAGTGAAATTATAATGGCCATCATCAGATGTCTTATAGATTGTTGGGTGCGAATAAAATCACATTTTTTTTTGAATAAAATCACTTAACGTGCGTTGTTCATGAAATTTGCAGAAATAATATCGCATCGGATGGCCTTGAAGAGACATGAATTTTATAGTACGACGAAGTCTGGAGAAGGCAAGATGTCGCGACCGCGACGTGAAATCGAAAACGAACCATACGTGGGCTCAGGAAAGCGGACGTAAGCTGATTAATTTATATTCTACCCAGCTGATTAAGTAGTGGCACCTTTGTGTGTGAATGAAAATGTGATTAAGGTTGAATAACTGAATGAACAGGTTGAACGGGGATATTGATAGTAACTGCAACTGCAATAATCCTATTTGATCATCGAATTTGAAGGTAGATTGGATAATCACTTGTTTGTATGTTTAGTATGAAACGTCCCTGTTAGTTTTATTTAAATGGAATTACACAGAGCGGAGAATTCCCGGTGGTTGTAAGGAGGGGGAAACATTGAACAATTTCGGTGGTAGTGAATCTTCAATTGTCACCGAATACGACATGAAATAGTTCAACAAGTTGTTTCACGAATTTCCAATGAGAGAATTATTCTTATTATTGAAATGGGTTTTGGATCAGTTCACAACTTCCTATGTGGTAAGCTGAAACTGTCACTATGTGAAATGCTATTGAATAATTTTTATGTGAAGACCCACACGATTGAGATACACATACAACACATGTTTATTACTGATAAAGACTTTGACCATTTATTGGGGCTCAGGTGCCGCGGCACGAAAGTTGACATTGAACACGTAACTGGTGGTCGTGATGCCGTGAATTTGAAACTCCTAAAATAAACTCCTGAAATTTCAACTTCGCAAAAACCAATAATAATTTTCATAAATAATCATTTACTAAATCCGAAAATATTACAAGGAAATTGATATGAAAATCTAGAGTATTACAATCTACCCCCCTTAAAGGAACTTCGCCCCGAAATTCAAGGATACTAATCCACAAACATCTCTAGAGGGAGGAGAGGAGTAAGACTCACCTAACTCTCGCCCCGCTGTCGAAATCACCGGTTTTCCGGTGAGACAGCAGCAGCTCCGCCGCTCCATAGCGGCTTCTAGGCGGCAAGATGGCAAGCAGGACTGCTCCAGAAATGGAGAGGACGTCTGTGGGAGTCGAACAAGACCGACGACACCCAAAACGGTGGCCGGACGAAGGAGAAATCAACCGGAGAAAAAGAGAGTGTGGGAGGGTCGGGAGAGAGGAGAGAGAGACCCAAACTGGGCTGCTGCAAATTTAGGGTTTCCAAAAATAACACCCATACATTAATCTACCTATACACTTTCCAAAACCGGAAACTAATTTCCTCTGATCATAACTTTCTCATATGACATCTGATTTGCGCGCGCCATATGTCTACGAACTCGTATCACCAAACTCTACAACTTTTATGAAGAAAGTTTTTGCAAATAACTTACAGAAAATAAAATGAACTTTTGGCCACCTAAAACAAGCACCTTAAAATAAACTCCTGAAACTTCAACTTCGCATAAACCAATAATAATTTTCATAAATAACCTTTCAGTAAATCCGGAAATAATACAAGGAAATTGATATGAAAATCTAGGGCAGCTCGGCAGGAGGCGCGCCGTCATCGGAGCCGTCCGATGGAGAACGGAGGGTCATCTGCACTTTAAGCCGAGTGCGGATGTCCGCACCAGAACGGGCCTATATATATATATAGGCTTTCTTGGCTAAGGATATCCTTATTTATTCTTACGGTGCGGATTTCCACTTTAGACTCACTTTTCAATCGAATTTTCACATCTCCACCATTTAATCTTTAGATACTAATGTGTAGATTATCTCTGCAAAATATCAGCCAATTTGGTTATCATTAAGGTACTCAAAACTACGTTTTTCTGTTATAAACATGAATGGTTCAAGTTCGACAGAATTATATTTATCTATTGGTTTAATCGAATTTGAGTACCTTAATGATAACCAAATTAGCTGAAATTTTGCAGAGATGATCTATATATTAGTATCTAAAGACTAAATGGTGGAGATGTGAAAATTCGATTGAAAAATATGTCTAAAGTGGAAATCCGTACCGTAAGAATAAATAAGGACATCCTTAGCCAAGAAAACCTGTATATATATATACACATACACACACACATACATGACCCTTCCACTAAGGGATCCCTTTTTTTGGCATATATAAAGGATGGGGGATTACACCAACTTTTCGATCACAAAATCACATCTCCACCGTTCAATATGTAGTTTTATATGAGTAGATCACTTTTGTAAATTTTTCAAAAATTTTGGTGATCATTAAGGCCTTCAAAACTACAATTTATAATTATAAGCATGAACGGTTCAGATTTGGCAGATTTGGTTCGTTCATTGATTTAATCTTATTCGACACCTTAATGATCACCAAATTGACTGAAAATTTGCAGAATTGATCTATATATAAGGACCAACAAACTGAACGGTGGAGATTCAAAAAAATAATTGAAAAGTTGGTGTAATCCCTCATCCCTCATATATGTCAAAAAAAAAGGATCCCTTAGTGTGATATATATATAGACACACACACACAGTTCCTACACTCACTTTTTTCATCATATTTCCACATCTCTATTGTTCAGATTATTGATATTAATGTATAGATCATTCATACAAAATTTCATCAAGATTGATGATCGTTTGGGTACTGAATTAGATTAAATCAATGAACGAACCATAAATTTGTCTAACCAGAACTGTTTGTGTAAATAACAATTACGAAAACCCAAACGATCATCAAATTAGATGAAACTTTACATAAGTAATCTATGTATTATGTTCTACAAACTGAACGGTGGAGATGTGGAAATATGACGAAAAAGTGAGTCAAATAAGGAACTTCACACTTTAATTTCCGAGCGAAGCTTTGCTCTAGATAGGGTTGAGGGAAAGTTTAAGTCGCTAAAAGACTAAATTTAAGTTACCAAAAAAGGAAAAATGGTGTATGGATTTCAATTTGAGGTGTGTGGATTTCACAACCCTTTCTTTAACTCATCTAATCATGGTTAACAATATAAATCTAATTTTTTTTTAAATTTAAATTTGTAAGATTGGGTATCGGTTTTAAGGTGTAGGGTTTAGGGTTTTAAAGTTTGGGGTTTGGGGTTTAGGGCTTATTTTTTTAGGGATATGAAATCCACACACCCCAAATTGAAATCCACACACCCCTTTTCCTTTTTTGGTTAACACATTCACAAAAAGACAAAGTTTGAGTTACTAAAACACAAAATTTAAGTTAACAAAAAGGAAAAAGAGTGTGTAGATTTTAATTTGGGGTGGTGTGGATTTAACGTCCCTTCTTTTATCATGATTAGACATAGTTAAGTAAAACCCTAAAAACTTAAACCCTAAACCTTAAACCCTAAATGCCCAACCTCTCAAATTTAAATTGAATAAATTATTTATATTGTTAACCATGGTTAGGTGAGTTAAAGAAAATGGACATGTGTCACGCATTTAAGTGTGTGGGGATGAAGATGATAAAGTAAAGATGTGGAGCAAATTTGTATCCTAGGAAAAAATGTATATTACAACACACAATGTATGTCGTCAAAGACAAGTTTACGACACAAAAATAAGTGTTGTTAAAGATCATGTCATAAAAGATAAATTTTCCTTGCAACATACATTAAGTGTGTCATAAAAGAGATGTATGTTACATCACTTTCTTGTAGATCATTAAATATGAGAAATAGCCTGATATTTCATTCGAAAATGAATATTGGATTTGAGCATGATGATATCTGAGGTTATCTGTTACATGATTTCTAGTTCATTAGTAAGACCAACAATCAATGTTTATAGTCTAAGAATATATCTGGATGTCATTGATTCCAACCTACAACCTACTTGCAGTATGTTTCTACCCATATACTATATTTATGTCTACATTTTAGACAAATTAACATTTAGCAACTATACGTTATGTTGTATCTGTTTATTAGTGACTTTTTATTAATGATCTTTTTTCCTTTGACTACTAAGGTGGTAAGGTGGAAAAACTTAGTCCTGGTGTTTTTTATGTTAAGAACAGTCACTAGTCACTTTTGTTTCACTGTCTTTTAGAGTTAAAACGTCAACAAAATTGATTGATTACTTGGAAATTCTCTTTGCAGGTCATCAAAGTAATAAAGTGGTCACTTTATGCAAGAGAGGAGATTTTGTTTGAGAGCAAATGCTAGAAGAAGCTTGTTGGAGAAAATAAGAGAGAGCACAAGAGAAATGATTGAGGAGCAAGAAGCAAATCGTGGCTGCTTATTCAATTCAGGATGTGATGCAGAGCACTGATCGTGCATGGTTGTAGGTCTGTACACAAACAAAAACGTGAAAATATATCAGAACTTTATTTATTTTTAATTAGTATCAATTATTGATTTCGTCCTCTTTTCAATGTTAATCAAGAACAGAAGCCTAACAGTGACATATAATCTTGTTATGTTTTGTGGTTGTGGCCTTGTGTTTTCCATCATCACTCGGCTTTTTGGAATTAATGTTGATGGAATGCCTGGAGACCATATGCATTTGTCCTATTTTCAGTCATACTCGTATTTATTGGAATCATGTTAATGTTACTTGGGTTACTTTACCTTTAGTTGAAAGAGCCTATTACTGAAGAGCAAGTTAAAGTTAGAAAGTTGAAGCTTCAAGAGTTGGTTCAGATGTTTCATCACGAGGCAAAGACTCATGCCCTTGGTTCGTAAAAATGTGGCTCCGATTAATTTACCCCCAACAATGGGAGATGCCAAGTTATGTTGCTTTGGTTTTAGCATGGTACGATACATAACTTTAAATTATTGTATGAGCTAGATCTATTAGGTATCATGTTGGAAACCATTACAAGTACTCTACATTAAGGATGAAAATTTAGAAAGTGTTAAACATTTAAAAATGTCTAACATAAGATTTTAGAAAGCGTTTTCTTAAAGGATGAGGCCAACTCTAAAATCATAGTTATCACTAGAGGGAGCAATCATCGAGACCCCTCAAAAGTTCATGACGATCATGACCAATAGCAAAACGAAATGAAGTTAAACTAAGTAACAAACTCTTAAATGTTTTGATCCCCCATACTTTTTTTGTTTTACATTTGTGGTACTTTTATTTCACTTTTTTAAAAGGAGTAATGCTACACACACCATAATATTTTACAAAATATGAATCCAAATGATGTGGCGGAAGCCAGCTCACCTCTTTTATTTATCAATATTAATGACATAGATCTGACTAATTCGAAAGAGAAATTTCTTGAATTATTTTATTAAAAAAAAGAAAGTGAATTAAGAACCATGTTATATGATTTATATGCACACAAAAAAAAATCCTGATTCCCATTTAAATCCTATATATCACCATCGATTTGATCGATCAATCTATGGTGGTCTTTTAAAGGTAATTTACCATTGGTTTACTTACGGTATTCAACTAGATATCAACTGATGCTAATACCAGTAACCAACCCCATGAATCCTAACTTATCTTACGAATTGTATGTATCAAATTGTATCTGATATCCATGAACAAGATCCCCCGGGTATGAAGATGTGAATAACTCCAACTCGATTGGACTTGGACCAAATCTCCAATTAATCATGAAACGGGAATTAATCATACCAATTCATATTGTTACAATTCTTTATAATTGAAATCCTCAAACACAAGGAACACAAGTGAAATTGTTGTCAGATTGAAGTTTTGCTGAAGAGAAGTAAACTCTATTTGGAAATTTGTAACGACACAACAGAAAAATAATAATATATGATGTAATGAATTTTGTGAATTTTATTTTTGATTTGATGAAAAACAGTTTAATAATAGTTCATGATGGAAAATATTAGGTTTAAACGGATGATGTGGCACATTCCACATCATTTGGTATATGATTTTTGTATAACTTTTTGGTGTCTTTAGTGTTTTTCTTTCGAAATTAGTGTGAGATTGCTACTCCAGCTAGAGACTTTGAAGGTAGAAACTTAATTTTGAGTTAGAAATTTGTAATGTTTTGTAAGTTTGTTGATTTGGGCTAGTTGTGGTTGTGGATGAAGTGTTGGATTAGTTGATCAAATCAGTTAAGTGTAGAAGTTGAGTTATGAGCTCATTTGTGTGTTTCTTAAATTGAGGTTGTGAGCGTATGAGAAGTCTAATAAGAAGTTGATTTTAGAAGTGTTGGGTGTGCATGGTAAAATCTAGTTAAAAAACTATGCCACAAAGTTGGTAAAATAGAGTAAGTAAGATATCAGGTGCTCTTAGTAAATAAGTAGTATGCCAAATATCGTATGACAAACTAAGTCAACGTTGAACAATTTTGATTAAGTCGTAATTCAAGCAAAGTGGATGTTAATCGAGGAAATTTATCAAGCTAAGTTGATTCTGATGAATTTAATCTTCATTCATTTAATGTATAGCTAGTTTCTTCTTAGAAATGCAGTAGCTTCATCCTTATCAATACTTCTTGTTGGGTGTTCATATTTCTTGAAGACTACATGAAGGTACACAAGCCAAAAGCCGTAAAATTAAAATGGCATGTGACCTGTTGGAACTATCCCTAAGTGGTGGACTGAAACTCAAGGTGGATTGAAGCTACAACAAAGACACATGGCAAGGAAGAGTTGGGGTAGTTATCAGAGATGAATATGGTATGTTCTTAATGTCAAACAACGACAAGCGTGGCCTGTGGATCATCTTTGTACCGATATTGTCCCAACTGTTACCTTTAAGGTGTTAGGTTTTAATCACAAAAGGCCTCGGTACAATTAGGAATGATCCACCCACTTATGAATTATATTTTATTTGTCACTTTTCCAATGTGAGATCTTTACTCTCCAACACTCCTCCTCACGTGCAACCTAACTTTTAGGTCTGCACGTGAAACTGATTAACAAACTGAACCTGGGCCCCCTGACAACCGAAAGAACCTCAAACTTCCCATGATAATGAAAAGAACCCTAAACTCGAAAAAACCAAACCAGGGCCATGACCCCTGAAAGAACCAACCCGGGCTCATTAGAGACGCAACTGAAGAGGGACTCACTCTGATACCATGTCAAACAACGACAAGCGTGACCTGTGGATCATCCTTGTACTTGTACTGTTCCAACTTAACCACCTTTAAAATGTTGGTTTTTAATCACAAAAAGTCTCGGTACAATTAAAGAATAATTCGTCCACTTATAAGTTATATTTTATTTGTCACTTTTCTAATGTAGGATCTCTCCTCTCCAACACTTAACATGCATATATTGCTCAGCCTTATTCCTTTGCTATATCTGGATTACATAAGGAATTTAAAGCAATAAGAGTTGGTCTTCAATTGGTGATACACTAAGGTGTGATCAATGTTGATGTGATCAAGCTGTGTTGTGAGAGAACTTTTAAGGTGGAAGACTTCTCAGTGGTCATTGAGGATTATTAAGCTTGCTTAAGGGCTATTCGGTCAGTAAATCGTGAAGGAAATGGTGTAGCTCATAAATTAGCGCACCTTGTTAGTTTAGATTTCTTAGATGAGTGTTAGTTAAAGAGACACCTGCCACTGTCCAAGATGTTCTCTATGTGGATTCTTGTGTAAGTACTAGATGTGAGGGTTACTACTCCCCCCCCCACCCCCCCCCCCCCCCCCCCCCCCCCCCCGCGATGTTAACAACCCCTACACAAGATCTTGTCTTGTATGTGGCGGTTGAGTTTAACTTGATGCAAACAGATATTTGGTCCCAACACATGCTCAAGTAGGAAGACTAGAATTAGTTGAACATAACATACAAGTAGACTTTAAGACTGAGAGAAAGAACAAGGGGACACGCAGTAAAACCTTCTTATATATTTTCCATCGCCTTGACAAATTAAAAGAAGATTAATATAATATACAAGCCTGTGAGTTGAACTAAAAAGATTTAGTGTCCCTTTGCTACTTTTCCTGAAACATATTTCAGCTGTCCTCATACACTATTAGTTCCAGCTTCGATCCTCTGCACATGCTTCAAACAAGTCTTTGGCACCTTCCAGGCTTCAAAAAATTATACTTTCAGCGGAGTGAAACCCAAACTTCCCATATTTCTTTCCTGATTATTACTGTTCATCCTTTGTTGATACATATGGGGTAGATGGGTCTACACTTTTCATCTTCTCCTCTACATCTTGTGATTTAACCGGAAATCCATTCTTTGTGTCTAAGTTACCATGTGAAACTTCTTCGCCTTCTGTATGCCCAGACCGTTGTAGTTCACTGTCATGCTCTTCTTCCTTCACTTCTCCCTGCAATGTCGAGATGTAAGAGGCACCTACCCGGTTTACCTCCCATGAATTCTCTTCCGATGAAGTTGATAAAATGGATGAGGGGTCATCAATTAAGTCAGCAACTCTCACCTTGTCAAGCAAACGCCCATTAGCAACACAGTGTACAGACACATGACTAAAATATATATTTTAACTCATCTCACATTATACAATATATACACATATATCATCCTACTCCATGCCAAAATTCATAGATTAAAATGCAGTGATCTACTCAAATTCAAAGACAACATGGTACTTCATGTGGCTCAAGTTGGCACTGCAACAATTTTAAATCTGTTTTTGGTCTGACCAAAGATACAATCCCAAATCTTCAGTGATTATACAAGAATACAATAAGAATGACGGGACTGAGTTCATGTTAGTAGAACAAATGGATAATTCACATCAGTTTGAATTCTAATACTAACAAGAGAAAAAACAAGAATAAAATTTTGTGAATGGTATGTTCAGTAAATATTTAGTGTCCCTTTGGTTTCAACAGCCCAGTTCATAATCAAACCCATCTTAAAGTAATTTCAGTGAAAATATTATGCACTTGCAAGTACCTGCAATGGCTTCAAATTATCCAAGTCTTGCTCATCCGTTTTCTCAACTGCGTCTTGAGCTTGCAGCTCCATGGAATCACGAACAATTTGACGAAGAAAGTTCACATCATCAGACATGACACCAAACCCTTTTAAAAGCTTAGACCCCAACTGCAAACTAGTCTGCATGATGTAAAATATCCAGTGAGCTGGTGTCAGTCATGTTATAAACATTTTAAGGTCATGTGTTCAATATTTCAAACAAAAGAATCAATTAGTGTCATACCTCCGCACTCTCCATAATGGCATCTGTTGCACCTGCTTTTTTAAGATCCAAAAGGTGCTTCAAGTCCAGAGCTCTGGCATAAATAGGGATCTGCCATCAATAATTACGTGAATTTACCAAACAACCCAACCAGGAAAAGAATAGCAAAGGAGTTCAGAGCTAGAAATGTAAACTTTAGTCTAGCTAGGTACCTAATGGCAGGAATTTAGCCTTCACAGACTAGATCAAACGGAGTCTCAAATTGAATTGGATGCCAACAACTCATGGTACTATAATGCCCCTCAAATCGGCATAATTTTACCATGAGCAAAATTAATAATGTAGCTAAATTGATCAGCAATAGTTTGTCTAGAAAACAAAAAACCTGTTCCTACATGTAATATTAACCCAAACCCTATACTTTGGATATAAGATTGTATTGCAGAGGCTTTACCACGTGGGCTAAAATCTAAAGTAATTTGATTAAAGTCAGTGAGAGAGGGAGATGATGAGGTTGAGCGAGGGGAAGAAGTCTTTTAGATCTATGTGTCATGATCAGTTAGAGTTCTTAGGTGGGAATATTTAAAAACCAACAAATGATAAGAATAAACAAATGAAGAAGACCAAAAACAATAAATCTCTAGAGTCTCATAACTGAATTGATATCCTAGAAAGGAAATGAACACAACTCCATGATAAGTACGGTACAAATCTGAACAATGGCCAATGTCATGGATCATAGGTATGAAAACATGTTTGATAATACAAGAATGCTTAAAAGTAGGCTTCAGAGAACATTTTATTTCCTTTTGCAAACCCAATAAATTTCAGTCCTCTAGTTGTTCTAGACAATGACATTTCTGTCTATAAATGTTATAGTGGACAAACACAGATATATATATATATATATACAGCCCCCTTCCATTGAGGGATCCCTATTTTTGGCCACTTTCTAGGGATAAGGCATTACACCACTTCCCAATTGAATTTTTACATCTCCACCGTTCATATCTTAGGTCTATATGAGTAGATCACCTCTACAAAATTTCATATGATTTGGTGATCGTTAAGACTTTCAAAACTTTGATTTAGTTTTAATGATTTTGAACGGTCCAGCTTATGTCAAACTAAACCCGTTGAAGGTCATTAAAACTAAATTGAATTTTTGAAAGCCTTAATGATCACCAAATCATATGAAATTTTGTAGAGGTGATCTACTCATATAGACCTAAGATATGAACGGTGGAGATGTAAAATTATAATCGGGAAGTTGGTGTAATGCCCTATCCCTATAAATGGCTTAAAATAGGGATCCCTCATTGGAAGGGCCCTGTATCTATATATATATATATATAGATATATATAGATATATATATATATATATATATATAGATATAGAGCTGTTCAGAAGCAGACACCCGCACTGGGCTTAAAGTGCGGACGTGTGCCTCTGATCCGGCCTATATATATATAGTCTTTTTCAAGTAAGGACCTCCTTACCTTAGTTAAGGTACGGATTTCCTTAATTTGACCTACTTTTCAATCATATTTTCTCATCATAGCCGTTCAGTATTTAGATTTACATGATTAGATCATCTATGCAAATTTTCTACTACTTTGGTTATCGTTAAGGTATCGAAAATGTATTAAATCAATGAACAAACCAAATCTATTCATCTTCAACCGTACGTTCTTGTAATTCTAAATCACAGTTTTGAATGCCTTAACGATTATCAATTTGGCTGGAAATATGTAGAGATTATCTACTCATATATACCTAGATACTGAACGGTTAAGATGAGAAAATGTGATCGAAAAGTGGGTCGAATAAAGAAATCCGTACCTTAGCTAAGGTAAGGAGATCCTTACCTGATCAACATTGTCTATATATATATATATATATATAGAGAGAGAGAGAGAGAGAGAGAGAGAGAGAGATCTTACTGACGGGAAAGCAAGTCGAAGCCGTTGAACGGCATCAATTGTTTTCTGCCTTGCAGTGTACATAACCAGGACAGCTTTTGGGAGAGATATACCGGCAGATTGTAAAACATCAGGACGTGATCCATCCCCGTAAAGAATTGGAAATCCTTGCTTTCTAGACGCCTGTAAATGCAATGGTGAAAGATGAAAACTTTTTCATAAAAAACTATATCTGCAAGTTGAAACCCAATATTACAATGCAATGAAAAGTCCAGTCATTAAAAGATTAGGCAGTATTGCAGTATGCCATTGTCTTCCAGAAATTAATTACTTCAGAAGAAGATTGCACGCAGAACTTAAATCATCAACTGTTTATCTCAAAGAGAAGAGCCTCTAATAATTACTGCTAAAAACTGATGAACCATCCTATGGCTATAGTAAGATAATGTGCCCCACTACCATGACAAACAGATTTCCCAGACAACACAATTATATCTAGATGAGGAGGTGCCTCAAGCAATGGGTTCATGTAGCTTTCAATATTTTTTACCTCTTTGGTGTCATTTAGCTCCTGGACAGTGTACGATGCAAGTCATCCAACCTCTATTGGTATGAAGGTATTGTGATGAGCTCCCTTATCTCTTTTATACTATCTAATTAGTTTAACATTTGCAGAACCTATTACTCAAGTATGGACACTAAAAAAACTCAACTTTGTGGCAGTTATTTCCTTATCAGGGTATGTTTAAGGCCATGTAGTATTTATTTGTTTAAGTAATATATATTACATTCTACCTGACAATAAATCTTTCCACTGTTCTGACTTCTGATCAAATATCCAGACTATTTTCAATTCAAACAAAGGAATTTAATAATGAATTTTTTTTTAGATGAAAATTTGATAGCTACAGTTTGGGATATTTTAGGTCAAAGGTAGCAGTTTTCAAATAATTTTCATTCATGAGAATCAACTCATCTCCAAGACTGGAAGCAACATAAGAAAATTTTCATTGACCTTCACGACAGATGGATCAAGATCAAAAGCTACATAGGGCCATCCTAGAGCGTCTCCATCTATTCCTGAAGCCAATGGAGTGGACAAGAAATTGGCAAGGACCTACAGAGAGTTAGAAAGAGAGATGAGTGAGAGAGAGAGAGAGTCAAAGGTATTTAAAGTTGACACGAGAACTAATAGCTCAAAAAAATCGTATCTAGCAGCAAGATATAACCTTACCTGGCCCATTTGTCCAAATCCAAGAATAACAACAGGTTCACTTGAATTGAAATTCACCACATCAGGAACTTTCTGTAACATTGTTTTAGATAGATTCAGGCAAATAATTGAGCTGAAGATATGGGAATATAATAACAATAACTAATTCAACAGAGTTTGAACGTTGTATTAATGTTTGTTCTTTCAGAAAATACAAGAAAGAAGGAAGCAAAAAAGTTCAGGTTCTACTAATTGAACAGAGTTTGAAGGTTGCACTAATCTGAAAAGGATCGAGTTATGAAAGCATGCAAGGGTGTCAAGAGTTCAGGTTCTTATAAAAGTTCAAATGATTACATTACGACCTCTGAGTTGTATAGCAGAGTCTATTCATGTTATTCAATTGGTATGCATCAAGTTTGTCTATCCATGACATACATTATGTACTGTAGAACTTCCCTTAATGGAATGGGCTCGCTATGTTGCATACAGCCATTTTGTATACAACTCTCTTAATAAAGTAAATTATAAAGCAACTTACATCCTCTGCTTCAAAATTTTCATCAATAAATGCAGCCGCTCTTCTTCCAGCTTCATTAAGCAATGGGGTTAATGCCATTGACAGGACAACAACAATAATGAGCAACTTGTTAAGCTCAAGTGGTAGCACACCAAGCCTGTTTTCAACAAATTTGCATATTGTTACAACAAATGCAAAACCACAAATACTTGGTCACACAAATTTCTGCATTTAGTGTAAAAGATGAATTGTGAGTAGGACTTACCTGTTTGCAAGAGAAAAGACTACAAAGCCAAACTCCCCTCCTTGAGACAAAAGCAATCCTATTCTTACACTTTCTTGTAAAGTGAGTCCAACACGGGGGCCTATGGCTGTTATGATCAGCGTCTTGATGACTATCAAACCTGCCAAGAGCGAAAGCACATTCGGCCACTCTCGGAAAAGAAGCTGCATATATATAAAAAAAAATATATGTATAAAAGAAAGTGCCGACAGATTAGATTTCTGAATTCCTTCTCAAAAAAAAGATTTCTGAATTATCTGCTTGTTCACGAATAAAAAATCTTGTCAATGAAATTATGATAACCGAAAACTCGAAACATGCAGCAAATCAAATTCAAAAACTGGTTTTCTGAACAAGTTGCCTGAAATTGAATCATCAAATAATGTTATAATAGAAGAATACTGCACCAAATAAAACATTACAGTACCTGCGTGTCAATGGACGTCCCTGTAGTTACAAAAAATAACCCCAGAAGTAGGCCTCGAAATGGCCTTATATCAGCTTCAATTTGTGTCCTGAAATTTGTTTCTGCTAGCAGTGCTCCGGCCAAAAATGCTCCAAGCTGCATCAAGCAATGAAATTCAACTATTACAAAAAAAAAAAACTCCAGGATTTAATCCCAAATACTCTCCGTCTTCAGAAAATATATCAACCGTGTCACTGAACCCCAATTTCTGAGTGAGAAGAGAAGTCCCTGCCACCGTTAGCAAGCAAAGAGCAACAAATGCCTCTGAGCTCCTTGCTTCTGCCACAAACTGATTGTACAAACTAAAATTTAGGGCCAACAATAATATAAAAATATTCATGAGCTTAAAACCTATATTTATATCACAAACCTCAAAAATTCGCCTAAGAACTAATTTCCCTCCAAGGGAAAGAAGCCCCAGCCCACCTAGAGCTTTTAAACTCTCCTTCAAAAGCATTGGCCATATACTTTCCTCCGCTATGTTCTGCAGAAGAGTGACAGAATACTAAAATAAGGAATTTGATGGCATAGAGAGGAAAGGAATGGTGTAGTTCATAAACTTCGACAAAAAACAGAAAAAGAAAAAGAAAAAGAAACATCAACTCTGACTCTGCACTCTACAGAAACTGCTGCAAAGAAACACAAGATGTTACTCTCTGTAATAGTGATATAAACTTTTTCCCTTACTTTGCTTAAAAAAATCTAGCATTCCTTTCTTATCATAAAATGCAAAAATCGCAATCACACCAGCTTTCAAGGAAAACCTTTGCCCTCTCAAAAGAAAACTGCTTCAACTATTTATATCTATTAAGAGTTTAATGAAATCAAAGATGATTTGCCACCCTCATAATGTTGCTCAACAACCAAAACTAGTCACATTTACAAGACTGTATACTCAAAAATAATTGACTTGCAACTTTCAAGTTAAGATTGAGAGACTAAATGATTGTATCATGTACCTGGCTTTCCAGCACTGGAAGTATGACTAAGAGAGGTACAACTGCTATATCCTGCAAATATCAAGCAGTGGGGGATCGAAATGTTATTGACATTATATTCTCGTTGTATAATCCACATGGAGAATCAAGTATGGTAAGGAAACGGATTACGCCACTAAACATAACATATCACTGAAACCATAAAACAAAAACAAAACAAAAATATAAAGGCAACCCTGAATGAGGTTTTGGAATAGAACCTGTAAAAGAAGTATCCCAAGAGTTGCTGAACCAAATCTTGTAGGGAGTTCACCTTTCTCTGCAAGTAGCTATATATTATGCTACGTAAGCTCTACAAAACTATATCAAATATCATTTTAAATATGATACCCATAAATCAATGACTATAATATGAGTGATGAAATGAGGACTAGTTTTATTAATTGCAATTCGAATAGTTCCATGGTTTCCAGGAAAATATTAATTAGAAGACCTGTGCTAATCAGAAAATGGAAAGAAATGAAGAATCTCTCGAATATATACTGTGATTACTGTCTAAGATTCTGAATTGCTAAGAACTGAATACTGAGCACTCCCAAAATCATCTGAGTCGGTGAACTTAGATCCTGTGGTGTTCAAATGCCTTGCTATGAAGCCCAATGAAGTGGTAGCCCAACTTAACATCAAGACCTATGCACAATAGAAGTCATCTGTGTCTTCGTTTTGAAGAACTGGAAGCGTTAGAATCCATTAGAGAAGAGAAGACCAGCTACATCCACAAACAAGGATTTATAGCCCGAATTTATGTGTGCAGGAACATAAGATTCATAGCTATGGCATCATTTTTCCGCTTCCTTCATATAAACTAGCCTCCTGGCAGGAGCTGGTAAGTTAGCTCTTCTAATTAGGGAGAAAAGTATAGTTGGGGAGCAAAATTCGGTCCAAGTCTAGATGTTTTAGATTTAAAATAATGTTTGTATGTCTATTGGACTATCTTATTATTGTTTGGTCACTAGATGGTAAAGCAGCATGCTACCAAAGCTTGACAACAAAACCTCAGGTTTAAGTTCATATCCTTGACAACAAAAACTCAGGTTCAAGTTCATATCAGTAGACCATGAACAAGGTATTGAGACTTGAAGCGACTTGCATAGCAACTAAATCATTTTTGAAATCAGCAAACCATATATACTGGTTCCAATTACCGCTGATAAGAAACTTCAATCAAGCAGTACTTTATTAAAGCTTGGGTAAGTACTTCGGAACAAAAAAAGACTTATCCAAGTGCACTATACTAGCTTAGCAAAAGAAAAGGAAACACATAAATGGTCACTTTAACTAGTATGGCACCAGTTAATTACAGTATCTGTAGAGATAACAGCTATTCAATTTCTTGAATGGAAAATGAGTATATGCATTATCTTATTTAAATTTTAAAGTACCTGCAGTACAAAAGCTGAAGAAGATAGAGATAGAGCAGCACCAATCACTACTGCTTCATCAATGCTTCTGATATTGACCTATTAACAAAAGAGTATGGCTAAGAAATTAAAGATAGCTGGGATAGAAGAGTTTCAGTTGCTGCGACTGCAGTTGGAAACAGTAAAGGAGAGACTGTTTAAGACAAGTACAACATTTTTGAATATATCTAGAACAGCACTATGAGTGATAACATTAAGTTGCAAATTCACCGTTAATCAGATAAAAGAAGACAAACAAATGTCAGCACTACATCCAAAGTGAACGCAATTTGATAAACTGGGTTCCGAATTAACAACATAAAGAATGATGATGTCAGGTAGATAAAAATGTAGCATCAGTAACAAAAGTCAAAAGTATTCTATGAGACAGAGTTCTCACCAGATCAGGCCGTGAGTTAAAGAGGAACGTCAAAATTTGTGTTCCAATAGCCCCGTTAGGAGGAAGTTCAAACGCTGTGAAAGCAAGAGTAGATAATACGACCTTCAAGCAGGGAATAAAAAGAAAAAGATTAGTCCAAGCAGCCCTTTCTAGAATGATCACTTCTATGGAAGATACAAACAAGGAGCAATTATAGGACTACATAAGTAAAAGTGGCAAAGGCAAGATGTACTATACTTTTTTAATCAAAATAAAATGTTACTCAGGAGCTGAAACGGCATTTCTATTTCTAATGACTGAGAAGTAAAGAATCCTTTGTTGGCTCACAAGAAAAAGGTGTTTTGTAGGTCTGACTCATGACGAGGGATAGAAGTACAGTGCTAGAAAGATTCTGTGCATTGTCCATTAATGCCTACCTGATGCTTTATTTTTTTCACTACTTTCCTATGAACAAAGGCACTCACCTGGTAATGGGAGAGAGAGAGAGAGAGAGAGAGAGAGAGACGTAGAGAGATACATAGAGACAGAGACAGGTATATCAAAGAAAGAAATTCGTAGAAAAAGTGATATAGATTATAACTAACTAACTTTTCACCAATACAAATAACTGGAATTTACATCAAACATCGATTCTACTGAATTAGGTGTATCAAACGAATCTGATATTGAAATGCAACCTCTATTCATCCAGCTTGTTTTACAACTTACTGAGAAAAATAGGAATGGAAAACCAAATTTTCAAGCTTCTGAATTATTCATTTCAAGAGCACAAGCATAGCCTTAAAGGAGCTCATAAACTAACTTCCAAAATCAAAATTTTGAAGTTACACATGTGCAAATTATAAAAATTTGATGCCTTGAATAATCCAGTTAGAGTTTCACACTTATGGTCCATAATATCGGATACATATGCAGCATTAATTTATAGAACTACTTAGCTGCTAGAACCGTAAATATTTCCTTCTGTAAACAAATTACCTGAGTTAATCCCATACCGAAGGCAAATTTTGCAAGAGCCTTTAGACGTGAAAATGAAAGCTCTAATCCCATCTCAAATAGCTGAAATGGAAAGCGAAATGTAAAAGTTATATAAGAACATGATGAAAGAAATATAATCTTCTCAAGTAAATCTGTTGTTTTTATTTTTTTTATTTTAGCAGAGTATTCAGAATCTGAAACAAACCAACAACAAAGAAACAAAGGGAAGTACGCAAATATAATTATTATTGATGATTTGCAGTATACTTAAACATGATACAGATACAAAACAACATTGGCAAAGATATACAATTCGCTTACCAGAAAAAGAATCCCCCATTCTGACAAAACTTTGACATCTGTGAGATTTCGTATCAAGCCAAACTGATTGAGTACAATCCCCGCGAAGAAGAAACCGAGTATCTGAAAACCATTATACATGATATATGTCATAAGAAGCTATCTCCTGTAAGCGACAACATTGGTCTACGAAAGTATGGATTAAACGAGTTAAACCGAGGAATACAGATCTGTGAAACTACCCAGCAATATATAAACACTCATTTCCTTTCCAAATGCCAACCCATATTTCTGAAGACAATTAAAATATCGGAAAAATAAATAAAGATGGTTGATACCACAGTACTCTTACAGGGCTAGCTTTGATGATCTTGAATGCAGGAACAACAAGAACAGTCACAGCTAAGAACGTCAAAGTATCAAATCCTAAATCATTTATGACATCAACAGCGCTGGCAACATCAAGTGTTGCACATATCCTCCATCTTGCTGAATGGCCTGGTCTATGGTTTGAGAAATAAAGTCCTCGCCACCAATATACAGAAGAAATTGACAAAGAATTGCCTTGAATGAGACTTTTTGCAACAAAAGGACTATGTCTTGTCTTGTACTTATTGGCATATGACAACGAGCGCACTTGGTGATTACTAAAATAAGGACTGAACAATTGCCCACAGAACCGTGATGTGCCTGTGGAGCAAGCCATAAATGAGCTCTTCTGTTTGATAATGTCGTATCCCTGCAAAGAATCAGCCAGTGTAGTATAGTCATTCTTTACTCTTCTGATGAGGATGTGGACACAAAAACGAAAATTTGAATTGGTAGTTACCTCCAGTATCAAGATGTAGATAAAAGGAAGACTACAGAAAGCAATGACTTTGTATCTGATTCTAAACTCTAAACCCTTGGACAGTTCAATACTTTAGTTCCATGTGGGGTTTTAAAAACGTTGAGAAAAAACATTTAAAAGGAACAGGCGAAATTCATATGAATTTCCAGTTGTAGTTAATTAGTTTGCTCAAATGCTATCAACTGTTCTTTTCTATAAAAAAATTAAAAAAATATGAAAATCAAAATATCAATTGTTCGACAGATGAACCCCAGCAGAAACACTATTTCTTGTTCCATCAGCGGGGGACAATTGGTATATGTGGGATCATATTATCCAATGTTCTTATTTTTCTTTTTTGTTTTTGGCAAAGAGAGAATTCCTTATAAATGAAATTCATAGAAAATTTGCTCCACATATATGAATAACAATTGCTTCCCTTGAACATATAGAATTGTCTGCAGAGGCTTAATTTAGTAACATTGACATGAAGAACATGCAGCTCTTTTCCTTTTTTCATTGGTACCGAATACAATCAATCCCCCTAACTTAAATTCACAAATAAAGAAATGAACAGCAAAGTGTTTGGCAATTCGAGAAATGAAAACAGTAAGTGATATTAAACATTGGATGGGGAATATATGAAGAAACATAGAAATGGATAATGAATGTGAGGTTTACCTTATAGCTTCCGAAACAAGTCACTGACTCCAACATAGTGCTGAGGGTGATGCAACAAGAAAACCCACATTGAAAAACTCACAAACACTTGTTCTTCTTACAAAACCCAGAACCAATTCTGAAGATACTTGAGGAGAATACAAGAGTGGATAGTGGTGTTGAGTTGTGTCAGTTTGACCCTTGTGCACCTCTTTTCCCAAGGAACACTTACAAATGAGGATGAAAAGTGCACACGTTGAATATCAGAGTGTGAATAAGAAATAGAAGATAGAGATTAATCCAATAATCCCATATGAGTTTCACGTATCAATGTGTTTGTGGAGGAGAAGCAGACCTTGAAATGGGTTTCAACGTCTACTAGATGACAGAGGGCGATATGATTTTTGGGTCGGAAATCTAACGGAATACCCACGTGCCAATTTTCCACTGGCCACAGAAACCTTGCGGCCTGTGATTTATCTGTATTCAAACATCTGGTTACCCCACGAGTGTTGATGTTTGCTTTTTATCCCCTTTGCTTCGCTTCGCTTCGCTTCAGATTTTAATGTAAAACAGGATATGTGACACTGCTTGTAGAAAATCAGGAGGTCTTGGCTGTAATTTTCAGAGTGCTAGCTTGGAATAGTTAGCAATGCGCTCAGGGTATTGCTAGACTAGTTCTTACATAATGCAAATCAACTCTGTTTAATCATAGACTAGCTCTCTCGCCTTGCTAGACTAGTGTCGAAGGAACTAGCTAGGGAATTGGTTGTTCACCTCAGAAACTAATCTTTTACCACTAACATCAGTGAACTCGTAAAAACCCGATCACACGTCACAATATGGCTGGCTTTGTGTTCTCTTTCTCGTAGCATAACCATAAGTACAACGTAAAAGCAGAGTGTAGATGCACAATCCTATTAAGGAGCTTGAAATGAAAGTCTATCTCAATATGACAAGGACCATTCAAAAATGGTAGAAAATAACAAACAGGGGCTTATATGGTCCAACTCCCATCTTATAACTCAAGTCTCATACTCTCATATATGCCACCAGCCAGTAGTGATGCAGTTCTAGTTTTCTCTTTCCACTTCTCATTGATGAAAGTAAATTATAAAAGATAGAGTCTTCAACTGGTGTTGCTAACTACCTCATATTTACAGAGAACAACTTTGAGAGATCTGTCATTTCTGGAAATTAGAATCATAACAAATAATAAAGTTGTTAGTGTGGAGATAATCACTGTCAACAATGGTTTCTTAAACATATGATGAAAAATAATAAAAAATAAAATGATAAGTTATCGTCTTTCAACCGAAACAAAGAAGTTTTTTTGTGAATCCATTTAAATGCATATTTCTTTGAACTAACAATGCATAATGCATGCTGGTAAGATTGAGATTCCGTAGCAGAATTCAGACACGACATCATCGGATATCTGAAGGATTGGAAGCAAAAGAGACACATTTAGCTATTTGCACAACAAAATTAGAATAAGGTATACATAAGGAGCAATGACAGCATTACCACAGAAGTTATAGAATCAATGTTCAACCATCCATAAATGGTTGAAAATTAACCAACAGGGGTTTATATGGTCCAAACATCTTATAACTCAAGTTTCATATATACCAGTAGTGATGCAGTTGTAGTTCCCTCTTTCCCCTTCTCATTGAAGAAAATATATTATGAAAGATAAGTCTTCAACCGGTGTTGTTAACTACCTCAAAAACCACATGAAAATACTGAGAAAGCTATTGCCACATAACAATGAAGAAAGGCAGACATCATCCGCAAATTACAGGGAAAATCTTTGAGATATGTAATTTCTGGAAATTAATTACTGTCCTAATGGTTTTTTTAACATTTGGCTAAAGATAAAAAAATAAAATGAAAAATTAGTCTTTCAACCAAAACAAAGAAGTTTTTTTTTTGTGAATCCATTTAAATGCATATTTCTTTGAACTACCAATGCAAAATGCATGCTGGAAAGTGGAAAGATTCAGAATCGTTAGCAGAAATCAGACTCAACATCATTCAGATATCTGAAGGATCGGAAGCAAAAGAGACATTTAGCTAAATTTTGCGCAACAAAATTAGATTAAGGTATACATATAGAGCAATGACAGCATTACCACAAATGTCGTAGAATCAATGTTCACCATGCCCAGCTGACTTATTAACAGAATTTACGAATACTGTAGTGCACCATACAAAGGGCTCCTTCACTTAGAAGGATTAGAATTGGCAGGAGTAAACTTGAGTGAAACACTGTTCACACAATGGCGTTCATCTGTGGGTGTTTGAAAACCTTCACCTTTGAATACATGACCCAGGTGTCCACCACAAGCTGCACATGTAATCTCAACCCTCATCCCATCGCGGTCCGGCTGATGGCAGATGATATTTCATTAATTCATATAATTGCTAGAATAGGATTAGGAATAACAAAATTAATAATGCAAGACATGAAGAGTATGAAGCTACTCACAACAGAATTTATGGCCCCAGGAAGAACCTCGTAGAAAGCTGGCCAACCACAACCAGAATTAAATTTGGTTGTGGACTTGTAGAGAGGAGTCCCACATCCTGCACAGGTATAGACTCCCTCCTCAAAGAACTTGTCATATACTCCAGTGCCAGGATACCTTTACAGCAGCCAAATTATGTCATGCTCACAAATCACTTTTCGTCTGATTATATCAATTTATATATCATGGCGAATAATCAATGTAACAAAAAATTGATAGTAAGTCATTATATATTCTCAAAGCATGAAGCTGTCAAGTACACCGTAGTTGTCTGCTTATCCATATTACTTCCAAAGCACTCATTTTTATTTCGAACAATTGATACAAGTCTGGCAAATATCAATTCAGAACATTTTTCCCTTGCTATATGTACAATCTACTACACCTATCTCCGTTCACCGACATGGAAGTTTGACATCCACAAAAAGTCAAAAACCACAACTTCCTCCAGCAAGTGACAGTCATGGCAGTAAACATTGAGACAGGAAAAACTGAAACATTATCTGAAAAATATCTAATGATATTGTAGACACCTCACTTATTTACATAGATGCAAGAATTTCACCCATCTACCATAAACACAGTTATATATACTAGCCACGAAGGTTTCACTAAAAGGTCTCACAACTGAAGCTACTGATTTCGAGAATTAAATTCATGAATAAATACAACTAAGAACGAAGCAAAACTAGCTGGGCCTACAATCCCGACCACAATGCTAGAATTTCACTCAAGCACATCCACATAAGAAATCTAAAGTAGCCGGAAATCCTCAATGGCTTTCGTTCTTCCATTTCAGTAGAATCTAAAAATGCCCTTCCTTTTCATCTCTTCCCATTTACACCAGTATCAGACTATGAAGCTCAAATTCTCAAACCCATCTTCAGATATTTCGTTCGTAATATAACAAAACAAACATGTAGCTTCCCAAATGAAAACATTATCTATACATGAATATGACATAAGAGTAAAAGCCCACAAGTCTTACTCGGTGCCCTTTTGCCTCAGAATGCGAAACTGCTCGGGAGAGAGGACAGCTCTCCACTCCTCCTCTGATTTCTGAACGGGACCAGGTGCAGCCATGGCTACAACAACTCCGCCCCGGAAGCTACGCTTAGTGGTTTGCAAAGACCCACCAAACCCAATGGCGGGTGTGATGACGCTTTTGATGGGTTTTGGTGAGAAAGCTCTGAAGTGGGTTCGGAAGAGAGAAGTGGGTGAAGGGTTTGAAGGTCGGGGGAGCAGGTTTGAGAGAGTAGGTTTGGTTGTGGGGTTGAAGATTATGGTCTTGGAAGCAGAAGAAGAAGAAAGGGATGATGAAGACCTGAGAATGTGCAAGCCCATTTTAAGACTAACAAGGCTTTGGATAAACAAGACCGCTTCAACCATCATATCTGCTCCCTATTAATTTGTTTTTTATTATTATTATTATTTACACAAAATAAAAGAATATTTTTTTGGGCTTAATTGCCAATTTGTTACTCTACGATTCACCTAAATGTCAATTTGCTATCCTTGTTTTTATTTCTGTCAATTTGCTACCCTATCTTCTTAAAATTAGCCGATTTGTTACCTTAGTTTTTATTTCTGCCAATTTGCTACCCTAGGTTCCTTCAATTAGCCAATTTACTACATTTTGTCATATGAATTGATCCATTCCTCCGTTCAAACATTGATGTTTTTTGAAATTGTCCGATAGCAAATGGCTAAATTTGAATATGTACATAAGCAAATTGGTTAATATTGAAAGTCTAGAGTTATAAATTTGACATAAGGGCAACAAAATGGCTAAAATAAAACATATAGTAAGCAAATTGGCTAATTTTAGACATGTAGAGTAGCAAATTGGCATAAATAAAAATTATGGTAGCAAATTAACACCAAGGTGAATCCTAGAGTAGCAAATTGGCAATTATGCCTATATTTTAGAAGTTTTTCTTTTTTCTTGGTATTACTTGGTCTAGGCGGGAGGTTCTAGTTACACCTCCAAATTTTTTTATATATACCTCTGTTTCTGCACAATCCCGGACGGGTTATCCCGAAGCTGATGGTGAGTCTGATACGCTATAATCTCCTTTCCTAGAACCCTGCAAGTGAAAGGATGACCGGGAGCCTCCGGTCTTTCTTCCTTCGATGGTTAAGTCAGTTTCTGATGGGTCAAAGTGTAATTAATAGGGATAGATAATGTACCTGACAGGTTGGTGGTTGGGCTGCATTTATAGCCCAACCGAGGCTCCCTTTCCTGGAAAACGATGTGGGACTCCATGTTCAGTTTGAAGGTGGGTTTCTCTCGTTTCTGCAGTGGTGGTGAGCCCAGTGTTCCTACCATGATTAACTCGGCTTCTCAATTTGTAATGAGGATGCAACTCTCATATGAATCAGATGATCTTGCTTGTCCTCTGTACGCATGGCAACACATCGATTTGTATTGTACCCTCTACTTTAGTATTAATGACAAAATTGTCTTTGAGTTCAAAAAAAAATCTCTATTGTGACAATCAAGCTGCAATGCGCATTGCTTATAATCCTGTTTTTCATGAAAAGACTACGCATATTGAAGTTGATTGCCACTATATTCGAGCTCAAGTTCAGTCCAAAACCATCGCCACTCATAACACTTGCAGTCATGATCAGCTAGCTGATATCTTCACCAAGTTTCTTTCAATGGCCAATTTTCATCATATCTTGGGCAAGCTTGGCTCAATGAATCCTTTTAATCCAGCTTGAGGGGGAGTAATGAGAGTTGTTGTGTTGAAAATTAGTTCTAGTAAAACTAATCTAGTTCAAGTCTTAGAGGTGTGAGTTGTTGCTACTATGTGCGACAAATACTTTTGTGCAGCTGGTCTCCTTTTCTACAGCAGCATGGTGATCTTGGTCTCGGTGCCACAATTGTGGCTCCTTTAGATTATTATAGTGTTTATGTTTCCCATTGTTCACATTGTATCTATATATCTACTGGTTCTTAAACCTTGTGAATGTTATCAAGAAATATAAAAGAAAAGTTTCCGCAATCTTTGTGTTTAGACTTCTTCATGGTAATGTTATTTGTGCCTACAATTCTCATTTTTCCACTAGTGCTTCTTTAATTATTAAAAGATAGACTTGAAGATGTTTTACCTTTGAAGACGCATCAAAGTTCAACTCAAAATCTTGCGATTAGACCGCCCACAAGAGAATTATTACTACACAAATTAAAGAAGATTGGTACCATCAAAATAGGGGAACCACAAAATATATGTGCTCCGTAGCTCTCTTTCTTATACATTGATGGCATGTTTACTTGGAGCGAAATTGATCATGAATGGGAGACAGAATGACCAAATGAAATTAGTATGAAGATGTTCATTTCCATTGAGATGTTTATTTACCATATGAAGTCTTAACATGAATGCAACTAACGAGGATTAATGTTGTTTACTTAATACTTGTTATATGGGAGGGTATTCTTAGTTTAAATTTTTTATTCAGGAGGTTTTGATTTCTAAACCCACCTCCCCCATTGAGTTTTTACAACGAGATTGTTGCCGATTGGATGAGATCTCATCATCGGTAAGTAAACGCAAGAAATCTCTTATCATCAAATCTTTTCTTTCCTTCTTAATTTCATTTTAAGTAAATAAACGTGCCATGAAATAAATGAAGGAAAGAAAAGGTCAGTGTTGCAGTGTATTTAGTTCTTTACCACCAGAGAATTGCTCATACGGACACTAGTAGATTGGATGGTGAATTCAATAGTCAAGAACAAGATTTGGATCCCGATAGAAGAAAATAGGAGAAACTTGGTAACTGTGACTTGATTATTTCATTATAAATTCAATCATTCACCTGCATGATTATCTATGAGTTTTGTCTAGCAATTTTAATCGCTATACCAGTTTGTTACGTGGTTTAGATGGGACTGGACTAACTTACATAAGGAAATAAGCCTTTGTCCTGTGTCTGGCGGAGCTCTGGACTCATTTAAATGAGCATACGAAGTCCCTCTGTCTCCCTCTGCACCGTCTTACTGACCAAAATTGGGCGGACTACCTAAGCTCGCACTGCACGATGATTGAAGACGCTCCGTCTGCGAAATATTCCTCGGCTCTCTCAATTGCTCAATTGAAGACTCGCAAACTACTCTAGGTCTGATCTCCTCTCTCTTTCTCTCTCTCTCTCTCTCTCTCTCTCTCTCTTTCATCTTCAACCCATCTCTACGTTCTTTTTTTCTCGATCTGAAATTGAGTAAAGATCAATTACTTTGAAAATTGTTTACGTGTTGTATTTGATTTATTGATTATGGATTCGGAGTTTGGGTAGCTTAATCTGCTTCTGCACCGTCTTACAGAATATGATTCCTTGATGTTTAAAGTTATAACAGTGGTTTTGTTACCATTAATATCCTAGAGTGCAGTCATGTTCACCTAGTCATTGACTGGTCAAAAGATTTATGGTCAGTCACCATTGGATTTAAATCCAATGATGAAGAGAATTATATATATATATATATATATATATATATATAAATAAGAAATACTTTTCTCAGCTTAGTTTAACTACAAGAGTTTGATTCAATTGAGCTGCTTTGAACATGATAAAGCTCTACTGTCATATTGATATGTATTTACTTAGCAGGTATATGGAACTGATGTAGTTAGAGCTCTATTGTCGTATTGATTCGATGAAATGCATATGCTTAGATGAAACAGAACATCAAAGTCAATAATATGTACATATTGAATAAATGGGGACTTAGCATGTATGATATCTTCCCAGGATGGTAATCGTAGCCACTGACTTGATATAATATTGCATACAGATTACCTTATATGCTTGTATAAATGGGAGCAGATTTTAAAGGAAGATGAGTTCATATTACTTGTTTTATCAGCTGTGGAGTTTTGCTATTGTGTGCTTGCTTTATTGATGTGTACTTGTTTTATTTAACCATGTCAAATTATGTTTTATAGAGAATGGAAGGGGGTGATAAAAATTCTGAATAGCAAATCACATATACATCCTCCAAAAAGATTTGAAACACAAATAAATCAACTTGTGTTGTTGTTAAACAAATAATGACAGTTTTTAACAATTAAGGACAATCTTTTTTCTGCATGTCATGTGTTATGTTTTAATTTACCAAACTAACCCTACACTAATTAAATACGCTTTTAGAAGAGAAAAGTCTCTCATTTTGAGATTTTTCAGTAAGTGGTACAGTAGCAGATTTTCAATAACTTAGTGTAGTAGCAGTTAATTTCAGTAGAAGTAGCAGCAGAGGTTAACATTTCAGTATAAGTAGCAGCAAGGGTTACCATTCCAGTAGTAGTAGCAGCAATTAATTCCAGTAGAAGTAGTAGCAGGGGTTAACGTTCCAGTAGAAAGTAGTAGCAGATGTTAACATCTCAGTAGAAGTAGTAACATGTTTTCAGTGGCTCAGCTAATGTAGTAGCATGTTTTGCTGGAAAGCTACACTTCCAACAAATGTAGTAGCAGGTTTTAGTGGTTCAGTTAGTGTAGTAGCAGCTTCAGTAAGTGCAGTAGCAGGGTTTCAGTGGCTTAGATAATGTAGTAGCATGTTTTGCTACTACATGGTCGTCCAATCTTCATGCTACTACATTGTATGGTCGTCCAATCTTCCGGCTACTACACTGGTCGTCAAATCTTCCTGCTACTAGTCTGCTACTGCTACTGCTATTGTGTATATATCTCTGCTACTGTTAACCAAAAATACTCTATCTATACTTAATCCTTTCATCAACGGACTTCTTTGATTTGATAGAGAGAGAAAGAAAGTGAATGATTCTCATAATTAATCAAGATCTGCATTCGTTGACATATATAGATGCATAATAATTATTATGATTCCCACTATTATGATTCTCGTAATAATTAATCAATTTGTTAACATATATAAATGCATTCGTCTTTTTTTGTTTTTGAAAAAAAAAAATTGGAGAAGCAAAATTGCAAGATTTGGAGCAGATCTGATAAACTTTAGAATAGAAAATTGAAGGAGCTTTCCTATAGATCTGAGAAAAATTGGCTTGGGTTCAACTTTGACGGCAAAGATTTCTATATCAGATCTGCGGATCAGTTTGGGATGCGTCGGAGGACGGAGGCGGTGGGTTGGGTTGTCGTCTTGTTGAGCATCGGGATCGGCTTAATTAGGTCGTCAGTGTCGAGTATATGGATGTCGTCGTCGATCTTTGGCAGTCGTTGTGACGAGGAGAGAGAGAGAGAGAGAGAGAGAGAGAAAACTGAACATTATTGTCTTTTTGCATTTAAAATTTGGATAAGGTCTGACACTATTTGGTTTTGGGTTTGGGCTCATGTCCTTATTTGTTTAAATCTTTTTGAAAGTGGGTTATGTGTGTTATGTATCTTTTTGAGGTAGTTATATGTCATTCTCTCAATTCTGAACAAGTGAGGCAAATGCGTATATGGAGCAGTTGAAGAAGAATCTTTCTTGCTACCGGTGCTAGGGGATCTACGTAGCTAGCTTCTGACTTTATATGCCTTTTGGTGATGAATCTTTCTTGTTTGATGGTTATTTACTACTTGAAATTTGGATAATAGTTTGCTAAATAGAAAAAAATATTGTGGTATTCAAAATTAATTTAGTTTAGTACAGCTGCATCAAACATGGGATGAGACACACTCCACATTATCTCGACATTAGATTAGGAAAATATTACAGAGAGAAATCTCAAGGGCTCCAAAGAAACCCTAGAACTCTAAACCTCTCCCGAGTATCCAAGGTGGCTCACCAAGTCTCTATAGCCCTTGTCCGGTGGCGTCTCTGACGTCCTTCTGTACGTCGTCGTTCGAACTCTGTCGGACAGTCGATGAACAAGCTCTAGCGTTTTGCCATATGGAAGCTTTACTTGAGGCTCTTCAAGGGTGGATGTAGGCTTGTTTTGAATCACAGCAACCCAAGGCTAGCTTGTCAGGCGCTCCACTTCGAGAAGACAACGACTGCGGACGGGTGCGAGTCCAGACGTCGGCGAATTGACCATGGAGGCACCATACCATAGGTGGATCTTGGAGATTTGGAGGCAGTGACCTATACAGTTTTTCAGTTGTCAGGTCTTCTTGTTTTTGCTGGTTTCTATTCATCCTCTTGATGGCTGCTTGTGTGGATGCTTCCTGAAGCGTGATGACTGGTTGTGTCGACGGTGGCGGTCATGACGGTGGATCTGTGAGCGTGCGGCATGGTTGCATGGGGCGTGGTGGTTTGGATGGGGTTTGGACCTCACTTACTTGGCTTTGGTGGGCTATTTTGTATGGCTTGGGCTTTAGTTTTTCTAGTTTATTTTCCTAGTTTTTTTCATTTTCCAAGTCTTTTTTTTAGGATATTCTATGGTAGGGTTTTAGCCTGCCATCAAGAAGGGTTATTAGACACCTTGATAATGAGAGTTTTTGGAGTACCGCAATTGAGCGTTTTAACGAAGGAATCTTTCAACCAAATTTATCTTTGCGTAGGATAATTGTCTAGCTCGACTAGACTCATTTTAGATGAGCTTCAATTTCATAATGTAATAGTTAATATGATGCTATTCTGACTTGAGACCATCAATACAGAGGGTTATATACCCACTTTTATTTCAAAAAAGAAAACGTGGGATAAGATTATTGTGATTATTTTGTTATTTAGTCGTAAGCGGTACTAACTACCAAACATGAGTCAAGTGTTAATATAACATAAGTCAAGTTTAGAGAGTCTAATACTGTTATAAGAATTAGTCATGTCTAAGATAGTCATGTGTACCAAACATGAAGATTTTGGTCTTTGAAAGAAGTCGTGGTAGACTATCAGATTTTGGTTTGTTTTTAGTTTTTACTTTTGGTAAGGGTTCTCGGTAACTAGTTAGTAGTAAAAGAGTAAAAAGTAGGCGGCTGGGCGGTGGTCAAAAGATTAGGGCGCAGGTATGGGTTGGTGTTTGTTGTCCCGGTCAGAGTTTCACGTGGGCGTCACGTGTTTTTTTTCACATTTCACAACGCCGTTCCCCAACTACGACAACGTGTATTCCAGTTGATCTTTTAATATTTTTTGGCACCAAAAATTCCACCCGCATATAATCCCCACATTTCCACCCCTTTCCATTTATATCACCCAATTCAATTCCTCTCTCTGCTTTCATATCAAATCCTCTTCAACTTTAACCCTACCTAGACTAGGGTTTCTCTCTTCATCTCCCTCTTCCTCCGATGGCGGCGGCTGCGAGTGGCTTCGCCGCCCCTCTTCCGTGGCCGAACAACGCAGAGCGAACCACCGCCGCCAAGTCCTGTTCGCATTTCCAAATCGGACCATCTCGAATCAGAGCGCCTGCTCTGAAGACCAGGTGTGAAGTCGCTTCTCAGAATCCGCTTCAGGCCGTCACGATCGGCTCCAGATCTTCATCGGCTCTCGAGTTGCTCAAGACCTCCTCCGCTGACAGTGAGTCAGACTTGATGCCATTCAATTTTCGCATTTCATTTCGGTTTTTGTAATGTTCGTAGGCTTTACAGAGTTTTAATTTCTTTCAGCAGAGAGAGAGAGAGAAAGAAATAATAGTTTATATTTGATGTATTGGAGTTGCATTATTATACTTGTGGAACTCTTTGATTACTCGTTCTGTGATGTGTGTCTGAAAATGGTCTATTTTTCCATCTACTATGATGGGAGTGGGATTGTGTGGTTTTAGAAAAATCACATCTCGTTACCATCTGAAGATCAAGGATTATGTTTGTTACAAGGACTTGATGCCATATTGATGCCACTAGTTCTTTTTTTTTTAGTTTGAGTGTTCATCAAGTAATTTGGAGATCACATATCGTTAACAATCTTTGAATTTATTTCAGGATATACTAAGGAAAAGAGCAGCATTGCAGTAATAGGACTAAATGTTCACACAGCTCCAGTTGAAATACGTGAGAAACTTGCCATTCCTGAAGCTCAGTGGTCGCAGGCCATTGGAGAGCTATGTGCTTTGAACCACATAGAAGAAGCTGCTGTTCTTAGTACTTGCAACCGTATGGAAATATATGTTGTGGCACTCTCCCAGAATCGCGGAGTTAAGGAAGTCATTGAATGGATGTCAAAGGTATTTACTCTCTCATTTATATTCTACATTTACCATTTCCTTTTGCACCTACTTGAATGGTCTCTCAGTCGGACAAAAATCATTTGAAACGAGCAACCAATGTTTCAAGTTTTTCTGTTTTTGCAGTTAAGTGGTGTTCCTGTGTCCGAGCTTTCTAAGCACCGATTCCTGCTGTTCAACAAGGATGCCACTCAGCATCTATTTGAAGTAGCTGCTGGGCTTGATTCTCTTGTCCTTGGGGAAGGCCAAATCCTAGCTCAGGTTAAACATGTTGTGAAAGTTGGACAGGGAGTACCTGGCTTTGATAGGAAAATCAGTGGGCTGTTTAAACATGCAATCACTGTTGGTAAACGGGTTAGAACAGAGACCAAAATTGCCTCGGGTTCAGTTTCTGTCAGTTCAGCTGCTGTGGAGCTAGCTCTAATGAAGCTTCCTGAACCTTCCTATGCTATGGCCAGAGTTTTGGTGATTGGTGCAGGTAAGATGGGAAAGCTTGTGATTAAACACTTGGTTGCTAAAGGGTGTAGAGATATGGTGGTTGTTAATAGGAGTGAAGAGAGAGTTGCCGCCATACGTGAAGAGTTCAAGGATGTTGAAATAATATACAAACCCCTTTCAGATATGCAAGCAAGTGCCAGTGAAGCTGATGTCATCTTCACTTGCACTGCATCAGAAACCTCACTATTCTTAAAAGAACATGTACAGATGCTTCCCTCCGTGAGTCCAGAACTTGGAAAACGGCTTTTTGTTGATATCTCTGTCCCTAGGAATGTAGCACCATGTGTCTCAGATCTTGCGACTGCAAGTGTATATAATGTGGATGACCTCAAAGAGGTTGTGGCAGCCAACAAGGAAGATAGGCTTCAGAAGGCTATGGAAGCTTTGACAATTATCACTGACGAGTTGAATAAATTTGAAGCTTGGAAGGATTCTCTTGAGACTGTTCCTACCATCAAGAAGTTTAGAGCTTATGCTGAGAGGATTAGGGCTTCCGAGGTTGACAAGTGTTTGTCAAAAATGGGAGGTGATATTTCAAAAAAGCAACAAAAAGCAATTTACGACCTTAGCATGGGAATAGTGAACAAACTTCTTCATGGTCCAATGCAACACCTCAGGTGTGACGGAAGTGAGAATCGTCCTTTGACTGAGATATTAGAGAATATGAATGCTATAAACAGAATGTTTGATCTCGAGACAGATATATCAATGTTGGAAGAAAAGATTCGAGCCAAGATGGAACGATCCCAAAAGTAATGGCTATGTAGCTGGCATTTTTTCTTTCTCCAGTTGCAAGTTCGTTGGAACTTCGGCTATTAATCATGATATACAAGTATATAGATTGAGGCTGTACTATTCATTCATTGATACATTTTTGGGACAATAAATCTCTCTCCCATACATAGCGACAGATACTTCGCCTGAAGGCAACAAGCCAAAGTCTTGAGGTATAACTTGATGCTTAATATTTACATATAACAGAGATTAGTCCTTCAGTTCATTCTTGTGGTTTAACATTTAATTCAAGGTGAGTGCAACTGTTGACAGTTTACTTTACGTCCATCTTTTATTTTTATTTTAACTGTATGAAATTGATGGAATCTGAAGAAAAAAATTGCATTTGTTTGACAAATCCTATTGAGACCTCCCAAATTTAAACCACAAGAATGAATTTCAATATACTTTAGAATGACTCTTTTTTATTTTTTGAAAGTGGACAAGATGTACCAGTAAGGCAGGAGCGGGGGCTATCCACCCTACTATTTGTATGATTTGTTTGTAATTGGATTGACAGAAAATGTAATAACAAGTGATGAGATTAGAACTGCAAGAGAGGTAGCAAAAATGAATCCAACTCTTTTCATATTCATCTTTAGTTCTTAATCTTACTTGTCGATAGTGTGTGATTTGTGGTGCTGATAATGACCCGAAAGTACATAGCTTTCTTCACTGTAAGTAGGCATCTCAAGTAGTCTCCACCCAATACTTTGGAATGATTCTAAAACTACAGCATGTTGCTATATGGTTTTTTATAACCTTGGCAGAAGCAACCCATCAAAACCTTTGAATCTTCTTGTGCTTGTGGTGTGAATAGAAAATGTAGTACAAGAGTACAACACATCTGTGCGTTGGTGACATTTTAGACGCTGAAGCATTAGTTCTGTACAAGAGCACAAGAGCATAAAAATGGGCAAGAGTTTATACTAGATTCGGATTCTGCAATCTTAGGTCACTTGGTGTGAGGCAGTAATGATTGACTTGATCCACTGATTTCTTGCTGCTTAAGGATATGGAACTTTTTGAACAAATTACTGGCAATAGTGTACATGAAAGCTGGTGCTTTGGCCAAGTGCATACTGCAGCACAATTCATGACTGCTGTACTCACTTGTCACTGTACTGTACTTGCTATCCATGCTGCCCAAAAGATTTTAGCTGATATCAATCAGTATCACAACCCAGAAAATCTGGGATTAGCTGACTAAGCTACTTTTATCCTCCTGTTTCTTGGTCCTTTTCAGCACAATACTTAAAACAAAATGCAACTCTCGACTCGACCAAGTCCTAAGTTCCTAACTACTGAGATGCAGTCCTAATTACTGAGATGCAGTAAGAACATGCCTGAATCACATGGAAATGGACCCGAAACAATTATGTGAAGAAACATTTAGGAACATCCTAACCTCTAACACCAAAAATCCATTAAAGCCAATTTTCAATTAACATAAAAACAAACGGAGTCCTAACTGAACGATCTAAATTTCTCCATTTATCATTAGACTCATCGGTCACTATTCTACATTACCTAAAAATAATAAAAGTAACAAGGAAAGAGAATCGATTTTATTCCAAAACCACAGTAGCACCCAACTCCTTAAGCTTCTCAACAATAGGCCCTGCCTCTTCTTTGGTCACACCCTTCTTCAGAACAACAGGAGCCTTTTCTACCAAGTCTTTAGCATCCTTTAGTCCCAAATCAGTGAAAGTCCTAACTTCTTTTATAATCTTGATCTTTGCCGCCGCATCAAACTTCTCAAGCTTTATATCAAATGCGACCTTCTCTGCCACCTTAGAGTCTGTGGAAGCAGGTCCTGATTCAGAAGATGAGGGACCCACCCCTGAGATTGCAGGGCCATACCTGTTGAGGCCCAACTTGAGCCTGAAGAGGATGGAGTAATCGTGCCTCTCAATTTTTGTGAGGTCCAAGAGCTCCTCAGCAATGCGCTCAAGATTCTTGGTTCGTGTCTCACTTGCTGCAGTGGCTGTGCAGAGGGTGTGAGAGAGACTGAACGTGGCAGGTCTAGTTAGGGACCTGCAAGGAACTGTTGTGGTTAAAGACATCCCGGAAAATTAAAGGCATTGCAGTTTTGTGCAGCAATTGAGCTGAGTTACAAGATAGTAATTACATTTTCTGGAAGTCAAGTAGTGCCCTACCCATTCCAAAACAATAACAACAGTGCCTCGAGTATTGTAACCGTATATGTATAATAAAAAATCATTACCTATCTCCCGAAAACAAATATAAGACTTGCAAAACAACTATCTCCTCACATTCATTACCTACTATCTACCAAAAACATATATCACTGTTACGACATGGAACTCTACCTATCTACTCACATCCATTTCCTACATCTCAAAAATATATTGAAGACTGTTACGAAACAAACAAGTACCTACATACTCACATTCATTACCTGTCTCTCAACAGTATGTGGCTGAAGTATAAGCACCATTACAGATCACATTAAACATTCAGCAGAAAATCTGGTACACAAACCCATCTATGGCCATTGAACAGAACACCCAAAGAACCTAAGCAAATTCAAATTCAACAACGACCACAGTACCCCACCACAACAGGAACAAGTACAATGAAACAAATGTGAGGAGGAAAAGAAAAAGGAACATACATTTCCAAACTAAAGTTGAGTTTTGACATCTGAACTTACCCTGACACATATTGAGCCACAGTTCTAGCAGGTGAGTGTATTATACCCTGTAATGTACGTCAAGCAAAGAATTAAAGGAAGAACAATAGAAACAAAAGAAAAAACGAAGTATTCATTTCAAGATATTACAAAATGATTAACTGATGCAATACTTGTGGTTTTATTCAAAAAGAACAAGCTCAGACGTCATGATTGTTATTAGCACATATGCCCCAAGAAGATTACAACCCAAAAATTGTTTAGTATGAAAGATGAGTACATTGTAGTATATGGAGTAAGTACACCTTCAAAGAATAAGTCTAGGATATATTTCTCTGAATTAAATTTTAAAATATACAGATGAGGGCCATACCTTGCTTTGAAGATGTTCCGTGGACCCTAAGGCGGTAATAGTGGTTTGAGAAATACGAGCATGACTCGAGAAGCGTCGTAAAGAGCAAGCCATCAGAAATTAGAAATCAATTGGAGAATCAAACCTGCACCCAGCCGCACGCAAAATCAACATTGGATACAAAAGTGAAAATGAAAGCATGACAGTATAAATCTCACTACCTTTGATTCTTAACCCCTTGAGTTTAGTTTGAAGTATAAATTTATGCTGTTAGCAAATTTTTTTTTTTAAGAGTAACTAAAAAAATCAGTCGCAATAACAATACTGAAGTGTGAAAATAAATGGGGTAAACATCATAGCAGCTCATTTGGTTGATAGTTTGATACGGGCACATACGTAATAATGCTAAAAATATATATCATTTTAAAGGCAAATGGCGCTTGAGCCATTGCCCATCAACTTGGACTGTGAAAATCCAGTGAGTAAATCCTTAATTATTATCATTGAAGAGAGCGATAGTCATACATGTCACATTGACAAACTCTCAGCAGAAAATCATGCTTGCTTATATGAGAATTAGAATTCATAGTGAAACCCACCACATATCTGAATCATGAAGTTGAGCAAAATCAATGTCTTGGTTACTCATTACCTTAAGAATAACACAATGGTCAATATTCAAGAAAGCAGAGGTGGCAAGCAAAAGAGACGCTGACAATAATGGATGAGAATGAATCGAAATTTGAAGGAAGCCTATGAGTTTAGATCCCAATTTACCCGATTGCTGCACTGCACGGAGGGCACAGAGAGAGAGAGAGAGCGCTTCTTCTTCTTCTTCTTCTTCTTCTTCTTCTTTTATTTTTTCGTCTCTTTTTAACTCAAGTGATAAGTAGGTCTTGCTATTAAACAGACCGAATTAAAAAAGAAAGAAAAAAACAGAAGAAGAAAGAAATATCGTCCTCTATCGCCCCTGTTCCGATTTGCTATTCATCAGGAAATAAGACTCATGTGTCTGAATTTAACAAGCTGATCTTTTTGGATTTGTGATATACAATCAATAGTTGACTGGGTGAGAACTGAGAACACTTGTGGTTGAGATGTCTTAAGATTTCAAACTTGTTATTTCCTGATGAATATGAAGTGGAACTATTAGGTTGTAGCATCATTTTTATGCATCGTATTCTTGTTTTTATTCAGTATTGCAGGCAAGGCAAATTTGGAGAGGATAGGCTGATGACCAAGAATGTGGTATGTTCTTCTAGACTTTTAGCATTATTCCTGTCCTTTTGCTGAAGTTTGTGTATGAAAAATCTAATTTGTTTTCTGTGCTGTTCCATACTTAGGCTGAGGAGATAGCTGAGAAGCTCTGTGAATCTCGAGGGTAAAAAGTTGGGTTCATTTCCAAGAAGAGTATCTTCTACAGTCCAGGTTTGTCAACTCAGTTCTTTTCATCTACGAGCTTGGTTCTTCTAATATTTATAAGTTGCAAGACTAACATCAGGGATGTAAACATTACTGCAGGCTGTGCTATTTTGTTCTTGTTACAGTGATTGAGCAAATATAATATATTGCCTCAGTTGACCTGTGTCCTTAAAAACTAGGTGAATCAATCATTTAACTGTCTTCCAAAGATTTGTTGTATAATTTGTTCTCTCTCTCTATGCAACACTCTGTTGTAAATCAATATAGGCCAGTGAACCACAAGTTTCCTTTTCTGCTTGGAAGAGAGAATAAACCCTGGTAATAATAAAGGAAAAGGATCACCCAAAATGTATGCACCCAGGCCAGCAACAAGCATTAAAATCGGAAGAAGAAGAAGAAACAAACAAAAAGAAAATGCAGGACGGGCCTGAGATCCTTCCAACAATCTTGTATGATTATGGTGAGAGTAAAACCATATTCCCCCACAACGAATGATTGTGGTCATCAGCTACTTGTATCTCACCAGAAATGCCAGATGAGGGACACGTGGCGAGCACGGAGCCCACCCGCCACGTGAATTCACCTAACAAACGAGGGAAGCCCCTTACTCGCACGTGCGCCACCATTATTTATACCTCAAACTCGCACGGTCGCCTCTCTTCTCCTTCTGGACGAATCCAGGACACTCCCCTCCTCCAGAATTGCGATCTGATTCCGGTAACCCTCTCGTGATGGAACTCTCTGAATCCCAGATTCCAAATCCTCTGTTTTATATAATATACTGACACCAAGCCCAGTTCATTCTAGGAGGATTGGATGTTTTTAATTTACTTTTCGCAACATGTTGCTAATTTTTGCGTCTGCAACTTTGATTGAAATTTCGTTCATCATTCTTGACTGTAATTTACTTTAGCCTGTTATGTGTTTATTGAGATTCTTTTGGGGTTTGTGTTTGAAGTTGTTACTTTTCTTTGTGCACTGAATTCATATGATCTTCTTCATCACTTTCGGGTTTCTAGAAACAGTTTTGACACCGCCGTGCACCAATGTAAAGAGGAAATTTTGAATAAACAAACTGATGCAACATGTTATTCTGCTTGTGTGTGATTCTTTGTTGGTGCTCCTCTGTAGGATGCTTCTGTTAATTGGTTATCAGAGATTCTTTGGACCAAGATTGTTGGGCTCTGTTGTGTATGTCACCTCAAAGTTAAAACATGAAATGATAGATGATGCATTCATTCTCCAAATGCCACCCTGCTTCATTTTCGTTATGCTTCTTTGGTTGGCGCCTGAAAATGATTGCTATGCGAATATATTGATTTATGGGATGGTCCATAACAGATAACAAGAAATCCCATGTAGATTGACATGGACTGCATGAACAGATGTCTGGAGATTATGCTGAACAAATGGATATAACTTTGTGTGCGTATTCGAAGGAAAGAATGCATTTTGTGATATTTGTTGGTTTTGAGCTAGGGGATTCAAATCCTGCAAGTTATGGACTTGAGATCCCTATCTATAATGTGAAAAGGCCTAGACGCCCAAGGCTGAGCAAGGTAGAGGTCAAGTTGACCTGTACCAGGCTTGCTTAAAGCTATTTTTAATCATCGAACCTAATCGTGTTTTTGCTTTATTTTCCCTTTATGTAAGGGTTGCACAAACAACATGGCTAGTATGGTAATGTTGTTTCTAGTTAGTGTATATGCTCTATGTGCCCAAAGTGTACTTGATATTGTCGTTGAAGATATAATTTTCCACTTTTCTTTATTACTGTTGTGGCTTTCCTTGAGCACAGTTTTGTTTAGACTATATGAACTCCAATTTTCTGATACATATCATGAAAATGAACTTGCATATCTTATCTGGTTTTTTGTTGTGAAGTCAAAGAATCGATTGCCTTGTTACTTTTTTACAGGGGCTTGTCACTGATATAGGAAGATGGAGCTAAATTCCATCAAAGATGCATTTGAGCGTGTTGTTAAGAAGCAAAAGCTATCTTCTTCTATATCCCAAGAAGTAATTCACCAAGTGGGTCATGAAATTGAACAAGCACTGACACAGATCCTTTCAGCTCAGGATCCTTCTGTTCCTGTTGATAAAAAATCCATCCTTACGGAGCTTAGACTCAAGCTCAGTGCAGTTGGTCCAGTCCAGAAGTTAGAAGGGTCGCATAAGGAACTGAACTTAAACCTCAGCAAGTACACTAAACTCCTTGAGAGGTCCTTGAATCCAGACATATCAAAGGCATACAGAGATGTTGACTTTGACTACCACATTGTGAATCAGCTCATTGCTAATCATTTGTACCGTCAAGGCTTGTTTGATCTGGGAGATGGCTTAGTAGATGAGGCTGGAGAACCAGAAATAACCGTTGTGAAATCTCAGTTCTCAGTAATGCATCAGTTACTCGAGGCTATGAAGGTTAAGAATCTGGAGCCTGCTCTAAGCTGGATCCGTGCTAACCGTGAACAACTGAATCATAATGGTTTAAATCTTGAGCTTAAACTCCACAAATTGCAGTTTCTGGAGATTTTAAGAACATCTCCTGCCAACCGTCGAGCTGCAGTTACATATGCCCAGACTCACCTTGGTCCCTTTGCTTCTGCTGCCTCCCCTCACAAGGATGAGGTAATGAAGCTCATGGGTTGCCTTATGTATGCTGGAAGGCTTGACGTCTCCCCTTATTCTGAGTTTTCATCTCCAACCCATTGGGCGAAGGCGATAGAGGATCTTACAGGGCAGTTCTGCAGTCTCTTGGGACAGTCCTACAACAGCCCATTGAGTATGACGATGGCTGCGGGATTTGAAGGGTTGCCAACGCTCTTAAAGCTGGCAAATGTAATGGCTGCGAAGAAGCAGGAGTGGCAAGCAATGAAACAGTTGCCGGTGCCCGTGGAGTTGGGGAAAGAGTTTCAGTTCCATTCTATATTTGTCTGTCCTGTGAGTAGAGACCAAGGCAGTGACGAGAATCCACCAATGTTGATGCCATGCTTGCACGTTCTCTGCAAGCAGTCGATCATGAAGCTGTCGAAGAGCAGCACCCGGACATTTAAATGCCCATATTGTCCCGCAGAGGCATCAGTTGCTCAGTGCAGACAGCTACACTTCTGATGGTCATCTCTATCATTGCATCGATGTGTTATTATTAACTCTGTATATAAACATTCCTTGCAGATCCGTTGTTTGATTGTTCTTAGTACAAGAGTAATTTGCGTTAAGTTTGAATAAACATGTTATAATCTCATCAAAGGCTTTGGCACATTAATGTCATGTAAATTGAAGTTTATTTGCTGAATTTTTACAATTTCATGACACGACTCAAGTAGCTTTGCTAATGCAGATAGGTTAATGCAGTTAGACAAAGCAAAAACTGGGCAAAGATGAACTCAACATTACTAGTATTCAGAAACGAAATTAAACAGTGTGTGATCTATTGGTCTTCTGAGAAACCCATCATTCTCTTGAAACCAGGAAACAAGAGAGATTTCGGAGGTGGGTTTTGTTGATGCAGGTGCTCCTCGACCAAATCCTTGACAGATTTTGCAGACAAAGGATGAAAGTTGACACTCCACTGAGAAACAAAGCCTTTAACCAAAGCCCACTTGTCATCCTCACCCAGTTTCCTCCATTTCTTGCTGACCTCTTCTGGTTTTGAATCCAGGAACTGGCAGAGCTCTGTGAAGAGAAGCTGCCTGCTCTTGTTGATGGCTTCGTCTCTCTGGGCGAAAAGGGTGGTCATCTTGGACAAATCTGATGCAAGCTCGGCGTCGCTGAGGCTCTTCTTCTTTTTGCAATGGATTGTTAGGGTTTTGGGTCTGGGACTGGTGTGGAACTTTGGAGTTTGTTGGGGGGTTTTGGAGGAAAGGAGATGCATTCTCAGAGCCATGACAAGGAATCAGCTGAGTGCTACTGAGTTTTGCCCAATTTCTAGTTGAAAACTAGGGCGCTTTAGATATACTGGTTTGGTTTGGTTTGTTAAAACGAACGTTTTGGCATTGTTGTAGCCTCCTCCATTAGCATTTAGCACTACTGTTCTTTTCTTTTCTTTTTTCCTTTTTATGAGGATTTTTTTTTACCCGCACATTGTAGGTCAAATTACTAAATTTTTCTCAAATGGATTTTTTCATTAAAAAAAACAGATTAAATTCAGTATACCATAATGAGGTTTGAGAGTAACTTCATGTAAGACAGGTCCGAGGAGATGGCTCGAAACTGACATAATCGGCCTTACAACATTTATAAATAATAGTGAGTCGGGCCTTAGAAAGAGGTTTCAAGAAAGGCCAAGTTAAACTTGATTATGTTCTTATCATATGTTTGTGAACTAGTGACATCCCTTTGGGGATAGAGAAAAGCAAAAGACATCCAAGTTATTGCCTCATCTTTTGAACCATCTCCTTCAAGCAAATGCCGTGAAGCAAATGCTTTCAGTTGATCTTTTTGTAAACTCAGGTCATTCGTCTTCAAACTTTTCTAGCTAATAGTTTTGATTTACTTCTCTGGCTGCCTTCGAGGCTTTTCTCTACATCATTACTATGTCAACGCTTTAAACACAAGTATCGTGTTTATAGCAACTTGTTCAGGTATCAAATTGGTAGAATGGTGAATCTCTCTTTTGAATATTAAGCTTTAGCTTTTGCTTACATGTTAGTACATGACACACCTCTTTATTAAACTGCAACACAGACAATGATGGGACTCCTAACTTGGAAAACACCATCATCCCATATACCAAAGATACCCAACTCTCCTAACTTGCAACCTTCATAAAATGCTTTCACTAAGTTCCTAGTCAGACTTGATGTGCTTGTATACTCTCAATTTGAAACATTGTCATGGCCTTCTTTGCCTACTCTGCATAGGGAGTTTAGGCTAAACCCGTAATCTGTAGAAACTGTCCTGGAATGCAATTTTAGAACAGATATTCAACCAAGTGTTCATCACATCTCCAATGTAGAAACCGTGCTGGAATGCAATTTTAGAACAGATGTTCGACCAAGCGTTCATCGCTTCTCCAAACCAATACGGATCAGTTGTGATAAAATGTCAACCCATGTATCTGGTACACCAGGTAAGCACCAGTGCATGCAGTCCTGGCCCCAGACTTTGACGGCATCCTTCTGTCCCAACCAAATTGCTGGATGAGCATCTGCTCTGAACTCACTCAGACGAGTCAGGTTAAGCAATTGAATATCAGTTCCTTGCAATGCGACTTCTATGAGACGATTTAGCAGTCTTTCTTCTTTATTTGGTCCATTGTTGCTGGGATCAAACCACAAATCAAGCTGTTGAGGCATTACAATACTATTTTCTCAACAAAACGGGTGGGGAAGGGGGATTGAAAAGCAGACACTAAAGAAATCCTGAACTACATGATCTTGTTGTATGACATATCCTAAAATCTATAAATGAAATATGAAAGCACCTCAAGGAACTTTAGGCTTTCCATTCACAAGGGAACACAACCAAACTGAATGTGATTGATGTATGTAACCATGGTACATGTAAAGAAGGAAATCAGTATAATTCATACCTGTTGCTCCTCAAGGGGTTTATTAAACAAGCAACTGCCATTTTGATTCCAGTCACCCCCATGAAAATGCCTTGGTGATTGTAAACGCCAAAACTTCAATGTCTTCAGAGGAACTTTGTTTTGTACATATGAGGCCATATTTTCGACAACAACTTTAAATCCACTCAATATATCAAGCGGAGGATATATTGGTTCACCCGCACGATAGAAAGTGAGAGGAGTCTCTTTTGGGAATTTATCAAAGCCCCACCTAGTAGTCAAGCACAAATTACTTAGTCGGATGATGTTTCTGTAAAACTATGAACCGAAAACAAAATCCAAATAGTGTGAACCAGCTCATGACGAGCCAGCTCAATGTAGCAAACTCTACAAGAGATATAAAGTGTATCCCATATTAAGAACTAAGAAAAATATGTTTACAGATTTAATATTTCCATATGGTAGGTATCTCTGTTTCTTTCCAAGCCTAGTCATGAAGCACACATACAGACGTGTGCATGCATCAGGGTAACTACAATATGTTAGTCTCTATGCCCATAAAATTTTCCAATATCCATTAATTATAAAATAGAATTAATATTTATGAACAGGACATTTCATCAGTGAAATATATCGTAGAAACAGCTGTACTGAAATGGAAGTGCACATACTGGTGGAAGGAAATTACCAAGTGCATTAGAAGGAAATTACCAAAGACCGGTATTGGAAACAAGGACATCAAAGAAATATCAACTTATCTTTTGACAACTCAAAAGAAACATGACCATCCATAATGACATATAAAAGAGGGTAGGAGGCTTGACTCAGCAATCAAATATGGACAGGAACATACTATTTTTGCACATTGTTTTGAAAAAAGCAAACTTCAGTTAAGACCCTTAAATAAAATCATTAAAATGGGTAATCACCAGCTAAGGCACTTACACTCAAGATCTAAACTTTTCAAATCATAATTAATGCCAGTGTCTAGCTGATTTTATTCTAGAGCTTTAAATCAATGCATTCATGCCCGAGACTTAAGTGATTAGCATAAGGAAAAGGGAATTACCAATGGCCAGTGTTGAAAACAAGGACATCATAGAAATCACCAATGTTTGCCCAATCATCAGAAGGAGTATCAACATCTACTTGATATATTCCTTTGAGTCCATCTTGATCACCATCTGTGTGCTGTTTTGGCCGCCACCTTGATTCAGTCATCTACGAGCACGTGAGATTTCATTTTCATAATTTTTATAGAAAAGAGAAAAATTCAATAGTTGAGATAATGCCACTCGAACAGATAATGCTCGATAGTTGAGGACAAGAAACCCACTTTCAAAGAACAAACAAAGAAATGAACTTAGCCTAGGAGATTTCAAGGTTATTCTATGGAAAGAGACTTCCGTCAGTTTTAGCAAACTTACTGCAGCTTTCCAATGTAACAATAAAGATGATGGGGAACAATCTTCAAAGTCAAAAAAGGCGACAGATACCACCTGAGTCAATAAAAAACCAAAAACTAACCCGATCCCTCTCTCTTCCACCCGCAATATATACTATTCAAAAATATGCAAGTAACTGAAATAAACGTCCATCATCTTCCAACCAGAAAGGGTTTTAACCTTTTTGCCCCTTCTATCTCCATCAGAGACAATGAAGGTAGGGAAAGAGGATTACATAAAGCTAGAACATGCGCCAAGTCCTTTGAATGAGAGATAGTCCGGGAAACACCTCACGGCCAAACTACATGTTCATATAAAATAATTAAGACAACCGATCCTACAGTGTGTGCTAATTTCCTCTAGTCTTGACATATTCGGCATTAGAAAGATCAGCATTATCTCCTCATGAACCATTTGAAACTTCTAACATTGCATATCTTCTTCTCTCTCCACTTCAACAGTATGGCTAAAAATGCAATGCTTGCATATTGTCGTTTACCATGTTTCGATTTGATGATATAAACTATATAAACTCAGCAAATAAGGCATAGAAAAAGCAAAATAGACTTACTCATATTTAGCGAGCAACACAGCACGATGGTAGCCAACCGTAACATTAAACTTGGGAAAATAAGCACCTCTCCAAGCCCCTTTCCTCTTCCACTTCTTAGCCCCCAAATCAGCGACCCTAAGTAGGCACAAAAACGACACCAACATATTCTCATTCAAAGAGTCACCGACAAACCCAATGTTCCTGTTCCTCATCAGACCCAGAAACTCAACCGGGTCTATCCGAGGTAAGTCGCAGTGACGAGGAACCCATTTCCATGAATTGATGACACCCATGTTGTCCCTCTTGTTCCTCAAGCAGTTCCACGCGTTTCGGTGAAACGGGCAGCTCTCGTCGTACATGGGTGTGCGGTCGGGGTCTTGGACCCAGTGGCCATTGAAGAGATTGCACGAGGGTAAAGTGGGGATTGGTTTGGGTTGCGGGGAGGAGAGGAGTGAGGAGTAGAGGAGGAGGAGAATGAGGGTTAGGAGAAAGAGCCATGGGAAGAGGGGTGACAGTACCTTCGGACCCATTCTCGTCACCAGAGTCCTGCTTCTTTCTTCCGAGTATTTGGTTTCATTGAGGAGATCTCAACTCTCCACTGGCATTTTATCAGGGAGTTTAATTTCACCGTTTTCACTTTTTTTTTACAAATGATTTTGTCAATCTTATAGCAATTTATCTGTATTAATATCACAACCCACAGTTTATGCTGTTTTTGTGAAATCATGTGTTGCACATGTATACACAGTTAAACCTAGTTTAATGGAGTGGTTATTCGGGTTTTTGTATTTTTTTTAAACAAGATCTGATCCGAATTCAAATTTTCTTAAACGAATTCGGTCCAAAAAACTTTATATTTTACTAACCAGGATCCGATCTGAACCATCTTATTCGAATCGGATCAGTTCGGTCTAAGTCTTGGAACCGACCTAGATAGTTCACGTAGATTGTTTCTCTTCTTTTCATTATTCAGATAGCTTAAAACTTATTTGTCAATTCAAGTTGGATTGACCGACCAAATAAGAGAACTTCAAGGTGGTGTTGGGTAAAAATTGTAAACACATATGTACCCAACACAATTTCACTATATCTTATTAATTAAGGTAGAATTTTAATTATGTCTAGTTCAACCCATTTAGAATAAAGTAAATTCCTTAATTACAACCTCTGTTTCTAAGGGAAGACCCTTTGATTCTAATTACAAAGTAACAACTAGGGAATGTGTATGTTTAAGGGGAATTGGCTTGGAAAGACCCAAGAATTTGATTTTAGTTTTGGTTGTATCCAGATTTGAATCCAGACTGTCTACATACCTTTGTAAAGGGATCAAACCATTGTAGTTCAAAAGGTTTGTTTGGGATTTGCAGCTTAGTGCCAACTTTTGAGTTTGACATATATATTTTGAATTTGTCAACTGTATTTCGTGTGTACACCCAATTTGGTATAGTGCATGTTGACTTGATTTGGGAACCCGAAATGTGTGATGCATCAGTGTGACCAAGAGGCTTGAATTGTCTTAGCCACAATCCTTGGTGGGGTGTAGGTGATTCCTGCAAATCCAGTCTCCGCGTGTAAGAAGAGAGGAGGTTTGAAAAAGGGTAATGAATCTGAAGGTTAAAACTCAGATCCCTGAAGTAAGAGCTTGTGCTGCAAATCACAAGTTTTCTGATGTAAACACCTATAAAGGCAAGAGGCCAAATCTGAGGTGTGACCATTGCAAATTTCTTGGACACACTATAGATAGGTGTTGGATCCTTCATCCAGAACTCAAACCAAAGTATTTAAAAAACAAGGATATGAAGAATACCCTAAGGAGTTTTTCTGGTGGAAACTACAAAGCCAATTTGGCTTCATCTTCTTCTACTGTGATGTCTGATTTCACAGCTAATCCTACTGCTCTTATCAATGATTTTGCCGAGTATCTATATCAGAAAAATATAAGAAGTGATGAAGGTTGTTCTTCCAATAATCACACTGCTCTACTTGGGAAATTTGCTGGCTTTCTGGCGGATTCAGATCATGCTACAACATTTGAAGTACCATGTATCTTACAGTCTTTCTCCACTGTCTTATCTATGAATAGAAAATATGATTGTTGGATAATTGACTCTGGTGCCACATATCACATGACAAACCATTTATCAAACCTCTATGATTTTGAGAAAATGTCTTTTAGTGTCTCAGTTGCAAATGGAAAAGGGGCAACTGTTTGTGGGAAAGAGAAAATTAAACTTTTGTCTAGTAATACCAATCTTGATGCCTTGTTTGTTCCTTCCTTTCCATTTAAATTACTTTCTGTTGGCAAAATTACAAATCAGTTAAAGTGTTTTGTCATTTTCACACCTCATAAGGTGTTTTTTCTAGACATCATCACCAAGAAGATGATTGGTGAGGGATTTTTCTGAAATGGACTCTATTATCTAATCTTTCCAAATGAGTCCATTGCTCTTAAGGTTCTTCAAGCCTGCTCAAAAGCTTCTCAAGACCATCTTCTTTGGCACAAAAGACTTGCTCATCCATCAGACAAAGTACTATCTGTTTTGCTTCCAAATTTATGTAATGACAACATTTAGTGTGATGCTTATAAATTTTCAAAGTCTACTAGATTGCCTTTTGTTCTATCTATGTCTAGAGGTAGTCATCCGTTTGAAATCATTCATTCAGACATTTGGGGACCTGTCTTGGAATCATTTGATGGTTTCAAATATTTTGTAACCTTTGTCGATGACTTTACAAGGATTACTTGGATTTATATTCTGAAATTTAATAGTGAGTTGTTTGAAATGTTTAAAGATTTTCACATACTAGTTACCACTCACTTCTCTTCCAAAATCATGTTTTTAAGGTCTAATAATGGCACTGAGTACTTATCTAACAAAATGAATCAATATTTGAGCACCTATGACATAATACATCAAACTAGTTGTGTGGGAACTCCATAACAAAATGGAATTGCCGAGAGAAAGAATAGGGACATTCTTGAGAAAACCAGGGCCCTCATGTTCCAGATGAATGTTCCAAAGGAATTTTGGTCACAAGGAGTTCTCACTACTACATATTTGATCAACAGGCTTCCCAATAGGGTTTTAGATAATTCTCCTCTGGAAATGCTAAAAGGTCGAAAAATTCAGATGTCTCATCTCAAAACATTTGGTTGTGTTTGTTTTGTTCACATACAAGCTCATCATATGGACAAGTTGGATCCTAGAGCTGCCAAATGCGTGTTTTTAGGGTACTCTTCCACTCAAAAAGGCTATAAATGTTATGATCTCATCTCAAAAAAGGTCATTGTATCCAGGGATGTAAGATTTGAACAAGCTATTTCTTTCTTTCACAAGAAAATTGGGAGTAATAGTGAGGGGGAGAGATATCATGATCTTGTTTCTCTTCCTTACACTAATTTTCTGGAAGTAATTAATCCAGTCACCATGTAATACCCCGGAAATTTGATATTAGTTTCTAATATTATATTAAGATTTTTTTTTCGAGTTAGAAGTTAGTGTGTTTTGAGGTTTGAAGGAAGAGCGGAAGTATTCGGATGCGTAAATTACCCGAAACGGTTTTATGGTTTTGAAGGGTCAAGAGTTGACTTTTTAATCTGTTGGGTTTCTTGAGAAACTTCCTTCATGAAAGTTGTAGAGCACGACGATACGAGTTCATATACACATGGCACGCGTAAAACAGACTTCGTATGAGATAGTTATGGTCAGCAGAAGTTCGTGGCTTTACGGGAATGTGAGTTAAATAGGAAAGTTGTAGGGTTCACTTTTCATTTTTTTTCCGGAAACCATCTCTCCTCTCTTCTCTCTCTCTCTCTCGCCTCACTTTCACTTTCTGGGATTTCCGCCTGACCCAACCCAAACAGAACCCGCCCAACCCGACCCGGCTTTTTCGGCCACCTCCGACCGACCTAGACGTCGGCGCCGGTCAAGTTCTCTTCCTCTCCACCGTTCGAGCCTCCCTATCGTGGTGGCTTGCACCGATTCATGGTGGTGCACGTGTTTCGAAGTAGAGAAGTTTGTGTTGAGACCCAGTCGGGTTTTCCACCTCTAGCGGCGGCGACAAGGTTGGAAACCGGTCGGGATAGAAGCTCCTTGGCATCCTGGTTCCACTTTTGTTGGCCTGAAGCTCGACTCACGGCGGAGAGTAGCGGTGGTGGATTCCAACTTTCGGGCAAGTTTGCCGGCCGAACTGGTTGAACATCTAGGTATAAAAGATGATTCCCTTGCTTCAATCTACAAGTTTTCTGTAGGAAGTTTGTTGAGATTTTGAGGTTGGTAGGGTGGCGCATGGGGCCCACTCGCCGTCGCCTGTGGTGGAGCGTGGCGCCGCGTCTGGCAGGGTGTGTAGGTTCTGTTGCAAGGGTTAGCTAGCTCTTGTTGTTTTGAGCATGTTGATATATTATAAGGCTAGGTTGAGATCATGTAATGCTTAGTTGTTAGAGCTTTTTTGATGAAATTGTTGAGTTTGTGAGTTAGAATGTATAAGCCGTTTTTGGCGGTTGTTTTGGGGATCGAGGACCTTGGGAGGTCTTGAAGGAGAGTTGCCCTCCTTTGGGCAAACCTTCGAGTTTAGTTTTGAGCTAAGAGGGCAAATGTTACTTTTTAGTTGGTTGGTTACTAAGCTATTATAATTTGTGCTAATTCGGTGACTTGTGGAGTGTGGTTTTAAGCTATATGCTTGTGTTGTGCGTGCGAAGACGCAGCTGGATTTGAGGTGAGTAAAATCTCACTAAAGTTCACTTTTTGATCTATTTATTTATGGTTATTATGATGATGATTATGATGATGATATGGTGATGATGATGATGTTGATGATTTAAAAATTATGTTTTTTCTTTTGTTTGTTTTAAAATATATGAGCTTGATCGCCAATGGCTCATGGTAAGTGAAAACAAGTTTTCTATTAAAAATATAATCTTTCAAATGAACTTCTGATCATGTGGGTGCCTTAGTGGTGATTGTGTGCATTAGTTGTGGATGTGTGAGCCTTAGTGGTGATTGTGTGTCTTAGTTGTGAATGTGTGCCTGAGTGGTGATTGTGTGCATTCGTTGTGGAATGGTGCCTTAATGGTGATTGTATGCATTAGTTGTGGATGTTTATGTCTTAGTGGTGATTGTGTGTATTAGATTAGGAGCCTTCATGGTGGACCGGGAACCAAGCCTTGGCATGGTGATTGGTTACGGTCAGTATAGAGCGCTAGTCTGTCTGTCTGTACGTCATGGGGGATGACTAAGTGTTGACAAACCCATGAGTACGCATTTGTTTGGTTACTTATGGGGGATGACTAAGTCTTGACGAACTCAGAAGTAAGAGTAGAGAAATGATTGTGTGATATTCTTATGTATTGTTAATTAAATTCTTTGTTTTTAGTATCTCCTGAACTATTCTTATCCGCAGGAGATTCTTAAATCTTAATTGTGTGATTTTAATTGAATTCCTGAACTATGTTTTTGCAGGATTCATTATGATTTTTAGTGTTTTGAATTGTTATGTTTTTCTTAATTATTTCTTTTGAATTCTCTTGCTTTTAGGCGATTCCTGAACTAAGCTGCCAATGCAGGAATTACCAGTTTTATCTTTGGTAAATTTGTTGGATTTATAGATTTAATTATTGTTCTCATTTGTTCATATGTTTTACTTTGTTGGTAGAAGTATTGAGTTATTTTGGGATTTACTCATACGGGCTTTTTAGCTTACAGGGTTTGTTGTTACAACCCGATGCACCATTTCCATGGTGTAGAGGTGCAGGTGAGGATTTCCAAGTTTGAGACTTAGGGATCTAGAAGCTGCTGGTTAGTAGTTGGACATCTTTATTTTGATTGTAAAATTGTAGTGAGCTCTTTAGAGTGTGACATTTACTTGGCTTCTCAAGTTATGTAAACGTCAGATTATATTATTTGATCTTTTTATTTTTGTTATTATGCCTTGAATTTGGAATTTTTATTTATCTAAAATTTGGGGTGTGACACACCAAACAAGTTCAACAACCTCAATCAAATAGCCTGTCCTCCATTGATAATACCTCCATTGATGAACCTGATACAGTATCAACAGAAACTACCTCTTCCATTCCTTCTAGGAGAAATCCAAGTCAAGTTAGGAACAAACCTGCAAAATTCAAAGACTATGTGTCTTTTACCTCAAAGCATTTCATAGATGACTCTTGCACCTACAAACGGCTCTTTCCAGCTCATAATGCCTTCTTAAGCAGTCTCGATAGTATTCTTGAACCTCAGACTTTTGAAGAAGTAAATCAAAACAGTGACTAGAGACAAGCAATGGCAGATGAACTCCTTGCTCTTCATGAGAACAAAACATGGTTTGTGGTTAAGCTTCCTTATGGTAAGAAGGTTGTGGGGGAGAAAATGGATATTTAAAACCAAATTTCGTTCAAATGGAAAGATTGAGAGGAATAAGGCTAGCTAGACTTGTGGCTCGTGGTTTTACTCAGGCATATGGTGTGGACTACAAGGAAACTTTTTCTCCTGTAGCCAAGATGAGTACAGTTCATGTGTTATTATCAGTTGCAGTGAACCATGTCTGGAACTTGCACCAAATGGATGTCAAGAATGCCTTTTTACATGGAGAATTGGAAGAAGAAGTCTATATGTGACTACCTCCTGGACATTCTCAAGCTGACAACCCTGAGATGGTGTGCAAGCTTCATAAGGCTATTTATGGTTTGAAACAGTCACCTAGGGCTTGGTATGCTAAGCTTAGTTCCGTTTTGGATGAAGTTGGTTTTCAGAGAAGCAATGCAGATTCTTCTTTGTTTGTCAGAAATTGTGCATCTAGGAAATTGGTTGTACTCATCTATATTGATGATTTGATAATCACAAGTGATAATGTGCAAGAGAATGAAGTTCTGAAACAAGCTCTTCACAAAAAGTTTGCAATTAAAGACCTTGAAAAATTAAAATATTTTCTTGGGATTGAAATGGCTACTTCTAAAAAGGGTCTGTTCTTGAATCAAATGAACTATGTCCTGGATCCTCTCAAAGAAGCTATTATGCTGGGGTGTACATCAGCTCGTAGTCCCCTCGACAGCAAGTTCAAATTGGAAGCAGAAGGTGATCTACTTCAAAATGTGAGTTACTACCAAAGGTTAGTTGGAAAACTCATCTATCTCACCATTACTAGACCTGACATCTCTTATAGTATGAGTATTGTGAGTCAGTTTATGCATGCTCCCACAAAGGCACATTTGAGCATTGTGCAGCGAATTCTTCGCTACTTAAAAGGGTCTGTTGGTAGAGGTTTGCTATTTAAAAACAATGGAGGAACATATATTGCTGGTTATGTTGACGCAAACTGGGCTGGAAATTCTCTAGACAGAGAAAGCACTACTGGTTTTTGTACTCTAGTTGGTGGAAACATGGTCACATGGAAAAGCAAAAAATAGACTGTGATAGCTAGATCAAGTGCTGAAGCAGAATATAGAGCAATGACATCAACAGCTTGTGAGCTGATTTGGCTCAAAGGTCTTTTGCAAGATCTTGGATTTCAGTCAACCAAATCCATGGCTCTTCACTGTGATAACCAAGCTGCAATGCATATTGCGTCGAATCATGTGTTTCATAAAAGAACAAAACACATAGAAGTGGATTGTCACTACATTTGTGCTCAAGTTCAAGGCAAGGTGAGTCAAACCATCTATACTTGAAGTCATGATCAATTGGCTGACATCTTCACTAAAGCCTTGCCTACTGCAAAATTCCTTATCATTTTGTCCAAGCTTGGCTCCATCAATCCGCTAGATCCATCTTGATGGGGAGTGTTGAAGATTAGTTTTAATTGAACTAACCTAGTTAAAGTTGACTTAGTAGTGTGAATAGAGCTGTGAGATCACTACTATGTATGACAGCTCTTTTGTGAGCAGCACTGTTGTGATGTGTGATGTGTTGCTGCTGGTCTCTTCTTTATCAGCAACATGGTGTGCCACAGCTGTGGCTCTTTTAGATTATTATAGGTTTAGATCTCCTATACGTTTTACTATTGCACACTATGTATCTATATATACATATCCCAATCTCTTGTAAAGCTATTAAGAAATATAGAGAAAATTCTTCAAATTCTTCTGTGTTTTCTTGTTCTTAAATTCTTCATCTACAGCCACAAACTTTTCTAAAAATAAATAAATAAATAAAAATACTTGACTCTTCTACTATGATTTTTTGGAGTAGAACTTTCTTGTTCTTGCATATAGCATCAAGGCTAGAACAGTCCCTAACGAACAAAGACTACCCCAGATAATGAAGGTGTTTCTGTAACAAGCCGTTCCCAAGCAGCTACCATCTTCATTTCCTTCCTTGCGATAAAGAAGAGCAGATGAGTAGCCAAAAACAAACGAGCCGATTGAGATATTTGCAACCACCACATTGTGATTTATTGAGAAATTCTTTGTCCCAAATAGCTCTGTAGTTATGGACACTGCAATACAAGTGATTGCTCCGGTGCACACTCCTATAATGGCGGTACTCATGATAAGGGAGACGTTAGCTGGGTTGAGCAGCAAGAAGAAAGCTCCTGCTATTGGTGCTGCTAATGCCACCAGGAATGCAGGCCGTGAAATCATATACTTGCTTCTGAAACCAGAGAAATGAGAAAATAATAAGTTATTGGCTTCAAAAATTTCTCTAGTAAGCACATTATGTGTTTCATATTTTCATTCCACTCAAATATGACTATATACAATAAAATCTCAAAGATTACTGAAGATTAGGGACAGTAGTTACCTTGAGAAGAAGTAGTCCAGAAATGAAGGCATGAGACGGCCAAAGAACCCGAATGAAGAAGATAAAGAAACCAGAGAAGAAGTCCTATATGACCCTCTTGACCCTGCTATCTGTCCCATGGTGTTCAAGAAAAGAAGCCCAATTGTTGCACTGAGAAAGTACACTAGGAAATATAACCAGAAATCTATCCTTTTTACCATCAACTTCACTCCGATCTCCTCTCTAACACCAATCCCATGATGAACCTGCACTGTAGTATGTTCCTCTTCTTCTTCCTCTTTCACTACGCCACTCTCTATGCTCTCAAGGCCTTTCTGATCATCTATGCTCAAATTGTGCACTCTATTATTTTTTTCTAGGCTCCATCTTCCTGATAATTTTTCTCCAATTTTTTCCAAAGTTGGGATTACCAAGGGGATCAGTAGGAACAATGCGGTACCTATCACATTATGCAATGGTGATAAGCCGAAAGACGTTGACCCTAAACTGGTGATGACGGCATAGATTCCGGTGGCAATGGTTATCACAAACATTAATTTGAACCCTCCTCCCATATCTCCGGGCTCCCCTCTTCCCACATCAATGTCTCTCAGAAATGGTGCCACTACAATACAGACTAGTAAAGGCAGGAGAGAGATTAGAAGAAGATAGGCCTTGGCTCTATTATGAGGTGCAGAAGAAAAAGCAGCACCAACAATATCGGTGTAGATTTTTGCACTCAATCCTTGGTAACTTGTGGTTAGTCCTACAGCAACCTGTTGGTGAAAAGGAAAGTTTCGAATACAAACAACATAGCAAACGGTGTTGATCCAACAGACACTATTTCCGGCCACCATGGTGAGCAAGAATATTTGCCAATATGCTGGAGATGAGATTTGGTTGGTTACGAATAGAAATTGGACACCGTAGCCAATCAAACCGAGAAGCGAGCCAATGATGAGGACTAACCAAAGGGGAAGGTAAATAGCAGCAATGCCGGAAAACCAACCAAAGAGTTTGCCTGCGTCAGAGGCGAAAACGAGGTTGTTGATTTGTAGTTGGGACATGGAGAGAGTGTTCTTGAGTTGGGATGAGTAGGCAGGGAAGGTGATGTTTGTTCCGTTTATGGATTGAAGCCATATGATGGCCACAAGGCTTAACCATTGGAAAGCTTTTGATGAAGAAGACATGGCAGACTAGGAGTCGTGTGCATGCAATGGAAAGTTTGGTATACTTTATAAGGTTTAGGAGGAGAGGAGTTTGTGCGAGAAGAGGAGGAGAGGACTGTTGTATGAAATGAGTGCAAGAGTCTGAAATAGTGGCAAAGCGGGAATGACATGATCACTACTCCATCGTTTATGTATATGCCATTAATTGATAGTCAAATTGACGGGTAACTAAGGTCGTAGTTGACAAAAAACAAATTGCTAATTAAATTTTTTTTTTCTTTCTCTTGCATAGGTATTTATACGGTTACATATCATGTACACTTGTAAACTAGTGATTCATTTTTAGATCTTGCTTCAGAAACTTTCATGAAGGAAATGAGAAGTGTGAAATGAAATCCCAAAATGGATGCTGCTTGTATGAAATTCGAAAAGAGAAATTCGTTTGAATGATATATAAACTTTTACTTCTTAGAAATTTTGATATATCAAGTTTTAAAAATATTATATTTTCATCTCGACGGTATATATAGTCACTAAGATGACTAACCACAAAAAAGGATGACCAATTCTTAAATTCTCTTTTTTTTTTGTCCTTAATTTTGCTTTTTTGTTTTCATATTCCAATTTTCTTTTCTTTTTTGTCTTTTTATATTTTTAGGTACGTAGATAACAAATTCATCGTCACTTTCTCCTTGTTAATAATCAGTTCTCTATCTCAATCATCTTTGAATGTCAATGACAACAACAAGATCCTTCAGTGTGTCAGCATAAACAATAAGGATTGAACTTCAATGTCAGCAGAAACAATAAGGATTGAACTTCTGTATGTTTCCCCTCTTCAATCTTCTTCAAGTTTATAAAAGTCAACCTAAATCATCAAATTCCAAAACCTCTTCTAGTATTTTTAGAATATGAAAACAAATAAAAAAACTAAGAAAAAAAGAGAACTTAAGGGTAAATTGGTCATCTTAATGATTATATATACTAATCTTAGGTCAGAATGAAAACATGAGATACTGTTCTGATATTTTCAAAACTTGATATACCAGAGTTTATAAAGAGCAAAAATTCATATATCATTCGGACAAATTTCACATCCGAGAATATAGATACTGCTTGTATGTCGCAAACATAGGATACTGAGTTGGTTTGTTTCAATGGCAGCATACAAAACAGGGTTTTTTTTTTTTTTTGAATAACAAAACAAGGTTTCTTGAAACACCAAATATGTATTTGGTGGATCCAATACTGCCATATACCTCTTGAGCCAGGGTTTAGCTGTGCATGGGTGGTTACATGTTCAAGTTTTCTGCCTTTACACTATCTGAATTTGATCTTTGGAGTTTGGAATGTAAATAAGCATGTTATCTGTTTCATTTTCCTACTGTGCCGTAGATGGCATGTGTCTGCCTTTACAATGTAATCACTGGGTCCTAAAATAAATTCATCCAAATCCCAAGTTGGGACATTCTGTGCACATCTACACTCTACAGACTTTTGTTTTATTGAATATCTATCACAACAGTCATGTAATTTTGATTAATTGTCTTCCCATACAGAACTGAGAATCTTGCTTACAGGGTTGTTTTCGCTGTGAAGGCACCTCCTTCCTTAGATTTTAGAACATCAAAATATGATGCAGGCCTCTTCTTGGACTTCACGCAGAGTTCCTGAAAAAGATGTGAAGAATGCTTTAGAATGAACTTTTCTCTTCTTCCACCAATGGCTATGCAAGCATTATAGTATTGTTGTTTTCTATCAATTACAAGAATTTTCCCCCTGACCTCTTCAAAAAAAAAAAAAATCCTTTCACGTAGAACAAGTGTTGCAATAGCGGAAAAAGGAAAGATCAACTACGTAACGAAGTCTGTAAAAAGCAGAATTGCTCTTTCATCCACTCAAAGCTCAAACAAATTTCATACCTCTACAGCAGAAGCCAAACGCAAAATTGAAGCTTCACCCCAGGGACGGCCAATTAGTTGCAGGCCTATTGGAAGTCCATGTTTATCATAGCCAACCTGAAGATTGAAGAAGTACCAGCATAGAGAAAATCAGCCCGGTAAAGCAGATATTAACAAGGTACTGTTACTTGCCATATTACTGCTATATAAACTTGTAAAGGCTTGAGAATAACAACACAACAAATTCAAGTTTGTATGCATATCATAAGGGACTAATGATTACCATTCTTTCATGGACAAACATACCTAAAAAGAATGAAACAGAAGAAAGGTTCCAAAGACAGATAAACTAATTAGTCCTGCCATAATGTTTGTTTTCTGTGAACGTTTCACAAAGTCAAATTAACTCTCATAAAGAGAATGGCTTTCACTATTCCTCTGATGAAAGTATTGCACTTGGAATCTTTTCTCATACAAGACAAGTGGGATAAATACGAGATTTGTTCATTTAGTAAGGACGGGGAAGCCAGATGTGCTCAATGTATACACACCGAGACTGACAGCAAGTATCTTCACCAATCGATATTTTAACCAAAGAAAGAAAATACTCACAGGTACAGAAATGGCAGGAAGTCCAAGAAGATTTGCAGCGATGATAAACCGCATAAGATCACCTGAGACAAAGGAAGTCATGTATAATTTCAAGTTTGGAAGATTTCAAGAATTGTATGTTATCATTTTTGTATTTCCTAGAGTAAACTGTCAGAGTATCTTTTATGCTAAAAAAAATTTTAAAAAATTAAAAAATGGAGCATTGAACTCAACGAACAGAATCAAACAATATAACTGAAAACCATATTAAGGTACATTAATTTTCGGAATCATCATGTCATTTGCAAATCAGATTGTAGAACTGCAGACCTGTAACTTGCATGTCTGTCTCCCCATCTTTAAGAGCACTGGGCGGAATCTTGGGTGCTGTCATGCTGTTTTACATAAAAGAAATTGAAAAGGAAAAGAGGGTATCTCGTTTCAGTCACAATATCAAAAGGAGAAACATTAGAAAAATATGCATGATAGACACACAAACTATGTATAATCATTGGCTTCTGAAATCTTTCTTCAGAGAACATAGTTTTGGTAACTTAGGACAGATTTGGTACAGTTTCCAAGAAATATCTCCAGAACAGATAGAACATATTAATCATAGAAGCAGAAACTAAATATGATCATTTACTTCTGACATCTATCTGCCGACGGAAATAAATTAAATAACTTAGGACCACTTTGGTACAATTTCCAATAAAATATCTTCACAAGAGAAATTGTTCTCAGTAACAGAAAATCGATACTCAATTTGTTGATGTATCCAAATTCATAGAAAAAAAAATCAAAAGAAAGGAAAACTACAGACACCCCTAAATCTAATTAATATATGTAGTAAACAGATAACAGGATCCTGCCCATCCATGAGCCTTATACAAATATGATCATGAATTCTTTAATATTAGATAATATCAAAATAAATATCTAATAATCAGGTAAATTCATTACTAAATTACTACCAAATTCAGTTGAAATAAATTTGTAACTGAATGCAGCTACTCATCTGACATTGATGCATTATTGAATTGGTTGTAGATCAGTGACTAATCCTTTCACATACCCAGTTGTGGGAGTCACTATCACATCGACCTTCTTGAAGATCTCCATATGATGGTACATAATCCTTCTCCTGAGATAAATTAAATATCAGTAAGTGCACAGACATGGTAATACATAAGATTACATATTCCCCTAGGAATCCCACCTTTCTTATTCAAATCCTCTTTTGCTTATCTTTTTTTGTAGATAGAGGATACTAGAATTCAATTTCGATATGAAAATGTCACTGAAGTAATGATGTTTCACTTATACATACATGGTTAAAGGATTAGACACAAATTTAAGAGAAAAGAACCATCAGTGAGTTATTTTAGCCAAGATCACAGCTTATATGCCAAATTGCAGGTTACAAGGAATTGCAAACGATAGTATCATAGGCAACGATAGTATCATAGGCAATGAACACTTTGAATTAGTAATCTTCCAAACAGATATTACTCTCGAATATAAAATTGGGATAACTGGGGACCAAAAAAATTGAAGCGACTTAACATGTTCCTCATAATATGGGGGGGGGGGGGGGGGGGGGGGAAGAAAGATATTTATTGTTTCTTGTTATTGTGGATGAGAGTGCTTGTTCTCACATGTCATTCTAGCAAGGGCAGGTGTTTAGACTTTTGACAGCTCTAGAGGATTATGCTGTGCTTGTGTAGAGAGAGAGAGAGAGAGAGAGACAGAGAGATCATACAATTTGGTCGCCTTAATAAGTTTTCAGTTAATATTGAACGCTTGTATAACTCCTAGGATAAAAGAACAAAAACAAAACAAAAAAACAAATAATGAACTCCAATAACATATATGTTATAACTGATATTGTTTCTTGTTATTGTGGATGAGAGTGCTTGTTCTCACATGTCATTCTAGCAAGGGCAGGTGTTTAGACTTTTGACAGCTCTAGAGGATTATGCTGTGCTTGTGTAGAGAGAGAGAGAGAGAGAGAGAGAGAGAGACAGAGAGATCATACAATTTGGTCGCCTTAATAAGTTTTCAGTTAATATTGAACGCTTGTATAACTCCTAGGATAAAAGAACAAAAACAAAACAAAAAAACAAATAATGAACTCCAATAACATATATGTTATAACTGATCATCCTGAACAAAACTTCAGCCTTCCATGAGAAGGTATTAAAACTGCATCCATAGAACTTGTTTTCATGTGTTAACTTGGCTCACCTAATGCACTGGGCAGTAACATAGTCTGATGCAGAAAATGATCGGAACAGGGCCATACTGGTACGTGTATCATATGTCAATCTCACACCATTTCTGCACTCACACAAAATAAGAAAAATATGAAGTTCAAGAAAGAAACAAAGAAAGCGAGAAACATAATTTCAGAATGATAAATCTAGCGTTTCATATGTCAATCTCACAACATTCTCTGCATGATGTATAGTATACTTATAGATATACTTACAGAAAAAATAACAAAATGCTGTGTTGAAATATTCTGATAACTATATGGAAAATACTCTCTTAGAAATTAATTTAGTTAACTTCCGTCTTATACTTTGTGTGTGTGTGTGTGTAGATTGTATAAGTGTGTGTCTGTTTCTTGTGTACATGTTAGTTTTGTTAATTTCAAAAAAGAGTAAATGATAGTGTTCCTGATAGATTTGAATTGGTTCTCTTGTGGTATATAACATGTCTAAGTCCAACTGATTCATTTCATGCTATCAAGATGTTAAATTATTTCGCTTACTCCAGTTCATTAAAAGCAAAAGTTCTATGGTAGATACTTGCAGATCAACTTAAAACTTTCTGGTTTTGATATGTGTGAAGCATTGACTTAATAATGAAACACTATTGATTCAACAAAGAAATACCAATCAACACACATTTCTTTGAAGATATAGTTCAAATTTATGCCCAAGTCGTCTAAATTTTTGTGTAAAGTATTGGCCGTGCCACTAGGCATAAGTCAAAGATACATACCCATCCTCACAATCCGGACTTAGTGAACTGACACATTCAGATCCAATTGAAACAAGATGAGCAGTACGCATTTCATGGAGCTCAGGTATAACAATTTCTGCAATCTATATCATCGGGCAAGGCATTGTCTAAGCTTAACCACATTTACGTTGAAATGAAAGTCACTCTCATTTTTAGAAACATGAACGAATAGAAAATATACAATCCTGATGACTTACCTCGCAACCATGATTTTTCGATAGAAGACTAAGAACATCCTCACACTTAACAGAGATATCAGTTGAATGCACATCATTAAACCACTGCAAGTGTATGTTCGTAGATCTATAAGATGTCATGTATTTATCTCAAACTATCAAATCCACCAAAAGAAAACGGTAACTACCGCTGTATACTTCCCCAGTCGCAAGGATCCCAGAACATTTAAACTTTCATATAATGACAAATCTGGCACTGAAGGTGGGGACTACAGAAAAATAGTGAATGACAATTAGCCTAAGATATGAGAAAAGAGAAGCGTAGACAATATATAAAGAAATTAAAGCTGATGAGATTGTGTAGCAATTAGGAACTGAGACATTAAGATTATGCAACAAGATGTGTAAACGACTCGTAAAAATTGAATCGTGTAAGAAGAATCTGGCATAGATAGATCACATATTTCGTACAATATAAAACAATGAGCACAATTATAACTAGAATCAAATACAAATTGATTGGTGACAACACATTTTTTAAATCCGGTATAATAAGATATAGATATATATATATATATATAGAGAGAGAGAGAGAGATTTTCTCAGGTAAAGACATCCTTATTTATTCTTATGGTGCGGAATTTCACTTTAGACTCACTTTTCAATCGAATTTTCACATCTTCACCGTCTAGTTTTTAGGTACTAACATGTAGATCATCTCTGCAAATTTTCAGCCAATTTAATAATCGTTAAGACACTCAAACTCGATTAAACCAATGGACGAACTGAATTCTGTCAAACTTGAACTGTTCATGTTTATAACAGAAAAATGCAATTTTGAGTGCCTTAACGATTATCAAATGGGTTGAAAATTTGCAGAGATGATCTACACATTAGTATCTAAAAACTAGACGGTGGAGATGTGAAAATTTGTTTGAAAAATGAGTCTAAATTGGAATCCGCACCATAAGAATAAATAAGGACATCCTTAGCAGAGAAGGACTGATATATACAGTCCTTCTATGCTAAGGACGTCCTTATTTATTCAATGGTGCGGATTTCCTTAATAGACCCACTTCCCGATCATATTTTCCCATCATAGCCGTTCAATATTTAGGCATACATGACTTGATCATCACTTCAAAACTTCAGCTAATTTGGTGATAGTTAAGGCATTCAAAACTGTGATTTAATGTTATAAATATCAACGGTCCATGTTGAACACATTATATTCGCTCATTGTAATCATATAGTGTCGATACCTTAACGATCACTAAATTAGCTGAAAATTTGTAGAGATGATCATGTCATATATATCTAGATATTGGTTGGCTATGATCGAATAATATGATCGAAAAGTAGGCCAAATTGAGAAAATCCGCACCAATGAATAAATAAGGATGTCCTTACCTGAGAAAATCCGCACCAACATATAGTTTTCACATTTTGGCCATGATTCCCATGGATGAGTTTCTTTTTTTCCAAGTCAGTTGAAAAGTTAAAAGTCATGAAAAGAATGATGAGAAGCTATTTCGGTGAATTTTTTTAAGCATGAATAGGTTTTCAAAATTACCGGTCTCAAACTAATTCTATCTGCAAGAGAGGCACCCAAAATAACTGAGTACCTGATGAATTATTAACATAGTCAGAACACAAGTAAAGTACAAGGTGACTACTGTCAACGCACCAAAGATCAGGCGTTAGTAATTGAGGCCTTAAGAAATACATATGAGCAATGCTTTGATTTTCAACACCTCATAATCGGATAAAGTTGTGTCCTTCCCGGTTTGAAATTATATAAAAATAAATTAAAAAATTAAAAAAAGGGCGTGAGAGAATCAAAACTATGACAAACGGACCTGGACCAAGCATGGCAAGGAGGTGTCCGTCCAAATAGGCCTAAAAAGAGGAACCAAGGATTCTATTTCGGTAAAAAGATGGTGTACCTGGTTTTGGTAACCAGCCAATGACTCTTTAATTTTAAGGACACAGTGCCAATTTGCTGGGGCCATGTTAGGGTAGAATGGAGGGAATACTTGAATGTAGAATGAATGTATGAGAAACGAATAAGAAATGGATTTGAGGAAGGAGAGAGACAAGAGGAAGAAGGGAGGGAGGGACGAAGGGTACATAAATCAAAAACTGGAAACGGAGAATTACTTGTCTTTTGGTTTTTAGTGTTTGTTTCCTTCCTCCCTCCCTCCTTCTTCATTCTTTAATCCCCATTTTATCTACCTTTCTTCCCCATATGCTCTTCATCTCCTAAGCTAAAGAGTGAAATTAACTACTTACAACATAAATATTAACCACACGGTTTCTCAATTGGTTAATCTAAATTAGAACCATGTTATTCACTTGTTCAGTGAAAGGAGGGAGACAAGAGGGAAGGGGAGAGGGGAAGATTACTTAAAACAAAAATTTTAAAGAGAAAACTACTTGAATTTGTTTTTGTTATTAGATTTTGTCTTTTGTTGTCTTCCCCCCTCCCTCCTTCCAACCCTTTTTACCCACATTTCTCTGACCTACCTTCCCTATGTTCTCTCCATCGATTATAAACTGAAAGCATACATGTCACAGAACTGGACCCGACTTGGTTAAAGGAAATCAGAACCACTTTATTCACCTTTTTGATGAAATTTCAAACTTATGTATGTGCATTAGCTCATCTTCAAATGTTATCTACACCTATATACTGCTAAATTTTTCCCCCAAAACAACCACATCATCTTTGGCACCTAAACCATCATATATAATCAATGTAACTTACTACCATTCTCTTGCCAGTCTGCTCCAATTATGAACAAAAAGTAAATACGAATCTGATAAGTTTAATTTTATCACACATCATGAGAATGCTGAACCAAAGACCAGCCAGTGCCAATAAGGAACGTATTCAGACGGATGAATTACTTACACTAGAATAACATCTTCCACTGTAGAAGCAATTGGTCCAATAATTTCCACAGTACCAGCATCGCATAATGCCCTGTGATGCGAAAGAACTCAAATCAATTTGGCATGTTATCTCAATATAACATAAAGTGATGCTTTGGTCATTGCCAATTTGGCTACAAATATCATGATAGTAATTAGTTATCATATTCATATGATTGGATGAAAAATCACATTACATAGAAAGAGATAACACATTTATGCAGTTTGATAGATATTTTGTTTTGATATGTTTCTCCTGAGAGTAATATGCTAGGTCCTTTGAAAGGAAAGGAGTTATCTCCAACATATACCCATATTTTCAGATACATGAATGAGGCAACAGTTCTAAGAAAAAACTAGTGGTGGATGAATTCTCTCAGCATTAAGACTCTGCCTTTTTGAATTTGTGATTCGTGCGCTTAGCTTAGTAGTAGCTCCGGTCAAGATGATACTCCTTGGTGCATGCTTTATGCGTCGACAATTAGCTTAGAATATAAAATAAGAAAGAATTCTTTAGAAATTGAACTGGTACAGGGACATTTAGAGGCTAAGGAAAAAAATGCAGCATGTGGTGCAGAAGTAACCTTTGACCTTGAACTCAAAAAGAAAGAACTCACCCGCCTATATCAGTCCGTCCGTATGTTGTTTTTAAGCCCACTACGCCACAGAGAGAAGAAGGAATACGGACTGAACCTGCCTTTTTACATTGATTTAAGCATGAAAATAATTAGCAGAGAGAAAAAATAATAAACCATAATAAGCCTTTCATATGATTTTAGTACAACCTCCACCGTCAGTTCCAAGGGCAGCAGAGCATAATCCAGAAGCTACAATTGCTGCAGGGCCTGAGGAAGACCCTCCAGTGTACCTGTCCAGTGCATGGGGATTTCTTGTCGTTCTAATGACACAAAAAGAGAATAACAAATCAGTATTATATATACATAACTGAACATAAATGTCAAACAGAACAAAAACATAAAAAAGGCAAAGGATAACGAAGAATTTTGGAAATACATAACTTATCAGTTCGAAGCTTTAAAAATAAGTACACAGGACAAAGGCTTGGTGAATGAATCAAAGTTTCATTCAGATATATCAGATATATCAGAAGATTTTCAACTGGAAAGAATGAACGAATCAAGTATAACGAGGGAAACAATCAGATTGATTTGAAAGATGAACAGTGGAGATACAAGTAAAGAGAGAAAATGAAGAGGGAAATATTTATATGAAACTTGTATCCAATACTGCAATGAGAATAATATTACTCTTGGAACATCTATTACACGCTTTGAACCCTTGGATCCAGATAAATTACATTTTATATCCTTATCTTTGAGATGTCAAAGCTGACATATAATGACAGACCAAAACAGACATATTCTGATCTCATCAACTAATAAAATATGTTCTGCTTTGTTCAAAGGGTCCAGATATAAAGAAAAATGACTAACAAAATCAGTTATTAATGCATCATATAGATTGTACGTAGGTGTTGACATTCATATAAAGTTTCTTTGTGATCAATGTGCTAAAGTAAGGCCCTCAATGAAATGTACCTAAACGAGCACATGTAGTTATCCATTTACATAGAGACTTTTAATCATTTGTATGATGGATTAGCATGAAGTTCATTGCAGTCACAAACAGGTACATTACAAACATAATTATAAGTTTATAACCATACATAATGCCACTGTCCACCATAAAGTTGCAGATGAATGGGAATGGTTATAAGAAAATCTGAGGTTCAAATGACAAAAAAAAAAATATATATATATATATATATATATAAAATTCTATACAAAACATCACTCCACATCATGTGTTGCTAAGAAAAGATGCTTACCCATAATTTGGATTATTTCCTGTTGTTCCCATGCCCATCTCATGCATATTTGCCTTCCCAATAAAAATCACACCACAACTACGTAATTTTGAAACACAAGCTGCATCCTTACTGACAGTGCGAACCTCATGCATCCATGTTGTTCCACCTATCATGATACACATAACATAAGTAGGATCCTCTACCTAACAAATAATCTAAAGATATTGGTGATGATAGTTTACCCTTGGACGGATGAGGATAGCAATCTATATCATCCTTAATTGCCACGAAAATCCCGTCTAAGATAGATATCGGATTCCCTAAAGCACCAAAACCAACAAGAATCTCAGCAGAAAGCAGACTACTGGAATTTACTCTGCTACAGTCAACCAACATACTCATAGCTCACAAATTCTTCCATAAATAAGCACACGGAATAGTAATGTCAGACTATTGAGATGCTTCTGAAATACCTTCTTCGAACCGCTTTGTTGAAGCTGCAGCTTGGTTCCTCAATTCTTCAGCGTCAAAAGAAAGCAGCAAAGGCTGAGGAGGTGTCTTATTGCTGAACTCTTCTAAAGCTGAAATAATGTGCTCCGCAACCTAAGAATGTAGTAGCTCAATCAAAAATCCACAAACAAGAAATGCAGTTTATAAATCAACAGAATCATAAGAAATTACCATAGATGGGGTTGCAATCTTGGAGCGATAAGCATAAGCATAGTCACGAATCTTCCAGTACCGGAAAGACAAACTTGCATCCCCATTAAAAGAGGTAGCAGGATCATAGTTTGGAAGACACTTGAAGGCCACCTCAACCCTGTCTTCTGGCTTTCCATCCTCATCAACAACAACCACCCCGGTTTCCGGTTCTAATTTCATATCACATTCACTCAGTTAAGATGAATTTTAGAGCTAAAAGAAATTAAATTTAGCAACCAAAAAAAAAGGAAAAATGAAAAACCTTGAGGAGGAAATTCAGGTTTGAACATAGGCGCTTCCGGAATGGAAGTGTTCCTCAATAACTGCGAACACAAACAAGCCAAATCTATCAGGTCATGAATTAAACAAGCAAAGCAACACATAATAATATGCAAAACGCAACAGACCTGAGTCATCTTGTTCTGCTTCTTCAACACTGAGATTATCAAAGAACCAAGAATGGGGGCCTCAACGATCCATACGAATAGCTTCAGCAAGAAACCCGTCAAATGCGGAGCTACAAACACAGGAAAGAAATCTCAATTAATTCAAAACTCAGAGCCGAATTTGAGTGAAGAAGAGTGAACTGAGACCTTTGATTTCTTCCCGGTCGTACTTGACAGCGGATACGTCGATGTTCTCGGCGGCGACCATGACACGCTTCTTGGCCATCTTCGCCGGAAAATAGTCAAACTAGTTTGATTGTGTACTGTGAGAGGGTGAGGGTAGTTGGGCGGATAAAAAAGGCGTCGGTTTCATATATGCTGCCGTCTGAGAGGAGATATGAAAGTGACCTCTTCGATTGCGACGGCTTTTACTCATCTCTCTTGAATGTGACGCTCCATTTTAACGCATTCAACCACCCAATATTCAAAGACGATGATTCCCTGGATTCATGTTGGTCTAGTTTCACACAACTTTATATTGTGCAAAATACATCACGGGCTTAGTTTTTTTTATTTTTTAATGACAAAATAAGATGATACAACAACTCAAATTAAAACTATCTAGAAGATAAGTTTGGGAGGCAGAAAGAGGCAAATTATGGATCCAATGATGAGGAGTGGAATTATGTGCATTGACAATAAAATTATGTGATTCTCGCTGCCACAACCGGATTAGAAAGTGCTACCATTTCACAGCTGAAGTGGCTCTTAGAAATAGTCTTGTCAAAACTAAAAACCGAGGCTGTATGTAGGCGACTCAAAGTTCGTGATTAATGTCGTCAATGGAAAATTATGCCCGTCATGCAGATTGCGGAAGATTGTTTAAGATATTAAGGCTATTAAAGCAAGCTTTTGCAAATGAAGGTCAAAACTCCTTAACGGTCATGTGTGGTAAGATGGATACCCAATAGCTGCTTCTAGAGCTTTGTTATTGGATAATGTAAACTCGGGTTGTCCGAGAGGTTTTTTTTTATAATGATTTAGTTTTTGTATCAAAAAAAATTGATGTTAAATCCACATACCCTTTTTTTTTATCAGTATCTTGGGTGAACATGTCATAGACAATGCCTACTCTAGCTAGTTACGACTCTAAAGCTAAAGAAAATATGGCACATATCGAATTTCTAAACAAGACAGTAGCACAAGACCACAAGTGGTACATACAGGCCCGGACCTGAGCAGAGGCGAAGAAGGAGACCGCCTCATGCACCAAATTTTTGGGGGCCTAAATCAAACCGTCCGGAGTTCATGAGATGATCAGATTTTTCACTCTTTCATAACACCAAAATCCCAAAACTCAAATATCAAATTCAACCCATTAACTTATCTGTTATGAAAGACTCAGATTAGTTGTCCTAACTCCTGGGTTTAGGGTTGGGTAGTGTTTAAGATCGTTAACCATTGACTGAAGGAGATTAAGAATTTAATCGAGGTGAATATAGAGGTGGGAAAGAGAGAGTATGAATTATAATCAATTAATCAATAGGCAGATTACCATGTATAAGTTTCGGTTGATTGTGGTTGTAGAAAGAAGAGGTGGAGGGAGAAAAAGAAGGTGGGAGAGGAGAGAGGTGGTGGGTGGGGGAGATTGGGAGAGGACACAATGATCAATTGATCATGTTAGATGTGGCCGTGTGCAATGGCGTAGCCAGAACTCACACTTAGAAGGGTCAAGTTTTATTAACTAACAAGTTAAATTCATATTCAGTTACTCTCTAGTAATGACATAATTTTGTTTAAAAAAAAAAGACACAAACAGATGACGCAAACTTAATTTTGGTTATACATCGATTCTTAAATTGAACATGCACGATAAATATTGAAAAAAATATTTTGTTTCTTAGAGATAATGTCAATACACGGTAAATATTAATGTGATGCTTCCACTTAGCTTATTTGTAAAGAAAAAAAAATCGTACATGGAATTTAAATTAGTAAGATAAGAAACCCTTGACACGATTTCTATTAATTAGATTGAGTATTTTACTAGTACGAATTTGTATTTCATCATTAATGTTGAAGAATATTAAAGAGGAGAAGGGTCAATGTGGGATAATGTATTATTTGGGTCTAAAGAGTAGATCAATCATGGTCAATTAGGCTGCAATTTTTTTTTATTTTTTTTTTCTGATATGACTATTAGAGGCATCATTTTCATTGCTCGTCTTAAGACTCTAAATCTCAGATCCGGTATTTGGTACATACCTAACTACTAGTTATACTATGCAACATCTACGCGAAGAAATTTAGCAGTGTATCCATGACGCAGTTTCGGTGAGGCCTCTTGTATCATTTTGTTAAGATTTTAGAGATCTCGTTCTATATATGTCTTGCTGTTTGTTTGTGATGGAGAAAGCAATTTTATTCTTGCATTATTAGGAAATTAAGCTTGATCATGCATGGTGTTGGCCGCCGGAAGACAATCAGTGGTGTTAAGTAGACTGGAAATGCGGACGGGTCTTGATCAACGTACGTATTGCAAGGGGTGATGCGCCAGCTGAGACAATAGAAGAAAATTTCAGTACTTCGATTGATCGAGTTGGCATCCTCATGGCTACCAAATCCAGATGACTGTTGCCAACTTGCCATAGAAACGTAGTAAGGTGGTCGGTTTAATTTGCTGATACTTGATAGGAATCATACCTTGGCCTGTTTGTCTAAATTCATGAATATCGTTTTTGAAGATGATGCCTACATTGATAATCTTCATTAAAAAAAGTAAAAAAAAAATTCAAAGTAATGATGATTAACAATGAACACGACATAATTTGTTTAAGACTAAATATGACTAAAATAGTTAAGAGCATCTTCAACAGCTTTATAAATTCTCTATTATAAGGAAACAAAAATCAAATCTTTGAGCTATTTTTCTTCTCAAACTCCAACAGTTTTCCTATTTTAGAGAATTTATAATCATTCCCCAAATTCTCTTATAAAATTATAGAGTTTGCTACAAATTTAGAGAATTTGAGTTTCTCTCTCTTCGCATTTCTTCATTTTTAAGCCATACAATTCTCTCACGCCTGACTTTTGAAGATTATTTTTATTATTAAAATTAAAAAATATTATAAAATTACAGTGATACCGCTCACATACATGGCACATGATTGATAATTGGGTGGAAACCGTCCAATTTGACGCCCCGGGAGGGGGGGGGGGGTGTGTGCAAAGTGACAGTTTTTACCAAAGTTAAGAAGGTAAATGGACACAATTGCAAATTGAGTGTAAATTGACAATTAGAGCCAAGTTTAGGGGGGGTATTTTGGTTATTTTACCTAAGATGTACTATAGTTAGTACTTAGCAGTATACATAGGATAGGTCCATTAAAATTCTAGAATCCCCTCGTTTAGATGGGAGTGAATTCCCAATAATTTAATCAAAAATAAGGGATTCTCAATTTCTTAAGATTGTTTCACTTGTTTGGATTCATATCCCATGGAATTAGCAATTTTTACGGAAAAATAATCGTGAAATTTGAAAGCTTAAATTCTCGACTTGCAATTACTGTAATTCTTAGGATTTTGAAATTTTTATAGAAATTGAAATTACTTTATCCAAACTTGCAATTCACATATTTAGAGATGTAAATATATGAATTGCTGAGTTTGTTTCCAAATGATGGGATCATGAGGAAATGAAAATTTAAAAAGTTAACAACTTGGAATACGTACATTAAACTATCATGTTACAATCTTTACTGATATAATCGGAAGCTTCGTACTGCATAATTTTAATTTGTATTTTTGGCCCGTTACTTATGCTCCTTAAAAGTTGCATAGTTTAAGGTCAAATCGTTTTTTTTTATATCAATCTTATAACGCTTAACTTTTCCTCAAATATTAGACGGTGGCCGATTCTAACAAACTTTGGATCGCAGAAGTGTTTGTTTTTGGTTTAATGAAGTCTATGAGATGTCTTGCTTCGGACATTTATCTAATATTTGTGCCCATTATGCTTACCGTTGTGGAAAACCACTCCGGGGCATGGTGATCAATGATGGCATGTTTTTCCGCAGTTACCGTGAACTTTTTTTTCTTTCTTTTTTTTTTTTTTACTTTTGACCCTTTCACTTTAAATCACCACCGAGTCATATCCCGGTCACTCTCTTATCACTTCACCCTCCCCAATCAGTGCCGAGTTATCCCCACCTCCAAAGCCCCAGAAGTCCTTCCAATCCAAGACTCTACTGCTCCCAGTCTCCCACCACTGATATCCTCACCACCCCACACACGTCACCCTCAAATCATCAAACGCTACGTGTCCCTCTTTACTCACAGCCTGTCACTCTCTCCGCCCTCAAGACACCTCAAAAAATATATTAACCCCCTTCCTCTCTATCCTTTCCCATTCCCATCATGCACTCACAGAACCAAACCTGACCAAACAAACCTCTCTCTCTCTCTCAAACCCTTGTCTTCTTCTTCTTCTGCAGATTAGATCAGAGCACCATGCAGAACAGCTACTCCTACAGCTCCTACCCCGACTCCGGCGACTCCTCGCCGCGCTCACGAGAGATCGACTTCGAGAACCCTCCGCCGTGGGAGGACCAGCAGAACCAGAACTACAAGGTCAAGCTCATGTGCAGCTACGGCGGCAAGATCCTCCCCCGCCCCCACGACAACCAGCTCTGCTACACCGGCGGCGAGACCAAGATCCTCGCCGTCGACCGCTCCATCAAGTTCCCCGCCCTCCTCTCCCGCCTCTCCTCCCTCTCCGACTCCGACGTCTCCTTCAAGTACCAGCTCCCCGGCGAAGACCTCGACGCCTTGATCTCCGTAACCAACGACGACGACCTCGACCACATGATGCACGAGTACGACCGCCTCTACCGCGCCTCCGCCAGGCCCGCCAGGATGAGGCTCTTTCTCTTCCCCCAAATCAACCACAGCGACAGCTTCGGCTCTGACAGGTCCGATAGGGATCGCTTCGTCGACGCTTTGAATTCGGGTCCCGCTCCCCCGCCCGACCCGATCCCCAAGCCTCCCGTCGTCAACTTCATCCCCGCTCCCAAGGGCGGCGTTCCTGCTGTGACCTCACCTCCTCCGCCGGCCCCCCCTACGGTTTTGCCTCCGCCGGAGTTTCAACTCAGATCAGCGCTGGGAGACCGGGTCGTCGGGTCGGATCCGGTGGAGTTCCAGGGGCAACTGCAGGACTTGCAGAGGCTGCAAATTGGAGATCAACCTGATCATCAGTACCGAAGAAAGAGCGACGACAGCCTCGTCGGAGGACGAGGAGGCTACGCTGCCGCCGGTGATTTCTACAACATGCAGAAAGTGCCGGAAAAGCTTCCTCCTGTGACGGTGCCTCCGCAGATTTCGGCTCCTGCTGGTTACTGGCCTGAGAAGCATGTATCAAGCGTCGGATTCCCGGGGACAGTTACTGGAGCGCTACCCGAACAGCAGCAGCAGCAGCCTATGTACATGATCAGCTCGGGAGGAGGCGGTGTGTATCACGCTCCGCCGATGGTGCGATCGGTGACCGGCCCAACCAGTCAAGGGTACTACCAAATGCAGCAGCAGCAGCAAAGAATGCCCTCTGACGTTTACCGGGATCAGCCGGTCTACGGTGCAATACCGCAGCCACAGCTACAGAGCAGTAATCTACCGCCACAACCGCCGAAGTACGCGACGACGTACGCGGAAACGACGCCGTATACTCAGGTGGCGTACGATAGCTTAACGGGGAGGCAAGTGTACTATACTGCGCAGAGTGGAGGGGTTGTGCCGCCGCAGCAGCAGGCGTACTCAGCAGTGGGGACCGCGGCGGTTAGCGGCGAAATGAGAGTGGCGGGCGGGTTGAGCCAGGAGAGTAAGGTGGTGGGTTCAAAAGTTCCCCAAACTTCCATGTGATTTTCAATCTTATTATGTATTTGTTATGAAAATTATTATGTATTTGTTAACAAAATATATTACTAAATATGAGGAAAAATAATTACAGTATATACCTTCTGCTTATTTTGTGTTACTTTTTTTTTCTTTCTTAAATGGGATGGGGAAAACTCAGCATTAAGAAGGCTCGGCTCCTTAACCGTTATTAATATTAATAGAATTTTGTGCCAATAATAGGGACATAGCTCGTATTACATTAAGAGCGTTATATTTATTCTTACAGAGGACATCCTGAATAAAATAAGTTAATATATTTTTTTTTTTTTTATATCACACGTTACAAAATGAGCCAATATACGAGCTACACTGTTTGTTTCACGAAACACATGTCGAGAGTAACATAATCAAAACAATGAATAAAGTCTCCACAGTCCTCACATACCTCCACCATATTGAGGGCTGCATAAAGTCCCTGGTTGTAGATAGCTGCTACAAGAATTGGACAATCACTTTCTACCTCTAGGTTTTGCCACCCATGTTGAATGACCATTTTGTGTTCTTTATTGCATTGAAAAGATTTTGCGGTTTGTAAACTTGTAAATTATGGATCATTTTTGTGTAACCTATTTACATGAGGCATACGTATAGAGTTCAATTTACACATTATAAACAAAGAAAATGGATCTATACATAATGAAGCGAAACTCGTTAACATATAGGTCAACACAAAAATGAAAATTAATAAGCTGAATTGAGCTACTTAAAGTCATAAACATGGACATTATGACATAAAGACAATGAATTAGTGGGTGTGAAGTTTGTAAAACATGTATATATATTATTGTTATCATATATACGGATTGAAGTTTCTCCAAATTCTTAGCTCGCTACGTAGATACACAATGAATGCGTCCTATATTATTATATTAACTGATCGATCAGTAAAATGTTAATGTTGAATAAATTAAGCTCCTTTTTAAGTTTTTAATTAGTTTACTTGAACTAGCCTAAGTTTTTCATTTCTTTCTCATAACTTTGAAAAATCTGACTAAAGTGGCACTTGAAGTAGCTAATTCACATTTCACACTATTGGAAGAGGAGAAATTTTTCTATGCCGAGGACCACGTCACCATGTCTAGTGGTTCTTCTTGACCAATATAAAGTCGACACATGATTATTTTTAAAACAACTCATATCAAGATATATCTAGTCATTAATTTAATATTTTAGCTGCTTCATTGTTATTATTTCTTAAACCAAAATACCAAACGTTCAAATCCCCTTCATCAAAAAGAAAAAAGGGTAAGCGCTAGTGATATGAAACCCACTATTGCAAGGAAAACAAAAGGACTTTGTAGTTTTGCAAATAATGAGCATTGTCCTGTCTGACCAAAATATCAATTAAAATGGTCCTAAATATGAATATCTTCTCAATATGTGCCCATACCTCATTCCAAAAGCAACATATATCATATGAATGTAACCATCAAAGTCGTCACTCAAACATTAGAGGTGTGAAGGTGTAGTTAGTTAACCCTAGACAACCATCCAAATCCAATTTCAAACTGAAAGAGACCCCCTCGAATTTTTACAGACAGGTGTGCATTTTCCGGCGAAAACAAACAGAAAACTACAACCACACCTGGTCACTAACTATTTATTTGAATTCAAGCACGGAGGATGAGTCCCTTTCTTATCCTAGCAACCTCGTATTCATCTTGATTATCATTGAAACTTTAAGTAGGTCGAGATATAAAACATGATAGTATAGAAAATAATAATGCTGAATGTAACAAGCCAAACATATTTTATTAAATTTTATAAAATAAAATAATTAAATAAACTATACATCAATGATAATTAATTACAAAATCTGGTAAATTTAAGCAACATTTTCGTATTTCCTTTAATAAATGAGGTGTAATCGGCTGTTAATCTCTCTTTTTTTTGTTCCTTAGTTGTCATTGTCATTGATTGGGGGCTACAGAAGTGTGAGGTTTATACAGTGATTTACGTTGAGATAGATGATGCTAGGGGGGTCTGATGATCATCACCTCGACGGCTCCACTCTAGGGACTTGTCTAGGGCTGCCACTCGGTCGGTTCGAATCGGTAATGGGCGTTACCAACTTCAAAACCAAAGCTTTCGGTAATGAAATATGACTTTCAATTACCAAACCAAAAACTTCGGTATGAGATAAATCTTACCAACTTCGGATGTCGGTTTTTCGGTATTACCAAACTTCACAACAAATATATTTTCAAAATATAACAAAACAATACAAAACTATAAAATTTAAATATCACTTGAGTTTCTAGAGTCTGATAATACATATACAAAAGATAGTCATTTCAGTACACATTATCGAGTATGGTTTAATTTTCTACCGAAATAGTCAGGATGTAAATGTTTCCAAATTTTTATATGAACAAGTTATGTGTCATCTATGTGAAAGTATGTGTGTGGAAGAGTCGACCAAAATAAGTCACATAAGGGCAGTAAAAGCTTTTTCGTGTAATAAGTGACGTTAAATTATGGTTGACCGCTTTGATCAAGACCCGAGCATTATTGAGTACAATTGAATTTCTATCATAATTGTATTATACTATAATGATCACATCAGACGGTCGAATTTTAATTTTATGAATTGTAATTATTGGAACCACAACATGCCTGGTAATGTGGTATAACTTATTTAGTAAGTTATATGCATATGTACATCTTTGTGAACCAACTACAAAGAGGAAGCAAAATTTTCAAAAACCTTGTGAACTATGATGTGATCAATATAGTGAAATACGACTATGGTAGAAAAATTAGGTATTTTTGATAATTTTTTGGCCTTGATCAAGGCGGCTAACCCTATTTACGCTTGTGCTTCCTATGGGAAGCCCTATCATCAAGAGAGGTAAAAACATTCCTAAATTTTTACATGGGCGGTTACATGTCATCTAAGTGGGTTTGTCTATGTGTGTGTGTGATGAATCGACTAAGACGGGTAGGTAAGAGCGTTTTTATATAACAAGTAATATTGAATTAAAGTTGATCGCTTTAATTGAGACCCGAATGCTACCAAGTATAGTTGAATTTTTCTATTCATTGTCTTATTTTTTACTAAATGGTATATATAATTGAAAACGTGAGATAAAATTATTAGTCTGTGTGTTTTTAGAAATATAAGTCTTTAAATAATTAGAATTTCGGTAAATTCGGTATTTACCAAAAACCAAACCAACTTTTTCGGTATTTCTCGGTTTCGGTTTTTTCGATTTCGATTACCAAAATTCGGTTTACCAAATCATAAATTTTCGGTCGGTTTTCGATCGGTTTGGTATTTACCAAACCAAGTGGCAGCCCTAGACTTGTCCTTGTTGGTATAAGCCAATCCACTGCAGCTAACCTATTGGTGCTTGATTGTGGTTATATACTTGATTATTATTATTTTTTTCCATTACGATTCATGCGGACCATCAACCCGATAGGTCGATCATATGCTCACTACATAGTGATTGTAATGAAAATGAGTTCATTTTCAAATGGTGTGTTAACGATGCACCTTCTTGATCTCTATACTACTTGGGTTGGTCTAGTTTGGTGGTACCTCTGGAGTTTGCTGTAAATACTGAAAACTTTGTTTTCTCCCTTGATGATTTTATCTAAGACGGAGATTGGTACAGGATGTTGATTAGGATTGTAATTATTTGTGTTGTTATTGGGAATTTTGTGTAATATTCTCTTGTAATTAGTTTACTAATAGATATCGGTGTCTCTTGTATAAATACTCTAGTCACAGTTCAGAAATTCTAAAAGTCTTTTGGTACCTTTGGACTCGGCTGTGTTGCTCATCAATTTCTGCTGCGAGGTTCTTTTGGGGTTTATTTCTCGATGTGTTCTGCAATGTACGCAGCACATCGAGTATTGCGGCTGTCTTGAGCACGTGTCAAGCAGCGGTCGCGTGATGTGAATGATTCTTGGTAATTCTCTCTCCGCGATTGACGATGTGGAGGTGGGTAGAACAGTGAAGAAGCTTTGCCTTGGGTAATAGCCGATCGTGTATATTTGTGAGGCAAAAACTTAAAGATCTGGAAAGTTAGGAAATATGGAAATTTGAGAGGTAGAGTACCCTAAACCCCGCATTAACTCTGGGGGATGATCAGATCGATGAAATGTGTTATTTGGCATACGAATCAAATGGCCATCAAAACAATTGGTGGTTAGAACCCTTTTTGTTTTTCTTTGGATTACTTGGTGGTTAGAACCTTCACCAGTCTGAGTATTCAGGAGAACAGATTATGTATTCATAGCAACAGCAGACAAAATTTTTATCACCATACCAAAATTTCATACTCGAGAACATGAAATTACAAGGTCAGAGACTGAAATGTCGAGACACTAAAAATAGAGAGAGTAAACAGTATTAACCAGAACATTGGCCATGATACTAGAGTTTCTAGGACTTACCAAGTTAATTGAGAGCTAATAAGGACTTGTCGTCTAGCTTTTTTCAGTGGCGAGCCAACTGCAGATTACAAATGTATCATGTTCCTCTGTGTGACTCTGTGCTTTGAGGCAAACCTATAGAGAAAAGAAAAAGACTTCTGCAAATGTCTTGGTGTGATTGTAGTTTTCATGGTGTTCTTGTAATTTTAAAGGACTTGAGAAAACTAGGCCAAGGCCATTGTTTGTAATTTTTAAAGATGTTGCCAGTATCGGAAAAGAAATCCCATGCTACTTGAAATGTTTACATGTCACTTCAATTTTGATATATTTCACCCATTATTATTCTACCGATGCTGTTTATGTCCACTTTTCGTGTTCTATGAACGAGCATGAAACCCCCAAACTAGGAAAAACTCGAGCCATTGAGAGCAAACTACAACGTCCATCATGGCCGCCAAGGTGGAGAACATACCACATAGCCACCCAGAAACAGACATATGAAGGGGGATATAGACCTGACGCGGTCACCTTAGTTTTTCCCTTCAATACAGAAACAATTTCCCTATAATTTGCACTGAAAGGGTATGACATCCATCCATGACACCATGTCAAGAACGGGGTTCGATGAAATTTGAAAAGAATTATGCACCCCTTACCAAGCTACACAGGGGTCCAGACAAACCTTTTGTTGGAGATCAATTGCCAACCTAAAGAAGCTGAATCAATTGCCTCACATAGAACGCATACACAAAATGAAAATGCAGATAACAGTCCACACAGTATTACTGCTCTTCAGAATCTGGTTTGTATAGACCTTGGGTTTCAGTTGACCACAGCAAACAGATAAATGCATCTACCACAACAAAGCTAATATTAACTACTGTAAACAACCATCCATGACACCATGTAACAAAGCCAATAAAATATCATTATGATCAAGCTTTGAAGGCCTAGTTTCAACAGATCCATTAAACTTCATCAAATCCAAACAGTAACAAATCCATTATATATCCGCTAGATAATAAACGAAGTCTTGTAAAACCCACATATCAGGGCATAAAATCTAACACCGACAACATTAAGATAAGCCATGAATTGTTCTAGTACAAAGACAAAAATAAAAGGTTACATGGCATTCATTAAATCACTACACCAAGTCCTCTTCAAAGATCCTGAACAGTCAAACCTATAACAAGAAAGAACAAAATAATTAGTAGAGTCCTTGATGAAATAGAAAGAAACTTGGCTGATGAAGAACTTCCACAGATAAAAAAATTGCATGGTTTCAGGGTGCAATCAGGCAACAATTGTAAAAAAGTCCAAAATAAAGGACACAAATAAACTATAATGGCATACCTGGAGGAAGGGATTGCTTCAACTTATCAGCCTTCTCAGTATCAAACACACAAAGTGTGTAAAGGTACTTGGAGCATCGAACCTTGAACTTGACTGCGTCTTTTGTCTTCTTGATTTTCACAGAACGTGCATCCTTCCTTCTTGCAGTCAGGAGGAAGTCCTTGATCTCATGGATTTGCTTCGGCTACAGGCAGAGAAAAGAAGTGATTAAAAATCATAGACGTCACACACAGTCGATTAAGATTAAACTATCACAAATTTACTCTCAATCCAATTTTGAAGAGCTTTACTCAAGGAAGACAGCAACAAGAGTATTATAAAGACCAGTTTTAGATGCGTTTCATATCAAAACGCTCCAATTTTGTATTACAATATCCCAATAAACTGTGAAGATTAAAAGCCAAAAGGCACCTTTTGTTCTAGTCAAATTCGTAGAAATCATAAGTCCCATTACATATAGGATGAAATGTTCATAGCAGTTAAACTGAGACCGGTATATGGTCTAGATTACCAAAGCAAACACAAAAAACAAACAACTTGACTCTTCCAGATCCATAACACTACCAGCCACTACTTTGATTGTCAAAGATAAACAAAGGGAAATTTATAGGGTTAACCAACGATAGTATCACCCAATTTCAGCTCCAACACGAAAGCAACACTAATCGAGGCCCCATTAACACTATTCTTAGCTAGCACTAAACCACCATGAAATCTCAAAGCCACAGAAATATACAACCAAAACAATACAAACCAATTACACAAAAACCTAACAGCTCTAAAGCATATCAAAACCCCTCATCTCTAAATCTCCGTCGCATTTTCGCATCAAATTTCAAAACAATAACTCGAAATCTTGCATCATATCAAGCAAATATAGATTGAAATCGGAAAATATGAGAGAGAGAGAGAGAGGGTACCATGTTGGGAGGATGGGTTCGATCTCTGGAGGCTGCGAGCGTTCTGTGAGCGAAGGTCTTGAAGACGACTGGGAAAACGAGGCTTTATAGTGGTGAAACCCTACTCTCTTATAACTTTCTCCTTCCCCATTTTGTCCCTACGCCTTTCGTCATCGTCCCATATTTCCCATACCCACACACTCTTTTGTTTTAACTTTTTAACCGTCCTAGTTGCAATTTAAATTCAGTAAATTGATATGTTGCATGAACACGAACGATTGTGAGGATGGAGTGTCGGACTTTCCGACATGCCCCGACACGCCTACACTACACGACACACCCCGACGCGGTGTCCGACACATTACGTGGCGTGTCGAAAAGTGTTGACTTTTCTGACAAGGCCTGACATTTTGACCGACACGTTATGTCATCATCTGACGCGTCACGTCAACAATTTTAATTAAAAAAACATAAATCTAAAAGAAAAACTATCACAGCCTCCCAGTAGCAAAAAAAAAAACAAAAAAAAAGAATAATAAGAGTGATGATATATGATATATCCCCCTAGCTAATGTTTAAACACTAATAATGTGATCTAATTTGTAAACTGCAACTTAATCTTCTTGTTCCACTCTTTCTCTCTTCCTTCATCTCCCTTTTCCACTTCAAATTAGTCACCGTGTTTCCTAATCTTCATTCAATTGCATCGTCTATTTGCTGATAACTGCATGTGATCTCGAGCTCATGTTTTTAGTATGTATTTTATGTATTAAAATACATAAATATATTAATTATTTATCGTGTCCAAGCCGTGTCAGATCTTAGATTTTTTTTAAAATTTGTCATGTCGGCGTGTCGTGTAGCCGTGTTAGTGTTCCTGTCCATGCAACATAGGCCACCGGGTTTTCTAATCTCCACTGGTTTCCTAATCATCATGGGCGGGGGCTAGTGTCACATCCCAGGACCTGCTCCGCCGTAACAAGATATTGTCCGCTTTGGGCCCGCCGGCCCTCACGGTTTTGTTTCCGGCAGCTCAGGAGCAGCTTCCCAGTAGGTCACTCATCGCTGATGTCACATCCCAGGACCCGCTCCGCCGTAACACGATATTCTCCGCTTTGGGCCCGCCGGCCCTCACGGTTTTGTTTCCGGCAGCTCAGGAGCAGCTTCCCAGTAGGTCACTCATCTTGGGATTGCTCTAGCATCAACATGCTTAACCTCGGAGTACCCATCCCCTCCAAAGCCGCTGAGCCACCAAAAAGTCTCGCGTTAGATTGGAGGTGGGCATGTACATATACAGCACATAACCCCTCTCCGTTGGCCGATGTGGGATATTACAATCCACCCCCCTTGGGAGTCTGACGCCCTCGTCGGCACACTCACGCCACACGGCAGAGTGGCTCTGATACCATTGTCACATCCCAGGACCCGCTCCGCCGTAACACGATATTGTCCGCTTTGGGCCCGCCGGCCCTCACGGTTTTGTTTCCGGCAGCTCAGGAGCAGCTTCCCAGTAGGTCACATATCCTGGGATTGCTCTAGCATCAACATGCTTAACCTCGGAGTATCCATCCCCTCCGAAGCCGCTGAGCCACCAAAAGATCTCGCGTTAGATTGGAGGTGGGCATGTACATATACAGCACATAACCCCTCTTCGTTGGCCGATGTGGGATATTACAGCTAGGGCCGGCCATACCCTAAATTTTAGGGTTGAGGGTAGGGTTTTGACTTGGTCAACAAAATTTAGGACCGGGTTGGGGCTTAAATATGCAAGTTTTTGCTCGCCCTTAAAGCCCATTTCGTTAGGGCTAATAGGGCCAGGTAGGGCCGAATATGACGTTATTTTGTTCACAAAATAAATTTATTAGTTTTAATTTTTTTTCTCAAAAATTACCTCAAGGGATATATGTCATACAAGACATACATGATATTTAACATAAGACATCTATAATTATTTATCTAAGTAGGTATATTCATATATCTCATTAACTATCTCTTTAAATCATCAAAAATTAATTGTTATTTAACAAAGCATAATAAAAACTAAAGAAATAAAGCTTACAAAATAAATTATAAAAAAGAAGATTAGTTGTATTGTATAAAAAATAAGAAACATATTAAAAAAAGCAAAATACTGGTCACTTCTTTTATTTTTGAGGTTTCGACAGTTTTGTTAAGACCCACCCCGAATTTCACCCTGAAACCCAAGGTAAGTCCTGCGGGGACCACCTCCAAGGAAAATTTACCGAAGAACTCGGCAAATCTCCCTTGAAAATGGACAACCCTAACCCGAAAAAAATAAAGAACACTCTCTTAACCAATAATATAAATTCTTCAACTCAATCCAAATAACCGAAAAATAATACACATTTATTTTTCCAAAAGTATTCAGAGCTACTACGAGAAAGACAAAGGAAGCTGCTAAAAATTATAGTGGGTTAAACAGATAACCTACTGGCAAACAATAGTGGAAAGATGGGTGACTATGCCTCATCGCCTCCTTCTAGACCCCACCCGAACTCTGCAGACTGGGCATTTAAAAATAAAAAAAAGCCCATGGGAAAATATTTAATTACGTCAGAGTGAGTAGACAAAAATAATCTCGACAAACAATAATATTTCCCCAAGAAAACTTTAAAGGAAAACGCTATACAAGAAACAGCTTAAAAGCTTAACTCAAAAACTCTATACTGGTGTCTAGCCTCGCTAGACTCCCAAACTTCAGAAGAAGGCTTCTCAGGCTAAAATTATAAATATATCAATATGTATTTACACTCGTCATACTCCTTGTATGCTATCTATGAATAAGCTCGAAAAGTATTTAGTCATATTAGGCTACTACGCTCGCGTCTAACGCTCACGTCACCCCATAATGACATTTTTCCTCATTATGGGTGAAAGACACGATTGGATATATATATATATATATATATATATATATATATATATACGTGCTGACTCCTTGTATGAATTCTATGAATGAATACTAAAAATAGAATAAGCTTGTAAAGTAGAAAGTCGTACAAGGTTACTACGCTCGCGTCTCACGCTCACGTTACCCCATAATGACATTTTTCCTCATTATGGGGGAAACTCACTTAACTTACACTTAACAATAACTGTTAGAGCCAAGTGCTTGCTAAATCTCATAACTATTGATAAATTTAACTATAATTTTACTTGCATTGCTGGTGATGCTCTACCGTTTCTATGTTTTTTTTGTTTTGACTAAACAGTTTCTATGTTTTCTATATAATTTCATATACAAAAAAGTTATATCTACTAATACATGAATTAAAATCCAAGTTCTAGAAAAACTCCACTTTCCTTTATTTCTTTCTTTCTAATTAAATACAAGGCCACCAAATTATCGGTTCAATCACATTACTATAATTAACCAACAAACCTGCCCCATGATAGTTTAATTTAGTAGCTTAATATAATTCAATGATGTCTCCAAAAATGCTAGAGCTTTTGACAAATAAAAAATAGTGAACTGATTTACACTATTAAGAATGTTTTTTTCCCAACTCTTACCGGTTTGTGATCAACAAGTTTGAGGGTCGTACGAGTTTGTGCGACTACTGTGAGAGATTTGTCTGATTTTGCTAGGATACTCTTATAGACCTTGGTCTAGATACTGACTGACTAACGAAACCGAGGTAGTTTGTTATCTCACTCCTAATGATTTATAAATATATATATATATTGGCTCTTAATTGTAGATGTTTGTGGTGTTTTACAGACTTTAGTAGAAGAAAATAATTCTTTGTAATTTCACAAAAAAGAAAGAAAAAAAAGGACCAAGCGGTCCAAGCCCCCACGTAGTGAAATTCTTTGTCGTTTCAGATATCTCTAACGCTGCCTGATATTGTCGTTCATCATAACCAAGTGTTATGAAACAAATTTACCAAAACACCCACGTAGAAATAAAGGCAGAGATAGCGCGTGCGCTTAACTACGCGTTCACGGCGGAACTCGCACAGTCTCCACTGACCAAGCCCTCCACTCCACGTCATCACGGCTGGACCCACACTTGCAATATATATTTTTGAAAAACCCGAAATGCACGACAAATTCATCCCAAATTCCATCCAAAACGAAATCCAAATTACAGATCCCGCCTCCAGGGCCATCACATGACGCCACGTGCAGTCGCTTTTGCATCAGAGCCGTCTGTGCCAGATAATACGGTCAGCTTCCGGGGCAGCAAGGGGAGCAGAGGGAGTCGAGTGATCAAGAATCAGCGGTAGATGAGCTGCCCGAAACGTCCTCGGGTAGATCTGGGCGCCTTTAAGAAGCGGCCCAAGGCCTCCTCTCGTTCCTCGCTCAGATTAGGGTGAAATCCCCAAACCCTAACCTCTTCGCATTTCTGCGTTTCTTTCTCTCTTTCCGTCCCAATCATTGACGGCGCGTGGGTTCCTTTTGTGGCGCGTGGGGGTCACGGCTGAGCTGATTCATGGTGTCTGATGCTCCGCCTGCATTGAGAATTCTGAGCCGGAGCTCAACTGGAACCCTTGCCGGAGCTTTGAGTTCTGTACAGCTATGGCGTCCGCCGTCTTAGCCAATCGGAACGAACCCAATTGGCCACAGCAGCCCAGAGGCGGAGGAGGAGGATTCATGGGAAAAGTCCCTTTCTCAAACCCTAACCGTAACCCTAACCCTAAGACTAAATTCCAAGCTCCTCATCAGCATCATGCCGATTTCAATGAGGAATCGCCCGCCGTGACCCAGACGGCTTCCGACGACGCGTCGTCTATCAACCAGCACCGGCGATCAAACACAAACACAGCTGCCGATTTCAACCTCATTCAGTCCCAATACGTCAGCTTCAACGTCGCAGCCTTCAACAGGAAAGAGCTGGTTGAGCTCAAGAATCGCCTTGTTTCTGAGCTCGACCAGATTCGTGTCCTCAAGAATCGAATCGAAGCCGGCGACTTCAACCCCAAGCCGGCCCACCACAATTCCCAGCCGAAAAAGCCCAATACCACCAAGAAGATCGCTGGGTCGAAGCGGCCCTTGCCAATTGCTCCGGGGAAGGACTCGAATTCCAATTTGAAGCGATCACATTCGGAGAATGTCAATTTGATGAAGAATTGTGGGCAGATTTTGTCCAAGCTGATGAAGCACAAGGCCTCCTGGATCTTCAAAAAGCCTGTTGATGTGGTGTCATTGAAGCTTCATGATTACTATGATATAATCAAGCACCCGATGGATCTGGGTACTGTCAAAACGAATCTAACCAAGAATGTGTATGCAACGCCATTGGAATTTGCGGCTGATGTGCGATTGACATTTGAAAATGCCATGCGGTATAATCCCAGAGGGCATGAGGTGTACAACTATGCTGATCAGCTTCGTTCTTTGTTTGAGGAGCTCTTCCAGCCCTTGATTGACAAATTGGGGGATGGGTATGGTGGGGATCGAGGAGGAGTTTCCGACGAGGAGGAATTGCAGGCCAGTTCTTGGAACCATGTTGAGCCTGAGAGGCCTCCTCCACCCAGGAGGGAAGACCCAATGCCCATGAGGATTGACAAGAAGACTGAGCCGGTTCGGCCTCCTGCGGCTCCAACCCCAGCTCCAGTGCCTGCCCCACTGAGCTCATCAAATCCGCCAGTAGCCCATTCTCCGGTGAGAACAAGTTCTCAATTGAGGGGGCCGCCACAAGTGAAGCCCTTGAAGCAGCCAAAGCCAAAAGCGAAGGACCCAAACAAGAGGGATATGAGTATGGAGGAGAAGCATAAGTTGGGACTTGGGTTGCAGAGCTTGCCTCAAGAGAAGATGGACCAAGTTGTACAGATTATTAGAAAGAGGAATGGGCATTTGAAGCAGGATGGGGATGAGATTGAGCTTGATATTGAGGCCGTAGATACAGAGACCCTTTGGGAGCTTGATCGGCTTGTTACAAATTATAAAAAGATGGTTAGCAAGATTAAGCGTCAAGCACTGATGGGCAACAACAGCAATAGCAACATTGCTTCGAACAGAGGAAGTCAAGAGGTAAATTAGCTGTTTCATTAATTTTGAAGTTGACTTGCAATGGCATTATGCACACATAACATACAATTTTATCCATCCTTTGCTTATTTGGTTTGGTTTGCTTATGATTTTGTTCAATGTAGGAATTGCCTGCGAGTGAGAAAATTGATGTCTCAGCAACTGAGCCCAAGAGGCCAAAGAAAGGTGAAGTGAGAGATGAAGATGTAGACATTGGTGATGACATGCCAATGAGCAGCTTTCCACCCGTTGAGATTGAGAAAGATGTTGGGGGTAATGCAAGTAGTGATAATACTTCAAGCAGCTCTGGCAGTTCAAGCAGTGGCTCCTCCTCATCAAGCGGTATAAGCACCTGATCACTCTCTTTGAATTGGTTTCAAAGAAGTTTATTTTTGGTAAAAAGCAAATTCAAAACCATAAGAAAATGCTCAAAATGTGTGTTTGGTTGGGCTGTTTGCAGATTCAGATTCTGGCAGTTCTTCAGGGAGTGACTCAGATGATGATAACGCACAGTCATAGTTGTGCGTTGCAATTGCGGCCCTGAAAGTAGTGCTTTTGTGGAAAGACCCATGTGGGAAGCTGGCTGAAGAGAAGAGAACAACTCCTCGGATGCATGCTTTCTATGTGGGGAAGGGCATTAAATGGTATTCTGGATTGTGATGATGAGGTATGTATGAATGCATTTTTTTTCGGTCAATTTGTTTCTGCTGCCAATTAGAAGGAATACAAGATTATGGATGTTGACCAAGGTTTTCTATCGACGGTTGTGTTGCAGGTTGGAGTTCTAAGGGGTTTCGGATCAGAACAGAGCAGAACTTGGTAGTTTGTGAAGTTGTTGTGTGGGCATTGGTTGTTTTGCCTGGAGGTGTAAAGGACATGAACAAAAAAAATTGTTGTAGGTTTGTAGGTAGTGAAACAGTGTAGTGGAAAGCAGAGAGAGAGTAGTGAGAGAAGAGGAGAGAAGATTAGAGAGAATTGAAACACTTTGTACACATTACAAGAGAGCAGCAGCAGCCAAGTACATAATTTTCCCCAAATTCCATTTCCTCTTCTGTCTGCTTTTGTCTTTCTGCTTAGTTACTTGGTCGCAGAAGCATAGCACACTACCAAACAGTCATTTTAATAGCTAAAAACTCTGACGTTTGTTTTCCCTTATCTTCAAACAAAGATTCTATGCTTTTCAGTTCTCCATTTTTCCAGGCAACTTATTTCATGTTGGGAAGTGCAACATATAAGCCAAACCCAGTTGGTAGACATGAAGTTACTGAACAATATAATAGAGTAAACCACTAGATCTAGTTTCTGGCTTGCATATGCCCAAATCAGAAATGCAGTCTCTCAAAGTAGGAGATGATATGTTGCAATCCCAAAAAGGTTCAATGTTAATAAAGAAAATAGATGTTCTTCTGGACCCTGATGATAAGTGGCTACAGACTACAAAGCATTAGTTTTGAACCCTTGATGCTTACACATGCACGTGTTGGTTGTATTGTGATAGTAATGCCTTGATCTTTACGAGACTTTATTATGTGCACAAATGGACGTGGAAAAGCGCAAAGATCAGAGGATATTTCATTTTCGATTTGACGTATGTATGTGAAGGACTTCAACGTCGGATACCGTTAACCAGAATTTGTTTCATTTGCTAATACATTTATAGTTCATAAAAACGCCACTTAGGATCGCTGAATAGGTAAACGTTCGTATCCAAATCAATTTGGACATGTCATTATGAGAATCAAATGTTCTCCAAGTCTACCCCCCAAAAATCATTTAAAACTAGTCAAACAAACTAGAGAGTAACAATTCACATGACAATGTTGCGAGAAGTGGCGAGTCGGTGTATCTGCTATTGGATTTTTAGTTGATTCCGAGGCCGGAATATTCACATAGTAGGCCAGAATGTTCGCTTACAGCCGGAGGACACAAGCTCTGTATGAGCCTTGATCATTTATAAACTCCAGTTCAACATTTGATTACCCACGGAATTTTACGCCTTATCAACCAAGGTCTCCGACAACTTGGGAAAATGTGTCTCCATCTACTTGCACTAAGCATAGAGGGAAAACAAATTTATACATATCGAAAGGTCAAATATTCTGTTCCTTCCTTGGTGGCAACATTGGTCCCAATCTATGAATCCATCAGTTCATGCATGCCCTACCGAGGCGTCAAAGATGTGATGTGCACAAAAGAGACCCAAAACCAGTTCATACATGAACTTGACTTGAACAGAAATTCAAATTAACAACACTCAAAATACTACGGGATAAGAAAATGCAAGAGCTCTTTTGAATGTGTCATGAAAATCAACAAGCTACATGACAATTACATTAGCAAGGGGTTCGAAATATCAATGTGCCAACTACATGACATTCCACTATCACCAAAGTCTCTGTCTAGAAAAACTTACTCATAAAATGAAATGAAATAATACAATGTAAACTGAAATGTACTGAACAAAAATCTTACAATAAAAAATTCTCTGAAGTTACAACATGTACCTTCTACAGAAAGGTGAAGCACTCTTAAATGGGGTTTGCTATTAGCCCAAACTGATTCCGGTATAGTTCAGGGATGAAAGATAATCAAATTAATTTTACTCTTTCAGCTGTATCTTCTTCAAGTTCTTAAACTGATCACCAAGTTGTGATTCACACTTGGTGTGAGCATCTGGAGCTAAATTCTTAAGAAACGACTTGCTCAGCTTAAGGGTTGCTATCATCTGAAAGATCTTCCCACAAAACTTCCGTACTTCAGCTCGTCTTGACTGTTTCTCCGGCATATTTGTAAGCAATTGCTCTATCAACTGACAGAGTTTTTCAAGTTGGCTTTTCATAATTTTCTTCAGAGTTTCCTGCCCGCTTACATCAGATAAGCCTGGGGACTTCAATATTTCACTCACCATGTCGAGTGCTTCTACTCGCCGAAAGTCTGACTTTGAACTTCCACATTTCTCCAAAAGGAAGCCAAAGAGATAACGCCCTATCCAAGGCCTTCTTCTAAATATTTCTTTCAGAAACTCCGATTTGATTTGAGACTTCTTACTATTGAAATACTCTACCAGAACACCCTGGAATATATCAAAAACTCTCTGCAGCTCAAACTCCGGAAAATTTCTTGCATCAATGATCTTCAGAATCCAGAAGGTAGAACTCTGTGCAAGGGAAGCAATAATTTTCTGTCGGTTCCAGGAAGCCGACTGCTTCTTCTTTGACAGGTTGGCAGCAGATTTCTTTCTCTTGATTGGTTTTGAAGCCAACTTCAGATTTCTTTGCAACAAAGATTCTAAAGTAGATAGTTGCACGTCTTCACCCTTGGGATGGTCCTTCGCTTTAAATATTTTCTTTTGCAGAATTCCCCATATACGCTGTCCAAGCTGTTCACTACTCTCTGCAGTATGCGGTTCAGCAAACGCGCGAGCCAAATTTGAGTAAACCAACAAAACTTGTGGCTTATCTGTTCAATCAAGAACCAGAATCAGAACAAATAACCAAAAGGATGGCATTAGAAAGAAAAAGAAAAAAATTGAAGTTCAACATATATATTGAAGGAACGTTCTGCATTGCAGCCAATTTCTATACAACCCACTCGCCTGGATTTTCATGCAGGTAAATTTCTAGCAAAGTAAGAACACGAAGCTTAAACAGCATGAGTTGCTGATGAGCAGTGTCACCCCCAGCCAGATTCCTTCGCTCTTTGAAGATCCGTGCAAGATAAGTATCCATCCGGAACATTGCATCATCATCCATCCCTCCATCTGATTCATCAGAAGCGTCATGAATTTCCTGGGCAACTTCCTCAACCTCATCAACAGCCTCAGAGTCAGCCTCAGAGTCGGCCTCAGACTCGTCTGTCTGCTCACTGTCACCTGTTTCACCAGTCTCAGCCCTATCAATGACCTCATCTTCTTCAATGTTAAGAAAATCTTCATCTTCGTCATCGTCAATGTCTTCACTATCTGCATCCTGATGTCTGACAGGTTTCAAGTTCTTCCTAATGACCCTCAACATCCGCAGTAGACCATCATCCGTGATGTCAACACAGAAGTATTTAAAAACCTGCATGAAATGGTTGCAAAATAAGTAATCACATTAATTTAGCTGGAAAAGTGACACTATTTTGGCCAGACACTGTCCACATCTATTATTAGCAAGACACGGTAACATTATCACCAAAATCTACACTTTGATGCTATCCAGATTATCATAGTTTTTGTGTTTATAGAAGACAACAACCCCATTAAAGTATCACTGGACCCACATGATTAACTCAGGAAATTCTGCCCAACTACAGAATAGTTCGCAACATAAAATGCCTTTATCTTTTTAAAAGCCAGAAGCCAAAAATCCCAATGTCATACCTGCTCAATAGCAGTTCGCATAGGAGCTGATGACTGTGGCAGCAATGAGAGCAGTGTATCCACAAGAACATCCATCACTGCAGGTGCATCATCACCATCTAAGTTGTCTTCACCGGAATCAACGAGATCAACAACAGGGAAAGCCTTTTTACAGCATATAATAAGCTCAGACACTGCTACTAAGAACTCTTTAGGTCGAAGGAGCATTTGCAAAAGCAGCTGGATGAGCAAGTATCTTAGCGCATGCAACCTATTTGCCTCGCTGCTAAGCCTGCAATTCCTTTCCTGCCATCATCAAAGCATTTACTAAGTGAAGATATAGCAGCTAAGCAACTGAGCTAAAATAAGACTTATATACGTAACTTTTTTTATTCAGTCAACATATGAAACTCAAGTTCAACCATCCAAGACATGAGCTTGTACCTTATTATGAATATTTTCTTTGGACAGAAAAAATAACACTTCAAAAACCTCACAACCATTTCCAAGTTTTTAGACATGCAAAAGAGCAACATCATCCCCCCACTATTTGTGGAACGGTGTTCCAGATGCCTAAACTCGACATCACCCCTCCCCCACAATAAGTTCAGACTAAAAAAGGGCAAAAAATTACCTCTTTAGAAAGTGAAGTCTCCATAGCTTGCAATTTTTTCAACATATTTTCTTCCTCGGTATCCAAAGGTCGAAAGAGAGAGATTGAAGGAATGTTGCACAAAGTGCTAAGAAACCGCATAAAGTATGAGCCAAGATCATTTGACTCAAGTCGATTTGGCAAACCACGTGGACCTTCTCCCTTCTGGGAATTTGCCAATAATAACTGGAGCTGCTCAATACACATCCTGCAGAGAGCACTTGAGGTGGCTACTTTTGGCCACCTAAATTTCTCTTGTAATTCAAAGGATGTCACTTCAGTGCCAAGAGATGCAGTGAACAAACCCTGAACAGCTAGAAACTTCAAAATTTCTTTTTGAACCCTAAACTTAGCTTCTGGTTCTAGCTTTAAATTTTTTAATATACAGGGGAGGGATTCCACTATCCAAGCTTTTAAAATATCAGAATTTCCCATTGCAACAGAGTCCTTGTCTTCAATAGAGCCTATCTCAGAATTGTCATCTGTTGTTATACTCTGATCCGAAGGTTCATCAGAAGCATGACTTTCATCCACAAACATGTTCAACAAGTTCTGAATAAACAGCATGCAACCCGATTCGGTTCTGAAGTCTGCCATCAAATCCTTAACTGTTTTTGTTCGCGTGATACAATCAAATCTTCCATTGCTGTGTTTCTGTAGAGCCATTATTACAGAAACCCTTTTGACATCATCATCCCCAACCCAGTCTGATAATGTCTTAATAAAGTTTTGCACAATTTTCTTGAGCCAAGCATCAGTTGTTGGAAGTACATCAGTCATGCACTGAACAACTTTGTAAGACAAACAAATTGGTATATAAGAAGCAGGCAACCTCGGTAGGAGAAGAAGCAAAACATCAAAGGCCAAGTGTTTGCGATCATGAGATGATGGGAGAAGGGATCCCTCAATAATCACCTCGCAGAAGCACTGGAAATTCTTTGCAATATCTTCTTCAGAAGAGCTAGACTTGCGATTCTTTTTGTGCTTCTTTAAGGAATTTGAAATAGACACTGCATCTTCAGTCTGTAAAACTCTTTCAGGCAAAAGAATATTCACTAGAACAGGCCAAACACTGTGAATGCGTGGCTGACAGAAGGTCGATTCCTGAGGAAAATACAAAAAACAGATGTTTAATTAACAGTATATTTTTCTACCACATATAGATGATACAAAACAGCATAAACAAACAGTACCTTTAAACTATTAGAAAGAGAAGACAGGTGCTCGGCAGAGAACAATTTGTTAGGAACAAATGGGTCTGGCAGAAGTTTCCCGAATCTTGTACTGTCCACAGAAACTTTTTCTCCAATTTTCAGAGCCAACAGCAAAGCATCAGGATTTCCAATTTCAATAGCTCCTTCAAACCATTCATGAAGTCCTGGAGCCTCTAGAACATGAATCAGCAAGGCTTCTGGGGGCAACTGCAAACAAGGAATGCACATCCTGGAAGTATTAGGACTATGATATCACAAGCTACCTACTTTACATCAAAACTATCAGGTAAAATGTCATTAGGGGGGAGGAGCCAAAATAAAGCAATAAACACCAAAACCAGAACCCCTACAAACATTCATTCTATATCTCCCTGCTTCTGCCACCTTAATAAAGGACCAACAGCTTTGGGATCTGGTGGTGGAGAGGGAGCAAATGAACAGTAGAACACTCAAGCAAAGCTTTATAGCCAAGGCAAGGAAGGTTACTTCAGTCCAATCGGCATTGAGAAGCTTCTGCATTTACTTTCCGTTCCTTTAGAGATTCCTTATCATGTGGCAAAGAGGTTGAAGGGATTAATTGAAAATACTTGCAAAAGGGATATCAGAATCACAAGTTAAGTGAGAATTGGTGGGTTAAATGGATGAAAAAGGAGGTCCGGGTGGGAACCTTGGAAAGAAGGATAGATGTCAGGATTCATTCCTTTACGTAGAAAGACTTCCAGTTCTCTAGAATTTCAAGACCTGACTTGGTTTTTAAATTTAGTTTTTCAGCCTAGCATAGATACAAGAATAGAAATACATGCCCGGAAGCTTATAACAGTCATTACTCAATGATGGGTGAAGCATCTGGAAAGAAAATGCAATGAAGTGTTCTACATCTCTGATAAGACAATTTATAGCCAATTTCCAAGTTAAGATCAGGTCTAAATATATGAAGAAAGACAACCTGATCTGAGTGCTGAACTATTTATGTCCAAGTTTGGTTCCAATTCACACAGTCCCTCACGGAACTCCTCAGGTCACCACTAACAAATACTTCCCAAAACAAAATAAATCCAATCCAAAACTATTATCAACAAAACAAGTGGGAAAGATCAATATTTGTTTTATAATAATTAAGTTACTGAAAAAAGACCAGAAGATTGAGAAAGCCTTTCCTAAAACTTTTCCCTTGCAGATTTTGGACTTCCCTTGAATTCTAATTCATTTAGACATATCAATGAGCCATAAAAACACCATAGAAAGAGGGTGTCTGCCACAACAAACAGGATGTCTATAATATAGTATGAGGTCATAGTAATCATATAACAACCACATTGTGATGGGAGTCATTCCCACAATTTTTTGGGGATGAAATGACAAACAAGGGATTAAACAAAGAGTATATATTTTTTCCTTACCTTTTCAATCAAGTCTAAAATAACTGATACAGCAGGCTCTTGCAAGTATCTCTTCTTTGATGCAAGAGCAATGAGGAGACTAGTGAATTCCTTAATGTGCGAAGTATTTCTATCAGAAACCCACTCCTCAACTAGTCTTCCTGATCGTCCAAGAGCACCATATGCAAATAATCGACCCAAAAGACGATCCCTTTGTTCCTGCAATGCAAGGAGGAATCAATTTATTTAAAATATTTTCTTTTCTCTTTTTGGGGAGAGGGGGTTTCAGATTAGACAAGTATATAGATCATGCCTACCTGACCCTTCATTGATGAAGTGACCTCTAAGAAATCAACTATGAGTTTCAGCAACGAGTCCACCTTGATGCTGCGAATGGTACTTGCTAACATAGTTAAACCTACTGCAAATCCTTGTCTTGCACACTGCAGAAGAAACAAAATCATGCATATGTAGAAAGTTAGCCAAATATGCTCCAGTCAAGGACTTTAAGTAGAAGTCATCAAGTTAATAGCAGAGCATATCAATTTTCACACTTCAAGTCGTATAGATGAAATTTCATAAAATGAAAGCAAATTCTCAAAAGTCCTGCCACACCTTGCGTAAGTTCATAAACTAAAATATTGTTAAACCATCAAGAATGTTAAACTAAAGTATGCAAAAGCTCCAGAACGTCCACTCAAGAATGTTAAACCATTCTCACAGTCGAAAACTAGAACAAAACAAACACAAAACGAAAACTCTGAAAACTTGAAAGGAATGAGGGAAAAGAAGGACCTCTCTAGATGAAGAAACACCACGAATGAGTCTCCGCAGAGCATATCTCAACGACGGCGCACAGTCATTCAAGCCGTCATCCTTCTCCGCCTCCAACTTGACGCCACCGCCTTCCAACAACTCCTTATTCTCAAGCCCCTCATAAGCCCTCTGCACTTCCATCAGCTCCGTCGCCAAGGCCTCCACCGCCGCCTCTCTCACCGCGGCATCAGCAGAAGCCAAGTCCTTAAACACGCCGACGTGGAACTCCGGCAGAACAGCCCCGCCGCTAGAAGAAGCAGCCGCGGCGGTTTTCAATTCGGAGACATCATCCATGGAAGGAGGTGGTTTAGGCTTGGCTTCCGGTGCGGCGTGGAGGCGTCTCTCTTTGTCCATAGCTTTTCGTTTCTTCTGCTTCTCCATGGGCTTGGCGGCGGCCTCGGCTTCCATTGGTTTGGAGGGTTTGGTTTCCTCAGGGGTTTTTCTTTTCTTGTGTCTCTGGAGTCTGGACCTCCATTGCTCTGGCGCCTCCTCCTCTTCTGGTTTAGATGACTGAGAGGCCGTAGTAGTAGTGCTTTAGGGCGACACTCTTTTGCTTATATTGTATGTTTCATTTAATTATGAATTTACCGAATTAATTATTACTTTCATTATATTGATGCCCGGACAAATTATTACTTGTTTTTTTTTTTTTTTTTAACTAAGGAAATCTATATCAAACAGTAAGTAATTGAGGAGTATACGGAGATATGCAAAACTATTGAAAGAAAGCAATAAATCATAACAAAAAGCACGTACGCATCTAAAATAAAAAAACAACGAAAGATTACCTTGACGCATCTATATTGAGAGGTAACCAATGTGTGACTTGATATCGAACGACATTGTTGCACTGCATAAGTCGTGAAAACAGTGTAAATGTGATAGTAACTATAACTGTAACCATGATACGATCATCTAGGAGAAGTGAATTGCAAATCAAGAGTTCGAAAACATTTAAGGGTGTAAAAAACTCGTGAAGTAGAAAACGAACTCCCAAGAATGAAAACCAATACCAAATCATTTTAAGCAGCTGAAACGGATACATGATCCATAATTGCAAGCGACCCAAGTCCCAAATGAGAATTAAGGAGAGGTTGGATTCACATTTGTAGGGTTGGCTACCGAAACGGATACCAAATCATCCTTCTTATGCTGCAATAAGAAGGATGGTGGCACGAGATTCAGGGATTTGGAAGGTTTTAATTAAATTTAATAGTGAAGACAATTTGGAGGACTGTTTTGCATCCTGACTCGATAGTTAACAAAGTGCTTCATGATAATTATGTCGATAATGGTGATTAGGCAGCTGTTGGTTTGGGTGCCAAGCCATCTCTTGTTTGGAGATTTTTGGTGTGGGGGAAAGAGTTTCTATGCTCTGGTATTAGATGGAAGATTGGCTCAGGGGACTTAATTAGAATATGGGGAGACAAATGGTTGTCGGCACCTTAGTTTGTTTGACACTCTTAGGTGGTACTACCTTATATAAGAACTGTTAGTATGTGTATCCCATGTTTGGTGTGAAGCGGGGCAAAAATTAATGGGCTTAGCTAACACCGTTTTCTCTTTTCAACCTCCTTAGGAGGTGTTATTCTGAGTACTCATCTTTAGTGTCTCAAGATAACACCTCTTTTCTCTCGTCCTCTATTCTTTTATTCCCACACTCTCTCAGCTGCTTCTTCTTCCTCTCTCATCTTGCTCGTCCATCTTAAGATTACGGTGGGTCTTTGTTCTTTGGTATTGTGTTTATCTAATCTGGGAGATAGAAGATACTGTCAAATTCAACCAGCAGTGGGTTCACGAGATTTTGTTGGGTTTGATTCATCCAAAGTTTGGGTATTGGCAGTAATCGATGAGCAAGCAGAAATTTGCTGAATGCCATCGATCTATAGGTCTGGGTATTGCATGGAAATGATGAACTAGATGAATTTGAATGAAACTAAAATTTGTAAGTATGAGGAGATTTCACTAGGACGAAGAGGTTTCTAATGAAGTTGCAAGTTACAAAATTGAATTAGAAATTGAGGTACTGTGTGTTGGAATTTGGTCAATTTACATAATTGAAATGAAAATTGAGCTAAACATCGATGAGATTTGGAGAAATTAGAAGAGATGGGGGACAAGGGTTTGCTACCCTGGGTGGACATAGCGAATCTTCCTGAAGATAATAAGAAGAGAATGGCCAATGTGATCGGCATGCATGCTTCAAATTCATGACAATTTGAAGATGTATAATTCATTGGTGGAAAGCTGTGTCAATGACTGTGGATAGCTTTACGCGCAAGTCCATGACCAAGCAAGAGGAAACGTGTGTTCGGAGGTGTGTTGAGAAGTTCTTGAAGCATTCGATTTGTGTTGGTATGAGATTTGGTGAGCTGAACCAAGGAGCAGCCACCCAGGATTAGTTGTTCTATCTAAGGATCATTTTTGGTATGGGGATCTTGTGAAACTTTCCGTTTGCTTAGCTTTGGATCTTGAATGATTCCTTTAGTTAATATAGAGAAGACTTATGCTACAATTTGTATGAAAGAAGAAAAATTGGTTTAACTGGATATTGATGAGCTTCTTATATGGATATGGTTATGTTTCTTAAAAAACGGAAATTGAGGTTTTGTGGTTTGTTGTGTCATTAGTTGGAGTGAGAGATCAATTTTTTCCAAGGACTAAAATATCCATAATATCCTCGATATTTCTTCGAAATTTCCGTTTTTTACAAGCACCGATATTAGTTTTCATATCTTTCTGATATTTTATATTTAGTTTACTTTTAGTCAAATATACAAATTTTGGTAAAATTTCCATTGATAAGGAAAACAGGTTCTGGTATTGGAGCTATAGGAAAACATTATACACCAAGAGAAAGAGGCCAAGGAAGAATGCCAACGCATGAATATGATTTTTTTATCCACTTTTGACTCATCTAGTGTGGGAGGAGGCAATGATGGACCATACACTTATGGCCAAAATCTGACAATGCCTTATTCAACTTATTTCATGCCTTACGGGGTGCAATCAACTGAATCAAGTGATACGTCATGGTCACAGTCTGATGTACAATCTTCCAATGATTATGGTTATGGTCAAGGTCAAGCGCTGCCAAATCCTTACAACTTCCAATACGGAAATCCACAGTCAATCCCTCTTGACCCTTATGGTTGGCATGTAAGTCAATATATGCAAAACTACAAAGGTGAGGTATCATTTAATGACTACTCTTCACAATATACTGAAGACTCTACATAAAGAAACGATGAAGATAGTGAAAATTATGTACCTCATAGGTCTTCTATGTGGCTCTAAACCACTCATGTAATTCCATGTTGTATCATATGTATATAAGGCGTGATGGTCTAGCCTCCCTTTGGATATCCAACCATAAAAAAAAATTAGATGTATAAACTTTACAGTAAAAATTTAAGAATTATCATTGGTTCAGCACTTCAGCACGTAGTTATTCACCTTAAATAACTAAAACTCACTATGATTAATGTTTATTCAAGATTTTTTTGTCAATTATAATAGATAATTGAGATAACAAACATCTCTCAAAGTTTCATTTAAAATTTCCATGTTTTTCTACTAATTTCCGTCAATTTTCTCATTTTTTTTTTCTGCAATCGATATTTCCTCGAAATTTCCATCGAAATATCCGTTTTTTGGACCGTCGAAATTTCCACAATCGGCGAAATTTTAGTCCTTGATTTTTTCCATGAAGATGATGATTAATGGAAGGTAGTCATATTTAGTTATTCACAGCAGTCTCTCTCTTTTCTCTTTCGCTATTTTATTTCAACGTCAAAGCAAGCAGGAGGTGTCTCAAAGTATAAGTCTAAACCTATAGAAATAGGGGCTAGCAAAAGGTCTAGGGGTCTAGGCCTTAGTAGATTATGATGGATTGGGAGAGTCGGCTAAAACTTTCGACAAAACAAGTAGAGAGTTCTGGGGAGGACATAAATTGGAAGAGTTGTGGAGTGAGAGAGAAAACCCTTTCCAATTCGTTTTCCAAGGTAAAACCCATATCACCTTCTAGAAATTTCAATTTCAGTTCTTAAGATTATATAGTTTTATTTATGGTTTGCTTTGGTTCTTGATTCTTATTCATGAGTAAGCATGATTCCTTTATTTAATTATAGTTGGTGATTTCGAATTCTGAGACTTGTATAGATAGGAATCCAAATTTAATTCAAATCAGAGATGTTGTTTTGATTAGAATCGTTTTAGTTTGATGCTCAAGAAATTAACTTGTTATTGAGTTTGGGTGTCCCAAGTAAATTTTGGATCTTTTTGATTCTTTGTTTGTTGTGTTTAAAATCGTTCTTGTGTTTGAGAATTGTTCCTTTTCTGTTTTGGAGCTTTAGAACTCCATTTGTTACTCCAAAAATTGATTTAAAGCTTTCAAAATCAAGTTTATTAGTTGCTGGAAATTTCCAGAATTCTGCAGAAAAATTTTCTTGCCTACTTTGAGGCATGATATCTTTCATCTCAGACATTTGTTTTGAAATCCGAAAGTACCTTTGTAAAGCTCATATATCCACCTTTGTGTGTGTAAATTTCACAGAATTTGGTTAACTTTTGGTTTGTCAAATTGCTTGAATTGTTTGATATCGAATTGATTGACATTGAGTGGTGTAGCATTATTTGAATTAAATGTTGGATGATATTGAGCTCTTGAATCGATTATAACATGTCTATAATTGAAAGCATGTATTTTTATTTTTGAATCGATATTACATGATGTCCTGAGAAAGAGGTGAGATTAGAAGTGGAAAGGAAGATGAGTGTCGAGATTATATGAGATTTTGTTATTATGAAACCATTTGTGTAGTTGACTTTCTTCATGAGGCATCCAAGATCTATGATCAGCCATTCAGCCCACACGTGCACAAGAAAGGGGAATGCATACCCCATCGACGACGGACATCGATAAAACGATCTAATCGAGTTTCGGGTTTGGAAGACAATGAGTATAACAAGACAACTAACAAATGGAAAACTTATATTCGAGGGTGAAGTGAGGTGTGGGGTGAGAATCAAGTTCATATTGCATTTATGTATTCCTGATATGTCATATTTGTTTTTCTTTGTTTAAAGTTAATGTCATGTGTGTTTATCAATTTAACTAGCTCTACAGAGCGTAGCTCACCCTTTAATCAAACCCATTGCAAGTGGAGACCTTGAAACATCAAGTATGTTATATTGTAAATTAAGGTTTTCTAGTTTTCTTTTTAAATATGGCTTGAACAAAGAATGGATGTTTCGAAAAGAAACGTTATTATTGTTTGTTTGTTGTGTGTTTGTAATGATATCAGTCTCATTTTAATTATGAATATTAAACTGTCTGTAATTAAAGTGTGATTCACTCCTTAACTTGAGGTTCAATCTTTACTCGAGTTGGGGTGAGACATTTAGTCCTTTACCCCAACAAACATTGCACAAAATTATTGCATCTTAAGCTCACTCACAAGTCCAGGACAATATTATGCAATAAGGAGGTCCAGAATGCTCCTGCGTAACAAACGTGCACTCAAATTGTAACTCCTTATTTCATGGATCCTAATGCCAAAGTCAGTCAACTTATGAGCTAGCCAGGTATGTAGATTTTGATTTTTATTAAACAACTGTTTTTATCGGTAGATGTAAAGAAAATTTGAGATGTTCTAGTATGTGATGGGAATATGAATGATGTGGTTGTGTGACACTTTAATGAAGATGGGAGATACATACTCCGTCAGATTTTTTTTTTTTTAGAAGACTGTCAATTTTGGTTATTAGTTGGGGATAGAGTTAAGAAGGCTGGAGAAGGGATGAGTACTGGTAGTGGGCAAGGACGCAAGGTGATTCAAACTCTGAAAATATTTGGAGTCTCATTTGGGATTTATTAGTTCCAACTAAAGTCAATATCATCCTTTGGAGAGCTTGCTATGCTTTTGTCGAGCGTTTGTTTAAGCGCAATATATGTTCTCATAGTGTTTGTGGTAGATATGGTGAAGGGGAGGGAATCATGATGCACAGTTTGTAGTATTGTGGGTGGTTAAGCAAGTATGAAAGCATTCATATTGGAAGGTGATATGGGGAATTTGGAACATAAACTTGGAATCTAGATGTAAGAGAGAATTTGTTGTAGTGCTTGAAGAAACTGAGTTCCATGAAACATTCAATTCTGATTTTTGGGCTTCCCCCCCCCCCCCCCCCCCCACCTTGGAGTTGAAGAACAATATTGATGAAGCTACAATTATAGCTAAATATAGCTATATTTATTATTCAAGATTTAATAAGTAATCTTTTGTGTTTTTCTTAACTTATGAAAGGAAGCTCTTCTTTCATTTGTAATCAGATTTGGAGTTTTGAGTTTATATAAAAAAATATATACAATTTGGTGAAGGAGTTCCTCCTATTTGTTTCTAAACTCTTATCTTTTAGGTGGATTCTTAGAGTGGCGAGTTTTGCTCTTATCTCTTAGGTGGATTCTTAGAGTGACAAGTTTTGCTCTTAACTTCTTGGTGGATTCCTTGAAGTGACGAGCGTGCTCTTATCTCCTTGTTGGATTCCTAAAGTGGCGATCATATATATCCCAGAGACGTGCTCCCTGCAACCGTCTCTATTTTAGACTTTCCCTGCAGCAAATCCCAGTATCAGAAGGGGTTTCTCGCAAATTCATTGTTTTACTAATTTGTTGGGGTTGGTTGTTATGGAAAGGGATAATTAAAAAACCGAACTATTGCTTTAATTTGTTGGTGGTTATGAAAAGTGTATGGAGTGGCACCAATAATTTACATACGGGATTTTGTGGAGGACAAACTCGATGTTGGGAGGAGCTAATGGAGTTGACTTGTAAAAAGAACATGGAGGCTTGGAGCACTGTAATATGCAAGATCATGTTGCTCAAATATACTTTGATGGAGCATGTGATGTTTAGCATAATGGGTTTAGGGACTGTTGTATTGGTGGACATGGTGAGTTACTGGGAGCTATTACTGTCCCTTTGAAGGCTGCACTCAAACCGCATATCATTGAAGCACTGGCACTTTGACATGGGATGAAGTTGGGTAAACAACTTGGAGTTACAAAGTTAGCTATAACATGTGATGCAGTTAATGTGATTAATGCTATTGGCATGAATGATCTTATAGTAGATGATACAAACTATATTCTGTTTTAAATCTGGGCCTCCTTGGCTCCATGATAGTATTGATGCTTATAGTAGAAGATAGTTTCGTGTTTCTTTGTTGAGAAGTTCCCAATATTAGGGTTGGATTAAGGGCAACGTCGACGGTGTTTTTGAATGTGAAAGTTGACTATGTTCATAGCCCCTTGATGGTCGAGGCTTTAGCTGTGAGACTTGCTTGTCAGCTGTTACTTCAATATGGTTTATCTCTCAGATCGTTGGAAAGTGATTGTCTGAAGCTAGTACAAGACGTGAAGAAGAATGAGTTGGATTCTTCTGGGTGATATTCGGGTTATGCTTGCATTAATTTTTAGGTTCTACTCTTTCCCATGTTTACCGCGAGGCTAATGTGGCAGCCCATAAGTTTGCTAAAAAGGCTCTTCTATGTAACATAGATGTGCGTTGGTATGGGTTAACCCTACTAGTGTAGATAACTTGTTCACTTGTTCTGTTTGAGTTTTTCCTCATAAATAAAAGTTTATCGTCTTTAATAAAAAAGAATTCCCAGTATTGATGAATTTCAAGTTATTTTAATAAAAGTCATTTTCAATTAATATATATATATATATATATATATATATAACTCAAAACTATACTGAAAAAAAAACATACACATAAGCAAAAGTACAAAAAAAGAAGAAGAAGAAGAATTTACTAATCAGAATGACTCTCCTAACATGAGATGAATGACTTGAACTGCTCTACTTAAAGTGGGATGAATATGCTAATTAGAACATCTTATTTTTTGTAAATAATTGCTTCACCAAAAATGGATAACTACCATGTTTTTTTTTCTCGTTAAAGTTTTTTGGTCAAGCCTAAAGAAACTATTATTTTTTTATTTTTTAGATTTTTATGTTACCTTGGTTTTTGGGGTAATTGTAAAAGGTTCCACAAAAGACACCAAAAGTAACAATAAAAAATTCAATACTAACTAAAATAGAGAGAACTAATGCAAACATCTTGCTGCTAACTAGCTAAAATGACATTTTAGCTAATTTGGCTAGAATATCACTATAAAACAGTTAGCATTGATAAAGATGTTATATACCCTAGTTTACATTATTCCACTATTCTGATATTGAGCAACCCTGGCACATTGACGATAGGGCATAACCGCATAACATTCAAAGTTTCCTTCATAGAGCGACAATTTTGAGATAGCTAGATAGAAAAATGAACGAAAGACAGTTTTTTTTGAACAAAAATGAAAATAAAGAACAATTACAGTGCAAAACTTCGGCCACAGCCGAGTCCTAATGATTCAAAATACAAAGCATTCCTAGCAAAGCTAGGTAAGATATTTTGCCGGTGCATCTGCCACGAAGTTTTGTTCTCTATAGACAAGGGAAAAAGAAGACACATGAACTGCATCAGCGAGGGACTTGATATCTTAAACAAGAGAGAGGATTCTCCAAGGTGTTGGGATATGTCCAGTGATACTGTGGATGAGAATCTTGGAGTCGCCTTCTGAAAAATCTCGGAAACCATGCTAAGGGACTGCTCTTAAAGCAGAAGCTTCAGGGGTGAGGACATCCAAGAGATCCAATATTCTTTGAGGAAGCAAAAATTGGTTGACCTTCAGAGTTTCAAAAGCTGAAGAAGCGAGCCATCGAAGTTTAGTTTAATAGTCCCAAGGCGGGGAGGTCCGGGAGGAGGATACCACTTTAGAGAATATGACGGGCAGTGTTTGTGACGGAAGATGAGTAGATTTCTAGCCCTCCGTATTTGATAAAAGGTGGTTAGTTTGTAATGGAGGGGGTCAATAGAAGACATTGGTAAGGAAAAAAGTTGCTGAATTGAAGAATAGATTGAGGAGAACTGAGAAAGGTCAAGCGGTAGTAACCTCTGCAACCAAACTTGGATACTAAAATGGCATTGAAGGAAGCAATGGGAAGAACGGAGGATGGTTGGAAAAAATCCACCTCTGATGAACGAAAAACTGAGTTTCTAAGCTTCAAACCAGCACAATAGGTAGTTTACAACGTAATTCTGTAGTTAGCATTTAGGTGAAAACTTTCTAGACCAAGACAATATACTAAACACTACTTGAAATCAATCTTTTCAGCACAAAACACTGTACTCTAATCCGAGTCACACCATTCACATCACAACAAAAATCATGCATCAAGAACATTCATACAAGTCTAAAATGTTGAACCTATTTCTTATTAGGTTTTGTTCTTAGCCAGTGAACAAATCACTACCACAAAATTTCCAATTAGTTTGAAAGACACAGAAAGTAAAAAGATAACACCTCCCCTAATACATGAAACTCCAACACTTAGATACAGTAACCGACAAAAGAGATCTGAAACTCAGAAATATCCTCCAAATCACTCAGTACTCACTTCTTCACCTCTTCATAATCTGCCTCAGGAGCTTGCTCACCACCCTGTGAACCTCCAGATGATGAGTCGCCGCCAGAACCACCAGAACCACGAGACATATGCTCTCCTATCTTTGATACAGCTTTGTTAGCAGCATCAAGTTTTGCCTTGATTTCATCAACACTATCACCTGTGGTGGCCTTCCTCAAATCTGAAATTGCATCCTCAATTTCTTTGGCTACCTCGCTTGGAATTTTGTCTCGGTACTCATTCAAGCTCTTCTCAATACTGTAGATGCTTGTGTCGGCACTGTTCTTAATATCAATGAGAGCTTTTCTCTCCTGATCCTTCTGAGCATGCAGCTCTGCTTCCTTGACCATCCGGTCAATCTCATCTGGTGTAAGTCCACCAGATGAAGTGATGGTAACATTTTGCTCTTTGCCAGTGGCCTTGTCCTTGGCAGAAACGGTAACAATACCGTTGGCATCAATGTCAAAAGTAACTTCAATCTGAGGCATGCCCCTCGGTGCTGGAGGAATACCTATAAGCTCAAACTCTCCAAGGAGTTTGTTGTCAGAAGCCATTTCTCTTTCACCCTGTAGTACCTTGATACCAACCTGGGTTTGGTTATCAGCCGCTGTCGAGAAGACCTGCTCAGGTATAAACCAAAATTCGTGAGATCTTGTATAAGATACATCCACTATAGCAACATGCAGGCATAAGACAGATCCAGCTCACTAAACATTTATTAAACATTTATCCATCACACATTCAACTCTAAATTTTTTTTACATCAACTGAATACATACACTCCTAAAACAATAGAGGACTTGAAGACTGACCTGACTCTTCTTTGTTGGAATTGTTGTGTTCTTGGTAATCAATCTGGTAAAGATGCCACCCAGTGTCTCAATACCAAGAGACAGAGGAGTAACATCGAGAAGAAGCAACTCTTTCACATCACCGCGAAGGATACCTCCTTGGATGGCAGCTCCCATAGCAACTGCCTCATCAGGGTTTACTCCTTTGCTTGGGGTTTCACCAAATATTTCAGTAACCACCTCTTGAACTTTGGGAACACGAGTCATCCCTCCTACTAGAAGGACCTCATCAACATCCTTAATAGAGGTGTTGGCATCCTTCAAACAATTCTTGCACGGGGCCTTTGTCCTCTCAATCAGGTGATTCACCAGAGACTCAAACTTTGATCTGGTAAGTGTGATGTTCAGATGTTTAGCACCTGAAGAATCAGCCGTGATGAAGGGCAAATTTATCTCAGTTTGAGATGTTGACGAGAGTTCAATCTTGGCCTTCTCAGCTGCCTCCCTAAGCCTCTGCAAAGCTAGCCTATCTTTTGAGAGATCAATACTCTCAGTCCTCTTAAACTCGCTCACCAAGAAGTCCAGCAAAGCATTGTCAAAATCTTCTCCTCCCAAAAATGTATCACCATTTGTTGCTTTCACCTGAAGTAGTGAATGTTGTTATTGCCATTTCCCAAAATAAAGAAAAGAAGAAACATTCAACTCAATAACAAACTATACATACCTCAAAAACACCATTGGAAATCTCCAGAATGGACACATCAAAAGTTCCACCCCCAAGATCAAATACTGCAATTAGACCTTCCTTGTTGTTCATACCATACGAAAGTGCAGCAGCAGTTGGCTCATTTATGATTCTCTGAACATCTAGGCCTGCAATCCTGCCGGCATCCTTTGTTGCTTGTCTCTGGGCATCATTGAAATAGGCTGGAACAGTAATCACAGCTTTTGAGACACTCTTTCCAAGGTATGCCTCCGCAGTTTCTTTCATCTTTGTAAGAACGAAGGCTCCAATCTGGCTTGGAGAATACTGCTGACCGTTGACTTCAACCCATGCATCTCCATTTGAGGCTTTGACTATCTTGTAAGGAACCATTTTCATTTCTTTTTGTGTCTGAGGATCATCAAAACGTCTACCAATCAGACGTTTTGTTCCAAAAACAGTGTTTGTCGGGTTTGTGACAGCTTGACGTTTTGCTGGAGTACCAACAAGTAGCTCTCCTTTCTGATTGAAAGCAACCACTGATGGTGTCGTCCGCGCTCCTTCAGAATTCTCTATAACTTTGGGGTTCTGCAACATTTTCAAAATGATTAGACATAAACCACTTCCACAACAAGTTTCAACAAGTAGGTCAGCCAGGAAATGAATAACAAACAAAATATCATTCGCCATTACCTTTCCCTCCATTACAGAAACACATGAGTTGGTTGTACCCAGGTCAATCCCAATAATATCACTCCCAGCAGGTTTGGAGCTGTTCATAACCATAGAATAGTATTAAAACAAAGCCAGAAAATAAAACAAAGGAAACCCAAAAGCCGTCACTTCAAACAGTAACTAAATGGAGTCGGCATATCTAAGCTACCTGAACTGCCTTGCTAAGCTCGTCCAATTGTTACCCAAATGTGAAGACTTGGCAGTGCTAGTGAACTGCACAAAGATAAAGAACAGCCATAAACACAACTAAACATCACTCCAGAAAAACAAAATAAGTAGCAATTCCAAAAACAACAAGGATTTGGGTCTCAAATTCATAGATTCCAGTAATACCATTTATTCAGAACTTCATACAAATATAGAAATAGCCTGGTTCATAAATTATACCCTTTATACAGAATTTGCTACAAATTGAAGGTAAACTGCATAAAAATCCCATCTTGAACTCAATTTACAACGATTCCAACACAATAACAATATTAATCAACAGTTCAATTTCAAAATAAGACCGGTCCAATTCACAATAAAAACAAAAGCTTTCCACTTTCTCCGTATAAGAGCAGACAAAGCCAACAATCAGAAACAGACGCTACATAAAAACATCTTTAAGATCTCATAGCCTTACCAATAAAATCAAAGCAGCCAAATCACCTAATTAATCAGAAAATCAAAAACTGAAAGAAATAGGCTACTGTAATTCTCGATTCCAATTCATCTAATCATATCAAACACAAACAAACAATAAACCGAAAAGCAGATCAAACGTTGAAATGAGAAAAAAGATTGAAAGGCGGAGAAAAATCAGAGAGAAGGAGCGAGACGTACAGATCGGTAGGCACAGAGAGGGGCCGAAGCGAGGTCCCGGCGTCGAAGAGATCGGAGCAACGCGGCGGTGGCCATGGCTGCTAGGAGAGAGAGAGAGAGAGAGAGAGAGAGAGAGAGAGAGAGAGAGAGAGAGGGTTGAGGAGAGATTTAGGGTTTAGGGTTTTGTGGGGAGAGAGGGGGTGGGCTTTTTATGAGGCGGAAAGTGAGTGTGAGAGATGGCTGTGGAACGTTCTGGATCTAGTAACAACCTCCAAACGACGTCGTTGTACGGGCTTTGTTTACTTGTGGTTTCGGTCAGCCTTGTTTTAATAAGAGTGAGAACACACATACTTAAATACTACATACATATCTCATACTTAATACACCACTTTTTAACATTTTATTATATACACATCACTAAACTTTTTAAAATACCCTTAGTGACAATATACAACCTATCCTCTAAATACACATCCCTATTTTAAATCTACTACTCAATCGTTTACGGAAAAAAAAATTGTTTCTCAATTGAAACTATAACATTCACTCACATGACTAAAAGAATTTCATATTAATTTGATATTTCTCAAACGGTTTCATCTTTCCTTGAATTGTTTCACATTGTTAAGATCTTCATCGACTAATTTTCTCTCATGAGTTTTTCTTGACAAAATTTCTTCTCAAAGAGCCTTTTACTCATATCAATTTCAAAAATATTTGCACCTATCGAATTAAAATAAAACAAGACAATACATCACCAAAGTCCTTAACGAAACTTTCAGCATGAGAATGCTCAGTTCTGCGTAAGCGTGATACTAAATTGATCAATTATTAAGAGTCATTGCATAATATTCATATATGTCAAAAATATTAGCACTCAGCTCAAGCTAAAAATTAAAAATTTGATATTGAAACATCTCAACTAGATTTTTTTTAATTTTTATATGAATGTCTCATTTAGTAATTTAACATATCCACAAAGTCTTAAAAAAGATATGTGTATCTAACAATTAGAGGTGCGTGAATAAAATTTCTCTAGAGAGAAATATAAGTGAAAACTTGAAAAAAAGAAAAATAAATAAATAAAGTGATGAAAAGAAAATATAATAATAAAAAGAAAAAAGGCGATGTGTAATTGATTAAAAAAAAAATGTCTTGAACCCGAAACTGTTTTAAGGATTTTTTAGGCAACCTTTTAGCATGATCCGAAAATGGCATTTGTGTTGAGCTTTTCTTAGCATCATAGCTCAATAGTTAACAAGTAACAAGAACATGTGATTCCTCAGTAGTTTTGGTACAGGTTGAGCTAGCTGGTATGCCCTCTAAGCATCACAGTCTATTGTTGCAGTGTTGGAGCCTCGATCCGCCTTGCACTTTCTATGGTCCTTGTTTGGGCTACTGTTTTTTTTTTCCCTATTAATTTATCAACGTTTGAGCTAGTTGTTATGCCCTTCCTGTTGCCTGCTTCCAGCTTCTTACGAATAAAACTGAGTTGTCAAAAACGAAAAAGCAAAGAATCTGATTATCTTCTAATGAGAAACCTCTACCTTCTTTCCTCTGGCTGTCCAGTTCCCCACAAAACTCACAGAACTAAAGCAGAGTAAATGATATAAATGACCCTCGACATATATCCGTATAGGTCATTTAGAACGTAGATGAGACCAAAACGGATGTGGAAAAGCAACAAAAATTTCCTGAGAAAGAGTTGAGACAAAACTAAAGCTAACTGAAGCGACAGTCAAAGGAGAGACATACTGCAAATCTGCAGTATGGTCAGTTTTCTCATAGCCGAAGGTACCCCCTTCTTTCTTGAACTCCAATTCCATGGGTTCTACTGATAAATGATTTCCTGTTGAGGGACCAGCTTCTCCTCAGGATTCTTCTCCTTTGCCAAGTAACTATTCTGCTATAAAGAGCAGGAAAACTGAAGCATAGCAGAGCTAGAAGTAGCATAAAAATGCAAAGTAACATCACATTACGGAAACCATTCTTCAATGTTGGGTCGTTCTGTTCTGTCCATGGAACTCCGCCCACATTCATACCAAACACTGCAAGAAAAAAAATTAACAAGTTGTAGTTGTCAAAAGCTTCTCACTCAAAATGGAAAAACACAAGAATATCTCCAGAAAATCCTGCAAATGAAAGGTTCAAGAACAATTTAACTACCTCCAGTAATGATAGATAGAGGAAGGAATACAATAGAGAGGAAAGAGAGATAATATAGTTTCTTGTTTATTTGCTCGGCTTGCCAGCTGTCTAAACCAGCCTGTATTGCTGTGACACGATTAGCTATAAACCCTACATTATCCTTTAGCCTCCTCAACCGTCCAGTCAGCTCTTCGAGAGAGTTAACATCTTCACCGGAAAACCATTGTTTGGTAGAGCATTTTTCTTTGACCCGAGGAAAAACTTGCTCCCCATGAGCAATCACCTGAGTTCAGCAAAATAAATGAAACTTAAGAATGTCTGTTCCATTTTGTTTCATATATCAACTAGAATTTCATTGTTATTCAAGATGGTTTTATGCAGAGTGTTTGGTAGCACTTGGAACTATAAGGAACATGCATGATATGAATACGTCTGGAATCCCCATTACCCATATGGCTGATGGGAAAATTATCAGAATGAATGTGGTAATGTGAATGTGAAACTGAATATCATCTTTGAAGGTGTTCTAAATGTATGAAATTGGCTCTACAAAAGGAGCTGAAGAGCCATAAATGGTGAACTACAATTAGCTTATGTGGCCCTTTAGGGTTTGTAGCTTGTATGACAAAGCAGCGTTTGTGATATTGCCACTCATTATGTAATAATGCTTAATGTGAAGCAAGTTAGAACAAGTCATTCTTCCTGTTTGCATATGTTATAGAAAATGATAGGCTGACAAACTACCTGCAAAAGGCGCTGCAGATTTAGATGCATTTTAGGAAATCTTCTATCATCTAGCATTTGTTTCTTCAAAGCAAAGCCACCTGTTAAAAATCAAACCATCAGTAAATATTACTCTACTGAGGCACACTCCCAAACCAAATAGACAATTTCACATAAAAGATCACATTAAAAGGGTAACAGGTAATTTGTAGAGGACCAATCAGTTCATTCCAAAAGTCGGCAACGGTTTCGAGTGAAATTATATTTCACATGTAGGTCTTCATCTTAAGTATAGGAGATGCATATTCTCAAATAATATATATTATATAATGCTACGTGTACCAACCAAGGTTTGAAAACTCGCTAGGCACTACTAGGACAGAGGACATATAACTTGGAGCGCCTAGGCGGGCTTCTGGGCACCATCAAGGCAGATTTTTATTTTTCTTTTTAAATTTATTTTTATAACTTTTATTTATAAAATTATAATTATATAAAGATTTAAAGAGTAATATTATTGCATCTAAACTATTCATATTTCAAAATAGTCCTAACAAGTCAGTTGACAATGTTAAACATGCAATAATAATCGAATAAAACATATTCTTTAGCCTAAAAAAAATGATAATTAAAGCGCCTAGACTGCCCAGGAGCAACTAGGGTGGAGGGCAGGCTTGGAGCGCCTAGGCTTGGGCACCTTGTATTAGAACACTGGTACCAGCTAAGTTAGATAAAATAAAAACACAGCAAGTTTTCTTTTGAAGTATACTTCAAATCTGATCAAGTACTGTTATCTCTTCTTGATTTACGAACAATTTAAGAACTAATAACTTATATTGAGAAAGATTCTATCCTTGGGTAATTTTTTCCATTCCAACAAGAGGAAGTTTTCAAGTGTTCCTATCACTATGTGGCCAATCTTCTAATCAATTTTTCTTTTTAATAGTTTAATAGTTGTTTGTTAAGATTACTTGCCAACTACTGGTACTAACAATCCATTAGCATAGGAAACTGAAAGCCTTCCTAACAAGGTTTATCATCCTACAAATATCAATAAGAATGCATGACTATAGGTAGTAGTTGGGTCAGTGCAGATTGCCATCACCTAAACCCGGGAGTTAATCTGGTTGGAAAAATAAAAGGAAAACGAAAACTGCTAGGAGCAATTACCCAAGCCAATCACTTGTGTGTAAGATGGTGCATTCATCTACTATCAAATAATGCAGAAGAACCCCAATAGCTTGAGATTCTTGCTCCAATACAAAAGGTGCTGAACCACTGACCTAAAGTAATTTGTACCAAGTACTATCATCAAAGGTTTAGATATCATCAAAGAAGCACAGAAAACTATCAGTTTGCAAACTCCAAGTGAGTTAATCAGTCATCCAAATATGTCTATGCAATACAGATGCCAGTTCAGACGTTTTCTATTAACCAGGATTAGAAATATAACTATCTCACCACACATTCTACCTAATGCAATGTTCTAGAGGTAAATAAGCCTCTGTTGTTGCTTAATCTTTATATCTGCCACACATAATGCAGTAACTATGGTTATAGTATAGTTATCATACTTGTGTTTTTAACCCTCTCTCTCTCTCTCTCTCTCTCTCTCTCTCTCTCTCTCTCTCTCTCTCTCTCTCTCTTCCCCAGTGATTTTGTTACTTAACTGATTTAAAGTCACGTAAAGATTTTGTTACTTACAGAGGAGACAATAAAGCCTTCAGCTCCTTAGAATTCCTTACGAAGTACAATATCTCTCTATTAAGCTAGAAAATCAGAAGCAAATTTTCTGAAAAGCAAATATATCTGTGATGCACAACAAATAGGGAGAAATATGTTCAAAAAAGATAACGGAAGGCAGCTTAAATGTATAAAGTGGAGCTAACCTTTATCCAGCTCAAGCTCAATGGAATCCAATTCTATTTCAAGTTTAGTAACAACATCTTGGAGGTGATCAACATGCGTGTCAATAATATGAACCACAAGATTGGAGACAGATTTTGGCACGGGATTATCAGCCTCTTCAGAATGATTCATTGTCAGTAAGAACTCAAGAACATGCTCCCTTATCACAATCCCATCCCTTTCCTTCTGCTCTCCTCTAAGGTTAGTGGGACTCTCCACACTAGGAATCTCCGAGAGAAGAGACTCGCCTACTGGTGAGAAACCCAATCTGGGGACACGGCCTAAAGACACAGTAATCACTGAGTGTTCAGTAATTCTTGCAGCAATTCTGAATGTGAAATCACTGGCAGGAGGGCCTGGGGAGTTGACTCTGAATACAAGAGCCCCATTGACATGTCCACAAAAGGGTCCATTGCTGACAAGCGAGAGAATGTCCTGGAGTTTCAAAGGCGGGCAAAGAACACCAATGAGTTGTTGTGCAGATTGAGAAAGTTTCTGAGGTCCTTTTGGAAGCTCTACATGATACCAACAAAACTCATTTCCTCTACCCTCTGTAAGATCCCATTCCTTATTGTAAAAGTCCCCATGCCCATCAAAAATATAGGCTTTCCTCCTCACCGTGCCTCCAAAGTGGTTCCGGTAGAGATGAGGCTCCCTGCGAGGAAGCTCTGGCAAGGGCTCTCTATCCATTTCCTCTCCCTCTCCATTGGTTTGTAGCTCATCAGCGAGCTCCATTAATCTATATACTATTCTTATATATTCACCGCCAGCACTAAATTGATTTTGAAATATATATTGAACTCTTCTCAATTAATCATATGAAATATCAATCAAATACAATGAATTGCAGGCTTTCCAACATAAAAACTATATGCTTTCAATTCAATAACATAACCAATCTCAAACTTGGCCAACTCAAACCAGATTTCCCCCAAATCAATATATCCAAGATGTTAGATCCAAAAACCAAATCAAAATCATTCACCAAATTGAAACAGACCCATTATTCCTTTACTAGAAAAGAGCACGATTCCAAATTCACCATTCATTAACCCTGAAAAGAAGACACCATAACTACACTCAAATTCCATGCATCCCGAGAAACGTTAACTAACATCAACAACCAGAATATAAAGAAAAGACCAAGATACTTCTGAAATGGGCAACCTTTACATCAACAGCCAATAACATAAAGAAAAGACCAAGATATTGTGAAATGAGCAACCTTTACCTCATTGAAATCCAGCAGCAAAGAAAACCCAGATGAGAAAAAGTCAGCAAAACCGATCAGGGATCACCTAAAGACAGAAAACCCAGAAAGTCGCAGGCACAAGTTAATTCAAGTAAAGATTATATCCTATCGTATTCATGACATGAAGGAATATGTTGGGAAATGAAATGCCGGAGAAAACAAGAAGAAAGCCGCACGTTTCTGCACTTAACCTCCTGTTTCTGGGAACCTTCCACCTCCAACTGAAAAACCATATCAAACTCAAAACTCATAAACAAAGGTAAAACTTATATTCTAATACAAAAAAAGGTTGAAGTTCAGAAGATGATATCATACTCCGACTAGGAACCTTGTCGTTTTCATCTCACATTCACTACAGTAATTTAATAATCCTATTTTAGAAAGTACTATTTATCTGAACTGCAATTTGTTGCTTATTGCGTATTTGGATATTTATAGAGATAAACATGGGACGGGTGGATTTGTTGTTAGATTTTGTGAGGTTAAAGATTGAAAATGAGGGATTCGCGGTGTGATAGACTGATAGTGCTATATTGAAGGACGTTTATCAAAAGTAGAATTTCTCTTGACCCCATGTATCTGATTTACATACTAGGCAAAAACCCGGCCGCGTCTTGCGGCCTTTTTTTTTTTTTCTCTCAAATTCTAAACATAACAAATAATTCTCACATGTGTCTAGAAAAATTCATAACTAAAGTACAATATAGCAAATTAAAGTATCAAAAATTGTTAATCACCTATAAAAACCTAAGCTGAAACTTTCTTTCAAAACTCTTTCGTTTCAAACTTTTTCTAGATATATCTATCGGGTAGGTAATTTTCACATATTGAAGACTCTTTCCATTAGTTCCTATATATGTATCTCTACTATTAGAAAGATAGACGTGTCTTTGGTGAAACCGTTTTCAAATTCCTGGAAAACCAAGGTTGTAAAAAATTCTCAAAGAATAAAAATAGTAGTTTCTATAGGCTTAACCGTAAAATAGCATTAAAATATAAATGAGAAAAAAAATGACGTGGTAGTGTTTTGACCACGATCCTCAGCGCGCGGAGCAGAGGTGGATAGCGAACAAAGAGAAGGGGGATTGTTGCAGGCGTGCCACCTCGTGGACGAGGAAAAAGCTTGTGTGCGGGCTTGACTTCTTGATCAGGCGGAAGGGGTTTTCAGGTGCCACCTCAGAGGAAGAATTTACGAGCACAAGGCGATAGATACTCACGGCGGGATGCTAGCAGAGGAAAATAGGGAATCAGAGAGATCGGGGGAGAGTCCAGGAGGGCTCGGAGAAAACCTAGGTGGCATTGCGCTTAAAGATTGTCTCTGATTGTTGTTGTAAAAGTTGTGTGTGTTTTTTTAAGCTTCGAGCCCCCTTATATAGTAGTTCGACTTGCGGCAGAAGAAAGATAGCTTAGAATTCAAGTCGGACTCTGAAACCCTAATAGCACAAGGGTACTGTTCCGCCCCCGCGAACCAACCATCATGTGACATATGTCCAGTTCGCACACTTCATTCCGTAGAGTCCTACGCGGACTAAAATTCATCCCGCGGGCTGTCACAGGAGGCTATCTCGCGTGCTCCTGAAGCTCGCTTCCATCTCGCGGGCTATTGCAGCTCGCGAGCCTTAAAATGGTTTTTTTATATTAAAAGGACCATAAGGATTGGCTCGAAGCATGTCAAAGACTTATAAGAGTCTTCAACGATTAATGTGGTGCGCGCGGACTCCGCCTGTTGCTTCCTCGCGAAATCTCCTACGCGAGCCAGTTAGCCTTGAGGCAATCTGCTTGCCTAGCGTACGCGAAGTATCAATCTCGCTTCGCCTACGCGGAGATAGCTAGTCATTCCGCGCATGAACTATGTAGTTCGCACGAAGTCCCGTTTGCACGCGAACTACGTAGTCCGTGCGAAGTCATTCCGCGTGCGAGATCATTAAGTGTGCGAGCCCTGTATTTCTCGCGAAGCGCGCGAGCTCTCTACTCCGCGCGAAGTCATTCCTCATGCGAACTTTGTAAGTTAGCTCGCGTGGAAGTCCTTGCAATTCATCTCGCGTGGTCTCACTAGCGGCCATTACTTGTAAACTTAAGGAACTTGGGCTCACCGGTGTGATGTGGACCAAGAATTAATTAATATTCACATAGACATTTACTTTCCAGTAAAATATTAATTTAGGCGTAAACATTGCCCCCCAGCCTCGAAGTCATGAAATGTCAAAAATGACTGAAGAGGTTTATGTTCATGCTGCTCCAAAACCACTGGAATTGGCTCGGGTCTATTCCGCAGTAGAAAAGAGGCGGAAGGGGGAACGAGAATTGGTGTTTTGTGGTGGGGTGGGAAGGTGTGTTCTGGTAGTGGGAGGTGTGGGGTTTGTTAGGGGTAGGCGGGCAGGGGGTGGATGTGAAGTGGGAAGGGTGGGTGTGTGGAAATGGTTGGGGAGTGGGTTGGAAAAGGTGCGGGGTCTGTAAGGTTGAGAATGGTGGAGCTTAGCGTTGCACCCCTTAAACAAACGTGCAAGGCATTGTGCCTCGTCAAGGGTGGTAAAATTCGACACTTGGATGTCTTACTGAAGATAGCGGGCCAATCTAGAGCGCGACAAGATAGCTTGGTGAAAGCAAGAATGAGACAAACCTAGCTTGTTGTAGGTGGGAGAGGGCGCTCTTGAAGTTGGACGGAGTGTCGCCGTCGAAACGAGATGAGGGCTGCCACAAACTCATCTCATGTCTGGTTGGGGTGGCGAAGCTCATAAGCTCTCATCCAAACTGAAGCGTCATTGCCAAAGTGTAACGCTGCCGTTTGGACACGGTCGAAGGGCGGTACATGATGAACCCGCAAGTAGTGCTCTGCCAAGGTAATCTAGCCGACCACGTCTTTGCCATTGAAACGTGGTAATTCGACTCTTGGAGGTCGGTAGTGGTGGTGTTCAGGAAGGGGATTTGGTGGAGGGGGAAAATATGTGTTGTTTGGAGTATGTGGTGGTGGTGGTGAAATGTAGTTGTTGTTTTGCCGGTGGGGAGATGATACGGTCGAGTACTGTGGTGGAGCTGAACTCATGTGAGGATGTTGAAAGGAGGTGTTATACTTGAGTTAGGGAGGTGTGAATAAAGTGAGTGTGGGTTAAGGGAGAGTGAGGTTAGGCGTAGTTGGCGCCGGGGAGAAGGACCCAAAGGTCAGTGGGTGTGAAGGAGGTGTTGATGGCGAGTAAGGCTCCAAAATATAGGCGTTGGTGGTGGAGGACGGGGCAGGAACATCAGATTGTGGTGGTGTTCCCACCGATTGAGAATGATGTAAAGGGCTAGTTAATGGTTCATGTGGGTTTGGCTGCGCGCAATCGCTGCGATGGAGTGCCGCACGTCATCATATTGAGATTGAAGGCCATCGACGACAGCCTGAAAAGTGGCTAAATGGTTGGTGGAAAGAGGTATGGCTGAGCGGATTGATTGCTGGGTGTTGTTGTTGCGAGGTGGTGGGATGGGTGGGACGAAGGCAGATGTAGGGTGGGTGGGGGATGGGTTTGAAACTTGGAGGTTCCTCATCAGAGACCCTCCAAGCTCTGGCTCTGGATACCAGATGATAAGCTCAAGAACAACAGAAAAAGGAAAACAAATAATTAAACTGAATTCATTTTATTGATACCCTCTCCAAGAGAGGAAGGTCCTTACATATATGTGAGTTGATGAATTCAAACGTTACCGTTGGCAAATGACCACTACTAGAATGCCAACCAACTAGGCACTGCATAGAGAGACAAAACATAAAATGCAAACTAAACTGGGAACTGAGCTGTGCCACAAGAAGACGCAACTGTACGTGAGGGATCACATGATGAAGGTAGGTTGGGCTGATGGGCTTGAAGGATTGGGCTGAGGGTTAGGAATGATCTTAACAGTTTGAGAATAATGCATCTTCTTCCCGCTTGAGGACTGGCATCCAGAAGGAAACGGCTTCCTCCTCCAATTTTTCCTTTTATCCTTCCTTTTGATTCTGAAACTCCCAAGGTTCCCCGAACCCGTCGAATTTTAGCTCCAAGTATTCTTCTTCCCTTTTTTTTATTTTTTATTTTTTATTATGCGGCATCCCGAACATTCAACTCACAGTCGTGCTTTTCTCCTTCTCTTTGTTGCAGGAGTCTCTTGCTAATCACCGATTCATTGGGCAAGGGGGCTTCGAGGTATGAAATTTCCCCAATTTGCTTCCTCTTTCAAACCCCGAATTTCTTCCTTTCTCCAACTAATGGATTGTCGTCATTAACTTACTGCGGGGATTCGCAATACCTTGAATTGAGTATACTGTTGCTTGAGCTTTGAATGTAGAAACTGTATAATAATAAATTTTTTTTATAGCAGCAACCTTGCTTTGGATGAATTTGGGAAGAGAACTATTAAGATAGAATTTCCCAGATCATGTGATACCCTACTTAGCTTTCCCTCTTGCCATGTTTTCCTTACTGCGGGGAATTGCAATGCCTCGAGTTGAGTATACTGTTGCTTGAATTTTGGATGTGAAAATTGCATCTTCTTTCTCTCTTTTTTTTTTTGATAGCATAAGCTTCCCTTGGATGGATTTGGGATGGGAGTTATTGAATTAGAATTGCTTTCATCATATGATTCCCCTTTTAGCTTTAATCCTCTAGCACAGAAGCATCTTGTGTTGTACTGATGGATCACCGAGTGAGCTTGGCTTTGATGTTGCATAATGAACCACACGTTGGTAAAGGGTTGTAGATAATGCTCATATTTCTTCTTGTCCATGTGAATCTCTAAGTACAACATGGACTGAATTATGCCAGGCGAAAAACTGGAATTCGGTGGACTCACCGGGGAGGGAAAGTGATCGGGGTCGCTGCTAGAGTCCGCTGGGGTGGAGGCGCGCCGTCGTCGGCGCCGGACGGTGGCAAATGGAGCTCCGTGCATAAGTACTTACGCACTGCGTTTCATATCCGGCCTCTATATATATATGTATGTATGTATGTATGTATATATATGTATATGCATGCAAGAATTTTGCCTTTGCAGCTTGTGGAAAATATAAGGTTGTTTGGGCTTGGTTTGAGCACTGATATGTATGTTGCTTGAGATGGTTGGGTGCATGTGTATTTGGAGATTCATGGATTATATCATGCCATATATATACTTTCTGATATTTAGCATGGACTGAATTATGCCAGGCGATGAACATGTCATATCTTAGCTTGGCATAGCTTGGCTTGTGCATTGCTTTTGGCATGATTGATTTTGTTTCAGGGTTACTTACAGCTTGGCTTGGCTCATTATGAGTTGTGTTTTGCTTGATTGCTGGGTTTTTGCTAATGATGAATGAGCAATGGTAATTTATAGCGATATGACAAGTTTTGGCATGGCGTCATGAGTTTCATGAGCTTGCTTGGAGTTAAATGTCGCTTGGTGAGATTTACCGTATGCTAGGGAATAAAAAGATTTTTGTTTTTTTACTCATGCGAGTTTTATTTTATTTTTTTCTTTCATGCAGGAGAAATATATATTTTATCTCTTGCAATGGACCAGGCATCTGACTCTTATCACCTTATTGAGCTTCGTGACCCTTACTTCCTGCTAGAGGATGATCTTACAACTGCTCTCGCCGCAGAGGGACGCGAGGGCAGCTCAGAGGAGATGTCTGGCGAGTTTTCCAAGCGCCTTATTTCTCCTAAGTCTGTATCTAGGCTGCTCATTGAGCGAGGGGAATATTCTGCAGTATGCTTCCGGTATCCTGTGGAGGTCATTGCAGATTGGTCAGACTGGGTCTGCTTTGAGGTGCGGAACGAGAAATTTGAAGAAGCCCTTTGTAGTGCCGGGATAAAGCTTGCACTCTTTATTTCTAGTTTTTGTGAGATTCACAAGGATGATGTTTGCCTTCGTCACGTCGTGCGCAAATGGAGTCCCGAGACTCACACATTTGTCTGCTCTTGGGGAGAGTTTACCACTACCTTGGAAGACGTTTTCCACATCATGAGGATTCCTATCTTTGGGGAGGGTAATCCGTTCAGTATGGAGTTGGACGAAGCTCAGGCCAAGAGATTGAAGACCCTGAAAAAGGGTGCTTACAGTTTCAAAGAGGCGTTTCGTTTTTGCAACTGGGTGAGGCATTTTTGGGGTTCAGACAAAGGAGGGACTTTTCAAAGAGGTGAAGGTTTTAAGTCTGGCTGCCGGGTAGAGGCTATGCTTGCTTACTGGTTAAGTAAGTTTATCTTTACAGACTTTCCTCATGAGCAAGTGCAGGAACGGGTTTTTCCATTGGCAATCAAGCTAGCTGCTAGGACTTGTTTTCCGCTTGCTCTTCTTTTCCTCAGTCACTTGTACCAGAAGCTGGATCAGATTGCCAGAGATGATAGGGATGGTGCAGGGCAGCATGACATTGACACTTTAGTATCTACCTTCTTTCTTCAAGTGTTTGTGTGGGAGAGGTTTAAAGGCTTGGCAGTGGAGCCTACAAAACCTGAGTCCCTTTGTGAACCAGACGAGGGCAGAAAAGTTTTCAATTTAATGGCGTTCCCATTGTGTTTCAGATGGTTTGGGAAGAAAGCGAAAAAGGGTGCATTCAGGCCTGCCGTCATGGATAAGATTGAGCAGTTCAACTTCAGGCCGTACTTAGTTGATCATGGATTCTTAATATTTCTTTTCTTTCACGCAGAGAGGGGCTCATCACCATTCATAGGGCCTACAGAGTTGCTTCTGACTACTGTCGCACAGTCTATTGTGGCGTGTGATAATCTCTTTGGCCCTTCAAGGGAGAAATATTCCCCTCATAGAGTCAAAAGGCAATTTGGCATTGATCAGGACGTGCCATCACACCTTTCTTTTGGTGGGCATATTGGCGATTGCATTGCGTCTTTTACTCAGATAGTTGTTACTTCCGGCGGGGACAAGCTTTCTGGCAGTCTTGGGAAAAAGGGCAGTGCTGGCTCTGCTACATTAGCATTCTTAGGATTTTGGAAACAGCAACGGCACGCATCCGTAAGTTTCATTAAGACAGGTGGTACTAGGTTGTGTCCGAGTAGTAATAATGGGAACAAAAGGTTACTTCGAAGCAAAAGCATCATGGGTATCATGTCTAAGCTTAATCTCCCTTATCTTGAGGTATACTCAGATGGCTCTCAGTGTTTGGTGGGTCACCTCAAGGGTGTCAAAGGAGGAAGGAACAGTTGTGCTACAAAGGGCAAGGCCAGGGCTTTCTGAGAATGGTGGGAAAGGTAAAAACAGGAAGGTTCGTCGTTTTAAACCAAAGGTGGCAAAAGACCACGCTCCTCCTCCAACAGTCAAGAGTGTTGGAAAAATGGTTCTTGAGATTATGAAACCATCAGATCATAAAACTGACAAGACTTTGTCTAGAGTTAAGCTCGAGATTAACAAGTTTTTATTACCAAAAATACTGAACAAAAAATATAATAATTACAGAAGGAATTAGAAAAAAAAATTGCTTGGGTCTAAATCGGTTAATTGGTATGGGTTCCTTCAGAAGCTCATTTAGTGCATCCAGCGATTCCTGAGTAACAATGACAAAATCCAGGTCAGGGTTCCCATAAAGACTTACATTTCTGTATTTTGACTTTAACTAACCTGAGACAATAGCATGTATGGATACATATCGGAGAACATTGTTTGGTGTCCAGGAGCATATGCAGGTTCTACAGGCCTAGTTTCTGAAGCTGCATTATAACAGAATGCAGCCAAATTTATTTATCCTCTTGTTCAAGTGTGTTGATGTGATGATATCTATCCACAAATATAACAGCAGAAGATGCTATTGCATCTCTGAAATGAAGTTCCTATGAAATTTCTATCAACGACTAATAAATTTTCCCTAGGTATTGCACTCAGAGCCTACTTCTTTAAAAGCACCACAATAAATTGTACCTGCCTTAAAGCGGACAAGTCGACTAGGTTTCCCTAGATAATCTGAAAACCATTTCTACGCGTCAGCTCCCTCATCTAATGCAGCACCAGACCACTCCCATACTGAAACCCCATCTGCTATTTCTTTTGGTGTGCTCAACGAAACCTTCAGCACATCCATCCCGGGTGCCTTTAATACTGCAAAGTGAATGACAGGTGCTTCTCGAGTTACTAAAAAGAAACTTAACAATAACTCCCCAAGTGGTGAAGGCATTGATTACAAATGTGACTACATCTAAGAACACGAAGGATATGAAAAGCAAGAAAGAGTACAAATCCAGTTAAACATGAGCACCGAATTCCAGAACCAAATAAACATAACAGAACATAGTGATAATCAGTAAACCAGAATCAAAGTACTAGTGAATCACAACATCTCCAGCGCTCTTTGGTGTCTAAAAGAAAAACAAGCTTAATATCAAGAAAAGAAGAATATTGGTATTCTCACCAAGATAAGAGCTTTCCGTAGGTTCCCAATTCTCTACAAATGCCTCATTTGGAAGCTGTGCCTCAACCAAAGCAAGCTTGGGCTCAACTCTTTGAGTATATGCCCTCCCTTTTGCGAATTTTTTTTTTGTAAGAATACCTGCTTATTTGCACTCTCGGTGTTTGCTCTCAGCATGGTGTGTGTTTTTTCATAATGACTCAATGCTTTGTTTCTGTAGAGCAATTCGACTGCAACTCCAATTGAAGGGAGTGATTCACACAGCACTGCTGTTTCAATGGAGGATTGCGAGCATGGTGATAGCGGGGTATGTGACTAAGACTTACTGCATGACTCTTACTTCTTGTCTCTCTCTCTCTCTTTCTCTCTCTCTCTCTCTCTCTCTCTCTCTCTCTCTCTCTCTCTTTTAATCCTTTGTTAACTTGCTAGGGTAGCGGCACTGATGCTCAGGAGAGGGAACCTGCTATAAATGTCGGTGTTTATGAAGATAACCACAATGAGCAAGCATGCAGAATTGTTGAAACTTGCCAAGGCCATGTAGCTGATACTCATGTAAATGAACCTGCTGTAAATTTTGGTGTCTGTGGAGATAACCGCAGGGAACAAGCATGTGAAGCTGTGGATCCACATTGCGTTATACTTCTTCTTTTTTTTCTTTTTCTTTTTTTCTTCCCACAGTGGTGTGCTTTAGACCCCATGATTATGTGGAATGTGGGAGAAACATAATCCACGTAATCAAACTTATGTGATTCGAATCTTGTAATCTCTCACAAAATTATGTGTACTTCTTTTTCTTGAAGGATGAGCCGGTCTTATTGAAAGCTGGAGAATCTGTGTGCGGAAACAACAATCTTGTTAATATAGCCTTGGTAAATAGAGAGACTACTTCAACTAATTCTTCCATTCTTGCAACTGACAAGATGTGAAAAGATTTGTCGACTGATTTAGAGGCACGATTCAGAGACTTTGTTTCCTGCTTTGATGCCAAGGATAGCTTGGGCATTACTGTTGATAGTATTGAAAAACCACCGCTGAGTGGTAATAAATCTCTCTTTGAAGGTGGTTTGGTTCCTTCGGAGTTTGTGGTTCTGCTGACCAAATTTGCTCAAAAATATGGTGGAGGTAGTTTTTCTAGCTTGTTTGCAGAGGAAAAAAGTGCTTATCAGAAACATACCTTGATTGAAAGGCTTGGTCTGCTATTGTATAGCATGGAAGTCGAGGAAGTGAAGCATGAGGGGACCTTTTTGGTTTGGAGAGATCTATGTCATGATGTTGTAGATTGGGGACTCAAAGTTGGCTTCTTGTTTGATCATCTGAAGCAAGCTGCCAGGAGTTTTTTCGGATATAAACTCATGCCTGCTGGTTCAGACAACTACTGCAGCTAGGGAGGTTCACCAATTGGAAAAATCCGTACTTGAGCTGAAAGTGAGCTTGCACGTCTTGAGGAGCTACTGGACAAAGCACAAGAGGGCCTCCGCAGCCAATTTGGCAACGTTTTTTGCCCTGACATGATGGCTTGCATTTTAGAGTCCTCATGGACTCCATCCTCAAAGCCGGGCAACTCATGGCTTGTACTAGTATTGTTTTTTGTTCTATTGACTCTCGACTTGTAGTCTTGTCTTCTTTTTTTGGAGTTTGGAATGGAAATTATGCCACTGCTGGTGTGACTTTGATTTAAGTGACTTGCATTTGCTCTAGTTCCCACACCCTTTCTCTCTTCTTTTTTTTTTTTTGTGTGTGTGTGTGTGTTTTGTGTGCAGGTGCAAGAAATTGAGAGGTGCCATTATTCAGACTCGACTTCGTTTTCGGGGTTATTGGTGATAAAAAGGTAAAAGTCCTCAACTTAATCTTAACAATCCAAACTCATTCAAACATGATCACACAGCTATATGTGTTGTCACTCAAATTGGCTTTAAAAAAAAAAAAAAAATCTCTTGATAGATTATGAATTTGAGAAAACGAAAGGCAACTGAAGTCTGAATCTGATAGAGACAAGTTCTGGAAGTAAGTCTGCTGGATTGACAAAGCCAACTAGTGTTCACATTAAAATGCAGAAAATGACCATATATATAAGAATCCGGAGGGAGATTCTTCATTGAATATATGAGCCCCTCTTTTCGTCTTCTACATATTTATAATACAAAAAGAATCTGTTGCCTACTAGTCTTTCATCTCCTTCAATTATGTATTCAAAACTGATAATCCCTCATAATTAAGTAGCTTGCATGGTTTTCTATGGATGGAGCTATCTTCAGCCTTGTCATTATTTTATGCACTTGAAAATTTATCATGGAGTGTTATTGAGTATGAAATTTCATCAATTTATTCACACCGCATGTAATGCATGTAAGTTTAAAATTCAAACTATTTACATGTCAAATCCGTTCCTAATTAATGAGTTTGAAGTTAACTTTTTTATAATTTAAAATTTAAAACACAAAATATCACCGCAGGAAAAACCGTTTAAGCATCGATACAATTCTAACATGTATATAAAGATAGGAATGCAAAGCAAGTGTGCTTTGTTTGTTACTACGTACCAAGGTCGACCTTGGGACGGTACAAGAAATTAAGAGATCATGCATCAATGGTCATAAATTAGAATGAGTGAGATTGGTGCTGCATGACAATGACTGCGACATAATGACTTGAGAAATCAGACAGGGATTGGGATCTCACAATGAGTCAAGCTTTGTGCAATATTAATACATCCAAATATTCCAGTTGGCTTATGGACCTTCGATTCTTATTCCAGTTGGCTCAACACAAACAGATAAATAGCTAGAGAAACAAAATATCCTAGTACGGGCAGCTTTGTAGATGAAGACCCAACAATATTTCTTGGTGCCCATTTAAATGATTTAATACACCTCAATTGAAATACAATTCCATAAGTACGTACACTCTTAATTTGCTTCAACTGATCTTGCAATTGGAGTGGTTTCCATCTAAAATATTACATATATAAAATCTAAACTTTGTGAATTTTGACCTAAAAGAGAAAGGAAAATGAATAGATCGAAGATATAGTATATGTAGTCCAAGAAATGCATTGTATACTAGAATAAAAAACTTAGTCGATAAACAATTTTTGTCGCCTAAGTATTGATTTTCGTCCTCTAGACACTTAAGCCACAAGAACAAAGAAGAAATCATAAACATGACACCACAAATTAAGTCGATGAATTTTTACGATGAAATACAAACCATGCCGGCTCTCATACCATGTCGGTGAATTGTGGTTTGGTTAGTTAAAGTGTTTAACTGACAACTTTAAGGTTATGAGTTCAAACTTCACTGACATACGTAACGTGTGTGAGTTATTAATAAAAAAGTTTTTTTTTAAAAAAAATAATAATAATTATTGGACTTCTTTTTCCTCCATAGGTCCCATGATTATTAGACATTAATCCAAAAAAAAAAAACTAAATTACCTAAACATCCACAGTATGTACCTTTCATTGCCCTAGCCCCACTCCCAAGTCAAGCCTCTTTGTGTAATTATCCAACTAAAGTGAACATCTCGCCCCAATGTCCCCATGCATTTAAAAACCCCAACACCCTTTCCTTCCCTAAACACCAACCTTAGCTCTTCGCTGATCATTTCTCTCAATTGATCTCTAGCTAACCCAAAATGGGAACTGTTGTGGAACTAGAAGCTCCCAAACCCAATATCGACGACGACGTTTCTCCGGTAGAGCAAGTACGGCTAACCGTGACCAACGAAGACGACCCGACGCTGCCCGTATGGACCTTCCGAATGTGGTTCCTAGGTCTTCTCTCATGCGCCCTCCTCTCATTTCTCAACCAGTTCTTCTCCTACAGAACCGAGCCCCTCATCATCACCCAAATCACTGTCCAAGTCGCCACGCTCCCCATAGGCCACTTCATGGCCAGAATCCTCCCCACCACCAAGTTCCGGATCCCCGGACTCGGGTCGACCGAGGTTTCCCTCAACCCGGGTCCGTTCAACATCAAAGAGCATGTGCTCATCACCATTTTCGCTAACGCCGGAAGTGCTTTCGGGTCAGGCTCGGCTTACGCGGTAGGGATTGTGAGCATCATCAAGAAGTTTTATTTCCGGAAGATCACTTTCCTCGCTAGTTGGCTGCTTATCATCACTACCCAGGTACACACACTTGTATGAACAGCCATTTTAGATACTTTTCATTATGATTTTCTAGCTTCTGGTTTGGTTTTTGTTGTGACACCAAGCAAAGGTTCAACTGTTCGATCGGTCCCATACAAGAAAAGCGGGATTAATAATTTCCTGCCGATCGAACGTGACAAATATAAAAACGATCGAGTAGGCCGCATGGTGGCCTGGCTTTACGAGCTGGCCGGCTATAGTTTTTATAAATATCTTTCCCTTTAAAAATGGATTTCATCGATATCCTGGTTTGCTTTTGGTTTCTGATCGAACTAAAAATTGTTTCGTTTTGCTCGATTGATTAACTAACAATCTGATGAAAAGAGATGATTGTTTAGTTGCTACTTGCTAGAGCTTCGAGCAATGGGTAGCCATAAACTCTTTACACTAGGGTTAAAGATAATTTTTTTCATATACCACATAAAATTTTAGATAATGGTTTCTTAGACATAAGAGTCGTTTTAAAGCTATTATTGGAGAGGAATCTGAAAAAAAATTTCAACAACAAACAAAACAGGGTTTGAGATTTATAGTAGATTTTGACCCATGTATAACTTAGTCCCATATTCTTAATTTATTTTGCATGGGCAGTAACAATTTTAGTTAATGCTAAATTATGAGAAATGGAATAAAGACGAATGCTGACATGTGACGATGTACGTAGTCTTGGAATATTAAGACAGAAAAATAAGAAAAAGATGGTTGAAAATAAAAATGAAAAAGGGTTTAGTTTTTTAGGTAGATTTGTAAGTGTTTAGCAGAAGACATATATATTATTTTTTAGTTCAGTATTTTTAGAAAATGAAGATAGATTGGCGAATATTTCTATCTTTGTCTTTGTGTCATATGAATCAAATATGTAGTGTTATGATAATATGTATGATAAGAAGTAAAAAAATTCAACCGATAAGAAACATGGTAAAAACTTGAGAAGGGTCAATTGACCCCTTTGGCCTTATTGTGGCTACGCCACTGGCTTCGAGTGCTGTAGCTCAATCACAGTCTTGAATATAATTTTTTTTTTGATAAATGCTCCGGACACAATTAATGTGACCTCTGTAATAAAGACTAATTGATGACTTTTCGGTTTATCTCGCTTTTTGATCTTATATCCACATCTTGGTCGTTCAATTTATAAGTATTTATGAATAGATTATTTCAACAAACTTTTAGCCATATTGAAAATCGATAAAGCATTCATAAGTGTGATTTACCTATTATGAACTTGAACGGTTCATGTTTGACAAATTCGGTTCGACCATTAATTTGATTTAGTTCGTTACCTTAACGGTTACCAATTTGGTTGAAAATTTGTATAAATGATCTCTCATATAGACTTAAAAATGGATGAGATGCTAAAATGTGATCGAAAAATAGGTTTATTAAACTATAAACCGAAAATTCATCAACTAATCATCATTGTAGAAGATCCTCATTAGAAGGGTTCCTCTCAATTAATATTGGTTTTGAAAGTGATCAATCACAATTGTGATCAGTTAATCCTGGTTCCTAGTTTAAAGAAAAAGTTACGAGCTAGCAGTGTACGTTCTCTAATTTTGAACAAAAATGGTTAACTATGTAGGTGTTGGGATATGGTTGGGCTGGACTGTTGAGAAAGTATGTCGTGGAGCCTGCTCATATGTGGTGGCCGAGCACACTCGTTCAGGTCTCACTTTTCCGGTATGTCTATTATCACCTTCCGGTAATGCTATTCATCTTTATTTGCATATATCAGACTTTTCATATACTAATAAATAATCAATCGAGAGATTTTGCAATCAACAGATAACAACCATTATCTATAATTTGAAAACTTGTATTTCACAAAGTGCATGTGTTGGTTCAATTGACCGATTAGATTATTAAACTTAATCAGTGATTTTTAAGAATGATTTGTATGAAGAAACCTAAAAAAAGAACATCGTCGAAAAGACATGGTTATGAATTTTCACTCGTACATTATTGAGCAACTCGTGTCGTTCTTAACTCGTTATCAAAATCAAATAGAGATCAATTAGTGAGCTAGTCAATTGAGCACATGCAGGTCCCTCTTATCAAGCAAATCTTTGCAAATTGCAATGGTGGGTTATGCGCCAACGTTACGCACATCTCCCATTGACTAGAAATTAATGTGTATCTATCTCTATAGTCGACTGAGATGAGTCAATTAGCATCTTAAATTGACCAGCAGCAGAAATTGACGTAACCATTTCATATACGATCATATCAACCATCAAATTTAGTGGGTTTCGACCATCTTTCATGTCCTCGTTTTCTCTTCCTTGTCACTCAACTTGTCAAGGTAATGTCCAAACCAAGAGCAAGAGGAGTCAATATGATCATGCCACTCAACCCACACAAACATGCAACTGTGATGATTTAGCTGCCAGCTAGAACAAACTAAATTAATTAGGAACCAAAATCCACATTTTAGCTCCAGTCTCTTCTATTCAGTCAAACAATGTTTCCGGAATCCATTTACCTTAACTCCTCCCCGGCCCGCATATTATTACCTGACGATGACCAAGTAACAAACTTGCTTAATCAACTTCTGATGACGCCAACTTCAACATGACTAATCACTATGAACTATCTTAAACATGCAAACATCCCAAGTCATCTCATGCTAGCCTTCAAAGTTTCATCAGCGTTTATTCATGTGATTTATCATTGGTTATGTTTTCTTAAATGTTAAATCTTGCTTACAGAGCTTTGCACGAGAAAGAGGAGAAAGGTGACCAGCGCATCTCAAGGGCAAAGTTCTTCCTGATTGCTCTAGTTTGCAGTTTTACGTGGTATGCTTTCCCAGGGTATCTCTTCACCACCCTCACAAGCATATCATGGGTTTGTTGGATATTCTCCAAGTCGGTTACAGCCCAGCAAATTGGCTCAGGCATGAGAGGGCTTGGAGTGGGAGCCATTACACTTGACTGGTCAGTAGTGGCATCCTTCTTGTTCAGTCCCCTCATCTGTCCTTTCTTTGCCATTGCTAATGTTTTCGCCGGTTATGCAATGATAGTCTACATTGTAATCCCTATAGCATACTGGGGACTAGACTCGTATGATGCACAAAAGTTTCCCATCTTTTCCTCGCACTTGTTTACTGCAGAAGGACAACGCTACGACATACCAGCTATTGTCAATGACAAGTTCCAGTTAGATATAGCAAAGTATAACGAGCAGGGACGGATTCACTTAAGCATCTTTTTTGCTCTCACTTATGGCTTTGGTTTTGCCACGATCGCTTCCACCCTTACACATGTAGGGTTATTCTATGGAAGGTAATATAATCGGTTCTTAGAAATCTAGATTATACCGACTTACATGGTTCTTAGTGTTCTAAAAATCTAGATTATACTGATACAACATGTATATATGATGTAAAACTCAATGGCAGAGAGATCATGGATCGCTATCGTGCTTCTTACCAAGGAAAGGATGACATCCACACTAGATTGATGAGAAAATACAAGGACATACCTTCCTGGTGGTTCTACTTGTTGCTTGCCGTTACACTTGCAGTTTCCCTTGCACTTTGTATCTTCTTGAATGATCAGGTCCAGATGCCATGGTGGGGACTCCTATTTGCTAGTGCCATAGCCTTCACGTTCACCCTTCCTATCAGCATTATAACAGCAACAACAAACCAGGTGAGATACACGATTCCTCTTTTATTTTATTTGCAGCAAAACATATCAGTGTTGAATAATTCAAGGTATCCTTGCTACACCAGATTTCTAACTTGCTAATGTTGTGATCCCAAATCAATGTACAGACACCAGGACTAAACATAATAACAGAGTACATCATGGGAATCATATTACCGGGACATCCAATAGCCAATGTATGCTTCAAAACTTACGGCTACATGAGCATGGCTCAAGCAGTCTCCTTCCTGAATGATTTCAAGCTTGGACATTACATGAAGATCCCTCCAAGATCAATGTTCTTAGTTCAGGTATATATATTTAGTATGCAAAAAAAAAAAAAAAAAAAAACCTTCACTACCGATCATTCACATTTATGTTTCTCATCATCTGATCGATGCATTTTGTGACATCCAGTTCATAGGAACAGTTCTTGCTGGAACCGTAAATCTTGTGGTAGCAGAGTGGTTGCTGGACTCTATCAAGACCATATGCGTGGATGATCCTAATTCGGATAGTCCTTGGACATGCCCAGGTGACCGAGTCTTCTTTGATGCGTCTGTGATATGGGGTTTGGCAGGACCAAAACGTATATTTGGTAGCCAGGGAAACTATAGTGCCATGAACTGGTTCTTCCTTGGAGGTCTAATAGGACCAGTTATTGTTTGGCTACTACACAAGGCATTCCCAAAGCAAACATGGATACGACTCATCAACCTCCCAGTCCTTCTAGGAGCAACAGCTTATATGCCACCAGCTACAGCATTGAACTACAATTCCTGGATCGTAGTCGGCACCATCTTCAACTTTTTTGTCTTCCGTTACAGGAAGCAGTGGTGGCAGAGGTACAATTACGTTCTTTCAGCAGCATTGGATGCTGGGGTGGCTTTCATGGCAGTTGTAATTTACCTTTCAGTAGGGGTTGAGAATACAACTTTGACTTGGTGGGGAACAAACGGTGAACACTGTGACTTGGCAGGTTGTCCAACTGCAAAGGGCATAGTGGTCGACGGCTGTCCTGTGTTCTAATTCGTCTGTCTACAGTTACATATCATTTCCTTTTCCTATAGTTGCACGATACAGAATTATAATGTCGACTGTACGTATCTAATGAAGTGGCGGAGGTGTTTTGTGTGTAATGAAGTTCAAGATGATTCATTCGCTTGCTATTCCCTAATGAATGTCTAATGAATGTCCAGATCAAGCTAGCTCTCTATAGCTCTAGAAAAATTCGCAGTTGAGGGTATGTGATTAAGCAGATCCGATCAACTAGGGGCATAATTGAGGATGGACATATTTGAGAAAATGGAGACGTACCCTAGTTAATCATTCTTCTACATTATACATGGATAGGCTACTAAACTGCAAGCAAATTTCATTGCTAAAGTTCCCCAATTTCATTGAAGGAACCAATTTGAAATGATCACTATAGTAGCCCAACTGAATGCGTCTGATAAACAAAACCATTTGGAAACCTATCATTACCAAATTTTGCATGCTTGAAAACAAGGAGATGGATAGAACTTACTTGAACAAATAAGCAACTCTTGAGTCCTCGTATAAAGGCAAAATATCAAACAAGTTGAGCGAATTTTGAATAGAGAGAAGACAAAAAACTGAGCTCTCTCTGACCACAAATCACGGTTTAGTAGAAAATTTTCTCATGAAAAATGCCAAGTGAGAATTGTTTCAAGCTAAACATTGATGACACTAGAAGCACTTCCTCTGGAAAAATTGGAGCGGGTGGAGTCATAACGGATCACAGAGGCAGTTGGGTTTTAGGGTTTCAAATAAACGTTGGAGTTAGGGAAATTCTTGATGTCGAGGCATGATGTATGTTCTATGGCCTCAAACTTGATTCTCAGCTGCACCTTGATAATAATTTAAGTATTGAGTCTGACTATGTTGTGCTTGTTCAGCTCTTCCAATGTGCTAATCTTGATGTGCACCCTCTTGGCTCTCTCATTAAAGGTTGTGAGAACTTCATGTTTGTTTTGAGAGCTACTCAGGTCAATCACATAGTCAGATACTCCAACATGACTGTAGATGCTTTGGTTAAGAACAACGTGTTTCATGAGTTAGGTCTTATTGTTTTTGATAATCTTCCAACTTAATCATGTTGCTCAAACTTTTCTAAATGATCTTGTTGCTGTAACAAGAGCGAGGAGAGTCCCTGTTCTAGTATTTAGTTTTTTCTGTTTTCTTTTGTTTAGGCCTTCTCGGCCTGGGTTGTAACAAAAAAAAACAATACGGTTTAGTAATAAAGGCCTCTAAATACCTTTTTATCCTCCATTTGTTACCGAACCACGGTTTTGCCACCCAACCCACATATAAAAAGGTGAACCCAGTCTCTAATAAACATCATCTTCTTCTTCTGTTTTGAAAAGAATCAACTTGAGAATCGAATTCCACGATTGCACAAATCTGGTAAGATTTTCGTCTGTGATTTGGTTACACTTACATCGATAACATCTATCTCCCTCAATCTATAAATGCTTGCCTGTTTCCAAGTAGGGAGATGAACCATAACCAAAGCAGCAGCCAGGGGCAGCAGCAATCGAGCGAAGGCAGGCATGACGATGACGACGCCTCTCTCTCTGAATTCCTTGCCTCCCTAATGGACTACACTCCCACCGTAATAACCCCCCTCTCCCCCTCTTCCCTATTCTATTCTTCCAATTTCTCATGTCTTTCTTTTTTCTGCAGATTCCTGACGAGCTCGTCGAGCATTACCTTGCCAAGAGCGGCTTCCAGTGTCCCGACGTTCGATTGTAGGTACTTTTCTTTTCTGCAATGTTTTTCCAATTGTCAATTTCAGGGTTTAGGGTTTAGGATCCGTGTTGGCTTACCCAGCATAGACCAAGGAAATCGGAACAAATTCAGGAAGGAGGGAAGACTAGGATCTGAAAACACAAGATGATAATCTACCTAGTGCTGTACCATTTGTCCTCCTCCAAGGAGTTTAGAAAGGGAATTTAGAAAGATATATGACCTCCAGCTCTTTAGGTTGTTGTTACCCTTGAGGCTGTTGACCACCTCTCTAACATTACATTTTGACGATGGAATCGAGGGCATGTTTGAACCCTTACAAGGCAGTGTAGGTTGCAGATTTAAGCGGGGAGTTGATAGAGCAGAAGTTAGCCTTCTTATAATGCTGTAACATTTAGAATTTTGGACTACAGCTCCTAAGCCTAGTATACCTCTGTCATCATCACCTACTCTGTCCAAATGTACTTGACCAAGGGAGGAGTTGAAGGATGTCTAGGGGAGCAATTTGTATTAAAATACGCATTTGATGATTGAAACATCTTGCAGCCAATGGTAACTGGTGCCAACAGATTAATGACATCCCTTCTCATTTGGCCAAATGAGATGATCCACATATGGACCGAGCACTGATTGGATAGCCATAGCCATAATCTTTCAAGCTTTAGAGTCGGTAATCAATGGTAGACTAGGGGTTAAACTTCCCTGTCTTGTATTAGGATCAACTAGAGAGCTCACATTAAGGAAGAGGAGAATGTTTGGTGGTATAGATAGGGTGCGGTTTACCATCCTTGAAAGTACTCCAACTAATAGATCGAAGACTGACCTGTCTCCCCATCATGTATCTATAGGCCATCACAATCCACCAGCTGATGTCTCTTCCCTTCAAGTATGCAGGCTGCTTCAAGCATGCGTGCTCCAAATTGTATCCATGAAGTCACAGTTTTATTAGTACCAAGCTTGGAGAATGCGGAACCATTTGCCGCTATTGATGATCCATCATTCTTGTTTAGCCAATGGCTCAATTCTGTAGTGTAATTCTTCCTATGATTACCAAAGGATTTTCCTACCTGATTTTTGCAAATGTGGAGTTGGTATAATTAGTTTGAGGGTTAGACGTGATATATCTATCTTTCCTTTTGGTATTTTAAGCAATTTATTCTGGAGTTATTGGGGATGTGAAGAGAAAATTTTAGGTAAACAGACTTGAAACGTCGCCTTTTGGGAAATACCATCAAGTACTGAAGAAGTGAATTCTTCAAACGCCTCCTTTTGGGAAATACCATCATGTACTGAAGAAGTGAATTCTTTAAGCAATTAAAAACTAGCCAAGTCGAAACATGATCTGTCTGGGCGAAGTTGTATAGCTCTTAAGGATAGTTCTAGTCATAGGCAAAAGTTGTATGTTTGGGATTAAAGGGATTTTCATTGTGACTTAGGTTAGCAGTGTTACCGTAGAAATGTTTTGATATAACTTTCTGCTGTGCTCACAACTGGACAAATGCTACTGTTTGGTTTTCATTACTCTTTTCTGATTTTCTATAATTTGTGAAATTTTAAGTTAGATGACTTAGATATAATTGAATATTTTAGTTATTGACTCAATTTCTCTATTCGCAGGATTAGGCTGGTAGCTGTTGCCACACAAAAGTTTGTTGCTGAGGTCGCGACTGATGCTCTACAGTAAGCCACTAATTTCTTCACTTTTGGCCTCATGAATTCACTTCTGCACACATGCAAATGACTCACACACACATTAAAACAAATCCTTCTTCTCAGTTTGAAATGTAGGCAAGATGGCATTACCTCTTAGATGTCTCAAGTATCAGAAGAAAATTTGTTGAACAAATGATATTCAATCACACGTTTTGGTAGAAGTTGTAAATAGCCAGCACTTAAGCTTTTACAGTCTGGAACAATATTTACATGCTTATTCCTCTAAACAGGCAATGCAAAACAAGACAGGCAGCAGTAGTGAAAGACAAAAGGGACAAACAGCAAAAGGTATTGAAATTATGGGGGCAGATGTTTTTTTTTTTTTTTTTTCCTTTTTTTGGTTCTTTACTTTTTATTTTTAGTTTCTTATATTTTTAAAATTAATGCGGAAACAGGATAAGCGCCCAATATTGACAATGGAAGACCTGTCAAAGGCATTGTGTGAGGTAATCAGCATATTCTTTCAATTCACTTTAGTTTGATGAGCCAACTTTTCATGCCCTTAAATTTCGATAATAATCTCTGCTGGACTATATAAAGTGATGGAGTCTTGGATATTTTCTTATCCAATATTTAGTCATGTCAAGTGATGGAGTTTTGAATATTTTCTTGTGGTTTTTATGAGAGGTCTGGATCTATAGAATCTTCAGTGTTGGCAAAGTCTTGTGAGCTGTGATCAGTTGTGGAGTGACCCACCCAGACTGATCTGAATTGCTTAATTTTACTAAATTATTAGGATTCTGTATCTGATAGTCATATGTGGTTTTAGGGTCATTTGTTTTCGCTTATTGTTATTCTTCTGATTTAGTTGTGTTAATTTGGTAAGCTTGTTATTCTTGATTGTGCAGTACGGTGTGAATGTGAAGCACCAAGAATATTTTGCTGACAGCCCTTCAACTGGGATGGATCCTGCATCAAGAGAGGAATAATCTATGCTTTGATTTTGGTTCCTTGTAGTGAGAACTATGTGGGTATGACATCATTGCTAGGTGATTAGACGATGCTTAGTCACTTGTTTGAGACTGTAGATATTCATTACATGAAATTCTGCATTTGTTGCGTTATGTTGCTTGTTAAATACCGTAACTGTAGAGACTGTCTACCTGTTTATTTCATTGTGATGCTGAAGCCAAGACCTCAGGAAAACCCTGAACATGTTCCTGACTTCTTAATATCATCGACAATCTGAGTTGAGAACCCATCATTAAAAGATTATAAAACAGAAACTCTTGTAGCAAGTTAACCTGACCTGACTTCTACTGGAGCCTATACAATGGCTTTCTTGTTTCTTGAACCATATTTTTTCAGTATTCGGTATCGTCTCCTTTGGTCACTACTTGTGAAACACCTGCAAGGTTGCTGATTTGCATGTTATGTTAATTAGTAAACATGGAGCAAAAGTTAGCCAAACCCAGCAGTTTTGAAAATGGGTCCAATCATTGTCCTTTTGAGAGAGCAACGCATATCTTCAACAGTTTTGAAAGCATGAAGCTTGGAATCGGAAAAACCTGCTTCTTTCTCAGTACATCATTTACAACGGATTTGAAGCCGATATTTTAATTTGTTCTCGTGAGGATTCACAGTAGCTATAATGCTATATGTAATTGATCGAAGTTTAGGTCGTTGTAATAAGTCTGAGCTTCTGAAAAACAGAAGTTAGAAACAAAAGTTTAGGATTCTAATTTGCTGTAAGCAGGGAAGGACAGTTTCATCTCTCAAATGATGAACCCGTCAGACCCATCAAACAAAACATTATAAAATAGATTGAACAAGTTAGACCTGACTTCATATTCCTCTCTGAGAAATGTGGAATATTTCCTTTCCTGGATTTAGAAGATGGTAAATAACATGGAAGATTATGAACAAGTCAGCTTGATAGAGATATATACCAGTTGGATGTTTTATATCACTTCTCTGAATATTTGGGTGATGCTACTAGACCATGCCGCCCGCCTCGATCTTCAAACTGCACGCTAATTACAAGTTGCTCTCGTTTGTTTGTCATTGTTAACCTTCTTGACTATGACCTCGCTGATATATATTTTTCATTATTAACCCGTATACGCTACTTCTTCAATCCAGAAGTACTCTGGAATTGAAAATAACAATTTATTTGTTGGATTATATCTAATGACTTAATTAGTTGGAGGACGAAGTATGGTATACACAAAAATCACGTAGGCTTTGATTTGGTCAAGGTAAACGGAATTTGCAGACTTATTTCTATTCTCTTCTGGTACTCTCCACTGAGATACTCCAATGCGTTGTGAAGAGAATTAAGTATAACAAATTAACAAGATATCGTTGCGGATGCTTAATCATGTATTTTATTCCAAATTTTTCGTCTGTTACAATCAGCAACACCACTCATTTCTGGTGTTTTGGTCAGCCATACGCCCATACCATTCATTTCATATAAGTTTCTTCACAGAACGATGAGTAGCATCATCCAATAATAGCTTACAGAAGATACAAACATGGAGAACAGAAAACCGTCAAAACCTGTTTGTTCTTACTTCTTGATTTTTTGTTCAAGTATTTCCCTGGTCGTAGCCATGGGAGAGAACACAAGCATCACGGTGAATGTGGGTGTGGTTCTTGACCTTGATAATTCACTCAGTACAAAAGTTTGGTTGAGCTGCATTAAGATGGCGATTTCGGACTTCTATACTTCTCATGCTCTGTCTAAGACCAGAGTGGCTTTGAACATCAAGGATTCCAGAAGTGAAGTTGTGGATGCCGCTGCAGCAGGTTTCTCTAATTTCCTATCCTTTCAATCTGCAGGGTGTTTCGTTTAGAATAATTTTTGCAATACGTAGTTCTTACTTCTTAGTCCTTGTTTTAATTTCTAGTTTTTCTAATTTATTGATTAAACACTTGCAGCTTTGGACCTGATAAAGAATGTGCATGTGGAAGCAATAATAGGACCAAAATCATCAATGCAAGCCAACTTTGTAATTGATCTTGGAGAAAAAGCTCAGGTGCCTATAATCTCATTTTCAGCAACAAGTCCTTCCCTTGCCTCCCTTCAAAGTTTGTATTTTTTCCGAGCTGCACAAAATGATTCCTCTCAAGTCAAAGCCATTAGTGCCATTATCAAAGCTTTTGGATGGAGAGTAGCTATACCCATCTATGTCGAAAATGCTTACGGCGAGGGGGTGCTACCATCCTTAGTGGATGCCTTGCAAGACGTTCGAGTCCGTGTCCCTTACAGAAGTGCCATACCTCCTACAGCCACAGATGACCAGCTTGCTGAGGAGCTTTACAAGTTGATGACCATGCAAACTAGAGTCTTCATTGTGCATATGTCCCCCTCGCTTGGGTCTCGGCTTTTCGCCAAAGCAGATGAGATAGGGATGATGAAGGAAGGCTACGTTTGGATCATGACCAATGGGTTAACTAATCACTTGAGTTCAACTAATGCTTCCATTATCAATTCCATGCAAGGGGCACTGGGTGTGAGGACTTACGTGCCAAAGACTCAAGAGCTTATTGATTTTAGAAGTCGTTGGAAAAGGCAATTCCAACATGAAAATCCAACCGTCATTGATGTTGAGCTGGATGTGTTTGGTCTCTGGGCTTATGATGCTGCTTACGCATTAGCCATGGCAGTTGAGAATGTTGGCACTACCAGTTCACTCTCTGGCTCCCAAACCACAAATGCTTCCATTAACTCATCATCAACAGATCTCGAAACTCTCAGGGTCTCTCCGAGAGGTCGTGAACTTTCTCAATCCTTATCAGGTACTAGGTTTAGAGGCCTTGCGGGAGATTTCAGTTTCTCCAATGGGCAGTTGCAATCTTCGGTGTTTGAAATAGTGAATGTGAATGGTGAAGGAGCAAGAGAAATTGGGTTTTGGTCACCGCAGTTTGGACTCACGAAATATATGAGCAATTCAACAACTGCAAACAGCTCATACTCAACTTCTAGATCTGACATGGGACCGATAATATGGCCAGGAGATTCTACCTCAACTCCAAAGGGATGGGAAGTTCCCACAAACAACAAAAGGTTGAGAGTAGGCGTTCCTGTGAAAGTTGGTTCTCCTGAGTTTGTGAAGGTGGTGCATGATCCTGTCACTAATACAATAGATGTCACTGGGTTCTGCATTGACATGTTCAAGGCTGTAATGGAAGGGTTACCTTACGCTGTTACATATGACTTCATTCCCTTTGCAAAGCCGGATGGCACTAGTGCTGGCACTTACAATGACATGGTCCATCAAGTTTTTCTTGGGGTAAAATCTTTCGACTTAATCTCATTATCACTATGATATAGTTTGAGTATAGATTCTACTGTAGTAAATTATCGAATTCAAGTCAGGTATATATCTTAAGTTATAGTAGGTCTGCATCTGACAATCCATCTGCTATTGTTTTTGGAGCTTCCATATATTAGCTCTATATATGTCCACCAATAGAAGTTAGCATTATAGTATGTATTTGACTAGAGTTTCGCATTACATTTTATGGGAGATTTGAGAGTCTAAAATCAGAGATGGCCGGCATGGGGAGGGGAATTTGATCAATTTCTAGAGATACTAATGAGTCGATTTTAATCTGTACGTTACAATAACGAAATGACCTTATTTCATTTGAACAGAATTTCGATGCTTTGGCCGCAGCTACAACAATTAGAGCAAACAGATCTTTGTATGTGGACTTCACATTGCCATACACAGATTCAGGTGTAGTAATGGTAGTGCCCATGATAGACAGCAAGAGCAGAAACGCATGGATTTTTCTGAAGCCTTTGACACGGGACCTCTGGCTTACAACTTCTTGCTCTTTCATCTTCATTGGTTTTGTTATTTGGGTTCTTGAACACCGCATTAATGAAGATTTTCGTGGACCTCCCTCACACCAAGTTGGCACAAGCATCTGGTTTTCTTTCTCAACTATGGTTTTTGCACAGCGTAAGTGCACGCAAAAGGCAAAACCATTTGTGCTCATCACTTCCAATCTCATCACATAACAAAAATTTCATCATCAATTATGGTCATGTACTAACTTGTTCGTCAATTTGTTTCGTCATTTTTGCTCATCACTTCCCATCCATCATCGATCCATGACTTTATATATTCATCATTAGTTCTTTATCTAACTAGTCAGCTAATGAATTTGCAGGGGAAAAGGTTGTGAGTAACTTGGGCAGATTTGTGGTGATAGTGTGGGTATTTGTGGTACTGATACTGACGCAGAGTTACACAGCTAGTCTGACTTCGTTATTAACCATCAAACAACTGCAGCCAACTTGTACAGATATAAACCAGCTTTTGAAAAATAAGGAGTCTGTGGGATACCCCAAGGGTTCTTTTGTCTACGATCTTTTGATAGAAAAAGGTTTTGATCGTTCTAGGATTAAGGCTTATACATCACCAGATGAATGTGACCAACTTTTGAAAAATGGAAGCGCCAAAGGTGGTATTGCTGCTGCTATAGATGAGACGCCAAACTTGAAGCTTTTTCTTGCCAAGTACTGCACCAAATACACCATGGTTGGCCCAATTTTTAAAACCGATGGCTTTGCCTTTGTAAGTGAATTCTCTCTAGCTAGCCTACTACATGAGCTCTTTGCCAATTGTTAACGGATCACATACACTCTTACTTTTGTTTCTGTGTATGTAACTGTACGTGTGTAAACAGGTTTTCCCCAAAGGTTCGCCTCTCGTACCAGATGTTTCAAGGTCGATACTGAACGTCACTGAGGGAGACGAGATGAAGAACATCGAAAATAAATGGTTTGGGCAAAAGGCCACTTGTTCAGTTACCAACCCGATGTTCTCGGATTCGAGTAGTCTTGGGGTTGATAGTTTCTGGGGTCTCTTCCTCATTTCTGGGTTATCTTCATGTTTAGCTTTGATGGTATTTGCAACATCTTTCTTTTTAAGGCATAGACGCATCTTCATTACGATTCGGGGCTCCTCTATTTGCAGAAAAGTTGGAGTCATGCTAAGAGTCTTTGACGAGAAAGACATCACCTCCCATACTTTTAGAAACAAGAATTTAGGTCGTGTTGAACCCTCGGCCTCACCACCTTGCAGTATTTGCCAACCAAGTCCATCAAGCCAGCATTCAAACCATACAAATATACAAAACTCTCCCTTCTTCAGGGAAGAAAGAACAATTGTTGGTCAAATTTGAACAGAGTAGTGAAGTATAAAGAAAATATAGGGCAATAAGTAATTTTTACAATTGGATATTTTTCTATTCATATATTATTATAATCTAACTTTATTTACACGATAATGAACTTTGTGGTTTTGTCATGTCATCCTTGATCCCCATCTTACTGTACTTAAACAATGTATAGCTCGTTGAATTTAAATTTGGCAAGGCCTACATGGGAAACATAAGTGGGTCGAGCCCACAATGCCTCACCAAAAACCCAAGACATAAATTTGGTAAAGTGTTGTTTAGGACATGGTAGTTGAATGGTCGTGGGATAATGTGGCATTGGTTGCGACACACGTGTCATTGGCCAAGACGCATTGTGTCATTGGCCCGGTTGCGTGTTGGGGCATTGGAATGAGAAATAGCACCACGTGGCAGTATGACGTGGTCCTACATTCCACTCAAATATTGACACTTGGATTTTAGTAAGGAAAAATTACATCAGCTATTTTGTCAAAGACAATTTTGAGTTTGTTGTTGCTCTTTTTTGAACCCTAAACCCTAAACTCTAAACCTTAGATCCAAAACCCTAACCCCTAACCCCTAAACCCTAAACTCTAACCCCAAACCCTAAACCCTAGTCCAAACTCAACAAAGATCCATAAATGTCTTTTCATAAAAAATAGAAAACCTTAGTTTATATTTTAGTTGTAATAAATCCAAGTGTCAATATTTAATTGGAATGTAGGACCACGTCATACTGCCACGTGGTCCTCCTGTAGCATCTAAAAATTTCTCCATTGGAAGAGGAAAAGGAAGTCGTCGCAATACAAAATTAGTCTGAAAGAGATCGAATAAATTTAATTTTCAACATTGATATCAAGTAAGAACTTATATATTGTTCTTATTGTGGTTTTTGATTTTGTTATAAAAAATAAAATGTGTATCTAGTAAAATTGTAAAAATGTATGGTGTATTATGAATGGATAATTTATGAAGTTTAGGGATGTGTTTTTAGTAAAACGTTAGGATGAAAAATTTAATAGGTTGTGTATTAAGCATGATATGTGTATCTAGTACTTTAGAATGTGTGAATAAAATTTATCATATGTAATATGTTAGATTATAACAAAATGCCAAAATTATATCATATATATAGAAAAAAATTGAACTGGGAAGAGATTTACGCAACCGAAAATTTGACCTAAAGGATGGGTAATTAGCCTGTTAGTTTTAGAGCAGACAAAACAAATAGGAAAAGTTTGAAATATAACAAATGATAGCTAAAATAACTATTGAAAATTAAAATTAAAGAAAAAGTAATTCTAAAATTTTGGTGAATGAGACTCATGAGATACGCTTGTATAGTTCTACGTGTTTAAAAAATGTTAAAGATGGTATATTCCATTTAGAAAGAAAGAAATAAAACTACATTATTTTATTTATGTATTGAAAATTTGTACACTTATTTTTGTCCAAAAAAATAACATTATCATTTTAAATTGTGGATTTCACCAAACTGTTTTGGTGGTGGGTCACATAACAACTAAAACAACTAAAACAACATTACTCTGTAATTGAAGACGGTGGTGCTAATTAAATGATAAATGCTAAACGGTGGTGCTAAAAAAACTAGTAATTAGGTCTTGATTCCATGCACGTGTTCGTGGGACTGTTGCATTCCTCGTGGGTAGTCCACTAGGTGAATTTGGTGGCCAATTATCTTTCCATACATTCACTTTCGTATCAAAACTAATATCTGAAAATTGCATAACAACAATTATAAGGGAAAATACCTAAATACACAAAAATTGAAAAGCTAAATCTCATTCTATTGAAATTCTTATAAAAAAAAACATTATTACGCAGTATGGAATTAAACCTAGATGATATGAGCACAAAGTACTATGTTTTTAATGTATTTCCTACCCTATTTGACCATGTTATTTCCTTAATAATACAATTTATGACATGTTTTGTCATTGTAGAAGGATAAAGAGCTTAATTGAGAAAAGAAGACCCAAGTCCAAGGATGGAAGAAAAAAATACAGAAAGCCCAAAAGAAGGCCCAAGTAGTCCAAGGAAAGAAGGCCCAAGTCCAAAAAGGAAGGAGAAAAGTCAAACATTTCAGCTAGTCCCACATCATTTTTGAAGAGAAGTTCCACCATGGTTTTCTCTATATAAAGACAGCCTTGGGTACTTCTAAGAGCATCAATCATTCACATTAAAAACCAAAGGGATAAGAGAGCAGTTGCAGCCTCTCCCTCTCCTTATTAAAGCTTCTTCTTCCTTTGCTAAGCCTTGAAGGACTTCTCCATCAATGCAGCAACATTGGATTCTGAGAAGCATTGAAGCCAAGCATCCTTTTGATGTCAACAAGCTTCCTTGGAGACTTGATAAAGTGTGAACATTACATTTACTTTGTTTTGATTATCTGTATAAATTTATAGGTATGTTTCATGTGCTAAACTTAGGAATTGGAAGCATGTTTTGCTTGTTCTTATATTCAATAGATTTAGAATTTTATAAAACATATTGATGTTTTATTAATGATTTTCTGGTGATCCGATCTTGTGAATTTAATGATTGATAGTTTGCGTTTTTGTTTAAATTAAAGAGTTAGAATGCATGCTAGCTATTGTCATGATTCATGCTAAGCTTTTTTAAGTAAGTATGTTTCTCTAAGTGGTGAAAACTATGTAATAATAGTTGAAAACGTAAACTAAAGCAAATGCATGTTATGACTTCTCGGATGTGCGTTGTTGTTCAATCTCAATTCTATAATTCTTAATGATTCATGTTTATTGTGGACAAGTACTCTTCGGTATTGAATGCAGCAATTTACATGAAATAATCTAAGTTCTAGACATTTCTATGCTTAGGTGACAAAGTAAGTAGAATTAAAGGAATGCGTGTCCTCTTCAGGCTTGTGTTTTGAGATTGTTTCTCTTGTTAAGAACTTGTATGATAATTGGATTGCTGGAATGAGACATGATCTTGATGTGTGGTAGAATTCGAGTTTATCTCTATCTGCAATGTTGAATGAATTGATCACTTGTACATATCTTATTTTCTGTTTTTAGGAACATAGAACAAACCATCAAAACCCCCCTGTTTACCTTGTACCATATGTATATTTGTAAGTGAATGCTTGTAAATACTTATAGTTGCTGACTATTTAGTGTCATCGTGACTGCAAGAGTACCCTTTAAGTCTCCGGATTGATTGAACCCTATTTGCCAATACTACAATCTGATAAGAAACTGGTTCTTAATTGTCGCACACCCGTTAACGGGCACGTCACTAGACCTGTAAATGGAACAGATCTGGAGCGCATCGACCTAGATATGTATCCGTAATAGAAATTTTAGATCTGGATCCGACTCGTTACCCGCCGGATCATTGATAGCTCGATCTAAATCCAGATCCGGCGGGTTAACGGATACCCGACCCGTTAATGCAATCCGTTTATAATAATAAATATTTTCAAATTTTAAATAATAATTTCTTAATTTTATCAAAAAATTTCATAAAACACTAATGAAATATTGTAACAAAATAAAAGTTTACATCAAAAGTTGAATTACATGGCCAAAATACTCCTTAACAATAAACTAATATAATCAAAATACTAGATCTCCAATATTTTTAGCAAAGAGCATAAAAAGAACATATGCATCAAGAGAGAAATTTTATTCACACAATGCAAAATACTAAATACACATTTTCTACTTAATATACAACCTATTAAATTTTTCATCCTAATGTTTAACTAAAAACACATGCCCAAACTTCCTAAATTATCCATTCATAATACACCATACATTTTTACAATTTTACTAGATACACATTTTATTTTTTATAACAAAATCAAAAATCACAATAAGAACAATAAGTTCTTACTTGATATCAATGTTGAAGATTAAATTTATTCAATCTCTTTCAGACTAATTTTGTATTACATCAAACAATTCATTATGTTTGCTGCGACGACTTCCTCTTCCTCTTCAAAGAACATCGGTTCTCATGGAATGATGAAATCCAACCTAGCAACTTCAAATAGCTCTACTTTCATTTCTCAGATTTATTGTAGTCATATGCAATTATATGTAATTGTTGATGGATGCTATGGATATGTATATATGATTCATATGTCCAACAAATAAATTAGCCAGATTATTAATAATTTAGATGATAGTTGATAATCCAGAAAGAATCAGAAAAAACCTAGTTTCAGGAAAAAGAAAAAAAAAAACCCTAAATGCAAAGAGGCCGTGGAGTTTTGACAAAAAACAAAAATGAGGCCGTGGAGAAGAATGAAGGTGCTCACTCCTTCAACTGCATGTGAGTTAGCAGTTGCTATCAATTAATTGATAGCATCAAACGTACTATCTTGATTGAACCATTGAATATACATAGGATATATAAAAATTGGAGAAATTATAATGAAAATTTCCGGGCAATAAATGTGTCTTTTAGTAATTTAGGATACCTACAAAATCTAATTTTCAATGCATGAAAAAAGAGATGTGTATTTAATAATTTGCAATGTACGTGTGAATAAAATTTCTCGCATCAATAACCTTCAACTTCATCTAATCATAGTTTAGACGCAATATAGACGTTTAGTTATCCAAATAATTATTATATTATTTAATATTTATCACTAATATTATACTTATAAAAATATTATTTAATTATTTTAAATCGGATTTGGGTCCTTAATGGATCAGATCAACCTCAATCCGTATCCGATCCGTTTAATAAACGGGTAAACGGATCAACGAGTCAAATTTTTAATCCAAACCAGTTTAAAAACCATGGATCCAGATAGGGGTGTTACTTCGAAACTGAAAACCGAAAAAAACCGCACCGAAAACCAAATTGTAACAAAAAAAACCGCACCGAAAAAAAACCGCACCGAAAATAAAAATTTCGGGCCGAACCGAAGCTGTTCGGCTCGGTTTTCAGTTTCAGGTCAGTGAAAACCAAACTGAACCGTTTGAACCGAAGTCAATGGTTAAACGGTAAAATGACGTCGTTTAAAAAAAAAAACCCTAGTTCTGCTGTTCTTCAGCCCGAGTCCCTCTCTCTGTCTCTCTGTCTCTCACGCCTCTCTCTTTCTCTGTCTCTTTGTCTGTCTCTCACGCCTATTCTCTTTCTCTGTCTTCTTTCTCTCCCCTCTGGTCGGACCGTTCCACAAGCTCTCTCCTGCGCCACTCCCCTCCGCCTGTCGCCACTCGCCAGTCCCTCTCTCTGTCTCTTCTATCTTCTCGCCGGACTGTCCCTCTTCTCCCCTATCGCCGGTTTGCCCTGTCGCCATTCCGCCACCTGCGCCACTCCCCTCCGCCCTGTCGACACTCAGTGAAGAGACAACAGACCACTCAGTTTCCGGTCACTGGACTCGCCGGTTTTGGTAATTTTTTGGTTTTTTTTTTCTTGTGTGTTTTTGTGCTCTATTTTGCATGCATGTAATATGTATATCTATGGTTCATGTTCTTCTATGGTTCAGACCTATGATTACAATTTTGATGTCTGTATAATTTGTCCACTGGCTATTCTGACTTTCATTGGTTTGATGGTAGCTACTTGAGCTCTTACATTTTTCAAAAGTGTGGGGTGTGTTGGCATATTTGATTTAGGTTTTTCGAAGGTATAGATAAACATAAATGTTGGGAGGATTTAAGGAATAATGCGGATTGAAAACAGAGACTAAACACTGTTTAGTAAACAGGTAAGAAACTTTAAAATAAGAACATAATATGAATGGAGATGCACAGAGCTCCTAGGCTATCAAGGTGACTACCTTATAGAATCGGCTTTTAGATAAGAAACAGAGAGGATTGGATTAAAACAACTTGATACACCTTCATACTTTTAGTGGAAGATTACAGCATCCTCATATAGGCTCAAGAGCTGCCTTTAGCTCCTCCTAACTCATAAGCACACAACCTTTTAGTTCCCAAATGATAACTAAAAGACTCATAACGGTAGCAACATAAATCCTGGACTCCAAAAGACCATAGCTGAATTTCTAATTTATTCTTAAGAAAACTAAAAGATAATTTTGGTTTAATTCTCCTTCAGGGTGTACAAACTATGGGAAACTCCTGAATCAATTGCTAAAACGAAAAAACCATCTTAAAAAGCAAACCAGTTATATATAATAAACAGTATGATAAATTATCTATATGCTGCACAGTAAATATTCAACCAGTACTTATATTATAAACAGTATGATAGAGGTCAAGGACCTGTATACGAAGGTTAAACCTTGAATTAATCTACTGCTAGAGAAGAGTTAAAATAATAAGCTACTTAAATCTTTGATTCCTTTTCTTTTGCAGACGACATTCCCTCTCACAATGAAGAGGGTTAGATTGAACTCATCAAAGGCAGTGAAGCGCGGTTCCTCAATGTCCATTGAATCAAATGGTCGTGGCCGTGGTGTTACGAGTTCTACAATGAAGAATTCTTTCTCATCTTCTCAGGTATATTACTGAAATTTGGTTACTGAAATAGTTATCAAGTTATGTGTTGTAACGAATGTAAGAAAGAACACAGATTTACGTGGTTCACTAACGATGTGTTAGCTACGTCCACGGGCAGAAGGAGAACAGTTTTATTATTTTGAGGAAAACACTGAATGCCAGCGAGATCCCCGAATAGCCGGTACCCCCGGATGGCTGGTTCAAGGCATATATTAACATTATGATATATATATTTATATATTCTGATGATGATGATTATATTTGTATAATACGCAGATGCAAGTTGATAGTGTTGGTGTTGGTGAATCGGATTTTCTAAAACCATTTTATGAAGTTACATTAAGAGTGTGTTGTTCTAATGTACCTATTATTCATCACACTTTTGGTGATTTGCTTTATCTATATGGTCTTTTAGAAGAACAAATTAAGAAACCAAGTGTTCCTAAGATGAGAGATATTGCACCTCCAATGGGAGAAAAATATAAAAAATATTGGGGTGATTTTGATGAGTTGAATCAATATGTGTTTCTTGCTCTTATTCTTGATCCACGACACAAATTTGAGAAACTTGTTGATTATTTAGAAGTTGTCTTTGGGGATGAGGATGAGTACCATAGGGTGGAAGTTGTCTCATTGAGTGTGAAAGAGCTTTTGTATGACATTTACAATGTGTATGAAGAGGAGGAAAAAGATGTTAGAGGGGTTGGTGAGTCTCAAGCATCTAATGATATGATTAAGATTTCTTTAGCCACGGGTGTTACCGAGTTTGAAAGGAAGCTAAAGGAGAAGGAGTTGAAGAGAAAAGCAAAGAAAGCCGAGATCATTAACAATGATGTTGATAGATATATTAGTGATCCTATTGAAGGAGACGATGAAGATTTTGACTTGTTGAATTGGTGGAGAGTGAATGGGGTTTCTAGGTACCCGATATTGGCCCGCATTGCAAAAGATATTCTAGCTATTCCGGTATCCACTATATCTTCGGAATCTTCTTTTAGCACTAGTAAGAGAGTCATTAATCCACATCGAAGCTTTTTAAGTCCAAAAATGGTGCAAGCCTTGATATGCACACAAAGTTGGCTTAGAGGTGAAACTATTGCTTTGCATCATGTGCCATCAAGTGAAGAGATTGAGTTATGTGAAGAGGCGAAAAAAGGTAATAGTTTTACGTTATTTTTGAATGTTTGATTTGATTAATTCGTTTCATGTTATGTTACATCATTTACATGTATGATTTTCTTTTCTAACCTTTTGTTTTTTTGTTTTGTTTTTTTGTATGTAGAGACATTGGAGATGTCATCATTGTTAAGTAGGCAAAATGTGAAGTGTGGTATGTTGCCTCCTAAAATGAAGGTTATGAAGCAAACACCATTGCCAAGATGAGATCATTGAGATGATGTTGATACTTGATAGTTGATAATGATTTGAACATTGTGGACTTTATTTTCAATTTGTAATGTTTGAACTTTGAATATTAGACTCTATTTTCAATTTGTGGCTTTTAAGTTTGAACTATATAGAAGTATGCATTGTCGAATATGAATCCCAATATATTAAGAACTCTATATTAAAATTACCAAAAATATATATATATTTTTTATAAAAAAAACCGAAAAAAACCGAACCGAACCGAATCGTTCGGTTTAGTTCGGTTTCCGGTTTGCAATTTCAAAAAAAAAAAACTGAACTGAACCGAACCGATTTTTTAGTTCGGTTTGGTTTCCGGTTTTAGGTGAAAACCGAACCGAACAAAACCGATAACACCCCTAGATCTAGAGCGGGTCCAAATCAAGATCCGATCCATTTACAAGTTTAATTAAACCCACACAAATCTCATTTCATCTCTTTCTCTCTCTCTCTCTCTCTCTCTCTCTCTCTCGGTGTACGTCGATGCAAGACTGAAGACGCAACCTCCTACTGAGTCGCCGAGATCGTGCTCGTCGTCGTGATCCTCCTCAACGGCGACACCGATTCCAGCAGCTCCTCTTGGAGATGATCCTTATCTGCCAGAATCTCCGGAACTATCTCCAGAGCCCTAACGAGCACATCTGCGGAACGCTCCAGTTTCTCTACTGGTTGAGCAAGTCGGAGATTGTCGAGTCATTGATTTCATCGATTTTGGCCAATCTAGTCAGAGATCGAGGTCTGTGTTTAGTGCAAACATGGATAACGTTCTTCTTCTTCTTCTTTTTTGATCGGAGATCGTGTTTTTGTTTTGGTCAGAGATCGTGGTTTTTTTAAAATTTTTTTTTTCAATATATTGGTTACACTACTGGAAAAAAGCTCTTAGGCGACGGAACTATTTTGTCGCCTAAGTAACAAAATTCGTCTCCTAAGTACTTAGGCAACAAAATTTCGGTCGCCTAAATAGAGTGAGGTAGGTGTCTGGGCGACGAAAAATTGATTTCCGTCGAGTCAAAATTACTTAGGCGACATAACTGTTTCCGTCGCCAAAGTACTTCGGAGACGAAAGTTTTTCGTCTCCTAAGTACTTAGGCGACTGATATTGTTTAATGACAAAAAAAATTATTTTTCCCCTAGGTGACGGAATCACTGGATTCCATCGCTAAAGTGAAAAAAAAAATAATAAATGGGTGCAGAGTCCGCTGGGACAAAGGGCGCGCGGACTCCGCTGGAAAGGAAGGGCGCAGACTCCGCTGGCACAGAAGGCGCGCGGAGTCCGCTGGCACAGAAGGCGCGCGGACTCTGTTGGCACAAAAGGCGCGCAGATTCCCTTGGCAGAGAAGGGCGCGGAGTCCCCTGGCACAAAGGCGCGTACTCCACTGAAAGAGAAGGGCGCCCAAGAGAGGCCAGAGGGCGAAGAAGAAGGAGAGGCAGAGGGCGAAGAAGAAGGAGAGGCACATGGAAGAAGAAGGTGAGGCAGAGAGGGAAGAAGAAGGTGAGGCAGAGGGCGAAGAAGAAGAAGAGGCAAAGGGAAGAAGAAGGAGAGGCAGAAGGAAGAAGAAGGAGAGGCAGAGGTATGCGTGGAAACTGAGTATAGGAGAGGAGAAGAAGGAGAGAGAATATATAAGGAAAGTTTGAAAAATTTGGTTCAAATTTTTCTGAAATTTTTAGCGGAAAAGGAGATGCTAAAAATTTATACTTTTCGTCGCTTAAGATATTAATAATTTTATTTAAAAAAAAAAAATAATTCTGTCGTCTAAGAAAATTTTTCCGTCGTCTAAATCAATCTTAGACGACGGAATATATTTCCGTCGCCTAAGTGAATTAATTTTTTTTAATTTTTTTTTTATAAAAATGATTTCGTCGTCAGTACATTTTCCGTCTCCTAAGTTACCACATATGTGACGGAACACTATTTCATCGCCTAGGTCGTAACTTAGGAGACGAAATCGTATTCCGTGGCCTAAGAAGTTTTTTCCACTAGTGTTATTAAATGATAGTATCTTGATTATTAGAGTACTTAGTCTATTATTGGGAGGTAATAAGTATTTAGTGGAAGTCAATAAACATTTATTGGGGTAGTAAACTTCTATCAACATTTATTGACCTCAATAATATTGCTTCTATAAATTTTTTCGAGATGCAGGGATTTGCCTTAGTAAGAAGGTAAAAGCTTCATTTCTAACTCGATTACTAGATATCAGTAATAAATTACTGGGGTCGGTAACTGATTACTTGAGGTTACTGGGGTCATTAACTCGATTACTAGGGGCCAGTAACTAATTATTGGGGGTCGGTAACTGAAAACTAGAGGCCAGTAACTGATTATTAGGGGTAAATAACTGATTATTGGGGATCAGTAACTGATTATTGGGGGTCAGTAACCAAGTTATTAGAGGTCAATAACCAAGTTACCGGTGACCGGAGAAAATATGAGTTACTAGGGGTCAATAATCGGCGACCGAAGAAATTCCGGCAACCGGTGACCGATGACCGGAGTCCGAGGAGGTTCCGGTAAAGTCTTCTCACTCTTTCACTTTCTCTCTTTTTATACATGTTGAAATGGTAAAGGTAAAATTGTCTTAAAAATATACAAAAATTATTATTTTATTATGACTTTAATATTTGGGCACAAATAAGAACATTTTATATTAGAATGAATTTATGTTTATTAAATTCATTAGAATTGACAATAAGAGATTTAAATTAGTACTAAATGGACATTTCACACAATCTGACTTATGCTTTTTAATTATGAAAATGTCAAAAATGTCATTGTCCTGAACAATTTGAAGAAAATAAAAAGAGAAAAATTTAGTTTACCACCCTGAACTTTTGGTCTAAAATCAGTTCGATACCTCATCTTTTTTTTTTAATCAGTTTCATCCCTAAACTTTCAAAATGACATCAATCTCGACCAAAATGACTAAAATAGCCCTTGTTACGGTTTTACTTAATCTTTTTACTCTCTTTTACTCTCTTTTTACTCTCTCTCTCTCTCTCTCTCTCTCTCTCTCTCTATGCAACTGAGTCAACTCGCCTAGCCATTATTCCAGATCCAGCTCACCGGTGTGCCCCGCCACCACTCGTCGCCACTGCAGGGAATGGCTTCTTCGGAAGCCGATTCCCTTCTCCGACAAGTCGTTTCTCCAGCCCTAGAGAAGATCATCAAGAACGCCTCCTGGTGATCGATTATTTTTAAACCAATTTATTTTCCTTATTCACAACTAGATCATCGTTTATAGTATGGGCAAATAAGGGTCATTCCCGCAGAGAACTAAATGAATCTAACTACTCAAACGATGTCACAAAAGTGACTACTGATCCTAACGACCAGCAGTCGAACACCTAATTATTTGACTAACCTAAACAAGTCAGAAAAATACGAAAATTTACAGACTTGAACTAGATAGATAGACAGACTCACATACAAAATTTCGGATGAATCAGAGTTCGTTTGCTATGTCAAATAAATACTGGAAAACGGAGGACAGAAAGTGACGAAAACTGATTTTGGTTTTGGTTTTGGTTTTGGAAAACAATGAAATAAAACTAGCTAGGGAAGATGCAATCCACCCCGACAATCAAACACAAGATAATTGGTTCAGTTATATGTCAATAAATCTAGATGAAGATGCTGAGGTTGGTTCGGTACGCTTGAAACACAACCTATTACCCTTTCTTACTTCGTACGCTAGGCAGGAAGTGCTCTACACCTAAACTATTCTCAAGCAATGCAACCTAAAGGTACGTTTATTAGATTAAACATGCAAAGATCATTACGTTCTAAAAGGGTTTGAGACATCACAAGGCATCGCAATAAACTTAGCGTCTTGCTAAACCTAGGACTTAATTTACTTGCTAGCAAAAACTAACAATTACTTCTCTAGATAGTTTGAGGAGTCCGATATTGACACTGGCATCAAACTATCAAAGCTAGAGAACCCTAACATGCATACTAAGCGTGCACTCAAAGCAAACATGAAAAGAATTCATCAACATAAAAATAGTAAACCAAATCTCATCTTGGATTAAAAGAAACTAAAACCAAAACTCAAATCATCTTGTTGTTCATGTCTAGGGCTTTAAGCAACCCCTAACTAAGGAAGCTTAAATAAACATAATAAAAAGACAATGCAGAAGGAAGAGGAGAAGAGCTGAAGAAGAGGCGAAGAAGGGAAGGAGAAGGGGAGGTGTCAAAGATGATAGAATAGGCTTTTATATTGTTTCCTTCAACCAATCCATCTTGATTTAGGTTTCCTTAGACATTCTGATTGGTGTACATCTGTAGGACCAATGAAAGTGTGCCAACTCATTTAATTCTTCATAATCAGCTTCACATAGAGATAATAAGTTGGATAATGAAGTACAAACTCGTCCATGGGCTTTCGGGTGTGATTTGGGCCTCAAAACACAAATTCCCGTTAAGAGTCAGATTCGCCCGCAGATTGACCTTCCGGTAGTAAATTGCCCATAACTTCTTCTAGGAAAATGCTATTCATGAACCGTAAAATGCTATGGAAAGATAACATCCGTAGCTTTCCGTTGATATAAGATTCATCATCTGGTTCTTCTCGAGCTTCCCTCAGTGCCCTGTCAAAGTTGGCTGACTTGCGTAGGCAGATTTCCAAATTTTGTCTTACACTCTCTCTTTTTCTTCTTTTCTTCTTGTTTGCTTCGGAACACCTACAAAACAAATAAATAAAGTAAATAACTAGAAAACACACCAAACAAGTAAAGAGAGTATAGAGGATTTTGATACAAATAATGTATAATTATGCACCTATCACCTGGCGCAAGCACGCCAAGCTCGCCAACGAATGCAAGGCCGTCATTGACCGCCTCTCCAACCCTGACAAGGCCTCCCACCCCACCAGCCCAAATTCTAAGCCCGAAGCCTCCGAGCACGGCCCTCTCCACGACGGCAGCTCCGATGAGTACTCCCTTGCCGACGCGGAGTCGATTCTTAGCCCTATCATCAACGCCGCCGCGTCCGGAGTTCTGAAGATTGCCGATCCCGCCGTGGATTGCATCCAAAAGTTAATCGCTCACGGATACCTACGCAGCGAGGCCGACACTTCCGGTGGCGCGGAGGCCAAGTTGCTGACCAAGCTGATCAAGTCGGTTTGTAAATGCCACGATTTGGGGGACGATCAGATGGAGCTGCTGGTGCTGAAGACGCTGCTGGTCCAAGTTGAGAGAGAGAGAGAGAGAGAGAGAGAGAGAGAGAGAGAGAGAGAGTGTGTCAAGACCCGCCCCGAATTTCACCCTGAAACTCGAGGTGAGTCCTGCGGGGACCACCTCCAAGGAAAACTTACCGAAGGACTCGGCAAACCTCCCTTGAAAATGGACAACCCTAACCCGAAAAAATTAAAGAACACTTTTAACCAATAATATAAATTCTTCAACTTAATCCAAATAACCAAATAAAATAATACACAGTTATTTTTCTGAAAATATTCAGAGCTACTACAAGAAATACAGTGGAAGCTACTAGAAATCCTAGTGGGTTAAACAGATGACCTACTGGTGAACATTAGTGGAGAAATGAGTGACTATGCCTCGTCGCCTCCTTCTAGACCCCACCCGAACTTTGTAGACTGAGCATTTAAAAACGAAGGAAAAGCCCAGGGGAAAATATTTCATCACGTTAGAGTGAGTGGACAAAATAATCTCAACAACAATAATATTTCCCCAGGAAATTTAACAATGCAAACGACTAGTTCTGGCTAGTCTCCAAATCATAAACAAAAACAGTCTCTTAGGCTCAAATTATAAATATATATCAGTATGTATTAACCACTCGTCTACTCCATGTATGCTATATCTATGAATAAGCTTTAAAATAGATAGTCACACCAAGCTAATACGATCGCGTCTAACGCTCATGTCGTCCCATACTGGCATTTTTCCTCAGAATGGGGGTAATGACCGAGTGGATATAAATACGTGCTTACTCCTTGTACGATTTCTATGAATGAATGTAAAACATAGAATAATCTCAAAAAGTAGAAAATCGTACAAGGCTACTACGCTCGCGTCTAACGCTCACGTCACCCCATATTGGCATTCGTCCTCAGAACGGGGGCTGCCACGTATAGCTAGCTAGCATTCTCTCTCATACATACTATTCTCGAAAACGTCAATAAATGAGTATAAACTCCGAAATTCTCAATTTCCGGATAAAAAATCCAACCAAGGAAATTACTCAACAATAAAACAATTCAAACACATTATTTAAAACAAAGGTCCACTCACAACTTAGGCCTAAGCCTGACGTCGGTCGGAGGTCTCCTCTGCTCGAGCCTCCTCGCGTCCTGTTCCAAAGATAATTAATTCCTTAAAATAAAACACCGACGCTTAAATAAAATAGGCATAATTAACTATGAGCTTCTAGCGCTCAACCATGCCTATCGTCCTAAATCTTAACTTCACTGCCAACCACAAATCTCCAAAAAAACCAACTTCCTCAAAACCACATTCCACCAAATAAAATCCAATGACCGGATTATAAATTAATAAACCGCCAAAAATACCAATCTTCAACAAATCTCAAACCTATCCAAAACTCCTCCAAAAATTCTAAAACTTATTCCATTAAACTCCTCACATTTTTCTCCACCAAAAACATTTTCTCGGCGGCGGCGGCCGGCGACCAACTCCGGCGACCTCCGATGGTCACCAAAATTTGGCAGCATCTTCCTCTCAACCTCCTCTACAACATTCCTAACTACCACAAACTCTAATTCTAAGCCTAAGCACATTAATCGAACGCAAAAACACAATAAGCCCTAGAAAATTCAAATTCCGATTTCTCTTTACCTAGCTCGAGACGGAGCGAGCCCTTTGGAGGGATTGAAGCACGGGAGGAGGGCTTCTTTTTGAGACAAGGCTCGCCGGCTATGGCGGCCGGAGGAAGGAGTTCCGGCGAAGAATGGCTTTCGGCAGTCGGACCTTCCGGCGAGCTTTTCTCCCTCACGGCGGCGCTAGGGAGGCTGCCACCGGTCTAGGATTGTAGCTAGGTCGGAGACCGACCGTTTGGGACCGGTGCGGCGGGCTGGGGCGGCTGGACGGCGGCGAACGACATCGGGAAAAATTCTAGCAGTGAGGGGGTCGGGAGCGGGAGAGAACCGGGAGGAAGAGAGAGAAAAGAGAGAAAAAGAGAATGGGCCTTTAGCCCAACCCGGCCACAACACCTCTATAAACCCAATCCAAAAATATTTAACACCCCAAAATAATACCCCAATAAAAATTACCTTTTACTAGCTAAAATTTACAATTTTTACCGTCGTCACATTTTCTTCCTTCAAATAATTTCTTCAAAATATAGTCCCTCAACACCCTCTGGGGACTATTTAAATTACACACTTAGTGACGAACACGGTAAAAACTCTTATTACCACTATGCTAGTAATTAAGGTAAAAATTAAGGTTCGGGGCGTGACAGAGAGAGTAAAAGAGAGTAAAAAGATTAAGTAAAACCGTAACAAGGCCTATTTTAGTCATTTTGGTCGACATTGATGTTATTTTGAAAGTTTAGGGATGAAACTGATTAAAAAAAAATGATGAGGTATCGAACTGATTTTAGACCAAAAGTTCAGGGTGGTAAACTGAATTTATCTCAAATAGAAACATGGAGATATTTGATACTTCCACAATTCTAAATTGAAGGTGAGTAAATTTCACTGTCTTAAAATTAAAGCCCTAGTTTAACAAAAAAAATTAATATTTAGTGGGTGGCAGTTGGCACTGCCCACACTACCAACGTGCGAGGGTTTGCCGACGACCGCTATCACAATCAAACCTACGTAATTCCTTTCGGTAGTTGCTTCTTCCTAATTACCATGATTTTGGATTAAGAACACTATCGGTTTGATGAATTCATTTGTTGAGATAAATTATTTTGATGTCGACCTTATATGAATTAAATCAAATGGTAGGTGACTATGTACAAAATAGTTTACTTCAATTTCCTTGAAAAATCATGCAGTGTACATACTACTATATATTACAGAAATACTGTACGCTTGAGATTGTTTATGCAAGAATAGTTACTTGGACTTCTTGAATTGTAATAATAACCTAAGCGGCTCTTGATCAAGTTATGGTATTTCATGTTCTTCAAAAGATACAGAAGATGCAGAATGTATCTCTGTGTGGCTTGAATTATAGTTCACTGGAATTTCTTCGAATGTGTTATTGACTGGGGATTGAACTGATGAATCTCGTTCCTGACTTGTTTTAAAAGTATGAGAGTCAAGGTCCTTTTGGTTGAAGATTTCAAACATGATCTGCAACCTTCTCCATCTAGAGGCACCCGAGTCAGAAGGGATCATAGTTTTATGCTTGTGGAGGAACGAAGCTATAAAGATGATGAGTGCGAGTATTGAAGCCAGCCCTGCAATCAATAATAAGCCCCAAAAGCTAGCAAGCCCTAGACTGTTGCTAGAAACTGATTGAGTACCAGAGTCTTGACAATTGCTTTCTTCTTTATTGAACCATTTGTTTGCAATGTTCAGTATCTTATCTCCTTCGGTCACGTTTAGCACTGCTCGTGAAACGTCAGGCACAAGAGGCGAACGTTTTGGAAACACCTATACAAAAACCATCAACAAGCTTAGTACATTACCAAACATGATAAATAAAGATGTTTTATGTATTCCAGCCTTATATATAGGAAGAGAGAACCAGAGCTCTTACAAAGCCAAAGCCAACTGTTTTGAAGATAGGTCCGACCATTGTGAACTTGGAACAATATTTGGCTAGAAGAAGCTTTGTGTAAGGGGTTTCGTCGACAAAAGCAGCAATGCCACCATTTGGACTCCCTTTTGTAAGAGCTTCTTGAATTTCTTCAACTGTTGTAAAGCCTTTAAGCTTGGAATCGTCAAAACCTACTTGTTTCAATAGATCATAAGTATAAGCAGTGCTCCTATATCCCACGTTTTCTCCCTTCCTCAAAATATCTTTTATATCGATCGGTAACAGTCGGTTGAAGTTGCTGGACTGTTAATAGTGAAGCTAGGTTAGCCGTGTAACTTTGTGTCAGTATTAACAAAACAAATACCCATATGATCATCACAAATCTTCCCAAATTGCTGAGCACTCTCTCTCCTGTACATTGAACAAGTAGATGGTCAATTGTAAGTATTATAAATTACAAATTAGTAACATACATAAGGATAAGGACTCTTAAATTTTATGTAATCTAAAGTTAGAGAGATCGGTATGGGCATATTACTTTGTGAAAACACCATGGTTGAGAAGGAGAACCAGACACTGGTGCCGACTTGATGCGAGGGAGGGCCACGAAAATCTTCATTGATTCGATGCTCTAGAATCCAAACCACAAAACCAATGAAAAGAAAGAAACATGAAGTTGTTAGCCAAAGATCCCATGTCAAAGGCTTCAAGAATACCCATGCATTTTTGGCCCTGGTGTCGAAGATCGGCACAACCATTACTATGCCTGATTCTGTGTATGGCATTGTGAAGTCCACATACAATGATCTCTTTGCTCGAATTGTTACATCTCCCACCACAGCATCAAACTTCTGTGGAATGAACATGTAGATGTAAATAATAAGACATAGAATCTGAGCCTGTCAGTCCATATTATTGAGAAAAGAAATTTACCCCAAGATATACTTGATAGCACAAATCGTTGTAAGTTGCGGCGACAGAACCATTAGGTTTTTCATAAGGAATGAACTCATACGGAAGAGGATATGGCAATACCTCTATTGCAGCCTTAAAGACATCAATAGAAAACCCTGTGACTTCAGTTGTATTTGAGGTTGGATCTTTTGCAACCCTCACAAACTCAAGAACACCGAAATTAACAGGAACTCCTATTCTCAACCTCTTGCCATTTGTTGGGATCTCCCATCCTTTCGGAGTAGAGAGAGATTCTCCAGGCCATATAACACTGGATTTCAGGTTGGACTTCGAATCAGTTGAGAGTATGGTTTTACTTTCCTAATTCAAACTGTTCACCAGTCCATTTTGCGGTGTCCAAAATCCGATATCTCTTGCTCCATCCTCATTAATATTCACTATACGGAACGTTGATGACTGAAGTTTTCCATCAACAATGCTGAAATTTCCAGCTATGCCTTCAAATCTAGTTATCGAAAGGGCTCGGCAGAGATCTGGACCATATTTAGATATCTCAGCACTCCCAAAATCTGTCAAATTGAAGAAGGAGGAGGAGGAGGAATTCTTTTGGAACAAGTCGAAAGTAGTTGTGATCCCGACTTCTTCGATTGCCATGGCTAGTGCAAAAGCTGCGTCATAAGCCCAAAGTGCTGGGACATCCAGTTGATCAACATCATACATGGATTGTTGCTTCCACCGTAAGTTGAATTCTTCAAGCTTCTGTGTCTGAGCAACGTATGTTTGTACACCTATTACACCTTGCATGGAATTTATGACTGGAATTCATCGATATCAACCGATTGGCTAACCTATTAGTCATGATCCAAACATATCCTTGACCCATCATTCCAATCTCCTTTGCCTTGGCAAAAAGCCTACAACCGAGCTTGGGATTCATATGAACAATGAAGACTCTGGTTTGCATGGTCATTAACTTACGCAGTTCTTGAAGAATTTGATCATCAGTGGCAAGTGGGGAAATTGCGCTTCGATATGTGACACGAACATCAACCTCTTGCAGTGCATCAGTTAGAAAAGGTATGACTGCATCCCCATATTCAGTGTCTACATAGATAGGTACAACTTGTCTCCAACCGAAATTTTGGACTATAGAACTTATGGCATTCACTTGGGAGGAGTCTACCTGTGTAATTTGGAAAAAATAGGAGCTGCGGAGTGAATTAAGAGATGGACTTGATGCATAAAATGAAATAATTGGCACTTGAGCTTGGTCGCCCAAGTTAATAACAAAGCTTGCATCCATCGACGTCACGGGTCCTAGAATGGCTTGCACTTGCTTATTCTTTATCAAATCTAGAGCTGCGTCAAAATGTAAAAAGTGGAAATCATTATTAGCAAGTTATAACAAAGTGACTATAATATATGCTTGCTTCGTTTATACTAAAAGTTAATCACGTAGCGTAATTCGATACAGAAGTACAATGTAGTAGCTAGCTAGATATCGATTCAAGGAAGAAAATTTTGGTGATTATGAAAATTTCAACCCTCTAAAATATGAGAATTTCGGAAAAATATCGATTGCAGTAAAAAAATGAGAAAATTGACGGAAATTTGAAAAAAAACAAGGAAATTTTAAACCAAACTTCAAGAGATGTTTGTTTTTTATATTATGTATTATATTTGAAATGAAAACCTTAAATAAACATTGATCTATAGGGAGTTGTTGTCACGTCCTGACTCTTAAATTTTTATCTTATTTACTGACTTAGAATTTATAATAGTTTTACCGTCTTTGTAAATAAAATTATAGTATCAAAGGTCCATAGAGGGGTGTTGAGGAACAATTTTTATGGAGGAATTATTCGTAGTGGAAATATTTGCCGACGGTAAAAATGGTAAAATTTTAGCAAGTAAAAAAGTAAGTTTTATTAGGGTATTATTTTAGGGTGTTAATTTTTGGAGTTGGGTTTATATTTGGTGTTGGACCGGTTGGGTTTGGAAAGCCCAAACCATTTTCTCTCTCTTCTCTCTCTCTCTCTCTCTCTCTCTCTCTCTCTCTCTCTATTTCTCTCTCTCCCTGCCGGACGTTCCCCGGACCCGTCCGGCCACCATAGGTCGCCGCACCGGTCCCAAACGGTCGGCCATCTCCTCCTCTTCCTTCTTGGACCGGTGGCAGCCTCCCTAGCGCCGCACTATGCCATTTCTTGCATCAGGCAACACCCATCAGGCGACAAAAAAATTAAGTATGGTTCGGGGTTTCGGGGCGACACATTTTTTTTTTGTGTTGGTGGAATATGCACTTAGACAATACTTATTTTCTTTGAAAAAAAAGTATGTGTTTGGGACAATACATATATGTTGGTGAAGAAAGAGGCCTGTTTTTAGTCTCAGTTGTCAAAATGAAAGTTACATTCGGACAACACTTATAGGTCGTCTAGCTATGAAGGTTATATTTTCTCAAATTTTGGAGGAATTTCCAAATTGACCAATACTTGTGTGAAAATTTTACTCATGTTATCTGACAACATTTATGTGTTGTCTGATATTTAATTGACAACTTGTGTGAAAATTTTACTTAATTATGTTAATAAGACAACATTTATGTGTTGGCTGATATTGAATTTTATTAAATTGACAACTTATGTGAAAATTTTACTTAATCGACTCCCGCTCAATTTTTTCCCCAAAGCTTAAACTTCTCACACTTTTTTTAGTGAAAGAAAATTAATAAAGATCCCATCAGGTATAAAAGGGAAGAGACAGATTGATTTTGGTCAAAACCCAAACTCACACGAGCCCAGACCGCTGTCTCTCCCTCTCCGCCTGCCTCCGCCATCTCCGACGTGGCATAGCCAATCATGCCTCAAGACCACCACCAAAATGTTCGTCTTCCTCTTCTCCACCTTTCCCTACCCACCAATTCTACTTAGAACCATAGACTTTTCAAATAAAGTCCAAACCCTAACCCCCAAATCTGATTTCTGGCTGAATCTCTTTCTCTCCATCGAGCCTGTGCTTCGGAAGGTAAACCCTATCACTTTAGTCTCGTTTTCACTCTTCCTTGAGCTTCAATTTCTAGATTAGAGCCCTAATCCTATTTGCAGTATTCAGATGTTTGGTTCTTTTTCCTATTTGGTTTCTAGGTGAGTGAATTTACTTTCAAGTATTATAGTTCAAAGTTTGTTGATGTTGGATAAGGCATCAAAATATGAAACCAAGTTGTTTTAAAAGTTAGTGTCTTTATTTTGTTTCCGAGGAAATGTGGACAAGCTAGAAAATGATTACAAGTCTTATGATTAAGCTAGATAAACTAATGCTGATCATATTAATGATTATTTGAGACGGGCAATTCTCTATTGTCTTCCTAGACTTTAAGAGCAAGCAAACAGACCCATCTTCTTGTATGCATGGTCTAAAATATACAAAACTGAATTTGTGTTAAAGCATTACGCATGAATGAAGCTACAGACTATACTGATTTATTTTTAATTATGTGCTTGTTCATATAATTGTAGATTTTGGTTTTCCGGATTGATGCAGGACTTGTCCATATGCTCGAGTGAGTTTTGCTATACAATACTCAGTAGGTAATTCTCTTTCAAGTACCGTGATCATTTAAGATTCAAGTATGCAGTGCATTAATGAACTTTGGAAACAAGCTCATATGTGTACTAAATAATGTCTCTATATAAATTTGTGGTGTTATGAATTATACAGATTGAGGTATTAATATTTTGGTTGTTGTGCTCATTGCAGTTAATTTTCCGGGGCGTGACTATCAATTTGTTGTGATCATTGCAGTTAATATTTAGGTAAGGTAATTGTGTTTTGGTAAGTTCTAGATTTGCTGTTCCAAATTGTTAGTGGATTCAGTCATGATTCTTGTATCTACTTTCTTTACTTCGATCTCTATTTTCTTTAGTTTGGGGAATTCTAGGTTGCATGTATGTAAACACAGGGAGTTGTAGGTGCATAAGTATGTGAATTGTTTATGAGAATACGTGCTTGTTAGGTTTCTTTTCAAGTTTCTGATGCAAGACTATACCTTATGATCTTATATACTTAACACACTATTGATCAGTTGCCCATTTAATTTGAGTTCTGCAAACTTTTCTTTTATATAGTTTGAGTTATACATCTTCTGTAATCTTATTTTTTTTTTCAGAATCTTAAGCCGACTATCACATACTTGTCACCTGAAGAAGTAGAACGTGTCCACAATGCTCTTAATTTTATATATATATATATATATATATATATATATATCTGACCTGATATTTTAGTGTGTACATGTCTTGCAGAGCCTTTAATATCAATTGGCAATTGCACGTAACTGTAGTTTAATGATATGTATTACGTGGTATTCAATCTTAACTTTCCTATGAGACTATGATCAAAAGCTTTACTGCTTTCATTATATATGTGTTACCTAGTCCAAAATTTTATGATAACTTTGTCTTGATCATATATGATTATAATGCAGGCAGTTGTAATAAAAATTCATTGAATCTTCTTGCTGGTTGTAAATATGCTTGCCATCAATGAAATCCTTTACAGTTCCACTCTTAATTTCTTCTTTTGCTTCACTTACCCAGCTGTACTCACACCATATCTATCAAGAGATTGCTTCAAGATCTATTGTCCGAGGATCGCAGAATTTACCCATCTAGATAAAACTTGAAGCTTTTTGTAAGTTGAGATCTATGATCTCCCTGTACTCTTTAATTTTTCTTTGGTTGAGCTATTCTCAAATAGTTGGGAGTTTGATTCGTATTCTAAATCCCATTGTCAGGTGGCTGGATTTCTATGATATAGTGGGTGCTTGTATTTTTGAGTTCTGCTTGACTTCTGTTGATTGCTTGGCTGCTGATACCTAAAGATTGAGGTAGGGAAAACATAATTTTCTTTATAGCTTTGATTCTAATCTAATATCTATGTTTAGGTGTGATTGTGTTGGAATGTTTTCTGTGAGTTTGATCTTGACTGTAATTTGGCGAGCTTTGTTCGCTTGTCAAACTGGAATCTTATTGAGTTCTCATCCATATGATGCTTCTTCAGAACTTTAATCCCTTTCACTTATGATGATATGAATGCAGAATTATCAACTTGTACATTGTAAAAAAAATGTATCCTTTGTTTTGGATGCTTTAATCTTGATATAAACTAGCCTTTAAGTACCTTACTGAAATCATTGAAATGTGCACATTGATTATAACTTGTCCTTTCAGTTTGTTTAAATCCCTTCTTCTCAAGTAAAGTTGCAGTCATGATTCCTTTGAAGTTGGTACATTAACGATAGTGTTTTACTCAAAGTCTGATCTATGTCTACCTTGTTTTGTAGTAGGACTTTGTAATTTCTGAGGAAGTTTTACATGGCTGTATTTGAATCTATTCTTGATCTATGTCTAGCTAGGTCTGTTTGCAGTGTATTGGTACACTGATGAGGTGCATGTTGGACATTACTACGCCTTTAGCTGGCCGACACTTTCTGATTAGTGGTACGCATTTGGTCTCCTGATCAGTGGTTAGCCATTGCTATTGCCCTTTCGTTGTGACTGATATTTTTGTAATGCAGCCTTCTTCATTTTGACACTTTTGTAATGCAGCCTTCTTAACTTTGATATTTTTCACACTTTGCCTTTGGGTTTTTACCCTTTTTGACTACTACTAGATAAGAAAAATTCCACCTACACATATTATCTTAATAACGTAAGATTTTTTGTGTGTAATGCCTTATTTGATTATAATCAAACACATATATAAATGTTTCGCTTTACAGGTTAATAACAATATGGCAATGCCTTGATATTTATAGAATAATGTCTTTACTTTGTTGGCATTGCAGAGGAAGACAAGCTGGTTGAAACAGAACATTTCTTTGTCTGGATAAGGAAAACAAGCTCACTGTAGGTAGCTAGACACATACAATACAATTCTGCAAAATATGCAGAGCTATATAAATTATATTGATTGATGTATTGTCTATTGGGCACAAAATAATGTTGTTTTTTCATTGTGATGCTGAACATTTCCTGCCAATAAGATATTTGATTTTTTTTTGCATTTGATCAAACAATCATTCACTGTAATTTTTTTTTACCAAGTTAAGATACAAGAAATGTGTGGCCATAAAACAACAACCGGCAATACAAACATATCAATATTTATTGTCTTTACTAAGTTAAGATACCAAAAATGTGAGGCCCTAAAGAACAACCGGCAACGTAAGTGGAGAGTTTAAATCAAAAGAAGGCATCACTTTTCTGTAGTTCAAGCTCATTCATATGATTGACAAATGTCGCCTGAAAATATAGAAAGCCTAAAAGATATCACGTAGTGAAAGCTTAAAGTATATTAGACGACATATATCTATTGTCTTAAAGAGACCAAATGAAAAAAGAAAAAATATATGTTGCCTGAAGATCATTCACTCAATGCATATGTGTCGTCGTACTACGTCTAGACCAGAAACAACATCAATAGTATGTCGTGTGGGTTCATCAGGCAATACATAAATGTAGCATGGAAAAGTTTAAATTCTAATTCACCAAGTATATATCGCCTGTAACATTTTTACATGATGTTTAAATGTCATCTTTAAATGAATTAACCTACACTTATATGTTGTTGTAAGGCGTATTTCTCTCTCACTCACAGTTATAAGGCGAAAAAAAGAGTTGTGTCGCCTCACAGCAAAAAAAAGATACGTTGTCTTCTAACATCGTTGTTTAAACTATCAGGCGACATATATACCGTGTCACCTTATCTCAATTCAAGCGACACAAAATGAAAAAGTCTTCTGTTGCCTAAGGTTCTTATAGGCGACACAACATTTGTGTCGTCGGAGAACCTCATCAACGACATGCTAGAAGGCGACATTTACGATTTTTGTCAGGCGACACTACAGTTGTGTCGCTTGATGCATGAAATGGCATAGTGCTGCCGTGAAGGAGAAATCGAACCCAGAAGGTCCGATTGTTCGGAGTGCTCCGTCGCCGGAACTCGCTCCTCCGGCCACCATAGCCGGAGCCACTTGATTCGTTTGGAAGCCTTCCTCCCATGCAGCAATCCCTCTAAAGGATTCGCTCTCTCTTGAGCTAGGTAAGGAGAATCGGTGAGTTGAAGTTCTAGGGTTCAAATCACTATTTTGGTTTGATTACTCTATCTAGGCTTGGAATTTGTGTTTGTGCTAGTTAGGGAAGTTGTTGTGCGTGTTGAGAGGAAGGTTGTGCTAAATTTTGGTAGGCATTGGAGGTCGTCGGAGTCGGCCGCCGGCCACCGCTGCCGCTGTTAAGAGAATTTTTAGGGTTTTAGATGTGTTTTCTAAAAGGGAGTGTATTGGTGTGAAGTTTGGAATTTTTGGAGGAGTTTTGGATATGTTTTGGATTTTTATAAGATTTGTGAAATATGACGGTTAATGAGATATAATGCAGCTGTTGGTTAATTGTTGTTAGGGCTAGAGAGAGTGGTAGTAAGGATGCCGATATTGTGGTAAAGCATGAATCGAAGCGAAATTGAGAATTAAGACGTTAGGCATGGATGAGCGTGCAAAGCTCATAATTAATTTTGCTTAATTTTATATAAGCGTTGAGGATTTAATTATGTTTTTGGAACAGGACGTGAGGAGGCTCGAGCAGAGGAGGTCTCGGACCGACATCAGACTTAGACCTAATTTGTAAGTGGACCTTTGTTTTCAATAATATGCATGCAAATGATTTATTGATGAATATTTTCTTTTGTTGGAGAATAACCGAAATTGAGAATTTCGGTGATTATATATTCATATATGGAGGATTATGAGGATAGTATGCCTATAAATAAATGCTAGCTAGCTATACGTGCATTTTCGCTATAATGAGGTAAAATTCTATTATGGTGTGACGTGAGCGTTAGACGTAATCATCGTAGCTCTATATGAATATAATAATAATTCATATAGGGAATATGCACGTATATATATACACCTGTCTTTTCCGCATAATGAGGTAAAATTCTATTATGGCGTAACATGAGCGTTAGACGCAATCGTAATAGCCTTGTATGAATTTCTATTTTTCTTATATTTCTTCATAAAAAATAATACAAGGAGTATGACGAGTATATATATATATATATATATAGTTTAGCCTGAGAGGCTGTATTTTATTAAGTTTTGGAGACTATCCGGATCTAGTCATGTATTTTCCAGTTTATGAGTTGAGAGCTTTTGAGCTGTCTCATGCAGCATAATTTCTATGGAAATTAAATTGGGAAAGCATAAAAAATTATTTTTTAAAACTTGTTTTTGTCCACTCACTCTAACGGTTTCAAATGTTTTCCCCTGGGCCCTTCGTTTTTAAAAGTTCAGTCTGCAGAGTGCGGGTCGGTACTAGTAGGAGGAGACGAGGCATAGTTACCCATCTATCACCCACTTTTCACCAATAGGTTACCTGCCTAACCTACTAGGGTATTTTACTGCTTCCGTTCGTTTTACTAGCTTTGAATACTCTTGGGATTATTGTATAATATTTTCGGGGGTGTGCTAAGATCTATGTTTAGTCTAGTATATTCGAAAATTGAAGTTGTTAATAATGTATTTGGATATTTATGGGATGATTTGGAGGTTGGTAAATTTGTTTTAGGAGAGTAACTCTTAAAGTTTTTCGGGTTAGAGTTGTCTATCTTCAAGGGAGGTTTTTCGAGCTTTTCGGTAAATTTTTCTTGGGGGTGGACCCCGCAAGACTTATCTTGAGTTTCAAGGTGAAATTCGGGGAGGGTCTTGACCGTTGTAGTAAGTGAAGGTGAAAATGTTAGTAATTCTTAAAAGTTTACTTTAAACATTTTGTTTTTATGATTAGAAATTCAAAGGGAGGCTAGGTCATCACGCCTTATATACATAAGATACATTTCATATAGAACTACATGAGTACTTTAAAACCACGTAGAAGACCTATGAGGTACAAAATTTTCACTATCTTTATCGTCTCTCTATGTAGAGCCTTCAGTGTATTGTGAAAAATATCAAGAAATTTCGTAAAATATCGGGAATTTCGGACGAGAAATGCTTAAGAGGGTAAAGATATATCGTTGGGTGAGAAAAACGATAATTTCGGTAAAATATCACGGAAATTATCGATTTTTTACTTCTTGGATCGATTAGTCTAGCATTGCACTAAACTAATCTACTTTGATATATAGGTATCTTATTGTATCGTAGAACTTTCCTCATATGCCATCTTAATCTAAACTAAAACGATAATAACAGAAGATATGTAATTATTTTAATCAAATCTGAAATATGAAATAATCCAAGTTACTTAGTTAGAAGATAGAGTCAATTAGTAGAAATTAGAATGAACCTGCATCAGCTGCACGTACAACGTTGCTCTCCGAGTCCCTAATGTTCAGCACCAGCCTTTTTTTGTAGTGAGCATGAGATGCATAGAAGTCTGAGAGGGCCATTTTGATGCAACCCAACCAAACCGTCCCATACTCTCTATTTATATCAAGAACAACACCAACGTTCACTGGGATTGTACTGATTGTGTTTTCTGCCATGGCCACGCAAATCCATGAAGACACAAACACGAAAGCAAGAACAAGATTTTTGGTTTTCTTGAGCATATTTGAAATGTAATCGGAGACCTAGCTGGTTAAACTTTTTGAACCACCTGCAGTGATGAATGATGATTCATGCATGTTAGTCTCTACATATATATTGGCCGGTTTGTGATGGTGGAATAATTTAAAAATATATGGTAAACAATCTATCACCTACGGTACTATCAAAATATGTTATCATTTTATAGTGGAAAGAGAAATGCAATGATAATAGTGAAAGAACTAAACAATCACATCAAAAGAAATTGACTTTGTTAACCTTTGGTCTTTGGCATATATATTGCAAGCAGAAGGTATGAAGGATACAAATTCATACTCTACAGTACAAGACAAACTAGGGTTCTAAGTAAGCTTCAATAATCATCGTAAGGAAAGGCCCGAATGCCATTATCAAGCACCTTCAAATTTTTTGTTGTTAAGATTATCTTTGATGGTCGTTCAATTATACGTGAGATTTGATGGTGAGTAATTTTGTCATCCAGGATGTTCATGATATTTATTATATATATATTTGTTGTGCTGACGTCAGCACTGTTCACTGAGTACTATTCATTGAGCCCCGTTTACGTGAACAGTGCGAAGGCTTCTTTGCACAGTTTAGGAGTAAGGTATTTCCATCTTTTGCCCTTGATCTGGATATGGTTAATTTAGTTTCTGCCCTGTCGGCCATTTTCAACTTCTAAAAGTCTCTAGAAACCCAGACAGAGGAGAGTCTAGAAGAACCCAGACAGAAGAGTCTTAGAAAAACACCGACAGAAGAGAAAGGGAGAGAGAAAAGAAGAGAGCAGAAGAAACAGAGCGGAAGAAGGAGACCGGAAGAGTGCAACAGAGAGAGAAAAGGTCTTAGAGAGAAAGTGAGAGAGAAAAGGTCTTTTGCCAGAGTTGTCTTACCAATTCTCCCCATCCCCCAAATCCCTATAGCAAGCACATCACTCGACCTTAGATCCAGGTACCACTTCTGAGTTCTTTTCTTTTTTCTGAGTTTTTTTTACTGATGGAGAATGAGAGATGAAAATTGATTTTGGGTTTTAATGTTTTGATATTGGGGCAAAGATGAATATATTTTGCTCACTTCTCAGTTTGGTTTTGAATAGGGAGGATATAGAGTTGTTGTCATCTGCCTCTACGCATCTGGTATGTCCTCTCTGCACCTTATTTCTCCTTTCTTTTGATCTAAATTGGTCTGGGTTTTATTTTGATGCTCACTTTTTGGCAAAGTCAAGTAAAATGAAGTAATTGATATTTGTGTAAGAACTTAGGAAAACAATATAAGAAAATTCATGTTTCTGGATGCATCTATTGGCGCTGGTTTCTCCTATGCAACTGATGCAAAATGATCCACCTATCATGTTATCAGAAGCCTGATTCAATTATTAGAACTATTGTATATTATAATTTGATTATTTCTTTAACAAAATATGTCTCAGATTAATCTGGGAATCTATTGTATATTGTGATTACTACCCTTAGCAACTATGATTGGTTTTCGTTTCAAGAAGTTCTAAGATGGTTGGGACGGTAACTTTTGGATCTGCAAATAGCAGTTTAGAGAACTTTTTTCTGAGGTAAAGCTCCGTCCGTTATTGCTTTCATTCAATTCAGGGATGCATCTTTCCACTGCTTTGGTGTGTTTCTGCATTTGGGATTTGATTATATTGTTAGTTGTTTACTTGGTTCAGGTTTGTTTTGGAGGTTTTAGTTAGGAGAGAAAGATAGAGAAGTGATATCAAATGATGTTATCTTTTTGACACTTGAATCTTGTTAAGTTTCTATTCATTGCTGATCTTCATATTTCAACATCTATCAAATTGTGAAGTTTTTGTTTGCTTATTAGGATCCGTTTTCTTGGTGGTATAAGGGTTATAAAGCTTATGTGTATTTTGGTTCTTCTGAGAGTCAGGACCTTTAAAAAAAAATTTGTGTAATTGCATACATTGATATAGTTAGAAGAAGTAGCATAGCCGTAAAGAAGAATCAAATATTCTGGTATCAATTCCTAATAGACATAAACTCATAGAGCATTGTATGTTCTTAGTTTCTGTGATAGATATATGAATGACAAGTAGAAATTATACCAGAATACTTCTTTTAATAATGTTTGTTACTGCATCGTGTACCTTGAGTTAGCTACAGTTTCTTGAAAATTTTCAAATTTGGTTGAATTGTCTGGGATTTTTGAAAAGCTTCTCTTTTGGTTTATAGCAATACCATGCTTTAAATGAGTCAAAGCCAACGTGAGTATGTGACTTCCTATCAATATTTTGTTTCAGTTACTCTAATGAGCAACAAACCCCTGTAGCTATACCAGAATAACAGAGAAACATAGTTATACTGAAATTGTCAGGACCCGCCCCGAATTTCACCCTGAAACCTGAGGTGAGTCCTGCGGGGACCACCTCCAAGGAAAACTTACCAAAGGACTCGGCAAACCTCCCTTGAAAATGGACAACCCTAACCCGAAAAAATTACAGAACACTTTTAAACAATAATATGAATTCTTCAACTTAATCCAAATAACCAAATAAAATAATACACATATATTTTCCGAAAGTATTCAGAGCTACTACAAACAATACAGCGGAAGCTACTAGAAATCCTAGTGATTAAACAGAAGACCTACTAGTGAACAGTAGTGGAGAAATGAGTGACTATGCCTCGTCGCCTCCTTCTAGACCCCACCCGAACTCTGCAGACTGGGCATTTAAAAACGAAGGAAAAGCCCAGCGGAAAATATTTCATTACGTCAGAGTGAGTGGACAAAAATAATCTCAACAACAATAATATTTCCCCAAGAAATTATCAATGAAAACGACTAGTTCTTGGCTAGTCCCCAAATCTTAAACAAAGACAGCCTCTCAGGCTCAAATTATAAAATATATATAAGTATGTATTAACCACTTGTATGCTCCATGTATGCTATCTATGAATAAGCTTTAAAATAGATAGTCACACCAAGCTAATACGATTGCGTCTAACGCTCACGTCGCTCCATACTTGCATTTTTCCTCAGAATGGGGGATAAAGACCGAGTGGTTATAAATACGTGCTTACTCCTTGTACGATTTCTATGAATGAATGTAAAAACATAGAATAATCTCAACAAGTAGAAAATTGTACAAGGCTACTACGCTCGCGTCTAACGATCACGTCACCCCAACTGACATTCTTCCTCAGAATGGGGGCTGCCACATATAGCTAGCTAGCATTCTCTCTCATACATACTATTCTCGGAATTTTGTCTCGAGTATAATCGCAGAAATTCTCAATTTTGAGAAAAATATCCAAGAAAGGAAATTACTCAACAATAAACAATTCAAACACATTATATAAAACAAAAGTCCACTCACAACTTAGGCCTAAGCCTGACGTTGGTCGGAGGTCTCCTCTGCTCGAGCCTCCTCGCGTCCTGTTCCAAACATAATTAATTCCTTAAAATAAAACACCGACAAAACATGCATAATTAAATATCTTTCGCGCTCAACCAAGTCTAACACTCCAAAATCTTAAATCTACTGCCAACCTCAAAACTCCACAAATTTTACCGACTTCCTCAAAATCACCTTCCACCAAATAAAATCCAATGGCCGGATTATAAATTAATAATCCGCCAAAAATATCAAACTTCAACAAATCTCTAACCTATCCAAAACTCCTCCAAAAATTCTAAAACTTATTCCATTAAACTCCTCACATTTTTCTCCACCAAAAACATTTTCTCGGCGGCGGGGCCGGCGGCCGGCGACCAACTCCGGCGACCTCCGATGGTCACCAAATTTTGGCAACATCTTCCTCTCAACCTCCTCTACAACATTCCTAACTACCACAAACTCCAATTCTAAGCCTAAGCACAACAATCGAATGGAAATACACAATAAAACCCTAGAAATTCAAATTCCGATTTCTCCTTACCTAGCTCACGACGGAGCGAGCCCTTTGGAGGGATTGAAGCACGGAAGGAGGGCTTCCTTTTGAGCTATGGCTCATCGGCTATGGCTGCCGGAGGAAGGAGTTTCGGCGAGAAAACCGATTCGGCAGTCGGAGCTTTCGGGCGACGTTTCTCCCTCACGGTGGCGCTAGGGAGGCTGCCACCGGTCTAGAATTGCAGCTGGGTTGGAGACTGACCGAACGGGACCGGTCTGGCGGCAAATGGAGGCCGGACGGCGGCCGAGAAATTTCTGGGAGAAAACGGGCTCGGGGAGGAACCGGGAGAGAGAAAGAGAGAAAGAAAAAAGAAAGAAAAGAGAGACTGGGCTTGGGCCCGATCCGGTCCAAGTCCTTAAATAACTCAACTCCAAAAATTTAACACCCCAAAATAATACCCCAATAAAATTACCTTTTACTAGCAAAAAGTACCATTTTTTACTGTCGTCAAAAATTCTTCCTTAGAATAATTCCCTCAAAATATTAGTCCCTCAACACCCTCTGGGGACTAATTAAATTACACACTCAGTGACGAACACGGTAAACACTCTTATTACCACTATGCCAGTAATAAAGGTAAAAATTAAGGTTCGGGGCGTGACAATTCTCCCCTCATAAAAATTTCGTCCTCGAAATTTACAAACTCGCTACTCAAAGAGATAAGGATACTGCTACCTCATCTGCTCCTCTGAATCCCAAGTAGCTTCCTCTACTTGGTGGCTTCTCCAAAGCACTTTGACGAGCGGAAATGACGTGCTCCTAAGCACTTGCTCCTTCCGATCTAGAATCTGAACCGGCTCCTCTTCATAGGACAAATCCTTCTGCAGACTAATCGGCTGTTCTTCCAGCACTTGAGAAGGATCGGCAATATACTTGCGAAGCATGGATACATGAAACACATTATGTATTCTGGACAACTCCGAAGGCAACGCTAACCGATAGGCAAGAGAGCCAACTCGCTCTAATATCTCATAAGGCCCAATATACCTCGGATTAAGCTTCCCACGCTTGCCAAAACGTACTACCCCTTTCCAAGGAGATAGTTTCAGGAACACCCAATCACCTACCTGAAACTCAAGGTCCTTCCTGCGGACATCAGCATAACTCTTTTGCCTACTCTGAGCAGCCTTAAGTCTATCCCTGACCACCTTAATCTTCTCATTTGCATACAGCTCAGCCGATTTATCTAGCGAAAACTTCTTTCCCACCGGCAAGAAATGAGCAGATTTAGTGAGTCTATCTACTATCACCCAAATACCGTCATGCCCTTCACGGGTACGAGGTAAACTGAAGACAAAATCCATGGTGATGTGGTCCCACTTCCACACTGGAATAGGCAACGGCTCAAGCAAACCTGAAGGTTTCTGCCTTTCAGCTTTCACCTGCTGACAAATCAGACACTTACTCACAAAAGCTGCAATTTCCCTCTTCATGTTAGGCCACCAATAATAATCCTTTAAAGTCCGATACATCTTTGTACTACCTGGATGAGCAGCATATGTAGAACTATGAGTTTCCTCCAAAATCTCAATCTTTAGCTCTTCATTCCTCTTTGGAACACAAAGCCTGCTTTTGAACAACAACGACATATCTCTTGTTACCGAAAAATTTACGGCGGCTCCATTCGCTGCTCTTTCTATCAACCGAACTATGGAAGGATCATTATACTGTGCCTCCCGCACTTTATCAACCAAAACTGGCCTCACATGGAAACTGGCTACCAAAGCACCCACTTCATTAACCGCTAAATCCACCCCTGTAGCCCGCAGCTCACAAAGAAGTGGAACTCGAACCATCCTCAAGTGAAACAAAGACACTGAGGGATTGCGACTAAGAGCATCAACTACCACATTAGCTTTTCCAGGATGATACTCTATCTTGCAATCATAATCACTGATCAACTCCATCCACCTTCTTTGCCTCAAATTCAACTCCCTTTGTGTGAACATATACCGAAGACTCTTGTGATCGGTAAAAATCTGACACTTGGCTCCATAAAGATAGTGTCTCCACAACTTGAGAGTAAAAACCACAGCTGCAAGCTCGAAATCATGAGTGGGATAATTCACCTCATGCGGCTTCAATTGCCTAGAAGCGTAGGCAATCACTCGATCATGCTGCATCAAAACTCCACCTAGACCTCGTCTAGAAGCATCACAAAACACCACATACTCCCCACTATCGTCTGGAAGTGCCAAAACAAGAGCACTAGTCAAGCAATCCTTTAACTCTTGAAAACTTTGCTCACACTGATCTGACCATTCGAACTTGACTCCCTTTCTGGTCAATCTAGTTAGTGGAGCTGTAATCTTCGAAAAGTCTTGCACAAATCGCCGATAGTAACCTGCTAACCCCAAGAAACTACGAATCTCCGTCACAGTTGTGGGTCTTTTCCAATTGGACACTGCTTCTACCTTCTAGGGATCCACACTAACACCTTCAGCTGAAACTATATGACCCAGAAAACCAACCTTATCCAGCCAAAACTCACACTTGCTGAACTTGGCAAACAACTGCGCATTCCTCAAAGTCCGCAAAATCAATCTTAGATGTTTGGCATGCTCCTTCTCAGTTTTTGAGTACACCAAAATATCATCTATGAACACGATCACAAAGCGGTCAAGATATGGACTAAACACCCTATTCATGAGATCCATGAACGCCGCGGGTACATTAGTAAGTCCAAAAGGCATTACCACAAACTCATAATGACCATAGCGTGATCAAAAGGCAGTCTTGGCTATGTCACTATCCCGAATCCGCAACTGATGATAACCAGATCTCAAATCAATCTTTGAGAACACCGAGGCACCTCTCAACTGATCGAACAAATCATCAATGCGAGGCAACGGGTACTTATTCTTCACTGTGACTTGATTCAGCTTCCTATAATCAATGCATACTCTCATGGTGCCGTCCTTCTTCTTAACAAACAACACCAGAGCACCCCATGGAGACATGCTAGGCCGAATAAAACCCTTATCTACTAACTCCTGCAATTGAGTCTTCAACTCTTTCAATTCCGCTAGAGCCATTTTGTAAGGTGCCTGAGAGATAGGCATAGATCCAGGAAGCAACTCAATGGAAAAGTCTATCTCCCTTACAGGAGGCAAACCAGGCAAATCCTCGGGAAACACGTCCGGAAATTCTCTTACTACAGGAATGTCTCCCACTTCCAACACTCCTATACTTGCATCCACAACATGAGCTAAGAATGCCTGACAGCCTTTGCTTAACAATCTCCTGGCAGCCACAGCTGAAATCAGGCAACTCGAAATCACATATCTTTCCCCCTGAAACACAACCTCCAATCCATCCGGGCTCCGAAACATCACTTCTTTTCGGAAACAATCCACCATAGCTCTATAAGTTTCCAAGAAATCCATCCCCAAGATCACATCAAACTCCACTAGAGCCTCTAGCTGAAAACTGACCGCCTTGCTGAGAAGGGGCGGTCTTCTGTGCCAACAAAGGACAATCTCTCCTGAAATGATCCAGACCACCACACTCAAAGCATCCAAAAAACTGCTGCTGACCAAAAGAAAAAGCCTGACCACCAGAAGCTCCCCCTTGGGAACTACCACCAGCACTAAACTGACCGACCTGCCTGCCCAACTAGCTCCTGAAGGGTCTCTTGAAACGTCCTCCAAATCTATTCCGAGAACCAGAACTTGATCCTCCACTACTACCACTGCCCGCTGAAGATCCAGAAGTGGATGAGGAAGCGTCCTTCTTCGATGGACCCTGGCTGGGACCACCGAAATCTCTGGGCCGTGCACTAAAAGTTCTTCTGGTCTCAATGGCCATGGCTGCAGTAACCGCATCAAGAAAATTAAGTAAATACCACCGACCATCTTATCTGCATAAACCCCGCCAAGAGCTCCAACAAACATGTCAATCCTGGTCCTCTCATCAGGAATCAAATAGGGCACATGGTAGCTCAGGGAAGTGAACCTCTGTTCAAACTCGATGACACCCTCATCATCCCCCTTCTTCATGTTCAGGAAATCCGATAGAATCCTGATACGCTGAGCGTGACCGAAATACTGACCCAAGAAGAGCGTCTTAAACTCCTCCCAAGTCATGTCCTGAGCACCACCACTATTTCTGCTAGCAAGGGTCCACCAGTGATGCGCTGAGTCATCCAGAAAAGTCACTGCCATCTTCACTTTCTTTTCTTCCGGCAGGTCAGTGCTCTCAAAAGCCATTTCCATCTTATCTACCCAAGTGTGCGCATCAAGGGGTCCCTTGGCGCCCTTGATCTCAATTGCACCAGCATCGAAGACATCCTTCTTCTTCACAGACCGAGGCTGCTGAACTCTATCTAACACATCTCTCAGCATGCTCCCAATCGAATCAACCAATCCTCTAACCTCATCACCCTCACTGGCGTTGGTCGAGGAAGCTACACGGGGTCGGCGTCTAGGAGGCATAGTACCTAAGGAAGAAGATATTAAGTAGTATGTCCATAAGACTAACAGAACTATCACACATACCCAATAACACATAGTATCAAAAGCAGAAACTGCCGATGAATCCGCCGCGGTCGGATCATCACTCTATAGACACTATGGCTACTTAGGCAAATACGATAGTGAATATAAAACAGAAGATGAAACCTAGAGCTTTGATACCAACTGTCAGGACCCGCCCCGAATTTCACCCTGAAACCCGAGGTGAGTCCTGCTGGGACCACCTCCAAGGAAAACTTACCGAAGGACTCGGCAAACCTCCCTTGAAAATGGACAACCCTAACCCAGAAAAATTACAGAACACTTTTAACCAATAATATGAATTCTTCAACTTAATCCAAATAACCAAATAAAATAATACACAGATATTTTTCTGAAAGTATTCAGAGCTACTACAAGCAATACAACGGAAGCTACTAGAAATCCTAATGATTAAACAGAAGACCTACTGGTGAACAGTAGTGGAGAAATGAGTGGCTATGCCTCGTCTCCTCCTTCTAGACCTCACCCGAACTCTGTAGACTGGGCATTTAAAAACGAAGGAAAAGCCCAGGGGCAAATATTTCATCACGTCAGAGTGAGTGGACAAAAATAATCTCAACAACAATAATATTTCCCCAAGAAATTATTAATGAAAACGACTAGTTCTGGCTAGTCCTCAAATCTTAAACAAAGACAGTCTCTCAGGCTCAAATTATAAAATATATATCAGTATGTATTAACCACTCGTATGCTCCATGTATGCTATCTATGAATAAGCTTTAAAATAGATAGTCACACCAGGCTAATACGATTGCGTCTAACGCTCACGTCGCTCCATACTGGCATTTTTCCTCAGAATGGGGGATAAAGACCGAGTGGTTATAAATACGTGCTTACTCCTTGTACGATTTCTATGAATGAATGTAAAAACATAGAATAATCTCAACAAGTAGAAAATCGTACAAGGCTACTACGCTCGCGTCTAACGCTCACGTCACCCCAACTGACATTCTTCCTCAAAATGGGGGATGCCACGTATAGCTAGCTAGCATTCTCTCTCATACATACTATTCTCGGAATTTTGCCTCGAGTATAATCGCAGAAATTCTCAATTTTGGGAAAAATATCCAACAAAGGAAATTACTCAACAATAAACAATTCAAACACATTATATAAAACAAAAGTCCACTCACAACTGAGGCCTAAGCCTGACGTCGGTCGGAGGTCTCCTCTGCTCGAGCCTCCTCGCGTCCTGTTCCAAACATAATTAATTCCTTAAAATAAAACACCGACAAAATATGCATAATTAAATATGCTTCGCGCTCAACCAAGCCTAACACTCTAAAATCTTAAATCCACTGCCAACCTCAAAACTCCACAAATTTTACCGACTTCCTCAAAATCACCTTCCACCAAATAAAATCCAATAGCCGGATTATAAATTAATAATCCGCCAAAAATACAAAACTTCAACAAATCTCTAACCTATCCAAAACTCCTCCAAAAATTCTAAAACTTATTCCATTAAACTCCTCACATTTTTCTCCACCAAAAACATTTTCTCGGCGGCGGCGCCGGCGGCCGACGACCAACTCCGGCGTCCTCCGATAGTCACCAAATTTTGGCAGCATCTTCCTCTCAACCTCCTCTACAACATTTCTAACTACCACAAACTCCAATTCTAAGCCTAAGCACAACAATCGAACGGAAATACACAATAAAGCTCTAGAAATTCAAATTCTGATTTCTCCTTACCTAGCTCACGACGGAGCGAGCCCTTTGGAGGGATTGAAGCACGGAAGGAGGGCTTCCTTTTGAGCTATGACTTGCCGGCTATGGCGGCCGGAGGAAGTAGTTCCGGCGAGAAAACCGATTCGGCAGTCGGAGGTTCCGGGCGACGTTTCTCCCTCACGGCAGCGCTAGGGAGGTTGCCACCGGTCTAGAATTGCAGCTGGGTTGGAGACCGACCGAACGAGACCGATCCGACGGCGAACGGAGGCCGGACGGCGGCCGGCAAATTTCTGGGAGAAAACGGGCTCGGGGAGGAACCGAGAGAGAGAAAGAGAGAAAGAAAAAAGAAAGAAAAGAGAGACTGGGTTTGGGCCCGATCCGGTCCAAGTCCTTAAATAACTCAACTCCAAAAATTCAACACCCCAAAATAATACCCCAATAAAATTACCTTTTACTAGCAAAAATTACCATTTTTTACCGTCGTAAAAAATTCTTCCTTAGAATAATTTTTCCTCAAAATATTATTCCCTCACCACCCTCTGGGGACTAATTAAATTACACACTTAGTGACGAACACGGTAAAAACTCTTATTACCACTATGCCAGTAATAAAAGTAAAAATTAAGGTTCGGGGCGTGACAGAAATAGCATTACAGACATGTTGCAGTTGAAAAAGAGTAACATATATAACTATACCATAATAATATAGGTGGACATGGAGTTCTCTTCTTCTATTCATACCGAAAACTAATAGCATTATACTGATTATATCATATAGATAGACATTAGGAGTGAGAAGATGTTACTTATCTAAATTAAGAATATCTTTCAGGTGATTACATGGACATTCATATATGGTATATTTGAAATTTGTTCCTCTGTCATCTGTATTGCTACTTTGCTTTTGTTTTTTTGGTATTGATTGTGAATTTATAAATAACTTATTTTATGTTATTTACATAATAAGACTATCCTTAGCATATTAAAGGATCGGTCGTGATCACTACTTTCTTTGAGACAATTGAGGTTAATGTTATTTTGACACCCAACTCACATAAACCTCATAACAGTAGAACATAATGTGGAGAGCTGTTACAAGAACTTTTCCTGACACTTGCCACTATTATTATTGTGTTGTACTTGAATGTGTTATTCTTATGACATAAGAACACAAGATCTTTTTGTGTATATGCAAAAAGGTTAATATGCTATTTAAAGAAAATTATTATAATTTTTTTTTATAAGAACACAATATACATGTTACGTGCATGTGCTAAAGATAAGCATATTGCTGGCAACTCTAAATCTGTTTCGAGTTGTTATCACACAGTGCTGCTGGTGTCCATGCCTTTTTTTGTTTCATTTATCAGACATTTGTATATTATTGGTTTGCAATATAATAAATTTGTTTTCAATATAGAAAAACTCATATTTCCATGTTCAGGTTATCAACCTAATGGATACTCGCTAATTAGTTTTTTGCATTGCATATTCCAACTAGAGAGAGCCACTATTGTGCAACGCTTTTGAACTCAAGCAAATCAGATTTTGGGAACTGTAACCTGTTGTATACTACATGTGTATGATTACTGCAGTTTGTTTTGTCAATAAGCTTTCATGTTATATGTTTCAGTTCTTGAAGTTGAAATTCAGTAAATCTCTGAACCTTGAATTAATTTTTGTATTTTCTTTCTATTTTGTTGTTTGCTTCTATTAAATCTCATAATTACATGTAAAGTTGAGGTTTCTCAGATTTTTTGTGTTTTGTTTGATTTTATTTTCAATTTCAGCTATACATGTGTAGTTACTAACTTACGCATTTACCAGTGTGGCATGTGTAGTTTCTATTTTCACTTAATATTGTTCTGATGAAAATATGAGATTTGGTTTATTAAAGCTGATGTTCAATTTTTTTGCTGATTTCCTTTAAGCTGTTATTAAATCAGTAGCATTGAAGCTTTCCCTTAATATCTTCGTAGAAGCGCAATGCCTATTGGATTTTAAAGTGTGCAGATGTATAACCTGTTCTGACTCTGAAAGTTCTCATTTCTTTTGCAGGCAAAACTAGAAGTTAAGATGCTCAGGAAGAAGCTGACCTCTAAAGCTACTTTAATGGCATGAGTTAACTCTCAGTTTTGTTTTGTAACAATGTATATTAACTTTAAGCTGAGCTTACATATGCTATATATTACATTGCTGATCCATTCTTGGTTTAGAAAATCTAACAAGTTAAATTTGTTCTCAAGACTTGATTCCGACCCGTCTTAGTTCTATTCTGTATTACAAGTTGAGTTGATATCTTTTGCTTATATGGAAAAAGAAACCTTTATTGCATACAGAATATAAGTGTCTTGAGTTGGACAACAGCAACAAATACCGCGGCAAAGCACGGGTAATATTGCTAGTTCATATATATGCAGCATCCAACTGCGTTAGAAGAGCTATTCAGTGCCGGCCTATTGTTGAGGCGTTAGCATTAAAAGACAGCCTGATAAAACCAAAAGAGAAAAACTTTACAAAATTTGAAGTGGAAGGAGATTCCAAGTTGGTAATTGAATCAATGGATGATCAAGTTGATCGATCCGCCTTGATCAAGCTAGTTCAACATATTAGACATATGTCGACTACATTAGATTCTATTGGCTTTAAACATGTTTTTCGTGAAGCTAATTTTGTGGCTAATGCTATTGATAATCTTGGTCATTCAAGTAATTCCTTGTGTATTAGAATGATAGACTTCCTAGTAAGGCTTCAAGAGTCTTGCTCTTTACATTGTAAACTCTGGTTGTCCTAAAAACTTCTGTTTATAAATTATTTACTTCTTAAAAAAATGAATGAGTAGAAACTAAATTGAATCGCCATATATGAAACAAATTAAGGTGCTAGTCGGGTCAATGAGGATTGAAGTCTACGGTGGCGAAAACAAATTAATGACCGGAGGCAATCTTGACTTCAACTCTTACCAAAAGTCATATCACTTACATACATGCACATGACAATTGATGAATATGGATAAAATAAGCTGAGTCTGAATGGATAGATGCTGATTGAAGTGAATTTTTTTAAGGGAAAGGAAACACTTCCATTGATCAAAAATCATAACGACCAAAACAGTCAAGTACGAATAGTCCTAAACTCATACAAGCACATAACAACTACTAAATTAAGCTACATTTAAATTGAAAAAATAACTTCAAAACTACATCCAGAAGGTGGATATGATTTTTTTTTTATTTTAAAAAAACCTCTTCAAAAACCTATCAATAACTCAATTTTCAATCGATTAAGGCCTAAGACCCAATGATGTACTTTTCATCGAATGGAAAGAAAAAAGAGAAATAATTAGGGTTTGGCATAGATCTTTCCTAATTGCACTAGCTGTTTGAAGTGAAATTGAAATCAAGTCTTAGCTAAATGTTCCATGGTTCACCGTTTGTGCTAAAACCCGATGGGGGTGGTTTTAAATATATATATATATATATTGAGTAAATGGCTTGTGCAGTTGCCCTCAAGCTTTTATTAATAAAACCGTTTTAAATATATTTTGTTAGGTTGGGTTCCAAACTTTTTTGAAAATAATATCTTTTTGAAAAAAGGAAGAAAAAAAAAACCTCAATAAGAGCAAAACTCAATAATCAAAAGATATATATATATATATATATATATATATGATTTTTCTCAGCTGCGGACGTTCGCACCAATGGTTTTGATACGGATTTTCATTTTTGCACCATTTTTGGATCAAATTTCCTCATCTCCACCGTCTAGTATCTAGATAATATTGTGTAGATCCTCTCTACAAAATTTCAGCCAATTTGATAATCGTTAAGACCCTCAAACTCGAAAAACCAATGGACGGACTGAATTCTGTCAAACATGAACCGTTCATGTTTGTAATAGAAAGACACCATTTTGAGGGCCTTAACGATTACCAAATTGGCTGAAATTTTGCAGAAATGATCTACACAATATTATCTAGATACTGGACGGTGGAGATGAGGAAATTCGATCGAAAAGTGGTGCAAAAAGGAAAATCCGCACCAAAACCATTGGTGCGGACATCCGCAGCTGAGAAGGGCTATATATATATATAGAGAAAATTAGACAAAAACCCAAAAAACCAAACCCCTTTTAAAATAAACTCATGCTCATATTTCATTTTAATTTACACCCAACCCTATTATTGAACCTGCCTTATATGTTTTATTTTTATTTTTAGAATTTGTATCTCTGTTTTCCTTGACTCTTTTGCCCTTCCGTTTTTTTTGTTTTTTCTTGAGAAGATTTTTCCCTTCTGATTGAATGAGAAGACATTCCCTAAATGTGGTTCTTGACTTTCTTCTATTAATTTTAAATAGGGTTAGGGTTTAGACTAGGGTTTAGGGATTAGGGTTTAGGGTTTAGACTAGGGTTTAGGGTTTGTGGAACCGGGTTTAGGGTTTATGGTTTAGGGATTAGGGTTTAGGTTTAGACTAGGGTTTAAGGTTTAGGGATTAGGGTTTAGACTAGGGTTTAGGGTTTGTGGAACCGGGTTTAGGGTTTAGGGTTTGGGCGTAGTCTGTGGAACCGGGTTTTCAGCTACCGAGTAATTATGTTTAATGAGTCGGCCAAACAACTTGTTAATTGTAAGAGAAAATTAGACAAAAACCTAAAAAACCAAACCCCTTTTAAAATAAACCCATGCTCATATTTCATTTTAATTTACACCCAACCCTATTATTGAACCTGCCTTATATGTTTTATTTTTATTTTTAGAATTTGTATCCCTGTTTTCCTTGACTCTTTTGCCCTTCCGTTTTTTTTGTTTTTTCTTGAGAAGATTTTTCCCTTCTGATTGAATGAGAAGACATTCCCTAAATGTGGTTCTTGACTTTTTTCTATTAATTTTAAATAGGGTTAGGGTTTAGACTAGGGTTTAGGGATTAGGGTTTAGGGTTTAGACTAGGGTTTAGGGTTTGTGGAACCGGGTTTAGGGTTTATGGTTTAGGGATTAGGGTTTAGGTTTAGACTAGGGTTTAAGGTTTAGGGATTAGGGTTTAGACTAGGGTTTAGGGTTTGTGGAACCGGGTTTAGGGTTTAGGGTTTAGACTAGGGTTTAGGGTTTAGGGTTTGGGCGTAGTCTGTGGAACCGGGTTTTCAGCTACCGAGTAATTATGTTTAATGAGTCGGCCAAACAACTTGTTAATTGTAAGAGAAAATTAGACAAAAACCTAAAAAATTAAACCAAACCCCTTTTAAAATAAACCCATGCTCATATTTCATTTTAATTTACACCCAACCCTATTATTGAACCTGCCTTATATGTTTTATTTTTATTTTTAGAATTTGTATCCCTGTTTTCCTTGACTCTTTTGCCCTTCCGTTTTTTTTGTTTTTTCTTGAGAAGATTTTTCCCTTCTGATTGAATGAGAAGACATTCCCTAAATGTGGTTCTTGACTTTTTTCTATTAATTTTAAATAGGGTTAGGGTTTAGACTAGGGTTTAGGGATTAGGGTTTAGGGTTTAGACTAGGGTTTAGGGTTTGTGGAACCGGGTTTAGGGTTTATGGTTTAGGGATTAGGGTTTAGGTTTAGACTAGGGTTTAAGGTTTAGGGATTAGGGTTTAGACTAGGGTTTAGGGTTTGTGGAACCGGGTTTAGGGTTTAGGGTTTAGACTAGGGTTTAGGGTTTAGGGTTTGGGCGTAGTCTGTGGAACCGGGTTTTCAGCTACCGGGTAATTATGTTTAATGAGTCGGCCAAACAACTTGTTAATTGTAATCGTTCAGTTGGTGGCATTTCAGCAATTTCTTTCAACAACAAGTTCTATTGTTTAGATAAACAATATTAATATTTTTACTAAATCAACCTAATTAATAAGTTGGGTGTATTTCAAAAGAGTTCAACATGTGGGTGTAATTTAAAATGGGTCTATGATTTTGGGTGTAACATCAAATTCCCCTAATTGTAATCGTTCAGTTGGTGGCATTTCAGCAATTTCCTTCAACAACAAGTTCTATTGTTTAGATAAACAATATTAATATTTTTACTAAATCAACCTAATTAATAAGTTGGGTGTATTTCAAAAGAGTTCAACATGTGGGTGTAATTTAAAATGGGTCTATGATTTTGGGTGTAACATCAAATTCCCCATATATATATATATATATATATATATATATATATATATATATATTCAAAATATGAATCCCAAATGATATTGCTTTTGCCACATCAACGCTTTTGTTCATCAACATTAGTGACGTGAATTTTGACTAATTTAATGATACAATTTCTTAAATTATCTAAATAAATAAAAAAGAAGAAGAGGGTCAAATCAAATAGAAGAGGAGAAAATGACAAAAACCCTAATTCACTATTGCAGAGGCGTTTGATACCCACCATTAATCAAGACTCTTCTGTCTTAGAATCAAAATAAAACTAATGTTCATAAAACACATCCTGAATAATAAAATTTGAGCCGTGAGACATACTATTCATCTCACTGTACATATACATGGCGTATTTATAAGATGATGGCACTAACTGTACCTCAATCTTTTTGTAAATTAGCTAAAAATTTCTACAAAATGTTTTTTTTAGAGTATCAACGTTGATATCTTCAAAGATATTTTGAGCCTAAAAACTAATCTGAACCGAAGCTTCATCCCCGACCACCAAGAATAAATTAGAATTTAAACTAAACGTTAGATTATATACTCCCTTTCCGACCGAGTACGTGTCCAAGGGAGAATCTTCTCAAAGGTAAAAGGAAGCAAATTAATGAAAGAAACATAATAATATGATAAGCAAAAGTCAATGACTGGACTTAGCTATCAATCATACAATCAAACCGAGCAGCAATTAAGAAATATTGTATTGAGGATTTGAGGTTTCGTAGATGAAAATTTGCCAACAGAGAACGTTCAATGAATATACTGAAAAGAGAAAACAAAACGAAAAACAAGAAGATAGAGAGAAGTAATCACTGAGTGCTTTCCTAAGAGTATTTCTAATAATTAAGTCGTGTTAGTACTTTGATTTGGTCAAGGTAAACGGATTTACTGAAGACTTTCTGAATATATATAGCTTTGAGTTTTAGACACTCCAACACATTATGACGAGCGTGGAGTACTAGTTAATCAGAAGAAATTACTCTTATCAATTCATTAATATCTAATCGCGAATAATTCATGTATCTGAGACAGGTTATTACGTACCAATCCTATATACACACTACAATGAAAGTCTTCTGCAAGTTTGCAAACCAAAGGTACGATGAAGAAGAGGATGGCTACATCAAGCTTGGTCATTTCTTCCCTCATCTTTTTTGTATCTTCAAGTTTTGTGTTGGTGATGGGACAAAAGACGAGTGTGTCAGTGAATGTTGGTGTGATTCTTGATGACCTTGAGTCTGTAAGTTCCAAAGTTAGGCTGAGCTGCATCGAAATGGCCATCTCGGATTTTTATAGCTCTCGTGGTAACAACACTCGAACGAGGCTGGTTTTGAGCATTAGGGACTCCAGAGGTCATGTTGTCGAAGCCGCTGCTGCAGGTCTCTCTCTCTCTCTCTCTCTCTCTCTCTACTTCCCCTTATACTTTCATTTTGAATAATTCTGTGATTTTATCGATTGTAACCGGTGTGCATGGATCGAAAGATCATATATGAGTTCATATTCAACCACACTTTACAACGTACAACTCTTGTTTCATGCATGTAGGATTAACCTAGCTATAATTCAATTTCTATAAAACTGCTGGGAAACCTAATTTGAAATTATTTTAAAACTAATATCTGTGTTAACTAGGATCTATGATTATTTGATTTTCTCTGCAAGTGGAGTTAGTAAGGTGATGATATTTTCTCTAATACAAGCTTTTTTGAAATCATCCAATGCCAGTTTAAATCTTGAAACTTAATTATTAACAATTTTAATGTTTGGCGCTTCTTCTTGTTTCCTATTAAATCAAACATACAGCTGTGGACCTCATAAAGAATGTTCAAGTGCAAGCAATCTTGGGACCAAAATCATCCATGCAAACCAATTTTGTAATTGATCTTGGAGAAAAAGCACGAGTTCCCATAATCTCATTTTCAGCAACAAGTCCTTCCCTCACTTCCTTTCCAAATACATACTTTTTCCGAGCTGCACAAACTGATTCCTCTCAAGTCAAAGCCGTAGCAGCAATTATCAAAGCTTTTGGATGGAGAGAAGCTGTGCCGATCTATATTGACAATGAGTACGGCAATGGAGTATTACCATACTTGATCGATGCCTTGCAGACTGTTCAAGCTCGTGTTCCTTATCGAAGTTCCATTTCTCCTTCAGCAACTGATGATCAAATTGAAAAAGAGCTTTACAAGTTGATGACAATGCAAACTAGAGTCTTCATTGTGCACATGCCTGGCCCTCTTGGCTCTCGGCTTTTTGCTAAGGCACAAAAGCTAGGAATGATGAATGAAGGCTATGTATGGATCATGACAGATGGTTTAAGCAATATTCTGAGTTCAACAAATGTTTCAGTCATCAGTTCAATGCAAGGCGCGTTAGGGGTGAGGACTTATGTGCCGAAAACAAAGGAACTGATCGCTTTTAGAGATCAATGGAAAAAGCAGTTCCACCAACAAAATCCAAACATCATCGATGTTGAACTTGATGTTGTTGCACTTTGGGCATATGATGCTGCTTATGCATTAGCCATGGTGGTTGAAGAACTTGGGACTACAAACTTTGTCTACCAAACCAGCATTTCTTCCACAACCTCATCAGCAGATTTGGAGACTTTGGGGGTATCTCAAAATGGTTATCAGCTTAGCCGATCCTTGGCAAAGACTGAATTTACAGGCCTTGCTGGAAATTTCAGTTTTGATAACGGACAGTTACAATCTTCCGTGTTTGAAATATTGAATGTGAATGGTGCTGGAGCAAGACCAATTGGGTTTTGGACACCCGAGAATGGACTTGTGAGAAACCTGATCATTAATTCGACAGACACATCTGTACCGAATTTGGGGTTGGTCATGTGGCCGGGAGAACATGTCTCCATCCCTAAGGGATGGGAGATCCCGACAAACGGAAAGATACTAAAAGTTGGTGTTCCAGTGAAGAATGGTTTTACAGAGTTTGTGAAGGTGGTACATGATAATAGCTCTAATACTACAACAGATGTTATTACTGGATTCTGCATCGACGTCTTTAATGCTGTAATGGAAGGGCTACCTTACGCCGTCCCTTATGAGTTTATTCCCTTTGCATATTCTAATGGCAGCTCTGCCGGCACTTATGATGATTTGGTCTATCATGTTTTTCTTGGGGTATGTACGTAGAAATCAAATTTAATGAGCAACTCTTGCTTATAATTTGCTGATGGCGAAAATGTATCTTTCTTAATGTACAGGAATTTGATGCTTTGGCAGCAGATTCAACAATTAGAGCAAACAGGTCACTGTATGTGGACTTTACATTGCCATATACTGAATCCGGTGTAGTAATGGTGGTGCCGATGAAAGATAAAAACCGGATTAAAAATGCATGGATTTTCTTGAAGCCTTTAACATGGGACTTGTGGCTTGCTAGTTTTTGTTCCTTTGTCTTCGTTGGTTTTGTGGTTTGGCTTCTGGAACACCGAGTAAATGAAGATTTTCGCGGCCCTCCCACACATCAAATTGGCACAGGCCTTTGGTTCTCTTTCTCAACAATGGTTTTTGCACAGCGTAAGTTATAATACATTATTATGTAAGAGAGCTTCTAATGAGGACCAAGTAAGGATTTTCAAATGAATGGTTGGATGAATGTGTTAACTTCTAATTGATATTTACAAATTCTTATGTGCATATAATCTAACCGTTTATTTGAAAGTCCTCACTTGGTCCTCATTATAAGCTCTCCTTGCAATACATAATCAATCGTACTATTTTCTTCAGTTTAATTTAGTTTCCTTGATCGATTCTTTTACAGGGGAGAGAGTGGTTAGCAACTTGGCTAGGTTTGTGGTGATAGTGTGGGTATTTGTGGTGCTCATATTGACTCAAAGCTACACAGCGAGTCTGACTTCACTGCTAACGGTGCAAAAGCTTGAGCCAACTTATAGAAATATAAGCCATGTAATAAGCAATACTAAGGAGTATGTGGGCTGCCTGGATGGTTCTTTTGTCTGCGACCTATTACGGCATGGTTTCAATGCTTCCAATATTAGGATATATAAATCTGCACAAGAGTGCAACCAACTTTTGATAAACGGGAGTGAAAACGGGGGTATTGCTGCAGCCATTGACGAAACACCAAATATGAAGCTCTTTCTTGCAAATTATTGCTTCAATTACACCATGATAGGTCCCATAATGAAAACCGATGGATTTGCCTTTGTAAGACTTCTCTTTCCCACAATACACTTGCATATATGAGAAATTATTAATTAAATGTACGTTGCTAATATATCTTTTGTACATATATATATAGGTTTTTCCGAAAGGTTCCTCTCTCGTACCAGATGTATCAAGGTCGATTCTGCAATTCACTGAGGGTGACTTGATGAAGCAGCTTGAAATGAAATGGTTCGGGAACGAAACAGCTTGTTCAGATAGCAACCCCATGGTGTCTGATTCTAGCAGTCTTGGCCTTGATAGGTTTTGGGGTCTGTTCCTTATTGCTGGTGTTACTTCGTTATTAGCCCTCATCATATTTGTAGCCTCATTCATACAGAGTTATGGGCACAAAGGAATTAGGGTTATGCTCAAAGTGTTTGACCATAAAGACCTCAGCTCCCATACTTTTAAAAACAAGAATTTGGGTGATCAGGTTGAGCGGTCAGCAAGCTGCAGCAGCTACTCAACAGGCTCCTCAAATTTAAGCCATTCAAACCGCACAGATATTACAGAGTTGGGGGAAGCAGCCATATTGCATGCTTGTCAAGTTGAATTTCCGGCTACTGAGCTTCATGTTCCGAACTCAGAGATGCGAACAGGTCCTCGATCGCGAGGTGATATACAGAACAGTTAATACATATATTATGTACATACGTTGAAAGGTTGGGTATATAGTAGTACTCAATTCATGTCTCTAGCTGCAAAAAAAAATATAGTAATGCTAGCTGAACTGTCATTTGGGGAACCACCTAGAGTAAACTTTACGTGGCAGCTGATATGACATACCCACATCATCAAAACTTAATTTCTTATATTCTTATACACACACACACACGAAAACGATATGGAGCGTATGTGCGCACGCACGTCTCCCCGTTCGCCACCATCTGGTGCCGACGACGGCGTGCCTTTACCCGAGCGGACTCCAGTAGCGTCCCCGATCACTTTCCCTCCCCGGCGAATCCGCCGAATTCCAGTTTTCAGCGAGATCGATCTTGTTTAAAGTTTTGGGTGATCTCATCGAAAAACTGGAATTTGGCGGACTCACCGGAGAGAGAAAGTGATCGGGGACGCTGCTGGAGTCCGCTAGGGTGGAGGCGCGCCGTCGTCGGCGCCGGACGGTGGCGAACGGAGAGACGTGCGCACTTTAAGGACAGTGCGCACGTGCGCTCCATATCGTTTTCGTGTATATATATATATATATATATTTTTTTTTTTTTACGCTAATTCCTTTTTCCTTTTAGTTTCTTAATTTTATTTTTTAAACTCTATTTTTTTATCTTGTGATTCTGTAAATGTCTTCAACTTTCTTTTGTTTCGCATACGTGAGGTCTAGCATTCTAAAAAAAAATTCTGCAACATCTTCTATTCTCTTCTGTCAAACCTCCTCACACTTCGTTTACAATTGATCAACTCCTCTATTTGATTTTGGTTTCCTCACACGCCTCCTCTTTGGTTAGTTAGTATTTTTTTTCTTTTTCATGTATGAAATACAAAGAACATGTTTGGAATTAAGGTTCATGGGATGTGGATTTGAATTTGGTTTAGCATGGTTCTTGCGATCTTCTTGGATCTTGAATCATCTCCAGAACTCGTGTTTCTAATATAGCTTAAATTGGAGAATGGAAGGTGATTTTTTATTTTTTTTTTGATACGAGGAAGGTGGAGTTGGGTAGGTTTCTTACCGGATCGAAGAAGTCATTATGATCACAAGATAAAAAATAGGGTTTAGAGGAAGCTGAGGGAGAGAAGTGTGATTAACAAATTTTACTAGCTAGGTTAAGAGGAAGAGCATGCAGAAAGGGGTTTTCTAGTGATCAACAAATTTTACTAGTTCTAATCACAATAATTGAATCCTTTGATTTTTGATCTAGATGAAGACGTTTATTTTAACCAAACTTGAAGACATTTGTAGAATTGCAGATCATATCACAAGATTAAAAAAAAAAGGTTAAAAAGATTAAGAAACAATAAGAAAAAAAAGAATTATTGTAATTAAGAAAAATAAAAAATAAGAAATTAAGCTTTGATGACGTGGGTATGCCACATTAGCTGCCACGTAAGGTGAGTTATAGATGGTTCCTCAAATAGTGGTTAACCTAGCCTTACTCAAAAGAATAGTACGTATTGGTCTATTCTCGATCTAGGCATTACATAGAGTCTCCCGAATGATTTAGAAGATTTATCAATACTGTTATTTATTCTATTAAGGAAACAGATTAACCAATCCTATGTGTAATAAGGGAAGACATATAACAGAAAGACGGAAACATAATTTCCTTAAAAAGTCATAAATTTAATCGATAAATATAGCAATTGTCATGTTATAATGGTATTATTATCTCAAAATCATCAACATGTTGTTACAATCATTGATACCTTAATCGGTATTTGATTCACATAATCCCAGGCTTCTTCAAAAATTCATATGATCATAAACACAGGCAAAAGTGTGCATAGATATCACATTTACCATATACTATTTGTTGGTTAAATGTTCATAAGCCTACGAACAGTGTAAAAACATTGTCTCACCCTTTCTTTCACCGTCTCTTGAACCTTCCAAAGCGTTCTTATTGTTTTCCTTTTGCTCTTTTTCCCTCATGAAGAATCGAGAGAGATCTTGAGACCTTCTCCTTTTTTTCCATCTCTCTCTCTCTCTCTCTCTCTCTTATCCTTTTGCTGTTTCTGTGTCTTTTGTTGGCTGTCTCCTTCGACCATGGGTTGGATTCCAATAGTAGAGCAAAGAAGAACAAGAAGAAGAGAAAGAATTCCATAGAGCTGGATAAGAGGTCATTTGACTAGATCAAACCCACTTCAGGTACTTACTGGTTTACAGGTTTATGACATGAAAGTTTGATTCCTTAGCTCTAATCCAACTTCAGCAATCAATGTTTGTTTTGATATCTGGGTTGGTTTAGTTGGAGCAAAAATGAGTAATTTAGTCTGATATTTTAAGGTGCAGAGTGTGATCGAACCCAGCTCTCTCTGTGTCTTTCGATTTGATGTGAGCATGAGAAGCATCGGCCAGAGGGTTGAATTTGATCTTGGTGTTTGGTTAATCTGATTCTGAATTCTGAAAATAGAAAAATCTAGAGAGAGTTCGTAAAAAACAAAACAGTGATCTCCCAGCGGACTCCGCGCCCTTCTTTTGGGCGGAGAAATAGAAAAATCTAGAGAGACTGAGAGAGAGTTCGTCCAAAAATAAATAAATAAATAATAGTGATCTCCCAGCGGACTCCGCGCCCTTCTCTTGGGCGGAAAAATAGAAAAATCTAGAGAGATTGAGAGAGAGTTCGTCCAAAAAAAAATAGTGATCTCTCAGCGGACTCCGCGCCCATCTCTGGGAATGAAGAGGACAAAACCGTTATCTCTTGGGCGGGGAAATAGAAAAATCTAGAGAAACTGAGAGAGAGTTCGTTAAAAAAAAAGTGATCTCCTAGCGGACTCCGCGCCCTTCTCTTAGGCAGAGAAATAGAGAAATCTAGAGAGACTGAGAGAGAGTTTGTCCAAAAAAATAAAATAAATAATAGTGATTTCCCATCGGACTCCGCGCCCATCTCTGGGAATGAATAGGACAAAACTGTTATCTCTTGGGCGGGGAAATAGAAAAGTCTAGAGAGACTGAGAGAGAGTTCGTCCAAAAAAAATTAAGAGAGAGTGATCTCTAAGCGGACTCCGCGCCCAGAGAGAGTTCATCCAAAAAAATAGTGATCTCCCAGCGAACTCTCCGCCCTTCTCTTGGGCGGAGAAATAGAAAAATCTAGAGAGACTGAGAGAGAGTTCATCCAAAAAAAAAATTAAGAGAGAGTGATCTCCAAGCGGACTCCGCGCCCAAAGAGAGTTCGTCCAAAAAAAAATTAGTGATCTCCTAGCGGACTCCCCGCTCTTCTCTTGGGCGGAGAAATAGAAAAATCTAGAGAGACTGAGAGAGAGTTCGTCAAAAAAAAAATAGTGATCTCGCCCAATAGATAGAAAATTCTAGAGAGATTGAGAGAGAGTTCTTCCAAAAAAAAAATAGTGATCTCCCAGCGGACTCCCCGTCCTTCTCTTGGGCGGAGAAATAGAAAAATCTAGAGAGACTGAGAGAGAGTTCGTCCAACAAAAAAATAGTGATCTTGCCCAATAGATAGAAGTAAAATGGTACATTTAGAAGTAATAAATGATAAAAATGTTAACAAATGTTCATTTATGATAAAACAATACACCCATTTAAATTCTTTAAACAGTTGCCCATAAAACTTTTAAAAATTACATACCATGCCACTGACCAAAATATTAACATGTTCTCTCACTCCCAAAAATACACAGTCCAGACCGACCTCGTCGAGACGTCGACGTTTTACAGCGGGGTGGAGCTGCGAATTGCTCCTCCGTTGTTCGGCCACCTCCCGGCGCAAGGCTGGTGTTCACGTCTTCCTCTCGTCGTCCCCGACATCTCTGTTGTATCAGGTTTCATGGAGGAGCGATGTTGAAAATGAATCAGAGGAGATAAGTGTTTTCTGGGTTCGCCGGCGAGTTTACGAATCTCGCCACAGCTACGAACATGAATGGTGGTGGTAGCTTCTCCTCAATCTGGAAAACGTCTCTATGACCTTATTTTTTGAAGAGAAGCTCAGAGGAGGAAGAATTGAAGATAAGAAGTTCTGGGATTTTCCAGCTAGAAATTGACAGATTCCGGCAGCGGAGTTGATCTAGCAGGCGGAGTCAATAAATGGACTTCGCATAGAAGTGAAATCCTAAAACATGAAGGCGAGGCGAGATGGCTTCGCGTAGAAATGAAGTCTTAAAACATGAAAGCGAGGCGAGATGGCTTCAAGTAATTACATGGATAGTTACATAGTTACATAAGTGTAGCATGTATGTAACTACTCATGTAACTATTAAACTGTAGTTACATGCATTCACATGTAAAATGGACTTCGCGTAGAAGTACATGAAGGTGAGGTGAGATGGCTTCGCGTAGAAGTACATGAAGGCGAGGCGAGATGGACTTCGCGTACAAGTACATGAAGTCGAGGCGTGATGGCTTCGGGTAGTTACATTGATAATTACATGGATAGTTACATGCATTCGCATGAGAAATAGACTTCGCGTATAAGTACATGAAGACGAGGCGAGATGGCTTCGCGTAGAAGTATATGAAGGCGAAGCGAGATGGACTTCGCGTACAAGTACATGAAGGCGAAGCGAGATGGCTTCAGGTAGTTACATGGATAGTTACATAGATAGTTACATATGCATAGTTACACAAGTGTAGCATGTATGTAACTACCCATGTAACTATGATACTGTAGTTACATGCATAGTTACATGCATTCGCATGCAAAATGAACTTCGCGTAAAAGTACATGAAGGCGAGGAGAGATGGACTTCGCGTACAAGTACTTGAAGGTGAGGCGGCGAGGTGAGATGGACTTCACGTACAAGTACATGAAGTCGAGGCGAGATGGCTTCGGGTAGTTACATGGATAGTTACATGCCTAGTTACATGTAACTACCCATGTAACTATCAAACTGTAGTTACATGAACAGGAAGGCAAGGCGAGATGACTTTGGGTAGTTACATTGATAGTTACATGCATAGTTACATATGCATAGTTACAAAAGTGTAGCATGTATGTAACTACCCATGTAACTATCATACTGTAGTTACATGCATAGTTACATGCTTCGCGTACAAGTGGAATCCTAAAACATGAAGGCAAGGCGAGATAGCTTTGGGTAGTAACTACCCATGTAACATGCGAAATAGACTTCGCGTAGAAGTACATGAAGACGAGGCCAGATGGCTTCGCGTACAACTACATAAAGGCGAGGCGAGATGACTTCGTGTACAAGTACATGAGGGCGAGGCGAGATGGCTTCAGGTAGTTACATGGATAGTTACACAAGTGTAGCATGTATGTAACTTTTCATGTAACTACCATGTAACATTATGAAAATCAAAGTAGCACAACTCCACTTTCCACAGATTATTACAAACCAACTCGTCGTCATTAGATCTGGACACTAAAACCAATTTTTGAGGGCTCTGATACCTAACTTCAGAACTCTATGATTTCAAGGGTGTAGACAGCGACGTCGATCGAGCGGCGAAGATGATCATCGAGCGGAGTCGATCAGCGAGCAGCATCGATCTAGCAGGTGGCCTCACGTCTGGTCTGGATGCAGGAGAGAGAGAGAGAGAGAGAGAGAGAGAGAGAGATGGTATGGATGCAGGAGAGAGAGACAAAGAGAGAAGAGAGATCTGGTCTGGATGCAGGAGAGAGAGACACAGAGAGAGAGAGAGAAGAGAGGACGAAACTATGATAAAAAACATGTGATATTAGAGAGAAATGTATAATGGTTATGTAAAAAGTGTGAAAATAGATCTTTTTATCATTTAAGATGGTACGAGGGGACCATTTTATCATGTAACATGTTTTAATGGTGACCTTTTTATCAAGTGAAACATTTGAAAACTATTTTATCATTTGTAACTTCAAATGGTAGTTTTGTGTTATATCCCTTAGAAAAATCTAGAGAGATTGTGAGAGAGTTCGTCCAAAATAAATAAATAAATAAATAAAATAGTGATCTCCCAGCGAACTCCGCGCTCATCTCTGGGAATGAAGAGGACAAAACCGTCATTTTACTATCATTAGTGAACAGTAACTGCCCCTAACAACCAATAGTATATGTTAAATTAAATTAAAAACCTAATGTATACACCGCGCCAAGACGCGGGTATCTTCCTAGTAATTTACTATATATCTATTTGTTGATCACTGTTCATCTACAGTGAAAATTGTTCATCTACAGTAAAAAACAGTTTTGGGCTCGGGTTGCATTTCGTCGCTTTGTATACCTCTCTCGACCTCTCTCGCCGCTTTGTATATCTTTTTCTTGATGTCTCTCGATCTCATTCAACCACTTCCATCTTTCTTCCTCTCTCTCGATCTCAAGCTCTCCTTCCCTCTCTTTCGTCACTTCTTTCATCTCTCGGACGTACACTAGACTGAAAGAAAGAGTTTGGCTAAGCATCTTGGGTTTTTGATGAATTCAGGTTTGGGTAAGCTTCCTCTTCTCTGAAAATTTGTTTTTTCTATATGGGATTCTTCTGGGCTTATGAGTTCCTTTCAGAGAAAGATGGAGAGAGGGAGGGCAGAGGTGGTGGTTTCGGTCGAGTACCCAACAAAGCTCTGAAGGGAGATTTTATCAACACCAAGAAATGTGCTTCTTCTGCTCTGGGTAATCGATTTTCAGATTATAGATTCTTATAGAAATTGTCAATTTCTTTGGGTTTTCTTCTTTTCTTTTAAGAATTTGGACCTGCACCGTATTGGAGTATGATAGGTATACCTGATTGGGTTTTGTGGTTTTAGTTCATGTTATCAATGCTAAATTATGCTTTCGGGTATGTGAGTAATCAATATATAGTTGAAGAACACTAACATATCTGAATCAGTGGACGTCTTTAGTGTTATTGAAGAACAACTAAAGATGTACTTATTTCCATAGATAAATAAGCTCATGGTGAAATTGTTATAATTAGTAATAAGATACTAAAGTTGCTAGGTTTGATCAATTCATTTGAGAAGAATTAGCAGTAAGTTGATGCCATTTATGATTTTGGGAACAGTTCTACATTGAAATTCGGCAGAAAATGGATACTCGATTAGCAAAGCAAAGTGTAAGAATATGCTACAGAGCAGAAACCAAGCCTTTGTTTATATATATATCTGCATTATACCTTTTTTGAGTTGCCTGAAGCATGTGTTTAGTGAAGTTGCTTCTACATATGATCTTGGTCATTTTCAGAGAAATATAACCATTAGATTTGTTACCCTATTATCCACATGTTGTCTATTCTTATTAATAACATTCCTTTACACTCGATTAGCAAAACAACAATTAGCAACGGCTATCAGAAAATTATAGCTCACTGAGTTTTCCACTCTGCACAAAATCAAAACGTGTCAACAAGGTAGAGCAGTTTTGCCTTTTCAGTTTTGCCCAAGAAAAGGCGAGCAATATAGGAAGGACTAAGACCAATATAACATATATCGTCAGCTTATGTAATCATGACACTCTCGAATAGCAATGGAACTTCCATGTCTATAGAGAAGTACTAGAATGATGTTGGTTAGAGAAATATACTGGTGTATCCATACAATACCTGCGTTCTTTTGTTTTGGTAATCAAATTATTGAAATGATAAAATGCAAATATGAAAGTTCTGAGGCCCTTCCTCATACCCTAAGGTCTTTTTTTGGTGTCGATTAATTATGTACAGGTTTTTCCTGTGGTCATCCAAAGCCTAGAGAACAGATTAAGGCACTTGGAGATCAGGTTGAGGGCGGAATGAGGCTAGATAAGAGTTTTGGGTTCTTAAAGAATTGAAGTGAAATGTATGAGCTTTGAGAGGAGGTTGGGAGAGGAAGTTGTTCCTTAACTTGCATAGCTTCTTTTAAGAAGGGAGAGCTTAAGGGCCGCCATGCTGCTGTCAGATCATCATCGCAAGAACCAAGGTTTGCTACATTTCTTTGTTTTAGTGAAGCTAAATTTACTATTGTGGGGTTACTGGTATTTGTGATTGATACATATGCTAAATACTATCCGTTGAATGTTTGAATTGGACATTACTACCCGTCTTTATTAAGTGTAATAAATTTGTAGGAAAGTTCTATAGTTTGTACGAAAAAGTAATTAAAGTTCTATAGTTCTACTGTTTTAGGAATTCGCTTTCTAATACATTTTATTATGATTTGAGCTTATCCAAGCCATTTCATTCTGTGAATGAAAATCAGTTACTCTGTTTTATTACCCTGCCTTTTAAGTTTAAATATTGCCTTTGTTGGAACATTTCAATTTTCGCTCCTTGCTTATACTACCTTGCACTATTGGTTACTTATATTCTTTGGAAAAGTTTTTTTTTTTTTTTTTTTTTTTTGTAATTCTAACGTTTCCATTTTCAGCTTTATCTCTCTTGTAATATAATGTCTGCACTTGAAAGCATTTTTTTTCTATGTTTTTGTATGTTTATACTCAGCAATGAATATGCTTATTGCGATGGAGAATGTCTGTTCCTACAAACTGCGGCATCGTGTGGGCATCATCTAGTACAATCCTATATATATAAAAGCCTGTTTTCGGTTTTTTTTTTGTCATCATTTTTGCCAATGATGACATTGATCACACAGCCTATGCATTGTAATAAAGACCATTTATAGCAAAAGTGCATCATTGTCTACTTTATTGCTTTACAATTTTGGTGACATATGGAAAAAATAATGCTCATGCAGAATTATAAATTACTATGTCTATTTTATTATGTTGCCACTGGAATGATACTAAATTTCTTCTTGTCACTAGGAGGTTGTGATTATTTGACAAAGTAAGAAACTCGCTGTCTTACTAAAACAGACATGACACGCTACGTGCATCTACTAAGACATTGCCCATGTCTTCCTATCATAGGGTGATTTGACTTTATTGCTTGCTACATTTAGATAATAACCATAAAAACAATAACAAAAAAAAAAGATTTTGTAAGGCTAGGCATAAAAAACAGAAATTCCGATCCCGTCTTGAAATTTGACATGATGAGACGGGATCTAAATGTAAAAATACTATGTCTGTTTCGTCTTGTCCCGTTAGATATAACACGGGACGGGCCTCATGATTGAAAATCTGAGACTCGTAAGGCCCCTCCTATCCCATATATTCGTATATTCTCCTCATAGTATGTTAGCTTTCATTTACCCCTAGCCACTTCAGTATGACGACCTTATCCGGCCCCTACTTTACAGAAACAAACTACCATTGGACATTTCAGCTAACAGTTCTTGGGAGAAGTTGGACGGGGATACTTGGCCCCTCTACGTTGATAACCAATTCTACCAACCAAATTGGTACCCAATAGAACATGGAACTGAAGTATACCTTGGAGCTCATCAAAAACTGATCTCAGCTTGTATATCATTGTCTTTCTAGATTAGAAGAAACTGCCCAGTTTTCGGCATACATGCACTTCCACATTTGAGTCAAATCATGTCTTTTGGTCCAAATCTCTCTCGAGAAAGTTGTTCACAACATCAAGATTTCAAAGATGTTCGCTGCACAAAGTTCGTAAAATAAATAATTTGATCAAAGGAAATCCACGTTTTGATCAGTAGTAGTAGGTGAAATATACAAATCTTATGTGTGCATGCATGTATCTAATTTTATAATCTTCGTGTGGCACACAGAAAATTTAGTTTTAAAAAGTGAAGCATATATATATATGTAATTGCAAGTTTGCAACCAGCAGTTGAAGAAAATCTTCTACAGCTTTGCTTCATGCATCTGGACAACATACATGATTTTGAAGTATTTTCCAGCTATAAAATTAAGCACCAGAAGTCTACTTTGGTTATCCAATGTTTACTTATCACAAACTTGGTTCTTACTGCCCAACTTGGTGAAGTGTCGAGGCATTTTTTTTTTCTGTTTTAGTATCGGGAGGGATCAGGCCCGTCTAGTTCCGATCCCGTCCGGGACGGGACTTGACTAGGATCAAATCTAAAAACGTAAGGCCTGTCCCGATTCCGTCCCATATGCAATGTCCGGGACGGTCGCGGATTAGTTTAATCCCGTCCCATGCTCAACCCTAGGATTTTACAAACCGGATCAATACTTTTCTATTGAATCTGAATGCTGCAAACACCATCGTCGTCGCCAACATAGTCCAACATGTCTGCTCCGTTCGCCTGAAAGAAACAGGCATAGTCATCCTCTCCTCTTCTCCTCACACCAACGACAACTGTACCCATCCGGCCGCAACCGTCCGACTGCACACGCCGCTAGCTTGTCGACGAGAAAGAAGATATGGCTGCGGCACATTTGATGAGGCTAGGGTTAAGTTAAGAGAATCAATTACGATGATCTTAGCCACAACAATGTAGAGGTGGATAAGTAATAGATAAATGTATATTACAAAACCAGAAGCTACAAGTTGACTACAAAATGAAGCAACAAGACGAACATCATTAAAATGCACTGAAGTCTTAGAATTATCCCCCTCTCAACAGTTCAATCCATGATCATCAATAAGACAACAACTAGGTAAATTTAGAGTTTAAACGGCTCAAGTACAACTTTGGTATTGCCCTGCTTCATTAGGTAGTTGGAAAGGAACTCTTTGTATTGGAATCCCTTATAGATTTTAGGATTGCTTGCATTGATAAGAGCTGTTGCAGGTTGTATATGGCAGTCTTGGGAAGGTGCAATGAAAAATGCAGCAGATGTCCGAGCATTGCTTGAATTCGTCACTGCTCGATGTTCAGCACATTTCAGTTTCCCATTACTTATGATCTGCATCTCAAGTAAACCAAAATTCCTTGTCATTGTAAAGAAGAGTGATTGATGTTTATGATTTTTCAGCATAAGGAAAATTGGTGATGTACCTGTAACTGATAGCCTATGTTAACCACTAGTCCATGTGGAAGAGGTTCCACACCAATCCATTCCCCATCTTTAAAAACTTGAAGGCCATGTACATCCCCTTGAAGTAAAATTGTGATGAGGTTTGGGTCACAGTGTTTAGTTATTCCTAATGTCAAACTTGGGTCTGGGCAAGGTGGATAGTGATTAACTGACAGTAGAGTCTCTTGGCTAAGTTCATCATTGAAGTGCCCGTATCCAACCCCAAGTCCTTCACTGATCAACTCCAAAATGCTCAAAGCTACTTTCCTCACTTGGGTGGAACATTTGCCAACATGCTCTCTGGAAATGTTATAGATCTCTAGCAGTCATATATTACATGAATATATATATATATATATATATATATAGTTACTTAAAATGAAAGAATATATGGGATGTAGGCCTTACCGATATTTAAGTGGTTGTTGAGGCCAAAGTGGAATGAATTTCTCTACAGGATGACAAGGGTGTCGGAGAGCATCGCGCCAAAGATGAACATTCTCCCTATCATAATTTCCAGTGCTAGTTATGAGCCTGCAGAGTTTATTGGTGTCCTCAGAGATTAAGCTTGCCTTGTCCTCTGGAGGCAACGCAAAAAACTCCCTGAACACATCCATGGTGTCATTCAGCAAGTTTTCTGATATGCCATGGTTGATTACCTACATATTTCATGAATAACCTTTAGAGTTGGAAGATGATATAAGCATATAAATACTGTATATATAGTAAGTCATGAAAGTTGAAGCTAGCCTCAGTAACCTGAAAAAATCCGAACTCTTGGCTAGCACCTGGTATTTGCTCAACTATACGAGTGCGATCATGACCTTGTGCTCCACCCCCACCAAGATCAATAACTGGAATGTTATCAGATGAAGGAAGAGTGCTAAGCTTCCCTGGTCTTGCTTCGGGTGGGAATATGTAAGTCTCCGGCAAGGGTTGAACATTATTGTACCAGCTAGAAACAAGCTTCTCCATTTGTTTTGCTTAATGTGTTTCAAACTATCAATCTGATCTCACAATGAGCATTGGCGATAAGGGCGGCCATCTGATAATGGTTTGTTATTCCATAGAGCTTGCACATAAAAAAATTAACAGATACAAATTAACAAATTGAGAATCTGACTATACGTTAAACAGATGCCATGCCACTTGATGAAGCAAGCATAACATATCCAATTGTTGTGAACAGAGAGACAAAAGTTGAATATATATATATATATATATATATATATATATATATATTGTAAAGATGCTTGAATGTCTTGTAGGATTGTGCAGATGGTCTTCACCTTGGCATTGGTCTATCAAAATATAGAGAAGAATTCTATGGTGTAGGCCTCTAGGGTCATTGTCATGGTTTTGATTATAACTAAATAACGTCATAGTCGCTAGAAACAAAGCCAAAATGTCAAAATCCATGTACGTACGTGGATAATTTAAAGGTACCGAAACATGTGGCAGAGATTGAAACAGTTCAATATTCGATGAACTGATAGAAACTTAAATAAATAACATCAAATTTTTGACGATTCGTAAAAACCTCAAATTTGAGAAAAACGTATAACGGGGCACAAATCCAGAAAATTGAACTCCACTGGATGAATTTGAATAGGGTTTACAAACTACGATTGTAACCAACAGCTATTACAAATTCTCAACGATGTAGTTCTTCAATCTTCTCTTCGATCTTTAAGGAACTGGCCGCGTCTTTGAGACTTCTTAATCACTCTCTACTAGCCGCGAGAGAATGATGAACGTACGAATGAAATAAAAACATAAATTAACTTTAACAAGGATAAAGTGAACTTCGACCTGTCAAAATAGTTTTGTAGCAGAAGAACTCTCTCAATAGTTATGCATGCAAAAGGGTAGTGACTCAAGACTTTGATGCGCCACATATATAGGAGCAACGACTCCAAAATATTTCTTGCATGCAATTCGAATCACACGGCCCGAAACATTTGCAGCAAACAACCAAGTGAAGAGTAAGAGAGCTAGATAATTATATGAATATCAAAGTCATAAATAACTCTCCCCCTAAACACAATCTCTCCCCCTTTTTCTTACTAAAGAGATGAACCACATGGACGAGTGACCAAGGAAACTAAAATCTCCCTCTTAAGTTATGCTTGCTATGAATGCAAGTAAAATGCAAGTGCACACACACACGATGAATATGGTACTTTACCGGACATCAACCACAAAGAAGAGACATAGCATTTAGTCAAGGTATAACTCATAACTTCACAAACACAAGGACAACAAGCTAAGTTTGCATGTAAGAAATATTTTTGAACATGACAATGTAAACAAGAATGATGATTGGATATTCAAGTATTTGTGGTGATTGTGGGCATACTTCAATGTGAGATTTGTCATCATACTTGATGTCTCACATTTTAGGTCTCACATTTGCTGGCAAAGCATTGAGAAAAACGACATGCTCCGATTTTCTTGGAGCGTCATAGGGTTTCCAACCAAAACCTTTCTAGCGGCGGCGAAAAGCAATGTTCTTCCCCGACCATCCAGTGGTGGGTTATCGGCGGCGGCGGCGGCTCGAAGATGAGAGATCTTCTCAAGCGGTGGCAGCCATAAAAACCTCACCGTTCTAAGCGTTCAGTCGCAGCTCCTCTTTGCGGCTGAGGAGGTGACTAAAGGAGGCAATGGCATCTCAGACATCCGTGCCGAGATCTCGATTCAATCTTCCTCCTTGTCTAAGTTGCAGTGGCTGGAGAGATGAAGAACGCCATGTGTGTTCAAACTTGGTGTAAATCAAGACTATGTGAAAGAAGGATAGCGTTGGCGGCAGTATGGCCGGCGTTTGGAGATTTCTCTAGGCTCCAGAGCGAAGTGAACAAGATGGTAGTGCTTGCTATTGAGTCGGATCCTGTGGCTTAAACCAGAATTTCGAATTCGTGGTTGCCGGATATGGTATCTGTTGCACCACGTGAGGCGAAGATCCTTGTCTATACATGGATGAAGGCTGGCGTGTGCGTGTCAGCAGAAGAGGTGGCGTTTGACCGGAAAAGGCAGAAGATGGCGCCGCTATCGCTGACAGTGCTGCTTTGGTTGGTGACGCTGGCGGTCAACCCTATAATGTCTAAGTTGGGCTGGCTCTCATCTATTGGGCCCAAAATAGTCGGACTAGATTCAGGGTTGGAAAAGAATGTTGGGCTTGCTGCTGATATTCTGATCCCAAGGCCTGCAACTAATGACCCACCCAACAAAGCACCAAAGCCGATCTCGAAGGTGCTTTGCCTTAACACTACTCCAGACCCTTACCTAAAAGGCAAAAACAAAATTTAATAAGTGTTAGCGCATTGATAGCTTAACAAGCTATGCGAGTAAAATGCAGTGAGATGGTCTCATAGGGCTTGAAGTACCATAATTGAGCGTTTTGATTATGGTTTTATGATTATCTAGTATCTTGTAAATGAGCCAAATGACTAATGCAATGACATTGTTGTAATCTCGTCATTCTGGTTTTTGTTTATTACTTAAAAAAATTATTATAGGTCTCACCCTTTCTCCAACAAAAATAAAAAATCTTGTCATAAGTAGAGTCGATCTCCTACATCATTTTATTTATTTTTTGGAAAAAGAAACCTTTACCATTTGGAATTATTCTAGAATACGCCATTGGGTAATGTATCCGCCGTCAAAACGGAAGGATAAAACAGGGATTTCTCCTCTAACGGTGAATTAGTGTTTTACTCTTCTCTGTTTCCTACCAAGGTTGTACACTAACAGAGAAGAGGGGACATCAACAATATATATGGCGCTAGAGAGGGTGCAGAGGGGACATGAGCAGGTATACAATCCTGGTTTGAGAATTTAGAGTGACTGATGTAAAACATGAAATATTATCCGGGATGAATTAGTGTTTCATGTTTCAGATCGGTCACTCTAGATTCTCGAACCAAGGTTGTACACCTGTTAAGCCACTGTCATGTCCCCTCTACAACGTTGCTAGCTTAATGTATATTAATATATATTGTTCATGTCAAAAATACTCATAATAAGAAGTAAATTTTTGCTGATTCTTCTTCAAACTCTGATTCCAGAACCTGGGTTTGCGTAAATGGTTTTCATAATCCTATTTCAATCACTCATCACCAGCCTCGACCCACCTTCTCCTTCATCGATTCGAAAACCTTCCTCGAACTCGAACAACCAACACCACCACAGCACCACTAACCAAATCAGGGAGATTGACATCTGGGAGTGATGTCCTTACAAACTAAGAAGTCATACTCGAATCGAAATCCAAAATTGGCGAATCCTATATAGAGAAGTCTTGGGGATCGACGATCGCCGAGAGGTGCAGATGAAACTTTTTTTTATTTATTTTTTATTTTTTAAACGAATCAAGTCATTTGTACGATTTGTCATAAATGTCCTCATAAGTTTATCTTCAAAGAATACTTTTACTGCTGACGACTGTTAAGTATGCATTTATTGTTGTGGCCTTCTTTTTTTAGAATATGTGGACGTGAACAGGCGCATTTGAATTGAAATAGTCGACGATGACGGACGGTGGGTGTGGGTTTCAGTTTTCAGCTTAACGCACCTATTCAGCTCCGAAAGACGAATCATGATCACAAGGCGACCCGAAAATGTGGTTGGTTCTGCTATGAACCAGAACTCTCAGGGTTTCCTTCGATACAGCCTCGTCCTCTCATTCCTTTCTTTCAGGTTCGCTTTAATTCCCCGCTCTATTAATTAAATCATTCTTGTGTAAATCCAGCATTTTTTGTGATTTCGATAGATTGTAAGTAGTCTCTTCTCTAAGTTTGAAGCCGAGAATGTTCATCTGCCACCATCGCTATTGGCTAGTCAACTGATTGAGTGTGTTTTGGTTCGGATGTCATCTCAACTCTGTCTTTAGGTCTAATGTATAAAACCAAGTTGATGCTTGTCCACTCTTTATCAACAACAATCTGGATGCTTTTCGAGGTAGTTGTAATATACATATACACCAAGCAACCAAAGAGACTCTAAAAATAGATTGACTTATAAAGAGATTAAGATGGTACTGGTATACTTATAAAGACATGGTGTTTCATCCAAACTATACGCAGACGAAAATCCTTTCGAGTCAAATTTTCTCCTACACCCTCAGAAGGACCAGAAAAGTCTACCTATAGCTACGAGTCAAGGAAAGGGGATCAATAACATTTTTCATGGTTGTCATTTAATTGAACTCGAGCTGGACTAGAAAGACTTGACTGTTGTTTGTTTTAACAAATGAAATTTGAGGGACAAAACATCCCAGTGAATGAGTGACAGTATCAGTTTAACCAGACTTGACTAATTATACGTCTATATTGGGTTAGGTGCTAGTTAAGAGGAAGATTCTTTAGTTTGGTGGGGACATTCATATTCTGTATTATATACTTAAGACTCCATATATATACAGTGGACCTTGATCATTTCCAGAATGCAAGACCAAAGCTTTGATAAGATTCTTATATGATGATCAAGAAGAATAGTCATTCCTTTCTCTTCTCATGGATTTTCCTGGCCATGATTAATGCACAAAATACAACAACCCCAGTGAATGTTGGTGTTGTTCTTGACTTTGATTCAGGGGGCGGGACGACTGCAAAGGTGTACTTGAGTTGCATAGAAATGGCCCTCTCAGATATTTATGCATCTCATCCATACTTCAAGACGAGGCTAGTACTACACACAAGGGACTCCAAACGAACTGTTGTTGGTGCGGCTGCCGCAGGTTCTCTCCCTCTTTCTCTCTCATGCTCTGTGCCTCTGTATAATATACATTCTCTTTGAATTTCCTGTCAAATAATTAAAAGCACTTAGGACAGACTAATAATTTCACTGGGCGTTGTCGTAACTGATAAAGCTATATAGAACTGTTTACATTGTAAGGGACATGTTCAATAAAAGTTATAGGAAAACGTACTGGTGTCAAAACATTTAGAGAATTACAGAATTATAGCTGATTGTGTTATGGATATATATATATATGTTTAAATTTTTTAGGAGTTAAGTAGCATAATTGTTCCTTTTTGATCTAGTCTTAAATTCACCGCACAATTCCGTTTAGGGTATATATGATAGAAAGCTATTTTTGTTGAAATAACACCCAAGTCATCAGAAAGTAATGATGGTAGCTTGACACTGGTGCCAACAGATCCTGAAAACCTCATTCTCCTTTTATTAATTCTTGTACTATCCCCCTAAGGTTCTCATTTTTCACCTTGATTTCTTCTTCTCCAGTTCTCTTTCTTCATCTATATGTTCTGATACTATTTGGCGTAAAACTGTTTATGCAAAATTCTTTCTGTCAACATATGATTCAAAGTTTCAGTCTATGAAGCGAAAAAATGTCATTTCTCCAGTCCCCTAATCTACTTTTTATTGGATCTTAGTAACCCCATCATAGTCAAATGACTCAAATCTATATTCAGTGGTAATGGATTAATAAACCGTGTTGATGACTTTGCACATGCCCTGCAATTTACTCTGTTAATGACAGAGTTGAAGCAGGTGACATCATCAGACAGTATCAAACTTGAAGATTTATGATCGATCCCCTATGGATTATCCAACTTCTTTTAACAGTCATGATAACGTTTGAGGAAAATTAATTACTTACATCATTGAATTGTTTGTCAACGAGTATTCTAGGTATTTATTCAGCTGTCTCTCTGTTGCTAGTTACATCTGTATCTTAAATCTCTGATTATGTAGCGCTAACAGTTATAGATATTAGGCTTTGCTTGACTAACTGTTTGTTCATTTAACCAATCTCACTCCATAATGTTCAACATTCACAAAGCTCTGTGATTTCCTGAGTGATTAAATTTCATATCCTATATGTTATCAATTCTTCATTAACGATCATTTGTTAGATATTCTCAAATAATCTTTGCTCTTTTTGATTGAGATAGCTCTGGATCTGATAAAGAATGCAGAAGTTCTAGCAATATTAGGGCCTGCAACATCAATGCAGGCGAGCTTTATTGTTAATTTGGGAGACGAAGCTCATGTGCCCATTTTATCATTCTCTGCATCAACACCTTATCTTAGTTCACTCCGGAGCCCTTACTTTTTCAGAATTACTCAAACTGACTCATACCAAGTGAAAGCCATAAGTGGCATTGTTCACAATTTTGGATGGAGACAAGTAGTACCAATCTACGTGGACAATATGTATGGGGAGGGAATCATACCTTTTCTCATTGATGCCTTGCAAGAGGTTGATGCTCATGTCCCTTACCGTAGTGTCATTCCCCCATCAGCTACCGATGACCAGATTTTAAAAGAGCTTTACAAATTAATGACAATGCAAACTAGAGTCTTCATCGTGCATATGAAGCCGAATCTTTGCTCTAAGCTGTTTGCCAAGGCAAAAGAGATAGGTATGATGAGTAAAGGATATGTTTGGATCCTCACTGATGGGATATCTAATCGTTTAAATTCAATGGATTCTTCAGTCATAACTTCCATGGAAGGTGTGTTAGGTATTCAAACATTCATCCCAAGAACAACAAAACTTGAAGAATTCAAGCTCCGGTGGAAAGGGAAATTCCAACATGACAACCCAACCATTATTGATGTTGAATTGGATGTTTATTCACTTCAGGCTTATGATGCTGCTTTTGCACTAGCCCTGTCAATTGAAAATGTTGGGATCGTTGCAAACTCTGAAATCCACAAGGGTGCTTCCTTCAACTCAACTGACCTTGATACTTATAAGGTCTCTCAGAATGGTCCTAAACTTGCTGAAGCATTATCAATTACTAGATTCAGAGGCATAGCTGGAGACTTCAAGCTTGTAGAAGGGCAACTTCAGTCATCAACTTTGACAATTGTCAATGTAAAAGATGAGGGAGAAAAACCAGTTGCATTTTGGACTCCGGGAAATCAAATGGTAGAAACGTTAAGTGACTCAACAAACACATGCTCCCTTTCAACTAATTCCAAGTGCAATATTGGACCAATTAAATGGCCTGGAAATTCTCTCTCAGTTCCAAGGGGATGGGAGATACCAACAAATAGCAAGAAGTTGAAAATAGGAATTCCTGTTAAGATTGATTTTACTGAATTTGTTAAGATCACGGAAGATCCCAAGACAGGCAGAATGGACGTCACTGGTTTCTGTATTGATGTCTTTAATGCTGCACTGGAAGTATTACCTTATGCTCTTCCTTATGAGTTCATTCCCTTCGCAAACCCCGATGGCACCAGAGCTGGCAATTATAATGATTTGGTTTATCAAGTATATCTTGGGGTAAAACTCTGTCCATCTTTAATCTATCTAATACGATAACTGTTTGTCTTATTCTATTTTCTTCATTCTAAGATGATAATACAGATCTTTTACTTCATTGACAGAATTTTGATGCCGTGGTCGGAGATATAACAATTAGAGCGAATAGGTCCTTGTATGCTGACTTTACACTGCCATACACAGAATCTGGTGTTGTAATGGTGGTGCCAATCATAGACTCAAGGAGAAAGAATGCTTGGGTTTTCTTGAAGCCTTTGACTTGGGACCTGTGGCTTACAACATTTTGTTTCTTCCTATTTACTGGTTTTGTTGTTTGGGTTCTTGAACATCGTATTAATGAAGACTTTCGTGGTCCTCCGTCACATCAAGTTGGGACTAGTGTCTGGTTTTCCTTCTCAACGATGGTTTTCTCACACAGTAATTATCTACCAACTCTCTTTTATTCATTCAGACAAAAAAAAAAACTCTCTTTTATTCATGTTTATATATAACCTATGGCTAGCTATTTAACAGATTTCCTTGGTACCCTTTGCAGAAGAGAATGTGGTTAGCAACTTGGCTAGATTCGTGATGATTATATGGGTATTCGTTGTGCTTATATTGACACAAAGTTACACAGCTAATCTAGCATCATTATTAACAGTTCCACAACTTAAGCCAACTGTTGCTGATATCAAGGATCTATTAAGGAAGGGGGATAATGTAGGGTACTCAAAGAATGCTTATGTTTATGGACTCTTGAAAGAAGTAGGTTTCAATGAATCAAATCTTAAAGGTTTTAGAACTATGGAAGAACTTGATGAAGCTCTTTCGAAAGGGAGTGCAAATGGTGGCGTTGCTGCTTTTGTTGATGAAACCCCCACTATGAATCTTTTTATTGCAAAATACTGTTCTAAATATACCATGATTGGACCCATCTTCAAAACTGAAGGGTTCGGCTTTGTAAGTTCTCTCTCCTCTTAGATGGATTTTCATTATTCAAGGCTTACAATTCCTCAATGCAAGAATCTATCATGTCGACACAAATATATAATTCCTAACGTGGAGTTTTTAATGTATAGGTGTTTCCAAAGCGTTCCCCTCTTATCCCTGATGTTTCACAAGCAATCCTAAACGTGACTGAAGGACAGAAGATGATGGACATTGAATCAAAATGGTTCAAGAAAGAAAGCAATTGTCAAAGCTCCAGCCAACTGGGTTCTAGCAACAGCCTCGGACTTGATAGCTTTTGGGGGTTATTCGTCATTGCTGGAGTGGCTTCAATATTTGCTCTCATCATATTTGTAGCTTCATTTCTTTACGAGAATGGAAACATATTGATGGATCCTGATTCAGAAGCTTTTTTACCGGAAAGGATTGGGGTCTTGTTCAAAATTTTCAATCAGAAAGACCTGAATTCTCGTACATTTAAAGGCAATCAAGCAAGAGTTGACGTAAACGTCTCACCAAATTACAACTGGCCAGAAAGTCCATTTAGCTACAGAAATCACAGTGATGGAAATTCAGAGCATCACACACCGCCTCCAGTTTAAGCATCTCCAGAATCAGTTCTGAGGCTTGGACTTCTATGATTCTCAAGAAATGACACCTTCTGGAACAACGGGAGGAAATGTTAATATTGTGGGAAGATCACAGCATTGATACAGTTTGCCACAGAAATAATATTCAGTACAGTTTTTCAATATTATATGTCAATAGTTGATCTTCCAGAAAGTTATTAGCTTGACTTCATAGCTATATAAATTTGTATATACTTTTTTATTTTGGGACTTCTTCAACTTGAACACTGCTGTCGACATCCTAAAAATTTGAGCAGGGCAGATCACTAGTGTTATATATTCAGAAGACTATAACCAGTCAGTCCTCTAAATATTGCACTGGTATACAAATGAAAGGTTTCACAAAATGTTGTGGTCCAGTTCCTGCTGGTAATTGTAGAATTTCTTGTTTATTCAGAAAGCATCCACAGTTGTAACTTTGGTTTTTTGTGTTTCATTTGACAATAATGCAGTGCTATGTCTGCATGGAGTTAAAAGAGTCTTAAAAGATTGATGTTTTTTTTTTCTTTCACATGGATTTGAACTATTACTTTTAAGGAAGTGAAATTCGCACTCCCTGTTTTACAATCCAGACCCCTACTTATACATTTCTTAATCATAATGTTCAAGCTTACATGTGTATATATATCCTTTTAATCAGAAATGTAATTTCCTATTTCACTGAGATGCAGCTCTGGATGTGATGAAGACTGTACGAGTGCAAGCGACCTTAGGGAATTGATGAAGAATGGAAGTGAGCTAACTTTTCAAGACCAAGCTCAGGTGTGCGTCTATTTTTTTCCGCAACAAGCTCTGCTCTTAATTTACTCAGACTTCCTAGTTAATTTTCTAAATTTTTCATTAAAGACCCATGGAAAGTGAAAGCATAGCTGGTATGATTAACATCTTTAAGAGGGAAACACCAGTGTGCATAAGAGATTGTTATTATTCAGTGATATTTTATATTGTTTGAACAATTTGCAAAGGTTGCAATGTCCCCCTATGGGACTGTCATTTCCAATATCTTGGGAGCTTTACCCCCTTTTTTGAGACATTTATTTTTTTTAGGCATAAGCAAAACCATATTCACATAGGACAGAATTACAAGATATAAGTACGTAATTCAATTAAATATGACAATCCGCAGCCTAATATGAAAGCCAGGAAACAAAAGCACGCTTACTATTAACTTATTGCGCTGCCTGTAAATTTTAAAAAACACCTACTTATATCTGGAAATTGGAAGAAATGGAGAAATCTTCACTTCTCAAATGTAAATTAAAGGTGGCCTCGCTAAAACCTTTTCTGGGTAAAACTCAATGGGACAAAAATCTGAAATGAGGAAAGAGTACCACCTACTAAGAACTACAGCAAAATCCACAGGTCGCGACTGTACTACCAGACCAAACCCAAGAGCATGACATAGTTCTCTTCTAAATCTGTAGTCCTCAAACGTAAGCTAAACCAACTCAGCACCACGCAAGGAGCTTTACAAGTTAATGGCGATGCATTAATCTGTTTTGTTTGGTTAAAGGACCGAAAACCTGTTACAACAGGGATATATGGTGTTAAAAAAAATTGAAGTACTCAAACATCTGAAGTTAATGAATACAATTTAAGCGAACAACAAATGATCATAGTCATCGCTTGATCAATACGGTACAAGTTTGGAAATAAGCAAGACAAGCAGAACTTCTAGGTCACTTGTTGATTTCTTTTCGTTTTAGTGTAATTCTGAAACCAAAAGAAAACGTAGAAAACAAATTTGAACAGCTAAGACTTGACAAAGAAAGCAAGACATTCAAACGAACTTCAACTAGCTTATTTCATTATGGAAAGTCAATTTGTAAATATTGCAAACCGCCGCCCACCTCTCAAAGGCTGCCTCTGTAAACTAACTGCTTGTAGTCAATCACTAAAAAAATATTCCTTGATATGAAAGAAGTGAAGAAGACAAAGCATAAAATTAATTAGACTAAAGAAAGTCAATTTTTTATTTCAAAAAAAAAAAGAAAGTCAATTGTTATAAGGGCCGGAGACGGAGACGGCGACTGCGATGGCCTAACTTGAGTTATGAGGGTGTAAATACGACTAATTTTATTTTTATTGGATAAGAATAAGAAAATAAAGTAAAATCAATAGTCTAATTAATTTGATGATTTTTCATTTGATAGCTAGCCAAATTAACAATCTACTGCATATGCAATCGAATTTAGTCAAGAAATGGCTGAACAATAGATTTTCATTATCATCATCTTTAGACTTGACCATCAGAAGTATGTGCATGTATTTTATAGACCAAATGATACTTTGATTTGTTCAAAGTACACGGAGCTGATTTACCGGAACCAGCAAACACAAATTAGTACAACTCTAGAAGCCAGAAGTTTTGTTCTTTTTATTCCCTGGTTACCATTTTATACAGTAGGACAATCCAATCTTCAAAGTCTATTCTATTTAAAATAACTTTTCAATATAATTATTTATAAAAAGATGCAACTGTGTCCTGTTGTCAGCTAGAAAATATTTTTCATTAGTACAATTAGTTATTTTGTTCAGAGAATAATTTGGTGATACGTCAACTTAATTTTTTATCCTGTTCTCTCTTTTCTCTTTACACCCTTAATAAGCATATGATTAAGCTGCGGTTACATAGCTGTTGCCCTTTGCCACTCTTAAAATATTCATACAACAGCGTCTCTAATGAACTGTTTATGAAAGAAATCACTAGTGCTCTTTCAGATTCTCATATCATATCCATATAAATCTATATGACCATAACATCGGGACTTAAAACAAGATCAGATCTATTGAGCAGCTTCTAAAAGATTCGAATATGATAAACAAGAACCTCGCCAATCTTACTCTCCTTGTTTTCATTTGTTTCTTCTTTGTTTCATCAAGAATTGGCTTGGCCATGGCAGGAAACAAAACCATCCCCGTCAATGTGGGGGTTGTTCTTGATGATCTTGATTCGATGGAAGGGAAGGCTTGGTTGAGCAGTATTGAAATGGCCCTTTCAGATTTCTACGCTTCTCATTCTCACTACAAGACCAGGCTGGTTTTGAATGTAAGGGACTCCAATGAAAACGTTGTGGGGGCAGCTGCTGCAGGTTCTCTCATCTCATTTTAACTTCTTCACGAGTTTCTAGCTCTAATTATCATCTCCCTTCTGTTTTTTTTTTTTGGGGTCAAATAACATCCCCCTCACAATTTCTTTTCGACTGCAAAAAATAAAAATAACTGCATCAAACACTTGAGATAATTTGTATATCACTTAGAAATAGCAAATGAAATTTAGGGAAAGGTGAAAATTAGTGATCGTTTATATATATAACTTAATTGAGATATATAGAAACGGCATGTTATGCGTAGGGGAAAACTGTCATTGTATATGTGGTAACGCATCATATTAGGTGCTCAGCAAAGATGGTTCTTGAATTTGATACACTCAAGTTAAGATAAAAATAATTTTGAAGGAAATATATGCTACATGGTCTTGCTGCCTTAAACATCTATCTATACTGTTGCTTACACATGAACTGCAGATAAAAACAAAACAAAAAACAAAAAACCACAAGGGGTTGGATTTCAGATACGTTTTTTTTTTTCTTTTATTTTATTTATTCAATTTTTCTCTAGATAGATTCATTACCAATTACTGTAGATGATTAGAGATATTGAATTGCCTTTTTCCCTAGCATGTTTGGACCACCAGTATAGCATATGAGGAATATCCCCTATATCTAATTGTATAATTAATTAGCTATATAGTAGTCCTTAAGCAGAATTGAATCTTATCAAGTATAAAACATGATCATCTGTCTTTTTACTGGACACAACTTTAGATCTGATCAAGAATGCACAAGTGCAAGCAATATTAGGGCCAGTGACATCAATGGAGGCAAACTTTGTTATCAACCTGGGAGACCAAGCCCATGTACCTATTATATCATTTTCAGCAACAAGCCCTTCTCTCACTTCCCTCCGGAGCTCCTACTTTTTCCGATTCACACAAAATGACTCAACCCAAGTGAAAGCCATAAGTGCTATTGTAAAAGGTTTTGGGTGGAGACAAGTTGTGCTTGTCTATATAGACAATGATTTTGGGGAGGGTGTCATGTCATATTTAACCGATGCTTTACAAGAGGTTGATGCTCTTGTTCCCTACCGGAGTGCCATTTCCCCATCAGCCACAGATAGTCAAATTCTTGAAGAACTTTACAAGTTGATGGCCATGCAGACTAGAGTCTTCATAGTCCACATGACTTCTGATCTATCATCTAGGCTGTTTACCAAAGCTAAAGAGATTGGAATGATGAGCGAAGGATATGCATGGCTGACCACTAATGAGATACCGAACAGTTTAAAGTCGATGAAGTCCTCAGTAATCCATTCGATGCGTGGTTTACTGGGTGTACAAACTTATGTTCCAATAACAAGTGAGCTCGAAGAATTCAACAAAAGGTGGAAACAACAATTTCAAAAAGAGAATCCAGCCATAATTGATGCTGATTATGAAGTTTTTGGATTATGGGCTTATGATGCTACAGTTGCACTAGCCATGGCAGTTGAAACAGTTGGGATTTCTAACTCTGGGTTCAAAAACTCAAATGCTTCCTCCAAGTCAACAGATCTTGATACTCTTAAGGTCTCTCAATATGGTCCAAAACTTGCTAGAGCATTATCAAGTACAAGATTCAATGGCATAGCAGGAGATGTTAGGCTCATTGATGGGCAGCTACAATCATCCACTTTTAAGATAGTCAATATAATTGGCGATGTAGCAAGAGGAATTGGATTTTGGACGTTACAAAATGGAATCAAGAAAAGGTTGGGTCAACGTCAATCCTCTGCAAACTGTTCAACATTCAACTGCAATCTTGGCTCAATTATATGGCCGGGAGATTCCTTCTCTGTTCCCAAGGGATGGGAGATTCCGACAAACGGCAAGAAGTTGAGAATAGGAGTTCCGATGAAGGGTGGCTTTACTGAGTTTGTTAAGGTAACCAAAGAGCCAAGTACCAACAGAACAAATATCGTTGGCTTTAGTATTGACGTGTTCAAGGCTGCGGTGGAAATGCTACCATTTGCTCTCCCTTATGAGTTGATACCCTTCGCAAAGCCTGATGGCACCAGTGCTGGCACTTACAATGATTTAGTCTATCAAGTATTTCTTGAGGTAAAATTCTTTAGGTTTATTAAATTTGTAAAACAATTTTCTTTTCTCACTAGATTTTATAATTACTAGACTAGGACATAAAGATATGCGTTTGCTTGACAGAAATTTGATGCTGTGGTGGGGGATACGACAATCCGAGCAAATAGATCCTTGTATGTGGACTTTTCAATGCCTTATACAGAATCTGGTATTGTGATGGTTGTGCCAACAGTAGACAATAGAAGTAAAAATGCATGGGCTTTCTTGAAACCTTTGACATGGGACCTTTGGCTCACCATTTCCTGTTTCTTGGTCTTTATTGGTTTTGTGGTGTGGGTTCTTGAACATCGAATTAATGACGATTTTCGTGGCCCTCCCCTACATCAAATTGGCACCAGCATCTGGTTCTCTTTCTCCACAATGGTTTTTGCACAGAGTAACTATTTTTCTCTCTCTGAAATATCCGTCGTCTTCTGTTCGTTCTTTTGTTTTCTATCATGCAACTATGGATGTGTTTTTGTCGATTTTAACATATTTATTACAGGGGAGAAAGTGGTCAGTAACTTGGCCAGATTCGTGATGATAATATGGGTATTTGTGATGCTAATCCTGACACAAAGTTACACTGCTAGTTTAGCATCACTATTAACTGTCCAACAACTCCACCCTATTGTCACCGATATAAAGGATCTGTTAAGGAATGGGGATACTGTCGGATATGCAGAGAATTCATACACTTATGATGTCTTGAGAGAAGTAGGTTTTGATGATTCAAAGCTGAAGGAGTTCAAATCTACAGAAGATTTGGATGCTCTTCTTTCAAAAGGAAGTGCAAATGGTGGGATTGCTGCTGCAATTGATGAAATACCCAACATGAAGCTTTTTCTTGGAAAATATTGTTCCAAATATACAATGATCGGACCCATCTTCAAAACGGATGGGTTTGCCTTTGTAAGATCTCATTCTAAACTCTACTCTTCATTTTAAACTTATGCGTTTCTCATTATTGGTAATTTGATGAGCTTATTGCTTCACAGGTCTTTCCAAAACGCTCCCCTCTTATACCAGATATTTCGCATGCCGTTCTAAGCGTGACCGAAGGAGAGAAGATACTTGACTTTGAAAATAAATGGTTCATGAAAGATAGTAACTGTGAAGACTTGAGTGCCCCAAAAGTATCTAGCTATAGTCTTGGCCTTGAGAGCTTTTGGGGCCTATTCCTCATTTCCGGGGTGGCTTCGATAATTGCTCTTATGATTTTTGTTGCTTCGTTCACGTACAGGCATAGACACATCTTGGTGCACCCTGATACAAGAGTATCGACATGGGGAAGGATTCAGGTCATGTTCAAAATTTTCAATGAAAAAGACCTTGAGTCTCATACTTTCAAAAGTAGTTCATCACATGATTCAGTTAAGGCGTCACCAAACAACTTCCCAGACAGTCCATTCAGCTATACTACAAAGCAGACTGATAGGAACCTTGTGTTCTATGGAGAGCGACAAACACCATCAACGGGTCAAGCGTCTCCTGACGTAAATTTTGAGGAGCTTTCTTTTGCAATGCCAGAAGCATAAAGCACTGCTTCTCAACAATACCTCAGTATAGTGATTTCACCACTTGTACACAATTGTATCCGTTTTTGTTAGATCAATTACAGCATTCATTATTACATCCGTGAATTATTGCTAATTTGATGAGGTTAGAGCATCTCCAACAGTTTCTCTAAAATTTCTCTAAAATAAGGAAGCAAAAGCTAAAATCTCCAAAAAAATTATGATCAAAATCCAGCAGCTTCTCCATTTTGGAGATTTCGGTATTTAATACAACAATAAAATATAATATATCATCATTAATTATAACAAAAAAGCATTATATATTTCATTGTAACAATAAACTACCCAATAAAATATTTTATTGTTATCTTAAATTCATTGGAGCACGTGAAGAATTTAATTTTGGAGAAGGAATGCTTTGCTGCAAATTTGGGGAATGAATGCTTCTTTTTCTTCTTTATCTCCATTTTGGGGTATGAGATTGAGAAACTGTTGGACCTAAAAACAGCTCTATATTCCTCAAAATTGAGAAGTTCAAAAAAATGGGGAAATTGTTGGAGATGCTAGTATGGTCTTTCCAAAATGTTCCCCTCTTATGTGAGTAGCTAACCACATTAATTAATCTAAACCCTTTGATCCAGCTAATGCTTATTTAAATGTGGTTAGATAGTGTTGATACCCAAAAAATCATGCGATCTATTAATACTTCGTCACATAATAATTTCATGCAATCTTAGGTTAAATCCTTAATTTAACCTAAGCGAACATACCCATGCATTCATACGAGCCCAAGCCGCATACACGCATCATTTGGGCTTGTAGAAGTGGGTATGGTGTGGATGGTTACGGAGGTACATAACGCTCGTCCGCCGGTTTAATGTTGTTAAGAAGTTTTGGTCTTGGGCCCGAAACTCAAGCCCAACGACTTAAGTCGGCGACGAATAGGTAAAGAATCAAACGTGAGAATTGGACTGCTCATCTTTTAAACCCGAAACACATTTGAATCTGAAACCCAACACCCTTTTTATTTCTCTTTTAGGAAAAGCCCAAACTCTCTTTTCCTTTAGGAAAAGCCCAACACCCTTTTTACTTCTCTTTTAGAAAATGCCCAAACTCTCCCCAATCCTTTTCCTTTCTTCTTTGCCGACTACACAGTCAGCCATTTGATCTCTTCCTCGCAGCAGTACGACGACAAGCTTTGTCCAGCAGAAAAGTGTCATCCACTCCCAATTTGAGGAAGAAGATGGTCAGTGACTGGTTCCAAGGCAGCTCTTTCATCCTTGGATGACGAGATTATCGGATTCAAGTTACTTGATCTGTCTTGTTCCAGATTTTCCATCTCTGCAGCCGTCCTCGCAGCCTCCCTGCAGTGAGTCGTCTCTTCCATCTTTCAAGGTCAATTTCTCTCTGCCAACTCTTGAAACAAAGATCATGTACTTGAGAAGAACAATCCTTTTACACAGTGGATTCGGCCTCGCAACCCATCGCAAAACCATCCAATTCGATTCTATAAAAGGGAGGTTTGGGGAGCTATAGAGAGCATCAAGCAACCAACCCAGAAAAATCCCTAAAGCACTCCAGCCTTCATGCTTTCAAACCTTCAAGACAACCCCCCCCCCCCCCTCTCTAGCCATATCTTCCAGTCCCTGCCTTTGAAACCTAGGTCCTTCTCCAGAAATCTAACTTCAAAACTCAGTCCAATTTTCACCATTGTAGCGTGCCTTCAGCTCCTACGCTAGCTCATGCTACAAGTCTCTCCTTGATCTTGAAACACGCACAAGGTTAATTCGATAATCCAATTCTTTAAGTTAACTTTGACTTAGTTATTTCCAAATAAAAAAGAACCCTCACAGATAGTTTCTATTCATACCTTTAAAATTGGCACTTGAACCTCTTTTTTTTCTCAAGTGTTTGTTTATTTTATCAACTCATATCAAATTACCAATAAAGACACACTAAAAATTTCTTATCATTTCCACATACAATTAATACACCTTCAATATAGATTAAGATTTTATATAGTTATGAAACTGATACATGGTTTCATATAAATATGGGTTCGTAAAAAAGTAAATTAAATTGGATTCAAAAGCAAACAAATGATGTATCTCAAAAGAAAAAATAAACATAGCAGAGAGAAGATGATGCGATTTTTGTTTAAGAAGATGAAACGAACAGTAAGAAACAACTATAAATTTTGATTATTCTGATAAGATTTAAGATCTAAATATATAAATCACTTGAAAACTTTTGTTTTATTTTTTTATTTTTTCTAGAAAACCTTCAAATTTTTTTATCGAATTGAATTTCGTTTCATTAGTGGTTTGCTTTTTATTGGATAATGGATATTTTTAGAAAATGGGGGAGGTGCAAATACTATTTTAGCTTATCATAAAAGTATATTAGACTATTAAGTATAGAGGTTAAGTAACATTTTTAGAGGTATAGAATAAGATTTCAGTCGTTTGTTTGATAAAAAATAAATAAATAAATAAACTACCCTTCTTCCTTTCTTTACACGCTCACTTTTCATTTCGAGACATTCTATAGAGTTGAACTCTTGATTTATCAGCGTAACCAAGCCGGTGTTGAAGTCTCAGATAAGCCTCCAAATAATGACACCCAGTCCTGTTTCAGAGCTCATGTGGTCTCCTTTTGTAGTAACGCGCAAGTCCTGGGGGTGAGAACTTTGGCATCTTCCAAGTCATTCTTGTTTGTCAAAATATCTCTGCCTTTCCTGGTGCTTTCCTTTGATCAATTATATATGCTGTTTGAGAACAGAGGAAGTCATAACCTCAGATCCATAACGAAATTCAAAGTCCAAGGACAGGGCCAGTACTCCATTACTCCATTAGGGCTTTCAAATAAGTGGTATTGCACCTTCCAGGTGCTTGATGAAATGGCTGACCCATAAATCACTCTTGCATTTTTCAGGTTGGGTATGCAGTTTAATTTAATATGAGTCTAGTCTTCCCTTTTTTAGTCATATATATAATTTGTGTATGTAAATGTATGCATTGACTCAATATATATCCAGGAAACAAAAGGGTACGAAGACAACCATTTCTTGCAGATAAAGAGGCTACCTTGATTGGAATATTGATTTCTTGTGAAGTAATTGAGGGCTATTCATAACAGGAAGTCAGATGTTTTGTTTGGTTTTGTTCCATATCTTCAATTTAGATAGCTAGTCATCCTTGTGTGGTCCTTACATTTTTGTTTTTTTCATCTCTTCATAATGTTTAGTTAGACTCGCATCGAATCAGGCCATGTAATATAGCTCCTTAAGTATGTCCATTTGTTAATAGCAGTCAAATAATGATGGACAAGACCATAACAACAATGCAGGTTCCTAACTGGCATAAATCTGATTTCATTTCCCTATAAGAACAATCTATAGAAATCCTCCTCACAAGAAAATATGGTATATAACTTCAACAGGGTTTGAAGAGGACCAGTTGTATTGCTAATTTTTGTTTTCCAAGGTAAACTCTGTTGAATCCTTTTATGGACACATAGGGAGAACTACGATTTTGGCTCTTTCTTACGCTCTCTTTTCTGTTTCTGCAGTTATTTCCATCATTGCTTATATACATAGCATGGGGTAATAAGGGTTAATTATGTGCTTCAAATACAAAGATTGAAAACCATGGAAAAGATGAAACGTACTTAGCACACATACACCTCCCAGTACATACTGATTGATGAGCAATGTTGACTAGTGCTTATATCAATTATATGTATACTTTGATTTTATCAAAGGTATTGACTTTTTCCTGCTGCCGAATGGTATAAGCTTGTAGTTGATACGACATAAGACCATTAGACAAATGAATCTTTAATGTTTGATATTTCAGAGTCATCCCATTTCTGGGAAATAGCATACATCTTTACCAGGAAGGCTCCATGCCATGTTACATCAATGAATGAGCCAAACATCGATATTTGTTGGGACATAGCACTAGGCAAAACACTGAAGTCTTCTTCTTTTATTTATTGTGGAGTATCCTTCTGACTGCTCAATGTCCTGAATGAACTGCTAAAACCATACAAGGAGATTGAAGCATGATATTCAAGAGTTGTAGAAGCCTGGTTTTTGTCTCTCTTATGCTGTAGTAGTAACTCTTTCTGATCTGGGCCATGGCAGCACCTGTCAATGTTCATGTGGTTCTTGACTTTGATACGCAGTGTAGGAAGATGGACTGAGTTGCATCAACATTGTTCTCTTGGATCTCTATACCTCTTATTTATATAGGCTTCATCTTCAAGCCAGAGGGACTTCTCCATACAGTGCGCTACTGCAGGTTCCAACTCTATCTGATCTTACGTGTGTATGTGTGTGTATCTGTTTGTTTTTTTTTATTTATTTAACTTTGTCTTTCCAACCTTTGTTTGAATTTTATCAAAGAATTTGGACTGGAAAATAGCTTTTTTACCATTCACTTTTTCTGGTATATACTTATGGACTCTTTAGGTGTTTATGATCTGGTTTGCTTCTATTTGATAAAGTAGTTTGGGGTTCACATCCAAAACCAATCGGCAATGGATGGAGAGGCCCAAACCTTTATTAACCCACATGCAAGGTCTCATATTCCCGATGTGGGATTGATATCTCAACACTATTCATTATTTACGTGCTAAATAAAACACACCAATACACAACACAAATGTATTTGCTAATTGAGTACCTCAGCTACCAAGCTTGTACTCTTGACTTCACTAATTTATTTGACTAATTTGAGCTTTTGCAAAAGTTGTCAAAAATTTAAACAAGAATTTTGAATCATAAGTTCAATATATTATAAATTTATAAATCCTTATATTTGTCTCAAAAATAACTGAGGTAAAAAGTCTGTGTCCTTATTGATATAATAGTCTATTACTGTAAAATGATACTTTTGATAATTGACTAAAAGTTTTGTCATAACCATGCATTTTCCAACATTACTACTTATAAAGGTTAATACAGAAGATTAATATTGTGACAAATGCCATCATAATAACCGTAATTTAGTTTAGAGCTTCTTGTCGTAGTTTAGAACTGTATTGTTTACACCACAGTGCCACACCAAAGAAATCCCTGATCTACTCCAAAAAACAAAAACAAAACAAAACAAAAAAAATCCCTTGGTACGCTTGTTTACTCAAGATCAATTTCTCTAGTTTACTCACTATAACTGGACTCAAATCACCATGCTCGACCAAAGTAAATAGACCCAAAATCAATATGCAACTAAAATATGATTTTTCTACTATAAATCAAAGTGTATTTCAGTATGGACTGAAAAGCTGGAGGGACCAGCACCCTTGGTACAAAGGTAGAAGATTCCAGTTTTTTCCCCCATATATATTGAAAAACAAAAACAAAAACAAAACAAAACAAAACAAAAATCCCTGATTGAAATTTGATTGAAAAACACATGCACTTCTATTCGCAGTGATGATGTAGCCACTAATCACCTAATTTGGATTGTTTTAGGAACTATGACTACATGCATCGAACTAAGCAGACGGATATCTTTTCTTTCTGAATATAGGATAGGCCAATGGTAGCGGTACCAGATAGGAGATTGACCTATATATAAACAACAGCTTCCAAATTCTTATGCCATAACCATCTTCAGAAGAGTCAAATATGATTAACAAAGTAAAGTACCCTTCCAGCGTTGGAAAGCTTGCTCTGAGTTCTATCTTTATCTTGTTTCTTTCATCATGGATTTCCTTGGCTATGCCACAAAACCAAACCATCATCCGAGTGAATGTTGGAGTTATTCTGGATGACCATACACATTCAGGGGCTCAGCAAATTTGGTTGAGGTGCATAAAAATGGCTCTCTCTGACTTCTATGTTTCGAATGCTCATTACAAGACTCGGCTGGTCTTGAAAGTTAGGGACTCTAAACGAAATGTTGTTCATGCAGCTGCCGCAGGTAACTACAATATCTACTGTTATATCCGTGTAAATATATATTTTTCCTTCTTTCTTTAATGATAAATATCTCTAGTTATGTATATTGATAAATGAATGATACACTTTTTCAATTATGTATCAATCTTTGTGTTAATTAGTTTTATAAATATTACTTTGATCTGAAATTATATATTTTTTGATTGGACACAGCTCTTGATTTGATTAAGAATGAAAAAGTTCGAGCCATCATTGGACCAGTGACGACTATGGACACAAGCTTTGTTATTAATCTCGGAAACGAAGCTCATGTGCCCATCATATCTTTTTCTGCAACAAGCCCTTCTCTTACATCAATCCAGAGCTCCTACTTTTTCCAGCTTGCACAAATTGATTCAACCCAAGTGAAAGCTATAAGTTCCATTGTAAAAGCTTTTGGGTGGAGACAAGTTGTGCCGATCTACATAGACACCTCATATGGCGAGGCATTCATACCATACTTAGCTGATGCCTTGGAAGAAATCGGTGCCCGTGTCACTTACCGGAGTGTTCTTTCCCCGTCTGCAACAGATGATCAAATTGAAAAGGAGCTTTACAAGTTAATGACGATGCAAACTAGAGTTTTTGTTGTCCACATGACAACCCCACTATGCTCTAAGGTACTTGACAAGGCAAAAGCAATTGGAATGATGAGCCAGGGATATGTTTGGATCACGACCAGTGGGATAACTAACAGATTAAAGATGATGGACGACTTTTCATTCCTCAATTCCATGGACGGAGTAATTGGTGTCGAAACCTATGTCCCAGTAACAAAAGAACATCAAGGGTTTACGCAGCGGTGGCATCTGCAGTTCCTAAAAGACACTCCAGCCAACGGTTTTTCTGCTAACTTGGATGTTTTTGCCCTATGGGCTTACGATGCTGCTCATGCACTGGCCATAGCAATTGAAAAAGTAACTTGGAGTACAAGTAACATTGGTTTCCAAAAGTCAGATACTGCTACCAACAACTTGACAGATCTTGAAAGTTTTGCAGTCTCTCAATATGGTCCAGAACTATGTGAAGCGCTCTCAAGTACTAGATTTCATGGCATTGCTGGAGAATTTAGAGTTGTTGATAGGCGACTTCAATCCTCAAATTTTAAGATTGTTAACATAAATGGTGGTGCAGCACGAACAATTGGATTTTGGACACCAGAAAATGGACTACGGAAAAAGTTGGGCTCCTCAGCAAGTAAAAGTTCAATCTCCAATGGTGATTTGGGACCCATGATATGGCCAGGAGATACTCTCTCTGTTCCAAAGGGATGGGAAATCCCAACAAATGAAAAAAAGTTGAGGATTGCTGTTCCTCAAAAAGTTGGTTTTACTGAGTTCGTAAAGATCACAAAAGATCCAAGCACCAACATAACGGATGTCTCTGGGTTCAGTATTGATGTCTTTGAGGCTGCACTGCAGATATTGCCATATGCTCTTACCTACGAATTCATTCCCTTTGTGAAGGCTGATGGCACCCCTGCTGGCAATAACAATGATTTGTGCTATCAAGTTTCTATTGGGGTAAAAATTATCTTATCTTAAAGCTTTGACATAATTTGCGGTGGTTCATGATCATATATATACTTGATAGAAATTGTTAACACAGGATTTTATTTCATTGCTGGGAATTAATAACTATAATCTTTATATGACAGAATTTTGATGCTATAGTGGGAGATACAACAATTACAGCAAATAGGTCATTGTATGTGGACTTTACCATGCCATATACAGAAGCTGCTATATTCATGGTTGTGCCGGTGAGAGATAGCAATAGAAAGAGTGCATGGGCTTTCTTGAAGCCATGGAGATGGGAACTTTGGTTTGCAACTGCTTGTTTCTTCCTCTTCATTGGTTTTGTTGTTTGGCTTCTTGAACATCGAATTAATAAACACTTTCGGGGCCCTCCCTCGCATCAAGTTGGTACCAGTATATGGTTTTCTTTCTCCACCATGGTTTTTGCTCAGAGTAAGTTATTTTTCGCATTCAGATCTTAATTTATAGCTGAACTAGTGCTTCAACCTCTATATGGTTTACAGTTTTTCTTTTTAAAGCAAATAACCATTTCCTTCTGCATTGCATAGCAGCTGCAAGAGTTGTTAGCAACTGGGCTAGAGTTGTGATGATTATCTGGATATTTGTTCTACTAGTACTGACAATAAATTACACGGCCAGTCTAACTTCACTATATACCGTGAAGAAACTCGAGCCAACTTTTACTGATTTTAAATATCTATTAAAGAAAGGACAGAAAGTTGGCCATGTAAGGAATTATGTTGGTGACATGTTGAAGAAAATAGGTTTTGATGATTCAAAGCTTGTGCGTTTTACAACTGTAGAAGAAATTGATGACGCCCTTTCAAAAGGGAGTGCAAATGGTGGAGTGGCTGGTGTTCTTGATGAAACTCCCAACCTGAAGCTCTTTCTTGCAAAGTACTGCAACAAGTATAAGATGGTTGGACCCTTCTTTAGAACTGATGGCTTTGCCTTTGTAAGATTTTTCCTCTCTTTGCTGGACATGTATGCACTTTCCTTTTCTCTGCTATTAAAACTAAAACAATTCACAGAAAAGTTTGGTGGTTGACAACATATTATGAAGTGACCTTGACCGTAGTTCTTGAAAAGGATCAGCCACATTGAACATCGTTTAACCATTTGACTATTGAATTATAAGAATTGTTAATTAATTTTGATGTTCTGGTTTTGCAGGCATTTCCAAAAGGTTCCCCTCTTCTACAGGATGTTTCACAGGCAGTCCTTAATGTGACCGGGGGAGAGAAGATCATGAAAATTGAAAATAAATGGTTCAAGAAAGAAAGCAGCTGTCAAGACTTGACTACCCCAAACATCCATAGCAATCGTCTTGGTGTTGATAGCTTTTTGGTCTTATTTCTCATTGTGGCGGGTGCTTCAATACTCGCTCTGATAATATTTGTAGTCTCATTTGTTTACAGGCATAAGGATATCTGGACTTCGGAAGCCTCTATTTGGAGTAAGATTCAGAAGATGTTAGTTATTTTCAATGAAAAAGACCTGAGCTGCCATACTTTTAACATCAATGAAAAGGAAGATGAAATGACTTCCTTTCCTAACTACTCCCCAGAAAGTTCCGTGCACCAGAATTTGTACCAGGGAAATTCAAATTCTTTAACTTCTGGTTTTGGAGAGCCACAAGAAAGCTCAACTGATCATGCATCTCCATGACTGAGCTGCTGCAACTCTCGAATTTATTATCACAGTTCAAAAAATCAAGAACTACAGTCAAGTTAATGCTGCCTGTTCTGTAAGATATGATATTTGTGTATATTTGTCTAGTTATATATAAGATGTTTTGTTGTGTTACATATCTATGAATCTGATATCTGGGGAAATGTTGTACGTACTATATTTAAAAACAAACTGGAATGAGAGATGCTGGTATAGCAACTCCAGAATTTTCATTGTGCACATAACAATTGATCTGTCGCTACTCACCAAAGTGGAAGAGACAGGGATATGATCGAATGTTCGAATGTGATGTCCGGTCAACGACTAATGAGGTAACTAGTAGTTTAAAGTCTCAAAATTCTTCAGTCATCAATTCCATGCTAATGTGAGTATTGAATTGGACGATTTTGGACTATGGTCTTATGGTTATGAATCATGACGTTGTTTTTGGAGTATGGTTGTGGCAACTGAACGAGTACATCAGACTATGATCTTATGACCAATGTTTTAAAAAGCGCGCCTTCGAAATTTTCTGATTAATGTTGGTGTTGGTGTACATACAGAGATCTTGGAAGTTTTCTGATTAATTAGTCCCATACGGTCCAAAAGTTAGCAAAGCCCTGTCAACTAGAAGAACTGATGGTGTTACTGGACATTACGGCCTTGTGGACGAACAACGTCAACCAACTTTTCAGATCATCAAATGTTAAATAGCAAGAACAATTGTATTTGGACACTGGAAAATAGACTTGTGAAAACACTGAACTCGACAGCAAACTCATTTACTATCAGAATTGGGTAAATGTGTATCTATATTTAGGGAAAAGGCTTTGTTTGCTCTTTAATTTGAATATGCTTTTGATTCTTTATACTTCACCGCGTGTATCATGTCCATATATAAATTTAACAATGATTTTCTCTCTAATCCAATCTTCTAAATAATGCATCCAGTGATTATGGTTTCAAACAGTTTGCAATCTAATTAGAACCTTGTATGAGGTTGAATCGGTTTGTATATGTTTGCTTTATAATCAGTTGCAATTTTTTTTTTTTTTGAAAGGGGGTTTGGAACCTAGCTTATCCGGGAGGCTCGGCCTAAACCCTCTAAGAAGCTGCAATTATGTTCATAGAGGAGTTAATAATCCAACTAAAAGTTTTTCTTTGCTACAAAATAAAAATAAAATAAAAGGTAATGCATATATAGTTTAAGAGTTACCACATGATTATTATGAAAGTGAACATTCATGTAAAGAGATACAGGTACACCATGTGATTACTGTACTTCTGTCTGACCACAAATACATCCTTAATACTGGGAAAATCAACACACACTAGTACTTCCAATTATTGCACAAATTTACACTCTGCCTGCTTAATTTGTCTAGTTCTTGTACACAAATTGAAGGAAATGTTTGTTTCATGAACATTTCATATGAAAGCGCTTAGGCCGCCCCCTTCTGCTAGATATGCATTTTACTGTAACTGCGCCATCTCTATCAGTTCTGTAAGATTGAGTTTGACTTGATTCAATTTGATAGCTGAATGGTGACTCAACCATGCTAATGCAGTTGCAATCTGTTGAAAAATTGGAGGCAGCATTAATCAATGAATCAAACAAACAATGAGCTCTCTCTCTCTCTCATATTTTCTTTTTACTAGGTAGGGTTTTGGATTAGAACTCAAAATAGTGAGTATTCAAAAGATACGTACCCCAGTTTGATTGCATTTGCTGGAGCATTATTGTTCTGAGGCTGATCAGTTTGATTATGTGGCTGGCTTAGCTGGAGATGGATGGGTGCATGCAACTGAAATCCATTAGTAATGGTAAAAGGGGGTTCAGATTCTCTGTGTTCTTCATTCACATCCCTTGTTCCATAGGCCTACAAGTGAAAACTTTTTAGCCTTTACAAGAGAAGAAAATCAAGAAATCAACACTTTCCATAATGTTAATATACAGGTTTTATTTATTTTTTTGATCAGGTAACCAACTCAAATACTTACAATCTTCCACTTACTAAGAGAAGACTATGCCGCTAAACCAAATGATATTGGATGCTAACGTAATATATAGTTATTAACATTATGGTTTTGCTCTGAGTATTTCTAAAATTGAAAAGAATGAAAATTAAGTAGCGGGAAAGAGGAAGGAAAATGAATTGTGTTTATACAATACCTTTCTTTGGAGTTCGGCATTCTCTTTACCTATGAAGTCTAGCTTCTTATACAGTTCTATGTTCTCTTGATGTATGAGATTTCCCTGAAACAAACTGGCAAATTTTAGAAAAATAAGCATGGATTAGGCACCATTAACATTATTTCATTAAGAAAATGGGATAAATTATTGGTTAACCTTCTGGTTCAGGTCTTTTATTTCTTCATGTAATAGCTGATCCTGTAGAAAAATTAATTTGTAAATGATTGTTAATTAGTTATACATGTGCTAACCATATATAAAGGATCATGATCTGAAATTATGATATTGTCTAATCAGATATAAGCTATGGTACCTTTTTCAACCGGACACCTTTCAAACTCATGTCCAGTTTGCTTTCCAGGTTCTGTAGATCTTTGGCGCTCAATCCAGATAGTTCTTCACCCATCAATTGCCTAAATATTTCACAAAACATGTGCAGGTATGCTCTCAAGGTTCTCATACATTAACTGACTAAACCATCATCTTGAGTGTCAAAGGAAGCAATTATTAGCAGTATTATTTAAGTGATCTCCATAAACTGAATGTTTATGGATTCTCTTCTTTGTCAAAATTTGAGGGTTTGGGTTACTGTTTTCGGTACGGGACTGTTCCAGCTGGTGATGCAGATGAACTATAATGTTAGTATGCTTGCTGTTCTTGGATATTCGAACGATGAATGCCAAAAATCAGACACCTCCCTCCCTTCCAGAAAATATCACTAAAGGCTCAAGTCCTCAAGATGTCTACACATACAATTTTTTTTTCACCACATGGCAATATTCTGAACCATTGAAGACTTGAGCATTCCACCTTCATAGGTAAAGAGAATGCCTTTCTTTGGTGCACTAGCTCATATTATCAAGTTTACAGTTCTGAAGCATTGAATTGTGTTTAGACAATACCATTCTTTGGAGTTCGGCATTCTCTTTACCTATGAAGTCTAGCTTCTTAATGCTTCTTTTACTTTTTTTGGTTGATATTTGTGCATGTATGTTCCAAAAAAATGCAGGTTGTTTGACTTCTTTTAAGTTTTTATATGGGCTGGTGCTTATATATCTCTTTATTTTATAAATCCTTTACCTATCCTATGTGAAAAGAAAGAAAATGTCTGGGCTGTAGCCCAGAGAGGACTCTACTATCAGACTACATATATAGTGTCCAGTGGTAACGTTACAGTACTGGTACACATAGTTCCCTATTTAGTATTTACTCATACTTCAACTTAATTTCTACAAAACCATGCCATGACGCAAACCCTATGAGAGCAACAAACCACCTCCCCTACCCCGGCCCATCCCATATTTTATCTTCACAGCCAGATCTAGGTTCATCAACAGGCTATAGATCATGCAGCTAGTTCCTAGGAAGGTTTCCTAAATCTGTTTTTTCTATCTCTTAGATAGTATAGCAATACATGCATTCAGGATAACCAATGGATCCAATAAGGAACCACATTTAACCTATTGAAGTATTGAACCGGTCAGCAGAAATAAGATTCTTACAGTCCCTATTTTCGTCGGCTAAAGCCTTTTTTCTGGTAGTGTTTACAATCGGCAATCCATGTTTTTCTGTTTTAATAACTTAAATTTGGTCTTTTAGTAACTTAAAAGTTGTCATTTTATAAGAATTTCAACCCCAAAAAGAAAGAATGATTTTGAATTGCAAATTAGGGAGTGTCAATTTCATTCTTCTTATGAAAACTTCAATAAGCAACAGGTCGGAAATTATATTATTCAATTTAAAAAAATAAAAAAAAGTAGTTCAAATCAAACTCCTAGGTTTTAGTTGAGTGTTCATTATCTAGGATGTGATGATTGTACCTGTGAGATTCTTGCAAGTACTGCAATTGTTGCCTCAAGCTTGCTGCTTCCCTTTGCCAAAACTAGCTTATATATAGTACAAAAAAAAACTTATTCTCATGCCATTGCAATATTAGATACAGAAAGATGAGCATTCATGCGATTACTCAAAACACTGTTCTTTTTTCTTTTCTTTTTTTGAGAATCAGAACACCGTACTTTTGAGTATATAATGTAGATGAGTTGATGGAAAAGAAGTCGATACATTTATGCCAAAAACAATAAAATATCAACCAAAATTGATTAGCTGTGTTGATATATTCCTTTTTCTGTCATCGTTCATGTACCATAGTAGTTCACCGAGAAGTCATCGTTTCCAGGTTAAAACCTCAAAAAAAAAAAACTCAATTGTTGCCTCAAGCTTGATGATGAATAATTTTGATTGATTTATGCCAGTGTTGGAACCACTGAGTAAACTTGATAATATGATTAGGACACGTACAACTTGAACCCAAAAGCACCTATTACTCCTCAAAATCTAATTCAGTTAGCGACATATCATCATCGCAAGAGAAAATGATAATGTTTGCAGTGCTAAATGACATGTTCACATATATTTACATATGCGTGACACCTTCTGAAGTTCGTCTTGATCTAAAAGCTGATGTTTACTGAACAAGAGCAGAGAGAAAAAAAAGCTCGTTATATTAAGTTCTGACGTGGTGTTGGCTTTGGATTCTAACAGGAGTTGTTGGATTACAAAATTAGAGACATATAACTACTCACCATGTCATGTTTACACCCAAATTAATATTTTACTGGACAGTAATTGTCTATGTGAATATTAATTAAATTAATGATCCACGTCATACTGGCGAGCCCGAAATAATGGGTTTACAAGTGTTGGCCCGCCAGAAAGTCGTGCGAGCTGGACAGTCCGCGTACGAATGGGCTCCGCGTAACAGACTTTGCGTACAAGAGGAGTTTAATTGATGGGGGAACACCTCGCCCTGACTTAGCATCGTACGCCAACTTGTATATACAAGAGCACGTGCATGGCTTGTGGTCCTTTAATTACATAAGCATCTCGACGGCATCTTGATGGAATCTCGCCATCGACCTGGCAGCCTCGCCCCGACTTTGTGGATTGGCGCGACCTCGCCAGTGTTTAATGAGGAAAGCATCTCGATCGTATCTTGAAAAGCATCTCGACGCTGGCTCGGGGGCACCTCACTACTGAATGCTTGTTTAATTAAAGGTGAGGGCATTATTGTCTTATCCTTGGTTGAATAAAGCAGAAGGAAAACATTGACTGGTTGATATTGTACGTGCATGGCAATGGTTCTTATCCCATGCATAGTTATCCAAAAGTCATGTGAAGCATACCCAGACGTGAAGCATGTGATTACTCCTAATTCTAGTTGATTAAGGAGATATACATGCAAGCTGTGCATATCTACTTTGCATGCACGTCAGAGTTCTAGTATTCAAGGGCACTCATACAGTGCTTAGAAGGAGCATACGTCCAAGAAGTGTTCTAGGCAAACTCTACTGTTTAGAACAAAGCGACGATCACGAAGTGATTAACATCGCCTACGCCACATTTATCGTTGAAGACTCCTACAAGTCTTTGACATGCTTTGGGTCAATACTTGTGGCCCTAAGTGATTCTATATAAAGAAGCTCCACGGCTTACAAAAAGCTCTCTACAACAATCAATCAATCAACAACTCTCTCAAACAGACGAACACAGTCGAAACCTTCGAGCCTCCTCGAAAACCCTTACGTTCTAAGCGCACCCCGCCTTAGATCCCAGAGCCCGTCAGGACTCGTCTCCGATTTCCCTATTGTTGCTCTGCTCGCTCTGACAGTGAGTATCGATCGACAGGTGACTAGAAGATTAAGCTCGTAAATATTTCCTCATCTGAGGTGACACCGGAGCCCTCTTTCGCCTGGTTAGAAGTCAGAACGCGCACCGTTCTCTTTCCTCATCCGTGAGGTGGCACGCCCCGCACACACCATTTTACTTTTGTTCCCTCTCTACCTCCAGCTGAGGACGTGGGCCAAAACATTGGCACGCCCAGTGGGACCAGGAGCATAAGCGAGACACCATAGGGAAACCAGGGTGGTCTCTGACGTCACCTTCGTTGGGGTCAGAGAAAGAAAACAAGATACGATAATGGATTGGCACGACAATTCGGCGGTTGCGGCTGTTGATAAACATTTTGCGGCCTTCGATGAAAGAATGGCTGCCATCCAAAGGAGACTTGATGAAATGATAGCAGCAGCCATCAGCAAATACCAAGCCGAACAGGCGGTTGCCAGGGAGGTTGTTGAAGCAAACGTTCCTCAGAAAAAGGAGCATAAAGATAGGACAGAACAGTCCATCTTAGAAGAAGAAGTTGGTTCAAACACTAATGATGGTGGCGAACCGCAAGTTCACATGGGAGGCGAACCACAACTTCCTGTGATGGCGAACTGCAGCCGCCAAGACACCGACTGCCCCATGCGAGATGTATACGTGGACACAGGTCAACGGCATGGAGGGCAAGGCGAAGCTCGCCTGCTTTCTCTACCAGTTCACGACAAGCAAACTAAAGATGGACCCGCACCTCTTGAGTCTCTGTTTCAACATGCACATGCGGGGCGACAAGTTTGGCAGAGTCCGCCTTTTCTAAAGGTCCATCTCGCCAATCTTATGATCACCAGCGAGAGGACTCACTCCGCTTCGCCAAACCATGATCATATTGAGTTTAACTACATATGGTTTGGTGACATCCCTCGGCCAATCCGCGGTGTCACTCTCCAATATACTTGGAGTCCATGCATGCCCGTGGTTGCAAAAAGGGTCGAGCTACCGACCTCTGTGGATTCTGCATTTGATTTTGACACGGAGCCAACTTATGATGAGTACGATGAAAACTATATGTTGGTGCGTCTGTCCCCAAATCACATGCCACAAGAGCTTAATCCCAGTAAAGCTCTTGCTAAGGTGAACAGAGACCAGCCGATGGTTTTCTTTCTTGACCAATGCATGGCTGTTCCTGATAAGACCATGCATTTCGACATGGTAGTGGGCAATAAATCAGATCTCAACGGCATTCAATCCGCTTCGCCACAGTTGAAGATCTTGCTGGGCCACCAAACAAAGATGCGTGGGGGGCAGCGAGACGTACCCTGCGGAATTCTTTGCCCAACTTTTCAAGTGGTTGACGCGGGACAACTCTGCTCAACGCTTGGACATGATCATCAGCAACAGTCTCACGTTGAAAACATGACGACGTCGAGACTTGGAGTGAAGCATTGGTGGCCTCCCCCCGTGGCCTAACAAGGGATCACTAATCAAGCTATGATTTCTTCATCACTCCTAGCTTTTCATTCAGTTTTTACTTCCGTTTACTTTCAGTTTCTTTCTTTTTCGCGCATTGGAAAAAAGAAAATACAAAAAAATGAAATAGCAGAAAACACAAAAAAGAGATCCTTGGTTTTGCTGAAATGCAAGACAACGTTTTTGCCTCCAAAAGGCTTGAACTTTATTTGAGGCCTATCCCTGAGGCCTGAAGACAATACAGCAGGCATTCCATATGCCTTGAATTGCTGCCAGCGAAGTCAAGTCAGAGAAGAAAATTCAATAGTTGCTGAAAGTTGCAACAGCCACTACCGGACAGTCAACTTCGCCGATTCAGCTGGAATGATCTAGGAAGAACTAGTAGGCGAGCCTTATATCACTAGAAAGCTCTGGATGTCTATTTTTCAGAGAATTTTATGGTTCGTCATTCCGACATTTCTGGAGAGAGTTATGGCAGTTTGAATGCAGACAGGTCAGGATACGCGCGAATTTGCAATATGCTTTTTCAATGTGTTTTCATGACCTTGCAGCATGCTTTCTTTTACTGGGGGGCATCCATACAAGTTTTGTGTACCTTTATTCATACACCAGGATCTACTCAAGGCCGATCCACGACTTTGTTCGGTGTTTGCTAACTTCAATGATGCATGGTACTACAACCCCTTCACAGGGGGGCATACTAAAGTTTTGATGTCCTTTATTCGTCGAACAGACATCAAAACTGGGGGGCACATATGGGATAGAGATGTGTTCCAAATATTTCAGACTTTAGACCCTTCTTGAGGTGTCTTGGTCATTATTTAGGCCAACACCTGTGGCCCTCTAAAAATAAAAAATAAAAATAAAAAATTCAAGGCTATGCGATCGTTCGCCGACATGGTCTTTTTGTTTGACTCTCATTGGTTCGCACTGGGGGGCAGCGAAGTCACTCCATGATCTGAATATCAAAAAGTTGGTTCGCCATCGCCAAGAGCTCAAGCGGATGCCATTTATTGATCTAAATGAATTTTGATTTTCAGATTAAGTGTCTGTGAACGTGGAGAACCTGCAGAATGGCATCAAGAGTAGTCTTGTGAGTTCAACATGGATGTACATGAAGGAAAATTTGGTTTATGACTACATTGTCAGATCAATTACTTGAGTTTGGATTGTCAAATTGTCTCGCAGGGAAATCTAGAAGGCTTCATTTCAAGACTTGGTTACTCATGACCCTGCATTCCACTTGTATGATGAAGTTGCGGCAAGTAACTTGTAAGACATTCTATCTTTTGTTACAGAATAGCTGACTTGAGGGACAGGTAACACAATAGCACTTGAATAAAGTATAATGTAGTAACAATTATATTTCTTTTAGCTGAAGATGCACAGTAGATTTTATAATTGTATCCATACCCTCGCATGTTGAAAGGATTTTAATTTCGCACCTTTTGGATTAGAATTGGGACTAGTTGCATGTCTTTCCTCTCAGATATGTGCAAATAGGGAGCTGAGTATGTGAAGTTTTTGCAATGTCCAGTTGCTTTGTATATCTAACCCTCGCACATGGAAAGGATTTCAATTTGGCACCTTTTGGATATGCATCGGCGTTATTTAAAATAGCTCTTTTTTCTACTCACTTGGATTGGAATGAAGCAGTTATCTAGTATGTTTTCGCCACCTACGACATGGTTTAGTTCTGGTCAGAATCAAGTAGTTGAGATATTCTGGTATTCCCTCTGCTTGGTCAAAAGAAACGAACTATTATTCAATGGAATTTTGTTGAAGAATACTCCAACCTTGAACTTATGCTACTATCCAGACCTTCAGCACCTTCATACTTTCTACTGTAGTTTTGTTCTTTTCTTCTGCAAATGCAAACCAAATATGCATTAGCTTAAGGGGTACGTAGCTATCCTCATTGCTACTTGGATGTTATACGTATGAAAGTTAGCACTTCTCTCGCTGCAGCATCTATAGATTTTCCCCGTGTACGTACGTACTCCAATTTTCCATATTTGTAATTGATATCATAATGAGATCATGCTTGTGTATGTTTGACCTAGAGCATATAGTTCTGCATGCGGTGGTCTTAGATAAGCTTAAAGCCTAGCATATCTGGCTACATTCTTCTTTTGAAAATATATATATACTTGAGACAAATAGGGATAGTTTGTTTCTCAGAGAAAATTCCAGGCTTGACTGCTAACAAATTTTCTCAAGTAGAATCCCTGAAGGTGCCCCCTTGAGTGACAAATTTCTGCGTGGTCGTCCAGATATACAGAAGAGAATCCGTGCCAAAGAAATGTCAGCGTATTCCAAGTTCTAAGGAAATTTGTGATTAGATTTCGACCTAATCTGTAAACTTTTGTTGGCATTTCTCTCCGACCAAAGGGTTATGAAAACAGTCTACTTGCATCAAAGTAGGGGAAGTCCTCTCTCTGGACTCCTCTGATAAAAAGCCTTTTCAACTACCTTTGACTGTGGTTTCTCACTGTGTGGTTTACTAAGATATTGGAGAGTGCCCGCTCATTCACTACAAATAGGTGCTGCTTTCTATTAAGAGAGATAACAAAAAATTGATGTTGGATCTAAACTTTCAAAGTGATGATATATTAAAACCTATGAATTTTTGAAATGGATGAACTTCCCGTCTGGTTTAAAATTTAATGTCAAGATCCCACTGTACTATACTATCTACAATTCCCATTTCCCGTCTGGTTTTTGTTCATGTAAGATGGGGTATTCATTTTCTCTTCTTATATTTTGGAATATATGGATTTTTGTTTTTTTATTGAATGCTTATTGTGATACCTTTCTTTGCACTTAAATTAGTGAGGGTGAAGGGAAGCTGTACGTATTATTCAAGTACGTTCAACCAGTACTTTCTCGATCGGCTCCTAGATCATCGTTTTTTTTTTTCCTGTTTATGGCAACCTTTAATTAGTAGCTCAATATATACAGCAAACCAAACCTAAGCGATTCAATATTATGAACTTGTTCAGTATTTACAGGTTATTGTGTCCTCATGGCTTAGATGCTGAAGGATTCCGCAAAGTTGCTAATCCAAGAATTATTAACCATGTTTATTAATTGCATTTAACACTAGAATTACATGCAACTGGGTCTGAGGACAAGCTTAACTAGCTAAATCTCTCTCTTCCTTGTTCTTTCCCTTGTTTCATTTCTTTCTTGGACTTCATGTAGTCGATTGTTAATCAACCAGCATCAGAATAACATGCATATCTCTATTTACTTGTTGTTCACTTATGTGGCAGCATTTTTCTAAACTTTCCACATGAATTCCTTTTTTAACTTTTGGTTGGAATATTGTTTCAGCTTTCGATTTCAAATTTTTCAGTCCTTAGGAATTGTTTGGTTATTATGGCCACCACAACGTTTGCTTCTTTACTTGGCTGCTATTCCCTATTAAAATGCTGTTTGCACTAAAGATACATCAAAATACGGTGCAGCACAAGCTAGCACATACTGCACTGTACCTACACGTCTTCTGTATCAATTTTAGGATATAAATGATTATGGCTAGTTAGAAAAGTCAGTATTGGAACTCATCGGTCTTATTTCAAAAACTAAAACTGCTATATATAAGCTCTCTAAAGAAAGTAACTAATGCAATACTAGCTGCATGTGTTTTTTTTTTTTTTTTTTCACTACTACTCTAATTGCTCAAACCAATGCAAAGAACTATAGACTGTAAGTTCAGCATAAAAGATTTAAAATGAAAGTAATTAATTGCAGCTAAGAACTATGGATATGCTATTTCCAAGCTAGTATCACAAATCTCATCAGAACGGAGTTGAAATTTTTTTTATATGTAAATTGTTAGTTTGTTACCTTGACTTCAGAAGCAGGATTCAAGAGTTGATGATGTTCCTCTTTGAGCTTGTTATAGCGATCAATAACTGATTTCATGCTGATAAATAAAGGAGCTCTAGTTAGTTAATTGTAAACAAAAGCAAATACATACAGTGGTACGGTACCCAATAATGGTTTATATTTGCAACTAATATTTTGGTCATACTACGTATGATTATAGTGTAAGCTTGTAATGATTACTGTAAGCAACAGTATTTCTTGTTGTAAGCTGTTTCGGGCTCTAGCTTGCTCTTTCTCTTTAATTTTCGAGTTTCTTGTATTTTGGGTATTGTCAGTATATATATACCAAGAAAATATTTTCCATCATAGGCTATGGCTTGCATACCCCAAACACAAAAGAAGCTACAAATAAGAATTCATGAAGAAACACCACTGCCAAAATTCAAGTGCCTGTTAGGGCATTCAAAGCATGGCTTGATAAAGCTGGAAGATTCCGAGTAACCAAAGAGGGTGAATATCCAAGGAATTAAACCAGCCGCCAACTTTTGCACCAGGTTGGTGGAGGAGGTATAATTGTAATAAGCAGAAATTAACCATATTTTTTACTGAATAGCATGGAAAATTTTAGGAGATTCACCTGAGATAGAGTATAAAATATTGGATGAAATCATGGAGATCGATATTGGATTTTGAGGATGGAAAATAAAGAAGTGGGTATATGTGGAATAAGGATGTTGATAATATATGAGAACTTTTCTCACCAAGGAAAAGCCGAGTAGGGTAGAGTATGGGGTGGATTAGGAGATTAATTGGAAATGGACGAGGTGAAAGGAGATGAAAGAGAAAGGGACTGAAAGTACAGTGGAGAGTATTGTTATATTATCCACTGTAGCAAATGGTAGAGGAAGTTGGTACTAGCCTTGCAAACTTGATGGAGATGAATAGCTTACATCAGCATCCGAAACTGCACCATGAAAATGGCTCTAAATTAACCCTATATCAGATCTTTTCTTCTGAATCTAATTTAAATTATTTGTTGGGGCTCTACATATTGCTTAATACACCAGATACACAATGCTAAACTCCCTAGATTACCTTCTTCTCAAAAAAAAAAAAAAAAAAAAAAAACTAAATTACCCTAAACTCCTTGAGATCTAGAAATCACCATCTTAGAAGCATCTCCTCATCCTTGCTGTTTGAGATCTCGAAATCACCATCTTAGAAGCATCTCCTCATCCATGTAAGTCAGAAAATATAATTCAACCAATAAATTAACCTCCATTCATCAACTAGTGAAGTTAAGATTGTCAGACAACATAGGATATATATTAAGTAGTTTCATCAACAAACTGAAGTCGATCAATAAAATTACGCAATATTTGAGAGAGAGAGAGAGAGAGATCTAACCTAGTACTAGCATAATCATAGAGCCTGCCAGTGCTGGAGAAGATGATCAAGCCAACCTCAGCATCACAAAGAATTGAAAGCTCCTTAGCCTTCTTCAGCAGCCCATTTCTTCGCTTGGAAAACGTCACTTGCCTGCTCGTGGAATTGTCAATCCTTCGGATCACAATCTTGCCTCTCCCCATCCTAGTTACCGCAATCTCTCTCTCTCTCTCTCTCTGATTTTTCTGCAAGATCGGTTCATATATAGACAGTCCAAACCACCAGAAAAGACCCAGAAACAGAAGAACAATATATATGAATTAGCAAAAAGAAAACAGAACCAGATCAGAGGGAGATGAACCAAGAACACCCCATAAAGAGAAGCTAGCTAGATCATAAGCAATTAGCAACCCCAAAAAAGAAGAAGTTTTCCTTAATTTTGTTTTTCTAATTTTCTCAATTAAGCAAGGTATATAAAAGAAGAACATATTACCTGTTTGGAAACTCTAGCTGAGCAGCTTTGCTTTTTGTTTCGTTTTCCTCAGATGTACCTATAATGCAATTTCTTGCTCTATATGGAAAGCCCCACGTGGAATAAACAAAACCCTATTATTTTAGGAAACATGCCACTTAGTGGTTTGAACAGCATAAGGGGGTCTCGATAGCAAGGCCCACGCGCATGACTGCAAAAAGGTTGCTGTACTCGCGCTCTGAAGCCACTATTTCTTTAGGCGAATCAAACCGAGGGGTGTTAACTAGCGTGGGAGAATCGTTGGAGATCCGTTAAGGTTATGGGAAGGGACAGGTGTCAGAAGGAAGGACGCGTGGGGGCTGATGGAAAGGGGGGGAGTGGAGAAAAAGAGTATCCTAGGAGTCTCAGAAGGGCCCTGAATTCGTGGGGAAATTATGGCAGAGGGTGACGTATAGATGATTGACACGTTTGTTTTGGAAAACCGAGGGCGCTCCCCGAAAAATGATTTGCCTGTCTCGAGCTCTCAGGTTATTACTTGTTTCTCTTTCTTCAAACTTTCTCAGTTTTTGATCCTTCGATCAGTTTCTTCACGGTGATTTTGATGAGTGTTGCACATTATGGTCATGATCAAGTCTGGGGATACCTAGCTTTGAGGTTTTACTACATAAATATATCATTTTCTGTTAAAGAGATATTATAAAAAAAAAACATGATTTTTCAAAAGTATATTTTGGGCTTAAAAACAAGTTTAGATAAAAATTATGGTTCAATTCATTTCTAATCTCAGACGAGTATATATGTACGTACGGTACGCTCTTACTTTCTGACCAACATTTTTGTTTTCATCAAGTTTATAGCTCTAATTTTTGCGTATATATAGAAAAGTCAATTACTTTATCGATTGTTCAAGTGATATGAGAAAAAACTTTTCAAGCTATTTTGGGAACGTTCAAATCTCTTTTCTTACAAAGAAAATTGTCGGTATTTGGTCTAGATTAGCGAGTATAACAATATAACTTATGCTACAATCTAGCATTATTAGTCGTTTTCATGCTTGTCTGTTGTTTTCAGATACAAAATAATTGAAATATACGAAATTTATAATTTCAAATATAAGAGTGTGCGCTGAATAATCATGTATGTAGGAGTGACTATGTTTGAATAACTATGAGTCGTTGATTATTCAAATCTTAAATTTGTTATATATTAATCAACTGACAGTGCTGTGCATGCACGCAGATGATTGTTACTGTATGAACAATGAACTTCCAACAACTTTGATTAACTTGATTAAATAAAATCTATTACTTTACTTTGAAGAAAGGCTGTCAAGACGATCAAATCATTTTTAAAGTAGGAATAAAATGGGAAGTGAGAGCGTAAGAATCTTACCGTGAGGATACACACTTTGCAACCCAACTTTGACAAAATTTTCGTTCCATGTGAGATTGATAGCTGTGTATTGAAGTACATACTTTCATCATAATGTACAATTCCAAAGATAAATTATTCTAGCTTCTTGCCCATTCGGACAACAAGTTTCATTTGAGATGCCAACTAGTTACATACATTTTTTGCTGTTTTGACTTCTATCAATAAATTTAAAATAAAAAATAAAAAATAAAAAATAAAAAACTGACTTTGTTATAAATATACAAGATTTCATTGATCTTTCTTGTATCAGATAACTTTAATTAGTTAATACTTTTAACTTTTGGAGCCTCGTAATTTCACAAACTCCTTTTAGATCCTTAATTTGCTAATTAATTTCATACCATATATTAACCATACTTCTGCGTTTCTCAGTTATATATATGCGTTTTGTTTTTCGATGAATATGTATATAGTTCTGTTGTTGTAATTAAATATTATGGCAGACTCCCTCATCCTCTTGATAATAATATATGTATGCAATTGAACTAGAGCCTCAACTCTAAAAGAATCCAAGTACCAAGGTTTAGCACCTTTTCACTACCAGAAAATAGATCTTGGGCGACGAAAAAAAATCGTCGCCCTGTTAAAAAATTTCGTCGCCTAAGTACTTAGGCGACGACATGTCGTCGGCCAAGACGTCGTCGCCAGAACTGCGTCGGTCAAGAACTTGGGCGACGAAAATTCATTCCGTCGTCGCCTAAGAGTAATTCTTAGGCGACGATACGAATTTCGTCGCCTAAAATATACTTCTCGTCGCCCAAAAATATTCGTCGCCCAAGATTTGAGACCTTGGCCGACGAAAATTTTTTTCGTCGCTTAAGATCTTATAACCTTGGGCGACGAAAATAAATATTTCGTCGCCTAAGATCACTACATCTTAGGCGACGATATTTTTTTTTCGTCGCCTAAGATGGTAAGTCCTTAACTGACGATTTAGAAATTTCGTCGCCTAAGATATATTTAAAATTTTTTTAAAATAATTAAATAATTTTTTTAAATATATAAATAATGTTTTTTTAATTTTTGCTGGAATTTTTTTTTTCGGCATTTCTTTAAATTTTTCTAATACTAAAATTTAATTAAAAATAACACAAATTTATAAATTTATAAATAATTTATTACAAAAATTCAGTCCATCTGCCTATGGATCGAGAAACTCGAAATCTAACTCATCATTCCCGTTCGGAGGGTCCTGAGGCTGAGGCGGCGGCTGGTCAGGCTGAGGAGGCTGCTGCTGAGGCTGGGGCCACTGAGGTAATGGTATAGGCGTAGGCATGGGCGGAAACGGCTGTCCGGCAGCATGTGCAGCGATGCAGACAGTCATCCACTGTCCCATAGCCGCCTGGTTGGCATTGGTGACTTCATTCACCCGCTCCATATGCGCAGCCGTGGAAGCCGCATATGATTCCGCCATCGCCGCCATCTCCCTCGCTCTTTGGGCTTCCAGCTCAGACTCCCTCGCTCTTTGGGCTTCCAGCTCAGACTGTAGACTTGCGAACTGATCCTGTAGCCGAGTGGTCTGGCTATTGCTGCTTGAGGCTCCGGCGGCTCCCTTGCGCTGAAATCCTGGCGTCGTCTTCAGGATCCCCTTTCCAGCGTCTCCCATACCCCGGCAGTAGTAGGTGTTGGAAGGCTGCGCGAAGGCAGTGGCCATAATCCGCGCCCCAACGGTAGGATCTGAAGTGTCGATCCTAGACATGGCCTCTGACATGTCATCCTCTGCCGTGCCCGGCCATGTGTCGTTCACCATGCCTCTGATGACCTCTTGCTCCGCCTCCCTCACCCTCGCCTAATTGGATATATTATAAAAATATATTAATATACATTTAATAAAATGTAATTAAAATTAAAAATTAGAAAATATAAGGAACTTACAAGATCCTCCTCAGAATGAGGATATGCCCTCTGAAAGGTCCCCACATAGGGGTTCTCCTCTGGCCGCTCTCGCCGCACGTCGTCCATGATGGCCGAAAACGGCCTCGAACCGGCACGATGGTTGGTTGTGTTCTGTTGCCGGTTCTCAGCGTTCACCCGGGCGAGGTGCTTCAAAAAAAAATTATCGTTAGTAAATATTTAAAAACATACAATTATAATTAATTCACTAATTAAATATTCAAATTTGTTTACGAATTACATGTTTGTGAGGGTCGTTGAACTGCGTGACAAGAAGCCACCGCCACTCGTACTCCCGATACTCGAACTCCTTCGGGGTACCCGAACGGTCGCTCCCGTACTTCTTCCAGTGTTCCCGGAGGTCGTGCTTCCACTCCTTGAACCTACATATACAAAAAAAATATTAAATATATTATTAAAAAAATAAAATTTAATAAATTATTAAATAGAGGTACCTCTCCCTATGGGTCTTGTCCGCCCAGTCACGTCCCTCCTCGGGAACCACAAACCATTGCTGCATTACCACTTGTTAGTATTTTTTTCGATAATTAAATAATTTATTAGTTAAAAAAATAGTAATTGATCGAGTAAACTCACCGACATCGACTGATGGAGCATCTCCTTCACTCCATCAGGAACCTGGCTCCAGACTCCCCACAACATAGGGAGTCTGGAGCAGATGGTGCCTCCCGCGGCGCGCGTGTACCGGTTTCCCAACGCGGCGTCCACCGGTTTCCCGTTGGAAAACGGGATGGCGATCCGTCCAGCGGACTCGACCGCCCTATCGAGTCCCTTGTTGCTGACGGTGCCTCTCCTGTTCCGCCTTCTCGTTCCGGCGGCTGTGACATTGTGAATCAAATTTAATATTAATAATACATTTTTACAAAAAAAAAAATTAAAATCGACAAAAAAGTAATAATAAATTACCTGAGGATGAGGCTGAGCCGACGGATTCGTCTCCGTCCGCCTGCTCGGAGACCCTCACGGGATGAAGAGGCGTGGGAAACTCCCCGTAGATATAGGCCTCGTGCGGTGCCACATGCGGGAGCTGCTCCCGAATCGGTCGACCCTCCTCATCGACGCGAGGTATCGCCGGTATCGTCGGAGGAAGGAAGAGGCCGGACGGCACCATAGGGACCCCGGATGACCTGCCATCACTGTCGGTCGGGGACGACTGTGTGGGGGCGTCGCTGCGGGATCGCGACCGGCGAAGTATGGGTGGATGACGAGGAGCCGTCGCTGCGGGACCCGACTGCCCAGCAGAACCCGAGCCGCTCGCGCCACCCCTAAGCGCCTCATGTCGGGCCGTCAACTGCCACGGAAACCCGATCGACGGTGATTCCGACGGGTTGTTTGAGGTACCGTCCGAGCCGTCTTGGCTCCTCGCACCCGAACGTTGTCCAGAAGTTCTCCTCATGGCCATCCTGTTTAAAATAACCATAAATTTATTAAAAATATTTTACCGTCTTATAATTAAGTTCACAAAAAATAACCATAAATTTCAAAAAATTTATCAACAATAATAGCACAAATAAAATTTAATAGTTATTATAGGATTTATTATTATTTTTATTCACATAACAAATTATTTACATTAATTCGCAATTATTACATCACAAAAATTAATTTACGAATATTTACATCCTTACTCAAAAATAATCCATTATTTTTTACAAAATTTCCACAATATATTTACAATTATAATTTATATTATTTAATTATTTAATCAAAAATTATTTAATCATTTACAATATATTTACAAATTATTTAATCATTTACAATCCTAAACCCTAAACCCTAAACCGTAAACCCCAATATTTTACAATTATCATTTACATCACAATTTACCATAATTTACATCACAATTTACAATTATCACAACAACAACCATTTACAATTATCACAACAACAATTTACAATTATCACAACAACAACAACAACAATTTACAATTATCACAACAACAACAACAACAATTTACAATTATCACAACAACAACAACAACAATTAAAACCAATTTAGGGTTTTAGGGTTATACCTTAAATTGTGGGTCGGCGTCGGGGTCGGGGTCGGGGTTCCGAATTGGGGTCGGGGTCGGGGTCGGAGAGAGGGAGAGAGAGAGGGCAGAGAGAGGATTTTCGGAGAGAGAGAGAGAGAGAGGGCTTGGCTGCTGAAGAAATGGTTAGGGTTCCGAATTTTTGCCTTTTATACTGGCGTTCTTGGGCGACGATTCTATAAAAATCGTCGCCCTGTTTTTTGAAAATCGTCATCTTGGCCGACGATTTTTGAAGTCATCGCCCTGTTTTTTTAAAATCGTCGGCCAAGATAGTCTACTTGGGCGACGATGTTCTTCACTATAAATCTCGTCGCCCAAGATGAAGAAAATCGTCGGCCAAGAGTTCTATCATAAAATTCAGACTATTCGACCATCCAAATCACGTAATCTGGCCGGACCTTCAACTGAGAATAGTTTCCAATCGACGAGACTCTTACGGGGCTATAAAAATTTGGTAAAAAATAAATATCCGGGATAGGGCTACCATTAGGTAGAAATAAGAGAAAAATTCGTTAACCGAAACAACCGGCACCGAAATTTTACCGGAATATCTTTATTTTTCACGGGTTGACGTATTTCACCATTCCGGTCATATCTTATTTCACGACTTTTTTGCGTTTGAGGCATCTACGTATACGTTGTCTTCAAAACGAATCTTAAACTCAACACTTGTATAAAGAAGTTATACAACATTAGTACTTATATCGTGAGTTTGGTGATCGGAGAAGAGGAACTGAAAACCGACCGTCAGATATGACCAGCATAACGAATTACGTAGGTGGGAAAAAATTCAGCTCCATCTGGCAAAGATAAGGGCTCGATCCGTTCGGTCAATCGGCGCGGTCAAACCCCTAAACGGACGGAAACGGCTATTCGACCATCCAAATCACGTAATCTGGCCGGACCTTTAACTGAGAATAGTTTCCAATCGACGAGACTCTTACGGGGCTATAAAAATTTGGTAAAAAATAAATACCCGGGATAGGGCTACCACTAGGTAGAAATAAGAGAAAAATTCGTTAACCGAAACAACCGGCACCGAAATTTTACCGGAATATCTTTATTTTTCACGGGTTGACGTATTTCACCGTTCCGGTCATATCTTATTTCACAACTTTTTTGCGTTTGAGGCATCTACGTATACGTTGTCTTCAAAACGAATCTTAAACTCAACACTATAAAAAAGTTATACAACATTAGTACTTATATCGTGAGTTTGGTGATCGGAGAAGAGGAACTGAAAACCGACCGTCAGATATGACCAGCATAACGAATTACGTAGGTGGGAAAAAAATTCAGCTCCATTTGACAAAGATAAGGGCTCGATCCGTCCGGTCAATCGGCGCGGTCAAACCCCTAAACGGACGGAAACGGCTATTCAACCATCCAAATCACGTAATCTGGCTGGACCTTCAACTGAGAATAGTTTCCAATCGACGAGACTCTTACGGGGCTATAAAAATAAAAAACATTACCTTTATTTAAATGTGCTTTATTTATTTTAATTATTCGGATTATCTTGGCCGACGAAATTAGAATAATTCGTCGGCCAAGATAATACTTAGTACTTATTTGTTAAAATCGTCGCCCAAGAGTAAAATAAAAAATCCTGTACAATGAAATTTAAATGTGTTTTATTTTATTTTAATTATTCGGATTACTCTTGGCCGACGAAATTAGGCTAATTCGTCGGCCAAGATAATACTTGGGCGACGATATTTATTAAAATCGTCGCCCAAGAGTAAAAATAAAAAATCATGTACAATGAAATTTAAATGTGTTTTATTTTATTTTAATTATTCGGATTACTCTTGGCCGACGAAATTAGGCTAATTCGTCGGCCAAGATAATACTTGGGCGACGATATTTATTAAAATCGTCGCCCAAGAGTAAAATAAAAAATCCTGTACAATGAAATTTAAATGTGTTTTATTTTATTTTAATTATTCGGATTACTCTTGGCCGACGAAATTAGGCTAATTCGTCGGCCAAGATAATACTTGGGCGACGATATTTATTAAAATCGTCGCCCAAGAGTAAAAATAAAAAATCCTGTACAATGAAATTTAAATGTGTTTTATTTTATTTTAATTATTCGGATTACTCTTGGCCGCCGAAATTAGGATAATTCGTCGGCCAAGATAATACTTGGGCGACGATATTTGTTAAAATCGTCGCCCAAGAGTAAAAATAAAAAATTATGTAAAATGAAATTTAAATGTGTTTTATTTTATTTTAATTATTCGGATTACTCTTGGCCGACGAAATTAGGCTAATTCGTCGGCCAAGATAATACTTGGGCGACGATATTTGTTAAAATCGTCGCCCAAGAGTAAAAATAAAAAATCTTGTACAATGAAATTTAAATGTGCTTTATTTATTTTAGTACAAACATATTCTTTTAGTATACAAACAATTACAAAGCTAAGGCTCAATTATAACTAAGCTAAGGCTCGTAATCTGAGTCATCCGATGAGTCTTCTTCGGTATCGGAATTAATATCTGGTAATCTATGCCTTAATTCGTCGTCAGAGTCGTCGTCTGTTTCTTCATTTGGATCAACATCAATAAAGGTTGAATCTTCGTTGCTGCACCCCTGGGAGCTAAGGCACTCAGGACAAGCCTTATATCCCCTAACAACGTTACCGGACAACATCCCACGTGCAGGAAAATCACTGATGGTACCAACAATCATGGCATGCATCTGGAACATCTCCTTTTTGTGGGAGTCATAAGTGGGATGACCAACCTCCCAAAGCAATTTACACTCTTCAATCAGCGGTCTCATATACACATCGAGACACTTCCCTGGATAACAACAACAACAACAACAACCACAACAAATTCAGATAACGACTATATATGACCAACAATATAGAACAAAAACAATAAATGGAGAGGTGTTGAACCAACAGCAATATATACAATATGAAGGGAAAGTAGATACCTGGATAACCGGGCCCCGGAATCAACAAGGTCAACATGTTGTATTCCTTCTTCATGCACATCCATGGAGGAAGGTTGTAAGGCACCAAAATGACCGGCCATATACTGTACGAAAGACTCATGGTCCCAAAAGGGTTGAACCAGTCGGATAACAGCCCGAGCCTCACATTCCTCACCTCTGAAGCAAAATGAGGAAACTCCCTGTCTATATGCTTCCACGCCTCCCCGTCAGCAGGGTGTACCATGAGGTCTTCGTCATGCACCTCCCTCACAGCGTGCCATCTCATAGCTTCGGCCGTCTTTGAAGACATATACAACCGCTCCAGCCTATCCCTCAACGGGAAATAGCGAAGTACCTTAACAGGTTTCCTGTTGCCTGCGGGAGTCCGCTTATACCTGTCGGTCCCACATACCGGACAACGATAAAGGCCTTCAAGGTCATTACCGTCTGCATCTTTACCCCAGAATAGAACGCAGTCATATCTGCATGCATGGATCTTGATGTAGGAAAGCCCGAGATCTCTCAAGATACGACGGACCTTATGATGCGTGGTGGGATGACGATGACCGTCGGGCAGGAGCGAAGCAGCGTACTGTAGATACCTATCAACAGCCGTCACGGTCGATTTTGTGTCAACCTTGATATGCATCACCTCCATCACACACTGAAGAACGGTCTTCTCATGACCTGGGCACAGAGGGGTCTGTTGGAAAGTAATAAGTCTGTTGTACTTGGCTATACCGGCAGTGTTGACACCTCTAGGGACGGCCTGCATCGGCGCCTGCAGAATGTGCTGTCGTTCAGGGCATACACCGCTGTCATGAGGAAACATGTTGTTGATGAAGGCCGTTGTTGGATCGTTGAATGTACTGCCCGTCTCATAAAACTGTCCATGATCATGCGGGCGTGATGAGGTTTCACCGTGATATATCCAACATGTGTAACGTTTCCAGAATCCGTTACTCTTCAGGTGGTCCCATACTGTCCCCAACGGAAATCGATGCATATCACTGCGACACTTACACATCTTGCACGGGCAATAGAACATGCCACTCCCGCCAGCATTGGCCTGCGTATATTGCATAAAATCCCAAACTCCTTCAGCATATTTTCTGTGATATCTTGGAAGAGAAATCCAACTCTTATCCATATCCTGAAAATAACACATATATATATCAATATTTAATGAACATATCTTTTATATATATATATATATATATTAATGTAATACAACATACTAATTATTAATTATATATATCTAGTTCGAGCGGATTCCGTGGTTTCAGAAGGCAAGTGTCAATGTCACGGAGGGCGAACCCCCTACAGGAACCAGGCAGGACTCGTTTGTGATCACGGAGGCGAACCCCTATCGACCCCTTCACCGAGAAGAGTGGTCAGTTTGTGATCTTGAGATCCAGTTAAACAAACCTGTGAACCATATCTATGACAGAACGGCCCCTTACTCAGCTTGGAACAAACTCTATGCATATATATATATATATATCATTAATTCAACTCAAATAAAACTGAAAATCAATATATATATATGCATATATATATGTGCATATATATGCATATGTACGTACTTGGGAGTAGCTCCACAAACTATGTATGGACAGATTTCCACAACACCGAACGATTTGAAGAACTAGAGAAATTTATGTTTCAAATTTTCAAAGTTCTCATTCTTCTGTCCCGGCCTCTCAATATATAGAAGAATCTTGGGCGACGAAATATTTGAGTTTCGTCGCCTAAGAATTAAAAATCTTGGGCGACGAAATATCTCAGTTTCGTCGCCTAAGGATAAAAAACTTAGGCGACGAAATAAATATCTTAGGCGACGACATATTGTTTCGTCGCCTTAGTTTCTATCTTGGCCGACGAAATTTATTTTTAGGCGACGATTTTTTTTTTCGTCGCCTAAGAGGAAACTTAGGCGACGATTTTTTTTACTTAGGCGACGAAAAAAAAAATCGTCGCCTAAGTTCCCTCTTAGGCGACGAAAAAAAAAAAATTGTCGCCCGGTTTTTTTTGTTTCGTCGCCCAAGCCCCATTTTCTGGTAGTGTTTAATGCCGGGATTAATTTGCATGTGAATCCGTACAATTTGTCAAATTTGATGGAGCAACTTTTGATTTTTAAAAGGATATTCAAGGGAGCCAAACGCTTATGACACAATCAGATTAAGTATGCGATTGAAAAGATGTGAGTATACACTACAGGTAATATCGTCTTAGAATTTTAAAAAATTCTGTCGGTTAAGTTCTTCTTCGTTGACAGAAACATAACCGTTGTATAGGACACCACAACCGTCGCTTGAGATCTATTTAGGCAATGGAAAATGACTGTCGAGGACTTTTGTCGACTAAGATATTCCTATCCAACGAAATAACATTCGTCATCTAAGTTCCGTTGGCCTAGTAAATCCTAGGCGACGAATCTTTTCCGTCAGCAAACTTTTGTCGGCATAGTAAGTCTTAGGCGACGGAAATTGACTTTCGACACCCTCCGTCGACTAAGATCTTCCTAGGCGACGACATATTTCCGTCGGTAAAGTTGGTCTTGGGCGACAAACCATTTTTCGTCGGCGTAGTTAGTCTTGGGCGACAAATTCTATTCTATCGGCTAAGTAAATCTTGGGCGACGAATATGTCTTTCTTAGCCGACTATTTGTTCCGTCGGCTAAGAAATGACATCATTGCCTGACACAACGCATAACAAATATATTTTTGCCAACGTCTTTTGTCTTAGGCGACGAAATATTCCGTCGGCTAAGTAAACCCAAACTCCCCCCCCCCTCCCTCTCACAGAATTCATCCCAGCAAAAATCTAGTTTTTGAAGCTTTTCTTCATGAATTTGATCAATCTTCAAGAGTTGTTTCTCTCCTAATTGGTATGTAACTACTTTAATTCATCTACTTTCTTCATTTAGACATATTTTTCGGCGACTTTGCCGACGATCCAATTTTGCCAGTCCAATTACAGGATTCATTGATGCATGCATGATATATGTATAACTTTGATAGTGTATATACATGTTGAATATGTTTGTACGTATATGTTTTTGTGTGTATAATATGTTGTACGTATAATCTATGTGAATACGTATAATATGTTTGTATAATATATATTATGTTTATATATATAAATTTTGTGTGTATAATTATATATATATATATATATATCTTTAGCTTTTGTGTGTATGATTAATAATTATATGTTTATCAAATTTTCGTTTTCATGCAAATTATTTGTGTATTGAAATGATAAAAAATAAAATGATGAATCATGTAATTAAGAATTATAATATTCTTATACGTACATTCATCAATATATTGTTACCCTTAGAAATCTCGTTCGGTTGTGAGTATATATATTTTGACATGATCTTCTTTTATTGTTCCTCGAGTGCATATTAGGTATAGATATTCGTGCACTTGGGGAACTGTAGGGAGATGCTGCGAATTCGAAACGCCCCAACAACAAACAAAATTGTCTCTCCTTTTACTATTGATCATATATATACCTTTTACTATTTTATTGGGGGTGAATAATCATTACAACATGTTTTCAGCAGTAAAATAAATTTTTTCAACATCTTTTCTTTTCAGCAGTTTTATGGTTTATGTTATGCATATATAAAAATGCATGTATGATTGAGTAAAAATAAAATAAATAAATCTTTCACTATTTTAGAAGACCCTAAAATTGTATTTATAAGTTGGTATATATATGATCAAATTAGCAACTTCATTCTCAAATAGTTGAATAGCAGTCTTGTATGACTGAGTTGCTTGATTTTATTTATCGGCATGGTGAATAAAGTGTTTTGATTTTCTCTTTTCTCTTTTCTCTTAAACAGGAACTGTTAAAACAATTTTTTTTTGAACAAGTGTTTTGGTAGGGCAGTTGAATTATAGTGAGAGTTTGGTGTGCTTTCATAATCTAGGTGAATTTCTAAAGTGAATTGTAGAAGTGTAAGTGCAATTAAGAAATTGTAGTTGTGTTTTAAGTTTGATAAGTTGTGTTTGCAGTAGCTTCATTTGAAATGGGTAATGATGTTATGAAATTGTACTTGGTTTAAGCTAGTTTGTAGTTGTTTAGGTTGGATGACTTTTAGTATAATGATTGTGCTGAACCAAAATTGGGTTTGTCTCTGTATGGATTAGTACTAGAGTTAGCAGGGAGTTATGCAGAATCCATCAAGGGAGTTCTTGCCTTTTTCTTGCAGGGGTGCGGGCATGAGCGCCCCGGGGTGCCAGCAGCGCGCCCTTGGCATGTCAGGGGTGCCTGCATGCGCGCCCCAGGGTGCACCCCAGGGGTGCGTGCATCCCTAGGATGCTGCATTTTTTTTGTCTCTTATTTTTGTTTTTATCTTATTTTCGTTTATTGAGAGGTGAGGCATGAAGAATAGCAAATAATTTTCTTGACTACCGATTACTGCTTCAAGGGAAATAATTTTCTTGGCTACTAATTTTCTTGGTATGATACTGCTTACTGTTTAGCAAATAATTTTCTTGGCTACTGATTACTACTTCAAGTGATTACTGCTTCAAGTGTTACTGTTTTAGGTGACAATGGAAATGTTGAGCAAACTTGTTTATTAATTTATGTATTTTAAATACAGAATGACATGGTTGATGAGGTCAATAAACGAAATGATGCATTTAAGGAACAACACTTTGACGCGACGGAGGAGGAGATTATGGAAAGTGTTCAGTCCCAACAAATTGAGGTGTTAGGTTAGGAAATCAGAGGGATGAGACGAGGAGGCGAGCAAGACTTGTGCCATTTGTTTGAGCCAGTGGACATTTTGGTCCAAGTCTGCATATTATATTTACATCCCAAATTAATACTTTACTGGGCGGTAAAATATCCAAGTGAATATTAATTACATTCTTGGTCCACGTCATACCAGCGAGCCCAAATTCTTTGGGTTTACAAGTGATGGCCCGCCAGTTAGATCATGCGAGCTAGATAGCAGAGTTTGCGTGCGAAATGGACTTCGGATGACGTCAAGAAAAGGACTTCGTGTGGAATTACAGAAATATACTTCGCTTAGGCTAGGCGAGGTGACACTTCACGTGGGAGTGGAGTCCTAGGCGAGGCGAAGTACATTTAGGCGAATTGGTCCGTGTAGGAGATTTCGCTAAGAAGGCGAGGTGAGATGGCTCCGCGTAAGAAACTTCGCGAAGAAGCAACAAGCAGAGTCTGTATGCGTCATATTTATCGTTGAAGACTCTTGCAAGTCTTTGACATGCTTCGTGCCAATCCCCGTGGCCTTTTTATTGAAGAAGCCTTAAGCCTCGCGAGATAGAAGCAAGCTTCAGGAGCTCGCGGGATGGTTTGAGTCCGCGACCCGCGTGAGATGGAAGCAAACTTCAGGAGCTCGCGGGGTGGTTTGAGTCTGCGGTCAGCGCGAGATAGGACTATGATACCCTGCGGGGTAAAGACGTTTTTAATGAGTCCGCATAGGACTCTATAGTTGAGCAGCGCGAAGACATTAACCTATGCAAAATGTGTTATGCAAAATGGACGCGTCGCGCAGATGGTTGGTTTGCGCGGGTGAAACAGTATCCTTGTAGTATTCGGTTTCAGAGTCCAACTTGAAAAGTAATCATTGCTGGCAGAAAGCGAACCACTATATAAAGGGGCTTGACTCTCTCAAAGAAGGACACAATCTCTCAACACATAGAAAATCTCTCAACACATACAAAAACACAAACCTTTAACCTAGTTGATACTTTCGAGCCCCTCGAAAACCTAACCCTAAGCGCGTCGCCGCCTTAGGTTTTTTCTGATCACTCTTGATCCCTCCTTGTTTACTCTGCTCGCGACACCGTGAGTATCAAATCGCCTTGTGCTCGTAATTCCTCGTCCGCGAGGTGGCACTGGAAACCCTCCCCCCGATTTAGAAATCTGGACCAGACGCACCCCACACCCTTTTCCTCGTCCGCAAGGTGGTACACCCCGCATCTGCACCATTAGTTTACTTTTGGTACAGCTAAGTACCTCTCAACCCCTGCTGAGGATCGCGGCCAAAACATCATTCTTCAAATGGTTCCACTTCACGTAGTCGTCCTTCTAGAGTTGATGAGCAGCAACTCCAAGAGGTGCAAGAGCGCTATGAGCAGAGGCTAAAGGAATCAGAGGAGCGTGCCCAGTAGCAAAGCCAAGAGGTCCAGCAGCGTGCTCTGCATGCCGAGTCTATGTATAGTGTTGTGCAGTCCCAAGTTGCAGCTATATATGAGCACCTAGGTATGTCACATCCTCCATTACCTAGTTCATTAATTATTTTGTATATATGAACAATATTTGTCCATCTAGTTATCATGATAAATTAATATATGAATTTGTTTTCCAAATCGAGTGCTTCCTGCCTGATTATTATTACTGATTTATAATTTTTGGAAACAGTGAATAAGGTAAAAAAAAAATCACTTAGGCGACAAAAACAGTAACATTCGTCACCTTTGATAAACCACCTATCCGACGAATACAAAGATCGATCGTCGACTAAGAACAGTTATGAATTCGTCGGTTTAAAACTCTGCCGACGAATATTTGACGAATATTCCGTCGCTTAAGAACGATGAAATATTCGTCGGTAAACATACATACCGACAACAATTTCATCGACTAAGAACAATTTCATATTCGTCGGCTAAGAATCCTTCCGACACAAACGTTCCATCGACAAAGATTCTTATCGACGAACCAGTTTGTCGACAAGGCAGGAAATGATCAGTCAATTAGGATTTCTCTTAGTCGATGACTAACTTTAGTTCCGTCACCAAGTGTCTACCTTACTACACTTAGGCGACAGAACTTAGACGATGTCACACCCTAATTTTCTAAAGATAATTTTCAAAATTTTTGGCATGATATAACTTAAAATATTTAATATCCCAAACTTGTTTCATCAAACTATCTCAAGCAACTAAAACTCATTAACGGGAATATAAATGTCACACAACCCAACATTGAGTTAAATATTACATTTCCTTGTTTACATAAACTTGCAAAACAAGAACATGAAAACAATCTCATGAGGTTAATATTGTCTACCCAATTATAAAACTATACAGAGTACAACAAAATCAAAAAGGACCCTGCCAATAAGCCTCCGCCTCAACCCTGCTGATCCACACCTGCAGGTCTAACCCCTATAATAAGAATTGGTGTACCGATATTGTAAAATAACAAACTCGGTAAGCTGAAAAGCTCGTATGAGTAAACTCAAAATAACACAACATTTCTCACATCCAAATATACCACAAGAGAGATTTGATCAATAATTAAAAACCACACATCCAACACATTACCAAAGAAATGTATCCATGAGTCCCAGATATTTAATAAATATCTCTCATGACCTACAACAACAATTTGTGTACCCATGGGTCCCAGATACCATAAAGTATATCCCAAGACCTACACCGACAGACGAACTAGAGCTCTATTCCTAACCGTAACCAATCACCCGGCTAAAGGCTTGGAACCCAGTCTGACTGTCTAATAAAAATCACAAAATAAAATTTCATCATAACCGTAACCAATCACCCGGTTAAAGACTTGGAACCCGGTTTGACTGTCCAATAAAAATAACAAAATAAAATTTTATCATAACCGTAACCAATCACCTAGTTAAAGGCTTGGAACCCGGTTTGACTATTTTGAACAACAATTCACTATAACACCACAACATCATCAACAACACATGATTCACATCATAAAATTATATCCTTCACAAAGATATAATTATATGAACAATATATATTATTCCACAAGAATAACTTATCAATAATCAATAAAATTATGATCACAAGAACCTCAAAAATAAACATATGAGGAAAACTTGTTGATGTTGGATTTAATAATAGCATATTATTAAATCCAACATCATCATCAAAATGACCATAATAAAATTAGGTCTAAAATTGAACCATGGTGAGATTTACTCACTTAGAAATCCCGCTACAAATCTCACAACACAACGAAAGCAAGCCAATTACAATTTCACAAATCACCTAAAATCACACAATTTAAAACCTTAGAAACCAAAGTACTAAAGGATAACACAATACCCTTAAATTAATAGCTCAAGGGAGGACAACTTCCCAAAGTCGTTGAACTCAACGACACAATAGAGCTGCCTCAAGTCTTCAAAACCTAAACTCAAACTCAAACTCAACCAAGCCAGAACAAATAAACCTAAGGTCATAACATGCAATCCTTGCTCAAAACCTAGCAATACTACCTCTCAACAAGCTCACAGCAGCAAGAGCTAGCTAACCATAGGAAACTATGGCCGCAACTCAGCCAAACTCGCTGCCACAGGCGGCGGCGAGTGAGCCTCACGCGCTACCCCAAAACTTCAGAAATCGGAGAAACTCACAACATGAAACTTGTAGATTGAAGCATGGTGAACAACTTTAATACCTGGAGGTTCAACTAGTTCGGCCGGAAAACGCCCTGAAACACCAAAACGGGTTCAAACTTCAATCTGCAATTTCAGGGCTCAAAACCTCAATATCTTGCTTCAAACTATGTCTAGCCACAACCAGAATGAGAAGAGGACCAAAACTAACCTAAGGTTCTTGCGCCCTTTTTGGCGGGTACCGGTGGCAAGACGTGGCAAAGCATCGGCATGGCTGTTTTCTTTCCTAGGGATCTGAGCCACAGTTGCTGACTCGAATCCGCACAAGATGGCCTTCGCGAGCGCCCGGTAAGAGTTCAGGTAGGGTTCTTTAACTTCAAATGTCCCGCCGACTTGGTTCACCACAAGCTGCGAGTCATTGAACACTTCGACTCTTTTCACTCCAATCTCTAGTGCCAACTGTTGCCCCCCGATCAATGCCTCGTACTCTGCTGCATTATTGGACGTGGAGAAATTGAATTCCAGGGCGTACTTGTACTTGAACCCGTCTGGGCTAACCAATATGATTTCAGCCCCACTCTTGTCTTTGGTGACGGAGCCATCTACAAACAACTTCCAACATGGCTGGACTTCTTGAGGAGCCACTTGCTCAACCTCCGAGCACTCCACGACCCTTTCCATGGGGGTCAGTTCTGAGATAAAATCCGCAGCAGCTTGCCCCTTGATGGCTACTCTCGGCATGTAGTGTATGTCGAACTCGCCCAGTTCTATCGCCCATTTGGCCAGTCTCCGGCTCATTTATGGCTTTAAGAGGACTTGCCTGAGAGGGCAGTTCATGAACAGGGTGATAGAATGAGCTTGGAAGTAATGTCGCAGCTTTCGGGCGGTCACGATGAGTGCTAGGGCCAACTTCTCTAGATCCGGATACCTACTTTCATCCAGTGTATAGCCCTTGCCCACGTAATACACCGGGAGCTCGATCGCGTCATCTTTCCTGATCAAAGCCGAGCTAACTGCCGTACTGGATGCTGCCAAATAGAGATACAACATCTCCCCGGGAATTGGCTTTGAGAGCTTTGGCACGGAAGCCAAATATTCCTTGATGTTCCTGAAAGCCTCAACTTGCTCGGGCCCCCAATTGATCAGCTTGCAATGCTGGCTTTTGAGCAGTTTGAAGAACGGTGCGCACTTGTCCGTGAGTCTGGAAATAAATCTAGTGAGGGCCGCCATCTTGCCCGTCAGGGACTGCACAACACTCCGGATTTTTGGGACCACCATATCCATTATAGCTTGGACCTTCTCCGGGTTTGCTTCGATGCCCTGCCGGCTAATCACATGGCCCAAGAACTTCACCTTGACAACCCCAAACAAGCATTTTCCCGGGTTCAACCTCATACCGTACGCGAGTATGATGTTGAAAATTTCTCGCAGGTCGCTCACATGCCCGGCCGCAGCGGGACTCTTCATCAACATGTCATCCACATACACTTCCATTGTGATGCCCAGCTGCTTGGCGAACATCTTGTTCATCAGGCGCTGGTAGGTTGCTCCAGCGTTCGTTAGTCCGAACGGCATCCTTTTGTAATAGTACACTCCTTTGTCGGTCGTGAAGGTCGTATGCTCCTCATCCGCGAGATCCATCATTATCTGATTGTAGCCCGCATAAGCGTCCATGAAACTCAGCATTTCGAACCCGGAGGTGGAATCTACGAGTTGGTCAATCCGGGGCAAAGGGAAGCTATCCTTAGGGCAGGCCCTACTTAGACTGGTGTAGTCCACGCACATCCTCCATTGCCCCACCGCTTTCTTTGGGACCATGACCACGTTGGCCAACCATTGAGGGTATTTCGCCTCCTTGATAAACTGGGTATCCAGCAGCCTCTGTACCTCTCTCTTGATGACGTCATACTTAGCCAGATCAAACGATCTCCACTTTTGTCGCACCGGGGGCATGCCTTTCCGGATTCCTAACTTGTGCGTGACTATATCACCCGGGATACCGGGCACATCGGCATACGACCACGCGAATGCTTTGCTGTTGGCCTTCAGGAAACGTATGAGCTCCTCCCGTACGATGATTGGCAATCCCGACCCGATCCTTGTGGTTCTTGCTGGGAACTCGTCCGAGATGCAAACGAGCTCGGTTTCCTCTACTGAACCAGGTCTCTCGGACTCCGCCCCTTCTGCCGCAGCATTAATCCTCGGATCTTCGTACGCGTCCGAAATCAGCTTATTCGAGCTCACGGAGGCTAATAGTTCTGCTCTTTTTCTACCATTATCTCCGTCAATGGCGTAGCATCCTCTTGCAGCCAACTGATCACCCCGGATAGTAACGATACCCGTTGGGGATGACAGTTTCATCATAAGCATGTGTCCCGCAATGAATGCCTTGACTTTCCACAGAGCCGGTCTCCCAAGTATCCCATTGTACGACCAGTCGCAGTCGATAATTATGAAATCGACTAACATTCTCAGCGTGTTCCCCTCCAAACCCCCGAGGATAATGGTATGTAGTCAGATCCAATAGGCTGCACCACGTCCCCGGAGAAGCTTATCAATGGCTCATTGTCTTGCGTGAGCTTGCTGCTCCCCCTCTTTAGCGCCCGCCAAGCATTTCTGAAGAGAACGTTTACTGATGCCCCTGTGTCGATTAGAATTTTCTTGCAAAGATAATGATCCAACTATGCAGTTATCAGGAATGGATCCTCGTGAGGCAGTCTGGTTCCTTGCTCCTCTTCTTCTTCGAACGTCACTGATTTCCACCTCACGTTGACATTCTGAGCGCTACAGCTTTCGAAAGCGTATATCTCTCGCCCATCTCTGATCCCGAGGCATTGCTTCTTGGCCTTGTTACTCCTCTGGTCTATACGTGCTCCCCCACGGATCGTGTTGATCGTCCCGTAAACGGGTTCCCCTGTAGCTTGAGGCGGACCTGACACGTATTGCTGAAGCTTCCCCGCTTTAAGTTGGCTCTCGATCGTTTTTCTTAGCTCAACACAGTTGTTTATCGCGTGTGTTGCTTCCCCGTGGTATCCGCAGTACTTGCCGGTGTCCTCTCGGGTCAATCGGGACGGTGGAAACTTTCTAGTTGCTGGTCCAGGAATAGCTCCTTTATTCTCGTTCCACATCACCTCCGGGGTTGCCGTTAATGTGGTGTAGTTTCCCCTGGCTGCGGGAACTGTTGCCTTAAATCCGCTGTTCTGATAGCTACCTCTGTTCTTCCCCTGAGAACCCCCCATTTGCTTGGTTTGGTTCCTGCCTTCGTCCTTAAACCTCTTGCTAGGGGTGAAGGCTTGTCCCTCCTGGTCCCCTTTCCAGGTTCTTACTTCTTGGATCATCTGTCATCGGGATTCGGACTTCCCGCTTTCTTTTCTCTTACCCTCGTGCTGGTCCCCGTAGGTGTCATGGTTTGCCTGCGCGTGTCTGATCGCCATTTCCATGAGCTCATCATAGCCCTAGGGATTTTCAATTCGTACCGCGTATAAGAACTTCCCGGGCAACAGGGCTTGGACGAAGGCTTCTTTCACCACCTTCTTGTCGAAACTCCTGACCCTGGCCGTGGCCCCCTGCCAGCGATTTACAAAAGCCTTTAGTTCCTCGGCGTGCCCTTGTTTTATCTTGAACAGCTGGGCTGTATTCTGCCCGTCCGTCCGCAGTATAAATCGGTTCACGAATCTGTCTGCTAGCTTCCTAAAGCAATCTATCGATCCGGCCGGGAGCTCGTAGAACCATCTTTGTGCTTCTCCTAACAGCGTCTCCTGGAACATGTTGCAGCACGCGGCATCCGAATAACCCTTCGCGTTCGTATGAGACTTGAAGCTGTCAAGGAAGAGATGCAGGTCCCCTTCCCCCCCCCCCCCCGTAGTTTAATTTAAGAGGTTTCGTCGCACGAGAATGCAAGGTCTGCGTGATGGTCATAGTGAATGACCCCCCTCTTTCTTCAAATCCCATGCTGGGCGGGTTGTGTGCCGCCCTTCTTTCTGCTTCGTCTACCCTCGTGGTCAGGCACATCACACTGTCCCGCATGGCCATCAGGGACGCCTCGACTCCCGTTGTCTCTGGCCTTCTGTCCTCTACGGGCGTTGGGAGCGGCGGTAGGCCTTCTGTTTCTATAATTTCAGGGAACAAGTTCGTCCTGACAACGACCGTCCTCCGGGTGTCCGTGGGTGGTGTTACCGGGGAACCTCCGCCTTCGCCCTGCTCCTCTCGGATAGCGTTGGCCGCCCGATCAATCGCCTCGTCACTCTCCAATCTTCTTGCTAACGCACTAATTATCGCTGTGTTGTCTGCCTCCAACTTTTTCTCCAGAGCAGCTGCATCTAAGCGATCCCGTGTACTTTCTCTCTCCATGCGCGCCACGTCTGCTCTCAACCTCTCCACTATGTCCTCCATTTCTTCCTGCGTGAGGCCGCGCATTGTTCCATCCGGGGTCGCTTGCGGATCGTTTGTAGCAGGCGGGCACTCTTCACTTTCGTCCGTTCGTGTCGGCCGGTTATTGCTTCCCGGCGTCTGATCTCCAGTGAGGCCACTACGCTTTCCTGATATTATCCTGCTCCCGATTCCAGCTTCATTGGACTCCGTCATCGAGACCGGCTTTTTGTAAGGCTTCCCACAGACGGCGCCAATTGTTTCTGCAAGATCCCGCAGGCTCTGTAGAAACTATCGCACGTGATCCGATCTTAAGGAGCTTCTTCTTGTCTGCAAAAAGGAGACCGACCGGGGCTTTCCGGTCTTTCTCTCTCCGATGATAAAGTCAGTATTGGTAGGTGAGTATTAAATGCTAGGAGATGTTTCTTCTTACCTTTTTGGTTGACTTCAGCTGTATTTATAGCCCTGTGTTGACTTATACCATGCATGTTCTTCAATGTGGGACAAGTATTCTGTATATGTTCAGTTTATGTGGAGGCTTCCTCTCTCGGCCCAGACTGCTTTAGCATCCAGGTTGAGGCCTGTTCGAACTGCCTCATGCTGGGTTTCGTAGCATCATGGGCCAAGAGAGGTATTTATCGACTACCGACAACACGTGAACACTGAGGCACCTCCCAACAATGGTTGTATTTTGATTGATATTAATGACCAATAATGTATTATAATTTCTACATGTCTCTAATTTTTGTATGCAGCCAACACATGACTCACCATAAATTCTAATGCTGATGGGAAAATGGACATTATTCAGGAGGGAAAGATTTGTGGAGGGAAAACATGAAGAGATAATTTTGCCCATGAACAAAGTCTAATTTAACAGTTGGGTTGAATTTAAGTGTTGAGATATCATTATCATAGTTTTTAAAATTGAGATGTCAAAATGATGAATGATTTTAACTCGAGGTACCATTTGAAAAATTTTCTCTATACGAATTTCAAATCAAATCTGGTAAAAATTTGTCCAAAAAATTTCCAAAAACAAATTGCCAGTTTGCTATCACACTCAGCAATGACGTGTAATATAAAGTCAGCAAATCGGTATTTAAATAGTAAGCAGTGATCGCAATCCAGGGTGTCCACGATAAACACCAGCCGTCGTTACCACCCAAAACATCGCTCTGCTGACACAAGCGAAGCATCAGACGGCCTACAAAAACTCTAAGTGAAACACTGACCCTGACCAAACAAGAGAAAAGAAGGAAGAAAATGTTGCAGCTCTCAATTCCAAGAGGTAAGTAAAACCTAGAACCATTTTCTGATCATAAATCTTTGTGATTTGCACTGCGTAATGTTTATAGGTCTGTGTAATTCGCAGTGAGAAATCTCAATGCTTTTCGAGCGACGATCTCCGCTGTCCGGAGCTCTCATTTCTCCACGGCGGCTCCGGTAATAATCGATCAAGTCTTAGGGTTCGAGTTTTGCTTGAGTTGAGCGATTCTGAGTAGCTATTTTGGTGTTTTGTTCATATAGAATGATTTGGATGATGTTTGTGCTTTTGTTTATGTTTGAAATATCAGAGAGTTCCCAATCTGATTGGAGGTGCTTTTGTTAATTCACAATCGACTGCGTCTATCGATGTTATAAACCCTGTAAGTTTGTTATAAATGCTTCGGTATTTTTTTTTTTCATTGCTTTTACTTGCAGAACTTATGAGTGTGATTCTGTTTTTTAACTAATAATTGGTTTATAGGCGACACAAGAAGTTGTTTCCAAAGTTCCCTTGACCACAAATGAGGAGTTCAAAGCCGCGGTGTCTTCAGCAAAGAAGGCGTTTCAAACATGGCGTAGTACACCGGTTACGACGCGTCAAAGGGTCATGCTTAAGCTGCAGGAGCTTATTCGGAGAGACATTGTGAGTATTTAATTTCCAGGATGAGTTAATGCTTTTAGTTGAGTAATATTAATCGCTGTATTCTCTTTTCAGGATAAGTTGGCCTTGAATATTACTACAGAACAAGGGAAGACATTAAAGGATGCACATGGTGATGTGTTTCGTGGGCTAGGTTAGTGTATGTGCTTTCCTGTTGATATACTACCATGTGCTTTTTAATACTGGAGTTTGGTGGTGTTGATGAAACTCTGTTACTTTGTGTTTTTCTTATTCAGAGGTGGTAGAACATGCTTGTGGTACAGCAACTCTGCAAATGGGGGAATACGTTTCTAATGTATCAAATGGAATTGACACGTATAGCATTAGAGAACCACTTGGTGTTTGTGCTGGGATTTGTCCGTTCAACTTTCCGGCAATGATTCCATTATGGGTGAGCCTACGATCTCCTTTTTCTCTTGTTCATAATTTACACAACTAGGTTTGTAATATCTCACCTAAATGCTTAGGCAAGACGCTGTCATGATGCATTCAACACTGCAGCTTCTGTTATTATAGTGTTTTTCTGGTGTTTTTCCTCCCTTCAGATTTACATTCTTTTTCTTTTTTTCACACAAGCACACTAAAGCCACTACCACGTTAATTTTCTCCCGGATCTTTGAAATAGTTCTCCATAGAAAGAAAAAAAAAATATCTACCATTCTAATTGTTTGCCTCATGATCTTACTGCAGATGTTCCCAATTGCAGTTGCCTGTGGGAATACTTTTATCCTAAAGCCATCAGAAAAAGATCCAGGTGATTGTGACTTAATTATAATTTGGCGTATCTAATCCTGGATCATTACCTCCCTCACCGTTCTGATTATGAAATCATTAAGAAAATTAAAACTTGACGAAGATACAGTATGCTTCCTATTGTTGGTCTATGATTTATTATAGGCGATAACAAAGTAGGTACTTTTCTGTTTCAACTTGTTGATGTTATTTGTGAAACAAGAAACTTTTTCTTAGGGAACTTGAAGGTTGATATTATCATAGGATTAGTTTCCTTGTACTCTATTTTATATTTGAAGTCATATAGGAAGAGTATATCTACTTTCCTAGAATCTACTAATTGCATCTATCTTTTGAAATCATCTTTCATGTTATATTGTATTCACATAATTTTCTTTTGAATTTTACTTACTGATGAGGGGCAGTACTTTCTTTGCCGCAGGTGCTTCTGTACTGCTAGCAGAGTTGGCAATGGAGGCTGGTTTGCCTGATGGTGTCTTGAATATTGTTCATGGAACAAATGTATGAGTGCACTCAAGCTACTTTTACTTACTCAAACTGTCCTTGTCTTATTTTTTTCTCAAGTAGATGGTCAACTGCTTTTTAGTTCCTTTTTTTTTTTTTTTATCTTTAGTGATTTTCATTCTTAAGACATTGAGAATCTATCTTGTGTGAGTTTTCTTCTTTCTATGCTTTCTATCTTTTGGGTCGATGCTATTGGATATTGGTGAGAACAAAAGTAAGGGGTACACAAAGAAGTTATTTTCCTTGACTTGGCTGGAGCTACTTTTTTTTTTTGTTCTGAAGATGTTATCAGCATTAACCCAAAATGGGATGCTAATGGCAGTTTTGAATTCCTCTAATACGGTCAAAAGCTTTCCACTTCTTGAATTAAAAAATCAATGCATGTTATCCTTGGGCAAAATAATCTAGTTTGATTGCATGAAGGGTTTGAGTGAGAATGTTCTTCTAGGTACTGAAACGGTGAACGGACAAAGGTTTTCATTGGATTTGATTCATGTAATTTAGAGAAGAACATATTTTCTCCTTGACACAAACAGGTTTGGCTAACCACAAATTGTGTGGTGCAATGTTTCTTTTTGTAATATAAGATTGTTGGATATAACTGTAAATATCTCAATATTTGGATTTACCATGCTTTGTACAGTTGTGTTAAAATTTGAAATGATTGTTCCGGAGGCAAATTTCTGGGTACTTTGATGCCATAAGTTCGCTATCTATGAGATCTTGGTTTTCCTAAATGCATAGTATTTTTGTGGCAGGATATTGTTAATGCAATATGTGATGATGATGATATCAGAGCTGTTTCATTTGTTGGTTCTAATACAGTAAGTTTCCTCACTGTGATTGTATCCCTGCTCCAGTTCCTGTGTTGTATTTATGTATGATTAATCCTATAGTTGATGATTATTTGCACTTTGATGATTCAATGAGTCCTAGCAGTTGTCTTCCTCATTGGTTTAGGGTTTAGTCTGCAATTGAGTTGATAGCCTGCATATGAAGTTAATGAGGATTAGTATAGATTCGTTGTTTGTCTGTTGTTTTCATTCAAGCAAGAGATGCATATATGTCTAATTTTAAGAATGACAGCTAGTTTGAGTTTCGATTTCAATTTGAATCGTCACTTTGAGGATATTTCTTGAGTTGAAGTATGTGCTCTATCTGTGGGATTAAAATTCCCGTTTTACCTTTCTTTTCAATATTCTTTGAGATGCGTGATGATGCTAATACTATACTTAAATAGAACAGCTGCTTTAACCATTTATAGATAGTCCCGCTTTGAAATTAAAGTGTGGGGCTCCTTATTTGGCACACTTTCATGTCACTTTTCTACATCTCCACCGTTCAGTGTCTAGAACATAATGTGTAGATCATTCCTGTAGAGTTTCATCTAATTCAGAGATCATTTGGGTACCCAATTAGATTAAATGAATCAACAAAACAAAATTTGTCCAAACATAACCGTTCGTGTAAATCACGATTACGGAACCCCAAATGATCTTCAAATTGGAAGAAACTTTGCAGAAATGATCTACACATAATGTTCTAGACATTCAACAGTGAAGATGTGAAAAGTGACCTAAAAGTGTGTCAAATAAGGAGCCTCACACTTTAATTTCAACGCAGGCCTCCGCTCTGGATAGCAACTGGGTGTGTGTGTGTGTGTGTGTATACTGTCATGCTACATTAGTTTTCCTAGCTGTACTCTTACACAACATTCTTTACATCAAAAGGCCGGTATGCACATTTATTCAAGAGCATCAGCTAAAGGGAAACGTGTTCAGGTTAGTCAGCTTCATATGTAACTGCTTCTCTTAAGAGAGAACTAGTGGCCTTCAACAGTTCATATACTCTTGCAACTGTTGAAGATGAACTGATATAGTTACAATGATAAACTACTTTCAGTCCAATATGGGGGCTAAAAATCATGCAATTGTCATGCCTGATGCCAGTCCCGATGCTACTTTGAATGCTCTAGTTGCCGCTGGTTTTGGTGCTGCAGGACAGAGGTGCATGGCACTCAGCACAGTTGTTTTCGTTGGAGATTCAAAATCATGGTATGGCGCCTCTTTTTGTTGTTTTGTTGTAATCTTTTATTTTTACTCTTTTTCATTTGTTTGATTTTCTGTGTGTGTGTGACTACTGAAAGGTTTCTATTGGCCGTTAAAGTGCTAGGTATATGCATTTGAAAATGACACGAAAAGATTGTAAACCATTTACTATTGCTGCCAAAAAAATGTAGTTCTTGTGAAGACTAAACAAAATGTGGATACATTATTCTGTTTTCTGAAGACCTAATTGAAATGTTGTCATATACTCTTCATGTTACTTTTTGCCAAAAACATACTTGTTCTACTCTTCTTTTAGATTCAAGTTGATAAGGATTTCATGCTCCTCCTCAATCTTTAGGTAATCTATAACCACTAGCTTCTTTAACTTGTAAAGTAAAACCACCACCCTGGGCCAATCTTCCTGAACATTTCGAGTTCCAATATTTTCCATTTTTGTAAAACATAGGTCTGTGAAAGGATATTTACGAACCATTTTCACATTAATGTGAATATACCTTTATATTTCTGGAAAAACCAAAGTCAAACCACATGTTTAAGAAGACTGATAATATTTAAATACATTTATTTGCTTTGTAATTAGAGGAAAATGAATTTCTACCTACTTTACTGTGTTTATCTGTATATTTATAGGTATCCTTACGGTTTTCTCCCCCTCAAATATGTGTCTCACATTTCTTAAAAAAGAAAATGAATAACTGGTTAGATTTTAAGCTATTTCTCTTTTCCAGGGTGGATAAACTTGTGGAGGGTGGCAAATCCTTAAAAGTAACCGCGGGGACCGAACCTGATGCTGACCTTGGTCCTGTGATTAGCAAGCAAGTACGTACATGAAAGTTCCTTTTTTTTCCCCTTCTTCCTGAAGACCAATTTTATGACAATATTATGTTTTTTTATTTTCCAAGATAGTGATATTTGAAACTCTTTCTATAAAGTATCAATTTGATACAAAATCATGCCCAAAATAGAACATGTTAAAGCGGCGATATCAGCTCATTAATGACATCAGGGTGGTCGTTTTCGAGGTTTTTACTAATGAAATGCTACACAATCCACTCGCAGGCAAAGGACCGAATATGCAATTTAATCCAATCTGGTGTTGATAGTGGTGCCAGGCTATTACTTGACGGGAGAAATATAGTGGTACTTTCTTGTAGATATAATACCTTCATTTTGATCACTATTCGCTTATGTTCTATAATGTAATATGCAACTGACTCGGTTTTCAGAGAGATTGATTTGCTTACTGATTCTTCTTTATGCTTGACAAGCAGGTCCCGGGTTATGAGCACGGAAATTTTATTGGCCCTACAATCTTAGCAAATGTTACGGCTGACATGGAGTGCTATAAGGTCTTCTTTTCTTTCTTTTTTTGGGGTTTATTATTTAATTTTCCATTATATTTTCTTGGTGCATGAATCATAATTTATAGAGAGCATTGATAGGTCAGGAATGAAAATATAATCAAGATTTCAGTTTATGAAGCCACTGATATGCACAAATCTAATATGAAATAAGAAAAGTAATTATTAAAATTCTTCTTCTGGTGGGCATTCTTCCAATCTTCCTTTGTAATTCTATGGCCCAAATAAGAGGATTGTTATAGGGATTGAAGTTGGATTGTTTCTGGTGCACTGTAAATTGGATTGGTTTATATTAAATTTCATTACAAATTGAGCTTTTGTTGAAATTGGTATTATATTAAGTTTCATTACAAAATGAGTTCTTATGTGATTGGAAATTGGTACCTGAGTATTTTCCAACGGATATGTGCATGGAGGGGAGTGCGGTTTGTAGAAAAGGGGATGCAAATTTTATCCCTGTTACATATCAAGTGCCATCGTTTCTGTTGGTGAAGTATCCTTCAAGTCTTGAACATTGATATTTCCACAATTATGAACTTTGATATCATTTTTCTTCAGTGGTTAGGAGAGTTCATCCTCTCAACTAACTGCACCTATGTTAGTACCTGGTGGCCAATTGTTTTGATTTGATGATGATGAAATAACTTGAAATTCAAATTTCGAACTTATTATCTTCTACCTTTTGTGCAGGAAGAGATATTTGGTCCAGTTCTTCTTTGTTTGGAGGTATTTAGATGACTTCATCACTGTTTCTCAGCGAGCCACTTTTCTTTTTCTGGCATGGACATTGCTAACCTAAATTTTTCTTCTTAATGCCAGGCTAACAGTCTAGAAGAGGCAATAAGCTTTGTTAACAGTAACAGGTAGTCATTATTGCTTCCCTTATTCCCTTAATTAGAACATTTTCCTGAATTATTGTGTGCGGTTCATTATTAATGTTTTTTTTTTTTTTGTGTGGAACAGATATGGCAATGGTGCTTCTATATTTACTTCATCTGGGGTAGCTGCACGAAAGTTTCAGACAGAAATTGAGGCTGGGCAGGTAATTACATTTTTTTAGCATCCTACGTAGCTGAATTTGAATGAAAATAATTGGACTGATAGAGAGTTCAACAAAACAACTGTATCACAAATGTTACTTGGCTCTGCTGGGCAGTATTTACAGTTATCCGTCTAGCTGTATTGCTGATGAATTGTGATGGTCAACTTAATAAGAACAACTTAGCAAGATAAGTTTAAATATATATATATATATATATATATATATATATATATATAGTTCCCTTCCAGAGAGGGACACCGCTTTGAAATTAAAGTGTGGTGCTCCTCATTTTGCTCACTTTTAGATCACATTTTCACATCTCCACCGTCCAGTGTCTAGAACATAGTGTGTAGATTATTCCTGAAAAGTTTCATCTAATTTGGAAATCATTTGGGTACCGAATTAAATTAAATGAATCAACTAAACAAAATATGTACAAACGGAACCGTTCGTGTAAATCACAATTACGGAAGCTCAAATGATCTCCAAATTGGATGAAACTTTTTAGGAATGATCTACACACTATGTTCTAGACACTGAACGGTGAGGATGTGAAAATGTGACCTAAAAGTGAGCAAAATGAGGAGCACCACACTTTAATTTCAAAGCGGTGTCCCACTCTGGAAGGGAACTGGGTGTGTATATATATATACACATTTTATATCAATTTCTAAATTATTTTGAGTATGAAACAGGTTGGTATCAACGTTCCTATTCCAGTTCCCTTGCCCTTTTTCTCTTTTACTGGCAACAAGGCGTCTTTTGCAGGAGATTTGAACTTCTATGGTATGACTTATCTTTTACCAGTTACTTGGCTTTATATTTGGTGATTTAGTCATTTACTAAAAGCGGATTGTAAATAACTCTATCGAGATATTTAAGAAGGTTTTTTTTTTTAAAAAATAAATAAATTACAGGCAAGGCAGGTGTTAACTTTTTCACCCAGATCAAAACGGTAACTCAGCAGTGGAAGGATTTACCAGGAAGCAGTGTAGTTAATCTTGCCATGCCAACTTCTCAAAAGGCATAGTTGCCTTGTCTACAAAATATTGTACCATTACAATAAATCAATATCAAGGTCTCTTCTTTCCTTTAGTTGTTTCCAATCTACCACATTTGTCTTTTCTTGTTCTGAAGTGGGGAGTTGATTTAGCTAAGCGAATGTCAAAGAAACAACCTCTGCTTGTTAACATATAATCTTAATGTTATTGCATTGGAAGCTCAGAGTCAGCGTTGGCCGATGAGATAATTCATAATTGTCATACACCGAGCACACAAATGACTTGCACTAAAGATAACAGAAACAAAGAAAAAAAGAATTATTACTTTCTCTAGTCTTTGATTCAGCTCTGTTCAGGTGTTGAAAAGACTTTAAATTGAATACTGCAGCTGGAATTAGATTGAGTTTCCCAGAACTTCTTCCCAGTGTCCCATATATATATATATATATATTGCGAAACACGGGATGGATCATGGATGTAGTCTGTTTCGAGATTTTCTTTTTCTCCTTAGAGTCTTTAAGTCAAAGAAAGATGCTCCTAGCTTAAGATAAGAGAAGACGAAGATTTCTTCAAACAATAAAGTTGATGTCTATTACTATCGTCTTTAGGGATATAAATTTGCTCCCTACCTTATTTCCCCACTCTTATCCTCATCCACCTAGATGCATGACATATGTCTGTTTTCTTAAACTCATCTAACCATGATTAACTATATAAATGGTGAAGCCTCGGAGCATTGGGAGCCAAAGTATTACCTTGAATCCTTTGTATTTGAACAAAATGACCAATCAAAGATGGAGTAGCCAACTTTCTTGATACTAGTCATGACTAGATCCACCCTATCTGCATTTTGTTGGTTCTATTCGGTGGTAATTATTTCACTTCACCGCCCTAGGTTTATCATTGCCCTGAAAGAGGGCCTCTGTTTTAATTGTCAATGAATGAAACTCATGTAAGCCAATTAGGTTGTTTGTGTTTATTCATTACATGTTGAGTAATTTAGTCAGGTCAATATAGCACAACCCGATCCTTACGGATGCGACTCATGTTGATCATATAACAAGATTTAAAGCAGATCATGTTTGTTTCTCACAATACTATCTTGAGATAACACCAGGAATACAAGGAAATGTCTTTTCAGTTGCTTAACAAAGAAAAATAAATCAGAATACATCTATCTATTTTAAGCATCTCTCTCCAGAACCTGCATTTCTGGTCATAAACTACGGCGGCAATTACTTTATTCAAGATGATATACCATGTCAAAACTCGCCTGTTGCGGTATCACAAATGCCACTGGGCTTACGCTGTCTTCTTTTTCGCTTCGGTTGTTGACTTTGTACCTTCTCGAGATGTATAGCAGTTTTCCACTTCAGGCCATTGCTGGATACGCCGTCTACTAGCACCTCTTTCGGTTTATCGAGCTTTGTAATTCGACTAATTTTTTTCTGGGCTTTTTGTTTTAAGTAACTTTTTGAAGTAACTTTTTGTTTCACTCCACTGCTTGGAATACTCTTATAAACCCACAGGCAAGGTCCCATATTCCCAATGTGAGATTCATATCTCAACAATACATACGTAAATGCAGAACAAAAAAGTTGAAACTGAATAAATGTGATGTGACATTGAGGTTGAAACTGAAATGAGAAATAACATCTATTAGAAAAGCTTGAAATGCTTTAGAGAACAAAAAAGAACAGAAAGTTCATGTAATCCTCTTCTTTAAATATGAGGATCATCTACATCAAAAAAAAAACACTGGATATGTCATGCCAATTCGACGTTCCATAGCTTGACACTATATGTCCAGCAATTCAGTCAACCACAGTGTGAAAAGTTTTCTCTTATATTGATTCAAGTAAAGGCTAGCAAACTTTTAAACATTCCTCTTTCAATTTTACCACTACTTATCCGTTTATTTCGGACAGTATTCCAGTATTTAGCAAGAAATAAAACCATGGGATAACCATTTCAATTGAAAGAAAAAAAAAAGAACAAAAAAGATATTTGGAGAAAATTCACAGCATAATGTTCACATTACAAATAGGATGTCAGTACAGTTCTCTTGCCTACATTATACAAGGTTCCACAATTATTTCTTTCTTTCATTGATTGGATAATCAAAAACAGAAATACCCAAAAGAAAAAGCAAAAGAAAATAAAAAGAATAGAGCGCTACCATTCAAGCAGCTTCATAAAAGCATGTTCAAAGAGCAAGATCAATGAGAAAACGACCCAATATGTATTTAACTTGTGAGTATCTGAAATGGAATTTGTCTCGATTGCTCTTATGCAAGAATACCTGTAAGAATGATGATCATGATCATCATCAGTTTATATATTACAGTTGTTAAGTCAGAGAAAGACTTACAGAGGATAGAGCACAGCAAAAAGAGGCCTGCAAGTGAATCATAGACAAACCCAAAAATGTTATTATATTCTCAGAGAATTTTTCTCAAGTTTACCAAGGAGTTCATCATCGTAAAGAAAGAAAGCGCACCATGCAAGAACATCAAAGCATTGGAGCGCAAATCCAAGAAGACCCAGTAAACCCACGTTGAGCTTCAGCGTATTCCTGTGGTTACTTCGGACTGCAGCATCGAATCAAATTCTCATTTGTTGGCCTTTGGAATTGGAAAGACCCAAGACGACCTTTCTTTTTCATTACTTGACCAAAAGACGTGTGGTCGTATTTATAATTAATAATTGCTGCTACCGTATATTAATTTTTTTTTGTTTTTTGGACGAGGTATATTAATTTTTTAGAGCCGAAATTTGTACTCAATCCACATTCTCATATAATATTAGCACTTAATCACTGTTTCTCTTCTCAGCGAGTCACTTCTTTTATTTTTCTGACATGAATATTGCTGACCTGTATTTTGTGTTCTTAATACCAGGCTAACAGAAGAGGCAATAAGCTTTGTTAACAGAAATCGAAAATTCTTCTACTCACTAATATACAAGTAAACAAAGCAACTAATATACAATATTTTAGTGTGGTCCTCCACGTTGCATCTACGCACCAAGCTTTGCATACTCTAATACCGTTAACACAATTGAAATCTAAAAAAATAGTCTAAGTGTTTCCAACACAAGAGGTGAGGACATGAGGTCGAATAAGAGATATTCTTATTATGGGCGCTTAATTTGATCGAATCAAAAATGAAAATGAAATGAAGGAATTTAGGGTCTATGGTCTTTATTGGATGTTCGCATATAGCGATTTGAGAGCTTGCACATTAATGGTGCAAGTGCACCTTAGAGCGTAGAATCCGCTCTGCGAAAATTTCAGACAGAAATTGAGGCTGGGCAAGTAATTTCATTCTTTTTTGCTTCTTACGTAGCTGAATTTGCAAGAAAAATAACTTGACTGATAGAAAGTTCAACAAAACAACCAATGTTCTAAAAAAATGCCGCCTAAGCGCTAAGCATCAGCTCACCGTTTTGATTTCCCACTAATCGTTCAATCTGGGCACTAGGGCGAAAAACGGTTGTTGCACACGCAATTTACGTATGCATCTATACTTAATTACCTTGAAATTAGCGAGTACTCAAGCACTATTTGTAGTATTTACTTTGTTTTCTTCATTTGTAAGAAATTATGGTCAAGAGAAGAAAAAGACATTAGAAGTGGCTAATTGAGATAAAAAAGACAATTTCTGACTTAAGGACAAAAGTCAACGGATTAAGACCAAGGCACAAGACCAAAGAAGTTCACAAGTGAAGACCCAAGCCCAAGGCACAAGACTAAAGAAGCCCACAAGTGAAGACCCAAGCTCAATTGTTTTGCATTTAAATTTAGTCATTTCATTTTACCCATTTTCTCTTTGATTTTGAGCCATTGGATCTAGGTTACAAGTCTAATCTTGACACTTGAACTCAATGGGCTATTTAAGCATACTTTAACACACTTTCTTAACATTCTAGACCTAGTTTTCCTCCTCTCTTTGCTTTTGGCCGAATTTGGGAGTTCTCTCCTCCTCTTCTCTTCTCCTTCCCCCATTCTTCACATGTAAGCTTGCACAACGAGGAGGCACACAGATCTCCAGTTTCTAGACCACCATCTCTCCACCATGGCTCCATAAGGGTAACAAGAGAAGCCATGGAGTTTGGGCATTTGCTATTGACAAGCTTTGTCTTGACTTCCATGGACTTCTCCTCTTTTTCCCTCTTCTTTCTCCCCTTTCTTTCTCTCTATTATTATTTCTTTCTTATGGGGTTGTTGATGTGTATGGATATGTATTTGTGTGTGACCTCTCATGGTTTTTAGGGTTTTGAAACACAAGTTTGGATTTGTATGGTGTTGATGAGGAATTAATAAAATTGATGTTTATTCACATGCTTTAATTTCCTCACTCTAGATGTATGATTTAGGTATTTCCCTCCTTAATCTATGTTTGGTGTGTTGGAATTGGAATATTGAATTGAGGAATTTATATTTCAATTTAGATTTTAGCATGAGTATGGTGAAATTGGCTCATTGCATATATCTATTTCCATTTGGATTTCTCTAGATTGTGGTTCTCCAATCACCCAATTTTAAGTATTATCCCTTGATTGTTGGAATAGTATTTTGAATTATGGGTAGGGTAATTGTTATTGCAAATACTCTTTTCGATCTTATTATTTGTGGTAATGGTTGCTAGAATAGGATAGGCAAAACCAAAGTGTTCTTTCTCCCACTAACATTCACTCATGGTTTACCTCCTATTGTGTGACAATCGATTTAGCTTTCTTTTCAGTCTCTTAATGCTAAAAGGAAATCCGGCAATACATTGAAGCATCTTTTGAGTTAATCGTCACTATTGTCATATGATTCATATTCGGGTAGAGAACCTTGATTTCTATGGTGACCCTTGGTGTGATGCATCCCATCATTTTATCTATTTTTCATTTATGTCTTAGTTAATTAGCTTGTTATTAGTTAAAAAACCCAAAAATATTGCAACACATTATCTACCCTCTTCTTTGTAAATCCAATTTGTGAGTCTCTTTGTACATATTTGCATAAGTGATTGATGATCTAGACCATAGGATTATTAGCTAGCTCGTGATCCTCGTGGTACGATAACTTCGGGTCTAAATATTTCCTACTTCTTTGATGATATTGTGCTCTTATTGCGCGTAAGTTGCAATTAGCATCAAATCAACGGCCGCCTAGGTGGGTTGGGCTAGCTGGGCGGCACTTGGGCAAGCTATGGCGCCTGGGCGGCCCGATTTTTTTTAAAAAAAATCAAAACACAACAAAGCCTAATTTGTTTATTTCAAATTGTTTTTTTTTATTTCTAAGAACATAGTAGTTGACCATTTTATTTATGTTTGAAGTATATTTGCTATTTTGGAACATTATAATGTATTCTATAAATTTATTTTTATATTTTATTTGTTATTAAAAAATAAAAATATGGAAAATACAAAACCGCCTAGGCGTCCGATTAATCCTCTGGGCCCTAGGAGCCGGCTGTCCGCCCAACTAGCGCCTAGCGTTTTTTAGAACATTGAAAACAACTATATCATAATTGTTACTTGGTTGTGCTGGGCAGTCTTTACAGTTATCCTTCTAGCTGTATTGCTGATGAATTGTGATGGTCAACTTAATAAGAACAACTTGGCAAGATAAGTTTATATATATACATTTTAGATCTATTGGTGATATGAGTACAAAGTGCTATGTTTTTATTGTGTTTTCTACCCTATTTGGCCATGTTATTCCCTTAATAATACCATTTCTGACATGTTTTGTACCTGTAAAGGGACAAAGAGCTTAATTGGGAAAAGAAGGCCCAAGTCCAAAGATAGAAGAGAAAAATGCAAAAAGCTCAAAAGAAGACCCAAGTAGTCCAAGGAAAGAAGGCCCAAGTCCAAAAAGGAAGAAGAAAAGTCAAACATTTCAGCTAGTCCCACATCATTTTTGAAGAGAAGTTCCACCAAGATTTCCTCTATATAAAGACAGCCTTGGGTACTTCTAAGACATCATTCATTCACATTAAAAACCAGAGGAATAAGAGAGCAGCAGCAGCCTCTCCCTCTCCTTAGTCAAGCTTCTTCCTTCTTTTGATGTCAACAAGCTTCCTTGGAGACTTGATAAAGTGTAAACATTACCTTTACTTTGTTTTGATTTTCTTTACAAATTTATAGGTATGTTTCATGTGCTAAACTTAGGAATTGGAAGTATGTTTTGCTTGTTCTTGTATTCAATAGATTCAGAATTTTATAAAACATATTGATGTTTCGTTAATGATTTTTCTGACGATCCGATCTTGTGAGTTTAATGATTGAAAGTTTGCATTTTTGTTTAAATTAAAGAGTTAGAATGCATACTAGCTATTGCCATGATTCATGCTAAACTTCTTGAAGTCAGTATGTTTCTTTAAGTGGTGGAAACTATGTAATATTAATTGAAAACGTAAACTACAGTAAATGCATGTTACGACTTCTCGGATGTGCATTATTGTTCAATCTCAATTATATGATTCTTAAGGATTCGTGTTTGTTGTTGACAAGTACTCTTCAGTATTGAATGCAGAAATTTACATGAAATAATCTAAGTTCTAGACTTCTCTGTGCTTAGGTGATAAAGTAAGTAGAATTAAAGGAATACATGTCCTCTTCAGGCGTGTGTTTCGAGATTGTTTCTTTTGTTAAGAACTTGCATGATAATCAGATTGTTAGAATGAAATGTGATCTTGATGTGTGGTAGAATTTGAGTTTATCTCTGTTTGCGATGTTGAATGAATCGATCACTTGTACATATCTTATTTTCTGTTTTTAGGAACATAGAACAAACCTTCAAAACCCCCTCCCTGTTTACCTTGTACCATATGTATATTTGTAAATGAATGCTTGAAAATACTTATAGTTGCTAACTATTTAGTGTAATCGTGACTGCAAGAGTGTCCTTTAAGTCCCCGGATTTATCGAACCATATTTGCCAATACCACGTTCTGATAAGAAAAGGGTTCTTAATTGTCGCACGCCTGGTAACGGGCACGTCCATTGGCAAAATAGATGGGGTGTGTTAATAACACTAGCCTACATTTTATATCGATTTCTAAATTATTTTGAAACAGGTTGGTATCAACGTTCCTATTCCAGTTCCCTTGCCTTTTTTCTTTTTTACCGGCAACAAGGCATCTTTTGCAGGGGATCTGAACTTCTAATGGTATGACCTATCTTTTACCAATTACTTAGTTTTATCTTTTCCATTCATTTTGTTGTGTTCTTGATTGAGGAGTATTGGCCTTCACAAATTCTTCCCGCATCCCATTGCCATATGTAGAACATCTCTTGGGTGTTGCTTCGTGTTCCCACACATTTGAGTTTCTATTCTTCTAAAGAGGCCCAGAGCAACATCATCACTTTGCTAAATTATTCTTTGCTTACTTTGTTTATTACTCTGTTTATTAGCCACTCTTTCAAGTCAATTTGTCTAATGTTCTAAAAAAACGCTAGGCGCTAGTCCGACGGACAGCCAGCGCCTAACGCCCAGGGGATTTAATCGGGCGCTTAGGTGGTTTTCCATTTTCTGTATTTTTTATTTTTTGAATAACAAATTAATATATAAATATATCTATAAAAGCATTATAAAGTTCCAAAATAGCAAAAGAGTTAGCAAAAATACTTATAAAATGCTCAACAACAACAAAATAGCAAAAAAGAACCCAGAAAAGTACCCTTTTTCTTTTCTTTGGCAAAGAACAAACTTGAAAAAAATTGAAAAACCTAGAACACTCGAAGACTTGGAAATCTAGAATTGAAAAGTGGTAACCCATAACTAAATTGAACTCATTGAAATGATTGAACTAAAGATTGAGCGAGGAATTCAAGATTGAAAAAAAAAAATTAAAAACATAATCATAGCTTGCTGGAAAAAGATTGAGAGAGAGACGTGAGCCTATTCTCTTCCATGACTTGAGATTCGATGGTGGATTGTTTGGTGTTGTTATGAGGGAGTTCTCTCTCTAGGTCGTGGTTTTTCATATGATTTGTGCATTGTGACTTGATTTGCATTAGTTACTCGGGCATCAGTGCTCCGATTTAGCACTCCTGACCATCTCACGGTTGCTAGCGGCGATGACGACGGCAATGTTAGCATGCATGAATGGTCGGTGTTGTTGCATTTCCTTATTTGTTTGTAGGACATTCGACCAATATATAGATTAGCGAGCTGTTAGTTTCCTTTCACTTTTTCTAGTTTGATCGAGCTGGAGACTCATGCTTTTTATTTTTAGTTGTTTTTTTGGTCTTGTTTGTGCGGATGTTGTAATTGGGTTTGTCCCTTGATTGATGAATTATTCATTTCTCTCCAAAAAAAAAAATCATTCCCTACTATTAATGCAAATCCATCTGAGAATCTCTTTGTGCCTAAGATTTAATTTTCCATATATTCGTACATAATTTACCGGTAAATACAATAAAGCAGAATTTCTATGTGCCTTTGAATGTAGCCGAATGGGTATTTGGCAGCACAGTCAACTTCATCTTGTAACGTTGCAGTTCCTCCGCGTACTGTTGACGTTCTCTCCTCACGAGCTGGAGAAGAAAGTCGGACTCCTCGTCTAACCAATATAGGACGAAAGCTCTATTGAGGTTGACATCCACGGGTCGAGACTAGTGAAGACGCGTTGGGTTAAAACTTTGTTACCCCGGATTAGGGGGGATGAGACTGTTTTACATGAAAAACTACGGACTGTCTAACGCTGAATTACTCGATCATTCTTTGCTTCAGCCTCGCTGACGGTGGGTGCACCTGTTCAGATCTCCCCTGGTTTGGGTTAATTATAGTCCTCAACTCCTGAAACATGGGTCAATGCATAAGGGTTACAGAGAAGAGAGACTGAATTAGAGAGCTCTACTCAACCCACCACTTTTCGCCCTCTTCAGGTATCAATTCTGAGATTGTTTAATGGGTTTCTGAGATTATGTTTTATTCCATTTTGAATCACAAGCATTTGATACATAATTCATTTGCTGTAAAAGGACATGTACAGGAGGATGTTGTGTTCGTTTTATAGACCCTTTACACTAGACAACTCCAAGTCCATGCATACCAAAGCCAACTATTTGCTCAACTTGGAACCAGCTTTGGCAACCCAGTTTGATACTATGTTGCAAGCATGCAGTGACCATTCTCTTATTCAACCAGGTAGACAACTTCATTCACATGCTATTTGCTCTGGGCTTTTTGAAAATAGTCTTGTTGCCGCAAAGCTCCTTGGCATGTGTTTCCATTGTGCTAGTGTTGTGGATGCCAAGAACCTGTTTTATCACCTCGATTTGAACTGTATTTTTCCCTGGAACTGTATGATTAGAGGGTTTAGTGTATTGGGCCGCTTCGATTTTGCCATGCTCTTTTATTACAAGATGTTGACTGCTGGAGTTTCACCTGACAAGTACACTTTTCCTAGTGTAATCAAGGCTTGTGGTGGTTTGAATAATGTGAGATTGGGTAGAGCAGTGCATGATTCAATGCAGGTCATGGGTTTTGAGGTTGATATATACGCCGGTAGTTCTTTACTTCAATTGTATGTCAAAAATGGCTGTATACGTGATGCACGGCACATGTTTGATAAAATGTCCCACAAAGATTGTGTTTCATGGAATGTCATGCTTCATGGATATGCTAAAAAGGGGGAGTTCAGTAATGCTGTTGGTATATTTATGGAAATGAGAAGCAGTGAAATTAAGGCCAATGCGGTGACATTTTCTTGCGTTTTGTCTGTTTGTGGCTCAGAAGCCATGATTAGTTTTGGTACTCAACTCCATGGGTTAGTTGTTGCTTATGGTCTGGAGTCGCATTTTTCAGTGGCTAATACGTTGATAGCCGTGTACTCTAAATGTCATTGCTTGTCTGACGCTCGTAAGTTGTTTGATATGATGCCACGAACTGATGTAGTGAGATGGAATGGGATGATATCTGGTTATATACAAAATGGATTTATGAGTGAGGCTTCAGGTTTGTTTGATGAGATGATATCTGCTGGTGTGAAACCTGACTCTGTTACATTGGCGAGCTTTCTTCCGTCCGTTGCTCAACCGTTTAACCTCAAGCAAGCTAAAGAAATTCATGGTTACATTATTAGACACTGTGTACCTTTTGATGTGTATTTGAAAAGTGCACTCATTGATGTATACTCCAAGTGCAGAAGCGTGGATATGGCACGCAATATTTTCAACCAAAGTACCAGAACTGATGTCGTGATGTGTACTGCTATGGTTTCAGGGCTTGTCCTTAATTGGATGAACACTGATGCATTTGGAAATTTTTAGATGGTTGCTTAGAGAGAGTTTGAGGCCTAATACTCTCACCATGGCAAGTATTCTGCCAGCTTGTGCTGGTCTGGCTGCTTTGAAATTGTGAAAGGAATTGCATGGCAATATCCTCAAGCACGGGCTTGACAAAAGCTTTCATGTAGGTAGTTCCCTTATTGGCATGTATGCAAAATCGGGAAGGGTTGATCTTGCTCATCTAGTTTTCCAAAGATTGTCGGAAAGAGATGCAATATGTTGGAATTCCATGTTAACAAGCTATTCTCAAAATGGTAAACCAGAAGATGCAATGGATCTATTTCGTCACATGGGGATGGGAGGTGTTAAGTATGACTGTGTAAGCTTTTCAGCTATACTTTCTGTTTGTGCAAACTTACCAGCACTTCATTATGGGAAAGAGATTCATGGTTTCATTATTAAAAGTGAATTTAGTTCTGATATTTTTGCCCAGAGTGCACTCATTGATATGTATGCCAAATGTGGAAACTTAGTTATTGCTCGCCATGTATTTGACTCGATGGAAGAGAAGAATGAAGTTTCGTGGAACAGCATTATTTCTGCTTATGGTTATCATGGTTGCCTTAAGGACTCTCTTGGTCTGTTTCGTTTGTTGGTGTGTTATCTGCTTGTGTCCATGCAGGCCAAGTTGATGATGGAATTCTCTATTTCCGCTGCATGATTGAGGAATATGGGATTCCAGCTTCGTCAGAGCATTATGCCCTCATGGTAGATCTACTTGGGCGTGCTGGACGTTTACACGAAGCATTTGAAACAATAAAGAGCATGCCATTTTCCCCAGGTTCTGGTGTCTGGGGAACATTGCTTGGAGCCTGTCGGGTACATGGAAACATCGAGCTTGCTAAAGAAGCATCAAGACATCTTTTTGACTTGGAACCAGAAAATTCAGGCTACTATATGCTGATGCTGGACAATGGGAGAACGTGCGTAGGGTTCGAAATTTGATGAACGAAAGAGGAGTTCAGAAAATTCCTGGGTACAGTTGGATCGAGGTCAACAACAAGACTAATGTATTTGTTGCAGCGGACACAAGTCACCCACAATCTGCTATATTACATTCACTGCTCAACATTCTTCTTCTAGAGCTGAGAAAAGAGGGTTATAATCCTCAACCCTACCTTCCGATGCACCCACAGACAGTGGGTGTCTGATAATGAGACAGGTGAGGAACAATCACTCTTTTGTGGCATCTACATCTTCAAAGTTTACAATGTTGACTGGTGACTGCTGCTCTAGTTATCTGAGGTAAAGGTATGTAAGGCTGTTTTGTACAAATATTTTTTTTTTTTTGTTATATAGTAATTCACTGTAATTCACTATTTCTACCCTTATTAAGAAGAGTCATGTTTCTCACAAAAATAAAATCAACACCGAAATCCTTTAGAGATGTATACTTAGTTGAGGAATTTTCAAACCAGAAGGTGCTAATGTGAATAGTGTCTTTCCTTTATTCCGGGAAAGTCAATAAAAATCTTTAACATACCCCTATCCATGTAGAAAAAAAAATTATAAAATGATGGGAATGTTGATGTATCTCCATTCTTACCTTTATGGAAGTTGAGTTATAATTATGATATATGTATTTGTTGAAATTTTACTCAAATGCTCTAAAGTGTGGGTTACATGAAGTTAACCAGAAAGGTTCCTGCTTCAGGTTCGAAGAAAAAGATAACGCATGTGTGTGGGTGGCGGAAGAGAGAGAGATGGACGTGCAGATGGGTCAAGCAGCAATTTTGGAGAAGGCTACAATGGTATGTCACTATTAACATGTCCCTACTGAAAATCCACACAATGAGTTTCATACCTATGGTTTATAGTCTATGAATTAAAGACAGTTCTTCTCTGCCCTTGGCTCTAAATCTCAACTGTTTACAGTAAATGGTTTTGTGGTTTAAGTTGTTATAATAGATAAGCTACACACATTTCATATTCTTGAATGCCGGTAGTTCTTATTGCTCTCTGTATTTTTTTATTTACTTTATTCATTTTTTTCCTTGTTAAGAGTAGAATTGTGCTGCTGAGACTTCAGAAGCTAACAAAAATTGAATTAGAATATACTGAGCAGGATTAAAAGCTTTCCTTTTGGAGAGTTTCATGTGAAGTCAATAGAGGAAGGTCCCAATATCAAAGAGCGGAGAGAGTGTTCCTGGCATCAGTGTTGCTCTTTTGGATCCAATTGGTTTTTCAATTTGCTTGAAGCAAAGGAAACTAAGCCCTCCGTAGGTGAATCTTGGGTAACTGTGATGAAGTTGAATTAATCCTCATGTAACATGAGCTGTGGAGTCCAGAGCTCAATTGAGTCATCAGCGTGCAATTATATGCCTCTACCGTGCACAAGTAAATCTCCTGGAAGCACTAATTTCTGGATGGAGCCTGTGAGAAAGTAGTAGATATTTCTAGTGTTGATAGTTTTCAGGTAAGATGGCCATATTTTTCATTCTAAACTATACCCATCCAATACTCTTACTGTTAAGGTTATCAAACTTTAGTTTTCTGATTCTTTGTAAGATAAGGTGGTGGTTATTTTTTTTTCCCACGGTTATAGCACTAGTCATCCAACTAGGTAGATTGCCCGCACTCTGCTGCGGGTTTTATGTTTTTCGGAGCTTTATATTTTAGTTTTTTGAAAGGAGCTTTATATTTTAGTTGTTACTCGTATTATGATTTGTTTTCAATAAGTATTGCTAATCAGATTAATAACAAATGGAACACAAAACTGAAAATAGGCTTTTCAAACAATTTATATAATTTAAATATCCACTAAAATACAAAACAGACTTGCTGCAGGTCTTTTTGTTATTGATACACCAGTATCATTGTCAAAGAATATAAATGCTTTATAGAGATGTTCATGATTTTCCAATCTTTGTAAGTGAATTGCAACTGCTGCAAACTCTGCATAGTCCGCATATACATTTCCAGTAATCTTTGTGTTTAATGTTCTGTTTTCCTTGTCAGTCCATGTGGATTTTACTTGGTAACAGGCTGTGACCTTACCACTTTGTGCGTGGAAATCACAGTTTGGTTTTTTTTATACATGGTTTCATCAAAATCTCACTTGTGAACTTAACTGATTTCTGTCCATGTATGCAGGCTCATATATGTTATGGGTTTACTCTGCAGATCTCAATTTCAATTGTCTTTTGCTATGAGTTTCTTTTTAGCAGAAAACCATTTACTTTTCTTCATTGTTTTCATTGACAGGCTTCCACTCTGGCCTTACACAAAGGGTGTCATTACCATCCTGTTAGTGTTACCTTACTTCCATGGTGGTTCTTCCCTGTATGAGCATTTTATCAGGTCTTATATTTCTGAGTATTCATCCGTAAATGGAAATTATTGTCATTACCAAACGTATAACATATGTTTCCGAGGGGGGACAACTTTCTTGATGTGGTTGACAAAAGTGTTACCAAGATTGAACCACAAGAAGTAGAGAGACCTATCATATTTCAGGTAAGCTTGCAACCTTATGTTGGCACATTGAGAACTTGATGATTCTTGCACACTACAAAGACATGTCGTACCATGAAAGTCTCGTTCTTGACTATACTAAGAAAGACGGGTTTTGTAATGTTCTGATAAGTATGTTCGCTATATTATTTCTCTAAGTATGCCCCGAGAATCCAGTAGGTTAACTGCATTATTGGCTGCATTGTACCTATGTGTATATTTGTATGTAATGTTAGCATAATTTACTAAATGAAGGAACTTACTTTTTGTATTGATCTGTAGCTGAATATTTGGCAACATTTAGTGCAACATCGACTTGAGCAAAACAATTTAAACATACTTATATGGTTATTTATCTGAACCATGTTTTGCATTATTTCAGGCATGTAGTTTTGACAATATAGTTTAGAAAACAATTCAATATTTTTTTTTCGTGTTTTCTTTGTCATTGTTCTGTTTGCTTAAACTACTCTATACTACATGGCATTCTTTTATACTACTTTCACCAATGCAATATCTACAAAAAGTACTTTTAATGGTATAGAAGCTGATACTATGATCCCATGTTGATGGTCTCCAGTAACAATCCTGTATTTTGTAGCAGATTATCATGCTCTTGAAAGCATTCTCTTCGGTTCTTGTGGCAGTATTTGCTTGTGGCCATGCCATAACCTGTCTTTTTTTGGAAATGCACTAACATGTGTCTTGGTGCTGTTCTGCTGTGCTGAGTTGTATGCTTCGAATCAGCTCTCTACCATAGGAGCAAAGAACTGATTTGATTCAGCGACCTTCGTTTCGTTGGTGCATCTCTAGGTGGTGGTGATGGTGAGCAGGGAGCCCTAGGGTATGCATCTGGCAGCCAATTGTCTCTCCAGATCATCTCAAACCTGCCATCCCTTTGCAAGTACTTCTTTAGCTTCCCAAACATTACGTCATGGGAATGAGGGATGTTGACCTAGTTCTGCATCTAAAAAATCACTCTGGCAAATTGCTTTGTAGTTTGTACAGTCTGCCAATAAGTATTGGGATTTTTGACAAGACTCCAGCCTTGTTTTGCTAGCATGGCGAGGCTAAACCATTGTACGTTCTTGAATCCCTCCATACCACCATCTTATTTTGGAACACAAGCGATCCCAAGACCAATGTGTCGTCTGCTTCTCTTCTGAATCTCCCCACCAAAAGCCAGCAGAGTTGTTGTAACTCCTCACATAGGCCAATATATAGTTTGGGATAGTTTGAGTGACAGCCTTTTATCAAAATTTCTTAACACCACTATGAACCTTTGCATGCCAGCTTACTGCTTAAGTAGTTTGCTTCTCCTTAAGATAGCTAAAGGCTGCTGTTTTTGTGCGCCCTGCATAGGTAGGAAGTCCCAATACTTTTCATGTTTGTTGACTCGTTGAACTCCCAGAAAATAACTGCTTTGTCACATCAACATTCTTGCTGAAGGCTAGTTCACTTTTTTTTTTGCGGATTAACTTTCTTTGCCGAAGTCCGGGCCCGAAGCTAGTTCATACAAGTGCAGGATGTTTCGAAAGTGCTGGCATTCTTCTTCATTTGCTGTGTCAGACAAGAACATATCTTCGGAAAACCAGAGATGGTGAAGCCTTGAAGCATTGGGAGCCTAAGTATTACCCTGAACCCATTGTATTTGAATTCAGCTATTTTCGACCAAAAAATTACCAATCAAAGATCAGTCATTCAGCACATATAACAAAGGGTGATAGTGGATCACATTGTCTAGTACCTCGGGAAGGTCTAATGTAGCTTGGTACTTCTCCATTTAATATGGAATCAAGGAGTAGCCAACTGTTTTGACACTAGTCATGCAGATCCATCCAATTTGCAGTTTGTTAGTTCTAATCAGTGGTTATTATTTATTCACTGCCTATGTTTATCATTGCCATGAAGAGGGCCTTTGTTTTAATAGTTCATGCAGTTGAAGAATTAAGTGAATGAAACTCATGTAAGCCAATTTTATTCAGTACATGTTGAGTAATTTAGTCAGGTCAATATAACACAACCCGAACATCAGTTTTAGATTGTTAGCCTTTAAAACCGATGCAACTCATGTTGATCATATAACAAGATTTAAAGCAGATCATGTTTGTTTCTCACAATACTATCTTGAGATAACACCAGGAATACAAGGAAATGTCTTTTCAGTTGCTTAACAAAGAAAAATAAATCAGAATACATCTATCTATTTTAAGCATCTCTCTCCAGAACCTGCATTTCTGGTCATAAACTATGGCGGCAATTACTTTATTCAAGATGATATACCATGTCAAAGTTACCGGAAATTGTCAAACTCACCTGTATCACAAATGCCCCAGGGCTTATTCCTCCCTACAACCTTGATTAGGTTCTCTTGTTGTAGGTTCTCTTGTCGTTGTAGGTTCTCCTTGTGTTTCCTTCCCTTGAGATGACACATCATGTCAATCTCACCAGCGCAGCGTATGCTACAAACTGCGCACCACAAAGAGGAATTCGGCTTCGGTTGTTGACTTTGTACCTTCTTGAGATGTATAGCAGTTTTCCCCTTTTTCAGGCCATTGCTGGATACGCAATCCTCTAGCGCCTCTTTCGGTTTATTGAGCTTCGTAAGTGGACTAAATTTTGTCTGGGCTTGCACATGTTCATTCGAAGTAACTTTTTGTTTCACTCCACTGCTTGGAATACTATTTCTTGGCTCCTTATTTGGATGATGGGATGTCTTTGAAGTTGAAGCTGGGGCATTCGTGGGCACAAAGACAAATGCCTGGTTCCTTGCTTTCAGTGCATCATATGAAGCCTTGTGTTTCCTCCCTCGCAGGTGGGAATTCAAAGTTGTTTCACATGTAGTGGTTACCTGACAGAGAGCACAAGTCCACTCTTTCTGGACTTGTTTAGGTGACTGGGGATGTTCCATACCTGTTCCAACTTCAACCAGCTTTTCATTAATTTTCACAGTTGGAACAGTATGGTTTTCAGTAAGAGTGAGATTAGGCTTTGCCTCATTGCTTATCTTCACTGCCTCATATGTAGCCTTGTGTATATTACCACCGAGAGGGAAATCAAAAGTTGCATCAGTTTGAATTGGCAGTGGACAGACTTCAGTCAACTCCCCTTGGACTTTCTTTGGAGGCGGATTCTTTAGAATTCCTCTTTCTGCTGCAACCTCAATGGTTTTTGCATCAGTTTGAGTTGGTAGCGGACTGATTGCAGTCCATTCCTTTTGGACTTTCTTTTGAGGCAGAGTCTTCAGAATTCCTCTGTCTGCTGCAACCTCAATGTTTTTTGCATCAGTTTGAGTTGCTAGCGCACTGACGGCGGTCAACTCCTTTTGGACTTTCTTTGAAGGCGGAGTCTCCAGAATTCTTCTGTCTGCTGCAACCTCAATGGTTTTTTCTTTTATTTGCATAGCAGAAGATCTATCTTTATTCACAGTGAGAATAGGCTCTGCCTCACTAACCTGCAATGCAATGAAACAAGGTTCAAAATATTGTTAATTATTATTTTTTATTTAACTCTTAAAATGAACAATTCTAAGAACAAATTGTTCCAAACAAAGAGTGAAACGCAAACTGATGACTGGAGAACATCATGACAACAAAAACATTGGGTTCATATATGAGAAGCAACCCCACCACCAAAGATCTAGACAAGTGAATGGAAGCATTTTGAAAGAAATGTCCATGCTCTTTTATATATGTACATGAATTGCAACTAATGGCAAGTCATTATATCAATAAAATGGATGACCATTTCAACTCAAAAAACAAAACAAAAAGTAATGGCAAGTCATTATACTATCAATACGGTTCTCTACTATTAGCATACTTATTACTAACAATGTACTTATAAGACTTTACTACATGCAAAACCTTACTTGGTTAGCAGTTGTTTCCTTCTTTTTCACCAGTACCTGCACAGCTTTGATATCATTATGTCCACCATTTGGCTTTATAGATATTGACCACATGAAAAGACAAGGAAATGTCAGATCATTAACTTAAAAGTTAGGCATATCATCAACTTGATAGCTAAGCAAGAAGAAGTAATAAAAGAAAGCAAGATTTTCAGGCTTTTTCCATGATCACGTTCAATAACCAAATTCTTTTGTATGCCCTATGTAAATTATATGCTAATTATCTAACTCAAATGTCTGAGACTGTATTAAAAGAACCATGAAATCTTATGAATCACATCAGGATGTTATGCATTCTACCGCTTCATTATCCATGGTTTAAACTGCCTTTAAGTTTCCATCAATATTTAATTTCGTCGACTGAAAAAAAATTGAAGTGAGACATGAGGACAGGAACTAGTAATCAACCTCTTAACAATGATTGCATCAAATGTCTTGCTGCCCAAAACTGAATTTGTAATTTCTCAAAGTATAAATTTTGAAGCATTCATTCATATAAATAATGAATAAGATATACAAGCAACACGATCTGCTTACCTTGCTAGAGATAAACTTTTCCAAACCTTCATATCCACTTTCCTTTACATATCTCTCCACCTCAGATAGAAAGTTTTCTCTCACCAAGGACACCTTCCGCATTTTGAACAAGCTAAAAATAATTTGAGGATCCATGGAGAGACATGGACAGATAAGGTGTTTATAGACATACAAGGCACCGTCAAAATGTGGTATCACCAAATAGAAGACAATCAGCAGCCTTATGTATGGCCAGAGCGAGAAGCTGACCAGTATGGAATTGGCAATAGGAAACAAAAGTTAATGAAAAATATATTACATATCAGTGATAACCAGATTCAGTACTTTGTCATAAACAACCTATCTGATATCACATTAAGTAGCTCTTTGTCTTTGAGAAAATAATAGAAAAACGAATGAAAGCTTCCTCACAGATATACGTATGTAAATAGAGAGAACAAAAAAGTTGAAACTGAATAAATGTGATGTAACATTGAGGTTGAAACTGAAATGAGAAATAACATCTATTAGAAAAGCTTGAAATGTCTTAGAGAACAAAAAAGAACAGAAAGTTCATGTAATCCTCTTCTTTAAATATGAGGATCATCTACATCTAAAAAAAAACACTGGATATGTCATGCCAATTCGACGTTCCATAGCTTGACACTATATGTCCAGCAATTCAGTCAACCACAGTGTGAAAAGTTTTCTCTTATATTGATTCAAGTAAAGGCTAGCAAACTTTTAAACATTCCTCTTTCAATTTTACCACTACTTATCCGTTTATTTCGGACAGTATTCCAGTATTTAGCAAGAAATAAAACCATGGGATAACCATTTCAATTGAAAGAAAAAAAAAAGAACAAAAAAGATATTTGGAGAAAATTCACAGCATAATGTTCACATTACAAATAGGATGTCAGTACAGTTCTCTTGCCTACATTATACAAGGTTCCACAATTATTTCTTTCTTTCATTGATTGGATAATCAAAAACAGAAATACCCAATAGAAAAAGCAAAAGAAAATAAAAAGAATAGAGCACTACCATTCAAGCAGCTTCATAAAAGCATGTTCAAAGAGCAAGATCAATGAGAAAACGACCCAATATGTATTTAACTTGTGAGTATCTGAAATGGAATTTGTCTCGATTGCTCTTATGGAAGAATACCTGTAAGAATGATGATCATGATCATGATCAATATCAATTCATCATCATCAGTTTATATATTACAGTTGTTAAGTCAGAGAAAGACTTACAGAGGATAGAGCAGAGCAAAAAGAGGCCTGCAAGTGAATCATAGACAAACCCAAAAATGTTATTATATTCTCAGAGAATTTTTCTCAAGTTTACCAAGGAGTTCATCATCGTAAAGAAAGAAAGCGCACCATGCAAGAACATCAAAGCATTGGAGGGCAAATCCAAGAAGACCCAGTAAACCCATGTTGAGCTTCAGCGTATTCCTGTGGTTACTTCGGACTGCAGCATCGAATCAAATTCTCATTTGTTGGCCTTGGAATTGGAAAGACTTGGAGACGACCTTACTTTTTCATTACTTGACCAAAAGACGTTTGGTCGTATTTATAATTAATAATTCAGCTTAGTGACTTATACGAGAAGTCTCTGATAACTATAAAGTTGAATTATGGGTCCCTTTGTCAGTTTGATGACGTTATATTTTGAGGGGAATTCAAAAATTAAACCAAATTAATGTGTTTACGAAAGTTTAGAGGGCGAACTAATTTAAAAAAAAAGTTGCAGGACTGAACTGATTTTGATACTAAAGATTTAAGGGGTAATCTGAATTTAATTCTATTTTATACTAGAGTATTTGTACATTCATGTGTTGACAATAGGCAGAGTGTGGTATTATTTTTGGAGATCGTTAAGGTATCGAAAATGAATTAAATTAATGAACGAATTGAAACTGTTCAACCTAAATCGTTCGTGTTTTTAGTTTTAAATCATATCTTTGAATATCTTAACAATCATAAATTTGGTTGAAAATTTGTAGAAATGATATACTCATATATACCTACAATGTAAACGATTAAGATGAGAAAATATGATCTAAAAGTGGGTCAATTATGAAAATCTGTACATTTTGAAAAAATAAGGATATTTGGACCTGATAATAATTTTATTTATATATACACACACATGACTGAAAATACCTAGTAAAGATTGAGTTTTGAACATGAACAAGAGATTATACACAGCCAACCTATGGGTTAAGCAAAAGCAGAAACAACGTTTCTTAGACTCATTAGATCCTTGACTAATTTTTATTAGTTACCTTGAAATGCATGTTAATTAAAACAACAATCTTTAAAGATAATATAAGATCGTCAGTTTAGCAGAATAATAACATAATTATTTTAGTATTTCCCTGTTTTAGACTAGAAGGCTATAAAGAAAACCAGAAAATGAAGAGGAGAGGAGCCGACTTATGTGTTCTAGTAGTATAAACCACAATCTTCTCTTCAGTCTCAACATGAAAGTAGTGCATGCGAACACGAACCTCTACTACGATCGTTGCTATCTTCACCGAAATATGGAAATGCACGAGTAGTATGAACATCTATTGTTTTTGTTGTAACATATCCCAATTTTCAAAATTTCTCAAAATTGATTTTTCTTCTTAGAAATAAAAAGTAGAGATCACCACGAGTTCGCTATATTTTTCGGTGAATTTTTCGGAGTCCCGATCTATTTTTAACGATTTTCTGAAGTTTCATCGAAATTTATCCGGGTAACCAATTAGTGCTAACGTGGCGGAATTTGATTTTCTGTTTACCTGACTTGTTCCTACGCAAGTGGCAGCTTGTCTCCATTTTTGGAGAAATCTTTCAACGTTACGGGAGGACCACGTGGCAGTATGACTTGGTCCTACATTCCAATCAAATATTGACACTTGGATTTTATTAAAGAAAAATTACATCAGCTATTTTGTTAAAGACAATTTTGGGTTTGTTGTTGCTTTTTAAACCCTACGCTATAAACTCTAAACTCTAGACCCTAAACCCTAAACTCTAGACCCAAAACTCTAACTCCTAACCCCTAAATCCTAAACCCTAACCCCAAATCATAAACCCTAGTCCAAACTCAACAAAGATCCATAAAGGTCTTTTTATAAAAAATAGAAAGCCTTAGTTTATATTTTAGTTGTAATAAATCCAAGTGTCTTGAATTAGAATGTAGGACCACGTCATACTGCCACGTGGTCCTCCTGTAGCATCTAAAAATTTCTTAACCGACCCAATTTTTAGATGCTACAGGAGGACCATGTGGCAGTATGACGTGGTCCTACATTCCAATTAAATATTGACACTTGGATTTATTACAATTAAAATATAAACTAAGGTTTTCTATTTTTTATGAAAATACTTTTATGGGTCTTTGTTGAGTTTGGACTAGGGTTTGAGGTTAGGGTTTAGGGTTTAGGGTCTAGGGTTTAGAGTTTGTAGTTTAGGGTTTAAAAAAACCAACAACAAAACCAAAATTGTCTTTGACAAAATAGCTGATGTAATTTTTCCTTACTAAAATCCAAGAGTCAATATTTGATTGGAATGTAAGATCACGTCATACTGCCACGTGGTCCTCCCATAGAGCTGAAAAATTTCTCCTCAATGTCTGCCTATTTTCCCTATAAATAGGTTGATTGCTCGGCTTTCTTTTCTCAGATTTCGGAGAGTTAATTCTCCCTCTAGTTGTTTCTCTCTCTAGAGTTACAACTAAATTTCGGTGGGTCATAACTTTTGATCCGTAACTCCGATTCAGAATCTGTAAAAAGTTACGGGTTTGTATCGATGTCCTTTTTCTATCCTTGAAGTTTTAGTTAGATCCAACGGTGATTTCTAAATGGCTCGTTTTAGAAGGCTCGGTTTACGATCGATGTTCTTAGTGCGGATTTGTATTGAGGAGGTGAGTGGATTTGTGTAATATGTTTAAAATATTCTTATTTGCTATCAAAAATAGTCAAAAAACTTGATTTTGATCTATTTATAAAATATCTCTCTGTTTTCGAGTGAAGCATATCTACTTACGAATTGTGCAGTGTTTATATATAATTATGTCTTAGATCCATTGTTTGACTAGTCATGAAACATGTAAACTTCTTGAATGGTTATGCTGAAGTAAGGATGTGACACACGGAGGTATAAGACTTGAATGTCATTAGGTTCCCGTGGGGATCACTAAATTGAAAGATATCTAATAAGAAGAGATTGTGCGATGTGATGAATTGTCTGACTCGATGTGTATATGATATACGTATTTTGTAACGTGTGTAAAATGACATGGCTTTACAGACATATTACATTGGTCTACTCACTGAGAGTGTGGTTTTGCTCACTCACTCATCTCTGATATATTTTTGCAGATAAGTACTTAAGTTGTACAGAACCAGAAAAAAGGTAGACGACGAGCCTAGAAAGAAGAGCCTGGAAGATATTTTGTTTACTATTTGTTCTGGCATAGTCTCTGAGGGGAGAATCATCCAGATGCAGGGGCTTCCTCCTATAACCTGTCAATCAAGGAGAAAAAGGCGTAAGAGGGAAGACCGGGTGCTCCGACCTTTGACCCTCCGATGCCTAAGTCAGTGAGCTGATGCAGGTGATATATGAGAGAAGATGGAGATTGTGAGAATGAGAGGGGGAGAGTGGTATTTATAGGGGTATGGTGGATGCACCCTAAAAATACCACTTTGCCCTTGCTTAGAGGGTGTATTACCATTATGCCCTCAAGGAATAGTGTGGGCTTTTTGGGCTTAACCAAGGCCCAAGCCTGTTTTATGTGGCGGCACGCGTCTTCTTAGACGAGTACGACTGATGTTTTACTATGTACTAACACTATTACACTTTGTAACACTCATTCATGCCTCGTGATCGACGTCCGGTGTCTAAGACCCACCGACACTGGGACCAGGGTGTGACATTTGTCTTGTTTGATGAGACTTAAAATAAAAGTGTATAGAGATTATATGGGCATAGGTCAATGGTTGAGATTTGGTCGAGAGAATATGTTTATGATCGAGAGGATATAGCGGAGCGGATTCAATGCACCATGGTGCACTTGAACCACCCTCGATTGGAAAACATCCGTTAGTTATAAAAAAAAAATCAACAGTAGTAAAAGCCCAAGAAACAACAATTTTATCTGCCTCTCTCCATCTTCCCCAAAACTAGCTTCTCCAGCCATGCCTCCCAAGTTCGACTCCTCCCAGGTCATCAAAGTTTAAGTCGGCATCACCGGAGGCGAGTCAGCACTGCCAGTTCCCTCGCACCCAAGACCGGAGAAGACATCACCAAGGAGGTTAAGGTCTTCGTCGTCCACTCGGCCGCTGTTGTCGTCATCAAGGCGGAGGCCCAGGACATCAAGCACAGCGGAAACATCAAGCTCAATGACGTCATCGAGGTTGCTAAGATCATGATTCATTTATGAAGAACACCAAATCCGTTCTTGGGAAGCTAGTTTTGGATTTGGTGGATGCAGATGGACAAACGAGTGAGATTTGTTGGCCCTTATGGGATGTTGGTGAATGGTGAATCTTTTGGATGTTAAAATTACGAAGAAGAATCGAAACAAGATTGTGAAAAAATTTCAAATGGAAAACCTAGATTCTGGAAGTTGAATAAGAACCAAACCCAGATTTTGAAGGTTGAATATGAACCAGCAAAACCCTTGGTTCTTACTTTTATACACACCGTACCCAAATCTGCTTCCTCCCCCAACCTTCATTGCTTCCAGTTACTTGCATTGTGTACAAACTACTATACTTCTAGGTTTCCAAAACAATGGAAGTAACCAAGTATAAAAGGGAAATTATGGATGGAGATTTGGAAATAAAAAACTTATATACCTTGTTTAATTTGATTAGTTCTTTTTGACAAAGTTTAACTCTTTTTTTTTCAATCTTGTTAACGGTGTTAGTATTGATGTTAGTGTCTAGATCAAATGAATGGCTAAGATTAAATTTTAACATCCGGTTCAAGTGAACCTTGGTGCATACAAGAATCTTCGCTAGTTAAGATGATTACAAACTTCAGTAGAAATCATCATTAAAAGTTACGCAGGCGCTGATATATATATATAGATCAATAAAGGACCAATAAGTACTACGACTGTTTCCGCATAATCCCGGACGGGATATGCCGAAGCTAATGATGGGATATGAACAGTGATAACACAAGGACATATAGTGGTTCACCATGCCTCGGGGGACATGGCTACGTCCATTTAGAATCAAGTATCACCTTTGGGGTTACAATGGGATCCATCCTGGTGGAATACTATCTTTCCAGTATCTAGGTTTCCCGATTCAGATCTTAGATTAGCTTTCTAGAGGGGGAGCCTTCCTTTTATAGATAAGGAAGGTTCCCTCTTACATTACATTTCCGATGTGGGACACTGTACATATTTATACTCTCATGGTGCCTTCTTGTGGAGCTTAGAGATGCACCTTCCCGATGTCGCATTGATGATATTTCACCATGGCGAGGTAGTCTGGACGTCGGTTTACAAGTTCCATGACTGGTCTATGGGCAGTGGAGGTAGTTTACCGACTACCGACTACAAGTCCCCCCAAGTTCCTGTTCAAGACACTTCTTGAGTGGGGACTTAATATACAAAATGTCCATAGACCAGTAAAATGCCCCCAACACAAACCCAGTCCCAGTCCCCCCAAGTCCTCACTCAAGACGTGGGTTGAACGGGTCTTGCTCTTCTTGATTTCTTCAAGGGCGAGCTGAGGTGTCCGCCTACAAGATAAGAAATGCTCCTCCCGGTCCCTGGCCTCAAAATTTATTCGGCCGGGCGAGGATTGTTGCACCTTCACAATGAACAAATGATCGATGAGCATTGACATAACAATTATAATATTTATCGAAAAGCACAATGGTTCATGCAATTGTGTAAGACTCTCTCGGTGGAATGCCAATCTTTCAATCCTAGTGGAATGCCAATCTCCTGGTGGAATATCACTCTCGGTGGAATGCCAGACATGCATGTAGACTTGCAAGTAAAATATTTTGAACTTTCACAAACCAATGGACGAGACTTATCTGTGATAATTGCTGCCGAATGGGTGCACCCAGTAGACCTGGAAGTGTGAACTGTGAACACTCAGTTAGAGTCCGGGAGGGTAGTATCATGTTGCTATAGGTTTCCCTCTTCTTTCTTTCACCCTTTTTTTTGAAACGGAGCCATCGAGACCCCCCTTCCTCTTTTTTTTTTTGGAAATCGGGGGCCACCGAGACCCCATTCCTCTTTCTTTCCCTTCCTTTTTCCTTCTCTTTCATCTTCCTTCTTTCTACTTCTTTTTTCTTTCCCGCCCTTTTTTTTGAATCCGGGACCCAAAACATCCCGACTTCTCGGGTGTCAATAGCTCTTTTTTTTTGCGTCTTCCTTTCTTCCCCTTCTCTTTCTTTTCCTTCTCTTTTTTTGAATCCGGGTGACTTTTTTTCTCTGCCTACTATCTTTCTTTCCCTTCTTTTTTTCTTCTCTTTGCTTTTTCTTTCCCGCCCTTTTTCCTTTGCATCTTCCTTCCTGGAAGCCCCCCGTGACCCCCCTTCCTCTCTCTTTTCCCATCTTCCTTCCCTTTCTTTCTTTCTTCCCTTTCTCTCCGGGATCCCGAAGGCTGCTGCCGGGCTGGGTGCCCAGAGTAGAATCGTGGGTGTCCAGACCGACTTCCTCTTCTTTCCTTCGCCGGAGAACGAGAGGCTAGCGGCTACCGAGCTTGAGGCAAGGCCACCTGGAAGCTGCTGCCGAGCTTGAGCCATCGGGAAGCTGCTGTTGCACCCGGGAGAGTAACCACCGGGAGAAGATGACCGGGCAACGAGAGTGGGTCGTCACCGGCGAAGCTCCCGGACGACATCACTGAGCTCCGGGTCTTGGATGTCATCCATAGGCAATGGCTGGAGCAGGTCATGAACCCGGGCGGGAGGTGTATACGGCTCCCGAGCCATCTCCGGGCTTACACTCGGGTGGGAGGAGCAGACCGTCACCGGTGAAGCTCCCGGCCGACGTGACTGGGCTCCGAGTCCCGTTGAATCCTCTCCGGGACAGCTGGAGGCTCCGGTCATGAACCCGGGCGAAAGGTTTAGCTCTCCGACGTCCCGATGCTATCACATGGAAGTCAAGAGAGGAGACTTAGGAGATGGAACCCGGACGGGCTGGGTTATGCCACTCTTGGTGGCTTAGGCCTACATGTTACCTCATGATGGGTTGGGCTCGAGATGGCTTAGGCCTACATACTGGATACCTGGGGTTGACCTCCCTGTATGAGCTTACTGGAATGCCTCTCGGGTGGAGCAACGTGACTTTTTGTAATGATTCCCACAGACGGCGCCAAATGTTTCCGCATAATCCCGGACGGGATATGCCGAAGCTAATGATGGGATATGAACAGTATGAACAGTGATAACACAAGGACATATAGTGGTTCACCATGCCTCGGGAGACATGGCTACGTCCACTTAGAATCAAGTATCACCTTTGGGGTTACAATGGGATCCATCCCGGTGGAATACTATCTTTCCAGTATCTAGGTTTCCCGATTCAGATCTTAGATTAGCTTTCTAGAGGGGGAGCCTTCCTTTTATAGATAAGGAAGGTTCCCTCTTACATTACATTTCCGATGTGGGACACTGTACATATTTATACTCTCATGGTGCCTTCTTGTGGAGCTTGGAGATGCACCTTCCCGATGTCGCATTGATGATATTTCACCATGGCAAGGTAGTCTGGACGTCGGTCTACAAGTTCCATGACTGGTCTATGGTCAGTGGAGGTAGTTTACCGACTACCGACTACAACGACGATGGCAAACTACCCCTCAGAAGTCATTGATACAAACACAACAAGGACACCGTGACTCTATGGGATTAGGGTCCTTTCCATCCTTGTTTGTCCTTAACTTTTAATTACAGCCGTCCACACGATATCCAAAGGCCAGAGTTATAACACCTCAGCAAAAGTCATTAAATACACACTAATCGTCAATGAAAAGCCAAACTCCAAGAGCATGCCATCCTTATTTAGCACCCACTGTCAACAATGTTGCCACTGGAAAAGTTTTCCGCGAAGTACCATTTACACTAATTTTGTTTTCTTTCTTGTTTTCCGTTATATATGTTGGACTATATGAGATTTTGAATGTTTAGGGCACATTATCTCCCCTCCCCGGGGCAATGTGGGATCTCATACAAAAGGCCAAACGTCTTGCGTCCTTATCTTCCTCCTCAATCACCTTTCAATTAATTTCTTCTTTCTTCCTCAAATCTCATCTAAATTAATATGCCTAATAGATATTTTTGGATCCTTTTATTCTTGGTTAACTAAAAATTACGGTCTAAATCTCCAATACATATCAATTTTCTCAGTTCTCTCAAAACTCAAAAGCCTCAAGAGCTCGTTTCATCTTTTTTTCTCAGCTCCGTTATGGCCTCTAATGAAGCTCGCTCTCCTAGAGCCAATGGCTATAATTCTAGTAAACTAAAACATTTTCTGAACAATCTCACTGCGAAGACCATATCCATGAAGCTCAATATAATTAAGTTTTTTTTTTCCAATAGGGTAAACGACGTTATTCTCAAAGACTTTCTAGGCCCATAGACTGATTTGTGCCGATGAGTCATGTCAAAATGCTTCCTCCCCTTGGTTACCAAGAATATTTTGAGATTTAAACTCTAATCAGCGTCAACGAGTTCGAACTTCGGTATAGAGGTTCCACACATGTGCTCTTACTAATTTGATCACCTGTGGTGGTTTATAATTAAGGATTTCTTCTCTTCGTAGATTCCTATATGAATCTGTAGTTAGCGAAAATTGATGAATATGTTGATGGACAGTTTAATGGAAAATTTGGGGAGATTTTTTTTGAGTTGCAACAATATTGTTCTTCTTTTTTTTATCAGTTTTATGGGTCTTTCTTTGGGCCGGCTACGTTTTTCAAATTTGGATAATGGTGGGTTGGTCTTCATTTTTCTGGGTTTGTCATTAGAACTCAAGTAGAGGGTACAATAATACGAATCGATCTGGTGTACAGTGGACAAACAACACCTCTTTTAGGAGTAGAGATGCGTGAGAGAGATCCACAACCTTTGAATTTGCAAGCATCAGGGAGGCAGCAAAGGACTTGGTGACATCCTTGATCGATGCAGAGTTGATCGACGACGAGGAGGCAAAAGAGTTGCTCGAAATCTGCAAAAGGATGTTGCAGAAGACGAGTGATTTGGTGTTGGTGATGGAGAAGAGGAGGGGAGGATGATTTCCGGGAGTTTGAAAGCCATGGATGCAGTGAGATTTGGTGATGAAGAGGCGGCAATATTTGGTGGAGTAGGGTTAGGGTTTGGGAGATACGCGCGGTTAGTGAGTAATTCTTATTGTCTGCCCTACGGGGGTTTTATTCCTTGTATTATTTGTTTGGTTATAAATCTGAATGACTTCTTGATTCGAAAAAAAATCTCCATGATACAAATTAAGGAAACCTTATCAATTTTAATTTTTTTATTTAGTTATTCCTAAAGTATCTATATATAGTCGTTTACTTTATATCCATATATCCATTTATTAAGGAAACTCTTAACAAATTATGAATATTGTTGTAATACCCCAGATTTTCATATTTTATTCTCTTGTATAATTTCCATATTTAATGAAGGAATATTTATGGAAATTCTTTTTGGATTATGCGAAGTTGAAGTTCGGGAGTTTATTTTAGGTGCTTTGACGTTTATGGGACCAAAAAGTTGACTTTATTTTCCGTAAGTTATCTTCGAAAACTTCCTTCATGAAAGTTGTAGAGCTCGTCAATACGTGTTCGTAGACATGCGGAACGTATGAAACGGACGTCGTATGAAGAAGTTATGGTCAGAGGAAGTTTGTTTCCGGGTATGTAAAATGTTTAAGTAGAGAATTGTGTGGGAGCTGATTTTAGAAACCTAAAATGAGTTTTCTCCTCTCTCTCCCGAGCTCTCCCGCACTCTCTCTTCTCCAATTGATTTCTCTCTCATCCGGCCACCAAATTGGACGCCATCAGTTCCGTTGCGTCGGCACGAGTCTCCTCTCCACTGCTAGGGCAACCTTGCTCACCATCGCGCCGCCTGGAAGCCGCACGAAGCGGCGGAGCTGCTGCTGTTCCACCAAAAAGTCGGCGATTTTGACGCCGATTCCGGCCAAGTCTAGGTGAGTCTTACTCTCCTCTCTCTTCTAGAGATGATTTTACACCTTTTGTAATCTAGAAGTCAAGTTTTGGGGCCGATTTTGTAGGTTTGGATTTTGTTTCCGGGTTGGTAGTGCGGGGCGTTTTCCGGCCGATCCCGGCCAAACGGGTTGAACCACCAGGTATTAAAGTTACTCACCTTGCTTCAATCTACAAGTTTCATGTTTTGAGTTTCCCCAAATTTTGAAGTTTGGTGTAGGCGTGTGAGGCTCACTCACCGCCACTTGTGGCGGCACATGGGAGCTTGTCCGGGCAGGGTAGAGGCCTTGTTTTCTGCATTGGCTAGTCCTTGTAGTTGCTAGGGTGTTGTTGTGTGTGAGGATTGAGTGTTGATTAGGTTTTTGCATTGTAGGTGCTAAGTTGTTTCTAAGTGGTTGTTAGGTCGGAAACTTGGAAATTTTTGGATCTTGGAGAGTGGTAGTATTGTTGTACGTTGAGAGTCCGATGACCTTGGGAGGTCTTGGAGGAAGGATTGCCCTTCTTTGGGCAACCTTTAAGTAAAGAGGTATTTTAATCCTTGTGGTGTTTGTGTTTTTTACTAAGGTTTTAATTGTGTAATTTTAGGTGGTTAGTGAGGTTGTGGTTTACTAACCTTAGTAAACCTTAGTTTTTTACTAAGGTTTTTGTGAAGACGCAGCAGAAGTATTTAGGTGAGTAAATCTCACCAAGGTTCTCTTTTGAACCAAGTTTAATTATGGTCGTTTGTTGATGATAATTGCTATGAGGATGATTATGATGATTGATTTTTGATGATGAGGATTATGATGATTAATTTTGATGAGGATTATGATGATGATAATTATTATGATGATTGATTTTTGTTAATGATTTTGACGATTATAAATAAATAAATGAAGAAAAATAATATTATGTTTTATTGGTTTTAAAAATATATGAGTTTCATCGTCAACGGCTCATAGGTAAGATAAAACAAGTTTTCTTTTTGTGGTTATTTTTGGGAAGCTCATATGAATCATAATCTTATTGATGTTGTTCATATGATTATATCCTTGTGAAGGATAAAATCATATGATGTGGATTTAGTGTTGTTGATAATTATGTTGCATTATGATGATTGTTGGATAAATAGCCAAGCCGGGTTCCAAGCCTTTAATCGGGTGATTGGTTGCGGTTAAGATGCTATTTATCATTTTTATGTTTGATATTAAATAGCCTAACCGGGTTCCAAGCCTTTAATCGGGTGATTAGTTGCGGTTCTGATGCTATTTATTATTTTATGTTTTGATATTGGACAGTCAAACCGGGTTCCAAGCCTTTGTCCGGGTGATTGGTTGCGGTTAGGAATAGAGCTCTAGTCCGTCTGTCAGTGTACGACATGGGGGATACCTTATCGTATCTGGGTCCCATGAGTACACAATTGTGTTGTTGTAGGTCATGAGGGGTATTTCATCAATACCTGGGACTCATAGGTACATGTTAATTGAAATAGTGTTGAATTTGTGAATTTATTCAATGATATAACTGCTTTTGTGAAATTTCTAGATATGAGAAATGTTATTTTAATTTTGAGTTTACTCATACGGGCTTTTTAGCTTACCGGGTTTGTTATTCTACAATCCCGGTGCACCAATTCTTGGTGTAGGGATTAGACCTGTAGGTGAGGATCAGCAGGGTTGAGGCGGAGGAGTAGTGGCAGGGTTCTCCCTATTTTTTTTGTCAGACTCTGTATAGTTTTAGAATTGAGTAGACTGTATTAAAATCATGATATTATTCTCATGTTTTTGTTTTGCACGTTATGTAAACAAGGAAGTGTAATCTTATTTCAGAGATAGTTTTTGTGGGAAATTCTTTTCTGTAGTTGTTGTTGTTGTTGTTGGAACATGTTGGGTTGTTAATATTTGAAGTTAGATCATGCCAAAATTTTTGAAAATTCTCTTCCGAAAATTGGGGTGTGACAATTGCTAACAACAAAATTCTCTATAAACGAATATTATTAACAAAGTAATAAATATTCATTTATCAATATACGAATAAATTATTTATTTATTGATGATATAACAACACTTTTAAAATAATAGTTTAATGTAATCCGAATATTATTCATTTATAAAAGATTTTATTGTATATATTTCATATTGGAAATAAATTGCTGTCTTCGAGGGCAGATTCGGCAAAACAAATACGCGTGTTAATACAGTAATATAGGTGTCTAAACATGGGTGTTTTGGAAAACCCACCAGTTTAAAACCAAGAGCACCACTGCGTTCTCTCTCGCTCTGTCACCAGCAAAGTCCTCTCAGTTTCAACCCTCGTCTTTCTCTTCTCAAATTCCACATTTTCCCAACTGAGAATGGGAGGGAAGAAATTTGGGGTTCTGCTTTGCGCAGAGGACACGGACTTTGTGAAAAAGATGTACGGAGGGTATTTCGGGGTGTTTCGGAAAATGCTGGCGGAGGAAGGCGAGACTTGGGACCTCTACCGCGTGGCCTGCGGTGAGTTTCCCGACGACGACGAGGTCGAGAGCTACGACGGGTTTGTCATCTCCGGGAGTAGCAGAGATGCTCATGGGAATGACGCTTGGATCTGCAGGCTACTCACCCTCTTGACCAGATTGGACTCGCTCAAGATCAAAGTCCTCGGCATTTGCTTCGGCCATCAGGTACATGCCAACCCGTTAATTTCTTCATCGCATATTTGGTCTTGTTTTCTTATTTCCTTCCCTGATTCTGGAAATAGAAGGCAAGCCTGGGTTTGATAAGGGTACGATGGTCAATTCTCGTTGTGATTACTTTTTTGGTAATAAAGAAGTAGGTTCGATTTAAGTAATTAATGGCTGGCGTTTACGAAAACGATATCTCCAGAAAACTATTAATAAGGCATGTTTAAGATGGGCATTTAGCTGTAATCACGCGCGTGGTTCTGAGAAGAAACCAGAAGGCGATTTTGATGTGCGCCGAAGTGGCTGCTGTGTGGTCCATCAGACCGAAATCTCACGTGTGAGTGGTTCAGTCATCGTACGTCTGCGATGTGATTGGTTCCCAAGTGGATTTCTGTCGTATAATATTATTATATCTTCTTTCTTGACTCATCCCCTTCAGCCGGTGTATTCCACGCGCCATTCGATCTTTTTGGTTGCTGCCACTTGGAGTTGTAGCTGACGGTGTAACTTGCCTTACGGTGAGTTTGAAGAAAACGACGTCGCATGCCAACAGAGATGACTGATCATGAGTCATGGCAAACTGTTTACGTTTCCTAATGTTTTCTTCTTACTCTTGAATTTCTCATACTGTATTTTTGTTGTTCGCAACATTTTTGTTTAATCGATGAGAATAATCGGATTATGGAAACCACCAGACATGATAGGATTTGCGAGTAATTTTCCTTGATTCACCGTAATACCAACGTAGGGGAGTATGTAGAAAATCATGTGCTCTGGGTGAACATGTTGTATTGCTTTAGCGCTAGAGTACCTAATGTAGATTTAACCTAGTTTAAAGCCGAAAAAGTTAGAACAACACGTACTATCTTTCCAAAATGTTTGGCCTCATGTAGCAAATGAAGGAAAAATGACGCGTTTGATGCGACGTATTTGAAAAAATAAATTGAAATTGTGTCATATTCGAACTCACTTTTGGAGAAATGTTGATCAAGTTACTATCATGTATTTTGTTTTTTAAATTATGAACAATCCCTAAAATTATTCTTTATAGAATAATGCGTATTACATGACAATGGAAATCGATTCGTTTTCTATTTTTTACCAATCACTGATGTAACAACTATGGTTTCTGTTTTAGAGTAAACGACATTTTAGAATTGACATGCCAAAAAAATTTGCCACGTATTTTAGGGGACCTTCCCTTAGTTTGCAGCTGGTCCCTTGTTTTAATCGGTTGTCTCATATGCCTGGAGGGTAACATGTAGTAGTAGTAGTAGTAGTTGGTGCCCACTAATTGATCACATTTTAGATGTAGCAGGCAACCAAATGCTGGACCAAGAGGCCCAACTCACCCTAAAATCTCCTATATATATATGTGAGATATTATCTAGAAATGAAAACAGCTATGAAATAATAGATAGATTTTTTTAGAAGATGATTGGATTAAAATGTTCCAATAAGATAGAGACATGCAACGCACGTGATAAAGTCCCTTGTCAGAGAAATATAATTCATATTTGACGTCTTCCTAAATTGATTATAATATCCTTATCGTCTTGGCAACTAATTAATTAGAATAACTCTGAAGTCTGAAGGTTGGGTTTACATGGTGCCTGGAGCTGTCAAGTGTGGACGTTCATCATATTAGGCCCGTATCTTGTGTGGCTCTCTGATTTAAACTCATGGAAATACGTGGTGTGTCCCTTTAGCAAGTGATTTCCGGTTGTGTTTTGGCCGTGATATATTGCTATGTATAATTCGCACAGCCAATGCTTCTTACAACTGTTTATGATCCGAAAAACGCATGTAAAACTAGCTGTTGGAAATTATGTAATAATATCCAATATGAATGAAAATAAAATTATTCATGACTTTTCCATTTGAAAGGGTGTGTTTTTTTCAAGAGGTATCTTTAGGAATAAGTGTGTCTCTTCAAGGAGATAAGTGAACGGACATGTTGGTTCACTTGGGGTTCTATATAAACCCATACTCATTTCTCCTTAAAGATAAGATTGAGAATCCTCAATTCTTCTATATGTCTTGTTCGTGTCAAGAGAGTATAAGATACAATTTATGGTTCGCTAGATTCCAAAATTGCGGTGCTTCTATTTTGGATCATCGATTATTGTATTCTACAAGGCGGACGCCCATCGAACTACAAGCACAAGGGTAGAGGCGAAATCTGTCTTTAGTCAAGTGCATTTATGCATGCCTCAATCGGAATATCAAGTCAGTTCTTTCTTTCCTTGTACTACTTTTATAGGATTCTTATACTATTTTACTCCTATATTAGGATTGATTCACTACTTTCAATCCTAAATGAATATTGTTATGTTTCTTATATTCTTTATTGAAATTTCTATCATATTTATAATCAAATATATGATTGTTCACCTACAATCTAAAGACAGATCTTACAATGGAACAATCATGTTTGACGATGAGTCCTAACCAAACCAAGAAGCATTCGAAAGAGAAAAATTGATATGGTCTCTTACTGCGATTGATTCCTTATCTTAATACAAGGAGTAATGTGGCATTGGTTAGATGGAAGATAATGAGTAGTCTGTGATGTATATAAAGTATATATACAAGATGAAAGTTAAAAATCGTTGATGAAAAGTGATTTATGGCGATAGTCCCAATTATGATGTTATCATTGAAAGATTTAAGATCTTTATGATCATATACAAATGAGAAGCATTTACAAATGTTAGTAAGACGTACTCTTGTTTTACGAACAAAAGTAAGAGAAAGATGTTCGATGAGTAATGCTTCAATCACTAAATAGACATCCCAAGTTGGAGAAGTGCATGAAAAAAAAAGATAGCATAGTTATTCCATAAACGAATGCGCTCTTAAATGAGGTTTGTGGGAATACATTACTATCTTAATTGCATTACAAGAACCTATGATTGAGGGTTTACTTCTCAAATGTGGGGGTATTTATAATGTTTATAAATTATATGTAATACAACTGAATGATCGTGTTAGAATATTTTGGCATTTACGTATGTATATCACAAAGATATACACAACTACTCTCAAGTGGAATTTGATTTGATTGTCAACCTCATGGATCCAAATTGTTTAATGGTTTGACAAGAGAGATAGTTGATGATCGAGGGGAATGAGTTAAAGCCAATAACACAATGAGTCATTACTTGGCGGAAACCTAACCTAGCAACATTGGAGATCCCATGGTCTAGGTTCAATAGGCAAACTAGTTGGGGAAGACTCAAGATGCATAACACACAACTCACTCATTCCTATGATCAATGTGTGTTTTCCGTAGCTGTAATAAGGTTATGCTTTTGCATTTAATGATACTAATATCTTGTTATCAAGAAGAATATAGCGGAGTGTTCTTAATTAGTGTGATCACCTATATGAGAGTAGAAGTCGGGTCGCTTCTATGAGAATGATATGGCTAAGTTCTCTAGAGCTCTCATGAATGTGGAAATTGTTCAGGACCAAAATGAACACAACCGTAAGAACCATTGTGTGTTAGAATAAGAGATGTGTGAGGCTTATTGTCTTGGTTTACACAAACGGTGAATAGTTCAAAGATCTTCTACATCTACTATTTCACCAAGTAAATCCGATAGGTCTTCACTATGAAAGGTTCAAGTCCAAAAGACACCTCTTCAAATGCATCTCTTGTTCGCTTGTACTCTCTAATTCCTTGTCCTTGTCATTTTCATTCATGTGGGGGATTGTTGGAAATTATGTAATAATATCCAATATGAATGAAAATAAAATTATTCATGACTTTTCCATTTGAAAGGGTGTGTTTTTTTCAAGAGGTATCTTTAGGAATAAGTGTGTCTCTTCAAGGAGATAAGTGAACGGACATGTTGGTTCACTTGGGGTTCTATATAAACCCATACTCATTTCTCCTTAAAGATAAGATTGAGAATCCTCAATTCTTCTATATGTCTTGTTCGTGTCAAGAGAGTATAAGATACAATTTATGGTTCGCTAGATTCCAAAATTGCGGTGCTTCTATTTTGGATCATCGATTGTTGTATTCTACAAGGCGGACGCCCATCGAACTACAAGCACAAGGGTAGGGGCGAAATCTGTCTTTAGTCAAGTGCATTTATGCATGCCTCAATCGGAATATCAAGTCAGTTCTTTCTTTCCTTGTACTACTTTTATAGGATTCTTATACTATTTTACTCCTATATTAGGATTGATTCACTACTTTCAATCCTAAATGAATATTGTTATGTTTCTTATATTCTTTATTGAAATTTCTATCATATTTATAATCAAATATATGATTGTTCACCTACAATCTAAAGACAGATCTTACAATGGAACAATCATGTTTGACGATGAGTCCTAACCAAACCAAGAAGCATTCGAAAGAGAAAAATTGATATGGTCTCTTACTGCGATTGATTCCTTATCTTAATACAAGGAGTAATGTGGCATTGGTTAGATGGAAGATAATGAGTAGTCTGTGATGTATATAAAGTATATATACAAGATGAAAGTTAAAAATCGTTGATGAAAAGTGATTTATGGCGATAGTCCCAATTATGATGTTATCATTGAAAGATTTAAGATCTTTATGATCATATACAAATGAGAAGCATTTACAAATGTTAGTAAGACGTACTCTTGTTTTACGAACAAAAGTAAGAGAAAGATGTTCGATGAGTAATGCTTCAATCACTAAATAGACATCCCAAGTTGGAGAAGTGCATGAAAAAAAAAGATAGCATAGTTATTCCATAAACGAATGCGCTCTTAAATGAGGTTTGTGGGAATACATTACTATCTTAATTGCATTACAAGAACCTATGATTGAGGGTTTACTTCTCAAATGTGGGGGTATTTATAATGTTTATAAATTATATGTAATACAACTGAATGATCGTGTTAGAATATTTTGGCATTTACGTATGTATATCACAAAGATATACACAACTACTCTCAAGTGGAATTTGATTTGATTGTCAACCTCATGGATCCAAATTGTTTAATGGTTTGACAAGAGAGATAGTTGATGATCGAGGGGAATGAGTTAAAGCCAATAACACAATGAGTCATTACTTGGCGGAAACCTAACCTAGCAACATTGGAGATCCCATGGTCTAGGTTCAATAGGCAAACTAGTTGGGGAAGACTCAAGATGCATAACACACAACTCACTCATTCCTATGATCAATGTGTGTTTTCCGTAGCTGTAATAAGGTTATGCTTTTGCATTTAATGATACTAATATCTTGTTATCAAGAAGAATATAGCGGAGTGTTCTTAATTAGTGTGATCACCTATATGAGAGTAGAAGTCGGGTCGCTTCTATGAGAATGATATGGCTAAGTTCTCTAGAGCTCTCATGAATGTGGAAATTGTTCAGGACCAAAATGAACACAACCGTAAGAACCATTGTGTGTTAGAATAAGAGATGTGTGAGGCTTATTGTCTTGGTTTACACAAACGGTGAATAGTTCAAAGATCTTCTACATCTACTATTTCACCAAGTAAATCCGATAGGTCTTCACTATGAAAGGTTCAAGTCCAAAAGACACCTCTTCAAATGCATCTCTTGTTCGCTTGTACTCTCTAATTCCTTGTCCTTGTCATTTTCATTCATGTGGGGGATTGTTGGAAATTATGTAATAATATCCAATATGAATGAAAATAAAATTATTCATGACTTTTCCATTTGAAAGGGTGTGTTTTTTTCAAGAGGTATCTTTAGGAATAAGTGTGTCTCTTCAAGGAGATAAGTGAACGGACATGTTGGTTCACTTGGGGTTCTATATAAACCCATACTCATTTCTCCTTAAAGATAAGATTGAGAATCCTCAATTCTTCTATATGTCTTGTTCGTGTCAAGAGAGTATAAGATACAATTTATGGTTCGCTAGATTCCAAAATTGCGGTGCTTCTATTTTGGATCATCGATTGTTGTATTCTACAAGGCGGACGCCCATCGAACTACAAGCACAAGGGTAGGGGCGAAATCTGTCTTTAGTCAAGTGCATTTATGCATGCCTCAATCGGAATATCAAGTCAGTTCTTTCTTTCCTTGTACTACTTTTATAGGATTCTTATACTATTTTACTCCTATATTAGGATTGATTCACTACTTTCAATCCTAAATGAATATTGTTATGTTTCTTATATTCTTTATTGAAATTTCTATCATATTTATAATCAAATATATGATTGTTCACCTACACTAGCTAGTTCCGGCACACACGCAATGCATTATGCATGTGTAAATGTCACACTTGTAAAGATTGAGCGTGCAAGCTAGCGTTGGTTCGAGAATGAGAATATTACGACGAATGGTACACCTTAGCAGGGTTCTATGGCAGTTATCCTTGTTAACAAGGGCATTGGTTGGTTATACTTGTATATCAAGTGAAATGATTTGTTGCAACTGCTTGAGTGTTGTTCTGTCAATCTGTTATCTTATCCACCTTTATTTCAAGAAGATTGGGTTGCTTGGGTCCGTTTCTTTCTGTTATTATCTTGATATTTGGATTCTGCTTTCCTTCTTCTTCTTTTTTGAAGGGCTGCTTTCCTCCTTTAGTTCACAATGAGCTGTAAAATCTCTGTGTATTATGCTGCTGATATGATAAGCCAACTAACTGAGTTTTGTGATTGAATTAGATATTAAGTCGTGCATTGGGTGGAAAATCAGGCAGAGCCATCACAGGGTGGGATATCGGAATCCGAACTGTCCACTTGTCATCGTCTTGCAAGGTTCTCTCCTCTCTCAACATTCCAGCTCTTCTCTCCATCTATGAGATCCATCGAGATGAGGTGTGTATTTATCATGTAATCAAACCCTAAAAACATATTATACCTGTGAAATGTAGACTAATTTCTGCTTCAAATTTAGGTGTGGGAGCTTCCACCAAAGGCTGAGCTAATTGCCTGGTCTGAAAAAACTGGAGTTGAGATGTTCAGGTATGGTGATCACATGATGGGCATCCAAGGCCACCCTGAATACACCAAAGACATTCTTCTTAACCTTATTGATCGTCTTGTCAAACTTAACTTCATCTTGGTACGTAGTAGTTATTTCATTTCTCTAGTATTCTTGCATTATATAGCTGCCACAGTAATAGTAACATTCTTGTTTAATGAAACTTACGATCTAGGATTCTGAAACCGAGGAGTTGAAGTCGAAAGTGCTTGCCCGTGAACCAGATAGGGAGGCATGGAGAAGGTTGTGCTTAAACTTCCTCAAAGGTGGTTTATGATGAAACATTACAAGTTAGGAGGTATCAACAAAAGGCTGAAAAATAAGAATGTAAACACGCAGGGTTTTCAGGAGAGGCTAAAAGGTTTAGTGGTTCAGTGTGAGAGTATTTACGAAGGCTTAAGGATGCTAGTATAGGAGGCAATTAGTTATCATCTCTATGTCTTTAGTTCGGCATCAAAGTGTAATTCTAAGGAAATTTGCAGGCTCAGTTATGCTAATAAACATGAAGCTAAAAACTTTCTTAAACATTGGTTATTAATTTCGTCAACAGTGTTAATTTGTTTTCTCTTTAGGAAAAATGATTTTTACAATGTACAACACTCGACCTATGAATCTTTTTTCTTTCTCGTGAACCATTTTAAATTTAGTACTTCAACAACTAAGAACAAAAAAAAAACATTGAGTTCTAATGTACAACCATTTTAACTTTAAAAAAAAAACAATTAAGAACAAATGTAATGAGTATCTTATTCCATTAGAACTCAATGTTTTGTGAAATGTTTTTGGGTACTTCCTGGCAGGAGATCGTCCTACATCGATAGTTCTTTTGATAAAAAGTGTGGTGTAGAGACGACTCATCGTTCTTTAACCATTGTACAATAACATGTTGGACACTTTTATTCTTGTTGGCTAATTGTTACAAGATATATAACAACCAAATTTATTGAAATCCCACCATATACAAATGAATTAAGTAAATTGGTATCAGTGGAACAATTGAAAAATCCAAATCCAAATCCTTCAAGGATATGAAATACTAGGGGTGGGGACTTCACACCGGAAATGTGGTACCGCATGCACCATACCGCATTGGTTCAAACCGTATTTCAAACCGCATCGGTTGTAGTGGATTGAGAAAACTTCAACCCGCATGAAAGTGGACTGGATTAGGATTGGGAAAATTTACCCACACCATTTTATTTATTTTGTTAATTAATTAATTAATTATATTATTTGTAATACATATATGAACTATAAATAAATTATGACTTGATTTATAGTTTCAAACCCTGAGCCCATAACACTTCAGGCCCAACTCTTAGGAAAATTTTACAATGTGTTAATGAATGTGAATGATGTAATGCATCAACTTTGTAAATTGAGTTTGTCAAACTAGTAATATTAGTTCTTGAAGTTGTAATATAAGTCCTTAAAGTTGTAAAATTTTCTAGTTACAACATTAGTAATCATATACCCTTAAAGTGGTAAAATATGAGCTTAAAATGGTAATTGAGTCCTCATATATGAAAGTGGACTGGATTAGGATTGGGAAAATTTCAATCCAATTAACCCGCGCTTGTTTTGTTTATTTTATTAATTAATTAATTAATTATATTATTTGTAATACATATATGAACTATAAATAGATTATGACTTGATTTATAGTTTCAAACCTTGAGCTCATAACACTTCAGGCCCAACTCTTAGAAAAATTCTACAATGTGTTAATGCATGTGAATGATATAATGAATCAACTTTGTTCAGTGAGTCCTCAAACTAGTAATATTAGTCCTTGAAGTTGTAATATGTAATACCCCAGATTTTCATATCATTTTCCTTGTATTATTCCCAAAATTAATGAAGGATTATTTATGGAAATTCTATTTTGGTAGTGCGAAATTGAAGTTTCGAGAGTATTTTTAAGGTGCTTTGACTTTTAAGAGGCCAAAAGTTGACTTTCTTTTCTGTAAGTTTTTTGTGAAAACTTCCTGCGTGAAAGTTGTAGAGTTTGGTAATACGAGTTCATGGACATACGGCACGCCTGATTTGGATGTAGTATGAGGAAGTTATGGTCAGAGAAAGTTAGTTTCCAGTGTTGTAAAGTTTTTAAATAGAATGTGGTGGGTTTTATTTTTGGAAAACCCTAAAGCCTTCTATCTCCTCTCTCCCGACCTCTCCCGTGCAACTAACTTCCGCCGGAGCTAGCTCCTCCGTCCGGCCACCGTTTGGACCGCCGCTGGTCCCGTTCGACTCTCATCGGCGTCCTCTTCAAGGTTGGGCAGCTGCTGCACGACAAAACACGCTGGGATCAAAGCTCCTTGCCGAAAAGGGGGCTGCTGCATTGCGACGAGGGAAAAACCTAGGTGAGTCTGGTTCCTCTCCTCCTCTTGGTAGTGGCTAGGCTTAGATTGAAACAAGTTTTTGAGGTTTTGAGCTCGGATTTGCAGGTTTGAAGTTTGAATTCGGGTTGGTGTTCGAGACGTTTCAGGCCAAATCGGTTAAAACCTCAAGTATTAAAGTTGATCACCATGCTTCAATCTACAAGTTTCATGTTGTAAGTTTCTCCTAATTCGGAAGTTTTGGGTGGCGCGTGGGGCTCACTCGCCGCCGCCTGTTGTTGGACCATAATATACACATATTTATATTCCCCTAAACATTGACTTTAACTTGTTTTTTAGTTCATTTAGCTATCACTAAATCATTTGTTTAATTGTCTAGGAATATTGCAAGAGTGAAGAAAAAATGCATTTTTGGCTTAGAAGTGGAAAATTGGGGATATGAAGAATGACAATCAATGGCGGAGCAAAAATATAAATTCCGGATTCCGGCGAACCACCATTATTGACGACGCACCACCACTTTGGGTGGTGCCATAAAGGAGGAGCAAGGAGAAGAATGGTGATTGAGTAACAACTTAAAATCCATTCTATTATCCTTTGGATGATAGGTATCTCCATGCACATATGTTTCTCATGTTTGTCGACTTGATTTGGGTGACTCAAAAGTATCTCTACACATTTTCTGTTGTTGTTTCCGCATTTGGAAAAGCTAATTGCCTTTTCACTCTTTCTTTAGTCATATTTTTCCTACTTTACTATCTCATAACTCATCATTATGTACTTCTTTCTCTTCTCTAACACTCCATCTCCCTTTATTGACTTTTGTTACTCTCTATTTTCTTTTCCCTTGCTCCATCCGGATGAACAAAGAGGAGTGCTCCATTTCTCTCTTTTTCTCTCTCACTTTCCATCATCTTTTCTCTTTATATATACACCATCCACCCATTCACCACTTGACCTTTTTTCTCTGTTTTTCCACCACAAACCTCCATCTTCTTCTCCTAAAATCCAAACCCATCTTCTTCCTCTTCCACTTCCAAACTCTATCTCCTCCATCACCACCACCGTCTTTAAGCTCAAACCTCCATTAACACCACCACTACTACACCATTTTACCACTCTCTATCTTATATCACTTTCTCCATCCACTCCATCTATTCACACAAAACATAGATCTAGCTTCACTACCTTTCATCATCAAGTATTCAAGAGCAAGAAAGAGAGGGAATCACCACCATCACCACCACCACCAAAACGTGAGCTTAGAGACAAATCGACACACCACTAAACCAACTCTCTCCCTTAAACTCTAGATCTATTTTGATGTTTGATTTGATTATGGAGTTTGTTTATGTAATTATGAGTGAGTAGTACTTTGTTGGGGTTAGGGTTGAAAGCCCTAACCAATCTTGTATGGATTGATGCAATTTATGATTTGATGCAATTTTAGTTAACATTCATACATGCTAGTTCAAGAGTTAAATGCATATGCTTAAAATTTACCACTTTAAGTATGTGTGTTTGCCATGTCATGATATGATGTTTAGAGCTTGGTAACCTTTAAATGTTAAAGCATGAAAGCACACTAGGTGTGCATGTAGGTGTTGTGAATTACAATCACTTAGAGATAAGCTTGGTTGGTTTGTATAGTTTCTTCATCTCCAAACTTTATGCACTTAAAGTAATGCATTAAATGTCTAACCAGATTAAAATGCATGACTTCAGTAGTTAAGTACTACACCTGAGAGGGGTTGCTTGATACCACAAAAGTAGCATGTCCCTTGTCATACCCGAGAGGGATGCAAGGAGAGAAATTGGTTGATTAGCTTAGCATCATTCATAGTGATTTGCATTAATACTTGCAAGAGAGGTTAGTGGTAGACAATTCGAATCCTAACATCATTCATTAGACCACTAGTTTAGTTTAGAGTAATTTAGTTTATATTTGAGCATTTAGATTAGTTAACTACTTCAAAAACCCAAAATCAAATCACTACTCCATGTTGCACATACTCATCATGAGCCTAGATTTTCTTATGTGTTTAGGTTTGTGATTGTGCATTTGCATATTCTAGCTCTTTTAAGGTTAACACTCTAGCTAGTGAAATGAATCAAATCCTCGTGGGTTCACACCCTACCTTAGGAGTGGCTAAGCATAATTATGGTTGACCGATTTTACCAAGAACTAAACGTTACTGAGAGTTTGTGATTTTTGAACCCTAGCCGTATTTCACTGTTCCGGTCACACCCTATTTCACAGGAAAAATAGGGTTTCGTACAATACCGGTCAACCGCGTTTAGTGTAAAAAATGTTGAAATAAGGTTGACCGATTTGATAGGGAACCTAACGAATCTGAAACAGGGTGAATTTTTTTCAGTAGACCTATTTAAATAGCATGACTACATCAGACGATGAAATTTATTTTCACATATTTATAGCCTTGGATCGTCCTGTGCCTACTAAAACGGTATAAGTTATTTAATATGTTATATGCAAACATACATCATTGTGAACCAACGATATAGAGGAAGCAAAATTTTTTAAAATTTTGTGAAATAAGATGTGATCAGAATAGTGAAATACGAATAGGTCTGAAAAATCATAACTTTACGGTAAGGATTGGGCCCCGATAAAAGTGGTTAATCCTAATTATGCTTAGGCGTTCATAAGGAGAGCTGTATCACCGGGGTCAATTTAAGAAAAACTTTTCATGGTTCATAAATATCATATCCATATGTATGAGCTTTAGGTTCAAAAACGGGGAATATTAGGGTTTTGCACGATACCGGTCAACCGCGTTTCGTGTAAAAAATGAGGTTTTTTTAAAGTTGACCGATTCGATGGGGGTGTAACAAATCCGAAACAGGGTGAACTTTTTTTGATAAACCTATTTAATTAGCATATCTACATTTGACGATGGGATTTTAATTTTCATATACTTATATTTGGATCAAAGAGGACACTTAGCCTTAAGCTTTTACATAATGGTAAACCAATTTATATTGCAATTCTGATAATATAAAATATAAAATATATTTATTTCAATTTCTTTTTATGCAACCCATGCCACGTGGTTAGAAGTTGTTCTTTGGGTTAAACACGTGGTTAGAAGTTGTTCTTTTGGTTAAACACGTGGTTGTGGTCTTCAAGAAGACAACACCGAGCTTCAAGAGAAAAGCTATGACTACTGGAGAAAAGAAAACTGCAGTCCCAAGATCTTTTAACCCATGTACTCCGATTTCGTCTTCCACTCGTCCTCACTGTCTCAAAAAAACCTCAACAACTGGGATCATGTGGGATTAACATGACGAGTGTATCCAAAGGCTGAGAGCTAAACTTTTAGGTGTTGGGACTGTTGTCTACGCTCAATTTTGGTACTGGATTTTGGTAGGTGTTCGAGGCTACTGTTTCCGGCGGCTGTTTTGCTTCTTCTTCTTGGTTACTTGTTTTCTTTCAAATATTGATCGATATGGGAAATTGGGAAATCTTCCTGGAGAGACAATTCGGATCGCGCCGGTCAGCCGGAGCCACGCTTTGAGGTGACCGGAGACAGAGAAACCGGGTGGACTTTTCAGGTGAGAGCTCTTTCGAGCGTCCAAGCTTCTTCTGCAGATCTGTTTTCATCTTCATCTACCTTTGCGTACGAAACTTTAACCGTGCAAGTGCGGTTCACGCGCTAACAGCTTCACATGGGCCCGACGGAGAAAAATTAAAACACCCTATCAATGCTTGACACGTCTACCCCGACCAACGGAGTACATGGTGAGATTGTACATTCCAGAACTCTTCTCTCTTTGCACCAATGAATCAACTTGGGCCGTAATCAACAAAGACCAATCGAGCCATCGTTCCACCACTTACAAACGGACACGTATATTAATACCATCCTAAACTTCGAGGTATATAAACCGATGTGTGGGCTTGTGGGAGGCCAGATAGCCCATTTCCAGACTTCTCCTCTCATCGTTCACCGTCTCAAATCTCTACGCCGCCGCCGCCTCAACTCCTTAATCTTCTTCTTCCTCTACCGAAAATGGCTCGCAGAAGCTCCGGAGGTCAGTGCTCTCCCTAGATCTCTCTTCCCTTTGCCAACTCCTATGTATTTTGATTTCGTCAATTTCTAGGGTTTTTCATTTTCTTAGACAACTCAGGATTAGTGCCTAGATCTTTGTTTTCAGTTAGGGTTTACATGGAAATGAAATTTGTATGGTTTGAATTTTATTTTATTAATATTGGGGGTTATGTGTTTACTGTATACGATTTGCATGTTCTATGTGCTCTGAATATCTGGTGCTATTACTTTTTGATTGATTAGTTATTTCCTGTTGTTATGGATGGTTTCCTTAGCAATTGAATACTTGTGTGTTTAGACCTCCGAGCCTTTTAAGCTCATGTTTATCTGCAGTTGAGGAATTTTCAAATATTAGGCTGGAAACCTAAATCTAGATTGGTTTTAGTATGTTGAATTTTACTATAAATGTGCTCTGATGGTGATAATAGGAGCTTTCCCTTTGAGCACGAATGTTTTTTTCGGATGTCTTCATGTTCATGTTAAATCAGGTTATCTATTTGGTTAATTTATTAGGCGGTTAATGTGGTTCCTGCTTGATTTTTTCTTCAGGTCGATCTGCCCGCCCAGCTCCTCGTCGTGCTCCAGCACCAGCACCAGGTACTTATAGCCGGTGTTTTCTTGATTGTAATACGGTATTGAGTGTTGGCTAATTTCATACTAAGCTGTCGACCCCTAATTACATTACTTGTTACTTTTCATGCAGTTCGCCAGGCTCCTCCTCCAGCTCCTGTACAAAGTGGAGGTGGTGGATCTATGCTTGGGGGGATTGGATCAACCATAGCTCAGGGTAATAAACCATATCTACATGCTCACTAATGCATGGGAAGTCATTGAATTATGTTTAGTATTTAATATTCTTTTCCATTTCCTTCGCAGGAATGGCTTTTGGAGGTGGAAGCGCTGTTGCACACAGGGCTGTGGATGCTGTGATGGGTCCTCGCACCATTCAACATGAAACGGTAGCCTCTGAGAACTCTGCTGCTCCAGCATCCATGGCTAGCTCTGATTCATGCAGTATTCACTCTAAGGCTTTCCAAGATGTATGCAATCCTCTTCTACTTCCTTTATCTTTTGTTTTTTTGCAACTTTAGTGAGTTCTTCCAAGTGTTCCCTTCTTCTTTGCTATTGCTGAACCATTAGGGTTGAAGTTACTTGTATATTCTTGTGTCTGTATTAATCCTTTGCTTTCCAAGTACTGTCTTATGTGTATGGGTTTTGCCAGTTGGTTTTAGCTCTCCACCGGTCCTCAGTAGAGGCTTATTCATTCCTGTCACTTGCAATTTGCTATCATTTCTATGAGTCTTGTACTCGTGATAAAATTCTGTTCTAATTGCTCGTTTCGCTTCAAATTTTTTTCTGTCTGGGATATGTATCATTTTGAGAAGTCCATTTTACCTGATGTCATAAAACCATTTCGCCTGGTGATGATCTCCATTTTAACTTCGTTGGGATGTGGTTGTGGTGAAGATATAATGATGCTATCTAAATTAAGAGTGGTTTTCCTGCTAGTTGCTAGTTAGGCGGATACCATGTAATAATGACGGTGAAACCCTGTTATTTTAAATGTTGTCTGTAATGGATTGGAATGACTTGTGCTGTAGTGATGTGATAGAAAGAATGGCTTTAAAATTAACATGTGTGTTTGTGGCTCTTGTTGCAGTGTGTCAGTAACTTTGGAAGTGACATCAGCAAGTGCCAGTTCTACATGGATATGCTGTCTGAGTGCAGGAAGAACTCGGGCATGTTGAGTGCCTAGTCACTGTCTTTTGGCTTCGGCTTTGTGAATCAATGAGACGACACCTGATTTGAACTTTTTGGCAATGTTATTTAATAATGTGCGGTCACGAGGGTCATTTGTATTATTGCCCTTGGGTTGCTACGGTGCTAAAACATTATGCACGGCATATTATGGTTATTGAAGTGGAACTTGGTGCTTGTTTCAAGCATCCATCTCTGGAATGATTTCTTTATCAATAAATTAGTTGGAAGTAATGGATAATACATTTTGGTGCAATGTGTTGGTCTGGATATCATGGATACAGCATTCAGTACTGTATATATGGATTGATATCTGTGTGCATACAAATCATATGGTATATTGTTGTGCTCGCTGTGGGCACCCGTAAGAAATGCTATATTACTTGCAGGCAGTGATTTGTGTAAACAGCGGGAATTGGAACCGATCAAAAATCTCAAGATTTCAACCTTTTATAGCCAGTACAAAGGTTACATTGCCCGAGTAGAAGAGAGAGAAATAAAAGTAAAGGGACCTAAAAAGGTTCAAAAAAACAATATGGTGTGTATAGTCCTATGACTATATTCAGCAGTCGTCCTCATGATCGTTGCGATGATGCTTCCGATGAATTTGACCGCAGCTTGCGTACAGATTTTTTGGCCCTAATGTGCTTGCCCTTTATGCTCAAGTCCACCTTGCTTCTCCCATCAAGAATCATTGGAATCAAGGATGCCGAACGAACTACAAGTTGAGCATAAATAGGCCGCTGAAATTTGTCCTTAACTTCCTGCATGTAGATACGATCAACAATGTCACCAAATTCCCTAGTGAAACACTCTCTGACTTCATTTTCCGAAAGGGGGAAACCTCGAGAGAATGTTAGGAAAAGAGTCCTCTCTTGTTCATCACCCGATGGTGAATTTCTACTAGTCTCCGCCGCTTCTTTATCCTCGATCTCCCTCTCTTGATGAAAAATACTCCTATTTTCTTCAACAAGCTTGCCCTTGGCATGGTAGTTCGGTTGATGAGGGAAGTCCTGGAAAGTTTTCAAGCAAACATCTTTGAGGAACTTGATCATTCCGGAAATGATTGCATGGGGGTTGTCATGGAAGTACTTGAGGGTGACAGGACTATCACTTACGGCTTGGAGCTTAGGGATTTCAGTGTCGCTCTCTATATCATCAGTCATAATGTAATTCAAGGCTATTACTGTCTCCTCAGCCATGGCATTGAGCTCAGCATCGGGTAGAGTCAATGCCTTGTTCACCAAGTTGTTAAACTCCTTGCTGATGTGCTCAATCGACATCCATAGTGCCACGACCGCTGCTGATTCATCCAGGTCACGTCTCATATCATAGATTAATCGAGTGTAGAGCATCCTATCAATGTTATGGAATTTGTTAAACTCTTCTAGAGACTGCTCATATTTTCTAGCAGAAACAATGTACCTGTTAATGTGGAATATTATCATCTGGTTTCCACCAAGGAGACGTTCAACAAAAGAAGCATATCGAAATACAATGTAGGCACAACAAGGTCGCTCCCCGGGTTCCATACGGATGGCAGCAATAACATGATGATGATCCATAACAGTAATTTGATCCCCTGTAGTACAACATATACACCAAATGAAGAAGTCTCTAAGCTCACATTCCGGAATAGGGTCTACCGGAGAGAATGTTACAACAATAGTCCGATCTTCTTCAGGTTCTAGTGGAGGAATGACGGAAACATCAATATCATTGTGTACCAAAGCTGCATTGGTGCTCCTGATTGTATTCCAATTGTTTTGAACAAGTGTTGGCTGGAACAGTACGTGGGAAGCATCGTGTACCATAAGAGGTAAGAATGCCATTGATGTTGTAAACTCTCAACTATCTCAATCGACCGATCTCCCAAAAAGAACAAGGTACCGTACTAATAAGGGCCTGGAGGGCCTTTTATAAGTGTCACTATTATTTTGTTCCAGTTGTTAATAGGATGTCTGGTTTTCCAACACTAGTAGAAATAGGAATCTGGTCCTCAACAGTTATCAAATTACGTTTACTTCCAGTTTCTAGTAGCTAGATACAGTCAGGAAGTATATTAAGACCAAGGATTAAAATCTCTGCGATATATCTAATATATTCTCCGATATCTCTTTTTTTCGAATGACCGATATATCTAGAGGGGTAAATATCTTATCTTTCACCGTATCTCCGATATTTCTCCGATACTGTCAAATGTCTCCGATATATAGGAAATCTCTGATATTTATGATATTTATGATATATCTTCGATATATTAAAGAAATATCTATAAAAAATCACATAAAGAAAAATTCGAGAGATGAGTAATTCCCTCGAGTATATCTGATTGAATATAGACAATCTTCTACAATGGAAGGATTGAACAATTTTATATCTAAAGAAAATTATGATCATGCCTCCCAATATCATGATCATGACTTTAGAAGTACTAGGTATGGAGCGCAAGAGGATACCATGTATAAGAGGAGGACTAGAGGTGCAAATGATGATCAAAATGTTACTTCAGTTGCGCTAAGTTTTGAGTCTATTAGTTTAGGTAGTGAGACTAGAACCTCAAATGAATTCCAAGAAGACAACAATCAATATGGTTATAATGTTTATGGCTATAATCAATGCGCAAAAGTCAGTGATCAGTTATCCAGTTAGATTCATCCTTACTATTCACTTATAGGGGAAAACAGTTAGCTGCTCCAAAGAGATATATGATTATTATATTCAACATTACAATTCGTACTATGTGAGTCATATGTCTTGGTCTGATATATTATTGTACTTTTGTGGACCAGCGTGTGTCTTATCAACAACCTAGATTCTCATTCTAAATGTTGATGAAATTGATGTTTGTAATATTTATATTTAAATCTAACAATTTAAATATTTCAGAAAAAAAAATTCTTCCAAAAATTCTGATATTTTTTCCCGGATATCCTGGTATATCCGATATCTTTTTTCTTCTTCAAAATACCGATAGATACACCGATACCGATATTTTAATCCTTGATTAAGACCATCTCCAATACCTTTCGTAAAATTTCACTAACATGAGAAACTAAAATAGCAAATAACATATACATCCTCTAAAAGGATTTGAAACACAAATAAATCCACTTGTGTTGTTGTTAAACAAATAAGGATAGTTTTTAACAATTAAGGACAATCTTTTCTCTACATGTCATATGTCATGATTTAACTTACCAAACTAACCCACACTAATTAAATATACTTTTAGAAGAGAAAAGTCTCTCATTTTGAGATTTTTCAGTAAATGGAATACAATAGTAGATTTTCAATAATTTAGTGTAGTAGCAGTTAATTTCAGTAGAAGTAGTAGCATGTGTTAACATTTCAGTAGAAGTAGTAGTAGGGGTTAACATCCTAGTAGAAGTAGTAGCATGGGTTAACATAACAACAACATAGTAGCAACACACAACAACAACAACAACAACACATAGCAGCAGCAGCATGAATCAACAACACGCAGTAGTAACACACAACAACACAATGTAGTTGTACACAATAGCAACATGAATCAATAACACGTAGTAGCAGCACGAAAATCACGCAGTAGCAGCACACAACAACAACACGTGACACGACCCGCCCCGAGTTTCACCCCGAAACCCGGAGTAAGTCGTGCGGGGACCACCTCCAAGGAAAATTTACCGAAGACTCAGCAAACCTCCCTCGAAAATGGACAACCCTAACTTAAAAACTTACGAATCACCTTTTAATCCAAAACAAATAAATCTTCAGCTACACTCCAAAAGTAGCCAGAATACAAACATAAGAATTCCAATAGTATTCAGAGCTACTAAAAAATAAAATAAAATACAACGGAAGCTAACAAACTCCTAGTAGATTAAACAGGTAACCTACTGACGAAATGTAGCTGATAGCTGGGTCACTATGCCTCGACGTCTCTTGCTGGACCTCAAGCGAACTCTGCAGACTGGGCATTTTAAAAATGAAGAGCCCAGGGGAAAATATTTAACACGTCAGAGTGAGTGGACAAAACTGAACTGACAACAAATAAATATTTCCCCAAATCAATTTCTAAAGAAAAATCGAATGCATGCTGCAAGCAATAAAACTTTCATCTCATAATATCGAGCCTCTCAGGCTCTATAAAATATGTATGTATTTACACACGTCCATACTCCCTATATAGATTCATGGGTCTATATAGGGCTACTACGCTCGCGTCCAACGCTCACGTCACGCCTTAATGCGGTGCTACACGACGCCATCAAGGTAGACAGACAGGTGTATAAATATGTGTCCATACTCCCTATATGAATTAAACACTCAAATAGGGCTACTACGCTTACGTCCAACGCTCACGTCACGCCTTAATGCGGCTATATGCTACGCCATTAAGGTGGACAGACACATATGGCTAGCTAGCATTTTCTATACATACTCTCTCATAAATACATATTTATATCCACCGAAAATCCCATTTTCAGTATCTCTCCAAGAGAAATAAAAGCGTCAAAATTAATTGACGTCAAAACTCCAACAAAAAAGGAAAAGTTCAATCATGAACCATAGCATGCATATTATTTAAAAATAAACGTTCACTCACAACTTAGGCCTAAGCCTGACGTCGGTCGGAGGTCTCCTCAGCTCGAGCCTCCTCGCGTCCTGTTCCACACACATAAAACCTTAAATGAAACATCGACGTTTAAATGCAAAACATGCATAATTAAATATGCTTCGCGCTCAACCAAGTCTAACACTCCAAAATCTTAAATCCACTGCCAACCTCAAACTCCACAAATTTTACCGACAACCTCGAAAAATACTTTTCATCAAATAAAATCCAATGGCCGGATTATTAATTAATAATCCGCCAAAAATACTTAACTTCAACAAATCTTAAACCTATCCAAAAATCTTCCAAAAATTCTAAAACTTAAACCATTAAACTCCTTATAATTTTCTCCACCAAAAACATTTTCTCGGCGGCGGCTCCGCCGGAGGCGGCGGCCGGCAGCCATTTTCCGGCGACCTCTAATGGTCACCAAATTTTGATAGAATCTTCCTCTCAACCTCCTCTACAACATTCCTAACTACCACAAACTCCAATTCTAAGCCTAAGCACATCAATCGAACAGAAATACACAAAAAGCCCTAGAAATTTCAAATTCCGATTTCTCCTTACCTAGCTCACGACGGAGCGAGCCCTTTGGAGGGATTGAAGCACGGGAGGAGGGCTTCCTTTTGGGCTATGGATCGCCGGATAAGACGGCCGGAGGAGAGAGTTCCGGCGAAAAAACCGATTCGGCAGCCGTGGCTTTCGGGCGGCGTTTCTCCTTCACGGCGGCGCTAGGGAGGCTGCCACCAGTCTAGAAATGTAGCTGGGAGGGAGACCGTTCGAACGGGACCGGTCCGGCGGCGAACGGAGGCCGGACGGCGGCGGACGGTCGGCCGGACGGCGGCGGACGGTCGGCCGGAATTTTTCTGGGTGTAGAGAGGAGAAAATCGGGTGAGAAAAGAGAAAATCGGGAGGGAGAGAAATGGACTTGGGCCATCAGCCCACCCGGTCCAACACCTATATAAACCCAAAAATCCACAATTCAACACCCCAAAATAATACCCCAATAAAATTACCTTTTACTAGCAAAAATTACCATTTTTACCGTCGTCAAAATTTCTTTCTTAGAATAATTCCCTCAAAATATTAGTCCCTCAACACCCTCTGGGGACTAATTAAATTACACACTTAGTGACGAACACGGTAAAAACTCTTATTACCACTATGCCAGTAATAAAGGTAAAAATTAAGGTTCGGGGCGTGACAACACGACACAACAACACCACACAGTTAGCAGCACATAGAAACAACATGAATCAACAACACGTAGTAGCAACACATAACAGCAACAAGTAATGTAGTTGTACACAGTAGCAGCATGAATCAATAACACGTAGTAGCAGCACGAAAAACATGTAATAGCAGCACGATAAAACAACACCACACAGTAGCAGCACATAGAAACAACATGAATCAACAAGTAGTAGTAGTAGCAGCAGCAGCAGCACATAGCAGCAACAAGCAGCAGCAACAAGCAGCAGCACATAACAACAACACACAGTACCAACACACAACAACAACAACACGTAGCAGCAGCACACAGTAGCAGCAGCACACAGCAGCACACAGTAGCAGCATGAATCAACAACACGCAGTAACAGCACACAACAATAACACAAATTAGTTACACACAGTAGCAACATGAATCAACAACACATAGTAGCAGCGCACAACAACAACACACAGTAGCAACACGAAGAACACACATTAGGAGCACATAGCATGAACAAGCAGTAGCAGTACATAGCAGCAACAAGCAGTAGCAGCACATAGCATGAACAAGCATTAGCAGCACATAGCAGCAACAAGCAGTAGCAACACACAACAACAAGACGTAATAACAACACACAGTAGCAGCATGAATCCACAACACTTGACAGAAAAATTCATTTGTGACTACTACTATTGATAAGGAAAGTTCATTTATGAATTATGCTACTGTTCGGTTCTACTACATCACTTGTCACGGTCTCTGCTACTGTAGAGCACTTATACTTTTTTTTATTACACTCGTTGTACTCTTGTTGTAGTTATGCTACTGCACTCATGTTTTTTAAGTTTCTGCTACTACATGAAAATTAAGTCTTATCCAATTATACAGTTCTATGCATTCATCCATCCAATGTCATCACCCCGTAGACATCAACAACATTTCTAAAAAACCTGCTACTACACTAGCTGAATTTTGCATTTTTTCTCACCTCAATTTTGCCCTAATCGCCTTTCAAATCCCTAACCCCCAATTGACTCACCTTCACTTCCAAATCCTAAACACAGCCTCTCCCCATACTCGAAAATGAATTGGAGTAGAGCACCACAATTTTTGTAAAACACAAAACATTTTCAAATCCATTGTAGAGAATGAAGGAGTTGGTCTGAGGCTTCGTCGCCGAGTTCCAACGTCCGTCGTCGAGCCCTATCGAGCTCGATATAATACGGCGACTCGTTGGGCTTAGCAATTGGGTCAGCTTGGGAGGAGACCCGGACTCGGCTGATGGATCCTCGACCGGACAAGCTGGAGTGAGATGAGGATCGGTGGAACTCGGCGAGGTTGAAGGAGGAAAGGGAGGGAGAATGCGGTTCCTGGTCAAGTCGGGAGGGACGGTGGCGTTTGAGGTAGAGCTGGAGGAAGTAGAAGAGAGCGCAGGGGATTAGAGAGCCGAGAAGGAGGCCTCCTCGGCCTTGGACGACACCTTGGAGCGGAACGATGAGTTTCATCCCGGTGGTGGCCGCGGCGGGCTTTTTGTCGGAGGAGGAGGTTGTGGGTTTCCAGGTTCGGGTCATGGCGTCGCTATAGGAAAGAGAGAGAGAGAGAGAGAGAGAGAGAGAGAGAGAGAGAGAGAGAGAGAGATATATATATATATATATATATATATATATATATATATATTTGGTTAGAGTATTTTTTGTTGAGGTAATGACAGTTTTGTAGTTACTTTAAAAAAAATTGGTTTTTTGGGTATTTTGCATAAAAATTGCTGACAGGGCGTGAGACTACGTATTGCAGGCTTGGGCTTATGTCCTTATTTGTTTAAATCTATTGAAAGGTGGTGACAGGGCGTGAGACTATGCATTGTGAGCTTGAGCTTATATCCTTATTTATTTAAATCTATTGAAAGATGATTTTTCTGTGTTTTGCAACTGTTTATGGTAGTGATTTGTCATTTTCTCGATATAAAATCCAAAATCTCTAAAAAATTTATGCGCCAACTCCAAACTGTTACCTCATTTTTAGATTTCGGCAATAAAATATTATATATCCTTATTAATTATAAGGAACAAATATTATTTCGTAGTCGTGCTCTAGCTCTCCCTAAAACCCTAGAGAGTGTCGCTCAGCTTCTCAGCCTGTCCGGCTGCTCCTCGGCGCCGGTGATATCGTTGGCCTCGCCGGTGCTCGAGCTGTGCTGTCGGATGGGAGGTGATATGCTAATATTAGGTTGAGAGGCAGGGGTCGGGTGTTGTTCTTCTTTCAAGGCTTGAAGGAGTGACTGGTCTGGTTGTGGTGCGGCAAGGATATGGAGACGGACTTGGCTGAGATCGACGTCAGGTCGAGGTGGGGCGATGGGCGGTGATGTTGGCTTGGTTGTCGGCGGCGCTCATTGGTTTCAACTCAGATATGATTGTTGGTTGTTGAGTTTTGATTTCAATTTGGGGCTAGCTCGGGGCGGGATTACTAACGGTTGATGTCGTCGTTGATGGCGGCGGAGACAGGAAGGCTGTTGGAGTGTGGTGGTTCGGCAAGTCTTTCTTTGGGCTGAGAGGGGTGGATGGTGCTGGATCTGTCTCTTGGGCCTTAGTGAAGCTTGTAGGCCCGAGTTGGGCTGGAAATTGGGCTAGGGCTCCCTTATTGGTCTCTGGTTTTTCTGTTTCCTTATCGGAAGTGGTCAATAATGTTTCTGCTTCCTACTTGTGTCTTGATGGTTGGTTACCCGGCTCTTTTGCTATCATGGCGTTATTGATCATAGTGCATATTTTAGGGTTTACAATATTAAGATAACTTATGTCACATAAGTTGTTTTGCATAGCTCCTTAATTACGTTGCCCTTGTTTTACATAACAAACATGACATGCTTACTAGAACACATGTCTAATTAGATTAGAGACATGTGTTCTAGTAAGCATGTCATGTTTGTTATTTGAGACTTGAGAGTACTTATGCATTTTTGTAACTTAACATTCTATTTTAAGCAAGTAAAGAGAAAACATTGGTAGTCTCTTGGACTTATGCTCTTTAGCTATTCTATTGTCAGGGTGAGGAATGAAGAAATCGGAGGTTGAAAAGCAATATCCCATATCTGTTTGAAGTACTCAAACTTACCTATTTTCATCGAGTTTATAGCTCAATTTAAATTGTCTATCCAGATTTTGTTCCTCAAGTTTAATTACCTTTTGAGACTGTTGGCTTTGGAGTTTTAGACAATAATGAAGTTGTTCTGTTATTGTACATAACGTGATTTGAATGGGTTTCACGGAACCAAGTAAAATAGCGGTAACAAAAAAATTAATGGGGCATGGTTTTACAATTTTTGATTCCTGTAGAACTTCCAATTATAAGGCAAGAAAGCACTGAGAAAGCCAACAATTACACCCAAGCAAAAGTCAAAGAAAGATAAATCCATCGCCGTAAAATAAAATCTTCATTCCACAGAAAGATAACTCATCACCACAAAACAAAGCATTCACCTATGAATAAATGATCTTATTCATCATATTGTGGTAACGTGACGGCAGTTATGCACTGAGCATGCCAGAGTTGTTGTTCTTCTTGCAGTCGGACAACATATCCATGTAGAACTGGCACTTGCTGATATCACTTCCAAAGTTGCTGATACACTGCAACAAGAGCCATGCATGTAAATTTAATTCTCAAGGAAGTTCTTTTACTTCAACATATGCTATCCCAGATGGTGTTTTGCTGCATGCCTAAAGAGTTGATTAATAAAAGTACTAATTTGCTCTATTCTCATTACCTACTTAATAGGAGAAGAGATTTCTCTTTTATGCACAAAAATGCCAGAAAATAGAAGTACAAGTAAATAGCGGTAGACATACATCTTGGAATGCCTTAGAGTGAACACTGCAAGCATCAGAACCACCCATACTGCTAGCAGTAGGTGCTGGAGCAGCAGAGACTACAGTTTCATGCTTGATAGTGCGATGACCAAACAAAGCATCCACAGCCCTGTGTGCAATGGCACTTCCACCGCCGAAAGCCATTCCTGCAACAAAGTAAATGAAGAGCTTCTATTGGCAAAATGCTCACACCAAACCTAAATTAACATTTTGATTACCTTCAGCAATGACTGATCCGATACCCCAACCGCTTCCACTCTGAGCAGGAGCAGGAGCCTGGCGAACTGCAGCAGACACAACATATTAATGTACTGGCCAATATCGTAAAAAGAAAGTTAACGTAAGCTGGCTTCAGCATAAGATACCTGGTGCAGGTGCAGGTGCACGACGAGGAGCTGGACGTGCAGATCGACCTGAACAAGAGAATCAAAAGGACAATTAAGCTGTCTATCCACCAGTTATGAATACATCTAAATGTAGCATGACACCCACCTTCACTGTGAAAACTACTCATTTCTTGGTAGATCAAGCTATATATACAGAAAGCAAAACATTACATCCCTAACCATTTGGATCAAGTGTCTGTTTAGATGATACGAAATAATTAGTTATGTTTCGTTTGAAAGGAAATTAAAATTGCCTATCCCCCAGCCAAACAATATTCTTAAGGATTAATTACAAAAGACCCCCCGAATTATGGGGTCACTTTCATTTTGGTACCCAATTATTGAAATCTTACGTTTACATACCCGAAGTTCTCTCCGTTTAACAAGTTAGTACCTCCGTCAGTTACTCCGTCAATTTGGACCGTTTTCTGCTGACGTGGCATGTCTGGGACCCACAGTTGTCAGTTTTTAATTATATTTTCTGGTGTTGCTCTATTTTTAATATTTTACTTATCTTTTTCCTCTTGGCTGACAGAGTTATATTGGCGCCAATTCTTTACGCATTCCCGCCAATTCTTAGAGTTACACAATGTACTTCTCCTGCTAAAATATTGTAGATCAGGTCTCAAATGTGACTCAGCTTTGACCTCAAAATGATAGAAGAAAGAAGGTGCACTATCAATTATGGTTGTTTCTTTAATCATAGAAAATCCTCATTTTGTTATGGTTAGTGACTTGCTCTTTGGATGTATAGGCTGATCTAGTCTCACCCTCGGGACAGTCAACATCAGGAACAAAAAAGAAAACAACAGGAATAACAGGAAATAAGAAGGTACAATATACTGGTTTATATCTATTTTTTTGCCCTTTAGTTGTTTTAGGAACTGATAATGCAAGTGTTGAATTTGTAGAGTAATGGACAAAATGCAAGTGCAAGTGAAGGTGGTCCACAGGGAAGTGAGTGGTCTCACCTGTGAAGAAACTCCATGAAAACCACAATCCCAAAGAATGCCACTATCAAGTACATGTTGTAGTATTTTGAACTCTGGTGTGTCTTTGGTTCTTTTTGCAAGCCGATAGTGACAATTTGGTAACTTTTGGAATATTTTTGCTATCTTATGCCAATGTGGTTAGTGATTTGGAGGTTTTTTTAGCATGGTTCGTACTTGTATTACACTGGATGATGTAATATATGTTGTGTGGATGTTAAACTCATATTTTGTTCTTTTGCTGGCAATGGATTATTCTGAATCTTTTGCTTAAACCTTCTTTGTCAAGTTCCAATGTATTTTCTGAGGTTGTGATTTGGCTGTCTTTTTTTAAGCTTAAAAGTGTTTTGTTGATTAATGATTATCCTTAATGATTTTGCTGGGCTATGATTCACTTTCAATTTGAATCAAATTGTTTACTGTATTGAATGGCCGGACAGTTCAGTCATTAAGAGAGAAAATATTAAAAATAGAGCAACACCAGAAAATATAATTAAAAACTGACAACTGTGGGTCCCAGACATGCCACGTCAGCAGAAAATGGTCCAAATTGACGGAGTAACTGACGGAGGTACTAACTTGTTAAACGGAGAGAACTTCGGGTATGTAAACGTAAGATTTCAATAATTGGGTACCAAAATGAAAGTGACCCCATAATTCGGGGGGTCTTTTGTAATTAATCCTATTCTTAATCCTTATATGACTGACATTAAGACGTACCAGTTACACATTTTCTGGTCAAATGAAGCTGAACATTGTGTTAAATCGAAACATGATTCCGCAGATAACAATTAAGGAAACAAAAAGGCAGAAGGAGTTACAGTCACAATAATAAACAATATTTCTTTCTACGTCTCAATCGATCAATCACAATAATCTATCAAACATGCACAAACCCTACAAAACCCTAGAAATCCCAATACTCAGAATTTCCTTAATCAGATAACAACAAAGAAAATACAAAACGATAATCGGAAAAGAAGGTTTAATATATAGAGGAGATGGAGGAGAGAGATGAAACCTCCTGAGCTGCGGCGAGCCATATTTGAGCGGCGAAGAGAGAGAGACGATTAACAGTATTATGTTTTTCCAATCTGTTTTTACAGGGTTACTTTTATACTTGTACATGGACCAACGTGTTGGTGTCTCATTGGTCTGATAGTTAAAGTAGATCCTGGCGTGGAACCATCTAGAACTCAACAGATAAGAGTGAGTAATCTCTACTACTATAAAACACGAGCGCCTTTAAATTGGATCCAGATTCTCTATTAGGATTTAGGTTGTTTGGATTTACTTGGATGTCTTATAACCATTAGATGAAGTAAGAATGACATAAGGATGACATGGTAGTCCTAAATTATACTCAATTCAATAGTTAGAAGTTATCCAAGCAAATTCAAGCAACATAAATCCAAGTAGAGAAGCCAAATTCCTTTAAATTACCAAATTATGTTCTGACAATACTAGCCTTATTAAGCTGATTCAGATTAGCAAGAACAAAGGTTAATATGGTAAATAAAAAAACAAAATAAATAAAATAAAGAGAGAAAAGTGAGTAGTGGGTTTTATGCCGGAGAGAATAACTGTGTTATTAAGAAATTGTGAGCTCGTGCATTAAAAAATTACTTATTTATAAAACAGTGCATGGGGAATTTAGTGCAGTGAGTTTTGTTTTGTTCTTTTATTTTTATTTTATATAAGCAACACCTTGTTTATTATTATTATTTTATTTTATTTTTTTTGATAGAAAAAGAGAAAAACTAGATAGAGGTGCCATAGTGCACCCAAAATTTACAAAGTCAAAGGATAGAGCAAGCGAAGCTTAAGGAGAGACACACTCATCCCAAAAACAAGGCTTGAACAGGCACTCGAGGCCGAAGCACTCGACAATAAAGACTAAAACCCGCTCCTTGCAAATCGATGGTTTAAATTGCTCCTGAAGAAACCAAAGCTTCACCGTTGCATCACCATGCCGCCCTAGACCTTCACTCGTAGACCGACAAATGAAATATACATGTTCAACAACGACGTCCTAAGGATGCATAGTGTGAACTTCCAAAGCGGTTTTGGTTTTTAACCTTGATGAAAAAAATAATAAAACAAAAAACTAAAGACTAGCGTTCAGAAAGTAAGCATGAAGACAAGAAAGTTGTACATTTCTTGCAGATGATGGATGCAAAAGGAAAAGAAACAATTTTCTGAAAAGGAAAACATGGGGAAAAATGGTTCTTTCCAAACTTTGAAGGAACCACTTTCCTCCTTTTTTTTTTTTCTTACATTTATTACTCATAACATAATATTTTATATATTAATTACAAACATTTTAACAACTTCCCCGCTAGTTTCCTTAGGCACGCCGTATCCTGTAACCTTTATTTGTGGTTGACAGCTAGTGACGGAATTCAGAGATGGTACCCGCGCTGTTCCAGCCATTCTCATATCCTGTAACATTTGCACTAGGAGGGTCCTCGGTGCTACAAAATTTTTCCCGCCAACCAATTTTCCTCTCTCCTTGGTAGCTGTGGGTGGCGCTGTCTGACTCGCTGATGGTTAATGGTTGCCGGTCGCAGTTTCGCTGTCCTTCGGTTTGCAACAGCCATGAGGCTGGGTCCAATCGCTTGTTGATCCAGTTGAATAATTAATGACCACGCTTTCCAAGTTGTGGAGGGCATCATTCCAATGAAATTACAATATGACAGAAGCGACCCTAGTTTTCAGTACAATCTATTCCTCATCACTATGCATTGATCATCCGATGCATGCATATCCATAAAAGAAATTAATGTTTTGAGGTACACTACATACTGATTACATTTGAAACATTGGTTGCAACCTGCACATTTTAATTACCCCAAGTTGTGGACAAAATCTCAAATTCAATGTAATATATGCATATCTGAGAATCACCTGACAAAAATAGGTAAGAGGGGTAAAAGAGAAGGATCATCCATCTCCTCAATATATTATTCTTGGACCCCGTTAAAGAAACACTTATAAACCTATGCTATTACAAGGACAACGAAAAAAATATGCGTTGGAAAAGGCAATGCCCGGATACCCGATTTGCACAAACCACTTGCAACAAGCTGGGCTGCAGTATGTAAACTCATATCAACCTGAGTTGGATAGAGCAATCAAATGAATATAATGCTTCGACACTATCTGAAAGACTTGGAGCACTACTTGACCGGCTTATAGATCAACAGATGGATATAGACCAGGCATGTACATGCGCCCACTTCCATTGGAATCTGCATTTGCATAAAATGGTGAGTTGAGCTCTCCAGAATGAGATGGCTTTCTTGGCTTTGGGTTCTTAGGTGAAGAGTAAAAGTCATTGGGACTGCCTGCGGAGTACATCGACGATGTATGCAATCCATGGATCTTTGGCAACCCGGTCGTATCGGCAGCACCCATACTATAACCTTTTTCAACTGTTTCTGCTTCCAAAGGCAGCTCATCCAATGTCTACCAGCAAATAAAAAACAAAAATTAGTAGGCTGTAATAGCAAATAGAGCGCACTGGAAGCCAATGGAAATTCAGGGACCATCCATTCTTGTATTCGAGTCCTAACTAACCACGTGTCAACTTACTCATTTGGTTTAACTTACTCCCAAGTTTGATGCATAGTTCTCAATTCAAATGTAAATATCTTGCTGGCTGAACAAGTTTCAGTTCCATTTGTCGAACGCATGAAACTCAAACATACATGATACAGGCCTATGTTTATGACATGAATTATGTGCACAAAAATACATGCAGAGCCAATAATACCACAAAATCTAGGTATACTTGTGTAATAACAGTAAACTTCATCATTGATCTTTAAAAATCCAAAATCTATATTTTTTTATGAAGGACATACCCGGAAAGCCTGTTGCAGAACTCGGAGGGTCTCACGGGTGCGCTTTCTCTTCATTGATACTTCATCAGGCTCCTGCAGCATCTCTTCAAACAAGTTTTCTCTGTTCGCAAGCATACATAGCAAGCACATCAGCAGTCATGACAGGTTAGCTAAACAAAAGATCCCGGATGTAAAAGTTTTAAATGCCATTCCAGTTATTGTCACCTGTAAAGCTTCTTAATGAAGACATTGTGCAGCTCACGCTTAGTATGATTGACCTGAATGTATGTCAACAATAGTTATAATACATAAATGAAGACATGTATATATGAAAAACCTTTTAATACACAACAGTAAATCTGTACTACAAACATAAAACTTGGGAGACATCACATAAAAGAAAGACTAATAAAATGAAAATTGAAAACTCAAAAAGACAACAGACAACAGCAAATAAGTACGATATCCATTACTTTCATATACAAACAAATAGAAGAAAGTGCAAGGTAGACTTGGTAGGTAACGATGCTGAGGAAAACAGATCCGGGTACAACATTGATGAAGTATTGTATGTGAAATAATGAATAAGGAAATAAAGAGAAAGCCCTCAGAATTAAGTGGGCAAGGAAAGGAATGAAGTTTGTTACTTGAGCAAGATTTATATTGCTCCGTATATATAGATTTATTGCACCCATCTTACCTCAAAGGATTTTTTTTTCAATACAGTTCAATATTCTTTAAGGGTGGTGCTATTCACACACCCTATTTTGCTATTCACACACCTTCATGATGAGGACCAATCATAAAACAACTTTAAGGGGCAATTTCGTAAACACAATCAAATTTGTAGTGTTATGAAAATACATGAGGTGTGTGAATAGCGAAATAGGGTGTTAATAGCATTACCCTTTTTTAATACACATCAAAATAGTTCAAATCTGATATATAGGATACTAAAATAAAAATAAAAAAGAGGGTAAAATAAACAAAAGTTAAACAGGTGCGTCCAGGAAAGTCAATATTACCAAGAAGTGCATTATTGCTTTTGGTACAGAATCCTCTATATTCTTCCTAACAATGTCATAATATGATCTTAACAGAAGTTTTGTGACCGCAATTTCAATTGTCTCCTGCTCTGAGTGGTTTTCTGTGGGCTTCAAGACAGTTGGGGGCTGAACAGAAACATAAATATGTTAATAAAATAATATAAGACAAAATAATATCGGGTAAAAAGCACATAACCCAGGTAAATATTGAATAAGAAAATACCTCTCTTAATTGGATCATAGAGATGGCTTGTTCCATGTGGTGGATAGGTTCGTTATACGGCTTGTTTATTAAGGTCTCTTTAGCAGGCGTACGGTTATCACTCCCTCCAAAAATAGATGAAATTCCCCAAGTTGATACACTTGGGCCTCCTAATCACATAGCAAGAGGTGACAAAAAGTACACATAAGAGGTTTAAATGTAGTTTGACAGTTGCATCATGTAAACATGCACTAATAGTCTAATAAATTTGTATTGTTTTCTTTCCACCATTGAATCTAGATCCAAGGGAGGTTGAGTATAATTTCCCTGTTAAGTTACTGAGCAGGTGAATTTCCAGACACCGACATATATGTATGTTTGCGTCTTGTATAGATATATTTGACTCAGAATTCCATAGTATGAAAATGTTGGTAAAGACTGCAAAGGAATATGATAATTTAGTGGGGAAAAATATATTACCGGCAGGTGGAACTTTTTCACTATCTACCACAGGACGAACCTGTCAGTCAAATAATAAAAAACAAAAAAAGAATCATTAACATAAAAGGGACTAGGTTAATATCAGTGTCAACTTTCTACTTTGTGTTCTTTAACCTTTAGCAGTAAGTGCAAGATTAAATTATAAGTAAAAGAGTCGCTTATTAAAACACGTTGCAAAGAGACAACTTTTGCATACCTGGTCAGGTACAATTCCATTCACTTGTCTGCCAAGAATTGCTCTAGATTTCAAACTTCTTTCAGACGCTGGTGCCTTGTCAGAGTCTACACCATCCTAGTTGAAAAAGAAAAAAAGATATAAAAAGTATAAAATGACATCATGCTAAACTGAATACATGATTGCACAACAATTCAGTGGCATGCCTATATACCTTTTGCCTGGCAAGAGGCAGAGGAATCCGAGAGGACTTCACCTGTTGTAATGCACTCTCAACAGCCTTACTTCCACCAATAAAATTAGCATGTGAAGTATTGATGTAATCCATCTGCAGAATGAATAAGATCCAATATAAGGGACCAAAACAGATGCTTTACAATAGTACAAGGGAGTTGATCGGTCATAAAATAAAAATATGCTAAAAATATGCAGGCAGACTACTGAACTAGCATGCAACAGGGAGCTTGGTTAAATTTCCACTTGGACCCTACCTATCCTCTGTACATGCTTTTTTCTTTTTTAAGGAGCATCAAGTGGCATTAATAAAGCAGTCAAGCTAGACACAACACAAACTTGAAACATAGGGATAAAGCTGGCCCAACACCACTCCCAACTAAAAGGAGAAAATTCTCTCCAAAAAAAAAAACTAAAAGGAGAATCCTTGGTAAATAATTATGTGCGGGCCTACTTGGATTGTAAAAAAGATACAAGTACTTGATGTCCCTACTGGGAATGCATTGGACGTACCTAAAATACAAAAGATGCAAAATACCATTTGACCAATACATGATAATAAATAAAGATTAAAAAAATACAACCTAGACAAATATATTGAGTGGGATCCATAGAGTAATTTCATCAACTCTAAAAAACGATGTTGAATTACATTCAGGGGAAAAAGATGTGAAAGACAAAGAGCAGTTAGAACATTGCTCCTGAATGCAGATCTGTGAAATGATAAATATCTATCGCATAAAGCAACACAAAAATAGTGCAAAAGTGTCTTCATGTCTTCATCCTCATACCTCCATCTCAATAATATGTCCAATCATTGTCTCAGAGGGTTCAAGGCCTTCTCGTAAGAAATTCCCTATGACTTCATCCATTCGCTTTCTCAGAACAGGGAATCGCTGCAATTCATTTACGAGGCAGCGATGGCTAATCTGAACAGATACAATTTCCAAATTAATTTGAAAATACATGCATAGTGACAAAATACATGATACTAACATGTTTCTTACCTTCATCAGCTCATCATATATGAACCTGGCACATTGAAGGCTGGGATCTAACAAACGAGATATTTGCCTCCTGACAAGATTTTCAAAGGGCACCTATATACATGAAAGATCAAATTTCAGGTATTGTCAATGGAGGAAAAACATGACTAACGTCTTGAATGAAAAACAGAAAAGTAGAAATCATATGATTATGTGAGAAAGTTTAGTTCGTCTTCAGTAAGTGAGAAAATACAACAAAGATCTACCTCTGGTACAAATAATGCAGACTTGGGACCTGTCGCATTTTGAATTGCAGTTCTAATGTCATCATCTGTTAGGTCCTCACAGGGATCCACCTCCTATACACACCAAACCAATGTCATATAATGATGTGCAAGGACTATAAAAACATACAAATGAATCTAACAAAGTAATGTAATTAAAGTCGGCAGGGGTTCTAGGGAAGTACACAGTTTAGCTTTGACATCTCATCATTCACTATTTTTCCACATGAGTTTTCTTGCTACTTTCTTGAGTTAGGTATAAACACACGACAGACATACAAGCAAGATCAATGTGTTACACTCTAATTTACAGAACAGGCAACTTGAACTATATGTAGCCAATTTAAAAAGGTTGTTATTATCATCAATAAGAACCCATTTTGAACCGTGTTAACCATCAATAGACCTTTAATTATTATACATAATGGAGCAATGAAACTGCAGGAAAAACTGTAGAAATTGAATATATTCATGCAGACAGTCCAGTGTGGGGAAAAATTGCATTTGTTTTCACACAAAAAATAAATCCATTTAATGATGGAGTAAAGAACAGAAAACATTGCAACACTACATCTGCATTTCTCCCAGAAGTCAAATTGGCTAGTAGCCAATGATGGCAGAGGGTAATGCATAGACCAACTGTTGGTAAATAATTGATACTAGATAATAGTGTAGAGTAATCAAATAACAAAAATGAGGTTAAACAAACAATTCTTTATGACAGAGTCAAGCAACTGCAAGTTATAATGTGGGTACACCCTAAATTGTTGCTATATAAATATATAAATCAGAAAGGAAACAAAAAATGTACATAAATAACCATAAGATCACTCCATGAAGACATCACTTGTTATCAGAGTTCTAACCTCTAAACTTATCACAAAGATGTTTTGGAAGATATAGTGAATTCGTGCTCCGCCAGACAGCTCAGTTGTTGACATTTCTTCATTTTTACCCTCGACCATTGTAGAAAATGCTGTTTTCAAGAAGAGATCCGTGATAAGTACTTAGCTTAGGCACATACATACAGGCAAGATACATTATTAGGAAAAGAGAACTGGTAAGGCTAATTTACCTTCGGAGTACTTTGATAGAATATTAAGGAGAAGAGCTCCCTGACCAGCCTATTGGTAACACAAATTTAGAAATATTTTAGCCAAATAAGAAAAACATCATATAACAAAAAATACAATCAGATTGTTAACAATTGATTGTCTGCAAGTGTAAGAAGATGGGTTTTTAACTCATGTTGAAGCATAATAGTAAAAAGCTACCTACAAGAGCAAATCCCTGTATTCAGTATTTTTAAATAGAGAATAGATAATATTTGAGACTCCGTTTTAGTCATGTGATCATCTATTGTCCACGGGAAAAACTCTAGATACAATATATACATTGTTTTGTCTAATATTGACCATATAAATCAGGGATAGTTTTCACACTAAACACACCTTTGATTCTGTGATTTCCCCATAACTGGCATGTTCCTTGGCAACAGAAACAAGTGCGGAGCTTATGCGTGATTTCAGCCCCGGGAGTACTGCCTTGATATGTTGGACTAGAATCTGCAAATAAATTATGAGGATCCACTTCACAGCTGTGTAGAGAAGTATAATCATCATCATAGCAAATGAATTCAAGTAATCGCGACAATCTAAGCAGAACCGAAACATATATATATATAATACCAGCAGTACCAAAGCAGTTCAATTACAAGAGAAACATATAATAACCATTTACAGATATTGTACCTGGTTCAACTTCTTCGCCAACTGAGGGATGCCACAGCGATCAGCTAGACCATTATATACCTATATAACAGCACAGACAAATTTATAATAAATTATTTGTTTAATCCAAGCTAAGATATGTGTACTAATTCAAGGGAAAAGCTCATACCGGGCGGCTTCGGAAAAACTTTTCCTCAGCTACAAGTGCATCCTTGATACTCCGGTTCAACATAATATCCTGTTTCAAGGATAAAATTGAGTAACCTTATCAGAATGTAGAAAGCATATATCCTAATTTGATAACCACTATTATAAGGAAATACAGGAAAGCAGGTAAAACAGTGTTCGCCAAATGAAATACTCTAACGTGAACACATGATGTGAAAAAGAAATACAACGTTGAAAAGAAAAGAAAGAAAAGGCATGTACAGTATTCCATTAGCAGCCTTGAAAAAATTGACTGCGTATTAATATGTACCAGACATGACCAAGGGAAGAAAAACAGTTTTCCACTGGCAGCTGCTTGACATAATATTTGTCAGAAAAGGCAAGACCAAACAGAAATAAGTACCAGATTGTTACACAGAGATGAGAGCACAAGATAGATCAACTTCTAACCAAAAGCATGTTTGTTGTAGTCAAGAATCACTTAGTTTATCACCACATCAGATATACAGCAGAAGAAGAAGCAACTTTTATAGAGTTTAAGATGGGTTACCTCCTGACTACGATTCACAACACCTATGTAGCCTAGCCGTAGAGGAATCACTTTTCCGAGCAAAAGATTACGAGCATCAGTACCTCTATCCATAATATCCAGCTGAATTCATTGAAATAAACAAAACAAAAAAAACAAAAAAACTTATCAGGAAACAAAATAGATTGCAAAATAGAACTGCCAAAGAAATACAATGTTAGAAAAATTATACCTTAGTGACTACTCCTATAGTCCGGAGGCCTGTCATAAGAAATTGTTAATGTAAGACAGATGAATATAGAATACCAAAATTCGACCTGGAAATACAGTTTCAAAGTTGCAGATTTTACCATCAGGATCAGCATTCCCTGCAATCTGAAGAGCATCTGAATTTGCCAAATCCGAATTTGCTGCTGTGACAGCTAGAATTAAACAACTTGGAATTTTGATGTAGGACATGATCATTGTCCTAATTCGTGCTTCAATATCAGAGGGCTGGTCACCAACAGGAACCTTTGTAATTCCAGGTAGATCTACCAGTGTGATATCAAGAACATTTGGAGAAAATATCTTCAAACGAATCTGCTTGTCTGTGACACCTTTGTTTCCACCTGCTTCCCTCTCAGTCTCAGCCTACATCAATAGGAATTCATTACCAGGGGACGAACCGACACATATACATCGATGCACATATTTGTAGCTTAGTATTCGTTGGATATTTATACTTCTTTACACTTGCATGTTCTTTACAAGAAAAATATGATGAAAAAGGGAGACAGAGAACTGCATGATATGCTAATCCTGTTTCACTGGATTTGGCTGACACATGGTCCCCTAAACGTCCGAGTATAGAGTAGCAGAAGGCACAATGAGAGCAGCACAAGTAACAAAAGGAAGCAAACATCCCGAAACAGAAATTGAATACTACATTTAACAATCAAACTCCCTATGCTAGTGTCTAATTAGTCAATGAATTCAAACTCATACTGTTCAATATGAATTTAAGTATTCAAACATGCATCCTTACTTGCTAAGAAACCAAATTACATGATTCAAATTCAAATGACGAGTAGAATCAAAGAGAGGAAAGCGTACCTGAATCTCCCTTCTAATGTCAGAGAAATCGTAGAAGCGCTTGCCAGGGACGTGAAGGAACTCGCCGTACTCCTCATCGGTGCCATCAGCGCTGCGCTTAGTCTGCAAGAGCTGGAGCACGAGGGGGCGGCGCGTGCAGATTTCAGAGCCGCGGGGCAAGAAGTCGCGGCCGACAAGAGCCTCGAGCACACTAGACTTGCCGCTACTCTGGCTGCCGACGACGGCGACCTGAGGGAGCTCGATGGTCGATTGGGAACCGAGCTGCGCGAAGATGTCCTGGAGCTTGTTCACTATGGGGATCACAGAGTTTCCGAGCGGCGAATTGGAGGATGAAGGTTGCGGTGGCGCCACTGAGGGCTCGTCAGCCATGGCTGGATGGAGATCTTACGGACGGTGAAGCCCTCCCTAGGGTTTTGGAAATTTCTTGGAGAGAGAAAGAAGAGTGATAGTTTTATTTGATTTTCTTCGAGTTTTAGCTGTATTACAATTTTTGAGAGAGTTGCTTTTTGAGGATTTATTTTTTATTTTTTCGAGGATTAAGAGGATTTTTATCTTTTGTTTTCTTTTTCTTGATTTTTGATTAACTAACGTGGGAAGTAACTCGCAATTTTGTACCTCTCAAAAAAATGTGAGAAATTTTACGGTGCATATCTGTATGTGATATCCACGTTACACATGTTGTTTTATACTAACCGGTCAACTACCATGACACAAACTGTCAATCAATATAACAAGTAACTATCATTATAGAATACGCTCAGGATATGAAACCTACGACAAAATAAAATCAACCACTTCTATATAATCCCTATTTGGACCCAACCACTTCTACCTACGACAAAAACATGCCTTGTTCATTTCACCGTCAACAACTACAGTAAGCGATCCCAGCCCAAGCTTAAATACAGACCCAACCATTAAGATTCCACTAAAATCGGGTTAATTTCACTTTCACCTTTGTTTGATTAATTTGTTTCTATCTTTAACTAGGGTTTGTTGATGCACTGGGGTTGCCCCCCCCCCCCCCCCCCCCTCTGCGTAGGGTGATCCCGGAAATAGTCAAATAATGATGGGTTGAGGACGTGTCCCTTCATCCTTGTGTCTTGGTGGCTGGTTACTCGATTTGCTATAAAGGCAGGTTTTTGTGTCGACCTCGCATATGATTTATGGCATTAAGAATTAAGATAGCTTAGGTTTGCTTAGGTCTTAAGTTTCTGAGTTGTTTTGTATGGTTTAATTCTTTCGTGTCCAAGAAGGCGGGTCGTGTTTACGATGTAGTTCTACTTTCAAATTCTAATGGAATGATGTCGTATTTTTATCAAAAAGAGATTATTGTCGATTTAATATTGGCTAAACTAGATAGCAAAACCGAAAATAGTATACTTTGAAGCATCACATCTTCTCGGTTTACATCTAGAAAGCCTGAGGGTATTGTGACTCTTTCTCACTATCATCTCTTTGCTTTTATGATGTATTGCCCCAAAACCCGTCAACCCTAACCCTTATTCCCTTCAAAATTATGATTCAAGCTTCTTATTGTACAATGATTGCTGGTACGTACGACCTGGTGCACAAGACATGGTAAAATGATTTGTTTCTATGTTTTTTGTAAAGACTCGCGGGTTGGGAGTCGGCTTCTTTTATCTAGAAGTTGCTGGTACACCTTGGTCGAAGCAGTTCTGGGTAGTTCACTTCATATCTCTGTTTCAAGATGGCTCAGAAACACTTGAATCATAAGGGTTGCCACAAAAGAGGTCTGGAGACTTTGCCGCTGCGGGAAGGTTGAAGGTTTTTTAGTTTTAAGATATCTTGTTTGAGTGGTTCCTTGGTACACTTCACTTTGTACAATTGAAGAGCGCAATTAAAATTTATTGGTCAAATGGCATCGAAATTACTTTGTTCCAACTTGATTGCATTGTCCCGTTTGGAAAGAGGTGTCTCTGCAAGCAATTGATGTGTTAAAGATGTTACTTGCTGCTGATAATTGGCACTATGCTTAAGTTAATTATCAATGTATGAGACACACTTTGCAGGAGAAACATGATTAATTGCTAACCATGCATCAGGTCTTACCCTGACAAAGCACCAAGGACCAAGGTTTAGCCTCCCACTTATTACTCAAACGGTTTACGTTCAACTTTTGTTAACAATCTGATAAGCACATGGAACTCTTGTTAGGCAAATTCAAGGTAATTATTTCACCTAACACAATGTCGGATTTTCTCTTCCATTTGAGATTTTTGGAAAAGCACAAAATAGAGTACATATGGTAACAAACGATTAATGCTCGTGAATACAAACGATAAGCACGCGGTCGTATTTTCACAAAACATAAAAGTCCAATTGCTGCTCCCGGTGCTTATGCAGAATTGGTTTAACTCATCAGTTGTAAAGCATTATGTAAGTATGGACATGCCTGAAGCTCTCTATGGGCATACATTCTACCTTGTGATGTTATGATCGAAAACATCCATTTTCTAAATCATTCATAGACCATCTACTGAAAATCAACCAAAATCGGAGATAATCTAGTAAACAAATACAGCGTCCGGGTAAAATCAACCTAAACCTCCGATTTGATTCATATTTGTAGATAATGGAACAGGTGATTTATAAAACGGACAGTTCCGACCATAATATCACACTGATATGACTTGAGCCCTTGACAATCACATTATCTCATAATTTATTTAGAAAGAGGAGAACAAACTAACAAAGACATGAAACTTAACCGAAACTTATTCACATTATATAACTGACCTCCAAAATATTCTAGCTACCGACAGAAAGATGAGATTTCTGTGAAAGATTCATCTATAAACATACACAAAGGCATGAACATCAAATGTTAGTAGGGTGGCCGCCAGCACAGCACCTTTCATTCTAGCCAACAAGAAAAGCATGACCACTTCGTGGGTTTGTAGCAAGAGGCACACAGCATCTTCTCAAGTTCCTCCCCAGTGAGTCTCCATGTTGCAATCGTAAAAATCAACCACCTGTACGTTTGTGATTATAAGACTTGCAGCTGTAGTATTTAAGATTTAGACCATCTGAAGGACATGGACCGTCTCCTATATGTGATGCCAAGCTGATAAAGACCAATACCTGCTCTTCGAAGTTTGCAGGAATCTCAAATGTTGTTCCCGAAGCGTTGGCTAATTCATCCAAATTCTCCTGCACATTATAGTATGTGAGCGAGGGAAAATGAAAAGACTAAACAGCCGCAATTGCATCAAATCTGCATTATAATTCAATTTATAATAGCCAGGATTTTTAATTAAAGAAAACATAGGAAACCTCGAGATATTTTCTATTGGAATATGTAAACAGTAACAACATCTAAGTTTCCCACACACTCCAATTACCGTAACCTTCAATTGCCACATACTGCTTATGTTTATTGCAGTGTAGTGTAAAGTGTACTAAGTATAAAAATAACATGATCGTTATGCATAACAAAAGAAGACAATACACTTTCAATGATCCACAACAATCTAACTATCTATTGGATTCTGACAACCTTAATACTTGAAAAATGCTAACATGTTTTCACTGGTCCATGTCAATATGCATAATGAAGTTAAGCTTTCCCTGCTTACATGATCTAACATTTGGGTGTGGAGCCAATGTGCGGCTTTAGATGTAGACCAAAAGTCCTTTTTTGTTTTGGTACCTTCCATCGATAGGACAAAAGAAGTACAAGAGCTATGGACAAGAAGTTCACAGCAAGAAAAGAACATGATCAAAAAGACATCAGCAAGACTAGCCAAGCATAGGAGACACAAGTAGAAAACGTAACACAGCAGCTTTCTAGTCTTGACTAATGGAATATAGGGTATATATTTAAATGCATTCGCAATGGAAGCCCCTAGGTGAAGTAAATCACAAGTATTGACTTTGGGGAATCATTAGCTTTTCATATTAAACTTGCCTAGGATCAGAGAAACTATCGATTAGAAAATTGCAAAAGGTATACTACAAAATCTTCCAAAAGACTCCAGATTCCATTTCCTGACATCCACTTTGATCTCCACTAACGCGAGTCTCATCTTTTAGTTCATTCTAATGGCAAAATCCCAGTACACCGGATAGATATTATTAGACTACTTGTTAGTGTGAGAATTATGAACGGTTGAAATTCTAGTAAAGTGGCACCTTAGATGTTGCAAAAGGTATAGTAGAAAATCTTCCAAAAGACTCCAGATTCCATTTCCTGACATCCAGTTTGATCTCCACTAATGCGAATCTCATCTTTTAGTTCATTCTAATGGCAAAGTCTCAGTACACCAGATAGCTTAATTTATTAGACTACTTGTTAGTCTGTGAACGGTTGAAATTCTAGTAAAGCGGCACCTTAGATGTTGATCTCCCACCCATATGTCCTCCAAAGCCATAATCTTTCCTATTACCAACTACAGACTGAAAAGGAGAGAATTTGTCCAACCTACTGGAAAAGCCTTATTGGTTTCAGCAAGTCTAGACTTAATTTCACTTTCATATTTAGTTTTGTGAGATACCTTCTCTGTGTGCAGTGGCAAATTTTAATTTTGCCGATAACAACTACATGAATCTTGTATTCTCGTAAGAGTGTGTATGAGCTTCTCAAGTGTCATTGAAGAGAAAGCTTTTCCTGTACATTACAGCCCATCCCACCCCTTTCTTCCCCCATAAAAAACCTACAACCTAGTGTACTTTTTATGTCCTTAATCCCTACAATTATTCACAGTATGCACAGATCAACCTGACGACCCTTTTAAATCTCAGGTTCTCCATAGTTATTGGCAAACACACTAACCTGTTGTAATTTTTCTAAGAATGGTTCAGCCCCAAAGCTTCACACTATCCCTCCACTTAATAGCAAGATCACTAACGCCCCATTTATATTGGACAACTGAAACATCAGCAGGTTTGTCGACAGTTTTTTTTTTTTTAGCTGCTTCTGGATTGAATATTCATCATTGGAAGGGTTCTTTGTATGTAGGGCAATGATCCATTCTGAACCTTCCCCCTTATGCATGTCCTCCATTTATGTATTCACGTGAATGACATCAGCAAAAGGGAATTAAAGGTAACGAAAACTTACAAATACAATCTGAGCTCAATAATACTGGGCAAGCCATCTAGTTAATGTTGAGCAAAGAAAGAGTACCTGCTCATCAAGGTTGACTGATGAATTCTCCATTTGAATGGATACCTGATTCCTACCAGCTTCAGCTGTCTCGAGCATGTCCTGCACATCAGACGACTAAATTTGTGATTCAAATATAATTTTCTTTAATTTGAAATTTATCACAGTATCACACAAACTATTATTTCAAAATTTCTATGGTCTTGCACAAAGGCCCTAACTAGCCAACCTAAGCAATAAAACACCATTTATTCTACACAGATTACAAGATTATAGTTATCAATCTTCAATAACTTTTTATATCATTTCTCTATAGGAAGGAGGATGACTAGAATACAGGAAAACCAAATACATTGGCAATATGAATATTCATGCACTATTCTTTTAGCTGTTTGGAAACACATGGTACCTGGTCGCCCAGTCTCAGAGGAGGTACTTCGGCATTCAATGCAATAGGCTTATTCACCTCTGGGCTTTCCTGATGAGCAAAAATGTAACCAGCACTAAGTTATGCAACAGCTTAGAATATGCAATTATGTTCTGAGCTGAGAGAATCACATAAAATGTCAAAGAAGTGCACAAATCAAAAGTAGACCCAAACAAGAATTGAAACCAATTAACCGACACACATAGGGAACACATACACCAAACTACACCAACCTATATAGCCATTATGGTACCACCACTAAAACAACAGTGTACACAAAGTTTCTAAATTATAATGCCGGTGGACTTCAAGCACAACAATAGGGCAAAAGAATCTGACCGGGGAAAATAATAAATCAACTCATTTGTGAATTTTCAAATTCCACGATTGAAGGTTCAAGATGGAGTTTACATAACACCTCAGATTTGGTAGCGCAAATTAGATTGATTGATTGATTTATTTATTTATTTTGAAAAAAGAAAGCAGCAAAATGTAAGAAAACAGAGGGCAAAGTAATTAAGAAATTTGTATGCTCAAAAAGTATGCAAAACCATCAATGATTCAATGGGGTATCAGAAACATGAGTATTAGTTGAGAACATTTTATAACTGACTTTAACTAATATTCCTACATTAAAGAAACAAATTATTTCGATTTTAAGTAGTCTAAAGTCTCAACATAATAATTTGATGCCGCCTGTAGAGGCAACACAGCTTAGAATACATACCAGCTCATTTTGATCAAAAGAAATATCCCTCCCTGCTTTTGTAAGAACTCTCAATGTTCCCTTCAAGTTCAACAAAAAACAGGATAAGAGAAACCAAATAATAAGGGGGTCAAAATGTTTGCTGCAGACAAGAATAAAGGGATAAATTTAAACAGGTATTGATTACCACATCATCATTGTTTCTTTCCCTTTTTAATTTAACAAGATATATGAATGTAAAAGGAGCTGTTAACAAGATACACACATTATTGAAAGTGTACCGAAATCAGATTACTTCCAATGGACATGCATGAAGCTTTCTGAGTTGTTAATATTGTGAAGTTCTCCACATACACAAAGTTGTACCTCCACTGACCTTTCTCTTTTCTGTTTCTTTTTCTTTTATTTTCTTTGTTTTCTGAGTCAATGGAATCAAAAATACGGTATAGAATATAAATTATAATAACATTAACCCTTCAGCTTGCACAAACTCAATAAGAAAGAGAACACTGAGAGCTCGCAAATCAAATGGCATCACATATATTGATCCGTAGTATACATGAAGCACTAGGACAACATAAAAAGCAGAAAAAAATTACAACCATCTGTCATGCCTGATCTGAATGCAACAGCATAACTCTTTCCTCCAGAGTTTGGAAATTGAGAACAAAGATACTTTCTATTTAATATGCAAACCGTAGTGATTCCATGAGACCATATGCATGTCAACTGTAATCACATTCATCATGATAATGATTTTAAGAAAAAGTACAGCACAGATCAGGTGCATACGTTCATGCATGTAATCATACAGTCCCTACCCAGAAGGGTCATACCAGAAAGCACTTACTTTATTTGCCCACCTGAGACCACAAGCATTACACAGAGATCTTGGGCCATTTGGTCCCCGACGCATTGCTGGGGTAGACTTTTCGCTAATCCCACAGTGCTGACATCTACGTAAGCTTAAGAAGTGCAGAAAACCAGAAATGAAGCACATAAGCTTTACATGCCAGCAATCAACAGACAGATAAGATGAATTATCATACAGCACGTGATGAATAAAATGATGAAGAATTCACGAATGATTTATCCAAAAAGTGTTATATTAGCTGAAAGTAAGGATTTAACTCACACAGATTCTGGACAAGAAGTGCTATCACTTGAATCACAATTTCCCGCAATCGGTTTGGAAGGATCCTTCAAAGATGCAAACTGTCCATTCTTCCGATGCATTCTAAAAAGAAAACAATTAAAGTTAGTAAATCGTACAACCTCATCCTCTGTTATTTTCTTTTTTCATATTTTTATCTATGCATAAAGCAATGCTTTCTTTTAAGTGCTGAAAAAATTCAGTTCTGGAAGACCCAACAAACACACGCACACGAATCACTATACAAATGTGAGTATATTAACCCCAAAAGTAGCAGTAACTAAGCCCATAATGCAGACCAGGAGAGCAATCGATCCCAAAGCTCATCCGCTCCCATCCCCATTCCCCTCATAAACATAAAAAGGTTCTTCTGTCACCAATGAAGCAAGAAAAGCCACCATGTATTCACCCTACCAATTGCCACCAACAAGGCAAAATGTCTTACTTAAGGAGAAACTGAAGATATGTCCATGTAATACTAATCAGTTAAAAAACTAAAGGTTGTTATTAAGATTCCCTCACTCACATGGCTATATCTCCCCGTTACACATGCTATGTGTAACGGGGAGATATGATGTCTGAGGAATAGGGTAAACTCTCTTTGAAGGAAAAAAAAAAAAAATATCAGATTAAACTGCCAGAATACAGCTGGGAACCAAGACAGCAAAGTCCTTATACTAAACAAAAAAAGATTACCTTCCAAATATTCACTTGGATCTACAGTTAATTTTTTAAATAGAAGAAAAAACAAATCTAGATAGCAGTCCAAGTGAAATAAAAGAAAAAAATTTGAATGTGCATTGGATCAAAAGTCATCAAAATGAAAAAAAGAAAAAAGGCTGATTCCCAAGTAATGCAAGACATCAAGTATAATCACTCCTTCAGAACCCATTGTTTTTCATAAGATATAATAACAGTCTAGAGGCCACAGCTGCATTCCACCAATCACTAGCATCAGCCAGAAAAACAAAACAAAAAAACAAAAGAAAAGTATTCCATGCATTATGATAAAAGTCATCAAGACAGGATGCACTACCTCTCAGCAATGTCTTTACGGCAAGTGTACCGAATTTTCTTGTCAAAGCACCTCTCTTTCCTTTTTTCACGGAACCTAACAAGAGATGCAAATCTTCGTGAAAGTTTTGAATTTCGTGAGATGTCGCCTATGCCCTACAGAGTTATTTTAAAAAGACCTTAATTAGAGAGAATATTAAAACCCACAAAATGAAAAGAGAAGCAAAGTCTTTACAGGATTTACCATGCTATTCTGTTGTAGAGAAAACCCAGAGCTAGGGACGCTGCTTGGTATATCGCTGGCTGGTATATCACGTGCTCCTAATAGCAAGAGCACTGCTCGTACCTGTAATTGATATTTCCAGAAGTCAGAAATTATTGACATAACATTGCACAAGTATATGCTGCACTTAAGCATGCACTGAATAAACCATTTATTATTCCAGTCTAATATGAATAAACAAAGAGCAAAGAGAACCAGACCTACAAATTAGTTAAGTCATACTTGACTCCATATCTTTGATCAGATTGAGAGCATAAACTTGTTTCAAAACAAAAGGATAAATATTCTACATATGTTGGTTTTGCAGATCGTATTAAAATGTATCTTTTAGATCAGTGAAGATGGCAAATTGCTCATGGACAACTACGACATAGACATTCGGAAGATGATCAAATAGTACAGTGTATGATCTCTTACAAACCTTGAACACCCCAAATGCTGTTCAAACAATCATTCCCCAGTTAGTTATAACAAGTGAGCAAGGCAGCTAAGAATTAATGATTTAAAGAAAGACGAGATGAAGGAAGAGAACCTTGTCGGGAGTGACGGCGGGGAAAACGAAGACCTCGCCCTCGAAGGAGATGGTGAGCTCACTGGTCCGACTCATTGCGGCTCCATTATTCACGGCCGCCTCGCCCTCGTAAGGCCTCGCTTCAACATCCATCATTTCTTTGCTTTGCTCTGCTCTGTCTGACCACTATTTGACTTGAAAGCCCTAATAAACGACCACCAAACTCGGGGAGGCCCAGCCCAGTCTGATTTTTTACTTTTTAAATCCCCGTCTGTGGCTGACACGTGGAACCCAAGCGCTGGAAAAGACACCTAAGGTGGGTCAGTTGAAGCCTTCCTACTTTGTGGGAGACTTAAGACGAACCATTGAAATTAGGTCTTCCTGTGAAACTTGAATACATACAAAATTTTAAATAGATGCATTGATAATTTGTTCTTTTTATAAAAAAAACACGTTAATTTGCTTTGTTTCCGTACCTTTTCACACAAAGACCACAACTCCGCTTATTTTCTATGAATTAATTATATATTAATTAAGTGTAATTACTTGTATTTTATACACGTAATCACCTGTTGCAAAACTTACGCACAAATTTCTTGTGTTGGTTCTTATCCCTCTTCCATTATTTTTATTTTTTTTCTCAATCCTCTAATCACATTTTTTTTGTCCAACCTCCAATCACATCGAAACTACCACAACACACACACAAGTAAACAAAATCAAAATAAGCTAGGTAGCCTTACCTCGAATGTGCTATAGTCCTATGCTACAAGCCTACAATCAATTCTACGATGTTGTTTTGTAGAAAAGGGAGAACCCTAATGGAAGAGAGAAGACGAAAGAAGGACTTAGATCGAGTATAGACCAAACAAAACATCCAACTATCAAAATCCACCCGAAACCTAAAGCTAACTACAATGAAACATAGAACTTAAAGAGAGGATAGAATTAAAATTGTGTTGAATCAAGTTGGCCGCCATCAATTCAAGTTGGTCGAACCAACCTCATGTACAGTTTTGATCAATTTGAAAGAAAATGTACTGAACTTAGGAGTGAGCCACATGTAGTGTACCGTTCTTAGAATTTCCCCAACTTTGTCAGCTTCTTTTGAATTCAGGTAAGTCTTATGAGACCCTATCATATGCACATTAGCCTTATGCTCCGTAAGGTAGTGCATCTGATATGTGTCATGCTGTTAGAAGTGCCTAATATGTCAGACTTGATTGAACACATGACATTAGCGTTGTCAGTCAGGTTAAACAACCAACTAAACCACGACCAACCGACAATGACTATTCTAGCTTGAAAAAAAAAAAACCAAATTTCGTTGTGAATTTTATAATGAAAAGGTGCTAGTCCCTCTCATGGTACATAAACTAGGTAATTAAATTAAAGAGCTTTCATTTCCTCAGGTCCGTGACAAAACCCTTTCTTTTTTTTGGTCGTTAAGCCTTATAGCAATTAAATTAAAGTAGGTGGTTTCTCTACTTAGATTTATGTTGTTTGGATTTGCTTAGATGACTTCTAACCATTGGATTGAGTATAATTTGAGACCACTATATCATCCTTATGTCATATTTACTTCATCTAATGGTTATAAGTCATCCAAACAATTTAAATTCAAGCAGAGAATTAGGATAGCAATTACTCTTTACAGGCCCTTTGTCAAAAAAAAAAATTTAAAATTATAGGCGCATATCCAGCTGGCCGCGAAATAGCACGGACCTGATATTCTTGCCCTTGTTTCCATTTCATGGCATCTTACTCACAGACGCAGGAGCATTTTTTGACAGAGCTTTCATTCCTTTGCAGGATTTCATGTGTGAGTGGAATTTGTCTGGCTTAAACTGCTTCCTGCAATGCCTGCATCCAAAGCTTCAAATTTAGACGCTTAATTAAGCCAAAATTGATATTGGCTCAATGTTGTGGGTTCTCATATGTGTCAAATTTGTTTTGCACTCACGAATCATGATGATTACAATAGAATCTGTTTAGTTATATACTTACAGACTGAAACATTTGACATGGGGATCAATCCTTGCTGACTAACAAAATGGTAAGAGAAAACTCGTTTATTACCAAAAAAACAAAACTAGTTGAATGTCACATTTATGCAAAGTTTTGTATATTGCCGTGAGACTGATCAAGTGCCACAGTGGAACAAATGTTGTTTCCTTTGACATGACCAAACACATGTTATCTCTTGAAAATTATTTTGAACAAAGCAAGGTTAACAAATAAGGCCAACATACAAGGCTGAATCTCTGCCAACTAAAAGTACGTGATGATCCTTTTAAAAAATAAAAAATTATATGATGATTCACAATTATATTCCTTAGAACAAGTGAATCCATGGGACTAGCGTCAGCTAAAGATTGGTTATGAATTGAGGAGATGAGTTGTTACAGTCGTCGGGAGTAGTTTTATATAAACATGTATATAGTTTCTTTATTAGTTCAAAATGCTTTTGAATTTTCCGGATTCATTTCCAAACATGACATTAAAAAAGACCCGAACTTATATTCCCACGGTATAGGCAACTTACGAGCAATGGGGCCAACGTATTGGCTTGTAAGCAGAAGCAGCAGTTTTTCGGTTCCTATCATCGGCCCTTTTGCTGCAAACAAGAAATCAAATCCAGAGAGAATTATTAATCAGCAGCAAGCATTCTGAGAATAATATTCTGATCGATCATGAATTAATGAAATAGCTAGGGGGGCCGGAATGGATGATACCTAGCAGTTGTCCAAGTATGGTTTTGGTGCTTCTGCTGATCCATACATGTCCTAAAGAGTCCGGCAGACCCAACAGCACCTACGTTCTGATCCCTCTTTTCTTTGCTAATGATAATGTCTTTGCTGCTGTCATTGTTGTTACTGTCCCGATTCAACCTGACGTGCGCGGCGTCGTTTGTGTTCACAGCACCGCAGTTAATCAAATTGCGGAACATGCTCAAGTGTCGTCTCTTACTACTCTTTCCCACAGGCACAGATTCAGATTGAGATTGAGGTGATGATGAATTATGTGGAGAAGAATAAGATGAACATTTACTAGTAGTACTACAACCCATTTCTTTGCTGTCTTTGTTATTGTACTCGTCCGACGACTTAATCTTCTTCTTCTTCTTCTTCTTCTTCTTCTTCAATAACAAGTTGGAACAGAAACCCGAGTTTTCTATTGGCGATTGTTCGTGATTTGTATCGTTGGTTTTGATGGTTGTGGCATCTCCTTGGATGTTTACTGCATCAACATGGATCAAAGATGAGCCGGAATTATGAGGTGGTTGGTCCGTTTCAAAGGATGTTTTTGTAGTTTGGTGCATTTGAATGGCAGCTTCTTCAGAATTAGGTGGCTGCAGCTCTTTGAACAAGCACCTCTTCTTTTCAGCAGCATATACATATGAATGCGGAGAATCTGTAATAGAATTGTAAATATTAATGGCATGGAAATTTTTACATAGACAATATATGGTACATTGATCGTAATCGACTTAATTTATGGATTTCAGTTTCAATTTTTCAATTAGGAATAAATAAAACATACCAAAACAGGAATGAGAGAGCATTTGGGAGCCTTTGAGGACATATTCATTGTGAGAGACAGGGGTGATGAGGTCGTCATCTAACAAGTCCTGCCAAACATAACCCTTCTTGTATCTCCTGCATATACATACATATGTAATATATAATTAATTAAATTAATTAATTAATATAACATTAATTCAATAAATTTAAAATAATAAATAATTTATATAAACGAAAACCAGAATAACCAAATTACAACTACAAGGATCACAAAAGTGTCATTACATTATACATTTAGTTCACTTATTTATGAGTTTAGCAGAGAAAAAAAATTAGATGTCTAAATACGTAGAAAAAAAGTCAATAAAGTTGGAACGTAAGATTCTCTAAGGACAAGGATAAGTTGTAGTTTTGTTCTTTGATTGGGCACGAGATGACATACTATGGCTTATGACTATATCTTATGGTTGCATATTGTTTGAGCATCGAAATTGAGCGCACTGGCGGGACAATATTCTTCTCTAGTATCTATATGCTTCTATGATTTGTACTCGAACATATCAACCAATATGCTATGGTTGCATATTGTTTGAGCATCGAAATTGAGCGCACTGGCGATGACAATATTCTTCTCTAGTATCTATATGCTTCTATAATTTCAATGTAATGGTGCTATATATAAAGTCCTTCGAGGTTCTTGTATGATATCATTCTGGCCTCCATCTATTAATACGACTTTCATAAAATCTAACACATCTTCTTATCTGTCTATGGATGCAAACCGGATAATATGTACGTAACTAACGACGATTTTCTAAGTTTTGACTTGTGTTGAATGAAACCAAAACCCAATTTAAAATGATAACCAATAAGAAAATAAAAATTTGTAATGGAAGATATATATATATATATATATATATATATATATATATATAATTGAATTGAACCTCTTGCAGGACCAATTGAAGGTCTCTGGCCAAGACAAGCCTTTCCCTCGGAAATTAGCAAGCCCTTCGAGGTTCTTGTATGATGTCATTTTGGCCTCCATCTATTAATACGATTTTCATTTTATTCAAAAAATCTAACACATCTTCTTATCTGTCTATACATGCAAACCGGATAACATGTACGTAATTAACGACGATTTTCTTAGTTTTAACTTATGTTGAATGAAACCAAAACCCAATTTAAAATGATAACCAATAAGAGGATAAAAATTTGTAATGGAAGATATATAAAATTGAATTGAACCTCTTGCAGGACCAATTGAAGGTCTCTGGCCATGACATGCCCTTCCCTCGAAAATCCGCAAGCCACCTCTTTACATCTGAATTTCAGAATTAAAGATAAGTAAATAAATTAAAAAATAAATTGAGAATACAAAATGGTAAACAAGTGACATGGGCAGAGAGAGAGAGAGTAGATACCTCGCAGAAAGACCCCGTTACAGTTAAGATGATCGACACGAATGAGATGGGGATTATCAAAGCGCTCCATACAAGAAAGGAAGTAGATGATGTTAAGTCGTCTTATTTCACCTACTACTCCGCCCTTGCCTTCCAATCTTTCAAATTCTACCAGGTACTTGGGTTGCCACATAAAACTATAAATAACAAAACCATACGTCAACAACACAATAAGACACTCTTCTTCTTTCCGATAATAAAAAAGGAAACAAGAACACATATTATATATTGCCTCAGCGTGCAAGAAAACAATGAAAGGTATAAACAACATAGTTATTGTCTCAAGAAAGCACAGAGCCCTAAGAGAAACTTATTATGTTTATCTCTCTGCCGGCCTGTACTGTACAAAAGGCTGGAAAAGACAAGATATTTGGTTTCATGTATATGTTACAAGTTCAAAGTTGTGTTATATTTATACGGGTACCTATTTGTATATTGTCCAGAATCCAGATTAATATTTCAAACTTAACTTATAGCGGTTGCTATATGTGTGTTTAATTGTGTATATTATATGGTGCAGGCGTATGTAGCATGCACGGAATGCATTGATCAAGACTATTCCGTATAACACTCCTAAATTGTCTCGAGGAGACATAATTTGTCCTTTCGGACTACCTCAGTTTTGTTTCTTCTATTTTTAGTACTTGATTTTATTCGACTCTTTGATTCATATGGAGATGAAGCTTTTACTCGCTACATGGGCTTGTGTGGAAACAAGTACTCGGTTCCGCTACACGACTATTTTAAAGATATGGAAGTCCATTTTGTAACATCAACTCCAACACTTTTTCTAAATCTTGAACTTCCTCTATTTTAGAGAAAAAATATTTTTATTTACTCCTACAGATTCTTTGTAATTGTCTTTAAAATAAGGAACTTCAAAAGAGAGAGAGAGAGAGAAATTCCCTAAATTTGTAGGGAACTCTAAAATTTTATTGACCGATTTAGGGAATAATAATAAAATCTCTAAAATAGATAATTTGTTGGAGTTGTAGAAGAAAATTTGCTTAAAGCTTTGACATTTGCTTCCCTATAGTAGAGAAACTATAAGGAACCGGTTGAAGACACTCTAGGCCTCGTTTAGTTCACGGAAACTATAAAGAAAATTTATTGGAGTTGTATAAGAAAATTTGCTTAAAGCTTTGACATTTGTTTCCCTATAATTAATAGAGAAACTACAAGGAACCGGTTTAAGATGCTATACTCGTTTGGTTCACAAAAAGTAAGCATCAGAAACAGAAAGTTGTTACTTCTTGCATTTGGGGAAGCGAAACGAAGGGAAACACTCTAATTGAAGGGAAAATAGGGGGTAAAGAGGAGGTTCCTCTCAAAATCCAAATGAGTTAAAGCCTCCCAAAGCGAGAAGATTCCAACGTCTACCGCTATGACCATCTCCATTCGAATCCAAAAAGGAGAGTAAGCCACCTGTCCAGATCCACCAAACCAAGCCGCCGTCAAACCCTAAGGGAGAGAACAGAGAGACCATCGCAGAGTCCAATACGTACAATATGTTGAAATTTCTTACAATTTATGTTTTTTAATTTAACTACTAAAAATATCTTTTTATAACTCTTTTCATTTTCTTGTGACTAAAAATTTTATCCATAAATTTTTGCAATGCATACACCACATTTGAGTGATTTGACATTCTATTTTCCATTTTCTTGTATGTAGATATTCAATTTAGGATTAATTTCAGTTTACACCCTTGAGGTTTAAAGTTAACATCATTTCACTCCTCATACTTTTAATTTTGAAAATTTACCCCTTAAAGTTTTTAATTTTCATAAATCATGCCTAGTTGCTGAAATTCTGTCTAATTCAGACGTTAATTTTGACTTCGTAACTCACTTAAAGGGCTAAAATAGTCTTATAATAACATAAATCGCCTTTTAGGACTTTTTTTTTCCTAAGATTTCATGTTATCATTTAACCTCCAAATTGGACGGAATTTTAACAATTGTGTATGATTTATGAAAATTGGAGACTTTAGGAGGTAAATTTTTAAAATCAAAAGTCTGTGGATTGAAACGATGATAACCCCAAACCTCAGGAGGGTAAATTGAAATTAATCTTTCAATTTATCACTTGGAATGTCGACCAAATTATATATAATTTTAATAACATTTCTTAACATGTATGAGCATTTTGACTATTATGCCCACCCAAAGCACTATTTTCTTACAATTTAACAAACACTCGAAATGGTTTTTGATTCTCGTAACACTTTTAAGAACATGTTACCAAACACCTCAGTTGTAATATCAAAAGTGATTATTTTCAGAACGACTTTAGAAGTGATTATTCTTACAGCACAACAGTAGTCCCAAACTGGGCCTTAAACAGCCGAAGTCTTATCCAAATTCTCTGCAAAATCTTTTGGCTTGATTGAAGAACTGGGTAGCATACTGACCCTTAAAGATACAGTGTCACAGCATGAGGGAAGAAGAAAATAGGACGTCGTCTTGGGTCCGAAAACAAGAATCATGTGAGGAACAAGTGTAACGATGAAGCTCAGGAACCATGTTTTGCATATGTCCCAAAGCCTCCTAGCGCTAGCTTTAAAGGACAAATAAGTTATTTAAGCTATTCTTTAATTATCTAAGAATTTAGCCTATAATCTATGAAATTTTATGCTTATAGCTATTATTTAGCCTATGTCTATCATTTTGTTCATATCTACGCCTGGCCATGGAATGATTTGCACAGTCGCACTAACACAAGCACAAACAGTTTGATCAGTCTCACCATCTCTATTCGAAGTTGGGATTGGAGTAGAAGAAGAAGCAAGATGTCTCTGCGAGTTCTAAACCCTAATGCGGAGGTGCTGAACAAATCGGCGGCCCTGCACATGAACATCAACGCCGCCAAGGGGTTGCAGGATGTTCTCAAAACCAACCTGGGCCCCAAAGGCACCATCAAAATGCTCGTCGGCGGAGCTGGAGACATCAAGCTCACTAAAGACGGCAACACTCTCCTCAAAGAAATGCAAATCCAAAACCCTACTGCAATTATGATTGCAAGGACAGCTGTTGCCCAAGATGACATCAGCGGGGATGGCACCACCTCTACCGTTCTGTTCATTGGCGAGCTTATGAAACAGTCCGAACGCTACATTGATGAAGGTTTGCTGTTACCTAAGGGTGCTTTCTGTTGTGCTAGATTGGAACATGAAGTTCTTTTGCTTAGAATTCAAAACATGTTTTGTCCATATCAGTATGTTATAATTTTATTATTATTATTATTATTATTATTATTATTATTATTATTATTCATTCCAAGATTCAATGATGGAATTGAGAGTCATATTAACTTTTATTTTTTATTGCTGGGTATGCTTTGTCGGTGCTATGAATATGGGATAGAAATATTTGTCATTATTCTGCAGTTTCTTCGTTAACATATGTCTTATTCTAGGTTGAGGGTCTTGTCCTTGATCATGGTTCCAGGCATCCTGATATGAAGCGACGAGCAGAGAACTGTTACGTCTTGACAGCCAATGTATCTCTGGAGTATGAGAAAAGGTAAACATGCAGAAGTTCGGTTGAAAAGAAACTTGTGTAAATTTCGGTGATAATAATTTTTCCAAATGTTTCTAAAATGGTGGAAACAGTATCTGTGAGCAAAAACCATTGTCTTGAGAGTGTTTTGTTTTGCTTTGTGCTTGCATATCGCTTTCACCTTTTTGAGCTTGTGAACAAGATAGCACTCCTTTGTGCAGCTAGAATCTTCTGTTCTCATAATTATGCTTTTTGTTCATTATGGAATTGATGATTTTCTTCTCAGTGAAGTGAACTCTGGATTTTTCTATTCAAATGCGGAGCAGAGAGAAGCTGGTTTTAGCTGAAAGGTGTCAGGTTGATGAGAGAGTTAGAAAGATTATTGAGCTGAAAAATAAGGTATAGTGTTATAATGGATACTGCATTCAAATTGTTGATGCAGCACGAGCATTACTGGACAGGCTGAGATGTTTTCTATGTTTTATGACTTGCAGGTTTGTTCTGGTAATGACAATAATTTTGTCGTTATCAATCAGAAGGGAATTGATCCCCCATCTCTGGACCTCCTGGCAAGGGCAGGGGTAAGCATGAATCATTGTGAATTTTTTCCACAATTTTTATTTATTTCCTTCTGTCAATTTCTGAATTGGTTGTTTGACTAAAAAGTGTATCATTTAGTAAAATCTGTGCACTCACATTGGAGTCGATACTACCAGGCATTTTAACAATTTTCTGAATGTCAGTGTGAATCTTAATATACGACATGCTGAAAAGCCAGAGTGTTAGCTAGTTGTAGAACTTCTAGGAATACCGTATCAAAATAATGTTTATAAAGTCTGGTCATATTGGTTTTGTCAAGCCACGGATACAGCAGTGCGTTGGTGTTCTGTTATGAACTAGCTATACTTCTGTGCAGTTTAATTCTTTTGTTCAACCTTTTTCTAACCCCTGAATTTGTAGATTATTGCTCTGAGAAGAGCAAAGAGGAGAAAAATGGAACGGTTGGTTTTGGCTTGTGGAGGGAGGCTGTAAATTCTGTAGATGATTTAACTCCTGATTGCCTTGGCTGGGCTGGACTTGTATAGGAGCATGTCCTTGGTAAAGAGAAGTATACATTTGTTGAAAATGTGAAGAACCCTCATTCTTGCACAATCTTAATCAAAGGTATTCAGTCAGTAGCTCCCGCGAATTGCAAAATTATATTTACAGTTTTGTTCTCTATCCATGTGTCAATATATATGCTGCATCACTGTCATGGTAATGCTTACATGATACTCATTTTTTTGCCATTGGCAAGTAATGTGGTAGTTTAATCCTTATTTTCACTTTTAATGGTGCAGGGCCTAATGACCATACAATTGCCCAAATTAAGGATGCTGTTCGCGATGGTCTGAGGGCAGTAAAAAATACTATTGAAGATGAAGCTGTAATCTGGGTACGTTTTTTTTATATATTAGAAAATCATATGATATTGCAATCATATTCTTTTCTTTCCCTTTTTCTATTGAATCATAATCTTCACTCAGTTTGTATACTATGGAAGCAAATTGTGGCTTCTGGTGTATATTTCAGACATTGACTTGTGTATTCTTTCATTTGTGACTCAGGGTGCTGGAGCTTTTGAAGTTGCAGCGAGACAATATCTGATAAATGAAGTAAAGAAAACTGTTCAAGGGGTTCCTCGTAGAAAATTCTTCTAAGCTCTTCTATTTTCTATGTCTATCTCTTTCTCATGTTGGGAAACTTGAAACAGCGAGCTCAACTCGGTGTTGAAGCTTTTGCTGACGCTCTCCTTGTGGTGCCCAAGACACTGGCCTTGACACACAAGATGTGATAATTTCTCTCAAGGTATACCTCTCGAATTTTTTCTTTTGGCCATTTTTTGTGTTGATTGAAAAATAATCACATCCGTGCTTTATTGTGCCATGTCTATGCTTGTTCGGGGAGAGCATGAGCGTGGAAACATTGTCGGACTAAATCATCACACTGGGGAACCCATTGACCCACAAATGGAGGGGATCTTCGACAACTACTCTGTGAAGCGGCAGATTATAAACTCGGGGTCAGATATAGCAACTCATTACTTGACAAATATCTCCCATCAATATTTTGGGAAGACTATCATTATTGTTGCACTTTCTTAGGAAATACAAAGATTTATGTAACTAACAGATGTTTGTGCTGCCAATAATCATTAATTCATTATTGTTGCACTTAGGAAATAAAAATATTTATGTAACTAACAGATGTTTGTGCTGCACCATGCAGGCCTGTAATTACATCTCAGTTGTTGGTGGATGAAGTGATCTGTGCTGGGCGCAACATGAGGAAGCCGACTTAGCATCAGATTTTCTTTTTGCTTTTATAACTACTGTGATGTAACTCTTCAACTGCAATTTTCTTGTGGGAGGATTGCTATAGGGATCCAAATCATGTATGATAGTTTTGTGTAGTATACCCTCTAGTTTGGCTGAAACGTTGTGGTGTTTTTCTCACTGGGTTTTTCTTTCAACCAGATAGAGAATTTTAGATTTTAGTTGAACATCTGGTATGGAATATATAACTACCGTAGAAATTTTGAATTGTTATGGCATTGTGTCAAAGAGTGCCTAATGATGATCTTTCCTGCACTGGTGATTAACCCTTATAAGCTAAACCCCAAATTTAGCTAAAGAATGCTCTAACCACAATCTATATTTCAATTAAAAAAAAAAATTTAGCTTGAAAGATTTGGAAAACCAAATTTGCCACACGGAAGTGGTAAGTTAAGGCCATGTTTGGCTCACATATTTTAAAAAGTAGGAAGGAAAGTTGTTTCTTCGCTTTGTTTGGAGGACATACACTTTGGGAACCATGTTTCTTACAAATGGGAGATCATGGGCGGAAATTACCAATTACCAACATTAATTGTGCAGTGGATTACATTACATAAATACATTTATGTTGTTGATGAAAATAATTCTTGAAATTTTTATTTAAAATGTTTCATGGGATTTCTTAACTATAGTCGTTAAGTTTGTAGGAGTGTGGTACTCTTCGAGTCTTCCTTCCTTTTTGGGTAGGTTTAATGAGGCAACTTAGACTCCTTGATGTAGTTTCTTTTACAATGAATGAATGAGTTATTTCTTTGATAAAAAAAAAAAAAAAACTATAGTTTGGTGGTTCTTGCTTAGTTGGGTGTGCTCTCGATTCCCAAATTTAAGTTTGAACCACGACATTGTCAAAAATGGACAGGGAGGGGCTGCAACGCCCTGCTGGCTGTCCAGCCCCCAACGTATTAGTCATTGAGCTTAAAAAGTCTTTGAGAAAACACAATCTTGAATAAAAAAATAAAAAAATTGGCAACTACGCGCCTCTCACACCCCGAACCTTAATTCCTCTTGGAAGCCCAAAATTTCTTCACATTAAATGGCAACCTCCAGATCATCCTTTCATTAAGCTTAATTTTGATGGGTGTGTTCGTCATAATAGCATTACGGCATGCTTTGTTTTACAAGACTCGAATGACAATCCTATATGTACATCACTAAGAAGAATGGGGAAATTAATGTTCTGGTGGTTTCTGAAGCTACTACGTTATGAGACAGAATCTTTCGCACTTGCAAACTCAAAAGTGGTAGACATCTCAAACCGGATCTTTGGACTGGTTGCGGGAACCTAACATGGACCATAGAGAGGAGTAACACAATCCTACCATGTTCGATGTCTCTCATAGATTTTCACTTGAAATTTTAGCGAAAACATTCTCATACTTGGCAAAATATTCTCCTACCGAATTCACACTCAAACAAATAGCAAAAAAAGATGTGTGTATACCTTTTTCAAGTAAGGATTTTAAAATAAATATTTAAAAAAAAAAGTCTACGAGCAGGCTCTTATATAAAAAGGTTAAGGTCGAAGAAGAGGTCGAGCGAGCGAAGCCATGAATGTAGAAGAAGAGGTCGAGCGTCTCAAGGAAGAAATCAAAAGGCTTGGCAAGGTCCAAGCCGATGGTTCTTACAAGGTACTTTCCCACTCTCCTTTCCATTTCCATCGCTACTGTGTTTTCCGATTCATTTGTTTCTTCTTTCAGTTTCGCTATTTCACTGTTGGACCCAGTTTCCTAGACGCTTTGATAATTACTCTGATCTTTCATCTGGATCTATAATAGTTTCACTTATTGGATCTCTGTCTTGTTTTTGGATTAGTTGCAGTGTGAAATGTGTGCTGCTTCTTCGTGCTTCGCTTCTTTTTTTCTTGTTTCATGTGATCTATTAACTGTATGGTGAATATAGGCAGACAGCTGATTAACTGTTCAGGTGATCTAATTGATCTGTTGTTTCTTGTGATGTCGGGTAAGATAGGAAATCAGACAATGTTTGAGAAGATTGAAAGATCCTTATCAAGCGTAACTGACTTGATACAATCTCTCTTAAGATATTGACTGCTACAATCTAATCATATTTTAACAGCGATAGGTAGAGTGACTAATGATCTCGCTATGTAACTTGGACATTTAATGAGTTACTTTGACTTGACATCGTAGCTCCACCATGGCAAGGTGAGAGGCTCCTGTGTTACTTTCCTTGGACAGTTGTAGTATTACTGCAACTATGGCTCCTGAGCTTTATACTTTTGTTGGATATGTGAAAATCTCGATTTATGTAATTTGGAGGTAGAGTTCAATACAAAGGCATCATACAGTCAAAATTCCATTACATGTAGAGAAGATACGATGATAAATATGTATGAAACTTTTCATCTTTGTGCTCAAGGAAAGTATATAACTGGCTGGACAACCAGCCCTATCTCCACCAGTAAATTCACATCAAGTTCATTCATTAAATCCATAATGTAATGGGTCAGGGAGACAGTGTGAACAACAGAGTGTCTTGAGCTTCCCAAGCCTATAACTAAGAAAGATCACTTGGATCTTTCATGGAAAATAAGGATCCAATTTGGCTATAAATTGGACATATGTTGAACTCTCCCATATGTAGAATATCATCTACATAGACTGTGTCTCAGTATAATAACCTGGCCTTGGATCAATCTATATGTCACCAGCCTTATGTTTGAACCTCTATACGCACTTAGAGAGTTAGTGTCACCAGCCTTATGTTTCCATGTACCAGTTCTCTGTAGATCATCAAATTCGACTTCCATAGTTTCTTTGCATCTATTGCATGGGTTGTTGGAGTGCTTAAAAATGGTGGAAATAGAGATGAATAGATCAGTTCTATGTTATCTTTTTTGGTCAGGATTGTGTCTAGCACTTAAAGCTAATGCATACTCATTATACTCATGTTGGAAGGGTAAAGCGCCTTTTTTCAAATTGTTTTTCTTTGTTTTTATTTTATTTTTTATTATTGAGTTGATGATTATGGAAGGCCAAACACAGAAGATTTACTTTTTCTCTTTTATACCAAATAAAGACATATCTGATAAATGCCTCAATAGGGTAGAAAAGTTGATGAGATTATGCTAGTGAATAAGTTCATGCTAGAAACATGCAGAGACACACAAATGAAAGATTTAAGGTGGCACCTTGGAAGCTCAAGGTGAACTACAGGAAAATATGTTTTCCAAATTTTGATACCTTGGACAGTATCCTTGTTGCATTAATAAGGTCAAGTGAGAGATATTTCTTTGTCTGAAGTTACATTACTGAGTCTTTGCTTTATCTACCAACATCATTTATTAACATAATTGCAACATGTTTCTTTGCAATACCTTAATCTTCAATATTTTGATACCCTTTCTCTATCTTCTTATGAACTTGGTTGTTCTCTGTAGGTCACATTTGGTGTGTTATTTAATGATGATAGATGCGCAAACATATTTGAAGCTTTGGTTGGAACACTAAGAGCTGCAAAGAGGCGGAAACTTCTCACATATGAAGGTGAGCTTCTGCTACAAGGAGTTCATGACAATGTGGAAATCATACTCAAACCCACCCCAACCGCAGCAACTGATGTAACTAATGCAGGTGAGAAGAGTTAGAATGATTATGTAATTGTTTCGATTCAAATTTGTATTAGAAACATATGCCATGCTTTGTGTGGACAGATGCTGGAAATTACTTTTGAGAACCATATGCTTAATAAACTATTATTCCTGTTATATGAAAAAGGCCATTCAAGAACGTGAACTCAACTGGAACCAGAGTTAAAAAAGCAGAGGTTTAACAGTCATTAATTGATCACCGCTCCTTCTGCCTCTATGGTGTATCATAGGTGCGATCGGCATTTAAATACAGACAGTTCATTCTTACTTCTTTGAGGGTAGAAATTTGCAGTAACTTTTCTGTGCTACAATTCAAATTTAAGCGTCTTCCATCTCTTTATGTTCTACATGTTTTCTGCAACTATGCATAGTAAATATCAAACTACATTTTCAGAATGCTTCCTTGTAACTGGGTTCATCAATTGCAAACTCTAATAATTCTTTCCATTGCGGTATTGCTTTTCGTTCATATACGCCATGCCAACACAGCCACCATAATAAATCAGGCCTAGAAGCTAGTTCTTTCAAACCTTGAATTCTTATTCAAGAATGAGTTGGGAAAGCCAACATAAAGATCTGATTTTGACCTCGTAGAGCCGGTGCTGCAGTCCATAAGGCAGTGCTTTGTTTGCTGAGGCCTCGAATCAAGCTTTTATTGCGGAGTCATTATGAGAAGATATGAGAAAAACCCATATATGACTAGGAGCTCTGGATTCGGGAAACTATACTCCAAACCTAATGATAAGTAGTACTCTTTCGCCAGAAAGGAAAAACCTAGTTAGTGCTCGGAGTAAAACTCGTGCTATAAGAATAAGGAGTGTACGATCTGTTCTCTTGTAAATAGTGATCCGATTAGGCTTCATACAGGTAAACCTCTAAGAACTAATTTGTACTTGGAACCGAAAAAGTATTAGTTAATCGAGATTATTAATTAAGTATTAAATTAAGGAAGTCTTGATGTATTTTTATCGGTCAGGTTCAAGAGACACTATTTTTTACACGTTTTTAACCATTAGATTTTAAAATATTCAATGGTTTAGATTAATTATGAATGTGATGTTAACAAACAAAAAGCTGACATGGCAAATGACATGGTATTACATAATTTCATTTCAAATTACAATTACATTAAACTTTTGTTCGTTAAAAAGCAACAAAGAAAAAAAAATAAAATTTGTAAAATGAGTATCAAAATCAAATTAGACGAGATAATGGAAGAAAGTAGAACAACTGGGTTTCTAGTTCTCAACTTCTCATCGCAATTAGGCATTCAAATATTCAATAGAGATGAAATTTCAATTAGTTAATTAACATGATAGAATCTAGAAACTTGGGGCATTGCTTTTGTGTTATTTTTTTCTTTAATGAACAACAAAGAAGTTAATTATATAATATGTCATTTGCCATGTCAACTTTTTGTTTGTTGACATCACATTCATGATTAATCTAAACCATTGAATATTTTAAGATCTAATGGCTAAAAACGTATGTAAAATGGTGTCCCTTGAACCGGATCCTATTTTCATATATTGAAATGAAGGGTTTTTTTTTTCGATACAAGAAGAAAACAAAACTAAAGAATAAAATCGCGAGTAATTCCCCTTATGATTCAGATAGAACGTTGGAGACACAGAAAGGGAAAAACAGTGAAACCATACAACAGGTGTAGAATGCGTGTGGCCATAACTAGCAAGTTGATCAGCAAAACATTGGCCTCTCTGAAAATGTGTTGAAAAACTATGGATTGACATTGCTGTGCCAAGGTAAGGATATCAGAAACCAGGGTCTTAATGCGCCAAGGAACCTCTGCTTTGCCGGTTAAGCTATCCACCAACAGTTTTCTATGGTACATACTACGTTGGAGGTAGCTTATACATATTTGTTGCCAGCCCTAGGCCCCTAACAGATCTACATGCAAAACCTTGAGAATAACCAACACACTAATATATAGTGGGAAGTGGTTGGGAAAAATAAAAATACAGTGGTGCATAATGCAACTGAAAACTGAATACCTCCTTAGTTTATAGTTGTACATACGCCCAACTGACTTATTCCATCATCCATCATTTGCAGGTTTAACTTTTAATTAACAAAATCTTAACTTGAAGAACAACATTTTAACGATAAATAGACTGCTCATTATTGTACCAGTTACGATCCAAATTTCAAATCTCATGATCATGGCACAGCATAAATTTTAGGACCACAGTTAACAGCAATAATGTTCATGAGCTTTTACATTATACAAATTGGAGACTGAAGAAGTTATGGAGGTTCTGTTGCAAAAAGTAATATTTACAATAGGAGAATATATACAAACCATTTAAGCTCTATCATTTTGAGCATGTCCTTCCATGGCAAGCACCTACGTATTACTAAAAATTATATCACCCCACCATTTGAAATTGTTTGAATTCATAAATCACCAGCCACCCTCTAGTAACCTTAATCACTGTTTTACTAGTACTGATGATATTGAAGTCTTGTCTTGGTAATCATTTAGGTCACGGAATAAAATAATCTTTACTTCTTGGAATCACAAGGTACAATTGTATATAGTATCGACAATGAAGAACAGTATACAAGATTCATATTCATGAGGTATCCATACTAAAACAAGTAGATAATGATAGATCCAAAAATAATGAAAACATACGAGGAGTTAGCAAGGAAAATTGATGCATTAGTGTTGCATAAAAGGATCATGTCCTATGATAACATTTGGTTGAAAATCACAAGATGGTCCTGTTGGGTTTCCAGCCCATGTGTTTTACCTAAGGTGTTTCGTCTTAGAGTATGGTGTTCCAATAAGGAAAGTGAATCCTTATTGATGATGGTGTACATGTAATCTTTTGATTACAGAGAATGAAGGAGGCATTATTGCCTACCACTAATAGGAATGGATTTCCTATTTGGTGAAGAGATCTGATATCCTTATGGCTATATAAGGAGGGGTTTAGCTCTAGGTTTTGTATTGCAAAGACAAAGACCAAAGTGTGTTCCATTCTCGGTTAGAGGGTGGGCGAGGGCAGAGAGGAGAGAGATAGGAAGAGAAGAGAGAATCATTGTTTTCTTATTCTTTCTGGTGTACTCATTATTAATATAGTGGAAGAGTGTTTTCTGCCGGTGGACGTAAGCAAAAGTTTTGTTGAGCCACCTTAAATCTGTATTTTTTGTGTCTTATCTCTGTGGTTGTTTCTCTTAGTTTGCTGTGCTTGTTTGGGGTTCCTTGACATACATATTTGGCCGATATCTCAACCTTAAAATTTCCATCAAGTAGTTGTTAAATAATTGTCTATGTAATTACTATGATAATGATAAAAAATCACAATAACACCCATTACCATTATTATCTGCTGACTTGGTTTATCATAATTAATTCAACCAGTATCATTACCAACGCAATTGGGAGTGTATTTAAGTTCAAGGATAAGGAGGAAATGTAGAGTCAAGGAAGAACTCAATTCAGTAATTTTTATTCAAATGGTAGGAAGGTAAACACCTCATTGTCTTGATCATCAGCCAAGGATATTGCGGCTGTTCATGGCTTTGTGTTTATCATTTGATGTTATATTCAAACAGTAAAAAAACGGCTAGTCATGGAGATTGTGGTTTGACCATAGTTATTGTGTTTAATTTTCGAGTAGGACAGATGATTAAAAGTAAATATGAAATTAAGGGATCAAGACAAAAGTGTAATGAAGCATAGAGAAATTGAGTAATCCATTGTGCAAAAGTGGCAACAAACTAGGACATAATGGTCATTAAAGAAAAATTAACTTTGGTCATTAGAGAAATATTAACCTTCTCTACTCTCTTGATTGGCATTAAATAGCATCCTTGAATCTTCCTACTTTATGTTACAATATTGAACATAAACAAATCCAAATGCCAAGTGACCACTCAGAATCTCTCACGTGAAATTGATCAGAACTTAGAATTATTTTGTCATGATGGTCCGGTGAGAATGAATGCATGGAGGAGGCTTTGTGCTGCCTGGGTTTCGTCAGGTGTCCCAGATATGACAATAATCCTATCAGTTGTTCCGGGACGGGGTTCATGGACTATGACCTTCGCACCGGAAATCTGATTAAGTGTGAGAAGCGGTTATTAAGGTGATATAGACTTAAATTTCTGAAAGATCGAAACAGCAACAACTGTGTTATCTTGTAAAGTTTCACCCATTGTTCGTTCTAACACCCGCCTGAAAGCAACATAACTGTCCTTTCCTTCCCCCACAAGAAAGAGAAGAAACAAAACATAAACAGAGAAGGTATGAAAAAAAATACATATTTGAAATTGTTTTCAAGAAAGTTCATTTGGTTGGGTGCAGCAATTGACAACTGATTTTCTGTTAGTTTTATAACTCTAAATTGGGAGTTTGTATCCAGTGTGGGGTTTTCGTTGTTTGCTGTAATGGGGAGTTCTGTTTCAGTAATGGCATTATATTTTTTGTCATCTGACTTTTTGACTTGTTTGCAAGTTGTGGGCAGTTCTCTGTTTTTGTGGACAGCTGGTCCACACAAATCGTAGAGAGTTATACCTTATTAATACAATTAAGTTTCCTTTCATAAGCTGACTCTAACTTTTAGTAGACACAAGCAGCCCTCCAAAATAACAAAAGCTAATGAAAATCTTGAGTTTGGAAAGCCAACAAGCAACAAATTTGAAAGGTGCACGTGCTAGCCATAAGAAAGAGAGCATTTTGGTAAATATGACAGAGGAAGCAACAATACATAGATGAAAATGAAATACCTGTCTCAGACGAGCCAAATTGGTGCCATTTTCTCCGTACACTGAGCCGATTACATTTTCAGGAACAATGATCTCTACAGTTGTATTTGTCACGATAGCAGATTTACTACCACTGGCAGAGAAAATAGTTAGAAGAAAAAACAAACAAATAACATGCATCCCACAAACAAAGACATAATTCATTGACTTTCAACCTGAAAAATAAATAAAAAATGCGTGCCAGTTACAGATGGAGGTTGTAAATGGATCAAGTCGGATCACTTTATTCGTGTGAAATTCAAGAGTATTTCAGTTTATTGAAATACAGATGACATTACATAATCAATCAAATTGTGTAATTTAGGGGGTGTCCGATAGAATTCTAACTGTGCATATTTTTATCAATCTGGTTTATTCCTAAATATCATGATTTGATATCCAACTGGAACAACTGAAAGTGCAGACAGTCAGCAGATTACAAACCATGATGTCTGATCTGGCTAAGAATTTATAAGGACTAATTTCAGTTTACCCCCCCCCCCCCCCCCATCAACTTTAGGTCAATCATCATGTTAGTCCCTTTTTCTTTCAATTTCATCAAAAACACCCATCGACTTCCAATTTTCATCAGTGGTGTCCAAAAATACGTTTTCCATCCAGTTCCCCCGTCATGTGAAGACTTCCATTAAGAGGAAAACCAAATTTGAAGTCGCTGAGCCCACAAAAAAAGGGCAAAATAGATAAATTGCATTCGATCCCACCAAAATCACTAAGGTTAGGGGGTTGTGATGTGAATGGAGATATGTATCGATATGGGGGGAAATGGTCATAAAGGTTATCTTTTCAGAATTTGACTTTCTTCTTGATGCCACGTCATCACTTGAAAGAGGAATTGGATGGAGAACAGAGGTTTGGACACGGCTGATGAAAATTGGGAGTCGAGGGGTGTTTTTGATGAAATTGAAAAAAGGACTAACATGATGATCGACTTAAAGTTGATTGGGGTAAACTGAAATTAGTTCAATTTATAATATACTGCTATTTAGCTTTCACATGTACATTCTCAAACACATCTATAGCTACTAGTCCACATCAATCCCTATATGTTTCATGTGAAATCCTTAAATTCAGATGGCCCTGCTATGGTAAGATGACCTAAAAGCTATAAAATGTTTATATCAAGCCTAGCTGCTCATATCTCTTTATCTGACACTAACCGACTCGTGCTTTAAACAGGTTCTATTTTATTTTTCACATACATTATAACTAAAGTATATAATAATTTCTTTGCAGTGTGTGACAGACATCACTGACCTGCCAACATCCGAGCCAATTTTAAGATTAGTCAAACCCCTAGTATCTGAGATTCCCCTTGGAGCAACCATCTGCAATCCGATCCACAAATCAAATTAATCGAAAAAAAGTAAACCACATGCATGTAGAAGAGGATGATTAGAAGCATACATGTGATGCCCATGGCTTTGGCGAAGATGGATGATCTAAATTATGGGAGAGTCCAAGGTGATCCATACTTTGAGATAAAGTAGTATGTCGACCAAGACCATGAGTAACACCAGTTGATGACGTTGGCTGAAATACAAAAGGAGCAGGGTCCCTGAGTCTTCCATAAGGATTGCTATCTGTTAGCACAGCTGAACTGTTCCTCCTCCCCGAATTATTTACTCCACTGGAGAAAAGGTTATCTCGTAGCCTACCAGTTATATTGTATAAAGCATCTTGCACATTTGAAAAATCTCCTGAAACCTGTAGAACAGAAGATAACTAAACTAATGAAAAGCTTGCAAGTTCAACTTAACAACTCAACTAAACCTATGAAAAGATTGCAAATTCACCTCAACAACTTCAGGTCACCACTAATTACAAAATGCTCTAATTGGAACTAAATAAAAGCTAACTGCAAGTTCACCTGTACAACTTGATCATTCTCTGAAGCACACTTTGGGACCCGGTCACCATGTATTATACGTATACCAGTACTAGTTACCTTCCGAATCTCTGAAACTATTACACCCCCTTTTCCCAGCAAACAACCAACTTGGCTTGTCGGGACAACAAGACGTGCAACAAGAGGTGACCCTTTTGAGCTGGAGTCTAGCCCCTTTTCAAAGCCCGCCTCTACAGACCTTGAGAAGACAAGAACAACAGCCTTTTGTGCTGGCGAGTAGCGGGACTCAGGATTCTAGGTAAGATGAAACCAATATGAAACATATTACTAACAGATATGAAAGTCCAGAAGCAGTTTAGCTCATAATGACAAGTTGTAAGATCACAAACCTCTGATGCGGTGATAGTAATTAATCTTTCATCACAGTCGGCCACAGATCCTCCAACACTTATAGTAGCACCAGTCTCATTCTGAAGAGCCCTGACAATGGCACCTCCCTTTCCAATTACACCCCCAGCCCTGTCATTGGCACAAAGAATCCTAAAAGTAACGTCCTGCTGGAGCGTTCTGGCATCCAGTGTTGGGATCCTCTCGGCCTCTATTGATACTCCTGAGACATAACTCATGGAGCTGCTTGGCAAACTAGAAATCACCGAGTTCCGGTGATCCACACGAATTTCAGGTAAAGTATCTCGAGGAAGTGTGTTATCAACGGGTGGACAATCTTGAAGGCGAGCAGAGACAGCAACAAGTGCTTTCTTCACAGACAAAATATCCCCTTCAATCTCAACCATCTGGTCGGAAGGAGCAGCACAAACGGGCAATTTCTCATTCAAGACCCTAATTTTACACCCAGTGTCTTTCCTAATCTTCTCCACAACTTTGCCGCCCTTGCCTATGACGGAGCCGACCTGCGCCGCATCGGCCAGAAAGCGGCAAGAAACCACTCCAACCCCTATACCTATAGCTCCGCTCTCGGCCGCCACCTCTAGAATCCTCTCGAAGACTCTCAAAAGCGCCTCTTGGGCCTTGGAGACCTCAATCTCATCCAGACCATTCAGCACCACTTTGGACCGGACGGCCGAGGGAGCGACGACCACCACGACGCGGTCGGGGGAGTCGACTTGGGGAGCTTCCTCGATGCGGATCTTAGCGCCGGTGGCGACCTGGAGCTGCTTGATGGCGGCGCCGGACTTGCCGATGACGCCGCCGATGCGGGAGGCGTGGCAGAGCATGCGGAAGGAGACGTGGCCAGGAGGAACAGGGAGCTGCTGCTGCTTTCGGGGCCTGGCGCGCTTCGAGGATCCGTTTTCGGAGGACATTGAACGCTTCGCTGGTAGAGACAGAAAGGTGCTTCCCATACTACTCTCCCACTACAATTTTCCCGACTGCTCTCACTCTCTCTTAACCTACCATCTGCTTTCTCTCTCTCTAGGTTTCGCAGGGGGGCCGGAGACTTTGGGTGTATTTAATCTAGATTTTAAACGATTCTGATTTGATTTATTATAATCCGTGAATTTTAATTGATTCTAAAGAATCCACATATTGTTTTCTTTTTTCTGGATTACTCTTTTTTTTTATTAGTTATACAATTATACTAGAAAGAGTTCGTTGTGAGTTGAATTTACAACATTTAGAGACTGAAACACAAATGAAAACATGACCAGGTACCACCGGACCGCGTTATATATTTTTGGGACTTTTCTTTTGTAGTATCTCAGAGCAGGAGACCATGACCATGTAGGACACAATTTTTTTTTTTTTTAAAAGCGCAATTTACCTCAACAACTGTATCAGTTGGTCATACTTTGAAGTAAAATCAAGAGCAAGGAGATGAAGAACAATAAGACTAGCTCCTGATCCTCAAGTGCATAACGTCTATAAACGTTTCTTTTGCATGAATATTATTATTATACCTACAAATATCTGAAACAGTATGTTCTGCGCACAGATTTATTCCAACTATATCTTGCATTGTTCAATCTTCTGGTGCAATAACCCGTGACTAAACCATTATGCAGTCTTCTTATGTAACATGGGATCAGAAATGACTTGGGGCTCAAAATCTGGCTTCAAATAACGGTCAAGCAGATCGGCGTACAACTCATAACGAGCAGTCATTCGGAATCCCCACTTGTCTTTTATCTGTCTACAGAGGTTGAGGTCCATGTCTGACATCAACAACCCATCACAATGGCGGGAAAGAGAAGGGGTGCATGAGGCATCTGGGGAAGAAAAATAACTTGACCCGTAGAAATGACCAAAGTCTGAATGTTGTGGCTTGCCATCACCAGAAGTAAATGGATTTGGGAAAACCTCTGTCCCCACACGGTTGATTGATCCAACGAAGTAACTATGTGCAATTGCAGCATTACGAGCCTACGGAACAAAACAGTCCAATGTTATGTAACTTATGTCAACTGACAACTGGGAGTAGTACAAAGAAAACCTCATCCAGCACTTGAACGCAAATATTTTATCTTTATACAGCCTAGGACCATTATTTGAATTTTAAAAAATAGCTACTACAGAAAAGTCAAGCAGCAGCTCCAACAGCCTAAGATAGACATGCAAATTCACACATTTCATAAGTTTGAGCACAAGCAAATTAAAATTAAGAAACCTAGTTTTGAAGGAAAAAGACTTGTTCTCTAGTTTTGTAGAAAACCTTGGTTCTTTAGCTTTTAATAAAGATATTTCTTATCCATTCATGCTGTGCCTAATGTGCATTTCAATTTAATTCGTCAGTGGAATTTAAGGCATGAGCAAAAAAAAATCTAGAAGTTTTTCTGTTGGTCATTTTATTGGAACTATATCCCAAGAAGAAGGCTCCTTATTCATGAGATTGACCTAAGGTAGTTTAATATTTGCAGGTCAAAACACCACAGATGTGTGATTTTTTTTTTAATCAATAAACAGTATTTGAGCCGTAAAAAAGAACAGAGAAGAATAAGCACTTCCCTGCAAGCATTCCCTCCATTTTAAGTTTGTGAAAAGCTAAAGCAAACTAGTCATAAATCTTTGACAAAGGTCAATAACTTCGAGTTCAAATGTTTTACTAGCAGTGACAATGTGAGAATAAATAGTATGCATTTTTTAGCTATTTTTGCCGTGTGATTATGAAATGAAAGTGAGCAAAATATCATCACAAAGCAATGATCCATGAAAACAAGGAAAAGATCAAAAGATAACCTCAATGGGCCACATTGGTTCACTGAGTTCACCAACAGTGGCAGATGGGTTGAAGACAATCTCTGCACCGTTCAAGCCAAATGCCAACCAATTCAAAGGATGATGCCTTCCGTAACATATATTTACTGCAATTTTTCCATATGCAGTCTCAAAAACTGGATGCCCGGTATTTCCTTCCATATAATAGGTACTCTCATTGAAGTCCCCAACTCTTGGTATATGGTTCTGTCCACAATCATTGGTCAATGCGCATTCAACAGAAACATATACAACTCACATATTAGTATATTACCCAACAGGAGATATACCAACTTATTTACCTTTCGATGCTTGCCAATTATGTTGCCATGATTTCCTATTATGACAGCAGTATTCCAGAGAGTCTCCCCATGATTGACATCCCTCTCAAGAATTGGACTTATGATGACCATGTTATATTTCCGGGCAAGATCCTGAAGAAATTGTGTTGATTCCCCATCTACAGGCTCCGCAAATTCACACCACCTCTTCTCCCGCGTACAAAAGGCAAACGGCATTGTCCATGCTTCCTGGATGACATTTACATGGATGTGCTTGAATTTATCAGATACCAGGTAAAAATTAAATCAAAAAATGAGGGGCAAGGCATACTGGCAAACCTGCAAGCATAAAATGTTTACTCCTGAAACGCCTGCAGCATCAATTATTGGCTTTACTTTCCCAAATATTGCCCTCTTCTGGTCCATAAAGTGGGCAGTAGTTGGAACAGCTATAGAGTTTTGAATGAGACCAACCCTCACAATTCGAGGTTCCCTTAACAACTCTTTGTCCGCATGAAAGCAGAAAGCCTGAAAGAGTATACAGAACAACAATTCAGAAAAACAGCAGAGCAAACAACGATTTAGGAATTAAGCGCAGATATTAAAATTTCATTACATTAAACAGGTAAATGAAACCAAAAAGGAACAAAGAAACCCCATAAGCGAAACGGAAACAAAACATACTGTTTGGTGGTGGGACCTTGGGACTAAGTAAAGCAGCATTGTATTGCAGGAACAGAGAAGTTCATTTGGTACGAATATTTTGTGTTAATTATAGCTAAAAGTATAATGTTTCAACATCTCAATTAATAAAATGGAGCGAAGCATATATGAATTAGATGTATTTATTTTGCAACGCATGAAAAACTTAAATGAAATACACATCTTTCTCGAAACTCCCTAATACACTGAAGATAAGGTAGAGCATCTAAGCCTAGGAAGATATAACGTATGTCATGGCCCAGAAAGGAAGGACAAGTAGCTAAGCTAGCTGAAGAGAAGTGGGGAGAGATCTTCCCAGAGGACTTCAGGGTAATTATGCAAGAGTTACCTGGAGGTCAAAATCATGTTGCGACGAGAGCCCTTTAGCAGATTCTGGAACAGAAATTGTTTCTAGTGCCTTGCCACAGTTCAGACCTAACAGAATACGGTTGACTTCCTGAAAAGCATCAACAAAATATATGATCAATGATGGCAACAAGTAACACCATCTAGAACCAGTATTTTAGTTCATGGTTTCTTATTGAAACAGCTAGTCTTTCAATGTTTCTTAACTCTCATGATCTATGGAAGTGAAATCCGGTCTACTTCTAGGTACCCAGTAAGCAAAGCAAAATACTAAAAAATCGGAAGGAACCTGGAAGAGATGGGGTTTCAGATTTGCGCTCAGGAGGTGGTGAAGTGAGTCGTAGCCACAGACGGAGCCATCGACTTGCCCATCATTTTTCTCTTCCATTTCTCTCTTCTTCCTTGCCTCTTCTGTTTCAGGACGCTATATGTTGGTCAAATCCAACTATAGGCTTGAGGACTTTGGGCCCCATTTTGTCAGGCCGCCCGGGTCCAGAATCTCATATTCTTTAGCAAGCACAACGGTTGCGTATTTCAGTCCAAAAAATAGAAAGCACAACAGTTGCGTAAATCGGATCAAATTTCAATAATTGATCATGATTTATAAAAATTAAAACTATAAAGGATAAGTTTTTAAAATTAAGAGTATGGGGACTGAAATAATATTAACCTCAAATTAAGAGGGTAAATAGAAATTAATATATGTTATTAACACACCACACATTTCAATTTTATTTACAAACTTACCACTTAAATTTGTTTTATGATTGACTCTCGTTATATATATGGTGTGTTAATAACAACAAGTGATGTGTTAATATCACCAACCTAAAAATAACTTAGTTGTAGTAATAAGTTTGGTAAGTCATTTTTATTCTTGTGACTCATTTTTTATTTTTAACAACATGCCTAGCTATATCAAGGATATAATAATTCTGTGTTTGTTGTTTTACTTAGGATATAATTATTTCACAAGATTGTCTTAGCTCCAGACTCATGTTTGATTGCTGGTAAGACTAATGTGCAAATTAGTCTATCAACACCAAAGCTAAATCACTACGTGGATAAAACTAAAAAACACCATATCAATTTCCAAATCAAAATCCACATTTCTATTCAATTTCCCTCTATATGAACAAATCCACACTCCTTTGGCGATTGGAGGAAAAAAAAAATGAAGAACAAGAAGGAAAGAAACTAGATTAGCAAATTCATGAATCCAAATTAATCTACCAGAATTCGAGGAGGAATTCTAACCAATACCTCAAAGTCGTTACATGAAACAATACCAGAATTCACATCTTGATGCACAAGGAATAACCAATAGTAATATTTACATAACCAAAAACATACCCGAAAAGAAAGATGAACTGCAAGCTTTCAAAACCCATATAGGATACTGGCTCTAACCACAAAACCAAAGATGAAATGTGTATATAATTTTTCATCAAAATCTAGATATATTGTCGATCTGATCTTGTAACCCCAAATCAATGTCGATCATGTAAACCATGTTGATCGCACAGGTTGGAGCTCGACGACGACGACTTAGCCATAGAGGGCGGCGATGGTTGACATGGGAAGGACAAGAGAGCGATCCAGACGAAGAGAAATTGCGGGAAAGGAGGTGAGGGGCTATGCTGAAGCAAATGGTTTTGGAAAAACTGGTTTATGCATGTTTTGGTCTTCTAGAGTCTCGTGGTTTTTGGTGGATTGTGTAATTTCATTTAAAAGAGTCATTGTCTCTCCCAAACACGGGACAAGTCTTGTTTATTTAGGTAGACCAGTCTACTCCTCCTCCTAGTATGGGAAACAAAATACCCTTAGAACATCTCTAACAGTTATTAATAAAATTCTCTAATCACATAACCTCTAATAAAAAAAATAGCTCTTCTAACATATTACACAAAATTAAATGTTTTTCTGTGTAATTTAATGATTTTATATAAATATTATATTAGATTAAATACTTGTGACACCTTAAACTTTACATTTAAAAACAATTTTGTCCTCGATTTCCACTTAAAATCGGTATATCCTTAAGAGTGCGGCTATTAAGACCTCTAAATTTGCTCAGTATACCTCGCATGCTCTTTGCACCTCCTTTTTAATTTTAACTACAAGCAGTTGCTCACTAAACCTCCTTTTAAATTCCTAAAATAACCTTAGGTATGTTATTCACATATATCTTGATAATTTACTCATTATACATTTTATTTATTCTCTAGACCTCTCATTCTTTTTAAAAAAAAAAAATTCTTTTTGCATGCTATCATTGAGACCTCTATTCTTTGGTTTTTTTTCGTTCAAACCTCTTTCACGACCTCTTTTCCTTGATAAATTTTTTATTTCTCATAGAATGTCCACTCAACCTCCATTATTTGATAATAAAAAAATTCCAATGACGTCAATTTTTCTCTTAAAAATCAAATAACACAAAGTATTGGGTTTCAAAAACTTATATTTACCAACCCAGTACCGTCTCTCCTTATAAGTGAGAGGTCGTGATTTCGACTCACAGTAGACTCGTTGTATCATATTAGTTGTTTATTTGATAAAAAAAACTTATATTTACCAAATTAGATTTTCTTTTTCTATTTTCCTTGTGCTAAACGATCAAGGATAACCAGTGGCGGAGCCAGGAATTCATCTTGGGGGGGGGGGTTTACATGTAAAGTACTGATCGTTAAAAAACAAAATTGATAATTAGATTGTATAAACTGAATTATTATATCATAAGTTAAAAATTAAAAACACAATAACATAACACTAATATAAAATTCTTAATCAACAAAATCAATAACGCAACAATCCCGCAACATCTAATTAAAAATAAAAAATAAAACATGAATACTTCCTAACTTAAAAATAAAATCTAATCCAAAAACAATAAAATACAACTTCAAATTAGCCATATATCAAAACAAAACTCGGCGTTCATACATGTCTCTTAATGAATAATAAAATAGTATGTTAATAAGTAATGAAATTAGTGTTTAAGGAAATTATGTTTCTGTCCTTCTGTTATGTGTCTTGCCCTAATACACGTAGGATTGGTTAATCCACTTTCCTTATTAGAATATATTACACTCAAAGACCTTGGTTGGTCTGACTCTAGAGGAGGTTATCCTTTTTATATACATATAATTATAATAATTTAATTAAAAATATACATATTCTGACTTAATGGAAACCTGGCAGGAGTCCGGACCAGGCCTGAGTATACCTCCGTCCTTGAGGATAACTTTTTTTATTTTTTTTTTATTTTTAAAATTTTTATTAATAACTCACACACCCTATATATGTTAGTGCGGTTTGAACCCATGACCTCAAAGTTATCAGTTACTTGGTACGCTTGAGCACAATCTATTACTCTTTCTTACTGTGTACGTTAGGCAAGAAGTGTTCTACACCTAAACTATTCTCAAATATTGTAACCTAAAGATACGTTTATTAGATCAAACAAGCAGAGATCAATAAACATGAAAAGAGTTTGAGCAATCACTAGGCATCACAATAAACTCAGTGCCTTGCTAAACCTAGGGTTTCGTCTACTCGCTAGTGAAAACTACTGATTATTTCTCTAGACAATTTGAAGGATCCGATATTGAAACAGACATCAAATAATCAAATTATTAGAACCCTAGCATGTATACTAAGTAGGCATCCAAAGTACATACACAAAGAATTCATTGATGAACAATCGGTAAACAAAACCTCAATCTTATTAATTGGAAAAACAAACTGAAAATCAAAGCATGTTATGAATCATGTATAGAGGTTTCAACAGCCCCCTAGCTACAATGAGTTTAGTTACACATAATGAAAATTGAAAACACAAAAAAGTTTATGAAAGAGGAAGACAACAATAACCGAGCTTGGAGAATCCCTAAGAAGAGAGCGATCTCTGATTCTTGCGTTCTTTTTCTTCCCTCCTTCTTTTCCCTCTTCCTATCGTGTATCTGATGATATTAGGGTTAGATAACCCTCAATTTCCGTCCATGGGCTAGCTGATTTGGATTGGGTCTTGAAATTGAAGTTTCTGTCCAAATCAGATTCATAACAAAGAGAAGTCAAGTGAGCAAATTTGGAGGTTCCAATAGCCGCACTCTATCCTTAATTTCTCATGTGTTGATTAGGGATGTGAACAGCACCCGATCTAATTTCTTAATATGTTAGTAAATGCGGGATTGAATTCCGTCATATGTAATTTCATCTTAAGTTAGTAGACATGTCATAAAAGAGTACCGAAATATGATGGCTTCTCCCCTCTGAGCATAGCATATTTTTCTATTACAAGGATATTATAGACATATCATATTACCTCGTGATATTGAACCCCTCCAACAATTCCTATATAAGGCTTACCTCGCAATATTCAGACGCCTAGTTTCGCAATCCAATCGCTTGTTCGACGATTTCGATTGATTGTTGTTATTTAAGCAATCAATCCCAAAACCTCAAAGCTCTCTCGGCTATTGATATTCGTTCTCTCAGGTTCGCTTGCCTCTCTGCACTTTTAGGGTTTTGTTCCGTTTCTACAATTGATGGGTACCCAAGATCCGATCGCCATTATCAACAGGATGGAGGCGTTTGATCCTGGCTTCGGCTCAGGCTCCTTGTCGATTTTAGACTTACTTTTATTTCGCATTAGATATTCCGATCTCTCGTCGGCGAAGGTGAAATCGAGGGTTTTGAGTCAAGATGTCAATTTAGCGTTAGGGTTTGAAGATCAGAGGCGTCGGAAGTTTGTCTAATTGTTTTTGTAAATTTTTGGTTATAGCATGGCCTTTAATGGGGTAAAGAGGCCGGCGAATAGGTCAGAGGTGTCACTGTATTCTCAACCAGGCCGAGGTGGAGGAGGGTTTCAACAAACCAAAGTTTGCAGGTATTTCAAGCGAGGAGATTGCACCAGGATAAATTGCACCTTCTTGCACATTGTAGCACCAACGCCTCTCACAAACCCTCGTCGAGCTTTGGCTGCCACCAAGGCCACAAGGAATTATGCCCAGAGTTTCACATGGAAAAACAATGGGAGCATTCTTACGCAGAAGAGTAAGATGGCTGCTTCGAAGAGAATTCCTAGCCAGCAAAGCATCGCTACCACGAATAGCATTGTTACTCCGGGGAGCATGAGCCAGCAAAGCTCGGCTAATGAGCAAAGCATGGCTTCTCAGAAAAGCATTGCCATCCAGAAAGGAAACGCTGCTCAGCAAAGCATCCCTACCCAGAAAAGCATTGGTACCCAGCAAAATAATGCCATTGTGAAGCCCTTAGAGAACGTCTGCAATTTCTTGACAACTGGAAAATGTATGAAAGGTGATAGATGCCCATGCTTGCATTCTTGGTTCCATGGAGATGGCTTCTCCTTGTTGGCACAACTCCAAGACCACAAGAAGGTACTAGTGATTGTGGAAATATGTATTTTTCAGAACTGTTTTGTTCTCTATGACCTTCATGCGAAAAATTAGAAAAAGGAGGATCAAGTTAATTTGGCTATTACATTATTTTTTATAACAACCAAGGTTACAACACTATACTTTACTTTTGTCAGACTAAAAGAACAGAACTAAAATGCAAAATTTTATAATTTACGTATATGGTAGCCCAAACAAAAGCAAAATTTTCTGTTCCTTCTGTTGTTTTTATTCACTTGTGTGTTTGGATAACCATAATGATGATTGATGAGATGTGTGTCAACAGACGGTCACTGGTATTGTGCTTCCTGAAGGATCTAGCAAGCTCTATTCAACCAGTAAAGATGGAACACTTAGAGTTTGGGACTGCCATACTGGTCATTGTGGCAGTGTACTTAATCTTGGTGGTGAAGCAGGTTGTTTATTTAGCAAGGGTCCATGGGTTTTCGCAGGTGCCCCAAATGTTGTTGAGGTATTGAGCATTTTCATCTAATTGTCCTGCTGTAATACTTTTTATGTATATTGAGCAGTTTAATATTAACTTTATTGTGCTCGATGCTGCAGGCATGGAACATTCAGACAAATGCTGAGTTTAGCCTAAGTGCACCTGCTGGGCAAGTGCATGCCATGGAGGTTGGTAATGAAATGCTCTTTGCTGGGACACAGGTAAAGAGCCCAACAGTTCTCCAAGTTACCTTATCTCTTACGCATTGGATGTTTAAGGATGCGTCTTCATCCATTCTATACTTGGTGCATTTGTTTAAACTCATTTATCTGTTCTTGTAAAACTGCAGGAAGGCATTATAGTGGTGTGGACAGATGGTCCTGAGGATAATCCATTTCAGCTTGCTGCACCACTGGAAGGCCACACTGGTGCTGTGTTATGCTTAAAAGTTGAAGCCGACAGGCTTTACTCGGGTTCTGTGGACCATACTATAAGGGTAAGTTTGTGACACATTATATTTTGATTTAGTTGATTTTCTCTGGTACAAAAAAGAAAAGAAAAAAAAAGTGAAATTCATATGATCTGATTTACAAATGCTTGTATATTCAATTTGTACTTGGATCACTTATCATTGGCATCATTTTGTGTCAGGTGTGGGCACTTAATACTCTTCAGTGTATTATGACACTAGATACGCATTCTGATGCTGTGACGTCTCTTATTTGCTGGGGTCAGTTTCTGATCTCATGCTCGCTGGACTGCACAATAAAAGTCTGGGCTGAGAAAGGCGGCAACTTGGAAGCTACGTACACCCACACTCAAGAACATGTATGGTATTTCTATCCTTTTTCCAGCTTTATGTTCTCAAGTTTCATTGTGGTCTAGGAAATCAACCATCTTATTATCCTTTATTTCCTCACTGTAACTGCCTCTATATGGAGTACGGTCTGAAGATCTGGGATTTCATTGCTCACGTGTCGACTCTGAGGTTTCTTTTGGTTTCAAATTTGACCCCATTCAGCAGGGGGGGGGGGAGTAATTCTGTTATTGTTATTAAAATTATGTCCGGCAACTTCACACTAATTGGAGGATAATCTGTCATAGAATTTGGTGTTCATTCTTGATAGTCAGGAAGTCACTGAAATGTTCTCTGTTATGATTTGGTGTTTTGGGGTTATGGTAACTGACCATGTTTGATCATGTTGCAGGGTCTTCTTGGTCTTTCTGGAATGACAGATGCAGAAGCTAAGCCAGTCCTGTTATGCTCGTGTAAAGACAATTCTGTTTGGCTCTATGAACTGCCATCGTGAGTGTTAGCTCGTTCTCTAATTCTTGTTTATAATCAGTTCCACTATTTCCTTATGATTGATTTGATTGCCTGATTTTTGCCATTTTAGATTTGCTGAAAGGGGCAGATTATTTGCAAAAGAAGAAGTTGGGGCAATTCAGGTAGGACCTGGTGGGCTATTCTTCAGTGGGGATGGAACTGGTCGCCTTTCTGTTTGGAAGTGGGTGGAACCTGGTCTCAAAGTAGGGTCTTCATGAGTAGCAGACAACCAACATTTGATTGCTATTGGGTTTGCAAGAGCCAAGAGCCATTTAGGCACAATTATGCCTAATTTTGTAAATATTAATAGCTGTTTATTGCAGTCGCTCTTATTATCAACTGTTCATATGGTGATATGACAGAATAAAATTCCAAAGTTCCTGTTATCATGAGTCATATTTAATCCACGGCATTCAAATGTCTTACTAAATGTGATATTTTGAACTTGATCTGTGATGAAATTATTCAGGAGAAGACTTCCTGAAGAAAGCAACTACGTTTTGATTTTTGTCTTGGCTTCTATGTTATCCATCTTCAGGATGAAAATGTTCAAGACATTGGTTGTATTTGGTCATTTTACTCAAGGGTCAATATACTTGATGACCAAATAAAGCCCTGGAATAATGAAAGTGGCATAACGAAAATTAAAACTCAAATATTTTCTTTCAGTTTTTGCTTTTATTTATCGATGAACCCTTCATTAAAACTGCAAAACAGAAAACAGAACGGAAAGAAGAAACCACAAACAAAACTGACCAAAACCAGCACATAGACCAAACAAGGTGCAGCAACCAGAACCATCAACTAAACAAGCTACTGTTCATTCACTCGCCTTCTTTTCGAGTTCTATGGACTCTGGAGTTATGTTTTCCAGGGGTACCCTTTCTGCCACAAGGCAATTTGCTAATATTATGTTAATACTCATCCATCTCTGACAATAGATCAACAGCTTTCTCTTCGCCCATAAACTCTCGAACAGAAAGTAATGTCAAGACCTTTAGCACAATGTAAGGTCCAGTTCACAAATATACCAAATTACTACCTGAACAAGTAAATAAAGCATGATTCAACAACTAAGCAAAAATATCAAATACATCACCACAAATATCATTTGGACTGGAGCAGTTCTATTAGAAGGTCAAATCTTACTATTCAGGTATCTAGAATGGCAAAAATTTTCCACTTATTGTATGAAACAGAAGCATCTAATTAAAAGAAATTACATATACACCATTCAGGGTTTAGCACTATCTACATGATCAGATTCAGGCAACCTTATGTCTCACTCTTCATGTTTGTCTAGTTGACGAGAACATAGTGCATTGTGCCACAATTACGGTTTGGAATGGTAAACAATATAAGGGGTTTCGAACCTGAAAAAGATCTTAGTGACCACTCAAACTTCATATCCCGGGTTCACTTTCTGCTGTACATCTCCGTAACTCTCTAATTCATCCATGTCCTCAAGACTTCCCAAAAATAGGGGCAGCCTTTGATGCAGTTTGATTGGCTGTATTGAAAGAATTCTATTTTTACCATCAGAACCCTTACCCCCAGCTTGCTCCACGAGAAAGCTAAGAGGGTTAGCTTCATAAACAAGACGTAGATGGTCCCTCGGATTCATTGCAACACCACCATACAGCAGAGTTCGATGAAGATCAGCTACCAAAGAACAGATATAACGGGCAGAATACTTCTTTGGGTATCTGCCTTTCCCTTGTCTCACAGTGTCTATATACTTTCTTAACCCTTCAGGCCAGTCAAAGTATCGAGCATCATTTACAGAGTATATTTGTCCTGGAGAACAAAGAGCCATTGCAAGTGCTAATTACTACTATCTTACATTTCACAGCATCGCTATTCTTAAAGAAACATGTAGACCCCTTGTATAGAATAAAGTTCATTTGGTATACTTATTACACATGTCACGCTTGATATTTATCCAATGCAGTTATTCTGATAAAAAATAATAATAATTTGATGCCATCAGTATAGTTGTCATTCTCAAGGTCAGATACTCTTTTAATTCTTCTAAACAAAATCATAATTTTTTTTCCACGTCAGAAATGTATGTAAATTATAGAATCAAAAATACTATATCAAAGTTCAGTGTTACCGCGAGGAGGAATTTTTAAGCTTGGGTGTGTGAGAATGAAATCTCCTGTTGAATGATCCAGCGTAAATGCATGTGTTCCAGAACCAAAGCTGGTACAGAATATTGTGGCTGATGAATAAAGAACATAACCAGCAGCTACAAGCCTAGTTCCAGCCTGGAGTGAATTCAACAAAGCTTTCTCCTCCTTTGGTAGATGATCCAGCTCTGCAAGGCGTTTATAAATCCCAAAGATTGTTCCGGTGGGAATGGATGCTTCAATGTTTCGTGAACCGTCTAGAGGATCTGTTACTACTACATACGGGCCATCATCAGATATCCAAACCGGAGTATCATCTTCTTCTGAAGCCATGACAGCTACTTTTCCAGAATTTCTAAGAGATGACAAAATGATTTCATTCTGCACACAAGAAAGTCCAAACAATCATAAATGTTTCTTCTTTTTTCACCATTCATTGGAAATATATGCTTGGTTACTCTAGACAAGAAGGCAAGCCAATATGAGAACTAACAGTGGAAGACAGGATAATAGTTCAGATGTCAAAGTCAACATGAGGTATAATGTGTGAATTGTACTCCAGTTTGCAAAAAATGTATCTTGAAAATCAACAAAGCAAAGACAAGAGTGAAAGGATAGACTGACGGAGAGAATGTCGAGGGGCTTGGGGGAATCTCGGTCAGCAGAAGAGGAGGGGAGAGGCATGCGTTTGGAAAGGGTAGAATTGTAAGGAGAGGCGACGAGAGCGGCGATTCTCTTGCAGGCGTACTCTATGTGATGGAAGAGCAGCACAAGATCATCACCCACATGGCCACCTCCTTGGCCCACATACTCTATCAGACTAGTACTACTCCAAGAAGAAGAAGGAGTTGCCATTGTGGTTTGGCGGGAAGGGCGGGACGAGTGAGGATGATGCTTTGGCGGCAAGATTGGAGATGATAAGCCTATGCTCAGGGGTGATGGCATTATCTCTTCTTATTATGATTACAATTCTGGAGATGATTTCAGGATTGTGTTTGTTTTCCTGCGGTGGGATAAGGAGCTCTTGGACCAACCTTTTTTTTTTCTTTTCTTTCTGCACTAATTTCGTTATTTTTATTTTGTTTTAACATTTATATTTTGGGGTTTAGAGAAAAAAAAATATATTAATGGATTAGGATCCATTCTTCATTTCAGCAATAGCGAATGAAAAGTGTAGCAATTGATGACTATATAGTATATTCCACAGCACTAAAAATATCTCATAGTAGCTAATGAAATACTCTTTGTTAACTGTTGCGTATTAGAATGTATTACTTATTATAAATGTGAGGTTCGGACTTCCCCTGTGTTTTATGATTTAATTAATCAAGATTTAAGAGCCGTTTTATCGGCCTTTTTTCACAAAAGAAAGAAAAAAAATATATCATAAACATGTTATATTTCTAAGTAGATTGCCACAATTCTCATTAAAAGCAACCTTTCGATCTCAGTTCTTTGAGGTTTATAATCTCTTGTTTTGCACAAACCACTTCAATGATTGATCAGATTTTGACAATGGTTTACTTTTAGTTCAAAGTATGATGTAATTATGTTTCTTAATACTAAAAAACTCACCATTGAATCCATGTATCATTTTGAGAAGATTAGTTAAGTACATAATCCCCCCAACCAAAAGAAAATACACAACTTGATTTCTACATGTGATTACCTTCATACGGCCCCCAGCAAGCAAACAAACATGGCATGGAGGTCGATGGAAGTCATTGATCTTGCTGTAACAACATCAATATCAATAGAGGCCATGAGTAAAAACCAGGGAGGAGTAGTGACTCTGAGGGGATGAAAACTTAGAAGATCGAAGATGAAACGGGGGAATTAGGGTTGGACAGCGCTAGGTAAATAGCTAATGACTCTTCTCTCAAACAAACATGGAGGTGAATTACGCACACTGTTAGTTTGGCATCAGAAAGGTTATGTTTACTTAAATGTGTATCTGACAACAGCTTGTGTGACCACAAAAAAATAATAAATATCATTCGATTTCCATGGCCTCTTTCAATATGCATAAAAAAGGTGTAGAGAGAGAGAGAGAGAGAGAGAGAGAGAGAGAGAGAGAGAAAAAGAAATGGAAGTCCCCCCATCATGTATTGGTAAGTATTGGCAAGTAATCTGACAAAAAAGAAAAGAACTACACACACATGGGGCAAAGTGTGTGTCACATTAGGACCCCTTCCGCATTATTAAGGGCTTTCCTTGCAAGCTTAAACTTTGCCCCGAGTGATTTATTGCTTTCCACAATATACTTGATGAAAAACTCAATCCCATCTCTAAGACTTTCAAGCTCCGGGGTGACGGCCACGCGCGTGAATATATTCCATATCAGGTTATCTGGATACTCAAATATGGCCTCAAATAACATCCGGAAATGAATTGTCCTTTTTGCTGTTAGTTGCTTGATATCAGCTAGATCTACCGTCTTCAGAACGGCGAGGGACAGAGTGAAAGAGGCTACCATCTCTGCAACAAATTTGGCTAGGTGCATTGACCTACTAAGCTGCATTGAGTCCAACTGTTTGAAGTGGTCCCAAAGGCAAAACTGTTGAATAAAGAATACCAGATAGGGTTCAGAAAAAGATGCCTGTAAAATGGAATCTGAAACAAGATACTTGGAAAATGGAATCAGAAAATATGCTGCATTACAGACGGAAATATGTTTCCGATTCTATTTTACAACTCATTGCCTGTAAACTCCCTCTTGAGGAAAAAAAAAAAAAAAGGGCTGTGAGTTTATTTATTCCGTATTCCTCATCACTCCCCATCTTAATACTCATATGGAGAGAAAGGAATACCTGTAATGTGAACTTGTGATTCTTGTCATGCTCGCACAATTTGGAAGCCAGAATTGTGTAATACTTGTTAAACACTTTCTCTTGCAAGCAGCACTCCACTAGAACTCGCATTATCTCTCTGTCCTGTACAAAGAACAAAGACAAATAAGTTTTGCAAGACAAAATACTGCCAAAACAGAAACAGAACGGGTTGCACCTACCTGCTTTCCATGTAAATCCAATCTCAGAAGCTTCTCAAATGCATCAATGTAATCCTCCCCACTCATAATTATACAAAAGATTGCCTTTCTAGCATCTGTGTTCATTCTCTGTGCAGCAGCAAGCTGCAAAAGCTTCCGGGCTTCAAGAACCTCTTTGTCTATTGTGTTAGCAACCTCTTCGACATTGTCTGCTGTTGAGGCAATATCACCAGATAGCCACCACTGGCCCTTCTTATTAGGATCAAGAAGTTTGCTCCAATTGAGTCCACTTATTAAAATGTCTTCTACCCGTAACTGAAAATAAATCATCAAGAAACATACAGATAATAAAAACCTGACAAACAGACTATATATTATAAAGGTTTGACGCTATTATCTACACATGAATTGATTATGACCATATGCGACTGAAAAATCAACACCAGCAACTAGACTATAGAATCCTAATAAACTAAGCACTGGACTATACCTCCAGACTAGTTAAGTTGCTGCTTGTTTCACAGCTTTTGGAGCAAATGGCTTTCTGTATATTTCTCTATAAAGTATCTGGCTGTACTTGAAAGAGTTTCTTTAAAATCCCGGGGATGAAGCTGGGGAAAAGATGTTTGGAAGTTACCGAAAGTTGAAAAGATCAGCTGATGCTTCAAAACACCATCATTTCAATGATTTTTTCACGTGGTTAACAGCCTTGCATATATTAATTAGGTTTCACCTATTCGCTTTTCTATACCCAGATAGCAAAAAATTTCTTGGTATTATAGTATTATCACTTGATATAATGATACCAACACAGAAAGTTGCCTGAACCAGCTTTGCTGCTATAGCTATGTCAAACAGGCACTAAGTTTCTAAAGTGTGCATACTTAATAGTGATGTCAAACAAGCACTTAGTTTCTAAAGTGCACATACTTGACTTGGTTGTAGCTTTTATCACCTGTTTAACCCTCAACAACTTAAATTGGGGTAGAACCCTCTTCATCCTTTGTATGACATGCAGTCCAAGGAAGCACCAAAACTTCCTTCCACAATGCCAAGTAGAAAACAAGTAAGAAAAAAAAAATGTATGAATCACACACCTTTTGTAGCCATTTCTTTATCCTTGTATGAGGTGCAGTATCTTCTTTCAACCTTTTCTTGTTGTTCTTGATGTCACATATGGTTTCAAGCATGAACTCCATCTACAGGTATCAGATTGGATTTCTCAGCTTTTGAGGCAAAGACTAATACCAATTTAAACAGCACTTACAGTAGAGATGTAAGCTTACCCTTCTGCCATTGATCTTCTCCTGGTCATCTCCACATGAGGCCTTCAACTCGTTCACTCTATTCTGAACACTCGCAATAAAAATTTTCATTGCAAGAGGATCGTCAGCCCTTATTTTCATTCCACAGCCTGTTTAGAAAGGACAGTTCATTTTATAACTTGCAAGTCCAAGAGTATGAAGCTTTCTGAATTGGTTTAGAAGTAACAGTTAAGTTGATTTATACTAAGCATTAACAAGATATACATAATACATAACATATCATATGATCATGAGTATGAAAATCTATTAACATATGAATGCGGGCTTCGCACACAGTGTGTTATAACGCTATGGAGTTCGATTGAATGAGAGAGCTTCTAGTTGGAGATGAATGAGTAGAATTGCTACATCTGCGGCTTCGGGATGATACAATATCTTTTATCTCTCGTACAGAGCTTAGTATTAATATGATGGTAAACTTCAAAAATGCTTACATTGCAAAACTGTCAAGATGGTTGAGACATCAATCTCTGTTAACCGCTTGCTCAAAACAATCAGAAAGTCATATATCAAATCACTGAAAAACATAACCAAAATTAAAGCAGTTAGAAAAGGGTTTATTCCATCCTACACACTACCTGTAGTAGCATATGCTCATAGGATAAAAGAAGTTACTAAGTAAAACTAATATTTTAATCATGTTGCTAACTAGAGTACATGATTTAGCTAATTAATTACTGCAAATATGGATATTGTTATCGACACACCCTAAATGTAAATATACGTACATTTGAACTTTTAAATTCATGTATATCATACAATTGAGCATAATGCCCTCAATCCATCGATGAGTTTTTCAGTACAATGTTTTGAAGACAACACTAACATTTGAAAGAGTGTGACATTGAGGGTGTTACATATACATATATCATTATTTCACAAACATTGAGGAGCATGTTTGCAGTTGTATCATGATGATGGAGATTTTGGAGCATATTTTCAGATCCAAGTCTGAAAATACAGCCTTACCAAAATACATACAATCAAGATCTACCTCTGCTTATGAAGCATACTAGTAATGCTTTAGCAAGTTCCATCAAGTAGAAAGTAAGAATTCAAAAATATAATCTCAAATAGAGGTCCACTATTTAAGAAAACCGTGGAAGAAGATTTTGCACAACTGCTTTTGAACTTATTCAACTTCACATTATATATGCCAACAGCCCTGGAGACATTAGGTAACGTACCTTGAACAAACTCCAAATATGCATAATTGAGAGAGTAAAAGAGTAAGATTTCTCAAGGAAATATTGTCCTCTTTGTGGTACTCATCCTAAGAACAGGAGGAAAAAAAGAAGGATATATTACTTGATGTAAAAGCTTTCTGAAAACAATGGAAACTGAAGTTAGTACATCATTAGCACACCTCAAAAGTTTTAGCAAGTAAAGCCTGAAGCTTTGCGCCAAAGTCGATTCCCACTGAACTGGCCATGCCGGCCACAAAAGAAGCAAAAACAGCAGCATGCCTTTAAAACAGAAACAGAAAAACAAGTTAATTACAGACACTATCTGAAAGAATAAAATGCCAAACTTTAGGGTAACAGTATCAAACATTAGTAAGTTGATGTATCACCATCAAGTATAATAAACTTAACTGTTCATTTCCACGAGGACCATGAGCACATGAGGCTAATACCTCCTCACCAAATATATCAGAGGCGATACCACGCGGAATGGAACGCATGAGGACAGACACATCCCCTGTAATGGATTCGACATTAGATTCCGAAAGCCTGTTTAGAAGACCACGCAATTGTCGACGGACCTGACTATACTCTTCAAGCTCATTCCTGGCACGTGATCTTAAGTGAGGAGCTACATATTTTTGAGGTGTGGTGGCAGGAACTTTTTCCAAGGACTCCATTGGCTTAGATACCTCAATGCCCATACCGCCATCGTTATTGCCATCTTGTGTTTCCTCCAAGGACTTTCTCTTCTTCGGTCTCTTCCTCGAAGATGACTTGGAGGGAACAGCGCCATCTGTACCGACTACATTTGGATCTTCACTCTCTAGGTCATCAGGTAATAACCTGTCCTTCTTCCGTTTCTTTCTTAGGGAGTTTTTTTCAGATTTTTTAGAAGGCAATGCCTCGTCAGCAAAAGATGAAATTCCTTCAAACAACATGTTAAGACCAAGATCCTCACCCTTCAATTTTCCACCCTTGACTTTGAGTTTCTTTGCAAGTTTCCTTTCTAGTTCCAAATCATCCTCGGCCCTAGTATGATCTAGTTGAAGAAACTTGTCAAACTTTGTTTTTGGGGTTCTCTTAGGTACCTTTGTTGATGGTCTCGGATGAACCTCTGATTTAGTATTTTCAACTCCCATATCCCTACTTGTCTCAGAAATAGCTGTTTCGTCATTCTTATTCTGATGAGAAGAATTTAGGGGTTTCGAGGCTTTCTGCATATATAAAATAACAGCAAAAACGAAAGAGTTTCGATAGAGAGCACAAGATATAGAGAAAACCCAGAAGAAGAAACAAGGGAGATGATAGAGGGTACCTGACGTTGGAGCCAAGACTGGTTTTTTCTGGCATTCTTGGCCAAGCGAGCTTCTTTTCGCTTCTCTTGCCTTGATTTCTCTGGTTACAGACATATGCATAACAAAAACAAAAGGTTGGATTCTGCATCATACTAGTACAAATTGGAGGCATAAGAAAGAACGCAACTTACCCATAAGGAATAGCCGATTAGGGTTTTAGGGAGGGTTTAAGCAGCAGTGCGTTGAGATTGAAAACGAAAATAGAAGAACCTGAGGACTCTGCAAACCATCCATCTCCATTTATTGCTTTGAAATTCCAACTCTACCCTGTTAATAGCCCAAGTTCTTTTTCTTGAATTTCTTCGATGAGGAAAAAAAAAGTTTAATAATGGACTCGTGTCTGTTTTTTAATAAGACTTTGATTGCTGATTGCATCAGCGAGGCTCTGTACTCTTGATCTAAAAACTAGAGCCCCATTCATCAATAAAAAAACATATTTAGGAGTGCTCTTTACAAATATTCATGTTGCTTCTTTACATATGTAAATAGATCGGATGTAGAGCATATCGATATAGATCTGGATCCATTTAGCAATAGAAAACTTTCGATCCGAACCTGATTTGTGACCTACCGGATTATTAATAATTCGATATAAATCTATGTTTGGTGGGTTAACGGATACTGCCCGATCAGTTTAACGAATTTTTTAAATTTTAAATAATAATTTTAATATTTTATCATAGTCACTTGTAAAACACTAATGAAATTTTATAACAAATTTAAGATTTCCATCTTTCTTAAAACGATAAAAACTAATATAACCAAAATAATACTAAACTTCCAACCTTTATTAGATATAAGTTCTCAAAAGAGAATTATTATATCATATTAATATTTTATAAGTAACATTATATTTGATTAAAAAAAATTAATTTTTTGAAGACATATTGGGTTATTAACGGATTAGATTAACCTAGATCCGTATCTGATTCGTTTAATAAACGAGTTAACGTGTTTATATCATTAAAAGACCAACAGATCAAAATTTTGATCCAAAACCGTTTAAAAAACAAAGATCCGAAGCGGTAGCTAAATAACAAAAATAAAATAAAGAAAAGGAAAGAAATAGAAAGAAAGTAGAAAAGGTCCACCCAATAGTTCTCTATTGTGGGAGTCATTGTTACCTACATTGGTCAATTTAGCTCAAGCATCTACTCAATTTAGATGTCGTTGTTGGACGCATTGACTGTCAGTTTCTACTTTCTACTCTTTGTAGTGAGGATATGTCTTGTGTGTCAAACAACGACAAACGTAATATGTGGATCATTCGTGTACAAATACTGTTCAACTTAACTATTTGTAAGGTGTTGAGTTTTAATCACAAAAGGTCTTGGTACAATTAAGAATGATCCACCCACTTGTAAGTTTTATTTTATTTTTTCACTCTTCCAATGTAAGATCTCTCCTATCTAACATTGTGAGGCTAAATTTATTTGTCATTAGTTATAATCCTTTGTTTTTTTTTGGTTACATATAATCCTTTGTTTTTTTTATGCTAAGTTATAAACCTTTCTTAGGTGCTGTGATTGTGATGTAATTGCAACTTACTTGAATAAAAGTTTGAGTAATTTTATATACACATTTATAATCTCTTAATACACATCCCTTATTTAATACGTCACTCAACTAGATTTTCATTTCAATATTATACTTAATACATATCCCAAACTACCAAAAATACATTTAATATGAAAAATTCAAAAGTATCATGTTATTAATATAATTATTATATATTATTATTTTTAATGTATTTTTTTCTATTTTCTTAGGAAGTTGAAAACTCAAGTTGAAATGAGGCAATGTATCAATATTATCTTATCGTCGTCTAGTTTATAATCAAAAATGTTATTATATTCTAACTCCAAATATCTAATACGACATCAATCAACTGAAATTAGAAAAAAACATCAAACGTACTCAAGTTATTTGAAAAAAAAATAAGACACAACCCAAATAATACACATTTTAGTCATCAGATGCATTCTTTCTTTCTCCTTTACCATACATATTGACATCACCAAGTCGAACAATTCCGTTGATAAGGACATTGTCGTCATTGACTTGCACTATTTATGAGGATATATTAGTCATTATTTCAGGATGTGACAACACATTAACTAGTTAATACAACAAGTGATACATGCATCCATTCTATACACTACATATTTAAATGACAGTTCTGCCATTTAATGTAATTTATTTACAAATCTGCTATTATACTAACTAAAAAGACTGTATTATCCTTTTAATGTAAATTTATTTACAAATATGCCATTGTTCAGATCACAAAAAAACGTTTTGTCATTAAAAATTTTGTTACTTCTTTCGTGTCATTTTCCACTTTCGTGTCATTTTCCATTTTTGAGGTGTTCATGGTGGTATTAGCAAGAGGAATTAAAAAAGGATGGTAGAAGAAAGAAGAGTGTCCTGCAGAGACAGCGAGAGAGAGAGAGAGAGAAGGGAAAGGGATACCCAATTCCATTTCCGTCGCTCAATTATGTATGTAAGACTCTTGCTCTCTCTGTTGCTTCGTGTTTGCTCGAATCAAATAATTGGGTCTTTTCTTGATTCTCTGGTTTAATTTGCTTCTGAATTTGTGTTTGCTTGAATCAAATAATTGGGTCTTTCTTGATTCTCTGGTTTAATTTGATTAATTGGTGAGTATATGATTTTGTTGCTCTCCGCCTTCAAAACCCTAGGGTTTGATATGTTGTTTGGGTTTAGGTTTCTCGGCCTTGAATAGGGTTTACCATTTGATTTGTTGTTTGGGTGTGGTTGTGTTTTGGAATTGGATTTTAGATCTGTGTGTGTGAGGCTGTAACGGGGTGAACTTGGCCTGCACTGGGTTCGTCCTTTTTGTGGGGTTTTGATTTTGTTTTCTGTTGCTGTTGGTTTTTAACTGATTGGGTCTGATTTTGAAGGAATTTTATTGATGTCGGAGTCTGAAAGGAGAGAGGTACGCTTCTGCTGAGACATGTCAGTTGTTCTGGCTAATTATTCTTTATAATTTTTCATTCTTTAACTTGTTTTTGATTAATTGGATATAATATTTATTGAAAATTTGTTTGACTTAGATGTCTGTCGTGATTTTGATACCATAAGTGATCAAAATCACTTGCTTTGGTATAAGAAATGTGTATTTATGCAACTGGAGATTACTCTTCACCATTTACCATTTATCTGTAACGGGTTCTTGTATCACTAGATTAGGATGAATTTGAGTGTACGGAGTATGATTATAACTGTTTGTTGGCTAAATGTGACATGTTTTGAGCCTCATAGGTTGGACAGAATTCCTTGCTAATGATTATTGAATATGTTTTTAAAGGACATGGATACGTCAAACCCTTCCGTTTATGTCAATGCATAGCTGCTGCATTCATACCGCTGCAGAGATCTTTGCGACAGCAGTTCTCAGTCAGATTACTTGGATCAGGAAGGTTACTTTTTTTTCATCTGTGTACCTGTAAGGTTTTGACCTCATTTCGATTTCAGGGAAAATAATCTATGCTAAACTAATTCTTCAATTTCTTTGTAATTGATATGTAGTAATCAGTTTATCTTTGATTTTTATGTCGCCTTTGATTTATATGCTGCCTGCAATAAGTTAAGAATTTCTCGATTCAGATTATACAAGGACTTCGATTTCTCTCTGCTTAATAGAGAGTAAATTTACAGGGATATTGGCGTAGATCTCAATTTTATGCAATTTTTAGTAATCTGAGGGAGAGACATGCCTTGAATTTCTAAGGTTCAACTTATTTTTTTATTGTTTTATTTTTATTTTTATATTTTAGGAATATGAATATGGAATATGGGCAAATTGGTATTCGCAGTGGTGGGGTTTGTCTCTGGGATTGTTTCTCTTGTTAGCCACTAGAAGAACAAGTCCTATAATATGTAAGAATGGTTTACCATTTGATAGGGTTTATGCTATTTTTATGAATCTGTGATTAATCTGCACTAGACCATTGTCTCAGCTTGTGCACTATTGTGTTTGATTACTGTCTTAATCCAAAGCTGAAAACATAAATGGATCAGTTGATGTTCGTTAGGACTTATCCCAATGATGAAAATTTAGTAATTTGAGGACATGCCTGAATTTACTGTCAAAATATTGGTACTCCCTCCTGCAAAGCTTTTGTTAGGGTGGAGCAAAAATTTTTGATTGTGTTTGTGCTGTCCAGGGGGTAACCAAGTATTTCTGAGGGAGTTGTTTTTTTGTCTAAATTTATGTGATCTTACATTCTTCTCTGGTGTTGCAATTGTTGCCTTGATACCCGAATTTACAGATATGTTGTCCCTGCCCTAAGAGCATTCTTTTCTGGTGTTGCAATTGTTGCTTGATACCCGAATTTACAGATATGTTGTCCCTGCCCCAAGAATTAAATGATGGAATCACATCATTGAGTAATAACTGGTCCCTAAAAAAAATTGGTCCCTGAAAATAAGGTTAATTGACCTGTCTCCGAGATTGTTGCCTCAAAATTGAATGATTCTTCTAGTTTGAAATGTGACCTGGTAACCATTTTGATCATTCCAGCCCCATGTGTTTTGTTGCCTTGTATTTCTTGTTGCCTTGGGGATGAAACCTCTGAGATTTTTGCCTTGAAAGTTCATGATTGTGCAATTTTGAATCTTGAGCGGGTATGTAACTATTCTGACCATTCTGGCTATGTGCCTTGTTGTCTTGTATTTCTTGGTACCTTGGGAATGAGACCTCTAAGATTGTTGCCGCAAAAGTTCATGAATTTGCAATTTTGAAACTTGAGTTGGTACCGAACCATTCTGACCATTCCAGCTCATGTGCCTTGTTGCCTTGGGGATGAAACCTCTGAGTTGTTGCCTTGAAAGTACATGATTGTTGCCTTGTGGATGAACATTTGGTGTTGGTGAAAGATGTTTTGTGCTCTCCCTTTTTTTGGTAAATTTTCATTATATAACAAATTAAAGGTGCTGTACATTCTTCTTTTAATCAATGATGCAAATAGGCTCCAGAGTTCAGGGGATCACTCTACTGTTTATGTAGTAGATTAGATAAATGAATAATGCTTTTGTTAGATAGTCCTTCACGTTACAGCTTTGGTCTGTTGTGATGGACTTCACTGATTTATGGAAAAAATAAACCACCTTAATGTGGATGAAAATGCAGTAGGGCGCAAAAGAAAAACAAATGCATCACATGCAATGCCTGCAGTTTATTAGTTGCCTTCGATTTATGAGTTTCCTTGGATTAATATGTTGCCTTATATTTTTACGTTGCCTTCTATTTTTAAATTTTTTTCAAGTCATGTAATCTGAGTAAGAGTTATAAGTTGCCTTCTGTTTGTCTAAACTTATAGAGAGAAATTATATGATTACAGAGTGACAACTGAGTCAATTGTCCCTTAAAAACAAGAGAATCTAACTTTAGAGGTTGTTATTAGAGAGATGCAATGTTTCTAAAGAAGTGAGCTTGGAAAGACTAGCCGGGATTGCTCCGGTAAAAAGGTCATGTTGTACACTTTTGATCAATCTGCAAAGATGTTGACATCCTTGGAAGGTCACCACTCCAAGTGATTTTGCCCAACTTGAGAATGATGGAGGCAACAATTCATGTTATGCTAAATGACTGATGAGCTGTCTATGATGAGCTACTTGGAAACATGAATCTTGTTCGTTAGTTGAATGGTCCCTTTTTACTGTTGGATTTTTAATCTATGAACTGGAATTGTTGGGTGTGATGTACAATAGATGGCATATACCATTGTTATGCTAGTTTATGAAAAGACACTTCATATCATGCTAAATGCATTGCTTAATAAATATCAACAGAAGCTTTGAGTTGCCTTTCTGAGTTTACTGTTATAACATGTCTTGTTGCTGCCGGCTGGATGTTCGGATTTTATATGGACCTCTTTGATTGTTGTGAGAGGTTGGTTGCCATATTTTCTTCTCTCTTATCTTGTATCATTGAATGGAAAAGTCTTGCATCTTTGGTTTCTGCCAGGTTTTTCTCACTTGGCATATGATTAAGTTAACATATAATTTATATGATCATTGCACGTCCAAAGAAGAGTCGTCCATAGGTTCTGTTTCGAGGAGAGAAATTAAACTATGAGAAACTTAAATGTTCTGCTAACTTTTTCTCATTTCAGATTATACGTTGCCTTTGATTTGTCTCTACTAAATTTACAGGGATATTGGCGTATATCCCAATGTTGCAAATTTTAGTAATCTGAGGGAGAGAAAAGAGGCAAATTGGTAATCGCGGCGGTGGAGTTCGTCTCGTGTTTGCCACTAGAAGGATAAAATGTAAGAATGGTTTTACCATTTGATAAGGTTTACACTCTTTTTATGAATATGTGATTAATCTGCATTAGACCATTTGTCTCTATGTGCGCACTATTGTGTTTGATTACAGTTTTAATCCAAAGCTGAAAACATAAATGGATTGGTTGATGTTCGTTAGGCATTACCCAGTGATGAAAATTTTAGTAATCTGAGTGACATGCCTGAATTTACAGCCGAAATATCGATGCTCCCTCCTGCAATGCCATTTTTGATTGTGTTTGTGGCTCTGTGCTGTGCTAGTGGATAGCATTTCTGAGGGATTTGTTTTTTTTCTAAATCTATGTGAGTACTTGCTTTCTTCTCTAGTGCTGGAATTGTTTCCTTGATGCCAGATATATATTTTGTCCCGGCCCCAAGAATTACATCATTGAGTAACAATTTTGGTCCCTGTGAGACCTCACGCGCTGAAAGTTGGGGGAAACGGGCTCTGCTAGGGTTTAGCAGATTGAGATTTTGGGTTTTCAGGGTTTCAAGCTCCTCTTTTTCTAGGGTTCCCACAATCAGCGATTCAGGAGAGTTTGGGTCGAGATGCGGGTCGGAAGTTTGTTCGGATAAGGCATGGCTTCTAGTGTTGCTGTACCGTACTCACATCGATGCCATGGGTGCTGTATCTCTCCATGTGTAGGACCATTACCCAGTCAATAGCAAGCTCAAGATCAGAGTCATTTTCCTGCTCTGCCAAATCTTGATATGCCTAAGGTAACATTGGACCAGGTACGTCTCCTCCACCTTTCATCTTATACTATTTATCTTTTATCTTATCTTCAGGATTTTTCGATTATGTTGTTCAATGCTATCATGACGGATTCAGAGGGTAGCACCTCGATGAAATTTTCTCTTGAATCATTATGAAAATACTCTCATGGAATAGCCGTGGTAGTGCCTGGGACGGCTTTGTGGCACAAACTCGTTTCTATGTTTCATGCGTTGATGTCGATGTTCTCTGTATTCTGGACACCAGAGCTCCTTTCGATTCGATTTCAAATAAACTGAAGAACCTTCCTTTTGATAAATCTTATGGTATTGCAGCCTCAGGGCAATGTGGTGGTTTGACAGTTCTTTGGAAATCAAAGGTTGTTAAAATTGATGTGATTGAACCTCATGATAGGTTTATTCATTGTCTGATTAAGGATCTAGTTGCTTCAAAATCTTTTTATGCAACGTTTGTCTATGCCTACCCTCAAAAAGATAGGCAGGCTGCTTTTTGGAGTGTTGTGGCTCAATTACAACCTGCAAACGAGGAAGGTTGGGTCCTTATTGGTGACGTTAATACCATTACTACTCTCGATGAAAAGCTTGGTGGAAACCAAGTTGTTGCTCAATATATGGTGAACTTCTGCGATTTTTTAAACAACTCAATTTATATTCTCTCAAGGCAACTGACTTGCCTTACACTTGGACAAATAAACATGAGGATGACACTCTTATGTTTGACAGGCTTGATAGAGCCTGTGTCAATGCAAGCTTGCTCAATGAGTGTCCCGATCTGAGTCTAGAGAATCTTCCAATCATAGGCTCAGATCATGGACCTATTTGTCTTACCCTAAATGTTGCTAGAAAGAAAATTGTTCAAAGTTTTAAATTCGAAGCAGTTTGGTTATCTCACAAGGATTTCAAGCCCTTGGTGGATCATTTTTGGAAACAGAACTTAAATGCTAACCCTCTCTTGAATTTTGTTACAATTGCAGGGCAATTTGCTAACCAAGCCAAGGCTTGGAAAAAGAATGTTTTTGGAAACCTACCTTTTCAGGAAGCTTGAAGACTTGCATGAAAGAAGTATTTGTATACAACAACAGTTGATGCTCTCTCCCTTGTCTCCCTATCTAAGGGAGCAGGACTTGAGGATTTGAGATGACCTCGCAAAGCTTTACAGAGAAGAGGAACTCTTCTGGGCTCAGAGAGCAAAGGCTAATTGGCTCAATTTAGGTGACAGGAACACAAGATTTTTCCAAACACAGGCCAATATTAGAAAGAAATCAAATCATATTTCCAAAATCAAGGACAATGCAGGCAACTGGGCCACTTCTGAACAGGATATTGCAGATGTTTTAGTCCAGGATGTCAAAAAACGTTTCCACATGGATAATGCTCCTAACTATAATTTTTTACATGATTTCTTATCTGTTGTAGATCCTTGTATTGATGATGCTGATAATGATCTACTTTTAAAACAGATTACAGATGATGAACTTTGGGAAGCAGTCAATGCTATTGGCGCCCTCAAAGCCCCGGGACCAGACGGTTTGCATGCATCCTTCTATCAGAATTGTTGGATGGAAATAAAAGACACGGTTATTCCCATGATCAAAGGTATCTTTAATGATAGTACCACTTTAAATCTCATTAATCACACTAATATTGCTTTGATCCCTAAGGTTGATGAACCCTCTAAAGTAAATGATTTTAGGCCAATTAGCTTATGTAATGTCTCTTACAAAATCTTAACTAAGATTCTTGTTAAGAGACTAAAACCGTTGCTCACAAAATGTATCTCCAAAAATCAGGGTGCCTTTGCACCAGGAAGGGCCATTCGGGACAATGTTCTCATTGCACATGAATTATTCTCTGACTTTCAGAGGAAGAAAGGGAGAGTGGGGAGCCTTTGCTCTTAAAGTTGATCTAGAAAATTGTAAATAAATTGACTGTCTTATTTTTGCAAAAGCTACCAGGAAAGGTGCAAGAAATATTTCAACAATCCTCAATCTTTTCGCCCAGGCTCCGGGACAAAAAATTAATTACCATAAGTCTTCTTTGTTCTTCTCTTCAAAGGTAAATTCTTCTATCAAAAATGAAATAGTTAACATTTTGAATATTCAGCAAAAATCTACAGTTGGAAAATATTTGGTTATTCATAATGCTTTATTCTGGAAAGATCCTGTGAATGCAAAAGAGCTACTTCTCAAGCTTACCAATAAGCTTGCAGGGTGGAAAAAGGGAACACTTTCAAGAGTAGGTAGACTAACTCTTATTAAGTCCAATCTTGCTCTCATGTCTAATCATGTTATGTCTTGCTTTAAATGTCCCAAAAAGCTGACCAATAAAATTGATAAACTAACTAGAGATTTCTTCTGGGATCAGACATGAAATGTCCTCATGTAGCTTGGGAACAAGTTTGTCAACCCAAGGCTGTGGGAGGTCTTAGTATTAGACCTGCAGGTTTCTTTAATAATGCAGCTTTAGCAAAGCTTGCTTGGAAAGTCATCTCTGGTGGTGTAATGACTCAACTTTTGTTTTCTTTTGGTTATATATACACACACACTTACATGGTTATATAAATATATAGGTATTTTTATTTAGTGGTTTATTTTTCTTTCTAGTAAAGATGAGTAATGGTTAGTTTAAGTAGCAAAAAAAAAAAAAGAGAGTTGAAAGGGAATACTGGAGGCAGTTAACTTGACTGACTTTGGAATACTTTGGTTTTGTCGACTAGTTTCCGGGAATAGGGAGAGGACAGACGATTTGGAGGAGAGGGAGAAGAACTGAAGTCTTGCGTTTGGGAGCAAGTGTTAGGTGAGTAAAACTTCTGAAATTTCTTAGTTCAATGATTACGGTTGTTCTTCTTTCCCTCTTTCATTGTTTCCAATAATCCTTAGTTGTTGTTTTTCCATTGAGGATTTCACATTCTATTGATAGGAACTTGAATTTTAGGGATGCTTGGTTGTATGGAAACTGGGTTCAGTCGGATTTTCTCTTCTTTCATAGTTTGGGTCGAATTTACTGTAATTGGTCAATTTAGCATCCTTGTTTGTCTTTAAAATCATGAATTGGTTGTACAGATTTGTTGGGCATTTTGAGTAGTATAAAATCGGCATATTGTTTGTGTAATTTGGTTGAGAATTGAGGAAGTTATGGTGATGTGAAGTTATTCTTGTCTGTTTCTTTTTCTGTTTTAAACCAAATGGATTCAAGGACTTGTCTGGTTCTTGAACTCCTCAATTGAGTATAAATCTCACATTTTATTATAGAGGGTGTCATTCTCCATCTATAGGATCAAGTATTATCTAATTTGGGTATGTTTTGAGATCATGGGGTTGTGTCAAAATTCCTGTGTGAAAACCCGATAATTAAAAGTCATTGCTACTGCTACCACTTACTGATATTGCATTTTGATGTCTAATATTAGTTTGTTTTAGTGTTGATACTATTTCCTTCTAGTGTCTTTATGCTTGCAAATTCATGTCTTAAATTCCAGTATCACAATTTGATTATAATTACTCTCTTATAAGTAGTCCGGAATGTTCCTGCAACTATATAATTACCTATCATCTTCTATTTATATATGTTCTTATCTGGAATATATGTGGAAATATGTAGAAGAGTTCTTGCATAAAGTGATACTGCGATATACTCAAATCTTAGGGATTTAATAATCAATTTTGTGTGATTGAATTGGTTTTCTTATACCTGCATATGTGAAGGTAGCAGTAACAAGTTGTTAGTAAATTAGAGTTATATTATTGTGGAGCCAAATGGTTAAAGGATTGGATACTTTTAAGTTTCTTGTAGTATGGGTGTGACTGATCCCATAGCGAGCAAGCAGAAAACAAGGGGAGTCTCTGGGGTGAAAAACCTCATTACAGTTAGTGCACTAGTCTGTCATTGTCAATTCAGTATTATTTTGTGCGGTCTGGTTCAACATGGTGAGTCTGATTTGTGTTAGAGCAGTGCCCTACCTGGTGAGTTTGATCCATGTGGGTGTTATAGATGAGGAGTCATTGTGTATTCTTAAATCGAATTGTGTAATGCTGCAAGGTTGGTCATTTGTCTTGAGTTTGTATATGTGTAGATCAGGGTGGTACCTCATCATTGCTTTGTAGGAGACGTACTGGATGTTATAACTGTTGTCTCATGAAAATTTTATTTTATAGAGTTGTTTGTTATCAAAAACCTGTGAAATGCTATTTTATTCTTGTCCAAGTATTACATCAATGTGTAGAATAAAGTGGTATATCATCTCTATATATTGTTTAGTACGAGACTTACTGTGTGTTATCATTAGTAGTCTTATGTATTGTTATTTTAAAAGTTGTTCAACATACACTCTTATGAAATATTTTCCTGTATTACTTAAAGTAATTTATCAGTGCATAATAGTCTCTTGTGTAGTTTTGGTCATACAAGCTTCATAAGCTTACCGGGTTTTCTTTTCTTTTGTGAACCCGGTACACCATATTATGGCGTAGGGAGTGTCTTTGCAGGGAGTTAGTCTTGAAGGTTAACAAGAGGCATTCAGGAGTAGTAATTGACGTCTGAGTGACATGATTCTTATGTAAATTCCTAGATTTAAATTTGCACTTTCGCTTTATGGTTTAGAGTTTGATATCATACCTTCAATATGGTTGTAAGGTTTATGATTTTAATTTTTACTTTCTGGCATTCGTGAATAATTAATTATTCCTTTGCATTGGATAATCTTCCGATTCACATTCAAATTCATTGCTTTTGATAATTTGTTTCAAAGGGTAAAATTTGGGATGTGATAGTGGTCTCAAATTGTAGGAAAAAGTACTTATGTAAAGTTTCTTTTTTCCAGGCAAAGAAAAAGCAGAGAAACTCTACTGCTTGGAATGGAGTGTTGGAGTCTAGAGACTTAATTATGAAAGGCATGAGATGGATTGTTGGCAATGGTAAGCTAATTAAGTTTTGGACTTTCAATTGGGTATTTGATTACCCCTTGAAGAAGTCAGCACCAAGTCTTTCACTGACTCTTTCAAGTGGTCGGAGACCTAAGAGAGCGTAGTCCAGAAATTTGTGTTAGCTCTTCACTAATCCTGAAGAAATTTAAGATTTAATCTCTAGCACTTTGCACGCAGACATTGAGATGATATGGAATAGATTCAAATATTAAAGCTTAGGATATATTGACTCTGAAGAAATATGACCTGGGGACTGTTTTAAACAGATACACGAATTTCTTTTTGTTAACCCGCAGCATCGCGTGAGGAACTTATCTAGTAATTTTTGTGATATAAGATCATTGCATGTCCAAAGAAGAGTCACTAGGTTCTGTTCAAAGAACAGTTAAACCATGCAAACTTTCGGTAAAGTTCATCAGTTTATCTTTGATTTTTATGTCGCCTTTGATTTATATGCTGCCTGCAATGAGTTAAGAATTTCTCAATTCAGATTATACAAGGACTTCGATTTCTCTCTACTTAATAGAGAGTAAATTTACAGGGATATTGGCGTAGATCTCAATTTTATGCAATTTTTAGTAATCTGAGGGAGAGACATGCCTTGAATTTCTAAGGTTCAACTTATTTTTTTATTGTTTTATTTTTATTTTTATATTTTAGGAATATGAATATGGAATATGGGCAAATTGGTATTCGCAGTGGTGGGGTTTGTCTCTGGGATTGTTTCTCTTGTTAGCCACTAGAAGAACAAGTCCTATAATATGTAAAAATGGTTTACCATTTGATAGGGTTTATGCTATTTTTATGAATCTATGATTAATCTGCACTAGACCATTGTCTCAGCTTGTGCACTATTGTGTTTGATTACTTTCTTAATCCAAAGCTGAAAACATAAATGGATCAGTTGATGTTCGTTAGGACTTATCCCAATGATGAAAATTTAATAATTTGAGGACATGCCTGAATTTACTGTCAAAATATTGGTACTCCCTCCTGCAAAGCTTTTGTTAGGGTGGAGCAACAATTTTTGATTGTGTTTGTGCTGTCCAGGGGGTAACCAAGTATTTCTGAGGGAGTTGTTTTTTTGTCTAAATTTATGTGATCTTGCATTCTTCTCTGGTGTTGCAATTGTTGCCTTGATACCCGAATTTACAGATATGTTGTCCCTGCCCCAAGAGCATTCTTTCCCTCTTTCATAGTTCAATGAATACTTTGGTTTTGTCGACTAGTTTCCGGGAATAGGGAGAGGACAGACGATTTGGAGGAGAGGGAGAAGAACTGAAGTTTTGCGTTTGGGAGCAAGCTCGGCTAATGAGCAAAGCATGGCTTCTCAGAAAAGCATTGCCATCCAGAAAGGCAACGCTGCTCAGCAAAGCATCCCTACCCAGAAAAGCATTGGTACCCAGCAAAATAATGCCATTGTGAAGCCCTTAGAGAACGTCTGCAATTTCTTGGCAACTGGAAAATGTGTGAAAGGTGATAGATGCCCATGCTTGCATTCTTGGTTCCATGGAGATGGTTTCTCCTTGTTGGCACAACTCCAAGACCACAAGAAGGTACTAGTGATTGTGGAAATATGTATTTTTCAGATCTGTTTTGTTCTCTATGACCTTCATGCGAAAAATTAGAAAAAGGAGGATCAAGTTAATTTGGCTATTACATTATTTTTTATAACAACCAAGGTTACAACACTATACTTTACTTTTGCCAGACTTAAAGAACAGAACTAAAATGCAAAATTTTATAATTTACGTATATGGTAGCCCAAACAAAAGCAAAATTTTATGTTCCTTCTGTTGTTTTTATTCACTTGTGTGTTTGGATAACCATAATGATGATTGATGAGATGTGTGTCAACAGACGGTCACTGGTATTGTGCTTCCTGAAGGATCTAGCAAGCTCTATTCAACCAGTAAAGATGGAACACTTAGAGTTTGGGACTGCCATACTGGTCATTGTGGCAGTGTACTTAATCTTGGTGGTGAAGCAGGTTGTTTATTTAGCAAGGGTCCATGGGTTTTCGCAGGTGCCCCAAATGTTGTTGAGGTATTGAGCATTTTCATCTAATTGTCCTGCTGTAATACTTTTTATGTATATTGAGCAGTTTAATATTAACTTTATTGTGCTCGATGCTGCAGGCATGGAACATTCAGACAAATGCTGAGTTTAGCCTAAGTGCACCTGCTGGGCAAGTGCATGCCACGGAGGTTGGTAATGAAATGCTCTTTGCTGGGACACAGGTAAAGAGCCCAACAGTTCTCCAAGTTACCTTATCTCTTACGCATTGGATGTTTAAGGATGCGTCTTCATCCATTCTATACTTGGTGCATTTGTTTAAACTCATTTATCTGTTCTTGTAAAACTGCAGGAAGGCATTATAGTGGTGTGGACAGATGGTCCTGAGGATAATCCATTTCAGCTTGCTGCACCACTGGAAGGCCACACTGGTGCTGTGTTATGCTTAAAAGTTGAAGCCGACAGGCTTTACTCGGGTTCTGTGGACCATACTATAAGGGTAAGTTTGTGACACATTATATTTTAATTTAGTTGATTTTCTCTGGTACAAAAAAGAAAAGAAAAAAAAAGTGAAATTCATATGATCTGATTTACAAGTGCTTGTATATTCAATTTGTACTTGGATCACTTATCATTGACATCATTTTGTGTCAGGTGTGGGCACTTAATACTCTTCAGTGTATTATGACACTAGATACGCATTCTGATGCTGTGACGTCTCTTATTTGCTGGGGTCAGTTTCTGATCTCATGCTCGCTGGACTGCACAATAAAAGTCTGGGCTGAGAAAGGCGGCAACTTGGTAATGATTATTGAATATGTTTTTAAAGGACATGGATACGTCAAACCATTCCGTTTATGTCAATGCATAGCTGCTGCATTCATACCGCTGCAGAGATCTTTGCGACAGCAGTTCTCAGTCAGATTACTTGGATCAGGAAGGTTACTTTTTTTTCATTTGTGTACCTGTAAGGTTTTGACCTCATTTCGATTTCAGGGAAAATAATCTGTGCTAAACTAATTCTTCAATTTCTTTGTAATTGATATGTAGTAATCGGGGATTACACTGATGCATGTTTGTTTTGTTTGAGGTTTTCAAGTAATCGGGTCAGACTGTTATTGTTTGTTGCATTTGGACTGCGACAGAGGAGGGCCTGGGTTGTTCTCCATGAAATTGTGAAGGCAATTTTTTTTATCCCTTTCGGTTCAATAAAATGGAAATTGGGTTTCTTTACTTGGTATAACATGGGTTTCTTTCAATTGTCTAAAGTTTTACTTTTGGTTGCACAGTTTTACCCCCAAAATCCAGAAATAAATTGAAGTCAGTTGATCTTGCTGACCTAACTGTAACTCCCACTACTCTCTCTTTATTTTGCAGGTTCATAGGAGATCACGACAATCAGGTAATGAATTTTCTGCTGTATTTTGGGAGGATTTATGATGTCTTAAGTATTCCCATACATGTTTTATGATGTTTTATGTATTCCCATACATGTTTCATCATATATCTATTAGCAAAAATAACTTGCTGCTTACCGCAGATCATGAAGGCACTGGAAGAAGGAAAAAAAAAAGGGTACAGAAGGTGCCATGGTAGAAGATCAGAAATTTTGCATCTCTGTGCACTATCAGTGTGTCAAAGAAGAGGTCAACACATTCCTTGATTTAAAATTACTATTCTTTGTTAATCATCAAATTGGTCCAACTTAGGCTAAAGCAAACTACTTATATATGCTTATGCACAAGGTAGTTTTTTTTCCCCAATGTTCTTAGAGAGAGAGTTTAATCTTAGAATTTTATCAGCTTTAATTAGAAAGATCAAGAGTTTGGCTTGCCCTGTGCTCAAAATGCAATGAGATTTTATATGTGATACGTCCCAGTTATATATTTATATTTAACATTTAACTATTTTTTGTCGCACTGTTTTCCCCAATATTCTTAGAGAGAGAGAGTTTAATCTTAGAATTTTATCAGCTTTAATTAGAAAGATCAAGAGTTTGGCTTGCCCTGTGCTCAAAATGCAATGAGATTTTATATGTGATACGTCCCAGTTATATATTTATATTTAACATTTAACTATTTTTTGTCGCACTGTTTTCCCCAATGTTCTTAGAGAGAGAGAGAGTTTAATCTTAGAATTTTATCAGCTTTAATTAGAAAGATCAAGAGTTTGGCTTGCCCTGTGCTCAAAATGCAATGAGATTTTATATGTGATACGTCCCAGTTATATATTTATATTTAACATTTAACTATTTTTTGTCGCACTGTTTTCCTGTTCAAACCACTGTTAAAGAAACTGTTTATAAAGAACTTTGTTGGGTCGGGCCTGCATCTGCTGCCTGTCTCTCTAGACTCTTCTCCCATTCTCTGCCGCTCAATGGATATCAATCTGTCTGTGCATTTTTGAAATATCAGAACTATATTGAAGGACTGAATTCCAAGGTTTAGTGCCTTTTGCTCTGTTTTACTTTAGCTCTTTTGGTGCCTACTATGTGTATATATATTTAGTTGTGTATATATATATATATATTGATTGAAGTTAGTTCATTAGATAGCTTTGCGCACAGGCTTCTATAGTTTGATTTATTAATGTTATGATATTGATGGACAAACCTATTATATTTGAAGTTTCAACATCTATTGCTTACATGGTTATGTTGGGTTTCCAATGGGAACTTGGAGATGGCTTTCCCAATTTCAGAGATTGATTTTAGTAGCACAGTAAATAGAGTATTATTAACAATGGGTTTGGTATCTGTTTGGGTCTCAGTTGTGTGATTGTGATTTGTTGGCAGATGATGAATCACCTAGCAGTTTCCAGATTTTCTACTATAGGTGATTTTTATTTTTTTTGGTCTGGTATCTGTTTTAGTCTCAGTTGTGTGAATGTGATTTGTTGCTGATGATAATTACCTTCCCTATCGTTATTTTCCTTAATCAAAATGCCACACTACTGGGATGAAGGAGCTTACGCCATCCAAGAAGCTCAGCATTTTCATCTGGATTAAATTCCGGTTGCTGGCTTATCTCTATCTTCTTTCTGTTTTTTTATTGCTTCTGCTGGCAATCTGGACTGTAACCTTAATTTGCTTAATTTTGATTTTCAGGCTAATAGGACTGATGTAGAGGATTAACCTCCTGCCTCTTAAATTCCTTCTTTCATCTGGTGTTGTCAAGGTGAGATCCCGCCATGTAATATATGAAATTGAATTCAGCTAGTTGTTCTTAAACCCCCTTTTTGTATTTCATACCCCTTGGCAGCTCGATTGGAGAAACAATTTAACACAGAGATCAATCTTCTTTCTGACCTCCACCCTACAATTGTTATAAAGGTAGCTGAATTTTCTTGCCCCAACTATATTCTTTCATTAGTTTGTTTAGCTTTCTTTTAGAATTATGCTTCTGGCTGACAAATTTTTATATTGTGGTCAATGAATTATAGACGTTCGTTCTTTGGCTTTCATTAGAAAGGTAATCTCATTTTTATTTCTGTACTAGAGAGGAGGTTGGTGAAGAAGCCGCAGAAATGTAAAGATGGTAGGGTTTGACGCCTGGAGCTTGGGGTCATTCACTTACTTTTGTGCGTCATTCACTTCAATAGATTCTGGTGTCCGTGCTTTTACATTGTAGAGAGAAATATGGTTTTCGGAGGCTCGTGTTTCAGGTTCAATCGGTCTCGAAGCGCCGGTGACTGAGTTCTTTGGCTTGACATCATCGATCTAACGTCAAACTACACATGCTCGAATCCAAGTCTAAAACTAACATCAGGAAATAAATATCATATTCATGCACTGATTAAATTGTAAAATTCAAGAAAACAAAATACTTCACCAACCTTAATATTGAAATGCTGGGCAAATCATATTAGGTATGAGATTGAGAGAAATATGAGAAATTTTGAAGAGAAATAGGTTTGCATTTGTTTTAAGTTTTGACACTTACAATATGTAGATTTCTTCCTTTGTTTGTTTTGTTATAGTATCCATCTCTCAATTCACTGTGTTAATTGAAGGTATATAGACAGACAATGATGGCATATACAAACCCAGCATTAAGAACAAGCGTGTGGCCAATTCGCTGAATGGCAATGGAAAGGCGGGCCTTGGAATATGGCATTTTGAAAATCTGCTTGAGAATGTCGGCGGGAGCAATTACATCAATCTCATCTCCATAGTCGACCAACCCAGAAACGGCAAGGGCCTCGGATTTCCGAGCGAGATTTGATTCCGAAAATTCAAGTTGGGAATGGTAGGGGGTATCGAGAAGGGGAGGGGTGTTGAGGTCAGTCTCAGTGGGGAGCATGCGATAACGAGGAGGAGCTGTAGTAACGGAGGAGGGGGGAGGCTTGGAGGTGGAGGAGGGAACAAGAGCGGTATGAAAGGGTTTGTCGGTGGGAACAGGGATGGTGCCGCACAGGAACCCTACCGGCTTTGGCCTCTATTTCTAATTTCCCCACACATCGTAGCTCTCGCGACCCTGATTTCTCCATAATCTGATATCAACCTTTTTCTGTGAATTCAAACAAGCGTAAGAGGGACTTGGGGACTCGGGTGGTTTGAGTGAGATAGTTGCAGAGAACAGAGACTTGTGATGACTTGTGATTTATGTGTGCAGTGCTGACTGTGTAATTTCAATGGATTGGAGATGGTCGCTTGATTTCATGTAAGACGTGGCCCTTTCGCTCTCTCTGTTTCATTTAAATCTTATATGAATCTGAGCATGCATGAAATAATTGGGTTCGATTGCCTTGATACTCTGGTGGTGACTTCGGTGGTGCCCAGTTTGAAAAGAGAGACTTGTTTCACTTATCACATAAATGGTTAGGGTTTCATCTGTTGTTGTCATCGCCCCTTGTTGTTGCCTTCGATTAATATGCTACCTTCTGTTGTATTTATGAGTTGCCTCCGATTTATGAGTTACCTTTGATAGATATATATTGCCCTCACGTTATGAGTTGCCTTCGATGTGTCCAGTTCATGATTCTGTTTGCCTTGAAACTTCATGTTCTTTCTTGCAGTTAGAAAGTAGGGACTGATCCCTACAAAAAATGGTATGAAGAGAAATTGTCGGAAAGAGAGATTATTGTTGCCTCTGTGATTGTTACCTTTCAAAGTTCATGAATAGCGAATCTGACCTGTGATGTACAGTAGATGGAACGCTCTACTGATATGCTAGTTGATGAAAAGACGGTTCAAATCTCGAAAAATGATTTCTTATTGAATATCGATTTTGAATTCTGTTTTTGAATTTGAACGATTTTCATTTTATGTGAGGGTTCATCCTTCTGCACATTTAGGATTTAGGTCAGAGAGTTGAATTCACATTTTTTAATTTCTAGCTTTTGTTTATGGAATTTGTAATTTGGATTGGATTCTACACTAGATTTTCAGTCTTGATTTGAAATCAATACTTTTGCTGTGTGTTTTAATTTCTGCTAATTTTATTCAATTGGGTTATGGATGATAGTGGGATGTATCATCTGATTACTCATCTTTAATGATATACATGTTGCATTTTAACTAGGTAGATGAATCTGTCTGCACAAGAACTCCTATGATCTTAATTGGCATACCACGAGCTCAGTTCGTACTATTCCTGTTCTAAATGCTGAATCTTTATTGGCTGAGTTAGCTAATGAAATTATGGGGATTCAAGGTAGCCAAGAAGTGGTAAAAGTGCATATTTTCACTTGATTTCTCGTAACTTGGAAATTTTGTCAACTTATCCCTTTATTTCTGGCAGCTGCAACGACACTTCTAGCTTGATGTTCTTCTGACTTGATACTGGAGCTTTGAGATCGAAGAACTGAATCACATGATCTTATAATTTTGACAAGTCAAAAACTAAAATAGTACCAAAGTGAGTATTTACAATTCATTGTGTGTTTTGTTCTTTCTAAATTTTTTATTTCTATTCTTTATCGAGCATCTCACTTAAATGTTAACATATCAACCGAGGCAGTTAGGGAGGGCGACATATATGAAATCTTTGGTGAAGATAACCATCATGGATTCAGACATACTCGATCCCACATGTGACATTGTAAAGACCACTGTTTAGGATTAATCTGCACTATGACAACTATGTTGTCATAATTGCAATCTAAACATGAGTTTCTTTTGAGTTTCAGGATAAAATGTTCTATTGGAAAGCCACTCTGACCTGGTTTGTTGCTGAACAAGGATGGTGGTACATTGCCTTAAATGCACAAAGCAATGAGAGAAAATCCGGTAATGAATTACATTTGTCAAGCGCAGGAACTGTATACAGGTGACACACTACCATAATTCTTTGAAACAGTAACCTGCTGCCTATTCACCTCTGTATCACTTTACCTTCCATATTGTTGTTGTTTCATCAAAGTTCACGCATTCATTACAATTGCATTGTGAAATTCACAAGCACAAAGCTACTCAATGAATTAACTTGAAATATATATGGGTGTTGATTCTCAATAATGCACACGAATCATATAATTAAAAGGAAAACATCACTAATTAAAAGGAAAATACATCGTAAGGAAAATACAGTTTCTGGCTTGGTGTTTTGCTTATTAGTATGATATAATAAAAGAAAACCGATCATGCTGCTTTGTTACATCGAGTTCTTTACGCTTCAACTCCTGTACTTAGTCATATGGTTCACATTAGTAAAACTTGGCACGGCATTTTCAGGAGATGAGAAAACCCTTTGGCAACAATATTGTGTTAGTTTTGCTCAACTGTTAAAATAAGCCTATAGTTACCGATTGATCTTATGGCTTATGTATTTTTCTTTATATGCTTTGCTTTATGTACAGCTGTTGTTACCAAAACAGACTAAATAAGTGTTCTGAATATGACTGACATAAAATTATACTCAAGAGTTGTCAAGTGCTCTATGTCAATCTGGAGATAAATTAGTTATTGTGGAATTCTACAAAAGGCGTTGTTTATGGATTTTGGGCAATGGAAGAACTCTATGCAGTAGAGATTCTATTTGGGAGGCCTTGGTTCTGGGTGCCAAAGGTTGTGAATGCTTCTTCAATGCTGATCAAGACAAGGATTTGGTCAAGGCCATGTTATGCATGAAGAAAGAACTAGACCATTTGATAATTTTCTCAATGCTGGCATCAAAAATTGCAAAATGCTGGATGGAAGGTAAAGGACTTGACTTGGTGTTATTTGTTTTTTTTTCCTCTAATTTCTAAGGAGTTCATATAATTGCACATGGTACATATATATATATATATATATATATTTTTTTTTTTTTGAATTGGATTATTTGGGTTATACATAGGTGCTTTATAATGCTAATGTTTTGAAGTTACTAAAGAAACTGATGTCAACCTTCTTGAAGAAGTCAGCACCAAGTCTTTAACTGACTCTTTCAAGTGGTCGGAGACCTAAGAGAGCGTAGTCCAGAAATTTGTGTTAGCTCTTCACTAATCCTGAAGAAATTTAAGATTTAATCTCTAGCACTTTGCACGCAGACATTGAGATGATATGGAATAGATTCAAATATTAAAGCTTAGGATATATTGACTCTGAAGAAATATGACCTGGGGACTGTTTTAAACAGATACACGAATTTCTTTTTGTTAACCCGCAGCATCGCGTGAGGAACTTATCTAGTAATTTTTGTGATATAAGATCATTGCATGTCCAAAGAAGAGTCACTAGGTTCTGTTCAAAGAACAGTTAAACCATGCTAACTTTCGGTAAAGTTCGTCAGTTTATCTTTGATTTTTATGTCGCCTTTGATTTATATGCTGCCTGCAATGAGTTAAGAATTTCTCAATTCAGATTATACAAGTACTTCGATTTCTCTCTGCTTAATAGAGAGTAAATTTACAGGGATATTGGCGTAGATCTCAATTTTATGCAATTTTTAGTAATCTGAGGGAGAGACATGCCTTGAATTTCTAAGGTTCAACTTATTTTTTTATTGTTTTATTTTTATTTTTATATTTTAGGAATATGAATATAGAATATGGGCAAATTGGTATTCGCAGTGGTGGGGTTTGTCTCTGGGATTGTTTCTCTTGTTAGCCACTAGAAGAACAAGTCCTATAATATGTAAGAATGGTTTACCATTTGATAGGGTTTATGCTATTTTTATGAATCTGTGATTAATCTGCACTAGACCATTGTCTCAGCTTGTGCACTATTGTGTTTGATTACTGTCTTAATCCAAAGCTGAAAACATAAATGGATCAGTTGATGTTCGTTAGGACTTATCCCAATGATGAAAATTTAGTAATTTGAGGACATGCCTGAATTTACTGTCAAAATATTGGTACTCCCTCCTGCAAAGCTTTTGTTAGGGTGGAGCAACAATTTTTGATTGTGTTTGTGCTGTCCAGGGGGTAACCAAGTATTTCTGAGGGAGTTGTTTTTTTGTCTAAATTTATGTGATCTTGCATTCTTCTCTGGTGTTGCAATTGTTGCCTTGATACCCGAATTTCCAGATATGTTGTCCCTGCCCCAAGAGCATTCTTTTCTGGTGTTGCAATTGTTGCTTGATACCCGAATTTACAGATATGTTGTCCCTGCCCCAAGAATTAAATGATGGAATTACATCATTGAGTAATAACTGGTCCCTAAAAATAATTGGTCCCTGAAAATAAGGTTAATTGACCTGTCTCCGAGATTGTTGCCTCAAAATTTAATGATTCTTCTAGTTTGAAATGTGACCTGGTAACCATTTTGATCATTCCAGCCCCATGTGTTTTGTTGCCTTGTATTTCTTGTTGCCTTGGGGATGAAACCTCTGAGATTTTTGCCTTGAAAGTTCATGATTGTGCAATTTTGAATCTTTAGCGGGTATGTAACTATTCTGACCATTCTGGCTATGTGCCTAGTTGTCTTGTATTTCTTGGTACCTTGGGAATGAGACCTCTAAGATTGTTGCCGCAAAAGTTCATGAATTTGCAATTTTGAAACTTGAGTTGGTACCGAACCATTCTGACCATTCCAGCTCATGTGCCTTGTTGCCTTGGGGATGAAACCTCTGAGTTGTTGCCTCGAAAGTACATGATTGTTGCCTTGTGGATGAACATTTGGTGTTGGTGAAAGATGTTTTGTGTTCTCCCTTTCTTGGTAAATTTTTATTATATAACAAATTAAAGGTGCTGTACATTCTTCTTTTAATCAATGATGCAAATAGGCTCCAGAGTTCAGGGGATCACTCTACTGTTTATGTAGTAGATTAGATAAATGAATAATGCTTTTGTTAGATAGTCCTTCACGTTACAGCTTTGGTCTGTTGTGATGGACTCCACTGATTTATGGAAAAAATAAACCACCTTAATGTGGATGAAAATGCAGTAGGGCGCAAAAGAAAAACAAATGCATGCAATGCCTGCAGTTTATTAGTTGCCTTCGATTTATGAGTTTCCTTGGATTAATATGTTGCCTTATATTTTTACGTTGCCTTCTATTTTTAAATTTTTTTCAAGTCATGTAATCTGAGTAAGAGTTATAAGTTGCCTTCTGTTTGTCTAAACTTATAGAGAGAAATTATATGATTACAGAGTGACAACTGAGTCAATTGTCCCTTAAAAACAAGAGAATCTAACTTTAGAGGTTGTTATTAGAGAGATGCAATGTTTCTAAAGCTGTGAGCTAGGAAAGACTAGCCAGGATTGCTCCGGTAAAAAGGTCATGTTGTACACTTTTGATCAATCTGCAAAGATGTTGACATCCTTGGAAGGTCACCACTCCAAGTGATTTTGCCCAACTTGAGAATGATGGAGGCAACAATTCATGTTATGCTAAATGACTGATGGGCTGTCTATGATGAGCTACTTGGAAACATGAATCTTGTTCGTTAGTTGAATGGTCCCTTTTTACTGTTGGATTTTTATTCTATGAACTGAAATTGTTGGGTGTGATGTACAATAGATGGCATATACCATTGCTATGCTAGTTTATGAAAAGACACTTCATATCATGCTAAATGCATTGCTTAATAAATATCAACAGAAGCTTTGAGTTGCCTTTCTGAGTTTACTGTTATAACATGTCTTGTTGCTGCCGGCTGGATGTTCGGATTTTATATGGACCTCTTTGATTGTTGTGAGAGGTTGGTTGCCATATTTTCTTCTCTCTTATCTTGTATCATTGAATGGAAAAGTCTTGCATCTTTGGTTTCTGCCAGGTTTTTCTCACTTGGCATGTGATTAAGTTAACATATAATTTATAAGATCATTGCACGTCCAAAGAAGAGTCGTCCATAGGTTCTGTTTCGAGGAGAGAAATTAAACTATGAGAAACTTAAACATTCTGCTAACTTTTTCTCATTTCAGATTATACGTTGCCTTTGATTTGTCTCTACTAAATTTACAGGGATACTGGGGTATATCCCAATGTTGCAAATTTTAGTAATCTGAGGGAGAGAAAAGAGGCAAATTGGTAATTGCGGTGGTGGAGTTCGTCTCGTGTTTGCCACTAGAAGGATAAAATGTAAGAATGGTTTTACCATTTGATAGGGTTTACACTCTTTTTATGAATATGTGATTAATCTGCATTAGACCATTTGTCTCTACGTGCGCACTATTGTGTTTGATTACAGTCTTAATCCAAAGCTGAAAACATAAATGGATTGGTTGATGTTCGTTAGGCATTACCCAGTGATGAAAATTTTAGTAATCTGAGTGACATGCCTGAATTTACAGTCGAAATATCGATGCTCCCTCCTGCAATGCCATTTTTGATTGTGTTTGTGGCTCTGTGCTGTGCTAGTGGATAGCATTTCTGAGGGATTTGTTTGTTTTCTAAATCTATGTGAGTACTTGCTTTCTTCTCTGGTGCTGGAATTGTTGCCTTGATGCCAGATATATATTTTGTCCCGGCCCCAAGAATTACATCATTGAGTAACAATTTTGGTCCCTGTGAGACCTCACGCGCTGAAAGTTGGGGGAAACGGGCTCTGCTAGGGTTTAGCAGATTGGGATTTTGGGTTTTCAGGGTTTCAAGCTCCTCTTTTTCTAGGGTTCCCACAATCAGCGATCAGGGAGAGTTTGGGTCGAGATGCGGGTCGGAAGTTTGTTCGGATAAGGCATGGCTTCTAGTGTTGCTGTACCGTACTCACATCGATGCCATGGGTGCTGTATCTCTCCATGGGTAGGACCATTACCCAGTCAATAGCAAGCTCAAGATCGGAGTCTTGTTCCTGCTCTGCCAAATCTTGATATGCCTAAGGTAACATTGGACCAGGTACGTCTCCTCCACCTTTCATCTTATACTATTTATCTTTTATCTTATCTTCAGGATTTTTCGATTGTGTTGTTCAATGCTATCATGACGGATTCAGAGGGTAGCACCTCGATGAAATTTTCTCTTGACTCATTATGAAAATACTCTCATGGAATAGCCGTGGTAGTGCCTGGGACGGCTTTGTGGCACAAACTTGTTTCTATGTTTCATGCGTTGATGTCGATGTTCTCTGTATTCTGGACACCAGAGCTCCTTTTGATTCGATTTCAAATAAACTGAAGAACCTTCCTTTTGATAAATCTTATGGTATTGCAGCCTCAGGGCAATGTGGTGGTTTGACAGTTCTTTGGAAATCAATGGTTGTTAAAATTGATGTGATTGAACCTCATGATAGGTTTATTCATTGTCTGATTAAGGATCTAGTTACTTCAAAATCTTTTTATGCATCGTTTGTCTATGCCTACCCTCAAAAAGATAGGCAGGCTGCTTTTTGGAGTGTTGTGGCTCAATTACAACCTGCAAACGAGGAAGGTTGGGTCCTTATTGGTGACGTTAATACCATTACTACTCTCGATGAAAAGCTTGGTGGAAACCAAGTTGTTGCTCAATATATGGTGAACTTCTACGATTTTTTAAACAACTCAATTTATATTCTCTCAAGGCAACTGACTTGCCTTACACTTGGACAAATAAACATGAGGATGACACTCTTATGTTTGACAGGCTTGATAGAGCCTGTGTCAATGCAAGCTTGCTCAATGAGTGTCCCGATCTGAGTCTAGAGAATCTTCCAATCATAGGCTCAGATCATGGACCTATTTGTCTTACCCTAAATGTTGCTAGAAAGAAAATTGTTCAAAGTTTTAAATTCGAAGCAGTTTGGTTATCTCATCAGGATTTCAAGCCCTTGGTGGATCATTTTTGGAAACAGAACTTAAATGCTAACCCTCTCTTGAATTTTGTTACAATTGCAGGGCAATTTGCTAACCAAGCCAAGGCTTGGAAAAAGAATGTTTTTGGAAACCTACCTTTTCAGGAAGCTTGAAGACTTGCATGAAAGAAGTATTTGTATACAACAACAGTTGATGCTCTCTCCCTTGTCTCCCTATCTAAGGGAGCAGGACTTGAGGATTTGAGATGACCTCGCAAAGCTTTACAGAGAAGAGGAACTCTTCTGGGCTCAGAGAGCAAAGGCTAATTGGCTCAATTTAGGTGACAGGAACACAAGATTTTTCCAAACACAGGCCAATATTAGAAAGAAATCAAATCATATTTCCAAAATCAAGGACAATGCAGGCAACTGGGCCACTTCTGAACAGGATATTGCAGATGTTTTAGTCCAGGATGTCAAAAAACGTTTCCACATGGATAATGCTCCTAACTATAATTTTTTACATGATTTCTTATCTGTTGTAGATCCTTGTATTGATGATGCTGATAATGATCTACTTTTAAAACAGATTACAGATGATGAACTTTGGGAAGCAGTCAATGCTATTGGCGCCCTCAAAGCCCCGGGACCAGACGGTTTGCATGCATCCTTCTATCAGAATTGTTGGATGGAAATAAAAGACACGGTTATTCCCATGATCAAAGGTATCTTTAATGATAGTACCACTTTAAATCTCATTAATCACACTAATATTGCTTTGATCCCTAAGGTTGATGAACCCTCTAAAGTAAATGATTTTAGGCCAATTAGCTTATGTAATGTCTCTTACAAAATCTTAACTAAGATTCTTGTTAAGAGACTAAAACCGTTGCTCACAAAATGTATCTCCAAAAATCAGGGTGCCTTTGCACCAGGAAGGGCCATTCGGGACAATGTTCTCATTGCACATGAATTATTCTCTGACTTTCAGAGGAAGAAAGGGAGAGTGGGGAGCCTTTGCTCTTAAAGTTGATCTAGAAAATTGTAAATAAATTGACTGTCTTATTTTTGCAAAAGCTACCAGGAAAGGTGCAAGAAATATTTCAACAATCCTCAATCTTTTCGCCCAGGCTCCGGGACAAAAAATTAATTACCATAAGTCTTCTTTGTTCTTCTCTTCAAAGGTAAATTCTTCTATTAAAAATGAAATAGTTAACATTTTGAATATTCAGCAAAAATCTACAGTTGGAAAATATTTGGTTATTCATAATGCTTTATTCTGGAAAGATCCTGTGAATGCAAAAGAGCTACTTCTCAAGCTTACCAATAAGCTTGCAGGGTGGAAAAAGGGAACACTTTCAAGAGCAGGTAGACTAACTCTTATTAAGTCCAATCTTGCTCTCATGTCTAATCATGTTATGTCTTGCTTTAAATGTCCCAAAAAGCTGACCAATAAAATTGATAAACTAACTAGAGATTTCTTCTGGGATCAGACATGAAATGTCCTCATGTAGCTTGGGAACAAGTTTGTCAACCCAAGGCTGTGGGAGGTCTTAGTATTAGACCTGCAGGTTTCTTTAATAATGCAGCTTTAGCAAAGCTTGCTTGGAAAGTCATCTCTGTTGGTGTAATGACTCAACTTTTGTTTTCTTTTGGTTATATACACACACACACTTACATGGTTATATAAATATATAGGTATTTTTATTTAGTGGTTTATTTTTCTTTCTAGTAAAGATGAGTAATGGTTAGTTTAAGTAACAAAAAAAAAAAAGAGAGTTGAAAGGGAATACTGGAGGCAGTTAACTTGACTGACTTTGGAATACTTTGGTTTTGTCGACTAGTTTCCGGGAATAGGGAGAGGACAGACGATTTGGAGGAGAGGGAGAAGAACTGAAGTCTTGCGTTTGGGAGCAAGTGTTAGGTGAGTAAAACTTCTGAAATTTCTTAGTTCAATGATTACGGTTGTTCTTCTTTCCCTCTTTCATTGTTTCCAATAATCCTTAGTTGTTGTTTTTCCATTGAGGATTTCACATTCTATTGATAGGAACTTGAATTTTAGGGATGCTTGGTTGTATGGAAACTGGGTTCAGTCGGATTTTCTCTTCTTTCATAGTTTGGGTCGAATTTACTGTAATTGGTCAATTTAGCATCCTTGTTTGTCTTTAAAATCATGAATTGGTTGTACAGATTTGTTGGGCATTTTGAGTAGTATAAAATCGGCATATTGTTTGTGTAATTTGGTTGAGAATTGAGGAAGTTATGGTGATGTGAAGTTATTCTTGTCTGTTTCTTTTTCTGTTTTAAACCAAATGGATTCAAGGACTTGTCTGGTTCTTGTAGATCAGGGTGGTACCTCATCATTGCTTTGTAGGAGACGTACTGGATGTTATAACTGTTGTCTCATGAAAATTTTATTTTATAGAGTTGTTTGTTATCAAAAACCTGTGAAATGCTATTTTATTCTTGTCCAAGTATTACATCAATGTGTAGAATAAAGTGGTATATCATCTCTATATATTGTTTAGTACGAGACTTACTGTGTGTTATCATTAGTAGTCTTATGTATTGTTATTTTAAAAGTTGTTCAACATACACTCTTATGAAATATTTTCCTGTATTACTTAAAGTAATTTATCAGTGCATAATAGTCTCTTGTGTAGTTTTGGTCATACAAGCTTCATAAGCTTACCGGGTTTTCTTTTCTTTTGTGAACCCGGTACACCATATTATGGCGTAGGGAGTGTCTTTGCAGGGAGTTAGTCTTGAAGGTTAACAAGAGGCATTCAGGAGTAGTAATTGACGTCTGAGTGACATGATTCTTATGTAAATTCCTAGATTTAAATTTGCACTTTCGCTTTATGGTTTAGAGTTTGATATCATACCTTCAATATGGTTGTAAGGTTTATGATTTTAATTTTTACTTTCTGGCATTCGTGAATAATTAATTATTCCTTTGCATTGGATAATCTTCCGATTCACATTCAAATTCATTGCTTTTGATAATTTGTTTCAAAGGGTAAAATTTGGGATGTGATAGTGGTCTCAAATTGTAGGAAAAAGTACTTATGTAAAGTTTCTTTTTTCCAGGCAAAGAAAAAGCAGAGAAACTCTACTGCTTGGAATGGAGTGTTGGAGTCTAGAGACTTAATTATGAAAGGCATGAGATGGATTGTTGGCAATGGTAAGCTAATTAAGTTTTGGACTTTCAATTGGGTATTTGATGAGTCTGTGGCAGACTATATTTGCAATGGTATTCCTTTACCTATTTCTGAGCAAGAAGATGCTTTCATTTGGGGCCCTTCCTCCAATGGCAAATTTTCTATAAAATCTGCGACTTGGTTACAATATGATCGAGTTCACAAACATGACCAAATTGGCTTGTTAAACAAGTTATGGAAACTTGAGATTCAGCCAAAGATTAAAATGTTTGGCTGGTTACTGCTTAGAGGAAAGCTCAAAACGAGGGATAGATTGTCCAGATTCGGATTAATCAATGATAATTCTTGCCCTCTGTGCAATAATAATGATAATGAAACTGCTAACCATTTGTTTGGATATTGTGATTTCATTAAAAAGGTTTGGACCTGATCCAATGTTGTTTCCCCAATTGATTGGGAAGAAGGTTACCTTAATGTCTTTAAGGAACTCTTTGTTAACCAGCCTTATGATGCAGATTTATTTGCAAAAGTGATCACTATATGCTGGCAGGTTTGAAAAACCAGAAATGACACAGTTTTTAGAGGGGCAACATCCTAATCCCCTCTCAACTACCATGGCAGCAGCTTCAATGTCTTCAAGCTGTGTTAACCTTAACAAGAGTCCTAGTGGTGTGCAACTTCTAAACCCGAGTGCCACTATTAAGTGACAAGCACCCCTTAGTTCTTTTGTTAAAATTAACTTTGATGGTTCGGTTATGGGAGACTCGGCGGCAAGTGGGTTTGTCATTCGTGATTTTCATGGCAGGCCCATCTCTGCTGCATCTATACATGGAAGAACCTCAGTGAAAGCAAAGGAGAAAGGCTTTACTAGAGTGGAAGTGGAAGGAGATTCCAAGCTAGTAATTGAAGCGGTGAGAATGGTCGATTTGATCCGCTTTGGCGATCGATCAAGCTTGTTCAAGACATTAGAGAGTTGGCGACTAGTTTCGATTCCATTAGCTTTAAACATGTCTTTTGTGAAGCTAATTTTGTAGCGGATGTCATTGCTAATATTGTTCATTCTAGTGTTGTCCTATTACATTGGGATGATAGAGTTCCTAGCGAGTCTTGTAGAGCCTTGCTCTTTGATATTGTAAACTTGGGATGCCCTAGGGGCTTTTGCTTATACAAGTTTTTTTTTCTCTTAAAAAAAAAAAAATTTGGTCCCTAAAAATAAGGTTATCTTACCTGCCTCCAAGATTGTTAAAATTCTTAAATTAAAATATGCTACTGGGATTTGTCTAGCAAAATGCAGGTTAAAATGTCTTTCTATAAGAGATCGAGGAAGCATCAAGTCTAACATTCACTATTGAGCGAGTCCATCTGTCTATCCAACTTCTACTTGATATATAAAAACATTGATGTGCTGTAAACAGACCCTTGAACAAGTATTATACCGCGCAAATGGAGAAGCCATTCCAAAGTGTGCTGCAACACAACTTCAACATATTCTTTTAAAAGCATCAGATATATAAACAATGTCACTAGTCTGTTGTTGCAGACAAGAGTCGACTTGGACTACTACTTCTACCACATGGGGTCGTGTAAATTTCACTCATGCTGCCACACACATCACATGATTACAGCAACGAGAACCATATATTATGCATATAGAGCTTGCTCAATACGTTGGCAACAAACACATATATAAATTACAAGGCACAAATCTTTGAGACAGCAAAGCATAGATTTTTATTGTTGAGTGTCTGAGTGATGATGATGACAAACTCAACGGGAACGGGAACGGTGACTAATTAGATCGTAGTTAGAGGAGGTTCTACTGATGGACCTCGGAACATGTATGATAGATTGAGAAACTGCGCAGCTTCTTTTACAAGACGATGTGTAAAGATTGACAAATCCAAACCTGTCACTTACACTTCTTGATACCTTGGCACTCCATTGGAATATGTCAGCTTGACCATTGTTCTTGGAATATTGATCTTGTTCTTCATCTTCCTCCTTGGAACACTCCACTAAAGCGGCAACGAAAGGATCTTTGGGGAACGTACTAGTTTGCTTGGGGTTGGATGATGGCTTCTTTTTCGGAGCTTGATGAGTGGTTGTAGGAGGCAATGGGAGAATCTTCAGTGATGATGAGCTGCAATGTTCCTTCTTCTTGCAGTTCAAGCTTTGTTTCTTTGGAATTCCAGGAACATGTTCCCAGGAAAATGGGACACCAGAAATTCGAAACGGGGTGGTGGCAGGGGAATCATCACGATCAGGGACATTAAAGGAAGACACAAATAAAGGTAATGAAGAAGAAGAAGACGATGGTCTTAGGGAGGAAGTAGAAGGATGTAGCTTCATGGCTGGAAATACTGTGTTTCTGCTTGTAGTTGTTGATGAGGACTCCATACTTGAACTTGTGTTGTTGTTCCAACTCTCACTGCTGCGTTCATATTTTTTTCCTTCATCTGCTGCTGCACTCTGTCTCTCTCTTTATATATGCTACATATTCTTCTAATAGATCCCTTTCGCCATTTGACATGATAGTAACAAAAGAATTAGAATCATTACTCACTACAAGGAGAGCTAAAATCATTGTTTAATACTAACATGGACAATTAGAGAGACCCCCATATATGAAAATTAATAATGACAATGAGTAAGGAGACAGACACTGGGACAAAAATAACAGGATATGAAAGTAATAGCCCTAGTGGTTTAAATATTGAGTGGTAGTTGGGAGGAATCACATGATGGATCCTGGTTCAAATCAAATCATTTCATTGATTAGTTCATATGTAAAGCTCCCGGCCTGTTTAAAAGGAAAAGGAATAGTTATGATGAGGGTCCAGTGATTATTCAAGACTAACTAGCTTGCTTGTTTGGTTTATCTTGTGTGACTGGAAATTTAAAGGGCAACAATTGACTCAACGTATGAGCAGAAGAAGCCTCAAATTAGTTCATGGATCATCAAGTAGTCATCTATCTATCAAAATAATGGATCACGCGTAATGATAATGTTTTCTTTTCTGAAAACATATCATGAGCAATACAAAGCAAAGATATAGAGAGAGATGGCATAAGAGAGTGTGAGTCCCTACGCACTATAAGAAATCTCCTCTTAGGCGACGGAAAAAAAAATTTCCGTCGGCTAAGATCATCTCCGTCAACGGAAAAGCAACTGTCATATAAGACACCACAACCGTCACCTAAGATCTATATAGATGACGGAAAATGACTGTGGAAAACGTCCGTCAACTAAGATATTACTCTGCGACGAAACATAATTCGTCGTCTAAGTTTCGTCGACTTAGTAAATCCTAGGCGACGAATATTTTCGGTCGGTAGACTTTCATCGGCTTAGTAAATCTTAGGGGACGAAAATTGACTTTCGACACACTCCGTCGACTAAGATCTTCCTAGGCGACGACACATTTCTGTCGGTAAGGATGGTCTTAGGCGACGAACCATTTTCCGTCGGCTTAGTAGGTATAGAGTGATGAACGCTGTGCCGTCGACTAAGTAATTCTTGGGTGACGAATATTTCTTTCTTAGCCGACGATTTGTTCTATCGCCTAAGAAATGACATTATTGCCTGACACAACGTAGAACGAATATATTTTTGCTGACGCATTTTGTCTTAGGCGACGAAATATTCCGTCGGCTAAGTAAACACATCATTTATACAATTTCTGCCAGAAGAGAACACATAAGAAAGGCGTAGTTTCTCCCCCCCCCCCCCCCCACAGAATTTATCATCCGATCCAAATTTAGTTTTGGAAGCTTTTCTTCATGAATTTGATCGATCTTCAAGAGCTGTTTTTCTCCTAATTATTGGTATGTAACTATTTTAATTAATCTACTTACTTCATTTAGGCATATTTTCTGGCGACTTTACCGGTCCAATTTTGGTGGAATGTTGCTTACTTGTGAGGATAATATAATTACTGAATATGTGTGTATAAGATGTTTGTACGTATAATATTATATATATGTGTGTATATATAATATTATGTTTGTGTGTGTGTGTATATATATATATATCTTTAGCTTTTGTATGTATGATTAATAATTATGTGAATAATATGTTTATTAAATTTTCGTTTTCATGCAAAATATACAAATGATAAAAAATAAAATGATGAATCATATCATTAAGAAATATAATATTCTTATACGTACATTCATCAATATATTGTTACCTTTAGAAATTTCGTTCAAGAACTATTATGTTACGATTGTGTCTGACAAAATAGTTTTCGAATTGTCTCATATTTGGATAGTTTGGGAGCATATGACATTGAGATTCCGTTTGTTGTTGGTGCGTTTCATTTTCGGTTGTGGGTATATATATTTCGACAGGATCTTCCTTAATTTATTGTTTCTCGAGTGCATACTAGGTATAGATATTCGTGCACTTGGGGAACTGTAGGGAGATGCTGTCGAAATTTTCTCACATGTGCGAATTCAAAACGTCCAAACAACAAACGAAATCACAATATAATGTGCTTTCAAACGAGATTAGGGCCCTAACCGGAGGTATAAGGTGAAGATTATTGGGGTAGTAAACTCTCAAGTATGAAAAATTATGTTCATATATGTTCAAGTGTGGAAAATTATTGGGGGTCAGTAATTTTCTGTATTACTTGATACAACACATCCCTTCCTTGATTTTCTTCCAGTTTGATACTTGGATGTTTGTTTTACTCTTTTTCAGGTATTTTCTTTACTCTGGAATGCTTCCAGTTTTTGTTATGCTCATATATGTTCAAGTGTGAAAAATTATTGGGGGTTAGTAATTTTCCTGACCAGAGAAACCAAAGTTTCTGGATGATTGTTATTACTTAGATTCCTTTCAAGCATCTTCTAATTACATAATTGGGTAGTAAACTCTCAAGTATGAAAAATTATTGGGGGTCAGTAATTTTCCTGAATAGAGTAACCAAAGTTTACTGACCCCTAATAACCACCATGTAACAAAAAAAAACTGAAACTGACAACTAAAGAGAACTGAAATTGACAAAAAGATCAAAGGAATAGACCAACAAGCATCCTCTAATGAGGTAGTAAACTCTCAAGTATGTAAAATTATTGGGGCTCAGTAATTTTCCTGAAAAGAGCAATCAAAGTTTACTAACCTCCAATAACCACCATGTAACAAAATAAAAACTGAAACTTACAACCAAAGATAATTGAAACTGACAAAAAGATCAAAGGAATAGACCAAAATAAAAGAACAAGTTCTGACACTGAAATTCAAGATCATTCATATGTTCTTGTAGCACTACCAAAATTGTAAGGACCCACCCCGAATTTCACCCTAAAACATGAGGTAAGTTTTGCGGGGTCCCACCTTCAAGGAAAATTCACCGTATATTTGGCATAACATTCCTTGAAAATGGACAACCCTTACCTGAAAAATCCAACTTAACACTTCTATAACCAAACATCCATCCTCAACACCTGGAGCCTTTTTGCTCCCCAAGTTCATCACATCTCCCAATAAATCAATTATTACTCAACTATAATAATCCCACAACCAACAATACTCAAAATTAATTTACTAACTGGTTATCAGAGCATATCTAATAATGAAAGAATAACAATGGATAAAGATTAAGTGGTAGCAGCCTCTGACTATGCCTCGACTTCATGTACGCTCGACCTCATTTAACTTAGCCTGCACACTGGGCATTTAAAACCAAATGGCCCAGGGGAAAATAATTTATAAACGTTAGAATGAGTGGACAAAATAATTTAAATAATTTAACAAATACTCAATTTAAATATTTTCCCACATTTCAGCTTTAAAAACTTAATTGCACGTAATTTTATTTTTATTTTTTTAAAAATCATATAACTTCAATCCATAAACCCATAAGAATGGACAAACCAGCCCCGCTGGTTAATCAAATAAAGAGATCTCGTAAAAAAAGATAAGCCGGCTCCGCTAGTTGATCAAATATATATCTGAGAAGAATAAAATAAGGGGAAGAGTTATCACCATGTAAAAGAAGCCTCCCAGGCTTGGGTCAGTGCCTCCCAGGCTATAATAGCGTCCTACGCTAAGCGCTCTACTCACCTATAGTGAGTAGCCGCTAATAATGGCTAGCTAACAAATAAATATAGATATCAATCGGTTGCCTCCCAAGCTATAATAACGTCCCACACTGAGCGCTCTACTCACCTATGATGAGTAGCCGCTAATAATAGTTAGCAAGCAGTAATCAATATAAGCGATCCTATATTATGGTGACTAAAAACATACGAAACCACTTAAATTCACTAAACTTCCCCAATATATCATACGAATGGTACGGTTCCCAACTGTACTTGAAAATCATCATAAGAAATTGTATTAAAACTCAATGACGTGTCTCACACGTCAAAATATTCTCAAATGGGAACATTTTAAGAACAGTACATGAGAAACAATCCACTCTCAATTTTGGTGTTTCAAGTTTCAAAACAATCAAAATGGTACATGACGTTTAAAAGCCGACACACTTTTAGCACATGCCGTCAATAACACCGTTAACTCTATGTAATTTCTCATTTTTCAAATTGTGGTTTCGGGTTTTCTTCATTCTCTCTTTCTTCATATTATGTTTTCTTTTTCTTTTTTTATATTTATATACTTTTTTATTTTTGTAAACTCATGCCAGACCATATATTCTCAAATACTAATGTTTCCCTTACCTGGTTTCTTTTCTTACTATTCTTTGTATTTGTAAGTTATTATGAGTTTGGTTTTAATGAAAGACTCTTATTCATAAAAAATAAATAAAAAACACTTTGCTACTCTTCCCAATTCAAGTAAAACTAGGACATAGTTTTCTCGCTCTAAGTTTCCTTAATTAATACCCAACGATATATATTCAAACCCTTTCTTCCGTAACTTACCAAATCAAATCATCTTCCAACTTCCTCCTATTGTCCTACCTCGATCACCATTTTTATGTATGATGGGTTTGAATGGGGACGAAAAAGAGAGACAACAATACATTTTTCCTTTTCTTATTTCCCTTTCCTTATTAATTATTCATTTTAATAATTAATTACTGCTAAATTAAGGGGTGACAAATTTGCCCCTCAAAGTTTAACGGAAAACACGTTAGATAACGGAGAAGCTAACAGTATGTACATATTTTCGGTTGAGATTACAAGTTCATGTACCGTTATAATTGTTTTGAAACTTGAAACACCAAAATTAGGAGTGGATCATTTTTCATGTCATGTTCTTAAAATTTTCCCAATTTATAAATATAAGAGAGATTTCAATATCAAATATAAATCATAAATAATAATATCTCCACTCGAAAATACTCGCTAAAATATTCTCCAAGTCAAAATCATTATGCCTCAAATAAACAATTAAATTATGATGGAGAACTACCGAAAATTTCATTTTCGGTAATCATTTATAAATCTCAAAGTCATCAAAATAAAACCGATAATATTTAAATCCATTGAACTCAGTACAGTTCCCAACTGTACTTGGAAATATTGTGTAATAAAATAAATCATTTGACATGTCCCACATGTCAAATAAAATGCTCAAGAAAGTTCCCGAAAAATAAATGGAACTCATTACTCCAAGAAAATATTAAATCTCCAATATGCCTTTGAAAATTAAATAAACTCTAGTGCATGCATGACATTCAAATCAAAGGTCTACTCACAATATACGGCTATGCATGTCGTCGATCCGAGGTCTCCCAACACGATCATCCTCACGTCCTAAACAATAAATAATATTAAGTCTCCATACTAGATTAAAGCTTAAATAAATATTTCCGAAATAAAAAGGAAGCCTATAATTTCATCTCTCTTGCCAAACTTCTACACTTTTAATCTAATTATAAGGCTCACATTACTCCGCACTTACCGATAGACATAAATTAACCTTTTTAGAATTTAAAACCTGCTAAACCAACTGTCGAAATTTCATTCTAATAACCGCCACAATTCTTAACCATTGAAAAATCCCAAACCTTATCAAAACTTCTCCAAAAATTCCAAACTCCTATTTCATTAAACCCCTCTCATTAAATTCATCTCAAAACATGAAAAACAGTCCTTAAGGGGCGGCGCCTCCGCCTGCAGCCATACTCCGGTGACGCCCAATGCTTCCCAAATTTTAACACAACAATCTTCTCCATACGCACAACAACTTCCTTAACTAGCACAAAATCAAATTCTAAGCCTAGCTAGGGTAATCGAACCAAAATGGAGAAATAAGCCCTAGAACTTCAATTATACATTTCTCTTCATCAAGATCGAATTGAGGCTATTCCTTTTGAAGGGTTACTAACTTTTATGAGAGCTTTAATATGAGCCAAGTTTCACGAGCTATGGTGGTCGGAGGAGCGATTTCCGGCCACGGGACAGTCGGGTTGCTAGGAGCGGTTTTCTCCCGCTTGGCGGTGTCCCACTCGCAGTTACTTGCCCAGGAAGAGAGAGGAGGCAATGGGGGTCCGAACAGGACCGGTCAGGCGGTCGATGGTGGCCAGATGACGGCGGGCGATGTTGGTGAAGCCGACGGGTCGGGGAAGCTTCGGGAGAAAGGAGAGAGAAGGAAGAGAGAGAAAAGAGAAGGTTGAGCTTTTTCCCACCCGGTCCACCACTTAAAACACCCACAAAAATAAAGCTACTAAAATTTACCCCATTTTTCCAAAACAGTAACTTTCGTTTTTAGACCATAACTTCTTCATACGAACTCCGTTTTAAGCGTGTCATATGTCCACCAACTCTGTTTAACGTCCTCTACAACTTTCATGAAGAAAGTTTTCCCAAATTTGAAACGGAAGAAAATGTCAACTTTTGGAGTCTTAAATAGTAAACGGTTACTCAAAAAGGTAAAAGCCAAAGTAATACCAAAAGTAAATAACCGTAAAATAACTTAAGAACTGAGATGTGACAAAAATACTACATATTTTCACATTTTCCAAGATCCTACATCTAAAGTAGCACTAATCTTTTTTCTATATTGATATCCATGAGCTTTAGCAGCATCTTCTTCCTCATTTCATTACCACCATCTTCTGTCGGTTTTTTCCCATGACATAGGCTTTCTATAAAGTGGAGCAAAAATGGTCCACAGTCTGACTTGCAATGTATTAAGAAACAGTGTTACTAAATTTTTGACCCCAATAAAACAGACAAGTAATTTCTGACCCCAATAAAACAGTTTATAGGAAGTTTAAAGGTACTTACAATGTTTTCTTTTACTGTGGGCATGATAAGACATCAATCAACTGGTATCTTGCTTGATAAACGTTTTGGTCAAGCATCCATCTTCTTGTTCTTTTCTCTTTAGCACTTATCATCAAGTAACAGTCAACCTCTATTCCTTGGCTGTCCTGCTGGCCATAGTTTTCCCTCCATTCCTCAGGGTCCAAGTCTTGGCTGAGATGGTATATGGTGGAATCATATACGCGTTTGATGAACACCATAATGTGCTTCACCTGTTGGTTCCAACACACAAGTAAATTACAACTCAAACAAACTAAGAGAACAAGCAACAAACAAAACCCAAGAGAAGTTTACTGCCCCCCAGTAAACTTCTTACCCTAATAAATCAGTTAGAACTCACCACTACCATTGCATTCTGAAAGTAGATGTTGGTGTCGGCAAAGTAATCTTTCCTTGGCGGTAGCATTAAGTTCATGTGATAGAAGCATCAATCTTTGTTGTTAATCACGACCAAGGTATAGTGGTGGCTGACCCCGTGATGTACCATAATGAAAACCAAGTCCTTACTGAAGATGGATCACAGAGGATTAATAATGGAAAGCTCTATATCCAATTCATTACGTTTGAATTCCCCCTATTTTCCTCCTCCAGCTAGGAACTCCTTCAATTTTTTGTTCATGTACCACCGCCGCGCGCTGTATTTATAAAAGCAAGTAGTAAGATTATGTTAACTGAAAAAAGTAACGGAGGAGACCGCGATGCAGTGACACGCTGCTATTTCAGGTTAGACTACATACCGCTGCCTCTATGTCTAGGAATCCGACCGAGACCTTCTTCTTTTCCAGTTCCTCTTTCAACATTTGGAGTTACGTACACCCTGATTGCCTGCGTGTACAACATAAGTCACAAATTACAACAAAGAATACATCTTAGGTTACTCAAACACTGGTTGCTCCTCTCTGCAGCTATGATCTTCCATGTTGTCTCTGCAGTTATATTCTTCCTCTTCAACCAGCTTTGACCTATCCTCCTCCTCCTCCTCCTTCTCCTCAGTTACACATATTATATGCTTTGTCTGAGCATGTTTTGCCACCTTGTGTAACTGTTTCTTGAGAGCCTTGATTTGATTTTTGTCTGCCCTCCTTTCTTTCTCTAGCTCAATGATTTGGCTGTCCGCTTTCTTTAACTTGCCGAACAATTCAGTGTTTTTCTTCACCAGTTCTTCATTTGCTTTGGCAAGTTTTGTCAGCTTCTTCTTCATATCTTCCATCGGCAACTCCTGTACACGTTATAACAACGACATCGTTACTGTTAAACAATTATATCCAAATAAACAAGTTTACTGCCCCACAGTAAACTTCTATTAGGGGTTAGTAAACAACAATACATTATCCCCCTTTCAATTTCATGTCAATTACACATAACAGATACTCTAATAAACAACTTTATTGTCCCCTAGTAAACCCATTACAAGTTTACTAGCCCCCAATAAACTTCTACTAGAGGTCAGTAAACTTGCAAATCAGTATATCCATTTCAATTTCATGGCCACAACACACAACATATACCTTAATAAACAAATTTTAGCCCCCTAGTAAACCCAATAGAAGTTTACTGCCCCCAGTAAACTTCTATTGGGGTTCAGTTTACTTGCAATTAAAGTTCCATTTTCATTGCCAATAGTTTTATTGGGTGTTGCTAACCATTCAAACTTACCCAATTATTGAAGATTGGTGTTCCATTCTCATCTTGCTGCCGCTCATCATTTCCGGAACTCGTTTCCTCCTCATTCATCCATGGACATTCTATTATGAGTTCCTGTTTTTAAATTTATAAGACACAAATCAATTTAATTTAGTTTTTCGAAAAACAAAAAATACAATGCAATAGTTTTATAAAAAAAAAAATTACTACCTCTAGCAATTCAGGTCTTCTCAAATACTTCTTTTCTTTGATGATCTCTTGTATTAACCATCTTATAAATCTGGGAGTTTCCTTCTCTTTCCCGAGAATCCGCTTCTTTATTTTTGTTTTCTCAAGAAACCAGTATAGAACTAGAATGAGGCATCCGTTCAAAACTTTAGGCTCCCCCTTTACGTGCTTGTGAAGTCCTTGTTACAAGAATTCTAATACTTTATGTGTAATACCCTAGATTTTCATTTTATTTTTCTTGTATTATTCCCATATTTAATGAAAGATTATTTATGGAAATTCTTTAGTTTGCGCGAAGTTGAAGTTTCAGGAGTAATTTTTAAGGTACTTTGACTTTTAAGAGGCCCAAAAGTTGACTTTATTTTCCGTAAGTTATCTTCGAAAACTTCCTTCATGAAAGTTGTAGAGCTCGTCGATACGAGTTCGTAAACATGTGGAACGCCCGAAACGGAGGTAGTATGAGAAAGTTATGATCAGAGGAAGTTAGTATTCGGGTTTGGAAACTGTATAAGTAGAAAAATGTGGGGGAATTATTTTTGGAAACCTAAAATTTCTCTCTTCTCTCTCCTCTCTCCCGAGCTCCCCCAACCTCCTTCTTCCCAAGCCGATTTCTCCCTCCTCCGGCCACCAAACCGGTCGCCACCGGTCTCGTTCAGTCCGCACGGACCTCCTCTCCATTTCTGGAGCAGTCATGCCCGTCGTCGCACCGCCTGGAAGCCGCCACGGGGCGGCGGAGCTGCTTCGGTATCGCCAAAAAACTGACAATTTCGGCGGCGTTTGGGGTGAAAGTTTAGTGAGTCTTGCTCCTTTCCTTCCTCTAGTGATGTTTATACGTGTTTGGTGACCTGAAAACCAAGTTTGGTACTGGTTTTGCAGCTTTTGTTTTTGATTTCGTTTTGAAGTTTCGGGGCATTTACCTGCCGATTCCGGCCGAACCAGTTAAAACCCCAGGTATTAAAGTTGTTCACCATACTTCAATCTACAAGTTTCATGTTGTGAGTTTCTCCTAGTTCGGAAGTTTTGGGGTGGCGCGTGGGGCTCACTCGACGCCGTTTGTGGCGGCGCGTCCGGCCGAGTTGTGGCCTAAGTTTCCTGTGGTTAGCTAGTCCTTGCTGCTGTGATATTGTTGAGAGGTAGTTTGGCTAAGTTTTGAGCAAGGTTTGCATGTTAGGACTTAGGTTTATTTGTTTTGGCTTGGTTGAGTTTAAGTTTAGGGTTTGAAGATTTGAGGTAGCTCAATTGTGTCGTTGAGTTCAACGACTTTGAGAAATTGTTCTCCCTTGAGCTAAGGGTTAGTTTAAGGGTATTGTGTTATCCTTTAGTATTTTGGTTTCTAAGGTTTTTAATTGTGCGATTTTAGGTGAATTGTGATTTTGTGTTTGACTTGCCTTCATTGTGTTGGGGGCTTCGCAGCGGGATTTCAAGGTGAGTAAATCTCACCAAGGTTCACTTTTGAACCAAATTTTATTATGGTCATGTGTTGATGATATTGATTATGATGTGATCATAATGTTATTGATTATTGATAAGTTATTCTTATGAAATAATATATATTGTTCATATAATTATAGTCTTGTGAAGAATATAATCATATGATGTGATCTTGTGATTGTTGGATAAATAGCCAAACCGGGTTCCAAGTTTTTAATCGGGTGATTGGTTGCGGTTCTGATGCTATTTATTATTTTTTTTGTTTTGATATTGGACAGTCAAACCGGGTTCCAAGCCTTTGGCCAGGTGATTGGTTGCGGTTAGGAATAGAGCTCTAGTCCTTTTGTCAGTGTAGGTCATGTGAGATACTTTATGGTATCTGGGACCCATGAGTACACAATTTGTTGTTGTAGGTCATGATGGATATTTATTAAATATCTGGGACTCATGGGTACATTTCTTTGATAATGTGTTGGATTTGTGATTTTTAATTATTGATCAAATCTCTTTTGTGGAATGTTGGATGTGACGAATGTTGTAATATTTTTTAGTTTACTCATACGAGCTTTTTAGCTTACCGGGTTTGTTATTTTACAATCCTAGTACACCAATTATTGGTGTAGGGATTAGACTTACAGGTGAGAATCAGCAGGGTTGAGGCGGAGACTCAGTGACAGGTTTCTTTTTGTCTTTTGCTGTACTCTATATAGCTTTGTTAATCGGGTAGAAAATATTAAAATCATGAGGTTGTTCTTATGTTCTTGTATTTCAAGTTTATGTAAATAAGGAAGTGTAATATTTAACTCAGTATTGAGTTGTATGATATTACTTTTCCGCTATTGAGTTCTAGTTATTTGGTTTTGTTATTGAAACAGGTTGGGATATTTATATAAGTTAGATCATGCCACAATTTTTGAAAATTTATCTTTCGGAAATTAGGGTATGACATTATGTGACCAGTTGTATTTGTCGATGCCTTCAAGGTCTTCACACTTGAGTATCAGTTTCAATGTGGTTCTCGCTTATGCTGAAAAAAAAAGAAGCTGACATAAGATACATTATAACCAAAGAGGCTATCTTCCTTGGATCCCCATTCTTCTTTTGAATCTTCTTCAACTCTTCATTAATGTGTCATCAATAACCTTTTTGGTGATCGTTCTTCTTGTTTGCTTTCCAAAGACAGCAGAATCTGCTCTTTTCTTCTTGCCCTTGCAGTATTTCTGTTCTATTGTGATATCCATATCCGAGCCTTCTTTGGTTATTCCAAGAATTGAATGCACATCATGCTCCGTAATTTCAATCTCCCTGTTCCCAAATATCCAGTTTTTCTTGTCACTGTTGTAATGCCTCATTAGGATCTCAAAATCAGATTCAAGCTTCTTCACTTGACTCTCATCAATCTTGCCCAATTTGAATGCTTCAATTATTCCCCGAAAACAAGTGTTGTTTATCAACTCCTATGATTCTTCTAGGATGCTCTCCTTGTATCTATACATTAACATATAAAACGATGTCAGTGAGCACTTTTGATGCATGTGTTTGATCTTGGTCAAGTCACCTTCTCCTCATTTTTCCTTCTTCTTCTTTCTTCCCTTTTCTTCCTCCACCTCCTCCCCTGAATATGTCTCCGCTTGTTTTCTTTTTCCACCTGTTGATCTTTTCTGAAAAACAAACTTTTCTATTTCCCCCTCTTCATCTTCAGTGTAATCATCATCTTCTTCTTCTCCTTCTTCTAGCAGTACTACTACTACTTCTTCTTCTTCTTCTTCTTCTTCTTCTTCAGTAGCAGCACCCTTCTGGACATCTTTTCTCTTTTTCTTCGACTTTATCTTCTGTAAAACTTCTACTATATTTTGTTCTGTCCTCATAGAAGCTACAAATTCTTGAACCGAATCCTCTTCGGATTTAGAAGTCACAATTAAATGTCTTGAACCTCTTCTCATCCTGCATATAAGTAGTAAAAACTTGCATTTATAAACTGCATATGCAAAAAACAAAGTTTACTGCCCCCCAATAAACTTCTACTAGGGGCCAGTAAACTTGCAATACAATATCTTCCTTTCAATTTCAGGGCCACAACACACAACAAATACTCATTCTTAACCTAATAAACAACTTTATTTCCCCTTAGTAAAACACAGTAGAAGTTTACTGCCCCCCAATAAACTTCTACTGGGGGTCAATAAACTTGCATTACAGTATACCGCTTTCATTTTCATGCCTATTATACACAACAAATACTCATTCTTACCCTAATAAACAACTTTTAGCCCCCTAGTAAACCCAGTAGAAGTTTACTGCCCCCTAGTAAAATTCTACGCAGTAAACTTCTACTGGGGGTCAGTAAACTTGCATTATAATATCTCCCTTTTATTTGCATGCCAATTATACACAATAAAACAGCCCGGCCCAGTCCATTGAGATATTGTCTGTTTTGGGCCTAACGACCCTCACGGTTTTGCTCTTGAGGTTTCACCTCAAAACGCGTCTCTCTATAAGGTGCTAGCTCTGCACATATAAGCATAGCAACTTGTCTCCCCTGGGCGATGTGGGACGGATGCACCTACTAGATTGCCTGCCTAGTTAGGTCATCACAATCCACCCCCTTTAGGGCCCGACGTCCGCGTCGGCACACTTCCGGCCGGGGACAGGCTCTGATACCAAATGTAAAGCACAGCCCAGTCCATTGAGATATTATCCGCTTTGGGCCCAAAAACCCTCACGGTTTTTCTCTTGAGGTTTCACCCCAAAACGCGTCTCTATTTAAGGTACTAGCTCTGCACATATAAGCATAGCAACTTGTCTCCCCCGGGCAATGTGGAACGGATGCACCTACTAGCTTACCTGCCTAGTTAGGTCATCATAACCCACCCCCCTTTAGGGCTCGACGTCCACCTCGGCATACTGCCGGCGGGGGACATGCTCTGATACCAAATGTAACAGCCCGACCTAGTCCATTGAGATATTATCCGGTTTGGGCCTAACGACCCTCACGGTTTTGCTCTTGAGGTTTCACCCCAAAACGCGTCTCAATGTAAGGTGCTAGCTCTGCACATATAAGCATAGCAACTTGTCTCCCCCGGGCGATGTGGGACGGATGCACCTACTAGCTTGCCTGCCTAGTTAGGTCATCACAATCCACCCTCCTTTAGGGCCCGACGTCGGCCTCGGCACACTGCCGGCGGGGGATAGGCTCTGATACCAAACCATTGAGATATTGTCCGTTTTGGGCCCAATGACCCTCACGGTTTTGCTCTTGAGGTTTCACCCCAAAACGCGTCTCTCTGTAAGGTGCTAGCTCTGCACATATAAGCATAGCAACTTGTCTCCCTCGGGCGATATGGGACGGATGCACCTACTAGCTTGCCTGCCTAGTTAGGTCATCACAATCCACCCCCTTTTAGGGCCCGACGTCCGTGTCGGCACACTTCCAGCCGGGGACAAGCTCTGATACCAAATGTAACAGTCCTGCCTAGTCCATTGAGATATTGTTCGTTTTGGGCCCAACAACCCTCACGGTTTTGCTCTTGAGGTTTCACTCCAAAACGCGTCTCTCTGTAAGGTGCTAGCTCTGCACATATAAACATAGCAACTTGTCTCCCCTGGGCGATGTGGGACAGATGCACCTACTAGCTTGCCTGCCTAGTTAGGTCATCACACAAACCCTAGAATTTCCATATTTTTATATTCATGGCCTTTAATCGCTACTTATCAGAGAATCAAGCTTCAATATCATCAGAGAAGTCCAAAATAAGCTTAAATTCAATAAAATCCAAAATGTACCTGTTTTTATGGATTTTCCAAGCGAGGTCGAGTTAGAGCGATTGAAGTAGAGATCGACGCCGATATTCAACCAGAGAGTGACGCCGAGCATGAGCGATTGAATGTGACAGGGACGCTGAGATTGAACCACATATCGACTTCGATCGACTAAGATTGAGCCAGAGAGCGATTTCGGTCGACTGGGATTTAATGAGAGAGCGACGTACGTCGACTGAGATTTAACGAGATAGCGACGTTGATCCCTAAAATAACGGAGATTGTTTCAAACCCTAAACCAGAGATCGTGAGAGAGAGAGAGAGAGAGAGTTTGTTTGATCGTGGAGAGCGGGAGAGAGAGGGTGTAATTAATGTGAATGGTATAATTGTTATTTCGTGTTAAAACATTGGAATGAGCTAGCTACTTAATACTTTTTTCATTGAAATGGGCTTTAAAATCCATGTTTTTGACTAAATGGTAATTTTCCCTAATAAGTATATATATTTATATTTCCCGTTTATTATTCACAATTTTTTGACAACTATATTTTTGTTTCCTGTTATTATAGTGTACAACATGAACAAGAGCTGGATGCAATTAGGGAGGGGTCCCCTCTTTATATGAGAGGTATTTTTGATTTTCTTGAGTTCGTGTGTCTACATAGTCCTCCAGGAAAAGTTATTCACATATGTGTAAACACGAAAAATCCTGTAACAAATAACAGAACAACACGTGTACAAAGAATATAATTTTATTAATATGTATGCGGGTTACAATCTTTGTGGGTATTCTTTTATAAGAATTTCCTCTGATTCGATCTCCGACGTCGATTTGATCCAAGGGTGACAAGCACTTAATCTTGAATCGAATTGTTGTAGTTTAGACTTCTTGTCGTGTTGACGATTTGTAGAAGTTGATTGACCAAGGGCCGTAGAGGCTTGTTCTTGACCGGACTTAGGCCACGAGCAGTGTCACGTGGTGCATGTTCTTCGACTTTGACGGGGGATGAATCGGCACGTGTGTTCGGTGCTTGTTGATTCTTCACGAGTTTGTTGAAGAACTTGGTAGAGGTTTTGATTTGTTGAAGACTTGAAGACAAGGGTTGATCAAGGGCCGTGGAGGCTTGATGTTGATCGGGTTTGATCCACGAGCGGTTTCACGTGGTGGTTTGTTCTTTGTCTTGAAGTTGGTGAAGATGTCGGCTATTTGGCAGCTTGGTGACTCTTCGGAGTTTGACAACTTCTAGGCTTGAGGTTGATGAAGAATCAGCTATTTGGTAGCTTGATGATTCTTCAGAGTTTTACAACTTCTAGACTTGAGGTTGATGAAGAATCGGCTATTTGGCAGCTTGATGATTCTTCAGAGTTTTACAACTTCTAGGCTTGAGGTTGATGAAGAATCGGCTATTTGGCATCTTGATGATTCTTCAGAGTTTTACAACTTCTAGGCTTGAGGTTGATGGAGAATCGGCTATTTGGTAGCTTGACGATTCTTCAAGGGGGTTTGGGAGAATTCTGAGCTCTCAGGAGTGAGTTTTCTCTCTTTGGTTCGCGGCTCCTCTGGTTCGCTGCCCCCTCCTCTTGGTATGAGAGGGGGTATTTAAAGTGTTAACATGCCTTCGCTTTTGGCATGTAATGAAGATACTAAATCAATGATATTTCCTTAATGGTGATAATCGAATCAGTGAATCTTGACTGATTGATTTACTTGCCAATCTTAACATAATCAAATCAATCCATCTTAATTGATTGATTCAGCTATGCCCAATAAGGTATAATTGATTTGGATTGAATATCTTACTTTGACCAGGATCCTCAATAAGGGGCGGGCCATCTCACGGACACGGAAGGAAAGTGCATGGAATATTGACTTCCAAACAAGCGAGGGGTTCTGGTGCCACCTCGCTGACAAGGAACTTACGACTCAACTAAAACATACATCTCCGCATGCATGCGAACTTTGTTGTATAGCTCCTTTGCGAAGTCTCCTACGCGGAGCCATCTCGCCTCGCCCTAATGTACCTCTACGCGAAGTCCATTTCTTGATTCCATGCGAAGTCCTTTTCGCATGCGAACTCTGTTATCTAGCTCGCCTGACTTCTGGCAAGTCATCTCTTGTAAACCCAATTATTTTGTTAAATTTTACATGTCTACAATATGTTCGTGCAACAAATGTCTCAATCGAAAACCAGTAACATATGAAGACGTGTATTCTCACTTGGCACTAAACGGTATTTGTCCTAGTTATACCACATGGACATGGCACAGCAAAAATCAAGTTCAAATGCCTACATGTAATACCATAGATTTTTATATTACTTTTCTTATATTATTCCCATAATTAATGAAGGATTATTTATGGAAATTCTTAGTATGTGCGAAGTTGAAGTTTCGGTTGTAATTTTTAAGGTACTTTGACTTTTAAGAGGCCCAAAAGTTGACTTTATTTTCCGTAAGATATCTTTAAAAACTTCATTCTTGAAAGTTGTAGATTTTGTCGATACGAGTTTGTAGACATGCGGCATGCCTGAAACGAAGGTGGTATGAGAAAGTTATGATCATAGGAAGTTAGTTTCCGAGTTAGGAAACTGTACAAGTAGAAAAATGTAGGGGAGTTATTTTTGAAAACCTAAAATCAGTTTCACTTTCACTTTCCTCCCTCTCCCAAACTCCTCATGTTCTCCTTTCGTATCCGCCATCCGACCACCAAACCGGAAGCCACCGGTCCCTTTCGGTCCGCACGAACCTCCTCTCCATTTCTGGAGCAGTCCCGCTCGCCGTCGCGCCGCCAGGGAGCGGCGGAGCTGCTGCGGTATCGCGGGAAAACCGGCGATTTCAGCAGCGTTTCGAGTGAGAGTTAGGTGAGTCTTGCTCCTCTCCTTCCTCTAGTGATGTTTATATGTCTTTGGTGACCTAAAAACCAAGTTTGGGTGCCGGTTTTGCAGATTTTGTTTTGATTTCATTTTGGAGTTTCGGGGCGTTTTTCGGCCGATCCCGGCCAAACCAGTCAAAACCTCAGGTATTAAAGTTGTTCACTATGCTTCAATCTACAAGTTTCATGTTGTGAGTTTCTTCTAATTCGGAAGTTTTAAGGTGGCGCGTGGGGCTCACTCGTCGCTGCTTGTGGCGGCGCATCCAGCTGAGTTGTGGCCTTAGTTTCCTGTGGTTAGCTAGTCCTTGCTATTGGGATCATGTTGAGAGGTAGTTTGGCTAAGTTTTGAGCAAGGTTTGCATGTTAGGACTTAGGTTTATTTGTTTTGGCTTAGTTGAGTTTGAGTTTAGGTTTAGAAGATTTGAGGCAGCTCAATTGTGTCGTTGAGTTCAACGACTTTGGGAAGTTGTCCTCCCTGGAGCTAAGGGTTAGTTTAAGGGTATTGTGTTATCCTTTAGTACTTTGGTTTCTAAGGTTTTTAATTGTGTATTTTAGGTGATTTATGATTTTGTGATTGACTCCGAAACCCCCAGGGAGGTCTGGTGAGTGGATTTTGGAAAGGCTTAACGAGCATTGATTCAGATATTTGGGCATCAGTAAAGAAGTAACCGACTTGAATCCTCTCACGCCTAATGAGTTTAAGTATTAGATCACAAAAGTGTATTCTTTGAATTGCCTTCAGGTCGACGTTGAAAATCAGACACAACTTGGACGTCATGCACATAGAGAAGAATGTTTGTGACAACGTTCTTGGAACAATTCTAAATCTCAAAGATAAGAACAAGGACACCCCCAAAGCCCGTGTTGATCTTAAGAAAGCCATAATGCCTCAAGCAGGCTACACAGTCCATCCTTAGAAGAAAGCGGAAGTGTTGCAGTGGCTTCATAACATTAAGTATCCTCATAGGTATGTAGGGAATATCGCTCGATGTGTTAAGACGGGGGAGAATAAGATTACTGGGTTGAAGACTCATGACTGTCATGTTTTGCTGCAACGTCTTCTTCCCATGGTTATTAGACCATATTTTCAGAGTGATGTGGTTAACACGTTAGTGGCTTTATCAAAGTTCTTTCAGAGGATATGCACTAAAGAGCTTAAAAAATCTGATGTTCGGTCATTGCAAGAAGACATTGTGTACATCATGTGCAAGCTGGAGAGGATCTTTCCCCCAACTTTCTTTGACATCATGATTCACCTCATGATCCACCGTCCCGAACAAGTGTTGCTTACTGGTCCGGTACAGTATACCTGGTGTTATCCAAATGAGAGGTATGCACTCATTTTTTAATTAATCATCCTTTCAAATTAAGATAATTGAATTAAATATTTATTGTAAGAGAATATATATATGTTTTGCAGGCAACTAGAGGATTTCAAAAGGTCGAACAAAAACAAAGGTTTCCCCTAAGGGTCGATAACGGCGGCATACATTCAGGCTGAGTGCGTAACGTACTGCAACACATATCTCAATGATGAAGACACAATGGGGGAATCATCTGGAGCGGGTAGTAGCAAGCAATTCAATCTATTAGTTGTTTCCAATGATGTTCAACCGTATGACAGGTTAAGTAATTCTGAAAGATTAAGTAATGCTGAGATCAAAGAGACTCATTGGTCTGTCCTTCAACATTGCGACGAAGCCGAGCAGTACTTGAAGTCCCATTTGGAAAGGCAGGATGGTAACGAAGCCATACACAAGCGAGATTTTCCTGATTACTTCCCTATTTGAGTATCTTCTATCTCTATATATGATATTACATAAATTAAATATATGTTGCTTTTTGATGTTACATAATTTGTAACAACGTTGTTCTTAAAATTGTTACAGATGATGCACATTTAACAGTAGTTTCCTGCTTCTTACGACCCGGAGTAGCACTTGTTGGCTGGAGGACCCCAAAGCCACAGAGTTCGTGTTGGATGTTTTGTGAACGGTGTTAAGTTTGTGACGTCAGAACAAGATGAAGGCCATGTCACCCAAAACAATTGAGTTATGGTTGAGGGTCTGGGTTTCAACTACTACGGGGTTCTTGTCAGTGTCATCGAACTAATCTATGGCAAGGGTATGTCAATCGTGTTGTTCAAGTGTAAATGGTTCAATACTGACCCAACCAGACGAAGGAGCACAATTCTGAATCGTGACTTGTTATCAGTGGACTCAAACAGTGTATGATATGAGAATGAGCCATTTATTCTTGCCACCATGGCGAAACAAGTGTTTTATCTTGATGATCCGGTTATGGGTGAGGGTTGGAAAGTGGTGCAGGTGATGTCACATAAGAATATTTGGAGTGCAGCTACACTGGGAGGGGATGATGAGAGTGGGCTCAGTGAACCAACAACTGATCAACTGAATGAACCATATCAAGAGGAATCTCCAAATGTAGTCCCCGATATTGAGGATATTCGTGTCAACAACCAACACGTTCCGGTTATCATAGGTTACATTCCAATTACACCATCTGAACTGAACTTGCTACAACACATCCCCAATCATGATGACAACGGCTTCATAGATGACGAATACATAGAGGATGATGATTCGGACGACTCAGATTATCATGAGTACGAGTAATATAACCATTATTGTGGATTACGATTGGTCTAATCTACTTGTATTAATTGGCATAACTTCGGATATGTATTTTTAAATTTGTAACCACGTACATACGTCGAACCATATATTAATTATTCATGCAAATTTCCATTTTTCTACATGTGTAATTTTTAAAATGTATATGTATGCTTTTTTAAGTACGAATACTTACGTGGAGTTACAGTTGGGTCTAGTTTGAAAAGTTACACGAAAATACTCGGATGTAAATATAATAAAATGTCCAAAATTTTAAAAAATATACTTAGTCGACGAAACTTAAATAATTCGTTGTCTTAGTAATTCTAAGGTGACGGAAAGCGTATTTTATGTTACATAGGCGACGAAAATTGAATAAGTCGTCGGCTTGGTATAACCAAGGCGACGGAAAATGTATTTTCAGTCGTTTAGGATCCCGAAATATTAGGCGGGTGAATTTTGCACCTTTTTTCCCCCGGAAATTTCATATTACTTAGGAGACGAATATGTGTTTTAGGCGACGAAACTCATTCGACGGCTAAGATAAAATCGATACTAACTGCCTCTCTCAATCCACAATCCCTAAATTCACACCCACAATTCCCAAATCCCACCAGAGCTGCACCACCGCTACCAGAGCTGCGCCACTAGACCCCATCCACGCATCGGCAACCGATTCAAGTGCGCGCATCCACCCACCTCCTCCACTCATCGCTACCGCATCCACTCGCCGCTCCGATCTTGCTGCTCTCACCTCCTCACCGCCGCTCTTTTTTCATGTCCGTATTCTCTCTTTTATCAAATTGATCTTGCTTGTTACTTATGAATCGTATCTAAATTCGTTTGTGGTTAAATCTCATACATTAGGATTAGGAATATAAGAGGAGTGAACAAAGTGTAGCTAGGTTGATGTATTTGGAATTATGGTTAATGTTTTTGAAGGCAAAAATGGCTAGCTAGGAGTTTTATTTTAAGCTGCCTACTGGCTCTTATGCTTTAGAAGTAGTGCTTGAACATGTGAAGGAGAAATGCAAGAGTTTCTGTGGGTTGAATGTGTGTGATGACGATATAGGGAAGAAGGGAGCATTGGCTATTGTCAAGTTTGTGCCGAAGATTAAGTACTTGGGTTGAGAAGGGCGAGAATTGGTAGGCATGGTCTTATTATTTTATTGCAAGGCTGTAAGGATCTTTAACTTTTGGATGTTAGGGAGTGTTGTGGTTTCGATGAGGAGGATGAGGAAATAGCTAAGCTTGTTGCTAGTATTCCTAAGTTTATGTGTGAGGGTTCTAGAGTTGGACAAGGAGGAGGAGGGCATATGGTCTTTTATGTATACCATTTTGGAGGGCGACGACTGTTGTATGTTGGAGGAGGATGAAGAGTCTTGAATGTCCAACGAGGAGGAGAACGAGTTGTGATGACATTAGAGCCTTTTGAGGACAGAGCATGAGTGTGGTGAGGGTAAGGAGGGCAGATTTCATGTTGATGAATTATTGACTTGTTATTGTTATGTGTACCAACTGAATTTGTTAATTATCCAAATACACTTCACATCAGACTTGCCTCAATCCTCAGAGTTTTTTTTTAATTATCTAAAAAAAAATACCAATATCACATTGTATCTTCTGCTTAAGTGGCTCACAGCTTTTGCTAGTGTTTTCTGTATATCCAATGCATCAAGTCTAAAAAAAAAGTGAAGAAAGAAAAGTGGTTTGATCAACCTGTATGCTTTTCTATGGACTATTTTTCATAATTTTATCTATTACTCACTCGTTTACTAACAATTGTGTGTTATTCATGTGCAAGATATGGTGATCATGGGAAGAGGAAGGACCGAGCCACTAATGTCAGTGCTTTGATGGAGTCAATACGGTAGAGCGTAGGCTCAGCTAGCAGTAGTAGCCACCTTACCCCCATGTCGGCTGGGATAGTACCACCAGGGGCTCCCCTTGATCGTGCGGCCCCTACAGTTGACAGTAGTTTAACGGGATCTCCATCAGCATCTACAACCACACCCAGATGCAAGACACATCATCGGCAGTAAACACGAATCAAAGTTAGAAGCCCAACATGTAAGTGTATTAATTTACTGCCCCCCAGTAAACTTCTACTGGGGGTCAGTAAACTTGCAGTACATTATCTCCCTTTCAATTTCATGCCAATTACACACAACAGATACCCTAATAAACAACTTTACTGCCCCCTAGTAAACCCAGTAGAAGTTTACTGCCAGTGGGTCAGTAAACTTGCAGTACATTATCTCCCTTTCAATTTCATGCCAATTACACACAATAGATACCCTAATAAACAATTTTATTGCCCCCCAGTAAACTTTTACTGGGGGTCAGTAAACTTGTAGTACAATATGTCTATTTCATTTTCATGTCAATTACACACAACAGATACCCTAATAAACAACTTTATTGCCCCTAGTAAACCCAGTAGAAGTTTACTGAGGGGCAGTAAACTTCTACTATGGATCAGTAAACTTGCAGTATAATATGTCTCTTTCATTTTCATGTCACTTACACACAACATATATCCTCTTGTATATTAAGTATCCTAATGTATTTTCACATGTTAATTGTAGCTCTGGTCCCAATAAAGAAGCGGGGTTTATGTTCTGGAAAGAAGGCGGAGGATATCGTTCAACAAATGGGGCAGAAGATCAAGCTGGAGTATTGCCCCCATGTAAAATGCTCTAGCGTGAGGGGGTAAACAACTTGTTGGCACATGATATCGGTTCCACCATATGGAGTCTGGTGGGAATGAGGGCAAGGATGTTCTACAACCTTGATCAGACCGAGAAGTGAAATGTGTGGAATGCAATGTCGGTAAGTGTTAGTACATAGCCAAAATACTTGGCTGAGCTGAGAATAAAGTACAATTACCCGGTCGAGATAGCCCTGGTGAGCCCTTCATGGGTATCCAAAGAATGAAGGGCCGGTAACAAACCGCTTGCTAAAATCACTATAGCGACAAAACACCCCCAAAAGGGAAGACACCCAAGCTTGGCCTATAAAACAAGCTCAAGCTACCATAAAAGGTACACACTCTCTCTCTTTCACACTCCTCTACCTTGCAAGTGCTTAAAGCTAACTTAAGCATCGGAGAGTCGAAGACTGGGCCATCCCAGTCCCGACCCCGTGACGCTGTCACTTGTGCAGGTTCCGAGTGAAAGACCCAATGAATTCTACTTCGCTCCGCCTCACGACCCCTTCCCGGCTCGGGACAAAGCAGGTAGAAACAATTGGCGCTAGAAGGAGGGCCCCTATCTTGTGGAACTCCAATTTGCCTCAGCACTCAGCACCATGGTGGAAATCATTGATGACCCCGTGGACCCTGGCACTCAAGTGGAACTTCAACCCGGCGACACATCCCTTCCCCAAACCAGCAGCCCAGCCCCTATTAGCCATCCCGACCCCGCCACAGCCCTTGAAATCCTCAAGCGAGACTTCCATTCGTTCCGCGAGCAAGCGGCGAAAGAAAGGGCAGAAGCGGAAGCGTACCGGATACGCATCGCTGAGTTGGAAAAAGAACAATTCTTGCTCCGCGCCACGTTAGAGCATCGTAACGTGTACAACGATAGCTTGGACCGCACGGCGTGAATTGCCGGGACCCCGAATTCTCTTCAAGGCCAGACTGGTTCCATGCTCCAGGGAGGGCCTAACCAGATCGTATACATGTCTCATCCCCTTGCCCACCCCTCATTTCCACTCCCGGCCCCCCAACCATCACCAATCCTCAACGACTCCCCCCTGCCACATCAACCTAATCCATCTGCCCAACCTATCTCCACTTCAACCACTGCCAACTCCCCTAACCCACCTCTTGACATGCCAACCCGCCTACTGCTCCAACTTAGCCAAACTGTCACACAGTTAGCTTCGCGGATTGAAGGCGTCGAGAGTCGCGGGGCTTAGTGACCTTTGTTCTCTGACTATGGACATCGCCCAAGCCCCTTCACACCCCGAGTGCAGATGGACAAGCGGCCTCCGGGAACCAAACCATTCAAGATGGATAAGTATAAAGGCACAGGGGACCCTCATCTCCACCTCGAGACATTCATCTCATTCTGTAGCTCCTCTGGCTACAGCGACGCCATAGCCTGCCACGCCTTCCAAGAGACCCTCTCGGACGAGGCCCTCAGTTGGTTCCTCAGCCTGCCACCCAACTTCATAGACAACTTCGACCAACTCTCGGAACGCTTCCTCAACCGTTTCATCCTACACACTAGCATTTACCGTAGTGTAGACGCCATGTTCCACATCAAGCAGAAAGATGGCGAAGGCCTCCATGAACTGCTGTCCCGATGGCAATCTGCCACGGCGAGATGCCACAACTTGGAACCTCGCGTGGCGGAGCAGGCTTTCCGTCAAGCCCTACTCCCCGACAGTTTCCTGATGGAGATCAATAAGAACCCTCCAGGATCCTACGATGCCTTGATGGACCTGGTGGTACGGTAGGCCCGCGCTGAATTTGCCACTTTCGGACGTCCCGCACACGCCACACTAGCTCTTACCGCCCCGGCACCAGATGAGCACTTTGGCCACGGGCAAGAAAAAGGGCAATCACATGGCCCATCCCGAGAGCAGGGGCGTGGCTCCGACCGTCGCCATGGGGGACAAAGAAACCGCGACCACCCTTACAAGTCGAGGGACCAGAGCCCTCCACAGCAACAGCGTCGTCCCTCCCCACCACCTCATTATGAAGTCCACACTACTCTGACCACCACATATGAGGACATATGGGTCAGACACAAAGATCTCATCCCCCCACCTCCCAAAAGCAAGTATCCAAAAAAGCCCCGGCAAACCACCGGCAACAGGTACTGCGCTTATCATGACAATAACGGCCACACAACAGAACAGTGCAATGGCCTCCGCAATGCAATCGAGCATCTGATCCAGAAGGGGCAACTCCATCAATATTATGCTCCCGCCACAGGCGCCAACGCCATTGAAGTGCATGGCCAGATCCTAACCCTGCATGGTGGAACCCCACGGTTCCCCCCACGCCAGCCTTCTGTAAAAAGGCAATGCACGGCACCCTCAGAAATCCTAGACATCCAACACGGTGTCACGATCACCCCATCAGCGTGGAATCAAGTGACATTTCGCAACGATGAGGACACCTTGCATTGCCACCACAGCGAGCCATTCATCATCAATGTGCATGTGGATCATTACAGGTGCCATAGAGCTTTAGTGGATACAGGGGCCGCTGTAAGTGTCATATTTTCTGATTGTTACAAAGGACTTCGGCGGGACCGCGCTAAGCTATACAATTACCACGATTCACTTGTCAGCTTCTCTGGCAAGACAGTACAGCCGTTAGGCTCAGATCGCCTAACCGTGTCGGTGGGAACAGCTCATTGCCGCTCTTCCATTACGGCCCGCTTCCTCATTGTCGACTGCCCCTCATCCTATAATCTCATCTTAGGCCGGGACATCCTCTGGGGGTTGCAGTGCTTCATAGCCGGCCACATGCTTCTCATGAAGGTTCCTACCCCAGGTGGCACCCTGACAATTCAAAGGGATCGAGCAGCCGTCGAGCATTGCCATCTTAACGCCATCCAACAGAGGCGAGGAGCCTATGAAATGTTGCCTCTCAACCCCCCAGAACCCATAGATGATCCGCGGGACGACACAAAGGGGTGCAGGAAAGAGAGCCCCACGACCTAGTCCTACAAACGCTCGCCACCACCTACCTCAGACCAATTTTAACCTTGGCTTCGAAAGCCGTTACTTCATTGTTACTAGTGTATATACAATAGCCCAGTAGCGGCTCCACCTATGTACACTTTGCCCGCTAGCGGCTACATCTAAGTACAATGCAGTGTTTTGTCATTCCAACATGCTATTCTTTACCCCCGCAACGCAGGGCTACAAACCATACAAAAGTATACAGCAAGACAAACACAAAGGCTACACAACGCCAAAACATCAACCTGGACCCCCAGGCAAATTAGTACAAACTAATTACAATGGCTAACCACGCCACTTACATTGTTCAAAACAAAGTCCTACAAACTATCAAAGTGTCTAGGCACATCTCACTCCCTCCTAGTGGATGAGTCGCCAAACTTGTTCACACTTCCCTTCGACCCGCCACTGCGGCCAAGAACCTGGCTCACAGTCCCTGCTACCCTCTGCCCAGTCGGCTGCTTCAACTGGTCCAGGGATAAAAAGGAAGGCCTCACAGCTACGGCAAGGCGAACAAGTGAACTACCAGGAGCTACCTCAGGGCCGGGGCGTCCCTTCATTGGAGCCTTCTGAACTTCAAGGCCCGTACGCGCCACCAACCCCGGACCCCGAGGATCGCGAGTCGCAATGGCAGCTGAAGCCACCTGCGACACTACTACTTGGGCAGGCATGGACCCCTCGGGGCCAGTGGCCCTCACAGGTGGTGCTACCGCAATGGCAAGAGGTCGCGGGTCACCCACAGCTGACGCCCCCTTATGCCCAGTAGACGTTGCGCGCCACGCCTCATGCTGCTTCGCCAGAGACCGCGAGATCTCGACCTGCTTCCTTTGTTCAGGCGTCATCTGCTCCCACACCACCTTCGTAGCATTTTTCTCTGTGTACCAATTGCGCATGGCCGCCTCGTTAATCCACCCCATCTGGCAGCCTAGCTGGCTCAAGTCATCCTGCCCTTTGTTATAGGCACCCTTCAGCTGCTGCTTGTACACTTCACCCTCCCGGAACAACCTTTGCCCCGCCATGGCAGCTCGCTCGCACTTGGCCTTCCAGGACACCTCCAGATCTGCAAGTGCCTGCGTCAACTTGGCCACCTCAGCTTCCAAGGACGCTGCCTTAGCAGCCGCCACTTCCAAAGCCTCCACCTATTCATCCTTCTTCCTCACAACTTCCTTCAACTCCGCCACCTGAGCCTGGAAGACAGCAGCGTTCTGCTCCGCTTGAGCTAGCTGCTCTGCAAGGCCACGGTTACGTTCTTCAGCCTCCCTCAACTGCTGGCTCTTCGCCTCAGCATCATCCTGCCAGTGGGAGGCGGCCCGCTCACTCGCGGCGTACATCAGTAATGTCGCCTGCAGTCACATAGCAACATATAAACCCCAAGCTCAAACCAGTGGAACACAAAAGCATACAAACACTTACCCGAGTCAATTTCTCCTTAGCGAGAGCCATTCTCGCCGGCGGATCCACATCCTCTAGTACATGCATGTCGCGAGCACGGTGACGCATGTCGAATGCCATCTGAGCTAAGTATGGTTGTGCGTCCCCTGTCCCTTCCAAGGCTTGGGCAACCTCAGCTAGACTTGCAGATCCCCCAGACCGGTTGTCCCTCCGCGACCTCTTTGATTGGCCCTCGCGAGCCGGGTCAGCTCTCTCCTTCCTCTTCCGAGTCCGGGCCGCACCTGTCTCTTCCTCGCGGTCCGCAACCTCCTTCACAACAGGTTCCTCTTGCGCCTGGTCGGGTTCGCCCCCGCGATCACCCTCTATCGGCACCCCCTCCACCTCCAACTCCACCTCCTGGACGCCTAGACCCATCGCTTCCGCCACCAACGGAGGCACATAGGCGTAATCCTCATCCGCCAGGTTCAACCTCAGAAAATCTTCACAATCACCCAACTCCACCTCCCTTCCCTCCCCCGTCTCCAAGTCAATGTCGTACTGCTTGGCATGGTCAGCCTCAGCCAGCAACCCATCCAACACGTCCTCATCCGACACCTTGTCGTAAGGACCTTCCTTCTTCCACGAACCCCCGTCGCGTGACATCGTCACTACAACAAACAAGCAATAGTCAGACAATGACGCGCAAGCCTAAAACAGGTAACGCAACCACTAAAATACAGACCCGGAACCCAGACATAGCCGAAGTGGTTGTATATGCCAAGGCGGCATATCCGATACGAGCTCCTACATTCAAACGCCCATATCACCTGGCGAATCCGCCGCTCCATCAGCTCAGTTAGATTGTACTCTTGCGGCACTGCACAAGGCTAGTTGTCAGCAATGACAGAGCAGACAAAACAAAACAAAACAATACAGCACAAGGTACAAGAGCACGGTACCTATTCTCTGGAAACTCCCCAGGATTCGGAAGAGATGCCCGTTCCACTCCTGCTGATAGAGGCATAAAATGCCGTGTTTATAATGTGTTTCCTACCCTATTTAGCTACGTTATTACCTTAACTTTATCATTTTTGACTTGTTTTATTTATTAGAGGCTTAGTGAACATTATTTACGAAAAGGATGTTAAAAGAGGAAATTTAATAGAAAACCTAGTTGTTTTGAGAATCCTACTTCAACTAGGAAACGTTGAGTCATAAAGTCAAATCCTATTCGGACCAGGAAACCTCTAAGTCGCATAAACCCAAACCTAAGTGGATTTGGGCCGATTGCATGATCCATTTAAACCCCAAAACCCTATGGATTCGGCTAGGCCTTCTTGGCCGATTTCTTGGAGTCCAAATGGACTATCTTTGCCGATTTTTAGGGTGTTATTTTAAGGAGTTTTGCTTCATCAAAATCTCTATTTATTGAGGGGAATATTCTGATTTTATTTATCCTAATTCCTATTGGATTGAACATGTCATTATGCTTATTTGTAGGATTGCTATTGGATGAAAAACCCTACAACAATAAAATCGGCAGCTTTACAAGGAGAAGGAGATCTTTGCCGATTTTTCCTTGGTAATTAGACCATGCATTCGGTCATCATTCAAGCTACATACGAAGGAGTGGTGCGCAAGAATTCTAGAGATTTCCATGGAGATAATTTCCAGATTTTATGTGCAATTAATTGGAGCCATTGGATCAAGAATAAATCAAGGGTGGAGAGCATAATTTGGTTCGGCCTAGACTCTATATAAGGGGCTGTTTCTCTACAGAAAAATCATCATTCATTCTCACAAAAACCCTAGAGAAATAGCTTCCTTTGCCGCAGCCCTCTCCCCTCCTTTGCCGAGTTCTCTCTCCTTGCCAAAGCCTTGGTGATCTTCACCCTTGCGTCGCAACCTTGGAGAAGAAGGAACCTTGAAGCCGCGCACCTCTTGCTCATCCTCAAGCTTCTTGAAGATCGTCAAAGTGTAAACTATGCCTCTATCTTTGTTTAGTTTTCTTTACAATTTTAAAGACATGGATTCGGTGTTCATCATTGGTGTTGGATGTTTGTTGCGATTGTTTTGTTATTAGTAAATTCTTTTCTTAGTTAAGCATGTTGATGTTTTGTTTATGATATTTTAGTATTTTGTTCTTGTCGATTTATGCTTTAGGAAGGAAGCGTTTCTGTTTTAGTAGCTATATAGTTAGAATGCATGCTAACTACCGTCAGAAATTCATGCTAAGCCGCGTAGGTAAGTATGGATCGTAAGTGATGGAAGCCATGTCGTAGTGGCTGGAAACGTGGACTACAATGATTTAATGCGGTGACGTTCACGGCAGTGGTCGTGTTCAATCTCGTTCTTTATCTTAATGATTCATGTAGACGTTCTCATGAAATTCTTAGTTCTAGACGTTCTGTGCTAAGTACACTTAAGAAGAACAATAAGATGCGAAGACCTCGTAGGCTCGTGTCTTGAGATTGTTTCTAGATTATAATTTCGACAAGTTTCACTTTACTAAGATTGAAGCATGATATTAATGTGTGGTCGAGATCTGAGTTTCTCTCTTTGGCTATGTGTTGAATGGATTGATCAATTGTACATATTTAATATTTATTTTCTGTTTTGTAGGAATTTAGAACCAAACTCTCTAAACCCCCGTTTATCTTTGTATATATGTAAATAATTGTTTATAGTTCTAATCTTTTTACTAAATGCAAGAGCGCCCTATAAGTCCCCGGCCTTTCGACCCCTTACTTATCATATGCTATATACTACACAAAGGGTTTTAAATTGCACGATTGCCCCGGTGTTTTCGGTGCACGTCAATTTTTGGCCACTGCCCCCAACAAGGAAACACTTACGCCTCTAGGTTTCACTTGTTGAGGTGGGCATGTCTTCCACCAACACCTTAAACTTCCCCCGTGACTTCATTGTCACGCAGCCTCGGCTGCCCTTCTTCGCGCACCACCCCATGTGCCAGCACGCGTTGAACTCGTCACAATTTGGGAACTCCTGCTTCAGCAGGCGAAATAACACGCTCGTTCCCAATATTTACTTCAGCATGTTGGGGGTAACCTGCCCTGGGGCGACATGCAGACACACTAAGATGTACTGCACAAACGGAGGCAGCGGGAACATCAACCCGCATCTTAGTTGGTACTCGTATACCAACGTAAAGTTGCCCGAGGGATCCCAAAACTTCACCCCCCGGCCAAGCGGCCGCAACAAGACCTCCTCCAGAATACTCCAATTTTGCCAAAGCACTTCAAGCTCCGACGAAGTCAAACTCTCGCCAGGGGGTTCCCAAAACGAATCATCCTCCTCACGAGATCTCGCCATGATCAATTCCTCTACCTCCTACAATAAAGGGTCACACGAGGACACATGAGACTCGGCATCCATCACAGGAATGCCTTCCCCCAAGTCAAGGGAAATCTCCGCCATAAGGTTATCCAATCCCTCCTCCATCCGGTGCAAAGTGTCTGAATCGGCACTAAGCGAACTAGAGACCACCACGATCTCTTCGCTGGACACCCACACTGGTTCTGCCATACCCCGCTACCTTAACTCTAACCAGCCCGACAACAAATCTCTCACCCTAAAATTCCTACCAACACCACAAACATGTGAACAATCCCACACCCCAAATAAACCGAAACAACGCCACCACCACATACAAAATCAAAGACAGAGAAAGCGACGACTTCATACCTGGAAACAGTGGGTTTGCGTAGTGGCAGTGAAGCTGATTGCAAACGGCTGAGCGCTCGCACCCAATCGATCGAGGATGAAATTGGACGTTTCCCAGTCTGAAGCTCGTAGAATAGCCGAAACCCTAAAACACAAATCACGGCTCAACAGTTTCCAGTTTCAAAAGCACGAACTCCCCCCTTCAGTTCTCTCCAACCTTATTTATAGGCATTCCCCTAGACCCCACAAGCCTGAACGGTCAGGGTAAAGCCACGTCACCTTTGGCCATTTAAAAAAAAACGCGCGCGAGTCTCCCCAACCAAGCGCGGACTGACTCGCCACGCAGCGGCTGCAACGCTTAATAGCGACAGTCTCGCCAACCGAGCGCGGACTGACTCGCTAGGGCAGCGGCCCACAACGCTCAATAGCGACAGTCTCGCCAACCAAGCGAGGACTGACTCGCCAGGGCAGTGGCCTGCAACGCTCAATAGCGAGTCTCCCCAACCAAGCGCGGACTGACTCGCCACGCAGCGGTCGCAACGCTCAATAGCGACAGTCGCCAACCAAGCGCGGACTGACTCGCCACGCAGCAGCCGCAACGCTCAATAACGACAGTCTCGCCAACCAAGTGCGGACTGACTCGCCACACAGCGGCCGCAACGCTCAATAGCGACAGTCTCCCTAACCAAGCGCGGACTGACTCGCCAGGGCAGCGGCCCGCAACGCTCAATATCGACAGTCTCGCCAACCAAGCGCGGACTGACTCGCCAGGGCAGTGGCCCGCAACGCTCAATAGCGAGTCTCCCCAACCAAGCGCGGATTGACTCGCCACGCAGCGGCCGCAACGCTCAATAACAACAGTCGCCAACCAAGCGCGGACTGACTCGCCACGCAGCGGCTGCAACGCTCAATAGCGATAGTCTCGCCAACCAAGCACGGACTGACTCACCAGGGAAGTGGCCCGCAACGCTCAATAGCGAGTCTCCCCAACCAAGCGCGGACTGACTCGCCACACAGCGGCCGCAACGCTCAATAGCGACAGTCTCCAGCCAAGCGCGGACTGACTCACTAGGGCAGCAGCCCGCAACGCTCAATAGCGAGTCTCCCCAACCAAGCGCGGACTGACTCGCCACGCAGTGGCCACAACGCTCAATAGCGACAGTCGCCAGCCAAGCGCGAACTGACTCGCCACATAGCGACAGTCTCGCCAACCAAGCGCGGACTAATTCGCCCGCGCAGCGGCCCGCAACGCTCAACAGTGACAGTCTCGCTAGCCAAGCATAGACTGACTCACCACGCAGCGGCCCGCAACGCTCAATAACGAGTCCCGCCAATCAACCGCGAACTGCGTTGCCCGGAAACGTTTCTTCTCTCCAACTTCAAAACATCACCCCCGTAACCTCACGACTCTCGCGTGGGGACTTGGGGACTACGCACCATGCCTCCCCCACCCGAGTAAAACATATTCTCGGCATCTCTAGAATAACTCCCCACCCAAGAACTCTCTCGGACTGGGGACTTGGGGACTTGTTAGTACATAGCCAAAATACTTGGCTGGGCCGAGAATAAAGTACAATTACCCGGTCGAGATAGCTCTGGTGAGCCCTTCAAAGAATGAAGGGCCGGTAACAAACCGCTTGCTAAAATCACTCTAGCGATAAAACACCCCCAAAAGGGAAGACACCACAAAGACTAGCAAGTGGTCCCACATTGGAGACTTAGGCCAAGGTACCCAAGCTTGGCCTATAAAACAAGCTCAAGCTACCATAAAAGGTACACACTCTCTCTCTTTCACACTCCTCTACCTTACAAGTGCTCAAAGCTAACTTAAGCATCGGAGAGTCGAAGACTGGGCCATCCCAGTCCTGACCCCGTGATGCTGTCACTTGTGCAGGTTTCGAGTGAAAGACCCAAAGAATTCTACTTCGCTCCGCCTCGCCCCTTCCCGGCTCGGGACGAAGCAGGTAGAAACAGTAAGTAATTGAAAAGTATATGAAAAGTAAATTTACTTAATTACATTTGTTTGATAACATATATATGATTGCTTATGTAATTGGAAAGCATGAACTGACTAAATTGACATCTCTCTGTTGATAAAATTTCATGTCTAAGGATATGTTTGCATAAGATTGAGTTTTCTTATAAAGTGAAAATGTTATGGATATGTTTAAAGTATGATTGAATGTGTGTAAAGTATTGTGTGTTGATATGAATTGAAAGATGTGTTTAGTGATAGTAATTGAGTGTATTAATTTTTTTTTCAGCGCTTAACATGAATTTTTTTTATTTCTTACTTAGCCGAAGTACGAGTGGGATGAAAATGATGAGCCAATGTTCAATTGGATACTGAAGAGGACACATGAGAGGTACAAGGACTGGAAGTACCAGTGTCACAAAGCTTATCTGAAGGAAGGGCCCTCTAGCATGCCTTCAGATTTCATTAGGAGAGAGGACCAGTGAGAGTTTTTATGTGAGCACTTTGAGTCAGATGCGTTCAAGGTGATTTTTTTTAATTACCTTCATTGATTCCCTTGTATTTTATTATTAGCTCATTCATGTATAGTTATGTATTTATAACTTGAAATGTGAAATGTGCAGGATGTTAGAACTAATCTATTTAATATTTTTTCGTGTATTAGAGACTCTTGTTGGCAAAAACGCGGAACTGTGGGGAGAAGACTATGCACCACCACACGGGGTTTTCTCCTATCATCTACACAATGGAGGAACTTAGAATACAAAGCGAGCAGCTTACAATAATCAAAGATTTTGAGAAGACTTATGCCAGGGAGGGTGATGAAGTTACAACCAAGCATTATGTAAGTGTCTTTCGTTTTACTATTATGTAAGCTCATCAGTTATTAGTCAAGCATGTGTAAATCCGGCTATTGGTATATATATGATCATAAGTTGAATGAATGTCATGTTTTCCTGCGTCTTCCAAAACAAAACAAAAGATGTTATTATCATTATCATTTATTAAGATGTATAGTTTTAGGGTGAGAAACTGAGTTTTCCTGTGATGGGATTGGACACTTCCATGTTTATGATCAAACTTGGTTATAAACTTTCCTGTTTATCATTATCATTATCATTTTATTGTCAACTTCCATGTTTATGATCAAACTAGGTCTATTAATAAATGTTTATGATCAAACCATGCATTGGAAAGCGTCCTAGTCTATTATTAATACAGGTCTATTAATACTTGCACTCTTAATATCTTACACATTTTATTGTCAACTTCCTTGTTTATGATCAAACCATGCATTGAAAAGCTTGACAGAGAAGCTTCCTTGTTTATTAGGTACACTTAATAAACTTGACATTTATTATGATGCATGGTTGATCAGGTCTATTAATAAATGTCAAGTTTATTAAGCTTCCATGTATTGTTTGATCATGTGTACCTAATAAGTGAAGCTTCCCTCATGCAAAATGTTTATTATGCAAAATGTCAAGTTTATTATGGAAATGTTGAGTTGCATGTTTTGTTTATTAATTGATGTATTTTAAATACAGAATGACATGGTTGATGAGGTCAATAAACGAAATGATGTATTTAAGGAACAACACCCTGACGCGACGGAGGAGGAGATTATGGAAAGTGTTCAGTTCCAACAAATTGAGGTGTTGGGTAAGGTGCTCAAAACTAGGAAAGGAAAGGAGATCAGAGGGATGGGACGAGGAGGCGAGCGAGACTTGAGCCATTCTTCAAATTGTTCCACTTCACGTAGTCGTCCTCCTAGAGTTGATGAGCAGCAACTCCAAAGAGGTGCATGAGCACTATGAGCAAAGACTAAAGGAATCAGAGGAGCATGCCCAACAGCAAATCCAAGAGGTCCAGCAGCATGCTCTGCGTGCCAAGTCTATGTATAGTGTCGTTTACTCTCAAGTTGCAGCCATATATGAGCACCTAGGTATGCCACCTCCTCCTCCTCCAAAATTTCCTCCTCCTTCTCCATGAGTTTCCCCACAGAACAATGATGATAGAGGCGACAACATAGGATTGGTCGAGAATGACAATTGACATTATTGATTTTGTAGTACTTCATTCATAGTTTAGCTAGATTGTATGAACAATTTTCTACCTAGTTCATTATTTTTATATATGAACAATATTTGTCCATCTGGCTATCATGATCAATATATGAATATGTTTTCCAAATCCAGTGCTTCCTGCTTGTTGTATCTATACATGTTTGATTATTGTTACTTATTTGTAATTTTTAGAAACAGTGAATAAGGTAAAAAAAAGGACTAATTTCAGTTTACCCCCATCAACTTTAGATCGATCATCATGTTAGTCCTTCTTTTTTCAATTTCATCAAAAACACCCCTCAACTCCCAATTTTCATCAACTGTGTCCTAACCTTCGTTCTCCATCAAATTCTTTTGTCAAGTAATGACGTGACATCAAGAAAAAAGTCAAATTCTAAAAAAAATAATATTTTTGAACATTTTCCCCCCATATCGATACACATCTCCGTACCCATTGTCACACCCCAGTCCTTAATTTATTTTACGGTTATTTACTTTGGTATTATTTTAGTCTTTTACCGTATTAAGTAACCGTTTACTGTTAAGGACCTTAAAGTTGACTTTTTATTCCGTTTGGAATTTGGGAAAACTTTCTTCAGGAAAGTCGTAGAGGATGTTATTACGAGTTTGTAGACATGCTATGCGTTAAAATCGAAGTTAACATGATAAAGTTATCAATTAAATGGTAAAGATTTTGAGTTGGTAAAAAAAAGGTAAAATTTTTAGTGGGTATATTTTGTTGGGTTTGAGTGATGGGCCGGGTGTGGCAGCCCAATCTTTTCTCTTTTGCTCTTCTCTTCTTTCTCTCATCTTCTTCTCCCGAGTTTCTTCCCCCAAGCTCTCCTCTCGCCGAAAAGCTCTTGCCACCAACTGCCGCCGGCCAGCCAGCAACCGGCCGCCGCTCCATCCCAGTTCGGACCCCCGCCACCTCCTCTCTCTCCCCGGCCTAGTGTTCGAGCTGGTAGTGCCACCGGAGAGGAGAAAACCCCACCGGAACGCCAACTGCCTCTTCGCCGGAGCTCCGTCTTTCGGCAACCATAGGCCGAGATTTTTGGCTCAACTTGTAGCTCTCATCTAGGTGGGTAATCCCTCCAAAGGAATAGGCTTGATTCGATCTTGTTGTTGAGAAATGTATAATTGAAGTTCTAGGGCTCAAATTAAGGTTTTGGTCCGATTAGCCTATTTATGCTTAGAATTGGATTTTGTGCTAGTTAAGGAAGTTATTGTGCGGGTTGAGAGGAGTGTTGTGCTAAAATTTGAGAAGCATTGGAGGTCGCCTGAGAACGGCTACCGACGGAGCAAGCGGCGGTGCCGCCGCCCCTTAGGGGCTGATTTTTCATGTTTTTAAGATGGTATTAAGGAGAGGAGTTTAATGAAGTATAATTTGGAATTTTTGGAGGAGTTTTGATAATGTTGGGGATTTTTCAATGGTTAAGGATTTTGGCGGTGATTAGAATGGAATATCGGTAGTTGGGTTAACCGGTTTTAAAATGCGTATAAGGTTAATTTTTGGTTATCGGTGATGGTGGTGAATCTTGAGTTATAATGGATTAAAGATGGAGAAAATGGGCAAGGAAGAAGATTGATTTTAGACCCTTAATTTTATGGAATTATTTATTGAAGTTTTAATGTTGAATGAGAATTAATATTAATTATTGTTCAGGACGTGAGGAGGATCATTGGAGGAAGTCTCAGGTCGTCGGCAGGCATAGCAGAGCACTGTATTGGACCTTTGATTTGAATGCCTTGCATGCAATAAAGTTTATTTAATTTTTAAAGGCATATTGGATATTTTATAATTTCTTGGAGTAATGAGTTCCATTTATTTTTGGGAACTCTCTTGAGCATTTTATTTGACATGTTTTATATTAATTTTTGGGGAAATGACGTTCTAGATATTTGTTATTTCTTTTATTTCACCATAAAAGGTTGATATATAATCATTATTGCTAGCTAACCATTATTAGCGGCTACTCACCATAGGTGAGTAGTGCGCTTAGCGTGGGACACTATTTTAGCCTGGGAGGCAACCAATCGGTATTTATATATATATATATATGTTAGCTAGCCATTATTAGCGGCTACTCACTATAAGTGAATAGAGCGCTTAGCGTGAGACGCTATTATAGCTTGGGAGGCTCTGACCCTAGCCTGGGAGGCTCATCGTTATGGTGAAACCTCTTTCCCATTTTTATTAATTAATGAGAACCAATGGGATTGGTTCATCATTTTTATTTGTAAATATTTATGGAGAATCTTCCATGAATGGCATGCAAAATATTTTTCTAATGGAAATTATGGAAGAGCATAGATTTGATTTCATTGCTCCATATTTTTGTTATTTATTTTTGTCCACTCACTCTAACGTTTTAAATGCTTCTCCCTTGGGCCTTTCGTTTTTAAATGCCCAGTCTGCAGAGTTCGGTTCGGCGAGGATAGGAGGCGTGTCATAAATCCCCACCTCATCCAGTTTTCCCATATAGGTTACCAGTTTAACCTATTGTGTTATTTTTCTCATTTTCCTAGTAGATGCTCTGATAATTATGAGATAGTTTAAGTGTGTTAAGAGCTGATGAAAAAGATTCATTTGTTTATATTTATTTGAGAGATTATATTTATGGATATTGTTTGGGAATTATTGTGAGTTTGGGGTGTTGGTTGTTTATTAGAGGAAGCGGGTGGCTCCAGGAGTCGTGAATTTTAAGTGTTTTTAGATGAGTTGGGTTTGGTGACTTTTCTCTCAGTTAGGGTTACCCATTATCAAGGGAGGTTTCGCCAGTATTTTTAGTAGAATTTCCCTTGAGGTGGGTCCCGCATGATTTATTCCGGATTTCAAGGGGGAGATTTGGGGTAGGTCCTGACATCATCACAACTCCTAACCTTAGTGATTTTGGTGGGATTGAATGCAATTTGTCTATTTTGCTCTTTTTCTGTGGGCTCAGCGACTTCAAATTTGGTTTTCTTCTTAATGCAAGTCATTACATGACCGGGGAATTGAATGAAAAACGTATGTTTGGACATGGCTGATGAAAATTAGAAGTTGAGTGGTGTTTTTGATGAAATTGAAAGAAAATGCAAGTCATTTCCGACCCTGTTTAGCTTCGTTATGCTTTCAACGATTCACTAAGGCAATTAACTCAATCATATAACATCATCATAACACCGAAATCATAACTATTATTAACTGAAAATTAACGTAGTTCTCAACAAGGATTCCATCAGATTCGAAATATAAAACACATAGTTCTAAATCGAAAACTAAAATAAGAATAAGATAGCCGAAAAGGTTTAGACATAGGATTACACTTTTCAATGATCTTGATGGCCGATCGAAGAACTTTAGGTCATGCAAGGCTATGCTAAGGCTTCAATACTCCTTGGAACGTTCGAGGCAGCAATGGTTTATCTCCTTCTTCTTGCAATGAGAGAGACTAAGAGAACTTTTCTGAATTTCTAGAGTGTAGGAAGTGATACTGAAAACGTTGCTCTTTGCTCCTTTTTTTACTGGTTTGGCCGAACCCTAGCTCTTCTCCTAGCACTTGATTATTTTCTGATCCAACTGTGGTGAATTATTGCTCAAAATCTCGATTTAAAACTCCCCAGAAATCTCTGGAATGTTTTGTGCAATAATTCTTCGCATAAGGCTTGAATAAGGACTAGGTACGTTTCTTGTTCTCCAAAAGAAATCACAGCAATGAAGAACCTTCCTTCTTCTGCCACCAATCAAGTCCTTGGCGAAAATCCTTGATTTTTCTTCCTTCATTGGTGCGCAATTAGGGTTCTTGTAAGAGAAGTAAAATCAAATAAATAAGGAAGGGATGATCAGAATTTAAAGGATGAAATTAAAGGAAAGAATCTCCTTAATTCCTTATTTATTTAGCACACAAAAATCCCTTGATCACGGCAAAATCCCTAAGGATTTGCCGTCCCTTTTATACACGTCCAAAACAGAAATCCTTTTCCAAGTTGGATTAGGGTTCCTGACTCCTCATGGTTTCCTGTCTCATAAGGAAATAAAGTTTCTTATTAGGAAAGTCAGAATAGGAAATATTCATAAATAGTAAGTTTCCCTTTTCAAAACAGGAAAGTTTCTTAAAATGAAATAGGCAAGTTTCCCTTTTCAAAACAGGAAAATTTCCTAAACGACTTTTCCTTCGATTTTGCGACTTAATGAGACTCTTTGTTGCACTAAGAACCCTCCTTTGATTAGGATTTCTCTTAATTCTTGCGTTTTAGCCTTCTTTTGTGTAAAACTGTTTCTTTTGACCTAGAACACAGAAACAAGCTAGAAATGACGTTATTAAAGGAATAACAAAGCTAAATGTGGTCGGAAATACATTAAGAACATAGCATAAATTGCGTTTATCACTGCATTATTGAAATAACCAATAGGTGTTATGCATAATCCTCCTAAATTCTTAGGAGTACAAGCTTTGTCCCAAGCCACAGTTGCAGCCTTGGAGCTAGACCACCAGAAAAAATCTCTCGCCTTCTTATCAATTGTATTAGTAAATATTGCTGGACACTTGAAACAAGACATAATGTGGTTAGGTATTCCTGAGAAATTAGCTTGCACTAATGTGAGCCTACCTGCTCTAGAAAGATTACATTTTTCCAACCTGCCAACTTGTTATTGATTTTCTGTAATAAATCATTTGTGTTGGCACTGATCCTGTTAATCCAGATGGGACTAAGTTGATCATCATAATGTGCAGAGATTAATGAAGAGCAGATGGATTCCATTTCAACATATAGTTACCTAACAAAATATGAAGGTAAGCTCCCCTCAAGTTCCAACCATGCTTGGTTTGATCCCAGCCCATTCGAGTACTTCTTTCATCACCCATCATTCACAAGTTCCCTGCTTCCTTTCATCCCCAAACCCCAAATCTACTTTTCTTTTCAAATAAGTATTAAAATTGACCACGTGTCAGATTATATATGGACCACGTCAACTCGGCAGAATGAGGTAGAAACCTTTTGCCGCCGACTCCAGAGAGCAGCAAAGAAACCCTATATGCTATACTGGAGGGAGAGCGTTGCTATACTAGAGGTCTCGCACAGAAACTGGGCAGGATGGCATACCATGGCGGCAAACTGAAGTCGACCTCCATCAATGGCGTCAAGATGTACAGCGTTGCTAATCAGCAGCCCTCTCTGGCTACCTGGCTGGACCCCAACAAGCGTCGTGCTCTCCGCAAGGACAAAAGTACCTTTTCCGACGACCCTATTCTTCTTCTCGTCTAGTTACTTAGTATTCATGTCCTTGTTGGATTCATTCAGATTATATGCAAAGAGTGGACCTGATCCAGGACCTCCGCTTTGAAACCGCCACCACCAAAATCAAAGCCACCCCCGACGGCGAGTTCCTCATTGCATCTGGTAATGGTATTTACATACGACTATCATCCAATTTCAATTTCACAATCCTTCCTTAATTCGCTCCGTGAATCAGGTATATACCCACCCCAAGTCAAAGTTTACGAGCTCAGGGAACTCTCCCTCAAGTTCGAGAGGCACCTCGACTCCGAGATTATTGATTTTCAGGTCGCTCTCTCTCTCTCTATTCCACTTCATTTCTCATCTCACACCATCTCTTATATATTCACCGGCTTGATATCTCTTATATATTCACCGGCTTGTTATCTCTTATATATTCACCGGCTTGTTATCTCTTATATATTCACCGGCTTGTTATCTGTTTAGGTTTTGGCCGATGATTATTCCAAGCTTGCCTTTTTGTGTGCCAATCGTTCTGTTTATCTACATGCCAAATACGGAAAGCATTACAGTTTGCGGATTCCCAGGTTCCTTCTTCTGAACGCATTCAATTTTTCCTTTCTGTTGTACATTGTGTTGTGTTGATTCAACTTGTGTCTGTCTACAGAATGGGTAGGGATATGGCTTATGATTGCTGGTCATGTGATTTGCTATGTGCTGCCTCCTCTCCTGAACTTTACAGAATTAATCTGGAACAGGTTTGTTTATATCAACCACACTCTTTTAAACAAGTTTCTTCTTTGGTTCACACTTCTTTCAATGTTAACACTCACTGGTTTGTAGGGGCGATTTTTAACTTCCCTCAACACACAGTCGCCAGCGCTAAATGTAGTTTCTCGAAGGTGATTTCTTGTCCTTAATTTGCTATTTAGTTTTCTTCTTTCTCTTATTTAAATATCAGATATGTGCTTTCTTTTCATATATATAGTTGGTGTTGGTTTTTATCTAAGAGAGAGGAGATTTTGGTTTGAAATTTCAGCAAGCTTCATGGTTTAGTTGCTTGTGGTGGTGAGGATGGCGCTGTTGAATGTTTTGACTTGAGAATGAAATCTCCAGTTGGTAGGATAAATGCTGTGGGACCGGCTGGTGATATTGACCAGGTAAAGGTCTCCTGTCTATAGTTTCATTATAGTTTGTGTTTTATTTCTTCCCCCACCCCTTTCCTTTGAGAGGACCTTCTTAATTACATTTCTTTCCTTTTTCTGATTGCTCTACCTCCTCACTCTCTTTGCTTTTAATCCTGTCTTAATTAACCATCTGACTGCATTTTGGATTTGCAGGAAGTTACAGCAGTACAATTTGATGAAAAAACGGGGTTCTTAATGGCTGTTGGAAGCAGTGCAGGGAAGGTATAATTAATTTTTCTTTAATCTAATAAAGGTACAATGCAATTTTTATTTTATTTTATTTTAGTTGTGTTCATATTGGAAATTCCCACCATGCTGATCATTCTCAACCTTGCAATAGCTAATGTAGTTTTTCCTCAACGGCAACACATAACTGATAGCTTGGCTTATTTAAAAATTTAAACAATTATTAGATTATCCAGATTTACCTTCCAATAGCATAAAATTGGCCTTTCAGTCATATTCAACATAAGAGGTGTGTTGAAGTATACAAACTACCTATATACCAGATCGACAAACTCTAAAGCTTAAGGCTTTAAACTCACACAGAACACTTTGATTTAGGAATCACTCCCAGGTTTCTCACCCAACACTAGGTTTGTCACCCAACACTAGGTTTCTCACCCAAAACTAGGCTTCACAATAATCCCATCACAGGTGAGAAACCTAATCCCATCACAGGAAAACTCAGAAACACTCTGATAATTTTATTCATATAACATAACATGATCAGCCATCCGGCACTTACACTTATTTATACTAGAGAAGATATCTGACATTAACTAACATTAAAGACTCATTAGGATTTCTAAATATCACCAAAGAGTTGTTGGTCTAGCAGTCAGACACTTGGGTTGCTCCCAAGAGGTCTCAGGTTCGACCCTCTCCCATGGGGTCAGGCGGGAAGCCTAGGGATTAATCAGGTCAAAGATCCGGATACCCTAGTTTCAAAATAAAATAAAATATTAGGACTCCTAAATATCCAAAACGGAAGCATAAAAGACCTCATGAAAGAAATCTTAAAACTTCTGAACTGAAATGAAAAGCTGAACAGACACAAGGCAGAAATTTGAGAGGTCACAAAGCTTAGAGACTTCTAGAATCATACTCAGCTTTCCCTCCAAGCTGCAGATTTTACACCGAGAGCAGTTAATCAGGCCATATGGAAAGGGAATGATTAGGTGCTCTCTATTTCCATTTCTTGCGCTCATAAAACTTAAAAGGTTTGACTGTGATGTCCTCGTCAGGATCTTTAAATACAAAGAAAAAAATCAAGCTGTTCTTAAGCTAGTCACAACAAAGGATCCTATAGACTCTTAAAACCCCACGTGTGTGCGGCCTGGGGTGGGGAATTGTCTTGTATATGAGGACAGTAATGTTCACCTGGTCAGAAATTGACCAAAGTAATTTTGGTCGATCACGGTGGAGAATAAAACAACTAAAGTTTCTGATAATCCTCTCTACCCTTAGACTTACATCCAAGGGTGATTGAGCATTTTTCTTGGTCAGTTGATGACTAGGTGAACATTTCTGTATAAGAAGAACATGATGATATGGATCCATTGGAATGTTTCTGTTGTATTTACATCAGTCAATAGGTTAACATAGGCCAAAATTTCATATTGTGGCCTTGACTTTAGAAAAAGAATAAACTCAAAAAGGTACTAATTCGAGGACCATATTTCCTTATACAGAAAATTCTACCACATGATTCATCAATTGTTGCAGCCAGTGGTTAGTGAAATTGGTGTTCTTCCCATCATTGTTTCCAGTTTTAATTTAATCAAAATCCCAAGACAAATCTTGAGAAATAATTTGCATCACTGCCCTCGTATTAGAATTTGGTGTGAAGAAGTGGGTATAGTTGAATAAGTAATGATTGAAAAGTAGGTGTGATGATTAAGATTGCATGTTTGGTGGTAAGAATACACTACAATTCAACAAGTATGGATTTGCATCTTCATTGTACATTAGTAGATGACGAGATGAATTGTTGGGACCATCACCTGTACCTTCTGTAGTTGCAAGCCATTTCTCAACAAGAATTAATTGCATTCAGATTGGATAATATAACTTCAATTGTGTCATTGAACCTGCAGGTACTCATCTATGACTTGCGTTCATCACATCCTATACAGGTTAAGGATCACATGTGAGTATATCCTCCTTGTGCAGTTTTTCCTGGTTCAACATGATAAGGGGCCTTGTTTTTCTCCCCCCTTGTAATTTACTGATTGTTGAAGATCCTGTCATTGTTTCATAGGTATGGCAGCCCAATATTAGACATTAAGTGGCATCAAACTCTTAATTCTGAACGGCCGAAGCTAATTACCACTGATAGTCACGTTGTTAGAATATGGGACCCTGATACGGTAAGTTAGTATACTTTTGGATATAATGAAAAGTTTGGAATATTGTTTTTCTCTATATACAAGCAAGTGGATATTCCATTGTGTTCAGGGAGAAGGAATGACAAGCATTGAGCCCACGGCTGGAGCGATAAATGATATATGTACATTTCCTGGCAGTGGATTGATGCTGTTGGCTCTGGACTGCAGCCAGATACCATCGTATTTCATACCTGAACTTGGACCTGCTCCAAATTGGTGTTCTTACCTGCAAAATCTAACTGTAGGTTTCAACTTCTTTTTTTTCCTGTATTAATTTGGTTCCATTGTTCTTATATCTCCATTTAACAGCGGTTTGCCTGTTCTTTTTACAGGAAGAGCTAGAGGAGGGTGCACAGACGACCATCTATGATAATTTTAAATTTTTGACGAAGGAAGAACTTGAGAGGTTGAGGTTGACTAAACTGATTGGAACCAATCTACTCAGGGCTTACATGCATGGGTACTTTGTTCGTTATTCGTTGTATAAAAAGGTAAGGCCGCCTTCATTTATATATGCTTATTTTGATCAAGGGTTTAATGAATGCTTGGAACCAAAATGAAGCTTTACCATCCAATAGTATGCTGGCCCCAAGCTATATTTCATAAATGGAAAGAATTGTTGGACTTGCTGCAAAAAATAAATAAATTTGTGTCGCCCTTTTCCTTTTCTACTCTATTCTATTCTTAGTAAACATTTTCTGGCACTGAGCATTGATGGCTTAATTACCGTGAGTTGGTGAAACGTTACTGATTTCTATTCAAAGATGATATGTCACTTGCTGTATAAGGTACTAATTTGGTAGTCTAATGATCCTTATTGCATACTTTCTGCAGGCAAAAGCTATGGTAGAGCCTTTTGATTATAGTGAATACATTGAACAACAGAAAAAGCAGAAGCTAGAAAAAGAATTTGCGGGACAGCGAATTACGGTTAGACACTTTCTTCTGAATACTGTTTATATATTTACAACCGTATGATTTTTTTTGGGTACCTTTGCATCCAGACTACTTCCTATTTTCTTTTCATCTATATAAGTTAGTCATCTTTAAAGAACATTCAACTTTGCTTCGAGGTGCTCATAATTCTTTTTGAAGAAACTGGTTCATCTGTTAATTTGGGACCATAGTGTTCACAGTCCTAGAGTGTGTTTATATTATATTGACTTTGTGCGGGACTCATGTTAAATTATCTATTATGAGGTCAATAGTATGATTCCTTATGTACTGTGCTTTTTGTGTACTGCAGAAAAAGAGAAAATTGCCCAAGGTCAACCAACAGTTGGCAGTGAAGTTGTTGGAGTATGAAGAAACAGAAAATGAAACTAAAGATGAAAATGAGACGAACAAGCCATCCAAGAAAAAGAAGGCACTTGATAAAAATATTTTTGAAGATGAGCGATTCAAAGCAATTTTTGAAGATAAGGTATGATAATCTAGGCTCCCATGAAAGAGGACAGCAATGATTTTCACATTTTTGTTACTTTTTTTTGTTTTTTATTTTTTTATTTTGGGGGGTCTCAGTCTACACCTTTCCTGACAACCTCTACAACTCTACAAGTGGTCCAAACAATTTAAAATTCCAATGGGGTGGCTAGCCTCGCAGTCTAGGACCTTTTGGTATAGTGCTGAAAACAAGTTTGAAGAGGGGCTTGTCTAGGGGTGTGGGACTTACCCCAGTGCACCTGTTTGGTAAAGTCTGCCAAATTATTCTGTCATTTCTTGTTTCCTAGAGTGGTTAAGAAGCTTAAATGCGAGTTTTTTTGGGAGGGTGTGAGTGAGGGAAAGAAAGAATTTTCAATCTCTCTCTCACTTTAAATGTGGTTTTCTGGGTCATTCGATCAACATAAGCATGCTGTTTCATGTACTTGCGGAGTTGAGATTTGTGCTGAAGCAACTTCTCTGTTTTTTTGTTTTTTCTTTTTCTGATGATAAGCAACTTCTTTTTGAATTCAGTTGTATTGAGTGAATTTTGTCAGTGTTGTGTTTTATCCTATTACTAGCCTCTGACCCGTGCGATGCACATGTTATTGGTGAATAGAAGAAAAACGTGGAAGGTTCTTTGTCCCGACCTTCTTTTTAAAAAGTTGTTTTCTTTATATGATAATTAGTTTAAGTAATTTTTTTTAATATAACGGGTACTTTAGGCAAATCCACAATTTGGTGAAGCTTTTGGCTTGGCTTTATAGTAGTAGATTTAACTGAATTTTTTTTCTTTCTATCATTTTTAGTTTTCTCGTGTCTTCAATATTAATGAGTTTGGTTGTTTTCCCAAGTTGAGTGTGTTTCTGTTTTATCTCTGTATTAGCTCCGCTTTTATTCATATTGCGAACCTAGCTTTCCTTGGGGTGGGGAAAAGAAATGAACCATACGATCAATACTTGTTTGTTAGTAGATTGTGTTAACAGTTCCATTAATGTATCCTTTTGTAATTTGTGTGAAGGACTTTGAAATTGATGAGTATTCACAAGAATACAAGGCTTTACATCCAGTTTCTTCTAACAAGCGAGCATCTCTGGTGGAAGAACACTTCAGACCTATCATGGAAGATGAAGATGAGAATCATAGTGATGCAACATCAGAGGACGAGCCTGAATATGGAAACAGCAGAATAAAAGGGAAAGGACGAGCTCCAAGGTGAGTCATTCTTGCTGTATCTTTGTAGACTATCCTTCCTGTGTGTTCGTTGACTACATTGCATTCCGTTGAAGAACAAGACGTTATATGAAGTTTTGAACTGGACTGCATTTACGCATAGCTTTCGTGTTTTAATATAAGAGACTGTACAGGGACAAAATACAATACAAAATAAATCTGCAAAGGATTCTTATCCTTGGTCAAGTTGGTATAATTTTATAAAATAGAATTGTCATAAACAGAAGAAATATCTTTGTCTCTGCATGAGGGTTTTGTCTGAACTTTTTAGGTTAAAACTTGAATTTTCCTGTACTAATAGTTGGTTCTAAATTCTTTAGATTGTTGGAAGTAAAGAATGAGCGGCATGCAGAGGCAGTCTGGAGTGGCACATCACTTAGACATGAGGAGCTGCTGCCATTGGGAGAAAGGGTAAAAGCACTCGGAGATGATCAGCGGGTTTCTGCCCTCCCAAGAGGTGTTAAGCTGGGGCCCGGAGGGTCACGTGAGATTTCCTTTAGAGCTAGAGGCTCCGCAAAATATAAAGAGGATGATGATGTAGAAGCAGAGCGTGGAAAGAGACGGGGAGTTCAGTCATTGGGACTAAAACAAAATAGGAATGGATTCGGAAGCAGGGGTAGTAGAGGTAGAGGGGGCAGAGGGAGCAGAGGCAGAAGAGGCCGCGGGTGAATGGATCATTATGTGTATGGCAGCTCGATCGGTGATCTGTGCAATTTTGGGACAGTGGAGTCTTTTTTTTTTTTCTTTTTTCTTTTTTCTTTTTTCGTTTAGATGCAGTGCAGTATCTTTGCTTTGTTGATGCAGTATCTTTGCTTGTCTTTAATTACTGGTCGCATCATATAACGTATTCAACTCTTTCAATTTTTTGACCAAAGAAAAAAACACTATCAATTTTATCTTAAATGAATTATCCATTACTTGAGACATTTTAGAAAATTCCCACTAGCCTTAAATCTGGAATTTTTTTATATTAATAAAATAAGATTTTAAAATTCTCGTCAATTCAAGCAGATCTATTCTTACTAACAAAATATTTAACCTTTTGTGTATTTTTGCTGACCAAATTACCCTTCTCTCGTATCTCCCTCTCCGCATCGTCTGCATTCTCGCTCTCTCTCTCTCTCCAGTGTCGATCTTGAGCTGCAGCTTCCAGACGTCGGCCTTCAGCTTCGGCGAGTACATCACCCGTGCCAAGGACCGCATCAAAGGGCGTCGAGGAGGATGACGACCTTTCTCTCTCGGATATGGGCCACAAAAGCCTCTGGCCTCGTTGTCGCCGTCGGCGTCAACCTCCGGTCCTGGCGGGTGCATCACCGCACTCGCGAAGAACCGCATCAAGTAGATCTTTAAGACGGTGCCGATCGGATTATGATATTAGATCTCCATCACAAGCCACACCAGAGGTTGGGGAGCTGTGTCCCGAGCCATGAAGACCATTCTGATTGAATCGGTGGAAGCAAGATCGGTGGATTGGTCTCTAGCTATCTCTGAAGACCATTCTGATTGAATCGAATAGATGAAGAAGACGACGAAAATGGTAATTGCTATGATCATTAATGGCCTTGAGTATTTTTTTCATGGGATTGGAATTATTATTATTATAACAATTAGTAGTTGTATTGCTGGATTTGCAGAGAATGACGTCCTTCAGTTATTCTCTCTTGTTTGCATGGCATTGGAATTGTTATCATAACAATAGGTAGTTGTAGTGCTTGATCTGCAGAGAATGAGATCACAATTAACCTGAGTCATTGTGGCAGTATAGAAAATTCTGTTTTTGATCATTTGGATCAAATCCGATCGATTTCTGTTTTTGGTTATTGAGATATTTCTATTTGCTCGTGGATTGAATATTGCTATATTCAGTTTGGTTTTTTTTTTTTAATTTTTTTTTTAGTGTTTTTAATTGTTAGGAGATATATTCAGTTTGCTATATTCAATTGGTACCTTCAGATGACATTTGCTGATGTGGATATAAGTTTTATTTACCTTCCTAACAATAGTTGTCAGGAGATATAGTTGGGTGTTAAGCAGGCTCTTAATAATGTTTAATTTGTTTATAGATGATGATAAAGGGAAGCTGATATAAACTTGGTAGGGCTACTGGAACTGGTAGCTTTTTTATATTACATTGGCTTTGTTTTTTTTTTTTTCCTTCAATTCAAACTTTTGGTGAATAAATCCAATATTGATAGATTGAGATTTGTGTTTATAAATGTTTATTCATACCCCTATTGCCTTCGGGACAGACTCCTTTCTGACTCTAATAGACCCTCCTACTGCCCCTAATATACCTTCATACTGCCCCCAGTTAAAGGTCTTACTGACCCAAATAGGTGGTCATACTGCTCCTAATAGGGACTTGTTATAAGTGACTGAAACACACAGTTAAGTTTAAGGGTTATACTGACCTCAGTAGGCGGTCCTACTGACCCTAATAGATGGTCATATTGCCCCAATATGGACCTATTATAAGTGACTTAAACATACAGTTAAGTTCAAGGATCATACTGACCCCAATAGGAGGTCCTACTGACCCTAATAGGTGGTCATACTGCCCCCAATAGGTGATCATACTGTCCCAATAAGGACATGTTATAAGTGAATGAAGCACACAGTTAATGTCAAGACCCACCCCGAATTTCACCCTGAAACCCGAGGTAAGTCTTGCGGGGTCCACCCCCAAGGAAAATTTACCGAAAAGCCCGGCAAACCTCCCTTAAAAATAGACAACTTTAACCCGAAAAACTTAAAGAGTTACCATTCTAAAACAAATTTACCAACCTCCAAATCATCTATAAATATCCAAACACATTAACAACTTCAATTTTTGAATATACTAGACTAAACATAGATCTTAGCACACCTCCGAAAATATTATACAATAATCCCAAGAGTATTCAGAGCTATTAAAACCAACGGAAGCAGGAAAATACCCTAGTAGGTTAAGCAAGTAACCTATTGGTGAAAAGTGGCTGATAGATGGATAACTATGCCTCGTTTCCTCCTACTAGTACCGAACCGCACTCTGCAGACTGGGCATTTTAAAAACGAAAGGCCCAGAGGAAAACATTCAAAAATGTTAGTGAGTGGACAAAAATAAATGTAATAAAATATTTATGTTTCCCCAAAATATAATTTCCATAGGAAACACGTTGCATGAGACAGCTAAAAAGCTTTAACTCAAAAATTGATTAACACGAGACTAGTCTCGTTAGTCCCTTAAACTTTAAGAAAAAGACCTCTCAAGCTAAAATTATATATATACGTATGTATTTACACTCGTCATATTTCTTGTACGAATTTCTATGAATAAATATGAAAAATAGAAATTCATACAAGGCTACGACGCTGACGTCTAACGTTCACGTCACACCATAATAGAATTTAACCTCATTATGGCGGAAAAGCACGAGTGTATATATACGTGCATATTCCCTATATAAATTCTTATATTTATATAGGGCTACGACGATTGCGTCTAACGCTCACGTCACACCATAATGGAATTTTACCTCATTATAGTGAAAAAACACGTATAGCTAGCTAGCATTTATTTATATACACACTAACCTCATAATCAACCATATATGAATATATAATCACCAAAATTCTCAATTTCGGTTATTTTTCAACAAAAGAAAATATTCATCAATAAATCTTTTGCATGCACATTATTTAAAAACAAAGGTCCACTCACAAATTAGGTCTAAGCCTGATGTTGGTCCGAGACCTCCTCTGCTCGATCATCCCCACGTCTTGTTTCAAGAACATAATTAAATCATAAACTATAACCCAACGCTTATATAAAATTAGGCAAAATTAATTATGAGCTTTACACGCTCATCCATGTCTAACGTCTTAATTCTCAACTTCGCTTCGATCCATATTTTACCACAATATCGACATCCTTACTACCACTCTCTCCAGTGCTAACAACAATTAACCAATAGCTGCATTATATCCCATTAACCGTCATATTTCACAAATCTTATAAAAATCCAAAACCTATTCAAAACTCCTCCAAAAATTTCAAACTTCACATCAATACACTCCCCTTAAGAAAACACATCTAAAACCCTAAAAATTCTCTTAACAACGGCGGCCGGCGGCTGACTCCGGCGACCTCCAATACCTACCAAATTTTAACAGCATCTTCCTCTCAAACCCCCCTACAACTTTTCTAACTAACACAAAGTCCAATTTCGAGCTTAACTAAGGCAATCAACTTAAAACAGAAATTAGAGCCCTAGAATTTCAATCCATGATTTCTCCTTACCAAGGACGAATCGAACTAAAACCTTCCGAGGGATTACTACCCTTGAGGAGAGCTACAAGCCGAGCCAAGGATTGTTAGCTGTGGTGGCCGAGGAAGAGAGTTTCGGCGAGAAGACAACCGGGCTACCATGGAGGATTTCCTCCCTTCGGCGACGTTGCAGCGTCGCTCTCCAGCCCAGGAAGACGACGGACTGAGCGGTGCGGCAACGATGATGGGGCTCGGGGAGTTTCCGACAGTGCGAGAGAAAGAGAGAGGGTCGGGGAGAAGTAGAGAAGGAAGAGAGGAGTGGAATGGTTTGGGCCTCTAATCCCCAAACCGGTCCAACACCTTAATACCCACACCAAAAATAAACCCAACTCCAAAAATAGCACCACAAAAATAATATCCTAATAAAACATACCTTTTTACCGGGTAAAATTTACAATTTTTACCGTCGTCATAAATTTCTCCTACGAATAATTTCTCTGAAATATCACTCCTCTAGGGACCTTTGAACTATAAACTCATTTACAAAAATGGTAAAACCATTATTAATTCTAAGCCAATAAATAAGGTAAAAATTTAAGAGTCGGGATGTGACAGTTAAGTTAAAAGATCATATTGCCCTTAGTAGAAGGTCCTACTAACCCTAATAGGAGGTCATACTGATCTCAATAGGTGGTCATACTGACCCCAATAGGTGGTCATACTGTCCCCAATAGGTGGTCATACTGTCCCCAATAGGTGGTCATACTGACCCCAATAGGTGGTCATACTGTCCTTAGTAGGAGGTCATATTGCCCCCAATAGACCCCCCAACACACCCTCTACTGCCCCCAATAGACCCCCCAACACCTCTACTGCCCCCAATAGACCTCCTGACAAACTTCTTATTTCCCTGAATAGACCCCCTACCCCCCCCCCCCCCAATATACCCCCTACTACCCTAATAGACACCCTATCATCGGAATCCGGTCAACGGCCTCCTGACAGGCTTCATATTGCCCCTAATATACACCTTATTGCTGAAATCCGGTCAACGACCCCCGCAGTCTGGTCAACGGTCCCCGGATCCTTGTCAACAGTCACCGGAGTCCCGTCAACGGCCTTCCGGAGTCCGGTCAACGATCCCTGGAGCCTGGCCAACAGTCGCTGGAGTCCGGTCAACGTCATTGGTCATGAGAATCCTGTTATAAAAACTTCATTTTATAATAGACTCTTATAATGGTTTATTGTAGTTTATTTAATTCATTAAGGGTATATTTGTTTTTCTGATATTTAAGTTGGCTCTTAAGAATTTTAAAATCTGATTTTGTTAGTGAGAATAAAATTCTTAAAAGTAGAGCTAGTGGGCATTGTCCCTTTTACTATCTGGGTTATGTGTTACATTAGCAATTCACACAAACAGCTAAACGCAAGTCTCAGTATTTGCCCCTTAGGCATGTACTCTCACAGCGAAAAACTCATCCTACAGGTTAAAAATTGAAGTACTAGAGAGACAGAGGCTACCTAGAACCTACCTCAGATGTTTAGGATTCGATCGTATATTCCTAACCTGTATCCCAACGTATGAACTAGCAAGGAGAAGATCCATTTTGGTTAGGAAATTAATCATTTATCAAGTACAGACAGAAATGTCAAGAAGGAGAACAGAATCTATATAGTATATAGATATGAACACATACAAACACAGAGAGGTATAATTGTTAATTAGTTGATAAGCTCTGGCAGGAAACCATGAATATTGGTAATGAAATAAGAGAGAGTTGAGGTCTCCATGAGAAACAGAAGCATAGGCACGTGGAATCAGTGACCAAGTCTCTCCAAACTCGTGTATTTTATGCACAACACACGCTATTTGCACTTGCCCCAAATTGTTTAGAGTTTTGAAGTGACCACATGTACACAATTGTTTAGACCATTGTCTCTGTAGACTTGAGGAAATCTATGGAAGCAACAGATGGACACGGGCACACACACGCTTGGCATGGGAATAAATTGGCCACTCACTTTCCTAACCATCTTATTGTAATGAAAATTTTGATTGCATGGACTCCCTCAACTTTTGAATAACTTAATGATGCTGAGGTGAACCATGAAAATGACGACTGTTTGTGTATATATATGAATGTCATGATCTACCAAAATCCCAGCAAATTCAATTCAACAATTCAGCAATCTCATATCTCATACCATGTTGGCTTTATCTCCTCCTCTATTTTCAACAATTGGATGGCCCTTGGAAGATCATTCCATAAGTCATGACCACAACAACTATTACTCAGCAGAATCATCGCTTCTTCATTTCCCAACAACTCTGCAGCCACAGTTTGATCAGCTAGATCACTCCACGCCATCCACCGCAGTCAGCGGCGAGTCCAACATATCTTCAATGGTCAAGAAGCTCAACCACAATGCTAGTGAGCGTGACCGCCGCAAGAAGATCAACAACTTGTACTCATCACTGCGTTCTCTCGTTCCCGCTGATCATGCGGTATGCCTACGTTTCTTTCCTATACCATCAACTTCTCTAGTGTTGCTTTAACATGAAAAAAAAAAAAAAAACCTAAATGTCTTGTTTCAGAGCATGACACACAATAATAAGCCTAAAAGTATCCATAGTTCCATACTCCACAATAGCAAGTATTGAATCCTACTTACACTATGCAAATATTTTTTTTCTAATTCAGAAAAGATTAAGCATTCCTGCCACAGTTTCACGGGTGCTGAAATACATTCCAGAGCTCCAACAGCAAGTAGAGGGACTAATTCAAAAAAGAGACGAGCTTTTATCAAAAATGTCCAAGCAAGAAAATGTAATATTACAAGAGGAAAAGCAGCTACAAAGCACAGCTCGGAGAAGTGGGAGCTCACTATCTGCTGTATCAACAAGTCGTCTTAGTGATACTGAAGTTGCCATTCAAATATCCACTGTTAAGTCCACCCACAATATCATATCTCGGATTTTGCAGAGCCTGGAGGAGGATGGGCTTGAAATACTGAATGCTTCTACTTTCGAGTCCTCTGGAGGGAGGGTGTTCTATAATTTACATCTCCAGGTACTTTTTATTTTGTTTTGTTTTTCTACTCATTCATTTGTTAGAACTTTAAGCGATTGATCGTTTACATTCTTCCTTCTTACTTGTTGTACAGGTAGATATGTTCTACAGGTTGGAATGCGAGAATTTAAGCCAGAAGCTCATGTCCTATGTATGAGAAAAATTCATTCAAGAGGACTTTCCGATGAATTAATGTCTTACCACTTACCACATTGGTTCGTCTATCCACATCCAAGTGAAACAAGCACTTACGCAGAGAAGTTCATCCTCAACAATTCCATCCAGTAGCCATGGCTTGAATCTTGGAGATTTTAGGATCTATCAAGTTACACTAGGAACAAGAAGATGGAAGTTCGACTTTGGAAGTTACTGTATTTATGTATCATTAAAACCAGCACAATGTAGATAAAGGCAATTAGTTACTCTTTCTTCCTTCAAATTAATCTGGAATTTATTTGGGACTAGGGGTGAAAATGGGTCAAGTCGAGCCGAATACTAAGGTGTTTATGTTCGGCTCGTTTACTTTTTATCGAGTTTGAGCCGGGCTAAAGCTTGAATATTTTTTTTCATGTTCAAGCTCGGCTCGAGCTTAAATCAAGTCGGCTTGGCTCATTTAACTTTAAATTTACAAAGTTAAAAAAAAAATTAAATAATAATCCAAATTTGATGTCTAACCATCAAGCAAATATTTCAGGTATTAAAGTTTTGTGAGTCGAATTCACAACCTCCCACTTACTAAGGGAAAACTATGCCGCTAGACCAAATGATACTAGGCCTAATCAAATTGATTTGATTGTTGTTTGTAATACATTTTATGGTTAAATATTGTTTAGTCCTTGTAGTATGGGTTCATCACCGATTTAGTTCTTGTTCTTCTAATTTAATTTCGATGGTCCCTGAAGTCACAGTTTTTGATCCTAAAGGTCTATTCTGTCACTTTCTCCGTTAGTATGATGATGTGGCAGTCAAACACTCAAAAAAAAAATTAAGAACAGTACATGATAAATGATCCACTTCTAATATTGATATTTCAAGTTTCAAAACAATCATAATAAGAACAGTACATGATAAATGATCCACTTCTAAATGGTAAATCCGTCACTCCTTAATTTAACAGTAATAAATTATTAAAATAAATAATTAAATTAATAATCAATAAGAAGAGGGAAATAAGAAAGGAAAAAATATTGTTGTCTCTCTTTTTCGTCCCCGTTCAAACCCAGCATACACAAAAATAGTGATCAAGGTAGGACTGTAGAAGGAAGTTTGAAGATGATTTGATTTGGTAAGTTATGAAAGAAAGGGTTTGAATATATATCGGTGAGTATTGAGTAAGGAAACTTAGAGCGAGAAAGGTATGTCTTAGTTTTACTTAAATTGGGACGAGCATTAAAGTCTTTTTTTTTATGTATATGAGTCTTTCATTAAAACCAAACCCGGTAACTTACAAATATAACGAATAGTAGCAAAGAAACCAGGTAAGGGGAAAATAACAAAGTCTTTGAGAATATATGGTCTGAGTTTACAAGATTAAAAAAGTATATAAATAGAAAAAAAAATAAACATAATATAAATAAAAAGGGAATGAAGAAAACCTGAAACCACTCTTTGAAAATGAGAAATTACATAGAGTTAACCGTGTTATTGACGGCATGTGTTAAAAGCGTGTCGGCTTTTAAACGTCATGTACTATTTTAATTGTTTTGAAACTTAAAACACTAAAATTGAGAATGAACCGTTTGTCATGTATTGTTTTTAAAATTTTCTCTAAAATACAATTGTATACCCTAGCTTTGTTTACCTTTTTTTTCTTCTTCTTTCTTTTTCCTTGTAACTTCATTTCTCGGCTTCTTTTCTTTTCTTTTCTTTCTTCACCTCCAAAACCCACCAGCGCCGCCGAGCTCACCGTCCAACAACCTTTCAGTTCCTAAATCTGAAATTCTAGGGATTGAAATCCCCAATTAGGTGGTCAATTCCCATCAAATTGAAACATAAATGTTTCCAAATGGCTTTGAATTTCATATAGAAGAAGGGGAGGCGAGAAGGGGTTGTTGACTGGGGAGTCGCAGTTGTTGAGATTGCAGATCTAGCTCGGGTTTGAACCTGAAAAAGGAGGGGCTTCATTGGCGGTGGTGTTTAGGGTTTGGTTGGCGGCGAAGGAAGAAAATTGTGGTGAGGGTTTGAGTTTTAAGCGTCGAGAGAGAGATGCAGGGTAAGTGGGTTTAGTGGCTCTGGTACATGAGTTGCTCCTTGACGTCGATGTCGAGAAGTTGTGGGTTGAGCTGCGGGGTGAAGTCGACAAGGCGAGTGGGGATTTGGAGGGGAGGGGAGGGTGGAAATGGGGATGTTGAATACTGGCCGGAGGTTTTTCTTACGCTCGAGTATGTGGTTGAGGCCGCGGTGGCAAACCTAGTTTATGGTGGTGAAGTCGATGAAGGTCCGGTGGGTGATGTGGTGGCGATGTGGAGGTGGAGGAGGAGTAGAGAGAGAGAGTAAAGAGTCGAGATGTTAGCATTAGCATAACATGGGTATTTAGGTCAATTCACCAAATTTTACGGTGAGCGAAAATTCTTAACGGCCACGTCACCATTTAGAGGGAGATAGACGAACGGAATGTCACTTTGTAGACTATTCAGATGAATATAACCTAAAACATGGACAAGATTAAATCACAGATCTATAAGGACTAAACAAATTTTAATTATACATTTTACTTAAATATTTCGGATTAACTTCTAATTAAACAGGAAGGTAATGAAAAATTTATAAATAAATTATATTTTGTTTATATATTTATAAGACGAGCTACTCACGAGCTAAACGAGCCGAATACCTCCTTATTCAAGCTCGGCTCTTTTTGTCGGGCATAATATTGAGCTCAAACTTAACTCTTTTATCCTATGAGCACGAGCCGAAGGAGCCAAAAACCGAGCCGAACACGAGTCAAACACGAGCGGCTTGAGCGGACTTGTAGCCCTATTTAGGACAATGTTTGCTCATGACTGCAATACGGTTCCTCACACCCTAACCGCACTCCAATCTCCAAATACATCAGAGTCCAAGATACTCAACTTTACTTGCACCAAAAGCAGATTTGGTTTTCCTAGTGCACTTGCAACATTTTTAGAAACCTTCTCCAAATGAAAAATGAGATATGGAGTAAAACAATTTAATTGAAAAGACCAGCACAAAGTACCTCCAGATCTCCTAAGTCCTTCGTTCATTATAGATCAGCCTCATCAGAGTATTCAAAAATAGAGAAATGAAGAAAAAAATAAAAATAAAGAAATGAAAGTTGCAAATTATATTGTTCGAGCCTTTTTTAGGCTCCGTTTGTAACCAAAAAAAAATTGCAAATTATATATGATGATTTTGAACCGGGTCGATCACAGCTACTCTACGATCGCTACCAGCTCACCCTCACTCGCAGACATCAACTCTTAATCAAAAACAACATTCATAGACACTAATTACTTGGTAGAAACAGAAGAATACCCAAGTTATCAACTGAAATCGTATCAATTAGGTTTCTAACAAAAGTCCCTCCTTACTAGACTGGAAATGAATCCATTTCTTGATCATGTCAATTTGGCCTTTCGTATTAAATCTACACTTCGTTCCAGTTTCTGATTTATGTGAATACATTACAAACCACAAAATACTGAAATATGGACATAATGGTAATATATATTGGTAACAGCGAAAGCCAGACATTCCATTAAAAAGAGAGTAAAGGAATAATGTCAATGCAATAAACCAAAAAATACTCTGGTTTCTAATAACATGCATAGATATATACAAACCTAATATATACAGGAATGAAACCCATCAATATATTGGTTAAATTTTTATCAAGTTCTCCAAATTAGAATTACTACAGCGGCACTAGAAGAAAGACAGCACAAAAGCATCACTGAAGTGCATTTTACTTGAGACAAAACAACAGAGGTTAGACATACAATGACAGAAAACGATTTTCCAGAAACAGGATCAAAGAAGGCAATTATCTAATCTATTGCAGTCCAAAGCTTTCAGTAATCGTTTTTGAGTTGGCATGCTTGCATGTGCACCAGTCAGTTGAATAAGCATTGAATATGTAGCCCTTTGTAGATGTAATTCATATCTAAACTGCACCACAAGGACAAAAGAAACCTCTATCAGAAGTTATGGCCACACAGCTGAATACCACACTTAAGCACAAAGGAAAACATACTGATGTTTATGTTTATTCTTTCTGTTTCAATCCTACAGTCATTAGGGACGGGAAAGCTAGCAATTAGCTACATATGTACCATCCGGGGTTCAAACCCTAGACCCATGGGATCAAACTATGGGTCTGGGTAAGAACAGATATACACAGAAGAAGCACAGATCTCTACCCCTCCCTTCACTTAATGACACCCGGAGCCCTATTCTCTATTTTTATAACTTCAATTGAATCACATTCCTAAACAACTTGTGAATTAGTGTGAGGATAACATTTGCAAGATTACTCCAAAAGATTATATACATTATTTGTACATTCTTGCATAGAGTTTTTTCAAATGTGAAGGAACTTACCCTACAAAATTGCGAAGAAAAGATATCAACAACTTGAGCATTATGTACAATGAACTTAGCCTTGAAGCCTCAGTCGATTAAAGAACACCAAGAAATGATACTCTGGGGCCCAATAAACAAACCCAACAACAGGTCCTCCTTTAATGTACTGCAACAGTTCATTTAAGGTGTATCTTAGTGACTATTCATTCTAGGGATAGTGAATAAAATACTGATTCAGATTACCAAGAAATTTAAATTGGCAGATGAAAATTGTTATGACCTTTCCATCAAGAATAACAAGTTCACCATCAACCCATCGAGGATTACGAAACCCTGGCTCAGCAAGCCTCCCCTGTCCTTTATATCGAGCAACCTGAGTTTCCAAAACAACCAAAAACACTCTTCAATGAAAAGGAAAATTAAAATATACCAGCTAAAAATTATTGGAAAAAATTAACTCCAACCAGCTAAAAATATACCACTCCAAACTCTTCTGGTATGATCCCTTTATGAGGAAGCTGATATCTTTTGCCAATCTTTGCACGGAATGCCACCTGAAGAAAAAAAATTGATGAGATCTCCAATTTATGACAGAACCTAAGTAACTAGTAATTTAGCATAGCTCAGGTAGGTACTTTGAAGATCTAGTTTGGTTTCCTTAAGTCTTTAATTTAATTACATGATTCAGAAGCAAGGAAATAACTACTCGCAGATCCTTCATGAACCGCCGATGATGTTTTATTTCAATAATTTTGTATGAAGCTAGACACTTGTAATGTCTTAATGATTACCTGGCCAGCTGGTACATAAGGATCCCCAGTAAGTTTTAAGGCTTCCACATATTCATAAAACTCGAGGTTTGAGGCCTCCTTAGTCCCATTATTTTCTTTCCATTGGCCAAAATTACGTCTCAGGTGAATAACTTCTGAGGTGTAGAGCCCATGTGCGCCAATGTATAGTCCTGATATATACATTCAATGTAAGGGTGGACTTAATGGTCTGGCATGGAATAAGTAAATGCATTTCAGTATTCTACAAACAAGCAGGATGATCAACAATTCGTATGTACTGTCATCGAAAAGAACTTTGTTTGTCACATATATATACTGTATGTGTGTGTCATATCACCCAGAAACAAGATAACAAACTGGTCAAGGTGAAGATCCCAAGATGCACGGAGTTCAGAGTAAACATCTGAGCTTCTATTAACAAAAATATAAGAGAAAGCAGAGACAAATAAAGCTCCAAAGACAAGCACTACAGGGGAAAAAAGTGTATAAAAGTACCCTAAATTGAACACCGTAAAATCACTCAATTATATAGGATGTTTAAACAAGAATGAACCAGAGAACGATTTAAAGATGGGATGTTTAGTTAAGAGAATGAGGAGCTCCTTTAGAGCTACTTGTGGAGATTCTATTCGAGAATAGACTCAGGCTCAAATAGATTCCCAGAATTTTATATTTTTTGCCGGAAAGAAAGCAAATAATGTTGCTTCTACAGCAATCCCAGACTGAGTAACTGCATTTCAATAACTTTCTTTAAATCATAAATTGACGAGGTTTTCAGCTCCCTTCTATCTGGTTCATGTTACAAGCATACCAATGAAGGGAATACATGCAAGAAAAAATATATTTCATATTTTTTTAACAAGTCGAAAAGTGGAAAACCGTAAAGAAACTAGAAAACAGTTACTGCTCTACAAGCAGACCATTTAAATTGAAAAAAAAAATTAAATATGGTCTGAATAGAAAAATATCCCTTCGAATGACCTTGAAGGTAAAAAGCCCACATAACTTCTTTTTTTTTTTTTTGGAAACCACAGAACTTTTCTATTTGATGGTATGGATGCATTTTTCTTTGAGTAGGACATGGGAGGATATGATCTGAGAAAGAGCGTGGTGAAAATGAGGAAACAGCTTTGAGCACATATTTTCCTTGTGTTTATAGCATCAAATAGGTGACACAAAATGAAAGTAAAACAGTTTCTACTAACTCACCATTTAATGGATCTTGAGAAACAGGCATTTCAATGCGATTGAAAGTAGTGGATCCTGACAATGGTTGATGATTATGAACTTGATTGAGAGCGAGATTTATCAGCTCACCAACATCTTTGAGTACCTATGGAATAAAGGATAAGATTAAATATCAAGCAGTGGAGGATATTTGCTAAGTCACAGGTTGTTCCCATTCTACAATGATATTTAAGACAACCTTTAAAGGTATCTTCTCTCTTCCAATGACCTTAGAAAGATCAAACATAACATTATCGATGCTAGGTTGACCTCCAAGTTTCACTTTTTTATCTCCTGAACTTTGTTCCTTGTCACGAGAATGCTGTTGATTAATATCTTTCTCAACAGTAAAGGAAAAGGATGAACGCCCCTTCTTTTCTATTTTCGCAGGGACTCGGAGTAAATTTTTACTGGGTGGGATGTTAGATATTTTCTGCCCAAGACCACCAAAAACAACTTTAACTGCAATTTCTTGTCTCCCTGCATTTTGAATAATTGCAGGATCAGCATTCAGCTCAATCACATCTATCTCTTGATCACCTTCAACCTTTTCTTCATCTTCGTCGTCATCTTCAGCATCTGAATTCTCGATTTCATCATCCTTATCTTCATCATCTTCCTCAATGATCTGCTCAATCACTTTAGATATTAAATCCCGATCTACCTTTCCTGGTGCAATTACTTTCAAAACCTTGACCTTCACATTAGGAATCATATCCCTCAAGATGCTATGAAATCCAGAGAGCCCCTCAGAAAGATCCAAATCATCATCCATATCATCCCCATCTTCAGTATCAGCACTGCCTCCAAGAAATATATCATTTTTTTCTCCAGTTGAATCTAAAGGATTCAAGGTATCCATTGCTTTGGAGCTTCCTTGTGGAAAATCTGGAAATACTCCTCCCCGCTTTAAGTACACAGCCTGAAATTATGGAATTAAGAAAACATCAGGAACAATACTTGCCATAGGGTTGGGAGCTCAATATAAATATAGATGTACATGTGAGAATACTCGGGAAGATCCATTTGGAAGAGATCAAATTATGTGCGAAGTATACATGAATTATTTGACTGAAAGATCAAATCTATATAAAAGGAGAGGCTCACGGTCAAAACAAGAAATGTATGTCAAACATAATGAACGAGAATAAGAGTACATCCAGTGATGACACTGTAATTATACATCTAACCTCTGTACTGATTATCAGAATGATGAACTTCAAGAAATTTCACTTGTGAACTGAGTTCAAGTTCAATGTTATGCAGTTATGCCAGAGAATCATAGTGTTATCTATTATTCAACAGATACCATCATCTATAAGACCAACTTGGACTAAAAGGTTGAGCAGCCTAGCTAATCTACCGGTTCAGCTCATCACCAATACCTCATTTACTTACTAACTGGCCAAAGCTGGTAAGAAGTCGGATTAACCAACATAAGGAGTAAAGATGACAGGTTGTTCATAAAGAAAACTAAACCTTTCAAATTCATAGATAAACTTTTTTCTCAAGGAACTCGAAACCTTCCCTTAGTGAACTCTATATTTTACATTTTGAAATGATGCTTTGAAGTTTAAGGATGCTCTTAGCATTCAATAGTCCATAAAACTTAAGGAATCTCAGAAACTTTAGCATGTTTCTCTACATCACCATGCTCCCAACAGACTTTGCTCATGCTCAGGATATGCACGTGCTGTTTTCCTTTTTTCCTTGGTTTATTGTAACCTTTAATTTTTGTTAATAAGAAAAGTTGCACAAAACACCAAATAAGACACAAAATGATCCCAAGTACTAGATAATTTGTGATCGTTACAGTAGATAAAACTACAATAATACCAAAGAAAAAGTGGAGAATACCTGCTGTATGTATTCACCCTTTTTATTCACTGTTAAAAATATCTCAAACAGTGGAATACCAGCTGCAGCTGTAGTGAGCTGCCTCAGAGAAGATGAAAAAAATACATCATTGGCAGAAAAGACAAGTATCAATAACAGATAAATTAACTGATATACGATCCTAGAAATAGAAAACTTACCGAGGGCTATAACTGGTTGCGACATATCGTCCGTGCTCTGCAGTGACTCGTATAATGAGGCCGTGAGCATCCTTGTTATCCTTTGAAATGCCAGCCCACCAACCCACCTAACACTCAGAAACCAATTAGCAGTTAACCAAATGAAGGAATGGAACAAACAAAAACAAAATCATACTCGCTCACTCACCAATCCAGCTGCGGCATTATCTCGAAAAAACGCAGCTTCCTGGTAACGCTCTTCCTGTAGAGCTGTATTGAGACGAGAAATGACTCTGCCGACGACGTCGTTTGTGGAAGCGGCAGCAGTGGCAACCTTGAGCCTCGCAGCATCCTCAAAATCCTCCACATTCACAGCGCGACCCAGCTGTGCCTTGAGAATGGAGACAAGGCGCTCTTCTTCTTCCACCTCCAGGAAATGCTGACGCCAGCGATCCCAATCCCAGTCAGGCTCCTCGTCGGGCTGTGGATTTGAATTGACGTAGGAATCGAGGCGCTTCATCGCGGTTTTCACGAGGTCCTGGAGCGCCAAGTCCCACCTCCACCGGACGGAGTCGGACGAAGGGTTGCGACAGCGGCAGAGACAAAACCTGGAGGATGAGGAAGGGTAGAATGGGAATTTCGCGGAGGAGGGGTAGGATTTGGGGATGGGGAAGGTGAGGTTGTGAGGAGTTGAGGTCGGAGCGGAGATGGAAGCCATGACGCTCTTGTGGATGCAGTGTGACCAGTAGACGCTGCTAGTTTGGGATAAGCCTCACCGCTCTCACCCACTTCGCCTAATCCTCACTCAGCATCTCAAAACCAAAAAAATATCAAACTTTGATGTTTAACCCATAGGGTACGTTTGGTACTCGGGACGGTACTCCGGTACACCTCTTTATGTTGAAGACTGTTATAGACTTATATGACATCTATTAAGTTGTATTAATATTAACTCATGTTTGATATTATATGAGATTAAGTGATAGTTTGTTCGGTTTATAGTTTAGAAGGATGGTGCTATCTAAGGATGACATATTTGAGTACCCACAATAACACCACCTATGGAGGCCAAAATAAAAATAAAGTGTTACATGAGCTCATTTATTTTAGTACCAGTGACACCAAACACAGTACTAACTAAACTAGACTCCTTATTTAACACTGTCTCATTTAGTCCAAACAAACAAACATATAAGCTATTTTCTCTCACCACTCTAGCTAAAATTAGGGGATACAAATTTGCCGATCACTTTTATTTATCCATTAAAGTGCTCAACCTTTATGATAGGAACAAATGGATATGGAATCATAACAAGCATGGGAAGTTTTCTATAAAAAAACGCTTATTGGTTAGCCGACGTTGCCACCAGAATGTTGAGACAACCAAAGAAGTCGCCGGAGAAAGTATCGGAGATTGGCCCGATCGAAGAAGGAACTCAGTGATGGTTAGGCGCAAAAAGGAGAGTGAGTGAGGCGCATTCCTAAAAAAAGACTAGAGAATATTACTTCTAACTTGGATGAATTTTTTGTGTCCACTAAACTACATTTTTTTTTGAAATGATAAATATTAGAGTGCGGCTATTGAGATCTCCAAATTTGCTCAGTGTACCTCTTATTCTCTCTATACTTCCATTTAACTTTTAAATACAAACATTTGTTCACTAGACCTTTATTTAAATTCCTAAAATAACTTTGTTTATGCAATTCACATATATTTCAATATATTACTCATTGCACCAATTATTCACTCATTAAATCTCTCATTCCTTTTTATTTTTTTTGCATGCAAACATCCATTCCTGACATCCATTCTTTTTTTTTCACGCAAACATCCATTCCCGACCTCCATTTCTTGATTTTTTTATTTTTGCATAAAATGTCACTAGACCTTCAGTTTTTTATCAAATTGTAAGAAAAAATTTCAGAGAAAAGTTGATTCGAATCATGAAGAGTACTTTTATCTTAAAAAAAAAACATGGTATTATGTCTCAAAATTAATCTATATCGACCATCAAAAGAATGTTTTTACATAAACTTGATAATTTATAGATCACTTAAAAAAAATTCACGTATATGCGTGCAACACTGCAATATATAAGATAACATGTTGTAGGAATATTCTACATGTATGTGCCTTGGTCTATGCTAGTCATATAAAGAATCTTGATTCCGTATAGAGATATGATATCAAATATATATTTCTTTATAGAACACCATACGCTGCTATCACTGTTATGTAATCCCTATATAAGGGCTTTTATATCAATGAATAAGATACAGTTCATCATTCTTTTTACGATCTATTGTTCTTTTAATAATTCTTTCTTGACCATAATTACATAAATTTTTTTGTCCACATGCATGATGGATATTACTCATAGTTTTAGTTGTTATAATATATATATATATATGCTATAATAATTATGGAGTAAAATTAGAAAATGACAATCAATAAGAAAAATAATAAAAGGCAATTCATTGTTATTGAATTGGAAAGTTTAAAGAGAATAAATATTATATTTATTTTTGTGTAATTATTATCCGTAATAGTCATTATGTAAGAGGATATATATGTTATTTAATAATTCAAAATATAATGAGGTCAACTGAGCAAATTTGAAGGTCTCATTAGTCGCACTCTAAATATTATTATTTTCTGGATAAAATTTTAAAAACAGTACATCAGCTTTGGGTCATTGATAATTAAAGTTTCTCAACTTTATAAAACAGCACATTAGTACACGTAGTAACAGTTCTAACATTATTTTCGTACTAATTAGGGGGCAAATCAGTTAGTCAAACTTTTGCCCACCGTTTCCACTCCACCATCTCCTTCCTCTGCAAATCCTTCTCTAAAAACAAGAAGGTTGTAGGCACGTGCGGCCACACCTCCCTTAGGCCACCGTCACTTTTGATTAACCCTTCTTTCTTCAAGTCCAAATCTTATTGAACCCAACTTTTTATGAAACTGGAACCCACGTAACTCTCTGATTCATCCGAAAACTCATTGATGACATCCAATTCACTTGAGAAACACTTCAGCACCAAATTCTTGGCAGTGCTTCTAGTTGAGTTTGCAATTTCCCAAATCTTATTCCCAAACCCATCCGGCGAAATAGCAGAAGTAGTAAATTGAAGCCTAAGCTCTCCTTTCTCCTTTCTCCTTTCATCCGATGACATTTAATTAGATGTCTTTCTAATTTTTTTTTTAATATGATGAAATAAGAAATGACCCATTTTTATAATCAACACCTTTGTCTCACTTTTTATAAGAAAATGTCTAAAATGTCTTTATTTTAGACAACTTGAAGAAATTAAAACATGGATAATTTAGACATTTTCTTATAAAAAGTAGGCCATAAGTGTGTGGATTATGAAAAAAGGTGTGTAAATTTCACTTCTTATAAGAAAATATATAAGTATAAAGTTATGATAGTTAAAGTACCATTTTGCCCTCATTTATTTGATTCCGTTATTGAGAAGTTAACGTCATGTACAAAAGTGTTATTGTGATTGTTAGTCTATGTACTAATGTGTTATTTTAGATAATTAAGAAATTTTAATTATGAGCTATGCAAAGTTGGTGTATTGTTATTAAAAATTTCCTATCTATTTTTTGAATAGAAAATGAATATTATTTTGATGCTTTCACATTTTTGGCTTAACGGAGTTTGCTAAGGTTATGCGCGATGAAACGTGGCAAGACGGTAGTGGATGACACAGGTTTGGCTCATATATAATCGGGACAGCTGATCCGCTCCCTCCCGTACTCATGAGTCCACAACATATGTGTGCCTAAAATTCTCGCTGGAGTCTAAAAAGTACGCCCACGGCGGAACCCTAGCGGAGGCGATGGTCAAGTCTCGAGACGTCCAAGAAATTGTCGCAAAGCTCTCGTCCGATAAAGCCAAGACACGAGAAGTATGTCCTCTTTCCTCTCTTGTGTTTGATTCGCCGGTGACTGGAAAACTAAAATTGAAAAGAAATTCAAGTAATCTCGGCACTAACCTTTTGTCTTTTGTGTATAAATTCATAGGAAGGGATAAAGTTGCTGAATACATGGTTAGAAGGAGATAGATCGAACGATTTCTGTATATATATTTCACAGAAAACTGCCAAGCTTAAAGGAGACGAAATCCCTCACTGTAAGATGAACTTTCTTATTCTAGATTACCACACATTGACCATATGAATTTGGAAGCTACCTCACCTGTTTCTACTCTTCTTGCAGCCGAAACATGGCCTTTCTTTGTTACTTTGTTGATTCGGTGTGCTTCACTGGAGATATCCCCAACCAAGCGTGGATCACCGAAATCGGTATTTGCAAAGACCCTGAGGATAGTTGTGCAACGGGCCCAGGATGATAATATTTATGGTACTAGATTCATTTTCACCCGAAATTTATGGTTGTTTATGTTTTAGCATCATGCTACATGCTCACGTGCAACTTAGTAATTGATTCTTGGAATGATTTTTGATCATGACTGTTTTATCATCATATCAGGTAACATATTGCCACTGTTATCCGTGGTTAAAAGTCTTTTCAACCATATTTGGGAGGTCTTAAGCAATGATCCAAGCTACCAGTGGCAGTTGGAATATGGACTTCTTCTACATGATCTTTTGGCTGTCAGAGATTATCGATTTCACATGAGAAAGCGAATCTATTGTAGTGAGTCATTCTTTCTAAAGCCTCTAGCGCTGATTCTATTATACTAGATGATCACACTGTCATTGCTCTGTTATATTAATTATTTAATCCTGTACTGGTTAGGCCTAGTGCTTCTTTACATGGCCAATATTGAAGAAAGCTTGAGTGGTAGGAATGATAATCAACATATTATCAAGGACGTAAATACTCTGCGTTCACTTCTGGAGAAGCCCCCTGGAGATTTCCCAGATAATCTTAGGGACGGCATTGTTAAAGGTTTTGTTAGGATTTTCTCTTGTATCAGGTAACCCATTTTTGGGGCTCTATCCTGTTGATCTTTAACATCCCTTTTCTATGTTTTGGTAAAATATAGTACATACTGGTTTTTTGTCCAGGGATGAGGGGAAGGTTTCTCGCAAACTTATGGAGTGTATTAATACATACTTGTTAAAAGATGGTCCCAACTTAGGGTGTCAGTCCTTGGAGATCCACAACGCCGTGCATAAATTTGTCTTCCGGTGTTTGCTGACAACCCATGATCAAACTTTTAAGGTATTAATAATGCTATTGAAGAAACCTCATCACTTAATATGTATTCTGAATCACTAACTGTGTAAGCATGTGTCTATTTTGCTTCTCTGCAGGATGCCCTTATTTTATATGCAAGGTTACAATTGAATATGACTAGAGGTGCTACTGATGGGAGTTTTTTGGTACAACAACTTATAGACATGGTGTACAAGCAGTTAGATCAAAGCGCTGTATCCAATACAATTGTGCCCAGGTGCGCTTTTTCTACTTCAGCTCCCATTTTTACCTCACTTTTTTCAATCTTTTTTGTAATTGATCTTTTATTCTCTTCTGATATCATCTCTGGAGTTTATCTGTGGCTGCTTCAAATGGTCTTACATATCTCAGCATATGCAGGAGTGATGCAGCTAAATATGAGAAGTTTGGAACTTTGAGCAGCTCTCATTGTGCCTTGGTTGAACTTGCAGCTGCTGTAATTTATAGGGTAACTGCTCTACTATGCTGTAGCCTGTACCTACTTATCATTATGGCACTTGTTTAAATTTTACTACCATTACTAGGATTTTGCAATTTTTATTTCTTGTGATTTGGAAAAGTACTTGGTTGTTTTTTTTATTGGGGTGTTGGGATTCCTTTCTGTTGTTGGCATTGCAGAAATTCTGCTAGATTTTATTGGTTTGTTTTGAATTTCCTGATATACTGATTCTGTCATATTCTATCACAACCTCTTTCTAGTGTAACTTTAGCTCAAGTGATTTATAGGTGGATTGGTGTTTTTATTTTTTTATTTTACCTTCTCTATGAGGTAGGTGGACTGGGGTTGAAGTAAGTTTTTAGTTAAAGGTTATTTACTGTTATTTCTTAAAAGTTATTTATGCTCGGGGAGAAGTTTGCTATTGCTTAATTCATTTGCAATCTTGAGACTGGAGATGGTTGCGCTCTGATCTCCATTTTTACTTACTCTTCAGGCTTGTATTAACTTGACAAAAGCACCATCGACTGAAAAGAGGGTCAAGAGAGAGCATGTTGCTGCCCATTTACGAGAGGCTCTCATGGAGGGGAAATGGTTATGGTAAGTATGCATACTGATTATGTTTATAATCTAATTCCATGCGTGATATAGGATCTAATTTGTTGATGACACTGCACTTTCTGTGTAAATATTTAGTCATTTGATATGGCACTTTTAACCTGCTGTCTATTTTCTGAATCCAGGAATGCTTCATTTTGTTGCCTTACTCGTAATTACTTTACACGCATTGGTAAAGAACTTTTTATGTACTGGTTCGAGGGCATATATACAAGCTTTCAAAGGTACGGCATGCTGTATTGAAAGTTCAAGTGTTTGTTATTTATATTTTATTTTTATTTTTTTGAAAATTTTAAAATACTTTTTAATAATTTTTTGTCAATAGCTTTTTGAATAATAATAAATAATAGTAATGCCATATAACATTATTATTATTTTTTTTAAAAGTGTTATGGTCAGTTATGAGTGTCATAATCTGGTTGTGATCAAACTATTGTTTATTTAGCAGCTTCCTGTTCTTTTAATCATCATCGTACTGCTTTGTTATCGACTGCATTAACACAAAGCACACTAATAATAATTAGAAACTGGGGATTTGAATTGTGATGGATCAAGATAGATTTATCCCACTTGCTTCTAGGATGAAAGCTGCATAGTGAAAGTTCCTTTGTTGCCTTTTTGTATATGTAATTCAAATTATACTTTTGGGTTGAGTGTCCCCCCCCCTCCCCCCCGAGGATCAATAGTTCTTTCTGTTTTACTAAAATATAGAAAACCGTAGAAGTTGGGCATGTCTGCATGCTTGTTACAAGATTGCTTCAGGATAGTGTAGAATATATCACACCTGACCCTTGTAAGCATGCAAAGTAAAGTTCTCAGAATCTTATTGTATTGATGGAATGTAATATATTGCAGAATTTTGAATGAGGCAAATGTGGGGCATGCTTATGATGGTTTGCTGTGGACACTGAGGTATGCTGCTCTGATTTACGTTAAGCATATTGACTTTAGACGATAATTTGCTTATATGTAGACAGCTTCTGTCTAACAATGTGAGCTGTTTATTTTTGTTTTGTTTTGTTTTTTTTTAAATATTGTACTGCCATATATGGTGATATCCTAAGTTTGATAGTCTTTTATCTGCTGCACGATAATATTTACATGGAAACTTGAGAATCGTTCTCTGGCTATCTGGTCCCTGCTTCATATGAGCTATATTTGTATGTTCACTTGCATCTACAGGAGCCTGCTGGAACTCTCGTCTGTCTTGTTGCTTCCAGATCCAGAGCAGAAAAAACCATCAACCTCCTCTCCCTTGAATGAGGTCTCTCTCTCTCTCTCTCGGTTTATGACAACAATTTTATGCTACAGTTTTAAAAAATTTGTAGAAGTTCTGTGAACTGAGATGACAGGAATTTGGTATTGTATTAGAATACTGCTGTAACTGATAGAAAGATACAGTTGACTTCCTTTGATCAAATTTTGTTTGAATTTTATTAAGTATTATATGTTCAGAAAACTATTTGGTGATTATCTTTATGTTTAGTCGATGTCTCCTGTTCTTGCATTTGTTACGCAGGATCAAAAGCTTCATCTATAGTTGTATTGTACTGCTATCTTTAATATTGTTACCTTATGTTGATATTTGATTGACTTGGGTTTTGGACAAACTTTTGCAGTTTGATTGTGGTTGGCAACTAGTATGGAGCTGCCTTATGCAGGGTTTCCCGTTGTTCAGTAATGTAACTGCAGTTGTAAGTTTTTGTCTTTATTGTAGAACCACAAATGTATAATTAAATATAAATATTAAAAATAAGCATGAGTCTCTTGAATTGAATCAATTGTATGATCTACAAACATATTTTTAAAAGAAAATACAGGTGGCTCACAACTCCACCTAATGATCTAATCAATCTGAACTAAGCCAGTTGAAAGTTATGTTGTGCTCGAACATTCCAACTGTTGGGAGTGAGTTTGGGAGAGTCATGCATTGATATAAATACATGAATAAATAAATATGATATGCGTGTATGTCTTTATATATATATATTCACTTTTTAAATGTTCGGAAGAGCATCTATTTTGACACAGGGTAAGTTTAAAGATTATACTCTTTCATCTATATTCTAGATTAGCAAGCTGTTGTACTCCAGGTTCTTTGCCCAGTCTGATTTAGTGACAGTTGAGCATGTTATCCTCTTGCTCAAAGTGTCTTCTTTTGCAGACTTCTTTTCCGCTTCTTTTTATAATGCTTTTTGTTTAGCCAATAGAAAGGTGTTTCTTTTGCTATGGTGATTCTATTCTTTTATGTTTTCTATACCATGTGATGAGGACATCATAGTCAAACCTTTCAAGGTTTATGAGCGAAAGAAATGGAAGGAGAGCACCTAGTCATTCAAGTTAATTACTGCAACTGGGAGGGAAACCACGTCTGATTCTAGAAGTCTCGAAGCTGCCTGTGTCTTGTCATATATCCATTTCAGTTTAGAAGTTCTAAGGTCTCTTTTAAGTCTTAATGTGTTAGTTTTAGAAGAGAGTACTAATGAGTCTTTAGTGCTTCAGTTTTAGGAGAGTCTTAAAGAGTCTTTAATACAGTCAATGTGAGCTATCTGCTCAAGTATAAATAAGTGTAAGGGCCTAATGCCCAGGTATGTCATGTTATATGAATAAAATTATCAGTGTTTTTGAGTTTTCATGTGATGGGATAGGCGTGAAGCCTAGTTTCGGGTGAGAAACCTGGGAGTGATTCCTAAATCAAAGTGTTATGTGTGAGTTTAATGCCCTATGCTTTTGAGTTCGTCGATCCTGGTATCTAGGCAGTTTGTATACTGCATCATCATGCATACTGTTATGAATTTAAGCCTTTCTTCAGCTACTTGAAGACAATCACAACATTAGTATTACTATTTGTAAGTAAATTTAGTAAGAATTTATAGTCTTTTGAAGAATCTGTAAGTTTTTGTTTATTTATAAGTTCCGCATTCTCAATGGCCAACTTACTTTTTGGAAATTTTGAGTTTCCGTCAAGAATTCTGTGTTTGGTTCATTTTAACGCCTTGTGCAGGTAGATGCAGCTCTGGTGCTTCTTGGAAACATAATTTCAAGTGTGAGTATGACTGCATATCTTATTAGACTATTTCGTAATATTTTCATGCAATACTTTTCCAGTATTTTATTTTACAAAATTTCTTAAATCACAATATTTTTTTTTCTCAGGATCGTGTACATGTATGCGTTGTACCTCAGGATGTGTGGGACCTTAGGATATTCAAACAAATGCCATCAGTGTAAGAGCATAATATTTTCCTGTAATAAATTACTGCATATAATACTATAAGTATCTTGTTATTGTATAAAAAGCTTTACATGTACCCCTATAATCTTTTCTTTACGCTCCACTGAAGTCATTTTAACTAAGCAAACTCTACTACAGTATTAAGAATGGTCTTCATACTATTTGCCAATTATTTCTTACCCTTCTGATGAAGGAATGTGCTGTAAAATGTATAAAATAAGTGAAGTAATGGCCTTCCATAATGGCACTATTTTGCATTACTGAACTGTAAAAATTAAATATGAAGCACTAGCGCTTCATAATCGCTTGGGCCGTTTGAGTAAAATACTTTTGATACTTGTCTTGACATCCAAACCTCACTAAATTCACGATTATGATTTCGTAACAGGTCTGTCTTGTACTTTATATCCTGTTACTTCTCAAGGAAAGGTTCGCAAGTAAGTGTGAGTCCTAGCATTTGATATTATCTTCTGACTTTCTGTTCAGTTGCATTTATCTTCTAAATATTCTGTTCTACTACTGCCTCGTTTGTCTACTCTTATTTCCTGCTTCTAATTTTTAAAAATGCAACATTTTTTCCCTAATTTCATCTAGTTTTAAAAAGCGAATGATATATCTTCATTATCTAAGTGAATATCTGAACAAGAATCATAAGATTTAACTTTTATTCCAACTGTTTTATAAACAATAAACGCCTACAACAAGCTGCCTTGTGACGAGCTTATTTAGTCTGGACTGAAGTAGCTCAGATATATCTATGTTTCATCTAATTATGGGTATCTGTACGCGCTTAGACATTTATCAAATGGTTGAAAAGTTGATTCTAGGTTGATGTTTCTTGTGATTGGATATAGAGTTGATCACTCGATGCTTGTAATGCTGATAGTCCATAATTTACAAAGCTTAAATTTGGAGACGGAGGCAACTTGTAATGTGTTATAATACACACACACACGTGTTTGCAGGGTGATGTTCGAGACATTTTACACCTGAGAAAACACCTCCTCAGAGCAGTTTTGGGTCAACTTAAGGGAACGGTATGTTTGCTTCAATAACTTGAAATGAAATACTACACAGTCCTTGTTTCCTTTTATGTTCAGAACCAATTTTTCACCTATTGCATACTGCATCTAACGGAGGACCAGAATGAAGTAACTTGTACATTTTCCAGTAATGAAGATATTATGGTTTTAAAGTACATGGCGACTAAACCCTAATAGAATGACAAAGCTAAATAGATGAAGCTCTTGTTGGGTTTCCCGCCCATGAGTTTTTTTTACTAAGACAAGCGTCTTATAATAGTTTTCCCAGTAGTTTTTGGATCCCTACTGATGAATAGTGTTCCAACAAGGAATGAATACCCTTACTGATAGGATTCTCAGAAATAGAGAATGAGAGAGGGCAAAGAGGAGAGAGATAAGAAGAGAAGAGAGAGTCCTTGTTTTCTTATTCTTTCTGGTTGTACCTGTTATGAAACTTGTGGAAGAGTGTTTTCTATAGTGGTTGGTGCCCTAGGATCTTTACTGGTCTTTATTGGTACTTTACGACTTAAGCAAAGTAGATAGATGAACTTGAAGATAGAAACACAGCACACAACAATTTTGTAGTGGTTCAGCCAAAACCCTGGCCTACATCCACTTTGTGATCTCTCTTGAGAGAATCACTAGCACTATGGGAATAACAACCTGATTACAAGTACGTACTGAAATCCCTATGCCAATCCCCAACTCCCTGCTAGATCTCATAATTACCCTTTGCTCTCGGTTTTCTGCGCTCTCTATCTTACCCTTAGAAAACTCCCTGCAGCTCTATTTATAGTGAATAGGGGCTGCTGATACAATAAGGGGATGCACTCTCTATCTTGCCCTAAACCTAGTAGACAAAATCCTAACAGATCTTGAAAGATTACTTCACAATGCATAAAGACATGATCAACATTTTCCCCTTGAGCTTTGCTCAAAATGCACCAATGAGGGGAAAAACAACAGCCTGGCCTTCTCCTTTGAAGAATATCACAAGTATTCATCCTCCCATGTGCCACAAGCCAACCCAAAATTTTTACCTTAGTAGGGGCCTTGGAGTTCCAAATAAACTTTGCAGGCGCAAAGATTGGGTCTAGTCCACTACTAATTAAGAATCTATGAAAAGATTTGCAAGAGAATTTCCCAGTTGACTCCAGCTTCCATCTCCTTTCATCTGGTTTGGATTCCACTAATCGAACAAGTGGTGTCAGAGCCAGGTTTGTCTGGGAATCCAGGTTTGGTCCAGCAGGTGCGTTGTGAGAATGGGAGAAGCAAAAAGCACAATGATCAAACTCATCCACATGAATTGGGTGACAGCCTAGAATGGAGGATATCAATTGTAAGGATTTGCATGAGCCTATTGAAGGTGTGGCTGCCAACCAATATGACGGATAACAATTGGCGAAAGTTGTACCGGGAAGCCGTTGGCACGATAAGGAAATGGGTTGATGATACCCTCTTTCACCATGTGTCGAAAGAAACTGATGCGGAAGAACTCTGGAAAAAATTGGAATTTATCTTTGTGAAGAAGACCGCCTTGAAGAAAGCTTTCATTATCAAAGAGATGGTCAACATGAAGTTAAATGAAGATGTTGGTGTTGCTGTGTACTTCTTGAATAATATCCAGAATGTGACCAATCAGTTGGCGACAATGGATGAGCTGCTAGCGTTGCTGTTGCTAGGAACTTTGCTCCTGGAAGGTTGGGAGATTTTTGTGATGCCCTCAAGCGATTCTGTGTGTAATGGTGTATTGTCTATGGATTTTTCAACTCAAAGTGTTGCTGACTTCCCCAGTTGTGGTGGTGTGGTTGTTTTGTTGTTGCTAATTGTTTCATCCTACTGTTTATTTTAATATTTTGAGTTTTTAACCCTGGATTTCACATGAACCGTCTTTTGTTGGTCAATTGAACTTAACAAAAGTTCTCTTCTCATGAATTAAACTAGCAGTCATATATTTACAGAATGTTTGTTTTTACGCAGGAGATTTCCATATTTAACCAGCACTCGGTGTTATTATTGCCTGCAGCTGTTTTTTCTCTTTGTGCTGGTTGTGTTCCTTTCACACAATGCCACACTGGACTAACCCAATCTTACACTGTTCTAGATGTTACTGATGCTGTCAATAAGGTATGCGGTAATTCATTATGTTTGTACCCTTCATTTTTCTGGAATGAAAAGTAATGTTTCTGATACAAAGTACCATTACTGTAGACAGAAAAGCCTGAGCAAAATTGTCTGCATGGACTATTTGACTGTACTGTGGAGAATCTTGCTAATATTGGTCCAGGCTTCAAGGTTGAGGTATTTGCATGTTAGCTTTATAGGCATCTAATATATTCGGCTTAGATTAGTTTTCTGATTCTGACACATTACGTTTGTCTTCAGGTTTTCCCATCCCAACACTATCCTAATCTACGGCTTCCCAGGCAGTTAAGAGAACCAATGCTTTCTGAAATGGAGACTCTAATTCTTGGATCTGTAGTGGAGAAGGAGATGAGAAGGGGATCTTTGTCAGATATATTCTGTTTATGTGCTATGTTGTCAAACATGATATATGGTTCAGTCTTGACAAGGTTTGTGTCATCTTTTTATTTATTTATTTATTTATTTATTTGTTATGTCTAAGAGGGAGGAGCGAGACAAAATATATCAAATTTAGATGAACATTGTACTGGGTGGAAGTGCTACAGCATACATTATATTTACATATGTAATCATGTACTGGTATCATATTTTAGTATTATGTGTTGAGCTTGAGATAATATATATTCTTACATCTGAAGACATCTAATTTGGTCTTGAACCCTTTCTTTCCTACATTTGACATGTGTATTATTTCTTATATTATGTTACCTTTTCAGCTGGCTCATGCTGGCTGTTTGATACCTGTTTTTAATATGTATATCTTTCCTGTATCCTGGATACGTTTATCTTTGGAGTCAGTGTTCCACTTGTGGGTCATACAGGCAGTGGTATACTTCTGGACTGTAAAGTATGTTCAAAATTTTGTTGCATAATCTATTAGTTGACATATCAATTTTGATATGCTAAACATCTGATCTTTTATTCATATTGTGAGCCACTTTTGTTGTTTTACCTGCGCTGGTTTATTTTACTTTGTATTATTGGCTCTTTATCAGGCAAAGAGAGGAAGTTTCATCATTCATCTCAAAATTGGGTCAATGTCTGTTAAAATTGCTGGATTGTGCTGTTACTGTCACCCAGGGAAATGATTGTCCACCTCTCGGTTGTGATCTCATATCTAATGGAACGAGCTCTATTGTTGCTTCCTTTAGATGTTTTGCTTGTTCTCCTATCTTTATACTACAGCGTGATCGATATCCTGTGGATGCTGAATTTCATTGTGCCATCATGCAAGTGATGGAGAGGCTCTTAAAAGCAATGTCTAGTGTGTATGAAGAGTATTCCGGTGGTCCAGGAGGTCGTAGGTTTGAGATGAACCTGCAAGGTTTATCTGCATATGATACCTCAATACAATGTTCTTTCCCTGCTGATAGCAATAAAAGTAGGATTGTGGACATGGAACTGGATGTTAATGAGGATACGGGAGATATGGACACATTACCCGATAGTGGAAAAACTGCTGGTGTGTTATCTTCTGTAGAGAGATGGAAGCTGGGCATGATATCTCTTATTTCTAATTTTTTCTTAGTTTCACACGCAACTTGGGATGTCCTGTTTAAGCTCCTGTCAAAAGAAAGTGATCAAAAGGTACAGCACACATTGTGCACATATGCTTGATTTTATTTGTTGGTTGTCCAAAATTTATGCTTCTAATAGTGCGTCGTTTTTTTGTTCTTATCTCAATTCAGATCAGGGAAAAAATTATGCTTAGTCTTTGTGAACATCCCTTTTGGTCCTCTGCTGAAAATTTCAACGAAATGGTATGAGAATAAACGGACAATTTACTAAGAACTCATTTTATTTGTGGTTATATAGATATGTATGTATATGAGAGGCTACATAATGGTTTGGTGTCATACTGTTGGATCATACATAGTTACTTGCCTTGTTTGCAGGTCGGTTTATTGACTGAAATGGTTAAGATAAAAGTGAGTCTTAAACTTGATTGTGGTAAGTTATTATCTACCATCCATGTTTTGCTGGGGACACTATCATCCCTCGACACTATCCGGAAAGATAAAGGTTTTACCAACTCTTTAGGTGAAAGGGGACCTGAGCAGGTTAATTCAATACTTGTTCAATTCTGTAGGAAAATTGATTTCTTGTGATATCCTTCTAGTTCATGGCTGTTGCAAGAGTCTTTTTTAATTGAAGACTCTTTATCTCTTATTTCAGAGCTTAATGTATCTTCGAGATGCAGTTGCCGAATGTGATTGTCTTGACTGGTTTGGACGTGTTAAGCTCATCGATTGCATATGCAATTTTATTTTACTCAGCCCTCAAATTGGTCAGGTGATTATTTGCATCAGAAAGGAGACTGATTTGAATGATTAAAATCTAGGGCATGAGAAGGAGAAACATTGGCATTTGATAGCAAATACAGAAAACTATGAAGGTTGCAATTCTAGAACTCACGAGAATGAAAATACTGCTATATTGAACTGTGCAATTGTAGGCACCAATATTAATACTCAAATAATAGGTAACCTGATAGCTATTATACAATTTAAACAGGTCAATACCCTATAACTTTCAATTCTTTGCAATACAAGCTGTAAGGTTTTCCCTCAAATCTTCTGTCAAGAGCTGATGTGCGGCCCTCACTGATGTGGGCGCCATAGTGACAAAATATCACATAAATTGAGTAAAGAATAATAATTTTTGTTAAAATACAAAAATAAAATATGAAATACAACTCTTGGTTTCTAATGCTTTTGTGTTTGCTTTTTCTGATAATAGTTACCAGTAGTAGGCAGTTATGCTTACAGACCATTATATAAATGGTTTTAAATGAAAATTTGTAATTTTTTTGATATTAAATTTGTTTTCTATTATAGTTTTTGACATGGGGGTGACATCCGCAAGGTGGTGGAGCCCACATTAGCGATGTCACCATCTAACAGATTCTTTCAGTGGAAACTATAATGGCAACTCATTGCGACAGATTAGAGAAAACATATGGTAGTGAACTATATAATTCAAAAGGACAATATCAGTTTGCATTTAGATGCTAGTTCCCTATATAATAAATCTCCTTTTAGCCATGCATCTGTTGTCCACGTTGTACTTTTCTTTCCTTGTTCCTAGACTTTCATTTGTTTTGAAAACGAAAAATGATATCTCATGGGGAAAGAAATTGAGAACTTGCTGAAATGTTCGAGATGCAAAAAAAGAAAAAAAAAAGGAGAAAATTGCACTCTTAGATGATGACTCTACATGCTTTTATGTCTTTGGATTTTTGAAGTTTTATGTTTAAATATCTGTTTGAGGTGGCAAAACATGATGAAAATGGTGTCTATTGTTGTTCTACAAAAATGATCATTTTGCTTAAATTTGTTTTTACGAAGAGACATGCAGAGGATGCTATGGCTCCTAGGTATAAGTGTCCATAGACTTTTTTTTCTCTTGTAATTATTTTTATTTATTGATGTATTCTTGTTATGTAGTAATCTCAAGATTTAGGGTATGAATGAGTATAAATAATTTGGTTTTTTGTTTTGTTGAGGAACATATCTAATCATCTTCTGTTTGCATGTTGATTGGTTGCTGTTGTGGCACTATTTATCAGACACTGATTGAAAGGTTGTTGACAATGCTTCAAGATCCTGATTATCGAGTTCGGTTCTCCCTGGCTAGAAGGATTCGTGTTCTTTTCCAAACGTGGGATGGACATGAGGAATTATTCCACGATATATGGTGGTTTTAACTGCATTTAGTTATATATCTTGTTGACTATACCTATTTGTAGAGCTTATTTGAATTGTTCATAATAAATCTTGTCTGTCTCAAGTTCTTATTTTCACATCAATGGTGTACATAGCGTTATGTGTGGTTTATTTACGTATTTGTTGTAGTTTTGATGGGCCTGTTTGAGTGTCGACATTTCTTTCCCTGGCTATAACTCAAACATTGTTTATAAGCATATTACAACAGTTACTTAGATTTTATAATTGTTCTGGTTCATGTTATTTTTCTTGTTTTTATTGTGTTGATATTCTTGGTCCTAGACACCCTAGTCGATGATCTACATATGCTTCCCTCAATTTTCTTTTACTGTGTCAATTCATGAGTATTGCTTCTTTACTGTGTAAAATACCACTCTGGTCTGTTTTGCTAATATCTATCTATAATTTTGGTTGTTTTCTAGTTCCAACTTTGGTGTGATGTTGGTGGTTTCCTCGAAAGAAAAACTTGTTACTGCAAGCGAGGTCTTAGCTAGTGGTCCACAGCCTCAGCCAACAGTGGAAACTGTCATTATTACTCTCATGCATCTTGCTTTGCAAAGTGAGAAAATTGAGTTGGAGGTATATTGTTAATTTTCTTGTTCAAGTGGCGGTGTTCAACACATACTGATTTTTGTTCTTTATTTTTGCAGACGAATAGATACTTAATTTTTCCTTGGATAAACTTAATTGAAGAAGTTAATATCAAAATAAGAATATTTACAGCTAGTTTCGATTCAGTAGGAAGCAGAGCATAGTAGTCAGAATTGTTCCAATCCTGTTAATGCTCTCTTACAATGCATGGATAAATTACTTAAAATTGTTACATTGAAAAAGCTGTCTTGATGTGGATTTGTATTAAATTTGAGATCTATGTGATACATACAGGCTATATTCATGATATGTGTGGTTGCTGCTATAGATCCTTGCCACAGGTACAATATTCTGCATTGTCTTGCAATATTTGAGTAGTCACAGTAAGCTTGTGTGATACAATAACGTTATTCATTTTCTTATTCCCTCGATTCAGGGAATTAATCTTTGTAGTACTTGACAATCTCTCAAGGCAGCTACGCTATTCAAGTAGGTTTAAGGTAATATATTTAGTTCTCCTTATTTTGTTAGTCTTATTTTGTTCATTATTGGCCTATGGTACTTATTATACTTGATAAATAATAAGTGTTAATGGCATCACCCGGTGTGAAACTATTATAAAATGTTTGAGGTCCTCAATAAATCTTTTGCAGTACTTGGAGGAGCTGTTAGGATCAATTCTCTTTAGCTGGGTTGCTTGTGGTGTAAGCCTTGCTGCACTTGTAGAGGTATTCTGCTCATTTGTCCGCTTTTCTATATCTTGAAATCTGTCAACCACTTTAAGGTATTGTAGCTTTAGTTATTTCAAAAAAAAAAAAATAAATGTAGGGTGTTGCTAAAAATAGGTGCAATTAGTTTCTTTGTTTGGGCCTTTGGCCCCCTTGTATCCAAAAAAAAGAAAGAAGGTGCAATTGATACACTGAATCTTTGTAAAGGACAATTTTTCTATGGAATTTCTGATGAGTTGAATTCTTTCTTCTTTGCAGATACGGCAGTTATTTGTATCAGAGTCTGAACCTAGTTATTTCATGCAGTATTGTTGCAATTGGCTTCTCCCAGCTCTACTTTTGCATGGGGATAGCTCCAGTCTCAGCTGGGTTGCTAAAGTAAAATCATATTGAACTCATTTTTTGTTTCTCTAATTTCTTTGGCAACCAATTATTTTCAGCTCTTGAATATTACTTTCATGAATTTGTTGTTGGGACTTGCGAAAATCAGAGTCAACGATAAAATATACATTAAATCAGATGTCAAAAAGGAAAATAATCAGCTAACATACTTATTACTTTCATGAATTTGTTGTTGGGACTTGCGAAAATCAGAGTCAACGATCAAATATACATTAAATCAGATGTCAAACAGGAAAATAATCAGCTAACATACTTGATAGTATGTTAGCTGATTATTTTCCTGTTTGACATCTGATTTAATGTATATTTTATCGTTGACTCTGATTTTCGTAGTCCCTATTTTGTATGGATAAGGTGTTTGTTGCTTATATCATATTGTTGTTTTAATCCAGATTGCTTGTCAACCTCCGGCAGTTCTGGTGAAAAATCACTTTGTGCAGATCTTCTCTGTTTGTATGGGATTGCATTGTAGCAGGAGGACTGGGTGGGAAAAGGGAGCAGATGTGCTTCAGAATTCTATTTTGTATCTTGCTCAGATATCTGAGAATGAACGGGACAAACTCATCAAGAAACATATGGTTTGCTACTAAATTTATATTCAATTATCTAGGTCTGAAGTTTGATAGCAGTTCATGAAATTTAATTTTACTTTTCAAATTCTTGTTTATGAACTCATTACCTCTGTATGTGCATTGCATTTTCTTAATTCAGGCTATGGTAGCTGTCTTTAGCATTTGTCCGTGATCACAATTATGATTATGCTCTCCTATACCCGATATTGATTAGTGTTGATGTGCAGTCTTGCTTGTTCAGATTTAGATTATTAATCATGGGCAGTTAGATATTACAGAAAACTTAAAGTCCAATTTCGCATAGTCTAACTTTTGGATTTCCGCCATATAAAAAGTTAAAATAAGTATATCTTGTTGAGAGTATATACACCCCACATGGAAAAATGGGACTTTGTTTATGGGTTTATAAGGGGTTGGGCCACTTTATCTAATGTCAACTGGTTTTGGATGTGAACTCCAGATTACTTTATAATATCTTTCGGTTCCCAAATGGTTTCTCATTAGTGCTCAAATTGCACATGCATCAGAGCTTGGAACTCATCCACGTGTCATTCCCATATCGACATCATATGCCCCTTGCATATTATAATTCATCTATATTTTAATTCTGCTTGTCCATATTTCCGAGTGGATATGTTTAGAAACAAATCCTACATTCGTTTTTGAGTCTGTGCTTCGATACACGTAAACCCCATGGTTCTATACACAATGCCCAATCAGGGTTTGAGTTGCCTGCTATATTTCATAATTTTTGTTCATCAGAATTAATAGGATTGCTTTATAATTTTATAACATGTTGCCTTGCCTGTAAAATTTTATAGGTATCCATTGTAAGCCACATTCTGTCTCTTGCATCAGCAGCACCAAACCCTACAGTTCCATTCTTTTCTCGGGATACGATTGCACAGGGAATTCTGACAATTGTTGATGGGTTTTTTGAGACGTGGGTTATTTTCTTAGCTTTCTTTTCATTGTCCTGCTCACCTCTTATAGGATTCTAACATAATATGGTTTCTTGTTCATCTCTAGGGAGGATTATGCTACAACTGTGTGTGTTGTTGACAAGATTAACATTTTTCGCCCGGATAGGGTTTTCATGGTAACAATGCTCTTTTTAAATTAAAAATTTACATAAAAGGCTAAAAGCGTAGAGATTCGTCCTAATTCACTGCTCAGTTGGCATGTTCAATACAATCTGTTAATGAACTGATATTTTGGTTGTGCAGTTTATAGTTGAGATGCATTATAGAATTGCAGCAGCAACCCATCATAGGCATGCATGTCACAGACTGGCTGGAATTGAGGTGCTGATAGATGTCCTTGGGCATAGAGCTGCCATTGCGAGCACTTCCAAGTAAGTGTCTCATTAGCTAATTAGAACAATGAGTGCTTATGTAATTGTTTTGTGCCCCTATTAATTTGGTGCTGATGCGAGTATATGCCATTATATTTATGAGAGGAAACACCTATATCTAATTATTATTTATGTTCCGTGAAAATCATTGGAAAAATAATTTTTCATTCCAGCAATAATACTTTCCTTATTGTAACTACTGTATACCTTTTTTTTTTGTTTGAAACAAATTTGGGGTTGCAACACTGACTACCCCTTTTCTTTGTTTACTACAGGAACACAGTTACAATATGAAAAAAATGAGGACACTTTTCGATTTTGAAATTATATCTTATATTAAGAAAAGGAATACGAAAAAAACAACAGGTGGAAATGTGGTTGGGGAATCGAATAGGAAGAAAACAATGTTTTTCTATATAATCATCGCCCTCTTTCTTTTTCTTGTAATTAAAAATTAAAATTACTTGAGAAATGTTGAGAAGAGGAATATGTTTTGATCTGCACTTCAAATCTAAATCTTGATATTATTTGATGTTTCAAGAGATCATTACCAGTTTTCATTATTTGATGTGTTGTGCAGCTATCTTTTCAATCTGATTGGGCAATTCATTGGTTACCTTGATTTACAAGATCAATGCTGTCGTGTCATATCTGTGCTTCTGGGAACTTTTAGAAGTAATCCATCAAGAGAAATTATCAGTGTTTTAGGTGAGCAACTTCAGGTGGGTTGGGTTTATTTGTTAACTTATTATCACTTTCTCTTATTCTGCGTCATCACTTCTCTTCCCTTCAGTAAAAGAAAACATCTGTAAACTCATTTGTCTTCATGCAGTTTTTAGTATCAAAGTTGGTGGCATGTTGCATTCCCTCTGAAACTAAGGGGGAACGTTCTGGCTGCAGATCATCTCAAGTTTCATCATTGCTGTTACAGCTTACTGTCCATGCTGATCCATCCCTTTATGATTACATCAGAGTAGCCTTTCTGATTTCACTGCAATGGAGTTTTACCTCTTGTGAAATTGTCCTGAATTTTTGATTAAATACCCTTTGATTTGTGTATTTTCTTCGTCCTAGGAATTGGAACCATTCCCTGAAATAGAAATCTTTAATGAGATTAGAAAGTTCCATCAGGATTTGTGCCAAGCTTACTGTCCCAGAGATCATCTGCTGAAGGTACATCTGTTTGACTGTTTGAGTTTAGTATGTGTAATTAAAATTTGCTTCACACCCTAACAAGTTCTGACTAATCTGATCATATACTGTGCTCTCTCTCTCTGTCTCCAGTTTGTTAGGAGATCCGGTCACCTTCCACCAAGATTACTTCTTTGGAGGTATCTCTCTTGTTTTTTTAATTTTTTTTTATCAGTTTGATGCTGTAGTTCATTAAATTGGATGTTAAGCTAACATTGCAACGCATTGTTGGTTTTTGAATTAGATTGACAACTTTTTATAAAACTTACAAGCTTTTGTTTGAGCTTAATATCTTTTTATCTATTTTTCATTGTTATTTTTTTTTTGGAGGGTGTGGGGAGTGAAGCAGTAAACTCACTGCTTGGACAACATGGACAACAGGATCAACAAACTCTCAAGTCTTAGGGCTTGAAACATACACACTGAACACTTTGATGATAATTCTTATTCATCAAAACATGCCTTTTACCATTTGGCACTTGCACATATATATACTTGAGAGCAGATAGCTCACATTAACTAGTGTTAAAGAGTCTTTAGTACTCGTAGACCTCCAAAACTGAAGCATAAAAAACTTGATAAAGGAAACCTGAAACTTCTAAACTGAAATGGAAATATGAAAAATCACAAGGCAGAAATTTGAAAGAACAGAAAGCTTAGAGACTTCTAAAATCAGACTCAGATTTCCCTCCAAGCTGCAGAAATTATATCGAGAACAATTAATCAAGCCATATTAAAAGAGAATGTCTTTTCCATTTCTTTCGCTCATAAACATTAAAAGGTTTGACTATAATGTCCTCATCAGGGTGCGTGCGTCTGTTGCGTTGCGTTAGGATCATAGTTTTACTTATCTTTTCTTCAATTTCTCTAAGTTGATGAGATGCTCTCTGCTAATATGTTCTTGCAGTCTCCAAGCATTGCACAAGAAGCTACTTTTCGGTGAAACATTTCAAATTGAAAAAAATACAGCAGATCTGGTGGAAGACAGATACTGGCATTGCGACGATGAAACTATGAATGCTGTCTGGACTATGGTTCGCATGTCTAGCTCGGAAGATGAAGATGCACATAGCATTAGAGTTTTGGTGTCTGATTTCATATCTAGGGTACTCTGCTAGACGACATTTGCATTGCAATTATTCTTTTCTTATTCCGCTCGCTAAGCTCTACAATATATTTGTTTAATCATTATTTTTAATTTTTTTAATAAAAAAATGCAGGTTGGTATTGGGGATCCACATTGTGTTGTTTTCCATCTGCCCGGAAATTCAAGTAACATCCATGTCCGCGAACCTATAAATCAAAGCTCTGCTACGGAAGGCACATTCCTGTTTGATAGTGGATTATCTGAAGAACTTCTGGTTGCACTTTTGAAGCTCCTGAAGAAGTACCTGATGGATGATGCTGTTAAAATAGTAGATATGACATCTCAAGCTCTTCGGGTGAGCAAGGAGTCTTTGGAGGCCCTTTTTTTTTTCCCTCTTTCCAAATCTGTTGGTCTTCGCACACAACCAACACCCCCCCCCCCCCCCCCCCCACACACACACACACACACACCCTCCTAATTTCCTATCTTGGCCAGTTCAGTATAATTTATAATTGATGCGTGGTTACCTGAATTGGTTGCACAATTTCTTAGGCTAGGTTCTTTCCATTCACTGCATAATAGGCAAAAAGTAACTACGGATAATTAACTTGTTGATATTAGCTGTTTTAAATTTAATAGGGACTGGTAAGAAAAGTTGTAGCGTGCTGTATTTAAATTCAAAGACTGGGGAAGATATTGAGTTTTGAGAAAATTGAATATCTGTTTTTTTTTAATTAATAAGTAGATTTAAGGTATATTTATGGGCCTCAGTACCTGGGGAGTTTATATTCTAGATTGGCAAGGATTATTGTGGGAGTCGAGCCAATTTGTTGCTGTAGCTGTCTTCTTTAGCTGTTTTCTGTGGAGTCATGTCTGCTTCTTATTTTCATTTGTTGTTTACTTCTCTTTTCCCAGTAACAAGCTGTTTCTTTTATTCTTTTTTAGAATGGAAAGAGGAAAACAAGTAATATGCAGTAGTTCTTGATATTGATGTTCATATTGTACTGATGAAGACTTACATCTATTGTCTGCTATTTCACATTTTCGGCTTTACTTGGTATAATCTGATAGATCATGTGTTATGATAGGGAATTCTTTCTACTCAAAGGGGTCAGAGTACTCTCTTGTCATTTGATTCTTATGAGAGGTCTCTAATTGAGGTAACTATGCTTCTCAAAAGGGTCGAAGCCTTTAATAATGTTTCAATGGTTGTGCCATTATTATGTTTTCCGCTTTCCACAGTGGAGGAATCATGTAATTCCTCTGCCTATGTTGTAGGTTCACTCCAAGGGAGTCAATATTGAGCTGGTTGAAAAGCTCCTTTTGGATCTGGAAATTAAGTTTAAAGGTAAGTAGGAGTTGCTTTCTGTCTAGATGTAAAGGGTGGTACATGTTATTTGACTTATTTCAAGAATAAGTTAAAGTTGGTAGTAGTAGTAGTACTTGGTTGTTTGTTTTTTGCTGCCTTCTTTCCACTTCATGTGCCTTTGTATATCCATGCCCTGCATGCATGCATTTCCATTCTCTCTTTGCTTCATCATGCAATAGTCAGTTATTTCAGCTCTCCTTGTTACATCCAAAGATTCACGATTTAGTTTTACACCATAATTGGACCTTTTCATTTGATTTTTCAAAATTTGTTTATTTGCCATTTTCTTTTTTTGGCTTTTTGTTAATTTTGTTTGGTTTATTTGTGTTTGTGTTAGGTTTTCACTAATGATGTTTGCAACTTGTAATAGTTCTTTTAAATTGCTTTTCAGCTGAAGCAATTCCACTTGAGAAATCTTCTGTATGGGTAACACGTGGTAAAACCTTTGATGCATGGATTTGTCCACTTGTCTACTCACTTATTGGCTTATGCAGTGATGTTATTCTGAGGTATATTCGTTGATTTCCTAGATTATTGAGGAATTCTTTGATTTACAATTATGCATGTTGCTGGCCAAAGCCGCCAAAATGATTTGCTTTTGCTTATCAATTTTTTTCCGTTTTCTTATTTGGGTCCTTTCAGATTATGTCAGGATATTGTGTTGATGAAAGCTGAAGTTGCTGAGCTTATATTGGCAAGTATTATTGTCAATCTTGCTGGAAAGAAGGACATGGACGTTAATTTCTACAAGTTGATCTCCATGCAGGTTGTATCTTTATTCCTTTTTATCTTTATAGTTGTTCTTCTTCACTTTTAGATTTGCATTCCCTTTTCTTTGCCCTCTACTGTATGTTGGTGGAACCACATACTTCACCCCGAAACACTCTATACAATGAAATAGAGCCAGTAGGGTCATTTATTTGACTTCTCGGTGCTTCATCTTTAATAGTTTGTCATTGTAATTTGTAAGTGATTAGTAACAGAAAGAGATCATCTATATAGAAGAAAGTAGGGATTTTGATGTGTTGAATTCCAATTTCCTGTATGAAAGGTGAACTTTAGATTGCAAGAATCTTTAATTTTTTCGACGTCCTCAGGGTCCGCATAGATTCTGAGATATTGAATAGGCAGTGCATTGGCTATTAGACTTCTTATGTTATTATCCTCTTTATATTTATTTTTATTTTTCTATGATAATAAAACATATTTTACTAAAAAAGAACTTTGACAAATCTACAACGGACAAGCAGTTGATCCAACACGATTAAGTGCATGCTTAAAGTAAAGAATGCCTTACCGCTGTTTATTATGTTTCATTTGTTGTATTGTTCAGAGAACAAGCATTGAGACAAAACGAGTTGGTTCGTATATAAAAGATCATATTCCATTGATAATGGCTATGTCGACGACTAGCTATATAAAGCTTTGCATGTACATTTCCAGTCTTCTAGGTCTCCTTGTTATGCATAAAGTTTGAGTGTATGACTATCGTCTTTATTACAAATGCAGGTGCAGGAACATGTATTTACAGACTCTAATAAGTTAATCAAGTCAATTCAAGTATGGTTGAATGCCCTCAATGAACTTCGATTGTGTCATGTGATGGAAAGATCTTTATTGCCATTAAAGCAAGAAAGCTCTAAGGTGACTATAAGTATTACTTTATAGTCGCTTGCTTCTGATGCTTCTGTTGAAGTTTTCATATATCTGTCTCAGTGGTCTATCTCCTTACTAAAATCTTGTAAATAACAGAAGAAATGGAATGAAAAAAGAAAAAAGAGAAACTATGGTCTTGGTTTTCTTTTGCATGTGAACATGTAAGGAAATAATATATTAATACAGATACATTGACAGTCGAGGAAAAGATATCCTTATATTAGAATGATAACTAAGATTTGAGTTTAAGGTAGCTTAAAATTTATATTTGATAGTCCTTGGCCTTGCACTTTCTGTTTCTGCAAATTCTATATCTGTAGTTAACCTCATTTTGATTTAGTGTAGATCTCATTTATTTTTTTGATGCAAATTGGCTGCTCATGTCTACTGGTTCTCTTTTATGTTATCCAAAATAGCTTGTATATACGACTTATAGTTTCTACTAGTCTGATTATTATTTTTTGGTTTTCCAGAGTGCTAAACCTTTTAGTTATAGCTCTAAATCTCGCTCCACCTCTGTAAAGACTAGAGAATCTGCTGCTGCAACAGGAATGCTGACATCATTATGGGACAAGGTATGTTTTTTCCTACATGATGTTCACAAACATACTGCTATATACAATAGAGCTTCTTTACTGTTTCAAATTATTTATGTTTAAATGGTTTCTAAGTTTAGTTCAAATATTTAATAGCTCAGTTTCAATATGAATGATTGTTCTTGCTTTATTGTTATATTCCTAATAGTTAGTATTTGTTCACAGGTTTATTGGCTTTCTATTGATTATCTTGTTGTTGCTAAGTCAGCAGTTGTGAGTTCCAATCATTTCGTACTTCATTTCTTTTGTCTGATACTTCATTTCGTACCTTTAGCTGGTATTCCTATGACCATGTTTGACAAGAATGTTTATTCTTCTTAGGTTTGTGGCTCATACTTTACTGCCGTGATGTACGTGGAGCATTGGTGCGAAGAACATTTCAATAGCCTCACTCTGGGTAGCCCCGATTTCTCCCACATTGAAACGGTTAGTTTTGTTCTATACCTAGGGAATCAGAATTAGTTGCAATGATGTGGTGTGCCTTTATGGTACATTCTTTTTCGCGAGCTGATATGCTATACTATGGGTGGGCTGTATGGTTTATCTCCATCCCCATGTGAAAAATATTTGTGGTCTTGTGATTTTATTTCAGCTCTGTGATTATATTGGTTCTTTTAACTGCCTGTGTTTTATTTATCTTTTTCCTGTTTTTTTTAACATCTACTTTTCAGTTGCCATGCCACATTGAAATACTTGTTGCAGCAATTACCCAGATCAATGAACCTGACAGCTTATATGGGATTATCCAGTCACACAAGGTTAGCATATATGTTTGGTTTCTTTATACCGAGTTAATTCATTACTTCCTGCATAGATGGGTTGACGCTATGACTTCGGCCATTTGAGTTAATATGAATTCCAAGATAGATGTTTTGGATGTGGTAGTTGAAGTTATCCAAACTGACTTACTAAAATGATGCTAAATGATGATGGTTCTTTTTTCACAAGTGTGTGGTTAAATAGAACCCAACCTACCATAACTATGCTCAAGTCTGTTTGTGTTTGCTCTTGCTGCTAATAATGGGAGTGTGCAGCTGCACTTATCTTCTCTTAGTGAAGCAAAACAATTTCTAGTGACCAAAGCAATCATGACATATGTAAAAGTGAATATAACTGCATACAATATGCAAGGATTTTAGTAGGCCGTAGTTTTGAGGATAACTCCATGGCCACAAGAGAGGTAAATTATTCTAAATCAGCGAACGGCAAGATTAGAAAAATTTATAAATAAACACCTTGCATTAGTAGGCGAAGTGGAGGATAACTGCCACAAGAGAGATAAATTATTCTAAATCAGCAAACGGCAAGATTAGAAAAATTTATAAATAAACACCTTGCATTAGTAGGTGAAGTAGAGTGCTAATCCACGTCACCCATTTCTACATTTTTTTAATTTTATTTTATACTTTTTATCTAATTATTTACCCTTGTCAGATTAGAATCAGGACATGACTATATGCTTACATTAGTGTACTTTGTTTCTGGTTTTGTTGTGATGGTACTGAAAGTTGACCTCTCAAATCATTACATTCGAACATGAGGGAAACTGGAGCAAGGCCCTTGAATATTATGATTTGCAAGTACGCTCAGCTGCTTTGGTACCAATGTATTTTGGTTCTAGGAATTTGTCACTGGAACAGACTCAAATTGATAATATTTCCAATTCCACACTGGATGATCTGATGAAGCAAAGGAAACCATATAAAGGTCTGATCAGATCTTTGCAGCAGACTGGTTGTATGCATGTCCTGGACTTTTATTGTCAAGGATTGACATCTAGAAAGGGACAGCTTCATCAGGATCTGGAGTTTACTGAATTGCAGGTTTTGGTTCTGAAACTTTTTTTTTTGTCTGTGTGCTGGTGGAAGCATTCTTGATGTTTAAAAGTCCTGATTAACAATGTATTTGACTTCGTGAATCCTGATTTGGAAATGTTATTAGTTTATGTTACAAGGACTTATTTTCTTCAAAATGTTTATATTACAGTATGAAGCTGCTTGGCGTGCAGCGAACTGGGATTTCTCCTTACTCTATGCCGGAGATAATTGTGTTTCATCAACTCTGCACATCAAAGCCAATCATTTTAATGAAAATTTGCATAGGTAACTCATCAAATGAGAAGTTGGGCAACAAAATAAAAATAAAATACACAATTTATTTAGTGTGTAAGCATCCTAAACCATCTTTCTTTCTGCTTGTTGAATGCTCAGTTGTTTGAGGGCGCTAAAAGATGGCGATTTCAGTGAATTTCATAGAAAGCTGAAAGATTCAAAGCAGGTAATGTGCGGCTCCTTTTTGTCTTCACTACAAAGCAGGTAATGTGGGGATCCTGAACTATTTCAAAAGGTATTTTTTGGTACCTACAAATTTTTCTCACAAACAGTACTTCATTTATTGCGCCGTTACCCAATATCGTAGGTCTGTTAGTGTTTCTGTTTAAGTCGCCTATATGGCATGGTACCCGCAATGGTACCTGAACTATTGTGAATTGCAACCTATTGTTTTTTTTTATATATATATTTTTTTACCTCAAATGGCACCACATAATTTGAATTTATGATGGATATGTAAACGGCAGAGATATAATAATTAAATTCATAAGCATATGATCACTATGATTCATAAATATCTTTTGCTCATAATAATAATAATAATATGTTTATGAGTTTATTAGTATATTTTTTTGCGTAGTTATATATCAATCATAAACTAAATTTAGAGGTCATATTTGGAGTATAAAAGTTGATAGGTACCAAATAATGCCATTCACAATAGTTTGGGTACCTTTTCTTGTATTTACTCAATCTAAACACATGCCACATATGCGACTTTACGGCAAAACTAACGGACCTACTATATTAGGTAACGGCGCAATTCTTGAAGTACCATTTGAGGTAGAAAATTTCCTAGGTACCAAAACACCTTTCGCAATAGTTATGGTACCACTTTGGGTTTTTACTCTATTACTTACGTAATGTCTCATGTTTGTTAGGAGATTGTGTGGTCTGTTTCTCGTGCAAGTGAAGAAAGTACTGAACATATATACTCAGCAATAATAAAACTGCAGGTATACTACATTCTAAGCACATATTGGGTTTGTTATTAGAATCTAGTCTAGATATCAGTTTGTTATTGTTTTTGTTCTAGATAGATGGAGCCCAAAAGAGGAAAAAAAAAAAACAACAGAAAACCTCAACCCATAGCTATTACATTGATTGGCCTCAAATGAACTTCCTACCCAAAGAAAAAGGCAAATAAAAAAAATGAAATGGAATTGAAAACACATTATATTCAAGGTTTTGAAATCCTGCTTCATGTCTCTCTTTGGATAATTAGCGTTCTTTTTATTTGCAAGACATGTATTAATAGGAGCTATAGGAACAGCTTGTTGGGTTTCCAGCTCATGTGTTTTTCCTAAGATGGTTTTCTTAGTGTATGACAAAGTTTACCCGGTAGGTTTAGGTTCCTGCTGATGAATGGTGTTCCAATAAGGAAAGGATATCCTTATTCATGATTAAAGTACCCTGTAATCCTTGATTACATAGGAGGAGGTGAAGATATTACTGTACAATGAGATAGAGTTTCTGGAGAGAGAGTCCCTCCTTCTCTAGAAATTTTCTCAACCCAATCCATCATTTTGAGATTCACATGACCACAATCCGCTCCACCACCACCACCTCCTCCCCCACCTCCACCCCCACCATGGCTACTGTCACAAGGTTATAGGTTTTCCCTAAATTTTTCGCCCTTGTGATGGCGCCAAGTAGCCCTTCCTACTTGACCAGCCAACCCTTTCACTCGATTGCTTAGTACACAGCGGAAGACTTTCAACTAATGAGCAATGAGTAAGCTCACACACACACAACCCAACACACAAGTGTTTACGGGAGGCCCCCTCCCAACCTTTAACTCAACTAAAGGAATACAAGAGTACAACAACGAGTACAAATAGTTACTCTGGCCACTCACTTGGGGTAGTTTTACACTAATCACTCACTAGTACCTCTCTTGGCTTTCTACCCTCGTGTTCATGACAACCCCATTGGACTAGGTTTATATGCACAACAAGTGTGCATGGCGGTTGACACCCCCAACCGCCTAGGGTTATGTGGCAGGATGCATGCTTGCCAAGCAATTATGCAACTTCCCTTGTGCAGCCCACTACTTCTCCAAGTAAACGCATGATCTTATCCTCATTGGTAACTTCTTTGCATAAGTAGCCTCCCACTACTTTGGCAACCACCTTGTGTAAGTAACCACCCGCTACATGTGTGGATGTCTCCCACTACTTGGTAACCGCTGCGCATGATGCTTCCCACAATGTGGTAACCACCATGCGTAGTGTTTCTTGGATAACCACCCACTACTCGGTAACTACCTTTTGTGAGTAACCACCGCACTAGTGTGGATGACTCCCACTACTTGGTAACCGTTGCCCAAGTGTCACACATACCATGCATGTAGGAATCTCGTCGTCGCATGCTCGCGCACCCGACTTGCCATGACGCCCATGCACCTGCGCGCACGTGGTGCTAGCTTGCTGCACCTTGCCTGCCCTTTAACCGTCATGCGTGCCGTCCTTCATGCAGCCCACGCCGTGCCATTGTGTTGCCTACTCCCAACACATGGTCTTAGTCATCAGTGCTTGCACCTTGCGACCACCGAGGCTCGCATGCTGCAGAGCCATAGACAGACCCGTGCAGCACACCCTGCTGGACTCTGGGGTGCATGAGTGTTGTGCACCCTGCTGTGCACCCGGCGGCGCACCCTGATGGACCCTTGACGGACCCTGGGGTGCCTAAGTGCTATGCACCTTGAGTGTGCACCCTGCTGCGCATCCTTGCACTGACTTGCCTTGCATTCTTGCGCATGTCGTCGACATATGCGGATTATGCGCGTGCCTCGCTTGGGCATGGCACAAGGCTCACACCCTGCCCAAGCATCCTCGACACTAAGGTTGTAACAGCTACCCAGGCTATATCTAGACCATATCTGCCCATTCCCAGTCTCCTTTTCTCTCCCTTTCCTTGCCCTCTATTTCTTCCGATTTTCCCTTCTACCCACTCGTTGCTGCCACCTGAAGCTTTTCCTTGACAAGAAAAGCTCTCGTCCCCACCATTCTCATCAACTCTTGATTTCTTCAGCTCGTCACCACAACCCCAGACCCTTTTCGCATCAACCTTTCATCTACCTTTTAGCACAGAACTTCATCATTTGTTTTTGTTCTCCCTTGATGGATTTGGCATCCTTAAGAGTCCAGATCTGTTCCATACTCTTACCACTCCTAAACAAACTTTCACCGGTTGGTGGATTTTTGTTAAATTTACAGAGGGTGCTTCAATTACTTGGTTACTTTTGGGCCTGGTTTGTATCTCAATCACATCGAGCGCGAATTGAATATTCCGGCAGAAGTTCTCAGCAGCTAGAGAAGATGCTATGGAGGCTGCTAGGAAATTTAGGGTTGTATTTTCTGTTTTTCGGGCTTGTCTTGTTTTTTAGCCAATCCCACTATGGGTTTTTGTTTGCTTATGCTGGGCCTGTGCTCCTATCGCTGGGCCTAAGTGCCTCTTATTTCTGGGACCTATGTGTCCCCTTTTGCTGGTGTCTTTTGTATCTCTAGTGATTGTATTGTGATGGACTTTTTGGTTTTTCTAATACAATTTACTTTGACCAAAAGAATAAAAATAACAGTGAAGGAGGAGGCAATATTGCCTACCACTTATAGGAATAGGATTCCTAATTCGTGAAGAAAGCTGCTATCCTTATGGCTATATAAGGTGGGGTTCTTCTCTTGGTTTATCATCACAGAGAGAAAGAGCAAAGTTTGTTCCATTCTCAGGGTTAGAGAGTGAGAGAGGGCAGAGAGGAGAGATTAGGGAGTTATGAAGAGAAGAGAGAGTCCATATTTTCTTATTCTTTCCGGTGTACCCATTATTAATATAGTGGAAGAGTGTTTTCTGCCTGGTACGTAGGCAGCATTTTTGCTGAACCACCTTAAATCAGTGTTTTTGTCCTTCTATCTTTGTGGTTGTTTCTCTTGGTTTCATGTGCATATTTGGGTATTTCGACACACTTATGGACCGAATTCACAACAAAGCTTTCCTTCATTTCACAAATTTCAGCTTTCTTTGGATATCTCATTTCCTGTCCAGTGGTTTAATTTTTTATTGATTTAAGTTGGTTCATTATATATGCCTTGAATACATGTTGAACTGCTACGAAAACCTAAAGCCTTTTATGGCTTGCAAATTTTATGGCCAAAAAAGAAATCTTCAAAATTTGTACTTTTTGTATCCGTTCGCAGATCCTCTATCATCTTGGCACAGCGTGGGATTTACGTTGGAGATCATCCCAATCTGAGAGTATGAATTTCTATCCACAGATGGAAGAAGTGAATTCGGAACCTCTAATCCCTACCATGGATCAGGTATTATGATAACGGAACGAAGAAATTGAGCATCGCCTTTCATTTGATGGTGGATGATGAGTACAAGTAGCTATAATTTGATATGATATAATGTGATATGATATGATATCAAATTATCTGTTTAAAAATAATTTCAAATAAATGTCTCAAGGTATGCACCACTAGCTATTGGTCACTTTGTTGACACAAACCTGTCTTTCTGGTTGCCTGACATAACCTTTTGATTTCCATCAGTTATCCTGGCTGAACTTGGATTGGAGCTCCATTTTGGAGCGAACACAGTTACACATGAGTTTATTAGAGCCTTTTATAGCGTTCAGGCGAGTTCTTCTTCAAGTCTTAAATTGTAAGGACTCCATGGTGCAACATCTCCTGCAATCCACATGTACTCTCCGTAAGGTATTTTTAGCCTTTTTTTTTGTTGTGATTGATTACAGTGGGTCCAATAATAACACACAGAGATAAAGAACACAACTATTCCAATAATAAAAATACTGTTAGGCAAATTGCCAACGTCCCACAGGGAAGCTGGAAAGCTGATGCAAATCAAGTAGGGTATAAATACTCCAATCACCGTTGGAGCCTAGATTTCTAAGGGAAATCAAGGAAAAGACTTCAACTTATTTCAATTAGGGAATACTTTGATAAAATATGCTTCAGAACTGAGTTTACAGGTCTGATCTAAACCCTTTTTTTTAAAATACCTTTCCAAACATTCCCTAGACTCTTCTAGAGACTCCCAGCATTAAACACTCCTAATTCCTAGATTACATTAAATGCCTAACAGCTAGCAAACAATGAACCTCTTAAACTTCTAAACAACATTTAATAGACAAAACAACAACTCTCAAGTACTGATAATTACTGTATCAAAAGCTTAAGTCTGCTTTCCACTATGTATAATGGGTACAGGATCTTACCAAGCTTTTAGCACCGCACTTAATGAACATACCAGAATAAGAGAACATTCTCTCTCTGCAATGGAATAGTCTTTCCTCTCTCTGCATTTAAAAGTATCTTTTTATTTCCTCCTTCAAAATACCTTCATTCAACCCTTGAGGGGTACTTACTCACTCGCGAGCTACGTATACTGTCTTCTTCCTCACTCTTGCCTTAGAGTGGAATTCCCTCTTGCTTCATACTTCTCCTGTCAGCTGCAAAATGAATCCCTTTATCATAAAGAGACATTGTTCCTGACGCTGCTTTACATTTATTGTTATTTGAACAAGTGAAAGTTGTGTCTCAGTCTGAGTGGGGATAGCATTTCTGAGTACTTCTCCTGTCAGCCATTGCAAAGAGCCCTGCAACTCCTTATAAAGGCACTCCAATACCCTTGCAGTAATCAGGATTATTGGAGCCAAAGTTATTGGCTATAGCAATAGGAGTAGTAAATCTTTTCCTTTTGTTTGATAAGAATCCTATGGACATGAGTCCTAATAATTAAAGAATCAGGTTTTCTAAATCCATAAGGATCTAAAAGTCCATCAAAAACCTTTCAAAAGAAAAAAAAACAAAAAAGGTGTCCATCGTGGTTGAACCAGTGTTTCACACAACTTTTATGAGTAACAAACATTACTATCTGATTTTGTTATGTAACCTGTAAGAGTTGTAGTTGTATTTACCCATGATGTATCATTATCTCCCCTATAGTTGCTCACTTGCTCCCCAATGCCATAACAAATAATAGAAATGATACCCTAAATGCTGGAGACACTGAAGCAGTTATTACTTTCTTTGGGATTTAAACCCATTAACTAACCGTTTTCCTTTCTTTTTTATTCAGGGATCTAGATATTCACAAGCAGCTGCAGCCTTGCATGAGTTTAAGTTTCTTTGTGTTGAATCAGGGGAGCAAGATTCATCTCTCTATTGGCTTGGAAGGGTACATAGTATATTCATTTTACCCTTTGTTAACAATTTTAAAATCCTATGCTAGAGATTCCAAATATCCAAGTTTTTTTTTTTTTTTCAAAAGTTGGAAATAGCAATATAGTAAACTTTAGTATGTTCTATGTTGTCAGGTTGAAGAAGCAAAGCTTTTGCGTAGCCAAGGTCAACATGAGATGGCTATCAGCCTTGCAAAGTATGTAGCAGAATATTCCCTGTCAAATGAAGAGTCTTCAGATGTACATCGCTTGGTTGGGAAGTGGCTGGCAGAGACTAGATCTAGCAAGTTATTGACAAAACTTAAGTCTTGATATTATTTTTGAGGATTAAATTCATTTTAACCCCCTAAGGTTTGGGGTTAACTTCATTTCAGTCCCTGTTTCTCTCAATTTTGAAAATTTACCCCTAAAGTTTCCAATTTTCATAAATCATGCCCAAATGCTGAAATTCCGTCTAATTTGGACGTTAATTTTGACTTTTTAACTCACTTTAAGGGCTAAAATAGTTATATAACAACAAAAATTTCCTTTTAGGACCATTTTTCTAAGATTCCGTGCTAGCATTTAACGCCTAAATTGGACGAAATTTCAGCAATACATGATTATGAAAATTGGAAACTTTAGGGGGTAAATTTCAAAATTAAGAGTATGGGATCTGAAAAATGATGTTAACCCCAAACCTCATGGGGTTAAACTGAAATTAATCCTATTTTAGATTTTTACTGATTATATACTGATATATCTCTTATACCATCTCGTAATGGAAATTCAGCTCAAGAACTATTTTGGAAAAGTATTTGAAACCTGCTGTTTCACTTGTCGAGGATCAGAAGGCTACAGACAAGAGATCGAGAGATAGACAAAGCCAAACTCATTTTCATCTTGCACATTATACGGATGCTTTGTTTAGGAGTTATGAGGAAAGACTTGCCTCCAGTGAGTGGCACGCAGCTATGCGACTGAGGAAACATAAGGTAATGGAGAATAATCTACATCAAGGAACTGAAACATTATTTAGTGTTTTTGAACAAATTTTTTCTTGTGCGTGTTGAGTTCACAGACTACGGAGTTGGAAGCACTTATTCGACGGTTAAAATGTTCAACAAAGGTAAAACTCCAGCCATAGATATGTTTCCTCGACTTTTGTGCTATAACATGCCAAGATGCTTTTCCATGGATTTTTTTATATTTTTTCACCGCATCTACACTTTCAGGGGGAGAAGACTGATTACTCTATCAAAATTCAAGAGTTGCAAAAGCAGCTTGCAATGGACAAGGAGGAGGCTGAAAAGCTTCAGGTTGTTTTTATACATTGGTTTTGCTTGTTGGAAATTTGGTAATCGTTCCCTTACCACTTGTGGTGGGGGAACAATGTTGAACACAGTCAAATTTAGGTGGTAATTTGGATCTAACCTATTAGTTCTTTTTTTTCCCCCTTAAAGCGTTTGAATCACCTTTATTAACAGATCAGAAAGTTTAGTCGATTTAATAAATGGTACCAACCAAAACCATTCTGAACTGCGACCAAAACAACATTAAACAACAACCTACTAGTTTCTTTTGTGAAACCTTTAAATAAGTTAGTAAATGACAGACTTTTTCTATTGGATTTGAGAGTTAAATATTTTCGAGATTATCTTCTGGAATATAAATTGTCCTTTGTTTTGACCCAATTATAACCACTACATTCATCTTCGTTCAACTTTTCAGGATGACAGAGAAACATTTCTTAGCCTAGCATTGGATGGGTATAAACATTGTTTGGTTGTTGGTGACAAGTATGACGTCAGAGTGGTATGAATTCACTGTCAACATCTATGTTCAAGAAAACAGGATCAACACGTAATTATGTAGTGAAGTTTGAAACCCTTTGTTTTTAATACTTCTTTTGAAAGTGAGCTGATGTTTTACCGCAACTTGATTATAAAAGCCGAAATTTTCACATGAATATTTTACCTGAGGTCGGTTCTATTTGTGTAATATGTGTGTCCTTTGAGGAACTAACCTATGTGCTTTCAGGTTTTTCGACTGGTTTCTCTGTGGTTTTCTCTCTCCTCTAGAAAAGGTGTTGTTGATAGCATGCTTACCACAATCACTGAGGTACATAAAAGATGAGTATGATACTGTTGATCAATGTTGGCATTTTTGGAATTGAATTTCATCTTAAATGCCAAATATCTGAATAAGTATATAATATTAGAGTCCACATATAATAACTTGTTTTTGGTAGTCTCATATATCCGGCATTAATTCAATGACCAAAACCATTTTTTCTCTAGTTCCCTCTGCAAGCACAATTCCAGTGGAAAAAAGGCTAAATGGGAAATGTTTCACTAATGCCTCTTATCCAATAGAGCATATTTGGTTGCATGGTTTAGATGGCCCAATAGATGTCCAGTTTTGCTGGTTTTGTACCACAATGATCCTTGCATAGGAACCTAAAGAATGAGTAGCTTGAATTTCCGATCATTGAATTAAATGCATTGGTGGCCGAAATTTGCGGAAGTTATGTGTGTATGTATTGCTCGTATTACCCAATAAGATTTGGTCCTTTTTGTTTTAATTTTAATAAAATGTATACAGGTTCAGTCTTACAAATTCATCCCGTTGGTGTATCAAATTGCTTCCAGAATGGGTAGCTTGAAGGATAGCCAGTGTTCTCATAATTTCCAGGTTCAAATTCAGGTCATACTTCAGTTTCTAAGGAAATTAAGGTTTATGTTGATTATCATATTTGGATTTGCAGTTTGCTTTAGTTTCTCTTGTGAAGAAAATGGCTATCGACCATCCGTACCATACTGTATTTCAGGTATTCACGTTGTATTCAATTCGCTTTTGAAAAATATGATATCAGATGTCTGTTTTGTTATTTACTGAACTGCAAACTAGGGATTCATACGACTGCAACTTGCAAATAATATTTCTTTTATATTTTACTCTTTGGCATTGTGGTTCCTGCAATTGTTTTATGTTATAATATATATGTTCAATTGGCAAAAAGCCCAAAACGTGATCCTGATACTATACTGAGCATTTTATATTTTAGTTCCTTTGAGAAATATTTTTTTGCGAAGAGCTAACCAAAGCCAAATATATGTCTTTTTTTTTCAACTTATTTTCCTTTTCGTTACAGTAGGGGCACTAAGGCCCAAGAAAAAACAAAAACCAGAAAAACTAAGGAACAGCAAAGTTCCCAGATTTCCTAACTCTAGCAACACCATCTTGGCAAGAATAGGGGGCTCATCAAAAGTGATCAGGCCGGAAGCGTGATCAATGCTCATCTTGGCAAGGGAGTCAACAGTTATACACACTGAGGATATGACTGAACATAGTGTTTTTTTTTTTTTTTACAACATTTTAAGCCAGAGACATTAATTTTTAGGACCCTAAACACCCTCACCTTCACAAACACAAACACAAAAACAAACAAATCCAAATCATCATTTTGCCAAAAATGGTTCTTTGATTAAAAAATTTAAAAAAATTAAAGAAGTGAATGGTCGTTTGGGTAAACTGACCACTAGAAATGGCTTCTTTTTTTTTTATTTGTCATAAGCTTTTCAATATTTACCATCCCATTTGTTCGTGCACCAGCTTCTAGCACTTGCAAATGGTGACCGTATTAAGGACAAGCAGCGGAGTAAGAATTCATTTGTGGTAGACATGGATAAAAAGCTTGCAGCAGAGAACCTTTTACGAGAGTTAACCTTGTATCATGGTGCTATAATAAATCAAGTACTTTCCATCTTTTCCCAGATTACACTGTTTTTGTTCTTTTCTTTTTCATATGCACAGCATGTATAAATCTAATCTTTATATATGACATATTGTACAAGATGAAACAAATGGTGGAGATCTATATCAAACTAGCAGAACTAGAAACGAAAAGAGAGGTTAGTCAAATAGCTTAATGTGAAGATTTTCTTCTTTGATTTTCCAGTATTGTTCCTAATCATGATGATCAAGTCCCTAAACCTTTGTTTTATTCTGTGATGAAGAAAAATTGTTTTATTGTAACCAAAAATAAATAATTTTTTATCTACTACCACCTAACTAGTTTGTCTTAACAGGATACCAATAGAAAACTATTGCTACCAAGAGAGTTGCGTAATCTTAAACAGCTGGAACTTGTAAGTAAAACACTTGATTTGATATTGTACCCGCTATGCTTACTCATTTTATAATTGATACTAAGTTTAGACTGATTATGTGATTTAACATTTTACATGGTTTTTAAAATGCTATTGTGCCCGTCAAGTTTGTAAAACTTCTTTAATTTACTAAAAAATTAATATTTTTCACTTGTGATAAAACTTTCAGGTGCCAGTTGTGACAGCTTCCTTTCCTGTTGACCGAAGTTGTCAATATGATGAAGGCTCCTTCCCATACTTCAAGGGGTTAGCAGATTCAGTTATGTATGGCTTGGCAATTTCAGACAATTCCGTGTCAACTTATGTTTCTGATATTTGTTTGTATTTTAATCCTGGTGTTTATTGGTGTATATGCAGGGTAATGAATGGTATAAATGCTCCAAAGGTGGTCGAATGCCTAGGTTCTGATGGTCTCAGATACAGACAGCTGGCAAAATCTGGAAACGATGATCTAAGACAAGATGCTGTAAGAGTCTCAACTTGTTTGTAACCTCAGGGTGGGTGTGTTTGTGTGCACTAGGTGGGTAGGCATGAAGGCCTGCATTCATGCCTGTGTTATATAGAAGCCGTAGCTTCTAGAGATTAACATGTGATGTTTTTTGAAGAGGGCTTGGAGACATTCCCAAATGTCAACTCCAACTTTGAAACTGTGAATTAAATAACTATTTTGGACATTTGTGTACAAAATAAATACCGAGAACTATAGTGCTCTCCTTGCTCAACTTCCCTGCAATTTGATATTTCTCGTTTTATATACAAGCTACATCTACTGTTCCTAATATTCTGCAATTGTATTACTTTAACTTGGCTCTGCTTTGGGCATATCTTTTCTTCCTTTGGTGCTTCTCATATATTTTCATTACTTGCGTAAAATTCTTCTTATCGTACAGGTAATGGAACAATTTTTTGCCTTGGTCAACACCTTTTTACGGAACCACCGTGATACATGGAAAAGAAGATTAGGAGTACGCACGTACAAGGTATATATCTTCAATATCACATCATTACACATAATTATCTCTTGGATTATGTTCTAGTGCCATTTGGAAAATTGTTTTTGTTTTTCTTATTTATTTTCCTTCTATTTGAAATCTTAGGTCTTCCAATTTCCATCAGAGATATTCCATTCATTTTATCTTCCGCTTTATCAATTCTGCCCAAGTATTCATGCCATTAAGACAACAAGAATGACCTTTGATTCTGTTGCAAGTAGGATTTTTTATTTTTTTATTTTTATTTTTATTTTTTTTGTAATAGATGAGATCTTCTGGATTTAAAATTGAATTATTGATTCAAGTGTACGATGTGTTTCCTCCCATGAGCTTTTCCTAAGACAAGTATCTTAAAAGTATGAAAATTGTTTCCAGTAGGTTTTAGTTTCCTACTGATGAATAGTGTTCCAATAAGGAAAGAATGATGATGGGAGTACCTGTAATCCTTGTTGTTTACAGAGAATGAGAAGGCATTGTTGTCTACCTCTAATAAGAATAGGATCCTTAATTGGTTAAGAAAATTAATATCCTTATGGCTACAAGGATGGGTTCTGCTCTTGGTTTTGCATGGCAAAGAAAGAGAGCAAAGTGGAATCCATTCTCGGTTAGAGGGTCAGACAGGGCAGAGAGGAGAGAGATTAGAAGAGAAGAGAGTCCTTGTTTTCTTAGTCTTTCTGGTCTTTCTGGTTGCACCCAATATATAAATATATAGTGGAAGAGTGTTTTATGCCCAGTGAACGTCGGGAAAAGTGTTGCTGAACCACCTTAAATCTGTGTTCTTGTGGGTTCTTTTCGCTCTGGTTGTTTCTCTTGGTGTGATGTGCTTGTTTGGGATTTTCATCATACTTACTGACCGATTCACTACAGGATATATATGGAAATATCACTCGATTTTGTTGAAGTGTTTTCCTCTTTTACGAAATTGAAATACCACATTGTTGTTCATGACATAGGTAGTTCCATTTACTCCAAGTGCTGGGGTCCTTGAATGGGTTAATGGCACTCTTCCTCTTGGCGAATACCTTATAGGAAGGTAACGTCGCCAACTTTGAACTACCTGTGATTTTCGAATGACTGAATAATTTGGTTGTGGTCAGGTGGAGAAAGAAAAAAAGATTAATATGTTTGTCTCGATTTTCTTTTCTTTTGAAATTTTCAGCATGAGAAATGGAGGTGCACATGGTCGCTATGGAATTGGGGACTGGTCATTTCTCAAATGCCGAGAACATATGACAAATGTAAGTTTGGGTGCTTAAGTTAATAATTAGAACTCCTTACTGTAAGAATCTAGGAAGGGTGCCCTTATGGTGTTTCGATTTTTAAATGAATTTAGATAGTGGATACATTTTTGTTAGCAGGATTTATATATTTTTGTTATAGTTTCTTGAAGGTCCTGATACTTAGATACATTTTTATACATTTTTGTTATAGTTTCTTGAAGGTCCTGATACTTAGATTTTTCCTTACATTGTTTCTGTTAGTGGGCTTTATATTCTCTGTAATCTAGCCATGCACTGGCTATTCTTATGTGGCTATTCTTAGGATCACTATGGTTTAATTATAGCTCCAACATTATATACATAATAATTGTCTTGGAGATAGAATTTACAGCAAAGATGATGAGCATTCCTCCCATATGCTTTTCCAATCGTCCAAAAGCATGAGTTTGCTCTTAACATAAACTTATATAAAGTGCCTTGATGTTTGATAGGGAAAGGACAAGCGCAAGGCATTTCAGGAAGTTTGTGGCAAGTTCAGGTATTTCGTTGGGCACTTAATTTTCCCAACACTTGATTGGTAAACTCCTAATTTGACCAAAACACCTCATGCAGGCCTGTCATGCATCATTTTTTCTTGGAGAGATTCTTACAACCAGCTGACTGGTTTGAAAAGAGGCTTGCATACACTCGAAGTGTTGCTGCAAGTTCAATGGTGTGTCATTTAAACTCAAACTGGACATGGTCTGTTTAATATACATAGAAACACTCATAGTTACAATTTCCAGACTTGCATTTTATTGTTCCAATAATATATTGGATTGAATATCAAGTTCAGTAGTGCTTGACGCCGTCCAAAGTTATCTTGTTAACGCTTTATTTAATTGTAGTTGTGGAACTTATCAATCACTTAACATTTATATAAAGTACAAGTTCCCTCATTTGTCAAACATGTTTATTAATATACCAAGAAATTATCTCTCAATATGACTTCTTATTTTCAAATTATCAAGATAACATTGACAATTTTTCTCTGTGCAGGTTGGTTATATTGTTGGCCTTGGGGATCGACATGCTATGAATATCTTAATCGATCAGACTACTGCAGAAGTTGTTCATATAGATCTTGGTGTTGCCTTCGAACAAGGGTTGATGCTTAAGACACCAGAACGGGTTTGTATTTCCATTTTGCAACTTATCCCCTGATAATCTATGATGCATAGGTTAGTGACTTTTGGTAACTTTGGGTTCTGATATTTACAAACTTTTTCAGGTTCCATTCCGACTTACAAGGGACATAATTGATGGTATGGGTGTCACTGGAATAGAAGGGGTTTACAGGCGATGTTGTGAGGAAACTCTTTCTGTTATGAGAACAAATAAAGAAGCACTACTGACCATCGTTGAAGTATGTTACTTGACTCGGTTTATTTATTTAAAATACAAATCATGCAACTTCGTTTTTCTAATGATATTGGTTGGGACTTCTATGCAGGTTTTTATCCATGATCCGCTATATAAATGGGCTCTATCACCTCTGAAAGCATTACAGCGTCAAAAGGTATTCGAAACTTAATTGCTTTTTTCTTTTTGTTGGTTGTTATGTATATGCAATCTGATAAAATCTATTGGAGAATATAATAAATCGAAAGCTCAGTCCAATTGTGAACAAAAACGGTATTGGCATGCTAGAACAGTCAGCAACTTAAACTTCGAACGGTACATAACAAAAGGAAGGTTCTTCTAATCATCTGTTGCTGGTCGTGATGTATTTTCTTATTGGTGTATCTTTCACCAGCTCAGAATTCTGAAGAAAAAAATATCAATTTGTGATGGTGTTGTGGAAAGCCGTCAGGATTATGTTAGCCAATTTGAAGAAAGAAACTTCTTAGACTATGCCACCATCAGCTTAGGATTATGTTGATATTTCACATGGAACAGTTGTAAAATCTCCTGCAGCATGCGTTTTTTTTTTTCACTCACAGTACATTTTATTCATCTCCATGATTAGGAAACGGATTATGAATTGGAGACAAGCTTAGAGGACTCTCAAGATGAATATGAAGGTAACAAGGATGCTGCACGTGCATTGATGCGTGTCAAACAAAAATTAGATGGATATGAAGAAGGAGAAATGAGAAGCATTCATGGGCAGGTAATTTCCAAGTGCCATAGCTACATCGATCCTATACATCTAAAATTTATTGTATATATGATGAATAAGGTTGAAGGTCTGTATATTTTAAGTAACAAGTAGCACCAGGGTCATACATGTTGACAAGGCCAGTGGTGACCTGGAAACATACAAAACACTGACTGTGAGGACTAAGTTTTGACATACTGTTTCATGAAGCATCATTCCCAAGATGTTTTCATAATCCTAAAACCCTGAAATATCCCCCCCAACAAAAACTAAGCATCATGGAATTGAACCCTAGGTTAGAAAATGATAAGCTAGTTCAAGCAATCAGGTTTAACATTTCTGATATCTAATGTACGATAAATCTGACTTTTGCAGGTGCAACAACTTGTACAAGATGCTATTGACCCTGAGCGCCTATGTCAACTATTCCCAGGATGGGGAGCTTGGTTGTGATGCCACCCTTCATCTTATTCCCTAGTCCCAAAAGCATCTTGCGTATAGTGGCTTCTAAATTTGTCAAATTTCACGAGTTTATGCCTTCTGCGAATTTTCCCCAACCAGTGAGATTATATTGTGTTGATCCTTTTTTTTTCTCTAGGACAGTGATAATGTGTTAATCCGTACGTAGTGTACTATTAAGCTGTACATAAAAAGGATAGTCCCTGTATAGTTCGATGCATAAATGAAAATCTGCTATTTGTTCTAGAATATTCACTTGTGTGCCTTGGTCTAATGCTAGTCAAAGAAAGAATTCTTCTCCGAGTAGATAGGTTACCAAGTTGTAATTTTCTATAGCGCTTAAGTTTTTGAGTCACATCGATAAAAGTCTTCAATGACATTATGTGCAAAAAGTAATTACCATAAAGTAATGTGGAATGTGCTAGCGTTTCTTAAAACGTCCATCTAAGTCCACTTGTTGAGTTACTAGTCACATGTATTAATTATCACTTATTTGACTACATATTGTCAATAATATTTTATGACACCTTTAGCGAATTCGATCATTATCAAATTCTCTAGGCCCTTCAAGTTGGTTTATGTTCTTGTCAAGTAGTTTACTAACTAGTCATGGAGTTTACTCTCTTAGAATTATCAACAAGGCTTTTAATCAAATTATTGCAAACGAGAATTGCATATACGCTAATGAGATAAACATATTAGCCTACGTTCGTGGGATTAAACCGTAGTGTGGGGAAGACAATGTGGGCCACGGCAACGGTAGATGAAGCCGCGTCGATGTCTAGAAAAGATGGTATATGAATGCAAAGACGGAGAGACCTTATGCTCTTGGAGCTATACTCCGGGCTTTTGGGCCGAAGTACTATTTAGAAAACAGGGATCGGGCCCAGACCGGTAAGTAGTGAGTCTAGCCAGAACCAGACTTTCCCTATAAGAGAACTGGCAAAAAACCCGACCTGGCCCGGCCAGTTTGGGTCGGTCTGTCGGTCTTTTTTTCCTGTTGCGGGCTTTATGCTCACCCCTAGTTGTGGATCTCTGATTCATTGATTCTTAAATTGTCGAGCTCACGTCGTGAATGCATACAAACAGTACAAAGTTTGTGCAACATAGGTTGCAAGACTCACTTTGGTCCAAGTTGTAATCTTAACTGTACCCATCTATGTTATGCAAACTGTTAAGCTCCTTGTTTCTATTTATAATTCTTTGGATAAGCTTTCTTGGGATTTTTTATGATATGATTTGTAAATCTATGAGATTGGGATGAGAATAAGAAAGTCCATCTTGTTTATTAGGATATGATTTGTAAATCTAAATCTAATGGTGGATTGGGTTTGAAGAAAACTATTCATATGAACCAAGCTAAAGCTATGTTAACCAAAACCAGCTAATGTTTCAAAATGACAAGAGCCTTTGTGTGATGTTTTTTTTTTTTTTCAACAAATATGCGAAGTCAAAGTCCTTGTTTTCTGCAACAAGAGTTCAGTTATGCAATTTTTAAGCCTTTACTAGGGCTACAGATGTATGCATCTTAAACTTTCTTTTCTCGACTACTTGACATATGTTGAAAACCTTGCAAACGAAAAAAAAAAACATCTATGTCCGCTTCCCTTGGGGAGTGACATTATTACTGATCAAAAGAAGAAGAAAAAAGTCCTTGGAATCTGGTGATCATTGATAGCCCTCTAGTTGTTCTAATACTTGGAGAGGAGTGGTTCATGGGATTAAGTTGATGTTCATGGTCTCTATTGGAGGATTGGGGACGACTCTTGGATTAATTTTTTGAAAGACAACTGGTTAGGATTTGGACCGGCCCCTTTGTTTGAGGGTGCCAACTTCCATTATCAGGGATCCCGACATTACTATGAATTAATGTTGAAATGATGATGGTTGAAACTTCAATTTTTTCCATTCAGTGTTGGATGATGATATTGAGAGTGCTTGTGATGCTAAGTTTATTTGGCGTGCTACTTCTAATGGGAAAATATCTGTGAAAACTGCTTATTTGTGCCTCGTGAAGAAGGAAAATCTTGTCCATTTCCCATGGCAGTATATCTATAAACTTTCCATTCCCCTCAAATTGAGGACCTTCTTTTGACTTGTATGTCATTGAAGACTTTTGTCTAATGAAGAGCGGTTCAAAATACATCTTACAACTAATTCTAGTTGTCTTTGTTGCCCTAATTATTTTGAAACTCTCATTCATCTTCTCAGGGACTACAAAATGGCTAGAGGTATTTGGAGTAAAGATATTTTCTCTATTTCAATTTTCAGAACTTGGACTCTACACTGAAATGATTGGTTGCATGCTAACACCTACTGTATGTTTATTGCTTTTGGTGATCTCAAATGGGTTGATATTTTTATTTTTATATGTTGGTATATTTGGAAATGAAGATGCAAGAAAAAAAAAATTATCGAAATTTTAGGTATTTGATCCTACTTCTATTATTAATTTTTTTTTTTAAGAAATACTTCTATCATTATAAATAGTGTGACCGAATGGAACAATGCTCATGCTTGTCAATCTCGAAATGTTGAAAAAGTTTTTACCATGACAGCTTGATGAAGGACTTGGACTTCGTTTTCTCCGTCTTTGTGGGAGACGGACAAGTGTTTCTTTCTTGATCTGCCCACCCAACTCAACCAGCAGCAACCACCTTTTAATGAACTCCCATCTCTCTTGATCTCTCTGTCTTCTTCTATTTCCCATTTCCTCATCTGACCTCTCTCTCTCTCTCTCTCTCTTCCATGGCACTTCTGGCCCCGACCTCCTCCCTTCCAAAAGACTCGTACCCTGTCTCATCCACAGTAAGTCCATTCCCTCTTTCTCTCCAGCATTTCTTCCACAGTAAGACTCTTACAACTTCTGCTACATGTACAGATCCGTGGTTCTAAGCTCCAATCTCAGCACACCCGTTTCAGGTCATTCCGTGGTTCCAAGTAAGTTGCTGCTTTGCTTGATTTGCTTTCTGCTTTTCAATTCAGATGTCGTCGTGTACTCTGATACTTCTGACTCAGATTGAGGAGTAGATAGTCAGCTGCAAATTCATGGACTGCCCCTTTTATTAGTGAGATCAATATAATATGATATATGATGGGATTAAATAGAGGTCTTATATTTACTTGTCACAAAATTCTGATTTTCTTCGTCTCATGGTTTGTATATAGGACATGTTTACAGTATAAGGTTACAGACTACATGCAACCTTCGGATTGATCCTAAGAGATAAGCCTGTCTCTATTTATGTTCAAATCGCCTCAAACTGATCCACTTAACCTGAAATGTCAAACATAATGGTTGAGTGTTGAAATGTTATTTTTTTTTGTTCTATATGCACCAGTTATTCGGGTTTGACCATAAAGGCTTCCAGAGAGTCCTTAGGCCTGACTCAACAACTGAAAAGCGACAAACTGGAGAGAGTAGTGGAAACTGAGGATGGGAGCGATTTGTTTGAAGATATGAAACATCGGTTTCTTAGCTTCAAAAGGCAGAAATATTTGTGAGTCTTACTGTGGTCTTGAAGTTAATACTTAATAGTTCAAAAATTCTGATTTCTTATTTGATTCTCATTTTTTAATAGGGAAAACTTGGAACACTATCAAAATCTTGCCAAGGGTCAATCACCAAAGGTAGTAATATTAAATTTTCGCAATTGAAGGATCAAGTATATCGTTAGATAGATGCATTTTAGTGAGGAGAATAATAGAATATGCATGTGTACTGATGGTTTTCTGGAACAGTTCTTGGTCATTGGTTGTGCAGACTCTAGGGTCTGTCCCTCAACAATTCTGGGATTCCAGCCAGGAGAAGCGTTTATGGTTCGCAACATTGCAAATTTGGTTCCACCCTTTGAGGTAAAATTGGTGATGCCAAAAAAATTGAAAACTCACCAATGACATGAGATATCATACAATAGATATCCTTTTTTTTTTTTTGTACATAAGGTCTGAACCAAGATATCTTTTCCCAACATTTTTTTTTAAATCTGATTTTTTTTTTTTATGTTTTTTTGCAGAGTGGACCCTCAGAAACAAATGCTGCACTGGAATTTTCTGTAAATTCTCTTGAAGTAAGTATCCACTCATTTCTTTCCATGCTGGACATCTTTTATCTGTTGGTTGTACATCATCTGCTTACTGATTAACAATAGTGAGGTAGGAAATATTTGGGCAATTTCTTTTTTGGATATAGGAACTTAAGTATTTGAGAGGGAGTGAGTGAGGAAAGCACCAATATACAGAAGTACCTCATAAACTTTAGATCTTTTTTTTAATAAGTTTATATTTGATGCAATAGAAATTTACTCATTGTCCGCAATAAGAGAAGGTGTCAAGTTTATCTGCATCAGGAAAGTGCAGTATTCAGACATAGTATGATTCATTTCCTAGTAGTAAAATGGAAAACAGATGCAACCTTACCAAACTATGCAATCCTTTTTTTCAAATTGTTATAGACTTTAGTTATTTTACAGGTCAAAAACATATTGGTTGTTGGTCATAGCTGCTGTGGAGGCATTCGTGCTCTTATGAGTATGAATGATGAAGTAGACAAAGGGTTAAGTATACCTTTTCAGTTTACAAGTTGTGGATTATGATTGTGCTGTATGATCTTTTCTTCTATCAAGTTATGTCTCTGACGTCTAAAACTCATTTTATCAGTAACTTTATCCAAAGTTGGGTTGTCAATGCAAAGGATGCAAGGTTGTGGACAAAGATTGCTGCCTCCAATCTCAGCTTTGACCAGCAATGCAAACACTGTGAGAAGGTAACTAATGTTTTATACTATGCAATTACAAATGTGTGCCATGCACTAGCTTTCTGTTGAACAACTATTGCCAGTTTGTATTTTCTGTATTTCGTTGGTATGTGCGTGTGTACCAAAGTGATATTCTCATAGTATTGCTATCCATGATGTTCAACACAGTTTGATTTGATGATTCCTCCCAAAACTTTAACTAGAAGATTATCAATGATTTAGTTTTCTTGTTGAGCATAGACTGGGGTTTCAACTGAGTTACAGACTTACAGTTCAGCATATTGATATTTTTCTTAAGCTGTCTTTATTGTTTATTTCTTGTCCACTTCTTTGTATAATGCGTGGCACTTGGACCTCCCTACTTAACGGACCTCTACTTCACTTTTACAAAAAAACTAAAATGCTATTTACACCTCCCTAATTTTCCCAAAATACTCATTCTCCAAATCAATAAAAAACAAACCATTCTTAAATTCAATTTGATAAAAAAAAAATTCAAATATTCTCTAAAGAAATAAAGTGCTTCATATAAATAGATGTTGAATCTTATCAATCAATTGAGTCGTTTCATTGTTGCTAGTTTTATCTTATTAAACCAAAATCCCATCATCTTTTATTTGTTTGAGATACATCATCTCGTCGTCTATGAAACCAATTTTTTTTCTGTGATCTCATAGTTGAATTCATTTGAAATCATGTCTCGATTTCAAATCTAAATAAAATCTTACTTTATAGTTTTTTTTAAGAATGAAATCTTAATATGGCTTTGAACGTGCATTGTCTGTGAAAAAAAGAAGAGTTTTGTGTATGTCTTTATCGGTAATTTGACATGAGTTGACAAAGTTAACAAATACTGGAAAAAAAAAGGAGAGGTCTAAGTGCTAATTGTGGAGGTATGAATAGAAGCTCCCTTTGATATAAAAAAATAAAAAATATATTAAAAAAAGGAAATGTTGAGCGGGCATTATTTTGCAGGAATCAGTTAACCGCTCGTTGTTAAATCTACTCACTTACCCTTGGATAGAAGAAAAGGTGAAGAAAGGCATTCTCTCTGTACATGGTGGTTATTATGATTTTGTTGACTGTACATTTGAGAAATGGACTCTCGATTACAAGGAAGACAATTTGAAAGAGAAAAATGTCAGAGTCTCAGTTAAAAATCATTTACTTTGGAGCTAAAATTCTGAGTCTTTCCTCTCATATATTGTTCTAAAAGATTTGTGTACTGTGAACATTAATGTAATAAGATGGTTGGAACAATATTTTGTAAATGTGGCATTAAATGGAACTTTCCTGAGTGCTGAGGACTTGAACTATGTAGTGTGTTATCTCTCGCTATTCTAGCATGATGGAGAATTGAGCTGTTTTTGTGGAGCTATATTGAGATCTTGTCTCTCTTGATCCTTAAATAATAAAGCTTTGCTTTGGTGATTTTATCTTTGGTGTTGCGCTCCTTCAGGTGATTTGTAGGTCTCGATGGCCTAGAGTGAAAGAAATTTAATAATTTATGGTCTTTTTTTTTTGTTTGACAAATAATTGGTCTTTTGTGGCTATGATTTTTTGAAAACGGATTCGATAATCAGCACCCAACACCTCCGTTATGGGAGATTTAGCTAAGTTCTAAACTGAAGTGTGTCCTCTCACAATTGTCTGTTGTGAACTATCCACTTTAGAACCTGTGAGTGCGAACGAACGAGGGGAACGACCGGATCTATCCACTTCAGAACCTGCGAGTGCGAACGAACGAGGTTAGAGGGACGGATCCCCCTCCGATGTTGAAGTCAGACCTCATAGCATAGCAGATCATTTGAATACAAGGGAGCAGCAGACCGCACACACATAAAGCTTAGCTAGAGCGCTTGGCATGGGTTCCACCAACAATTCCTTCCGGTCCCCGAGTGAGGTTGAGGAGTTTCTTGCAAAGTTCGCTGGTTAAGCGTTCGTGCGAGTGCAATTGTGTTAGCGAAACACTGGCTTCATTCTTGCGAACGGAACGGTTCTCTCGGGTAAGAGATTGTTGTTATATGGAGCTTGGTCTGTTTATATTATGAGGGGGTCCACGGATGCATGGTTGGTGATGGAGAGCGACCCACCCCAAGATGAGCTTGATACCACCAAGATGTCATTTTGCCCCTGTAACATTATAAGATAGACATTAAGTCGCCGTCGTCGAAGCAGCCGTTATGAGACTTACGATGAGCATGTACCGGGAGGAAGCATGTCTCCTCGTTTTATGCCTCATGATTAGTTTTGATATTTGACATCGACGGTTACGATCGTTCAGATGTCGTACATAAAACATCGACGTCACTGTGAAGAAGCTTTTGCCATTTTGAGTTTTCAAGAGAGATGAGATTTTCAGAGCTTCCGAACACTTCAAAGTTTCCTGAATCTGTGTTGCTGCAGCCTCTCGAGCTTTCCAAAGAGATGAGAAATCTTCAAGCTTCACTTTAGTAAGTTTTTTGTGTTGGAAGTTATGTAATAATATCTAATATGAATGAAAATAAAATTAATCATGATATTTTCATTTGAAAAAGTGTCTTTTCTAACAGGTGACTAGGTGTCTTTAAGAATTAATGGGTCTCTTTAAATGAGAAGTGAATGGACATGATGGTTCACTTGGGGTTCTATAAAAACCCATAATCACATCTCCCCTCAAGATCATGAAGTTGGTGAAGACTATCATTCGTAAGTTCTTTCACATTTCTCCTACAAGAGTACAAAATATAATTTATGGTTCACTAGAATTCAAAATTACGGTGCTTCTATTTTGAATCATCGATTATGGGAAGAAGAAGAGCTGGGCTTCTCGCTTCTACCATCTGATGCCACAAAGATCCTCGAGGAGGGGAGGGAGATGGAGCGGATTAATCCTCACATCGTGACTGCCTAAATATGTTGGGTCATGAGCGTATGGCTCTCTACTCATCGTAGAACATCCATCATGTCCGGCTGGGATGTCCTCCGGTAGCGTCACACGCTTGTATCTCGTCATTTCTTGTTGGATTCGACGCCTCCTGATCAAAGACTCTGATCGGTCGATACACACACATATGGCATATATATTAAACACGATGAGTAGAGGGCCATACGCTCCATCAAACATTCCAATATAAATTTTGACAAAAGGAAAGAATTCTTATCACTCCATCAAACCTTCCAATACAGACTCAAGCAAAGAAAGGAACCATGCCGCAAAATAGTAAAAGGGCTAAGTTTGCATGTTACCTAGAAAGATGTACACGCAAACTCAAGAATTAACTGCAGTTTGACTCAAACTGTGCCACAAGCACAGGTTTACTGGGCAGCTATGACAAAGAACAGACATCAATATGGTAAGTGCGAGCATTTGCTCCTAATTGTCTAGGGGATGTAAATGAGGGCTTTATGATTTCAAGAGTTTAAAGAGACCTTGGTATGGTGTACACTAGCAATAAAGGATGTTGTGGAGAGCGGGTTTGAGCAGAATTTTCCGTGGAGAACCAAATCTATGCATCCCATTAAGTTGTATTGAATCTTTTCCACCTCATCTCGTGTTTTCCATCAGACCAAAATATCCTACAGTTTGCTCAAGGACTATAAAACTATAATACCTGAAAGTGAAGTATTGCTAGTTGTCTCACAAACAAAATCCTAGATGTAAGATCACAAATATGATAAAAGAAGGAATGAGGAGATTATAAGATCCACATACAACTAAAGTAGAAGTATATATGACAAAAGCATCAGCATACTTTATCACCACAACCGATACCCTATGTTTGTCTAATATGGTTCTAAAGTCCAAATTTTAGATCCATGCTCGCATCACAAGATATCTATATACAGAAACCGAACTACCATTACAAGAGCTAAAGCTAGATTAAGTTTACATTGCTGCAGATTACACATCAAAATAAGAGAGCCATTAAACAAAACACTAAGAAGCTCTTCGCCATTCATTACAACATGCATCCGAAACGCAACTAGAACAGCTAAAAGAGAAATGAGAAATAGTAAAGTCTTACGGTTTTGCTAATTAGCCTTCACCTTGTCATCGCCAACGACATTGAGTATGGGCAGACTGCTCAAGAACTCATCAAGACCTTCGAAGAAGCCAATCCCTTCAATATTATCCTCCTCCCCATTTGCACTCATTGTCTGAGCAGCAGGCTCCTCTACCTCATTATTACTAAACTCCACATTCAAATCCAATTTCCCCAACGCAGCAGCACCTCGCTTTCTTGCACCAGCGCTGGTCTTGTTGCTGGAATCCCCATTGGATGGCATGACATTTTGAGTCGCCTTCCTTGTTCTATCGGAAGCTCTTGCAGGGGTTGCAGAAACATAAGCTTTTCCGTTTGGTCTTGCTGCTTTCTTGCTCCTCCTCCTATCATTGTGCCACTCATCATCGGAATCCTCACTGGGATCGGAAATGTGGTTGATGAAGGGGTCATCATCGTCCAGGTATACCCTTGGCCCCAAAGCAGGCTTCTTCTTAGTAGTAGTAGTAGTAGTAGTAGGGGGTAAAGGCACAGCATACATAGTTGAAAGGGGCGACCAGTTAGAGGTATCTTTAGCACTAGTGGGTGACAAGCCCATGGGGAAATACGCCCAGCAGCAGAAATTAGCGTCTCCGCTGTCCATCACAGGCGGTGACGATATCACCACCGCATGGAAGGCCCTCTTGCAGCTTTGACAGCGAAGCATACACTCCTCATACACTCTAGAGTACTCAAAGAGATTAAAACAGTAGGGGCATGCCGTCCAGAAATTACCATAATCGGATGGCTCCGACTCATTGCTGGCCACATTGTCCTTGTTCCTTGGGCTTTTCCTCACTGGCTGCTGCGGTGGCGGAGGCGGCGGCGCGTCGAACAACTGGTCGTACGAGGCCTTCTTGGAGGGGTTGGAGAGCACGGTCCAGGCATCGGAGACGAGGCGGAAGGCCTCATCAGCGAAAGGAAAGCGATTAGCCTGAGGGCTGAGGAGAAGGGCGAGGCGACGGTACTGAGTCGCCACCAGCTCCAGGCTGTGAGTGCGCCGCGCCAGTTGCAGAATCGCGTAATAGTCGGGCTGGTTGTTGATCCGGGACTCGCCGCCCAGGAGCGTGTCGGCCACGGCGATTAGTTGGTCGGCGGCGCCCAGCCTTGGGTCCGACTCTCGGGCGCGGATCGCGAAGGACTTGGTCCCCTGCAGGTCACGTGATGTCAGTAGCTTCACGGCGGTGCTCAGCCACCGCTCCGCTTCCGTTCTCTGGTTGAAATGGTTATGGAACTCCATTTCACCTCCACCACTCGCTCTCTGCCCTTGACCAAACAGGACTTGGCTTTCTCAGCGAGTCTGATCTGAGAGATACCTGCCACCATTTTTATCTCATTGGTTTTGCCAACGGTGTGTGTGACAAGGCCGCAAACGGGCCGGGTTTGGGACAGCTCACGAAGGGCACTTCTTAAGGGGTACGGGTTTGGACCAACCTATTTACTCAAAGGTCGGCTCCCCGGGTCCATGAACGGGTCGTGTTGGGTTCGTTTCGTGTCGAAAACGAACTCAAGCCGGGCCGGGCTTTTAGGCTCATTTTTCTAGACCCAACTTAGCACGTTAGAATAACGTGTTTAGGCCGGGCAAGGCCGTTAACGGGCTTGGGCCGTGCCGAGCTAGTGTTGTGCTCGTGCTTAGAGACCTGTTTGCCATCTTTATGTGACACACACGCGTTTAAGAGCAAGTTTTTTTTTATCAAGCAAACAAACTATAACGAGTCTTTTGTGAGTCGAACTCACGACCTGCCACATATAGAAAGGATACTGATGTCACTAGACCAAATAATACTGGGCGTTTAAGAGCAAGCTTCCTTAAATTTTTTGTAAAATGAGAAAGCAAAAGTTAAAATCTCTAAAAAAAAAAAGTTTGCTCCAACTATCAGCTTTTATATTCTCGATTTTTATATTTATTACAATAATAAAATATTTTGTATCCTTATTTATTATAACAATAAAATATTATATATTTTATATAACAATATAAATATTCAATAAAATATTCTATATTTATTTCCTTCTTAGAGTATGTGAAGAATTTATGACTATACAAATTTAGGAAATTTGACATTTGCTGCAAATTTGCGAAAGCACTCCTTCTTTTTCTTCTCTATCTAAAATTTAAGAAATAAGATAGGAAAGCTGTTAGACTTCAAAGAAAAAAAAACAATAGTACCTAAATGGAAAAAATCGAAAAAATAGAAAAGTTGTCGGAGATGCTTTAAGGGGTTTTCTTCTGAAAACAAGTGTTACAAAGATCGAACGGCTTTGGGTGCAAACATTTTGTAGAGTTAATGAAACCATGTATTCAGGCTTGTGTAAATAAACATGCTCTAGATTTTCAACCAAAATTGTTGCGCACCAAGGTGACAATACGTGATTTGAGCTTTTTATTTGATCCAACCATTCATGTGACACTACCATGTATATATGTGAACACATTTAACAAAAAACTAGTCCAAGTGTTTCAAACACACGAGGTAAGGACCTGAAATTGAAGTAGTTATTAGTGTGTTATCTGATTGAATCAAAAATGACAAGTCCAGAGGAAGAAATTGAGGGTTGCTTGTCTTCATTCTATTTTCGCATCTACAATCAGATGACTTGCACATTAGCGGTGCAAGTGTATCTTAGTGCATGAAATTTGATCACGACTTCCAGAACATATGCTGCTTCAGTGGTGAGTGGGGAATTCAATTTTGGATCAAACCAAATTTTGAAGCGGTTTGTACCATTATGAACCAATATTTCGATCTACAGAGGTGAGGCTCGAACACTTACTCTTACCGAAACCATTTTCTATTTTCAAGGAATTGCATTTGCTACTAAATATACTTTCAGTTTTTTTCTTCTTCTCTCTTCCCTATATACATTGAAGTTCCCATTTTCATATCAGAGGCAATTATTTCCCGCCTCGCAAGCAACGAAGTCAAAGCCAATCAACCATTGGTCACCGTCGAACAAGTCGTAGGAAAATTTGGTTCACTCTGTAGCTTTGATTGTGCATCTATAAAAGATTGTACTTGTTGAAAAAATAAATGGTTTCATGTATGCCAAATGGACCAAGTAACCAGTAACGCCGATTTTGTATGTTGGATGTGAAATAGAGAAGTTAACCAAGTAAGAAAAGGAGGTTTAACACTCTCCAATGGGAAGTCCCAAACACTTTGACATTGAAAGAAAATGTTTCGATGTGAATAGTATGGAAATGATACATAGAGAGTATCTGTAGTCTTCAATCTCGACTTTGTGAGGTAACTTTACCCAACAGAAAAACTTGCTCTTATCCAAAAGAAAAGAAATAAGAGAAGAAAAAGCGAGAATTGAAAATAGTTGTCTCGATGGATCCTCGGCGGTTGGCCGTGTTCGACGCCAAACACAGGAAGAAGGCGAGCCCCATCACCAAGTACACGTTTCTCCAACACTGTGAGTTGTGTCACTCTCTCTCTCTCTCTCTCTCTCTCTCTCTCTCTCTCTCTCTCTCTTTCTCTATTTGGCCTTAACCCTAAACCCTCGTGTGTCGTGTGCAGTCTCCTCCTCCTCCTCCTCAAAGACTCCCCTCAAGGAAATTAGCAATGTAAGTAGTCCTTCTCAAATTCCTCCTCCTTGTCTTTTCCTGCAGAATAAGCACGTTCCAGATGATGACGATTGCCGCTCTTTGATATGCACTCAAGGTCTTGTATTTTTCTTGGCTTACAGTTTGTGTATTTCATTTGTCTCACTCTCACCCAATGTGTTTTCTTATAAATTTAGCAGCTTCATCATCAGAGCCAGCTTCTAGCGGAGATGACAATGTGAGTGTGTCCTTCCTCGAATCGTTTTTCATGATAATCGTAGAAAATAGCAACTACAAAATGCTCTGGGCCTTGAAAACATCAATGAGGGCATTCCTTTTGGGCTACGTGGAGTTACATTAAAATATTAACTTGTGACAACTTGCTTGCTGTAGGTGGAAACTGCTTTAAGTAATCTTCGTCTTGAATCAAATACTTCTAAAACAGCTGGAAAGAGAAACAAGAAATCAGGTAATGCCCTACTTGGATTTGGTGTTCATGGACCTATCTTCTCTTTGATAACTTTTCTATAAAATGTTAAGATTGCAGGTTGTAGTCCCCAATTTAGAAAATATGTTTTTGATCTTCAACTTTGTGTGATGTAAACTTCAATGTTCAGAAATCATTATTCAAAATGGTGCATATCCAATTTCATAGTAATGAGAGCATATTTTACCAATTGCACTCTAGCTTTGCTTATAATATTATTTAATAGCTGTACACCTGTACGCAGGTCCAATAACAATACGAAAGTGCAAAAATTTCTTTCAGATTGCATCGTTTAAGAATGCCAATATATGAGTATGAGAATCAGACGTTCCTTTGTTATATATTTAGAATATGAAATTCAAGTTGAAACTAGTGAGTATGTATGTATATGTTTTTTGTTGTGAGCTTTCTCACACACACTTTTGTATATTATTTTTTGTCTTGCATGAACTTGCTTTGTGTTTTGTTGGGTTATACTTATCAATGAAATTAAGTAGAAAAGTTATTGTTTGATCAGACCTGGCATTTTCTTTTTATTCTCATCTGTCTTCTATCAGAATGTTTACTGTCCACTATTTCATGCAGGTCTTAAACAGTTGAGAGGTGCAGTTTATGACCCTCATTGGTCCAAAAGACAGGAGGAAAATAAATCATTAGATATCAGATATGGTGATACATGGAACGTTAAATTTGAGTGAGTGCTTTAACATGTTTGATATATACTTTATGTTTTTTCACTCACTGACAGTTAAGTTGTTCTAGAGTTCTGTAACTCACAACTTACATAGGGTGGTGGTAGTCCATTTACTATGTATCAGTTTTGTATTCAAATATAGCAGTTCAGTATTCACAATGAAATATGCAAGTCACCCCCCACCCAATTATAGCTAGTTCATATGAACATTTCATGTTTGTGGGCTTTTGGCCATGATATAGTTGAAATTCGCTTGGCTCCCAACTGCTGGTTCATATGTCTAGAACTTAAGCTCTCCTATAGGGCTTAAAATAGATTACTTTGTACTTGATTCATTCTAATCTAGTCATTTGTTCATATTTTGGTTGTAATCTGCCCAGCAGTAACCTTTCTATTTATGTTGTCCTTGTTTGTTGACTGGATAGTTGAACTTGAACTGGACACATTATTATTGGGCAAAAATTGTAATTGCCATTCTGTTTTTCTTTATTTCTTGATGTATCTTTTACTACATACTTTTGCCTGTAAGCCATCAAAAACATCGTAATAAATCCTAGCATCACACATTTGCTGTTCTTTGCATAACGATTATAATACGGTCAAACATATCATGGTGCTCCATTGCACTCAGTTTACGGCTTTTCAAGTACCACTCTAATGTGTTTGTCTCTTTTAAAATACGGATCTCTCAATATATTTCTACCTTTGGAATTTTGATTTTTTTTTTTTCCAAAAAATATTCTAAGTTCATTGTCTTCTATATTACTCAATTTCACTCATTTTTGCATCTTTTTTTTCTTGGCATTGATTTTGGTTGTTCATTGCAGTTCTGATAAGTCTTTTGAAGATGTTATCTATCCAAAAGGGGATCATGATGCAGTTACTATAAGTAAGCGAGACCTGGAGCTTCTTGAGCCAGAGACATTCATTAATGACACCATAATTGACTTCTATATTCTGTAAGTTTGGCCTGACACCTTTGAAATATATTGCATGGAAGCATTAGAACTTCATTTCTTTTCTGGCTCCCATCCACATTCATGTGGATGTATACATTCTTCATCAATATGTCTTGCGTGTTGGTTCTTTCTGTCCCTTTAATTTTACTGTGTCAAGATGCATTTCATATAATACAGTTACACAGCAAAGCAGTCAACTTTTATGGTAGGCACACGGTTTTTATTTTCAGAAGTTTTGAAGAGGAAAAAATTACTGCTGAACTTGTCCAACCTATTGGGTTCCCCCAAAATCTACCCTCTTCATTACTCTTCACAAACGTACAATATAGAAAAGATGCGTAGCCCTGAAAAGTTACTCTAATGGGCTTGTGGGCAAGTGGGCAAGTGGGCAACATTGTGGGCTTATAGGTTTGTAATGAAGAATCACCGAGAGGTATTGGCCTCTTATGTTGTTAAATGGTTTTACATTTTTGTATGTTTTGTTTCTTTGTAGCTGTAGATGAGTACCCTAGTTAGTCCAGTGGACAGTTCCCCTGCATAACATTGCTTAAAGCTGTTTATTTCATATCTACATAAAGTTTGCAAAAACGGGCAGTAAAAACTGCCTTGCAAATTCTTTTGAGTTTGGGTTGATAAGATTTGTGGATTAGCCTCTGTTAGCTCGAGGAAGGTTGCTTGCTACAGTCTTTGGGGATGGCAGGTTGTCGTTTATGTAATATGGGGGGTCTATTATTTAGTTGGAAAGGAATTGATGTTACTCAAGGGTAAAGATGAGATGAAGTTAGTTTCTTGTGAGATAAATGTGAGGAGGTGTCATTCTGGGCCTTTGTTTTGATACTTCCCATTCTTTGTCCTAAACATGAATTTGGGACTGCTTGTGACATTTCTCTTTTCTGTTTGGTCTAAAAGTTGTGCAGACTTCCCGTAGTTGCTTCATTCTTGCCCTATTTGTCTGGGGTTTCACAATTTTGAGCGCCTTTAGGTGTGAATGACCGTATTGTCCAGAGTTCCCATTATCTATTGACACCACAATGCTTGCATACACTACACCTACATTCTTCTCAATAACTTTATCTTAAATTTTATCTAACCGTTCAGTTACAATTTTTATCTAAAAATTAGACACTAGTTAAGTAGTTTACATCTGAACTACAGTTCAACTGTTTTTTTTTTTAGCAAAACAGATACATATATTAATGTAAAGCTATAAGTTGTAGGAGGGATCAAAAGGACATTCCCTTCTTTGGAATCGTAGAGTTTTTGTTTGTTTTTTCCTAGGTAATTTACCTTTACCTATGACATGCCAAATCAGAAATCATACTCATGCTTGTCTTTTGGTCTGATTGTGCCTCCTACTTCTACTAGCTAAAATTATGTTTTAAACATTCTGATTTTTATTGATTGGCAGATACTTGAAAAGCAACATTCAACCCGAGGAAAAGCATAGGTTTCACTTCTTCAATAGTTTCTTCTTTCGGAAACTTGTTGATCTTGAGAAAGACCCATCAAGTTCCTGTGAACGCAAGGCAGCTTTTCAGCGTGTTCGTAAATGGACTAGGAAAGTGAATCTTTTTGAAAAGGATTACATCTTCATTCCTATAAACTACAGGTGATAAAGTTTCTTGCCTCATTCTGCTTGCTACTTGAAGCACCGGAGAATAATCCTATGTTTTCACCCTTTTAATATGAATTTTACTGCAACTTGTTAATAGGCTTCACTGGAGTTTGATTGTCATTTGTCATCCCGGTCAAGTGGCCAATTGTGAAGGCAAGCCATTTTTATGATTTTGTTTCATCACTGCTATATGTATTGTGGTTATCTCCATTTTTTTATTTGTTTATTTGGCTGTTATAATCTTTCTGTTTTCTTATTCTCCTGCACTTTACCTTGCAGACGAGGGAATTGAAAGCTTACCCAGGGGGCCATGCATCTTGCATATGGACTCAATTAAAGGAAGCCACAGGGACCTGAAGAATCTTGTTCAAAGGTGGCTTGATATCTAAATTCTTGATCAGTCTGCTTATGCGCCAATACTTTATTGTACACTCTTCTGGTAGTCTATTCGGTCTGCAGCATTTTTCCTTTTAGGTTTTAACAAAAGGTGCTTCGTATTTATGCTTCCATTTTAGTGGTTTGTATATCTGTTAGTGTTCTCAATTCGTTTACAATTTAATAAATGAGGAAAAATAGAAACTTCATTCTGAAAAAGATGAGAGAGACAAAAACATTATATGTCAAATTTGGCATCATTATCAAACTGTCAGTATTTAGTTACTTGCACGTCACTGGTTATCATGTGTCTCAAACTCAGTTCGCTCCACGTTCTCAGATCTTAAGTTCTGGAAGTTGCTCACTTCAAAAGTCTATATTGTGAAAAAGATAAAAAAAAAATATATATTTAATTTCTAAATACCTACATATAATGTATACTCTCTGGATAAGAAGGTCAACGTAAATACTATTCAGAATTTAGAAATTTTACTCATAGGTTGATTCTGTGAACTGGGAATCTCATTCTCCATTGTCAATACACGCTAGTAGCCCCGTTTCTTAATGAATTTATGGTCTAGAATTTAGGTCTATTTTGTTTGATAAAAATATTATACAGCAAGAATTTTATTTAAGTTTTTTTTAATTTTCTCCTAGATTTGCAGCTGTATATATGTTGGTCAAATCTTTAATGTTAAAATGATATGACAGATACCTCTGTGAAGAGTGGAAAGAGAGGAATGGTGACACGGCAGAAGGTGATTCTTTGAGATTTTTACAATTGAGATTTCTTGAACTGGAGGTAATACACCTTGCTTTCTTATATAAATACTTGACAAAATCATTAGATAAAATTTTTTGTATGGTTTATTGTGATTAGATGCTACCATGATTTATTGGTCAATATGCAGTTAGTTTTTAGTCGGTTTTTTTTTCTTTTTCCTTTTTTGCGTTCATCATTAAAGTTTTGCTTATGGAAAAATATTACAGTATCATTTGTTAACTTTTAGTTAACTTTTTTTTTTTTTCCCATAATGATAACAGCTACCACAGCAGGAAAATTTATCTGATTGTGGACTCTTTTTGCTTCATTATGTGGAGCGTTTTTTGGAGGAAGCTCCTGTTTATTCTAGCCCTTTGAAGAACACAGAGCTCTCCAACTTTGTAAGTGATCTGCCTTTCATCATACCCTAAACTTAGAACTATGCTGTGTGTTTGTGTCCAAGACCTGTAGGGATGACACACTAACCTCTCTGTTAGTTTTGTCATCCATCTCTTTTCCGCCTCCTATCCAGTTATCCCTACAGGCATTATCTAAAAGTTTCTTCAGTTGTATGCCAAACTTTTCCTTGCACCATGTGTTCTGTCATCCTTTTTTGCTCACTTGTTTGACTTTTCTTTATTATCTAATTTCAGCTAAAGAAAAATTGGTTCCCTCCTGCAGAGGCTTCTCTTAAACGCCATCAGATTAGAAAGTTGCTATATGATATCATCGAGCAATCTCAGGAAGCTGTTATAGTTGATTGTATTAACTTAGATGAATCCCCTCGAGCACTCAAAAATACAGATAATGAAGAACCTGGCATAAAGAATTTTTATGGGAATTGTTATAGTGCTGGTGCACATGCATCACCAGGAGCTTATTCTTCTCCTAGCCATACGAGTTATCTGCCGTCAACTGCCAATAATACGAGGAGTTCTATGTCACCTATACAGGTAATTTCCTTTGATTTTTGGCATTGTGCATGTCTGAAGCAATGGTTGCCACTACTGGGTTGCTAGTTCCATATGCCTAAAGGGTCTTTTAATGAAACTTACTGTCAAATGGGCACTAGAAATGAGACCCTCAAAATCACAACTCATTCTATACAGGTTTGACCATGTCATATTCCATTTCCACTTCTGCACTTGGTCAAATCATTCAATGTACCCATGCACTTAACCAGTACGCTCCCAACGGTGTCAAAGACATTTGACATTCTTGGAGAAAGCTGTAATTGCATGAAAGTGACTCTTTTCCAACATGATATAAAAGAAACTGATATAGTTAATTTGGTAGAGAAGTATTTATTTATAAACCACCATAACCCATTGCGGAAAAGTAACCTCCCCAATGTTTGTTATGAAATCTAGGTACATTCCGTGATTGATGATGGAGAACTTTTGTTAGTGTCCAAATTTGTTGGAGCATCTGCCTATTCACTTTTCATATCTCTATTATGTCTAAAACTTACGGGGTGCACCTTTATACTTATGAGACTTGTTTCCAGCATATTGCATCTAAAATACTAGCAAAGTGGGCTCAAAGCTTCTTAAGTCCTTCACAATAGCCTTTATAGAAGGGTAATGTCAGCATTAATGCTAGTAATTCCTAGAATATTATCCCAATCTCATATCTCTGTTGTAGTCGGAGAACCATATTGTTAGTTCACACTATGGTTTTAGAGTATGTTCAAAACTGATACATATGTACTTTATCCTGCTTGAAAACAGGAAGAGGAACAGATGGCTGATTCACCAGTCTACATTGAAGCTTGTCAGAAAGACACTGCATTACCTTCTGATTTACTACCCTGGGATACATCTGGGAGCCATGGGTTCTCAAGGAACATTGGAGTTAATGCTGATCTGAACTCAATTTCTGATACATCTAGTAGTGGATCAGAGTTTTTTTCAGTGGTAGGGGTAGAAGCAGATGACTCGCTTTTGGAAGCTGAGGTGTTTAACTGTCCGAGGAAAGTGGAGAAATTTGAATCGTCTTCAAGTTGGGATCTCACTGCTTGTGTTGTGCAGGATTCTGAAGAGGAAAATGAGATGCAAGATGGCACTGAGGTTATATATATATCATCGTCTCTAGCAAACCAACAAGCTAACTCTACTGGAAAAATTAATCTTAGAGAGATTAATATCCTATCAAGCAGTGAGGATCAAGCATCCGAATCTGATGACCAGCAGACTCCAAAAAGACCAAGGCTTACGCATCATATAGGTAGAAGACGGCCTACAAGAAGCCTCATGAAAGCCTTGCATTTGTGATTTTGGTTTTGTTATCATATGAACTCGTTGTGAAACTTTGTTATTTTAAAGTAGAGGCCTTTTTCTAGTTACTGTTTTTCAGTAGGGTTGTTTACAAATCATTTATTTTGAACTTCACCAACATGTAAATTTTCACAAGCCAAGTCATAAGTGACATTATGTACCCGCTACAAAAACGCTACTGTAATTTTTCACAAGCCAAGCCATAAGTGGATTTGCAGTTGTCATCTACCCACACCATAATTGATCACATTTGAGTTAAAAGATACTTGGGTTACAGAAGGTGCCTAAAAGAGTAAAAGGGCACAAACAAAACATTTCTTATTCTTCTTTTGTACGATCAAGTTTGGTAGCAAAGTTAATACCCCTGTGCATGCTGCACTGCACAAGTCTTTCTTGACGATTTGAGTTCTATTGTTAGAGCTAGAAGATCGGTTTCCTGTTTTAATGTTTAGTTGTTGGTTTTTTTGTCTGAGCTCGTCCGTTTGTAACTGAAAAAAAAAAATAGTTGTTTCAATCTTTCAGTTTATTAAACAAAAAACGAATATATATTAAAATACGAAGAAGGACGGTTGTACCCTTGGTGGTTGGGCTATAAGAAGGTGAAGGCAGAGAAAGAGCGATGGGGGACGAGAAGGTGAAGGCAGAGGCTTTAGAGTTACTGGGAATGTTCCAAGCGCTTCCCAGATTGGTTGTCTTTGATCTTGATTACACTCTTTGGCCTTTCTATTGGTATTTCTCCTCCTTTTTTCGTCTTGTTTTATATCCATTAAATAACGTAGAATCGCGTGGCTCTACTATATCCATTAAATAACTACAGGTAGAACAAATTCATTCGCCCTAACCACTAGCAAAATGAAAAACCCTTGCAATTCGGAAGGTTAAAAAAAAAAAAACACGAAAGGTACAGCCGCGTGGCTCTACAATATCCATTAAATAACTACAGGTAGAACAAATTCATTCGCCCTAACCACTAGCAAAATGAAAACCCTTGCAATTCGGAAGGTAAAAAAAAAACACACGAAAGGTACAGCCGCGTGGCTCTACTATATCCATTAAATAACTACAGGTAGAACAAATTCATTCGCCCTAACCACTAGCAAAATGAAAAGCCCTTGCAATTCGGAAGGTAAAAAAAAAAACCAAAAGGTACAGCCGCGTGGCTCTACTATATCCATTAAATAACTACAGGTCAAACAAATTCATTCGCCCTAACCACTAGCAAAATGAAAAACCCTTGCAATTCGGAAGGGAAAAAAAAAGCGAAAGGTAGAGCCGCGTGGCTCTACTATATCCATTAAATAACTACAGGTAAAAAAAAGCGAAAGGTAGAGCCGCGTGGTTCTACTATATCCTTTAAATAACGAAAGGTAGAGCCGCGTCGCTTCTATCAGGCCTCACTTTCCACACTCCCCAATCCTAAACCCTAAACCCCAATCCTTCCGCTCTTCCAAGCTCGCCCAATACGACGCCTCTCGCCTCGCCTTCGAGCACTTCTCCGGCCTCGCCACCACCGCCGCACCGCTCCCTGTTTCCCGCCCCGCTCCTTCTGCTTTCCCTCAGCTTAGTCTTATCGCGTGATCACTAGGTCCTAAAAATAGAAAAATGAAAAACCCTTACAATTCGGAGGGTAAAAAAAAAAACACGAAAGGTACAGCCGCGTGACTCTACTATATCCATTAAATAACTACAGGTAAAACAAATTCATTCGCCCTAACCACTAGCAAAATGAAAAACCCTTGCAATTCAGAAGGTTAAAAAAAAAAAAACACGAAAGGTACAGCCGCGTGGCTCTACAATATCTATTAAATAACTACAGGTAGAACAAATTCATTCGCCCTAACCACTAGCAAAATGAAAACCCTTGCAATTCGGAAGGTAAAAAAAAACACACGAAAGGTACAGCCGCGTGGCTCTACTATATCCATTAAATAACTACAGGTAGAACAAATTCATTCGCCCTAACCACTAGCAAAATGAAAAGCCCTTGCAATTCGGAAGGTAAAAAAAAAAAACCAAAAGGTACAGCTGCGTGGCTCTACTATATCCATTAAATAACTACAGGTCAAACAAATTCATTCGCCCTAACCACTAGCAAAATGAAAAACCCTTGCAATTCGGAAGGGAAAAAAAAACAAAAGCGAAAGGTAGAGCCGCGTGGCTCTACTATATCCATTAAATAACTACAGGTAAAAAAAAGCGAAAGGTAGAGCCGCGTGGTTCTACTATATCCTTTAAATAACGAAAGGTAGAGCCGCGTCGCTTCTATCAGGCCTCACTTTCCACACTCCCCAATCCTAAACCCTAAACCCCAATCCTTCCGCTCTTCCAAGCTCGCCCAATACGACGCCGCTCGCCTCGCCTTCGAGCACTTCTCCGGCCCCGCCACCACCGCCGCACCGCTCCCTGTTTCCCGCCCTGCTCCTTCTGCTTTCCCTCAGCTTAGTCTTATCGCGTGATCACTAGGTCCTAAAAATAGAAAAACGAAAAACCCTTGCAATTCGGAAGATTAAAAAAAAAACACGAAAAGTACAGCCGCGTGGCTCTACTATATCCATTAAATAACTACAGGTAGAACAAATTCATTCGCCCTAACCACTATCAAAATGAAAAACCCTTGCAATTCGGAAGGTTAAAAAAAAAACACGAAAGGTACAGCCGCGTGGCTCTACAATATCCATTAAATAACTACAGGTAGAACAAATTCATTCGCCCTAACCACTAGCAAAATGAAAACCCTTGCAATTCGGAAGGTAAAAAAAAACACACGAAAGGTACAGCCGCGTGGCTCTACTATATCCATTAAATAACTACAGGTAGAACAAATTCATTCGCCCTAACCACTAGCAAAATGAAAAACCCTATCAGGCCTCACTTTCCACACTCCCCAATCCTAAACCCCAAATCCTTCCGCTCTTCCAAGCTCGCCCAATACGACGTCGCTTGCCTCGCCTTCGAGCACTTCTCCAGCCCCGCCACCACCGCCGCACCGCTCCCTGTTTCCCGCCCCGCTCCTTCTGCTTTCCCTCAGCTTAGTCTTATCGCGTGATCACTAGGTCCTAAAAATAGAAAAATGAAAAACCCTTGCAATTCGGAAGGAAAAAAAAAACGAAAGGTACAGCCGCGTGGCTCTACAATATTCATTAAATAACTACAGGTAGAACAAATTCATTCGCCCTAACCACTAGCAAAATGAAAACCCTTGCAATTCGGAAGGTAAAAAAGAAAAGTGAAAGGTAGAGCCGCGTGGCTCTACTATATCCATTAAATAACTACAGGTAAAAAAAAGAGAAAGGTAGAGCAGTGTGGTTCAACTATATCCTTTAAATAACGAAGCCTGTTTTTAAACCATAGATTGACTTTCTTAATCTACATACCTTTTCTTCATTCAACTCACCAGACACAATATTTTCTACTTCATTATACCCAAACCATTCATCAATGTCACTCACACTATTTCTGTCGGCTTCCATATCTAGGTCTATCTCTATTGGTCTCCAGAATTCAAGTATGGTGATGCAGGCTGTAGAATCTAAACCCCTTAGATTTGGTCAAGTATCCTACAAAGAAAACACTCGAGGTTCTAGGATCGAGCTTTCCTGCCTTCGGATTATAAATCCTTGCCTCTGCCTCACATCCTCACGCATGAATATAAACTGGGTTTTCTGCCGAACCATAACTCAAAGGTGTACTATTGATGACGGACTTACTAGAGGTCCTATTGCATACATGGATAGCAGTCCTCAATGCTTCCCCCCCCCCCCCCACAAGAATCTTGGAAGTGTCCCGACTTACTAATCATACTTCTAACCATGTTGATCAACGTTCTGTTCCTTCTCTCTGCAACTCCGTTCTGTTCTGGTGTTCCTGCAGTGGTATATTAAGCCTGAATACCACATTCTTGAAGATAAAGAGCAAAAGGTCCCATATTCTGTCCAGCATCTGTATGCCTACCATAATACTCACCTCCCCTATCTGATCTAACAACTTTAATGACTTTACTTAATCGTTTCTCTGCCTCAGCCTTAAAAATTTTAAAGACGTCTAAAGCCTGTGACTTTTCAGAAATAAGAAATACAGGCAGAACCTCGAAAAATCATCAATAAAGGTAATAAAATAATGATTTTTACAGAGTCGGAAGAGGAAAAGGACCACAAATGTCACTCGTGTCAGTGTGGATTAATTCTAATAGTTCTTGGGATCCTAAGAGACCCCTTTTTATTAGACTTGGTCGTTTTACCCTTAAGACACTCAATGCAGACGTCAAAATCAGTAATATCTAAAGAAGGTAGAATGTCCACACTAAGTCTTACAATCTCCCACTTGGACTATCAATATTCGAACAACAGGAAAAGCTACTGCATTAGATATAGCAAAACTGAAGTGTGCACAAAAACATCCAGCACCATTCCAAAACTCAGTCATTCTATAATCCCCATTATATTGAACCACAGCAAATCTACACTTAACCAAGAATTAGCACCCTCCGACTACAATCCAATATCTTACAGAACAGAGGAGTAAACTTAAGGCATATGAAACTTGAACTTGCTAAACATAATGCAAGTAAACTGATCCAAACTTAATAGATTCTCAATACCTAAGGAATCTGCAACTTCAAATACTGAAAATACATACAAGTATATATTGAAATTCTGCAAATAATGCTAATGAACTGAATTAACAACTTTTACTTGAGCAAGAGAAAAAATGCAGAAAACTGATTCATTAATACTCCTTTAGTCAGATATTTGAATAATTAATATACTAAAATCAGATATTAAGTCTATAGCAATGCATATCGAACTCTCCCACTAACCTAAGACATCAAAACTTGGTAAGATCCCCATATTTGTAACATGATTCTGGAAAGTACTAACTCCTAAGGGTTTTGTAAGTGGATCTGCCAACTGATCTTGAGTACGGATCTTAATAACATCAATCTCATCAACGCTTTCCCTTACGTCATAGTACTTGACGTCAATATTCCTGGAAGCTGTGGACCTTTTATCATTCTTAGCAAAGAATACCGCAGCTGCATTATCACAATATAACTTAATTGGTCACTCGATAGAGTCTACTACAATCTATGCAACAAAGTTTCGGAGCCAAAGTGAGTGCTTACCCTATAGCTTCATGGACAGCAACATATTCAGCTTGCAAAGTTAAGAGACTATTTCACACTCTTCCAAGATATTGCCCCTCCGGCCAGCATAAAAATATACCCTGAGGTTGACTTAAGATAATCAACACAACCTTTATAATCTAAATCACTGTATCCAACTACTTCCAATTCAGTATCAAGATTCCTATAAACCAGCATGTAATCCTTTAAATATCGACACACAACACTAAAAATATGAATTTACACCCACAGACCTTCGTATATATGCACTCATGTAGTCTACTTTCAGCAAAGCCAAATGAAGTAATAACAGAATCAACTTAATATACCATGTCTCGAAGCCTGTTTTTAAACCATAGATTGACTTTCTTAATCTACATACCTTTTCTTCATTCAACTCACCAGACACAATATTTTCTACTTCATTATACCCAAACCATTCATCAATGTCACTCACACTATTTCTGCCGGCTTCCATACCTAGGTCTATCTCTATTGGTCTCCAGAATTCAAGTATGGTGATGCAGGCTGTAGAATCTAAACCCCTTAGATTTGGTCAAGTATCCTACAAAGAAAACACTCGAGGTTCTTGGATCGAGCTTTCCTGCCTTCGGATTATAAATCCATGCCTCTGCCTCACATCCTCACGCATGAATATAAACTGGGTTTTCTGCCGAACCATAACTCAAAGGTGTACTATTGATGACGGACTTACTAGAGGTCCTATTGCAAACATGGATAGCAGTCCTCAATGCTTCTCCCCCCCCACAAGAATCTTGGAAGTGTCCCGACTTACTAATCATACTTCTAACCATGTTGATCAACGTTCTGTTCCTTCTCTCTGCAACTCCGTTCTGTTCTGGTGTTCCTGCAGTGGTATATTAAGCCTGAACACCACATTCTTGAAGATAAAGAGCAAAAGGTCCCATATTCTGTCCAGCATCTGTATGCCTACCATAATACTCACCTCCCCTATCTGATCTAACAACTTTAATGACTTTACTTAATCGTTTCTCTGCCTCAGCCTTAAAAATTTTAAAGACGTCTAAAGCCTGTGACTTTTCAGAAATAAGAAATACAGGCAGAACCTCGAAAAATCATCAATAAAGGTAATAAAATAATGATTTTTACAGAGTCGGAAGAGGAAAAGGACCACAAATGTCACTCGTGTCAGTGTGGATTAATTCTAATAGTTCTTGGGATCCTAAGAGACCCCTTTTTATTAGACTTGGTCGTTTTACCCTTAAGACACTCAATGCAGACGTCAAAATCAGTAATATCTAAAGAAGGTAGAATGTCCACACTAAGTCTTACAATCTCCCACTTGGACTATCAATATTCGAACAACAGGAAAAGCTACTGCATTAGATATAGCAAAACTGAAGTGTGCACAAAAACATCCAGCACCATTCCAAAACTCAGTCATTCTATAATCCCCATTATATTGAACCACAGCAAATCTACACTTAACCAAGAATTAGCACCCTCCGACTACAATCCAATATCTTACAGAACAGAGGAGTAAACTTAAGGCATATGAAACTTGAACTTGCTAAACATAATGCAAGTAAACTGATCCAAACTTAATAGATTCTCAATACCTAAGGAATCTGCAACTTCAAATACTGAAAATACATACAAGTATATATTGAAATTCTGCAAATAATGCTAATGAACTGAATTAACAACTTTTACTTGAGCAAGAGAAAAAATGCAGAAAACTGATTCATTAATACTCCTTTAGTCAGATATTTGAATAATTAATATACTAAAATCAGATATTAAGTCTATAGCAATGCATATCGAACTCTCCCACTAACCTAAGACATCAAAACTTGGTAAGATCCCCATATTTGTAACATGATTCTGGAAAGTACTAACTCCTAAGGGTTTTGTAAGTGGATCTGCCAACTGATCTTGAGTACGGATCTTAATAACATCAATCTCATCAACGCTTTCCCTTACGTCATAGTACTTGACGTCAATATTCCTGGAAGCTGTGGACCTTTTATCATTCTTAGCAAAGAATACCGCAGCTGCATTATCACAATATAACTTAATTGGTCACTCGATAGAGTCTACTACAATCTATGCAACAAAGTTTCGGAGCCAAAGTGAGTGCTTACCCTATAGCTTCATGGACAGCAACATATTCAGCTTGCAAAGTTAAGAGACTATTTCACACTCTTCCAAGATATTGCCCCTCCGGCCAGCATAAAAATATACCCTGAGGTTGACTTAAGATAATCAACACAACCTTTATAATCTAAATCACTGTATCCAACTACTTCCAATTCAGTATCAAGATTCCTATAAACCAGCATGTAATCCTTTAAATATCGACACACAACACTAAAAATATGAATTTACACCCACAGACCTTCGTATATATGCACTCATGTAGTCTACTTTCAGCAAAGCCAAATGAAGTAATAACAGAATCAACTTAATATACCATGTCTCGAAGCCTGTTTTTAAACCATAGATTGACTTTCTTAATCTACATACCTTTTCTTCATTCAACTCACCAGACACAATATTTTCTACTTCATTATACCCAAACCATTCATCAATGTCACTCACACTATTTCTGCCGGCTTCCATACCTAGGTCTATCTCTATTGGTCTCCAGAATTCAAGTATGGTGATGCAGGCTGTAGAATCTAAACCCCTTAGATTTGGTCAAGTATCCTACAAAGAAAACACTCGAGGTTCTTGGATCGAGCTTTCCTGCCTTCGGATTATAAATCCATGCCTCTGCCTCACATCCTCACGCATGAATATAAACTGGGTTTTCTGCCGAACCATAACTCAAAGGTGTACTATTGATGACGGACTTACTAGAGGTCCTATTGCAAACATGGATAGCAGTCCTCAATGCTTCTCCCCCCCCACAAGAATCTTGGAAGTGTCCCGACTTACTAATCATACTTCTAACCATGTTGATCAACGTTCTGTTCCTTCTCTCTGCAACTCCGTTCTGTTCTGGTGTTCCTGCAGTGGTATATTAAGCCTGAACACCACATTCTTGAAGATAAAAAGAAAAGGTCCCATATTCTGTCCAGCATCTGTATGCCTACCATAATACTCACCTCCCCTATCTGATCTAACAACTTTAATGACTTTACTTAATCGTTTCTCTGCCTCAGCCTTAAAAATTTTAAAGACGTCTAAAGCCTGTGACTTTTCAGAAATAAGAAATACAGGCAGAACCTCGAAAAATCATCAATAAAGGTAATAAAATAATGATTTTTACAGAGTCGGAAGAGGAAAAGGACCACAAATGTCACTCGTGTCAGTGTGGATTAATTCTAATAGTTCTTGGGATCCTAAGAGACCCCTTTTTATTAGACTTGGTCGTTTTACCCTTAAGACACTCAATGCAGACGTCAAAATCAGTAATATCTAAAGAAGGTAGAATGTCCACACTAAGTCTTACAATCTCCCACTTGGACTATCAATATTCGAACAACAGGAAAAGCTACTGCATTAGATATAGCAAAACTGAAGTGTGCACAAAAACATCCAGCACCATTCCAAAACTCAGTCATTCTATAATCCCCATTATATTGAACCACAGCAAATCTACACTTAACCAAGAATTAGCACCCTCCGACTACAATCCAATATCTTACAGAACAGAGGAGTAAACTTAAGGCATATGAAACTTGAACTTGCTAAACATAATGCAAGTAAACTGATCCAAACTTAATAGATTCTCAATACCTAAGGAATCTGCAACTTCAAATACTGAAAATACATACAAGTATATATTGAAATTCTGCAAATAATGCTAATGAACTGAATTAACAACTTTTACTTGAGCAAGAGAAAAAATGCAGAAAACTTATTCATTAATACTCCTTTAGTCAGATATTTGAATAATTAATATACTAAAATCAGATATTAAGTCTATAGCAATGCATATCGAACTCTCCCACTAACCTAAGACATCAAAACTTGGTAAGATCTCCATATTTGTAACATGATTCTGGAAAGTACTAACTCCTAAGGGTTTTGCAAGTGGATCTGCCAACTGATCTTGAGTACGGATCTTAATATCATCAATCTCATCAACGCTTTCCCTTACGTCATAGTACTTGACGTCAATATTCCTGGAAGCTGTGGACCTTTTATCATTCTTAGCAAAGAATACCGCAGCTGCATTATCACAATATAACTTAATTGGTCTATCAATAGAGTCTACTACAATCTATGCAACAAAGTTTCGGAGCCAAAGTGAGTGCTTACCCTATAGCTTCATGGACAGCAACATATTCAGCTTGCAAAGTTAGAGACTGTTTCACACTCTTCCAAGATATTGCCCCTCCGGCCAGCATAAAAATATACCCTGAGGTTGACTTAAGATCATCCACACAACCCTTATAATCTAAATCACTGTATCCAACTACTTCCAATTCAGTATCAAGATTCCTATACACCAGCATGTAATCCTTTAAATATCGACACACAACACTAAAAATATGAATTTACACCCACAGACCTTCGTATATATGCACTCATCTAGTCTACTTTCAGCAAAGCCAAATGAAGTAATAACATAATCAAACTTAATATACCATGTCTCGAAGCCTGTTTTTAAACCATAGATTGACTTTCTTAATCTACATACCTTTTCTTCATTCAACTCACCAGACACAATATTTTCTACTTCATTATACACAAACCATTCATCAATGTCACTCACACTATTTCTGCCGGCTTCCATATCTAGGTCTATCTCTATTGGTCTCCAGAATTCAAGTATGGTGATGCAGGCTGTAGAATCTAAACCCCTTAGATTTGGTCAAGTATCCTACAAAGAAAACACTCGAGGTTCTTGGATCGAGCTTTCCTGCCTTCGGATTATAAATCCTTGCCTCTGCCTCACATCCTCACGCATGAATATAAACTGGGTTTTCTGCCGAACCATAACTCAAAGGTGTACTATTGATGACGGACTTACTAGAGGTCCTATTGCATACATGGATAGCAGTCCTCAATGCTTCCCCCCACAAGAATCTTGGAAGTGTCCCGACTTACTAATCATACTTCTAACCATGTTGATCAACGTTCTGTTCCTTCTCTCTGCAACTCCGTTCTGTTCTGGTGTTCCTGCAGTGGTATATTAAGCCTGAATACCACATTCTTGAAGATAAAGAGCAAAAGGTCCCATATTCTGTCCAACATCTGTATGCCTACCATAATACTCACCTCCCCTATCTGATCTAACAACTTTAATGACTTTACTTAATCGTTTCTCTGCCTCAGCCTTAAAAATTTTAAAGACGTCTAAAGCCTGTGACTTTTCAGAAATAAGAAATACAGGCAGAACCTCGAAAAATCATCAATAAAGGCAATAAAATACTGATTTTTACAAAGAGTCGGAAGAGGAAAAGGACCACAAATGTCACTCGTGTCAGTGTGGACTAATTCTAATAGTTCTTGGGCTCCTAAGAGACCCCTTTTTACTAGACTTGGTCGTTTTACCCTTAAGACACTCAATGCAGACGTCAAAATCAGTAATATCTAAAGAAGGTAGAATGTCCTCTCTCACAAGTATTTTTAACCTCTCTTTTGAGATATGTCCCAGCCTTTTATGGCAAAGAAAAGCTGAATTCTCATTGTGTCTAGGTCTCTTATGTCCTATAGTCTTTTCTGTCAAAAATTCCTCAAGTGAATTTCTACAGTTTAAATGCCAATAACTATCAACAAGAGATGCATTACCAATAAAATCAGAAAAATGGAAGAAATCAAGACTTTTATTATCTCCAACAAAAGAATAACCATGAGTTTTCACAAAACGAGATCCTGAAACTAAATTTCTCTGCATAGAAGGTATGCAGTACACATTCTCCAGATCTAAAGTAAAGCCACTAGGAAAAACTAGCCTAACTACTCCAATTGCTTTAACTGCTACTCTGTTTCCATTCCCTGAGCTAATCCTAGCTTCATCCTTATTTGGGATCCTCTTTCTTAGACATCCTTGCATAGAGGTAATGACATGTATAGGTGAAGCAGTGTCAACCCACCAAGAACTAGAAGACACACTAACAATGCTATTTTCTAAATGAAAAACAGTTTTGTTTTGAAAAATATTACCTTTCTTAACAAGCCAGTCTTTAAAACCCTTGCAATCTTTTTGACATGACAGGCTTTCGGCAGAAGAAACACTTTACAGACCCACTCTTAAAAATTTTAAAATTGTTAGATCCCTGAGAAGTTCCCTGAGAAACTTTAGAAGATGAAGCACCAAATTGATTTGACCTATAGCCGATTTTCTTTTTAAACTGAGGCTTGCTGACAAGATTCACTCCAAAGCTCTTCCCTTTCTTAATTCTATCCTCTTCTTGAACACATATTGAAATCAATTCATTCACAGACCAACTCTCCTTCTGTGTATTGTAGTTTGACTGCATCTAACTTAAGCCCAGCAAACAACTAATATGAAGATCAAAACTCAATTCTCAAAACACACGATCTTAATTAATCAAAGCAATGCATTATATATAAAAGGCTAAGCAGCAGATAAGCTTGAATCATACAACATCTTTATATCAATTGCAGACACATAGAAACTTCATTCAATTTTACACAGGCTTCATTCTAAGTTTCTTCCGGACACACAGGACTACTCTACAGGGCATGCATCTTGTGCTTTATAGAAATCATAGACGTGTTTCGAATTGAAAACAAAAATTTCCAGAAAATCTGATTTTATACCAAAGTGCGGAAGCATACCAGGATACTTTACGTGCTTCTTGTCGATGAAGGGAGACCAAACCGAGACCCAATTAGACAGATTGTAGGATTCTACGATCATGATCCCAATTATTGTGAAGGAAAATTTAGGCGGAAAAACTTTCAATCAAGATCCCCATCGAAGAACCCTAGAAACCCTAGAATTTGGGGCTGACCGAAGTTTGGATGGAGGTCGTCTTTATCGAAAATGGTCTGGGGTTAGTCTCTAATGTTATGGCTTTGAAGAACCCTAGAATTTGGGAATGAAAATTTGGGACTGACCGAAGTTTGGATGAAGGGTCTGGGGTGAGTCTTCTGCATTTTGCAATGGCTACTGAAATTGAAGCATGGAGTTACGGAGAGATCTCGGAGGCGGTGGAGTCGTCGTGGTCGAGGGCTTCGGAGGCGAAGGAGCAGCGGTCAACGCTGCCGGAAGCGGAGAAGAGGCTGGACTCGAGGGTGTAAACGACTCGAGGGTGAAAAACCTTTCGAGTCTGTAATGACTCGAGGGTGTAATAATGAAGCAACAATGCCAACCAAAACGTTTTTCTATTTTTTGTTTTGTTTTTGTTTTGTTTTGTTTAAAAAGCCAACCAAAACGTTGCACAAGAAAACACCCTTTTTTGTCCTTTGGATTAACATTGTCTTTTAATTAAAGTGTCTATTTTGTATTTTATTTTACGTCCCATGTATTTGTTACGTCAGCAAACAAACGGTTCAGTCACAAAATTAGTCGTGACCGCAAAATCATTGTTTGGGTATCACACTAATACTTTCTAAAATTTAGGTATCAAATTGGTCTTGGCACAATAATACTGTTGCTGAATTTTTCTCTTTAGTTTCTTCCAAATCCTCTCTTACATACATCAAAAGTTTATAACCATATCCTCTCCTACATACATTCTCTGAGTTCTTAACAATTTCCAGAACCTACTAATCCTAACAGTATAACAATCTGGTTCTCAAACATACTACTAAACAAAGCAACAACAGGGTTGAAGTACTTGATGATGTAACTGTGATACTTCAGCAGTTCAGCCCCTTCTCCCCGGCCTCAACCTGTCATATAAATCCTTATTAGAATTAAAACCCCTAAGATAGTTGAGCAGAGAAATTAAGGGTAATGAAAATTACTTGTTCTGTGTAGGATTTGGAATGCTGGGAGGTATTCTTCGAAGGCTATCGACTACAGCTGGCTCGTGAGTGACCGGCTTTTTCCCGTCTGAGTTTGTATGTAGGAGAGCTTGAGAGGGTGGAGACATTGTTGAAGCTAAAGAAGATACTGGAGGGTGGAGTCTTGCTAGGGCTGTGTAACTAGTGCCAAGTGACTGCATGAATAAAACAGCAATAATAAGCTTCATCAATGATTTGAACCAGGAAGATTTCATGGTTTTGCTGACTCAGGATGTCTTCTTGCTTATGCTTGGTCTCCAATGATGAGTAGTTAATGTTATTTATACATGCAGTGAATAGTACCATGTTTCATAACCTTCTTATTTGTTAATATTCAGCTCTCCAGTTTATATTAGATGGAGATTAGATGCAGAATGTCATGTGGTACATCTTTGACTATTCGAGCTCCTTCCAAGTTCCAAAGCAAAATCCCACAGAGAATTTGGATTTATTTTGGTTTTGGAGAGCAGTTATGTGATCAGGCACGTGATTTATTTACTGTTAATTGGTTGGCAAACTTGGATTCTCCAGTGTTTAGTTTACAATTACCACAATGAGATACTGAGATTTGGTGAATGACATAGAAATGCCTAAAATATTTGACACACTCAACTTAAAAACTAAGGGTTACATTACCAATGTCATGCCAATTTGAATGACAGAGTTTGAAACTGATGCTCTTGTTAGTAATAGAAAACGAAGGAACTTATCAACTCCATTCCTTCACGTGCACCAACCTTGGTTGCAGCAAGTTGGACTCACTGAGATGATTTTCACTACCGAGGTTTGATCGAGTAACTGCTTGTACCTCCGTTTTGGACACGAATATTCCAACCACTCGAGGGGGTGGAGCTCCGAGCAGTTCTGAAGATGGTGTTGATAGATGACAAGGTCTTACATCAATAGTAAATACTGATAGCTAAATGTTTTCATAAGATCCAAATGTGGGCTATGTCACCCACCATCATCTCGAGAACCAATTTTGGCCAAGAACAACCGAGTATCTGACATTACAAGTACACACTTTGATAGATGACAAAATCTAAGACCAGTACATCCACACAATGAGCCTGTCGTCTATTCATCTTGATCATCAACTTGCTAGAAAGAATCAGAAAAGTTGTATTCTAACCATTTCTAAACAAAATTATTTACACTTCGAGAAAGGTTCTATATCATAAAACCTACTTCATCTCATATCATCAGCAAAACTGGAGATTGTTTCAACCGTTCCATGGTTTTGCTTAGCAAGTTTAGTACCTGAGGATATTAACGACAGTCAGCAAACAAAGATTGAACACTTGGAAATCATTAGTACAAGAAACTATTAGACAATTGTATTAGATGGGCCACAACATAAAATGATCCGATGACCAAAGATACAGCTATCAATTTTAGCCTATCTGTATATTTGATTTTAAATTTTTTCCTGTTTAGCAACGTATCAACAAGACAAGATGACTGTAAAACAATTAGTCGGAATAGCAACCGGAGTTTTTTTTTAGCTTACAAGTTTCTCAAGTATCTATTATCTGTTGGTAAAAGCTCTTCAATCTCAACTTTCATATTAGAGCTAGGTATTTCCTTCTTCAATCCATACTCATTAACCACGACATCCACAAAAAAGGTAGCACAAACTGGCCGGTGGTCAGAAAAACGAGACTCTCCATGTATGTATGATAGTTGTCTAATCCCATTTCCATGCCATAGTATTCTATCACACCTGCATATTCGAACTAGTCAGATGATATGTTAAATGTTAAGATTGAGTTCCATAAGTATATTCTTCTAAGCAGCATACCAAGCTGGTGTTCTCCTTTTCTTCTTTGATGTTTTCATCTCGCCAAAATAAGTGTCCGAGTTGTAGAAGTATTTGTACGTCGGTGCAAAGTAAATTTTTCCTTCTTTCCATCCTTTGAATACTCTCCCTGCTTCTCTTTCAATCTTGAGCTATAACAGCACATAAACACTAATGAGTGCAAAACGTAAGGAAAGCGGAAAGTTGACGCTGGTTACATCAGAGAAAAGAGATAATAATCAAGTGTAACACAGTTTTCAGGTAGCAAAGTTGGTAAATTATATAACCTGTTTTTTTTTTTTTTGAAAACATATAACCTGTTAAAATAACAGAAATGCAAGTGTTCATTTCAAACAAAAAAAATATGGAATTTGGTGCTGATAGTGAAAGCAAACATTTCCATTTGTCATTTATGATAGATAACTGGAATGAAAGTGGATGTATAATAGAAAAAAGACAGCCTGGGTTGAGTTTCCATTATTTGAAACAATCATCAAGCGCCATCAAGCCTTTTATTCTTTCTGTGAGCCTAATATTTTATATCTAATCGCATTGAGAAATATGGTATATAAGCAGTCCAAAATGATTATCTTATTCTATTGTGCTAAAGTCAAATACCTGATCTTTATCAAGAAGCGTATCCCAGTCATTGTCGACTAAAAGTTTCCGGGTTTCAGAGTAGCTCAATGCAATGCGATAGTTCAAGTCCCCTAACCATATGACCTGGCTAGAGCCATTACATAAAGGATTATTCAGAAAATAAGTGACCATAAATGTGAGAAAACCTGATGCATTATAGAAATAGAATATAAAGCAAGTGTGATTCTTTAATAATAAGTTTCAAATATACTCACTCATGGTCTAGGATTTTATCTGGAACCCTACTATAAGCTGTTCTGCAAATCTTAGGAAACTGAGTATTCTTAAGAATCTCTAAGACATCCATATTTCTCCTAAGCTCATCCCCCTCTTTCTCTCCGGATGCCAAGTGACTGCAGACGAAACAAAAGGTTGTCTGATGGAATAGAAAGCTGACTGAAATACAACCCTGCAACAAGTGAACCAAGATCATAAATATACAAGGGTGCAGTACAAATTCTGATTATATATTTCAAACATATATAACTGGCACATGCTTAACTCTAGTATTGTAAAGTTTAGGAATACCTTGTTTCCAAGACAGCCCATGATGCCACGACTAATGCAGGAGATTCTCAAGTGACTAACATATTGTACACACTCCTTCCTTGCCCAAAGAGTAACAAAAATGCCTACCATTTGCTTACTTGCTACAAGGCTATACTTCATCTGACTGGTAGTAGAAGAAATGGAAATTTCTGAGATATCAAAGCCATTAGATCCCTCTTCATCTGGTTCAGAAGACAAGTCATCTTCATTTATATTTGGTTGTTGGCATCGAAAACAGAAATCTTTACTATGCTTCCTTTCTAGTTCATAAGTGCAGTTGCAACTCTTCAGCTTTCTCTTGCTCTCCGTTCGAAAAGACTTGCTGACCTTTTTGAGGGACGGTTTCGAGAAAAACAATGAATCACCAAGGCTCGCTGTGAGACTTGAAGATCCATTTGTTGATTTATTCAGCGACTGATTGATTAAAGCAAGCCATTTTGCAGCAGGTTCATTATCTTCTAGAACTAACACGTTTCCAGCATTTAAAGGAACAATTTCCTGAAAACTGATGGTTATACAGCAAAAATATTAATACAATAAATTAATCAATATTTGTTACAAAAGTAATTAAAACATATGACGATAGAATTTCTTCTCTCCATAGTACAAAGCTTATATGACAAAGTCGAAACTACAACAATAAGAGCACTACATCTAGGTTCTATCTAACATAAAAGGGTTTCAAAAAAAAAAAGTGCCCAAATAAACAGACTATACAGTTTCCTTTGAATAGATTGTCAAGAGTGCACTTCATTATTGAAAGGATGATTTGCAAGCCGACACCGTAGCAAAAAGAAATATTAATTTAAAGATGTTACATACATCCAAGGGAATTTTATCAGTAAGGAAAGAAGTATCAGCTCACAAAGATAAACAAAACGATACTTTAAATTTAAACAGGAAAAGTCAGAGGAGAAGCCGAAAAATAAGAAAAAGAGAGACCATACCCCAAAACATATATGTCTGCCGGATTATTAACCTGAAGAAAATCGTCCAGGTTAAGGCTACTATGGGGAGATTTCCCTCCTACATTCCAGGTTGCTACAAACACTCTGAAGACAAACCCGAAAGGGATATATTAAAAGTTGTGGCATATAATGTAACAAATAAGGCAACTTGAAATAGAAACAGGAAGAAAAATATCAAATAATGATTACCGAAAGGACTGAACATCTCGACCAACAGGCATTTGACCACCTGTGCCACTTATTGATTGACTGTCAAGCACCGGATCAGATTGTATTTCTGAAAGAAAATAAAAGCAGGGTAATTTTCATGCTAAGATCCTTAATACTATAATATAGGTGAAGCAAGAGAAAACAATTTTCAGAGGTTGAACAGCTAGCCCAGAAAACACAGCCACAAACTGAACCATTTAACATATAGCACAGGATTTATAAGAGCATAAAGAAAGGGGATACAATCCAAATCTCATTAGAGGTGGACATGTTCTATGCTTGCTTCCTTTCTTGCACTAGTTAAAGTGCAAACAAGAATTCTTTTGGAAAAAAAATAATAATAATTATAGTTCAAACAAGAATATATTCCAGACAAATTGCAATGATCAATATCTTTCTTGCAAACAAAGACATGGTAAACCCAACTGTCTAATATGATTAGACATGACAGGACACATTTTAGACCCAAATGTCTAAACCAGTTGGACCAACTTATCATCGCTTTCCTACCAAAAGAGGATAAATGAGAATACCCTAACTCAGCCATTCAAAAAGAGAAGCAAAATCACATTCTTCACAAAGAAAAGAACATGGAATGATATTCTGCTATCTGCAGATCATAAAAGTAAGACAGTAACATGTAAACAGAGTCTCCAATAGCAAAGAATATCATCTCACACCTCTGAGGAGCCAAAGCCAGAGCACATTATCTGCCTCTAGATTTTCTCCAATGGAAACAAGTAATGGAATGCAATAGAAACTCACCAGGAAAATCAGATGAGCCAATTACTTCTCTGTCAAAAGACTGGACCAAAGGGCAACAAAAGACAAGAAAAGAAAAAACAACAGATTTATAGAAGGAATACAAAATCCGGATTAATCAAAAAAAGAACAAGAATGAGAATGAAGCAAAGAAAAGGAAACCTTCTTTTTCAGGTCTTGATTCTCAACAGTCATCTCTGAAAGTGCAATTCTTTCAACAATTGGGTTTGGCGGACTTTAACAAACCCAAATACAGATTCTTTCAACACAATCGGGTATAAATTCAAATTCTGGAAACAGGGGTGATCAATCACGTCTACATTGAACAAGTAATAAACAAATGAAAGGTTTTGAAGCAAAGAAGAATTACCAGATAGGAGAAACAGTTGAGGAAGGAGGAGATGGGTAAGACTGGGAATATATGAAAAGAGTGGCAGCCCATATATATGAAACAGGTTGGCAGGACTGGAGTTGGGTTTTCCCGAGAAAGTCAACTGGGCCAAATTCCTGTAAGAAATTAATAAATTCTTCCCGGAAAACCAGACAAGGTTACAAATCATTCCATATGGTATAGAGAATGCGTTATCTGGAATTCAGAAACACTGTCGTCCTTGCGCTGCAATTAATGACACAGAATAGAATAGGAGGGGGTACCCGAGCCAAGGACTACTGAACAATATTATTATATATGTGAAAAATGTGATTAGGGGTCAATGTAGAATTGAGATTTTGGGGGGTTTGGTCTCTAATTTTTATGAAAAGGAAATCAAGGGGAGCGGTCAAAAGATGGGGTTTGGGTCACTTTCCACTCTGTATTCTTCTCCGGGAAACAAAGCTGGGTCTCTTTTGTGTGGTCTGGGGCATACTGTTGTGTCTGTTGGATTTGGATTAAAAGTTAAAAAAGAAAGTAATAATAATAATAGGGTGATGATGATTTCCTAGCTGACTTTAGGTAGTTTCAACTGGCAGAAGAAACCAGAAACCAGAAGAACAAGAGAGAGGTAGGCCTTGGCCCCCCACGTGTGTTGTCATGGTCTCTGGGGAGTAAGGCAGGGAAGTAGTGCCGCTGCCGTGGCCCCCTTCGCTGGTTTTGAGCTCATCAGCTCTGCCGATTGGCATTCTCGATTATAAATTTCAGTAAAACAGGTGGAAAGAGATGCACTTTTTTCTTATGAAAATGATCAAAAGAGATGCCTTTCCTTTTCTTAAAATTTATTTGGAATTCTTTTTTATATTGTTTCGTATAATTTGATGATACATAATGTAATATCGTATTTTAAAGTAACAAGTATATATGATCTTATTCGTTAAATAAATTTATAATATAATTTTTTGAACAAAATGCTAAGTATAATAGATCAACAGTAGGAAAAAGCTATGGCTTAACAACTTATATAAGAGTATAAGACGCTAACAACAATCAGATAATGACATTAGAAGAAAAAAAAATTGTTTCTAAAGATATAATGACCCACCGAAATATGACTTTCTTATGCATAAAACACACAAAAAAGGAGAAATGTTTTAGAAAACGAGCTAGCACAATCGTCGAAAATTGGAAACTAGTTGGTTAGGTTATTTTCCAATTTTTGGCAAATACCAAACCACACAAGCCTAAAATCATGTGGTTGAATGCTCTCCTATATGGATTCACTCATTTAGGGTCAGTTGCACAAAGGATATGCTAGTTTGAAAAGCTAAAAGGTTGTTCTTGAATGACATGTCATTTTGGGGTCTAATATTATTTATAATTTGAAACAAATTGGAAAAATACATTGTTGTATCTATCTATTCGTTTTTTTTATCAAACAAACAACTGAAATGCTACAACGACGACCTCTAATTATAAAGGGGAGACTAATACCGTTAGATTAAATGGTACTGCGTCTATCTCTTTGTATTTAACAAGCCCAGTTGATAATTTTATTTTGGGTAAAATATTGTATAGGTCTTATAGTTTGAAGTCGACATCTGTTTAGTTCTTATGGTTTTATTTTAATCTGAATAATCTTTAAAGTTAGGATTTTTCTTCTAAATAGTTCTTATGGTTTTATTTTAATCTGAATAGTCTTTAAAGTTAGAATTTTTCATCCAAATAGTTCTTATGGTTTTATTTTAATCTGAATAGTCTTTAAGTCATGATTTTTCATCTAAATAGTCATTCTAACAATTTTCTCAATTGAATCTCAGTTAAAGGCCATAAGAAGTATTTGGATCATGACTTTAAAGATTATTCAGATTAAAATAAAACCATAAAGACTATTTAGATAAAAAAAATTTGACTTTAAGAACTATTCAGATTAAAATAAAACCATAAGGACGAAACATATGTCGACTTCAAACCATAAAAACAAAACAAGTTTCAATTATTTTATTTTTATTATTTTCTATTGAGATCACACAATTTCCTTAAAAGTTTTTTAAGCATAAGGGAAATGAATCATGTCACAACGCCTTTAATTTGGCCACTAAGAATAAATTGAGATTCACTCTAGTCAGCATCAGCAAGAGTTGTTATACACCTAACTTCTTACCACCTCGAGCACATAACGTCTTACAACTAAGCAGATTCACTTTGGGGCTCTCATCGCTTAGTTTAGTGTTGGTCAAATAGCCAAAGATTGCTTAAAAGAAAGGGTGTTCAACACTGTTGAGTCGTCAGTCGTATAACAAATACCAACTTTTCTCTCCAAGCGGAAAGCTGCAGATTCTTTAGAATGGAAGGAAGCAGTCGATCACAATCACCATTAATTGTCTATGCTTACTTTTGTTTTCTTTCCTTTCCTTGGGCCAATGCTTGTTTTTGTTTTCAAGGGCCAATGCTAAGCATAAACATACTAATTAACAAAACAAATGGGGGACATGCATTTGATACTAAATAAGTGTCGAAATGCTTGGCTTGTTAAATATAGGAATCCCCAATATAATGAAAGTTGGAGCAAGCTCTGTTGGAAAGTGTGGCTCACCGAAGACAACATGTTTGTTGTTGAAGCACTTGTGCTTCAGTTCAGACCTCAAGTTCCTTAGGAACAGTAACCCGTTCATGACGTCAGCACACAAAATAGTATATAGTTAAACTAGGATGTATGCCTGCGCGTTGCAGCGGGTTGTGTAATAGATATGCGCCTATTTTTAAAGTAAGCTTCCTAATAATATCACTACACTATCATTTCATTGTTACACTACACAACTAAAAGAAACCCCCAATGTCATATTATAGAACTGGACTCGCACCTCTTCTCTTCCCGTGCGCTGCTGCGGTCTTTTATTTCGAGCTAATGACTTTTACATAAGTTCCTTACTGTTTCAAATATTAGATAGTTTTCTGTCAGTGTTGATCTGGATGCTGTTGGCTGGCACTGAAAAACTGGGTAGCAAGATAAGGAAACAGTAATGTATCATTAAACAATGAAATTCAAAGGATGGCAATATTTAGAACAGTAACATACGAAATTTAAGAATTAATGGCAAATAAAAGAGGGATGCTGCTATTGCAAAAAGTTTAAGATACATAGTTGGGGATACAGAGATGCTATGCGTCATGGATTTGGTGAAGGTACGATTTAAAGTTCCCTACTGATTTTAGAGTTACTTTGATAATAACCAAGTTCCAACAACTATTTGTAGCTCTTGCTTGTACATATAAGCAGACATGCATGCATATATAACAGTAAATCACAATTCTCTTACAAATTCATAATCAGATGAAATATAACAACTGCAATATAAAATAAGATTAACAAAGTATATTCATAGCTCTTCATTAACGTAAAGTATTAAAAGGTAATTAGATGTTGAGTTCATAACTAAGCCGGATGTGCAATAGAGTTAAAGATAAGCATGTGTACTGGATCTAGTATTTATGACCATTCTATTAATGACCTGTTCGTTTGGGACAGATGAGAGTCGATTGATGACTTTAAACATGAAGCATCAGGTGAACTTACTCGGTAAATTTAACTTATCAATCTGCTCCTTCAGGGTCTCGAGATCCTTCTCCAAGATCTCCATCTCTCTCACCTTCCTTCTTTCTTGTCCTGTTAACAAATAACATAAAGTCAGAAGTGTACGATAGAGATATTATAATCAAGAACAACATAGAGTTGTAAGGCGGTTCGACGAAAAATAGTATATAGTTAAATTTCCTGCCATATTTGTAAGATGGAGAGTAAGAGACAAAAACAAAATCGTTGTGAACAGAAGACAAAGTCCCTGAACTCATATTCTCTATAGAAACAGTACAAAGGTGATGCATGCTAATTCACACCTTTCATACACACAATGGTAAATTTGCTAAAGTTGTATCTGCATTAATTCAAAGTAGTACAGTATCTCACATCCTTTTGCAGTCCAATTGCAGGTGTGAAAAAGAACTTACATTCATGTAAATAAATGACATATAAGGTATATCATAGACCAAATTGAGTCATAACATTGAAACTGCTAATATGGAGGTTTGGATATTATTAACAACTATGATATAAGAAAACGCAAGAAGTGGATTGCCGTTGGGAATGATATTAACAATGTTAGGAAAAACCAAAAAGGACCAAATGTTCAGAGATTGATCATTTTAATCTATTTGCTGAGATAATCCAATAGGTTAATTACCTAAGCGGTTTTGCTGCCTCAATAAGATCAGTACGCCTTTCCCTATTGACAAATAAAATCAGGCAGTCAGCTACTGTCATTCCTACTGTCGAAATTTGCAGGCACATTTCTTTCTTCTGTAGGCTTACCAACTACAAATGATTAATTGGTAATAGGTTGGTAGGAAGATAGAAGATGTGGATACTCATACTCAGAAGTTCAAAATTTAGGATCTAGAAAATTTACCTTTGCAATTGTGAAACTTTTTGAAGGATCAGAATTTTTTTTTCTTCTGTTATTTTCTAAACCCTGCAAACAAATATTAAAGAATATAGTGGATTTAAGTGTTCAGCCAACGTTATTCAACCCAATAAAAGTCCACCAAAGTGACCGTTACAAAACGGAGGACCAAAAATACTTAATTTGCAGCAAACTTTCTATAAAATTGGGTATGATTTCACCTAGTCTCCTGAAAATAAACCATCAAAATATGACCTAACAGAGTTTGAAAGTTAATCATAGATTATTAACATGCCTATAACTAAAGGATTTGGGATACAAAAAAACATATCTAGAAACACAAAATCTTCCAGAATTTGAAAATATCCCTAGCTCAACTACCTCCACTACTAACTCAACTACCTATTCAACTGTTCAGAGTGCTTGTCTGACAAAGCTCAAATCAAAGCATATAGGATGGAACCTTATTCAAAAAATAAAAGTATATATTCACACTTCCTCAAAGTCTGAAAAAGTATATAACTATACATGCCATTTGAGAATATGGTTTTTCCAAAAAACCTATCTAGCACTAAATCTTCAATGCAGTTGAATTTTTCCAAAAATAAAAAATAAGCAGGTGAAGAACAAAATTACCTATATTGAGTTTTCCTCTGGATACATTAACAATTTGGTATCTGGTACAGAACATGGAGTTAAATTAGATTCAGAAACCATACCACACAGTAAAACGTGTAGTTAAGCAACCCAGAGCGCTAATTTATACAGTGAAAGGTAGTACCTTCCTTTGCTTATTCCATCTTCAATTTAATCTTTGCTGAGACCTAAGAGCACATGAGTGTTTACAGAAGTCCTTCTAGAAAATTGATTACTTCTAAGACGTGAAAAGCATTGCATATTAAACCATGATACACAAAAGCCAATAACATGAACTTTCAATCCATTAGATGTAACTGGAAAAATAAAATCACTTGAATTGAAAATGTATTACGCATATCCATCTTCTTCTTTCCCAGCTCCAAATCCAAATACCCAGCTTCAATTATGTTATAACACCAGTCACAATATAATTCACACACACACACACACAGATATATATATATATATATATATATATATGACACTTTCACTGTACAAATAATGATTCATAGGAAAATCTCTTGCACTCCTCTAAGCCTATTAGTGGCAGGTCAATAGATCTCATGTCAAAAGATTGAAATGATTTTCAACAGCTAAATTTACCAATTGAGAACAAAGAACTATGATTTTTTTTTTCTTTACCAAGAGTGATAAAATGTAAACAAATCGAGTAGACATGCAAGCAACAAACGAATTGAAAATCAATCATCCAGAGAAAGAAAGAGGCAATACCTTTTGTTAGCCTCATGAAACTCTCCCCTCTAAGAACAATACCAAATCTGAAAACAAAAACAAACTACAAGTCAGGAATTCGAAACTCAATTACCCATTGATAACAGTTGAGGAAAAAGCGAATTGAAGTGTTGAGGAACACCAATTGGATGTTATCTTCTAGCCCAACACCATGATATTGGTCTCAGGAAGAAGAGCGAAAGACGGAGACGGAGAGAGCAGAGAGTGGCGAGTGCAGGGGCCGTGAACCCCAAGTTAAGCGCACGCGCTATCTGTGCCTTTATTTATACGTGGGTGTTTTGGTAAATTTGTTTCATAGCACTCGGTTATGATGAACGACAATATCAGGCAGCGTTAGAGATATCTGTGTAGCGAGTATCGTTTCAGTGTTTGTGTTCCATGACCAAAGAAGATTTCAGCTTCCCCACAGTACATAAATGCAGTAGTACTAGAAGCATCGATCTCCCCGCACAGATTCATGCCATGAAGATGAAGAAGATCACTCTACTCTTGTGGAGGATTGTAACCAGAGGAAGAACTTTGCATGTGTTGAGGGGGTTGCTGATGATCAGATAATAGTTCGTACTCGTGGTCATGATCAGGACGACAAAATGGACATGCTGTGGGGGATTTCAATGAAAAATTGTATCCGGCAAGGTCAACGACATTGGAGTACAACTACGTGTCCGGCGACATGCTGCAATTGGGTTGTGTAGGTCTTGCTGCTTTCAACTTGTCCAAATCTAATGCCGCTACACCTGGTGCTGGTAGTGCTATTACAAAGACAGGTATGGTCCTGATCGTCAGTCTTGAAAAGGCTATTCTTCCTCCACAACTCCCATCATCACAACCTCAACAAACCTGCAAAACGGTGATCACATCTACCTCTCACTCTGTCATCATATATTCTATATATTTGTGCCTTGTATATTTTCTGTTTCAGAACCATAGCATTTGAAGTTGTAAAAATGGAGAATCAATAATCATAATGTATTAGCTAAAATTGTATACACTACCAATTACTGAGAATTTTTATATAGTACATGCTTTCTCGCTTATCCGAATATATAGTACATGGTAGAATGACTCGTTACAAAAACAACATAACCTCAATAACCAATTCCTGTGTAGGAGAAAAGGGATAGGGGTGATAAGGATCAAATCAGAACAAAAGGCAACATAGAGAACTATGATTGGGATACAGTGGTAGTTGTGCTATGGTATTGGCTACTTCACTTGCATCCTGGAGGACAATGAATGAAAAAATGGGATGAATACAACAGAGTTAAGGTTCTTCTCGAAATAGGTACGTCTCGGTGGTAGAAGCAACTGCAGCGATGATACATAGAAGGTCAGCAACAACAGAATTACGACCACAAAATCCCCATGTTTAGCACATTGAAGGTCAGCAATCTGCTACACTGGCCAAACACCGGCCATAGAATAGAACTCAGCAAAGGCAAATCTTGAAGACATTCTACTCGGTAGCTCTTTGCCTAGTACTCGACTTCTCTTCCGACCTGTGGCGAAACAACTTAGCTATGGCTCTTCTCTCACAATCCTGCAATATTGGGGAACAAACAAAATTGTTGAATGCAGTTCATGATTCAAAACAGTATTATGCACGGACTATCCATGTGAATGTATAAACTTGGTTAACCATGAACAGCCATTCCACCTTACAACCTGAATTAAATCGACACAACTTTTTTCACAAGATTTGATTTACCACCTCAGCATCATGTACAGATTAAAGGTCCTTATCCATTAGGAACCAACCACTATTCCTACTATTCATTCCTTGTTGAGGAGCTGTAGTTCCTACAGTAGGTTTACTTGAGTCTAATTTCTCCACTTAGTTCCCATTTATATGCTGTAAGAATGATTCCACAGAGATTCTCACCTTGAACATATTAAGACGAAAAGGTTTTTCAGGATTCATCCTTCTTAATTTCTGGTATGTATAGGCAAAACTTAGCTGATCCCGAGGAGTAAACCGCTCAACCTCATTGAACCAAAGACAGGAAAACAAATTTGACATTGGAGTGTGTGCCCTGATGATAAAAGAACCTTCTGGTACATCTGCAGATGTGAGAAAAAAAAATCTATATAAGACTGTTGCATCCATGGTTTATAATGAAAATGTACTCTTTAAAAAATTCCCACTGCTTTGTCCAAAAAACAAAAGTTCATACTGCTGGGAAGAAGCTTGTTCGGATCCAATGCGTTAAATCTTGTAAGACCATCATCCTTGTAAAATGCAAACTGTTCATCTATGATGGTATGGTTATACTTGTTCAATTTTTTATTCTGGGCAACCTCTTCCCATACACAGTGTCGATCGTAGTGATTCGAAATTGCATACTCATGACCTTTTCGCCACAAAAAGTACTCCAATATGAGTAAGGGGTCAAGTTGAAGACGCAACTTGCTGTCCAACCAAATTGAATACCTGAAGGTTTTGCAGTATTTTAGAATAGAGCTTGTTTGTGTTAAAAATCAATCAAAGAAATAGACAAGTCCCATTATAGTAATATGCTTCTGTGGAAAACACACAAAGCTAACATGTGATTCAAACAGAACATGGCACTACAAACTCATATATGCATCTAGCTGGTACTCTATAAGAAAAAAAAAAAATCAAAGCACTAACAGGGTCGAAAATAAGAGTATTTGAATAGAAGATAAACTCACATAACACAGAGTTAAGATATACCAAGGCTGTAAAGAAAATTCTCGTCCATCTTCTACTACTATGGTGCTTAAAGATTAAAAGTGTAAGACAATAGGGAAATTTAAAAAAAAAAAAAAAATTAAAAGGCTGATTTTGACTACTCAATACTAACGAGTCCAACAGGCTATGCTGGGGGAGAGTTTGACCCAAGAGCAGCAAGTTTTTGTTTTGTTCCACAATGAAATAAGCAATTAACAAAATGATTCTCAAGCACTATATATAAAGTGTACGACAAGGTCAAGCAGAAACCAGACCATGTTTGTGCACATCACAAGCTTTGCTTTCATCCACAGAAATGTCAAATTAAATTAGATAACGCATGACAGAGCTACAGCTGCTAAAGTAAAGAATAATCTCTTAAAAAGCATGCTACTAAGAAATTGAGAAATCCTCACAAATTGTTCCCATCATTGATAGTGTCATTCCAAATGAAATTAAATATTTGAGCTGGAGAATTTTGGTGCCTCCGACAAAGAGAGAGAGGCTACCAAATTACCAGTTCACCTCCAGGAAATTTCTAACGGGACTCAAATAACTTTCAGTGGAACCTTAGAAAATCTGAAAAAGCTTGTTGCAGTAGTCATATTATATCAAACAGGGACACAACAATAAGATCAAAATGAAGTAAACGTTCTCACAAGATAAATAACAAACCAACTACCTGAGCAACTGCATTTAACTCGAACTATTTCTCTGTGGTCTGAATGAGACTTTTTCTTTTTACTGCAATTCGAACTTAAATTTGAGATTCGTTTTTGCTATTCCGTAGTTAGCTAGCAGGGCTCATGTTTGACATCAGTAACAAGCTATTGTATCAAATTAAGGTCAAGTATTAAAATTCTGTACTTTAAGGTGGGTTCATGTTTGATATATGTAACGAGCAGTATACAAGGGGGATAAAACTAAGATCCAAGATTTTAAGTGCTTGAGCCACTTTTGCTCCGGCAGAAACAGGAGCACTTGAAATTCATGTAAAAGAAAATTATAAATTGTGTCAGGGTCTAGCTCTAGAAGATCTTAGAGGTTTGGTACCTTATTTGTCCAGGTTCTTAGTAAGTCCAATACGTGCTTGAGAGATAATTATGATGGTGGGAACCCACATACATCCTACTATTAAAAGATATACTCCAATCACTAAAATTTGAAATTTTGAGTAAAGATTCAAGTTCTTTTGAACTCACTCTCTCTCTACCATGTTCTTTAAAATTTTGGATAGCTAGCTTACAATTCTAATCTATCAGCCAAAAAAACCACTCAAAAAGACACCCAAATATCCTTCACATCACTACATATATGGGTACCTAAATGATGCATAATCTAATATACACTTTTAGCACACATATTGTTCTAAAATCAGTTGAAAATGAATACGTGCTCCAGTTAGCATTCCTACAAGCTTTAAACTATGCTACTAAGTATATTATCTGCCTAGAAGGCCAAAATTCAGTACATGTTACTATTCCTACTCACCTTGCAGAAGGAAAAAGCCTGTGAGGCAAAAACTTTGGTATCTTTCCCACTCTCCGCATATCAGCATATGGAAGGTTCTTCACCACAACAATCTTCCACAAACCAATAAAACCCATTCTATCTAGAGTTTGCCCTTCTGAAGAAAGGGTAGGCAAAGTAACCTCGTCGATGAACATAACAAAGCAAACATTCTTCCTTGAAAAACGAGAGACCTGAAATTAAGAAAACATCAATTTAATCACCATTTAATTTATTTTTTGGGCTATCTGATATAGATAGATAGACAAAACAAAGAAGACATTAACTAAATAAGGTATCCAGAGTATATTTTTTGGGAAGTAAAGAGAGTATATTTATTTTTGGGCTATCTGACAGGACAAATCTTCATTTGTGCAATAGATAGACAAAAGAAAGAAGTCATTAACTATATAAGGTATCCAGAGTTCATTCAAAGAAATATACTCTCTTTACTTCCCACAGTTACAAAAATTCGACTTTGGGCATCTTAAAGACCTACAGCCTTTCATCTACATAATCACAATGATTATTGAGAAGAGGTATCCTAGCATTTCGCGGTTTTAAAAATCAAGTACTTTCATAGGACTGATAAAAGCTTCAGACCTTTGCAGGCCAAAAGTGTCATTTTCTGTTTATATAAAAGTACATATTGATAGACTTTGGTCTTAGCGTTGACTTAACTTAACGTTTATGTAATAACTCAAAGAGTAAATCCAATGGTTGGATAATTCTAAACAATTGCATTACCACTCCATCTATTTTACTTTAATTCTCTTCTTTAGCAAGTTGCTGATAAAGAACACAAGTGGAAGACCACTAGGGTTTATCCAAGGCCTTGTACACAGTTCCAAGAGCCAATTTGGCGTGCTGCAGAAAGTGATGATATGATTACGATTTACTACTTGATTTCTGTAGGATTTATCCTGGTTTTGGGATTTCATTAGGGTAATTATTTTATTCCAGTTGTTCTAAAACTAGCTTGGCCTCTTTAAATATAGAGGCCTTGTAATTTTTTGCATTTGCATGACGTAATGTAACCCTAGGGCCTCGTTTGGTTCACAGATTGGAAAGGGAAAGTTGTTCATGTTTGGCACACCTATAAAGAAAGGAAAGACTTTACTGCTATTAGGGAATAGATGGGAAATTGGATCCTCCCACATACCATGAGATTCAATTTCCTTCATACTTACCCAACATTGATTGCATCTTTTAAATATTATTTTAATGGATGTTATTACCAAATTATCCACAAAACTTTTGAATCTTAAATATTTTATATTTTAATACAAAGGATATAATTGGTTACTTAATATTACTTGCTTTCCTATCCATGCATAAACCAAACATTGGAAGGGAAAGTAAAATATAGTTACTTTCCCGACATTCCCAAACACCTCGTAGGGAAACTAGTGGGAAATTTACTTTCCCATGTACATAGGAAAGACCAAGGAACCAATTTCCTTCATACTTACCCAACATTAATTGCATCTTTTAAATATTATTTTAATGGATGTTATTACCAAATTATCCACAAAACTTTTGAATCTTAAATATTTTATATTTTAATAAAAAGGATATAATTGGTTACTTAATATTACTTGCTTTCCTATCCATGCATAAACCAAACATTGGAAGGGAAAGTAAAATATAGTTACTTTCCCGACGATCCCAAACACCTCGTAGGGAAACTAGTGGGAAATTTACTTTCCCATGTACATAGGAAAGACCAAGGAACCAATTTCCTTCATACTTACCCAACATTAATTGCATCTTTTAAATATTATTTTAATGGATGTTATTACCAAAATTATTCACAAAACTTTTGAATCTTAAATATTTTATATTTTAATACAAAGGATATAATTGGTTACTTAATATTACTTGCTTTCCTATCCATGCATAAACCAAACATTGGAAGGGAAAGTAAAATATAGTTACTTTCCCGACGTTCCCAAACACCTCGTAGGGAAACTAGTGGGAAATTTACTTTCCCATGTACATAGGAAAGACCAAGGAACCAATTTCCTTTCCATCAACCAAACGAGGCCTAGGTGTGATGCTAGAACCTTAACAGCCTGACAGTCCCCAAATATGTACAGAGATAACCTTGTTCTTCAGGTTTTCCTCTACCTATCATGCATCATTGACCCATTCAAACATGAAAAGATGGGATCATCAGTGTAAACAGATGTTGGAAACTTGACAATCATAAGATTTTTCATATTTCTGATAAGAAAGATGATTTGAAAACTGGCTTGAAAGAAATTATATTACAATAAGCTCTACGCCTCTACCACATGAAAGAGAATTTCCTTACCGTTTTACCGTAAGGCGTTCTCAAGCGATCTGAATTCCCAAAGATGCAAGAGATAACAGCAATATGACATCTGCTGATATAATTTGTGTCATCTTCCACCAAGTCAAATCCAGTGCTTGGAGATCCTTTAGGACCTTTGACAAAGCCACAGTTAATCTTTTGATCGCGTGCCAAAAATGAACTTTCCCGTTCTTGCAAATTTTGATGCCCCGCAAATCTAGGTTTCCATTGCTCTTGTCCTTCGGGCTTGTCTTCTATTTCAGTATACTGCAGGGAAAATCTCGCAAACTTTCTACTTTCCAAAGGCTCTATAAGCTGTGCAGTGGAGTTTAAGAACTTCATCTCACAAGAACCTGCAGATTTATTAAATAATGTTCAAGCACACTACAATAGTAAGAAGTAACAGCCTCTATCAAAGTAGCAAGAAAGACATGCCAAAACTCATACATGATATATAAGATCATATGTAGGAATATCCTTCATACCCAAGCCAGACCAACCAAATTAATTCATCTTCTCCAACCAGTGACGGGCTACTCAAAATCATCTACTCCTACAGACTAATTCTAAGATTTATACAAGTAATTAAAGCGGCAGACACAACACCTAAAATTTGTTCTTTCAGAAAGAGATGCTGAAACAGATAACATATTCACCTAAAATACTATGACATCACAACAGAAAACCAATATACATATACAACATCATCACGCACTCTCTGTTTGGATCTTCCCATTGATTCCTAGCGTACGTAGGACCTTTGGCACTAAGTTTATAGTTTGTAATCAGGAATTTGTTAACGTAAAATCAACATACAAGTTCCTTTGAAATTAACTAAGTTGTTCGGCACTACACTAATCACTGGTTGGGAACACATCAAGAACGTGGAAGTATATAGCCTTGGTTGTTTTGAGTCTTTTTACTTTTTTCCTCCAAGTAACAGGAAAAAGAAAAAGTAAGGAAAAAATGGGGCTGTGGAGAGGCCGCTCACCAAATATTACCAACTTGCAATATGAATCAACTTTGTCTGTCGTAGAAACTTCTATTCTATATTGTAATAATGTTGTGAATGAGCAGAAAAATGTCACACATTTGCAGCAATTGATGGATAAGGATATTTTACCAGAAAACTTACGGCGCTTTGCTTTCCTTTTTGAATCTGAGCGCGACCTTTTTGAAGGATGCCTAGAATTTGTGTCAACTTGATCAAGGTTGCGAGAGTTGTGAGTGGGGACCTTGTTGGAAACATTTTCATAATTGATTCCAGTATGAGGAAGAGCTTGATCTTGGTGAGCATTAGTATCATCATATTCATCCATCTGAGTTTGTTGAGAATCAAGCCCATCATCATACTCATCATCAGCATCAAGTACATGATGTCCCTTTTGGAGATATTCATTGCTAACTTCCACGGGAACATGACTACTATCCTCATTATAGTCTTCATCCCTTCTCCTATCATCTTTATCCCAATACCTGGAGTCTCGGCCATGCGTTACCGAACCCTTGCCAAACCCAAGGACCTTAGAAGTCTGGGTGCGTGTCACATTTGTGAGAAAGTCTGAATCATCTTCCTGAGCATCTTCACCTGCATAGAAAAGCAATCGCTTGATTGATGCTCGAACTCAAACTATGGTAAAAACAGATCCGAATCAAATACCTGAGGAGGAGGAGGAGGAGGAGGAGGGGCTGGTGAGGGAGAGGTAAAAGTAGGCGAGAAGAGTAAGGAGGAGAACCAAGGAGACAAGGACAACAAGGAGAGCAGAGGTGGTGGAGATTCTAACTTGGGATCGACCCGATCGGCGACTCCGACCCGCCGTTCGGATCCCGAGAGCGACGTCGGAGCCGTTGCCACGTAGTAATCCGAGCCTCTCCATCCCTGACTGTCTGTACTGACCCATTCTCGCATTGTATCGTTACAGCCCCTCCTCCCTTCAGTCCTCCTACTCCTAGCAACTTGTATTTTTTTGTTTTTTCTGTTTCTTTTTCTTTTTACTAGGTGAGAGACAACTTTACCTTGGAAATCAACAGTGAGTGAAAATTATATGAAAAATGGCCGTGACGCTATCCCCTTTCTTCCTTCCCAAAACAATTACACACCTTTCCGGTCTACATGGAAACAAGCAATCTCACAACAAAAAATCAAGTCACCTACATAAATGGCCATTTTAAAGTCATGTGTACATCAATTTAAAGTCTCAATGGCATTTCAGTCCCACCTCCAACCCTGGAAATGAACATGTGAATCACATGTCACTAAATGCATGCCATCTCAAACTACTCATTTGTTGACATGCCATCTCAAACTTTCAGTGACATTTTCGCTAGCAGGATGTCTGGTCTGGTGCAATTCCCCAGCTCCCACCCATCTTGAGTGTCCAGCATCAGCTCGAATGGTGGGAGCGGTTTGATCTGAACCAAGAGGCCTCTCAGGCATTATGCGGTCCATTGCTCCCTCTACTGCGTATGTCCTTGTCAATCCCTTCAATATTACGACTCTGTGAGATCTTCACCAATATCCAAATCATCATCTACCTTCGACTGTGGATCCCACCCTAATCATCTGGTTATGCTTCCCCTACAGCGGGCAAAGGGGGAGGCCTTTGCACTTCCTCACGAAGTCATTCCGTGCAAAACACTTCAAGAAAGTTATTAACGCAACCACAGTTGTAAACATTGATCCTGTTGTCTGCTCTGTTCTGCAAAAAATAGAAATGGTATCACTGTATCAGTAGCATGAAAGAAATGTGTATGGTATAACAAAAAAAGGGTCAAAGCAATGATTGAACTATTAAAACTGTTAACCAAGGGCTCATTATACTTTTCATACACCCAAGGGCTCATTAGCAAACTGTAAATTTGCATTGTACAATGGGGAATGGATCTCTTCTCAGGGGGTCATACAATTTGCAAGACAATGGATAGTTGGATACCTCCACTAAACACAACCTAAATTAACTGCAGTCCTGCTTTGCATAACTTCAATCATATCCCAAAAGACTAAAAAAATTTAAAGTTGACACTCCTTGGCACATTTTCATCGTTGCTCAAGACATTAAACTTCTTGCTGGCCATTTTCAAAATGTGGAATTTTAACATGTTTAGCGTGAGACAAATTTTCTTGCGGATGCACTTGCTAACCTTAGCCATTCAACAACTGTTGGTGGTTGGACTTAGAGCTTACATTGATCTACTTCGTCAGCTTTTAATTTTGACTTCCATAGCTTATTAGGGTGTGTTTGTGGTTTTACTTTGGAATCGTTATACTTTTTATTCCGCATAGAAAAAAAAAACATAAGGAACCAAAATGTTAAAAAATAATTTCTTACAAAAAAAAAGTTAAATTTTCATGAGAAATGGAAACGGGTCATGCGACCGAGAGGAAGAAGGGTGATTTGAGAGATACTATAACAAGACAAACAAAGGAAGAAATCTACATCTTGTAGTGTTGAAACTTAAAACAAATGCAAAACTATTTCTCTTCGAAATTTCTCATATTTCTCTCAATCTCATACTTAATATGATTTGCCCAGCATTTCGATATTAAGGTTGGTGAAGTATTTTGTGTTCTTGAATTTTACAATTTGATCAGTGCATGAATATGATATTTATTTCCTGATCTTAGTTTTAGACTTGGATTCGAGCACGTGTAGTTTGACGTTAGATCAATGACGTCAAGCCAAAGAACTCAGTCACTGGCGCTTCGAGACCGATCGAACCTGAAACACGAGTCCCCGAAACCGTATTTCTCTCTACAATGTAAAAGCACGAACACCAGAATCTATTGAAGTAAGTGAATCTGCGGCGTATTTCTCTCTCTTTTCTCGACGCTCATTACGATCTTTTTTCTTTTGAAAGTTTGAGGCAATCTTTTTATTTTTTATTCTTGGATGGTATTATTGACATTCCTTTTTTTTGCTATTCATATTTCTTAGTAATCAAAATAAATATTTCTTTCTTTATAATTCAATTTTTGAGTTTGATAAGCCCATTGACCCGTAGTGGAAGAAGATTTGGAGCATGCATATATATTCCCCCTAAGCAGAAAACTTTTCTTTGGGTGATTTTGCATAGAAAATTGTTGACTAATGTCCAGAGAGTGAAGCGTGGTTTTACTAATGTTGCTGCATGTTCTAGTTGCAATGGTGTTGAAGGAAGCTTGTTGCATCTGTTCAGAGATTGCCCTATTGCTCAACTTAACTGCAAGTTCATTACTCATAAAGGAATTAAATGGTGTGATCTATTTGTTGGGCCACGTCTTACATGAAATGAAGCGACCATCTCCGATCCATTGAAATTACACAAGTCATCGCAAGTCTCCGTTGTCTGCGACTATCTCACTCAAGGTCTCTCCCCAACTCCCTCTAACGCTTGTTCGAATTCACAGAGAAAAATGGAGAAATCGGGGTCGCGAGAGCTACGATGTGTGGGGAAATTAGAAATAGAGAGGCCAAAGCCGGTAGGGTTCCTGTGCGGCTCCATCGCTGTTCCCACCGACAAACCCTTTCATACCGCTCTTGTTCCCTCCTCCACCTCCAAGCCTCCCTCCTCCTCCGTTACTACAGCTCCTCCTCGTTATCGCATGCTCCCCACTGAGACTGACCTCAACACCCCTCCCCTTCTCGATACCCCCTTCCATTCCCAACTTGAATTTTCGGAATCAAATCTCGCTCGGAAATCCGAGGCCCTTGCCGTTTCTGGGTTGGTCGACTATGGAGATGAGATTGATGTAATTGCTCCCGCCGACATTCTCAAGCAGATTTTCAAAATGCCATATTCCAAGGCCCGCCTTTCCATTGCCGTTCAGCGAATTGGCCACACGCTTGTTCTTAATGCTGGGTTTGTATATGCCATCATTCTCTCTCTCTCTCTCTCTCTCTCTCTCTCTCTATCGGTTATCACATGTGTTTTTCTTTTTGGGTGCAGGCCTGATGTTGAAGAGGGAGAAAAGTTGATCAGAAGACGTCAAAATTGTGCAGATCAGTCTTTGTTTTTGAATTTCGCCATGCATTCAGTTCGAATGGAAGCTTGTGATTGCCCACCAACTCATCCTGTTACATCACATGACCACTCCAGTGCTTCTGTGGCCCAGGGTGAAGAAACGGAGTACGCACGAGTTAAACAAGATGAATTTCTTTGGGCAAGTAAGAAAGCCGGAAACAGTGCTGTGAAAAAGGCCTCCCAAGTTGGTGGCAAGCCCATGTCTTCAATGCAAGAGTCTGAAAAACATAAACGAGTTGGTGATGATGGGTTTTTACGGGTTTTGTTTTGGCAATTTCACAATTTCCGCATGCTGCTAGGAAGTGACCTGCTTCTGTTCAGTAATGAAAAATATGTTGCAGTTAGCCTCCATCTATGGGACGTTTCCCGAGAGGTGAAAGTGAACTACTTCCTCTTTCTTTTTTTCCTTTTCCCTCCTATTCTTTTGTCATATTAACTTTCTTGTTTATCTGCATCTCATGACAGGTTAAACCTATAACTTGGCTTGAAGCCTGGCTAGACAATGTCATGGCTAGCGTGCCGGAGATGGCCATCTGTTATCATAAAAACGGTGTGGTCCATAGTTACGAGCTTTTGAAAACAGATGATATATTTCTGCTGAAAGGAATATCTGATGATGGCACTCCTGCTTTTCATCCTTATGTGGTACAGCAAAATGGCCTGGCTGTTTTAAGGTTCCTTCAGGAAAACTGCAAGCAAGATCCTGGAGCTTATTGGGTAAGGATGTGATTTATTTATTTGAAATTGGTATTTGTTTCTATTTTTTTTCAACAATCTTTATTGGTGCATTTCCATGAGATTCATCCTTTCTATAATCTTTCAGCTATATAAAAGTGCTGGGGAAAATGACATTCAACTGTTTGATCTTTCTGTTATTCCAAAGAACCATTCTTCTAATGATTGCGATGATAGCTCAAGCTCTCTGCCCTCTCTATTGCATAGACGGAGAAGTGATTCCTTGTATTCATTGGGGACTCTCTTGTATCGAAGTGCTCACAGGCTCTCACTTTCAATGGTGTGTAAGACATTTCTATTGTAGTCTGTACGTACCCTATTCACGTACTTAATTCTTACAAATAATTTTTTGTTTGTTTGAATTGCAGCAGGCTCCAAACAATGTAGCAAAGTGTGCGAAGTTCTTCAGAAAATGTTTGGAACTTCTAGATGAGCCAAATCATCTGGTAGCAGTGCTACTCGATTATTTATTTTGTTTGTTTTTTGCGTCCGGACTTTACTAAAAATGATAACTATAATTACTGCATTGCTGAACAGGTTGTCCGTGCATCTGCCCATGAGCAATTTGCTAGGCTTATTTTGAACAATGATGATGAGCTGGAATTAACATCTGATGTTCTGCCCGCAGAATGTGAGCTTACAGTTTGCAATGCTCAAGAAAAATCTATAGAATTTTTAAATGGTAATTCTGAATCGTTAGTCCATGATAAGTTATTATCTCTAGTTGGAGAGGAAATGTCATGTGAAGATGGACCACGTTTTCAAGATTTAGTAGTAGGTCCATCTGTGAACATGACTCTGGAAGCAAATGCATATCCTCCCAGAAAATTGATAACAGCAGGTGACATGGACTCTGGATATTTGTCAGATTCTGTACCAAGTTTCTCTTGTGATGAAAGATCTACAGTTACCAAATTGCCTCCAACAACCACAGATGTAGTTCAGAGTATTGCTGAACCAATTTCCACAAAACTTGCTGCAATACACCATGTTTCTCAAGCTATTAAATCTCTCAGATGGATGCGGCAACTTCATATTAGGGAACCCAAGTTAACAGGCCAGGATAGTGAAACTCAAGTTGAAACTAGTAGGTCATCTTCATCTGTTGATCTTTCTGTTTGTGCATGCGGTGATGCTGACTGTATCGAAGTTTGTGACATTCGGGAATGGCTTCCCACATCCAAGTTGGACCATAAGTTATGGAAGCTGGTTCTTTTGCTTGGGGAATCTTATTTGGCACTTGGACAAGCTTATTTAGAGGATGACCAGTTACATCAAGCTTTGAAGGTTGTAGAATTAGCATGCTCTGTCTATGGATCCATGCCTCAGCATCTTGAAGATACAAAATTCATTTCTTCAATGAACAGTTGCTGGTCTTCACAGGCAAAAAATAATAATAGAAATAAAAGGACAAGATTATGTATCCGTGAACGGGAATTTTTAAAGAGCTCAAATGGTGATTGTCTTACTTTTGAGCAATTCTCATCCATTTACCTCTTCTGGTCCAAGGCATGGATGTTAGTGGGAGACGTGTATGTTGAGTTCCATAAAGCTAAGGATAGTATCATCTCTGAACTAGAAGAGAGAAAACATTCTACTTCAGAGGTAAAAGTATCATCTGAGGTTGTGAAAGAAGTTAAAAGGCTTAAGAAGAAGCTGGGGCAGCATGTGCAAAACTGCACTTCATGTTCTTTAGTAAACTGCAGCTGTCAAAGTGATAGGGCAAGCAGTGGTAGCAGTGCAAGTAGCAGTAGTGGACCAAGTGGTGATACACGCTCAGTAAGTTATGGCAGGAAATACATTAAAAGACCATATCCTAAGTGTAACACCTCCCCACGTTTGAGAGACCTGGAAGATGACAGTCATTGTTTTGAGTCGACAGCGGTTTCTCGGTGCGATGTTGCTTTGAAAAAAGCTGGGGGAATATTCAAGTACCTTGGAGGTCTGGTAATTGGAGATGTTGAACACAATCTTTCAGCAGCCCTATGCTGTTATGAAGAAGCTAGAAAGGCATTAGGTGGTTTTCCATATAGCTCAGAAGAGCTACAATCTGTAATGAAAAAGAAAGGGTGGGTATGCAATGAATTGGGCCGCAATAGACTCGAGAGGAAAGAACTGAGCAAAGCTGAATCTGCATTTGTAGATGCTATAAAATCATTCAGAGAAGTTTCTGATCATACCAACATCATATTAATAAACTGCAACTTGGGCCATGGAAGACGAGCAGTGGCAGAAGAGGTGGTATCAAAGATTGATGGTCTTAAGATACATTCCACATTTCCTAATGCATATGTTCATGCATTGGAGACTGCAAAATTGGAATATAGCGAATCACTCAAATTTTATGGAGCAGCAAAGGCAGAGCTGAGTGCTTTCGTTGAAGAGGCTGGCTCTGTGTTAAATGATTTGAGGACTGAGGTATGTACACAGTTTGCTCATACATATCTGAGGCTCGGAATGCTCTTGGCAAGAGAAGATATTACAGTGGAAGTTTATGGAACAGGAGTGTTGGAAGACATGCATGCAGGGTCCACTAGTCCTACTGGAAAAAAATCAAGAAAGCATGAAATTTCAGCAAATGATGCCATTAGGAAGGCTTTGTCTGTTTATGAATCATTAGGTGAACTACGGAAACAGGAGGCAGCATATGCTTATTATCAGCTGGCTTGCTACCAAAGGGATTGTTGTTTTAAGTTCTTGGGGCCAGAGCATAACAGAAGCAACTTATCCAATGTTGAAAACAGTATTCTTCAGCGGGTCAAGCAATATGCATCTCTGGCAGACAGGAACTGGCAAAAGGCCATGGGTTTCTATAGCCCAAAAACACATCCTACAATGTACCTAACTATTCTTATAGAGAGATCAGAGCTCTCATTGAGACTTTCAAGCCTCTTACATTCAAATCTGGTATGTTCTTGAACTCTGCACATACATGACTATTTCTGAAAAATATTGAGTTCTTGCTAATTACATTAACCATTTAATCCTTCATGTAGTATAGTCGTTTCTCCAATCTAGACATTTATATTGTAGTTCAAGCCTACTTCTGTTCTTTAGGCCCTTTTATTAACTTATTTGAGTCATACTCTTTCACAAAATGATATTTACATGAAATGGGAATGTACAGCCCTCATTCTGGAACAATTTTCTGCTTTGTCATGTTAGTTCTTAAGTTTCTTGAACCATATCTGCACGGCATGGGAAAATTATATTTTCTCATGTTTCTGCGTTTATAATTCCATTTTCAACTTCAAGGTAGTGCATTAGAGTTTTACTAGTGGTTACAATTTAGTATTCAGTTATATGTTGCACCCGAGGCCTGCTCACATGCGGGATGAAATTTAAGGGACAAAACGGGATACATACATTACAGCCGTTAGATCATGTCTGAACTAATCAAATGGATGAAATAGAAAATCCACTAAAACCCAGTTTTGTTTACACCCTTACCCAATCATATTCCCCATCTTCTTCTTCCCTCGTCTCATCTCAGACTCTCCCATGGCTCATATGAACCTCATGTAGATTCTTCAAAACCCAGAAGCAAACTCTTAAGAAAACACAGAAAATGACATGTCTCACCCTACAACACAAAATGCACAAACTCTTCAATCGACACCAAGCATTATGAACCCTCAAACAGTCTGGACTAGACCCGCCCCAAGATCTTAACTCCGCACTCACCCAATCCTTTAAAACCTTGAACTATGACCCAATTCCTGAAGCTTACAACTTTGTCCACAAAACCCAAACTAAACCTCCCAACTAACCCAGATCCCATCTGTTCTTGACCGCCTTGAATCCATCAAAAAAGTACACCCACCCGAATCAATTTTTGCCAGTCTGATCATATTCTACTGCGGTGCCAATCTAATTGGGGATGCCATTGAGTTTTTTACAGGATTCTCAAGTTCGGGTGTGACCCTTCTTAGGTGTCACTCAATTCAGGATCCCAAAGGGGTTTTGTGCATATCAGTTTTTTATCAAAGGTTTTTTGCATGGAGGATCCTCAAGAAAGAGGTGTTGTCGTCTTCATTGGTAGACATTTTCTCAAGAAAGAGGATTTTGCCATTCATATGATGGTGTGAATTGAGAGTCTTAAACGAGGGAGAAGAAGATGGGAATAAGATTGGGTAAGGAAGTAAACAAAACTGGGTTTTAGTGGATTTTCTATTCTATCCATTTGATCAGTTCAATCATGATCTAACGGCAGTGATGCATGTGTCCCGTTTTGTCCCTTAAATTCCATCCCGCATGTGAGCAGGCCTTTGTCGCACCCCATCTAGAAGTGTACAGTATCATAAGATATAAAGTATTTGTGTCAAGAAAATAACATGCAGTTATTCCTTTTATGATTTTTATTTATACGTCAAGATGATTTTTATTTATACGTATCATAAGATATAAATTATTTGTGTCAAGAAAATAACATGCAGTTACTGGTCAACTGAGTAATGTGATCGTATATATTGATCCATATATTACTGTATCTATCTGACGGACTATACATCTATCTATCAGTAAGTTATCAGTTTTGAAAACTGAGATTAATTAGCTCTTTACTGAAATTAACAGTAAACAAGTCTTCACTCATTTTTTTCTTTTTCTTTTTTTCTTTTTTTTCATGTGGTGGTTTATTATACAGTATTGAATTCTGTTAGTATGTACACTAGTGTGAAGTTTTTAGTTAAATAGGTTACTAGGAAACATGCGTATGGATATTTGTGCATTGAGGTTTTTTGGAATTTGTGCTAAGTTTAGGGATTTTAATGGGAGATAATTAGGGATTTGATTACGGCTTGTATTTTAATGGGAGAGAATTAGGGATTTGATTACGGCTTGTTGCAGTATCAGGTTAGGAAGTGGGGAAAGGGGTGTTTGGTTTGGGAAGAGAGATCACCTTTTTTCTTTTCCATCGTTTGTATAAATGATCTCAGTCCTTCTTTTTGGCGGGGATAGTGTATCAACTCTTGTGTCACCTGAGTTACATTCCGGGGTTTGAAGCACCCTTAACAACCTGGAAGTCGAGGAAACAATTTCTTTCTCAACTGTAGTTGAGAGTGTAGTGCTTGTTCGATCTGGGTCAGTTGGGAGAAGGTGGTTGTTACTCTTTTGGGAATGTTATTTGTGTTGATCTTGTCCGAAATAATTGATGGACTACCCCACTCTTGCTCTGTTTACTCACTCTCTCGTGTAAATTTGGAAGGCTGGAGTACCTCCCAAGGGAATCACCATGTGGGGTTGGCATTCATTTCTCTTTGGAGGTCCTCTGCTATGATTTAGAGGAGAAGGTTTTCGCTTTTTGCAAAGCTGGAGAGGAGAGTGGGAATGACCTGTTTTTCCTTGTTAAATTGCTTTAGCTTTCTTGAAAGGCTGTTTCAGGAGACTATTGTGTGGGGTGGCCCTTTTGAATGAAAGAAAAAGAGTATCAGTGGGGATAAGAAAGGAACGGTGTTGGGAAGTTGTTCCATGGTGGCTATTTTTTGGTTTAGGATATTTCAAAAAAAAGAAAAAGAAACAACAATTTCAAAGATTTGAGGGAAGAATATTTCAAGAACTTCTGTGATACATTTGTCTGTCCTGGGCATCAATTTCCTTGTAATTGAGGGTTGGTCCTTTTTATTGCATTTTCTTAAATTGAAATGCTGTTGTTGGTTAGTGTCTTTGTTCATTGTTGGCTTTGTTGGTGCTTCTTAAGCTTTTCGTTTATATTACTGGAACTTTCATCCACTGCTCTGTACATTTCTATACTATTGTGAACTTTTTCCTATCTAAAAGATCAAAATGAAAATAAAAAGGATTTGATTAGTCAATTGAATGTGAAGCCTTTGCTATAAACTTGTAATACATTCTTTAAAGAACTCTTCATATACATTTGAACACCATTATAACTTTTCCATCGCATGATGTCTTTTGTTGTAATACATTCTTTAAGGAGAACTCTGCACATACATTTGAACACCATTGTAACTTTTACATCGCATGATGTCCTTTCCATAAAACTGCATGTGGTTGCCCTTATACAACTCTTATGATCATTACAATAGATGAGGAAATTATGTCATAACATAATTCGAGAACTGCTCGTGTACATACCATCTATCTATAAGTTTAAGTGATCTTTATGCCTTTTTAAACAATTATTCATTCGTTTTGATGACTCATTTGCTTACTATCCTGTTTATCTTCATGGGTAATGATAATGAGCTTACTGGTAATTTTATTTTAGTTGGAAGTTATATGATTTGATAATATGTGGGGAAAATGATTGTACTATGGCTATTAGTCTTTTCAGGGCAAAATTTTGTGAGAAAATGTGGGCAAAAATTGGGTTTTAAAGGAGAAAAGTAAGCAGTTAATTTGGGGATGCAATGGACTGAAACAACCGGATGTTAACCTATTTCAGGTGTACTTGGTAAACTGTTTATGTTGTCCGGTATCAAGTAAGCTATTAACGTTTTCATTTGCCTGTGTCATTTTTTTATTTTCCAGATGCTGGAATCAGCTGTGTCTTGTTTGCTTGAAGGACGGTATGTGTCGTCAGAAACAGATTCAAACTTTTTGAAAAGTGTCGACTATGAGGTACATGCCAAATTTTGGAATCAGTTGCAGATGGTTTTGAAGAAGATGCTGGCGGTGACACTTTCAGCAGGTGGCAACAAATTTTCTGTTTCTCAGCCTCGGCAACTGCAGACTATATCCAACAGATCTGGGGATGCTGAAAAGCTCAGGAAGCTTTACAAAATATCTCTCAAGTGCACGGAGTTGAGTCAGTTGGGTGCTATGCACACCTTGTGGACCTCTTAAGGTGGGAACTAATTCATAATTACAATATATTAAAGTAGAAGCAGAGCTATGCACACCTTGGTTCATTTACTGTTCATCAGGTTCCGCAAATGAGCTTTTCTCCTTCTTTCATGTTTATTACGGAACTGCCATGGTTATCTCTACCTAGCTAGCTTGCCTCATCTGAACAACCCAAGATGTTATCCATCCATTCCAGAAAATCACTGACTTCGTTGTCATCCAAAGTTTCAGTAATATCCTTTGTTTACATAGCTTGAATGGTCTTGACGTGTTTGAAACCCAGAGCCGGAAAAGTTTTAGGGCTTGACACAGTGTAAAGGTGCTGGGAGAAGATGATGTGTGCACAAAAGATGGGAGGGTTGAACCCATTGCAGAAGATGATTATGTAACACCAAAGATTGGACAGTGGATTACATAGGAAACTCAGCACAAAAAAGTCACAGGAACATGGCACGCTTATCTTTTTAACTCGGGTACTGTTATGTTAAGATTTCAAAATTAGATGTAGTTGACATAAACCACATCCAGATGTGAGATGTGCATGATTTGATTGCTGGGTTTGATTTTTGAATAGGTAATGAGCTCAAATCTGGTCATTTATTTCAAGCAACATCTGCAACAGAGTAACTAAAAGCAACTCAGCTAGGAAAATTCTTGGCTGATGTCTCTATTTGAGATGACGTGATACTAGAAAAATCAGAACGTCTTTTTGTAAGTATTTTTATGTTTGCTGTAGTAAGATATCAGTTTATCATTCCTGCAGTATGTTGATTTGAGATATCTGATTGAACATCTCCACATTTACTTTAGCAGTAGGGTAGCATGGCTAAAGATCTAATATCTCTGCATTTACTGATAAATTATAGGCATATAACAAACCTGCAACCACTTGCTTGGGAAAACAAGTGAGAGGATTTGACATCAAAAAGAGAGAGGTAAAATTAGGGGTACATGTATTAGAAATTTAACATTTTAAGCTGCAAAGCTTTACTTGAAATAATGGGTGATTATTATAAGTTGTCAATTGATTAAAGTTTCCCTTGCAGAGACTCTTCTATTCTTTGTGTTGGATATTTGAATAGGAAAGTTATTCTTATATTAACGGTTTACTCTACTTTCAGTTTGATCTGATGCGCAAGGCGCAATGACTCCAAAAGGATCTTAATCAAATTATAGGAACTGTGAATACCTTATACTCCAAAGGGTTTGAGCTATGTTTTGACAGGTGAACTATCAGTTAGCCTCTTCCAATTTGATTTTGATCTGTTTTCTTTTATATACAGTATATACCTTTTCCCTTTTTTTTTTTTTTTTAATTTGGTTTGGCTGCATACATGTGTATGTGCACCAATTTCATTGACATTTGATAAGAATATATTTTGGTCCTGATTAGTTTCAAATGGAAATTACTGCCTCTTAGTATGTTTAATCATGCGAGGGATTTAATAGAATAATTGTTGCTGGGAAGAACTTTACCTGCTAACACTGGAGCATTTTCTTAGAACATATTATATACTATCTTAACTGTTATTTAAATTTTAATTTGAAAGAATGAAAGGGTTTGGAAAGGATATTGTTGGTTAGTTTTGGTACAAAATTGACATAATACATTTTCCAGTAAGCTTTTAGGATTAATATTTGTATCTCTTACCCAAAAAGTCAAGCCAGTGAGCTACTCTTTTTACTTGTATTTTTCCTTTCCTAATGCACTTTTACAGTTTCAGGGGCAACAACAGCTTTGCTATGGAATCTTGATCATTAAGGAGCCAGAAGACTATGAAGTTTATTGAGAAGATAACCATTATGGATTGAAACATACCTGATCCCACAGTCGACGAGGTAAAGACTACTGGTTATAAATAATCTGCACTATAACAACTATGCAGTTATATTGCAGTTAAAATTGCAATCTAAACATGTGTTTCTTTGAGTTGCAGGATAAATTGTTGCATTCCAAAGCCACTCTTGACCAGGTTTTTTGCTGAACAAGGATGATGGTACAGAAGGCGCCTAAATACAGCAAGCAGATGAGTAAAAAGCCGGATAGTGAATCCATGATGCGCAGAAGCCTTGCAGGTGACACGCTACCATAGTTCTTTGAAAACAATACCTGCTGCCTTTTCACCTCTATATCATTTTACCTTGCCATTTTGCTGTTGTTTTATCAAAGTTCATACATATGGTGGATATATGCTTCACTACAATTGCATAGTGAAATTTACAAGCACAAAGCTGCTTGGTCATAATAGATTTTATTTAGGCGCCCAAAAGCTACATCTTTTGCAAGACCTACATCTACAGCTCGGGGAGGCTTATATAAACTTCTTTGCAACTTGATACCCCGTGCTTTATTCATTCACTTGGTCTGTCCACTAATGTTATTCTAATCAATTGACACTATCTATTTGTGTAATTAAAATAATACTGAACAGTGTTTTCTGTAAGGCTGGGCTCGGGCCCATACCGGCACCAATTTTACAAGGACTGGGTCCAGACCGGTCAATCTTTCATCGGGCCCATTTTTTGTCAAGAATTCTTAGGTCCGGCAAGAACCAGGCCTTCGGTCTTGTTGGCTTGGTTTGTGGGCCGTAGAAATCGGGCAAAATAATGTCGAAAATATGGGAAAGAGTGGATTCGAACCTCTCACCTCCCACATGAGCTTCAAGGCAAGAACCACTAAACCAACTTTACAAGGACCGGGCCCGGACCGGTCAATCTTCCATTGGGCCCATTTTTGTTAAGAATTCTAAAGACCGGCAAGAACCGGGCCGGGTTTGTGGGCCGTAGAAATCGGACAAAATAATGTCAAAAATATGGGAAAAAGAGGATTCAAACCTCTCACCTTCTACATGAGCTCCAAGGCAAGAACCACTAGACCAACTTACTCTTCTAATTAGTATAGTAGAAAACTTTTATATATTCAGTTGTATTATACAATACGGAAGAAATATGCAAACTTGCTATTTCTGTTATTTCAGTACAAAACTACAATATTCGCGTCTTAGTTCAAAGATTAAAACTTAGCCAATGCCCATATCTCGTTTCCTTCTTCTCTCACCTTCTCTCACTCAAGTCTCTTTTGCTTCGATTGATTTTGTCCTTCTTTCACGTTTCCGGTTCATCTTTTTCTTCTCATTTTTTGTTCTTTCTCTTCCCTAATTGGGCTTGTCATAAAGCTAGTAATGATGTCTTGGAGTTGTGGCACAATACCCATTAAATCAACCAAAGATCATCATCATATCATCATTAAATTTTCCTCATCACCAGAATTAATGGCAGCCCAGAATAAAGGAATATTGTGGATCCTTGTCCACTAGCTATCCAAATCAAAAACCAAACACTCATAAATTAGAACATGAACTAGAGTAAGATAAAAACTAATCTAGATTTCAGAATCAAATTTCGAAATGAGTCCATAATCTTATCTGAATAGTTGGACATTCTTGGCTCTAACATAAAGGGGCTCTCGGGCCATAATTTTTTTTTTAATATCAGAGACCGTCTCCCGCCTGTTACTGGGCCCGGATCGGACCGCCGAAAAATAGAAATGGGACCACCGGTCCGGCTCGACCTGGTTCGTTAACGAAAAATAGAAATAGCCATTTAAAGCCTAGCTCGACCCGGTCCGACCAACCGGTCCGGCTCGATTATCCTCCTTCTAAGTATCTGAAAAATCAAAGTCTTGACGATGAGCATTTTATACCTCCTTCTAATTGTTCTAATACCTAAATGAGTGTTATGCATGGTGATAGACGCATTTTATGCTATATTCTTAACGTATTTCTGACCCTATTTAGCTTCGTTAATTCCTTAATAATGTCATTTCTAGCTTGTTTCTGTTTTGTAGGTCAAAAGAGGTAGTTGTACACAAAAGAAGGCTAAAATGCAAGAATTGAGCGAAATCCTAATCAAAGGAGGATTCTGGTGTAGCAAGGAGTCTTATTAAGTCGCAAAATCTAAGGATAAGTCGTTTAGGAAACTTTCCTGTTTTGAAACGGGAAATTTTCCTATTTCATTTTAAGAAACTTTCTTATTTTGATTTAGGAAACTTACTATTTCTGAATTTTTCCTATTCTGACTTTCCTAAACTATTTAGGAAACTTTCTTTCCTTATGAGACATGAAAACTATTTGAAGTCAGGAAACCTAATCCAACTTGAAATAGGAATCTGTGAACGTGTATAAAAGGAGAAGGATGGCAAATCCTTAGAGATTCTGCCGTGATCAAGGGAATTGTGTGTGCAGGCATAAATAAGAGAATTAAGGGAGATTCTTTCCTTTAATTTCATCATTTGAATTTTGTTATTCCCTACCTTATTTATTTGACTTTATATTCTTTCAGGAACCCTGATTGCGCACCAATAAAGGAAGGAAAATCAAGGATTTTCGTCAAAGATCTGATTGAAGGCAGAAGAAGGAAAGTTTTTCACTGTTGTGATTTTCTTTGGAGAACAAGTAACGTACCTGGTCCTCATTCAAGCTCCATTCGAGAGATTGCGCAAGAGAATTCTATGGAAGGTTTTGTGCAATATTCAAGGCCGTTGGATCAGGAAACAATCAAGGGCTAGGAGGATAGCTAGGGTTCGGCCAGACTACTATATAAAGGAGCAGAGAGCAACGTTTTCATTATCACTTCTTAGAACAAATATTCAGAAAACTCTTGCTCTCAGTGTCCTCCCAAGCCGTGCATCCTCACAAGAAGAAGCAAACCGACGGCACCCCTTAGAGCTTCCTCAAGTTGCTACCTTGAAGTCTTGACGTGTAGCTGCACTCTACGATCTCAGAAAGGCCTTCCGAAGATCAATAAAAGTGTAACTATGTTTCATAAACTTTGCGTAGTTTGTTTTCTGTTGGATTTCGAATTGCTTGGTATGAAGACATGAGTTAGTAGTTATCTGAATTGGTTATGCATGAATTTTTTAAAGTTGTGTTCTTAGATTGTTGATGCAATTTTCGTAACTTATTCTTGTGCCACTCTTGTTGTTGAAAACTTATGATCTAGTTTATTTAAATGACTAACTTCTGCAGGGTTGGTAGTGCCATTGATCTGTGTTAAACCGCTGAGGCAAACTGTGATGACCTAACTAGGCAGGCAAGCTAGTAGGTGCATCCGTCCCACATCGCCCGGGGGAGACAAGTTGCTATGCTTATATGTGCAGAGCTAACACCTTACATCGAGACACGTTTTGGGGTGAAACCTCAAGAGCAAAACCGTGAGGGTCGTTGGGCCCAAAACGGACAATATCTCAATGGACTGGGTCAGGCTGTTACATTTGGTATCAGAGTCTGTCCCCGGCTGGAAGTGTGCCGACGCAGACGTCGGGTCCTAAAGGGGGGTGGATTGTGATGACCTAACTAGGCAGACAAGCTAGTAGGTGTATCCGTCCCACATCGCCCGAGGGAGAAAAATTGCTATGCTTATATGTGCAGAGCTAACACCTTACATAGAGACGCGTTTTGGGGTGAAACCTCAAGAGCAATATCTCAATGAACTGGGTCAGGCTGTTACAGAATAAGATGTGTAATAAGTAATATATTGAAATATATGTGAATTATAAAAACAATGTTATTTTAGAAATTTGAATTGAGGTTTAGTGGGTAAATGCTTGTATTTAAAAATAAAATTGAGGTGTGGAGAGCATGAGAGGTATAATGAGATAATTTAAGGAGGTTGTAATCACAGTCCATTACCACTTTGGCCTTAACAGCAGCAGAATTGAGAATTCCATTCAATAGCAGCACTTAAAATAATTTTTCCAGGATTAGAAGGAAACACAAAGCTGGTATAAAAAATTCTCTTATTCCTCCACTTCCATAAAAACCAACAAACTCCAATGAAGAAATCACACCACTTAATTCCTTTGAGTAATGAGCTTACAATTAAGCTGAGCATGCAACCAACCTTGCCAATCAAGAGTGAAATATTAGAGATAGAAGCAGGCTTTGAGATAGTATTCCAAACCAACTGAGCTTGAGGACAACCGCCATTACAAATTGAATAGGAGGAGACACTGGTGAAACCTCTTCTAGCCCTTTAAACATTAGTCAACAACTTTTTTTGCAGGATCACCCACAAAAAAAGTCTTTTGCTTAGGAGGGATATACTCCAAATCTTTTTCTATTGAGGATCAGTGGCTTGATTAAAATCAAAGACTGAGTTGTAGGCAGATTTAACACTAAAACAACCATTTAAAGTGGCATCCCAAATTTTAGTATCATATTCACAACCCTCAAAACCAGTTGGAATATTAATAATAACATCAACAACATGACTAGGGAGAGAGGCAGCTAAGAGATCAAGATTCCAACCAAAATCATACCAAAACTCACATATAGTAGCAACATGATTAATAGAAATATTTGGGAGAGCATGAGAAATAAGAGCAGTAGGAAGATCCCACCAGAACTTGGTTGTTTTTCCATCTCCAATGCGCCAAGAAAGACTTTTCCTTAGCAAGGCAGCACCATGTGACGCGAGCTCGTTACCGGGCGTGCGACAATTAAGAACCCTTTTTTTGACAATCGTAGTATAAGGAAAATAAGGTTCGATCAATCTAGGGACTTTAGGGTGCTCCTGAGTTTACAAAACTAAAACATATTAGACTTAAGAGTTATATATAGAATATAAACAGCAATTACATTTACATGATTTCAGGGGAGATTTTAGGGTTTGTTTACTAAATTCCTACGAAAACAATAAAGAAAAGATACTAAACTAATATATACAGGTGATCGACTTCATTCCACACAAACATATAAAATCATGTAACAGATTGCTTCAATCTACATAACTTTAAATCATGCCAATTAAGTATGAAGAAACGAATTCAGAATTACATGTCTCAGCGGTCATGTAACCAATAATAATCTTCTTAAGTATCATATGCTTTGATCAACTCCAAACACAGAATATTCCATGTAATATGTCATGTAAATACTCATACAACATATAACATGAATCATTAAGTTCACAGAAGAATTCGAACATGTAAACACGTCTATCTCAGCGCTTAAACAGTTCACATGCAACGCATGATCAAAACCTGACCCATTCCTATGAGTCTAAGCTTTTTCCACTTATTCAATCTATGTTTGTATCACACCCCAATTTTCAAAAGATAAATTTCAAAAATTGTGGCATTATCTTATTTAAATACAAATATCCCAACTTGTTTCAATAACAAAACCAAACAACTATAACTCAATAGCGGAAAAGTAATATCATACAACTCATCACTGAGTTAAATATTACACTTCCTTATTTACATAAACTTGAAATACGAGAACATGAGAACAATCTCGTGAGCTTAATATTATCTACCCAATTAACAAAACTATATATAGTACAGCAAAAGCCAAATAGAACCATGGCACTAAGTCTCCACCTCAACTCTGTTGATCATCACCTACAGGTCTAACCCCTACACCAATAATTGGTGCACCAGGATTGTAAAATAACAAACCCGGTAAGCTAAAAAGCCCGTATGAGTAAACTAAAAAATAACACAACATTTCTCACATCTAAAAATTTCTCAAAAGCAATTATATTAATGAATATATCCACAATTCCAACACTCTTTCAAATAACATGTACCCATAAGTCCTAGATATTGATGAAATACCCCTCATGACCTACAACAACAAAATTGTGTACGCATGGGTCCCATATACGATAAGGTATCCCCATGACGTACACTGACAGACGGACTAGAGCTCTATTCCTAACCGCAACCAATCACTCGGCCAAAGGCTTGGAACCCGGTTTGACTGTCCAATATCAAAACACAAAATAATAAATAGCATCAGAACCGCAACCAATCACCCGATTAAAGGCTTGGGTTTGACTATTTATCCAACAATTACAAGATCACATCATATGATTATATCCTTCACAAGGATATAATTATATGAACAATATATATTATTTCATAAGAATAACTTATCAATAATCAATAACATTATGAAGACATGAACCTTAAAAATAATCATAAAATAGGAAAACTTGTTTTATCTTACCTATGAGCCGTTGATGATCAAGCTCATTTATTTTAAAAAAATAGTATTAATTTTAACATCATAATCATTATCATCATCACATAACCATAATAAAATTTGGTTCAAAAGTGAACCTTGGTGAGATTTACTCACCTTGAAATCCCGCTGCAAAGCCCCCAACACAATGAAGGCAAGCCAATCACAAAATCACAAATCACCTAAAATCGCACAATTAAAAACCTTAGAAACCAAAATACTAAAGGATAACACAATACCCCTAAACTAACTCTTAGCTCAAGGGAGGAAAACATCCCAATGTCATTGAACTCAATGACATAATTGAGCCGCCTCAAATCTTCAAAACCTAAACTCAAACTCAACCAAGCCAAAACAAATAAACTTAAGTCTTAACATGCAAACCTTACTCAAAACTTAGCCAAACTATCACTCAACATGATCACAGTAGCAAGGACTAGCTAACCACAAGAAACTAAGGACACAACTCAGCCGGACGCGCCGCCGCTTGTGAGCCCCACGCACCACCCCAAAACTTCCGAATTAGGAGAAACTCACAATATGAAACTTGTAGATTGAAGTATGGTGAACAACTTTAATACCTGGGGTTTTGACTGGTTCGGTAGAGATCGGCCGGAAAACGCCCCGAAACTCCAAAATAAAACCAAAAAAAAATCTGCAAAACCGATACCAAAACTTGGTTTTCAGGTCACCAAACACATATAAACATCACTAGAGGAAGGAAATGAGCAAGACTCACCTAACTCTCGCCCGAAACACCGCCGAAATCGCCGGTTTTCCGACGATACCGCAGTAGCTCCGCCGCTCCGTGGCGGCTTCCAGGCGACGTGACGGCGAGCGGGACTGCTCCAGCAATGGAGAGGAGGTCTGTGCGGACCGAACGAGACCGGTTTGGTGGCCGGGGGAGGGAGAAATCGATTGGAGAAGATGGAGAGCGGGAGGAGGTCGAGAGAGGGAGGAGAGAGAAAGTGAAGCTGATTTTAGGTTTCTAGAAATAACTCCCCCACATTTTTCTATTTATACAGTTTCCAAATCCGGAAACTAACTTCCTATGATCATAACTTTCTCATATTACCTCCGTTTTGGGCTTGCCACATGTCTACGAACTCGTATCGACGAGCTCTACAACTTTCGTGAAGGAAGTTTTTGAAGATAACTTACGGAAAATAAAGTCAAATTTTGGGCCTCTTAAAAGTCAAAATACCTTAAAAATTACTTCCGAAACTTCAACTTCGCACAAACTAAAGAATTTCCATAAATAATCATTCATTAAATATGAGAATAGTACCAGAAAAATAAAATAAAAATTTAGGGTATTTCATATTCACTCACTAGACCTCTAATTCTTTATTTTCTTTATCGATCATCAAAAACTCATTATCTCTAAAATAATTACTCATTATAATTACTTTTCACTCTACATATTTCAATTATAATTTCATTCCTTAATTTAAGAGCATCTATCTTTTACTTGATCCCCAAAAAAAAACATATATCTTACAAAGTCAAATAACACAAGGTATTCGGTTTCAAAAATTAATTTTATCAACAAAATTTACAAACATGAATTAGATTTTTTTTTCTATTTTAATTGTGCTAAAGAGAATAAATATAATATTATTGAATTAAAAAATGTAAAGAAAATAAATATATTATTTATTTTTATATAATTATTATTATTAATAATCATTATGTATATCTGTCATTCAGTACCTTAAAATAAAATGAAGTTAAAGTGAACGAATTTGAAGGGGCTCAATAACGAATTATTTGTTCAGCTGGCGTATGTATATGTATATGAAATGAGAACTTTTTCCTTATGACTTACCCTGTAACCCACTTGAATACTGACATCTGTCCTTCCATGTCATCAGACTTAACAACACTTGACAGAGTTGGAGTCGGCAAAATAACATTATTTTCTGATAATAATCAAATAGACCCATGAGAGACGAACCCAGATAAGGATGAAAAACAAGATCTGGACGAACCCATGCATATCAAATCCTCCCCCATTTCATCATCATGAACCCAGCTTTTGTAGATTATGATGACTTCAATTCCGGAGCCATCCAAGGGGGTGAGTATTCTTTAATTTGTAGTTCGATTTCTTTTCCGACGCTGGATCTATTGCTAGAGGCCTAGAACCGATTCGATTTTATTTTTTTTTCTTGGCAATGATGAAGAGTGGGACGCTGGGACCGAATTCTCGATCTCTGGATGTCATCTTTTCATAGATAGTTGAATGAGTTCAACTGTGCAAGTCTGCGGCGGTTTCTGGATTTGAACTTTGCATCTAGAATTTATGGGTTTCCAATTTAAACTTTAATTTCTTTTTCACTTGGACATTTAGTTTTTTGTTTGGTTAACGGAGTTTAGAGGGCTGTTAGATGAGTTGGACAGAATAGACAGTTGTCAACAGATGAGTGGAGAGACAGAGAAGGAGACAGGAAAACTGAGACAGAGGATTTCCTCCCGAAATTTTAGGAGGACGTGAGCCACCACCATAGTTGATGGGATTTGAGCAAAATGTACTCCAAAGAAATAGGGGATTGAATAGAAGAAGAAGAAAAAAAGGTAGAAGAGAAAAAATGGGATAGTGGTTCCTAGTCTAACGTATTTTTAGAATCGTAACGCAGAGACAATATAAGTAGGTAAAGATGTAGCAATATAGCTATCCACATGTGATGCATAGAGACTATGATAAACAATCTCTCTCTCCAATCCTTGAAATGAATGAGAAAGACAAGGGTAGGGAAGAGGAGGACATCATTTAGAATATCAATCTGGGTTGATTCTGGTAGCAATAACAATGAAGAAAGCGAGCACTCATACAGTATTACCTTATGAAACCCCAAAACTGAGAGACCATTACCTGATGGGCAAGAAACTTGGGCAAGGCCAATTCGGAACCACATATCTATGTACACACAAAACTACAGGGGAAATGTATGCTTGCAAATCCATCCCAAAGCGTAAGCTCATTTGCAGAGAAGACTACGATGACGTTTGGCGGGAGATTCAGATCATGCACCACTTGTCTGAACACCCATTTGTGGTTCAGATCAAAGGAACATATGAGGATGCTGTGTTTGTGCATTTGGTCATGGAGCTTTGCGCTGGTGGTGAGTTGTTTGATAGGATTGTTAAAAAGGGTCATTACAGTGAAAGAGAGGCCGCTAAGCTCATAAAGATAATTGTTGGGGTTGTCGAGGCATGTCACTCTCTTGGGGTCATGCACAGGGATCTCAAGCCTGAGAATTTCTTGTTTGATAATCCTTCTGATGATGCCAAGCTCAAGGCCACCGATTTTGGCTTGTCTATCTTCTATAAGCCAGGTCTTTCCTTTCTTATTTTAATTCTTATTAGATCTGATTTTATTCTTTATCCAAATGCAAGCTGTAATCTTCATATGAGTTGGATGATTTTTTTTTCTTTAATTCTTTGGGCTGGTTAATCATATGGTTTGATATAGATTCAAGTTTCTGTTATTGATCCTTAATTTCCATCACTATCACCTTTGTTATGTTGAATTAATATTTTCATGAAATTGGTCTGAAAGTATGAAACATTATTAGGTTTTGTTTGATATGTGATAAAACATACAACATGACTAGCTTATTTTGTTTTACATTTTTCGTTTCTCTACTGCTCCAGGACAAGTATTTCATGATGTCGTTGGAAGTCCCTATTATGTCGCACCAGAGGTGTTGTCAAAGATTTATGGACCTGAAGTGGATGTGTGGAGTGCTGGCGTTATACTTTACATTCTATTGAGTGGGGTGCCTCCTTTCTGGGCAGGTAGTTATCCTGATGAGTTACAATTATACAATACAGACTGTTAAAAGTATTAGTCAAATATCATATATTGTCTCTGTTGGCTCCTTAGCATATCAAAGTACTAACATTCCTTATATTTTTCAGAAACTGAAGCAGGGATCTTTCGACAAATTATGCAAGGCAAAATAGACTTTGACTCCGAGCCTTGGCCTAGTATTTCAGAAAGTGCAAAAGATTTGATGCTAAGAATGCTTGAGAGAGACCCAAGAAGAAGAATAACTGCCCATGAAGTCTTATGTGAGTAGCAATTATGTAAAAAAAAAAAACAGTATCATATGCTAAACAGGAAAGGTTATATCCATACAGTAGCTAGCTTTGTTAAACTCATCAACGGGTTTCTTTTGTTGATCAGGTCACCCATGGATTGTTGATGATAGGGTTGCCCCAGACAAACCGCTAGACTCTGCAGTTTTATCTCGACTCAAGCAGTTTTCTGCAATGAATAAGCTAAAAAAGATGGCTCTTCGTGTTAGTCCTATAATCGATGAGTTCACAATTTTATATGTTCTGTAATTTTCCCAGTCAAAAATACATTGACTTGATTTCGATATCCTCCTCACATCTTCTACAACTTATTTAAAAAAATATATATGGAATTGCTGGTGAATATATTAATTTGAATTTCCATGTTCTTATTTCGTTTTATTGTTTGCAGGTTATTGCAGAAAGACTTTCAGAGGAAGAAATTGGAGGTTTAAAGGAGTTGTTCAAGATGATTGACACTGATAATAGTGGGACAATAACATTTGAGGAACTTAAAGTGGGATTGAAAAAAGTGGGCTCAGACCTAATGGAATCTGAAATCAAGTCTCTTATGGAAGCAGTTAATAGATCACAATAAACTTATATTAGCAATAATATTTATATCCATTCTTCCTTTCATATTTTGGATTACCCTACTAAACTCTTTACTTCCTCATTGTTGACAGGCTGATATAGATAACAGTGGAACAATAGATTATGGTGAATTTCTTGCTGCTACGTTACACATGAATAAGATGGAAAGAGAGGAGAATTTGATTGCAGCCTTTTCCTTTTTTGACAAAGACGCCAGTGGTTACATTACCATTGATGAGCTTCAACAAGCTTGCAAAGACTTCGGTCTAGGTGATGTTCATCTTGATGATATGATCAAAGAAATTGATCAGGATAATGTAAGTCTGTTGCTAATTTTTTTTCATGTCCATTCGCTATATATGTATCAACCACCATCACCGCAGTTAACTGCAACACAACAGTTACAACTTCTAGTTCTACAATTCTATTTCTTAGCAGCCTTTAATAACTACTACAAAATAGGAAGACAAAGAGAAATAACGAGCATATGCAAATAAGCTTTTGTTGCGCTAAATTCCACATTATTGCAGACATGTTTGAGTTAATATAAGAAGTTAAAGCGGTAGTCGAATGAAACCTGCATCTTTAACATTACTTATTTCTTGTCATCTTGTGTATGCAATTATACATTTTAGAATGCATGCATTATGTTTGGTGCTGCGTGAGATCATGAGCTATAAGTTCAAATGTGGTATAATATGTGATTCAGTTTTTTGTGTGTTAAAGCCTAGTAATTTAAAGTAGAAAACATTCTGTCTTCCACTCTTGGAATTCCCATGCCATATTTCTCAAAGTTATCTTATAAACATTCATACGAGGCACATTAGATACATACAAGCGATAGAACGTCATCAAAATAGTTACAGTCTAATTGTGTTGTTTCACTTGTTACAGGATGGGCGTATTGACTATGGGGAATTTGCTGCAATGATGAGAAAGGGTGGTGATCATGGTACTATAGGGAGGAACAGAACTGCTTCTCGCAATTTGAATTTGAATTTGGCTGATGCTTTCGGAATAAAAGAGTCTACATGATAGACTAACAAAAAGCAATGTCTTCTTCACATGCAATTGTAATAGGAATTAAATAGCTACAACTCTTGTGTTGCTTGATTATAAGGGATCTGTCTATTTGTAATGATTGCTATCATTTTGAAGCTCAAAATACGTTACTGCTACTAATTCATTCTGTTGGATTATAAGCAAAAACATAAAAACCATGATTACAGATTTACAGTGTCATAGGTTTTGTTTGTTTGTGGCTCTTTTAGGGTGGGAAGCATGATTCAGTGTCATACTAAGATGATTAGTACTACATATATCTCTGTATAGATAAAGCACAATTAGGAATAAGCAGGGTAAATGTATAATTATTATTCAAAAATGTTACCTGCCAAGCCCTGGGTTTGTGACTTGTTTAGTATGGCCCATATTTTAAGGCCCATATCCATGGTGGAGGCCCATTTTAACTTTCTTTGGAAAACTATCTAGAGAATCACTCAACCCTAAATCGAAGCATCACCGCACCGAGAAAAGATGGGAGTGGAGAAGGAAGTTCTGAGCGCTGGAACTGGTCCCAAACCGGTACCAGGTCAAAAGGTCACCGTTCACTGCACTGGTTATGGTTGGTTGTTCAATGTCTTGGTCCTAATTTGATTCTGTGCTTTGATTCTGCTTTTGTGGTTTGATTTTTACTGTGCTGCTGCTGCTTTGTAGGAAAAAATGGTGATCTCAATCTCAAGTTTTGGAGGTGAGGGCGTATTATGTCAAGGAAAGACTTCATTTGGAATCTCTCAGACTTGTCCTTTTTGGTTAAATTATATTGTGTTTGGTCTTTCTTGTTTTCTGTAGCACTAAGGACCCTGGTCAGCAGCCTTTCAGCTTCAAAATTGGCCAAGGTTCTGTTATAAAAGGTAACTCTCTTGTTTCCTTTATATATGTAGATGTAAACAAATGGGTGTACAGCTAGTTAGAGATTCAGACCAAAAAGAAAAGAAAAAGTACCCAATATCTATACATCTGTTTAATTTTTTTTTTTTGGGAACCAATTTGTAGGGTGGGATGAAGGTGTCCTTGGAATGCAAGTTGGAGAAGTTGCTCGCCTGCGGGTATTATTCATCTTCTGTTCTTATTTGAGTTTATTCAGATTTACATCCAATGAGTACAGTGAATGTAGAAAAAATCATTTGGTTTGTTGTTAGTGACGTACTCAGAATCCTCTTTAGGATTAGAATACTCTTCTCATTGGGAATTGAAAGAATTTTTTTTTAAATTTAATATATTTTTCATTTCGGAAAAGAGAAAAAATCATGAATTCAATTCCTTTTTGTCACCCCAACAATCAGGAATTGTATCTGCATAATTCCCCCCGGCACAAAAAGACGAATGCCATGTAAGAACAGTCTGCACTATAAGTTATTGAACTTCCAGAGTGAAAAGAAAAACGATAATATAACTGAAAGCACCTTCTGAACAGGAATTATTTTAGCCCAAAGTACCAATCAACTAACCAACATATACTATCACTCAATGTATCTATAGAATTGATGTTGCCTCTATCTATGTTTCTACAATTTTATCTGTAATAGCTGATACCAGCATCTCTTGGTTTCAAGAATCTGATTTTATAACTTTTGGTTTCTATTATTTTTCTGCTGTCTTTGTTTTTATTATTATATTTTTGTTGTCTCATGCCATTTCCAAAACTAATTGCTTTAAGATGTATGATCTTTTCATTTCATTGGTGTGCATCTTGTATGTCAGGTATTAGAATAAAACTCCAACATAACAATTATGATTTTGCAGTGCTCTCCAGACTATGCATATGGATCTGGCGGATTTCCTGCATGGGGGATACAACCTAATTCAGTTTTGGTTTTTGAGATTGAAGTCCTAAGCTTGGAGTGACATAAGGGAAGAGTGGAAATATCTGCAATTCCATTTGATGTGATATCCTAAGTAGCCTGCTTTTCCATGGACATGTGCAATTTATATGAAAGTAAAATGTTATATTCAAATATTGGTAAGTATGGCATTGTTCAGTGTATTCTGCAGCATGGATCAGCTGAAACTGTACCTGATATGAAATAATTTGTCAAGTTTTGGCATTTCTGAAAATTATAAAGCATTTATTCTGATAGGGTGCGTATGATCAGCGGAATTGGAGTAAGATCATTGGCAAGTGTTGATACCTGTTGTAGTGTTTTCTGAGCCATCAGTTGCTTGCTTGATTTAGGGGTTGCTATACATGTATATGTGGATTTTCGTGCGTGCTCGTGGATTTAGTGAGTACAGTGAACAGATAGAGTTGGTGATTTTGCTATACCTTGCATATGTCTGATTCATCAAGTAACCGAGTCTTTTTTTAGATTATGAAATAGAATATTCATTCTATTATGTGACAATCTCGTATTATTGGATAAAGCAGGTTAGCAAAAAAGAGTAAAAATGTTTATGCGGTGTTGGAGGTTGCCAATCAGAGATTGTTTCCTTCATTCTGGGCTTTGGATTTATGTTCTTGACTATATGTTTTTTGTTTTGTTTTGCTATTGTTTCGAGCCATCCCGTTACCGATCGAGATCGGGCCTCAGGGATTAATTCTTAAAACGACCGTCTTGTCCTGTCTCTCGTCCCCATTTTTATTTCCAGGACGGGACCAGGATTCACAGTCTCATTCCATCATGTTCCGTGCCTAGCCCAAAACGTTATAAAAGTTGGCTTTTGTGTTTCTTTTCATGACGAGCTACCCCTTGTGTAAGGATTGTGTTTCAATTTCAAAACCATATTAGACTCTCTCTCTCTCTCTCTCTCTCTGTCCGTCGCTGCTCCCTTATACGATCGACATCCTTCTAACTTCTCAGGCAACAATGCCTTCGCTTGGTTGAATGAAGGCCAATGCCATCACTGTCGAAAAATACTTGTATTCAATTCGAACGAGGGTCAGCCCTTCCTGCCCTCACACAAGGTCATTGTTCGGCTAACGCTTCATTGAATGATCATATTGATCTGGATTTTAGGTGACTTGGAGCCATGAGAATAGCCATTGTATTTGTTTCGGGTTGAGAGTTGGAGATTAGCTAAATGGCAAAGTGTCAAACTCGTTCCGCAACGATTTCATTTCGAGTCTCAAGGCTTCTTTCTTGACGTTTTTTTGACTTTTTAACCTCATGTCAAAATTTGACATGAAAGGAAATAGCAGTGGGGTCACAACCAGGTTGGGTAAATTTCACTTCCTTAATATTGTGGTACATACCGCAGTCGGACACTATAGTTGAGCGGCGATGGCGTCTCGGTCAATTTTCGTTAATCTCAGACGGTAAGCAACATCAATTCCATTATATATATATTCCCATTTCTCGGTTTGGTTACCTGAACATGGATTTTAATTTGGAAGCTCGAAGAATTTGTACCCAATCTGAGTTTCTGTTGGAAAATGCAGTGCGAGCAACACTTGTATTTCAAGATCGTTTTGTTCAGGTGCTCTGATTGAATCTGTCGATGACCAGGAAATTGACGACCTCAAGTCCAGAATCTTGAGGGTGAGGCTGCCCAAGAGAAGTGTGACCAACGTTCTTGAGAGATGGGTCCATCAAGGCAACCATATCACCATCTCAAAGCTTCGCCAGATCTCCAAGGAGCTTAGGATGTCTCAGCGTCACAAGCACGCTCTCGAGGTTTGTACTCTGTATTCTTCCTTAGCAAATTGATTGTCTTCAATATTTTAGGGCATATATAATGCTAATTTGGTGGGGTTTTATTTTTCTCTCATATCAAAACCATTAGGGTTTTTTAGCTAGAACATGACCAATAGTACTCAGATGGTTATGAAAATGATGAAGGAGTGAAACTCTGTCTACTTAGTGCTTAGGAAATGGGGATAGTGTAGCAGCTGGTTTAACCATTCTTGAAAATTCAAGGGTGACTTTCAAGTATCATGTTAAGCCACAGGCTAATCATTGAGAAATCGATGTTGAAATACCAACCCCATGAATTCCTTACCATTGGATTATAGTTAAAAGGGAAACTATGACTGCTCAACTGCCTCAATTTGTAAGAGTTTATGTTGGTAAATGTATCAAATAAAGATGATCAAGTAATGAATTCAAATCTTATGACTAGTTGCTGCTGTGATAATACTTTGTTAGTGAGTTCTTTGATGTCTGGGAAGAATTTTTGTCTCCATATTATATGTGCTCCCACGTTATGGGTAAGTAATGAGTTTTGGCCCCCCAAAAAAAAACAGGTAGGCTGGTCCTGGTTACTTTTTGGGATATGTCATTCTAAATGTTATAATTTTGAGTTATATATGACAGTTGTTCATTTTTATATTTAGTTATGCTGCATTCTTGTATTCTGTTTTTGATTTTTGATTTATTCTTTTAAAGTTCGGAAAAGATTCAAAAAATTCTGGAACTAGGTTGTTTTCATATCTTTTCGAAAAAAAAATGCCAGCACCATTACATGGGGAGCCTGCATGAAGGACATCTCCAGTATTGACCCGAGGCATTGAGCAATTGGTTTTGGTTTGCAGTTTCATAGTGTGCAGGAGTTTTCATAATTCAAACTATGTTTTCAGAAACAAAAATTTTATCTCCTTTTTTTGTGTTTTGTTTTGTTTCTTTTCAAACAACAATCAAAATTGGAACAGTAACCGTAATCATCATATGTCTCTTTCAATTTACAGTAGCAATCAAAATTTTCCTGAAAAATAAGTGAATTTCTGTTTTGTAATTAGTACAAATGTTGCAGGTATCTGAGTGGATGCTCGCCCATAATGAGTTTGAGTTATTAGATTCGGATTATGCAGTCCGCCTTGTCTTGATGACAAAAGTCTTTGGTATTGATGCTGCAGAACGGTACTTTGAAGGTGTACCTCCTACTGCAAAAACTAGTGAGACATATACTGCTCTCCTTCACTGCTATTCTGCAGCGAAATTGACTGAAAAGGCTGAGGACCTCTATGAGGGAATCAAGGATTCTAAGCTGTCCCTTAGTGCCCTTACTTACAATGAGATGATGACTATGTACATGTCAGTTGGACAAGTGGAGAAGGTCCCTTTAGTTATTGAAGAACTAAAACGGCGGCAGGTTGCCCCAGATATCTTCACTTACAATCTTTGGATAAGTTCATGCGCTGCAATGCTAAAGATTGATCAAGTTAGATGGATATTAGATGAAATGAGATCTGATCCTGGTTTTACTGAAGGCTGGGAGAGATACATTAACCTGGCCAATCTGTATATCAATATTGGTCATATAGTGAATGCAGAATCCAACTCCCTGGTTGAAACTGAGAAAGGAATCACACAAAGCGAATGGATAACGTACGACTTTCTCATTATTCTGCATGCTGGTTTAGGAAACAAGGGTAGAATCGATCAGATATGGAAATCCTTGATAATGACGAAACAAAAGATGACAAGTAGAAATTATACTTGCATTATTTCCTCATATATAATGCTTGGGCAGTTGAAAGAAGTGGGAGAGGTTATTGATCAGTGGAAGCTTTCAACCGCTGAAGATTTTGTTGTTTCTGCCTCTACGAGAATTTGGAATGCATTCAGAGACATTGGGTTGACAGAAAGAGCCCAAGACTTCCGCACACTTCTGATTCAGAATAATTGTGATCCATTGAGTTCATGAGAGTAGACCTTGAAAATGAGTTTTGTTTGAGATAATTGAACGAAAAAGGAGCCCATTTTGTGGCTTCTGGACCATCCCGATGGAATAATAAACAGTTGCCCGAAATTTGCATGTTTGATTTGTTTCTTATTTTTCTGGCAAAATTGGTATTCTTCCCAGAGTTCTTCTGTTTAGACTTTCCAAAAAAAAAAAAAAACTGACGATAAGGAATAATCAGATTTGGATGTTTCCAATCAATTTATCATTGCAAAATACAGATTAGTTCTCGAAAACTATTACGACACGATGAAGATGAAGAATTCCAGTATCATACAAATGAGAGAAGTTTAGTATCCACTTGCATTCGAATCTATTGCTTCCAGATTCGTGCACCCACTTTAAAATGGACTTGGATCAGTTATTATTGATTTGATTTCCATGCAACACCTTTTATTGGAATCGAAAAATGACATCGAAGTGTGTAGTTTATAGAGTACGTATGAACAAAAAGTCACAAGTTACTTCAGTTTTCCGCATGCAGGTGCTGCTCTCAAGGTCAGCTAGCTTCAAAATCTGCGATCCATTGTAGTCACCTAGCAGCTGGTTTGGACTTCGGTTGCGTGATTAACAAGAGTATTGGGCATTGGTTTTTCTTTCTTCTTTTACTCTTTATTTTAATTATGAGACCAAACGACAAAAATAATAATAATAATAATAATAATAAGTGAATGAGACATAGCTTTCGGTTTTGTATTGGGACATAGCTTTTATATACAGTATATGTATTTTATTTTTTTTTCCGCTGAAAAGTATCAAATCCAACCCACACAACTTTTGACCCCCAAATCAATTAAATTCGGCCGAGCAACGCATATAATAATTAGAACCTCGAGTTCATTGAGCGTAGTACGTTTTTTGGCAATGGCGAAAGCACCTCCTCCAGAACTAGCAGTAGAGAGATCCCCCATGGCCATAGCAGCCAGCAGCAAAGTAGCTCATCATCATCATCACCAGCGCCCTAGTTCTACTAATTCTATGTCGTCGTCTTTCTTCTCCCCAAAACTCTCCATCTACATCCTCTCTGCCTGCGTCGCCCTCTTTGTCATCTTCCACATCCAGTCCCTTCAAACTCCTCCTGATTCCACATTGTCGCTGCCTTCATGGTCTCTCAATAATCTCATGCAGAGAGTCGTCAACACCACCACCACGGCGGAAGAGGAGAACAACTACACCGACTCGCTGAACTCACTAAGAGACAGACTCCGGCAATCAGTCACGTTTCTCCCGCTCAAGGACTTACGTTACGCCAACGCGGCACTCGTCGGGCACACGTGGTTCATGAGCTCCATGTACGACTCGAGTGACCAAGAAGGCGAGGTCCAGTACCAGCACTTCCCTTCACATTCCTCCAGCAACAGACTCCTCTGCCTCAAAGGCCGCGACAGCCACGACGGCTCCTGGAACTCGTACGCCCTCGCGTGGCCCGACGCGCTTCCCCACAACGCAACCCTAATGACCGGCCTCTCCTTCATTTCCTACAACCACTACGACTACGACAACATATGGCATGGCCTGTCCGCCCTCATGCCCTTCGTCGCGTGGTACAAGAAGCACTCATGCGCCAATTCACCCGAGCGGTGGATTTTGTACCACTGGGGGGAGATTAGGTCCGGGATGGCACTGTGGCTGACTAGTCTCATGGAGGCTACTTTCGGGGGGCCGCCTCTCGTGGAAGTGTTTGATGGGGTTGAGGAAGGGACGGCGGTCTGTTTCGAGAAGGCGGTGGTGATGAGGCACAACGAAGGTGGGATGTCTAGGGATCAGAGAATGGAGGTCTATGATCTAATGAGGTGTAAGGCAAGGGCTTACTGTAAGGTGATCAGCTCAGACCGTCGGAGCAGGGAGATTGGGATGACGTTGTTCATGAGGACGGGGCCGCGATCCTTCCAGAACGAGAGTGCAGTGGTCGGGATCTTTGGGAAAGAGTGTGCCAAGGTCCATGGTTGCCGCTTGATGGTCGCTCACTCCAATAACCTCACTTTCTGTGACCAGGTGCGCATGCCATATTATCATGGCATAGAAGACTCGGTATTTTCCATTTGGGCATCCTTATTACATGATCCATCTTTATATATGATCGATCAAGCTCTTATATATTGTCGCAGATGTGATAAAGTACATACAAGACAAGAGTGTACAATATATGTTAACTCACGTACGTACGTACATTGTTGAATAATATGTCAGTCTTATTCCAGGTGAAGCTAATGAGCAGGACAGACATATTGATATCCCCACACGGCGCGCAGTTAACCAACATGTTCTTAATGGACAGAAACAGTAGTGTGATGGAGTTCTTCCCAAAAGGTTGGCTAAAACTAGCTGGTGTAGGGCAATTCGTGTATCACTGGATCGCAAGCTGGTCCGGTATGAGACTCCAAGGTGCGTGGCGAGACCCGAACGGCGAGATTTGCCAGTACAGTGAAGATGATCGCCGTTGCATGTCCCTCTACAAGAACGGAAAAATTGGAATCAATGAGACATATTTTTCTGAGTGGGGTAGAATTACACTTAATCAAGTAAAGAGAAGGAACATGGAAGAAGCAGGAAAGGGTGTAAACTTTACTGGCTGCATCTGTGGGTGACTTTGTCTTAATTTGGAACCCCGGCCATTTGATATGTAAATTAGACATGCGTTGTTATTGTTTAACCAGGTTTGTAATCATGCATATTAATTATATTGTTTGAGCATAAAGTACTTATAATCAGGGTAGATACATTTTTGCAAGCTGATATCCGTAAACACATTGGCGCGCAACCAGGGTCTCTATTGTGTTGGATTTGTTTATTTCTCCAGGATGTTAGAATATTCCTCTGTTATCTTTCCGGCAAATATTGTGGAGCGTATTTTGATTTTACCGGTTAGGAACCGTGATTATGATGACAGATGAAATTGGAGAGAGGATCGTAAAGGTCGTTTTACTGTCAAATATGCATATCATGTAATCCGACGTCGGGTTTTGGAGGAAGAAGAGGATGTGTCCAATCCTGCTAGTGCGTGTCTTTATAAACATTAAATTAACTTTCTTGAGAAAACGAATGTACTTTTGATTGTTAAGTAGGATCTTAGTTGCAGATAAGTGTTTTAGTAGTCATACTACTAAAATAAAGGACTTAGGCAGTGAACAAAATTTGTGGCCTAAGTGCCAATTTTTATCACGTTAAAGCATTTGTCGCCCAATAGTCGTGGCCTGAATGTGGTGGAGTAAGAACTTAGACGACGAACACAAAATAATGGTCGCTTGAGTCTTCGTTTAGGCAACTATTCACTTATCATCGCTAGAGAAAAAAATACGTACACACTAAGGCGTCGAAATTATTGTCACTAACAATATTGCGATGATTACAATTGTCACGCCCCGAACCTTAATTTTTACCTTAATTACTAGCATAGTGGTAATAAGAGTTTTTACCGTGTTCGTCACTAAGTGTGTAATTTAATGAGTCCCCAGAGGGTGTTGAGGGACTAATATTTTGAAGAAATTATTCTAAGGAAGAAATTTTGACGAAGGTAAAAAATGGTAATTTTTGCTAGTAAAAGGTAATTTTTTATTGGGGTTTTATTTTGGGGTGTTAATTTTTGGAAAATGGGTATAAGTGGAGTTGGACCGGGCCTTTTTGGGTCCAAGCCCGTTTTTTTCTCTCTCTTTTCTCTCTCTCTTCCGCTCCCGCTCCCGACCCCTCTCCTTGCCAAAATTTCCGGCCGACCGTCCGCCGCCGTCCGGCCTCCGTTCGTCGCCGGACTGGTCCCGTTCGGACCCTCGCCTCTCCCTCTCTCTTCCTGGATCGGTGCCCGCTCGTGGAACGCCGCCGTGAAGGAGCGGTCAAGCCCGAAAGCCCCGACTGCCGAAATCTTCTTTTCGCCGGAACTCCTTCCTCTGGCCGCCATAGCCGGCAAGCCTTGGCTCAAAAGGAAGCCCTCCTCCCGTGCTTCAATCCCTCCAAAGGGCTCGCTCCGTCTTGAGCTAGGTAAGGAGAAATCAGAATTTGAAATTTCTAAGGCTTATTGTGTTTGTGCGTTCGATTGATGTGTTTAGGCTTAGAATTGGAGTTTGTGATAGTTAGGAATGTTGTAGAGGAGGTTTAGAGGAAGATGCTACCAAATTTTGGTGACCATCGGAGGTCGCCGGAGTTGGTCGCCGGCCGGCACCGCCGCCGAGAAAATGTTTTTGGTGGAGAAAAATGTGAGGAGTTTAATGGAATAAGTTTTAGAATTTTTGGAGGAGTTTTGGATAGGTTTGAGATTTGTTGAAGTTTGGTATTTTTAACGGATTATTAATTTATAATCCGGCCATTGGATTTTATTTGGTGGAAGGTGATTTTGAGGATGTCGGTAAAATTTGTGGAGTTTTGAGGTTGGCAGTGGATTTAAGATTTTGGAGTGTTAGGCTTGGTTGAGCGCGAAGCATATTTAATTATGCATGTTTTGTCGGTGTTTTATTTTAAGGAATTATTTATGTTTGGAACAGGACGCAAGGAGGCTCGAGCAGAGGAGACATCCGACCGATGTCAGGCTTAGGCCTAAGTTGTGAGTGGACTTTTGTTTTTTATAATGTGTTTGAATTGTTTATTGTTGAGTAATTTCCTTTGTTGGATATTTACCCAAAATTGAGAATTTCTGCGATTATACTCGAGGCAAAATTCCGAGAATAGTATGTATGAGAGAGAATGCTAGCTAGCTATACGTGGCAGCCCCCATTCTGAGGACGAATGCCAGTTGGGGTGACGTGAGCGTTAGACGCGAGCGTAGTAGCCTTGTACGATTTTCTACTTGTTGAGATTATTCTATGTTTTTACATTCATTCATAGAAATCGTACAAGGAGTAAGCACGTATTTATAACCACTCGGTCTTTATCCCCCATTCTGAGGAAAAATGGCAGTATGGAGCGACGTGAGCGTTAGACGCAATCATATTAGCCTGGTGTGACTATCTAATTTAAAGCTTATTCATAGATAGCATACATGGAGCATACGAGTGGTTAATACATACCAATATATATTTTATAAATTGAGTCTGAGAGGCTGTTTTGTTTATGATTTGAGGATTAGCCAGAACTAATCGTTTGCATTGTTAAATTTCTTGGGGAAATATTATTGATGTTGTGATTATTTTTGTCCACTCACTCTGACGTGATGAAATATTTTCCCCTGGGCTTTTCCTTCGTTTTTAAATGTCCAGTCTGCAGAGTTCGGGTGGGGTCTAGAAGGAGGCGACGAGGCATAGTCACTCATTTCTCCACTACTGTTCACCAGTAGGTCTTCTGTTTAACCCACTAGGATTTCTAGTAGCTTCCGCTGTATTACTTGTAGTAGCTCTGAATACTTTCGGAAAAATAACTGTGTAGTATTTTATTTGGTTATTTGGATTAAGTTGAAGAATTTATATTATTGGTTAAAAGTAGTCTTTAATTTTTCCGGGTTAGGGTTGTCCATTTTCAAGGGAGGTTTGCCGAGTCCTTCGGTAAGTTTTCCTTGGAGGTGGTCCCCGCAGGACTCACCTCGGGTTTCAGGGTGAAATTCGGGGCGGGTCCTGACAACAATTATTTCGTCGCCAGAGATCCAACAATTATTTCGTCCTGACAACAATTATTTCGTCGCCTGATTCTTAATTACTAAGGTGACAGAATAATTATCTTTCGTCGCCAGAGATCCAACTCAGGCGACGGTGATTCTTTTTTGTCGCTAGGTACTTTAATTCTATATTTTGTTTCAATGCTGTAAATTATATTTATATATTATTGAAAAATTCTAACTATTATTGATTCCTGTAATTATGCAGCCAATTTTCAAATGCACGTTCAAAGTTTAAAGTTCAAAAAACCTGTGGAGCAAATCAAAATCATAATATGGAAGAATGCAAGTTCAAACTGAAACAAAAGATCAAATTAAACCAAGTTCCAGGAGGTACAGACAAACAAAAGAAAGCAAGTTCAATGTTCATAGTTCAACCCTCCCTAATACCCTAGTCTCCCATAGTCCTATATATATATACACACAAAGTTCAACAAAAGAATAGGCAAATATCCGAAGTTCCACAAAAGCAAAAAGCCATGGACATAGGTTAGCTTCAACCATCAACCTCTGACTGTTGGCATTCTCGTCGGCCCGGCTGCAACTGCATAAACTCCTCCACCATCCGAAGACGATGCTCGTAATCAAGGATCTGCTCCTAGCCTTGTGCTGCCTCCTCTTGAGCTTGTCAGGCCTCCTCTTGGGCTTGTCGGGCCTGCTCTCGAATCTCCTCAAGAACTCTATCATTGGGACGGGATATCTAAACTAACTAAACATTGATGAATGAAAGAATTTTACCATTCTTACATTCAACACACAACATAATCATTTGAAATCACAAATGACTTCCATAACAACCAATAATTCAATATTAACAACCAATAATTCAATATATATATATATATATATAATCACTTTTGCTACATCATAATCACACATGCATATTGTATCGTAATCACATAAACTAAAATATCAACAATATTTGACTGGAATTCTTCATCGGAAACTCATAGGAAAACATGGAAGATGTGATGAAAAAGAGAGAGAAAGATATCATACCAAGCTAAAGCTAATGGGTAGAGGTTGACAAAACTTTATATATGATCACCGAAATGGAAGAATTTCACACTGAAATGGCAAAATCCGAGCAGAAATTCGATTTGGCAGCTTTCCCCATTTTCTCTCGTCTGTTTCAGATCTGAATGAGAGATTATAAAGTGAGTTTAGTTAAGCGAAGAAGCTTTTTTGTCGCCTTAGAAACTGACTTTGTCGCCTAAGACAACTTCAGGCAACGAAAAAACTTGCTCGGCGCCTTAGTATATTGTTGATAACTTAGGCGACAAAAACATCTTCATGGCCTGATTGTCTATTAAGACGATAAATAACTTTTTGGTTTGTCTCTTAAGTTTGTTTAGGCCACGAACACATTTTTCAACGCCTTACTCTGAACTTAGGCTACGAAAAAGATTTCTTCACTATATTTTCATCGTCTAAACCCTTTTTTTCTAGTAATGTTTGTCGACTCTAATTAGTGTTTTGTCGGCCCTAATAAATGTTTTCTTCCTCCCGTGTTCGCTGAGGTTTAAAATTGGTTGACTTCTTGAATATTATTTGTAGGACTATAGAACATAGAATAGAGTAGTGGTCCAATATAAATATATTAAATTAATTTAATTTAAATTATGAATAGATCATTGAAAAATTAACAAACCCCCGATACGTGCGTAACTCTCATTCTAATATTTACATAACCAAGATAGCGGCAACAACTCCAAGGGCAACCGAGCCAACTCCAACACCTTCACTCGATGGGCGAGGTGCAGAGGCTGTAGTGGGAGGAACTACCTCAGAGGTAGGTAATGTTGGGGATGGTGGAGACTCCAAGGAAGTTTTTGGAGCAGCTTCTGGTGATGTCTTGGAGCTAGAAGGTGAAGTCTTAGAAGCAGGAGTAGGCTCTGGAGCATTGTTCCCATGAGAAGGTGGAGGGTTTTTGTTGGTGCAGCGGGTGCAGGTGCTGGAGTTGCTGAAGTAGGTGGTTTAGCACCCTCATTATCAGGTGATGCAGCTGGTCTTGATGATGATTGCGATTGTGTGCCGGAGGAGGCTGCGTTCGTGAAGGCTACCAATAGTGCAGCCATCAGAACCGCCACAACAGACCGTGCCATTGCCATTAGAGTTTAGAGAGAGAGAGAGAGACCACTAGGGACTATTAGGGGGTTTGAGAATTAAGGAGGCAAAAAGTGAATGATGGATCGAGGAGTATTAAGAGGGAGCTTTTATAAAGGAACTCAGTTAATAGATGAAACAAATTCATCCGAAAACCAAGGGAATTGAGTGGTGGATATTTTCTAGCTCCTTGCCCACGAAAGCAATGTTTGTCTTTTTTGTGGAAATTTAGTTGGTGGTTACATGTAAACTAGGCTAATATTAGTAAAGTTGGCTGTAAAACGGGTAGAATGGAGAAAACTATATATTAAATCCAACCATTTTTCTTTTAATAAAAGAGTCTATAGTAGGCTATTTAAAATAGTTAATATTTTGGTCTCGAAAAATTAATTACACTGTGATTTTTTAAGGAACCATTGTTTAAGGGTTAGTTACTGCGTTGTCTAGAATAAATTGGATGAAAGTATACAATAAGTCAATAACCTTAGAAGGAAATGGAAGGAAATATGGTTGTATTGATAAGTTCGGATCTAGAGAGGATTTCTCTTAAACTTTTAAAGTGATGATGTTTTTAGTTTTAGTATGTATTATGACAATCAAAGCCACTCATTCCTTAATTACCTACCCACATATGAATCATACAAAAAATTAGTCAAAATAAAAAACGTTTAACCATTTTATTAGCATAATATTCGTTTTAATTTTATTTAATGGCCTACAATTGTTTACGATTATGCAATTAGTTGAAATTTTGTAGACATGATTCTTATATATAAATCTAGAGGATCAACGGTTAAAATCGTTAAATAAAGTCATATACTAGTGTAAAATAGTAAAAGTCCTTAAATTCTTAAAGTAAGGAGATCATCTCTGGATCATTCCTCTGTATTGATATAAATACACACACACAATTATTATCAGGTCCAAACATCTTATTTATTTAAAATGTACGAATTTCCTTAATTGACCCATTTTTCAATCATATTTTTTTTTTAAAGGTACGAATCTTAACCGTTCAGCTTTAGGTATAAATGAGTAAATGATCTCTACAAATTTTCAACCAAATTAATAATCGTTAAGACATTTAAAATTAGGTTGATTCAAAATTTAAGAAATGAGATACTATGATAAATTGTAAAATAAAAAACTTAAGATATAATTTGGAAGAGAAATTGCACGGGAAGAAAGAGGGATTAGAAGATTAACAGATAAATAAACAGAGAGTATCTTTAGTACACGGCGTGTATCTTCACATACATACATGGATGATCAGGATTAGAAGAAATAATATAGAAATATGGTGGTCAAACATATGAATTGTTATGAACGGTTAAGATTGTTTCGTGTAAATACACGTCGTACATACAAAAATTTTCATAAATAAACACGAAAACTGATAAATGAAAATTAACTGCTGGCGACTCCTTAAAGTGAAATGAATTAGAATAGGTTAATTGAATCGAGTCGAGTGTCCGTGTGTCTGTCTGTTTCTCTTCCGGTCTTGGCATTCTCCGCTCCATCTCCCATAAAGTAGACAAAACTGTTGCTCCTGAATTCTCTGATTCACAATGGAGAGCTTTGCACTCTCCACCTCCTCCTCCTTCTTGCTCTCCACCTCCTCGTCCTTGTTCATTCACAAGGGCTCTACCCTAGTCCGCCGCTCCACACCAATCCTGAGATCCCCGCCCTCCATCGCCCTCCATCGCCCTAATTGTAAGGCATGGATCACACCCCCAAATAAAAAGACCTCCCATTTCCGAATCCATGCCTCTCAAACGACACCTCCGCCACCGCCTCAAGGCGCCAAAATCGCCCCCTTCATCCTCTCCGTCGCCATAGGCCTCGCCGTCCGGTTCCTGGTCCCCAAACCCGTCCAAGTCACCCCGCAAGCCTGGCAATTGCTCGCCATTTTCTTATCCACCATCGCCGGCCTCGTTCTCAGCCCCCTGCCCGTCGGCGCTTGGGCTTTTCTGGGCCTCACAACCTCCATTGTCTCCGGAACTCTGACGTTTCCGGCGGCCTTCAGCGCTTTTACCAGTGAAGTAATATGGCTCATTGTGATTTCCTTCTTCTTCGCTCGCGGCTTCGTGAAGACGGGTTTGGGTGATCGCATTGCCACCTACTTTGTCAAGTGGTTGGGGAAGAGCACTCTGGGCTTGTCTTATGGATTGACCATCAGCGAGGCCCTTATTGCTCCGGCAATGCCCAGTACTACTGCAAGGGCCGGCGGTGTTTTCTTGCCCATTATTAAGTCTTTGTCACTCTCTGCAGGGAGTTTACCTGGCGACGCCTCCAAATCAAAGCTCGGTTCTTATCTCCTTATGTCTCAGTTTCAGGTCCTCTCTTTTCTTACATTTCGCATTTGCTTCTTGGTTAACGCAATTCCAATTTGATCAGTATTAAGGTTTCTGGCTTGTTGCTCAATGACATTTTCATCTGGGAAATTTTGAAATTACTAGACCAAAGGTGTGTTTGTTTGTTTGAAGAGAAACTAAAATTCTATAGTTTTTAGGCAGCAGTTATAGGCAAAGTGCAAAGAAGTCTCTCTCTCTAGTTTCTAGATATTTAGTTTTAAATCTGGATTGTGAACTAAACAATGGATAAAAAAGATTTCAGCATCTTATCCATATTTTGGTTCCACAGAGGATAATCACTGTACATTTATTACAAGAGCTGATTCATTTGCGATTCAATTTTCGGATACTAATTATTTACATTTGTTATTTATGTCATAATGCAAGTATTATGTGACTTATGCATTGGTCTTGTGTGATACATGACAGTCCGCTGGTAACTCTAGTGCTCTTTTCTTAACGGCTGCAGCTCAAAATCTGCTGTGCCTTAAATTAGCGGAGGAACTTGGGGTGATAATTTCAAGCCCTTGGGTTTCTTGGTTCAAGGCTGCTAGTTTACCAGCACTTGTTTCGCTACTTGCTACTCCACTAGTCTTGTACAAGCTTTTTCCTCCTGAAACAAAGGACACACCTGATGCCCCTGCCATGGCTACAAAGAAACTGGAGAGTATGGGCCCTGTCACAAAAAATGAATTCATTATGGTCGGTACAATGCTTCTTGCTGTCACTTTATGGGTCTGCGGGTATGTATTTGCTTTGCAATATTTAATACATGTCCTGTAGCCATTATTGCATAAATAAACATATCATGTTTCTTGTATTTTTTTATTTATTTGCACTTCCAGCACTTTGCTTTGGTATGGTTTCATGGACTGAATGATATGAACATCAAATGTTTATTTTTATTAAAAGCTCTAGCTCTTATAATCATTCTACTGATAGCATTAGCATAGTTGAGATCACTTGTTTCGTTAACCATAGAGTAGTCATATCCATGGATAGAGTAAAAACTAAGTGAAAATGCTAAGGTTACATAATATTTGTGGTCCGTATAACCAGCCCCTCTAAATAAATGATTTTTTATGATCCTTCTTTCATGTGATTTTCTTAATAGGTTTAAAACCTCAGCATATTATATTCCTTAAACAGTGCTTTATTTTTCTTTTCTAAGAGTGATACTTGTAACAACCAAAGGCTTTATCCCTATGTGCTAGCTGAAATTACTTTCGGGATACTAGGCCTAGCTCTAAGTACCATAATATTCCCAGCGCAATCCCTAAGTGCTAGCTGAAATTACTTTCGGGATACTAGGCCTAGCTCTAAGTACCATAATATTCCCAGCGCAATACCATTGTGGGATTTGGTTATCAACAGCAGAAGGATAAGATTTCTTCATCATGTGGGACCTGGACCATTAAACTTATGCATAGGCACTTAGATGCAGTAAACAAACTACCTAGATACCAGGATCAACTCTAAAACTGAAGGCTTTTAACTTACACATAACAATTTGATTTAGGATTCACTCCCAAAACTAGGCTTCACACCTATCCCTTCACAGGGAAACTCTGAGCATTCCTTACACATTTACATTTGAGCAGATAGAAGACTCATTAGGAAACATTTAAGACTAATAAAAGAGACTTTGAAACTTCTAAACTGAAACATAAATCTGAAAAGACACTTAAAAGGACACTAGGCTTCGAGTCTTCTAGAATTATACTTTGTTTCCCTCTCAGTTGCAATATTTATCTTAAATGATTTGGTGCTCTCTCCTTCCACTTCTTTCGCCTTGATTGGTTTGACTATGATGTCCTCATCAATTCTCCTAGGCTGAGAAGCTCGCCTTCGGCGAGATATAACTGTAGTATCTCTCCATATCTTACATTGTCGTGTTGAAACCACCTGCTTATCCACAATGTTTTCTACCACATCTCTTGGACTGATGAAGGCAAGGAGACTACCAGGAGTATTATATTATATGTAAGGAAAAACCATATTCTGACTAAGAGGAGCTGCAGCACATCGAGTGGTAAGCAAAGTGCACCTTACCACAGCCATTTGAGTAATGTTTAAAGGCTCACCCTCCAAGTTGTAATTTCAGGGACATAAACATCATCCTCCAATTCTCTTGAGCATCAACCTCTTTTGTGTTTGCTGCAAACGGACTTCGAGGTTGCTCTTTGGTTGGGCATTGACCAGCATGATAACCATAGCCTTGACACTTGTAGCACCTTATAGACCCCACCTCGAATACCAGATTGTACTCCCTTTCCTTTATCAGCTTTCATCAGGAATTGGCATTACTGGAGCCATTGTAAAATGAAGATGGTGTTGTTCTGGATGAGCTGGGATGAAATTCAGGATTTTGCTCGTCAAATCGCCTATTCACGTGGTTGTAGGGGTCTTCAAGTAGCGCTCCAATTCATGCAGATGATCAATTTGAGCGGCTATGCGTTCTAAAGTTTTTGCCAAGGTTTCAAGATCCATGGCTGAATAAGTTTCTCTTGTCTGGAGCTTGGACACTAGATTTTGTCCAGCTCTGATACCAAAATGGATGCAGTATACAAACTGCCTAGATACCAGTCGACAAACTCTAAAGCTTAAGGCTTTAAACTCACACAGAACACTATGATTTAGGTTTCACTACCAGGTTTCTCTCTGAAAACTAGGCTTCTCACCGAAAACTAGGCTTCACGCCAATCCCATCACAGGAAAAATCAAAACACTCTGATAATTGTATTCATCACACATAATATACATGGGCATTAGCTCTTACACTTATTTATACTTGAGCAGATAGCTCACATTGACTGCATTAAAAGCTTCTAAAACTAAAACTAAAACATTTAAGATGTAATAAAAAGACCTTAAAACTTCTAAACTGAAACATAAATCTGAAAAGACTGTAGTGGATGATTAGGTGAATGATTAGGTGCGCTCTCTTTCCATTTCTTTCACTCAAAACCTTGGAAGGTGATGAGGACATCATAGTCAAACCTTTCAAGGTTTATGAGCGAAACAAATGGAAGGAGAAAGCACCTAATCATTCAAGATAATTATTACACCTGGGAGGGAAATAAGTCTGATGCCTGAAGTCTCTAAGCTGTTTGTGTCTTTTCATATTTCCATTTCAGTTTAGTAGTCTTAAGGTCTCTTTAAGTTAGTCTTAAATGCGTCAGTTTCAGGAGAGGGTCCTAATAAGTCTTTAATGTTTCAGTTTTAGAAGAGTCTTTAGTGCAGTCCATTTGAGCTACCAGCTCAAGTATAAATAAGTGTAAGGGCTACCTAGGTATGCTATGATATATGAATAAAAAAATTTCAGAGTGTTTCTGAGTTTTCCTGTGATGGGATTGGCGTGAAGCCTAGTTTGGGTGAGAGGCCTAAATTTTGGTGAGAAACCAGGGAGTGATTCCCAAATCCAAGTGTTTTGTGTGTGTTTAAAGCCCCAAGCTTTAGAGCTTGTTGATCCTGGTATCTAAGCAGTAGGTTTGCTGCATCAGTTTTGGTATCAGAGCTGGACAAGCTCCAGCCAAGTCCAAGCTCCAGCCAAGAATCCTCATTTAACCATGGATCTTGCAGCCTTGGCTAAAACAATTGAAGGCTTAGCCGCTCAAATTGGTCATCTTGAGACCAGAATACAGGATCAAGCAGTTGCTTCTGATCAACGTTTGGCTGCAATTGAAGCTTCTATCCAGAACGAAGAAGAGAGTGTTGGTGGAGGATCAAGGATGCAGTCTAGGAGGAATGGTCACAGGCAGGCTGTTCGAAACAACAATGGGCAATATGGACATGATCCTGAGGAAAAAGCACTGAAGTCTATCAAAGTTGAAGCTCCAAACTTTGATGGCCAGCTGAATGCGAAGGTGTGTCTAGATTGGATATCAGACATGGACCACTATTTTGACTGGTACGAGTTGTCTGAAACTCGAAGGGTGCGGTTTGCAAAGATGAAGTTGGTGGGCAAAGCTAGAGAATGGTGGAGTGGTGTGGAAAGGCGAGCTGCAAGAGCCGGTGACGAACCTATCACTCATTGGGAGGAGATGAAAGAAAGGCTGAAGGAGAAGTACATTCCTTTGGCTTACAAAGAGTGCTTGCTGGACCAGTGGCAATCTCTTCGTCAAGGGAACATGACAGCTGCTGAGTATATTGATAAGTTTGAAGAATTTATGGTGAGATGCAACATAGATGAAGATCCTTCTGTGACTCTCGCTTGTTTCAGAACCGGCCTTCGTCCAGAACTTCAGAGGGAGCTGATTCCTCATGAAGTATATTCATTGGAGCGAGCATACCAGATAGTGCTGGAATTGGAGTGCTACTTGAAGACTCCTACAACTGTGCATAGCCGATCTGACCAGGAAAATCCTGAATTTCGTCCCAGCTCATCGGGAACAACACCATCTCCATTTGTCAATAGCTCCAGTACTGCCAATTCATTGGTGAAACCTGATACAGGAAAGGGAGTACAATCTGGTGTTCGAGGAGGGGGATCTGTAAAGTGCTACAAGTTTCTAGGCCATGGTCACTATGCTGGCCAATGCCCAACCAAAGAGAAACCTCGTAGTCTGTTTGCAGCAAGCACAGGAAAAGAGGCTCGAGAGGAATTGGAGGAAGAAGTTTATATCCCTGAAATTCCTGCCGTTGATGATGACTTGGAGGATGAACCTATTGCCCAAATTCAACCAAGAACGGCGGTGGTAAGGTGCACTTTGACTCAACCCGAAGCGCCTGAGGATTGGAAGAGGACCAGCATCTTTCACACTTATGTGAAGTATGGAGACAGAAGTTATAAGGTCATCATTGACAATGGAAGCTGTGTCAATATTGTCTCCCCTCCAACCATCTCTAACCTGGGGTTGTCCCCTGCTGATCATCCTCAACCTTATCATGTGGCATGGATTGATAAGTGTTTTATTCCCGTAACACAACGGTGTCAGGTTCCTATTCAATTCTCATCATACAAGGATACTGTTTGGTGTGATGTGGTGCCAATGGACGTGGGACACATTCTTTTAGGCAGACCATGGTTGTATGATCTAGATGTGACCATTTTCGGCCGTTCCAACTCGTGCTCCTTTATTCATGAAGGAAAGCACATCAAGCTGAATCCTATCAAGCCAAAACCGGTACTCCAACTACCTTGCAAGGGAGGGCAGCAGGCAAAATCGCTTAACATCATCGTTCCAAGGGATGTGGTTGAAGACATTGTGGATGAACAAGTAGTTTCCACAAGACAAGGTGGCTACCAGAAGTATTTAATCAAGTGGAAGGACAGACCAGACTCTGACAATACTTGGGTAACTAAAGAAGAGTTTCAGCGCATTAATCCAGATATCTTGGAAAGATACTACAGTTTTATCTCGCCGGAGGCGAGCTCTTCTCAGCCGGGGAGAATTGATGAGGACATCATAGTCAAACCTTTCAAGGTTTATGAGCGAAACAAATGGAAGGAGAAAGCACCTAATCATTCAAGATAATTATTACACCTGGGAGGGAAATAAGTCTGATGCCTGAAGTCTCTAAGCTGTTTGTGTCTTTTCATATTTCCATTTCAGTTTAGTAGTCTTAAGGTCTCTTTAAGTTAGTCTTAAATGCGTCAGTTTCAGGAGAGGGTCCTAATGAGTCTTTAATGTTTCAGTTTTAGAAGAGTCTTTAAGAGTCTTTAGTGCAGTCCATTTGAGCTACCAGCTCAAGTATAAATAAGTGTAAGGGCTACCTAGGTATGCTATGATATATGAATAAAAAAATTTCAGAGTGTTTCTGAGTTTTCCTGTGATGGGATTGGCGTGAAGCCTAGTTTGGGTGAGAGGCCTAAATTTTGGTGAGAAACCAGGGAGTGATTCCCAAATCCAAGTGTTTTGTGTGTGTTTAAAGCCCCAAGCTTTAGAGCTTGTTGATCCTGGTATCTAAGCAGTAGGTTTGCTGCATCAGAAGGTTTGACTATGATGTCCTCATCACACTTCTTTTAGTGACAGATCCCTCATTATCAATATCTGTGTATCCATTTTAGTTTTCTGCTATCTTTATACAGTAGGCATATGCTTTACTTTTGTTCTTTGCATCTACGCATACAGGACTACAACATATGAAGAACACATGTATGAGATGATACTTTGGTTGCTACTCAGAAGGGAAGTAAGATTGTCAGTTTGAGGATGACAGCCTAGGATCTTTTAGCATTTATACATACAAAATTATTCCTCAATGCTGATGCCTGGAAATGTGTTGTCTTTAGTTCTTGTAGAGCTACACCACAGTTGGTTATTATTTGATCATATGTTGTGCACAAAACTTTGTGCTTAGTGCAACATTTGCAACCCAGGAAAGATATATTTGTCCAGTTGTTGACAGTTGCTAGCCTATATTATGCTTTCATAGTTTGTGAAAAGCGATTTGCTATACTTATGCTTGATTCACCAACTGCTTTTTTTTGTTCCCCTGTAGAGAGGCTCTTGGTATACCAAGTGTTGTAGCGGCAATGATTGGCTTATCTATACTCCTTTTGTTAGGTGTCCTTGATTGGGATGACTGCTTAAGTGAAAAATCAGCATGGGATACTTTGGCTTGGTTTGCTGTTCTAGTAGGTATGGCTGGCCAGTTGACAAACTCCGGTATTGTTACGTGGATGTCTAGTTGTGTTGCAAAGACGCTACAGTCTTACTCCTTGAGCTGGCCAGCTGCGTTTGGTGTTCTCCAGGCAGCTTACTTCTGCATCCACTACCTCTTTGCAAGTCAAACCGGTCATGTGGGAGCTTTGTACTCTGCGTTTCTTGCCATGAACTTGGCTGCTGGGGTACCTGGTATTTTGGCAGCATTGGCTTTAGCTTACAACACAAATCTTTTTGGGGCTTTAACACACTATAGCAGCGGTCAGGCTGCCGTGTACTATGGAGGTATGTTCAATTCTCCCTCACCCAAATTTTGCAATTTACGCTGTTTTTTGGGTTCTATTTCTTTTAATTACAGTTAAAAATTATCAATCATCAAAAGAATGCTAATCCCGTTAAATTTTTTTTCCTGTTCTATCCTGCTTGATCCTTTTATTCTTTATTCTTTATTCTTTCCTCTTTCCGTTTTCTCATTTTTACTAAAGCATTGTGAATGTTAACAACGATGAAACTAATGAATTTGATCTTCATAAGATATCTATTTTGTGTAGCGACTGAGATTATCTGTTTTTTTTTCTTTCCCAACAGCTGGTTATCTTGATCTTCCTGATGTGTTCAAAGTCGGGTTTATCATGGCTCTTGTTAATGCTGTCATCTGGACGTTAGTAGGGTTATTCTGGTGGAAATTTTTGGGCCTGTACTGATTCCAGTTTCTTTTTAAGTAGGTTATGCTCTTCCCTGCTCTTACTTTCAGGGAACAATTGAGCTCATTATTTGATTGCAAACAAAGTTTCCAGATTTTATTCCAAATTTATATTAGCTATATACTGAGAGGTGAATGATTGTATTGGCGGGAAGCCCATAAATAATCACAAATCAGGCACAATGATCGCTCTTTTTTATTTGCACTCAAATTGAAGCAACAAATTTTGACACATTACCATAGGGTGGTCCAACCATCTTGCTTGTTTGTACGGTTATTAAACTATACAACCATGTAGTGTTGTGCAGCTTAGCTAATGCTTGTGCAGCTGAGGAAGTGTCCTGGTCCCAGCGTGCTCGAGCTAATTGGCTCTCTCTAGGGGATAAAAATAAAATCACAAGCGCTCATTCGAAAATCCCATAAACGTATTTTGAAACTGAGAGATGATCTCGGGTTTGATAATGCTGAAATTGCTTCCATTTACTTCTTCTTTATTTTTTTATTTTTTATTTTTTTTTGGAAATGAGTAATTCATTGAAGAAGGCAAAGCCCAAAGAGCCCATCGCCCAGAGACAAATAAAAATACATTGTGCTCTATCAACTAGATTACCTAGCAGAAGATAGAACAACAGCAGCAAACAAAAATAGAGTGACGAACTAACTAAATCACTCTAATGACCGGCGCCGGAGGACAAGGCAAGCCGTCATTTCGAAGAACAGAAGCTAAAGAGGGTGGTGGCATTGAAGCCCATCGGTGAAGACCCAACTTGGACTTGGTAAGCGAAGCCACTACATGAGCAGCTTGATTCGCTTCACGGGGAATAGAACCAAAACTCTGACTTCTCTTTCTAATTTCTTCAATGATTGGGAATAACCCCCAATCCATGTAGTTAGATGAAGCTTTGATGTTGTTAATGACTTCTAGAGAATCTGATCTGAGACATACCTTCCCCAATCCCAGATTTAAGGCCGTTTCCACTCCAAGTAGCAGTGCATTTGCTTCTGCCATTGCAGATGATCCGCACTTATTCACATTGGAAACACAATCCACAAGCTCTCCGGAATTCGACCTGATAACAACTCCCATACCACAAGACCCCGATTCGATCCATGAGGCGTCACAGCATACATCCACAACATCCAATGGTGGGGGCTGCCATCGTTTTCGTGATCTCACTTCAGACTCCAGAGATGGTGGGTCTTTCCGGTTTGCACTCCAAAACTCCAAGGCCAGATTGAGACTGGATTGAATCACGGCGGGAGGGCTAATTGGTCTCCTGTCATAAAAAAAGCTGCATCGACTCTTCCAGATACTTCAACAAATGCAGCTAACCACGGTGAGTACCCATATTCTATCTTGTGAATTGTGAGCCTTGCAGATCTCTTTTAACCATGAGTCTAATGTTGATATATGATTTTTGTTGATTTTGAGACCCAATGATGAAACAAACCACACGGCCTCGGCCCAAGGACACAATAATAACATATGCTCACTATATTCTTCATAGGCACCACATATAGGACACAGATGTGTGCTTGCAAGCTTTCGAATAAGCATAGTCTTGAAAGTTGCAATGGCACCACTTATGGCTTTCCATAAAAAAAAAAAAAAAAATTCACCTTAGGAGGAGCTCTTATCTTCCATAATTGTCTCCACACTGCTGTCTCCACAGAATGAGAAGAGCTGCACTTAGGAGGGTTGATCACCCGGCACCTACTGTTAATCCAGGTGTATCCTGAACTAACAGTATAAACCCCCCTCTTGTTCCATGGCCAAGTGATCCTATCCTCCCCATCATGACTCCCGATGGGAATCAGTAGAATTTTGTTAGCTTCGGAAGGTTGTATAAGATGGAGAATTGAGTCTAGGTTCCATGTTTTGCTAGGCCAATCAATGATCTCAAATACCAAGTGTGGACCATTGTTACTTATCTGAGCAGTAGTCTGAATAGGGCGTACATCAGGGGGATGAAGCCAATTCTCCTTCCATATGTTCACCTTCAATCCATTGGCGATCTGCCAACCAGAGCCCTCCATTATCAAATCTCTAGCTTGTAAGATGCTTGACCACCCCCATGAAGCCCGATAGCCCTTGTTGGCATGCAAAAAATCACACTCAGGAAAGTAACGTGCCTTAAGCACTTTAACCCACAAAGACTCAGGCTGGGAAAGAATGCACCAACACTGTTTGGCCAGTAGTGCAACATTATAATGGTGCATATCCTTGAATCCCAAACCACCCTCCTGTTTAGGAACACAAAGAGAACTCCAACCCTTCCAATGAATTTTGTTTCCCCGATCAGTGGAACCCCACCAGAAATTACCCATTGCTGCATTAATCGCATCACAAATAGTTTTTGGAAACATAAAGCAAGACATGGAGTACGCCGGAATAGCAGATACCACTGCTTTAATTAAAATTTCCTTCCCCGACTGAGAAAGACATCTTTCTTTCCACCCTTCAATCTTCCTCCAATTCTTTCCTTGATGTAGACCAAGGCTTCCTTTTTGACCTCCCCCATATGGTAGGCAAACCAAGATAGGTTCCTGGATTGAGGTACTTGAGGTACCAAATAATACATTTCGCAATAGTCCAAGTACAAATCTTCGCTTTTATGGTAAAGAATAAAGAAAAGGTTTGGTTTGAAAATAGTTCATTTTTTTTAAAATAGTTCATTTTTTTTAAAACCCCATCGACGACTTGTCAACCCGAAACCATAACCCCGCGATTCGAGACTCTTCGTCAGGTTTTATAACGGCGACGACCGCAACCTTTTGCCATTAGAGAGAAATTTACACAATCCGAAAACCCTATCAATGTCCGTATAGTGCGTCGCCCACCTTTCCCGTGTATCCATGTTTGTTTCATGGAATCAAGCCATTGGGAAAGGAAAGTCATTGTTTTCCATTGTTTGGAAACCAAAAGAAAAAGAGTGGGAAAAGAGTGGTTCCCACGTGAAAAGAAAAATGGGTGTAAAATTGTTCATTCCCCCCACCCTAAGGAGTCATTTTCCTTTCTCATGTCAAAGGAAAATTCAAAGAATTTATTTCATTTTATTTCCATTCCTTGAACCAAACTAGCCTATGTATCTACAAGGGTTCACACAAGTGGCTTGCATGAATAAGTCTGCGGGTCCCACATGTCTGGCAGCAAAAATCTACGATCGTTCACCCCGTGTGCATTGTAGCTCGCCCCGGTGGCCTGATCAACCAGGACCCGACGAGAGCGACGAGGTGTGAGGTGTTGAGGGACTTGCCAAGAGTGTAGACCTGGTAGAGCACTTGTGTGCCAACGACGAGATTGGAGGAGCCGGTCTTGTATTTCTCTGTGGTTTTCCACCAGGAAGAGGCAGAGGGAATAAGGAGTGGGGAGCAACCGAGGGAGTGGACGAAGTCAACGGCTATGGAGCGTTGGGTTGGGGTGAAGTGGTCGTACCATATGAGATTTACGGTGATGTTGCCCTTGAGAAGAGGGTCGTCGTGGTACTTGAGCACCAAGGGCTACTCCTCCACTAGAGCGGACGAGGAAAGCAAAAACAAGAAGAGGAAGAAAGGAATCGCAAAGTGGTGAATACAAGACATGATTGAAGGGGGAAGAAGATCGAAGAAGAATATGAGGGGTTGCTTAGGGGTTTGAGATGGAGAATGATAGTTAAGTGTGTTAAGATGAATGAGTAGCGGGAGGGAAAATGGTTTTTATATTTTGGGTTCAGTAAGGAAGATAATCATGGAGACTGACAGTTGTGTGACGGCCGAGTGTCGACATCAAAGTCTTTCCTAGTGTGAATCTTTTAAGAGAGAATGACATATCACTACCACAAACAATAGCAAAACACACAAACCACCTATTAAAATATTTAAACAAATAAGGACATAAGCCCAGGCCCAAAATGAGTAAAACCTAGCCTGATCCAAACCCGATTTTTCCATCAAAATTACACTCGTTCCCACTTATCTTCTTCTCTCTCTCATCGCCACATCTTCTTCACTCTCTCGATTTCTACAACAATGTTGGAGAAGAATCTGACTTCAAAAGCTCGCGCCAATTACCGCTTAGAAAGATGAGATCTAGATCGGAGCTCCGACACGATGGTGACATTGCCGCTGCCACTACCGCGCTCATCATCACCATCTACGAACCTGTCACATGCTGCACTCATCGGCCAGATCCACGTCCCCGTCAACGTCGTGTTCATCTCCGACATGGGGCGCCGTCACAGATCTTGATGTTGGAGTAAGTCGTAGATCCAATTTGGTTGGGGTTCTTGTCAAATTGTATTTTTCCTTCTGAGATCATCAAATTGCTCTATGGTACTATTGAATAGCAACCATTGCTTCATATTGTGATAGAAGCATTTGTGACTTGATTTGTGAGATTATGATGGTCTTTGATTGATTTCATTGTTTAACTTGCAAATCAGATGAATTTTGGTGTTGAGGCAGAAGAAAATGGCCTTGTTTACTCTTTAAAATGTCTTGTTATGTAGCAGTAGCAAAGAACAGCTGATGCAGTAACGGGTAAGTAATAGTAGATGCAGTAGCAGGTTAGTAACAGTAGAGGTAGTAGCAAGTAATAAGTTAATTATTCCAACAAATTAATTTCTTTTCAAAAAAAAAAACACATACACAAATGGATTTATTTGTGTTTCAAATTATTTTGGAGGATACATGTGATTTGCTAATCTCTTAAATGGTTTTTTGTTGACCCGCAGCTAGCTTGCCCGACTGTAAGCTGATCGACTCTTTGGCCATTGATCCATCCAACAAAGGAATAATTAACTTAATTGAGACTCTCTTCCTTTCATTGTGTGTGTCTTGATACTTGATGGACCGACTCATATATGATGCCTTATCTCTTTTGTTTTTGGTTTAGTGTGAAATTAAGATAGAATTGAAATTTGTTTAGCCTTTGTGGTTTGAAGTCGACATGTGTTCAGTCTTTATGGTTTGAAAAATCGTGTCTTTAAAGACTATTCAGATTAAAATAAAATCATAAGGACTGAACATATGTTGACTTTAAATCACAAGGACTATATTGTATTTTACCCATTAAGATATAAGGTGATCGAATAGACTAGTGGATTATTGGAGTTGATAACTGATGGTACTTTGCTCTTCAAACTTGAAGACCAATATTATATAAGCACGCATGTATGCATGATTGCTAGTAGTGCAATTGTGCAAAGTGAATATGTGTCAGTGAGCTGTGGCTTGGTTGATTAAGGTGTTTAACTGACAACTTTGAGGTCATGAGTTCAAACCTCACGACATATGTAGAGTGTGTGAGTTATTAATAAAAGTTAAAAAAAAAAAAGAATATACACTTATTCAAAATTAGTAATGCTGTGTCGGGAAAAACTGCGATACGCAGGAGTGGTGGTACGTTTTCAACTTCCGTTAACTGAGGGGTATTCATGTCAATTTCATATCTATGGTTCAGCTGATCCAACTCCCTCCCACGTGCTACTGAGTGAGTCATCTTTTTCTTGGAAGTCATCTTTTTCTTGGAAGTCTGATACTGTGATATTGCACAAAGAGAAGACAGGAGCTCATGGCTTTCACTAATCCAAGAGATCTTATTCTTATTCCAATTATGTTGAGCCATATTTTTCTAATAAAAACATTAATCTGTAAACCCATGAATAATTCATAAACATGTATTGCACAAGTGGGATCGTGCTAGCTAATGAATCATTTAACTAAGTAGCTTAAAGGTTTAAGCTTTGTACCAGAACATGGGAACCTCTAGCACTCCTCTTTGGGTCAGTGGCGAAGAAGAAACCGATACCTATTCAACTATTCATCCAAGTTTCCAACCGTTGACTGGAGGAAGAGATTCAAACTTCGAAAGCTTTTTATTTTTGTTGACTGCACTTCTGCACATTCCGGCGACTCGGGCCAAAATCGATGTTGGATGAGGTATATAAACGATCATGATTAAGGATTCGTTTCCACAAAGATTTCATCGAATCTTTCATTTTCAACCTCTTTGATACCTAATTTGACACTTTCAATTCTTCTTCTGTTAATTTATCTCCAAAAGTTTAGTGTAACCTCACTGTCCTCATTTTTAATCAGCTCCATATCTTTGATTTTGACTGCTCTCAATTCAGGGTTTTATTAAGAAACTCTTGGTGGGGATTTCGAATCATAGGCCTGAAATATACTACAAGAAAGAACAACTCATAAACAAATTTAGAATTGGTCAAAGAAAATAAATAAACCCAAGCCATATATCTCTGGCAGCTAACAAATCTAGATGATAACCAAACTTCATAATGTATCAAAATGTTCTGAATATCAAAAATAGAAACATGGCTTGAATTCTTGGAGCACGAACTAAATGCACTTATGCACATACTCTGTTTTCTTAGCTGCATTTTAATGAAAAAAGAAAATCAAAGGTTGGTGCGGGTTATGGGTGCTCAGAACAAAAATTGGCAGAAGACAAAAAATTGAATACTATAGAGCTCGAGGAAATCCAAATTGGGATTCCTGGTTTTATTGTATTCTTTGCTATCAAACGTTGGCCGAGCTCTCCATCGCTGACTTCATGACCTCTGATGTGTCAAACGTTGGCCGAGCTCTCCATCGCCGACTTCATGACCTCTGATGTGTCTATCGGCTGTCCTCATTAGCACGGCCTCTTATGATTTTTATCTTTGTTTGTGTGATTTGTCGCAGACAATTTGGTAACGGAGCTAACGACAGTTAAGAGGTGAGTTTACTTCTCTGCCCCTTCGCATTCGAAATTTGTGGACAAGAAGCTGCCACCGAGATGGGCACCATGTGGCGTACTGTTACGCAGCTTACGCCTGTGTAGTCTAGCGCTTCCATGTTGTGTCTCCCAACTTTACTTTAGTCGAGGACTAAAATATCAAAAGCATCTCTTTTATGTCTAAACAGAAAGATATTGAAATTTACAATCTCAGTTACAACACACCGGTCCATTTTTTTTAGTATGTAAATGTCAAAAATGTCCATGTTTTTTTTCTTTTCAAATTATCCATTATTAACAGCTACATATATAGAACTCGGGTAAGGGTTCCCTACTTGACGGTCAACTACTAAACCGTTTGCAATGGTTTCAGTGATATATCTTAATGTTTCTCTAAGATATATGTATTTCGCCGTGAACGTGCACTTCCGATCGCCGTTGCTGGTGACGGCCTTGATCTTCGATTCTTTAGAAATGAATATGATAATAATCCTTCTCACTGTGTGGGATTGGAATGAAACAGGCCTTGATATTTGAAACTTTAGAATTGAACAACAGTCCATATTATTCCTTAATTGGAGCACAGATATGCGAGAATGGTTTTCCTAATGGATATCGGTGAGTTAGGTAAACTGTTCTAACGAAGTAGAGAGGAACCCAAAAGCTAATTTGATAGAATGAAAATGGCCAAGCTCGAAGATTGAAGTGGATTCATGACTTTTTAGTTCTCTCCCTCTCCCCACTAGATTGTGATTTTATTTTCTTCAGTTTTAATTTTTTTCTTCAGTTTTCTTACCAGTGTTAGTCTAAGTGTTTGTGCTATTGAGATGTGGGTTAATTGAACCGTTGGGATTGGATTATGACTTTTTCGTTCACTTTCATCTTGGTGCATACAAGAATTTTCAAGAATCGGAAAGAAGATGTAGAGCTAAGAACGTTTAACGTCTTATATGAATGATTGTGTTGGTCGAGAGCGAGAGAAACTTCTCCCGAAAACCCTAGGCGGCGGTTTTGCTTGTCCAGGGAGAGATGTTGCCCGGTCTGGCAACACACCCTCACAGCGTCATCGTAAAGTGAGGTACGAGGGACCAGCTTGGTCTGAGAGAAAGGTGTGGGGCGGCGATTCTCCTCTTCATCGTAATGAGTGAAGACGACATCGACGAGTAGTGGCGGGATTGTTGGAGGTCAGCGACGGCGGCTCTTTGCCTTAAGGAGGAGTGGGAACGGACTGGTGGGTGCTTTTAAGAGATGCGTTGAGGCAGGAGATCATTTGAGGGTGGAGATCGGGTGGCGGCTTTGCTAAAATGCACTCGATCTAGACCGGATCAGCAAGAGCCAATCCAATTAGGGTGTGTGGGGGATGATGTGATGAGGAAGGGAGAGGCTGGATGGGGAAGGGTGGGTGAAGGTAGTGCTGCACTTCAGCCACAAAACTCGGTACGGCTAGGGTTTCCACAAAAAAAAATTCATCTCTGTCCCGCAGCTGTCAAACGAGAGCTTGAGGGTGGCCAGATGGTGGTTGTGCCCATGACGGCTGGTGGTGGTGGAGTGGAAGAAGAAGTCTATTGATGGGGGCGAACCAAGAAGCTTTTGATGCCGCTGTGTCCCTGTGAGTTTGTTCTGACAAAGTTTTTGCTTCACAAGCGTAGCCATTCGAGTGTGTAGGCGGTGAAGACGATGAGTTGGCGGTGAGTTGAAGGGAAAATTATGGAGATCTAAGTCGACCCGGATTGATTTCGAGCAGGATCGATCTCTTCACCATGGCTTGATGTAGTTTAGGTAAGGTCGTGCCTCCCCTATGTTTTGACGTCGGAGACGACGGGCTTGGATTGTGGTTTTGGTAGGGTCATGTCCGGGACTATTAGTTGTAACATCGGTGTTTTTTTGTTGTCAATATAATAAGGAGGTTGCCCCTGCATATATGATGGGGTTGTTTCTTATTAAGGTTGGTTGTAACGAAGCTTTTGGATTGAGTTAAGGGTAGGTTACATAGATCCTTTCTGTTCATGCTCATTGTAATCGTTGATGTTGGTAGGGAGGAGTGTGGGGATTCGTTGTCCACTACTGTGATCTCTCATGGTTGTAACTTTTGTTGGTATTATATAAAGTTTAACTTTTCTTTAAAAAAACGCAGCTTGCACTAGCCAATTGTTCAAAAAAAAAATTATGAAGTGAAAGAGATTTAAGAATAAAGAATCGTGAAAGATGATGTATATTATTCACTGATAGAAGCCTTTTATATAGGGAATTACAGAATACCAATTAGGTAAGGAAAAATAATAAATAGATCTAGTTAAACTACATATCATATCGGCATAAGGCCAAGACACACATAAAGAATATCTAGAAAGATACAGAATATCCTAGAACACTCCTCCATCGTAAAGCATTCCAATGATATAAAACTCACCGTCTAGTTCGTCCGGAGTTGTTCACAAAGCTTAAACGAAGTCGACTGTCCAGGGATGACAGATTATTGTTTTTCGCAGATTTGGCATTAGCGAAGCTTTTAAAGCTTGCTGGTGGCATGGAGGCATATGCTCAGCCACATGGACGTGTAGATGATCAAATCCAAGGCCAGAGAACCTAGAGGATTCGATGGTGATCCGATTTTGCCAAGTCTTTAACGTCTTTTACAAGACGGCAATTGGAGTAATAGCATAAGAGGAATCTAAAATCAAAAGCTTTCGGTAACTCCAAATTAAGTATGACCCTGCATGTCCTTGGAGAGTCGGTAGTGTGAGGCACACTTAAAACCACTATCTCCTTAATTTTGGACAATTCTAAGACATCATACTAACTTGGGTGAGCCTAGTTGAACAACTGATGAAGGAAAATCCGCTAGAGGGTAATAGACTTGAACCGGAAGACACGTTGGTAACCCTCCTTGATGAGTCACGGTGTTGTTCGTCACCCCCTCTAAGGGAGAGACCAAAGACGGCGTTGATGCCATGTTTTCTAAGGGAGATGTAAATCAATTCCAACCATGTAGAGACAAGAAGAACCAAAAAGAACTTTTATTAATGCGCTGAAAAGAGTACATAAGGGTCTCAAAAAAAATGAGAAGAAAACTAAGCATGGCATTCTAATGATGCCTTAGTACATCATGACTTGTAAAAAGGGAAAACAATCTAGCCGATGACGTCAAAGTCAGGAGCATCTAAGTCAGAACATATTCCATTGGGGTCTGCGACCTTGAAGGTAACATTATGTTCAACTCTATTGTTTTCAGTGGAATTGACTTCCATCAATTCCTTGTATTTCTTGTATGCAGCAACAACATTTGCAGAAGCGCGACAGCTTTTGAACTAGTGGTCCTTGGACCCACATTTGTTGCATTGTCCATCAAAGGCAGAAGAAGAGTGAATATGCTGCTTCCAAGGAGGAGTGGCGCCGCCCTTGGGGACTACAGCACCGGTGTCTCGGCGCCATGTGTTGGTACGGCCACTAAAGTCACTATATTGTCCTCGAGAACCAGAGGCACGGTGGTGTTGATTCCCACGTGCATAAGGTTCATTCCGATGGTGATCCTTGCGTTTTGGAGCTTTCTTACTTTGTTTTCTGTTGTAATTAGATTCTTGAATTTTCCGGGTGCCTACAAGACACAAATTATGTTGATCATTGATCATGTTGTTCTTTTCTTCCATAAGGAGTTGAATAATTAAGCCGCTAAATGTTGTAATCCTCTTATTTTGAAACTCAAGTCGATACTGGTTCATTAGGATCTTAGCAGCAGAAGGGAAGGTCGAGAAATTTTTTTTTCAATCATGTTTGCATCACTTTTCTCGACTCCACATGAGCTCAATTGAGCTTGTAGGCAAAGCATATCCCTGTTGAAGTCATCAACCTTTTTGTAATCCAAAATTCGGATTTCATCCCAGCAAGCAATTAATTCTGGGAGCAAAGTTGAATGAATATTGTTGAAACGTTCGGCAAGTGCATCTCATAGATCTTTTGGATCATGCTTTGATTGATGCTGCCTGCGCAGTGTGTGATCGATATGCTTACGAAAGAACATGAGCGCCTGAGATTTTGATCTCTTGTGAGTTGGATCGGGGAATATGGTCTCAGTCAAATCCTTAGCAATGAAGGTCTGCTCTATATCCGAGACCTAGCCATGGTACTGAGTACCATGGGCGTCGAGGACGTCGAATTTAATGCTTCTGTCCATCTACATACAAGAGAGAACAAGTCGTATTAGTTTTTTGTTAGAGACCCAAAGGATACTCAAATACGATGCTTTTATTTTTGGTTTGTCTCTCTAGGGTTGATCATATACAACCCTAAGTGTCCGGAGTCGATCAAACACAACCCGGAAAACTTGTGTGAAGGTGATCATACACACCTTCAAAAAAAAATAACCAAAGTTGATCAAACACAACTTTGGACCTAGGGAGGAAAACCGGGATTTTAAACCTGCAAATACACCGACCCAATCATAGAATGGAGTAGAAGAAGGGGAGAAAGCACTTTATCCCCCCCGAGGTTATTGAAACTGGAAGAGTCTTAGATGCTTGATCGGATGAAAAGAAAATAGCGGAGCAGACGACCGGGAAGCGGCAGTTGAGGAGCGACGGCGGCTGTGGTGGGCGAGGCAGGGCCGAGAACCTTCTGTCTTAGTTTTTAGGGTTTAGGAAAACTATTAGCTTAAGGGTTGAGCTAAGAGCTGATAACGTGATGAAGTGAAAAATATCTAAGAATAGAGAATCGTGAAAGATGATGTATATTATTCATTGATAGGAGCCCTTTATATATGGAATTACACAATACCAATTAGGTAAGGAAAATGAATACATAGATCTAGTCAAACTACATATTTTATCGGTATAAGACCAAGACACACATAAAGAATATCTAGAAAGATACAAAATAGAGTGCGGCTATTGAGACCTCCAAATTTGCTCACTATACCTCACTCTATTTTGAATTATTAAATAACATATACATCCCTCATACACAATGACTATTAAGGACTAATTATACAAAAGGTGTCACGCCCCGACCCATAATTTTTACCTTTATTACTGGCATAATGGTAATAAGAATTTTACCATGATCGTCATTAAGTGTAAAATATAATTGATCCCCAGAGAGGTGTAGGGGACGATTATTTTGTGGGATTATTCTAAGGAAGAAATTTTGACGACGGTAAAAACTGGTAATTTTTGATAGTAAAAGGTAATTTTATTGGTGTTAGTACATAGCCAAAATACTTGGCTGAGCCGAGAATAAGGTACAATTACCCGGTCGAGATAGCCCTGGCGAGCTCTTCACGGGCATCTAAAGAGTGAAGGGCCGGTAACAAACCGCTTGCCAAAGTCACTCTAGCGGCAAAACACCCCCAAAAGGGAAGACACCACAAAGACTAGCAAGTAGTCCCACATTGGAGACTAAGGCCAAGGTACCCAAGCTTGGCCTATAAAACAAGCTCAAGCTACCATAAAAGGTACACACTCTCTCTCTCTTTCACACTCTTCTACCTTGCAAGTGCTCAAAGCTAACTTAAGCATCAGAGAGTCGAAGACTGAGCCATCCCAGTCCCGACCCCGTGACGCTGTCACTTGTGCATGTTCCGAGTGAAAGACCCAAAGAATTCTACTTCGCTCCGCCTCGCAACCCCTTCCCGGCTCGGGACGAAGCAGGTAAAAACAATTGGCGCTAGCAGGTTCCGACCGCGAACTGACTCGCCAAATAGCGAGAGTCTCGCCAGCCAAGCGCGGACTGACTCGCCAGGGTAGCGGCCCGCAACGCTTAAAAGCGAGTCTCCCCAACCAACCGCGGACTGACTCGCTAGGGCAGCGGCCCGCAACGCTCAATAGCGAGTCTTCCCAACCAAGCGCGGACTGACTCGCCAAGGCAGCGGCCCGCAACGCTTAATAGCGAGTCTCCCCAACCAAGCGTGGATTGACTCACCACGCAGCGGCCACAACGCTCAATAGCGAGTCTCTCCAACCAAGCGCGGACTGACTCGCCACGCAACGGCCCGCCATGCTGCGACAGTCTCACCAACCAAGCGTGAACTGACTCGCCACACAGCGACCCCGCAACGCCAATAGCGACAGTCGCCAACCGAGCGCGAACTGACTCGCCAAATAGCGAGAGTCTCGCCAGCCAAGCGCGGACTGACTCGCCAGGGCAGCGGCCCGCAACGCTCAATAGCGAGTCTCCCTAACCAATCGCGAACTGACTCGCCACGCAGCGGTCCGCCACGCAGCGACAGTCTCACCAACCAAGCGCGAATTGACTCGCCACACAACGGCCCGCAACGCCAATAGCGACAGTCGCCAACCGAGCGCGAACTGACTCGCCAAATAGCGAGAGTCTCGCCAGCCAAGCGCGGACTGACTCGCCAGGGCAGCGGCCCGCAACACTCAATAGCGAGTCTCCCCAACCAAGCACGGATTGACTCGCCACGCAGCGGCCGCAACGCTCAATAGCGAGTCTCCCCAACCAAGCGCGGACTGACTCGCCACGTAGCGGCCGTAACGCGCAATAGCGACAGTCTCGCCAACCAAGCGCGGACTGACTCGCCAGGGCAGCGGCCCGCAACGCTCAATAGCGAGTCTCTCCAACCAAGCGCGGACTGACTCGCCACGTAGCGGCCGTAACGCGCAATAGCGACAGTCTCGCCAACCAAGCGCGGACTGACTCGCTAGGGCAGCGGCCCGCAACGCTCAATAGCGAGTCTCTCCAACCAAGCGCGGACTGACTCGCCACGCAGCGGCTGCAACGCTCAATAGCGACAGTCGCCAGCCAAGCGCGAACTGACTCGCCACATAGCGACAGTCTCGCCAACCAAGCGTGGACTGATTCACCCGCGCAACGGCCCACAACGCTCAACAGCGACAGTCGCTAGCCAAGCGCAGACTGACTCGCCACGCAACGGACCGCAACGCTCAATAACAAGTCCCGCCAATCAACCGCGAACTGCGTTGCCCGGAAACTTTTCTTCTCGCCAACTTCAAAACATCACCCCCGTCATCTCACGACTCTCGCGTGGGGAATTGGGGACTCGGCACCATGCCTCCCGCACCCGGGTGAAACCTATTCTCGGCATCTCTAGAATAACTCCCCACCCAAGAACTCTCTCGGACTGGGGACTTGGGGACTTGTTAGTACATAGCCAAAATACTTGGCTGAGCCGAGAATAAGGTACAATTACCCGGTCGAGATAGCCCTGGCGAGCCCTTCACGGGCATCCAAAAAGTGAAGGGCCGGTAACAAACCGCTTACCAAAGTCACTCTAGCGGCAAAACACCCCCAAAAGGGAAGACACCACAAAGACTAACAAGTTGTCCCACATTGGAGACTAAGGCCAAGGTACCCAAGCTTGGCCTATAAAACAAGCTCAAACTACCATAAAAGGTACACACTCTCTCTCTCTTTCACACTCTCTCTCTCTTTCAAGTGCTCAAAGCTAACTTAAGCATCGGAGAGTCGAAGACTGGGCCATCCCAGTCCCGACCCCGTAACGCTGTCACTTCTGCAGGTTCCGAGTGAAAGACCCAAAGAATTCTACTTCGCTCCGCCTCGCGACCCCTTCCCTACTCGGGACGAAGTAGGTAGAAACAATTGAGGTATTATTTTTGGGGTGTTGAATTTTGGATTGGGTTTAAAGAGGAGTTGTGGACCGGGCTTGGTCAAAGCCCAGTTTCAGTTTTCTTTTTCTCTCTCTTTTCCTCCCGGTTTCTCCTCTCCCCGAGCCCGTTTCTGTCACATTCTTCCCGGCCGCCGTCCGGCCGCCCCAGCCCGCCGCACCAGTCCCGTTCGGTCAGTCTCCAAACCAGAAGCAGTTCTAGACCGGTGGCAGCCCCCCTAGCGCCGCCGTGAAGGAGGAATCGACGCCGAGAGCCCCGACTGCCGAAATCATTTTTTCGCCGGAACTCCTTCCTCCGGCCGCAATAGCCGGCGAGCCTTACTCAAAAGGAAGCCCTCCTCCCGTGCTTCAATCCCTCCAAAGGGCTCGCTCCATCTCGAGTTAGGTAAGGAGAAATAAAAATTTGAATTTCTTGGGCTTTATTGTGTGTTTGTGTCCGATTGGCTTGGTTAGGCTTAGAATTGGAGTTTGTGGTAGTTAGAAATGTTGTAGAGGAGGTTGAGAGGGAGATGCTGCCAAATTTTGGTGACCATCAGAGGTCGCTGGCCGCCGCTGCCGGCGGAGCCGCCGAGAAAATGTTTTTGGTGGAGAAAAATGAGAGGAGTTTAATGGAATAAGTTTTAGAATTTTTAGAGAAGTTTTGGATAGGTTTAAGAATTGTTGAAGTTTGGTATTTTTGACGGATTATTAATTTATAATCCGGCCATTGGATTTTTATGTGGTGGAAGGTGAATTTGAGGATGTCGGTAAAATTTGTGGAGTTTTGAGGTTGGCAGTGGAATTAAGATTTTGGAGTGTTAGGCTTGGTTGAGCGCGAAACATATTTAATTATGCATGTTTTGCTTTAAGCGTCGGTGTTTTATTTAAGGTTTTATTTATATGAAACAAGACGTGGAGGCTCGAATGGAAGAGACCTCCGACCGACATCAGGCTTAAGCCTAACCTGTGAGTGGACCTTTGTTTTTAAATATTGTGTTCGAAATGCTTTATCATTTGAATGATTTTCAGTTGTTGGATATTTCCCGAAATTGAGAATTTCGGTGATTATACTCGAGGCACAACTCCGATAGTATATATATGATTAAATGCTAGCTAGCTATACATGATTTCCCCCATACGCGAGGCACAATTCCGGTATGGGTGACATGAGCGTTAGATGCGAGTATCGTAGCCCTGTGCGATTTTCTAATTTTGCATTTATTTATTCAAAGATTTCGTACAAGGAGTAAGCACGTGTATATTACCACTCGGCCGCTTTCCCCCATATGCGAGGTACAATTCCGGTGTGGGGTGATGTGAGCATTAGACGCAAGCATAGTAGCTTCGTATGATATCTACTTTATTCAAGTTGTTCATAGATATCGTACCAAGGGTCAGGCGAGTGTGCATACATACTATATATATATATATATATATATATATATATATATTTATAATATCCAGGCCTGAGAGGCAATGTCTTAAAGTTTGGGAGTCTAGCCAGACTGGATCCCAGTTTCCAGTTGAGCTTTTGTTTTTGCCGTTGATGAAAGCATTTCTTTTGGGGAAATATTTATTTGTTGTCGGAAGCATTTTGTCCACTCACTTTGACGTGTTGAATATTTTCCCCTCGGCTCTTCGTTTTTAAAAATGCCCAGTCTGCAGAGTTCGCGTGAGGTCTAGCAGGAGACGCCGAGGCATAGTGACCCATCTATCAGCTACATTTCGCCAGTAGGTTACCTGTTTAATCTACTAGGGCTTTGTTAGCTTTCCCTGTATTTTATTTTATTTTATTTTTAGTAGCTCCGAATACTTTTGGAATTCTTCGGTAAAATTTGTATTCTGGCTACTTTTGAAATGTAGCGGAGGATTTATTTATTTTGGAATAAAAAGGTGGTTCTTAAATTCTTAAGTTAGGGTTGTCCATTTTCGAGGGAGGTTTGCCGAGTCTTCTGTAAATTTTCCTTGGAGGTGGTCCCCGCAGGACTCATCTCCGGTTTCGGGGTGAAATTCAGGGCGGGTCCTGACAGTTGGTATCAGAGCTCTAGGTTTCATCTTCTGTTTCCTATTCACTATCGTATTGCCTAAGTAGCCATAGTGTCTATAGATTGATGATCCAACCGCGGCGGATTCATCGGCAGTTTTCTGTTTTTGATACTATGTGTTATTGGGTATATGTGGTAGTTTCTGTTAGTCTTGTTTATAGACTACAAAAATTTTCCTCCTCAGGTACTATGCCTCCTAGATGTCGACCCCGTGTGGTTTCCTCGACCAACGCCAATGAGGGTGAGGAAGTAAGAGGTTTAGCGGATTCGATTGGTGCTATGTTGAGAGGTGTTCTAGATAGGGTGGAGCCCTCTTGATCTGTGAAGAAGAGAGATGTTGCTGATGCAGGGGCAGTAGAGTTCAAGGGTGCCAAGGGACCCCTTGATGCTTACTCTTGGGTGGACAAGATGGAGATGGCTTTCGAGAGCACAGAGCTGCCAGAAGAAAAGAAAGTGAAGATGGCAGTTTCTTTTCTGGACGATTCAGCTCATCATTGGTGGACTCTCGCTAGGAGAAATAATGATGGTGCTCAGACTATGACTTGGGAGCAGTTTAAGGCGCTCTTCTTGGGTCAGTATTACAACCACTCTCATCGTAGTAGGATCAGTCAGACTTCTGAATATGAAAAAGATAGACGATGAGGGAGTCATTGAGTTTGAGCAGATGTTCACCACTTTGAGCTATCATGTGCCCCATTTGATTCCTGATGAGAGAACCATGATTGGTATGTTTGTTGATGCGCTTGGAGGAGTGTTTGCAGACAAGATGGTTGGTGCTGTCTATCCGACCTTCCTTGATGCAGTTGGTGCAGCTATGCTCATCGAGACCAGGGGGACTTATAGAGCTCGACCTCGAGATTTCAGTGGTCTCAGTAAAGGTCCATCTAAGAAAGCTGCTTCATCGTCCCTTCTAGATCTTCAGCGGGCAGTGGTAGTAGTGGAGGATCGGGTTATGGTCCTCGGGGCAGAAATAGAGGGCATTTCAGGAGACCCTCCAGGAGCCAGTTGGGTAGGCAGCAGGCGGTCAGTTTAGTGCTGGTGGTAGTACCCAAGGGGGATCTTCTGGTGGTCAGACTTTCTCTTTTGGTCAGCAGCAGTCTTCTGGATGCTTTGAGTGTGGTGGTATGGATCATTTCAGGAGAGACTGTCCTTTGTTGGCACAGAGGACCGCCCCTTCTCAGCAAGGCAATTAGTTTTCAGCTAGAGGCTCTAGTGGTGGTTCTCGTGGTGGTTCAGCAGCCAGGGGTGGTTCTCAGCAGGGGAGTGGTCATCGTGGACGTCCCATGACTCGCGCTAGACTACATGCTATGACCCAGCAGGAGGGTCGTACTTCTCCAGATGTCATCATTGGTACGTTATTAATTTTTGGTCAGCCAGCTTTTATTTTAATTGATCCCGGAGCCACGCATTCATTTATGTCTAGTAGATTCGCCCTCCATGCCAATGTGTCATCATCGCCTCTTCCAGGCAAGTGACATGTTTCTCTACCCTCTGGTGAAGTGATGAGGATAGATTGGGTGTTTAGTGGGTGTGAAGTGCTAGTAGAGGGAGTTAATTTCAAGACCGATTTGATTCCTCTAAATATGGTGGAGTTTGATGTGATCTTGGGGATAGACTTCTTAGAGTTTTATAGAGCTGTGGTAGATTGTTTCCGAAAGGAAGTAGTGCTTCGAAGTCTGGATGGTGTTGAGGTTGTTTTTCAGGGGGGAAGAGATGTTATTTCGAGTTGCCTGATTTCAGCTGTGGCTGCCAGGAAATTGTTAAATAAAGGCTGTCAGGCATTTTTAGCTCATGTTGTGGATGCAAGTTTAGGAGTGTTGGAAGTGGGGGATATTCCTGTAGTAAGAGAGTTCCCGGACGTGTTTCCCATGGATTTGCCTAGTTTCCCTCCTGTAAGGGAGATAGACTTTTCTATTGAGTTGCTTCTTGGAACTATGCATATCTCTCAGGCACCTTACAGAATGGCTCCAGCGGAATTGAAAGAGTTGAAGACTTAATTGCAGGAGTTAGTAGATAAGGGTTTTATTCGGCCTAGCATGTCTCTATAGGGTGCTCAGATGTTGTTTGTTAAGAAGAAGGACGGCACCATGAGACTATGCATTGATTATAGGAAGCTGAATCAAGTCACAGTGAAGAATAAGTACCCGTTGCCACGCATTGATGATTTTTTTGATCAGTTGAGAGGTGCCTCGGTGTTCTCAAAGATTGATTTGAGATCTGGTTATCATCAGTTGCGGATTCGGGATAGTGACGTAGCCAAGACTGTCTTTCGATCACGCTATGGTGACGGAATTGTTATTAACCAAGTTATTGTACCTGCAATAAAACTCCAATCACATTAAAACCCTTTTGTATCGCATGTAGTATTAGACAAACAGGGATCGTTCTATCCGGGGAATCCTAGGGTATTCAATTACACAAAGTGTCACATAACAAATTGGGGGTTGAAAAATATATTAAATCCTACTGAAAATTTCTAAAATAAAATAAAATAAAACCTAATTTTTATTATTTACATGATCTTCATCTTTCGCACAACACGTCACCAAAAACTCATTTAACAAAACCAACAAAGAAACAAGGCAGCAATTTTCGACAATTATTCTAATTTCATCCTAATTCCAATTTAATTAGAGCCTTCGTGGTTATTCTAATCATGTAAAACTCCTTAATTATCTAGAACTAGCTTCGTGCATAATCCTAGACATAGTGCTAAATTTTTCAGAAACACTTCGTGTAGAATCTGAAACAAGAAACACATACGCACAATGAGTTAAATTGGAAACATATTAGGGAGTATAGCGTCACCTCATCTCCTTTCTCTATGTAAATTTTCTGTATTACTCTAGCCCTTTGAATAAACATAAGGAAAAACAACTTCGTGTATGTTTCCCCTTATATTAAATTCGGCAATTGAAACCAATACACAAGGGACAGCCATGATCAAGGCTACCCTCATGCATCGATTTTTATGCATATGAATGCAGAAAATTAATCAAGATAAAACAAGAACTCATGTAATTTTACTACCCTATTCCTTTACTAATTTCGTTTCATGCTATGAATAAATAAGATATCAAATAACCAATTAGCAAATTCGGAAATCCAATCTCAAATTATTACACAAAATTCCAACAACAAAAATCTGTTTACACTCCATAGACAAAGTAAAACAAATCAATAAATACATAGTCATGAGAAAGGATGAATCACACTTTGTTGAACCTTGAAGAGGGCTTGACAAAGTGACGTCTTGATGATGATGGAGGATGGTTGTGGCTTGTGAATTTACTGAATATTTTTGGTAGGGATTTTGACAGAGTTTTGGCTAGTCAAATATGAGAGACAAAAGATGATAGATTACAAAGTTGCTAAGCTATATATAGGGAGCAAGGGAGAGGGAGGTCGGCAGCCCTAACCTCTCCTTGAAATCCTCTACAAATTTCCTCAATTATCTTGGAATAATCTTGCATTTATCTCCTCCTTTCTTCCTTTACAATTTCGGCAATTTTGGTCCTTGCTTCCCCTTGAAATCCTCTTGATATTTTCAGCAATTTTAATCCCTTAAAGCTTGAACTTAATCTTCCTTCTTTTCCTCCTATCTTTGCTAAATTCCACAATATTCTCTCTCTTGATTTTGGCTGATCTACTTCCTCCATAAATCTCTCCTTATCTTCAACCGAAATCTTCTTCTCTCCAAGGTAATTCGGCAATTACTCCCCATGGTAATTCCTTTGATTTATCTCCACCTAAAATCAAAAATAAATAATTAGGATAATGGAGGAATAAATCATTTAATAAACTTGTCCTAAAATGTTACAGAAACGACGAACAATAAAGATTCCTAATCCAAACAGGTTTCCTAGTCTACAAGGATTCCTACTCAAAATAGGACTCTTCACATTTTCAGACAATTTCTGCGTTTTATGCTCATTTCACAACCAACTCTGCGAAAGACTCCTAACATGACTCAATGACTCTATATTACAATACTAAGGGCTAAACATTGCGTAAATGGGGGTAAAAACATATTAAGAACGTCACACAAAGTGCTCCTATCAACTACCCCACACTTATCTTTTGCTAGTCCCTTAGCAAAACTACTGCCCTTAAATGATTGCCTCAGGATCTTTTAAACACATAGCTTTCAAGTTAAGCATTCAGATGTAGGCACAAAATCTCAAGTGTCATAGACATGTTTCACAGCATGAACAAGTAAGAAGTGAGAAAATAAGCATGTCAACATGTCAAGTTAATTCAATCCTACTCACTAGGCATACTCTCTTCTTTTCACTCATGATATGGCAATATTCAGTCAAGTATATGCAAGAGAACAGATTGTAAGGCAACAAATAGCTTGCATATTTCATCAAATAAAAGCACTTTGTCAATAATATTTTCTGGAAAAACCTCATCTAACAACTAAGTGCAAGAATGAACCAAAACCATATGCTCAACTCATGAGAAAATCTCCACAAATCGAAGTTAGTTATCTTAAGAATCATGAATCAATCTCAATAATGGTCGTAATGGGGCTCGGCTGCATAGAATAGGAATTTTTAGGATAAGTGGTGCTTTAAGGCATCACCAAGACTTTTAGCAAAGCTCGATCCTCTTTATGCCTTCACTCCAAGGGCCGGATTTCATCTTGTTGGAACCATCCGTCATCTTTAACTCCTCAAAGCATCATGAACATGAACAAAGGTCACATATTACAATTTTAGACCTTCTCACGGGGACTACATCGACTACAAAGTAAACAATGCAACCTCACACAATTATTACCCTGCAAATGTCATCGTTAGTATAGAATAAGTAGGGATCGTTCAGTCCGGGGATGTCAAAGGGTGAATTGAACTTATAAGTGCTAATACATATTCACATATTCACATATAAATTGGGGGGGGTTTTGGAAAGATTTTTCTGCTGAAATAAAACTACTGCTGAAATAAAACCTAAACTAACATATATACATGTAATCGACAACTTCACACAAAACAAGAAACGAAAACACTCAAGAACATGTAACAAATTATGCAAGACATTCGGTACAGCAGTTTCAACACATCCTAGACTCTACTTCAATTTCGATTCTGATTTAGAGCCCTTCGCTGTTACTCCAATCGTTAAGACTTCACAAGTATTTAGAATCAACTTCGCGTGTAATCCTAAATTGTATGCTAACCCGTTTAAAGACACTTCGCGTAGAAATTAAACAAGAAAACACATAAGCATAGTAAGCCGAATCAGAAACATGCACAAGGTATGGCATCACTCATCCTATTAACATGCAAGTTTTTAGAATTATAATAAACCATTTTAAGCAACAAAGACCTAGACAACTTCGCGTTTGACGAAATCATATATCACTTTGGTAGATGAAATCGCAACCCACATAACAACCATGGCCTTAGGCTGTATGCAACCATTGATTTTGCCTGCTCAATCCAGAAAACTAATCGAATAAAATCAAGAATACATTGAAACATGCTGCCCTAAATCTAGCACAGAAAATATCACATGAACAAGTTTGTAACTATCGTCATACATAAGTTATAAATATCATAAAATCTGAATATGTTACAAAACCAAATTGGCAACCATAAAAACATACAATCTTCATAGACAAAGTATTGTAAAATTACAGAAACATAAACAGCCATGAGAAGAATGGATCACACTTTGTAGAAACCTTGAATGGTGGCTGCAAAGGTGGTGGAATTGGTGATGGAATTATACAAAGCAAAAAGGGAGGTGGTGGTGGTTCGGCTAGTCTAGTTTCTGTATAGGGTTTATGGTGAGAACTTGGTAGAGTTTCAGCTTGTGTTTGTATGGAAGAAGTGATGTTTAATTCTGTAGCTCTCTACTCCTTTATATAGTAGTATGGCAGAACCTTAGCTCTTTTCCCAGCCCTTGATGAACTTCTGATCCAACGGTAAATAATATTGCACCAAATCTTCCTCAGAATTCTCTGGAATGTCTTGTGCTGCAATTCATTGTATGAGGCTTGAATAGAGACGAGGTACGTTCCTTGTTCTCCAAAGGAAATCCCAGCGATTAAGATCTTTCCTCTTCTGCCTTCAATCAGATTTCTGACGAAAATCCATGATTTTCCTTCCTTTATTTGTGCACAATTAGGGTTCCTGGAAAAGAAATAAAGTCAGATAAATATGGTAGGGAATATTCGAATTCAAACCATGAAATTAAAGGAAAAAATCTCTCTTAATTTCTGATTTATAATAGCACAGATTACTCCTTGGTTTCTGCAAAATTCGTCCTTCCCTTTTATACCCATTCAAACCATTCCTATTCCAAGTTGGATTAGGTTTCCTGACTTTAAATGGTTTCCCTGTCTCATTAGAAAAGAAAGTTTCCTAAATAATTTAGGAAAGTCATAATAGGAAAGATTCAGAAATAGTAAGTTTCCTAAATAAAAATAAGGAAGTTTCTTCAAATGAAATAGGCAACTTTCCCTTTTCAAAACAGGAAAGTTTCCTAAATGACTTATCCCCAGATTTTGCGACTTAATGAGACTCATTGCTGCACCAGAAATCCTTCTTTGATTAGGATTTCTCTCAACTCTTGCTTTGGTCTCGACAAATTCTGCGTATTCAGCTCGTTTTAGCACAATATACAACCGACTCTACTGTAAACTCTTAACTGGAGAAAAATGACACAATATTCTCACAATAAGGGTTAAGCAAACTATAAATGGAGGTAAAAACATATTAAAAACGTCGCATTTTATGCTCCTATCACCTTCAAATACACACAAACTCCAAATTCAAAACACCTTCTTTTGTAGTCTGCCGTCCCTTTCTTTTATTTTATTCTGAACCGATTTGCATTTTTTTTTTAGTAGGTTTCGGCACACACAATTTTTACATCAGTTCACCCCACACTTGTTTCTTTACATCACACAAACATAACTCCACATTGAATGTAAGCTTTGGCAAGTCTTGATAACAAGGTAAAGGATATAACTATTCTAAGCAAGGGAATTTAATGAAGGTGATGAAAGAAAAGGCTCAATGTAGGCTCAAAAGGGTTAAAACTAAGGAGTCCCACGACGGGCGCAAATAGGCAAATGCTTTATTTGGCAATGGTGGTAATCCTAAAGAGATCAATTCAATCCTTTTCAAAATCAAGACCTGTTATGATTATAGAGTTTCGAAAATCACATGAGCGAGTTCTAGTATATTCTAGAGTCCATTAAAAAGCTATAGCACATAGTTATTGAATAATCAAAGAATGATGAAGTTTTGAAAAATTTCTACCACATTATCAATTCACACTCAAGAAGAAAGCAATTAAGCTCTAAGGCTCACATAGGATGTTATGGAAACAAATCAACTCAACATGCATGATTCACATATCATTCAAATACTCATATGTTCATACCAATCACAATATCTATGAAGCTCACAATTTAATTATTATGATCATGCAAAACAATCTTCTATGTGCTCAAAGATATAATCATCATCGACTTTAGGGGCAACAACTTAAGACTTCAAACTAACAATCCTAAAACAAACACACAAAAGCATAAAAAAAAACATGGAAACATGTATCCGTACCCCACACTTAGAAGTTATATTGTCCTCAATGTAATCCCAAAAAAATTGTAATTTCTAAGCATAAGATAAATTCACACGTTTCACATTTAAACAATTCAACCAAGAGAGTGTAGGGATTTAGACAAAGCAAACTATCGGTGATGGCTCCTCCAATTCTATGGTTGAAATGGGTTGCCTCCCATGCAGCGCTTAATTATTTATAGTCCTTTAGCCTAGACTCTTCTCATGTTCCCTTGGATCTTGGGGCGTCTCCCACATCTATCTCCTCAATGTGCTCCTCGAAAGGCTGGTAATAAGGTTTAAGTTGATGTTCGTTCACCTTAAAAACTTTACCTGTAACCTCACTTTTAATCTCTATAGCACCATGAACAAACACGTTAGTTACAATAAAAGGACCGACCCAACGTGAACGTAATTTGCCAGGAAATAATCTAAGACGAGAATGATACAATAGGACTTTTTGTCCTACATGAAATATTTTACCCCTTAAGTGCTTGTCATGAAACACTTTCGTCTTCTCCTTGTAGATCCAAGCGGCATCATATGCGTCATTTATGATCTCCTCAAGCTCGTTCACTTGTAATTTCCTGTGCAATCCTGCCTCATCCAAGTCCATGTTGAACATCTGAACAGCCCACCAGGCCTTATGCTCCAACTCCACTGGTAGATGGCACGCCTTGCCATAGGTCAATCTAAAGGGAGACATCCTAATGGGTGTCTTGTATGCTGTTCTGTAGGCCCACAACGCATCGTCGAGTCTGTCGCTCCAGTCTTTCCTCGTTGGGCCCACAGTCTTCTCCAAAATCCGCTTGATTTCCCTATTCGACACCTCTGCCATGCCACTCGTCTGAGGATGATATGGTGTGGACATCTTGTGGGTGACCCCATACTTCTTGAGTAAAGCCTTGATCGTTCTGTTACAGAAATGAGAACCTCCATCGCTAATAAGCACACGTGGTACCCCAAACCTAGAAAATATGTTAGTTCTCAAGAAATCTGCAACAACATTTGAATCATTAGTCCGCATGGCTTTTGCCTCAACCCACTTAGATACGTAATCAACAGCCAATAAGATATACAAGAATCCTTTAGAAGAGGGAAAAGGGCCCATAAAATCAATACCCCAAACATCGAAAATTTCCACAACGATAATTGGTGAAAGGGGCATTTGATCTTTAGGGCCGATATTACCTGTCCTCTGGCACCTGTCACATGTCATGCAAAATGCATATGCGTCTTTGAATATGGTGGGCCAATAGAATCCGCAGTCCAATATCTTAATGGCTGTCCTCCTCGCTCCAAAGTGTCCTCCACACGCCTCACTATGACAGAATTTGAGTATCGGCCTATGCTCTTCTTGTGGGACACAACGTCGAATGAGCTGATCACTACAATGTCTCCAAAGGTATGGATCATCCCAAATGTAGTATCTGGCCGTCTTCTTCAGTCTCGCCTTGGATACCTGAGATAGTGTACTAGGAAAAGTCTTAGTAACTAAATAATTAACAACATCAGCATATCAATGTTCGTGTGCCTCCAATCGAAAAAGCTGCTCATCTGGAAATGACTCTTGCAAGGGTAACATCTCCTCCTCGTGCACAATTCTGCTCAAGTGGTCCGCCACCACATTCTCGCTTCCCTTCTTGTCCTTGATCTCAATGTCAAACTCTTGTAATAAGAGGATCCATCGAATCAAGCGTGGCTTTGCATCCTTCTTTTTCATCAGATATCTGAGGGCTGTATGGTCAGAATAAACAATCACTTTAGAATTCAATAAATATGAACGGAATTTTTCTAAAGCAAAAATGACTGCCAACAGTTCTTTTTCAGTAGTAGAGTAATTCATTTGAGCATCATTGAGGGTTCTAGAAGCATAATATATGGCACAAGGCCTCTTTTCTTTTCTCTGTCCAAGAACCGCTCTAACCGCATAGTCTGATGCATCGCACATGAGCTCAAATGGAGAACTCCAATCAGGTGGCGCCATAATGGGGGCAGATGTCAACAACTCCTTCAACGCCATGAATGCCTTCTTGCACTTCTCATCCCACACAAACGGTACGTCTTTCTGCAATAGGATACACAAGGGCTTGGCCACCAATGAAAAGTCTTTGATGAACCTCCTATAAAAACCTGCATGGCCAAGGAACAAACGTACCTCTCTTACAGTTGTAGGGGAGGGTAAGTGAAGCATAATATCAATCTTGGCCCTATCAACCTCTATACCCTTAGCAGAAATTATGTGTCCTAAAACTATCCCTTGAGTTACCATAAAATGGCATTTTTCCCAATTCAACACAAGGTTAGTTTCAACACATCTTTCCAAAATTAATTCCAAATTTCCTAGACATGCATCAAAATCACTACCATAAACACTAAAGTCGTCCATGAAGACTTCAATAATGTTTTCAATATAGTCAGAAAATATGGAATACATGCATCTTTGGAACGTACCTGGGGCATTACATAGCCCAAATGGCATCCGTCTGTACGCAAACGTCCCAAAGGGGCACGTAAACGTTGTCTTCTCTTGATCGTCTGGGTGGATGCATATCTGATTATAACCGTTGTACCCGTCCAAGAAACAATAGAATTCATCTGGTCCATGAATGGAAGAGGCATGTGATCTTTTCTTGTAGTCGCATTCAACTTTCTGTAGTCAATACACATCCTATGTCCAGTCACCAACCGTTGTGGAACGAGCTCATCCTTGTCGTTCTTCACCACTGTGACTCCACTCTTCTTGGGTATGACATGAACTGGCGATATCCACTGGCTATCCGAGATCGGATATATGACGCCACAATCAAGGAGTTTGACCCTCCCTAGTGGGCTTCGCTCCTTCCTCGAGCAAGATCCGATGGACACAAGAAGTAGGGCTGATACCCTTGATATCCGCCAACGTCCATCCAATGGCGGTCTTGTTCCTTTTAAGCACATCAATCAACTTTGCTTCCTGCTGCTTGCTCAGCTGTGATGACACAATAACTGGTAGAGTGTCATCGTCTCCCAAGAATACATACTTCAAATGGTTCGGAAGCACCTTCAGTTCTAATTTAGGGGCCTGTTCCACAGATGGCAAAATTTTGTTAGTGGAAATGGGAATTGACTCGAACTTGTTATACCTGACATAGGGTGTTGCCTCTAGCTCGGCAACCACTTTAGCAATAGATGGCTCAAGATCAAGCCGTGCTTCCTTTGTTATCTCCTCCCCATGTTTGTCATATCCCGCCCCTAGCTCAATGGCTAATTGCTATAGATCCGAAGTTTCTGATGAAACCTGCACAATAGAGTCAACAACGTCAATAGCATAGCATGGTTTAAGATCATAAACCGGATACCTCATTGCTTCAAAAATGTTGAAGCTAATCACTTCACCATCAAACTCCATGGTGAGATTTCCTGCAGCAACGTCAATCTTCGTTCTTGCTGTCCTCATAAAAGGTCGCCCCAAAAGCAATTGAGTGGAATTTAGGGGGGGACTCTTCCATGTGTAGGACATAAAAATCCGCTGGGAAGATCAACTGGTTCACCTGCACAAGAACATCTTCCACATACTCTATTCAGTCTATCTTCAATTTCTTGGGCCCAACCTTCAATTCTGGACATTCATGTACCTGAATTTGTTTGAAGAATAAAATATTAGTAAAAGGAAAAGAAAACTAATACAAGAATAAAATTACAACAATAAATACAATAAATGTTTTTTTATTATTTTTTTTATTTTTAGCAAAGAGGATAAGGAGCTCCAAATTGGCGTAATTCCAATCAAGTGTAACGTAATTGGCGTAGTTCCAATTAACGTTTGGCGTAGTTCCAAACTAAGTGCTAGTTTAACACTCTCCCTTTCGGTAACTCTTTTCGAATTATGACCAGGTAAGTGTAGGTGCAGCTTTGGTAGAGCGAGGCTCACTTAGTACACGGCACAACACCCGGGATGAAATCTCTAGCCACTTGCCTAGACATCATAATCCTACTAAGGTGCGCCTACTTTTGAAGAGAGATAAACAAATCCGTTACGAGAGTCCAGTCCAATTTACTTAGTAACATGGAAGAGGAATTCCATCCTTGGGTGTTGTCTAGCACTCAACTTTTCGGTAACTCCTCTTGAGTAAACTCAATTGGATACGCCTACTTGTGAAGAGAGATAAACTCCACGGTACAAGGATAAAATTCCTAATCCATTTATGGTTAGAATGTTTTATCTACACATGGATATTTGTATTTCTAAACTATAATTTATTTTATTCACAAAACTTTAAAATTCAAGGTACGTGGAGCAGTGGAGTCAACGGTGCAATGGACTGATACAGCCCCCGGTAGTGTCATGCTTAATCCGATATACCTTAAAAGTTAAAGATATTTTATTTTGAAGTTATATAGTTATATTTACACAAAGTTATGTTCTAGCGTCTAAAGTGGGTGTTCCGGTTCAAGCTTTTTGGCTAGCTCGAGCGTGTTAAACTTTCAGAATCAGTGGTTAAGATTCACGGAGGACGAATCCACTACAGGAACCAGGCAGGACTCGTTTAGTGATCACGGAAGGATAAATCCCACTATCGACCCCTTCACCGAGAAGAGATATCAGTCTATGATCTTGAGATCCAGTTAAACAAACCTGAGAACCATATCTATGAATAATAACATGCCCCCTACTTGTAAAACAAACTACGGGTCACTAGTCAACGACAAGTATTGATCAAAACCGCCCTCAACCCCAAGTGACCTTAGCAAGATACAAATGGAGGGTTAAGGTTAAAATCAACAAAAGCGACTTCGTCCTCTACGGTACACTTTAGAAACTACAATAAACTTTATGAAAATAAAACTTTAACTTCCTAGAAATTTAACTAAGTTTACAAATATACCATATAATATAACACATAATTTACGAAAATATTTCAACCAAAAATCCTATAAAACTATACCATATACGAAAACTATAAAATTACATAACCAATTACAATTAAACACATCCGAATATACAAAGTAACAAAGTAACACTTCATGAATCGAAATTTATAGAATTCCCCGGCAACGGCGCCAAAAATTGACGGAATTGTTATTAACCAAGTTATTGTACCTGCAATAAAACTCCAATCACATTAAAACCCTTTTGTATCGCATGTAGTATTAGACAAATAAGGATCGTTCTATCCAGGGAATCATAGGGTATTCAATTACACAAAGTGTCACATAACAAATTAGGGGTTGAAAAATATATTAAATCCTACTGAAAATTTTAAAATAAAATAAAATAAAACCTAATTTTTATTATTTACATGATCTTCATCTTTCACACAACACGTCACCAAAAACTCATTTAACAAAACCAACAAAGAAACAAGGCAGCAATTTTCGACAATTATTCTAATTTCATCCTAATTCCAATTTAATTAGAGCCTTCGTGGTTATTCTAATCATGCAAAACTCCTTAATTATCTAGAACTAGCTTCGTGCGTAATCCTAGACATAGTGCTAAATTTTTCAGAAACACTTCGTGTAGAATTTGAAACAAGAAACACATACGCACAATGAGTTAAATTGGAAACATATTAGGGAGTATGGCGTCACCTCATCTCCTTTCTCTATGTAAATTTTCTGTATTACTCTAGCCCTTTGAATAAACATAAGGAAAAACAACTTCGTGTATGTTTCCCCTTATATTAAATTCGGCAATTGAAACCAATACACAAGGGACAGCCATGATCAAGGCTGCCCTCATGCATCGATTTTTATGCATATGAATGCAGAAAATTAATCAAGATAAAACAAGAACTCATGTATTTTTACTACCCTATTCCTTTACTAATTTCGTTTCATGCTATGAATAAATAAGATATCAAATAACCAATTAGCAAATTCGGAAATCCAATATCAAATTATTACACAAAATTTCAACAACAAAAATCTGTTTACACTCCATAGACAAAGTAAAACAAATCAATAAATACATAGTCACGAGAAAGGATGAATCACACTTTGTTGAACCTTGAAGAGGGCTTGACAAAGTGACGTCTTGATGATGATGGAGGATGGTAGTGGCTTTTGAATTTACTGAATATTTTTGGTAGGGATTTTGACAGAGTTTTGGCTAGTCAAATATGAGAGACAAAAGATGATAGATTACAAAGTTGCTAAGCTATATATAGGGAGCAAGGGAGAGGGAGGTCGGCAGCCCTAACCTCTCCTTGAAATCCTCTACAAATTTTCTCAATTATCTTGGAATAATCTTGCATTTATCTCCTCCTTTCTTCCTTTACAATTTCGGCAATTTTGGTCCTTGCTTCCCCTTGAAATCCTCTTGATATTTTCAGCAATTTTAATCCCTTAAAGCTTGAACTTAATCTTCCTTCTTTTCCTCCTATCTTTGCCGAATTCCACAATATTATCTCCCTTGATTTTGGCTGATCTCCTTCCTCCATAAATCTCTCCTTATTTTCAACCGAAATCTTCTTCTCTCCAAGGTAATTCGGCAATTACTCCCCATGGTAATTCTTTTGATTTATCTCCACCTAAAATCAAAAATAAATAATTAGGATAATGGATGAATAAATCATTTAATAAACTTGTCCTAAAATGTTACAGAAACGACCAACAATAAAGATTCCTAATCCAAACAGGTTTCCTAGTCTACAAGGATTCCTACTCAAAATAGTACTCTTCACATTTTCAGACAATTTCTGCGTTTTATGCTCATTTCACAACCAACTTTGCCAAAGACTCCTAGCATGACTCAATGACTCTATATTACAATACTAAGGGCTAAACATTGCGTAAATGGGGGTAAAAACATATTAAGAACGTCGCACAAAGTGCTCCTATCATATGGTCATTATGAGTTTGTGGTGATGCCTTTTGGACTTACTAATGCACCCGCGGCGTTCATGGATCTCATGAACAGGGTGCTTAGTTCATATCTTGACCGCTTCGTGATCGTGTTCATAGATGATATTTTGGTGTACTCAAAAAGTGAGAAGGAGCATGCCAAACATCTAAGATTAATATTGCAAACTTTGAGGAATGCGTAGTTGATTGCCAAGTTCAGCAAGTGTGAGTTTTGGCTGGATAAAGTGGGATTTCTGGGGCTTGTAGTTTCAGCTGAATGTGTTAGTGTGGATCCCCAGAAGGTGGAAACGGTGTCCAATTGGAAAAGAACCACAACTATGACTGAGATTCGTAGTTTCTTGGGATTAGCAGGTTATTATCGGCGTTTTGTGCAAGACTTTTCAAAAATTGCAGCTCCACTATCTGGATTAACCAAAAATGGAGTGAAGTTTGAGTGGTCAGATCAGTGTGAGCAAAGTTTTCAAGAATTAAAGAACCGCTTGACTAGTGCTCCGGTGTTGGCACTTCCGGATGATAGCGGGGAGTATGTGGTGTTTTGTGATGCTTCTAGACGTGGTCTAGGTGGAGTTTTGATGCAACATGATCGAGTGATTGCTTACGCTTCTAGGCAATTGAAGCCGCATGAGGTGAATTATCCCACTCATGATTTAGAGCTTGCAGCTGTAGTTTTTACTCTCAAGTTGTGGAGACACTATCTTTATGGAGCCAAGTGTCAGATTTTTTACCGATCACAAGAGTCTTCGGTATGTGTTCACACAAAGGGAGTTGAATATGAGACAAAGAAGGTGGATGGAGTTGATCAGTGATTATGATTGCACTATAAAGTATCATCCAGGAAATGTTAATGTGGTAGCTGATGCTCTTAGTCGCAATCCCTCCGTGTCTTTGTTTCACTTGAGGATGGTTCGAGTTCCACTTCTTTGTGAGCTGCGAGCTACGTGGGTGGATTTAGCGGTGGATGAAGTGGGTGCTTTGGTAACCAGTTTCCATGTGAGGCCAGTTTTGGTTGATAAAGTGCGGGAGGCACAGTATAATGATCCTTCCATAGTTCGATTGATAGAAAGAGCAACGAATGGAGCCGCCGTAAATTTTTCTGTAAGAAGAGATGGGTCGTTGTTGTTCAAAAGTAGGCTTTGTGTGCCAAAGAGGAACGAAGAGTTAAAGATTGAGTTAATGGAGGAAGCTTATAGTTCTGCTTATGTTGCTCACCCGGGGAGTTCAAAGATGTATCGGACTCTGAAGGATTATTATTGGTGGCCAAACATGAAGAGGGAAATTGCAGCTTTTGTGAGTAGGTGTCTGATTTGTCAGCATGTGAAAGCTGAAAGGTAGAAACCTTCAGGGTTGCTTGAGCCGTTGCCTGTTCCAGTGTGGAAGTGGGACCACATCACCATGGATTTTGTCTTCAGTTTACCTCGTACCCGTGAAGGGCATGACGGTATTTGGGTGATAGTGGATAGACTCACTAAATCTGCTCATTTCTTGCCGGTGGGAAAGAAGTATTCGCTGGATAAATTGGCTGAGCTGTATGTGAATGAGATTGTCAGACTTCATGGCGTGTCTGAATCCATAGTGTCAGATCGGGATCCTAGATTTGCTTCTAAATTTTGGAGAGCTCTTCAGGCAGCTTTAGGTACCCGACTACACTTCAGCACTGCTTTTCATCCTCAGACTGATGGGCAATCAGAAAGGACTATCCAAACTTTGGAGGATATGCTGAGAGCTTGTGCCTTGCAGTTTAGGAGGAGTTGGGATAAGAACTTTTCCTTCATGGAGTTTGCCTATAATAACAGCTTCCATTCGAGTATCGGTATGGCTCCCTTTGAGGCACTTTATGGGAGGCAGTGTCGTACGCCATTATGTTGGAATGAAGTCGGAGAAAGAGAGATTTGTGGTCCTGAGATTATCCATGACATAAATGAGAAGATCAAGGTGGTCAGGGATAGACTCAAGGCTGCTCAGAGTAGGCAAAAGAGTTATGCAGATGTCCGCAGGAAGGACCTTGAGTTTCAAGTAGGTGATTGGGTGTTCCTGAAACTATCTCCATGGAAAGGGGTAGTACGTTTTGGCAAGCGTGGGAAGCTTAGTCCGAGGTATATTGGGTCTTATGAGATAATAGAGCGAGTTGGCTCTCTTGCCTATCGGTTAGCTTTGCCTTCGGAGTTGTCCATGATACATAATGTGTTTCATGTATCCATGCTTCGCAAGTATATTGCCGATCCTTCTCATGTGCTGGAAGAGCAGCCGATTAGTTTGCAGAAGGATTTGTCCTATGAAGAGGAGCCGGTTTAGATTCTAGATCGGAAGGAGCAAGTGCTTAGGAGCAAGTCAATTCCGCTCGTCAAAGTACTTTGGAGAAGCCACCAAGTAGAGGAAGCTACTTAGGAGTCAGAGGAGCAGATGAGGCAGCAATATACTTATCTCTTTGAGTAGCGAGTTTGTAAATTTCGAGGACGAAATTTTTATAAGGAGGGAAGAATTGTCACGCCCCGACCCATAATTTTTACCTTTATTACTGGCATAGTGGTAATAAGAATTTTACCGTGTCGTCATTAAGTGTAAAATATAATTGATCCCCAGAGAGATGTAGGGGACGATTATTTTGTGGGATTATTCTAAGGAAGAAATTTTGACGACGGTAAAAAATGGTAATTTTTGCTAGTTAAAGGTAATTTTATTGGGGTATTATTTTTGGGGTGTTGAATTTTGGATTGGGTTTAAAGAGGAGTTGTGGACCGGGCTTGGTCAAAGCCCAGTTTCAGTTTTCTTTTTCTCTCTCTTTTCCTCTCGGTTTCTCCTCTCCCCGAGCCCGTTTCTGTCGCATTCTTCCCAGCCGCCGTCCGGCCGCCCCAGCCCGCCGCATCGGTCCCGTTCGGCCGATCTCCAAGCCAGCAGCAGTTCTAGACCGGTGGCAGCCCCCCTAGCGCCGTCGTGAAGGAGGAATCGACGCCGAGAGCCCCGACTGTCGAAATCATTTTTTCGCCGGAACTCCTTCCTCCGGCCGCCATAGCCGGCGAGCCTTAGCTCAAAAGGAAGTCCTCCTCCCGTGCTTCAATCCCTCCAAAGGGCTCGCTCCATCTCGAGCTAGGTAAGGAGAAATCAGAATTTGATTTTCTAGGGCTTTATTGTGTGTTTGTGTCCAATTGGTTTGGTTAGGCTTAGAATTGGAGTTTGTGGTAGTTAGGAATGTTGTAGAGGAGGTTGAGAGGGAGATGCTGCCAAATTTTGGTGACCATCGGAGGTCGCCGGAGTTGGTCGCCGGCCGCCACTGCCGGCGGAGCCGCCGAGAAAATGTTTTTGGTGGAGAAAAATGAGAGGAGTTTAATGGAATAAGTTTTAGAATTTTTGGAGAATTTTTGGAGAAGTTTTGGATAGATTGAAGAATTGTTGAAGTTTGGTATTTTTGGCGGATTATTAATTTATAATCCGGCCATTGGATTTTTATGTGGTGGAAGGTGAATTTGAGGATGTCGGTAAAATTTGTGGAGTTTTAAGGTTGGCAGTGGAATTAAGATTTTAGAGTGTTAGGCTTGGTTGAGCGCGAAACATATTTAATTATGCATGTTTTGCTTTAAGCGTCGGTGTTTTATTTAAGGTTTTATTTATATGGAACATGACGTGAGGAGGCTCGAGCGGAAGAGACCTCTGACCGACATCAGGCTTAGGCCTAACCTGTGAGTGGACCTTTGTTTTTAAATATTGTGTTCGAAATGCTTTATCATTTGAATGATTTTCTGTTGTTGGATATTTCCCGAAATTGAGAATTTCGGTGATTATACTCGAGGCACAATTCCGAGAATAGTATGTATATGATTAAATGCTAGCTATCTATACGTGATTTCCCCCATACGCGAGGCACAATTCCGGTATGGGTGACATGAGCGTTAGACGCGAGTGTCGTAGCCCTGTGCGATTTTCTAATTTTGCATTTATTTATTCAAAGATTTCGTACAAGGAGTAAGCATGTATATATTACCACTCGGTCGTTTTCCCCCATATGCGAGGTACAATTCCGGTGTGGGGTGATGTGAGCGTTAGACACAAGCATAGTAGCTTCGTATGATATCTACTTTATTCAAGTTGTTCATAGATATCGTACCAAGGGTCAGGCGAGTGTGTATACATACTATATATATATATATATAAATATCCAGGCCTGAGAGGCAATGTCTTAAAGTTTGGGAGTCTAGCCAGGCTGGACCCCAGTTCAGAATCTTTCTAGTGGAGCTTTTGTTTTTGCCGCTGATGAAAGCATCTCTTTTGGGAAAATATTTATTTGTTGTCGGAAGCATTTTGTCTACTCACTCTGACGTGTTGAATATTTTCCTCTGGGCTCTTCATTTTTAAAAATGCCCAGTCTGCAGAGTTCGCGTGAGGTCTAGCAGGAGACGCTGAGGCATAGTGACTCATCTATCAGCTACATTTTGTCAGTAGGTTACCTATTTAATCTACTAGGGGTTTGTTAGCTTTCGCTGTATTTTATTTTATTTTATTTTTAGTAGCTCTGAATACTTTTGGAATTCTTCGGTGAAATTTGTATTCTGGCTACTTTTGGAATGTAGCGGAAGATTTATTTATTTTGGAATAAAAAGGTGGTTCTTAAATTCTTAAGTTAGGGTTGTCCATTTTCGAGGGAGGTTTGCCAAGTCTTCGGTAAATTTTCCTTGGAGGTGGTCCCGCATGACTCATCTCGGGTTTCGGGGTGAAATTCGGGACGGGTCCTGACAAAAGGAAATATTGTATTTATTCTCTTTAGACTTTCTAATTCAATAATAATTGATTACATTCTTTATTATTTTCCTTTTATATTTTTGTTTTCCAATTTCTTTTTATTAAAGCATATATATATATATAGTATATAAGAGCTAAAAAAATAATCAACATCGATCATGTGACATAAAATTTTGTATTATCATACATGTTGAATGCATATACTTACAAAGTACATAAATATTTTTGAAAAAAAAATAAATAATATCTATCGATTATAGAAAATATATATTTATTAAAATAATCTATTATGAGGTACAAAATAGAGATCAAATTATTTAAAAGAAAAAAAATGAAGAAAAAATAACACATACAAAAGAGAAAAACAATTAAAAAGTTATATAGAGTAATTCATGATAGAACATTTTCTTGCATGAAAAAAATAATCAAAAAATGAAGGTAGGGATAATGAATGTTGAAAAAAAGAAAGAAAAAAAAACAAAGAATGAGAGGTCTATTAAGTGAATAAGAGGTAATTAATTGATTGAAATATATGTCAATAAATAACTAAGGTTATGTTAGGAATTTGAAATGAGGTATAGTGAGCAAATACTTATATTAAAAAGTAAAAGAGATGTGTAGAGGGAATGAGAGGTATAATGAGTAAATTTGGAGGTCTCAGTAGCCACACTCTACATAATATCTTAGAACAAAAAAGAAAAAAAATGTTTGACGTCCTCACTTACGTGGTTCTGGGAAAATAAAATAAATGCGAGCAGTCGGGCCACTACGAATCATGGATTATATAAGGGTTGGCTCTTTGGGTAATAAGTGCGAGAGAAAGAGAGATGGGTTGGCGTGGGATTCTGGGTTTTGAGTATGGAATAGTTCAGGCACCTTTGGGACCTGATATTTCTGGACCTGAGCTTGTTGCTGCTGTTGCTAATGCTGGCGGACTAGCTTTCCTCAGGTCTCCTGATTGGGTATCTTTCATCTACTATTTGTTTCTTCATGCGTCCTAGATTCCTTTCTTTTACATAGCATAAAATTTCTTATTCTTTACTCGATACTTTTCATAGCTAAACATGATCTTAATAAATAAACATAGAACTGCTTAGCAGAACAAGATAGTTTTGGTTTTCATTTTAAGGGATCAACTTTGATGGGTAAGTAGCAACGTACAGCTCAAACTTTGCAACTCTCTCTCTCTCTTTTTCCTTACTGAAATCACTTTGAGTAATGAACTCATATCATGGGATGAAGTAATGGATGTCCTACCTTTTCAATTGTTACTTTCAAATCACCCTTCCGATATTGCTTTTCGGCTTCTCCCAGTCCCCCAGAAAGTCCTCTATCCTCCTTCACTTCTCTAACATCATGATCGATCAGCAATATCAAGCTAGGTGACACTTCTAGCAAATATCTCATTCTATTGAACCCACTGGTTACAAGTGTTAATCTTCTAATGTGTGTGTATAGATGTAGGATTATGTTATGAACATCTAATGAGGACTTGGATCTCACTTTTGATGTGAAAGAACAAGATGCCTTTTTGTGGACAAGTATATAAATGTCCAGGTTTCTCAATAGTTTGCGATGATGATTTTCTCTCCATCTTCTTTCCATGATTTTTAATTGGAGAATAAAAGTATGTATATGTATATGACTCTTTTCTACATGTACCCTTGAAAAGATGATTTAAATTGTTCATATCATGGATCTTGCTTAACCAGGAATCACCAGACTATCTCCGGGAGCTTATAAGTAAGACTCGAAGCTTAACGGACAAACCATTTGGGGTTGCTGTTGTCCTGGCATTTCCACATGAGAAAAATATAAACGTCATATTGGAGGAAAAGGTAGCAGTTCTGCAAGTATACTGGGGTGATTGTTCTGTGGAGCTTGTGATGAAAGCTCATCGTTCTGGGGTTAAGATTGTTCCTCAAGTGAGTGTTCCTCTTAATATTGCCTCATTAATATTTTGAAATAGAAAGTTAGGTGCTGGCATTTTTTTTTTTGGTTACAATAGGGGCACAAAGGCCCAAGAAAAAAGAAAAAAAGAAAGAGGAACAGCATTGTATGTGCTGGCTTTTTTTGTTACTCATACAATCATTAATAATTTAATATCTGCTATATTTAAAATTGTTCTGTATGCCAATAAAATTGACTGCACATGTTCTGATTAGTAAAGAAGCTTGGACTAAGAGTTTTATACCATGTATCAGCCAAACTCTATTAAAGAAGTCATATTATAACCAGGTGGACAAAAACTATATTTTGGATATTCTTCTTGCACTTCAAGAAAAAGAGCTGTAGTTATTTCCTAGTTAATTAAAGTGAATTTGACAAAGATATGGATTAGGCCATGTATATGGTTTGTGCTATATTTGAATTGACACTTAATCATAGTAAAGTCATATGCATAAGAGATGCTGGTCTATTCGAAATTTGAAATAATGTTTTTTGAAGATTGGATGTCCAGGAAAAATAAGAGGAACGGAATCCCTTACTGAGTGAAACTAGCAACATTGTTCCATTTTGTATGGAGTAACAGAGACATATGCTGGATGCAGCACAGTTTTAAGGCTCTAGCTTGATTCCATTTTTTTTTCTATTTTTTTTTTCATGCTGAAACTCTTTAATCACATATGCATATATGAGGCAGGTGGGGAGTTTGGAGGAGGCCAAAAAAGCAATCTCTGCTGGTATAGATGCAATTATTGTCCAAGGATGTGAGGCAGGAGGACACGTGATCAGTCAGGTAAGAGTGTGCTTACTAGATCCAAAAGTTTGTAGTTACGCAAAAACAATGGTAATAGATTCTTTTTGTTCGATAAATTGTAAGTAAATGTAAATTTGGGTCAGGGGACGATGTACTTCACCTTTTAAAATGTGCATATGATGATATCGTGCTAGAAAGAGTAGTATCTCATCAGATAATTTACTTTCTAATTATCTGTTGCAACTTGTGACACTCACGATTATCTTATATCTTTGAACACTTGCTGCCAGCACACACATGGATAAACACAGGTATATATATACAGGTCCGTTCTGGTGCGGACGTCCTCACTCGGCTTAAAGTGTGGATGCCCCTCCGTTCGCCACCGGACGGCGCGCCTCCACCTTAGCGGACTCCAGCAGTGTCCCCGACCACTTTCCCTCCCCAGCGAGTCCGCCAAATTCCAGTTTTCCGGTGAGATCACCCAAAACTTCAAACAAGATCGATCTTGCCGGAAAACTGGAATTCGGCGGACTCGGCAGGGAGGGAAAGTGGTCGGGGACACTGCTGGAGTCCGCTGGGGTGGAGGCGCGCCGTCCGGTGGCAAACGGAGGGACGTCCGCACTTTAAACCGAGTGCGAACGTCCGCTTTGGAACGTTTCTATATATATATATATATATATTATCACGCCTTTTCAGATACAATCCTCCTTATTTATTCCAAATGTACAGATTTCCTTAACCTACTTTTCGATCATATTTTCTCATCTCAACCGTTCATCTTTTAGGTATATATGAGTAGATCATCTCTACAAAATTTCAGCCAAATTAATAATCATTAAGGTATTCAAAACTGTGAATTACACAAACGGTTCTGGTTGATCAAATTTGTTTGACCTTGTAATCATATAGTTTCGACACCTTAACAATCACCAATTTAGTTAAAATTTTGCAGAGATGATCATGTCATATATATCTAGATACTAGTTGGCTATGACCGAAAAGTGGTTCTATTGGCAAAATCCGTACCTTTTGAATAAATAAGGATATTTGGACCTGATAAAGATTGTATATATATACATAATGAGGGAGGGAGGATCAATAGAGGACATCCTTACTATAAGAATATGAGGCTGTTCACCATTTTACACTAATAGATAAATTAATTCAACGATTTCAACCTTTGATCCCTTATATTCATATGCAAGAAGCGTGTTTACAGTAAATCAACTGATGCAGTATACAAACTGCCTAGATACTAGGATCGACAATTTCTAAAGCTTAGGACCTTAAACTTACACAGGACACTTTGATTTTAGGAATCACTCCCAAGTTTCTCACCCAAAACTCGGCTTCACGTCAATCCCATCAGAGGAAAACTTTGAAACACTTTGATAATTTTATTCATATAACATAACATACCTGGGCATTAGGCCTTTACACTTATTTATACTTGAGCAGATGCTCACATTGACTGCATAAAAGATTCTTCTAGAACTAAAGCATTAAAGACTCATTAGGACTCCTCTTCTAAAACTGAAGCATTTAAAACTGAATAAAAGAGACCTTAAAACTTTTAAACTGAAAGATAAATCTGAAAAGACACATAAAAGGACACTAGGCTTAGAGACTTCTAGAATCATACTTCGTTTCCCTCCCAATTGCAATAATTATCCTGAATGATTAGGTGCTCTCTCCTGCCACTTTTTTTGCTCATAAACCTTGAAAGGTTTGACTATGATGTCCTCATCTCAATTCCATAATCATTTGGTCATTTAAAATTGTGTAAACAATTGTAGTAATAAAATTAAAACGATTATTGTGCTAATCAAATGATTAAACGTTTTTTCACATGCTCACCTTTTAAGTTTAAGGACGTCCACTCTGGATCCCACCCCCCCCCCCCCCCCGGTGTCTCTCTCTCTCATCTCTAGTTTTTAGTATTTAGAACCTAGTGTGTAGATCATCTCTGCAAAGTTTCATCCAATTTAAAGATCATTTGGGTACCAGATTAAGATCTGTATATGTAGCACCTTTCAGTCATTGTACAAGATTAAGAATATATAGCCAGGAATTGCTTTTTGTGTGTGTGTGCAGATTGAGTAAATACTAGGGCTGGGATCGGTACGGGACGGGTCGGGATTTGACCTATCCCGATCCCGATTCCGAAAGTAAAATCGGGATCGGGACGGGTCGGGATTCGACCTAATACCGAATCATCCCGATCCCGATCGGTTCGGGACGGGTTCGGGACCAATCGGGACCATTCTGCATATTATTATTTTTTTTGAAAACCTGCACATTACTGCTTGCAATCAAGAACATAGCACAATAACAAGTTCATACTCATATAGCAAACTAATACAAAACCAGTAGCCAAACTTAATACAAACCAGTAGCCAAACTTAATACAAAACCAGTAGCCAAACTTAATACAAACCAGTAGCCAAACTTAATACAAACCAGTAGCAAAAGGCCAAACTTAATACAAAACCAGTAGCAAAAGGCCAAACTTAATACAAAACCAGTAGCCGAAAACAACAGTAAATAGTTCATACTTCATAGCAAACTTAATAAATAATAACATATCAAGAACATAGCAACAACAATAGCTTCAGATAAAACACCATTAACTTGTCTCTGAATCATATTCAGATCCCAGCTCAGTGTCATCATCACTGAATGTTGGAGGAGGACAGTTACTTGAAGAGGCTGTGCTTACATGCTCTGAAAGACAAACAATTTCATTTAGACATTTAGTACCCAGTCTTAAGTGTCTAACAATCAATGCTTCAACAGATTTGTAATCAATGCTTCAAAATAAATTAATAAGATAGCATTAAAGTGACTAAACCACAAACAATCAAGTAATCAACAATTCAAAATGAATTACCTCTCTCACACTGCTCATAAAACTCATTGTCTGTAATGGATGGTTCCTCTTGTATGCAGCTAATTTCATTACCCCTCAACCAGCTTTGTAAACATATCAATGCTTCAACAGATTTAGGAGTCAAGGAACTCCTAAAGCTGTCAATGACTCTGCCTCCGGTGCTAAAAGCAGACTCGGATGCAACAGTTGAAACTTGAATAGCCATTACATCTTTGGCTATTGCTGCAAGAACAGGGTACTTGGGTCCATTCATCCTCCACCATAGCAAAATAGGAAATTCAAATGCTTCCTTCTCATTAGGGTTAGTGACCTCAAGAGGATCCAGCAAGTATTTGTCAACTTCATGCACAACCACAGCCTCATCAAGCTCAGAAACAACCTTGCTCCAGTCAGCCATGTAACCTCTGCTGCCACTACTTGATCCTGAGCTTTGTGATGTGCTACTAACGTTTCTTTCAGCTGTCTTCTTTACACTAGCATACGTTGGTGCATATTCTTCATACAAGGACATCAACACATCCTTCAACTTCTTCGTTTTAGTCTCCACCTCTTGCTTGGTAAAGCCTTCTATTGTGAAGAGATGACTTATGTGTCTGAGCTTACACCTAGGATCAAGAATCAGCCCCACAAATACCAATGGATTCAAATCAGAATAAGTCCCGTAGTACTTGAGGAACTTGGCCTTCATCTGTTGGGCCATCTCATACAAAGTCTTCTCAGTTTCTGTTTGTGTTGCTATTTCAGGCTGCACAAGGAGCTTTCCAATCTCAGTTTCCATTGCTAAAACATCATGAAATGTGGTGTGGATAGTGGGACGATTACTTGCACTAGCTCTTAGAGTAGCTTCAAAAAACGTCAAAAGAAAATGCACAAACACTTTTGCCTTATACCATTCTTCCTCCTCGGGTGGTCCTACTTTAGGCCTCCTGCCTTTGGTTGGAAGCAAGTTTCCCTCCTCATCGAACTCTTCGTCAGGCTCATTGAAATAGGCTGCAAAACCAGTGTCTGCTTCAACTGCCATTCTTGCAAAGACTACTTTGAACTTCAAGGCAGCTTGCAACATTAAAAATGTTGAATTCCACCTTGTAGGAACATCCATAACAACCATACTTTGACAAGAGATCTCTTCCTTTGCTGCACATGCCTTAAAGCTTTCCAACCTTGATGGTGAAGATCTCACAAACTTCACTGCGTTTCTTATCGCTAACACTGCTTTATTCAACCTTTTTAACCCACTTCCAACTATCAAATTACAAATATGGGCTGTACACCTAACATGCATGTGCTGACCCCCTAATATGGATTCCGGTTTTTCTCTTTTGTTCAGTTTGGACCTAACATAATCAATGGCACACTTATTTGCTGCAGCATTATCGACTGTGATGGTAAGAACCTTGCTAATTCCCCACTGAAGCAAACACGCCTCGATAAGAAGACCTATAGAATTCCCGCTGTGAGAAGATATAATGCAGAAGTTGATTATCCTCTTATGCATTTCCCACTTATCATCGATAAAGTGTGCCGTTAGCACCATGTAGTTCATGTTTTGAACACTTGTCCAAGTATCGGTAGTGAGGCACACCCGATGACATTTAATATCAGAAATCAACTTCTTCTTCGTCTTATCATACAAACTCAGAAAGTTCTTCACCAAAGTTTTCCTACAAGGGACTTTAAACAAAGGCACTGCAACATGACAAAAGTGCCTAAATCCTTGCTTTTCAACAAACCTAAAAGGAAGTTCATCAACTACAACCATTTCAACACAAGCTTGCATCACTACATCAGGATTATATGCTACCATCTTCATCGTATTGCCCTTACTTTTATCACTAGAAAATACTGGCTGATTTTTCTCTACTACTTTCACTTTCCTACCCGGATAAAACTTGCAGTTAAACTTTAAGTGCCTAAGCATCCCTGAATTTCCATTGCTACGAGAATCACAAGCATAGTCTCCTAAAGGACCCTTAGGACAGTATCTACACTTGGCCCTCTGAGATTCATGTACAATATCTTTCTTACCCTTCACCTTAGTGACTTTCCTGTCTGTATATTCATCAAAATGCTTCCATACCCAACTGCGTTTCCTACTATTCCGAGTATCTTGACTAACATCAGAAGCTTCTTCACTAATTTGGGGCAATGAATTAGAGAGAGAAGGAGTTGTACCAGAAGAAGAATTGACCGGAGTCGTCTGAGCAGAGAGAGACATAGTTGTACCAGGTCCAGATGTAATGATTGCTTCGGCTGCTTCCTCCGGCCTAAGTCTCTTCTTACTCTTTCTAATCTGTAAGAGAATGAAACTTGCAGTAAGAATTAAGATATTCCCAACCCAGAACAATGAAATCTAAATGTAATCCTTAACAATGAAAACCATAAACTTACTCCCAGTTTTCCCATTGAAGATTGGCGAGAGCAGAGAGGCGTCTGAGAGCAGAGACGCGACTGAGAGAGAGTAGAGAGTCGGGAGAAGAGAGTCGCGAGAGCAGACTAGCTAGTAGAGAGTCGACTGAGAGCAGAGAGTCGACTGAGAGCAGACTAGCTAGCAGAGATGCGATTGAGAGAGAGCAGAGAGGCGAGAGCTGAGAGTGACAGAGAGCATCAGAGAAGAGAGGCGACTGAAGAATGTTAGAAATCTAGGTTTCCGTTTCTCTGCTTTAGTCTCTCTCTCTCTTAAGTTTTGGACTGGGCTTCGAGAATTTGGACTGGGCTTAGATATTCGGGACGGGTCGGGATTTTCGGTATCTATTCGGCCCATCCCGATCCGACCCGTTTACTTTAATTCGGGGTCGGGACGGGTCGGGACGACATAATTTTAGAGGTGTATCCCGACCCGATCGGGACGGGATCGAGACGGGTCGGGTTCGGTATCGGGATTTCGGTATTGGATTCTCAGCCCTACAGTGTTTACGACAGTGTTTGGGGGCTGACCACCAGTTTTCTACCGGTGCTTCACTAAAGCAATTGTAGCAGCCGTCGTCTTATAGATGGAGTACATCCCTTCCACAAGGGTGGACGTACAATACATTTATAAAATAACTAAATATTTTAAAAAAATAATGTACTTTAAATTCTCTTTGAAGCTTAGGAGATACTGTTTGGGAGTTGTTTGTATATGTAGTGTCATCATTTGATGCTCTATACTTTCTGATATGGCACAGATATAGGAGTAAATGGACAATGAAGAAATGCTGCTTCTATATTATATATGTTTAGGGGAGGACCAGTAGATAATTATTCTCTTTTCCCTTTCTTCTCTATTCCCTGATACTCATGAGTTGAAATTACTCGAGTGTTAACATCCATCTACTTTTTACTATTCTTAAAATTGCAGGATGCTTTGCTTTCATTGTTGCCAAAGGTAGTCAATGTTGTCGGAGATCGAAATATAACCATCATTGCAGCAGGTGGTATTGTGGATGCTAGTGGGTATGTTGCCGCCCTTGCCCTTGGTGCACAAGGAATCTGCCTAGGCACTAGGTTTGTTGCCCCGTCCACTCTCATTATTGAGCATATATATGTCAACTTGATAATCATTTTGGGTAATTAGTTACCGTTATGATTAAGTTTTTCATGTTAGATTCTGAAGATGAAAACGTTTCCATATTATTTGACTTTAGCTTATAGTCATTGGTTTTTTTTTTCCTAATAGAATTTTGGTGATTTTTGTTTACTGCTGAACTTTATTACTGCTGAATTTGAAATATATAGATGATAATCTGTAGTTGCAAACTCTATGTTTTGATATTCAGACATTTTACAGGTTTCTTGCAACCGAGGAAAGTTATGCTCATCCCATATACAAGAGGAAGTTGGTTGAGTATGATAGAACTGCGTACACATATTTGGCCGTGCAAGATGGCCCGGAGCACCACATCGTGTTTTGGAGACACCTTTCTTCAATGAGTGGAAGTCTCTTCCTGATCATGAAACAGAAGCCAATCAGCCAGTCATTGGTCGAACAAGAATACATGACAGGGTAAGAGTCCATGTTGTCGTACTAGGCAACTCGAGGCCTCCATGGAAGTCATCTCCATTTATTAATTTTTTTCTCCATTTTTTCTAATGATTTCATCTTCAGTTCTGTAGGCTTCTTTTATATGATAACTTTTGTTTCATGCACAACTGAGAATTAATTGGAAATTATGAATTTTTATCATGAACCCTTGACATTTTTCCGGTGTACTGACCAACAGGAAATAGAAATCCATCGTCTTGCCGGGACAGTTCCAAATGTAACCACAACTGGTGACATTGAAAGCATGGTGTTCTATGCTGGCCAAAGTGTAGGCCTTGTCAAGGAAATATTACCTGCAGCAGAAGTGGTAAAGAGGCTAGTTGAAGGCGCTCAACTTCTAATCAAGCAGAAGTTCAGTCACTAGTACCATTTTTTAGTCACTAAATCCATGTTATTAGCGACCACTATAATTTGGTCACTATAGCCCAATACTGTTGTAGTGTAATTGCTTTTCTGGAGTCTAGAACGTATGAAGACCAACTATTTTACGTTTAGATACTGTGCTATTGGATGATAATCAAATCCACATTTGTTGAAATTAACAATATAAATGGTTTCGTTATCATAAACATAGATGAATTATATTTCACAATGAAAACGTCCACTTGCCAAAGATAGTCATGTAAACTTGAATATGTTGTTTCAAGGTGATAACAAATCAGATATTCCAATTGCCAACACTATCTATATATCCGGCTTCAGAGCTCCTTATATCAATCCATTTTTTTATGAGAAGAATAACACAGTACGTCTGAACCAAACATGCTTGCATTATTGATAGTATCATTCACCTCCATGAACTTTCCAGCCATCAGTACCTGAAAATGTTGAGTTTTGCAAAGCGCAAAGGTAACAACTTCTGAATTAAAGAAGCCAGGAGGTCTTCTGCAATTTGGCTAACAGAAGCAGCAACGATTTCAATGTTTACACAATCTAGTTGAGGGAGCATGACAATGAAAATGGACAGTAAACTAATGTGGTTGGAACTTCAGGAGTACAGAGAGAACAACAACATTCTAATAATAGGTTCCCAAAATTATCTATTCCTAATATTTGTCGATCCGGTGGTTGTATTTTCTTAAAGAACACAACATGTGCACAGAAACTAAGGAAGGAACCTATAGCAAAGAATTGCATTTAACTTAGAGTACCGAACAAATCTAATCAATGTCTTTTGACTGTCACGGCAAATCTGAAATACAAATCTGTTGCAGCCAGCCAATTTTCCAGAAATAGTAGAATAGAAATACTTGGATCTTTCTATTGTAAAAAAGATAAACATAACATTTCAGTAATCCATGGTATATTCAGAGAATTTGAAATAAGTAAAAATGAAAAAAAATGCCAGCTTGCTCCATACATACGTAAAGTTCAAAGTAAAAATATAATTATAGAGTGGGATTTATCAATTCGCTTAAATGCAGAAAGAAGATGATATGAAGAGATAGGGTTTGAGCATGGAAAACACAACAAAGATATTCATTTTGTGTCTTTCCCTCTCGATAATTTAGCAAGTAACTAAACATTCTTATATACCCGTGTAAATTTCCCTGCTTTCCAGAGATAATGATATCATGACACACAGAAACCTACTGATTGATAATTATTTAGGAACCACATTTGTAAACCTTATTCGATCCAAATTCAATTGTGCAGCTCAACTGTCAATTACATTAGGCAATTATGTGTTATTTGTGTAGCTCCCTTATAAACTATATTGAGGTGATTTTGTGTTATTTGTGCAGCTTAATTGTCAACTTGAATCAAAGAAAAATAATCCCTTCCATTGTTCTCAAATTAAGTTCACATTCTAATTATGAAACATAACTACAACATTATTGTGTTGTCATTCATTGAATTCCACATTCTGGTTTGAATGTGAGGTAGTAGCTGCAACAATTTACACCATGTTGAAGCATCCATGCATCAGTTGGGATTGAGTCATATCATTCAAATGAGCCTCAAACCTTATTTACTGAGACTGGGAATAAATAACACACACAATATTACACATGCAGAGTTTGAAACCTGGGAAATCGATTTGAGCATTACTCTGGATTATGTATTACTATATAATCCATTAGTCGTAATTGGAAAAAATTTGAAAAATGTTACCCAGATTCATCTTCCTCTCTTGTTCGGATTCAAATCCAAATACCCAGATACATCTTCTTCCTTCTTCTCTCGATTAGCTTTGCAATACATAGGTTTACAACTTTCATCAACTGAAATCTAATTGCTGAATTGCAAATCTTTGGGCTTTCTTCAAAAACCAATTGAACTTTGAAAGCTGAGCATGGAGACTGGAAAAATTAGGGTTACGCATGGTGATTCAGATCTCAAAGGGAGGAGACGCCGATGAAAGTAAAAAAACTTGATCGGAGACAGCTTCTAGAGAGAAAGGAGCGAAATCGGTTATAAAGTTTCAGTAGCAGCGAGCGAGAGATGAAGTTGAGGGCAAAAAGGAGAGAGACCCCTGTTCGAGAGGGATAGAGAGATCGGGTCTTGACGCGACAGCAGGTTCTCGAAGCAAGAGATTCGAGAGACACAGAGAGCTGGAGAGATATCGGGTGAGAGGAGTACGGAGGGCAGAAACGTAATTACGGAGCACCACAGCGGGGACAAAATTGCCAGCGGACTGAGTTTCCTAAACAGTCGCACAGTGCGACGAAAAATAGTATAATGTTAAATATGTTGTAACTCACAAGGCACAGCTGAGTGCCTCTAGGTCGGTCTATCTAGTGAATAGAGTGCAAACTTTACGATTTCAGCAAGTACATATAACCATATTCATCTTGTCACTAATTAACCAAGCTCAACTACCATGTAGATCCAACAGTGGGTATAACTATTTTAAGTAGAGTTGTATTTTCAATCCTTACATGATTGAACATAAATCTCTTGGTTAATATCTATATTAGAATTGTATGTTCTTTGAATATGATCAAGTATCATATTCAAAACTAAAGTTTCAAAGTGTTCATGAATATAACAATGAATTCTATATTCCCATAAGGAAAACTTGAGAAAAACATTCGTGATTATGTCTGTAGAGCCATAGATCTACTCGGTCAGCGGACTTGAGTCTTGATTATTGGAACATGTAGTTCTTAAAGTCGTATCGATAAACATGTATAAAATGAACACATAAATAAATTTGATGCTCATAAGAAAAGAAAAACTCATAGATCATTAGCTTTGGTCATAAGCAATCATGTTGCACCATAGGTTTATAGATCATCATGGAGTTCATAGAAGAAGAAGAAAAAGAAAAATAAAGAGTAAATTCATGTTGATAATGTGTTATAAAGTAGAAACTTACGTTAGTAAGAGATAGAGAATAGAAGAGATGAATAAGAGGAAATGTAGAGAGGTGAATGTTATTCATTCTCATTGGACTCATACATCTAATAACATAACAAATGAGAAATTGAGTGCACAATCACATTATTTATAATATTTACAACATTTACAACCGTCTACATTTTCTTAAGAGTTATTGTAGAAACTATAAATGAAAATGAATATTTTTTTTAGAAGGAATGACCTACAACCTTTTATTAAGTAAAGAAAGAGATTACAAATGACCTAACCTAGATGGGCCACTTAAGAATCAAGCCATGAGAATGACCTAAAACAACTAATTGCAATCACCAAGAACAAGTCCAAGTGACCAAAACCAAAAGAAAAACTAACAAAGTCCGAAAAAAAAAATCTAACGAAAACCATGCTAGCATACCAGCTTATTAGAGCAAAAAGCTCTAGGGCACTTGCATGGATTTAGGGTCCCTAGCTACTCCCTAGAGTCCGCAGTAGCAGACCTGCCGGAAGTATCCTCAACACTCGAGATGGTACCAAATGAACATCTCCCATCTCCAATGAACACCGAGTTGAGAAGTGTCGAGTCTTCGTCTTTTTCATGCTTGAAGCTGCAAGCTTCAAACCAACTGGGCGCCCCACCTTACATTTCTTACGAGGAGAGACAAGGAGAGTACCAGCATGATGAGGTAAGGAGAGCTCTGGCATGAAATCAACTGCAAATCGTTAGGCATTGAAACAGAGCCTTTTACTCCCACCCTCTTACCCATAGACTGTTCCATGGAGTGAACATTGCGCTTCACCCCAGTCACCTGTGGTAATACAGAAAAAATCTGCATATCTGCCTCACTCATTTGCTGAGCCATTAAAGAAGCTGGAGGACATAGATTGCACACATGAGTGGTTCGAAAGCTTTCCAGTCTTCTAGCAAGCTCTGCTGATGAAATCCCAAGCATAAATAAGATCATACCTGGAGGAGTAAACGATTCACCATCCCGGCCTGTAGCATTGGATTCACCCCCACCGAAACCTTGGGATCTAAAATAGGGTTAGAAATCAATGCTATGCCGCTGCCCCAGTTAGGTTTTTACACCGAAACCCTAGATCCCATTAATGGATTAGGGTTAGGGTATCTCGGCATCACCACGGTCATAGCTGCAGACCTTACAGAAACTAAAAATTCTTGTACTTGAAGGTGACAGTCGCCACCACCATTTCACTGCCAACTCCGAACTCAAAATCCAAGGGTGGATAAGCTTGCTTCATAGGCGAGTCCAAATGGTGGAAAAGACAAACCCTAGCTTTCAGTCCTAGCCGGATATTGTTCTTGTCCGGATGAATCACGTCACCAAGATTTGAACCAATCTTTTCAACTGCCTCTTCAGTCATCAATCTCGGTGGGAGACCAAGAATCTCCACCCAGGTGGGAAAGTCACAACTTATGCTGAGTGTTTGGCTTTGATCACGTTTACGGACGATTACTTGCAACCAGGACTCATTAAACATATATAACAGGCCTTTGTTCATTTCAGGATACCTTAATGGATTGGAGATAACAAGAATCATGAAAGATGGGGGATCGACTGTTAATCTCCTAGAATGACGACCTTGGTTGGATCTTCTTTGCCATCGTAAGGAGCGAGAGGGAACATAGAGCGTCCATAAAACCATAGTCAGCCTCCCTTGAGAAAGCCAACAGAAAACGATCACCAACCGGGCGGATGGAGAGGTAGCGAAGATCCCAAACAAATGTCATTGTTGCCATGAAACCCTTGGTATCCAACTGTTTCTGATTCAATAGCCGCACCACTACAAAAGACTGTCCGGAAATCGCAGACGAGCCAACCAACCCAAACGAGATGTGCCCGTTCTCCTTGAACGTGAGAGCCGTCGTTGCCATCCTTGATGAGACCGCCTCCACTATCACAAAAGGTAAGGCTGCACTAAAGTTTTTCAGAGAAACCTTAGAGAGAAACATGAGACTTTTCTGTTTTTTTCTTTCTTTCGAAAGAATATGATATACCAATTCCTGGATATAAATTGAATAATTTACATGAGATTTGAGATTAACATTTGGTATAAGTGTTTGGTGTCTCTAGCACTACTCATAATTTAATGTCATTTGATATCTTGATCCGGTTCTTAGCGCTCAAAAATGCCTTCAATCTTTTCGATCATCTCCAATCAATATCCAAAGTTTCATCCAGTTTAATGATTGTGAGTTTTCGTAATAGTGATTTACATGAATGGTTGGACAATTTCCACTCGTTTATTGATTTAATTAATGTAATTTCGACATCTTAACGATCACCAAATTAGCTAAAATTTTGTAAAAATGATCAAGTCATATATATATATGTATATTGATTGGTTATGATTGAAAAATTTGACTGAAAAACGAGCAAATAAGAAAATTCGCATGTAAATTTTAAAACGAAGTAAGAATAAGGCAAGACCCATAATATATAATGACGAATGCTTGTTCAAGTTCATGTTTTCTTTTGATTGCCAAAAAAAAAGATGCGGATAAATTTGAAAGTTTAAAAAAAAAATTATGAGAGGAGATTTAAATTCTGAAATTAAAGTTACAGAAAACAGATCTAAATTCTCTATTTAAATTTAAATTTAAGTTACTTGGATTTATTAGATTGTGTTATATTATAAAATGAGGATGAGACGGTGTCTTGTACTCAAATCTAGTACAAATACAAAACACGCCGAAAGAGAAATAAAAAAAAAGAAAAGCCCCCCTTCCAGAACAAAATCGTCCAGACCACAATGGCGGCTATGGCGCTACCTGAGGGAAGCACGCTTCCCTTAGAGTGTGTAACGCATATAGACATAAGCACCCTGTCTCAGTCGGAGCTCCTCGCTCTATCTCTCTTCTCCTTGACCCGCTCAAACGGCGCCATCGACCACCTGGTGGTCCCCAAAATCGACCGATCTCAATTCAATGAGAGTGCCGGGTCCCGCCGCCAGACCTACTCTAGAGTCCGGCGCCCCCAGTCTCGGCGGCGCGTGGCGGGCCTGCTCTCTACTCCGAAAGTATCACCACCCCCGGCCCAGCCTGACGACCCGGAGCGCAACGAGAACCAGGCCATCATCGGCCACCTGAAGCGCTTCATTTCCCAGGATCCCAAATTCGAACAAATCGACTTGGAGCCCAGCCCGACGACGATGAAGGCATCCTTGTCTGGAATGGCGGAATTAGAAAGGAGGAAGAGGAAGCGGGGGAGGAAGCCGAAAGCGAAAGGGTCGAGTGGTGGTGAGGGGCTGGGGAGCATGCACATTGTGAACAAGAATGGCGCTGCAGTCGACATCTGGGCTCTGCAGAATTCGGAGAACCCCTTTGGGGATGAGTTGAGGAGGAGGACATTGGGTTTGGAGACTGAGGAGGAGTTGTTGGGTTTCATGAGGGACTTGGGTGGCCAGTGGGGGAGCAGGAGGAAGAAGAGGAAGATTGTTGACGCCACTGAATTCGGGGATGCCTTGCCCCTCGGTTGGAAGCTCTTGCTCGGCCTCAAGCGCAAGGAACGTCGCGCTTGGATTTACTGCCGCCGATATATTAGGTGCTCTCATCATTGCTTTACATTTTACACACATACAGCAGAGTATATTTCATGTTTTATTTGGCATTTCTTTGCTGGTGGTGCTTGCTCTTACTTGTTTCCTGCATCACCATCTTGTTTATAACCTGAACACAGCATGCATAACTTTTGATGGGATGGTTATTTCTATTTGTGATTTGGAAGCTGCAGAATCTCTGTTGTATCTTATTTTGTTGCTTGCTTGTGTGTTCTTTTACCATCTCTCTTTGTTCAGTGGTAGACTTCTTGTTCACGTTTTCTTCTGCTGCAAATAAATAAAATAGTTTGATTCTGCCTACTTTGATGATTCCTTTTTCTGGTCTCTCGTCTCATGGTTTTATACTTGCATGTCACTTGATAATCTCCAGCCCTACTGGACAACAATTTCTGTCCTGCAAGGAAGTTGCTTCTTTTTTGGAGTCCTTCTTCAGTCTTAATAATGCTGATAGGCATGATGGTGATGGTGGCGAGAACATTCAGGAGGACCGCATAGTGGCTACCGAAAATGTGAGTATTATTTGTGCATTTATTTGTTTTTTTATACATTGGGTAACAAATATTCTTCAATAAGCTTTATTTGGTTGCAGCAGCATGCTGATAGAGATGGAGAAAAAAGGCAAGATGTGAGCTTTAACTCTGGTATACTGGTGTTATCTATATCTAATGAGCAATCTAATGAGCCTGAGAAGAAAGTTAGCATATCGGAAATGGAGAATCTTGCTGAGGTTCAGATACATAACCTTTTTGAATGTCACAAATGCAGTATGACTTTTGCCGATAAGGATTCATATTTGCAGCATCTATTGTCCTTTCACCAGAGGACTACAAGGAGGTATAGACTTGGTTCGACAGTTGGGGATGGTGTGATTATTAGGGATGGGAAATATGAGTGCCAGTTCTGCCATAAGGTATTTCTGGAAAGGCGTCGCTATAATGGGCATGTAGGAATCCATGTTCGAAATTATGTGAGGAGGGTTGAAGAGTCACCAGGTCCAACAACTCTTAAAAAGAAAATAGAGTCTCCAATAAGGGAAGATTTGCCATCAAGGAATTCTAAAATGGACGCTTTGATTGAAATTGCTCAAAACTCTATCCTTGAAACCTCCACTGCTGGACCCAGTAAGGAATTAAAAGGTTGTACTACACCAGATCCATACATCAATATTAGTTCAGAAATTCCTGCTTCCCCTTCTCACAGAGAAATGAATATAGAATCTAAACTGACAGAACACAACATGGAAGATCTTATGATCGAAGGAATTAATGAAGATGAGCTGGAGAGTGATCATACAATGACTGATAGAAGTATGGAGGAAGCTGTGGATGCTGCAGAAGCTGTCGATGCTACAGAAGTTGTCGATGCTATGGAAGTTGCAAATAACGGGAAGACATCTGAAAGTTCTGTGGAGAAAAATGGTTTAGCATCCACTTCTGGTGAATTAGAGATGTCTGGCACCAAGCAAGAGAATGTTTCTGTATGTCACCATGTACATGGTCCTTCGAGTAATCAATCTGCTAGTGATGTTGCGGACAATGTAAAATATGCAACTGCATTAGAGCATCCCAGTCCAGTTGAAGTCAGTAAACAAAAGCATACTGAATCAATTGGTAGCTTCAATCAACCTTGTCCAGCTAATAATTGTTCCTTGGGGTTTCATGCCTCTAACAGAAATGAACTACAAACTGGGATTTGTGACACCTCAATGTCACTGGTGCCACCTTTGCTCTGTCCTCCCACATCCAATACAATTCTGCAAAAGGTAACAATGATTTGTTTCTTTATGTCCCCAAATAAATTTAATGATTTTAATCCCATGTACATTTTTTTTTCTTCGGAAGTGAAACCTAATGGAGTAATCTTATTTCACAATTCAATTTGTTTAATACACATACTGCCTCTTTTGTAAATTTTTAAATCTCTTCTCCACCCTTTCTCATCCAAAAAAAAAACCTCCTGCAAAATTATGGCATGATATCAGATTATCATCAAGTGTTCAAAAAACTCTTCATGATCTTCTCCTGCCACTTCATTTATTAATTTAACAAACAAAAGAACCTGTTTTAATCTCTCTCTCTCTCTCTCAAATGAAAATGGGGGATTCTTACTTTCTTAACATGAGTTGCGTTCCAAACTTGGAAATTGTGAATTTCTTTGTAAGAGAAAATGAAGGAATTGATTGTCCAAATTCCTCACTTGAATTTCAATCAACCTATGTGTCTTTTTGAATTTTCTTGCCTAAGTTTATTCCTATCAGTTTATTAGTTTCCAGAAAAAGTTGTTTTTGTTATATTTTGATTTGTTTTAAACTTTCTTTATTATTACATTTTAAATTATAAATAGTTTACAACCAGACAATGAGAGTTGCAATTACTGGAAAACTAATTGATGGATAATAAGTAGATTTCATCATTTCAAATTTGCTTGATAATTTATAGTTGTCTCATCCAAACACAACATAATAGAATTTGCGTCAGTCATCATATTGAAAATTTTATGAACTTTTTAAACAAATTTCCATGATTAGTTTATCCCGCCGTATGGAGTCCTATAATCATGTAACGGAAGTTGATCATTTTAATGAGAGATGGAACACATGGCAGCATGCAGTGGTACTAAAGATGACTCATTCTTTTTTACTTTACTATCTTGGTTTATTCTTTTGACAGGGATATGAACATGTTATTGGTGTTGACCAGAGAGATGACCATGTAATGGGTCTAGAAGATCTGCAACAAAATGAGATAGAACATCTGAAGCATGGTTCTGCTTCTGTGCAAGAATCTCTTACACTGAAGGAGGTATCGATGGATATGACAAATAGTTCAGAGATGCAGAGATCAGTTGAAGTCATGCTAAACATGGCTGGCAGCAATCAGCTTACAACTGCTTGTGTCTGGTGTGGAGTAGAGTTCAAACATGAGGCCGTGGATTACGAGGTACAACACGGTTCTGTTGGCTTTATGTGTCCAGTGTGCAAGGCAAATATTTCTGAACGTGAATGAGTGAGAAAAGAAAGGGGTCCCTGTAAGGATCAAGATATTTCCCTGACGACAGTAATTCCTGTTTATGTAGCCCTGATTGTTTATGTATTTTTTTCCTTTTATCCTGTGTGTTCGTCTTATGACATTATAATATACTAGCATCTTGACTGGCAGTATGTGCATGTGTGAATTTCTTTTTTTAACTATTATAGTTATGTTCAAAGTCTGATTTCCCTCCCATTCTAAAAAAAAACAGTCTGATTTCCATCCCCATGCCACTTTTCTCTCACATCTCGCACGTTTTAAGCTTCTTTATTTCTGTTTTTCTATTTTTCTTGTTTCCAACATTTGCAATTACTAATTTATCGTTCATCTGTTAGAAGACATATTTTAAAGATTTAAATTTTAAAGTTCAAAAATTTAACTGTTGACAAAGTTAGAAAAACCTTTTGGCTTTATTAATAGAGATATATATGTTTGACCAAATTTTATAAACATTTGTAGAAGTGATCTACACATAGAACTACAAATTGAACGGTGGAGATGTGATTTTATAATCGGTAAGTTTGTGAAATACCCTATCCCTAAATTTGAACAAAAAAAGGGATTCTTTAATGGAAGGGTCTTGTGTGTGTGTGTGTATAACAAAAAAATGGATCTCTCAATGAAAGGGTCTTGTATATATACATATATACGAAAACGATATGAAGCGAACATCCGTACTGGGCTTAAAGTGCGGACGTCCTCAGTTCTCCTCCGTCCGGCGCCGACGACGGTGCGCCTCCACCCGAGCGGACACCAGATGTGTCCCCAATCACTTTCTCTTCCTGGCGAGTCTGCCGAATTCCAGTTTGCCTACAAGATCGACCTTGTCTGAAGTTTTGGGTGGAGGTTGCTGCCCAAACCTTCAAATCGATCTCGCCGGCAAGAGAAAGTGATCGGAGATGCTGCTGGGATGCCGCTGGTGTCCGCTCGGGTGGAGGAACGCCGTCGTCGATGCCGGACGGAGGAGAACAGAGGGACGTCCGCACTTTAAGCCCAGTGCGAACGTCCGCTTCATAGCGGGCATGTATACACACACACACACACACACCGGTTTATGGTTTTGGCTAGTATTTACCCTTTTCTGGAGATCTTTAATAGCCCCAGTATTTTAGATTGACTTTCACTATTTGTTAAATGCATATGAAAGTTTAGATCAAATTAGCTCCATTTCTTGTAGCAGTATGGAGAGATTTTTTTAAGGGAAAAATGGTCTGACCTTTTAGAGAAACAAATGTTTGGTATCTTAATTTTAGAATACTTCAAAACGGTATCTCACATTTTTAACCCGATTGAAGATTAGTATCTGGAATCGTTATCTCTGTTAAAATAACTGACAACACATGTTTTAATCTTGAAATGACCCATTTACCTTTGAGTTTTTACTTTTGTTATTTTCTTCACATAAAAAGAAAGGAAAAAAAACAATTCTATTAGTTTTGAACTAGTTTTAAGCTATTTTGGGTAAAGGGAAAATTACTCCAACTAGATTTTCATTTTATTTTTCTTGTATTATTCTCATTTTTAATGAAGGATTATTTATGAAAATTCTTTAGTTTGTGCGAAGTTGAAGTTTCAGGAGTAATTTTTAAGGTACTATGACTTTTAAAGAGGCCAAAAGTTGACTTTATTTTCCATAAGTTATCTTTGAAAACTTCCTTCTTGGAAGTTGTAGAGTTTGTCGATACGAGTACGTAGACATGCGGCACGCCTGAAACGGAGGCATATGAGAAAGTTATGATCAGAGGAAGTTAGTTTCCGGGTTTAGAAACTGTGCAAGTAGAAAAATGTGGGGGAGTTACTTTTGGAAACCTAAACTAGTGACACTTTCTCTCTCATCCCTCTCTTGACGCTCCTGACCTCCTCCCGCTCTCTTTTTTTCTCCGGCCGAGTTCTCGTTCATCCGGCCAACAAACCAGACGCCACCGGTCCCGTTCGACTCCCACAACCGCCCTCTCCATTTCTAGAGCAGTCCCGCTCGCCGTTGCGCCGCCTGGAAGCCGCCACGGAGCGGCGGAGCTACTGCGGTATCGCCAGAAAACCGGCGATTTCGACGGCGTTTTCGGTGAGAGTTAGGTGAGTCTTGCTCCTCTCCTTCCTCTAGTGATGTTTATACGTCTTTGGTGACCTGAAAACCAAGTTTGGGCGCCGATTTTGCAGGTTTGGTTTTTGATTTCGTTTTGGAGTTTCAGGGCGTTTTCCGATCGATTCCGGCCGAACCAGTCAAAATCTCAGGTATTAAAGTTGTTCACTATGCTTTAATCTACAAGTTTCATGTTGTGAGTTTCTCCTAATTAGGAAGTTTTGGGGTGGCGCGTGGGGCTCACTAGCCACCGCTTGTGGCGGCGCGTCCGGCTGAGTTGTGGCCTTAGTTTCCTATGGTTAGCTAGTCTTTGCTGCTGTGATCCAGTTGAGAGGTAGTTTGGCTAAGTTTTGAGCAAGGTTTGCATGTTAGGACTTAGGTTTATTTGTTTTAGCTTGGTTGAGTTTGAGTTTAGGTTTTGAAGATTTGAGGCAGCTCAATTGTGTCGTTGAGTTCAGCGACTTTGGGAAGTTGTCATCCCTTGAGCTAAGGGTTAGTTTAAGGGTGATAGAGGCATAAAATGCCGTGTTTATAATGTGTTTCCTACCCTATTTAGCTACGTTATTACCTTAACTTTATCATTTTTGACTTGTTTTATTTATTAGAGGCTTAGTGAGCATTATTTACGAAAAGGATGTTAAAAGAGGGAATTTAATAGAAAACCTAGTTGTTTCGAGAATCCTACTTCAACTAGGAAACGTTGAGCCATAAAGTCAAATCCTAATCGGACCAGGAAACCTCTAAGTCGCAAAAACCCAAACCTAAGTGGATTTGGGCCGATTGCATGATCCATTTAAACCCCAAAACCCTATGGATTCGGCTAGGCCTTCTTGGCCGATTTCTTGGAGTCCAATGGACTATCTTTGCCGATTTCTAGGGTATTATTTTAAGGAGTTTTGCTTCATCAAAATCTCTATTTATTGAGGGGAATATTCTGATTTTATTTATCCTAATTCATATTGGATTGAACATGTCATTATGCTTATTTGTAGGATTGCTATTGGATGAAAAACCCTACAAACCCTACAACAATAAAATCGGCAGCTTTACAAGGAGAAGGATATCTTTGCCGATTTTTCCTTGGTAATTAAACCATGCATTCGGTCATCATTCAAGCTACATACGAAGGAGTGGTGCGCAAGAATTCTAGAGATTTCCATGGAGATAATTTTCAGATTTTATGTGCAATTAATTGGAGCCATTGGATCAAAAATAAATCAAGGGTGGAGAGCAAAACTAGGTTCGGCCTAGACTCTATATAAGGGGCTGTTTCTCTACAGAAAAATCATCATTCATTCTCACAAAAACCCTAGAGAAATAGCCTCCTTTGCCGCAGCCCTCTCCCCTCCTTTGCCGAGTTCTCTCTCCTTGCCAAAGCCTTGGTGATCTTCACCCTTGCGTTGCAACTTTGGAGAAGAAGGAACCTTGAAGCCGCGCACCTCTTGCTCATCCTCAAGCTTCTTGAAGATCGTCAAAGTGTAAACTATGCCTCTATCTTTGTTTAGTTTTCTTTACAATTTTAAAGACATGGATTCGGTGTTCATCATTGGTGTTGGATGTTTGTTGCGATTGTTTTGTTATTAGTAAATTCTTTTCTTAGTTAAGCATGTTGATGTTTTGTTTATGATGTTTTAGTATTTTGTTCTTGTCGATTTATGCTTTAGGAAGGAAGCGTTTCTGTTTTAGTAGCTATATAGTTAGAATGCATGCTAACTACCGTCAGAAATTCATGCTAAGCCGCGTAGGTAAGTATGGATCGTAGGTGATGGAAGCCATGTCGTAGTGGCTGGAAACGTGGACTACAATGATTTAATGCGGTGACGTTCACGGCAGTGGTCGTGTTCAATCTCGTTCTTTATCTTAATGATTCATGTAGACGTTCTCATGAAATTCTTAGTTCTAGACGTTCTGTGCTAAGTACACTTAAGAAGAACAATAAGATGCGAAGACCTCGTAGGCTCGTGTCTTGAGATTGTTTCTAGATTATAATTTCGACAAGTTTCACTTTACTAAGATTGAAGCATGATATTAATGTGTGGTCGAGATCTGAGTTTCTCTCTTTGGCTATGTGTTGAATGGATTGATCAATTGTACATATTTAATATTTATTTTCTGTTTTGTAGGAATTTAGAACCAAACTCTCTAAACCCCCGTTTATCTTTGTATATATGTAAATAATTGTTTATAGTTCTAATCTTTTTATCACTAAATGCAAGAGCGCCCTATAAGTCCCCGGCCTTTCGACCCCTTACTTATCATATGCTATACACTACAAAAAGGGTTTTAAATTGTACGATTGCCCCGGTGTTTTCGGTGCACGTCAAAGGGTATTATGTTATCCTTTAGTACTTTGATTTCTAAGGTTTTTAATTGTGTGCTTTTAGGTGATTTTGTGATTTTGTGATTGGCTTGCCTTCGTTGTGTTGGGGGTTTTGCAGCGGGATTTCTAAGTGAGTAAATCTCACCAAGGTTCACTTTTAAACCAAATTTTATTATGCTCATGTGATGATGATAATGATTATGATGTTGAGTTTAATATTTGGTATTATTTGTTTTTAAAATATATGAGCTTGATCGCTGACGGCTCATAGGTAAGATAAAACAAGTTTTCCTTATCGGTTATTTTGAGGTTCATGTGATCATAATTTATTGATTTTGATAGATTATTCTTGTGGAATATCTATATTTGTTCATGTAATATATATATATATGTGTGTGTGTGGAATGATATAATTTATGATGTGATCTTGTGTTGTTGATGATGATGTTGTGATATTGAGATTGTTGGATAAATAGCCAAACCGGGTTCCAAGCCTTTAATCGGGTGATTGGTTACGGTTATGATGCTATATATTATTTTGTGTTTTGATATTGGACAGTCAAACCGGGTTCCAAGCCTTTGGCCGGGTAATTGGTTACGGTTAGGAATAGAGCTCTAGTCCGTCTGTCAGTGTAGGTCATGGGAGATACTTTATGGTATCTGGGACTCATGGGTACACAATTTATTGTTGTAGGTCATGAGAAGTATTTATTAAATATCTGGGACTCATGGGTACATTTCTTTGGTAATGTGTTGGATTTGTGGTTTTTAATTATTGATCAAATCTCTCTTGTGGAATGTTGGATGTGATAAATGTTGTGTTATTTTTGAGTTTACTCATACGGGCTTTTTAGCTTACCGGGTTTGTTATTTTACAATCCCGGTGCACCAATTATTGATGTAGGGGTTAGACCTGTAGGTGAGGATCAGCATGGTTGAGGCTGAGGCTTAGTGGCAGGGTTCTTTTTGGTTTTTGTTGTACTCTGTATAGTTTTGTTAATTCGATAGATAGTTTTAAACTCATGAGATTGTTCTCATGTTTCATGCGTTGCAAGTTTATGTAAACAATGAAGTGTAATGTTTAACTCAGTTGACGAGTTTATTTACATCTACATTTCCAGTATTTGTTTATAGTTAGAAGTTGTTAAGCATGTGTGTGGCTAGTAGTATTTTAAGATATATCATGCCAAAATTTTTGAAATTTACCCTTCGAAAATTGGGGCATGACATTTGCTCTCTCTTAGGTCAAGTTGTTAGCTTTGAGAAGTCTCTCATCTTCTGCTCTCCCAATACTCGCAACAACCTTGCTAATCTGATCAGTAGAACATGTGGATCCCCCCTTAACTAATGATCTTGGTAAGTATCTTGGTATTCCTCTAATTCATTCTAGAGTTAACAAGAATACTTATGCTGGGATATTTGATAAAGTTCATAATAGACTTGGTAGTTGGAAAATTAAGGTGCTTAGCATGGCATGTAGACTCACCCTAGTGTAGTCTGTCACCTCCTTTATTCCTATATATGCAATGCAAACTGCTAAACTCTCAATTTCTCTATGTGATTAAGATTGATAAGCTTAATAGAGATTTTCTGTGGGGTGATTCTACTGAGAAAAAGAAAGTTCATTTGGTTAATTGGGATGTTGTTTGTCAACCTAAACAAATTGGTGGCTTGGGAATTAAAAAAGTTGATGATATGAATCATTCTATAACTAAAGCTAGTTGGAGAATTTTTAAACAAGATAAAGGGTTGTGGCCTTCTATTCATTCTCACAAGTACCTCTATAATGGTAGCATTGTTGTTGAGAACCTACAAAATGCCTGCTGACTGATCCAATAATTGGAGAGACATATTTCATGGTGTGTCTGTTCTAAAGAAGGATCTCAAATGGCAAATTGGTGATGGGAAAACCATCAAGTTCTGGATTGATTATTGGCTTCTCTCAACTCCCTTACTCATGTTCTTCCTCATGTGCATATTGATTTGGCCGCTACTATTAGTGATTTTTTTTTGGATGAATCTGGATGGAATTTGGACTTGCTTTCTTCTGTTGTTCTTGTTCCAATTATGGAGCGGATTATTAATGTTACTACAGGTTTTGATGGTTGTGGTAATGATACTCAAATTTGGGGAGCAACATCTAATGGTTATTTCTCTGAGTCTGCATACAATCTCAAGTTTGATTTGTCCAATGCAAATAATTCTTTGTGGAAGCTGAATGTTCCTCCCAAGTTAAAAATGTTTCGTTGGTCCTTGTTGAATAAGAAGTTGTTAACGGTTCAGAGAGCTAGAAGAAATTTTACAACGATCAAGACTACTTGCCCCATTTGTAATTCTGTTGTTGAAACCCTCATCCATCTTTTTAGATATTGCCCTCGAGTCATTGCCTTATGGAGGAATTTTTTAAAGCCAGTACTATTTGCAACTCTTTAACTTTGGATTGGGATAGCTAGATTGTTGCTCAATTTCATTGTCGTAATTTGGTCAAGAATGATGTTAAATGGTGAAACCAGTTTGTGTTTATATGTTGGTTTATTTGAATATGAAGAAACAAGCTTGTTTTTGATCCTCAGTTCACAATGCCTTTCGTTCCTAAATTGGAGATTTGGAACTATGTTGATGAGTGGTCCAGACCAAATGCAAAGAAAAATTATGATTTAGTGTATGGTTACAAGTTCCTCTCTTGGTTTATGCCTAGTGTTAATACTTTTAAGCTTAACATTGATTGTACCAGAAATTCTCACAATAGTAAAATTGGATCTGGAGGTGTTATAGATTCTAAAGGAAGTTGGATATCTGGATTACAAATCAATCTTGACATTGGAGAAAATCTTGATGCTGAAGCTTGGGGCTTATTTTACGGTCTGATGGTTGCCTCTGATATGCATATAAGGAATTTAGTTGTTGAATCTGATCCTGCAGTGCTTGTTCAACTGATGCAGAAGTCTGATCTCTTCACTCATCCTCTTGGTTCTATTATTAAGGGATTTGAACCTCACGGAGGCCATGGGAGTTAACCATGTCTCTCACATATTTTGAAAAGCCAATATATAACTGCAAATGCGCTTGCCAAGCAATGTGTGGATCTTGTCATGGGGCACGTTATCTTTGACAAGCTTCCTCCTCATGTTCTTAATGCTTTCATTGATGACCTTGCTTCTGTATTTCGAGCTATGAGAGTCTCCTGCTCTAACTTTTGGTTGTCTTTCTTTTCTTTCTGCCGAGCCTTTTAGGTCCTATTGTAACAAAAAAACAAATTAGGGTAGTTTAGGAAGTGCAAATATAAGTGAGATAGAATATTATTAAACAAGTTAGAGGGTGTGTGGTTTGTAAATTTAGGTGTGCAAATTTCAACACCTTTTTTTTTATTTCCTATTTTCGGTAAAGGCAAAATTACTCCAACTATTTGAAATGGCCAAAGATATTTTGGAATCCATTTGTATGTACGTATAAGAGCTTTTTTTTAGGTGAAGTAGAAGTGTAGAACTTAAGCCTCGTTTGGTTCGCGGAAATGAAAGTAATTTACACGGGATTATAAAAAGAAGGGAAATGAAATTTTCTGAGAATTTTCCATTAATTTCTTCTTGTCCAATGACGGCCCAAGGCATCAGGTCTCTTGACCGTCGCCGTCGTGTGACTTTGCTACCGGACGAGGACAAAATGGGTCTTCTGGCTTGGATCATGACTGCTCGAAGTTTTGACACAGATATGTTTTTTCCTTCCAACCTTTGGGTGAATCAAGTAGTTGAGTTTGAAGTTCATATGCTAAGTTTTGGATCTGGAAGGCGCTAGCGAATTCAATTTCATCTACATAGGCTGATTTATGGATCCCAAATGTAGCAGCGGTACACTATTGTGGATGAAAAACGATGGAAAATCGATGGAATAACTCAGGATTGGTCAGAATAATACTAGAAATCTTTTGTCCCGAATGAAAAACGATGGAAAATCTGTATTTTTTTGTTGTTTTAAAACGATGTTAGATATGTCAACAAAAAAGGATAAAGATAGGGTAGCAATACTCAAATTACCATTTTGCCTTTATTTATTTGACAACTTTAAGGAGAAGTTAACATTGTGTACGAAAATGGTATCTACATGTATTAATATGTTATTTTCGAAAGGGGCAGTTATGACACCTTAATTATCAGTGGAGCAAAGTAAAAAAAAAATCAAAAAAATTTCTTCATTATCGTCTCCCATAATTACTTTTCAAAGGTGTAATTCTTCTGATGAGGGATTCTTATTTTTGTTTATTTCTAGGGATAAGTTATTTGACAAACTTTTTTGTCACAAAATCAAATCTTAACCTTCAGTTCGTTGGGTTATATAAGTAGATCATTTATACAAATTTTCAGATAATTTGGTGATCGTTAAGTCATCAAAAACTTTGATTTATTTTTAATGATCTTAAACGGTTCAGGTTTGATATAAAATGTTAAACTTTTTTTTTTAATCTCAGTCATTCAAGCTTATAAAAAACACATCCAATTATGTGGGTTTATCCCTAGAAATGAATATAAAAAAAGATCCCTCATTGGAGTGGTCATATATATATATATTATATGTCTTGTAGCTTAATGAAAAAACAAAAGAAATAAAGGAAATAAAAATTGGTAAAAGAAGAGGGAAAGAAAGAAAAGAATGAGAACCATACTGCTGGGGATCAAACCAGTGACAACATTAAAGGAAAAATTATGCCTTCACCAACTTGACTGTAAGAAAGTTATGTAAGTTGATGCATTTGATGGTATATAGACAGTTTTTGGAGAAATCTCTCTTGGGCTACAACCCAAGTAGCGCACTGTGTAAATACGTCCCTAGTTGTGCTTCATAACCGGGCTTCATATATATATATATATGGTATAAAATCGACCAAGTTTGGCTCCTAGTGATTGTGTAGGAAAACCAAGATTTGTGGAGACGGGGGAAGCAAACCTATTCAATAATTTCTTTTAGCTAGACCTCTTGCAAAACCATGCCCTGCTCCCAACCTACATACACACACCAGATTTTTCACAGCCTAATTCGCCGACCTGGCTAGATATTATTCGGTTTAGGCCCTGACCTCACGATTTTGTTATTGGGATATTATCCAAAAACACGTCATTCTAGGATACAAATTTGCTTCCCACCTTATTTTCCCACTTTCATCCCCCACCTACCCAGATGCATGACATGTGTCTATTTTCTTTTGACTTATCTAACCATGGTTAACAATTAATATGAATATATAATTTATTTATTTAATTTGAATTTATGAGGTTGGGCATTTCGGGTTTACGGTTTTAAGCTTTAGGGTTTTAAGTTTAGGGGTTAGGGCATATTTTTGATCATGATTAGACATAGTTAAGTAAAACCCTAAAACTCCAAAACCCTAAACTCTAAACCCAAACCTTATCCATAATCCCTAAAAAACCCTAACTGCCCAACCTCACAAATCTAAAATAAATAAATAAATTCTAGATTCATATTAATTGTTAACCATGGTTAGGTGAGTTAAATAAAAATGGACACATGTCATGCATCTGGGTGGGTGGGGATGAAAATGGGAAAATAAGGTGGAGAGCAAATTTGTATCCCGTCATACTATGAGGAGGTGTGTTTGATCATATCACTACTCCATCTCCAACAAGTGATGTGAGATCTTACAATTCACCCCTCTTGGGGATCCGACACCCTCGGTTGACACACTCTCAGCCAGACAGTATCTTTAATATCATTCATGACTAGACTCCACTTGAGATAGTCAAAAAGGCCAAAACCCTAACAACAAGGTTAGCGTTACCGTTCGCCTTAATATGTGCTTCAACGCAATTATATAAATAGATTCAACACAACCGCCTTAGGGTGCTCGATCTAGCAGACTACATATCCTAGAGAAGTCTACCACACATTGAGAGGTCGAGAAATAAAAAGCCTTTCATGACATTTTTCAAACGTCATTGAAAGATTTTATGTAAACGCGTAGTAATGTTCTCTCCTCTGATACATTGTCATCTTCGTCACCCTGATCTTCCTCCTCTTTCAGCTTGACAACATTTCCCTGCATCTCGTCGTACTATGACCGGTCAAGGCGAAGGTTGACGAACTCATCTTCAGCCGAACTCGACACATGCACAACCGTTCCCGCTTCCAAGTCTAAATCATATTGCTGGCCCGTCACACCTGGCTCCCCTAACCCCTCCCACACTTACTCATTTTGGACATTGTCAAAGACCTCAGGGTTCTTCCTCTTAGTAGCCTCCATAGACATTATGGCTGCAACAAAAAAAAACAACAGTTTTGGCAAATACCTAGTAACACGGGAGGTACCAAAGTTTACAACATGACTACAAAATCAACTAAGTACAGACCCGAGAGTTTGGCAAATCCGCTACGGGCATACACATGCAACCGACACATTCGATATGAACTCCTCTGCTTGTAGCGCATGTAACGTCTAAAATATGTAAATATGTGTGATGCTAATCATGCTATCAACTCCTAACTATAAATGATCAAGTTTTAAATATAGGAAAAAGTAAAGTATCGTAACCAAGGAATTAGGAGAAACTCAATATGACTAAACTATTGTAAAAAAAGGAAAAAATGAAATTTACACACCATAAATTACAATGCACACACCCCCACTTTTTATATGGAAATGTTAAAAATGTCTAAATCTTGGACAGATTAAAAGATGAATATGTTTGTCAGTGAGCTGTGACTTGGTTGGTTAAGGTGTTTAACTGATAAGTTTGAGGTCATTGGTTCAAACCTCACGACATATGTAGAGTGTGTGAGTTATTAATAAAAGTTAAAAAAAAAAAGAAGAAGATGAATATGTTTGATATTTTCATATAAAAACATGAGATATGAGGTTTGGATTGTAACGTAGGTCGTGCAAATTTCAAAAAAAAAAACCATCTCACCCTTTTTGTTTTTATCTGTTGGTTTTGTTTTTTCTTTTTTGTTTTGTTTTTCGTAGCAGCATAGCATATAATAAAGCAGATAAGAGGGATAGAGATTTAGGCATCTATCTGCAATGGAGTCAACACTGAACGCGAGCACATCGACCACATTGGCTCTGCTCACCGTCACCAAAGCCCTGAACCGCCGGCTCTGCAAGATCTTTCCTACTCAACCCCTCGCAACTCGATTGATAGCTCGCCGGCTCACTTGCAACTACGCCGGCTTCCATAGGCAGCGGCAGAGCCCTCCTCTCTCTTCATCCACCCTGAGGAGGAGCCTCTGCCTCGTCGATCCTCCCACACGGCGTCGTTTACACTGCGTTGCGAGCAACCGAGCGTTTGCTTCCGGCGGTGGAAATGGTGGCTTTGGCGGAGAGAGTGGTGGCGGCGGCGGCGATGGTGGTGGTGGTGGTTCCGACGGTGGCGATGCCAAGTCGAATGTCGTTGCTTCTGGCTGCGATGAAGCCTCGGCTGTCTCGACTGACGTCATAATGCTCGATGTTGGAGTATGCAATCCTTTCTCAATCTCATTCCTCTCTCTTTCATTGCTTGTTTGTGTCTGACTCTTGGAGGTGCTCAATTTCCAATAGGGAATGACATGCGGAGGATGTGCAGCAAGTGTGAAGCGAATTCTAGAAAGCCAAGTGAGTAATGATTTCACTTTTTCATTTTCTTTCTCAAATGCCTCTTCTGTTTAGTTTAATGCTCTTTGATTCAGCTGTATATGATGAAGTGTTTAATTGAATGTCATGTAGACATTCTTGTTTCGAAGAGGATTTATGGACTGTGTTCTGTACCAAATGATATAAGAAATGAGCATGAAATGGAGATATAGACCAATTAACCAAGTAGGATGGGTAACGTTAGAAATCAGATTTTCCTTTTGGTTGTTGTCGGTGTTCTCAAGTTTTAGAGATCTTGAAAAAAAGAAGAAGCTACAAAGTTTCTCTCTTTTGCTTATCATTATATGGTTTTGGGGAATGCCAGTTTGGTTAGATGATCAGCTTTTGCCCTATTTTGCTAACTGAACAGATTCTTTTATTTTATGGCAGCCACAGGTGTCATCTGCTAGTGTAAATCTTACGACTGAGGTGGCAATTGTCTGGCCTGTGTCTGAAGCCAAGCTTACACCAAACTGGGAACAGCAGTTGGGAGAGACACTTGCAAAGCATTTGACTATTTGTGGTTTCAATTCTAACATCCGTGGTAAGCATTTCAAATTTCATTACCGTCAACAATTTATTGGTTAGTATTTTTTATTTTTTGTTGCTCATATTTGGGTATGAATCTCATTTTATTTATTCGAAAATTGTATGCTTGGTAAAAAATTTCATGGTTAGTGTTCTCAGATGACATAGGTAGGTTCATGCACACAACAATGCTGCTCCCTTGTTTTTTTTTCATTTAATTTATTATTATTATTATTATTATTATTATTATTATTATTATTAATGAGGTTCAAGTTTTAGGAACATCATATACATACAATGCAGTGTACATAATGTACATTGGTTCAGTAGTGTATTTATACCAATGTACATAATGTAGGTGTGAATCCTACAGATGATATGTCTAGTGTCTTCCCTTTGTTTGAGAATGACATGGACAATTTCTTGATATATTCTTCCTCCATTTGGTATGCTCTCTGGACAGCATCATTCATAGTATAGATTCGACATCAACATGCTGCTATCCCGGAGAAATATGAGGATTCTAGCCCTTGTGGTACATCGATATCATGATGTCTTCATTCCATGGAAAATCAGATTTTGCAGCCAAAATAAAGAACTTAATTAGTATACTCCTCAACCGATAGGCTTCCTTGCACCAATTCCACAAATTGTAAGTGGACCCATTGCTTGTAATTAGGTGGCACAAAGAAACGTGTCAAAGTCATCTTCATGTCTTCCCAAGTTCTAATAACTGCAAAATAAGTCTGTTGGTATTTTTAGCTGTTCCCTAGCTTCTGCAAAATAGAACTTTCGCTCCTCCGCCAACTGATGCCATTTGAAGTCTTCCAAACAATGTAGCAAATGTTCTATTTCATGTTCCTAATTTGAAACTTTAGTATTTTAGAACTTTAAAAGGAAACTGTTATGTTCTATTCCATCAATTAGACTAAAAGTTTCTATACTTTGGTTTAGAACCATCCATTAGAGATTGCCTAAGGGTAAGGAGAATGAAAAAATAAGATGTTTTGCTCTGGTACCAAACTGATGCAGGGAGGAACAGAAGATGGTGAGAGAGTGAATAGGGTGGGCTGGAGAATGTTGAGAGATTAAGAAAACAGAAGCGTATTAGTAGAAACAGAGGTTTCTTAGCTGTTGAAGGGAGAAAAATGAGGGAGGTTAGGGGAGAGGAAACAAGGTCAAGCCTTCAGTAAGGTTTTTCCCAATTCATTCCAATCTGATATTCGGATTACATTAGAAGGCCATATTTATAGGTTTCAAATACAACCCTTTTAGACTCCTAGAATACCATAAGACTAATACAACTTATTAATAATAAGACTCTTAAATACTTAAAGGCTTAAATAGGCATAAAAGACACTCAAAACCCTTGAGTACTCAGACTTTAATAGAATCTTAAAAATCACTAGACTCATAATTATTCTTCCCTAAACTGAAAATTAACTTACAAGACCCTTAAACTACCATGGAGACTTTCCTTTGGACCAAAAAGGGTTGGGTTTAGTCTTTGGCTTCCAAATAGGATATATCTGTTCCAGCCAGCTTATGGCTGCTCCATCATAATGCCTTTAAAAAAAAAAACATACGTAGGTAATATGGGAATATGAAAATGCTCCAAGATCGCCCGTGTTGTAGTCACTTGGCACTTATCCTACACTCCAGAGCTGGAGTCATGAACTTGACCCTGCCTGCAGTTCTCTTGTCTCCCATACCATCTATGAATTAAAGAATCACATCCAAATGCAACTGACAATTGGTGGAGGCTCATATACTTTTCTCAGTTCCTCAGGGGTGTGGGACTACTTCAGATTGACCGAGATGAAATGTAGAATCTAAAAGCCTCAAATATTGCTAGTGGTACACAGAAGGTTTGAAAGCACTGTTCTTACCATCTCTTACTCACTAAATTTTATAGAATGCAAAGAATGAGAACTTGGTCTTACCATCTCTATGTCTCTAACCAACAACCTACTGCAAGCTCATCACAAACAGAAAATATCACTACTTTGATATCACAGTACAATCCTGACTGTAATGTTTCTTCTTTTGCACACTGCATTTTTCTTTTCGGAATAGAAAGAACAAAACCTATTACCTATATGAGGGTCTTTGGGTTTAAGTCCACAATCATGCTTCAGATTGACTTTTGAAATTTCAATGACATAAATTTCCGCATTTGAAACTACAGTAATAATTTGTTAAACCCCATTATTTTCTGTCTATGGTCTACTAGTCGTTTTATTAAAGTGGACTGCCTATAAAATAGCTTTATCATTAGACAAATACTTGAGGTTTCTTTGCAGCTGATCTTTACTTAATTAACTTCTGTACCATAAGAGTTTGACATTCAATCACACTGACAAGCATACTTTGCGTCTTATTTGTGTTCTCCTCTTGGATCTGAAAGGCTATAGAGCTCCGTTCATATTCAGTCCTGAACATGCTTCCGTTTCTGATTAATACCCAAATTCCTTTATTTGTTTTATGTCAACAAACATTGCATGAAAACGGTTTCTCTGGTCCTTTCACTATGCAAGATCATAATGTATATATTTCTTGATGATAATTATATATATATATATACCGGAAGGTTCCAAAGCGGACGTCCGCACTCGGCTTAAAGTGCGGACGTCCCTTCGTTCGCCACCGTACGGCGCCGGTGAGGGCGTGCCTCCACCCTAGCGGATTCCAGCAGTGTCCCTGACCACTTTCCCTCACCGGCGAGTCCGCCGAATTCCAGTTTTCCGGCCAGATCACCCAAAACTTCAAACAAAGTCGATCTGGCCAGAAAACTGGAATTCGGCGGACTCGCTGGGGATGGAAAATGGTTGGGGACGCTACTGGAGTCCGCTGGGGTGGAGGCGCGCCAGTGCCGTACGGTGACGAACGGAGGGACGTCTGCACTTTAAGCCGAGTGCGGACGTCCGCTCTCGAACTACTCCGTATATACACACACACACACTTCTGGTTGCCTAGTTAATATCGGAAATCACAGTAGATATAATCATATGTTTAGGGTTCTTAATTGATTATGTGAAGTGTTCTGGGATAAGTGGCAGGTCGGGGCGCTACACAAGGAGATATATCACTATAGAACCAAAACATTTCTTTTCAGGATCAACCATAATTCTTTATGGTATGTCCACATATCATTGGATTTAATTTCCGTGATGTGTATATACAAATAATGTTTTACTTCTCCAATTTTTTTAGATGTAAACATAGACGCTTAAACTGTGTTATTGATACAAATCACTTGCTTCTTTAGGTAGTCTCAACTGTTTGGGGGATTGGTTTGAGAGCAATTCTATGCAGAGCACCCATTTGTTTTGGAGAATGTGCAGTTCCACTTGAGCTTAGAGATCTCTTAGTTGTCATTAGGAATATAGGGAATATAGGGCTCCATATTTTCAAATATTTTGTTGTATTATGTATTTGAGACTTAGACTGATGGTTTGTCCATATGATCATAGTTGATCTTGGAATATACTGTATTTGTTTTTTGTCCACAAATATCTAAGACATAGTATCTTCTCTTCCATGCAATATGTAGTCAGGACTTTGTTTTAGAGAATGCTCTAGGTATAGCTGAAACTTCTAGCTAAGCTCCATCTAAGAAACAAGAAAAGATCAAACATTTTGCGCCCGGTCTTGAGTCTACAACCTCAAGCTTGGTTCCATTACTGATTCACTTCTGAAGCTCCAAGCTTGAGTTCGTTTTGTGTCACTCCCATGAATTTAATCCAGGCTCAGATTGGCAACTCCGTTGGAGCCTCCTCCTTTCTCACTGCCTGATTTTACCGCATCTACCAAGATCATAGCTGTCGTCATCCAAAGAATTTAGTTGGATAGCAACTCTGATGGGGTTTCGGTACATTACGAAAATCCATCTTTTTTCCTGTAGGGATAATCTTTGGTAACATAGGAGTACTCACTAGAAAAGTTCTGGCAAATTCTGGTCCAGACATCATTCATTTGTTAGATCCAATTGAAAGCAAAGAAGGATCAAGTTGGAAAAGGATCAAACAAATAGACGAACACAGTTGAAAACTGTTCATTAAGATCATGATACTTTATGGTATGTGCACTAAGTGGGGATCCTTCTTTGCTGATCATGATACCTCCCATTTGGCTGATATTTGCAGAGGTGATCTACAAGCCATGACCTTAAAAATGCAAAATTTAGATCATAGCAATGAGATTAAATTGTGAGTTCTACCTGCGATTCCTCAAATAGTCAAAAAATGGGGATCCCTTAGTGGGAGGGCCTTCTATATATGTATATATTAATTTTAGAATTGCTCCTTGTGTAGTCTCGGTTATGTCTATAAACTGCTATCTTTAAGAGTTTTAGTGTTTTTGAGTTCTGGGTCAAATGAGAAGGCTGTTCTTTTATTGCATCATGCAGTTCTGGCTACTTATCGGAAACCATCTAGATCAAGAGGAACACAAGACTTGTCATGATTGGAGACCAAGTGATGGTTTTAATTAGGACAGAAAAATACATTTCTTTCTTTAAGAGTCTTATTCAAGCATTTTAAGCTTATTTCTTATAGTTAGTTAACATTATTTGGCAAGTGTTTCTACTCATCTCACAGGCTTAGCATTTTTAACTTTTCTAAACTGCCAGTCAATCTTTTGCATCTCTCTCTCCCTGTCTCCCTCTCTCTCCTCTGTTTTTCTGTCTTTCCCAAAATTAAAGTTCTGTATATTAATGGCACTTCTCATGGAAACCAAATTTCAACTAAGTAACTTAAACTCATTCGTTATTCCTATTCATTGCTTAGGTTGGTTATTATTTGGTTCACAATTCATCAAATATGTCATTAATCTGTGAGCCTGGATTTTGTAGCCTTTTGTAAGGAGTCCTGATAAAACAGTTTTTGTTGAGGTTTTCTTTGTGCGATCGTGATGTAGGGGTTTTTTTTTTTTTTTTGGATTTTTATGTGTATACATTATTACCGAGTTCTTCGATTTCCACTGCTCGCAGACTTTTTTATTTCCTTTTTTTTATTTCAATAATTTGCATCCTTATGAACTATATCTTTAATGTCTGTACTAATTGGTTATTCCTTATGTGCAGATTCAGGAAGAAACAGTTTTCTTAAAATTTTCAAAGGGAAAATGGAAGATAAGCACAAACGCCTGAAAGAAAGTGGTAGACATCTCTAAGTAGTGAGCATCTCTAGTATACTGAATTATATCGGTTTGTCCAGCTCACTTGTACACTGCTTCAAAGCTCTTACTACTGATGTTTTATTTTTATATGTATTCTTTTACTTTTCATTTTTATGCGTTGCTTGGTGCATCTAATTGCTATTTGTCTTGTTTCTTTGGTTAGGTCATGAGCTCGCTTTCTCTTGGGCTCTTTGTGCTGTCTGCCTAGTTGGTCATCTTTCTCATTTCTTTGGACCTATGGCTTCGTGGATCCATGCTTTTCATTCAACAGGATTCCATATGTCTCTATCTTTATTCACATTGGTTGGTCCTGGGCGTCAGCTTATCCTTGATGGTTTGAAGAGTCTTGTTAAAGGGGCTCCAAACATGAACACTTTAGTTGGTCTTGGCGCTTTATCTTCATTTGCAGTCAGTTCATTAGCTGCCCTTATACCAAAACTGGTTGGTTCTAATCATGTTCTTCATTATGGATCATGTCCGTTTATGAAGTTCTAATTAATAATGCTGGATGAAAAAATTGGATTCCTAATTGTTAAGATGGTGAACAACAATTGGTTTGCTTTCCTAGGACTCCTCACATTTTCTCCAACAAATTGTTGGGAGAGGTCCCATGTTTTAAATCTCCCTTCCCTCCCTCCCTCCCCACTCCTTCCCACTTTGTAATTAACGTGGGACTCCCCTCCATATGTCGGTCTCTCCTACATGTGGAGTTAAACTTATATATAGGAAGCAATTGCAAGTATTCAAGTTGGGGATCCCCTAACAGCCTAAGTGGTTCCATTTTAAATTTTATTTGTTTATTACTCTTAAAAGCTTCAGCGGTTAAGATGCAGGTGAACAAATGTTTTGTATTTTTATTATTTTATCAGTTGGTGTATTTTTTTCTGTACTTGACATCTTTTATGTTAATGCCCATACAACTAAAATATGATACTCATTAATCGCGTTTGTTGCTATAATGGTGATATGACTGAGAATATTCGGAGATGTGCTGTGATGAAAAAATTCTGGGTGGCGTAGATACAATAGTTTGACTTGCTCACGTTTAAATTGCGTCTTCTTTATCTTTTTACTTCATTGATTCCATATTCGTAATTCACTATTCTACCTTTTTGTTTACTTAATTAATACAGATGCCTAGGAACATATCTGTACTCTTCTTGTTGCGTCTTTTGTGATGCTCAATGGAAGCTTCTCGATGCAGGGTTGGAAGACTTTCTTTGAAGAACCAATTATGTTGATAGCATTCGTACTGCTGGGGAGGAATCTTGAACAAAGAGCTAAAATCAAAGCAAGCAGTGATATGACTGAGCTTCTTAATATTTTACCGGCAAAAGCTCGTCTTCTTGTCAATGATGGTGTTAAAGAGTCGGAAACAATAGTGGAAGTTCCATCTAACAGCCTCTGTGTAGGAGATCAAGTTGTTGTACTACCTGGAGTATGTATAACTTGTCATTTAATATTTGTTGTTTGTACCTTCCCTTGAATATAAACTATGTGTAGCTTTCCCACTTATACTTGGATTGAATTTTGCTTTGCTTTTAGGAGATTGTTCTTTTATTCCGTGGGATGCCATTTGTATTACTACCTCTTTCGTTAATCTTCTAGTATTATAACTTCTTTTTGTGGTGCTAATTATAGTAATTTGTGAATTATAAATTTAGAATACAAGCTTTTGTGAGTTTAATTCACTTTTCCCATTGCATTAGGACCGTGTTCCAGTAGATGGAATTGTTAAAGCTGGCAGAAGTACCATTGATGAGTCAAGTTTTACTGGAGAGCCATTGCCTGTGACCAAACTACCTGGGGTATATATGTGCTTGCTGAGAATGGGCCTCTCCTCTACATTATTTACTTCATTTGGTTTATATGTTGAAGCTATTTATAATATGATTCTTTTTCTTATGCCAGAGTCAAGTTCAAGCTGGAAGCATAAATCTCAATGGAAGTCTTACGATTGTAGTGCAGAGACCAGGTGGTGAGACTGCTATGGCAGACATTGTTCGTCTAGTAGAAGAAGCACAGAATCAGGAGGCTCCAGTCCAGCGGCTGGCTGACAAGGTCATCATTCTTTCTTAAAGCACTTGAATAAGCATTAAGCATTACTCTGCAGTTATGTTTACACAGCAGTGGTATCCATCTGAACTTGTAATCTATATATATTGAAAACTTGGCTCTGGTGAACATTTAAAACCCTAACCAACCCCTAACTTCAAATTAATATTATATGGGACAATTATGTCAGGGTGCAAAAATAATATAAGTAAAATATAAAATATAAGGAAAAAAAAAAAACCAAAGGACCTAGTCTGAACCACATTACTACTTACCCACTTATCCTGTTTTCCGTACTGTATATTCAATTTGAGCAAAAATAAAATTGAGATGTCCAAGTCAAGTGGGCTAGGCTTTTCTTACTGGACTAACTGCTGTTTGTTTTGTTTTTTTGTTTTTTTTTCTTTCTATTATTGCTCCAGTGTTTATGTATCTTTTTCCGTTCTTTGTTTGTTTGTTTTTTCTTGTTTTTTTGTTCTTTTATTTTTTGTTTTGGTTGGAAGGGGTACTGGGTTCTTACAGTTGTAGCTTGTACTTAAAAATTTGACTAGAATCTTTTCAGTCAGACAAAACTTATGTTTCTCTGTAAGAGATGTAAGATAGTTTTGTGGTTTTGTTGGGGTTCTGTGGCAGTCCTTTCTCACCCTTCCTCCTAGAAAGTAATGGTGGGAAAAAAGGACTGCTAATCCATATGGCCATGGATGCCTTGTTTGTTGTTGTTGGATATTTATAATAAGCAGGATTGATCAAGTGTTCCTCAAAAGACAGCTCAATGTTGTCATTTTGATTGTCTTTACGGATAGAAATTTTTATTATGTCTAGTGGCGGGAAAGACATTTAGATTGGTTACTGTTGCCTGAACATCATTGGTGCAGACTAAGGTAATCTTTTGTACCTGTTTGGTTAACATGGTGGAATACTGAACTAAGGATTTTGGTTATTCTGAGTAATGAATTAGAAGGCGTGCCTGACTTGAGGCTCAAAAAGGCGGAGAAGGCGCATGTAAGGCACCTTGTGCGGACGCGCAGAATTTGTTTTTGTTTGTCTTTTTTCCATTAAGTCGTTACTTGAAGCTAAAGAATGAGAGCTAGACTCCTAAGGTTTTTCATCGAGCAAGTTGAGAGGCAGTGATCATGGTCGGTTCCTTACCTCTTTGAAACGTCTTCCAACGTTCTACGTGAGGTTGCAGCAAGGTCATCTGCCTGTTTTGGTGGGTTCTTGTGAACAAAACAGCAATCTACTTTCTTTTATGTGGTGTCCTCGATCTTATCCATCTGAGGGAATTGGCGGAGCCAATGCAGGTCCAGTGAGGCTCCATGCCCCCACAAAAATTTAGAAGTTGGTTAAGAGACCTTCTTTGTGCCCCCACAACTATAGACTAGCGTGAACTGTTACGAAGGCTTAAGGGAGTTAAGCTATTCATCTTCTTTACTTCTGATTGGAACTAGATGATTATTAGCTATTCTCTTCTATTTCTTGTATTTGGGTTTAGTTTTTTGGCTGGGCTTTTGGTCCCTTAATGAAGCTTCTTCATTTTTTCTAAAAAGCTATAGACTAGACGTGTAGTGAGAGTTTGTTTTCTGGGGATATATACAAGTGAAACCCACCAAAACTCTTATATATCTGGGTGTCTTTTTTATCCTCACCACTTCATAATATGATCTTATTTTATTAGCTCTGCAGTTACAATTCTCTCCTCTTTTTCCTCTCTATGCATTTTCTCATTCTCTTCCATCGTTCCCTGTTGTGCAATCACTTTCTTTTCGTGTTGATTCTATGCATTTCTCTTAATAAAAAAAAGTTCTCATCACAAAAGAAAAAAAAAAACTTGTTCCCCCCATTTATATATTTTTCTGCCTTCGCCACTGTCTGAGGGTGCTCAAGATGGGGTTGATGTACGCGTTTGATGACAGAAGGGTATGATACTAGTTTGCCAAATAAGAAATTACCTGGTTGCTGTGTAAAGGGGAAACAGTAGTAGTGGTAGAGAAAATATGCGAATGAAACAGTAGTGGTGATATATATAAAAGTTGAGTTTGATTTGAGTTTGAATTGGTGAGTCTAATCAGATTTGTATAGAGTTTGAATTGTAAATCTGATATGTATCTAAACATGTTAGTGGATTTTTATGTATTAATGTTTTCTCTTTATGTATATATATAATAATATATACTTAATTATATCATAAGGCTTACGCCTTATGCGCTTTATGCCAAGGCTCTCCCGAAAAAGTCCCCGTCTTAAACCATTGAAAACTGGTTATAATGCTGTTGACATTCACATAGCTAAAAACTATGATGGATTGAAAACTGGTGCTACACCTACAAAGAGGACTGACAAATGAGACTGTTGCCTGAAAATGGTACATAGAGTTGGTAAAGGACACTATTATTTAGCCAATTAGCCATCACTCATACGAGATGAGTGTTATGAGTGATTTTTAACTACATCAAAGGCGCTCTGGTTCATTTACATCCACACTGATGCAAACTAGCAGGAATCAGGATATGTTTTTGCTAAACTTCTTCTACGTTCATTTTCTCATTCTGGAGTGAGGGATCTGAAAAAAAATATAAATTGAAATGCAACACCTTTCAAGTGCACTGTTGTGATATAATTTGATAATCTGATTTACCGAAAGGGCTGAACTAATCTTTTGTTTGGTTTGCTTTACTAGGTATCTGGGCATTTTACATATGGTGTAATGGGACTCTCTGCGGCTACATTTTTGTTCTGGAGTTTGATTGGTGGAAATATTTTACCTGGTGTTCTTCAAGGAGGAAATTCAGTTTCTTTAGCATTGCAACTCTCTTGCAGTGTTCTGGTATGAGCAATTAAGAATTTCCTTCATGAATTTAAAAGTGTGATTTTTTTAATAAACCGAGCATCTCGCTCACAACAACGTGACAATGGCTGGAAGGCCAATCCCTTTTAAACTCTTAGACAAGGTTGTAGTTTCCAGTGTACCCAACCCTTTAAATCTGCATAAGCCTCACAGGATACTTTGGCATTTATGCTGTGTTATTATACTTTTTCAGTAATTATATTTCATATGCTGTGTTGATCATGTCTTTGTATACTGTGAAGTGGCAACTTTCATGTGCAAGACGTTATTTAGGGAGGCAAGAGTGGACTGGACAACTCCATTAGAGAGGACTGACTTGCTGAATGAAAATCCTTTAGCTTTTGGTAAAAGGAAACAGGCCACAATCCTTTGAGGTTGGGGTTGCGGGGTTCTTACTGTAGTTTGAGTGGTGTGGATGGAAATAAATAAAACATTATTTTCAAACCTACGGCGGGTTGGTAATAAGACCTGTGGGAGAGACTTAAGTTCTGGGCATCCCTATGGGCTTCTACTTCTAAGGATTTTGAGTATTAGATCTTTCTTCTGTTACCCTTCACTGGCAAGCAGCTGTAGTATAAGCCCCTAACTTTGTTTTAGCATTATTAGGTAAGCCTCTAGTCCTAGCCACCCCCTTTAGCTTTTTAAGCGCTCCTTGTCCGCCTCCTTGTACTTTGCTTTTTGTTTCAATAAAAAGCTGATTCTATTCACAAAGAATAAAATGTTTCCATTTTATATGATGTGGTCCTGGCTTTATTTAGTTCTTTATTTATTTATTTGGCTGAAACTGTGGTGTTGCCTTTACACAGCGATATTTTTGCTGAAACATATTGCAATTGAAGATGAACAATAGTCAGATTTTTAAAATCTTCCTAGCTCCATAGATTAATTGACTATTTTTTTTCTACGTTTTTAAAATGTTTCCGTCTTTATTTATTGTTTGCTGGTTTGTTCATCGTACTGAGCATATATTTTCTATGTGCAGGTTGTTGCTTGTCCGTGTGCCCTTGGGCTGGCTACACCTACAGCTGTACTGGTAATCTCCTGGAAATACTACTCTCAGTCATACAGCGAACTATTTTTTGCTCTATCAAGTGATTGCCTTCTCATCGAGCACTTGATTCTTATTCAGCAATGCAAAAACATAAAATTACATCTAAACAAGATTTTTAAAGTAAACAGTAAAGAAAAATCAGAGATGTTGAGTTTGCTTGGTGTGCTGGTAACTGAAGAAGTAGCCCGTAATGATTTTGAAGTTTTTTGACATAGCCGACAGGTGCTGCGGCATTGGCTAGTGAGTGTTTTTTTTTTTGGGGGGTGGGGGGGGGGTGTGGAGGGTCAAAAAAGCCTTTTACTTTTAGCTTCCATATGTTTTATTTAATTTACAGTAGAGCATAGAGTCTCATTATTTGTCAAAATGAAAAATGAGGGGTCCCCTTATCTGCTTTTATTTGGTGCTAAGCTGAATAATGTTGCATGGGCCCAAGGTAGTCCTTTTATCTTATTTGTGTAAGCAAATTGATGTTATGTGTTCTGATTTTCTTTGATTCACACCCTTAAGTTGTGCCTCCAGCTTGGCTTTTAAAACAGTAGTTGCTGCGTATAGTTATTGACTGAAATGTGGCGTTAGTTGTAATGATACAATATCTGAAAAGCTTGCAAATAATATGCTGCACCATATGTTTGGAGCACTCTGAAGAAACTTATTCCCATATCCCCACGATCACTTATTTTCTCATCTATTTTGGATCAGACTTAGACAGGTCTGTTTTTGACGTTGGCACATCAACAGTAACATCTATGCATTCTTTCATTCCTTCTAGTTGTTTTATTTTTTAGACTTGTGGGTACTCGTGTATGCATTCAAATTTATGTTCAAGTGATTCCAGGTAGGAACTTCCTTAGGAGCTAAAAGAGGACTGCTTTTGCGTGGTGGAAATGTTTTAGAGAAGTTTTCGATGGTGAACACTGTAGTATTTGATAAAACAGGGACTCTGACAATGGGCAAGCCAGTTGTGACAAAGATTTTGACTCCTGAGCATGCAGAACTTACTGACTTAGAGTTGAGTACTGACAGAACTTTTCGATCTTACAGGATAATTGTTAGCATTAGATAACTAATTCTTTAAGTCACAATTTTAAATTTACCTTAATTGTCCTTCTAAATTTGGAAATGCATCCATACTCTTTGTTGTATGGATAATGGTTTAGCATGCTTTAAAGCCATAACCGATGTCTTTGATCCTCACTATTCTATTGCTTAGTTGCAATATGTGTTGATTAGATATTTCAAGTTGTTTCTTCATGAGTTTCCATTGCAACTATATATCCATTGGATTAAAGGCCCAAATGTCTTTCTGAACGTGAATACTGTAAATTTCTTCGATCTGTTTGAATTTAAGCAGGTTTCAAGAATCCAAAACAATCTTGTGAGCTTGAAATTTTTTTCCTCAAGGAACTGTCAGAAGGACAAGTTTATTTAATAACTAATATTGTTCTTGAGTTATGGATATACAATCTGTTGCACATATAAGACCTGTTGAAATAACTACTTGTAGTTTTAAGATAATATTATATCAAAAGAAAAGAAGAAAGAAAAATAGATCAATTATCGTAAAAAAATTAGATAAATTTAGATTGGAATATATTTTTGTTTTCTATTTTTTTAATGTATATTATTATTGTGGGTTTTTTTAACAGAGAAAAGTCAAAGCACACTTGGTCAGACCTTGAAGTTCTAAAGTTTGCTGCTGGAGTAGAGTCAAATACAATTCATCCTGTTGGGAAAGCTATTGTGGAAGCCGCTCGGGCTGTTAATTGTCAGAATATAAAGGTATTACGTGGGGAATAGTCTTGCTCACATAAGGACAGTTCAAAGGGACTGTGGGACAATAGCATCTCAGCCACATGTATATAAATACATCTGAAATTAAAACATGTAAAACTGTGCATTTACTTTGAGCTGTCAGAATCATTTGTCCCTCACAGTTCTTCAAGAACAGTCCCTTAGTTGAGCAGGCCTCACATGGAGGGACATTTATTCGCATTTCCTACTCAGAAGGGTATTGCAAGCCAGTACATGGATGATATATCCTGGTTCTGAAACAGAGCATGTTACTGACTAAATGACTGTACCTGCATCTGTATGAATTTTTATAGCACATTAACTAGTCATTGCAAAGAAATAAAGGCTATTTTTTGGCAGGTTGCAGATGGAACATTTATAGAAGAACCTGGCTCAGGTGCTGTAGCAATTGTTGAAGATAAACAGGTTTCTGTTGGGACTTTGGATTGGGTCCGACGGTAAGTCACATTGGAATTTTCGCACTTCTACAGGCTTACATAAAACTTTTGCATGTTGCATTTTTTATTATTTGACTACTGGATTCCACTTATTTTGGCATATTGCCATACAAGAACTCCCTCTTGTTCTGTAGTATCTATCATTGTATCAGAACATTGCGCTCCCGAGACAGATATTTAGACCCTCTGTTAGAGTCAACCACTCAACAGACCCAATTTGGTCCTTGATGCCCAAGATTATGGCAAACCTATCGACCTTGTCTCATCAGCTATACAAGAACACATACTACTGTCCTTTTTGTAAGGGAATCCCTTACAAGTTTTCTTTTGCATCTGCATCATGCTCCCAGTTTGGGGTGTGAATGAAATGACTTGGCTTTGATTTCCTTTCAACTTATTGCTTTTTACTGTTTGAACTCCTGGCCCTCACCGTAACCATTTTTATCCTTAAAAAGTCCCTAGTCTTCACCAGCTTTCTTACCTATATCTCATCAGGCCTTCTTCTCCTTCAATTGTATCTCTCTTGATTTCTGATGCACCAGCATAATTCCAATCTGTTGCCACCTCAATGGCCCTTCTCATCTGTACTACTTCAAATTGTAAACTTACCTTAATCTGTATTGCCATTCTGACAGCCTCGTCTCTCAGATAGTTCTAAGCTAACAGAATCATCTCAATTACAGCCCAACACTGGATTTATTCGCTGTATATCTTGCTCAATCACTTTTTTGTCGCACCCAATCCCAGTTTTCTTAATGTAGTGTTTTTAGCGTCTTTTATCTTGGGTTGTTTGTTATTTCTGCAGGCATGGAGTCGACAAGAATCCATTTGAAGAAGTTGAGGCCCATAAAAGTCAATCTGTTGTGTATGTTGCCATTGATAGTACTCTTGCGGGTCTTATTTATTTTGAGGATCGGATAAGGGATGATGCCGGACAAGTTGTTAAATCCTTATCTAGCCAAGGGATTAATATATACATGCTATCTGGGGACAAAAGAGAAAATGCAGAGTACGTTGCATCTGTAGTTGGTATTCCAAAAGAGAAGGTCAGGGATTTTCAATTACTTCTTAATTAACACTGGTGCTAATTAAGATTGTGACAATACAAACCATATTTCCCTCCTTAAAATGACCTTAATTTGTAAACTAGGCCGGATAAATGCGCCTTATGTTGATAAAATCAGATAAATCTGGTGATTTCGAAAGGAGAGATTTTGAAAGTAGAAGTGGTTTTGAAGGAGTAGTTCTCAGCTGTGACTAACAATATAACAAATTCTTAATGGATGTAATTACCGTCAGTGCTTGTTATTTATGGAGTATAAAATCCCCAATTAGGACAGGTCAGAGTTTGTGAAAAAGAAAAAGAAGAAGAAAAGCTCTTGAAATAACATTTTGCAGCCCATCTCTGAACCTTAACTCAGGACTTCTGCTGGCATTGTAAAGAACAAAACCACCATAATGTTTATCTCAGAGTCCCTAGTTAAATTATTGTAGTTATTTCAATCAGTATTTAGGTGTTGAGAGTATTCAGAGATGACTATTGAAGAGATCTGAGAATCATTTATGTTTTGGTCTGCCCTGTCCAAAAGCCCTTTATATGGTTCAGTATTCTTACTCCAAAGCTCTATGTGTAAGTTGCTTGTCTTTGGGAGGCAAACACTGAACAATATGATGATTCTTGGTATCCAATGACAGTTATGCATTTCCATATATTGAAGAGCATTTTGAAATGTTTTTGCAGTACATCTGCCCATGTAGCATTTACATCTACGGACAAGCTGAACTTCACTATTATTTCCCTATCAAATAATATAAAATGTATGCTGTCGATTGCAGGTAATATCTGGTGTTAAACCAAGGGAAAAGAAGAAGTTCATAACTGAGCTTCAGAATGATCAGAATATTGTTGCCATGGTTGGTGATGGAATCAATGATGCTGCCGCCTTAGCTTCATCGCATGTTGGGATTGCCATGGGTGGTGGTGTTGGAGCTGCTAGTGAGGTCTCCTCTATTGTTCTATTGGGCAATAGACTTTCACAGGTACTTATCACTATTTAACTTTGGTAGTCAACAATGAACTACTTGTTGCAATCAGAAAACATCCTGTTTTTGAATTAAACTGAGGTTTTGTTTTTCAAATGATGCACCTTTTGCTTCATATAAAAAGTATTAAAATCATTCAGACACCCCAAGACGGGTGACGGGCAGATCATCAATTTGGCATATGTATATGATAACTATATTTTGTGAATATGCATATATTCGTATAATAAATTATCCAATTAATCATTTTAGTATTATTAACCTTTTTCTTTTATTGTAGGATGTACTCCCCTTTTCGTGACCTATTTTTTTTAATTGATTCATAAACTTCGGCAAAAATCAGCATGCAACATTCCTTCTTACCCAAAGCTGATTTTGTCTAGTATCCTATGAATTTATGTTGACTTTTGACAAACCAAAACACAATGGTCTCCATGGTGGTGAGTTAAAACCTGCAACTTTCTGCCTTCAACTTCTTGAAGTAAACATGAGCAAACTTCAGGAACATCACCTTGGCAAAAGATAAAAATAAAAAAAATAAAAAATAAAAACTAATCTTAAATGTATTAAAAAAAAACTTATGTATTTACCTACCATATTTGGTACCATAATGAAGGTATATATGCATATAGGTGTTTTGCATCTGATAAGTTGTATAACTTTAATGATCTATATAACTTTGTGCAGTTGGTTGATGCTTTGGAGTTGAGCAGGCTAACCATGAAGACTGTGAAGCAAAATCTTTGGTGGGCTTTCGCATACAACATTGTAAGTTACTCAATTTTGTCTGAAAATATATCAATCAGTTCTTTTGCCTAGAAACTGTGTGTTCTTTCATGATGTATGACTCGCTAATTATCATATATGTATTCCATTCTATCTCTTTTTTTTTTTCCTTTTTCTTTTTCTTTTCCTCCCAGCGGTAGGTGTTAAAAAAAAAAACTCATAAGAAAGAGATCATTCCATTTTCTGAAGGTCGGTATTGGGTTCCTTGTTTGGTTAATTTGGATCATTGAACCATAAACTTCAGCGCGTATCAAACTCAAAGAGAAGCCAATTATATGTGTTATTAGGGGATAGGGTGGTTTTGTATGCTAATTTCAATAAACTCCTGGAGTTATTTATAAGTACATAGACTGTTGAGAAGAAAGACAGCTGATGGTAGAGTGTAATTCAGTCTCCAACTCAATCTTTATACTGATGAGAAAGAGAGGGCAGATGGTAGTGTGCTTCTAGGATTTGAGAGAGGGTCTCAAAGGGTATTCAATTGGGATTAGATCTTGAGGAGTCGTGATTGCAAAACTCTATTTTCTCCCATAGTGAAGTGGATGGATGTACGGAGGATTTCTTTGACTAAAAATTGTCTGTGCTTTTCTGTTTTATCTTGGTTTATTGTTTATATCTTTCAATCACTATCGTTGCGACCAGTATCTAAAATAGTTTATTGTATATCTTTCAATCACTATTGTTGCAACCAGTATCTAAAATAGCAGGCCTCAAGGCGTAGTGCCTGGTTGTTGATAAAACTCCTTGTGTGCATCTAACCTGTGTTTGCATTTGTCTCAACTAGGCATTTGCTATTTGATGAGAAACAGTAGCATGCTGAGGTGTTTGAAATGGAAACATAAAATCAAACAAACTCCCGCTCCTTTTGAATTTTCATAAAGATGCCAAGGATTGAATTGCAAAAAGTTTAGACATTAATAGACTCCGTTTTTCTAGTTCCAGTGGTTGTTGTTTGTTTATTGCCCAATATTTCACTGTGATAAAATCAGCCTGTGGAAATAATAGATTCCACTATTTGCTCATTATCGTGGGATTTTGTTTCAAACATTTCTCCTTGGTTGCATCCACAGGCATTTGCTATTTGTGTTCTTATCTTTGTGTGATTCTCTTGGTGTAGTGTACTTTATGTGGTGTTTTGGTCTCCTACAACAGCTTATTTGGTGCTTCTATCTGTTTTTGTTTCTTTCTCATTTCCTTTCCAAGATAGTATGTGCCTGCTCATTTCAGCAGCAGTACCTGGCTTATGCTTCTAGCTTTCTTACAGATTGGACTTCCAATTGCTGCTGGAGTGTTACTGCCTGTAACTGGGACCATACTGACTCCGTCAATAGCTGGAGCTCTCATGGGCTTGAGTTCTGTAGGGGTCATGGCAAATTCATTGTTCCTGAGATACAAGTTTTCATTAGAACAGGAACGAAGATATAAAAGATCAGCAGGCACTAAAACTAACAGAGTTTCCAACATTATGATGGACAAGAGTGTGGGGGGAAAGCATCCCAATTCTGATGGGAGATGGAAAGGAGCATGATTTTACCAATACAAAGTCAAACATCTCTTTTTCTGACTATAGATGGAGGAACTGATAAGTTACAAACAGAAACCAACAAAATCACTGGAGTCTGCAGAATAGGATCAAGTGTCAAATATGCAATCTTGTGAAGGTATTGTAACCCACCCATAATCTTCGACAGTGAGTGGCCACTTATCAAGCTTATGTTTATGTTTTTTTTTTTTTTTTTTTTTTCAAAACGGGGGGCAAAAGCCTAGAAAACAACTACAAAAAGACACTAACCAGCATTGCTGGTATTAAAACACCTGGCTCATCTAGCTTATGTCTGTTACGCGTTGGTGTACTTGGTCATAATAATTCTCGACTGCCCATTTGTGTCAGTAGTGCATCGTAGTGGGATTGTAATCGTTTCTCTGTCACATAAGGGCAATGGGTGTAAATCATTTATTCTATTCTTGTTAGTGTTGAACAAATTGGCTAAATGACGTGGTTCATGATTGGCTGGGCTTGAGATTTCATTCGTCTCCAATTCTTGCTGAATGAAGGCTGCTAGATTCTGGATTGAGTACATTCTTTTTCTCTTGTTTTTTTCTTCATAAATCAGAAACATGATTAAAGTGATTACTGATAAAAGCCATAAGAGCAAATATATCTGTCGACCAAACCTGAAAAATATTGCTGAATATGTAACGGGTGGACAACACTGAAGAATGGACGAGGGTCAAAAACCACAATAATGGAGAAAATTGCAGTTGAGAATATCATTTTACACACGCACTTGTAGGGCTGTCAATGGGTAGGGTTCATGTCGAGTCAAAAGTATTTTGCATGTCACAAAACATATCATCAAGTGACAAAGTAGATTAATGATGTGTCTATTGTCACCTCACAAATTATTTTTTTTCACCCCACATTCTCTTTACAACATACTTATTTATTTTTAATTGTAAGTCTATTTTGTTCACCCATTTACAATACCAAAAACATATTTTTTCCAATTCTATTTTGTATACCTTACATATATTTTTTCAATTTCACATTTGCTTTGTTCACCCTACATTCTCTTCTCACTCTATATATATATATATATATATATATATATATATATAATACACACAATATCAAACGACCATTACTTGAAAAAAGCTCCGACTCCGATGAAAAAAAAAAACAAATCGAATATAAGTGAGCTTACTATACATGGAAATTTACATGCAAAATCGACATGAGAAATAATGAGTAAAATGATAGATAAATGATCAACAATGAAAAAAAAGAGAAGAAAAAAAAAAGAAATACAAATAGTTCACCTCATTTTCATGTTGAATGCTAGTGTCTTCAGACTTATAAAATAACCAAATATGATAAATTATGGGTTTGTATTTATGAAGTACGTGTTCATAAAAAAAATGTTAAAATCACAAACTTTTTATCTACCCTTAGTCGGTAGAGGGAGGATATGTAATGGCTTTCTTTGGTTTGAGAAATATTTTTTTTATTTTATTTTCTGATTAAAGACGTTTTTTTATTGAGAATAAAGATCAAGGGTTACAAAATGAGGCACAAATGCCTTGAGAATTATTAATTTTGATATTTTTCAAAAAAAAAAAACAAAATGATTAAAAAAAATTATAATTTGTAACAACTTATTGTCCCTTGCTGTAATTTTACATATGTACAACGTGTGGGGTGAACAAAGTGGTTTATTAGGTGGCAATAGACGCACCCTAGATTAACCGAGAAAAGAAATTAAAAACCATGGTTGATTGATCTCGAATCAATGATCATTCTAATGGTAAATACATGCACATAGCAAACCATGAGTATATCTTGATAAATAAGAAAGATAGTAGAGGAGGCTTGGATAGGTGGATGATGCACGAAGGCTTTGAATGGGAATCAAGGTTTCATTTTGGATATAAATAAGGTCTTTGTCTAATAAAATAATTCAAGAAATTGTTTTGTGTGTTGTAAATATTATAAATAATATGGTTGTCCACTCAATTTCTCATTTGTTATGTCCTTCGATGCAAACTCTACTCCTATATAAAGGAGTCCAATGAGAAAGAATAACACACCTTTCTACATTTCCTCTTATTCGTCTCTTCTATTCTCTATCTCTCACTAATGTAAATTTCTAATTTATAACACGTTATCAACACAAATTTACTACTACTACTACTACTTCTTCTTCTTCTTCTTCTTCTTCTTCTTCTTCTTCTTCTTCTTCTTCTTCTTCTTCTTCTTCTTCTTCTTCTTCTTCTATGAACTCCATGATGATCCATATGTCTATGGTGCAACAAGATTGCTTATTGACGTGCTCGTTACAGGGCGCACAATTTAAAAAACCCTTTTTTATCAGAATGTAGTATTGGCAAATAGGGTTCGATCAATCCGGGGACTTAAAGTGTACTCTTGCAGTCACGATAACACTAAATAGTCAGCAACTATAAGTATTTACAAGCATTCATTTACAAATATACATATGGTACAAGGTAAACATGGGGGTTTTGAAGGTTTGTTCTATGTTCCTAAAAACATATTGTACTGAATCTACTGATGCAGATACTGAAGTCAACCTTACCAGGGAATCGGCTTAGTGGTGATCCAGTTGCCACCATGGAACCTGACCTATACTTCATCTACACCTTTTGTGCCTATGACATACACGGAAGGCTCAATGATTCAGGATTACAGCTACAACTTGTAAAGGCTTTTGCTAGTTCAAAGGCCTGCAATCCCAAGTTCCTCCTTCAGATTGGCCTGACTGCTTCCCATGGTACACAGTGCAATCACGAAGTAGCTACCTTTGCTCTGAATGAATGCCTCTCAGCTTTTCTCTCTTCCTCCTCTCCGGACTACCAAAATGTGGCTCTAATTGTCCGGAAGCTCATTGTTGTGTCCAGCATTCACAAAGGCGATACAGATGATGATGTTGTGTATAACATGTACAAGCAAGCTTACAGAATAATGGTGGGACTGAAGGACAGTGTGTACCCCACTGAAGAGGGAAAATGGCTAGCCATGACGGCATGGAATAGGGCGTCAGTGCCTGTGAGACTTGGCCAGATTGATGCGGCAAGGAAATGGATGGATGTCGGTATGCAGCTAGCTAAGCAAGTTAGTGGAATGGAGACTTATAGGGCATGCATGGAGGACTTCATTAAGGGCTTTGAGAAGAAATTTGGTGCCCCTAATGATGGCGAAAACAGACCTTAGCTGGTACAATAATTCGTGTTTATCAGATTAGGAAGATGGTGAATTTCTCGTATAGAAGACAGGTTACATTACAACAGGAGATGCCATGGTCTGGAAACTCATGTCAAGTAGTAGTTTAACTCTAATGGTAGCTATGTATCTAAAAAAATTATGCATTATATTGCTAAATTTTAGTAAAAAAGAAAAAGACAGAAGAAATGGTTTGCTACAGTTCTGGAAATGTAGGAATAAGAATAACAATGTAAATCCTAACCACTTCAACTAGAGAATATGAGTTGGGTGTTCCACTCTTGAAGATCTGAAGAGAGTCTATTAAACTTGCCGATCACATCACCATTATAGCTTTGCGCGCCAATTCTTCTTCACAAAATCATGACAAGTCTCCTCCTGCGTCCGCATGGCTTGAAACGTAAAGTAAATTGCAGGAATTCATGTCCTCTATTTCATGTAAATTGCTGCATTCAATACTGAAGAACACTTGTCCACAATAAACACAAATCATTAAGAAAAATTGAGATTGAACAGCAAGGCACATCCGAGAAGTCGTGATATGCATTTACTGCAGTTTACGTTTTCAACTATTATTACATAGTTTTCACCACTTAGAGAAACATACTTACTTGAAGAAGCGTAGCACGAATCATGGCAATAGTTAGCATGCATTCTAACTCTTTTATTTAAACATAAACGCAAACTTTCAATCATTAAAACTCACGAGATCGGATCGCCAAAAAATCATTAACGAAACATCAGTACTTTTTATAAAATTCCGAATCTATTGAATACAAGAACAAACAAAACATGCTTACAAATCCAAAGGTTAACATCCGAAACATGCTTTCAAGTTGTAAAGAAAATCAAAACAAAGTAAAGGCAGTGTTTACACTTTTTTTCAGTTTCCAAGGAAGCTTGGCGACGTCAAAAGGGATGCTTGGCTTCAGTGCTTCAAGTCTCCAACTCTGCTACCTTCGTGGAGAAGTCCTTCAAGGTCTGGCAAGAGAGGATGAACTCGGCAAAAGAGGAAAATACGGCATGCTGCTACTCTCGTAACTCTCTGGTTTTAACGTGAATGAATGATGAAAATTGTGAAGCAGAGAGCCTCTATTTATAGTGAACATGCCAAACCCTAGGTCGTCTCCTAGCCCTTGATCAACTTCTGATCCAATGGTAGTGAATTATTACTTCAAATATTGATTTAGAACTCCCCAGAATTCTTTGGAATATCTCGCGCACTCATATCTCGAATGGAGCTTGAATGAAGACCAGGTTTGTTACTTGTTCTCCAAAGAAAATAGCAACAATAAATAACTTTTCTTCTTCTGCCTTCAATCAAACCCTTGACGAAAATCCTTGATTTTCCTTCCTTTTCTGGTGCGCAATTAGGGTTCCTGAAAGAGAAATAAAGTCAGATAAATATGGTAGGGAATAAAAGAATTCAAATGACGAAATTAAAGGAAAGAATCTCCCTTAATTTCTAATTTATATTAGCACACTCAAATCCCTTGATTAATGCAGAATTCGTTCTCCCCCCTTTTATACACATTCACAGATTCCTATTTCATGTTGGATTAGGTTCCCTGACTTCAAATGGATTCCTTGTCTCATAAGAAAAGAAAGTTTCCTAAATATTTTAGGAAAGTCATAATAGGAAAGATTTAGAAATAGTAAGTTTCCTAAATCAAAATAAGAAAGTTTCTTAAAATGAAATAGGCAACTTTCCCTTTTCAAAACAAGAAAGTTTCCTAAACGACTTATCCTCAGGATTTCTCTTAAATTGCCGGTTTTAGCTTCATTTTATTTTTTTATGCTCTTTTGCCTTCACACTCACAAAACATGTTAGAGATGACATTATTACCATAATAACATATCTAAATATGACAGGAAACACATTATAAACATAGCACTTTGTGCTTGTATCACCCCGACAGATCGACCACCTACTGCCCCCAATATACACCTACTGTCTCCAATAGATAACTTGACAGAACCCCTACTACTCCCAATAAACCCTCTACTGTTCCCAATAGACAACCCGACAGACCCTTTACAACCCCCAATAGACACCTTGACAAAAGCCATACTACCCCCAATAGACACCTCGACAGAACCCCTACTGCCCCCAATAGAACTGTTTACACCCAAATTAATAGTTTACTGGACAGTAAATGTCTAAGTGAATATTAATTAAATTCTTGATCCACGTCACATCGGCGAACCCAAATAATTGGGTTTACAAGTGATGGCCCGCCGACAAAGTCATGCGAGCTAGGTGTACAGTTCGCATAAAAGACTAGAAGACGTGGGTTGACTTGGTCTGATGTTTAGTTGCCTACAAGGTGGCGCGAGCTAGATGATACAGTTTGCATGCGAGGTCTATATGCATGTGAAGTGTAAGGTTGCATGCGAGATGGACTTCGGGAAGAAGTACATGAAGGCGAGGCGAGATGGCTCCGCGTAGGAGACTTCACGAAGAAGCAAGAGGCGGAGTCTGCATGCACGTGATCACCTACACCACATTTATCGTTGAAAACTCTTACAAGTCTTTGACATGCTTTGGGCCAACTCATGTGACCCTTTTAATGAAAAAACCTTTTTTAAAGCTTGCGAGCTTCAAGGGCCCGCTAGATGGAAGCAAGCTTCAGGAGCTCGCGGGATGGTTTGAGTTTGCGGCCCGCGTGAGATAGGTTTCCACAAGGACTGTGACACCCCGCGGGGTAAAGACGTTCCTTGTTTGAGTCCACATAGGACTCTACAGTTGAGTAGCGCAGAGGTAGTGATCTATGCGAAATGTGTTGTGCGAAATGGACACGAGTCATGCAAATGGTTGGTTCACGCGGGTGAAGCAGTTTCCTTGTAGTATTCTGTTTCAGAGTCTGACTTGGATAGTGATTATTTCTGGCAGAAGGCGAGCTACTATATAAAAGGGCTCGAAGGCTTACAGTTCTCTCGCTACACAAATAAACACTCAACTACTCATCAGAAGTACAAAAATACAATCGATCTAGTCGAACTCAATGCTAAAGCATCTCGCCTTAGCCCTTTCTTTACAAGCTCCCCGGAGCTCTGCCCTTTTTTCCTTTCCGTTCCAATTGAAGCTCTGCTCGATCTCACGTCGAGTATCGATATTGTGACACTCAGGCGGGCTACTGTAAGTCCTTGCTCAGTACACAAGGTGAATCTGAAGAAACATGCGGTGGAGTTGGTGCTCTCTCCATCCTCAGTCGCTTGATTAGAAGCAGAAGGCTAAGCGCATCCCGCTACTACAACCACTACATTCTGCGTCCATGTGGCCAATACAAGAACCTCATATTGCCCTCAATAGAACCTCTACTCCGGTCAATGGTCGTCGAAGTCTGGTCAACGGTCATAGAATCTTTATTTCATAATAGACCCTTATAATGATATATTGTAGTTTATTTAATTTATTAAGGATGTAATTGTCTTTTTGCTGTTTAAGTTGACTATTGAGAATTTTAAAATTTGATTTTGTTGGTGGGAATAAAATTCTCAAAATTAAGGCTAGTGGGAATTAACTCATAAAAGTATGATGCTTTAATTTTGTTGTTCAACCCTTACAACTTGCGGTTTGAGAAACACTCAAAATGCTAGTACTAGGTCCGAATGATTTTGATAAATCATGGTAGTAAATAATTTATGCAAGGATGAGATTACAATATAACCACTTAACCTCTGTATTATATTATTTATTAACATGTTACCACATGATTACAATTAATACACTGAATCAGAATAGTCTATCTGGTTTGTTTATTATACATAACTTATCAACTGAGACAATCAAAATGACAAACAGACCTAGATCAACATATAGAAAAAATATTGTGTTGAGAGTGATCGAAAAGTGTAGTTCATTTTTTTCATGGGTATATTAGTAATTAAAGTAGTAATTAATTACATTACTATTCTAATTCAATGTGGTAAGTAAACAGTTCAATGAAATTGAAATCTCCACATAATATTATGTTCCATCTCTCATTCCTTTCGTCTTTCATTCCTGATAAATTTCATTCCAAATAAGTAAAAAAAACATGTCATTAGAGCTGCCGTTGCTGGAGAACCCTAGTAGAGAGACTCTCGTCATTCTAAAAATAAAGTTGGAATTGTCTACTTTTACAGTTCAAGAGATTTAAGTAAGTATATTATTTTACCATCAAAGAACAATTTTTAACAGTTCTATCATTGATCTATACTTGTTTTATCTTTGAGATTTTATTACGATAGTACCCGTACCAGCCATTTGTTCTAAAAAGATAATATATATAATTTTGAATAAATGAGGTACAAAAATGAAAGGAGGGGTCTCGAGTCTGTGAAAAGCGTGGTTTGTTTACAAAAAAAAAAAGGAAGAAAAAGAAGGAAGCAAGAGTGAATTTCTGTTTTGGTGTTGGCATCCCAGTGGTTGGTGATGGGTGACGAGGAGATGAACGGCGGAGCAGGATCCATGGACTCCATGGAGTCCCGGTGGGTGTTTCAGGATGAGGACGAGTCCGAGATCGATGAAGACGAGGACGAGGACCAGCACCGCACCACCGTGATGGATTCGGAGGACGATGAAGACGACGATAATGCGGAGCAGCGGCTGATCCGCACTGGCCCTCGCATCGATTCATTCGATGTGGAAGCCCTGGAGGTCCCCGGCGCTCTCCGAAACGAACACGAGGTCCATTCACTTGCTTGCTTCACATTAGATAGAGTAGAGTTCGGAGTTTGTGTGATGTGAAATTTGAAATAATAACTGCAGGATTACAGTCTTGGAAGGAAATTAGTAATAGCTTTCCAGACCCTAGGGGTTGTATTTGGTGATGTTGGAACAAGTCCCTTGTATACCTTCAGTGTCATGTTTAGCAAGGCACCTATTAATGGAAATGAAGATGTTCTCGGCGCTTTGTCACTGGTCCTCTACACCTTAATTTTGATCCCCTTGCTTAAGTATGTTCTTGTTGTTCTTTGGGCTAATGATGACGGTGAAGGTACGCATGCCTCTCTCTCTCTCTCTCATGTTCACTTCAAATATCCTGATTTTAACTGTTCCAGGTGGTACTTTTGCTTTGTACTCATTGATCTGCCGACATGCTAAGGTCAGCCTTCTTCCAAATCAGCTCCCATCAGATGCCCGCATATCAAGCTTCAGGCTAAAGGTGCCATCTCCTGAACTTGAGAGATCTTTGAAAATAAAGGAAAGGCTTGAAGCTTCTCTTACTCTGAAGAAGCTTCTTCTCATGTTAGTGCTTGCTGGTACTTCTATGGTGATAGCTGATGGCGTTGTTACACCAGCAATGTCCGGTATTTTCTCTGTTTATTATTTTGGTCTTGTTGCTCATGATCAATCTTCTAATGATTTGATGACAAGAGGAACTACTTTTGTGGTTGTTTTGGATCTCATGTTTCCTTTGGTGAATTTTGCATGATTGTTGTAATGCTTTCTAATACCATCATGGATCTTCATTTACTTGCAGTAGTTTCAGCTGTTGGTGGTCTAAAGGTTGGAGTAGAGGCAATTAATCAGGGTATTGATTAATCTATAAAGCAAATCTGAATTTTTTTTAACATTTTTGACTTTCTTTTTGTTTTATTTATTTTATTTTGGATTTGTATACGGTTGGCACGTTACATTATACATGTTTGATTGCAGTATGCTTAGCATAGACATTCAGATTTCAGAATACATACAGATACAGTTTGGTTTTAATAAAATTACAGTCTAGTTTTATTTATTTTATTTTATTATTTTTTTTATTATTTTTTTTATATTTTTTTTAGAACAGCATTGTATTGGAAAGAAAAAAAAAGAAAAGCAAAGTACAAGGAGGCGCACAAGGAGTCCGCTTTAAATAACTAATGAGGGCAGCTAGGGATAAAGGCATAGCAGCTCATCTTTTAGTGAAAAACTGAAAATCAAAGCTTAGGGGCTTATACTATAGCTGCTTCCCAGTTAAAAATAATGGAAGAAAGATTATAATTCTTAAATTGCTGAGAAGTAGAAACCTATAAGGATGCTATGAACCTGACTATCTCCCACAGTTATTTTCAGTACTTATTACACATAAGGTACAAGTTATTAACTTGTCAAGATCTTTTAGGGAAACAACTTTAGAAATGAAAGTGATTTATTTGGTTATGATGTAAAGTATGTCTTATATGATCTGACATAGTGCCCCAGCTTTATGGTTTAAGTAACTAGATTAGTTTGAAGATTTTATTTAATTTTTGTTCCCTTTCCTTCTCCTTATGGCTATTGTACTTTTTATTTAGTTTTAATTATTACATGTTCTAACAATTTCTATTAGCACAACATGCTCTTAAATATCGATAGTTCTATAGCATGTACAAGTCAGGCATTCCTCATTCATGTAAACAGCTTTTTTAAGTGGCTAACTGTTGGACCTTTTATTTTCTTCCAAATTTCTCTCTCTCTCTCTCTCTGTATAAATCACTCTCTCTCTCTCTCTCTGTATAAATGACTCTCTCTCATCCGCCCTCTTGTTTCTTCATCCTAAATTTTATTGAGCTGCTTTAATTTAACCACGATCTTAAGCTTTTAGTACTCCTTTGTGTCTTTGGGTGCAGATCAAGTGGTGATGATTTCAGTTGCGTTTCTTATAATCTTGTTCAGTGTACAGAAATTTGGGACAAGTAAAGTGGGACTTGCTGTAGGCCCTGCCTTATTCATATGGTTTTGTTCCCTTGGGGGTATTGGTATTTACAACATTGTTCAGTATGACAGCAGTGTCTTGAGGGCCTTCAATCCTATTCACATCTATTACTTCTTCAAGAGGAACTCAACTAAAGCCTGGTATTCTCTTGGGGGTTGTCTTCTATGTGCAACTGGTAACGAATCTTGAAACTTTTGCTTTTGTGTTGATGCTTTAATATTCTTATATATGTCCCTGTAAATTACGCAACCCTGATTTTAAATGTTGGTTACACCTCTGCGTAAAGCGGATATAACTGTTACATGGATATAACTGTTACATGTTAGATTATGAAACAGTGACACTTGAATAATTTTCTTTAGGGGAGTGATTTTGGCAGTCCAATTTGTTTAGGTTTTCAGTAACTGGTATTATTGTGTTACTTAAGAATTTACAAAATCACAGAGTTTGATATTCATTATTGGTGTCTGAAAAGTAAGAAGAGAAATAAAATGGATGGGATGCCCTTTCTAGTCAAGAATTAAAGCAATATTTTTCAAATGCTTGTCTATGAAACCGAAGGTGAAGGAATTAGCTGAATCCTGATTCCGCTTCTACTTCCTTTGTCGTAAATATTATTGCGACAATACCTGGCTACTCGGTACACCTTCATAGGTTAGTGAACATAGTCCCCACTCACTTCTGGAAAGCCACATGACAGTAAGTAACTTCTAGGGCTCACCAATGCTATATTCATTATAGTGCAGGAATCGAAACCCTCTCCCTCATTTTGAAAAATTGGAAATACTGCTGCAAATTAGTGGCTAACACTATAGGATAAACTTCAATCATTTATATAATGGAAAGGTAGTTACACCACCTTTTTTATTTGGAGGGGAAAAACATCAGATACCTATGGATATTGGATGATTTTGATTATAGTACCATCAATATGATGAAACTCGGTGACCCTCTTGCTCCCCCCCCCCCCCCCCCCCCCCTCTCAGTTGCATGATCACATGCATCTATGTGGAGTCCAAAAGGTTTTGAAGTCTGGAGGACCCAACACTGGTACCAAAGTGACTGCATTAGTTTGTCAAAAGCACTTTCTCGTTCAATTTCTGGTTCTTCTTTAGAAGATCAGTGAAATGGTTCACTTTCTTTGCACAAACCTTGCGGAGGAACCCTCTTTATAAATTGTCGGACTGGATTTTCATCAGCTTGTCAAGTTTGATAGGGAGGGGTTGAATCCTTAATGTATCCAGTTCCTATCCTGTTTCTCCAGCTTTCATTACTTGAGCTAACCCTATAGACATGAAGTCACTGTGTTATTATAAATATAGCATGAAGTACTGTTAAGAAGGCTAAAAATATTGATTTTGAGAAAGTTCAAGCAACTAAAGGTGTTCAAGAAATATGAGGCAAATTTTCATGTTTCTAAAAGAAGTTGGTGTGAGGAATCTACATATGTAAAAGGTATATATATTAAAGATGATGATCGTGAAATTTAAAATGTGTGGTCAGTGACAAGTATTATTTGTAATAAAGAAGAGCAGTTGCTCAGCAATTTTATGAGAAAGATTGTCCATAGTCTCATGAGGAAATTAAAGGTTTACCACAAGGATATCGGGATAGCTCCTACATCTACAATTGCAGATGTTGAACTCATTGAATTTCCCTTGTTATTTCCAATTATTATCTGGGGAATATGATCAACAAATTAGTTGATTAAAGTCGTATTTGGTTAAAGAACTTGTAAGAAAAGTTACAAGCAATCAACAATTTGAGATTTTATGTGTTTCAGTGGACAATAAAGGTCTTTGCCTTTAGAACCTTCCTTACGAATAAGTTGCTTCATGTGGGGCAATGACAATGGAAAATGACTGGCATTATGAACTTCTAAATAAAACTTCAATTAGATCAAAGTATGGATAAGTAGTCCAATATACCAGATACACCAGAGGGTTAATACCAAATCTTCTAATATAGCTTATGAAAAAGACCTCTTATAGCTGCCTGCCAGTATAATCCCTAAGCTAAATGAAAGTCAACATTGGTCGAAATTTTATCGCTCTACCCTGTTCCGCAATCCCAGCCCCTTTGGTTTTCAAATTTTCTCATATTCAAAGGAGAAATCCCATAGCTTTGAAAATATTGAGGAATATTATTCCTGTATCAAATAGGTGGTAAAAATTTGTCTACAAATGGAAAAGAAAAGAGATGCCATTGAAGTACTCCTCTTGCTGTAGTTTTGGTATTGCTGTTGTTGGAAGAGCTCAAAGATTGATTTATGGAATGTTGATTATCACTCACAAGTGGTAATATGATTCCAGTTCCAACCCCCCCCCCCCCCCCCCCCCCCCACATATGATGGACAGGGAGTCTAAGTAGTAATGTCATCGACTACTAACATGTGTTACTGATGGCAAGTACCATGTTTCAGGTTCTGAGGCAATGTTCGCAGATCTTTGCTACTTTTCTGTGCGATCAGTCCAGGTAAAGAATGAAAAATTAAAACCTTTTCTGTGATACATAAGAATTAGAATCATGGTGCTTGCTTGCTGATTACTACAGCTTTAATTTACTGGGTTCTTTTCCTTTACAGCTTACATTTGTTTGCCTTGTTTTGCCCTGCCTTATGTTGGGATATTTGGGTCAAGCTGCATACCTAATGGAGAATCCCAGTGGGGCTGATCAAGCTTTCTTTTCTTCAATTCCAAGTAAGCTCCATTGTCTCTTTCTTTGACATTCTATGTATTTTCAGGTGTTGATGCCTGTTTCATTCATTAGTGCTTCTATATTTTATCAACTATGAAATCATAAAAGATATTTCACCAACTCATATTATCTTTATGTTTGCGGTTTGAACTTTGTATTGCATGCATATGTAATGGATGATCATTAATTATTGAGATGTCTTTCGCTGCAGGTGGTGCTTTTTGGCTTGTGTTCCTCATTGCTAATATCGCAGCATTGATTGCTAGTCGTGCAATGACAACAGCCACATTTTCATGCATAAAACAATCAATGGCACTTGGTTGTTTCCCTCGTCTTAAAATCATACATACCTCCCGAAAATTTATGGGGCAGATTTATATCCCTGTTGTGAATTGGTTTTTGCTGGTGGTTTGCTTGGTGTCAATCTGCTCCATTTCAAGCATTGATGAGATTGGAAATGCATATGGTAATACTCATTATGCTCCAAAATATTTAATCTTGTTTTTTGTTCAGCTCTGTTATTCATTTTCAGTCCGAAAAGCTTTTGCATAAATGTAATTGTTTATTACCGTTTAAAACCGGTGCAACTGTTTTGCATTCCCTCACTTACTAGTACTCACTGCAATTTACAGACCTGACTATCTTGTTAAAGCATTTTGGTTCCATTTAAAGGTATAGTTGCAAAATGTCTCATTAGTTGGATATGACTGTGATGCGGGAAACCTACTGCCTAGAAATCAGGATCGACAAACTTTAGAGCTTAGGGCGTTAAACTCACACAGAACACTATGATCTAGGAATCACTCCCAGGTTTCTCACCCACAACTAGGCTTCTCACAGGAAAATTCAGAAAAACACTGATAATATTATTCATATGCACTTATTTATACTAGAGAAGATAACTGATGTTAACTAACATTAGACTCATTAGGACTCTTAAATATCCAAAACTGAAGCATAAAAGACCAAATAAAAGAAATTTTTTAAAAGTTCCAAACTGAAATGGAAAGCTGAAAAGACACAAGGCAGAAGTTTGAGAGGACACAAAGCTTAGGGACTTCTAGAATCATACTCAGCTTTCCCTCCAAGCTGCAGATATTGTATCGAGAGCAATTAATCAGGCCATATGGAAAGGGAATGATTAGGTGCTCTCTTTTTCCATTTCTTTCAGCTCATAAACTTTAAAAGGTTTGATTGTGATGTCCTCATCACTTTGAACTTAATGAATTGTTTTCTTTTTGGATTGTACTTCCTCAGTTGTTTGGTTATGAAATTTGTGGCACTACACGATAAAACAATTGCATTTTGAAATTATATCATTCTTTAAAGAACAAATTTTTGGTCTCCTTAGAGATCATAAACTACTAGCTATCTGCCTCATTAGTCATTACTAGATCAAAAAGTTGCGATGAGTTGATAAATGCTGTTTTCTTCAAGTTTTAGTACTATATCAGTTCTCGTGTTTGAGGATTCTTGTCCTCTATTGCACCATTGCCTCTTTTTCTGATAAAAGTTCTTTTTTTTTCTCTTAATACTGTTTATTTTTCTCCCCTTTTGTGAGATTTTTCTTTCACTGTTCTAAGTCACTTCTTTCTAGGTTTCTGTTATATTTTTAATTTTAAACCTATACTCTGTTTTTCTTTATGGAGAAAGTTTTCGTCTCTTGGTTTACAAAGTCAGAATATTTTGTTTTTTTTCGGCGGTGCCAAATACATGAAATACAATTAATTAAATTTTTCTTCTATTCTTCAAAATTTACACGTCTCACTTGATCAAACCTTTTTATGAAGGAAAATTAAAACTTGAAAGAATGAAATAATTCCAAATATTATATATTTAAATTGACATTTGTGATGAACTACCTATGTTCGAAACAAATTCCATCATCAGTATCAACTTGTTTGAGGCTGTGTACATATGGATAAACCATATAAACAATTCCCAATTTTTGTTTTCCTACCGTGAACCAATAGATCAGTCTACTTAACTATCAACCTTAAATTCTAAAACATATCGAACTTGATAATAAAATCTGGAATACCTAATGTGGTGTCAGCTAAGAAACAACCAATTTATGAATGTCCACTTGTGGAATAACATACAGGCATATTGATGATGTACTTTAAGAATTTATATCAATTAGCTTTTCAGATGAACATGCATGCTTAAATACTGATTTTAAAATTTAAATTCTAAAAGTTTAATTCTTTTTGTCGATAATGATCCCCTTGTACTACAGGCATTGCTGAGCTAGGAGTGATGATGATGACGACCATTTTAGTAACAATTGTTATGCTTCTTATATGGCAGATAAACATTGTTATTGTGCTGAGTTTCTTAGTAATTTTCCTGGGGTTGGAACTGACATTTTTCTCATCAGTTCTCTGGAGTGTGGGAGATGGAAGTTGGATAATTTTGGTCTTTGCTATCATCATGTTCTTCATAATGTTTATATGGAACTACGGAAGCAAGCTTAAGTATGAAACTGAAGTAAAGCAAAAGCTTTCAATGGATTTGATGCGGCAATTGGGTTCTAATCTTGGGACCATCAGAGCTCCAGGAATTGGCTTACTTTACAATGAGCTAGTGAAGGGTATACCAGCAATCTTTGGCCATTTTCTGACCACACTTCCTGCAGTCCACTCAATGGTCATATTTGTGTGTATAAAATATGTTCCAGTTCCTGTAGTGCCTCAAAGTGAAAGGTTCCTATTCCGCCGTGTCTGCCCAAAAAACTACCACATATTTCGTTGCATAGCCAGGTAATGCCAAACTTGTGAGTTGCATTGGCTAAAGCACTTGAGAAAAACATAAAAAAAATAAAGAAAAGAAAATGCTGGTTGGGAGAGTAATTATGGCCTTTGGTAATCTTGTACAGAATTGTCTATATAGATATGTATGTATATTTCTGTGTGTGTGCAGGCCTTAACCATTAACAGGGTTAACCTTACATTAAAAATTTGCAGACATCCATAATTTAAAATATAAATCCTGAGAATCATTACCACCCATCTTATAGATCACTCTGAAAAAAAAAAAAAAAATCCTATAAACCTTGTAATCCTTTAACCATCTGTCTACCTATTTTCACTGTTTTTGTTCTATCTGACGCTCTGTAATTGTCTGTTTTTTTTTTACACCATTTTACATGACCCTTACCAATACGGCTGAAGACATCAAAAATGAAATTGAAAGGATCAATGCTCAAAGTTTTGGAATCTATCCATAGTAACTATCAGTTTACGTAAGCCTTAGTGGAAGCCTGCCCCTTTTGGTTAAAGTTTCAAAATACCAAAGAATGACCCTTATTTCTTACAGCAGAACTATTGAGAAAAAGAAATATATCAGGGCCCATCAGTTACTTCTCTCATATAACATTCAGAACAAAACTATGGGGCTAGTGTAAATGAATACTTATATCTTCTGATTATTGTTTCTTTTGAGATGTCTCTAATTTAATGCTGAACCTTGATACACAGCACCCTAAGTGCAGCCTCATTAAAATTGTTCTTATAGATCTGGGGAAGTCATTGATGTATAAGGTTTCTCTTTTTTGTATTTTTCCGTTTTGTTTTTCATCACGATTTGTTTAGATGTCTGATATTATTACTTCAATAGGTATGGCTACAAGGATGTTAGGAAGGAAAGTCACCAGACATTTGAACAGTTATTAATTGAAAGCCTTGAGAAATTTATTCGTCGGGAAGCTCAAGAGCGGTCATTGGAGAGTGATGGGGATGATGGGGATACAGATTCAGAAGATGAGTCCTCTTGCTCAGGAGTTCTTATAGCTCCCAATGGAAGTGTTTACTCACTAGGTGTTCCTCTCCTGGCTGAGCACAAGGAGTCGAGTAAGCCAATCTCAGAAGCTAGCACATCTGATGAGGTGAGGTCAGTGCCTCCTACAGATCCAGAAATTTCTGATGCTGAGCATAGTATTGAGAGGGAACTGTCTTTTATTCGCAAGGCAAAAGAATCTGGGGTTGTCTACCTTCTTGGCCATGGGGATATTAGGGCCAGAAAAGATTCCTGGTTTATCAAGAAGTTAATCATAAATTACTTTTATGCCTTCTTGAGAAAAAATTGCAGGAGGGGGATTGCAAATTTGAGTGTACCTCATTCACATCTAATGCAGGTTGGCATGACATATATGGTTTGAGGATTGGTTTTGTGGATCAAAATAAGGCAAACTTAACTTTCACAACAGAGTTGAAACACAAGCAATTGGAGTTATGAAATGCCTTGATGTTGCACGCCTTTCCCATCAACAGAGGTTACATTATCACCTGCTTCTGGGATTTTAGTGAAGTTCTGCACTCCTTGGGTGTTCCAATTTTTGCTGATGTGCATTCAGAAAGTGTTCTGTAATTACCATGTTAAAGTATGTGAATGCGATTTATAGATAGTTCCACTCAAATATCATCATGTTGAGTTGGCATTCATATACAAAATTAATTTAACCTTATTTTCTCTCTCTCTCTCTCTCTCTCTCTCAATTTCTTTGCAAATTTGTACAGTTTGACACATCGTTCTGCAACACTTTGCAAATTTAAAAGAATAGAATAGAACTACCGTCAAACTTAGAAATAAACTAATAAAGGGAAAGAAGACGGCCGAATAAAATGCAGAATAGTTTACCTCCAACATAAGCTTAGTAAATTCTTTGAGCTTTGGTATATAATTGCAAGAACATTTTACATAGATTATCATCATGACACATGCGTAAAACAATGAATGTCAGGTCCATAAGCACTTTACACATCCTACCGAGCATCATTTCGACTTCATAATGGTATGCAGCCTGCTTCCCAGAGGCAACTTCTCAATATCAGCCCCCGTGCAAAGCACATGCAATCCACCCCCTATTAGTGTATGCATATGCCGTGCTGCACAGCAGACATACCTAGTAAAGAATACTATCCAGTAGCCAACATTGACAAACAGACACTCGCTTTAGATTACTGAGGAATATATTTAAATAAATATAACTTCCTTTAGCCTGCATGAGAAAACTTTTGGACGGAATCATGAAATTGAGTCCTCACCACCAGAACTTTCATTCATAGATCCGCTTTCTCTTCAGAAGAGTTGGAAATATAATCACTGAACCAATAAGGAACAGCACAAATAATGTTTTAAAATCGTAGAGATCCTTGACTGACTTGAGATCCCCAAGAGCAAGGCCAGCCTGAAAAATAACCAAAATGAGCAGTTATCAGTTTATTTAAAGTCAAAGTTCTTTGAGAGTTTATTGAAATCAAATTGATGCACAGAAACATGTCATGCATTCAGTAGTTAAACCCAAATCTTTTGGAGTCAACTTTCAAACGCATATGAAGATATAAAGAATTATCAACAGATCAGTGTAGAATTCGGCAAGTCGGCCCCAAAATATATCAGTAGCAGTTTCTGTTAAAGTTCCCCTTTCAAATAGACTAGTTTTCTTTTTCTTTTCTTTTTTTTTTTCAGGTTGAAAACCAAGAGCTTCAGAATGAATCCGTGACAATCGCAACAAATTACAAGTATCAAGTTCAAGACAATTCATGAGTTAACTGCCAGTCTTTCTCAAATAAATAGATCACACTTGGCAAACAATTCTACATAACTACAGAGTATGGATATGCATAATAACAGCAGCCTTACTGACAATAAGAAGGATAAACAGATTTGCGATTCATCATAAATTCTAACAACTACTTGACAACATTCCTTCCGTTATGATTCATACAATTGAAAACGGGAGAAATTGAACTAAAAAAAGAAAGTCTTGAACTTCAGAATGACCTTCTACTACCCTCTATATTTATGTACTCAATGGAAACCACATAACCATCCGCAAGAACACTTCCTTAGTGGAGGGTTCATCAAACTATATGCTTGTGTTATGTCCAGGAGTTAAGTATTTGGAACAAAATTAACTATTTTTGTATCTGGATGGGTCATACTGATGCAGGCCCTTAGTAGGATCGGGACTGGAAGTGACTAGGGATAGCTAAAAGGGTTGAACACTGAACCCTTAGAGCTGAAAAGACTAGGTTTTTGATAAACTTATGTTTTTGAATTTCCAGAACTGAGACTTACATTAGCTACAGCTCCTTTAAATAACCCAGACTCAACTATCTGCTCAACTACCCATAATAAATGCACTAAGACTACACAAACACAAGAATAATGACAGATAAAAGATAAAGACAATAAAACAAGACACTTAATGAAACACTGGGCTCTAGGAGAATTCTTAAGTTTCTCCATAGTAATTACTGACTGCTTCATTCTCCCCGGGTTGCAGAAAACTCGTACTCGAGTTTGTAAGGACCGAGGTGCTAGACATTGATGACATCTGAAGTCCATACATGGCTCGGAAGTTGTAGCTGATAAGCATTATCGTTTATCTTCTTGAGAATTTTGCAGGGACCAACTTTATGGTCTTTGAGCTTGTTGTAAGCTCCGGTAGGAAACCTGTCCTTTGTCAAAACTGCCCACACCACATCCTTTTCTTCAAACTCTACCCTTCTTCGGTGTTGATCAGCTGCAGCCTTATACATTAGATTGTTCTCTTCAATCCTCTTCCTCACTTCATGGATGGACTTGATGTAGTCAGCCATTTCATCTGCTCTCTTGCTCAGTTTGTTTGGATTTGGAAGAGAGGTCAAGTCTAGAACACCATTTGGATTCATTCTATAGGCTGCTTTATGTGGAAGGCTAGCACCAGGTATAAGATCAATCTGGTGTTGAATGTCTCTCAATGGCAGCAACCCTGGTGGAAAATCTTCTGGTAAGACACCTGTTATTTCTTCGATTAGAGGCTCTACTTTTTGCGGACTAGATGAAATAGGGATGCCTTCCTTTGCAATCAAAGCAAAGCATACTCCAGCTTCTCCAACTTCTTGAAGGGAGTTGGTGACTGAAAGGAAATTGTCTCTCTTCGCTGCTGCCTTTTGTTTTGGAAGCCCATCATCCTTCACTGGTGCTAATACTATCCTTATCCTTCCAAAAAGTATACGTATTCTTTTTACCGTTGTGAATAGCACCTCTATCATACTGCCACGGGGTCTTTCCAGAAGAACATGACAAGCATTTATTTTAACTACATCACACCAAACCTCATCCACATACTTATTTCCAATGGAGAATAATATAAGGCAGTGAGTAACAACGATTACCTCATTACCCTTCTTGAACCATGAGAGCTTGTAAGGTTTTGGATGCTTCACTTGCTTCAACTGGAGCTTCTTTACTACATCAGTTGAAACAACATTCTCGCAGCTACCTCCATCAATTATCAATTTACAGACCTTGCCTCCAATGGTGCATGTGGTATGAAATATATTTCGCCGCAACCAATCTTCCTCAATTTCTTCTTTAGGCATTAATAGACTCTTACAAATAACTCAAGCCTCACCAATGTCTCCATACACCAGGCCTTCGCTGCATTCCTCCTCCATTTCTTCATCAAAGATGGGATCTCCGATGTCATCATGGATTTCCTCTCCTTCAATCATGAGCTGCTTGTTTTTATCCAGACGACTACTACTCAATGCTCGTCTGCAGTCAGAGGACTTGTGATTTGGTTCTCCACACTTGCAACAACGAAGCTTGGATGCATTGCCTTGACCTTGCTTTACTGGTCCTGAAGTATTTGAGCAGTTTCCAGCTGCTGCAGATGAACTTTGAGTCCCTAATTGACCACCCTTTGCTGATTCTTGACCACTGAATGGTGCTTGATAGTTTACTGCGTTAGTACCAGCTCTGGTATGTGGCCGAGCACTAGACTTGCTCAGTCATTTCTCAATGATTACAGCTCGCTGATGTGCTTCAGATACAGACCAAAAAGTGTGAAGATTAAGAGCATCCTGCAAACTTTCTCTTAGACCTCCAATATACCTCGCAACCAGCAGTTCTTCATCCTCATTTAGGTCATTTCTGGCCACCAACATATAGAACTCCTCAGTGTATTCTTCCACAGTTTGCTCTCCTTGCCTCAGATTTTGTAAACTCTGGTAGAGAGTACGAACATAGTAAATGGAAGGAAATTCTCCCTGAGCTTTTTCTTCATCTTCTCCCAGCTCCTGATCTTCTCCTTTCCTCGTCTCTCACTTTTCATCTTCAGCTGCTCCCACCAAGCAGAGGCACATCCCCATTAACTTGACCGCCACCAACTTGACTTTCTTGTCATCTGGCATGTCCTTGAGATCGAATATCCTCCCAATAGTATTCAGCCAGTCAATGAACTCTTCAGCTTGTAAGTTACCATGAAATTCTGGTATCTCAAGCTTGAAGTTCATCTCCCATCTTCGATCATCCCGAATAGGTGGCTCCTGACGCAGAGCGCGACCATGAAACGGGTTCTCAGAGCTTCCATCTGAGTCGTCACTTCCTTCAGCAGATCTTGAGGCCTCCAACTCAGTTAACCTTTGAGTTAGAAACTCAACTTATCTCCTGAGTTGCTCAATCTCAGAGGTTGGCTGCCTACCGCGCCCTCTCCCAGCCATGGGGCTCTGATACCAGCTGATGCAGGCCCTTAGTAGGATCGGGACTGGAAGTAACCAGGGATAGCTAAAAGGGTTGAACACTGAACCCTTAGAGCTGAAAAGACTAGGTTTTTGATAAACTAATGTTTTTGAATTTCCAGAACTGAGACTTAAATTAGCTACAGCTCCTTTAAATAACCCAGACTCAACTATCTGCTCAACTACCCATAACAAATGCACTAAGACTCCATAACCCTCTAGCTACAGACTACACAAAACACAAGAATAATGACAGATAAAAAGATAAAGACAATAAAACAAGACACTTAATGAAACACTGGGCTCTAGGAGAATTCTTAAGTTTCTCCATAGTAATAACTGACTACTTCACATACAGAATATAATCAAATAAAAAAGTACTTTATATTGGATTTTTTTGAGGATTTATACTATGTTAATGACAATTTTTTTACTAATATGATATGACATTCTTAGATATTTAATCTAACCTAATGTTATTAGGAACTACCTATCCTAGTTGTTCTAGAATTAATTCTCAGTATACAAAGGCATTGTAATAGTTGTAGACAGATTTGAGGAAAATGGTATATGTCTCCTCTAGTTGTTCTTGCTGTCTCCGTAGTCTATCTATTTTTCAAACTTATTCTTCTGTTTATTCTCCAACAACTTTTCCTCTATCATTTATTTCATAAGGCCTGATATTACTACCAAGTGGGCATATATCAAACAATTCAAACCAGTTGAAGCGAGGGAACTCTAGTAGACAAATAGTGCAAAGGGAGAACAAAACTAGAAGCTAACTATAATCCTTTTGTCAACGACGAGGAGTGATAAATATTGGCTCAGTACCCTGACCATAGGTGCTGGCTACAGGAACTTGCTAGCTATTGGCTGGATAAATTCTTACTAGGCTTTGATTATATATGCCTTAGAAGTAATGGGATGATGTGAAGGAACTCCAGTAGATGTTGGAAACAGACGATAAGCATAAACTTTTTTCTAGAATTGCTGGTAACCGCGATAGGTGGTAAATAGTGGCTCAGTGCCTCAATCTGCCCCAGCTGACTACAGGTTGCCTCAGTTAGCTGCTGGAGTGCTAGCTGAAGACCAAAAAATTTGAAACAGGCTAGGCGACTTGACTATTTTCATATCACATTTCAGAAACAACTACAAAGTAAAGAGTCAGACAGAAAACATCAAGTTTACCCGAAATAATTATGGTATATTGATATATTGGGAAACCCAGTAATATACTGTTGGTGCTTGCATAATGAATAAGAATACCCTGGGCAGACCAGGGGGAACTGATCATAACAAAAGAAAAGGAGTAAAATGGCAAAGTAGTCTACTCATCTAAAGCTGATTAGAGATATAGCCGAGAAAAATGTTGCTCCTAAAAGGACTGGGTTTTAAGTACCCCGTTTTGTTTTCTCTTAAAATTTCCTGGTCACAGATTTTGTCTTGCAGAAAGTTGAGATATTGGTGAATGACACCAGACTTTAGCATATAATTTCATCTGAACAAAGATGATGATTTTCATTACAAAAGATGGCTCTATAACAAAATATTTCAAAATTGTTCCATGATCACATTACTGTAACCACCATTAGTTACCAAGGTAAGGTGCCATTGCATAGCGTCAAAACTGGTTATAATAGATTTGAGGTGAGGTTAAGCGGAATAGAACAACATGATTATATCCATATTTATTTCCTCACTACAATTACCAACCCCTAGTGGGTGTTACCCAAGAATAAAAGCCACAAAGAGAAAATAGAAACATATAAAGAAGACATAATCTGTAAAACAGAAGCATTTCCTTAAAAACAATTCTCAATAAGCTATCTTATTTTTTTGGGGTCTTTCAATTAAATATCTTTTAATACATGAGCAGTGAAGTAGTGTACTCAGAGATCTGAATTATAGATGATCATGATCCAAAACAATAGGCATGCAAAAGAATTCATCACCATCAGTTCTTTCCGACTGTACATTTAGCTAGTCATAATGGGATTGAAGAAACCATTCGATTGACCAAAATCGCAATAACTATCTTACGAAAATGGCTCGACTCAATCATTGAAAGGTTGAGGTCAAGATTAGTATATTAACACCATTGGTGATGAGTATGGGCTTGGCGGACTACTAAATAGTGAGCACTCACTGATGACACAAGTAATATTTTACCATTTGTACTTTGAAAGACTCCAAAAAGCAGTACAAAAAAACAATGAAGATCACTGTCAGAGACTTCATGAGCATTGAATATCAAATACAGACACCAAAGAACAATCAAAGTAGGAAACAAAGAAACACAAGAAAATAACTAAATGTGTCGATTGGTGAGAAGGACTTACTCTGACTGTGATATAAGATGCCGGAATAAGACCAACCAAAGTTGCAACGAAGAAAATGTGAAAGGGTATGTCAACAATGGGAGATGCCAAGTTGATGAAAAGGTTTGGCAATGTTGGAGTTATCCTCAGAAACAGCATATAGTTGAGCAGCTTCTCCTTCCGCTTTGCAATCTGGACACACATAAACGAATGTCAAATTTTTGGTTGATTTAAAACCAAGTAGCAAGAAATAGATAGATAGATTACCTCTGCCTGAAAGAACCTCAGTTTTTCGGGCCACAACCAACTAACTAAAGGCCTGCCAATTAACTTGGACAAAAAGAAGCAGGAAGAAGCTCCGGCAGTGGCGTTGAAGACAACTAACATAAGGCCTCTGACAACACCGAAAAGAGCTCCGGCAAGCAATGACATGAAGATGGTTCCGGGAATCATGAAAGTCTGCATGAAGATGTACGTAGAACAGTAACCCAGAATGAATTGAGCTGGATAATCCTTAGCATAAGTCCCGAGATGATCTCTGGAAAACAACCACAAAATCGGACGTGAGTGAGTTTGCGAATTGAATTGAGAATTGGGAAATGGAAAAGAGGGATAATAAGTACTTGAGCAAGCGAAGATCAGCAATGGTGCGAGGAAGCTTGAGTTTGCTGTAATCGGCGGGGGGCATGGTCAAGTAGACACAGAAGAGGCCAGTGGAGAATATAAAGAATACGGAGAGAGCGGCGGCAACCTCCCAGCGCGTGAGGGGCAGTCTCTCTGAAGACTTTGGCTTCTTGCCGGTGGACCAATCCTCCTCCTCCTCCACAACCACCTTGGCATTCTCCTCGTCCCTCACCACCAGATTCCTCGGAGCCGCCATCATTACAAACCCGCCACTTTACGATTCATACATGCGGTATCGATGTCAACCAACTACCCAGATCCAATTGGTTTCCAGATATGTCAAGTAAGCAGAGGCCGATGATATTTTTTTCCTATAAACTAAGAAAGGAAGAGAGTAATCTCATGATACACATTTTTATTAGCTTACGTTTCACGTCAAATATCAAATATTTTAAGTATGTTTAATCACCAAAACATATATTTATTATTAAAAAACAAAAGAAAATCTAATCGAGTATAAAATGTAGAGACAAAAATATAACAAAAGAATCATCATCTTATTCATTGATATTGATATAAGCCATTTATATAGGGCATTATAAAATATCAATATAGTAATGACAAGGATTACATATTTATATTCCAACTACACATATCCTGATGGCATAATGCCAAGACACACATATAGATTATCCTAGAAAAAAATCACAATTAAAAGTCTCAACTCCTATCATAAAACCATCGAAACAAAAACTACTTCTATAAACTTGACTCTTCTCCACAATTCATAGTTTCATACGCCCCAAAAAAAAACTCTTTTAGAATTCATGACCCGAATTTCGATTACCACCAAATAATCACATGTATTTTTCAATTAACATCGGTTCATTTAGTTTCTGTCTTTTTTTTTCTTTTTTGTATCAAACGTTTTAATCTTGCAAACAATTTTGAAGTACTAAATGTTTATCTTGACATGTTGTATTGAAAAAAATGTCACATCCCAATTTTCGAAAGATAATTTTTAAAATTTTTGGCATGATCTAACTTAAAATATAAACATCTCATCTTGTTTCAACAACAATCTCAAACATCTAGAACTCAAAAGCAGAAAGTAAATATCATACAACTCATGTCTGAGTTAAATATTACACTTCCTTATTTACATAAACTTGCAACACAAGAACATAAGAACAATCTCATGAGTTTAATATTGATTACCCAATTAACAAAACTATACAAAGTAAATCAAAAACCAAAAAGAACCCTGCCACTAAGCCTCCGTCTCAACCCTGCTGATCCTCACCTGCAGGTCTAACCCCTACACCGATAATTGGTGCACCGGGATTGTAAAATAACAAATCCGGTAAGCTAAAAAACCCGTATGAGTAAACTCAAAAATAACACAACATTTATCACATCCAACATTCCACAAGAGAGATTTGATCAATAATTAAAAACCATAAATCCAACACATTACCAAAGAAATGTACCCATGAGTCCCAGATATTTAATAAATATCTCTCATGACCTACAATAACAAATTGTGTACCCTTGAGTTTCAGATACCATAAAGTATCTTCCATGACCTACACTAACAGATGGATTAGAGCTCTATTCCTAACCGTAACCAATCACCCGGCCAAATGCTTGGAACCCGATTTGACTGTCCAATATCGAAACACAAAATAATAAATAGCATCTTAACCGTAACCAATCACCCGATTAAAGACTTGGAACCTGGTTTGGGTATTTATCCAACAATCACAATATCACAACATCATCATCAACAACACAATATCACATCATAAATTATATCATTCCACATATATATATTTACATGAACAAATATAGATATTCCACAAGAATAATCTATCAAAATCAATAAATTATGATCACATGAACCTCAAAATAATCCATAAGGAAAACTTGTTTTATCTTACCTATGAGCCGTTGGCGATCAAACTCGTATATTTTAAAAACAAATAATAGTAATATATTAAATTCAATATCATAATCATTATCATCATCACATGACCATAATAAAATTTGGTTCAGAAGTGAACCTTGGTGAGATTTACTCACCTAGAAATCCCGCTGCAAAACACCCAACACAATGAAGACAAGTAAATCACAAAATCACAAATCACCTAGAGGTTCTACCAGTTCGGCCGGAAAACGCCCTGAAATAACAACCCGGAAACAAAAACCAAACCTAAACTTGGCCGGAATCGCCATCAAAATCGTCGGCTTTCCGGCGGAACAGCTGCAGCTCAGCCGCTTCGTGGCGGCGTGACGGCGAGCGAGACTGCTCAAGAAATGGAAAGGACAGCTGTGGCCGGATGAGGGAGAATTCGGAAGGAGAAGAGAGAGAGCTCGGGTGCGTCAGGAGAGGGAGGAGAGAGAAAGTAAAACTGAATTTAGGTTTCCAACAATAACTCCCTCATATTTTTCTACTTATACAGTTTCCAAAACCGGAAACTGACTTCCACTGACCATAACTTCCTCATACTACCTCTACTTCAGGCGTGCCGCATGTCTACGAACTCGTATCGACAAACTCTACAACTTTCAAGAATGAAGTTTTCGAAGATAACTTACGAAAAATAAAATCAACTTTTGGCCTCTTAAAAGTCAAAGTACCTTAAAAATTACTCCCGACACTTTAACTTCGCACAAACTAAAGAATTTTCATAAATAATCCTTCATTAAATATGGGAATAATACAAGGAAAATAAAATGAAAATCTAGGGTATTACAATCTACCCCCCCCTTAAAGGAATTTCGCCCCGAAATTCGAAATACTAACCCAAAAACAACTTAAGGTACTTAGCCCTCATGTCTAACTCCCAAGATGCATCACCCTCATCATGGTGACTCCTACACACCTTAACCAAATCGACTTCCTTCCTTCGAAGCCTCTTGGTTGATCTATCCAAGATTCGAACCGGTTCAACAACAAAGGTTGCATCCGCATTCACCTTGATAGTTCCATAGTCAATCACATGTGATGCATCTGGAATATTCCTCAACAAGGACACATGAAACACATTGTGTACCCTGGACATGACAAGAGGTAAGACAAACCGATAAGACAAATCTCATACTCTTTCCAAAATCTCAAAAGGGCCTACATACCTGGGAGCTAACTTCCCCTTCTTACCAAATCTCACCACCCCTTTAGTAGGTGAGACCTTCAAGAACACATGATCCCCAATATCAAACTCTACTTGCCTCCTCTTCAAGTCGGCATAGCTCTTTTGTCTGCTTTGTGCCGTTCGAGTCCTATCTCAGATAATAGAGACCTTCTCAGTCGTCTCTTGAACAATAGCAGGACCCAACAGCTCACTATCACCCACCTCTGCCCAGCAAATAGGGGATCTACACGGCCTACCATAGAGTGCCTCATATGGTGTCATGGCGATACTAGAGTGGTAACTATTGTTGTAGGAAAACTCAATCAATTGGAGGTGATCCTCCCAACTTCTTTTGAAGTCTATGACACAAGCCCTCAGCATATCTTCTAACACCTTATTCACCCTCTCAGTCTGCCCATCAGTCTGAGTGTGTAATGTTGTACTCATGTCTAAGGTAGTACCCATTGATTTCTGAAATCCACCCCAAAACTTTGAATTGAATCGAGGGTCTCGATCAGAAACAATCAAAGTAGGCACTCCATGAAGTCTCACTATTTCCTTCACATACAACTTGCACAAGGCATCAACTGTGTATGTCATTGACACAGGAAGGAAATGTGCTGACTTCGTCAATCGGTCAACAATTACCCATATAGCATCATGTCCAAGCTTGGACTTAGGCAGTCCAGTCACAAAGTCCATAGAGATCAGCTTCTACCTCCAAGTAGGAATAGGTAATGGCTTCAACATACCTCCAGGCCTCTGATGCTCCGCCTTCACCTGCTGATAAGTGAGGCACTTGGACACATACTCTGCCACATCCTTCTTCATCTCATTTCACCAATGACGTATAAACATCACTAGAGGAAGGAGAGGAGCAAGACTCACCTAACTCACACCGGAAACGCCAAACAGTTTGCCAGTAAAAAATGTGAAAATGCCAGTAAAAATCAAACAGTTTGCCCAGAGAATGTCAAACATCAAACAAGACGCAAACTGTTTTCTAAGAAAATTAATGAAATACGATGAGATATGATGTCGTTTGTGTATAGAGGTCCCAAGAGGAACAAACACTCTAAATTGTTAAACTGGCAATAAAATGCAAACAGTTTTCATAAAAAATTATTAAACTGCCAGTAAATGCAAACAGTTTGCTCAGAAAATGTTAAACAGTTTTCTGAAAAATTGATGAAATAAGTTGAGAGTTAAATATCGTTGGTCACTATAGGTCCCAAGAAGAACAAAGACTTTGGTTTCGACAGATTCTGAGAACGTTGATTCGTTCGCAATCTTGTAAGATCGTGTTAAACTGCCATGAAAACTGAAATAGTTTTCTTAAAAAATTGATGAAATAAGTTGAGAGTTAAATATCGTTGGTCACTATAGTTCCCAAGAAGAACAATGACTTTGGTTTCGGCAGATTCTGAGAACTTTGATTCGTTCGCAATCTTGTAAGATCGTGTTAAACTGCAATGAAAACACAAACAGTTTTCTGAAAAAATTGAAGAAATAAGTTGAGAGTTAAATATCGTTGGTCACTATAGGTCCCAAGAAGAACAAAGACTTTGGTTTCGGCAGATTCTGAGAACGTTGATTCGTTCGCAATCTTGTAAGATCGTGTTAAACTGCCAAGAAAACACAAACAGTTTTCTGAAAAAATTGAAGAAATAAGTTGAGAGTTAAATATCGTTGGTCACTATAGGTCACAAGAAGAACAAAAACTTTGATTTCGGCAGATTCTGAGAACGTTGCTGCGTTCGCAATCTTATAAGATCGTGTTAAACTGCTAAGAAAACACAAACAGTTTTCTGAAAAAATTGATGAAATAAGTTGAGAGTTAAATATCGTTGGTCACTATAGGTCCCAAGAAGAACAAAGACTTTGGTTTCGGCAGATTCTGAGAACGTTGATGCGTTAGCAATCTTGTAAGATCAGGTTAAACTGCCATGAAAACATAAACAGTTTTCTGAAAAAATTAATGAAATAAGTTGAGAGTTAAATATCGTTGGTCACTATAGGTCCCAAGAAGAACAAAGACTGGTATTTTCGCACAATCTTACGAGATTGCGAACGTATCAACGTTCTCGTAATCTGCCGAAACCAAATTCTTGGCTCTTTTTGGGACCTCCAAACACCCACAACATTGATCTTTCAACTTTTTTTGAGAAAATTTGACATGTTATTTTGGCATTTTCGAACGATCTTACGAGATTGCGAACATATCAACGATCCCGGAATCTGCCGAAACCAAATTCTTGACTCTTTTTGGGACCTCCATACACCCACAACATTGATCTTTCAACTTTTTTTGAAAAAATTTGACGTGTTATTTTGGCATTTTCGCACGATCTTACGAGATTAAAACGTATCAACGTTCGCGGAAACTGCCGAAACCAAATTCTTGGCTCTTTTTGGGACCTCCATACACCCACAACATTGATCTTTCAACTTTTTTGAGAAAATTTGACGTGTTATTTTGGCATTTTCGCACGATCTTACGAAATTGCGAACATTACGACGTTCTCGGAATCTGCCGAAACCAAATTCTTGGCTCTTTTTGGGACCTTCGTACACCCACAACATTGATCTTTCAACTTTTTTTGAGAAAATTTGAGGTGTTATTTTGACATTTTCGCACGATCTTACGAGATTGCGAACATTGCGACATTCTCGGAATCTGCCGAAGCCAAATTCTTGGCTCTTTTTGGGACCTATATACACCCACAACATTGATCTTTCAACTTTTTTTAAGAAAATTTGAGGTGTTATTTTGACATTTTCGCACTATCTTACGAGATTGCGAACATTGCGACATTCTCGGAATCTGCAGAAACCAAATTCTTAGCTCTTTTTAGGACCTGCATACACCCACAACATTGATCTTTCAACATTTTTTGAGAAAATTTGACGTGTTATTTTGGCATTTTCGCACGATCTTACGAGATTGCGAACATTGAGACGTTCTCGGAATCTGCCGAAACCAAATTCTTGGCTCTTTTTGGGACCTCCATACACCCACAACATTGATCTTCCAACTTTTTTTGAGAAAATTTGACGTGTTATTTTGGCATTTTCGCACGATCTTACGAGATTGCGAACTTTGCGACGTTCTCGGGATCTGCCGAAACCAAATTCTTGGCTCTTTTTGGGACCTCCATACACCCACAACATTGATCTTTCAACTTTTTTTGAGAAAATTTGACGTGTTATTTTGGCATTTTCGCACGATCTTACGAGATTGCGAACTTTGCGACGTTCTCGGGATCTGCCGAAACCAAATTCTTGGCTCTTTTTGGGACCTCCATACACCCACAACATTGATCTTTCAACTTTTTTTGAGAAAATTTGACGTGTTATTTTGGCATTTTCGCACGATCTTACGAGATTGCGAACGTATCAACCTTCGCGGAATCTGCCGAAACCAAATTCTTGGCTCTTTTGGGGACCTCCATACACCCACAACATTGATCTTCCAACTTTTTTTGAGAAAATTTGACCTGTTATTTTGGCATTTTCGCACGATCTTACGAGATTACGAACGTATCAACGTTCTCGGAATCTGCCGAAACCAAATTCTTGGCTCTTTTTAGGACCTCCATACACCCAAAACATTAATCTTTCAACTTTTTTTATGAAAATTTGACGTGTTATTTTGGCATTTTCGCACGATCTTACGAGATTGCGAACTTTGCGACGTTCTCGGAATCTACCGAAACCAAATTCTTGGCTCTTTTTGGGACCTCCATACACCCACAACATTGATCTTTCAACTTTTTTTGAGAAAATTTGACGTGTTATTTTGGCATTTTCGCACGATCTTACGAGATTGCGAACGTATCAACGTTCGCGGAATCTGCCGAAACCAAATTCTTGGCTCTTTTTGGGACCTCCGTACACCCACAACATTGATCTTTCAACTTTTTTTGAGAAAATTTGACGTGTTATTTTGGTATTTTCGCACGATCTTACGAGATTGCGAACGTATCAACGTTCTCGGAATCTGCCGAAGCCAAATTCTTGGTTCTTTTTGGGACCTCCATACACCCACAACATTGATCTTTCAACTTTTTTTGAGAAAATTTGAGGTGTTCATTTTGACATTTTCGCACGATCTTACTAGATTGCGACGTTCTCGGAATCTGCCGAAACCAAATTTTTAGCTCTTTTTGGGACCTCCATACACCCACAACATTGATCTTTCAACTTTTTTTGAGAAAATTTGAGGTGTTAATTTGACATTTTCGCACGATCTTACTAGATTGCGACGTTCTCGGAATCTGCCGAAACCAAATTCTTGGCTCTTTTTGGGACCTCCATACACCCACAACATTGATCTTTCAACTTTTTTTGAGAAATTTTGACGTTTTATTTTGGCATTTTCGCACGATCTTACGAGATTGCGAACATTGAGACGTTCTCGGAATCTGCCGAAACCAAATTCTTGGCTCTTTTTGGGACCTCCATACACCCACAACATTAATCTTTCAACTATTTTTAAGAATATTTGACGTGTTATTTTGGCATTTTCGCACGATCTTACGAGATTGCGAACTTTGCGACGTTCTCGGAATCTGCCGAAACCAAATTCTTGGCTCTTTTTGGGACCTCCAAACACCCACAAAATTGATCTTTCAACTTTTTTTGAGAAAATTTGACGTGTTATTTTGGCATTTTCGCACGTTCTTACGAGATTGCGAACATTGTGACATTCTCGGAATCTGCCGAAGCCAAATTCTTGGCTCTTTTTGGGACCTCCATACACCCACAACATTGATCTTCCAACTTTTTTTGAGAAAATTTTACCTGTTATTTTGGCATTTTCGCACGATCTTACGAGATTGCGAACGTATCAACGTTCTCGGAATCTGCCGAAGCCAAATTCTTGGCTCTTTTTGGGACCTCCATACACCCACAACATTAATCTTTCAACTTTTTTTAAGAAAATTTGACGTGTTATTTTGGCATTTTCGCACGATCTTACGAGATTGCGAACTTTGCGACGTTCTCCGAATCTGCCGAAACCAAATTCTTGGCTCTTTTTAGGACCTCCATACACCCACAACATTGATCTTTCAACTTTTTTTGAGAAAATTTGACGTGTTATTTTGGCATTTTCGCACGATCTTACGAGATTGCGAACATTGAGACGTTCTCAGAATCTGCCGAAACCAAATTCTTGGCTCTTTTTGGGACCTCCATACACCCACAACATTAATCTTTCAACTATTTTTAAGAAAATTTGACGTGTTATTTTGGCATTTTCGCACGATCTTACGAGATTGCGAACTTTGCGACGTTCTCGGAATCTGCCGAAACCAAATTCTTGGCTTTTTTTGGGACCTCCATACACCCACAAAATTGATCTTTCAACTTTTTTTGAGAAAATTTGACGTGTTATTTTGGCATTTTCGCACGTTCTTACGAGATTGCGAACATTGTGACATTCTCGGAATCTGCCGAAGCCAAATTCTTGGCTCTTTTTGGGACCTCCATACACCCACAACATTGATCTTCCAACTTTTTTTGAGAAAATTTTACCTGTTATTTTGGCATTTTCGCACGATCTTACGAGATTGCGAACGTATCAACGTTCTCGGAATCTGCCGAAGCCAAATTCTTGGCTCTTTTTGGGACCTCCATACACCCACAACATTAATCTTTCAACTTTTTTTAAGAAAATTTGACGTGTTATTTTGGCATTTTCGCACGATCTTACGAGATTGCGAACTTTGCGACGTTCTCCGAATCTGCCGAAACCAAATTCTTGGCTCTTTTTGGGACCTCCATACACCCACAACATTGATCTTTCAACTTTTTTTGAGAAAATTTGACATGTTATTTTGGCATTTTCGCACGATCTTACGAGATTGCGAACGTATCAACGTTCGCGGAATCTGCCGAAACCAAATTCTTGGCTATTTTTGGGACCTCCGTACACCCCACAACATTGATCTTTCAATTTTTTTGAGAAAATTAGACGTGTTATTTTGGTATTTTCGCACGATCTTACGAGATTGCAAACGTATCAACGTTCTCGGAATCTGCCGAAGCCAAATTCTTGGCTCTTTTTGGGACCTCCATACACCCACAACATTGATCTTTCAACTTTTTTTGAGAAAATTTGAGGTGTTAATTTGACATTTTCGCACGATCTTACTAGATTGCGACGTTCTCGGAATCTGCCGAAACCAAATTCTGGGCTCTTTTTGGGACCTCCATACACCCACAACATTAATCTTTCAACTTTTTTTGAGAAAATTTGACGTGTTATTTTGGCATTTTCGCACGATCTTACGAGATTGCGAACTTTATGACGTTTTCGGAATCTGCCGAAACCAAATTATTGGCTCTTTTTGGGACCTCCATAAACCCACAACATTGATCTTTCAACTTTTTTTCAGAAAATTTGAAGTGTTATTTTGGCATTTTCGCACGTTCTTACGAGATTGCGAACGTATCAACGTTCGCGGAATCTGCCGAAACCAAATTCTTGGCTCTTTTTGGGACCTCCGTACACCCACAACATTGATCTTTCAACTTTTTTTGAGAAAATTTGACGTGTTATTTTGGTATTTTCGCACGATCTTACGAGATTGCGAACGTATCAACGTTCTCGGAATCTGCCGAAGCCAAATTCTTGGTTCTTTTTGGGACCTCCATACACCCACAACATTGATCTTTCAACTTTTTTTGAGAAAATTTGAGGTGTTCATTTTGACATTTTCGCACGATCTTACTAGATTGCGACGTTCTCGGAATCTGCCGAAACCAAATTTTTAGCTCTTTTTGGGACCTCCATACACCCACAACATTGATCTTTCAACTTTTTTTGAGAAAATTTGAGGTGTTAATTTGACATTTTCGCACGATCTTACTAGATTGCGACGTTCTCGGAATCTGCCGAAACCAAATTCTTGGCTCTTTTTGGGACCTCCATACACCCACAACATTGATCTTTCAACTTTTTTTGAGAAATTTTGACGTTTTATTTTGGCATTTTCGCACGATCTTACGAGATTGCGAACATTGAGACGTTCTCGGAATCTGCCGAAACCAAATTCTTGGCTCTTTTTGGGACCTCCATACACCCACAACATTAATCTTTCAACTATTTTTAAGAATATTTGACGTGTTATTTTGGCATTTTCGCACGATCTTACGAGATTGCGAACTTTGCGACGTTCTCGGAATCTGCCGAAACCAAATTCTTGGCTCTTTTTGGGACCTCCAAACACCCACAAAATTGATCTTTCAACTTTTTTTGAGAAAATTTGACGTGTTATTTTGGCATTTTCGCACGTTCTTACGAGATTGCGAACATTGTGACATTCTCGGAATCTGCCGAAGCCAAATTCTTGGCTCTTTTTGGGACCTCCATACACCCACAACATTGATCTTCCAACTTTTTTTGAGAAAATTTTACCTGTTATTTTGGCATTTTCGCACGATCTTACGAGATTGCGAACGTATCAACGTTCTCGGAATCTGCCGAAGCCAAATTCTTGGCTCTTTTTGGGACCTCCATACACCCACAACATTGATCTTTCAACTTTTTTTCAGAAAATTTGAAGTGTTATTTTGGCATTTTCGCACGATCTTACGAGATTGCGAACGTATCAACGTTCTCGGAATCTGCCGAATCCAAATTCATGGCTCTTTTTGGGACCTCCATACACCAACAACATTAATCTTTCAACTTTTTTTGAGAAAATTTGACGTGTTATTTTGGCATTTTGGCACTATCTTACGAGATTGCGATCTTTATGACGTTCTCGGAATCTGCCGAAACCAAATTCTTGGCTCTTTTTGGGACCTCCATAAACCCACAAAATTGATCTTTCAACTTTTTTTCAAAAAATTTGAAGTGTTATTTTGGCATTTTCGCACGATCTTACGAGATTGCGAACTTTATGACGTTCTCGGAATCTGCCGAAACCAAATTCTTGGCTCTTTTTGGGACCTCCATACACCCACAACATTAATCTTTGAACTTTTTTTGAGAAAATTTTTACGTGTTATTTTGGCATTTTCGCACGATCTTACGAGATTGCGAACTTTATGACGTTCTCGGAATCTGCCGAAACCAAATTCTTGGCTCTTTTTGGGACCTCCATACACACACAACATTGATCTTTCAACTTTTTTTGAGAAAATTTGACGTGTTATTTTGGCATTTTCGCACGATCTTACGAGATTGCGAACTTTATGACGTTCTCGGAATCTGCCGAAACCAAATTCTTGGCTCTTTTTGGGACCTCCATAAACCCACAACATTGATCTTTCAACTTTTTTTCAGAAAATTTGAAGTGTTATTTTGGCATTTTCGCACGATCTTACGAGATTGCGAACGTATCAACGTTCTCGGAATCTGCCGAAACCAAATTCTTGGCTCTTTTTGGGACCTCCATACACCCACAACATTAATTTTTCAACTTTTTTTGAGAAAATTTGACTTGTTATTTTTGCATTTTCGCACGATCTTACGTGATTGCGAACTTTATGACGTTCTCGGAATCTGCCGAAACCAAATTCTTGGATCTTTTTGGGACCTCCATAAACCCACAACATTAATCTTTCAACTTTTTTTGAGAAAATTTTACGTGTTATTTTGGCATTTTCGCACGATCTTACGAGATTGCGAACTTTATGACGTTCTCGGAATCTGCCGAAACCAAATTCTTGGCTCTTTTTGGGACCTCCATACACACACAACATTAATCTTTCAACATTTTTTGAGAAAATTTGAAGTGTTATTTTGGCATTTTCGCACGATCTTACGAGATTGCGAACGTATCAATGTTCTCGGAATCTGCCGAAACCAAATTCTTGGCTCTTTTTGGGACCTCCATCAACCCACAACATTGATATTTCAACTTTTTTTCAGAAAATTTGACGTGTTATTTTGGCATTTTCGCACGATCTTACGAGATTGCGAACTTTGCGACGTTCTCGGAATCTGCCGAAACCAAATTCTTGGCTCTTTTTGGGACCTCCATAGACACACAACATTAATCTTTCAACTTTTTTTGAGAAAATTTGAAGTGTTATTTTGGCATTTTCGCACGATCTGACGAGATTGCGAACGTATCAACGTTCTCGGAATCTGCCGAAACCAAATTCTTGGCTCTTTTTGGGACCTCCATAAACCCACAACATTAATCTTTCAACTTTTTTTGAGAAAATTTTACGTGTTATTTTGGCATTTTCGCACGATCTTACGAGATTGCGAACTTTATGACGTTCTCGGAATCTGCCGAAACCAAATTCTTGGCTCTTTTTGGGACCTCCATAAACCCACAACATTAATCTTTCAACTTTTTTTGAGAAAATTTGACGTGTTATTTTGGCATTTTCGCACGATCTTACGAGATTGCGAACTTTATGACGTTCTCGGAATCTGCCGAAACCAAATTCTTGGCTCTTTTTGGGACCTCCATACACCCACAACATTGTTCTTTCAACTTTTTTTGAGAAAATTTGACGTGTTATTTTGGCATTTTCGCACGATCTTACGAGATTGCGAACTTTATGACGTTCTCGGAATCTGCCGAAACCAAATTCTTGGCTCTTTTTGGGACCTCCATAAACCCACAACAATGATCTTTCAACTTTTTTTCAGAAAATTTGAAGTGTTATTTTGGCATTTTCGCACGATCTTACTAGATTGCGAACTTTATGACGTTCTCGGAATCTGCCGAAACCAAATTCTTGGCTCTTTTTGGGACCTCCATACACCCACAACATTAATCTTTCAACTTTTTTTGAGAAAATTTGACTTGTTATTTTGGCATTTTCGCACGATCTTACGAGATTGCGAACTTTATGACGTTCTCGGAATCTGCCGAAACCAAATTCTTGGCTCTTTTTGGGACCTCCATACACCCACAACATTAATCTTTCAACTTTTTTTGAGAAAATTTGACGTGTTATTTTGGCATTTTCGCACGATCTTACGAGATTGCGAACTTTATGACGTTCTCGGAATCTGCCGAAACCAAATTCTTGGCTCTTTTTGGGACCTCCATAAACCCACAACAATGATCATTCAACTCTTTTTCAGAAAATTTGAAGTGTTATTTTGGCATTTTCGCACGATCTTACTAGATTGCGAACTTTATGACGTTCTCGGAATCTGCCGAAACCAAATTCTTGGCTCTTTTTGGGACCTCCATACACCCACAACATTAATCTTTCAACTTTTTTTGAGAAAATTTGACGTGTTATTTTGGCATTTTCGCACGATCTTACGAGATTGCGAACTTTATGACGTTTTCGGAATCTGCCGAAACCAAATTATTGGCTCTTTTTGGGACCTCCATAAACCCACAACATTGATCTTTCAACTTTTTTTCAGAAAATTTGAAGTGTTATTTTGGCATTTTCGCACGTTCTTACGAGATTGCGAACGTATCAACGTTCTCGGAATCTGCCGAATCCAAATTCATGGCTCTTTTTGGGACCTCCATACACCCACAACATTGATCTTTCAACTTTTTTTCAGAAAATTTGAAGTGTTATTTTGGCATTTTCGCACGATCTTACGAGATTGCGAACGTATCAACGTTCTCGGAATCTGCCGAATCCAAATTCATGGCTCTTTTTGGGACCTCCATACACCAACAACATTAATCTTTCAACTTTTTTTGAGAAAATTTGACGTGTTATTTTGGCATTTTGGCACTATCTTACGAGATTGCGATCTTTATGACGTTCTCGGAATCTGCCGAAACCAAATTCTTGGCTCTTTTTGGGACCTCCATAAACCCACAAAATTGATCTTTCAACTTTTTTTCAAAAAATTTGAAGTGTTATTTTGGCATTTTCGCACGATCTTACGAGATTGCGAACTTTATGACGTTCTCGGAATCTGCCGAAACCAAATTCTTGGCTCTTTTTGGGACCTCCATACACCCACAACATTAATCTTTGAACTTTTTTTGAGAAAATTTTTACGTGTTATTTTGGCATTTTCGCACGATCTTACGAGATTGCGAACTTTATGACGTTCTCGGAATCTGCCGAAACCAAATTCTTGGCTCTTTTTGGGACCTCCATACACACACAACATTGATCTTTCAACTTTTTTTGAGAAAATTTGACGTGTTATTTTGGCATTTTCGCACGATCTTACGAGATTGCGAACTTTATGACGTTCTCGGAATCTGCCGAAACCAAATTCTTGGCTCTTTTTGGGACCTCCATAAACCCACAACATTGATCTTTCAACTTTTTTTCAGAAAATTTGAAGTGTTATTTTGGCATTTTCGCACGATCTTACGAGATTGCGAACGTATCAACGTTCTCGGAATCTGCCGAAACCAAATTCTTGGCTCTTTTTGGGACCTCCATACACCCACAACATTAATCTTTCAACTTTTTTTGAGAAAATTTGACTTGTTATTTTTGCATTTTCGCACGATCTTACGTGATTGCGAACTTTATGACGTTCTCGGAATCTGCCGAAACCAAATTCTTGGATCTTTTTGGGACCTCCATAAACCCACAACATTAATCTTTCAACTTTTTTTGAGAAAATTTTACGTGTTATTTTGGCATTTTCGCACGATCTTACGAGATTGCGAACTTTATGACGTTCTCGGAATCTGCCGAAACCAAATTCTTGGCTCTTTTTGGGACCTCCATACACACACAACATTAATCTTTCAACATTTTTTGAGAAAATTTGAAGTGTTATTTTGGCATTTTCGCACGATCTTACGAGATTGCGAACGTATCAATGTTCTCGGAATCTGCCGAAACCAAATTCTTGGCTCTTTTTGGGACCTCCATCAACCCACAACATTGATATTTCAACTTTTTTTCAGAAAATTTGACGTGTTATTTTGGCATTTTCGCACGATCTTACGAGATTGCGAACTTTGCGACGTTCTCGGAATCTGCCGAAACCAAATTCTTGGCTCTTTTTGGGACCTCCATAGACACACAACATTAATCTTTCAACTTTTTTTGAGAAAATTTGAAGTGTTATTTTGGCATTTTCGCACGATCTGACGAGATTGCGAACGTATCAACGTTCTCGGAATCTGCCGAAACCAAATTCTTGGCTCTTTTTGGGACCTCCATAAACCCACAACATTAATCTTTCAACTTTTTTTGAGAAAATTTGACGTGTTATTTTGGCATTTTCGCACGATCTTACGAGATTGCGAACTTTATGACGTTCTCGGAATCTGCCGAAACCAAATTCTTGGCTCTTTTTGGGACCTCCATACACCCACAACATTGTTCTTTCAACTTTTTTTGAGAAAATTTGACGTGTTATTTTGGCATTTTCGCACGATCTTACGAGATTGCGAACTTTATGACGTTCTCGGAATCTGCCGAAACCAAATTCTTGGCTCTTTTTGGGACCTCCATAAACCCACAACAATGATCTTTCAACTTTTTTTCAGAAAATTTGAAGTGTTATTTTGGCATTTTCGCACGATCTTACTAGATTGCGAACTTTATGACGTTCTCGGAATCTGCCGAAACCAAATTCTTGGCTCTTTTTGGGACCTCCATACACCCACAACATTAATCTTTCAACTTTTTTTGAGAAAATTTGACTTGTTATTTTGGCATTTTCGCACGATCTTACGAGATTGCGAACTTTATGACGTTCTCGGAATCTGCCGAAACCAAATTCTTGGCTCTTTTTGGGACCTCCATACACCCACAACATTAATCTTTCAACTTTTTTTGAGAAAATTTGACGTGTTATTTTGGCATTTTCGCACGATCTTACGAGATTGCGAACTTTATGACGTTCTCGGAATCTGCCGAAACCAAATTCTTGGCTCTTTTTGGGACCTCCATAAACCCACAACAATGATCATTCAACTCTTTTTCAGAAAATTTGAAGTGTTATTTTGGCATTTTCGCACGATCTTACTAGATTGCGAACTTTATGACGTTCTCGGAATCTGCCGAAACCAAATTCTTGGCTCTTTTTGGGACCTCCATACACCCACAACATTGTTCTTTCAACTTTTTTTGAGAAAATTTGACGTGTTATTTTGGCATTTTCGCACGATCTTACGAGATTGCGAACTTTATGACGTTCTCGGAATCTGCCGAAACCAAATTCTTGGCTCTTTTTGGGACCTCCATAAACCCACAACAATGATCTTTCAACTTTTTTTCAGAAAATTTGAAGTGTTATTTTGGCATTTTCGCACGATCTTACTAGATTGCGAACTTTATGACGTTCTCGGAATCTGCCGAAACCAAATTCTTGGCTCTTTTTGGGACCTCCATACACCCACAACATTAATCTTTCAACTTTTTTTGAGAAAATTTGACTTGTTATTTTGGCATTTTCGCACGATCTTACGAGATTGCGAACTTTATGACGTTCTCGGAATCTGCCGAAACCAAATTCTTGGCTCTTTTTGGGACCTCCATACACCCACAACATTAATCTTTCAACTTTTTTTGAGAAAATTTGACGTGTTATTTTGGCATTTTCGCACGATCTTACGAGATTGCGAACTTTATGACGTTCTCGGAATCTGCCGAAACCAAATTCTTGGCTCTTTTTGGGACCTCCATAAACCCACAACAATGATCATTCAACTCTTTTTCAGAAAATTTGAAGTGTTATTTTGGCATTTTCGCACGATCTTACTAGATTGCGAACTTTATGACGTTCTCGGAATCTGCCGAAACCAAATTCTTGGCTCTTTTTGGGACCTCCATACACCCACAACATTAATCTTTCAACTTTTTTTGAGAAAATTTGACGTGTTATTTTGGCATTTTCGCACGATCTTACGAGATTGCGAACTTTATGACGTTTTCGGAATCTGCCGAAACCAAATTATTGGCTCTTTTTGGGACCTCCATAAACCCACAACATTGATCTTTCAACTTTTTTTCAGAAAATTTGAAGTGTTATTTTGGCATTTTCGCACGTTCTTACGAGATTGCGAACGTATCAACGTTCTCGGAATCTGCCGAATCCAAATTCATGGCTCTTTTTGGGACCTCCATACACCCACAACATTGATCTTTCAACTTTTTTTCAGAAAATTTGAAGTGTTATTTTGGCATTTTCGCACGATCTTACGAGATTGCGAACGTATCAACGTTCTCGGAATCTGCCGAATCCAAATTCATGGCTCTTTTTGGGACCTCCATACACCAACAACATTAATCTTTCAACTTTTTTTGAGAAAATTTGACGTGTTATTTTGGCATTTTGGCACAATCTTACGAGATTGCGATCTTTATGACGTTCTCGGAATCTGCCGAAACCAAATTCTTGGCTCTTTTTGGGACCTCCATAAACCCACAAAATTGATCTTTCAACTTTTTTTCAAAAAATTTGAAGTGTTATTTTGGCATTTTCGCACGATCTTACGAGATTGCGAACTTTATGACGTTCTCGGAATCTGCCGAAACCAAATTCTTGGCTCTTTTTGGGACCTCCATACACCCACAACATTAATCTTTGAACTTTTTTTGAGAAAATTTTTACGTGTTATTTTGGCATTTTCGCACGATCTTACGAGATTGCGAACTTTATGACGTTCTCGGAATCTGCCGAAACCAAATTCTTGGCTCTTTTTGGGACCTCCATACACACACAACATTGATCTTTCAACTTTTTTTGAGAAAATTTGACGTGTTATTTTGGCATTTTCGCACGATCTTACGAGATTGCGAACTTTATGACGTTCTCGGAATCTGCCGAAACCAAATTCTTGGCTCTTTTTGGGACCTCCATAAACCCACAACATTGATCTTTCAACTTTTTTTCAGAAAATTTGAAGTGTTATTTTGGCATTTTCGCACGATCTTACGAGATTGCGAACGTATCAACGTTCTCGGAATCTGCCGAAACCAAATTCTTGGCTCTTTTTGGGACCTCCATACACCCACAACATTAATCTTTCAACTTTTTTTGAGAAAATTTGACTTGTTATTTTTGCATTTTCGCACGATCTTACGTGATTGCGAACTTTATGACGTTCTCGGAATCTGCCGAAACCAAATTCTTGGATCTTTTTGGGACCTCCATAAACCCACAACATTAATCTTTCAACTTTTTTTGAGAAAATTTTACGTGTTATTTAGGCATTTTCGCACGATCTTACGAGATTGCGAACTTTATGACGTTCTCGGAATCTGCCGAAACCAAATTCTTGGCTCTTTTTGGGACCTCCATACACACACAACATTAATCTTTCAACATTTTTTGAGAAAATTTGAAGTGTTATTTTGGCATTTTCGCACGATCTTACGAGATTGCGAACGTATCAATGTTCTCGGAATCTGCCGAAACCAAATTCTTGGCTCTTTTTGGGACCTCCATCAACCCACAACATTGATATTTCAACTTTTTTTCAGAAAATTTGACGTGTTATTTTGGCATTTTCGCACGATCTTACGAGATTGCGAACTTTGCGACGTTCTCGGAATCTGCCGAAACCAAATTCTTGGCTCTTTTTGGGACCTCCATAGACACACAACATTAATCTTTCAACTTTTTTTGAGAAAATTTGAAGTGTTATTTTGGCATTTTCGCACGATCTGACGAGATTGCGAACGTATCAACGTTCTCGGAATCTGCCGAAACCAAATTCTTGGCTCTTTTTGGGACCTCCATAAACCCACAACATTAATCTTTCAACTTTTTTTGAGAAAATTTTACGTGTTATTTTGGCATTTTCGCACGATCTTACGAGATTGCGAACTTTATGACGTTCTCGGAATCTGCCGAAACCAAATTCTTGGCTCTTTTTGGGACCTCCATAAACCCACAACATTAATCTTTCAACTTTTTTTGAGAAAATTTTACGTGTTATTTTGGCATTTTCGCACGATCTTACGAGATTGCGAACTTTATGACGTTCTCGGAATCTGCCGAAACCAAGTTCTTGGCTGTTTTTGGGACCTCCATAAACCCACAACAATGATCTTTCAACTTTTTTTCAGAAAATTTGAAGTGTTATTTTGGCATTTTCGCACGATCTTACGAGATTGCGAACGTATCAACGTTCTCGGAATCTGCCGAAACCAAATTCTTGGCTCTTTTTGGGACCTCAATACACCCACAACATTAATCTTTCAACTTTTTTTGAGAAAATTTTACGTGTTATTTTGGCATTTTCGCACGATCTTACGAGATCGCGAACTTTATGACGTTCTCGGAATCTGCCGAAACCAAATTCTTGGCTCTTTTTGGGACCTCCATACACACACAACATTAATCTTTCAACTTTTTTTGAGAAAATTTGAAGTGTTATTTTGGCATTTTCGCACGATCTTACGAGATTACGAACGTATCAATGTTCTCGGAATCTGCCGAAACCAAATTCTTGGCTCTTTTTGGGACCTCCATCAACCCACAACATTGATATTTCAACTTTTTTTCAGAAAATTTGACGTGTTATTTTGGCATTTTCGCACGATCTTACGAGATTGCGAACTTTGCGACGTTCTCGGAATCTGCCGAAACCAAATTCTTGGCTCTTTTTGGGACCTCCATACACACACAACATTAATCTTTCAACTTTTTTTGAGAAAATTTGAAGTGTTATTTTGGCATTTTCGCACGATCTGACGAGATTGCGAACGTATCAACGTTCTCGGAATCTGCCGAAACCAAATTCTTGGCTCTTTTTGGGACCTCCATAAACCCACAACAATGATCTTTCAACTTTTTTTCAGAAAATTTGAAGTGTTATTTTGGCATTTTCGCACGATCTTACTAGATTGCGAACTTTATGACGTTCTCGGAATCTGCCGAAACCAAATTCTTGGCTCTTTTTGGGACCTCCATAAACCCACAACATTAATCTTTCAACTTTTTTTGAGAAAATTTTACGTGTTATTTTGGCATTTTCGCACGATCTTACGAGATTGCGAACTTTATGACGTTCTCGGAATCTGCCGAAACCAAATTCTTGGCTCTTTTTGGGACCTCCATACACCCACAACATTGTTCTTTCAACTTTTTTTGAGAAAATTTGACGTGTTATTTTGGCATTTTCGCACGATCTTACGAGATTGCGAACTTTATGACGTTCTCGGAATCTGCCGAAACCAAATTCTTGGCTCTTTTTGGGACCTCCATAAACCCACAACAATGATCTTTCAACTTTTTTTCAGAAAATTTGAAGTGTTATTTTGGCATTTTCGCACGATCTTACTAGATTACGAACTTTATGACGTTTTCGGAATCTGCCGAAACCAAATTCTTGGCTCTTTTTGGGACCTCCATACACACACAACATTGATCTTTCAACTTTTTTTGAGAAAATTTGACGTGTTATTTTGGCATTTTCGCACGATCTTACGAGATTGCGAACTTTATGACGTTCTCGGAATCTGCCGAAACCAAATTCTTGGCTCTTTTTGGGACCTCCATAAACCCACAACATTGATCTTTCAACTTTTTTTCAGAAAATTTGAAGTGTTATTTTGGCATTTTCGCACGATCTTACGAGATTGCAAACGTATCAATGTTCTCGGAATATGCCGAAACCAAATTCTTGGCTCTTTTTGGGACCTCCATACACCCACAACATTAATCTTTCAACTTTTTTTGAGAAAATTTGAAGTGTTATTTTGGCATTTTCGCACGATCTTACGAGATTACGAACGTATCAATGTTCTCGGAATCTGCCGAAACCAAATTCTTGGCTCTTTTTGGGACCTCCATCAACCCACAACATTGATATTTCAACTTTTTTTCAGAAAATTTGACGTGTTATTTTGGCATTTTCGCACGATCTTACGAGATTGCGAACTTTGCGACGTTCTCGGAATCTGCCGAAACCAAATTCTTGGCTCTTTTTGGGACCTCCATACACACACAACATTAATCTTTCAACTTTTTTTGAGAAAATTTGAAGTGTTATTTTGGCATTTTCGCACGATCTGACGAGATTGCGAACGTATCAACGTTCTCGGAATCTGCCGAAACCAAATTCTTGGCTCTTTTTGGGACCTCCATAAACCCACAACAATGATCTTTCAACTTTTTTTCAGAAAATTTGAAGTGTTATTTTGGCATTTTCGCACGATCTTACTAGATTGCGAACTTTATGACGTTCTCGGAATCTGCCGAAACCAAATTCTTGGCTCTTTTTGGGACCTCCATAAACCCACAACATTAATCTTTCAACTTTTTTTGAGAAAATTTTACGTGTTATTTTGGCATTTTCGCACGATCTTACGAGATTGCGAACTTTATGACGTTCTCGGAATCTGCCGAAACCAAATTCTTGGCTCTTTTTGGGACCTCCATACACCCACAACATTGTTCTTTCAACTTTTTTTGAGAAAATTTGACGTGTTATTTTGGCATTTTCGCACGATCTTACGAGATTGCGAACTTTATGACGTTCTCGGAATCTGCCGAAACCAAATTCTTGGCTCTTTTTGGGACCTCCATAAACCCACAACAATGATCTTTCAACTTTTTTTCAGAAAATTTGAAGTGTTATTTTGGCATTTTCGCACGATCTTACTAGATTACGAACTTTATGACGTTTTCGGAATCTGCCGAAACCAAATTCTTGGCTCTTTTTGGGACCTCCATACACACACAACATTGATCTTTCAACTTTTTTTGAGAAAATTTGACGTGTTATTTTGGCATTTTCGCACGATCTTACGAGATTGCGAACTTTATGACGTTCTCGGAATCTGCCGAAACCAAATTCTTGGCTCTTTTTGGGACCTCCATAAACCCACAACATTGATCTTTCAACTTTTTTTCAGAAAATTTGAAGTGTTATTTTGGCATTTTCGCACGATCTTACGAGATTGCAAACGTATCAATGTTCTCGGAATATGCCGAAACCAAATTCTTGGCTCTTTTTGGGACCTCCATACACCCACAACATTAATCTTTCAACTTTTTTTGAGAAAATTTGACTTGTTATTTTTCCATTTTCGCACGATCTTACGAGATTGCGAACTTTATGACGTTCTCGGAATCTGCCGAAACCAAATTCTTGGCTCTTTTTGGGACCTCCATAAACCCACAACATTGATCTTTCAACTTTTTTTCAGAAAATTTGAAGTGTTATTTTGGCATTTTCGCACGATCTTACGAGATTGCAAACGTATCAATGTTCTCGGAATATGCCGAAACCAAATTCTTGGCTCTTTTTGGGACCTCCATACACCCACAACATTAATCTTTCAACTTTTTTTGAGAAAATTTGACTTGTTATTTTGGCATTTTCGCACGATCTTACGAGATTGCGAACTTTATGACGTTCTCGGAATCTGCCGAAACCAAATTCTTGGCTCTTTTTGGGACCTCCATACACCCACAACATTAATCTTTCAACTTTTTTTGAGAAAATTTGACGTGTTATTTTGGCATTTTCGCACGATCTTACGAGATTGCGAACTTTATGACGTTCTCGGAATCTGCCGAAACCAAATTCTTGGCTCTTTTTGGGACCTCCATAAACCCACAACAATGATCATTCAACTTTTTTTCAGAAAATTTGAAGTGTTATTTTGGCATTTTCGCACGATCTTACTAGATTGCGAACTTTATGACGTTCTCGGAATCTGCCGAAACCAAATTCTTGGCTCTTTTTGGGACCTCCATACACCCACAACATTAATCTTTCAACTTTTTTTGAGAAAATTTGACTTGTTATTTTGGCATTTTCGCACGATCTTACGAGATTGCGAACTTTATGACGTTCTCGGAATCTGCCGAAACCAAATTCTTGGCTCTTTTTGGGACCTCCATAAACCCACAACATTAATCTTTCAACTTTTTTTGAGAAAATTTTACGTGTTATTTTGGCATTTTCGCACGATCTTACGAGATTGCGAACTTTATGACGTTCTCGGAATCTGCCGAAACCAAGTTCTTGGCTGTTTTTGGGACCTCCATAAACCCACAACAATGATCTTTCAACTTTTTTTCAGAAAATTTGAAGTGTTATTTTGGCATTTTCGCACGATCTTACGAGATTGCGAACGTATCAACGTTCTCGGAATCTGCCGAAACCAAATTCTTGGCTCTTTTTGGGACCTCAATACACCCACAACATTAATCTTTCAACTTTTTTTGAGAAAATTTTACGTGTTATTTTGGCATTTTCGCACGATCTTACGAGATCGCGAACTTTATGACGTTCTCGGAATCTGCCGAAACCAAATTCTTGGCTCTTTTTGGGACCTCCATACACACACAACATTAATCTTTCAACTTTTTTTCAGAAAATTTGAAGTGTTATTTTGGCATTTTCGCACGATCTTACTAGATTGCGAACTTTATGACGTTCTCGGAATCTGCCGAAACCAAATTCTTGGCTCTTTTTGGGACCTCCATAAACCCACAACATTAATCTTTCAACTTTTTTTGAGAAAATTTTACGTGTTATTTTGGCATTTTCGCACGATCTTACGAGATTGCGAACTTTATGACGTTCTCGGAATCTGCCGAAACCAAATTCTTGGCTCTTTTTGGGACCTCCATACACCCACAACATTGTTCTTTCAACTTTTTTTGAGAAAATTTGACGTGTTATTTTGGCATTTTCGCACGATCTTACGAGATTGCGAACTTTATGACGTTCTCGGAATCTGCCGAAACCAAATTCTTGGCTCTTTTTGGGACCTCCATAAACCCACAACAATGATCTTTCAACTTTTTTTCAGAAAATTTGAAGTGTTATTTTGGCATTTTCGCACGATCTTACTAGATTACGAACTTTATGACGTTTTCGGAATCTGCCGAAACCAAATTCTTGGCTCTTTTTGGGACCTCCATACACACACAACATTGATCTTTCAACTTTTTTTGAGAAAATTTGACGTGTTATTTTGGCATTTTCGCACGATCTTACGAGATTGCGAACTTTATGACGTTCTCGGAATCTGCCGAAACCAAATTCTTGGCTCTTTTTGGGACCTCCATAAACCCACAACATTGATCTTTCAACTTTTTTTCAGAAAATTTGAAGTGTTATTTTGGCATTTTCGCACGATCTTACGAGATTGCAAACGTATCAATGTTCTCGGAATATGCCGAAACCAAATTCTTGGCTCTTTTTGGGACCTCCATACACCCACAACATTAATCTTTCAACTTTTTTTGAGAAAATTTGACTTGTTATTTTTCCATTTTCGCACGATCTTACGAGATTGCGAACTTTATGACGTTCTCGGAATCTGCCGAAACCAAATTCTTGGCTCTTTTTGGGACCTCCATAAACCCACAACATTGATCTTTCAACTTTTTTTCAGAAAATTTGAAGTGTTATTTTGGCATTTTCGCACGATCTTACGAGATTGCAAACGTATCAATGTTCTCGGAATATGCCGAAACCAAATTCTTGGCTCTTTTTGGGACCTCCATACACCCACAACATTAATCTTTCAACTTTTTTTGAGAAAATTTGACTTGTTATTTTTCCATTTTCGCACGATCTTACGAGATTGCGAACTTTATGACGTTCTCGGAATCTGCCGAAACCAAATTCTTGGCTCTTTTTGGAACCTCCATACACCCACAACATTAATCTTTCAACTTTTTTTGAGAAAATTTGACTTGTTATTTTTGCATTTTCGCACGATCTTACGAGATTGCGAACTTTATGACGTTCTCGGAATCTGTCGAAACCAAATTCTTGGCTCTTTTTGGGACCTCCATACACCCACAACATTAAACTTTCAACTTTTTTTGAGAAAATTTGACGTGTTATTTTGGCATTTTCGCACGATCTTACGAGATTGCGAACTTTATGACGTTCTCGGAATCTACCGAAACCAAATTCTTGGCTCTTTTTGGGACCTCCATACACCCACAACATTAATCTTTCAACTTTTTTTGAGAAAATTTGACGTGTTATTTTGGCATTTTCGCACGATCTTACGAGATTGCGAACTTTATGACGTTCTCGGAATCTGCCGAAACCAAATTCTTGGCTCTTTTTGGGACCTCCATAAACCCACAACAATGATCTTTCAACTTTTTTTCAGAAAATTTGAAGTGTTATTTTGGCATTTTCGCACGATCTTACTAGATTGCGAACTTTATGACGTTCTCGGAATCTGCCGAAACCAAATTCTTGGCTCTTTTTGGGACCTCCATACACCCACAACATTAATCTTTCAACTTTTTTTGAGAAAATTTGACTTGTTATTTTGGCATTTTCGCACGATCTTACGAGATTGCGAACTTTATGACGTTCTCGGAATCTGCCGAAACCAAATTCTTGGCTCTTTTTGGGACCTCCATACACCCACAACATTAATCTTTCAACTTTTTTTGAGAAAATTTGACGTGTTATTTTGGCATTTTCGCACGATCTTACGAGATTGCGAACTTTATGACGTTCTCGGAATCTGCCGAAACCAAATTCTTGGCTCTTTTTGGGACCTCCATAAACCCACAACAATGATCATTCAACTTTTTTTCAGAAAATTTGAAGTGTTATTTTGGCATTTTCGCACGATCTTACTAGATTGCGAACTTTATGACGTTCTCGGAATCTGCCGAAACCAAATTCTTGGCTCTTTTTGGGACCTCCATACACCCACAACATTAATCTTTCAACTTTTTTTGAGAAAATTTGACTTGTTATTTTGGCATTTTCGCACGATCTTACGAGATTGCGAACTTTATGACGTTCTCGGAATCTGCCGAAACCAAATTCTTGGCTCTTTTTGGGACCTCCATAAACCCACAACATTAATCTTTCAACTTTTTTTGAGAAAATTTTACGTGTTATTTTGGCATTTTCGCACGATCTTACGAGATTGCGAACTTTATGACGTTCTCGGAATCTGCCGAAACCAAGTTCTTGGCTGTTTTTGGGACCTCCATAAACCCACAACAATGATCTTTCAACTTTTTTTCAGAAAATTTGAAGTGTTATTTTGGCATTTTCGCACGATCTTACGAGATTGCGAACGTATCAACGTTCTCGGAATCTGCCGAAACCAAATTCTTGGCTCTTTTTGGGACCTCAATACACCCACAACATTAATCTTTCAACTTTTTTTGAGAAAATTTTACGTGTTATTTTGGCATTTTCGCACGATCTTACGAGATCGCGAACTTTATGACGTTCTCGGAATCTGCCGAAACCAAATTCTTGGCTCTTTTTGGGACCTCCATACACACACAACATTAATCTTTCAACTTTTTTTGAGAAAATTTGAAGTGTTATTTTGGCATTTTCGCACGATCTTACGAGATTACGAACGTATCAATGTTCTCGGAATCTGCCGAAACCAAATTCTTGGCTCTTTTTGGGACCTCCATCAACCCACAACATTGATATTTCAACTTTTTTTCAGAAAATTTGACGTGTTATTTTGGCATTTTCGCACGATCTTACGAGATTGCGAACTTTGCGACGTTCTCGGAATCTGCCGAAACCAAATTCTTGGCTCTTTTTGGGACCTCCATACACACACAACATTAATCTTTCAACTTTTTTTGAGAAAATTTGAAGTGTTATTTTGGCATTTTCGCACGATCTGACGAGATTGCGAACGTATCAACGTTCTCGGAATCTGCCGAAACCAAATTCTTGGCTCTTTTTGGGACCTCCATAAACCCACAACAATGATCTTTCAACTTTTTTTCAGAAAATTTGAAGTGTTATTTTGGCATTTTCGCACGATCTTACTAGATTGCGAACTTTATGACGTTCTCGGAATCTGCCGAAACCAAATTCTTGGCTCTTTTTGGGACCTCCATAAACCCACAACATTAATCTTTCAACTTTTTTTGAGAAAATTTTACGTGTTATTTTGGCATTTTCGCACGATCTTACGAGATTGCGAACTTTATGACGTTCTCGGAATCTGCCGAAACCAAATTCTTGGCTCTTTTTGGGACCTCCATACACCCACAACATTGTTCTTTCAACTTTTTTTGAGAAAATTTGACGTGTTATTTTGGCATTTTCGCACGATCTTACGAGATTGCGAACTTTATGACGTTCTCGGAATCTGCCGAAACCAAATTCTTGGCTCTTTTTGGGACCTCCATAAACCCACAACAATGATCTTTCAACTTTTTTTCAGAAAATTTGAAGTGTTATTTTGGCATTTTCGCACGATCTTACTAGATTACGAACTTTATGACGTTTTCGGAATCTGCCGAAACCAAATTCTTGGCTCTTTTTGGGACCTCCATACACACACAACATTGATCTTTCAACTTTTTTTGAGAAAATTTGACGTGTTATTTTGGCATTTTCGCACGATCTTACGAGATTGCGAACTTTATGACGTTCTCGGAATCTGCCGAAACCAAATTCTTGGCTCTTTTTGGGACCTCCATAAACCCACAACATTGATCTTTCAACTTTTTTTCAGAAAATTTGAAGTGTTATTTTGGCATTTTCGCACGATCTTACGAGATTGCAAACGTATCAATGTTCTCGGAATATGCCGAAACCAAATTCTTGGCTCTTTTTGGGACCTCCATACACCCACAACATTAATCTTTCAACTTTTTTTGAGAAAATTTGACTTGTTATTTTTCCATTTTCGCACGATCTTACGAGATTGCGAACTTTATGACGTTCTCGGAATCTGCCGAAACCAAATTCTTGGCTCTTTTTGGAACCTCCATACACCCACAACATTAATCTTTCAACTTTTTTTGAGAAAATTTGACTTGTTATTTTTGCATTTTCGCACGATCTTACGAGATTGCGAACTTTATGACGTTCTCGGAATCTGTCGAAACCAAATTCTTGGCTCTTTTTGGGACCTCCATACACCCACAACATTAAACTTTCAACTTTTTTTGAGAAAATTTGACGTGTTATTTTGGCATTTTCGCACGATCTTACGAGATTGCGAACTTTATGACGTTCTCGGAATCTACCGAAACCAAATTCTTGGCTCTTTTTGGGACCTCCATACACCCACAACATTAATCTTTCAACTTTTTTTGAGAAAATTTGACGTGTTATTTTGGCATTTTCGCACGATCTTACGAGATTGCGAACTTTATGACGTTCTCGGAATCTGCCGAAACCAAATTCTTGGCTCTTTTTGGGACCTCCATAAACCCACAACAATGATCTTTCAACTTTTTTTCAGAAAATTTGAAGTGTTATTTTGGCATTTTCGCACGATCTTACTAGATTGCGAACTTTATGACGTTCTCGGAATCTGCCGAAACCAAATTCTTGGCTCTTTTTGGGACCTCCATTCACCCACAACATTAATCTTTCAACTTTTTTTGAGAAAATTTGACTTGTTATTTTGGCATTTTCGCACGATCTTACGAGATTGCGAACTTTATGACGTTCTCGGAATCTGCCGAAACCAAATTCTTGGCTCTTTTTGGGACCTCCATACACCCACAACATTAATCTTTCAACTTTTTTTGAGAAAATTTGACGTGTTATTTTGGCATTTTCGCACGATCTTACGAGATTGCGAACTTTATGACGTTCTCGGAATCTGCCGAAACCAAATTCTTGGCTCTTTTTGGGACCTCCATAAACCCACAACAATGATCATTCAACTTTTTTTCAGAAAATTTGAAGTGTTATTTTGGCATTTTCGCACGATCTTACTAGATTGCGAACTTTATGACGTTCTCGGAATCTGCCGAAACCAAATTCTTGGCTCTTTTTGGGACCTCCATACACCCACAACATTAATCTTTCAACTTTTTTTGAGAAAATTTGACTTGTTATTTTTGCATTTTCGCACGATCTTACGAGATTGCGAACTTTATGACGTTCTCGGAATCTGCCGAAACCAAATTCTTGGCTCTTTTTGGGACCTCCATAAACCCACAACAATGATCTTTCAACTTTTTTTCAGAAAATTTGAAGTGTTATTTTGGCATTTTCGCACGATCTTACTAGATTGCGAACTTTATGACGTTCTCGGAATCTGCCGAAACCAAATTCTTGGCTCTTTATGGGACCTCCATACACCCACAACATTAATCTTTCAACTTTTTTTGAGAAAATTTGACTTGTTATTTTTGCATTTTCGCACGATCTTACGAGATTGCGAACTTTATGACGTTCTCGGAATCTGCCGAAACCAAATTCTTGGCTCTTTTTGGGACCTCCATACACCCACAACAATGATCTTTCAACTTTTTTTCAGAAAATTTGAAGTGTTATTTTGGCATTTTCGCACGATCTTACTAGATTGCGAACTTTATGACGTTCTCGGAATCTGCCGAAACCAAATTCTTGGCTCTTTTTGGGACCTCCATACACCCACAACATTAATCTTTCAACTTTTTTTGAGAAAATTTGACTTGTTATTTTTGCATTTTCGCACGATCTTACGAGATTGCGAACTTTATGACGTTCTCGGAATCTGCCGAAACCAAATTCTTGGCTCTTTTTGGGACCTCCATAAACCCACAACAATGATCTTTCAACTTTTTTTCAGAAAATTTGAAGTGTTATTTTGGCATTTTCGCACGATCTTACTAGATTGCGAACTTTATGACGTTCTCGGAATCTGCCGAAACCAAATTCTTGGCTCTTTATGGGACCTCCATACACCCACAACATTAATCTTTCAACTTTTTTTGAGAAAATTTGACTTGTTATTTTTGCATTTTCGCACGATCTTACGAGATTGCGAACTTTATGACGTTCTCGGAATCTGCCGAAACCAAATTCTTGGCTCTTTTTGGGACCTCCATAAACCCACAACAATGATCTTTCAACTTTTTTTCAGAAAATTTGAAGTGTTATTTTGGCATTTTCGCACGATCTTACTAGATTACGAACTTTATGACGTTTTCGGAATCTGCCGAAACCAAATTCTTGGCTCTTTTTGGGACCTCCATACACACACAACATTGATCTTTCAACTTTTTTTGAGAAAATTTGACGTGTTATTTTGGCATTTTCGCACGATCTTACGAGATTGCGAACTTTATGACGTTCTCGGAATCTGCCGAAACCAAATTCTTGGCTCTTTTTGGGACCTCCATAAACCCACAACATTGATCTTTCAACTTTTTTTCAGAAAATTTGAAGTGTTATTTTGGCATTTTCGCACGATCTTACGAGATTGCAAACGTATCAATGTTCTCGGAATATGCCGAAACCAAATTCTTGGCTCTTTTTGGGACCTCCATACACCCACAACATTAATCTTTCAACTTTTTTTGAGAAAATTTGACTTGTTATTTTTCCATTTTCGCACGATCTTACGAGATTGCGAACTTTATGACGTTCTCGGAATCTGCCGAAACCAAATTCTTGGCTCTTTTTGGAACCTCCATACACCCACAACATTAATCTTTCAACTTTTTTTGAGAAAATTTGACTTGTTATTTTTGCATTTTCGCACGATCTTACGAGATTGCGAACTTTATGACGTTCTCGGAATCTGTCGAAACCAAATTCTTGGCTCTTTTTGGGACCTCCATACACCCACAACATTAAACTTTCAACTTTTTTTGAGAAAATTTGACGTGTTATTTTGGCATTTTCGCACGATCTTACGAGATTGCGAACTTTATGACGTTCTCGGAATCTACCGAAACCAAATTCTTGGCTCTTTTTGGGACCTCCATACACCCACAACATTAATCTTTCAACTTTTTTTGAGAAAATTTGACGTGTTATTTTGGCATTTTCGCACGATCTTACGAGATTGCGAACTTTATGACGTTCTCGGAATCTGCCGAAACCAAATTCTTGGCTCTTTTTGGGACCTCCATAAACCCACAACAATGATCTTTCAACTTTTTTTCAGAAAATTTGAAGTGTTATTTTGGCATTTTCGCACGATCTTACTAGATTGCGAACTTTATGACGTTCTCGGAATCTGCCGAAACCAAATTCTTGGCTCTTTTTGGGACCTCCATACACCCACAACATTAATCTTTCAACTTTTTTTGAGAAAATTTGACTTGTTATTTTGGCATTTTCGCACGATCTTACGAGATTGCGAACTTTATGACGTTCTCGGAATCTGCCGAAACCAAATTCTTGGCTCTTTTTGGGACCTCCATACACCCACAACATTAATCTTTCAACTTTTTTTGAGAAAATTTGACGTGTTATTTTGGCATTTTCGCACGATCTTACGAGATTGCGAACTTTATGACGTTCTCGGAATCTGCCGAAACCAAATTCTTGGCTCTTTTTGGGACCTCCATAAACCCACAACAATGATCATTCAACTTTTTTTCAGAAAATTTGAAGTGTTATTTTGGCATTTTCGCACGATCTTACTAGATTGCGAACTTTATGACGTTCTCGGAATCTGCCGAAACCAAATTCTTGGCTCTTTTTGGGACCTCCATACACCCACAACATTAATCTTTCAACTTTTTTTGAGAAAATTTGACTTGTTATTTTTGCATTTTCGCACGATCTTACGAGATTGCGAACTTTATGACGTTCTCGGAATCTGCCGAAACCAAATTCTTGGCTCTTTTTGGGACCTCCATAAACCCACAACAATGATCTTTCAACTTTTTTTCAGAAAATTTGAAGTGTTATTTTGGCATTTTCGCACGATCTTACTAGATTGCGAACTTTATGACGTTCTCGGAATCTGCCGAAACCAAATTCTTGGCTCTTTATGGGACCTCCATACACCCACAACATTAATCTTTCAACTTTTTTTGAGAAAATTTGACTTGTTATTTTTGCATTTTCGCACGATCTTACGAGATTGCGAACTTTATGACGTTCTCGGAATCTGCCGAAACCAAATTCTTGGCTCTTTTTGGGACCTCCATACACCCACAACAATGATCTTTCAACTTTTTTTCAGAAAATTTGAAGTGTTATTTTGGCATTTTCGCACGATCTTACTAGATTGCGAACTTTATGACGTTCTCGGAATCTGCCGAAACCAAATTCTTGGCTCTTTTTGGGACCTCCATACACCCACAACATTAATCTTTCAACTTTTTTTGAGAAAATTTGACTTGTTATTTTTGCATTTTCGCACGATCTTACTAGATTGCGAACTTTATGACGTTCTCGGAATCTGTCGAAACCAATTTCTTGGCTCTTTTTGGGACCCCCATACACCCACAACATTAAACTTTCAAATTTTTTTGAGAAAATTTGACGTGTTATTTTGGCATTTTCGCACGATCTTACGAGATTGCGAACTTTTTGACGTTCTCGGAATCTACCGAAACCAAATTCTTGGCTCTTTTTGGGACCTCCATACACCCACAACATTAATCTTTCAACTTTTTTTGAGAAAATTTGACGTGTTATTTTGGCATTTTCGCACGATCTTACGAGATTGCGAACTTTATGACGTTCTCGGAATCTGCCGAAACCAAATTCTTGGCTCTTTTTGGGACCTCCATACACCCACAACATTAATCTTTCAACTTTTTTTGAGAAAATTTGACTTGTTATTTTTGCATTTTCGCACGATCTTACGAGATTGCGAACTTTATGACGTTCTCGGAATCTGTCGAAACCAAATTCTTGGCTCTTTTTGGGACCTCCATACACCCACAACATTAAACTTTCAACTTTTTTTGAGAAAATTTGACGTGTTATTTTGGCATTTTCGCACGATCTTACGAGATTGCGAACTTTATGACGTTCTCGGAATCTACCGAAACCAAATTCTTGGCTCTTTTTGGGACCTCCATACACCCACAACATTAATCTTTCAACTTTTTTTGAGAAAATTTGACGTGTTATTTTGGTATTTTCGCACGATCTTACGAGATTGCGAACTTTATGACGTTCTCGGAATCTGCCGAAACCAAATTCTTGGCTCTTTTTGGGACCTCCATAAACCCACAACAATGATCTTTCAACTTTTTTTCAGAAAATTTGAAGTGTTATTTTGGCATTTTCGCACGATCTTACTAGATTGCGAACTTTATGACGTTCTCGGAATCTGCCGAAACCAAATTCTTGGCTCTTTTTGGGACCTCCATACACCCACAACATTAATCTTTCAACTTTTTTTGAGAAAATTTGACTTGTTATTTTTGCATTTTCGCACGATCTTACGAGATTGCGAACTTTATGACGTTCTCGGAATCTGCCGAAACCAAATTCTTGGCTCTTTTTGGGACCTCCATACACCCACAACAATGATCTTTCAACTTTTTTTCAGAAAATTTGAAGTGTTATTTTGGCATTTTCGCACGATCTTACTAGATTGCGAACTTTATGACGTTCTCGGAATCTGCCGAAACCAAATTCTTGGCTCTTTTTGGGACCTCCATACACCCACAACATTAATCTTTCAACTTTTTTTGAGAAAATTTGACTTGTTATTTTTGCAATTTCGCACGATCTTACTAGATTGCGAACTTTATGACGTTCTCGGAATCTGTCGAAACCAAATTCTTGGCTCTTTTTGGGACCCCCATACACCCACAACATTAAACTTTCAAATTTTTTTGAGAAAATTTGACGTGTTATTTTGGCATTTTCGCACGATCTTACGAGATTGCGAACTTTATGACGTTCTCGGAATCTACCGAAACCAAATTCTTGGCTCTTTTTGGGACCTCCATACACCCACAACATTAATCTTTCAACTTTTTTTGAGAAAATTTGACGTGTTATTTTGGCATTTTCGCACGATCTTACGAGATTGCGAACTTTATGACGTTCTCGGAATCTGCCGAAACCAAATTCTTGGCTCTTTTTGGGACCTCCATACACCCACAACATTAATCTTTCAACTTTTTTTGAGAAAATTTGACTTGTTATTTTTGCATTTTCGCACGATCTTACGAGATTGCGAACTTTATGACGTTCTCGGAATCTGCCGAAACCAAATTCTTGGCTCTTTTTGGGACCTCCATAAACCCACAACATTGATCTTTCAACTTTTTTTCAGAAAATTTGAAGTGTTATTTTGGCATTTTCGCACGATCTTACGAGATTGCGAACTTTATGACGTTCTCGGAATCTGCCGAAACCAAATTCTTGGCTCTTTTTGGGACCTCCATACACCCACAACATTAATCTTTCAACTTTTTTTGAGAAAATTTGACTTGTTATTTTGGCATTTTCGCACGATCTTACGAGATTGCGAACTTTATGACGTTCTCGGAATCTGCCGAAACCAAATTCTTGGCTCTTTTTGGGACCTCCATACACCCACAACATTAATCTTTCAACTTTTTTTGAGAAAATTTGACGTGTTATTTTGGCATTTTCGCACGATCTTACGAGATTGCGAACTTTATGACGTTCTCGGAATCTGCCGAAACCAAATTCTTGGCTCTTTTTGGGACCTCCATAAACCCACAACAATGATCATTCAACTTTTTTTCAGAAAATTTGAAGTGTTATTTTGGCATTTTCGCACGATCTTACTAGATTGCGAACTTTATGACGTTCTCGGAATCTGCCGAAACCAAATTCTTGGCTCTTTTTGGGACCTCCATACACCCACAACATTAATCTTTCAACTTTTTTTGAGAAAATTTGACTTGTTATTTTTGCATTTTCGCACGATCTTACGAGATTGCGAACTTTATGACGTTCTCGGAATCTGCCGAAACCAAATTCTTGGCTCTTTTTGGGACCTCCATAAACCCACAACAATGATCTTTCAACTTTTTTTCAGAAAATTTGAAGTGTTATTTTGGCATTTTCGCACGATCTTACTAGATTGCGAACTTTATGACGTTCTCGGAATCTGCCGAAACCAAATTCTTGGCTCTTTATGGGACCTCCATACACCCACAACATTAATCTTTCAACTTTTTTTGAGAAAATTTGACTTGTTATTTTTGCATTTTCGCACGATCTTACGAGATTGCGAACTTTATGACGTTCTCGGAATCTGCCGAAACCAAATTCTTGGCTCTTTTTGGGACCTCCATACACCCACAACAATGATCTTTCAACTTTTTTTCAGAAAATTTGAAGTGTTATTTTGGCATTTTCGCACGATCTTACTAGATTGCGAACTTTATGACGTTCTCGGAATCTGCCGAAACCAAATTCTTGGCTCTTTTTGGGACCTCCATACACCCACAACATTAATCTTTCAACTTTTTTTGAGAAAATTTGACTTGTTATTTTTGCATTTTCGCACGATCTTACTAGATTGCGAACTTTATGACGTTCTCGGAATCTGTCGAAACCAATTTCTTGGCTCTTTTTGGGACCCCCATACACCCACAACATTAAACTTTCAAATTTTTTTGAGAAAATTTGACGTGTTATTTTGGCATTTTCGCACGATCTTACGAGATTGCGAACTTTTTGACGTTCTCGGAATCTACCGAAACCAAATTCTTGGCTCTTTTTGGGACCTCCATACACCCACAACATTAATCTTTCAACTTTTTTTGAGAAAATTTGACGTGTTATTTTGGCATTTTCGCACGATCTTACGAGATTGCGAACTTTATGACGTTCTCGGAATCTGCCGAAACCAAATTCTTGGCTCTTTTTGGGACCTCCATACACCCACAACATTAATCTTTCAACTTTTTTTGAGAAAATTTGACTTGTTATTTTTGCATTTTCGCACGATCTTACGAGATTGCGAACTTTATGACGTTCTCGGAATCTGTCGAAACCAAATTCTTGGCTCTTTTTGGGACCTCCATACACCCACAACATTAAACTTTCAACTTTTTTTGAGAAAATTTGACGTGTTATTTTGGCATTTTCGCACGATCTTACGAGATTGCGAACTTTATGACGTTCTCGGAATCTACCGAAACCAAATTCTTGGCTCTTTTTGGGACCTCCATACACCCACAACATTAATCTTTCAACTTTTTTTGAGAAAATTTGACGTGTTATTTTGGTATTTTCGCACGATCTTACGAGATTGCGAACTTTATGACGTTCTCGGAATCTGCCGAAACCAAATTCTTGGCTCTTTTTGGGACCTCCATAAACCCACAACAATGATCTTTCAACTTTTTTTCAGAAAATTTGAAGTGTTATTTTGGCATTTTCGCACGATCTTACTAGATTGCGAACTTTATGACGTTCTCGGAATCTGCCGAAACCAAATTCTTGGCTCTTTTTGGGACCTCCATACACCCACAACATTAATCTTTCAACTTTTTTTGAGAAAATTTGACTTGTTATTTTTGCATTTTCGCACGATCTTACGAGATTGCGAACTTTATGACGTTCTCGGAATCTGCCGAAACCAAATTCTTGGCTCTTTTTGGGACCTCCATACACCCACAACAATGATCTTTCAACTTTTTTTCAGAAAATTTGAAGTGTTATTTTGGCATTTTCGCACGATCTTACTAGATTGCGAACTTTATGACGTTCTCGGAATCTGCCGAAACCAAATTCTTGGCTCTTTTTGGGACCTCCATACACCCACAACATTAATCTTTCAACTTTTTTTGAGAAAATTTGACTTGTTATTTTTGCAATTTCGCACGATCTTACTAGATTGCGAACTTTATGACGTTCTCGGAATCTGTCGAAACCAAATTCTTGGCTCTTTTTGGGACCCCCATACACCCACAACATTAAACTTTCAAATTTTTTTGAGAAAATTTGACGTGTTATTTTGGCATTTTCGCACGATCTTACGAGATTGCGAACTTTATGACGTTCTCGGAATCTACCGAAACCAAATTCTTGGCTCTTTTTGGGACCTCCATACACCCACAACATTAATCTTTCAACTTTTTTTGAGAAAATTTGACGTGTTATTTTGGCATTTTCGCACGATCTTACGAGATTGCGAACTTTATGACGTTCTCGGAATCTGCCGAAACCAAATTCTTGGCTCTTTTTGGGACCTCCATACACCCACAACATTAATCTTTCAACTTTTTTTGAGAAAATTTGACTTGTTATTTTTGCATTTTCGCACGATCTTACGAGATTGCGAACTTTATGACGTTCTCGGAATCTGCCGAAACCAAATTCTTGGCTCTTTTTGGGACCTCCATAAACCCACAACATTGATCTTTCAACTTTTTTTCAGAAAATTTGAAGTGTTATTTTGGCATTTTCGCACGATCTTACGAGATTGCGAACGTATCAATGTTCTCGGAATATGCCGAAACCAAATTCTTGGCTCTTTTTGGGACTTCCATACACCCACAACATTAATCTTTCAACTTTTTTTGAGAAAATTTGACTTGTTGTTTTTGCATTTTCACACGATCTTACTAGATTGCGAACTTTATAACGTTCTCGGAATCTGCCGAAACCAAATTCTTGGCTCTTTTTGGGACCTCCATACACCCACAACATTAATCTTTCAACTTTTTTTGAGAAAATTTGACTTGTTATTTTTGCATTTTCGCACGATCTTACTAGATTGCGAACTTTATGACGTTCTCGGAATCTGCCGAAACCAAATTCTTGGCTCTTTTTGGGACCTCCATACACCCAAAACATTAATCTTTCAACTTTTTTTGAGAAAATTTGACGTGTTATTTTGGCATTTTCGCACGATCTTACGAGATTGCGAACTTTATGACGTTCTCGGAATCTACCGAAACCAAATTCTTGGCTCTTTTTGGGACCTCCATACACCCACAACATTAATCTTTCAACTTTTTTTGAGAAAATTTGACTTGTTATTTTTGCATTTTCGCACGATCTTACGAGATTGCGAACTTTATGACGTTCTCGGAATCTGTCGAAACCAAATTCTTGGCTCTTTTTGGGACCTCCATACACCCACAACATTAATCTTTCAACTTTTTTTGAGAAAATTTGACTTGTTGTTTTTGCATTTTCACACGATCTTACTAGATTGCGAACTTTATAACGTTCTCGGAATCTGCCGAAACCAAATTCTTGGCTCTTTTTGGGACCTCCATACACCCACAACATTAATCTTTCAACTTTTTTTGAGAAAATTTGACTTGTTATTTTTGCATTTTCGCACGATCTTACGAGATTGCGAACTTTATGACGTTCTCGGAATCTGCCGAAACCAAATTCTTGGCTCTTTTTGGGACCTCCATACACCCACAACATTAATCTTTCAACTTTTTTTGAGAAAATTTGACTTGTTATTTTTGCATTTTCGCACGATCTTACGAGATTGCGAACTTTATGACGTTCTCGGAATCTGCCGAAACCAAATTCTTGGCTCTTTTTGGGACCTCCATACACCCACAACATTAATCTTTCAACTTTTTTTGAGAAAATTTGACTTGTTATTTTTGCATTTTCGCACGATCTTACGAGATTGCGAACTTTATGACGTTCTCGGAATATGCCGAAACCAAATTCTTGGCTCTTTTTGGGACCTCCATACACCCACAACATTAATCTTTCAACTTTTTTTGAGAAAATTTGACTTGTTGTTTTTGCATTTTCACACGATCTTACTAGATTGCGAACTTTATGACGTTCTCGGAATCTGCCGAAACCAAATTCTTGGCTCTTTTTGGGACCTCCATACACCCACAACATTAATCTTTCAACTTTTTTTGAGAAAATTTGACTTGTTATTTTTGCATTTTCTCACGATCTTACTAGATTGCGAACTTTATGACGTTCTCGGAATCTGCCGAAACCAAATTCTTGGCTCTTTTTGGGACCTCCATACACCCAAAACATTAATCTTTCAACTTTTTTTGAGAAAATTTGACGTGTTATTTTGGCATTTTCGCACGATCTTACGAGATTGCGAACTTTATGACGTTTTCGGAATCTGCCGAAACCAAATTCTTGGCTCTTTTTGGGACCTCCATACACCCACAACATTAATCTTTCAACTTTTTTTGAGAAAATTTGACTTGTTATTTTTGCATTTTCGCACGATCTTACGAGATTGCGAACTTTATGACGTTCTCGGAATCTGTCGAAACCAAATTCTTGGCTCTTTTTGGGACCTCCATACACCCACAACATTAATCTTTCAACTTTTTTTGAGAAAATTTGACTTGTTATTTTTGCATTTTCGCACGATCTTACGAGATTGCGAACTTTATGACGTTCTCGGAATCTGAAGAAACCAAATTCTTGGCTCTTTTTGGGACCTCCATACACCCACAACATTAATCTTTCAACTTTTTTTGAGAAAATTTGACGTGTTATTTTGGCATTTTCGCACGATCTTACGAGATTGCGAACTTTATGACGTTCTCGGAATCTGCCGAAACCAAATTCTTGGCTCTTTTTGGGACCTCCATACACCCACAACATTAATCTTTCAACTTTTTTTGAGAAAATTTGACTTGTTATTTTTGCATTTTCGCACGATCTTACGAGATTGCGAACTTTATGACGTTCTCGGAATCTGCCGAAACCAAATTCTTGGCTCTTTTTGGGACCTCCATACACCCACAACATTAATCTTTCAACTTTTTTTGAGAAAAATTGACTTGTTATTTTTGCATTTTCGCACGATCTTACGAGATTGCGAACTTTATGACGTTCTCGGAATCTGCCGAAACCAAATTCTTGGCTCTTTTTGGGACCTCCATAAACCCACAACATTGATCTTTCAACTTTTTTTCAGAAAATTTGAAGTGTTATTTTGGCATTTTCGCACGATCTTACGAGATTGCAAACGTATCAATGTTCTCGGAATATGCCGAAACCAAATTCTTGGCTCTTTTTGGGACCTCCATACACCCACAACATTAATCTTTCAACTTTTTTTGAGAAAATTTGACTTGTTGTTTTTGCATTTTCACACGATCTTACTAGATTGCGAACTTTATGACGTTCTCGGAATCTGCCGAAACCAAATTCTTGGCTCTTTTTGGGACCTCCATACACCCACAACATTAATCTTTCAACTTTTTTTGAGAAAATTTGATGTGTTATTTTGGCATTTTCGCACGATCTTACGAGATTGCGAACGTATCAACGTTCTCGGAATCTGTCGAAACCAAATTCTTGGCTCTTTTTGGGACCTCCATACACACACAACATTAATCTTTCAACTTTTTTTGAGAAAATTTGACGTGTTATTTTGGCATTTTCGCACGATCTTACGAGATTGCGAACTTTATGACGTTCTCGGAATCTGCCGAAACCAAATTCTTGGCTCTTTTTGGGACCTCCATACACCCACAACATTAATCTTTCCACTTTTTTTGAGAAAATTTGACGTGTTATTTTGGCATTTTCGCACTATCTTACGAGATTGCGAACTTTATGACGTTCTCGGAATCTGCCGAAACCAAATTCTTGGCTCTTTTTGGGACCTCCATACACCCACAACATTAATCTTTCAACTTTTTTTGAGAAAATTTGATGTGTTATTTTGGCATTTTCGCACGATCTTACGAGATTGCGAACGTATCAACGTTCTCGGAATCTGCCGAAACCAAATTCTTGGCTCTTTTTGGGACCTCCATACACACACAACATTAATCTTTCAACTTTTTTTGAGAAAATTTGACGTGTTATTTTGGCATTTTCGCACGATCTTACGAGATTGCGAACTTTATGACGTTCTCGGAATCTGCCGAAACCAAATTCTTGGCTCTTTTTGGGACCTCCATACACCCACAACATTAATCTTTCAACTTTTTTTGAGAAAATTTGACGTGTTATTTTGGCATTTTCGCACGATCTTACGAGATTGCGAACTTTATGACGTTCTCGGAATCTGCCGAAACCAAATTCTTGGCTCTTTTTGGGACCTCCATACACCCACAACATTAATCTTTCAACTTTTTTTGAGAAAATTTGACTTGTTATTTTTGCATTTTCGCACGATCTTACGAGATTGCGAACTTTATGACGTTCTCGGAATCTGCCGAAACCAAATTCTTGGCTCTTTTTGGGACCTCCATACACCCACAACATTAATCTTTCAACTTTTTTTGAGAAAATTTGACTTGTTATTTTTGCATTTTCGCACGATCTTACGAGATTGCGAACTTTATGACGTTCTCGGAATCTGTCGAAACCAAATTCTTGGCTCTTTTTGGGACCTCCATACACCCACAACATTAAACTTTCAACTTTTTTTGAGAAAATTTGACGTGTTATTTTGGCATTTTCGCACGATCTTACGAGATTGCGAACTTTATGACGTTCTCGGAATCTGCCGAAACCAAATTCTTGGCTCTTTTTGGGACCTCCATAAACCCACAACATTGATCTTTCAACTTTTTTTAAGAAAATTTGAAGTGTTATTTTGGCATTTTCGCACGATCTTACTAGATTGCGAACTTTATGACGTTCTCGGAATCTGCCGAAACCAAATTCTTGGCTCTTTTTGGGACCTCCATACACCCACAACATTAATCTTTCAACTTTTTTTGAGAAAATTTGACGTGTTATTTTGGCATTTTCGCACGATCTTACGAGATTGCGAACTTTATGACGTTCTCGGAATCTGCCGAAACCAAATTCTTGGCTCTTTTTGGGACCTCCATAAACCCACAACAATGATCTTTCAACTTTTTTTCAGAAAATTTGAAGTGTTATTTTGGCATTTTCGCACGATATTACTAGATTGCGAACTTTATGACGTTCTCGGAATCTGCCGAAACCAAATTCTTGGCTCTTTTTGGGACCTCCATACACCCACAACATTAATCTTTCCACTTTTTTTGAGAAAATTTGACGTGTTATTTTGGCATTTTCGCACTATCTTACGAGATTGCGAACTTTATGACGTTCTCGGAATCTGCCGAAACCAAATTCTTGGCTCTTTTTGGGACCTCCATACACCCACAACATTAATCTTTCAACTTTTTTTGAGAAAATTTGACTTGTTATTTTTGCATTTTCGCACGATCTTACGAGATTGCGAACTTTATGACGTTCTCGGAATCTGCCGAAACCAAATTATTGGCTCTTTTTGGGACCTCCATACACCCACAACATTAATCTTTCAACTTTTTTTGAGAAAATTTGACTTGTTATTTTTGCATTTTCGCACAATCTTACGAGATTGCGAACGTATCAATGTTCTCGGAATATGCCGAAACCAAATTCTTGGCTCTTTTTGGGACCTCCATACACCCACAACATTAATCTTTCAACTTTTTTTGAGAAAATTTGACTTGTTGTTTTTGCATTTTCACACGATCTTACTAGATTGCGAACTTTATGACGTTCTCGGAATCTGCCGAAACCAAATTCTTGGCTCTTTTTGGGACCTCCATACACCCACAACATTAATCTTTCAACTTTTTTTGAGAAAATTTGACTTGTTATTTTTGCATTTTCGCACGATCTTACTAGATTGCGAACTTTATGACGTTCTCGAAATCTGCCGAAACCAAATTCTTGGCTCTTTTTGGGACCTCCATACACCCACAACATTAATCTTTCAACTTTTTTTGAGAAAATTTGTCGTGTTATTTTGGCATTTTCGCACGATCTTACGAGATTGCGAACTTTATGACGTTTTCGGAATCTGCCGAAACCAAATTCTTGGCTCTTTTTGGGACCTCCATACACCCACAACATTAATCTTTCAACTTTTTTTGAGAAAATTTGACTTGTTATTTTTGCATTTTCGCACGATCTTACGAGATTGCGAACTTTATGACGTTCTCGGAATCTGTCGAAACCAAATTCTTGGCTCTTTTTGGGACCTCCATACACCCACAACATTAATCTTTCAACTTTTTTTGAGAAAATTTGACGTGTTATTTTGGCATTTTCGCACGATCTTACGAGATTGCGAACTTTATGACGTTCTCGGAATCTGCCGAAACCAAATTCTTGGCTCTTTTTGGGACCTCCATAAACCCACAACAATGATCTTTCAACTTTTTTTCAGAAAATTTGAAGTGTTATTTTGGCATTTTCGCACGATCTTACTAGATTGCGAACTTTATGACGTTCTCGGAATCTGCCGAAACCAAATTCTTGGCTCTTTTTGGGACCTCCATACACCCACAACATTAATCTTTCAACTTTTTTTGAGAAAATTTGACTTGTTATTTTTGCATTTTCGCACGATCTTACGAGATTGCGAACTTTATGACGTTCTCGGAATCTGAAGAAACCAAATTCTTGGCTCTTTTTGGGACCTCCATACACCCACAACATTAATCTTTCAACTTTTTTTGAGAAAATTTGACGTGTTATTTTGGCATTTTCGCACGATCTTACGAGATTGCGAACTTTATGACGTTCTCGGAATCTGCCGAAACCAAATTCTTGGCTCTTTTTGGGACCTCCATACACCCACAACATTAATCTTTCAACTTTTTTTGAGAAAATTTTACGTGTTATTTTGGCATTTTCGCACGATCTTACGAGCTTGCGAACTTTATGACGTTCTTCGAATCTGCCGAAACCAAATTCTTGGCTCTTTTTGGGACCTCCATACACCCACAACATTAATCTTTCAACTTTTTTTGAGAAAATTTGACTTGTTATTTGTGCATTTTCGCACGATCTTACGAGATTGCGAACTTTATGACGTTCTCGGAATCTGCCGAAACCAAATTCTTGGCTATTTTTGGGACCTCCATACACCCACAACATTAATCTTTCAACTTTTTTTGAGTAAATTTGACGTGTTATTTTGGCATTTTCGCACGATCTTACGAGATTGCGAACTTTATGACGTTCTCGGAATCTGCCGAAACCAAATTCTTGGCTCTTTTTGGGACCTCCATACACCCACAACATTAATCTTTCAACTTTTTTTGAGAAAATTTTACGTGTTATTTTGGCATTTTCGCACGATCTTACGAGCTTGCGAACTTTATGACGTTCTTCGAATCTGCCGAAACCAAATTCTTGGCTCTTTTTGGGACCTCCATACACCCACAACATTAATCTTTCAACTTTTTTTGAGAAAATTTGACTTGTTATTTGTGCATTTTCGCACGATCTTACGAGATTGCGAACTTTATGACGTTCTCGGAATCTGCCGAAACCAAATTCTTGGCTATTTTTGGGACCTCCATACACCCACAACATTAATCTTTCAACTTTTTTTGAGAAAATTTGACTTGTTATTTTTGCATTTTCGCACGATCTTACGAGATTGCGAACTTTATGACGTTCTCGGAATCTGCCGAAACCAAATTCTTGGCTCTTTTTGGGACCTCCATACACCCACAACATTAATCTTTCAACTTTTTTTGAGAAAATTTGACTTGTTATTTTTGCATTTTCGCACGATCTTACGAGATTGCGAACTTTATGACGTTCTCGGAATCTGCCGAAACCAAATTCTTGGCTCTTTTTGGGACCTCCATACACCCACAACATTAATCTTTCAACTTTTTTTGAGAAAATTTGACTTGTTATTTTTGCATTTTCGCACGATCTTACGAGATTGCGAACTTTATGACGTTCTCGGAATCTGTCGAAACCAAATTCTTGGCTCTTTATGGGACCTCCATACACCCACAACATTAATCTTTCAACTTTTTTTGAGAAAATTTGACTTGTTATTTTTGCATTTTCGCACGATCTTACGAGATTGCGAACTTTATGACGTTCTCGGAATCTGCCGAAACCAAATTCTTGGCTCTTTTTGGGACCTCCATAAACCCACAACAATGATCTTTCAACTTTTTTTCAGAAAATTTGAAGTGTTATTTTGGCATTTTCGCACGATCTTACTAGATTACGAACTTTATGACGTTTTCGGAATCTGCCGAAACCAAATTCTTGGCTCTTTTTGGGACCTCCATACACACACAACATTGATCTTTCAACTTTTTTTGAGAAAATTTGACGTGTTATTTTGGCATTTTCGCACGATCTTACGAGATTGCGAACTTTATGACGTTCTCGGAATCTGCCGAAACCAAATTCTTGGCTCTTTTTGGGACCTCCATAAACCCACAACATTGATCTTTCAACTTTTTTTCAGAAAATTTGAAGTGTTATTTTGGCATTTTCGCACGATCTTACGAGATTGCAAACGTATCAATGTTCTCGGAATATGCCGAAACCAAATTCTTGGCTCTTTTTGGGACCTCCATACACCCACAACATTAATCTTTCAACTTTTTTTGAGAAAATTTGACTTGTTATTTTTCCATTTTCGCACGATCTTACGAGATTGCGAACTTTATGACGTTCTCGGAATCTGCCGAAACCAAATTCTTGGCTCTTTTTGGAACCTCCATACACCCACAACATTAATCTTTCAACTTTTTTTGAGAAAATTTGACTTGTTATTTTTGCATTTTCGCACGATCTTACGAGATTGCGAACTTTATGACGTTCTCGGAATCTGTCGAAACCAAATTCTTGGCTCTTTTTGGGACCTCCATACACCCACAACATTAAACTTTCAACTTTTTTTGAGAAAATTTGACGTGTTATTTTGGCATTTTCGCACGATCTTACGAGATTGCGAACTTTATGACGTTCTCGGAATCTACCGAAACCAAATTCTTGGCTCTTTTTGGGACCTCCATACACCCACAACATTAATCTTTCAACTTTTTTTGAGAAAATTTGACGTGTTATTTTGGCATTTTCGCACGATCTTACGAGATTGCGAACTTTATGACGTTCTCGGAATCTGCCGAAACCAAATTCTTGGCTCTTTTTGGGACCTCCATAAACCCACAACAATGATCTTTCAACTTTTTTTCAGAAAATTTGAAGTGTTATTTTGGCATTTTCGCACGATCTTACTAGATTGCGAACTTTATGACGTTCTCGGAATCTGCCGAAACCAAATTCTTGGCTCTTTTTGGGACCTCCATACACCCACAACATTAATCTTTCAACTTTTTTTGAGAAAATTTGACTTGTTATTTTGGCATTTTCGCACGATCTTACGAGATTGCGAACTTTATGACGTTCTCGGAATCTGCCGAAACCAAATTCTTGGCTCTTTTTGGGACCTCCATACACCCACAACATTAATCTTTCAACTTTTTTTGAGAAAATTTGACGTGTTATTTTGGCATTTTCGCACGATCTTACGAGATTGCGAACTTTATGACGTTCTCGGAATCTGCCGAAACCAAATTCTTGGCTCTTTTTGGGACCTCCATAAACCCACAACAATGATCATTCAACTTTTTTTCAGAAAATTTGAAGTGTTATTTTGGCATTTTCGCACGATCTTACTAGATTGCGAACTTTATGACGTTCTCGGAATCTGCCGAAACCAAATTCTTGGCTCTTTTTGGGACCTCCATACACCCACAACATTAATCTTTCAACTTTTTTTGAGAAAATTTGACTTGTTATTTTTGCATTTTCGCACGATCTTACGAGATTGCGAACTTTATGACGTTCTCGGAATCTGCCGAAACCAAATTCTTGGCTCTTTTTGGGACCTCCATAAACCCACAACAATGATCTTTCAACTTTTTTTCAGAAAATTTGAAGTGTTATTTTGGCATTTTCGCACGATCTTACTAGATTGCGAACTTTATGACGTTCTCGGAATCTGCCGAAACCAAATTCTTGGCTCTTTATGGGACCTCCATACACCCACAACATTAATCTTTCAACTTTTTTTGAGAAAATTTGACTTGTTATTTTTGCATTTTCGCACGATCTTACGAGATTGCGAACTTTATGACGTTCTCGGAATCTGCCGAAACCAAATTCTTGGCTCTTTTTGGGACCTCCATACACCCACAACAATGATCTTTCAACTTTTTTTCAGAAAATTTGAAGTGTTATTTTGGCATTTTCGCACGATCTTACTAGATTGCGAACTTTATGACGTTCTCGGAATCTGCCGAAACCAAATTCTTGGCTCTTTTTGGGACCTCCATACACCCACAACATTAATCTTTCAACTTTTTTTGAGAAAATTTGACTTGTTATTTTTGCATTTTCGCACGATCTTACTAGATTGCGAACTTTATGACGTTCTCGGAATCTGTCGAAACCAATTTCTTGGCTCTTTTTGGGACCCCCATACACCCACAACATTAAACTTTCAAATTTTTTTGAGAAAATTTGACGTGTTATTTTGGCATTTTCGCACGATCTTACGAGATTGCGAACTTTTTGACGTTCTCGGAATCTACCGAAACCAAATTCTTGGCTCTTTTTGGGACCTCCATACACCCACAACATTAATCTTTCAACTTTTTTTGAGAAAATTTGACGTGTTATTTTGGCATTTTCGCACGATCTTACGAGATTGCGAACTTTATGACGTTCTCGGAATCTGCCGAAACCAAATTCTTGGCTCTTTTTGGGACCTCCATACACCCACAACATTAATCTTTCAACTTTTTTTGAGAAAATTTGACTTGTTATTTTTGCATTTTCGCACGATCTTACGAGATTGCGAACTTTATGACGTTCTCGGAATCTGTCGAAACCAAATTCTTGGCTCTTTTTGGGACCTCCATACACCCACAACATTAAACTTTCAACTTTTTTTGAGAAAATTTGACGTGTTATTTTGGCATTTTCGCACGATCTTACGAGATTGCGAACTTTATGACGTTCTCGGAATCTACCGAAACCAAATTCTTGGCTCTTTTTGGGACCTCCATACACCCACAACATTAATCTTTCAACTTTTTTTGAGAAAATTTGACGTGTTATTTTGGTATTTTCGCACGATCTTACGAGATTGCGAACTTTATGACGTTCTCGGAATCTGCCGAAACCAAATTCTTGGCTCTTTTTGGGACCTCCATAAACCCACAACAATGATCTTTCAACTTTTTTTCAGAAAATTTGAAGTGTTATTTTGGCATTTTCGCACGATCTTACTAGATTGCGAACTTTATGACGTTCTCGGAATCTGCCGAAACCAAATTCTTGGCTCTTTTTGGGACCTCCATACACCCACAACATTAATCTTTCAACTTTTTTTGAGAAAATTTGACTTGTTATTTTTGCATTTTCGCACGATCTTACGAGATTGCGAACTTTATGACGTTCTCGGAATCTGCCGAAACCAAATTCTTGGCTCTTTTTGGGACCTCCATACACCCACAACAATGATCTTTCAACTTTTTTTCAGAAAATTTGAAGTGTTATTTTGGCATTTTCGCACGATCTTACTAGATTGCGAACTTTATGACGTTCTCGGAATCTGCCGAAACCAAATTCTTGGCTCTTTTTGGGACCTCCATACACCCACAACATTAATCTTTCAACTTTTTTTGAGAAAATTTGACTTGTTATTTTTGCAATTTCGCACGATCTTACTAGATTGCGAACTTTATGACGTTCTCGGAATCTGTCGAAACCAAATTCTTGGCTCTTTTTGGGACCCCCATACACCCACAACATTAAACTTTCAAATTTTTTTGAGAAAATTTGACGTGTTATTTTGGCATTTTCGCACGATCTTACGAGATTGCGAACTTTATGACGTTCTCGGAATCTACCGAAACCAAATTCTTGGCTCTTTTTGGGACCTCCATACACCCACAACATTAATCTTTCAACTTTTTTGGAGAAAATTTGACGTGTTATTTTGGCATTTTCGCACGATCTTACGAGATTGCGAACTTTATGACGTTCTCGGAATCTGCCGAAACCAAATTCTTGGCTCTTTTTGGGACCTCCATACACCCACAACATTAATCTTTCAACTTTTTTTGAGAAAATTTGACTTGTTATTTTTGCATTTTCGCACGATCTTACGAGATTGCGAACTTTATGACGTTCTCGGAATCTGCCGAAACCAAATTCTTGGCTCTTTTTGGGACCTCCATAAACCCACAACATTGATCTTTCAACTTTTTTTCAGAAAATTTGAAGTGTTATTTTGGCATTTTCGCACGATCTTACGAGATTGCGAACTTTATGACGTTCTCGGAATCTGCCGAAACCAAATTCTTGGCTCTTTTTGGGACCTCCATACACCCACAACATTAATCTTTCAACTTTTTTTGAGAAAATTTGACTTGTTATTTTGGCATTTTCGCACGATCTTACGAGATTGCGAACTTTATGACGTTCTCGGAATCTGCCGAAACCAAATTCTTGGCTCTTTTTGGGACCTCCATACACCCACAACATTAATCTTTCAACTTTTTTTGAGAAAATTTGACGTGTTATTTTGGCATTTTCGCACGATCTTACGAGATTGCGAACTTTATGACGTTCTCGGAATCTGCCGAAACCAAATTCTTGGCTCTTTTTGGGACCTCCATAAACCCACAACAATGATCATTCAACTTTTTTTCAGAAAATTTGAAGTGTTATTTTGGCATTTTCGCACGATCTTACTAGATTGCGAACTTTATGACGTTCTCGGAATCTGCCGAAACCAAATTCTTGGCTCTTTTTGGGACCTCCATACACCCACAACATTAATCTTTCAACTTTTTTTGAGAAAATTTGACTTGTTATTTTTGCATTTTCGCACGATCTTACGAGATTGCGAACTTTATGACGTTCTCGGAATCTGCCGAAACCAAATTCTTGGCTCTTTTTGGGACCTCCATAAACCCACAACAATGATCTGTCAACTTTTTTTCAGAAAATTTGAAGTGTTATTTTGGCATTTTCGCACGATCTTACTAGATTGCGAACTTTATGACGTTCTCGGAATCTGCCGAAACCAAATTCTTGGCTCTTTATGGGACCTCCATACACCCACAACATTAATCTTTCAACTTTTTTTGAGAAAATTTGACTTGTTATTTTTGCATTTTCGCACGATCTTACGAGATTGCGAACTTTATGACGTTCTCGGAATCTGCCGAAACCAAATTCTTGGCTCTTTTTGGGACCTCCATACACCCACAACAATGATCTTTCAACTTTTTTTCAGAAAATTTGAAGTGTTATTTTGGCATTTTCGCACGATCTTACTAGATTGCGAACTTTATGACGTTCTCGGAATCTGCCGAAACCAAATTCTTGGCTCTTTTTGGGACCTCCATACACCCACAACATTAATCTTTCAACTTTTTTTGAGAAAATTTGACTTGTTATTTTTGCATTTTCGCACGATCTTACTAGATTGCGAACTTTATGACGTTCTCGGAATCTGTCGAAACCAATTTCTTGGCTCTTTTTGGGACCCCCATACACCCACAACATTAAACTTTCAAATTTTTTTGAGAAAATTTGACGTGTTATTTTGGCATTTTCGCACGATCTTACGAGATTGCGAACTTTTTGACGTTCTCGGAATCTACCGAAACCAAATTCTTGGCTCTTTTTGGGACCTCCATACACCCACAACATTAATCTTTCAACTTTTTTTGAGAAAATTTGACGTGTTATTTTGGCATTTTCGCACGATCTTACGAGATTGCGAACTTTATGACGTTCTCGGAATCTGCCGAAACCAAATTCTTGGCTCTTTTTGGGACCTCCATACACCCACAACATTAATCTTTCAACTTTTTTTGAGAAAATTTGACTTGTTATTTTTGCATTTTCGCACGATCTTACGAGATTGCGAACTTTATGACGTTCTCGGAATCTGTCGAAACCAAATTCTTGGCTCTTTTTGGGACCTCCATACACCCACAACATTAAACTTTCAACTTTTTTTGAGAAAATTTGACGTGTTATTTTGGCATTTTCGCACGATCTTACGAGATTGCGAACTTTATGACGTTCTCGGAATCTACCGAAACCAAATTCTTGGCTCTTTTTGGGACCTCCATACACCCACAACATTAATCTTTCAACTTTTTTTGAGAAAATTTGACGTGTTATTTTGGTATTTTCGCACGATCTTACGAGATTGCGAACTTTATGACGTTCTCGGAATCTGCCGAAACCAAATTCTTGGCTCTTTTTGGGACCTCCATAAACCCACAACAATGATCTTTCAACTTTTTTTCAGAAAATTTGAAGTGTTATTTTGGCATTTTCGCACGATCTTACTAGATTGCGAACTTTATGACGTTCTCGGAATCTGCCGAAACCAAATTCTTGGCTCTTTTTGGGACCTCCATACACCCACAACATTAATCTTTCAACTTTTTTTGAGAAAATTTGACTTGTTATTTTTGCATTTTCGCACGATCTTACGAGATTGCGAACTTTATGACGTTCTCGGAATCTGCCGAAACCAAATTCTTGGCTCTTTTTGGGACCTCCATACACCCACAACAATGATCTTTCAACTTTTTTTCAGAAAATTTGAAGTGTTATTTTGGCATTTTCGCACGATCTTACTAGATTGCGAACTTTATGACGTTCTCGGAATCTGCCGAAACCAAATTCTTGGCTCTTTTTGGGACCTCCATACACCCACAACATTAATCTTTCAACTTTTTTTGAGAAAATTTGACTTGTTATTTTTGCAATTTCGCACGATCTTACTAGATTGCGAACTTTATGACGTTCTCGGAATCTGTCGAAACCAAATTCTTGGCTCTTTTTGGGACCCCCATACACCCACAACATTAAACTTTCAAATTTTTTTGAGAAAATTTGACGTGTTATTTTGGCATTTTCGCACGATCTTACGAGATTGCGAACTTTATGACGTTCTCGGAATCTACCGAAACCAAATTCTTGGCTCTTTTTGGGACCTCCATACACCCACAACATTAATCTTTCAACTTTTTTTGAGAAAATTTGACGTGTTATTTTGGCATTTTCGCACGATCTTACGAGATTGCGAACTTTATGACGTTCTCGGAATCTGCCGAAACCAAATTCTTGGCTCTTTTTGGGACCTCCATACACCCACAACATTAATCTTTCAACTTTTTTTGAGAAAATTTGACTTGTTATTTTTGCATTTTCGCACGATCTTACGAGATTGCGAACTTTATGACGTTCTCGGAATCTGCCGAAACCAAATTCTTGGCTCTTTTTGGGACCTCCATAAACCCACAACATTGATCTTTCAACTTTTTTTCAGAAAATTTGAAGTGTTATTTTGGCATTTTCGCACGATCTTACGAGATTGCGAACGTATCAATGTTCTCGGAATATGCCGAAACCAAATTCTTGGCTCTTTTTGGGACTTCCATACACCCACAACATTAATCTTTCAACTTTTTTTGAGAAAATTTGACTTGTTGTTTTTGCATTTTCACACGATCTTACTAGATTGCGAACTTTATAACGTTCTCGGAATCTGCCGAAACCAAATTCTTGGCTCTTTTTGGGACCTCCATACACCCACAACATTAATCTTTCAACTTTTTTTGAGAAAATTTGACTTGTTATTTTTGCATTTTCGCACGATCTTACTAGATTGCGAACTTTATGACGTTCTCGGAATCTGCCGAAACCAAATTCTTGGCTCTTTTTGGGACCTCCATACACCCAAAACATTAATCTTTCAACTTTTTTTGAGAAAATTTGACGTGTTATTTTGGCATTTTCGCACGATCTTACGAGATTGCGAACTTTATGACGTTCTCGGAATCTACCGAAACCAAATTCTTGGCTCTTTTTGGGACCTCCATACACCCACAACATTAATCTTTCAACTTTTTTTGAGAAAATTTGACTTGTTATTTTTGCATTTTCGCACGATCTTACGAGATTGCGAACTTTATGACGTTCTCGGAATCTGTCGAAACCAAATTCTTGGCTCTTTTTGGGACCTCCATACACCCACAACATTAATCTTTCAACTTTTTTTGAGAAAATTTGACTTGTTGTTTTTGCATTTTCACACGATCTTACTAGATTGCGAACTTTATAACGTTCTCGGAATCTGCCGAAACCAAATTCTTGGCTCTTTTTGGGACCTCCATACACCCACAACATTAATCTTTCAACTTTTTTTGAGAAAATTTGACTTGTTATTTTTGCATTTTCGCACGATCTTACGAGATTGCGAACTTTATGACGTTCTCGGAATCTGCCGAAACCAAATTCTTGGCTCTTTTTGGGACCTCCATACACCCACAACATTAATCTTTCAACTTTTTTTGAGAAAATTTGACTTGTTATTTTTGCATTTTCGCACGATCTTACGAGATTGCGAACTTTATGACGTTCTCGGAATCTGCCGAAACCAAATTCTTGGCTCTTTTTGGGACCTCCATACACCCACAACATTAATCTTTCAACTTTTTTTGAGAAAATTTGACTTGTTATTTTTGCATTTTCGCACGATCTTACGAGATTGCGAACTTTATGACGTTCTCGGAATATGCCGAAACCAAATTCTTGGCTCTTTTTGGGACCTCCATACACCCACAACATTAATCTTTCAACTTTTTTTGAGAAAATTTGACTTGTTGTTTTTGCATTTTCACACGATCTTACTAGATTGCGAACTTTATGACGTTCTCGGAATCTGCCGAAACCAAATTCTTGGCTCTTTTTGGGACCTCCATACACCCACAACATTAATCTTTCAACTTTTTTTGAGAAAATTTGACTTGTTATTTTTGCATTTTCGCACGATCTTACTAGATTGCGAACTTTATGACGTTCTCGGAATCTGCCGAAACCAAATTCTTGGCTCTTTTTGGGACCTCCATACACCCAAAACATTAATCTTTCAACTTTTTTTGAGAAAATTTGACGTGTTATTTTGGCATTTTCGCACGATCTTACGAGATTGCGAACTTTATGACGTTTTCGGAATCTGCCGAAACCAAATTCTTGGCTCTTTTTGGGACCTCCATACACCCACAACATTAATCTTTCAACTTTTTTTGAGAAAATTTGACTTGTTATTTTTGCATTTTCGCACGATCTTACGAGATTGCGAACTTTATGACGTTCTCGGAATCTGTCGAAACCAAATTCTTGGCTCTTTTTGGGACCTCCATACACCCACAACATTAATCTTTCAACTTTTTTTGAGAAAATTTGACTTGTTATTTTTGCATTTTCGCACGATCTTACGAGATTGCGAACTTTATGACGTTCTCGGAATCTGAAGAAACCAAATTCTTGGCTCTTTTTGGGACCTCCATACACCCACAACATTAATCTTTCAACTTTTTTTGAGAAAATTTGACGTGTTATTTTGGCATTTTCGCACGATCTTACGAGATTGCGAACTTTATGACGTTCTCGGAATCTGCCGAAACCAAATTCTTGGCTCTTTTTGGGACCTCCATACACCCACAACATTAATCTTTCAACTTTTTTTGAGAAAATTTGACTTGTTATTTTTGCATTTTCGCACGATCTTACGAGATTGCGAACTTTATGACGTTCTCGGAATCTGCCGAAACCAAATTCTTGGCTCTTTTTGGGACCTCCATACACCCACAACATTAATCTTTCAACTTTTTTTGAGAAAAATTGACTTGTTATTTTTGCATTTTCGCACGATCTTACGAGATTGCGAACTTTATGACGTTCTCGGAATCTGCCGAAACCAAATTCTTGGCTCTTTTTGGGACCTCCATAAACCCACAACATTGATCTTTCAACTTTTTTTCAGAAAATTTGAAGTGTTATTTTGGCATTTTCGCACGATCTTACGAGATTGCAAACGTATCAATGTTCTCGGAATATGCCGAAACCAAATTCTTGGCTCTTTTTGGGACCTCCATACACCCACAACATTAATCTTTCAACTTTTTTTGAGAAAATTTGACTTGTTGTTTTTGCATTTTCACACAATCTTACTAGATTGCGAACTTTATGACGTTCTCGGAATCTGCCGAAACCAAATTCTTGGCTCTTTTTGGGACCTCCATACACCCACAACATTAATCTTTCAACTTTTTTTGAGAAAATTTGATGTGTTATTTTGGCATTTTCGCACGATCTTACGAGATTGCGAACGTATCAACGTTCTCGGAATCTGCCGAAACCAAATTCTTGGCTCTTTTTGGGACCTCCATACACACACAACATTAATCTTTCAACTTTTTTTGAGAAAATTTGACGTGTTATTTTGGCATTTTCGCACGATCTTACGAGATTGCGAACTTTATGACGTTCTCGGAATCTGCCGAAACCAAATTCTTGGCTCTTTTTGGGACCTCCATACACCCACAACATTAATCTTTCCACTTTTTTTGAGAAAATTTGACGTGTTATTTTGGCATTTTCGCACTATCTTACGAGATTGCGAACTTTATGACGTTCTCGGAATCTGCCGAAACCAAATTCTTGGCTCTTTTTGGGACCTCCATACACCCACAACATTAATCTTTCAACTTTTTTTGAGAAAATTTGATGTGTTATTTTGGCATTTTCGCACGATCTTACGAGATTGCGAACGTATCAACGTTCTCGGAATCTGCCGAAACCAAATTCTTGGCTCTTTTTGGGACCTCCATACACACACAACATTAATCTTTCAACTTTTTTTGAGAAAATTTGACGTGTTATTTTGGCATTTTCGCACGATCTTACGAGATTGCGAACTTTATGACGTTCTCGGAATCTGCCGAAACCAAATTCTTGGCTCTTTTTGGGACCTCCATACACCCACAACATTAATCTTTCAACTTTTTTTGAGAAAATTTGACGTGTTATTTTGGCATTTTCGCACGATCTTACGAGATTGCGAACTTTATGACGTTCTCGGAATCTGCCGAAACCAAATTCTTGGCTCTTTTTGGGACCTCCATACACCCACAACATTAATCTTTCAACTTTTTTTGAGAAAATTTGACTTGTTATTTTTGCATTTTCGCACGATCTTACGAGATTGCGAACTTTATGACGTTCTCGGAATCTGCCGAAACCAAATTCTTGGCTCTTTTTGGGACCTCCATACACCCACAACATTAATCTTTCAACTTTTTTTGAGAAAATTTGACTTGTTATTTTTGCATTTTCGCACGATCTTACGAGATTGCGAACTTTATGACGTTCTCGGAATCTGTCGAAACCAAATTCTTGGCTCTTTTTGGGACCTCCATACACCCACAACATTAAACTTTCAACTTTTTTTGAGAAAATTTGACGTGTTATTTTGGCATTTTCGCACGATCTTACGAGATTGCGAACTTTATGACGTTCTCGGAATCTGCCGAAACCAAATTCTTGGCTCTTTTTGGGACCTCCATAAACCCACAACATTGATCTTTCAACTTTTTTTAAGAAAATTTGAAGTGTTATTTTGGCATTTTCGCACGATCTTACTAGATTGCGAACTTTATGACGTTCTCGGAATCTGCCGAAACCAAATTCTTGGCTCTTTTTGGGACCTCCATACACCCACAACATTAATCTTTCAACTTTTTTTGAGAAAATTTGACGTGTTATTTTGGCATTTTCGCACGATCTTACGAGATTGCGAACTTTATGACGTTCTCGGAATCTGCCGAAACCAAATTCTTGGCTCTTTTTGGGACCTCCATAAACCCACAACAATGATCTTTCAACTTTTTTTCAGAAAATTTGAAGTGTTATTTTGGCATTTTCGCACGATATTACTAGATTGCGAACTTTATGACGTTCTCGGAATCTGCCGAAACCAAATTCTTGGCTCTTTTTGGGACCTCCATACACCCACAACATTAATCTTTCCACTTTTTTTGAGAAAATTTGACGTGTTATTTTGGCATTTTCGCACTATCTTACGAGATTGCGAACTTTATGACGTTCTCGGAATCTGCCGAAACCAAATTCTTGGCTCTTTTTGGGACCTCCATACACCCACAACATTAATCTTTCAACTTTTTTTGAGAAAATTTGACTTGTTATTTTTGCATTTTCGCACGATCTTACGAGATTGCGAACTTTATGACGTTCTCGGAATCTGCCGAAACCAAATTATTGGCTCTTTTTGGGACCTCCATACACCCACAACATTAATCTTTCAACTTTTTTTGAGAAAATTTGACTTGTTATTTTTGCATTTTCGCACAATCTTACGAGATTGCGAACGTATCAATGTTCTCGGAATATGCCGAAACCAAATTCTTGGCTCTTTTTGGGACCTCCATACACCCACAACATTAATCTTTCAACTTTTTTTGAGAAAATTTGACTTGTTGTTTTTGCATTTTCACACGATCTTACTAGATTGCGAACTTTATGACGTTCTCGGAATCTGCCGAAACCAAATTCTTGGCTCTTTTTGGGACCTCCATACACCCACAACATTAATCTTTCAACTTTTTTTGAGAAAATTTGACTTGTTATTTTTGCATTTTCGCACGATCTTACTAGATTGCGAACTTTATGACGTTCTCGAAATCTGCCGAAACCAAATTCTTGGCTCTTTTTGGGACCTCCATACACCCACAACATTAATCTTTCAACTTTTTTTGAGAAAATTTGTCGTGTTATTTTGGCATTTTCGCACGATCTTACGAGATTGCGAACTTTATGACGTTTTCGGAATCTGCCGAAACCAAATTCTTGGCTCTTTTTGGGACCTCCATACACCCACAACATTAATCTTTCAACTTTTTTTGAGAAAATTTGACTTGTTATTTTTGCATTTTCGCACGATCTTACGAGATTGCGAACTTTATGACGTTCTCGGAATCTGTCGAAACCAAATTCTTGGCTCTTTTTGGGACCTCCATACACCCACAACATTAATCTTTCAACTTTTTTTGAGAAAATTTGACGTGTTATTTTGGCATTTTCGCACGATCTTACGAGATTGCGAACTTTATGACGTTCTCGGAATCTGCCGAAACCAAATTCTTGGCTCTTTTTGGGACCTCCATAAACCCACAACAATGATCTTTCAACTTTTTTTCAGAAAATTTGAAGTGTTATTTTGGCATTTTCGCACGATCTTACTAGATTGCGAACTTTATGACGTTCTCGGAATCTGCCGAAACCAAATTCTTGGCTCTTTTTGGGACCTCCATACACCCACAACATTAATCTTTCAACTTTTTTTGAGAAAATTTGACTTGTTATTTTTGCATTTTCGCACGATCTTACGAGATTGCGAACTTTATGACGTTCTCGGAATCTGAAGAAACCAAATTCTTGGCTCTTTTTGGGACCTCCATACACCCACAACATTAATCTTTCAACTTTTTTTGAGAAAATTTGACGTGTTATTTTGGCATTTTCGCACGATCTTACGAGATTGCGAACTTTATGACGTTCTCGGAATCTGCCGAAACCAAATTCTTGGCTCTTTTTGGGACCTCCATACACCCACAACATTAATCTTTCAACTTTTTTTGAGAAAATTTTACGTGTTATTTTGGCATTTTCGCACGATCTTACGAGCTTGCGAACTTTATGACGTTCTTCGAATCTGCCGAAACCAAATTCTTGGCTCTTTTTGGGACCTCCATACACCCACAACATTAATCTTTCAACTTTTTTTGAGAAAATTTGACTTGTTATTTGTGCATTTTCGCACGATCTTACGAGATTGCGAACTTTATGACGTTCTCGGAATCTGCCGAAACCAAATTCTTGGCTATTTTTGGGACCTCCATACACCCACAACATTAATCTTTCAACTTTTTTTGAGTAAATTTGACGTGTTATTTTGGCATTTTCGCACGATCTTACGAGATTGCGAACTTTATGACGTTCTCGGAATCTGCCGAAACCAAATTCTTGGCTCTTTTTGGGACCTCCATACACCCACAACATTAATCTTTCAACTTTTTTTGAGAAAATTTTACGTGTTATTTTGGCATTTTCGCACGATCTTACGAGCTTGCGAACTTTATGACGTTCTTCGAATCTGCCGAAACCAAATTCTTGGCTCTTTTTGGGACCTCCATACACCCACAACATTAATCTTTCAACTTTTTTTGAGAAAATTTGACTTGTTATTTGTGCATTTTCGCACGATCTTACGAGATTGCGAACTTTATGACGTTCTCGGAATCTGCCGAAACCAAATTCTTGGCTATTTTTGGGACCTCCATACACCCACAACATTAATCTTTCAACTTTTTTTGAGAAAATTTGACGTGTTATTTTGGCATTTTCGCACGATCTTACGAGATTGCGAACTTTATGACGTTCTCGGAATCTGCCGAAACCAAATTCTTGGCTCTTTTTGGGACCTCCATACACCCACAACATTAATCTTTCAACTTTTTTTGAGAAAATTTTACGTGTTATTTTGGCATTTTCGCACGATCTTACGAGATTGCGAACTTTATGACGTTCTCGGAATCTGCCGAAACCAAATTCTGGGCTCTTTTTGGGACCTCCATACACCCACAACATTAATCTTTCAACTTTTTTTGAGAAAATTTGACGTGTTATTTTGGCATTTTCGCACGATCTTACGAGATTGCGAACTTTATGACGTTCTCGGAATCTGCCGAAACCAAATTCTTGGCTCTTTTTGGGACCTCCATACACCCACAACATTAATCTTTCAACTTTTTTTGAGAAAATTTTACGTGTTATTTTGGCATTTTCGCACGATCTTACGAGATTGCGAACTTTATGACGTTCTCGGAATCTGCCGAAACCAAATTCTGGGCTCTTTTTGGGACCTCCATACACCCACAACATTAATCTTTCAACTTTTTTTGAGAAAATTTTACGTGTTATTTTGGCATTTTCGCACGATCTTACGAGATTGCGAACTTTATGACGTTCTCGGAATCTGCCGCAACCAAATTCTTGGCTCTTTTTGGGACCTCCATACACCCACAACATTAATCTTTCAACTTTTTTTGAGAAAATTTGACTTGTTATTTTTGCATTTTCGCACGATCTTACGAGATTGCGAACTTTATGACGTTCTCGGAATCTGCCGAAACCAAATTCTTGGCTCTTTTTGGGACCTCCATACACCCGCAACATTAATCTTTCAACTTTTTTTGAGAAAAATTGACTTGTTATTTTTGCATTTTCGCACGATCTTACGAGATTGCGAACTTTATGACGTTCTCGGAATCTGCCGAAACCAAATTCTTGGCTCTTTTTGGGACCTCCATAAACCCACAACATTGATCTTTCAACTTTTTTTCAGAAAATTTGAAGTGTTATTTTGGCATTTTCGCACGATCTTACGAGATTGCAAACGTATCAATGTTCTCGGAATATGCCGAAACCAAATTCTTGGCTCTTTTTGGGACCTCCATACACCCACAACATTAATCTTTCAACTTTTTTTGAGAAAATTTGATGTGTTATTTTGGCATTTTCGCACGATCTTACGAGATTGCGAACTTTATGACGTTCTCGGAATCTGCCGAAACCAAATTCTTGGCTCTTTTTGGGACCTCCATACACCCACAACATTAATCTTTCAACTTTTTTTGAGAAAATTTGACGTGTTATTTTGGCATTTTCGCACGATCTTACGAGATTGCGAACTTTATGACGTTCTCGGAATCTGCCGAAACCAAATTCTTGGCTCTTTTTGGGACCTCCATACACCCACAACATTAATCTTTCAACTTTTTTTGAGAAAATTTTACGTGTTATTTTGGCATTTTCGCACGATCTTACGAGATTGCGAACTTTATGACGTTCTCGGAATCTGCCGAAACCAAATTCTGGGCTCTTTTTGGGACCTCCATACACCCACAACATTAATCTTTCAACTTTTTTTGAGAAAATTTGACGTGTTATTTTGGCATTTTCGCACGATCTTACGAGATTGCGAACTTTATGACGTTCTCGGAATCTGCCGAAACCAAATTCTTGGCTCTTTTTGGGACCTCCATACACCCACAACATTAATCTTTCAACTTTTTTTGAGAAAATTTTACGTGTTATTTTGGCATTTTCGCACGATCTTACGAGATTGCGAACTTTATGACGTTCTCGGAATCTGCCGAAACCAAATTCTGGGCTCTTTTTGGGACCTCCATACACCCACAACATTAATCTTTCAACTTTTTTTGAGAAAATTTTACGTGTTATTTTGGCATTTTCGCACGATCTTACGAGATTGCGAACTTTATGACGTTCTCGGAATCTGCCGCAACCAAATTCTTGGCTCTTTTTGGGACCTCCATACACCCACAACATTAATCTTTCAACTTTTTTTGAGAAAATTTGACTTGTTATTTTTGCATTTTCGCACGATCTTACGAGATTGCGAACTTTATGACGTTCTCGGAATCTGCCGAAACCAAATTCTTGGCTCTTTTTGGGACCTCCATACACCCGCAACATTAATCTTTCAACTTTTTTTGAGAAAAATTGACTTGTTATTTTTGCATTTTCGCACGATCTTACGAGATTGCGAACTTTATGACGTTCTCGGAATCTGCCGAAACCAAATTCTTGGCTCTTTTTGGGACCTCCATAAACCCACAACATTGATCTTTCAACTTTTTTTCAGAAAATTTGAAGTGTTATTTTGGCATTTTCGCACGATCTTACGAGATTGCAAACGTATCAATGTTCTCGGAATATGCCGAAACCAAATTCTTGGCTCTTTTTGGGACCTCCATACACCCACAACATTAATCTTTCAACTTTTTTTGAGAAAATTTGATGTGTTATTTTGGCATTTTCGCACGATCTTACGAGATTGCGAACTTTATGACGTTCTCGGAATCTGCCGAAACCAAATTCTTGGCTCTTTTTGGGACCTCCATACACCCACAACATTAATCTTTCAACTTTTTTTGAGAAAATTTGACGTGTTATTTTGGCATTTTCGCACGATCTTACGAGATTGCGAACTTTATGACGTTCTCGGAATCTGCCGAAACCAAATTCTTGGCTCTTTTTGGGACCTCCATACACCCACAACATTAATCTTTCCACTTTTTTTGAGAAAATTTGACGTGTTATTTTGGCATTTTCGCACTATCTTACGAGATTGCGAACTTTATGACGTTCTCGGAATCTGCCGAAACCAAATTCTTGGCTCTTTTTGGGACCACCATACACCCACAACATTAATCTTTCAACTTTTTTTGAGAAAATTTGATGTGTTATTTTGGCATTTTCGCACGATCTTACGAGATTGCGAACGTATCAACGTTCTCTGAATCTGCCGAAACCAAATTCTTGGCTCTTTTTGGGACCTCCATACACACACAACATTAATCTTTCAACTTTTTTTGAGAAAATTTTACGTGTTATTTTGGCATTTTCGCACGATCTTACGAGCTTGCGAACTTTATGACGTTCTTCGAATCTGCCGAAACCAAATTCTTGGCTCTTTTTGGGACCTCCATACACCCACAACATTAATCTTTCAACTTTTTTTGAGAAAATTTGACTTGTTATTTGTGCATTTTCGCACGATCTTACGAGATTGCGAACTTTATGACGTTCTCGGAATCTGCCGAAACCAAATTCTTGGCTCTTTTTGGGACCTCCATACACCCACAACATTAATCTTTCAACTTTTTTTGAGAAAATTTGACTTGTTGTTTTTGCATTTTCACACGATCTTACTAGATTGCGAACTTTATGACGTTCTCGGAATCTGCCGAAACCAAATTCTTGGCTCTTTTTGGGACCTCCATACACCCACAACATTAATCTTTCAACTTTTTTTGAGAAAAATTGACTTGTTATTTTTGCATTTTCGCACGATCTTACGAGATTGCGAACTTTATGACGTTCTCGGAATATGCCGAAACCAAATTCTTGGCTCTTTTTGGGACCTCCATAAACCCACAACATTAATCTTTCAACTTTTTTTGAGAAAATTTGACTTGTTGATTTTGCATTTTCACACGATCTTACTAGATTGCGAACTTTATGACGTTCTCGGAATCTGCCGAAACCAAATTCTTGGCTCTTTTTGGGACCTCCATACACCCACAACATTAATCTTTCAACTTTTTTTGAGAAAATTTGACGTGTTATTTTGGCATTTTCGCACGATCTTACGAGATTGCGAACTTTATGACGTTCTCGGAATCTGCCGAAACCAAATTCTTGGCTCTTTTTGGGACCTCCATACACCCACAACATTAATCTTTCAACTTTTTTTGAGAAAATTTTACGTGTTATTTTGGCATTTTCGCACGATCTTACGAGCTTGCGAACTTTATGACGTTCTTCGAATCTGCCGAAACCAAATTCTTGGCTCTTTTTGGGACCTCCATACACCCACAACATTAATCTTTCAACTTTTTTGGAGAAAATTTGACTTGTTATTTGTGCATTTTCGCACGATCTTACGAGATTGCGAACTTTATGACGTTCTCGGAATCTGCCGAAACCAAATTCTTGGCTATTTTTGGGACCTCCATACACCCACAACATTAATCTTTCAACTTTTTTTGAGAAAATTTGACGTGTTATTTTGGCATTTTCGCACGATCTTACGAGATTGCGAACTTTATGACGTTCTCGGAATCTGCCGAAACCAAATTCTTGGCTCTTTTTGGGACCTCCATACACCCACAACATTAATCTTTCAACTTTTTTTGAGAAAATTTGACTTGTTATTTGTGCATTTTCGCACGATCTTACGAGATTGCGAACTTTATGACGTTCTCGGAATCTGCCGAAACCAAATTCTTGGCTCTTTTTGGGACCTCCATACACCCACAACATTAATCTTTCCACTTTTTTTGAGAAAATTTGACGTGTTATTTTGGCATTTTCGCACTATCTTACGAGATTGCGAACTTTATGACGTTCTCGGAATCTGCCGAAACCAAATTCTTGGCTCTTTTTGGGACCTCCATACACCCACAACATTAATCTTTCAACTTTTTTTGAGAAAATTTGACTTGTTATTTTTGCATTTTCGCACGATCTTACGAGATTGCGAACTTTATGACGTTCTCGGAATCTGCCGAAACCAAATTCTTGGCTCTTTTTGGGACCTCCATACACCCACAACATTAATCTTTCAACTTTTTTTGAGAAAAATTGACTTGTTATTTTTGCATTTTCGCACGATCTTACGAGATTGCGAACTTTATGACGTTCTCGGAATATGCCGAAACCAAATTCTTGGCTCTTTTTGGGACCTCCATAAACCCACAACATTAATCTTTCAACTTTTTTTGAGAAAATTTGACTTGTTGTTTTTGCATTTTCACACGATCTTACTAGATTGCGAACTTTATGACGTTCTCGGAATCTGCCGAAACCAAATTCTTGGCTCTTTTTGGGACCTCCATACACCCACAACATTAATCTTTCAACTTTTTTTGAGAAAATTTGACGTGTTATTTTGGCATTTTCGCACGATCTTACGAGATTGCGAACTTTATGACGTTCTCGGAATCTGCCGAAACCAAATTCTTGGCTCTTTTTGGGACCTCCATACACCCACAACATTAATCTTTCAACTTTTTTTGAGAAAAATTGACTTGTTATTTTTGCATTTTCGCACGATCTTACGAGATTGCGAACTTTATGACGTTCTCGGAATATGCCGAAACCAAATTCTTGGCTCTTTTTGGGACCTCCATAAACCCACAACATTAATCTTTCAACTTTTTTTGAGAAAATTTGACTTGTTGTTTTTGCATTTTCACACGATCTTACTAGATTGCGAACTTTATGACGTTCTCGGAATCTGCCGAAACCAAATTCTTGGCTCTTTTTGGGACCTCCATACACCCACAACATTAATCTTTCAACTTTTTTTGAGAAAATTTGACGTGTTATTTTGGCATTTTCGCACGATCTTACGAGATTGCGAACTTTATGACGTTCTCGGAATCTGCCGAAACCAAATTCTTGGCTCTTTTTGGGACCTCCATACACCCACAACATTAATCTTTCAACTTTTTTTGAGAAAATTTTACGTGTTATTTTGGCATTTTCGCACGATCTTACGAGCTTGCGAACTTTATGACGTTCTTCGAATCTGCCGAAACCAAATTCTTGGCTCTTTTTGGGACCTCCATACACCCACAACATTAATCTTTCAACTTTTTTGGAGAAAATTTGACTTGTTATTTGTGCATTTTCGCACGATCTTACGAGATTGCGAACTTTATGACGTTCTCGGAATCTGCCGAAACCAAATTCTTGGCTATTTTTGGGACCTCCATACACCCACAACATTAATCTTTCAACTTTTTTTGAGAAAATTTGACTTGTTATTTTTGCATTTTCGCACTATCTTACGAGATTGCGAACTTTATGACGTTCTCGGAATCTGCCGAAACCAAATTCTTGGCTCTTTTTGGGACCTCCATACACCCACAACAATGATCTTTCAACTTTTTTTCAGAAAATTTGAAGTGTTATTTTGGCATTTTCGCACGATCTTACTAGATTGCGAACTTTATGACGTTCTCGGAATCTGCCGAAACCAAATTCTTGGCTCTTTTTGGGACCTCCATACACCCACAACATTAATCTTTCAACTTTTTTTGAGAAAAATTGACTTGTTATTTTTGCATTTTCGCACGATCTTACGAGATTGCGAACTTTATGACGTTCTCGGAATATGCCGAAACCAAATTCTTGGCTCTTTTTGGGACCTCCATAAACCCACAACATTAATCTTTCAACTTTTTTTGAGAAAATTTGACTTGTTGTTTTTGCATTTTCACACGATCTTACTAGATTGCGAACTTTATGACGTTCTCGGAATCTGCCGAAACCAAATTCTTGGCTCTTTTTGGGACCTCCATACACCCACAACATTAATCTTTCAACTTTTTTTGAGAAAATTTGACGTGTTATTTTGGCATTTTCGCACGATCTTACGAGATTGCGAACTTTATGACGTTCTCGGAATCTGCCGAAACCAAATTCTTGGCTCTTTTTGGGACCTCCATACACCCACAACATTAATCTTTCAACTTTTTTTGAGAAAATTTTACGTGTTATTTTGGCATTTTCGCACGATCTTACGAGCTTGCGAACTTTATGACGTTCTTCGAATCTGCCGAAACCAAATTCTTGGCTCTTTTTGGGACCTCCATACACCCACAACATTAATCTTTCAACTTTTTTGGAGAAAATTTGACTTGTTATTTGTGCATTTTCGCACGATCTTACGAGATTGCGAACTTTATGACGTTCTCGGAATCTGCCGAAACCAAATTCTTGGCTATTTTTGGGACCTCCATACACCCACAACATTAATCTTTCAACTTTTTTTGAGAAAATTTGACGTGTTATTTTGGCATTTTCGCACGATCTTACGAGATTGCGAACTTTATGACGTTCTCGGAATCTGCCGAAACCAAATTCTTGGCTCTTTTTGGGACCTCCATACACCCACAACATTAATCTTTCAACTTTTTTTGAGAAAATTTGACTTGTTATTTGTGCATTTTCGCACGATCTTACGAGATTGCGAACTTTATGACGTTCTCGGAATCTGCCGAAACCAAATTCTTGGCTCTTTTTGGGACCTCCATACACCCACAACATTAATCTTTCAACTTTTTTTGAGAAAAATTGACTTGTTATTTTTGCATTTTCGCACGATCTTACGAGATTGCGAACTTTATGACGTTCTCGGAATATGCCGAAACCAAATTCTTGGCTCTTTTTGGGACCTCCATAAACCCACAACATTAATCTTTCAACTTTTTTTGAGAAAATTTGACTTGTTGTTTTTGCATTTTCACACGATCTTACTAGATTGCGAACTTTATGACGTTCTCGGAATCTGCCGAAACCAAATTCTTGGCTCTTTTTGGGACCTCCATACACCCACAACATTAATCTTTCAACTTTTTTTGAGAAAATTTGACGTGTTATTTTGGCATTTTCGCACGATCTTACGAGATTGCGAACTTTATGACGTTCTCGGAATCTGCCGAAACCAAATTCTTGGCTCTTTTTGGGACCTCCATACACCCACAACATTAATCTTTCAACTTTTTTTGAGAAAATTTTACGTGTTATTTTGGCATTTTCGCACGATCTTACGAGCTTGCGAACTTTATGACGTTCTTCGAATCTGCCGAAACCAAATTCTTGGCTCTTTTTGGGACCTCCATACACCCACAACATTAATCTTTCAACTTTTTTTGAGAAAATTTGACGTGTTATTTTGGCATTTTCGCACGATCTTACGAGATTGCGAACTTTATGACGTTCTCGGAATCTGCCGAAACCAAATTCTTGGCTCTTTTTGGGACCTCCATACACCCACAACATTAATCTTTCAACTTTTTTTGAGAAAATTTGACTTGTTATTTTTGCATTTTCGCACGATCTTACGAGATTGCGAACTTTATGACGTTCTCGGAATCTGCCGAAACCAAATTCTTGGCTCTTTTTGGGACCTCCATACACCCACAACATTAATCTTTCAACTTTTTTTGAGAAAAATTGACTTGTTATTTTTGCATTTTCGCACGATCTTACGAGATTGCGAACTTTATGACGTTCTCGGAATATGCCGAAACCAAATTCTTGGCTCTTTTTGGGACCTCCATAAACCCACAACATTAATCTTTCAACTTTTTTTGAGAAAATTTGACTTGTTGTTTTTGCATTTTCACACGATCTTACTAGATTGCGAACTTTATGACGTTCTCGGAATCTGCCGAAACCAAATTCTTGGCTCTTTTTGGGACCTCCATACACCCACAACATTAATCTTTCAACTTTTTTTGAGAAAATTTGACGTGTTATTTTGGCATTTTCGCACGATCTTACGAGATTGCGAACTTTATGACGTTCTCGGAATCTGCCGAAACCAAATTCTTGGCTCTTTTTGGGACCTCCATACACCCACAACATTAATCTTTCAACTTTTTTTGAGAAAATTTTACGTGTTATTTTGGCATTTTCGCACGATCTTACGAGCTTGCGAACTTTATGACGTTCTTCGAATCTGCCGAAACCAAATTCTTGGCTCTTTTTGGGACCTCCATACACCCACAACATTAATCTTTCAACTTTTTTTGAGAAAATTTGACTTGTTATTTGTGCATTTTCGCACGATCTTACGAGATTGCGAACTTTATGACGTTCTCGGAATCTGCCGAAACCAAATTCTTGGCTCTTTTTGGGACCTCCATACACCCACAACATTAATCTTTCAACTTTTTTTGAGAAAATTTGACTTGTTGTTTTTGCATTTTCACACGATCTTACTAGATTGCGAACTTTATGACGTTCTCGGAATCTGCCGAAACCAAATTCTTGGCTCTTTTTGGGACCTCCATACACCCACAACATTAATCTTTCAACTTTTTTTGAGAAAAATTGACTTGTTATTTTTGCATTTTCGCACGATCTTACGAGATTGCGAACTTTATGACGTTCTCGGAATATGCCGAAACCAAATTCATGGCTCTATTTGGGACCTCCATACACCCACAACATTAATCTTTCAACTTTTTTTGAGAAAATTTTACGTGTTATTTTGGCATTTTCGCACGATCTTACGAGATTGCGAACTTTATGACGTTCTCGGAATCTGCCGAAACCAAATTCTGGGCTCTTTTTGGGACCTCCATACACCCACAACAATGATCTTTCAACTTTTTTTCAGAAAATTTGAAGTGTTATTTTGGCATTTTCGCACGATCTTACGAGATTGCGAACTTTATGACGTTCTCGGAATCTGCCGAAACCAAATTCTGGGCTCTTTTTGGGACCTCCATACACCCACAACAATGATCTTTCAACTTTTTTTCAGAAAATTTGAAGTGTTATTTTGGCATTTTCGCACGATCTTACTAGATTGCGAACTTTATGACGTTCTCGGAATCTGCCGAAACCAAATTCTTGGCTCTTTTTGGGACCTCCATACACCCACAACATTAATCTTTCAACTTTTTTTGAGAAAATTTGACGTGTTATTTTGGCATTTTCGCACGATCTTACGAGATTGCGAACTTTATGACGTTCTCGGAATCTGCCGAAACCAAATTCTTGGCTCTTTTTGGGACCTCCATACACCCACAACATTAATCTTTCAACTTTTTTTGAGAAAATTTGACTTGTTATTTTTGCATTTTCGCACGATCTTACGAGATTGCGAACTTTATGACGTTCTCGGAATCTGCCGAAACCAAATTATTGGCTCTTTTTGGGACCTCCATACACCCACAACATTAATCTTTCAACTTTTTTTGAGAAAATTTGACTTGTTATTTTTGCATTTTCGCACGATCTTACGAGATTGCGAACTTTATGACGTTCTCGGAATCTGCCGAAACCAAATTCTTTGCTCTTTTTGGGACCTCCATACACCCACAACATTAATCTTTCAACTTTTTTTGAGAAAATTTGACGTGTTATTTTGGCATTTTCGCACGATCTTACGAGATTGCGAACTTTATGACGTTCTCGGAATCTGCCGAAACTAAATTCTTGGCTCTTTTTGGGACCTCCATAAACCCACAACAATGATCTTTCAACTTTTTTTCAGAAAATTTGAAGTGTTATTTTGGCATTTTCGCACGATCTTACTAGATTGCGAACTTTATGACGTTCTCGGAATCTGCCGAAACCAAATTCTTGGCTCTTTTTGGGACCTCCATACACCCACAACATTAATCTTTCAACTTTTTTTGAGAAAATTTGACGTGTTATTTTGGCATTTTCGCACGATCTTACGAGATTGCGAACTTTATGACGTTCTCGGAATCTGCCGAAACCAAATTCTTGGCTCTTTTTGGGACCTCCATACACCCACAACATTAATCTTTCAACTTTTTTTGAGAAAATTTGAAGTGTTATTTTGGCATTTTCGCACGATCTTACGAGATTGCGAACGTATCAACGTTCTCGGAATCTGCCGAATCCAAATTCATGGCTCTTTTTGGGACCTCCATACACCCACAACATTAATCTTTCAACTTTTTTTGAGAAAATTTGACGTGTTATTTTGGCATTTTCGCACGATCTTACGAGATTGCGAACGTATCAACGTTCTCGGAATCTGCCGAATCCAAATTCATGGCTCTTTTTGGGACCTCCATACACCCACAACATTAATCTTTCAACTTTTTTTGAGAAAATTTGACGTGTTATTTTGGCATTTTCGCACTATCTTACGAGATTGCGATCTTTATGACGTTCTCGAAATCGGCCGAAACCAAATTCTTGGCTCTTTTTGGGACCTCCATAAACCCACAACATTGATCTTTCAACTTTTTTTCCGAAAATTTGAAGTGTTATTTTGGCATTTTCGCACGATCTTACGAGATTGCGAACTTTATGACGTTCTCGGAATCTGACGAAACCAAATTCTTGGCTCTTTTTGGGACCTCCATACACCCACAACATTAATCTTTCAACTTTTTTTGAGAAAATTTGATGTGTTATTTTGGCATTTTCGCACGATCTTACGAGATTGCGAACTTTATGACGTTCTCGGAATCTGCCGAAACCAAATTCTTTGCTCTTTTTGGGACCTCCATACACCCACAACATTAATCTTTCAACTTTTTTTGAGAAAATTTGACGTGTTATTTTGGCATTTTCGCACGATCTTACGAGATTGCGAACTTTATGACGTTCTCGGAATCTGCCGAAACCAAATTCTGGGCTCTTTTTGGGACCTCCATACACCCACAACAATGATCTTTCAACTTTTTTTCAGAAAATTTGAAGTGTTATTTTGGCATTTTCGCACGATCTTACTAGATTGCGAACTTTATGACGTTCTCGGAATCTGCCGAAACCAAATTCTTGGCTCTTTTTGGGACCTCCATACACCCACAACATTAATCTTTCAACTTTTTTTTCGAAAATTTGACTTGTTATTTTTGCATTTTCGCACGATCTTACGAGATTGCGAACTTTATGACGTTCTCGGAATCTGCCGAAACCAAATTCTTGGCTCTTTTTGGGACCTCCATACACCCACAACATTAATCTTTCAACTTTTTTTGAGAAAATTTGACTTGTTATTTTTGCATTTTCGCACGATCTTACGAGATTGCGAACTTTATGACGTTCTCGGAATCTGCCGAAACCAAATTCTTCGCTCTTTTTGGGACCTCCATACACCCACAACATTAATCTTTCAACTTTTTTTGAGAAAATTTGACGTGTTATTTTGGCATTTTCGCACGATCTTACGAGATTGCGAACTTTATGACGTTCTCGGAATCTGCCGAAACTAAATTCTTGGCTCTTTTTGGGACCTCCATAAACCCACAACAATGATCTTTCAACTTTTTTTCAGAAAATTTGAAGTGTTATTTTGGCATTTTCGCACGATCTTACTAGATTGCGAACTTTATGACGTTCTCGGAATCTGCCGAAACCAAATTCTTGGCTCTTTTTGGGACCTCCATACACCCACAACATTAATCTTTCAACTTTTTTTGAGAAAATTTGACGTGTTATTTTGGCATTTTCGCACGATCTTACGAGATTGCGAACTTTATGACGTTCTCGGAATCTGCCGAAACCAAATTCTTGGCTCTTTTTGGGACCTCCATACACCCACAACATTAATCTTTCAACTTTTTTTGAGAAAATTTGAAGTGTTATTTTGGCATTTTCGCACGATCTTACGAGATTGCGAACGTATCAACGTTCTCGGAATCTGCCGAATCCAAATTCATGGCTCTTTTTGGGACCTCCATACACCCACAACATTAATCTTTCAACTTTTTTTGAGAAAATTTGACGTGTTATTTTGGCATTTTCGCACTATCTTACGAGATTGCGATCTTTATGACGTTCTCGAAATCGGCCGAAACCAAATTCTTGGCTCTTTTTGGGACCTCCATAAACCCACAACATTGATCTTTCAACTTTTTTTCCGAAAATTTGAAGTGTTATTTTGGCATTTTCGCACGATCTTACGAGATTGCGAACTTTATGACGTTCTCGGAATCTGACGAAACCAAATTCTTGGCTCTTTTTGGGACCTCCATACACCCACAACATTAATCTTTCAACTTTTTTTGAGAAAATTTGATGTGTTATTTTGGCATTTTCGCACGATCTTACGAGATTGCGAACTTTATGACGTTCTCGGAATCTGCCGAAACCAAATTCTTTGCTCTTTTTGGGACCTCCATACACCCACAACATTAATCTTTCAACTTTTTTTGAGAAAATTTGACGTGTTATTTTGGCATTTTCGCACGATCTTACGAGATTGCGAACTTTATGACGTTCTCGGAATCTGCCGAAACCAAATTCTGGGCTCTTTTTGGGACCTCCATACACCCACAACAATGATCTTTCAACTTTTTTTCAGAAAATTTGAAGTGTTATTTTGGCATTTTCGCACGATCTTACTAGATTGCGAACTTTATGACGTTCTCGGAATCTGCCGAAACCAAATTCTTGGCTCTTTTTGGGACCTCCATACACCCACAACATTAATCTTTCAACTTTTTTTGAGAAAATTTGACGTGTTATTTTGGCATTTTCGCACGATCTTACGAGATTGCGAACTTTATGACGTTCTCGGAATCTGCCGAAACCAAATTCTTGGCTCTTTTTGGGACCTCCATACACCCACAACATTAATCTTTCAACTTTTTTTTCGAAAATTTGACTTGTTATTTTTGCATTTTCGCACGATCTTACGAGATTGCGAACTTTATGACGTTCTCGGAATCTGCCGAAACCAAATTATTGGCTCTTTTTGGGACCTCCATACACCCACAACATTAATCTTTCAACTTTTTTTGAGAAAATTTGACGTGTTATTTTGGCATTTTCGCACGATCTTACGAGATTGCGAACTTTATGACGTTCTCGGAATCTGCCGAAACTAAATTCTTGGCTCTTTTTGGGACCTCCATAAACCCACAACAATGATCTTTCAACTTTTTTTCAGAAAATTTGAAGTGTTATTTTGGCATTTTCGCACGATCTTACTAGATTGCGAACTTTATGACGTTCTCGGAATCTGCCGAAACCAAATTCTTGGCTCTTTTTGGGACCTCCATACACCCACAACATTAATCTTTCAACTTTTTTTGAGAAAATTTGACTTGTTATTTTTGCATTTTCGCACGATCTTACGAGATTGCGAACTTTATGACGTTCTCGGAATCTGTCGAAACCAAATTCTTGGCTCTTTTTGGGACCTCCATACACCCACAACATTAAACTTTCAACTTTTTTTGAGAAAATTTGACGTGTTATTTTGGCATTTTCGCACGATCTTACGAGATTGCGAACTTTATGACGTTCTCGGAATCTGCCGAAACCAAATTCTTGGCTCTTTTTGGGACCTCCATAAACCCACAACATTGATCTTTCAACTTTTTTTAAGAAAATTTGAAGTGTTATTTTGGCATTTTCGCACGATCTTACTAGATTGCGAACTTTATGACGTTCTCGGAATCTGCCGAAACCAAATTCTTGGCTCTTTTTGGGACCTCCATACACCCACAACATTAATCTTTCAACTTTTTTTGAGAAAATTTGACGTGTTATTTTGGCATTTTCGCACGATCTTACGAGATTGCGAACTTTATGACGTTCTCGGAATCTGCCGAAACCAAATTCTTGGCTCTTTTTGGGACCTCCATACACCCACAACATTAATCTTTCAACTTTTTTTGAGAAAATTTGAAGTGTTATTTTGGCATTTTCGCACGATCTTACGAGATTGCGAACGTATCAACGTTCTCGGAATCTGCCGAATCCAAATTCATGGCTCTTTTTGGGACCTCCATACACCCACAACATTAATCTTTCAACTTTTTTTGAGAAAATTTGACGTGTTATTTTGGCATTTTCGCACGATCTTACGAGATTGCGAACTTTATGACGTTCTCGGAATCTGCCGAAACTAAATTCTTGGCTCTTTTTGGGACCTCCATAAACCCACAACAATGATCTTTCAACTTTTTTTCAGAAAATTTGAAGTGTTATTTTGGCATTTTCGCACGATCTTACTAGATTGCGAACTTTATGACGTTCTCGGAATCTGCCGAAACCAAATTCTTGGCTCTTTTTGGGACCTCCATACACCCACAACATTAATCTTTCAACTTTTTTTGAGAAAATTTGACTTGTTATTTTTGCATTTTCGCACGATCTTACGAGATTGCGAACTTTATGACGTTCTCGGAATCTGTCGAAACCAAATTCTTGGCTCTTTTTGGGACCTCCATACACCCACAACATTAAACTTTCAACTTTTTTTGAGAAAATTTGACGTGTTATTTTGGCATTTTCGCACGATCTTACGAGATTGCGAACTTTATGACGTTCTCGGAATCTGCCGAAACCAAATTCTTGGCTCTTTTTGGGACCTCCATAAACCCACAACATTGATCTTTCAACTTTTTTTAAGAAAATTTGAAGTGTTATTTTGGCATTTTCGCACGATCTTACTAGATTGCGAACTTTATGACGTTCTCGGAATCTGCCGAAACCAAATTCTTGGCTCTTTTTGGGACCTCCATACACCCACAACATTAATCTTTCAACTTTTTTTGAGAAAATTTGACGTGTTATTTTGGCATTTTCGCACGATCTTACGAGATTGCGAACTTTATGACGTTCTCGGAATCTGCCGAAACCAAATTCTTGGCTCTTTTTGGGACCTCCATACACCCACAACATTAATCTTTCAACTTTTTTTGAGAAAATTTGAAGTGTTATTTTGGCATTTTCGCACGATCTTACGAGATTGCGAACGTATCAACGTTCTCGGAATCTGCCGAATCCAAATTCATGGCTCTTTTTGGGACCTCCATACACCCACAACATTAATCTTTCAACTTTTTTTGAGAAAATTTGACGTGTTATTTTGGCATTTTCGCACTATCTTACGAGATTGCGATCTTTATGACGTTCTCGAAATCGGCCGAAACCAAATTCTTGGCTCTTTTTGGGACCTCCATAAACCCACAACATTGATCTTTCAACTTTTTTTCCGAAAATTTGAAGTGTTATTTTGGCATTTTCGCACGATCTTACGAGATTGCGAACTTTATGACGTTCTCGGAATCTGACGAAACCAAATTCTTGGCTCTTTTTGGGACCTCCATACACCCACAACATTAATCTTTCAACTTTTTTTGAGAAAATTTGATGTGTTATTTTGGCATTTTCGCACGATCTTACGAGATTGCGAACGTATCAACGTTCTCGGAATCTGCCGAAACCAAATTCTTGGCTCTTTTTGGGACCTCCATACACACACAACATTAATCTTTCAACTTTTTTTGAGAAAATTTGACGTGTTATTTTGGCATTTTCGCACGATCTTACGAGATTGCGAACTTTATGACGTTCTCGGAATCTGCCGAAACCAAATTCTTGGCTCTTTTTGGGACCTCCATACACCCACAACATTAATCTTTCCACTTTTTTTGAGAAAATTTGACGTGTTATTTTGGCATTTTCGCACTATCTTACGAGATTGCGAACTTTATGACGTTCTCGGAATCTGCCGAAACCAAATTCTTGGCTCTTTTTGGGACCTCCATACACCCACAACATTAATCTTTCAACTTTTTTTGAGAAAATTTGATGTGTTATTTTGGCATTTTCGCACGATCTTACGAGATTGCGAACGTATCAACGTTCTCGGAATCTGCCGAAACCAAATTCTTGGCTCTTTTTGGGACCTCCATACACACACAACATTAATCTTTCAACTTTTTTTGAGAAAATTTGACGTGTTATTTTGGCATTTTCGCACGATCTTACGAGATTGCGAACTTTATGACGTTCTCGGAGTCTGCCGAAACCAAATTCTTGGCTCTTTTTGGGACCTCCATACACCCACAACATTAATCTTTCAACTTTTTTTGAGAAAATTTGACTTGTTATTTTTGCATTTTCGCACGATCTTACGAGATTGCGAACTTTATGACGTTCTCGGAATCTGCCGAAACCAAATTCTTGGCTCTTTTTGGGACCTCCATACACCCACAACATTAATCTTTCAACTTTTTTTGAGAAAAATTGACTTGTTATTTTTGCATTTTCGCACGATCTTACGAGATTGCGAACTTTATGACGTTCTCGGAATCTGCCGAAACCAAATTCTTGGCTCTTTTTGGGACCTCCATACACCCACAACATTAATCTTTCAACTTTTTTTGAGAAAATTTGACTTGTTGTTTTTGCATTTTCACACGATCTTACTAGATTGCGAACTTTATGACGTTCTCGGAATCTGCCGAAACCAAATTCTTGGCTCTTTTTGGGACCTCCATACACCCACAACATTAATCTTTCAACTTTTTTTGAGAAAATTTGATGTGTTATTTTGGCATTTTCGCACGATCTTACGAGATTGCGAACGTATCAACGTTCTCGGAATCTGCCGAAACCAAATTCTTGGCTCTTTTTGGGACCTCCATACACACACAACATTAATCTTTCAACTTTTTTTGAGAAAATTTGACGTGTTATTTTGGCATTTTCGCACGATCTTACGAGATTGCGAACTTTATGACGTTCTCGGAATCTGCCGAAACCAAATTCTTGGCTCTTTTTGGGACCTCCATACACCCACAACATTAATCTTTCCACTTTTTTTGAGAAAATTTGACGTGTTATTTTGGCATTTTCGCACTATCTTACGAGATTGCGAACTTTATGACGTTCTCGGAATCTGCCGAAACCAAATTCTTGGCTCTTTTTGGGACCTCCATACACCCACAACATTAATCTTTCAACTTTTTTTGAGAAAATTTGATGTGTTATTTTGGCATTTTCGCACGATCTTACGAGATTGCGAACGTATCAACGTTCTCGGAATCTGCCGAAACCAAATTCTTGGCTCTTTTTGGGACCTCCATACACACACAACATTAATCTTTCAACTTTTTTTGAGAAAATTTGACGTGTTATTTTGGCATTTTCGCACGATCTTACGAGATTGCGAACTTTATGACGTTCTCGGAATCTGCCGAAACCAAATTCTTGGCTCTTTTTGGGACCTCCATACACCCACAACATTAATCTTTCAACTTTTTTTGAGAAAATTTTACGTGTTATTTTGGCATTTTCGCACGATCTTACGAGCTTGCGAACTTTATGACGTTCTTCGAATCTGCCGAAACCAAATTCTTGGCTCTTTTTGGGACCTCCATACACCCACAACATTAATCTTTCAACTTTTTTTGAGAAAATTTGACTTGTTATTTGTGCATTTTCGCACGATCTTACGAGATTGCGAACTTTATGACGTTCTCGGAATCTGCCGAAACCAAATTCTTGGCTATTTTTGGGACCTCCATACACCCACAACATTAATCTTTCAACTTTTTTTGAGAAAATTTGACGTGTTATTTTGGCATTTTCGCACGATCTTACGAGATTGCGAACTTTATGACGTTCTCGGAATCTGCCGAAACCAAATTCTTGGCTCTTTTTGGGACCTCCATACACCCACAACATTAATCTTTCAACTTTTTTTGAGAAAAATTGACTTGTTATTTTTGCATTTTCGCACGATCTTACGAGATTGCGAACTTTATGACGTTCTCGGAATATGCCGAAACCAAATTCTTGGCTCTTTTTGGGACCTCCATAAACCCACAACATTAATCTTTCAACTTTTTTTGAGAAAATTTGACTTGTTGTTTTTGCATTTTCACACGATCTTACTAGATTGCGAACTTTATGACGTTCTCGGAATCTGCCGAAACCAAATTCTTGGCTCTTTTTGGGACCTCCATACACCCACAACATTAATCTTTCAACTTTTTTTGAGAAAATTTGACGTGTTATTTTGGCATTTTCGCACGATCTTACGAGATTGCGAACTTTATGACGTTCTCGGAATCTGCCGAAACCAAATTCTTGGCTCTTTTTGGGACCTCCATACACCCACAACATTAATCTTTCAACTTTTTTTGAGAAAATTTTACGTGTTATTTTGGCATTTTCGCACGATCTTACGAGCTTGCGAACTTTATGACGTTCTTCGAATCTGCCGAAACCAAATTCTTGGCTCTTTTTGGGACCTCCATACACCCACAACATTAATCTTTCAACTTTTTTTGAGAAAATTTGACTTGTTATTTGTGCATTTTCGCACGATCTTACGAGATTGCGAACTTTATGACGTTCTCGGAATCTGCCGAAACCAAATTCTTGGCTATTTTTGGGACCTCCATACACCCACAACATTAATCTTTCAACTTTTTTTGAGAAAATTTGACGTGTTATTTTGGCATTTTCGCACGATCTTACGAGATTGCGAACTTTATGACGTTCTCGGAATCTGCCGAAACCAAATTCTTGGCTCTTTTTGGGACCTCCATACACCCACAACATTAATCTTTCAACTTTTTTTGAGAAAATTTGACGTGTTATTTTGGCATTTTCGCACGATCTTACGAGATTGCGTACTTTATGACGTTCTCGGAATCTGCCGAAACCAAATTCTTTGCTCTTTTTGGGACCTCCATACACCCACAACATTAATCTTTCAACTTTTTTTGAGAAAATTTGACGTGTTATTTTGGCATTTTCGCACGATCTTACGAGATTGCGAACTTTATGACGTTCTCGGAATCTGCCGAAACTAAATTCTTGGCTCTTTTTGGGACCTCCATAAACCCACAACAATGATCTTTCAACTTTTTTTCAGAAAATTTGAAGTGTTATTTTGGCATTTTCGCACGATCTTACTAGATTGCGAACTTTATGACGTTCTCGGAATCTGCCGAAACCAAATTCTTGGCTCTTTTTGGGACCTCCATACACCCACAACATTAATCTTTCAACTTTTTTTGAGAAAATTTGACGTGTTATTTTGGCATTTTCGCACGATCTTACGAGATTGCGAACTTTATGACGTTCTCGGAATCTGCCGAAACCAAATTCTTGGCTCTTTTTGGGACCTCCATAAACCCACAACATTAATCTTTCAACTTTTTTTGAGAAAATTTGAAGTGTTATTTTGGCATTTTCGCACGATCTTACGAGATTGCGAACGTATCAACGTTCTCGGAATCTGCCGAATCCAAATTCATGGCTCTTTTTGGGACCTCCATACACCCACAACATTAATCTTTCAACTTTTTTTGAGAAAATTTGACGTGTTATTTTGGCATTTTCGCACTATCTTACGAGATTGCGATCTTTATGACGTTCTCGAAATCGGCCGAAACCAAATTCTTGGCTCTTTTTGGGACCTCCATAAACCCACAACATTGATCTTTCAACTTTTTTTCCGAAAATTTGAAGTGTTATTTTGGCATTTTCGCACGATCTTACGAGATTGCGAACTTTATGACGTTCTCGGAATCTGACGAAACCAAATTCTTGGCTCTTTTTGGGACCTCCATACACCCACAACATTAATCTTTCAACTTTTTTTGAGAAAATTTGATGTGTTATTTTGGCATTTTCGCACGATCTTACGAGATTGCGAACGTATCAACGTTCTCGGAATCTGCCGAAACCAAATTCTTGGCTCTTTTTGGGACCTCCATACACACACAACATTAATCTTTCAACTTTTTTTGAGAAAATTTGACGTGTTATTTTGGCATTTTCGCACGATCTTACGAGATTGCGAACTTTATGACGTTCTCGGAATCTGCCGAAACCAAATTCTTGGCTCTTTTTGGGACCTCCATACACCCACAACATTAATCTTTCAACTTTTTTTGAGAAAATTTGACGTGTTATTTTGGCATTTTCGCACGATCTTACGAGATTGCGAACTTTATGACGTTCTCGGAATCTGCCGAAACCAAATTCTTGGCTCTTTTTGGGACCTCCATACACCCACAACATTAATCTTTCAACTTTTTTTGAGAAAATTTGACGTGTTATTTTGGCATTTTCGCACGATCTTACGAGATTGCGAACTTTATGACGTTCTCGGAATCTGCCGAAACCAAATTCTTGGCTCTTTTTGGGACCTCCATACACCCACAACATTAATCTTTCAACTTTTTTTGAGAAAATTTTACGTGTTATTTTGGCATTTTCGCACGATCTTACGAGATTGCGAACTTTATGACGTTCTCGGAATCTGCCGAAACCAAATTCTGGGCTCTTTTTGGGACCTCCATACACCCACAACATTAATCTTTCAACTTTTTTTGAGAAAATTTTACGTGTTATTTTGGCATTTTCGCACGATCTTACGATATTGCGAACTTTATGACGTTCTCGGAATCTGCCGAAACCAAATTCTTGGCTCTTTTTGGGACCTCCATACACCCACAACATTAATCTTTCAACTTTTTTTGAGAAAATTTGACTTGTTATTTTTGCATTTTCGCACAATCTTACGAGATTGCGAACTTTATGACGTTCTCGGAATCTGCCGAAACCAAATTCTTGGCTCTTTTTGGGAACTCCATACACCCACAACATTAATCTTTCAACTTTTTTTGAGAAAATTTCACGATCTTACGAGATTGCGAACTTTATGACGTTCTCGGAATCTGCCGAAACCAAATTCTTGGCTCTTTTTGGGACCTCCATACACCCACAACATTAATCTTTCAACTTTTTTTGAGAAAATTTGACGTGTTATTTTGGCATTTTCGCACGATCTTACGAGATTGCGAACTTTATGACGTTCTCGGAATCTGCCGAAACCAAATTCTTGGCTCTTTTTGGGACCTCCATAAACCCACAACAATGATCTTTCAACTTTTTTTCAGAAAATTTGAAGTGTTATTTTGGCATTTTCGCACGATCTTACTAGATTGCGAACTTTATGACGTTCTCGGAATCTGCCGAAACCAAATTCTTGGCTCTTTTTGGGACCTCCATACACCCACAACATTAATCTTTCAACTTTTTTTGAGAAAATTTGACTTGTTATTTTTGCATTTTCGCACGATCTTACGAGATTGCGAACTTTATGACGTTCTCGGAATCTGCCGAAACCAAATTCTTGGCTCTTTTTGGGACCTCCATACACCCACAACATTAATCTTTCAACTTTTTTTGAGAAAATTTGACGTGTTATTTTGGCATTTTCGCACGATCTTACGAGATTGCGAACTTTATGACGTTCTCGGAATCTGCCGAAACCAAATTCTTGGCTCTTTTTGGGACCTCCATACACCCACAACATTAATCTTTCAACTTTTTTTGAGAAAATTTGACGTGTTATTTTGGCATTTTCGCACGATCTTACGAGATTGCGAACTTTATGACGTTCTCGGAATCTGCCGAAACTAAATTCTTGGCTCTTTTTGGGACCTCCATAAACCCACAACAATGATCTTTCAACTTTTTTTCAGAAAATTTGAAGTGTTATTTTGGCATTTTCGCACGATCTTACTAGATTGCGAACTTTATGACGTTCTCGGAATCTGCCGAAACCAAATTCTTGGCTCTTTTTGGGACCTCCATACACCCACAACATTAATCTTTCAACTTTTTTTGAGAAAATTTGACGTGTTATTTTGGCATTTTCGCACGATCTTACGAGATTGCGAACTTTATGACGTTCTCGGAATCTGCCGAAACCAAATTCTTGGCTCTTTTTGGGACCTCCATAAACCCACAACAATGATCTTTCAACTTTTTTTCAGAAAATTTGAAGTGTTATTTTGGCATTTTCGCACGATCTTACTAGATTGCGAACTTTATGACGTTCTCGGAATCTGCCGAAACCAAATTCTTGGCTCTTTTTGTTACCTCCATACACCCACAACATTAATCTTTCCACTTTTTTTGAGAAAATTTGACGTGTTATTTTGGCATTTTCGCACTATCTTACGAGATTGCGAACTTTATGACGTTCTCGGAATCTGCCGAAACCAAATTCTTGGCTCTTTTTGGGACCTCCATACACCCACAACATTAATCTTTCAACTTTTTTTGAGAAAATTTGACTTGTTATTTTTGCATTTTCGCACGATCTTACGAGATTGCGAACTTTATGACGTTCTCGGAATCTGCCGAAACCAAATTATTGGCTCTTTTTGGGACCTCCATACACCCACAACATTAATCTTTCAACTTTTTTTGAGAAAATTTGACTTGTTATTTTTGCATTTTCGCACGATCTTACGAGATTGCGAACTTTATGACGTTCTCGGAATCTGCCGAAACCAAATTCTTGGCTCTTTTTGGGACCTCCATAAACCCACAACAATGATCTTTCAACTTTTTTTCAGAAAATTTGAAGTGTTATTTTGGCATTTTCGCACGATCTTACTAGATTGCGAACTTTATGACGTTCTCGGAATCTGCCGAAACCAAATTCTTGGCTCTTTTTGGGACCTCCATAAACCCACAACAATGATCTTTCAACTTTTTTTCAGAAAATTTGAAGTGTTATTTTGGCATTTTCGCACGATCTTACTAGATTGCGAACTTTATGACGTTCTCGGAATCTGCCGAAACCAAATTCTGGGCTCTTTTTGGGACCTCCATACACCCACAACATTAATCTTTCAACTTTTTTTGAGAAAATTTGACGTGTTATTTTGGCATTTTCGCACGATCTTACGAGATTGCGAACTTTATGACGTTCTCGGAATCTGCCGAAACTAAATTCTTGGCTCTTTTTGGGACCTCCATAAACCCACAACAATGATCTTTCAACTTTTTTTCAGAAAATTTGAAGTGTTATTTTGGCATTTTCGCACGATCTTACGAGATTGCGAACGTATCAACGTTCTCGGAATCTGCCGAAACCAAATTCTTGGCTATTTTTGGGACCTCCATACACCCACAACATTAATCTTTCAACTTTTTTTGAGAAAATTTGACGTGTTATTTTGGCATTTTCGCACGATCTTACGAGATTGCGAACTTTATGACGTTCTCGGAATCTGCCGAAACTAAATTCTTGGCTCTTTTTGGGACCTCCATAAACCCACAACAATGATCTTTGAACTTTTTTTCAGAAAATTTGAAGTGTTATTTTGGCATTTTCGCACGATCTTACTAGATTGCGAACTTTATGACGTTCTCGGAATCTGCCGAAACCAAATTCTTGGCTCTTTTTTGGACCTCCATACACCCACAACATTAATCTTTCAACTTTTTTTGAGAAAATTTGACGTGTTATTTTGGCATTTTCGCACGATCTTACGAGATTGCGAACTTTATGACGTTCTCGGAATCTGCCGAAACTAAATTCTTGGCTCTTTTTGGGACCTCCATACACCCACAACATTAATCTTTCAACTTTTTTTGAGAAAATTTGAAGTGTTATTTTGGCATTTTCGCACGATCTTACGAGATTGCGAACTTTATGACGTTCTCGGAATCTGCCGATCCTAAATTCTTGGCTCTTTTTGGGACCTCCATAAACCCACAACAATGATCTTTCAACTTTTTTTCAGAAAATTTGAAGTGTTATTTTGGCATTTTCGCACGATCTTACGAGATTGCGAACGTATCAACGTTCTCGGAATCTGCCGAAACCAAATTCTTGGCTCTTTTTGGGACCTCCATACACCCACAACATTAATCTTTCCACTGTTTTTGAGAAAATTTGACGTGTTATTTTGGCATTTTCGCACGATCTTACGAGATTGCGAACGTATCAACGTTCTCGGAATCTGCCGAAACCAAATTCTTGGCTATTTTTGGGACCTCCATACACCCACAACATTAATCTTTCAACTTTTTTTGAGAAAATTTGATGTGTTATTTTGGCATTTTCGCACGATCTTACGAGATTGCGAACGTATCAACGTTCTCGGAATCTGCCGAAACCAAATTCTTGGCTCTTTTTGGGACCTCCATACACACACAACATTAATCTTTCAACTTTTTTTGAGAAAATTTGACGTGTTATTTTGGCATTTTCGCACGATCTTACGAGATTGCGAACTTTATGACGTTCTCGGAATCTGCCGAAACCAAATTCTTGGCTCTTTTTGGGACCTCCATACACACACAACATTAATCTTTCAACTTTTTTTGAGAAAATTTGACGTGTTATTTTGGCATTTTCGCACGATCTTACGAGATTGCGAACTTTATGACGTTCTCGGAATCTGCCGAAACCAAATTCTGGGCTCTTTTTGGGACCTCCATACACCCACAACATTAATCTTTCAACTTTTTTTGAGAAAATTTGACGTGTTATTTTGGCATTTTCGCACGATCTTACGAGATTGCGAACTTTATGACGTTCTCGGAATCTGCCGAAACCAAATTCTTGGCTCTTTTTGGGACCTCCATACACCCACAACATTAATCTTTCAACTTTTTTTGAGAAAATTTTACGTGTTATTTGGGCATTTTCGCACGATCTTACGAGATTGCGAACTTTATGACGTTCTCGGAATCTGCCGAAACCAAATTCTGGGCTCTTTTTGGGACCTCCATACACCCACAACATTAATATTTCAACTTTTTTTGAGAAAATTTTACGTGTTATTTTGGCATTTTCGCACGATCTTACAAGATTGCGAACTTTATGACGTTCTCGGAATCTGCCGAAACCAAATTCTTGGCTCTTTTTGGGACCTCCATACACCCACAACATTAATCTTTCAACTTTTTTTGAGAAAATTTGACTTGTTATTTTTGCATTTTCGCACGATCTTACGAGATTGCGAACTTTATGACGTTCTCGGAATCTGCCGAAACCAAATTCTTGGCTCTTTTTGGGAACTCCATACACCCACAACATTAATCTTTCAACTTTTTTTGAGAAAATTTCACGATCTTTCGAGATTGCGAACTTTATGACGTTCTCGGAATCTGCCGAAACCAAATTCTTGGCTCTTTTTGGGACCTCCATACACCCACAACATTAATCTTTCAACTTTTTTTGAGAAAATTTGACGTGTTATTTTGGCATTTTCGCACGATCTTACGAGATTGCGAACTTTATGACGTTCTCGGAATCTGCCGAAACCAAATTCTGGGCTCTTTTTGGGACCTCCATACACCCACAACATTAATCTTTCAACTTTTTTTGAGAAAATTTGACGTGTTATTTTGGCATTTTCGCACGATCTTACGAGATTGCGAACTTTATGACGTTCTCGGAATCTGCCGAAACCAAATTCTTGGCTCTTTTTGGGACCTCCATACACCCACAACATTAATCTTTCAACTTTTTTTGAGAAAATTTGACGTGTTATTTTGGCATTTTCGCACGATCTTACGAGATTGCGAACTTTATGACGTTCTCGGAATCTGCCGAAACCAAATTCTGGGCTCTTTTTGGGACCTCCATACACCCACAACATTAATCTTTCAACTTTTTTTGAGAAAATTTGACGTGTTATTTTGGCATTTTCGCACGATCTTACGAGATTGCGAACTTTATGACGTTCTCGGAATCTGCCGAAACCAAATTCTTGGCTCTTTTTGGGACCTCCATACACCCACAACATTAATCTTTCAACTTTTTTTGAGAAAATTTTACGTGTTATTTTGGCATTTTCGCACGATCTTACGAGATTGCGAACTTTATGACGTTCTCGGAATCTGCCGAAACCAAATTCTGGGCTCTTTTTGGGACCACCATACACCCACAACATTAATCTTTCAACTTTTTTTGAGAAAATTTTACGTGTTATTTTGGCATTTTCGCACGATCTTACGAGATTGCGAACTTTATGACGTTCTCGGAATCTGCCGAAACCAAATTCTTGGCTCTTTTTGGGACCTCCATACACCCACAACATTAATCTTTCAACTTTTTTTGAGAAAATTTGACTTGTTATTTTTGCATTTTCGCACGATCTTACGAGATTGCGAACTTTATGACGTTCTCGGAATCTGCCGAAACCAAATTCTTGGCTCTTTTTGGGAACTCCATACACCCACAACATTAATCTTTCAACTTTTTTTGAGAAAATTTCACGATCTTACGAGATTGCGAACTTTATGACGTTCTCGGAATCTGCCGAAACCAAATTCTTGGCTCTTTTGGGGACCTCCATACACCCACAACATTAATCTTTCAACTTTTTTTGAGAAAATTTTACGTGTTATTTTGGCATTTTCGCACGATCTTACGAGATTGCGAACTTTATGACGTTCTCGGAATCTGCCGAAACCAAATTCTTGGCTCTTTTTGGGACCTCCATAAACCCACAACAATGATCTTTCAACTTTATTTCAGAAAATTTGAAGTGTTATTTTGGCATTTTCGCACGATCTTACGAGATTGCGAACTTTATGACGTTCTCGGAATCTGCCGAAACTAAATTCTTGGCTCTTTTTGGGACCTCCATAAACCCACAACAATTATCTTTCAACTTTTTTTCAGAAAATTTGAAGTGTTATTTTGGCATTTTCGCACGATCTTACTAGATTGCGATCTTTATGACGTTCTCGGAATCTGCCGAAACCAAATTCTTGGCTCTTTTTGGGACCTCCATACACCCACAACATTAATCTTTCAACTTTTTTTGAGAAAATTTGACGTGTTATTTTGGCATTTTCGCACGATCTTACGAGATTGCGAACTTTATGACGTTCTCGGAATCTGCCGAAACCAAATTCTTGGCTCTTTTTGGGACCTCCATAAACCCACAACAATGATCTTTCAAGTTTTTTTCAGAAAATTTGAAGTGTTATTTTGGCATTTTCGCACGATCTTACTAGATTGCGAACTTTATGACGTTCTCGGAATCTGCCGAAACCAAATTCTTGGCTCTTTTTGGGACCTCCATACACCCACAACATTAATCTTTCCACTTTTTTTGAGAAAATTTGACGTGTTATTTTGGCATTTTCGCACTATCTTACGAGATTGCGAACTTTATGACGTTCTCGGAATCTGCCGAAACTAAATTCTTGGCTCTTTTTGGGACCTCCATAAACCCACAACAATTATCTTTCAACTTTTTTTCAGAAAATTTGAAGTGTTATTTTGGCATTTTCGCACGATCTTACTAGATTGCGAACTTTATGACGTTCTCGGAATCTGCCGAAACCAAATTCTTGGCTCTTTTTGGGACCTCCATACACCCACAACATTAATCTTTCAACTTTTTTTGAGAAAATTTGACGTGTTATTTTGGCATTTTCGCACGATCTTACGAGATTGCGAACTTTATGACGTTCTCGGAATCTGCCGAAACCAAATTCTTGGCTCTTTTTGGGACCTCCATAAACCCACAACAATGATCTTTCAACTTTTTTTCAGAAAATTTGAAGTGTTATTTTGGCATTTTCGCACGATCTTACTAGATTGCGAACTTTATGACGTTCTCGGAATCTGCCGAAACCAAATTCTTGGCTCTTTTTGGGAACTCCATACACCCACAACATTAATCTTTCAACTTTTTTTGAGAAAATTTCACGATCTTACGAGATTGCGAACTTTATGACGTTCTCGGAATCTGCCGAAACCAAATTCTTGGCTCTTTTTGGGACCTCCATACACCCACAACATTAATCTTTCAACTTTTTTTGAGAAAATTTGACGTGTTATTTTGGCATTTTCGCACGATCTTACGAGATTGCGAACTTTATGACGTTCTCGGAATCTGCCGAAACCAAATTCTTGGCTCTTTTTGGGACCTCCATAAACCCACAACAATGATCTTTCAACTTTTTTTCAGAAAATTTGAAGTGTTATTTTGGCATTTTCGCACGATCTTACTAGATTGCGAACTTTATGACGTTCTCGGAATCTGCCGAAACCAAATTCTTGGCTCTTTTTGGGACCTCCATACACCCACAACATTAATCTTTCAACTTTTTTTGAGAAAATTTGACTTGTTATTTTTGCATTTTCGCACGATCTTACGAGATTGCGAACTTTATGACGTTCTCGGAATCTGCCGAAACCAAATTCTTGGCTCTTTTTGGGACCTCCATACACCCACAACATTAATCTTTCAACTTTTTTTGAGAAAATTTGACGTGTTATTTTGGCATTTTCGCACGATCTTACGAGATTGCGAACTTTATGACGTTCTCGGAATCTGCCGAAACCAAATTCTTGGCTCTTTTTGGGACCTCCATACACCCACAACATTAATCTTTCAACTTTTTTTGAGAAAATTTGACGTGTTATTTTGGCATTTTCGCACGATCTTACGAGATTGCGAACTTTATGACGTTCTCGGAATCTGCCGAAACTAAATTCTTGGCTCTTTTTGGGACCTCCATAAACCCACAACAATGATCTTTCAACTTTTTTTCAGAAAATTTGAAGTGTTATTTTGGCATTTTCGCACGATCTTACTAGATTGCGAACTTTATGACGTTCTCGGAATCTGCCGAAACCAAATTCTTGGCTCTTTTTGGGACCTCCATACACCCACAACATTAATCTTTCAACTTTTTTTGAGAAAATTTGACGTGTTATTTTGGCATTTTCGCACGATCTTACGAGATTGCGAACTTTATGACGTTCTCGGAATCTGCCGAAACCAAATTCTTGGCTCTTTTTGGGACCTCCATAAACCCACAACAATGATCTTTCAACTTTTTTTCAGAAAATTTGAAGTGTTATTTTGGCATTTTCGCACGATCTTACTAGATTGCGAACTTTATGACGTTCTCGGAATCTGCCGAAACCAAATTCTTGGCTCTTTTTGTTACCTCCATACACCCACAACATTAATCTTTCCACTTTTTTTGAGAAAATTTGACGTGTTATTTTGGCATTTTCGCACTATCTTACGAGATTGCGAACTTTATGACGTTCTCGGAATCTGCCGAAACCAAATTCTTGGCTCTTTTTGGGACCTCCATACACCCACAACATTAATCTTTCAACTTTTTTTGAGAAAATTTGACTTGTTATTTTTGCATTTTCGCACGATCTTACGAGATTGCGAACTTTATGACGTTCTCGGAATCTGCCGAAACCAAATTATTGGCTCTTTTTGGGACCTCCATACACCCACAACATTAATCTTTCAACTTTTTTTGAGAAAATTTGACTTGTTATTTTTGCATTTTCGCACGATCTTACGAGATTGCGAACTTTATGACGTTCTCGGAATCTGCCGAAACCAAATTCTTGGCTCTTTTTGGGACCTCCATAAACCCACAACAATGATCTTTCAACTTTTTTTCAGAAAATTTGAAGTGTTATTTTGGCATTTTCGCACGATCTTACTAGATTGCGAACTTTATGACGTTCTCGGAATCTGCCGAAACCAAATTCTTGGCTCTTTTTGGGACCTCCATAAACCCACAACAATGATCTTTCAACTTTTTTTCAGAAAATTTGAAGTGTTATTTTGGCATTTTCGCACGATCTTACTAGATTGCGAACTTTATGACGTTCTCGGAATCTGCCGAAACCAAATTCTGGGCTCTTTTTGGGACCTCCATACACCCACAACATTAATCTTTCAACTTTTTTTGAGAAAATTTGACGTGTTATTTTGGCATTTTCGCACGATCTTACGAGATTGCGAACTTTATGACGTTCTCGGAATCTGCCGAAACTAAATTCTTGGCTCTTTTTGGGACCTCCATAAACCCACAACAATGATCTTTCAACTTTTTTTCAGAAAATTTGAAGTGTTATTTTGGCATTTTCGCACGATCTTACGAGATTGCGAACGTATCAACGTTCTCGGAATCTGCCGAAACCAAATTCTTGGCTATTTTTGGGACCTCCATACACCCACAACATTAATCTTTCAACTTTTTTTGAGAAAATTTGACGTGTTATTTTGGCATTTTCGCACGATCTTACGAGATTGCGAACTTTATGACGTTCTCGGAATCTGCCGAAACTAAATTCTTGGCTCTTTTTGGGACCTCCATAAACCCACAACAATGATCTTTGAACTTTTTTTCAGAAAATTTGAAGTGTTATTTTGGCATTTTCGCACGATCTTACTAGATTGCGAACTTTATGACGTTCTCGGAATCTGCCGAAACCAAATTCTTGGCTCTTTTTTGGACCTCCATACACCCACAACATTAATCTTTCAACTTTTTTTGAGAAAATTTGACGTGTTATTTTGGCATTTTCGCACGATCTTACGAGATTGCGAACTTTATGACGTTCTCGGAATCTGCCGAAACTAAATTCTTGGCTCTTTTTGGGACCTCCATACACCCACAACATTAATCTTTCAACTTTTTTTGAGAAAATTTGAAGTGTTATTTTGGCATTTTCGCACGATCTTACGAGATTGCGAACTTTATGACGTTCTCGGAATCTGCCGATCCTAAATTCTTGGCTCTTTTTGGGACCTCCATAAACCCACAACAATGATCTTTCAACTTTTTTTCAGAAAATTTGAAGTGTTATTTTGGCATTTTCGCACGATCTTACGAGATTGCGAACGTATCAACGTTCTCGGAATCTGCCGAAACCAAATTCTTGGCTCTTTTTGGGACCTCCATACACCCACAACATTAATCTTTCCACTGTTTTTGAGAAAATTTGACGTGTTATTTTGGCATTTTCGCACGATCTTACGAGATTGCGAACGTATCAACGTTCTCGGAATCTGCCGAAACCAAATTCTTGGCTATTTTTGGGACCTCCATACACCCACAACATTAATCTTTCAACTTTTTTTGAGAAAATTTGATGTGTTATTTTGGCATTTTCGCACGATCTTACGAGATTGCGAACGTATCAACGTTCTCGGAATCTGCCGAAACCAAATTCTTGGCTCTTTTTGGGACCTCCATACACACACAACATTAATCTTTCAACTTTTTTTGAGAAAATTTGACGTGTTATTTTGGCATTTTCGCACGATCTTACGAGATTGCGAACTTTATGACGTTCTCGGAATCTGCCGAAACCAAATTCTTGGCTCTTTTTGGGACCTCCATACACACACAACATTAATCTTTCAACTTTTTTTGAGAAAATTTGACGTGTTATTTTGGCATTTTCGCACGATCTTACGAGATTGCGAACTTTATGACGTTCTCGGAATCTGCCGAAACCAAATTCTGGGCTCTTTTTGGGACCTCCATACACCCACAACATTAATCTTTCAACTTTTTTTGAGAAAATTTGACGTGTTATTTTGGCATTTTCGCACGATCTTACGAGATTGCGAACTTTATGACGTTCTCGGAATCTGCCGAAACCAAATTCTTGGCTCTTTTTGGGACCTCCATACACCCACAACATTAATCTTTCAACTTTTTTTGAGAAAATTTTACGTGTTATTTGGGCATTTTCGCACGATCTTACGAGATTGCGAACTTTATGACGTTCTCGGAATCTGCCGAAACCAAATTCTGGGCTCTTTTTGGGACCTCCATACACCCACAACATTAATATTTCAACTTTTTTTGAGAAAATTTTACGTGTTATTTTGGCATTTTCGCACGATCTTACAAGATTGCGAACTTTATGACGTTCTCGGAATCTGCCGAAACCAAATTCTTGGCTCTTTTTGGGACCTCCATACACCCACAACATTAATCTTTCAACTTTTTTTGAGAAAATTTGACTTGTTATTTTTGCATTTTCGCACGATCTTACGAGATTGCGAACTTTATGACGTTCTCGGAATCTGCCGAAACCAAATTCTTGGCTCTTTTTGGGAACTCCATACACCCACAACATTAATCTTTCAACTTTTTTTGAGAAAATTTCACGATCTTTCGAGATTGCGAACTTTATGACGTTCTCGGAATCTGCCGAAACCAAATTCTTGGCTCTTTTTGGGACCTCCATACACCCACAACATTAATCTTTCAACTTTTTTTGAGAAAATTTGACGTGTTATTTTGGCATTTTCGCACGATCTTACGAGATTGCGAACTTTATGACGTTCTCGGAATCTGCCGAAACCAAATTCTGGGCTCTTTTTGGGACCTCCATACACCCACAACATTAATCTTTCAACTTTTTTTGAGAAAATTTGACGTGTTATTTTGGCATTTTCGCACGATCTTACGAGATTGCGAACTTTATGACGTTCTCGGAATCTGCCGAAACCAAATTCTTGGCTCTTTTTGGGACCTCCATACACCCACAACATTAATCTTTCAACTTTTTTTGAGAAAATTTGACGTGTTATTTTGGCATTTTCGCACGATCTTACGAGATTGCGAACTTTATGACGTTCTCGGAATCTGCCGAAACCAAATTCTGGGCTCTTTTTGGGACCTCCATACACCCACAACATTAATCTTTCAACTTTTTTTGAGAAAATTTGACGTGTTATTTTGGCATTTTCGCACGATCTTACGAGATTGCGAACTTTATGACGTTCTCGGAATCTGCCGAAACCAAATTCTTGGCTCTTTTTGGGACCTCCATACACCCACAACATTAATCTTTCAACTTTTTTTGAGAAAATTTTACGTGTTATTTTGGCATTTTCGCACGATCTTACGAGATTGCGAACTTTATGACGTTCTCGGAATCTGCCGAAACCAAATTCTGGGCTCTTTTTGGGACCACCATACACCCACAACATTAATCTTTCAACTTTTTTTGAGAAAATTTTACGTGTTATTTTGGCATTTTCGCACGATCTTACGAGATTGCGAACTTTATGACGTTCTCGGAATCTGCCGAAACCAAATTCTTGGCTCTTTTTGGGACCTCCATACACCCACAACATTAATCTTTCAACTTTTTTTGAGAAAATTTGACTTGTTATTTTTGCATTTTCGCACGATCTTACGAGATTGCGAACTTTATGACGTTCTCGGAATCTGCCGAAACCAAATTCTTGGCTCTTTTTGGGAACTCCATACACCCACAACATTAATCTTTCAACTTTTTTTGAGAAAATTTCACGATCTTACGAGATTGCGAACTTTATGACGTTCTCGGAATCTGCCGAAACCAAATTCTTGGCTCTTTTGGGGACCTCCATACACCCACAACATTAATCTTTCAACTTTTTTTGAGAAAATTTTACGTGTTATTTTGGCATTTTCGCACGATCTTACGAGATTGCGAACTTTATGACGTTCTCGGAATCTGCCGAAACCAAATTCTTGGCTCTTTTTGGGACCTCCATAAACCCACAACAATGATCTTTCAACTTTATTTCAGAAAATTTGAAGTGTTATTTTGGCATTTTCGCACGATCTTACGAGATTGCGAACTTTATGACGTTCTCGGAATCTGCCGAAACTAAATTCTTGGCTCTTTTTGGGACCTCCATAAACCCACAACAATTATCTTTCAACTTTTTTTCAGAAAATTTGAAGTGTTATTTTGGCATTTTCGCACGATCTTACTAGATTGCGATCTTTATGACGTTCTCGGAATCTGCCGAAACCAAATTCTTGGCTCTTTTTGGGACCTCCATACACCCACAACATTAATCTTTCAACTTTTTTTGAGAAAATTTGACGTGTTATTTTGGCATTTTCGCACGATCTTACGAGATTGCGAACTTTATGACGTTCTCGGAATCTGCCGAAACCAAATTCTTGGCTCTTTTTGGGACCTCCATAAACCCACAACAATGATCTTTCAAGTTTTTTTCAGAAAATTTGAAGTGTTATTTTGGCATTTTCGCACGATCTTACTAGATTGCGAACTTTATGACGTTCTCGGAATCTGCCGAAACCAAATTCTTGGCTCTTTTTGGGACCTCCATACACCCACAACATTAATCTTTCCACTTTTTTTGAGAAAATTTGACGTGTTATTTTGGCATTTTCGCACTATCTTACGAGATTGCGAACTTTATGACGTTCTCGGAATCTGCCGAAACTAAATTCTTGGCTCTTTTTGGGACCTCCATAAACCCACAACAATTATCTTTCAACTTTTTTTCAGAAAATTTGAAGTGTTATTTTGGCATTTTCGCACGATCTTACTAGATTGCGAACTTTATGACGTTCTCGGAATCTGCCGAAACCAAATTCTTGGCTCTTTTTGGGACCTCCATACACCCACAACATTAATCTTTCAACTTTTTTTGAGAAAATTTGACGTGTTATTTTGGCATTTTCGCACGATCTTACGAGATTGCGAACTTTATGACGTTCTCGGAATCTGCCGAAACCAAATTCTTGGCTCTTTTTGGGACCTCCATAAACCCACAACAATGATCTTTCAACTTTTTTTCAGAAAATTTGAAGTGTTATTTTGGCATTTTCGCACGATCTTACTAGATTGCGAACTTTATGACGTTCTCGGAATCTGCCGAAACCAAATTCTTGGCTCTTTTTGGGACCTCCATACACCCACAACATTAATCTTTCCACTTTTTTTGAGAAAATTTGACGTGTTATTTTGGCATTTTCGCACTATCTTACGAGATTGCGAACTTTATGACGTTCTCGGAATCTGCCGAAACCAAATTCTTGGCTCTTTTTGGGACCTCCATACACCCACAACATTAATCTTTCAACTTTTTTTGAGAAAATTTGACTTGTTATTTTTGCATTTTCGCACGATCTTACGAGATTGCGAACTTTATGACGTTCTCGGAATCTGCCGAAACCAAATTATTGGCTCTTTTTGGGACCTCCATACACCCACAACATTAATCTTTCAACTTTTTTTGAGAAAATTTGACTTGTTATTTTTGCATTTTCGCACGATCTTACGAGATTGCGAACTTTATGACGTTCTCGGAATCTGCCGAAACCAAATTCTTTGCTCTTTTTGGGACCTCCATACACCCACAACATTAATCTTTCAACTTTTTTTGAGAAAATTTGACGTGTTATTTTGGCATTTTCGCACGATCTTACGAGATTGCGAACTTTATGACGTTCTCGGAATCTGCCGAAACTAAATTCTTGGCTCTTTTTGGGACCTCCATAAACCCACAACAATGATCTTTCAACTTTTTTTCAGAAAATTTGAAGTGTTATTTTGGCATTTTCGCACGATCTTACTAGATTGCGAACTTTATGACGTTCTCGGAATCTGCCGAAACCAAATTCTTGGCTCTTTTTGGGACCTCCATACACCCACAACATTAATCTTTCAACTTTTTTTGAGAAAATTTGACTTGTTATTTTTGCATTTTCGCACGATCTTACGAGATTGCGAACTTTATGACGTTCTCGGAATCTGCCGAAACCAAATTATTGGCTCTTTTTGGGACCTCCATACACCCACAACATTAATCTTTCAACTTTTTTTGAGAAAATTTGACTTGTTATTTTTGCATTTTCGCACGATCTTACGAGATTGCGAACTTTATGACGTTCTCGGAATCTGCCGAAACCAAATTCTTTGCTCTTTTTGGGACCTCCATACACCCACAACATTAATCTTTCAACTTTTTTTGAGAAAATTTGACGTGTTATTTTGGCATTTTCGCACAATCTTACGAGATTGCGAACTTTATGACGTTCTCGGAATCTGCCGAAACCAAATTATTGGCTCTTTTTGGGACCTCCATACACCCACAACATTAATCTTTCAACTTTTTTTGAGAAAATTTGACTTGTTATTTTTGCATTTTCGCACGATCTTACGAGATTGCGAACTTTATGACGTTCTCGGAATCTGCCGAAACCAAATTCTTTGCTCTTTTTGGGACCTCCATACACCCACAACATTAATCTTTCAACTTTTTTTGAGAAAATTTGACGTGTTATTTTGGCATTTTCGCACGATCTTACGAGATTGCGAACTTTATGACGTTCTCGGAATCTGCCGAAACTAAATTCTTGGCTCTTTTTGGGACCTCCATAAACCCACAACAATGATCTTTCAACTTTTTTTCAGAAAATTTGAAGTGTTATTTTGGCATTTTCGCACGATCTTACTAGATTGCGAACTTTATGACGTTCTCGGAATCTGCCGAAACCAAATTCTTGGCTCTTTTTGGGACCTCCATACACCCACAACATTAATCTTTCAACTTTTTTTGAGAAAATTTTACGTGTTATTTTGGCATTTTCGCACGATCTTACGAGATTGCGAACTTTATGACGTTCTCGGAATCTGCCGAAACCAAATTCTTGGCTCTTTTTGGGACCTCCATACACCCACAACATTAATCTTTCAACTTTTTTTGAGAAAATTTGAAGTGTTATTTTGGCATTTTCGCACGATCTTACGAGATTGCGAACGTATCAACGTTCTCGGAATCTGCCGAAACCAAATTCTTGGCTATTTTTGGGACCTCCATACACCCACAACATTAATCTTTCAACTTTTTTTGAGAAAATTTGATGTGTTATTTTGGCATTTTCGCACGATCTTACGAGATTGCGAACTTTATGACGTTCTCGGAATCTGCCGAAACGAAATTCTTGGCTCTTTTTGGGACCTCCATAAACCCACAACAATGATCTTTCAACTTTTTTTCAGAAAATTTGAAGTGTTATTTTGGCATTTTCGCACGATCTTACGAGATTGCGAACGTATCAACGTTCTCGGAATCTGCCGAATCCAAATTCATGGCTCTTTTTGGGACCTCCATACACCCACAACATTAATCTTTCAACTTTTTTTGAGAAAATTTGACGTGTTATTTTGGCATTTTCGCACGATCTTACGAGATTGCGAACTTTATGACGTTCTCGGAATCTGCCGAAACCAAATTCTTGGCTCTTTTTGGGACCTCCATACACACACAACATTAATCTTTCAACTTTTTTTGAGAAAATTTGACGTGTTATTTTGGCATTTTCGCACGATCTTACGAGATTGCGAACGTATCAACGTTCTCGGAATCTGCCGAAACCAAATTCTTGGCTCTTTTTGGGACCTCCATACACCCACAACATTAAACTTTCAACTTTTTTTGAGAAAATTTGAAGTGTTATTTTGGCATTTTCGCACGATCTTACGAGATTGCGAACGTATCAACGTTCTCGGAATCTGCCGAATCCAAATTCATGGCTCTTTTTGGGACCTCCATACACCCACAACATTAATCTTTCAACTTTTTTTGAGAAAATTTGACGTGTTATTTTGGCATTTTCGCACTATCTTACGAGATTGCGATCTTTATGACGTTCTCGAAATCGGCCGAAACCAAATTCTTGGCTCTTTTTGGGACCTCCATAAACCCACAACATTGATCTTTCAACTTTTTTTGAGAAAATTTGACGTGTTATTTTGGCATTTTCGCACGATCTTACGAGATTGCGAACTTTATGACGTTCTCGGAATCTGCCGAAACCAAATTCTTGGCTCTTTTTGGGACCTCCATACACCCACAACATTAATCTTTCAACTTTTTTTGAGAAAATTTGACTTGTTATTTGTGCATTTTCGCACGATCTTACGAGATTGCGAACTTTATGACGTTCTCGGAATCTGCCGAAACCAAATTCTTGGCTCTTTTTGGGACCTCCATACACACACAACATTAATCTTTCAACTTTTTTTGAGAAAATTTGACGTGTTATTTTGGCATTTTCGCACGATCTTACGAGATTGCGAACTTTATGACGTTCTCGGAATCTGCCGAAACCAAATTCTTGGCTCTTTTTGAGACCTCCATACACCCACAACATTAATCTTTCAACTTTTTTTGAGAAAATTTTACGTGTTATTTTGGCATTTTCGCACGATCTTACGAGATTGCGAACTTTATGACGTTCTCGGAATCTGCCGAAACCAAATTCTTGGCTATTTTTGGGACCTCCATACACCCACAACATTAATCTTTCAACTTTTTTTGAGAAAATTTGACGTGTTATTTTGGCATTTTCGCACGATCTTACGAGATTGCGAACTTTATGACGTTCTCGGAATCTGCCGAAACCAAATTCTTGGCTCTTTTTGGGACCTCCATACACCCACAACATTAATCTTTCAACTTTTTTTGAGAAAATTTGACTTGTTATTTGTGCATTTTCGCACGATCTTACGAGATTGCGAACTTTATGACGTTCTCGGAATCTGCCGAAACCAAATTCTTGGCTCTTTTTGGGACCTCCATACACACACAACATTAATCTTTCAACTTTTTTTGAGAAAATTTGACGTGTTATTTTGGCATTTTCGCACGATCTTACGAGATTGCGAACTTTATGACGTTCTCGGAATCTGCCGAAACCAAATTCTTGGCTCTTTTTGGGACCTCCATACACCCACAACATTAATCTTTCAACTTTTTTTGAGAAAATTTGATGTGTTATTTTGGCATTTTCGCACGATCTTACGAGATTGCGAACGTATCAACGTTCTCGGAATCTGCCGAAACCAAATTCTTTGCTCTTTTTGGGACTTCCATACACACACAACATTAATCTTTCAACTTTTTTTGAGAAAATTTGACGTGTTATTTTGGCATTTTCGCACGATCTTACGATATTGCGAACTTTATGACGTTCTCGGAATCTGCCGATACTAAATTCTTGGCTCTTTTTGGGACCTCCATAAACCCACAACAATGATCTTTCAACTTTTTTTCAGAAAATTTGAAGTGTTATTTTGGCATTTTCGCACGATCTTACGAGATTGCGAACGTATCAACGTTCTCGGAATCTGCCGAAACCAAATTCTTGGCTCTTTTTGGGACCTCCATACACCCACAACATTAATCTTTCCACTGTTTTTGAGAAAATTTGACGTGTTATTTTGGCATTTTCGCACGATCTTACGAGATTGCGAACGTATCAACGTTCTCGGAATCTGCCGAAACCAAATTCTTGGCTATTTTTGGGACCTCCATACACCCACAACATTAATCTTTCAACTTTTTTTGAGAAAATTTGATGTGTTATTTTGGCATTTTCGCACGATCTTACGCGATTGCGAACTTTATGACGTTCTCGGAATCTGCCGAAACCAAATTCTTGGCTCTTTTTGGGACCTCCATACACACACAACATTAATCTTTCAACTTTTTTTGAGAAAATTTGACGTGTTATTTTGGCATTTTCGCACGATCTTACGAGATTGCGAACTTTATGACGTTCTCGGAATCTGCCGAAACCAAATTCTTGGCTCTTTTTGGGACCTCCATACACCCACAACATTAATCTTTCAACTTTTTTTGAGAAAATTTTACGTGTTATTTTGGCATTTTCGCACGATCTTACGAGATTGCGAACTTTATGACGTTCTCGGAATCTGCCGAAACCAAATTCTTGGCTCTTTTTGGGACCTCCATACACCCACAACATTAATCTTTCAACTTTTTTTGTGAAAATTTTACGTGTTATTTTGGCATTTTCGCACGATCTTACGAGCTTGCGAACTTTATGACGTTCTTCGAATCTGCCGAAACCAAATTCTTGGCTCTTTTTGGGACCTCCATACACCCACAACATTAATCTTTCAACTTTTTTTGAGAAAATTTGACTTGTTATTTGTGCATTTTCGCACGATCTTACGAGATTGCGAACTTTATGACGTTCTCGGAATCTGCCGAAACCAAATTCTTGGCTCTTTTTGGGACCTCCATACACCCACAACATTAATCTTTCAACTTTTTTTGAGAAAATTTTACGTGTTATTTTGGCATTTTCGCACGATCTTACGAGCTTGCGAACTTTATGACGTTCTTCGAATCTGCCGAAACCAAATTCTTGGCTCTTTTTGGGACCTCCATACACCCACAACATTAATCTTTCAACTTTTTTTGAGAAAATTTGACTTGTTATTTGTGCATTTTCGCACGATCTTACGAGATTGCGAACTTTATGACGTTCTCGGAATCTGCCGAAACCAAATTCTTGGCTATTTTTGGGACCTCCATACACCCACAACATTAATCTTTCAACTTTTTTTGAGAAAATTTGACGTGTTATTTTGGCATTTTCGCACGATCTTACGAGATTGCGAACTTTATGACGTTCTCGGAATCTGCCGAAACCAAATTCTTGGCTCTTTTTGGGACCTCCATACACCCACAACATTAATCTTTCAACTTTTTTTGAGAAAATTTGACGTGTTATTTTGGCATTTTCGCACGATCTTACGAGATTGCGAACTTTATGACGTTCTCGGAATCTGCCGAAACTAAATTCTTGGCTCTTTTTGGGACCTCCATAAACCCACAACAATGATCTTTCAACTTTTTTTCAGAAAATTTGAAGTGTTATTTTGGCATTTTCGCACGATCTTACTAGATTGCGAACTTTATGACGTTCTCGGAATCTGCCGAAACCAAATTCTTGGCTCTTTTTGGGACCTCCATACACCCACAACATTAATCTTTCAACTTTTTTTGAGAAAATTTGACTTGTTATTTTTGCATTTTCGCACGATCTTACGAGATTGCGAACTTTATGACGTTCTCGGAATCTGCCGAAACCAAATTATTGGCTCTTTTTGGGACCTCCATACACCCACAACATTAATCTTTCAACTTTTTTTGAGAAAATTTGACTTGTTATTTTTGCATTTTCGCACGATCTTACGAGATTGCGAACTTTATGACGTTCTCGGAATCTGCCGAAACCAAATTCTTTGCTCTTTTTGGGACCTCCATACACCCACAACATTAATCTTTCAACTTTTTTTGAGAAAATTTGACGTGTTATTTTGGCATTTTCGCACAATCTTACGAGATTGCGAACTTTATGACGTTCTCGGAATCTGCCGAAACCAAATTATTGGCTCTTTTTGGGACCTCCATACACCCACAACATTAATCTTTCAACTTTTTTTGAGAAAATTTGACTTGTTATTTTTGCATTTTCGCACGATCTTACGAGATTGCGAACTTTATGACGTTCTCGGAATCTGCCGAAACCAAATTCTTTGCTCTTTTTGGGACCTCCATACACCCACAACATTAATCTTTCAACTTTTTTTGAGAAAATTTGACGTGTTATTTTGGCATTTTCGCACGATCTTACGAGATTGCGAACTTTATGACGTTCTCGGAATCTGCCGAAACTAAATTCTTGGCTCTTTTTGGGACCTCCATAAACCCACAACAATGATCTTTCAACTTTTTTTCAGAAAATTTGAAGTGTTATTTTGGCATTTTCGCACGATCTTACTAGATTGCGAACTTTATGACGTTCTCGGAATCTGCCGAAACCAAATTCTTGGCTCTTTTTGGGACCTCCATACACCCACAACATTAATCTTTCAACTTTTTTTGAGAAAATTTTACGTGTTATTTTGGCATTTTCGCACGATCTTACGAGATTGCGAACTTTATGACGTTCTCGGAATCTGCCGAAACCAAATTCTTGGCTCTTTTTGGGACCTCCATACACCCACAACATTAATCTTTCAACTTTTTTTGAGAAAATTTGAAGTGTTATTTTGGCATTTTCGCACGATCTTACGAGATTGCGAACGTATCAACGTTCTCGGAATCTGCCGAAACCAAATTCTTGGCTATTTTTGGGACCTCCATACACCCACAACATTAATCTTTCAACTTTTTTTGAGAAAATTTGATGTGTTATTTTGGCATTTTCGCACGATCTTACGAGATTGCGAACTTTATGACGTTCTCGGAATCTGCCGAAACGAAATTCTTGGCTCTTTTTGGGACCTCCATAAACCCACAACAATGATCTTTCAACTTTTTTTCAGAAAATTTGAAGTGTTATTTTGGCATTTTCGCACGATCTTACGAGATTGCGAACGTATCAACGTTCTCGGAATCTGCCGAATCCAAATTCATGGCTCTTTTTGGGACCTCCATACACCCACAACATTAATCTTTCAACTTTTTTTGAGAAAATTTGACGTGTTATTTTGGCATTTTCGCACGATCTTACGAGATTGCGAACTTTATGACGTTCTCGGAATCTGCCGAAACCAAATTCTTGGCTCTTTTTGGGACCTCCATACACACACAACATTAATCTTTCAACTTTTTTTGAGAAAATTTGACGTGTTATTTTGGCATTTTCGCACGATCTTACGAGATTGCGAACGTATCAACGTTCTCGGAATCTGCCGAAACCAAATTCTTGGCTCTTTTTGGGACCTCCATACACCCACAACATTAAACTTTCAACTTTTTTTGAGAAAATTTGAAGTGTTATTTTGGCATTTTCGCACGATCTTACGAGATTGCGAACGTATCAACGTTCTCGGAATCTGCCGAATCCAAATTCATGGCTCTTTTTGGGACCTCCATACACCCACAACATTAATCTTTCAACTTTTTTTGAGAAAATTTGACGTGTTATTTTGGCATTTTCGCACTATCTTACGAGATTGCGATCTTTATGACGTTCTCGAAATCGGCCGAAACCAAATTCTTGGCTCTTTTTGGGACCTCCATAAACCCACAACATTGATCTTTCAACTTTTTTTGAGAAAATTTGACGTGTTATTTTGGCATTTTCGCACGATCTTACGAGATTGCGAACTTTATGACGTTCTCGGAATCTGCCGAAACCAAATTCTTGGCTCTTTTTGGGACCTCCATACACCCACAACATTAATCTTTCAACTTTTTTTGAGAAAATTTGACTTGTTATTTGTGCATTTTCGCACGATCTTACGAGATTGCGAACTTTATGACGTTCTCGGAATCTGCCGAAACCAAATTCTTGGCTCTTTTTGGGACCTCCATACACACACAACATTAATCTTTCAACTTTTTTTGAGAAAATTTGACGTGTTATTTTGGCATTTTCGCACGATCTTACGAGATTGCGAACTTTATGACGTTCTCGGAATCTGCCGAAACCAAATTCTTGGCTCTTTTTGAGACCTCCATACACCCACAACATTAATCTTTCAACTTTTTTTGAGAAAATTTTACGTGTTATTTTGGCATTTTCGCACGATCTTACGAGATTGCGAACTTTATGACGTTCTCGGAATCTGCCGAAACCAAATTCTTGGCTCTTTTTGGGACCTCCATACACACACAACATTAATCTTTCAACTTTTTTTGAGAAAATTTGACGTGTTATTTTGGCATTTTCGCACGATCTTACGAGATTGCGAACTTTATGACGTTCTCGGAATCTGCCGAAACCAAATTCTTGGCTCTTTTTGAGACCTCCATACACCCACAACATTAATCTTTCAACTTTTTTTGAGAAAATTTTACGTGTTATTTTGGCATTTTCGCACGATCTTACGAGATTGCGAACTTTATGACGTTCTCGGAATCTGCCGAAACCAAATTCTTGGCTATTTTTGGGACCTCCATACACCCACAACATTAATCTTTCAACTTTTTTTGAGAAAATTTGACGTGTTATTTTGGCATTTTCGCACGATCTTACGAGATTGCGAACTTTATGACGTTCTCGGAATCTGCCGAAACCAAATTCTTGGCTCTTTTTGGGACCTCCATACACCCACAACATTAATCTTTCAACTTTTTTTGAGAAAATTTGACTTGTTATTTGTGCATTTTCGCACGATCTTACGAGATTGCGAACTTTATGACGTTCTCGGAATCTGCCGAAACCAAATTCTTGGCTCTTTTTGGGACCTCCATACACACACAACATTAATCTTTCAACTTTTTTTGAGAAAATTTGACGTGTTATTTTGGCATTTTCGCACGATCTTACGAGATTGCGAACTTTATGACGTTCTCGGAATCTGCCGAAACCAAATTCTTGGCTCTTTTTGGGACCTCCATACACCCACAACATTAATCTTTCAACTTTTTTTGAGAAAATTTGATGTGTTATTTTGGCATTTTCGCACGATCTTACGAGATTGCGAACGTATCAACGTTCTCGGAATCTGCCGAAACCAAATTCTTTGCTCTTTTTGGGACTTCCATACACACACAACATTAATCTTTCAACTTTTTTTGAGAAAATTTGACGTGTTATTTTGGCATTTTCGCACGATCTTACGATATTGCGAACTTTATGACGTTCTCGGAATCTGCCGATACTAAATTCTTGGCTCTTTTTGGGACCTCCATAAACCCACAACAATGATCTTTCAACTTTTTTTCAGAAAATTTGAAGTGTTATTTTGGCATTTTCGCACGATCTTACGAGATTGCGAACGTATCAACGTTCTCGGAATCTGCCGAAACCAAATTCTTGGCTCTTTTTGGGACCTCCATACACCCACAACATTAATCTTTCCACTGTTTTTGAGAAAATTTGACGTGTTATTTTGGCATTTTCGCACGATCTTACGAGATTGCGAACGTATCAACGTTCTCGGAATCTGCCGAAACCAAATTCTTGGCTATTTTTGGGACCTCCATACACCCACAACATTAATCTTTCAACTTTTTTTGAGAAAATTTGATGTGTTATTTTGGCATTTTCGCACGATCTTACGCGATTGCGAACTTTATGACGTTCTCGGAATCTGCCGAAACCAAATTCTTGGCTCTTTTTGGGACCTCCATACACACACAACATTAATCTTTCAACTTTTTTTGAGAAAATTTGACGTGTTATTTTGGCATTTTCGCACGATCTTACGAGATTGCGAACTTTATGACGTTCTCGGAATCTGCCGAAACCAAATTCTTGGCTCTTTTTGGGACCTCCATACACCCACAACATTAATCTTTCAACTTTTTTTGAGAAAATTTTACGTGTTATTTTGGCATTTTCGCACGATCTTACGAGATTGCGAACTTTATGACGTTCTCGGAATCTGCCGAAACCAAATTCTTGGCTCTTTTTGGGACCTCCATACACCCACAACATTAATCTTTCAACTTTTTTTGAGAAAATTTTACGTGTTATTTTGGCATTTTCGCACGATCTTACGAGCTTGCGAACTTTATGACGTTCTTCGAATCTGCCGAAACCAAATTCTTGGCTCTTTTTGGGACCTCCATACACCCACAACATTAATCTTTCAACTTTTTTTGAGAAAATTTGACTTGTTATTTGTGCATTTTCGCACGATCTTACGAGATTGCGAACTTTATGACGTTCTCGGAATCTGCCGAAACCAAATTCTTGGCTCTTTTTGGGACCTCCATACACCCACAACATTAATCTTTCAACTTTTTTTGAGAAAATTTTACGTGTTATTTTGGCATTTTCGCACGATCTTACGAGCTTGCGAACTTTATGACGTTCTTCGAATCTGCCGAAACCAAATTCTTGGCTCTTTTTGGGACCTCCATACACCCACAACATTAATCTTTCAACTTTTTTTGAGAAAATTTGACTTGTTATTTGTGCATTTTCGCACGATCTTACGAGATTGCGAACTTTATGACGTTCTCGGAATCTGCCGAAACCAAATTCTTGGCTATTTTTGGGACCTCCATACACCCACAACATTAATCTTTCAACTTTTTTTGAGAAAATTTGACGTGTTATTTTGGCATTTTCGCACGATCTTACGAGATTGCGAACTTTATGACGTTCTCGGAATCTGCCGAAACCAAATTCTTGGCTCTTTTTGGGACCTCCATACACCCACAACATTAATCTTTCAACTTTTTTTGAGAAAATTTTACGTGTTATTTTGGCATTTTCGCACGATCTTACGAGATTGCGAACTTTATGACGTTCTCGGAATCTGCCGAAACCAAATTCTGGGCTCTTTTTGGGACCTCCATACACCCACAACATTAATCTTTCAACTTTTTTTGAGAAAATTTTACGTGTTATTTTGGCATTTTCGCACGATCTTACGAGATTGCGAACTTTATGACGTTCTCGGAATCTGCCGAAACCAAATTCTTGGCTCTTTTTGGGACCTCCATACACCCACAACATTAATCTTTCAACTTTTTTTGAGAAAATTTGACGTGTTATTTTGGCATTTTCGCACGATCTTACGAGATTGCGAACTTTATGACGTTCTCGGAATCTGCCGAAACCAAATTCTGGGCTCTTTTTGGGACCTCCATACACCCACAACATTAATCTTTCAACTTTTTTTGAGAAAATTTTACGTGTTATTTTGGCATTTTCGCACGATCTTACGAGATTGCGAACTTTATGACGTTCTCGGAATCTGCCGAAACCAAATTCTGGGCTCTTTTTGAGACCTCCATACACCCACAACATTAATCTTTCAACTTTTTTTGAGAAAATTTTACGTGTTATTTTGGCATTTTCGCACGATCTTACGAGATTGCGAACTTTATGACGCTCTCGGAATCTGCCGAAACCAAATTCTTGGCTCTTTTTGGGACCTCCATACACCCACAACATTAATCTTTCAACTTTTTTTGAGAAAATTTGACTTGTTATTTTTGCATTTTCGCACGATCTTACGAGATTGCGAACTTTATGACGTTCTCGGAATCTGCCGATACCAAATTCTTGGCTCTTTTTGGGAACTCCATACACCCACAACATTAATCTTTCAACTTTTTTTGAGAAAATTTAAAGTGTTATTTTGGCATTTTCGCACGATCTTACGAGATTGCGAACGTATCAACGTTCTCGGAATCTGCCGAAACCAAATTTTTGGCTCTTTTTGGGACCTCCATACACCCACAACATTAATCTTTCAACTTTTTTTGAGAAAATTTGACGTGTTATTTTGGCATTTTCGCACGATCTTACGAGATTGCGAACTTTATGACGTTCTCGGAATCTGCCGAAACCAAATTCTTGGCTCTTTTTGGGACCTCCATAAACCCACAACAATGATCTTTCAACTTTTTTTCAGAAAATTTGAAGTGTTATTTTGGCATTTTCGCACGATCTTACTAGATTGCGAACTTTATGACGTTCTCGGAATCTGCCGAAACCAAATTCTTGGCTCTTTTTGGGACCTCCATACACCCACAACATTAATCTTTCAACTTTTTTAGAGAAAATTTGACGTGTTATTTTGGCATTTTCGCACGATCTTACGAGATTGCGAACTTTATGACGTTCTCGGAATCTGCCGAAACCAAATTCTTGGCTCTTTTTGGGACCTCCATAAACCCACAACAATGATCTTTCAACTTTTTTTCAGAAAATTTGAAGTGTTATTTTGGCATTTTCGCACGATCTTACTAGATTGCGAACTTTATGACGTTCTCGGAATCTGCCGAAACCAAATTCTTGGCTCTTTTTGGGACCTCCATACACCCACAACATTAATCTTTCCACTTTTTTTGAGAAAATTTGACGTGTTATTTTGGCATTTTCGCACTATCTTACGAGATTGCGAACTTTATGACGTTCTCGGAATCTGCCGAAACCAAATTCTTGGCTCTTTTTGGGACCTCCATACACCCACAACATTAATCTTTCAACTTTTTTTGAGAAAATTTGACTTGTTATTTTTGCATTTTCGCACGATCTTACGAGATTGCGAACTTTATGACGTTCTCGGAATCTGCCGAAACCAAATTATTGGCTCTTTTTGGGACCTCCATACACCCACAACATTAATCTTTCAACTTTTTTTGAGAAAATTTGACTTGTTATTTTTGCATTTTCGCACGATCTTACGAGATTGCGAACTTTATGACGTTCTCGGAATCTGCCGAAACCAAATTCTTTGCTCTTTTTGGGACTACCATACACCCACAACATTAATCTTTCAACTTTTTTTGAGAAAATTTGACGTGTTATTTTGGCATTTTCGCACGATCTTACGAGATTGCGAACTTTATGACGTTCTCGGAATCTGCCGAAACTAAATTCTTGGCTCTTTTTGGGACCTCCATAAACCCACAACAATGATCTTTCAACTTTTTTTCAGAAAATTTGAAGTGTTATTTTGGCATTTTCGCACGATCTTACTAGATTGCGAACTTTATGACGTTCTCGGAATCTGCCGAAACCAAATTCTTGGCTCTTTTTGGGACCTCCATACACCCACAACATTAATCTTTCAACTTTTTTTGAGAAAATTTGACGTGTTATTTTGGCATTTTCGCACGATCTTACGAGATTGCGAACTTTATGACGTTCTCGGAATCTGCCGAAACCAAATTCTTGGCTCTTTTTGGGACCTCCATACACCCACAACATTAATCTTTCAACTTTTTTTGAGAAAATTTGAAGTGTTATTTTGGCATTTTCGCACGATCTTACGAGATTGCGAACGTATCAACGTTCTCGGAATCTGCCGAATCCAAATTCATGGCTCTTTTTGGGACCTCCATACACCCACAACATTAATCTTTCAACTTTTTTTGAGAAAATTTGACGTGTTATTTTGGCATTTTCGCACGATCTTACGAGATTGCGAACTTTATGACGTTTCGGAATCTGCCGAAACCAAATTCTTGGCTATTTTTGGGACCTCCATACACCTACAACATTAATCTTTCAACTTTTTTTGAGAAAATTTGACGTGTTATTTTGGCATTTTCGCACGATCTTACGAGATTGCGAACTTTATGACGTTCTCGGAATCTGCCGAAACCAAATTCTGGGCTCTTTTTGGGAACTCCATACACCCACAACATTAATCTTTCAAATTTTTTTGAGAAAATTTTACGTGTTATTTTGGCATTTTCGCACGATCTTACGAGATTGCGAACTTTATGACGTTCTCGGAATCTGCCGAAACCAAATTCTTGGCTCTTTTTGGGACCTCCATACACCCACAACATTAATCTTTCAACTTTTTTTGAGAAAATTTGACGTGTTATTTTGGCATTTTCGCACGATCTTACGAGATTGCGAACTTTATGACGTTCTCGGAATCTGCCGAAACCAAATTCTTGGCTCTTTTTGGGACCTCCATAAACCCACAACAATGATCTTTCAACTTTTTTTCAGAAAATTTGAAGTGTTATTTTGGCATTTTCGCACGATCTTACTAGATTGCGAACTTTATGACGTTCTCGGAATCTGCCGATACCAAATTCTTGGCTCTTTTTGGGAACTCCATACACCCACAACATTAATCTTTCAACTTTTTTTGAGAAAATTTAAAGTGTTATTTTGGCATTTTCGCACGATCTTACGAGATTGCGAACGTATCAACGTTCTCGGAATCTGCCGAAACCAAATTTTTGGCTCTTTTTGGGACCTCCATACACCCACAACATTAATCTTTCAACTTTTTTTGAGAAAATTTGACGTGTTATTTTGGCATTTTCGCACGATCTTACGAGATTGCGAACTTTATGACGTTCTCGGAATCTGCCGAAACCAAATTCTTGGCTCTTTTTGGGACCTCCATAAACCCACAACAATGATCTTTCAACTTTTTTTCAGAAAATTTGAAGTGTTATTTTGGCATTTTCGCACGATCTTACTAGATTGCGAACTTTATGACGTTCTCGGAATCTGCCGAAACCAAATTCTTGGCTCTTTTTGGGACCTCCATACACCCACAACATTAATCTTTCAACTTTTTTTGAGAAAATTTGAAGTGTTATTTTGGCATTTTCGCACGATCTTACGAGATTGCGAACGTATCAACGTTCTCGGAATCTGCCGAATCCAAATTCATGGCTCTTTTTGGGACCTCCATACACCCACAACATTAATCTTTCAACTTTTTTTGAGAAAATTTGAAGTGTTATTTTGGCATTTTCGCACGATCTTACGAGATTGCGAACTTTATGACGTTTCGGAATCTGCCGAAACCAAATTCTTGGCTATTTTTGGGACCTCCATACACCTACAACATTAATCTTTCAACTTTTTTTGAGAAAATTTGACGTGTTATTTTGGCATTTTCGCACGATCTTACGAGATTGCGAACTTTATGACGTTCTCGGAATCTGCCGAAACCAAATTCTTGGCTCTTTTTGGGACCTCCATAAACCCACAACAATGATCTTTCAACTTTTTTTCAGAAAATTTGAAGTGTTATTTTGGCATTTTCGCACGATCTTACTAGATTGCGAACTTTATGACGTTCTCGGAATCTGCCGAAACCAAATTCTTGGCTCTTTTTGGGACCTCCATACACCCACAACATTAATCTTTCAACTTTTTTTGAGAAAATTTGACGTGTTATTTTGGCATTTTCGCACGATCTTACGAGATTGCGAACTTTATGACGTTCTCGGAATCTGCCGAAACCAAATTCTTGGCTCTTTTTGGGACCTCCATAAACCCACAACAATGATCTTTCAACTTTTTTTCAGAAAATTTGAAGTGTTATTTTGGCATTTTCGCACGATCTTACTAGATTGCGAACTTTATGACGTTCTCGGAATCTGCCGAAACCAAATTCTTGGCTCTTTTTGGGACCTCCATACACCCACAACATTAATCTTTCCACTTTTTTTGAGAAAATTTGACGTGTTATTTTGGCATTTTCGCACTATCTTACGAGATTGCGAACTTTATGACGTTCTCGGAATCTGCCGAAACCAAATTCTTGGCTCTTTTTGGGACCTCCATACACCCACAACATTAATCTTTCAACTTTTTTTGAGAAAATTTGACTTGTTATTTTTGCATTTTCGCACGATCTTACGAGATTGCGAACTTTATGACGTTCTCGGAATCTGCCGAAACCAAATTATTGGCTCTTTTTGGGACCTCCATACACCCACAACATTAATCTTTCAACTTTTTTTGAGAAAATTTGACTTGTTATTTTTGCATTTTCGCACGATCTTACGAGATTGCGAACTTTATGACGTTCTCGGAATCTGCCGAAACCAAATTCTTTGCTCTTTTTGGGACTACCATACACCCACAACATTAATCTTTCAACTTTTTTTGAGAAAATTTGACGTGTTATTTTGGCATTTTCGCACGATCTTACGAGATTGCGAACTTTATGACGTTCTCGGAATCTGCCGAAACTAAATTCTTGGCTCTTTTTGGGACCTCCATAAACCCACAACAATGATCTTTCAACTTTTTTTCAGAAAATTTGAAGTGTTATTTTGGCATTTTCGCACGATCTTACTAGATTGCGAACTTTATGACGTTCTCGGAATCTGCCGAAACCAAATTCTTGGCTCTTTTTGGGACCTCCATACACCCACAACATTAATCTTTCAACTTTTTTTGAGAAAATTTGACGTGTTATTTTGGCATTTTCGCACGATCTTACGAGATTGCGAACTTTATGACGTTCTCGGAATCTGCCGAAACCAAATTCTTGGCTCTTTTTGGGACCTCCATACACCCACAACATTAATCTTTCAACTTTTTTTGAGAAAATTTGAAGTGTTATTTTGGCATTTTCGCACGATCTTACGAGATTGCGAACGTATCAACGTTCTCGGAATCTGCCGAATCCAAATTCATGGCTCTTTTTGGGACCTCCATACACCCACAACATTAATCTTTCAACTTTTTTTGAGAAAATTTGACGTGTTATTTTGGCATTTTCGCACGATCTTACGAGATTGCGAACTTTATGACGTTTCGGAATCTGCCGAAACCAAATTCTTGGCTATTTTTGGGACCTCCATACACCTACAACATTAATCTTTCAACTTTTTTTGAGAAAATTTGACGTGTTATTTTGGCATTTTCGCACGATCTTACGAGATTGCGAACTTTATGACGTTCTCGGAATCTGCCGAAACCAAATTCTGGGCTCTTTTTGGGAACTCCATACACCCACAACATTAATCTTTCAAATTTTTTTGAGAAAATTTTACGTGTTATTTTGGCATTTTCGCACGATCTTACGAGATTGCGAACTTTATGACGTTCTCGGAATCTGCCGAAACCAAATTCTTGGCTCTTTTTGGGACCTCCATACACCCACAACATTAATCTTTCAACTTTTTTTGAGAAAATTTGACGTGTTATTTTGGCATTTTCGCACGATCTTACGAGATTGCGAACTTTATGACGTTCTCGGAATCTGCCGAAACCAAATTCTTGGCTCTTTTTGGGACCTCCATAAACCCACAACAATGATCTTTCAACTTTTTTTCAGAAAATTTGAAGTGTTATTTTGGCATTTTCGCACGATCTTACTAGATTGCGAACTTTATGACGTTCTCGGAATCTGCCGAAACCAAATTCTTGGCTCTTTTTGGGACCTCCATACACCCACAACATTAATCTTTCCACTTTTTTTGAGAAAATTTGACGTGTTATTTTGGCATTTTCGCACTATCTTACGAGATTGCGAACTTTATGACGTTCTCGGAATCTGCCGAAACCAAATTCTTGGCTCTTTTTGGGACCTCCATACACCCACAACATTAATCTTTCAACTTTTTTTGAGAAAATTTGACTTGTTATTTTTGCATTTTCGCACGATCTTACGAGATTGCGAACTTTATGACGTTCTCGGAATCTGCCGAAACCAAATTCTTGGCTATTTTTGGGACCTCCATACACCCACAACATTAATCTTTCAACTTTTTTTGAGAAAATTTGACGTGTTATTTTGGCATTTTCGCACGATCTTACGAGATTGCGAACTTTATGACGTTCTCGGAATCTGCCGAAACCAAATTCTTGGCTCTTTTTGGGACCTCCATAAACCCACAACAATGATCTTTCAACTTTTTTTCAGAAAATTTGAAGTGTTATTTTGGCATTTTCGCACGATCTTACGAGATTGCGAACTTTATGACGTTCTCGGAATTTGCCGAAACTAAATTCTTGGCTCTTTTTGGGACCTCCATAAACCCACAACAATGATCTTTCAACTTTTTTTCAGAAAATTTGAAGTGTTATTTTGGCATTTTCGCACGATCTTACTAGATTGCGAACTTTATGACGTTCTCGGAATCTGCCGAAACCAAATTCTTGGCTCTTTTTGGGACCTCCATACACCCACAACATTAATCTTTCAACTTTTTTTGAGAAAATTTGACGTGTTATTTTGGCATTTTCGCACGATCTTACGAGATTGCGAACTTTATGACGTTCTCGGAATCTGCCGAAACCAAATTCTTGGCTCTTTTTGGGACCTCCATACACCCACAACATTAATCTTTCAACTTTTTTTGAGAAAATTTTACGTGTTATTTTGGCATTTTCGCACGATCTTACGAGATTGCGAACTTTATGACGTTCTCGGAATCTGCCGAAACCAAATTCTTTGCTCTTTTTGGGACCTCCATACACCCACAACATTAATCTTTCAACTTTTTTTGAGAAAATTTGACGTGTTATTTTGGCATTTTCGCACGATCTTACGAGATTGCGAACTTTATGACGTTCTCGGAATCTGCCGAAACCAAATTCTGGGCTCTTTTTGGGACCTCCATACACCCACAACAATGATCTTTCAACTTTTTTTCAGAAAATTTGAAGTGTTATTTTGGCATTTTCGCACGATCTTACTAGATTGCGAACTTTATGACGTTCTCGGAATCTGCCGAAACCAAATTCTTGGCTCTTTTTGGGACCTCCATACACCCACAACATTAATCTTTCCACTTTTTTTGAGAAAATTTGACGTGTTATTTTGGCATTTTCGCACTATCTTACGAGATTGCGTACTTTATGACGTTCTCGGAATCTGCCGAAACCAAATTCTTGGCTCTTTTTGGGACCTCCATACACCCACAACATTAATCTTTCAACTTTTTTTGAGAAAATTTGACTTGTTATTTTTGCATTTTCGCACGATCTTACGAGATTGCGAACTTTATGACGTTCTCGGAATCTGCCGAAACCAAATTATTGGCTCTTTTTGGGACCTCCATACACCCACAACATTAATCTTTCAACTTTTTTTGAGAAAATTTGACTTGTTATTTTTGCATTTTCGCACGATCTTACGAGATTGCGAACTTTATGACGTTCTCGGAATCTGCCGAAACCAAATTCTTTGCTCTTTTTGGGACTACCATACACCCACAACATTAATCTTTCAACTTTTTTTGAGAAAATTTGACGTGTTATTTTGGCATTTTCGCACGATCTTACGAGATTGCGAACTTTATGACGTTCTCGGAATCTGCCGAAACTAAATTCTTGGCTCTTTTTGGGACCTCCATAAACCCACAACAATGATCTTTCAACTTTTTTTCAGAAAATTTGAAGTGTTATTTTGGCATTTTCGCACGATCTTACTAGATTGCGAACTTTATGACGTTCTCGGAATCTGCCGAAACCAAATTCTTGGCTCTTTTTGGGACCTCCATACACCCACAACATTAATCTTTCAACTTTTTTTGAGAAAATTTGACGTGTTATTTTGGCATTTTCGCACGATCTTACGAGATTGCGAACTTTATGACGTTCTCGGAATCTGCCGAAACCAAATTCTTGGCTCTTTTTGGGACCTCCATACACCCACAACATTAATCTTTCAACTTTTTTTGAGAAAATTTGAAGTGTTATTTTGGCATTTTCGCACGATCTTACGAGATTGCGAACGTATCAACGTTCTCGGAATCTGCCGAATCCAAATTCATGGCTCTTTTTGGGACCTCCATACACCCACAACATTAATCTTTCAACTTTTTTTGAGAAAATTTGACGTGTTATTTTGGCATTTTCGCACGATCTTACGAGATTGCGAACTTTATGACGTTTCGGAATCTGCCGAAACCAAATTCTTGGCTATTTTTGGGACCTCCATACACCTACAACATTAATCTTTCAACTTTTTTTCAGAAAATTTGAAGTGTTATTTTGGCATTTTCGCACGATCTTACGAGATTGCGAACTTTATGACGTTTCGGAATCTGCCGAATCCAAATTCATGGCTCTTTTTGGGACCTCCATACACCCACAACATTAATCTTTCAACTTTTTTTGAGAAAATTTGACGTGTTATTTTGGCATTTTCGCACGATCTTACGAGATTGCGAACTTTATGACGTTTCGGAATCTGCCGAAACCAAATTCTTGGCTATTTTTGGGACCTCCATACACCTACAACATTAATCTTTCAACTTTTTTTGAGAAAATTTGACGTGTTATTTTGGCATTTTCGCACGATCTTACGAGATTGCGAACTTTATGACGTTCTCGGAATCTGCCGAAACCAAATTCTGGGCTCTTTTTGGGAACTCCATACACCCACAACATTAATCTTTCAAATTTTTTTGAGAAAATTTTACGTGTTATTTTGGCATTTTCGCACGATCTTACGAGATTGCGAACTTTATGACGTTCTCGGAATCTGCCGAAACCAAATTCTTGGCTCTTTTTGGGACCTCCATACACCCACAACATTAATCTTTCAACTTTTTTTGAGAAAATTTGAAGTGTTATTTTGGCATTTTCGCACGATCTTACGAGATTGCGAACGTATCAATGTTCTCGGAATCTGCCGAAACCAAATTCTTGGCTCTTTTTGGGACCTCCATAAACCCACAACATTGATATTTCAACTTTTTTTTCAGAAAATTTGAAGTGTTATTTTGGCATTTTCGCACGATCTTACTAGATTGCGAACTTTATGACGTTCTCGGAATCTGCCGAAACCAAATTCTTGGCTCTTTTTGGGACCTCCATACACCCACAACATTAATCTTTCCACTTTTTTTGAGAAAATTTGACGTGTTATTTTGGCATTTTCGCACTATCTTACGAGATTGCGAACTTTATGACGTTCTCGGAATCTGCCGAAACCAAATTCTTGGCTCTTTTTGGGACCTCCATACACCCACAACATTAATCTTTCAACTTTTTTTGAGAAAATTTGACTTGTTATTTTTGCATTTTCGCACGATCTTACGAGATTGCGAACTTTATGACGTTCTCGGAATCTGCCGAAACCAAATTATTGGCTCTTTTTGGGACCTCCATACACCCACAACATTAATCTTTCAACTTTTTTTGAGAAAATTTGACTTGTTATTTTTGCATTTTCGCACGATCTTACGAGATTGCGAACTTTATGACGTTCTCGGAATCTGCCGAAACCAAATTCTTTGCTCTTTTTGGGACTACCATACACCCACAACATTAATCTTTCAACTCTTTTTGAGAAAATTTGACGTGTTATTTTGGCATTTTCGCACGATCTTACGAGATTGCGAACTTTATGACGTTCTCGGAATCTGCCGAAACTAAATTCTTGGCTCTTTTTGGGACCTCCATAAACCCACAACAATGATCTTTCAACTTTTTTTCAGAAAATTTGAAGTGTTATTTTGGCATTTTCGCACGATCTTACTAGATTGCGAACTTTATGACGTTCTCGGAATCTGCCGAAACCAAATTCTTGGCTCTTTTTGGGACCTCCATACACCCACAACATTAATCTTTCAACTTTTTTTGAGAAAATTTGACGTGTTATTTTGGCATTTTCGCACGATCTTACGAGATTGCGAACTTTATGACGTTCTCGGAATCTGCCGAAACCAAATTCTTGGCTCTTTTTGGGACCTCCATACACCCACAACATTAATCTTTCAACTTTTTTTGAGAAAATTTGAAGTGTTATTTTGGCATTTTCGCACGATCTTACGAGATTGCGAACGTATCAACGTTCTCGGAATCTGCCGAATCCAAATTCATGGCTCTTTTTGGGACCTCCATACACCCACAACATTAATCTTTCAACTTTTTTTGAGAAAATTTGACGTGTTATTTTGGCATTTTCGCACGATCTTACGAGATTGCGAACTTTATGACGTTTCGGAATCTGCCGAAACCAAATTCTTGGCTATTTTTGGGACCTCCATACACCTACAACATTAATCTTTCAACTTTTTTTGAGAAAATTTGACGTGTTATTTTGGCATTTTCGCACGATCTTACGAGATTGCGAACTTTATGACGTTCTCGGAATCTGCCGAAACCAAATTCTGGGCTCTTTTTGGGAACTCCATACACCCACAACATTAATCTTTCAAATTTTTTTGAGAAAATTTTACGTGTTATTTTGGCATTTTCGCACGATCTTACGAGATTGCGAACTTTATGACGTTCTCGGAATCTGCCGAAACCAAATTCTTGGCTCTTTTTGGGACCTCCATACACCCACAACATTAATCTTTCAACTTTTTTTGAGAAAATTTGACGTGTTATTTTGGCATTTTCGCACGATCTTACGAGATTGCGAACTTTACGACGTTCTCGGAATTTGCCGAAACTAAATTCTTGGCTCTTTTTGGGACCTCCATAAACCCACAACAATGATCTTTCAACTTTTTTTCAGAAAATTTGAATTGTTATTTTGGCATTTTCGCACGATCTTACTAGATTGCGAACTTTATGACGTTCTCGGAATCTGCCGAAACCAAATTCTTGGCTCTTTTTGGGACCTCCATACACCCACAACATTAATCTTTCAACTTTTTTTGAGAAAATTTGACGTGTTATTTTGGCATTTTCGCACGATCTTACGAGATTGCGAACTTTATGACGTTCTCGGAATCTGCCGAAACCAAATTCTTGGCTCTTTTTGGGACCTCCATAAACCCACAACAATGATCTTTCAACTTTTTTTCCGAAAATTTGAAGTGTTATTTTGGCATTTTCGCACGATCTTACGAGATTGCGAACTTTATGACGTTCTCGGAATCTGACGAAACCAAATTCTTGGCTCTTTTTGGGACCTCCATACACCCACAACATTAATCTTTCAACTTTTTTTGAGAAAATTTGATGTGTTATTTTGGCATTTTCGCACGATCTTACGAGATTGCGAACGTATCAACGTTCTCGGAATCTGCCGAAACCAAATTCTTGGCTCTTTTTGGGACCTCCATACACACACAACATTAATCTTTCAACTTTTTTTGAGAAAATTTGATGTGGTATTTTGGCATTTTCGCACGATCTTACGAGATTGCGAACGTAGCAACGTTCTCGGAATCTGCCGAAAGCAAATTCTTGGCTCTTTTTGGGACCTCCATAAACCCACAACAATGATCTTTCAACTTTTTTTCAGAAAATTTGAAGTGTTATTTTGGCATTTTCGCACGATCTTACTAGATTGCGAACTTTATGACGTTCTCGGAATCTGCCGAAACCAAATTCTTGGCTCTTTTTGGGACCTCCATACACCCACAACATTAATCTTTCAACTTTTTTTGAGAAAATTTGACTTGTTATTTTTGCATTTTCGCACGATCTTACGAGATTGCGAACTTTATGACGTTCTCGGAATCTGCCGAAACCAAATTCTTGGCTCTTTTTGGGACCTCCATACACCCACAACATTAATCTTTCAACTTTTTTTGAGAAAATTTGACGTGTTATTTTGGCATTTTCGCACGATCTTACCAGATTGCGAACTTTATGACGTTTCGGAATCTGCCGAAACCAAATTCTTGGCTATTTTTGGGACCTCCATACACCCACAACATTAATCTTTCAACTTTTTTTGAGAAAATTTGACGTGTTATTTTGGCATTTTCGCACGATCTTACGAGATTGCGAACTTTATGACGTTCTCGGAATCTGCCGAAACCAAATTCTGGGCTCTTTTTGGGAACTCCATACACCCACAACATTAATCTTTCAACTTTTTTTGAGAAAATTTTACGTGTTATTTTGGCATTTTCGCACGATCTTACGAGATTGCGAACGTATCAACGTTCTTGGAATCTGCCGAATCCAATTTCATGGCTCTTTTTGGGACCTCCATACACACACAACATTAATCTTTCAACTTTTTTTGAGAAAATTTGAAGTGTTATTTTGGCATTTTCGCACGATCTTACGAGATTGCGAACGTATCAATGTTCTCGGAATCTGCCGAAACCAAATTCTTGGCTCTTTTTGGGACCTCCATAAACCCACAACATTGATATTTCAACTTTTTTTTCAGAAAATTTGACGTGTTATTTTGGCATTTTCGCACGATCTTATGAGATTGCGAACTTTATGACGTTCTCGGAATCTGCTGAAACCAAATTCTTGGATCTTTGTGGGACCTCCATAAACCCACAACATTGATCTTTCAACTTTTTTTCAGAAAATTTGAAGTGTTATTTTGGCATTTTCGCACGATCTTACGAGATTGCGAACGTGTCAACGTTCTCGGAATCTGCCGAAACCAAATTCTGGGCTCTTTTTGGGACCTCGATACACCCACAAAATTAATCTTTCAACTTTTTTTGAGAAAATTTGACGAGTTATTTTGGCATTTTCGCACGATCTTACGAGATCGCGAAATTTATGACGTTCTCGGAATCTGCCGAAACCAAATTCTGGGCTCTTTTTGGGATCTCCATACACCCACAACATTGATCTTTCAACTTTTTTTCAGAAAATTTGAAGTGTTATTTTGGCATTTTCGCACGATCTTACGAGATTGCGAACGTAGCAACGTTCTCGGAATCAGCCGAAAGCAAATTCTTGGCTCTTTTTGGGACCTCCATAAACCCACAACAATGATCTTTCAACTTTTTTTCAGAAAATTTGAAGTGTTATTTTGGCATTTTCGCACGATCTTACTAGATTGCGAACTTTATGACGTTCTCGGAATCTGCCGAAACCAAATTCTTGGCTCTTTTTGGGACCTCCATACACCCACAACATTAATCTTTCAACTTTTTTTGAGAAAATTTGACGTGTTATTTTGGCATTTTCGCACGATCTTACGAGATTGCGATCTTTATGACGTTCTCGGAATCTGCCGAAACCAAATTCTTGGCTCTTTTTGGGACCTCCATACACCCACAACATTAATCTTTCAACTTTTTTTGAGAAAATTTGACTTGTTATTTTTGCATTTTCGCACGATCTTACGAGATTGCGAAGTTTATGACGTTCTCGGAATCTGCCGAAACCAAATTCTTGGCTCTTTTTGGGACCTCCATACACCCACAACATTAATCTTTCCACCTTTTTTGAGAAAATTTGACGTGTTATTTTGGCATTTTCGCACTATCTTACGAGATTGCGAACTTTATGACGTTCTCGGAATCTGCCGAAACCAAATTCTTGGCTCTTTTTGGGACCTCCATACACCCACAACATTAATCTTTCAACTTTTTTTGAGAAAATTTGACTTGTTATTTTTGCATTTTCGCACGATCTTACGAGATTGCGAACTTTATGACGTTCTCGGAATCTGCCGAAACCAAATTATTGGCTCTTTTTGGGACCTCCATACACCCACAACATTAATCTTTCAACTTTTTTTGAGAAAATTTGACTTGTTATTTTTGCATTTTCGCATGATCTTACGAGATTGCGAACTTTATGACGTTCTCGGAATCTGCCGAAACCAAATTCTTTGCTCTTTTTGGGACCTCCATACACCCACAACATTAATCTTTCAACTTTTTTTGAGAAAATTTGACGTGTTATTTTGGCATTTTCGCACGATCTTACGAGATTGCGAACTTTATGACGTTCTCGGAATCTGCCGAAACTAAATTCTTGGCTCTTTTTGGGACCTCCATAAACCCACAACAATGATCTTTCAACTTTTTTTCAGAAAATTTGAAGTGTTATTTTGGCATTTTCGCACGATCTTACTAGATTGCGAACTTTATGACGTTCTCGGAATCTGCCGAAACCAAATTCTTGGCTCTTTTTGGGACCTCCATACACCCACAACATTAATCTTTCAACTTTTTTTGAGAAAATTTGACGTGTTATTTTGGCATTTTCGCACGATCTTACGAGATTGCGAACTTTATGACGTTCTCGGAATCTGCCGAAACCAAATTCTGGGCTCTTTTTGGGATCTCCATACACCCACAACATTGATCTTTCAACTTTTTTTCAGAAAATTTGAAGTGTTATTTTGGCATTTTCGCACGATCTTACGAGCTTGCGAACTTTATGACGTTCTTCGAATCTGCCGAAACCAAATTCTTGGCTCTTTTTGGGACCTCCATACACCCACAACATTAATCTTTCAACTTTTTTTGAGAAAATTTTACGTGTTATTTTGGCATTTTCGCACGATCTTACGAGCTTGCGAACTTTATGACGTTCTTCGAATCTGCCGAAACCAAATTCTTGGCTCTTTTTGGGACCTCCATACACCCACAACATTAATCTTTCAACTTTTTTTGAGAAAATTTGACTTGTTATTTGTGCATTTTCGCACGATCTTACGAGATTGCGAACTTTATGACGTTCTCGGAATCTGCCGAAACCAAATTCTTGGCTATTTTTGGGACCTCCATACACCCACAACATTAATCTTTCAACTTTTTTTGAGAAAATTTGACGTGTTATTTTGGCATTTTCGCACGATCTTACGAGATTGCGAACTTTATGACGTTCTCGGAATCTGCCGAAACCAAATTCTTGGCTCTTTTTGGGACCTCCATACACCCACAACATTAATCTTTCAACTTTTTTTGAGAAAATTTTACGTGTTATTTTGGCATTTTCGCACGATCTTACGAGATTGCGAACTTTATGACGTTCTCGGAATCTGCCGAAACCAAATTCTTGGCTCTTTTTGGGACCTCCATACACCCACAACATTAATCTTTCAACTTTTTTTGAGAAAATTTTACGTGTTATTTTGGCATTTTCGCACGATCTTACGAGCTTGCGAACTTTATGACGTTCTTCGAATCTGCCGAAACCAAATTCTTGGCTCTTTTTGGGACCTCCATACACCCACAACATTAATCTTTCAACTTTTTTTGAGAAAATTTGACTTGTTATTTTTGCATTTTCGCACGATCTTACGAGATTGCGAACTTTATGACGTTCTCGGAATCTGCCGAAACCAAATTCTTGGCTATTTTTGGGACCTCCATACACCCACAACATTAATCTTTCAACTTTTTTTGAGAAAATTTGACGTGTTATTTTGGCATTTTCGCACGATCTTACGAGATTGCGAACTTTATGACGTTCTCGGAATCTGCCGAAACCAAATTCTTGGCTCTTTTTGGGACCTCCATAAACCCACAACAATGATCTTTCAACTTTTTTTCAGAAAATTTGAAGTGTTATTTTGGCATTTTCGCACGATCTTACTAGATTGCGAACTTTATGACGTTCTCGGAATCTGCCGAAACCAAATTCTTGGCTCTTTTTGGGACCTCCATACACCCACAACATTAATCTTTCAACTTTTTTTGAGAAAATTTGACTTGTTATTTTTGCATTTTCGCACGATCTTACGAGATTGCGAACTTTATGACGTTCTCGGAATCTGCCGAAACCAAATTCTTGGCTCTTTTTGGGACCTCCATACACCCACAACATTAATCTTTCAACTTTTTTTTAGAAAATTCGACGTGTTATTTTGGCATTTTCGCACGATCTTACGAGATTGCGAACTTTATGACGTTTCGGAATCTGCCGAAACCAAATTCTTGGCTATTTTTGGGACCTCCATACACCTACAACATTAATCTTTCAACTTTTTTTGAGAAAATTTGACGTGTTATTTTGGCATTTTCGCACGATCTTACGAGATTGCGAACTTTATGACGTTCTCGGAATCTGCCGAAACCAAATTCTGGGCTCTTTTTGGGAACTCCATACACCCACAACATTAATCTTTCAAATTTTTTTGAGAAAATTTTACGTGTTATTTTGGCATTTTCGCACGATCTTACGAGATTGCGAACTTTATGACGTTCTCGGAATCTGCCGAAACCAAATTCTTGGCTCTTTTTGGGACCTCCATACACCCACAACATTAATCTTTCAACTTTTTTTGAGAAAATTTGACGTGTTATTTTGGCATTTTCGCACGATCTTACGAGATTGCGAACTTTATGACGTTCTCGGAATTTGCCGAAACTAAATTCTTGGCTCTTTTTGGGACCACCATAAACCCACAACAATGATCTTTCAACTTTTTTTCAGAAAATTTGAAGTGTTATTTTGGCATTTTCGCACGATCTTACTAGATTGCGAACTTTATGACGTTCTCGGAATCTGCCGAAACCAAATTCTTGGCTCTTTTTGGGACCTCCATACACCCACAACATTAATCTTTCCACTTTTTTTGAGAAAATTTGACGTGTTATTTTGGCATTTTCGCACTATCTTACGAGATTGCGAACTTTATGACGTTCTCGGAATCTGCCGAAACCAAATTCTTGGCTCTTTTTGGGACCTCCATACACCCACAACATTAATCTTTCAACTTTTTTTGAGAAAATTTGACTTGTTATTTTTGCATTTTCGCACGATCTTACGAGATTGCGAACTTTATGACGTTCTCGGAATCTGCCGAAACCAAATTATTGGCTCTTTTTGGGACCTCCATACACCCACAACATTAATCTTTCAACTTTTTTTGAGAAAATTTGACTTGTTATTTTTGCATTTTCGCACGATCTTACGAGATTGCGAACTTTATGACGTTCTCGGAATCTGCCGAAACCAAATTTTTTGCTCTTTTTGGGACTACCATACACCCACAACATTAATCTTTCAACTTTTTTTGAGAAAATTTGACGTGTTATTTTGGCATTTTCGCACGATCTTACCAGATTGCGAACTTTATGACGTTCTCGGAATCTGCCGAAACTAAATTCTTGGCTCTTTTTGGGACCTCCATAAACCCACAACAATGATCTTTCAACTTTTTTTCAGAAAATTTGAAGTGTTATTTTGGCATTTTCGCACGATCTTACTAGATTGCGAACTTTATGACGTTCTCGGAATCTGCCGAAACCAAATTCTTGGCTCTTTTTGGGACCTCCATACACCCACAACATTAATCTTTCAACTTTTTTTTAGAAAATTTGACGTGTTATTTTGGCATTTTCGCACGATCTTACGAGATTGCGAACTTTATGACGTTTCGGAATCTGCCGAAACCAAATTCTTGGCTATTTTTGGGACCTCCATACACCTACAACATTAATCTTTCAACTTTTTTTGAGAAAATTTGACGTGTTATTTTGGCATTTTCGCACGATCTTACGAGATTGCGAACTTTATGACGTTCTCGGAATCTGCCGAAACCAAATTCTGGGCTCTTTTTGGGACCTCCATACACCCACAACATTAATCTTTCAACTTTTTTTTAGAAAATTTGACGTGTTATTTTGGCATTTTCGCACGATCTTACGAGATTGCGAACTTTATGACGTTTCGGAATCTGCCGAAACCAAATTCTTGGCTATTTTTGGGACCTCCATACACCTACAACATTAATCTTTCAACTTTTTTTGAGAAAATTTGACGTGTTATTTTGGCATTTTCGCACGATCTTACGAGATTGCGAACTTTATGACGTTCTCGGAATCTGCCGAAACCAAATTCTGGGCTCTTTTTGGGAACTCCATACACCCACAACATTAATCTTTCAAATTTTTTTGAGAAAATTTTACGTGTTATTTTGGCATTTTCGCACGATCTTACGAGATTGCGAACTTTATGACGTTCTCGGAATCTGCCGAAACCAAATTCTTGGCTCTTTTTGGGACCTCCATACACCCACAACATTAATCTTTCAACTTTTTTTGAGAAAATTTGACGTGTTATTTTGGCATTTTCGCACGATCTTACGAGATTGCGAACTTTATGACGTTCTCGGAATTTGCCGAAACTAAATTCTTGGCTCTTTTTGGGACCTCCATAAACCCACAACAATGATCTTTCAACTTTTTTTCAGAAAATTTGAAGTGTTATTTTGGCATTTTCGCACGATCTTACTAGATTGCGAACTTTATGACGTTCTCGGAATCTGCCGAAACCAAATTCTTGGCTCTTTTTGGGACCTCCATACACCCACAACATTAATCTTTCAACTTTTTTTGAGAAAATTTGACGTGTTATTTTGGCATTTTCGCACGATCTTACGAGATTGCGAACTTTATGACGTTCTCGGAATCTGCCGAAACCAAATTCTTGGCTCTTTTTGGGACCTCCATAAACCCACAACAATGATCTTTCAACTTTTTTTCAGAAAATTTGAAGTGTTATTTTGGCATTTTCGCACGATCTTACTAGATTGCGAACTTTATGACGTTCTCGGAATCTGCCGAAACCAAATTCTTGGCTCTTTTTGGGACCTCCATACACCCACAACATTAATCTTTCAACTTTTTTTGAGAAAATTTGACGTGTTATTTTGGCATTTTCGCACGATCTTACGAGATTGCGAACTTTATGACGTTCTCGGAATCTGCCGAAACCAAATTCTTGGCTCTTTTTGGGACCTCCATAAACCCACAACAATGATCTTTCAACTTTTTTTCAGAAAATTTGAAGTGTTATTTTGGCATTTTCGCACGATCTTACTAGATTGCGAACTTTATGACGTTCTCGGAATCTGCCGAAACCAAATTCTTGGCTCTTTTTGGGACCTCCATACACCCACAACATTAATCTTTCCACTTTTTTTGAGAAAATTTGACGTGTTATTTTGGCATTTTCGCACTATCTTACGAGATTGCGAACTTTATGACGTTCTCGGAATCTGCCGAAACCAAATTCTTGGCTCTTTTTGGGACCTCCATACACCCACAACATTAATCTTTCAACTTTTTTTGAGAAAATTTGACTTGTTATTTTTGCATTTTCGCACGATCTTACGAGATTGCGAACTTTATGACGTTCTCGGAATCTGCCGAAACCAAATTATTGGCTCTTTTTGGGACCTCCATACACCCACAACATTAATCTTTCAACTTTTTTTGAGAAAATTTGACTTGTTATTTTTGCATTTTCGCACGATCTTACGAGATTGCGAACTTTATGACGTTCTCGGAATCTGCCGAAACCAAATTCTTTGCTCTTTTTGGGACTACCATACACCCACAACATTAATCTTTCAACTTTTTTTGAGAAAATTTGACGTGTTATTTTGGCATTTTCGCACGATCTTACGAGATTGCGAACTTTATGACGTTCTCGGAATCTGCCGAAACTAAATTCTTGGCTCTTTTTGGGACCTCCATAAACCCACAACAATGATCTTTCAACTTTTTTTCAGAAAATTTGAAGTGTTATTTTGGCATTTTCGCACGATCTTACTAGATTGCGAACTTTATGACGTTCTCGGAATCTGCCGAAACCAAATTCTTGGCTCTTTTTGGGACCTCCATACACCCACAACATTAATCTTTCAACTTTTTTTGAGAAAATTTGACGTGTTATTTTCGCATTTTCGCACGATCTTACGAGATTGCGAACTTTATGACGTTCTCGGAATCTGCCGAAACCAAATTCTTGGCTCTTTTTGGGACCTCCATACACCCACAACATTAATCTTTCAACTTTTTTTGAGAAAATTTGAAGTGTTATTTTGGCATTTTCGCACGATCTTACGAGATTGCGAACGTATCAACGTTCTCGGAATCTGCCGAATCCAAATTCATGGCTCTTTTTGGGACCTCCATACACCCACAACATTAATCTTTCAACTTTTTTTGAGAAAATTTGACGTGTTATTTTGGCATTTTCGCACGATCTTACGAGATTGCGAACTTTATGACGTTTCGGAATGTGCCGAAACCAAATTCTTGGCTATTTTTGGGACCTCCATACACCTAAAACATTAATCTTTCAACTTTTTTTGAGAAAATTTGACGTGTTATTTTGGCATTTTCGCACGATCTTACGAGATTGCGAACTTTATGACGTTCTCGGAATCTGCCGAAACCAAATTCTGGGCTCTTTTTGGGAACTCCATACACCCACAACATTAATCTTTCAAATTTTTTTGAGAAAATTTTACGTGTTATTTTGGCATTTTCGCACGATCTTACGAGATTGCGAACTTTATGACGTTCTCGGAATCTGCCGAAACCAAATTCTTGGCTCTTTTTGGGACCTCCATACACCCACAACATTAATCTTTCAACTTTTTTTGAGAAAATTTGACGTGTTATTTTGGCATTTTCGCACGATCTTACGAGATTGCGAACTTTATGACGTTCTCGGAATTTGCCGAAACTAAATTCTTGGCTCTTTTTGGGACCTCCATAAACCCACAACAATGATCTTTCAACTTTTTTTCAGAAAATTTGAAGTGTTATTTTGGCATTTTCGCACGATCTTACTAGATTGCGAACTTTATGACGTTCTCGGAATCTGCCGAAACCAAATTCTTGGCTCTTTTTGGGACCTCCATACACCCACAACATTAATCTTTCAACTTTTTTTGAGAAAATTTGACGTGTTATTTTGGCATTTTCGCACGATCTTACGAGATTGCGAACTTTATGACGTTCTCGGAATCTGCCGAAACCAAATTCTTGGCTCTTTTTGGGACCTCCATAAACCCACAACAATGATCTTTCAACTTTTTTTCAGAAAATTTGAAGTGTTATTTTGGCATTTTCGCACGATCTTACTAGATTGCGAACTTTATGACGTTCTCGGAATCTGCCGAAACCAAATTCTTGGCTCTTTTTGGGACCTCCATACACCCACAACATTAATCTTTCCACTTTTTTTGAGAAAATTTGACGTGTTATTTTGGCATTTTCGCACTATCTTACGAGATTGCGAACTTTATGACGTTCTCGGAATCTGCCGAAACCAAATTCTTGGCTCTTTTTGGGACCTCCATACACCCACAACATTAATCTTTCAACTTTTTTTGAGAAAATTTGACTTGTTATTTTTGCATTTTCGCACGATCTTACGAGATTGCGAACTTTATGACGTTCTCGGAATCTGCCGAAACCAAATTATTGGCTCTTTTTGGGACCTCCATACACCCACAACATTAATCTTTCAACTTTTTTTGAGAAAATTTGACGTGTTATTTTGGCATTTTCGCACGATCTTACGAGATTGCGAACTTTATGACGTTCTCGGAATTTGCCGAAACTAAATTCTTGGCTCTTTTTGGGACCTCCATAAACCCACAACAATGATCTTTCAACTTTTTTTCAGAAAATTTGAAGTGTTATTTTGGCATTTTCGCACGATCTTACTAGATTGCGAACTTTATGACGTTCTCGGAATCTGCCGAAACCAAATTCTTGGCTCTTTTTGGGACCTCCATACACCCACAACATTAATCTTTCAACTTTTTTTGAGAAAATTTGACGTGTTATTTTGGCATTTTCGCACGATCTTACGAGATTGCGAACTTTATGACGTTCTCGGAATCTGCCGAAACCAAATTCTTGGCTCTTTTTGGGACCTCCATAAACCCACAACAATGATCTTTCAACTTTTTTTCAGAAAATTTGAAGTGTTATTTTGGCATTTTCGCACGATCTTACTAGATTGCGAACTTTATGACGTTCTCGGAATCTGCCGAAACCAAATTCTTGGCTCTTTTTGGGACCTCCATACACCCACAACATTAATCTTTCCACTTTTTTTGAGAAAATTTGACGTGTTATTTTGGCATTTTCGCACTATCTTACGAGATTGCGAACTTTATGACGTTCTCGGAATCTGCCGAAACCAAATTCTTGGCTCTTTTTGGGACCTCCATACACCCACAACATTAATCTTTCAACTTTTTTTGAGAAAATTTGACTTGTTATTTTTGCATTTTCGCACGATCTTACGAGATTGCGAACTTTATGACGTTCTCGGAATCTGCCGAAACCAAATTATTGGCTCTTTTTGGGACCTCCATACACCCACAACATTAATCTTTCAACTTTTTTTGAGAAAATTTGACTTGTTATTTTTGCATTTTCGCACGATCTTACGAGATTGCGAACTTTATGACGTTCTCGGAATCTGCCGAAACCAAATTTTTTGCTCTTTTTGGGACTACCATACACCCACAACATTAATCTTTCAACTTTTTTTGAGAAAATTTGACGTGTTATTTTGGCATTTTCGCACGATCTTACGAGATTGCGAACTTTATGACGTTCTCGGAATCTGCCGAAACTAAATTCTTGGCTCTTTTTGGGACCTCCATAAACCCACAACAATGATCTTTCAACTTTTTTTCAGAAAATTTGAAGTGTTATTTTGGCATTTTCGCACGATCTTACTAGATTGCGAACTTTATGACGTTCTCGGAATCTGCCGAAACCAAATTCTTAGCTCTTTTTGGGACCTCCATACACCCACAACATTAATCTTTCAACTTTTTTTGAGAAAATTTGACGTGTTATTTTGGCATTTTCGCACGATCTTACGAGATTGCGAACTTTATGACGTTCTCGGAATCTGCCGAAACCAAATTCTTGGCTCTTTTTGGGACCTCCATACACCCACAACATTAATCTTTCAACTTTTTTTGAGAAAATTTTACGTGTTATTTTGGCATTTTCGCACGATCTTACGAAATCGTGAACTTTATGACGTTCTCGGAATCTGCCGAAACCAAATTCTTGGCTCTTTTTGGGACCTCCATAAACCCACAACATTGATCTTTCAACTTTTTTTGAGAAAATTTGACGTGTTATTTTGGCATTTTCGCACTATCTTACGAGATTGCGATCTTTATGACGTTCTCGAAATCGGCCGAAACCAAATTCTTGGCTCTTTTTGGGACCTCCATAAACCCACAACATTGATATTTCAACTTTTTTTCCGAAAATTTGAAGTGTTATTTTGGCATTTTCGCACGATCTTACGAGATTGCGAACTTTATGACGTTCTCGGAATCTGACGAAACCAAATTCTTGGCTCTTTTTGGGACCTCCATACACCCACAACATTAATCTTTCAACTTTTTTTGAGAAAATTTGATGTGTTATTTTCGCATTTTCGCACGATCTTACGAGATTGCGAACGTATCAACGTTCTCGGAATCTGCCGAATCCAAATTCATGGCTCTTTTTGGGACCTCCATACACCCACAACATTAATCTTTCAACTTTTTTTGAGAAAATTTGACGTGTTATTTTGGCATTTTCGCACTATCTTACGAGATTGCGATCTTTATGACGTTCTCGAAATCGGCCGAAACCAAATTCTTGGCTCTTTTTGGGACCTCCATAAACCCACAACATTGATCTTTCAACTTTTTTTCCGAAAATTTGAAGTGTTATTTTGGCATTTTCGCACGATCTTACGAGATTGCGAACTTTATGACGTTCTCGGAATCTGACGAAACCAAATTCTTGGCTCTTTTTGGGACCTCCATACACCCACAACATTAATCTTTCAACTTTTTTTGAGAAAATTTGATGTGTTATTTTGGCATTTTCGCACGATCTTACGAGATTGCGAACGTATCAACGTTCTCGGAATCTGCCGAAACCAAATTCTTGGCTCTTTTTGGGACCTCCATACACACACAACATTAATCTTTCAACTTTTTTTGAGAAAATTTGATGTGTTATTTTGGCATTTTCGCACGATCTTACGAGATTGCGAACGTAGCAACGTTCTCGGAATCTGCCGAAAGCAAATTCTTGGCTCTTTTTGGGACCTCCATAAACCCACAACAATGATCTTTCAACTTTTTTTCAGAAAATTTGAAGTGTTATTTTGGCATTTTCGCACGATCTTACTAGATTGCGAACTTTATGACGTTCTCGGAATCTGCCGAAACCAAATTCTTGGCTCTTTTTGGGACCTCCATACACCCACAACATTAATCTTTCAACTTTTTTTGAGAAAATTTGACGTGTTATTTTCGCATTTTCGCACGATCTTACGAGATTGCGAACTTTATGACGTTCTCGGAATCTGCCGAAACCAAATTCTTGGCTCTTTTTGGGACCTCCATACACCCACAACATTAATCTTTCAACTTTTTTTGAGAAAATTTGAAGTGTTATTTTGGCATTTTCGCACGATCTTACGAGATTGCGAACGTATCAACGTTCTCGGAATCTGCCGAATCCAAATTCATGGCTCTTTTTGGGACCTCCATACACCCACAACATTAATCTTTCAACTTTTTTTGAGAAAATTTGACGTGTTATTTTGGCATTTTCGCACGATCTTACGAGATTGCGAACTTTATGACGTTTCGGAATGTGCCGAAACCAAATTCTTGGCTATTTTTGGGACCTCCATACACCTAAAACATTAATCTTTCAACTTTTTTTGAGAAAATTTGACGTGTTATTTTGGCATTTTCGCACGATCTTACGAGATTGCGAACTTTATGACGTTCTCGGAATCTGCCGAAACCAAATTCTGGGCTCTTTTTGGGAACTCCATACACCCACAACATTAATCTTTCAAATTTTTTTGAGAAAATTTTACGTGTTATTTTGGCATTTTCGCACGATCTTACGAGATTGCGAACTTTATGACGTTCTCGGAATCTGCCGAAACCAAATTCTTGGCTCTTTTTGGGACCTCCATACACCCACAACATTAATCTTTCAACTTTTTTTGAGAAAATTTGACGTGTTATTTTGGCATTTTCGCACGATCTTACGAGATTGCGAACTTTATGACGTTCTCGGAATTTGCCGAAACTAAATTCTTGGCTCTTTTTGGGACCTCCATAAACCCACAACAATGATCTTTCAACTTTTTTTCAGAAAATTTGAAGTGTTATTTTGGCATTTTCGCACGATCTTACTAGATTGCGAACTTTATGACGTTCTCGGAATCTGCCGAAACCAAATTCTTGGCTCTTTTTGGGACCTCCATACACCCACAACATTAATCTTTCAACTTTTTTTGAGAAAATTTGACGTGTTATTTTGGCATTTTCGCACGATCTTACGAGATTGCGAACTTTATGACGTTCTCGGAATCTGCCGAAACCAAATTCTTGGCTCTTTTTGGGACCTCCATAAACCCACAACAATGATCTTTCAACTTTTTTTCAGAAAATTTGAAGTGTTATTTTGGCATTTTTGCACGATCTTACTAGATTGCGAACTTTATGACGTTCTCGGAATCTGCCGAAACCAAATTCTTGGCTCTTTTTGGGACCTCCATACACCCACAACATTAATCTTTCCACTTTTTTTGAGAAAATTTGACGTGTTATTTTGGCATTTTCGCACTATCTTACGAGATTGCGAACTTTATGACGTTCTCGGAATCTGCCGAAACCAAATTCTTGGCTCTTTTTGGGACCTCCATACACCCACAACATTAATCTTTCAACTTTTTTTGAGAAAATTTGACTTGTTATTTTTGCATTTTCGCACGATCTTACGAGATTGCGAACTTTATGACGTTCTCGGAATCTGCCGAAACCAAATTATTGGCTCTTTTTGGGACCTCCATACACCCACAACATTAATCTTTCAACTTTTTTTGAGAAAATTTGACTTGTTATTTTTGCATTTTCGCACGATCTTACGAGATTGCGAACTTTATGACGTTCTCGGAATCTGCCGAAACCAAATTTTTTGCTCTTTTTGGGACTACCATACACCCACAACATTAATCTTTCAACTTTTTTTGAGAAAATTTGACGTGTTATTTTGGCATTTTCGCACGATCTTACGAGATTGCGAACTTTATGACGTTCTCGGAATCTGCCGAAACTAAATTCTTGGCTCTTTTTGGGACCTCCATAAACCCACAACAATGATCTTTCAACTTTTTTTCAGAAAATTTGAAGTGTTATTTTGGCATTTTCGCACGATCTTACTAGATTGCGAACTTTATGACGTTCTCGGAATCTGCCGAAACCAAATTCTTAGCTCTTTTTGGGACCTCCATACACCCACAACATTAATCTTTCAACTTTTTTTGAGAAAATTTGACGTGTTATTTTGGCATTTTCGCACGATCTTACGAGATTGCGAACTTTATGACGTTCTCGGAATCTGCCGAAACCAAATTCTTGGCTCTTTTTGGGACCTCCATACACCCACAACATTAATCTTTCAACTTTTTTTGAGAAAATTTTACGTGTTATTTTGGCATTTTCGCACGATCTTACGAAATCGTGAACTTTATGACGTTCTCGGAATCTGCCGAAACCAAATTCTTGGCTCTTTTTGGGACCTCCATAAACCCACAACATTGATCTTTCAACTTTTTTTGAGAAAATTTGACGTGTTATTTTGGCATTTTCGCACTATCTTACGAGATTGCGATCTTTATGACGTTCTCGAAATCGGCCGAAACCAAATTCTTGGCTCTTTTTGGGACCTCCATAAACCCACAACATTGATATTTCAACTTTTTTTCCGAAAATTTGAAGTGTTATTTTGGCATTTTCGCACGATCTTACGAGATTGCGAACTTTATGACGTTCTCGGAATCTGACGAAACCAAATTCTTGGCTCTTTTTGGGACCTCCATACACCCACAACATTAATCTTTCAACTTTTTTTGAGAAAATTTGATGTGTTATTTTCGCATTTTCGCACGATCTTACGAGATTGCGAACGTATCAACGTTCTCGGAATCTGCCGAATCCAAATTCATGGCTCTTTTTGGGACCTCCATACACCCACAACATTAATCTTTCAACTTTTTTTGAGAAAATTTGACGTGTTATTTTGGCATTTTCGCACTATCTTACGAGATTGCGATCTTTATGACGTTCTCGAAATCGGCCGAAACCAAATTCTTGGCTCTTTTTGGGACCTCCATAAACCCACAACATTGATCTTTCAACTTTTTTTCCGAAAATTTGAAGTGTTATTTTGGCATTTTCGCACGATCTTACGAGATTGCGAACTTTATGACGTTCTCGGAATCTGACGAAACCAAATTCTTGGCTCTTTTTGGGACCTCCATACACCCACAACATTAATCTTTCAACTTTTTTTGAGAAAATTTGATGTGTTATTTTGGCATTTTCGCACGATCTTACGAGATTGCGAACGTATCAACGTTCTCGGAATCTGCCGAAACCAAATTCTTGGCTCTTTTTGGGACCTCCATACACACACAACATTAATCTTTCAACTTTTTTTGAGAAAATTTGATGTGTTATTTTGGCATTTTCGCACGATCTTACGAGATTGCGAACGTAGCAACGTTCTCGGAATCTGCCGAAAGCAAATTCTTGGCTCTTTTTGGGACCTCCATAAACCCACAACAATGATCTTTCAACTTTTTTTCAGAAAATTTGAAGTGTTATTTTGGCATTTTCGCACGATCTTACTAGATTGCGAACTTTATGACGTTCTCGGAATCTGCCGAAACCAAATTCTTGGCTCTTTTTGGGACCTCCATACACCCACAACATTAATCTTTCAACTTTTTTTGAGAAAATTTGACTTGTTATTTTTGCATTTTCGCACGATCTTACGAGATTGCGAACTTTATGACGTTCTCGGAATCTGCCGAAACCAAATTCTTGGCTCTTTTTGGGACCTCCATACACCCACAACATTAATCTTTCAACTTTTTTTGAGAAAATTTGACGTGTTATTTTGGCATTTTCGCACGATCTTACCAGATTGCGAACTTTATGACGTTTCGGAATCTGCCGAAACCAAATTCTTGGCTATTTTTGGGACCTCCATACACCCACAACATTAATCTTTCAACTTTTTTTGAGAAAATTTTACGTGTTATTTTGGCATTTTCGCACGATCTTACGAGATTGCGAACTTTATGACGTTCTCGGAATCTGCCGAAACCAAATTCTGGGCTCTTTTTGGGAACTCCATACACCCACAACATTAATCTTTCAACTTTTTTTGAGAAAATTTTACGTGTTATTTTGGCATTTTCGCACGATCTTACGAGATTGCGAACGTATCAACGTTCTTGGAATCTGCCGAATCCAAATTCATGGCTCTTTTTGGGACCTCCATACACACACAACATTAATCTTTCAACTTTTTTTGAGAAAATTTGAAGTGTTATTTTGGCATTTTCGCACGATCTTACGAGATTGCGAACGTATCAATGTTCTCGGAATCTGCCGAAACCAAATTCTTGGCTCTTTTTGGGACCTCCATAAACCCACAACATTGATATTTCAACTTTTTTTTCAGAAAATTTGACGTGTTATTTTGGCATTTTCGCACGATCTTATGAGATTGCGAACTTTATGACGTTCTCGGAATCTGCTGAAACCAAATTCTTGGATCTTTGTGGGACCTCCATAAACCCACAACATTGATCTTTCAACTTTTTTTCAGAAAATTTGAAGTGTTATTTTGGCATTTTCGGACGATCTTACGAGATTGCGAACGTGTCAACGTTCTCGGAATCTGCCAAAACCAAATTCTGGGCTCTTTTTGGGACCTCGATACACCCACAAAATTAATCTTTCAACTTTTTTTGAGAAAATTTGACGAGTTATTTTGGCATTTTCGCACGATCTTACGAGATCGCGAAATTTATGACGTTCTCGGAATCTGCCGAAACCAAATTCTGGGCTCTTTTTGGGATCTCCATACACCCACAACATTGATCTTTCAACTTTTTTTCAGAAAATTTGAAGTGTTATTTTGGCATTTTCGCACGATCTTACGAGATTGCGAACGTAGCAACGTTCTCGGAATCAGCCGAAAGCAAATTCTTGGCTCTTTTTGGGACCTCCATAAACCCACAACAATGATCTTTCAACTTTTTTTCAGAAAATTTGAAGTGTTATTTTGGCATTTTCGCACGATCTTACTAGATTGCGAACTTTATGACGTTCTCGGAATCTGCCGAAACCAAATTCTTGGCTCTTTTTGGGACCTCCATACACCCACAACATTAATCTTTCAACTTTTTTTGAGAAAATTTGACGTGTTATTTTGGCATTTTCGCACGATCTTACGAGATTGCGATCTTTATGACGTTCTCGGAATCTGCCGAAACCAAATTCTTGGCTCTTTTTGGGACCTCCATACACCCACAACATTAATCTTTCAACTTTTTTTGAGAAAATTTGACTTGTTATTTTTGCATTTTCGCACGATCTTACGAGATTGCGAAGTTTATGACGTTCTCGGAATCTGCAGAAACCAAATTCTTGGCTCTTTTTGGGACCTCCATACACCCACAACATTAATCTTTCCACCTTTTTTGAGAAAATTTGACGTGTTATTTTGGCATTTTCGCACTATCTTACGAGATTGCGAACTTTATGACGTTCTCGGAATCTGCCGAAACCAAATTCTTGGCTCTTTTTGGGACCTCCATACACCCACAACATTAATCTTTCAACTTTTTTTGAGAAAATTTGACTTGTTATTTTTGCATTTTCGCACGATCTTACGAGATTGCGAACTTTATGACGTTCTCGGAATCTGCCGAAACCAAATTATTGGCTCTTTTTGGGACCTCCATACACCCACAACATTAATCTTTCAACTTTTTTTGAGAAAATTTGACTTGTTATTTTTGCATTTTCGCATGATCTTACGAGATTGCGAACTTTATGACGTTCTCGGAATCTGCCGAAACCAAATTCTTTGCTCTTTTTGGGACCTCCATACACCCACAACATTAATCTTTCAACTTTTTTTGAGAAAATTTGACGTGTTATTTTGGCATTTTCGCACGATCTTACGAGATTGCGAACTTTATGACGTTCTCGGAATCTGCCGAAACTAAATTCTTGGCTCTTTTTGGGACCTCCATAAACCCACAACAATGATCTTTCAACTTTTTTTCAGAAAATTTGAAGTGTTATTTTGGCATTTTCGCACGATCTTACTAGATTGCGAACTTTATGACGTTCTCGGAATCTGCCGAAACCAAATTCTTGGCTCTTTTTGGGACCTCCATACACCCACAACATTAATCTTTCAACTTTTTTTGAGAAAATTTGACGTGTTATTTTGGCATTTTCGCACGATCTTACGAGATTGCGAACTTTATGACGTTCTCGGAATCTGCCGAAACCAAATTCTGGGCTCTTTTTGGGATCTCCATACACCCACAACATTGATCTTTCAACTTTTTTTCAGAAAATTTGAAGTGTTATTTTGGCATTTTCGCACGATCTTACGAGATTGCGAACGTAGCAACGTTCTCGGAATCAGCCGAAAGCAAATTCTTGGCTCTTTTTGGGACCTCCATAAACCCACAACAATGATCTTTCAACTTTTTTTCAGAAAATTTGAAGTGTTATTTTGGCATTTTCGCACGATCTTACTAGATTGCGAACTTTATGACGTTCTCGGAATCTGCCGAAACCAAATTCTTGGCTCTTTTTGGGACCTCCATACACCCACAACATTAATCTTTCAACTTTTTTTGAGAAAATTTGACGTGTTATTTTGGCATTTTCGCACGATCTTACGAGATTGCGATCTTTATGACGTTCTCGGAATCTGCCGAAACCAAATTCTTGGCTCTTTTTGGGACCTCCATACACCCACAACATTAATCTTTCAACTTTTTTTGAGAAAATTTGACTTGTTATTTTTGCATTTTCGCACGATCTTACGAGATTGCGAAGTTTATGACGTTCTCGGAATCTGCCGAAACCAAATTCTTGGCTCTTTTTGGGACCTCCATACACCCACAACATTAATCTTTCCACCTTTTTTGAGAAAATTTGACGTGTTATTTTGGCATTTTCGCACTATCTTACGAGATTGCGAACTTTATGACGTTCTCGGAATCTGCCGAAACCAAATTCTTGGCTCTTTTTGGGACCTCCATACACCCACAACATTAATCTTTCAACTTTTTTTGAGAAAATTTGACTTGTTATTTTTGCATTTTCGCACGATCTTACGAGATTGCGAACTTTATGACGTTCTCGGAATCTGCCGAAACCAAATTATTGGCTCTTTTTGGGACCTCCATACACCCACAACATTAATCTTTCAACTTTTTTTGAGAAAATTTGACTTGTTATTTTTGCATTTTCGCACGATCTTACGAGATTGCGAACTTTATGACGTTCTCGGAATCTGCCGAAACCAAATTCTTTGCTCTTTTTGGGACCTCCATACACCCACAACATTAATCTTTCAACTTTTTTTGAGAAAATTTGACGTGTTATTTTGGCATTTTCGCACGATCTTACGAGATTGCGAACTTTATGACGTTCTCGGAATCTGCCGAAACTAAATTCTTGGCTCTTTTTGGGACCTCCATAAACCCACAACAATGATCTTTCAACTTTTTTTCAGAAAATTTGAAGTGTTATTTTGGCATTTTCGCACGATCTTACTAGATTGCGAACTTTATGACGTTCTCGGAATCTGCCGAAACCAAATTCTTGGCTCTTTTTGGGACCTCCATACACCCACAACATTAATCTTTCAACTTTTTTTGAGAAAATTTGACGTGTTATTTTGGCATTTTCGCACGATCTTACGAGATTGCGATCTTTATGACGTTCTCGGAATCTGCCGAAACCAAATTCTTGGCTCTTTTTGGGACCTCCATACACCCACAACATTAATCTTTCAACTTTTTTTGAGAAAATTTGACTTGTTATTTTTGCATTTTCGCACGATCTTACGAGATTGCGAAGTTTATGACGTTCTCGGAATCTGCCGAAACCAAATTCTTGGCTCTTTTTGGGACCTCCATACACCCACAACATTAATCTTTCCACTTTTTTTGAGAAAATTTGACGTGTTATTTTGGCATTTTCGCACTATCTTACGAGATTGCGAACTTTATGACGTTCTCGGAATCTGCCGAAACCAAATTCTTGGCTCTTTTTGGGACCTCCATACACCCACAACATTAATCTTTCAACTTTTTTTGAGAAAATTTGACTTGTTATTTTTGCATTTTCGCACGATCTTACGAGATTGCGAACTTTATGACGTTCTCAGAATCTGCCGAAACCAAATTATTGGCTCTTTTTGGGACATCCATACACCCACAACATTAATCTTTCAACTTTTTTTGAGAAAATTTGACTTGTTATTTTTGCATTTTCGCACAATCTTACGAGATTGCGAACTTTATGACGTTCTCGGAATCTGCCGAAACCAAATTCTTGGCTCTTTTTGGGACCTCCATACACCCACAACATTAATCTTTCAACTTTTTTTGAGAAAATTTGACGAGTTATTTTGGCATTTTCGCACGATCTTACGAGATCGCGAAATTTATGACGTTCTCGGAATCTGCCGAAACCAAATTCTGGGCTCTTTTTGGGATCTCCATACACCCACAACATTGATCTTTCAACTTTTTTTCAGAAAATTTGAAGTGTTATTTTGGCATTTTCGCACGATCTTACGAGATTGCGAACGTAGCAACGTTCTCGGAATCAGCCGAAAGAAAATTCTTGGCTCTTTTTGGGACCTCCATAAACCCACAACAATGATCTTTCAACTTTTTTTCAGAAAATTTGAAGTGTTATTTTGGCATTTTCGCACGATCTTACTAGATTGCGAACTTTATGACGTTCTCGGAATCTGCCGAAACCAAATTCTTGGCTCTTTTTGGGACCTCCATACACCCACAACATTAATCTTTCAACTTTTTTTGAGAAAATTTGACGTGTTATTTTGGCATTTTCGCACGATCTTACGAGATTGCGATCTTTATGACGTTCTCGGAATCTGCCGAAACCAAATTCTTGGCTCTTTTTGGGACCTCCATACACCCACAACATTAATCTTTCAACTTTTTTTGAGAAAATTTGACTTGTTATTTTTGCATTTTCGCACGATCTTACGAGATTGCGAAGTTTATGACGTTCTCGGAATCTGCAGAAACCAAATTCTTGGCTCTTTTTGGGACCTCCATACACCCACAACATTAATCTTTCCACCTTTTTTGAGAAAATTTGACGTGTTATTTTGGCATTTTCGCACTATCTTACGAGATTGCGAACTTTATGACGTTCTCGGAATCTGCCGAAACCAAATTCTTGGCTCTTTTTGGGACCTCCATACACCCACAACATTAATCTTTCAACTTTTTTTGAGAAAATTTGACTTGTTATTTTTGCATTTTCGCACGATCTTACGAGATTGCGAACTTTATGACGTTCTCGGAATCTGCCGAAACCAAATTATTGGCTCTTTTTGGGACCTCCATACACCCACAACATTAATCTTTCAACTTTTTTTGAGAAAATTTGACTTGTTATTTTTGCATTTTCGCATGATCTTACGAGATTGCGAACTTTATGACGTTCTCGGAATCTGCCGAAACCAAATTCTTTGCTCTTTTTGGGACCTCCATACACCCACAACATTAATCTTTCAACTTTTTTTGAGAAAATTTGACGTGTTATTTTGGCATTTTCGCACGATCTTACGAGATTGCGAACTTTATGACGTTCTCGGAATCTGCCGAAACTAAATTCTTGGCTCTTTTTGGGACCTCCATAAACCCACAACAATGATCTTTCAACTTTTTTTCAGAAAATTTGAAGTGTTATTTTGGCATTTTCGCACGATCTTACTAGATTGCGAACTTTATGACGTTCTCGGAATCTGCCGAAACCAAATTCTTGGCTCTTTTTGGGACCTCCATACACCCACAACATTAATCTTTCAACTTTTTTTGAGAAAATTTGACGTGTTATTTTGGCATTTTCGCACGATCTTACGAGATTGCGAACTTTATGACGTTCTCGGAATCTGCCGAAACCAAATTCTGGGCTCTTTTTGGGATCTCCATACACCCACAACATTGATCTTTCAACTTTTTTTCAGAAAATTTGAAGTGTTATTTTGGCATTTTCGCACGATCTTACGAGATTGCGAACGTAGCAACGTTCTCGGAATCAGCCGAAAGCAAATTCTTGGCTCTTTTTGGGACCTCCATAAACCCACAACAATGATCTTTCAACTTTTTTTCAGAAAATTTGAAGTGTTATTTTGGCATTTTCGCACGATCTTACTAGATTGCGAACTTTATGACGTTCTCGGAATCTGCCGAAACCAAATTCTTGGCTCTTTTTGGGACCTCCATACACCCACAACATTAATCTTTCAACTTTTTTTGAGAAAATTTGACGTGTTATTTTGGCATTTTCGCACGATCTTACGAGATTGCGATCTTTATGACGTTCTCGGAATCTGCCGAAACCAAATTCTTGGCTCTTTTTGGGACCTCCATACACCCACAACATTAATCTTTCAACTTTTTTTGAGAAAATTTGACTTGTTATTTTTGCATTTTCGCACGATCTTACGAGATTGCGAAGTTTATGACGTTCTCGGAATCTGCCGAAACCAAATTCTTGGCTCTTTTTGGGACCTCCATACACCCACAACATTAATCTTTCCACCTTTTTTGAGAAAATTTGACGTGTTATTTTGGCATTTTCGCACTATCTTACGAGATTGCGAACTTTATGACGTTCTCGGAATCTGCCGAAACCAAATTCTTGGCTCTTTTTGGGACCTCCATACACCCACAACATTAATCTTTCAACTTTTTTTGAGAAAATTTGACTTGTTATTTTTGCATTTTCGCACGATCTTACGAGATTGCGAACTTTATGACGTTCTCGGAATCTGCCGAAACCAAATTATTGGCTCTTTTTGGGACCTCCATACACCCACAACATTAATCTTTCAACTTTTTTTGAGAAAATTTGACTTGTTATTTTTGCATTTTCGCACGATCTTACGAGATTGCGAACTTTATGACGTTCTCGGAATCTGCCGAAACCAAATTCTTTGCTCTTTTTGGGACCTCCATACACCCACAACATTAATCTTTCAACTTTTTTTGAGAAAATTTGACGTGTTATTTTGGCATTTTCGCACGATCTTACGAGATTGCGAACTTTATGACGTTCTCGGAATCTGCCGAAACTAAATTCTTGGCTCTTTTTGGGACCTCCATAAACCCACAACAATGATCTTTCAACTTTTTTTCAGAAAATTTGAAGTGTTATTTTGGCATTTTCGCACGATCTTACTAGATGGCGAACTTTATGACGTTCTCGGAATCTGCCGAAACCAAATTCTTGGCTCTTTTTGGGACCTCCATACACCCACAACATTAATCTTTCAACTTTTTTTGAGAAAATTTGACGTGTTATTTTGGCATTTTCGCACGATCTTACGAGATTGCGATCTTTATGACGTTCTCGGAATCTGCCGAAACCAAATTCTTGGCTCTTTTTGGGACCTCCATACACCCACAACATTAATCTTTCAACTTTTTTTGAGAAAATTTGACTTGTTATTTTTGCATTTTCGCAGGATCTTACGAGATTGCGAAGTTTATGACGTTCTCGGAATCTGCCGAAACCAAATTCTTGGCTCTTTTTGGGACCTCCATACACCCACAACATTAATCTTTCCACTTTTTTTGAGAAAATTTGACGTGTTATTTTGGCATTTTCGCACTATCTTACGAGATTGCGAACTTTATGACGTTCTCGGAATCTGCCGAAACCAAATTCTTGGCTCTTTTTGGGACCTCCATACACCCACAACATTAATCTTTCAACTTTTTTTGAGAAAATTTGACTTGTTATTTTTGCATTTTCGCACGATCTTACGAGATTGCGAACTTTATGACGTTCTCAGAATCTGCCGAAACCAAATTATTGGCTCTTTTTGGGACCTCCATACACCCACAACATTAATCTTTCAACTTTTTTTGAGAAAATTTGACTTGTTATTTTTGCATTTTCGCACAATCTTACGAGATTGCGAACTTTATGACGTTCTCGGAATCTGCCGAAACCAAATTCTTTGCTCTTTTTGGGACCTCCATACACCCACAACATTAATCTTTCAACTTTTTTTGAGAAAATTTGACGTGTTATTTTGGCATTTTCGCACGATCTTACGAGATTGCGAACTTTATGACGTTCTCGGAATCTGCCGAAACTAAATTCTTGGCTCTTTTTGGGACCTCCATAAACCCACAACAATGATCTTTCAACTTTTTTTCAGAAAATTTGAAGTGTTATTTTGGCATTTTCGCACGATCTTACTAGATTGCGAACTTTATGACGTTCTCGGAATCTGCCGAAACCAAATTCTTGGCTCTTTTTGGGACCTCCATACACCCACAACATTAATCTTTCAACTTTTTTTGAGAAAATTTGACGTGTTATTTTGGCATTTTCGCACGATCTTACGAGATTGCGAACTTTATGACGTTCTCGGAATCTGCCGAAACCAAATTCTTGGCTCTTTTTGGGACCTCCATACACCCACAACATTAATCTTTCAACTTTTTTTGAGAAAATTTGACTTGTTATTTTTGCATTTTCGCACGATCTTACGAGATTGCGAACTTTATGACGTTCTCGGAATCTGCCGAAACCAAATTATTGGCTCTTTTTGGGACCTCCATACACCCACAACATTAATCTTTCAACTTTTTTTGAGAAAATTTGACTTGTTATTTTTGCATTTTCGCACGATCTTACGAGATTGCGAACTTTATGACGTTCTCGGAATCTGCCGAAACCAAATTTTTTGCTCTTTTTGGGACTACCATACACCCACAACATTAATCTTTCAACTTTTTTTGAGAAAATTTGACGTGTTATTTTGGCATTTTCGCACGATCTTACGAGATTGCGAACTTTATGACGTTCTCGGAATCTGCCGAAACTAAATTCTTGGCTCTTTTTGGGACCTCCATAAACCCACAACAATGATCTTTCAACTTTTTTTCAGAAAATTTGAAGTGTTATTTTGGCATTTTCGCACGATCTTACTAGATTGCGAACTTTATGACGTTCTCGGAATCTGCCGAAACCAAATTCTTAGCTCTTTTTGGGACCTCCATACACCCACAACATTAATCTTTCAACTTTTTTTGAGAAAATTTGACGTGTTATTTTGGCATTTTCGCACGATCTTACGAGATTGCGAACTTTATGACGTTCTCGGAATCTGCCGAAACCAAATTCTTGGCTCTTTTTGGGACCTCCATACACCCACAACATTAATCTTTCAACTTTTTTTGAGAAAATTTTACGTGTTATTTTGGCATTTTCGCACGATCTTACGAAATCGTGAACTTTATGACGTTCTCGGAATCTGCCGAAACCAAATTCTTGGCTCTTTTTGGGACCTCCATAAACCCACAACATTGATCTTTCAACTTTTTTTGAGAAAATTTGACGTGTTATTTTGGCATTTTCGCACTATCTTACGAGATTGCGATCTTTATGACGTTCTCGAAATCGGCCGAAACCAAATTCTTGGCTCTTTTTGGGACCTCCATAAACCCACAACATTGATATTTCAACTTTTTTTCCGAAAATTTGAAGTGTTATTTTGGCATTTTCGCACGATCTTACGAGATTGCGAACTTTATGACGTTCTCGGAATCTGACGAAACCAAATTCTTGGCTCTTTTTGGGACCTCCATACACCCACAACATTAATCTTTCAACTTTTTTTGAGAAAATTTGATGTGTTATTTTCGCATTTTCGCACGATCTTACGAGATTGCGAACGTATCAACGTTCTCGGAATCTGCCGAATCCAAATTCATGGCTCTTTTTGGGACCTCCATACACCCACAACATTAATCTTTCAACTTTTTTTGAGAAAATTTGACGTGTTATTTTGGCATTTTCGCACTATCTTACGAGATTGCGATCTTTATGACGTTCTCGAAATCGGCCGAAACCAAATTCTTGGCTCTTTTTGGGACCTCCATAAACCCACAACATTGATCTTTCAACTTTTTTTCCGAAAATTTGAAGTGTTATTTTGGCATTTTCGCACGATCTTACGAGATTGCGAACTTTATGACGTTCTCGGAATCTGACGAAACCAAATTCTTGGCTCTTTTTGGGACCTCCATACACCCACAACATTAATCTTTCAACTTTTTTTGAGAAAATTTGATGTGTTATTTTGGCATTTTCGCACGATCTTACGAGATTGCGAACGTATCAACGTTCTCGGAATCTGCCGAAACCAAATTCTTGGCTCTTTTTGGGACCTCCATACACACACAACATTAATCTTTCAACTTTTTTTGAGAAAATTTGATGTGTTATTTTGGCATTTTCGCACGATCTTACGAGATTGCGAACGTAGCAACGTTCTCGGAATCTGCCGAAAGCAAATTCTTGGCTCTTTTTGGGACCTCCATAAACCCACAACAATGATCTTTCAACTTTTTTTCAGAAAATTTGAAGTGTTATTTTGGCATTTTCGCACGATCTTACTAGATTGCGAACTTTATGACGTTCTCGGAATCTGCCGAAACCAAATTCTTGGCTCTTTTTGGGACCTCCATACACCCACAACATTAATCTTTCAACTTTTTTTGAGAAAATTTGACTTGTTATTTTTGCATTTTCGCACGATCTTACGAGATTGCGAACTTTATGACGTTCTCGGAATCTGCCGAAACCAAATTCTTGGCTCTTTTTGGGACCTCCATACACCCACAACATTAATCTTTCAACTTTTTTTGAGAAAATTTGACGTGTTATTTTGGCATTTTCGCACGATCTTACCAGATTGCGAACTTTATGACGTTTCGGAATCTGCCGAAACCAAATTCTTGGCTATTTTTGGGACCTCCATACACCCACAACATTAATCTTTCAACTTTTTTTGAGAAAATTTTACGTGTTATTTTGGCATTTTCGCACGATCTTACGAGATTGCGAACTTTATGACGTTCTCGGAATCTGCCGAAACCAAATTCTGGGCTCTTTTTGGGAACTCCATACACCCACAACATTAATCTTTCAACTTTTTTTGAGAAAATTTTACGTGTTATTTTGGCATTTTCGCACGATCTTACGAGATTGCGAACGTATCAACGTTCTTGGAATCTGCCGAATCCAAATTCATGGCTCTTTTTGGGACCTCCATACACACACAACATTAATCTTTCAACTTTTTTTGAGAAAATTTGAAGTGTTATTTTGGCATTTTCGCACGATCTTACGAGATTGCGAACGTATCAATGTTCTCGGAATCTGCCGAAACCAAATTCTTGGCTCTTTTTGGGACCTCCATAAACCCACAACATTGATATTTCAACTTTTTTTTCAGAAAATTTGACGTGTTATTTTGGCATTTTCGCACGATCTTATGAGATTGCGAACTTTATGACGTTCTCGGAATCTGCTGAAACCAAATTCTTGGATCTTTGTGGGACCTCCATAAACCCACAACATTGATCTTTCAACTTTTTTTCAGAAAATTTGAAGTGTTATTTTGGCATTTTCGGACGATCTTACGAGATTGCGAACGTGTCAACGTTCTCGGAATCTGCCAAAACCAAATTCTGGGCTCTTTTTGGGACCTCGATACACCCACAAAATTAATCTTTCAACTTTTTTTGAGAAAATTTGACGAGTTATTTTGGCATTTTCGCACGATCTTACGAGATCGCGAAATTTATGACGTTCTCGGAATCTGCCGAAACCAAATTCTGGGCTCTTTTTGGGATCTCCATACACCCACAACATTGATCTTTCAACTTTTTTTCAGAAAATTTGAAGTGTTATTTTGGCATTTTCGCACGATCTTACGAGATTGCGAACGTAGCAACGTTCTCGGAATCAGCCGAAAGCAAATTCTTGGCTCTTTTTGGGACCTCCATAAACCCACAACAATGATCTTTCAACTTTTTTTCAGAAAATTTGAAGTGTTATTTTGGCATTTTCGCACGATCTTACTAGATTGCGAACTTTATGACGTTCTCGGAATCTGCCGAAACCAAATTCTTGGCTCTTTTTGGGACCTCCATACACCCACAACATTAATCTTTCAACTTTTTTTGAGAAAATTTGACTTGTTATTTTTGCATTTTCGCACGATCTTACGAGATTGCGAACTTTATGACGTTCTCGGAATCTGCCGAAACCAAATTATTGGCTCTTTTTGGGACCTCCATACACCCACAACATTAATCTTTCAACTTTTTTTGAGAAAATTTGACTTGTTATTTTTGCATTTTCGCACGATCTTACGAGATTGCGAACTTTATGACGTTCTCGGAATCTGCCGAAACCAAATTCTTTGCTCTTTTTGGGACCTCCATACACCCACAACATTAATCTTTCAACTTTTTTTGAGAAAATTTGACGTGTTATTTTGGCATTTTCGCACGATCTTACGAGATTGCGAACTTTATGACGTTCTCGGAATCTGCCGAAACTAAATTCTTGGCTCTTTTTGGGACCTCCATAAACCCACAACAATGATCTTTCAACTTTTTTTCAGAAAATTTGAAGTGTTATTTTGGCATTTTCGCACGATCTTACTAGATTGCGAACTTTATGACGTTCTCGGAATCTGCCGAAACCAAATTCTTGGCTCTTTTTGGGACCTCCATACACCCACAACATTAATCATTCAACTTTTTTTGAGAAAATTTGACGTGTTATTTTGGCATTTTCGCACGATCTTACGAGATTGCGATCTTTATGACGTTCTCGGAATCTGCCGAAACCAAATTCTTGGCTCTTTTTGGGACCTCCATACACCCACAACATTAATCTTTCAACTTTTTTTGAGAAAATTTGACTTGTTATTTTTGCATTTTCGCACGATCTTACGAGATTGCGAAGTTTATGACGTTCTCGGAATCTGCCGAAACCAAATTCTTGGCTCTTTTTGGGACCTCCATACACCCACAACATTAATCTTTCCACTTTTTTTGAGAAAATTTGACGTGTTATTTTGGCATTTTCGCACTATCTTACGAGATTGCGAACTTTATGACGTTCTCGGAATCTGCCGAAACCAAATTCTTGGCTCTTTTTGGGACCTCCATACACCCACAACATTAATCTTTCAACTTTTTTTGAGAAAATTTGACTTGTTATTTTTGCATTTTCGCACGATCTTACGAGATTGCGAACTTTATGACGTTCTCAGAATCTGCCGAAACCAAATTATTGGCTCTTTTTGGGACCTCCATACACCCACAACATTAATCTTTCAACTTTTTTTGAGAAAATTTGACTTGTTATTTTTGCATTTTCGCACAATCTTACGAGATTGCGAACTTTATGACGTTCTCGGAATCTGCCGAAACCAAATTCTTTGCTCTTTTTGGGACCTCCATACACCCACAACATTAATCTTTCAACTTTTTTTGAGAAAATTTGACGTGTTATTTTGGCATTTTCGCACGATCTTACGAGATTGCGAACTTTATGACGTTCTCGGAATCTGCCGAAACTAAATTCTTGGCTCTTTTTGGGACCTCCATAAACCCACAACAATGATCTTTCAACTTTTTTTCAGAAAATTTGAAGTGTTATTTTGGCATTTTCGCACGATCTTACTAGATTGCGAACTTTATGACGTTCTCGGAATCTGCCGAAACCAAATTCTTGGCTCTTTTTGGGACCTCCATACACCCACAACATTAATCTTTCAACTTTTTTTGAGAAAATTTGACGTGTTATTTTGGCATTTTCGCACGATCTTACGAGATTGCGAACTTTATGACGTTCTCGGAATCTGCCGAAACCAAATTCTTGGCTCTTTTTGGGACCTCCATACACCCACAACATTAATCTTTCAACTTTTTTTGAGAAAATTTGAAGTGTTATTTTGGCATTTTCGCACGATCTTACGAGATTGCGAACGTATCAACGTTCTCGGAATCTGCCGAATCCAAATTCATGGCTCTTTTTGGGACCTCCATACACCCACAACATTAATCTTTCAACTTTTTATGAGAAAATTTGACGTGTTATTTTGGCATTTTCGCACTATCTTACGAGATTGCGATCTTTATGACGTTCTCGAAATCGGCCGAAACCAAATTCTTGGCTCTTTTTGGGACCTCCATAAACCCACAACATTGATCTATCAACTTTTTTTCCGAAAATTTGAAGTGTTATTTTGGCATTTTCGCACGATCTTACGAGATTGCGAACGTATCAACGTTCTCGGAATCTGCCGAATCCAAATTCATGGCTCTTTTTGGGACCTCCATACACCCACATCATTAATCTTTCAACTTTTTTTGAGAAAATTTGACGTGTTATTTTGGCATTTTCGCACTATCTTACGAGATTGCGATCTTTATGACGTTCTCGAAATCGGCCGAAACCAAATTCTTGGCTCTTTTTGGGACCTCCATAAACCCACAACATTGATCTTTCAACTTTTTTTCCGAAAATTTGAAGTGTTATTTTGGCATTTTCGCACGATCTTACGAGATTGCGAACTTTATGACGTTCTCGGAATCTGACGAAACCAAATTCTTGGCTCTTTTTGGGACCTCCATACACCCACAACATTAATCTTTCAACTTTTTTTGAGAAAATTTGAAGTGTTATTTTGGCATTTTCGCACGATCTTACGAGATTGCGAACGTATCAACGTTCTCGGAATCTGCCGAATCCAAATTCATGGCTCTTTTTGGGACCTCCATACACCCACAACATTAATCTTTCAACTTTTTATGAGAAAATTTGACGTGTTATTTTGGCATTTTCGCACTATCTTACGAGATTGCGATCTTTATGACGTTCTCGAAATCGGCCGAAACCAAATTCTTGGCTCTTTTTGGGACCTCCATAAACCCACAACATTGATCTTTCAACTTTTTTTCCGAAAATTTGAAGTGTTATTTTGGCATTTTCGCACGATCTTACGAGATTGCGAACGTATCAACGTTCTCGGAATCTGCCGAATCCAAATTCATGGCTCTTTTTGGGACCTCCATACACCCACATCATTAATCTTTCAACTTTTTTTGAGAAAATTTGACGTGTTATTTTGGCATTTTCGCACTATCTTACGAGATTGCGAACTTTATGACGTTCTCGGAATCTGCCGAAACCAAATTCTTTGCTCTTTTTGGGACCTCCATACACCCACAACATTAATCTTTCAACTTTTTTTGAGAAAATTTGACGTGTTATTTTGGCATTTTCGCACGATCTTACGAGATTGCGAACTTTATGACGTTCTCGGAATCTGCCGAAACTAAATTCTTGGCTCTTTTTGGGACCTCCATAAACCCACAACAATGATCTTTCAACTTTTTTTCAGAAAATTTGAAGTGTTATTTTGGCATTTTCGCACGATCTTACTAGATTGCGAACTTTATGACGTTCTCGGAATCTGCCGAAACCAAATTCTTGGCTCTTTTTGGGACCTCCATACACCCACAACATTAATCTTTCAACTTTTTTTGAGAAAATTTGACGTGTTATTTTGGCATTTTCGCACGATCTTACGAGATTGCGATCTTTATGACGTTCTCGGAATCTGCCGAAACCAAATTCTTGGCTCTTTTTGGGACCTCCATACACCCACAACATTAATCTTTCAACTTTTTTTGAGAAAATTTGACTTGTTATTTTTGCATTTTCGCACGATCTTACGAGATTGCGAAGTTTATGACGTTCTCGGAATCTGCCGAAACCAAATTCTTGGCTCTTTTTGGGACCTCCATACACCCACAACATTAATCTTTCCACTTTTTTTGAGAAAATTTGACGTGTTATTTTGGCATTTTCGCACTATCTTACGAGATTGCGAACTTTATGACGTTCTCGGAATCTGCCGAAACCAAATTCTTGGCTCTTTTTGGGACCTCCATACACCCACAACATTAATCTTTCAACTTTTTTTGAGAAAATTTGACTTGTTATTTTTGCATTTTCGCACGATCTTACGAGATTGCGAACTTTATGACGTTCTCGGAATCTGCCGAAACCAAATTATTGGCTCTTTTTGGGACCTCCATACACCCACAACATTAATCTTTCAACTTTTTTTGAGAAAATTTGACTTGTTATTTTTGCATTTTCGCACAATCTTACGAGATTGCGAACTTTATGACGTTCTCGGAATCTGCCGAAACCAAATTCTTTGCTCTTTTTGGGACCTCCATACACCCACAACATTAATCTTTCAACTTTTTTTGAGAAAATTTGACGTGTTATTTTGGCATTTTCGCACGATCTTACGAGATTGCGAACTTTATGACGTTCTCGGAATCTGCCGAAACTAAATTCTTGGCTCTTTTTGGGACCTCCATAAACCCACAACAATGATCTTTCAACTTTTTTTCAGAAAATTTGAAGTGTTATTTTGGCATTTTCGCACGATCTTACTAGATTGCGAACTTTATGACGTTCTCGGAATCTGCCGAAACCAAATTCTTGGCTCTTTTTGGGACCTCCATACACCCACAACATTAATCTTTCAACTTTTTTTGAGAAAATTTGACGTGTTATTTTGGCATTTTCGCACGATCTTACGAGATTGCGAACTTTATGACGTTCTCGGAATCTGCCGAAACCAAATTCTTGGCTCTTTTTGGGACCTCCATACACCCACAACATTAATCTTTCAACTTTTTTTGAGAAAATTTGAAGTGTTATTTTGGCATTTTCGCACGATCTTACGAGATTGCGAACGTATCAACGTTCTCGGAATCTGCCGAATCCAAATTCATGGCTCTTTTTGGGACCTCCATACACCCACAACATTAATCTTTCAACTTTTTATGAGAAAATTTGACGTGTTATTTTGGCATTTTCGCACTATCTTACGAGATTGCGATCTTTATGACGTTCTCGAAATCGGCCGAAACCAAATTCTTGGCTCTTTTTGGGACCTCCATAAACCCACAACATTGATCTTTCAACTTTTTTTCCGAAAATTTGAAGTGTTATTTTGGCATTTTCGCACGATCTTACGAGATTGCGAACGTATCAACGTTCTCGGAATCTGCCGAATCCAAATTCATGGCTCTTTTTGGGACCTCCACACACCCACATCATTAATCTTTCAACTTTTTTTGAGAAAATTTGACGTGTTATTTTGGCATTTTCGCACTATCTTACGAGATTGCGATCTTTATGACGTTCTCGAAATCGGCCGAAACCAAATTCTTGGCTCTTTTTGGGACCTCCATAAACCCACAACATTGATCTTTCAACTTTTTTTCCGAAAATTTGAAGTGTTATTTTGGCATTTTCGCACGATCTTACGAGATTGCGAACTTTATGACGTTCTCGGAATCTGACGAAACCAAATTCTTGGCTCTTTTTGGGACCTCCATACACCCACAACATTAATCTTTCAACTTTTTTTGAGAAAATTTGAAGTGTTATTTTGGCATTTTCGCACGATCTTACGAGATTGCGAACGTATCAACGTTCTCGGAATCTGCCGAATCCAAATTCATGGCTCTTTTTGGGACCTCCATACACCCACAACATTAATCTTTCAACTTTTTATGAGAAAATTTGACGTGTTATTTTGGCATTTTCGCACTATCTTACGAGATTGCGATCTTTATGACGTTCTCGAAATCGGCCGAAACCAAATTCTTGGCTCTTTTTGGGACCTCCATAAACCCACAACATTGATCTTTCAACTTTTTTTCCGAAAATTTGAAGTGTTATTTTGGCATTTTCGCACGATCTTACGAGATTGCGAACGTATCAACGTTCTCGGAATCTGCCGAATCCAAATTCATGGCTCTTTTTGGGACCTCCATACACCCACATCATTAATCTTTCAACTTTTTTTGAGAAAATTTGACGTGTTATTTTGGCATTTTCGCACTATCTTACGAGATTGCGATCTTTATGACGTTCTCGAAATCGGCCGAAACCAAATTCTTGGCTCTTTTTGGGACCTCCATAAACCCACAACATTGATCTTTCAACTTTTTTTCCGAAAATTTGAAGTGTTATTTTGGCATTTTCGCACGATCTTACGAGATTGCGAACTTTATGACGTTCTCGGAATCTGACGAAACCAAATTCTTGGCTCTTTTTGGGACCTCCATACACCCACAACATTAATCTTTCAACTTTTTTTGAGAAAATTTGAAGTGTTATTTTGGCATTTTCGCACGATCTTACGAGATTGCGAACTTTATGACGTTCTCGGAATCTGACGAAACCAAATTCTTGGCTCTTTTTGGGACCTCCATACACCCACAACATTAATCTTTCAACTTTTTTTGAGAAAATTTGACGTGTTATTTTGGCATTTTCGCACGATCTTACGAGATTGCGAACTTTATGACGTTCTCGGAATCTGCCGAAACCAAATTCTTGGCTCTTTTTGGGACCTCCATAAACCCACAACAATGATCTTTCAACTTTTTTTCAGAAAATTTGAAGTGTTATTTTGGCATTTTCGCACGATCTTACTAGATTGCGAACTTTATGACGTTCTCGGAATCTGCCGAAACCAAATTCTTGGCTCTTTTTGGGACCTCCATACACCCACAACATTAATCTTTCCACTTTTTTTGAGAAAATTTGACGTGTTATTTTGGCATTTTCGCACTATCTTACGAGATTGCGAACTTTATGACGTTCTCGGAATCTGCCGAAACCAAATTCTTGGCTCTTTTTGGGACCTCCATACACCCACAACATTAATCTTTCAACTTTTTTTGAGAAAATTTGACTTGTTATTTTTGCATTTTCGCACGATCTTACGAGATTGCGAACTTTATGACGTTCTCGGAATCTGCCGAAACCAAATTATTTGCTCTTTTTGGGACCTCCATACACCCACAACATTAATCTTTCAACTTTTTTTGAGAAAATTTGACTTGTTATTTTTGCATTTTCGCACGATCTTACGAGATTGCGAACTTTATGACGTTCTCGGAATCTGCCGAAACCAAATTCTTTGCTCTTTTTGGGACTACCATACACCCACAACATTAATCTTTCAACTTTTTTTGAGAAAATTTGACGTGTTATTTTGGCATTTTCGCACGATCTTACGAGATTGCGAACTTTATGACGTTCTCGGAATCTGCCGAAACCAAATTCTTGGCTCTTTTTGGGACCTCCATACACCCACAACATTAATCTTTCAACTTTTTTTGAGAAAATTTGACGTGTTATTTTGGCATTTTCGCACGATCTTACGAGATTGCGAACTTTATGACGTTCTCGGAATCTGCCGAAACCAAATTCTTGGCTCTTTTTGGGACCTCCATACACCCACAACATTAATCTTTCAACTTTTTTTGAGAAAATTTGAAGTGTTATTTTGGCATTTTCGCACGATCTTACGAGATTGCGAACGTATCAACGTTCTCGGAATCTGCCGAATCCAAATTCATGGCTCTTTTTGGGACCTCCATACACCCACAACATTAATCTTTCAACTTTTTTTGAGAAAATTTGACGTGTTATTTTGGCATTTTCGCACTATCTTACGAGATTGCGATCTTTATGACGTTCTCGAAATCGGCCGAAACCAAATTCTTGGCTCTTTTTGGGACCTCCATAAACCCACAACATTGATCTTTCAACTTTTTTTCCGAAAATTTGAAGTGTTATTTTGGCATTTTCGCACGATCTTACGAGATTGCGAACTTTATGACGTTCTCGGAATCTGACGAAACCAAATTCTTGGCTCTTTTTGGGACCTCCATACACCCACAACATTAATCTTTCAACTTTTTTTGAGAAAATTTGATGTGTTATTTTGGCATTTTCGCACGATCTTACGAGATTGCGAACGTATCAACGTTCTCGGAATCTGCCGAAACCAAATTCTTGGCTCTTTTTGGGACCTCCATACACACACAACATTAATCTTGCAACTTTTTTTGAGAAAATTTGATGTGTTATTTTGGCATTTTCGCACGATCTTACGAGATTGCGAACGTAGCAACGTTCTCGGAATCTGCCGAAAGCAAATTCTTGGCTCTTTTTGGGACCTCCATAAACCCACAACAATGATCTTTCAACTTTTTTTCAGAAAATTTGAAGTGTTATTTTGGCATTTTCGCACGATCTTACTAGATTGCGAACTTTATGACGTTCTCGGAATCTGCCGAAACCAAATTCTTGGCTCTTTTTGGGACCTCCATACACCCACAACATTAATCTTTCAACTTTTTTTGAGAAAATTTGACTTGTTATTTTTGCATTTTCGCACGATCTTACGAGATTGCGAACTTTATGACGTTCTCGGAATCTGCCGAAACCAAATTCTTGGCTCTTTTTGGGACCTCCATACACCCACAACATTAATCTTTCAACTTTTTTTGAGAAAATTTGACGTGTTATTTTGGCATTTTCGCACGATCTTACCAGATTGCGAACTTTATGACGTTTCGGAATCTGCCGAAACCAAATTCTTGGCTATTTTTGGGACCTCCATACACCCACAACATTAATCTTTCAACTTTTTTTGAGAAAATTTGACGTGTTATTTTGGCATTTTCGCACGATCTTACGAGATTGCGAACTTTATGACGTTCTCGGAATCTGCCGAAACCAAATTCTGGGCTCTTTTTGGGAACTCCATACACCCACAACATTAATCTTTCAACTTTTTTTGAGAAAATTTTACGTGTTATTTTGGCATTTTCGCACGATCTTACGAGATTGCGAACGTATCAACGTTCTTGGAATCTGCCGAATCCAAATTCATGGCTCTTTTTGGGACCTCCATACACACACAACATTAATCTTTCAACTTTTTTTGAGAAAATTTGAAGTGTTATTTTGGCATTTTCGCACGATCTTACGAGATTGCGAACGTATCAATGTTCTCGGAATCTGCCGAAACCAAATTCTTGGCTCTTTTTGGGACCTCCATAAACCCACAACATTGATATTTCAACTTTTTTTTCAGAAAATTTGACGTGTTATTTTGGCATTTTCGCACGATCTTATGAGATTGCGAACTTTATGACGTTCTCGGAATCTGCTGAAACCAAATTCTTGGATCTTTGTGGGACCTCCATAAACCCACAACATTGATCTTTCAACTTTTTTTCAGAAAATTTGAAGTGTTATTTTGGCATTTTCGCACGATCTTACGAGATTGCGAACGTGTCAACGTTCTCGGAATCTGCCGAAACCAAATTCTGGGCTCTTTTTGGGACCTCGATACACCCACAAAATTAATCTTTCAACTTTTTTTCAGAAAATTTGACGTGTTATTTTGGCATTTTCGCACGATCTTACGAGATCGCGAAATTTATGACGTTCTCGGAATCTGCCGAAACCAAATTCTGGGCTCTTTTTGGGATCTCCATACACCCACAACATTGATCTTTCAACTTTTTTTCAGAAAATTTGAAGTGTTATTTTGGCATTTTCGCACGATCTTACGAGATTGCGAACGTAGCAACGTTCTCGGAATCTGCCGAAAGCAAATTCTTGGCTCTTTTTGGGACCTCCATAAACCCACAACAATGATCTTTCAACTTTTTTTCAGAAAATTTGAAGTGTTATTTTGGCATTTTCGCACGATCTTACTACATTGCGAACTTTATGACGTTCTCGGAATCTGCCGAAACCAAATTCTTGGCTCTTTTTGGGACCTCCATACACCCACAACATTAATCTTTCAACTTTTTTTGAGAAAATTTGACGTGTTATTTTGGCATTTTCGCACGATCTTACGAGATTGCGATCTTTATGACGTTCTCGGAATCTGCCGAAACCAAATTCTTGGCTCTTTTTGGGACCTCCATACACCCACAACATTAATCTTTCAACTTTTTTTGAGAAAATTTGACTTGTTATTTTTGCATTTTCGCACGATCTTACGAGATTGCGAAGTTTATGACGTTCTCGGAATCTGCCGAAACCAAATTCTTGGCTCTTTTTGGGACCTCCATACACCCACAACATTAATCTTTCCACCTTTTTTGAGAAAATTTGACGTGTTATTTTGGCATTTTCGCACTATCTTACGAGATTGCGAACTTTATGACGTTCTCGGAATCTGCCGAAACCAAATTCTTGGCTCTTTTTGGGACCTCCATACACCCACAACATTAATCTTTCAACTTTTTTTGAGAAAATTTGACTTGTTATTTTTGCATTTTCGCACGATCTTACGAGATTGCGAACTTTATGACGTTCTCGGAATCTGCCGAAACCAAATTATTGGCTCTTTTTGGGACCTCCATACACCCACAACATTAATCTTTCAACTTTTTTTGAGAAAATTTGACTTGTTATTTTTGCATTTTCGCACGATCTTACGAGATTGCGAACTTTATGACGTTCTCGGAATCTGCCGAAACCAAATTCTTTGCTCTTTTTGGGACCTCCATACACCCACAACATTAATCTTTCAACTTTTTTTGAGAAAATTTGACGTGTTATTTTGGCATTTTCGCACGATCTTACGAGATTGCGAACTTTATGACGTTCTCGGAATCTGCCGAAAATAAATTCTTGGCTCTTTTTGGGACCTCCATAAACCCACAACAATGATCTTTCAACTTTTTTTCAGAAAATTTGAAGTGTTATTTTGGCATTTTCGCACGATCTTACTAGATTGCGAACTTTATGACGTTCTCGGAATCTGCCGAAACCAAATTCTTGGCTCTTTTTGGGACCTCCATACACCCACAACATTAATCTTTCAACTTTTTTTGAGAAAATTTGACGTGTTATTTTGGCATTTTCGCACGATCTTACGAGATTGCGATCTTTATGACGTTCTCGGAATCTGCCGAAACCAAATTCTTGGCTCTTTTTGGGACCTCCATACACCCACAACATTAATCTTTCAACTTTTTTTGAGAAAATTTGACTTGTTATTTTTGCATTTTCGCACGATCTTACGAGATTGCGAAGTTTATGACGTTCTCGGAATCTGCCGAAACCAAATTCTTGGCTCTTTTTGGGACCTCCATACACCCACAACATTAATCTTTCCACTTTTTTTGAGAAAATTTGACGTGTTATTTTGGCATTTTCGCACTATCTTACGAGATTGCGAACTTTATGACGTTCTCGGAATCTGCCGAAACCAAATTCTTGGCTCTTTTTGGGACCTCCATACACCCACAACATTAATCTTTCAACTTTTTTTGAGAAAATTTGAATTGTTATTTTTGCATTTTCGCACGATCTTACGAGATTGCGAACTTTATGACGTTCTCGGAATCTGCCGAAACCAAATTATTGGCTCTTTTTGGGACCTCCATACACCCACAACATTAATCTTTCAACTTTTTTTGAGAAAATTTGACTTGTTATTTTTGCATTTTCGCACAATCTTACGAGATTGCGAACTTTATGACGTTCTCGGAATCTGCCGAAACCAAATTCTTTGCTCTTTTTGGGACCTCCATACACCCACAACATTAATCTTTCAACTTTTTTTGAGAAAATTTGACGTGTTATTTTGGCATTTTCGCACGATCTTACGAGATTGCGAACTTTATGACGTTCTCGGAATCTGCCGAAACTAAATTCTTGGCTCTTTTTGGGACCTCCATAAACCCACAACAATGATCTTTCAACTTTTTTTCAGAAAATTTGAAGTGTTATTTTGGCATTTTCGCACGATCTTACTAGATTGCGAACTTTATGACGTTCTCGGAATCTGCCGAAACCAAATTCTTGGCTCTTTTTGGGACCTCCATACACCCACAACATTAATCTTTCAACTTTTTTTGAGAAAATTTGACGTGTTATTTTGGCATTTTCGCACGATCTTACGAGATTGCGAACTTTATGACGTTCTCGGAATCTGCCGAAACCAAATTCTTGGCTCTTTTTGGGACCTCCATACACCCACAACATTAATCTTTCAACTTTTTTTGAGAAAATTTGAAGTGTTATTTTGGCATTTTCGCACGATCTTACGAGATTGCGAACGTATCAACGTTCTCGGAATCTGCCGAATCCAAATTCATGGCTCTTTTTGGGACCTCCATACACCCACAACATTAATCTTTCAACTTTTTTTGAGAAAATTTGACGTGTTATTTTGGCATTTTCGCACTATCTTACGAGATTGCGATCTTTATGACGTTCTCGAAATCGGCCGAAACCAAATTCTTGGCTCTTTTTGGGACCTCCATAAACCCACAACATTGATCTTTCAACTTTTTTTCCGAAAATTTGAAGTGTTATTTTGGCATTTTCGCACGATCTTACGAGATTGCGAACTTTATGACGTTCTCGGAATCTGACGAAACCAAATTCTTGGCTCTTTTTGGGACCTCCATACACCCACAACATTAATCTTTCAACTTTTTTTGAGAAAATTTGATGTGTTATTTTGGCATTTTCGCACGATCTTACGAGATTGCGAACGTATCAACGTTCTCGGAATCTGCCGAAACCAAATTCTTGGCTCTTTTTGGGACCTCCATCCACACACAACATTAATCTTTCAACTTTTTTTGAGAAAATTTGACGTGTTATTTTGGCATTTTCGCACGATCTTACGAGATTGCGAACTTTATGACGTTCTCGGAATCTGCCGAAACCAAATTCTTGGCTCTTTTTGGGACCTCCATAAACCCACAACAATGATCTTTCAACTTTTTTTCAGAAAATTTGAAGTGTTATTTTGGCATTTTCGCACGATCTTACTAGATTGCGAACTTTATGACGTTCTCGGAATCTGCCGAAACCAAATTCTTGGCTCTTTTTGGGACCTCCATACACCCACAACATTAATCTTTCAACTTTTTTTGAGAAAATTTGACTTGTTATTTTTGCATTTTCGCACGATCTTACGAGATTGCGAACTTTATGACGTTCTCGGAATCTGCCGAAACCAAATTCTTGGCTCTTTTTGGGACCTCCATACACCCACAACATTAATCTTTCAACTTTTTTTGAGAAAATTTGACGTGTTATTTTGGCATTTTCGCACGATCTTACCAGATTGCGAACTTTATGACGTTTCGGAATCTGCCGAAACCAAATTCTTGGCTATTTTTGGGACCTCCATACACCCACAACATTAATCTTTCAACTTTTTTTGAGAAAATTTGACTTGTTATTTTGGCATTTTCGCACGATCTTACGAGATTGCGAACTTTATGACGTTCTCGGAATCTGCCGAAACCAAATTCTGGGCTCTTTTTGGGAACTCCATACACCCACAACATTAATCTTTCAACTTTTTTTGAGAAAATTTTACGTGTTATTTTGGCATTTTCGCACGATCTTACGACATTGCGAACGTATCAACGTTCTTGGAATCTGCCGAATCCAAATTCATGGCTCTTTTTGGGACCTCCATACACACACAATATTAATCTTTCAACTTTTTTTGAGAAAATTTGACGTGTTATTTTGGCATTTTCGCACGATCTTACGAGATTGCGAACGTATCAACGTTCTCGGAATCTGCCGAATCCAAATTCATGGCTCTTTTTGGGACCTCCATACACCCACAACATTAATCTTTCAACTTTTTTTGAGAAAATTTGACTTGTTATTTTTGCATTTTCGCACGATCTTACGAGATTGCGAACTTTATGACGTTCTCGGAATCTGCCGAAACCAAATTATTGGCTCTTTTTGGGACCTCCATACACCCACAACATTAATCTTTCAACTTTTTTTGAGAAAATTTGACTTGTTATTTTTGCATTTTCGCACGATCTTACGAGATTGCGAACTTTATGACGTTCTCGGAATCTGCCGAAACCAAATTCTTTGCTCTTTTTGGGACCTCCATACACCCACAACATTAATCTTTCAACTTTTTTTGAGAAAATTTGACGTGTTATTTTGGCATTTTCGCACGATCTTACGAGATTGCGAACTTTATGACGTTCTCGGAATCTGCCGAAACCAAATTCTTGGCTCTTTTTGGGACCTCCATACACCCACAACATTGATCTTTCAACTTTTTTTGAGAAAATTTGACTTGTTATTTTTGCATTTTCGCACGATCTTACGAGATTGCGAACTTTATGACGTTCTCGGAATCTGCCGAAACCAAATTCTTGGCTCTTTTTGGGACCTCCATACACCCACAACATTAATCTTTCAACTTTTTTTGAGAAAATTTGACTTGTTATTTTTGCATTTTCGCACGATCTTACGAGATTGCGAACTTTATGACGTTCTCGGAATCTGCCAAAACCAAATTATTGGCTCTTTTTGGGACCTCCATACACCCACAACATTAATCTTTCAACTTTTTTTGAGAAAATTTGACTTGTTATTTTTGCATTTTCGCACGATCTTACGAGATTGCGAACTTTATGACGTTCTCGGAATCTGCCGAAACCAAATTCTTTGCTCTTTTTGGGACTACCATACACCCACAACATTAATCTTTCAACTTTTTTTGAGAAAATTTGACGTGTTATTTTGGCATTTTCGCACGATCTTACGAGATTGCGAACTTTATGACGTTCTCGGAATCTGCCGAAACTAAATTCTTGGCTCTTTTTGGGACCTCCATAAACCCACAACAATGATCTTTCAACTTTTTTTCAGAAAATTTGAAGTGTTATTTTGGCATTTTCGCACGATCTTACTAGATTGCGAACTTTATGACGTTCTCGGAATCTGCCGAAACCAAATTCTTGGCTCTTTTTGGGACCTCCATACACCCACAACATTAATCTTTCAACTTTTTTTGAGAAAATTTGACGTGTTATTTTGGCATTTTCGCACGATCTTACGAGATTGCGAACTTTATGACGTTCTCGGAATCTGCCGAAACCAAATTCTTGGCTCTTTTTGGGACCTCCATACACCCACAACCTTAATCTTTCAACTTTTTTTGAGAAAATTTGAAGTGTTATTTTGGCATTTTCGCACGATCTTACGAGATTGCGAACGTATCAACGTTCTCGGAATCTGCCGAATCCAAATTCATGGCTCTTTTTGGGACCTCCATACACCCACAACATTAATCTTTCAACTTTTTTTGAGAAAATTTGACGTGTTATTTTGGCATTTTCGCACGATCTTACGAGATTGCGAACTTTATGACGTTCTCGGAATCTGCCGAAACCAAATTCTGGGATCTTTTTGGGAACTCCATACACCCACAACATTAATCTTTCAAATTTTTTTGAGAAAATTTTACGTGTTATTTTGGCATTTTCGCACGATCTTACGAGATTGCGAACTTTATGACGTTCTCGGAATCTGCCGAAACCAAATTCTTGGCTCTTTTTGGGACCTCCATACACCCACAACATTAATCTTTCAACTTTTTTTGAGAAAATTTGACGTGTTATTTTGGCATTTTCGCACGATCTTACGAGATTGCGAACTTTATGACGTTCTCGGAATTTGCCGAAACTAAATTCTTGGCTCTTTTTGGGACCTCCATAAACCCACAACAATGATCTTTCAACTTTTTTTCAGAAAATTTGAAGTGTTATTTTGGCATTTTCGCACGATCTTACTAGATTGCGAACTTTATGACGTTCTCGGAATCTGCCGAAACCAAATTCTTGGCTCTTTTTGGGACCTCCATACACCCAAAACATTAATCTTTCAACTTTTTTTGAGAAAATTTGACGTGTTATTTTGGCATTTTCGCACGATCTTACGAGATTGCGAACTTTATGACGTTCTCGGAATCTGCCGAAACCAAATTCTTGGCTCTTTTTGGGACCTCCATACACCCACAACATTAATCTTTCAACTTTTTTTGAGAAAATTTGAAGTGTTATTTTGGCATTTTCGCACGATCTTACGAGATTGCGAACGTATCAACGTTCTCGGAATCTGCCGAATCCAAATTCATGGCTCTTTTTGGGACCTCCATACACCCACAACATTAATCTTTCAACTTTTTTTGAGAAAATTTGACGTGTTATTTTGGCATTTTCGCACTATCTTACGAGATTGCGATCTTTATGACGTTCTCGAAATCGGCCGAAACCAAATTCTTGGCTCTTTTTGGGACCTCCATAAACCCACAACATTGATCTTTCAACTTTTTTTCCGAAAATTTGAAGTGTTATTTTGGCATTTTCGCACGATCTTACGAGATTGCGAACGTATCAACGTTCTCGGAATCTGCCGAATCCAAATTCATGGCTCTTTTTGGGACCTCCATACACCCACATCATTAATCTTTCAACTTTTTTTGAGAAAATTTGACGTGTTATTTTGGCATTTTCGCACTATCTTACGAGATTGCGATCTTTATGACGTTCTCGAAATCGGCCGAAACCAAATTCTTGGCTCTTTTTGGGACCTCCATAAACCCACAACATTGATCTTTCAACTTTTTTTCCGAAAATTTGAAGTGTTATTTTGGCATTTTCGCACGATCTTACGAGATTGCGAACTTTATGACGTTCTCGGAATCTGACGAAACCAAATTCTTGGCTCTTTTTGGGACCTCCATACACCCACAACATTAATCTTTCAACTTTTTTTGAGAAAATTTGAAGTGTTATTTTGGCATTTTCGCACGATCTTACGAGATTGCGAACGTATCAACGTTCTCGGAATCTGCCGAATCCAAATTCATGGCTCTTTTTGGGACCTCCATACACCCACAACATTAATCTTTCAACTTTTTATGAGAAAATTTGACGTGTTATTTTGGCATTTTCGCACTATCTTACGAGATTGCGATCTTTATGACGTTCTCGAAATCGGCCGAAACCAAATTCTTGGCTCTTTTTGGGACCTCCATAAACCCACAACATTGATCTTTCAACTTTTTTTCCGAAAATTTGAAGTGTTATTTTGGCATTTTCGCACGATCTTACGAGATTGCGAACGTATCAACGTTCTCGGAATCTGCCGAATCCAAATTCATGGCTCTTTTTGGGACCTCCATACACCCACATCATTAATCTTTCAACTTTTTTTGAGAAAATTTGACGTGTTATTTTGGCATTTTCGCACTATCTTACGAGATTGCGATCTTTATGACGTTCTCGAAATCGGCCGAAACCAAATTCTTGGCTCTTTTTGGGACCTCCATAAACCCACAACATTGATCTTTCAACTTTTTTTCCGAAAATTTGAAGTGTTATTTTGGCATTTTCGCACGATCTTACGAGATTGCGAACTTTATGACGTTCTCGGAATCTGACGAAACCAAATTCTTGGCTCTTTTTGGGACCTCCATACACCCACAACATTAATCTTTCAACTTTTTTTGAGAAAATTTGAAGTGTTATTTTGGCATTTTCGCACGATCTTACGAGATTGCGAACTTTATGACGTTCTCGGAATCTGACGAAACCAAATTCTTGGCTCTTTTTGGGACCTCCATACACCCACAACATTAATCTTTCAACTTTTTTTGAGAAAATTTGACGTGTTATTTTGGCATTTTCGCACGATCTTACGAGATTGCGAACTTTATGACGTTCTCGGAATCTGCCGAAACCAAATTCTTGGCTCTTTTTGGGACCTCCATAAACCCACAACAATGATCTTTCAACTTTTTTTCAGAAAATTTGAAGTGTTATTTTGGCATTTTCGCACGATCTTACTAGATTGCGAACTTTATGACGTTCTCGGAATCTGCCGAAACCAAATTCTTGGCTCTTTTTGGGACCTCCATACACCCACAACATTAATCTTTCCACTTTTTTTGAGAAAATTTGACGTGTTATTTTGGCATTTTCGCACTATCTTACGAGATTGCGAACTTTATGACGTTCTCGGAATCTGCCGAAACCAAATTCTTGGCTCTTTTTGGGACCTCCATACACCCACAACATTAATCTTTCAACTTTTTTTGAGAAAATTTGACTTGTTATTTTTGCATTTTCGCACGATCTTACGAGATTGCGAACTTTATGACGTTCTCGGAATCTGCCGAAACCAAATTATTTGCTCTTTTTGGGACCTCCATACACCCACAACATTAATCTTTCAACTTTTTTTGAGAAAATTTGACTTGTTATTTTTGCATTTTCGCACGATCTTACGAGATTGCGAACTTTATGACGTTCTCGGAATCTGCCGAAACCAAATTCTTTGCTCTTTTTGGGACTACCATACACCCACAACATTAATCTTTCAACTTTTTTTGAGAAAATTTGACGTGTTATTTTGGCATTTTCGCACGATCTTACGAGATTGCGAACTTTATGACGTTCTCGGAATCTGCCGAAACTAAATTCTTGGCTCTTTTTGGGACCTCCATAAACCCACAACAATGATCTTTCAACTTTTTTTCAGAAAATTTGAAGTGTTATTTTGGCATTTTCGCACGATCTTACTAGATTGCGAACTTTATGACGTTCTCGGAATCTGCCGAAACCAAATTCTTGGCTCTTTTTGGGACCTCCATACACCCACAACATTAATCTTTCAACTTTTTTTGAGAAAATTTGACGTGTTATTTTGGCATTTTCGCACGATCTTACGAGATTGCGAACTTTATGACGTTCTCGGAATCTGCCGAAACCAAATTCTTGGCTCTTTTTGGGACCTCCATACACCCACAACATTAATCTTTCAACTTTTTTTGAGAAAATTTGAAGTGTTATTTTGGCATTTTCGCACGATCTTACGAGATTGCGAACGTATCAACGTTCTCGGAATCTGCCGAATCCAAATTCATGGCTCTTTTTGGGACCTCCATACACCCACAACATTAATCTTTCAACTTTTTTTGAGAAAATTTGACGTGTTATTTTGGCATTTTCGCACTATCTTACGAGATTGCGATCTTTATGACGTTCTCGAAATCGGCCGAAACCAAATTCTTGGCTCTTTTTGGGACCTCCATAAACCCACAACATTGATCTTTCAACTTTTTTTCCGAAAATTTGAAGTGTTATTTTGGCATTTTCGCACGATCTTACGAGATTGCGAACTTTATGACGTTCTCGGAATCTGACGAAACCAAATTCTTGGCTCTTTTTGGGACCTCCATACACCCACAACATTAATCTTTCAACTTTTTTTGAGAAAATTTGATGTGTTATTTTGGCATTTTCGCACGATCTTACGAGATTGCGAACGTATCAACGTTCTCGGAATCTGCCGAAACCAAATTCTTGGCTCTTTTTGGGACCTCCATACACACACAACATTAATCTTGCAACTTTTTTTGAGAAAATTTGATGTGTTATTTTGGCATTTTCGCACGATCTTACGAGATTGCGAACGTAGCAACGTTCTCGGAATCTGCCGAAAGCAAATTCTTGGCTCTTTTTGGGACCTCCATAAACCCACAACAATGATCTTTCAACTTTTTTTCAGAAAATTTGAAGTGTTATTTTGGCATTTTCGCACGATCTTACTAGATTGCGAACTTTATGACGTTCTCGGAATCTGCCGAAACCAAATTCTTGGCTCTTTTTGGGACCTCCATACACCCACAACATTAATCTTTCAACTTTTTTTGAGAAAATTTGACTTGTTATTTTTGCATTTTCGCACGATCTTACGAGATTGCGAACTTTATGACGTTCTCGGAATCTGCCGAAACCAAATTCTTGGCTCTTTTTGGGACCTCCATACACCCACAACATTAATCTTTCAACTTTTTTTGAGAAAATTTGACGTGTTATTTTGGCATTTTCGCACGATCTTACCAGATTGCGAACTTTATGACGTTTCGGAATCTGCCGAAACCAAATTCTTGGCTATTTTTGGGACCTCCATACACCCACAACATTAATCTTTCAACTTTTTTTGAGAAAATTTGACGTGTTATTTTGGCATTTTCGCACGATCTTACGAGATTGCGAACTTTATGACGTTCTCGGAATCTGCCGAAACCAAATTCTGGGCTCTTTTTGGGAACTCCATACACCCACAACATTAATCTTTCAACTTTTTTTGAGAAAATTTTACGTGTTATTTTGGCATTTTCGCACGATCTTACGAGATTGCGAACGTATCAACGTTCTTGGAATCTGCCGAATCCAAATTCATGGCTCTTTTTGGGACCTCCATACACACACAACATTAATCTTTCAACTTTTTTTGAGAAAATTTGTAGTGTTATTTTGGCATTTTCGCACGATCTTACGAGATTGCGAACGTATCAATGTTCTCGGAATCTGCCGAAACCAAATTCTTGGCTCTTTTTGGGACCTCCATAAACCCACAACATTGATATTTCAACTTTTTTTTCAGAAAATTTGACGTGTTATTTTGGCATTTTCGCACGATCTTATGAGATTGCGAACTTTATGACGTTCTCGGAATCTGCTGAAACCAAATTCTTGGATCTTTGTGGGACCTCCATAAACCCACAACATTGATCTTTCAACTTTTTTTCAGAAAATTTGAAGTGTTATTTTGGCATTTTCGCACGATCTTACGAGATTGCGAACGTGTCAACGTTCTCGGAATCTGCCGAAACCAAATTCTGGGCTCTTTTTGGGACCTCGATACACCCACAAAATTAATTTTTCAACTTTTTTTGAGAAAATTTGACGAGTTATTTTGGCATTTTCGCACGATCTTACGAGATCGCGAAATTTATGACGTTCTCGGAATCTGCCGAAACCAAATTCTGGGCTCTTTTTGGGATCTCCATACACCCACAACATTGATCTTTCAACTTTTTTTCAGAAAATTTGAAGTGTTATTTTGGCATTTTCGCACGATCTTACGAGATTGCGAACGTAGCAACGTTCTCGGAATCTGCCGAAAGCAAATTCTTGGCTCTTTTTGGGACCTCCATAAACCCACAACAATGATCTTTCAACTTTTTTTCAGAAAATTTGAAGTGTTATTTTGGCATTTTCGCACGATCTTACTAGATTGCGAACTTTATGACGTTCTCGGAATCTGCCGAAACCAAATTCTTGGCTCTTTTTGGGACCTCCATACACCCACAACATTAATCTTTCAACTTTTTTTGAGAAAATTTGACGTGTTATTTTGGCATTTTCGCACGATCTTACGAGATTGCGATCTTTATGACGTTCTCGGAATCTGCCGAAACCAAATTCTTGGCTCTTTTTGGGACCTCCATACACCCACAACATTAATCTTTCAACTTTTTTTGAGAAAATTTGACTTGTTATTTTTGCATTTTCGCACGATCTTACGAGATTGCGAAGTTTATGACGTTCTCGGAATCTGCCGAAACCAAATTCTTGGCTCTTTTTGGGACCTCCATACACCCACAACATTAATCTTTCCACCTTTTTTGAGAAAATTTGACGTGTTATTTTGGCATTTTCGCACTATCTTACGAGATTGCGAACTTTATGACGTTCTCGGAATCTGCCGAAACCAAATTCTTGGCTCTTTTTGGGACCTCCATACACCCACAACATTAATCTTTCAACTTTTTTTGAGAAAATTTGACTTGTTATTTTTGCATTTTCGCACGATCTTACGAGATTGCGAACTTTATGACGTTCTCGGAATCTGCCGAAACCAAATTATTGGCTCTTTTTGGGACCTCCATACACCCACAACATTAATCTTTCAACTTTTTTTGAGAAAATTTGACTTGTTATTTTTGCATTTTCGCACGATCTTACGAGATTGCGAACTTTATGACGTTCTCGGAATCTGCCGAAACCAAATTCTTTGCTCTTTTTGGGACCTCCATACACCCACAACATTAATCTTTCAACTTTTTTTGAGAAAATTTGACGTGTTATTTTGGCATTTTCGCACGATCTTACGAGATTGCGAACTTTATGACGTTCTCGGAATCTGCCGAAACTAAATTCTTGGCTCTTTTTGGGACCTCCATAAACCCACAACAATGATCTTTCAACTTTTTTTCAGAAAATTTGAAGTGTTATTTTGGCATTTTCGCACGATCTTACTAGATTGCGAACTTTATGACGTTCTCGGAATCTGCCGAAACCAAATTCTTGGCTCTTTTTGGGACCTCCATACACCCACAACATTAATCTTTCAACTTTTTTTGAGAAAATTTGACGTGTTATTTTGGCATTTTCGCACGATCTTACGAGATTGCGATCTTTATGACGTTCTCGGAATCTGCCGAAACCAAATTCTTGGCTCTTTTTGGGACCTCCATACACCCACAACATTAATCTTTCAACTTTTTTTGAGAAAATTTGACTTGTTATTTTTGCATTTTCGCACGATCTTACGAGATTGCGAAGTTTATGACGTTCTCGGAATCTGCCGAAACCAAATTCTTGGCTCTTTTTGGGACCTCCATACACCCACAACATTAATCTTTCCACTTTTTTTGAGAAAATTTGACGTGTTATTTTGGCATTTTCGCACTATCTTACGAGATTGCGAACTTTATGACGTTCTCGGAATCTGCCGAAACCAAATTCTTGGCTCTTTTTGGGACCTCCATACACCCACAACATTAATCTTTCAACTTTTTTTGAGAAAATTTGAATTGTTATTTTTGCATTTTCGCACGATCTTACGAGATTGCGAACTTTATGACGTTCTCGGAATCTGCCGAAACCAAATTATTGGCTCTTTTTGGGACCTCCATACACCCACAACATTAATCTTTCAACTTTTTTTGAGAAAATTTGACTTGTTATTTTTGCATTTTCGCACAATCTTACGAGATTGCGAACTTTATGACGTTCTCGGAATCTGCCGAAACCAAATTCTTTGCTCTTTTTGGGACCTCCATACACCCACAACATTAATCTTTCAACTTTTTTTGAGAAAATTTGACGTGTTATTTTGGCATTTTCGCACGATCTTACGAGATTGCGAACTTTATGACGTTCTCGGAATCTGCCGAAACTAAATTCTTGGCTCTTTTTGGGACCTCCATAAACCCACAACAATGATCTTTCAACTTTTTTTCAGAAAATTTGAAGTGTTATTTTGGCATTTTCGCACGATCTTACTAGATTGCGAACTTTATGACGTTCTCGGAATCTGCCGAAACCAAATTCTTGGCTCTTTTTGGGACCTCCATACACCCACAACATTAATCTTTCAACTTTTTTTGAGAAAATTTGACGTGTTATTTTGGCATTTTCGCACGATCTTACGAGATTGCGAACTTTATGACGTTCTCGGAATCTGCCGAAACCAAATTCTTGGCTCTTTTTGGGACCTCCATACACCCACAACATTAATCTTTCAACTTTTTTTGAGAAAATTTGAAGTGTTATTTTGGCATTTTCGCACGATCTTACGAGATTGCGAACGTATCAACGTTCTCGGAATCTGCCGAATCCAAATTCATGGCTCTTTTTGGGACCTCCATACACCCACAACATTAATCTTTCAACTTTTTTTGAGAAAATTTGACGTGTTATTTTGGCATTTTCGCACTATCTTACGAGATTGCGATCTTTATGACGTTCTCGAAATCGGCCGAAACCAAATTCTTGGCTCTTTTTGGGACCTCCATAAACCCACAACATTGATCTTTCAACTTTTTTTCCGAAAATTTGAAGTGTTATTTTGGCATTTTCGCACGATCTTACGAGATTGCGAACTTTATGACGTTCTCGGAATCTGACGAAACCAAATTCTTGGCTCTTTTTGGGACCTCCATACACCCACAACATTAATCTTTCAACTTTTTTTGAGAAAATTTGATGTGTTATTTTGGCATTTTCGCACGATCTTACGAGATTGCGAACGTATCAACGTTCTCGGAATCTGCCGAAACCAAATTCTTGGCTCTTTTTGGGACCTCCATCCACACACAACATTAATCTTTCAACTTTTTTTGAGAAAATTTGACGTGTTATTTTGGCATTTTCGCACGATCTTACGAGATTGCGAACTTTATGACGTTCTCGGAATCTGCCGAAACCAAATTCTTGGCTCTTTTTGGGACCTCCATAAACCCACAACAATGATCTTTCAACTTTTTTTCAGAAAATTTGAAGTGTTATTTTGGCATTTTCGCACGATCTTACTAGATTGCGAACTTTATGACGTTCTCGGAATCTGCCGAAACCAAATTCTTGGCTCTTTTTGGGACCTCCATACACCCACAACATTAATCTTTCAACTTTTTTTGAGAAAATTTGACTTGTTATTTTTGCATTTTCGCACGATCTTACGAGATTGCGAACTTTATGACGTTCTCGGAATCTGCCGAAACCAAATTCTTGGCTCTTTTTGGGACCTCCATACACCCACAACATTAATCTTTCAACTTTTTTTGAGAAAATTTGACGTGTTATTTTGGCATTTTCGCACGATCTTACCAGATTGCGAACTTTATGACGTTTCGGAATCTGCCGAAACCAAATTCTTGGCTATTTTTGGGACCTCCATACACCCACAACATTAATCTTTCAACTTTTTTTGAGAAAATTTGACTTGTTATTTTGGCATTTTCGCACGATCTTACGAGATTGCGAACTTTATGACGTTCTCGGAATCTGCCGAAACCAAATTCTGGGCTCTTTTTGGGAACTCCATACACCCACAACATTAATCTTTCAACTTTTTTTGAGAAAATTTTACGTGTTATTTTGGCATTTTCGCACGATCTTACGACATTGCGAACGTATCAACGTTCTTGGAATCTGCCGAATCCAAATTCATGGCTCTTTTTGGGACCTCCATACACACACAATATTAATCTTTCAACTTTTTTTGAGAAAATTTGACGTGTTATTTTGGCATTTTCGCACGATCTTACGAGATTGCGAACGTATCAACGTTCTCGGAATCTGCCGAATCCAAATTCATGGCTCTTTTTGGGACCTCCATACACCCACAACATTAATCTTTCAACTTTTTTTGAGAAAATTTGACTTGTTATTTTTGCATTTTCGCACGATCTTACGAGATTGCGAACTTTATGACGTTCTCGGAATCTGCCGAAACCAAATTATTGGCTCTTTTTGGGACCTCCATACACCCACAACATTAATCTTTCAACTTTTTTTGAGAAAATTTGACGTGTTATTTTGGCATTTTCGCACGATCTTACGAGATTGCGATCTTTATGACGTTCTCGGAATCTGCCGAAACCAAATTCTTGGCTCTTTTTGGGACCTCCATACACCCACAACATTAATCTTTCAACTTTTTTTGAGAAAATTTGACTTGTTATTTTTGCATTTTCGCACGATCTTACGAGATTGCGAAGTTTATGACGTTCTCGGAATCTGCCGAAACCAAATTCTTGGCTCTTTTTGGGACCTCCATACACCCACAACATTAATCTTTCCACTTTTTTTGAGAAAATTTGACGTGTTATTTTGGCATTTTCGCACTATCTTACGAGATTGCGAACTTTATGACGTTCTCGGAATCTGCCGAAACCAAATTCTTGGCTCTTTTTGGGACCTCCATACACCCACAACATTAATCTTTCAACTTTTTTTGAGAAAATTTGAATTGTTATTTTTGCATTTTCGCACGATCTTACGAGATTGCGAACTTTATGACGTTCTCGGAATCTGCCGAAACCAAATTATTGGCTCTTTTTGGGACCTCCATACACCCACAACATTAATCTTTCAACTTTTTTTGAGAAAATTTGACTTGTTATTTTTGCATTTTCGCACAATCTTACGAGATTGCGAACTTTATGACGTTCTCGGAATCTGCCGAAACCAAATTCTTTGCTCTTTTTGGGACCTCCATACACCCACAACATTAATCTTTCAACTTTTTTTGAGAAAATTTGACGTGTTATTTTGGCATTTTCGCACGATCTTACGAGATTGCGAACTTTATGACGTTCTCGGAATCTGCCGAAACTAAATTCTTGGCTCTTTTTGGGACCTCCATAAACCCACAACAATGATCTTTCAACTTTTTTTCAGAAAATTTGAAGTGTTATTTTGGCATTTTCGCACGATCTTACTAGATTGCGAACTTTATGACGTTCTCGGAATCTGCCGAAACCAAATTCTTGGCTCTTTTTGGGACCTCCATACACCCACAACATTAATCTTTCAACTTTTTTTGAGAAAATTTGACGTGTTATTTTGGCATTTTCGCACGATCTTACGAGATTGCGAACTTTATGACGTTCTCGGAATCTGCCGAAACCAAATTCTTGGCTCTTTTTGGGACCTCCATACACCCACAACATTAATCTTTCAACTTTTTTTGAGAAAATTTGAAGTGTTATTTTGGCATTTTCGCACGATCTTACGAGATTGCGAACGTATCAACGTTCTCGGAATCTGCCGAATCCAAATTCATGGCTCTTTTTGGGACCTCCATACACCCACAACATTAATCTTTCAACTTTTTTTGAGAAAATTTGACGTGTTATTTTGGCATTTTCGCACTATCTTACGAGATTGCGATCTTTATGACGTTCTCGAAATCGGCCGAAACCAAATTCTTGGCTCTTTTTGGGACCTCCATAAACCCACAACATTGATCTTTCAACTTTTTTTCCGAAAATTTGAAGTGTTATTTTGGCATTTTCGCACGATCTTACGAGATTGCGAACTTTATGACGTTCTCGGAATCTGACGAAACCAAATTCTTGGCTCTTTTTGGGACCTCCATACACCCACAACATTAATCTTTCAACTTTTTTTGAGAAAATTTGATGTGTTATTTTGGCATTTTCGCACGATCTTACGAGATTGCGAACGTATCAACGTTCTCGGAATCTGCCGAAACCAAATTCTTGGCTCTTTTTGGGACCTCCATCCACACACAACATTAATCTTTCAACTTTTTTTGAGAAAATTTGACGTGTTATTTTGGCATTTTCGCACGATCTTACGAGATTGCGAACTTTATGACGTTCTCGGAATCTGCCGAAACCAAATTCTTGGCTCTTTTTGGGACCTCCATAAACCCACAACAATGATCTTTCAACTTTTTTTCAGAAAATTTGAAGTGTTATTTTGGCATTTTCGCACGATCTTACTAGATTGCGAACTTTATGACGTTCTCGGAATCTGCCGAAACCAAATTCTTGGCTCTTTTTGGGACCTCCATACACCCACAACATTAATCTTTCAACTTTTTTTGAGAAAATTTGACTTGTTATTTTTGCATTTTCGCACGATCTTACGAGATTGCGAACTTTATGACGTTCTCGGAATCTGCCGAAACCAAATTCTTGGCTCTTTTTGGGACCTCCATACACCCACAACATTAATCTTTCAACTTTTTTTGAGAAAATTTGACGTGTTATTTTGGCATTTTCGCACGATCTTACCAGATTGCGAACTTTATGACGTTTCGGAATCTGCCGAAACCAAATTCTTGGCTATTTTTGGGACCTCCATACACCCACAACATTAATCTTTCAACTTTTTTTGAGAAAATTTGACTTGTTATTTTGGCATTTTCGCACGATCTTACGAGATTGCGAACTTTATGACGTTCTCGGAATCTGCCGAAACCAAATTCTGGGCTCTTTTTGGGAACTCCATACACCCACAACATTAATCTTTCAACTTTTTTTGAGAAAATTTTACGTGTTATTTTGGCATTTTCGCACGATCTTACGACATTGCGAACGTATCAACGTTCTTGGAATCTGCCGAATCCAAATTCATGGCTCTTTTTGGGACCTCCATACACACACAATATTAATCTTTCAACTTTTTTTGAGAAAATTTGACGTGTTATTTTGGCATTTTCGCACGATCTTACGAGATTGCGAACGTATCAACGTTCTCGGAATCTGCCGAATCCAAATTCATGGCTCTTTTTGGGACCTCCATACACCCACAACATTAATCTTTCAACTTTTTTTGAGAAAATTTGACTTGTTATTTTTGCATTTTCGCACGATCTTACGAGATTGCGAACTTTATGACGTTCTCGGAATCTGCCGAAACCAAATTATTGGCTCTTTTTGGGACCTCCATACACCCACAACATTAATCTTTCAACTTTTTTTGAGAAAATTTGACTTGTTATTTTTGCATTTTCGCACGATCTTACGAGATTGCGAACTTTATGACGTTCTCGGAATCTGCCGAAACCAAATTCTTTGCTCTTTTTGGGACCTCCATACACCCACAACATTAATCTTTCAACTTTTTTTGAGAAAATTTGACGTGTTATTTTGGCATTTTCGCACGATCTTACGAGATTGCGAACTTTATGACGTTCTCGGAATCTGCCGAAACCAAATTCTTGGCTCTTTTTGGGACCTCCATACACCCACAACATTGATCTTTCAACTTTTTTTGAGAAAATTTGACTTGTTATTTTTGCATTTTCGCACGATCTTACGAGATTGCGAACTTTATGACGTTCTCGGAATCTGCCGAAACCAAATTCTTGGCTCTTTTTGGGACCTCCATACACCCACAACATTAATCTTTCAACTTTTTTTGAGAAAATTTGACTTGTTATTTTTGCATTTTCGCACGATCTTACGAGATTGCGAACTTTATGACGTTCTCGGAATCTGCCAAAACCAAATTATTGGCTCTTTTTGGGACCTCCATACACCCACAACATTAATCTTTCAACTTTTTTTGAGAAAATTTGACTTGTTATTTTTGCATTTTCGCACGATCTTACGAGATTGCGAACTTTATGACGTTCTCGGAATCTGCCGAAACCAAATTCTTGGCTCTTTTTGGGACCTCCATACACCCACAACATTAATCTTTCAACTTTTTTTGAGAAAATTTGACGTGTTATTTTGGCATTTTCGCACGATCTTACGAGATTGCGAACTTTATGACGTTCTCGGAATCTGCCGAAACTAAATTCTTGGCTCTTTTTGGGACCTCCATAAACCCACAACAATGATCTTTCAACTTTTTTTCAGAAAATTTGAAGTGTTATTTTGGCATTTTCGCACGATCTTACTAGATTGCGAACTTTATGACGTTCTCGGAATCTGCCGAAACCAAATTCTTGGCTCTTTTTGGGACCTCCATACACCCACAACATTAATCTTTCAACTTTTTTTGAGAAAATTTGACGTGTTATTTTGGCATTTTCGCACGATCTTACGAGATTGCGAACTTTATGACGTTCTCGGAATCTGCCGAAACCAAATTCTTGGCTCTTTTTGGGACCTCCATACACCCACAACCTTAATCTTTCAACTTTTTTTGAGAAAATTTGAAGTGTTATTTTGGCATTTTCGCACGATCTTACGAGATTGCGAACGTATCAACGTTCTCGGAATCTGCCGAATCCAAATTCATGGCTCTTTTTGGGACCTCCATACACCCACAACATTAATCTTTCAACTTTTTTTGAGAAAATTTGACGTGTTATTTTGGCATTTTCGCACGATCTTACGAGATTGCGAACTTTATGACGTTCTCGGAATCTGCCGAAACCAAATTCTGGGATCTTTTTGGGAACTCCATACACCCACAACATTAATCTTTCAAATTTTTTTGAGAAAATTTTACGTGTTATTTTGGCATTTTCGCACGATCTTACGAGATTGCGAACTTTATGACGTTCTCGGAATCTGCCGAAACCAAATTCTTGGCTCTTTTTGGGACCTCCATACACCCACAACATTAATCTTTCAACTTTTTTTGAGAAAATTTGACGTGTTATTTTGGCATTTTCGCACGATCTTACGAGATTGCGAACTTTATGACGTTCTCGGAATTTGCCGAAACTAAATTCTTGGCTCTTTTTGGGACCTCCATAAACCCACAACAATGATCTTTCAACTTTTTTTCAGAAAATTTGAAGTGTTATTTTGGCATTTTCGCACGATCTTACTAGATTGCGAACTTTATGACGTTCTCGGAATCTGCCGAAACCAAATTCTTGGCTCTTTTTGGGACCTCCATACACCCACAACATTAATCTTTCAACTTTTTTTGAGAAAATTTGACGTGTTATTTTGGCATTTTCGCACGATCTTACGAGATTGCGAACTTTATGACGTTCTCGGAATCTGCCGAAACCAAATTCTTGGCTCTTTTTGGGACCTCCATAAACCCACAACAATGATCTTTCAACTTTTTTTCAGAAAATTTGAAGTGTTATTTTGGCATTTTCGCACGATCTTACTAGATTGCGAACTTTATGACGTTCTCGGAATCTGCCGAAACCAAATTCTTGGCTCTTTTTGGGACCTCCATACACCCACAACATTAATCTTTCCACTTTTTTTGAGAAAATTTGACGTGTTATTTTGGCATTTTCGCACTATCTTACGAGATTGCGAACTTTATGACGTTCTCGGAATCTGCCGAAACCAAATTCTTGGCTCTTTTTGGGACCTCCATACACCCACAACATTAATCTTTCAACTTTTTTTGAGAAAATTTGACTTGTTATTTTTGCATTTTCGCACGATCTTACGAGATTGCGAACTTTATGACGTTCTCGGAATCTGCCGAAACCAAATTATTGGCTCTTTTTGGGACCTCCATACACCCACAACATTAATCTTTCAACTTTTTTTGAGAAAATTTGACTTGTTATTTTTGCATTTTCGCACGATCTTACGAGATTGCGAACTTTATGACGTTCTCGGAATCTGCCGAAACCAAATTCTTTGCTCTTTTTGGGACTACCATACACCCACAACATTAATCTTTCAACTTTTTTTGAGAAAATTTGACGTGTTATTTTGGCATTTTCGCACGATCTTACGAGATTGCGAACTTTATGACGTTCTCGGAATCTGCCGAAACTAAATTCTTGGCTCTTTTTGGGACCTCCATAAACCCACAACAATGATCTTTCAACTTTTTTTCAGAAAATTTGAAGTGTTATTTTGGCATTTTCGCACGATCTTACTAGATTGCGAACTTTATGACGTTCTCGGAATCTGCCGAATCCAAATTCATGGCTCTTTTTGGGACCTCCATACACCCACAACATTAATCTTTCAACTTTTTTTGAGAAAATTTGACGTGTTATTTTGGCATTTTCGCACTATCTTACGAGATTGCGATCTTTATGACGTTCTCGAAATCGGCCGAAACCAAATTCTTGGCTCTTTTTGGGACCTCCATAAACCCACAACATTGATCTTTCAACTTTTTTTCCGAAAATTTGAAGTGTTATTTTGGCATTTTCGCACGATCTTACGAGATTGCGAACTTTATGACGTTCTCGGAATCTGACGAAACCAAATTCTTGGCTCTTTTTGGGACCTCCATACACCCACAACATTAATCTTTCAACTTTTTTTGAGAAAATTTGATGTGTTATTTTGGCATTTTCGCACGATCTTACGAGATTGCGAACGTATCAACGTTCTCGGAATCTGCCGAAACCAAATTCTTGGCTCTTTTTGGGACCTCCATACACACACAACATTAATCTTTCAACTTTTTTTGAGAAAATTTGATGTGTTATTTTGGCATTTTCGCACGATCTTACGAGATTGCGAACGTAGCAACGTTCTCGGAATCTGCCGAAAGCAAATTCTTGGCTCTTTTTGGGACCTCCATAAACCCACAACAATGATCTTTCAACTTTTTTTCAGAAAATTTGAAGTGTTATTTTGGCATTTTCGCACGATCTTACTAGATTGCGAACTTTATGACGTTCTCGGAATCTGCCGAAACCAAATTCTTGGCTCTTTTTGGGACCTCCATACACCCACAACATTAATCTTTCAACTTTTTTTGAGAAAATTTGACTTGTTATTTTTGCATTTTCGCACGATCTTACGAGATTGCGAACTTTATGACGTTCTCGGAATCTGCCGAAACCAAATTCTTGGCTCTTTTTGGGACCTCCATACACCCACAACATTAATCTTTCAACTTTTTTTGAGAAAATTTGACGTGTTATTTTGGCATTTTCGCACGATCTTACCAGATTGCGAACTTTATGACGTTTCGGAATCTGCCGAAACCAAATTCTTGGCTATTTTTGGGACCTCCATACACCCACAACATTAATCTTTCAACTTTTTTTGAGAAAATTTGACGTGTTATTTTGGCATTTTCGCACGATCTTACGAGATTGCGAACTTTATGACGTTCTCGGAATCTGCCGAAACCAAATTCTGGGCTCTTTTTGGGAACTCCATACACCCACAACATTAATCTTTCAACTTTTTTTGAGAAAATTTTACGTGTTATTTTGGCATTTTCGCACGATCTTACGAGATTGCGAACGTATCAACGTTCTTGGAATCTGCCGAATCCAAATTCATGGCTCTTTTTGGGACCTCCATACACACACAACATTAATCTTTCAACTTTTTTTGAGAAAATTTGAAGTGTTATTTTGGCATTTTCGCACGATCTTACGAGATTGCGAACGTATCAATGTTCTCGGAATCTGCCGAAACCAAATTCTTGGCTCTTTTTGGGACCTCCATAAACCCACAACATTAATCTTTCAACTTTTTTTGAGAAAATTTGACGTGTTATTTTGGCATTTTCGCACGATCTTATGAGATTGCGAACTTTATGACGTTCTCGGAATCTGCTGAAACCAAATTCTTGGATCTTTGTGGGACCTCCATAAACCCACAACATTAATCTTTCAACTTTTTTTGAGAAAATTTGACGTGTTATTTTGGCATTTTCGCACGATCTTACGAGATTGCGAACTTTATGACGTTCTCGGAATCTGCCGAAACCAAATTCTGGGCTCTTTTTGGGACCTCCATACCCACAACATTAATCTTTCAACTTTTTTTGAGAAAATTTGACGTGTTATTTTGGCATTTTCGCACGATCTTATGAGATTGCGAACTTTATGACGTTCTCGGAATCTGCTGAAACCAAATTCTTGGCTCTTTTTGGGACCTCCATACACCCACAACATTAATCTTTCAACTTTTTTTGAGAAAATTTGACGTGTTATTTTGGCATTTTCGCACGATCTTACCAGATTGCGAACTTTATGACGTTTCGGAATCTGCCGAAACCAAATTCTTGGCTATTTTTGGGACCTCCATACACCCACAACATTAATCTTTCAACTTTTTTTGAGAAAATTTGACGTGTTATTTTGGCATTTTCGCACGATCTTACGAGATTGCGAACTTTATGACGTTCTCGGAATCTGCCGAAACCAAATTCTGGGCTCTTTTTGGGAACTCCATACACCCACAACATTAATCTTTCAACTTTTTTTGAGAAAATTTTACGTGTTATTTTGGCATTTTCGCACGATCTTACGAGATTGCGAACGTATCAACGTTCTTGGAATCTGCCGAATCCAAATTCATGGCTCTTTTTGGGACCTCCATACACACACAACATTAATCTTTCAACTTTTTTTGAGAAAATTTGACGTGTTATTTTGGCATTTTCGCACGATCTTACGAGATTGCGAACTTTATGACGTTCTCGGAATCTGCCGAAACCAAATTCTGGGCTCTTTTTGGGAACTCCATAAACCCACAACATAAATCTTTCAACTTTTTTTGAGAAAATTTGACGTGTTATTTTGGCATTTTCGCACGATCTTACGAGATTGCGAACTTTATGACGTTCTCGGAATCTGCCGAAACCAAATTCTGGGCTCTTTTTGGGACCTCGATACACCCACAAAATTAATCTTTCAACTTTTTTTGAGAAAATTTGACGTGTTATTTTGGCATTTTCGCACGATCTTACGAGATTGCGAACTTTATGACGTTCTCGGAATCTGCCGAAACCAAATTCTGGGCTCTTTTTGGGAACTCCATACACCCACAACATTAATCTTTCAACTTTTTTTGAGAAAATTTTACGTGTTATTTTGGCATTTTCGCACGATCTTACGAGATTGCGAACGTATCAACGTTCTTGGAATCTGCCGAATCCAAATTCATGGCTCTTTTTGGGACCTCCATACACACACAATATTAATCTTTCAACTTTTTTTGAGAAAATTTGACGTGTTATTTTGGCATTTTCGCACGATCTTACGAGATTGCGAACGTATCAACGTTCTCGGAATCTGCTGAATCCAAATTCATGGCTCTTTTTGGGACCTCCATACACCCACAACATTAATCTTTCAACTTTTTTTGAGAAAATTTGACGTGTTATTTTGGCATTTTCGCACTATCTTACGAGATTGCGATCTTTATGACGTTCTCGAAATCGGCCGAAACCAAATTCTTGGCTCTTTTTGGGACCTCCATAAACCCACAACATTGATCTTTCAACTTTTTTTCCGAAAATTTGAAGTGTTATTTTGGCATTTTCGCACGATCTTACGAGATTGCGAACTTTATGACGTTCTCGGAATCTGACGAAACCAAATTCTTGGCTCTTTTTGGGACCTCCATACACCCACAACATTAATCTTTCAACTTTTTTTGAGAAAATTTGATGTGTTATTTTGGCATTTTCGCACGATCTTACGAGATTGCGAACGTATCAACGTTCTCGGAATCTGCCGAAACCAAATTCTTGGCTCTTTTTGGGACCTCCATACACACACAACATTAATCTTTCAACTTTTTTTGAGAAAATTTGATGTGTTATTTTGGCATTTTCGCACGATCTTACGAGATTGCGAACGTAGCAACGTTCTCGGAATCTGCCGAAAGCAAATTCTTGGCTCTTTTTGGGACCTCCATAAACCCACAACATTAATCTTTCAACTTTTTTTGAGAAAATTTGACGTGTTATTTTGGCATTTTCGCACGATCTTACGAGATTGCGAACTTTATGACGTTCTCGGAATCTGCCGAAACCAAATTCTGGGCTCTTTTTGGGACCTCCATACCCACAACATTAATCTTTCAACTTTTTTTGAGAAAATTTGACGTGTTATTTTGGCATTTTCGCACGATCTTATGAGATTGCGAACTTTATGACGTTCTCGGAATCTGCTGAAACCAAATTCTTGGCTCTTTTTGGGACCTCCATACACCCACAACATTAATCTTTCAACTTTTTTTGAGAAAATTTGACGTGTTATTTTGGCATTTTCGCACGATCTTACCAGATTGCGAACTTTATGACGTTTCGGAATCTGCCGAAACCAAATTCTTGGCTATTTTTGGGACCTCCATACACCCACAACATTAATCTTTCAACTTTTTTTGAGAAAATTTGACGTGTTATTTTGGCATTTTCGCACGATCTTACGAGATTGCGAACTTTATGACGTTCTCGGAATCTGCCGAAACCAAATTCTGGGCTCTTTTTGGGAACTCCATACACCCACAACATTAATCTTTCAACTTTTTTTGAGAAAATTTTACGTGTTATTTTGGCATTTTCGCACGATCTTACGAGATTGCGAACGTATCAACGTTCTTGGAATCTGCCGAATCCAAATTCATGGCTCTTTTTGGGACCTCCATACACACACAACATTAATCTTTCAACTTTTTTTGAGAAAATTTGAAGTGTTATTTTGGCATTTTCGCACGATCTTACGAGATTGCGAACGTATCAATGTTCTCGGAATCTGCCGAAACCAAATTCTTGGCTCTTTTTGGGACCTCCATAAACCCACAACATTAATCTTTCAACTTTTTTTGAGAAAATTTGACGTGTTATTTTGGCATTTTCGCACGATCTTATGAGATTGCGAACTTTATGACGTTCTCGGAATCTGCTGAAACCAAATTCTTGGATCTTTGTGGGACCTCCATAAACCCACAACATAAATCTTTCAACTTTTTTTGAGAAAATTTGACGTGTTATTTTGGCATTTTCGCACGATCTTACGAGATTGCGAACTTTATGACGTTCTCGGAATCTGCCGAAACCAAATTCTGGGCTCTTTTTGGGACCTCGATACACCCACAAAATTAATCTTTCAACTTTTTTTGAGAAAATTTGACGTGTTATTTTGGCATTTTCGCACGATCTTACGAGATTGCGAACTTTATGACGTTCTCGGAATCTGCCGAAACCAAATTCTGGGCTCTTTTTGGGAACTCCATACACCCACAACATTAATCTTTCAACTTTTTTTGAGAAAATTTTACGTGTTATTTTGGCATTTTCGCACGATCTTACGAGATTGCGAACGTATCAACGTTCTTGGAATCTGCCGAATCCAAATTCATGGCTCTTTTTGGGACCTCCATACACACACAATATTAATCTTTCAACTTTTTTTGAGAAAATTTGACGTGTTATTTTGGCATTTTCGCACGATCTTACGAGATTGCGAACGTATCAACGTTCTCGGAATCTGCTGAATCCAAATTCATGGCTCTTTTTGGGACCTCCATACACCCACAACATTAATCTTTCAACTTTTTTTGAGAAAATTTGACGTGTTATTTTGGCATTTTCGCACTATCTTACGAGATTGCGATCTTTATGACGTTCTCGAAATCGGCCGAAACCAAATTCTTGGCTCTTTTTGGGACCTCCATAAACCCACAACATTGATCTTTCAACTTTTTTTCCGAAAATTTGAAGTGTTATTTTGGCATTTTCGCACGATCTTACGAGATTGCGAACTTTATGACGTTCTCGGAATCTGACGAAACCAAATTCTTGGCTCTTTTTGGGACCTCCATACACCCACAACATTAATCTTTCAACTTTTTTTGAGAAAATTTGATGTGTTATTTTGGCATTTTCGCACGATCTTACGAGATTGCGAACGTATCAACGTTCTCGGAATCTGCCGAAACCAAATTCTTGGCTCTTTTTGGGACCTCCATACACACACAACATTAATCTTTCAACTTTTTTTGAGAAAATTTGATGTGTTATTTTGGCATTTTCGCACGATCTTACGAGATTGCGAACGTAGCAACGTTCTCGGAATCTGCCGAAAGCAAATTCTTGGCTCTTTTTGGGACCTCCATAAACCCACAACAATGATCTTTCAACTTTTTTTCAGAAAATTTGAAGTGTTATTTTGGCATTTTCGCACGATCTTACTAGATTGCGAACTTTATGACGTTCTCGGAATCTGCCGAAACCAAATTCTTGGCTCTTTTTGGGACCTCCATACACCCACAACATTAATCTTTCAACTTTTTTTGAGAAAATTTGACTTGTTATTTTTGCATTTTCGCACGATCTTACGAGATTGCGAACTTTATGACGTTCTCGGAATCTGCCGAAACCAAATTCTTGGCTCTTTTTGGGACCTCCATACACCCACAACATTAATCTTTCAACTTTTTTTGAGAAAATTTGACGTGTTATTTTGGCATTTTCGCACGATCTTACCAGATTGCGAACTTTATGACGTTTCGGAATCTGCCGAAACCAAATTCTTGGCTATTTTTGGGACCTCCATACACCCACAACATTAATCTTTCAACTTTTTTTGAGAAAACTTGACGTGTTATTTTGGCATTTTCGCACGATCTTACGAGATTGCGAACGTATCAACGTTCTTGGAATCTGCCGAATCCAAATTCATGGCTCTTTTTGGGACCTCCATACACACACAACATTAATCTTTCAACTTTTTTTGAGAAAATTTGAAGTGTTATTTTGGCATTTTCGCACGATCTTACGAGATTGCGAACGTATCAATGTTCTCGGAATCTGCCGAAACCAAATTCTTGGCTCTTTTTGGGACCTCCATAAACCCACAACATTAATCTTTCAACTTTTTTTGAGAAAATTTGACGTGTTATTTTGGCATTTTCGCACGATCTTATGAGATTGCGAACTTTATGACGTTCTCGGAATCTGCTGAAACCAAATTCTTGGATCTTTGTGGGACCTCCATAAACCCACAACATTAATCTTTCAACTTTTTTTGAGAAAATTTGACGTGTTATTTTGGCATTTTCGCACGATCTTACGAGATTGCGAACTTTATGACGTTCTCGGAATCTGACGAAACCAAATTCTTGGCTCTTTTTGGGACCTCCATACACCCACAACATTAATCTTTCAACTTTTTTTGAGAAAATTTGATGTGTTATTTTGGCATTTTCGCACGATCTTACGAGATTGCGAACGTATCAACGTTCTCGGAATCTGCCGAAACCAAATTCTTGGCTCTTTTTGGGACCTCCATACACACACAACATTAATCTTTCAACTTTTTTTGAGAAAATTTGAAGTGTTATTTTGGCATTTTCGCACGATCTTACGAGATTGCGAACGTATCAATGTTCTCGGAATCTGCCGAAACCAAATTCTTGGCTCTTTTTGGGACCTCCATAAACCCACCACATTGATATTTCAACTTTTTTTTCAGAAAATTTGACGTGTTATTTTGGCATTTTCGCACGATCTTATGAGATTGCGAACTTTATGACGTTCTCGGAATCTGCTGAAACCAAATTCTTGGATCTTTGTGGGACCTCCATAAACCCACAACATTGATCTTTCAACTTTTTTTCAGAAAATTTGAAGTGTTATTTTGGCATTTTCGCACGATCTTACGAGATTGCGAACGTGTCAACGTTCTCGGAATCTGCCGAAACCAAATTCTGGGCTCTTTTTGGGACCTCGATACACCCACAAAATTAATCTTTCAACTTTTTTTCAGAAAATTTGACGTGTTATTTTGGCATTTTCGCACGATCTTACGAGATCGCGAAATTTATGACGTTCTCGGAATCTGCCGAAACCAAATTCTGGGCTCTTTTTGGGATCTCCATACACCCACAACATTGATCTTTCAACTTTTTTTCAGAAAATTTGAAGTGTTATTTTGGCATTTTCGCACGATCTTACGAGATTGCGAACGTAGCAACGTTCTCGGAATCTGCCGAAAGCAAATTCTTGGCTCTTTTTGGGACCTCCATAAACCCACAACAATGATCTTTCAACTTTTTTTCAGAAAATTTGAAGTGTTATTTTGGCATTTTCGCACGATCTTACTAGATTGCGAACTTTATGACGTTCTCGGAATCTGCCGAAACCAAATTCTGGGCTCTTTTTGGGACCTCCATAAACCCACAACATTAATCTTTCAACTTTTTTTGAGAAAATTTGACGTGTTATTTTGGCATTTTCGCACGATCTTATGAGATTGCGAACTTTATGACGTTCTCGGAATCTGCTGAAACCAAATTCTTGGCTCTTTTTGGGACCTCCATACACCCACAACATTAATCTTTCAACTTTTTTTGAGAAAATTTGACGTGTTATTTTGGCATTTTCGCACGATCTTACCAGATTGCGAACTTTATGACGTTTCGGAATCTGCCGAAACCAAATTCTTGGCTATTTTTGGGACCTCCATACACCCACAACATTAATCTTTCAACTTTTTTTGAGAAAATTTGACGTGTTATTTTGGCATTTTCGCACGATCTTACGAGATTGCGAACTTTATGACGTTCTCGGAATCTGCCGAAACCAAATTCTGGGCTCTTTTTGGGAACTCCATACACCCACAACATTAATCTTTCAACTTTTTTTGAGAAAATTTTACGTGTTATTTTGGCATTTTCGCACGATCTTACGAGATTGCGAACGTATCAACGTTCTTGGAATCTGCCGAATCCAAATTCATGGCTCTTTTTGGGACCTCCATACACACACAACATTAATCTTTCAACTTTTTTTGAGAAAATTTGAAGTGTTATTTTGGCATTTTCGCACGATCTTACGAGATTGCGAACGTATCAATGTTCTCGGAATCTGCCGAAACCAAATTCTTGGCTCTTTTTGGGACCTCCATAAACCCACAACATTAATCTTTCAACTTTTTTTGAGAAAATTTGACGTGTTATTTTGGCATTTTCGCACGATCTTATGAGATTGCGAACTTTATGACGTTCTCGGAATCTGCTGAAACCAAATTCTTGGATCTTTGTGGGACCTCCATAAACCCACAACATAAATCTTTCAACTTTTTTTGAGAAAATTTGACGTGTTATTTTGGCATTTTCGCACGATCTTACGAGATTGCGAACTTTATGACGTTCTCGGAATCTGCCGAAACCAAATTCTGGGCTCTTTTTGGGACCTCGATACACCCACAAAATTAATCTTTCAACTTTTTTTGAGAAAATTTGACGTGTTATTTTGGCATTTTCGCACGATCTTACGAGATTGCGAACTTTATGACGTTCTCGGAATCTGCCGAAACCAAATTCTGGGCTCTTTTTGGGAACTCCATACACCCACAACATTAATCTTTCAACTTTTTTTGAGAAAATTTTACGTGTTATTTTGGCATTTTCGCACGATCTTACGAGATTGCGAACGTATCAACGTTCTTGGAATCTGCCGAATCCAAATTCATGGCTCTTTTTGGGACCTCCATACACACACAATATTAATCTTTCAACTTTTTTTGAGAAAATTTGACGTGTTATTTTGGCATTTTCGCACGATCTTACGAGATTGCGAACGTATCAACGTTCTCGGAATCTGCTGAATCCAAATTCATGGCTCTTTTTGGGACCTCCATACACCCACAACATTAATCTTTCAACTTTTTTTGAGAAAATTTGACGTGTTATTTTGGCATTTTCGCACTATCTTACGAGATTGCGATCTTTATGACGTTCTCGAAATCGGCCGAAACCAAATTCTTGGCTCTTTTTGGGACCTCCATAAACCCACAACATTGATCTTTCAACTTTTTTTCCGAAAATTTGAAGTGTTATTTTGGCATTTTCGCACGATCTTACGAGATTGCGAACTTTATGACGTTCTCGGAATCTGACGAAACCAAATTCTTGGCTCTTTTTGGGACCTCCATACACCCACAACATTAATCTTTCAACTTTTTTTGAGAAAATTTGATGTGTTATTTTGGCATTTTCGCACGATCTTACGAGATTGCGAACGTATCAACGTTCTCGGAATCTGCCGAAACCAAATTCTTGGCTCTTTTTGGGACCTCCATCCACACACAACATTAATCTTTCAACTTTTTTTGAGACAATTTGACGTGTTATTTTGGCATTTTCGCACGATCTTACGAGATTGCGAACTTTATGACGTTCTCGGAATCTGCCGAAACCAAATTCTTGGCTCTTTTTGTGACCTCTATACACCCGCAACATTGATCTTTCAACTTTTTTTCAGAAAATTTGAAGTGTTATTTTGGCATTTTCGCACGATCTTACGAGATTGCGAACTTTATGACGTTCTCGGAATCTGCCGAAACCAAATTCTTGGCTCTTTTTGGGACCTCCATACACCCACAACATTAATCTTTCAACTTTTTTTGAGAAAATTTGAAGTGTTATTTTGGCATTTTCGCACGATCTTACGAGATTGCGAACGTATCAACGTTCTCGGAATCTGCCGAATCCAAATTCATGGCTCTTTTTGGGACCTCCATACACCCACAACATTAATCTTTCAACTTTTTTTGAGAAAATTTGACGTGTTATTTTGGCATTTTCGCACTATCTTACGAGATTGCGATCTTTATGACGTTCTCGAAATCGGCCGAAACCAAATTCTTGGCTCTTTTTGGGACCTCCATAAACCCACAACATTGATCTTTCAACTTTTTTTCCGAAAATTTGAAGTGTTATTTTGGCATTTTCGCACGATCTTACGAGATTGCGAACTTTATGACGTTCTCGGAATCTGACGAAACCAAATTCTTGGCTCTTTTTGGGACCTCCATACACCCACAACATTAATCTTTCAACTTTTTTTGAGAAAATTTGATGTGTTATTTTGACATTTTCGCACGATCTTACGAGATTGCGAACGTATCAACGTTCTCGGAATCTGCCGAAACCAAATTCTTGGCTCTTTTTGGGACCTCCATCCACACACAACATTAATCTTTCAACTTTTTTTGAGAAAATTTGACGTGTTATTTTGGCATTTTCGCACGATCTTACGAGATTGCGAACTTTATGACGTTCTCGGAATCTGCCGAAACCAAATTCTTGGCTCTTTTTGTGACCTCTATACACCCGCAACATTGATCTTTCAACTTTTTTTCAGAAAATTTGAAGTGTTATTTTGGCATTTTCGCACGATCTTACGAGATTGCGAACTTTATGACGTTCTCGGAATCTGCCGAAACCAAATTCTTGGCTCTTTTTGGGACCTCCATACACCCACAACATTAATCTTTCAACTTTTTTTGAGAAAATTTGAAGTGTTATTTTGGCATTTTCGCACGATCTTACGAGATTGCGAACGTATCAACGTTCTCGGAATCTGTCGAATCCAAATTCATGGCTCTTTTTGGGACCTCCATACACCCACAACATTAATCTTTCAACTTTTTTTGAGAAAATTTGACGTGTTATTTTGGCATTTTCGCACTATCTTACGAGATTGCGATCTTTATGACGTTCTCGAAATCGGCCGAAACCAAATTCTTGGCTCTTTTTGGGACCTCCATAAACCCACAACATTGATCTTTCAACTTTTTTTCCGAAAATTTGAAGTGTTATTTTGGCATTTTCGCACGATCTTACGAGATTGCGAACTTTATGACGTTCTCGGAATCTGACGAAACCAAATTCTTGGCTCTTTTTGGGACCTCCATACACCCACAACATTAATCTTTCAACTTTTTTTGAGAAAATTTGATGTGTTATTTTGACATTTTCGCACGATCTTACGAGATTGCGAACGTATCAACGTTCTCGGAATCTGCCGAAACCAAATTCTTGGCTCTTTTTGGGACCTCCATCCACACACAACATTAATCTTTCAACTTTTTTTGAGAAAATTTGACGTGTTATTTTGGCATTTTCGCACGATCTTACGAGATTGCGAACTTTATGACGTTCTCGGAATCTGCCGAAACCAAATTCTTGGCTCTTTTTGTGACCTCTATACACCCGCAACATTGATCTTTCAACTTTTTTTCAGAAAATTTGAAGTGTTATTTTGGCATTTTCGCACGATCTTACGAGATTGCGAACTTTATGACGTTCTCGGAATCTGCCGAAACCAAATTCTTGGCTCTTTTTGGGACCTCCATACACCCTCAACATTAATCTTTCAACTTTTTGAGAAAATTTGACGTGTTATTTTGGCATTTTCGCACGATCTTACGAGATTGCGAACTTTATGACGTTCTCGGAATTTGCCGAAACTAAATTCTTGGCTCTTTTTGGGACCTCCATAAACCCACAACAATGATCTTTCAACTTTTTTTCAGAAAATTTGAAGTGTTATTTTGGCATTTTCGCACGATCTTACTAGATTGCGAACTTTATGACGTTCTCGGAATCTGCCGAAACCAAATTCTTGGCTCTTTTTGGGACCTCCATACACCCACAACATTAATCTTTCAACTTTTTTTGAGAAAATTTGACGTGTTATTTTGGCATTTTCGCACGATCTTACGAGATTGCGAACTTTATGACGTTCTCGGAATCTGCCGAAACCAAATTCTTGGCTCTTTTTGGGACCTCCATAAACCCACAACAATGATCTTTCAACTTTTTTTGAGAAAATTTGAAGGGTTATTTTAGCATTTTCGCACGATCTTACGAGATGGCGAACTTTATGACGTTCTCGGAATCTGCCGAAACCAAATTCTTGGCTCTTTTTGGGACCTCCATACACCCACAACATTGTTCTTTCAACTTTTTTTGAGAAAATTTGACGTGTTATTTTGGCATTTTCGAACGATCTTGCGAGATCGCGAACTTTATGACGTTCTCGGAATCTGCCGAAACCAAATTCTTGGCTCTTTTTGGGACCTCCATACACACACAACATTAATCTTTCAACTTTTTTTGAGAAAATTTGAAGTGTTATTTTGGCATTTTCGCACGATCTTACGAGATTGCGAACGTATCAACGTTCTCGGAATCTGCCGAATCCAAATTCATGGCTCTTTTTGGGACCTCCATACACCCACAACATTAATCTTTCAACTTTTTTTGAGAAAATTTGAAGTGTTATTTTGGCATTTTCGCACGATCTTACGAGATTGCGAACGTATCAACGTTCTCGGAATCTGCCGAATCCAAATTCATGGCTCTTTTTGGGACCTCCATACACCCACAACATTAATCTTTCAACTTTTTTTGAGAAAATTTTACGTGTTATTTTGGCATTTTCGCACGATCTTACTAGATTGCGAACTTTATGACGTTCTCGGAATCTGCCGAAACCAAATTCTTGGCTCTTTTTGGGACCTCCATACACCCACAACATTAATCTTTCAACTTTTTTTGAGAAAATTTTACGTGTTATTTTGGCATTTTCGCACGATCTTACGAGATTGCGAACTTTATGACGTTCTCGGAATCTGCCGAAACCAAATTCTTGGCTCTTTTTGGGACCTCCATACACCCACAACATTAATCTTTCAACTTTTTTTGAGAAAATTTGAAGTGTTATTTTGGCATTTTCGCACGATCTTACAAGATTGCGAACGTTATGACGTTCTCGGAATCTGCCGAAACCAAATTTTTGGCTCTTTTTGGGACCTCCATACACCCACAACATTAATCTTTCAACTTTTTTTTAGAAAATTTGACTTGTTATGTTCTTTCAACTTTTTTTGAGAAAATTTGACGTGTTATTTTGGCATTTTCGCACGATCTTACGAGATTGCGAACTTTATGACGTTCTCGGAATCTGCCGAAACCAAATTCTTGGCTCTTTTTGGGACCTCCATACACCCACAACATTGATCTTTCAACTTTTTTTCAGAAAATTTGAAGTGTTATTTTGGTATTTTCGCACGATCTTACGAGATTGCGAACTTTATGACGTTCTCGGAATCTGCCGAAACCAAATTCTTGGCTCTTTTTGGGACCTCCATACACCCACAACATTAATCTTTCAACTTTTTTTGAGAAAATTTGAAGTGTTATTTTGGCATTTTCGCACGATCTTACGAGATTGCGAACGTATCAACGTTCTCGGAATCTGCCGAATCCAAATTCATGGCTCTTTTTGGGACCTCCATACACCCACAACATTAATCTTTCAACTTTTTTTGAGAAAATTTGAAGTGTTATTTTGGCATTTTCGCACGATCTTACGAGATTGCGAACGTATCAACGTTCTCGGAATCTGCCGAATCCAAATTCATGGCTCTTTTTGGGACCTCCATACACCCACAACATTAATCTTTCAACTTTTTTTGAGAAAATTTTACGTGTTATTTTGGCATTTTCGCACGATCTTACGAGATTGCGAACTTTATGACGTTCTCGGAATCTGCCGAAACCAAATTCTTGGCTCTTTTTGGGACCTCCATACACACACAACATTAATCTTTCAACTTTTTTTGAGAAAATTTGAAGTGTTATTTTGGCATTTTCGCACGATCTTACGAGATTGCGAACGTATCAACGTTCTCGGAATCTGCCGAATCCAAATTCATGGCTCTTTTTGGGACCTCCATACACCCACAACATTAATCTTTCAACTTTTTTTGAGAAAATTTGAAGTGTTATTTTGGCATTTTCGCACGATCTTACGAGATTGCGAACGTATCAACGTTCTCGGAATCTGCCGAATCCAAATTCATGGCTCTTTTTGGGACCTCCATACACCCACAACATTAATCTTTCAACTTTTTTTGAGAAAATTTTACGTGTTATTTTGGCATTTTCGCACGATCTTACTAGATTGCGAACTTTATGACGTTCTCGGAATCTGCCGAAACCAAATTCTTGGCTCTTTTTGGGACCTCCATACACCCACAACATTAATCTTTCAACTTTTTTTGAGAAAATTTTACGTGTTATTTTGGCATTTTCGCACGATCTTACGAGATTGCGAACTTTATGACGTTCTCGGAATCTGCCGAAACCAAATTCTGGGCTCTTTTTGGGACCTCCATACACCCACAACATTAATCTTTCAACTTTTTTTGAGAAAATTTGAAGTGTTATTTTGGCATTTTCGCACGATCTTACGAGATTGCGAACGTTATGACGTTCTCGGAATCTGCCGAAACCAAATTCTTGGCTCTTTTTGGGACCTCCATACACCCACAACATTAATCTTTCAAATTTTTTTGAGAAAATTTGACTTGTTATTTTTGCATTTTCGCACGATCTTACTAGATTGCGAACTTTATGACGTTCTCGGAATCTGCCGAAACCAAATTCTTGGCTCTTTTTGGGACCTCCATACACCCACAACATTGATCTTTCAACTTTTTTTCAGAAAATTTGAAGTGTTATTTTGGTATTTTCGCACGATCTTACGAGATTGCGAACTTTATGACGTTCTCGGAATCTGCCAAAACCAAATTCTTGGCTCTTTTTGGGACCTCCATACACCCACAACATTAATCTTTCAACTTTTTTTGAGAAAATTTTACGTGTTATTTTGGCATTTTCGCACGATCTTACGAGATTGCGAACTTTATGACGTTCTCGGAATCTGCCGAAACCAAATTCTGGGCTCTTTTTGGGACCTCCATACACCCACAACATTAATCTTTCAACTTTTTTTGAGAAAATTTGACGTGTTATTTTGGCATTTTCGCACGATCTTACGAGATTGCGAACTTTATGACGTTCTCGGAATCTGCCGAAACCAAATTCTTGGCTCATTTTGGGACCTCCATAAACCCACAACATTGATCTTTCAACTTTTTTTCAGAAAATTTGAAGTGTTATTTTTGGCATTTTCGCAAGATCTTACGAGATTGCGAACGTATCAACGTTCTTGGAATCTGCCGAATCCAAATTCATTTCTCTTTTTGGGACCTCCATACACCCACAACATTAATCTTTCAACTTTTTTTTAGAAAACTTGAAGTGTTATTTTGGCATTTTCGCACGATCTTACGAGATTGCGAACGTATCAACGTTCTCGGAATCTGCCGAAACCAAATTCTTGGCTCTTTTTGGGACCTCCATACACCCACAACATTAATCTTTCAACTTTTTTTGAGAAAATTTGAAGTGTTATTTTGGCATTTTCGCACGATCTTACGAGATTGCGAACGTATCAACGTTCTCGGAATCTGCCGAAACCAAATTCTTGGCTCTTTTTGGGACCTCCATACACCCACAACATTAATCTTTCAACTTTTTTTGAGAAAATTTGACTTGTTATTTTTGCATTTTCGCACGATCTTACGAGATTGCGAACTTTATGACGTTCTCGGAATCTGCCGAAACCAAATTCTTGGCTCTTTTTGGGACCTCCATACTCCCACAACATTGATCTTTAAACTTTTTTTGAGAAAATTTTACGTGTTATTTTGGCATTTTCGCACGATCTTACCAGATCGCGAACTTTATGACGTTCTCGGAATCTGCCGAAACCAAATTCTGGGCTCTTTTTGGGACCTCTATACACCCACAACATTAATCTTTCAACTTTTTTTGAGAAAATTTTACGTGTTATTTTGGCATTTTCGCACGATCTTACGAGATTGCGAACGTATCAACGTTCTCTGATTCTGCCGAAATCAAATTCTTAGCTCTTTTTGGGACCTCCATACACACACAACATTAATCTTTCAACTTTTTTTGAGAAAATTTGACGTGTTATTTTGGCATTTTCGCACGATCTTACGAGATTGCGAACTTTATGACGTTCTCGGAATCTGCCTAAACCAAATTCTTGGCTCTTTTTGGGACCTCCATACACACACAACATTAATCTTTCAACTTTTTTTGAGAAAATTTTACGTGTTATTTTGGCATTTTCGCACGATCTTACGAGATCGCGAAATTTATGACGTTCTCGGAATCTGCCGAAACCAAATTCTGGGCTCTTTTTGGGACCTCCATACACCCACAACATTGATCTTTCAACTTTTTTTGAGAAAATTTTACGTGTTATTTTGGTATTTTCGCACGATCTTACGAGATCGCGAACTTTATGACGTTCTCGGAATCTGCCGAAACCAAATTCTTGGCTCTTTTTGGGACCTCCATACACCCACAACATTAATCTTTCAACTTTTTTTGAGAAAATTTGAAGTGTTATTTTGGCATTTTCGCACGATCTTACGAGATTGCGAACTTTATGACGTTCTCGGAATCTGCCGAAACCAAATTCTTGGCTCTTTTTGGGACCTCCATACACCCACAACATTAATCTTTCAACTTTTTTTGAGAAAATTTGAAGTGTTATTTTGGCATTTTCGTACGATCTTACGAGATTGCGAACTTTATGACGTTCTCGGAATCTGCCGAAACCAAATTCTTGGCTCTTTTTGGGACCTCCATACACCCACAACATTAATCTTTCAACTTTTTTTGAGAAAATTTGAAGTGTTATTTTGGCATTTTCGTACGATCTTACGAGATTGCGAATTTTATGACGTTCTCGGAATCTGCCGAAACCAAATTCTTGGCTCTTTTTGGGACCTCCATACACCCACAACATTGATCTTTCAACTTTTTTTGAGAAAATTTTAAGTGTTATTTTGGCATTTTCGCACGATCTTACGAGATTGCGAACTTTATGACGTTCTCGGAATCTGCCGAAACCAAATTTTTGGCTCTTTTTGTGACCTCTATACACCCGCAACATTGATCTTTCAACTTTTTTTCAGAAAATTTGAAGTGTTATTTTGGCATTTTCGCACGATCTTACGAGATTGCGAACTTTATGACGTTCTCGGAATCTGCCGAAACCAAATTCTTGGCTCTTTTTGGGACCTCCATACACACACAACAGCAATCTTTCAACTTTTTATGAGAAAATTTGACGTGTTATTTTGTCATTTTCGCACGATCTTACGAGATTGCGAACTTTATGACGTTCTCGGAATCTGCCGAAACCAAATTCTTGGCTCTTTTTGGGACCTCCATACACCCACAACATTGATCTTTCAACTTTTTTTGAGAAAATTTTACGTGTTATTTTGGCATTTTCGCACGATCTTACGAGATCGCGAACTTTATGACGTTCTCGGAATCTGCCGAAACCAAATTCTGGGCTCTTTTTGGGATCTCCATACACCCACAACATTGATATTTCAACTTTTTTTGAGAAAATTTTACGTGTTATTTTGGCATTTTCGCACGATCTTACAAGATCGCGAACTTTATGACGTTCTCGGAATCTGCCGAAACCAAATTCTGGGCTCTTTTTGGGATCTCCATACACCCACAACATTGATCTTTCAACTTTTTTTGAGAAAATTTTACGTGTTATTTTGGCATTTTCGCACGATCTTACGAGATCGCGAACTTTATGACGTTCTCGGAATCTGCCGAAACCAAATTCTTGGCTCTTTTTGGGACCTCCATACACCCACAACATTAATCTTTCAACTTTTTTTGAGAAAATTTGAAGTGTTATTTTGGCATTTTCGCACGATCTTACGAGATTGCGAACTTTATGACGTTCTCGGAATTTGCCGAAACCAAATTCTTGGATCTTTTTGGGACCTCCATACACACACAACATTGATCTTTCAACTTTTTTGAGAAAATTTTACGTGTTATTTTGGCATTTTCGCACGATCTTACGAGATTGCGAACGTGTCAACGTTCTCGGAATCTGCCGAAACCAAATTCTGGGCTCTTTTTGGGACCTCCATACACCCACAAAATTAATCTTTCAACTTTTTTTGAGAAAATTTGACGAGTTATTTTGGCATTTTCGCACGATCTTACGAGATCGCGAACTTTATGACGTTCTCGGAATCTGCCGAAACCAAATTCTGGGCTCTTTTTGGGATCTCCATACACCCACAACATTGATCTTTCAACTTTTTTTGCGAAAATTTTACGTGTTATTTTGGCATTTTCGCACGATCTTACGAGATCGCGAACTTTATGACGTTCTCGGAATCTGCCGAAACCAAATTCTGGGCTCTTTTTGGGACCTCCATACACTCACAAAATTAATCTTTCAACTTTTTTTGAGAAAATTTGAAGTGTTATTTTGGCATTTTCGCACGATCTTACGAGATTGCGAACTTTATGACGTTCTCGGAATCTGCCGAAACCAAATTCTGTGCTCTTTTTGGGACCTCCATACACCCACAACATTAATCTTTCAACTTTTTTTTAGAACATTTGACGTGTTATTTTGGCTTTTTCGCACGATCTTACGAGATTGCGAACTTTATGACGTTCTCGGAATCTGCCGAAACCAAATTCTTGGCTCTTTTTGTGACCTCTATACACCCGCAACATTGATCTTTCAACTTTTTTTCAGAAAATTTGAAGTTTTATTTTGGCATTTTCGCACGATCTTACGAGATTGCGAACTTTATGACGTTCTCGGAATCTGCCGAAACCAAATTCTTGGCTCTTTTTGGGACCTCCATACACACACAACAGCAATCTTTCAACTTTTTTTGAGAAAATTTGACGTGTTATTTTGGCATTTTCGCACGATCTTACGAGATTGCGAACTTTATGACGTTCTCGGAATCTGCCGAAACCAAATTCTTGGCTCTTTTTGGGACCTCCATACACCCACAACATTGATCTTTCAACTTTTTTTGAGAAAATTTTACGTGTTATTTTGGCATTTTCGCACGATCTTACGAGATTGCGAACTTTATGACGTTCTCGGAATCTGCCGAAACCAAATTCTGGGCTCTTTTTGGGACATCCATACTTCCACAACATTAGTCTTTCAACTTTTTTTGGGAAAATTTGACGTGTTATTTTGGCATTTTCGCACGATCTTACGAGATTGCGAACTTTATGACGTTCTCGGAATCTGCCGAAACCAAATTCTTGGCTCTTTTTGGGACCTCCATACACCCACAACATTAATCTTTCAACTTTTTTTGAGAAAATTTTACGTGTTATTTTGGCATTTTCGCACGATCTTACGAGATTGCGAACTTTATGACGTTCTCGGAATCTGCCGAAACCAAATTCTTGGCTCTTTTTGGGACCTCCATACACCCACAACATTGATCTTTCAACTTTTTTTGAGAAAATTTTACGTGTTATTTTGGCATTTTCGCACGATCTTATGAGATTGCGAACGTATCAACGTTCTCTGATTCTGCCGAAATCAAATTCTTAGCTCTTTTTGGGACCTCCATACACACACAACATTAATCTTTCAACTTTTTTTGAGAAAATTTGACGTGTTATTTTGGCATTTTCGCACGATCTTACGAGATTGCGAACTTTATGACGTTCTCGGAATCTGCCTAAACCAAATTCTTGGCTCTTTTTGGGACCTCCATACACCCACAACATTGATCTTTCAACTTTTTTTGAGAAAATTTTACGTGTTATTTTGGCATTTTCGCACGATCTTACGAGATTGCGAACTTTATGACGTTCTCGGAATCTGCCGAAACCAAATTCTTGGCTCTTTTTGGGACCTCCATACACCCACAACATTAATCTTTCAACTTTTTTTGAGAAAATTTGAAGTGTTATTTTGGCATTTTCGTACGATCTTACGAGATTGCGAATTTTATGACGTTCTCGGAATCTGCCGAAACCAAATTCTTGGCTCTTTTTGGGACCTCCATACACCCACAACATTGATCTTTCAACTTTTTTTGAGAAAATTTTAAGTGTTATTTTGGCATTTTCGCACGATCTTACGAGATTGCGAACTTTATGACGTTCTCGGAATCTGCCGAAACCAAATTTTTGGCTCTTTTTGTGACCTCTATACACCCGCAACATTGATCTTTCAACTTTTTTTCAGAAAATTTGAAGTGTTATTTTGGCATTTTCGCACGATCTTACGAGATTGCGAACTTTATGACGTTCTCGGAATCTGCCGAAACCAAATTCTTGGCTCTTTTTGGGACCTCCATACACACACAACAGCAATCTTTCAACTTTTTATGAGAAAATTTGACGTGTTATTTTGGCATTTTCGCACGATCTTACGAGATTGCGAACTTTATGACGTTCTCGGAATCTGCCGAAACCAAATTCTTGGCTCTTTTTGGGACCTCCATACACCCACAACATTGATCTTTCAACTTTTTTTGAGAAAATTTTACGTGTTATTTTGGCATTTTCGCACGATCTTACGAGATCGCGAACTTTATGACGTTCTCGGAATCTGCCGAAACCAAATTCTGGGCTCTTTTTGGGATCTCCATACACCCACAACATTGATATTTCAACTTTTTTTGAGAAAATTTTACGTGTTATTTTGGCATTTTCGCACGATCTTACAAGATCGCGAACTTTATGACGTTCTCGGAATCTGCCGAAACCAAATTCTGGGCTCTTTTTGGGATCTCCATACACCCACAACATTGATCTTTCAACTTTTTTTGAGAAAATTTTACGTGTTATTTTGGCATTTTCGCACGATCTTACGAGATCGCGAACTTTATGACGTTCTCGGAATCTGCCGAAACCAAATTCTTGGCTCTTTTTGGGACCTCCATACACCCACAACATTAATCTTTCAACTTTTTTTGAGAAAATTTGAAGTGTTATTTTGGCATTTTCGCACGATCTTACGAGATTGCGAACTTTATGACGTTCTCGGAATTTGCCGAAACCAAATTCTTGGATCTTTTTGGGACCTCCATACACACACAACATTGATCTTTCAACTTTTTTGAGAAAATTTTACGTGTTATTTTGGCATTTTCGCACGATCTTACGAGATTGCGAACGTGTCAACGTTCTCGGAATCTGCCGAAACCAAATTCTGGGCTCTTTTTGGGACCTCCATACACCCACAAAATTAATCTTTCAACTTTTTTTGAGAAAATTTGACGAGTTATTTTGGCATTTTCGCACGATCTTACGAGATCGCGAACTTTATGACGTTCTCGGAATCTGCCGAAACCAAATTCTGGGCTCTTTTTGGGATCTCCATACACCCACAACATTGATCTTTCAACTTTTTTTGCGAAAATTTTACGTGTTATTTTGGCATTTTCGCACGATCTTACGAGATCGCGAACTTTATGACGTTCTCGGAATCTGCCGAAACCAAATTCTGGGCTCTTTTTGGGACCTCCATACACTCACAAAATTAATCTTTCAACTTTTTTTGAGAAAATTTGAAGTGTTATTTTGGCATTTTCGCACGATCTTACGAGATTGCGAACTTTATGACGTTCTCGGAATCTGCCGAAACCAAATTCTGTGCTCTTTTTGGGACCTCCATACACCCACAACATTAATCTTTCAACTTTTTTTTAGAACATTTGACGTGTTATTTTGGCTTTTTCGCACGATCTTACGAGATTGCGAACTTTATGACGTTCTCGGAATCTGCCGAAACCAAATTCTTGGCTCTTTTTGTGACCTCTATACACCCGCAACATTGATCTTTCAACTTTTTTTCAGAAAATTTGAAGTTTTATTTTGGCATTTTCGCACGATCTTACGAGATTGCGAACTTTATGACGTTCTCGGAATCTGCCGAAACCAAATTCTTGGCTCTTTTTGGGACCTCCATACACACACAACAGCAATCTTTCAACTTTTTTTGAGAAAATTTGACGTGTTATTTTGGCATTTTCGCACGATCTTACGAGATTGCGAACTTTATGACGTTCTCGGAATCTGCCGAAACCAAATTCTTGGCTCTTTTTGGGACCTCCATACACCCACAACATTGATCTTTCAACTTTTTTTGAGAAAATTTTACGTGTTATTTTGGCATTTTCGCACGATCTTACGAGATTGCGAACTTTATGACGTTCTCGGAATCTGCCGAAACCAAATTCTGGGCTCTTTTTGGGACATCCATACTTCCACAACATTAGTCTTTCAACTTTTTTTGGGAAAATTTGACGTGTTATTTTGGCATTTTCGCACGATCTTACGAGATTGCGAACTTTATGACGTTCTCGGAATCTGCCGAAACCAAATTCTTGGCTCTTTTTGGGACCTCCATACACCCACAACATTAATCTTTCAACTTTTTTTGAGAAAATTTTACGTGTTATTTTGGCATTTTCGCACGATCTTACGAGATTGCGAACTTTATGACGTTCTCGGAATCTGCCGAAACCAAATTCTTGGCTCTTTTTGGGACCTCCATACACCCACAACATTGATCTTTCAACTTTTTTTGAGAAAATTTTACGTGTTATTTTGGCATTTTCGCACGATCTTACGAGATTGCGAACGTATCAACGTTCTCTGATTCTGCCGAAATCAAATTCTTAGCTCTTTTTGGGACCTCCATACACCCACAACATTGATCTTTCAACTTTTTTTGAGAAAATTTTAAGTGTTATTTTGGCATTTTCGCACGATCTTACGAGATTGCGAACTTTATGACGTTCTCGGAATCTGCCGAAACCAAATTTTTGGCTCTTTTTGTGACCTCTATACACCCGCAACATTGATCTTTCAACTTTTTTTCAGAAAATTTGAAGTGTTATTTTGGCATTTTCGCACGATCTTACGAGATTGCGAACTTTATGACGTTCTCGGAATCTGCCGAAACCAAATTCTTGGCTCTTTTTGGGACCTCCATACACACACAACAGCAATCTTTCAACTTTTTATGAGAAAATTTGACGTGTTATTTTGGCATTTTCGCACGATCTTACGAGATTGCGAACTTTATGACGTTCTCGGAATCTGCCGAAACCAAATTCTTGGCTCTTTTTGGGACCTCCATACACCCACAACATTGATCTTTCAACTTTTTTTGAGAAAATTTTACGTGTTATTTTGGCATTTTCGCACGATCTTACGAGATCGCGAACTTTATGACGTTCTCGGAATCTGCCGAAACCAAATTCTGGGCTCTTTTTGGGATCTCCATACACCCACAACATTGATATTTCAACTTTTTTTGAGAAAATTTTACGTGTTATTTTGGCATTTTCGCACGATCTTACAAGATCGCGAACTTTATGACGTTCTCGGAATCTGCCGAAACCAAATTCTGGGCTCTTTTTGGGATCTCCATACACCCACAACATTGATCTTTCAACTTTTTTTGAGAAAATTTTACGTGTTATTTTGGCATTTTCGCACGATCTTACGAGATCGCGAACTTTATGACGTTCTCGGAATCTGCCGAAACCAAATTCTTGGCTCTTTTTGGGACCTCCATACACCCACAACATTAATCTTTCAACTTTTTTTGAGAAAATTTGAAGTGTTATTTTGGCATTTTCGCACGATCTTACGAGATTGCGAACTTTATGACGTTCTCGGAATTTGCCGAAACCAAATTCTTGGATCTTTTTGGGACCTCCATACACACACAACATTGATCTTTCAACTTTTTTGAGAAAATTTTACGTGTTATTTTGGCATTTTCGCACGATCTTACGAGATTGCGAACGTGTCAACGTTCTCGGAATCTGCCGAAACCAAATTCTGGGCTCTTTTTGGGACCTCCATACACCCACAAAATTAATCTTTCAACTTTTTTTGAGAAAATTTGACGAGTTATTTTGGCATTTTCGCACGATCTTACGAGATCGCGAACTTTATGACGTTCTCGGAATCTGCCGAAACCAAATTCTGGGCTCTTTTTGGGATCTCCATACACCCACAACATTGATCTTTCAACTTTTTTTGCGAAAATTTTACGTGTTATTTTGGCATTTTCGCACGATCTTACGAGATCGCGAACTTTATGACGTTCTCGGAATCTGCCGAAACCAAATTCTGGGCTCTTTTTGGGACCTCCATACACTCACAAAATTAATCTTTCAACTTTTTTTGAGAAAATTTGAAGTGTTATTTTGGCATTTTCGCACGATCTTACGAGATTGCGAACTTTATGACGTTCTCGGAATCTGCCGAAACCAAATTCTGTGCTCTTTTTGGGACCTCCATACACCCACAACATTAATCTTTCAACTTTTTTTTAGAACATTTGACGTGTTATTTTGGCTTTTTCGCACGATCTTACGAGATTGCGAACTTTATGACGTTCTCGGAATCTGCCGAAACCAAATTCTTGGCTCTTTTTGTGACCTCTATACACCCGCAACATTGATCTTTCAACTTTTTTTCAGAAAATTTGAAGTTTTATTTTGGCATTTTCGCACGATCTTACGAGATTGCGAACTTTATGACGTTCTCGGAATCTGCCGAAACCAAATTCTTGGCTCTTTTTGGGACCTCCATACACACACAACAGCAATCTTTCAACTTTTTTTGAGAAAATTTGACGTGTTATTTTGGCATTTTCGCACGATCTTACGAGATTGCGAACTTTATGACGTTCTCGGAATCTGCCGAAACCAAATTCTTGGCTCTTTTTGGGACCTCCATACACCCACAACATTGATCTTTCAACTTTTTTTGAGAAAATTTTACGTGTTATTTTGGCATTTTCGCACGATCTTACGAGATTGCGAACTTTATGACGTTCTCGGAATCTGCCGAAACCAAATTCTGGGCTCTTTTTGGGACATCCATACTTCCACAACATTAGTCTTTCAACTTTTTTTGGGAAAATTTGACGTGTTATTTTGGCATTTTCGCACGATCTTACGAGATTGCGAACTTTATGACGTTCTCGGAATCTGCCGAAACCAAATTCTTGGCTCTTTTTGGGACCTCCATACACCCACAACATTAATCTTTCAACTTTTTTTGAGAAAATTTTACGTGTTATTTTGGCATTTTCGCACGATCTTACGAGATTGCGAACTTTATGACGTTCTCGGAATCTGCCGAAACCAAATTCTTGGCTCTTTTTGGGACCTCCATACACCCACAACATTGATCTTTCAACTTTTTTTGAGAAAATTTTACGTGTTATTTTGGCATTTTCGCACGATCTTACGAGATTGCGAACGTATCAACGTTCTCTGATTCTGCCGAAATCAAATTCTTAGCTCTTTTTGGGACCTCCATACACACACAACATTAATCTTTCAACTTTTTTTGAGAAAATTTGACGTGTTATTTTGGCATTTTCCCACGATCTTACGAGATTGCGAACTTTATGACGTTCTCGGAATCTGCCTAAACCAAATTCTTGGCTCTTTTTGGGACCTCCATACACCCACAACATTGATCTTTAAACTTTTTTTGAGAAAATTTTACGTGTTATTTTGGCATTTTCGCACGATCTTACGAGATTGCGAACTTTATGACGTTCTCGGAATCTGCCGAAACCAAATTCTTGGCTCTTTTTGGGACCTCCATACACCCACAACATTGATCTTTAAACTTTTTTTGAGAAAATTTTACGTGTTATTTTGGCATTTTCGCACGATCTTACCAGATCGCGAACTTTATGACGTTCTCGGAATCTGCCGAAACCAAATTCTGGGCTCTTTTTGGGACCTCTATACACCCACAACATTAATCTTTCAACTTTTTTTGAGAAAATTTGACGAGTTATTTTGGCATTTTCGCACGATCTTACGAGATCGCGAACTTTATGACGTTCTCGGAATCTGCCGAAACCAAATTCTGGGCTCTTTTTGGGATCTCCATACACCCACAACATTGATCTTTCAACTTTTTTTGAGAAAATTTTACGTGTTATTTTGGCATTTTCGCACGATCTTACGAGATTGCGAACTTTATGATGTTCTCGGAATCTGCCGAAACCAAATTCTTGGATCTTTTTGGGACCTCCATACACACACAACATTGATCTTTCAACTTTTTTTGAGAAAATTTGACGTGTTATTTTGGCATTTTCGCACGATCTTACGAGATTGCGAACGTGTCAACGTTCTCGGAATCTGCCGAAACCAAATTCTGGGCTCTTTTTGGGACCTCCATACACCCACAAAATTAATCTTTCAACTTTTTTTGAGAAAATTTGACGAGTTATTTTGGCATTTTCGCACGATCTTACGAGATTGCGAACTTTATGACGTTCTCGGAATCTGCCGAAACCAAATTCTTGGCTCTTTTTGGGACCTCCATACACCCACAACATTGATCTTTCAACTTTTTTTGAGAAAATTTTACGTGTTATTTTGGCATTTTCGCACGATCTTACGAGATTGCGAACTTTATGACGTTCTCGGAATCTGCCGAAACCAAATTCTTGGCTCTTTTTGGGACCTCCATACACCCACAACATTGATCTTTAAACTTTTTTTGAGAAAATTTTACGTGTTATTTTGGCATTTTCGCACGATCTTACCAGATCGCGAACTTTATGACGTTCTCGGAATCTGCCGAAACCAAATTCTGGGCTCTTTTTGGGACCTCTATACACCCACAACATTAATCTTTCAACTTTTTTTGAGAAAATTTTACGTGTTATTTTGGCATTTTCGCACGATCTTACGAGATTGCGAACGTATCAACGTTCTCTGATTCTGCCGAAATCAAATTCTTAGCTCTTTTTGGGACCTCCATACACACACAACATTAATCTTTCAACTTTTTTTGAGAAAATTTGACGTGTTATTTTGGCATTTTCGCACGATCTTACGAGATTGCGAACTTTATGACGTTCTCGGAATCTGCCTAAACCAAATTCTTGGCTCTTTTTGGGACCTCCATACACACACAACATTAATCTTTCAACTTTTTTTGAGAAAATTTTACGTGTTATTTTGGCATTTTCGCACGATCTTACGAGATCGCGAAATTTATGACGTTCTCGGAATCTGCCGAAACCAAATTCTGGGCTCTTTTTGGGACCTCCATACACCCACAACATTAATCTTTCAACTTTTTTTGAGAAAATTTGAAGTGTTATTTTGGCATTTTCGCACGATCTTACGAGATCGCGAAATTTATGACGTTCTCGGAATCTGCCGAAACCAAATTCTGGGCTCTTTTTGGGACCTCCATACACCCACAACATTAATCTTTCAACTTTTTTTGAGAAAATTTGAAGTGTTATTTTGGCATTTTCGCACGATCTTACGAGATTGCGAACTTTATGACGTTCTCGGAATCTGCCGAAACCAAATTCTTGGCTCTTTTTGGGACCTCCATACACCCACAACATTAATCTTTCAACTTTTTTTGAGAAAATTTGAAGTGTTATTTTGGCATTTTCGTACGATCTTACGAGATTGCGAATTTTATGACGTTCTCGGAATCTGCCGAAACCAAATTCTTGGCTCTTTTTGGGACCTCCATACACCCACAACATTGATCTTTCAACTTTTTTTGAGAAAATTTTACGTGTTATTTTGGCATTTTCGCACGATCTTACGAGATTGCGAACTTTATGACGTTCTCGGAATCTGCCGAAACCAAATTTTTGGCTCTTTTTGTGACCTCTATACACCCGCAACATTGATCTTTCAACTTTTTTTCAGAAAATTTGAAGTGTTATTTTGGCATTTTCGCACGATCTTACGAGATTGCGAACTTTATGACGTTCTCGGAATCTGCCGAAACCAAATTCTTGGCTCTTTTTGGGACCTCCATACACACACAACAGCAATCTTTCAACTTTTTTTGAGAAAATTTGACGTGTTATTTTGGCATTTTCGCACGATCTTACGAGATTGCGAACTTTATGACGTTCTCGGAATCTGCCGAAACCAAATTCTTGGCTCTTTTTGGGACCTCCATACACCCACAACATTGATCTTTCAACTTTTTTTGAGAAAATTTTACGTGTTATTTTGGCATTTTCGCACGATCTTACGAGATCGCGAACTTTATGACGTTCTCGGAATCTGCCGAAACCAAATTCTGGGCTCTTTTTGGGATCTCCATACACCTACAACATTGATATTTCAACTTTTTTTGAGAAAATTTTACGTGTTATTTTGGCATTTTCGCACGATCTTACAAGATCGCGAACTTTATGACGTTCTCGGAATCTGCCGAAACCAAATTCTGGGCTCTTTTTGGGATCTCCATACACCCACAACATTGATCTTTCAACTTTTTTTGAGAAAATTTTACGTGTTATTTTGGCATTTTCGCACGATCTTACGAGATCGCGAACTTTATGACGTTCTCGGAATCTGCCGAAACCAAATTCTTGGCTCTTTTTGGGACCTCCATACACCCACAACATTAATCTTTCAACTTTTTTTGAAAAAATTTGAAGTGTTATTTTGGCATTTTCGCACGATCTTACGAGATTGCGAACTTTATGACGTTCTCGGAATTTGCCGAAACCAAATTCTTGGATCTTTTTGGGACCTCCATACACACACAACATTGATCTTTCAACTTTTTTGAGAAAATTTTACGTGTTATTTTGGCATTTTCGCACGATCTTACGAGATTGCGAACGTGTCAACGTTCTCGGAATCTGCCGAAACCAAATTCTGGGCTCTTTTTGGGACCTCCATACACCCAAAAAATTAATCTTTCAACTTTTTTTGAGAAAATTTGACGAGTTATTTTGGCATTTTCGCACGATCTTACGAGATCGCGAACTTTATGACGTTCTCGGAATCTGCCCAAACCAAATTCTGGGCTCTTTTTGGGATCTCCATACACCCACAACATTGATCTTTCAACTTTTTTTGAGAAAATTTTACGTGTTATTTTGGCATTTTCGCACGATCTTACGAGATCGCGAACTTTATGACGTTCTCGGAATCTGCCGAAACCAAATTCTGGGCTCTTTTTGGGACCTCCATACACTCACAAAATTAATCTTTCAACTTTTTTTGAGAAAATTTGAAGTGTTATTTTGGCATTTTCGCACGATCTTACGAGATTGCGAACTTTATGACGTTCTCGGAATCTGCCGAAACCAAATTCTGTGCTCTTTTTGGGACCTCCATACACCCACAACATTAATCTTTCAACTTTTTTTTAGAACATTTGACGTGTTATTTTGGCTTTTTCGCACGATCTTACGAGATTGCGAACTTTATGACGTTCTCGGAATCTGCCGAAACCAAATTCTTGGCTCTTTTTGTGACCTCTATACACCCGCAACATTGATCTTTCAACTTTTTTTCAGAAAATTTGAAGTTTTATTTTGGCATTTTCGCACGATCTTACGAGATTGCGAACTTTATGACGTTCTCGGAATCTGCCGAAACCAAATTCTTGGCTCTTTTTGGGACCTCCATACACACACAACAGCAATCTTTCAACTTTTTTTGAGAAAATTTGACGTGTTATTTTGGCATTTTCGCACGATCTTACGAGATTGCGAACTTTATGACGTTCTCGGAATCTGCCGAAACCAAATTCTTGGCTCTTTTTGGGACCTCCATACACCCACAACATTGATCTTTCAACTTTTTTTGAGAAAATTTTACGTGTTATTTTGGCATTTTCGCACGATCTTACGAGATCGCGAACTTTATGACGTTCTCGGAATCTGCCGAAACCAAATTCTGGGCTCTTTTTGGGATCTCCATACACCTACAACATTGATATTTCAACTTTTTTTGAGAAAATTTTACGTGTTATTTTGGCATTTTCGCACGATCTTACAAGATCGCGAACTTTATGACGTTCTCGGAATCTGCCGAAACCAAATTCTGGGCTCTTTTTGGGATCTCCATACACCCACAACATTGATCTTTCAACTTTTTTTGAGAAAATTTTACGTGTTATTTTGGCATTTTCGCACGATCTTACGAGATCGCGAACTTTATGACGTTCTCGGAATCTGCCGAAACCAAATTCTTGGCTCTTTTTGGGACCTAAATACACCCACAACATTAATCTTTCAACTTTTTTTGAAAAAATTTGAAGTGTTATTTTGGCATTTTCGCACGATCTTACGAGATTGCGAACTTTATGACGTTCTCGGAATTTGCCGAAACCAAATTCTTGGATCTTTTTGGGACCTCCATACACACACAACATTGATCTTTCAACTTTTTTGAGAAAATTTTACGTGTTATTTTGGCATTTTCGCACGATCTTACGAGATTGCGAACGTGTCAACGTTCTCGGAATCTGCCGAAACCAAATTCTGGGCTCTTTTTGGGACCTCCATACACCCACAAAATTAATCTTTCAACTTTTTTTGAGAAAATTTGACGAGTTATTTTGGCATTTTCGCACGATCTTACGAGATCGCGAACTTTATGACGTTCTCGGAATCTGCCGAAACCAAATTCTGGGCTCTTTTTGGGATCTCCATACACCCACAACATTGATCTTTCAACTTTTTTTGAGAAAATTTTACGTGTAATTTTGGCATTTTCGCACGATCTTACGAGATCGCGAACTTTATGACGTTCTCGGAATCTGCCGAAACCAAATTCTGGGCTCTTTTTGGGACCTCCATACACTCACAAAATTAATCTTTCAACTTTTTTTGAGAAAATTTGAAGTGTTATTTTGGCATTTTCGCACGATCTTACGAGATTGCGAACTTTATGACGTTCTCGGAATCTGCCGAAACCAAATTCTGTGCTCTTTTTGGGACCTCCATACACCCACAACATTAATCTTTCAACTTTTTTTTAGAACATTTGACGTGTTATTTTGGCTTTTTCGCACGATCTTACGAGATTGCGAACTTTATGACGTTCTCGGAATCTGCCGAAACCAAATTCTTGGCTCTTTTTGTGACCTCTATACACCCGCAACATTGATCTTTCAACTTTTTTTCAGAAAATTTGAAGTTTTATTTTGGCATTTTCGCACGATCTTACGAGATTGCGAACTTTATGACGTTCTCGGAATCTGCCGAAACCAAATTCTTGGCTCTTTTTGGGACCTCCATACACACACAACAGCAATCTTTCAACTTTTTTTGAGAAAATTTGACGTGTTATTTTGGCATTTTCGCACGATCTTACGAGATTGCGAACTTTATGACGTTCTCGGAATCTGCCGAAACCAAATTCTTGGCTCTTTTTGGGACCTCCATACACCCACAACATTGATCTTTCAACTTTTTTTGAGAAAATTTTACGTGTTATTTTGGCATTTTCGCACGATCTTACGAGATTGCGAACTTTATGACGTTCTCGGAATCTGCCGAAACCAAATTCTTGGCTCTTTTTGGGACCACCATACACCCACAACATTAATCTTTCAACTTTTTTTGAGAAAATTTTACGTGTTATTTTGGCATTTTCGCACGATCTTACGAGATTGCGAACTTTATGACGTTCTCGGAATCTGCCGAAACCAAATTCTTGGCTCTTTTTGGGACCTCCATACACCCACAACATTGATCTTTCAACTTTTTTTGAGAAAATTTTACGTGTTATTTTGGCATTTTCGCACGATCTTACGAGATTGCGAACGTATCAACGTTCTCTGATTCTGCCGAAATCAAATTCTTAGCTCTTTTTGGGACCTCCATACACACACAACATTAATCTTTCAACTTTTTTTGAGAAAATTTGACGTGTTATGTTGGCATTTTCGCACGATCTTACGAGATTGCGAACTTTATGACGTTCTCGGAATCTGCCTAAACCAAATTCTTGGCTCTTTTTGGGACCTCCATACACCCACAACATTGATCTTTCAACTTTTTTTGAGAAAATTTTACGTGTTATTTTGGCATTTTCGCACGATCTTACGAGATTGCGAACTTTATGACGTTCTCGGAATCTGCCGAAACCAAATTCTTGGCTCTTTTTGGGACCTCCATACACCCACAACATTGATCTTTAAACTTTTTTTGAGAAAATTTTACGTGTTATTTTGGCATTTTCGCACGATCTTACCAGATCGCGAACTTTATGACGTTCTCGGAATCTGCCGAAACCAAATTCTGGGCTCTTTTTGGGACCTCTATACACCCACAACATTAATCTTTCAACTTTTTTTGAGAAAATTTTACGTGTTATTTTGGCATTTTCGCACGATCTTACGAGATTGCGAACGTATCAACGTTCTCTGATTCTGCCGAAATCAAATTCTTAGCTCTTTTTGGGACCTCCATACACACACAACATTAATCTTTCAACTTTTTTTGAGAAAATTTGACGTGTTATTTTGGCATTTTCGCACGATCTTACGAGATTGCGAACTTTATGACGTTCTCGGAATCTGCCTAAACCAAATTCTTGGCTCTTTTTGGGACCTCTATACACCCACAACATTAATCTTTCAACTTTTTTTGAGAAAATTTTACGTGTTATTTTGGCATTTTCGCACGATCTTACGAGATCGCGAACGTATCAACGTTCTCTGATTCTGCCGAAATCAAATTCTTAGCTCTTTTTGGGACCTCCATACACCCACAACATTGATCTTTCAACTTTTTTTGAGAAAATTTTACGTGTTATTTTGGCATTTTCGCACGATCTTACGAGATCGCGAACTTTATGACGTTCTCGGAATCTGCCGAAACCAAATTCTGGGCTCTTTTTGGGATCTCCATACACCTACAACATTGATATTTCAACTTTTTTTGAGAAAATTTTACGTGTTATTTTGGCATTTTCGCACGATCTTACAAGATCGCGAACTTTATGACGTTCTCGGAATCTGCCGAAACCAAATTCTGGGCTCTTTTTGGGATCTCCATACACCCACAACATTGATCTTTCAACTTTTTTTGAGAAAATTTTACGTGTTATTTTGGCATTTTCGCACGATCTTACGAGATCGCGAACTTTATGACGTTCTCGGAATCTGCCGAAACCAAATTCTTGGCTCTTTTTGGGACCTCCATACACCCACAACATTAATCTTTCAACTTTTTTTGAAAAAATTTGAAGTGTTATTTTGGCATTTTCGCACGATCTTACGAGATTGCGAACTTTATGACGTTCTCGGAATTTGCCGAAACCAAATTCTTGGATCTTTTTGGGACCTCCATACACACACAACATTGATCTTTCAACTTTTTTGAGAAAATTTTACGTGTTATTTTGGCATTTTCGCACGATCTTACGAGATTGCGAACGTGTCAACGTTCTCGGAATCTGCCGAAACCAAATTCTGGGCTCTTTTTGGGACCTCCATACACCCACAAAATTAATCTTTCAACTTTTTTTGAGAAAATTTGACGAGTTATTTTGGCATTTTCGCACGATCTTACGAGATCGCGAACTTTATGACGTTCTCGGAATCTGCCCAAACCAAATTCTGGGCTCTTTTTGGGATCTCCATACACCCACAACATTGATCTTTCAACTTTTTTTGAGAAAATTTTACGTGTTATTTTGGCATTTTCGCACGATCTTACGAGATCGCGAACTTTATGACGTTCTCGGAATCTGCCGAAACCAAATTCTGGGCTCTTTTTGGGACCTCCATACACTCACAAAATTAATCTTTCAACTTTTTTTGAGAAAATTTGAAGTGTTATTTTGGCATTTTCGCACGATCTTACGAGATTGCGAACTTTATGACGTTCTCGGAATCTGCCGAAACCAAATTCTGTGCTCTTTTTGGGACCTCCATACACCCACAACATTAATCTTTCAACTTTTTTTTAGAACATTTGACGTGTTATTTTGGCTTTTTCGCACGATCTTACGAGATTGCGAACTTTATGACGTTCTCGGAATCTGCCGAAACCAAATTCTTGGCTCTTTTTGTGACCTCTATACACCCGCAACATTGATCTTTCAACTTTTTTTCAGAAAATTTGAAGTTTTATTTTGGCATTTTCGCACGATCTTACGAGATTGCGAACTTTATGACGTTCTCGGAATCTGCCGAAACCAAATTCTTGGCTCTTTTTGGGACCTCCATACACACACAACAGCAATCTTTCAACTTTTTTTGAGAAAATTTGACGTGTTATTTTGGCATTTTCGCACGATCTTACGAGATTGCGAACTTTATGACGTTCTCGGAATCTGCCGAAACCAAATTCTTGGCTCTTTTTGGGACCTCCATACACCCACAACATTGATCTTTCAACTTTTTTTGAGAAAATTTTACGTGTTATTTTGGCATTTTCGCACGATCTTACGAGATCGCGAACTTTATGACGTTCTCGGAATCTGCCGAAACCAAATTCTGGGCTCTTTTTGGGATCTCCATACACCTACAACATTGATATTTCAACTTTTTTTGAGAAAATTTTACGTGTTATTTTGGCATTTTCGCACGATCTTACAAGATCGCGAACTTTATGACGTTCTCGGAATCTGCCGAAACCAAATTCTGGGCTCTTTTTGGGATCTCCATACACCCACAACATTGATCTTTCAACTTTTTTTGAGAAAATTTTACGTGTTATTTTGGCATTTTCGCACGATCTTACGAGATCGCGAACTTTATGACGTTCTCGGAATCTGCCGAAACCAAATTCTTGGCTCTTTTTGGGACCTAAATACACCCACAACATTAATCTTTCAACTTTTTTTGAAAAAATTTGAAGTGTTATTTTGGCATTTTCGCACGATCTTACGAGATTGCGAACTTTATGACGTTCTCGGAATTTGCCGAAACCAAATTCTTGGATCTTTTTGGGACCTCCATACACACACAACATTGATCTTTCAACTTTTTTGAGAAAATTTTACGTGTTATTTTGGCATTTTCGCACGATCTTACGAGATTGCGAACGTGTCAACGTTCTCGGAATCTGCCGAAACCAAATTCTGGGCTCTTTTTGGGACCTCCATACACCCACAAAATTAATCTTTCAACTTTTTTTGAGAAAATTTGACGAGTTATTTTGGCATTTTCGCACGATCTTACGAGATCGCGAACTTTATGACGTTCTCGGAATCTGCCGAAACCAAATTCTGGGCTCTTTTTGGGATCTCCATACACCCACAACATTGATCTTTCAACTTTTTTTGAGAAAATTTTACGTGTTATTTTGGCATTTTCGCACGATCTTACGAGATCGCGAACTTTATGACGTTCTCGGAATCTGCCGAAACCAAATTCTGGGCTCTTTTTGGGACCTCCATACACTCACAAAATTAATCTTTCAACTTTTTTTGAGAAAATTTGAAGTGTTATTTTGGCATTTTCGCACGATCTTACGAGATTGCGAACTTTATGACGTTCTCGGAATCTGCCGAAACCAAATTCTGTGCTCTTTTTGGGACCTCCATACACCCACAACATTAATCTTTCAACTTTTTTTTAGAACATTTGACGTGTTATTTTGGCTTTTTCGCACGATCTTACGAGATTGCGAACTTTATGACGTTCTCGGAATCTGCCGAAACCAAATTCTTGGCTCTTTTTGTGACCTCTATACACCCGCAACATTGATCTTTCAACTTTTTTTCAGAAAATTTGAAGTTTTATTTTGGCATTTTCGCACGATCTTACGAGATTGCGAACTTTATGACGTTCTCGGAATCTGCCGAAACCAAATTCTTGGCTCTTTTTGGGACCTCCATACACACACAACAGCAATCTTTCAACTTTTTTTGAGAAAATTTGACGTGTTATTTTGGCATTTTCGCACGATCTTACGAGATTGCGAACTTTATGACGTTCTCGGAATCTGCCGAAACCAAATTCTTGGCTCTTTTTGGGACCTCCATACACCCACAACATTGATCTTTCAACTTTTTTTGAGAAAATTTTACGTGTTATTTTGGCATTTTTGCACGATCTTACGAGATTGCGAACTTTATGACGTTCTCGGAATCTGCCGAAACCAAATTCTTGGCTCTTTTTGGGACCACCATACACCCACAACATTAATCTTTCAACTTTTTTTGAGAAAATTTTACGTGTTATTTTGGCATTTTCGCACGATCTTACGAGATTGCGAACTTTATGACGTTCTCGGAATCTGCCGAAACCAAATTCTTGGCTCTTTTTGGGACCTCCATACACCCACAACATTGATCTTTCAACTTTTTTTGAGAAAATTTTACGTGTTATTTTGGCATTTTCGCACGATCTTACGAGATTGCGAACGTATCAACGTTCTCTGATTCTGCCGAAATCAAATTCTTAGCTCTTTTTGGGACCTCCATACACACACAACATTAATCTTTCAACTTTTTTTGAGAAAATTTGACGTGTTATGTTGGCATTTTCGCACGATCTTACGAGATTGCGAACTTTATGACGTTCTCGGAATCTGCCTAAACCAAATTCTTGGCTCTTTTTGGGACCTCCATACACCCACAACATTGATCTTTCAACTTTTTTTGAGAAAATTTTACGTGTTATTTTGGCATTTTCGCACGATCTTACGAGATTGCGAACTTTATGACGTTCTCGGAATCTGCCGAAACCAAATTCTTGGCTCTTTTTGGGACCTCCATACACCCACAACATTGATCTTTAAACTTTTTTTGAGAAAATTTTACGTGTTATTTTGGCATTTTCGCACGATCTTACCAGATCGCGAACTTTATGACGTTCTCGGAATCTGCCGAAACCAAATTCTTGGCTCTTTTTGGGACCTCTATACACCCACAACATTAATCTTTCAACTTTTTTTGAGAAAATTTTACGTGTTATTTTGGCATTTTCGCACGATCTTACGAGATTGCGAACGTATCAACGTTCTCTGATTCTGCCGAAATCAAATTCTTAGCTCTTTTTGGGACCTCCATACACACACAACATTAATCTTTCAACTTTTTTTGAGAAAATTTGACGTGTTATTTTGGCATTTTCGCACGATCTTACGAGATTGCGAACTTTATGACGTTCTCGGAATCTGCCTAAACCAAATTCTTGGCTCTTTTTGGGACCTCTATACACCCACAACATTAATCTTTCAACTTTTTTTGAGAAAATTTTACGTGTTATTTTGGCATTTTCGCACGATCTTACGAGATCGCGAACGTATCAACGTTCTCTGATTCTGCCGAAATCAAATTCTTAGCTCTTTTTGGGACCTCCATACACCCACAACATTGATCTTTCAACTTTTTTTGAGAAAATTTTACGTGTTATTTTGGCATTTTCGCACGATCTTACGAGATCGCGAACTTTATGACGTTCTCGGAATCTGCCGAAACCAAATTCTGGGCTCTTTTTGGGATCTCCATACACCTACAACATTGATATTTCAACTTTTTTTGAGAAAATTTTACGTGTTATTTTGGCATTTTCGCACGATCTTACAAGATCGCGAACTTTATGACGTTCTCGGAATCTGCCGAAACCAAATTCTGGGCTCTTTTTGGGATCTCCATACACCCACAACATTGATCTTTCAACTTTTTTTGAGAAAATTTTACGTGTTATTTTGGCATTTTCGCACGATCTTACGAGATCGCGAACTTTATGACGTTCTCGGAATCTGCCGAAACCAAATTCTTGGCTCTTTTTGGGACCTAAATACACCCACAACATTAATCTTTCAACTTTTTTTGAAAAAATTTGAAGTGTTATTTTGGCATTTTCGCACGATCTTACGAGATTGCGAACTTTATGACGTTCTCGGAATTTGCCGAAACCAAATTCTTGGATCTTTTTGGGACCTCCATACACACACAACATTGATCTTTCAACTTTTTTGAGAAAATTTTACGTGTTATTTTGGCATTTTCGCACGATCTTACGAGATTGCGAACGTGTCAACGTTCTCGGAATCTGCCGAAACCAAATTCTGGGCTCTTTTTGGGACCTCCATACACCCACAAAATTAATCTTTCAACTTTTTTTGAGAAAATTTGACGAGTTATTTTGGCATTTTCGCACGATCTTACGAGATCGCGAACTTTATGACGTTCTCGGAATCTGCCGAAACCAAATTCTGGGCTCTTTTTGGGATCTCCATACACCCACAACATTGATCTTTCAACTTTTTTTGAGAAAATTTTACGTGTTATTTTGGCATTTTCGCACGATCTTACGAGATCGCGAACTTTATGACGTTCTCGGAATCTGCCGAAACCAAATTCTGGGCTCTTTTTGGGACCTCCATACACTCACAAAATTAATCTTTCAACTTTTTTTGAGAAAATTTGAAGTGTTATTTTGGCATTTTCGCACGATCTTACGAGATTGCGAACTTTATGACGTTCTCGGAATCTGCCGAAACCAAATTCTGTGCTCTTTTTGGGACCTCCATACACCCACAACATTAATCTTTCAACTTTTTTTTAGAACATTTGACGTGTTATTTTGGCTTTTTCGCACGATCTTACGAGATTGCGAACTTTATGACGTTCTCGGAATCTGCCGAAACCAAATTCTTGGCTCTTTTTGTGACCTCTATACACCCGCAACATTGATCTTTCAACTTTTTTTCAGAAAATTTGAAGTTTTATTTTGGCATTTTCGCACGATCTTACGAGATTGCGAACTTTATGACGTTCTCGGAATCTGCCGAAACCAAATTCTTGGCTCTTTTTGGGACCTCCATACACACACAACAGCAATCTTTCAACTTTTTTTGAGAAAATTTGACGTGTTATTTTGGCATTTTCGCACGATCTTACGAGATTGCGAACTTTATGACGTTCTCGGAATCTGCCGAAACCAAATTCTTGGCTCTTTTTGGGACCTCCATACACCCACAACATTGATCTTTCAACTTTTTTTGAGAAAATTTTACGTGTTATTTTGGCATTTTCGCACGATCTTACGAGATTGCGAACTTTATGACGTTCTCGGAATCTGCCGAAACCAAATTCTTGGCTCTTTTTGGGACCACCATACACCCACAACATTAATCTTTCAACTTTTTTTGAGAAAATTTTACGTGTTATTTTGGCATTTTCGCACGATCTTACGAGATTGCGAACTTTATGACGTTCTCGGAATCTGCCGAAACCAAATTCTTGGCTCTTTTTGGGACCTCCATACACCCACAACATTGATCTTTCAACTTTTTTTGAGAAAATTTTACGTGTTATTTTGGCATTTTCGCACGATCTTACGAGATTGCGAACGTATCAACTTTCTCTGATTCTGCCGAAATCAAATTCTTAGCTCTTTTTGGGACCTCCATACACACACAACATTAATCTTTCAACTTTTTTTGAGAAAATTTGACGTGTTATGTTGGCATTTTCGCACGATCTTACGAGATTGCGAACTTTATGACGTTCTCGGAATCTGCCTAAACCAAATTCTTGGCTCTTTTTGGGACCTCCATACACCCACAACATTGATCTTTCAACTTTTTTTGAGAAAATTTTACGTGTTATTTTGGCATTTTCGCACGATCTTACGAGATTGCGAACTTTATGACGTTCTCGGAATCTGCCGAAACCAAATTCTTGGCTCTTTTTGGGACCTCCATACACCCACAACATTGATCTTTAAACTTTTTTTGAGAAAATTTTACGTGTTATTTTGGCATTTTCGCACGATCTTACCAGATCGCGAACTTTATGACGTTCTCGGAATCTGCCGAAACCAAATTCTGGGCTCTTTTTGGGACCTCTATACACCCACAACATTAATCTTTCAACTTTTTTTGAGAAAATTTTACGTGTTATTTTGGCATTTTCGCACGATCTTACGAGATTGCGAACGTATCAACGTTCTCTGATTCTGCCGAAATCAAATTCTTAGCTCTTTTTGGGACCTCCATACACACACAACATTAATCTTTCAACTTTTTTTGAGAAAATTTGACGTGTTATTTTGGCATTTTCGCACGATCTTACGAGATTGCGAACTTTATGACGTTCTCGGAATCTGCCTAAACCAAATTCTTGGCTCTTTTTGGGACCTCCATACACACACAACATTAATCTTTCAACTTTTTTTGAGAAAATTTTACGTGTTATTTTGGCATTTTCGCACGATCTTACGAGATCGCGAAATTTATGACGTTCTCGGAATCTGCCGAAACCAAATTCTGGGCTCTTTTTGGGACCTCCATACACCCACAACATTGATCTTTCAACTTTTTTTGAGAAAATTTTACGTGTTATTTTGGTATTTTCGCACGATCTTACGAGATCGCGAACTTTATGACGTTCTCGGAATCTGCCGAAACCAAATTCTTGGCTCTTTTTGGGACCTCCATACACCCACAACATTAATCTTTCAACTTTTTTTGAGAAAATTTGAAGTGTTATTTTGGCATTTTCTCACGATCTTACGAGATTGCGAACTTTATGACGTTCTCGGAATCTGCCGAAACCAAATTCTTGGCTGTTTTTGGGACCTCCATACACACACAACATTAATCTTTCAACTTTTTTTGAGAAAATTTGAAGTGTTATTTTGGCATTTTCGCACGATCTTACGAGATTGCGAACGTGTCAACGTTCTCGGAATCTGCCGAAACCAAATTCTGGGCTCTTTTTGGGACCTCCATACACCCACAAAATTAATCTTTCAACTTTTTTTGAGAAAATTTGACGAGTTATTTTGGCATTTTCGCACGATCTTACGAGATCGCGAACTTTATGACGTTCTCGGAATCTGCCGAAACCAAATTCTGGGCTCTTTTTGGGATCTCCATACACCCACAACATTGATCTTTCAACTTTTTTTGAGAAAATTTTACGTGTTATTTTGGCATTTTCGCACGATCTTACGAGATCGCGAAATTTATGACGTTCTCGGAATCTGCCGAAACCAAATTCTGGGCTCTTTTTGGGACCTCCATACACCCACAACATTGATCTTTCAACTTTTTTTGAGAAAATTTTACGTGTTATTTTGGTATTTTCGCACGATCTTACGAGATCGCGAACTTTATGACGTTCTCGGAATCTGCCGAAACCAAATTCTTGGCTCTTTTTGGGACCTCCATACACCCACAACATTAATCTTTCAACTTTTTTTGAGAAAATTTGAAGTGTTATTTTGGCATTTTCTCACGATCTTACGAGATTGCGAACTTTATGACGTTCTCGGAATCTGCCGAAACCAAATTCTTGGCTGTTTTTGGGACCTCCATACACACACAACATTAATCTTTCAACTTTTTTTGAGAAAATTTGAAGTGTTATTTTGGCATTTTCGCACGATCTTACGAGATTGCGAACGTGTCAACGTTCTCGGAATCTGCCGAAACCAAATTCTGGGCTCTTTTTGGGACCTCCATACACCCACAAAATTAATCTTTCAACTTTTTTTGAGAAAATTTGACGAGTTATTTTGGCATTTTCGCACGATCTTACGAGATCGCGAACTTTATGACGTTCTCGGAATCTGCCGAAACCAAATTCTGGGCTCTTTTTGGGATCTCCATACACCCACAACATTGATCTTTCAACTTTTTTTGAGAAAATTTTACGTGTTATTTTGGCATTTTCGCACGATCTTACGAGATTGCGAACTTTATGACGTTCTCGGAATCTGCCGAAACCAAATTCTTGGATCTTTTTGGGACCTCCATACACACACAACATTGATCTTTCAACTTTTTTTGAGAAAATTTGACGTGTTATTTTGGCATTTTCGCACGATCTTACGAGATTGCGAACGTGTCAACGTTCTCGGAATCTGCCGAAACCAAATTCTGGGCTCTTTTTGGGACCTCCATACACCCACAAAATTAATCTTTCAACTTTTTTTGAGAAAATTTGACGAGTTATTTTGGCATTTTCGCACGATCTTACGAGATTGCGAACTTTATGACGTTCTCGGAATCTGCCGAAACCAAATTCTTGGCTCTTTTTGGGACCTCCATACACCCACAACATTAATCTTTCAACTTTTTTTGAGAAAATTTTACGTGTTATTTTGGCATTTGCGCACGATCTTACGAGATTGCGAACTTTATGACGTTCTCGGAATCTGCCGAAACCAAATTCTTGGCTCTTTTTGGGACCTCCATACACCCACAACAGTAATCTTTCAACTTTTTTTGAGAAAATTTGACGTGTTATTTTGGCATTTTCGCACGATCTTACGAGATTGCGAACTTTATGACGTTCTCGGAATCTGCCGAAACCAAATTCTTGGCTGTTTTTGGGACCTCCATACACACACAACATTAATCTTTCAACTTTTTTTGAGAAAATTTGAAGTGTTATTTTGGCATTTTCGTACGATCTTACGAGATTGCGAATTTTATGACGTTCTCGGAATCTGCCGAAACCAAATTCTTGGCTCTTTTTGGGACCTCCATACACCCACAACATTGATCTTTCAACTTTTTTTGAGAAAATTTTACGTGTTATTTTGGCATTTTCGCACGATCTTCCGAGATTGCGAACTTTATGACGTTCTCGGAATCTGCCGAAACCAAATTCTTGGCTCTTTTTGTGACCTCTATACACCCGCAACATTGATCTTTCAACTTTTTTTCAGAAAATTTGAAGTGTTATTTTGGCATTTTCGCACGATCTTACGAGATTGCGAACTTTATGACGTTCTCGGAATCTGCCGAAACCAAATTCTTGGCTCTTTTTGGGACCTCCATACACACACAACAGCAATCTTTCAACTTTTTTTGAGAAAATTTGACGTGTTATTTTGGCATTTTCGCACGATCTTACGAGATTTCGAACTTTATGACGTTCTCGGAATCTGCCGAAACCAAATTCTTGGCTCTTTTTGGGACCTCCATACACCCACAACATTGATCTTTCAACTTTTTTTGAGAAAATTTTACGTGTTATTTTGGCATTTTCGCACGATCTTACGAGATCGCGAACTTTATGACGTTCTCGGAATCTGCCGAAACCAAATTCTGGGCTCTTTTTGGGATCTCCATACACCCACAACATTGATCTTTCAATTTTTTTGAGAAAATTTTACGTGTTATTTTGGCATTTTCGCACGATCTTACGAGATCGCGAACTTTATGACGTTCTCGGAATCTGCCGAAACCAAATTCTGGGCTCTTTTTGGGACCTCCATACAATCACAAAATTAATCTTTCAACTTTTTTTGAGAAAATTTGAAGTGTTATTTTGGCATTTTCGCACGATCTTACGAGATTGCGAACTTTATGACGTTCTCGGAATCTGCCGAAACCAAATTCTGGGCTCTTTTTGGGACCTCCATACACCCACAACATTAATCTTTCAACTTTTTTTTAGAACATTTGACGTGTTATTTTGGCTTTTTCGCACGATCTTACGAGATTGCGAACTTTATGACGTTCTCGGAATCTGCCGAAACCAAATTCTTGGCTCTTTTTGTGACCTCTATACACCCGCAACATTGATCTTTCAACTTTTTTTCAGAAAATTTGAAGTTTTATTTTGGCATTTTCGCACGATCTTACGAGATTGCGAACTTTATGACGTTCTCGGAATCTGCCGAAACCAAATTCTTGGCTCTTTTTGGGACCTCCATACACACACAACAGCAATCTTTCAACTTTTTTTGAGAAAATTTTACGTGTTATTTTGGCATTTTCGCACGATCTTACGAGATTGCGAACTTTATGACGTTCTCGGAATCTGCCGAAACCAAATTCTTGGCTCTTTTTGGGACCTCCATACACCCACAACATTGATCTTTCAACTTTTTTTGAGAAAATTTTACGTGTTATTTTGGCATTTTCGCACGATCTTACGAGATTGCGAACTTTATGACGTTCTCGGAATCTGCCGAAACCAAATTCTGGGCTCTTTTTGGGACATCCATACTTCCACAACATTAGTCTTTCAACTTTTTTTGGGAAAATTTGACGTGTTATTTTGGCATTTTCGCACGATCTTACGAGATTGCGAACTTTATGACGTTCTCGGAATCTGCCGAAACCAAATTCTTGGCTCTTTTTGGGACCTCCATACACCCACAACATTAATCTTTCAACTTTTTTTGAGAAAATTTTACGTGTTATTTTGGCATTTTCGCACGATCTTACGAGATTGCGAACTTTATGACGTTCTCGGAATCTGCCGAAACCAAATTCTTGGCTCTTTTTGGGACCTCCATACACCCACAACATTGATCTTTAAACTTTTTTTGAGAAAATTTTACGTGTTATTTTGGCATTTTCGCACGATCTTACCAGATCGCGAACTTTATGACGTTCTCGGAATCTGCCGAAACCAAATTCTGGGCTCTTTTTGGGACCTCTATACACCCACAACATTAATCTTTCAACTTTTTTTGAGAAAATTTTACGTGTTATTTTGGCATTTTCGCACGATCTTACGAGATTGCGAACGTATCAACGTTCTCTGATTCTGCCGAAATCAAATTCTTAGCTCTTTTTGGGACCTCCATACACACACAACATTAATCTTTCAACTTTTTTTGAGAAAATTTGACGTGTTATTTTGGCATTTTCGAACGATCTTACGAGATTGCGAACTTTATGACGTTCTCGGAATCTGCCTAAACCAAATTCTTGGCTCTTTTTGGGACCTCCATACACACACAACATTAATCTTTCAACTTTTTTTGAGAAAATTTTACGTGTTATTTTGGCATTTTCGCACGATCTTACGAGATCGCGAAATTTATGACGTTCTCGGAATCTGCCGAAACCAAATTCTGGGCTCTTTTTGGGACCTCCATACACCCACAACATTGATCTTTCAACTTTTTTTGAGAAAATTTTACGTGTTATTTTGGTATTTTCGCACGATCTTACGAGATCGCGAACTTTATGACGTTCTCGGAATCTGCCGAAACCAAATTCTTGGCTCTTTTTGGGACCTCCATACACCCACAACATTAATCTTTCAACTTTTTTTGAGAAAATTTGAAGTGTTATTTTGGCATTTTCGCACGATCTTACGAGATTGCGAACTTTATGACGTTCTCGGAATCTGCCGAAACCAAATTCTTGGCTCTTTTTGGGACCTCCATACACCCACAACATTAATCTTTCAACTTTTTTTGAGAAAATTTGAAGTGTTATTTTGGCATTTTCGTACGATCTTACGAGATTGCGAATTTTATGACGTTCTCGGAATCTGCCGAAACCAAATTCTTGGCTCTTTTTGGGACCTCCATACACCCACAACATTGATCTTTCAACTTTTTTTGAGAAAATTTTACGTGTTATTTTGGCATTTTCGCACGATCTTACGAGATTGCGAACTTTATGACGTTCTCGGAATCTGCCGAAACCAAATTTTTGGCTCTTTTTGTGACCTCTATACACCCGCAACATTGATCTTTCAACTTTTTTTCAGAAAATTTGAAGTGTTATTTTGGCATTTTCGCACGATCTTACGAGATTGCGAACTTTATGACGTTCTCGGAATCTGCCGAAACCAAATTCTTGGCTCTTTTTGGGACCTCCATACACACACAACAGCAATCTTTCAACTTTTTTTGAGAAAATTTGACGTGTTATTTTGGCATTTTCGCACGATCTTATGAGATTGCGAACTTTATGACGTTCTCGGAATCTGCCGAAACCAAATTCTTGGCTCTTTTTGGGACCTCCATACACCCACAACATTGATCTTTCAACTTTTTTTGAGAAAATTTTACGTGTTATTTTGGCATTTTCGCACGATCTTACGAGATCGCGAACTTTATGACGTTCTCGGAATCTGCCGAAACCAAATTCTGGGCTCTTTTTGGGATCTCCATACACCTACAACATTGATATTTCAACTTTTTTTGAGAAAATTTTACGTGTTATTTTGGCATTTTCGCACGATCTTACAAGATCGCGAACTTTATGACGTTCTCGGAATCTGCCGAAACCAAATTCTGGGCTCTTTTTGGGATCTCCATACACCCACAACATTGATCTTTCAACTTTTTTTGAGAAAATTTTACGTGTTATTTTGGCATTTTCGCACGATCTTACGAGATCGCGAACTTTATGACGTTCTCGGAATCTGCCGAAACCAAATTCTTGGCTCTTTTTGGGACCTCCATACACCCACAACATTAATCTTTCAACTTTTTTTGAAAAAATTTGAAGTGTTATTTTGGCATTTTCGCACGATCTTACGAGATTGCGAACTTTATGACGTTCTCGGAATTTGCCGAAACCAAATTCTTGGATCTTTTTGGGACCTCCATACACACACAACATTGATCTTTCAATATTTTTGAGAAAATTTTACGTGTTATTTTGGCATTTTCGCACGATCTTACGAGATTGCGAACGTGTCAACGTTCTCGGAATCTGCCGAAACCAAATTCTGGGCTCTTTTTGGGACCTCCATACACCCACAAAATTAATCTTTCAACTTTTTTTGAGAAAATTTGACGAGTTATTTTGGCATTTTCGCACGATCTTACGAGATCGCGAACTTTATGACGTTCTCGGAATCTGCCGAAACCAAATTCTGGGCTCTTTTTGGGATCTCCATACACCCACAACATTGATCTTTCAACTTTTTTTGAGAAAATTTTACGTGTTATTTTGGCATTTTCGCACGATCTTACGAGATTGCGAACTTTATGACGTTCTCGGAATTTGCCGAAACCAAATTCTTGGATCTTTTTGGGACCTCCATACACACACAACATTGATCTTTCAACTTTTTTGAGAAAATTTTACGTGTTATTTTGGCATTTTCGCACGATCTTACGAGATTGCGAACGGGTCAACGTTCTCGGAATCTGCCGAAACCAAATTCTGGGCTCTTTTTGGGACCTCCATACACCCACAAAATTAATCTTTCAACTTTTTTTGAGAAAATTTGACGAGTTATTTTGGCATTTTCGCACGATCTTACGAGATCGCGAACTTTATGACGTTCTCGGAATCTGCCGAAACCAAATTCTGGGCTCTTTTTGGGATCTCCATACACCCACAACATTGATCTTTCAACTTTTTTTGAGAAAATTTTACGTGTTATTTTGGCATTTTCGCATGATCTTACGAGATCGCGAACTTTATGACGTTCTCGGAATCTGCAGAAACCAAATTCTGGGCTCTTTTTGGGACCTCCATACACTCACAAAATTAATCTTTCAACTTTTTTTGAGAAAATTTGACGAGTTATTTTGGCATTTTCGCACGATCTTACGAGATCGCGAACTTTATGACGTTCTCGGAATCTGCCGAAACCAAATTCTGGGCTCTTTTTGGGATCTCCATACACCCACAACATTGATCTTTCAACTTTTTTTGAGAAAATTTTACGTGTTATTTTGGCATTTTCGCACGATCTTACGAGATTGCGAACTTTATGACGTTCTCGGAATCTGCCGAAACCAAATTCTTGGATCTTTTTGGGACCTCCATACACACACAACATTGATCTTTCAACTTTTTTTGAGAAAATTTGACGTGTTATTTTGGCATTTTTGCACGATCTTACGAGATTGCGAACGTGTCAACGTTCTCGGAATCTGCCGAAACCAAATTCTGGGCTCTTTTTGGGACCTCCATACACCCACAAAATTAATCTTTCAACTTTTTTTGAGAAAATTTGACGAGTTATTTTGGCATTTTCGCACGATCTTACGAGATTGCGAACTTTATGACGTTCTCGGAATCTGCCGAAACCAAATTCTTGGCTCTTTTTGGGACCTCCATACACCCACAACATTAATCTTTCAACTTTTTTTGAGAAAATTTTACGTGTTATTTTGGCATTTGCGCACGATCTTACGAGATTGCGAACTTTATGACGTTCTCGGAATCTGCCGAAACCAAATTCTTGGCTCTTTTTGGGACCTCCATACACCCACAACAGTAATCTTTCAACTTTTTTTGAGAAAATTTGACGTGTTATTTTGGCATTTTCGCACGATCTTACGAGATTGCGAACTTTATGACGTTCTCGGAATCTGCCGAAACCAAATTCTTGGATCTTTTTGGGACCTCCATACACACACAACATTGATCTTTCAACTTTTTTTGAGAAAATTTGACGTGTTATTTTGGCATTTTCGCACGATCTTACGAAATCGCGAACTTTATGACGTTCTCGGAATCTGCCGAAACCAAATTCTGAGCTCTTTTTGGGATCTCCATACACCCACAACATTAATCTTTCAACTTTTTTTGAGAAAATTTTACGTGTTATTTTGGCATTTGCGCACGATCTTACGAGATTGCGAACTTTATGACGTTCTCGGAATCTGCCGAAACCAAATTCTTGGCTCTTTTTGGGACCTCCATACACCCACAACATTAATCTTTCAACTTTTTTTGAGAAAATTTTACGTGTTATTTTGGCATTTGCGCACGATCTTACGAGATTGCGAACTTTATGACGTTCTCGGAATCTGCCGAAACCAAATTCTTGGCTCTTTTTGGGACCTCCATACACCCACAACAGTAATCTTTCAACTTTTTTTGAGAAAATTTGACGTGTTATTTTGGCATTTTCGCACGATCTTACGAGATTGCGAACTTTATGACGTTCTCGGAATCTGCCGAAACCAAATTCTTGGCTGTTTTTGGGACCTCCATACACACACAACATTAATCTTTCAACTTTTTTTGAGAAAATTTGAAGTGTTATTTTGGCATTTTCGTACGATCTTACGAGATTGCGAATTTTATGACGTTCTCGGAATCTGCCGAAACCAAATTCTTGGCTCTTTTTGGGACCTCCATACACCCACAACATTGATCTTTCAACTTTTTTTGAGAAAATTTTACGTGTTATTTTGGCATTTTCGCACGATCTTACGAGATTGCAAACTTTATGACGTTCTCGGAATCTGCCGAAACCAAATTCTTGGCTCTTTTTGTGACCTCTATACACCCGCAACATTGATCTTTCAAATTTTTTTCAGAAAATTTGAAGTGTTATTTTGGCATTTTCGCACGATCTTACGAGATTGCGAACTTTATGACGTTCTCGGAATCTGCCGAAACCAAATTCTTGGCTCTTTTTGGGACCTCCATACACACACAACAGCAATCTTTCAACTTTTTTTGAGAAAATTTGACGTGTTATTTTGGCATTTTCGCACGATCTTACGAGATTTCGAACTTTATGACGTTCTCGGAATCTGCCGAAACCAAATTCTTGGCTCTTTTTGGGACCTCCATACACCCACAACATTGATCTTTCAACTTTTTTTGAGAAAATTTTACGTGTTATTTTGGCATTTTCGCACGATCTTACAAGATCGCGAACTTTATGACGTTCTCGGAATCTGCCGAAACCAAATTCTGGGCTCTTTTTGGGATCTCCATACACCCACAACATTGATCTTTCAACTTTTTTTGAGAAAATTTTACGTGTTATTTTGGCATTTTCGCACGATCTTACGAGATTGCGAACTTTATGACGTTCTCGGAATTTGCCGAAACCAAATTCTTGGATCTTTTTGGGACCTCCATACACACACAACATTGATCTTTCAACTTTTTTGAGAAAATTTTACGTGTTATTTTGGCATTTTCGCACGATCTTACGAGATTGCGAACGTGTCAACGTTCTCGGAATCTGCCGAAACCAAATTCTGGGCTCTTTTTGGGACCTCCATACACCCACAAAATTAATCTTTCAACTTTTTTTGAGAAAATTTGACGAGTTATTTTGGCATTTTCGCACGATCTTACGAGATCGCGAACTTTATGACGTTCTCGGAATCTGCCGAAACCAAATTCTGGGCTCTTTTTGGGATCTCCATACACCCACAACATTGATCTTTCAACTTTTTTTGAGAAAATTTTACGTGTTATTTTGGCATTTTCGCACGATCTTACGAGATCGCGAACTTTATGACGTTCTCGGAATCTGCCGAAACCAAATTCTGGGCTCTTTTTGGGACCTCCATACACTCACAAAATTAATCTTTCAACTTTTTTTGAGAAAATTTGAAGTGTTATTTTGGCATTTTCGCACGATCTTACGAGATTGCGAACTTTATGACGTTCTCGGAATCTGCCGAAACCAAATTCTGGGCTCTTTTTGGGACCTCCATACACCCACAACATTAATCTTTCAACTTTTTTTTAGAACATTTGACGTGTTATTTTGGCTTTTTCGCACGATCTTACGAGATTGCGAACTTTATGACGTTCTCGGAATCTGCCGAAACCAAATTCTTGGCTCTTTTTGTGACCTATATACACCCGCAACATTGATCTTTCAACTTTTTTTCAGAAAATTTGAAGTTTTATTTTGGCATTTTCGCACGATCTTACGAGATTGCGAACTTTATGACGTTCTCGGAATCTGCCGAAACCAAATTCTTGGCTCTTTTTGGGACCTCCATACACACACAACAGCAATCTTTCAACTTTTTTTGAGAAAATTTTACGAGTTATTTTGGCATTTTCGCACGATCTTACGAGATTGCGAACTTTATGACGTTCTCGGAATCTGCCGAAACCAAATTCTTGGCTCTTTTTGGGACCTCCATACACCCACAACATTAATCTTTCAACTTTTTTTGAGAAAATTTGACGAGTTATTTTGGCATTTTCGCACGATCTTACGAGATTGCGAACTTTATGACGTTCTCGGAATCTGCCGAAACCAAATTCTTGGCTCTTTTTGGGACCTCCATACACCCACAACATTAATCTTTCAACTTTTTTTGAGAAAATTTTACGTGTTATTTTGGCATTTGCGCACGATCTTACGAGATTGCGAACTTTATGACGTTCTCGGAATCTGCCGAAACCAAATTCTTGGCTCTTTTTGGGACCTCCATACACCCACAACAGTAATCTTTCAACTTTTTTTGAGAAAATTTGACGTGTTATTTTGGCATTTTCGCACGATCTTACGAGATTGCGAACTTTATGACGTTCTCGGAATCTGCCGAAACCAAATTCTTGGCTGTTTTTGGGACCTCCATACACACACAACATTAATCTTTCAACTTTTTTTGAGAAAATTTGAAGTGTTATTTTGGCATTTTCGTACGATCTTACGAGATTGCGAATTTTATGACGTTCTCGGAATCTGCCGAAACCAAATTCTTGGCTCTTTTTGGGACCTCCATACACCCACAACATTGATCTTTCAACTTTTTTTGAGAAAATTTTACGTGTTATTTTGGCATTTTCGCACGATCTTACGAGATTGCAAACTTTATGACGTTCTCGGAATCTGCCGAAACCAAATTCTTGGCTCTTTTTGTGACCTCTATACACCCGCAACATTGATCTTTCAAATTTTTTTCAGAAAATTTGAAGTGTTATTTTGGCATTTTCGCACGATCTTACGAGATTGCGAACTTTATGACGTTCTCGGAATCTGCCGAAACCAAATTCTTGGCTCTTTTTGGGACCTCCATACACACACAACAGCAATCTTTCAACTTTTTTTGAGAAAATTTGACGTGTTATTTTGGCATTTTCGCACGATCTTACGAGATTTCGAACTTTATGACGTTCTCGGAATCTGCCGAAACCAAATTCTTGGCTCTTTTTGGGACCTCCATACACCCACAACATTGATCTTTCAACTTTTTTTGAGAAAATTTTACGTGTTATTTTGGCATTTTCGCACGATCTTACAAGATCGCGAACTTTATGACGTTCTCGGAATCTGCCGAAACCAAATTCTGGGCTCTTTTTGGGATCTCCATACACCCACAACATTGATCTTTCAACTTTTTTTGAGAAAATTTTACGTGTTATTTTGGCATTTTCGCACGATCTTACGAGATTGCGAACTTTATGACGTTCTCGGAATTTGCCGAAACCAAATTCTTGGATCTTTTTGGGACCTCCATACACACACAACATTGATCTTTCAACTTTTTTGAGAAAATTTTACGTGTTATTTTGGCATTTTCGCACGATCTTACGAGATTGCGAACGTGTCAACGTTCTCGGAATCTGCCGAAACCAAATTCTGGGCTCTTTTTGGGACCTCCATACACCCACAAAATTAATCTTTCAACTTTTTTTGAGAAAATTTGACGAGTTATTTTGGCATTTTCGCACGATCTTACGAGATCGCGAACTTTATGACGTTCTCGGAATCTGCCGAAACCAAATTCTGGGCTCTTTTTGGGATCTCCATACACCCACAACATTGATCTTTCAACTTTTTTTGAGAAAATTTTACGTGTTATTTTGGCATTTTCGCACGATCTTACGAGATCGCGAACTTTATGACGTTCTCGGAATCTGCCGAAACCAAATTCTGGGCTCTTTTTGGGACCTCCATACACTCACAAAATTAATCTTTCAACTTTTTTTGAGAAAATTTGAAGTGTTATTTTGGCATTTTCGCACGATCTTACGAGATTGCGAACTTTATGACGTTCTCGGAATCTGCCGAAACCAAATTCTGGGCTCTTTTTGGGACCTCCATACACCCACAACATTAATCTTTCAACTTTTTTTTAGAACATTTGACGTGTTATTTTGGCTTTTTCGCACGATCTTACGAGATTGCGAACTTTATGACGTTCTCGGAATCTGCCGAAACCAAATTCTTGGCTCTTTTTGTGACCTATATACACCCGCAACATTGATCTTTCAACTTTTTTTCAGAAAATTTGAAGTTTTATTTTGGCATTTTCGCACGATCTTACGAGATTGCGAACTTTATGACGTTCTCGGAATCTGCCGAAACCAAATTCTTGGCTCTTTTTGGGACCTCCATACACACACAACAGCAATCTTTCAACTTTTTTTGAGAAAATTTGACGTGTTATTTTGGCATTTTCGCACGATCTTACGAGATTTCGAACTTTATGACGTTCTCGGAATCTGCCGAAACCAAATTCTTGGCTCTTTTTGGGACCTCCATACACCCACAACATTGATCTTTCAACTTTTTTTGAGAAAATTTTACGTGTTATTTTGGCATTTTCGCACGATCTTACGAGATCGCGAACTTTATGACGTTCTCGGAATCTGCCGAAACCAAATTCTGGGCTCTTTTTGGGATCTCCATACACCCACAACATTGATCTTTCAACTTTTTTTGAGAAAATTTTACGTGTTATTTTGGCATTTTCGCACGATCTTACAAGATCGCGAACTTTATGACGTTCTCGGAATCTGCCGAAACCAAATTCTGGGCTCTTTTTGGGATCTCCATACACCCACAACATTGATCTTTCAACTTTTTTTGAGAAAATTTTACGTGTTATTTTGGCATTTTCGCACGATCTTACGAGATTGCGAACTTTATGACGTTCTCGGAATTTGCCGAAACCAAATTCTTGGATCTTTTTGGGACCTCCATACACACACAACTTTGATCTTTCAACTTTTTTGAGAAAATTTTACGTGTTATTTTGGCATTTTCGCACGATCTTACGAGATTGCGAACGTGTCAACGTTCTCGGAATCTGCCGAAACCAAATTCTGGGCTCTTTTTGGGACCTCCATACACCCACAAAATTAATCTTTCAACTTTTTTTGAGAAAATTTGACGAGTTATTTTGGCATTTTTGCACGATCTTACGAGATCGCGAACTTTATGACGTTCTCGGAATCTGCCGAAACCAAATTCTGGGCTCTTTTTGGGATCTCCATACACCCACAACATTGATCTTTCAACTTTTTTTGAGAAAATTTTACGTGTTATTTTGGCATTTTCGCACGATCTTACGAGATCGCGAACTTTATGACGTTCTCGGAATCTGCCGAAACCAAATTCTGGGCTCTTTTTGGGACCTCCATACACTCACAAAATTAATCTTTCAACTTTTTTTGAGAAAATTTGAAGTGTTATTTTGGCATTTTCGCACGATCTTACGAGATTGCGAACTTTATGACGTTCTCGGAATCTGCCGAAACCAAATTCTGGGCTCTTTTTGGGACCTCCATACACCCACAACATTAATCTTTCAACTTTTTTTTAGAACATTTGACGTGTTATTTTGGCTTTTTCGCACGATCTTACGAGATTGCGAACTTTATGACGTTCTCGGAATCTGCCGAAACCAAATTCTTGGCTCTTTTTGTGACCTCTATACACCCGCAACATTGATCTTTCAACTTTTTTTCAGAAAATTTGAAGTTTAATTTTGGCATTTTCGCACGATCTTACGAGATTGCGAACTTTATGACGTTCTCGGAATCTGCCGAAACCAAATTCTTGGCTCTTTTTGGGACCTCCATACACACACAACAGCAATCTTTCAACTTTTTTTGAGAAAATTTGACGTGTTATTTTGGCATTTTCGCACGATCTTACGAGATTGCGAACTTTATGACGTTCTCGGAATCTGCCGAAACCAAATTCTTGGCTCTTTTTGGGACCTCCATACACCCACAACATTGATCTTTCAACTTTTTTTGAGAAAATTTTACGTGTTATTTTGGCATTTTCGCACGATCTTACGAGATCGCGAACTTTATGACGTTCTCGGAATCTGCCGAAACCAAATTCTGGGCTCTTTTTGGGACCTCCATACACTCACAAAATTAATCTTTCAACTTTTTTTGAGAAAATTTGAAGTGTTATTTTGGCATTTTCGCACGATCTTACGAGATTGCGAACTTTATGACGTTCTCGGAATCTGCCGAAACCAAATTCTGGGCTCTTTTTGGGACCTCCATACACCCACAACATTAATCTTTCAACTTTTTTTTAGAACATTTGACGTGTTATTTTGGCTTTTTCGCACGATCTTACGAGATTGCGAACTTTATGACGTTCTCGGAATCTGCCGAAACCAAATTCTTGGCTCTTTTTGTGACCTCTATACACCCGCAACATTGATCTTTCAACTTTTTTTCAGAAAATTTGAAGTTTAATTTTGGCATTTTCGCACGATCTTACGAGATTGCGAACTTTATGACGTTCTCGGAATCTGCCGAAACCAAATTCTTGGCTCTTTTTGGGACCTCCATACACACACAACAGCAATCTTTCAACTTTTTTTGAGAAAATTTGACGTGTTATTTTGGCATTTTCGCACGATCTTACGAGATTGCGAACTTTATGACGTTCTCGGAATCTGCCGAAACCAAATTCTTGGCTCTTTTTGGGACCTCCATACACCCACAACATTGATCTTTCAACTTTTTTTGAGAAAATTTTACGTGTTATTTTGGCATTTTCGCACGATCTTACGAGATTGCGAACTTTATGACGTTCTCGGAATCTGCCGAAACCAAATTCTGGGCTCTTTTTGGGACATCCATACTTCCACAACATTAGTCTTTCAACTTTTTTTGGGAAAATTTGACGTGTTATTTTGGCATTTTCGCACGATCTTACGAGATTGCGAACTTTATGACGTTCTCGGAATCTGCCGAAACCAAATTCTTGGCTCTTTTTGGGACCTCCATACACCCACAACATTAATCTTTCAACTTTTTTTGAGAAAATTTTACGTGTTATTTTGGCATTTTCGCACGATCTTACGAGATTGCGAACTTTATGACGTTCTCGGAATCTGCCGAAACCAAATTCTTGGCTCTTTTTGGGACCTCCATACACCCACAACATTGATCTTTCAACTTTTTTTGAGAAAATTTTACGTGTTATTTTGGCATTTTCGCACGATCTTACGAGATTGCGAACTTTATGACGTTCTCGGAATCTGCCGAAACCAAATTCTTGGCTCTTTTTGGGACCTCCATACACCCACAACATTGATCTTTAAACTTTTTTTGAGAAAATTTTACGTGTTATTTTGGCATTTTCGCACGATCTTACCAGATCGCGAACTTTATGACGTTCTCGGAATCTGCCGAAACCAAATTCTGGGCTCTTTTTGGGACCTCCATACACCCACAACATTAATCTTTCAACTTTTTTTTAGAACATTTGACGTGTTATTTTGGCTTTTTCGCACGATCTTACGAGATTGCGAACTTTATGACGTTCTCGGAATCTGCCGAAACCAAATTCTTGGCTCTTTTTGTGACCTCTATACACCCGCAACATTGATCTTTCAACTTTTTTTCAGAAAATTTGAAGTTTAATTTTGGCATTTTCGCACGATCTTACGAGATTGCGAACTTTATGACGTTCTCGGAATCTGCCGAAACCAAATTCTTGGCTCTTTTTGGGACCTCCATACACACACAACAGCAATCTTTCAACTTTTTTTGAGAAAATTTGACGTGTTATTTTGGCATTTTCGCACGATCTTACGAGATTGCGAACTTTATGACGTTCTCGGAATCTGCCGAAACCAAATTCTTGGCTCTTTTTGGGACCTCCATACACCCACAACATTGATCTTTCAACTTTTTTTGAGAAAATTTTACGTGTTATTTTGGCATTTTCGCACGATCTTACGAGATTGCGAACTTTATGACGTTCTCGGAATCTGCCGAAACCAAATTCTGGGCTCTTTTTGGGACATCCATACTTCCACAACATTAGTCTTTCAACTTTTTTTGGGAAAATTTGACGTGTTATTTTGGCATTTTCGCACGATCTTACGAGATTGCGAACTTTATGACGTTCTCGGAATCTGCCGAAACCAAATTCTTGGCTCTTTTTGGGACCTCCATACACCCACAACATTAATCTTTCAACTTTTTTTGAGAAAATTTTACGTGTTATTTTGGCATTTTCGCACGATCTTACGAGATTGCGAACTTTATGACGTTCTCGGAATCTGCCGAAACCAAATTCTTGGCTCTTTTTGGGACCTCCATACACCCACAACATTGATCTTTCAACTTTTTTTGAGAAAATTTTACGTGTTATTTTGGCATTTTCGCACGATCTTACGAGATTGCGAACTTTATGACGTTCTCGGAATCTGCCGAAACCAAATTCTTGGCTCTTTTTGGGACCTCCATACACCCACAACATTGATCTTTAAACTTTTTTTGAGAAAATTTTACGTGTTATTTTGGCATTTTCGCACGATCTTACCAGATCGCGAACTTTATGACGTTCTCGGAATCTGCCGAAACCAAATTCTGGGCTCTTTTTGGGACCTCTATACACCCACAACATTAATCTTTCAACTTTTTTTGAGAAAATTTTACGTGTTATTTTGGCATTTTCGCACGATCTTACGAGATTGCGAACGTATCAACGTTCTCTGATTCTGCCGAAATCAAATTCTTAGCTCTTTTTGGGACCTCCATACACACACAACATTAATCTTTCAACTTTTTTTGAGAAAATTTGACGTGTTATTTTGGCATTTTCGCACGATCTTACGAGATTGCGAACTTTATGACGTTCTCGGAATCTGCCTAAACCAAATTCTGGGCTCTTTTTGGGACCTCCATACACACACAACATTAATCTTTCAACTTTTTTTGAGAAAATTTTACTTGTTATTTTGGCATTTTCGCACGATCTTACGAGATCGCGAAATTTATGACGTTCTCGGAATCTGCCGAAACCAAATTCTGGGCTCTTTTTGGGACCTCCATACACCCACAACATTGATCTTTCAACTTTTTTTTAGAAAATTTTACGTGTTATTTTGGTATTTTCGCACGATCTTACGAGATCGCGAACTTTATGACGTTCTCGGAATCTGCCGAAACCAAATTCTTGGCTCTTTTTGGGACCTCCATACACCCACAACATTAATCTTTCAACTTTTTTTGAGAAAATTTGAAGTGTTATTTTGGCATTTTCTCACGATCTTACGAGATTGCGAACTTTATGACGTTCTCGGAATCTGCCGAAACCAAATTCTTGGATCTTTTTGGGACCTCCATACACACACAACATTGATCTTTCAACTTTTTTTGAGAAAATTTTACGTGTTATTTTGGCATTTTCGCACGATCTTACGAGATTGCGAACGTGTCAACGTTCTCGGAATCTGCCGAAACCAAATTCTGGGCTCTTTTTGGGACCTCCATACACCCACAAAATTAATCTTTCAACTTTTTTTGAGAAAATTTGACGAGTTATTTTGGCATTTTCGCACGATCTTACGAGATCGCGAACTTTATGACGTTCTCGGAATCTGCCGAAACCAAATTCTGGGCTCTTTTTGGGATCTCCATACACCCACAACATTGATCTTTCAACTTTTTTTGAGAAAATTTTACGTGTTATTTTGGCATTTTCGCACGATCTTACGAGATTGCGAACTTTATGATGTTCTCGGAATCTGCCGAAACCAAATTCTTGGATCTTTTTGGGACCTCCATACACACACAACATTGATCTTTCAACTTTTTTTGAGAAAATTTGACGTGTTATTTTGGCATTTTCGCACGATCTTACGAGATTGCGAACGTGTCAACGTTCTCGGAATCTGCCGAAACCAAATTCTGGGCTCTTTTTGGGACCTCCATACACCCACAAAATTAATCTTTCAACTTTTTTTGAGAAAATTTGACGAGTTATTTTGGCATTTTCTCACGATCTTACGAGATTGCGAACTTTATGACGTTCTCGGAATCTGCCGAAACCAAATTCTTGGCTCTTTTTGGGACCTCCATACACCCACAACATTAATCTTTCAACTTTTTTTGAGAAAATTTTACGTGTTATTTTGGCATTTGCGCACGATCTTACGAGATTGCGAACTTTATGACGTTCTCGGAATCTGCCGAAACCAAATTCTTGGCTCTTTTTGGGACCTCCATACACCCACAACAGTAATCTTTCAACTTTTTTTGAGAAAATTTGACGTGTTATTTTGGCATTTTCGCACGATCTTACGAGATTGCGAACTTTATGACGTTCTCGGAATCTGCCGAAACCAAATTCTTGGCTGTTTTTGGGACCTCCATACACACACAACATTAATCTTTCAACTTTTTTTGAGAAAATTTGAAGTGTTATTTTGGCATTTTCGTACGATCTTACGAGATTGCGAATTTTATGACGTTCTCGGAATCTGCCGAAACCAAATTCTTGGCTCTTTTTGGGACCTCCATACACCCACAACATTGATCTTTCAACTTTTTTTGAGAAAATTTTACGTGTTATTTTGGCATTTTCGCACGATCTTACGAGATTGCGAACTTTATGACGTTCTCGGAATCTGCCGAAACCAAATTCTTGGCTCTTTTTGTGACCTCTATACACCCGCAACATTGATCTTTCAACTTTTTTTCAGAAAATTTGAAGTGTTATTTTGGCATTTTCGCACGATCTTACGAGATTGCGAACTTTATGACGTTCTCGGAATCTGCCGAAACCAAATTCTTGGCTCTTTTTGGGACCTCCATACACACACAACAGCAATCTTTCAACTTTTTTTGAGAAAATTTGACGTGTTATTTTGGCATTTTCGCACGATCTTACGAGATTTGGAACTTTATGACGTTCTCGGAATCTGCCGAAACCAAATTCTTGGCTCTTTTTGGGACCTCCATACACCCACAACATTGATCTTTCAACTTTTTTTGAGAAAATTTTACGTGTTATTTTGGCATTTTCGCACGATCTTACGAGATCGCGAACTTTATGACGTTCTCGGAATCTGCCGAAACCAAATTCTGGGCTCTTTTTGGGATCTCCATACACCCACAACATTGATCTTTCAACTTTTTTTGAGAAAATTTTACGTGTTATTTTGGCATTTTCGCACGATCTTACAAGATCGCGAACTTTATGACGTTCTCGGAATCTGCCGAAACCAAATTCTGGGCTCTTTTTGGGATCTCCATACACCCACAACATTGATCTTTCAACTTTTTTTGAGAAAATTTTACGTGTTATTTTGGCATTTTCGCACGATCTTACGAGATTGCGAACTTTATGACGTTCTCGGAATTTGCCGAAACCAAATTCTTGGATCTTTTTGGGACCTCCATACACACACAACATTGATCTTTCAACTTTTTTGAGAAAATTTTACGTGTTATTTTGGCATTTTCGCACGATCTTACGAGATTGCGAACGTGTCAACGTTCTCGGAATCTGCCGAAACCAAATTCTGGGCTCTTTTTGGGACCTCCATACACCCACAAAATTAATCTTTCAACTTTTTTTGAGAAAATTTGACGAGTTATTTTGGCATTTTCGCACGATCTTACGAGATCGCGAACTTTATGACGTTCTCGGAATCTGCCGAAACCAAATTCTGGGCTCTTTTTGGGATCTCCATACACCCACAACATTGATCTTTCAACTTTTTTTGAGAAAATTTTACGTGTTATTTTGGTATTTTCGCACGATCTTACGAGATCGCGAACTTTATGACGTTCTCGGAATCTGCCGAAACCAAATTCTGGGCTCTTTTTGGGACCTCCATACACTCACAAAATTAATCTTTCAACTTTTTTTGAGAAAATTTGAAGTGTTATTTTGGCATTTTCGCACGATCTTACGAGATTGCGAACTTTATGACGTTCTCGGAATCTGCCGAAACCAAATTCTGGGCTCTTTTTGGGACCTCCATACACCCACAACATTAATCTTTCAACTTTTTTTTAGAACATTTGACGTGTTATTTTGGCTTTTTCGCACGATCTTACGAGATTGCGAACTTTATGACGTTCTCGGAATCTGCCGAAACCAAATTCTTGGCTCTTTTTGTGACCTCTATACACCCGCAACATTGATCTTTCAACTTTTTTTCAGAAAATTTGAAGTTTTATTTTGGCATTTTCGCACGATCTTACGAGATTGCGAACTTTATGACGTTCTCGGAATCTGCCGAAACCAAATTCTTGGCTCTTTTTGGGACCTCCATACACACACAACAGCAATCTTTCAACTTTTTTTGAGAAAATTTGACGTGTTATTTTGGCATTTTCGCACGATCTTACGAGATTTGGAACTTTATGACGTTCTCGGAATCTGCCGAAACCAAATTCTTGGCTCTTTTTGGGACCTCCATACACCCACAACATTGATCTTTCAACTTTTTTTGAGAAAATTTTACGTGTTATTTTGGCATTTTCGCACGATCTTACGAGATCGCGAACTTTATGACGTTCTCGGAATCTGCCGAAACCAAATTCTGGGCTCTTTTTGGGATCTCCATACACCCACAACATTGATCTTTCAACTTTTTTTGAGAAAATTTTACGTGTTATTTTGGCATTTTCGCACGATCTTACAAGATCGCGAACTTTATGACGTTCTCGGAATCTGCCGAAACCAAATTCTGGGCTCTTTTTGGGATCTCCATACACCCACAACATTGATCTTTCAACTTTTTTTGAGAAAATTTTACGTGTTATTTTGGCATTTTCGCACGATCTTACGAGATTGCGAACTTTATGACGTTCTCGGAATTTGCCGAAACCAAATTCTTGGATCTTTTTGGGACCTCCATACACACACAACATTGATCTTTCAACTTTTTTGAGAAAATTTTACGTGTTATTTTGGCATTTTCGCACGATCTTACGAGATTGCGAACGTGTCAACGTTCTCGGAATCTGCCGAAACCAAATTCTGGGCTCTTTTTGGGACCTCCATACACCCACAAAATTAATCTTTCAACTTTTTTTGAGAAAATTTGACGAGTTATTTTGGCATTTTCGCACGATCTTACGAGATCGCGAACTTTATGACGTTCTCGGAATCTGCCGAAACCAAATTCTGGGCTCTTTTTGGGATCTCCATACACCCACAACATTGATCTTTCAACTTTTTTTGAGAAAATTTTACGTGTTATTTTGGCATTTTCGCACGATCTTACGAGATTGCGAACTTTATGATGTTCTCGGAATCTGCCGAAACCAAATTCTTGGATCTTTTTGGGACCTCCATACACACACAACATTGATCTTTCAACTTTTTTTGAGAAAATTTGACGTGTTATTTTGGCATTTTCGCACGATCTTACGAGATTGCGAACGTGTCAACGTTCTCGGAATCTGCCGAAACCAAATTCTGGGCTCTTTTTGGGACCTCCATACACCCACAAAATTAATCTTTCAACTTTTTTTGAGAAAATTTGACGAGTTATTTTGGCATTTTCTCACGATCTTACGAGATTGCGAACTTTATGACGTTCTCGGAATCTGCCGAAACCAAATTCTTGGCTCTTTTTGGGACCTCCATACACCCACAACATTAATCTTTCAACTTTTTTTGAGAAAATTTTACGTGTTATTTTGGCATTTGCGCACGATCTTACGAGATTGCGAACTTTATGACGTTCTCGGAATCTGCCGAAACCAAATTCTTGGCTCTTTTTGGGACCTCCATACACCCACAACAGTAATCTTTCAACTTTTTTTGAGAAAATTTGACGTGTTATTTTGGCATTTTCGCACGATCTTACGAGATTGCGAACTTTATGACGTTCTCGGAATCTGCCGAAACCAAATTCTTGGCTGTTTTTGGGACCTCCATACACACACAACATTAATCTTTCAACTTTTTTTGAGAAAATTTGAAGTGTTATTTTGGCATTTTCGTACGATCTTACGAGATTGCGAATTTTATGACGTTCTCGGAATCTGCCGAAACCAAATTCTTGGCTCTTTTTGTGACCTCTATACACCCGCAACATTGATCTTTCAACTTTTTTTCAGAAAATTTGAAGTGTTATTTTGGCATTTTCGCACGATCTTACGAGATTGCGAACTTTATGACGTTCTCGGAATCTGCCGAAACCAAATTCTTGGCTCTTTTTGGGACCTCCATACACACACAACAGCAATCTTTCAACTTTTTTTGAGAAAATTTGACGTGTTATTTTGGCATTTTCGCACGATCTTACGAGATTGCGAACTTTATGACGTTCTCGGAATCTGCCGAAACCAAATTCTGGGCTCTTTTTGGGACATCCATACTTCCACAACATTAGTCTTTCAACTTTTTTTGGGAAAATTTGACGTGTTATTTTGGCATTTTCGCACGATCTTACGAGATTGCGAACTTTATGACGTTCTCGGAATCTGCCGAAACCAAATTCTTGGCTCTTTTTGGGACCTCCATACACCCACAACATTAATCTTTCAACTTTTTTTGAGAAAATTTTACGTGTTATTTTGGCATTTTCGCACGATCTTACGAGATTGCGAACTTTATGACGTTCTCGGAATCTGCCGAAACCAAATTCTTGGCTCTTTTTGGGACCTCCATACACCCACAACATTGATCTTTCAACTTTTTTTGAGAAAATTTTACGTGTTATTTTGGCATTTTCGCACGATCTTACGAGATTGCGAACTTTATGACGTTCTCGGAATCTGCCGAAACCAAATTCTTGGCTCTTTTTGTGACCTCTATACACCCGCAACATTGATCTTTCAACTTTTTTTCAGAAAATTTGAAGTTTTATTTTGGCATTTTCGCACGATCTTACGAGATTGCGAACTTTATGACGTTCTCGGAATCTGCCGAAACCAAATTCTTGGATCTTTTTGGGACCTCCATACACACACAACATTGATCTTTCAACTTTTTTTGAGAAAATTTTACGTGTTATTTTGGCATTTTCGCACGATCTTACGAGATTGCGAACGTGTCAACGTTCTCGGAATCTGCCGAAACCAAATTCTGGGCTCTTTTTGGGACCTCCATACACCCACAAAATTAATCTTTCAACTTTTTTTGAGAAAATTTGACGAGTTATTTTGGCATTTTCGCACGATCTTACGAGATCGCGAACTTTATGACGTTCTCGGAATCTGCCGAAACCAAATTCTGGGCTCTTTTTGGGATCTCCATACACCCACAACATTGATCTTTCAACTTTTTTTGAGAAAATTTTACGTGTTATTTTGGCATTTTCGCACGATCTTACGAGATTGCGAACTTTATGATGTTCTCGGAATCTGCCGAAACCAAATTCTTGGATCTTTTTGGGACCTCCATACACACACAACATTGATCTTTCAACTTTTTTTGAGAAAATTTGACGTGTTATTTTGGCATTTTCGCACGATCTTACGAGATTGCGAACGTGTCAACGTTCTCGGAATCTGCCGAAACCAAATTCTGGGCTCTTTTTGGGACCTCCATACACCCACAAAATTAATCTTTCAACTTTTTTTGAGAAAATTTGACGAGTTATTTTGGCATTTTCTCACGATCTTACGAGATTGCGAACTTTATGACGTTCTCGGAATCTGCCGAAACCAAATTCTTGGCTCTTTTTGGGACCTCCATACACCCACAACATTAATCTTTCAACTTTTTTTGAGAAAATTTTACGTGTTATTTTGGCATTTGCGCACGATCTTACGAGATTGCGAACTTTATGACGTTCTCGGAATCTGCCGAAACCAAATTCTTGGCTCTTTTTGGGACCTCCATACACCCACAACAGTAATCTTTCAACTTTTTTTGAGAAAATTTGACGTGTTATTTTGGCATTTTCGCACGATCTTACGAGATTGCGAACTTTATGACGTTCTCGGAATCTGCCGAAACCAAATTCTTGGCTGTTTTTGGGACCTCCATACACACACAACATTAATCTTTCAACTTTTTTTGAGAAAATTTGAAGTGTTATTTTGGCATTTTCGTACGATCTTACGAGATTGCGAATTTTATGACGTTCTCGGAATCTGCCGAAACCAAATTCTTGGCTCTTTTTGGGACCTCCATACACCCACAACATTGATCTTTCAACTTTTTTTGAGAAAATTTTACGTGTTATTTTGGCATTTTCGCACGATCTTACGAGATTGCGAACTTTATGACGTTCTCGGAATCTGCCGAAACCAAATTCTTGGCTCTTTTTGTGACCTCTATACACCCGCAACATTGATCTTTCAACTTTTTTTCAGAAAATTTGAAGTGTTATTTTGGCATTTTCGCACGATCTTACGAGATTGCGAACTTTATGACGTTCTCGGAATCTGCCGAAACCAAATTCTTGGCTCTTTTTGGGACCTCCATACACACACAACAGCAATCTTTCAACTTTTTTTGAGAAAATTTGACGTGTTATTTTGGCATTTTCGCACGATCTTACGAGATTTGGAACTTTATGACGTTCTCGGAATCTGCCGAAACCAAATTCTTGGCTCTTTTTGGGACCTCCATACACCCACAACATTGATCTTTCAACTTTTTTTGAGAAAATTTTACGTGTTATTTTGGCATTTTCGCACGATCTTACGAGATCGCGAACTTTATGACGTTCTCGGAATCTGCCGAAACCAAATTCTGGGCTCTTTTTGGGATCTCCATACACCCACAACATTGATCTTTCAACTTTTTTTGAGAAAATTTTACGTGTTATTTTGGCATTTTCGCACGATCTTACAAGATCGCGAACTTTATGACGTTCTCGGAATCTGCCGAAACCAAATTCTGGGCTCTTTTTGGGATCTCCATACACCCACAACATTGATCTTTCAACTTTTTTTGAGAAAATTTTACGTGTTATTTTGGCATTTTCGCACGATCTTACGAGATTGCGAACTTTATGACGTTCTCGGAATTTGCCGAAACCAAATTCTTGGATCTTTTTGGGACCTCCATACACACACAACATTGATCTTTCAACTTTTTTGAGAAAATTTTACGTGTTATTTTGGCATTTTCGCACGATCTTACGAGATTGCGAACGTGTCAACGTTCTCGGAATCTGCCGAAACCAAATTCTGGGCTCTTTTTGGGACCTCCATACACCCACAAAATTAATCTTTCAACTTTTTTTGAGAAAATTTGACGAGTTATTTTGGCATTTTCGCACGATCTTACGAGATCGCGAACTTTATGACGTTCTCGGAATCTGCCGAAACCAAATTCTGGGCTCTTTTTGGGATCTCCATACACCCACAACATTGATCTTTCAACTTTTTTTGAGAAAATTTTACGTGTTATTTTGGTATTTTCGCACGATCTTACGAGATCGCGAACTTTATGACGTTCTCGGAATCTGCCGAAACCAAATTCTGGGCTCTTTTTGGGACCTCCATACACTCACAAAATTAATCTTTCAACTTTTTTTGAGAAAATTTGAAGTGTTATTTTGGCATTTTCGCACGATCTTACGAGATTGCGAACTTTATGACGTTCTCGGAATCTGCCGAAACCAAATTCTGGGCTCTTTTTGGGACCTCCATACACCCACAACATTAATCTTTCAACTTTTTTTTAGAACATTTGACGTGTTATTTTGGCTTTTTCGCACGATCTTACGAGATTGCGAACTTTATGACGTTCTCGGAATCTGCCGAAACCAAATTCTTGGCTCTTTTTGTGACCTCTATACACCCGCAACATTGATCTTTCAACTTTTTTTCAGAAAATTTGAAGTTTTATTTTGGCATTTTCGCACGATCTTACGAGATTGCGAACTTTATGACGTTCTCGGAATCTGCCGAAACCAAATTCTTGGCTCTTTTTGGGACCTCCATACACACACAACAGCAATCTTTCAACTTTTTTTGAGAAAATTTGACGTGTTATTTTGGCATTTTCGCACGATCTTACGAGATTTGGAACTTTATGACGTTCTCGGAATCTGCCGAAACCAAATTCTTGGCTCTTTTTGGGACCTCCATACACCCACAACATTGATCTTTCAACTTTTTTTGAGAAAATTTTACGTGTTATTTTGGCATTTTCGCACGATCTTACGAGATCGCGAACTTTATGACGTTCTCGGAATCTGCCGAAACCAAATTCTGGGCTCTTTTTGGGATCTCCATACACCCACAACATTGATCTTTCAACTTTTTTTGAGAAAATTTTACGTGTTATTTTGGCATTTTCGCACGATCTTACAAGATCGCGAACTTTATGACGTTCTCGGAATCTGCCGAAACCAAATTCTGGGCTCTTTTTGGGATCTCCATACACCCACAACATTGATCTTTCAACTTTTTTTGAGAAAATTTTACGTGTTATTTTGGCATTTTCGCACGATCTTACGAGATTGCGAACTTTATGACGTTCTCGGAATTTGCCGAAACCAAATTCTTGGATCTTTTTGGGACCTCCATACACACACAACATTGATCTTTCAACTTTTTTGAGAAAATTTTACGTGTTATTTTGGCATTTTCGCACGATCTTACGAGATTGCGAACGTGTCAACGTTCTCGGAATCTGCCGAAACCAAATTCTGGGCTCTTTTTGGGACCTCCATACACCCACAAAATTAATCTTTCAACTTTTTTTGAGAAAATTTGACGAGTTATTTTGGCATTTTCGCACGATCTTACGAGATCGCGAACTTTATGACGTTCTCGGAATCTGCCGAAACCAAATTCTGGGCTCTTTTTGGGATCTCCATACACCCACAACATTGCTCTTTCAACTTTTTTTGAGAAAATTTTACGTGTTATTTTGGCATTTTCGCACGATCTTACGAGATTGCGAACTTTATGATGTTCTCGGAATCTGCCGAAACCAAATTCTTGGATCTTTTTGGGACCTCCATACACACACAACATTGATCTTTCAACTTTTTTTGAGAAAATTTGACGTGTTATTTTGGCATTTTCGCACGATCTTACGAGATTGCGAACGTGTCAACGTTCTCGGAATCTGCCGAAACCAAATTCTGGGCTCTTTTTGGGACCTCCATACACCCACAAAATTAATCTTTCAACTTTTTTTGAGAAAATTTGACGAGTTATTTTGGCATTTTCTCACGATCTTACGAGATTGCGAACTTTATGACGTTCTCGGAATCTGCCGAAACCAAATTCTTGGCTCTTTTTGGGACCTCCATACACCCACAACATTAATCTTTCAACTTTTTTTGAGAAAATTTTACGTGTTATTTTGGCATTTGCGCACGATCTTACGAGATTGCGAACTTTATGACGTTCTCGGAATCTGCCGAAACCAAATTCTTGGCTCTTTTTGGGACCTCCATACACCCACAACAGTAATCTTTCAACTTTTTTTGAGAAAATTTGACGTGTTATTTTGGCATTTTCGCACGATCTTACGAGATTGCGAACTTTATGACGTTCTCGGAATCTGCCGAAACCAAATTCTTGGCTGTTTTTGGGACCTCCATACACACACAACATTAATCTTTCAACTTTTTTTGAGAAAATTTGAAGTGTTATTTTGGCATTTTCGTACGATCTTACGAGATTGCGAATTTTATGACGTTCTCGGAATCTGCCGAAACCAAATTCTTGGCTCTTTTTGTGACCTCTATACACCCGCAACATTGATCTTTCAACTTTTTTTCAGAAAATTTGAAGTGTTATTTTGGCATTTTCGCACGATCTTACGAGATTGCGAACTTTATGACGTTCTCGGAATCTGCCGAAACCAAATTCTTGGCTCTTTTTGGGACCTCCATACACACACAACAGCAATCTTTCAACTTTTTTTGAGAAAATTTGACGTGTTATTTTGGCATTTTCGCACGATCTTACGAGATTGCGAACTTTATGACGTTCTCGGAATCTGCCGAAACCAAATTCTGGGCTCTTTTTGGGACATCCATACTTCCACAACATTAGTCTTTCAACTTTTTTTGGGAAAATTTGACGTGTTATTTTGGCATTTTCGCACGATCTTACGAGATTGCGAACTTTATGACGTTCTCGGAATCTGCCGAAACCAAATTCTTGGCTCTTTTTGGGACCTCCATACACCCACAACATTAATCTTTCAACTTTTTTTGAGAAAATTTTACGTGTTATTTTGGCATTTTCGCACGATCTTACGAGATTGCGAACTTTATGACGTTCTCGGAATCTGCCGAAACCAAATTCTTGGCTCTTTTTGGGACCTCCATACACCCACAACATTGATCTTTCAACTTTTTTTGAGAAAATTTTACGTGTTATTTTGGCATTTTCGCACGATCTTACGAGATTGCGAACTTTATGACGTTCTCGGAATCTGCCGAAACCAAATTCTTGGCTCTTTTTGTGACCTCTATACACCCGCAACATTGATCTTTCAACTTTTTTTCAGAAAATTTGAAGTTTTATTTTGGCATTTTCGCACGATCTTACGAGATTGCGAACTTTATGACGTTCTCGGAATCTGCCGAAACCAAATTCTTGGATCTTTTTGGGACCTCCATACACACACAACATTGATCTTTCAACTTTTTTTGAGAAAATTTTACGTGTTATTTTGGCATTTTCGCACGATCTTACGAGATTGCGAACGTGTCAACGTTCTCGGAATCTGCCGAAACCAAATTCTGGGCTCTTTTTGGGACCTCCATACACCCACAAAATTAATCTTTCAACTTTTTTTGAGAAAATTTGACGAGTTATTTTGGCATTTTCGCACGATCTTACGAGATCGCGAACTTTATGACGTTCTCGGAATCTGCCGAAACCAAATTCTGGGCTCTTTTTGGGATCTCCATACACCCACAACATTGATCTTTCAACTTTTTTTGAGAAAATTTTACGTGTTATTTTGGCATTTTCGCACGATCTTACGAGATTGCGAACTTTATGATGTTCTCGGAATCTGCCGAAACCAAATTCTTGGATCTTTTTGGGACCTCCATACACACACAACATTGATCTTTCAACTTTTTTTGAGAAAATTTGACGTGTTATTTTGGCATTTTCGCACGATCTTACGAGATTGCGAACGTGTCAACGTTCTCGGAATCTGCCGAAACCAAATTCTGGGCTCTTTTTGGGACCTCCATACACCCACAAAATTAATCTTTCAACTTTTTTTGAGAAAATTTGACGAGTTATTTTGGCATTTTCTCACGATCTTACGAGATTGCGAACTTTATGACGTTCTCGGAATCTGCCGAAACCAAATTCTTGGCTCTTTTTGGGACCTCCATACACCCACAACATTAATCTTTCAACTTTTTTTGAGAAAATTTTACGTGTTATTTTGGCATTTGCGCACGATCTTACGAGATTGCGAACTTTATGACGTTCTCGGAATCTGCCGAAACCAAATTCTTGGCTCTTTTTGGGACCTCCATACACCCACAACAGTAATCTTTCAACTTTTTTTGAGAAAATTTGACGTGTTATTTTGGCATTTTCGCACGATCTTACGAGATTGCGAACTTTATGACGTTCTCGGAATCTGCCGAAACCAAATTCTTGGCTGTTTTTGGGACCTCCATACACACAAAACATTAATCTTTCAACTTTTTTTGAGAAAATTTGAAGTGTTATTTTGGCATTTTCGTACGATCTTACGAGATTGCGAATTTTATGACGTTCTCGGAATCTGCCGAAACCAAATTCTTGGCTCTTTTTGGGACCTCCATACACCCACAACATTGATCTTTCAACTTTTTTTGAGAAAATTTTACGTGTTATTTTGGCATTTTCGCACGATCTTACGAGATTGCGAACTTTATGACGTTCTCGGAATCTGCCGAAACCAAATTCTTGGCTCTTTTTGTGACCTCTATACACCCGCAACATTGATCTTTCAACTTTTTTTCAGAAAATTTGAAGTGTTATTTTGGCATTTTCGCACGATCTTACGAGATTGCGAACTTTATGACGTTCTCGGAATCTGCCGAAACCAAATTCTTGGCTCTTTTTGGGACCTCCATACACACACAACAGCAATCTTTCAACTTTTTTTGAGAAAATTTGACGTGTTATTTTGGCATTTTCGCACGATCTTACGAGATTTGGAACTTTATGACGTTCTCGGAATCTGCCGAAACCAAATTCTTGGCTCTTTTTGGGACCTCCATACACCCACAACATTGATCTTTCAACTTTTTTTGAGAAAATTTTACGTGTTATTTTGGCATTTTCGCACGATCTTACGAGATCGCGAACTTTATGACGTTCTCGGAATCTGCCGAAACCAAATTCTGGGCTCTTTTTGGGATCTCCATACACCCACAACATTGATCTTTCAACTTTTTTTGAGAAAATTTTACGTGTTATTTTGGCATTTTCGCACGATCTTACAAGATCGCGAACTTTATGACGTTCTCGGAATCTGCCGAAACCAAATTCTGGGCTCTTTTTGGGATCTCCATACACCCACAACATTGATCTTTCAACTTTTTTTGAGAAAATTTTACGTGTTATTTTGGCATTTTCGCACGATCTTACGAGATTGCGAACTTTATGACGTTCTCGGAATTTGCCGAAACCAAATTCTTGGATCTTTTTGGGACCTCCATACACACACAACATTGATCTTTCAACTTTTTTGAGAAAATTTTACGTGTTATTTTGGCATTTTCGCACGATCTTACGAGATTGCGAACGTGTCAACGTTCTCGGAATCTGCCGAAACCAAATTCTGGGCTCTTTTTGGGACCTCCATACACCCACAAAATTAATCTTTCAACTTTTTTTGAGAAAATTTGACGAGTTATTTTGGCATTTTCGCACGATCTTACGAGATCGCGAACTTTATGACGTTCTCGGAATCTGCCGAAACCAAATTCTGGGCTCTTTTTGGGATCTCCATACACCCACAACATTGATCTTTCAACTTTTTTTGAGAAAATTTTACGTGTTATTTTGGTATTTTCGCACGATCTTACGAGATCGCGAACTTTATGACGTTCTCGGAATCTGCCGAAACCAAATTCTGGGCTCTTTTTGGGACCTCCATACACTCACAAAATTAATCTTTCAACTTTTTTTGAGAAAATTTGAAGTGTTATTTTGGCATTTTCGCACGATCTTACGAGATTGCGAACTTTATGACGTTCTCGGAATCTGCCGAAACCAAATTCTGGGCTCTTTTTGGGACCTCCATACACCCACAACATTAATCTTTCAACTTTTTTTTAGAACATTTGACGTGTTATTTTGGCTTTTTCGCACGATCTTACGAGATTGCGAACTTTATGACGTTCTCGGAATCTGCCGAAACCAAATTCTTGGCTCTTTTTGTGACCTCTATACACCCGCAACATTGATCTTTCAACTTTTTTTCAGAAAATTTGAAGTTTTATTTTGGCATTTTCGCACGATCTTACGAGATTGCGAACTTTATGACGTTCTCGGAATCTGCCGAAACCAAATTCTTGGCTCTTTTTGGGACCTCCATACACACACAACAGCAATCTTTCAACTTTTTTTGAGAAAATTTGACGTGTTATTTTGGCATTTTCGCACGATCTTACGAGATTTGGAACTTTATGACGTTCTCGGAATCTGCCGAAACCAAATTCTTGGCTCTTTTTGGGACCTCCATACACCCACAACATTGATCTTTCAACTTTTTTTGAGAAAATTTTACGTGTTATTTTGGCATTTTCGCACGATCTTACGAGATCGCGAACTTTATGACGTTCTCGGAATCTGCCGAAACCAAATTCTGGGCTCTTTTTGGGATCTCCATACACCCACAACATTGATCTTTCAACTTTTTTTGAGAAAATTTTACGTGTTATTTTGGCATTTTCGCACGATCTTACAAGATCGCGAACTTTATGACGTTCTCGGAATCTGCCGAAACCAAATTCTGGGCTCTTTTTGGGATCTCCATACACCCACAACATTGATCTTTCAACTTTTTTTGAGAAAATTTTACGTGTTATTTTGGCATTTTCGCACGATCTTACGAGATTGCGAACTTTATGACGTTCTCGGAATTTGCCGAAACCAAATTCTTGGATCTTTTTGGGACCTCCATACACACACAACATTGATCTTTCAACTTTTTTGAGAAAATTTTACGTGTTATTTTGGCATTTTCGCACGATCTTACGAGATTGCGAACGTGTCAACGTTCTCGGAATCTGCCGAAACCAAATTCTGGGCTCTTTTTGGGACCTCCATACACCCACAAAATTAATCTTTCAACTTTTTTTGAGAAAATTTGACGAGTTATTTTGGCATTTTCGCACGATCTTACGAGATCGCGAACTTTATGACGTTCTCGGAATCTGCCGAAACCAAATTCTGGGCTCTTTTTGGGATCTCCATACACCCACAACATTGATCTTTCAACTTTTTTTGAGAAAATTTTACGTGTTATTTTGGCATTTTCGCACGATCTTACGAGATTGCGAACTTTATGATGTTCTCGGAATCTGCCGAAACCAAATTCTTGGATCTTTTTGGGACCTCCATACACACACAACATTGATCTTTCAACTTTTTTTGAGAAAATTTGACGTGTTATTTTGGCATTTTCGCACGATCTTACGAGATTGCGAACGTGTCAACGTTCTCCGGAATCTGCCGAAACCAAATTCTGGGCTCTTTTTGGGACCTCCATACACCCACAAAATTAATCTTTCAACTTTTTTGAGAAAATTTGACGAGTTATTTTGGCATTTTCTCACGATCTTACGAGATTGCGAACTTTATGACGTTCTCGGAATCTGCCGAAACCAAATTCTTGGCTCTTTTTGGGACCTCCATACACCCACAACATTAATCTTTCAACTTTTTTGAGAAAATTTACGTGTTATTTTGGCATTTGCGCACGATCTTACGAGATTGCGAACTTTATGACGTTCTCGGAATCTGCCGAAACCAAATTCTTGGCTCTTTTTGGGACCTCCATACACCCACAACAGTAATCTTTCAACTTTTTTGAGAAAATTTGACGTGTTATTTGTGCATTTTCGCACGATCTTACGGAGATTGCGAACTTTATGACGTTCTCGGAATCTGCCGAAACCAAATTCTTGGCTGTTTTTGGGACCTCCATACACACACAACATTAATCTTTCAACTTTTTTTGAGAAATTTGAAGTGTTATTTTGGCATTTTCGTACGATCTTACGAGATTGCGAATTTTATGACGTTCTCGGAATCTGCCGAAACCAAATTCTTGGCTCTTTTTGTGACCTCTATACACCCGCAACATTGATCTTTCAACTTTTTTCTCAGAAAATTTGAAGTGTTATTTTGGCATTTTCGCACGATCTTACGAGATTGCGAACTTTATGACGTTCTCGGAATCTGCCGAAACCAAATTCTTGCTCTTTTTGGGACCTCCATACACACACAACAGCAATCTTTCAACTTTTTTTGAGAAAATTTGACGTGTGTTATTTTGGCATTTTCGCACGATCTTACGAGATTGCGAACTTTATGACGTTCTCGAATCTGCCGAAACCAAATTCTGGGCTCTTTTTGGGACATCCATACTTCCACAACATTAGTCTTTCAACTTTTTTTGGGAAAATTTGACGTGTTATTTTGGCATTTTCGCACGATCTTACGAGATTGCGAACTTTATGACGTTCTCGGAATCTGCCGAACCAAATTCTTGGCTCTATTTGGGACCTCCATACACCCACAACATTAATCTTTCAACTTTTTTTGAGAAAATTTTACGTGTTATTTTGGCATTTCGCACGATCTTACGAGATTGCGAACTTTATGACGTTCTCGGAATCTGCCGAAACCAAATTCTTGGCTCTTTTTGGGACCTCCATACACCCACAACATTGATCTTTCAACTTTTTTTGAGAAAATTTTACGTGTTATTTTTGGCCATTTCGCACGATCTTACGAGATTGCGACTTTATGACGTTCTCGGAATCTGCCGAAACCAAATTCTTGGCTCTTTTTGTGACCCTCTATACACCGCCAACATTGATCTTTCAACTTTTTTTCAGAAAATTTGAAGTTTTATTTTGGCATTTTCGCACGATCTTACGAGATTGCGAACTTTATGACGTTCTCGGAATCTGCCGAAACCAAATTCTTGTGATCTTTTCTGGGACCTCCATACACAACCAACATTGATCTTTCAACTTTTTTTGAGAAAATTTTACGTGTTATTTTGGCATTTTCGCACGATCCTTACGAGATTGCGAACGTGTCAACGTTCTCGGAATCTGCCGAAACCAAATTCTGGGCTCTTTTTGGGACCTCCATACACCCACAAAATTAATCTTTCAACTTTTTTTGAGAAAATTTGACGAGTTATTTTGGCATTTCGCACGATCTTACGAGATCGCGAACTTTATGACGTTTCTCGGAATCTGCCGAAACCAAATTTCTGGGCTCTTTTTGGGATCTCCATACACCCACAACATTGATCTTTCAACTTTTTTTGAGAAAATTGTTACGTGTTATTTTGGCATTTTCGCACGATCTTACGAGATTGCGAACTTTATGATGTTCTCGGAATCTGCCGAAACCAAATTCTTGGATCTTTTTGGGACCTCCATACACACACAACATTGATCTTTCAACTTTTTTTGAGAAAATTTGACGTGTTATTTTGGCATTTTTCGCACGATCTTACGAGATTGCGAACGTGTCAACGTTCTCGGAATCTGCCGAAACCAAATTCTGGGCTCTTTTGGGACCTCCATACACCCACAAAATTAATCTTTCAACTTTTTTTGAGAAAATTTGACGAGTTATTTTGGCATTTTCTCACGATCTTACGAGATTGCGAACTTTATGACGTTCTCGGAATCTGCCGAAACCAAATTCTTGGCTCTTTTTGGGACCTCCATACACCCACAACATTAATCTTTCAACTTTTTTTGAGAAAATTTTACGTGTTATTTTGGCATTTGCGCACGATCTTACGAGATTGCGAACTTTATGACGTTCTCGGAATCTGCCGAAACCAAATTCTTGGCTCTTTTTGGGACCTCCATACACCCACAACAGTAATCTTCTCAACTTTTTTTGAGAAAATTTGACGTGTTATTTTGGCATTTTCGCACGATCTTACGAGATTGCGAACTTTATGACGTTCTCGGAATCTGCCGAAACCATAATTCTTGCTTGTTTTGGGACCTCCATACACACACAAACATTATCTTTCAACTTTTTTTGAGAAAATTTGAAGTGTTATTTTGGCATTTTCGTACGATCTTACGAGATTGCGAAATTTATGACGTTCTCGGAATCTGCCGAAACCAAATTCTTGGCTCTTTTTGGGACCTCCATACACCCACAACATTGATCTTTCAACTTTTTTTGAGAAAATTTTACGTGTTATTTTGCATTTTCGCACGATCTTACGAGATTGCGAACTTTATGACGTTCTCGGAATCTGCCGAAACCAAATTCTTGGCTCTTTTTGTGACCTCTATACACCCCGCAACATTGATCTTTCAACTTTTTTCAGAAAATTTGAAGTGTTATTTTGGGCATTTTCGCACGATCTTACGAGATTGCGAACTTTATGACGTTCTCGGAATCTGCCGAAACCAATTCTTGGCTCTTTTGGGACCTCCATACACACACAACAGCAATCTTTCAACTTTTTTTGAGAAAATTTGACGTGTTATTTTGGCATTTTCGCACGATCTTACGAGATTTGGAACTTTATGACGTTCTCGGAATCTGCCGAAACCAAATTCTTGGCTCTTTTTGGGACCTCCATACACCCACAACATTGATCTTTCAACTTTTTTTGAGAAAATTTTACGTGTTATTTTGGCATTTTCGCACGATCTTACGAGATCGCGAACTTTATGACGTTCTCGGAATCTGCCGAAACCAAATTCTGGGCTCTTTTTGGGATCTCCATACACCCACAACATTGATCTTTCAACTTTTTTTGAGAAAATTTTACGTGTTATTTTGGCATTTTCGCACGATCTTACAAGATCGCGAACTTATGACGTTCTCGAATCTGCCGAAACCAAATTCTGGGCTCTTTTTGGGATCTCCATACACCCACAACATTGATCTTTCAACTTTTTTTTGAGAAAATTTTACGTGTTATTTTGGCATTTTCGCACGATCTTACGAGATTGCGAACTTTATGGACGTTCTCGGAATTTGCCGAAACCAAATTCCTTGGATCTTTTTGGGACCTCCATACACACACAACATTGATCTTTCAACTTTTTGTGAGAAAATTTTACGTGTTATTTTGGCATTTTCGCACGATCTTACGAGATTGCGAACGTGTCAACGTTCTCGGAATCTGCCGAAACCAATTCTGGGCTCTTTTTGGGACCTCCATACACCCACAAAATTAATCTTTCAACTTTTTTTGAGAAAATTTGACGGATTTTGGCATTTTCGCACGATCTTACGAGATCGCGAACTTTATGACGTTCTCGGAATCTGCCGAAACCAAATTCCTGGGCTCTTTTTGGGATCTCCATACACCCACAACATTGATCTTTCAACTTTTTTTGAGACAAATTTTACGTGTTATTTTGGTATTTTCGCACGATCTTACGAGATCGCGAACTTTATGACGTTCTCGGAATCTGCCGAAACCAAATTTCTGGCTCTTTTTGGACCTCCATACACTCACAAAATTAATCTTTCAACCTTTTTTTGAGAAAATTTGAAGTGTTATTTTGGCATTTTCGCACGATCTTACGAGATTGCGAACTTTATGACGTTCTCGGAATCTGCCGAAACCAAATTCTGGGCTCTTTTTGGGACCTCCATACACCCACAACATTAATCTTTCAACTTTTTTTTAGAACATTTGACGTGTTATTTTGGCTTTTTCGCACGATCTTACGAGATTGCGAACTTTATGACGTTCTCGGAATCTGCCGAAACCAAATTCTTGGCTCTTTTTGTGACCTCTATACACCCGCAACATTGATCTTTCAACTTTTTTTCAGAAAATTTGAAGTTTTATTTTGGCATTTTCGCACGATCTTACGAGATTGCGAACTTTATGACGTTCTCGGAATCTGCCGAAACCAAATTCTTGGCTCTTTTTGGGACCTCCATACACACACAACAGCAATCTTTCAACTTTTTTTGAGAAAATTTGACGTGTTATTTTGGCATTTTCGCACGATCTTACGAGATTTGGAACTTTATGACGTTCTCGGAATCTGCCGAAACCAAATTCTTGGCTCTTTTTGGGACCTCCATACACCCACAACATTGATCTTTCAACTTTTTTTGAGAAAATTTTACGTGTTATTTTGGCATTTTCGCACGATCTTACGAGATCGCGAACTTTATGACGTTCTCGGAATCTGCCGAAACCAAATTCTGGGCTCTTTTTGGGATCTCCATACACCCACAACATTGATCTTTCAACTTTTTTTGAGAAAATTTTACGTGTTATTTTGGCATTTTCGCACGATCTTACAAGATCGCGAACTTTATGACGTTCTCGGAATCTGCCGAAACCAAATTCTGGGCTCTTTTTGGGATCTCCATACACCCACAACATTGATCTTTCAACTTTTTTTGAGAAAATTTTACGTGTTATTTTGGCATTTTCGCACGATCTTACGAGATTGCGAACTTTATGACGTTCTCGGAATTTGCCGAAACCAAATTCTTGGATCTTTTTGGGACCTCCATACACACACAACATTGATCTTTCAACTTTTTTGAGAAAATTTTACGTGTTATTTTGGCATTTTCGCACGATCTTACGAGATTGCGAACGTGTCAACGTTCTCGGAATCTGCCGAAACCAAATTCTGGGCTCTTTTTGGGACCTCCATACACCCACAAAATTAATCTTTCAACTTTTTTTGAGAAAATTTGACGAGTTATTTTGGCATTTTCGCACGATCTTACGAGATCGCGAACTTTATGACGTTCTCGGAATCTGCCGAAACCAAATTCTGGGCTCTTTTTGGGATCTCCATACACCCACAACATTGATCTTTCAACTTTTTTTGAGAAAATTTTACGTGTTATTTTGGCATTTTCGCACGATCTTACGAGATTGCGAACTTTATGATGTTCTCGGAATCTGCCGAAACCAAATTCTTGGATCTTTTTGGGACCTCCATACACACACAACATTGATCTTTCAACTTTTTTTGAGAAAATTTGACGTGTTATTTTGGCATTTTCGCACGATCTTACGAGATTGCGAACGTGTCAACGTTCTCGGAATCTGCCGAAACCAAATTCTGGGCTCTTTTTGGGACCTCCATACACCCACAAAATTAATCTTTCAACTTTTTTTGAGAAAATTTGACGAGTTATTTTGGCATTTTCTCACGATCTTACGAGATTGCGAACTTTATGACGTTCTCGGAATCTGCCGAAACCAAATTCTTGGCTCTTTTTGGGACCTCCATACACCCACAACATTAATCTTTCAACTTTTTTTGAGAAAATTTTACGTGTTATTTTGGCATTTGCGCACGATCTTACGAGATTGCGAACTTTATGACGTTCTCGGAATCTGCCGAAACCAAATTCTTGGCTCTTTTTGGGACCTCCATACACCCACAACAGTAATCTTTCAACTTTTTTTGAGAAAATTTGACGTGTTATTTTGGCATTTTCGCACGATCTTACGAGATTGCGAACTTTATGACGTTCTCGGAATCTGCCGAAACCAAATTCTTGGCTGTTTTTGGGACCTCCATACACACACAACATTAATCTTTCAACTTTTTTTGAGAAAATTTGAAGTGTTATTTTGGCATTTTCGTACGATCTTACGAGATTGCGAATTTTATGACGTTCTCGGAATCTGCCGAAACCAAATTCTTGGCTCTTTTTGTGACCTCTATACACCCGCAACATTGATCTTTCAACTTTTTTTCAGAAAATTTGAAGTGTTATTTTGGCATTTTCGCACGATCTTACGAGATTGCGAACTTTATGACGTTCTCGGAATCTGCCGAAACCAAATTCTTGGCTCTTTTTGGGACCTCCATACACACACAACAGCAATCTTTCAACTTTTTTTGAGAAAATTTGACGTGTTATTTTGGCATTTTCGCACGATCTTACGAGATTGCGAACTTTATGACGTTCTCGGAATCTGCCGAAACCAAATTCTGGGCTCTTTTTGGGACATCCATACTTCCACAACATTAGTCTTTCAACTTTTTTTGGGAAAATTTGACGTGTTATTTTGGCATTTTCGCACGATCTTACGAGATTGCGAACTTTATGACGTTCTCGGAATCTGCCGAAACCAAATTCTTGGCTCTTTTTGGGACCTCCATACACCCACAACATTAATCTTTCAACTTTTTTTGAGAAAATTTTACGTGTTATTTTGGCATTTTCGCACGATCTTACGAGATTGCGAACTTTATGACGTTCTCGGAATCTGCCGAAACCAAATTCTTGGCTCTTTTTGGGACCTCCATACACCCACAACATTGATCTTTCAACTTTTTTTGAGAAAATTTTACGTGTTATTTTGGCATTTTCGCACGATCTTACGAGATTGCGAACTTTATGACGTTCTCGGAATCTGCCGAAACCAAATTCTTGGCTCTTTTTGTGACCTCTATACACCCGCAACATTGATCTTTCAACTTTTTTTCAGAAAATTTGAAGTTTTATTTTGGCATTTTCGCACGATCTTACGAGATTGCGAACTTTATGACGTTCTCGGAATCTGCCGAAACCAAATTCTTGGATCTTTTTGGGACCTCCATACACACACAACATTGATCTTTCAACTTTTTTTGAGAAAATTTTACGTGTTATTTTGGCATTTTCGCACGATCTTACGAGATTGCGAACGTGTCAACGTTCTCGGAATCTGCCGAAACCAAATTCTGGGCTCTTTTTGGGACCTCCATACACCCACAAAATTAATCTTTCAACTTTTTTTGAGAAAATTTGACGAGTTATTTTGGCATTTTCGCACGATCTTACGAGATCGCGAACTTTATGACGTTCTCGGAATCTGCCGAAACCAAATTCTGGGCTCTTTTTGGGATCTCCATACACCCACAACATTGATCTTTCAACTTTTTTTGAGAAAATTTTACGTGTTATTTTGGCATTTTCGCACGATCTTACGAGATTGCGAACTTTATGATGTTCTCGGAATCTGCCGAAACCAAATTCTTGGATCTTTTTGGGACCTCCATACACACACAACATTGATCTTTCAACTTTTTTTGAGAAAATTTGACGTGTTATTTTGGCATTTTCGCACGATCTTACGAGATTGCGAACGTGTCAACGTTCTCGGAATCTGCCGAAACCAAATTCTGGGCTCTTTTTGGGACCTCCATACACCCACAAAATTAATCTTTCAACTTTTTTTGAGAAAATTTGACGAGTTATTTTGGCATTTTCTCACGATCTTACGAGATTGCGAACTTTATGACGTTCTCGGAATCTGCCGAAACCAAATTCTTGGCTCTTTTTGGGACCTCCATACACCCACAACATTAATCTTTCAACTTTTTTTGAGAAAATTTTACGTGTTATTTTGGCATTTGCGCACGATCTTACGAGATTGCGAACTTTATGACGTTCTCGGAATCTGCCGAAACCAAATTCTTGGCTCTTTTTGGGACCTCCATACACCCACAACAGTAATCTTTCAACTTTTTTTGAGAAAATTTGACGTGTTATTTTGGCATTTTCGCACGATCTTACGAGATTGCGAACTTTATGACGTTCTCGGAATCTGCCGAAACCAAATTCTTGGCTGTTTTTGGGACCTCCATACACACACAACATTAATCTTTCAACTTTTTTTGAGAAAATTTGAAGTGTTATTTTGGCATTTTCGTACGATCTTACGAGATTGCGAATTTTATGACGTTCTCGGAATCTGCCGAAACCAAATTCTTGGCTCTTTTTGGGACCTCCATACACCCACAACATTGATCTTTCAACTTTTTTTGAGAAAATTTTACGTGTTATTTTGGCATTTTCGCACGATCTTACGAGATTGCGAACTTTATGACGTTCTCGGAATCTGCCGAAACCAAATTCTTGGCTCTTTTTGTGACCTCTATACACCCGCAACATTGATCTTTCAACTTTTTTTCAGAAAATTTGAAGTGTTATTTTGGCATTTTCGCACGATCTTACGAGATTGCGAACTTTATGACGTTCTCGGAATCTGCCGAAACCAAATTCTTGGCTCTTTTTGGGACCTCCATACACACACAACAGCAATCTTTCAACTTTTTTTGAGAAAATTTGACGTGTTATTTTGGCATTTTCGCACGATCTTACGAGATTTGGAACTTTATGACGTTCTCGGAATCTGCCGAAACCAAATTCTTGGCTCTTTTTGGGACCTCCATACACCCACAACATTGATCTTTCAACTTTTTTTGAGAAAATTTTACGTGTTATTTTGGCATTTTCGCACGATCTTACGAGATCGCGAACTTTATGACGTTCTCGGAATCTGCCGAAACCAAATTCTGGGCTCTTTTTGGGATCTCCATACACCCACAACATTGATCTTTCAACTTTTTTTGAGAAAATTTTACGTGTTATTTTGGCATTTTCGCACGATCTTACAAGATCGCGAACTTTATGACGTTCTCGGAATCTGCCGAAACCAAATTCTGGGCTCTTTTTGGGATCTCCATACACCCACAACATTGATCTTTCAACTTTTTTTGAGAAAATTTTACGTGTTATTTTGGCATTTTCGCACGATCTTACGAGATTGCGAACTTTATGACGTTCTCGGAATTTGCCGAAACCAAATTCTTGGATCTTTTTGGGACCTCCATACACACACAACATTGATCTTTCAACTTTTTTGAGAAAATTTTACGTGTTATTTTGGCATTTTCGCACGATCTTACGAGATTGCGAACGTGTCAACGTTCTCGGAATCTGCCGAAACCAAATTCTGGGCTCTTTTTGGGACCTCCATACACCCACAAAATTAATCTTTCAACTTTTTTTGAGAAAATTTGACGAGTTATTTTGGCATTTTCGCACGATCTTACGAGATCGCGAACTTTATGACGTTCTCGGAATCTGCCGAAACCAAATTCTGGGCTCTTTTTGGGATCTCCATACACCCACAACATTGATCTTTCAACTTTTTTTGAGAAAATTTTACGTGTTATTTTGGTATTTTCGCACGATCTTACGAGATCGCGAACTTTATGACGTTCTCGGAATCTGCCGAAACCAAATTCTGGGCTCTTTTTGGGACCTCCATACACTCACAAAATTAATCTTTCAACTTTTTTTGAGAAAATTTGAAGTGTTATTTTGGCATTTTCGCACGATCTTACGAGATTGCGAACTTTATGACGTTCTCGGAATCTGCCGAAACCAAATTCTGGGCTCTTTTTGGGACCTCCATACACCCACAACATTAATCTTTCAACTTTTTTTTAGAACATTTGACGTGTTATTTTGGCTTTTTCGCACGATCTTACGAGATTGCGAACTTTATGACGTTCTCGGAATCTGCCGAAACCAAATTCTTGGCTCTTTTTGTGACCTCTATACACCCGCAACATTGATCTTTCAACTTTTTTTCAGAAAATTTGAAGTTTTATTTTGGCATTTTCGCACGATCTTACGAGATTGCGAACTTTATGACGTTCTCGGAATCTGCCGAAACCAAATTCTTGGCTCTTTTTGGGACCTCCATACACACACAACAGCAATCTTTCAACTTTTTTTGAGAAAATTTGACGTGTTATTTTGGCATTTTCGCACGATCTTACGAGATTTGGAACTTTATGACGTTCTCGGAATCTGCCGAAACCAAATTCTTGGCTCTTTTTGGGACCTCCATACACCCACAACATTGATCTTTCAACTTTTTTTGAGAAAATTTTACGTGTTATTTTGGCATTTTCGCACGATCTTACGAGATCGCGAACTTTATGACGTTCTCGGAATCTGCCGAAACCAAATTCTGGGCTCTTTTTGGGATCTCCATACACCCACAACATTGATCTTTCAACTTTTTTTGAGAAAATTTTACGTGTTATTTTGGCATTTTCGCACGATCTTACAAGATCGCGAACTTTATGACGTTCTCGGAATCTGCCGAAACCAAATTCTGGGCTCTTTTTGGGATCTCCATACACCCACAACATTGATCTTTCAACTTTTTTTGAGAAAATTTTACGTGTTATTTTGGCATTTTCGCACGATCTTACGAGATTGCGAACTTTATGACGTTCTCGGAATTTGCCGAAACCAAATTCTTGGATCTTTTTGGGACCTCCATACACACACAACATTGATCTTTCAACTTTTTTGAGAAAATTTTACGTGTTATTTTGGCATTTTCGCACGATCTTACGAGATTGCGAACGTGTCAACGTTCTCGGAATCTGCCGAAACCAAATTCTGGGCTCTTTTTGGGACCTCCATACACCCACAAAATTAATCTTTCAACTTTTTTTGAGAAAATTTGACGAGTTATTTTGGCATTTTCGCACGATCTTACGAGATCGCGAACTTTATGACGTTCTCGGAATCTGCCGAAACCAAATTCTGGGCTCTTTTTGGGATCTCCATACACCCACAACATTGATCTTTCAACTTTTTTTGAGAAAATTTTACGTGTTATTTTGGCATTTTCGCACGATCTTACGAGATTGCGAACTTTATGATGTTCTCGGAATCTGCCGAAACCAAATTCTTGGATCTTTTTGGGACCTCCATACACACACAACATTGATCTTTCAACTTTTTTTGAGAAAATTTGACGTGTTATTTTGGCATTTTCGCACGATCTTACGAGATTGCGAACGTGTCAACGTTCTCGGAATCTGCCGAAACCAAATTCTGGGCTCTTTTTGGGACCTCCATACACCCACAAAATTAATCTTTCAACTTTTTTTGAGAAAATTTGACGAGTTATTTTGGCATTTTCTCACGATCTTACGAGATTGCGAACTTTATGACGTTCTCGGAATCTGCCGAAACCAAATTCTTGGCTCTTTTTGGGACCTCCATACACCCACAACATTAATCTTTCAACTTTTTTTGAGAAAATTTTACGTGTTATTTTGGCATTTTCGCACGATCTTACGAGATTGCGAACTTTATGACGTTCTCGGAATCTGCCGAAACCAAATTCTTGGCTCTTTTTGGGACCTCCATACACCCACAACATTGATCTTTCAACTTTTTTTGAGAAAATTTTACGTGTTATTTTGGCATTTTCGCACGATCTTACGAGATTGCGAACTTTATGACGTTCTCGGAATCTGCCGAAACCAAATTCTTGGCTCTTTTTGTGACCTCTATACACCCGCAACATTGATCTTTCAACTTTTTTTCAGAAAATTTGAAGTTTTATTTTGGAATTTTCGCACGATCTTACGAGATTGCGAACTTTATGACGTTCTCGGAATCTGCCGAAACCAAATTCTTGGCTCTTTTTGGGACCTCCATACACACACAACAGCAATCTTTCAACTTTTTTTGAGAAAATTTGACGTGTTATTTTGGCATTTTCGCACGATCTTACGAGATTGCGAACTTTATGACGTTCTCGGAATCTGCCGAGACCAAATTCTTGGCTCTTTTTGGGACCTCCATACACCCACAACATTGACCTTTCAACTTTTTTTGAGAAAATTTTACGTGTTATTTTGGCATTTTCGCACGATCTTACGAGATTGCGAACTTTATGACGTTCTCGGAATCTGCCGAAACCAAATTCTTGGCTCTTTTTGGGACCTCCATACACCCACAACATTGATCTTTCAACTTTTTTTGAGAAAATTTTACGTGTTATTTTGGCATTTTCGCACGATCTTACGAGATTGCGAACTTTATGACGTTCTCGGAATCTGCCGAAACCAAATTCTGGGCTCTTTTTGGGACCTCCATACACCCACAAAATTAATCTTTCAATTTTTTTTGAGAAAATTTGACGAGTTATTTTGGCATTTTCGCACGATCTTACGAGATTGCGAACTTTATGACGTTCTCGGAATCTGCCGAAACCAAATTCTTGGCTCTTTTTGTGACCTCTATACACCCGCAACATTGATCTTTCAACTTTTTTTCAGAAAATTTGAAGTTTTATTTTGGAATTTTCGCACGATCTTACGAGATTGCGAACTTTATGACGTTCTCGGAATCTGCCGAAACCAAATTCTTGGCTCTTTTTGGGACCTCCATACACACACAACAGCAATCTTTCAACTTTTTTTGAGAAAATTTGACGTGTTATTTTGGCATTTTCGCACGATCTTACGAGATTGCGAACTTTATGACGTTCTCGGAATCTGCCGAGACCAAATTCTTGGCTCTTTTTGGGACCTCCATACACCCACAACATTGACCTTTCAACTTTTTTTGAGAAAATTTTACGTGTTATTTTGGCATTTTCGCACGATCTTACGAGATTGCGAACTTTATGACGTTCTCGGAATCTGCCGAAACCAAATTCTTGGCTCTTTTTGGGACCTCCATACACCCACAACATTGATCTTTCAACTTTTTTTGAGAAAATTTTACGTGTTATTTTGGCATTTTCGCACGATCTTACGAGATTGCGAACTTTATGACGTTCTCGGAATCTGCCGAAACCAAATTCTTGGCTCTTTTTGGGACCTCCATACACCCACAACATTGATCTTTAAACTTTTTTTGAGAAAATTTTACGTGTTATTTTGGCATTTTCGCACGATCTTACCAGATCGCGAACTTTATGACGTTCTCGGAATCTGCCGAAACCAAATTCTGGGCTCTTTTTGGGACCTCTATACACCCACAACATTAATCTTTCAACTTTTTTTGAGAAAATTTGACGTGTTATTTTGGCATTTTCGCACGATCTTACGAGATTGCGAACGTATCAACGTTCTCTTATTCTGCCGAAACCAAATTCTTAGCTCTTTTTGGGACCTCCATACACACACAACATTAATCTTTCAACTTTTTTTGAGAAAATTTGACGTGTTATTTTGGCATTTTCGCACGATCTTACGAGATTGCGAACTTTATGACGTTCTCGGAATCTGCCTAAACCAAATTCTTGGCTCTTTTTGGGACCTCCATACACACACAACATTAATCTTTCAACTTTTTTTGAGAAAATTTTACGTGTTATTTTGGCATTTTCGCACGATCTTACGAGATCGCGAAATTTATGACGTTCTCGGAATCTGCCGAAACCAAATTCTGGGCTCTTTTTGGGATCTCCATACACCCACAACATTGATCTTTCAACTTTTTTTGAGAAAATTTTACGTGTTATTTTGGCATTTTCGCACGATCTTACAAGATCGCGAACTTTATGACGTTCTCGGAATCTGCCGAAACCAAATTCTTGGCTCTTTTTGGGACCTCCATACACCCACAACATTGATCTTTCAACTTTTTTTGAGAAAATTTTACGTGTTATTTTGGCATTTTCGCACGATCTTACGAGATCGCGAACTTTATGACGTTCTCGGAATCTGCCGAAACCAAATTCTGGGCTCTTTTTGGGATCTCCATACACCCACAACATTGATCTTTCAACTTTTTTTTAGAAAATTTTACGTGTTATTTTGGCATTTTCGCACGATCTTACAAGATCGCGAACTTTATGACGTTCTCGGAATCTGCCGAAACCAAATTCTGGGCTCTTTTTGGGATCTCCATACACCCACAACATTGATCTTTCAACTTTTTTTGAGAAAATTTTACGTGTTATTTTGGCATTTTCGCACGATCTTACGAGATTGCGAACTTTATGACGTTCTCGGAATCTGCCGAAACCAAATTCTTGGCTCTTTTTGTGACCTCTATACACCCGCAACATTGATCTTTCAACTTTTTTTCAGAAAATTTGAAGTGTTATTTTGGCATTTTCGCACGATCTTACGAGATTGCGAACTTTATGACGTTCTCGGAATCTGCCGAAACCAAATTCTTGGCTCTTTTTGGGACTTCCATACACACACAACAGCAATCTTTCAACTTTTTTTGAGAAAATTTGACGTGTTATTTTGGCATTTTCGCACGATCTTACGAGATTGCGAACTTTATGACGTTCTCGGAATCTGCCGAAACCAAATTCTTGGCTCTTTTTGGGACCTCCATACACCCACAACATTGATCTTTCAACTTTTTTTGAGAAAATTTTACGTGTTATTTTGGCATTTTCGCACGATCTTACGAGATCGCGAACTTTATGACGTTCTCGGAATCTGCCGAAACCAAATTCTGGGCTCTTTTTGGGATCTCCATACACCCACAACATTGATCTTTCAACTTTTTTTTAGAAAATTTTACGTGTTATTTTGGCATTTTCGCACGATCTTACAAGATCGCGAACTTTATGACGTTCTCGGAATCTGCCGAAACCAAATTCTGGGCTCTTTTTGGGATCTCCATACACCCACAACATTGATCTTTCAACTTTTTTTGAGAAAATTTTACGTGTTATTTTGGCATTTTCGCACGATCTTACGAGATCGCGAACTTTATGACGTTCTCGGAATCTGCCGAAACCAAATTCTTGGCTCTTTTTGGGACCTCCATACACCCACAACATTAATCTTTCAACTATTTTTGAGAAAATTTGAAGTGTTATTTTGGCATTTTCGCACGATCTTACGAGATTGCGAACTTTATGACGTTCTCGGAATTTGCCGAAACCAAATTCTTGGATCTTTTTGGGACCTCCATACACACACAACATTGATCTTTCAACTTTTTTGAGAAAATTTTACGTGTTATTTTGGCATTTTCGCACGATCTTACGAGATTGCGAACGTGTCAACGTTCTCGGAATCTGCCGAAACCAAATTCTGGGCTCTTTTTGGGACCTCCATACACCCACAAAATTAATCTTTCAACTTTTTTTGAGAAAATTTGACGAGTTATTTTGGCATTTTCGCACGATCTTACGAGATCGCGAACTTTATGACGTTCTCAGAATCTGCCGAAACCAAATTCTGGGCTCTTTTTGGGATCTCCATACACCCACAACATTGATCTTTCAACTTTTTTTGAGAAAATTTTACGTGTTATTTTGGCATTTTCGCACGATCTTACGAGATCGCGAACTTTATGACGTTCTCGGAATCTGCCGAAACCAAATTCTGGGCTCTTTTTGGGACCTCCATACACTCACAAAATTAATCTTTCAACTTTTTTTGAGAAAATTTGAAGTGTTATTTTGGCATTTTCGCACGATCTTACGAGATTGCGAACTTTATGACGTTCTCGGAATCTGCCGAAACCAAATTCTGGGCTCTTTTTGGGACCTCCATACACCCACAACATTAATCTTTCAACTTTTTTTTAGAACATTTGACGTGTTATTTTGGCTTTTTCGCACGATCTTACGAGATTGCGAACTTTATGACGTTCTCGGAATCTGCCGAAACCAAATTCTTGGCTCTTTTTGTGACCTCTATACACCCGCAACATTGATCTTTCAACTTTTTTTCAGAAAATTTGAAGTTTTATTTTGGAATTTTCGCACGATCTTACGAGATTGCGAACTTTATGACGTTCTCGGAATCTGCCGAAACCAAATTCTTGGCTCTTTTTGGGACCTCCATACACACACAACAGCAATCTTTCAACTTTTTTTGAGAAAATTTGACGTGTTATTTTGGCATTTTCGCACGATCTTACGAGATTGCGAACTTTATGACGTTCTCGGAATCTGCCGAGACCAAATTCTTGGCTCTTTTTGGGACCTCCATACACCCACAACATTGACCTTTCAACTTTTTTTGAGAAAATTTTACGTGTTATTTTGGCATTTTCGCACGATCTTACGAGATTGCGAACTTTATGACGTTCTCGGAATCTGCCGAAACCAAATTCTTGGCTCTTTTTGGGACCTCCATACACCCACAACATTGATCTTTCAACTTTTTTTGAGAAAATTTTACGTGTTATTTTGGCATTTTCGCACGATCTTACCAGATCGCGAACTTTATGACGTTCTCGGAATCTGCCGAAACCAAATTCTGGGATCTTTTTGGGACCTCTATACACCCACAACATTAATCTTTCAACTTTTTTTGAGAAAATTTGACGTGTTATTTTGGCATTTTCGCACGATCTTACGAGATTGCGAACGTATCAACGTTCTCTTATTCTGCCGAAACCAAATTCTTAGCTCTTTTTGGGACCTCCATACACACACAACATTAATCTTTCAACTTTTTTTGAGAAAATTTGACGTGTTATTTTGGCATTTTCGCACGATCTTACGAGATTGCGAACTTTATGACGTTCTCGGAATCTGCCTAAACCAAATTCTTGGCTCTTTTTGGGACCTCCATACACCCACAACATTGATCTTTCAACTTTTTTTGAGAAAATTTTACGTGTTATTTTGGCATTTTCGCACGATCTTACGAGATTGCGAACTTTATGACGTTCTCGGAATCTGCCGAAACCAAATTCTTGGCTCTTTTTGGGACCTCCATACACCCACAACATTGATCTTTAAACTTTTTTTGAGAAAATTTTACGTGTTATTTTGGCATTTTCGCACGATCTTACCAGATCGCGAACTTTATGACGTTCTCGGAATCTGCCGAAACCAAATTCTGGGCTCTTTTTGGGACCTCTATACACCCACAACATTAATCTTTCAACTTTTTTTGAGAAAATTTGACGTGTTATTTTGGCATTTTCGCACGATCTTACGAGATTGCGAACGTATCAACGTTCTCTTATTCTGCCGAAACCAAATTCTTAGCTCTTTTTGGGACCTCCATACACACACAACATTAATCTTTCAACTTTTTTTGAGAAAATTTGACGTGTTATTTTGGCATTTTCGCACGATCTTACGAGATTGCGAACTTTATGACGTTCTCGGAATCTGCCTAAACCAAATTCTTGGCTCTTTTTGGGACCTCCATACACACACAACATTAATCTTTCAACTTTTTTTGAGAAAATTTTACGTGTTATTTTGGCATTTTCGCACGATCTTACGAGATCGCGAAATTTATGACGTTCTCGGAATCTGCCTAAACCAAATTCTGGGCTCTTTTTGGGATCTCCATACACCCACAACATTGATCTTTCAACTTTTTTTGAGAAAATTTTACGTGTTATTTTGGCATTTTCGCACGATCTTACGAGATCGCGAACTTTATGACGTTCTCGGAATCTGCCGAAACCAAATTCTTGGCTCTTTTTGGGACCTCCATACACCCACAACATTAATCTTTCAACTATTTTTGAGAAAATTTGAAGTGTTATTTTGGCATTTTCGCACGATCTTACGAGATTGCGAACTTTATGACGTTCTCGGAATTTGCCGAAACCAAATTCTTGGATCTTTTTGGGACCTCCATACACACACAACATTGATCTTTCAACTTTTTTGAGAAAATTTTACGTGTTATTTTGGCATTTTCGCACGATCTTACGAGATTGCGAACGTGTCAACGTTCTCGGAATCTGCCGAAACATAATTCTGGGCTCTTTTTGGGACCTCCATACACCCACAAAATTAATCTTTCAACTTTTTTTGAGAAAATTTGACGAGTTATTTTGGCATTTTCGCACGATCTTACGAGATCGCGAACTTTATGACGTTCTCGGAATCTGCCGAAACCAAATTCTTGGATCTTTTTGGGACCTCCATACACACACAACATTGATCTTTCAACTTTTTTGAGAAAATTTTACGTGTTATTTTGGCATTTTCGCACGATCTTACGAGATTGCGAACGTGTCAACGTTCTCGGAATCTGCCGAAACCAAATTCTGGGCTCTTTTTGGGACCTCCATACACCCACAAAATTAATCTTTCAACTTTTTTTGAGAAAATTTGACGAGTTATTTTGGCATTTTCGCACGATCTTACGAGATCGCGAACTTTATGACGTTCTCAGAATCTGCCGAAACCAAATTCTGGGCTCTTTTTGGGATCTCCATACACCCACAACATTGATCTTTCAACTTTTTTTGAGAAAATTTTACGTGTTATTTTGGCATTTTCGCACGATCTTACGAGATCGCGAACTTTATGACGTTCTCGGAATCTGCCGAAACCAAATTCTGGGCTCTTTTTGGGACCTCCATACACTCACAAAATTAATCTTTCAACTTTTTTTGAGAAAATTTGAAGTGTTATTTTGGCATTTTCGCACGATCTTACGAGATCGCGAACTTTATGACGTTCTCGGAATCTGCCGAAACCAAATTCTGGGCTCTTTTTGGGATCTCCATACACCCACAACATTGATCTTTCAACTTTTTTTGAGAAAATTTTACGTGTTATTTTGGCATTTTCGCACGATCTTACGAGATTGCGAACTTTATGATGTTCTCGGAATCTGCCGAAACCAAATTCTTGGATCTTTTTGGGACCTCCATACACACACAACATTGATCTATCAACTTTTTTTGAGAAAATTTGACGTGTTATTTTGGCATTTTCGCACGATCTTACGAGATTGCGAACGTGTCAACGTTCTCGGAATCTGCCGAAACCAAATTCTGGGCTCTTTTTGGGACCTCCATACACCCACAAAATTAATCTTTCAATTTTTTTTGAGAAAATTTGACGAGTTATTTTGGCATTTTCGCACGATCTTACGAGATTGCGAACTTTATGACGTTCTCGGAATCTGCCGAAACCAAATTCTGGGCTCTTTTTGGGACCTCCATACACCCACAAAATTAATCTTTCAACTTTTTTTGAGAAAATTTGACGAGTTATTTTGGCATTTTCGCACGATCTTACGAGATTGCGAACTTTATGACGTTCTCGGAATCTGCCGAAACCAAATTCTTGGCTCTTTTTGGGACCTCCATACACCCACAACATTGATCTTTAAACTTTTTTTGAGAAAATTTGACGTGTTATTTTGGCATTTTCGCACGATCTTACGAGATTGCGAACTTTATGACGTTCTCGGAATCTGCCGAAACCAAATTCTTGGCTCTTTTTGGGACCTCCATACACCCACAACATTGATCTTTCAACTTTTTTTGAGAAAATTTTACGTGTTATTTTGGCATTTTCGCACGATCTTACGAGATTGCGAACTTTATGACGTTCTCGGAATCTGCCGAAACCAAATTCTGGGCTCTTTTTGGGACCTCCATACACCCACAACATTGATCTTTCAACTTTTTTTGAGAAAATTTTACGTGTTATTTTGGCATTTTCGCACGATCTTACGAGATTGCGAACTTTATGACGTTCTCGGAATCTGCCGAAACCAAATTCTTGGCTCTTTTTGGGACCTCCATACACCCACAACATTGATCTTTAAACTTTTTTTGAGAAAATTTTACGTGTTATTTTGGCATTTTCGCACGATCTTACAAGATCGCGAACTTTATGACGTTCTCGGAATCTGCCGAAACTAAATTCTGGGCTCTTTTTGGGATCTCCATACACCCACAACATTGATCTTTCAACTTTTTTTGAGAAAATTTTACGTGTTATTTTGGCATTTTCGCACGATCTTACGAGATCGCGAACTTTATGACGTTCTCGGAATCTGCCGAAACCAAATTCTTGGCTCTTTTTGGGACCTCCATACACCCACAACATTAATCTTTCAACTTTTTTTGAGAAAATTTGAAGTGTTATTTTGGCATTTTCGCACGATCTTACGAGATTGCGAACTTTATGACGTTCTCGGAATCTGCCGAAACCAAATTCTTGGATCTTTTTGGGACCTCCATACACACACAACATTGATCTTTCAACTTTTTTGAGAAAATTTTACGTGTTATTTTGGCATTTTCGCACGATCTTACGAGATTGCGAACGTGTCAACGTTCTCGGAATCTGCCGAAACCAAATTCTGGGCTCTTTTTGAGACCTCCATACACCCACAAAATTAATCTTTCAACTTTTTTTGAGAAAATTTGACGAGTTATTTTGGCATTTTCGCACGATCTTACGAGATCGCGAACTTTATGACGTTCTCGGAATCTGCCGAAACCAAATTCTGGGCTCTTTTTGGGATCTCCATACACCCACAACATTGATCTTTCAACTTTTTTTGAGAAAATTTTACGTGTTATTTTGGCATTTTCGCACGATCTTACGAGATCGCGAACTTTATGACGTTCTCGGAATCTGCCGAAACCAAATTCTGGGCTCTTTTTGGGACCTCCATACACCCACAAAATTAATCTTTCAACTTTTTTTGAGAAAATTTGAAGTGTTATTTTGGCATTTTCGCACGATCTTACGAGATTGCGAACTTTATGACGTTCTCCGAATCTGCCGAAACCAAATTCTGGGCTCTTTTTGGGACCTCCATACACCCACAACATTAATCTTTCAACTTTTTTTGAGAACATTTTACGTGTTATTTTGGCTTTTTCGCACGATCATACGAGATCGCGAACTTTATGACGTTCTCGGAATCTGCCGAAACCAAATTCTTGGCTCTTTTTGTGACCTCTATACACCCGCAACATTGATCTTTCAACTTTTTTTCAGAAAATTTGAAGTGTTATTTTGGCATTTTCGCACGATCTTACGAGATTGCGAACTTTATGACGTTCTCGAAATCTGCCGAAACCAAATTCTGGGCTCTTTTTGGGACCTCCATACACACACAACATTAATCTTTCAACTTTTTTTGAGAAAATTTTACGTGTTATTTTGGCATTTTCGCACGATCTTACGAGATCGCGAAATTTATGACGTTCTCGGAATCTGCCGAAACCAAATTCTGGGCTCTTTTTGGGATCTCCATACACCCACAACATTGATCTTTCAACTTTTTTTGAGAAAATTTTACGTGTTATTTTGGCATTTTCGCACGATCTTACGAGATCGCGAACTTTATGACGTTCTCGGAATCTGCCGAAACCAAATTCTTGGCTCTTTTTGGGACCTCCATACACCCACAACATTAATCTTTCAACTTTTTTTGAGAAAATTTGAAGTGTTATTTTGGCATTTTCGCACGATCTTACGAGATTGCGAACTTTATGACGTTCTCGGAATCTGCCGAAACCAAATTCTTGGATCTTTTTGGGACCTCCATACACACACAACATTGATTTTTCAACTTTTTTTGAGAAAATTTTACGTGTTATTTTGGCATTTTCGCACGATCTTACGAGATTGCGAACGTGTCAACGTTCTCGGAATCTGCCGAAACCAAATTCTGGGCTCTTTTTGGGACCTCCATACACCCACAAAATTAATCTTTCAACTTTTTTTGAGAAAATTTGACGAGTTATTTTGGCATTTTCGCACGATCTTACGAGATTGCGAACTTTATGACGTTCTCGGAATCTGCCGAAACCAAATTCTTGGCTCTTTTTGGGACCTCCATACACCCACAACATTGATCTTTAAACTTTTTTTGAGAAAATTTGACGTGTTATTTTGGCATTTTCGCACGATCTTACGAGATTGCGAACTTTATGACGTTCTCGGAATCTACCGAAACCAAATTCTTGGCTCTTTTTGGGACCTCCATACACCCACAACATTGATCTTTCAACTTTTTTTGAGAAAATTTTACGTGTTATTTTGGCATTTTCGCACGATCTTACGAGATCGCGAACTTTATGACGTTCTCGGAATCTGCCGAAACCAAATTCTGGGCTCTTTTTGGGACCTCCATACACCCACAAAATTAATCTTTCAACTTTTTTTGAGAAAATTTGAAGTGTTATTTTGGCATTTTCGCACGATCTTACGAGATTGCGAACTTTATGACGTTCTCCGAATCTGCCGAAACCAAATTCTGGGCTCTTTTTGGGACCTCCATACACCCACAACATTAATCTTTCAACTTTTTTTGAGAACATTTTACGTGTTATTTTGGCTTTTTCGCACGATCATACGAGATCGCGAACTTTATGACGTTCTCGGAATCTGCCGAAACCAAATTCTTGGCTCTTTTTGTGACCTCTATACACCCGCAACATTGATCTTTCAACTTTTTTTCAGAAAATTTGAAGTGTTATTTTGGCATTTTCGCACGATCTTACGAGATTGCGAACTTTATGACGTTCTCGGAATCTGCCGAAACCAAATTCTTGGCGCTTTTTGGGACCTCCATACACACACAACAGCAATCTTTCAACTTTTTTTGAGAAAATTTGACGTGTTATTTTGGCATTTTTGCACGATCTTACGAGATTGCGAACTTTATGACGTTCTCGGAATCTGCCGAAACCAAATTCTTGGCTATTTTTGGGACCTCCATACACCCACAACATTGATCTTTCAACTTTTTTGTGAAAATTTGAAGTGTTATTTTGGCATTTTCGCACGATCTTACGAGATTGCGAACTTTATGACGTTCTCGGAATCTGCCGAAACCAAATTCTTGGCTCTTTTTGGGACCTCCATAAACCCACAACATTAATCTTTCAACTGTTTTTGAGAAAATTTTACGTGTTATTTTGGCATTTTCGCACGATCTTACGAGATCGCGAACTTTATGACGTTCTCGGAATCTGCCGAAACCAAATTCTGGACTCTTTTTGGGACCTCCATACTTCCACAACATTAGTCTTTCAACTTTTTTTTGGGAAAATTTGACGTGTTATTTTGGCATTTTCGCACGATCTTACGAGATTGCGAACTTTATGACGTTCTCGGAATCTGCCGAAACCAAATTCTTGGCTCTTTTTGTGATCTCCATAAACCCACAACATTAATCTTTCAACTTTTTTTGAGAAAATTTTACGTGTTATTTTGGCATTTTCGCACGATCTTACGAGATCACGAACTTTATGACGTTCTCGGAATCTGCCGAAACCAAATTCTTGGCGCTTTTTGGGACCTCCATACTTCCACAACATTAGTCTTTCAACTTTTTTTTGGGAAAATTTGACGTGTTATTTTGGCATTTTCGCACGATCTTACGAGATTGCGAACTTTATGACGTTCTCGGAATCTGCCGAAACCAAATTCTTGGCTCTTTTTGGGACCTCCATACACCCACAACATTAATCTTTCAACTTTTGTTGAGAAAATTTTACGTGTTATTTTGGCATTTTCGCACGATCTTACGAGATTGCGAACTTTATGACTTTCTCGGAATCTGCCGAAACCAAATTCTTGGCTCTTTTTGGGACCTCCATACACCCACAACATTAATCTTTCAACTTTTTTTGACAAAATTTTACGTGTTATTTTGGCATTTTCGCACGATCTTACGAAATCGCGAACTTTATGACGTTCTCGGAATCTGCCGAAACCAAATTCTGGGCTCTTTTTGGGACCTCCATACACACACAAAATTAATCTTTCAACTTTTTTTGAGAAAATTTTACGTGTTATTTTGGCATTTTCGCACGATCTTACGAAATCGCGAACTTTATGACGTTCTCGGAATCTGCCGAAACCAAATTCTGGGCTCTTTTTGGGACCTCCATACACCCACAACATTAATCTTTCAACTTTTTTTGAGAAAATTTTACGTGTTATTTTGGCATTTTCGCACGATCTTACGAGATTGCGAACTTTATGACGTTCTCTGATTCTGCCGAAACCAAATTCTTAGCTCTTTTTGGGACCTCCATACACCCACAAAATTAATCTTTCAACTTTTTTTGAGAAAATTTGAAGTGTTATTTTGGCATTTTCGCACGATCTTACGAGATTGCGAACTTTATGACGTTCTCCGAATCTGCCGAAACCAAATTCTGGGCTCTTTTTGGGACCTCCATACACCCACAACATTAATCTTTCAACTTTTTTTGAGAACATTTTACGTGTTATTTTGGCTTTTTCGCACGATCTTACGAGATTGCGAACTTTATGACGTTCTCGGAATCTGCCGAAACCAAATTCTTGGCTCTTTTTGGGACCTCCATACACCCACAACATTAATCTTTCAACTTTTTTTGAGAAAATTTGAAGTGTTATTTTGGCATTTTCGCACGATCTTACGAGATTGCGAACTTTATGACGTTCTCGGAATCTGCCGAAACCAAATTCTTGGATCTTTTTGGGACCTCCATACACACACAACATTGATTTTTCAACTTTTTTTGAGAAAATTTTACGTGTTATTTTGGCATTTTCGCACGATCTTACGAGATTGCGAACGTGTCAACGTTCTCGGAATCTGCCGAAACCAAATTCTGGGCTCTTTTTGGGACCTCCATACACCCACAAAATTAATCTTTCAACTTTTTTTGAGAAAATTTGACGAGTTATTTTGGCATTTTCGCACGATCTTACGAGATTGCGAACTTTATGACGTTCTCGGAATCTGCCGAAACCAAATTCTTGGCTCTTTTTGGGACCTCCATACACCCACAACATTGATCTTTAAACTTTTTTTGAGAAAATTTGACGTGTTATTTTGGCATTTTCGCACGATCTTACGAGATTGCGAACTTTATGACGTTCTCGGAATCTACCGAAACCAAATTCTTGGCTCTTTTTGGGACCTCCATACACCCACAACATTGATCTTTCAACTTTTTTTGAGAAAATTTTACGTGTTATTTTGGCATTTTCGCACGATCTTACGAGATCGCGAACTTTATGACGTTCTCGGAATCTGCCGAAACCAAATTCTGGGCTCTTTTTGGGACCTCCATACACCCACAAAATTAATCTTTCAACTTTTTTTGAGAAAATTTGAAGTGTTATTTTGGCATTTTCGCACGATCTTACGAGATTGCGAACTTAATGACGTTCTCCGAATCTGCCGAAACCAAATTCTGGGCTCTTTTTGGGACCTCCATACACCCACAACATTAATCTTTCAACTTTTTTTGAGAACATTTTACGTGTTATTTTGGCTTTTTCGCACGATCATACGAGATCGCGAACTTTATGACGTTCTCGGAATCTGCCGAAACCAAATTCTTGGCTCTTTTTGTGACCTCTATACACCCGCAACATTGATCTTTCAACTTTTTTTCAGAAAATTTGAAGTGTTATTTTGGCATTTTCGCACGATCTTACGAGATTGCGAACTTTATGACGTTCTCGGAATCTGCCGAAACCAAATTCTTGGCGCTTTTTGGGACCTCCATACACACACAACAGCAATCTTTCAACTTTTTTTGAGAAAATTTGACGTGTTATTTTGGCATTTTTGCACGATCTTACGAGATTGCGAACTTTATGACGTTCTCGGAATCTGCCGAAACCAAATTCTTGGCTATTTTTGGGACCTCCATACACCCACAACATTGATCTTTCAACTTTTTTGTGAAAATTTGAAGTGTTATTTTGGCATTTTCGCACGATCTTACGAGATTGCGAACTTTATGACGTTCTCGGAATCTGCCGAAACCAAATTCTTGGCTCTTTTTGGGACCTCCATAAACCCACAACATTAATCTTTCAACTGTTTTTGAGAAAATTTTACGTGTTATTTTGGCATTTTCGCACGATCTTACGAGATCGCGAACTTTATGACGTTCTCGGAATCTGCCGAAACCAAATTCTGGACTCTTTTTGGGACCTCCATACTTCCACAACATTAGTCTTTCAACTTTTTTTTGGGAAAATTTGACGTGTTATTTTGGCATTTTCGCACGATCTTACGAGATTGCGAACTTTATGACGTTCTCGGAATCTGCCGAAACCAAATTCTTGGCTCTTTTTGTGATCTCCATAAACCCACAACATTAATCTTTCAACTTTTTTTGAGAAAATTTTACGTGTTATTTTGGCATTTTCGCACGATCTTACGAGATCACGAACTTTATGACGTTCTCGGAATCTGCCGAAACCAAATTCTGGGCTCTTTTTGGGACCTCCATACTTCCACAACATTAGTCTTTCAACTTTTTTTTGGGAAAATTTGACGTGTTATTTTGGCATTTTCGCACGATCTTACGAGATTGCGAACTTTATGACGTTCTCGGAATCTGCCGAAACCAAATTCTTGGCTCTTTTTGGGACCTCCATACACCCACAACATTAATCTTTCAACTTTTGTTGAGAAAATTTTACGTGTTATTTTGGCATTTTCGCACGATCTTACGAGATTGCGAACTTTATGACTTTCTCGGAATCTGCCGAAACCAAATTCTTGGCTCTTTTTGGGACCTCCATACACCCACAACATTAATCTTTCAACTTTTTTTGACAAAATTTTACGTGTTATTTTGGCATTTTCGCACGATCTTACGAAATCGCGAACTTTATGACGTTCTCGGAATCTGCCGAAACCAAATTCTGGGCTCTTTTTGGGACCTCCATACACACACAAAATTAATCTTTCAACTTTTTTTGAGAAAATTTTACGTGTTATTTTGGCATTTTCGCACGATCTTACGAAATCGCGAACTTTATGACGTTCTCGGAATCTGCCGAAACCAAATTCTGGGCTCTTTTTGGGACCTCCATACACCCACAACATTAATCTTTCAACTTTTTTTGAGAAAATTTTACGTGTTATTTTGGCATTTTCGCACGATCTTACGAGATTGCGAACTTTATGACGTTCTCTGATTCTGCCGAAACCAAATTCTTAGCTCTTTTTGGGACCTCCATACACCCACAAAATTAATCTTTCAACTTTTTTTGAGAAAATTTGACGTGTTATTTTGGCATTTTCGCACGATCTTACGAGATTGCGAACTTTGCGACTTTCTCGGAATCTGCCGAAACCAAATTCTTGGCTCTTTTTGGGACCTCTATACACCCGCAACATTGATCTTTCAACTTTTTTTGAGAAAATTTGACTTGTTATTTTGGCATTTTCGCACGATCTTACGTGATTGCGAACGTATCAACGTTCCCGGAATCTGCCGAAACCAAATTCTTGGCTCTTTTTGGGACCTCCATACACACACAACAGTAATCTTTCAACTTTTTGTGAGAAAATTTGACGTGTTATTTTGGCATTTTCGCACGATCTTACGAGATTGCGAACGTATCGACGTTCCCGGAATCTGCCGAAACCAAATTCTTGGCTCTTTTTGGGACCTCCATACACCCACAACAATGATCTTTCAACTTTTTTTGTGAAAATTTGACGTGGTATTTTGGCATTTTCGCACGATCTTACGAGATTGCGAACTTTGCGACTTTCTCGGAATCTGCCGAAACCAAATTCTTGGCTCTTTTTGGGACCTCTATACACCCGCAACATTGATCTTTCAACTTTTTTTGAGAAAATTTGACTTGTTATTTTGGCATTTTCGCACGATCTTACGTGATTGCGAACGTATCAACGTTCCCGGAATCTGCCGAAACCAAATTCTTGGCTCTTTTTGGGACCTCCATACACCCACAACATTGATCTTTCAACTTTTTTTGAGAAAATTTGACGTGTTATTTTGGCATTTTCGCACGATCTTACGAGATTGCGAACTTTGCGACTTTCTCGGAATCTGCCGAAACCAAATTCTTTGCTCTTTTTGGGACCTCTATACACCCACAACATTGATCTTTCAACTTTTTTTGTGAAAATTTGACGTGTTATTTTGGCATTTTCGCACGATCTTACGAGATTGCAAACGTATCAACGTTCCCGGAATCTGCCGAAACCAAATTCTTGGCTCTTTTTGGGACCTCTATACACCCACAAAATTAATCTTTCAACTTTTTTTGAGAAAATTTGAAGTGTTATTTTGGCATTTTCGCACGATCTTACGAGATTGCGAACGTATCGACGTTCCCGGAATCTGCCGAAACCAAATTCTTGGCTATTTTTGGGACCTCCATACACCCACAACATTGATCTTTCAACTTTTTTGTGAAAATTTGACGTGTTATTTTGGCATTTTCGCACGATCTTAAGAGATTGCGAACTTTGCGACGTTTTCGGAATCTGCCGAAACCAAATTCTTGGCTCTTTTTGGGACCTCCATACACCCACAACATTGATCTTTCAACTTTTTTTGAGAAAATTTGAAGTGTTATTTTGGCATTTTCGCACGATCTTACGAGATTGCGAACTTTATGACGTTCTCGGAATCTGCCGAAACCAAATTCTTGGCTCTTTTTGGGACCTCCACAAACCCACAACATTAATCTTTCAACTGTTTTTGAGAAAATTTTACGTGTTATTTTGGCATTTTCGCACGATTTTACGAGATCGCGAACTTTATGACGTTCTCGGAATCTGCCGAAACCAAATTCTGGGCTCTTTTTGGGACCTCCATACTTCCACAACATTAGTCTTTCAACATTTTTTGGGAAAATTTGACGTGTTATTTTGGCATTTTCGCACGATCTTACGAGATTGCGAACTTTATGACGTTCTCGGAATCTGCCGAAACCAAATTCTTGGCTCTTTTTGTGACCTCCATAAACCCACAACATTAATCTTTCAACTTTTTTTGAGAAAATTTTACGTGTTATTTTGGCATTTTCGCACGATCTTACGAGATCACGAACTTTATGACGTTCTCGGAATCTGCTGAAACCAAATTCTGGGCTCTTTTCGGGACCTCCATACACCCACAACATTAATCTTTCAACTTTTGTTGAGAAAATTTTACGTGTTATTTTGGCATTTTCGCACGATCTTACGAGATTGCGAACTTTATGACGTTCTCGGAATCTGCCGAAACCAAATTCCTGGCTCTTTTTGGGACCTCCATACACCCACAACATTAATCTTTCAACTTTTTTTGAGAAAATTTTACGTGTTATTTTGGCATTTTCGCACGATCTTACGAAATCGCGAACTTTATGACGTTCTCGGAATCTGCCGAAACCAAATTCTGAGCTCTTTTTGGGATCTCCATACACCCACAACATTAATCTTTCAACTTTTTTTGAGAAAATTTTACGTGTTATTTTGGCATTTGCGCACGATCTTACGAGATTGCGAACTTTATGACGTTCTCGGAATCTGCCGAAACCAAATTCTTGGCTCTTTTTGGGACCTCCATACACCCACAACATTGATCTTTCAACTCTTTTTGAGAAAATTTGACGAGTTATTTTGGCATTTTCGCACGATCTTACGAGATCGCGAACTTTATGACGTTCTCGGAATCTGCCGAAACCAAATTCTTGGCTCTTTTTGGGACCTCCGTACACCCACAACATTGATCTTTCAACTTTTTTTGAGAAAATTTGAAGTGTTATTTTGGCATTTTCGCACGATCTTACGAGATTGCGAACTTTATGACGTTCTCGGAATCTGCCGAAACCAAATTCTTGGCTCTTTTTGGGACCTCCATACACACACAACATTAATCTTTCCACTTTTTTTGAGAAAATTTTACGTGTTATTTTGGCATTTTCGCACGATCTTACGAGATCGCGAACTTTATGACGTTCTCGGAATCTGCCTAAACCAAATTCTGGGCTCTTTTTGGGATCTCCATACACCCACAACATTAATCTTTCAACTTTTTTTGAGAAAATTTTACGTGTTATTTTGGCATTTTCGCACGATCTTACGAGATTGCGAACGTGTCAACGTTCTCGGAATCTGCCGAAACCAAATTCTGCGCTCTTTTTGGGATCTCCATACACCCACAACATTAATCTTTCAACTTTTTTTGAGAAAATTTTACGTGTTATTATGGCATTTTCGCACGATCTTACGAGATTGCGAACTTTATGTCGTTCTCGGAATCTGCCGAAACCAAATTCTGGGCTCTTTTTGGGACCTCCATACACCCACAACATTAATCTTTCAACTCTTTTTGAGAAAATTTGACGAGTTATTTTGGCATTTTCGCACGATCTTACGAGATTGCGAACTTTGCGACTTTCTCGGAATCTGCCGAAACCAAATTCTTTGCTCTTTTTGGGACCTCTATACACCCACAACATTGATCTTTCAACTTTTTCTGTGAAAATTTGACGTGTTATTTTGGCATTTTCGCACGATCTTACGAGATTGCAAACGTATCAACGTTCCCGGAATCAGCCGAAACCAAATTCTTGGCTCTTTTTGGGACCTCTATACACCCACAACATTGATCTTTCAACTTTTTTTGAGAAAATTTGACGTGTTATTTTGGCATTTTCGAACGTCTTACGAGATTGCGAAAGTATCAACGTTCCCGGAATCAGCCGAAACCAAATTCTTGGCTCTTTTTAGGACCTCCATACACCCACAACATTGATCTTTCAACTTTTTTTGAGAAAATTTGACGTGGTATTTTGGCATTTTCGCACGATCTTACGAGATTGCGAACTTTGCGACTTTCTCGGAATCTGCCGAAACCAAATTCTTGGCTCTTTTTGGGACCTCCATAAACCCACAACATTGATCTTTCAACTTTTTTTCAGAAAACTTGAAGTGTTATTTTGGCATTTTCGCACGATCTTACGAGATTGCGAACGTATCAACGTTCCCGGAATCTGCCGAAACCAAATTCTTGGCTCTTTTTGGGACCTCTATACACCCGCAACATTGATCTTTCAACTTTTTTTGAGAAAATTTGACGTGTTATTTTGGCATTTTCGCACGATCTTACGAGATTGCGAACTTTGCGACTTTCTCGGAATCTGCCGAAACCAAATTCTTTGCTCTTTTTGGGACCTCTATACACCCACAACATTGATCTTTCAACTTTTTCTGTGAAAATTTGACGTGTTATTTTGGCATTTTCGCACGATCTTACGAGATTGCAAACGTATCAACGTTCCCGGAATCAGCCGAAACCAAATTCTTGGCTCTTTTTGGGACCTCTATACACCCACAACATTGATCTTTCAACTTTTTTTGAGAAAATTTGACGTGTTATTTTGGCATTTTCGAACGTCTTACGAGATTGCGAAAGTATCAACGTTCCCGGAATCAGCCGAAACCAAATTCTTGGCTCTTTTTAGGACCTCCATACACCCACAACATTGATCTTTCAACTTTTTTTGAGAAAATTTGAAGTGTTATTTTGGCATTTTCGCACGATCTTACGAGATTGCGAACGTATCGACGTTCCCGGAATCTGCCGAAACCAAATTCTTGGCTATTTTTGGGACCTCCATACACCCACAACATTGATCTTTCAACTTTTTTGTGAAAATTTGACGTGTTATTTTGGCATTTTCGCACGATCTTAAGAGATTGCGAACTTTGCGACGTTTTCGGAATCTGCCGAAACCAAATTCTGGGCTCTTTTTGGGACCTCCATACACCCACAACATTGATCTTTCAACTTTTTTTGAGAAAATTTGACGTGTTATTTTGGCATTTTCGCACGATCTTACGAGATTGCGAACTTTATGACGTTCTCGGAATCTGCCGAAACCAAATTCTTGGCTCTTTTTGGGACCTCCATAAACCCACAACATTAATCTTTCAACTGTTTTTGAGAAAATTTTACGTGTTATTTTGGCATTTTCGCACGATCTTACGAGATCGCGAACTTTATGACGTTCTCGGAATCTGCCGAAACCAAATTCTGGGCTCTTTTTGGGACCTCCATACTTCCACAACATTAGTCTTTCAACTTTTTTTGGGAAAATTTGACGTGTTATTTTGGCATTTTCGCACGATCTTACGAGATTGCGAACTTTATGACGTTCTCGGAATCTGCCGAAACCAAATTCTTGGCTCTTTTTGTGACCTTCATAAACCCACAACATTAATCTTTCAACTTTTTTTGAGAAAATTTTACGTGTTATTTTTTCATTTTCGCACGATCTTACGAGATCACGAACTTTATGACGTTCTCGGAATCTGCCGAAACCAAATTCTGGGCTCTTTTTGGGACCTCCATACACCCACAACATTAATCTTTCAACTTTTTTTGAGAAAATTTTACGTGTTATTTTGGCATTTTCGCACGATCTTACGAGATGGCGAACTTTATGACGTTCTCGGAATCTGCCGAAACCAAATTCTTGGCTCTTTTTGGGACCTCCATACACCCACAACATTAATCTTTCAACTTTTTTTGAGAAAATTTTACGTGTTATTTTGGCATTTTCGCACGATCTTACGAAATCGCGAACTTTATGACGTTCTCGGAATCTGCCGAAACCAAATTCTGGGCTCTTTTTGGGACCTCCATACACCCACAACATTAATCTTTCAACTTTTTTTGAGAAAATTTTACGTGTTATTTTGGCATTTTCGCACGATCTTACGAGATTGCGAACGTATCGACGTTCCCGGAATCTGCCGAAACCAAATTCTTGGCTATTTTTGGGACCTCCATACACCCACAACATTGATCTTTCAACTTTTTTGTGAAAATTTGACGTGTTATTTTGGCATTTTCGCACGATCTTAAGAGATTGCGAACTTTGCGACGTTTTCGGAATCTGCCGAAACCAAATTCTGGGCTCTTTTTGGGACCTCCATACACCCACAACATTGATCTTTCAACTTTTTTTGAGAAAATTTGACGTGTTATTTTGGCATTTTCGCACGATCTTACGAGATTGCGAACTTTATGACGTTCTCGGAATCTGCCGAAACCAAATTCTTGGCTCTTTTTGGGACCTCCATAAACCCACAACATTAATCTTTCAACTGTTTTTGAGAAAATTTTACGTGTTATTTTGGCATTTTCGCACGATCTTACGAGATCGCGAACTTTATGACGTTCTCGGAATCTGCCGAAACCAAATTCTGGGCTCTTTTTGGGACCTCCATACTTCCACAACATTAGTCTTTCAACTTTTTTTGGGAAAATTTGACGTGTTATTTTGGCATTTTCGCACGATCTTACGAGATTGCGAACTTTATGACGTTCTCGGAATCTGCCGAAACCAAATTCTTGGCTCTTTTTGGGACCTCCATACACCCACAACATTAATCTTTCAACTTTTTTTGAGAAAATTTTACGTGTTATTTTGGCATTTTCGCACGATCTTACGAAATCGCGAACTTTATGACGTTCTCGGAATCTGCCGAAACCAAATTCTGGGCTCTTTTTTGGACCTCCATACACCCACAACATTAATCTTTCAACTTTTTTTGAGAAAATTTTACGTGTTATTTTGGCATTTTCGCACGATCTTACGAGATTGCGAACTTTATGACGTTCTCTGATTCTGCCGAAACCAAATTCTTTGCTCTTTTTGGGACCTCCATACACTCACAAAATTAATCTTTCAACTTTTTTTGAGAAAATTTGACGTGTTATTTTGGCATTTTCGAACGTCTTACGAGATTGCGAAAGTATCAACGTTCCCGGAATCAGCCGAAACCAAATTCTTGGCTCTTTTTAGGACCTCCATACACCCACAACATTGATCTTTCAACTTTTTTTGAGAAAATTTGAAGTGTTATTTTGGCATTTTCGCACGATCTTACGAGATTGCGAACGTATCGACGTTCCCGGAATCTGCCGAAACCAAATTCTTGGCTATTTTTGGGACCTCCATACACCCACAACATTGATCTTTCAACTTTTTTGTGAAAATTTGACGTGTTATTTTGGCATTTTCGCACGATCTTAAGAGATTGCGAACTTTGCGACGTTTTCGGAATCTGCCGAAACCAAATTCTGGGCTCTTTTTGGGACCTCCATACACCCACAACATTGATCTTTCAACTTTTTTTGAGAAAATTTGACGTGTTATTTTGGCATTTTCGCACGATCTTACGAGATTGCGAACTTTATGACGTTCTCGGAATCTGCCGAAACCAAATTCTTGGCTCTTTTTGGGACCTCCATAAACCCACAACATTAATCTTTCAACTTTTTTTGAGAAAATTTTACGTGTTATTTTGGCATTTTCGCACGATCTTACGAGATTGCGAACTTTATGACGTTCTCGGAATCTGCCGAAACCAAATTCTTGGCTCTTTTTGGGACCTCCATACACCCACAACATTAATCTTTCAACTTTTTTTTAGAAAATTTTACGTGTTATTTTGGCATTTTCGCACGATCTTACGAAATCGCGAACTTTATGACGTTCTCGGAATCTGCCGAAACCAAATTCTTGGCTCTTTTTGGGACCTCTATACACCCACAACATTGATCTTTCAACTTTTTTTGAGAAAATTTGACGTGTTATTTTGGCATTTTCGAACGTCTTACGAGATTGCGAAAGTATCAACGTTCCCGGAATCAGCCGAAACCAAATTCTTGGCTCTTTTTAGGACCTCCATACACCCACAACATTGATCTTTCAACTTTTTTTGAGAAAATTTGAAGTGTTATTTTGGCATTTTCGCACGATCTTACGAGATTGCGAACGTATCGACGTTCCCGGAATCTGCCGAAACCAAATTCTTGGCTATTTTTGGGACCTCCATACACCCACAACATTGATCTTTCAACTTTTTTGTGAAAATTTGACGTGTTATTTTGGCATTTTCGCACGATCTTAAGAGATTGCGAACTTTGCGACGTTTTCGGAATCTGCCGAAACCAAATTCTGGGCTCTTTTTGGGACCTCCATACACCCACAACATTGATCTTTCAACTTTTTTTGAGAAAATTTGACGTGTTATTTTGGCATTTTCGCACGATCTTACGAGATTGCGAACTTTATGACGTTCTCGGAATCTGCCGAAACCAAATTCTTGGCTCTTTTTGGGACCTCCATAAACCCACAACATTAATCTTTCAACTGTTTTTGAGAAAATTTTACGTGTTATTTTGGCATTTTCGCACGATCTTACGAGATCGCGAACTTTATGACGTTCTCGGAATCTGCCGAAACCAAATTCTGGGCTCTTTTTGGGACCTCCATACTTCCACAAAATTAGTCTTTCAACTTTTTTTGGGAAAATTTGACGTGTTATTTTGGCATTTTCGCACGATCTTACGAGATTGCGAACTTTATGACGTTCTCGGAATCTGCCGAAACCAAATTCTTGGCTCTTTTTGGGACCTCCATACACCCACAACATTAATCTTTCAACTTTTTTTGAGAAAATTTTACGTGTTATTTTGGCATTTTCGCACGATCTTACGAAATCGCGAACTTTATGACGTTCTCGGAATCTGCCGAAACCAAATTCTTGGCTCTTTTTGGGACCTCTATACACCCACAACATTGATCTTTCAACTTTTTTTGAGAAAATTTGACGTGTTATTTTGGCATTTTCGAACGTCTTACGAGATTGCGAAAGTATCAACGTTCCCGGAATCAGCCGAAACCAAATTCTTGGCTCTTTTTAGGACCTCCATACACCCACAACATTGATCTTTCAACTTTTTTTGAGAAAATTTGAAGTGTTATTTTGGCATTTTCGCACGATCTTACGAGATTGCGAACGTATCGACGTTCCCGGAATCTGCCGAAACCAAATTCTTGGCTATTTTTGGGACCTCCATACACCCACAACATTGATCTTTCAACTTTTTTGTGAAAATTTGACGTGTTATTTTGGCATTTTCGCACGATCTTAAGAGATTGCGAACTTTGCGACGTTTTCGGAATCTGCCGAAACCAAATTCTGGGCTCTTTTTGGGACCTCCATACACCCACAACATTGATCTTTCAACTTTTTTTGAGAAAATTTGACGTGTTATTTTGGCATTTTCGCACGATCTTACGAGATTGCGAACTTTATGACGTTCTCGGAATCTGCCGAAACCAAATTCTTGGCTCTTTTTGGGACCTCCATAAACCCACAACATTAATCTTTCAACTGTTTTTGAGAAAATTTTACGTGTTATTTTGGCATTTTCGCACGATCTTACGAGATCGCGAACTTTATGACGTTCTCGGAATCTGCCGAAACCAAATTCTGGGCTCTTTTTGGGACCTCCATACTTCCACAACATTAGTCTTTCAACTTTTTTTGTGAAAATTTGACGTGTTATTTTGGCATTTTCGCACGATCTTACGAGATTGCAAACGTATCAACGTTCCCGGAATCTGCCGAAACCAAATTCTTGGCTCTTTTTGGGACCTCTATACACCCACAACATTAATCTTTCAACTTTTTTTGAGAAAATTTGACGTGTTATTTTGGCATTTTCGAACGTCTTACGAGATTGCGAAAGTATCAACGTTCCCGGAATCAGCCGAAACCAAATTCTTGGCTCTTTTTAGGACCTCCATACACCCACAACATTGATCTTTCAACTTTTTTTGAGAAAATTTGAAGTGTTATTTTGGCATTTTCGCACGATCTTACGAGATTGCGAACGTATCGACGTTCCCGGAATCTGCCGAAACCAAATTCTTGGCTATTTTTGGGACCTCCATACACCCACAACATTGATCTTTCAACTTTTTTGTGAAAATTTGACGTGTTATTTTGGCATTTTCGCACGATCTTAAGAGATTGCGAACTTTGCGACGTTTTCGGAATCTGCCGAAACCAAATTCTTGGCTCTTTTTGGGACCTCCATACACCCACAACATTGATCTTTCAACTTTTTTTGAGAAAATTTGAAGTGTTATTTTGGCATTTTCGCACGATCTTACGAGATTGCGAACTTTATGACGTTCTCGGAATCTGCCGAAACCAAATTCTTGGCTCTTTTTGGGACCTCCACAAACCCACAACATTAATCTTTCAACTGTTTTTGAGAAAATTTTACGTGTTATTTTGGCATTTTCGCACGATTTTACGAGATCGCGAACTTTATGACGTTCTCGGAATCTGCCGAAACCAAATTCTGGGCTCTTTTTGGGACCTCCATACACCCACAACATTAATCTTTCAACTTTTTTGTGAAAATTTGACGTGTTATTTTGGCATTTTCGCACGATCTTAAGAGATTGCGAACTTTGCGACGTTTTCGGAATCTGCCGAAACCAAATTCTGGGCTCTTTTTGGGACCTCCATACACCCACAACATTGATCTTTCAACTTTTTTTGAGAAAATTTGACGTGTTATTTTGGCATTTTCGCACGATCTTACGAGATTGCGAACTTTATGACGTTCTCGGAATCTGCCGAAACCAAATTCTTGGCTCTTTTTGGGACCTCCATAAACCCACAACATTAATCTTTCAACTTTTTTTGAGAAAATTTTACGTGTTATTTTGGCATTTTCGCACGATCTTACGAGATTGCGAACTTTATGACGTTCTCGGAATCTGCCGAAACCAAATTCTTGGCTCTTTTTGGGACCTCCATACACCCACAACATTAATCTTTCAACTTTTTTTTAGAAAATTTTACGTGTTATTTTGGCATTTTCGCACGATCTTACGAAATCGCGAACTTTATGACGTTCTTGGAATCTGCCGAAACCAAATTCTTGGCTCTTTTTGGGACCTCTATACACCCACAACATTGATCTTTCAACTTTTTTTGAGAAAATTTGACGTGTTATTTTGGCATTTTCGAACGTCTTACGAGATTGCGAAAGTATCAACGTTCCCGGAATCAGCCGAAACCAAATTCTTGGCTCTTTTTAGGACCTCCATACACCCACAACATTGATCTTTCAACTTTTTTTGAGAAAATTTGAAGTGTTATTTTGGCATTTTCGCACGATCTTACGAGATTGCGAACGTATCGACGTTCCCGGAATCTGCCGAAACCAAATTCTTGGCTATTTTTGGGACCTCCATACACCCACAACATTGATCTTTCAACTTTTTTTGAGAAAATTTGAAGTGTTATTTTGGCATTTTCGCACGATCTTACGAGATGGCGAACTTTATGACGTTCTCGGAATCTGCCGAAACCAAATTCTTGGCTCTTTTTGGGACCTCCATACACCCACAACATTAATCTTTCAACTTTTTTTGAGAAAATTTTACGTGTTATTTTGGCATTTTCGCACGATCTTACGAAATCGCGAACTTTATGACGTTCTCGGAATCTGCCGAAACCAAATTCTGGGCTCTTTTTGGGACCTCCATACACCCACAACATTAATCTTTCAACTTTTTTTGAGAAAATTTTACGTGTTATTTTGGCATTTTCGCACGATCTTACGAGATTGCGAACGTATCGACGTTCCCGGAATCTGCCGAAACCAAATTCTTGGCTATTTTTGGGACCTCCATACACCCACAACATTGATCTTTCAACTTTTTTGTGAAAATTTGACGTGTTATTTTGGCATTTTCGCACGATCTTAAGAGATTGCGAACTTTGCGACGTTTTCGGAATCTGCCGAAACCAAATTCTGGGCTCTTTTTGGGACCTCCATACACCCACAACATTGATCTTTCAACTTTTTTTGAGAAAATTTGACGTGTTATTTTGGCATTTTCGCACGATCTTACGAGATTGCGAACTTTATGACGTTCTCGGAATCTGCCGAAACCAAATTCTTGGCTCTTTTTGGGACCTCCATAAACCCACAACATTAATCTTTCAACTGTTTTTGAGAAAATTTTACGTGTTATTTTGGCATTTTCGCACGATCTTACGAGATCGCGAACTTTATGACGTTCTCGGAATCTGCCGAAACCAAATTCTGGGCTCTTTTTGGGACCTCCATACTTCCACAACATTAGTCTTTCAACTTTTTTTGTGAAAATTTGACGTGTTATTTTGGCATTTTCGCACGATCTTACGAGATTGCAAACGTATCAACGTTCCCGGAATCTGCCGAAACCAAATTCTTGGCTCTTTTTGGGACCTCTATACACCCACAACATTAATCTTTCAACTTTTTTTGAGAAAATTTGACGTGTTATTTTGGCATTTTCGAACGTGTTACGAGATTGCGAAAGTATCAACGTTCCCGGAATCAGCCGAAACCAAATTCTTGGCTCTTTTTAGGACCTCCATACACCCACAACATTGATCTTTCAACTTTTTTTGAGAAAATTTGAAGTGTTATTTTGGCATTTTCGCACGATCTTACGAGATTGCGAACGTATCGACGTTCCCGGAATCTGCCGAAACCAAATTCTTGGCTATTTTTGGGACCTCCATACACCCACAACATTGATCTTTCAACTTTTTTGTGAAAATTTGACGTGTTATTTTGGCATTTTCGCACGATCTTAAGAGATTGCGAACTTTGCGACGTTTTCGGAATCTGCCGAAACCAAATTCTTGGCTCTTTTTGGGACCTCCATACACCCACAACATTGATCTTTCAACTTTTTTTGAGAAAATTTGAAGTGTTATTTTGGCATTTTCGCACGATCTTACGAGATTGCGAACTTTATGACGTTCTCGGAATCTGCCGAAACCAAATTCTTGGCTCTTTTTGGGACCTCCACAAACCCACAACATTAATCTTTCAACTGTTTTTGAGAAAATTTTACGTGTTATTTTGGCATTTTCGCACGATTTTACGAGATCGCGAACTTTATGACGTTCTCGGAATCTGCCGAAACCAAATTCTGGGCTCTTTTTGGGACCTCCATACTTCCACAACATTAGTCTTTCAACATTTTTTGGGAAAATTTGACGTGTTATTTTGGCATTTTCGCACGATCTTACGAGATTGCGAACTTTATGACGTTCTCGGAATCTGCCGAAACCAAATTCTTGGCTCTTTTTGTGACCTCCATAAACCCACAACATTAATCTTTCAACTTTTTTTGAGAAAATTTTACGTGTTATTTTGGCATTTTCGCACGATCTTACGAGATCACGAACTTTATGACGTTCTCGGAATCTGCTGAAACCAAATTCTGGGCTCTTTTCGGGACCTCCATACACCCACAACATTAATCTTTCAACTTTTGTTGAGAAAATTTTACGTGTTATTTTGGCATTTTCGCACGATCTTACGAGATTGCGAACTTTATGACGTTCTCGGAATCTGCCGAAACCAAATTCCTGGCTCTTTTTGGGACCTCCATACACCCACAACATTAATCTTTCAACTTTTTTTGAGAAAATTTTACGTGTTATTTTGGCATTTTCGCACGATCTTACGAAATCGCGAACTTTATGACGTTCTCGGAATCTGCCGAAACCAAATTCTGAGCTCTTTTTGGGATCTCCATACACCCACAACATTAATCTTTCAACTTTTTTTGAGAAAATTTTACGTGTTATTTTGGCATTTGCGCACGATCTTACGAGATTGCGAACTTTATGACGTTCTCGGAATCTGCCGAAACCAAATTCTTGGCTCTTTTTGGGACCTCCATACACCCACAACATTGATCTTTCAACTCTTTTTGAGAAAATTTGACGAGTTATTTTGGCATTTTCGCACGATCTTACGAGATCGCGAACTTTATGACGTTCTCGGAATCTGCCGAAACCAAATTCTTGGCTCTTTTTGGGACCTCCGTACACCCACAACATTGATCTTTCAACTTTTTTTGAGAAAATTTGAAGTGTTATTTTGGCATTTTCGCACGATCTTACGAGATTGCGAACTTTATGACGTTCTCGGAATCTGCCGAAACCAAATTCTTGGCTCTTTTTGGGACCTCCATACACACACAACATTAATCTTTCCACTTTTTTTGAGAAAATTTTACGTGTTATTTTGGCATTTTCGCACGATCTTACGAGATCGCGAACTTTATGACGTTCTCGGAATCTGCCTAAACCAAATTCTGGGCTCTTTTTGGGATCTCCATACACCCACAACATTAATCTTTCAACTTTTTTTGAGAAAATTTTACGTGTTATTTTGGCATTTTCGCACGATCTTACGAGATTGCGAACGTGTCAACGTTCTCGGAATCTGCGGAAACCAAATTCTGCGCTCTTTTTGGGATCTCCATACACCCACAACATTAATCTTTCAACTTTTTTTGAGAAAATTTTACGTGTTATTATGGCATTTTCGCACGATCTTACGAGATTGCGAACTTTATGTCGTTCTCGGAATCTGCCGAAACCAAATTCTGGGCTCTTTTTGGGACCTCCATACACCCACAACATTAATCTTTCAACTCTTTTTGAGAAAATTTGACGAGTTATTTTGGCATTTTCGCACGATCTTACGAGATTGCGAACTTTGCGACTTTCTCGGAATCTGCCGAAACCAAATTCTTTGCTCTTTTTGGGACCTCTATACACCCACAACATTGATCTTTCAACTTTTTCTGTGAAAATTTGACGTGTTATTTTGGCATTTTCGCACGATCTTACGAGATTGCAAACGTATCAACGTTCCCGGAATCAGCCGAAACCAAATTCTTGGCTCTTTTTGGGACCTCTATACACCCACAACATTGATCTTTCAACTTTTTTTGAGAAAATTTGACGTGTTATTTTGGCATTTTCGAACGTCTTACGAGATTGCGAAAGTATCAACGTTCCCGGAATCAGCCGAAACCAAATTCTTGGCTCTTTTTAGGACCTCCATACACCCACAACATTGATCTTTCAACTTTTTTTGAGAAAATTTGACGTGGTATTTTGGCATTTTCGCACGATATTACGAGATTGCGAACTTTGCGACTTTCTCGGAATCTGCCGAAACCAAATTCTTGGCTCTTTTTGGGACCTCCATAAACCCACAACATTGATCTTTCAACTTTTTTTCAGAAAACTTGAAGTGTTATTTTGGCATTTTCGCACGATCTTACGAGATTGCGAACGTATCAACGTTCCCGGAATCTGCCGAAACCAAATTCTTGGCTCTTTTTGGGACCTCTATACACCCGCAACATTGATCTTTCAACTTTTTTTGAGAAAATTTGACGTGTTATTTTGGCATTTTCGCACGATCTTACGAGATTGCGAACTTTGCGACTTTCTCGGAATCTGCCGAAACCAAATTCTTTGCTCTTTTTGGGACCTCTATACACCCACAACATTGATCTTTCAACTTTTTCTGTGAAAATTTGACGTGTTATTTTGGCATTTTCGCACGATCTTACGAGATTGCAAACGTATCAACGTTCCCGGAATCAGCCGAAACCAAATTCTTGGCTCTTTTTGGGACCTCTATACACCCACAACATTGATCTTTCAACTTTTTTTGAGAAAATTTGACGTGTTATTTTGGCATTTTCGAACGTCTTACGAGATTGCGAAAGTATCAACGTTCCCGGAATCAGCCGAAACCAAATTCTTGGCTCTTTTTAGGACCTCCATACACCCACAACATTGATCTTTCAAGTTTTTTTGAGAAAATTTGAAGTGTTATTTTGGCATTTTCGCACGATCTTACGAGATTGCGAACGTATCGACGTTCCCGGAATCTGCCGAAACCAAATTCTTGGCTATTTTTGGGACCTCCATACACCCACAACATTGATCTTTCAACTTTTTTGTGAAAATTTGACGTGTTATTTTGGCATTTTCGCACGATCTTAAGAGATTGCGAACTTTGCGACGTTTTCGGAATCTGCCGAAACCAAATTCTGGGCTCTTTTTGGGACCTCCATACACCCACAACATTGATCTTTCAACTTTTTTTGAGAAAATTTGACGTGTTATTTTGGCATTTTCGCACGATCTTACGAGATTGCGAACTTTATGACGTTCTCGGAATCTGCCGAAACCAAATTCTTGGCTCTTTTTGGGACCTCCATAAACCCACAACATTAATCTTTCAACTGTTTTTGAGAAAATTTTACGTGTTATTTTGGCATTTTCGCACGATCTTACGAGATCGCGAACTTTATGACGTTCTCGGAATCTGCCGAAACCAAATTCTGGGCTCTTTTTGGGACCTCCATACTTCCACAACATTAGTCTTTCAACTTTTTTTGGGAAAATTTGACGTGTTATTTTGGCATTTTCGCACGATCTTACGAGATTGCGAACTTTATGACGTTCTCGGAATCTGCCGAAACCAAATTCTTGGCTCTTTTTGTGACCTCCATAAACCCACAACATTAATCTTTCAACTTTTTTTGAGAAAATTTTACGTGTTATTTTTTCATTTTCGCACGATCTTACGAGATCACGAACTTTATGACGTTCTCGGAATCTGCCGAAACCAAATTCTGGGCTCTTTTTGGGACCTCCATACACCCACAACATTAATCTTTCAACTTTTTTTGAGAAAATTTTACGTGTTATTTTGGCATTTTCGCACGATCTTACGAGATGGCGAACTTTATGACGTTCTCGGAATCTGCCGAAACCAAATTCTTGGCTCTTTTTGGGACCTCCATACACCCACAACATTAATCTTTCAACTTTTTTTGAGAAAATTTTACGTGTTATTTTGGCATTTTCGCACGATCTTACGAAATCGCGAACTTTATGACGTTCTCGGAATCTGCCGAAACCAAATTCTGGGCTCTTTTTGGGACCTCCATACACCCACAACATTAATCTTTCAACTTTTTTTGAGAAAATTTTACGTGTTATTTTGGCATTTTCGCACGATCTTACGAGATTGCGAACGTATCGACGTTCCCGGAATCTGCCGAAACCAAATTCTTCGCTATTTTTGGGACCTCCATACACCCACAACATTGATCTTTCAACTTTTTTGTGAAAATTTGACGTGTTATTTTGGCATTTTCGCACGATCTTAAGAGATTGCGAACTTTGCGACGTTTTCGGAATCTGCCGAAACCAAATTCTGGGCTCTTTTTGGGACCTCCATACACCCACAACATTGATCTTTCAACTTTTTTTGAGAAAATTTGACGTGTTATTTTGGCATTTTCGCACGATCTTACGAGATTGCGAACTTTATGACGTTCTCGGAATCTGCCGAAACCAAATTCTTGGCTCTTTTTGGGACCTCCATAAACCCACAACATTAATCTTTCAACTGTTTTTGAGAAAATTTTACGTGTTATTTTGGCATTTTCGCACGATCTTACGAGATCGCGAACTTTATGACGTTCTCGGAATCTGCCGAAACCAAATTCTGGGCTCTTTTTGGGACCTCCATACTTCCACAACATTAGTCTTTCAACTTTTTTTGGGAAAATTTGACGTGTTATTTTGGCATTTTCGCACGATCTTACGAGATTGCGAACTTTATGACGTTCTCGGAATCTGCCGAAACCAAATTCTTGGCTCTTTTTGGGACCTCCATACACCCACAACATTAATCTTTCAACTTTTTTTGAGAAAATTTTACGTGTTATTTTGGCATTTTCGCACGATCTTACGAAATCGCGAACTTTATGACGTTCTCGGAATCTGCCGAAACCAAATTCTGGGCTCTTTTTGGGACCTCCATACACCCACAACATTAATCTTTCAACTTTTTTTGAGAAAATTTTACGTGTTATTTTGGCATTTTCGCACGATCTTACGAGATTGCGAACTTTATGACGTTCTCTGATTCTGCCGAAACCAAATTCTTTGCTCTTTTTGGGACCTCCATACACTCACAAAATTAATCTTTCAACTTTTTTTGAGAAAATTTGACGTGTTATTTTGGCATTTTCGCACGATCTTACGAGATCGCGAACATTGCGATGTTCTCGGAATCTGCCGAAACCAAATTCTTGGCTCTTTTTGGGACCTCCATAAACCCACAACATTGATCTTTCAACTTTTTTTCAGAAAATTTGACGTGTTATTTTGGCATTTTCGAACGTCTTACGAGATTGCGAAAGTATCAACGTTCCCGGAATCAGCCGAAACCAAATTCTTGGCTCTTTTTAGGACCTCCATACACCCACAACATTGATCTTTCAACTTTTTTTGAGAAAATTTGAAGTGTTATTTTGGCATTTTCGCACGATCTTACGAGATTGCGAACGTATCGACGTTCCCGGAATCTGCCGAAACCAAATTCTTGGCTATTTTTGGGACCTCCATACACCCACAACATTGATCTTTCAACTTTTTTGTGAAAATTTGACGTGTTATTTTGGCATTTTCGCACGATCTTAAGAGATTGCGAACTTTGCGACGTTTTCGGAATCTGCCGAAACCAAATTCTTGGCTCTTTTTAGGACCTCCATACACCCACAACATTGATCTTTCAACTTTTTTTGAGAAAATTTGAAGTGTTATTTTGGCATTTTCGCACGATCTTACGAGATTGCGAACTTTATGACGTTCTCGGAATCTGCCGAAACCAAATTCTTGGCTCTTTTTGGGACCTCCATAAACCCACAACATTAATCTTTCAACTGTTTTTGAGAAAATTTTACGTGTTATTTTGGCATTTTCGCACGATCTTACGAGATTGCGAACTTTATGACGTTCTCGGAATCTGCCGAAACCAAATTCTTGGCTCTTTTTGGGACCTCCATACACCCACAACATTAATCTTTCAACTTTTTTTGAGAAAATTTTACGTGTTATTTTGGCATTTTCGCACGATCTTACGAAATCGCGAACTTTATGACGTTCTCGGAATCTGCCGAAACCAAATTCTGGGCTCTTTTTGGGACCTCCATACACCCACAACATTAATCTTTCAACTTTTTTTGAGAAAATTTTACATGTTATTTTGGCATTTTCGCACGATCTTACGAGATGCGAACTTTATGACGATCTCTCATTCTGCCGAAACCAAATTCTTAGCTCTTTTTGGGACCTCCATACACTCACAAAATTAATCTTTCAACTTTTTTTGAGAAAATTTGACGTGTTATTTTGGCATTTTCGCACGATCTTACGAGATCGCGAACATTGCGACGTTCTCGGAATCTGCCGAAACCAAATTCTTGGCTCTTTTTGGGACCTCCATAAACCCACAACATTGATCTTTCAACTTTTTTTCAGAAAACTTGAAGTGTTATTTTGGCATTTTCGCACGATCTTACGAGATTGCGAACGTATCAACGTTCCCGGAATCTGCCGAAACCAAATTCTTGGCTCTTTTTGGGACCTCCATACACACACAACAGTAATCTTTCAACTTTTTGTGAGAAAATTTGACGTGTTATTTTGGCATTTTCGCACGATCTTACGAGATTGCGAACGTATCGACGTTCCCGGAATCTGCCGAAACCAAATTCTTGGCTCTTTTTGGGACCTCCATACACCCACAACAATGATCTTTCAACTTTTTTTGTGAAAATTTGACGTGGTATTTTGGCATTTTCGCACGATCTTACGAGATTGCGAACTTTGCGACTTTCTCGGAATCTGCCGAAACCAAATTCTTGGCTCTTTTTGGGACCTCTATACACCCGCAACATTGATCTTTCAACTTTTTTTGAGAAAATTTGACGTGTTATTTTGGCATTTTCGCACGATCTTACGAGATTGCGAACTTTGCGACTTTCTCGGAATCTGCCGAAACCAAATTCTTTGCTCTTTTTGGGACCTCTATACACCCACAACATTGATCTTTCAACTTTTTCTGTGAAAATTTGACGTGGTATTTTTGGCATTTTCGCACGATCTTACGAGATTGCAAACGTATCAACGTTCCCGGAATCAGCCGAAACCAAATTCTTGGCTCTTTTTGGGACCTCTATACACCCACAACATTGATCTTTCAACTTTTTTTGAGAAAATTTGACGTGTTATTTTGGCATTTTCGAACGTCTTACGAGATTGCGAAAGTATCAACGTTCCCGGAATCAGCCGAAACCAAATTCTTGGCTCTTTTTAGGACCTCCATACACCCACAACATTGATCTTTCAACTTTTTTTGAGAAAATTTGACGTGGTATTTTGGCATTTTCGCACGATCTTACGAGATTGCGAACTTTGCGACTTTCTCGGAATCTGCCGAAACCAAATTCTTGGCTCTTTTTGGGACCTCCATAAACCCACAACATTGATCTTTCAACTTTTTTTCAGAAAACTTGAAGTGTTATTTTGGCATTTTCGCACGATCTTACGAGATTGCGAACGTATCAACGTTCCCGGAATCTGCCGAAACCAAATTCTTGGCTCTTTTTGGGACCTCTATACACCCGCAACATTGATCTTTCAACTTTTTTTGAGAAAATTTGACGTGTTATTTTGGCATTTTCGCACGATCTTACGAGATTGCGAACTTTGCGACTTTCTCGGAATCTGCCGAAACCAAATTCTTTGCTCTTTTTGGGACCTCTATACACCCACAACATTGATCTTTCAACTTTTTCTGTGAAAATTTGACGTGTTATTTTGGCATTTTCGCACGATCTTACGAGATTGCAAACGTATCAACGTTCCCGGAATCAGCCGAAACCAAATTCTTGGCTCTTTTTGGGACCTCTATACACCCACAACATTGATCTTTCAACTTTTTTTGAGAAAATTTGACGTGTTATTTTGGCATTTTCGAACGTCTTACGAGATTGCGAAAGTATCAACGTTCCCGGAATCAGCCGAAACCAAATTCTTGGCTCTTTTTAGGACCTCCATACACCCACAACATTGATCTTTCAAGTTTTTTTGAGAAAATTTGAAGTGTTATTTTGGCATTTTCGCACGATCTTACGAGATTGCGAACGTATCGACGTTCCCGGAATCTGCCGAAACCAAATTCTTGGCTATTTTTGGGACCTCCATACACCCACAACATTGATCTTTCAACTTTTTTGTGAAAATTTGACGTGTTATTTTGGCATTTTCGCACGATCTTAAGAGATTGCGAACTTTGCGACGTTTTCGGAATCTGCCGAAACCAAATTCTGGGCTCTTTTTGGGACCTCCATACACCCACAACATTGATCTTTCAACTTTTTTTGAGAAAATTTGACGTGTTATTTTGGCATTTTCGCACGATCTTAAGAGATTGCGAACTTTATGACGTTCTCGGAATCTGCCGAAACCAAATTCTTGGCTCTTTTTGGGACCTCCATAAACCCACAACATTAATCTTTCAACTGTTTTTGAGAAAATTTTACGTGTTATTTTGGCATTTTCGCACGATCTTACGAGATCGCGAACTTTATGACGTTCTCGGAATCTGCCGAAACCAAATTCTGGGCTCTTTTTGGGACCTCCATACTTCCACAACATTAGTCTTTCAACTTTTTTTGGGAAAATTTGACGTGTTATTTTGGCATTTTCGCACGATCTTACGAGATTGCGAACTTTATGACGTTCTCGGAATCTGCCGAAACCAAATTCTTGGCTCTTTTTGTGACCTCCATAAACCCACAACATTAATCTTTCAACTTTTTTTGAGAAAATTTTACGTGTTATTTTTTCATTTTCGCACGATCTTACGAGATCACGAACTTTATGACGTTCTCGGAATCTGCCGAAACCAAATTCTGGGCTCTTTTTGGGACCTCCATACACCCACAACATTAATCTTTCAACTTTTTTTGAGAAAATTTTACGTGTTATTTTGGCATTTTCGCACGATCTTACGAGATTGCGAACTTTATGACGTTCTCGGAATCTGCCGAAACCAAATTCTTGGCTCTTTTTGGGACCTCCATACACCCACAACATTAATCTTTCAACTTTTTTTGAGAAAATTTTACGTGTTATTTTGGCATTTTCGCACGATCTTACGAAATCGTGAACTTTATGACGTTCTCGGAATCTGCCGAAACCAAATTCTGGGCTCTTTTTGGGACCTCCATACACCCACAACATTAATCTTTCAACTTTTTTTGAGAAAATTTTACGTGTTATTTTGGCATTTTCGCACGATCTTACGAGATTGCGAACTTTATGACGTTCTCTGATTCTGCCGAAACCAAATTCTTAGCTCTTTTTGGGACCTCCATACACTCACAAAATTAATCTTTCAACTTTTTTTGAGAAAATTTGACGTGTTATTTTGGCATTTTCGCACGATCTTACGAGATCGCGAACATTGCGACGTTCTCGGAATCTGCCGAAACCAAATTCTTGGCTCTTTTTGGGACCTCCATAAACCCACAACATTGATCTTTCAACTTTTTTTCAGAAAACTTGAAGTGTTATTTTGGCATTTTCGCACGATCTTACGAGATTGCGAACGTATCAACGTTCCCGGAATCTGCCGAAACCAAATTCTTGGCTCTTTTTGGGACCTCCATACACACACAACAGTAATCTTTCAACTTTTTGTGAGAAAATTTGACGTGTTATTTTGGCATTTTCGCACGATCTTACGAGATTGCGAACGTATCGACGTTCCCGGAATCTGCCGAAACCAAATTCTTGGCTCTTTTTGGGACCTCCATACACCCACAACAATGATCTTTCAACTTTTTTTGTGAAAATTTGACGTGGTATTTTGGCATTTTCGCACGAACTTACGAGATTGCGAACTTTGCGACTTTCTCGGAATCTGCCGAAACCAAATTCTTGGCTCTTTTTGGGACCTCTATACACCCGCAACATTGATCTTTCAACTTTTTTTGAGAAAATTTGACGTGTTATTTTGGCATTTTCGCACGATCTTACGAGATTGCGAACTTTGCGACTTTCTCGGAATCTGCCGAAACCAAATTCTGGGCTCTTTTTGGGACCTCCATACACCCACAACATTGATCTTTCAACTTTTTTTGAGAAAATTTGACGTGTTATTTTGGCATTTTCGCACGATCTTACGAGATTGCGAACTTTATGACGTTCTCGGAATCTGCCGAAACCAAATTCTTGGCTCTTTTTGGGACCTCCATAAACCCACAACATTAATCTTTCAACTGTTTTTGAGAAAATTTTACGTGTTATTTTGGCATTTTCGCACGATCTTACGAGATCGCGAACTTTATGACGTTCTCGGAATCTGCCGAAACCAAATTCTGGGCTCTTTTTGGGACCTCCATACTTCCACAACATTAGTCTTTCAACTTTTTTTGGGAAAATTTGACGTGTTATTTTGGCATTTTCGCACGATCTTACGAGATTGCGAACTTTATGACGTTCTCGGAATCTGCCGAAACCAAATTCTTGGCTCTTTTTGGGACCTCCATACACCCACAACATTAATCTTTCAACTTTTTTTGAGAAAATTTTACGTGTTATTTTGGCATTTTCGCACGATCTTACGAAATCGCGAACTTTATGACGTTCTCGGAATCTGCCGAAACCAAATTCTGGGCTCTTTTTGGGACCTCCATACACCCACAACATTAATCTTTCAACTTTTTTTGAGAAAATTTTACGTGTTATTTTGGCATTTTCGCACGATCTTACGAGATTGCGAACTTTATGACGTTCTCTGATTCTGCCGAAACCAAATTCTTTGCTCTTTTTGGGACCTCCATACACTCACAAAATTAATCTTTCAACTTTTTTTGAGAAAATTTGACGTGTTATTTTGGCATTTTCGCACGATCTTACGAGATCGCGAACATTGCGATGTTCTCGGAATCTGCCGAAACCAAATTCTTGGCTCTTTTTGGGACCTCCATAAACCCACAACATTGATCTTTCAACTTTTTTTCAGAAAATTTGACGTGTTATTTTGGCATTTTCGAACGTCTTACGAGATTGCGAAAGTATCAACGTTCCCGGAATCAGCCGAAACCAAATTCTTGGCTCTTTTTAGGACCTCCATACACCCACAACATTGATCTTTCAACTTTTTTTGAGAAAATTTGAAGTGTTATTTTGGCATTTTCGCACGATCTTACGAGATTGCGAACGTATCGACGTTCCCGGAATCTGCCGAAACCAAATTCTTGGCTATTTTTGGGACCTCCATACACCCACAACATTGATCTTTCAACTTTTTTGTGAAAATTTGACGTGTTATTTTGGCATTTTCGCACGATCTTAAGAGATTGCGAACTTTGCGACGTTTTCGGAATCTGCCGAAACCAAATTCTTGGCTCTTTTTAGGACCTCCATACACCCACAACATTGATCTTTCAACTTTTTTTGAGAAAATTTGAAGTGTTATTTTGGCATTTTCGCACGATCTTACGAGATTGCGAACTTTATGACGTTCTCGGAATCTGCCGAAACCAAATTCTTGGCTCTTTTTGGGACCTCCATAAACCCACAACATTAATCTTTCAACTGTTTTTGAGAAAATTTTACGTGTTATTTTGGCATTTTCGCACGATCTTACGAGATTGCGAACTTTGCGACTTTCTCGGAATCTGCCGAAACCAAATTCTTTGCTCTTTTTGGGACCTCTATACACCCACAACATTGATCTTTCAACTTTTTCTGTGAAAATTTGACGTGGTATTTTTGGCATTTTCGCACGATCTTACGAGATTGCAAACGTATCAACGTTCCCGGAATCAGCCGAAACCAAATTCTTGGCTCTTTTTGGGACCTCTATACACCCACAACATTGATCTTTCAACTTTTTTTGAGAAAATTTGACGTGTTATTTTGGCATTTTCGAACGTCTTACGAGATTGCGAAAGTATCAACGTTCCCGGAATCAGCCGAAACCAAATTCTTGGCTCTTTTTAGGACCTCCATACACCCACAACATTGATCTTTCAACTTTTTTTGAGAAAATTTGACGTGGTATTTTGGCATTTTCGCACGATCTTACGAGATTGCGAACTTTGCGACTTTCTCGGAATCTGCCGAAACCAAATTCTTGGCTCTTTTTGGGACCTCCATAAACCCACAACATTGATCTTTCAACTTTTTTTCAGAAAACTTGAAGTGTTATTTTGGCATTTTCGCACGATCTTACGAGATTGCGAACGTATCAACGTTCCCGGAATCTGCCGAAACCAAATTCTTGGCTCTTTTTGGGACCTCTATACACCCGCAACATTGATCTTTCAACTTTTTTTGAGAAAATTTGACGTGTTATTTTGGCATTTTCGCACGATCTTACGAGATTGCGAACTTTGCGACTTTCTCGGAATCTGCCGAAACCAAATTCTTTGCTCTTTTTGGGACCTCTATACACCCACAACATTGATCTTTCAACTTTTTCTGTGAAAATTTGACGTGTTATTTTGGCATTTTCGCACGATCTTACGAGATTGCAAACGTATCAACGTTCCCGGAATCAGCCGAAACCAAATTCTTGGCTCTTTTTGGGACCTCTATACACCCACAACATTGATCTTTCAACTTTTTTTGAGAAAATTTGACGTGTTATTTTGGCATTTTCGAACGTCTTACGAGATTGCGAAAGTATCAACGTTCCCGGAATCAGCCGAAACCAAATTCTTGGCTCTTTTTAGGACCTCCATACACCCACAACATTGATCTTTCAACTTTTTTTGAGAAAATTTGAAGTGTTATTTTGGCATTTTCGCACGATCTTACGAGATTGCGAACGTATCGACGTTCCCGGAATCTGCCGAAACCAAATTCTTGGCTATTTTTGGGACCTCCATACACCCACAACATTGATCTTTCAACTTTTTTGTGAAAATTTGACGTGTTATTTTGGCATTTTCGCACGATCTTAAGAGATTGCGAACTTTGCGACGTTTTCGGAATCTGCCGAAACCAAATTCTGGGCTCTTTTTGGGACCTCCATACACCCACAACATTGATCTTTCAACTTTTTTTGAGAAAATTTGACGTGTTATTTTGGCATTTTCGCACGATCTTAAGAGATTGCGAACTTTATGACGTTCTCGGAATCTGCCGAAACCAAATTCTTGGCTCTTTTTGGGACCTCCATAAACCCACAACATTAATCTTTCAACTGTTTTTGAGAAAATTTTACGTGTTATTTTGGCATTTTCGCACGATCTTACGAGATCGCGAACTTTATGACGTTCTCGGAATCTGCCGAAACCAAATTCTGGGCTCTTTTTGGGACCTCCATACTTCCACAACATTAGTCTTTCAACTTTTTTTGGGAAAATTTGACCTGTTATTTTGGCATTTTCGCACGATCTTACGAGATTGCGAACTTTATGACGTTCTCGGAATCTGCCGAAACCAAATTCTTGGCTCTTTTTCTGACCTCCATAAACCCACAACATTAATCTTTCAACTTTTTTTGAGAAAATTTTACGTGTTATTTTTTCATTTTCGCACGATCTTACGAGATCACGAACTTTATGACGTTCTCGGAATCTGCCGAAACCAAATTCTGGGCTCTTTTTGGGACCTCCATACACCCACAACATTAATCTTTCAACTTTTTTTGAGAAAATTTTACGTGTTATTTTGGCATTTTCGCACGATCTTACGAGATTGCGAACTTTATGACGTTCTCGGAATCTGCCGAAACCAAATTCTTGGCTCTTTTTGGGACCTCCATACACCCACAACATTAATCTTTCAACTTTTTTTGAGAAAATTTTACGTGTTATTTTGGCATTTTCGCACGATCTTACGAAATCGCGAACTTTATGACGTTCTCGGAATCTGCCGAAACCAAATTCTGGGCTCTTTTTGGGACCTCCATACTTCCACAACATTAGTCTTTCAACTTTTTTTGGGAAAATTTGACGTGTTATTTTGGCATTTTCGCACGATCTTACGAGATTGCGAACTTTATGACGTTCTCGGAATCTGCCGAAACCAAATTCTTGGCTCTTTTTGGGACCTCCATACACCCACAACATTAATCTTTCAACTTTTTTTGAGAAAATTTTACGTGTTATTTTGGCATTTTCGCACGATCTTACGAAATCGCGAACTTTATGACGTTCTCGGAATCTGCCGAAACCAAATTCTGGGCTCTTTTTGGGACCTCCATACACCCACAACATTAATCTTTCAACTTTTTTTGAGAAAATTTTACGTGTTATTTTGGCATTTTCGCACGATCTTACGAGATTGCGAACTTTATGACGTTCTCTGATTCTGCCGAAACCAAATTCTTTGCTCTTTTTGGGACCTCCATACACTCACAAAATTAATCTTTCAACTTTTTTTGAGAAAATTTGACGTGTTATTTTGGCATTTTCGCACGATCTTACGAGATCGCGAACATTGCGATGTTCTCGGAATCTGCCGAAACCAAATTCTTGGCTCTTTTTGGGACCTCCATAAACCCACAACATTGATCTTTCAACTTTTTTTCAGAAAATTTGACGTGTTATTTTGGCATTTTCGAACGTCTTACGAGATTGCGAAAGTATCAACGTTCCCGGAATCAGCCGAAACCAAATTCTTGGCTCTTTTTAGGACCTCCATACACCCACAACATTGATCTTTCAACTTTTTTTGAGAAAATTTGAAGTGTTATTTTGGCATTTTCGCACGATCTTACGAGATTGCGAACGTATCGACGTTCCCGGAATCTGCCGAAACCAAATTCTTGGCTATTTTTGGGACCTCCATACACCCACAACATTGATCTTTCAACTTTTTTGTGAAAATTTGACGTGTTATTTTGGCATTTTCGCACGATCTTAAGAGATTGCGAACTTTGCGACGTTTTCGGAATCTGCCGAAACCAAATTCTTGGCTCTTTTTAGGACCTCCATACACCCACAACATTGATCTTTCAACTTTTTTTGAGAAAATTTGAAGTGTTATTTTGGCATTTTCGCACGATCTTACGAGATTGCGAACTTTATGACGTTCTCGGAATCTGCCGAAACCAAATTCTTGGCTCTTTTTGGGACCTCCATAAACCCACAACATTAATCTTTCAACTGTTTTTGAGAAAATTTTACGTGTTATTTTGGCATTTTCGCACGATCTTACGAGATTGCGAACTTTGCGACTTTCTCGGAATCTGCCGAAACCAAATTCTTTGCTCTTTTTGGGACCTCTATACACCCACAACATTGATCTTTCAACTTTTTCTGTGAAAATTTGACGTGGTATTTTTGGCATTTTCGCACGATCTTACGAGATTGCAAACGTATCAACGTTCCCGGAATCAGCCGAAACCAAATTCTTGGCTCTTTTTGGGACCTCTATACACCCACAACATTGATCTTTCAACTTTTTTTGAGAAAATTTGACGTGTTATTTTGGCATTTTCGAACGTCTTACGAGATTGCGAAAGTATCAACGTTCCCGGAATCAGCCGAAACCAAATTCTTGGCTCTTTTTAGGACCTCCATACACCCACAACATTGATCTTTCAACTTTTTTTGAGAAAATTTGACGTGGTATTTTGGCATTTTCGCACGATCTTACGAGATTGCGAACTTTGCGACTTTCTCGGAATCTGCCGAAACCAAATTCTTGGCTCTTTTTGGGACCTCCATAAACCCACAACATTGATCTTTCAACTTTTTTTCAGAAAACTTGAAGTGTTATTTTGGCATTTTCGCACGATCTTACGAGATTGCGAACGTATCAACGTTCCCGGAATCTGCCGAAACCAAATTCTTGGCTCTTTTTGGGACCTCTATACACCCGCAACATTGATCTTTCAACTTTTTTTGAGAAAATTTGACGTGTTATTTTGGCATTTTCGCACGATCTTACGAGATTGCGAACTTTGCGACTTTCTCGGAATCTGCCGAAACCAAATTCTTTGCTCTTTTTGGGACCTCTATACACCCACAACATTGATCTTTCAACTTTTTCTGTGAAAATTTGACGTGTTATTTTGGCATTTTCGCACGATCTTACGAGATTGCAAACGTATCAACGTTCCCGGAATCAGCCGAAACCAAATTCTTGGCTCTTTTTGGGACCTCTATACACCCACAACATTGATCTTTCAACTTTTTTTGAGAAAATTTGACGTGTTATTTTGGCATTTTCGAACGTCTTACGAGATTGCGAAAGTATCAACGTTCCCGGAATCAGCCGAAACCAAATTCTTGGCTCTTTTTAGGACCTCCATACACCCACAACATTGATCTTTCAACTTTTTTTGAGAAAATTTGAAGTGTTATTTTGGCATTTTCGCACGATCTTACGAGATTGCGAACGTATCGACGTTCCCGGAATCTGCCGAAACCAAATTCTTGGCTATTTTTGGGACCTCCATACACCCACAACATTGATCTTTCAACTTTTTTGTGAAAATTTGACGTGTTATTTTGGCATTTTCGCACGATCTTAAGAGATTGCGAACTTTGCGACGTTTTCGGAATCTGCCGAAACCAAATTCTGGGCTCTTTTTGGGACCTCCATACACCCACAACATTGATCTTTCAACTTTTTTTGAGAAAATTTGACGTGTTATTTTGGCATTTTCGCACGATCTTAAGAGATTGCGAACTTTATGACGTTCTCGGAATCTGCCGAAACCAAATTCTTGGCTCTTTTTGGGACCTCCATAAACCCACAACATTAATCTTTCAACTGTTTTTGAGAAAATTTTACGTGTTATTTTGGCATTTTCGCACGATCTTACGAGATCGCGAACTTTATGACGTTCTCGGAATCTGCCGAAACCAAATTCTGGGCTCTTTTTGGGACCTCCATACTTCCACAACATTAGTCTTTCAACTTTTTTTGGGAAAATTTGACCTGTTATTTTGGCATTTTCGCACGATCTTACGAGATTGCGAACTTTATGACGTTCTCGGAATCTGCCGAAACCAAATTCTTGGCTCTTTTTCTGACCTCCATAAACCCACAACATTAATCTTTCAACTTTTTTTGAGAAAATTTTACGTGTTATTTTTTCATTTTCGCACGATCTTACGAGATCACGAACTTTATGACGTTCTCGGAATCTGCCGAAACCAAATTCTGGGCTCTTTTTGGGACCTCCATACACCCACAACATTAATCTTTCAACTTTTTTTGAGAAAATTTTACGTGTTATTTTGGCATTTTCGCACGATCTTACGAGATTGCGAACTTTATGACGTTCTCGGAATCTGCCGAAACCAAATTCTTGGCTCTTTTTGGGACCTCCATACACCCACAACATTAATCTTTCAACTTTTTTTGAGAAAATTTTACGTGTTATTTTGGCATTTTCGCACGATCTTACGAAATCGTGAACTTTATGACGTTCTCGGAATCTGCCGAAACCAAATTCTGGGCTCTTTTTGGGACCTCCATACACCCACAACATTAATCTTTCAACTTTTTTTGAGAAAATTTTACGTGTTATTTTGGCATTTTCGCACGATCTTACGAGATTGCGAACTTTATGACGTTCTCTGATTCTGCCGAAACCAAATTCTTAGCTCTTTTTGGGACCTCCATACACTCACAAAATTAATCTTTCAACTTTTTTTGAGAAAATTTGACGTGTTATTTTGGCATTTTCGCACGATCTTACGAGATCGCGAACATTGCGACGTTCTCGGAATCAGCCGAAACCAAATTCTTGGCTCTTTTTGGGACCTCCATAAACCCACAACATTGATCTTTCAACTTTTTTTCAGAAAACTTGAAGTGTTATTTTGGCATTTTCGCACGATCTTACGAGATTGCGAACGTATCAACGTTCCCGGAATCTGCCGAAACCAAATTCTTGGCTCTTTTTGGGACCTCCATACACACACAACAGTAATCTTTCAACTTTTTGTGAGAAAATTTGACGTGTTATTTTGGCATTTTCGCACGATCTTACGAGATTGCGAACGTATCGACGTTCCCGGAATCTGCCGAAACCAAATTCTTGGCTCTTTTTGGGACCTCCATACACCCACAACAATGATCTTTCAACTTTTTTTGTGAAAATTTGACGTGGTATTTTGGCATTTTCGCACGAACTTACGAGATTGCGAACTTTGCGACTTTCTCGGAATCTGCCGAAACCAAATTCTTGGCTCTTTTTGGGACCTCTATACACCCGCAACATTGATCTTTCAACTTTTTTTGAGAAAATTTGACGTGTTATTTTGGCATTTTCGCACGATCTTACGAGATTGCGAACTTTGCGACTTTCTCGGAATCTGCCGAAACCAAATTCTTTGCTCTTTTTGGGACCTCTATACACCCACAACATTGATCTTTCAACTTTTTCTGTGAAAATTTGACGTGTTATTTTGGCATTTTCGCACGATCTTACGAGATTGCAAACGTATCAACGTTCCCGGAATCAGCCGAAACCAAATTCTTGGCTCTTTTTGGGACCTCTATACACCCACAACATTGATCTTTCAACTTTTTTTGAGAAAATTTGACGTGTTATTTTGGCATTTTCGAACGTCTTACGAGATTGCAAAAGTATCAACGTTCCCGGAATCAGCCGAAACCAAATTCTTGGCTCTTTTTAGGACCTCCATACACCCACAACATTGATCTTTCAACTTTTTTTGAGAAAATTTGAAGTGTTATTTTGGCATTTTCGCACGATCTTACGAGATTGCGAACGTATCGACGTTCCCGGAATCTGCCGAAACCAAATTCTTGGCTATTTTTGGGACCTCCATACACCCACAACATTGATCTTTCAACTTTTTTGTGAAAATTTGACGTGTTATTTTGGCATTTTCGCACGATCTTAAGAGATTGCGAACTTTGCGACGTTTTCGGAATCTGCCGAAACCAAATTCTGGGCTCTTTTTGGGACCTCCATACACCCACAACATTGATCTTTCAACTTTTTTTGAGAAAATTTGACGTGTTATTTTGGCATTTTCGCACGATCTTAAGAGATTGCGAACTTTATGACGTTCTCGGAATCTGCCGAAACCAAATTCTTGGCTCTTTTTGGGACCTCCATAAACCCACAACATTAATCTTTCAACTGTTTTTGAGAAAATTTTACGTGTTATTTTGGCATTTTCGCACGATCTTACGAGATCGCGAACTTTATGACGTTCTCGGAATCTGCCGAAACCAAATTCTGGGCTCTTTTTGGGACCTCCATACTTCCACAACATTAGTCTTTCAACTTTTTTTGGGAAAATTTGACGTGTTATTTTGGCATTTTCGCACGATCTTACGAGATTGCGAACTTTATGACGTTCTCGGAATCTGCCGAAACCAAATTCTTGGCTCTTTTTGTGACCTCCATAAACCCACAACATTAATCTTTCAACTTTTTTTGAGAAAATTTTACGTGTTATTTTTTCATTTTCGCACGATCTTACGAGATCACGAACTTTATGACGTTCTCGGAATCTGCCGAAACCAAATTCTGGGCTCTTTTTGGGACCTCCATACACCCACAACATTAATCTTTCAACTTTTTTTGAGAAAATTTTACGTGTTATTTTGGCATTTTCGCACGATCTTACGAGATTGCGAACTTTATGACGTTCTCGGAATCTGCCGAAACCAAATTCTTGGCTCTTTTTGGGACCTCCATACACCCACAACATTAATCTTTCAACTTTTTTTGAGAAAATTTTACGTGTTATTTTGGCATTTTCGCACGATCTTACGAAATCGTGAACTTTATGACGTTCTCGGAATCTGCCGAAACCAAATTCTGGGCTCTTTTTGGGACCTCCATACACCCACAACATTAATCTTTCAACTTTTTTTGAGAAAATTTTACGTGTTATTTTGGCATTTTCGCACGATCTTACGAGATTGCGAACTTTATGACGTTCTCTGATTCTGCCGAAACCAAATTCTTAGCTCTTTTTGGGACCTCCATACACTCACAAAATTAATCTTTCAACTTTTTTTGAGAAAATTTGACGTGTTATTTTGGCATTTTCGCACGATCTTACGAGATCGCGAACATTGCGACGTTCTCGGAATCTGCCGAAACCAAATTCTTGGCTCTTTTTGGGACCTCCATAAACCCACAACATTGATCTTTCAACTTTTTTTCAGAAAACTTGAAGTGTTATTTTGGCATTTTCGCACGATCTTACGAGATTGCGAACGTATCAACGTTCCCGGAATCTGCCGAAACCAAATTCTTGGCTCTTTTTGGGACCTCCATACACACACAACAGTAATCTTTCAACTTTTTGTGAGAAAATTTGACGTGTTATTTTGGCATTTTCGCACGATCTTACGAGATTGCGAACGTATCGACGTTCCCGGAATCTGCCGAAACCAAATTCTTGGCTCTTTTTGGGACCTCCATACACCCACAACAATGATCTTTCAACTTTTTTTGTGAAAATTTGACGTGGTATTTTGGCATTTTCGCACGAACTTACGAGATTGCGAACTTTGCGACTTTCTCGGAATCTGCCGAAACCAAATTCTTGGCTCTTTTTGGGACCTCTATACACCCGCAACATTGATCTTTCAACTTTTTTTGAGAAAATTTGACGTGTTATTTTGGCATTTTCGCACGATCTTACGAGATTGCGAACTTTGCGACTTTCTCGGAATCTGCCGAAACCAAATTCTTTGCTCTTTTTGGGACCTCTATACACCCACAACATTGATCTTTCAACTTTTTCTGTGAAAATTTGACGTGTTATTTTGGCATTTTCGCACGATCTTACGAGATTGCAAACGTATCAACGTTCCCGGAATCAGCCGAAACCAAATTCTTGGCTCTTTTTGGGACCTCTATACACCCACAACATTGATCTTTCAACTTTTTTTGAGAAAATTTGACGTGTTATTTTGGCATTTTCGAACGTCTTACGAGATTGCGAAAGTATCAACGTTCCCGGAATCAGCCGAAACCAAATTCTTCGCTCTTTTTAGGACCTCCATACACCCACAACATTGATCTTTCAACTTTTTTTGAGAAAATTTGAAGTGTTATTTTGGCATTTTCGCACGATCTTACGAGATTGCGAACGTATCGACGTTCCCGGAATCTGCCGAAACCAAATTCTTGGCTATTTTTGGGACCTCCATACACCCACAACATTGATCTTTCAACTTTTTTGTGAAAATTTGACGTGTTATTTTGGCATTTCCGCACGATCTTAAGAGATTGCGAACTTTGCGACGTTTTCGGAATCTGCCGAAACCAAATTCTGGGCTCTTTTTGGGACCTCCATACACCCACAACATTGATCTTTCAACTTTTTTTGAGAAAATTTGACGTGTTATTTTGGCATTTTCGCACGATCTTACGAGATTGCGAACTTTATGACGTTCTCGGAATCTGCCGAAACCAAATTCTTGGCTCTTTTTGGGACCTCCATAAACCCACAACATTAATCTTTCAACTGTTTTTGAGAAAATTTTACGTGTTATTTTGGCATTTTCGCACGATCTTACGAGATCGCGAACTTTATGACGTTCTCGGAATCTGCCGAAACAAAATTCTGGGCTCTTTTTGGGACCTCCATACTTCCACAACATTAGTCTTTCAACTTTTTTTGGGAAAATTTGACGTGTTATTTTGGCATTTTCGCACGATCTTACGAGATTGCGAACTTTATGACGTTCTCGGAATCTGCCGAAACCAAATTCTTGGCTCTTTTTGGGACCTCCATACACCCACAACATTAATCTTTCAACTATTTTTGAGAAAATTTTACGTGTTATTTTGGCATTTTCGCACGATCTTACGAAATCGCGAACTTTATGACGTTCTCGGAATCTGCCGAAACCAAATTCTGGGCTCTTTTTGGGACCTCCATACACCCACAACATTAATCTTTCAACTTTTTTTGAGAAAATTTTACGTGTTATTTTGGCATTTTCGCACGATCTTACGAGATTGCGAACTTTATGACGTTCTCTGATTCTGCCGAAACCAAATTCTTAGCTCTTTTTGGGACCTCCATACACTAACAAAATTAATCTTTCAACTTTTTTTGAGAAAATTTGACGTGTTATTTTGGCATTTTCGCACGATCTTACGAGATCGCGAACATTGCGATGTTCTCGGAATCTGCCGAAACCAAATTCTTGGCTCTTTTTGGGACCTCCATAAACCCACAACATTGATCTTTCAACTTTTTTTCAGAAAATTTGACGTGTTATTTTGGCATTTTCGAACGTCTTACGAGATTGCGAAAGTATCAACGTTCCCGGAATCAGCCGAAACCAAATTCTTGGCTCTTTTTAGGACCTCCATACACCCACAACCTTGATCTTTCAACTTTTTTTGAGAAAATTTGAAGTGTTATTTTGGCATTTTCGCACGATCTTACGAGATTGCGAACGTATCGACGTTCCCGGAATCTGCCGAAACCAAATTCTTGGCTATTTTTGGGACCTCCATACACCCACAACATTGATCTTTCAACTTTTTTGTGAAAATTTGACGTGTTATTTTGGCATTTTCGCACGATCTTAAGAGATTGCGAACTTTGCGACGTTTTCGGAATCTGCCGAAACCAAATTCTTGGCTCTTTTTGGGACCTCCATACACCCACAACATTGATCTTTCAACTTTTTTTGAGAAAATTTGAAGTGTTATTTTGGCATTTTCGCACGATCTTACGAGATTGCGAACTTTATGACGTTCTCGGAATCTGCCGAAACCAAATTCTTGGCTCTTTTTGGGACCTCCATAAACCCACAACATTAATCTTTCAACTGTTTTTGAGAAAATTTGACGTGTTATTTTGGCATTTTCGCACGATCTTACGAGATTGCGAACTTTATGACGTTCTCGGAATCTGCCGAAACCAAATTCTTGGCTCTTTTTGGGACCTCCATACACCCACAACATTAATCTTTCAACTTTTTTTGAGAAAATTTTACGTGTTATTTTGGCATTTTCGCACGATCTTACGAAATCGCGAACTTTATGACGTTCTCGGAATCTGCCGAAACCAAATTCTGGGCTCTTTTTGGGACCTCCATACACCCACAACATTAATCTTTCAACTTTTTTTGAGAAAATTTTACGTGTTATTTTGGCATTTTCGCACGATCTTACGAGATGCGAACTTTATGACGTTCTCTGATTCTGCCGAAACCAAATTCTTAGCTCTTTTTGGGACCTCCATACACTCACAAAATTAATCTTTCAACTTTTTTTGAGAAAATTTGACGTGTTATTTTGGCATTTTCGCACGATCTTACGAGATCGCGAACATTGCGACGTTCTCGGAATCTGCCGAAACCAAATTCTTGGCTCTTTTTGGGACCTCCATAAACCCACAACATTGATCTTTCAACTTTTTTTCAGAAAACTTGAAGTGTTATTTTGGCATTTTCGCACGATCTTACGAGATTGCGAACGTATCAACGTTCCCGGAATCTGCCGAAACCAAATTCTTGGCTCTTTTTGGGACCTCCATACACACACAACAGTAATCTTTCAACTTTTTGTGAGAAAATTTGACGTGTTATTTTGGCATTTTCGCACGATCTTACGAGATTGCGAACGTATCGACGTTCCCGGAATCTGCCGAAACCAAATTCTTGGCTCTTTTTGGGACCTCCATACACCCACAACATTGATCTTTCAACTTTTTTTGTGAAAATTTGACGTGGTATTTTGGCATTTTCGCACGATCTTACGAGATTGCGAACTTTGCGACTTTCTCGGAATCTGCCGAAACCAAATTCTTGGCTCTTTTTGGGACCTCTATACACCCGCAACATTGATCTTTCAACTTTTTTTGAGAAAATTTGACGTGTTATTTTGGCATTTTCGCACGATCTTACGAGATTGCGAACTTTGCGACTTTCTCGGAATCTGCCGAAACCAAATTCTTTGCTCTTTTTGGGACCTCTATACACCCACAACATTGATCTTTCAACTTTTTCTGTGAAAATTTGACGTGGTATTTTTGGCATTTTCGCACGATCTTACGAGATTGCAAACGTATCAACGTTCCCGGAATCAGCCGAAACCAAACTCTTGGCTCTTTTTGGGACCTCTATACACCCAAAACATTGATCTTTCAACTTTTTTAGAGAAAATTTGACGTGTTATTTTGGCATTTTCGAACGTCTTACGAGATTGCGAAAGTATCAACGTTCCCGGAATCAGCCGAAACCAAATTATTGGCTCTTTTTAGGACCTCCATACACCCACAACATTGATCTTTCAACTTTTTTTGAGAAAATTTGACGTGGTATTTTGGCATTTTCGCACGATCTTACGAGATTGCGAACTTTGCGACTTTCTCGGAATCTGCCGAAACCAAATTCTTGGCTCTTTTTGGGACCTCCATAAACCCACAACATTGATCTTTCAACTTTTTTTCAGAAAACTTGAAGTGTTATTTTGGCATTTTCGCACGATCTTACGAGATTGCGAACGTATCAACGTTCCCGGAATCTGCCGAAACCAAATTCTTGGCTCTTTTTGGGACCTCTATACACCCGCAACATTGATCTTTCAACTTTTTTTGAGAAAATTTGACGTGTTATTTTGGCATTTTCGCACGATCTTACGAGATTGCGAACTTTGCGACTTTCTCGGAATCTGCCGAAACCAAATTCTTTGCTCTTTTTGGGACCTCTATACACCCACAACATTGATCTTTCAACTTTTTCTGTGAAAATTTGACGTGTTATTTTGGCATTTTCGCACGATCTTACGAGATTGCAAACGTATCAACGTTCCCGTAATCAGCCGAAACCAAATTCTTGGCTCTTTTTGGGACCTCTATACACCCACAACATTGATCTTTCAACTTTTTTTGAGAAAATTTGACGTGTTATTTTGGCATTTTCGAACGTCTTACGAGATTGCGAAAGTATCAACGTTCCCGGAATCAGCCGAAACCAAATTCTTGGCTCTTTTTAGGACCTCCATACACCCACAACATTGATCTTTCAACTTTTTTTGAGAAAATTTGAAGTGTTATTTTGGCATTTTCGCACGATCTTACGAGATTGCGAACGTATCGACGTTCCCGGAATCTGCCGAAACCAAATTCTTGGCTATTTTTGGGACCTCCATACACCCACAACATTGATCTTTCAACTTTTTTGTGAAAATTTGACATGTTATTTTGGCATTTTCGCACGATCTTAAGAGATTGCGAACTTTGCGACGTTTTCGGAATCTGCCGAAACCAAATTCTTGGCTCTTTTTGGGACCTCCATAAACCCACAACAATGATCTTTCAACTTTTTTTCAGAAAATTTGAAGTGTTATTTTGGCATTTTCGCACGATCTTACTAGATTGCGAACTTTATGACGTTCTCGGAATCTGCCGAAACCAAATTCTTGGCTCTTTTTGGGACCTCCATACACCCACAACATTAATCTTTCAACTTTTTTTCAGAAAACTTGAAGTGTTATTTTGGCATTTTCGCACGATCTTACGAGATTGCGAACGTATCAACGTTCCCGGAATCTGCCGAAACCAAATTCTTGGCTCTTTTTGGGACCTCCATACACACACAACAGTAATCTTTCAACTTTTTGTGAGAAAATTTGACGTGTTATTTTGGCATTTTCGCACGATCTTACGAGATTGCGAACGTATCGACGTTCCCGGAATCTGCCGAAACCAAATTCTTGGCTCTTTTTGGGACCTCCATACACCCACAACAATGATCTTTCAACTTTTTTTGTGAAAATTTGACGTGGTATTTTGGCATTTTCGCACGAACTTACGAGATTGCGAACTTTGCGACTTTCTCGGAATCTGCCGAAACCAAATTCTTGGCTCTTTTTGGGACCTCTATACACCCGCAACATTGATCTTTCAACTTTTTTTGAGAAAATTTGACGTGTTATTTTGGCATTTTCGCACGATCTTACGAGATTGCGAACTTTGCGACTTTCTCGGAATCTGCCGAAACCAAATTCTTTGCTCTTTTTGGGACCTCTATACACCCACAACATTGATCTTTCAACTTTTTCTGTGAAAATTTGACGTGTTATTTTGGCATTTTCGCACGATCTTACGAGATTGCAAACGTATCAACGTTCCCGGAATCAGCCGAAACCAAATTCTTGGCTCTTTTTGGGACCTCTATACACCCACAACATTGATCTTTCAACTTTTTTTGAGAAAATTTGACGTGTTATTTTGGCATTTTCGAACGTCTTACGAGATTGCGAAAGTATCAACGTTCCCGGAATCAGCCGAAACCAAATTCTTGGCTCTTTTTAGGACCTCCATACACCCACAACATTGATCTTTCAACTTTTTTTGAGAAAATTTGAAGTGTTATTTTGGCATTTTCGCACGATCTTACGAGATTGCGAACGTATCGACGTTCCCGGAATCTGCCGAAACCAAATTCTTGGCTATTTTTGGGACCTCCATACACCCACAACATTGATCTTTCAACTTTTTTGTGAAAATTTGACGTGTTATTTTGGCATTTTCGCACGATCTTAAGAGATTGCGAACTTTGCGACGTTTTCGGAATCTGCCGAAACCAAATTCTGGGCTCTTTTTGGGACCTCCATACACCCACAACATTGATCTTTCAACTTTTTTTGAGAAAATTTGACGTGTTATTTTGGCATTTTCGCACGATCTTAAGAGATTGCGAACTTTATGACGTTCTCGGAATCTGCCGAAACCAAATTCTTGGCTCTTTTTGGGACCTCCATAAACCCACAACATTAATCTTTCAACTGTTTTTGAGAAAATTTTACGTGTTATTTTGGCATTTTCGCACGATCTTACGAGATCGCGAACTTTATGACGTTCTCGGAATCTGCCGAAACCAAATTCTGGGCTCTTTTTGGGACCTCCATACTTCCACAACATTAGTCTTTCAACTTTTTTTGGGAAAATTTGACGTGTTATTTTGGCATTTTCGCACGATCTTACGAGATTGCGAACTTTATGACGTTCTCGGAATCTGCCGAAACCAAATTCTTGGCTCTTTTTGTGACCTCCATAAACCCACAACATTAATCTTTCAACTTTTTTTGAGAAAATTTTACGTGTTATTTTTTCATTTTCGCACGATCTTACGAGATCACGAACTTTATGACGTTCTCGGAATCTGCCGAAACCAAATTCTGGGCTCTTTTTGGGACCTCCATACACCCACAACATTAATCTTTCAACTTTTTTTGAGAAAATTTTACGTGTTATTTTGGCATTTTCGCACGATCTTACGAGATTGCGAACTTTATGACGTTCTCGGAATCTGCCGAAACCAAATTCTTGGCTCTTTTTGGGACCTCCATACACCCACAACATTAATCTTTCAACTTTTTTTGAGAAAATTTTACGTGTTATTTTGGCATTTTCGCACGATCTTACGAAATCGTGAACTTTATGACGTTCTCGGAATCTGCCGAAACCAAATTCTGGGCTCATTTTGGGACCTCCATACACCCACAACATTAATCTTTCAACTTTTTTTGAGAAAATTTTACGTGTTATTTTGGCATTTTCGCACGATCTTACGAGATTGCGAACTTTATGACGTTCTCTGATTCTGCCGAAACCAAATTCTTAGCTCTTTTTGGGACCTCCATACACTCACAAAATTAATCTTTCAACTTTTTTTGAGAAAATTTGACGTGTTATTTTGGCATTTTCGCACGATCTTACGAGATCGCGAACATTGCGACGTTCTCGGAATCTGCCGAAACCAAATTCTTGGCTCTTTTTGGGACCTCCATAAACCCACAACATTGATCTTTCAACTTTTTTTCAGAAAACTTGAAGTGTTATTTTGGCATTTTCGCACGATCTTACGAGATTGCGAACGTATCAACGTTCCCGGAATCTGCCGAAACCAAATTCTTGGCTCTTTTTGGGACCTCCATACACACACAACAGTAATCTTTCAACTTTTTGTGAGAAAATTTGACGTGTTATTTTGGCATTTTCGCACGATCTTACGAGATTGCGAACGTATCGACGTTCCCGGAATCTGCCGAAACCAAATTCTTGGCTCTTTTTGGGACCTCCATACACCCACAACAATGATCTTTCAACTTTTTTTGTGAAAATTTGACGTTGTATTTTGGCATTTTCGCACGAACTTACGAGATTGCGAACTTTGCGACTTTCTCGGAATCTGCCGAAACCAAATTCTTGGCTCTTTTTGGGACCTCTATACACCCGCAACATTGATCTTTCAACTTTTTTTGAGAAAATTTGACGTGTTATTTTGGCATTTTCGCACGATCTTACGAGATTGCGAACTTTGCGACTTTCTCGGAATCTGCCGAAACCAAATTCTTTGCTCTTTTTGGGACCTCTATACACCCACAACATTGATCTTTCAACTTTTTCTGTGAAAATTTGACGTGTTATTTTGGCATTTTCGCACGATCTTACGAGATTGCAAACGTATCAACGTTCCCGGAATCAGCCGAAACCAAATTCTTGGCTCTTTTTGGGACCTCTATACACCCACAACATTGATCTTTCAACTTTTTTTGAGAAAATTTGACGTGTTATTTTGGCATTTTCGAACGTCTTACGAGATTGCGAAAGTATCAACGTTCCCGGAATCAGCCGAAACCAAATTCTTGGCTCTTTTTAGGACCTCCATACACCCACAACATTGATCTTTCAACTTTTTTTGAGAAAATTTGAAGTGTTATTTTGGCATTTTCGCACGATCTTACGAGATTGCGAACGTATCGACGTTCCCGGAATCTGCCGAGACCAAATTCTTGGCTATTTTTGGGACCTCCATACACCCACAACATTGATCTTTCAACTTTTTTGTGAAAATTTGACGTGTTATTTTGGCATTTTCGCACGATCTTAAGAGATTGCGAACTTTGCGACGTTTTCGGAATCTGCCGAAACCAAATTCTGGGCTCTTTTTGGGACCTCCATACACCCACAACATTGATCTTTCAACTTTTTTTGAGAAAATTTGACGTGTTATTTTGGCATTTTCGCACGATCTTAAGAGATTGCGAACTTTATGACGTTCTCGGAATCTGCCGAAACCAAATTCTTGGCTCTTTTTGGGACCTCCATAAACCCACAACATTAATCTTTCAACTGTTTTTGAGAAAATTTTACGTGTTATTTTGGCATTTTCGCACGATCTTACGAGATCGCGAACTTTATGACGTTCTCGGAATCTGCCGAAACCAAATTCTGGGCTCTTTTTGGGACCTCCATACTTCCACAACATTAGTCTTTCAACTTTTTTTGGGAAAATTTGACGTGTTATTTTGGCATTTTCGCACGATCTTACGAGATTGCGAACTTTATGACGTTCTCGGAATCTGCCGAAACCAAATTCTTGGCTCTTTTTGTGACCTCCATAAACCCACAACATTAATCTTTCAACTTTTTTTGAGAAAATTTTACGTGTTATTTTTTCATTTTCGCACGATCTTACGAGATCACGAACTTTATGACGTTCTCGGAATCTGCCGAAACCAAATTCTGGGCTCTTTTTGGGACCTCCATACACCCACAACATTAATCTTTCAACTTTTTTTGAGAAAATTTTACGTGTTATTTTGGCATTTTCGCACGATCTTACGAGATTGCGAACTTTATGACGTTCTCGGAATCTGCCGAAACCAAATTCTTGGCTCTTTTTGGGACCTCCATACACCCACAACATTAATCTTTCAACTTTTTTTGAGAAAATTTTACGTGTTATTTTGGCATTTTCGCACGATCTTACGAAATCGTGAACTTTATGACGTTCTCGGAATCTGCCGAAACCAAATTCTGGGCTCTTTTTGGGACCTCCATACACCCACAACATTAATCTTTCAACTTTTTTTGAGAAAATTTTACGTGTTATTTTGGCATTTTCGCACGATCTTACGAGATTGCGAACTTTATGACGTTCTCTGATTCTGCCGAAACCAAATTCTTAGCTCTTTTTGGGACCTCCATAAACCCACAACATTGATCTTTCAACTTTTTTTCAGAAAACTTGAAGTGTTATTTTGGCATTTTCGCACGATCTTACGAGATTGCGAACGTATCAACGTTCCCGGAATCTGCCGAAACCAAATTCTTGGCTCTTTTTGGGACCTCCATACACACACAACAGTAATCTTTCAACTTTTTGTGAGAAAATTTGACGTGTTATTTTGGCATTTTCGCACGATCTTACGAGATTGCGAACGTATCGACGTTCCCGGAATCTGCCGAAACCAAATTCTTGGCTCTTTTTGGGACCTCCATACACCCACAACAATGATCTTTCAACTTTTTTTGTGAAAATTTGACGTGGTATTTTGGCATTTTCGCACGAACTTACGAGATTGCGAACTTTGCGACTTTCTCGGAATCTGCCGAAACCAAATTCTTGGCTCTTTTTGGGACCTCTATACACCCGCAACATTGATCTTTCAACTTTTTTTGAGAAAATTTGACGTGTTATTTTGGCATTTTCGCACGATCTTACGAGATTGCGAACTTTATGACGTTCTCGGAATCTGCCGAAACCAAATTCTTGGCTCTTTTTGGGACCTCCATAAACCCACAACATTAATCTTTCAACTGTTTTTGAGAAAATTTTACGTGTTATTTTGGCATTTTCGCACGATCTTACGAGATCGCGAACTTTATGTCGTTCTCGGAATCTGCCGAAACCAAATTCTGGGCTCTTTTTGGGACCTCCATACTTCCACAACATTAGTCTTTCAACTTTTTTTGGGAAAATTTGACGTGTTATTTTGGCATTTTCGCACGATCTTACGAGATTGCGAACTTTATGACGTTCTCGGAATCTGCCGAAACCAAATTCTTGGCTCTTTTTGGGACCTCCATACACCCACAACATTAATCTTTCAACTTTTTTTGAGAAAATTTTACGTGTTATTTTGGCATTTTCGCACGATCTTACGAAATCGCGAACTTTATGACGTTCTCGGAATCTGCCGAAACCAAATTCTGGGCTCTTTTTGGGACCTCCATACACCCACAACATTAATCTTTCAACTTTTTTTGAGAAAATTTTACGTGTTATTTTGGCATTTTCGCACGATCTTACGAGATTGCGAACTTTATGACGTTCTCGGAATCTGCCGAAACCAAATTCTTGGCTCTTTTTGGGACCTCCATAAACCCACAACATTAATCTTTCAACTGTTTTTGAGAAAATTTTACGTGTTATTTTGGCATTTTCGCACGATCTTACGAGATCGCGAACTTTATGACGTTCTCGGAATCTGCCGAAACCAAATTCTGGGCTCTTTTTGGGACCTCCATACTTCCACAACATTAGTCTTTCAACTTTTTTTGGGAAAATTTGACGTGTTATTTTGGCATTTTCGCACTATCTTACGAGATTGCGAACTTTATGACGTTCTCTGATTCTGCCGAAACCAAATTCTTAGCTCTTTTTGGGACCTCCATAAACCCACAACATTGATCTTTCAACTTTTTTTCAGAAAACTTGAAGTGTTATTTTGGCATTTTCGCACGATCTTACGAGATTGCGAACGTATCAACGTTCCCGGAATCTGCCGAAACCAAATTCTTGGCTCTTTTTGGGACCTCCATACACACACAACAGTAATCTTTCAACTTTTTGTGAGAAAATTTGACGTGTTATTTTGGCATTTTCGCACGATCTTACGAGATTGCGAACGTATCGACGTTCCCGGAATCTGCCGAAACCAAATTCTTGGCTCTTTTTGGGACCTCCATACACCCACAACAATGATCTTTCAACTTTTTTTGTGAAAATTTGACGTGGTATTTTGGCATTTTCGCACGAACTTACGAGATTGCGAACTTTGCGACTTTCTCGGAATCTGCCGAAACCAAATTCTTGGCTCTTTTTGGGACCTCTATACACCCGCAACATTGATCTTTCAACTTTTTTTGAGAAAATTTGACGTGTTATTTTGGCATTTTCGCACGATCTTACGAGATTGCGAACTTTATGACGTTCTCGGAATCTGCCGAAACCAAATTCTTGGCTCTTTTTGGGACCTCCATAAACCCACAACATTAATCTTTCAACTGTTTTTGAGAAAATTTTACGTGTTATTTTGGCATTTTCGCACGATCTTACGAGATCGCGAACTTTATGTCGTTCTCGGAATCTGCCGAAACCAAATTCTGGGCTCTTTTTGGGACCTCCATACTTCCACAACATTAGTCTTTCAACTTTTTTTGGGAAAATTTGACGTGTTATTTTGGCATTTTCGCACGATCTTACGAGATTGCGAACTTTATGACGTTCTCGGAATCTGCCGAAACCAAATTCTTGGCTCTTTTTGGGACCTCCATACACCCACAACATTAATCTTTCAACTTTTTTTGAGAAAATTTTACGTGTTATTTTGGCATTTTCGCACGATCTTACGAAATCGCGAACTTTATGACGTTCTCGGAATCTGCCGAAACCAAATTCTGGGCTCTTTTTGGGACCTCCATACACCCACAACATTAATCTTTCAACTTTTTTTGAGAAAATTTTACGTGTTATTTTGGCATTTTCGCACGATCTTACGAGATTGCGAACTTTATGACGTTCTCGGAATCTGCCGAAACCAAATTCTTGGCTCTTTTTGGGACCTCCATAAACCCACAACATTAATCTTTCAACTGTTTTTGAGAAAATTTTACGTGTTATTTTGGCATTTTCGCACGATCTTACGAGATCGCGAACTTTATGACGTTCTCGGAATCTGCCGAAACCAAATTCTGGGCTCTTTTTGGGACCTCCATACTTCCACAACATTAGTCTTTCAACTTTTTTTGGGAAAATTTGACGTGTTATTTTGGCATTTTCGCACGATCTTACGAGATTGCGAACTTTATGACGTTCTCGGAATCTGCCGAAACCAAATTCTTGGCTCTTTTTGGGACCTCCATACACCCACAACATTAATCTTTCAACTTTTTTTGAGAAAATTTTACGTGTTATTTTGGCATTTTCGCACGATCTTACGAGATTGCGAACGTATCAACGTTCTCTTATTCTGCCGAAACCAAATTCTTAGCTCTTTTTGGGACCTCCATACACACACAACATCAATCTTTCAACTTTTTTTGAGAAAATTTGACGTGTTATTTTGGCATTTTCGCACGATCTTACGAGATTGCGAACTTTATGACGTTCTCGGAATCTGCCGAAACCAAATTCTTGGCTCTTTTTGGGACCTCCATACACCCACAACATTAATCTTCCAACTTTTTTTGAGAAAATTTTACGTGTTATTTTGGCATTTTCGCACGATCTTACGAAATCGCGAACTTTATGACGTTCTCGGAATCTGCCGAAACCAAATTCTGGGCTCTTTTTGGGACCTCCATAAACCCACAACATTAATCTTTCAACTGTTTTTGAGAAAATTTTACGTGTTATTTTGGCATTTTCGCACGATCTTACGAAATCGCGAACTTTATGACGTTCTCGGAATCTGCCGAAACCAAATTCTGGGCTCTTTTTGGGACCTCCATACACTCACAAAATTAATCTTTCAACTTTTTTTGAGAAAATTTGACGTGTTATTTTGGCATTTTCGCACGATCTTACGAGATCGCGAACATTGCGATGTTCTCGGAATCTGCCGAAACCAAATTCTTGGCTCTTTTTGGGACCTCCATAAACCCACAACATTGATCTTTCAACTTTTTTTCAGAAAATTTGACGTGTTATTTTGGCATTTTCGAACGTCTTACGAGATTGCGAAAGTATCAACGTTCCCGGAATCAGCCGAAACCAAATTCTTGGCTCTTTTTAGGACCTCTATACACCCACAACATTGATCTTTCAACTTTTTTTGAGAAAATTTGAAGTGTTATTTTGGCATTTTCGCACGATCTTACGAGATTGCGAACGTATCGACGTTCCCGGAATCTGCCGAAACCAAATTCTTGGCTATTTTTGGGACCTCCATACACCCACAACATTGATCTTTCAACTTTTTTGTGAAAATTTGACGTGTTATTTTGGCATTTTCGCACGATCTTAAGAGATTGCGAACTTTGCGACGTTTTCGGAATCTGCCGAAACCAAATTCTTGGCTCTTTTTGGGACCTCCATACACCCACAACATTAATCTTTCAACTTTTTTTGAGAAAATTTTACGTGTTATTTTGGCATTTTCGCACGATCTTACGAAATCGCGAACTTTATGACGTTCTCGGAATCTGCCGAAACCAAATTCTGGGCTCTTTTTGGGACCTCCATACACCCACAACATTGATCTTTCAACTTTTTTTGAGAAAATTTGACGTGTTATTTTGGCATTTTCGCACGATCTTACGAGATTGCGAACTTTATGACGTTCTCGGAATCTGCCGAAACCAAATTCTTGGCTCTTTTTGGGACCTCCATAAACCCACAACATTAATCTTTCAACTGTTTTTGAGAAAATTTTACGTGTTATTTTGGCATTTTCGCACGATCTTACGAGATTGCGAACTTTATGACGTTCTCGGAATCTGCCGAAACCAAATTCTGGGCTCTTTTTGGGACCTCCATACTTCCACAACATTAGTCTTTCAACTTTTTTTGGGAAAATTTGACGTGTTATTGTGGCATTTTCGCACGATCTTACGAGATTGCGAACTTTATGACGTTCTCGGAATCTGCCGAAACCAAATTCTTGGCTCTTTTTGTGACCTCCATAAACCCACAACATTAATCTTTCAACTTTTTTTGAGAAAATTTTACGTGTTATTTTGGCATTTTCGCACGATCTTACGAGATCACGAACTTTATGACGTTCTCGGAATCTGCCGAAACCAAATTCTGGGCTCTTTTTGGGACCTCCATACACCCACAACATTAATCTTTCAACTTTTGTTGAGAAAATTTTACGTGTTATTTTGGCATTTTCGCACGATCGTACGAGATTGCGAACCTTATGACGTTCTCGGAATCTGCCGAAACCAAATTCTTGGCTCTTTTTGGGACCTCCATACACCCACAACATTAATCTTTCAACTTTTTTTCAGAAAATTTTACGTGTTATTTTGGCATTTTCGCACGATCTTACGAGATTGCGAACTTTATGACGTTCTCTGATTCTGCCGAAACCAAATTCTTAGCTCTTTTTGGGACCTCCATACACTCACAAAATTAATCTTTCAACTTTTTTTGAGAAAATTTGACGTGTTATTTTGGCATTTTCGCACGATCTTACGAGATCGCGAACATTGCGACGTTCTCGGAATCTGCCGAAACCAAATTCTTGGCTCTTTTTGGGACCTCCATAAACCCACAACATTGATCTTTCAACTTTTTTTCAGAAAACTTGAAGTGTTATTTTGGCATTTTCGCACGATCTTACGAGATTGCGAACGTATCAACGTTCCCGGAATCTGCCGAAACCAAATTCTTGGCTCTTTTTGGGACCTCCATACACACACAACAGTAATCTTTCAACTTTTTGTGAGAAAATTTGACGTGTTATTTTGGCATTTTCGCACGATCTTACGAGATTGCGAACGTATCGACGTTCCCGGAATCTGCCGAAACCAAATTCTTGGCTCTTTTTGGGACCTCCATACACCCACAACAATGATCTTTCAACTTTTTTTGTGAAAATTTGACGTGGTATTTTGGCATTTTCGCACGATCTTACGAGATTGCGAACTTTGCGACTTTCTCGGAATCTGCCGAAACCAAATTCTTGGCTCTTTTTGGGACCTCTATACACCCGCAACATTGATCTTTCAACTTTTTTTGAGAAAATTTGACGTGTTATTTTGGCATTTTCGCACGATCTTACGAGATTGCGAACTTTGCGACTTTCTCGGAATCTGCCGAAACCAAATTCTTTGCTCTTTTTGGGACCTCTATACACCCACAACATTGATCTTTCAACTTTTTCTGTGAAAATTTGACGTGGTATTTTTGGCATTTTCGCACGATCTTACGAGATTGCAAACGTATCAACGTTCCCGGAATCAGCCGAAACCAAATTCTTGGCTCTTTTTGGGACCTCTATACACCCACAACATTGATCTTTCAACTTTTTTAGAGAAAATTTGACGTGTTATTTTGGCATTTTCGAACGTCTTACGAGATTGCGAAAGTATCAACGTTCCCGGAATCAGCCGAAACCAAATTCTTGGCTCTTTTTAGGACCTCCATACACCCACAACATTGATCTTTCAACTTTTTTTGAGAAAATTTGACGTGGTATTTTGGCATTTTCGCACGATCTTACGAGATTGCGAACTTTGCGACTTTCTCGGAATCTGCCGAAACCAAATTCTTGGCTCTTTTTGGGACCTCCATAAACCCACAACATTGATCTTTCAACTTTTTTTCAGAAAACTTGAAGTGTTATTTTGGCATTTTCGCACGATCTTACGAGATTGCGAACGTATCAACGTTCCCGGAATCTGACGAAACCAAATTCTTGGCTCTTTTTGGGACCTCTATACACCCGCAACATTGATCTTTCAACTTTTTTTGAGAAAATTTGACGTGTTATTTTGGCATTTTCGCACGATCTTACGAGATTGCGAACTTTGCGACTTTCTCGGAATCTGCCGAAACCAAATTCTTTGCTCTTTTTGGGACCTCTATACACCCACAACATTGATCTTTCAACTTTTTCTGTGAAAATTTGACGTGTTATTTTGGCATTTTCGCACGATCTTACGAGATTGCAAACGTATCAACGTTCCCGGAATCAGCCGAAACCAAATTCTTGGCTCTTTTTGGGACCTCTATACACCCACAACATTGATCTTTCAACTTTTTTTGAGAAAATTTGACGTGTTATTTTGGCATTTTCGAACGTCTTACGAGATTGCGAAAGTATCAACGTTCCCGGAATCAGCCGAAACCAAATTCTTGGCTCTTTTTAGGACCTCCATACACCCACAACATTGATCTTTCAACTTTTTTTGAGAAAATTTGAAGTGTTATTTTGGCATTTTCGCACGATCTTACGAGATTGCGAACGTATCGACGTTCCCGGAATCTGCCGAAACCAAATTCTTGGCTATTTTTGGGACCTCCATACACCCACAACATTGATCTTTCAACTTTTTTGTGAAAATTTGACGTGTTATTTTGGCATTTTCGCACGATCTTAAGAGATTGCGAACTTTGCGACGTTTTCGGAATCTGCCGAAACCAAATTCTGGGCTCTTTTTGGGACCTCCATACACCCACAACATTGATCTTTCAACTTTTTTTGAGAAAATTTGACGTGTTATTTTGGCATTTTCGCACGATCTTAAGAGATTGCGAACTTTATGACGTTCTCGGAATCTGCCGAAACCAAATTCTTGGCTCTTTTTGGGACCTCCATAAACCCACAACATTAATCTTTCAACTGTTTTTGAGAAAATTTTACGTGTTATTTTGGCATTTTCGCACGATCTTACGAGATCGCGAACTTTATGACGTTCTCGGAATCTGCCGAAACCAAATTCTGGGCTCTTTTTGGGACCTCCATACTTCCACAACATTAGTCTTTCAACTTTTTTTGGGAAAATTTGACGTGTTATTTTGGCATTTTCGCACGATCTTACGAGATTGCGAACTTTATGACGTTCTCGGAATCTGCCGAAACCAAATTCTTGGCTCTTTTTGTGACCTCCATAAACCCACAACATTAATCTTTCAACTTTTTTTGAGAAAATTTTACGTGTTATTTTTTCATTTTCGCACGATCTTACGAGATCACGAACTTTATGACGTTCTCGGAATCTGCCGAAACCAAATTCTGGGCTCTTTTTGGGACCTCCATACACCCACAACATTAATCTTTCAACTTTTTTTGAGAAAATTTTACGTGTTATTTTGGCATTTTCGCACGATCTTACGAGATTGCGAACTTTATGACGTTCTCGGAATCTGCCGAAACCAAATTCTTGGCTCTTTTTGGGACCTCCATACACCCACAACATTAATCTTTCAACTTTTTTTGAGAAAATTTTACGTGTTATTTTGGCATTTTCGCACGATCTTACGAAATCGTGAACTTTATGACGTTCTCGGAATCTGCCGAAACCAAATTCTGGGCTCTTTTTGGGACCTCCATACACCCACAACATTAATCTTTCAACTTTTTTTGAGAAAATTTTACGTGTTATTTTGGCATTTTCGCACGATCTTACGAGATTGCGAACTTTATGACGTTCTCTGATTCTGCCGAAACCAAATTCTTAGCTCTTTTTGGGACCTCCATACACTCACAAAATTAATCTTTCAACTTTTTTTGAGAAAATTTGACGTGTTATTTTGGCATTTTCGCACGATCTTACGAGATCGCGAACATTGCGACGTTCTCGGAATCTGCCGAAACCAAATTCTTGGCTCTTTTTGGGACCTCCATAAACCCACAACATTGATCTTTCAACTTTTTTTCAGAAAACTTGAAGTGTTATTTTGGCATTTTCGCACGATCTTACGAGATTGCGAACGTATCAACGTTCCCGGAATCTGCCGAAACCAAATTCTTGGCTCTTTTTGGGACCTCCATACACACACAACAGTAATCTTTCAACTTTTTGTGAAAAAATTTGACGTGTTATTTTGGCATTTTCGCACGATCTTACGAGATTGCGAACGTATCGACGTTCCCGGAATCTGCCGAAACCAAATTCTTGGCTCTTTTTGGGACCTCCATACACCCACAACAATGATCTTTCAACTTTTTTTGTGAAAATTTGACGTGGTATTTTGGCATTTTCGCACGAACTTACGAGATTGCGAACTTTGCGACTTTCTCGGAATCTGCCGAAACCAAATTCTTGGCTCTTTTTGGGACCTCTATACACCCGCAACATTGATCTTTCAACTTTTTTTGAGAAAATTTGACGTGTTATTTTGGCATTTTCGCACGATCTTACGAGATTGCGAACTTTGCGACTTTCTCGGAATCTGCCGAAACCAAATTCTTTGCTCTTTTTGGGACCTCTATACACCCACAACATTGATCTTTCAACTTTTTCTGTGAAAATTTGACGTGTTATTTTGGCATTTTCGCACGATCTTACGAGATTGCAAACGTATCAACGTTCCCGGAATCAGCCGAAACCAAATTCTTGGCTCTTTTTGGGACCTCTATACACCCACAACATTGATCTTTCAACTTTTTTTGAGAAAATTTGACGTGTTATTTTGGCATTTTCGAACGTCTTACGAGATTGCGAAAGTATCAACGTTCCCGGAATCAGCCGAAACCAAATTCTTGGCTCTTTTTAGGACCTCCATACACCCACAACATTGATCTTTCAACTTTTTTTGAGAAAATTTGAAGTGTTATTTTGGCATTTTCGCACGATCTTACGAGATTGCGAACGTATCGACGTTCCCGGAATCTGCCGAAACCAAATTCTTGGCTATTTTTGGGACCTCCATACACCCACAACATTGTTCTTTCAACTTTTTTGTGAAAATTTGACGTGTTATTTTGGCATTTCCGCACGATCTTAAGAGATTGCGAACTTTGCGACGTTTTCGGAATCTGCCGAAACCAAATTCTGGGCTCTTTTTGGGACCTCCATACACCCACAACATTGATCTTTCAACTTTTTTTGAGAAAATTTGACGTGTTATTTTGGCATTTTCGCACGATCTTACGAGATTGCGAACTTTATGACGTTCTCGGAATCTGCCGAAACCAAATTCTTGGCTCTTTTTGGGACCTCCATAAACCCACAACATTAATCTTTCAACTGTTTTTGAGAAAATTTTACGTGTTATTTTGGCATTTTCGCACGATCTTACGAGATCGCGAACTTTATGACGTTCTCGGAATCTGCCGAAACCAAATTCTGGGCTCTTTTTGGGACCTCCATACTTCCACAACATTAGTCTTTCAACTTTTTTTGGGAAAATTTGACGTGTTATTTTGGCATTTTCGCACGATCTTACGAGATTGCGAACTTTATGACGTTCTCGGAATCTGCCGAAACCAAATTCTTGGCTCTTTTTGGGACCTCCATACACCCACAACATTAATCTTTCAACTATTTTTGAGAAAATTTTACGTGTTATTTTGGCATTTTCGCACGATCTTACGAAATCGCGAACTTTATGACGTTCTCGGAATCTGCCGAAACCAAATTCTGGGCTCTTTTTGGGACCTCCATACACCCACAACATTAATCTTTCAACTTTTTTTGAGAAAATTTTACGTGTTATTTTGGCATTTTCGCACGATCTTACGAGATTGCGAACTTTATGACGTTCTCTGATTCTGCCGAAACCAAATTCTTAGCTCTTTTTGGGACCTCCATACACTAACAAAATTAATCTTTCAACTTTTTTTGAGAAAATTTGACGTGTTATTTTGGCATTTTCGCACGATCTTACGAGATCGCGAACATTGCGATGTTCTCGGAATCTGCCGAAACCAAATTCTTGGCTCTTTTTGGGACCTCCATAAACCCACAACATTGATCTTTCAACTTTTTTTCAGAAAATTTGACGTGTTATTTTGGCATTTTCGAACGTCTTACGAGATTGCGAAAGTATCAACGTTCCCGGAATCAGCCGAAACCAAATTCTTGGCTCTTTTTAGGACCTCCATACACCCACAACCTTGATCTTTCAACTTTTTTTGAGAAAATTTGAAGTGTTATTTTGGCATTTTCGCACGATCTTACGAGATTGCGAACGTATCGACGTTCCCGGAATCTGCCGAAACCAAATTCTTGGCTATTTTTGGGACCTCCATACACCCACAACATTGATCTTTCAACTTTTTTGTGAAAATTTGACGTGTTATTTTGGCATTTTCGCACGATCTTAAGAGATTGCGAACTTTGCGACGTTTTCGGAATCTGCCGAAACCAAATTCTTGGCTCTTTTTGGGACCTCCATACACCCACAACATTGATCTTTCAACTTTTTTTGAGAAAATTTGAAGTGTTATTTTGGCATTTTCGCACGATCTTACGAGATTGCGAACTTTATGACGTTCTCGGAATCTGCCGAAACCAAATTCTTGGCTCTTTTTGGGACCTCCATAAACCCACAACATTAATCTTTCAACTGTTTTTGAGAAAATTTGACGTGTTATTTTGGCATTTTCGCACGATCTTACGAGATTGCGAACTTTATGACGTTCTCGGAATCTGCCGAAACCAAATTCTTGGCTCTTTTTGGGACCTCCATACACCCACAACATTAATCTTTCAACTTTTTTTGAGAAAATTTTACGTGTTATTTTGGCATTTTCGCACGATCTTACGAAATCGCGAACTTTATGACGTTCTCGGAATCTGCCGAAACCAAATTCTGGGCTCTTTTTGGGACCTCCATACACCCACAACATTAATCTTTCAACTTTTTTTGAGAAAATTTTACGTGTTATTTTGGCATTTTCGCACGATCTTACGAGATGCGAACTTTATGACGTTCTCTGATTCTGCCGAAACCAAATTCTTAGCTCTTTTTGGGACCTCCATACACTCACAAAATTAATCTTTCAACTTTTTTTGAGAAAATTTGACGTGTTATTTTGGCATTTTCGCACGATCTTACGAGATCGCGAACATTGCGACGTTCTCGGAATCTGCCGAAACCAAATTCTTGGCTCTTTTTGGGACCTCCATAAACCCACAACATTGATCTTTCAACTTTTTTTCAGAAAACTTGAAGTGTTATTTTGGCATTTTCGCACGATCTTACGAGATTGCGAACGTATCAACGTTCCCGGAATCTGCCGAAACCAAATTCTTGGCTCTTTTTGGGACCTCCATACACACACAACAGTAATCTTTCAACTTTTTGTGAGAAAATTTGACGTGTTATTTTGGCATTTTCGCACGATCTTACGAGATTGCGAACGTATCGACGTTCCCGGAATCTGCCGAAACCAAATTCTTGGCTCTTTTTGGGACCTCCATACACCCACAACAATGATCTTTCAACTTTTTTTGTGAAAATTTGACGTGGTATTTTGGCATTTTCGCACGATCTTACGAGATTGCGAACTTTGCGACTTTCTCGGAATCTGCCGAAACCAAATTCTTGGCTCTTTTTGGGACCTCTATACACCCGCAACATTGATCTTTCAACTTTTTTTGAGAAAATTTGACGTGTTATTTTGGCATTTTCGCACGATCTTACGAGATTGCGAACTTTGCGACTTTCTCGGAATCTGCCGAAACCAAATTCTTTGCTCTTTTTGGGACCTCTATACACCCACAACATTGATCTTTCAACTTTTTCTGTGAAAATTTGACGTGGTATTTTTGGCATTTTCGCACGATCTTACGAGATTGCAAACGTATCAACGTTCCCGGAATCAGCCGAAACCAAATTCTTGGCTCTTTTTGGGACCTCTATACACCCACAACATTGATCTTTCAACTTTTTTAGAGAAAATTTGACGTGTTATTTTGGCATTTTCGAACGTCTTACGAGATTGCGAAAGTATCAACGTTCCCGGAATCAGCCGAAACCAAATTCTTGGCTCTTTTTAGGACCTCCATACACCCACAACATTGATCTTTCAACTTTTTTTGAGAAAATTTGACGTGGTATTTTGGCATTTTCGCACGATCTTACGAGATTGCGAACTTTGCGACTTTCTCGGAATCTGCCGAAACCAAATTCTTGGCTCTTTTTGGGACCTCCATAAACCCACAACATTGATCTTTCAACTTTTTTTCAGAAAACTTGAAGTGTTATTTTGGCATTTTCGCACGATCTTACGAGATTGCGAACGTATCAACGTTCCCGGAATCTGCCGAAACCAAATTCTTGGCTCTTTTTGGGACCTCTATACACCCGCAACATTGATCTTTCAACTTTTTTTGAGAAAATTTGACGTGTTATTTTGGCATTTTCGCACGATCTTACGAGATTGCGAACTTTGCGACTTTCTCGGAATCTGCCGAAACCAAATTCTTTGCTCTTTTTGGGACCTCTATACACCCACAACATTGATCTTTCAACTTTTTCTGTGAAAATTTGACGTGTTATTTTGGCATTTTCGCACGATCTTACGAGATTGCAAACGTATCAACGTTCCCGTAATCAGCCGAAACCAAATTCTTGGCTCTTTTTGGGACCTCTATACACCCACAACATTGATCTTTCAACTTTTTTTGAGAAAATTTGACGTGTTATTTTGGCATTTTCGAACGTCTTACGAGATTGCGAAAGTATCAACGTTCCCGGAATCAGCCGAAACCAAATTCTTGGCTCTTTTTAGGACCTCCATACACCCACAACATTGATCTTTCAACTTTTTTTGAGAAAATTTGAAGTGTTATTTTGGCATTTTCGCACGATCTTACGAGATTGCGAACGTATCGACGTTCCCGGAATCTGCCGAAACCAAATTCTTGGCTATTTTTGGGACCTCCATACACCCACAACATTGATCTTTCAACTTTTTTGTGAAAATTTGACATGTTATTTTGGCATTTTCGCACGATCTTAAGAGATTGCGAACTTTGCGACGTTTTCGGAATCTGCCGAAACCAAATTCTTGGCTCTTTTTGGGACCTCCATACACCCACAACATTGATCTTTCAACTTTTTTTGAGAAAATTTGAAGTGTTATTTTGGCATTTTCGCACGATCTTACGAGATTGCGAACTTTATGACGTTCTCGGAATCTGCCGAAACCAAATTCTTGGCTCTTTTTGGGACCTCCATAAACCCACAACATTAATCTTTCAACTGTTTTTGAGAAAATTTTACGTGTTATTTTGGCATTTTCGCACGATCTTACGAGATCGCGAACTTTATGACGTTCTCGGAATCTGCCGAAACCAAATTCTGGGCTCTTTTTGGGACCTCCATACTTCCACAACATTAGTCTTTCAACTTTTTTTTGGAAAATTTAATGTGTTATTTTGGCATTTTCGCACGATCTTACGAGATTGCGAACTTTATGACGTTCTCGGAATCTGCCGAAACCAAATTCTTGGCTCTTTTTGTGACCTCCATAAACCCACAACATTAATCTTTCAACTTTTTTTGAGAAAATTTTACGTGTTATTTTTTCATTTTCGCACGATCTTACGAGATCACGAACTTTATGACGTTCTCGGAATCTGCCGAAACCAAATTCTGGGCTCTTTTTGGGACCTCCATACACCCACAACATTAATCTTTCAACTTTTGTTGAGAAAATTTTACGTGTTATTTTGGCATTTTCGCACGATCTTACGAGATTGCGAACTTTATGACGTTCTCGGAATCTGCCGAAACCAAATTCTTGGCTCTTTTTGGGACCTCCATACACCCACAACATTAATCTTTCAACTTTTTTTGAGAAAATTTTACGTGTTATTTTGGCATTTTCGCACGATCTTACGAAATCGCGAACTTTATGACGTTCTCGGAATCTGCCGAAACCAAATTCTGGGCTCTTTTTGGGACCTCCATACACCCACAACATTAATCTTTCAACTTTTTTTGAGAAAATTTTACGTGTTATTTTGGCATTTTCGCACGATCTTACGAGATGCGAACTTTATGACGTTCTCTGATTCTGCCGAAACCAAATTCTTAGCTCTTTTTGGGACCTCCATACACTCACAAAATTAATCTTTCAACTTTTTTTGAGAAAATTTGACGTGTTATTTTGGCATTTTCGCACGATCTTACGAGATCGCGAACATTGCGACGTTCTCGGAATCTGCCGAAACCAAATTCTTGGCTCTTTTTGGGACCTCCATAAACCCACAACATTGATCTTTCAACTTTTTTTCAGAAAACTTGAAGTGTTATTTTGGCATTTTCGCACGATCTTACGAGATTGCGAACGTATCAACGTTCCCGGAATCTGCCGAAACCAAATTCTTGGCTCTTTTTGGGACCTCCATACACACACAACAGTAATCTTTCAACTTTTTGTGAGAAAATTTGACGTGTTATTTTGGCATTTTCGCACGATCTTACGAGATTGCGAACGTATCGACGTTCCCGGAATCTGCCGAAACCAAATTCTTGGCTCTTTTTGGGACCTCCATACACCCACAACAATGATCTTTCAACTTTTTTTGTGAAAATTTGACGTGGTATTTTGGCATTTTCGCACGATCTTACGAGATTGCGAACTTTGCGACTTTCTCGGAATCTGCCGAAACCAAATTCTTGGCTCTTTTTGGGACCTCTATACACCCGCAACATTGATCTTTCAACTTTTTTTGAGAAAATTTGACGTGTTATTTTGGCATTTTCGCACGATCTTACGAGATTGCGAACTTTGCGACTTTCTCGGAATCTGCCGAAACCAAATTCTTTGCTCTTTTTGGGACCTCTATACACCCACAACATTGATCTTTCAACTTTTTCTGTGAAAATTTGACGTGGTATTTTTGGCATTTTCGCACGATCTTACGAGATTGCAAACGTATCAACGTTCCCGGAATCAGCCGAAACCAAATTCTTGGCTCTTTTTGGGACCTCTATACACCCACAACATTGATCTTTCAACTTTTTTAGAGAAAATTTGACGTGTTATTTTGGCATTTTCGAACGTCTTACGAGATTGCGAAAGTATCAACGTTCCCGGAATCAGCCGAAACCAAATTCTTGGCTCTTTTTAGGACCTCCATACACCCACAACATTGATCTTTCAACTTTTTTTGAGAAAATTTGACGTGGTATTTTGGCATTTTCGCACGATCTTACGAGATTGCGAACTTTGCGACTTTCTCGGAATCTGCCGAAACCAAATTCTTGGCTCTTTTTGGGACCTCCATAAACCCACAACATTGATCTTTCAACTTTTTTTCAGAAAACTTGAAGTGTTATTTTGGCATTTTCGCACGATCTTACGAGATTGCGAACGTATCAACGTTCCCGGAATCTGCCGAAACCAAATTCTTGGCTCTTTTTGGGACCTCTATACACCCGCAACATTGATCTTTCAACTTTTTTTGAGAAAATTTGACGTGTTATTTTGGCATTTTCGCACGATCTTACGAGATTGCGAACTTTGCGACTTTCTCGGAATCTGCCGAAACCAAATTCTTTGCTCTTTTTGGGACCTCTATACACCCACAACATTGATCTTTCAACTTTTTCTGTGAAAATTTGACGTGTTATTTTGGCATTTTCGCACGATCTTACGAGATTGCAAACGTATCAACGTTCCCGTAATCAGCCGAAACCAAATTCTTGGCTCTTTTTGGGACCTCTATACACCCACAACATTGATCTTTCAACTTTTTTTGAGAAAATTGGACGTGTTATTTTGGCATTTTCGAACGTCTTACGAGATTGCGAAAGTATCAACGTTCCCGGAATCAGCCGAAACCAAATTCTTGGCTCTTTTTAGGACCTCCATATACCCACAACATTGATCTTTCAACTTTTTTTGAGAAAATTTGAAGTGTTATTTTGGCATTTTCGCACGATCTTACGAGATTGCGAACGTATCGACGTTCCCGGAATCTGCCGAAACCAAATTCTTGGCTATTTTTGGGACCTCCATACACCCACAACATTGATCTTTCAACTTTTTTGTGAAAATTTGACATGTTATTTTGGCATTTTCGCACGATCTTAAGAGATTGCGAACTTTGCGACGTTTTCGGAATCTGCCGAAACCAAATTCTTGGCTCTTTTTGGGACCTCCATACACCCACAACATTGATCTTTCAACTTTTTTTGAGAAAATTTGAAGTGTTATTTTGGCATTTTCGCACGATCTTACGAGATTGCGAACTTTATGACGTTCTCGGAATCTGCCGAAACCAAATTCTTGGCTCTTTTTGGGACCTCCATAAACCCACAACATTAATCTTTCAACTGTTTTTGAGAAAATTTTACGTGTTATTTTGGCATTTTCGCACGATCTTACGAGATCGCGAACTTTATGACGTTCTCGGAATCTGCCGAAACCAAATTCTGGGCTCTTTTTGGGACCTCCATACTTCCACAACATTAGTCTTTCAACTTTTTTTTGGAAAATTTAATGTGTTATTTTGGCATTTTCGCACGATCTTACGAGATTGCGAACTTTATGACGTTCTCGGAATCTGCCGAAACCAAATTCTTGGCTCTTTTTGTGACCTCCATAAACCCACAACATTAATCTTTCAACTTTTTTTGAGAAAATTTTACGTGTTATTTTTTCATTTTCGCACGATCTTACGAGATCACGAACTTTATGACGTTCTCGGAATCTGCCGAAACCAAATTCTGGGCTCTTTTTGGGACCTCCATACACCCACAACATTAATCTTTCAACTTTTGTTGAGAAAATTTTACGTGTTATTTTGGCATTTTCGCACGATCTTACGAGATTGCGAACTTTATGACGTTCTCGGAATCTGCCGAAACCAAATTCTTGGCTCTTTTTGGGACCTCCATACACCCACAACATTAATCTTTCAACTTTTTTTGAGAAAATTTTACGTGTTATTTTGGCATTTTCGCACGATCTTACGAAATCGCGAACTTTATGACGTTCTCGGAATCTGCCGAAACCAAATTCTGGGCTCTTTTTGGGACCTCCATACACCCACAACATTAATCTTTCAACTTTTTTTGAGAAAATTTTACGTGTTATTTTGGCATTTTCGCACGATCTTACGAGATTGCGAACTTTATGACGTTCTCTGATTCTGCCGAAACCAAATTCTTAGCTCTTTTTGGGACCTCCATACACACACAACATTAATCTTTCAACTTTTTTTGAGAAAATTTGACGTGTTATTTTGGCATTTTCGCACGATCTTACGAGATTGCGAACGTATCGACGTTCCCGGAATCTGCCGAAACCAAATTCTTGGCTCTTTTTGGGACCTCCATACACCCACAACAATGATCTTTCAACTTTTTTTGTAAAAATTTGACGTGGTATTATGGCATTTTCGCACGATCTTACGAGATTGCGAACTTTGCGACTTTCTCGGAATCTGCCGAAACCAAATTCTTGGCTCTTTTTGGGACCTCTATACACCCGCAACATTGATCTTTCAACTTTTTTTGAGAAAATTTGACGTGTTATTTTGGCATTTTCGCACGATCTTAAGAGATTGCGAACTTTGCGACTTTCTCGGAATCTGCCGAAACCAAATTCTTTTCTTTTTTTGGGACCTCTATACACCCACAACATTGATCTTTCAACTTTTTCTGTGAAAATTTGACGTGTTATTTTGGCATTTTCGCACGATCTTACGAGATTGCAAACGTATCAACGTTCCCGGAATCAGCCGAAACCAAATTCTTGGCTTTTTTTGGGACCTCTATACACCCACAACATTGATCTTTCAACTTTTTTTGAGAAAATTTGACGTGTTATTTTGGCATTTTCGAACGTCTTACGAGATTGCGAAAGTATCAACGTTCCCGGAATCAGCCGAAACCAAATTCTTGGCTCTTTTTAGGACCTCCATACACCCACAACATTGATCTTTCAACTTTTTTTGAGAAAATTTGAAGTGTTATTTTGGCATTTTCGCACGATCTTACGAGATTGCGAACGTATCGACGTTCCCGGAATCTGCCGAAACCAAATTCTTGGCTATTTTTGGGACCTCCATACACCCACAACATTGATCTTTCAACTTTTTTGTGAAAATTTGACGTGTTATTTTGGCATTTTCGCACGATCTTAAGAGATTGCGAACTTTGCGACGTTTTCGGAATCTACCGAAACCAAATTCTGGGCTCTTTTTGGGACCTCCATACACCCACAACATTGATCTTTCAACTTTTTTTGAGAAAATTTGACGTGTTATTTTGGCATTTTCGCACGATCTTACGAGATTGCGAACTTTATGACGTTCTCGGAATCTGCCGAAACCAAATTCTTGGCTCTTTTTGGGACCTCCATAAACCCACAACATTAATCTTTCAACTGTTTTTGAGAAAATTTTACGTGTTATTTTGGCATTTTCGCACGATCTTACGAGATCGCGAACTTTATGTCGTTCTCGGAATCTGCCGAAACCAAATTCTGGGCTCTTTTTGGGACCTCCATACTTCCACAACATTAGTCTTTCAACTTTTTTTGGGAAAATTTGACGTGTTATTTTGGCATTTTCGCACGATCTTACGAGATTGCGAACTTTATGACGTTCTCGGAATCTGCCGAAACCAAATTCTTGGCTCTTTTTGGGACCTCCATACACCCACAACATTAATCTTTCAACTTTTTTTGAGAAAATTTTACGTGTTATTTTGGCATTTTCGCACGATCTTACGAAATCGCGAACTTTATGACGTTCTCGGAATCTGCCGAAACCAAATTCTGGGCTCTTTTTGGGACCTCCATACACCCACAACATTAATCTTTCAACTTTTTTTGAGAAAATTTTACGTGTTATTTTGGCATTTTCGCACGATCTTACGAGATTGCGAACTTTATGACGTTCTCGGAATCTGCCGAAACCAAATTCTTGGCTCTTTTTGGGACCTCCATAAACCCACAACATTAATCTTTCAACTGTTTTTGAGAAAATTTTACGTGTTATTTTGGCATTTTCGCACGATCTTACGAGATCGCGAACTTTATGACGTTCTCGGAATCTGCCGAAACCAAATTCTGGGCTCTTTTTGGGACCTCCATACTTCCACAACATTAGTCTTTCAACTTTTTTTGGGAAAATTTGACGTGTTATTTTGGCATTTTCGCACGATCTTACGAGATTGCGAACTTTATGACGTTCTCGGAATCTGCCGAAACCAAATTCTTGGCTCTTTTTGGGACCTCCATACACCCACAACATTGATCTTTCAACTTTTTTTGAGAAAATTTGAAGTGTTATTTTGGCATTTTCGCACGATCTTACGAGATTGCGAACTTTATGACGTTCTCGGAATCTGCCGAAACCAAATTCTTGGCTCTTTTTGGGACCTCCATAAACCCACAACATTAATCTTTCAACTGTTTTTGAGAAAATTTGACGTGTTATTTTGGCATTTTCGCACGATCTTACGAGATTGCGAACTTTATGACGTTCTCGGAATCTGCCGAAACCAAATTCTTGGCTCTTTTTGGGACCTCCATACACCCACAACATTAATCTTTCAACTTTTTTTGAGAAAATTTTACGTGTTATTTTGGCATTTTCGCACGATCTTACGAAATCGCGAACTTTATGACGTTCTCGGAATCTGCCGAAACCAAATTCTGGGCTCTTTTTGGGACCTCCATAAACCCACAACATTAATCTTTCAACTGTTTTTGAGAAAATTTTACGTGTTATTTTGGCATTTTCGCACGATCTTACGAAATCGCGAACTTTATGACGTTCTCGGAATCTGCCGAAACCAAATTCTGGGCTCTTTTTGGGACCTCCATACACTCACAAAATTAATCTTTCAACTTTTTTTGAGAAAATTTGACGTGTTATTTTGGCATTTTCGCACGATCTTACGAGATCGCGAACATTGCGATGTTCTCGGAATCTGCCGAAACCAAATTCTTGGCTCTTTTTGGGACCTCCATAAACCCACAACATTGATCTTTCAACTTTTTTTCAGAAAATTTGACGTGTTATTTTGGCATTTTCGAACGTCTTACGAGATTGCGAAAGTATCAACGTTCCCGGAATCAGCCGAAACCAAATTCTTGGCTCTTTTTAGGACCTCTATACACCCACAACATTGATCTTTCAACTTTTTTTGAGAAAATTTGAAGTGTTATTTTGGCATTTTCGCACGATCTTACGAGATTGCGAACGTATCGACGTTCCCGGAATCTGCCGAAACCAAATTCTTGGCTATTTTTGGGACCTCCATACACCCACAACATTGATCTTTCAACTTTTTTGTGAAAATTTGACGTGTTATTTTGGCATTTTCGCACGATCTTAAGAGATTGCGAACTTTGCGACGTTTTCGGAATCTGCCGAAACCAAATTCTTGGCTCTTTTTGGGACCTCCATACACCCACAACATTGATCTTTCAACTTTTTTTGAGAAAATTTGAAGTGTTATTTTGGCATTTTCGCACGATCTTACGAGATTGCGAACTTTATGACGTTCTCGGAATCTGCCGAAACCAAATTCTTGGCTCTTTTTGGGACCTCCATAAACCCACAACATTAATCTTTCAACTGTTTTTGAGAAAATTTTACGTGTTATTTTGGCATTTTCGCACGATCTTACGAGATTGCGAACTTTATGACGTTCTCGGAATCTGCCGAAACCAAATTCTGGGCTCTTTTTGGGACCTCCATACTTCCACAACATTAGTCTTTCAACTTTTTTTGGGAAAATTTGACGTGTTATTGTGGCATTTTCGCACGATCTTACGAGATTGCGAACTTTATGACGTTCTCGGAATCTGCCGAAACCAAATTCTTGGCTCTTTTTGTGACCTCCATAAACCCACAACATTAATCTTTCAACTTTTTTTGAGAAAATTTTACGTGTTATTTTGGCATTTTCGCACGATCTTACGAGATCACGAACTTTATGACGTTCTCGGAATCTGCCGAAACCAAATTCTGGGCTCTTTTTGGGACCTCCATACACCCACAACATTAATCTTTCAACTTTTGTTGAGAAAATTTTACGTGTTATTTTGGCATTTTCGCACGATCGTACGAGATTGCGAACTTTATGACGTTCTCGGAATCTGCCGAAACCAAATTCTTGGCTCTTTTTGGGACCTCCATACACCCACAACATTAATCTTTCAACTTTTTTTGAGAAAATTTTACGTGTTATTTTGGCATTTTCGCACGATCTTACGAGATTGCGAACTTTATGACGTTCTCTGATTCTGCCGAAACCAAATTCTTAGCTCTTTTTGGGACCTCCATACACTCACAAAATTAATCTTTCAACTTTTTTTGAGAAAATTTGACGTGTTATTTTGGCATTTTCGCACGATCTTACGAGATCGCGAACATTGCGACGTTCTCGGAATCTGCCGAAACCAAATTCTTGGCTCTTTTTGGGACCTCCATAAACCCACAACATTGATCTTTCAACTTTTTTTCAGAAAACTTGAAGTGTTATTTTGGCATTTTTGCACGATCTTACGAGATTGCGAACGTATCAACGTTCCCGGAATCTGCCGAAACCAAATTCTTGGCTCTTTTTGGGACCTCCATACACACACAACAGTAATCTTTCAACTTTTTGTGAGAAAATTTGACGTGTTATTTTGGCATTTTCGCACGATCTTACGAGATTGCGAACGTATCGACGTTCCCGGAATCTGCCGAAACCAAATTCTTGGCTCTTTTTGGGACCTCCATACACCCACAACAATGATCTTTCAACTTTTTTTGTGAAAATTTGACGTGGTATTTTGGCATTTTCGCACGATCTTACGAGATTGCGAACTTTGCGACTTTCTCGGAATCTGCCGAAACCAAATTCTTGGCTCTTTTTGGGACCTCTATACACCCGCAACATTGATCTTTCAACTTTTTTTGAGAAAATTTGACGTGTTATATTGGCATTTTCGCACGATCTTACGAGATTGCGAACTTTGCGACTTTCTCGGAATCTGCCGAAACCAAATTCTTTGCTCTTTTTGGGACCTCTATACACCCACAACATTGATCTTTCAACTTTTTCTGTGAAAATTTGACGTGTTATTTTGGCATTTTCGCACGATCTTACGAGATTGCAAACGTATCAACGTTCCCGGAATCAGCCGAAACCAAATTCTTGGCTCTTTTTGGGACCTCTATACACCCACAACATTGATCTTTCAACTTTTTTTGAGAAAATTTGACGTGTTATTTTGGCATTTTCGAACGTCTTACGAGATTGCGAAAGTATCAACGGTCCCGGAATCAGCCGAAACCAAATTCTTGGCTATTTTTGGGACCTCCATACACCCACAACATTGATCTTTCAACTTTTTTGTGAAAATTTGACGTGTTATTTTGGCATTTTCGCACGATCTTAAGAGATTGCGAACTTTGCGACGTTTTCGGAATCTGCCGAAACCAAATTCTGGGCTCTTTTTGGGACCTCCATACACCCACAACATTGATCTTTCAACTTTTTTTGAGAAAATTTGACGTGTTATTTTGGCATTTTCGCACGATCTTACGAGATTGCGAACTTTATGACGTTCTCGGAATCTGCCGAAACCAAATTCTTGGCTCTTTTTGGGACCTCCATCAACCCACAGCATTAATCTTTCAACTGTTTTTGAGAAAATTTTACGTGTTATTTTGGCATTTTCGCACGATCTTACGAGATCGCGAACTTTATGACGTTCTCGGAATCTGCCGAAACCAAATTCTGGGCTCTTTTTGGGACCTCCATACACCCACAAAATTAATCTTTCAACTTTTTTTGAGAAAATTTGACGAGTTATTTTGGCATTTTCGCACGATCTTTCGAGATTGCGAACTTTATGACGTTCTCGGAATCTGCCGAAACCAAATTCTTGGCTCTTTTTGGGACCTCCATACACCCACAACATTAATCTTTCAACTTTTTTTGAGAAAATTTTACGTGTTATTTTGGCATTTTCGCACGATCTTACGAAATCGCGAACTTTATGACGTTCTCGGAATCTGCCGAAACCAAATTCTGGGCTCTTTTTGGGACCTCCATACACCCACAACATTAATCTTTCAACTTTTTTTGAGAAAATTTTACGTGTTATTTTGGCATTTTCGCACGATCTTACGAGATTGCGAACTTTATGACGTTCTCTGATTCTGCCGAAACCAAATTCTTAGCTCTTTTTGGGACCTCCATACACTCACAAAATTAATCTTTCAACTTTTTTTGAGAAAATTTGACGTGTTATTTTGGCATTTTCGCACGATCTTACGAGATCGCGAACATTGCGATGTTCTCGGAATCTGCCGAAACCAAATTCTTGGCTCTTTTTGTGACCTCCATAAACCCACAACATTGATCTTTCAACTTTTTTTCAGAAAATTTGACGTGTTATTTTGGCATTTTCGAACGTCTTACGAGATTGCGAAAGTATCAACGTTCCCGGAATCAGCCGAAACCAAATTCTTGGCTCTTTTTGGGACCTCCATAAACCCACAACATTAATCTTTCAACTGTTTTTGAGAAAATTTTACGTGTTATTTTGGCATTTTCGCACGATCTTACGAGATTGCGAACTTTATGACGTTCTCGGAATCTGCCGAAACCAAATTCTGGGCTCTTTTTGGGACCTCCATACTTCCACAACATTAGTCTTTCAACTTTTTTTGGGAAAATTTGACGTGTTATTTTGGCATTTTCGCACGATCTTACGAGATTGCGAACTTTATGACGTTCTCGGAATCTGCCGAAACCAAATTCTTGGCTCTTTTTGGGACCTCCATAAACCCACAACATTGATCTTTCAACTTTTTTTCAGAAAATTTGACGTGTTATTTTGGCATTTTCGAACGTCTTACGAGATTGCGAAAGTATCAACGTTCCCGGAATCAGCCGAAACCAAATTCTTGGCTCTTTTTGGGACCTCCATAAACCCACAACATTAATCTTTCAACTGTTTTTGAGAAAATTTTACGTGTTATTTTGGCATTTTCGCACGATCTTACGAGATTGCGAACTTTATGACGTTCTCGGAATCTGCCGAAACCAAATTCTGGGCTCTTTTTGGGACCTCCATACTTCCACAACATTAGTCTTTCAACTTTTTTTGGGAAAATTTGACGTGTTATTTTGGCATTTTCGCACGATCTTACGAGATTGCGAACTTTATGACGTTCTCGGAATCTGCCGAAACCAAATTCTTGGCTCTTTTTGTGACCTCCATAAACCCACAACATTAATCTTTCAACTTTTTTTGAGAAAATTTTACGTGTTATTTTGGCATTTTCGCACGATCTTACGAGATCACGAACTTTATGACGTTCTCGGAATCTGCCGAAACCAAATTCTGGGCTCTTTTTGGGACCTCCATACACCCACAACATTAATCTTTCAACTTTTGTTGAGAAAATTTTACGTGTTATTTTGGCATTTTCGCACGATCTTACGAGATTGCGAACTTTATGACGTTCTCGGAATCTGCCGAAACCAAATTCTTGGCTCTTTTTGGGACCTCCATACACCCACAACATTAATCTTTCAACTTTTTTTGAGAAAATTTTACGTGTTATTTTGTCATTTTCGCACGATCTTACGAAATCGCGAACTTTATGACGTTCTCGGAATCTGCCGAAACCAAATTCAGGGCTCTTTTTGGGACCTCCATACACCCACAACATTAATCTTTCAACTTTTTTTGAGAAAATTTTACGTGTTATTTTGGCATTTTCGCACGATCTTACGAGATTGCGAACTTTATGACGTTCTCTGATTCTGCCGAAACCAAATTCTTAGCTCTTTTTGGGACCTCCATACACCCACAAAATTAATCTTTCAACTTTTTTTGAGAAAATTTGTTGTGTTATTTTTTCATTTTCGCACGATCTTACGAGATCGCGAACATTGCGACGTTCTCGGAATCTGCCGAAACCAAATTCTTGGCTCTTTTTGGGACCTCCATAAACCCACAACATTGATCTTTTAACTTTTTTTTCAGAAAACTTGAAGTGTTATTTTGGCATTTTCGCACGATCTTACGAGATTGCGAACGTATCAACGTTCCCGGAATCTGCCGAAACCAAATTCTTGGCTCTTTTTGGGACCTCCATACACACACAACAGTAATCTTTCAACTTTTTGTGAGAAAATTTGACGTGTTATTTAGGCATTTTCGCACGATCTTACGAGATTGCGAACGTATCGACGTTCCCGGAATCTGCCGAAACCAAATTCTTGGCTCTTTTTGGGACCTCCATACACCCACAACATTGATCTTTCAACTTTTTTTGAGAAAATTTGAATTGTTATATTGGCATTTTCGCACGATCTTACGATATTGCGAACGTATCAACGTTCCCGGAATCTGCCGAAAGCAAATTCTTGGCTCTTTTTGGGACACCTCTATACACCCACAACATTGATCTTTCAACTTTTTTTGTGAAAATTTAACGTGTTATTTTGGCATTTTCGCAAGATCATACGAGATTACGAATGTATCGACGTTCCCGGAATCTGCCGAAACCAAATTCTTGGCTATTTTTGGGACCTCCATACACCCACAACATTGATCTTTCAACTTTTTTTGTGAAAATTTGACGTGTTATTTTGGCATTTTCGCACTATCTTACGAGATTGCGAACGTATCGACGTTCCCGGAATCTGCCGAAACCAAATTCTTGGCTCTTTTTGGGACCTCCATACACCCACAACAATGATCTTTCAACTTTTTTTGTGAAAATTTGACGTGGTATTTTGGCATTTTCGCACGATCTTACGAGATTGCGAACTTTGCGACTTTCTCGGAATCTGCCGAAACCAAATTCTTGGCTCTTTTTGGGACCTCTATACACCCGCAACATTGATCTTTCAACTTTTTTTGAGAAAATTTGACTTGTTATTTTGGCATTTTCGCACGATCTTACGTGATTGCGAACGTATCAACGTTCCCGGAATCTGCCGAAACCAAATTCTTGGCTCTTTTTGGCACCTCCATACACCCACAACATTGATCTTTCAACTTTTTTTGAGAAAATTTGACGTGTTATTTTGGCATTTTCGCACGATCTTACGAGATTGCGAACTTTGCGACTTTCTCGGAATCTGCCGAAACCAAATTCTTGGCTCTTTTTGGGACCTCTATATACCCACAACATTGATCTTTCAACTTTTTTTGAGAAAATTTGACTTGTTATTTTGGCATTTTCGCACGATCTTACGTGATTGCGTACGTATCAACGTTCCCGGAATCTGCCGAAACCAAATTCTTGGCTCTTTTTGGGACCTCTATACACCCACAACATTGATCTTTCAACTTTTTTTGTGAAAATTTGTCGTGTAATTTTGGCATTTTCGCACGATCTTACGAGATTGCAAACGTATCAACGTTCCCGGAATCTGCCGAAACCAAATTCTTGGCTCTTTTTGGGACCTCTATACACCCACAACATTGATCTTTCAACTTTTTTTGAGAAAATTTGACGTGTTATTTTGGCATTTTCGAACGTCTTACGAGATTGCGAAAGTATCAACGTTCCCGGAATCAACCGAAACCAAATTCTTGGCTCTTTTTAGGACCTCCATACACCCACAACATTGATCTTTCAACTTTTTTTGAGAAAATTTGAAGTGTTATTTTGGCATTTTCGCACGATCTTACGAGATTGCGAACGTATCGACGTTCCCGGAATCTGCCGAAACCAAATTCTTGGCTATTTTTGGGACCTCCATACACCCACAACATTGATCTTTCAACTTTTTTGTGAAAATTTGACGTGTTATTTTGGCATTTTCGCACGATCTTAAGAGATTGCGAACTTTGCGACGTTCTCGGAATCTGCCGAAACCAAATTCTTGGCTCTTTTTGGGACCTCCATACACCCACAACATTGATCTTTCAACTTTTTTTGAGAAAATTTGAAGTGTTATTTTGGCATTTTCGCACGATCTTACGAGATTGCGAACTTTATGACGTTCTCGGAATCTGCCGAAACCAAATTCTTGGCTCTTTTTGTGACCTCCATAAACCAACAACATTAATCTTTCAACTTTTTTTGAGAAAATTTTACGTGTTATTTTGGCATTTTCGCACGATCTTACGAAATCGCGAACTTTATGACGTTCTCGGAATCTGCCGAAACCAAATTCTTGGCTCTTTTTGTGACCTCCATAAACCAACAACATTAGTCTTTCAACTTTTTTTGGGAAAATTTGACGTGTTATTTTGGCATTTTCGCACGATCTTACGAGATTGCGAACTTTATGACGTTCTCGGAATCTGCCGAAACCAAATTTTTGGCTCTTTTTGTGACCTCCATAAACCAACAACATTAATCTTTCAACTTTTTTTGAGAAAATTTTACGTGTTATTTTGGCATTTTCGCACGATCTTACGAAATCGCGAACTTTATGACGTTCTCGGAATCTGCCGAAACCAAATTCTGGGCTCTTTTTGGGACCTCCATACACACACAAAATTAATCTTTGAACTTTTTTTGAGAAAATTTTACGTGTTATTTTGGCATTTTCGCACGATCTTACGAAATCGCGAACTTTATGACGTTCTCGGAATCTGCCGAAACCAAATTCTGGGCTCTTTTTGGGAGCTCCATACACCCACAACATTAATCTTTCAACTTTTTTTGAGAAAATTTTACGTGTTATTTTGGCATTTTCGCACGATCTTACGAGATTGCGAACTTTATGACGTTCTCGGAATCTGCCGAAACCAAATTCTTGGCTCTTTTTGGGACCTCCATACACCCACAACATTGATCTTTAAACTTTTTTTGAGAAAATTTTACGTGTTATTTTGGCATTTTCGCACGATCTTACCAGATCGCGAACTTTATGACGTTCTCGGAATCTGCCGAAACCAAATTCTTGGCTCTTTTTGGGACCTCCATAAACCCACAACATTGATCTTTCAACTTTTTTTCAGAAAATTTGAAGTGTTATTTTGGCATTTTCGCACGATCTTACGAGATTGCGAACGTATCAACGTTCCCGGAATCTGCCGAAACCAAATTCTTGGCTCTTTTTGGGACCTCCATACACACACAACAGTAATCTTTCAACTTTTTGTGAGAAAATTTGACGTGTTATTTTGGCATTTTCGCACGATCTTACGAGATTGCGAACGTATCGACGTTCCCGGAATCTGCCGAAACCAAATTATTGGCTCTTTTTGGGACCTCCATACACCTACAACATTGATCTTTCAACTTTTTTTGAGAAAATTTGACTTGTTATATTGGCATTTTCGCACGATCTTACGATATTGCGAACGTATCAACGTTCCCGGAATCTGCCGAAAGCAAATTCTTGGCTCTTTTTGGGACCTCCATACACCCACAACATTGATCTTTCAAATTTTTTTGAGAAAATTTGACGTGTTATTTGGGCATTTTCGCACGATCTTACGAGATTGCGAACATTGCGACGTTCTCGGAATCTGCGGAAACCAAATTCTTGGCTCTTTTTAGGACCTCTATACACCCACAACATTGATCTTTCAACTTTTTTTGTGAAAATTTGACGTGTTATTTTGGCATTTTCGAAAGATCATACGATATTGCGAACGTATCGACGTTCCCGGAATCTGCCGAAACCAAATTCTTAGCTCTTTTTGGGACCTCCATACACCCACAACATTGATCTTTCAACTTTTTTTAAGAAAATTTGACGTGTTATTTTGGTATTTTCGCACGATCTTACGAGATTGCGAACGTATCAACGTTCTCGGAATCTGCCGAAACCCAATTCTTGGCTCTTTTTGGGACCTCCATACACCCACAACATTGATCTTTCAACTTTTTTTGAGAAAATTTGACGTGTTATTTTGGCATTTTCGCACGATCTTACGAGATTGCGAACGTATCGACGTTCCCGGAATCTGCCGAAACCAAATTCTTGGCTATTTTTGGGACCTCCATACACCCACAACATTGATCTTTCAACTTTTTTTGAGAAAATTTGACATGTTATTTTGGCATTTTCGCAGTATCTTACGAGATTGCGAACGTATCGACGTTCCCGGAATCTGCCGAAACCAAATTCTTGGCTCTTTTTGGGACCTCCATACACCCACAACATTGATCTTTGAACTTTTTTTGAGAAAATTTGACGTGTTATTTTGGCATTTTCGCACGATCTTACGAGATTGCGAACTTTATGACGTTCTCGGAATCTGCCGAAACCAAATTCTTGGCTCTTTTTGGGACCTCCATAAACCCACAACATTAATCTTTCAACTGTTTTTGAGAAAATTTTACGTGTTATTTTGGCATTTTCGCACGATCTTACGAGATCGCGAACTTTATGACGTTCTCGGAATCTGCCGAAACCAAATTCTGGGCTCTTTTTGGGACCTCCATACTTCCACAACATTAGTCTTTCAACTTTTTTTGGGAAAATTTGACGTGTTATTTTGGCATTTTCGCACGATCTTACGAGATTGCGAACTTTATGACGTTCTCGGAATCTGCCGAAACCAAATTCTTGGCTCTTTATGTGACCTCCATAAACCAACAACATTAATCTTTCAACTTTTTTTGAGAAAATTTTACGTGTTATTTTGGCATTTTCGCACGATCTTACGAAATCGCGAACTTTATGACGTTCTCGGAATCTGCCGAAACCAAATTCTGGGCTCTTTTTGGGACCTCCATACACACACAAAATTAATCTTTCAACTTTTTTTGAGAAAATTTTACGTGTTATTTTGGCATTTTCGCACGATCTTACGAAATCGCGAACTTTATGACGTTCTCGGAATCTGCCGAAACCAAATTCTGGGCTCTTTTTGGGAGCTCCATACACCCACAACATTAATCTTTCAACTTTTTTTGAGAAAATTTTACGTGTTATTTTGGCATTTTCGCACGATCTTACGAGATTGCGAACTTTATGACGTTCTCTGATTCTGCCGAAACCAAATTCTTAGCTCTTTTTGGGACCTCCATACACACACAACATTAATCTTTCAACTTTTTTTGAGAAAATTTGACGTGTTATTTTGGAATTTTCGCACGATCTTACGAGATTGCGAACGTGTCAACGTTCTCGGAATCTGCCGAAACCAAATTCTGGGCTCTTTTTGGGACCTCCATACACCCACAAAATTAATCTTTCAACTTTTTTTTAGAAAATTTGACGTGTTATTTTGGCATTTTCGCACGATCTTACGAGATCGCGAACATTGCGACGTTCTCGGAATCTGCCGAAACCAAATTCTTGGCTCTTTTTGGGACCTCCATAAACCCACAACATTGATCTTTCAACTTTTTTTCAGAAAATTTGAAGTGTTATTTTGGCATTTTCGCACGATCTTACGAGATTGCGAACGTATCAACGTTCCCGGAATCTGCCGAAACCAAATTCTTGGCTCTTTTTGGGACCTCCATACACCCACAACATTGATCTTTCAACTTTTTTTGAGAAAATTTGAATTGTTATATTGGCATTTTCGCACGATCTTACGATATTGCGAACGTATCAACGTTCCCGGAATCTGCCGAAAGCAAATTCTTGGCTCTTTTTGGGACCTCTATACACCCACAACATTGATCTTTCAACTTTTTTTGTGAAAATTTGACGTGTTATTTTGGCATTTTCGAAAGATCATACGATATTGCGAACGTATCGACGTTCCCGGAATCTGCCGAAACCAAATTCTTAGCTCTTTTTGGGACCTCCATACACCCACAACAGTAATCTTTCAACTTTTTGTGAGAAAATTTGACGTGTTATTTTGGCATTTTCGCACGATCTTACGAGATTGCGAACGTATCGACGTTCCCGGAATCTGCCGAAACCAAATTCTTGGCTCTTTTTGGGACCTCCATACACCCACAACATTGATCTTTCAACTTTTTTTGAGCAAATTTGAATTGTTATATTGGCATTTTCGCACGATCTTACGATATTGCGAACGTATCAACGTTCCCGGAATCTGCCGAAAGCAAATTCTTGGCTCTTTTTGGGACCTCTATACACCCACAACATTGATCTTTCAACTTTTTTTTGTGAAAATTTGACGTGTTATTTTGGCATTTTCGAAAGATCATACGATATTGCGAACGTATCGACGTTCCCGGAATCTGCCGAAACCAAATTCTTAGCTCTTTTTGGGACCTCCATACACCCACAACATTGATCTTTCAACTTTTTTTAAGAAAATTTGACGTGTTATTTTGGTATTTTCGCACGATCTTACGAGATTGCGAACGTATCAACGTTCTCGGAATCTGCCGAAACCCAATTCTTGGCTCTTTTTGGGACCTCCATACACCCACAACATTGATCTTTCAACTTTTTTTGAGAAAATTTGACGTGTTATTTTGGCATTTTCGCACGATCTTACGAGATTGCGAACGTATCGACGTTCCCGGAATCTGCCGAAACCAAATTCTTGGCTATTTTTGGGACCTCCATACACCCACAACATTGATCTTTCAACTTTTTTTGAGAAAATTTGACATGTTATTTTGGCATTTTCGCACTATCTTACGAGATTGCGAACGTATCGACGTTCCCGGAATCTGCCGAAACCAAATTCTTGGCTCTTTTTGGGACCTCCATACACCCACAACATTGATCTTTCAACTTTTTTTGAGAAAATTTGACGTGTTATTTTGGTATTTTCGCACGATCTTACGAGATTGTGAACGTATCAACGTTCTCGGAATCTGCCGAAATCAAATTCTTGGCTCTTTTTGGGACCTCCATACACCCACAACATTAATCTTTCAACTTTTTTTGAGAAAATTTTACGTGTTATTTTGGCATTTTCGCACGATCTTACGAGATTGCGAACTTTATGACGTTCTCGGAATCTGCCGAAACCAAATTCTTGGCTCTTTTTGGGACCTCCATACACCCACAACATTAATCTTTCAACTTTTTTTGAGAAAATTTTACGTGTTATTTTGGCATTTTCGCACGATCTTACGAGATTGCGAACTTTATGACGTTCTTGGAATCTGCCGAAACCAAATTCTGGGCTCTTTTTGGGACCTCCATACACCCACAACATTAATCTTTCAACTTTTTTTGAGAAAATTTTACGTGTTATTTTGGCATTTTCGCACGATCTTACGTGATCGCGAACTTTATGACGTTCTCGGAATCTGCCGAAACTAAATTCTGGGTTCTTTTTGGGACCTCCATACACCCACAACATTGATCGTTCAACTTTTTTTGAGAAAATTTGACGTGTTATATTGGCAATTTCGCACGATCTTACGAGATTGCGAACATTTCAACGTTCCCGGAATCTGCCGAAACCAAATTCTTGGCTCTTTTTGGGACATCCATACACCCACAACATTGATCTTTCAACTTTTTTTGAGAAAATTTGAGGTGTTATTTTGACAGTTTCGCACGATCTTTCGAGATTGCGAACATTTCAACGTTCCCGGAATCTGCCGAGACCAAATTCTTGGCTCTTTTTGGGACATCCATACACCCACAACATTGATCTTTCAACTTTTTTTGAGAAAATTTGAGGTGTTATTTTGACAGTTTCGCACGATCTTTCGAGATTGCGAACATTGTGACGTTCTCGGAATCTGCCGAAACCAAATTCTTGGCTCTTTTTGGGACCTCCATAAACCCACAACATTGATCTTTCAACTTTTTTTTAGAAAATTTGACGTGTTATTTTTGGGACCTCCATACACCCACAACATTGATCTTTCAACTTTCGTTGTTCTTCTTAGGAACTATAGTGACCAACGATATTTAACTCTCAACTTATTTCATCAATTTTTTTCAGAAAAATGTTTGTGTTTTCATGGCAGTTTAACACGATCTTACAAGATTGCGAACGAATCAACGTTCTCAGAATCTGCCGAAAGCAAAGTCATTGTTCTTCATGGGAACTGTTGTGACCAACGATATTTAACTCTCAACTTATTTCATCAATTTTTTCAAAAAACTGTTTGTGTTTTCATGGCTGTTTAACACGATCTTACTAGATTGCGAACGAATAATCGTTCTCAGAATTTGTCGAAACCAAAGTCTTTGTTCTTCTTGGGACCTATAGTGACCAACGATATTGAACTCTCAACTAATTTCATCAATTTTTTCAGAAAACTGTTTGTGTTTTCATGGCAGTTTAACACGATCTTAAAAGATTGCGAACGAATCAACGTTCTCAGAATATGCCGAAACCAAAGTCTTTGTTCTTCTTGGGACCTATAGTGACCAACGATATTTAAATCTCAACTAATTTCATCAATTTTTTCAGAAAACTGTTTGTGTTTTCTTGGCAGTTTAACACGATCTTACAAGATTACGAACGAATCATCGTTCTCAGAATCTGCCGAAACCAAAGTCTTTGTTCTTCTTGGGACCTATAGTGACCAACGATATTGAACTCTCAACTAATTTCATCAATTTTTTCAGAAAACTGTTTGTGTTTTCATGGCAGTTTAACACGATCTTACAAGATTGCGAACGAATCATCGTTCTCAGAATCTGCCGAAACCAAAGTCTTTGTTCTTCTTGGGACCTATAGTGACCAACGATATTGAACTCTCAACTAATTTCATCAATTTTTTCAGAAAACTGTTTGTGTTTTCATGGCAGTTTAACACGATCTTACAAGATTGCGAACGAATCAACGTTCTCAGAATCTGCCGAAACCAAAGTCATTGTTCTTCTTGGGAACTATAGTGACCAACGATATTTAACTCTCAAATTATTTCATCAATTTTTTCAGAAAATTGTTTGTGTTTTCATGGTAGTTTAACACGATCTTACAAGATTGCGAACTAATCATCGTTCTCAGAATCTGCCGAAACCAAAGACTTTGTTCTTCTTGGGACCTATAGTGACCAACGATATTTAACTCTCAACTAATTTCATCAATTTTTTCAGAAAACTGTTTGTGTTTTCATGGCAGTTTAACACGATCTTACAAGATTGCGAACGAATCATCTTTCTCATAATCTACCGAAACCAAAGTCTTTGTTCTTCTTGGGACCTATAGTGACCAACGATATTGAACTCTCAAATTATTTCATCAATTTTTTCAGAAAACTGTTTGTGTTTTCATGGCAGTTTAACACGATCTTACAAGATTGCGAACGAATCAACGTTCTCAGAATCTGCCGAAACCAAAGTCTTTGTTCTTCTTGGGAACTATAGTGACCAACGATATTTAACTCTCAAATTATTTCATCAATTTTTTCAGAAAAGTGTTTGTGTTTTCATGGCTGTTTAACACGATCTTACAAGATTGCGAACTAATCATCGTTCTCAGAATCTGCCGAAACCAAAGACTTTTCTTCTTGGGACCTATAGTGACCAACGATATTTAACTCTCAACTAATTTCATCAATTTTTTCAGAAAACTGTTTGTGTTTTCATGGCAGTTTAACACGATCTTACAAGATTGCGAACTAATCATCGTTCTCAGAATCTGCCGAAACCAAAGACTTTGTTCTTCTTGGGACCTATAGTGACCAACGATATTGAACTCTCAAATTATTTCATCATATTTTTCAGAAAACTGTTTGTGTTTTCATGGCAGTTTAACACGATCTTACAAGATTGCGAACGAATCATCGTTCTCATAATCTGCCGAAACCAAAATCTTTGTTCTTCTTGGGACCTATAGTGACCAACGATATTGAACTCTCAACTTATTTCATCAATTTTTTCAGAAAACTGTTTGTGTTTTCATGGCAATTTAACACGATCTTACAAGATTGCGAACGAATCAACGTTCTCAGAATCTGCCGAAACCAAAGTCTTTGTTCTTCTTGGGACCTATAGTGACCAACGATATTTAACTCTCAACTTATTTCATCAATTTTTTCAGAAAACTGTTTGTGTGTTCATGGCGGTTTAACACGATCTTACAAGATTGTGAACGAATCAAAGTTCTCAGAATCTGTCGAAACCAAAGTCTTTGTTCTTCTTGGGACCTATAGTGACCAACGATATTGAACTCTCAACTTATTTCATCAATTTTTTTCAGAAAACTGTTTGTGTTTTCATGGCAGTTTAACACGATCATACAAGATTGCGAACGAATCAACGTTCTTAGAATCTGCCGAAACTAAAGTCTTTGTTCTTCTTGGGACCTATAGTGACCAACGATATTTAACTCTCAACTTATTTCATCAATTTTTTTAGAAAACTGTTTGTGTTTTCATGGTAGTTTAACACGATCTTACAAGATTGTGAACGAATCAAAGTTCTCAGAATCTGTCGAAACCAAAGTCTTTGTTCTTCTTGGGACCTATAGTGACCAACGATATTGAACTCTCAACTTATTTCATCAATTTTTTTTCAGAAAACTGTTTGTGTTTTCATGGCAGTTTAACACGATCTTACAAGATTGCGAACGAATCAACGTTCTTAGAATCTGCCGAAACTAAAGTCTTTGTTCTTCTTGGGACCTATAGTGACCAACGATATTTAACTCTCAACTTATTTCATCAATTTTTTCAGAAAACTGTTTGTGTGTTCATGGCGGTTTAACACGATCTTACAAGATTGCGAACGAATCAACGTTCTCAGAATCTGCCGAAACCAAAGTCTTTGTTCTTCTTGGGACCTATAGTGACCAACGATATTTAACTCTCAATTTATTTCATCAATTTTTTCAGAAAACTGTTTGTGTTTTCTTGGCAGTTTACAACGATCTTACAAGATTGCGAACGAATCAACGTTCTTAAAATATGTCGAAACCAAAGTCTTTGTTCTTCTTGGGACCTATGATAAAACTGTTAATAAATGTTTAATGATGACAAAATAGTATACCCATATTAATCTTTTAAACCGTTGCCCATGAAAATAAAAAAAAAATTATGATTTATGCCACTGCCAAAAACCTTCGAATCCCTATCTCTCTTCCATCTCTCTCTGCCAAAAAATCATGAAGTTCTCATTGTGGGACCCAATGCAATCACTGCACTTGTTGATGCAACGAAATTTGGGGGACAAAATCTTTGGATTAGGGGTGGCACTTCCGAGCCAAAAAAAAAAAAACCGAGCTGAAAACCAAGCCGAAACCTTAAAAACCGGGCCGAAAAAAAAACTGGCCCGAACCAGATCTGTTCGGTTTGGTTTTCAGTTTTAGCTTTGCCGAAACCGAACCAGACCGAAAACCGAAGTCAACCAGATCAACGACGTCGTTTTGGTTTTTTTAATAATTTTTTTAACCCTAATCCTAATGAGTATTCAGTCCCTCTCAGTCTTCTCAGTCCCTCTCTACCTCTCCTCCAGTCCTCCTTTTTTTCTTTGTCACCTCCTGCCCTCCTCTCCTCCCCAATTTGTTCTCTTCTCCGCGCTCCGCCACCGGACTCCAGTCCTCCAAGTCTCCAACCTCTCCTCTGCTCTCCTCTCGGTCTAACCATCACAATGAAGAGGGGTAAAGTGAACCCATCGAAGCGGGGTTCCTCAAAATCATTTGGGTCAACTGGTCATGGTCGTGGTCGTGGTGTTGCAATCTGTGCAATGGACAATTCGTCCTCATCTTCTCAGGTATGTTTTTCTTTTCAGAATGTCCTCATCTTCTCTACTGTATATGAACTTTGGAAAATCATAAGTATTTGTAGAAAAATCCGTTTACTGCAATTTGAGTTCTCAAATAATCTTTAGGTTGTTTGTTACAAATGTTATGAAGAGACCAACTTGAAACCAATAGCGTAGCTATACTGTTTTTAGCCACAAAGGTCTGCTGGTCAGGAACTCAGGAAGTTAGCAGTTTTTCTCTACTGTACACGAACTTTGGAAAATCATAAGTATTTTTAGAAAAATCTGTTTGTTGCGATTCTAGTTCTAAAATAATCTTTAGGTTGTCTGTTACAATTGTTATGAAGAGACGAACTTGAAACCAATAGCGTAGCTATACTGGTTTTAGCCACAAAGGTCTGCTGGTCAGGAACTCAGGAAGTTAGCAGTTTTTCTCTACTGTATATGAACTTTGGAAAATCATAAGTATTTGTAGAAAAATCTGTTTGCTGCGATTCTAGTTCTCAAATAATCTTTAGGTTGTCTGTTAAAATTGTTATGAAGAGACCAACTTGAAACCAATAGTCTAGCTATACTGTTTTTAGCCAAAAAAGTATGCTGGTCAGGAACTCAGGAAGTTAGCAGTTTTTCTCTAATGTATATGAATTTTGGAAAATCATAAGTATTTGTAGAGAACTCCTTTTGCTGCGATTCTAGTTCTCAAATAATCTTTAAGTTATCTTTTACAATTGTTATGAAGAGACCAACCTGAAATTCTTAGCCGAGCTATATTGTTTTTGGCCAAAAAGGTCTGCTGGTCACCGTCAATATGGTTTTCTTATCTAATTTTTTTGTTTTTCTATTTTGTTTTTTGTTCATATAGAAATTTTTTAGATGCCATAATTGTCACATGTGCAAAGTGTTAAGAGTGGTATGTTGCCTCCTAAAATGAAGCAAACATTTTTTCGAGCATGAGATGATGTTGCAAGAAGGATTTGATCTACTTTCCTCTAAAATATTCCGGGTTCTTGTTTTGTGATGTATAAACTTTTAACATTGTACTCTATTTGTATTTTGTAATTTATGGACTTTTGAGTTTTACCACATGGAAGTATGGACTATGAAGTATGAACTTTATAATTTATGTTTAAGATGTGTGGACTTTAACTATGAACAGTCAAACTATTTTTAGTGTTTTCAACTTTTCAGTGCTTTAGTATACATTTGGTATTTTGGTTAGTGGTTATATTGATACATAGCTTTGAAGTGCAAAAAACAAGAAAGGTGGAGGAGTTGTTAATTTTTTGGTTACAGTTAAATCATGATCAGAAAATTTTACATTCTATACAAAGTTTTGTAAAAAAAAAAAAACGAAACCGAACCGAACTGTCGGTTTGGTTCGATTTTCGGTTTGACATTTCTAAAAATGGAAAACCGGGCCAACTTTATTTTCAGTTTAGGCTAAAAACAGAACCAAATCAAACCGAACCCACCCCTACTTTGGATCCTTTGCAGATAATTAAGAGAGAGAGAGAGAGAGAGAGAGAGAGAGAGAGAGAGAGAGAGAGAATGAGAGGGTGAGGAGAGGAGGTGACCCGTATTTATAGAAGTAGGGTGCTACCTTTCTCCTCACATACAAGTGTCAATTGACATAGCATATGCAAGTGGGGGAACCTTCTAGAAGGTTTCATGCCCTATTACATGGAAATAAGAATAAGTATTTATAAATAGTGTCTTCTGCATCCGTCTTTGAGATGAACCTCCGGGTCAGGCCGCGCTAAGGGCTCAGGCCCACAAATGAGAGTGATGCGTGCGAGCGGTTGTGGACATAGTGAAATACTATTCCCTCAACAAAGTCCCCCAAGTAAGAGAGGAGCTTCTTGGTTGGGGAGTTTGTAACTCAAATGTAAAGAAATGAATGATGCATGTTCTAATGCAAAAGGAGCAAGTGCTCGGGTAACTTATGTGATAAGTATGCATTGTGGATTAAACATACATAACAATCACACAAGATGCATAGATGCAAGATACGTAAATGTACGCTACGCACATGATGCAAGAAGATCGTTCGTGTAATGATGCAGTGTGATGCGCATGAATGCATAAATGCAGGTAAATGATGCAAAAGATGCATAATATGTCCAAGCGTATGTGATACGAGCACAAAGTGCTATGTTTATAATGTGTATCCTGCCCTATTTAGCTATGTTATTCTTGTAATAATGTCATTTCTAACATGTTTTGTGAGTGTGAAGGCAAAAGAGCATAAAAGAAGAAAAGGAAGCTAAAACCGGCAATTTAAGAGAAATCCTAGTCAAAGAAGGATTGCTAGTGTAGCAAGGAGTCTCATTAAGTCGTAAAAATTGAGGATAAGTCGTTTAGGAAACTTTCATGTTTTGAAAAGGGAAAGTTGCCTATTTCATTTAAAGAAACTTTCTTATTTTGATTTAGGAAACTTACTATTTCTGAATCTTTCCTATTATGACTTTCCTAAAATATTTAGGAAATTTTCTTTTCTTATGACAGGGAATCCATTTGAAGTCAGGGAATCTTTCCACAACTTTCTTTCTAGATTGAGACTGATGTGAGAATATGGTTATATTAATTATCAGATTTATAAAGTTGTGTTTTTGAATAGTCTATGAGATTTACTTGACTGATTTTCGTGTCATTCTTGATGTTGAAAGCTTGTGATCCGGTTTATGAATTACTAACTGATAGGAGCATAAAATGCGACGTTATTAGTGTTTAAATGCCTCTTACTTGTGCTTTGTTAGCTCTTAATTGTCTAAGATTGAGTCTTAATTTAGCTTAGTGTATCTATGGCGGTACTTTGTAGATTTTGTGCTTAAAGTATGGTTTTTTGTTTAAACTTGATTTATGTTAGAATTATTTTTCAGAAAATCGGACAGAATCGACCTTCTGACATAAATGCTCGTTTTACGATTTCTTAGATTCTTCTAATGAAAATATTTCCGTCTACGATTTTGTAGAGGACTCGGAGATCTTTCCAACCATATATTATGAGCCGAAATCGGACAAGGGGCCCGGGAGATATGAAGCCCGAAAGTTGATACAGGGTTATGCGCGAACTGAAAAAGCTGAATTGATATAGGGTTTGCATTTGGGCTTGAAGACCAATTCCAATTGGACTATAATTTTGATGCAAGCTTATTTATGAAGTCCAAATCCATATGGAAGAATTAGAAGTCGAAAGTATCAGATTGGAGTCTTGGAGTTCAAGATAAGCCACGCGCGCGCAAGGAGAGATTGCAGCCACAAGATCAAATCAAATCAAGGGCTCACAAGCATTAGGGTTTCGGCATGGAACTCTATAAATAGAGGGGTTGAGAGACAACCAAAATGGTCACTTATCTCACCACACATAATAGCCGTGCCTTTACACAAGCCAAAAATCCTACAAAGCATTATACGCCATAGTTCCATTCTTTTAGGTTTCGCCATTGTTCATCCTAATTCTTCACAACATTGGTGCTTTGCTTAAGGTTTTCAATGTGTGATCCATACTTTGGTTTTGTAATACTTGGTTTTATTAATATGATTTGCGATTTCGTTGTGATTCTTGCGATCTATGTTAATCGGTTTTGGTTTTACATGTTACATGAATTTCGATTACTTTGTGTTCTTGATTTTTATGTTTCTTTGTGATTTTTAACATGGTACGATTTTAATATATGATTAGGGCAGTAGTATTCGATTTTCTTATGTGTTTATTTGATTTTTTTTCTCGAATATGTGGGGGGTAAATCTAATTCTAGGATGTTGCTTCGGCCGGGGTAGTGTTCTAGGGTTTTGGTTTTATTTGCTAAGTGATCTGAATTTACAAACTTGGTTGTGTCTATTTAGATTGCTATAGGGTTACCATTCGAGAAACATACATGTTAAATGAGAAGTTGACGCCTTGCTTGTTGAACATGTCTCTAATTCGGCTTACTTGTTCTTATGTGCTAATTGTTTTAGTTTCTACGCAGGTGTGTTTCTTAATTGATTAGCATAACTTAGGATTATTCGCAGGTGTTGGTCTTAAGTAATTTAGAAGTCTTAACGATTAATAATCGCAGGTGATTGATTAATTAGAATTAGAATTAAATTAAATGCTTAAGTGTCGAGTCTACTTGCTGCCTTAGTCATATGCGATTTTGTATTAGTTAAATTATGTGTTTCGTGCTATGCTTGTGTGTGTTGGTGGTGATCAAACTTGTAAATATTAGTTTTATGTTTTTAATTTTCTGTTTTTTTTTAGGATTTAATTCGATCTTTTAATCTCATGATCCGATTTTTGTATATATGTTTATATGTTTGTGTGTTTTGTTTCTCTTGTAATTGATTCACCCTTTGGGTTTCCCGGCTAGAACGATCCCTACTTTCATATACTACTAACGATTGCAGGGTAATTAAATTGTGTTGTTATTTAACCCCGGTTCGGTAACACGTCACTAACTTCTGTAGGGTTGGTAGTGTCATTGACCGCTAAGGCAAACATAAAGTGATGTAGTGGCAAAAGCTTAGATTCATGGGAATGGGTCAGGTTTTGATCATGAGTTGCATGTGAACTGTTTAAGCGCTAAGATAAATTGGTTTACATGTTCGAATTCTTCTGTGAACTTAATGATTCATGTTATGTGTTGTATGGTTGCGCTAAGTATTAACATGACATATTGCATGAAATTTTCTATGTTAAACCGCTAAGGCAAACATTGGATATTTAAGTAGATTATTATATGTTGCATGACCGCTACGGCGTGTAATTCTGAATTCGTTTCATCATTCTTGATTGGCATGGTTTTAGGTTGTGTAGATTGAGACAATTTAATTACATGATTTTATATGTTTGTGTATTTGAAGTCGATCACTTGTATATATTTTATTTTCTGTTTTAGTAGGAATGTAGAACCAACCTTCAAAACCCCTTTTTATCTTTTGTATCATGTGTATATTTATAATTGAATACTTGTAAATACTTATAGTTATTAATTCTTTAGTGTAATCGTGACTGCAGGAACGCCTTTTAAGTCCATAGATTGATTGAATCCTATTTGCCAATACTACATTCTGATAAAAAAAAGGGTTTTTAAATTGTGCGCCCAGTAACGAGCACATCAGCATGACAAGTTTAAATATAAGCGCACGCATAAGCGTAATGCGTTCTCAATCGCATAGTAAATGCATATGATGCATCATTCAATCACTATAGAATGCTATCTAATTTAGCGGTCTCTTTTGTTTGCGAAGAAGGTACATCTGTGATTGGCAAGGTATTCTTGGGATTGGGTAATGTGCACTCACGAACGGGCGACGTGCACATGCTATTGCCTTGATAACCGAGCTCTTAAAATTTCAAAGAGAGGGATGAGGACATGAGGTCTTCTGCTTAGCGGGAATGAGAAAAGAATCTTCTAAGCGGACAAATTTTGTATAATTGAGGAAAAAACACGGAAACGTACTGTTCTTAAACTGTTCCGATAAAAAGTACGACAAAGAATAGATATTTGTTTACTCTGGAATGGAAATTGCAGTCCGGCCCGGCCGTGGTTGGGTTAAAGTCTTTCGGCCGTAGAGAATTATACGCGTTTTTGAATATGTTTTAGTCAAGAATTATACGGTTCCACAGTGAAAATGAAAACGAAGACGAAATAGAACTAAGCACCACTCTGGTTTTAGTCTCAGTCATAGAATAGTCATGGCTTTCAGTCTAGTCTTTCTCCTCAGACCCAGTACAGTAGTCCAGTCAACTCCCCTCCTCATACGCCCAAACATTTCTTCTTCTGCTCTTATGCCACAAATTTCCACAACCATTTCTCTCCCCTTTTTCCTCTCAAAAACCCTCTTCATTCTTGTCTCCTACTCCCACCAACCTGAAACACACATAACACAAACATCTACCATACACATGCTTTCATATTTATAATAGAGAAGCAGAGTTCCAGAGACAAATTTATCTTAATTTATGCTTGGCTGGTTTAGATCACAGCTCACAATGGCAAGGTATTGCCACAACCACAACACTCCTTTTTACTTGTGTTTCTTCTTGTTCTGTTATCCTCTTATTCCTATTGTCCTGTCTGAACTATCCTCAACCCAAATAACTACCATGATCAATATCTCCAACAGTCTAAATAGTAGTGGTAGCACTGTTTCATGGAACATAAAGAGTGAACCAAACCCATGTTTATGGAAAGGGGTCGAGTGTAATCCACCCAACTCAACTGTAACCCAAATTTCTCTCTCCAAGTTGTCTCTGTCTTCCTCAGATTTTCTCCCAATTGTCTGCCAACTTGAGTCTTTGCAGATTCTTGATGTGTCAGAAAACCACCTGAGAACAATCCCTTCTGGGTTTCTCACTGCTTGTGGAAAATTAGACGGGCTAAAGCTACTCAATTTCAGTTTTAACAATCTGCTCGGTTCTTTACCTCCCTTTGTTTGGTTCTCTGGGTTGGAGTCCTTGGACCTTTCTCATAATAAGTTGAGTCAAGGCATTGACTCAGAGCAGTTGGGTGGTTTGGTAGCGCTCAGAAGCTTGAACCTCAGCTTCAACAACTTTAGTGGGACTATTCCTACCCAACTTGGGAAATCCATGCTCTTGGAGAAGCTTGTGCTTTCCGCCAATAAATTTGAAGGGATAATTCCAGGTGAAATCGTGGACTACCGCAATCTGACTCTGATTGATTTGAGTGCAAATCAAATTTCTGGTTCAGTTTCTGAGAGTATTGGAGAGCTATCCAAGTTGGAGGTTCTGATTCTATCTTCCAACATCTTAAGTGGCGTAATCCCAGAAAGCCTTTCGAATATCACAAGCCTCACGCGGTTTGCAGCAAATTCTAACAAGTTCGGGGGTCCAGTTCCTGGTGGAATCACAAAGCATCTCAAAAATTTGGACCTGAGCTATAACAGCTTGAGTGGGTCGATTCCATCAGACCTTTTGTCTCCATTGAATTCGAACTTGCAGACTGTGGATTTGTCTAATAACTTGTTGCAGGGATCAATACCCACGCCTCTGTCTCCGGAACTGGTTCGGTTGAGATTAGGAAACAATTCACTTGTTGGAATGATACCTTCTGTGACACTCCAGAACTTGGTATACATGGAAATGGAAAACAATAAGCTGAATGGTTCCATACCTCCTGAATTGGGTTCTTGCAGCAATTTGGCTCTGTTGAACTTGGCTCAGAATGGACTGACTGGGGCTTTGCCGCCGCAGTTGGGGAACCTCACTAAACTTCAAGTTTTGAAACTTCAGTCTAATAATCTTGCTGGAGAAATCCCAACTGAGTTTACTGAACTAAGGAGCTTGTCTGTTTTGAATATCAGCTGGAATGCTCTGAATGGTTCAATACCAACAACAGTTTCAAACTTGCAGAAGCTTATTAACATGAACCTACAAGGCAACAATCTCAGTGGTTCCATCCCCAACACTATTGCCTCCATGAGTTCTCTGTTGGAACTCCAACTTAGTCACAATTTCTTGAGTGGTGACATTCCAAGGATGCCAACATCTTTGCAGATTGCTTTGAATCTCAGCACCAACCTTTTTGAAGGACCGATTCCTAGTCATCTGTCCACGCTCACTGGATTAGAAATTTTGGATCTATCTAACAACAAGTTCTCAGGTCAGATACCCTCATTTTTAGCTGATCAACTGGTAGCATTGACACAGTTGATACTATCTAACAATCAGCTCTCTGGAGTCTCTCCACACTTCAATACTTGGGTCATGGTCAACACAGATGGAAATGCAGGTTTAATTAAAGCTACAACGCCCTCCTTGGTAAAGAAAGGAAATTCAAAGGCTTTGCCAATTGCTCTTGCAGTTGTAGCTGGTGTTGTTTCTATTGTAGCCATTGCCATCCTTGCTATATCACGGCACAGTTACAGGGTTAACGATGAACAAGTGGACTCCGGGGAAGATCTTCCTCCTCCTGAGGTCCTCCAAGGTAGTCTCTTAACTGCCAATGCCATTCACAGATCAAGTATCGATTTCACTACAGCCATGGAGGTAGTTTCTGACCCCTCAAACATTGAGCTCAAGACTAGGTTTTCAACTTACTACAAAGCCACCGTGCCGTCTGGATCGAGCTACTTTGTCAAGAAACTTAACTGGAGTGACAAGATATTCCAATTGGGCAGCCACGACAGATTCGAGAACTATTTACAGATCTTTGGAAAACTGAGCAATTCCAATGTCATGACTCCTTTAGCCCATGTTACAACTGTTGACAGTGCTTATCTGTTCTATGAGTATGCTCCAAAAGGCACCCTTTTTGATGCTCTTCATTGTAGCTCAGACAATTCTATGGATTGGGCAAGTAGATACAGTTTAGCGATTGGAATAGCTCAGGGCCTCGCTTTTCTTCATGGATGCACCTCAGGTCCAATACTCCTCCTAGACCTGTCAAGCCGAAGCATTTTGCTCAAGTCCCTGAAAGAGCCTCTTATTGGAGACGCCGAACTCTGCAAAGTGATTGATCCCTCAAAGAGCACTGCAAGCCTTTCCACTGTTGCTGGTTCTGTTGGTTATATTCCTCCAGGTAAGGATCTCCATTACCGGTGACATATAATTTGTCATTCATTTGCACCCACTTCCATTTTTCTTCCTTTTTTTTTTTTTGGTTACAGAAGGGACTTAAAAGGCCCAAACAAAAGAAAACAAAAAAAGTTACAAACTAAATACTGGAGCAAAGTCCAGTCCTTCTTGCTCTAGTAACACCAGCAAGATCATCTAAAACAGCTTGAGCTCCATTTTTCTTCTTTAGTTTGGTGGATTTACGACTTATCACTTGTACATTTATTTCTATTGTCGTTGAATGCATAAATTTTTTGGTGGCAGAGTATGCATACACTATGAGGGTAACAGTGGCCGGTAACATCTACAGCTTTGGGGTGATTCTGCTTGAATTGCTGACAGGAAAGCCAGCAGTTAGTGAAGGGACTGAGTTGGCCAATTGGGTACCAAGTAAATCAGGGCAGCAAGATAAAATTCTTGATTCTACAATCAGCAGAACCTCAAGTGCCATCAGAAGCCAGATGCTAGCTGTACTGAAAGTTGCTCTTGGTTGTGTTAGTGTATCACCAGAAGCAAGGCCAAGAATGAAGAGCGTTCTTAGGATGCTTCTGAATGCAAGATAAAGTAGCAAGGCACCACTCGAAGTATAGTATAGAGTAGCAGTTTTATGCATACAAATAAAAATTGAGGGTTTTTGTGTGTTCCTCCAAGTAGTAAGCCCTAGTGTGATTGATTCTTCTGAAAGATGTGGCAACTATCGCAGTATCGTGTATAGGAAGTTGTATGTATCTAATAACCTAGTCAACCTATGTACTAACTACTAAAACTTCATCAAAGGTAAAAACAAGACACTGCAACCGAGGTTTTATATATAAGAATGGATTTCAGTGTAAAGTTTTTGAGTGCAAATGTTAAATTCTTGAGTTACAAATTTCATTCAGTCTACTCATTACATGTTGCAAACTCAACAACTAGTTTTATGCTATAGCAAACTGAGAAAAAAAGTTGGTTGAAATTTTATGAAACATTTGGGCAACTAAAACTAACACTAGACGAGCTTTTATCCTCAAACTATCTATATTCTTGATAAAATGGAACAACCCTTCCCGCCAAAGATAAATGATTGTAATCAGAGAAATATGACCCGATGGAAGCACTATGAGGAAAATCCCAGGATAGTGAGAAAGCCAAGAGGGCATTGAAGAGTGACAAAACATGCTGGGTCTAGAAGGTAAGATCTTTGGGGTCCTCAATAATTTTTGCCAAGGTTTGCAAGAACGAAGCAAGATTAGCACCATAAATTACACGATGATCAGCCGTAACGTTTACCTGTAAATGAAATGTGTTCCATGATAAGCATTTCTCACTTGCTTTAATGAAGTATACCAAATAAAAGTACAGTTTCCAGATTTTTTACCTGCATTTGGTTCTTCATACCAATTCGACCATCCTTGGAAGCCACAACAGTAGGCTGAGATCCTCCAACTGCCATAATTGCTCCCTGTTGGGATTGGATCCAGAAGAGAAAAACGTAATAAGCATCCACATACCACATACATTCTCTAACAAAAAAAATTAAGCAAAATAAAGCAGTAGACTTACAGTTCCAGGTGGCAGAATGGCATCAAACCGGTCAACACCAAACATCCCAAGATTTGAAAGAGTGAAAGTACCTGTAGAAAGAGCAAGAGTCGGTAAGAAAATGACATACAGAATTTAGTGGCATTTGTTTGAATATGGCAGTCTACCAAAATGATCATGGCTACTAAAATGCTGATACACAAGAAAATAATTATGCAACTTCGTTAAAAAAAAAAAAGGCAAGTCATGAAGTAGCCATACAAGAAAATTGAATTGCCTGCCCTTATTCTGTATTGACTATAGTATTACTCACGGAAAAATTCCAGCAGTGAAAAATCCATATCTAGATATTTGTATAACATAATGATCTTCAGAAGCCATAACATTAAAGTAAGATAAGGCGTAAGAGTAAGAGAAACCCTGAATTATGCAAAACTAGACATAAAGTAAGAGGAGTTCTCTAGGGCCAAAATCACAAAGGCACACTTCAGTGCTAGACACTTGGGATGCTCTCACCGAATGAGATGACAGAAACAGCAGACTTTTCAACAGTAAGAAAATATTACTATATGCAATTGCTGAAGCGTACAGTCAAGCTCAACTGACACTCTCAATCGATAAAATCAAGCAGGCAATGAGGCAGAAATAACAGTTTGCAGATCCTGAGACTCGTGATTACTCTTGGGAGTTTATAACCGAATGAGATGACAGAAACAGCAGACTTTTCAACAGTAAGAAAATATTACTATATGCAATTGCTGAAGCGTACAGTCAAGCTCAACTGACACTCTCAATCGATAAAATCAAGCAGGCAATGAGGCAGAAATAACAGTTTGCAGATCCTGAGACTTGTGATTACTCTTGGAGTTTATAACCGAATGAGATGACAGAAACAGCAGACTTTTCAGTTTTCAACAGTAAGAAAATATTACTATATGCAATTGCTGAAGCGTACAGTCAAGCTCAACTGACACTCTCAATCGATAAAATCAAGCACGCAATGAGGCAGAAATAACAGTTTGCAGATCCTGAGACTCATGATTACTCTTGGAGTTTATAACCGAATGAGATGACAGAAACAGCAGACTTTTCAACAGTAAGAAAATATTACTATATGCAATTGCTGAAGCGTACAGTGAAGCTCAACTGACACTCTCAATCGATAAAATCAAGCAGGCAATGAGGCAGAAATAACAGTTTGCAGATCCTGAGACTCGTGATTACTCTTGGAGTTTGTAAGACTATTGACCTCCAAGAACCAGATTCAGTTGGCATATTCTATTTTAAAAGGTACTTTACACACAACAGACAGTTTTATCCTAAGAATGAAAGAAACCGAAGTGGCATTTCAAATATACGCGTGAAAGAAACATGACTCTTGTTTCGACATAGTTGATAAACAAGTGCATGGCCGCATAACGATTAACAGCGATATTTGCTCACTGAGCAGAATTGATATTCAACTTCTCAAGAGAAGCTTGATAATTTAGCTAAACAACTAAAAAAATTTTGAGGGACAAACAATCATATACTATTTGTAAAGTTTGGAAATAATCCTGAGAAGCTGTTGACTCATTAAAAGTTTTACAACAACAGGTATTCCTCCTCGTGTGGATCATGCATGGAAATTCAACATCAGTGCATCCAGATTTCTTCTTACTCCTAGTGAACTCAATTGCTACATGTCCCATTCAATATCTTCAAATGAGTATGTTAATAACTAAACGTATTGCCACATGACCATAAAGCGATATCAAGTATAATGAATTTACAACCTCATGAGTTATGACTATGTAGTGCGGTCTCAGTTCGACATATTTCATGGTCAATCAAGCATTTTAGAAACTAATAGTACCTGTATTGTATTCATGAGGCTGCAGCTGCTTGGCCCTTGCCTTATCAACTAACTCCTTCCACTTTCTTGACAGTGTATATATGTCAACCTAACACATATTTAACAACACATAAATCAACAGCAAAAGTTTATTGCATGCAAACTGCAAACATCATTCCAAAACAAAAGAAGCCACTAAAGGCACAAACCTTGTCCGCATCCTGAAGCACTGGTGTTATCAACCCACCATCGATTGCCACAGCAACTGCTATGTTAAAGCTGCTATTATATACAAAACTGTTACCATCTCTACAGCCAGAGTTGACAACAGGATGTTGAACCAATGCTAATGCTGTTGCCTTTGCCAGCAATGCTGTCATGGTAACTCCCTTGGACTTGATCTAAAAAAACGAACAGTATTCACTAATCGGAAACAAATAGCATGGTAAAAGTTTCCAATGAACACGAAAGTTGAGTTACCTTTTTGTAGAGAGCATCCAGAGCATTAGTGGTGATAGTGTATCCTACTCTGAATGTGGGCACTGACAGACTCTCAATCATGTTCCTACTCACAGCAACTTGCATGGTAGTGAAAGGCACCACCATCCCCAACTCAATCCCAGCCGCCGGCACTGATGCCGCGGCCGGAGCCGGAGCCTGAGCTGCAGCAAAAGCTTCAACATCCTTGGAGACAATCCTCCCCATTGGCCCAGTTCCCACCACTCTTGCCAACTCAACCTTCAAATCCTTAGCGAGCTTCTTGGCGTAAGGTGACGCCACGATTCTCTTCCCTCCCTCAGAAGCCGGATGTGCAGAAGAAGCAGACACCACCGGAGCCGCCGCCTTAGGAGCGGGAGCCGCATTTTCCGGAATTTTGGTCTCCTGAGAAAACGGTGCCGGTGCCGGTGAAGAAGAAGAGGTGGCCTTGGCCTTGGCCTCGGTGATCTCCTCTTGGGTCTCGGCCAGGAGAGCAATAGCGGACCCCACTGGGGCAACACCGCCTTCTTCGACCATAATAGAGGCCAAGTAACCGTCGTAGAAAGTCTCGACGTCCATGTCAGCCTTATCGGACTCGACGACGACGACGCTCTCGCCCTTGGAGAGCTTGTCTCCCTCGGACTTGACCCAGGAGACGATCTTGCCCTCGGTCATGGTGGAGCTGAGCGCCGGCATGAAGATTTCACGGATCTTGGCCTGGACTTGGAAACGGCTGCTCCGGCGGCAGGAGATGAGTGACGGCGCAGTAGGGTTGCGGGCGAGGGTAGGGATGAAGGAGGTGTTGAGAAGGTGAGCCATGGAAATGAGAGAGGGGAGTTCACAATGTGAGTGAGAGAGAGAATGTCGATGGGTTTTAAGGGGAAGGTGTTTGTTCCATTTTATGCTCGGCTCTGGGTCTCCTCGACTGCATCGAAATCCTGGCGGAGGTTCCAACTGCCTCACCGGTGAATGTGATGATGCTGATGTGTCTCTTTTGCTTCCTTCCCTCTATTTTTTTTTTCTTGTAAAAGGCTAACAAAGCATTACGATAAAGAGAAAATGCCCCTTTAGTACTAATTCAAACCTCTTATTTCTCATTCTAATGATAATCTTTTGCATTAGCCTATTCCAATATAAGGTAACCATTTTTATGCCCAAATGCACAAATCTTTACTAAATTCTTAACAAACCATATTATTTCAAGACTATTTTGCCCCCACCTCTTCAACATGAAAAGACTTGGCCGGAACCTCGGACTCCGGTCACCGGCCGCCGGACTCCGGTCACCGGAATTTCCCCGACCGCCGGATTCCGGTCACCGGATTTTGCCCGACCGCCGGATTCCGGTCACCGGATTTTCCCCTGTAACCAGTTACTGATCCCCAATAATCAGTTACTGACCAGTTAATGACCCATAATAACCAGTTATTAACCCCCAGTAACCAGTTATTGATTAATTACTGACACCCAGTAACCAGTTACTGACCCTCAATAACTTTTAGTTTTCAGTTACTGACACCCAGTAATCACTTAGTTTTCAGTTACTGACACCCAATAATCACTTTGTTTTCAGTTATTGACACCCAGTAATCACCCAATAATCATGTTGTTTTTAGTTACTGACACCCAGTAACCAGTTACTGACCCCCAATAACTGAGTTACTGATCCCCAATAATTAGTTACTGACTCTCAATAATTAGTTACTGACCCACAATAATATACTTATTTCAGCTTAATGTAATAGAACATAAGTACACAAAATGCACACACGCAAAGAAACGTTGCTCTGATCTCGTAAAAAAAAATTACTCTGGGCACCCAACCGGAATTTCGTCCTCCTCTCAGCCTGCTTTTGCTGCTCCTCAGTTTAGCCCTAAAGCAGTCCGTGCGGAGCGGCAAGTCTGCAGTCCGTGCAGAGCGGCAACAAGCTCCTGGAAGTGGATGGCTCCGACTCCCTCACGCGCCTCTGCTTCCCAGTCGTCCTTGCCAAGTCTGTAGTCTGTGCGGAGTGGCAATAAGCTTCTGGAAGTGGACTGCTCTGACTCCCTCACGCGCCTCCGCTTCCCCGTCGTCCTTGCCAAGTCGGCCTGCTTTGACGCCAACTGCTTGGAGTAGATCCGACCTGCTCAGATCTCGACCAGATCTGGCTTGCTCGGAGCTTGGTTGCTTGGAAATTGAATCTTCTCCTCAAGCCTCAGGCAAATTGACTCGCCGGCAAAGGTGTGTTGGACCGAGACGGCATGATGAAGATGCTTGGAGTTGGAGATCGGAGCTCCTCCTCGTGGCTTGCTAGCGACGACGCACTGCTCCGTGGCTTGGCTTGCCGGTGACGACGCACTCTTCCTCATGGCTTGCCGGCGAGTGACGGTGTAGAGAGAGAGAGAGCAGAGAGCAGATCGGGAGGAGAAGAAGAGAAAGAGAGAGAGATTTGAAAGATGAGAGAGTATGAGAATGAGAGGATGAGAATGAGAGAGGACGGGAGAGAGTGATCGAGGGTGAGAGAGTGTTTATACGTTTATGGGCATAATCGTCTTTTTATTAAGTTTCATTGGAATGGGCTATAGAAAACTTTTTTCATTGAATTGGGTTTTACTTTAAAGAAATTTGTGTATTTGGGCATTTTCCCTATGATAAATAGGGTTACCATGAAGGATAAACGGTAAATACAAAGATAACAAAATGATCATCATCTTATTTATTAATAGGAATCTTTTATGGGAATTACAAAGTATCAATATGGTAATGATAAGGAATACATAGTCATATTCTAACTACATATCCTGATGGCATAAGGTCAATGCACACATATGAAATATCCTAGAACACTCCCCTTGTGCCGCGTGCCGATATGCCTGTGGTGCTGATATGTCGCCTCGTTAAAAACCTCGTCAAGTAACAAAAACCATATGGGAGAAAAACTAAACCTTGATCGTAGGATAAAAAGGGTACAACACACCATTCACATTTGATAGTGACATGTATGCATGTGCTAGACTCCCCATGAAGTTCGCACCCCCCTGATTTTTACTAATCATGAAAGTTTCAACAACTTAGCATGTTCATGCTCTTTAACATGTCTTCAAATGTGGCATTGGACAATGATTAACTAGATCATGACGTATTGTCCTCAAACATGATCTTTTACACTTAGATCTTGAGGAAAAACCGCTTGTGAACTCAAAAAATAAGTTCGTGCAGGAAATCAGATTTCTGTGCATCATGACCTTAAGTTACTAGAACAACTGTAACTTCCTTTAGGAAACATATGAACAAACTGTAAATGGTTTTGGAACCTAGACTCATTTAGCTTTCCAAAGTCCCGTCAAAGTTGACTATTTTGGCATAATCAGATTCTCGGACAGATTCATCATACTTTACGAAAATGACCATAACTCACTAAATATGATATGTATGATAAAATGGTTGATGTCCTAGGAAAGTAGACACATAGAACTTTCCAATGGTATCAATTTCACCATTTTCCAATGAGTGAGATTTCCTGTAGGTCCTGTGGAAGTTGACTTACAAAACTTGGCAGATTCTGATTTCGCTTTTGATGTGTCTTTCTTATGTAGGGATAGAATAAGCCTCAACCTTTCATACCATTAAGTATTGAAAAAGGAGTTACTGCCATTACATTGGCGTTGCGTGGGCGCATAGCTACACTTAGCTTTACAACTTTTCATAGCGAATGAGATGTCAAATCTTTCGTATTGTGTTGAGTACATTGATGCATCTTATTGTACTTAGATGGGAACTCCATCTCTTAACACATATTTGTCATCTTTCTTTAGACAAAACAACGGATCTCTCTTTAGAGCAAAGACTTTGACTAATCATGGGATATATGTAGGCCTCACTTTTGTTAGAGTGCCTAAGCCGATTGATGGAAAATCATCATCAATACAGTCATCGAGTGCCTTTTCGAGACCGTGTCTTCCCAAGATCTTTTTCATTCTTAACTTCGGATGTTGATACATATTGGCATCTCTTGATCCATCAAGAGTCCATATAAATCCAGAACGAACACGCAAAGGCATAATTCACCATATCCCTTCCAAATCAAGTAGAGTCCATGCGCGTTCCAATACCTTTAGCAAACGTGTGCTCCTGTGGTTTGGAGCCACTTGATTCGGATGAATGAAGTCCGTTTAAGACCTTCATGTATATCTCTGATTACATAGAGATGTTATTATGACCACATTCATAGGCTGCATGTTCAGTTATTCGGAAACTACCAAACTGACAAAGTAGTGGAGTGTAATGACATCCATTACGAGAGCATATCTCATCGTAGTCGACCCAAGTGCGTGTTAGTGAGAGACCTTGCGCCATAAGGTGAGTCTAAGCTCTTGTTCTCACTACGCTATCTAACAAAGGCATAGTTGATAGGGTTTAGCTTGCGGTGTCGGCATCACCTGCCCAAGGACCTATCTCTTTGCTAATGTTGGATCATATCTTTCCATTAGGCCAATCAACTAAGTTGATATCCATTAACAAAAGGTGGTTCGATAGTATACTCATTATCTCATGTCCCCATATACACTAGTGTAATATTTGTAGAGATCTTTATATGGATTAGATTTGACATTGAGGCGTCCCCCAACGATAATCACAATTTAGACTTCATGAGACGGATTTGAGTATCATTGATCAATGGATCAGGTTGTGCTAAAGCTCGCTTTCTTCCTAATGCGAGAAAGTATCGAACCTAAGGGCCTCCCTCCTTTTGGGGAGCCACACGGCCTTGTGACACCAATTTTGCAACTATATGGCGTCATCATTTCACCATCTATGGTGATGGCGTCAGGACCAACTCCTTTTGGTCGTGCCATGTCCTCTTGATAGGACATCAATCCTTGCAGACATATTTGCAACATGTGATCTCGTCACTTTAACACTTTAAGCATTTGGGATCAACATGAGACTTAGTGGGGATAAACCACAACAATTTACGTCGTTCCACTTGAACACTTGTGTTCTTTTCTCCTCCTAACGGCGGGAATACTGTCTCATCAAAGTGAGAATCCGCAATATAGCGGTGAAAGAGATCGCCTGACAAGGTTTCTACATAGGCGGATTAAATAGTTGGAGGTTCATATCCCACCAACCTAAGTACTTATTCATCTTAAATGACTCATCATTGTACGCAGTGGTAGTGCGATTTGACACCTAGAAATAACATCTAGCCGAGCTCAAGGATTGGAGATCCGTTTCAATCTTGCCGAGCTCAAGAATTGCAATTTCGTGTCAATCCTCGTACACAGTCACAAGCTGAAGTACAAAAATATTTAATGATGGTGGGTCGTAGATGAATAGTAAAGCTTGATGCAAATATTACATAGCTCCAAGACGCAATAGAAAGATTGGTGCGCATCAATAATGTTTGAGCGACAAGCTAAAGTTGCTTGGTCGTAGCCTCGGTGAGACCATACTGGTATAAGATTGGAGATCCATTTCAATCTTGCCGAGCTCAAGGATTGCAATTTCGTGTCAATCCTCGTACACAGTCACGAGCTGAAGTACAAAAATATTTAATGATGGTGGGTCGTAGATGAATAGTAAAGCTAGATGCAAATATTACATAGCTCCAAGACACAATAGAAAGATTGGTGCGCATCAATAATGTTCGAGCGACAAGCTAAAGTTGCTTGGTCGTAGCCTCGGTGAACATGGGGTATAGGATACTTCAACTTATATCCTGATAAACTTCTTTAAAGAATGGGTAGTGAGACCGTAGAAGTATAAGCAGCATAAGCAATAGATAATAGTGTAACACGTGACCAGTGTGTTAACACTTCAACCAACACCATAAAACATAAAAAGGTGTCCGCAAGTTGGTTGTATATATCTACATAGTTTGATGTAAGAATGGAATGTTCATTTTTATATCATTTAGCATAGGAGGGTCTCACTCCTAATTTACTTAAAGAATAGGCTTTCAAAATGAGTAATGAGCATTGCAGGGGGTCAATGAGATATCGAGGAAAGACTGGTGCACCTCAATTGCTTGAGGGATTGGCCGGACGGCCTCTAAGAAGTTGGAGTCGTGTTCGGGTGATGTCAATGTCTCCCGGGTGCCGCCATTTACAACCATGCCGTCACCATCATGCTTCATGGAGAAGCTAGATCTCGTATGTCTTCGTTTTGAGCGGAAGAATGGATGTTCATGAGAATTTCTCAAAATTTGGACCATTATATCTCTTCCAAGATGACCGATTTGGTCAAACCAAAGCCTATATGAGTCGGTGTCCCAAATATCATGTTTGGCGACAACATGTGATTCGATATTCGAATCATAGTGACATACAATCCACTAGATTGACTCATAAACTTCTCTAAGATGCATTTCAGTCCGCATTCATGAGAAGGTATACACAAACGAACTATTGTTCATTCTCACAATGTGTTTTCAAATGAAAACTATTAACATGAATGTCTTTAAAGCTCATCATGGTTCAGTTGCTTCTCAATGCATAGAGGGCATCTGTGACGTTGATTACAAGATTCAAGATAAACTACATCCCTGAATGATCGGTATGATTCAATCATTGTAGTCACAGAAGATTTACAAGGCACAAAATCCAGAGATAGTTGCCTGTTCCTTAGAATGTTGTGGATAGTTCCACTATCTGTGAATCACTCAATGTCTCTATGAGACATATCTACAAAAATGGAGTAGATATGAGAGTAAATAGTTTCGTTTGAACTATTTAGAAGGATTGAAAAAAGCTACAAAAAGCTACAATCCCAAGAGTGCATAAAAAATTTCCGCGCATAATGACCTTTGCACACTAAAACAGGCATAACTTCTTCGTTAAAATAGATATGGACAAACCGCGAAAAGTTCTGAAAACTAGACTCGTAGGGATTTCCAATGATATAAAGCTCATTATCTGGTTCGTCTGGAGCTGTTTTCAAAGCTCAAACAAAGTTGACTGTCCAGAAGGGACAAATTGCTGTTTTTTGCAGATTTGGCATATGCAAATCAATGAAGCTTGCGGATGGCGTGTGGGTATAAGCCGAAGCCAAAATGACATGTATATCAAATCCTTTCAGTCGTTCCAAGGTCGTAAACTCTATCACTAGTTAGCAATAAAAGCTCCCTGACATGAACATAAACTAACTCAGAGGACATAGAGGATTCGATTATGATGATTGATTGTCCGGTTTTGATAAGTTTTCAACGTCTTTTGATAGATGACAATTGGTTTAATAGCATAGGGGGATCCAAAATCAAAAGCTTTCTGTAACTCTAAGTGAGTATGACCAGGCATGTCCGTGGAGAGTTGGTAGTGCGAGACACACTTGAAACCATTATCTCCTTAATTTCGGACAATTCTAAGACATCACACTGAGCTTGGATGAGCCTAGTTGAACAATTGATGATAGAAAATCCGTTATATGGTAGAAGACTTAACCGGAAACACGTTGGCAATTCTCCTTGAGGTTGCAAGGCCGTGTGTCATCTTCACTTAGAAGAGACCAAAACGGCACAATCTATCCATGTAGATTTAGATTGTAAATATGCCATGCTTCTAAGGATGATGTAAAAATGTACATCGTGTTTGTAAATCAATACGAACCATAAGAGGAGAATAGTTTCATACCTTCGAAAAAAAATTTCAAGGCATTCATTATTGCTAATGTGAGTGCATCGTGGTCTCAAATAGACGAAGGACATCGATACAACGCCTTATTACATATAGCTTGGAACGAAAATCAATGTCTAGCCGATAACGTCAAAGTCATGGCTAGCTAGAGCAGGATTCGAATCTTTGAAATCTGCAATCATGAGGATGACGTTATTGTCCTCGTATTGATTTTCCGTACCTTTTTTTTGTATGCGTTCACTATTTGAGGATGAACTTGACAATCTTGAACCAGTGATCCAGAGATCCACAACGGTTGCATTGTCATGAGCTGACATGAGTAGTTTTGACAGATTGGTGTTTAGATTGGGAGTGTCGCCACTAGGGCCGGCGACACCTCCCCCTCTTTTATAGACATTGGCACGACGTTTTTTGCAGTTGCTGTGACCCATATTGTTGTCCTCACATTAAGGGACAATCTCATATACGTTTATCACATTAGCGTGTACAATTCCCGTTTACAATTGTATGATCAAAATCAAGTCTCGTTGGTAATTCCAAACCAACTTGGAGGGCCTAGAGAACTTGATGATGATCGAATCCGCTAAAGATTATGGATCATGATGCCACAAAAGATCATCGACAATATATAGTCAATTAAAGTGGTAAACAATCCGCTTGACTAATAACTCAACAAGTAGAGTTATATGGATGTTTCAAGAAACACTCCATGAGTGTATTCCACAGTACTTTGTGGTCATTACTTTTTGTACAGATTGCCATTGAAGGCTTTTGTCGATGTGGCGCGTCAAAGACTTTAAGCGCATAAGATGTGAAATTTCGGCATCTAGGCTTGTTAGCATAGGGGTCAAAACATGTAGTTTAATCATTTCCAATGAAAGATTCCGCAAATACCAAGCGAAGATTCGCCTTAGGCATCGAGTACGTCAAAACTCAAAGGAGCAGAATGTTACATTGCTCTTGCATACAAAACCAAGCTGTTATGAGACTCGATAGAGGTTACAAACGTTGCTTTTAATGGTTTGTCCTTCGGATAGATCACACACAATCAGAAAAAAGCCACGAATTGATCAAACACAATTCGGAAAAAGGCATCGGATTGATCAAACACAATCCAGAGAAAGGTCTCGTTGATCATACACAACCCTGACAAGGAAACAGGAATGATCAAACACACTCTTGACCCGCGAATAAAATTCTGGGATTTTGATACTTGCACGCACAAAATCCCAAGCATAGAATGAACTTGGAAGGGAGAAAAGAATTTTATCCCCGAGTTATTGAACTTGGAAAAGGGAGAAAAGAATTTTATCCTCCCCGAGTTATTGAACTTGGAAAAGTTTAGGGTTTCAAAACTTACCTTTCGAAACTTCAAATACTTGTAGAAGTCAAAAATTGTAGTCGAAGGAAACCAAGAATCGTCGGCAGGCGGCGGCCAAGGTGTTGGCAGCCGGTGATGTCGGACGGCGGCCAGGAAAACACTTTTTAGGATTTCAGAAAACAAATGGTGGACTATTAGTTTTAGGGTTAGAACAAAGTACATGATAATGTGATGAAGGATAATGTGTAGAGACAAAGATAACAAGAGAATCATCATCTTATTCATTGATAGGAGCCCTTTATGTAGGGAATTACAAAGTACCAATATGGTAATGATAAGGAATACATAGTCTTATTCTAACTACATATCCTGATGGCATAAGGCTAAGACACACATATGGAATATCCTAAAACAAGTTATTATAAATAGGGTGTGTTAATAACACTAGCCAAGGTTTATGGTTCTTGTTCTTAAGGGTTTGTCTAATATCGTCATCCACGTTGCTAATACCTTTGGTCGTCTTCGTTTCTTCGGAAGTCTCACCTTCGTCCGGTATTGAAAATTCTTCTAGGGTGTATAACTGTCACATCCCGGTTCTTAAGTTAATTTACGGTTATTGACTTTTAGGTTACTTTGATCTTTTACTGAGTTGAGTAACCGTTTACTGTTAAAGGACCATGAAGTTGACTTTTTGTAGGAAAATTATTTTGGGAAAATTTCTTTAAGAAATTTATAGAGGACAATAATACGAATCCGTGGACAAGTTATACGTTAAAATCAGAGTTCATATATGAAAGTTATGGCGTAAAATGTAAAGTTACTATTTCAGGAATATATGTATAAAAAGGTCTGAAGGTAGAAAGTCAAAAGCAAAATTAGAAAGTTACTTTTTTTTTTCCTCCTCCCACCTCTCCCGCGCGCATCTCGGCTAGGCCACTTTGCCGTCTTTGTTCGCCACCGTCCGGCGTAGTTAGGCCGCCATACTGGTTGGGATTTGAAGCTTGGTTCATCCTTCGTCGATCTGGGTAGCTGGCCGGTGGTGTCGCGCCACCGTGAAGGAGAAATCAAGCCGGAAAGCCATGGTTGTGCGCGAAGGTGTTTTCGCTAGAAACTCACTTTTCCGGCCACCATAGCTGAAGCTACTAGTATCATTTGGAAGCGCTCCTCATGTGCAACAAACCCTTAAAAGGATTCGACCTAACTCGAGCTAGGTAAGGAGAATCGAATGTTTGAAATTTTAGGGTTTTAAATTGGGATTTGTAGGAAAATTATTTTTGGAAAATTTCTTGAAGGAAGTTATAGAGGACGTTAATACGAATCCGTTGACATGTTATACGTTAAAATCAGAGTTCGTATGTGAAAGTTATGGTGTAAAATGTAAAGTTACTATTTCGGGAATGTGTGTTTAAAAAGGTCTGAAGGTAGAAAGTCAAAAGCAGAATCAGAAAGTTAATTTTTTTTTTTGGCTTCGATTACCCTAGTTAGGCTTGAAATTGGACTTTGTGATAGTTATTGTTTTGGCCACGATCCTCAGCGCGAGGGCGAGAGGTAAACAGCGAACAAAGAGAGGGGAGTGTTGCGGGCGTACCACCTCGCGGGCGAGGAAAGGTTGATTGCGAGATCTTGACTTCTTGATCAGGCGAGGGGGTTTCCAGATGCCACCTCAGATGAGGAATTTACGAGCACAAGGCGATCGATACTCACAGTGGGACGCTAGCAGAGCAACAATAGGGGGATCAGAGATCGGGAGTTGAGTCCAAGAGGGCTCTAAAACTAAGGCGGCGGCGCATTTAGGGTTAGGGTTTAGAGGTAGCTCGAAGGGTAATTGGTTTGCAGTTTGTATTTGTTGAGAGATTTGATTGTCCTTAGAGAATGAGCTTCAAGTCCTCTTATATAGAAGCTCAACTTACGACAGAAGAAAGGTAATCATAGTCCAAATTGGATTATGAAACCCTAATGTCACAAGGACACTATTTCGTCCATGCGGACCAACTAGCTTATGACACATGTCCAGTTCACACACTCCATTCCGCATAGGGCATTGCTTCAGTGCTGCCAACTGTAGATTCCTATGCGAACTGGAATTAGGTACATCTTTACATCGTGGGGTATCACAGACTCAAACCATCTCGTGGGACTTTCTAGCTCGCGAGCCAAAAGAAGGCCTTTTAATTAACAAGGGCCACATGGATTGGCGCAAAGCATGTCAAAAACTGGTGAAAGTCTTCAACGATTAAATGTGATATACGCAGACTCCGCCTGTGCCTGTCTCGCGAAGCTTCCTGCGCGAGCCAGCTCGCCAGCTCGCCTCAATGTGATCTGCTTGCTTCGCCTACGTGAAGTGTCAATCTCGCCTCACCTACGGGGAGTGTCAATCTCGCCCACGCGGAGTCAACTAGTAATTCCGCCCGAAGTCATTCAGCGCGCGAGCTATGTAGTTCACGTGAAGTCGTTTAGCACGCGAACTATGTAGTCTGCGTGAAGTCGTTTCGCAGGCGAACTGTGTAGTCCGCGCGAAGTCATATTACTTGGACAAAAATGCCTTCTAGCTCAAACATTGCCCCTAGGCCTTAAGCTTTCGGACTAAGCGAGAAGGCCTTATTGAACATGTCACAAGGCTTCAAGATTTGGGAGATTCTAACATCTTGGCGTCATTGTGATCTTCGTCTCGTGGAAGACCAAAGTTTTGAGGTATGCGTTGACGCACTCGAAACCAGACGCGTAATTTAAAAATCCTTTTGTTATCAGTATGTAGTATTGGCAAATAGGGTTCGATCAATCCGGGGACTTTTAGGGTGCTCCTGCGTTTACAAAACTAAACATATTAGAATCTAATTTAAGAGTTATTTACAGAATATAAACAGCAATTACATTTACACGATTTCGGGGGGGATTTTGAGGTTTGTTCTAACATTCCTACGAAAACAGTAAAGTAAAGATACTAAACTACTATGTACAAGTGATCGGTTCATTCAACATTTCAAACAGAGATAGATTCAAATTCTAACCACACATCAATGTCAAGTTTCATTCTCAATAATCTGAAGTCATGCAAATTCTAATTCAAAGAAACAATCTCGAAATACAAGCTTGAAGAAGTCATTGTATCCCATTAATTCTACTTTAATTGTCTAAGCACAGAGAAGTCTAGAACTTAGAACATTTCATGCATAGGCTGCGATCGATACCTAGCGTCGACTCTAAGTACCCGTCCACGCTAAACAAGAATCATTACGATTTATTAGAATGAGATTGAACAACAAACACATATCCGAGAAGTCGTAACATGCAATTGTTGTAGTTTACGTTTTCAACCATTGTTACATAGTTTCCACCACTTTAGATCTATACTTACTTGAAGAAGCTTAGCACAAATCATGGCAATCAGCTAGCATGCATTCTAGCTTTAGTAATTTAAACAAAACCGCAAACTTTCAATCAACAAAAAGTTGCAAGATCAGATCATAGGAAAATCATAAACGAAATACTAACATGCTTTATAAAATAGTGAATCCAAAGAACACAAAAGCAAACAAAACATGCTTCCAAAACTCAAACTTAACATCTGAAACATGCTATTAAATTTGCTAGAAAAGTCTGAACAAAAGTAAAGGTAGGTTTACACTTTGATCAATCTCCAAGAAAGCTTGATGATGCCGAAGGGATGCTCGGCTTCAATGCTTCAAGTCACCAACGGTGCTGCCTTTATGGAGAAGTCCTTCAAGGCTTGGCAAGGGAGGAGGATGAACTCAGCAAAGGTGGAGAAGAGGAGGCTCGGCTGCTGCTAGTGTTTTCTCTGGTTTCTACGTGAATGAACGATGACAATTGTGAAGCAGAGAGCCTCTATTTATAGTGTCCATGTCGCATCTAGGGTTTATTCTCCTCCCTTGATTTTAAATCCGATCCAAGGGCCACAAATAATAGCATAATATTTTCAGAGAATATTTCTTAGAATTCTCTAGAATATCTTGCACATTAAGAGTTTGAATTCGGCTGGAATTGTGGCTGAATACATTGCTTGTTTTCCAAATTGAAATCAGCTTGAATCTCTCCTTGTTAATTGCTGATTTGCTGCTGATTATTCTTCCCATATTTGTGCCATTTAATGTCCCTAGAAAAGGAATATAAATCAGATATAAACTCTAGGAATATTAGGAATTTATATGGAGAAATAAAAGGTAAGAATTTCCCTTAATTTCCTTGATGTTTGCTGCATTATCTCCATATAAATTCGGCTGGAAATCCTAAAAAGATGGTGCCATTCTCCTCCTTTTATGTGACAGAATTTCGGCCTAATCCATGTAGGATTTGGTTTCCTTGCTTCATGTGGAATCCCTGTCTCAAGAGGAAAGAAAGTTTCCTAAATATTTTAGGAAAGTCAGAATAGGAAAGATTCAAAAGTAGTAAGTTTCCTAAATCAGAATAAGAAAGTTTCTTGAAATGGGCAACTTTCCCTTTTCAAAACAGGAAAGTTTCCTAAACGACTTATCCTTTGATTCTGCGACTTAATGAGACTCCTTGCTGCACCAGGAATCCTCCTTTGATTAGGATTTCGCTCAATACTTGCGTTTTAGCATCCTTTTGTGTAAATCTGCCTTTATTGACTCTAAAATACAAAACATGTTAGAATTGGAGTTATTAAGGAAATAACGAGGCTAAATAGGGTCGGAAATACATTAAGGAAGTAGCATAAATTGCGTCTATCATGCGTTCCCAACTACCTCGCGAGACAACTTACTTCTTCCTGAAGGGATCCTTACTCACTGCGTATTGAGCAAGTATATATACTGATGTAAAGTTGGCGAAGCGAACTACGTTGTTTCGCTAGCGAAATAAAAGGATGATAAGGCAACCCAACGGGAGAAATGAAATGAACCTCGCCCAATGTTGCCCCCAATGTAACTTTTTCACTAAGCAACAAAACTGTTGCGGTTCAAAGAACAGTCTTCCCTTGAGATTGGGTAAAGGTCTTCACGTGGTTGTTTGGTTGGAAAGCAGGAAGTCACTATAGATTCACGCGTTCGCCTTATCTCTAAGGCCCATACCTCGGGGCAGAGTTTTGCACGCAGGACACATGTCCAAGGGGAGTCAGTCACCTCTTCTTATAAGAGAGACCAACTGAACGGGCTTAGAACATTGACCAAGTAATCCTGCCCCCCTTGCCATGAATCTTGCTGACGTGTTACCGAACCGGGGTTAAATAACAACACAATTTAATTACCCTGCAATCGTTAGTAGTATATGAAAGTAGGGATCGTTCTAGCCGGGGAAACCAAAGGGTGAATCAATTACAAGAGAAACAAAACACACAAACATATAAACATATATACAAAAATCGGATCATGAGATTAAAAGATCGAATTAAATCCTAAAAACAGAAAATTAAAAACCTAAAACTAATATTTACAAATTTGATCACCACCAACACACACAAGCATAGCATGAAACACATAATTTAACTAATACAAAATCGCATATAACTAAGGCAGCAAGTAGACTCGACACTTAAGCATTTAATTTAATTCTAATTCTAATTAATCAATCACCTGCGATTATTAATCGTTAAGACTTCTAAATTACTTAAGACCAACACCTGCGAATAATCCTAAGTTATGCTAATCAATTTAGAAACACACCTGCGTAGAAACTAAAACAATTAGCACATAAGAACAAGTAAGCCGAATTAGAGACATGTTCAACAAGCAAGGCGTCAACTTCTCATTTAACATGTATGTTTCTCGAATGGTAACCCTATAGCAATCTAAATAGACACAACCAAGTTTGTAAATTCAGATCACTTAGCAAATAAAACCAAAACCCTAGAACACTACCCCGGCCGAAGCAACATCCTAGAATTAGATTTACCCCCCACATATTCGAGAAAACAAATCAAATAAACACATAAGAAAATCGAATACTACTGCCCTAATCATATATTAAAATCGTACCATGTTAAAAACCACAAAGAAACATAAAAATCAAGAACACAAAGTAATCGAAATTCATGTAACATGTAAAACCAAAACCGATTAACATAGATCGCAAGAATCACAAAGAAATCGCAAATCATATTAATAAAACCAAGTATTACAAAACCAAAGTATGGATCACACATTGAAAACCTTAAGCAAAGCACCAATGTTGTGAAGAATTCGGATGAACAATGGCGAAACCTAAAAGAATGGAACTATGGCGTATAATGCTTTGTAGGATTTTTGGCTTGTGTAAAGGCACGGCTATTATGTGTGGTGAGATAAGTGACAATTTGGTTGTCTCTCAACCCCTCTATTTATAGAGTTCCATGCCGAAACCCTAATGCTTGTGAGCCCTTGATTTGATTTGATCTTGTGGCTGCAATCTCTCCTTGCGCGCGTGGCTTATCTTGAACTCCCAAGACTCCAATCTGATACTTTCGACTTCTACTTCTTCCAAATGGATTTGGACTTCATAAATAAGCTTGCATCAGAATTATAGTCCAATTGGAATTGGTCTTCAAGCCCCAAATGCAAACCCTATATCAATTCAGCTTTTTCAGTTCGCGCGTAACTCTGTATCAACTTTCGGGCTTCATATCTCCTTGGCCCCTTGTCCGATTTCGGCTCATAATATATGGTTGGAAAGATCTCCGAGTCCTCTACAAAATCGTAGACGGAAATATTTTCATTAGAAGAATCTAAGAAATCGTAAAACGAGCATTTATGTCAGAAGGTCGATTCTGTCCGATTTTCTGAAAAATAATTCTAACATAAATCAAGTTTAAACCAAAAACCATACTTTAAGCACAAAATCTACAAAGTACCGCCATAGATACACTAAGCTAAATTAAGACTCAATCTTAGACAATTAAGAGCTAACAAAGCACAAGTAAGAGGCATTTAAACACTAATAACGTCGCATTTTATGCTCCTATCAACTACCCCACACTTATCCTTTGCTAGTCCCTTAGCAAACTAATTAAAAGACTCTACTAAAAACACTAAGGATGCCTCTAAAGTTTAGTCTCAGGCTCGTATCATGCATAGCTTTCAAGTTCAAACATATATAAACACAGAGAATTCCAAGTTTCATAAAGATGATCAAAGCATGAATAATCAAGAAGTGATATCATTAAGCACAACACATGATAGCATAGTTGATCCTCCTCACAAGATTAACTCTCTTCTTTTCACTCGATCATGGTGTTTACTCAATAGCATATGCAAGGGAAAGAATAAGAAATCAAATAACTTGCATATTTCTACAATGAAAAGCACTTTGTGAATAATACTTAGGAAAAATCTCATTTAACAACTAAGTGCAAGCATGAACCAAAACCATATGCTTAACTCTTGAGATAATCTCCACAAATCAAAGTTAACCAATCTCATGAATCAAGAATCGATCTCTGACAAGGGTTGCAATGAGGCACGGCTAAGGCATGATGGTCCTACGATATGCTAAGGCTAAAGCATCACCAAGACTTAGCAAGCTCCACACTCCTTATATCTTCAAAAACAAAGGGCCAAATATCATTGTGTTGGACCCAAACTTCATTCTTTTCAACTCCAAGCATCATACATTCGAACAAAGGTCACATGTAACAATTTTAGACCTTCAAATAACAACAAACTCCAAATTTACAACACTTGAAACATCATTGCCGAACCATACAATTTCTCTCTACTTTGATCCGAAGCTATTCTTTCTTTTCTTTGTTTTTTTTTTCTTTTTTTTTTTCTTGGATCAACAACATTTTTCCTTTTCCTTTCTTATGGGTTCGGCAACATACAACTTCTCCACCCCACACTTGTTTTTCAACCATCACACAACATTAACTCCACATCATAAGCTTTTGCCAAGTCTTGATAACAAGGTAAAAGATATAACTATACTAAGCAAGGGAATTTTATGAGGGTGATGAAAGAAAAGGCTCAACGTAGGCTCAAAGGGGTTAAACTAAGGGGTCCCACGACGGGCACAAAATAAGGCAAGGCTTTATTTGGCTTTGGTGGTAATCCTAAAGAGATCTTTTCTATCACATTCAAGATCATGGTCGGTTATGACGTATATGTTTCAAAAATCACAAAAGCAAGTTCTAGTAATTCTAGAGCTCATGAATAAGCTATAGCACATAGTCATTGAATATGCAAAGAATAATGAGACTTTAAAAGATCAAGAATTTCGAAATTTTCACACATGAAAGAAAGCAAATAGGCACTAAAGCTCACAAAGGTTATTATGGAAACAAACTAACCAAGACATGCATGCTCATAAATTAATCAATTCTCCAGTATTCATACCAATTACAAATCCATGAAACTTTTGAACAATCATCTATGCAATCAAGAGAAATACATCATAGACATCTTAAAGGCATCCCCTAAGACTCGATTTAATCCTAGACACTTAAACTAAAAATCAGAATAAAACCTAAAAACAAACCTAAAACCGAAACTTAAATTTTTTTTTTTTTTAATTGGTTTTCTTTTTATGAAAGCAATAAACTCTAAACTAACATGTTTACATGTAAACCTTACCCCACACTTAAAAATTACATTGTCCTCAATGTAAAACAAAATCATGTAGTAATTCCTAAGCATGCTTCTAGGTTCACACATCAAACATTTATACAGTTCAACAGTAAGAGTAGAGGGTTAGAAATTTCGCAAACTCTCGTTGATGGCTCCTCCACTGCTACGGTTGAAATGGGTTGCCTCCCATGCAGCGCTTATTGTTTATAGTCTATCAGCTAAGACTTTTCATGCTCATCGTCATTCACTAGCTTTTGGCGCGTCCCTCACGTCTTGCTCCTCAACATCATGCTCTACAAAGTTCTCGTAATAAGGCTTAAGTCTATGACCATTTACCTTAAACGTTTTACCTGAAACAAGACTATGTATTTCTATGGCACCATGAGCAAACACATTAGTAACAACATAGGGTCCAACCCATCTAGAACGCAACTTTCCAGGAAATAATTGAAGTCTAGTATGAAAAAGTAAAACTTTCTGCCCAACTTCAAATTTCTTCCCACGGATCATCTTGTCATGATATGCTCGAGTTTTCTCCTTGTATATCCAAGCTGAGTCATAAGCTTCATTCCTTATCTCCTCTAGTTCACACAATTGAAGCTTACGATGCTTACCAGCCTCATCAATGCTCATGTTAAACGTTTGAATAGCCCACCATGCCCTATGCTCAAGTTCAACAGGTAAATGACATGCTTTTCCATAAATCAAACGGAAGGGAGACATACCTATGGGCGTCTTATACGCCGTTTTGTAGGCCCAAAGAGCATCATCAAGTCGATCACTCCAATCTTTTCTCGTTGGTCCTACAGTTTTCTCAAGTATTTGCTTAATCTCCCTATTCGAAACTTCTGCCATGCCACTGGTTTGAGGATGATATGGCGTTGACACTTTGTGGGTGACGCCATACTTCCTAAGCAAAGCCTCAATTGTTTTGTTACAGAAGTGAGAACCTCCATCACTTATAAGTGTGCGTGGAACGCCAAACCTACAAAATATGTTAGTTTTCAAGAAATCTGCAACAACCTTAGAATCATTAGTCCTTGTAGCTTTTGCTTCAACCCATTTAGAGACATAATCGACTGCTAAAAGAATGTAGAGAAAGCCTTTAGATGAAGGAAAGGGTCCCATGAAATCAATGCCCCAAACATCAAAGATTTCGACAATGATGATTGGTGTAAGGGGCATTTGATCTCGCTTACCGATCTTACCCATTCGTTGGCACCTATCACAAGTTATACACGTAGTATATGCATCTTTGAAAATCGTAGGCCAATAAAATCCACAACTGAGAACCTTCAAGGCCGTTTTCTTTGGCCCAAAATGTCCTCCACACGCCTCACCATGACAGAAATTAAGGATGGACCGATGCTCTTCTTCTGGAACACAACGCCTCAAGACTTGATCACTACCTTGCCTCCAAAGATATGGATCGTCCCAAACATAGAATCGAACTTCCTTTCTAAGTTTTAACCTAGTTTGATACGACATAGTAGATGGAAATTTATTAGAGACAAGAAAATTCACAATATCAGCATACCATGGTTCTTGTGTTGCAATCCTGAAGAGTTGCTCGTCTGGAAAGGTTTCTGTGATTGGTATAGCGTCATCCTTGGGTTGCAAACGACTCAAGTGATCAGCCACAACATTCTCTGTCCCTTTCTTATCCTTTATTTCGATATCAAACTCTTGTAATAAGAGAATCTATCGAATGAGCCTTGGCTTTGCATCCTTCTTTGTCATGAGGTACCTTAAAGCTGCATGATCACTGAAAACAACAACCTTAGAATTCAAAAGATATGATCTAAATTTTTCTAAGGCAAATATAACAGCTAAAAGTTCCTTTTCAGTGGTAGTGTAGTTCAATTGTGCATCATTTAAAGTGCGTGAAGCATAGTAAATTGCACACGGTTTCTTCTCCTTTCTTTGACCGAGCACTGCTCCAACTGCATAGTCAGAGGCGTCACACATGATCTCAAATGGAAGGCTCCAATCCGGTGGTGCCATGATTGGTGCCGAAACCAACAATGCTTTAAGCTTTTGGAACGCCGCTTCACACTCTTTAGTCCAAACGAATGGAACATCCTTCTGCAACAAGTTGCTCAATGCTTTCGCCTCCATGCTGAAATTCTTGATAAACCTACGATAGAAACCTGCATGTCCAAGAAAAGAACGAACCTCTCTCACACAAGTGGGAGAGGGTAAGTGCTGCATAATATCTATCTTAGCTTTATCAACCTCTATACCCTTAGCAGAAACGACATGGCCTAAGACTATCCCTTGATTTACCATAAAATGACATTTTTCCCAATTAAGAACAAGATTAGTCTCTACACAACGTTTAAGAATCAACTCTAAGTTCTCTAAACATGAATCAAAGTTTTTACCATAAACACTAAAGTCATCCATAAAAACTTCAATTATACTTTCGATATAGTCAGAGAAAATAGAATACATACATCGTTGGAACGTACCTGGTGCGTTGCATAGGCCAAAGGGCATCCTTCTATACGCATAGGTGCCAAAGGGACACGTGAAAGTCGTCTTCTCTTGATCATCTGGATGTATCATGATCTGATTGTAGCCACTATAACCATCGAGAAAGCAATAGTACTGGTGGCCAGCCAACCTCTCCAACATCTGATCCATGAATGGCAAAGGCATGTGATCCTTCCTCGTTGTTGCATTGAGCTTTCTGTAGTCGATGCACATCCTATAGCCAGTCACCAATCGTTGTGGAACCAACTCGTTCTTAGCATTTGCAACAATAGTGATGCCACTCTTTTTGGGAACAACTTGAACCGGTGAGATCCAATCACTGTCTGAGATCGGATAGATCACTCCACAATCCCTCAATTTAATTATCTCGTCCTTGACAACCTTCATCATGGGAGGGTGCAATCGGCGCTGCCCCTCTCTAGTAGGTTTCGCTCCATCATGTAGCAAAATCCGATGAACACGAAGTGTAGGGCTAATTCCCTTGATGTCTGCTAAAGTCCATCCAATAGCAGTCTTGTGTCGTTTAAGCACATCTAGTAACTTCTCTTCTTGTTGCTTAGTCAACGATGAGGATACAATCACTGGCAATGTATCCTTCTCTCCAAGAAACGCATATTTCAAATGTTGAGGTAGAGCCTTAAGCTCTAAGTTGGGGGCCTGAACTATAGATGGAAGAACTTTGTTAGTAGCTAAAGGAATTGACAGAGGAGTACCAAATTTCTTACTATAGGGTCGAGACTCAAACTCGGCCAGCACTTCTTGCACACACGGCTCCAATTGACACCGTTCCTCTTCTGTGATCTCCTCTCCATGTTTGTCAAATCCAGCCCCCTGCACTATAGCTAATTGCTATGCTTTCATAGTTCCTGATAAAACCTGTGCACAAGATTCAACAACATCAATAGCAAAGCAAGGTTTTAATTCAGAAACCGGATACCTCATTGCTTCGAACACATTGAAGCATATCTTCTCTCCATCAAACTCCATGGTTAAATTGCCTTCTGCAACATCAATTTTAGTTTGTGCCGTCCTCATGAAGGGACGGCCTAGGAGGAGTTGTGTCGAGTTGTTTGGTGAGTCTTCCATCTCTAACACATAAAAATCAGCAAGGAATATTAGATGGTTAACCTGCACCAAAACATCATCAACGTATCCCTCAGGATACTTGTTAGAACGATCCGCGAGTTGTATAATAACACTATCTTTCTTTAATGGACCTAAACCTAGAGATTTATAAACACTATGAGACATAACGTTTATAGAAGCTCCTAAATCTAGCATCACATTATCAAATTTAGTGCTACCAATTATGCATGGAATTGTAAAACTCCCTGGATCTTTCATTTTAGGTGGAAGCTTTCGTTGAATAGCTGCAGAGACAGCCTCGCTCATTTTGACCACCTGAGTTTCCCTTGTGTGCCTCCTTTGCGTGCAAAGCTCCTTAAGGAACTTAGCATACCGTGGAATTTGTTTGAGGCAATCGATCAAGGGTATGTTGACTTGGACCTTACGAAAGATCTCTAGCACTTCCTCATCTTCCTCTGCTTTCTTTGTCTTTGAAAATCTAGAAGGAAAAGGCAAACAAGATTGATTAGTCAAAACTAAATTATTAAGGTTCGAATTGTTACCTTTAAGTACCACAGGATCCGGTACTTGTTCCTTCTTTGAGGTGGCAGGATCTTTCTCCAAGTCCCTCTTCTTGGAAGTCTCAAGCTCGGCCTCCCTCTTCTTTTTGTCCTTCACGGCCTCTCCATCAACATTCACATGTGGCTCGGCCACAATCTGCTCTATCACCACATTGTCTCCCTCATCATCACTTGCAAGCTGCCCTTTCTTCGGTTTGGAAGGTTGTAACACTTTACCATTTCTAGTTGTGATGGCTTGAGCTTGCTCTTTCCTTGGATTAGGAATTGTTCCTCCAGGCAGCTTCCCTTGTTCCTGAATCTGCCCCATGAAATCTACTACCTTCCCCATCTGATTCTTTAACTCCGCAATGTCTTTGGTGTTGGACTGTGTTGTCGCTAACAAAGACTGTGTCGAAGTGGCGATATTCTTGAAGATCTCATCATAATTGCTGCCACCACTCGGCTGTCCTCCTTGGTAACCATGGGATTGGTACGGCCTAAGCATGTATTGGCCTTGAGGTCGTGCCACATATGGACTCGGCTGTGCCCCTTGTGCAACAGGTTGAGGGTTCAAGACATTGGTGTTGTTGTTCCAACGAAAGTTTGGTTCGTTGGCCCTTGGATTGAAGTTCTGGAACCTCTGACCTCCTTGTTGTTGAGGAAAGCCTAAGGCATTGGCTTCCTCATAGCTTCCTTCCACGACTTGTGGGCACTGATTAGATGTGTGGCCCTCAATACTACAAACGCCACAAGCATTGACGCTTCTTCCTTTTGCAAGCTTCGAAACCAACAAAGTCAGCTTCCCCATCTCTTCCTTGAGCTCGAAAATGTCACTTGAGCTCCCAAGTCCACTTGCTTCTTCCTTGGCACGTCTCATAGAGAAAGAACCAAATTGTTGATTTGCAGTGGCTCTCATCTCAAGCAAAGTAGTCACTTCCTCCTTGCTTTTCTCCATTAATGCCCCACCAGCTGCAGAGTCCAAGAACTGCCTTTCCAAGGGAAGAAGTCCCTCATAGAAGTATTGAAGCAAAAGTCCCTCACGTATCCCATGGTTAGGACACGAAGAAACCAAAGCCTTAAACCTCTCATAGTACACATCAAAGGCCTCGTCTCTTTCTTGCTTGACTGAAGTGATCTCCTTCCGAATCTGAGTGACACGTGATGAAGGAAAGTACTTCTGTAAGAACTCCTTTCTCATGGAAGCCCATGAAACAATGCGTCCCCTAGGCACTGAGAACAACCAAGTGCGTGCCTTGTCTTCTAGAGTGAAGGGAAAGTTCCTCATCTTCACATATTGAATATCTGCTCCTCTTGGACACATGGATTCGCAAGTGAACTCAAACAACTGCAAGTGCTGGTTCGGATCTTCCCCACTAAGTCCATGGAATTTCGGTATCTGATGAAAGAATCCTCCCCTCATCTCAAAATCTCCACTCTTCCCATCTGCCACAGCAGGATAAGTGATGTTATTAGGACGTCCTTCTTCCTCATTGCCATGAACCTGACCATTCTCTTCCCTTAGTGAAGGCATCTTGATCTCAGGATCTGGTAAGTCAAAATTCAATGCTCCGAAAACAAGAGGACTCTCAAGCAACTGAAAATCCGGATCCTCTGTGAACAACGGGTTAGTCTGACACGAAGAACCTGGAAACGGCAAGAATGGTGAAGTAAAAGGTGGTGAAGTAGGTCGATGGATGAGTTGCGATGTCGATGGTGATCTTGGTGAACTCGTTCCACCACTTGTTTCACTTAGTTGGTCTTGCAAATCGTTCAAACGTACGCGGATGTCTTTGGTCCAACAATCAAAGCTGCTCATACATCAATCTGAATTTGGCAAAAGAATCAAGTGAGTTTCAATGAATTCAAAATAAAAGAAACGTATATTGTAGTATACAAGTTCGATTCATGTTACATTGTACAAAGAGATACACGAAATTTTCATATTTGTTTCAAGGAAATCACGCCATAACATATCAAGCATAGATCATTCAATCTTTCAAACAATTCCAAGCAATGTCACACGTTTTTTAAAGATCAAAAAGCTTACAGCATTCATTCTAAGTTTGTGAAATTGCAATGGTGGAGCTTAGTTATCTTTCTAGGTTGATTTTATTCACATAATGTATGATGATTATATATCAAGTTATTTTACAACGTCTAAAGTAAGGTTTATGCTACGGCCCGAGTATTTGGCTAGGTCGAGCGGATTCCGTGGTTTCAGAAGACGAATGTCACGGAGGGCGAACCCCCTACAGGAATCAGGCAGGACTCGTTTGTGGTCACGGAGGGCGAACCCCCTATCGTCCCCTTCACAGAGAAGAGATGACAGTCAATGACCTTGAGATCCAGTTAGACAAACCTGTGTTCCTTATCAATGACATACGACCCTTACTCAGCTTGGAACAAACTCGGATCCCTAGACCAGGCGCTTGTGTTAATCAAAGCCGCCCTCAACCTCAAACAAGCTAAGTTGCCCTTAAGAGTCTAAGACTCGAAGAAGCATCGCTCAAAAGAGGGGTTTAGGCTAAGATTAACACAAGTGACCCCACCTAACACGTTTTACTTTAGAAATTATAAAACAACTTTAATATATAAAAATCATACAATCGGTTTTTAGCCTAGTCCATTACTAGGTTCGGCACTTATACAAAAGAGAAAATCTTCGGCCATTGACATGCATTCAAGTAGAGAATTTAGATATGCCAACTCGTTTTCGAACGTCTAAAGTGAAGTTATGCTACGACCCGAGCTTTTGGCTAAGTCGAGCGGATTCCATTTGGAACAAACTCGGATCCTTAGACCAGTCACCCTATGTTAATCAAAACCGCCCTCAACCTCATAAAAACGGATCCGACAAGCGTCGCTCGTATGAGGGGTTTAGGTTATGATTAAAATAGGTGGCTCCACCTGACATGGATCACTTTAGAAATTCCAAAACAAAAAACCATATAAAAATTCTCGAAGCAAATTAAATTACTAACAACCTAGTTAAATTACTAAGTACCAAAGCAAATTAAATCACACAAACATAAAACACAAAACCGAAAACAATAAACCCTAAAACTAAAATCGGAAATTGCAAGGGAAATAAAAGAAAAATTATACAACCCATCCTATCAACTATTACATTGCAAAATCCTATTAATTACAACCGATCTAAGTATAAAAAAAATACAACTTGAAACTCCTTGCATCGATTTCTTCTTGGATTCCCCGGCAACGGCGCCAAAAACTGACGTGTTACCGAACCGGGGTTAAATAACAACACAATTTAATTACCCTGCAATCGTTAGTAGTATATGAAAGTAGGGATCGTTCTAGCCGGGGAAACCAAAGGGTGAATCAATTACAAGAGAAACAAAACACACAAACATATAAACATATATACAAAAATCGGATCATGAGATTAAAAGATCGAATTAAATCCTAAAAACAGAAAATTAAAAACCTAAAACTAATATTTACAAATTTGATCACCACCAACACACACAAGCATAGCACGAAACACATAATTTAACTAATACAAAATCGCATATAACTAAGGCAGCAAGTAGACTCGACACTTAAGCATTTAATTTAATTCTAATTCTAATTAATCAATCACCTGCGATTATTAATCGTTAAGACTTCTAAATTACTTAAGACCAACACCTGCGAATAATCCTAAGTTATGCTAATCAATTTAGAAACACACCTGCGTAGAAACTAAAACAATTAGCACATAAGAACAAGTAAGCCGAATTAGAGACATGTTCAACAAGCAAGGCGTCAACTTCTCATTTAACATGTATGTTTCTCGAATGGTAACCCTATAGCAATCTAAATAGACACAACCAAGTTTGTAAATTCAGATCACTTAGCAAATAAAACCAAAACCCTAGAACACTACCCCGGCCGAAGCAACATCCTAGAATTAGATTTACCCCCCACATATTCGAGAAAACAAATCAAATAAACACATAAGAAAATCGAATACTACTGCCCTAATCATATATTAAAATCGTACCATGTTAAAAACCACAAAGAAACATAAAAATCAAGAACACAAAGTAATCGAAATTCATGTAACATGTAAAACCAAAACCGATTAACATAGATCGCAAGAATCACAAAGAAATCGCAAATCATATTAATAAAACCAAGTATTACAAAACCAAAGTATGGATCACACATTGAAAACCTTAAGCAAAGCACCAATGTTGTGAAGAATTCGGATGAACAATGGCGAAACCTAAAAGAATGGAACTATGGCGTATAATGCTTTGTAGGATTTTTGGCTTGTGTAAAGGCACGGCTATTATGTGTGGTGAGATAAGTGACAATTTGGTTGTCTCTCAACCCCTCTATTTATAGAGTTCCATGCCGAAACCCTAATGCTTGTGAGCCCTTGATTTGATTTGATCTTGTGGCTGCAATCTCTCCTTGCGCGCGTGGCTTATCTTGAACTCCCAAGACTCCAATCTGATACTTTCGACTTCTACTTCTTCCAAATGGATTTGGACTTCATAAATAAGCTTGCATCAGAATTATAGTCCAATTGGAATTGGTCTTCAAGCCCCAAATGCAAACCCTATATCAATTCAGCTTTTTCAGTTCGCGCGTAACTCTGTATCAACTTTCGGGCTTCATATCTCCTTGGCCCCTTGTCCGATTTCGGCTCATAATATATGGTTGGAAAGATCTCCGAGTCCTCTACAAAATCGTAGACGGAAATATTTTCATTAGAAGAATCTAAGAAATCGTAAAACGAGCATTTATGTCAGAAGGTCGATTCTGTCCGATTTTCTGAAAAATAATTCTAACATAAATCAAGTTTAAACCAAAAACCATACTTTAAGCACAAAATCTACAAAGTACCGCCATAGATACACTAAGCTAAATTAAGACTCAATCTTAGACAATTAAGAGCTAACAAAGCACAAGTAAGAGGCATTTAAACACTAATAACGTCGCATTTTATGCTCCTATCACTTGCTTTCCTTCTTTTCATCCTTTTGTCCCTGCTTAAAGCGAAACCACCATTTTTCCTACTCATCGTTTGCTTTGATGAGTTTCGAAATCTACTTTCCGGTTGTGGGTGAGTTTCAAAATCCACTCTTAGGCCAATCCTCCGCTTGAAAGAATAAAGGATCTAGGCACCTTCTGCCTTGCGCCTGCTGTTCTGTCCACGCGTGAGGCTTCGGAGGCCCTTTGTCCACTCGTGCTTCGGGGGTTCGCCAATGTTCTTGAAGCATGCCCCGAAACTTGGGCGGTAGCATGAGGGACCCTGTCTCCGATGCATTAATCCTTAGATCCATGCTTTTAAGCGCAAAGCAATCCGAATTTATTGTAAGCATGCTTGCTTCGGCCGCAAAGCCGCCCATGTAGCCTGTATCAGAGTGTAAGAAAGAAAAAAAATATGTAATGTTATATTTAGGGCCTCTAGAATAGGCCCTAATCTTGTACTTGTATATTGTTTAGACTTCGCACGTTTATGATGAAATGGAAGAGAGAAATGAAGAAATTAGCATGTAACATTTTTTATTTAGGGCCTCTGGAATAGGGCTCAATCTTGTACTAGTCTGTTTGTTAGACCTTGTACGTTTACAAAGAAATGAACTAACCTGTCTCTCGGGTTGCCCCCTAGTGGGAGGCGGCGAAGTGCTATCGCGAAGGCGCGGAGCACTATGAACAGTGGTCGCGGAGTCAGAAGAATGTGGAGGATCCCCACGCTCCTAAACGCCAGCAATATGGCGCTTTAAGAAACGACCATTAATAGGATTGGGATGGAGGTCGCGCAAGTGGTATGCTCCCTGATGCACGCATTTTATGCTATATTCTTAATGTATTTCTGACCTTCTTTAGCTTTTTTATTTCCTTAATAATGTCATTTCTAGCTTGTTTATGTTTTATAGGTCGAAAGAGGCAGTTTTATACAAAAGAAGGCTAAAACGCAAGAGTTGAGAGAAATCCTAATCAAAGAAGGAAACCTGGTGCAGCAAAGAGTCTCATTAAGTAGCAAAATCTGAGTATGAGTTATTTAGGAAACTTTCTTGTTTTGAAAATGGAAAGTTGCCTATTTCATTTTAAGAAACTTTCTTATTTTGATTTAGGAAACTTACTATTTCTGAATCTTTCATATTCTGACTTTCCTAAACTATTTAGGAAACTTTCTTTTCTAGTGAGACATGGAAACCATTTGAAGTCAGGATACCTAATCCAACTTGGAATAGGAATCTGTGAGCGTGTATAAAAGGAAGGACAAATTCTGCAGCAATCAAGGGATTTATGTGTGCTAATATAAATCAGAAATTAAGGGAGATTCTTTTTTTTAATTTAGTCATTTGAATTCTTTTATTCCCTACCATATTTATCTGACTTTATTTCTCTTTCAGGAACCCTAATTGCGCATCAGGAAAGGAAGGAAAATTAAGGATTTTCGTCAAGGGTTTGATTGAAGGTAGAAGAAGGAAAGTTATTCACTGCTATTATTTTCTTTGGAGAACAAGTAACAAACCTGATTTTCATTCGAGATATGATTGCGCAAGATATTCCAATGAATTCTGGGGAGTTCTAAATCAAGATTTGAAGCAATAATTCACTACCATTGGATCAGAAGTTGATCAAGGGCTAGGAGACGACCTAGGGTTTGGCATGTTCACTATAAATAGAGGCTCTCTGCTTCACAATTTTCATCATTCATTCACGTTAAAACCAGAGAGATACGAGAGCAGCAGCAGGCCGTCTTTTCCTCTTTTGCCGAGTTCATCCTCTCTTGCCAGACCTTGAAGGACTTCTCCACGAAGGTAGCAGAGTTGGAGACTTGAAGCACTGAAGCCAAGCATCCCTTTTGACGTCGCCAAGCTTCCTTGGAAACTGAAAAAGTGTAAACACTTCCTTCACATTGTTTTGATTTTCTTTACAACTTGAAAGCATGTTTTGTTTGTTCTTATATTCAACAGATTCGGAATTTTATAAAACGTATTGATGTTTCGTTAATAATTTTCTGGCGATCCGATCTCGTGAGTTTTAATGATTGAAAGTTTGCGTTTATGTTTAAATAAAAGAGTTAGAATGCATGCTAACTATTGTCATGATTCGTGCTAAGCTTCTTTAAGTAAGTATGTTTCTCTAAGTGGTGAAAACTATGTAATAATAGTTGAAAAAGTAAACTGCAGTAAATGCATATCACGACTTCTCGGGTGTGCCTTGCTGTTCAATCTCAATTCTTTATTTCTTAATGATTTGTGTTTATTGTGGACAAGTACTCTTCAGTATTGAATGCAACAATTTACATGAAATAATCAAAGTTCTAGACTTCTCTCTACTTAGGTGATAACGTAAGTAGAATTAAAAGAATTCATGTCCTCTTCAGGCTTGTGTTCCGAGATTGTTTCTCTTGTTAAAAACTTGCATGATAATCAGATTGCTGGAATGAGATTCGGTAGAATTCGAGTTTGTCTTTGTTTGCGATGTTGAATGAATCGATCACTTGTATATATTTTATTTACTGTTTTCGTAGGAATGTTAGAACAAACTCTCAAAATCCCCCCTGAAATCATGTAAATGTAATTGTTGTTTATATTATGTGATTAACTCTTCGAGTTTTGTAAATGCAGGAGTACCCTAAAGTCCCCAGATTGATTGAACCTTATTTACCAATACTACAATTGTCAAAAAGGGTTCATAATTGTCGCACCCCAGTTTTGGAGCACGTCACTCCCTTGGGCAAAATGCGATGAATAATAAAGGGTCATTCCCACCGCGCGGACCACTTCCCGCGGCCTTCGGTTTTTTCACCCAATGGTAGCACTGCGTGCCATACTACTTGGCCTTCCGTAAAGCTCTGTCTGCTGGTAATCTTGTCATAGGACCGCGCAACACGCTGCTTCTCAAGGATGAGATTGTTGAAAACAGTGATGCGATGTTCGTCAAGGTCTTTAAGCTCTTGCCACATCGCCTGGACGTAATCGTCACCAAGCAACTGGTGCTGTTCCTGGACGCGAAGCGAGGCGACTTGAACCTCAAGGGGAAGGATGGCGTCATGGCCAAACATGAGAGCATAGGGGGTGGTATCTGTCAGACCACGCTTGGAGGTGCGGTAGGCCCACAAAGTATGGTAACGCTCTAGATGCCAGACGCGGGGGTTCAACTCTAGTATTTTGCGTAAGATACCGAGGATAACCTTGTTGCTCGCCTCCGCCTGACCATTTGATTGTGCATAATAGGGGGTCGAATGCAAGAGCTTGATACCATAGCCAGTGAGGAATGTGACTACGGAATCGGCCATGAAAGCTGCCCCCCGATCCGTCACGATGCACTCCGGAATACCAAAGCTGGAGATAATGTTGCAGAAGATAAAGTTGCGAACCGAGGTCGCGGAAGCGACCTTGAGTGGCTTGGCCTTAACCCACTTGGTAAAGAAATCGGTGGCCATGCTAATGAACTTATGCTGCTCGGAGGAATGGGGATGAATGATGCCACCAAAGTCAATCGCCCATCCTCGATCTGGCCATGGTTTAATGATCGGCTGCAACAGAATGTTTGGAATGTCTTGCACTGGTCCGTGAGCCTGACAATCTTGACATCCTTTGGCGAAAGCAATACAGTCTTTGAGAATGGAAGGCCAGTAGTAACCGTGGCGACAGATTAACCAACGCATCTTTGGTCCAGCCTGATGCGAACCACAAATGCCGGAATGCACCTCGTGCATAAGCCGCTTAGCCTCGTTGCCATACACGCAGCGGAAGTCATTACCGTCTTTGCCGCGCCGGCGAAGCTCACCGTTGCGAAACACAAAGTTGAGGGCGAGAAACCGCATTTTCCGGGAATGAGTAGCATCCTGAGGGTGCTCGAGGTAGGCGATGAACGGTAGCCGCCAGTCTTCATCGATAGGATCTAAGGTAGCGACGTCAAGAGAGTCTTTCTTATATTGCCTGCTAGCAATAAAAGAAGGAAGAGTGCGTCCTTCGACCTTGAGCAAACATTCACGCACTCCATCTCGCAAGCTAAGACCGGATGCAATCTACGCAAGCTCATTTGCCGCGAAGTTGAATTCGCGCGGAATGTGCTCAATGTGGACATCGTCGAAGCCGTCTAAGACGTCAAAGGCTTTTCGCAAGTAAGGCTCAATGGACAAACTTAAGCACTTGAACTTCGCCACAAGCTGGTTGACAACCAGTAACGAGTTGCCGAAGACTTGAACCTCGCGGACTCCTAAGTCTGGCAAGATTTCCAGTCCGATAATGAGCGTCTCATACTCCGCCTGAATATTTGTACATTTAAAATCTAGCTGGAAGGAGTAAGAAAAACGGTCTCCTGCAGGGTTCTCGATGGCAATCTCGGCACCTGCGGCGAGTTTAGTACGTGACCCATGAAAGTAAAGAGTCCACAGAGTTAGGAAAACAACGGCAAACTCTAACTCGCGGAATGCTGTTAGTTCGGTTGGTGGATGATGAGCGAGGAAGTCCGCTATGACTTGTCCTTTAACTGCTTTTTGCGAAACATATTGCAAAGAGAATTTTCACAAAGCCAATATCCATTTACCTATGCGGCCCAGAAGAATAGGGCGGGAAAGCATGTATTTGACTAGATGGGACTGAGCAATCACCACCGTGGTAAAGGCCAACATGTAGTGGCGGAGCTTGTAACCTCCAAAAAATAGGGCGAGACACAACTTTTCCATTGGGGAGTAGCACATTTCGCAATCGGTCAACACCCTGCTAAGATAGTAAACGGCGTGTTCCACCCCGTTCTCGTCGTCTTGTGCCAAGAGTCCGCTAATAGACAAGTCAGCAGCGGGGATGTAGAGCTTAAGCGGAACGCCAGGGCGAGGGGGAACCAAAACAGGCGGGTTCGTAAGATATTCCTTAATACGATCAAAGGCTTCTTGGTGTGGTGACTCCCATACGAACTCGGTTGCCCCCTGGAGCTTTAGGAGAGACGAAAAAGGCTGAATCTTCCCTGCCGCGTTTGAAATGAAACGGCAGAGGAAGTTGATTCGCCTGATCAATTGTTGGAGCTCCTTTTTGGTTGTGGGAGGCGGGGCGCTTATTACCACCTTATCTTTGGGGATCTCGATACCCCTTTGATGGACTAGAAACCCTAGGAAGTTGCCTGCCTCTGTGAAGAAAACACATTTGGCGGGGTTCATCTTCAGGTGATGTTTTCGCATCCGCGTGAAAACCTGCCGGAGGTCTTCAATGTGTGTCACCTGCGTCTTGGTTTTAACCACTACGTCATCTATGTAGACTTCGATCAACTTGCCTAGGATATCGTGAAACATGAGGTTCATGGCGCGTTGATATGTTGCCCCCGCGTTCTTGAGCCCAAATGGCATGACAACATACTCGAACGCACCTGCAAACCCCGGGCAGCGGAAAGCGGTCTTGTGTCGATCTTCTTCAGCGACAGGGATCTGATGGTATCCAACAGTTCCATCCATGAAGGATAGCACTTCATGCCCCGCGACCGCGTCAATAAGGAGGTCAGCAAGAGGCATAAGATATATATCCTTAGGTGTTGCGTTGTTGAGGTCACGGTAGTCAATACAGACGCGCATTTTGCCGTTCTTCTAACGGACGGGAACGACATTGGATAGACATTCATTGTACTTGGCCCTGCGAATGATATCTGATCGGTGCATGTTCTCAATTTCTTCCTTGACCGAAATTTGGGTCTCAATTTGCATGAATCTGCCATCCTGGCAGATTGGACGTCTATCAGGATGAGTAGGCAGACGATGATAAACTAAATCCGGGGACAAGCCAGACATGTCTTCGTACTTTTCGACGAAACAGTCCATATGTTCATGTAGTAAGGCAAGAAGGTCTTCCTTTTCTTGTCCCGCTAGCTTGGCACTAATGGAGAGTAGTAAGGGCTTCTCTGTAGTCCCACGTCGACTTGTAAGATGGGGTCGTGGACTTGAGGTGGTGTGTCGTCCAAGGCAGCGGGAGCTAACTGAATAACCTCCTCTTTGGTATCGGTATAGTCCACTATCTCGTCTACATATTCCATAGTCGCAACCTTGTCGTAGGATTCGCGTTCCGCCCAATATGAGAGGAGTTTTTCACATAGGGACTCGCCAGCCTCGCGTGCTTATGCTGAGGAGGTACTAATCATCAGAAGTTTGGAAGGGGTCCGTGATGGTGTAAGGACGTTGTAAGTCGTCCCTCGCCTGGGTGAGTCCCCATCGCTTAAGTTAGAGGCCGTGACCCCATAGGAGCAACCTTTGGAATCGACGCCTTGGACCTCCAATGGGCCCAAGTCGGTATTGTAGTATCGGGCGTCATTGAAGTTGGCAGAAATGGAGAAAGGACGCGGGTCCGCTTTGATGAGGACCGCCTCGCGTTTCTCATTGTCCCAGATTATGAGTTCCTGGTGCATAGAGGAAGGTATACAGAAACTTCTATGGATCCAATAGTGGCCTAGGATCATGCTATAGGATGAAGTGCACTCGGCGACGAAGAATGTTTAGACCCGTGATGCCGGTCCCACCTTGACTCTTAAGAACAACAAGCCTAGAGTTCTGGAAACTTGTCTGGTGAAGTTCTTGACTGTCAAAGACGTAGTTTGGATCATCGAGCGCGGGATACCAAGGAGTCCCATAGTACGGGTGGTAACGACATTCACCGCGGCTCCAGTGTCGACCATGACTTTGTTTACCATAATCTCTTCAACTTCAGCCGTGATATATAAAGGCCTCATGTGAGTGGCCATGTCTAAGGTCGGAGTGGAGAAGGTCAGAGTCAGCATGCTTGTGACGCTACTTGTGGCTTCCAATGGTGGAGCGTTTGCGGGTTCCGCCAGGACTGGACTCATCTCGCTACTGCAAGGCGGGGATATGTCGCAGACATTTTCGCCACTGTCTGGAATATCCGCCGCGTTGCATGTTGTGTTCGGCGGAAGAGCATATCTTTCAGATATGATTATCACCATCCCGACTTGAAAGGAGAATTGCTCATGTACTGGGATCAGTGGCGTTTCAATGCTCCCGTGTGCTCTTCAAGCACAGGGAATGCACTCTCTATTAGGCCGTAATCACATGGTGCTTTCTCTTTAGATTCGGATGTTGAATGCATCAAGGTAATATTTCTCTTCTTTTGTCAGTATGTACCGTAAGAAAAGAAAAAGAATTTGAAATACTGCGCTTCGGTATACATGTACTCCATCAAGGCGATTGACGAACTTCTTCTTGCTCTTTGTTGAATTGGTTATGGTTAAGTTTATATTTATTTGACCAATTATTTGCTTTACTTCTGTACGTGTATCTCATGTGTTCAACTTTGATTACATATTACATGCAAGTTTTTAATTCACTTTTTCAATAAGTACTTGCATGGATTGATTATGTATATATACATGTTTATATACTTTTCTTTGCTTCTGTTTCAAATAGTACAGATCTAACGAGAGTGAGCAGAGGTGCATATACAGGAAAATAGTATGCCGAGAGACAAACTTCTATTTTTGAAGAATAACCAATTGGTAAGCAATTTGATTTTGTATAGTAAAAATCATTCATGTTATATGCTTTAGCCAATACATCAAGTAATATGGAGCTTGAAAAATAGTAGATGCCGATTTTGAGAGGAATGAGATATGTTATCAGTTTCTCACTTATTGTCTTCAGTGCAGAATGATGTCAAGATGTTTCCATCCAATCATGTATGTGTAACATCAATTGGAAACTGAAGGTTAGATGATACTTGAATGATTTGAAGCATCTAAGGTCTAATTAAGTATAATGCAGTTTTGTGTCTTTGTTTTCCTATTTTAATATTTTGCAGGGAGAACGAACAAAAAAGAATGAGGAACCCCGTATGGAAGCTTTGGTCATCGAAATTTTTGTCTTCTTCGTGTTATATAAGATAGTCTTCTTTCATGCAAAGAAGATAACATATAAAACATCACTTCGATATAGAAGGATTGGTATATGTAGATGTCTACCTTTTGCTTTTGTTTAATAATGTAGAGTTGTTTGGTTGTACACCTTTCACTTTCATTGTACACCTTAGGGAAAGGTATACCAAAAAAATTTATGTTATGATATTTTCTTACCGTCAATAATTGAATATTAACAAATAGTTTCGTGTCTGTATGCACGCTAAATTTAGCATAACAAAGACAATCATTTGCACAATTACAAGGCGCACGCGTGATCACGGCCCTTCTGAACGTGAAAGTTAAATGTTAAATGTTTGGCTATAAAAGTTCTATAATTTGCTACATCTTTTAAAAACGCACTCCATTTATCATTAACAATTTTCAAAGCACTTGAGTATTTTTTTACTCAATATGAATGTTTTTTTTTTGAACCGGAAACTCTTTATGAATGTTACTAAGAAAGATTATTACATATCAAATGATACAATAACGTAGCGTGAACTATAGAAAAAAAAACAAACAGACGTACATTGCATACATTAATAAATAAATAAATAGTTAACTAATGTTAAAAGCGACAAAAAAAACACACACGCGCGAACGCGGTCATTTTGCACACGCATCACGCACGTGCAAACGCAGTCATTTTGCACGCGCGTGCATAAAGGCATCTTCTTGTGTAAATTTGCCATTTCTTTTTTCTTTATTAAAGGCTTAACATCCATTTTATAAAAATAAAAAATAAAAAAGACGAATGTCAGTTCCTAATTTTTCTATATTTTAATTTATTTATTTTAAAATTTATTTCGGATTTCATGGATAATTAAATAGATATTAAACGTGATGGTGGGGATAAATATCCCGGTTGTTAGTAGAAACAAGAAAATGATTCCAAATGGTACAAGTTTCAGTTCACATCAATCCCTTTCTTCCTGCAACCCCGCGTCTTCCAACTCGTCGAAAACTAACATGGAAAATCAGTGAAGCTGATTCCTCGTCTTCTTCTGCTTCTAGTAGTTGTGGGTATAGCTACGATAAACAAAGGACTGATGGTCAACTAGTATTCCCAAAGAAGAAGAGAAGCCGGGTGTTCTTTCTAGATGTTAATCCTCTGTGCTATGCTGGAAGTAAACCCAGCTTACACTCTTTTGCTAACTGGGTCTCCTTATTTTTCAACCACGTCAGCCTCTCTGACCCTGTCATCGCTGTAAGCTCTCACAAAGATCACTGAGCTAGTTGGTTTGAGTTTTTATTCAGTGTAGTTTATGTGTTATACTGTGGCAGGTTGTTGATGGTGAAAGAGGAAGCGAGCACCGCCGGCAGTTGCTGCCTTCGTATAAAACACACAGGTGGAAATTGTCAAGACAGTTTTCAAAAGGTCATGTTGGAAGGTCACATGGACTCATCACTGATGTTTTTACAAAATGCAATGTGCCTGTGAGTTACCCTTCTTGTCTTGTGTCTCAACATGATCAAGGCTAATTTCTCGAGCACATAGCAGATTCATGTGTTGCTATTCTACAGAAAGCTATTACTTGTTACCATTGAACTATAATGATTCTTACTCCTTACACACCAGTTTCTAAACTTCAGTATTCTCTAAACTTTACAGATAATAGTCTTAATAGATATACAGCAAAAATTATATTGCCAGTAACAGGAAGATAGATTCTAATGCCAATTTGAATTTTGAATTCGATAAACTTTTAAATATGGATTTAAGCTATCTAATCAATTTTCTCTCTCTTGTGACAAAGGAAAATAAAAAATTAAATTAAATTGTGCTCCACACCGGAAGTCTAATCTGTAATGTAATATTGGGTTCCTTCTAACATAAAATGCCATTCTCCTTTTAATTGTATTAGATACTTTTGGAACAAAGGACTAGATATTGAAGTGTTTTATATGTTTTGGTATCTTAGCTTCATAATCCAAAGAAAAATTATGCAGGTCATAAAAATAGATGGCCATGAAGCTGATGATGTTATAGCTACTCTTGTGGAACAAGTTCTACAATTAGGATATCAAGCTGTGATTGCGTCTCCTGATAAAGATTTTAAGCAATTGCTTTCAGAGGATGTCCAAATCGTTATGCCCCTGGACGATTTAGAGCGCTGGTCCTTTTACACCCTTAAGCACTACATGGCTCAGTATAATTGTGATCCGTGCTGTGATTTGAGCCTCAGTAAGTCTAAGATTAATATGGTCATCCTACATTCCTACTATGTATTAATTTTATTTCCATATACATATTATTTGATAAATGTTATGATTGTTTGTAGAATAATGAGATGTAGAGACCTTGTGCATGAACATTGTCTCCACAGATGTTATTTGGGGTGAGTGTGCCTCTGATATGTTAGGTTCATGATTTGCATAGCTTTTATAGAGTGACTGAAAAATAATACCACTAAGTGGCCTGGAATATGATGAGCACTGGTACTGTCTATAATTGTACTAGAAAGGATGACAATTTTGGAGAGTAACTGTGCAGCAATGTTTTGGTTGTTATTTTAGTCATATATGCTCTTAAAGCAAAAAAATGGTAATAATAGGAATAACCTACAATACAGTTCACAGTTTTGGGGTAGCAGAAGTAAGTTACTGTTAATTCATCACCTTCTTTGATGTGTTATTCCACCTCCGGAAGTTTTTTTCTGGGATGGATTTTGATCTGATGAACCAAGGGAATATTCTCTTTTCAGTTAATATGAATTCACTGCCAACTTATGTCTAGGATGCATTGTGGGAGATCAGGCTGATGGTGTTCCTGGGATCCAACATCTGGCTCCTGGGTTTGGTCAGAAGACTGCCCTGAAGCTCTTGAAAAAACATGGCTCATTGGAAAATTTACTGAACGTAGCTTCAGTAAGAACTGTGGGCAGACAGTATGCGCAAGATGCTCTTACAAAGTATGCGGATTACCTACGAAGGAACTATGAGATTCTTTCCCTTAGAAGGTAATGCATGTGATTTTAGTTTGATGTAATCTTTCCTGCGACAATGCTGCTACTAGGCAGAGTCTTTAAGTGTGTGTGAGTCTCCAACTATTTTTGATATTTCTAAGGTCATATAATTCTCCAGGGATGTCAATGTTCAACTTAAAGAGGAGTGGCTTGTTCCAAGAGACACAAGCAACGATTCAAATACTTTGTCCAGCTTCTTTAAATTCTTGGAAGAAACTAAGGAGTTCATTCATCAAAATGGATCTATTTCAAATGGCTAAGTCAATAGGTAATTTCTTATAGCTTGATAAGATGCGGTTTCTCATTTCATGTGTTCATTATATTCGTTGCTGGCGATGGACATATTTTTTATTTACCAATAAGTTAATTTATACATTTCTGATTACACACTTTTTTTTCTCCCCTATAACCTGGTTTGCTAGGGCTATACAAGTCTTTGAAGAGGGACGGTACAATTGATGTTTATTGTTTTGAAACTGTCACCGATGTCCTTATAATTTTGAAAGCTTTTCTTTTTTGGTTAAATTATAATTTAGAGTTTTAAACTAGTAACTATTGCACACTCTCAAAGTGTTTGATAAAGAAAAATACATACTCACAAAAGACTCCCTCTCAAAAGCTTTTGAATAGTATATGATTCATTCTAACACCGCCGCTTGTTTCACATTGTGAAGTTTTGAACTATGATATACAACTTTCAAATTATTTCCACATAGGTACCAAGTTCACAAAAAAGCTGTTTTTCATCCATGCTGGTGCAAGGCGACCATTTATATTGCATTATTGATCAATCGAGATGGATAGCCAGACACAGGAATGGTAAACCCAACCTTTTATTTTATTGAAAACCATCTTAACGTAATCATTTTTTTGTTTTTTGTTTTGCTCTGGTCTGAGTCTTAACATGATCTTACATATCATCAACTTGTAATGGAATAAGATAGTAACTCTGGCAGTTCAGTTATTTCATTGTTATTTACTTTACTTTTCCTACATCATTGTGATGCTGTCTTACATATAGCATTCCTTGTTTAGTTTTTCTTGCATATGTCTGTATTCAACATGGTCTTGTTGACACTCGATGGATATGAATGAAAGAATCTGATGGAATTGGAAACTAACGGAAAACTGCAGTAGCTTATTGATTAGAAATGTAAGAGAATAAAAATCTTGTACAGTTTCCTTTTTTCCATCAACCTTAGATTTCAGCAAATCTGGAAAAATAAACAAACTTAAGTTCAGCAAAAGACGAATTTCATACTGTTATGTTTCGCTCTGTTGATTTCTTGATATGAAAGAATATACAGTAAGAGCGATGCTCCTGTAAATATGATTGATTATAGTATAAGGTGCATAACTATTTACATCCTCTTTTTTACTCCGTCACCCATTCGGCTTTCTGATAGTTCTTTCTCCCCTTGCTTTTGGGATCTCAGGTTTTCTTTTGCCAGTGACACGAATAGAAGCATCCAAGTGATGGAATGCATACCCAAGATGCCAACAGGGCTTTGCTTTTATTCTTTTCAAAAATTAGGAACTACAGTCAGTAATATGATAAATGTACGGATTATACTGATGAAGTTTTGACTGTTTTGAATTTTATAAAATTTACGTAGTACCCCAACAGACGAGCACAAGGCATTCAAAGATGGATTGTCGAGTGGACGACGCCTGTGATTTACCTCTTGTTTCATGTTCTTTCCCATGCCTGTTCAACTAACTGTCCATTGCTTTTATTTGTTTTCGACTGTTCCACAGAGATCTTGCAATTAGACTTGTTAAAATCACCAATATTAACAGGATGCTTGTAACGTGAACGAGGAAAAGCAAAAAATCATAGGCAAACCAAAGGAATATCTCTGGACGTGGATTCAGGAAAGCAGACTAAGATGAAAAAACTTAATAGCAATCATACTTGAAACTTTGCAATGTTTTAACAATGGAATGGACTGCTAGGAACGAAATGACTGATGGATGCTTGTAGTTGGTTGAGTTGGGCTGCCTGTGTGTTTTATACTTGTGCTGCTTCACTGATTATAATCATTATATTGGATACTTGATGTCTCAAAAACCGCATTCCTTGTAACCGAACCCTTACCTGCCATCGATGAACCAAAAAGAGGTGATAAACAATCACAGACCACTATTCAGACCAGGTTGTCGTCCACCTGAACTATACCCTCAACAAAACCAGCTTCATTGAATTTTTGTTCACGAGGGTGATGGCCTAGTAACACCGAAATGACACGGCCTCACATCTTAGCCACTAAAAACCTTGTTCACATCCGCAAATTCATCCTCCTTGTCTACTAAGGATGGTTCTTGCAGTAAGCTGTAAGAACCTATGCATGGAAGGAGTGAAGGGGGCAAAAAAAGAACTGAAAAGGTCAGCATAATGAGCATATCACATCCAAAACAGCAGAACTGGAAAGTAAATATTTTTAAGAAAAAAAAGGAGGTAAGAAAAATTTAACTGATGGCAATAAATATATTTACCTTACGAGGATACTATATAAGCATATATATAGAGTTGCAATATGTGAAAGCAAAGTAACAATTAATTAAATACTTCACCGACTTGTAATCAAGTACTACAATGGAAGATATTGTTAGACAGGTATACACAGTTGAGTGAGCCAACTTTGCAAAATAATCTCCCAAATTTTGGTATACTTCTAGGCTAGACTTCCCCTCTGCAAAAGATTTAGGACAATGATGAGGGTCTTGAAATTGTATTGCAATTACTCCCTTGACCTCTTGCAATTGAAATGCTTGATTCTTGCAATAGTACTATATAGAATACTAGTTTTCCAAGCCCCTGGCGATTCAACATCTTTTGAATAAGAAAACAAGTATTGGAGACATTGATCGATTTGATGACTGATACTCACAGCAGATCCATTTCTCAACAGATAGTCTAGAAACAAAGTGTCGAACAATCTGCAGCTCTTCCCTGAATTAAACAGAAGATAAATCTATAGCATATAACTATTTTTTGCCCCAAATATGAAGTAACATGGATTGAAGTGGAATACTTATGTATCATATATATGTCATGAAATATTGTATTATAGTATGTCTATATTATATTATAACAAACAGAGGCATAAGAAAGGATTCACTGTACAAAACTCTAAAACTTAATAGTTCACGCCAACATAAGCCATTCCGACAGTTCCATAATGAAGCAAGTACAGCTATTATTTCAAGAACAATCAAACCAATCCCAGCTCGCAAGAGAATAAAAGTTTCGTCTTGTGAAGCAAAGGTACTCGTAAACTTTTTAGCATTGGTATACTATTCGCCTCCTGTCAAAGTTCAATACTCTAAATGAATATTGTCAGTCATAGGGACTGCAAAAGTTTTATACAAGAACAAGAATGGAATGATTTATTTACTTATGTTCTTTTTACTTGGTTTTGCACAAGAAAAGTGGATCACAATTTAGCTGGTTGTATACCACAGAAGTGTGAAAGAGAAGAAAAGCAATACATGTTTTATATCTCTAAGTTTATAACATCTGGTAAGCTTGGAATGTGAAAGATGTATTTAGGTTATGAAACCATCCTCAACTTCCAGACATATAATTTGAAATTTGATAAAATGCATATTGGGATGCACTTCCAATTGCAGACCAGGATGCATTGAGAAAGTGTCAAGTATGATTCTTGAATTAATTTCTAGATCACATTGTTTTCTGAATTAGACCCAGTAGAAAACCATCAATACAGATAGAAAAGCAAAAAATCAACAATTTGACAAGGATTTAGTTGGATCCAAATCCACTTCAAAATTGTTTCACGCAACTATGCAAAAATCAGCATGCATGATTATGTACTCACTTGTGGACATTGTTTTTATATTTTTGTTATTTTTTTGAAATAGTAGTCAGTAACCTTGTTAAGAGTCGATAGTTTCTCTCCAAAAACGACCAAAAGCAATTGGCATTCCCATTTTCTGGTAACATGGTACTGTTCAAGATATAGCAGCACAACAGAATTTTTGAAGTGTTCCAGCCCAAGATATAGCAGTACAACAGAAATTCCTTGATAGCAGGATAATTTGACAAAATTGACATTCTATATGTGAAATATAGAAAAGCAAATTGGTGTAGTGAGTTGGATTCTTTGACCCAACAAAAAGCATGTGATACCCAAATCATTCATTTCATAGTACTTTCAAGTTTCAACCTTTCTCAGTTTCATATCTTATGTTTAAGACTTTAAGTAGGAAAAACCAATCAGAACTCTTTTTATAGTAACTCATGAATATTTTCAAGCTCAATAATATAACAATGTTAATCCGATTCCATGAAGCCAAGCTCAACATTGGATGGAATATGTGCAGTAATTTGGTACAGCTGTCCTGGGATTCAGTCTAGGTTCACTCTTTTATGTTTTACTTTTTCAACATACACAACCCCGGAGACACTTCCTATTTACTACTCTCATGAGACTAACTATGTCATTCTCACTCTCTCTTTCACTTCTCTCTCTTCTAGGAGTGAAATTAGAAAGTAAAACCTAAACAAACCTACCTCACTCTAAGCAGGTAATTTTGAAGACATATCTGAAAAGGATGTAGTACAACTAAGGTTTTGCCTGCAAGATCAAGTACAAAAGAATATATGTACATAAACTCAACTGCAACTGGAAAGTTTGAAAAGAAGGTTTAAAAGGATGTGTGTGTGTGTGTAAACATATATATAGACACATATATCATGCTCCCACAATCCCACCTAACTTATTTCTTTTTGGAAGGAAAAACACAAAACTAAGCCATAAATATCAAACTAAAAGTAATGCTAGGGCCTAGGGACATACTGTTTGTTCATAAAAAGCAAGCCAAGTCTTGCAATTTCAGGAATTTAAGTGTCTTATATTGTCCCATTTCCTAAAAATTGCTTTTAAAATGTTTATTCCAGTATTCCAGAGGAAATTACTTGACCGTATGCATTGAAAGCTTCTCAGAAGCTTACAAACAGTGAACCAAATACAAAAAAGTGAATACAAAATAACCAAGGGAAAAGAATTCAGAGCAAAAATGTTACCATCCACCAGGATGCCCCACATAAACCACTAAGCTGATAAGCCCTCCCGGCAGCAGGATATCTTTTGCAACTTCCAGTGCTTTCAGTGTTGTTCCTGATTCAGTGATTATTGTTTTGTCACCACCAGGAAGATAGCCTAGGTTGAAAGCAACAAGCCTAATGACAACCACGAAATCAAGTTCTGCTTCAGTTGGAAGTCCGTTGATCTCCAACGAAAAAATGGAGTAATATGTTCTACAATATTGTCATGATACAATGCAATTTAAAAGAATAAAAAACCTCAAATGCGTATTATATAGATGTGAGAGAAAGAAAGTGGGAGGTCACTCAAGGTTGTTCTCCAGATGTAAGAATTTAAATGCCTGTGAATATTACGTTCTAATTTTTGCTCTGAATACAGCTAGATATCCACAGATGATCATAGTATTACATGCATAATGATCTACCACCAAAAACATACATGTTAAACAGAAAGTTTGATTCATAATTTTAAGATCTTTACCCCATTGAACTGAATGAACTGTTTTTTCAGTGCACTTTTAACTTTGAAAATAAAGTTTAAATATCCTCCCAAGTAAGCAAATAGATCTGAAATATATAAAGGGCACTTAATCCTGCTGCACAATAAGCTATTATTGCAAAAATTGGTGAACCAGTTATGAGACAAAAAAATATTAAATTACAAAGTACGCTCCCAACATATGTGGTTTATGGAGCTAACTTTGGGCTTTCTCAATGTACTTCTTTTCTGTTGTTTTCATTCACATTCTTTTGCAGAACAGTTTATACTAAAAAGAACTGAAGGTAAGAGTTGCAATAAATTGAAACTGATATATTTTCCTATGAAAATTGAGGTACAGATTCTAAAGCCAAAACATTAGAATAGAAAATTCACAAGCTATAGTGACCAGTAAGCACCTAACACAGGTATCCGGAAGAATTTCACGCATTTTACTGTGACATTTGGAGAAGAGCTTAACAAGTTCTTTCTGCACAATATTGAAGGTAATAAACAATTGCAGATTATAAAAAAAATAAAAACATGCTACAAATGAGTGATCTTAGGTGCGGGTATGTAAAAAGAGAAATTTTGATAAATAACCAACTTTTAGTCTTCAAAATGATTTTCAACCTACATTTAAAAAACAGTTGAAAAATAACCTTTTGGTATGGTAAAATGACATATAACCCCACCTCAATTCATTCAATCCTTCCTCCTCTCCCGTACGGCCTCATCGAACTCCTCAACTTGACCACTATCCTCGGCACCACCCCATTTTTTCAATTTCACAACCCCCCAATTTCATTTTCAATCTCAACCCCAATTTCATTCGTATTGAGTAGTTCCACCACACATTCTCCAACTCATACCCCAATTCCAAGTCCAGCTAGTCAATTTGAAACTCACCGAAGCCTTGAAGACACAACATGTCTTCTTCTTCTTCCCCTAATGACTAGTGCACTCAGTTCAAACATGCCCAACACTCCTATACAGGGGTTTCCGATCCCAATGTCGTTTAAAGTTTCTCTGATTCCATTACTTTCATGATTGAGGTCACGGCATGGAAGGATTGCCAATTTCATTCAATGTAATTGCGTACGTACATGCAGTAGCAGCCTTCCATGGGTGCTACATTGAATATAGTACAGTATTGTTGTATAAATCATTGGACTGGAGGGTGCTCTAAAAGCTTTGGACAATATAATAATTAAATAAATAATCCAAGGCCTCGGAAGAGAATGTTAGCTTCAACATTCACTTCTTCTTTTTTTGAATGGTTCAACATTCACTCTTGATGCCCTTTAATTATGCTCAACTATTGTCACTAGTATGATGATTTGATGGGACGAACCTAAAAGCAGAAGTATTTAAAGGTTACAGCATCCATGTTTTGAATAAGTTGATAGAAATAGTTGTTTATCAAAAAAGTTTCTTCTTATCTGCTTGATCAAACTGTATAGGCAGAAAAAGCTATTATGTATCTATACATCCACAGGAGACAAAAGATTTGCAAAGGCAGGAATTAGTAACATCAGTGGTTATAGGAATACCTGAACATAATTCACAGCTAATCGTGCAACTGTTTTTGTATCTAGATATTGCAACTTGGGAACTGGAGTTAAGATTGGATTGAAATTGGATGTTGTGAAATTGAAAAATCAGGATTGAAATGAAATTGGGGGCTGCATTGAGGATGGTGAGCATTTTGAGAAGTTGATGATCGATGAGGCCGTACTGGAGAAGGAAGAACTGAAGGAGAGGTAGGGTTATATGTCATTTCACCACACCAAATGGTTATTTTTCAACTGTTTTTTAAATGAAGGTCAAAAATCATTTTGAAGACAAAACGTTGGTCATTTTTCAAAATTTCTCAGGTAAACAAAAAAAAGTAAACAAATCACTGAAGTAAACAATATGCAGTTTTATAGGCTTATGAACATACAAATTACATATAAGACCATATGTATGTATGATACAGAAAAAAAAAATCCCCAAATATATGAAAGCAAAAAAAAATAAAAAATAAAATAATCATCACAAATTGGCATTTAGAACCTTTTCTGAACCTGCAATAGCAATTCCACTCACATTTGAACTATTTCACAATTAAAAGTAGCCTTTGCATAGTTAAATGCCACACTAACATTTGAACTATTTCACAATTAAAAGTTAAAGCCACAACAGTATTGAGTGGAATTGCCTTAGCCTAGTTGAATGCCACAACAGTATCTAATGACTTTCAGACAATACTATGGCCTCATAACAAATATGGGCTAGTCCTTTTACTGGCTCAATGATATTTGCAGGATATTTTGGAGTGAGATTAGTAATTTTATTTACTATTTAATTTGGAAATGCAATAACTGAATGCACAACTTTAGCTAAGTCGTGAATTACTACTCTGACTCCAATAGACTCTGCAGATAATATTAAGAGCGTGAAGCCAATATTTCTTGCCACAGCATTTTCTGAATGGCTAAAGGATGGGCAACAGAAAATTCATCCTCCATTTTTGCAACTAAGGTTAAAAAATGTAATTAAAAGTTAATAAATTGCTCATGGAAAGCGCACTAACTTTCAATCTGGCGGCATTACTGAATCAAGAGAAATCCTTTTTTCACCGATGGGTCCTAAGCCAACCCATCCTCCCTTTTAACTCGTTGCTAAATTTGATCAGGAAACTAAGTTCTCAAGTCTCATGATACAACTTCTCAATGCTCAAACTTTCACTTTCCCTAAATTTAAGAAAAAACTATAATATAATGAAGTACAAGTGCCTAAACTCTGTATTTAATGTGAAGAAAGACAAGGGTACCTCTTTTAGGCTGACTGATTCTTCCAGCAAAGAAGAAGTTTTCTGCAAAGCAACTTCCTGAATAACCATTCCATAAACTGAACCCTTACCCGATTCATCAGCAACCATCTTGAGCATTGCCAAGGTATCATGGCCATTGCCACAAGTGGTGTCAATTACCGTATCTCCTTCTTGAACCACACGTCTCCAAACCCTGTTAGTCAATTGGAAGTGAATATTGAATCTCTAAACAATGATATCATGAAGTAAGCGGCGAAAGAACAAATGAAAATCTATAGAGTAAGAGATTCCACTTCTGTTGAAGCTGAACCGAACGCAGACTAGTTCAGAGCTTCGTCAAGCACATATTTCTAAGCAAAACTAATTCGAGGGAAATTTACAAGCGTTCCGACATTGAAACCAAGTATATGCAACATGTCATCAAGCATAGTGTGAAACCTAATTCAACTCCTTTTCTATTTTTATTTTTTTTTCTGGTTTTTTCTTCATGTTTTTAGAAAGTAAAACCAGAAGTGAGTTACATGGTAGACTCAAACTAATTAGACCAACAAAGCTGTAAACTGAAATATGCTCAAAAATTATGTGAAATTAGTCAACAATTTCTTACGAGTGAGCAACTTCAGTGGCCCTCTTCTTGCCCGAGATAAAGCTCAACAATACATCCTCCAATCCTGAATCACGATTGACCAAAAATCAGGGTCTACTTTTTCATGAAAATAGCAAAAATCATAACGATTTGATTTGTTTATCTTTGGAACAAGTAATTCATTTCATTTAAAAGAAAGCGCTCATAATAAAAAATAAATAAATGTCATCTCCGTTGCATAGTTTAGTTTGAAGAGTACCAGAGAAGGGAGAGTTTTGGGGCAAAGAAAGTGAAACCAAGTCGTCACTGGAAGTTGAAGCTTTGAGGTTAAATTTTCCATGAAAGTGACGGAAAATTGTGGGGAGGGGTTTGTGACCCCAAGCCCATGATAACCTCAGTGGCACTGCCATTGCCAACATATCTCTTTCTTACAAATAACCTTCTTTATCCTGCCGTTCCAACCAAACCTGCTACATTGGAATGCCAAACGCATCAAAAAACAGCCTAAATATGCAGCCAAACCGTAAGTGCATGTTTGTTACACAGGACTGTCTTAGACAGGCTTATTTTTAATAACAATCCTGGACTGTCTAAGCTTGGCTTATGCTGTGATAATACTAGACCCATGTTTGGTACTGCTTAGGACTAAATAGCATAATAATCAAAATAGTCCCATCCCATGTTTGATGATGTATTAGACTAAATTAATTTTGAATACCACAATATTTTTTTTCTAATTTAACAAACTATTATCCAATGATGAATGCAATTGTTAAACTAGAGTTTCTCATTGAGCATCACAAATTCAAAGTATAAATATGCCTAACCAGCAGCTATTCCATTTCATTCCAGAATTTGATATTATTTCAAAATCGGATGAGAAAAGTGCAGCAGCCTCATCAGTCAAGTACCAGTACCTGCAGAGGGAGAAAATGAGAAACACTAAACGAAAGTTGTACTTTCAGTTTGCATACATTAGATATTGAGCACCATATCTGTGCAAATTGTATTCTGGAAACAATATACATAAAGGCATGTGAATATTCATTCCTTTGGTGTCGTCAATGAGCTAAATGGCAGCATAACATCCAACAAAAGAATCCATCATCAGGTAAGATACTACCAATATAAATATCCATGCCAATTTAATCTTTCTAAAAACACATCTTGAGATTTTCTGTAAACTATCATTCTTTTTCTAGTCCATTTAAATAGGTTGTATGCTTATATATCCATAATGGAATTGGAAGAAAACCACATGCTAGGCATCACCATTGCCAAAACAACTTCCAGACCTATGGCTATCGTACTGAGATTTTGGGGCTACCATTACCAAAACAACTTCAGACTGTAATCCACAACTCAACTTCAATTTACAGTATGATCAAATCCATAATCTGAGATATAGCATTTGTTACGCATCAAAACACCCTGTCAAAAGAACTTGCTGGTGACAAATGCAACTTAATCAAGACAGATTGACAACTAGTTAAATCATACACAAACTATAGCTATCATGATATCAGCACAAACCTATTTTCCTGGAATGATATTGATCACTGTTGTGCTATCATGATATGATTGCCCCCCCCCCCCTTTTTTATTTTTTTTTAAATTTCTGTTTCAGAAACTCAATTACAAATGCTACATCCTTAAGATTGCATATGACTAAAGAACAATGAGTGGTAGTTAACTTCCCAACCAGACAAATTGATTGATGCAGCAGCCTTGCAGGGTTCTCAATGCAGCCTAACTCTACTGAAAATATATATATATATATTACGCAAGAAGCACAGCCTGTGCAGAAGCAGATGCACAGATACAAACCAGTACACAAAGTCAATCAATCATAGCCTAAAACAGCACAGCCTAAAAAGAAAGGAAGAAGAAGATCCAGCCAGCCATAAAATTGATCAATTCATAGTAAATCAAGCTACCCAGACACTGAATCCATAATTAATCAATCAAATACGTACATACAAGCCATACAACCCATAAACAATTTTCTAAGCAATCGATCTTTACTCAATTTCAGATCGAAGATGGATCGCAGATGATGAGAGAGAGAAAGAGAGAGAGAGAGAGAGAGAGAGAGAGAGGGAGAGAGAGAGAGGAGATCAAACCTGGAGCAGATGGCGAGTCTTCAATCGAGCAGTTGAGAGAGACCAGGAATATGGAGCGCGCTTCAAACGTTCTGCAGCGCGAGAATACGGAGTCTGCCCAATTTTGGGGCCGTGGTGCCGAAGGGAACGCGGGGACTGACTATACTAATTTAAATGAGTCCGTGTTCCATCAAACACAAATACAGGATAAGGCTTATTGTCTTATGTAAGCAGCCCAGTCCCCTCTTATCCGGGAAACAAACGTGCGGTAAACTCGTTCAGTTAGTAGTATGGCTTTGCTTTTAAGATGCTAACCAGTAGCTTTGCTTTTAAGATGCTAGCCTTTTAACACACGCTGACGTCAGCGTGTATTAATTTGTTTTTATCTTTCTGTTTTATAAAAAAATAATTTAATTACAAATAATTGTTAATGCAGTTGGCATTCAGAAAAACTGTTCCACGTTTCTCTTCTATATTTTGATGTTTTTTTTTTGTTTTTTGTTTTTATATTTTGACATTCCTTTATATTGTTGTCATTTTACGGTATTAATCATCTTTGATTTGTTTTTTCTATGTCAAAACTCTTCTATCACTGGGTAATATGGGTAGTTTATAAAAAAGACTTCACAATGATACCAAAAAGGGTGTCTGGCTTTCTTGGATCCAGATTCTCTGCTCGAATTTATATTGCTTGGATTTGCTTGGATGTCTTATAATCATTAGATGGAGTAAGAATGACATGACAGTCTTAGATTGTACTCAATCTAATGGTTATAAGTCATCCAAGAAAATTTAAGCAACATAAATCTTAGAGAAGCCAAATTCGGCTTTCGAATAGTAGAGATATGGGTAATTACATCGGTTTATTACCAATTTTATAATTATTTTACACCGAGTTTTTTTATTTTTTTTATCAGGTAAACAACTCAAATATTACAACTTCATGAGTCAAATTCATAATCTCTCACTTACTAAGAGGAGACTACGCCGCTAGACCAAATAGTGTTTGACACCAAGTTTTTGAGTATGATTGTAGTTATCAATTTATACATCTCACTACCCACTTTTCTCTCCACATATCTCTTTATTTTATTTAGAATTGAAATTTGTTTGGTCATTATGGTTTGAAGTCGACATTTGTTTAGTTTTTTTGTTTTATTTTAATCTGAATAGTCCTTAAAGTGAGGATTTTTCATTCAAATAATTCTTATGGTTTTATTTTAATCTGAATAGTCTTTAAAGTCATGATTTTTCATCCAAATAGTCATTCAGACAATTTTCTCAGTTAAATGTCATAAAGATTATTTGGATGAAAAATCCTGAATTTAAGGACTATTCAGATTAAAATAAAACCATAAGAACTAAACTTCAAACCACAAAGACTATACAATATTTTACCCTTTTATTTATTTTGTCTTTTACCGTAATATCTCTTGTATTTTAATAGTCTGAATTAACTCAATAATGGTAAGATTGGCAAAATACATTTTGATGAAACTTTTGAACATCTGGTTATTATAGTCGTAGTAATTGGTTTCCCATTGTTTAAAAAGAAAAGAAAAAGTTATTTTTCTCCCTATGAGTTCCCTCTTGGGCTTCAGAAACTTTTGGCCATCTTCTCAGTCGGGGAAAGATGGTTGATGAGGTTTTCTTGACTTCCGGTAGCCTTGTTAATTTTGAAAAACGGTTGGGTTTCCTTTGGTACGGTTGGTGCAACCGATTTCTCAAAACACTCTGGATTTAAATTTGTCAACCACCACTATTGTGTAGGTCAATGGTCATGAGACCACCAAGTAAGAAGCTGTCATGTGTGAAACACCAACCATATACGAAACTGGGGTTAATTTAGTATCTCTTTTCAAGATTAAATACTAATGATAATGATTTTTTAATATTTATTATTTACTTAACTAAACCACTTTTCGTCTTCAACCCAGATTAAAAATATAACCCAGATGAAGAAATGAGTAGCCTCAGCACCTCAGTTCTGGATTTTCACACCGGCAAATTTGAGTAGTATAAAGCTTGATCCGATCCTTTCCCTCTCTCGGAGACGTATACGAAACCATAGAAATTTTGCAAGCATTCAATTTACAGTTAACGTTCTCATCATAGTTGCAGACCCAATAAGAAATTCAAAGTTGATAAGCCAAAATCAATCATACTATCAAAATTGAAGATATGAGATTTAAAAATTCAAAAAACCAGATTTTGAAACAACTAAGAGAAAATGGGATCGTACCTGTTTCGTCCTGAGCCGGGATGTGGTCGCGGGGCGGAACGAAGTAGAATTCTTGGGGTCTTTCACTCGGTACCTGCACAAATGACAATGTCACGGGGTCAGGACTGGGGTGGCCCAGTCTTCGACTCTCCGATACTTAAGTTAGCTTAGAGCACTTGTACGGGTAGAGGAATGAAAAAGGGAGAGAATATATATGTGTATATATGTGCGTGTACCTTGAGCTTGTTTTATAGGCTAAGCTTGTGTACCTTTGCTTTGATCTCCAATGTGGGACTTCTTGCCCTCCTTTGGAGTGTCTCCCCTTTTGGGGGTGTTTTGTCGCTAGAGTGACTTTAGCAAGCGGTTTGTTACCGGCCCTTCATTCTTTGGATGTCTGTGAAGGGCCCAACAGGGTTATCTCGACCGGGTAATTGTACCGTATTCTCGGCTTAACCAAGTATTTTGGCTATGTACTAACAAGTCCCCAAGTCCCTAGTCCGAGAGAGTTCTTGGGTGAAGAGTTATCCTAGAGATGCCGAGGATAGGTTTTACCCGGGTGCAGGAGGCATGGTGCCGAGTCCCTAAATCCCCACGCGAGAGTCGCGAGGTGACAGGGGTGATGTTTTGAAAACCGGTTGGCGAGAACAAAAGTTTGATGTTGCTCTGGCGAGTCAGTCTGCGCTTGGTTGGGGACTGTCGCGAGGTGGCCAGTCAGTCCGCGCTTGATTGGGGACTGTGGCTATGTGGCGAGTCAGTCCGCGCTTGGTTGGGGACTGTCGCGAGGTGGCCAGTCAGTCCGCGCTTGATTGGGGACTGTGGCTATGTGGCGAGTCAGTCCGCGCTTGGTTGGGGACTGTCGCGAGGTGGCCAGTCAGTCCGCGCTTGATTGGGGACTGTGGCTATGTGGCGAGTCAGTCCGCGCTTGGTTGGGGACTGTCGCGAGGTGGCCAGTCAGTCCACGCTTGATTGGGGACTGTGGCTATGTGGCGAGTCAGTCCGCGCTTGGTTGGGGACTGTCGCGAGGTGGCCAGTCAGTCCGCGCTTGATTGGGGACTGTGGCTATGTGGCGAGTCAGTTCACTCTTGGTTGGGGACTGTCGTGAGGTGGCCAGTTAGTCCGCGCTTGATTGGGGACTGTGGCTATGTGGCAAGTTAGTCCGCGCTTGGTTGGGGACTGTCGCGAGGTGGCCAGTCAGTCCGCGCTTGATTGGGGACTGTGGCTATGTGGCGAGTCAGTCCGCGTTTGGTTGGGGACTGTCGCGAGGTGGCCAGTCAGTCCACGCTTGATTGGGGAGACTCGCTACTGAGCGTTGCAGGCCGATACCTTGGCGAGGCAGTCCACGCTTGGTTGGGGACTGTCGCCCTGTTTTGTTTTGTTTTTTTTTGGGAGTGGGCAACGGTGACGTGGCTTTTCCCTGACCGTTCAGTTTTGTGGGGTCCAAGGGGATGCCTATAAATAGGGTTGGAGAGAATTGAAAGGGGAGTTCGTGTTTTAAAACTGGAAACTGTGGAGGCGCGATTTATGTTTTAGGGTTTCGGCTATTCTACAAGTTTCAGACTGGGAAACGTTCAATTTCATCCTCAATCGATTGGGTGCGAGCGCTCAGCCGATTGTAATCAGCTTCACTGCCACTACGCGAACCCAGTATTTCCAGGTATGAACTCGTCGTTTCCTCTGTCTTTGATTTTGTATGTGGTGGCGACGTTGTTTCGGGTTATTTGGGGTGTGGGATTGTTCACATTTTTGTGGTGTTGGTAGGAATTCTAGGGTGAGGGATTTGTTGTCGGGCTGGTTAGGGTTAAGGTAGCGGGGTATGGCAGATCCGGTGTGGGTGTCCAGCGAAGAGATCGTGGAGGTCTCTAGTTCGCTTAGTGCTGATTCGGACACTTTGCACCGGATGGAGGAGGGATTGGCTAACCTTATGGCGGAGATTGCCCTTGACTTGGGGGAAGGCATTCCTGTGGTGGATGCCGGGTCTCATGTGTCCTCGTATGACCCTCTATTGCAGGAGGTAGAGGAGTTGATCTTGGTGACATCGCATGAGGAGGATGACTCGTTTTGGGAACCCCCTGGCGAGAGTTTGACGTCGTCGGAGCCTGAAGTACTTCGCCAAAATTGGAGCATCCCGAAGGAGGTTTTGCTGCGGCCGCTGGGTCGGGGGGTGAAGTTTTGGGATCCCCGGGTAACTTTACGTTGGTATACGAGTACCAACTAAAGTGCGGGTTGATGTTCCTGCTTCCCCCGTTTGTGCAGTACACCTTAGCGTGTCTGCATGTCGCCCCGGGGCAAGTTACCCCCAATATGCTGAAGCAAATACTGGGAACGGGCGTGTTATTCCGCCTGCTGAAGCAGGAGTTCCCGAACTGTGACGAGTTCAATGCGTGCTGGCATATGGGGTGATGCGCAAAGAAGGGCAGCCAGAGCTGCGTGACAATGAAGTCACGGGGGAAGTTCAAAGTTTTGGTGGAAGACTTGCCCACCTCAACAAGTGAAACCTGAAGGTGCAAATGCTTCCTTGTTGGGGGACAGTGGCAGGAGTGGCACGGGCATCCTTTCCGGGTCCCAGGGAGCTTCCAGAGAAAAGGTACCGTGCTCTTGCCTTGTGTTGTTTTGTTTTGTTTGCCTACTATCACTGCTGACAACTAGCTTTGTGCAATGCCGCAAGAGTACAATTTGACTGAGTTGATGGAGCGGCGGATTCGCCGAGTGATATGGGCCTTCGAATGTAGGAGCTCATATCGGATATGCCGCCTTGGCATATACAGCCACTTCGGCTACGCCCGGGTTCAGGGTCTGTATCTTAGTAGTTGCATTACTTGTTGTAAGGTTGCGAATCGTTGTCTGACTAGTTTGTTTGTTGCAGTGACGATGCCACGCGACGGGGGCTCGTGAAAGAAGGAAGGTCCTTACGACAAAGTGTCGGATGAGGACGTGTTAGATGGGCTGCTGGCTGAGGCTGATCACGCCAAGCAGTACGACATCGACTTGGAGACGGGAGAGGGAAGGGAGGTGGAGCTGGGGGACTGTGAGGACTTTCTGAGGCTGAACCTGGCAGATGAGGATTATGCCTACGTACCTCTATTGGTGGCGCAAGCGATGGGCCTAGGTGTCCAGGATGTGGATTTGGAGGGGGAGGAGGTGCCGATAGAGGGTGATCGCGAGGGCGAACCCGACCAGGCGCAAGAGGAGCCTGTTGTGGAGGAGGTTGCGGACCGCGAGGAAGAGATAGTCGCGGCCCAGACTCGAAAGAGGAAGGAGAGGGTTGACCCGGCTCGCGAGGGCCCATCGAAGAGGTCGCAGAGGGACAGCCGGTCTGGGGGATCTGCCAGCCTAGCTGAGGTTGCCCAAGCCTTGGAGGGGATAGGGGAAGCTCAGCCATACTTGGCTCAAATGGCTTATGACATGCGTACCGTGCTCGTGACATGCATGTACTATAGGATGTGGATCCGCCGGCGGGAATGGCTCTCGCTAAGGAGAAGCTGACTCGGGTAAGTGTTTATATGCTTGTGTGTTTCACTGGTTTGAACTTGGGGTTTATGCATTGCTGTGACTGCAGGCAACTTTGCTGATGTACGCCGCGAGTGAACGGGCGGCCTCCCACTGGCAGGATGATTCTGAGGCGAAGAGCCAGCAGTTGAGGGAGGCCGAGGAACGTAACCGTGGCCTTGCAGAGCAGCTAGCTGAGGCCAAGCGGAACCTTGCAGAGCAGCTAGCTCAAGCGAATCAGAATACCGTTGTCTTCCAGGCTCAGGTGGCGGAGCTGAAGGAAGTTGTGAGGAAGAAGGACGAGTAGATGGAGGCTTTAGAAGTGGCGGCTGCTAAGGCAACGTCCTTGGAAGCTGAGGTGGCCAAGTTGACGCAAGCACTTGCGGATTTGGAGGTGTCCTGGAAATCCAAGTGCGAGCGAGCTGCCATGGCGGGGCAAAGGCTGTTCCGGGAGGGTGAAGTGTACAAGCGGCAACTGAAAGGTGCCTACACCAAAGGGCAAGATGAGTTGAGCCGGCTGGGTTGCCAGGCGAGGTGGATTAATGAGGCTGCCATGCGCAAATGGTATGCAGAGAAAAATGCTGCAAAGGTGGCGTGGGAGCAAATGACGCCTGAGCAGAAGAAGCAAGCCGAGATCTCGCAGTCTCTGGCGAAGCAGCACGAGGCGTGGAGCGCAACGTCTGCAGGACAGAAAGGGATATCCGTTGCGGGTGACCCGTGACCTCCTGCTATGGTAGCTGCATCATCTGTGAGGGCTACTGGCCCCAAGGGGTCCATGTCTGTCCAAGCAGTAGTGTCGCAGGTGGCTTCGTCTGCAATTGCGGCTCGCGATCCCCGCGCTCCGGGGTTGGTGGCGCGCGCAGGAGTTCAGAAGGCTCCCGTGAAGGGACACCCCGGCCCTGAGGTGGCTTCTGGTAGTTCACTTATCCGCCCCGCCGCAGCTGTGAGGCCTTCCTTTTTATCCCGGGACCCGTTGAAGCAGCCGATTGGGCAGAGGGTAGCGGGGACTATGGGCCAGGTTTGTGGCCGCAGTGGCGGGTCGAAGGGGAGTGTGAACAAGTCTGGCGACTCATCCGCTGGGAGGGAGTGAGAAATGCCTGTACATTTTGATAGCTTGTAGGACTTTGTTTTGGAACAATGTAAGTGGCGTGGTTAGCCATTGTAACTAATTTATGCTAATTTGCCTGGGAATCCAGGTTGATATTTTGGCGTTATGTGTAGCCTTTGTGTTTGTCTTGCTGTATACTTTTGTTTGTTTTGTGGCCCTGTGTTGCGGGGGCAAAGTATAACATGTGGGAATGACAAAACACTTCATTGTACTTAGATGTAGCTGCTAGCGGGCAAAGTATACATAGGTGAAGCCGCTACTGGGCTATTGTATATACACTAGTAACAATGAAGTAACGGCTTTCGAAGCCAAGGTTAAAATTGGTCTAAGGTAGGTGGTGGCGAGCGTTTGTAAGACTAGGTCACGAAGCTCTTTGTCCTGCACCCCTTTGTGTCGTCCCGGGGATCATCTATGGGTTCCGGGGGGTTGAGAGGTAGCATCTCATGGGCTCCTCTCCGCTGTTGGATGGCGTTAAGATGGCCATGCTCAATGGCTGCTCGATTCCCTTTAATTGTTAGGGTGTCGCCAGGGGTAGGAACCTTCATGAGAAGCATGTGGCCAGCTATGAAGCACTGCAACCCCTAGAGGATGTCCCGCCCTAAGATGAGATTGTATGACGAGGGGCAGTCAACAATGAGGAAGCAGGCCGTAATGGAAGAGCGGCAAGGAGCTGTTCCAACTAACACGGTTAGGCAGTCTGAGCCTAACGACTGTACTGTTTCGCCAGAGAAGCTGACAAGTGGGTCGTGGTTGTTGTACAGCTTAGTGCGGTCCCGCCGGAGTCCTTGGTAGCAGTCAGAAAACATGACGCTTACGGCGGCACCTGTGTCCACTAGAGCTCTGTGGCATCTGTAATGGTACACCTGCACATTGATGATGAATGGCTCGCTGTGGTGGCAATGCAGTGTATCCTCATCGTTGCGAAATGTCACTTGATCCCACGCTGATGGGGTGATCGTGACACCACGTTGGATGTCTAGGATTTCTGAGGGTGTCGTGCATTGTCGTTTCACAAAAGGTTGGCGTGGGGGGAACCGTGGGGCTCCACCATGCAAGGTTAGGATCTGGCCATGCACCTCAATGGCGTTGGCTCCTGTGGCGGGAGCACAGTATTGGTGTAGTTGCCCCTTCTGGATCAGATGCTCGATTGCATTGCGGAGGCCATTGCACTGCTCTGTTGTGTGGCCATTATTGTCATGGTCAGCGCAGTACCTGTTGTCGGTGGCTCGCAGGGGCTTTTTTGGGAATTTGCTTTTGGGAGGTAGGGGGATGAGATCTTTGTGCCTGGCCTATATGTCCTCATATGTAGTGGTCAGAGTAGTGTGGACTTCATAATGAGGTGGCGGGGAGGAACGACGTTGTTGCTGTGGAGGGCTCTGGTCCCTTGACTTGTAAGGGTGGTCGCGGTTTCCCTGTCCCCCATGGCAACGGTCGGAGCCGCGCCCTTGTTCTCGGGATGGGCCATGTGATTGTCCTTTCTCTTGTCAACGACCAAAGTGCTCATCTGGTGCCGGGGCAGTAAGAGCTAGCGTTGCATGGGCGGGACGTCCGAAAGTGGCAAATTCAGCACGGGCCCACCGTACCGCCAGGTCCATCAAAGCATCATAGGATCCTGGGGGGTTCTTATTGATCTCCATCAGGAAACTGCCGGGAGTAGGGCTTGACGGAAAGCCTGCTCCGCCACGCGAGGTTCTAAGTTGTGGCATCTCGCTGTGGCAGATTGCCACCGGGACAGCAGTTCATGGAGGCCTTCGCCCTCTTTCTGCTTGATATGGAACAGGGCGTCTACAGTGCGGTAGATGCTGGTGTGCAGTATGAAACGGTTGAGGAAACGTTCCGAGAGTTGGTCGAAGCTGTCTATGGAGTTGGGTGGCAGGCTGAGGAACCAACTGAGTGCCTCTTCCGAGAGGGTCTCTTGGAAGGCGTGGCAGGCTATGGCGTCGCTGTAGCCAAAGGAGCTACAGAGCGAGAAGAATGTCTCGAGGTGGAGATGAGGGTTTCCTGTGCCTTTATACTTATCCATCTTGAAGGGCTTGGCTCCCGGAGGCCACTTCTCCATCTGCACTCGGGGTGTGAAGGGGCTTGGGCGATGTCCATAACCAGAGAACAAGGGTCGCTGAGCCCCGCGACTCTCGACGCCTTCAACCCGTGAAGCTAACTGCGTGACAGTTTGGCTGAGTTGGAGCAGAAGGCGGGTTGGCATGTCAAGAGGTGGGTTGGAAGAGTTGGCAGTGGTGGAAGTGGAGATAGGTGGGGCGGATGGATTAGGTTGATGTGGCAGAGGGGAGTCATTGAAGATTGATAGTTGGGGGGCTGGGAGTGGAAATGAGGGGTGGGTTAGGGGATGGGACATGTATACAATCTCGCTAGGCCCTCCCGGGAGCATGGAACCAGTCTGGCCTTGGAGAGAATCCGGGGTCCCGGCAATTCGCGCTGCGCGGTCCAAGCTATCGTTGTACACAGTACGATGCTTTAACGTGGCGCGGAGCAAGAATTTCTCTTTCTCCAACTCAGCGATGCGTACCCGGTACGCTTCCGTTTCTGCCCTTTCTTTTGCCGTCTGCTCGCAGAATGCATGGAAGTCCCGCTTGAGGATTTCAAGGGCTGTGGCGGGGTCGGAATGGTTAATGGGGGCTGGGCTGCTGGTTTGGGGAAGGGATGTGTCGCCGGATTGAGGTTCCGCTTGAGTGCCAGGGTCCACAAGGTCATCAATGATCTCCACCATGGTGGCGAGTTCCGAGGCAAGTGGGAGTTCCACAAGATAGGGCCCTCCTTCTAGCGCCAATTGTTTCTACTTGTTTCGTCCCGAGCCGGGATGTGGTCGCGGGGCAGAACGAAGTAGAATTCTTGGGGTCTTTCACTCGGTACCTGCACAAATGACAATGTCACGGGGTCGAGACTGGGGTGGCCCAGTCTTCGACTCTCCGATGCTTAAGTTAGCTTTGAGCACTTGTACGGGTAGAAGAATGAAAGAGGGAGAGAATATATGTGTGTATATATGTGCGTGTACCTTGAGCTTGTTTTATAGGCTAAGCTTGTGTACCTTTGCTTTGATCTCCAATGTGGGACTTCTTGCCCTCCTTTGGAGTGTCTCCCCTTTTGGGGGTGTTTTGTCGCTAGAGTGACTTTGGCAAGCGGTTTGTTACCGGCCCTTCATTCTTTGGATGTCTGTGAAGGGCCCAACAGGGTTATCTCGACCGGGTAATTGTACCGTATTCTCGGCTTAGCCAAGTATTTTGGCTATGTACTAACAGTACCTAATAGAGAAATGAAAGGGCAAGCTGGGCAGCTGCTGGGTCTTGTTCAACTTAGGCAGGTTTTGGTGGTTGTGCCAGCAAAGGTGGTCTTCAAAGGTTTTTGATCCTCCACGAACAAGTTCAGAGATAATGCCCAGACTCACACTCAATGAGAGAGTATGTAGTTTTTTTGTTTTAGTTAGAAACACAAGATTGTTATACAGAAGAAATTGAGGAATTTACCTGTTCATTCTCCCACTGATTATTTCAGTTTTTGTACTATCATTGTTCACCAATCACACTGAGATTTTCTGGAAATATGAACTTTGTGAAGTCTAATGTGGGGAGAACAAAATCTCTTGCCTGTCCAATTAATAACACTACATTCTTCCTACATATTAGAACCTCATCTCACTGTGATTACATTCATGTTCGGCCTCCAACAATTCCATCAGGAAAAACTAAAAGGGATTCAAATCGTTTGTTTAAAGAGGATTGACTATTAGCAGCAGAGGTTTTAGCATATCCAACTATTCAAGTTCTAGTAATCTATGCCTCACATTCCTCCCATGCTAGCTCCCACTAAAGGGTATCCATCTCCGGTAGCGAGACAGCAACGAACGAGAGAGTCTGGAGTTTTTTTTATGGAGAGAGTGAGTCTGTAGTTGCCGAGTTCTAGGTGAGAGAGTAATAAACTAATAAACATAAGAGAAAATTACATACAAGGAACTTACCAAATTTAAAAACACAAAAAATTCACGTTCAATATTTTTTATACAGATTAAGACATCAACCCAAGTCCAACAATAATAACAGCAGGCCTGACCCGAGTTGTAGATTGAAATGACTAAAATGTCTAACTCTAAATCAAAAATTACAAACCTCATCATTTATCTTCTTCTCTCTCCACATTGCCACAGATCTCTTATTTTCTCTCTGTATTTTTTTTTTCAGAAGCTCTCTCTGTTACTCTCTCTCTCATACCAACAGCGGCGGAAGACGCTCGACGGCGACACCCATATATGACGGACGACGCCTGGCTCCTCAACGTTGACTGCAGATCTGCCTTGACGACGATGGTGGATCTACCTCGACGGCAAAGGCGGCTCTGCCTCGACGACAACGGTTCCGCCTCAACGACGACAACTCTGCCTCAATCCTCTCACTGTACATATTCCTCAGTCCTCCACCGTCGTCAAAATCCATTCTGCTACTAAAGCCACCTGATCCGAGGCCAACAACATGAGCAGTTGACACAATCGAGAAGGAAGTTGAATCGATTCTTGTTCAAAGCATTTCAATTCAATTGTCACTGAATTTTCGAGGTTTAGGATTGGGTATATGATTGGGTTGAGCATCTAAGTAGCAATGGGAGGTTGAGGTCAGACGGAGACAATGAACTGAAAATGGAGCTATATGATTGGGTTGAGGTAATGCATTGAAAATGGAGGAGACTGGTTGAGGCAATAGCAGTGGGTTGGGTAGCAGAAGCAGACAGTATCAGAGTGGGATGTGTAGCAAACGTAGGCAGTAACAGGCAAATTTGTAGTAGAAGTCGTCGGTAGCAGACATATTGGTAGTATAAGAGTAGAAGTCGACAGTAGCAGTCGACATTACCTTGATCGACAGTAGCAGATTATTCAGCTCGTTTGTAAATTGTTACTCCCTTTATAATCCAGTTTTTTACTCGATAGTAGCAACGCTCCAACCGGCAGTAGCACCTTTCTATTAGGCAGTAACAGCGCACGAGACTGAACCTGTATCTATAAATTCTAACAGATTTATTTTCTGTTATAATTGACTTTTTTAAGTTTGAAGGTTATAATTGTAAATGTGATATTGCCACATGACAACAATATAACAGCTTGTTCTTATTTGTTAATTTTTGTCATTAGATGTATAAGATATTGTGTAATGGATGTATTTGTAAATTAAAATTTAATTAGTATCTAATATGTAGTTTACTGTAAACATAAATATAAAAAAATCAATTTTCTTTTATTACTAACTAAGGTTAACTATAGTTAAGTTTTGATACACGGCAGCTTCTTACTTGGTGGTCCCATGACCAACACAATAATGGTGGTTAGCAACACGGATTCCTAACATCTTTTTTTATGGCTACGATGGATTTTCTACGTAACAACTAACAAGCTCTCTATCAGAGCACGAGTGAGGAAGGTCCATATGGTTTTACGGTAAGACCTTGTTTTCCCTATCTGAAATAAAGGAGGATCAAACAAGATTACTAGAAAATAAAAAATAAGTATGAAGGTGAATACCAAAATGCAAAAAAGAGGATGCCTAAGATTTTGTTTAGGATAACCCCAAGAATAAACAAATGACTAATCACGCCTGAGCTTGACCAGTAGAGCAACACAAGAAGAATGCAGTATCTTTCTTCGATCCTTTACTTGATGTGTGTATCAGTTACGAAATACTGCTGAGAAATCCCACTATCCACCTAAAATTCATCTAGTCCATGCTTCAAGCTGGCACCATAAAGCTCCTCAATCTGGCTAGCCACTTCAGCCATTGAAGGCCGCTTATCAGGGTACTGAACGGTACATTCAAGTGCTATCTGTAAAAGCTGAACCATTTCGTCCTCAACATTCTGGTACCTGAGAAGCTCAAGGTCAAACACCTCCACAGTCCACTCCTCTCGAACAACAGAGTGAACCCATCTTGGAAGGTCTACTCCTTCCTCAGTCATGAGGGCTTGGGTTGGAGGCTTCCCAGTAAGCAGCTCCAATAGCAATACACCAAAGCTGTAAACATCAGCCTTTTGGGTTATTTTATTAGTATCTGTGACTTCTGGGGCACGATAACCGGATACACGATTCGGAGTAGAGGCTGGGCTTGCAAAATGAGCAAGGCAAAAGTCAGAGACGCAAGCTTCATAGGACGATGTGAGAAGAATATTTGAAGATTTGATGTTTCCATGGGAGATTGTTGGACCATGAGAGTGCAAGTATGTAATTGCACGAGCAGCACCAACAGCAATGCCAGACCTTGTTTCCCAATTCAACGGAGTCCTTCCTGAGCCTCTGTTCCCTGTGGTGAAAAAATGAAACTATCAAATTATAGAAAGTAATCTTCAGCATCATTGCTGTCATGGGACATGAGGTCTTTCATCATATAGCAAAGAACCCTGAACTTCGATCCAACCTTTTGCAATTGATTACCCTACTGCTAGAATTGGAAGCTTTATTAATAACTGAACAATTAAACTAGTGCTAACCATGTTGCAATCATATGCCTTTATTAAAATACAACAAGTCATAATTTGTTAATAAGATGCAAAAGTTATCTATTTATGAACACTTATGAAAATAGAGTATCACAGAACAGGGAGAGTACTTATGTGTGGTCAAAATAAAAACAAGAAAATCAACTTAACTGATCCGTTTTTTCCCATCAGCAATTTCATACCAGAAAAATCAGCATCCAAGGAAAAGACTCCACCACAACTTTATTAGAAGTATGATACGATAGTCTTCATGTAGATTAAAACACAAAAGCACACAGCATGGTTTGCGTTTATTTTATGGAAGTGTTGCTGGGATGTGGGACTAACTGCAACTATATTTGGCTACTATGAGACGGAACTCATGCCAACTCTAAACACATGCTTCCGTACAAATATGCAGCTAAGCCTTACTAAGAGACTCAGTGTTATTATGCTTCTACAATCTAAAAGAATGCCTTAGATGGCTTCCCACACTAGTGTTTGACACATGCAAATTCATCTTAAATATCAGTATGTAGCCACTACAGATTGAACTATCCAATGTCCCTCATTCTTTTTAAAAACTAACTTAGTCTTATTATTAAATCCAAGTCTTTATTCCCTTTTGTTTAATCCAGAAACAGGGCTGTCAATGCTGATGATAATCAGTTTGTTTTCGGGTTTTAAATTTGCAGAACACAAACTTTAGGTACTGAAAAATGGCAATTTTGACTATAATCTACATACATTAATGCATTTATAAGATACAAATACCATATCAACAACAAAGAAAATCAGAATTAAGTAAAGCTGCAACAAATAACAGAATAGCAAAATCTAGATGATGCAAATGGAAACCATGAAAGAAATGCTCACCATGTAAAAGAGCAGACAAGCTTCCCATAGGCATGTAATCATAAACCAGAAGCTTCTCGTCTCTGCTATAATAGTAAGCCCTGAGTGGCACCAAGTTCACATGCTCCATATGCCCAATTTCATTCATCTTGTCCTTAAATTCCTTCTCCGACACAGTTACTTCCTTCAACCTCTTCACTGCCATGGACACCCCCATTTCCAGAGCTGCCTTATAAGCCATCCCGAAAGTCCCCTTCCCAAGTACCTCAGCGGATGCCCTCAACAAATCCTCCAAATCAAACACCTTCACCGCATTCCCAAAAAACACCAAGTTCTTGCTATTCACATTCCCCTTTTGGGCAGTAGAGTACTCCGCACTAGAACTCTCAGTCTCCAATGATCCCTTTGCGACTTCAACCGCCTGACTACTCCGCGAAGCAACATAATTAGCACCCTGTTCCCCTTTTTTCTTTCTTCCACACAAGAAGTAGAAAATGGCAACAATGATCAAGAATCCAACTAAGCAACCTATGACAATCCCTGCAATTGCTCCACCCGAAAGCTGATTCTTAGAACTCTGAGTCCCAGTTCCATTACAGGCCGTCGTCAACGGCTTCCCACACAGCTGCAAGTTCCCTGCAAAGGCCTCCACCGGCCAGCCCGAAAGCTTTCCGGGTACGGACCCGCTAAGCCGGTTATAAGACACATTGAACTGTCCAAGAAGCGGCAAATCCAACTCCGGAATCGACCCATTAAGCTGGTTGTCCTCCAAATGCAGGGACACCAACTTACTCAACTTATTAAACCCCGGAGAAATCTCACCGGAAAAATTATTCTGAGAGAGATCCAACCTCTCCATGCTCTGCAGACCGTAGATAAACTCAGGAATAGGGCCCGAGAATCTGTTACCTTGCAAGTAGAGGCTGTCAAGTTTGAGGAGGTTGGCAAGGTCATTAGGGATTTGGCCGTAAAGCGCGTTTCTGCGGAGAGACAGGGCTCGGAGTTGGGTGAGGTTGCCGAGACCCAGAGGCAGAGGGCCATTGAGTCCCCAACCGGGAGCGCGTAACTCGGTGACTCGGTCCAACACGCACGTCACACCAGACCAAGAACAGGGGTTGGTCTCCGTCACATTCCACAGCGTTGAGCGACCTCCCACGGCAGCTCTGAAGCTCAACAGAGCCTCTCTGTCGGAAGCCAGATCATCGTTGGTGCTGGCCGTCAAGCCAAGACAACTGGTCAACAACAACACCAAAACAAAGGCCAGTTTCGGAGGAGGAGGCTTCATTGAAACGATCAGAAACAAAACAAATATGAAAAAACAAAACAGAGTGGTATGTTTGGGAGAAAGAGAAGAAGAAGAAGAAGAAGAGGTTGAAAGAGGACGACTGTGGCAGTTGCGTTTGTATTAAATGCACACACGGAAAAGCGTCCCTTGCTGAGCTGTTCACCAGAACCAAAGGAAATGACCTCCGTCTCCCCGAGATATGTGGGTGCACTAACTTTTTAGTCCTTTTCGGATAATTGGAAACGGTTGACATTTTAGATTAACAGCCAATCAAGGAAGCTTCAGAGTGAGCCGCGCAGAACATTACACCGATCCAAAGATTTTTGAAACCTTTCCCGACGGCTTCGGTTGGTTATTATTTCATTTGGGGAATTTATAGGGATTTTACCCTTATTAATTAATTAATTCTAATTAAAAGGGCAATAGGATTCATTTAAGATTTTGGTCTTTTTGGGCAATCTTTGGCAAGAAAATAGTTGATTTTAGACGCGTCTTTCTTGATTTGATTTGATATTTTGATATGGCCAAATGCCGCCTACTATGGTAAGAAATCACAATGTGTACTGTGGGTCATTTTTGTTTTTGTAATGGTCTATTTTAGTTTATTTAATTTATTAAGTGTATAATTAATTTTTTATAGTTAGTTCTTGTAAATTTATTTAAGGGTGCATTTATTACCACCCAACAAATGACTTTATTCACCTCACACTCTTTTCACACCCCACTTATATATTTTTAATTGTAAGTTTACTTTGTTCACCTATTTACAATACCTAAAATATCATTTTCCTATTTTTGCTTTGTTCACTCTAAATTCTATTTTCACCCTACATATACTTTTTTCAATTTCAGATTTACATTATTCACCCTACATTCAATCTCTTCTCACCCCGCCTATATAATATTTTAAATTTACTTTATTCACCGATTTGCAATACATATAATATTATCATTTTTCAATAGTCATTGAACTCCAAAAACAAAAAGAAATTGAATAAGACCATAAGATTAATATCATTTGAGTAAGTAGAATCACAATCTGAACAATAAAAATCACATTAAAGTATAACTCTTAATTAAAGAACAAGAAAAAAAACTCTCAAACTTAACAACTCATTGGTATCCGTCGATATCAAGATGCACAATGTCTATAAACTCTATTTGGAAAAAGCTCTGATGCCGATGAAAAAAAAATTGAATATATAAGTGAGCGAGTAGACATGCAAATTTACATACAAAATCGATATGAGAAATATAATGAGTAAAGAGATAGACGAAACATCAACAAAGAAAAAAAAACAAATAGTTCACCTCATCGTCAGTTGAATGCTAATGTCTTCTTCAGACTTCATAGAAAGATCGAATATAATAAATTCTGGGTCAAAGTTTATGAAGTACGTGTTATCTAAAACAAAAAAAAGTTTATGAAGTATGTAAACTGTAATTTTACATTAGGGTATATTAGTCATTCAATAAATCAACAACGTGTGAGGTGAGTAAACTGGTTTGTGGGGTGACAATAGACACACGATTTATTTAATTAATCCATATTAGATCAATATGACCTAATAATATTAATTCATGTTTATTTTTTAAGTAAAAGGGTGTTTCATTCCATTGTTGATAGAAGTCATATTAAGAATCGATTCACTGTTTGGCGTACAAAAAACGAATAAGATTGAGTGATTCACGTAAGGTAGTACCCTCATTACACAATTTTGCTCACTAAAAAAACACAAGTGAGCTTATAATTACATAGCAAATTGACTATAGGCAAATTAATCGCAAACCAGAATTAGGAAATAGCAAACAAAACAAAACTCTATGATCTAAAACAAAGATGATAGCAAAAGTTTTTTAAAGTATAAACAGAAATTAAAACACCTTTTGCCTAATGAGATTAATTTTTGTTTATTTGCTCTCAAAAGACTTGGAAAATAATTGAAGACGGAAGACTAATGATCATCAACCAATAAAACTCATATTTTTATATTTGTTTAAGGAAATTATTTTTTTTGTCCTTCTGTTATGTGTCTTGCCCTAATACACGTAGGATTGGTTAATCTGGTTTCCTTATTAGAATATATTACAGTTGACAGAACTTCTAGATCATTCGGGAGACTATGTAATGCCTATAAATATGTCTTTCTATCAATGAATGAGTAGACCGTTATTCTCGTTATCTTTTCTCCTTCAACACGTTATCAGCACTTTGCTCTACCCCGAGCTTGATAACGAAACCCTAAAAAGAAAAACACAGAAAAACCCTAACGTTTTCTGCCGGCCGTACCCAATCGAAATTTGCTCTGGGCACCCACCATCCCTGAGCCGAGGTCGACCCCGAGCCGAGCCCCAGCCTTGAGAGAACTCCGACGTCCTGTGCTAGCGACCTCCTACCTCGCTCTGAATCCTCACAACGACGGCGAGCGCACAAGGCAGCCTCCACCACCCCCAAACGCCTAGCTTTGCCCCCGCGTGGGAACCTTTCCTCCTCGACCCAGTCCTTTGTCCACTGCCATGATCCGCTAACCCAGATCGGACCGCTAGACCGACCTGCTCCGATCGCACCGGCCGTCGCCTAACCCAGATGAATCACCCTCGTCGGCGACCCAAACGAGGCTCAACTCGGATCGTTCTCACCCGATCCAAAACGTATATAATGCACGAGGGGCAAAACGGTAAATTTGCCCCTCCGGTAAATTTTTTTTACCCCGCGAGTAAAAACAGTTTATTTACTCTAGTAACTCTTTAATCAGTTTTACTGTTTATATATATGGTGAATATGACTAACCATATGTTTATATTTTTCATGAAATTTTTCGCACGACAGATCGCGATGGATTTGTGAGAATAACTTCGCAACATGGAAGTAAGCATGGAAATTACAAGAGCAACTTCTCTTACACGGCAAACTAACACGTAAGCTTTTATAAAAGTTGCCGATTTTGAATTTTAATTTCATAGTCGGGCTTCGTAGCCTTCTTCTACCCCCACATTTCTTATAACGTGGGTTAATGTGAGGACTTGGGACCCCTCATATCAAAGTTGAAATTTGTGACGGTTTGACAAGTCACGGTATTACGACGAATTATTGTCGCAGTTAACATCGATTTGTGACAGAAATTGTCGCGGTTAATATCGATTTGTGACGGAATTTGTCACGGTTCACATTGAATTGAGTTACCTTAAACCTTGGTGTTGACCAAATTCAATACTTGGAATTAATTATCGTATATCGATAATAGCTAATCTTCCATCTTGTTGTTTGAAATAATTGACCGAAATATGAGCCATGAATTTGACATAAAAAAAAGTAACGAATTTCATGTCACGAATTCTAAAAGGAGGGAGAGGTAACGCCTTGGACCCCATATGTCATAAAAAGATTGGGCCAGTAAATGAAAGAAAAATCATGTTATTGATGTGGTTCTACATCGGTTCACTAATTGCAATGAAAGCAATATTATGGTCAATGTATACAAAATATAAGGAGTTCTTGCAACAAGAAACTCACTATATGGAAGAAGATGAGAACATTATTCTCACAGTTACGGATTTTAAAAGCAAACGGTATATTGCAGAAGATATGAAACATATGATTTCGGTTTAATAGTTTAAGTGACTACAAATCCGTTTATTTTTCCAAGTTTTTGTGAAGGCATACACCTCACATATTTGAATAAAGTTACTTAGTCGTTATATTTTGAATTAAATTCATGGTCAAGACCTCGATACAATTGTTGGCATATATATTCGAATTTTGTCTTGCAACTATGGTTCGATCTACATAAGCTATATGTTAATGCAATATATCGCATTACAACATGACACTACATTGGACTACATTGGACCACCAATTATTATAAGGTGGCGTTTCTAAAGGCTAAAATATCATGATGTTGCGCAATGCACATCGGGTTTGGATCAAAAGAGGATTTGTAATGTCAAGTGTGGCACAATGCACACTTATATAATTGCAAAGACATTACAAACAAGAGTCGTTTTCTACACTCTTGAGCAGATTCATAATTGCAAAAAGAAAATTGCGTTACGCTAAATGTCATCCAAAATTGGATGTTGAAAAATCCTCCTCTTTCTCTACAAGATCCAATAGTGAGCCGTTGGCGGTGGCGCCACCCTTATATATAGCGCTCACGACCAATTTTGCCATGTTTTGGCATGTTATAAGCCTTATTTTGTCCATCTTTGTAGTATTACATGTCATGGAATGCACTCTAAAGGGTTCCAATACCTTTTTTCAATCTCCATCGAAATTGTTAACATATTTCGGTTTCTATGTCTTGATATAAGACTGTTGTCTCTACATTCTGGTATATGAATGTGTTGTAGCGAGATTGAGTGCTTAGCTTATTGCAAAAAATAGACAACTATTCATGGATTTAGTGTTTTATAAATCCGTTGTGACTATGATGACTAGATCATCACAAATAATCAAAGAGCGGATTAATGCTCAAGTTTCAATGCCTAATGACGTTATGATTCAAGTCACACATGCTCTTTATGCATAAAGAAGCAATCGAACCATACTATGACTTAATGATATTCACGCCAACGTTATCACCTGGAAACACATTGTGAGAATTGATGAGAATTTCTTATGTATCACTATAATGAATGTGTAACATTCATGAGTCACTAAGATTCGGTTAATTGAATCGGTTATTGTCACCAATTATGAGAATGGAGACATCGAATCATGTAGGCTTTAACATAAATCGTCCGGAAAAATTTTTGACGTGTTTTGATGATCCGTATACTAAAGAGTAAAGACTCTCACGGACATCCTTTCTTTTGAGCAAAGTAACCATTGAGATCAAAGATCACCAAAATACAACTTGGTGGAGCTATGAGCAATGCTCACGGCTTATGAATGACATTAAAGCCATTCGTGTCATCCTCCTATAAAATGGAGGCGCTACTCATGCTTTCATAAGCAAATATGACTCAAAAGAATCCTCCATGATCTCTCATTGGTCATACTCATTAATCATTTTGTAAAGCCTATTCTTTGGCAAATATTAGGAGTGACATCCTCCTACGCTAAAGGCAATGATATGTAGAGACTAGCATAAACAAAATGCTAAGTCGTTGTTCACTAAGTAAGACATTACAATGTCTATAAGTGATTCTACAAGAATGATACATAAGTTGTTGGCTTAATGACTTCTCATTGTTAATTTTGAGGCATAATAATGCTATGGTGATGTTCACAATGGTTTAACTCAATCTATAACAATTGGATGTTATGGGGAACATTCACAATGATTGAAAAGTTGACAAAACCTAGAATTCCGGTTTTTCAGCTTGCGGACCAATCATTGTGAAAACCGGTTCGCCAAATTTAGACCGGTTCTTGAGGTTTTGTTTGCAGCCACGGATTCCTAACATCTAAACCTACCAATGTGCAAAATTTCGTGGCATTTGAAGAAGTGAAAGGTGGTGAACCGCTCAACATAAGTGTTCACGGATGTCTAGAGACTCCGACGGACGGGTCGGCAAATTTTAGGCCGGTTCCGTCGTTGAGGCTGGCGGTTTTGCAATCCAAACGCCCATGTTTACCTGCTTACAAAATTTGGTAGCATTTGGAGCTTTGGAGGATAGTGAACCATTAAAGGAAGTGTAAAACACAGGTGATACTGGCGGTCGGTTCAACCGGTTTCTTTTTGACCGGTCCCGACGGTGAGGCCAGCGGTTTTTTTGGACCAGTAAGACCAACGACTACGGGTTGTAGCAAGGTCATAGTTTTACTTATTCATCGTTGCCCTCCATCATTTAAATCTTTATGTTACGGTTGTAACAGTATGCATATTTTTTAACGGATTGAGTTAACGTTCTGCAATCTATATCGTCCACATTTTGTATGTGCCAAATTGCGCCTCCATAAGCACATAATGATGGGTTATTTATGATGAATATTGTCTTTGAATAAGACATGAGCTTCTGATTATAGTCCGCTTATATAAGGACCTTAACAGTCGATCTCTTTTATGTCACTTTGATGAGCCAGTCTTCCCGTCGTTAGGGGGAGATAGGTACAAGAAATTTCAAGTAGAACAATTTAGAATTGTCATGATTTGTCCCTACTGTGTCTCATCAAGTTCCCTAAAGTGATGAGATCACCTATACATGCTGCAAACATGCCTGCAAGGATTGATGTCCGGATAAGGACATGTTGATGTCCGGATAAGAGGACATGTTGATGTCCAGATAAGAGGACATGTCGTCACCTATAGATGGTGGCATGGTGACACCAAAAATGTGGTAGATGGTGTCGCTAGGCCGTGGCTCCCACGGTTTAGGGGGAGACCACTTGGTTCGATACATACTCGCCAAGGAAGAATGCGAGTTTGGCACAACTTGATCATTTGATCAATGATACTCATTCGTCTGTTATTTTTGGATTATGGTCATCATTGGGGGACGCCTCAATGTCAATACCAATCCATATAGAGATCTCTACACTTTGAAATTACATCGGTGTACATGATGACGTGTTTTAATGAGTTTGATATCGAACCATAATTCGTTGAGAAAATATCAACGTTGTAGATTGGCCTAAATGGAAAGGTGCGATCCAGTTTAAACAAAGAGATAGTGCTTTGGTTAGGTGATGCCGACACCCCAAGTGTGAACTCTATTAGTTATGTCTTTGTTAGAAAACGTAGTGAGAAAAAGAGTTTAGACTCACCTTCTGGCGCAAGGTCTCTCACAAACGCTCTAGAATCGACTACAATGAGATATACTCTCGTAATAGATGTCATTGCACTCCACTACCTTATCAGTTAGTTAGTTTCCAAAAAACTGAATAAGCAGTTTGTGGTCACCACTTATCTTTGTTGGGAACTAAGAGATGTACATAAAGATCTTGAATAGATCGGTTTTCACCCAAATCAAGTGGCTCCTGACCACGGAGCGTGTTTGCAAGGTATTTTCTTAGTATCTACTTGATGGGCAAGGGATATGAAGAATTATAGTGGTGAACTCTTGTTAAACTAAGAGATGTCACTGATCCAAAATTAAGAATGAAAGGATCTTGGGAATACTTGGTCTTGAAAGTAAGGACCGTTATTGATGATGCTTATTCATCTATCGGCTTAAGGCAATCTAAAGGACGATGAAGTTATGCGTATATCACTATATGTATCCCTTAATCGGTCGAAGTCTTGAGAAGACTTGTTCGTCCATATGATGTAGAAGTCTTGGGAGAAATTCTCCATCTAAGTACGGTAGCATATTCATGTACTTGTTACAATATGCTAGACTTGACATCTCATTGACTATAAACTTGTAAGGCCAAGTTCTCCTTAGTTATTCAATTCTCTAGCGGTCGAGCAACTTCGCTCCCTCTTAGATGAGTGTAAAGGAACATCAAGGTAATGGCCGGATGCGCCCACACAACGCCAATATAATGGCAGTTATTCTTTCTATGAAAGGTTCAGGCTTATTCATCCCTACAGAAAGACACATCAAATGCAAAATCAGAATTTGCCCAGTTTCGTAGGTCAACTTCCACCGGACCTACATGATAGGCCACTTGTTGAAAAATGGTGAAATTGATACCATTGGAAAGGTCTATGTGTCTAATTTCCAGGGACACCAACCATTTGATCACATCTATCATATTGAGTGAGTTATAGCTATTTTCCTAAAGTAGGACGGATCTGTCCGAGAATCTGCTTTGGCAGAATAGTAAACTTCGACAGAGCTTTGTGATCAGCTCAAGATGAACAAGGTTATGGGTATGGTTGGAAAGCTACGTGTGTCTAGTTTCCAGAACATTTTACGGTTCGTCCATACCTATTGTATTGAAGAAGTTATGACTGTTTAAGTACACGAAGGTCATGCCATGCGTGAATATGATTTTCAACGCGAACTTATATTTTGAGTTGTTAGGAAACCTTCTCCGTAAAGATCAAAATAATTCTAAGTGTAGCAGGTCTGATCTAAGGATAATATGGCTGGATTTAATGACTTAATCGTTGCTCAAGTTTACTTTTGAAGTATGTGAAGTGCATTGGCTTGCGCTGTTTATCTGTACTCCGAGATTGAGTTACCAATCAGGGGGAGTCGTGTGTAGACATCAGGGGGAGTCTACATGCATCACATGTTATCTTCAATTGTAGTTGGTGCGTTGTGCTCTTTTTCCCTTCGTCCAAGTCTTTTGTTTTACCCACGAGGTTTTTGTTTTACTTGGCAAGGTTTTTACCGAGGCAACACCATAAGCACCATATCGTATTAGGGACGCAACACAAGGGGGAGTATTTAAGGAAATTATGTTTCTGTCCTTCTGTTATGTGTCTTGCCCTAATACACGTAGGATTGATTAATCTGGTTTCTTTATTAGAATAGATTACAGTTGATAGAACTTCTAGATCCTTCGGGAGACTCTATGCAATGCCTATAAATAGGCATTTCTATCAATGAATGAGTAGACCGTTATTCTCGTTATCTTTTCTCCTTCAACAATGTTTATATTTATAATTATCACACAAATACCAAACGTTAAATGAAGCATAACTTGAGGTACCACAATGTCTTTAAACATCAAGTATCAAATTGTCCGATTGGTCAATTTCACATATACCATAGGAGGAATTTTTAGTTACAAATTAGTGACATCCTTGAAATAACTACCATTTCAACTTTCAAGTGTCCATATCCTCCACCACCCATCTCCTTTATCTCTTTCGCTCTCTAATCTTCCACGTACAACTGTCTCATTCCCCTTCTCTCTCTCTCTCTCTCTCTCTCTCTCTCTCTATATATATATATATATATATATATATAGGGTCCTTCCACTAAAAGATTTCTTTTTTTGACATATAAGAGGGATTATGGATTACACCAACTTTTCGATCACAAAATCATATCTCCACCGTTCAATATGTAGTTCTATATAAGTAGATCACTTCTGCAAATTTTTAGAAATTTTGGTAATCGTTAAAGCATTCAATATATATATATATATATATAGGGACCTTCCACTAAGAGATTCTTTTTTTTGACATATAAGAGGGATTAGGGATTACACCAACTTTTCGATCACAAAATCACATCTCCACCGTTCAATATGTAGTTTTATATGAGTAGATCACTTCTGCAAATTTTCAGAAATTTTGGTAATCGTTAAGGCATTCAAAACTACGATTTATAATTATAAGCATGAACGGTTCATGTTTGGCAGATTTGGTTCGTTCATTGATTTAATCTTGTTTGACACCTTAACGATCAACAAATTGGCTGAAAATTTGCAGAATTGATCTATATATAAGGACCAACAAACTAAATGGTGGAGATTCAAAAATATAATAGAAAAGTTGTTGTAATCTCACATCCCTCATATAAACCAAAATAAGGAATTCCTTAGTGGAAGGGCTCTATACACACACACACACACACACACACAACCGTCTCCTTTAATCTCTCCTCTACAACGACATAAAATTTTTAATCCCAAAACAAAAAAATAGTGACAAACGCATTAGCAACACCGTGACACTACCTTCAAATTAAAAAAAAAAAATCCGTGACACTACCTTCAAAAATGAGCATACGTATAACATTCCAATTGCATTTAACTTTTAAACGTTATTAACATTTCACTTTTTGCAAGTTCAAGAAATATGGGCATCACTTCAGTTCCAATAGTAAAAGCTACTGCCTTACGAGACGGCCTAATCAACGCTAAAGCAAAAGGTTACACTGATATCCAAGTATAAGAGGATTCAAAAATGGTCATTGATGCAGTTAATGAGAAGATCTCTCACACCCTAATTTTTGAAAGATAATTTTCAAAAATTTTGGCATGATATGACTTAAAATATTAATATCCCAAACCTGTTTCAACAAATTATCTCAAGCAACTAAAACTCATTAGCGGAAATGTAAATGTCACATAACCTAACACTGAGTTAAATATTACATTTCCTTGTTTACATAAACTTGCAAAACAAGAACATGAAAACAATCTCATGAGTTTAATACTGTCTACCCAATTATAAAACTATATAGAGTACAGCAAAACCAAAAAAAAACCCTACCACTAAGCCTCCGTCTCAATCCTGCTGATCCTCACATGTAGGTCTAACTCATACACCAAGAATTGTAAAATAACAAACTCGGTAAGCTAAAAAGCTTGTATGAGTAATCTCAAAAATAACACAACATTTCTCACATCCAAATATACCACAAAAGAGATTAGATCAATAATTAAAATCCACACATCCAACACATTACCAAAGAAATGTACCCATGAGTCCCAGATATTTAATAAATACATCTCATTACCTACAACAACAATTTGTGTACCCATGAGTCCCAAATACCATAAAGTATCTCCTATGAACTACACCGACAGACAGACTAGAGCTCTATTCCTAACCGTAACCAATCACCCGGCCAAAGGCTTGGAACCCAGTTTGACTGTCCTGTAAACACGAAAATATCTGCGACAAATGACAGAACAACACGTGTACAAACAATAATTTAATTTAATCAATGCGAATGCGGGTTACAATCTTTGTGAACTCCTCTGATTCTATCTTCGAATGTAGGTTTAACTCAAGGGTGACAAACACTTATTCTTGAGGGTTACGCGGGTTGATCACGTAACGAATATCTAGGATTTTGGATTTGCTGAAGAACTGGCTATGAGCTTGATAGTTCTTCAAGGGGGGACCTGGATTTGATGAAGAACTGGCTATGAGCTTGATAGTTCTTCAAGGGGGGACGGGATTTGATGAAGAACTGGCTAGAAGCTTGATAGTTCTTCAAGGATTTAGGATTTGATGAAGAACTGGCTAGGAGCTTGATAGTTCTTCAAGGATTTAGGATTTAGGATTTGATGAAGAACTGGCTATGAGCTTGTTAGTTCTTCAAGGATTTAGGGGGAGACTTCTGAGCTCGCAGGAGGGATCTTTCTCTCTCTCTAGTCCGCTGCTTTCTGCTTTCTGCTTCTCTATTTTCTTCTGCCTTTTGTCTCCGCCCTCTCTTGATATGAGAGGGGGTATTTATAGTGTTAACATGCCTCCACTTAAGGCAAGTAATGAGGATTCTCAATCAATAATATTTCCTTAACCGAAGCAATGAATCTTGAATGATTGATTTACCTGCTGATTTTCACATAATCAAATCAATCAAATCTTAAGATTTTGATATGCCCAGATCGCTTTAGATTAAATGTTATGTTTTGATCAAGATCTTCAGTAAAGGGGCGAGCTATCTGTTGTCAAATTTTAATAACTTCGCAAGTGCACGAATCGTTTGTAATATAGCTTATATGCAAATACGAGGTCGTTCCAACTAGGGATAGAGAACTAACTTTCAACTCTAACTAATGACCAAATTACGCTACTGACTAACAAGAAAACAAGAAAATATTTTTGTGATTTTTGTAAACAATAAGAAAAGAATAAAACAAGCAAATTGAGAATTTCACACAAGATAGTTGAGAAAGATGTTTTGAAAAGTTATAAAACAATGAGGGATGAATGCTAGGGCTTCCAACTTCACCGTCACAATCTTATTCGAGTTCCTAGTCTTCCGATTACTAATTACTAAACCGGTGTTGAAGAATCCGTCATATAAGCCTTATGGCAGAGTACTTATACGCATAAGTTCTCTAAAGCATGAATACTACCTTATGGCAGAGTATAGTATCCAACTATTCTTAGAAGTATGACATCTACTCTCTAAGGGTCAATGAAGTTCGATGAGAACAAAAGGACTCACACAAACCAATAAAACATGGCATCTGTTCTTATCAATCTATGGTTTCTAATCACAAGAAGCATTCAAGATTCAGCATGAGCATCTACCTACTCTTGCATCAAATAGCATAAAACAAAACCCTAAAGGTCGCGAGTCTCTGGTATTTTGAAATAAGCAACAATTCTTATAGAGATTAAAAACTCAACACCAATCCAATAAATAAGTAATCATCCAACTAAAAACATCAAATAGTCATGCTAAGGATCCGTTATGACCCTAACAAAAGATTTAGCTACTAAGAATCATAACAAACACAATGATAACTATGAAAAAACATAAACAAAAGACTAAAAGGGAAAAGGGATGAAGATTGGTGATGATGGATGTCTCCCAGTATGTCACATCCTCGAAGTCTACTTTTCTATGAAATTCGTGCTCTTTATATAGGGGAGATTTCCTGCTCATCTTTGGCTTTAAGTTTCCTTGTAAGACTTGGATTCAGACTCCTTTCTTGATATGGAATGGGAAAACCTTGAAATATCTCTTGTAGAACTAGGAATACTTGTACTCCTTGAATCCTTATCTGCATTATTGTCCTTGAAGCATTCGAGTTGATGATCTTGTGTCATAGAACTTGAGTTCTCCACAAATGCTTGCAAATCCGAGCAGATTTTCTGATCTGACCTATCTTCATTCAAACTAGCATAACTCGATCTAGAAGTATCAAAATTGAGATCCATAAAATGCTACAGAAAGAAGACATCCGTAGCTTTGTAATGCTGTAAGGCTCATCATCTGATTCGATCTGAGCTGCTTTCAGTGATTCGGCGAAGTTGGATGTTCTGCACAAGTAGAGTCTGAGACTTGGGATTGCAGTGGCCTTTCATTCCTTATTTGCGCATTTCAGCTCATTTTCTTCTCTCTATGACACAAACCTACAAGAACACTAAAATAACGTAAATATGTCATAAATAAGAGAACTAAACACAAATCTCAAGCATAAGAGGCTTAGAATTATAGGATAATATGAGCACATCACTATCTCGCGGATATGGAAAATATCTCGCGAGGAATCTTGATTTCCAAGCAAGCGGAGATTTTTGATCTCAGTTCGTGGACACCCACGCGAGGCCATCTCGCCTCGCCTTCACGTAAATCCACGCGCGCGGAGCCATTTCGCTTCGCCTTCATGTAAATCTACGCAAAGTCCATTTCACCTCATGAAGTCTAGTTCGCTTCGCCAAGTCTATTTCGCCTCGCCAAGTTTGTTCGCTTTGCGAAGTCCGGTTCACCTCGCCAAGTCTATTTCGTCTCGCGAAGTTTGGTTCGTCTCGCCAAGTCTTGTTTGCCTCGCGAAGTTGCGTTCGGTTGACCAAGTCTTGTGCGCCTTGCGAAGTCGCGTTCGCTTGACCAAGTCTTGTGCGCCTCGCGAAGTCCATTTCGCCTGGCGAAGTTCAGTTCGCCTGGTGAAGTCAATTTCGCCTCGCGAAGCCTACTTTCTAGTTCGCCTGGCCGCTGGCGAACCATCACCAATTTTTTTTGGGGATGTCTGACTTCTTTGTTTTGACATTTAATTTAATTTAATTTAATTGATATCTTATCATCAATCGACACTTGATAATTGATTTCAATCGGGATTTAAGTTTATGTTGTCAGCCGACCAATTCCACGTTGCCACGTGTTATTTCCAACGGCTTTCCAATCTTGTTGACTCACAAGCCACGTATTTGCTTGGATCATTCAACGATTATTACTATCGTTAAATTTTATATGTCTACAAAATACCCCACTTCAAGGTGCGTCGTAGCCATGCTGTCGTCATGTGCCAGAGGCATGACTTGAAGTCTATGTTGATGGGAGTTCCCGAATTGATAGGGATTCCTAATTTTGTAAGGATTCCCTATTTTCTTGTAGAGATTCCTTGAATTTATAGGATATCCAAATTTTGTAGGGATTCCTTAATTTGCAAGTATTCCTACCCAAATTTGATTTGGTAAAGTTTTCAAGTAGTGAGCGGAAATCTTTGATGTATTTCTTTCTTGATTCGCTGGATTCTCCATGCTTTTCCAGTTTCAATGATGAAAGACGGCACTACTATAAATTAGAGCTTCCGGTTGAACATTATTCATCACAAAGTTACAACCATCTCGCTACAAGATCAGCGGTATACTCTTCTCTCCCTTTGATTTGATTGCTATGGCGTAGAGTTATATAATTCGCTGACCCCTCTCTATTTTTTTTGTTTTTTTAATCTTGTAGGTCGCGTAGTATTTCTGAGTTGTATACCTTCAGTAACTGGAGAAACTCTACTCGGCGAAGCGCTACAGAGTTTTAAGTAAGCGAAGCGCAGCAGAAAGTTTAAGGCCGTGAGGCAGAAAGTTCAAGGCCGCGAGGCGCGACAGAGAGTTCAAGGTCACGAGGCAAAAAGTTCAAGGCCGCGAGGCGCAACAGAAAGTTCAAGACCGTGAGGCAGAAAGTTCAAGGCCGTGAGGCAGAAAGTTCAAGGCCGTGAGGCAGAAAGTTCAAGGCCGCGAGGCGCAACAGAAAGTTCAAGACCGCGAGGCAGAAAGTTCAAGGCCGCGAGGCAGAAAGTTCAAGGCCGCGAGGCGTGACAGAGAGTTCAAGGCCGCGAGGCGCAACAAAAAGTTCAAGATCGCGAGGCAGAAAGTTCAAGGCCGCGAGGCAGAAAGTTCAAGGCCGCGAGGTGTAGCAGAAATCAATTCTCTACGTGGGCGTGTAAACATATGTTGCTCTGCATGGCCTTCATTGACTGGACCGTGTGCCCTCGAGTCTCCGTCTTACGATGGTTCAGGTCATATACCTCGGTGGACCTTCCAACAATCACGTCAGCTGGCCAACTTTCAATTAACCAAATCCGCCAACGAGAAGCGAAGCGCAGATGTATGGATGTTGAAGTCTGCCCATCATGATCGTAATGCTCCTCAAACGCCGTTCGTGCTTCTCAACGACCGTACGTGCAATGGTTCAGTGTAATGGAGCGGGTTTCGTGCCAACGGAGCCTTCTCCTACACGGAACGTTATTGGGAGTGGTTAGAAGATATCTTAAGCCGAAGCGGAGATCTCATCCACAAAACAGGCCTCCACCGAGCGGTGTTTGCGTCGCTCTTCAGCTATGATCGTGTTGTACCTGTGATGCGGGCCTTCTGTGAGTATTGGTGCCCTAGCACGAATACTTTTCACACATCACGCGGCGAAATGTCTATTTCTTTGAGAGATTTGACGTTTATTTGTGGTTTGCCCTTAATTGGGAGGTTTTAGGATGAAGTTGTTCCATTGATCGAAGAATTTTCAGCCAAGGGTAAAGGTGGCGAACCAATCATCCCCAAGAGTTGCAGGTTTTTATTTCTTGCGTACCACAAGCTTTGCAATAAATGGCAAAGAGTGAAGATTTCGTCATGGATCCAGTACTGGTTCAAAGGGAGTTTGAGATACAAGAGACCGCCCGCCAAGAGTAGTGTACGGAACAAGAAAGACGCAGCTCAGAACATGTACAACCCGTTTGGTGAAATCCACGAGGTTCAAGCCCGGACTGATGACGACTCCGCACCGTTTGATGACTTGTGCGTGGATGACAAAGATGTAGAGTCTACTTACTTGGCGGCATTTTACGCGTGCTGGTTGTGTCTATTTGTCTTTCCTATGGATGACACAGGCTTGATCCGACCTAGCGTGTTTAAAATTGCCAGCAAAATGTCCCAAGGCTATCAGTTTTGTCTAGCTATACCTGTGTTGGCTAGCATTTATCAAGGCTTGAACGAGATTTCTGCTTCTAAAGACCCAGGGAACTGTTCGGCAACGTTGCCCTTTCACTACGTGTATACATGGCTGGCGGAGTACTTCGGCACCCATTTTTATGCTCCTCTTCCTGACGACTTTAAACCGCACATGGTTCACTTTTCAGGGGCATTTTCGGCCAAACACTTTGCAGACCAAGCTCATTCTTTATTCAATGCATGCGGTAATGTGGTAATGGACATCTTAGCCATAGCCCCTAAAGAACGCAAAGTGATCGTTGACCGTGAAAACGTTAGCTGCTTAGACATTGTTTACCTCACTTGCCTTCGATCTGGATTTCTTACTCTCAGGCAGGACAACCAGCGAGTCGTTCAACCTTACAGTCCTTATCGTTTCAGCTATCAGTTCTTCTATGTTCAAGATGTCCCAAGAAGCTTTCAAAAAGATATTCAGACGAGCGCATTATCCTTGATGTACTAGTATTGGGAAAGCTTTACTAAGTGTGGGACAGGGAGTACGGTGACGTTGCTGCCTGAGAGTGCTTTGACAAAGTGCATGGTAACTCGGGATTACGTTGAATGGTGGTCTAAGGTATATTGTTCCAGGCCCAAGATGACTACAGTAACAATGCCTATTGTTGGATCGCCGCACAAGCTTTTAAAGGAAGACAAGGTTGCTGCTCGTGTGGTACTGCCCCGCCAGAAAGTGGTTCCCCGCGAGATTCCATTTCGTCAGGAAGTGGTTCCCCACGAGATACCATTTCGACAGGAAGTGGTTCCATGCAAGATGCCGTCTCGCCAAAGAGTTGTTACCCGCGAGATGTCGTCTTGACAGGAAGTGGTTTCCCGCGAGATACCGTCTCGCCAGAGAGTGGTTCACCGCGAGATTGAACTAGGCAATAATCCTCACACATCTTCTATCAAGGCGTTGCCCCCAAGTTGTAATTCTCCTAATGATTCGCACCAAGTTTTAGAAGGTCACGGGGATTCATCTGATAATCATCTAGCTCAGAGTCACCTTAAGTTGAAGGGGATCAATACTGAAGCAAAAAAGTTTAGTGGAAGTAGCAACAGTTCTAAGGATGTGAACTGTAAGTGTCGAATGATTGAACCCGACCTTGGCTCTGTTTATTTTAATCCAAACAACGAATTTCTCCTCAATAGAAATTTTCTTGGCGAAGTTCCGGGTTCCTCGCAACAAACTCCAAATCGTGTTGAGGTATGTTCGCCACCATCACCATGCATCCTTTTTTTCTTTTTCTTTTTTTTTTCTTTTTTTTTTACCTTCTTGTTTTCAGCTAGAAGACTCCCACCTTTTGAAGATGAAGCTTGTTCGAAAGAAGTTCGCGTCCTTTCAACAAAACCAATGAAGACTGACTCTTTTCATGAAGACGATGCATGCAAACAAAATGAATCGCAACAAGTTAATAGTGAAGATGTTTTGGTGAATCCTCCAAGGCTTTTAAGCAATATGGCATTCTCCGAGGTCACCCACGGCGAAGTTGATGTTATGGACACTAACCAAGGGTTCTGAAAGATTCGTATTCAGGCCGCCACTCTAATTTGTGAACAAATTGAAGATGTCATCACGAAGCACTCATCAAGAACCATTCTTTATAAAAAGAAAGACCTTGACGAGATGGTGGCCGAACTTCAGTGTTATGGGTTTGATCCTTCGCCAGTAAAAGACAAGGTGGAAAGCTTGATGACTTGTGCTACTTAATACAACGCGGCAAGGCCTGTATGCATGCATAAAGCTACTCCAGGCACATGTGATCAACCATCACATGTGCCTCGTATGGAGGCTAAAATTGCAAAGTCGATCGAACTTCGCCAAACTAATCTTGGTCAACGTCAAGTTGTGATTGAGTCCTTGGAGGACTTGAAGGAGAAGCAGCGGAGGTTGGAGCAGGAGATAGCCTCTCTAGATGCGAGCCTTCTACTTCATGACAAAAGGCTTGCCGATTTAGAGAAGCAGAAAGTCCAAATCAAGGAGACTCCAGAGTTGACTGTTGAAGAACTTGAGGAAGCAAAGAGGCTCCGAGATGATTTTGAAAAGCAACGCAACAACTTCAAAGGCCTATCTTGGACGTGAAGGGCCCATCATTGTTTAGCAACTTATAATTTATTCTCTTTATTTTTTTGTGTGCATGTAATAAGTCATTATGACAATAAAACTCATTATGCAATGAAAGGAGATTTTTTTTGATGTGACTGAACTCAAGAATATAATTCTCGAGTTTCCTACGTATCCTTCCAAAGAAGGAATCAAGTCATTACGTAGTTCAGGGATGAGGATTTAGAACTTTTTTTTTGTTTAAGTGCCTTGTGCAGTTTAGGCTCGTGCAAGCTAGGAGCTCTTTTTTTGTGTGTCATTTGTAGTTTAAGCTTGTGCAGACAAGGAGCAGTCTTCACTTGTTTCAAGCATAGTATTTTTTCAAGAACTTGCCGTTGATTGGGCCAATTCTCAAACCGTCTTCGGCCAAAATTTTGTAGGCGCCGTTAGTGTAGACTTCGCTGACAACATAAGGGCCATCCCATTTTGATTTGAACTTGGGACCGGTCTTGTGTGTCATGATGATGGGTCTGCGTACAGCAAGGACCAAATCACCAATTTGAAAGGATCGAGGCCGAACTCCTTTGTTGAATGCACGTGACATCCGGGCTTGGTAGAATTCTAGATGTTGTTGCGCATCGAGCCTCTTCTCATCTAAATCTTCCAACTCTTGAAGTCGTAACTTGATATTTTCTTCATTTGTGAGGCCTTCTTGCAAAGCAATCCTCATTGAGGGAATTTCCTTCTCTAATGGCAAGACGGCTTCAACACCATACACTAGAGAATAAGGTGTAGCATTTGTGGCAGTTCGATATGTCGTTCTATATGCCCATAATGCTTCGCCCATCTTCTCATGCCAGTCTCTTTGTGACTTGCTGACGGTCTTCTTCAAGACGTTGCAGAGCGTCTTGTTAAATGCCTCCGCCAAACCATTAGCTGGTGCGTTGTACATTGAAGAAAAGTGTAGCTTGAAACAATATTTCTCGCTAAGCTTTTGCATGGTACTATTGGAGAAGTACTTGGCGTTATCCATGATGATGCAACGTGGCACACCATATCGTTGGATGATGCATGTCTTGATAAAGTCCACGACGGTTTCTTTCTTTATTTCTTTAAGCGGTACCGCCTCTGACCATTTTGAGAAGGAATCCATGCCTGCCAAAATGTATATGTGGCCTCCAGAAGATTTCGGTTTTATGGGTCCCACAACGTCTATCCCCCAGACATCAAACGGGTGAGAAGCGATCGTAAGATGCAATAGCTTAGGCGGTTGATGGATAAAGTTTGCGTGGAATTGACAAGCTTGACATTTTTGTGCATACTCCATGCAATCTTTTACCATTGTGGGCCAGTAGTAACCCATTCGCCTTACTTGAAAATGCAACTTAAGGCCTGATTGATGAGCTCCACATATTCTAGAATGAACCTCTTCCATGGCTTTAGACGCCTCTTCTTTTCCCAAACACCTAAGGAGTAACCCGTCAAATGATCGTCTATAAAGAGTCTCCTTGTAGTAGAAAAAGCATGGGGCTCTTCGTTTGACATCTGATCGCCGTTTTAGATCGTCAGGAAGCTTGTTGTGCTCAATGTAGTCGATCAAAGGATGCCTCCAATCTTCAACGTCAATAACATAGACGGAGACCACATTGGAATCTTCGCACAATGGGACAATTCTTGTTGAGACAACCCATCGTTGGCAAATTGACAGGTCCATAATTTCATCATTCGATAATGCCAAAGTTGCTGCTAAGTTGGCCAAGGCATCCGCCATCTGGTTTTCTTTCCTTGGCACATGTTTAAGTGTAACATCATCGAAACCCGTCAAGAGTTGTGTAGCGAGACGAAAATAAGGAACCAAATCCTCTTTCCTGACTTCGTAATTTGTTAGTAGCTGATCAATTACTAACTTCAAGTCCCCGTACACTTCTAGATTTGCAATTTGCATTTCTAAGACCGTTTGCAACCCCATGATGAGAGCTTGGTATTCCGCAACATTGTTGGAACACAATTCACCGAGAGTGAAGGCATATGTCAATATTTGCTTATGGGGGGTGACAAAGACAATGCCTGCTCCTGCGCCATCTGTTCTTGAAGATCCATCAAAGAACATCTTCCAAGTGAGGAGAATTTCTACAAGAAAGACTTCTTCATCAGGCAAGTCGTCTAAAATTTCCCAATCCGTAGGGATTGGGTGATCCGCTAGGAAGTCAGCCACAGCTTGGCCTTTAACCGCTTTGGCAGGTACATAAACGATGTCATGTTGGTTGAGGAGCAGATCCCATTTCGTCATTCGTCCTGATAGGACTGGTTTAGACATGACAAACTTGATTGGGTCAGCTTGGGCTACTAAATGCACCGTGTAAGCTTGCATGTAATGCCGCAACTTTTGGATGGAAAAGATGAGAGCGAGACACGTCTTCTCTATTGGAGAATAGTTTAATTCTTCTCTTGTGTAAGTTTGACTTAAATAGTATAAGGCCATCTCCATTCTTTCCTCGTTTTCTTGGGCTAGAAGTGCTCCAAGCGATTTTTCCTGAGCTGCGATGTAAAGGGTAAAAGGTTTTCCAGGAATGGGAGCACCCAACACCGGAGCATTAGCCAAGTACTTTTTAATGCTTTCAAAAGCATTGCGACATGCTTCATCCCATACGAAAGGCACATTCTTCTTCATGAGTCGATTAAAGGGTTGACATCGGCCTGCGAGGTTGGAGATGAACCGCCTGATAAACGCGAGTTTTCCTTGGAGGCTTCTCAATTCTTCTAAGTTCGTTGGCTCCGGCATTTCTTGAATGGTCTTAATCTTTGATTGATCTACTTTAATACCCCGGTGCTTCACAATGAAACCAAGGAATTTGCCTGAACTCACACCAAAAGCGCACTTTAATGGGTTCATTTTGAGTTGGTACTCACGTAACCTATCGAACACCTTTCGTAGGTCTTACAAGTGATCACTCCTTTTTCTTGACTTGACGACCAAATCATCAACATAGCACTCGACGTACTTGTGAAGCATGTCACCAAAGATTTTCTGCATGGCATGTTGGTATGTTGCACCAGCATTCTTTAATCCAAATGGCATGACTTTATAACAGTAAATGTCTTTGGGAGTGTGAAATGCAGTTAACTCCTCGTCTTCTAGGGCCATTTTTATTTGATTGTAGCCAGACGATCCATCCATGAAAGATAAAGCTTCATGACCTGTGGTTGCATCTACCATGAGTTCGATGATAGGCAAAGGAAAGTCATCTTTCGGACATGCATCATTCAAGTCGCGAAAGTCTACGCACACACGCATTTGCCCATTCTTCTTTTCCACTGGGAGAATGTTTGCGATCCACTTGGGATATTGGACTTCTTTGATGAAGCTTGCAGCGATCAATTTGTCAACCTCTTCTTCAATTTGAGTTTGGACCTCCATTCGAAAATGTCGTGTCAGCTGTTTGATGGGTCGAGCCTCCGGCTTCACAGCTAATCGATGAACTGCTACTTGTGGATCAAGACCGGGCATTTCCGTATAAGTCCAAGCGAAGACATCCTTGTATTCAAGCAACAAGTCACGGTACTCTTTCTCCTCTTGAGAGCTTAGCGACTCGCTCACAAATATCGGTCTTGGGTCTTCCTCCGTTCCCAGATTGATTTTCTTAAGTTCATCGACCGTAGATTTCACCACATCTTCAAGTTCTGGAGGAGCTGCCTCTACTTCATATTCGAAGCCTTCATGGTCATCCTCTTCATAAGCTTCCACTTCCGCTACTGTGATGTGATAGGCACATTGAATAACATCATCTTCATCGCCGCTAGCATCATCGCCTTCTTTATCTTGACTAGTGAGTATGAAGGTATGTTGCCTCACTTTGAGTTGGTCAGTCGAATTCACCTCTAGCACACAACGTCTTTTCATGCGTGATGGGATGAGACTTTGGATTTTTTTTTTTTTTTTCGATTGGCCAACTTCTCCTTTTCTCTTTCTATTTTGTTGTTCTTTAGGAGCCTGTATCCTTTCAAGTGCCGACTTTCGAGGAATTGCCTTTATCTGTTTATTTTCTTCATTTGATGATGACAACCTTTTGAACACAAAAGTTCGTGTAGTTGCAGCACCAAGACGATTGAAGATGAAGCTTTGACTTGTTGACTTATTAACACGCTCAAACACCGAAACTCTGCCTGTTGATTTAGTAGAAGTATTTTGAGAACTTGGGCAGATGCGATCGAACGCTGAAGTGCGAGAAATAGATTGGATTTGTGGAATCTCATCCTCTACCTCTTCGACGCTTATGTACTGCATGCTTGCCTTCTCAGCTTTTCTTCTACCTGAGATTTTAATTGGCTTATTTGGGACAAAACCAAGACCCGCCTTAACCGAATCACTTGTTTTTCCCTGTTCTCTTAACTTCTTTTGAGACTCATTGAGCTCATGTGCTTTCTTACTGACAATTTGACCATCCTCTTTACTAGACGAACCGAAGTCGAATCCAGCCTTTGCCAACAACTTGTAAGCATTGGGGTCAAACCTTTCATTTGTTCTTTTCTTGGGCAAAGGCCTATGCTCTATGCTTCCTTGGACTGGTTTGACAAATCCTTCCAATGGTTACTTGGTTGGAGTTTGGTCGTTTAACTTTGTCAAGGGCAATATTGATTTCTCCTTTAATAATTTTATGTCCTCTTTGTTCAACCTCCGAGGACTCACTTGGCGTTTTGCTTCCACAAACGGAGATTCTCCTTCCTTGCGCTTGGATTTTGGCATATATCGAAGAATCGGGACAACTAGATTGGATTTGTCCTTTGTAGCTGATGTCACGGCTTCTGACGGAGACTTATGTGACCCTTCATTCTTCTTGCCTTTTGTTTCAACTTCTTTCCTTGTCGTTACTGTAGCCTTCCCTGTTGAGGGCACTTCAGTCGGAAGAATTTCCTGAATGACCGACTCTTCGTCCGAATAGAACTTGGAATCTGCGAAGTAAGACTCGGCTTCGGTGAATGACTTGGTATCACCTACCACTGTCTTCACACCTCCACTATAGTACTTGAAGCATTGATGTAGAGTTGAAGGTACGACACCATTTTCATGAATCCATGGTCACTCTAACAATATGTTGTATGAAGTCTTTGCATCAATCACGTGGAACAAAGTGTTTGACTTTAACTCGCCAATAACCATGTCTAGCCGAATCATGCATATAGCTCTTTGCCCTCCTTGGTTAAAACCCTGGATCATGAGACGACTTTTAGATAACTCGTTGATGTTGATGTCAAGTCGAGACATTGTTGATTTTGGCATAATATTTATAGTAGACCCTCTATCCACAAGCATGCGGTTTAATTTTTGCTCTCGCATGTAACCTGTCACAAACAAGGGTCGATTGTGCGGTTTTGAACCCAATTGTAAATCTTCATCTGTGAAGTGAATGGCGTCACAACATGCTATGCATGCCGCATATTCATTGATGTTTGAAGAATGCTGGCCCTCATCAAGCAACAACTGGACTAACGCACGTCTCGCTGATTTGGAAAGCTGCGATAGGTTAGAGAGGCTAAAGTTTAGAGGCAAGTTTTCCAATTGTCTCAGCAGTTTAGTTTCTTCAATCTTCTCGGCATCTTTGGAATCACCTTCAAAACTGGTTGTCATTGAATTGGCTCTCAAACTCATTCGCATCTTAGGCACCCACCTTGCCAGCGGATTTTGATTGAGGGACTTTTGTACGCAAGGAGCGAATTTTTCCTTTATACGCCTTGTCTCATTCTCCACGAGGCATTGACTACTCCCATGTGGTCGTTTGTGATCTAGCTGCGAGAGTGGTGGACTTAACAACACACCTTTGTGCGCTTTCCGTTGAGTGACAAGTATCCATCCCTCGTCATCATCGCATAAGACAACTTTAGGAGCGAGGTTTATTTGCCGAATTGGCTTCGCTTCTTCTAACTTTTTATCATTGCCCGTCGCTTTTGAGAAATGGCATGGAGCCTTCATTGGCATGGAAGGCACTTGAACCGGCTCAAAAGACCCAAATGAAATGGTAGTGCAATTGACCGCAGCAACCTCGTCGATATCCAGCTCGATCCTTCCCTGCCTGGCAAGTTTCATGATCAAATCCTTCAAAACAAAGCACTTCTCGACTGGGTGACTGATGAGGCGGTGAAACTTGCAATACTTCAGATCGTTGACCCGATGCATTTCTTCCGGACGTTTGCACTCTGGAAGTTCTATCACTTTGTTCTCAAGCAAATCCTCCAACATGCCTGCCACGTCATAATCTGGGAATGGGTAAGTCTTTTGCTCCCACTCAGTCAACGGACGCTTCTTCCTCTCGTAGGTTTGACTCGGTTCTGCTTTCTTGACCTCCCTTTTGTCTCGTGGGGAGATTTTGATTGGAGTAACATTTACAGTCATCGACTCCTTTGTAGGCCTTTTCCCACTCTTGTCAGCCTTGCTGCTGAAAGCTTTATTTTTTCGTTGATCATGGACAAACTCCTTCTTACCCTTGTGACTAGCTATGCTCAACTCCATATCATGTGCCCGCGTAGCTAGTTCTTCAAAGGATCGAGGCTTGATACCTTGGAGAATGTATAACAAATCGAAATGCATGCATTGGATGCACATTTATACTGCAGACGTCTCCGACAAGCGGTCTTTACAATCAAGATTGAGTGAGCGCCACCTGTTGATGAAGTCAATCGCTGGTTCGTCTCTCCATTGCTTAGTGTTGGTGAGTTCCATCATGCCCACAGTTCGCCTTGTACTGTAAAAGCGGTTTAAGAATTCGCATTCCATTTGGTCTCAACTATCGATGGACTCAAGCTCTAAATCCGTGTACCATTCAAAGCCATTGCCTTTCAAAGAGCGAACGAATTGCTTGACAAGGTGGTCACCCTCCGTCCCAACGTTATTGCAGGTTTCGATGAAGTGAGCAACATGTTGCTTTGGATTTCCCTTCCCTTCGAATTGTTGGAACTTTGGCGGCTGATATCCCAACGACATCCTTAGTCCATTGATTCTTTTGGTGTAGGGCTTGGAGTAGGTGAGAGAATCACGAGAAGGACCTCCATATTGAGCTCTGATGTAGTTGGTGATGATGTCTTGCAATTGCTGGAAGGACATAGAGCCAAGCGAGCCATCATCGTCCTTGCCATCGTTTTTGGAGTTCTCGCCTTCCTTTTCCCTCTTTTCTTCCTCTTGATTTTCGAGCCTGCTATAGAGCTCGGCAATTTGCATGTCTTTTTCCTCAACTGTCCTGGTGAGTTTCTCAACGGCTTCCATCAGGTTGGCTATTTGCTCTTCAATGGTGGACGTGCCTGTCACCAAGACTTACATGGGGATAGATTGTGATGAATGATCCGCTGGCATGCCATATGTGTGGCCTTCATCATTATTTGGACTCCCATGATACGAAGCCGTGCTTGATTCATCATCTGAGGCAGGTGAGAATGATCGCTCCCTTGCTTTGTTTGGAGTTTCCTTCTCTTCACTTTGCGAGGCGCGCTTGCCTTCACTTCGTGAGGCATGCTTGTCTGCGAGATTCGCCAAGGTGATGATTGGTTCACGAGGTCGGAAAGGCAGAGCCACGAATGTCGTGGGTTGATTCCTTGCCATGCTGCAAGTGACATGACTAGAGGATTCGCTGCTTGACCTCGAGGTTGTTGGTTTAGACTTCTTCGTCGAGATGGCTTGAGTGCTCTTGGAGGCCATTACGTCGAACGAATTTGAACTTGCTTACGGAGAAGGAGATGCTAGGCAAAGTTGTCCCACTGGGCGTGCCAATTTTGTAAACACGAAAATATCTGCGACAAATGACAGAACAACACGTGTACAAACAATAATTTAATTTAATCAATGCGAATGCGGGTTACAATCTTTGGGAACTCCTCTGATTCTATCTCTAAATGTAGGTTTAACTCAAGGGTGACAATCACTTGTTCTTGAGGGTTACGCGGGTTGATCACGTAACGAATATCTAGGATTTTGGATTTGATGAAGAACTGGCTATGAGCTTGATAGTTCTTCAAGGGGGGACCTGGATTTGATGAAGAACTGGCTAGGAGCTTGATAGTTCTACAAGGATTTAAGATTTGATGAAGAACTGGCTAGGAGCTTGATATTTCTACAAGGATTTAGGATTTGATGAAGAACTGGCTATGAGCTTGTTAGTTCTTCAAGGATTTAGGGGGAGACTTCTGAGCTCGCGGGAGGGATTTCTCTCTCTCTCTAGTCCGCTGCTTTCTGCTTCTCTATTTTCTTCAGCCTTTTGTCTTCGCCCTCTCTTGATATGAGAGGGGGTATTTATAGTGTTAACATGCCTCCACTTAAGGTAAGTAATGAGGATTCTCAAACAATAATATTTCCTTAACCGAAGCACTGAATCTTGAATGATTGATTTACATGCTGATTTTCACATAATCAAATCAATCAAATCTTAAGATTTAGATATGCCCAGATCGCTTTAGATTAAATGTCCTGTTTTGATCAAGATCTTCAGTAAAGGGGCGAGCTATCTCGCGAGGAATCTTGATTTCCAAGCAAGCGGAGATTTCTGATCCCAGTTCGCGGACACCCCCACGAGAGGCCATCTCGCCTCGCCTTCACGTAAATCCACGTGCGCGGAGCCATTTCTCTTCGACTTCAAGTAAATCTATGCAAAGTCCGTTTCGCCTTGCGAAGTCTAGTTCGCCTCGCCAAGTCTATTTCGCCTCCCCAAGTTTGTTCGCTTCGCGAAGTCCGGTTCACCTCGCCAAGTCTATTTCGCCTCGCGAAGTCCGGTTCGCCTCGCCAAGTCTTGTTTACCTCGGGAAGTCGCGTTCGCCTGACCAAGTCTTGTGCGCCTCGCGAAGTAGCGTTCGCTTGACCAAGTCTTGTGCGCCTCGCGAAGTCCATTTCTCCTGGCGAAGTTCAGTTCGCCTGGTGAAGCCAATTTCGCCTCGCGAAGTCTACTTTCTAGTTCGCCTGGCCGCTGGCGAACCATCACCAATTTTTTTTTTGGGGATGTCTGACTTCTTTGTTTTGACATTTAATTTAATTTAATTTAATTGATATCTCATCATCAATCGACACTTGATAATTGATTTAAATCGGGATTTAAGTTTATGTTGTCAGCCGACCAATTCCACGTTGCCACGTGTTATTTCCAACGGCTTTCCAATCTTGTTGACTCACAAGCCACATATTTGCTTGGATTATTCAACGATTATTACTATCGTTAAATTTTATATGTCTACATGTCCAATAACCAATTACAAAATAAAAATAGCATTATAACAGTAACCAATCACCCGATTAAAGGCTTGGAACCCGGTTTAGCTATTTATCCAACCATCACAATATCTCAACATCATTATCAACAACACAAGATCACATCATAAATTATAACTTCCACATAGATATTCCACAAGAATAATCTATCACAAAAATAAAATTATGATCACATGAACCCCAAAAATAACATATACGGAAAACTCGTTTTATCTTACCTATGAGCCGTTGGCGATTAAGCTCAAATATTTTAAAACACATAATAGCATAGTATTAATTTTTATCAACAAATGATCATAATAAAAATTTGGTCCTAAAAAGAACCTTGGTGAGATTTACTCAACTAGAAATCCCGCTGTAAAATCCCACAACACAACTTCACAAATCACCTGAAATCACACAATTAAAAACCTTAGAAACCAAAGTACTAAAGGCTAACACAATACCTTTAAACTAACCCTTAGCTCAAGGGAGGACAACTTCCCAACGTCATTGAACTCAACGACACAATAGAGCTACCTCAAATCTTCAAAACCTAAACTCAAACTCAACCAAGCCAAAACAAACAAACCTAAAGTCCTAACATGCAATCCTTGCTCAAAACCTATCAATATTACCTCTCAAGAAACTCACAATAGCAATAACTAGCTAACCACAGGAAACTAAGGCAGCAACACAGCCGGTGGCGCTGCCACGTGGCGGCGGCGAGTGAGCTCCACGCGCCACCCCAAACTTCTGAATTAGGAGAAACTCACAACATGAAACTTGTAGATTAAAGCATGGTGAACAACTTTAATACCTGGAGATTCAACCAGTTCGGCCGGCATCGGCCGAAAAACGCCCCGAAACAATAACCCGGAAACAAAAACCAAACCTGCAAATCTGGCGCCTAAACTTGGGGTTTAGGTCACCAAAGATGTGTAAACATCTCTAGAGGAAAGAGAGGAAAAAGACTCACCTAACTCTCACTGAAAACACCGTCGAAATCGACAGTTTTCCTGCGATACAGCAGCAGCTCCGCTGCTCCGTGGTAGCTTTCAGGCGGCGAGACGACGAGCGAGGCTGCCCCAAGAGTGGAGAGGAGACCCGTGCCGACCCAACGGGACCGGCAGCGTCCACTTTGGTGGCCTGACAAAGGAGAACCAAGCCGAAGAAAAAAAAGAGCGGGAGGAGGTCGGGAGAGAGGAGAGAGAAAGTGAGACCGATTTAGGTTTCCAAAAATAACTCCTTCACATTTTTCTAACCCAGCGCCGGATGCCGGTTTAGGCCCAACCTTCACATTTTCGAACCCAGCGCCGGATGCCGTCCCAGGTCCATCCCCACACGTCCGGGGCCGCCCAGCTTTGCCCCATTGAGCACCGCAGCAGCCCAGCTACGATCGGGACCTGCTCAACCCGACTTTTACCTTTTTTGTAAATCAGGTAAATTTTGAGAAAATAATGCGTGGTAAATTATGATAACTGTTAACCGTAAGCGCCCTTTTTTAGACACAGTAAATTTCGGTTGAATCGTTAAAACTTAAACCTCATCTCACTGTGGGCAACCGCTACTGCAAATTGTTGGACTCTCGGAGTTTCGTTTGGATCTGAGATTTCAATTCCATTCTTTCTTGGTGTTTTGTTTCCTGGAAAAGAGATAGAGAGAGAGAATGGAGCAGATTCAGTCGGCTTTGGAAGCTCACCTGGACCAGATGACGGATCTTGTCCACAAAGTTTCCACGGACTTCCGGTCCGATCTTGGACCCGCTTTCGATAACTTGATCGGTTTCTTCCATGCTATCAACTGGAAGGTACCCACCCCTCTTTCTCCCTTTTGTTCTATTGTCTCTTTCTTTGAATGCAAATCTAATTCTTATTTACTTTCGGATTTGCAGGAAACATGGTTGATGTGCTTATTGGGATTCCACTTTCTATATTTGGTAACCGCCATTCTCTCCAGAAAGAATCTTAACTTCCAAATGCTTTTGTTCCTTACCGCCTGTAAGTCCTCTTTCTATCTCTCTTGTTTTGGCATTGCATAAATTGTGGATGAATCTCTTTCATTCTGAGCTTTAGTTATTTACTTGTTAAGGAAATTTCGTCTTCAATACTATCTCTATAGTAAAAGTACTGTACTCATTGTTGCCTGATTAGTTGAATACTTATCCTTTTCAAAATATAGTCCAACTATTTCCTTGAAACGTTTTTCTTCCCTTGAAACAACATACAGCTTAATTGGAGGTGGGTTTTTTTTTTTTTTTTTTTTCGTTACAAGTATGTTTAGAAATGTTTCTAATGGATGCGGAACATTGGCTTCTGGTCAGACCTAGGATGAAGCACATAAGATTTATATGCTTGGCGGCTAGATATGTGTCCTTATTGTTTTGTTACTGCTTCTATGGTTGTATTTTGCATACTTTAATAACAGAATAGTTGATGATGCAAAACCAAGTTGATTGGGAAGGATAAGTGGGAACCTTTGCTCCAAGATCCGAGTTAATTCGCACTCAGGTTATTTAAAAAAACTATCAGATCTGGCAGATATATGATTGGGTTTGTTGCCTTACTTCAAAATGGGAGAGATGCTTGTCAAGGAACTTGGGATTCTACTTGATCCACTCAACAGAAAGAAAATTTGCGAATGTGGTCATAGTTATATAAGGCCACTCCTGACCATCAATCGATTGTGTGGCTGGCCAGTAGAAGCAGTATGTGCAGCAAGTGCCGTGTACTGCTTTAATTGGGAAAAGAATTTCTTTTCATGATTAGATCCTCTTTCTTTGCTCACATATCCACGAAAATGAATTTAAAGTTATTCACATGTAAAAGAAGTCATGTCCCTGGAATTTGGGGTTGTCAAATCATGACTGACATCCAATTATAAAACTTTTGACCAAATATTTGTGAAATTTTTCCGTGATGCGTGGATTTTATAAACCAGTAAAATATTTAAGCTCTAGAGTGAATCTGTAAAGGAAGAGATCAAGAAATGTGGAAATTTTTGTTCGCGAATATGCAGAAAATTAATCCGCCTTGAAGCTTTTGATATGTGATGTTTTAGGAAATGCCCCTGGAACTTCTAATATTTGGTGGATAGATGCTTCAGTAAAATTTGGTATGAGTTGTACGAAGCTCATCCTCCTCGTATCCTTTGTAGAAGCTCTTTGACTTAAAATTGTAGGTTGGTGGTTTTGGCAATTCCCTTGCCAACCAGTACCTTCTACAGGGACTTGTAGAATTGCACAGTCAATGATATTTGGCAACGTTCTGCTAGTGTATGAGAGCAAGAGTGATGCATTCCATGTGCTTAAGGGTTTTTCTTTAAGCAAGGGTACTGAGGATGTGATTTTGCATGATTTTATGTAGATTTAGTTGGGAGCAAGAAGGTGGATGTGGTGTATTGCAAGTGCTTTGGGTTATTCCATTTTCTTATAGAATTTTGAGAGCTTTCTGTTTGTGAATGGTCCAGATGGAAGCTCCTTTGTTTTATTTGAGGAAACATGCTGGTGCTGGTAGCTCTATGTTGATTTTTTTTTCTTTCAATTTACAGATTTTCTATTTGCTTTCTAGTGAACTCTTGTCTAATATATATTAAGAACCACGTGTTTAAACTCTTGTTGGTTGTAGGAATACTTGTAACTTTAGTTAGGGAAAACATTTTATGGATGTTTCCTTCGAATCCGGAATACTTATATGGACAGTGATATTATGCAGTGGCTGGAGTATATCTTGCTGAGAGGTTCAATGGTTTACTGCGCCAGAACTGGAGAAGTTTCGCCAGCCAGAACTACTTTGATTCTAATGGAGTTTTTGTGTCAGTACTTTGGTCGGGGCCTCTTCTTGTGATTGCAATCATAATCTTGGTTAGTATATGTAATTACTTGCTATATTTTTCTTCCACTTTTAATCATTATGTAGTTTCCTTCTATGCAACTATTTACTTTAGCCTGACCTCAGATTACTGTCACAGATAAACACGCTCTTTTCCTTGTGTCATCTGATTGTCAAGTGGAAAAAAGCTGAGCTAAGACATCGTGCACGACTTTCCCAGAATAAGCAGGATTGAGTTCCTCCCATGATGGATAGCTGACCAATTGAACATGGAGTTCTTTTCTTCTTTCTCTTTCTTATTCTTATTTTTGGGGGTGCTATGGTTACGATATAGATTCTTCTTGGGGTAGTGTTTCCCTTATAGTTATGAATGGTGTCAATGACCAACCAAGTAATGTGCTCAAGCTCCTAATACCTTTAGTTTATCTTTTGTAACATTATTCTCTTGACGAAGACTTTTTAATTTTTAATTTCTTTATCCATAATGATCGCTCTTCATTTTTTTGTCAATGTATCATCTCTAGTGTATTGTATTGGACTATAGGTTCTATTTTTGGTAATTGATCCCTATACATTTGGCACGCGTTTTCTGCATGCTTTATATGAAAATCAAATCTCTTGTTAACGATTGAGTTTATGTTTTCATTCTTTTTGCTTTAAAACATTTTGATTGTTCCTGTGAAGTTCTGTGGAGGCCTAAATCTCTTGTTCAGAGACATTGCTTGCTTGCGCACAATTTTAACGATATTTCTTTCCAACATTTTTAATTAAGCGAATTTTCTCACATATGCTTTAGCTGAAGTGGGTCATTCGCTTCCTATTTCTTGCCTTGGTGGTCTTCCAATCCAAACCTCTCATGCTCGTTGTTGTCGAAGATGATTAGAGGTTCGTTGGCTTTTTAGAGGATATCTGGATACGGTATCTTGTTTTTTTCCAGTCTCAATGGGTTTGGGTTCCCATAAGGGAGAGCTCAACCTCACACTTATTATGGGGCTTGAACCATGCGGCTGCCGTGACATTTTGCCGTATAGATTGGTAAAACACCCGGAGAAATGACACCTTGACGGTGGAAGGGAAGGGAGATGGTCTCTAATGTGGCGTGTTTGATGTAATTTGGATTAGTTTCACAAGCTGTAAATCTCACATAAAACACAGAGAAACCAATCTCCCTCTCAAACCGTTGCTCTAGATCTCACCAGAGCGGACCTAGAGCTGGGCTCGGAGGGACTGAGGGACTAGAGTATTGGGGTATTTTGTATCAGCTATACACAAACTTTACGCAATTTTGAATGGATTTCTTTAGTAAATATTTTTTTTCAGTAAATTTTTTTTATGAGGTAAGTGGGTGAGTCGAACTCACAGCCTCCTTCTTTTAAGACTATGACCAAATGATATTTCTTTAGTAAAGTAAATTATACTTTTCTTAAATCTCATTGAAGAGTCTGTTGAAGGAATTTACATTTTTATCCTTAATGATGTGTCTTGACTGAATATTCTTCTTATTAGATTAAAATATCTCTTAGATATCTATCCTTAATTTACAGGGATTCTTTATGTAATGCCTATATAAAGGCCAATCTATCAATGAATGAGTAGACATTTTTCTCTCTTATTCTCATACTCTACAACACATTATCAGACTTGGTGCCCTACCAAGAGATAATAGGCCAACCATCCCGAAATTTTTTTAAAACTTTCGAATACCCAAACTTTTTCCCAAAACCCTAATCTGACCGTTTTGTTTTTCCCATTTTCCGGCATGATTTTCTTCAGTCCACGGCCGAAATTACATATCCACATAAAACCCTCAACGTCCCAGTTCCAACCCCACCGGTCTCACCCCGAGAACCTGCCGGAAAGTTCCTGAACTGGCCGCTAGAATTTTCTAGACCACCACCGACCACCGGTTCAACGCCTTCCCGTGCTCCGATCGACCTGATTTTTGGACAGAAGCTTCCTCTTCCAGTGATGCTCCTCATGTCAAAATTTCAGCTCCAAACTCGAAGCATAAGTAGATGAAAAGTTGTTTTCTCCTCTCGACAACTTCTAGAAACCAAAGATCTCAAGATTGCTCGTCTTCCAAGGAAAACCAGAAAGGTTCCCAACCCTCGGTCGAAGCCTGCCATCGACTCAAACTCATCAGAGATAAATTTTTAATTAAGGTTCCTGCTTTCCGAATTTCAATTCATAGTTCGGGCTTAGTAGCCTTTCCATCTATCCCCTCTTTATGACTGGATTGAGTTTCAAGGGGGGGGGGGGGGGGGGGGAGGGGGAATAGGGTTTGGGAGTTTTGTTGGGGCTCCCATCCTCTATTAAACTTTGTGACTGCGACATACGCGTCACTATATATTTGCAACAGCTGTGAGCATCGCCTACAAGGGAAGAATCAATTGTGACCGCGCTAGCGCGTCACCTACTTTTATTTGCATCGATTTTATGACCACATCCTTGGTTTATTGACTAATTCCAATCCTCTTGTCTTTTGTAGATAACTAAGCCATCTAGGCCCGAGTTCGAGATCCTCGATAACCGAGGTAAGGAATATCACCGATGGGTGTCCGATGTGACGAATACGTTCATTGGTAAGAGGTTGACAACCACCATCTTTCCGTCGTCGAATGACCCTCTAGGAAGTGACGAGGCCAAGGCAGAAGCCCTCATGTTTCTAAGGCGCCACATTCATCCAACTCTGAAGAAACAATACCTGAAAAGGGAAGACCCTAAAGATCTATGGGATGTCTTGAAGCAACACTTCAACAACGTACATGATTTACTCATTCCAGAGTTGACTGCTCGTTGGGAATCCATTAGACTAATGGACTTTGCTAAAGTTGAAGATTACAACCAAGCTATGTTAGACCTCCAAGAAGAACTAAGTTTTTGTGGCGTCGACAAGACTGACAAAGATATGATTGAGAAGACTTTGTACACTTTTCCGACATCGATGAGCTTACTTAGCCATCAATATCGCCATGAGTATGAGCAGAACTACGTTACGTCGTTCAGTGACCTCATATGCGTGCAAGCAAAGAAAGGGCGGCACCAGAAGATTATCCTCAATAACAATGCAAGGCCGGTTGGGACTAAAAAGAGTCCTGAATCCAACCAAACTAGTGGAGGTAAAGCTCCCAGGAAAAGAGGAAACAAAAAACCTAAACCATATGAACGTGAGCAGAATCAGCCACGTGGTCGCGGTAATGGCAATAATTGGTGTGGAAATAACCGCAACAACACTTGGAGGCGTGATGACGGAAATTCCGCCCCTCCTAGGATCAATAACCGCTGCTGTGGCCGCCAAGGTGAGAAATCCGGCCAAGGTCGAAATCCTCCCTCTAACTCGAACCAGAAAAGGCGATCTTCATGCTATATTTGCGGATCTACCACTCACTTGCATCATGATTGCCGTGCTAGCAAAAAAGCTATTGATACCTACAAAAGACACAAGCAGTCCTTGGCTCAAGAAGTTAATTTTACTAGGGGAGATGACATTGGTGTTGAGCATTCCACCAATCTCACCATAGTAGATTTCAAAGCTAAGAAGCAAGCTGGTCCTGCGCACATGGATACTGCGGATTTTGATTAAACTCTTTTGATTAAATGTTTTTTCTCTGCTATTTTCTGTTTGGCACTTGTTTAACCACAGTTATTTTCAACTTTTCAGTCAATTTTTATGGAATTAGACATCCCTTGATGTATTTTTGAGTTGGCATTAATAAAATCTCTCTTTTACGTTTCACAATGTTCAGTTAATTGAGAATTTATTCCCTTAGGAATGGTTCAAATTACACAAAACTATAAGCTTCATTACATGGCAAATATACTAAATCCACATGTTTTCGTGGTCTTACAATTGGTTATGGCATAAAGAATGACAAAATATATGCAAAAATTACGAAAAAGGAGAAAAAACACTAAGGCAGCAAATTGCCGTGTTTTGGCACTGTCATAACGCCCCTGAGCGTCTCTGCCGTGCGCTATGCTGGCTGGGCAGCTGCTTGCGCCCCTAGAGGGCCCCTGCCACAGCCTGTCGAGCCCATGCCGGGAGCAGGCCTCGGCCGCACCCCTGCTCGTCGCCTTGCACTCCTACGCCCTTGACTGCGCCCCTTTGCGTTTCCGCTGTCAGCGTTGTAAGCGCACTTCCAATGCCTTTTTTGATGCTACTACCGAGCCTCTTGGCCGGCCAAATTGCTGTCACTTCATGAAATAAATTTTCATGCCGTGTAATTGCACTCATTTGGGATTCCAACTTGGTTCAATTTTCCAATTAACCCCTCTATGTTTCAGTAGAGTGTTCGCCTTGTCTTGATCCAAGACTAATTATTTTCACACCTTTATATAGATGTCTAGTGGCGAAATTGAGTGTATGGCTGACAGTGGGACTACCCACACTATTCTACGGAATAGGCTATTATTTACGGACTTTGTGCTTCACAAATCCTCAGTGACAACCATGATTAGTTCCTCACGTGTAATTCAAGGCAGAGGCAATGCGCAGTTCTTATTGCCAAATGACACAATGATACATGTCATTGACGAGCTTTACGTGCCTAAGGCTAATCGAACCTTGCTATCATTTAGGGACATTCGTGCCAACGGATTTCACCTGGAAACGTTCAATGAGAATGGACAAGAGTTTTTGTTTATCACCTCTAATAACTGCGGCCGTAAACGCATCTTAGAAAAGCTCATGAGTCAAACTAGCGGTTTGTATCTTACAACCATCAGGATCATCAAATCCTATGCTCCCACCAGGAAGAGGGGGAGACTAGTTGGTTCAACATATATTGTGCCTAGAAAAAAGCGTGAGAGTAAGGCACTAAATGATCCATTCATCATCAACACTATGAATCCTTCACATGAGATTGTCTCTGACTATAGCTATGTCCAAGAATCAATGTTAGCGTATCTAGGGGACGCCTCAGATCCAATGTTGATGTTGGAGAACAAAGAAATCTCACTAAAGTATACTGATGCGCACAGTATGATGGAAAGAACTTCCACGACTATTGATGATGTTTTTGCTTATTCCGTCGCTCAAGATATTATCGACGACTATGAGATTAAACCGCGCTCCATTGCAGAATGCCAACGTCGAGCAGATTGGCCGAAATGAAAGGATACAATCCAGGCTGAACTCGAGTCTCTAGCAAAAAGGCAAGTTTTCGGTCCGGTAGCGTCATGCCCACCGAATGTTAAGCCTGGTGGACATAAATGGGTCTTTGTTCGAAAGTGAAACGAGAAACATGAAGTCATGCGCTATAAAGCGCGATTCGTGACGCAAGAATTTTCTCAATGCCTTAGAATTGACTACGAGGAGACATATTCTCCGTTATGGACGTCATTACCTTTTGCTACTTAGTCAGTTTAGTAGTGTCCAAAAAACTAAGCATGCAGCTTATGGATGTGGTTACTGCATATCTCTATGGGGATCCTGATTCAGAGATATGTATGAAAGTGCCTGATGGACTTTCACTACCCAAGTCAAGTGACTTTAAGTCACAGAGTACCTTTGCAATTAACTTGCGACGTTCGCTATATGGATTGAAACAATCCAGACGAATGTGGTATAAACGTCTAAGTGACTACTTGATTGGGAAAAGATATAAAAATGATAATATTTGCCCATGCGTGTTCATTAATAGAACAAGTACCAGATTTGCTATAATAGCCGTCTATGTTGATGACATGAACATCATCGGTAATCTCAAAGAAATTGATGAGACCGTGACCTACTTGAAATCCGAGTTTGAGATGAAAGATCTTGGGAAAACTCGATTTTGCCTAGGCCTAGAGCTAGAGCAAACAGAGACTGGAATATTAATTCATTAGTCAGCTTATGTCCAAAAGATGCTAAGGCGATTTAATATGGATAAAGCTCACCCTTTTGGTACTCACATGGTCACGCGAAGTCTGGATATCAAAAAGGACTCATTCCGTCCTAAAGAGGATGATGAGGAAGTCCTTGGAGCAGAAATTCAGTACCTAAGCGCTATCGGAGCTCTATTATACTTGGCTCAATGCATAAGACCAGACATTGCATTCTCTGTAAACTTGTTGTTTTGGCCACGATCCTCAGCGTGTGGAGCAGAGGTGATTAGCGAACAAAGAGAATGAGGGAGTGTTGCGGGTGTGCCACCTCACGGACGAGGAAAGGGTTGTATGCGTGCTTGACTTCTTGAATCAGGCGAAAGGAGTTCCATGTGCCACCTCGCAGACGAGGAATTTACTAGCACAAGCGGTCGATACTCATGGCAGCGTGAGTAGAGCAACTATAGGGATGTTTCCAAGGAAACGGGGTAGAGTCCGGAGAACTCTGAAGAATTCTAGGCGACGGGGCGCTTAGAATCAGGGTTTCGAAGAGGCTTCAAAGGGTAACTGGTTGCAGTTGGTTTGTGTTTGTATTTGTTTGATTGATTGATTGTGTGTGTTGAGAGAGAGCTGTCGAGCTTCTTTATATAGGGGAGGAATCCTTGTTGCGAAAGACAATTAGAATCCCTGTTGGATTCTGCAACGTGAAGCATAAGGACATTATTCATCCCATGCAGACCAATCCGCCTGTGACATGTATCTAATTCACACAGTCCGCATAGGATAAGGTCTGGACTCCCGTGCGAAGCGAAATTAAGAGCAATCTTTATCCCGCGGGGAATCACAATCCATGTGGAAGACTAACTCGCGCGGACCGCGGACTCTGTAGCTCATTTCCACCTCGCGGGCTATTGCAGCTCGAGGGCCAACAGAAGGTTTTTTAATTGATAAGAGCCACATGGATTGGTCCAAAGCGTGTCAAAGACTGTAAAAAGTCATAAACGATCGCAAACATTCGTGCGGACTCCGCGTATGTCTATCTCGCGAACCAGTTCGCCAGCGCTTCCGCCTAGCCTAATGCCAAAGTTATTCCGCGCTAAGCATCCCGCGCGAAGCGCGCGAGCTCGCGTGATCACCACTCTGCGCGAAGTCATTTCGCGCGAACTGTATTTTTGTCTGAAAGCGCGCGAGATCCGTTAGTCCGCGCGGAGTCATTCCGCACGCGGACTTTGTGAACATCTCGCGTGGTCTTGCTGGCGGGCCATTATTTGTAAACTTTTAAGAACTTGGGCTTGCCGACCGACATAGACCAAGAACTTAATTAATATTCACATGGACAATTATTGTCTAGTAAAATATTAATTTGGGCGTAAACATTGCCCCCCAGCCTCGAAGTCATGAATCTCAAGAATGACTGAAGAGGGTTATGTTCATGATGCTCCAAAGCCACTGGATTGGTTCGGGTCATAACATGAGTGTGAGTAGAGAAACCTGTGAATAGGCCTTGACACCCTAGCCCCCAACAAAGCATTGCAGCGAAGTCGTTGTATAGCTCGCCTAGGCACCTTGGACTTGGACTTCAAATGCATTCGCCTGCTCTTCTGCTTTTCTCAGAAGACATAGTACATTGTAGCTCCCATGATATAATTTAACTAAAATGGCTCCTCGCGAATCTTGGCGATGGCGAGCCAACTTTTTAATAAGCATGGAATGACAATGGCCATATACTTCGCTGCCCCCCTTGCGCGGAACAAAGAGAAACAAACAAAAGTATCGGCGAACGGCCTAATAACGATGACTAACCAACTTCCATGCGCTTCGTTGTGAACCAGTGCGAAGCAACAAAGGAGTCGGCGAACAGGAGGTGAAAAATTTTTAGAGGCCAATGCACTTCGCGAGCTGTGTGCGTGGCAAATGGTCATGTACTTCGCTGCCCCCTAGCGCGAACCAAAGAGAAGGATCGGCATAGCGAACACTTTGGAAACTTGGAGGCCACAGGGATTGGCCTAAATAATGACTAAGACACTTGAAGAAGGTCTAAAGTCTGAAATAACTAGAACAACATATTCGTCCCAATGTGCCCCCCAGTTTTGATGTCTATTCGCCGATGCTTGAAAAGAATGAAGGACATCAAAAGTTTAGTATACCCCCCAGTGAGGAAAGCGGGCTACGAGGTCATGAAAACACATTGAAAAAGGCAACGTGCGAATCCGCGCGACTCCTGACCTGTCTGCATTCGAACTACTATAACTCTCTCCAGGAATGTCGGAACGATGAACCGTATAATCCTCTGGAAAGTAGACATCCAGGGCTTTCTATTGATGTAAGGCGCGCCAGCTAGTTCTTCCTAGATCAGTCCAGTTTAATCGGCAAAGTCAACTGTTCAGTAGTGGCTGTTGCAACTTTCAGCATTGCAACCTGTCTTGACTTCGCTGGCAGCAATCCAAGGCATATGGAATGCCTATAGACGTCAAGCCTCAGGGATAGGCTCCTAAGTAAAGTTCAAGCCTGATATAGGCAAGAACATTGTCCTGCATTTCAGCAAGACCAAGGATCTCTTTTTGTGTTTTTGGCTATTTGATTTTTTTTTGTATTTTTTTTTCCAATGCAAGAAAGAAAGAAACTGAAAGAAAATGGAAGTAAAAGCTGAATTGAAAGCTAGGAGCAATGAAGAAATCATAGCTTGAGTAGTGATCCCTCGTTAGGCCACGGGGGAGGCCACCAATGCTTCACTCCAAGTCTCGACGTCGTCATGCTTTCAACGTGAGACTGTTGTTGTTGCAAATTTCCAAATGTTGAGCAAAGTCGTCTCGCGTCAACAACTTGAAAACTTAGGCAAGGTATTTCGCAGGGTATGTCTCGTTGCCCCCCACGTATCCTTATATGTTGACCAAGCATGATCTTCAACTGCATCCTCGTGGATCGTATGCTGTTGAGATCTGCCTTGGCGCTGATTATCATGTCGTAATGCGTGGTTTTATTGGGAATAACCATGCATTGGTCAGGGAAGAGATTCGCTGGCGAAGCGGACTGAGTCATCTCGCTGGTGAACAAGAGATTGGCGAGATGAACCCTTAGGAGAAGCGGACTCCGCCAACTTTGTCGCCCCGCGTGTGCATGTTGAAAAGGAAACTCAAGAGGTGCTGGTCTATCTTCAGTTCGCTTGTCACAAATTGGTAGAGAAAGCAGGTGAGCTCCGCCTTGCCCCCCATGTGGCTGACCTGTGTCCACATATACATCTCGCATGGGACAGTTGGCGTCTTGGCTGTTGTGGTTCGCTATCACGCGAAGTTGTGGTTCGCCATCATCATTAGTGGGCGAACTGCTTTCTTCTTCTAAGGTGGACTTTTCTGTCCTACCTTCCAGTTCATTTTTCTGAGGCGCACCGTGCGAGATGAGATTATTATCCATAATCTCGCCGGCCTCAACCTCAGGCTTTTTGTCATTGATTGACAAAATAGTTTCTTCTTTGGATGTAGGTTCATCCAAAGGAGAGTCTTCATCACCAGATTGGCTGCTAGACAGTTCAATCTTTTCGGCAGAGACATGCCCATCGAAATCTTCATTGGGCGATTCAATCTTTTTGTCCTGGTTGGCTTGCAAAAAGGCTCTGTTTTGCTTGGACTGCTCGTTCAAGTTAGCAACGATTTGTTGAGTGGTGGAGACCCACTCAGTTAAGTCGGCTATACTCTGTTGAATGGCCAGACTTTGCTCAGTGCCACTTTGTTTGAGTTCTATAAACAATTGGAAGATTTGCTCCATAAGAGGAGCAGATTTTGTGTCTTGGGTCGGCTGAGAACCTACCATGGCGCGGAATCACAGGTTTTCCTGGTTTCTCTATGATGTTTCGCTTGTACTCCCTGGTCCCACCGGGTGTGCCAATGTTTTGGCCACGATCCTCAACGTGCGGAGTAGAGGTGATTAGCGAACAAAGAGAATGGGGGAGTGTTGCGGGAGTGCCACCTCGCGGACGAGGAAAAGGTTGTATGCGTGCTTGACTTCTTGAATCAGGCGAAAAGATTTCCAGGTGCCACCTCGCAGACGAGGAATTTACTAGCACAAGCGGTCAATACTCACAGCGGCGTGAGAAGAGCAACTATAGGGATGTTTCCAAGGAAACAGGGTAGAGTCCGGAGAATTCTGAAGAATTCTAGGTGGCGGGGCGCTTAGAATCAGGGTTTTGAAGAGGCTTCGAAGGGTAACTGGTTGCAGTTGGTTTGTGTTTGTATTTGTTTGATTGATTGATTGTGTTTGTTGAGAGAGAGCTGTCGAGCTTCTTTATATAGGGGAGGAATCCTTGTTGCGAAAGACAATCATAATCCCTGTTGGATTCTGCAACGTGAAGCATAAGGACACTATTCATCCCATGCAGACCAATCCGCATGTGACACGAATCCAATTCGCACAATTCGCATAGGATAAGGTCTGGACTCCCGTGCGAAGCGGAATTAAGAGCAATCATTATCTCGTGGGGAATCACAGTCCATGTGGAAGACTAACTCGCGCGGACCGCGGACTCTGTAGCTCATTTCCACCTCGCTGGCTATTGCAGCTCGGGGGCCAACAGAAGGCTTTTTAATTGATAAGGGCCACAGGGATTGGCCCAAAGCGTGTCAAAGACTGTAAAAAGTCAGAAACGATCGCAAGCATCCGCGAGGACTCCGCGTATGTCTACCTCGCGAACCAGTTCGCCAGCGCCTAGATGCATTCCGCCTCGCCTAACGCCAAAGTTATTCCGCGCAAATCATTCCGCGCGAAGAGCGCGAGCTAGTGTGATCACCACTCCGCGCGAAGTCATTTCGCGCAAACTGTATTTTTGTCCGAAAGCGCGCGAGATCCGTTAGTCCGCGCGGAGTCATTCCGCGCGCGGACTTTGTGAACATCCCGCGTGGTCTTGCTGGCGGGCCATTATTTGTAAACTTTTAAGAACTTGGGCTCGCCGGCCGACATAGACCAAGAACTTAATTAATATTCACATAGACAATTATTGTCCAGTAAAATATTAATTTGGGCGTAAACACTTGTTAGCTAGGTTTAGCTCTGCGTCTACATAACGTCATTGGACCGGTGTTAAACACATCTTCAGGTACTTGAAGGGTTCAATTGATTTGGGCTTGTTTTTCCCTTACAAAACTGAAGTGGAAGACATGAATGTCAATGTCCCTGTTGATGGCAACACTGCCGGCACATTGGCTGAGCCCTTAAGGGCTCCTGCCGTGCCTAGCAGTGCCTCAGCAGCACTAGGTAGTGCACAACGTGCCCCTGCCACAATCTGCCTCGGTCGACAGCATGCAGCTCGCCCTTGCCGAGCTTTCCGCGCTTCAGTGCGCCCCTGAGCGCTCTTGTCGATGCTGCAATGAAGCAGCCGCACCCTTGCGCGCGCAGCGCTGCAGCAGCGCCCCTGCGCGTCCTCGAGAGCTTCCAATGCTGCAAACGAGCAGATTTTGTTCTCCAACCAAAATCAAGCTTCTAAAGCTCCTTTTAGCTCAAAATTGACGCAATGCGGTATTGTCCCCTATTCTGAAACACCGAATAATGTGTTAGCCAGATTTGCTAATGCTAGGTATCTTTTTGATCCACACAAAGGATGTTCCCAAATTGGTTATGTGTTCACCATTGGGACTGGGAGATCTACCAAGCAAACCGTTGTTGCTACTTCCTCGAATCATTCAAAGATTATTGCACTACATGGAGCAGTCAAAGAAAGTGTTTAGCTTTGCTCTGTGGTAGCTCATACTCGAGAATCAAGTGGGTTGACATCTACCATTGATGCACCAACTTGTATCTATGAAGACAATGCGGCATGCATTGAACAAATGAAGTTGAGATTCATCAAGGGTCATAATACTAAGCATATCTCCCCTAAATTCTTCTACAATCAGCAACAACAACAATAACTTTTGAATATCCAAGTGAGTTCCGAGAATAATGTAGCAGATTTGTTCACCAAGTCTCTACCCAAATCTACTCTTGAGAAACATGTGCGAAGTATTGGTATGCGTCACTTATCTGAACTCCATAATTGATTTAATTATCAGGGGGAGTCTATGACACATGTTTTACATTCAAGTTGTAGTTTACGCGTTGTGCTCTTTTTCCCTTCGACAAAGTATTTTGTTTTTACCCAAGATGTTTTTGTTTTACTTGGTAAGGTTTTTACCGAGACAACGTTCATGTGCCATGTGATTCTTGTACGCGACACAAAAAGGAGTGTTGAAGGAATTTACATTCATATCCTTGATGATATGTGTTGACCGAATCTTCTCCTTATTAGATTAGAATATCTTTTAGATATCTATCCATGATTTACAAGAATTCTCTATGTAATGCCTATATAAAGACTAATCTATCAATAAATAAGTAGACATTTTTCTCTCTTATTCTCATACTCTATCCAAGAGCCAACTATTTAGCGAACGAATAAAATAAATGTCTCTCTCGTTATTGATTTCGTAACGCTCCATTTTTAGCGGAAATTAAACAAAGCCCGTTGAGTAGAAAATCGCAACGGTCGCCAGTTCACCACCAGAATCTTCCATTTGTTTTCTTTCTCCCAACAGATTTTCAAATCTTCTCTCACTCTCTCTCTCTGAAAACCCGGCCCTAATCCCAAGCAAAGCCGCCATGGCCGACGAGAAAGCTCAAACAGTGGCCGGAGAAGAAGAGCCGAAAATCCCAGTCTTGACAGTCCTCAAGAACGGAGTGATTCTCAAGAACATATTCATCGTGAACAAACCTCCGCCACCGCCACACTCTCAAGCAATCGCCTCCGAAGAAATCTTGATGGTGGGGCGCCACCCCGACTGCCACATCGTGCTGACTCACCCCAGCGTCAGCCGATTCCACCTCCAAATCCTCTCCAATCCTTCCTTTCACAAGCTCTCTCTCACCGATTTATCATCAGGTAAGTCTTTTCCTTTAGGGTTTTGGCTTTGAAATCGAACTCATCACAAGTCTAATTGCAGTGCACGGGACTTGGATCTCGGACAAGAGGGTTGAGCCAAGGTTCGAGTTGAGCTGAGGCAAGGCGACACGCTCAGGGTTGGTGCTTCTAGCAGGCTCTATAGGCTTCACTGGATCCCACTCAGCCACGCCTATCAAGACTCAATCAGGGTCTGTGTTCGTTTCTATTTTGGGATGCAGCTAAGGTGTTTGTTGAAATGTTCATCACCTATATGTCTTGCAGGTTCTGAATTGTTCTGCAATGGACTCTTTGTTCTCTGATGAGCCTCAAGGAGGAGATCAGAGTGAAGCAAGTGTTGACAACTCATCAAAACATAATTCCCAAATGTACGAGACTCCTGAAATACACCAGGTAAACAGTTATTTTTCTCATCTGTTTAGGTATAAACATAGATTGTAACGTGTTTGTTGAAATGATTTCATGGATTTTCTTTCGCCTTTGTATGTGTAATGTGTTACAGGTTGTGAATATGTTGCCGATTGAAAACGCCGAATTTGAATCTACTGAATCCATTTCTGAGGTTACAGAATCTCTAGTCTGTGATGATAATTTGGGATTTATTGGGAGGACGGAGATCCCATCAGCTTCTCCAATGCTTGAAGAAGAAGACCTATGTGAACATGGTGGCCAGAACTCATCTAAAGTTGTTGGCCAAGAGAACGAATTGTCAACCTTCTGGGCCTTTGGAACTGAATCGGTGAACCTGTTTTATCCTCACTCTACTTCTAATTCAGAGGAACACCAGTACCTGCAACTTAACTGTGTCACAGGAGGTTCTGAACTAGATAAGATCCCAGAGAGTTCTTCTTCTCATGAAAAAGGAGAAGCTTCTCCTATTGTTCAAGTGTTGGAAAAAGATCAGGGACAGAGTGATATATCTGCTCTTCTTTCAGCTGGACCTTTTGTGAGAGAGAATTCATCCTTGCTGGAGACCAAATATCAACAAGTCGAAGAAGATAGCATGAGCCTCGAAACAAATTTAGACGTGCTGGTTAATCTGGATGGCAAAAGCTCTACAACTAAAGACCATGGACAGACTGATCAATTGTGTCTATCTTCTGAACCTCTTCAATATTTTGATGAGAAGGAAGAGGATGCCTGTCCTGCTGCACAAATATCTGGGAGAACTGACGGTCAGAGCTCTTTGAGCAAAGACCATGGACAGACTGATACTGACTTCTGTCTTTCATATGGACCTTCTGTGATGGAGAACTCATCTTTGCTGGTTGGGGAAGTCCTTGGGGAGATCAACAATCAACCAGATGACAAGGAAAACACAGCACATAAACCAACCTTGCTGGTTAATCTGGATCCTGAGAATACTAATGAAATCAGATGTTTTGTTGATGAAAGATGTGCCGAAACTGAAGAGAGAAGTGTGTCACCCAAAAACCACCATGAAGAGAGGGATATCAAGACCATCTCCTCTGTGCCTCCTGTCGAAGATTCTACCGACTCATTTTCACCAGATGGAGTTCTCTCAGAGATAATAGATGACAAAGAGAATCAGACTCTGCTATCTATCTGCATTGTAGGAGGACAGCCTGAATCAGAATTCTGTAAAAGCCCTCCCCTGACATCCGAAGATAAGTTAATCTTTGGAGAAAACATTTGGGCAAGAAGAGGTAAACCTGCTTGTGCTGTTCGTATTCAAACAGAGAGCAGTAGAGAAAGATCAACTGTGGAGGCAGGAATTGAGAAGAATTTTTATCTGGAGGTGGAAATCTTTACTCCAGACAAGGAGAATCTAACACCAAATACCCTTCGTCTGAGGTCTTTGAAAAAGAAGAATGAGGTAGAAGTTAAGCTTGATGATACTCAAGAGGAGCAGGAAATCTTTACTCCTGACAAGGAAAACTTTACACCAAATACTCTTCAACTGAGGTCCTTGAGGAAGAAGGGTAAGCTAGAATTAACCAATTCCAAATCCCACATATCGTCTGTGTCGAAGCAAAATTTTATTTCCAATATCCCTAAAGAAGATCTACTGGTGTGCCCAGGAAAAGATAACCAGAAACTGAAGGATCTCCAAGGAAGACAATCAGTAGATACTATTGCCAGCAATCAATCAATGCTGGAAAAAGAGTTGATGCTAACAAAATTAGGCACGGAAAGGATGCCATTCCAATCATTAAAAACTTCTGCAGTCAAGAACAGCAGTTCAGAAGCTTCAGTCTCTGATGTAGCTACTAAAAGCAGCACATCTCTCACTTGTAGTCGAACAAAGGAGCAGGTCAAGAATCCACTCTCTGTAAGTTGATCAACACTAAATGTTAAACTTGTTTCAACAATTTATTCCTATGGTGCAAACTAGCTTTATCAAGTATGAACTTATTACTCAAAATTTGATTTTCAGAATAAATTTATTGGAGAAGGAAAGAAGGGTTGGACTATGGCTGCAGACACTAATACTCTGCTTAACAAGGAATCAAGGAAAGCATTGCAACTTCTACAAGGTCTTAAGGGGACTCATTTGATCATTCCAAGAATGGGTAATGAAATTTTGAGTGGTCCACATATATCATTGACATTGCCTGAATATGATATTGTTGTACAACTGATACTAATAATTGCAATTGCTTTTATCTCAATCAGTTATACGGGAACTGGATTGCTTGAAACAGCATGGCAGCCTGTTTACAAAGAAAACAGAGGCTTGTTTGGTTCTGGAATGGATTGAAGAGTGTATGGTAAAAACAAATTGGTGGATCCATGTCCAGAGCTCACTGGAAGATGAAAGGCTGATGGCTCCAACCCCTCCTGCTTCTCCGCAGTCTCTATTTAGTGAGAACAGTTGGGAACTTACTTCTGGAACAACAAGCTCGTTTCCCTTCCTCAGACGTTGGAGCTCTATGCAACTCGTTTCACCAGCAGCAGAAGATCATATACTTGATTGTGCTCTTTCTCGTAGGAAGAGGAGCAATGAACAATTTGTCCTTCTAAGTAATGATATCACCCTGAAGATCAAAGCCATGGCAGAGGTAATACTGCACCTCTATCAATTATCCTTGTGTCACATAATCCAGGCTCTAAACATGTCTGTATGTTTCATCTCAGGGTTTGATTTGTGAGACAGCTCAGGAGTTCCATGAGAGTCTAGTGACCCCATCTTCGGAGAGGTTTATGTGGGCTGGTAGCTGTCCCCGTGGGCTTACTTGGTCCTACTTAAATGATGTACTTTTGGCTGGGAAGTATGATCACTGCCAACTGAAGAAAACATCAAAGAAAACATCAAAAGGTCTGAAGCTCATTTTGCTCCACAATTCTCATTATGGGCAGATCCATTAGATCAGCTAAAACTCTTTAGCCTGTACTGCAATAGGTCGACTGCTTTGCGGATTTATCGTTTGCTTCTATCAATCACTTGACAATGCAATTGATATGAGCCTGAATTTCTGGACAAAAAGTTATATGATATGATATCTTCTACATTCTAATAGATATGATGCAATTTATGTTTGAAGCTTGGATAAAAAGTAAAAGGCACAAAATGCAATCTGTGCATAGAATAAGATTTGTTGTCTTACATTTTCAAATTACAGCAGTTGAATGACAACAATGGTGCAACAGATGATACAAAAGTGAGCTCTGATGGCGTTCGATTACTTGGATTATAAACTCTTAAGCAGGAGCATTCACCCTAGGCCTGGAGATTCATTTACCTTTTTTTTTTGGTGGTTTCAATTAATATTTTCATGTCCTTTTTATTTTTCATTTCTGTTAATCCTATGTGTAATATAAAGTTCCTATTTTCCATTCCAAAGCATTCATCAAACAAACAAACTGTTGTCTCTTCAAGAAGACAGCAAGATTGGCGAAGCTTCACTGGAGTACTGCCGTCATTTTGGTCCGACTATTCTTACGGCGGTGGCCTTGTGTTCCGATCCTTGCATCCATAATTAAAGGAAAAGTAGATGGAAAGCAAGTGCCATTTTGGTAGTGCAGAGAATTAAAGGAAATCAAGGAAATCACTTATTCAAGTTTAAGAAATCACATAATACATAGGGATCACCTAAACTTACAATTGTTACAGAAAATGATACTCCTGGTCCAAGTAGTCTTCAGTGTCACTCGACCTGTTTGGAATTTGACTCGCCTCCAGTTTTGTGAGTGTAATTACAGGACCCTGGCATGAGAAAAGAGAATGAACTCTCTGAATCTTCAAATGGGGGTCGAGGGAACTCATGAAATCCATCAAAATTACATGTGTCAAAATTCAATGGTGAGAAATAACTAGTAGGATCGTCGACACTTTCTTTCACATCCATAATATTCTGAACCAAACCACCGGCACTTGGAAGAGTGCAACCAAAATTGAAATTGATGCTACCAACTCTGTTTGGTGCTTCACTACCTTCCCCATGTTCAGATGCCCCAACAGCAGTTTTTGTTTCATCGAGGGGAATGGCAGGAGTGTGACCTTGGAACAGGGCAATATGGCCAAAAAGCTTGTCTTTCCTGGAGAAGGTTGTGCCACAAGAACAAAGCCACTTGTCCTTACCACAGTGCTTCTCATGAGTCTTGAGATCTGCAATAACAGAGAACTTCTTGGTGTTGCATCTGCTGCAAGTGTAACTTTTGTCACAATGGGTTCTCTTGTAGTGATTTTTGACACATAAAATGGTCTTCAAAGGCTGAAACTTCTTGTGATCCTTGTTCCGCTTGCAACCAGCATAAGGGCATGAATACCTTTTGATGAGTGTTGGTTCAGAACTAGAATCTTTGTTGGGCTTTGCAAGTGCAGCCGGGGTTTTGTACTCGTCTCCATGACCTCTCATGTGCATCCTTAAGTTTGCATCCCTCTTGAATCCCTTTCCGCATATAGCACAGAAATGAGTATGTGGTGCAAGGATTTCTTCTTTCTCTAGCTGTAAGATTTCGTAAGTACCAGGTGGAAGGTTCTCCCCTTCATCAGCATCCTCTTCATCTTTTGATTCATGTTCTTCAATGTGGTAGTTTAGCTCAGTCCCATAGTTACCGATCGGGTCAGTTTGGTTGGGCTGCTCAGGTAACTTGCTTCCGCAATTCATTTGCAACTTAACAGAAGCTTCAGTTCCTGCTCCAGAAGAAACAAATGAACCACCAAGCTGCCCAAACTGTCCCGCAGATGCTGATGTGCTGGAAAGGGTTTGCTTGACGGATGGAAGAAGACTACCTGCCGTAGAGATCAATTGAGCTATGATTGAAGTAAGATCAGCAGTAATGAGCTGCTGTTGTTGAGCCACCAGCTCATCAGGTCGTCCTAGAACTTGTCCTCTCCGGCCAACAATCAAATGCACTAAATCTTGGAGCTGATGGATCTTTTGTTCCAGGAAGGAAAGATTGGTCAACATTGTACTCGGATCCCAATCTTGAATCTTACTGGCGTGAAATATCTCATTCATCTGAACATCTTCCCCATCTGCAATTGTTTTCTCATTGTTGGAGTTGTGAGGAAGTGAAGTTTGATCCTCAGATGGCTGGCTGAGTTTCTGGAAGGATGGTTCAATCCTAATGCCATAATCTAAAATGGAGGGATCTTCCCACTTGTTTTGATGCTGGGGTGCACTGAAATTGGCAAACTTTGGCCGATCTGAGCAAGTCTTATTTCTTAAATCCTTTGCCCAGGTGTCTGCACAAACCTTATCTTTATGATCCATTTGTCAACTTTGCTTGCTTAACCTGAGGTGGGATGATAGAAAATTCAATCACAGTTCATTGCAAATAAAAAGTAATTGAACTAGTTTGTATTCAGTAAATTGGCCAAAGAAAAAACAAAAAAGCAGAGTATTCAGTAGACTATCAAAAAATTGAGCTGGTTATATCTAAAGGAAAATCTGATAAAAAATTACAGATCAATTCAAAGAAGATCCCTAAAATCTGAGTTCAGTATGGCTAGCATACAGATAATTTTCTTTTTTCATCTTTGTATATGGCATAAAAGCTGGAATCTTTTTCAGTATGACCTAAGTAGGTAAAATCAGTCATTTCCTCTCCAAAAATCATGTAGGAAGGAACCCAAAATCCCACAAAAAATATCAAGTCCTAATTGGCAAATCAGAATCAATACGAGTGTAACAGGATGAAATAGCATAAGATTCTAGCAAATACAAAAAGCTAAATATACAAACCCACCATATAATCAATCAGAGAAGCTGGAGCAGCTAACAGAAAGAAGTTTAAGAAGCCTAGAATAAGAGAAACTGACCAGATTGGAGATGGGGGGGGGGGGGGGGGGGGGGGTGGTCTGGTGTTACAGACTCATACTTGAAAAGCCAAAATGGAGGAGAGGGGAGAAAATGGTGTTGCAATCTCTGTTCCCGTCAACCCAGTCAATCGAACCGTCCATTTGTCGCGTCTGATCTGATTGATCAAGTTCAATTAGTGAAAATTATGACTTTTGGTATATACATATTGACTGAACGAGCCGGTGGCGGTCTTACTTGGTGGATCAGGTCATCCTTGATTGTCCTTGATTTTTCAGTCAATATCCAAAGGTCCTAAACATGACACCTCAGCAAAACTCCCCTAAAACTCATTCGTCTTGGCTTCTTCATCCCTCGTATTTCTGGAAGAGGCCTCAATTCCCAGATATCCAAACGACAACCTCACCAGCAACAGGGGATAGGAATGTACAATTTCAGCCAAACCCACCGACAAAAATTTGAAAATCTATGGGTTTAATTGGACATATTGGTGGGATTTATAATATTAAGAAGATTCACAGCAATAGTTAAACTACTCTATGGGTTGTTTTGGTCTGCCAAATTGAATCTTTATCATCTATGTATCTTCATCATGTCTTATCATTGCAGTTTGCTTCTTCTAGATTAAGATGGGATTAATCAACAATTCTAACCAAAAAAATAAAGTCAACAGTATCAGTTGTTAGATACTTAGATAACCGGATTTTAGTGTAGCAACATTAAATCATTATTTCATTTGCGGAGGGCACGTATTCGAAATCCATAGAGGAAAAATATTTAGAGAACATATATGATCAGATCGGGGAAAGCCATCTTTTATGGCAGTAGTGGTAAAAAAAAATTCAGCAATCACGCAAGAAAAAAGAAATGCAAAAAAAAAAAAATAGAAAAAAAGAGGGGAGAAGAAAAGATCAAAAGATGAAAAGAAAACAAAAGAACTAGATTCAATAGCATGACTTCGGATAAAATTACATGTCTTAGTGGTTATCGAGGGTAACATTGAGTTCGTAATTGTATTTCTCTGAGAAACAAAGTCAACAAGAAAGATCAGGGGTCGTTCAGTATTGTTCTGTAATACTATTTTTTGTTTTATGAAAACAAAAATAGACATGATAGGCGTTCGGCGCTTAAAACTTCGAAAACTCTAGAACCACTTTTAGGAATATGACTCCGACACTATATATAAATTTAAGAAATGTCTTTTTAGAGTTTTCATTGTTTTCAGAGAACGGTCGCTCTCTCATCTCTTCAGAGTTCATACCTTCAAGACTTTCTTCTTCTTTCTCGATAACTTCTAGATGACCATAGATCTCATCTCTTTTATCTGTTGGATTTTCAATTTACTGCAAAACACTTCTTCAAGCCAATACTTATCAAAGCCTCACCTTTTCTGAACAAAAAACTGTTGAAGGAAGATGAGGAAGGATTGATCAAAGTTCTTATTTCACTACTACACAAAAAGTTTCAATGACATTTGAAAAACGTCATGATAGGGCTTTAATGACGTTTTTCAACCGTCATTTACTTTGCCGTTTTTATCGGAGTCATGGTTTCCTGGTCCTATCAACGACGTTTCAAAAACGTCATGAAAAAGTCTTTGATGACGTCTATAAAATGTCGTTGAATTTATTTCAATGACAATACCCAAACGTTTATGAGAGATTTGTCCATGACAATTTTCAAATGTCATAGAATTATATTCATAACATTTGTAAAACATCATTAATTAATTTTCATATTTTAAAAAAAAAATTGATTTCTAATTAAATATCTCTTTGTTTTCATATCACAATGGAGACAATATACTACTAGTTTCATTAAGATATCTACTCTTAGTTCTACTCATCAAAGTGAGTATCCAAGTTACATTACAAAACAAAATTAACAATGCAGCAAAAACGTAATATGCATTTAACACAAAACAAGTACAAAGAACCCAAAAGAAACCAGCTTAAAGTGTTACTGCAGCTGCTTGCCTTGTGAAAGCACACAAGGGGTATTCTAAAATCAATAATGTTCTCAGAGTTGCAGCATAAAATAATAGAGATATAGGCAATACTAGTATATGGATCTTCAATGTAAAAGGGTGAAATGATAAAATATCTAAACTTAAATTCAAAACTCAAGCAATACCCAGTAGTAAATATTAGCCAAGGAATAAGCCCATGAAGTTTTATTAGTAAACTTGGGTTTCTATCTTACAGTGTACTCACATGATTGAAATCTAAAATTTATTTTTCTTAATAATCTATGTTTTCTCAATCCTCTCTTTAAGCAACGGTTTTAGGCATGTTTAACTTATATAAGAAAAGACCCAGAATACTATTGGTTTATGTTCATGCTTGCCCTCTAAGATGCCCAGCAACCTGATGATATGAAAGCCTAAAACGGAAGGTCTACTCAGAGAAGAAAATGCAAAGATTCATTGGATACACATTCAAGTAGACATAATTTCATCATTCACAAGCCTTCTAAACACATAAAGAACATGCTTAGTTATATTTGTTTGAGATAAAAAGAAAATTTGTTGTTGTACTTTTATCATGTTCACATAAACATATAAACTACCTGGTTGAAGACTCTGAATGTTGATAATTATTGATAATCTCATTCAGCAAATCCATTCTCCAATATCTCATTGTCGCCCATATTTCCTGCAAAAGAAGTAAGGATGTGTCTATTGCCACCCTACAAACCACTTTACTCATGACACGACACACCCCGAATTTCACCCTGAAACCCGGAGTAAGTCGTGCGGGGACCACCTCCAAGGAAAATTTACTGAAAAGATTGAGAAAATCTCCTTGCAGATGGACATCCCTAACTCGAAAATTCCAAATTTCACTCTTAATTCAACACTTCCAAACATCACATAATTATCCTTCAGAAATTCTACACATAATATACAATAATCTCAAAGTATTCAGAGCTACTAAACACTAGCGGAAGCAAGAAAACACGAGTAGGTTGAACAGGTAACCTACTGACGAAAACTGGCAGAAATGCGGGTGACTATGCCTCGTCTCCTACTAGATCCAACCCGAACTCTGCAGACTGGGCAATTTAAAACGAAGGGCCCAAGGGAAAACATTTAATAATGTTAGAGTGAGTGGACAAAAATAAAATAAGAAATAAAATATTTATGTTTCCCCAAATTAATTTCTAAGGAAAAATCGAATGCATGCCGCAAGCGATAAAACTTTTATCTGATAAAATATCGAGCCTCTCAGACTCTATAATATATGTATGTATTTACACTCGTCCATACTCCCTATATAAATTCATGGGCCTATATAGGGCTACTACGCTCGCGTCCAACGCTCACGTCACGCCTTAATGCGGTGTTACACTACGCCATCAAGGTGGACAGACGGGTGTATAAATATGTGTCCATACCCCCTATATGAATTAAACACTCAAATAGGGCTACTACGCTTACGTCCAACGCTCACGTCACACCATAATGCGGCTATATGCTGCGTCATTAAGGTGGACAGACACATATGGCTAGCTAGCATTTTTTATACATACTCTCTCATAAATACATATTTATATCCACCGAAAATCTCATTTTCGGTATCTCTCCAAGAGAAATAAAAGCGTCAAAATTAATTGACGTCAAAACTCCAACAAAAGGAAATGTTTAATCATGAACCATAGCATGCATATTATTTCAAATAAAAGTCCACTCACAAATTAGGCCTAAGCCTGATGTCGATCTGGGGCCTCGTCTGCTCGAGCCTCCTCACGTCCTGATCCAAATATAATATTAATTTCCCAACCAATAATCCAATATTTAATCAAAATAGGCAAAATTACCCGAGAGCCATAAATACGCTCATCATTGCCTAACTTCGATATTTTTAAATCGGAACGATCTGAACTTAAATATCATACTCATCAGTAGTAAATACAACCTCCCCAAAATACGACTTAAATCCTACAGCCAGATTCTATATTAATTAACCGCCAAAAATACTAAACTTCGGAAAATCACAAACCTATCCAAATCTCATCCAAAAATTCCATAAATCACACCAATATACTCCTCTTAATATTCCACATTTAAAACCCTAAAAATCTCCTAACCGGCGGCGGCCGGAGGCCAATTCCGGCGACCTCCAAAACCTATGAAATTTTGACAGAATAATCTCCTCATCATGCTCTACAACTTTCATGACCAACACATCACCCAATTCCAAGCCTAACTAGGCTAATCGAACGAAAACAACTTAAAAGCCCTAGAAATTTCAACTCCACATTTCTCCTTACCTAGCTCAAGAGGCAGTGAGCTGATTGGAGGGGTTGCTGCACGGGAGGAGGGCTACAAAACCGTACCAAGCTTGCCCGGATTGGTGGCCGGAGGAGGGATTTCCGGCGAAATGCTTCCCGGCGTTTCCGGCGGGTTAGAGGCTCAAGGGCTAGGCCGGGGAGGGAGAGGAGGAGATGGGGGTCCGAACTGGGGTGGAGCGGCGGCCGGTGGCTGGCTGGACGGCGACAGCTGGCGACTGGACGATCCGGCAGTGGGAGGAAGAAAACTCGGGGGAGGGAAGGAGAAAACGGGAGAGAGGGAGAAGAGAAAAAGAGGGAGATGGGTTTGGGCCTCTCCAAACCGGTCCAATTCATATATCAACCCACTCCAAAATAAAACACCCCGAAAAAATAATACTCGAATAAAAATTACCTTTTACTAGCTAAAATTTACTATTTTTACCGTCGTCATAATTTCCTCATACGAATAATCCTCCGCACATAATCGTCCCCGAAAACACCTCTAGGGACCAATTAAACTATTAACTCAATGACGGAGACGGTAAAATTCTTATTATAATCACGCTAGTAAATAAGGTAAAAATATAAGGGTCGGGATGTGACAATTCTCCCCTCCTTATAAAAATTTCGTCCTCGAAATTAACATACCTGTCATCCGAAGAGATAGGGATACTGCTGCATCATTTGCTCCTCTGATTCTCAAGTAGCTTCTTCTACTTGATGACTTCTAAAGCACCTTGACAAGCGGGATTGTCTTGTTCCTAAACACTTGCTCATTTCGGTCGAGAATCTGAACCGGTTCCTCTTCATAGTTCAAATCTCTCGTCAAACTGATCGGCTGCTCTTGCAGCACATGAGAAGGATCGGCAATATACTTGCGAAGCATGGATACATAAAACACATTATGTATCCTAGCTAACTCTGGAGGCAAGGCTAATCGATAAGCAAGTGAGCCAACTCGCTCTGTAATCTCATAAGGGCCAATATACCTCGGGCTAAGCTTCCCACGCTTCCCGAAGCGCACAACCCCTTTCCAAGGAGATAATTTCAGGAACACCCAATCCCCCACTTGAAATTCAAGATCTCTCCTACGGACATCCGCATAACTCTTCTGTCTACTCTGAGCAGTCTTGAGTCTATCTCTAACCACTTTAATCTTCTCATTCGTAACATGGATTAACTCTGGGCCACAAAGCTCTTTTTCTCCTACTTCATTCTAACACAAAGGCGTGCGACACTGCCTCCCATAAAGAGCCTCAAAGGGAGCCATACCAATGCTAGAATGATAGCTATTATTACAAATTCCATCAAAGATAGGTTTTTATCCCAACTCCCTCTGAACTGCATGGCACAAGCCCTCAACATATCCTCCAAAGTCTGAATAGTCCTCTCGGACTGCCCATCAGTCTGAGGGTGAAAAGCAGTACTGAAGAGTAATTGGGTACCTAAAGCTGCCTGAAGAGCTTCCCAGAATTTAGAAGCAAATCGAGGATCCCGATCTGACACTATTGATTCAGGAACACCGTGAGGCCTCACAATTTCATTCACATAAAGCTCTGCCAATTTATCCAATTTATACTTCTTTCCCACTGGCAAGAAATGTGCAGACTTGGTGAGTCTATCTACAATCACCCAAATACCGACATGCCCTTCACGGGTACGAGGTAAACTAAAACCAAAATCCATGGTGATGTGGTCCCACTTCCACACTGGAATAGGCAATGGCTCAAGCAACCCAGAAGGCTTCTGCCTTTCAGCCTTGACTTGCTGACAAATCAGACATCTACTCACATAAGCTGCAATTTCCCTCTTCATGTTTGGCCACCAATAATAATCCTTCAAAATCCGATACATTTTTGTGCTACCCAGATGAGCAGCATATGCAGAGCTATGAGCTTCCTCCATAATCTCACTCTTCAACTCTTCATTTCTTTTTAGAACACATAGCCGGTTCTTAAACAATAGAGTCCCATCTCTTCTAACTGAAAAAAAAAATCGGCTGCGGCTCCATTCGATGCTCTTTCCATCAATCGAACTAAGGAAGGATCATTATACTGTGCTTCCCGCACTCTATCAACCAAAACTGGCCTCACATGAAAACTGGCTATCAAAGCACCAACCTCATCCACTGATAAATCCACTCCTGTAGCTCGCAACTCACAAAAAAGCGGAACACAAACCATCTTTATATGAGATAAAGATATGGAGGGATTTCGACTAAGAGCATCAGCTACCACATTAGCTTTTCCAGGATGATACTCAATAGTGCAATCATAATCATTGATTAACTCCATCCACCTTCTCTGTCTCATATTAAGTTCTCTTTGAGTGAACACGTACCGAAGACTCTTGTGATCGGTAAATATCTGACACTTGGCTCCATAAAGATAGTGTCTCAACAACTTGAGAGCAAAAACTACCGTTGCAAGCTCCAGATCATGAGTAGGATAATTCCCCTCATGCGGCTTCAATTGCCTAGAAGCGTAGGCAATAACTCGATCATGCTGCATCAAAACTCCACCTAGACCCCGTCTAGAAGCATCACAATAGACCACATATTCTCCACTATCATCCGGAAGTGCCAAAACAGGAGCACTTGTCAAGCAATTCTTCAATTCTTGAAAGCTTTACTCGCACTGATCTGACCATTCAAACTTAACCCCTTTCCTGGTCAACATTATGAGAGGAGCAGCAATCTTTGAAAAATCTTTTACAAAGCGCCGATAATAACCTGCTAATCCCAAGAAACTACGAATCTCCGTCACAGTGGTGGGTCTTCTCCAATTCGACACTGCTTCCATCTTTTGGGGATCCACACTAAATCCTTTTGCCGAAATTACATGACCCAAAAACCCCACTTTATCTAGCCAAAACTCACACTTGCGAAACTTAGCAAATAACTGCGACTTTTCCAAGGTCTGCAATATTATTCGTAGATGTTTGGCATGCTCCTTCTCACTTCTTGAGTAAACCAATATGTCATCTATGAATACGATCACGAAACGATCAAGGTATGGACTAAACACCCTATTCATGAGATCCATGAACGTCGCGGGTGCATTAGTAAGTCCAAAAGGCATCACCACAAACTCATAATGACCATATCGTGACCAAAAAGCAGTCTTGGCTATGTCCCCCTCTCGGATCCGCAACTGATGATAACCCGATCTCAAATCCATCTTAGAGAAAACAGAGGCACCCCTCAAATGATCAAATAAATCATCGATCCGAGGCAACGGATATTTATTCTTCACTGTGACCTGATTCAACTTCCTATAATCAATGCATAGTCTCATGGTGTCATCTTTCTTCTTAACAAACAACACCGAAGCACCCCATGGAGACATGCTAGGCCAAATAAAACCCTTATCTACCAACTCCTGCAATTGAGTCTTCAACTCTTTCAATTCTGCTGGAGCCATTCTGTAAGGCGCCTGAGAGATCGGCATAGTTCCGGGAAGTAATTATATAGAGAAGTCTATCTCCCTTGCAGGAGGCAAACCAGGCAACTCCTCAGGAAAAACATCCGGAAATTCTCTTACTACAGGAATATCTTCTAATCCCACAACTCTCATACTTGTATCCACCACATGAGCTAAAAATGCCTGACAGCCTTTACTCAACAATTTCCTTGCAGCAACAGCGGAAATTATGCAACTAAAAATAACATCTCTTTCCTCTTGGAAAGCAACCTCAAAACCATCTGGACTTCGAAGCACCACTACTTTTTGAAAACAATCTACCATAGCTCTATATGCTTCCAAAAAGTCCATTCCCAAGATCACATCAAACTCCACTATATCTAAGGGAATTAAATCAGCCTCGAAATTAATTCCTTCCACTAAAACTTCACAACCACCAAAAACCCAATTTATTCTCATCACCTCACCGGAGGGTAGAGACACATGCCACTCGCCTGGAAGAGACGATGATGGCACATTGACATGGAGGGCGAATCGACTAGACATGAATGAATGCGTGGCTCCGGGATCAATTAAAGTAAAAGCAGGCTGACCAAAAATTAATAACGTACCAATGACGACATCTGGAGAAGTACGACCCTCCTGCTGGGTCATAGCATGCAGTCTAGCGCGAGTCATGGGACGTCCACGCTGACCACTTCCCCGCTGAGAGCCACCCCTGACCGAAGCACTGCCATGGGCACCACTACTAGAGCCTCCAGCTGAAGACTGTCCAACAGGCTGAGTAGGGGTGGGGGTGGTCCTCTGAGCCAACAATGGGCAATCTCTCTTGAAGTGGTCTTGACCACCACACTCAAAGCACCCAGAAAACTGCTGCTGCTGCCCATATGAAAAAGTCTGGCTACCAGATGACCCACCATGGAAACTGCCACCCGAACCATACTGCCCAGACTGTTGCCTACCCAACTGACTCCTAACAGGTCTCCTGTGACGTCCCCTAACCCTGAACCGAGAATTAAAACCTGATCCCCCACTACTGCCACTACCAGCTGATGAACCTGAAGCGGATGATGAAGCAGCTTTCTTGGATGGACCCTGACTGAGACCACCTAAATCTCGTGGCCGAGCACTATAAATCCCCATAGACTCAATGGCCATGGCTGCATGAACAGCATCAGAGAAAGTCGGGTAATAAACACCCGTCATCTTATTTGCAAACACTCCACCAAGAGCCCCAATGAACATCTCCATCCTGGTCCTCTCATCAGGAACCAGATATGACACATGATAGCTCAGAGAAGTGAATCTCTCCTGGAACTCTATAACACCCTCATCATCCCTTTTCTTCATATTCAGGAAATCTGACTGAATTCTGCTGCGGTGGGCAGGACTGAAATACTGCCCCAAGAAAAGCGTCTTAAACTGCTCCCACGACATATTCAGAGCATCCTCAACATTCCTGCTAGCGAGCGACCACCAATGATGTGCTGAATCATCCAGGAAAGTCACTGCCATCTTCACCTTCCTTTCTTCTGGCAAATCTGAGCTCGCAAAAGCCTTTTCCCTTTTGTCCACCCAAGTATAAGCATCAAGGGGTCCATTGGCACCCTTGAACTCTCTTGCTTCAGCCTCATAAACTTCTCTCCTTTTCACCGTATGAGGTTGTGGAGCTCGATCCATGACATCCCTTAGCATATTCTCAATATCATCAACCAGTCCCCTGACCTCATTACCCTCATCGGCATTGGTCGAAGTAGCCACACGGGGTTGTCGTGGGCGACTAGGAGGCATAGTACCTGAGGAAGAAGAAATTTAGTAGTCCATAAACAAGACAAACACAACAATCACATATACCCAATAACACATAGCATCAAAAGCAAAAAATTCCAATGAATCCGCCGCGGTCGGATCATCATTCTATAGACACTACGTGCTACTTAGGCAAATATGATAGTGACAAGGAAGTAGGAAAAGGAAACCTATAGCTCTGATACCAACTGACACGACCCACCCCGAATTTCACCCTGAAACCCGGAGTAAGTCGTGCGGGGACCACCTCCAAGGAAAATTTACTTAAAAGATTGAGAAAATCTCCCTTGCAGATGGACAACCTTAACTCGAAAATTCCAAATTTCACTCTTAATTCAACACTTCCAAACATCACATAATTATCCTTCAGAAATTCTACACATAATATACAATAATCCCAAAGTATTCAGAGCTACTAAACACTAGCGGAAGCAAGAAAACACGAGTAGGTTGAACAGGTAACCTACTGACGAAAACTGGCAGAAATGCGGGTGACTATGCCTCGTCTCCTACTAGATCCAACCCGAACTCTGCAGACTGGGCAATTTAAAACGAAGGGCCCAGGGGAAAACATTTAATAACGTTAGAGTGAGTGGACAAAAATAAAATAAGAAATAAAATATTTATGTTTCCCCAAATTAATTTCTAAGGAAAAATCGAATGCACGCCGCAAGCGATAAAACTTTTATCTCATAAAATATCGAGCCTCTCAGACTCTATAATATACGTATGTATTTACACTCGTCCATACTCCCTATATAAATTCATGGGTCTATATAGGGCTACTACGCTCGCGTCCAACGCTCACGTCACGCCTTAATGCGGTGTTACACTACGCCATCAAAGTGGACAGACGAGTGTATAAATATGTGTCCATACCCCCTATATGAATTAAACACTCAAATAGGGCTACTACGCTTACGTCCAACGCTCACGTCACACCATAATGCGGCTATATGCTGCGTCATTAAGGTGGACAGACACATATGGCTAGCTAGCATTTTCTATACATACTCTCTCATAAATACATATTTATATCCACCGAAAATCCCATTTTCGGTATCTCTCCAAGAGAAATAAAAGCGTCAAAATTAATTGATGTCAAAACTCCAACAAAAGGAAATGTTTAATCATGAACCATAGCATGCATATTATTTCAAATAAAAGTCCACTCACAAATTAGGCCTAAGCCTGATGTCGATCTGGGGCCTCGTCTGCTCGAGCCTCCTCACGTCCTGATCCAAATATAATATTAATTTCCCAACCAATAATCCAATATTTAATCAAAATAGGCAAAATTACCCGAGAGCCATAAATACGCTTATCATTGCCTAACTTCGATATTCTTAAATCGGAACGATCCGAACTTAAATATCATACTCATCAGTCGTAAATACAACCTCCCCAAAATACGACTTAAATCCTACGGCCAGATTCTACGTTAATTAACCGCCAAAAATGCCAAACTTCGGAAAATCACAAACCTATCCAAATCTCATCCAAAAATTCCATAAATCACACCAATATACTCCTCTTAATATTCCACATTTAAAACCCTAAAAATCTCCTAACCGGCGGCGGCCGGAGGCCAATTCCGGCGACCTCCAAAACCTATGAAATTTTGACAGAATAATCTCCTCATCATGCTCTACAACTTTCATGACCAACACATCACCCAATTCCAAGCCTAACTAGGCTAATCGAACGAAAACAACTTAAAAGCCCTAGAAATTTCAACTCCACATTTCTCCTTACCTAGCTCAAGAGGGAGTGAGCTGATTGGAGAGGTTGCTGCATGGGAGGAGGGCTACAAAACCGTACCAAGCTTGCCAGGATTGGTGGCCGAAGGAGGGAGTTCCGGCGAAATGCTTCCCGGCGGGTTTTCTCCTCTTCCGGCAGGTTAGAGGCTCGGGGGCTAGACCGGGGAGGGAGAGGAGGAGATGGGGGTCCGAACTGGGGTGGAGCGGCGGCCGGACGGCGGCAGCTGGCGGCTGGACGATCCGGCAGTGGGAGGAAGAAAACTCGGGGGAGGGAAGGAGAAAACAGGAGAGAGGGAGAAGAGAAAAAGAGGGAGATGGGTTTGGGCCTCTCCAAACCGGTCCAATTCATATATCAACCCACTCCAAAATAAAACACCCCGAAAAAATAATACCCGAATAAAAATTACCTTTTACTAGCTAAAATTTACTATTTTTACCGTCGTCATAATTTCCTCATACAAATAATCCTCCGCACATAATCGTCCCCGAAAACACCTCTAGGGACCAATTAAACTATTAACTCAATGACGGAGTCGGTAAAATTCTTATTATAATAACGCTAGTAAATAAGGTAAAAATATAAGGGTCGGGATGTGACAACTCATCCCACACGTTGTTGATTTATTGAATGACTAATATACCATAATGTAAAATTACAGCAAGGGACAATAAGTTGTTAGATCAACTTTAGGAGACTCTATTTTAGTTTTTAGCTATTTTAAAAAGCGTGTTTAGTTTTTTTTTGATATTTTCAGAGCTCCAGCAGACTAGCCAAAGTTTAGCTATTATGACTTTTAGCTATCTCGCTAGCTAAATATAGAGAGCGAGATGACTCATATGAGGCTAGCTATAATTTAATACATTCATTGTAAGACATTTTACGTGATATATAAATATATTTAATTTTTGATCTTTATTTGAATGTAATGCTAGCTAATATTGTTGATGTAATGCTAGCTAAAATAAAGAGCATTGATGCAGCCGCAATTTTAAAGTGGCTAGCCAAAATGACATTTTAGCTAATTTGACTAAAATTTAACTCAAAAATAGATAGCATTGCTAAAGATGCTCTTACAAATTATAAATTTATTTTTATTTAGATAAACACGTACTTCATAAATCTTAACACAGAATTTATCATATTTAATCTTTCTGTGAAGTCTGAATAAGACACAAGCATTCAACTGAAGATGAGGTGAACTATTTATATATATATATATATTTTCTTTGTGATGCTTCATCTATCTCATTACTTATTATTTCTCATATCAATTTTGAATGTAAATGTCAATGTCTAGTCGCACATTTATATATATTCGATTTGTTTTTTTTTTCATCGGCGTCAGAGCTTTTTCTCAGTACAATTACATTTTACAGACATTGTGCATCTTGATATCAACGGATACCTATGAGTTATTAAGTTTGAGAGTTTTTTCTTGTTTTTTAATTGAGATTTATACTTTGATGTGATTTTTATTGTTCAGTTTGTGATTCCACTTATCCACATGATGTTAATCTTATGGTTTTTTTAAATTTCATTTTGTTTTTGGAGTTCAATGACTATTGAAAGAGGCTGATATTGTGTGTATTATAAATTGATGAATAAAGTAAATTAAAAATTAAAAGATATATAGGCGGGGTGAGAAAAGATCGAATGTAGAGTGAACAAAGCAAATATGAAATTGAAAAAAATATATGTATGGTGAAAAAAAAATTAAAATTTATTTAGTCCTTGTGGTTTTATTTTAATCTGAATAGTATTTAAAGTCACAATTTTTATCCAAATAGTTCTTATGGTTTTATTTTAATTTGAATAGTCATTAAAGTCATGATTTTTCATCCAAATAGTCATTCCAACAATTTTCTCAGTTAAATGCCATAAGTACTATTTGGATGAAAAATCATGACTTTTAGGATTATTCAGATTAAAATAAAATCATAAGGACTATTTGAATGAAAAATCATGAGTTTAAGGACTATTCAGATTAAAATAAAATCATAAGGACTAAACAGATGTCGACTTCAAACCACAAGGACTATACAATATTTTAGGGTAAAAAAAAAATTTAGGGTGAATAAAGAAAAAATGGAAAAATGGTATTTTAGGTATTGTAAATAGGTGAACAAAGTAGACTTACAATTAAAAATATATAAGTGAGGTGTGAAGAGAACGTGAGGTGAACAAAATGGTTTGTGAAGCGGCAATAGAAGCACCCAAGAAGTAAATAGCTAATCAGGCTAAGATGCTCTAAATAATTTGACTCGTAAATTCAATCAGATTCCAGGTAAATACTATCTGCAACAACTCCACTCCACAACTATAACCAAAATTAAAGGGATATAATTTTATATCATTGGACAATTTAACAAGCTAATATTTACATCACAGCCTATTCATAAAAAGAAATACAAATCCAACAAATCATACATAGTAGAATGTGAAACCCAAAAAAAAGATGATAATTTTAATATCAGATTAAAGTTCAAGCTAACCTCGGTAATGAACGTGTCGTAATCAATCTCAAAAATCATAGAAATTGGAGTAGAATTAATAGAAGGAGTTGTTGGAGGTTTTTTTCTTATTTTCTTTTGACAATTTATCATAACTAAAAAGAAAGAAAGAAAAAAACAGTTTAGATTCAGCTCCCCCTAAAGGGTTTTTTTTTTCCTTTTAGGCTAATTTAATCTTTTTCTTGCAGTTATGTTGGAAATCCTGATCTTTGTGGCTGTTGGCTCAATTCTCTGCCTTGAGTTCCGTCCAACGGAGAGAGAGGTAGATATGAATGCACAAAGTGGTATGACTACTCAACTTCTATGCATGTATGATATGAGCACAAAGTACTATGTTTTTAATGTGTTTCCTACCCTATTTGGCCATGTTATTTCTTTAATAATACCATTTATAACATGTTTAGTGATTGTAGAGGGATAAAGAGCTTAATTGAGAAAAGAAGGCCCAAGTCCAAGGATGGAAGAGAAAAACGCAGAAAGCCCAAAAGAAGGCCCAAGTAGTCCAAGGAAAAAAGGCCCAAGTCCAAAAAAGAAGGAGAAAAGTCAAACATTTCAGCTAGTCCCACATCATTTTTCAAGAGAAGTTCCACCATGGTTTCCTCTATATAAAGACAGCCTTGGGTACTTCTAAGAGCATCAATCATTCACATTAAAAACCAAAGGGATAAGAGAGCAGCTGCAGCCTCTCCCTCTCCTTATTCAAGCTTCTTCTTCTTTTGCTAATTAAGCCTTGAAGGACTTCTCCATCAAGGCAGCAACATTGGATTCTGAGAAGCATTGAAGTCAAGCATCCTTTTGATGTCAACAAGCTTCCTTGGAGACTTGATAAAGTGTAAACATTACCTTTACTTTGTTTTGATTTTCTGTACCAATTTACAGGTATGTTTCATGTGCTAAACTTAAGAATTGGAAGCATGTTTTGCTTGTTCTTGTATTCAATAGATTCAGAATTTTATAAAACATATTAATGTTTTGTTAATGATTTTCTGGCGATCCGATCTCGTGAGTTTAATAATTGAAAGTTTGCGTTTTTGTTTAAATTAAATAGTTAGAATGCATGCTAGCTATTGCCATGATTCATGCTAAGCTTCTTTAAGTAAGTATGTTTCTCTAAGTGGTGGAAACTATGTAATAATAGTTGAAAACGTAAACTACAGCAAATACATGTTACGACTTCTCGGATGTGCGTTGTTGTTCAATCTAAATTCTATAATTCTTAATTATTCATGTTTATTGTGGACAAGTACTCTTCAGTATTGAATGCAGCAATTTACATGAAATAATCTAAGTTCTAGACCTTTTTCTGCTTAGGTTACAAAGTAGAATTAAAGGAATGCATGTCCTTCAAGCTTGTGTTCTGAGATTGTTTCTTTTGTTAAGAACTTCCATGATAATCGGATTGCTGGAATGAGACATGATCTTTCAAAATGGGTGGAAGCGATAGCCACCAAAACTAATGATTCCAAAGTCGTTGCAGATTTCCTTCGCTCTCACATTTTTTGCAGGTTTGGAATGCCGCGAGTTGTCATAAGCGATGGAGGATCACATTTCTGCAACAAATCAATTGAGGCTCTGCTAAAGAAGTACAATGTGTCACACAAGGTTTCCACACCTTACCATCCTCAGACCAGTGGACAAGCAGAGATCTCTAACCGTGAGATTAAGCGAGTTGTCATAAGCGATGGAGGATCACATTTCTGCAACAAATCAATTGAGGCTCTGCTAAAGAAGTACAATGTGTCACACAAGGTTTCCACACCTTACCATCCTCAGACCAGTGGACAAGCAGAGATCTCTAACCGTGAGATTAAGAGAATTTTGGAGAAGACAATGGGGCCAACACGAAAGGATTGGAGCCAAAAGCTAAACGATGCATTGTGGGCTTACCGCACAGCTTACAAGACCCCCATTGGGACATCCCCTTTTCAGCTGGTCTATGGGAAGGCATGTCACCTTCCAGTGGAGTTTGAACATAGAGCATGGTGGGCGATAAAGACTTTCAACATGAACCTTGATGATGCCGGCCTACACAGGAAGCTCCAATTGAATGAACTTGAAGAAATCAGAAACGATGCCTACGACAATGCATGGATCTACAAAGAGAGGACTAAAGCTTACCATGATAAAATGATCTGTGGCAAATCTTTTGTTGTTGGCCAGAAAGTGTTGTTGTTTCATTCTAGACTTAAACTTTTTCCCGGTAAGTTACGTTCTAGATGGATCGGTCCTTTCATAGTTACTTATGTTTTTCCACATGGTGCTGTGCAGATTAAGAGTGAAAAGATGACGCGCTCGAAACCGGGCGCGTAATTTAAGAACCCAGTTTTGACAATTGTAGTATTGGTAAATAAGGTTCGATCAATCCGGGGACTTTAGGGTGCTCCTGCGGTTACAAAGCTAAACAGATTAGAGTCTAACTTAAGAGTTATTTACAAAATATAAACAGCAATTACATTTACATGATTTCAGGGGGGGTTTTGAGAGTTTGTTCTAACATTCCTAAGAAAACAGAAAATAAAAATATAATATATACAAGTGATCATCTTCCACACACACACAACCTTCAAACAACAAGTATGAATCGATATATTATCATGTGAATAATGAAAATGTTGTCAAGCAAGATATGTCAATGAACCCGAAACACAAGCTTGAAGAAGTCATTGCATTCCATCGAATTCTACTTAATAATCGTCTACATTGGAAAAGTCCTAACACGTAGACAATCTCATATAAAGGTTGCGATCGATGCGAAGGCACCCGTCCACACAATATATAAGTCATTAAGAACTAAAGAATTATGAGTTCAAATGCACCACGAGTTTACTTGAAGAAGCTTAACTCCCAGATGCATAACATATAGTCTCGGCCATTAGGCATAGCCTTCACTACTTCTAGATCTATACTTACTTGAAGAAGCTTAGTACAAATCATAGCAATCACCAATCCTGCAGAATCGGTTTAGTATATAACATGTAACTATATGCTTAACAATTTGCATGACAAACAAATAAAACCGTTCACAATCATCCAACATATCAACATCATACTCATTTATTTAAAAGAATAACAAGTTTAAACCATAGAACCATGCAACTTTGAATCCGAATTTGAAGTTAACGCAAGAAAAGAGAACAGGCATGTTGTTACACTTTTTCGATGATCTTCAAGGGCCAGTTGATGATGACGCAAGTGCTCCTCAGCTTCAAGATCTCGGCTGCAGCTTGGAGAAGTCCGAAGGCTGCTCTCCAACGTTGGCTTCTCGGCTTCTAAGTGCACACGGCTACAGGAAGAAAGATGCTATTGTTTTTGTGTGATTTGTGCGTGAAGAGATGATATCCAAAACTCAGCATATGTCTTCTATTTATAGTGTCCATGTCGCACCTAGGGTTTATTCTCCTCCGTTGATTTTAAATCTGATCCAAGGGCCACAAATAATAGCACAATATTTTCAGAGAATATTCCTTAGAATTCTCTAGAATATCTTGCACATAAAGGTGATGAATTCGGCTGGAATTGTGGCTGAATACATTGCTTGTTTTCCAAATTGAAATCAGCTTGAATCTCTCCTTGTTAATTGCTGATTTGCTGCTGATTATTCTTCCCATATTTGTGCCATTTAATGTCCCTAGAAAAGGAATATAAATCAGATATAAACTCTAGGAATATTAGGAATTTATATGGAGAAATAAAAGGTAAGAATTTCCCTTAATTTCCTTGATGTTTGCTGCATTATCTCCATATAAATTCGGCTGGAAAGATTGTGCCATTCTCCTCCTTTTATTGACAGAATTTCGGCCTAATCCTTGTAGGATTTAGTTTCCTTGCTTCATGTGGAATCCCTGTCTCAAGAGGAAAGAAAGTTTCCTAAATATTTTAGGAAAGTCAGAATAGGAAAGATTCAAAAGTAGTAAGTTTCCTAAATCAGAATAAGAAAGTTTCTTAAAATGAAATGGGCAACTTTCCCTTTTCAAAACAGGAAAGTTTCCTAAACGACTTATCCTTTGATTCTGCGACTTAATGAAACTCCTTGTTGCACCAGGAATCCTCCTTTGATTAGGATTTCGCTCAATTCTTGCGTTTTAGCATCCTTTTGTGTAAATCTGCCTTTATTGACTCTAAAATACAAAACATGTTAGAATTGGAGTTATTAAGGAAATAACGAAACTAAATAGGGTAGGAAATACATTAAGAATATAGCATAAAATGTGTGTATCAAATTCCCCCACACTTAGCTTTTGCTAGTCCCTTAGCAAAACCAAACTAACAAACTGACTCTAAACAAAACAAAATAATTAAACAAGGAAAACAAAACAAATCCGCCACACTTCACACAAGTGACGGTTATTAAAACTCTAATGCCCTTAACTATTGTCTTAGAATCTCTACCCTTATGGCATCAAAATTAGCATTCAACCAAAAATAATTCCATGAAGTTTCAGAAGCTAATTGCCGTGCATAGATCACATATTTACACGTAGGACCTGATAGAACAATGGTGATATTTAAGCTCAGCATGTTTCAAACAAGTATGATTCATTCTCACAAGGTATGCACTCATTCTTCACTCATATTTTCTGGCTAAATCACTCAAAAAGTATGCAAGTTAGAATAGAAAGCTTGCATTTATATGAACAGAAGCACAATAAAACAGATATAAACCTCATGAATGAATATAATTACTCACACAAATGAACCATACCATAGGCTCAACTCTTGGAACAAACTCCACAGATCAAGTTTTACTCATCTTTAAGATCAAAAGGAACTTTAAGAGGTGTTAATGGGGCTAGGCTAGGGGTATGAATTTAAGGATAAGGAATATGCAAAATTCCAAAGGACCTAGCAAAGCATTTTCCAACTCCTTATGTTGCCAAAATGAGGACCAAGATATCTTTTGTCCTCCAAAAAAAACGTCACTGCACCTCCTTACACAAAATGAAACAGAACAAAGGCCAAATAATTTCGTTTTTAGGCCTTCCATTTACAACAAAAACTCCCATTTCACAATATAAAGACAATGTCCAGATTACTTTTCTTTTTCTGCCCAAATTTTATTCTTTATTTTCTTTTTATTCTTTTCACGGCAGATTTTTTTTTCTTTTATACAACAAGGACATTACAAATACTCCTTCCCCCACACTTGAACTTCATCGTCACCTCATGTAGTCTTCACATAAAATGCTCTACTAGGTCCAAAGGACAAGGGTAGAGATATGCTATACTAAGTTCAGGTAAAAATTACATAGGTGATGAAAGAAAAGACTTAATGTAGGCTCAAAGGGGCTCAAACTAAGGGGTGTGCAGCACACACAAATGGGGACACAGGCTTGTTTGGCAATGGTGATCATCCTAAAAAGTTCAATTTATCCTTTCTAAAATCAGAGTGTTTTATGATTAAAAGTTTCGAAAGTTCACAAGAGTGAGTTCTAGTCATCTCTAGTTCATTAAAAGCTATGGTGAGCAATCAATCAAATTGAAAGAATAATGAGGTTTTCAAACAAATGATAACCAAGAAAATGAATCAGAATATTTCAATGAACACTCAGAAAGAATAGCACATATATAGGCTCAAAAGCTCACATTTAAGGTTCATATGAATCAAAAACTTGTCTTAGCATGCTCATTTCTGTACCAGAGATTCAAATCATATCCACTACGTTTCACATGATTTCCATTCATTTCAATTAACTTCAGAATATCAGTTGGAAATCATCTTGTGATCTTATCCATAATTTCAGAGACTATAATCATCATAGACAGTTAAGGGCTCCTAAGACTCAAAAACAAACAAAAGACACAAAAAGCAAAACGAAAATTTTTAAATTTTAGACATTTTTCAATTTTTTTGAATTTTCAAAAAAAATGACTCAATAAACATGTAAATCCTTCCCCCACACTTAAACTCTACATTGCCCTCAATGTAAAACAGAATATAGCATGCAACATAGAATAAAGCATGGAAACAGGAATAACATAAAACAAAAAAAACGAATTAACAAAAAGCAAGAGTTTAAAGTTGAGAAAGCTCCCCCTTGTAGACATCCCATACTCACGGCCTTCGGGTAGGATTGAAATTTAGGCACCTGCCTCAAGGTACAAGACCTTGACCTTCAAATGAAAGCTCCTTGCAATCGATACTTCAAAGTAGATGTAGGGTGTCCAGAGAATGGAAAAAAAAACACTTGTGATTTCCGTGCAAATTCCTGACTTGAGTTGTTGCAAAGTCCATAAACTGCATTTCAAAAACAAGAGATTTATCCAACTTTCACAAACTGAAATGAATAAAAACAAAAATAAAAATACGGAAAGAAAAATAAAGAAAAAGTTGTCCAAAAATAGTTGCAAAAAGGTGCAACAAAACACTAATAAGTCTATTACAATAACCAAAAACTGAAAGTTGAAATGAAAATAGAAAGTCTCAAAATTGCACAAGTGTGCGACTCGAAGTAGGGCTGCCTCCCTAGAGCGCTGCTTTTAACGTCCATTGGCTAGACGTATGACTCCTTTAGTCTTCATCCGCAAAGGCTTGTTTGGTGTCGAAATTGTCATCCCATCCTTGTGCGTGAAGATACTCATCCTCCCATGGTGAGCCTTGTGAAGTATATGACCTTGGTGAGTTTCCGTGGCTTCCATGGCTAAAGTCATTCAAAGAATTGTTCAGTCAAAATCAACTAGTAAGCTAATAAGAGTTAAAGTTAAGTTAAACACAAAAGTTAAACACGTTAGTCACATATAATTAGATTAGTGTGAAATCACACTTAGGTACGGGAACAGAGGACAATGATGTGCAATGGGGCTGAGTCGCTACCCAAGTCAACGTCATGTTTAATCCCATATACCTTAGTGCGACAAAAAACATAGTTAAAACAGAGAAACTAATGATTAGCAAACAAGCAATCACTAGCAAAAATAGGTTAAGTAAAATTAAACACAAAACTAACGATTCTAAGTTTTATGCCTCCTCAGATCCGCATCTTAAATTGTGAGTCAATGGTGACCGAAGCAATGACATCTAAACATAGGTAGCTCCGTGGTTTCAGAAGGCATGAATGGCCAGGTAGAAGTGTGAATCGTGCCGGTAGGGAATCGTTTGGTGGAGCCACGGGGGTCGAAACCCCTATTATGCTTGCGCAAAGTCTGTGGTCCTTGAAACCCAATTGTTACTCCCGGACGCACTCAGCCTAGACACCATTCATATAAGCCCCTTACTCAGCTAAGAACTTCCCATATTGTCGACATCCACAAAAACTAAGTGTGGACCGCCCTCAACCTCGAAAGTTCTTCTAAAGAAACCAACGAAGGGTTAAGGTCCAAATCAGTTTTGTGTCTTCTTTCGTTCCAAAAATTCTCAAACTAAGATAAAAACCTGAAAAGACATAAACCAAACAATCCATTAGCAAAAATAAGTTACAAGTTAAAACAAAACGATAATAAACAAGTAAAAACCATAGGAGACTTTTAAGTCCCCGGCAACGGCGCCAAAAATTGACGCGCTCGAAACCGGGCGCGTAATTTAAGAACCCTGTTTTGACAATTGTAGTATTGGTAAATAAGGTTTGATCAATCCGGGGACTTTAGGGTGCTCCTGCGGTTACAAAGCTAAACAGATTAGAGTCTAACTTAAGAGTTATTTACAAAATATAAACAGCAATTACATTTACATGATTTCAGGGGGGGTTTTGAGAGTTTGTTCTAACATTCCTAAGAAAACAGAAAATAAAAATATAATATATACAAGTGATCATCTTCCACACACACACAACCTTCAAACAACAAGTATGAATCGATATATTATCATGTGAATAATGAAAATGTTGTCAAGCAAGATATGTCAATGAACCCGAAACACAAGCTTGAAGAAGTCATTGCATTCCATCGAATTCTACTTAATAATCGTCTACATTGGAGAAGTCCTAACACGTAGACAATCTCATATAAAGGCTGCGATCGATGCGAAGGCACCCGTCCACACAATATATAAGTCATTAAGAACTAAAGAATTATGAGTTCAAATGCACCACGAGTTTACTTGAAGAAGCTTAACTCCCAGATGCATAACATATAGTCTCGGCCATTAGGCATAGCCTTCACTACTTCTAGATCTATACTTACTTGAAGAAGCTTAGTACAAATCATAGCAATCACCAATCCTGCAGAATCAGTTTAGTATATAACATGTAACTATATGCTTAACAATTTGCATGACAAACAAATAAAACCATTCACAATCATCCAACATATCAACATCATACTCATTTATTTAAAAGAATAACAAGTTTAAACCATAGAACCATGCAACTTTGAATCTGAATTTGAAGTTAACGCAAGAAAAGAGAACAGGCATGTTGTTACACTTTTTCGATGATCTTCAAGGGCCAGTTGATGATGACGCAAGTGCTCCTCAGCTTCAAGATCTCGGCTGCAGCTTGGAGAAGTCCGAAGGCTGTTCTCCAACGTTGGCTTCTCGGCTTCTAAGTGCACACGGCTACAGGAAGAAAGATGCTATTGTTTTTGTGTGATTTGTGCGTGAAGAGATGATATCCAAAACTCAGCATATGTCTTCTATTTATAGTGTCCATGTCGCACCTAGGGTTTATTCTCCTCCGTTGATTTTAAATCTGATCCAAGGGCCACAAATAATAGCACAATATTTTCAGAGAATATTCCTTAGAATTCTCTAGAATATCTTGCACATAAAGGTGATGAATTCGGCTGGAATTGTGGCTGAATACATTGCTTGTTTTCCAAATTGAAATCAGCTTGAATCTCTCCTTGTTAATTGCTGATTTGCTGCTGATTATTCTTCCCATATTTGTGCCATTTAATGTCCCTAGAAAAGGAATATAAATCAGATATAAACTCTAGGAATATTAGGAATTTATATGGAGAAATAAAAGGTTAGAATTTCCCTTAATTTCCTTGATGTTTGCTGCATTATCTCCATATAAATTCGGCTGGAAAGATTGTGCCATTCTCCTCCTTTTATTGACAGAATTTCGGCCTAATCCATGTAGGATTTAGTTTCCTTGCTTCATGTGGAATCCCTGTCTCAAGAGGAAAGAAAGTTTCCTAAATATTTTAGGAAAGTCAGAATAGGAAAGATTCAAAAGTAGTAAGTTTCCTAAATCAGAATAAGAAAGTTTCTTAAAATGAAATGGGCAACTTTCCCTTTTCAAAACAGGAAAGTTTCCTAAACGACTTATCCTTTGATTCTGCGACTTAATGAAACTCCTTGCTGCACCAGGAATCCTCCTTTGATTAGGATTTCGCTCAATTCTTGCGTTTTAGCATCCTTTTGTGTAAATCTGCCTTTATTGACTCTAAAATACAAAACATGTTAGAATTGGAGTTATTAAGGAAATAACGAAACTAAATAGGGTAGGAAATACATTAAGAATATAGCATAAAATGCGTGTATCAAAAGACCGGAGAAAAATTCAAGGTGAATGGACATCGGTTGAAGCCATACTATGAGGCGTTCAAGGAATACAATGTGGAGGAAGTACCCCTCCAAGAGGCACCATTCACACAGAACTGATGTGTGGTACAATCTTCTAGCTCATGGACGATAAACGAGGCGCTAATTGGGAGGCAACCCAACTCAGATGTGGTAGAATCGTCAAAGCAAATTTGTTTTCCATTCTTTCTTCTCTTTTACTTTTCTGTTTTTATTTGTTTTGATTTTGTTTCTTGGGTCGTGAGTTCCTACTTTTTGCTTTGATTCTACACATTATTTTGTGATCATTGAGGACAATGTAGAGTTTGAGTGTGGGGGAGGGATTTACATGTTTGTCGAATTTTTATTCGAAAAATTTGAAAAATCCAAAAACAGTTTGTGTTGCTTTTGAGTCTTTTGTTTTTTATCGAGTCTTAGGAGCCCTTAACTGTCGATGATGAGTGCAATTCTCTGAATTAAGGATAAAGAATGATCACAAGATTGAGATGATTTCCAACTAATATTCTGTGGTTAATTGAAATGAATGGAAACCATATGAAATGTAGTGGATGTGGTTTTGAAACTTTGGTACAGAAATGAGCATGTTAAGTCAAATTTTGATTCATATGAACCCTAATGTGAGCTTTTGAGCCATTATATGTGCCATTCTTTCTGAGTGCTTATTGAAATATTCTGATTCATTTTCTTGACTACAATTGTTCGAAAACCTCATTATTCTTTCAATTTGATTGATTTCTCACCATAGCTTTTAATGAACTCTAGATGACTAGAACTCACTCTTGTGGACTTTCAAAACTTTTATCATAAAACACTCTGATTTTGGAAAGGATACATGGAAATTTTTTTTAGGATGTACACCATTGCCAAACAAGGTTGTGTCCCTATTTGTGTGCGCTGCACACCCCTTTAGTTGAACCCCCTTTGAGCCAACATTGAGCTTTTTCATTCATCACCCATGCAACTTTCACCTTGAGCTTAGTGCAGTGATATCTCTACCCTTGTCCTTTGGGCCTGGTAGAGCATTTTGTGAAGAATTTTGTGGATGTGATGATCAGAAACAAGTGTGGGGGAAATGACTTGTCCTTGTCCTTGTGTAAAAGAAAAGAAAATGACATAAACAAAAAAAGAAAGAAAAAAATAAAATTTCGGCAGGAAGAGAAGAAGAAATCTGGACATTGTCTTTATGTTGTGAAATGGCAGTTTTTGTTATAAATGAAAGGCCCAAAAACGAAATTATTTGGCCTTTGTTATGTTTCATGATGTTGTAAGGTGGTTACAATGACGAAGGGCCCAACAAAATGGTATATGGCCCTTGATTTGGCAACATAAGGCTTGTTTAATGCTTTGCTAGGTCCTTAGGAATTTTACAACACTTGTTCTTAAATTCATACCCCTAGCCCAGCCCCATTAACACCTTTTAAAGTTCACTTTGATCTAAAAGATGTGTAAAATTTGATCTGTGGAGTTTGTCCCAAAAGCTGAGCCTATGGTATGGTTCATTTGTGTGAGTAAGTGATTCCTTCATGAGGTTTTATTTCTGTTTAACATGTGTTTTCTGTTCTTATAAATGCAAGTTTTATGAATGCCTGAAAATACTTTCTCTTGCATACATTTTCAGTGTTTTAAGCCAGAAAATCTGAGTGAAAAATGAAACATACCTTGTGAGATTGAATCAGATTTGCCTGAAACATGCTGAGCTTAACCATCACCACTGTTCTTCCAAGTCCTACATGTAAATATGTGATCTATGCATGGAAATTAGCTTCTGAAACTTCATGGAATAATTCTTGATTGAGTGATAATTTTGATACCATGAGATTAGAGATTCTGAGACAATAGTTAAGGGCATTAGAATTTGTTTGTCACCTGTTTTATTTGTATGTGATGTTTGTATTGTTATAATCATTATCAAGTCTTGTTGTTATGGTTTTGCTATGGGACTAGCAAATGCTAAGTGTGGGGGAATTTGATATGAGCACAAAGTACTATGTTTTTAATGTGTTTCCTACCCTATTTGACCATGTTATTTCCTTAATAATACCATTTATGATATGTTTTGTGATTGTAGAGGGATAAATAGCTTAATTGAGAAAAGAAGCCCAAGTCCAAGGATGGAAGAGAAAAATGCAAAAAGCCCAAAAGAAGGCCCAAGTAGTCCAAAAAAAGGCCCAAGTCCAAAAAGGAAGGAGAAAAGTCAAACATTTCAGCTAGTCCCACATCATTTTTCAAGAGAAGTTCCACCATGGTTTCCTCTATATAAAGACGTACAGCCTTGGGTACTTCTACGAGCATCAATCATTCACATTAAAAACCAAAGGGATAAGAGAGCAGCTGCAACCTCTCCCTCTCCTTATTCAAGCTTCTTCTTCCTTTGCTAAGCCTTGAAGGACTTCTCCATCAAGGCAGCAACATTGGATTCTGAGAAGCATTGAAGCCAAGCATCCTTTTGATGTCAATAAGCTTCCTTGGAGACCTGATAAAGTGTAAACATTACCTTTACTTTGTTTTGATTTTCTGTACCAATTTACAGGTATGTTTCATGTGCTAAACTTAGGAATTGGAAGCATGTTTTGCTTGTTCTTATATTCAATAGATTCATAATTTTATAAAACATATTAATGTTTTGTTAATGATTTTTTGACGATCCGATCTCGTGAGTTTAATAATTGAAAGTTTGCGTTTTTGTTTAAATTAAATAGTTAGAATGCATGCTAGCTATTGCCATGATTCATGCTAAGCTTCTTTAAGTAAGTATGTTTCTCTAAGTGGTGAAAACTATGTAATAATAGTTGAAAACGTAAACTACAGCAAATACATGTTACGACTTCTCGGATGTGCGTTGTTGCTCAATCTAAATTCTATAATTCTTAATGATTCATGTTTATTGTGGACAAGTACTCTTCAGTATTGAATACAGCAATTTACATGAAATAATCTAAGTTCTAGACCTTTTTCTGCTTAGGTTACAAAGTAAGTAGAATTAAAGGAATGCATGTCCTCTTCAAGCTTGTGTTCTGAGATTGTTTCTTTCGTTAAGAACTTCCATGATAATCGGATTGCTGGAATGAGACATGATCTTGATGTGTGGTAGAATTCGAGTTTATCTCTGTTTGCGATGTTGAATGAATTGATCACCTGTACATATCTTATTTTCTGTTTTTAGGAACATAGAACAAACCTTCAAACCCCCATGTTTACCTTGTACCATATGAATGCTTGTAAATACTTATAGTGAGGCAAGTAATTTTAGATAGTTTGATATTGAGTTTTGAGGATTAAAATCACTTATAATTAATATTTTAGATAGATTTTCTGTTTAGTAAAATCTTAAAATGTGTTTATCTAGAACTTTTTAGTTTAAATAACCATGATATTAGAAAACAAGTTAGAAGTTGCTTATTTATAATTGAATTTTTAAAAAAATTGAGTTTTTAAATCACAATACCAAACTAAGCCTAAGTCGATACGAAGGTTCAAGCTACGAACCATATAGCTGTAGTAATATATATATATATATATATATATATATTAAAATGAGTAGTAATATTATTTGATAGTGACTTTGGCACCATCCCTATAAGTATAACATACCATGTGGGATGTGAAATATAATTATTATTTTTATAAAAAAAAACAGGACAAAAAGCAAAGAACGAGGAGGCACTACCAGAAAATAGGTCTTGGGCGACGAAAAAAAATCGTCGCCCTGTTTAAAAATTTCGTCGCCTAAGTACTTAGGCGACGACATGTCGTCGGCCAAGAAGTCGTCGCCAGAAGTCCGTCGGTCAAAAACTTGGGCGACGAAATTTAATTCCGTCGTCGCCTAAGAGTAATTCTTAGGCGACGATACTAATTTCGTCGCCTAAAATATACCTCTCGTCGCCCAAAAATATTTGTCGCCCAAGATTTAACACCTTGGCCGACGAAAATTTTTTTCGTCGCTTAAGATCTTCTAACCTTGGGCGACGAAAATAAATATTTCGTCGCCTAAGATCACTACATCTTAGGCGACGATATTATTTTTTCGTCGGCCAAGGTGTTAAATCTTGGGCGACGATTTAGAAATTTCGTCGCCTAAGATATATTAAAATTTTTTTAAAAAAATAATTAAATAATTTTTTTAAATATATAAATAATGTTTTTTTAATTTTTGCTGGAATTTTTTTTTTCGGCATTTCTTTAAAGTTTTCTAATACTAAAATTTAATTAAAAATAACACAAATTTATAAATTTATAAATAATTTATTACAAAAATTCTGCCTATGGATCGAGAAACCCGAAATCTAACTCATCATTCCCGTTCGGAGGGTCCTGAGGCGGCGGCTGGTCAGGCTGAGGAGGCTGCTGCTGAGGCTGGGGCCACTGAGGTAATGATATAGGCGTAGGCATGGGCGGAAACGGCTGTCCGGCCGCAAGTGCAGCCATGCAGGCAGTCATCCACTGTCCCATAGCCGCCTGGTTGGCATTGGTGACTTCATTCACCCGCTCCATATGCGCAGCATTGGAAGCCGCATATGATTCCGCCATCGCCGCCATCTCCCTCGCTCTATGGGCTTCCAGCTCAGACTCCCTCGCTCTTTGGGCTTCCAGCTCAGACTGTAGACTTGCGAACTGATCCTGTAGCGAGTGGTCTGGCTGTTACTGCTTGAGGCTCCGGCGGCTCCCTTGCGCTGAAATCCTGGCGTCGTCTTAAGGATCCCCTTTCCAGCGTCTCCCATACCCCGGCAGTAGTAGGTGTTGGAACGCTGCGCGAAGGCAGTGGCCATAATCCGCGCCCCAACGGTAGGATCTGAAGTGTCGATCCTGGACATGGCCTCTGACATGTCATCCTCTGCCGTGCCCGGCCATGTGTCGTTCACCATGCCTCTGATGACCTCTTGCTCCGCCTCCCTCACCCTCGCCTAATTGGATATATTATAAAAATATATTAATATACATTTAATAAAATGTAATTAAAATTAAAAATTAGAAAATATAAGGAACTTACAAGATCCTCCTCAGAATGAGGATATGCCCTCTGAAAGGTCCCCACATAGGGGTTCTCCTCTGGCCGCTCTCGCCGCACGTCGTCCATGATGGCCGAAAATGGCCTCGAACCGGCACGATGGTTGGTTGTGTTCTGTTGCCGGTTCTCAGCGTTCACCCGGGCGAGGTGCTTCAAAAAAAAATTATCGTTAGTAAATATTTAAAAACATACAATTATAATTAATTCACTAATTAAATATTCAAATTTGTTTACGAATTACCTGTTTGTGAGGGTCGTTGAACTGCGTGACAAGAAGCCACCGCCACTCGTACTCCCGATACTCGAACTCCTTCGGGGTACCCGAACGGTCGCTCCCGTACTTCTTCCAGTGTTCCCGGAGGTCGTGCTTCCACTCCTTGAACCTACATATACAAAAAAATATTAAATATTTTATTAAAAAAATAAAATTTAATAAATTATTAAATAGCTAGAGGTACCTCTCCCTATGGGCATTGTCCGCCCAGTCACGTCCCTCCTCGGGAACCACAAACCATTGCTGCATTACCACTTGTTAGTATTTTTTTCGATAATTAAATAATTTATTAGTTAAAAAAATAGTAATTGATCGAGTAAACTCACCGACATCGACTGATGGAGCATCTCCTTCACTCCATCAGGAACCTGGCTCCAGACTCCCCACAACATAGGGAGTCTGGAGCGGATGGTGCCTCCCGCGGCGCGCGTGTACCGGTTTCCCAACGCGGCGTCCACCGGTTTCCCGTTGGAAAACGGGATGGCGATCCGTCCAGCGGACTCGACCGCCCTATCGAGTCCCTTGTTGCTGACGGTGCCTCTCCTGTTCCGCCTTCTCGTTCCGGCGGCTGTGACATTATGAATCAAATTTAATATTAATAATACATTTTTACAAAAAAAAATGTAAATCGACAAAAAAGTAATAATAAATTACCTGAGGATGAGGCTGAGCCGACGGATTCGTCTCCGTCCGCCTGCTCGGAGACCCTCACGGGATGAAGAGGCGTGGGAAACTCCCGGTAGATATAGGCCTCGTGCGGTGCCACATGCGGGAGCTGCTCCCGAATCGGTCGACCCTCCTCATCGACGCGAGGTATCGCCGGTATTGTCGGAGGAAGGAAGAGGCCGGACGGCACCATAGGGACCCCGGATGACCCGCCATCACCGTCGGTCGGGGACGACTGTGTGGGGGCGTCGCTGCGGGATCGCGACCGGCGAAGTATGGGTGGATGACGAGGAGCCGTCGCTGCGGGACCCGACTGCCCAGCAGAACCCGAGCCGCTCGCGCCACCCCTAAGCGCCTCACGTCGGGTCGTCAACTGCCACGGAAACCCGATCGACGGTGATTCCGACGGGTTGTTTGAGGTACCGTCCGAGCCGTCTTCGCTCCTCGCACCCGAACGTTGTCCAGAAGTTCTCCTCATGGCCATCCTGTTTAAAATAACCATAAATTTATTAAAAATATTTTACCGTCTTATAATTAAGTTCACAAAAAATAACCATAAACTTCGAAAAATTTATCAACAATAATAGCACAAATAAAATTTAATAATTATTATAGGATTTATTATTTTTTTTATTCACATAACAAATTATTTACATTAATTCGCAATTATTACATCACAAAATTTAATTTACGAATATTTACATCCTTACTCAAAAATAATCCATTATTTTTTACAAAATTTCCACAATATATTTACAATTATAATTTATATTATTTAATTATTTAATCAAAAATTATTTAATCATTTACAATATATTTACAAATTATTTAATCATTTACAATCCTAAACCCTAAACCGTAAACCCTAAACCCTAAACAACAACCCTAAACCGTAAACCCTAAACCCTAAATAAACCCTAAATTATTTAATCATTTACAATCCTAAACCCTAAACCCTAAACCGTAAACCGTAAACCCTAAACCGTACATCACAATTTACAATTATCACAACAACAACCATTTACAATTATCACAACAACAACAATTTACAATTATCACAACAACAACAACAACAATTTACAATTTACAATTATCACAACAACAACAACAACAATTTACAATTATCACAACAACAACAACAATTAAAACCAATTTAGAGTTTTAGGGTTATACCTTAAATTGTGCGACCAGTTTGGATTATCATCAGATTTAATCATGTCCATCTGTAACGGATATTGAACTGTAAATATCCGAAAATATATGCAATAGAAAATAATTACATATATATATATATATATAACAGGGAAGATTAAATTACGTACCCAGGTGCGAAAATAATTTGCGAACGTCATGTTGTGGTACTCGAGATCACCATCAACTTCCGGAAAATTTAGGTGCAACTCTTTCCAATATTTAACTTCTTCACAATTGATTAATACCCACCAGTGCGCTATGGCTATCTCTTAATCCGACAATGCATACTCGGCGGACAGTCGTGCTCCACCAACTTCGACATCACTGGAAACTATAGAGAGATTGAACCGCGGCGCATGTTCCTCCATGGCTTGCGGAGCTCCCAACGACGCTCCTAAATACAACTTCATGTAGGTGACGCATTCATGCGCAATATATGCTTCAGCTATACATCCTTCAGGCGCGGATTTATTAGTGACATAATCTTTGTACTCACCAAGTTGCCTGTAAATATAAGATTGCAAACTATACGTTATGGTTATTGAACATGTACGTACATATATGTATTCTGGAGATGTAAGTGAATAAAACATACCTTTCCATGGGATACATCCAAGTGAAGTGTACTGGACCGGTAAGCAACAATTGCTGGGGAAGATGGATCATCGGGTGAGGCATGATATCGAAAAAATTTGGCGGAAAGATCCTCTCGAATTTACACATGATGTATATGATGTCTGCCTGCATTTCCCGGAGATCGGATTTTCTCACTTCCCTTGTGCATAACTTCATGAAGAATCTTGACAGCGCTACTAACGGCTCCACAACCTGGCCAACCACACATCACAAATTTAATATAAAATCCAACAACGACAGGTTAACCGTAATTTTAACCACAAATTTACCTGACGGTGAAGGAACGGTCGAATGAAAATAGGGAAGAGACGTTGTAGCAGAATATGACAGTCATGACTCTTCAAGCCGTATATCTTATTCTCCCGCAAGTTCACACACCGGGCTATATTTCCTGCAACGCCTGAGGGATACGTCACACAACTCATCCACCTGAAGATCTGGGTCTTCTGATCAGGCTTCACGGTGTAAGGAGCCCAAGGCATCTTTTTCTTCCCCTCTTTCAGCCAAAGATGTTTTCTGATTCCCATTTTCTTAAGATCAACGCGTGCCTTAGGACCGTCTTTCGTCTTCCCCTCCAAGTTGAGCACTGTACCTACCACACTGTCGCAGACATTCTTCTCTATGTGCATCACATCTAGGTAGTGCCTGATCAACAGCGTACTCCAGTACGGGAGTTCCCAAAATATGCTCTTATGTGTCCAGAATTTGTACCTGTCTGGTCTTTCAGGTATTCTGGCCACAATATCGGGATGATTGCTGAGCTGCCCAAAATCATACTCATCTAGCACTGCTAAAATCTCTTCCCCCGACCATCTATGCGGCTCCACACCTCTCTCTTCGGTCCCATCAAATGCCCCGGTATCTATCCGCCAGGGGTGATCATGTGGTAGGTAAGCACGGTGACCCATTCGGACTATCTTGTTGCAATGATTGCTGCACCCCTGGGAGCTAAGGCACTCAGGACAAGTCTTGTATCCCTAACAACGTTGCCGGACAACATCCCACGTGCAGGAAAATCACTGATGGTACCAACAATCATGGCATGCATCTGGAACATCTCCTTTTTGTGGGAGTCATAAGTGGGATGACCAACCTCCCAAAGCAATTTACACTCTTCAATCAGCGGTCTCATATACACATCGAGACACTTCCCTGGATAACAACAACAACAACCACAACAAATTCAGATAACGACTATATATGACCAACAATATAGAACAAAAACAATAAATGGAGAGGTGTTGAACCAACAGCAATATATACAATATGAAGGGAAAGTAGATACCTGGATAACCGGGCCCCGGAATCAACAAGGTCAACATGTTGTATTCCTTCTTCATGCACATCCATGGAGGAAGGTTGTAAGGCACCAAAATGACCGGCCATATACTGTACGAAAGACTCATGGTCCCAAAAGGGTTGAACCCGTCGGATGACAGCCCGAGCCTCACATTCCTCACCTCTGAAGCAAAATGAGGAAACTCCCTGTCTATATGCTTCCACGCCTCCCCGTCAGCAGGGTGTACCATGAGGTCTTCGTCATGCACCTCCCTCACAGCGTGCCATCTCATAGCTTCGGCCGTCTTTGAAGACATATACAATCGCTCCAGCCTATCCCTCAACGGGAAATAGCGAAGTACCTTAACAGGTTTCCTGTTGCCTGCGGGAGTCCGCTTATACCTGTCGGTCCCACATACCGGACAACGATGAAGGCCTTCAAGGTCATTACCGTCTGCATCTTTACCCCAGAATAGAACGCAGTCATATCTGCATGCATGGATCTTGATGTAGGAAAGCCCGAGATCTCTCAAGATACGACGGACCTTATGATGCGTGGTGGGATGACGATGACCGTCGGGCAGGAGCGAAGCAGCGTACTGTAGATACCTATCAACAGCCGTCACGGTCGATTTTGTGTCAACCTTGATATGCATCACCTCCATCACACACTGAAGAACAGTCTTCTCATGACCTGGGCACAGAGGGGTCTGTTGGAAAGCAATAAGTCTGTTGTACTTGGCTATACCGGCAGTGTTTACACCTCTAGGGACGGCCTGCATCGGCGCCTGAGGAATGTGCTGTCGTTCAGGGCATACACCGCTGTCATGAGGAAACATGTCGTTGATGAAGGTCGTTGTTGGATCGTTGGATGTACTGCCCGTCTCATAAAACTGTCCATGATCATGCGGGCGTGATGAGGTTTCACCGTGATATATCCAACATGTGTAACGTTCCCAGAATCCGTTACTCTTCAGGTGGTCTCATACTGTCCCCAACGGAAATCGATGCATATCACTGCGACACTTACACATCTTGCACGGGCAATAGAACATGCCACTCCCGTCAGCATTGCCCTGCGCATATTGCATAAAATCCCAAACTCCTTCAGCATATTTTCTGTGATATCTTGGAAGAGAAATCCAACTCTTATCCATATCCTGAAAATAACACATATATATCAATATTTAATGAACATATCTTTTATATATATATATATATATATTAATGTAATACAACATACTAATTATTAATTATATATATCTAGTTCGAGCGGATTCCGTGGTTTCAGAAGGCAAGTGTCAATGTCACGGAGGGCGAACCCCCTACAGGAACCAGGCAGGACTCGTTTGTGATCACGGAGGCGAACCCCTATCGACCCCTTCACCGAGAAAAGTGGTCAGTTTGTGATCTTGAGATCCAGTTAAACAAACCTGTGAACCATATCTATGACAGAACAGCCCCTTACTCAGCTTGGAACAAACTCTATGCATATATATATATATATATATATCATTAATTCAACTCAAATAAAACTGAAAATCAATATATATATATATATATGCACATATATATATGTGCATATATATGCATATGTACGTACCTGTGAGTAGCTCCACAAACTATGTATGGACAGATTTCCACAACATCGAACGATTTGAAGAACTAGAGAAATTTATGTTTCAAATTTTCAAAGTTCTCATTCTTCTATCCCGGCCTCTCAATATATAGAAGAATCTTGGGCGACGAAATATTTGAGTTTCGTCGCCTAAGAATTAAAAATCTTGGGCGACGAAATATCTCAGTTTCGTCGCCTAAGGATAAAAAACTTAGGCGACGAAATAAATATCTTAGGCGACGAAATATTGTTTCGTCGCCCTAGTTTCTATCTTGGCCGACGAAATTTATTCTTAGGCGACGATTTTATTTTCGTCGCCTAAAGTTGAACTTTAGGCGACGATTTTTTTTCCTTGGGCGACGAAAAAAAAAATCGTCTCCCGGTTTTTTTTGTTTCGTCGCCCAAGACCCATTTTCTGGTAGTGAGGCGGACAAGGAGACACAAATATAATGGAAAACAAAACAGAAGATTTACTTCCCTTCAAGGAAAACAAAACAGAGACACACAAATACACTCACTTTTCCTGGAAAGGTGCTCTCTTTTTTCCTACTATCATTTTGGTCCATTAGAGTGTGCCATTAACTGTGCTTAAAATTCTATTTGGTGATTAATGTGCAGCTCTGGATCTTAGTGGAAAGACAATCGGGTTTAGATCCTATAAATCTGGTAAGGAATGCGTCTTTCAAACTGAATTTTGCTTTCACTTTTAGATCAGCTATCCTTTCGTTAAATCACTTTTAGACAAACTGTATGTTTCATTTGTTGGAATTATTCTCAAGTAATTTTTTTTTTGTTTTGTTAAACCCTAATCATCTGAGATCATTATCATTAAGTCTCCTTTTGCAAGATTGGTATATCCTTTGTGCATATTTCCGAGTTTCTCTGAAGTACTAAATTTTGGTTAAGAAAGGACCTTGCCATTTTACTGTCCTCAACTGTATTAAACTGACGTGTAATTATTGTGCCATGTTCATGTGATTGTCTAAATATAAAACTAGACAGTAAATGAAAAATTTAAAATATTGTGGGCTAATCGTCTTATAATAACCAGTGACACCCTTACAACAATGATCAAATGACCAATACATCTCCATCAGTTTCAGTTTTACAGATAATCTTTAAAATAATTAAAGCACTAACTGTTTCATATCATAAAAAGTAAAAGTTCACTCCAACTAAATCTAAATTATCATAGTTTCTTTAGCTCCAAAAAATGTGAAACCTACATTCTTTTGTGATTTGATAGCCTTCCGGCTAAATTTCATACTGAGAGCCTCTGTACACAATTTAGCTAAATTTCTGCAATCTTGACTAATGCAGAGCATTACAGGGAATGTGAACCCTGAGCCCTGAAAGTAAGTTCATTTTTCATTTTTGTGTGATATGTAAGGTATTTGACCACATTTGTTTTGAATTCGTGGCTTCCTGTGGTTGTGTTAAATTAGCTTAATCTGAACTGTGATTTTGGTGTGGGGGTTTCCTCTTCTTTTTTAATTTGATACAAAGTTGAAAATAGCCCAAAGTTAGAATCTTTTCAATTCTTAAAGAAATAAAAACTTGTCAAGATCTTCATGGCTTTGGAATAAATTTGTTCAAAATTTCTGTCCCAAGCTTACTAATTTCAGTGACCAATAAGAGAGTGATCTGTAGTTATCTGTAGCAAAGCATATGAAGTTGTCGAGTTCTCAAAGTGGGGAGATTGCCTCCAGCTACAGGCAATCTTACAGAAATCATATCTACCATTTTGTAATGATACAATATTTTTTTTACATATATTGCGTGTCCTATTGCTATTTTATCAACCACACTACACTACACCACAAAATTCTTGAAAAATGAACATAAACTATGACAACTTTCTAGCCCGCATCATCGCACGATTCTTTTTTCTAATTTCAGCTCCGTTTTGAGTTCACAGATTTTGCATTCAGTATCTACCAGTTTGCGAATTTATTAGAATCTTATAGGAGGATTGCATTTTGGATTCCAAATACTGAATCTTCTAGGTTTCTTCTGTTCTGGCAATTATTGCTGTAGATTCTGGAAGTAAAGCTTTAATATGTTTGTGTTCGAATGATGACGAGGATCAAAGTGACATCCCAAAAGCTCGTTTTGGTCTCCAAGCACTCATCATAAGGTGTTTCATGTCATGTTGGGTGGTTTTCTTACTTTTTATTCTGCGTGTGATTATGTAGCTTTAATCTATCAATATCTGGTTCAATTGCCCTGCTCTTTCTACATGATGTATCTATCAATATCTAATTCAATTGCCCTGCTCTTTCTAGAGGATGTAGATGTGAATTTGATCGTTACAGATGACTGCGTGCCAGGAATGACAGGCGCTCATCTCATCATAATGATTAAGGTAAGCTACAAGACCTAACAACATTATAATAATTTTGGCCTCTCAAAATTGGTGCATTATCTAGGCTAATGATATTTGATCTTTACGTTACCAAGTTGTATGTATTTCACAAATGCAATTGTAGCCCGTGATTTCCAAATCCTCCTAACACCATCACCATCACCATCATTTTTGGCTCTCAAAATTGATGTGATATGACAGTGTATATTTTTCTTTTACGATTATAAATCTTTATTTATGTTTTCAGATACTATATATAATCTGTTGCTATGTGTATGATCCCTTTTTGGTGCAGCTGGGATGTGTGAATACCACCACCTTCATTTATTGCAACAATTCAGAAGTACCTGAAAAGCAACATTAAGGGACTGGTGAGATTGGCTCCTGGACCGACAAGCTTTTCTTTGAGGTAAGATAAAAAACCAACATTATGTTTTGATCCTGGTCATGGCTGGGTTTGGAAACATGAACAGTTTTATGTCAAACTCAATGTGGTATTTTTACTGTACTACATAGTACTTTTAGTGCAATTAGTACTTGAAAAGCATTAGTAAGTTCTGATATCTGAAACTTACATTAGTGCAGTTAATTATTTGTAGTCTATAAGTATATGATCTATTTTTGACAATTTTTTTTCCTCTTTTGTTTAAGTTTCTTGAGGTCTGTCAAATGCCTTTATGACATTCTTTGTTTACCAGTCCAATTATTGGTCTAATACCTAAAGAGGAACAAAAATAAGTGTTATTCATTTTTTTTTCTTCAGTAAACTGGCTGTGTTTTTAATTTTAAATGCAAAGCAAGGATCATAATACACAACACTCATGTTAGAAAGTATTTTATTTAACAGGACTCTATATTATAGATAATTCCTATTTGTTTATCTTTGAGCTAAATTTCATGTATCAATGCCTTTGGTTGACTAATGTTATTTAGACAAATGATGTGGCTGAATTGGAAGCTAAATTTGGTAGTGATAAATGGAAACCATTAGTTACGGGCAAGTCTTCCAAGTTACTAACATTTTGGTGAACAAATTTGTTTGTTTAGCGCGATTTCTTCTCATGTACAGAAGTCAAACTGTTACTATGTAATAGGTGAATGACACGAAAGATGAGAAGAAGTAATTTGAAAGGAGAGAGGTATGTTTTTCTGAGGTATGCTTCATAATTTTTCATCGTTTAACTTATTTTAGATTAATTGGATACAAGATTTAATGAAAATTTGTTTGACTTAGACGTGTATTGTGATTTTGATACCAGAAGTGATTAAATTCACTTTCTTTGGTATACAATGTGGGAATCACGGATTTGGGAGAATGTATGTGATGGGAGTTATCTGCGGGTGCTAACTGATATTATCGTTTCATTGATTCCTAATATCTTCGCAATTTTACTTCTCTTCATCTACCAAATTTATTGCATTTGCAATTCTTCTTCTTCCTTTGTTTCTCTGGAAAAAAATGACGATGGTCATGGAGGATTGGATTTACCATAGTGCCATGCTTTCATTGAAACATAATTATAAGAAATTAGGGCACTGGTAGTTTAGGTCCCTACTGAATTATGACGTTGTGCTTCAATGTAGTTGGGTACCCTGCTGCTGTCTGGGCCATGAGAGTTCAGTACAGATGATAATCTATTTTTTGATAATTCATTACTTAATCGAGGCTTTCCTCTGTCGGGTGGATTTCTTATGTATGTTTTTTAAATTCCCAATTGGGTAGTGTTTTTAAGGTTCTTCTGATCGTTCCTAACCTCAGATGGTTGTTTTGTGTGTGTGTGTGTGTTTTGTATATATGTTTTTTTATTGACAGTTGCAAGGGTAAATGTTCTAGATCCTACATTTTTATTTTTTTGTTATTTTTTGTTCTTTGTTTGTATCTTTAAAAGATTGATGTTAAATTAGTTTTCTGTCATTGTCTTTTTCGAAAATAATTAATATGCTATTCACAATGGTTTTATACATGGATTTTCGCAGGAAGGAAGCTGATTTTGGGTTTTTGGATTACTGAGAAAAAACAGGAAAGTATAGTGAAGAGTCTACTCTTATTGAATTTTATTGTCTGCCGCCATTATATCCAGATTCTGGACCACAAGTTGATGTAATTTGTCTCACAGCTATAGAGGTAAGTGATTCAGTTTTCATCAATTACTGAGGCCTAATACTATATATGTGGTTGAAAGTTGCCTAATACTTCATAATTGATTCAGTTTTTCCTCATATGCTGGGAATGGTTGTCTATTATATTTATTCAGCACGTCAAGAGCAGCAACATCTTAAAGCAGTACTTTTTTTGTCTATATTTTGTTCTATTGGTTAGTTTTTGGTTGTGTACTCTCTCATTTATACATCTCTGGTTTGCAGTGAGAAATTTATGAGGAAATTGTAGTTGTTGCCTTGATCACACGATGTATTCAATTACTGAGGTCCAGCTATGATTTATTTGGTGATCTCCTCTCTCTTTGTTTCCTCTTCTTACTCAGGTTTGCTTCTTTTCAGTCGTAGGCATACTTCCTAATTCAAAAATAATACAAATTTTGATCCAAGCTAGAGCTTAAGGAAATACCGAAGGGTGTTAATTATCCTGAAAGTTGTTTAATACACTGTATCATTGAAAAAGAGATCGGAATAGAGAAATTTACTTGGGATTAATACTGATTCATCAGGTTAAGCATTTGCTTTAGTTTATTTGTCTCAGCTGATTATCACCTTCCATGATAGTTTTCAATATTAGGGGTTCGCGCTAAGTTAATTTGTGTATTCTATTTTTATGCTCATTCTGGATCGATTTTTTTTCTTTCATTTGATCATTTATGCTTCCCAGGTGCACATCTGAAAGGGAGAATGAAGAGTTGAGAAGAGAATGAAGAGTTGAGAAAAGAGTTGCATCATTCGTCTGGATACAGGTCTGAAAATACATATGGTAAACTGTTTCTTTTTGAGTGCTCAATCTTTGTTGCAGTTTATGGTTTTTCATTTAGATTTCGCTCTTAAAAAATGAAGAAAAATTTGGAATTAACAGAATCTTTGTCTGAGTAATAATTGTTGTATTAAATAGTTACCCTAAAAGGGATTTAGAGTTCTAATGGGACGTGTGGATTTGAGAACTTATGAATTGCTTATCTACAATTAATAAATTGGATCATTTGTTTACTGGATTATTCAATTCATTTTCTTTTGGTTTGTTGTGCAAGAGAAATCTCATGGACACGGAAGAGTTGGCTTGGAGAATGCCAAGATTTCAAAGGACGACCTCGTTTCCCTTGCTAAGAAGGATGATAAAAGTTACCCTTAATCTGTAACACCTATACTTTTTAACACTACCAAAACGTCAGTGCTGGTGGCCATATTAATACGACATGTTCTACTACATATATTGCGAATCATATGCAATCGGAGTATTGTACTTCATTGTCTAGCCCTCAAAGCTTACTTCCCAAACTAGCATGAATACATCAAAGACTTGAAACCTGAAATGAGCTTTTGAAACCCGCAGCAACGCGGGGGCACAAATAAACTCAGGTGAAACATTGTTTTTGTGAAGCTGACGTTGTTAAAAAGAAAAAGAAAAAAAACCATAACAGCATTGTCTATGTTGAACTGTTAAAGAGCATCATTTCTCTTTAGTAATCTGCACTTAATTATTGTTTCATTGATTTGCTTGTGTGAATGAATTACAATCTTTTTTGTGAGATTGATCTGATCTACTTTTAGTTAGTTGTCAGTTCAGTAAAGCAATTGATAATTGTTGTACCACTTGCTTGATCGTTGTTGACTTAAATATTGGTGACATCTGCAGAAGGAGGCTCTAAAAAGCCCAAAAAAAGAAAATTGGAATATGAAAACAAAGAAGAAAAACTAAGCAAAAAAGAAGAGAATTTAAGGGTAAATTGGTCATTTTTTGGGTCTGAGGGTAAATTAGTTATCTTAATGGCTATATATATCAATCTTAGGTCGGGATGAAAACATGAGATACTAATCTGATATTTTTAAAACTTGATATACCAAAGTTTATAAGTTAAATGGAAGGGTGGGAGTAGGAGCTGTGGTGTTGAAGCCAGAACATGGCCTTCTAGGTGCTTTATTAGTACCACTTCCTCTTTCTCTAAATCTAAAAGTCACCGAAGCACTTGCTTTGTGGTATGGGATTGAGTATGGAAAGAAGCTGGGAGTATCAAATTTTGATATAAGAGGTGATGCTCTAAATGTGCTTAATGGCTTAAAGACTCGTGGTTGGGACTTCAGCGAGAGATCAGAGGCGTTCTTCATGCAGTTAGGTTGATTATGACTGATTTTGAGACAGTTTCGTGGAGGCATGTGAAGAAACGTTTTAATGCAGTAGCACATGAGCTAGCTAGAAGGGCTTTGTCATTAGCAGAAGGTTGGTTTTGCAAAGAGCAAGGGCCTGAATGGCTCTTTCAATTAAATGTTGGTAATAATGTTTGATGTATTAGAGGTTCTGTTTTGAGAATTATTACTCATATGACTTTTGGTCTGAAGTTAATAAAATTCTATTTCAATAAAAAAAAACAAGTTTGTATGAGCACAATATTTTTTACAAAAATGGTATGAATTGAATGTGTTAGCTAGGCTATTAGAGAATGTAAATGTCTGTTTATATTTTTAAGATACACGGTGACAGTTCCATGCAGAAACTGTAAGAAGATTCCTATCTTGCCATCCTAGAGAAAGTGTCCTTCCATCATCTCTTTCAAAAACCCTGAAGCCAGCTGCAGTGCTGCGACCATTACTACCGTCTCCTTCAAATTGAAGGGGACAATAATGGGTCCTAATCTTCAAGAGAAGTCTAGCTTGGATCTTGGACTTGGAGCTTAGATTGACTCCTTCAAAACCATGACTCTCCATCCTCGCTTTCCATGTCTCCGTCGACTTTTCTGTTTTACGATCCTCCATAATATTGTCGTAGTTGAGCATGCTTTTGATCTCCTTCCCCAGATGGTTTTTCTCGATGCTCAGCCTCTCCGTGCTCTCTAGCGGTAAGCAATCATCTAAAGAATCAAACATGGCTGCAAAATAATGCAAAGACTCCATGAATCTCGACAAGAAACTTCGAGGACTTCTGCTTCCTTCTTGTTCAACCAACATTACAATCGAAGGGTTAAGTAAATGTACAGATTTTAACGAGTCGGATATCTTGATATCATTGTTCAAGCTGTTCAAATGAAAAACCAAATTCACCGCAATTGTTTCATTTCTCTTCTTCCTCAAGTTTATGAGATTTGAGCCATGCAATAATCCTTGGAATTCAAAGACGAGGTTGCGACATCCCTTGGAAAAGCTGAGCAATCTATTCTCCGTCTCCCGCAGTTCGTCCAAGCTTCTTCCAAACCCTGTAATCCTAAGGGATATCCGACTGCCACTGCTTCCCTTTTCAGAAAGAGATTGTATCAATGACGGCCATTGAAAGCCATAGGAGACGTCGAAATCGATTACATGCAAGGAACGGTTGTTCTTGTCTTCTTCTTTCTCAAACGCCTCGATTATGGCCTGGTTGGCTGTAAAATGAGCAAACTGGTAGTAGGGGGAAACCCGGTAGAGAGCAGTGAAGGCTACAAACTCTTCCTCATGCGTTGGGTCCTTGGAAATCATGTCGAAGAATGGTGATTTTCGGGTGAGAAGCCTCGCTGCCAAGCCATCTGCAAAGTAAGCCACAACTCGTTGCACTGAGTCGCCGCACAAGGAAACGCTTTTATACAACTTTGTAAGATCCTCTAAAGCTGAGCTCACATTGTTTTCATTTACGGCAGTGGCTGTTATGAGCAACATGCGGATTAATTGGAGGCCTTTACCATCTAATTCATCAACAATATCATCATTGATATTATTATCATTACCTCCTCCTCCTCGTTTCTTCTTGTGCTCTAGTTTTAACATTTGTTCCCTCATTTGAAGTAGCCTGAATATCTTCCCCTCACAACCTTCAGATGATGATGAACTGAAATCGCTGCTAGTAGTATTATCCCTTCTCTTTCTCTTTTTTATTCTTTCACCGCCTGAGTTTGTAACAATTGCAAGGCTGAGATTCAAAAGCTCATCCCCCTCCTCATCTATATCTTCCATACTATTACTTCTCTCGATCTCTCACTCTCGGACAAATTAATTAATATGAGAAAACTAAATAATATACAGTAGATGGATGAAGTTGATCGAGGGCATTAAGAGATGAGGGATGGAAGACCTTTTATGGAACCAGGAAGCAGGAAGCAGGAGAGAGTGGGATGGAATATGTCATGATGAAAATTCCTTTGCCATTACATGTGAACGGAACAAAAGACAAAAGACAAAAGACAAAAGACAAGAGAGATATTGAAGAATATAACTTTTATTTTCTTTATGTTCTTTTCATTAAACCTTTAGAGATACAAGATGCATAAATGGGTATCTTTATATTCTCTAGAATCAGTGTCATATATAGCTAGCTTAGCTAGGTCAAGAAAACAAATTGATCTTTTCTTTTCTTCTTGGGTGTCATTTTATTATTGAGGCTGCTCTTTCGAGGTTTAGGAAAATGTTTGATTTCTGGTGCTTAATTTATAATGATCCGTCGGGTAGTTCGGTGGAGGAAGAAGATGCCGTACGCATTGGACAAAAAAAAAAAAGCAGCGGGAAAATTCGGGGTATCAGAACCTACCGTCCTTGAACAATTGATTTGTCCTCTCTCATCAAAGGAATTCAAACAAAAAGAAAAAAAAATCATCGTCATTGTTTTTTTGCTTCTAGAGACAACAATATTCTCTTTCACTTGCTTGGTTTCCTTTTCTAGATTCTGAAAATGACTGCCATTTGGATGCTTTGAGAAAATTAATTTGTCAAATTTAGGGTAATGATGCTCTAAAACAAGACTAGCTAAGTAAACTAGTGAGAGTGTGCATGTTGGAGGTGTTAGCTAAGTGCCAAGTTAGCTTCTATTTGAAAGGACCGCTACTTGTTCGTTATTAATAACCAAGGATGCTCCCGTTCTTGCAAAGTATCTAGTCCGACGTATATAACAAGATATCTTGATCACCTTTGGTATGTCGTTATTAATTATGCTCTTTCGTGTTGCAAGAATCTACACTCTTCAATCTTTGGAACGAAGTTTTAGTGATCAAGAATGTACCAAAAGCTTTTTACTTTCTAACTATCACTGTGTATAGTACAGTATAGTCTTATATTGGATACAATGCTTGTACACCACTATTTGTTACCAGTTGCTGGGTTTGGTTTTACTTGATCTCTTATCTTTGAATTGGTTTAATGTGAGTTTGATTGTTGTTCGCTAAACGAAATAAGATTTATTGTGTATAAGACAACATTGTACCGTAAAGTATTTAGAAATTTTGTACCATTAATTCAATAATATATCCTTGACTTGTTCAAAAGTTTGGCCGCATGTTTCACACAACATGTTCTTAATTTGGGCTGAATTTTGCTATATATATATACAGGGCTTCTTGGCTACAAATGTCCGCACCAATTGTTTTGGTGCGGATTTTCATTTTTGCACCACTTTTCGATTGAATTTCCTGATCTTCACCGTCTAGTATCTAGATAATATTAGCTGAAATTTTGCAGATATGATCTACACAATATTATTTAGATACTAGATGGTGGAGATAAGGAAATTCGATCAAAAAGTAATGTAAAAATGAAAATCCGCACCAAAACCATTGGTGCGGACGTTTGTAGCTGAGAAAAGCTGCATATATATACACAGAAAGGTTCCAAAGCAGATGTCCGCACTCGGCTTAAAGTGCGGACGTCGACCCTCCGTTCGACACCGTACGACGCCGGCGAGGGCGCACCTACACCCCAGAGGACTCCAGCAGCGTTCCCAACCACTTTCCCTCACCGGCGAGTCCACTGAATTCCAGTTTTCCGGCCAGATTACCCAAAACTACAAATAAAGTCGATCTAGCAGGAAAACTGGAATTCGGCGGACTCGGCGGGGATGGAAAGTGATCGGGGACGCTACGGGAGTCTGTTAGGGTGGAGGCGCGCCCTCGCCGGCGCCGTACGGTGGCGAACAGAGGGACGTCCGCACTTTAAGCCGAGTACGGACATCCGCTCTCGAACGGCTCCGTGTGTGTGTATATATATATATATATATAAAGTAATAGATATTGTTTCGTAGAAGCATGTGAGTATAAAAACTAGCTATAGCGATGTCTTCGAACAAAAAAGGGATCAAATAGCAGTGGAAAGAATAAATTAGCTGGAGAATTCACCTCTAGTTTTCTTGGAAATAGATGTTTGAACAAGTCCAACTGAAGACTCCGATCCTAAAACTTCACATAAAACATGGAGGCATATATATTGAAGCTCTCTCGGTACGTTGTCTTGGTTATGGAGGACATGTAAAGCTTGTTTAATGAAATAGAATATTGGCCCATAACTTATATTTAGCACATACGAAAATGCCAAAGTATAATGCACCTAGATTATTGTTTTGGTACAAGTAAGCAGATTAGATTCTGTTGGATGAACTATCATGAAGTTGACATATGGCAAACTCTAGGATGCTCGATCTCTAGGTCTAATATAATTTGGTTTGCATGCCTCTTCCAAGGACAGTCACCTGAAGAACGGCAAGCAGTCTTCAAACATTTTACAGATAATACTGGCCGGGTTTCTGTAAACAAGGGCTTGTAAATAATAACAATACCACTGAGCCAGCTAATGCTAGAGAAATCGGGATTGTGTTTTTAGTAGGTATGCTTGTTTTTTGATCTGCAAGAACGACATAGTATTCAAGATTAAAAGTCCTCAGATTGAGCTTTGACTTCGGTATCAGACGACACTATTGTATTCTAGTTGTAAAACACCAATTGATCTGAGTGTGTGTTTTACTCTCAGAGGGACAATAGGCTGGTCTTGTTATCATATCTGGGGGTAGCAAGGCTAAAGACAATTTTTTTATTTCTAGCATGGCAACTAAACCAAGCAAGAATGAGAATACGAGGGAAGAATTATTTGAGTTATCATATGTTAAGTATGTCGATAAATACATCACCCAAAAAAACAAAAAACAAAAACAGCCAATTGATGAATGATTGGTTAATTGATTCCAGTCAAAAGAAGTTAGATGCAACCATATCTGTTAAATAGTTGGGCAATAATGAACTACAGCCTCATAATTCATATATCCTCATTCCAGCTTAGTATCGATGCAAATGACCATTTCTTTTTTCTCTTTTGTCTAACATGAACCGACTGAATACTAGCCTAATGTTTTAGCCTTTTAGGTTCTGTAAACCAAGTTTTGGTAACATATGCTCACAAATTAGCCGTCGATTTTCTTTGTAAAGGACACGATTCACGATTGCATTGTTGGGTTCCATAGACCCAAATATCCTAGTTTTCTCTATTTTCACCCATAACTGGGTTTTGCAACCTAATCATAGGTTTTACATAATACACAGGTGATGCTAGTCATGTATTCAGCAGTATTGTTTATTTATTTAAATGGGATCGAGAACCTAGACGTAGCATACAAGAGTAATGTAAACAGCATGTTCTTATCTTTTGAGGATAGCACCAGGTAAGACACTTCTGTGCTTCTTTTGCAATGCAATCTGGAGGACAGAACCAACCACTGGCCAACTTGTCACAATAGCAATATAAACAAGCAACCATAACGACCACCTACTCTGTCGAGATAGCAGATCTAAGCATCTTCTAACACGAGCAGTTACACCAAGAGGCGTAGTAGCTTGTTGAGAAGATTGTACCATAGAAGCTAAAGAATCCGAATCAGACTTTGACTGTGGCCTCTGTTCATCTTGCTCAACTGATATTTTTCCTTCACCTGGTTCATGTACATCTTCTACCCTATTCTCTTCTATCTGTTCATTTCCCACTGCAGCAACCATTCCATCTTCTGCAATGTTTACATAGGGACCCTGATCTATTGAAGAGTCCACTATTAATGGTGGGTTAGAACTTGCCACCTGGAAACACAAGAAATGTAACAATATTATTAACCTGCAAAATTTAACCAGTATGCTGCAGCATGACAACGTTCCAATAACTTTTCAGCAACAATTCAATGTTTGACAGTATCACAAAATAAAATCAACCAACATACACCAACTACTATTTCATTAGGCATTTGAAATGACGTGAAAAGAAATTTATACCTTCTTTACATGCATATGTTGACTACTATGTAAAACTTTTAAAAATTCATCCACAGCTCTTACCCACCTGCAAGGAAAAAAATAATACACCAACAAATTTCAGAAGGGAATTTCTGATGCACTTTCCTTGATAAATGCACAAGTAGAGACGCCATACAATTGCCAACTTCATGGAAATGACTATAATAACCTTTGGGTCCATGACCTTTTATGTGATCGATAGCATTCCAGATGTAAAATGGGAATGAACTATATAGATGTGCACGGAAACTGGAAATAAGGTGCTAAAGTAGAGATGATCCAAAGTACCAGGACAAAATGTGATTTAATAGAAGGATCACACAGAACCAATATGGGCAGCTTTGCAGGACAAAGATGCTATGGAATACTAAGGGCAGGGCTAGACACTTTAAAAAAACTTGTAAAATAATTGTGTAATGGAAAACCGAGCTAAAAAGAGAGACAGCTTTGATCTTATTTAATCCTTTATATGGTATTTGCTATCAGAGAATTTGTTTACCATATATGTCAAGTCATCAGATAAAGTGAGTTGATGGACGCAAACGGAGTATGGCATCCAAGTTGAAGAAACAACTACAACTTTTCATAGATGAGGCACTAAAAACTAGTGTAAGCTTGAGGTACTTAATTGAATTGAATTAAAAGATATTATGAACTGTTCAAAAGATATTTTCTTACCATGAAACCATACCAGATATTTCTCTTAGTTTTGGTTCTGGAAAATGAAAAACCATTTTGTAAAACAATATAAAAACAGACAAAAGCTAGTGCATCCTAATAATATGGAGATATTACCATATGCCAGCTGCAGTTAATCCTTCAAAGAAAGCCAAGTGTCCTCCACGCTCTGTGGTAGCCAATACAATATTTGTGTTTGCCCTATTGAAAACAGATGTCAAACATGCACTAAATTATGTGGAAAAGAGTGATGAAAGAAAGAAAACAATATCTGGCATATTAAAAGAAACTCCACCTGCATTCATCCCAAGGAATGGCTTCCCTAGTACAAACTGGATCATCCAAAGCACTTATACAGAGTAGTGGCACTGACACATTTCCTACGTAACTAGCACTGCTACAACGCCTGTAATATGTGTCCACAGTCTGGCACAACAGCAAACTCAACTTAATCACACAATTAAAAATATTAAAATTCTGCTGAGCAAGAAAACATGGTAAATCATGTGCATCAGTACCTCAAATTTCCCAACGAGTCGGGTTGCATGATGGTCAAAATCACGAATAGAACGCGACTTTTGAAATCCAAGATAACAACAAAGCAAACATTAGTAACGGCAGAGCATGTGTCACTATACACTCAATGTTTCAACACTAAAATATATTAAACACAACTGAAATGTTTTCTCTTGGTCTAAGCTCATCCCATGAGACGTGAATGGTATAAATCAAATTTTTCAAAAGGGGGCATGCCATAGGCATGAACCTGGACGCTGGGGCATATAATTTCCATGCCCAGGTGCTGCTCTTGAACAAGACGCTGCCTTTTTATTCATTAAACTGGTCATAATTTCGAAGTTCGTAGACATTTTTTAATGTTATTTTAAAAAAATTTGTTATATATTTGACACTATTACTCAAGTTCCATCAAGTCAAGGACCGCCGGAACAAAAATCAAAGAAAAAGGAATCTAGCAAATGAAAGGAGAAAGCAAAAGAACAATGAATACTGAATATTCAAAGCCAATTACTAAATGAAAGGAGAAAAGAAAATGGAAAGCTAATTACCAAATATTCTAAGCTAATTATGCACGTTCATTATGTTCTTACATTACCATCATATGCATCTACTTTTACCAAGCACAAAAGCATAAAACTGGACAATTCCCAACATTTTTCCCTTTGATAAGAAGTGGAAGAGAAAAATAGAACCAAAAACCAACAGGTGTGGCCAAGGTAACAGCAATAAGAAACAAAAGAATCCACAGAACATAACGAAAACATACTACTGCACCCTTCCACTCTAGATTGATTAAGGAGATAGTACACTGTTTGGACTTAACAAAGTCTTAAGCCCACATGGCCGACAAGAACCTAACTTTATTCCAAAGGTCCTCCTTGACTCCCTCCCCTTTCCATAGTCTTCAAAAACTGACAACTAACTGTTTCAGTGACAAAGATGAAAGAGAACCTAGCGTAAGTAGTTGGATAATCTGTGGGATAGGAGTGAATTCTTTGCTTCTTTATGGGCTTTAGTAGAATTATAGCATATTTCTTTGATGCCATTCGTTTCAAAATTGGAATGCAGCTGTTATCTACAGCCTAAAGTCTGGGGCTATGGTGTTGTTTCTGGCTTTTGTTGGGTTGTTTAGTTCGTAGCTTTCTAATCTAGTGGATTTTCAATGCATTACTTCCTTAATTAATTCTGGTCTCCAGCCAAGAAAAATGAATAAATAAAAGAATCATTCCAAACATTTATTGTTGGTTAAACCTCTGTTTCTGGAAATGTCAAATTATCAAGCCTCCTACTATTAAATGCTCCTCTGAGATTAATGCTGGGGATTAAAAATTAAGAATGTTGAAACACTTACCTTTTTTATACCTTCCCAATTAGCGAGGCGAGAATAAATAGGCTGGTGTCTGCAATAAACAATTAAAAAAACATATTCAAATAAACATTGTTCGATAATCAAAACTTTTGAGATATTCAAGAAATGACGTTGAGTATGTATGTAACATATGTAAGTAGGAATGAAGCATATAAAGTGATGCAGGAGCATCCAAAGTTTCCTAAATTAATTAGGAGTTTATTATCTTTTATTATTTTCTTTATTATGTTTTATTATTCTGAAGTCTTTTTAGGTTCCTGTTTTTACTAGGGTTTGCTATTGCCTATATATCTAGCCTTTTAGAGTCTTGTAAGTCAGCTTTGTTATTTTGAATAAAATTATACACAGAGTTTCTTTGGGACGTTCTGCCGTAGAACTCAATATATCGTTCCTATTTTAATCCTACGGCAAATATCTCTATCATATCGTTTGTTTTTCCCTTGAGATCTTCGTTCTCAAGAGTTTTACCCCTGATCTAGCCGCAAGACCGAAACTTTCAGTTTCTGCCCTGCATCATAAAGTACAAATTACATAATCTTTTAGGAGCTATTTACTGCCCAATTCAAAAGGGAAGTACGTACATACAATTGTGCATAACCTTGAAGGCCAATTGCAAGAGCTCTGTCATAAAGTTTTTGCAACAACCTACGGCTTATAAATCTATCACCAATCTGCAGAGCAAAACCAAATAGGATAAGTTTACATTTATAAGAAACTACTTCCAATAAACAAGTGTTGTGTTTTGGCTCGTTGATATGATTTGGAAGTTTGGATTCAGTAATCAAATCCAAGTCCAGAAAGGAAAGAGGTTTTTTTTTTCTATAAGTTCTAGGAAGGTAATCTTTCAAGATCTGTTAGGATTTTGTCTACTAGGTTTAGGAGTCCTAAAACCTTATTGTATCGGCAGCCCCTATTCAGTATAAATAGGAGCTGCAGGGGGTTTTCTAAGGGTAAGATAGAGAGCATAAAAAACCAAGAGCAAAGGGTGATAGAGAGATCTAGCAGGGAGTTGGGGATTAGCATAGGGATTTCAATAAGTACTTGTAATCAGGTTGTTATTCTCCATAGTGCTAGTGATTCTCTCAAGAGAGATCACAAAGTGGACGTAGGCCAGGGTTTTGGCTGAACCACTATAAAATTGTTGTGTGTTGTGTTTCTATCTTCAAGTTCATCTATCTACTTTGCTTAAGTCGTAAAGTACCAGTAAAGACCAGAAAAGATCCTAGGGCGCTAACCACAATAAGTGGTATCAGAGCTTCGGTTCTGGTACTTTGCGATGGTAGACAACAAAGGCATGGTCGAAGCAGAAGATGTGAAATGGTTCATTAAACCCTTAAATGGCAAGGATGACTTCACACTTTGGCGAAGGAGGATGAAGAGTGTCCTGATTCTACAAGATCTGTATGAGGCTGTTCTCGGGATAGAGAATAAGGCAGTTGATATGGCAGATAAGGTTTGGCAGAAGATGGACAAGAAGGCAAGGAGCACAATAGAGTTGCATCTTGCAAATCATTTACTGGGTCGTGTATTGGATAGTGGAGGTGACAATATGAGCAGCAAAGAGACCTGGGATTATCTTGAGAAGGTTTATGCGGGTAAGGGTCCTATTGGTGAGAATATGGACAGCAGCAAGACATTGGACAATGTCAAGGAGGCTGATGCAGATAAATTCTTCTTGAAAGAAAAACTCTATAGTCTTCGGATGGAAGAAGGCGGGGATCTGCAGGAACATCTGAATAAATTTCAGATTTGTGTTGTCAATTTATCAGAGGTGGATGTGCTATATGAAGAAGAGGATAAAGCACTTATGTTGCTAACATCTTTACCAGCTTCATACGAGCAGTTCATCACCACACTTGTTTCCGATAAGGATTCTCTCAAGTACGATGAGATTACTAAAGCTATTCAATCTTATATTAAGACAAGTAGCGAGACCAAGAGCTCTCAAGGAGGCCTTCAAGTCAAGGGCAAGGAGACAAGTCAGTTGACGAGTAAAGAGGATAAATCTGGTAACAAGGGTACAACAAAATCCAAGAAGAAGTACAAGGAAGGTTGCTTCAAATGTGGTGTTGCAGACCACTTGAAAAGAAACTGCAAAGAAGGGAGGATGGAAGCACAGGTGATGGCAGGGAGTTCAAGCACAGCCAACATAATCATCAGAAAAGATGAAGATGATTGTGAACTTCTTGTGGTAACGTCCAGCTCCAACGATTTCAGAGATTGGATTATGGATACCGGTTGTACATTCCACATGTGTGCAATCCGAGAATGGTTTGACACATTTGAGGAGAGTAGCAGCAGAGAAGTTTTCAGGGGAGATGACTCACCGTGTAGGATCCTAGGTATTGGATCAGTGAAAATCAAAATGCATGACGGAGTTGTTAGAAAGCTGGAGAATGTCAGATATATTCCTAAGTTAAGGAAGAACTTGATATCTTTGGGTACTTTGGACAAGGCCGGTTATAGGTATAGCTCTAAAGAAGGAAGACTAAAAGTTATCAAGGGATCACTTGTTGTGATGAAGGCCGACATTCAACCTAACAACGTGTACAAGCTTCAAGGGACTACCATAATAGGTGGAGTTGCAATGTCTGCTGAGGTAAATGACAAGACTGAGCAATGGCAGCAAGGCCTACGGCGCATGAGTCAAAGAGGAATGCAGGAACTCTACAAGGAAAGTAAGGCAGAAGGTGTTGGTGTTTGTAAACTGAACTTTTGCAAGGATGGTACTCTTGGGAAGCAGAAGGTGGGATTCAAGTTGGTAGATTGTGAGAACAAAAGCAAAGAATTACTGGATTATATTCACTCAGAAGTATGGAGCGCAACACAAGTAAGGTGTATGGGAGGATCCAAGTACTTTGTTACTTTTCTAGATGAATTTTCAAAGAAGATTTGGGCCTACTTTATGAAGGAGAAATCAGAGGTTCTCTTCAAGGTCAAGAAAGGGAAAAGCAAAGTAGGAAATCTAGAAGATAGAAAAATCAAGTATTTGAGAAGCAACGGTGGTAGTGAATATAGAATGAAAGGGTTCTTACAGTTTTACAAGGATGAAATCACAAGGTGCATCACGGTGAAGGATAATCTCCAAGAAAACGGGGCTACTAGAAGGATGAAGAAAACTCTTTTTGAGAGAGAAAGAGGCATGCGGCTGCATGCAGGGTTACCAGACACGTTTTGGAAAGAAGCAGTTAACCATGCGTGTTATTTGGCTAATCGGTCACCATCAAAGGTCTTGGACTTCAAGTGTGCAGAGGAGGTATGGTCTGGAGAACCAGCTGGCTCTTCTAACTTAAGGATGTTTGGTAGCATTGCATATGCTCATATTTCAAGCAATGAGCAAACCAAACTCATGCCAAATTTTCTGGGTGTTGAGAAAAAAGTAAAGGGCTACAAGTTATGGAATATTGTCAGCAAGAAAAGGGTTCTAGGTAGATATGTCATCAATGATGAGAAGATCAAGCCGTTTAATGAAGTAAAGACAAGTGAGGTGAAGAAGAAGACTGATGTTGATGTTGTAGATGAAGCAACAAAAGTTCCTCTAACCAAAGGGATCATGGAAGAGACTCCAGCTCAGGTGGAGCAAATTGAGCAGGTGGAGCATGATAAAGGGGTTATCGAGGTAGAAGTCTTAGAGCAGCAACAATAGTCACTAATACAAGCTCAGGTGGAGCAATTAGCACTGCGAACCTACGACTCAGTTCGTCAGTTACTTGAGCAGGAGTTCCAGAGAAGCATAGCATTGGACAAGTATGCTCTAAGTTTCAGTCCAGGAGATCCAACCACGTATCAGGAAGCTATAGCAAAATATATACGGGAAAGTTGGATGGGAGCTATGTTAGAACAAAAGAAGAAGTCCATACCAAAAGACTTGGTTCAGGAGTCGGTTCCTAAACCCAAAGAAGGAAATCTGGTTGGCTGTAAAAGGGTTTATAGGAATAAGGAAGGAATGCATGATAAGGAAGCCATGAGATTCAAAGCTCGGGTATTGGCAAAGGAGTATTTGCGTAAAGAAAAGGTCAATTATGACCAGATCTCACCAGCGGAGAGATGCGTTTATCATCATGTGTTCAAGGATAGTATGGTTTTACTATCAAGCGACGTGTTAACTACATGTCAGGATGTGTCTAGAATTCCAAAGTTAAAGACACAACTAAGTAGGGAATTCGACATGAAGGGTCTAGAAGCTGCACAACAGATCCTAGAAGTGAAGGTAAGGAGGGACAGAGAAGCGGGAAAATTATGGTTGTTGTCTGAACCTGTGTCTATTCCACCAGTAGCACACTTTCAGTTTAGTGTGCAGGGGGGATCATCTACATTTGAGTTAGATGAGATGATGCATGTGTCTTATGCAAGAGTAGTGGGATGTCTTATGGCTAGAATCTTCAAAAGACCAAGTTTAACTCAAGGATTGAGCATTGTGTCAAAGTATATAGCGAATCTGGGTAGATGACACTGGCAAGCAGCGGCGTGGATTCTATATTACTTGAGAGACACTAAGGAGCATGGATTTCTGTTTGAAAGACAACAAGAACAAGCATGCATTGCTGGTCAAGAGGGCACAGATTTGGCAGGAGACTTAGACAAAGGAAGATCTGCAACAAGTAATGTATTTACTTGCAGCAAAGGTTCAGGAAGTTGTAGAACTATGGAATCAGCTGAGATATTGTCTACCACTGAAGTAGATTGCATGGCAATAACAGAAGCTTCCGCAAAGGCGTTATGGCTTAATGGGTTAATGAGTGAGTTTGGGATTCAACAAGAAGCTGTGGTGAAGAATGGTGTCATCAAATTGACAAGGAATCAAGTGTTTCAAGCAGAGAGGGAACATGTTGATGTTTGTGGTCACTGCAGCGAAGGTTGGGTCAGCTCAGGGAAGATAACAACTGAGGAAGAAGCACATTCAAGAGAGAATGTTTCAGATTGTTTGACCAGGACCATTGCCATGGAGAAGTTCAAGCATTGCTTGGACTTGCTCAGTGTCACAGCTTGCTAAGTTGTGGTGGAGCACCTCCTCACTTGAGGTGCGTTAAGGCAAGAGGAGTCTTGCCAAGTGAAGGTTCTTGGAGGTTTGTTCAGGGTTACTTCAAGAAGATTCAAGATATCCTGAAGGGTGCAACAATCATTTGGTATCAACTTACCAAGGTGGAGATTGTTGTGTTTTGGCTCGTTGATATGATTTGGAAGTTTGGATTCAGTAAGCAAATCCAAGTCCAGAAGGGAAAGAGGTTTTTTTTTTCTATAAGTTCTAGGAAGGTAATCTTTCAAGATCTGTTAGGATTTTGTCTACTAGGTTTAAACCTTATTGTATCGGCAGCCCCTATTCAGTATAAATAGGAGCTGCAGGGGGTTTTCTAAGGGTAAGATAGGGAACACAAAAAACCAAGAGCAAAGGGTGATAGAGAGATCTAGCAGGGAGTTGGGGATTAGCATAGGGATTTCAATAAGTACTTGTAATCAAGTTGTTATTCTCCATAGTGCTAGTGATTCTCTCAAGAGAGATCACAAAGTGGACGTAGGCCAGGGTTTTGGCTGAACCACTATAAAATTGTTGTGTGTTGTGTTTCTATCTTCAAGTTCATCTATCTACTTTGCTTAAGTCGTAAAGTACCAGTAAAGACCAGAAAAGATCCTAGGGCGCTAACCACAATAACAAGGACTGGAATCCATCATAACTGTCAATGAGCATATTTGTTCCAGCTCTTCGTTTATAATCCCAACAAGTCTATCTATCTATCTATCTATTTGACAACATAGCATATAACTTTGAAACAGGTACCAGTGGTAAATGCAACAGTTGGATATTTTTCTACCTGAAAAGGTGAAAGGATATTGAGAATCATATTTAAGGATGTATTAACAGATATTTCCATATTGAGGATAAATCCACATATAATCAGATAATAACAAATGATGCATAACTTCAGGGATAGTTTCAACATCCGGGTACTTGCCCCAATGTTCATCCGAATGCCATCTATATTATTCAAATAAAATAAAATAAATGAGCCACCTCTGAGGCTCAAAATAACGTCTATCCACAAGCATGCTTTGAGGTTCCCGATGAAGCCAAGCATGCCAGTAAGATGATAAGTCACTTCCTCGTTGTATAAGAATCATTCTGACACTAAGATTATAATTATTATCACCCCATGTCGTGGTATTTTTTTTTCAACAATTACCAAAAATATTTTCTTCACAACAAAATTAAAACACTAACCAGAAGGTCCCAAGGAGAACATATTGCTACAGCCCCAGCAACGGGAACACTATCTCCATCCTCCCCAAGATATTTTACCTGGAATAAATCAAATTAGAGTTAGAGTACTAGAAACTAGAAAGGAAGTTACATTGAGATTTGGTCTAAGAACCGCGAACTACTAGAAATGCAAGTTTAAGTAAGCGTTTTTCTTCTTGTTTTTTTTATCAGGTTTAGAGCTTCATAAATAAAAAGACAGACTACATACAACAGTGGACAAGGTATATGCCAAGGAAAAGCCAATACAAAAACATTTAGCATACTACAGAAGGAACAAGAATCCCTGTCCCTTTACATCATCAAAGACCTTCCAATATGTTTCCACTGCCACCCAACTCAGGTAACTGCATTACACCACAACTCCCCAAAATCTACCCTTCTTTAGGGTTTAGATAAGACAAAATTAAAGTGAAAATAAAAGACAAATAGTTGCTTCTACAAAAACTTATAAGAATAATATAACATGACCACATAACATACCAAAATGTTGGCCCCAATACTCGTTCCAACAACATATAAAGGAGCCTTGGGGTACTCATGATGGAGATGATTAATGACTGCCCGCAGATCCTCTGTCCAACCAGCATTATAAAAGCAATCGGACTGAAACACATAAATAATAAAACAGTGGGATTACCTATATATCAATAAACCTAATAAGAAGTTATAATAAATTTGAAATTGGCAATAGCCGGAAAACTTAACAAGGGATAACTAAAGCATGACCCACGGAATTTCTGCATCATGGCAACACAACTGACATACCACTTCCATTAGAATAGAGATTAAAATAGGGACTTTCAAATTTTGGAGCTCAAGATGACAATTAACCATGAACATAAGCCAACAAATTGTGGAGGTGCAAAAAAGTGGTCCTGAAATAGTTCAGCAATACCACACGCCGATTCTTTAAAAGTTGATAATAATATTGCATAACTTCCTAATTTCCTATATAAAGCCTCTCAAAGAGTGCAGGCTGCAATTTATCCATAAGAACTGAACTTAACAGAGTATGAAAGTCTAATTCCAATACATCCCATCTAGATGCAATAAAATGCTCATTTGGATTGGTTTTTTTATATTTGTAGAAGCTGTTTGGTGTGAGATGATGTTGTTTGTGTACAGTGAACAGCTTGTCCAGTTTTTCTTACAGAAGTAGGAATCAGTGCTCAGCTAGGACATGCCATGTAGTTTATCAAACAGGGCAAGGGTTACGTAATACTTCCCAAGCTCTTATTGAAATTTTTGCTTTGTACAGATTTAATCCATATTCGTCACTCCTATTACCTAATATTTTCAATTTTATACAAAATTGAATGTTCCTTAAAAAGTATTAAAGAAAGTAATAGCTTATACTCCTTTCCAACTAACATGGTTCAAGTTGTGTTGTCATATGATAATACCTCCTACAAATTACAGCACTTGCTTTATAAATTCCAGTAATTGTGGTAGAACAATTTTATCAGTGGCCCCACCATCGACGGTTAGTAAGGTTCACTTAGGCTCATGGTTTGATCCCATGCGGTCTGGGTTCAAACCACTTCACAGTACATACCTTGGCACCTTACTATTGACTAGAGTTTCCTGTCTCCAAAAGATTGTAGGACTAGGAAGGAAGAGCATGCTGGTTCAATAAAAGCCCCAAAAACATTTTGAGAGAGAGAGATCTGTATAAGGTAGCTAACTACACTAAGGAGCCAATACCCAGTACAGTGTTTTGGAAATATCAAATGTTATTTTCCGGGGACAAGACAGCAAGATCCCTATACACTGTTGGTAATGTCAAGAAATAATTAGTTCTTCAGTTTCCAACAATAACCCAAGGGACCTCATTGCTTTCAGTCCCTCCCTGGCCTCAGATGAGGCAGGAATCATTTTCCTAAACCTGCATTTTCCAAGCATGGGGCTAGAAAAAAATTTCCATTCCCATGGTTTAAGTTCACAAGCAAACAAGGCTTAAAAGTGTTAATAGATATGTATATAGACACGCAAAGTACATAAGGAAATTTAAAAAGAGCTGCTTACAGTAATCGAAACACCACCTAAACCTCTGTGGTTGGTAACAACGACATTCCATCCCTTTTGCGCTGTGTTGAAAGCAAGATGCTTAATATACTGCAGTACAAACACCAAACTGCATTAGTCACTCATCGTGTATGCCAAAAAAAAAAACATCTTTACATGAAAAAGAAAAAAAGCTTGAAAACAGCCCAAGAAGACAGCTGGTAATATCAAGTAGAATAATGTACAGTAAACCCAGTGTGGCGACAATCAACGTTCTACATGAAACTTGCAATTTCATATCTTTCAAATCAAAGAACTAATTTAGTAGTCATAGAAGAGCTAGAGAGAGAGAGAGAGAGAGAGAGAGAGAGACAGAGACAGAGAGATTGTATTTTATACATCTTGCGAGATCAACAGATACTCCAAATTATTGATTCATTGCTATTTTTACCTGAGATTCCAAGCTTCCACACTTCCCCTTTTGAGTTTCAAGCAGCATGTTAACATCCATTCTAACTAACTAGTAACTTGATTTAAGCCAAAACCATTTATTTTCTAAGAGAAACCACTTTTCTTGATCACAGAACTCTACGATTACGGTGGACACGAAGCATACAATTAAGAAAAAATAAATTGATAAACCAGAAAATTAGATCAAATGCATACGGAACAGTATATACAAGACAGCTGTATGCCTTAAAATCCAGCAGAATATTGCTAGAGATGCCAGAATTACCCAGAAAGCATTTTCAGATCCAAGAAAAGAAGTAAATAAATAGGAAGCTTACAGGAGATTCAGAGTCGCTTGTCAATCCAGGAATGGCTAGCACAATTGGGGTTATATTATATTCCGGAATAGCACTGGTTCTGTCAATGTTACTTCCCAGAACTGGAGCAAAGAGAAAGGATATACAGTACCCGTTATAATAAAGCTCTACGTACACACACACACACACACACATTCATGTGACTGAGGAAAGAGGGAAGACTAAAATTGCAAGTATCAAGACTTCAGATAAGATCCACAGTATACATAAATAAAAAGAAATAAACACAACCAGCTACAATACAATCAGATTATAGACTAAACTATAAAATAACCCAAGTGTAACCAAAATAGCAGAAACAGTTTAGGTCGGATGTTCCAACTTCTAACAAGAAAGGAGATAAAATAATACCAAATCACAATATCGTCGTTTGCCAATTGAAATAAAAGGAAGAAAGTTTAACATAGCTAGAACCCTTACAAGACTAAATGAAACACCAGAATCTAATCTATTCCTATCTCCCCACTGTCCTTTCCAATCCTTGAAAGCCCTTCTGTTTCTCTTTCAGTACAGCACCTATAGAACAGCCATTAAGAAACCACCCAAAAAAAAATTTACAACCAAAACCAACTCTATCATCATAACAAGGCTGCACAATCCCCTGAATTACCAGCTACTACTTCTGGTGAGATAGAATCTAGTGTCATTAACCAAAAGATACTATCTCATACATACTTGTCCTTTTTTTCTCATCAATCAAGTTCCACCCCATAAATACTCGTCCGTTTTTCTTCCATCCTTATTTCAAATATTTCCAAAGAGCAAAACCAAAAGATAATGAAGCAACTAAACAATGACATAATGAACTTGTAATGTCCAAACTGGAATCTCATAATAAAATACATAGAGGGTTGCACTTATTTAGAATACAACTGCTAGCTGTAACAATGTTTTCAATGAGGAATTAGTGCCAATTAATACATGAACACAATATGCAACATTTTACGAAATGTACTACAAAACCAGGGATCATTGAATACCCTGTCAGTACAAAGTAGCACGGGTTATGTACATTTCGTACATATTAAAATAGAATACAAGAACCAAAGGACATGTAGCATATAACAAAATTTAAGACCTCAAAATACTATGAAAATTATGAAAAGAAGAGAACAGCAACCAAATGTATCAAAGATGAAACAAATGCACTCCTATAATACCTCAACAAAATAAATGCATATTATTTAGTGTCAAGGGGTCAATAGTTACCGTCGGAGTTCATTAACCAATCCAACGCGATAGTTCCACCATCAGAGAGATAAAAAAGTTCTCTGAGAGAGAGAGATGACATTACTATTTGTTAGACAAAAGCATGAATCAAAAAATTAAGACGGAAAACAAACAATGTGATCGCCACATAACCTGTATTGATCAAATAAAATTTCTATCAACAATCCTACGATAGAGAGGAAGATTATAAAGATGAATAGGATTTCTTCGGCTGCATTTGTTCCGATATACAAATTGTAAAGAACCAGATTAAGTTTTCAGGTAAATTATGAGGAGATTTGGAACTAGAACAAGCTGCCAGCTGTTAAATTACATATACTAATTCGTATATAGCCCCAACTAGAACACATTACTTGATTCAGTGACTGTGATATTTCGGGTATCAATTTGCACTTGTTACTAATCCAATATGGAATGGAATGGAAAGGACCGGAGAAGAGTACCTTCGGTAGTTGAAAGGCGGAGCGCGGCCGGAGATGCTGAGGAAGACGGTCTGGAGATGAGGGCTAGAGGGCCAGGGCGTGACCATATAGCGGGAATGGAGGACGCGGCACTTGGAAACGACGTCGTGGTAGATGAGGGAGGAGGAGTGGTAGGTCAAGGCGACGGAGCAGCCTCGGAAACCGGTGAGGAGGTCATGGAGGAAATGGAATTCGAGGAAGCGGTAGACGAACACGGCGGAGATTGCGAGGAAGGCCAAGAGGTAGTGGGAGATGGGGATGAGGAGGAGATCGCTGAGCAAAACCAGGTAGGGGTTGGTGCCTCCGGCGAGGCCCCACCAATCTGCCACCATTTTGTGCATCGAGCGAGTGAGTGGAATATTAGGAGGAGGGGAAGACTAGCTGGAAGAGAAGTCAAGGCGTTAAGCTTGGTAGGTCAGAATAGTAAACAAGTATCATCATATTATTATGAGAAAAGTTCACCATCGGTCCCTCAACTCTTGTGGCAAGGCCAATGTGATGCCCAACTTATAAAAATTACCAATGTGATGCCTACACTTTATTTTTCGTATCAACGTGGGGGCTGAGACCATATTCCGTCACGGTACCGTGTGTTTGGTCACGTGTCGTGCACGTGGCTCACCAAAAGAAGGTCATTTTACTGAAATAACCCTATTGTTTCTTACGTTTCTCTCTGCTTTACTTTTCTTCGCCGTATTCTTCTTCTCCTCGTTCTTTCTAATCCGGATCCATCCCGTCTTCCCCTCCCCTCCGCCTCCCCCAGCTAGGCTGCCTCTAAATCCCCCAAACCCCCCCCCAAGAAACCCTACTAACCCCTCCACACACACAGATTTCTGCTTTCTTCACTCAAAAATCTGGCCAAATCATCTTACCTGACCAAGTCCCTTGGCAACTTCTCCGACATTGATTCCACTCCATTCTCCACCGCCACCTCCTCCTCCTCCTCCTCCCTCCAGCCCGTCGCCCTCCCCATCCCCACCACCATGTCCAAGATTCAGAACCCGACCACGAAGACGGCGATGGCGCATGGCTTAGTGGGCCTGTCGAGGGAGTCGCCGAAGAGGTGGCCGAGGTCGGAGGAGGAGGAATGAACAATCCTTGTAGATTGACTAGTTCAGGTTTAGAATGGGCAGTGAGTCTGCTTATGGATGTTGCTTTTGTTACTCTTGATAAGTTGTTGGAACCCATACACCATGTTCGCTTTGCTGCAGGAAATGGAGATTCCGCCAGAGACCAAAGCTCATCTTGGTCGGCTCCTCTCTCGTCGCCATCCCCATCTTCCTCATCGGCTACGCCGCCGACCTCGGCCACCTCTTCGGTGACTTCCTCGACAAGCCCACCAAGCCACGCGTCATTGCTGTCTTCGTGGTCGGGTTCTGAATCTTGGACGTGGTGGTAAGGACGGGGAGGGCGACGGACTGGAGGGAGGAGGAGGAGGAGGTGGTGGTGGAGTAAAAATCTAACGAGGGTTCGAGCCGCTTGGGCTCTCTAGGGGAAGAATCGAACTGGGTTTGACTGAAAATCAATGGAGGAAGTAGCCTTACCAGGTATTGCTTTGAGCTCGTAATTGGAAGAAGAGTAGTCCTCGAACTGGGTTCTTAGACTTAGAGATTTGCTCTTAATATTCATGGTTTGATCTGCAAAATCAATGGAGGAAGTAGCCAGAGTTTGGAGCAGCAAACTACCAATTGATGGAGTTCGAGTTTTTACTCGATTCTGGTTCCAATTAGATAAAATGTCCTTTATACCCTTTTTTTGGTGAGCCACGTGCGCGACACGTGACCAAACACACAGCGCTGTAACGGAATATGGCCTCAGGCCTCACGTTGATACGAAAAATCAAGTGTAGGCATCACATTGGTAGTTTTTATAAGTTGGGCATCACATTGGCCTTGCCACAAGAGTTGAGGGACCGATGGTGAACTTTTCTCTATTATTATATATGAGCCGAGAATAAGAACCTAAAACTTATGCAGATCGAGTTAACATTTATTATCGCTTGAGTGCTCAATTGGGTGCTTTAAGCATATATTAATCATCTAATTGATGAAATATCTTATTTGTCTCTGAGCTAAAAGCACATAACTTAGGCTGCTTTTGGTGGAGCTTATAAGCACAGTTGAAGTTAGTGTTTGGTAAACACATGAATAAGCCCCTTTGTAAATAAATCAAGGCTATTTTTCAAGTAAAAGGAGAAGTAAGGCAACCCCAACTTTCGCTTATAAGAAGAAGTCAGAAAAACACGCTACTGTAGCTGCGAATTAATGAAATTTTCGTAATGACAATGTGTACCCTTGTAAACTTCAGCAAATTACAAGGGAACCTAGGAGAGACAAACACTTCCATCGCGTCTCAACTTTCTCACTCTCTCATATCTCGCTCCCCATCGCTGAGAGAGCCCAGGAGGCACGCCGGCGGTGGACCATCTGTAACCCAAGACCCATCCCTGCAATGACCTCGCTGAGGACGTCATTCAGGTAAGAACAACACAAAGGCCATAAACAAGTTTGGTGCTTGTATGAGAAATCCAATTATCATTTATATGCGATGTTAGTATTTATAGATTCGATCACAATCTTGAGCTTTTATGTGTCAGTGTATAGATTTGATATCAGGTTGGAGTTTTTTGGTTCTATGTTGGCGTAATAGACACAGCCTTATTGCTGCTAGTGAGTTTTCTGATTATCCATAACTATCATCCTTGATTAAACTACTTTCATATTATTATGGGTTTGATTCGTATCTAAAACTCCTTTGATAGGTGGCTGGATAGCTATGGTAGATTGGGTGGTTGTATTTTGAGGTTTTGCACGATTCCTCTTTTTTTGACATATATGAGGGATGTGAGACTCCATCAATCACAAAATCACATCTTCACCGTTTAATATGTAGTTCTATATGAGTAGATCAATTCTGTAAATTTTCATTAATGATCACGACCAGCTAAAGCTAAAGTTCCATTAATGAGTTCCTATATGGGGTGTTATATTGACTATTCTTGATTAAGATGTAATTTCCAAATTGATTATGATCTATTAAAATTGTTAATTAAAATCAAACAAAGTAAAATTCAACACTTTTTATTTTTATCATAATTTCTTAAAAGTATTCATATCGTTTAATATAATTAAAAAATCATATTAATTTTGGCTGGTGCTATTAACACACCTTATTTTGTTATTCACACACCTCCTTCATAATGTGAGTCAATCATAAAGCAACTTTAAAATGCAATTGTGTAAATACAATCAAAATTGTTGACACGACCCACCCCGAATTTCACCCTGAAACCCGAAGTAAGTCGTGCGGGGACCACCTCCAAGGAAAGTTTACCGAAAAATTCGACATAACCTCCCTTGAAAATGGACAACCCTTCCTAATAAAACCTGCAAACACTTCTGAAAATTTAAATCCATCCATAAACTCCTGGAGCCTTCGTGCTCCCCAAATCACAACATCTCCCAATTAAATACTAACTTAAACAAGAAAATCTCATAGCCAACAACCACAGTTCAGAGCAACTCTATTTGAAAGGAAATGAACCAGAAATATAAAAATGAGCGGAAGCTACACTATTGACTATGCCTCTTCTCCATATACGTCCGACCTCAACTATGCAATCCTGCAAACTGGGCATTTTTAAAACGAAGAGCCCAGGGGAAAACATTTGAAAACGAAACGTTAGAGTGAGTGGACAAAAATAAATTAACGAATAAAATATTTATGTTTCCTCAAATCACTTTCCAAGGAAAATCGAATGCATGCTGCAAGCGATAAAACTTTCATCTCATAATATCGAGTCTCCCAGACTCTATAATATATGTATGTATTTACACACGTCCATACTCCCTATATAGATTCATGGGTCTATATAGGGCTACTACGCTCGCGTCCAACGCTCACGTCACGCCTCAATGCGGTGCTACACTACGCCATCAAGGTGGACAGACGGGTGTATAAATATGTGTCCACTCCCTATATGAATTAAACACTCAAATAGGGCTACTACGCTTACGTCCAACGCTCACGTCACGCCTTAATGCGGCTATATGCTACGCCATTAAGGTGGACAGACACATATGGCTAGCTAGCATTTTCTATACATACTCTCTCATAAATACATATTTATATCCACCGAAAATCCCATTTTCGGTATCTCTCCAAGAGAAATAAAAGCGTCAAATTAATTGACGTCAAAATTCCAACAAAAGGAAATGTTCAATCATGAACCAAAGCATGCATATTATTTAAAAATAAACGTTCACTCACAGTATTAGGCCTAAGCCTTGCAATGCTCGGCATACTCCTCGAGCGCTGCCTCCACTATTCACAATCTCGAGTCAATCCCACGTCTGATAATAAACAGCAGAATAAATCGGTCAAACCAGATTCCGAAATATTCATTGATTCGTCTTCTTCTTAAATTGACTAAGTATCCTAGGTTGACCAGGATTGACCGACATATATTAAATAATCAATTCCGACTAAACTTCGCAACTATAACTTATTCGGAATGAACCTTAACCTGGAAACAAAGTCACCATCAATTTCCATGCCTTAACACATTAACCAAAATACTTCCAAAATTAATTTATGATCCCCTACGATCAAACAAAACCAAGAATTTCCTTCATTTCCTCTCTACACAACTTCACCCTAAAAATTACTAAGGGCACCCAAAAAGGGTTTCCATAAATAGGAAGTTTTCAAAAAAGGAAAGTTTCCCCAAAATAAGAACTTTCCTCACTTAGAAAGATTTCCGATTATAAACCGACAAACTTTCCTATTTATGAAACAACGCAAAACAAAAAGGAAAACTTCGATAACTACCTCAACTGCTTCTGTCGGACTAACTGCCTTCGCCGGATTCCGACGACTTGCCGGAATATTCTGCCGGATTCCGGCCACTTGCCGGAATTTTGCCATGACCTCCCTATAACCTTCAATATACCAAGCTCTCGACATTCAAGAGCACAACAACACTTTTAGCAACCAAACTATCAAGGAAAAATCTCCACAACGTAGCAACAGTAATCCAGTGGTTCAAGGAGACGAGATTACCTTTTGTTCTCCAAAACAACGACCAATTGAAGAAGGAAACTCCTCCTTTTCGCACCTCAACCTCAGCTGAGCTCCTTACCTCCGCTTGAACCTGGATCGATGCAGCTCCAAAGCTCCACCAAAAGACATCTGGCTTCCCTCGAGGTATGCAGGTCTCATAGGAGCTCGGGAAGCTCACCGGAAAGGCAAGAAAACAACGTCGGAGCTAAGAACCCGAAACCCAGAAAAACACAGAAGAGGGGTTAGGGCTCGATTCGAGATGAAACAAACCCAGCAAAGAAGAGGAGAGGAAGGAGAAGAAAAACCCTACCGATCGTTGTCGTCGTCGCTGCCCGAGCTGGCCGGAATATGACGAACACAGTCGGAATTCTAGTTGTTCGATCTCCCTCTATGATGGCCGAAGGTCGAATCAACGGGTAGAAGGAGGTAAAGGAGAGAGAGATGAGCCGATTTGGGGTGGTTGCACGCCCAGCAACGGCCGGACGACGTCACTCCGTCGAGGGTCGTCGGAGACCACGAGAGAGAGAGACTGCTCGGGTCAACGCCCGGGTTGGGTCTTTTTTAAAGTCAACCCGTCTCAATTCTTTAAATACCCAAACAAACGACCAAGATCGAAACCCTACTCGATCAAACGGCCACGATTAAATGTTATAAACTAATTTCTGAAAACAATCTCTTTACCAAACTTCGATAAAACGTAGAAAATAGCTCGAAGCTCCGAAAAAGAAATCCGAGGACATTGAAGATCTTGCATCGTCGCACGCTACGATAACAGGGCTTTAAAAGAAGAATTTAACATTTCCAGAAAACTCGCAAATAAACTCGAGTGTTAAATCACCAAATTACCGAACACGGTTAAATTCTTCCAGTAACTCGTGAAATACCTAGTAAATAGGTAAAATTTGGTCCGGGATGTTACAATCTCCCCTCCTTATAAAAATTTCGTCCTCGAAATTTACATACCTGACATTCGAAGAGATAGGGATACTGCTACCTCATTTGCTCCCCTGATTCCCAAGTAGTTTCTTCTACTTGGTGACACCTCCACAGAATTTAAAAAGAGGAAAGATTTGCTTCTAACCAGTAGCTCCCTCTGGTCTAAAAACTGAACCGGATCCTCGTCAAAAGTCAAATCTTTCTACAAAATAATCGGCTGCTCTTGCAACCCATGAGAGGAATCGGCAACAAACTTGCGAAGCCTGGATACATGAAACACAATATGTATCCTGGATAACTCTGGAGGCAAAATTAACTGAAACGCAAGAGAGCCAACTTGATCTAAAAACCCATAAAGACCAATAAATCTCGGACCAAGCTTTGCACGTTACTAAAACGTACCACCCCTTTTCAAGGAGACAATCTCTAAAAACACCCATACACTCACTTGAAACTCATGGTCCTTCCTGCGGACATCTTTAAAACTCTACTAGCTAATAAGAGCTGCTTTGAGTCCAACTCTGACTCCTTTAATCTTTTCATCTGAATCCTGAATTATTTTAAATCTTCTCGAAGACTCTAAGTCCTTCGTTGAACTACCACTAACGTTAACACGTAAGTGAGTTCAGTGATACCTATTCCAGAGTACGATTACCCGTAGGTATGCACACTCTTTCCTGAGCAATGGAAATAGCTAACCCAAATAAAACGCATAAATTTGCTATCACCATCGGGCTCAAATCTTCTAACGTCACGCAACAACCTCGATAGCATGCTACTCACAACTCGACAATGAAGCCCACTTGCTAGGAAACTAAAGTTCACGCATTCCCACATGCTCATAGGGGTCAAAATTAAGACCTGCTAATCGAACAGATTTAAGGATGCACACACTGCAGAATTGCCACAATCATGTCTAATACCGAGGCACTTTGCGGAGTCAAAGCTCTCGCAAGTCCACAAGATAACCTTGCTCTGCCAAAGTGACCAGTCCACCAATAAATAATAACCTCGATTCTCGAAATGACATTATGAAGAGATCAATACCACATCACTGAGGTCTCTCCGCCAAAACTATAATATTACCATTTTGTGCACCACAAACTAGCAACTTATGGGAATTCCAACTCTTTCTTGATTCTGCTATCTCTGCTAATCTCCTTACCACAACCCATAAGATAATCTGAAGCATGACTATCATGTAGAATCTAGATATTCCTCCTTGCTCGCCATAAGCAAAACTGACTAATAATGCCCACGAAAAATTGGCACAGTCATTTCATGATGCTAAACTTGACGTTGAAATCCACATAAATAGAACACCTTCCTTAAGCATTGACAAAATTTACATCTCCAGCCATGCTACTTATTCGGGTGCAATCGCGACCCCAAGAGTAATAATTAAAAGCACATGGCTCACCCTAGCCGTTCCACAAGAATGATTCTAAAAGCCAAAACCTTAGGACCCGACAAACACACTTTTTAACAATTAATCTGATAGCAGAAGACGATCTGAAAAACAAACATGCTCAAGTCTCCTACACCTCCCAAGGCCATGACTTCCCACCAAAAAGATTCTTCGAAAACCGAGCTTGCAATAACATGCGACTAACAAAAGCAAAGACAAATTTTTATACAAGACCTCCCAAATCATACTTGGATCAATGAGTGGTCCCACCACAATACGATCCCGAGAAGAGACGCTGATCAACCTATCAAAAACTACTACTCTCAATAATAAAACTCTTAATAAACCTTGACTCTAGACGCTTCTTGAGTCAACAGGGGAAAACCCTCTTCCATAATGCTACATCATGAAATATACCTACAACGACACAAACCATCAAAAATCAACATCACCATGCAACTCTTAAACTACCACATAGGATTTACAGCATCAAGACTCATTGCTTAAATGAACTCTAGCTCACTTGGGATCAGCACTGGATTTATTCCGAATCCATGACTACGACACAACTATCAATTTATCATTTACCTCGAAACTTCGACAAAATAACCAGAATCTCTACCCTTCAAATCGAAGCGTTGAAATCGCATTCCATGATTTCAAGCTCTGAGGATGCTACCCAAAAACTAAAGTAGGAATAATTTAAATATTCCCACACACACCACAACCAAAACTTTGCTCCATTTCACTAAATTAGAAATAAGGGGAGGATGGATCCTCCCATTGTTGTGTCATAGTTAGTCACCCATTGCGAATGAAATGATGTCAAAAACCAGTTTCGATCAAAAATTTTTAAGACTTACATCAACCACCCGGAACGACACTGCTTAAAAATTACTTTGGACACCCACGCACTCTTGCTCTATGATCCAGTGGGTTTTATTCCACTGCTACTACTTCCACCAACTCCACACAACTGCTATAGAATACCTATGACAACACGAATAAATTCACCAGGCGTTGTCGTAAAACTGAAATGACCACAACCATTTCGCTCTCACTCCACCATTACTTTTCAATTCAATTTACATTATCATCTTCCAAACACTCAACAAATCTGGAAACCAAACTTCAACACCTGGAATTCTGAAAGAATCCATACTGGCTCCACGATTAAAATAATATAACTGACATCTCACTCCACGATTCCACACTTGCTTGAAACTCAACATTTAGTGCCATCAATAAAATTTTAAAAATTTCCCGACTGTGGCACAACAAGAAGTTGTCACAACGCACTGACGAATGACTTTTGTAGAACCAACAATCCAAGTCATTCTACTTAGTGCTTTAACAAACTTCAACTAACTCACAAAAGAGACCAAAATCATCAGAAATCTTACTATTCATCGACTATTATTATCCGTCATTTCCAAAAGATATTACCACCACTATCTTAATAAATTGCCCAAAAGATAAAAACTTATCCATAATTAAAGTCGTAGGAACCAGAATACGTGCTGACATAACCAGCATTATTCCAAAATGTTCCAAACTGCTTTCTACTGAGGATAAACATAGTCGGTAAATTGACCTTCAATCATGACTTATCTAATTTAACATTTAACTTTTTATGCAATAACTTTCTGCAACCCAACACTAGTCACAGATCTCATGTGACTAACTCGCTCAGGATTATGGTCCTCAACAACTAGTAAAGGTACCCCTTGGAATTACTATGGGTACCTCCCTCATCACTTCAATCAACCTTTACCTCAAAAGAAAACACCACTTATTTCAAACTTTCCTTCCAACTCTTTTATCCCAGAAATCACGTAATTCGATACCACAATTTTTTTTTTTTCCATCGGACTACTACATCTTCACACTTGCCCACTATAAATAGTGAACTCCAAGGCTTGAATTAAACTTTTCACCTTCTAAAAATTCGCACGAGATGCTCACCCTAGCATCTTAATCATAACCCAAGCAATAATTTGGACAAAATGAACAAAATGCTGCCACGCATATGAGTTCTCAACTGGAGTTCCCAACTCACAATTGAACTCTAACAATTTATGATATCAACTCGATAACATTTGGAAAAGGCATAATCCAAACACCTCTTTCCTTAATCAAAGCAGGATGATCACTAAAGAGGTCGGCGTACGGAGACATAGTCTTGATGAAAACATTTATGGCACACTACCGTCCATAAATAAAATAAGAACAACTACATCACTCACTTAATCAACACATAGTGTCTAAAGCATATAATGCTAATAGATCCGCCGCGGACGGACCATCACTCTATAGACACTAAGTGTGACCAAGAATATGAGGTAGTACTAAAAGAGAAAGGAATCGAATAACCTAATGCTCTGATACCAACTGACACGACCCACCCCGAATTTCACCCTGAAACCCGAAGTAAGTCGTGCGGGGACCACCTCCAAGGAAAGTTTACCGAAAAATTCGACATAACCTCCCTTGAAAATGGACAACCCTTCCTAATAAAACCTGCAAACACTTCTGAAAATTTAAATCCATCCATAAACTCCTGGAGCCTTCGTGCTCCCCAAATCACAACATCTCCCAATTAAATACTAACTTAAACAAGAAAATCTCATAGCCAACAGCCACAGTTCAGAGCAACTCTATTTGAAAGGAAATGAACCAGAAATATAAAAATGAGCGGAAGCTACACTATTGACTATGCCTCTTCTCCATATACGTCCGACCTCAACTATGCAATCCTGCAAACTGGGCATTTTTAAAACGAAGAGCCCAGGGGAAAACATTTGAAAACGAAACGTTAGAGTGAGTGGACAAAAATAAATTAACGAATAAAATATTTATGTTTCCCCAAATCACTTTCCAAGGAAAATCGAATGCATGCTGCAAGCGATAAAACTTTCATCTCATAATATCGAGTCTCCCAGACTCTATAATATATGTATGTATTTACACACGTCCATACTCCCTATATAGATTCATGGGTCTATATAGGGCTACTACGCTCGCGTCCAACGCTCACGTCACGCCTCAATGCGGTGCTACACTACGCCATCAAGGTGGACAGACGGGTGTATAAATATGTGTCCATACTCCCTATATGAATTAAACACTCAAATAGGGCTACTACGCTTACGTCCAACGCTCACGTCACGCCTTAATGCGGCTATATGCTACGCCATTAAGGTGGACAGACACATATGGCTAGCTAGCATTTTCTATACATACTCTCTCATAAATACATATTTATATCCACCGAAAATCCCATTTTCGGTATCTCTCCAAGAGAAATAAAAGCGTCAAATTAATTGACGTCAAAATTCCAACAAAAGGAAATGTTCAATCATGAACCAAAGCATGCATATTATTTAAAAATAAACGTTCACTCACAGTATTAGGCCTAAGCCTTGCAATGCTCGGCATACTCCTCGAGCGCTGCCTCCACTATTCACAATCTCGAGTCAATCCCACGTCTGATAATAAACAGCAGAATAAATCGGTCAAACCAGATTCCGAAATATTCATTGATTCGTCTTCTTCTTAAATTGACTAAGTATCCTAGGTTGACCAGGATTGACCGACATATATTAAATAATCAATTCCGACTAAACTTCGCAACTATAACTTATTCGGAATGAACCTTAACCTGGAAACAAAGTCACCATCAATTTCCATGCCTTAACACATTAACCAAAATACTTCCAAAATTAATTTATGATCCCCTACGATCAAACAAAACCAAGAATTTCCTTCATTTCCTCTCTACACAACTTCACCCTAAAAATTACTAAGGGCACCCAAAAAGGGTTTCCATAAATAGGAAGTTTTCAAAAAAGGAAAGTTTCCCCAAAATAAGAACTTTCCTCACTTAGAAAGATTTCCGATTATAAACCGACAAACTTTCCTATTTATGAAACAACGCAAAACAAAAAGGAAAACTTCGATAACTACCTCAACTGCTTCTGTCGGACTAACTGCCTTCGCCGGATTCCGACGACTTGCCGGAATATTCTGCCGGATTCCGGCCACTTGCCGGAATTTTGCCATGACCTCCCTATAACCTTCAATATACCAAGCTCTCGACATTCAAGAGCACAACAACACTTTTAGCAACCAAACTATCAAGGAAAAATCTCCACAACGTAGCAACAGTAATCCAGTGGTTCAAGGAGACGAGATTACCTTTTGTTCTCCAAAACAACGACCAATTGAAGAAGGAAACTCCTCCTTTTCGCACCTCAACCTCAGCTGAGCTCCTTACCTCCGCTTGAACCTGGATCGATGCAGCTCCAAAGCTCCACCAAAAGACATCTGGCTTCCCTCGAGGTATGCAGGTCTCATAGGAGCTCGGGAAGCTCACCGGAAAGGCAAGAAAACAACGTCGGAGCTAAGAACCCGAAACCCAGAAAAACACAGAAGAGGGGTTAGGGCTCGATTCGGGATGAAACAAACCCAGAAAAGAAGAGGAGAGGAAGGAGAAGAAAAACCCTACCGATCGTTGTCGTCGTCGCTGCCCGAGCTGGCCGGAATATGACGAACACAGTCGGAATTCTAGTTGTTCGATCTCCCTCTATGATGGCCGAAGGTCGAATCAACGGGTAGAAGGAGGTAAAGGAGAGAGAGATGAGCCGATTTGGGGTGGTTGCACGCCCAGCAACGGCCGGACGACGTCACTCCGTCGAGGGTCGTCGGAGACCACGAGAGAGAGAGACTGCTCGGGTCAACGCCCGGGTTGGGTCTTTTTTAAAGTCAACCCGTCTCAATTCTTTAAATACCCAAACAAACGGCCAAGATCGAAACCCTACTCGATCAAACGGCCACGATTAAATGTTATAAACTAATTTCTGAAAACAATCTCTTTACCAAACTTCGATAAAACGTAGAAAATAGCTCGAAGCTCCGAAAAAGAAATCCGAGGACATTGAAGATCTTGCATCGTCGCACGCTACGATAACAGGGCTTTAAAAGAAGAATTTAACATTTCCAGAAAACTCGCAAATAAACTCGAGTGTTAAATCACCAAATTACCGAACACGGTTAAATTCCTCCAGTAACTCGTGAAATACCTAGTAAATAGGTAAAATTTGGTCCGGGATGTTACAATTGTAGTGATAGAAAAACACATGAGGTGTGTGTAACAAAATATGGTATGTTAATAGCATCACCTTTAATTTTTTGTCGAGTTGTTGGCATATATATCAGAAACATTTATGCATGGCGGATCTCATGTAAAGAGAGTTGTACACGGGTATTTCCGCAACTATTGATATTGAACTATTCAGCCTAATGTTTTTTTGGGGTAAGTTGGTGTGGCACATTATATGACAAACATTAATATTGTTTAGAAAATATTTTGAGGTTTTGTGTCGGCATATATAACAAACAATCGAAATTTGGATATGATTTTGTAGCCATGTGTCAAACTCTAATTGGTTGTCCAAATTATGGTTGATATTTGTCGGCCACGTCTCATATATTTTCCGTTGGTATCATCTCAAATCGTCTATAAATATAGGGTCATTGTTTTCCTCATCTCTCACAAATTAACAACACTTCTCATATCCCAATCCTACAAATCTCCATTTTGTTTCTTTTTTATTGGTCAAACTTCTTCTGTAATGAATCGTTTGACAAAATGATTATTGAAAGATCAATAAGAGGTTGTCACGAGAAACCACCAAAGATTCAATATGATGGTTGACACTGCCTAGCGAACGCATAGTCTGGAAGACGAGGATTAAGTGATTCATAATGGAGTGGTTCTTCAAAAAGTCATAAGTATACCGCTAGAACTCAAGAGCTTATGGATCAATGACTCAAGGCTCTATGCTTCATGAATCTATGCAGGTATGAACCAAGTATGTTTCATAGGCGGTATAAAATACAACCTTGGGTCTTTGACAAGATGATGTGCGACGTGACTAACTACGATCCATATTTTGTTCAGATTAAAGATGGTACATGAAGGTTGGCTTATCCACTGAACAAAAGTTAACATGCGCCATGAGAATGCTTGCACATGGCATCACAACTGACTTATGTGATGACTACATGGATATTGCAAAATCCAATGCCATTGAGATTTTAGAACTTCACCAAAGCAATCTTGAACGTGTACCACGAGACTGATCTACACCGACCAACACCGGTAGTTTTGAGACGCCTTCTCGACAAAGCTGTAGAGAGATGATTTCCTAGGATGGTCGAGAGCCTTGATTGTTTGCACTGGTTGGGCAGAGCGGTATACAGGCTACAAGGTGTTGTGTTGATCTTTGGATGCTATCTTGTGAACTGTTGGCGCCGATGATCTTTGGGGCGAAGGTTTCGGTTTGCGTTGGGGCTGGGGCTGGATTGAGCTTCTCGGTGGTTCGTGGCATTGATCTAGGGTGTGGAGGTGAGCGCCCGGCGTTTTCTCGGCAGTGTTCAAGGCGAATCTAGGCATTTCATTGTATCTCTTGTATTATACCTTTGAGTTATTTATATTGTTCGAGTTCATCACTATAATTTCTATCTAGAAGATCATTTTCCTCAAGTGTTGCAATTCTCCAAAAATGTTCTTCTCATGCTAGGAATTCAACAGGGAGAGCTACTATAGGAAAATATCTAGGTATACACAATGCAATTTTCAATTTTGTTTGGAAGGATCCCTCAAACACAAATTAAAGAAATCATGCTAAGTATAGTACTGCCAACGAGTTGGCTGGCTGGAAAAAAGGAACTTTTCCTTGTAACGGGCACATGAAGTGAACCTTACCAGTTACAAGTTCAACGTCAGAGGGTGAGATACCTGTGCAAGTAGTAACACACATGATAGGTGAAATGGACACAGAGATAGGTCATTGGGGTCTCATATACTTGGTAACTCAGAGGCTCAGGAGAGATCAAACTCAATTACTTGCCTTCAAATCACACAGTACTCCAAAAGATTTCAAGTGTCTTCAGTGGTCGAAATGGTATTATAGTCGTCATATATTTAACAAGAGAAGCAACATTTTGCATGAGAATCACGCATCAGACAGGAAACACACATACCCAAAACTGCAACACATATATACTCATATCGAAAATTCTTCCATTCACTGGGTGAAAACTCACCGAGTGACGTGGCAACATTACAATCACTCATTTCAGTATGGACCCAGATCTGACTTAACATTAGCATTCTCCGTTAACGTTTTTTTGAAACTTAAGAATCAGTGGGTGGAAGGTAAAAACAAGGCGTAAATCCTTCTGCCCCAAAAGAGGTCTTGATATCTGGTTGATGGAGTTGTCGTGGTCAGCGGTGGTGATGTGATGACGAGGCGGTAGACGACGTGGTAGCGGCTCTCGATGCCGACGATGGGCTGGCCGCTGGAGGTGGCGAGTGGATCGTCGCTAAGAGAGGCAATGGAGTCAGCGGAGGAGTCGGAGATGGTTTGGATTGAGTTTGGCGGAGATCACCGAGGGGATGGGCGACGGGGATTTGGGTTTGGAAAAAGGGAAACATAGATGAGATTTGGGGTTTTTTTTGGCTGAGATGAGATTAGGCCTTGGACATTGGTCGAGTGGAGAGAACACGGCGGTGGAGAGAAGGGAAGGAATATATATGAGTGGGTTTTAATTTAGGGTGAGATGAGGTTTGGGTTTGGGTTTGGGTTTGGGTTTTGGATTAATCATATGCAATGAAATAAAACTACAAGATTGTGTTGTGAGATCTTTTTCTGGGTGAAAGATTCCTCAGGCTATTGCATGGGTTGTTGTAGATCTGGAGTTTGCTTCCAGATTCATGATTTTTCTTAATTGTTTTGGTTTTCTGGGTGGAGCTTCCTCGATCAATCTAAGGCTATCAAGTGGGTGATGGGTCGTTGTATATATATGATTCGTCTTAATTGGAGGATAATAAGACTAATTTTCTAGATCACAAGATGTTTGCCTCAAGCTCTAGATCAGGAAAGAATTGAGTGGAGACGAGATCTAGAGTTTTTCTTTGCAATGAGATTGCTGCATAGGAGTTCTGTTGGGAAAGGGAGGAAGAGATGAATGAAAGACAATGATCAAGTGCTTTTCTAAAGAAACTTTGTTTCTGATGCCTTTTAATTTTGAAGCGTTGGTTTGGAAAACAATGACTTGTATCTCCAAGTAAATCCAAGCATTTTATTTTCTAGACAAGCCATGACTGCCATGTTCTCTGGTTTGGGTTGCATAAATGCAATTTATTTTTCTTTTAAATTTCTTTATATACAATATTCCCAACAAAATTTTGGGAAATTTTGATTTCAAATATGAAATATTGATGTTATATTAAATAATATGAGAGTGGCCTTTTGAAATTAAGATTTAATAAATTAAACAAATAAACGAACCATGTTGCCTATATAGGTTATATTTTACATTAAAATGATTTTTTAAAGTTTCAAATCTTCGGAAATAAAAAATATAGCTCAGTTGCTCACATTGTCAAAAATTGTTATGCTCTCATGAGGATATATTCTATCCACATATTTTAAAATTTTTAGAAATTCATCTCCAGACACGGCTACCTTATGTAGGTAAAATGATACATATAATTCACCACGCGGATCAAAATTCAAACATTATCAAAAATATGTGAATTTTTTTTCCTTTACGTATTTAAGTGTACTGATCACATCAGACGATCGAATTTTTATTTTATGAACTTTAGTCAATAGAACCATAACATGCATACTAATGTGGTTTAACTTGTTTAGTGGATTATTATAAGTGTGCATATTTATAAACCAATTATATCTAGCAAATAAAATTTTAAAAAATTGGCCGTTGGATGTGATTTGTATGGTGAAATACGGTTATGGTATAAAATTCACATATTTTCAATAATATTTGGTCATCGATCAAGGTGGTCAACCATATTTGCGCTTGTGCTTCCTTCTAGAGAGCTCTATTGTCGGAAGGTAAATTTCCCTAAATTTTTATAAGGGTTGTTGCATGTCATATATGTGAGAATGTGTGGGCAGAAGAATCGACCAAAATAAGTCACAAAGAGGTATGTAAGAGCGTTTTCGTGTAATAAGAGACGTTGATTTACGGTTGACCGCGTCGACCGAGACCCAAAAATTATCGAAAATAAGTGAATTTTTTTTCATTACATAATTAAGTGTCCTTATCACATCATATGATCAAATTTTGTTTTGTGAACTTTAGTAATTAGAACTTCAACGTGCCTACTAATGTGGTATAATTTCTTTAGTGAGTTATATACAAGTATACATCTTTGTGAACCAACTATCTTTAGCAAATCAAATTTTGAAAAATCGACCGTTGGATATGTTTGGTATAGTGAAATACGGGTAGGGTAGATAATTCACATATTTTTGACAATATTTAGACTCCGATCAAAACGGTCAACCCTTATTGTGTTTACGCTCCCTTATGGAAAACCCTATCATAGGGGGGTAAATTTCCCCAAACTTTTATATGGGCTGCTACATCTCATATATGTGAGAGTGTGTAGACAGAAAAATTGACCAAAATAAGTCACAAAAGGATATGTAAGAGCGTTTTCGTGTGATAAGTGGCGTTGGTTTATGATTGACCACGTTAATCGAGACCTACACCTTATCGAAAATAAGTGAATTTTTTTCTATATCCATATTTAAGCATACTTATCACATCAAACGGTCGAATTTTCATTTTGTGAAATTTAGTCATTAAAACCACAACATGTCTACCAATGTGGTATAACTTGTTTAGTAGGTTATATGAAAGTGTATCTCTTTATGAACCAACTATATCTAGTAAATAAAATTTTTTAAAATCGGCTGTAGGATGTTATGGGTATAGTGAAATACGGCTATGGTAGAGAGATCACATATTTTCGATAATGTTTGAACACCGATCAAGGCGGTCAACCCTATTTACGCTTGTGAGTCTTTATGGGGAGCCTTATTGTCGAATGGTAAACTTCACAAAATTTTTATGTAGGTTGTTGCATGTCATATATGTGAGTGTGTGTGGCGGAAGAATCGACCAAAATAAATCACAAAGAGATAGCTAATAGCATTTTCGTGTAATAAGTTATGTTGATTTATGGTTGACCACGTCAATCGAAACCCAAATGTTATGAAAAATAGGTCATATTTGTTTCTTTGACATATTTAAGTGTATTGATCACATCAGACGGTCAAATTTTCATTTTGTGAAATTTAGTCATTGGAACCACAACATGCCTACTAATATGGTATAACTTGTTTAGTGGGTAATATGTAAGTGTACCTCTTTATGAACCAACTATATCTAGCAAATAAAATTTTGAAAAATAAGGCGTAGGATGTTATCGACATACTGAAATACAATTGTGGTAGACAAATCTCATATTTTCGATAATGTTTGAACCCGATCAAGGCGGTCAACCATATTTACGCTTGTTCTTCTTTATGGGGAGTCTTATTGTCGGAAGGTAAAATTTATTTTTATATAGGTTGTTGTGTGTCATATATCTGAGAGTGTGTGGGTGGAAGAATCGACCAAAATAAGTCAGAAAGAGGTAGGTAAGAGCGTTGATTTAGGGTTGACAACGTTGATCAAGACTCAAACGTTATCGAAAATAGGTGAATTTTTTTATAGACATATTTAAGTGTACTGATCACATCAGACGGTTAAATTTTAATTTTAAAAATTTTACTTGTTAGAACTACACATGCTTACTAATGTGGCATAATATGTTTGGTGGGTTATATGTAAGTGTACATCTTTGTAAACTAACTATACCGATAAAACAACATTATTTTTAAAATTGACCGTATGATGTGATATGTATAGTGAACTACGACAAGGGTATAAAAATCATATATTTTTGGTAACGTTCGAGCCCCGATCAAAACCAACAACCTTATTTACGTTTATGTTTCCTTATGGAAAACCCAATCAACAGGGGTAAAATCTATTTTTTAATTATTTGTTTACATGGATTGCATAAACTTGTTCTTGTTACAGTGCAAGAATTTTCATAGATTTGTTTTCAGAACTCGAACTATTTTGATTTTGATTTTGTATAAACGTTTTCATAACTCTTATTCTTTTATTCACATAACTCTTCTATTATATTATTTATATGTATTTTCTTATTTTCAGAAGTACACTTGAATGATAGTGTACTGTTTATTTGTTTTTTTGATTAACATCAACTCATTTATTAATTGGAAAGGTAAATAGCAAAAACTAAATTTAAAAATAAATATTCTGTATACAGAAATTATTAGAATATTGGCATTTTTCCAATGTTGAAACGTGTCGTTGCCCTTAATAAAAACGGTTTTTTATAAGAAGAAAGGAATATAGGGTTACTGCACGTGACCTGTCAGTAAAACTTAATTTTACTGTGTTTTTTTTTTTTTACAAAAGAGATCTGTTTGCGCGTGGATGTTAAAGTTGCCGTTTGTGTCCCTCCACCGTGTGAAGGGAAGAACCTCCGATACTCATATACCCCAAAGTGCTGTTTACACAAGTATCTGCTGATTGATCATGAAAATTACGCCATACTTACAACCAACAATGTCAATCCCACCATACCTAATTTTTGGCATCTCCCCGTTTTGTATGAGGTACATACATTACGCCTCTAACATGTAAACTAAATCATGTAATCTAAATCACATGTAGAATCTTCATGTATAATAGTTTTTTTTTTTTTCCTTTCTCCTATCTCTTCATAAAACTACTGTCAACCGCAATTCAACTTCCAGTTAACAATTTGGAAACATTTCTACATTGGCAAATTTCCTTGAATAGCATCATTGAGAAAGATTGCCTTGCCTTTGCTCTGACCCTCTCTCCAAACCTTATATCTTAATTCCTTGCCGCTTGAGACGTTCCATAGCTTTAGCAATGACAGTTTATAGGGTCCCCTTATTTCACCAAGTGGACTCATACAATACCATGAATCAGAACCTTGGATTTCAACAGCAGGTGCTGTAACTGAAACCTTTACCTCTTCATCGTCATCGCTCAACTCAGTTACCTTGCCTTCAGATGTGCTATCAGAGTTCATCCTTTCTAGTCGAGCTACTTCAGGTTTCACTAGTTCTGCTGCCTGACCAGATGGAATGCAAGGAGACTGCGAGCAGTTATTAATTGTAGGAACCTTCTTCTTAGGTATATCCTTTGCATCCGCCAGGTCTCTCTCATGGTCACCCTTTGAACCTGCAGGGAAGTCAAGAAAATACATTAACACATCAACCTACAGAAGAAGAAACCAAAGGTAGAACACTGCCCCTATATGTGAATGCAGCATATCAGGAGCTTTTGCAGAAACGTAGTTGGAATTGATAGGAACTAGGGAATGAAGAGTACTGATACCTTGATGCTTGACAGCTCATTAACATATTAGTATGTTCTACACTAGAAAAATCATAAATCTGTTTGCTAGGGGAAACGGCTATTTGTATTTCTTACCCTAAAAAGTTGCTTCTAATTTATTAGGGGTGATTCGGAAAAAATAGAATAATAATATACAGAGACAACTACAACCTACATGATCAAAGGATGCTTATGAGGAGTTCTGATATCTTGATATATATATACACACACACACACACACACACAGGAAGGTTCCAAAGCGGACGTCCGCACTCGGCTTAAAGTGCGGACGTCCCTCCATTCGCCACCGTACGGCGCCTGCGAGGGCGCCCTCCAGCAGCGTCCCCGACCACTTTCCCTCACCGGCGAGTCCGCCGAATTCCAGTTTTCCGGCCAGATCACCCAAAACTTCAAACAAAGTTGATCTGGCCGGAAAACTGGAATTCGGCGGACTCGCCGGGGATGGAAAGTGGTCGGGGACGCTTCCTGAGTCTGCTGGGGTGGAGACGCGCCCTCGCCGGTGCCGTACGGAGGGACGTCTACACTTTAAGCCAAGTGCGGATGTCCCTCCGTTCTCCACCCGAGCGGACTCCAGCGGCGTCCCCAACCACTTTCCCTTCCCCGCGAGATCAATTTGAAGGTATGGGCAGCAACCTCCACCCAAAACTTCACACAAGATTGATCTCGCGAGAAAACTGGAATTCGGCAGACTCGTCGGGGAGAGAAAGTGGTCGGGGACGCCGCTGGAGTCCGCTCGGGTGGAGGCGCGCCGTCGTTGGAGACGGACGGTGGAGAACGGAGGGACGTTGGCACTTTAAGGGCGTGCGGACGTCCTCTTTGGATCCTCTCCGTATATATATACAAATTAGTATGTTCTACACTAGAAAAACCATATATTTCATTTCAAAAAAAAAACCATATATTTGTTTGCTAGGGGAAATGGCTATTTGTATTTCTTCGTGGTATAAACCCTAAAAGTTGCTTCAAATTTATATGTAGGGGTGATTTGGGAAAATAGAATAATAATATACAGAGATGACTACAATCTACATGATCAAAGTTTGAATATCTGCCAATCAATTCATTCCACTTGATACATTTATATTTTTCTGTTTCACTCATACAAGCATACCAGTTCGAACCCAAAACTATCATGTACAAACTTAAAACCATTAGATGCTATGGACCTCTCATATGCCATTTAAAAAAGAAATCAAGGACATGATCCAACTGAACAAAAAACATAAACCATACCATCTATACTAGAGCTCCGTTCAAAGTCTGATCGAGCCTGCTTCTTATGTTTAGCTGCTGCACCCTCCAGGCCTCTCTCCTGGTGTAACAGTGAACCTGCAGAATATTCAGTAAAATAAATGTCAAAAATCCAAACAGTTCACATGCTCATCATAGGAAAAGCATGCACATGCTCATCATACGAAGAAGCAGTAAATCTTGAAATAGGGATGGTACAACAAGACGACCACTTACAACAAATCAGAGTGAATCAATCAAATCATTGTCAAACTAACTCATACCACTTGATACAATTTTATTTCTGTTTCACTTATACAAGCATACCAGTTCATACTTCATACCCAGAAGTATAACCATTAGATGCTACAGACCTCTCATATGCCATTTAAAAAAGAAATCAAGGACATGAACCACTTGAACAAAAACATAAACCATACCATCTGTACTAGCGCTCTGTTCAAAGTTTGATGGAGCCTGCTTTCTCTTATGTTTAGCTACTGCACCCTCCAGGTCCCTCTCCTGGTGTAACAGTGAACCTGCAGAGTTTTCAGCAAAATATATGTGAAAAGTCCAAACAGTTGACATGCTGATCGCAGGAAAAGCATTCACATGCTCATCACACGAAAAAAAAGTAAATCTTGAAAAAGGAATGGTACAAGAAGACCATTTACAAGAAATCAGAGTGAATCAAATCATTTCACTATAAAATCAGATTCATGGTTCATCACCAAACTAATTCAAGAGAAAAAGTAGCATTTTATAACCATTAGAATTGTCAAGATACAACATTTTCCACAGTTAGTGAGAAAAAACCTTGTCACTCTCAGAATAAGATTGTCAAAATTCTCTTGATCCAGAAACTTAACTTCTAATAGCAAGCATGTCCAAATTCTTATTGGTAAATGGAAACAATGATGAATAAAGAATAAACAGTAGGAAACCATACAGTACCATTCACATAGATTTGGAACAAACCTGCAAGCTCTGTTCTGTCATTTGTGCGCCATGAGGTTCCATTGGCTAGAGCAGTGCCGGGAGTTTGGGGAGATTCTCTGGTGGCTGATTCGGAAAAGCCATCATATCCTTGTTTATCCTGGCTAGGGGAGTACTCAGAAATAGGATCACATTTTTCTATGGCTGCAATTACTTCTGGAATCTCATTTAACAGACGTGATTGTTCTGATGGTGTTTCAATTAGCAGCTTCTTAGTCATGTATGCATCAAGCGTAGAGAAAATATAGGTCAAGGTTCACATTGTTCTTTCTACCTTTTTTCCTTTAACTTCAAACATAACTTATCAGAGACAAACAAGGGAACAATGGAAAAAAGACCTGTCCGCTAAACTAATAAAATCAGTGAAACCATGAGAGCATGCAGTACACTAGCAAGAATACAACAAATCACATCATAATAAAACATGAAGGAAATACAAACAAATAGGTACCCCTGTATCCTGAACTAATACAAACATCAAAACCATAAGGAACACAGAACAGAACCTTTCCCAATAGATGGTCCACTTCTCCCTTCACATCATCAAACACCCTAATATCTCCCCCACCCAAAACCAACCAACAAAGAACATCTCCCACAATTCTTTTGAAGAACTTAATGGGCTCTCATATAGTAATGCATTACACATTGCTGGGCCATCCTAACTCAAACTAGCCTCCTAAAAATCTTTCACAATAGACACACAGGGCAATGAAGCAGCAGGTGATTGCTTTAGTATAAATGGTCAGGCCCAAGGCTAGTAAAGTTTATTTTATACGGGGTTTGAGATTCCTGCATTCATTATATAGCTATTTGTTAGAGTTGACTTCTGAGCCCAGGTAATGAATGAGGCTTTATGCGATTTCTTGCTACCAAAAGAGCTTACAGGGGAGGACCCACCGACCAGTTACTAGGAATAGTCAGGTCCATGCTTTGCTCCCATGTGGTCTGGGGACAAAAACCTCCCCCCCCCCCCCCCCCCCCTTCTTTTACCATGCTATTTGTTATAGGGTTCTGTCTCCTAGAGATTGTACACTACAGCAGGAAGTCCCAGCTACATCCCCAACTCCCTGATGTGGGTAAAGGGGATTTCGGAGTATCAATAAAAAAATTACACAGTTTCCTATCTGGAGGAGGTAGTCAACCTCACATTGTTTCTTCTATGCCCCCCCCCCCCCCCCCCAACCAAAAATAAATAATAAATAAAAAAGATAAAAATAAAATTGATATAAGGTCCAAACAATTGAAAATAGGTTTGACATACAATTTGAACTTCCATAAATGTATATTATGACAATGTCAATGAATTAAGATTTTCCTACTTGTGTCATTACTCCACCTTTTTTGCTATATAAATTAACTTAATCAAGGATATTCTCTCCTCCATCCTTTTTCATTTGCATGGTCAATGCGCTTCTGCAACAGAGTCAATTCTCTTGCAAGCCACTGAAATTTTTCACATATAAATAAAAGATACAAATAAATACTGGAGAATAAGAATGTCTAAGATAAAATCTGAGCTTAAAAAGCTGTTGGATAGGAGAGTTGAATAGCAATACTTGAAATAGCAGCATATGTAATTCTAACCATACATACAAAGGCCTACTGAGTAGATAGTCAAATTCATTCCATAGTTACGTAGTGTACAGACTATAGACACAAGGATTTACAAAATGCAACAGACAAATCTTTGATATTTTCAGAGGCCTAGGCATTATATAGTCTGATTCACTCCATAGTTACATAGTAGAAATTATTAACAGCACTGGAACATGTTGATGGCAGTTAACATGACATCAGTAAAGCGGAAAATGAATTCTTAAAAGGCTGAATTATGAAAACTACAAGCCAAAACAGGTTCCAAGACGGTAATGGACATGCTTTCTTTCTGTACTTCAACTTTTAGGCTGAAAATTTGAATATGACATTGTCTTTCTTCAAGCAGACTTTCTGAAAACTTCATGATGATAGTTTTTTACTTTCTACTCTTTCAGATCTCATCAGGTAAAAAAGTGTTTCTAACCTTAGAGAAAAAATAAATAAAAAATACTATAGATATGTGCAGTTGTAGTATAAACTATAAAGTTTCGATTTATCACTAATAGATTCGAATCATAATTACTATCCACAAATAATGAGGGATGAAAAGGTCTTAAGGAAGCCTGCTGTCCATTTGCTGGACATCTGAAGCTGTTGCTACATTTTGAATGAACTATGACTAAATAGAAATTCTATTTTGAGGTTGAAGCCAGAAACGTACATGCTTTGTTATATTCTCATGTAGACTTCTAGCCTTCTGTTCAAACTCCACCTATTAATCAAGAAAACCCTGGTTAACTGGTTGCAATACCAACAATAACTGGAAAAAACTCCAGATATTATACAAGCTATACAGCAAAAATCTTAACCAAAACGTAAAGACCAGTGATAAAACTATTAATGGAAACCAAATGTTTACAGAATAAGAAACAAACAGTAACAGCATATTTGTGTCTCTGGGGTTGGCGACTGTTCCATTTGTAGGCAATCTAATCTTACTGTATTCTTGCCACATCTTCTTTTGATATAAAATCTAACTAAGTAGATTCTAATGTAGTGTTGTCTCAACTAATTTCCACACACAATCTAATAACTAGATTCTAATGTATATTTTGCCTCAGTTACTCATAAATCATAAAGTGACTTGGATGATTTATATGATTTATGGTTCGACCATACCCCAATTTAGGGGTATGTGAAGACTAAAATGGCTGCATCTTCAGTGATGCAGCATGTGTTAACTTGAAATGAATCTTTGCAGGGCCAGAAATAAGATATCCAGTGAATACTTAGCAGACATGAGGAAAGTTTGTCATGGGTCCAACCATACTGACCATCAATGGCCAGTCAAAAGAGTTTCGAAGTTAGAGAGAGTAAGCTACAGCCTGCTTGAAATAAAAAATAAAAAATAAATAAAAAAAAAAGATTCAGTTCTTAGTAAAGAGGACTCATTCCCAGATTTCAAGATTAAGAAGTCAAAACACTTGCAGAGTACAAAATATTTTTAAATTATATAAAGGATAAACTACATTTTCCACCCATGTCTTTTGACTCAAAACTAGATTTGTTCCCCTCACACTTAAACTTAGCAATGGGATCCCTTTGTGTTGCGACTATTAGAGATATGATCCAATTAGAATATCTATGCAATTGTGTTCATAAAACTCAGAAAGAAAGCACTTGACCCGGCAAAAAATATAATTAAAAAATATCCTTCAAAAAGTTCAAACTATGCTTGAAATTATTTAACTTATAATAGTTCAACAGTCTACAACATCATTACAGGAAGCACAATAAATTAATTACTAACTACACATAAAATAACTTAACTTACAATAGTTTGGATTAGTCCTTGGGCCTAGGAAGCCTTTGGGATACCGTGAACATGTTCAAAAAAAAAAATAACTTACAATAGTTGGCTTTTTAAGGAGACCATTATTTATTCTCTGCTGTAGATCTTCACATTCTTCCTGCATGTAATACTCAACTTAGGTTTATTCCCTAAAACATAACTGCAAACTATAAATTTATAGTAACTTCCAATTGATTCATAACATCGGGACTATAATTTTACGCTATGAATTAAAGAAGAATCTTTATGAGAATTTATAAGGAATGACAAGAACACAATGAAGTCCCAGTAATAACAAAACTTTTACAAGTCATATCTGACAATACTTAGGTTCTCACATCTTACATTGCTCCACTCTGGAGTCTGGACAATCTCAGTTTCGGCATAGAAACTTTACCCAAATTATTTATTTACCCTAATTGTCTCTTGTAATTTCTGTAGTATATACATATGGGAATTTTCTTAGGTACCTACCTGTTTGTGATACCTACATTCACTAATATGACAACAAATTTGTTGTCATTTTGGTAAAAATAGTCATTACTTGGGTAATTTTTGTTATATTAGATATAATTACTCAACTTAAGACAATTTACAAGTTTATGAACGACTTGTCGTTGTAGTAACTTGGTTCAATTATATGTAAATGTGTAAAACAAATGTAGTACTTTTGTTGTCAATGTTGTAAATTTTACTCAGTTAACTTGTAATTTTTGTTCAATTAGTGGTAAATGAGTGTATGTTATACATCCCAATACCGTAGACAACCCCTACACATATGTATATAATAAAACCTTAAATAACTTTGACCTTTGTATTGGAAATGGCAGTCTATGTCTCTAATTGGAAAAGGAAAACCAAACAGTCACAATGATATTACCTTACAGAAGTCATCATCTGACAGCTTGGAAACAGGTAAATCTTTGTAAGTACTGAAACATTGCAAAAGTATTTCTGTATCCTCTCTGTCTGTCCTCAAACTTTCCTTTATACCTGTCATGATAAGAATAACACAAAACAGAACATTAATCATATAATGATGATACACTGAGGAAAAGTGGCAGGATCAAAGTTTGTGCATTCAAGAATCAGCAGCCTCTTCTTTAAGTGTTGAACATATAAAAATATCATATCACGTGTGTATCCAGATCCTTGGCTTTTTGCATCAGAATAATTATGATTCTAGTGACTTAAATGAAAATAAAAGAAAAACGCATTCTGATACATGGAGCATGCATATACACATTGAACATCTTTTGACAAAACGAGTTTCTGACTCTTTAGTTTTCATTGATTCGAGCATAGCTATTGGGAAATGAACTCAATACCCTTCCTAGTTATAAAGGAAGCTCAAGCTATATCCAATCAAGATTGTGTTAGCACAAATAGACATGCTTCAGCCTTAAGAACGTTAAATTAAACTAACCAGTGGTTGACAAGGTAAATTCCTCTTGTTTTCTGTACATATTATATCTTTTGTATAAATTTTAATATGGCAAGACAACCTTGATAACAGATAACAAATAAATCTCAAAAGATTAAGCTGTTAGGAAATAAGACAATAAGGTATGTTTAGTTTTGAGACCCTTTTTCACGTCCATCCTGTGGGAGAAACTGACAAATGAGGACAGAGTGGGAAATGAGGATTGATTGTTTCGAACCTAGGGCCTCATACAAATCTACAACCCAAAATCTGATACCATGTTAGACAAACTCTAGAACCCAGAAGTTTGATTTTTCATGGAGATAGTCAATAATTTATAGCACTTCGAACCTGGACATTTGAGATCTTTTGTTTTCTCATAATAAGTTATAGTTACACAAATGGTAATCTCTGCATAACAAGACCAATGCTGCTCCCTCAAGGTGACACCAAGACAAATCTGTACTATAATATCATGGGTGTTTTACTGAAGACATCTACAACAAGCAGAGTTGAATTTTTCAGAATTAGAAGAATACACCACTATGATAATTACCTTTAATTTGCAAGAGCTGGTGAGAGTTCTTCAGTGAATAATCATTTGGGTCACATTTAACTCTCACAAAACTTCCTGTTACTTTCTCACCAAAAGTCTCTGGTTGCTTTAACAATTCCTCCACTAAGGTCCTCTTCAGGTACACAAGCTTGATGTTTTCAGGAACAATGGAAGCAAAACAGCTTTTCTGCACATCTGGTACTTTAGGGCTCAACTTGATCTGCCTTTTACAGGTACCCATAAAGCTCTCCTCATTGTCTTCGGAACTACTTCCACTCTCATCCTCCTCCGTTGACTCTTCCAGATTGTCAGCAAAATGGGATGTCAGAAGGTTATATATACTATTTTTAAAAAATGATTTCCGTCCAAAAAGAGACTGCAAGGTTGCATCGCAAATTACTTTCTTCTTCTTTTCTGGGTCAAAAAGCTTGTTTTCTTTACAATAGTCTGTAACTATAGAGGTGACTTCATACTGTGATAACTCTGTGGATGTATCTTTACCCATGGAAACAAGGAATTCTAGGAGAGACTTTGATCCCCATCCTATAAATTCTCTTTTCTTTGCTTCTACTTTTCTTTTTACTGAGCACTGTTTTCCCTTGGATCTCTTCTTTTTGGTAACTGGCATGTATTCTTCTCCACTTTCCACTTCATCGTACTCAGATACCTGAAGGTCACTTTCTTCATCAGATTCTGAAATTTTTTCTTCTTTTTTACAAATCACATTCGAATCAAAGTTAGACGTGTAATTCGTTCCCTTCTTCAAAAACGTTTTTGCAGAGTAGACATCTTCTGCAGACAAGCGTTCTTTATTTTTCATTATCTGCCAATAATCCTTAAATAAGTACTCGAATGTATTTATATCTTTGAAGTCAACTCTGCCCTGAAATGGAAAAGAACATACTGTGAGGTGAGAATACGAAAATCTAACTTATATTATCAAACCAAATAACTGACAGGCTCCACTTCCTCACAAATAAACAAATCGACAAAAACATAACAAAAAAAGACGAAAAATAAAAAAGCCAACAAAGAAAAAGGGGAAAAAACATTTTGAGAAATACATTATAACCAAAGTTTGTTAATCAATGTACTCTTCCCTTTACATAAGATTTTGTTTGCATAGAATTCCACAAGTATGAAGGAGCTTTATTAATAAAAATTAACAATATTACAACTAACCCTAGGAGAACATGCACCAAATTCCTTCAAAGAGAATAACAGAAGAATGGAATCAACCATCCACTGAACATCATTGGAATATTATACAGGCATTAAAATGTTAACAGGGACACGGATTGCCAAGAGTTTTATTAAGCTCTCAAGCTTATGCCTGCATAAAGGTCTAAGTCTTTGAGATCTGATATGATCAAATAATATAAGAATGGAATATACCATCCAACGCCATGCTAACATTATCTAGGAATTCAAATGGACAGGACAGTGTTCACAAAGTTTGCCGAGTAAAACTCAAATGCCTAGGCTCTATGAAGTATAGCAACTGTAGATCTGGAGGCTTAGATGAGAAAGAAAAATCATATAGCAAAGCTGAGTTGTATCAAAAATCCAAAACTAAATTTACAGCACTTGTTCAACAGTACTTCAAAAAGGAAAGAATATTTTCTTAGCTGTGAACTTCCCGTTGCTGCTAAGCATCAAGGGTTCGTTAACTGTACAGTTCTAACTACTTCCATATTTTTGTCCAGACTGAGTCTGATGGACTTATATGACAGAATATTGAATAGAGATACAAATATTAATTTAATGGTCACATAGTACCCACTGGAGCTGAGGAATCAAAAAATTCAGAGAAGGAAACATATGCAGTACCATTAATTTTTAAAGTGGCAATTAATCACCTTCAGAAAGGGCATGGTAGCAAATAACAAACTCACAAAACCTTGGAAACTTATACACATGGGGATATATATTGTCAATGTATTTCAGCATTTGTGTATGTAAAGGAAACTAAGAGTCACCTTTCCTTAAAATTAATGAGAAGTAAACATACCCCGTCAGAATCAACATCCAAGTTGTCTTCAATGAGCACTGCAAGCTTCAAACAATGATTGCAAAATCCTCTTTCCACTCTATGAACCACAAACTCAGAGTCACAGAGGCAGCGTCCGCAAACAGCTTGTGGGCAGCAAAAGCATTGAAATTTCGCAGCTTTATCGCACAAGAAGCAAGAATGCCATTCTGAAATGTAACATTCATGTTAGTAATGCATAAAAAGGATAACATTTCAGTGATAAGAATGTCAAAGAGACTTATATAAAACATTGAAAATGACACAAAAACATAAGCAGCAGCAGCTTACTGCAGTTCCAGCGCTGCCCAGACTCCACAAAAGATTCATCTTTTTCCACACATTCAGGATGATAAGCTTTAAGGCAATTCCTGAAACATGAAAACACAGTGGGTTTCAACCAAAAGACCAAAAGGAATGAGAAAGTATGAAACTTGAGAGAAAAAAATATAGAGAATAAGACACTGACTTGTAGTCGCAGACCATGAGCAGTCCCCCGTCTTTGCAGTGGAAGCAAACCTCTTCGCAAATCTCTTCTTTCTTTGCTTTACTCTTCCTAGGCATTTTTTTTGTTGATCTTACAAAGAAAAGACGGCCCCTAATTGAAGAGAGTCAAAGAGAAAAGCAAGCGCAGCAGAACTAGCTAAGACGTCTGCGATAGAATTGCCTTCGCGTTTGGTATAGAGAGTGAGAGTGAGAGTGAGCTTTTGGAAATTGGAACCCACGAAAATGCCCTGCACTCAATACTATAATATTTTTTGGTCAAAATAGAGTCCTTTCAAGCTCCCTGAGATAGAGTATAGACCAAAAAACCAAAAAGCATAAAACTGTCAGTGTCAGATTATTAGGGGAATCATAGTATTCATACCTTATGTTTTCTATTAAAACTCAAAAGACATGAACGCTAATTTTGGTAAAGTAGACAAGATAAGATTAGGATTTTAAACTAGATTAGATTAGACTAGAATGCATAGGAGATAACATCTCTTCAAGACAATCTTGCGTTTGTGCGATAGGATTTGGAACCTATAACTAAAAAGGCGTTGTTTAGGGTGGATGGCTTTTTTAGGCGAATTAGGCGGCCTTGTTTTAGAACAGTGTCTAAAAAATGGGTTCCCCTTGCATACCTTGAGGTATCTATCCCACGCTTATGTGGCACTAACCCCGTTAGCCAAGTCACTAACCCCGTTAGCTAACTTATTAACTCCGTTAATTAACACTGTTATCCAACTCGGTTAACATCTCCGTTAATGTTAACACTCAGTTAAGTTTTTTAAAATTTGAATTATAGGAAATCTAACCCAACTTAATTGTTGTTATTGACCCCATCACTCATTAATCACTCACAAATTCAACTCCCTTTTTCATTCACATAAAACTCTCAGCGAAAAAAAAATCCAACTGATTCTTGCGATAAAACCCTAAACGATTCTCATTCCGTAAACTCATCGTTTTACTCCTTCACAGCTCAAAGTCGTCGTCTTCGGTTTTCAGTGACCTCTCTCTGCATCCCAACTCCCTTCATCCTCTACTAGCAGAAAACCCCAATTCCGACTCCCAACTGGATCTAGCAGAAAACCCCAACTCCCTTCATCCCCTACTCGTCGTCTTTCTGTTTCTCACTCATCTCTCTCTGCATCCCCAACTCCCTCTTCTGTTCGCAAAGAACCCCAACTCCGACTAGCAAAAAACCCATCTCGAACTCCATCTCATCTCAATCCCTCTCCCTTTCATTCTTTCAGTCTCAAATCCGTCTCTGTTGCGCAAAAATGGCCCCGAAAAAGAAAGAGCAAACAAAATCCTCTCAGAGCCAGAACGAAGGAGGAGTGAGAAAGAGTTCAAGGATCATGGGTTTAGCCCCAAGCTGTAGCGAGACCACGGTGTCTGATAATCGGACTGGAATGGCGAAGGTGGTAAACCCTAAACCCAAACCAAAACAGGCGAGGAAATCGGAAAAGAGGCCAACCAACGACAACCGAGATTGGGTGGATGATTTATCAGTATAGCCTCCAATGTCACCTCTCGAGGAAGCGTTGATGGCTAAATTGAGAGCCGATTTTGAACAAAGGGGAAAGGACACCTCAAGGGCAGAAGCATCTACTGCTGCCGGCGAAAGGGCAGAGAAACCAGACGAGACACATCTCCAAACCAAGGTGCGGGTTGAAACGGAGGTACATGAGGAGTGCATCAAGTCTCCAAGCAAACTGGTTCAGATTGGGAAGAGGAGGAAGGCCAATCATGGGTCGAGCCTTTTCAATTTCATGTAAGTTTATTCTTACAGTTGTTTATATAAGGCATACAATTCTGAACCAGCAAGAAATAATTACAGCTGATTATATTTCCTTAAGTTCATTTTGAATTCTGATTATAGCTGATTATATTTCTTGCTTATATACCCTTATGTTTATTTTAACTGTTAAATGCAGCAACATCCAACACAAACAATCCAACCCCCACCAGAAGCTAAATCAGACAGTTCGCTATGAATTCTCCCAAAAGTGGCGTCAGCTTCCACCGGATGAGAAGGAAAAGTATAAGGTGGAACCGAAGGTAAAAGAAGACTGTGTTGGGAGTGAGGAGGCTGTGGAGTTGTTTAGTCTTAACACTCGATGCTCTCCAGAACGCTTCAGGAGCGTAGTGTCTGAGTTCACCGATGCGCAGAAGGTAGTTTGTGAAGAGCTTGGCTTTGGTGTTTTGGTGAGGATGGCTGGAAAGAGGCTGCGCAAGTGCACCGTGCGTTATCTTGTGGAGTGTGTGGACCCCACTACATGCTTGGTCAAGATTTACGAGCAAACATTTAAGTTATCTTCTGATGACTTTGCTCGGGTGATGGGGTTGAGGAATGCTGGGCGGGAGTTGTCATTTGCTGGTTCTGTTAAAGATAATCCTGAACTTATGGGGATAGCGCAACAGTTCAGGACGAAGGAAGGGAAATCAATGATGGTGTTAAGGGATTTGGAAAACTACTTGAGGGACAAAACAGCTCCTGTGGATGACAAGTTCAAGAGGGTGTTTGTTCTGTACACAATGAGCACAATCCTCACCCCTAATGCCTCATTGATGATACCGCAGAAGTGGTTGCTTCCTCTTCGGGACACACATGCCATAGCCTCCTTCAACTAGTGTGAACACGCCTTCAAGCTTATGATGAAGGGAATCAGTGAGTTCCAGAAGATCCCCAAAGCTAAGGAGTCCTCCAGTCACCTTCAAGACAGGCAGTCCTACATTAGCGGCTGCATCCTGTTTCTGCAGCTCTTTTATTTTGACAGTGTGGTGAGCCGGCAGCCGTATGTGGACACTTCATTGTACCCTGTTGAAGCTTGGGGGGACAAAGCTGCAGACAAGCTTATGCACTACACAAACAGCAAAGGGGGGTTGCTTTCTATTGACATTGAAGTGCGTAAGCCCGGCGGTCGTGTTTGTGATGGAGCAGGAGCTGCAGGTCAAGCTGTGGTTGATGATGAGTTGAAGCAGAAGGTGGCTGAATTGGAAGCAGGCCTGAAGGAGTGCAAGGAGCAGAACGCAGACACTTTTGAGAAGCTGGGGTTGATCTTGACGATGGTGCAGTCAATTTCCAGAAACCAGCAGCAGCCACCACAGCCGCAACCTGACCAAAGATCTGTCCTTCCCTCCACTGAGCAAGCACCAAGAAAGGAGGTAAACACAAGAAAGAGAAAGAATAAATGATGTAATCTGGTGGTGTATTTGTTTTTTGCTTTTTCTCTAGTTGAGTGATTCAGAACCCTGTTTTTTAATGTAATAATGTTGAGTGATCCAGAACTCTTTTTGTTTTGATGTAAGAATGATGTGTTGTATTTTAATTGGATTTCCTTCCCTACTAACTCTAAAGTATGTTAAAACCTTGATCTTAATCAACTATGAAATGCATTTTTTTACAGCATTTCTGCTATATTTGTAATATGCACATTTGTTCTCTACATGCACTATGCCTTCATTCTGCATCCACAGTTGTTCTCTTTCTGTATCTTTTCTGCATTCAGCATGGGTTTACCTTTTCCGTTTAGGCAATGTACTTTTATGTTGAATCTATGTACTGTTTTGATGAAGTCTACTTTATTGTTGAAGCAATATACTTTATTGTTGAAGCAATGCACTTTATTGTTTTCATGTTTTTCTCAAATGATGTACACTTTACAGATAATGCGTAGATGACAAGGAAGTGGGAGCAATTATGTTATGTGTGCATTACCTGCATTCTCATAATTTCACTCAGTACTTCATTGAACTTTTGAGCTTAATCCTCTTTTTAGGTGTCACCGGAGATACCAATAAATGATGCACCATTCACTGTGGAGATTTCATCTGAATCATCTATGGTTAGTCCATGTAAGTTTTTGATGAAACCAATTAAGGTTCCGGGGCCCTTTGATCTGCCAACAGTGAGATTTGATCATGATGAGAAAGAGAAGCACTCAACCTGTAGGGATGATGAGAAACAGAATAAAGTGATATTTGATCTAACCAAGTCCGAGAGTTATGTACAGAAGCACTCAACCTGCAAAAATGATGAGAAAGAGAATGTTGAGGAAATAATTGATCTGGATAACTCCAAGAGTTATGAGGAAACCGAAGAAGATGTGGATGACGAAGTAATCTTAGACTATGTTTACAATGGAGGTTTGAATGGATTGATTCTAGCAGAGTGCAATGGTATACAATGTAATAGGAATGGTGCCAGGACTCTCATGCCTCATCAATGGTTGGACGATGAGGTCGTCAACATATATACCAGTTATTTAAATGCATCTAGTGGCAGTGATAGTGTGTATGTAACCACATATTTCAGCGGAAAACTAGGTAATTATCATAGGGATTTTGCACTGTCGGGAAAGAGACCTACTCAAAAGGAAATGTGGATACCTGTTTACGCTCCACACATTCGAGTTTGCAAAAAGGTACATATGCGGGTTGTTATTGTTCTTAAGCTATAGGCTGAGTGTAATTTCGATTATGTAGAAGATCTGACATTATGTTTCTTGTGAACAGATTTTCATACCAATCCATGACACAAATCATTGGTACTTATTTGTTGTGCGGATAGATAACGAGACCGGAGAATACTGGGATAGCTTAGGAAACAGTGCAGCACGAAGGTCTAAGTGCAAAAACATTGTAAGTGACAGAAAACGTTTTTGGTTCATAAAAAACAACGCAAACAACACTTACATTGTAGGTACAATGTATACTAAGTTTCTTGGTTATTATTTGATGTTGTAACAGTTGAAAGTTTTGGACATCTACTTCGGCCATATGGTGACGAAGACCAAAAAGTTTGAAGATTTTCCCGTTTTCAAGCCTCCAAACTGTCCTCGATAGGAGGGTACTGATGACTGCGGACTACATACGATCAAAAACATGATGCATTATGGTTTAGAGTGGTGGCATGAGGTGTGTTTTTCATTTATATGTTGACTGTTGGCTTGAGGTTTGTTATATTTTGTTCCTTATCCATTACCTACCTTGCAGTTTAACTCAGAACAGATCCGCAAAGAGTTAACCTTGATGTTGATAAGGAACCAAAACAACAGTAGATGGGAGGTGATGCTCAGAAACATCAAAAGATTTCAGAAACAGCGGCAGACCCAGAAGAAACAACACACTGAGACGAACAAACAGTCAGAGGAGCGGGGTAAGAATGTAACGAAACTGACACAAGTGAATATCGAACCAGCCGAGAGCAACCATAAGGGAAAACAACAGGTGCAAGGAACTGTCAAACCTCGCACCAGAAAGAGCAACAACTGAAGTGTTAAACGCAGCCGATGGTAGAAGGGTTTTATGAGAATGATAAACGTTCAATGTGTCATAGTACATGTAGACTTTACAAACCAAGCCCATCAATTCTCAAAAGGAAATGTAACTCTACATTCTCAATGACTCTAGTCTACTTGTATCTCGAGTATGGTCTACTTCCCAGACAAGCAAAGTCCTTTATCTCCAACTCTACCTTTTTTATGAAAACGATTTACATTTTCAATGAGACTAGTCTACTTATATATCGAGTATGGTCTACTTCCCAAACAAGCAAAGTCCTTGAACCCTAACTCTACCTTTTTTATGAGAATGATTTACATTTTCAATGAGACTAGTCTACTTGTATCTCGAGTATGGTCTACTTCCCAGACAAGCAAAGTCCTTTTATCTCCAACTCTACCTTTTTTATGAAAACGATTTACATTTTCAATGAGACCAGTCTACTTATATATCGAGTATGGTCTACTTCCCAAATAAGCAAAGTCCTTGAACCCTAACTCTACATTTTTTATGAGAACGATTTACATTTTCAATGAGACTAGTCTACTTGTATCTCGAGTATGGTCTACTTCCCAGACAAGCAAAGTCCTTTATCTCCAACTCTACCTTTTTTTTATGAAAACGATTTACTTTTTCAATGAGACTAGTCTACTTATATATCGAGTATGGTCTACTTCCCAAACAAGCAAAGTCCTTGAACCCTAACTCTACCTTTTTTATGAGAACGATTAACATTATCTATGAGACTACTTTACTTATATATCGAGTATGGTCTACTTCCCAGACAAGCAAAGTCCTTTATCTCCAACTCTACCTTTTTTATGAGAACGATTTACATTTTCAATGAGACTAGTCTACTTATATATCGAGTATGGTCTACTTCCCAAACAAGCAAAGTCCTTGAACCCTAACTCTACCTTTTTTATGAGAACGCTTTACATTTTCTATGAGACTAGTCTACTTATATATCGAGTATGGTCTACTTCCCAGACAAGCAAAGTCCTTTATCTCCAACTCTACCTTTTTTATGAGAACGATTTACATTTTCAATGAGACTAGTCTACTTATATATCGAGTATGGTCTACTTCCCAAACAAGCAAAGTCCTTGAACCATAACTCTACCTTTTTTATGAGAACGCTTTACCTTTGCAATGAGACCAATCTACTTGTATCTCGAGTATGGTCTACTTCCCAGACAAGCAAAGTCCTTTATCTCCAACTCTACCTTTTTTATGAGAACGCTATACCTTCTCAATGACTCTAGTCTACTTGTATCTTGAGTATGGTCTACTTACCAGACAAGCAAGTCCTATATCTCCAACTCTACCTTTTTTATGAGAACGATTTACATTTTCAATGACACTAGTCTACTTATATATCGAGTATGGTCTACTTCACAGACAAGCAAGTCCTTATCCCTAACTCTACCTTTTTTATGAGAAAGATTTACCTTTTCAATGAGACGACTCTACTTGTATCTCGAGTATGGTCTACTTCCAAGACAAGCAAGTCCTTGATCGATCTCCAACTCTACCTTTTTCATGAGAACGATTTACATTTTCGATGAGACAAGTCTACTTGTCTCTCGAGTATGGGCCACTTTACGAATGTCGGCGGTTTCTGTTTGGTGGTTCTAGTAATTCCGTTAGGTCTAGCACTTATGGGCTCAGCTTAAAATTGGTCCAACCCATTTAATTAGGTTTGCCAATTATGGGCCATTTTAATTAACATGATGATGAAGCCCATTTCATATAGACCAGTGTATGAGTTAAAATCTCCAGAAACTCTACATTTTCGTAAGACAACATGTACTTTTCTAACCAGAAATCTCTACTTATCACACGAGTTGGTCGACATCATCATAAAAACTATACTACTTGGTTATCATCAATCAGGAATCATGTTGTGGTAAGCAAAGTTGACTAGTTCTGTGCACCAATCGATTTCAGTGCATCAGTCACATTCTGTGCACCAGTCGCATTCTGTGCAGGTGCAGGATCTTGAGGAGGATCTTCATTCAGATGTGTTTCAGAATTCAAAAGTTTGAAATTTCCATCAGATTTCAAATTTCGAAAGTGGCTACTATTTGTCCAAGATATGTATGTAATAAACGTAGACTTCGGGGAAAGGTGTTCGTATTTAAAGTAGACTTTCTGAAAAATCACAAGAACAAGATATCTACTGAAATCATTAACATAGTATACTACTTTCTTGAAATAAATCACAAAAAACAGTAGATATTCTGAAAAGTAAAATCAAATCTGTTATGTCTTGATACTGAATTAAATCAAAACTAAAGCAATTACTTAATCAACCCAAGTTCTTACATAAAAAACTGATACTTAATAAAATCAAAACCAAAGCAATTACTAAATAAAATAATCAACCCATGTTCTTACATAATACACTAGTACTGAATACTGAAACAAAAATAATTGAAAACTAAAGAGTCTCCGAAGAAGAAGATGGATGAGCAGCAAGGGTTAGCAAAGGGGTTAGAGTTGCACCATTGTGTCCTTTCTTAGGACAACATGGGCCCATCACTTCCCACCGGAATGACATGACAATGATGCAACGTCGACCGGGAACTGGTTCTAAGTGAACCAAATCGTCTTGCTTAATAAGGCTTTCTTCCAAAAATGTCTTCCAACCTTTGCCAAATTCGAGATTGTTTCGCTTTGTGTGAGCAACCTCGACCTCCACTCTAACCGCCGGCATACTCTTCAGTATAAAATTGAACTTACCAACTCCCTCCACCAGAACCTTGTTGTGGAATGGTCCATGAGCATTTATCTGCAAAACCATATGCTGAGTAAAAAAAACCCCAACACAAGTCTTAAGAAAACTATAATGAGGAAGTGAAAATTACCATTGCTTTATCAAAATCAGAAGACACCTTCAATAAGTATTCTGGCCCTGGTCCTACCCAACCCAAGAAGGCATCCTCAGGAAGATGTCTCTTGTTGCTGGGAATGTCCAAGACAATGTTGTTGTCAGAGTAAAATGCCCTAACCGTGAAGCACATATCGGGCTCGTACTCTATGACGAGATAAGCCATTGACTCCTCCTGGATAACATGTTTCACAAAATCAGACCATCCCTTACGCAACTCCACCCAGCCCCTTCCACGAATGCGTTTCACCTTAACAGGCCAACAAAACGGATAACCTTTCAGAACAACTGTACCATCTGTCTTGTTATCATCCACCATGTGTTTGTCGTAAAAAGACCATGGTATGACCTGGAATAGGAAATAACATGATTAGGGATGAAAAAGACTGGAGTATAACATAACAGAACATAAGATGATTATACCCAAGTTTCAAAAGACTGTAGTATAAGAGTTCATTTACTCATACCAGTTCAGATGTGTTGAGTTGATATGACTTATCAACTTTCACAACAAAAACAGGAAGAACTGCCATTGATAACAAGGTAGTTTTTCAAAATGATGATAGAGAATGGTTTATCCTTTCTGGAGAGTGGTTTTTTTGCAAATGGTTTACCCCGATATGTGGTTAGGTTTGCCTCATGAATATATATAGCCATATATTTGAAAGAGTGTGATGGTAACGAAAAGACGCGTGCAACTGGCGATGTTACCATTATATTAAACGTCCACATTTTACGATGCAGCGGTAATTAAAACCAAAACGGTTTCCAGGCCAAATGAGATTTTCAAGAGATTTCATAGGGATTTCATAGGGTTCTCAAGGGATTTGAAGGTATTCAGAATTTTTTTTAAATAAAAAAATATAAAATATAAAACATGAAACTTCTCCACATCAATGTTGCTATTAATGATCCATATTTTTGGCCCTCTGACTAGAGATATCCAATATCTAATTACACTAACTAAACCAAGCTGATCATCATTGCTTAACTGGTTTTTAAATATTTTCCTTCTTTTTAATCGGTACAAATTCATCTACAGAATGTTTAATCTCGTCGATGAAGGAAATTTCCCGAAGCGAATGATGGTACGATCAATCATACTATGAGTTTCGATCTTCAGAAAGTCTACACTTTAGTGGTACACAACTCAATATGAAAAGCATAAACCAATCATAATAAGAATTCCATCTTCAAAACCATAAACCAAACAGGTTGTGCTCATATGCACTTACATACCAACAAAAATATAAATATGTAGGAAATTCCTTAGATAAGCAAAAATCCGACCTTGCCCTAAACCCTAAACCCTACTTAGACGATGGTGGCCAAAGGTTGTATGGCTTTGATCGCTGCTGATCGCTTGATTCTGGGTCTGTGCAGGCAACATTGATGAGGACACAGCCACGTCGGTTGAATACCGGCGAAGGTGCATCCCGTAAAGCCCCTAGCTCCATGATAGACTTTGTCAGATGTCCAATAGCAGTGTTGATTTCAATCAGCTGCATGTTGATCTGAAAAACTTGTTGTGAGAGCTCAGCAATCCTCTCGTCTTGAAGGGTAAGACGATACTCATACGGATGATATGCATATCGACGATTGTTTCGCCCTGTAGTTGTGTCGTTCTTACGAACCATGATACCCTGCAAACTTAAGAAGAAAAATTAGAGATGATGGGAAACACTGTAGGAAGCACTGCATTTATAGAGCAACGAAATTACGGTTAAGGAACCAAAGAGTCACTTTATAACATGGGATAGTGGCCAAGTCAGGAAGGATAAAGCTGTGTTTTTATCGACATTAATGACAGAACAAAACATGAGCATCGGTATTGTACTTGCGTGCTTTTTCTAGAGATGGAATATGGAAGGTCTAGCTATAATGAATGAAAATTCAGAATTCAACTGAACGAAAATTTTGGAGTACATGTTTAAGGTCTAGCGTTTTTGAAACCCTAAACCCTATACTGAGTTAATGTGCACGCAAAGAGAAATTTATAAAATTAATGATGCTATTAATGGCGTATGTTGTTGACTTTTGGCTACTAACATTTCCATATTATTTTTCAGTTACTCGTTTCACTTTACACTAAACCCAAACCCTAAACCCTAAACCCTAAACCCTAACCCCTAAACCACAAAACCCTTAAAACAACTCATAAACCCTAAACCCTATATCGATCACTTGAACTCGGTCTTCATAAAACCTAAACCCTATATCGATCATCACAAACCTAACATCCATTGTACACTATCATCGTAAAACCTACATTCAAGTGAGGTTGCTAGTCAGAAATCAAACAACCAAGGTACACTAGAGGTGACAAATGCTCGGTTTTGATGAACTAAAAACCATATATCATCCAACGTTACTTCATCCTTATAAATCTTAAACCCAATGTATACTACATGTAACTAGAGCAAATACCCTTATAAACCATTTATTATGAAATGTTACTTCATCAAAAATCCTACACATAATGTACACTAGAGGTCACTAGAGATCAATCTTCACAAAACCTAAACCCTAAATCAATCATCACAAACCTTCAACCAACATACACTATCATCCAAACTTGTATTCATGAGAGGTTGCTAGTCTACAACCAATGTACACAAGAGATGGAAAAAAACTCGATAATCATAAACTCTTTCGGATCTACTCTTCATGTGGGAAAAATATACATATTTCGACGCATAGTTTTGAACGCTTAGTAGACTTTCTGGAAATGCGGTCTTCATGGTGCTATTAGAAATGATCTACAATCACTACATACAATTGTACCTTTATAACAAAAGAAATATCGAGATTTAGGTAGACGTTTTGGAGTTAATGTTTAGGTTGTAGAACCCTATACTGAGTTAATGTGCACGCAAAGAGAAATTTATAACATTAATGATGCTATTAATGGCGTATGTTGTTGACTTTTGGCTACTAACATGTCCATATTATTTTTCAGTTACTCGTTTTACTAAACCCTAAACCCTAACCCCTAAACCACAAAACCCTTAAAACAACTCATAAACCCTAAACCCTATATCGATCACTTGAACTCGGTCTTCATAAAACCTAAACCCTATATCGATCATCACAAACCTAACATCCATTGTACACTATCATCGTAAAACCTACATTCAAATGAGGTTGCTAGTCAGAAATCAAACAACCAAGGTACACTAGAGGTGACAAATGCTCGGTTTTGATGAACTAAAAACCATATATCATCCAACGTTACTTCATCCTTATAAATCTTAAACCCAATGTATACTACATGTAACTAGAGCAAATACCCTTATAAACCATTTATCATGCAATGTTACTTCATCATAAATCCTACACATGATGAAGTAACATTGCATGATAAATGAATCATCACAAACCTTCATGTGGGAAACTTGTATTCATGAATACAATTGGATGAATACTAGAGGTCACTAGAGATCAATCTTCACAAAACCTAAACCCTAAATCAATCATCACAAACCTTCATGTGGGAAACTTGTATTCATGAATACAATTGGATGAATACTATCATCCAAACTTGTATTCATGAGAGGTTGCTAGTCTACAACCAATGTACACAAGAGATGGAAAAAAACTCGATAATCATAAACTCTTTCGGATCTACTCTTCATGTGGGAAAAATATACGTATTTCGACGCATAGTTTTGAACGCTTAGTAGACTTTCTGGAAATGCGGTCTTCATGGTGTTATTAGAAATGATCTACAATCACTACATACAATTGTACCTTTATAACGAAAGAAATATCGAGATTTAGGTAGACGTTTTTGAAAATTTCTGGAGTTGTGTTCATCAATGGGTTACCCGATATGATATACAATTATTACATGTAAGTCTACCTTTAGAGCATAAAAAATATTCATAAACTGGTAGACTTTCTGGAGATGTACAATGAAATCCTAATAAGGAACATAACGTACAATGAATTAGGCACCTATATCACCATAATAAGGACTCACTCCTCAGATGTGTCGGATGGCATCCCTTTTCTGTTTTTGTTTTGGCATTTACGATATGTGTGTCCTGCTTCTCCGCACTCACCACAATGAATGGTTCTCTTTGCTGGTGTTGCAACTGAAGGAGGATCAGTGTTTCTTCCCGCAAAATTTTCTTCTGTCTTCTCAGCATTTTCCTTCTCTTTCCTAACATCACATGTTTGAGTATAGTGACCAGATTGTTTGCAGTAACTACATGATCTCTTTGCAGGTGTTGAAACTGAAGGGTGAGTGTCAGTGTTTCGTTCATCATTTTCGTTGCTCTTGTCAGCCCTTTCTTTCTCCTTCCTAACCTCACAAGTTTGACTATTGTGTCCAGTACCTTGGCAATAACCACAAGTAATCGGACGTCTGGGAGGCTCAGTCTTCTTGTCCAATTTTTCTCTGCCTTTGGTCCTGACAGGAATAAGGTCTCTCACAACACTACCTTTACTGCTGCTAGGGATGGTCGGAGCTTGAACTTTTTCTTTTTCTTTTTCTTTTTCATTGGCCAAACCTTCGAAAATTGCTGAGAGTCTACTAATCTCTTTCTGCAACAAGTTGTAGCCCGCATCTGTCTTCGAAGCAAAAAAACACAATCGATTGCATTCGGCAGTTAAAGCGCCATACCTGCTGACTTCCAAGGCTTCTCTTGGCATGGATTGAACTGGATAAGGTATGTCACACAAACTTCTTGCGTCCTTCGATCACCTCTTCACAATCAATGACTTGTGGAGCTCAACAACGTGTTTGTTTTTCATCACCGAGAACATATGGCGGCATGGCACCCCCCTAAACTCAAACATTCGGCACGAACACACCATAATCGGATCAGATGCACTGTCTTTAAGTGATACTTCCTCATGCACCTGTTGAAAGCCTTCAATTTTTTCTCGGTCTTTAAGTGAGACGTGGCATTTTTAGCTATGTGCCAAATATAGAGACGATGCCTTGCTTCTGGCATCACAGTTTCAATTGTTTGACGCATTGCCTCGTCGATGTCTGTGAGTACGGCCTTTGGCATCTTCCCATTCATCGACTCTAAAAATATATGAAGCAACCAAGTGTAAGTCTCCACGGTCTCATCTGAAATAAGAGCAGCACTGAAAACAATACTACCTCGATGGTTGTTCGTCCCGACAAACAAAACCAATGGCTGGTTGTAAGCATTGGTTTTGTATGTGCTATCAAATATCACCACATCCCCATAACATTGGTAATCAACATATGAGTGCCCATCTCGCTAAAAAATGTCCACTAACCTGTCTTCGGGATCGGTAGTGAATCTGCAGATGAAATGTGGGTCTTTTGCAGCCAGTCCTCTCATAAAAGAAAGTGCTCCTTCGGAATCACTCTCAAAAGGAGAGGTCCGTCGTTGTTGGTCATGCTTGTTGTATAGGTCCTTGATGGTAAATCCCACTGCAGAATATCCCCCAGTCTGCTCCACCATATACTCATAGGTGTGATATGGTCTGATTGAAACCCTTGTCATTGTGTTTGTCAGAGCCAAGGATTCTGTGCCGACATGACGATGAGCACGAACAAAAGCAACCTGGTTCCCTGTAGCCAGTTCATGATTATGCTCTGGATCAAATTTCTTCACCACATAAACTCCGCTTGTGTCATTGTAATTGATCCTAAATCTAGCTGCGCAATTCACCCTAGTCTGTTTCCGAGGTGTACGACCCAAACCATCTGCTTCCAAGTACTTTCTATCTCTAGTCCCTTCCTTGGAGCAGACTCATTGCCTCCAACGAATCCTACCTTTGGACTCACCCTTGTCATCCCTCCTACATCCAAATCCCACTGATGCTGAATATGCAAAGTAAAATTTCTCTGCCTCTTCAACTGTTTCGAAGGTCAAGTCTCGCACATCAGCGATCTTCAAACTTCCAAATCCAGGAACATCTACAGCCACATCCTCTACACCCTCATGCGCCTGGTTTTTATTCTCAGAACCATCCATCGCTTATAGAACCTGTGATTCAAATACAATACAACTCTATACACTACCAGAAAATGGGTCTTGGGCGACGAAACAAAAAAAACCGGGCGACAATTTTTTTTTTTCGTCGCCTAAGAGGGAACTTAGGCGACGATTTTTTTTTTCTCGCCCAAGGAAAAAAAATCGTCGCCTAAAGTTCAACTTTAGGCGACGAAAATAAAATTGTCGCCTAAGAATAAATTTCGTCGGCCAAGATAGAAACTAGGGCGACGAAACAATATTTCGTCGCCTAAGTTTTTATCCTTAGGCGACGAAACTGAGATATTTCGTCGCCCAAGATTTTTAATTCTTAGGCGACGAAACTCAAATATTTCGTCGCCCAAGATTCTTCTATATATTGAGAGGCCGGGATAGAAGAATGAGAACTTTAAAAATTTTAAACATAAATTTCTCTAGTTCTTCAAATCGTTCGGTGTTGTGGAAATCTGTCCATACATAGTTTGTGGAGCTACTCCCAGGTATGTACATATGCATATATATGCACATATATATATATATTGATTTTCAGTTTTATTTGAGTTGAATTAATGATATATATATGTATATATGCATAGAGTTTGTTCCAAGCTGAGTAAGGGGCCGTTCTGTCATAGATATGGTTCACAGGTTTGTTTAACTGGATCTCAAGATCACAAACTGACCACTCTTCTCGGTGAAGGGGTCGATAGGGGTTCGCCTCCGTGATCACAAACGAGTCCTGCCTGGTTCCTGTAGGGGGTTCGCCCTCCGTGACATTGACACTTGCCTTCTGAAACCACGGAATCCGCTCGAACTAGATATATATAATTAATAATTAGTATGTTGTATTACATTAATATATATATATATATATATATATAAAAGATATGTTCATTAAATATTGATATATATATATGTGTTATTTTCAGGATATGGATAAGAGTTGGATTTCTCTTCCAAGATATCACATAAAATATGCTGAAGGAGTTTGGGATTTTATGCAATATGCGCAGGCCAATGCTGACGGGAGTGGCATGTTCTATTGCCCGTGCAAGATGTGTAAGTGTCGCAGTGATATGCATCGATTTCCGTTGGGGACAGTATGGGACCACCTGAAGAGTAACAGATTCTGGGAACGTTACACATGTTGGATATATCACGGTGAAACCTCATCACGCCTGCATGATCATGGACAGTTTTATGAGACGGGCAGTACATCCAACGATCCAACAACGACCTTCATCAACGACATGTTTCCTCATGACAGCGGTGTATGCCCTGAACGACAGCACATTCCTCAGGCGCCGATGCAGGCCGTCCCTAGAGGTGTCAACACTGCCGGTATAGCCAAGTACAACAGACTTATTGCTTTCCAACAGACCCCTCTGTGCCCAGGTCATGAGAAGACCGTTCTTCAGTGTGTGATGGAGGTGATGCATATCAAGGTTGACACAAAATCGACCGTGACGGCTGTTGATAGGTATCTACAGTACGCTGCTTCGCTCCTGCCCGACGGTCATCGTCATCCCACCACGCATCATAAGGTCCGTCGTATCTTGAGAGATCTCGGGCTTTCCTACATCAAGATCCATGCATGCAGATATGACTGCGTTCTATTCTGGGGTAAAGATGCAGACGATAATGACCTTGAAGGCCTTCATCGTTGTCCGGTATGTGGGACCGACAGGTATAAGCGGACTCCCGCAGGCAACAGGAAACCTGTTAAGGTACTTCGCTATTTCCCGTTGAGGGATAGGCTGGAGCGGTTGTATATGTCTTCAAAGACGGCCGAAGCTATGAGATGGCACGCTGTGAGGGAGGTGCATGACGAAGACCTCATGGTACACCCTGCTGACGGGGAGGCGTGGAAGCATATAGACAGGGAGTTTCCTCATTTTGCTTCAGAGGTGAGGAATGTGAGGCTCGGGCTGTCATCCGACGGGTTCAACCCTTTTGGGACCATGAGTCTTTCGTACAGTATATGGCCGGTCATTTTGGTGCCTTACAACCTTCCTCCATGGATGTGCATGAAGAAGGAATACAACATGTTGACCTTGTTGATTCCGGGGCCCGGTTATCCAGGTATCTACTTTCCCTTCATATTGTATATATTGCTGTTGGTTCAACACCTCTCCATTTATTGTTTTTGTTCTATATTGTTGGTCATATATAGTCGTTATCTGAATTTGTTGTGGTTGTTGTTGTTGTTGTTGTTATCTAGGGAAGTGTCTCGATGTGTATATGAGACCGCTGATTGAAGAGTGTAAATTGCTTTGGGAGGTTGGTCATCCCACTTATGACTCCCACAAAAAGGAGATGTTCCAGATGCATGCCATGATTGTTGGTACCATCAGTGATTTTCCTGCACGTGGGATGTTGTCCGGCAACGTTGTTAGGGGATACAAGGCTTGTCCTGAGTGCCTTAGCTCCCAGGGGTGCAGCAATCATTGCAACAAGATAGTCCGGATGAGTCACCGTGCTTACCTACCACATGATCACCCCTGGCGGATAGATACCGGGGCATTTGATGGGACCGAAGAGAGAGGTGTGGAGCCGCATAGATGGTCGGGGGAAGAGATTTTAGCAGTGCTGGATGAGTATGATTTTGGGTAGCTCAGCAATCATCCCGATATTGTGGCCAGAATACCTGAAAGACCAGACAGGTACAAATTCTGGACACATAAGAGCATATTTTGGGAACTCCCGTACTGGAGTACGCTGTTGATCAGGCACTACCTAGATGTGATGCACATAGAGAAGAATGTCTGCGACAGTGTGGTAGGTACAGTGCTCAACTTGGAGGGGAAGACGAAAGACGGTCCTAAGGCACGCGTTGATCTTAAGAAAATGGGAATCAGAAAACATCTTTGGCTGAAAGAGGGGAAGAAAAAGATGCCTTGGGCTCCTTACACCGTGAAGCCTGATCAGAAGACCCAGATCTTCAGGTGGATGAGTTGTGTGACGTATCCCTCAGGCGTTGCAGGAAATATAGCCCGGTGTGTGAACTTGCGGGAGAATAAGATATACGGCTTGAAGAGTCATGACTGTCATATTCTGCTACAACGTCTCTTCCCTATTTTCATTCGACCGTTCCTTCACCGTCAGGTAAATTTGTGGTTAAAATTACGGTTAACCTGTCATTGTTGGATTTTATATTAAATTTGTGATGTGTGGTTGGCCGGGTTGTGGAGCCGTTAGTAGCGCTGTCAAGATTCTTCATGAAGTTATGCACAAGGGAAGTGAGAAAATCCGATCTCCGGGAAATGCAGGCAGACATCATATACATCATGTGTAAATTCGAGAGGATCTTTCCGCCAAATTTTTTCGATATCATGCCTCACCTGATGATCCATCTTCCCCAGCAATTGTTGCTTACCGGTCCAGTACAATTCACTTGGATGTATCCCATGGAAAGGTATGTTTTATTCACTTACATCTCCAGAATACATATATGTACGTACATGTTCAATAACCATAACGTATAGTTTGCAATCTTATATTTACAGGCAACTTGGTGAGTACAAAGATTATGTCACTAATAAATCCGCGCCTGAAGGATGTATAGCTGAAGCATATATTGCGCATGAATGCGTCACCTACATGAAGTTGTATTTAGGAGCGTCGTTGGGAGCTCCGCAAGCCATGGAGGAACATGCGCCGCGGTTCAATCTCTCTATAATTTCCAGTGATGTCGAAGTTGGTGGAGCACGACTGTCCGCCGAGTATGCATTGTCGGATGAAGAGATAGCCATAGCGCACTGGTGGGTACTAATCAATTGTGAAGAAGTTAAATATTGGAAAGAGTTGCACCTAAATTTTCCGGAAGTTGATGGTGATCTCGAGTACCACAACATGACGTTCGCAAATTATTTTCGCACCTGGGTACGTAATTTAATCTTCCCTGTTATATATATATATGTAATTATTTTCTATTGCATATATTTTCGGATATTTACAGTTCAATATCCGTTACAGATGGACATGATTAAATCTGATGATAATCCAAACTGGTCGCACGAACTATTACTTCTTGCGATGCAACCGCAACGGGCTAGAGTTTATCCCACTTGCACAGTGAATGGCGTCAAATTTGTATCTGAAGAGAGAGACAGCAGACGAAGAACACAGAATTCTGGGGTGATGGCGAAAGGTCATGGCCTTGACTATTACGGTGTTCTCCATTCAGTGGTCGAACTGGTTTATGCGGAAGGCATGAAAGTGCATCTGTTCAAGTGTAGATGGTTTGATACAGGCGCACAGAGCATGAAGATGGATCAGTACGGCAATTTATCGGTCAACACTGCTACAAGCGCCTACGAAGATGACCCGTTTGTTTTTGCGACATCGGTAAAACAAGTGTTTTATCTTGATGACCTTGCCAGGGGTGACGCGTGGAAAATAGCGAACATTGTGCATCCTCGAAACATTTACCGGGCGGCTACACTTGGAGTGACCATTCCAGGGCCAGAGGCTGATGCGTATCAGGAGCCGAACGCAGTAGGTATTCATGATGTAGCTACTGTTCGTCAAAATAATGTTAAACATGGTCGAGTGCTCAGAATTCGTGACGAAGATTCAACCTTTATTGATGTTGATCCAAATGAAGAAACAGATGACGACTATGACGACGAATTAAGGCATAGATTACCAGATATTAATTCCGATACGGAAAAAGACTCATCGGATGACTCAGATTACGAGCCTTAGCTTAGTTATAATTGAGCCTTAGCTTTGTAATTGTTTGTATACTAAAAGAATATGTTTGTACTAAAATAAATAAAGCACATTTAAATTTCATTGTACAGATTTTTTTATTTTTACTCTTGGGCGACGATTTTAACAAATATCGTCGCCCAAGTATTATCTTGGCCGACGAATTAGCCTAATTTCGTCGGCCAAGAGTAATCCGAATAATTAAAATAAAATAAAACACATTTAAATTTCATTGTACAGGATTTTTTATTTTTACTCTTGGGCGACGATTTTAACAAATATCGTCGCCCAAGTATTATCTTGGCCGACGAATTAGCCTAATTTCGTCGGCCAAGAGTAATCCGAATAATTAAAATAAAATAAAACACATTTAGATTTCATTGTACAGGATTTTTTTTACTCTTGGGCGACGATTAGAACAAATATCGTCGCCCAAGTATTATCTTGGCCGACGAATTAGCCTCATTTCGTCGGCCAAGAGTAATCCGAATAATTAAAATAAAATAAAACACATTTAGATTTCATTGTACAGGATTTTTATTTTTACTCTTGGGCGACGATTTTAACAAATATCGTCGCCCAAGTATTATCTTGGCCGACGAATTAGCCTAATTTCGTCGGCCAAGAGTAATCCGAATAATTAAAACAAAATAAAACACATTTAAATTTCATTTGAATAATTAAAATAAATATCCCGGGTATTTATTTTTTACCAAATTTTTATAGCCTCGTAAGTGTCTCGTCGATTGGAAACTATTCTCAGTTGAAGGTCCGGCCAGATTACGTGATTTGGAGGGTCGAATAGCCGTTTCCGTCCGTTTAGGGGTTTGACCGCGCCGATTGACCAGACGGATTGAGCCCTTATCTTTGTCAGATGGAGCTGAATTTTTTTCCACCTACGTAATTCGTTATGCTGGTCAAATCTAACGGTCGGTTTTCAGTTCCTCTTCTCCGATCACCAAACTCACGTTATATGTACTAATGTTGTATAACTTTTTTATACAAGTGTTTAGTTTAAGTGTCGTTTTGAAGACAACGTATACGTAGAGGCCTCAAACGCAAAAAAGTCGTGAAATAAGATATGACCGGAACGGTGAAATACGTCAACCCGTGAAAAATGAAGATATTCCGGTAAAATTTCAATGCCGGTTGTTCCGGTCGCACGAAACACATTTATTTCTACCTAGTGGTAGCCCTATCCTGGGTATTTATTTTTTACCAAATTTTCATAGCCCCGTAAGAGTCTCGTCGATCGGAAACCATTCTCAGTTGAAGGTCCGGCCAGATTACGTGATTTGGAGGGTTGAATAGCCGTTTCCGTCCGTTTAGGGGTTTGACCGCGCCGATTGACCAGACGGATCGAGCCCTTATCTTTGTCAGATGGAACTGAATTTTTTTCCACCTACGTAATTCGTTATGCTGGTCATATCTGACGGTCGGTTTTCAGTTCCTCTTCTCTGATCACCAAACTCACGATATAAGTACTAATATTGTATAACTTTTTTATACAAGTGTTGAGTTTAAGATTCGTTTTGAAGACAACGTATACGTAGATGCCTCAAACGCAAAAAAGTCGTGAAATAAGATATGACCGGAACGGTGAAATACGTCAACCCGTGAAAAATAAAGATATTCCGGTAAAATTTCGGTGCCGGTTGTTTCGGTTAACGAATTTTTCTCTTATTTCTACCTAGTGGTAGCCCTATCCCGGTTATTTATTTTTTACCAAATTTTTATAGCCCCGTAAGAGTCTCGTTGATTGGAAACTATTCTCAGTTGAAGGTCCGGCCAGATTACGTGATTTGGATGGTCAAATAGTCTGAATTTTATGATAGAACACTTGGCCGACGATTTTCTTCATCTTGGGCGACGATGTTTATAGTGAAGAATGTCGTCGCCCAAGTAGACTATCTTGGCCGACGATTTTCTTCATCTTGGGCGACGATATTTATAGTGAAGAATGTCGTCGCCCAAATATACTATCTTGGCCGACGATTTTAAAAAAACAGGGCGACGATTTTTACAAAACAGGCCGACGATTTTTACAGAATCGTCGCCCAAGAACGCCAGTATAAAAGGCAAAAATTCGGAAACCCTAACCATTTCTTCAGCCGCCAAGCCCTCTCTCTCTCTCTCTCTCTCCGAAAATCCTCTCTCTGCCCTCTCTCTCTCCCTCTCTCCGACCTCGACCCCGACCCCAATTCGGAACCCCGACCCCGACGTCGACCCACAATTTAAGGTATAACCCTAAAACCCTAAATTGGTTTTAATTGTTTTTGTTGTTGTGATAATTGTAAATTGTTGTTGTTGTTGTAATAATTGTAAATTGTAAATTGTTGTTGTTGTTGTTGTGATAATTGTAAATTGTTGTTGTTGTGATAATTGTAAATGGTTGTTGTTGTGATAATTGTAAATTGTGATGTACGGTTTAGGGTTTAGGGTTTACGGTTTAGGGTTTAGAGTTTAGGATTGTAAATGATTAAATAATTTAGGGTTTATTTAGGGTTTAGGGTTTACGGTTTAGGGTTGTTGTTTAAGGTTTACGGTTTACGGTTTAGGGTTTACGGTTTAGGGTTTAGGATTGTAAATGATTAAATAATTTGTAAATATATTGTAAATGATTAAATAATTTTTGATTAAATAATTAAATAATATAAATTATAATTGTAAATATATTGTGGAAATTTTGTAAGAAATAATGGATTATTTTTGAGTAAGGATGTAAATATTCGTAAATTAATTTTTGTGATGTGAATAAAAATAATAATAAATCCTATAATAATTATTAAATTTTATTTGTGCTATTATTGTTGATAAATTTTTCGAAGTTTATGGTTATTTTTTGTGAACTTAATTATAAGACGGTAAAATATTTTTAATAAATTTATGGTTATTTTAAACAGGATGGCCAAGAGGAGAACTTCTGGACAAGACGGCTCGGACGGTACTCAAACAACCCGTCGGAATCACCGTCGATCGGGTTTCCGTGGCAGTTGACGGCCCGACGTGAGGCGCTTAGGGGTGGCGCGAGCGGCTCGGGTTCTGCTGGGCAGTCGGGTCCCGCAACGACGGCTCCTCGTCATCCACCCATACTTCACCGGTCGCGATCCCGCAGCGACGCCCCCACACAGTCGTCCCCAACCGACGGTGATGGCGGGTCATCCGGGGTCCCTATGGTGCCGTCCGGCCTCTTCCTTCCTCCGACGATACCGGCGATACCTCGCGTCGATGAGGAGGGTCGACCGATTCGGGAGCAGCTCCCGCATGTGGCACCGCACGAGGCCTATATCTACCGGGAGTTTCCCACGCCTCTTCATCCCATGAGGGTCTCCGAGCAGGCGGACGGAGACGAATCCATCGGCTCAGCCTCATCCTCAGGTAATTTATTATTACTTTTTTGTCGATTTACATTTTTTTTTTGTAAAAATGTATTATTAATATTAAATTTGATTCACAATGTCACAGCCGCCGGAACGAGAAGGCGGAACAGGAGAGGCACCGTCAGCAACAAGGGACTCGATAGGGCGGTCGAGTCCGCTGGACGGATCGCCATCCCGTTTTCCAACGGGAAACCGGTGGACGCCGCGTTGGGAAACCGGTACATGCGCGCCGCGGGAGGCACCATCCGCTCCAGACTCCCTATGTTGTGGGGAGTCTGGAGCCAGGTTCCTGATGGAGTGAAGGAGATGCTCCATCAGTCGATGTCGGTGAGTTTACTCGATCAATTACTATTTTTTTAACTAATAAATTATTTAATTATCGAAAAAAATACTAACAAGTGGTAATGCAGCAATGGTTTGTGGTTCCCGAGGAGGGACGTGACTGGGCGGACAAGGCCCATAGGGAGAGGTACCTCTAGCTATTTAATAATTTATTAAATTTTATTTTTTTAATAAAATTATTAATATTTTTTTTGTATATGTAGGTTCAAGGAGTGGAAGCACGACCTCCGGGAACACTGGAAGAAGTACGGGAGCGACCGTTCGGGTACCCCGAAGGAGTTCGAGTATCGGGAGTACGAGTGGCGGTGGCTTCTTGTCACGCAGTTCAACGACCCTCACAAACAGGTAATTCGTAAACAAATTTGAATATTTAATTAGTGAATTAATTATAATTGTATGTTTTTAAATATTTACTAACGATAATTTTTTTTTGAAGCATCTCGCCCGGGTGAACGCTGAGAACCGGCAACAGAACACAACCAACCATCGTGCCGGTTCGAGGCCGTTTTCGGCCATCATGGACGACGTGCGGCGAGAGCGGCCAGAGGAGAACCCCTATGTGGGGACCTTTCAGAGGGCATATCCTCATTCTGAGGAGGATCTTGTAAGTTCCTTATATTTTCTAATTTTTAATTTTAATTACATTTTATTAAATGTATATTAATATATTTTTATAATATATCCAATTAGGCGAGGGTGAGGGAGGCGGAGCAAGAGGTCATCAGAGGCATGGTGAACGACACATGGCCGGGCACGGCAGAGGATGACATGTCAGAGGCCATGTCCAGGATCGACACTTCAGATCCTACCGTTGGGGCGCGGATTATGGCCACTGCCTTCGCGCAGCGTTCCAACACCTACTACTGCCGGGGTATGGGAGACGCTGGAAAGGGGATCCTGAAGACGACGCCAGGATTTCAGCGCAAGGGAGCCGCCGGAGCCTCAAGCAGCAACAGCCAGACCACTCGGCTACAAGATCAGTTCGCAAGTCTACAGTCTGAGCTGGAAGCCCAAAGAGCGAGGGAGTCTGAGCTGGAAGCCCAAAGAGCGAGGGAGATGGCGGCGATGGCGGAATCATATGCGGCTTCCAATGCTGCGCATATGGAGCGGGTGAATGAAGTCACCAATGCCAACCAGGCGGCTATGGGACAGTGGATGACTGCCTGCATGTCTGCACTTGCGGCCGGACAGCCGTTTCCACCCATGCCTACGCCTATACCATTACCTCAGTGGCCCCATCCTCAGTGGCCCCAGCCTCAGCAGCAGCCTCCTCAGCCTGACCAGCCGCCGCCTCAGGACCCTCCGAACGGGAATGATGAGTTAGATTTCGGGTTTCTCGATCCATAGGCAGAATTTTTGTAATAAATTATTTATAAATTTATAAATTTGTGTTATTTTTAATTAAATTTTAGTATTAGAAAACTTTAAAGAAATGCCGAAAAAAAAAATTCCAGCAAAAATTAAAAAAACATTATTTATATATTTAAAAAAATTATTTAATTATTTTTTTTAAAAAATTTAAATATATCTTAGGCGACGAAATTTCTAAATCGTCGCCCAAGATTTAACACCTTGGCCGACGAAAAAATAATATCGTCGCCTAAGATGTAGTGATCTTAGGCGACGAAATATTTATTTTCGTCGCCCAAGGTTAGAAGATCTTAAGCGACGAAAAAAATTTTCGTCGGCCAAGGTGTTAAATCTTGGGCGACGAATATTTTTGGGCGACGAGAGGTATATTTTAGGCGACGAAATTAGTATCGTCGCCTAAGAATTACTCTTAGGCGACGACGGAATTAAATTTCGTCGCCCAAGTTCTTGACCGACGGACTTCTGGCGACGACTTCTTGGCCGACGACATGTCGTCGCCTAAGTACTTAGGCGACGAAATTTTTAAACAGGGCGACGATTTTTTTTCGTCGCCCAAGACCTATTTTCTGGTAGTGATATGTTACTTTCATATTGAGATGTGTACAAAATAACATGTAAGAAAATCTTATAGAAACTAGTACACTGATTAAGCAATGACAAACAACTGTTAAAAAAAGTACATCTGATCAAATGAAAAGTAGAAGTAGTGCAAATAAAATGTACACATTTCTCATAAATCATAGTACGTCATTCTATGTTACTCTCATATTGAGTTGCATATCGAATACAACGTAGGATATGTTTGAAAAACAAGTAGACCTTAACCTTGTTCGGCAATGAAGAACAGCTCGTGAAATAAGTAGATATGTCATGTTACAAAAGTGGATGCGGTACAACAAAAATGTAGACTTTCTGGAGATTGCAACCAAAATAGGGCTGCAGCCGAAGGCACACAACCGAAATAAGGTTGCAACCGAATACGAGAAAAATATAAAAGACAAATAAAACGAACAAAGCGAAACCCATGAGAAAAGAGAATTAAAACAAACAAACTGAAATCGACACAAACATAATGTAATAAACTCACCGCTGAGATAGATTGAGCAAGAGAGAGAGAGAGAGAGAGAGAGAGAGAGTCCGCTGAGATAGATTGAGCAAGAGAGAGAGAGAGAGAGAGATCGAGAGAGAGGGAGAGAGAGAAAGAGTCGTCGTTGAGAGAGAGAGAGAGCCGTTGAGACTTAGGAGACTGTGTCGTCTCGTCTAGGGTTTTGCAAACCTTTTCCGTCCATCATAAACGACGTTTCGTTAAAGATGACGGCTCATTTCGTCAACCTCCGTCAGTCAAATATAATTGACCGTTAACATCACTAACTGAGAAGAGTTAAGTCAGTTAATGGAGTTAACTGACACATCATCCTTTTTTAATGAGTTGTCACACATGAACCAATACAACAATGACACCTTGCAAGGTATGTATACCACAAGGCACCTAAGTCTTTCCCCTAAAAAATTTATATATAAAAAAAATCTCATCAAGAAATTAACTGAATCAATTTCGAAACCCATCCTCCATTTTTGATAATTCATTCTAGACCAAAAACCATCATTCATTTTCATAATTCTAGCATCTATCTTTACCAAAATTGAATACAATTTCAGATCAGATGTTGATGATTCATTTGCTCTATTAAATTGCATAATAGTAAATGGTGAGATAGCATTCTTAAGGTTCTCTACCACAACAATGTATAAAGTCTCTCCCATATCATGGTCACGCTCATCTCTCTCATAAAGGATGTACAACATTCATGAGTCATGAAATACAGTAAAGAACTATGAAACACTTTTTTTTAGAAAAATGAAGCATGCCCTCCACTACGTTTGGGCACTCCGAGTCCTGCAACTGAACAAACACGGGTCTCAACCTCGATCGGAACTCCTCCACATGATCGATTAACAAACATTAGGTTCTTCACCTCGTACACCTAGCCTTGTCCTACTGGTCTCTGAAGCCGCATATATAACTTCACTCACACTTGTTTCCCACGTACTAAAGTGAGCTTTGCACACTCATAAGTGCAGAGATGGTCATAATCATAAGGTCTCCCGAAAATAAGTCATTCTCATTCAACCACCCTTATGCTCAGACCATTGTTGACCGCAATCTGTTGATTAAGCTACATGGTGTTATCTATTGAAAACAAAAATGGAGAATAATTTTGAAAGAAATTCAAGATGACAATAAGTATTTCAAAATTGTAAATTATATATATATATATATATATATTTTTTTTTTTTCTTTTGGAGAAGGGTTCATCATTTCCTTCTCTTTTTATGCTTGAGAAGAGATTGGTTATGTTATCCAAATAAGAACAAGATATATATTAACCAATTTTTTTTCAAATCAATATATAATTTACAAAATAGTATCACAACACGAGAAATAGTAAACAAAACATAATCTTAAGAAACACAAAATGAAACCTTAATTTGAGAAATCTCAAATCTTTGAAAGAACATGAACTAAGATATTATTGGTCTATGTACAAATTAAAGCAACAAAAAATCATAAGCGTGAGAAAGAAGTAAAATCGTAGATATATATAATATACCTTTAGTAAATCAACGATTCGATGAGAATTTAACTCTCCAACCACTTGCAATAATCCTCTTCATTTTACGATTCCTCGACAACTTTATCAACCGCAATTATACTGGAAGAATGAGATATGATATGTGTTGTGGATGTTTATATGAAACCATCGGTCTATGTACGTTTAATTTTATAAATAGAACAGGGGGTTGGTGGGAGATTAGAGTAGAGATATATTGGAGAAAAATTATTAATGAGATGTTTGTATGAATCCATCGGTCTACGTTACATTTTATAGATGGAAGTCTGGAACTGGTGGTTGGTAAGATGTTAGAATAAAGATTTTGGAGAAAAACAAGAGAGTATCTTTAGTACACGGCGTGTATCTTCACATACATACATGGATGGTCAGGATTAGAAGAAATAATATAGAAACATGGTGACCAAACATATGAATTGTTATAAACGGTTAAGATTGTGTCGTGTAAATACACGTCGTGCATACAAGAATTTCCAGCAAAACAATTAATATCATATTTTGAAAGTTGACGAGGTTTTAAAAATACCGTGTATCATTTATAAAACAACATGCGGTTTTTACAACTTTCATATTTGAACGAAGGTCATTTTTGTGAGGAATATCTAGCAGAATAATACAGCTCCACCCTTTTTGAAACCCTTAGGGTTTTGTGGTGCAGGGCAATGACGGTGGCTTCGTTCCCTCTGCTTGCTTCTTTCCCTCCGCTTGCTTTGTGTGATTCCAACGATTCAACATAATGATTGGAGTGGGAAAGGCATGAAAGAATCATCGACGAGGATCAGGCTCCCTTACTTTCATTTTTCAGAGAAGGGTAGGAACACGACGTGGGAAGGCAAATCGGTGGAGGTCCTCTGTCATTGATGTCTCGTCGACGTGTGTTGAGTTGGATGTTGGTCCTTGGTGCAAGATCGGCTCGAGGTTGGTTACGAGCGGCTCAGCTTTTGAACCGGCTACGGTTTGGTGTTAAGCGAGTGACCATGGGTTTCGTGCCAGGAAAGCCACCAGACTGACTTGGCGGTGGCTCCCTTGGATGGTCGCAAGGAAAGAGACAAAATTTGGGCCTATGGGCCTCAGTTCTCTTGGATGCGTGGGCCGGGCCTTTGGCTTATTTTCTTCTTATCTTTCTCATTTGGGTTGGATATGAGTTTGGGCTTTAATTTCGAGGGAGTGACACCTTTAGAAATAAGGGGGCAGTACAAGGATCCCTATGCAAGCTTTACAAGGCCTACTCGTTAATGGAAATTGGGTCCTTTTTTCTTTTTTTCTTTATAAGAGAGTTGCCTTCATACGCAATTTAGATACAATTACATGATATAAGTATGAGAGAGTCAAAAAGACAATCCACAACCTATATGAAAGGCAGGAACAAAAGAGACTCACTACTAACTAGCTACGTTACACTGCTTGTATCTTTCACGAAGATACATATATACTTATAACAAGAAAATGAAGAAGTGGAAAAAGATCTTCACTCCTCCTCGTAAATCTAACCCAAGCTCGTTTGATAAAAGAACACAAACGGTGGTGGCCTTGTTAAAACCTTGTTCGGATAAAACCCACCAGGAAACTCCAAACTGAGAAAAGAGTACCACCTATATGCAAAGAACACCACCAATCTGCGCGGTAAATCCATGACCAGCCAGTTGAAGTCACCATCACAATGACAACTAATTCAGTTTTTGATGATCACCAAAACTGGAACTATGATGAACCCATGAACATAAGCCATGGATCACCGACCCACAAACATTACCGGGAACATTAATTCGAAGTGGCAAAGAGCAAAGCAGCAACTATGGATATTGCACTCCTAATAGCAATAAGATAATCTCTTTTTGGAAATTTTCGAGCCAGAATCAATCACAAATGAGACAACTTCAAGAATAACAAAGAAAAAAGCCGGGGTCGGGTTACTGTTTAGGGAATCAGGTATACGTGTTTATGTGAAAATTGGAGAAGTCAAGCAGTGAAAAATGTGGATTCAAAGGGGGAGGGGGGTAAAATGCGGGAATGAGGAGTTGGTATAGGTGAATATTTTTTGATACGGTATAGGTGAATTGTTGGTGAGAAGAAAGACACTCTACAACTGTTTAGTAGAAAATTGGGCGTCATAATTTGGAAATTCTTGTATGCATGACGTGTATTTACACGACACAATCTTAACCGTTCATAACAATTCATATGTTTGACCACCATGTTTCTATATTATTTCTTCTAATCCTGACCATTCATATATGTATGTGAAGATACACGCCGTGTACTAAAGATACTCTCGTCATAATTAGGTTTAAGGAGTAGTATGTCGGGCTTGGTAAAAGGTAAAAGTCTGGAAAGAAAGAACCTTTGAAAGTGTTGTAACCCAAAAAGAAGATGACAGTTATTTTTGTGGATTAGCAAGATGACAATGTTCTTCACCAAAATTGGTCGCTAACAATAACGGTTAGATGAAATAAAACCATAACCGTCACGTGCCCATCGACCGGCGAAACCTCAACCGGTGATTGTCGCCGATATCAAAACAAAGGGCGAAATATTGCGATTCATCGAAGCATTAGCTAGCCCTTAGCAAAGATCTTAACATGTTACTGATCTTCATCCAATACATAGTTGAAATTATTTGGATCCTCCTTGAAAGGGTGTAACTGCCAATGGAGCCAACGTTAACCTTCTCTTGATCTCTGGGGCTCTATTACCCATTCTTGAAAGCAATAAGGATAGTCACCAAATAAATACATGCATCTTAGAGAGTAATCGACACAATGAGACGTCAATATGATTTTAATACTTCCGAGAACGTTCAGAAATTGAAACTCGAGACAACAACCTTGAAAGAAATCCAGAAAAAAAAAATTGGTTTTCTGATTTCTCCAATAACCCAATTAAAAGGACAAACATATGCATGACATGCATGGTTGTGTTGAGCATCTCTGGAAAGAACAGAGAGAACTAGACAAGCAAGCCATAATTGAGATCACCATAGTTTGCAACACGATCCGCGAAGTTGCGAAAAAAGACGTCCTAGTGCCATAACGATACCTATTATGTTCATATCTTCGACATAGACAGCTACAATTGCAAATCCGAAACTCGTTTCCTTTTTTTAGTTTGCTAGGGCAAGTAGTAACTTCCGTAAAGTGAGCGTTTCAATTCTAATTGCAAACGCATTCTGTGGTTTAGACTTACTTGAGTTGGGTAGTGAAAAGCCATCAGACACTTGGATAAATATCTCTACATTAAGATCCTTAAAGAGATATGTAATAACCACATCTATGAGTTGTATTTCCATTATAGGAGAATATGTTTCCTTGTAGTCAATCTAAAGCGTTGCGAGAAATCTTGGTGCTACAAGGCGAGCCTTGTCTTTTAAGGATTCATAGATCATAACTAATAGACAAGGAGACAAGGTCTATAATGGTTGACCACTACAACAATATCGGGCTATAGTGACTAAATTCTTAATGACCTAATTATAGTGGTCACAACTCACAAATAACATAGTTTTAGTTAGTGACCAGCAAGCACTATTGGTCGTTAAAGCACTTGGAGGTAATAAAAATTGTAAGCCCGCCCTTTCAATAATTTTTAGTGACCTATCATTGACAAGTAATGACCTACACTACGCCAATAAATGCATCACCCAACGGTGATAAAAAGTTGTCTGATCTAGAGTGTTCCGTTGTGTATGCGACCACTGTATGATCAACCAGTACTCACACAACGGTGAAAAAAACCCTTGTGTGACTCTCAATAGATAACGTTATCTTCAACACCTTATTATGACCCTCGACAGATGAAATTTTCTTCGCCTCAGAGTTCTTCTCTTTTCTTTTGCCAGTTCTGCATCTTCTGCTTCCCTAAGACAATTGACTCATAATGTTCAAGGGCAAGAATATTTGATCAAATTAAGAAAGATTGAAACTATTCGGGGAGTAGAAGGATGAGTTTATTTTTTGTTTGAAAAGTTGAGGTGGTAAGGATTTCTAACCAGTAATCACAAGACTGTGATTCAAAGTCTGGAAACCAAAATAAAAAGCAACGAAGAACACTTTTTGGATCGAACAGAGTGAAGGGGCCGAAATTAGTAAGAGAAGCTCAGTGTGTTTTAGCGCTTCTTTTGATTCTGGTTCAATCAATCACCACCGCCGATTTTAAGTTTCTATTGACCTATTCACCAATATCTCTGTTATGCAGAAGATCGAGATCAACGAAATAGAGAGGAATGAGGGATGATGATATATAGATGGGAGGAAAAATACGGCCAATCTGGAGAAAAAAAGAGAAAAAAATATTTCTTTTATAAATATTATTATGTAATATTCAAATTTAATGGAATTAGAGATCAAATGGTCAAAATTGACAAAAGGCACGTCAACTTTCAAATTTGAAATTGACACAAGCATTTTGACATCTTCATTAGAGATACACTCTTTAAATGACATTTAGGGGTCATTCACAAAAATAAAAATGACATTAAGGGGAGATAATGTCAAATTTTCCTTACTTTCTTAAAGCATCTCTAAGAATTTGTTAGGTGAAGAGAGCAACGGTAATAATTAACTGATGCAATCTTTTCCAACTAAAATGTCAAATTGTGGTAAGATTAGGGATCTGGATTTGGGAGGAGAGTTGCTGCTCTTCGATCTAGTCTTGTTCTCTTCAGCGGGAGTGAGATCGGTCCAGGTTTTGTAGAAGAGTGAGGAGGTTTGGTGAAATGGAGAACATGAAGAGAAACAAGTTTGGGATAGAAGAAATAGAGTGAGCAGATTAGATGAATATAGGATAGGATGAGATATGAGATTAAAATAAGAGAAAATTCTTAATAAAATAAGAGAAATATTAATGCTCATCCTTGTCAGACTCGTTCACACGAAATTCATAAACTACTGGATGAAAGGATGAAGCAATATACAAAGACTAGGATTTTGGGGTCAACCATGCAATGGTTGTATCATCAACTGTATCATGCTTACGCGTCGATACAGAGTATTGCTATGCCATTTACAAATGGCAATACAGCATTTTCTATTTCAATTTTTGAAGAAAGATACCTACTAGCTAGCTAGTACTTGTACACTCTAGTACAAGACACATTAAGATAAGAACTGGAAAAATTAAGTAAAAGAAAGCTACAGTTAAAACTCTCTTGATTTCGATCGGGATCAATGGAATGCAGCTGCTGCAGCTCTTGCATTCTTAGCTGTAGGAAGATCCGGGGGAGGAGATGGTAACATAGTGAGAGCTAGGATACCACTCAATACAGCGGCGATGGCTCCAACCACAAATGCCGGCAAATTACCACCACCAAATAGAGCATCCCATGGTCCACTTGCTACTGACACTACCATCTGCATAAATCGATCAAAAAATTCATATGAGAAATCGAAATTAATCATCAAAACCGAAACCTCTTCGATCTGTTGCATGCAGCCAGCGCGCGCGAGGTTTATTACCTGTGGCACAACAATTGCAAGATTCAAGACTCCTAAAGAAAGCCCTGCAAAATCCAGAGATCCGATCCAAGTTGGTCAGTTACAGCATTGTTCTTCATGTGTAACGTACGTCCATATATGATGCATCTATAAATAGTTTGGTACTGTTGGAAAATCTACCTTGGCCTGCACCAGAATTGCTGCAAAATATGGATGCTAGAGCAAAGGGAACACTGTAGGTTATCTGCAGGTGTATGTATAGAATATCAATGAAGATCGAGATCAACAGGAAGAAGCAGAAAGAAACAACACAATATATAGATGCTGCAAAACTAAACAACACACCATACCATAACCAAACTGGGACCAAAAATCAATAGACTGCAAAAGTTGGCCCGGTGCAAATAAATATTACAGAGTCGACCAAATTTGGCTGGACTCGACAGAAGCACAAGTATTGTCAAGAAGTTTCAACACGAAACGAAACCGCTTGCTGTAAACTTGTAATCATTAAAATAATTAATCTCATGGTTTTCCCATATTAATTTTGATACGGCATATTAGTTTCATAATCTCAGACAACAAAAATACTTGTTTCAAAACTGGGACAGGTTACTGAGGTCAGTAACCAGAGAAATATATTATTAATGAATTATGTAACAAACCTAACACCGTCCAAATATGTGAGTATGTCATATATATGTATGTGTATATTAGAAGTTGTTGTATTATTATTTGTCGCAGCTAGGTGAGATGTGGTGAAATTAATGTGAAAGTGTGTTAACCTTATCTGCATGCGTTTGAATAGAAACCGGAAAATGACGCATGTATCACTCAGAAATTTATGCCCAAGAGAGAGTTCCATCTGGGCCAGTTTAATTGCTACTTACCGCCTGAGGTATACCCAGGAGAGCAAACAGAGCCAGCGCACCCGCCTTGATACCGGCCGGGGGCGGAGGTGGCTCAGCTCCGGAGACTGAAACGGCGCTGTGTCGAGCGGACTGAGCTAGTTTGGTGATCAAGACAGTCATGGCCAAACAGATGGCGAGGAGAAAGTTGACAACGCCCCACAAGCGCTTGACCCCACCAAGGGCACGCGCCAGAATCTCAATCCCGAGAGAGACGCAGCCCAAGACGACGGAGTTGAGCATGAGGCCGAGGGCACCGGCTCTGACCCCCAAGTCATACAGCCTGCCATTCCCGACCTCACCTCCGTACACCTCCCTTCCCATCCAGTCAGTGTCGAACAGTAAGAAAGGGAACCATGCAATCCAGTTGAGGCATGTCACCACCAACAGGATCCACATCGGTCTCCGCAGCTCCTTAAACGCAGCTACAATTTCGGTGAAGAAAGGCACCGCTGCAGCTACTGGTGCGATCTCCTCATCCACGAGTACTAGTGCAGCTTCCGGCTCCGGGACGGATGTGAGTGCGAGGATGGTGAGGGCGATGAGGAGAGCGATGGAGAGGAAGAAGCAGGTTTTGAGGTTGGCGCAGTAGACGTCGCAGGCTTTGGTCATGGTGAAGGGGAGCATCTTATGGAGATGAGTGTAGGACCCAGCGGAGAATCCGAGGACGTTTCCGACGGCCATGAAGAAAGAGTAGAACCCGTTGGCGGTTCGCATTTTCCTGGTGTCGGAGCCGGAGATGTCGGCCAGGAGCGCACGGCAGGGGCCTTGTAACATGTTGTTGGCCACGTCGAGGATCCAGAACCCGACCACGAACACGGCGATGGCGCGTGGCTTGGTGGGCTTGTCGAGGGAGTCGCCGAAGAGGTGGCCGAGGTCGGCGGCGTAGCCGATGAGGAAGACGGCGATGGCGACGAGAGAGGAGCCAGCGACGATGAAGGGACGGCGTCGGCCGAAGCGGGAGGCGCAGCGGTCACTGTGGTAGCCAACGATGGGTTGGACAAGCATGCCGGAGATGGGGCCGCAGAGCCAGATGAAGGCGGCCCAGGTGTGGGGGATGCCGAGGAGCTGGACGTAAGGGGTTAAAAGTGAGAGCTGTAGAGCCCATCCGAATTGGATTCCGGCGGCAATGGAGGCGACCAGAATGATCTTTCTCAATGGGGTTGATGGGATAGTTTGAGGCTCTGGCTGTGGCTTTGGCTTGTGGACGGTTTCGACTTCCATGGTTGGGTCTTGAAAAGGGAACCCTAATTTCAAGCTAGGCCGGGATGTGGAAAATGAAGTGAGATCGAGGGAGGATGAGAGTGATGAGTGAGATCGAGGGGTGCATGGAAATTTAAGGAGGGCGAGGTGGTGTTGGATCAAGGCAACTGGCAAAGGGTGACGGCCTTATCCGTTTAGGAGTTAAGCATCACGGTCTGAGACTCATGCCAAGTGTACAAAACGCCATTACTACTCTGTTTCCTTTCTCGGAATTCCAGACCTTGATAGTCAAATTCATTTTTATGCAGTTTCATCTCTAATTTCAAACTAATCAATAAATTTATAATTCGAATGGAAGGTAATCTAGTTACAACATTTTCTTGCCATCTATCTCATTTGGTGTCACCATAAAGTCTTTCCCTTTGATGTATAAACTTTTCTTTCTCTTTCTTTTATCTTTTTGGATGAAAAAAACTTTCATTACTTTCCATCTTAACTCGATCTCTTTGATTTGAGGTAAACATGTTCAAATTGGTGTTGGAAGTTATAACTTATAGATATAGTTAATGGCATCTGTAATGAGAATTCTTACGTTCTCTTAAGGTTTAAGGTAAATTTGTTCAAATTATGGTAGTGTTTAAAGAAATTATATTTCCGTCATTCTATTATGTGTTTTGCCTTAATACACGTAAGATTTGTTAATCTAGTTTTCTTATTATAATATATTATAGTTGATAGAACTTCTAGATTCTTCAGGAGACTCTATGTAATGCCTATAAATAGACTTTTCTATCAACAAATGAATAGACCGTTATTCTCGTTATCTTTTCTCATTCAACACTAAAAAAAACAAAAAAACACTAGCATCATTGATCTCTGGGCACCCAGAAATCTGCTCTGGGCACCCATTAGCTTCCCCGACCACGACATCCCAAAGCCGTCCCACACCATTGACAGGCTCCCCAGCGCCGACAAGCGCACAGATAGACTCGTCGAGGTCCAATCTGATTCGACTTCGCGCCGCTTCGCCCCCACCGACGCTCACCTCATCCTAGCCTCAATTTGGTCGAAGCCCCGTCTTGCTGCTGAGATCCGACGCAGCGCCGGCAGCCTTGTGCGTCGCCCTGGTCCTCCCCGCATGCCGGTGCCTCACGGCAGCTTTGCTCCAATCCTCCCCGCCTGTGCGCACATCGCCACCCACCGACCTTAAGCGCTGCTCCCCATGAGCCCAACCCAACTCCGACGCACCTCTATGTCATGAGTCTGTGAATAATTGTCAAGTTTAACTAGGAATGGTAAAAGACGGTGTCATTTTACATTGTGCTGTTATAATCGCGTCTTGCACGTGACTGCAATCCAGCTATTTAGGACTAGCTATTAATGTCTTAGATGTTTGCCATGTGGTGTAATCCTACACGTCAGTATGGGTATTTATGTATTGAAGGAACCCTAGTTCGGGCATGACATGAATGAAAACTTTAATTTCTCATTGCTGCTATTTCCTTTCTTAGCTTAGATCTAGCATAGTTTATATTTCAAATCCAGATCCTTTAGATCTGGTATCAGAGCCTTGCTCTGGGTATCATGGCAGGCCAATCTAAAAACAAAAATGCAGGAGCTAATCAACCGGCTGCGGGTTCTCAAGGAGGTGATTTTTCATCTCTTGAGCTTGAAATTCACAAGCATAAGGAGCACACTGCTTCTCAGATTGGGGATCTTTAGACCACGCTCAATGTGTACCAAGAGTCTTTGAATGCTTTCAGATCAGAAATACTTGCAGAGTTTCTGGCTTTGAAGGAGTCCTTTGCCGTTGCCAAAGAACCGATGATCTCTACTCCACTCAAGTTTGGATCTGTTCCACCACTGGGCGGTTCTGTTGTTTTGAGGAACCTGCAAGACTTTGCTGCGTCTACTCAAGCCACAGTGAGTTGTCCTCTGAGCTCACACGGAGGTAAAAGCTCACACCCTTTAGATCTGACTAGTAACAACGTTGTGGAGGGTGAACAGCTACTACAATTTAGTACTAGCCATCCCATCATCACTAATGCTTCAGGAATAGTCATGAATACTTTAGCTGTGACTACAATGGTGGAACCAAAGCCGCACTCGTATAAAGAGAAGGTAACTCGATTTGAAAAGGGTCAGTCGAGTGGGACTAAGCTTCAAGGGTCTGGACCTACGTACTAAAAACCATTTTTATCTGCATACCAATTTTGGCACTCAACCTTTTTCTCTTGCACAGTCTCAGCACAATTTTGTTTCCCCTAATTTTGCACAAGAGTTTATTCCTGCTCAGTTGGTACAACCAAATCAGATTGGCCAAAATTTTGTATACCCTAATTACTTTACCCCATCTTTCAAACCAAACTCATTTGTGCCCCAGATACAACCATTTCCAACCAATTTTGCTTCACAATACCAACCTGTGTTTGTTCCTGCTACTACAACAACACCCTTTCCACAGTACACCAACCAATTTGCAAACACACAAACCCCAAATTTCTACCCCCAGATGACACCACAATTCCACCAAGGGCCCCTTGATCCTAACCTGCCAACAATGAAACAAATGAAACTTGAACTAAGTTCATTTGGGGGAGGTGATCCAGTAGAATGGTTAAACAAGGCAGAACAGTTTTTTGCATTCTATCAAATTCCTGAAGATAAGAAGTTGGCTCTGGCTACTCTGCATCTTACAGACAAAGCCTCGGATAGGTGGTTTATGTTCAAACATGAGTTTGCTAACTCTTGGGCAGGATTATCTGAGTTGTTGATGAGGGAATTTAGTGAGCACAATAAAGTGGACTATCAATAAGCTTTAGCAAGGATGTCTCAGTTGAGCAGTTTGTGGATAGGATTTCACTAAGCTTTCTAGAAGATCCCCAGGATTTGGCCCTCAAACCTTACTGTCATTCTTTATAGGAGGTTTGAAAGACTCTATTCGATCAGATGTGAGAGCTCTTAAGCCTAGTACCCTTTATGAAGCTTGTGAGTTGGCAAAAATTTATGAGGACAAGGAGAAAAACATCAGGTTGCAGTCCAGAGCTCAGGTGGCTACCAGACCTCCAATACCACCAAGACCTACCAACAATGTGTTTCAGCAGAGAGCAGCACCACCTGTTGTGCCTAGGCCTTTACAAGGAGCCAATGCAGGGGGCAATAGAAGGTTGATACAAGCGGAATATCAGGAGAGGAGGGCCCGAAACCAATGCTTCTTTTGTGATGAGATATTTAGACCAGGGCATAACTGCAGGAGGGGACAAACGTTGATGGTGATTGAGGTTGTTCAGGAGGAAGTGGAGTTGCCTGGGCCAGAGTAGGAAACTGAGGTGGAAGAAGGGAACAAGTTAGCCAAGTTAAATGCAGTTCAGGATGTGGAGCTACAATTACATGCTATGGGAGATTGCACCAATAGCCAAACAATGCAGTTGAAGGGAGAGTGTTTCAACCGAAAGGTGCATGTATTGGTGGATTCAGGTGCATCCTATAATTTTATACACCCTTCAGTTCTACAAAGTTCAAAAATTGTGGCGCAACCTATCAAATTGTTGAAAGTGAGGCTAGCCAGTGGCTATATCATAAAGACAAGGAGCATAGTGCAGGTAACAATCAAGCTCCAACAATATGTCTTAACTACTCAAAATTATGTTTTGCCAATATCTGGCTGTGAAGTGATTTTGGGAGCTAGTTGGTTGAGAGGGCTGGGGGATATATTGTGGAATTTTGAAAACATGTATATGAAGTTTTACCAGCAAGGGGTGCAGTATACCCTCCAAGGAGAGACTGAATTGCACTCTAATGTGGTAAGCTGCAAATCCATGACTCAGCTATTGAGAAAAGAGAAGGAAGTCATGATGGTGCACTTGAATCAGGTACCCCTTAGTACTATTTCACCAGGATGCAAGGTAGTTGACCCTCAGATTTCAGAGGTCATTCAAAAATATTCAAATGTTTTTGAAACCCCTACACATTTACCCCATGCTAGAGATCATGACCATAAGATAGAATTGCTTCCCAATACTGCTGCAGTCAATGTTAGACCCTATAGATACCCTTACTTCCAGAAAACCAAAATTGAGAAGATCATCTAAGAATTGCATGAGAATGGGGTTATAAGACCTAGTGTTAGTCCATTTTCATCTCCAGTTCTACTGGTTAAGAAAAAGGATGGCACTTGGAGGTTATGTGTAGATTACAGGGCTTTGAATGGTGTGACAGTGAAGGATAAGTATCCAATTCCTGTGGTAGATGAGTTGATTGATAAGGTGCATGGAACTAGGGTCTTTACTTAGCTGGACCTAAGAGCAGGATACCATCAAATCAGAATAGATGAGAGAGATATAGCCAAAACTGCATTTAGGACACATTCAGGTCACTATGAGTTTTTAGTGATGCCATTTGGGCTCACTAATGCACCCTCAACATTCCAGTCACTCATGAATGAGGTCTTAAGAGAGTACTTGAGGAAGTGTACTTTGGTGTTTTTTGATGACATCTTAGTATACAGTCCTTCCATGGAGACTCAGGTTAAACACTTGGAGTTGGTGTTGTCTAAATTGCAGCAGCACTCCTTGAAAGTGAAAAAAAGTAAATGTGATTTTGGGGCAAGCCAAGTAGAGTACCTAGGACATGTAATAAGTGCTGAAGGGGAGGCTGTGGATCCTGCAAAAATTGAGTGCATCAAATCATGGCAGAAACCTAAAACTCTTAAGTAGTTGAGAGGTTTTTTGGGACTAGCCGGTTACTACAGGAAGTATGTGAAAGGGTTTGGGATTATAGCCAAGCCTCTGACTGATATGCTTAAAAAAGAAGGGTTCAAATGGAGTCCAGCTTCTGAAATGGCTTTTGAAAGATTGAAAGTAGCTTTGACCACTACACCTGTTTTAGCTATTCCTGATTTTTCCAAGGAGTTTGTGGTGGAGTGTGATGCTTCAGAATTAGGCATTGGGGCAATACTGTCACAAGAAGGCCATCCTATTGCATTCATGAGTAAGGCTTTGGCTCAAAGGCATTTGGCCATGTCAGTATATGATAAGGAAATGCTGGCAGTGGTATCAGCAGTGCAACATTGGAGACCCTATCTTTTGGGGCACCGTTTCAAGATTCTATCAGATCATAGGACCATTGAGTACTTCTTAAATCAAAGAATAACCACTCCAGCTCAACAGAAGTGGCTTATCAAGTTGATGGGGTATGATTACTCTATTCAATACAAGGCTGGAAAAAACAATGCAGCACCAGATGCTTTATCAAGAATGCCTTCATTAGCTGCAATTATGGGTGTGTCTCAACCAGTACAAGACTTTGTAGTTGAGTTACAACAAGCTTGCCTCAAACATGATGAAACTACTGCAGTGATACAGCTGCTTCAACAAGGTGGAGAAAAGAAGAATTACAAGCTGGTAAATGCTCAACTGTACTACAAAGATCAAATTTTTGTACCACCACTGGATGAATTGAGAAGCAAGATAATTTCTGAGTTTCACGGAGGGAAGATTGGGGGGCATGCTGGAAGAGCTAGAACATACAAGAGAGTAACTAGAAGCTTCAAGTGGCCAGGGGTTCAGAGAAATGTGAAAGAGTTTGTAGCTTGCTGTGGTGTGTGCCAACAACAACATTATGAAACACTCAAGCCTCCAAGGTTATTGCAACCAGTCACCATACCTCCTCAAGCTTGGCATACCATCTCTATGGACTTCATTGAGGCCTTATCTAAATCAGAGGGGAAAACTGTTATTTGGGTTGTCATTGACAAACTAACCAAGTATGCTCACTTTATTCCCTTATCTCATCCTTACTCAGCTGCTTCACTTGCTAAAATTTTTATACATGAAGTTGCCAAACTACATGGTATGCCTGCAAACATAATTTCAGACAGAGATCCTATATTTTTAAGTATGTTTTGGCAATCATTCTTTGAGCTTCAAGGCACTTAGCTGAGCAGGTCATCTGCATACCACCCACAGTCTGATGGGCAGACTGAGAATTTAAACAAGATTTTGGAGCAATATTTGAGATGTGTGGTAGGAGAGAAGCCACAAGCTTGGGTTCAGGCCATTCCTTGGGCTGAGTGGTGGTACAACACTTCCCAACATTCTGCTATCTCTATGTCTCCATTCCAGGCTTTATATGGGTATGAACCACCTTCGGTAAGAACCTATCTGCCAGGGTCCACTGCAGTAGCTCAAGTTGACCAGGATTTAAGAAGTAGGGATGAGCTGTTATCAGTCTTGAAGAAGAATTTGGAACGAGCTCAATCTAGAATGAAGAAGTACTATGATTTGAAACACACGGAAAGGAAGATTGAAGTAGGTGACTTGGTGTATTTGAAGCTCCAACCTTATAGGCAGCAGTCAGTCCACAAAAGAGTGTTCCACAAACTCTCTGCCAAATACTTTGGTCCCTTTGAAGTGCTGGAAAAAATAGGCAGTGTAGCTTACAAGCTCAAACTTCTAGCTTATGCAAAGATACATGATGTTTTCCATGTCTCTTTGTTAAAGAAGAAACTGGGAACCAATGTGACAGTAGAGGCACAACTTCCCCATCTGTCTGAAGCTGGAATTGCAAAATGGGAACCTGAGGCAGTGCTGCAAACAAGATTGGTGAAACGGAGAGGTGAAGCAGCTGCACAATGGCTAATCAAATGGACTGGAGCCGAGACTGAGGATGCTACTTGGGAGTTTGCAGATCACATCACTCGCATATTTCCGGAATTCAAGCATTGAGGTAACTCGAGGTATCAAACTTGTGGACAAGTTTGTCTTGCAGGAGGAAGTAATGTCATGAGTCTGTGAATAATTGCCAAGTTTAACTAGGAATGGTAAAAGACGGTGTCGTTTTACATTGTGCTGTTGTAATCGCGTCTTGCACGTGACTGCAATCCAGCTATTTAGGACTAACTATTAATGTCTTAGATGTTTGCCATGTGGTGTAATCCTACACGTCAGTATGGGTATTTATGTATTGAAGGAACCCTAGTATGGGTATTTATGTATTGAAGGAACCCCAGTTCGGGTATGACATGAATGAAAACTTTAATTTCTCATTGCTGCTATTTCCTTTCTTAGCTTAGATCTAGCATAGTTTATATTTCAAATCCAGATCCTTTAGATCTACCAGCCCAGCACGCGTGCTTTAGCAGCCAAGAACGGCGGAACCGCCGGCGCCTCCAAATACAGCCGCCCTGCACGCTGCTTTGGCCACCACCCGAACGTAATAATCAAGCTCGACCCGGATTCAAGGATCCGACCCGAAACGAACTGAATAAATGTACGAGGGGCAAAACAGTAAATTTACCCCTCCGGGTAATTTTTTTTACCCCATCAGTAAAATCAGTTTATTTACTGAAGTAATTCTTTAATTAGTTTTACTGTTTATATTATATGGTGAATATTACTAATAATATGTTTTCAAATCATAAAATTTATCGCGAGACTGATCACGATGGAATTGTACGAGTAATTTCTCTGCACGAACGTGGAAGTACGTATGAAAATTTCAAAGACAACTTTTCTTACACGACAAACTAACACGTAAACTTTTATAAAAGTTGCCGCTTTTGAATTTTAATTTCATAGTCGGGTTTCGTAGCCTTCTTCTACCCCCACCTTTCTTATAACGTGGGTTGATGTGAGAAATTAGGACCCCTCATTTCAAAGTTGAAATTTGTGACGGTTTGACAAGTCACGGTATGACGACGAAATATTGTCATGGTTAATAAAGGGACAAACATCGATTTGCGACGGAAATTGTCGTGGTTAATATCGACTTGTGACAGAAATTGTCACAGTTACATCGATTTGTGACGGAAATTGTCACAGTTAATATCGATTTGTGACGGAATTTGTCACAATTTACATTGAATTGAGTTACCATAAACCATGGTCTTGACCTAATTCAATACTTGAAATTAATTATCATATATCGATAATAGTTATTCTTTCATCTTGTTGTTTTAAAATAATTGACCGAAACATGAGCCCCGAATTTGACAAAAAAAAGGTGATGAAATTTGTGTCACACTTTCTGAAAAAAGAGGGGGGAGGCAACGCTTCAAACCCCACATGTCATATAAAGATTGGGCTAATGAAAGAAAAATCATGTTATTGATGTGGTTCTACATCAGTTCACTAATTGCAATGAAAACAATATTATGGTCAATGTATACAAAATATATGGAGTTCTTGCACCAAGAAACTCACTATATGGAAGAAGATGAGAACATTATTGTCTCAGTTACGGATTTTAAAAGCAAAAGGTACATTGAGGAAAATATGAAGCATATGACTTCGGTTTAATAGTCTAAGTGACTACAAATTTGTTAATTTTTCTAAATTTTGTGAAGGCATACACCTCACACATTTGACTAAAGTTACTTAGTCGTTATGTTTTGAATTAAATTCATGGGGAAGACCTCGTTATCATTGTTGGCATATATATTCAAATTTTGTCTGACACATATGGTTTGATCTACATAAGCTATATGTTAATGCAGTATATCGTATTACAATATGACACTACATTGGACTACAAAAGACCACTAGTTACTATAATGTGACGTTTATAAAGGCTGAAATCGCACCAAGTATGGCGCAATGCATACTTGGGCATCATAATTAAACCAAGTGTGGCGCAATGCACACTCGATATATCATGATGTTGCGCAATGCACATCGGTTTTGGATCAAAAGAGGATTTTTAATGTCAAGTGTGGTACAATGCACACTTATACAATTGCAAAGACATTACAAACAAGAGTAGTCTTCTACACTCTTGTGCGGATTCATAATTGCAAAAAGAAAATTATGTTACGCTAAATGTCATTCAAAATTGGATATTGAAAAATCATTTTCTTTCTCTACAAGATCCAATAATGGGCCGTTGGCGGCGCCGCCGCCCCTATATAGTGCTCACGATCAATTTTGCCAAGTTTTGGCATGTTTTAAGCCTTGTTTCGTCCATCTATGTAGTATTACGCGTCATTTATATAATGCACTCTAAATGATTCCAATACCTTTTTCAATCTCCATCGAAATTGTTAACATATTTCGGTTTCTATGTCTTGACATAAGACTGTTGCCTCTACATTCGTCTTTATATTCTTGTATACGAATGTGTCGTAGAGAGATTGAGTGCTTAGCTTATTGCAATATTGCAAGGAATAGACAACTATTCATGGATTTAGTTTTTTATAAATCCGTTGTGACTACGATGACTAGATCATCAGAAATAATCAAAGAGCGGATTAATGCTCAAGTTCCAATGCCTAATGGCATTATGATTCAAGTCACATATGCTCTTTATGCATGCATAAGGGAGCAATCGAACCGTGCTATGCCTTAATGATATTCATGTCAACGTTTATCACCTAGAAACACATTGTGACGATGAGAATTTCTTATGTATCATTATAATGAATGCGCAACATTCATATGAGTCACTAAGATTCGGTTACTTGAATCGGTTATTTTCTTCAATGATGAGAATGAAGACATCGACTCATGTAGGCTTTAACATAAATCGTCCGGGACAATTTGGACGTGTTTTGATGATCCGTATATTAAAGAGTAAAGACTCTCACGTACATCTTTTCTTTTGAGCAAAGTAACCATTGAGATCATAGATCACCAAAATACGACTTGGTAGAGCTATGAGCAATGCTCATGGCCTATGGATGACATTAAAGCCATTCGCGTTATCCTCCTATACAATGGAGGCACTACTCATGCTTTCATAAGCAAATATGACACAAAAGAACCCCATATGATCTCACATTGACCATACTTGTTACTTGTTTTGTAAAGCCTATTATTTAGTGAAGATTAGAAGCGACACCCTCCTATGCTAAAGACAATAAAATGTAGAGACTAGCATATAAACAAGATGTTAAGTCGTTGTTCACTAAGTAAGACATTAATTACAATGTCTATGAGTGATTTTATAAGAATGATACATAAGATGTTGACTTAATGACTTCTCATTGTTCACTTTGAGGCAGAATAATACTATGGTGATGTTCACAATGGTTTAACTCAAGCCATAACAATTAGCTGTTATGGGGAACCTTAACAATGATTGAAAAGTTGAAAAAACCTATAATTTCTGGTTTTTTAGCTTGCGGACTCGTCATTGTGAGATCCGGTTCAACAACTTTTGGACCGATTCTTAAGGTTCTATTGGTGGCCACGGATTTCTAACATCCAAAATTACCAATGTACAAAATTTCATAGCATTTGGAGAAGTGGAAGGTGGTGAACCGCTCCATATAAGTGTTCATGGATGTCCAGCAACTCCGACGAACGGTTCGGCAGGTTTTAGGCCGGTTCCGTCGTTAAGGCTGGCGGTTTTGTAATTCTAACTTTCATTTCTATCTGCTTACAAAATTCGGTAGCGTTTGGAGCATTCGAGAATAGTGAACCGTTAAAGGAAGTGTAAAACAAAGGTCTGGTGATGCTGGCGGTCGGTTCAACAAGTTTCTTTTTGATTGGTCCCGGCGGTGAGGCCAACGGTTTTTTTTGGACTTGTAAGACCAATGACTACAGGTTGTAGCAGGGTTATAGTTTTACTTATTCATCTTTACCCATCATCATTCAAATCTTTATGTTACGATTGTAACAGTATGTATATTTGTTAACGAATTAAGTTAACGTTTTGCAATCTATATCGTCCACATGTTTTTTGTGTCATATTTCCCCTCCACAAGCGCACAATGATGGGTTATTTATGATGAATATTGTCTTTGAATAAGACCTGAGCTTCTGACTATAGTCCGCTTATATAAGGACCTTGACAGGCGATCTCTTTTATGTCACTTTGATGAGCCAGTCTTCCCGTCGTTAGGGGGAGATAAGAACAATAATGTTCAAGTAAAACGATTTGTAATTGTCGTGGTTTGTCCCTACTATGTCTCATCAAGTTCCCTAAAGTGACGAGATCACATATATATGCTGCAAACATGCCTGCAAGGATTGATGTCCGGATAAAGACATGTTGATGTCCGGATAAGAAGACATGTTGATGTCCAGATAAGAGGACATGTCGTCGCCTATAGATGGTGGCATGGTGACACCAAAAATGTGGTAGATGGTGTCGCTAGGCCGTGGCTCCCACGGTTTAGGGGGAGGCCACTTGGTTCGATACATACTGGCCAAGGAAGAATGCGAGTTTGGCACAACTTGATCATTTGATCAATGATACTCGTTCATCTGTTATTTCTAGATTATGGTCATCATTGGGGGACGCCTCAATGTCAATACCAATCCATATAGAGATCTCTAAACTTACACCGGTGTACATGATGACGTGGTTTAATGAGTTTGATATCAAACCATACTTCATTGAGAAAATACCAACGTTGTAGATTGGCCTACATGGAAAGATGCGATCCAGTTTAAACAAAGAGATAGTCTTTTGGTTAGGTGACGCCGACACCCCAATTAAGTGTAAACTCTATCAGTTATGTCTTTGTTAGAAAGCGTAGTGAGAAAAAGAGTTTAGACTCACCTTTTGGCGCAAGGTCTCTCACAAACGTCTTGGAATCGACTACGATGAGTTATACTCTTGTAATGGATGTCGTTGCACTCCACTACCTTGTCAGGTAGGTAGTTTCCGAAAAACTGAACAAGCAGCTTATGGTCATAACTTATCTCTGTTAGGAACTAAGAGATGTACATAAAGATCCTGAATAGATCGGTTTTCACCCAAATCAAGTGGCTCCTGACCACAGAGCGCGTTTGCAAGGTATTTGCTTAGTATCTACTTGATAGGGAAGAGATATGAAGAATTATGCCTATTTGCGTGTAAATTCTGAATGAATCGTGATGAACTCTTGTTAAACTAAGAGATGCCACTGATCCAAAATTTAGAATGAAAGGATCTTGGGAATACTTGGTCTCGAAAGTGAGGACCGTTATCGATGATGCTTATTCATCTGTCGGCTTAAGGCAAGCTAAAAGATTATGAAGTTATGCCTATATGTATCCCTTGATCGGTCGAAGTCTTGAGAAGACTCATTTTGTACACATGACGAAGAAGTCTTGGGAGAAATTCTCCATCTAAGTATGGTAGCACATTCATGTACTTATTACAATATGCTGGACTCGACATCTCATTCACTATAAACTTGTAAGGCCAAGTTCTCCTTAGTCTTTCAACTCTCTTTCTAACGGTCGAGCATTTTCGCTCCCCTCTTAGATGAGTGTGAAGAAATATCAAGGTAGTGGCCCGATGCACCCACGCAATGTCAATGTAATGACAGTAATTTCTCCTATGAAAGGTTTAGGCTTATTCATCCCTACAGAAAGACAAATTAACAACGAAATCAGAATCTGCCCAGTTTCGTAGGTCAACTTCTACGAGACCTACAAGATAGCCTACTGGTTGGAAAATGGTGAAATTGGTACCATTGGAAAGGTCTATGTGTCTACTTTCCAGGTACACCAACCATTTGATTACACCTATCATATTGAGTGAGTTATGACTATTGTCGTAAAATAGGATGGATCTGTCCGAGAAACTACTTTTGCAGAATAGTCAACTTCGACAGAGCTTTGTGATCAGCTCAAGATGAACTAGGTTATGGACCTTGTATGGTTGGAAAACTACGTGTATCTAGTTTCCATAACTTTTTATGGTTCGTCCATACCTATTGTATCGAAGACGTTATGACTGTTTAAATACACGAAGGTCATGCCATGAGTGAATCTGATTTTCAACGCGAACTTATGTTTTGAGTTGTTAGGCAATCTTCTCCTTAAAGATCAAAGTAATGCTAAGAATATCAAGTCTGATCTAAGGATGTTGTGGCTGGATTTAATGACTAATTCGTTGCCCAAGTCTACTTTTGAAGTATGTAAAGTGCATTGGCTTACGCCGTTTATCTGTACTCCTACCAATCAGGGGGAGTCATTGTGTAGACATCAGGGGGAGTTTACATGCATCACATGTTATCTTCAATTGTAGTTGGTGCGTTGTGCTCTTTTTCCCTTCGTCCAAGTCTTAATTTGTTTTACCCACGAGGTTTTTGTTTTACTTGGCAAGGTTTTTACCGAGGCAACACCATAAGCACCATATCGTATTAGGGACGCAACACAAGGGGGAGTATTTAAGGAAATTATGTTTCCGTCCTTCTGTTATGTGTCTTGCCCTAATACACGTAGGATTGGTTAACCTGGTTTCCTTATTAGAATATATTATAGTTGATAGAACTTCTAGATTCTTCGGGAGACTCTATGTAATGCCTATAAATAGGCCTTTCTATCAATAAATGAGTAGACCGTTATTCTCGTTATCTTTTTTCCTTCAACAGGTAGGTAGATGTTTATTATAAAAGGATCACTTGAACGAACTGATGTTATTATACGTTTTTTTTTTCTTTTGGGATAACCGAATCATGCAATTCAAATATTCATTAACATTTGCACAAATGGAAAACAACTAATCGAGAGAGTTTAAAGTCCACTACTTGGAATCCGAGCCTTTTCCTTATGAACTTCAAGAATTACATACTCTTGTTCATCGAGTAACTCAAGTCCCTGACGTTCAACAATTTAATTGTTAATAACTTATCGGGAAAGCATAACTGTATAGGAAATCACAATGATTAAATACTTATCTTTGAATTAATCGTCGAATCAACCTTTCCTATTTTTACCAGGATTGAGTTTGGCCTGTGTTTTACCCATCAACATCAATACTAGTTTGACCAATTTCACAGCCATTTCAACATTTGGTTCTAATTCTAGTACCCTAAATGGATATCACAATAACATTTAACACACGTGTATACTTTTACTTCCAATCTGCATACACTTAACATTTTAGTCGCATAGCAATGCAATCCGTATACACTTAAATTACAACATTAACAACAAAGTTACAACATTGCTTTTATACATTTACAAATAATTGAACCAAGTTTCCACATCAACAACAATTTATTCATAAAATTGTAAAAATGTCATAGGTAGAGTAATTACCTCTAATAGAAATAAAGTAATCTAAAAATGACTCTTTCGAACAATGACAATAATTTTGTTAAAATATTTGTAAATGAGGGTATCGCATACCTGTATGTACCTAAGAATTTTTATTTTTGAGAAAATATATAATTTCATTAACTTATCTATGGCTAGAAAAGACACGTACATTAAGTGATGTCTTCATATCATAATCATACAAGGCGCAAGCCGCTAGCCTATAGCCTATAAACAATATGAAATGAAACTCAATCAAACTTGATCTATCAACTCTATGAAACGTAAAAGTAGTCACCTAAAGACCTCAATTGATATACAACTGACGAACATAGAATTAAACAGGAATAATCTTCAGTCAAATCTAGACAATTGTAGGACTAGATCAGTAAATTGGATGAAACCCCTAGATCTACTGATGGGCTGGGCCAGAATCAAGCAATTCAAAGATGGTCAGCAACCCGCCATGAACAAACATACAGCTTTATACTTAATTCAACGTGGTTCCATCCCGGTCAAAAAGCCGTCATTTTCAGAGCAAAGCAAAGCTGTAACAGTTGTTCCAACAAACCAAAACTTCACCACTGCCATCATGACTAAACGAATCACACTCCCCTTCCGAACACCTCCGCATCCAATGAAACACCGAAAATTATTCTATGCATCAAGATGCAAGTGAACCGAGCGCGCAACTAATATGTAATATTTTGATCCGGTCATCTACGTCACACTATATGCATATATACTAATACTGTTAACAAATTTGAAATCCAAAAAAAATAATCCCCAAGTGTTTCCAACTAAGGAGGTGAGAACACTAGGTCGAAAAATATGTACTATTATTATGAGTGTTTAATTTAATCGAATTAAAAATGAAATTAAAATGAAGAAATTTAGGGTCTCTAGTTTTCATTTGATCTTCCCATACGGCGATTTGAGCACTTACACATTAATGGTGCAAGTACACATTGGTTCGTAGAATTTGCTCCGATGAAACACAGGCTAATCCCTCTTGCAAACCGCAACAAAACTTAGTAGTAGATCCTTGACCAGAGAATTGAACCTCAAACAAGCTAGCTAGGTACACCGTCTAGAAGCCATCACTCCCATCAGTTCGACATGTGAGTGACACTGCCCAAAATACCCGTCCGACGACGACATACTAAAGAAGTGCCTCCGAACGTAGATTAAAATTCTTTACTTTTTTTTTTTTTTGCTAATTGCTAGAGCGACACAAATTTATAGCAGTGTGTATATAAGGTAAGTGGTTTTGAACACCATACAATGTTATTATTGGGTTTACTAATGCTTTGGTTGCTGAAGCTACAACATTGCGAGAAGGTCTCCATACTATGTTCTTGCACCGGTTACCGGTATACATACAAATGTAGTGCATTGTTGAAGGTGATGATTTGAAAGTTGTGATCGATTGTCTTCGGAGTAAGGCGAATACCAGTGGCGTAGCCAAAAACTTTGTCGAGCAGGGTCAATATTTATATAGCCATAATTTAATTATATATATATATATTAAAGAATTATCAAAATAAAGCATGACTACCAAAATCAAACAGAGGGCAATGAAATGACCATAGACCCTTGTGTTAGGTTTACAAACAGATTCTTTTGTTAGAGAAAGATAAATATACATGTATACGAACTCGATCATCACCAATCTTGAACTGCATGATTTTAGACTACAGTACAACATACTAATTTACCTATATACTAAATGATGGTTAACTGTTCACAAGAAAGGATGGTTAACTGTTCACAAGCAAGTGAACAGTGATTTTGTGTGTTGTAAGTGACTGTTCACAACCAAGTGAACAGTGATTTGTGTGTTGTTTAGGCCCGCGTTTTGTTGCGGGAGATTGAGAGAAAGTTCATACAAAAAAAAATTAAGAGAGAGTCCGCGCCCTTTTTCCCAGCGGACTCCCCGTCCATCTCACCAGTGGACCCCACGCCAAAAAAAAGAGTTATCTGCCAACGGACTCCGCGCCTAGAGATAGTTCGTCCAAAAAAAATAGTGATCTCCCAGCGGACTCCGCGCCCATATCTGGGAATGAAGAGGACAAAACCGTCATTTTACTGTCATTAGTGAACAGCGGACTCCATGCCCAGAGAGAGTTCATCCAAAAAAAAAATAGTGATTTCCAAGCGGACTCGCGTCCTTCTTTTCGTCCATAAAAAAATAGTGATCTCGCTAAGAGATAGAAAAATCTAGATAGATTGAGAGAGAGTTTGTCCAAAAAAAAATAGTGATCTTCCAGCGGACTCCGCATCCTTCTCCCCAGCGGACTGCGCGCCATTCTCTTGGGCGGAGAAATAGAAAAATCTAGAGAGATTGAGAGAGTGTAAGCTTCAACTTGACTGCAAAAACAACTGTAATACCTGCAGGAAATGATGAGTAAAGATTAGAAAAATTATTCAACAATTGTTCTCTCTAATATCTATTGTAGGAAAAAGGAAAAAGGTACCGAATTTAAAAAATCATGGATGAAGTTTTAGCCCAAACATTCAATCTCCACGCATCAGTGTAGATGGAGGAGTGTAAGTTAATAGATCAAAAAAATAAAAAAATAAAGGATAAGATTCCAGAAAAAATTATTTAAAAAAAAAATTCACAACCCACCTGATTTTTGAGATGATCAAAAGACTTGACGGAAACTGATAAGATTCAGGCGGTTTTGATGAATTCAGGTTTGGGTAAGCTTCCTCTTTTCTGAAATTTTTCTTTTTCTATGTAAGATTCTTCTGGGTTTATGAGTTCCTTTCGTTTTGGTTTCGTCGCATGCCAGATCAGAGAAAAATGGAGAGAGGGAGAGCAGAGGTGGTGGTTTCGGTCGAGTACCCAACAAAGCTCTGAAGGGAGATTTTATCAACACCAAAAAAGGTGCTTCTTTTGCTCTGGGTAATCGATTTTCAGATTATAAATTTTTATAGAAATTGTCAATTTCGGCAAGGTTAGAGTTGGATGGATGCAAGAACGAAGATTATAGTTGGCGGTTTTGAACAGTGGAAGAAGATACTGAGACCAAATCTGGAAAGGATTTGGATTCGGTTACTGAATACAGAATATGAGAAGAGAGAGCGAGAGAACAGAGAGAAATCTTCGGCGACAGAAGATGAGAAGAGCCATCCTATATAGAGAAATTTTGGGCGGTAAAGAAAGCGAGAAAAATCTAGAGAAATTGAGAGAGTTCGTCCAAAAAAAATAGTGATCTGCCAGCGGACTCCACGCCCTTCTCTTGGGCGGAGAAATAGAAAAATCTAGAGAGACTGAGAGAGAGTTCGTCCAAAATAAAATAAAATAAAATAATGATCTCCCAGCGGACTCCGCGCCCTTCTCTTGGGCGGAGAAATAGAAAAATCTAGAGAGAGTGATAGAGAGTTCGTTCAAAAAAAAATTAAGAGAGAGTGATCTCCAAGCGGACTCCGTGCCCCTTGGACGGAGAAATAGAAAAAAAAATAGTGATCTCCCAGCGGACTCCGCGCCCAGAGAGAGTTCGTCCAAAAAAAAATAGTGATCTCCCAGCGGACTCCCCGCCCTTCTCTTGGGCGGAGAAATAGAAAAATCTAGAGAGACTGAGAGAGAGTTCGTCCAAAAAAAATAGTGATCTCCCAGCTGACTCCGCGCCCTTCTCTTCGGTGGAGAAATAGAGAAATCTAGAGAGACTGAGAGAGAGTTCGTCCAAAAAAAAATAGTGATCTCGCCTAAGAGATAGAAAAATCTGGAGAGATTGAGAGAGAGTTCGTCCAAAAAATAAAAAAATAAATAAAATAGTGATCTCTCAGCGAACTCCGCGCCCATATCTAGGAATGAAGAGGACAAAACCGTCATTTTACTATCATTAGTGAACAATAACTGCCCTTGATAACCAATAGTATATGTTAAATTAAATTAAAAACCTAATGTATACACCACGCCAAAGCTTGGGGATCTTCCTAGTCTACTTACAAGGGTCAATTTTTATACGAAACTCAGCCAATAGTATCAGTATTATATTGATAGAAGGCCACAATCTTGACCACATGAGCAATTTTCAAAAGTGGAGAGGGGTCACCTGAACCCTCTCGTCCTATGCTGCCTACGCCTCTAGCGAATACTTCATGGTGCATGTACCGAGACGTTAACACAAGACATCCATCAGCTGACTTCTTTTTTTTCTCTTATGTTGTCTATAGACTTGTCCATCGGGAAGCGAGTTTTATAGATGATTGGTTAGCTAACCTAGCTCATGGGAAGGGGCGGAGCCATGATTATATATTAAGGGGGCGAGTTACAAAGTGAAAATACATAATATTCAACAATTGAGTAATTGTATATGAATATAATATCAAAAGGTAATTAACTTTTATGTATTGGACAATTAAAAAAAAGTTACTAAACTGAAAAGAAAAAAAATTTGGAATTCATTAAATACACATAGAAATAACTGAAATGAGTTCATCAATTACAAAGTATTTGTACATAATAGAATGATAAAAAAAAATATTCATTATGGTGAGTTGATTAAATATGAATAGAGTATACATGGCAAGAGTTGATTAAGGTAGGAGAAATAAATCGGATAAATTAAACTTAGTAACAACAAATGGTGTTTATAGTTTAATAGGAAAGGAATGGGGCCAAACCTCTAAATTAGAAAGTTTTTACATCTAATCATATCAAACTCCTTAATAAGTAGAGTCTAATACACAAGTTCAAAAAAATTACAAGGGTGTGTTGGCCTCAATAGAGCTCCGCCTGTGCTCATGGGTCAGAGTCTCCGTCAGTTCTTGCCTATACTCTTAGTGTGTGTCCTAACATTCCATCTAGATCAACTTGGTTTTTGTTCTGTTGAAAAAAAAAAAATAAACGGTTCTTTACGCTTAAATGCTTAATGAAATATACCAAATTGGGCCATACGCCACCAAAAAGAAAAGAAAAAATATATAGAAACGTGTTCTTAGAAGTTAGACCACACAACCAATATTGGTAAAAAAAGAAGCAGCATCACAATTTGCCACCACTAGTAACCATTCACGCAAAGTAGGATCCTCTAATTTCCAACACCACGATAACCATTAATTGTAATTTGTTTCTTTCAATCGTCAGGGAGAGAAGCAGGTGGTGGAAACCTCTGGTAAGTTGGGTATAACAAATACTGCATTGGTAGCGCATCTGATCCTCATACTCAAGCTGGAGGAGTGGGACTGATCATAAGAGATGCTACTTGTCACTATTTAGGTTGTGAGTACCATTCGATTTCACATGTTGCTTCACTGGAACAAGTTGAAGCAGTGGCAATCAAGGGGGGGCAACCGTATCACTCTCTTGTCACTGAGCAAGGCCTTCCTCCGGTGATGTTTGAGACCAACTTAATCACCTCATACGTACCCTCATCTTCGGGTGTGATGACATTACCTTTTGTTTGTATATATTAGATGGAAGTAAATTTGCCGACCATCTTTTACTTGCCTATCTCAATGCACATAATCTAGATTAGTGATACATGTTCATTTGATTATCAAGAATAAAATAAATCATCTGAAGAGACATGTGTCACTAATCTAGATTGCGGGTATTAAGGTGATCAACTAATAAGTAGTCGACAAATTTATATCTGTATGTGTCACTAATCTAGATGATAGACATTGATAATCAAATGGGCATGTGTCAGAAGTGAATTTTCCGACTTCTTTTTACTTGCCCACCTCAACGTCCATCACCTAGATCCTTATTTTTGCTCTCAGTCAAGCTAATATTGTGGCTTTTAAATTAGTTTCTCATTTTCTAGTGTTTCATCACTTGACTGGAGCATCACGCCTCCTGCTTCTGTTTATGATATAGTTACAAAGAGTCTATCGGAGTCTATCGGCCTGGAATATGTTAGAAAGGTGATCAGATTCTGGTTATTGTCAAAGAGAAAGAGGTGACCACTTGCTTTGTTGACTTTGGAGCACCAGAGATCATCAAAGAAGAGACACCAGAGATCATCTTCTCATTCATTGTTGACTTTGGAGCAAGAGGTGACCACTTGCTGTTGCCCTTATTAAATCATCTTTGGTGAAAAGGTGTCCAAATCTAGTATAGTTTCTTATCCATTTATGTCTTTATATAACAATATATATAATGTTCAGCCGACTGAGCACATAACAGTTTAGTTATCTAAAAACCTGGAGAACACACAACAATATTCGACCGACCGAACACATAACGGCTTAGTTATCTAAAAATTTGAAAAACACACAACAACATATAATATTTAGCCGACCGTTTAGTTATCTAAAAATTTGAAGAACACACAACAAGATATAATATTTAGCCGACCGTTTAGTTATCTAAAGATGTGGAGAACACAACGGTTTAGTCATTGAAATGTGCAAAAGAATGTTATTCCATTGGGACGGTCACTGAGTTTGACCCAAGCATGCAGTCGATCAAATAAATGTCGAATGAAGATGACATTCATAGATTCATTCCCGTGTAGGAAACAAAATATGAGAGACCCTGTGTGTATCATATAAAGAGTTTATAGTATTTACTATATTGCCATTGACTTCATATATAACTTCCCCTGCAAAATGCAACTGGTCTCACTCACTGGTTTCCATCTGATCAAAACTCATGAAACACCTCCCTTGTGTCAAAGTTTGAGCGCCTAGCAGGGAAGATTATCTTTTACACACACTGAAGATTAGAAAGATGGACCAACACATATTATTATTGATGTGTGCAACTTAGAGCCTGCGCATTGTGTCAACTCCATCAATGACATCCAAGAACTTGACCCAGGTGATATCGGAGTCTATCGGCCTGGACAACAGATTCTCAATGGGAAGTTTATCCTTTGCTAGGAATTCTCTGCTACTCTTACTCAGCCTGTGGTGTTTGCTTAATCTGCTGGCCTTTCCTGCGTCAAAATTCTGACTTTTACTTGTTCCGAGCCTGATGTTGTTTGTAGCCACATCCTGAAGCATCTCCTGATCTTCAGCTGTTAACACATTTGTCCTCTGGTTGCGGGTTTCAACAGGTGATGATGGCATTCCACCATGGCCAACCCCTGCCTGGCTGATCAGATAGTGTAGCAAGACTACTAGTTCACATATATAAGCTTCAGTTTTTTTCTCGTTGGCATGGTGTAGAGTCTCAATCCTCAGAGTATCAGTCAAGCCAGTGCGCCAGCTCGCCTCAAACCTAAGAAGATGAATTAGAAAAGTTCAAAGAATATATGAAAACAGTTACAGATAAACACATGAGAGACATCTATATATATGTATATGGGGGCACGCTGAAACATTCACCTTGCATTTGCCCATTCTCCAACCCATCCAAAGCCATGAAGAGCTCTTCAATAACAAAATTACACTTGAAATCAGTGAAATTGAAGTAACAGAAATATTTGTTAACAATGAAATGGCCAGACAGACATAAGTAGGAATAAAAAGTCCCCAGTAAACTACTTAAGAACTGATCATGGCACCCAAAGAAGTCTTACATAACCAAGGAAGGGTATTTTCACTGTCAGCAATTTCATGTTAGAAAGGAAAGCTAAGTGACAACATTTTTCTTCCATTCCACATTATGGCCCATGGACACATACATTGATAAGAATTTCCCAGCTGTAGGGGATTAAAGGTTTATTAGTAAGGGTTAATTGCAATTCAATACATGTGTTTTCAGTCAAACAACCCCTATTAACTTACCAGCCTCATGCAAATAAATTTTGACAAACAGCTCCTATGAGCGTCACCTGTTTCTATTACCTGCTGATATTACCTCTTGAGGTCGAGTACATGGGGATGGGGAAATAAATGCCCGGACATTCAAAATTAAGGATTTTTTTTATTTGTTTGAGAAGCAAATTAAGTGTTTTCAATCTGCATTGCGAATATTACTCTTCGAGCGAAAGAGTCATTTACCATTTCAAGGAGCAGGAAAGTTAACTTTTACCATTCTATCACCCTACATGTCTGTCCCCAGAACCAAGGTTTGGCTTGCATGAGGCCGGTAAGTAACAACATGAGGGATTACTAAGGATGCAAAATTGCTGAACTGAAATTGCAAGGTAGAAAAACAAAAATAAAACTAACTAAGAAATAAAATAAAAAGAGGGTGCTAGATGTTTCCAAGCCCAACTAAAGATTTGATATAAGGTAGCGGTTTTACTTTGTTGTGTTAGTGGCAATGGGAACAAGCCAATCCAAAGTTCGCTTCATTTCAGCTTTGATTTGAGGAATGGTGAGCTGCAAGAACATCATATTTAGAGGTAAAGTTCTCCATAAAATGACAGAAGGAAATTTCATTTGGAACAACATTGCTACAAAAAAACATCTATGAAGATAGTAACATTCTAATTGGCAATCATATACAGAAAGCATACAACTCAACCTCAACTAACTGAAATTTTGAGCGCAGAGTTGACTTGACACTGCATGGCAGTCCCTCGTACAGAGTATCTATCACACTTTGAGGCACTAAACTTGATCGAGACACCTGGTTACATCCAGACATTACTCAGCATAAGGTCATGATCTCTAGGATTCTATATTTTGCATTGCCTGAATCTCTTTTAACTTATCATTTTAATAAACATTGATCGTGTCTGTATTATACTAGACTTTGCAACAAAAATATGAAAAATCGTTCTTATATATACCAAGAATAAACCGTAATGGGAAATCTAGACCTTGTATTGCTATAGTACTTGGAAAAGTTATATTTACAGAAAATAAAACAATCATGTTTCTCATAGATTTATGACCCAATGGAGCAAGACAGTTCAGGCACATTCAGTTGATAGACTATAAAGGAGGCAATTTAATACATGTTTCAACTGAAAGTGGTAAACCTATATCATATTATTTCATTCACTATCAAAAAAATAAAAAAAGGTAAAGGCAATAACAGAGGATGAATCTAAACTTACAATTGTGTTAATTTGCGTAATAATATGCGCGTAGTGTAAGGAAGTTCCAGCAGGCCCCAACCTTTTACAGTTCCTCTGAGAATGTTTCACTGGTTCGTCATCATCTGCAAGGGGGAGGGGTAGACGTCAGGAAACTTTCCACATATCATGATCACCTTCATCTACTTAAAACACTTAAATCTATTATCTTCTGTTTGACGAAACAGCAATATGAGAAATGAATATCTGATTCGATGGTAATAGATTCTATGAACGACTTTCTTATGGTTCGAATAGAGCACTGTCCTATCAAAGCCTTCTAGAAAGTAAATGATAACAATGGTGGCCTTTAAAATGAGGATATAAAATTATATTAATCATGAATTCATAATAAAGGAAATTGGAGAGTGCCTGGTCCATAATTGAATGCATACCAGGACTTCCAAAAGCTTCATGAATCTTTAAGTGTAATAATTGTACAATGTCAACAAGCTTTGGCATAACCTGTAATCACAAAATATTAGATAATAATTCCATGGTTGTTTTGTTTTTTTTCTTTTTTTTGAAAACTGGTTGTTTTTTTTTTTTTAAATGATTGATTTATCTGGTGAAAGATTAACTCACTCCATTACTTCATGAGAACATGCATAATGACTAAAATTTTCAGGAAACAGAGAAAATCAATTAACCTCTATATTCCTATATTAAATTCTACAGCACTGTACATTTGAAATCATTATTTTTTTCCTGTGGTCACAAAGGCAGAAGACATTTCCCTCAACTGCCAATGGAAATGACACACAAGGGAAGAGGTATCGATCATATTATTTTCTTTTTCTTTTCTTTTTTGTAGGAAAATTAATTGAGTGGCAGATTTGTAACTGAGGTTTTGCAACATTTGCAGGAAATATATACCTTTTCTTCAAGCTGGTGTGAACATTTTAATATGGGTTTTATTGGGTAGGTTTGTGCTCTATGATTTTTCTGTAAACTACTTTTGATAAGAAAAATGGGTATATTGCAGTCAATAATTAAATGAATACTGAGGGTCAGTAACCTGTTGCAGAAATAATACTAAGAAAAAGATAAGAAATTAGGTGGTCTTTTCAGGTATAGCTGCTGCCAAATCTTCCGTAAGTGAAATTTTCTACATATTCTATGCAAAATGTGCACATATTGAACCTAAAAAGACAGCTATATGAAGAAATCACATTTTTTACCTCTTCAAAAGTCTTAGACCAAAGTGAATTTTTCTTTAAACTGTTTACAAGCTTCATTTGATTCTTTATATCTGCTTTTAAAATCGCAAGGTTGTCTCCTGCACGCGAAGAAATTATGTGAACCATCAAACAAAAGTATACATAAGAGGACAATCTTCTGGGCTGAAGCAAAACCTACAGCAGAAATTTGAGGTAAAATGGTGCATAAGCCAAGCCAAACAAATACAAACAGACTAATTCCAAAAAATTGAGTGCATTTATCATGAAAATCCTAATGGACTCGGCAACTAGACTGCACCAGCTTGTTAGGTTATCAGTGCTTTCGAAGTTTTCAGAAACCTACCAGCAGCTGCAAAATAGTACTGTATGTGACAACAATTAGAAACAACTCAGATGGAATTAACCAAAGTTCAAAGACAAGGTTTACCTCTTCTTGCAGTAACTGAACTATCTTCTTCAAGCTTATGCCGATATTCTTGTTCCAATCTATCCAATGAATGCAACTCATGACACAGTTCCTGAAACCAAGAAACAAAGATGAATTTCCTTCATTAGTGTTCAAAGGAAAAATTCTTCGGAGTTCAGCTTATCCAGTGCAGTATTCGTTCATCAATGCCTGTTATCTACTCAATTATCTTGGAGCTTTGATTATGTCCACTGACTCCCATAATCTTGGGTTCTAACTATTACAAAAACATGAAAAGAGCAGTATCTTATGGTTCTGATGAAGCTCCTGCCAACATTTTTCTAAAAAGCTTGGGAAAACACCAGACACACTTGATTGGCGTCTAACGATGCAAGATTAATAATGACAAGGACTTATCAGCATTAAATAGCAAATCTTCTGCAGCTGAGTATAATGAAACAAGATGCATCACCACCACTCTTCTACAACTTCAATAAAAAAATAACATCCAACTAAAAACTGGAGTACATGTCCACAAAGAAGAAAACAATAAATGGGTGTATATTGCTATTAATTCAAGGAGAGCTCCAAGAATCAGAAAATGAATATGTTCTGCAACCCAGTCCTTTTAAGTGACTTACAAGGTTAGGTACCAATACAAAAGATGAAGTGTGTACTGTGCATACCCATTTTCCGAAAAGGTCACGCAAAAAATTTGTTTTATCAGACTGTCCTTTAAAAATAAATAAAACAATTGTCCCAAACTGGATAAACATATTCCAGATATTCAAAACTAAACCATCAACAGATGCAACTGTAACAAAGAGTGTAGCATTTCCTATAGTTCATGTGCAAACACTCACCGCGGTTGACTGAACTAAATTTATCAAATGTTCCATCCCTCTCTCTGCTTGCTTCTTTAAATGAGTTTGTTCAGTAACCTTCAAGCCAATCCTATTATAATGAAAATAAGAAGATTGAACATATCTGATAATAGCGATCCAAGAAAGTGAGTCAAAATATTGCATTAGTATTACTTGCTAAAATAGCGATCCAAGTTGTGCCATATTGGATCATAAGTGCGATTTCCAAAACGTACAACATCTCTGATAAAAATTCTCAATTCTTCTCTGCCATAAATTGTGAAGGAGAAAGTCATTATTTTTCTACAAGGATGATCAAATAATAATTGATACTCTATTACTCTTATCCCAGAAACAACTAAAATGTGATGCTGATTATGGATCACCTTTTGTCAGCAGCGGCAATTCTGAGGAGCTCATCCATATCAGTAGATATTAAACTTCGGACCCCTTTGGATGGGAGCAGCACCTCTTTTAAATATCTGATATTATCCTCTGACAGGGACTGCATTAGCTTCACACCCTTGACAATTGAGTTTGCAACTTCAAAAGCCAAAATTGCAATTGTATTCCCTTTTGTTTGCACCTCAGAATATAAAGTGGGGTCCCAATTACTGATGCTACTGCCGAACATGTCCAAGATATCCATTGCCTTTCCAAACCCAGTCGAGCTAGCTTTACTTAAAAGAGAGCTTACTGCTGAAACCTATAGTATGATAATGTTACTTATATGTTAACAACAGGTGGAATTTGCTATATTCCTATCAAAACTGAAGACTGTGTTCTGTATTTATAATGTACACCCAGAAGAGCAGTTAACTGCAAAATTTACTATCAGAAATGCAGAAGTACAAGTCTCAGTTCGGTGTATGATTTAAATTGCACAACAGTTTGTTACTCTATTTTAATTAATTTTTTTGGGGAACGAAAAGTTTGTTGATTGTTTGAAGCCTTGTTTGAATGATACAAGAAGCAACAGCAAACACCAGATGTCAAACATTAACTGCATACAAACAGCAACCGACTCCTGACATACATACCTCCTTTCGGTCAAAAAATTCTGTAGTCTCTTAATTCTACCGAAGGAGCTAACAATAGTATACGAAAAGTAACTTCTTCAAATTACATGTACAAAGTTTTATCTTTTCTTCTGTAATTTATGCGCTCCTCATATCAACATTTCAAGATGATTCCTGTGCAAGCTGCTAAAGCAATTGTGAACCAATGTGTAGCTACTCTATTTTGGAAAAATTAACATTGACTATAATGTGATCTTGGTAAGTCTCTTTTTCACAAACTTATAATCAAGAAAGGCTAGCGCAGGAAATTTGTCTCCATCATATACGTCTTTAACATATTATAAAAAAAAAAATAAAAAAAAAAAAAAAACACCATAAGTAACAGAAGTTTCAGAATGAATCTGTAAATATTACCTTAGCAACAGCGGCCTGTTTAGAGAAGCAAGCAGCTCCATCATTGATATCAATTGGATGTCCATTTGTAAATGGAAACCAATTAGGATTATGATCAGCAACAGGCACATATGCTCTTGGGCCATTACTAGCATGATGGTAATTTATAGCTACAGTGATATCTTCGACTTTGGGCGTCCGTTTAACCTTGTTGCGAATCCCACCCATTACTGTATGTGAAACACCCACAAGCTGTATCTTGTTGTAGGAAACCAGAAATCGCCAAACCCAGAAAATTGATTAGTAGAAGCAACCAATGTCTGAGTCTTTTGAGAGAGAAGCTTGGCAGGGATGAAGAAAGACGGAGACCGCATTGTAAAGATATAGCTCGTTTGGTTTCGCGCGTGTACTTTTCTTTCTTCCAAGAAGTTTCCAGCTGTTGAGGAATGAGGAGAAAATAATACAAAATCATTGTTTTTGGTCAACTCAAACCAGGTTAAGCAAGCTCAAACAACAAACACGATTTGTTTCCCGAGTGTTTTTTCGAACCCACAAAATACCCGACTTGTCACAGTAAAAGACAAAACATAGACAGTGTTGGATAGGAGACCTACATTGGTGGGTTGAAATGACCGAGACACTAGACATTTGCATCAGTGTCATTACACTAGTGTGCATGAGTTCATACACTCTCTTGATACAATGGGATCCATTGTAAAAAGAACCACCAATTTTTACTGGTTTTAAACCAAGAAAAGGGATACCTTGAACTTTCAATTATTATTTGAATATTCTGTACATACACAACACTAAGGAAACTATAACTCAACACGCTTTTCCATTTCCACATCTACAGAGTTTGACTTACATTGAATACATTTACCTCCCTAGATTTTAACATTCAAAAAGCCAGTGATTTATCACTCAGCATTTGCTTTTACTAACACAGCATCACCCTCGCCCCAACCTGAGAGCCGCATCCAAGGAAAAATTGTAGCAGTTGGACCTATTACACATACTCATGGATACTTCGCATGTCTGCCAATCCTCAAATACTTCGAATTGTGTCCACTCGATCAATGAGATCCAATGCCTTGATCCTGTCAATATCAAAGTCAATGACAGGTATGGAAGAGGGCCTCCTTATGGGAAATGGATCTTTCCTTGGCTCACTTGTTGGAGAGTGGCTACTACTTTTACTTAACCTATGGTACTTGCTGAACCTCGTCCTTGCAGTGTCAAATTCCTGACTTTTACTGATCCCCGGTGTTAGTTTTCTCTTACTTACATATCTTAGCATTTCTTGATCTTCAACCGTTAATACAGGGGATGGACAGTTGGCCTTGTTTATAGATAACTGAATTGTCCTCTGGTTTGGGGAGTAAATTGGGGATTTAGTAGGAGATCTGATTCCATTATTTCCAACCCTCACTTGGTTGACCAGATGATGTAGCCACACCACCAGCTCAAGAATGTAAGATTCCGTTTTATTTTTATCAGCATGGTGTAGTGTCTCAATCCTCAACAAGTCAGTCTGACCAGTAGGTTTTCGGTTCATCTCAGACCTAAAGAATTAAGATCTGTTAGAACTACCAAAACAGGACAGAGCAATAAATAAATATATAAATAAATAAAAAGGCATCTGCAAGTCAGAACTCACCCAGTGTTTGCCCATTCTCCAACCCAACCGAAGCCATGATGAGCTCTAAATGAACACATAGTGAAAAGCAACACTCAATATATAGAACTAAAAACTTTGAACATATTTGAATCATCAATGATATAGAGGGCACAGTAAAAAATTTGATCTACGTTAATATTAATTGGAAAGAACTAGAGGTGAAAAGCTAACCCAGAAAACAAAACAAAACGATGACAAATAAAAGTAGATAAGCAAACAAAATGGAGCTTTACTTGGTTGTGTTAGCAGCAATTGGAACAAGCCACTGCAAAGTTTTCTCCATTTCAGCTTTGATTTGAGGGACTGTGTGCTGTGAGAATAGCATTTGAAGAGAATAGTTATAAACCAGGACATGGATGAGGAAAAAATTGACAGTTAACTGTGAAGTGGAGAAATAACATGATAATGATAATATAACTTTTTTTTTATTGTCCTTGAACTGAATACACTACAGATACCTCTTCCTTAACCTGAAATGACTGTAGTTTTGAGCGCAAAGCAGACTTTATACCAGGTGGCAGCCCTTGATATAACGTATCTCGTGTGTTTGGAGGCACAGAACTTGACCGAGACACCTGGTTACATTCGAATGTTAAATCATAAGACCTTGACCCAGTATAAATGTTAATCAACAAGAAAAAAATTGAACTGCAGAGGATTGGTTATTGAACTTGTGAAAAAAATAAAATAAAATTTTTTCATCATAATCCAGAAAATTACTATAACCTTGTGTTTAAACTGTGTTCCGAAAAACTGAAGTGGACGCAACGCACTCTCACTGTCATAGTTAAGTTGTTGTACCACTCTTATGTAGCCTAATGACCATAATAAGAAGTCTAGAATGGTAAACTTTCTAGCTTGTAGTTAATAAATGATAATATCACCTTTCCTTCTCAATTAGCAGAGGACTAAAAGATTAAGTTTGGCAAGATAATATGTGCATAAACAAGGTAAGAAGGAAAGGCGGAAGGGACAAGTTTAGTAGTACACCTTTTCCCAAATTTCCACCATACAAAAAAAAAGTTTGCAGTGCACAAGGAAAACACTCACAAGAGTATCGATTTGTGTGATAATATTTGCATAATGCAAGGCAAGACCCGCAGACCCCAGCTTTTTGTGATGGTTCTGAGAACCTTTCACAGCTTTATCAGTATCTGCAAGACCAAACAAAGAGATACATCAGATAATAGTCAGTCAATGCAAGATCAAGAATTGCAATAGATAAATGATATTATAGGCAGTAACCGGAGATTATATGAAGAGATGTTAGCTATTTAATTTGGAGTATTGAGGGAGTAATGGCCTTATCCTATAAATTCTGGTGGACTTTAATGTACGGTTTTAGATCCTTTAGAAACCACAAAAGTCAAGAGAACAAAGCTGTCTACCCGTATCATTACATACTGCCAACATAGAGATGCTTCTCACTTTTTATAAGTGAACAAGGTCAACATGATTGTTTGCAATCCAAGTCCAATTGAAATTTATTTAGAAGGTACAAACTAAAATAGAAAGCCAGATCCGCATCATATTTTTATCAAGGATTAATTTCAGTTTACCCCCCTGATGTTTGGGGTTGACATCATTTCACCTCTCATACTTTTAATTTTGAAAATTTACCCCCTAAAGTTTCCAATTTTCATAAATCAGACCCAATTGCTAAAATTCCGTCCAATTTAGAGGTTAAATGCTAGCATGAAATCTTAGAAAAAAGGGTCCTAAAAGTCTATTTATGTTGTTATATGACTATTTTAGCGGTTTTGGTAAGTATGAAATCAAAATTAACGTCTGCATTAGATGGAATTTCAGCAATTGGGCATGATTTATGAAAATTGGAAACTTTAGGGGGTAAATTTTCAAAATTAAAAGTATGGGGGTGAAACGATGTCAACCCCAAACCTCAAGAGGGTAAACTGAAATTAATCCTTTTATCAACATCATTTCCGACTCCCAAGGAGAAGTAGAAAGCATCCTAGAAGACAACTGTCTAAAACTATCCAAACTTCTGAAGCATACCAGCAACACCAAATGCTTCATGGATCTCCAAATGCAAGTAATGCACAATGTCCACAAGCTTCTCCATGACCTGAAAATAGGAGATCCAAGATTGACTGTGAGAACTTGAAGAGAAAGCTTTTAACAAAAAATTTTGCTCAACGTACCCACCCAAATTTAAACACCCTGTAACTAATGTATTTCTCCGAAACTGAAAGAACAAATCATTTAAAAAGCCCAGCTGGGGGAAATGATATTTTCTAATGAGCTTCGGCATCAATTTAAGTTTCATCAGTCCTTTTTAGTAATTTTCAAGAGGGTATTTTCTATTTTCTTATTAATGTTCATTAAAGCATGGATAGGTGAAGTAAATTTCTGACTGTAAAGAAAAGCTCCCACAGTTTTATCACGTGACTATAGTTCAATTGGATTGGAATTGACAGCTGCGCTGTGAGGCCAACCATATGGTAAATATGATATTTACCTTCGAACGGTCAGCACTAGAGTCAATTAAAAAGAAAATGTATCATAACCAAGATGAGATAGACGAAAAAGGAAAATTAGCTTAATACCTCTTCCAGAATCCTAGACCAGAGTGATTTTTTCTTCAAACTTCTCACATGCTTCCTTTGACTCTTCAACTCGGCTCTTAAAAGTGCAAGACTATCGCCTGTGTCAAAATACAGACACAACGAGATAAAGTTACTTGATAGTTATAGTTTCATGGAATCATGGCATGCAAAAAAAGATGTAGTAAATTTCAACAAAACAAAACCAGGCCAAACATCGGAATTAAAGATGCATTGACTTGGACAACCCAACAAGAGCAATGTTGAGTCCCCCAGCCGGGAAAAAAATAATAAAATAAATAAAGCCTCGCAGAAAATAGTCAATTTGCAAACTGCATTTCTCCAGACAAAAGATGATATTTATATTATTCTTTTAATTTATACTAAAAGTTGTCAGAACTGGCAGTAAATTTGACTTCGCACAGACAAAACACTATACATTTGGACCATCTTAGGGTATGATTATACCCAGGCATACCAATGGCTACCCTACACAAACACACATACACACCAGATAGATGGCACCTGTACCCAGAATAAATGGCAGAAAGAACCAAAAAGAATGTTAATACAAGTTACCTTTTTGGGTGGTATTGGAGTTGTCCTCCTCTTGAAGTTTCCGCCGATAATCTTGTTCAAATCTGTCCAACGCGTGCAACTCATGATATAGTTCCTGTAACAAGAAAGAGGTGCCTTTCCTTCAGTAAATCTCCAAGGAACGTATCGGTCAAGCAGTAGCTTTCCAGTTGGAAATATTTAAAGCAATACAAGACTTGTTTATCTATCAAAAACAGAAAGAAAAATAATTACAAAACAGGTAGGGATTTCATAGATCACACACAACACGGAGCAATCAAACAAGCGATTGAACGTGTGGTCGACAAAGTCCACTGCTACATTCCCAACTACAGTATCCACTCATCTTTGTGCTCCCTTCCTGCTATAAAGCCTTCCAACTAGAAGCTGTTTCCAGCACACTCAGTCACTAAACCTAGGTACAGACCATGAAATTTTAGTCCAATCTTGTTTACAATAGACTTCCTTATCTGGAGACATGAAAACTGCAAATCCATATACGCAGTTTTAAATTACTGTCCTCAAATTTGATAAAATACCAACTTTTATGATGTCTTGCCTTTTAGGTCAAGAAGGGAAGAGGGAAGATTGCCGAGCAACAGAACCAAGGATTTTGGTTCAGAAGGTACAAGTACTAGGTTCAACAGTTCATCAGTTTTATTCTCACCACAATGTCCATTGAAGAGCTGAAATTCATGAAACATAGCATAATTGAACATTCCATACAATTTACTGGAGAATACAATTTATAAGATTGGATGAGGTAAAACTTTTAACTTTGTTTTTCTTTTGCTCTCGATCTTTTGTTCCTTTTACCATTTGCAAAGAGGCTGATTTTATTGCTTACAATTTCTTCTGAAAAGAGTACAGGGTGCATCAGTCTCTCTCTGCCCTCCACCCCCAACCCATTAACTATCAGAAGAGCTTCAAGAACCAGTTCAAAAACGATTTTGTCTCCAAGCTGAAACATATCAGGCTCTCTGCACTTATATATTCTTAACTTTTGTGCTACTCATTCTTTCATACTGGAATTATCTAGGGACATAAGATGATCTTGTAGAATGAGAAGTACAGGTGCTACGAGTGAAGAAGAAAATTTAAGTTTAGGATTTCCTAGGGTGTCAAAACAAAAAGAAATGCCCTCTCTGTCTATATACTCAACATCTACAGGTATTGACTATTTGAGTTTGCATTTGATTTATAGTTAGTCAATGATGAATGTCTACTAAAACGATACTTAATGCATCTGCAAGCTGCAAGAATGAAGAGCATCCTTCGCAACATAATCTAATTTAATCATGCAGCATTGTGATGCAGCTCAACAACAATACAATTCACTACTGTAATAAAAAAACTTCATACCAACCTTTGACGAAGATCAATTGGTTATCTGTGGGAAGCTAGTTAATTTTTATTGACTTCTTATAAACGCTACAAAAACTCATCTGCATCTATGGATTACTGATGGATTTCATTCAGCTTCTTCCCTTGTTATATAGTCAGACAAATCTTATTTCACAAAGGTGCAATCAATCCAATGACAATCATATACCCATTTGTTTTCCCAGCAGAAAGAATATACTAAGCCAAAGAAAATTTAAAAAAAAATATAAATATAAAACCTCTAGAATAACATGGTGCAGGTTGTTACATGAACTCTAAGACAAGTCACTAATGGACGCATCTGAAAGAGACGAGCATTCTCTTTACATGCATTAACTTACAGCTGTATACTGAACTAAGGCCATTAGTTGTTGCATCACTATTTCTGCATCCTCCTTCAATTGCCTCTGAGGTGTAAGTTCTGTACCTAACCTAAATATAGCACAGGTGACCAGCAAATTCTGAGACGGATTAAATTGAGTATACACCATTAAAACAAACAAGATATGTTAAGCTTACTTCTCAAAGTAGCGATCCAAATTGTGCCATTGAGGATCTTTACAACGATTTCCGAAACGCACAACTTCTCCTGAAAAGACACTGAGTTCTTCTCTGCCAGGATGTGACAACAAAACCATAAATTATTCTCATGTATTATTATTTGAAGATCACGGTAATAACAAAGACAGCTTTTCTGATCATCCAGAAATTTATAGATGGAAAGGTTTTACTACCAACCTCTTGTCAGCTGAGGCAATTCGCAGGAGTTCATCCGTATCTCTCGATATTAAATTCTGTACCCCTTCGGATGGAAGCACAGACTCTTTCAAATGTTTGATGTTATCCTTTGAAAGGGCTTGCATTAGATTTGAACCCTTCACAATTGTGTTTGCAACTTCAAAAGCCAAAATTGAAATTTTGCTCCCTTTTGTTGTCACTCCAGAGTTAAAACCACTACTAGGATTCAGATTTGTCATGCTACTCCCAAGGGTGTCCAACACTTCCACGGCCTTCCCAAGTCCCGCAGTACCAGCCTTGCCCAGACGTGAGCTCACTTCTGATACCTGTAATCAAGCATAACAAAACAAACAGATAAATATACAAGTAATAACAAAATTGAAAAAATAAAGAAATAAGAATTTGTTATTATAGGTATTTAGAAACAAAGCAGTACCATTTACTTCACTACTGATTCAATTTCTACTTTAAACACCAACCACCAAAATCCTAATGTTGCCATATCTATTATAGGAGAAATTTAAAACATCTAACCACTAACTTGAGGACTTACGTATCATGATTAGATCGAATATGAATGGTGATACACACAACCACATAGATGGTTTTCTCAACTTCAGTTCTCAGTAGGTTGTGTACATACAGAATTCCTTTTCTGGGATCCCTAGTCAAATAGTGGCAGGCCAAGTTTTACTTATTCATACAGATTGGTTTTACTCATTAGAGTGTAGAATCTGTTTAGAACTAACCCTTATGTTAAACTCAGGTTGTGTGCGGTAAAAACCAGATGATGTCTTCTAGTCTAACCTTTCACAATATAAAGTGCACTATAAGCGCCTAAGCTCATTCTAATGGAGCCACTATTAAAGAGTCCCAGTCCCATCAGAACTCACTATCAGCGGCTTGTGGTTCCAATGCTATAGAAAAGAAGATGCAGCATCCAATGACCATTCATACTGTTACGGAAAAACAGGCATTACAAAGCAACATAAGCAAGAAGAAGAAGATAATAACATGTGAGGCATTCGAATACCTTAGACTTGGTAGCTCTACTCTTTTGCGATAAGGCTCTAGACAAATGAGGAATGCCGTCATTGACATCATCCGTGATCATTCCATAAGGCACCATGGTATTGGTCTCCGGCACCATGAAAGGGTCTCGTAATTGCTTATCAGTAACCGGCGAGGGTGTGGAGTTTCTGTTTACTTTGGCAGGCACTCCGGCAGAGACGTGTCCATTAACATTAGGAAGGATTCCGGTAGAAGCAATATTAGCAGCGACATCCTCAACAGTGGATCTCCTCGACTTGGAGCAAATCCCACCCATTGTGATGATAACCCACCACCAAGTATATTTAATGCACGAGATTCAAGTCAAATGAGAAGCATCCCTGTAAAACAAGAATGATCTACTACAAAGTCTTGAATATAGAATCCACAGTAGCCATTCTGATCAGTGTTGGATTTGCAGTCCATCAACTCAGGTCCAGGTTGCTGCAATACAGTGAAGACCCATTACTGAAAAACACTAGAAAGCAGCATTACAAGTAGAATGAGGATGAAATCTGCAAAACCCAGCTGGGAATTTCAGATTTTACAACCCAAGACGAGTATGAGAGAGAAGACTTACAGCTGGATCTGTTTTGCGGGGAGATAGATGGATGAGGGTGCCCGATTGGGAGTGTAAAGAGAGAGAGAGAGAGAGAGAGATGAGGAAACCAAAAATGAAAAGCAACGCCTGCAAATTGTAAACAGGAACAACACAGTGTGTCTAGTGAGAGAGAAGACTGCGCCTTTCTGTTTTAACTCTCTTCTTTTCTTGTGTGGGTCAGGTCAGGTCAGGTCGGGTCAGGTCAGGTAACTTGTGTGGGAGAGGAGGAGGTAGTCAAAGCCCCAACTCCGGTCACCCACTGCCCTAACTCTATTATTATTTTTTTTAAATTAGGGCATTGGGGATTCAGATTAATAAAAGCAGACATTTAACGATTAATAAAAAGGATGGTGACAGAAAAATGTTAAACCGAAATTAAAGTGAACCCATCCCGTACTTGTAAGAAAACCAAAAATAATGAAAACACAACCTTTAAAGCAAAATATTAGATGGCCAAAAAACATATGTTGTGTTTAATACCACATTCACCGTTGGCACAAGCCACCATGGTAGTCTTCATTTTTAAATATGAACCTACCTACAAATAATATCACAGGCTTCTTGCGTTTTGGAAAAGACGTTGTAGTAGTAGCCTCCGCTAGACTAGCAAGGTCCGAGCGGTAAAAAACATAACCAAGGACCTGAAGAAAAGCAACATACGATTAGAAATATCATGAGTCAAGTGGATGCAGAATTTACCTCAATGAAATCTGTTCTGTCATGATCCAAATAACCACCCAACAAATTCCTGACGAGAGGAAAGTTATCAGGCTTTCATATCATGGTGGGATCCTAGAAACTGTGACCAAAATGCGTACATGATGACCAACAGAGTGGCTAGCACTTTTGGTCACTAATTCTCTCATCAGTGACCACTTAATATACTTGGTCACTAAAATAAAATCTTTAGGGGGCCGTTTGTTGCCAGGAGATAGGCCCTGACAACATTGATTATTTCCAATCTGATTAGATATTGTGTTTGGATGTTCAGACACGAAGTAAACGGAAAATTTCAAATCCTGCTGAAAAGGTGTTGTTGTTATTCTTATCCATCTGGATTTCAAGGTGATGTTGTTGCTTACACTGCTGCTTCGTCTACAACCTCATCTGCAAAAATACATCTTCTCTCTCACTCCCTTGCCTGAATACCAGAGTAATCGAGCTCTGCAAACGCGAAGACGAACAAGAGGACAGAGCAGAACATCGACTTTCCTTTGAATAATCCCTTGCGGTAGAAGCGGTGATGGGGTCGGTGGCGCAGGACGACGATAGAGGGCCGCGATCGCGGGCGCGGTGGCGGCTGGGGTTGCATTCAAAGGGGAAACGATCGCGCATCAGGAGGCCTAGATCGTTAACGGCGGCAACACCATCGTCGTTGAGTATGGGCGGAGGAGTTGCAGGCCATTGGAATCTGAATTTGCTTGGTTGGTTTAGATGGCCGGAAAGTGAAGGATGGGTTTTGAGAATGATTAGGGGCCACCTCCTTGGCCTCCGTCTCCACCTCCTTGCTCGCTGCCAGCACTAGCTCCGTGAGCACCGCCGTGAATGATTGCTTAGGTTTAAAACTGAAGGATGGGTTGAGATCTCCCGATAGAACTTTCATCATTTATCTTCTTTTTTTTTTGAAAGTCTTGTAGTTATCTAGGTCTTATCTTATTGCACAGACACAAGATTGGGTTTTCAGTTATCATTTCCTATCCAATCTAGTATCAATCTAATCTGGTATAAAATCCTATTCCAATCTTGTCTGCTCAACCAAACACAGCCTAAGACATTGATTGCAATAACAATAATGACCACAAAATTGGTCACTAAAGGGGCCAATTTTAGCCACTGAAAGACATATTTGGTCACTAAACATCAGTCACATTCATATTAGTGACCATATCAACAGGCCACTAAAACATTGGTCATCAAACAAAAAAAAATATAAATCTGCAAATAAAAGTCTTTCATGGCCTTGTAATTTTCAGTCTCCAATCCCCATTTGAAGAATACTTACAAACTTGTGAAATACATAAGAGTCTACAGGACCATTATGTATAAAATCTTAATTATTTTAAAAAGGCAAATAAAATAAATTATAACGATAGTATTATGACAAATACTCATTAAAACTCTTGCGCAGTAGGTGAAGTCCATGAGCATTGCTGGCAATTGACCAATAGAACGCCGTATTTTTTTTTCCCTCTATATTCTTTATCTTTTTGGACACAGTCATGCATAGAACACTCATGGCTTTAGTTATGTCTAAGTTCTGAGCTACAACTGTGATCTGACCTGAGAAAACTGCATCAAATTTGACAATATAAATTCTAAGAAAAAACAACTGCTAAAGATAAAAACATGGCAAAATCTAAAGAACATAGCAATTCTATCAGACCAGTTTTTGATTGCAATGAACATCATGAGTTGCTAGTTTTGCTAGAATACTAACTTAACGAGCAATCAGGAACAAAACGTAAGTTCAATGGACTTGCCTTGCCTCCTTACGCTCAATGTAACCAGTGTGCCGCCACAACTTAGTTATAAGCATCTGCTAAAAAATTATACTCATTAAGTACAATGCATTGAGAATGGCCAATATAGATGCATTGAGAACTCACTTCAACCTGGTCACCTGGATATCTAGCATTTCAGTATTTACATGAAAAAGTAAAATCAGACAATCATATCAAGCAAATTGCCAATAAATTAAGACCCACATACCTTGTAAGAAAAGAGGTTATGCTAACTGGTATTTTGAAAATGTGGGCTCATCATCCTAAAATATTGAAAAGTAGCAATCTTGATCAGCAAAGTTTGCTCAAGATAAGAGAATAAAGTTAACTAAAACCTTTCAGAAACATAAAGTACACAACTCACGCTATAAATTTTACAAAAACCACTTACCAAGTCAGCAACTTGATTAAGCCAAGTCTATAATGCAACCATAGTTGGGAGGTCTTCCCATAAGCAATATGCAAATCAAATTAGTCTGTTTACAGCAAAGCCTCATTAATATACATCAATATACAGTTTGAAACATTAAAAATAAAAGAACTCAGTTAGAGGGATGCTTAAATTCAAATAGAAAGAAACCCAGTCTCAAATCCTTCAGTGACACAGAATAGATAGCAAATTTATACTTTTACTTATCAAGACCACTTGATTCCAATGACTTTCACGTAAGCACTATCAATCCCCATTATGATACCAGACAAAAAAGAGAAAAAACAGACACATGAATACAACAACAAAAAATAACTAAAGCTTAGATTCTTGTTTTCGGTGGATACCTCAGATTCTCATGAATATGAAATCAATCAGCATACTGTGAGTCAAACCATCCCTCTGTACAAGAAATTAAACCATAGTAACAATAAGACGATGGCAGGGAAAAATAAGAGAGAGCTGAATTGGCAGTTAAATAAACAACAAGAAACCTTGTAACTCTGCAACCTTTGTATCAACAACTTGGACCAAACGAATGAAAATAGAAACCAACCGAGCAAATGCACCAACTTCAATCTAAGAAGAGAATTTCATGATAAAAATACTCAGAAACAGTTTAATAAAACTTCCGAGTTCAAACTGCAAAGTACAAAATTACCAATATCTAATACCATCTTCCGTGCATAACCCCAAAAGCAATCAGAAGAAACGCACAACCCTTGTTTCGAAACCACATTTCACTATCAAAACCAGGTTAATCACAGAAAATAAGGACTACCCAGATTATCGTATAAAAAAGATCGATCATTACCCAATTTGAAAACTATCATCATCGGCGGGTAATAATAGGGGACCCCAGCCCACCATCCCGACACGAACCATGCCTCGTCCCTGAACACGATATCCACCATGAAATTGAAAACGTTAGTCCTGGTAATCGCAGCGACAATCTCGCCCAAAATGAACATAAAGAGGCTCAGGCTATGTGTCTCCGGAATTAGGGATTTTATCTTTTCGGGTCGGTTATGCCGCTTGCAAAAGAATTTCAATTTAAAATTTTTAATAGCGGGTTTTAACTTTCATATACCCGCCTACTCTAAAATTCAAGTGATAAGTTCCCTCAAAAACTTTTGGTCACACAGTCGGAACCATGCCTTGCAGAGTCTAGAGACATTAGAGACCATAAGGGGCTGTATTCAATTCAGATTTTTTAAAAAAATTGCTGACTTCTAATAATTCTACATGGAGTTTAACAGATTTTAATAAATTGATTTATTAATATTCTTTTAGACTTTTATAAGTCTACGGCGGATTGTTGCAACTGCAATAAATAAAAGAAAAGGTTCCTCAAAACACAAACAATAGAGTAAATAAAAACGATGATGACTTGAAACACAATGCTCTTATACAATGGTATAGGTTACTAGTATCACATCATACAGAGAACTGTATCAAATCCAATCCCTCTGTTTGGGATCAACTCCCCTATAATTGAATATTCAAAGAACAATTTTCCCTCAGAAAAATAGATTTTCATCACCATCTAAAAGCTATCTAGCATTCTTAACCAGATGCAGACCCATAATTCTTCTCACACACAATTAGCTGCAACTTGTCACAACCAGAAATTAAAGAATACCAACACCAGCAATGGCATGGAGGACGTTTGCATCAGCACCCTTGAACAAGGACTTGGCACCCTCATTCTTCAAGATCTGATCGAGTGAAGGACTTGGCACCCTCATTCTTCAAGATTTGAGTGAAGGCTTCAAAACTGTTGTACTTGACGGCTTCACCAGAGGTCATTATCTACGAACAGTGTCAACTGGTTAGGAAGATAGACCAGCACCATTTCTGATGACCTAGGAGAAGTACTACATGCCAAAAACAAAGGGATGATTATCAAAAACAAAATTATGTTAGCTGGATATAAGGAATACCTACAAGCCATAAGAATCTAGTCCCAGACTAGTAAAGTAAATATAAATACAACTTCCGCCAACACACTGAAGTTGCATATCCTTGGAATGAAACCACCAATATAGGATAAATACAATTTGCAAGCACATAAATGTACAAAGAATACCAATCAAATTACTACAGGCTATGATATAAGTGTCACTACAATGCAAATAAGAACTCAAAAATGAATGATCCAATGATCCATGAGTGACCACACTAACACTTGAGTAATACAGGCCTCAATACTTTTACAACTAAAGTAACAATTTTAAACAGAGTATAAGGGTGTTCAGAATTTAAGATATGGTACAAGAGCAGCATATGTTGAGATCGCAAATTAAAGAAACAATATATATCTCTCGTATATAATCACAATTTTAGATAGATTTTATGTTTGGTGAAATCTTAAAACGTGTTTATCTTTAACTTTTTAGTTTAAATAACCATGATTTTAGAAAGCAGGTTGGGGGTTGCTTATTTAAAACTGAGTTTTTAAACCACAATACCAAACTAAGTCTTAGAAGAGATGGGACAACAGTTAGATAATGACATAACGAATCTTTGGTTCAAAGTTTATCTGCTCATCCATTCAAAACAAACGGATCATTAGCCGCTACACAAATCACAGAGTCATTCCTTTTACCCTCAAAGTTATCAATGTTGTTCTTGTAACTAGGCACATGTTGCTGCAAAGTGCAAACAATTCCCCTTATACACACCCTGACCTACAGACATATATACCAATATCCAACACTCAATAATTTAATGCTACTCATTCAAGCTCATCTAATAATCCACTTTCTCACTATTGAAGAATAATTAAAATCAGTAAGCTTTGGGTTTGTTTAGGAATTTATGATTTTTTGTGGTGTTTAGTTGATTGATGGTGTTTGATTCAAAGTTATCAAAAATGCTCTCTTACTGCTCATCTACGTTACTACACAGGTTTGTCTTTCTCAAGTTCAGACAGCCTCCTCAATCTCAAGCTAACTAGCTCTCATAATCGATGCACACTAGTTATGCGCCCTACTTCTCTTCTTTTTTTTTCCTCTACAAAACTTGATACTTTGGCCGTCAACCATGAAATTGTTTCCAAAAAAGACTGCAATCATCTACTTGTTCGTGCAAACCATTGAGTTCAGACTTCAGATACTTATTGATTCTATTAGTCAAAACCTTGTTAAAAAGGTAAACCAACAGCTTTCAATGTCTACCTATAGACATCAACCTTAGGTTTCAAATTCTAGCATGATTCGATTAATTACACAATCAATCTAAGCAAGTGTTCGACAAAATGGTTCTGAAACAAATGTGACGTACAATACCAGCAAGAACCCCAACAAGAAATATGAGATCAAGATTCAAATACGCAGAGAGAAAAAAAAACAAAGAGCAGGATTGATACCTTTCGAGTGAAATATGGATCATTGGCGAGAACGATGGTCTCCAAAGTAAGTCGTTTGAATCGTTCGCAGAGGTCGATTCCATCGTTTTTGGCGGAGGCGCCGCCGCCGCTGTAGAGCTTCGACTCGGAAGAACATGGCTCAGAGCCTCATCGAGCTTTCGACTTGGAAGAACAACCTACTGAGGAGAGAACCCAGTGAGCTCTCCTCAGACTCCATCAAAATCTCGTGGGAGGATGCCAAATTTCTCAATGGAGTTTGTATTTATACCTAGCCCTCTAAAATCCATCAGATTGATGGAATCTTGAGAATCTATAGAGTTTTGAATACCGCCGTATTTTGATGGATATTTTAAAATCTAAATCGAATACATCAAGATTTATAAGGACTTTTTATATTGCTATTGCATACATGCAAACTTTTAGATTCCAAAAAAATCTAACCGACTCCCAATTGAACACACCCCTTTAAATTGTGGCGACCCATGAATCGTCACTAATAGTAAAACTTTGGTCATTAAAAGTTGAGTGATGAGCGGGTTAGTGAATTTAGTTGGTCCTAAAATTGTTAGTGACTAGCAGCTTGTAATGGTCACTAATTTAATAGTATTAGTGACTAAGATTGACCACTATTGCCATATTTTGTTGTAGTGCGCGCAAGGGTACTTCAGCAAGAAGGAAGATGACATCGTAAGGTCAAGACACACATACTCTTTTTAAAACATCATGCTCCTCTCGTGTTGTTGCGGTCAAAAGCATAGACAAATTAAAGAGCAGAGAAATTGTGTCCCTACTCTCTCATATATGCCCAAGGGACGAGACACCACCCAAGTTCGTTATACGTGGTTGATGAATTCAGATAGATCAACCATGCAATGAGTCATATGACTACCTAACAAGAAATATTGTGTTCGAACATGACTGTCTCCAAGAAAGATTTATGTATTTAAGCACAAATAAGTTTTATTTTTATTTAGAGTGCGGCTATTGAGACCTCTAAATTTACTCAGTATACTTCTGATTATTTCTACACCTCCATTTTACTTTTAAATATAAGCATTTGCTCATTAGACATCCCTTTCAAATTCCTAAACTAGCCTTATTTATGTAATTCATATATATATATATATTAATATAAAATAGCCTTGTTTACGCTTCTATTAATATAAGCATTTGCTCATTACACCTCTTATTCACTCAATATACCTCTAATTCTTTTTGTCTTTTTTCTTTTTGCATGCGTTCCCATTCCCGACTTTCATTCTTTATTTTTATTTTTCTTTTTAACGCAAACCTCCATTCCCGACTTTTATTCTTTAATTTTTTTTTCTTTTTAACGTAAACCTCTATTCCTGACCTTAATTTCTTGATTTTCCTTATTTTTTGTATTTTTTCTTTATTTTGCATAAAATGTCACTAGACATTCATTTTTTATCAAATTGTAAGAAATAATTTTCAGTGACATCAATTTTTGAGAAAAGTTAATTCGAATCATGAAGAATATTATTCTCTTAAAAATAAAAATAAAACAAGGATTGTGTCTCAAATTTTATTTATTGATCATCAAAAGAATGTTCTTACATGAATACTATATTTTTGTTACTTTTGTATTTTTATTTTACATATACTATTATTTTTTGTAAGTTTATATTTTTTGTTTCTATACCTCATAACGATAAATTATGCTAATAATTGATAGATCATAATTTTTGTAAAAATAATATGACACTTACTTATTTATTTTTTAATAATTGATAGATCATCATTTTTGTAAAAATATTTTTTCACTTTGTATATGCATGTGACATGTATGTGGTAAAACTAGAAAATAAAAATCAATAAGGAAAATAATAAAATGCAATCCATTATTGTTGAATTAGAAAGTTTAGATAGAATAAATGTAATATTATTTTTTGTTTAATTAATGTCTTTAATAGTCATTATGTAAGAGAATAAATATATATAATAGAGTGAGGTTAAATAAGCAAATTTAGATATCTCAATAGCCTCACTCTTTTATTTAATTAGGATGAAATAAAATTCTTACTGTCACTAGATTGTGGTTTGACTTTTATGTTTTTGTGTAAATGAACATTTGCCTTTAACATAATGATTGACGTCACAATGTCAAAAAAAACAAGCTCCACAATTTCAAAGAAAACCTTAACCGTCTCAAATATATACGCACATTTACTATATACTATGTTTGAGTTACTGTAGTTAAGGACCGCATGATTTTACGGTCTTACCCTTATTTTATATTTATTTACGTTATTGCCACCACTTACCAGTTATTTGTTCGATGTTATTGCGTGGCCACGTTTACGGGTTTTCTTATCTCTTCTCTGTCGCTGTTGCTTGCCTTCGTCTCATTCTGGAATTTTTTCTCAGTTTGATAGATTGATACTGTTGTATTGGTTTTGGAACAACCGGGTCATTGATTTCCGGCTATGTACTTAAGTGATCGGTGTGTTTGATATCGAGAGGAACAATCTGGGGATTCTTTGCTTTTGATGTGCGGATTTGGATGTGCATGTGCGAATTTGGATTTGAATCCTCCCATTCTTCTCACTATCTGATTTGATTTCAGTCAGAGAGGGTTAGATGCGATCACTTTTACATTCGTTTTAGCTTTTGGGTTTATTTGAATTTGTATTATTCTGTTGCACATTACTTCTGGGTTGGGTTTTTCAGACACGAGGTTAGTGAGCGATCATCTTCGTAGTTGGTTTCGATTTGAGGAATTCTTTCGCGACCGATCTGAAGAATCAGTGATATGGGTTATTGATCTGACAAATCGGTAATTGGTTTATTATTTTCGTTTCTTTCTTTCTTTTTGTTTTTTTTTTTCTGATCCATTTTGTTTGATGTGCGAATATGGATTTGAATTCTCCCTCAACAATATTAATCTGGGCGTCTTCTATTAAATTGGAACGGTGGTTGAGCAATCAAAGGTTTTTGATGGATTGAGCTCTAGGTAAGCTTCTTTTTGGTTAATCGGTTTTCAATTTCGTGTATGTAGTTCAATTTTGCTCTACAAATGAATTTGGGGCTTTCAGATTTTAGTGTTTCCAAGCTTTGATGTGAATTATATTTTTGGGTTTTCATTCAAACATTTCATTGATTATTTGCTGCAACAAGTATTCAAGCTATAGGGAAAACTCTATATGTTTCTGTGTATTATTGACCTTCTCATCGTTAAGTGATTGGATTTTTTTTTGGGGTTATGATTTTGAAGGTGGCTTTTCTGATTGGTGATAGATATTTCTTCAAATCAGTTATCTGCAATCAAAGTTGTCATTACTGTCACTTCTGATTTTTTGCCAAATCATGTTCTCTTTGGTAGTATGCACCTCATCGACCTGCAAATTTTAATCATCTTCTGTAACATATAGAGTTATAGCTATAATGATAAAGGTATATCATGTTTCCAAAAGTGTTGATCATTGTTGATGTCTTGGAGCCTTCTATAGCTATTTTTGTTTCTTTTGGGATTATCCATTACAGCTTTTACAGATGAAGTTTAGTAAATTATCAATATATCAAATAGTCATGACTTCCAAGAAAATCAAAGTTGTAGTAGAAAAGATGGTGAAGTGTCAAATATTGTTATTGTTATATAGTTGTTCTATTGGTTTATGAAAAGTCAGGAGCTTGGTTGCAGTGATACTTGGGATTAATTTCTTTATCATGGGATGATCTGTATTCTTAATTGAACCTAAATTTAACTTAATGTGTTTAGTGTGTGTGCTCCATTTTTGTTCAATTTTAAGTTGCAGGCTGTGGAGTATTTACTTTTGGTTGTTCTTCTCTATGTGGAGGATTCACAAACTTCTCTTGCTCATGCATTGTTTGGAAGCAGCTGGTTATTCTTTTGCTTCTTCGGTTGAGCAATCAAAGGTAAAAATATTCAATATCTTATTATAACAAGCCCCATCCACAAACACATAAGCCTAGGATCATCTAGACACCAATTGTCAAGATAATACTTGGAATAGAGTGAATTTGATAACTTTGAGATGTTTTGCTGATACATTTTATTTATCGGTATTGTGTTATTGGTATTTTATTTTATCATAACAGTGAAGTATTTTTCATAATTAAGCATTGAGATTGCAGTTTTCAAGTCCTCAGTTTACAACCTATTTTCACATAATGAAAGTCTGACTTGTTTTGCAATCGAGATATTCATTTTGGTTGTCAACGATTGATAAGAACTTCAATGATATAATTGTAGTTGTTGGAAGTCTGGTATCATTATAATTGATTTCTCTCTCTGTGATTGGTACAATTGCATTGCCTTATGGGTTCTTAAATCCATAATTGATGGCACATACTCGATGGGTACCTCGAGTACTTTTTAATCAACATTTATTTGCTATTTCGACTGGGTATTAATAATGTTTTTGAGATGTGAAGTCATGCTGCTACTGTTCTTTTTCAGTATGGAACCTGTTGGATTCAAGGACTTATCTGGTTCTTGAACTCCCCAATTGGGTATAAATCTCACATTTTTTTTATAGAGGGTGTCATTCATCATCTATAGGATCAAGTGTTATCTAATTTGGGTATGTTTTGAGATCATGGAGTTGTATCAAAATTCCTGTGTGTAAACCTGATATTTAAAAGTCATTGCTACTACTGCCACTCACTGTTATTGCATTGTGATGTTTTAAAACTCTTTTGTTAACTCTTTTGTTGGATATTATGTGGCTGTGGGAAGTGGTTCGCTGCTTTGATCAACGACATTGGTAAGCCTTGGGCCAGAGGTTTCAGGATTAGAGTGTCCAGAGGTTTCGAGAGAAAGAGAGGGTGATGAGATTTTTCTTTTCTCCTGGAAGCACTTCGTTCTCTCTTGAAGCTTCCAGAGTGGAATGTGCGCAGATTTTTTCCTCACCCCATCGTCTGTGCTTTGTTTTCTGTTTGCGAACTGTCTTTCGTTTCTCTCTTTCACTGTTTTCAATTTCCGCCTCAGATTTTCCGATTTCTGTCAGCTTTGTTGATCATCTGAAAGATCATGTGAGTTGTGCTGCTTCAGAGGACGAATCCTTTTTGTTTCCTTTCTGCGGTCTATGATTAGAGGATGAAAAATGAACACTGATTTGGGGTTTCGGTGATGCAGGAGAAGGGAGGTGCTTCTGGGTTTTTCATCAGTGAGGCAGGGGAAGTAAGAGTAAGTAGCAATTGGGTGTAAGAGGATTTCTAATTCATACTCTTTTGTTCCGGATTTCACTCATCTTCATCTACCAAATTCATTGGCCTCGTAGTTCTTCTTCTTCCTTTTTATCTTCATCTACCAAGATGGCGTTGGTCATGGTTTTATCATTGTTTTCTCTATCTCAATTGAAATTTCTCAATCTCAACTGATATTGAAAGTCTCTGCTATTTTCATTCACTTTTTTTCCTCTGTTATGTAGTTATCAGTTGTCTACTCTATGCATGTTACGTTTTTTACTGATCTATGAATTTTACAGCTGTTCTAAAGATCCAGGCTGCGGGGAATTGGCAAGGACTTAATCAAGTGCAAAATCAGTAAGTTTTCAATTGTAATGCTTGGTTATATGTTCATAATGATTTAAACAATAGAAGCCCTCTTGCCAAAACTTTTCAGAATTTGGGAATCCATGTGAAGACATGGGCTTTGCATTTTGTTTTGATACGGTGCTTCGGGTAAACTTGGTGCTCTCATGTATAGGAATCCGTTAATATGGTTAGGCTTCGGGTAAACTTGGTGCTCTCATGTATAGGAATCCGTTAATATGGTTATCTTTCGATTCGATTTTTGATAAATTTGAGTGTAGAAGGTGTTTTCTTTCTTCTTGGGTTTGTGTATCTAAGAATTTTAAACTTTTGGGTAGTTGCATTTTGTATTCGGTCTTCTCATTTTTTTTTTTTGCAGGTTTAAGTTGAAGTTTCTGCAAAACCAATTCCTGTGTTTAAGCTCTTGGTAATCAGGTTATGTTATTTTGCTTCTGTTTGATACTAAGTTATGTTCTCATGTATACGAATCCGCGCAGCTGGACTTACTAATAGGATGCCCTAATGCATGTGTTACAAAATTTCACTTTAGCCAAAATTAGGTGTGTTGTGGTTGTTCTGCAAGATGAGAAATATAGCTAGATTGAATCATATGCATGTTATCCCGAATTGCCATGTTACTCTGTAGTCCACATAACTTGAATAAAGATTCATATTTATATTTTCAATGTTTTGAGTTTTGTCAGGGAGTTGGATCTTGAGGAGGTTTGTTCCAAGGCGTCCTTGGGTTTTGGTTGTCTGCTCGACACGGAGAGAAAGCCAATGAGTGAAGCAGACAGGGGAGAATAGTCTCTCCTTTTGAAAGTAAGCAACCCTCCTCCGAGCTTAATTTCAGTACAAAAGGCTTATCATTTATTTTAGATTATTTCTTATTATTTTACTATCTTTCTTTTGGTTTGATTGATTGATTGGTAGGGAATTGGGTTCCTTGATGTCAGAAGAATGACCATATCAAAGGGTGAGTTTGCTTTTGCTCTGATCTGCGTTTTATTTGCAAATTTAGTTGCATAAGATTTTTGTGCAACCATATATACTCATGCTGTCTGCTATTTTTGTACAAAACATGCAAACGGTTTTATGCTGCAAAGATCTTCTGCTGTTATTCTTCATTTTGGTATTGTACATTATATTGCATTCCTCTTTTCGTGCATGTATGCATTCGGCTTTAACTTTTGGAAACAAGTTGTATAGTTATATTTACAGTGAGTTATGTAACTGTTTGTTCTTTTGTTTTTGTTTCTTACAAAATTGGACAAGTAGCTAATTCCGGGAACATTGAGCTCTTAGATACAGCTTCATGTCCAGGTACATTCCAGCTCCTTTGTCTACTAGAAGCTATAGGCCTAAAGTTCCATTGAGCTTTCTACCTGTTTTCCATTAACTGGGTGCATGTTGCGTGCCAATGTAACTGTTACACTTCTATATATTCTCTTAAAAGCTGTGGTAGATATGGCTGCATGATCATGAGCTATGTGCTTTTTAGTGTCTGCTGATTTATTAATTTACTGAATTATACTGTCAAGACTGTATACATGGTAAGATTACCGATTTTTTTAAGGGTACACAAATTGAAGAAGAATGAGTGTTTATGTACGTGTAGCTTGGATAGCCTGTTTGTATTTTTTTTTTCTCTCTTGCTATTCAACTGCATTGAATGTTAATCTGGAATCTAATGTTTTAGTAATTTCTGTTTGTTCAATTGGGACACCTTAACATAACTAGATATCAATGCGCCACAGAATTTGGCCTATACATGTAATTACACATTAGGGTAAGAGGCAATCTCTATGTGTGAATCTGTTGTGAAATCAACACAGAATGTGAATCTGTTTTGTGAAATCAATACAGAAGCTTAAGTAGTTTTTGTTTTATTTCTATGTTGAAGGCATGAGGTTGATATTTCATAACTCAAGAAACTTCCTGTCACACAATGAGGTCAAGGTGAGAATTTATGACTTTGCTGTTTCTTTTTTCCATTACATTCTTGGTATCTTTTTTCATACTTCCATTTATCTTTGTTCCTCTCCCACATTAATATGTTTTTTTTTTGAGAATATGGGATGTCAAGGAACATCTGAAAATTTACATGAGTTTCACCATGAAGATATCGATGGAAAAGCACTGTAGAACTAAAGCAAACTGTAATTCTAGGTTGAGTGCCTTGCTACTACTTTCAAAATATAGGCTGAGGAATTTTGTAGCTATTATAGAACCTGACCAAGCTACTATCAATAACTAAATTACATGGATTATCTGATTATGGAACATACTGAATTGTATATCTGTGGTTTATTGATGGAAATTTGTCATCTTGGGATTTTGTCCAATTAGTTTGCATTCTGTAGTTCTCTGTACCATTTTCTGTGATCTGCAAGATTAGCTTGATAATTTGTACTTGTTGACCAATTGGTTAGTTGTGTAAACAATTCTGCTCTGAACCCACAATTCACAATTCCTGATGAATTTTGTGCTCAATTCCAATTCCTTATGAAAAAAAAGTAGCCGTTTAATAACAAAAAAAAGAGAGAGACATGTGTTGCCGTTTTATTGGCAAAAGGAGTCTTCAAGTCAAAGAAAACCTTACCGGTCTCAAATATATACGCACATGTTGTCTACCTCTCATTCCACTCTCTCTCTCTCTGAGATTTTGGAAATTCAAATTGGAATTGTTCACCCAAGCACCGCCGTGGTTCGCTGCTCCTCCTCTTCACCGCCGCAAGGTAAAACCCTCAACCCTTTCCCCTTTTCTTTTCTCTTTCGTTTTGTTCAAGAACTTTAGGAACGGTTCTACTGATGGGGAAGGCTTGGTTTTTGACGCTTAATTGCAGGGGATAGGGGGAGCTCTGGCGATTTGGAAGAGAGGGAGAGAAGTTGAAGGCTTGCCTTAGGAGAAGGTGTCTGAGGTAAGTAGAACTTTCGAAATATTCCATTGTCTGGTGATATGCATGATTATCCATTGATGTTCTTTCGTATTCACAGTGTCGATTTTTCTGTAGAGCGATTGTTTTGCAATCGAGATATTCATTTTGGTTGTCAACGATTGATAAGAACTTCAATGATATAATTGTAGTTGTTGGAAATCTGGTATCATTATAATTGATTTCTCTTTCTGTGATTGGTGCAATTGCATTGCCTTATGGGTTCTTAAATCCATAATTGATGGCTCATACTCGATGGGTACCTCGAGTACTTTTTAATCAACATTTATTTGCTATTTCGACTGGGTATTAATAATGTTTTTGAGATGTGAAGTCAGGCTACTGTTGTTCTTTTTCAGTATGGAACCTGTTGGATTCAAGGACTTATCTGGTTCTTGAACTCCTCAATTGGGTATAAATCTCACATTTTTTTTATAGAGGGTGTCATTCATCATCTATAGGATCAAGTTTTATCTAATTTGGGTATGTTTTGAGATCATGGAGTTGTATCAAAATTCCTGTGTGTAAACCTGATATTTAAAAGTCATTGCTACTACTGCCACTGACTGTTATTGCATTGTGATGTTTTAAAACTCTTTTGTTAACTCTTTTGTTGGATATTATGTGGCTGTGGGAAGTGGTTCGCTGCTTTGATCAACGACATTGGTAAGCCTTGGGCCAGAGGTTTCAGGATTAGAGTGTCCAGAGGTTTCGAGAGAAAGAGAGGGTGATGAGATTTTTCTTTTCTCCTGGAAGCACTTCGTTCTCTCTTGAAGCTTCCAGAGTGGAATGTGCGCAGATTTTTTTCCTCACCCCATCGTCTGTGCTTTGTTTTCTGTTCGCGAACTGTCTTTCGTTTCTCTCTCTCACTTTTTTCAATTTCCGCCTCAGATTTTCCGATTTCTGTCGGCTTTGTTGATCATCTGAAAGATCATGTGAGTTGTGCTGCTTCAGAGGATGAATCCTTTTTGTTTCTTTTCTGCGGTCTATCATTAGAGGATGAAAAATGAACACTGATTTGGGGTTTCGGTGATGCAGGAGAAGGGAGGTGATTCTGGGTTTTTCATCAGTGAGGCAGGGGAAGTAAGAGTAAGTAGCAATTGGGTATAAGAGGATTTCTAATTCATACTCTTTTGTTCCGGATTTCACTCATCTTCATCTACCAAATTCATTGGCCTCGTAGTTCTTCTTCTTCCTTTTTATCTTCATCTACCAAGATGGCGTTGGTCATGGTTTTATCATTGTTTTCTCTATCTCAATTGAAATTTCTCAATCTCAACTGATATTGAAAGTCTGCTATTTTCATTCACTTTTTTCCCTCTGTTATGTAGTTATCAGTTGTCTACTCATTGCATGTTACGTTTTTTACTGATCTATGAATTTTACAGCTGTTCTAAAGATCCAGGCTGCAGGGAATTGGCAAGGACTTAATCAAGTGCAAAATCAGTAAGTTTTCAATTGTAATGCTTGGTTATATGTTCATAATGATTTAAACAATAGAAGCCCTCTTGCCAAAACTTTTCAGAATTTGGGAATCCATGTGAAGACATGGGCTTTGCATTTTGTTTTGATACGGTGCTTCGGGTAAACTTGGTGCTCTCATGTATAGGAATCCGTTAATATGGTTATCTTTCGATTCGATTTTTGATAAATTTGAGTGCAGAAGGTGTTTTCTTTCTTCTTGGGTTTGTGTATCTAAGAATTTTAAACTTTTGGGTAGTTGCATTTTGTATTCGGTCTTCTCATATTTTTTTTTTTTGCAGGTTTAAGTTGAAGTTTCTGCAAAACCAATTCCTGTGTTTAAGCTCTTGGTAATCAGGTTATGTTATTTTGCTTCTGTTTGATACTAAGTTATGTTCTCATGTATACGAATCCGCGCAGCTGGACTTACTAATAGGATGCCCTAATGCATGTGTTACAAAATTTCACTTTAGCCAAAATTAGGTGTGTTGTCGTTGTTCTGCAAGATGAGAAATATAGCTAGATTGAATCATATGCATGTTATTCCGAATTGCCATGTTACTCTGTAGTCCACATGACTTGAATAAAGATTCATATTTATATTTTCAATGTTTTGAGTTTTGTCAGGGAATTGGATCTTTAGGAGGTTTGTTCCAAGGCGTCTTTGGGTTTTGGTTGTCTGCTCGACACTGAGAGAAAGCCAATGAGTGAAGCAGACAGGGGAGAATAGTCTCTCCTTTTGAAAGTAAGCAACCCTCCTCCGAGCTTAATTTCAGTACAAAAGGCTTATCATTTATTTTAGATTATTTCTTATTATTTTACTATCTTTCTTTTGGTTTGATTGATTGATTGGTAGGGAATTGGGTTCCTTGATGTCGGAAGAATGACCATATCAAAGGGTGAGTTTGCTTTTGCTCTGATCTGCGTTTTATTTGCAAATTTAGTTGCATAAGATTTTTGTGCAACCATATATACTCATGCTGTCTGCTATTTTTGTACAAAACATGCAAACGGTTTTATGCTGCAAAGATCTTCTGCTGTTATTCTTCATTTTGGTATTGTACATTATATTGCATTCCTCTTTTCGTGCATGTATGCATTCGGCTTTAACTTTTGGAAACAAGTTGTATAGTTTTATTTACAGTGAGTTATGTAACTGTTTGTTCTTTTGTTTTTGTTTCTTACAAAATTGGACAAGTAGCTAATTCCGAGAACATTGAGCTCTTAGATACAGCTTCATTTCCAGGTACATTCCAGCTCCTTTGTCTACTAGAAGCTATAGGCCTAAAGTTCCATTGAGCTTTCTACCTGTTTTCCATTAACTGGGTGCATGTTGCGTGCCAATGTAACTGTTACACTTCTATATATTCTCTTAAAAGCTGTGGTAGATATGGCTGCATGATCATGAGCTATGTGCTTTTTAGTGTCTGCTGATTTATTAATTTACTGAATTATACTGTCAAGACTGTATACGTGGTAAGATTACCGATTTTTTTAAGGGTACACAAATTGAAGAAGAATGAGTGTTTATGTACGTGTAGCTTGGATAGCCTGTTTGTATTTTTTTTTTCTCTCTTGCTATTCAACTGCATTGAATGTTAATCTGGAATCTAATGTTTTAGCAATTTCTGTTTGTTCAATTGGGACACCTTAACATAACTAGATATCAATGCGCCACAGAATTTGGCCTATACATATAATTACACATTAGGGTAAGAGGCAATCTCTATGTGTGAATCTGTTGTGAAATCAACACAGAATGTGAATCTGTTTTGTGAAATCAATACAGAAGCTTAAGTAGTTTTTGTTTTATTTCTATGTTGAAGGCATGAGGTTGATATTTCATAACTCAAGAAACTTCCTGTCACACAATGAGGTCAAGGTGAGAATTTATGAGTTTGCTGTTTCTTTTATCCATTACATTCTTGGTATCTTTTTTCATACTTCCATTTATCTTTGTTCCTCTCCCACATTAATATGTTTTTTTTTTTGAGAATCTGGGATGTCAAGGAACATCTGAAAATTTACATGAGTTTCACCATGAAGATATCGATGGAAAAGCACTGTAGAACTAAAGCAAACTGTAATTCTAGGTTGAGTGCCTTGCTACTACTTTCAAAATATAGGCTGAGGAATTTTGTAGCTATTATAGAACCTGACCAAGCTACTATCAATAACTAAATTACATGGATTATCTGATTATGGACCATACTGAATTGTATATCTGTGGTTTATTGATGGAAATTTGTCATCTTGGGATTTTGTCCAATTAGTTTGCATTCTGTAGTTCTCTGTACCATTTTCTGTGATCTGCAAGATTAGCTTGATAATTTGTACTTGTTGACCAATTGGTTAGTTGTGTAAACAATTCTGCTCTGAACCCACAATTCACAATTCCTTATGAATTTTGTGCTCAATTCCAATTCCTTATGAAAAAAAAGTAGCCGTTTAGTAACAAAAAAAAAAGAGACAGGTGTTGCCGTTTTATTGGCAAAAGGAGTCTTCAAGTCAAAGAAAACCTTAACCGTCTCAAATATATACGCACATGTTGTCTACCTCATTCCACTCTCTCTCTCTGATATTTTGGAAATTCAAATTGGAATTGTTCACCCAAGCACCGCCGTGGTTCGCTGCTCCTCTTCACCGCCGCAAGGTAAAACCCTCAACCCTTTCCCCTTTTCTTTTCTCTTTCGTTTTGTTCAAGAACTTTAGGAACGGTTCTACTGATGGGGAAGGCTTGGTTTTTGCCGCTTAACTGCAGGGGCTAGGGCGAGCTCCGGCGATTTGGAAGAGAGGGAGAGAAGTTGAAGGCTTGCCTTAGGAGAAGGTGTCTGAGGTAAGTAGAACTTTCGAAATATTCCATTGTCTGGTGATATGCATGATTATCCATTGATGTTCTTTCGTATTCCAGTGTCGATTTATCTGTAGAGCGATTGTTTTGCAATCGAGATATTCATTTTGGTTGTCAACGATTGATAAGAACTTCAATGATATAATTGTAGTTGTTGGAAGTCTGGTATCATTATAATTGATTTCTCTTTCTGTGATTGGTGCAATTGCATTGCCTTATGGGTTCATAAATCCATAATTGATGGCTCATACTCGATGGGTACCTCGAGTACTTTTTAATCAACATTTATTTGCTGTTTTGACTGGGTATTAATAATGTTTTTGAGATGTGAAGTCAGGCTACTGTTGTTCTTTTTCAGTATGGAACCTGTTGGATTCAAGGACTTATCTGGTTCTTGAACTCCTCAATTGGGTATAAATCTCACATTTTTTTTATAGAGGGTGTCATTCATCATCTATAGGATCAAGTTTTATCTAATTTGGGTATGTTTTGAGATCATGGAGTTGTATCAAAATTCCTGTGTGTAAACCTGATATTTAAAAGTCATTGCTACTACTGCCACTGACTGTTATTGCATTGTGATGTTTTAAAACTCTTTTGTTAACTCTTTTGTTGGGTATTATGTGGCTGTGGGAAGTGGTTCGCTGCTTTGCTCAACGACATTGGTAAGCCTTGGGCCAGAGGTTTCAGGATTAGAGTGTCCAGAGGTTTCGAGAGAAAGAGAATGTGATGAGATTTTTCTTTTCTCCTGGAAGCACTTTGTTCGTTCTCTCTCGAAGCTTCCAGAGTGGAATGTGCGCAGATTTTTTTCCTCACTCACCCCATCGTCTGTGCTTTGTTTTCTGTTCGCGAACTGTCTTTCGTTTCTCTCTCACTGTTTTCAATTTCCGCCTCAGATTTTCCGATTTCTGTCGGCTTTGTTGATCATCTGAAAGATCTTGTGAGTTGTGCTGCTTCAGAGGACGAATCCTTTTTGTTTCTTTTCTACGGTCTATGATTAGAGGATGAAAAATGAACACCGATTTGGGGTTTCGGTGATGCAGGAGAAGGGAGGTGCTTCTGGGTTTTTCATCAGTGAGGCAGGGGAAGTAAGAGTTAGTAGCAATTGGGTATAAGAGGATTTCTAATTCATACTCTTTTGTTTCGGATTTCACTCATCTTCATCTACCAAATTCATTGGCCTCGTAGTTCTTCTTCTTCCTTTTTATCTTCATCTACCAAGATGGCGTTGGTCATGGTTTTATCATTGTTTTCTCTATCTCAATTGAAATTTCTCAATCTCAACTGATATTGAAAGTCTCTGCTATTTTCATTCACTTTTTTCCCTCTGTTATGTAGTTATCAGTTGTCTACTCTTTGCATGTTACGTTTTTTACTGATCTATGAATTTTACAGCTGTTCTAAAGATACAGGCTGCAGGGAATTGGCAAGGACTTAATCAAGTGCAAAATCAGTAAGTTTTCAATTGTAATGCTTGGTTATATGTTCATAATGATTTAAACAATAGAAGCCCTCTTGCCAAAACTTTTCAGAATTTGGGAATCCATGTGAAGACATGGGCTTTGCATTTTGTTTTGATACGGTGCTTCAGGTAAACTTGGTGCTCTCATGTATAGGAATCCGTTAATATGGTTATCTTTCGATTCGATTTTTGATAAATTTGAGTGCAGAAGGTGTTTTCTTTCTTCTTGGGTTTGTGTATCTAAGAATTTTCAACTTTTGGGTAGTTGCATTTTGTATTCGGTCTTCTCATTTTTTTTTTGCAGGTTTAAGTTGAAGTTTCTGCAAAACCAATTCCTGTGTTTAAGCTCTTGGTAATCAGGTTATGTTATTTTGCTTCTGTTTGATACTAAGTTATGTTCTCATGTATACGAATCCGCGCAGCTGGACTTACTAATAGGATGCCCTAATACATGTGTTACAAAATTTCACTTTAGCCAAAATTAGGTGTGTTGTGGTTGTTCTGCAAGATGAGAAATATAGCTAGATTGAATCATATGCATGTTATCCCGAATTGCCATGTTACTCTGTAGTCCACATAACTTTAATAAAGATTCATATTTATATTTTCAATGTTTTGAGTTTTGTCAGGGAGTTGGATCTTTAGGAGGTTTGTTCCAAGGCGTCTTTGGGTTTTGGTTGTCTGCTCGACACGGAGAGAAAGCCAATGAGTGAAGCAGACAGGGGAGAATAGTCTCTCCTTTTGAAAGTAAGCAACCCTCCTCCGAGCTTAATTTCAGTACAAAAGGCTTATCATTTATTTTAGATTATTTCTTATTATTTTACTATCTTTCTTTTGGTTTGATTGATTGATTGGTAGGGAATTGGGTTCCTTGATGTCAGAAGAATGACCATATCAAAGGGTGAGTTTGCTTTTGCTCTGATCTGCGTTTTATTTGCAACTTCAAACCTGATCGGTAATAATTAATCTTGTAGGGGTCCATATCGTGGAAAACAAACAGCCCCTGTCCAGCCCTGAACAGATTCCCCCGTGCAGTCGTCAATGCACATCGCAAGAGCCCTCGTCAGTCGTCACTACAATCTAGTGCCTCAAGCTGCCTGAGAATATATCCAATTCCAGCCACTAAAGCCACATATATATATATATCAACCGCAAGACCGAGTCTGGCAACACTATCATATCCAACCTCCAAGCCAAGACTGTCTCGAAACTATGAAGCACACCCTATATGCATCAGTCGTCTAGGCAGCGACTAAGGACCTGTGAAGATAAAAGAGCAGGACAACTAGGGATCACTCTAGTTTGGCTCCTCCCTCAAGTTAAAAGTCGGTTATATGAATTAGTTTTTCTATCAACTTTAGCTAAAATTTGACAACAATATAATTAGCATCGATAACATGCTCAACCTAATATAAGACTTTATATGTAGGTGGCCGATTTTTCTTGTTAACGATTCAACATGTCCAAGTCTAGTTAGGCCATGTTAGAGCCATATACATACAAGACACAGTGAGGATGTATTTAAGTCTTTAACAGGGGAGGGGCATATACTAGTAGTTTGGAACTTACATCTATTCAAGTTATAAACAGTTTTTTGGCACACAGATCGAGTTGCATCTACCTAAAATGTTCAATGAACATGTGTGATGCAATTTGTAGTTGAGATGCTCTACTGGGGAGAATCAATTGAGTAACTCTTTCAATTAGCTCTACTGAGGAAGTTTTTAATGTTTTCTAATAGTTCTTATTAATTGTCTCACCGGAGACAATTACATTATTTTTCTCTTTTCATTTTTGGAGTAATGACAGACAATTGTACATGACCTAATTGAAACAGATTGTCGATTACTGTATAAAGAGTTTAAGACAATCAAAGAATTAGACACGTACATTGTTTGTACTTACAAAAATTAGACAAACTGTACACACGTGAGCGCGGCTCTTTCGCACGTGCATGACACATGCACGAAAGCTAGATCTAGGCTAGATCGTTTACTAAGAAAGATTGTTACATGTCAAATGATATAATAATATAGTGTGCACTGTAGAAGAAAATTACAAAAAGACGTACATTGCATGTAACGATAAATAAATCGTTAACTAATGTTAAAAGCGAAAAAATATTAAATGCACGCGCGAGCGATGCGCGTGCAGGAAGGCTAGTTAAATTTTAAAGTTAATTTATTTTGTTATCATTTTACGGTATTATACATCATTGATTTATTTTTTCTATGTCAAAACTCCTCTATCATGGGTAACACGGGGTAGTTCATAAAAAAAGGTTTCAACATGACACTTTAGTGTGGCTTTCTAATAGTAGAGATATCAGTTCTTTTCTAGAGCGGTGTCCTGCTTTAAAATTAAAATGTAGACCTCTTTATTTCGCTCACTTTCAAGTCGCATTTAGAACCTCTCGTGTATATTGTCGGAAAACAAAAAGGAAAGTGAAATTCACACACCTCAAATTGTAATCCACACTCACTTTCCATTTTTAGTAATCATTATCATATGAAGACAAAATTTAAGTTACTAAAAAAAAAATGGGTGTGTGGATTACAATTTGGGGAGTGGATTTCACATCCCAAAAAAAAAACATAAAATTGAAAATCAAATATCTAGAGATGTGTGAATCATGAGATTTTGTTATCAGGCGACAAGTATCAGTTTAGTGGTCAGTCTTGTTGGAATTCTGTAGCAACAGGACACTCTGGGATATAATCAGGAACACGAAAAAAAGAAAAAAAAAAGAATTAGTAGAGTAACATCATATCTTTTTCTTCGAGCATAATCAGGTTTTAGAAGCAATTTTGTTCCACCAGAAAGGTGAGACCATCATATCTTTTTCATGCACAAATATACCAGAAGCTACAGTAAGGTTGCCTGCTCCTTCAACAAGTAGCCAGACTACATTGAGCTTTATCCTGCCTGACTGCTATTTACCTAGCTGCCACAAGAAGCAACCAGCAAAAAACAGCAGATAATTTATTTCTCAATTACCACTAAAGCTTCATATTAACAATTCTACAGTAGTAATTCTAAGTTTTTAACCATGTGGACACTACAAAACCACCACAATGACTTAAACAGTTTTAGTGACACACCTCTTTGGGCTCCTTTCACCATTCAGATTAGCCATGAGGTCCTCCAATTCATCAATGATTGCAGAGTAACAGAAAAAATATTGCTCCTACAAACAACAAAAGAAAGAGATTTAAAAAAATTTGAGGAGAAAATGTTTGGAAGAGGATAACAGTATCACATTATCATCAAATTTAGCTAAACAACCCAAACAAGAATCTTAAACTCTGTAAAACTATCGAAAAAAATAGTAGAACCTTCAAGATTGGTAATCATACACCACTGGACGCTGTTTGCCCATACACCATGTCAGACCCAGTTAATTATAACCACCAACGTTAAAGCACAAAGATATTTCAAGCATATAATCACAGAAGAAGATTCACAAAGATGATAATTCATCATAGAAGAAAATTCACTAAAAGTGGCATCAATAAAAGTGTATTAAGACCTAAGTTAGCAGACCTACCCTTGCAAGTTATAACAAATGTAAGGACATTAGACCAAAGCAATGTTTTTGGTAAAATAATTCAATTAATCAAATAAGATAGTTTTCTGCAACATGTTTTTTTGCAAGCCTTCTTAAACTAATCATGGAAGTACAGTACAGAGTAGAGATGCTTGGATGTAGGGTAAGAGATACAAAGACCTTTGTTTCTGATACAAAATTGTTATTTGAACATCTATATGGAGTTATTTCGGGATTTAATGTCATTTTTAACCTGTGTGGAAACCTGAAGTAATTTTACTGTGATTTCAATATCTGTGGCTTTATTTATACGCTGTAATTTGACGTGTGTAGAAATCATGTATTTCTACAATACTACAGTTTGAAGCATAAAAGAGAAGTCTTATTGGAGAAGATGAATAATAATAATAACATTAATAATAATTAAACAAAACTATGACAAACAGAGGAGAATATACCAGTGTCTGCACCATTCCAATACGCTCAGTCCTAAAAGTGGTTATTGTATTAGCAAGATCTAAAGCAGCCATGTCCCCTGAAAGAATTCTCTGAATTGTATTATGAATTGTGCAGTATGTTCCAGTCCTCCCAATACCTGCACTGAGAAGGTGAGTAACTGTGTCAGAGAAATAAATTACTTATCACACATGCAGAAGACATAAATGGAAGTAATGAAAATGAGTGCAACCTGCAGTGCACCACTACTGGGCCAAGGTTAGGTGGAACTTGATATATTGTCTTCAAGATTTCACGAACAGCAATTGTATCTGTGGGAACTCCATGGTCAGGCCATTCAGGATACTGAATATGCAGCACAGAAATTGGTGGTTCTTCTGACTACAAAGGAAAGCAGGGGCAGGCAGCTATCAATTTTATGTTTAATATCTTTAAGAGATGAGAATAACATAATTCAAACAATACATCCATATAGTAATAGTAGTACCTAAGAATAAAAGTTATAAGGCTTACCAATAGTTGGAAAATCATACAAGGAACAACGAATGCACGCTATATTTCCAAGTTCAAAGAACTTACAAAATAAATTTGTAACATTCACAATGCTTCTTATCTCAAGAACTTTATGTACAAGAACCCAAATATAAATCGTATATTTCCCCATACAAGAAACCAGAATCTACAGACTGAACTAAAGGACAGGCATCTTAAGATCAAACTCTAAACGTAAACCAACAAGAAAAAAAAATTGAAACAATGAAGAATCACTAAAGTTGAACAATTTTTTTCTTCATGTTTCTTTGAAACCAAAATCCGACCTTTCCCAATCATTATCAGAATTGGGAAGTATTGACCCTTGCGTGTGCAACTATCCAAGAATACATTAAACTGTGCTAGATACCTTAGCATGTATTCAACAACATTTCTTTATCATTTATTTAAAATGTGATAAGGTTAACAAGGAATGTCAAATTAAACCTCAACCACACCCCCACCCTTAAAAAAAAAAAGAAAAAAAAAAGCTCCTTCCCCAAATTGCATTCATGCCACATTCAATTTTTACTGATTGATTGAGGAGTATCAGAAAGAATCAATCATGTCATACAACTTTAGAACCAAATAAGTGTTTAATATGATACATGGGTTATATTTTTTTGATTTACTTTTTATTTAACAGCTGTACTTATTCTGAAGGGAATAAAAATGGCTTTACCTCTTTACTGTTGACCTCCAGAAGCCGCAATACTAATGACGTGCCAGTGGTTCTTATCCACTTGGTGGATAGAGTTATGTTACCGAATTCTCTAGGACCATCTTCTGCCTGAAAATAATCTCCACACTTGACAATCTGCACATACATGTAAAAAGATATACGATATTTCAGGCTGAATAATAACTGTGAACATTATTTCTACAACTATACACAAAGCAAACAAGAACACTCGTAGACTAGTACAAATGTACTGTTATGATCATAATATGGATTAAAAATTCAGTTGGTGGTATCTCTCATAAAGTTGAGGTGTTTCACTAAAGCTCAGTTGATATAAGTAGGGACAAAGTCATTATGAGAAGACAAATAAATTACTACCAAAAATCGTTTTTTCTTCAGAACTTGACACTTGAAACATCAAACCTGATACGTCAAAGACTATTGATCATTATTTCTTTTAAACAAACTAGGGCTGATGTTCTCTAAACGATTCAAATCACAAAAAACACTATTAGAAAAGTACGCTGTGATAGTCGACCAAGCGAGTGAGCATGACAACTACAGGGCACCGGTTCTCAAGTACCATCTCCCAGAAATCCTCATACGTGTGCGGAAGTGGACCTTGTGTAGCAATAAACCTAGAAATGTTTCCAGAGGAACAAGCCTACATAAAGAATCAACACTGAAAGGTCATTTAGAGGCCATTTCTCTCAAGGTACAAAAAAAAAAAAAAACAAATACGACATAAATTTGTTTTACCGAAATGAAGCTGGCATTGATGTAGCCCCTTGCTTCAGGTCTGTAATCTTTACAAGAGTTGAGAACTACCCTATTCTGATCAACTGAAGCCAACAACAACACAATCTATTATGCTCTAATCTTAATGACTAGTATTACAGTACAAGTGTAATGTAGAGAGAGCGAAACTGAGACATACATGGTAACACATCGGTGTACCGATTTTTGCTGACATTGACACTGTCAAGAGCCACAGTGCAACTTCTCTTCATCTCCGACGCTGTGATCCGCTTCCCCTAAGCAGCATTCATCACCATTTTCAATAACCTAATTTTAAGAAATTGGAAAGAAATTTGCGAGGACAAGAGACCTGTAAGAGAGCGAACTCTTGGTTTATCTGGTGAGGCATCTGGAGCTTGTCTTTGAGGAATTTGAGGGCCTGGGAGCAGTAGTTGTACTGATCGGGGTTGAGTGTGAGCCTAGGCGGCGGAGAATCGGCGGAGAAGGAAGGGAACGGTTTCGATGCCATCGCCCTCAATCGCCGGTTTCGATGACGTTCCCCAGTTTTCTCACTCAGATTTTTGTTTCTGTTTCTTACAAATTTTAAATGCCCAGTCGCCCAATCAGTGTGGGTGGCGATGCTCACTATAACTCATCCATGAGTTATTACGCCTTCTTTAACTCAGTTAGAACATTTCTTTTTTTCTTTTTTCTTTTTTTTTAAAAAAATAAAAAATTATTGTGTACATTAAGTTCAACTACTCCTCGTTATAATCGTTTTGTTTGCCCGGTCGATATCATTTAGTCTAGTGACATAAGTATCAATTTGGTTAGCAAGTTTAAAAGGTAATTCATTATTATTCAAATAGAGGGGGAAGATCTTTGGTCTCTCGTTAATATTTTCAGAGTTCTTAGTTGTGCGACGTCATTTTCTCCATGTCAGTTGCTCTTGCGACCATGACTGCTAATCTTGCGACCAAACTACCGTTCAGGGATGCAAAGCAACCTGTGGAGTGTGGACTTGGCAATATGTTTCCTTTTCACTTTTGCTAATAAAAGAGATTTGAATAGGGTGAAGAAAGGAGGGCCTTGACAATTATTAGACTCACTATTACTATCAGCGGATGGACATACCTTAGATGAGTGATCTTCATTACTAGAGAGTTGTGTTTTCAACTCTTTGTGTCTACATGTCTATATCTTCTACTTGGGTAGTTGTCTTTTCAACTTCTAGTGTCTGGATCTCTGGATCATATGCCTTTGAATGAGCTTCTGCTTCTAGAGTTGACAAGTTGATGATTTCATCTGCATCTGTCAAAATTTCTCAAGCGTGCTTGCATGACTTCTTCTTCACCTTTTTGATCCCTCCTGTTCTCCATGATACAACTCTTCGAAGTATGCGTTCTCCCCAGAACAGTATCAAAGGAGGAAAAATAGTTTATGTTTTTCAAAGAAAGTGAAATCCAAAGTGACATAATACTTCTTAGTTGGAGGATGGTAGCACTTGTATCCTTTGTGATGTTTTCCATAACGAACAAACACACACTAATCGCCCGAGCATTTAACTTAGACCTATAGTTTTTAGGAATATATACTAAAGCAACACAACCAAACAGACATACATACATATCATGAAAGAGTCTCTGATTTTTTTTTTTTTTTGAATAAAAGGCTAGAGCGGCGGCCCTCACGCCATATTCATTAACGAAACCTCAGAATACAAGGAGGGATATATTGTGCCTAAATCTCATACTGTAATAACACCCTAAAATATTAGGTATTTTTACAAAATCTATGCATTCTAATAAGCACCATTTAGCAAAGAGAGAATAATTAACTACTCCATTTACTTTACAATTTTGACAACATATCGAAAAAAAACTGCTCATGTAGAGCCATATCTTACTATGTGTATCAGCTTTTCAGATTTGTTGCCACTGAAAATTACCAGTGGCCCTAAGTTTTATCTTGCCATTAGAAGGATGCGATCATTTGACAAAATAAAGAACTCGCCGCATCATTAGAGAAAAGATGGTACGCTGCGTGCACTTACCAGAACATAGCCCACATCTCTAAATCTTGAGATGGTAAGGAATTATTGAAAACAGTAAATAAAAAACAACTGAAAAATAAACTATAAAGAAAATAAAAAAGCCTGCAGGGCCCAAAAGGGCAGCCCAACCCAGAAGATCATAGCCTTGTCGAGCCCGACGTAATTAAAGATGCCCAGTGGACCAGTCAACCAGCCCTCTACCCCATCTACGACCCTTTTATTTTCTTTCAAAGCTTTTCTTTAGTTATTCCTCATAGTCAACAGAAGCGAGAAGTACCATGTTGCTTGCTGCTGCTCTTTCTTGCAAGCAAGCAAAAACATTTCTCTCGATGTTTGAATCAAAATCTTATCCATCTATTGAAACAAGAAGTGTAATCGTAGTTGGAAATGAAATACTATTCTAATGATCATACAGAAATATATACTAAAGTTATTAATTACAAGAAATTAGTAGTAGTAGTAGTAGTAGTAGTAGTATTAGCTTCATGGTTTATCTGTAATTTTCTCCAAGTTTAAACAGACAAGGAGAAGACATTATTAATGATGAAGCTCATGCATCTTCAGCTATAAAATGCAGAATATCCAACTGAATTCATTCCTGGTAGTCATGAGATTGGCTTCAACACATACATTTTACATGCATGAGAGTTCACGGAGGCTGTCAAGTTTCCAACAAATAGCTTCTTCAGTGTCTTGTGCTGCATTAAACATAATATATATGGGTACAAAATATTAATTCTTGATCAAAAACACAGAATAAGAGCAATAGCTGCCACCAGAGATTGAAAAGGAATGCTGGTATGCCTTCTTAACCAGATATGTAAGTTAATACATACCTCCCAAAGATCTCTTGCTTCAACAACAGTATTTGGGGGGAGCCCTATGTCTTCCCATTGAGCTGTAATGGTATTGTTCCCAGGTCCTTGGTTGATAAGGAGTAAAGCTACTCTGTACCCTGAAAGTGGTCCAGCCCAGATCTGGCGGCAATCAAATAAAACAATGGAAGTCACTTGCTGTCACTCTATAGACACAACTCAGTATCACTCTCAGCCTAGATATCAGAAAAATTCTGGCATTTCAATTGTACCTCGAGATCTCCTTCCAGTCTGACTTTTTTAGCTTGGACACCAAGTGGATCTGTTATAGTTATAGACACAAATATACAATCAATTACATTCATCTGAAAGAAAAATAGTCCATCTAAAGGTTCTAGTTACCTTGGTTGACAGAGATGACCTCTTTATTTGCAACGATCTCCAGAGTGTCTTTTGACATATTCCTCACATCACAACCAAGAAGAAGGGGAGCCTGCAATAGTAGTGATTATAAGTAATTTTCGCCAAAATAGATGAGCAAAACATATATGCTCGTTTTGTAGTAGAACATCGAGCAAAGGAAATGTTCATGAGTTAGGTACCTTCGATATGGCCCATATGCTAAAATGGACTACATATTCATCTTTTGTCATTCCTCCATTTCCCACTTCAAGCATGTCGGGATCGGTTTAGATTAAGAAGATATTACTCTTGGAAAAACTATATTCCTACCAACAGTATGGGTGAACAAGTGCACTAAAGGAACACTAACCATTCCAACCACCAGGCCTGGCATATTCAGCATAAACTTCATTCATGTCTGCTCTGGAGACCATACTGGAATGAAAATGCAAGAACAGCACAATGGCATCATGGATAAGCGACCAATTCACATAATGGGAGCTTGAATAAAAGACTGATGTACTTATTCCTAAACCCACTCCTAAAAAAAGAAAAAAAGAAAAAAAAGAAAAAAAAAGAAAAAAAAGAACGAATAGAATAGAAAGAAAGAAAGAACCAGAATATGAACAGAAAGACCCTTCAGAGTTAAAGGAAGCATAAGTCTTTACCTCTCCCATGAATCAGAAATGTCCTTTGTAGTTCTCCAGCTATTTCCTAACTTGGCACCCCATAAAGCAGGGTGCATATCTCCCCTAATAAATCAAACAGAATATAAAGTGAACCAAAATAAGCTAATTAAGACTACTACAGTAGTAACAATTAACAAATTGAAATTGCTTAATTTGCGAGCAATAAGATTACCACTCGCACAGAGAAAAGAATATGGGACGGCCTGCTTTCATCAGAGCTCGGGTCATTACAGGGTATCTACAAGAAGATATCGGTACCTTTAGAGAAACTATATGGCATAGAGTAGTCCTTTGAACAAAACGAAGAATTAATGATCAACTACTAGTGTAATTCTAGCGGTGGTATTATGATATATATATTTTGTATTACCTAACAATTGGGTTTGAGCCATCATTATAACAGTTATCATACTTTAAATAATCGATGCCCTGAAAAGAAGAACAGGATTAAGAGTTTATAGTCAACTGCTAATAGACATGTATCCTTGTAATGGAAATTACTAGAACATATTGTACCCAAGCAGAAAAGGTATTGGCATCTTGTTCTTCATGACCAAGTGAACCAGGCATGGTTTTGCTGCAAGTGAAGTACCTGCCAAGCACAATGCATGTGCACTAAGCTGTTTATTAACTGTGTGCATATATCAAAATTGAACAGCAACTGTGCAGGAAATGCTTTCACTGGGGTCTGTGACTGCTATCTTACCCTGCATCTGAGTAGATTCCTATCTTAAGACCCTTGCTGTGGACATAATCCGCAAGAGCTTTAATGCCAGATGGAAATGCTGATTTCTTGGCCACTAGATTACCCTGGAATATCAAATTTTATGTTTATTAAATATCTACTAAAGCTGAACTTGTTTGCCATTGAAAGGAAACATGTTATACCTTGACATCGCGTGCTATTTCGGCCCAGCAGTCATCTTTAGATTTGAGGAAATGAAATTTTCTGTCAGCACTTGGGACAAAATGCTTGGGAGAACGAAAACATATGTACAAATATCGAAAAGAAAAAAGAAAGATGCCGATGTACCTATGTTAACATAGGTATATCCAAGTTTAGAGAGACCAGTGGATACCAGAGCATCAGCTGTCAAAACCACAGAAACAAAAACTGTCGGTAACCGCTATGAGTAAACCACCAGCATATATCGACTAACAATACTAGATTGATGCACTTATCACAATGCGTCTATAGCTTCAGGAAATATACAACTAGTATGTGAATAATGATTTAGGCAAAAGGTCAAGTTACCAGTTTCCTTGATGGTTTTCTCCTCAATTCGGCAGTTGAAGTGATTCCAACTATTCCACCTAAGAAAAAAGTAGAAACAATTAATCAGTATGCTGCTAAGGTTTGATAATAGGATGAGATGACATTATTAGATTCTGAAAGATAGTTATGTAAGGCTCCTGTTATGATCTTTGTGGACACTTGGCATCTGTGCTTTTTTGCAGTCAAGAAACTTATGAAGCTTATTTCAGGTGTTCCCAGAAAATAATAACAGAGAATACCCTATGAGAGTTCATATTAGCTTACCCCATTGGAGGAGTGACTCCAAGGCCATTGGCAAGCAGATTTCGACTGAGATGCGAGGCAGAAACACCCATTAACTTGAATAAGCATAGGATCACTGCCATTACAATCATTGTGGTCGGCACTGCCTTCTTCCTCATCCTCACTGTTTCACAGCTGCTGCTGCTGCTGCTTCTTCTTACTAAGTATCACTATCTCACTCTCTCCTCTACTACTGTCCACCGACCCTATTTTTGTGCTCAGTTTATCTTTACTTAATTTGATGGAATTGCGTTTTTAATCTCCCTCTCGGCCTCTCCAGAAACGTGATTTCATTGTTTAATGAATTTGGTTGCCGATTCTTGAAAGACTGATCCGGAGGAGGTAGGGGTTTGAATGACACTGTTTTACCGATCACTTTTTGTTTGCACATCTCAGTATCCATTATCTAGATTAACGAGACATGTCTTTTTAAATTGATTGACTCCATTTTTGATAATAAAATCAGCATGTGTCACTCATTTAAATTTTTTGTATTAAGGTGAGCAAGTAAAAGGTGGTCAGCAAATTGAATGGTCTCTACTTATTTCATTAAGAGTTTCTCTTTATACAGAAAATAAAAGGTGATGTTATTAACACACCTAATTTTGCTATTTACGTACCTTAGAGCAAGTCCACCCTTACCCCAAAAGCAAGACCCAGACCTTTGCCATGTCAAACGAAGACCCAGCCAAAAAATCTGATATGAGCACAAAGTGTTATGTTTTTAATGTGTTTCTTACCCTATTTGGCCATGTTATTCCCTTAATAATGTCATTTGACATATTTTGTGATTGTAGAGGGACAAAGAGCTTAATTGGGAAAAGAAGACCCAAGTCCAAGGATGAAAGAGAAAAATGCAGAAAACCCAAAAGAAGGCCCAAGTCCAAAAAGGAAGGAGAAAAATCAAACATTTCAGCTAATCCCACATCATTTTTGAAGAAAAGTTCTACCAAGATTTCCTCTATATAAAGACAGTCTTGGGTACTTCTAAGAGAATCATTCATTCACATTAAAAACCATAGAGATAAGAGAGCAGCAGCAGCCTCTCCCTCTCCTTAGTCAAGCTTCTTCCTTCTTTGTTAAGCCTTGAAGGACTTCTCCATCAAGGCAGCAACTTTGGAGACTTGAAGCATTGAAGCCAAACATCATTTTGATGTCAACAAGCTTCCTTGGAGACTTAATAAAGTGTAAACATTACCTTTACTTTGTTTTGATTTTCTTTACAAATTTATAGGTATGTTTCATGTGCTAAACTTAGGAATTGGAAGTATGTTTTGCTTGTTCTTGTATTCAATAGATTCAGAATTTTATAAAACATATTAATGTTTCGTTAATAATTTTCTGGCGATCCGATCTTATGAGTTTAATGATTGAAAGTTTACGTTTTTGTTTAAATTAAAGAGTTAGAATGCATGCTTGTTATTGGCATGATTCATGCTTAGCTTCTTCAAGTAAGTATGTTTCTCTAAGTGGTGGAAACTATGTAATAATAGTTGAAAACGTAAACTACAACAAATGCATGCTACGACTTCTCAGATGTGCGTTGTTGTTCAATCTCAATTCTATAATTCTTAATGATTCATGTTTATTGTGGACAACTACTCTTCAGTATTGAATGCAGGAATTTACATGAAATAATCTAAGTTCTAGACTTTTATGTGCTTAGGTGATAAAGTACGTAGAATTAAAAGAATGCATGTCCTATTTAGGCTTGTGTTCTGAGATTGTTTCTCTTGTTAAGAACTTGCATGATAATCAGATTGCTAGAATGAGACATGATCTTGATGTGTGGTAAAATTCGAGTTTATCTCTGTTTGCGATGTTGAATGAATCGATCACTTGAACATATCTTATTTTTTGTTTTTAGGAATATAGAACAAACCTTCAAAACCCCCTGTTTACCTTGTACCATATGTATATTTGTAAATGAATGCTTGTAAATACTTATAGTTGTTGAATATTTAGTGTAATCGTGACTGCAAGAGTGACCTTAAAGTCCCCGGATTGATCGAACCCTATTTTCCAATACTACATTCTGATAAAAAAAGGGTTTTTAAATTGTGCGCCCGGTAACGAGCATTTCAAAACCCTCCCACCACCCTTGAAATTTCTTTAACCTGGGCCTTCACCGGGTCTTCACCTGGGTCAGACCTATGACCTAGGCCTCCATTTTGAAGACCTAGGCCTTCCTCTACCAGCTCAGCCCGAGTCATGGGGCCATGGCGTCGTCAACCACGTGAAGCATGCAAGAAGGCCGAGCGACGCCGGAACTAGTCAATGGAGGCGATGTTGGAACCGTGGCTTGCCGGAAAACTCAGAAACACAAAAATAGGGTTATTGAAATTACCTTACAAATCGGATTAGGATCCTCTCCTTGGCTCTTAATGAAAACACAGAAGATTTGTTAAGGGCCAGGTTACCATCAGAATCGAAATTGGTTGCCGGAAATGCGAAGAACTCGCCGGACAGTGAGTGTTTCCTCCGTCGATCTCCTTTGTTGAGGGTTGCATGTGGTTATTGATTGAGGGGTTTTGAAGAGGGAGAGTAAAGGAACGTTTTGGTGGAGTGTGGTGGCCGGAAACGGTCGGAATCGACTGGAGAAGGTGGCAGACGTGAGTGAGTGAGAGAGAGAGAGAGAGAGAGGAAAGGCTCGGGTCAACGCCAGTTTTGGTGTTTTGACCAGGTCAACACAACTCTCTTCTTTTAGAAAAATTTAGAAAACTAACCAAGTTTAACCGGGTCAAAAACCATGTATATTGATACATAAAGCACTCAAATTCTACAAATCACATACACATTGAGCGTTGTCACCAATATAGTCATTTAAGCACAAGATCAAACATTTACAAATACACAAAGTACACAGACATGAAACAAATTTTCTACATATACTGTCACACCGACTAGTGTATTAAATTTTTAATCATTAACCAAACATTGATCGCGGCTCAGTTCTAACCACAACTCTCCCAAATTAGTTTCTTGGAGCTTATTGCTCTCTATAACCACAATCGCCCTCCCATTAAAAATATAACATGAGTCTCAAATAACCCGATTTACATCACTAACCATTAAAATAAATCAAAATCAGACTTTTTCCACAGAATACCCTTGATCCAACTTTACTTGGCCCTTGTCTTACCAGAAGAAATCTAAAATAAAGTAAGCTAGCAATCATAAAATAAACACAACACCAATATCACCTTTCTGTCAGAAAGAAACTAAATGGTCTTAATGATATGTCCAACATCAAACACAGATTTCCAAAGGTTCACAATATATCAACTATACCTCAAAAACTTACACAAATCTAGGATTATAAAATGCTCAATTTCATACTAAAACTTCACTAGACCTTGTAGATCATCTTAATTCAAACCATATCTCTTTACTTGTCCAAAAGTTAATGATTATAAACTACTAACATGAGATTCATATTTGAAATCATTAAAGAAATTGGAACATAGTCTTTAGAAGAAACTACAGTAATTGATCAGATTTCAAATAAAAGACTTCTATCAGAACCACAAAAGAAATAACCAAATCAAGATGCCATCAAACATCCCAAGCACATAACTCACATAACTCGTTAGTTTTAACATATTCTAACGGGTTCCTAACACTCTGACCCGATTAATCACAATAACTAAAATTAAATTGATATCATTCTATTAATCATACACACGAGTAGAATTCTTGTCAGTTAGCTCTTACCAATATGCAGACCTGGATGAGTTGAGAGTTATTTTACCCATGTCAATATGAGACTACATCTAAACATCGCACTGTGGGAGCCGACGAGCTCTCTCACATCCCCAATCTGATGGATCCATAATTGATTTACCAAATCAATCGCTATCCCTTCTGTTGCTTTTGCTAAACTTTCTAGAACAACTTCCCTACCACTGTAGAAGGAGAAGATCGAAAAGTTGGGATTTCTTCCTGACGGTACTAGAGAGACGAAGAGAAAATCAGAGAAAGCGAAAGAAATAGAGAGAGTTCTAGAGAGGAAGTGAGTGTGCGAGAAGTTTCCCCTCAATCAGACCAAGCTCCTCGTTTTTATAGTCTAACGTATAAAATTAAAATGCACACATTTTAAACCTAATACAAAGATTTCCAGCTACTCCTGTCTAGATACAAATTTGCTCCCCCACCTTATTTCCCCATTTTCATTCTCACCCACCTATATGTATGACACATGTCATATTTTCTTTAATTCATCTAACCATAGTTAACAATATAAATATAAAATTATTTATTTAATTTAAATTTGTAAGATTGAGTATTGTGTTTTAAGGTGTAGGGTTTAGGGTTTTAAGGTTTGGGGTTTAGAGTTTTAAGGTTTCGGGTTTTGAGGATTAGGGCTTGTTCTTTTATCATGATTAGACATAGTTAAGTAAAACCCTAAAACCCCAAACCCTAAACCTTAAAAGCCTAAACCCTAAACCCTATATGCTTAATTTCTCAAATTTAAATTAAATAAATAATTTATATTGTTAACCATGGTTGGGTGAGTTAAAGAAAATAGACATGTGTCATGCATTTAGGTCGGTGAGGATGAAGGTGGAGAAGTAAAGATGGGGAGTAGATTTGTATCCTATTTCTACAGCAGTGTGTCTGTGCTTAGCGGCTCGTTTGCCACCTCTGATTGTATATGAGCTAGCCCGAAATAAAGGCTTACTAACAGCATTCGGACCATTCCGGTGAAAAAATGAGACCCATGAAAACTAATAACCAAAAAAGAAAGCCAAAACACAAAATCCTTGGCATCGCTTGATACATGTGTATCCTTTAGCTTTTAGGAATTAGTGATTCATTCTCCAAGTTAGTTAAGTACATAGTTTTCTAGCTTGAAAAGGAATAGTTGTCTAACTTAGTTAATGAGTAGTTTCCAAGTTAGATAAGGATTTATAGAGTTAGACTCTATAAATAGAGGTGCCTAGCTTAGTTCTAGATACCAGAGTGAAACAGAGACAACATCTGTTTAGACAATAGTGAAACAGAGAGATAGACCTGTTTAGAGTTATTGTGAGGGAAGGATTCAGACAATAAACATTGTACCTTTGCACAATAATAAGAGAGGAATATATTTTCTTCGACCTACATTACTTGAGTGTTTTAGTACTACTAATATTTCCGCTACTAGTAGTAATACCTGAGTAATTCGTATCAAGTTGGTATCAAGAGCGCATCGATTCTGCGAGGGGGATCCTGTGGTTTATGGTCCTTACTCGATCACAATACAAAAAGCTAGGCAAGGTTCTTGTTTCTTGGGAAACAAACCAGGAGGACAAGAGAAAAGAGGATGGGTGACGAAAGAACAGACAAAGAGAGACTTGATGCGGTAGAGAAGCAGTTGGCGTCGATAAGTTTTACTCTTGCGGAACTGGCCAATTTCATCAAACAGGAGAAGAAAGTCGAACCTTTGGAGAAGCCGAAGAACAAGACTTCTGATTCAGATGACGAAAGGGATGAAGCAGATTCGGATGAGGAAACAGACGACACCAGCAAAACTTCACATCAAGGAGGCAAGGGTTCTTTTCGGAATCTGAAGATCGATTTCAAAGTTGAAATCCCTATGTATGACAGGAGCGTCAACGTAGAGAAACTAGATGATTGGATTGAGCGTCTAGAGAGCTATTTTACTCTTTATGGCTATTCGTCAAAAGAGAAGATTATTTTCGCAACCCTGAAACTATAGGTCCATGCTCTTTCTTGGTGGAAGTCCTATCGGAAACACAACAAAGGGGAGGATGTGTCATGGAAGAAGTTTAAAGAGTTGTTGAGGAAACAGTTCTACCCAGTTGGTTTTCTAGAAGAAAGATGGTGCAAGTGGTACAACTTGCGTCAAGAATTCAATCAATCCGTACAAGAATACACCACCGAATTCCAGAATCAAGCTATGGTTTTGGATATTTCATTAAAGGAGTATTATGTGTTCATGAAATATGTGGCGGGTCTGAGTGAGTATATCCAGAAGGAGTTAAAATTATTCACGGTGGAAACTATTGCAGAAGCCAGCGTGAAAGCCATTGGCATTGAGGGCAAATTTAAGAAGAATGTAACAGAAAGAGATGGAAAGCAATCTGTGGGTAAGTCCAATGGTTCCTCTGTCAAAAAGAAGGAGCATGAGGGTGGTGAGTCTGATGGGAAAGAATGTTTGGTTTGCAGTCACTGTGAAGGAACATGCCATGTGGTGGATAAGTGTTGGGTGAAGTATCCTCACCTTAAACCAAGAGGGTTAAGGCAGAAGGAGGAGAAAAAGAAAGTCTCTTTGACCACACAGGAGCCAAAGGAAGTACCAGGGATGACAGAACCAAATGCAAAGCTCAATCTTATGGCAGGAAATAAGCAGCCTGAAACGGATGAAGCAGACCCCAGGGAGCAGCTCTTTGTTGTTAAGTTACAGGTGAAGACCAGTTTGGTTGATGCCATTATGGATCCGGGTAGTCAGATTAATCTTATCTCGGAAGCCTTGGTTCAGAAGCTAGGTCTCAAGACAGTCAGACATCTGAAGCCATATCCGTTGGGATGGATCTAAAAGGAAGCAAGCGGGATGAGTGTAACCAACCAATGCACATTCAAGTTTGCACTTCATGAGTCTTACATCGATGAAGTGACATGTGATGTGGTGCCATTGGATGTTTGTCATGTTATATTAGGTAATCCCTACTTGTGGGATAGATATGCTATCTATGACAGGAGAGCCCAGAGGTATACATTCACGAAGGATGAACAACAATTTGTTATTCGAGCGATTTCCCTGCCACAAGAGGCAAGCTTGGTAGCAGTGACTCAGGCTAAAAGATTAGTCAATGCTTGTAGGAAATTTGTCTTGTTGACACGTCCACATGAAGGGCACTCAAGTCAAGATATTACGAAGTCAAAATTGAAGAAGTCACAAGCAAAGTACAAGGCTAGACATGGTGAACATCGAGTACCTTGTAACTTTGGTAATAGCGACTTAGTTTGGTTAAGGCTGAGTAAAGAGCGCCTTAACGAGGATCCATTGCTGGTAGATTGCATTTTGGAGCAGCAAGTGGCTATGACACGTCGAGGGGAGCGAACAGTGTTTCGCATTGGGCGTGTAGGTCAGGTTCCAAGCAAGGCTAAATGGTTCAGAAACGAGAAGGGAACTCTTGAGTTTCCTAATCTCCAGTTTTAACTTAAACTGGAGTTTAAGTTCCTAAAAAGGGGAGCCATGATACATGTGTATCCTTTAGCTTTTAGGAATTAGTGATTCATTCTCCAAGTTAGTTAAGTACATAGTTTTCTAGCTTGAAAAGGAATAGTTGTCTAACTTAGTTAATGAGTAGTTTCCAAATTAGATAAGGATTTATAGAGTTAGACTCTATAAATAGAGGTGCCTAGCTTAGTTCTAGATACCAGAGTGAAACAGAGACAACATCTGTTTAGACAAGAGTGAAACAGAGAGATAGACCTGTTTAGAGTTATTGTGAGGGAAAGATTCAGACAATAAACATTGTACCTTTGCACAATAATAAGAGAGAAATATATTTTCTTCGACCTACATTACTTGAGTGTTTTAGTACTACTAATATTTCCGCTACTAGTAGTAACACCTGAGTAATTCGTATCATCGCTGCTTCCATCAGTGATCAGTTCATGAGCCTTGAACAACGGAACTACACAACAGAGGTCTCTCCCTTCCTCTCTCATCACAAGTGAATTCATTGATATATGTTATTCTGATCATGATGGCGGTCTTCATTCTTCAATAAGCCTGTGTTTTCTTCATCATCTTTCTCATTGCATACACCCATTTCTACGCCAGTCAGCATCTTGGCCTTCAAAGCCTCAGCCTCCCAATCAGTCTTCACCAGCACAACATAGAGAATAGACACAGCACAAGCTACCTGTGCAGACAACAGACCAAACCAAAGTCCTGCAAACCCAATCTTGAGCCAGAAAGCAAGTCCAACAGCTACAGGAGTACCCACAAAGTAGAAGGAACCTAAGTTGATACGGGCACCTACGGCAGGGCGTGCGGTGCCGCGTAGGATGCCGCAACCAGTAGTTTGGGGGCAGTTACCTAACTCACAAAGCCCCATAATTGGCATAACTGATGCAACCAAAACTTTGACAAGCTCGTCCTTGGTGAACAGGCCAGCCCACCTCTCTCTAAGAATCACCGTCCATGTCACATTGATGACGCCGATCACAAATGCACATCCCAAAGCAACCATCGCTGCAAGCTTGGCCTTGTATGGCTTCCCAGCTCCGAGTTCGTTCCCAACCTATAGCATCGAAACATGAAACAAAATAACATATGCATTATATTCTTTAAGTAAAAATTAGAGAGAGTAAAGAAGAAAGGGGTAGATGCATAGTTCTACATTTGCCTTCAATTTCATATATCCTTGCCTTCAATTTCATATATCCTTGCCTTCAATATTTAGTTATTTACTCAATATGCATATAACGCATCCACTAAGGTCATTTCCGAGTCTACAAAATGAGTTCCTCTTCCTCTGTGAATTGGGGCATAATAAATGGAAACCTAGATACAATCTACAGGGATTACAGAAAACTCATACCATCTTTTGTCAATGGATAGATCTGAAAACAATCAACTTCACACCATAAATCCTTCTGGTGTCACAGAAAACACATGCAGTAGTAGTAAATCAACAAGAAAGACAATCATTGTCTTGTCAACAAGATTGTGCTCATGACCCCTAAGCTACATATTCATATCTTTTTGGGTCCCTAGTCCCAAACTCCCAACTCTAAAATGGTGTGAAGGGTGTAATAATATATACAGGTCCTGCTGGTTCACTTTGTTTTGTTGGTTGAATGGGGCTTCGTCATAGAAGTGGTGGGAGGGGAGCTTTAAGAAAAGGAAGGAGCATAGTGTAAGTAGTGGAATGGCACAGCATGTCCTATAATAATTTTGTCCTGTCATGCTTATTACATTACATTACACGTTTGACCTATCTGGTTCCATATAAGTGATGACATCCTATAACAGATCCATAAAAAGAAAGCAAGCATATCTCCCATAAACCCTTTAGTTCCACCATGGACATGAATTGGGAATATATGCAACTCTAATTGCCGTCTTTTCCCCATGTTTCTATTTGGTCCTTTAAAGCACAACTAATTAATTAAGAAACCACACTAGCTATCACAACTCAGAACCCAAAGAATTTGTTCTGCATATATAGAGAATTGTTGAAATATCATAATCAAACACATTCCTCAAATAGTGGACCAACCAACTAACCCATCCATAAACCAACAATACGACAAACTCAACTGTGCAAACTACAAAATGACCCAAAACAAACTTGGAACAGACTTCAAACTTCAAATTGGAGGCAATGCACTTCGTCTGGTTCACGAAATGAAAGTAGAAGCAATGAAGAAAACCCAGAAAAATTGCAAGTGGATGAACAAAAAGAGCCCCGAAGAAATAAAGAAAATTATATTTGCATACGGTAAAGCATAAAAGCAACAGAAACGCAGAAAGAAACAAGGCAGGAGTGTGTCTGAGATATGAAACTGCATAGGGAAAGAGAAAGCTTACTCTGGCAGAAACACAGCCAGCCAGTGCCATGGGGACAGTGTACATCATAGAGGTGGTCTGAATAAGAATCCCGGTGGCGGCGACAGCCAGAGTTGGGTTGGGCAAATAGCCAGCCATGATTGTCACAATCTCATACCACCACCACTCCAAACATATACCCAAGCAGCTCGGCACCGCCAGCTTCAACAGTGGGCCAAGTCCACCAAACACCTCTCCAATCCCAGCCGTCCATCTCAACACCGTCATTCCCTTCCCCCACCACACGTACCCCGCCATGAGCACCACCATGTTGAGATTCGTGAGCACCGACGCCACCGCCACCCCGGGGACTTCCAGCCCCATTTGCTTCACCAGGACAAGATTCAGCGGCACGTGGAAGGCCACTGCCACCAGGGTGCAGTACATCTGCGGCTTCGTCACCTTCTGTGACCTCAGGAACACCCGCAGCGGCTGCAGCAACGTATTCGTTAACAGGTCCGGGAGGGAGTAGAGGCAGTAAGTTGCAGCCATGGCGGTGATGGCTCTGTCTTGCCCCGCGAAAACCATGATCCTCTCGAGATTGAGCCACAGCACGGCGATGGGTATTGTTGCGAGGACGAGGATGAGCACCATGCGCTGCAGGGACCGAGTGAGGAGGTCCCAGTTCTTGTTGCCGTAGGCTTGGCTGCAAACGGGTTCGAGGCCAGAGGCGAGACCCACCATAACAGAGTAACCGGTGATGTTGGTGAAACCAATGGACAGGGCGCCTCCGGCGAGCTCCATGCTGCCGAGCCGGCCCAGGAATACTACCGACACCGCGGCTCGGACGAACACCAGACAGTTCATGGCTGTTATGGGAAAGGCCATGCCCCATAGCTCTCGAAGTTCTTCCATTACCTGAAAGTTGATACATGTGTTAGACAGAAACAGAGAGGGAAACTAAAACAGAGAGATATCATATTGGGTGTTTTTGTTTTACCTGAGAAGCACAAGGGAATTTGTGGGAGTAGAAATCATCAGGGTCTTTCTCAGTTGCCATTCTATTGCATGCGCAAGGGCTACTGCTGTTAATAGAACAACAAGAGTTGATTTCAAACAGTAGGTTAGAGAGAACCCAACAACTTGGAAATCAAACTTGACCCAGATTCAACAAAGCCAATGATTATAAACAGCAAGAAATTTGGGCAGAAGACTTGCTTTCTGTTAGTTCTGCTCTCGAACCCAAAACAGAAAAGGAAGAGGCTCAAAATGTAGAGGACGGGGAAGCAAACAAATAAAGAGGATGGAGCAGAAAGGCAGCGAACAGTGGAATGGGTTGGAGTGATTTCAGATGTCAATCAAAGCAAAGCAAAGCAAAGCACAAAGTTGGGATTGCTTTTGGATGATGTGCAATTTCACTGAATGGAGGGAAAAAGCAGAGCAAGGCACAGGGCTAATGACGGCCGCTAGCTTACATAGACTGGGAGGAGACAATAGAAAATAGACAAGACCAGAGTTGGACTAGACTTGAAGCAGAACTGAAACGTTACAATAAGGCACAGAGAGACGATGGAAGGAAACAAACGCTTTATGAATGGGGAGGTAAAGGGACGCGCAAGGACTACATTTTCGTTCATGCGGGGTAGGAGAAACCATTGCTGTACCAATCTAATATAGTAATTTTTGTCTGCCCTTAAATACGTGTTGAGTTATTCCGAGCATTCGATATTTATATAAAATATTTATATAAATAGGGTGATATTAACACATATTTTTTTGTTATTAACATACATTTTTTGTTATTAACATATCTTATCTATGATGATAGTTAATCATGAAAGTGACAAGTTTGTAAATAAATTTAAAATATGAGGATAGGAAAATAAATGAGGTGTGTTAATAACAAAAAAAGAGCGTGTCAATAGCATCACCCTATAAATAGCATTAAGGTCAATGAAATTTTCCAAACGTTTACGTATTTTGAAGCTATACGTATTTTTTGAGGAGATGATATACGTATTGATGATTTATCTAATATTATTTTGTTTAATTTTATAAATTTCTTAGAAAAAAAAAACATAAAACTGAGCTGTTAAACGTGGAGTGTTTTTTTTTTTGGCACAGCCTCACGCCCAGTTACATATATTGTTGTGGAGGAACATAAAACCTGAACCCTGAGTTACATTAGATAAATAGCTAATATTCTCGTACAAAACATTGTTGAAGCAAAATTGACTCATGTGTGCCCAAAAGTCTAAAACTGTGAAAATTGGCTTGTGTTTACATGTGATTTTATTACCTTTAATCCATGTTCTTTAGTTTGTCGGAAATAATGCAATAGGAGAAAAGCACCTACTTTTTAGTTGGAAAGTGACAAAGCTAGGAGCACAAGACGTAGAATTTGGGCGAGAAAACACAAGTTGAGATTTTTCGACTAACTTTTCCGGTGAACTATTCCGACGAGGTTCCTGGCTAGCCACTAGTCATGGAGGCCTTGTGTACTATCCATGGAGGAGCATGGGGGTGAGGTTCCCCACATTTTGAAATTCAAAACATTTGCCATCATTTTGTATTTTTAGATGTTTGCATGCACATGGAGCCAATTTGGGCTCATTGTGTAAGAGCATCTTGGAACCTTGTCCCTTTGAAAACCTAGCTGATTTTTGAAGCCTTGGAGACCAAATTTGTCAAGACCCACCCCGAATTTCACCTTGAAACCCGAGGTAAGTCTTGCGGGGACCACCTCCAAGGAAAATTTACCGAAGAACTCGGCAAACCTCCCTTAAAGATGGACAACCCTAACCCGGAAAAATTATAGAACCACCCTCTTAACCAAAATATAAATTCTTCAGCTCAACCCAAATAATCGAATAAGATAATACACAATATTTTTCCGAAAGTATTCAGAGCTACTACAAGAAAGACAACGAAAGCTAATAAAATCCTAGTAGATTAAACAGATAACCTACAGGTGAAAGGTAGCGGAAAGATGAGTGACTATGCATCGTCGTCTCCTTCTAGACCCCACCCGAACACTGTAGACTGGGCAATTAAAAACGAAGAGCCCAGGGGAAAATATTCAATTACGTTAGAGTGAATGGACAAAAGTAATTTCGACAAAACATTAATATTTCCCCAAGAAAACTTTATAAAATGACATCTCAAGCTAGAATTTTATATATCAGTATGTATTTACACTCGTCTATTCCTTGTATGTTATCTATGAATAAGTTCGAAAAATAGATAGTCATACAAGGCTACGACACTAACGTCTAAAGCTCACGTCACCCCATAATGACATTTTTTCTCATTATGGAGGAATCGCACGAGTGAATATATATATACGTGCTGATTCCTTGTACGAATTATATGAATGAATTCGAAGAATAGAAAGTCATACAAGGCTACGACGCTGGCGTCTAACGCTCACGTCACCCCATAATAGAATTGTACCTCATTATGGGGGAAAATTACGTATAGCTAGCCATCATTTACTTATATACATACTATTCTCATAAATCTCTATATATGAGTATTGTTTCTACCTGTTATGTCCCGAGCCGGGAAGAGGTCGCGGGGCGGAACGAAGTAGAATTCCTGTGGGGGTTTCACTCGGTACCTGCACAAGTAACAGCGTTACGGGGTCGGGACTGGGGTGGCCCAGTCTTCGACTCTCCGATGCTTAAGTGAGCTATGTGCACTTGTACGGGTAGAGGAATGAAAGAGAGAGAGAATATGAATCTGTGTGTGTAAGAGAGTCTATATGTGTGTACCTTGAGCTTGTTTTATAGGCTAAGCTTGTGTACATTGAGCTTGTTTCCAATGTGGGACTCTTTGCCCTCCTTTGGAGTGCCTCCTCTTTTGGGGGTGTTTTGCCGCTAGAGTGACTTTGGCAAGCGGTTTGTTACCGGCCCTTCTTTCCTTGGATGTCTGTGAAGGGCCCACCAGGGCAATCTCGACTGGGTAATTGTACCGTATTCTCGACTTAGCCAAGTATTTTGGCTATGTACTAACAAGTCCCTAAGTCCCCAGTCCGAGAGAGTTCTTGGGTGGGGAGTTATTCTAGAGATGTCGAGGATAGGTTTTACCCGGGAGTAGGAGGCATGGTGCCGAGTCCCCAAGTCCCCACACGAGAGTCGCGAGGTGACGGGGGTGATGTTCCGGAAACCTGTTGGCAAGAAGACAAGGTTAATGTTGCTCTAGCGAGTCAGTCCGCGCTTGGTTGGGGACTGTCGCGAGGTGGCTAGTCAGTCCGCGCTTGATTGAGGACTAAGGCTTATGTGGCAAGGCAGTCCGCGCTTGATTGGGGACTATCGTGAGGTGGCCAGTCAGTCCGCGCTTGATTGGGGACCGTGGCTACATGGCGAGGCAGTCCGCGCTTGATTGGGGACTGTCGCGAAGTGGCCAGTCAGTCCGCGCTTGATTGGGGACTGAGGCTTATGTGGCGAGGCAGTCCGCGCTTGATTGGGGACTGTCGCGAAGTGGCCAGTCAGTCCGCACTTGATTGGGGACCGTGGTTACATGGCGAGGCAGTCCGCACTTGATTGGGGACTGTCGCGAAGTGGCCAATTAGTCCGCGCTTGATTGGGGACCGTGGCTACATGGCGAGGCAGTCCGCGCTTGATTGGGGACTGTCGCGAAGTGGCCAGTCAGTCCGCGCTTGATTGGAGACTGAGGCTTATGTGGCGAGTCAGTCCGCGCTTGATTGGGGACTGTCACGAAGTGGCCAGTCAGTCCGCGCTTGATTGGGGACCGTGGCTACATGGCGAGGTAGTCCGCGCTTGATTGGGGACTGTCGCGAGGTGGCCAGTCAGTCCGCGCTTGATTAGGGACCGTGGCTACATGGCGAGGCAGTCCGCGCTTGATTGGGGACTGTCGCGAGGTGGCTAGTCAGTCCGCGCTTGATTGGGGACTGTCGCGAAGTGGCCAATCAGTCCGCGCTTGATTGGGGACTGAGGCTTATGTGGTGAGTCAGTCTGCGCTTGATTAGGGACTGTCGCGAAGTGGCGTTACGGGTCGCTGCGTGGCGAGTCAGTCCACGCTTGATTGGGGAGACTCGCTACTTAGCGTTGCGGGCCGTTGCCTTGATGAGACAGTTTGTTTGTTTGTTTTTTTTTTTTGGGAGTGGCCAACAATGACGTGGCTTCACCCTGACCGTTCAGTTTTGTGGGGTCCAGGGGGATGCTTATAAATAGGGCTGGAGAGAACTGAAGAGGGAATTCGTGTTTTTGAAACTGAAACTATGGAGGCGCGATTTGCGATTTAGGGTTTCTGCTATTCTACAAATTTTAGACTGGGAAACATTCAATTTCATCCTCGATCGATTGGGTGCGAGCGCTCAGCCGATTGTAATCTGCTTCACTGTCACTACGCGAACCCAGTACTTCCAGGTATGAACTCGTCGTTTCCTGTCTTTAATTTTGTACGTGGTGGCGGCGTTGTTTCGGGTTATTTGGGGTGTGGGATTGTTCACATTTTTGTGGTGTTGGTAGGAATTCTAGGGTGAGGGATTTGTTGTCGGGCTGGTTAGGGTTAAGGTAGCGGGGTATGGCAGATCTGGTGTGGGTGTCCAGCGAAGAGATCGTGGAGGTCTCTAGTTCGCTTAGTGCTGATTCGGACACTTTGCACTGGATGGAGGAGGGATTGGCTAACCTTATGGCGGAAGTTGCCCTTGACTTGGGGGAAGGCATTCCTGCAGGAGGTAGAGGAGTTGATCATGGCGACATCGCACGAGGATGATGACTCGTTCTGGGAACCTCCTGGCGAGAGTTTGACGTCGTCGGAGCTTGAAGTGCTTCGCCAAAATTGGAGCATCCCGGAGGAAGTGTTGTTGCGGCCGTTGGGCCGGGGGTGAAGTTTTGGGATCCCCCGGGTAATTTTACGTTGGTATACGAGTACCAACTGAAGTGCGGGTTGATGTTCCCGCTGCCCCCATTTGTGCAGTACACGTTAGCGTGTCTGCACGTCACCCCGGGGCAAGTTACCCCCAATATGTTGAAGCAAGAGTTCCCCAACTGTGACGAATTCAATGCGTGCTGGCACATGGGGTGGTGCGCAAAGAAGGGCAGCCGGGGCTGCGTGACGATGAAGTCACGGGGGAAGTTCAAGGTTTTGGTGGAAGATTTGCCCACCTTAACAAGTGAAACCTGGAGGCGCAGATGCTTCCTTGTTGGGGGACAGTGGCAGGAGTGGCACAGGCATCCTTTCCGGGTCCCGGGGAGCTTCCAGAGAATAGGTACTGTGCTCTTGCCTTGTGTTGTTTTGTTTTGTTTGCCTTCTCACTGCTGACAACTAGCTTTGTGCAGTGCCGCAAGAGTACAACTTGACTGAGTTGATGGAGCGGCGGATTCGCCGAGTGATATGGGCTTTCGAATGTAGGAGCTCATATCGGATATGCCGCCTTGGCATATACAGCCACTTCGGCTACGCCCGGGTTCCGGGTCTGTATTTTAGTAGTTGCACTACTTGTTGTAAGGTTGCGAGTCATTGTCTGACTTAGTTTGTTTGTTGCAGTGACGATGCCACGCGACCGGGGCTCGCGGAAGAAGGAAGGTCCTTACGACAAAGTGTCGGATGAGGACGTGTTAGATGGGATGCTGGCTGAGGCTGATCACGCCAAGCAGTATGACATCGAGCTGGAGACGGGGGAGGGAAGGGAGGTGGAGCTGGATGACGGTGATGACTTTCTGAGGCTGAACCTGGCGGATGATGACTACGCCTATGTACCTCCATTGGTGGCAGAAGCGATGGGCCTAGGTGTCCAGGATGTGGAGTTGGAGGGGGAGGATACCGGCAGAGGGTGATTACGAGGGCGAACCCGACCAGGTGCAGGAGGAGCCTGTTGTGGAGGAGGTGGCGGACAGCGAGGAATAGGTAGTCGCGGCCCGGACTCGAAAGAGGAAAGAGAGGGTTAACCCGGCTCGCGAGGGCCCGTCAAAGAGGTCGAGGAGGGATAGCCGGTCTGGCGGATCTGCAAGCTTAGCTGAGGTTGCTCAAGCCTTGGAGGGGACGGGGGAGGCTCAGCCACACTTGGCTCAAATGGCTTACGACATGCGTCACCGTGCTCGTGACATGCATGTACTAGAGGATGTGGATCCGCCGGTGGGAGTGGCTCTTGCCAAGGAGAAACTGACTCGGGTAAGTGTTTATATCCTTTTTTGTGCTTCACTGGTTTGGACTTGGGGTTTATGCATTGCTGTGACTGCAGGCGACTTTGCTGATGTAAGCCGCGACGGAACGGGTGGCCTCCCACTGGCAAGATGATTCTGAGGCGAAGAGTTGAGGGAGGCCGAGGAGCGTAATCATGGCCTTGCAGAGCAGCTAGCTGAGGCCAAGCGGAACCTTGCAGAGAAGCTGGCTCAAGCGGATCAGAATACCGCTGCCTTCCAAGCTATGTGGCGGAGCTGAAGGAAGTTGTGAGGAAGAAGGATGAGCATATAGATGTTTTGGAAGTGGCTGCTGCTAAGGCAACGTCCTTGGAAGCTGAGGTGGCCAAGTTGACGCAAGCACTTGCGGATTTGGAGGTGTCCTGGAAATCCAAGTGCGAGCGAGCTGCCATGGCGGGGCAAAGGCTGTTCCGGGAGGGTGAAGTGTACAAGCGGCAGCTGAAAAATGCCTACAACAAAGGGCAAGATGAGTTGAGCCGGCTGGGCTGCTAAGTCGGGTGGATTAATGAGGCTGCCATGCGCAAATGGTATGCAGAGAAAAATGCGACAACGGTGGCGTGGGAGCAAATGACGCTTGAGCAAAAGAAGCAAGCCGAGATCTCGCAGTCTCTGGCGAAGCAGCACGAGGCGTGGCGCGCAACGTCTGCTGGACAGAAAGGGATATCCGTTACGGGTGGCCCGCGACCTCCTACTATGGTAGCTGCATCATCTGTAAGGGCTGCTGGTCCCGAGGGGTCCATGTATGTTCAAGCAGTAGTGTCGCAAGTGGCTTTATCTACCGTTGCGGTTTGCGATCCCCGGGCTCCGGGGTTGGTGGCGCGCACGGGGGTTCAGAAGGCTCCCGTGAAGGGACGCCCCGGTCCTGAGGTGGCTCCTAGTAGTTCACTCATCCGCCCCGCCGCAGTTGTGAGGCCTTCCTTTTTGTCCCGGGACCCGTTGAAGCAGTCGACTGGGCCGAGGGTAGCGGGAACTGTGGGCCAGGCTCGTGGCCGCGGTGGCGGGTCGAAGGGGAGTTCAAACAAGTCTGGCGACTCATCCGCTGGGAGGGAGTGAGAAATGCCTGTACATTTTGATAGCTTGTATATTTTGATAGCCTGTAGGGCTTTGTTTTGGAACAATGTATGTGGCGTGGTTAGCCATTGTAACCAATTTATGCTAATTTGCCTGGGAGTCCAGGTTGATACTTTGGCGTTATGTGTAGCCTTTGTGTTTGTCTTGCTGTATACTTATTTGTTTTGTGGCCCTGTGTTGCGGGGGTAAAGTATAGCATGTGAGTGACAAAACACTTCATTGTACTGAGATGTAGCCGCTAGCGGGCAAAGTATACATAGGTGAAGCCGCTACTGGGCTATTGTATATATATATTAGTAACAATGAAGTAGGGGTGGCACTTCCGAACCGAATAACCGATAACCGAGCCGAAATAACCGGGCCGAAACCGAAAAAAACCGAGCCGAAAGAAAAACCGAACCGAAAAAAAAAAAAACCGAAAACCGAAAAAAATTCGGTTCGGTTTCGGTTCACGGTCTGGACCGAACCGAACCGGCCGAACCGAACCGAATTTTTGGTGAAACGACGTCGTTTTGAAGAGAGGTAGTTATGTAATTTCGATCCCTAAAATGCGTCTCTAAACCTTCGTCCTCCACTCCTCCTGCAGTCCTGCTTGGTAACCTTCTCGTCCTTCTGTAATTTCAGCTCGTTGCCGAGAGAGAAGAGAATTGGGGAAGATGAGGAGTGCATGGAGCTGGTTGTCGATCCTGCTATTCCTGGTTTTGTTACGGCCGGGTCAATCGATTTGGCTGACTCTACCCTCCACCGGCACCAAGTGCGTCTCCGAAGAAATCCAGAACAACGTCGTCGTTTTGGCCGATTACGTCGTTATCTCCGACGACCACTCCCACTCCCCCACCATCTCCGCCAAGGTTTGATCTGTTTCCCTCTTGTTTGGATTCCATCTCGAAATCGAGAACAAAATATATCAATCTTAGGCTTTGGCTTTCACCGGATCTTGGTTTATACTCGGATCTCTGCTTTTGTTTGTGAGAAATATTATCTGTGTGATATGATTTAGATGTTATGCTTGTTATCTTTACATGACTATGATGAGTTTGCTCAGATTATTATCGGTGTCGAAAGCTATCCAATTGCATCTGTCTAGATGCATTATGTCATCAAGACTAATCCCTTAGCCTGTATTCACTTTGTGGAAAATGCATTTCTGATTCTGATGGAACTTGTTTGATCCGCAACTTTGTCTGCAGGATCGACTCTATCTGGATTAGTGACACACTGACTGTAATTTCTATACAATCTGACCATTCCCCCATCAGTGGGGATTTGTTAATCCTAGGCATGGTTTGCCCCGAGCATTTGCTGCGTTCTGTAAGCAGAGAACCCAGCTTTGGACTTGTATCCAACTCACTTGCAATCCCAAATCAATCAGACTAATGAATGGATATACGACAAGATAAACAACGGTGTCTATAAATGTGGGTTTGCCAAGAAGCAGGAGCCTTATGATGAGGTAATATTTTCGACTGCTGTAACTAGTTTTGAATCTTGAAGGTATGTTGTTTACATTGTTTGATCTTTCTTGCCTCAGGCTGTGAAACAGTTGTATGAAGCATTGGACAGATGTGAGGAGATACTTAGCAAGCAACGATACCTTTGTGGAAACACATTGTCTGAAGCAGATATTCGCTTGTTCGTTACTCTCATAAGATTCGATGAGGTACTGATAATCCTCTCTCACTCTAGTGATTTTCTGCGTTTAAGACGAACATATATACTGTTGTAACCAATTGATTTTGGATTGATGGTCACAATCCTGGAGGCGGTTCGGTAAGTGTCAACCTTGACTGGAAAACTGGAATTGGAGCTAAGGATTGGGATTCAGTAGCGAGAAAAGAGAAGATTGAGGTCAGCTATTTGATACACATCACACGTATTATCTATCTACTAACTTTTGTTCATTTTAAGTGCTTTTATTTATGATGAGATTCCTAATTTCCATAATGAATGCACTGAGAACTACTTTGAAGATTGTTAAAATTGGAATGGTTGTCGAAATGAATTTATGCATCTGCTATTTTGCTTTCTGGTCATTAACAGTTTCAATATTAATTTATCAACTGTGAATCTCAGCCATCATTACTGATTCTGATATGGAGTCGATCAAGTGAGTCTTAACTCTAAATTTAGACTAGTGGAGTGGTGGATTGGTATTTGAGTTAATTATAGCTTTATAGAAGTCTTTAAATACCTGCGGATTTGTTATATGAAACTATGAATTGTATAATAAGTATTTCACTTTGTTTTTTTTTTTTTTTAAACAGAACTGAAAAAAAAAAAAAACCGAAAAAAACCGAACCGAACCGAACCGAACCGTTCGGTTCGGTTTTCGGTTTGGATTTTCTGAAAACCGAGAACCGAACCGAACCGAACCAAATTTTTTTTTCAGTTCAGTTTTCAGTTTTGGCCCATAACCGAACCGAATGGGCCGAATGCCACCCCTACAATGAAGTACCGGCTTTCGAGGCCAAGGTAAAAATTGGTCTAAGGTAGGTGGTAGCGAGCGTTTGTAGGACTAGGTCGCGGAGCACTCTGTCCTGCACCCCTTTGTGTCGTCCTGGGGATCATCTATGTGTTGGGTTCCGGGGGGTTGAGAGGCAGCATCTCATGGGCTCCTTTCCGCTGTTGGATGGCGTTAAGATGGCCGTGCTCCACGGCTGCTCGATCCCCTTTAATTGTTAGGGTACCGCCAGGGGTAGGAACCTTCATGAGAAGCATGTGGCCAGCTATGAAGCACTGCAACCCCCAGAGGATGTCCCGTCCTAAGATGAGATTGTATGATGAGGGACAGTCGACAATGAGGAAGCGGGCCGTAATGGAAGAGCAACAAGAAGCTGTTCCCACTGACACGGTTAGGCGATCTGAGCCTAACCGCTGTACCGTTTCGCCAGAGAAGCTGACAAGTGGGTCGTGGTTGTTGTACAGCTTAGTGCGGTCTCGCCGGAGTCCTTGGTAGCAGTTAGAAAACATGACGCTTACGGCGGCGCCTGTGTCCACTAGAGCCATGTGTCATCTGTAATGGTCCACCTGCACATTGATGATGAATGGCTCGCTATGGTGGCAATGCAGGGTATCCTCATCGTTGCGAAATGTCACTTGATCCCACGCTGATGGGGTGATCGTGACACCGCGTTGGATGTCTAGGATTTCTGAGGGTGCCGTGCATTGTCGTTTCACAGAAGGTTGGCGTGGAGGGAACCGTGGGGCTCCGCCATGCAAGGTTAGGATCTGGCCATGCACTTCAATGGAGTTGGCTCCTGTGGCGGGAGCACAGTATTGGTGGAGCTGCCCCTTCTGGATCAGATGCTCGATTGCATTGCGGAGGCCATTGCACTGCTCTGTTGTGTGGTCATTGTTGTCATGATAGGCACAGTACCTGTTGTCGGTGGCTCACCGGGGCTTTTTTGGGAACTTGCTTTTGGGATGTAGGGGGATGAGATCCTTGTGCCTGGCCCATATGTCCTCATATGTAGTGGTCAGGGTAGTGTGGACTTCATAATGAGGTGGCGGGGAGGGACGACGCTGTTGCTGTGGGGGGCTCTGGTCCCTTGACTTGTAAGGGTGGTTTCGGTTTCTCTGTCCCCCATGGCGACGGTCGGAGCCACGCCCCTGTTCTCGGGATGAGCCATGTGATTGCCCTTTCTCTTGCCCGCGGCTAAAGTGCTCATCTGGTGCCGGGGCAGTAAGAGCTAGCATGGCATGGGCGGGACGTCCGAAAGTGGCAAATTCAGCACGGGCCCACCGCACCGCCAGGTCCATCAAAGCATCATAGGATCCTGGAGGGTTATTGTTGATCTCCATCAGGAAACTGCCGGGGAGGAGGGCCTGACGAAAAGCCTGCTCCGCCACGCGAGGTTCTAAGTTGTGGCACCTTGCCGTGGCAGATTGCCATCGGGATAGCAGTTCATGGAGGTCTTCGCCCTCTTTCTGCTTGATGTGGAATAGGGCGTCTACAGTGCGGTAGATGCTGGTGTGCAGTATGAAACGGTTGAGGAAACGTTCCGAGAGTTGGTCGAAGCTGTCTATGGAATTGGGTGGCAGGTTGAGGAACCAACTGAGTGCCTCTTCCGAGAGGGTCTCTTGGAAGGCGTGGCATGCTATGGCGTCGCTGTAGCCAGAGGAGCTACAAAGCGAGAAGAATGTCTCGAGGTGGAGATGAGGGTCTCCTGTGCCTTTATACTTATCCATCTTGAAGGGCTTGGCTCCTGGAGGCCGCTTCTCCATCTGCACTCGGGGTGTGAAGGGGCTTGGGCGATGTCCGAAACCAGAGAACAAGGGTCGCTGAGCCTCGCAACTCTCGATGCCTTCAACCCGTGAAGCTAACTGCATGACAGTTTGGCTAAGTTGGAGCAGTAGGCGGGTTGGCATGTCAAGAGGTAGGTTGGGAGAGTTGGTAGTGGTGGAAGTGGAGATTGGTGAGGCGGATGGATTAGGTTGGTGTGGTAGAGGGGAGTCATTGAGGATTGATGATTGGGGGGCCGGTAGTGGAAATGTGGGGTGGGTTAGGGGATGGGACATGTACACAATCTAGCTAGGCCCTCCCAGGAGTACGGAACCAGTCTGGCCTTGGAGAGAATCCGGGGTCCCGGCAATTTATGTTATCATTGTACACGGTACGATGCTCTAACGTGGCGCGGAGTAAGAACTGCTCTTTTTCCAACTCAGCTATGCGTACCCGGTATGCTTCCGTTTCTGCCCTTTCCTTTGCCGTCTGCTCGCGGAATGCATGGAAGTCCCGCTTGAGAATTTCAAGGGCTGTGGCGGGGTCGGAATGGTTAATGGGGGCTGGGCTGCTGGTTTGGGGAAGGGATGTGTCACCGGATTGAGGTTCTGTTTGAGTGCCAGGGTCCACGGGGTCATCAATAATCACCATGGTGCCGAGTTTCGTGGCAAGTGGGAGTTCCACAAGATAGGCGCCCTCCTTCTAGCGCCAATTGTTTCTACCTGTTACGTCCCGAGCCGGGAAGAGGTCGCGGGACGGAATGAAGTAGAATTCCTGAGGGGGTTTCACTTGGTACCTGCACAAGTAACAGCGTTACGGGGTCGGGACTGGGGTGGCCTAGTCTTCGACTCTCCGATGCTTAAGTGAGCTATGTGCACTTGTATGGGTAGAGGAATGAAAGAGAGAGAGAATATGAATCTGTGTGTGTAAGAGAGTCTATATGTGTGTACCTTGAGCTTGTTTTATAGGCTAAGCTTGTGTACCTTGAGCTTGTTTCCAATGTGGGACTCTTTGCCCTCCTTTGGAGTGCCTCCTCTTTTGGGGGTGTTTTGCCGCTAGAGTGACTTTGGCAAGCGGTTTGTTACCGGCCCTTCTTTCCTTGGATGTCTGTGAAGGGCCCACCAGGGCTATCTCGACCGGGTAATTGTATCGTATTCTCAGCTTAGCCAAGTATTTTGGCTATGTACTAACAAGTATAATCACCGAAATTCCCAATTTCGGTTAATTTCCAACAAAAGAAATTATTTAGTAATAAAACATTTCAAGCACATTATTTAAAACAAATGTCCACTCACAACTTAGGCCTAAACCTGATGTCGGTCGGAGGTTTCTTCCTCTCGGGCCTCCTCAAGTCCTATTTCACAAACATAAATAAATCCTTAAATAAAACACCGACGCTTAAAAAAAATATGCATAATTAAATATGGGTTTCTCGCGCTCAACCATGCCTATCACCCTAAATCTTAACTTCACTGCCAACCACAAAGCTCCACAATTACCGACATCCTGAAAATCACCTTCCACCGTCCTAATCATAAATAATCCAATGGCCGGATTTTGACTTATTAATCCGCCAATAATACCAAACTTTAAAAATTCCAAAACCTATCCAAACTCCTCCAAAAATTCTAAAACTCATTCCATTAAACTCCTCATAAAAATCTCCACTAAAAACATTTTTTCCAGCAGTGGCCGGCGGCCAGCTCCGGCGACCTCCAATGCCCACCAAAATTTGGCAGCATCTTCCTCTCAACCTCATCTACAACATTCCTAACTAGCACAAACATTAATTCCAAGCCTAACTATGCCAATTGAACGAAAACAACAATAAAGCCCTAGAATTTCAAACACTGATTTCTTCTTACCTAGCTCAAGAGGGAGCGAATCTTTTGGAGGGGTTGCTGCACGGGAGGAGGGCTTCCTTTTGAGCCAAGGATCGCTTGCTAGGGGCTCGGTCACCTACCCAGGAAGGAAGAGGGGAGAATGGTGGTTCGAACGGGACCGGCGCGGCGGTCTGGGGCGGCCGGACAACGGCGAATGGGCAGTGACAAGCGAGATTGTCTTGTTCCTAAGCACTTGCTCCTTTCGGTCAAGAATCTGAACCGGCTCCGATTCATAGGACAGATTATTCTGCAAAGTAATCGGCTGCTCTTCAAGCACATGAGAAGGATCAGCAATATACTTGCGAAGCATGGATACATGAAACACATTATGTATCCTGGACAACTTCGGAGGCAACACTAACCGATAAGCAAGAGAGCCAACTCGCTCTATTATCTCATAAGACCCAATATACCTCGGACTAAGCTTCCTACGCTTACCAAAACGTACTACCCCTTTCCAAGGAGATAGTTTCAAGAATACCCAATCACCCACTTGAAACTCAAGGTCCTTCTTTTCAGACATCTGCATAACTCTTTTGCCTACTCTGAGCGGCCTTGAATCAATCTATGACCACCTTGATCTTCTCATTTGTGTCATGGATAATCTCAAGACCACAAAGCTCTCTTTCTCCGACTTTATTCCAACATAAGGGCGTACGACACTGTTTCCCATAAAATGCCTCAAACGGAGTCATACCAATACTCGAATGGAAGCTGTTGTTATAAGCAAACTCCATCAAAGATAGGTTCTTATCCCAACTACCCCTGAACTGCAAGGCACACGCTCTTAACATATCCTCCAAAGTTTGGATAGTCCTCTCTGATTGCCCATCAGTCTGAGGATGAAAAGCAGTGCTGAAGTGTAGTCGGGTACCTAATGCTGCCTGAAGAGCTCCCCAGAATTTAGAAACAAATCTAGGATCTCGATCTGACACTATGGATTCAGGTACGCCATGAAGTCTCACGATCTCATTCACATACAGCTCAGCTAATTTATCCAGTGTATACTTCTTTCTGACCGGCAAGAAATGAGCAGATTTAGTGAGTCTATCCATAATCACCCAAATATTGTCATGCCCTTCACAGGTACGATGTAAACTGAAAACAAAATCCATGGTGATATGATCTCACTTCCACACTGGAATCGGTAACGGCTCAAGCAACCCTGAAGGTTTCTGCCTTTCAGCTTTCACTTGGTGACAAATCAGACACCTACTCACAAAAGCTGCAATTTCCCTCTTCATGTTTGACCACCAATAATAATCCTTCAAAGTCCGATACATTTTTGTACTCCCCGGATGAGTAGCATATGCGGAACTATGAGCTTCCTCCATAATCTCATTCTTTAACTCTCCATTCCTCTTTGGAACACAAAGCCTATTTTTGAACAACAAAGTTCCATCTCTTCTTACCGAAAAATCCACAGCTGCTCCATTCAATGCTCTCTCGATCAACTGAGCTATGGAATGATCATTATACTGCGCCTCACACACTTTGTCCACCAAAACTGGCCTCACATGGAAACTAGCTACCAAGGCACCCACTTCATCCACCGCTAAATCTACTCATGTAGCTCGCAACTCACAAGGAAGTGGAACTCGAACTCAGGTGAGACAAAGATATGGTGGGATTTCGACTAAGAGAATCAGCTACCACATTAGCTTTTCCAGGGTGATACTCAATAGTGCAATCATAATCACTGATCAACTCCATCCACCTTCTTTGCCTCATATTTAACTCCCTTTGAGTGAACACATACCGAAGACTCTTGTGATCGATAAAAATCTGACACTTTGCTCCATAAAGATAGTGTCTCCACAACTTGAGTGTAAAACCTACTGCAGCAAGCTCTAAATCATGGGTGGGATAATTCCCCTCATGCGACTTCAGTTGTCTAGAAACGTAGGCAATCACTCGATCATGCTGCATAAATACCCCGCTTAGATCTCGTCTAGAAGCATCACAATAAACCACACACTCCCCACTATCATCCGGAAGTGCCAAAACAAGAGCACTAGTCAGGCGATTCTTTAATTCTTGAAAACTTTGCTCACACTGGTCTGACCATTCAAACTTGACTCCCTTCTTGGTCAATCTTGTAAGTGGAGCTGCAATCTTTGAAAAGTCTTGCACAAATCACCGATAATAACCTGCTAACCCCAAGAAACTTCGAATCTCCGTCACAGTGGCGGGTCTTTTCCAATTTGAAACTGCTTCCACCTTCTGAGGATCCACACTAACCCCTTATGCTGAAACTACATGACCCAAGAATCCCACTTTATCCAGCCAAAATTCACACTAACCCCTTATGCCCACCAAAATTTAGCATACAATTGCGCCTCTCTCAATTTCTGCAATATCATTCTTAGATGTTTGACATGCTCCTTCTCAATTCTTGAGTATACCAAAATATCATCTATGAACCTGATCACGAAGCGGTCAAGATATGGACTAAACACCCTATTCATGAGATCCATGAACGCCGTAGGTGCATTTGTAAGTCCAAAAGGCATCACCACAAACTCATAATGACCGTAGCGTGATCGAAAGATAGTCTTGGCTACATCACTCTCCCGGATCCGCAACTGATGATAACCAGATCTCAAATCAATCTTTGAGAAAACAGAAGCACCCCTCAACTGATCAAACAAATCGTCAATGCGAGGCAACATATATTTATTTTTCACTGTGACTTGATTAAGCTTCCTATAATCAATGCATAGTCTCATGGTGTCATCTTTCTTCTTAACGAACAACACCGGGGCACCCCATGGAGACATGCTAGGCCGAATAAAACCCTTGTCTACCAATTCCTACAACTGAGTCTTCAACTCTTTCAATTTTGCTGGAGCCATTCTGTAAGGTGTCTGTGAGATAGGCATAGTTTCAGGAAGTAACTCGATAGAAAAATCTATCTTCCTTACAGGAGGCAAACCAGGCAAGTCCTCGGGAAACACATTCGGGAACTCTCTTACTACAAGAAACATCCTCTACTTCCAACACTCATATACTTGTATCCACAACATGAGCTAGGAATGCCTGACAGCTTTTATTTAACAATTTCTTGGCGGCCACAGCTGATATCAGACAACTTGAAATAACATCCATTTCCCCTTGAAAAATAACCTCAAATCCATCTGGACTTCGAAGTAGCACTTCTTTTCGGAAACAATCTATCATAGCTCTATAAGTTTCCAAGAAGTCTATTCCCAATATCACATCAAACTCCACAATATTTAAAGGAATTAAATCGGCCTTGAAATCAAATCCCTCTACTAGCACTTCACATCCACTAAACACCTACTCTATTCTCATCACCTCACCAGAGGGAAAAGAAACATGCCACTCGTCTGAAAGAGACGATGATGGCACATTGGCATGCAGAGCGAATCTACTGGACATAAATGAATGTGTGGCTCCGGGATCAATTAATGTAAATGCTGGCTGACAAAAAATTAATAACGTACCAATGATGACATCTGGAGAAGTACGACCCTCCTGCTAGGTCATAGCATGAAGTCTAGCGCGAGTCATGGGATGTCCACGCTGACCACTACCCTCCTGAGAACCACCCCTGGCTGTTGAACCACCATTGGAACCTCTAGTTGAAGACTGACCGACTGGCTGAGTAGGGGCGGTCCTCTGTGCCAACAAAGGACAATCTCTCTTGAAATGATCATGACCACCACACTCAAAGCACCCAGATGACTGCTGCAGACCAAAGAAAAAAGTCTGACCACCAGACGATCCCTCCTGAGAACTACCACCAGCACTATACTGACCAGTCTGCTGCCTACCCAACTGGCTCCTGAAAGGTCTCCTGAAACGTCCTCTATTTCTACTCCGAGGACCAGAACCCGATCCCCCACTACTGCCACTACCCGCTGAAGATCCAGAAGCGGACGATGAAGCAGCCTTCTTAGATGGACCCTGACTGGGACCACTGAAATCTCGAGGCCGAGCACTATAAGTCCCCCTGGTCTCAATGGCCATGGCTGCAGTAACCGCATCTAGAAAGGTCAGGTAAATAACATCGATCATCTTATCTGTGTACACTTCGCCAAGTGCTCCAATGAACATGTCAATCCTAGTCCTCTCATCAGGAACCAAATAGGGCACATGGTAGCTCAAAATAGTGAACCTCTGCTCAAACTCGATGACTCCCTCATCGTTTGTCTTCTTCATGTTCAGAAAATCCGACTGGATCCTGATACGATGAGCATGACTGAAATACTGACCCAACAAGAGCGTCTTAAACTGCTCCCTTTTCATGTCTTGTGCACCACCATCATTTCTGCTAGCGAGAGTCCACCAATGATGCGCTGAGTCATCCAAAAAAGTCACTGTAATCTTCACTTTCTTTTCTTCCGGCAGGTCAGTGCTCTCAAAAGCTTTTCCCTTCTTATCTACCCAAGTGTATGCATCAAGGGGTCCCTTGGCACCCTTAAACTCGATTGCCCCAACATCGAAGACATCCTTCTTCTTCACAGACCGAGGGTGCTGAACCCTATCTAAAATATCTCTCAGCATATTCCCAATGGAATCAACTAATCCTCTAACTTCATCACCCTCATTGGCATTGGTCAAGGTAGCTACACGGGGTCGGTGTCTAGGAGGCATAGTACTTGAGGAAGAGACATATTAAGTAGTCTGTACACAAGACTAACAGAACTATCACACATACCCAATAACACATAGCATCCAAAGCATAAAATGCTAGTTAATCCACCGCGGTCGGACCACCACTCTATAGGAACTACGTGCTTCTTAGGCAAATATGATAGTACTAAGGTGGTAGGAAATGAAACCTAAAGCTCTGATACCAACTGTCAAAACCCACCCTGAATTTCACCCTGAAACCCGAGGTAAGTCTTACGGGGACCACCTCCAAGGAAAATTTACCGAAGAACTCGGCAAACCTCCCTTACAGATGGACAACCCTAACCCGGAAAAATTATAGAACCACCCTCTTAACCAAAATATAAATTCTTCAGCTCAACCCAAATAACCGAATAAGATAATACACAATATTTTTCCGAATGTATTCAGAGCTACTACAAGAAAGACAACGAAAACTGATAAAATCCTAGTATATTAAACAGATAACCTACTGGTGAAAGGTAGTGGAAAGATGGGCGACTATGCCTCGTCGTCTCCTTCTAGACCCCACCTGAACGGTGCAGACTGGGCAATTAAAAATGAAGAACCCAGGGGAAAATATTCAAATATGTCAGAGTGAGTGGACAAAACATTAATATTTCCCCAAGAAAACTTTATAAAATGGCCTCTCATGCTAGAATTTTATATATCAGTATGTATTTACACTCGTCTATTCCTTGTATGTTATCTATGAATAAGCTCGAAAAATAGATAGTCATAAAAGGCTACGACGCTGGCGTCTAACGCTCACGTCACCCCATAATGACATTTTTTCTTATTATGGAGGAAACACACGAGTGGATATATATGCATGATGATTCCTTGTACGAATTCTATGAATGAATTCGAAGAATAGAAAGTCATACAAGGCTACGACACTGACGTCTAACGCTCACGTCACCCCGTAATGGAATTGTACCTCATTATGGGGGAAAATCACGTATAGCTAGCTAGCATTTATTTATATATATACTATTCTCATTAATCTCTATATATGAGTATAATCACCGAAATTCCCAATTTCGATTACTTTCCAACAAAAGAAATTATTCAACAATAAAAGATTTCAAGCACATTATTTAAAACAAAGGTCCACTCACAACTTGGGCCTAAGCCTGATGTCGGTCGGAGGTTTCTTCCGCTCGGGCCTCCTCAAGTATTGTTCATAAATAAATCCTTAAATAAAACACCGACGCTTAAATAAAATAGACATAATTAAATATGGGTTTCTCGCGCTCAACCATGCCTATCGCCCTAAATCATAACTTCACTTCCAACCATAAAGCTCCACAATTACCGACATCCAGAAAATCACCTTCCACCGTCCTAATCATAAATAATCCAATGGCCGGATTTTGACTTATTAATTCGCCAAAAATACCAAACTTTAAAAATTCCAAAACCTATCCAAAACTCCTCCAAAAATTCTAAAACCCATTCCATTAAACTCCTCATAAAAATCTCCACTAAAAACATTTTTTCCAGCGGCGGCCAGCTCCGGGGACCTCCAATGCCCACCAAAATTTGGTAGCATCTTCCTCTCAACCTCCTCTACAACATTCGTAACTAGCACAAACATCAATTCCAAGCCTAACTATGCCAATCGAACGAAAACAAAGACTCTAAAAGTTGACTTTTTCTTCCGTTTGGAATTTACGAAAACTGTAATACCCTAGATTTTCATTTTCTTTTCCTTGTATTATTCTCATATTTAATGAAGAATTATTTATGGAAATTCTTTAGTTTGTGCGAAGTTGAAGTTTCAGAAGTAATTTTTAAGGTACTTTGACTTTTAAGAGGCCCAAAAGTTGACTTTATTTTTCATAAGTTATCTTCAAAAACTTCCTTCATGAAAGTTGTAGAGGTTGTCGATACGAGTTCGTAGACATGTAGCACACCTGAAACGGAGGTAGTATGAGAAAATTATGATCATAGGAAGTTAGTTTTCGGGTTTGGAAACAGTATAAGTAGAAAAATGTGGGGGAATTATTTTTGGAAACCTAATTTCAGTCTCACTTTCTCTCTCCTCCCTCTCCCGAAGTCCTCCCATTCTCCTTTCTTCTCCGGCTTGGTTCTCCGCCGTCTGACCACCAAACTGGTCGCCACCGGTCCCGTTCGGTCGCACAGACCTCCTCTCCATTTCTGGAGCAGTCTTGCCCGCCGTCGCACCGCCTGGAAGCCGCCACGAGCGGCGGAGCTGCTAAGGTATCGCCGGAAAACCGGCGATTTCGGCAGCGTTTCAGGTGAGTCTTGCTCCTCTCCTTTCTCTAGTGATGTTTATACGTCTTTGGTGACCTAAAAATCAAGTTTGGGTGCCGGTTTTGCAGATTTTGTTTTTGATTTCATTTTGGAGTTTCGGGACATTTTCCGGCCGATCCCGGCCGAACCAGTCAAAACCTCAGGTATTAAAGTTGTTCACCATGCTTCAATCTACAAGTTTCATGTTATGAGTTTCTTCTAATTCGGAAGTTTTGAGGTGATACGTGGGGCTCACTCACCGCCGCTTGTGGCGGCACGTTCAGCTGAGTTGTGGCCTTGGTTTCCTGTGGTTAGCTAGCCCTTGCTGCTGTGATCATGTTGAGAGGTAGTTTGGCTAAGTTTTGAGCAAGGTTTGCATGTTAGGACTTAGGTTTATTTGTTTTGGCTTGGTTGAGTTTGAGTTTAGGTTTTGAAGATTTGAGGCAGCTCAATTGTGTCGTTGAGTTCAATGACTTTGGGAAGTTGTCCTCCCTTGAGCTAAGGGTTAGTTTAAGGGTATTGTATTATCCTTTAGTACATTGGTTTCTAAGGTTTTTAATTGTGTGATTTTAGGTCATTTGTGATTTTGTGTTTGGCTTGCCTTCATTGTGTTGGGGCTTCGAAGCGGGATTTCTAGGTGAGTAAATCTCACCAAGGTTCATTTTAGGACCAAATCTTATTATGATCATTTGTTGATGAAATTAATACTATGCTATTATTTGTTTTAAAAATATATGAGCTTGATCGCCAACAGCTCATAGGTAAGATAAAACAAGCTTTCTTATATGTTTATTTGAGGTTATTGTCATCATAATTTTATTGATTATTGATAAGTTATTCTTGTGGAATAATATATATTGTTCATATAATTATATCTTTGTGAAAGATATAATCATATGATGTGATATTGTGATTGTTGGATAAATAGCCAAACTGGGTTCCAAGCCTTTAATCGGGTGATTGGTTACAGTTAAGATGCTATTTATTATTTTGTGTTTTGATATTAGACAGTCAAACCGGGTTCTAAGCCTTTGGCCGGGCGATTGGTTACGGTTAGGAATAGAGCTCTAGTCAGTCTGTCAGTGTAGGTCATGGGAGATACTTTATGGTATCTGGGACCCATGAGTACACAATTTGTTGTTGTAGGTCATGAGGGGTATTTATTAAATATCTGAGACTCATGGGTACATTTCTTTGGTAATGTGTTGGAATTGTGGTTTTTAATTATTGATCAAATCTCTCTTGTGGAATGTTGGATGTGATGATGTTGTGTTATGTTTAAGTTTACTCATACGGGCTTTTTAGCTTACCAGGTTTGTTATTTACAATCCCGGTGCACCAATTATTGGTGTAGGGGTTAGACCTGCAGGTGAGGATCAGCAGGGTTGAGGTGGAGGCTTAGTTGCAGGGTTCTTTTTGGCTTTTGCTGTACTCTGTATAGTTTTGTTATTCGGGTAAAAAAATATTAAACTCATGAGGTTGTTCTCATGTTCTTGTATTGCAAGTTTATGTAAATAAGGAAGTATAATATTTAACTCAAGATTGCGCGTCAACCGCATTATCTTCTGCGTAACGCTCAAGTGGAAGCATAGAATTGCTCGAATCCAATAAAACTTCGACAACCACTTATAGTCTCGACCTATCAATTTCACCACTTCAATACTCCAAACAGAAGCTACAATCGTGGAATATACTACCTTAATATCAACACTTCACTCATCCTCTTAGGAATTATCTACATCAGCTAACAACAGTAGCTAAAGCAAAAATAATAATTATTTCAAGATCAATAACTCTAATTACACCGCTTAAACTATCCTTGTGTATCATCATACACATTACCAATCCAAATTTATCCTGACACTCTTCTCCTAACAATCACTCAACTCGATACCACGATTTCCTAACCAACCGCACTTCGAATTTATATCTTCAACCTTGCTTACACCAATGATTAAGGATATCAAGATCGAGATTACTTCTAGACGATAAAGATTCGTCAGTAATCTCCTGCCACAACCAAAAGACTTAAGAGCTGAAATGAATCGTTTCCAAACACTATTTTGTCCAAGACTATCTTATATCAATCAACCCAAAACAATATCGCTTAAAATAAATAATAGAACTCTACAAATCCAGGTCACTTCCCCAACTCATAACTGAACTCAAAAGCTCCCAATTCACTTACTTTCCCATTACTCGGAAAATAACTAAGATACTCTTTGAAGTCAGCATACAGAGGCATAGTCATGGAAATATAGACATTTATGGCACACTACTGTCCATAAATAAGATAAGAACAACTACTTCACATACTTAATAAACACATAGCATCTTATGCATATAATGCTGATGGATCCGCCGCGGTCGAACCATCACTCTATAGACACTAAGTATCACCAAATATATGAGGTAGTGATAGGAATCGGATAACCTAATGCTCTGATACCAACTGACAGGACCCACCCCGAATTTCACCCTGAAATCCAAGGTAAATCCTGCGGGGTCCACTTTCAAGGAAAATTTACCGAAAATTCGGCATAACCTTCCTTAAAAATGAACGACCCTTACCTGAAAAATCCAATTTAACACTTCTATAACCAAACATACATCTTCAACACCTGGAGCCTTCCTGCTCCCCAAGTTCAACACATCTCCCAATATAATAATTCATCACTTAAACTAATCCTACAACCCAAAAGATAACCAAAATGTAAATACTTTCACTAATTTCCAATATGCCATAAATTTGTTGCATGCAAATGTTAACCAAAATCTTTCATAAAGAAAATCCCAAGGAGACGGACTATCCCCGCTAGTCAAATTAATGACAAAGATAAATAATAACCTTCATAGAAGAAGGTACCAAAACAAGGGACTAGCCTCGCTAGTCAAATCAACAACGATAAATAAGAAACAGCTTTAGCCATACAAGTGAGCCTCCCAGACTCGGTTGCCTCCCAGGCAATAGTACTCCCATACTCCCTACACCTTCATGTTATGATAACAGAGAGGAGTAGGGCTTGCGTGATGTCGTCGACTACATCACATCACCCGAAGGCGGAAAGGGCTTGCGTAACCCCACTTCAAACGTGGGAGTTACATCGCCTCGAAAGGCGGAACGACATGCTATACAAGTGAGTCTCCCAGACTCGGTTGCCTCCCAGGCAATAATACTCCCATACTCCCTACACCTTCATGTTATGATAACAGAGAGGAGTAGGGCTTGCGTGATGTCGTCGACTACATCACATCACCCGAAGGCGGAAAGGGCTTGCGTAACCCCACTTCAAACGTGGGAGTTACATCGCCTCGAAAGGCGGAAAGACATGCTATCATGAATAATATCGATCCAACAAGTATGACATAAATAAAGAAACATAATCCATGTGAGTTTCCACGAAACTCATAATTAAAGCATAAGTACGATTCCCAACCGTACTCAAAGAATTCAAAGAGTAAAGAAACTAATTAAATTCAACGACGTGTCCCACACGTTAAAATGCTCAATGAAATAAATAACTTCAATGATTATCATCTTTCCAAAAACCAAATAATATGCAGTTCAGTATAATACCTCAAATCCAGAAATCATAAAGAAAATCTTAAAATCGAAAATGAGATAGGATCTCATTCTCAAACCAAACAACAACGCAGTTTTACTGCGTTTGAAACCTAAATTTATTTTGTTAATTTGTGGCTGCACCCAAAACTTGATCGAGCTGCCTACGTACCCTTTTTAAAGGGATCAAGCCACTCGTAGTTCATCATTTTATACTAATTCTCCACCTTCAACAACAACTGTATCGAATCTAGAATTTGTATGGGTGTAAGTCCTCAAATTGATAAGGACACCCAAGTTCTCAATCCCACACTTCCGCTCACTTTCTCCAATAGTTTCCTAATTACATACCATGCTCGCTCATATTAAGATTCATCGTCACATTCCAATTCACCTTTAGGCTTGCTCATATCAACACTTCAATTACTAACCTATCTCTGATTTTTTTTCTATGGACACCCAATCTTGTATTACATTTCTCCCATAATTGTATCCAAACTCAATCCACCGACTCACAATTTCTCCAACACCATTCCAATATCAATTATCAAATACATTGTCAACACACCACTTCTCCAATTTGGAAATCAAGTAACATGCCACAGCAATATAATTATGTTTTAATGCTCCTGCCAAACTCACCAAAGCTCATAAACATCTGCACCCTTTAACAACACAGTCCAATCTTCCGATCATCCTTCTCCAACTCCTTAACTCTCTGTAATTCAAGCCTTATTAATGCAATAGCAAGAACCAAATCAATAATAAACTGAGAAAGCCAACACCACCACCACACACGGTGGTAGACGACTGGCCAAAATCCCAAAACTCTAGTTCTTCATCTCTCAACAAAATACGAATTCAAGCAACACCATAACATATTTATGTTCTAATGCTACTGCCAAGCTTAACCAAACCTAGAAAATAGTCAGAACACCTTCACTGCTGCCGCCGTGCACGGCAGCACACACGGCGCTCTTCCTCTGCCAAAAAACCAATTTCTCCCAAACACTACCAAACTCAATTTCAAGTACATACAGAGGTAGAGCTCGAAAAATGGACAAAGTTTCATACCTTGATCGAAACCAGTCGCCGCCAGAAAACGAAGAACACGACCGGAAAACTTAGAAACTCCTCCTCTTAGATTCTCCCTCACCTGACCTCGTCTAGGCAAGCTGAAGATACAGGAACGTCGAGGATGAGGAGATGAAGTTATCCATACCAGTGAGAGGCGTCGACGGTGCCGGAATCGGAGACTCGCCGGCAACCCAGCCTCTCCTTCTCCACTTCGAATCTCTCACTCCAGACTTCTTATCTGAAAATTAAGGGCTTGGGCATGACCAAGAGAACGAGAGGAAGCTGCCGCTACCATTCTTTCTCCTCGCCGTCGCCGGAAAACGGAGAACCAGTCGGGTTGACCCGTCCACTCCATTCGGGTCGAGAATGACCCGTCTGGGTCTGAATTCTTTCCTTCTTCCCCTCTCCCGAACCTTCCTTTCCTCTTTATAATCTCCTCCTTTCTCCACCAGATTCTCGACCCTTCTTTTTTTTTTTTTTTCAAAAGTTTCTCTTTTATTTATATATATATATATCATTTACCGAGATAGTAACTTCCCGTTTTTAGACCATAACTTCTTCATACGAACTTCGTTTTAAGCATGCCGCGTGTCCACAAACCCCGTTTAACATCCTCTACGACTTTCATGAAGGAAGTTTTCCCGAATTCCAAACGGAAGAGAAAGTCAACTTTGGAGTCTTAAATAGTAAACGGTTACTTAAAACGGTAAAATGTCAAAGTAACCCAATAGTAAATAATTGCAAATTGACTTAAGAACCGGGATGTAACATCTCAACTTTTGGAGTGATTTCTAAATTGACCAATACTTGTGTGAAAATTTTACTCATGTTAATCCCACAACATTTATGTGTTATCTGATATTGAATTTTATTGAATTGACAACTTGTGTGAAAATTTTACATAATTATGTTAATTTGACAACATTTATGTGTTGAATTTTTATGAATTGACAACTTGTGTGAAAATTTACTTAATTATGTTAATAAGACAATATTTATGTGTTGGCTGATACTGGAATTTAATAATTTCTGACTTTGAAGGTAAACCCTAGCCTTTTAACTTAGGTGGATTCCCTCCAAAACCATTTGATTTTGCAGACAAATTTTTTTGTTAATAAGACAACATTTATGTGTTGGTTGATATTGGAATAATATAATTTCTGACTTTGGAGGTAAACGAAACCTTAGCCTTAATTTTAACTTAGGTGGATTCTCTCCAAACTAGGGGTGGACTCGGTCCCAACGGTTCGGTTTTTAGGCACTAACAGAAAACCGAAACCGAAGCTTCGGTTTTCTATTTTCTAGAACCGAAACCGATAAAAATATATAAAAGACCACACTCATTGGTTAACCTAACATCGGTTCGGTTTCGGTTACAAAACCTATTATTCGTAATATTTTTTACACTTAACCAAATAACATAAAAAATAAAAATATTGAAGTTGTAAACTATCAACACTTCAAATAAATTAATCTAATGAGTTCAAATATGTAATCCAAAATGAAAAAGGAAGCTAAAATTTATACATAATTCATTTGAAGCCCCCGACATTCATATATAACAAAAGATAAAACTACATGTGAATGATTTCGGTTAGACTTAAACACTTAAAGACATAATCATGTGTGTGAAAGCCTACTATTTGTAACCCATAACCGATAAGAACATGACACGTAATGTAGAATTAAGTATTAATAATTAAAATATGTAGAATGAATATATGTCAGTTCGGTTCGGTTTAATCGGTTTTTAGGATGCACGAAATCACAAACTGACACCGCACTATTCGGTTTGTGTGGTTTCCATAACCGATTGCCTCGATTTCATTCGGTTTCGGTTACTCGGTGTCGGTTCGGTACGGTTTTAACCGGTTTCGGTTTTTTCGGTCCCTAAAAGTCCACCCCTACTCCAAACCATTTCATTTTGCAAAATATTTTTTTTGTTAATAAGAAAATATTTATGTGTTGTATTATAGTTACTTTTTAGTTTCTAAAATACCTTGGGAGGGAATATAGACCCTCAACAATTGAGTTTGGTTCCCCCCAACATTTGATTTTATAGCTAGACAAATATGTTAGTGTGTTAGGGCAACAAATATGTGTAAGGAAAAGAGGCGCGATTCTTGAAAAAAAAAAAAAGGCACACTCTTTGACTCTCACTAGTCTCTCATTCTCAGCCTCCATTGAAAAAAAACTTTATTTCACAATTCACTCTCTCAGCACCGATCGAACCTCTCAGCCCCCAACACTTTCATTCTCATTCTTCTCTCAGCCTCCATCGATCGAGCTCCTCTCTCATTATCATCTCCAAAACACTCATCTGTCTCATCCTCACTGTTCTCATCTCATCCTCCATCACTGTTCTCGTTTCCCCTTCTTTTAACAGCACGCTATCTCCTTCTTCTCACGGTAAGCTTAGGGTTTCGACTGGTTTCTTGATTCAATCGATTTTAGGGTTTTCTTCTATTTGGGGATTTAGGGCTTTAGGGGTTGATTGAAATCGGTTGGGAATAGATTTTGGGTTTTTCTTCTTTCGATTTAAACTCAGTTTAGGATTTTAGGTTCTTCTATTTGGGATTTTGCAATTGAAATTTTATTCTTGTCACATACTGATACGATCAGAACTTCTTTGTTGTATAGATGCGATATGAGCTGGAAAACTTGCTTATTCATTACCTGAGGTTAGTAATTGTTCATTTCTCTAATGTTAACAGCTTTAAATTATTGTGTTGAAAAGCTTCTTACTGAAAATTTGCTTATTGAAATTGTTGGTAATCCTATAAAGCTAGGAAGGCTCAGTGTTGTGTTACAAAAGGATTTGTTGGGAAGGCTCATTGCCCGTGGTGCAGTGGAAAAGGCCAAAGGCTTGATTGTGTGAATTTTTGATGAGTCTTCGAAATGACCATAAAGTTTATGGATTGTTTGTCTAAAGTTTGTATATGCATGCATGCCTTGTTTGTGTTTTATCTTTGCTGTGATAGATTATTGTATTCGTATAATGTATTGTTGGAGCTTGGATTGATGTAATGCTTGCAACTGTATGTGAAACTATGAATGAACTGTTATATATATGTGCATGTGTATAAATGGCTATAGTGTATGTACGTACTTGTTTCTACCTGTTACGTCCCGAGTCGGGAAGAGGTCGCGGGGCGGAACGAAGTAGAATTCTTGAGGGGCTTCCACTCGGTACCTGCACAAATGACAGCGTCACTGGGTCGGGACTGGGGTGGCCCAGTCTTCGACTCTCCGATGCTTAAGTGAGCTATGTGCACTTGTACGGGTAGAGGAATGAAAGTAAGAGAGAGTATATATATCTGAGTATGTGAATGTATAGATGTGTGTACCTTGAGCTTGTTTTATAGGCTAAGCTTGTGTGCCTTGAGCTTGTTTCCAATGTGGGACTCTTTGCCCTCCTTTGGAGTGTCTTCTCTTTTGGGGGTGTTTTTCCGCTAGAGTGACTTTGGCAAGCGGTTTGTTACCGGCCCTTCCTTCCTTGGATGTTTGGAAAGGGCCCACCAGGGCTATCTCGACCGGGTAATTGTACCGTATTCTCGGGTTAGGCAAGTATTTTGGCTATGTACTAACAAGTCCCCAAGTCCCCAGTCCGAGAGAGTTCTTGGGTGGGGAGTTATTCTAGAGATGCCGAGGATAGGTTTTACCCAGGAGTAAGAGGCATGGTGCCGAGTCCCTAATTCCCCACGCGAGAGTCGCGAGGTGACGGGGGTGATGTTCCGGAAACCTGTTGGCAAGAAGACAAGTTTAATGTTGCTCTAACGAGTCAGTCCGCGCTTGGTTGGGGACTGTCACGAGGTGGCCAGTCAGTCCGCGCTTGATTGGGGACCGTGGCTATATAGCGAGGCAGTCCGTGCTTGATTGGGGACTGTTGCGAAGTGGCCAGTCAGTCCACGCTTGATTGGGGACCGTGGCTATATGGCGAGGCAGTCCGCGCTTGATTGGGGACTATCACAAAGTGGCCAGTCAGTCCGCACTTGATTGGGGACTGAGGCTACGTGGCGAGGCAGTCCGCGCTTGATTGGGGACTGTCACGAAGTGGCTAGTCAGTCCGCGCTTGATTGGGGACCGTGGCTGTATGGCGAGGTAGTCCGCTCTTGATTGGGGACTGTCGCGAAGTGGCCAGTCAGTCCGCGCTTGATTGGGGTCTGAGGCTATATGGCAAGGCAATCCGCGCTTGATTGGGGACTGTCACGGAGTGGCCAGTCAGTCCGCGCTTGATTGGGGACTAAGGCTATGTGGCGAGGCAGTCCGCGCATGATTAGGGACTGTCGCGAAGTGGCCAGTCAGTCCGCGCTTGATTGGGGACTGAGGCTATATGGCGAGGCAGTCCGCGCTTGATTGGGGACTGTCGCGAAGTGGCCAATCAGTTCGCGCTTGATTGGGGACTGAGGCTATATGGCGAGTCAGTCCGCGCTTGATTAGGGACTGTCGCGAAGTGGCGTTGCGGGCCACTGCGTGGCGATTCAGTCCACGCTTGATTGGGGAGACTCGTTACTGAGCGTTGCGGGTCGTTTCTTTAACGAGGCAGTCCACTTTTTTTTTTGGGAGCGAGGCAGTCCGCGCTTGTTTGGGGACTATCGCGAAGTGGCGTTGCGGGCCGCTGCGTGGCGAGTTAGTTCACGCTTGATTGGGGAGACTCGCTACTGAGCGTTGCAGGCCTTTGCTTTGACGAGGCAGTCCGCGCTTGATTGGGGACTGTCGCGAGGTGGCGTTGCGGGCCGCTGCGTGGCGAGTCAGTCCACGCTTGATTGGGGAGACTCGCTACTGAGCGTTGCGGGCCGTTGCCTTGATCTCTGAGAGGGGATCATCCAGATGTAAGGGCTTCATTGCTACTACGCGGATCCACTGTTTCACGGTATGAATTGGTGGCGTTCTTTGTCTTTGGATTTATCGGGGGGGGGGGGGAATGAAACGGTTCATATGTCTGTGATGTTGGTAGGAAGCCTAGAGTAAGAGTTTTTTTGTCGGGCTGCCTAGGGTTAAGGGGTGGCCAGGGGAACCACGTTAGCTGCATGGTGGGCCGCTATGGGGCGAATAGGTGGTGCTGTGTGGAAATGAAGTGTTGCATGTTTACATGGCAAAGCACTTCATGGCATTTAGAGTGAGCCGCTAATGGGCGAAGTGTACATTGTTGGTGCCGCTACTAGGCTAAAATACATAATGTAATTAACTGGGATAGAGATGGAGGTGGCGAGCGTTCCAGGGGCGGGGTAGCACGCGACCATCACAATCTCGGAGATAGAATGTGGCGGGTCCCGGAGCGTCAACTATCTCGAGTGGGCCTTCCTACTTCGCCTTGAGACCAGTAGGGTGGGGAATGACCTCTTTCATGACCCAGTCGCCTATCTTCAGGGGGCGAGATACGACTTTTTTGTTGTAGTATCGGGCTATTTTCTGTTTGTTGTTGATGACTCTGAGGTATGCCTTGTCTCGGCGTTCCTCTAAGAGGTCCATATTGAGTCGTAGCCCTGTCGCATTTGTCTCAGGGTCGTAAGTTGTGATTCGCTCACTTGGGACTTCCATTTCCACTGGCACTACCGCTTCGGTGCCGTAAGCCAAGAGGTATGGGGACTCTCCCGTGGCCGTTGTGGGGGTGGTGCGGAGTGTCCAGAAGACGTCCGGGAGCTTTGCTGCCCACAAACCCTTGGCCTCATCCAAGCGTTTCTTCAGGTTTTGCTTGATGAGCTTGTTGATAGCTTCTGCCTGGCCATTTGTTTGGAGATGTGCTGGGGAGGTGTAAAAGATTGTTGTGCCTTGATCGGACAAGAATCCCCGGAATGTGTCATTGTCGAACTGGGTGCCATTGTCAGTAATGATGGTTTGGGGTACTCTAAAACGACAGTACAGGTTTCGCCAAAGAAAGTTGATTACTTTTTCAGTGGTGATTGTTGCGAGGGGCTCTGCCTCAATCCATTTTGTATTGTAATCCAAAATGACAATGGCGTACTTGAACTGTTCCGGGGCTATGGGGAGTTGGCCGATGAAATTGAGTCCCCATTGGCTGAAAGGGACCGGCGAGATGATGATAGAGAGGGGTACCAGGGGATGATGTGCAAAATCTGTAAATTTGTGGCATTGGAGGCATGTTTGAACGACCGCTTTAACATCACGCTCTAGGGTTGGCAAATAATACCCCGCGTGAAGCGTTTTGAACATGAGGTTCCGGGCTCCTGCATGGTTCCCACAAATGCCACTGTGGAGCGATTTCAGCACTTTGTGCCCTTCTGCTGTGGGTAGGCACCGCAGTAGGGGACATGATTGGCCTCGGCGGTACAGCTTTCCACCTCTGAGTAAGTAAAGGGAGGCTTTGCGGCGTAGCCGCTGTGCTTCATACTTGTCTTGGGGCAGGGTGCCGTCCGAGAGAAAGGCAATGAATGGGTCCATCCATGAGGGCTGCTCCCTGGGCTCAAGGGCAAAAATTTTTAATAGGCTCTTGAGATACTTGGCTTATCCAGTGTTCGATGTGGACATCCGAGGGTGTGGACTCGAGAGGAGCCGTGGAGAGTCTTGCGAGGGCGTCAGCTTTGGAGTTCTTAGCTCGCGGGATTTGGGTGAGTTTGTATGAGGTGAAGCTTTGCAGAAGTGCCCCCGTAAGACTTTTATAGGATCCTAAGTTATGCTGGTTAGCTTTGAAGTCCCCTGCCACCTGACTGACAACAAGTTGGGAATCACTGAAAATGTGGAGGTGGCGGGCTCCGAGCTCTCGGCAAAGTTGAATGCCTGCGATAAGAGCTTCATACTCAGCAATGTTGTTGGAGGCTTTGAATTCAAACCGGAGGGCATATTCATACGAGTGGCCCTCGGGGTCCGTGATGATGATTCCCGCTCCGCTGAGTTTGCTGTTGGAGGATCCATCCACCTGGAGTTCCCAGATGGCATCCCCGGCGGGGATGTCTGGGTGGGGACTGCTATCAGCCAATGGGATGAACTCAGCAATGAAGTCTGCAGCTGCCTGCCCTTTGATGACCACTCGCGGCTTGTAGTGCAAGTCAAACTCTCCCAACTCAACTGCTCATTTGACCATGCGGCCTGAGGTTTCAGGTTTCTGCAATATTTGCCGTAGAGGTTGGTTGGTGAGTACATGGATTGTGTGGGCTTGGAAATACGGTCTGAGTTTCCTGGCGGCAGTGATGAGGGCGAGAGTAAGTTTTTCTATGTCTGGATAGCGAGTCTCTGGATCCGCGAATCCTTTGCCACAATAGTACACTGGGAGTTCCTGATCGTGGTCATGGCGTGTGAGCACTGCACTAACGGCCGTGGCGGAAACAGCCAAGTATAAATAAAGCACTTCTCCGGGAATTGGCTTGGAGAGGAGAGCGACAGTGGCGAGGTATGTCCTTATGCTGTTGAAGGCTTCGTCATGTTCCGGGCACCAAGTGATTTCTTTTTTATGCTGTGCCTTGAGCAGTTGAAAGAAGGGGTTGCACCTGTCTGTAAGGCAGAAATAAAGCATGCTAGGGCAACTAGGCGTCTGATAAGGCACTGGACCTCGCTCCGGGACGTCGGAGCAGTCATGTCTAGGATGGCTTGGACTTTTTCTGGGTTGGCCTCAATGCCTCTTTCACTGACCATGAAGCCAAGGAATTTACCACCTCCAACAGCAATGATGCATTTCTGAGGGTTGAGACGCATCCCGTGTTCAAGGAGCTTAGTGAATACTCTGTCAAGGTTGGCAATGTGGTCATCTTCTGTCTTGCTCTTGACCAACATGTCGTCGACATACACTTCCATAATCTCACCAATTTCATCTTCAAACATGGCGTTAACGAGCCGTTGATAAGTTGCCCCCACATTCTTGAGGCCAAAGGGCATGACCTCGTAACAGTACAATCATTTATCGGTGACAAAGGTTGTGTGGGCTTGGTCGGCGGGGTGCATTTTGATTTGGTTGTAGCCTGAGTATGCGTCAAGGAAGCTGAGTGTTTTGAAGCCAGCTGTGGAATCAACCAGTTGGTCGACTCGTGGCAAGGGGAAGCTGTCCATAGGGCAGGCCTTGTTAAGGTTCGTGTAGTCAACACATATGCGCCACTTGCCGTTAGGCTTGGGGACCATGACGACGTTGGAGACCCATGTCGGGTAGGAAACTTCCCGGATGAATTTGATTTTCTTGAGCCGTTGAACCTCGGCTTGGATAGCTCGATACTTGTTTGGGTGGAAGGTGCGTCTCTTTTGTTTGACAGGGGGTGGTCTTTGATGATGTTGAGTTTGTGGGTGATGATGTCAAGGGAGATCCCCGGCATGTCGGCGTAGGACCAAGCGAAGACTGCTTGTTTTTCTTGGAGGAAAGTAATGAGCTTGTGGCGAAGTTCCGGGCTGAGACTTGAGCCAATGCGGACTTTCCTTTCCGGGGCAGTGGGGGACAGGGATATCCATTCCGTGTCTTCAGTTGGATTAGGCCGCAGGGCCCTCTTTTTTCCTGTCCCCTCTGGGTCATCTATGGGTTCCGAGGGGCTGAGAGGCAGCATCTCATAGGCGTTGCGCCCCTGTTGGATGGCTTTAAGATGGCAGTGCTCAATGGCTGCTCGGTCCCCTTGAACTGTCAAGATGACACCTGGGGTAGGAACTTTCATGAGGAACATGTGGCCGGCTACGAAGCATTGCAGTCCCCACAAGATGTCCCGGCCTAAGATAAGGTTATAGGACGAGGGACAGTCGACTATGAGGAAGCGAGCTGTAATGGAGGAGCGGCAAGGAGTAGTTCCTACCGCCACGGTTAGGCGGTCTGAGCCTAGCGGTTGTACTATGTCACCAGAGAAACTGACCAAGGGGTCGTGGTTGTTATACAGTTTGGCGCAGTCCCGCCAAAGTCCCTTGTAATAATCAGAGAACATGACACTTACAGCGGCCCCGGTATCCAGTAAGGCTATGTGGCACCTGTAATGATCCACCTGCACATTGATTATGAAAGGCTCACAGTGGTGGCGATGTGTGGTATCCTCATCTCTGCGGAATGTCACTTGATCCCACGCTGATGGGGTGATCGTGACACCGCGTTGGATGTTAAGGATGTCTGAGGGTGCCGTGTATTTCCGTGTTATAGAAGACTAGCGTTGGGGGAACCGTGGAGCTCCGCCATGCAGGGTTAGGATTTGGCCATGAGCACAATATTGGTGGAGTTTCCCACTCAGGACTATGGCGTCGCTGTGGCTAGTGGAACTGTATTGCGAGGAGAGCATGTCAGAGTGGAGATAGGGGTCCCTCGTGCCTTTACACTTCTCCGTCTTCAGTGATTTGGTGGAAATGGGGATGAGTTAGGGAGATGGATTAGGTTGATGTGGCAGGGGGAGTCATTGAGGATTGGAGATGGCTGGGGGGCCGGGAGTGGAAATGAGGGATGGGCAAGGAGATGGGATATGTATACGATTTGGTTAGGCTCTCCCGAGAGTACGGGACCAGTCTGGTCTTGAAGGGAATCCGGGGTCCCGGCAATTCACGCCGCGCAGTCTGAGCGATCGTTGTACACGTTACGATGCTCTAACGTGGCGCGGAGCAAGGATTGCTCTTTCTCCAATTCAGCAATGCATACCCGGTACGCTTCCGCTTCTGCCCTTTCCGTCGTCGCTTGCTCGCGGAACGAATGGAAATCTCGCTTGAGGAGTTCAAGGGTTGTGGCGGGGTCGGGATGGCTAATGGGGGCTGAGCTGCTGGTTTGGGGAAGGGATGTGTTGGGTTTAAGTTCCACTTGAGTGTCAGGGTCCACGGGGTCATTAATAATCACCATGGTGCTGAATTCCGAGGCAAGTGGGAGTTCCACAAGATAGGAGCCCTCCTTCTAGCGCCAATTGTTTCTACCTGTTACGTCTCGAGCCGGGAAGAGGTCGCGGGGCGGAACGAAGTAGAATTCTTGAGGGGCTTCCACTCGGTACCTGCACAAATGACAGCGTCACGGGGTCGAGACTGGGGTGGCCCAGTCTTCGACTCTCCGATGCTTAAGTGAGCTATGTGAACTTGTACGGGTAGAGGAATGAAAGTAAGAGAGAGTATATATATCTGAGTATGTGAATGTATAGATGTGTGTACCTTGAGCTTGTTTTATAGGCTAAGCTTGTGTACCTTGAGCTTGTTTCCAATGTGGGACTTTTTGCCCTCCTTTGGAGTGTCTCCTCTTTTGGGGGTGTTTTGCCGCTAGAGTGACTTTGGCAAGCGGTTTGTTACCGGCCCTTCCTTCCTTGGATGTCTGTGAAGGGCCCACCAGGGCTATCTCGACCGGGTAATTGTACCGTATTCTCGGCTTAGCCAAGTATTTTGGCTATGTACTAACAGTACTAATAATGCATTTTCTGTCTAAGATGGATAAGTCATGGATGCATGCTGATAGGAGATCAAAAGAGTTTGAGTTTGGATTTGAAGAGTTTCTAAAGTTTGTTGAGTCTAATGTTGTTAACATAGATAAGATTTCATGTCCTTCCATGAATTGTTGCAATACCGATGGATTTTCTATGGAAGTTGTTAGGGATCATGTATTATATTATGGTTTTTTAGAGAGTTGTAAGGTGTGGAGGTAGCATGGGGAATCTATGTATGATAATGGGGCTGAATCTGAATCTGAATCTGAATCTGAATTTTTTCATGGGGAACCTGGGATGGAGGAGAACGATGTAGAAATAGGAGAAGTGATGATGAGGAGATGTTCGTAGACTCTAATGATTTTTTAAAGTTCGTAGAGGATATAGATCAACCTTTGTACCATGGTTGTGACCATACAACCAAGATGAATTTTATGGTTAAGAGTTTTATTTGGAAAGCAAAGCATGTACTGAGCGATGCTTGCTATGGAGACTTTCTGGAATTCATTAAGGGTCTGCTTCTTGAAGAAAATCTTGTTCCCTTGACGGTGAATGATGCTAAAAAGACACTTAGTGTTTTAGGGATGGACTATGAAAAAATTCATGCATGTCCTAATGACTGCATCTTGTATAGAGGAGAAAAATATAAAGAAGCTGATGTTTGCCCAGGCTGTGGTGTTTCAAGGTGGAAAGTGGGTAGGGATAATATTGTGAAAAAATGTGCCTACGAAGGTTTTATGGTACTTTCCACCAATCCCCAGGTTCAAAAGGTTTTACTAGTCAACCAAAACTGCTAAGAATCTTACTTGGCATGACTGGGGTAGAAAGAAAGATAAGATGATGCGACACCCAACTCATTCTCCTACTTAAAAATTAGAATTAAATTCAGTTTACCCCCCAAATCTTTGGTGTCAAAATCAGTTCAGTCCTGCAACTTTTTTTAAAATCAGTTCGCCCCCTCAACTTTTGTAAACACATCAGTTTGGTCCAATTTTTGAACTGATTTTTGAGGGGGCAAACTGATTTTAAAAAAAGTTGAGAGGGCGAAGTGATTTTAAACTAATGTGTTTACGAAAGTTGAGGGGGCGAACTGATTTTAAAAAAAAGTTGCAGGACTAAACTGATTTTGACACCAAAGATTTGGGGGGTAAACTGAATTTAATTCTAAAAATTACTAGACAGTAAATATCCTGAATTGAGTAGAGACCACAGAAACCTCAAATTAGCTCTATCTTCGGATGGATTTAACCCGCATAGTATGCAAAACAACATGTATTCATGTTGGCCGGTTATACTAGTCACATATAAGCTGCCTCCACGGCTTTGCATAAAAAGGAAGTTCATGATATTGACCTTGTTAATATCGGGACCGAAGCAGCCCGGTAATGATATCGATGTCTACTTGCAACCATTAATAGATGATTTGAAACTATTGTGGAATGAGGTTGAGGGAGTGTACGATGCATATAGAGGGGAGTACTTCAAACTAAAAGCAGTGCTTTTCTGGACTATTAATGACTTTCTCGCATACAAGAACTTGTCTGGAAGCATTGTAAGAGGATACAATGGTTGTCCAATATGTGTTGACCAGACTCGACCTCATAGGTTAAAGAAAGGTAATAAACTTGTTTTCATGAGGCATCGCCGGGGACTACCCAGACATCATCCATATAGGAGACAAGCTGTTGCTTTTGACAACACCGTAAAGGAGGACCTAGCTCCTGTACCATTAACTAGAGAGGAGGTGCTTGCTAGAGTAGAGGGTCTGAATTGTGAGTTTGGGAAAAGGGAAGAGTCTACTCCTCGCGTAAGGATTGTTGATGACCAAGACAGACCTTGCTGGAAGAAGAAGTCTGTATTCTTTCAACTAGAGTACTGGAAAGATATTCCGGTACAACATAATCTCGATGTCATGCACATTGAAAAGAACTGTTGTGACTCAATCATTGGTACGATGCTGAACATTTCGGGAAAGACAAAGGATGGGGTTGCAGCGCGTTTAGACATGGTGGCTATAGAAATCAGGACTGAGTTAAAGCCAGATGTCAGTGGCAAGCGAACTAAATTGCCTTTGGCTGCTTGGAATTGTAAGCTTGATGAAAAAAAAAATTGTGTGCGGGTCTTTTTTGGGATGAATGTTCCTACTGGATTTTTGTCAAACATAAGGAATCTTGTCTCTATGGAGGATTTGAAACTGTCTAAACTAAAATCGCATGATTGTCATTTTGTGATGCAAGTTCTTCTACTTGTTGCATTAAGTTCTGTTCTTGAGAAGTCGGTAAGATATGCGATCATCAAGTTCTGTCTTTTCTTCAAGGCAATATGTGCTAAAGAGATTGACGTTTCGAAGCTAGAATAGATGCAAGCAGATTTGGTGGTTACTGTTTGCCAATTGGAGAAGTACTTCCCCCTTCATTTTTTGGCGTTATGATCCATCTAACAGTGCATCTAGTGAAAGAAGTTACGCTTTTCGGTCCAGTATTTTTTCAGTGGATGTACCCCTTTGAGAGGTACATGAAAGTCTTCAAAGGGTAGGTCAGAAGTCGAAGGCATCCTGAGGGATGCATAGCAAAGTCTTACGTTGTTGAAGAGGCGGTAGAGTTTTGTGCTGAGGGATTGCTAAATGATGTTTCCACTGCTGATATGCCAGAAAATTCAAAACCAGAAGTCTTTCATGCGTCCAACCCATTCTCAGCTTTTACAATGATTTCAGTCTATGGTAAAGAGATGGAACAAGCACATTTGTGTATATTGCATAATACAGAGGATGCAAAAAGTTATTTCATGTAAGTTTTCAAATTTAATTATTTTCAGTTTTCCTTCATTCCATTAATTTATAATTCATTTATTTAAATTGTTGTTGTTGTTGTTGTGTAGTGAACATATGGAATTGCTGAAGCTTCTTCATCCAAGGTTTGCCAAAGATGAAAAGTGGCTGAATGATAAACAAAACCAGACCTTTTCGGCCTGGTTGAAGGAGAGGGTATGCGATTTCCTACTAGACACTTTTGTTATGACTAAAACGAGGCATATTTCAACTTTATGCTAATGTAATATATTGATTTGCAGGTCTCAAATGAACTACAAAATCACGGAAATACTGTTTCAGAAACAATAAGGTGGATGTCAGCTGGACCAAATAATATAGTAGCAACTTTTAGTGGATACAAGGTTAATGGTGTTGAGTTCTACACTAAGCAGCGGGATAATATGAGACTAGTGCAAAACAGTGGTGTTTCTTTGGTTGTTGATGTAATGCTAGTTTCAAGTGCAAAGGATAAAAATCTCAGACATGATGATATGGATTTCTATGGTGTCATATAACACATATGGGAGGTATACTACTACAAGTTTAGGGTGTCGTTGTTTAAATGTGATTGGGTTGAGAATGTTAGGGGCATCAAGGTAGATGAACCAGGGTTCACATTCGTAAATTTGAATAGGAAAGGGCATCTTAATGATCCTTTTGTCTTGGCTAGTCATGTTAAGCAAATATTTTACATTGAGGATCCCCTTGATCCTCAATGGTCAATGGTAGTAAGGGTTCCAGATGGAGACTACAGAGGGTCTGATTCGGATGAGGAAGAAGGCGTCCACGTGGAAGAACAAGCATTTGATTTCACAATACCGTTCGTTGAGACTTTTGATGATATAAATGGTGATCAAGATAGTAATTATATGCGTCCTGGGGATGAGACAATATGTGTTGAAAGTTAAGTTAGTGGTATGAGGGAAATAGTATTGAAGTGTTAGCTTGAGTACCTCATATTGTTTTTGTTTTGTTTGTGTTTTGAAGAGTGCCTCATATGTACTGATGTGTTTTATTATATATATATATATAGCAAGTTTGAATTATGTTTGAATTTTCATTGTATTATTTTAATTTTCAGTAAAGTTATTTTCATTGGCTATCGTCTTGTAGGAATTCCGGCAAAAACAGAAAGAAATGAGGAAAGAAAATAAGTACACTCATCGACTTGGACAGAAGCCATATGTTCAATTGCAAGAGGAACTTGTACATTACTCTTCTTAGAAATATATTACCATATGTCGGAGTGTCCTTATCTAATATGATGTCATTTAACCCAAACATATATTTATAGGCTGCGACAATGCCTGGGAGGAAATTAGGTCGAACTACAATGTGGAAAGTGACTAGGCAAGACAAGGATGGCAACTGCAAAGCGCTAGAAGTGCAGAAAAAGGTCGATGAAATTGTAAGTCAAGTCCTTGAAATGAGCTTATTAATTTCAGGATTTGAAATTGTTTATGCTTTTATGCAAATTGATTTACGTCTATTTCAGGACAAATTGGAAAAGGAAGAGCTAGAAGGAAAAAGAAAGTTTGAAGGACCTGTTGATGTTCTGACTACGGCGTTGGGAACACCTGAATATTCTTTGTCATTTCTATGATTTTGGAGTTGACATGGGATTATCCTTGATTGATTTTCAAATACAATGTTGATTTCTTATTGGGACTTATGTTATAAGTTGAGTTTTAATTCTTTACGTTTTGAGAGAATTCCGGATTTAATTTTTTATCATTTTTATTTGTCGAATTTGAGATATATAACTAATTATTGAAAATTATATTTTTGGTAGTTCTTTATTATAATTTTAGTGTTTATTTGTAATTGGCTTTGGACATGGTTTCCAAGTAGTTATTGTTGCCATTGTCCACCAGAGAACTTCCGAACACAAACATCCCTCGAATCGTATTGCCACTAACATCTTGTATGAAGTTACAATTAACAGTAGTGCCTGCGAAAGCTGAAGATACAGAAGCAAATATCACAGAAAGATACAAACACACCAGTTTTGAAACTTCGTTTGTCATATTGACCCAGAAGAATCAAGCTACTTCTTGAGAGAAGTAATAGTGGAAATATATGGATGTATGAGGAAAAACATGATATATATATATATATATATATGAACAAGGTACAAGAATAAAAGTCAAATGCATCTTGCCTTCGACTGCCTAACTGTTTAAATTGTTATTAATTCTGGGGATATGAGATGAAGATGAAAGACGTAAGAGGGGATATGGGATGCTGCTTATTTTCGGGTTAAACCGGTATGTAGTAGCGAGGGAATGATTCTCTCTTCTTCACGGATTCATGTTTATTTTAATTTATTTATGACTTCTTCTTTTTTCATACAATTCATGGGATTTGGCACCGTGTTGATTCCTAGCCAAATTCTAGACTACTAGAGTACTAGACAACAACCAAATTTTGCAATACAAAGACATAAAACATTAATTATAAGGGTTCGTCTGCTTGATGTATTAAGAGATAAATTCAGTTTATTATCCTGAACTTTTGGTCTAAAATCAGTTCGATACTTCTTTTTTTTTAATCAGTTTCATCACTACACTTTTAAAATGACATCAATCTCGACCAAAATGACTAAAATAGCCCTTGTTACAGTTTACTTAATCTTTTTACTTTCTCTCTCTCTCTCTCCACTCTCACCTCTTCCTCAGCCTCCTCCTCTGCCGGTCTCGTCGTCGCCGAAGACTCCTTGACGTCGCCAGAGAAGTTCCCATCCAGCGTCGTTGTCCAGGAGAACAAGCTCCCGGCGTAGCTGCTCCCGCTCGACAGCCTCGACAGCGACACCTGCCGGTCAAAGTCCCGGTCAAAGCTCTGATCGACCTTGAACGACATCGTGTCCAGGACTGCGGAGAGCACATCGACGACGGCCTCGGGCGGGAGCAGGAGCTCCCGATCCTCGTCGGTCATGTGGCTGGAGAACGACGACCTCTTGCTTCTCACGTGGCCGGATTTGGATCTCTGCTTGTAACTGTGCTTCTTGTCGGTGACGAACCAGTCGGAAATGGCCGCTAGCTGTTGCTTGCTTCTTGGCCGATTGCGTGCTGACACCGCCGCCGCCGCTGCTACTTGTATTTGTTGTGCTAGTTGTGGTGGTCTTTTGTCTGCCCGTGAAATACTGATCAAATACATCTGAGAGAGAGAGAGAGAGAGTAAAAAGAGAGTAAAAAGATTAAGTAAAACCGTAACAAGGGCTATTTTAGTCATTTTAGTCGAGATTGATGTCATTTTAAAAATTTAGGGATGAAACAGATTTAAAAAAAGATGAGGTATCGAACTGATTTTAGACCAAAGTTCAGGGTAGTAAACTGAATTTATCTCATGTATTAATTGGTACATTAATGTATCTCCAAAACAGAGAAACATTTCCATTATTATTCTAATGTTAGTGACAGTTACCCTATGAAATTTTGCAAGTTTGTTAAGCCTATTTGTTGGCTTGCTCCTCCTCAGACACTTCAGCTCAATTTTGATGGATTTGTTCAGAATCACTCTGCCTCTTCAGGCTTTGTTTTTAAAGATGTAGATGGTCAATCTGTTTTAGCTTCTACAAAAAATATTGGTCCTAAGGATGTACTCACGGCTGAAGCTTTTGTGTTACGTGCGGGTATATTAGCAGTCTGGATCTATAGTCTTCAAAAAAATTTGGTTGAAGGAGATTCGCAAATTTTTATCAATTCGATCAATGGTACATGTCTTACCCCTTGGAAGATTCAAGTTTTTCTTAAAGACATTCTCTTCTTTGCCTCTCAAATTGCTCGAGAAGCGAATTTTGTGGCCAATGCAATAGCAAAGTTGAGACATCAAATTACAACACAAGCTTGGAACATATCCCTTCCTCTTGTAGCTAATCAAGTTTTCTATTTTGACTCTCTTGGTGGTGGTTGTAGTAAGGATTTTGTACTTTGAGGTTATTTTTCTTTTTATTTTGTTGAAGAAAAAAAATGTATTTCCAAAAAACTAGTTATGTACATTTAACTAGTGAATAATAGATGGTTAATTTTTTGAAAAATGCTAGTGTTTCTCAATTAATTTTTTTTTTTTGTAAAATGATATACCTTTAGGCTTCGTTTAGTTCTCGGAAAATAAGCATGAAGAAATAAAAGTTGTTCCTTTTTAATCTTTGGAAATGCTAAAGGAAATGAAATACTTTCTTGAATGAAGTGAAAATATAAGAGAAAATGGTTCCTTCCAAAATCCATAGGAACCACTTTCCTCCATTAATTACTTGTATTTATTACACACAATACATTATTTTATTGCTTTATTTAACAACTTTCCGGTTGATATTCCTTATGTTACCAAGTATCAGAATGCAAAAAATGCAAAATTCTCGAAAAAATTCATTTTCCTTCTCTTTCCCATTCCGTGGAAAAGACAAGAAATTACTTTCCTTTCCGTGAACCAAACGAGGCCTTAATGGTCGGAGGCTCGATTCTTCCAAGCCCACCCCCGCCAATCTTGAAATCACCGCACCTCCTCCACCGGCGGTTCCACCGCCTCCACTCTCTTCGACCACCTCTTTCTCAATCTTCTCTTCTCAATCCATTTAATTCATTTCAAGAGTCTGACTAGAGTTGCTGGTACCATCACAAGCATCAATCCCAGATAAAACTACTGGTGCTGCAGCTGTTAATTCAATTTATGAGAGTCCCCTGCTCAACAAGTTCTTGAAAATCGACGTGCGCTATGACAAATTTATGTTTTACGCGTCAAGTAGTAGCGGGACTCTTTATTTGGCTCCGTAAAGTTTCATCTAAATTGATTATATATATAGAAAGCTGTAAATACCATACCAGTCAACTGAACACATATTACAAACCGGTCCGCTGGACTTTTTCATTCCCTACCAAACTTATAAATATTACCAAGCTATAAAGTCTTACCCAGCTTAGCTAAATCCTACATATTAGTACCTCTCTAGGTGACAACGAAAAGAACCATAACACTTGTTATTGGTATTGGTAATGCAGCCAAATATAGAAGGAAAACAACTAAAGATGATCACTGCCATATATGCACCAGCCTATATTTGGATTTGGGCCAACTGTTGGATATTGGTTGGATAAACTTCAGTTTTGAGAGTGGAAACGAATGCCTTGGTTGCTATTTGAACGTTCACTGCTTCAGTTGGATGCAAGCCATCAAAGAAGACATAACTGCTTCTATTCAGGCACACTTGCCCTCCCCTTTTGCATAGGATTCCATTTCCTCCGTTACTTATTGTTGCCACTTCACAACACGTCCCTCTCGAATCTCTGAATCCTGTAATAACCGTAACCCCATCAAATTTGGACGATACTTAAGCATAGATTCTATATATCATGCCAAGTGTCTTTCAAAGTTTGACATGCATGCTTGGATAAGCAAAGAGAGATATGGATGTTTTTTTTACCTTTGGAGATGGGATTCTTGATTATGTCCCTGATAATCTTGTAGGAGTTGACGAATACAAGTGCTGAACCGGGCATTTGAGCTCGTATTGCATCAACCATAGACTTGAACTGAGAATTGAAAAGGTGAGCTGCCCGGTTCATATCTTGTACGCAACGATTACGCCCCATCACGGTTGGCAGCACCTTCTTCATGTTGATAACCATCGGACTGCACCCGAGTGGGTTTATTGACATCACCACAAATTTTCTTGCTCCCAAACTGTGCAACTTCTGTACGTTCCAATCGAATTGTGAAAATCTTAAATACACTAAAATTGAAAATCAAAATCATGTTAAGTACGTACGTACGTGGTTCTCATGTTTTTCAACAGATAACTAGACTGTGTTAGAACTAAACTAAATCTGTAAAATCCCTAGTACGTATATACGATACGTACGGTTAAAATCAGAAAAATCCTCGATCATAGATACATTTCTGATTCAATTTTTTTAACCCAATAACATATAGCCCTAACACATATATAGTAGAAAGTTGCTGGAATGAAACCATCCAACCCGACCATGTATATAACAGGACTCTCATGATATATAAGTGAGTAGGTTGGGTTTTCCTTGCTGCATTTTATGCATGTCTGCATATCCACCGACAGAGATCTGATTAATAATTTGACCTACGTACGTGGATGGTCATTTATTTGATTAGAGAACTTAGGGGGCCAATAGAAAATAATGCTCGACTAGCTACTGCGCGCAGCTGAAGCTTCATCCAGCTATAGCTAAAACGAGAGAGAGAGAGAGAGAAGGGGGAGAGCTGCAGATGCAGGTGGAAAAATTAATCAAAACAGTCTCTGCTCCCGACATCGTAACAGAGATACAGATCTTATATGGCCATAAATACGAACTGTATCTGGCTATCTGCCATAGTTATCCTATCATTCAATTCAATCCAACACTGCATGCACTATAAATATCTATGAAGAAAACGAAACCCCGCCCGTTCGATCTGTACGTTTGGAACTTGGACCAACTTTACTACTAGATGGGTTAGATATATATTTTGAATACACATGTATGTATGTTGTTTCATTGATCAGTCATATTGGTAGAGATGGAATACGCAACGATGAGAAAAATATTGCGTGTGCAGCTAACTAGCAGGTACCTTTAGTTGTGTGGAGAGAGATGAAGTGAGGTTGGCGGTGAAGACTTGAAGACTGACATTATTGGGGTTGGCCAGGAAGTAGTTGAAGGAGTAATCGTTACCACCAGTTCCCACCAAAAACAAGTAGTTACCAACTGATGATTCCAAGCTTTTACTGCACCCCATCCCAAACCCTAACTGGGTTTTCAACTCTGGCAAAGTTACCTCCTCGAAGTTTCTTATTTGCTCGTTCAGACTCATTACATGTCCCTGTAATTGAGTAAGTAATAATGTGAATAACCCAACATCAGAATCCAGGGTACGAAATAATTTAACCTAGTCTAGCTAGCTCTGATTCATGCCAAAAGCTGCATAATTAATTAATCTGCATAAAAGCTTACTCTAATTGTGCCATCCATTACCTTTGGCCTAATTATTAAAGTATTTTGAGTACCGTAGCTACTACAGAAAGTATTATGCAATATAAATTTTGTCTTCTATTTTGTTTGCTAAAAAGATGACAATTGAGTTTCAGGGAGTACTACATGTTTGGTGGATAGTAAGCTTAATCAATAACAAATTTGGTCGCTGGTGATGACGAAATTATCTTAGTTTCTTTTGAAAGTTTCGAATGAAGACTATAGTTGCTTTTGAAACTACTATATGCCTCCGTAATTCTAGATTATATATGAGCATCATTTCGAATGAGGACTATACTAAGCTTATTCTACATTTTCACAGCAAAAAATACAAGAATATATGATTCAGCAAAGTTAATAGCTAGCACATTCAAATGATGAAAGTATGTATAACGAAGAAATTAATGAAGCAAGTACGTGTTGATATGTTACCGCTAAGGAGCCAGTATCATCGAGTATACCAGAAGCACCAGAAGCAAAGTTGACACCATGAACAATTTTGCTTCCTTTAGTTTGGGGGTCAGCGAATACTGGAATCAAGGAAGGTATCTTAAGCTGCTCTCCAAGAAGATCGATGACATTCTTTCCATTTGTGAATCTCCCAGAAGGCCCAAGAGGAAAATCAACGCCATATGGCCAGTAATCAGCTCTGGCCAGTGAGTTTTGTAGGAAGTTGTTGTTGCCATTGTCAACCAGAGAGCTTCCGAACACAAACATCCCTTTGATCCCAGCAGTAGTACTTCTAGTTTCACCTTTTCTGTTTACATTACAATGACAGAAGCATTGGAACGAGCAAGAGAGGAGGGAGACACCTAAGATGAAAAACCTCAGACATGATGAGTTTCCAGCCATTTTTTGAGTTGTGGTGATGGTGGTGGTATGTCATGTTTGTCACTGGAGCTGGGTATATATACTAGAAACCAGTAGTATGACAATAATGCTAGCTAGAGTTGTCAACGTCAGAACTTGTTGACCAAACTATATCAGTAAGTGCACATGCGATGGTAAGGTTAAGGCCAGTATATATCAAGTGGTAAACAATTCGTTCTATATGTTAAAGTTAAGGAGTTAATCTCTTATGGCATGTGGACAAATTTGGAATGAAAACGAGAATGATGGAATTGATTATGAGATAAGAGAATTTCGGCCTTTTTTAACACATCAAGAAATTGAAATGAGTGTAGATCACATCTAATTATTAGAAATTAATTCCTAACAAACCTCTAACTCCATACCCAAGTGAAGTGAAGAGATGAGTTTCAGAATCAAAGTCTCCAAAATCAAGTTTTTCTACATCCAATCCCTTCATGTAATTTCAATATCTCCAAATTATAACCTTAACATATATATTCACACGCACAATTTTTAACATTAGAAAAACAAAACAATAAAAATAACAAGTAATCAAACTAGTTTTAATATGGTAAATTAGTAATCAAACTAGTTTTAATTCTGATGTCATATGACAAATAAAAAACATCAATTGTATTTAGTCTCTTTATTTCGTATGGTAAGTAAACAATTGAATGAAATGAAATATTCTCATACTAATTCCTTCGGTCTCCCATTTTAGTTGTGATTTTGATTCATGAAATTTTACATTCTAAGATAATAAACGTGTCTTAAGTGATAATAGACACTGTAATCAGCCATTTGGGACATGATTACCAGAAAAACACAATTACAAAGTTGTATATGATATATGTTTTTACACACTCGTTTTATATCTAGGGAAACAAGGCTGCAGCATAGTGCATAATCCTACCTCTTTTCTTAGCAGGTTTCTTAAATCTCAATATTTTTCTTTCAGTAATTTCTGGAATGCTCCAAAACCGAGTAGTCCATCCGCATGCTAGAATGGGATTTATGAAGTTAGAGAGTTGCTTGTCAATGGGACTCGTTGGAAGGTTGGAGATGGGCAGAGTATACATCCATGGGAAGACCCATAGTTGGCTCGGCTGCGTGATTTTAGACCAGTTGGCCGGCGGTGTCATAGGTTAGCCAAGCATGACCGTACCTGAGAAAGCCTGTATATATATAATGGTGGAGATGATTAATGATAATCAAATTAGCTAAAATTTTGTAGAGATGATCAATAGATTAGTATCTAAAGACTAAACGGTGGAGATGTGAAAATTCGATTGAAAAATGAGTGTAAAGTGGAAATCTGCACCTGAGAAAAAGCCTGTATATATATATATATATGTTGTAGAGTATGAGAATATGAGAGAAAAAATGTCTACTCATTCATTGATAGATTGACTTTTATATAGACATTACATAGAGAATCCTTGTAAATCAGGAATAGATATCTAAGAGATATTATAATCTAATAAGAAGAAGATTCAGTCAAGACACATCATCAAGGACAGTAATGTAAATTTCTTCAACACTTCCCCTTGTGTAGTGTACCAGAATCACATGGCGCATGAACGTTGTCTCGGTAAAAACCTTGTCAAGTAAAACAAAAACCTCTTGGGTAAAAAACAAAAGACTTGGTTGAAGGAAAAAGAACACAATGCGCCAGCTACAACTTAAATGTAAAACATGTGACATAGACTCCTCCTGATGTCTACACAATCAATTATGGAGTTCAGATAAGCGACGCATACCAATACTTCACACATGCTTCTCAAGAGTAGATTTGAGTAAAGACTTTGTGAACAAATCTACTTCATCATTATCCTCGGAACTCACTTGGTTCACTTGGATATTCAAAAGATGTTGTTGTTGTTGTTGCTTATTGTAGAAGAACTTAGGCGAGATATGCTTAATATTATCACCCTTAATGAATCCCAACTTTATTTGTTCAATGCATGCCGCATTGTCTTCATAGATACAAGTTGGTGCATCAGTGGTGGATGTCAACTCACTTGACTCTCGAATATGAGCTACCACAGAGCGAAGCCAAACACTTTATTTGACTGCTTCATGTAGTGCGATAATCTCTGAATGATTCGAGAAAGTAGCAACAAGGGTTTGCTTGGTAAATCTCCAAGAAATCGTCGTAGTCCTAATGGTGAAAACATAACCAGCTTGGGAACGTCATTTGTGTGGATCAGAAAGATACCCAATGATATGAGCATAATATGCTATGATTTTATTGTGTTTCCTACCCTATTTGGCTATGTTATTTCCTTAATAATACAATTTCTGACATGTTTTGTGATTGTAGAGGCAATAAGAGCTTAATTTACAAAAGATGGCCCAAGTAGTGAAAGGATGGAAGAGAAAAATGCAGAAAGCTCAAAAGAATGCACAAGCAGTCCAAGGAAAGAAGAAAAGTCAAACATGTGCACCTAAAGGAGAAAAGTCAAATATGTGCACCTAGTCTCACATCATTTTTGAAGAGAAGTTTCACCAAGATTTTCTCTATATAAGAACAGCCTTGTGTACATCTCAAAGCATCATTCATTCACATTAAAAACCAAAGGGATAAGAGAGCAGAAAAAGCCTCTCCCTCTCCTTTATCAAATTTTTGCCTCCTTTGCTAAGCCTTGAAGGATTTCTCCATGAATGCAGCAATGTTGGAGACTTGAAGTATTGAAGTCAAGCATCATTCTGATGTCAACAAGCTTCCTTGGTGACTTAATAAAGTGTAAACATTACCTTTACTTTGTTTTGATTTTCTTTACAAATTTATAGGTATGTTTCGTGTGCTAACTTAGGATTTGAAAGCATGTTTTGCTTGTTCTTGTATTCAATAGATTCAGAATTTTATAAAACATATTGATGTTTCGTTAATGTTTTTCTGGCGATCCGATCTGGTGAGTTTTAATGATTGAAAATTTGCGCTTTTGTTTAAATAAAAGAGTTAGAATGCATGCTAGCTATTGTCATGATTCATGCTAAGCTTCTTCAAGTAAGTATGTTTCTCTAAGTGGTGGAAACTATGTTTTAGTTGAAAACGTAAACTATAGTAAATGCATGTTACGACTTCTCGGATGTGTGTTGTTGTTTAATCTCAATTCTATAATTCTTAATGATTCGTGTTTATTGTGGACAAGCACTATTCAGTATTGAATGCAGCAATTTACATGAAATAACCTAAGTTCTAGACTTCTTTGTGCTTAGGTGATAAAGTAAGTAGAATTAAAGAAATGCATGTCCTCTTCAGGCTTGTGTTCTGACATTGTTTCTCTTGTTAAGAACTTGCATGATAAACGGATTGCTGGAATGAGACGTGATCTTGATGTGTGGTAGAATTCAAGTTTATCTCTGTTTGCAATGTTGAATGAATTGATCACTTGTACATATCTTATTTTCTGTTTTTAGGAACATAGAACAACACACCTTCAACCCCCCCTGTTACCTTGTACCATATGTATATTTGTAAATGAATGCTTGTAAATACTTATAGTTACTGACTCTTTAGTGTAACCGTGACTGCATGAGTACCCTTTAAGTCCCCGGATTGATCGAACCCTATTTGCCAATACGACATTCTAAAGAAAAAAAAAAAGGGTTTTTAAATTGAGCGCCCGAAAACAAGCACGTCACCCAGCATCAGCAAATCCGACTAACATATTATTCGGTATTTCGGAATAGGGGGCAATACCGCATTGCGTCAATTTTGAGCTAGAAGGAACTTCAGAAGCTTGATTTTGGTTGGGGAACAAAATCTGCTTGTTTGAGGCATTGGAAGCTCCCGAGGAAGCGCAGGGGCGCGTTCGTGTGCGGCAGGGGCTCAGTTATTGTGCTGCACTGCAGCATCAGCAGGAGCGCTCAGGGGCGCGCAGGCTTTGCAAGGCGCGCTGCATGCTGCCAACCGAGGCATATTGCGGTAGGGGCGCGTTGTGCGCTGCCTAGTGCTGTCGAGGCACTGCTGGGCACGAAAGGGGCCCTTTGGGGCTAAGCCAATGTGCCGACAGTGTTGCCAGTTACCAACTTGTATGCACAAAATGGTTGGGTTACAATGGGTCTAAAACAAATAAGTGCGGCTGCATGCAAAATTGCATAACCCCAGACAGAAACAGGCAAGTTGGTGCGCATCACCAAGGCCCGTGCAATCGATTGTAAGCGTTTAATTGTAACTTCTGCAAGACCGTTTTGTGAATGCACATGGGGTATGAGATGTTCTACTTCAATCCCAATAGACATGCAATAGTCGTCAAAAGACTTAGACGTAAACTCTCCAGCATTGTCCAATCGAATAGACTTGATTGGATGATCAGGGTGGTGAGCCCGGAGCTTAATAATTTGAGCTAGGAGTTTAGCAAATGCAGCGTTTCTTATGGATAGTAAAGCAACGTGTGACCAACGCGTTGATGCATCAACTAGAACCATAAAATATCAAAATGGTCTGCACTTTGGTTTGATAGGTCCACAAATATCACCTTGGATTCTTTGTAGGAATGGAATGTTTTGTTTAGAATCACTAGCAAAAGATGGTCTTGTATTCAATTTGGCTAGTGAAAAAGCTTTGCAAAACAAGCGGTGAGCATTAGAGATAGCCATAGAGACATTTGGAGTCTCGGCAATGGTCTTGGAGGCCGAGCCTATGGAAGGTGCATCATGCACGGCCGCATCACCTATTTCGGTGGAAGGAGGAGCTCCACTGAAACGATCATGTCAAAGCTTGTATGAGTTAAAGTCATAGAAGTTGCGAGAAACTGTATAGGATTTGATGATCCTGATGGTTATAAGATACAAACAGCAAGTTTGACTCATGAGTTTTTCTAAGATGCGTTTACGGCCGTAGTCATTAGAGGTGATAAACAAAAATTATTGTCCATTCTCATTGAATGTTTCTAGGTGAAATTTGTTGGCACGAATGTCCCTACATGATAGCAAGGTACGATTAGCCTTAGGCGCGCGCGTAAGCGCGTCAGTGACATGTATCATTGTGCCATTTGGCAATAAGAACTGTTCATTGCCTCTGCCTTGAATTACAGGCAAGGAACCATTCATGGTTGTCACTGAGGATTTGTGAGGCACAAAGTCCGTAAATAATAGCCTATTCCGTAGAATAGTGTGGGTAGTCCCACTGTCAGCTAGACACTCAATTTTGCCATGAGACATCTACATAAAGGTGTGAAAATAATTAGTCTTGGATCAAGCCCTAGCCGCTCTCCCCAAAAGCCCAAAAAAAGACCTCTGCAAACCCTAGCCGCTCTCCCTAAAAGCCGCCTCCATGGGTAGCCACCCCACCCGTTGCTACCGCTAGATCAAAAACAAACCGTACCCGAAGTCCCGCTTCTACCGCGGAGTCCCTGAATCGAAGATCGATCCGAATCTACGACGTCGGCATGAAGAAGAAAGGTGTCGACGAGTTCCCGTTTTGCGTCCACCTCATCTCATGGGAGAAGGAGAACGTCTCCAGCGAGGCTCTCGAAGCGGCGCGTATCGCGTGTAACAAGTACATGGCCAAGTTCTTCGGGATAGACGCGTTCCATCTACGCGTTAGGGTTCATCCTTTCCATGTGCTCCGCATCAATAGGATGCTCTTGTGCGCCGGAGCTGATAGGCTTCAAACTGGTATGAGGGGGCATTTAGGAAGCCTATTGGGACTTGCGCTAGGGTTGATATTGGACAGGTGTTGCTCTCTATGAGGTGCAAGGATAGCAACAAGAACAATGCTTGTGAGGCTCTCAAGAGGGCTAAGTTCAAGTTTCCCGGTCGCCAGAAGATTATTGAGAGCAGGAAGTGGGGATTTACCAAGTTCAATCATGTTGACTATGTGAGATTGAAGTCAGAGAAACGCATCCTTCCTGATGGTGTCAATGCTAAGCTCTTGGGATGCCACGGTTCTTTGGCTTTGCGTAAACCTAGGGAAGCATTCATCGACGCTGCTGCTTAGAATCTCGTCTAGTAATTGAATATGTGTAATCCAATTTCTGTTTGTGCTTTAAATTCTGTTTGACTCTGAAAGTTTCGATTATTTTAAATTTGCATTTGTACTTTAATGACTGAAAGATTATGTCTTTCATTTGGTACACACAAAAAAATTAGTCTTGGATCAAGACAAGGCGAACACTCTAATGAAATATAGAGGGGTTAATCGGAAATTGAACCAAGTTGGAATCTCGAATGAGTGCAATTACACGGCATGAAAATTAATTTCATGAAGTTACAGCAATTTGGCCGGCTAAGAGGCTCGACAGTAGCATCCAAAAAGGCGATGGAAGTACGCTTACAGTGCTGACAGAAGGCAGAATCCCACTAGGGGCTCACAGGGGCTTGGCAGCACGCGGAGCATGCGCAGGGGCACGGCAGGGCTCGGCCGAGGGCCTGTCTGCGCGTCAAGACACGCAGGGGCGCAGGAGTGCAAGGCGGCTGGCAGGGGCTCAGCGATGCGCAGCAGCACCCAGCAGTGCGCAGGGGCACGGTTTGTCACAACCCAATTTTCGAAAGATAATTTTCAAAATTTTTGGCATGATCTAACTTAAAATATAAAGTATCCCAACTTGCTTCAACAACAAATCCAACAACTAAAACTCAATAGCGGAAAAGTAAATATCATACAACCCATCACTGAGTTAAATATTACATTTCCTTATTTACATAAACTTGCAAAACAAAAACATGAAAACAATCTCATGAGTTTAATATTATCTATTCTAAAACTATACAGAGAACTGCAAAACCAAAAAGAACTCTGCCATTATGCCTCCGCCTCAATCATGTTGATCATCACCTGCAGGTCTAAGCCCTACACCAAGAATTGGTGCACCGGGATTGTAAAATAACAAACCCGGTAAGCTAACAAGCTCGTATGAGTAAACTCAAAATAGCACAATATTTCTCACATCTAAATATTTCACAAGAGCAATTTATATCAATGAATAAATCCACAATTCCAACACTTTTTTAAATAACATGTACCCATGAGTCTCAGGTATTAATAAATACCACCCCTCATGACCTACAAAACTAAACTGTATACCCATGGGTCCCAGATACTATAAGGTATCTCCCATGACCTACACCGACAGACGGACTAGAGCTCTAATTCCTAACCGTAACCAACCACCCGGCCAAAAGCTTGGAATCATGTTTGAATGTCCAATATTAAAACACAAAATAATAAATAGCATCTTAACTATGACCAATCACCTGATTAAAGGCTTAAACCCGGTTTGACTATTTATCCAGCAATCACAATATCATAACATCATCATCAACAACAAAAATCACATCATAAATTATATCATTCCACATAGATATATTTACATGAGCAAATATAGATATTCCATAAGAATAATCTATCAATAAAATTATGATCATATGAACCTTCAAATAACACATAAGGAAAACTTGTTTTATCTTACCTATGAGTCGTTGGCGATCAATCTGCCCAGTTTTATAGGTCAACTTCCACAGGACCTATAGGATAGCCCACTCGTTGGAAAATGGTGAAATTGGTACCATTGGAAAGGTCTATGTGTCTACTTTCCAGGGAAACCAACCATTTGATCACACCTATCATATTGAGTGAGTTATGGCTATTTTCATAATGTAGGACGGATCTGTCCGATGATCTGCTTTGGCAGAACAGTCAACTTCGACAGAACTTTTTGATCAGCTCAAGATGAACTAGGTTATGGACCTTATATGGTTGGAAAGCTACGTGTATCTAGTTTCCAGAACTTTATACGATGCATCCATACCTATTGTATCGAAGACGTTATGACTATTTAAGTACACGAAGGTCATGCCACGCGTGAATCTGATTTTCAACGCGAACTTATGTTATGAGTTGTTAGGCAACCTTCTCCTTAAAGATCAAAATAATGCTAAGTATAGCATGTCTGATCTAAGGATAATGTGGCTGGATTTAATGACTAAATCGTTGCCCAAGTCTACTTTTGAAGTATGTGAAGTGTATTGGCTTGCGTCGTTTATCTGTACTCTGAGATTTAGTTACCAATCAGGGGGAGTCATTGTGTAGACATCAGGTGGAGTCTACATGCATCACATGTTATCTTCAATTGTAGTTGGTGCGTTGTGCTCTTTTTCCCTTCGTCCAAGTCTTTTGTTTTACCCACGCGGTTTTATTTTACTTGGCAAGGTTTTTACTGAGGCAACACCATAAGCACCATATCATATTAGGGAGGCAACACAAGGGGGAGTGTTTAAGGAAATTATGTTTTCGTCCTTCTGTTATGTGTCTTGCCCTAATACATGTAGGATTGGTTAATCCAGTTTCCTTATTAGAATAGATTACAGTTGATAGAACTTCTAGATCCTTCGGGAGACTCTATATAATGCCTATAAATAGGCATTTCTATTAATGAATGAGTAGACTGTTATTCTCGTTATCTTTTCTCCTTTAACAGTTCTGTAATTTTCTGAATTAGGGTTGTCCAATTTCAAGGGAGGTTTTTCGAGTCTTTCAGTAAATTTTCCTTGGAGATAGTCTCTGCAAGACTTATTTCGGGTTTCAGAGTGAAATTCAGGGTGAGTCTTGACAGCTAGACACGGCGCCAGCTGTCCACCCGACTAGCACCTAGCGTTTTTTAGAATATTGATGGACATGCATTAAAAAATTTCTCTTTGTTCATCTTCATCATATGGGGTAAACTTAGATTAAAAAAAGTCTAAACATAAGGACATGCATTAAAAATTTGGTGCATGTGAATAAAATTTCTCGTCAAAAAAAATGTTACGGTAAAAAAAAAAAGTAAAAACCGCTCTGCAGCGGATACCAAAGAAGAGAGCAGTTCACGCTTGTCGTGCTTGAGTTCCGGCCTTTTGGTTTGCTCAGTCCGGCGACGCATCATTGTGATATTTTCGTCAAACCTGTAGGTTATGTAGGTCTCGTATGTCAGTCCCCAAGTGGAAGTCGAAGGAAGGGCGATGCACAGCCATGGTGGAATTGTGCTTCATTACAGCAGAGGATGTTGTGCAATGACGTCGTCCGGATCCTTCTCCATTGCAGGGCGCTGCAACCTCTAGTGTTGGCTTCTACAACTTATGTTGTTTCCTTGTCCAAACTGCCGGAATGCCCAATTGGAGACATGTAGGATTGTCTAGTGATGGTGGTGTGCATCGTTGGTGGGAGAGCGTGAGGTGCAGACGTTTGAGATCCCAGGATTATGGGCTGGGTCGTTTGGGACTTGGGCTTTTGCTGGTGGGGCGTATTTAGTAGGTATTTCTACTTAATAGGTTATTATCCTGTATGTAGGTTTATATTTTCAATAAGACCATATCGTTTCACATTAGGATTCAGTGGGTTGTGTCTCGGCTTGCGCACTCTATGTGTCTTGGCTGGTCTTCTAAAGCGGCAATTTCTTACTTAATGGATGTTAGCTTTTCGTGTCAGGATGAAACAGTGTATCGTCGGTAAGTTCTCTAACTGGAAACATAGTGAAAAAACTACTTGCATTTGTTTACTGATGCTCCTCGTGAATTTCATATTTCCGGTATGTCACCGTATATACGTGTAAAATAAATATAATTGTTATAGATACAACCATTGTTATTATATATGTTTTAGAATATTATTTTTTTTGTAAGAATGAGTACTATTATTGATATTAGTTACTTATTTAGTCAAGACGTGAGCGGCTCTCCAAACAAAAAAAAATTACGGTGAAAATTTGATTATGAAATCAATCCGGCTCCTTCTAAAAATAAATAATTAAATAATGAATTTGGAGTTTATTATTGATCCTTAAATCAGTTTTCCACAAATCCACCGACCTGGGTTGGGTTGGGTTGGGTTGGTTGCGTTTCCAGGAAGGATCATCGCTGACCACTGCCACCGGATCGTGGTGAAAAGGAAGCATGGCCCTCAAGACCACATCCATATCGCTCTGCTCCGTTCCCGCTCTCTTCTTCGCATTCACTCTCCTCTGCACCCTCTCTCTCTCCCTCTTCTTCCTCTCCAATCCCCCACCTCCTTCTCCCTCTCCTTCATCCTCCATTTCCCATCTTCATTCCATCAAAGTCTACGTGGCAGACCTCCCCAGATCCCTCAACTATGGCCTCCTCCACACCTACTGGGCTTCCGGGCCCGACTCCCGCCTCCCTACCGACGCCGACCACCAAACCCCAACTACCCCTTTGCCCAGAAGCCTCGAGTTTCCGCCGTATCCGGAGAATCCATTGATTAAGCAATACAGCGCCGAGTACTGGATCTTGGGGGACCTGATGACCCCTCCGCATCAGAGAACTGGGTCTTTTGCCAGACGGGTTTTCAATGCCCAAGACGCTGACGTGGTGTTTGTACCCTTCTTCGCTACTCTGAGCGCCGAGCTGCAGCTGGCTACTGCCAAAGGAATGAAGACTATGTCAGGCAGATGCAGGTGGTGGATTTGGTCAAGAACACTGAGGCTTGGAAGAGGTCAGGTGGAAGAGACCATGTCTTTGTGCTCACTGGTATGTCTATTGCCTTTTGACAATGCTGGTTTAGTAGGAGAAGAATGATGGAAGAGAACCTAGTGTATATAAATAGCAGCTTATGTTAGTCTCTGGGTTGTCAGGTTGTGTTAAAACTTGAAGCATTTTTGGCAGACCCAGTCGCAATGTGGCATGTCAGAGCAGAGCTAGCCCCGGCGGTTCTCCTCGTTGTAGATTTTGGCGGGTGGTACAGGCTTGAATCCAAGTTATCAAATGACAATTCATCGGATGTTATTCAGCACACAAGTTTCAGTTCTCAAAGATGTGATTGTGCCATACACCCATCTACTTCCTAGATTGCAATTATCAGAAAACAAGAAGCGAATGACTCTACTTTATTTCAAAGGAGCTAAACATAGGCACCGGGTTAGTATTTACTTGTAGACTCACTGACAATTTTCATTTGCATCTTTAACGTCATTGTCACTTTATTATGACTGCCTGCAACTCATCAGTTGGTAAAATGCACCGGCGTCCCTTTGTTCATTAGTAAACACAGTTAAGCTGCAATTAACACAAGACAACTTTGTTGTGGATTATCTTCTCTCTAATACACCCTTGATTTTGCACTCCACATGCTCATTGTATCCCCTATCAAATTGTCTACACATATCATCTTAATTATCGTGGTGTCTTAAAGATTAACATGCTTTTTGTAAGGTGTATCATGACCATATATGCTACCTACTTCAGGGTGTCAGAAATGTTAATTTATCCATGGTCTTAAGATGCTTGTTGATTAATCGAGTCATGTGATAACAGGGAGGCTTAGTTCGAGAAAAATTGTGGGATTTGTTGGCTAATATGCCCAACGTCATTATGGAGGAAGGGTTCCCTAATGCCACTGGAAGGGAGCAATCGATAAAAGGGATGAGAACATCAGAGTTCTGCTTGCACCCAGCTGGGGACACTCCCACTTCATGCCGGCTTTTTGATGCCATTCAAAGTCTTTGTATACCTGTTATTATCAGTGACAACATAGAGCTTCCTTTCGAAGGAATGATAGATTATTTAGAATTTTCAGTTTTCATTGCTGTTAGTGATGCATTGAGACCAAACTGGCTTGTGAGTCATCTTAAGAGCATTTCAAAAGCGGAAAGGGATAAATTTCGTCAGAAAATGGCTCAGCTACAGCCTGTGTTTCAGTATGACAATGGGCATCCTGGAGGCATTGGGCCAATCTCTCCTGATGGTGCAGTGAACCACATCTGGAGAAAGGTTTACCAAAAGCTGCCGTTGATTAAGGAAACAATCCTTCGTGAAAGGAGAAAACCTACTGGTGTATCAGTTCCACGCCGTTGTCATTGTACATGACTTGTGCTCCTATACTAATTCATCATTGTATCTCTTGTGTTGCAATAGTTTTGGTCCCGTTTTGCTTTTTTGTGAAAATGATTATCTGACTACATGGTAATTCATTCATTCTCCCCTGTAAGCCACTTTCTTACTGCCTTTTTGGTTATTCATTGGATGAGCCAAATTGATTCTACAATCTAAAAGTTTCTTTAGTGATGTATTATAGAGGTAGTGATTTTATTAAAGATATTCATTTTCCTGTGAGTTGCAACTGAAAAATTCAGAAATGCAGTTGAGATAATCACATTATGATTTGTCTCTTCCTACACTTGTTCTTTCCAAGGCCTTGTAAAATAGAAATGAAACCAGCGAAAGTGATGCATGGAAGAGATCAGCCCATTTCAACCTATAATCGGATGGAACGCATGGCCTTATCCGGCCACCATTGAAAGTACAAATTCTGCAAAATATGGCCACTCTGTAGTATATTAGTATAACCTGGCGGTTGCTGTTTTAAAGTTATCAGTGAATGTGATGATGCAGGAGACTGCTGAAAGGGCAATGAAGAAACCCATCAGCCAGCGGCTGGACTCGGTGGAGGAGAGAAAAGTGGTGAAAGAAAGAACGGTGGCCGGAGCCCCTAGGCAAGAGAACATTGAGACGTGCAATGCCACTCAGTCCTGAATAAAGCGGGACTCGTCAGTGTCCTCTTCTTTAAACCACCAGCAGTCATCAGCATCATCGTGCTCGCTGCGATGAATCAGGTCCTGGTTGGTAGAGTCGTCCATTTCCGAAGAGGCAGTTGGTGGGCCAAAGTTGTAGTAGGCAATTACTTGCGTTTATAAGAAGGCAAAACAAAGATGATTAGATTTTGACCTTTTCGTTCTACTCACTTGTTGATTAGGTGCCACTATGCCAAGTGTGTTTCATGATGCTTTAAAGATGTAAGTGAACAATATAGCACTGATTATCTTCGTCAGTTTGTATTTCACAGGCATCAAGCAAGAAATCATGATGATGCTGACAATCCAAGAATAATATTTTCATATACAAGAAAGAATTTCATGTATCAACATAAAAGGCAACATTGTTCATTGATGCCTCGCAACTCTACTTCCTCGATACGCTTTACAAAAGAATTTTACTTGTAATCTGCACATTGTGACCTATACCACTGACACCATCCCCAGAAATTTGCTAAAAATTGCATAATAACAGGGCAGAACTGAGATGACCTACAATTTACAGTATCTAAAGCTGTGAAAGCAGCCCCACTAATATTCGTAAAAGGGTAGATGATGATACTAGTTAAAGAAAAGAGACTCAAGGCAAAGAAAACTGTTTAACCCCCCTTTCCTTTGGGATTTTGTTTGAAAGGATCAGAGGGTTCTGAGGAGCACCAGTGATCTGGGACACTCCATATATTCTTCGACATGAACTTTCTGAATCTCCTCTTGTACTCTTTAGGAGAGATAACAGTCGGCAACACATTTTTTGGCACAAGTGAAGACTTCACCCATGACTCTAGGTGCTTATCCCATGTATACTGCCTCAGATAATCAATAATGCCACATACAAGCTCCTGTCTGTGTGTATCAATCCCCACAAGCAATGAATAATCCATAACATTGATTGACTGCAGATATGACATAAATATGTGAGTTTACAGATTTTTGGTGCCAATGACAATAAAAATGCTTATTATATGTACATCTATAAACTTTATAAACAGAAAATTTAAGGAGATGAATTAAAATTAACAAAGAAAACAGCACATAAAGGTTTCCAGGTAGATAACTTGGAATATGTAAAATATTCTCCACAATCTGTTGGTCAACAGATTTCAGATGTCCAATCACAAGCTCTGAGGACATGCATACGACCGAAATAGGTATCGAAAACTACCATCATAATGCAGAAAACTTGTAAACTCACATTGAGAAAAGACGTGTCATTCCACAGTGCCCGTTGCAATTTTTGCTTTGCTTCGTTACTAACATAAAATGGAGATGAGTTCATGTCATTGACAAAGTTCTGATCCAGAAGAACGTCTCCAGGACCATCAGTAGCCGAATTGAATCGGTCATGTAGAGCGCCTTTAAGATCGTACAGACGGGTGCAGTTTCTACCAAAGGTTAGATTCTCCATAACCATCAGATCATGTTTGATCTCTTTCCCACTTTTTGTCTGTCTCACAACCACCTGCAAAGAAAAAGTTGTAAGCATGATGAAACAGGTTCACCGATGGGAAAACCAAAATTCTACCAACCTGATAAATCCCAAGAATTTTCGCAAGGCAAGTTTGATTCCCTTTCTCAAATGACTTGTTCACATGCTCAAAATAATCATCTGCAAACTTTACAAATGACTCAAATTCTGTCTTCTTGATTTCTTTTATAATCAACCTGTCATCAACTGTTTTGGCAAAAAAGGCTTTGCTCTTCCCACCTTTAGCATCCCAGTTTCTACAACGGCTTAGGGAAGCAATATAATCAACCTCAGATTGGCAGCACCGATTCCGGAGGTTGCGAAACTGATTGGCATATGGACATAATACAGTATATTTCTCCTTGCCTAGTGACTTGGCAACTCTTAGAGTTACCATTGGGTGGGTTCCTGCCGGAACCAGAGAATCCAACAAGTTCAATCCATCAAAACTGGAGAAGCGTGACTCATCAAAAGAAATGCTTGCCACAGAATGGACTGAATCAGAATCTGAAGAACTATTTGAGGTCTGATGCGGCAAAGAAATAGTAGGAACTCGAGTCAGACTCTGTAAATTCTCAAATGTTCTGGCAACAATTCCACTATTGTCATTAACAAGGCCATCTGTTTGAAGAGGTGGATCTTTCAAAAAGGCCAGTGCACAAGCAATTACACTTGACAGTTCACCGTCATAGTCCGACACTATGTACTTATCAGTCCCTAGAGGAATGTGCAACATTTGCCCTTCCTCTGTGATCAACTGATATGCTGTGGGCAAGTATTGTGATGTATAGCTACTCATGGCTTCAAACCTTGGGAGGACTCTTTGTAGATCTTTCATACCTACTTGTCGAATTTCAGAGAAGGGCGCCCAAAACCAATCACTTGAACTGTCAAAGATGGATGATCGTGAGTGCGGAGAAGTGTCCATCAGTGACAGGCTTGAATCAACAATAGAACAAGAATCCTCGTTTTCCATGGAAACAGGGATTCTTCTATCTTCATCTAGTTCATCAGCCAAAGTAATATTCCCTTCCAGATACTTGACAGAATGACCATCAGTGGAGCCGTTGGGCCTCGGATTGGACTCACGGTCAGCATATCTTTTTGGGCTTGAACAACCCACATTCGGTATCTGAAGACCCTCAGGCAAAGTAGACACATTAAGTTGATCAGCTCCTTCAGACCCTTCAACAGGACCACCAATTGGAATTTCCTTAATTGGAAACTCATCTGCTTCTGCAGATATATCTAATTCAACTTCTATATGGGAAGAAACATCAGTGCGGTTTTCACCTCTTCCCATAATTCTTTCGCTCAAAGTCTCTCTCCTAATGCCATGAATACCTGAATTCACTTCTTCGCTTACCTTATCAGAAGCCATGGACTGGATCATCATTGGAGTTGGTGACAGTAACGAATGCAAGCGCAGATCCCAAATGCATGATTGAAGAAGAAGTTCCCAATGTACACGGTTAAAGCCAAGAAGTTTGTAAGCGGCTTGGCCCGAGTTCCTATTCTCATTAACAGAATTGCGAATGTTTACCTGTTTTAAGTTATGATTCAGTTAAAAAGGATGAGAAGAAGTATATTAAGATTGGGTTTGACTGACAAAAACATCATGAATTTGAAAATTAAAAGGAGAATGTAAGTAAGAAAACGCCTAACAAGAGAAAACAGGAACATTTGAAGAGAAACTTATGAACTAAAACATGTGCAAAATCATCATCGGAGTCCATCTTACAGATCTATGGAATGTTTGAAAAATGAAAAGAAAAAAAATATTACGATTTAGTCAAACAATGAAACAGAATGAAACTGATGCATCTAAAGAGTAATTGACAGGGAAAAGGAAAACCACCTACAAGCATGTCAAACTACAGAAAAGAGAAAACTAACAGAAGAACAAGGCTCAAAGTAATAAGACTATAGCAAGTAATGGATGCATTCATACTAATGTGCTGACTTTCAAGCAAACCTTTCTACTAATTATGCAGTTATGCCACAAATGAACCTGTGAAAAATATGTACAAAGAGAAAGGTGACCTCGCGCTCAGATTCTTCTTGATTTAGCATATCTTCGATGTCAGAGAATTGTTTCAACAAGCCTTGTAGTTTCAAAGTCTTGCCATCAAACTGAGACCTAATCTTCTTCAACGAATCGCCAACCTCACTTAACAGCATAAATCCTTTCTCTAGTACCTTAAGGAAAACAAAAGATTCGTTCAAGAAAATATAAAGGCTAGGCCAGGATCTTTAACTTGTATTCTAGCATCAGCCAAAGAATTATCAGAAATCAAAGAAGCATGCACAGCCAGAAAATAACTCACATTCTTAATTTCTTTTGCAAACCAATCTTGTCTAATTGAATTGCTGAATGGAAGTTTCAGAGGAGGCACAGACACAGTATAGATTGTGAGCGGGGAATTTTTGAACATAGCAACCATGGGGCCTAATCTGCAAAACATAAAAACAACATTATAAAGACGCAATAAAAATAATTATATATATAGGCCGGATCAGGAGCGCACATCCGCACAGCCCTTAAAGTGCGGACGTCCCTCCGTTCTCCACCGTCCGGCGCCGACGACGGCGCTCCTCCACCCGAACGGACACCAGAGGCATCCCCGATCACTTTCTCTTGCCGGCGAGTCCGCCGAATACCAGTTTGCAGCCGAGATCGATCTCGTCTGAAGTTTTGGGTGGAGGTTGCTGCCCAGACCTTCAAATCGATCTCGCCGGCAAGAGAAAGTGATCGGGGATGCCTCTGGTGTCCGCTCGGGTGGAGGAGCGCCGTCGTCGGCACCGGACGGTGGAGAACGGAGGGACGTCCGCACTTTAAGGGCTGTGCGGACGTGCACCTCTGAACGGGTATATATATCCTTGAATAGACACTTAACATGATACCAGATGCACCTAAACAGACTAGTAGTTGCCATTTACAAGATTGTAAAATCAATTCGAAGATTCGTGCTAAAAAGTAACAAAAAGAAAACGACGATAGAAATACACACACACACATATATATAGATATATATAGACACACACACATATATATAGACACACATATAACATTATATATTGTCCATTATATGCCTCCAAAAAAATAGTTCAAAATCCATATATATTTCTCAGCCTCAGTTCCAATTAGAGCACCTTCTCCCACCGTTATGCATGTGATCCTAACCAGATAGTTATCGGAAAATCCTTTGTGAACTAGAGTGTTTGCATTCACACAGATTAAATACACAAAATCCTATTTTATGCAAAATGTACCAAGAGGTGAAAGCTGATAAATAAATTTAATCCATACCCAAAGAAGTAGAAAAAGTCTGTGTGCAAAGAATGGCCACAGGTAGAAAATATATTAGACAGATAGTGGTTTGAAAAATTGAGCTCCAGGAAATTTCCAAATGACAGACAACGTGCAGCACTGGAAATCAATACTCGTTTTGTACACTTTGATTTTCCCTTCTCAGATTTACATGTACCACATCGACTCCACATCCAAAGCTTTCCTTCAGCTTCACCAGACAAATGCTCAGCACGCAGGCGTTTAACCCGTATGGTAAGCTGCTTGTTATGATGTGCATAACCATACAAGTGAGCTTCTGGTAGCTCACCACATGCTGTGCAATGGCTTCGCTGCAATACACAAGGCTTTTTCAGTTCATCTGCAGACGCAATTTCAAGTAATATTTTGGAGAATAACATCTTTCCATGTCACAGAACTAAGAGTAAATGAAAATCTTAAAAATTAGGTGGAATAATCAATAATACACAAAAAAGGAACGGTCAGCATGCTGGCGCTGTGAAACATTTCTGGCAGCATAAAGTCAACCCACATTCAACCCGAGTACTTGACCCATGCACATCATAGTGAGAATATAAGCAACATGCCCATAAAGTCTCTAATAAATAGAGTTGTGAAAAACCTGATTCAGAATATTGTCCTGTAGAAACTTCCCGATCGGCACATCAAAATTCTTGTAGAACATGATATGAGAAAAATGGCTTTGCTCACAAACAGTCCCTTTAAAAGCATTCTTTCTCGACATCAAAACCAGAATACTCTGGGAATCCAACACTTTGCTGATGTCATTCTTGCTTTGCTTTGGGTCTTCATTGTTACCACCATCCTTTTCAATCTCAAGAGAAGATTCAGTGCAAGTAAATGGAGACTGGACTTCTCCACCCCTGAGTGGCCTCTCTTCATCAGAACTCCCTCTATCTTCAACATCACACTGATCAGTCGCCTCTGGAGATGTTGAAATAGAAACAGAGTTTGTAATCTGATCATTCAGTTCTCTTCCATTTAATCCAAAGTATGAAGAGAGAGATTGATAAGAAGTAGATGCTAGAGGCAAGCTTTCCCCTATAACTTTCTTTAGTGATGCTGAAAGGGACGAGAAGCCAGAAAATATGACAGGATTGTATGGTTCATATAATGTGGGGCTACCTTGAAATTCCAAGTCAGCAATTTGGGAAGAACCTTCATGGAATCCATCAGAAATGGGAATATCAACTGCCTCTGACGCAGTTTCACCACGGGACTCCCTATGATGTGGAATGCATGAATTACCAGATGCTAAATTAAAGGATTTGTTACCAGCGGAACACTGGTTTGCTACTTCCACAGACACGTGATTTGCTTCACCAAACAAATGATGTGCAGAGAACATTGATCTCAGGTCAACAAGGAAAGAAGTCTCAAGTATTAAATGATATGCCAAGATAACTGCACACTGCACTACACACTTGATCTTCTTCAATTCATCACTCTTTGCTCCTTTCAGCAAAATCTGTGTTTCAATTCATGCAGAACTTGATTATTTTACATGATATACTAAGCAACCCAACTATCAAAGCACTTATAGAAACATTACCAAATTAGACAGTACCAAAAAAAAAAAAAAACTGGACACTCATGATCAGATCATGAAAACAAGTACATGTCCAGATGGGGGAAAAAAAAAAACAAAACAAAACAAAACAGTAATTCAAGATATGTGTCACCTATAATGATTGTGGTTATGACAAAATTTTGGTTCTCAAAATGTAAATCAAAGAAGGGCACTAAAAATTATATCTAAAACACAACATGAGATGAGACAAATATATATTCCTGAGAAAATGGCTTCCCCTCTACTATCTGTATCACTATATTTTTTTATAGTAGGAAGTAAAGAAAATAGATTCATATATCAGTTTTAAAATTAAGCTATTTGATTACAAAAGTTATTATGCTAGATATAAGGGTAGTTATAAGTAAAAGAAAAAGAGCCGGAAAGTCATCACATATCCAGAATTGACAGAAGTGAACTGAAACAATGAACTAATAGTCTCATCTATGGGGTCCACTGTCAATGATTGATGATATAAATCGGAGCTTCAATATCTGACAACAGAGTATAGATCTGGAGCATTAACTAGTTCACACTAACAGCATCAAACCAACATTACAAAAAATCATTACAAAAAAATTATAAAAAAAAAAGAGTACTTCACAACTAACAATGAAAATCTGCCTGACTACTATTAGTCTATAATTGTGAAATTGCAAATCTCATCATCCTTAACCAAAGAATAACCTCTTCAATTTGAATATGTGTGTCTATGTGGGATGTGTGCAGCTATAGACAAAGAAGATACATAAATTTAAAATGGGGAGTACTTACCGTACCACCCCGGCGTGTAGGACAGCCCTCAATAAACATCAATGTTTTACTTGGCATCTTTCCTCCACCCAAACCAGCATGTTCCTCTATAAACTTCTCTATGTGAAAAGAGTCGCACTGCTTTAGCTTTTGACTCGTCATAGTATCTGATGATAAAATTGGTGATCCAGTACAAAGAGCAATCCTCTGTAGTCGGTGGAGCTTCATGTCATAGACCAGTGTCATTTTTTTTGCGAGAATAGATTCTTGAATATCGCGAGAGACAGTTTTTTCCACTAAAACCACATTTGGATGACATTGTTCTAGCATTTCAGTGACGGACTTCAAGTAATCTTGTTCCTGTTTGTAAGAAAGATGGTGAGAACAGATAGTTGCTTACTTGAGGTTAAGACAGACATTATGATGATGTTACCTGCTCCATTGAATCAAATGATGACAATCCACTTGAAGACTGACCAAGAATTCCCTGGATTAGCAACAACCTTGGGTTCTTGTACTTAATTGGCATATGCTTGTGTGCAGCATGCTTTTTGAAGACCATACCTTTTACTAGTTGACTGCAATGGCATAAAATAATTTCAGACAACCAACTTCCAAATAAACAATTTTCACAAATCTGTTAACAATTATCATTAAGGTGATTACCACACAGTTGATTTGCATGTCTTACTAATTATCCATCTCTGTAACTTTAGTGGTGTGTTTAACAACAGGTGCACACCCCAAAGTCCTTTCATTGACAGGACACAAATATCCATCAAATATGGTATTAAATCTATAATTGGGATGAGAAATACTCCTCGACCCTCAAAATAGCTAAATCATAGTCCTCGTGATCTCAATATTATTTTGCAGGTTATAAAAAGTTATCTTATTTTGCATTGGCAAAACATGCAGAAGTTATTTCAAAGAAAGTACTGCATAAACATGACCCATTCTTTTAATCTCCGTAAAGCTAAAACATCAAGAACAAGGTATATTATATTTTTTGCCGAGACTGAACTTAGTAATAGATGACTAGAAGAGAAAATGTGGAAACAAAAATTAGCTGGATCACCTTTGGCTGCGGTCACCGGTTGCAATGCATTTTACTTTCACATAGCCATCTGGATCCATTGCTTTACCGACAACAGCATCAGGTTTCAAAAATGAAGCAGCCTCCCATGACAAAGAAGTAATAATGTCCAACCAACTTTCACCATCCTCCCCTGAAGATCCAACAACATCAAAAGATGTAAGGAGTTGACCGACAAGAGCCTTGAACTTTCCATTAATAACCGCTTCCATTGCTCTTTGTTTTTCCTCTTTAAACTTATAGCTCACGCTTCCTTCATCTTTAGAACGACTCAAAGAACTTGGTTTGCCCCATTTCATGCCATCACCACACTCATCGTCGTCGTCGTCATTGAAAGCCACACTACCCTCCACATCATCCTCTGGATCATCAGGTTCAGGAGGATCCCATATCCAGTCATCCATTTCACCTTCTGAAGCATTTGAATTCTCAGCTTCACTAAATGATCCACAAGCGTTTGCAGAAGGGGTTTCCCATAACCGATCATTATTTGTGCTTGCCGTACTGAAATGCAATAAATCATTACCGAAGTACCTTGGGAAAAACTAGTGAACAAAGAAGCAGAGTTCCAAAAGAGCAGGTATGTGTACCACGAAGCAAAGTTTTAAAAGAAGGATTATGTGTACATACCGATCATATGAGCTCACATCAACAGAATATTCACCTAAAAGAGCAGAACATTAAGGTAGTTAAGAAAACATATCCGGATAGAGTGAATTGTTGTTGACCAAAATGCAGCACATAAAGATGAGAATACTGTAACTCACTGTAGCTGGAGACAGAACTGTCACTACTTGACAAGGAAGTCATTGGACTGATGGTTGGCATTGAAATTAAATTGCCCTGCTTAATAGATCCTCGCTCCTGTTTCTCCGCACAAGCTTTGCAAGCCCTATCTGATGGTAATGTTTTCAGATTATCATGTTCCTTCTTTTCATATTTAGGTTGTCCTAATTCAGCACCACAGTAGTCACACATTGTATACATCCGATCCCAAAACAAATTCCGACAACAGCTCTGTAATTTTGTCACCTATTGGATTCAAGATTGCAAAACAAAATCAATTCACTAAGAAAACAAGAGGGAAACAAATCCTAATATTGGCTTTCCTCTCAAATTAAAATCCCCTCACCAGCCTCAAGCCCCTCAAATCAACTAAACCACACCTACAAGACTCGACTCGTAATCAGATCCTAAAACACCAAAGAGAAACAAAAATCGAGACAAGGTTTGAGGCGAACATGAGTAATACTGATCTAAAACCACTCATCTAAATCTTGTTGCGACCAATTCTACTTGAATCAGCGCCGGATACTAGTTTAGTTATCACAATTTTGCCAAGAACATAGCAACAGTGAAGATGAATACGCAATTCTTGAATATATATATATATATATATATATATCATTGAAAATATATAGAGATATATATATATATATATATGATTCAGAATGCAAAACTAGTCAAGAAACCATCGCACATAGTCGGAAATCGAAACCTCGCTATTTTTCAACCTAGAATCAAGAAGATTCCGCAATACTGGACCAAGAAGCACAACAAGAAATGATACGAGAAGAAGAAGAAGAACTTACAGTAAAAGCGAAAGGAGAGAGGGGTCGAAATGGATCGGAAGCAAGATTTGGGAATTGAAAGCGGTAAAAGAAAGCAAGGAATTTGAGGAAGAGGGTGGTGTGGTTGGTGTGTGTATGGGAGAGTCCACACTGAGTCTCAAAGAAACAAGAGAATGAAAGCAGAGAAAGAATTTTTACAACAACAGAAGGACTTGCGGACAATATGGGGTCCCACGTATTTAATCGCACTAGCTGTAAAAATCTTTCTTTCTTTTTCAAACGTTTACGACATCCGGATACCAAACAATTAATTAAGCAAAAATAAAAATATTCCTTTTTTTTTTACTTTAGCGACAAATAGCCAAATTTCACTTTTATCACGTAACTTCGGAAAGTTTGATCTTCGCTTTTGTAACAGTTCTATATTAGGTTTTTTTTAAATTAAAAAAACGTAACCTTACACCAAGAAGCCTCGCAAGCAGTCTGCACCTAAGATTAAACTGGTAGGCAGACTACACTTGAGGTGGTGAACCAGGAAGTACAATCATTGACTGCGTGTCCCGTATGAGCTAAAACATCTGCTAGAAAGTTTGCTTCCTTCCTTCCAAATATAACAGTTTGGGGCTGGATGTCTTGAACCAAAGTTTTAAATCGCCACGGGTACTTTGTTTGGTAAAACGTCAATTAAGATTTTTGAATCTCTCTCAATGAAAATTGCTAACACTGAAAGTGAGATCATTGTGTATAAAACTAGAGGATCAGTCATATATAGAGAGATATTATCAACACACGTTATTATGTTGTTAATATCTTTTTCCACAAAATAAATATGCCTTCCTTTTCTTTCAATAAATGATCTTTAGATGTTGATATCAAAATGAACTTATATATTAGAAGGAGTCGATAATGAAATATATAACGAGTATGAATTAGTTGATAGATGAATATTAGCAGAGCAGAGCATAGCAGCAGAAGTTGTAAATAACTTTACCTTAATTACTAGGCAAATCAAGGTGAAAAAGTTCCTCTGTGGTGTAAGCTTTGTAAAAGGATACGGTAATGAATAATATCATAAGATTATATACAAATTAATATTAATTCAAGAGCTGTTTGTCAACAGATTAAAAAAGAAAGAAAAGAGCAAATGGAGCACATAATAAACTAAAGAAAAGACGGCTTTGTCTTTTTTCTATTACCAGTACGTTATTGACCTTACTTAATTCCGGTTGGCGACGGCATCTTCTTCTTCTTCTTTTGGTGGGTTTTGAAATTTCAAAGTTGCCTTGTCTGAGAGGGCAAAGTTCAACTCCGGACCGACCTTGTTAATGCAAAGTCCACATGTCCACTCGGGATTAGCTACGCAGTTACGTTTCCTGGAGCGCCTGCCTTGCTGTTACCTTGGCGTCAATCATTGGCAAACGCTGGATACGATAGTCGGCCACGTGGTCCTATAACTCCTATGAACATGTTTAGTAGTGCAACTTCAAATCTTCCTGTATGAAGAAAAAATAAGAGATCTATTAATCCCATTAATACCATAAAGAGAAAGGTATAATGTTTGATTATTTGATAAGTGATATAAATATATAGATATGTGTGTGTGTATATAGGAAAAAATAATAATTTTTGGATGCTCGACCAATTGAACAAAAGGAATAACGTTCTTGTTACTACATATCCAATCGACTAAAGAAAAAAAAAACTGACTCTCTCATATGACAAATGTATCAGTGTCATATGGAAAATGTATCAGTGTAAAAGGTGTTATTGAGACATCCATGAGACATCCTGGAACCCATGTTTCCTAAGTATCTTACTTAGTTTTAATTTGAAATCTTATTTACAGCCAATTTGCTTTCAATTTACTTAGGCTTCATCATTTGTCCCTTCGGTCCTAACCCGTCCTACCCCGTAGGGCTTCGAGCTTCAAATAGGGCGGGACCTAGCCTTTCTCAAATAGGGTAGCAAGGGTCAAGCAAATGAAACCTGGTCTTATCGTACGGCTCTACCTTATTTAGCCTTTTAGGGTTAAGCCTGAATCGGCCCTAAAAACCCGTTTTTTAGGCCCTAATAATTTCTTACTTTTTTCTATTGTTTTTAATATGTTTCATAGTTTTTACAGTAAAACCTCTATAAATAAATAATGTTGGGACCATAAAAATTATTAATTTATAGAGGTTATTACATTATCGATAAATAAATAATTTATTTATTTATCGATAAATGAATATTTATTACTTTATCCTTAATTTGTCAGTAGTTTCCTTGATTTTTCGTAATACAAGGAAAAAAAGAATGACCATATATGGATACTTTGAGAATAACTAAATTGGGAAACAAAAATTGTTAAGAGTTTTTTTAATTTGCATTAATAAACCTTATTTACTCTTTCTTCATGAATTTTATTAATTATTAATATTTTTTGTGATACTTTTAAAATATTTAATCAATTAATTATTACTTTATATATTCATTGGAGAGATTCTAAAAAAAAAAAAAAAATTATCCCGCATTTAGCGAGAAACCTAGTAATACACACTAGTCCTGAGACGGGACCGGAGAAAATTATTATTGGAGTAAATGCTTGTGACACCCTGTAGTTTATACCTAAAATCAGTTTTGTCCCTCATTTTTTTTTTAAACTGGTATACCCCTATACTTTGAATTCTTGACTGATTTGCCCTTGTCGTTAATTGACCGTTAAAGAAGACTGTTAAGTTACTGATATGACCGGTCTTGCGATTCCAACTCAGCTAGAAACCTGCAACATCGACATAATATGTCCAATATACCCCTGACTATAGTGACTTTTAAAACCAAGAACTAACCAGCTTTGTGAGACGAGCTCGATGCTCTCCAGCTTTACAGGTCCTTCAGCAAGCCTCACCGACGGCGCCGACGAAGAGGCCTTCGTTGTCGTGGCCGCAGCCGAGGGCGACTTTGGGGATTTTGGAGCGGCGGAAGGTGAGGGTTTCGGTGGAGAAGTCGTCGAAGGTGAAGGAGCCATCGTCGTAGGAGACTTGGTAGAGGCAGGTTTTGGACTTTGAGCTGCAGCCGGGTGAGTCGAGGTGGCGGCAGAGAGGGGAGGAGCAAGGGAGGGAGGAGAAGGAGGAGGATTTTCTCGGGTCGAAAACCGGGTCGGTTTGGGAGTAGCAGCGTTTACAAGAGGCGCATTGGAGCCAGACGACGTCGGAGCCGGTGTCGAGGACCATGTAGAGGTATTTGGGGGGAGAGCCGACGCCGATGCCGATGAAGTACTCGCCGTTGCCTTGGGAGAGGCCGGAGACGATGGAGGAGCTGAACCTGGAGGAGGGTGGGCCGGGTCGGGTGCGGTTGTAGGCGAGGGAGGTGAGGGAGTTGAAGCGGAAGGAGTCGCGGCGGAGGCGGAGGTGGAAGAGTTGGGAGGGGGTTTGGTTGAAGGAGAAGGCGTCGAGGTGGTGGAGAGGGAGGGAGAGGGAAGATGGGTCGGAGTCGGGTTCAGATGTTTCTGAAAAGAATTCGGGTTGGGAGAGAGAGGGGGTGGAGGGGAGGGGGAGAGAAGGAGGGTGTGGTGGTCAAGGGTGGGAGAGGAGAGGGAGAGGAGGAGAGTGAAAAAGAAGAGATGGGGGTCTTCTTCTCCTCCATTTTGTTTGGGCGGTGAGGAAGTGGGGAGATGAGGGAGAAGAAGTGGGAGAGAGAGTGAGAGGCCGGAGAGGATAGGCCATTGGAGAATTGGATCTGATCTCTTCTACTTGCAGAACTGAGGTTAGGAAACTGGGTTTAGGGGCTAAGTTTCGATCTGGGGTTTTGTTTTGGTGGACTGATTTAGAAGTTGATGATTCAAAATGGGTTTGGAATTGCTCTGTGGGTAAAATTGTCATCTCAATACCTTGGTCTCATACATGTGTCAACATGTTAGCCACGTCAGCTACATAACGGGTTCACTTGACGACAAGGGCAAATCAGTCGAGAATTTAAAATATAGGGGTATACCAGTTTTAAAAAAAAAGTGAGGGACAAAACTGATTTTAGGTGTAAACTACAGGGTGTCACAAGTATTTACTCCATTATTATTTAAGCGAGGTTATTAATTTATAGAACATTCATTTATCGAGATTTTACTGCATGTACAATACAACTGATCTTCTTTTTTGTATTGATTTTTTTTTATCAAAGGGTCATTCGATTTAAATAAGAGCAAGCAGTACAAAGACGATGTACCCTTATGGGGTCGGCAGAAAACATCGTCTTGCTAAATTGCAAGTCTTATACTAGATAAAGCATAAGCTTTAAAATTTTAAATACATCCACCTCATAGCGATTAAGCACAATTATTTTATTAGTGAAACTAGGTTTTGGAGAAAACTATCAAGACTCTGCGAAAATCACTAGTTACCTGGACCAAAACTCATTTTACATTAGAGGCTCAAGCCCAAATTCATCTGTCAGAGCCCAATCAGATGAAGCCCTGGCTGATCCAGCCCAAGCCCATTCAAGCCCAACTCCTAGATAAGCCTTGAGAGAAACCCTACCAGCCTTCATCTCTTCCCCGCCGTCATCACCATCGGATAGCAACGACTCCGTCAGATGCAATTCCGGAATCAGAACCACAACACCATCATCCTCCCCAACAACGAAAAGATGGTGAAAACCTAGTGCATGGCCTCTTTCCAAGATCTGAGACGCACATATCTAAATTGAGGGCTCCCAACGGCCGCCAAAAAAACCACCTCCGAGCCTTCCAATCCTCTTCAACATTCCTAGTCCATCCCGAGCCACAATTCGATCGGCTTGTATTGCTTCCTCCCTTGTATCAAACCCAAAGGCAAGAACAAAAAGAGAACAACTTGTTTAGGAGATTTTGATGAACAAAGCCGCCATCACCACCACATGTTTGACGATAGAGAGGAGGAGAGATCACTTTCTCAATCGGATTTGCAGAGCCGCCCCAAGCCGGAACTTGATGTTGCTGAGAATACTCTCTTGCAAGAGGCAAAGAGAAAAACATAGTTTTTGTTTTGTCTTTTTTTTTTTGTATTGATTTTGTAAGGTGTATTTTTTTTAATTTCTTTTTGCTCTGTTAAATTACAATTGATTTTTGGTGATTTAGAGAGATACTTCATGAATTATATATGAATGTAACCACTTAGACTAATATTTATAGATGTTTTAAGTTAAATATAATGTATATGTATGTTAAACGTGACTAAAAATAGGGTCTTATATTACATATAACTCTTGAGCTAAAGTTTGAGAAAAATATTTAAATTAGTGAGTTTATTTTTGTTAAGCAAAATAAGGTCATATTCAACTCATATTTACCCCTATTCAAAAGGCCGGCCCTTTTAGCCCTAACAAAATAGGTTTTTAGAGCGAGTAAGGACTTACATATTTACACCTTGGTCATACCCTACCCGGTCCTAAATTATGCTGACTTTGACCAAACCTTACCCGGCCCTACCCTATGGCCTAAAATTAAAGGTAGGGCTAGTTGTGACCCTACTCGTGATGACCCCGAAATTTACTAATGGACTTTTGCTATAAAAACCAAAAATGACTACGTTCAAATTCTAACACTTATTAAGTCAATATTTTGTTATCTAATCATAATTTTTTATTCAAAATCGTGGTATCTTAAAGTCTTCCTAAACTCAAGGACTAATCCGTTGGGGCTTGGACAACCAATAACGCATTGCAGCCCCTCCACTAGCCACTTTTGACAGTGTCGTGGTTCGAACCTAGCTAGCTAGGTTGGAGAGCACACCCAACTAGGCAAGAACCATTAGACTACCTTGTAATGGTTTATCTAATTGTATCTTAATTATCAAAATATCAATTTCGTTTCCTTTATTTTTTCCTTCAAATGAGATTTGTTGAATTTATCCAATTGGTAAATTTCATGAGATGCTTGTCCATTGTTCATATGTTAAAATTTATGTTTTTTTTTTCATGGGAATGAAAGTTGTTATTGAGCATTTTAATTTGAATCCTCCCTCCAACCTTAAAATCTTGGTTTCGCCCCTAATGAGATGTGGTGGCGGGCTACTACTACCTGGCTCGACATCATGTTCAATTATTGTGGATCAATTTATTCATGTGGTATGTGATATTAATTTTTAATTTTTCTTTTGATTGAAATATTAAGTTTTAGCATAACCAACTCTAAAACAATATTTTTGTGAGTGGGGGTAGTTTTGTTTTTTTGTTTTTTTGTTATTGTTTTTTAGGTTTTGTTGGTTTGTTTTTAGGTGGTTAGTTGTCCCTCCTTTTGAGCGAGGGTTATGGCCTCCTCTTTGAGCGAGGGTTTAGGGTTTTGGTAGGTTGGTGTCGGGGTCGTGTGTCGTTGGGTGAGCCATGGTTATGATGTCATTTTCAAGGACTATTTTAATGTCCATTAGTTCTTGTTGTCAATGTAATGAGGATGTTACATGTGCATATATATATATATATATATATATATTTGCTGGTAGTTTTGACATATAGTATTTGAAAACATTGTTTCTTCTTGAGGTTGACTGTGATTGGGAGAATGTATCAAAGCTTCTGGATTAAGTTAGGTTACGGTTGAACCCTTTTTGGTTCTTGTTCACTGCAATCACTAGTTATAAAGTTGGATTTATATAATATAGAAATTTTCCCTCAAAAAAAGTTCTATAATAGATTTAATTTCGACCTAGTAAATTTAATCAAATAAGTGTGTTTGAAGGCAATAACCGCCTCTCTCTAACCCTAGCGAGAGAGAGAGCGACCACAGAGAGATTCTCCTTGTCCGGCGGCATGTTTTTACGCCGTCGTCGGACGGGGCTTCTCCATCCCTTGAGGGTTGGGTATGCGTTTGATTTGTTTTGCTTTTCTCTTTGGCTTTTGTGATGGTGAAGGAGGTCGGGCATGTAGGGATTGAGGAGAAGAAGAAGAGGAAGTCAATTGGCGACCGTCATCTGTGAGTACCAGATTTGTTCCGTTCGATGGGGGTAAGGGCGCCACCTCTCTCTCTCTCTCTCTCTCTCTCTCTCTCTCTCTCCTGGTGCGATTTGGTGATGTTGGCGTCAACGTGGTTGACAGGATGGTGGGTGTCGGTGGATGCTAGTCCTCTTTTGCTTCCATGATGTTAGTTATGGGGCTGGGCTAGGTTCGACCTAGTCAATTTAGGGTTTTTTATCTAGTTTTTTTAGATTTTAATCTGTTATTGTAGAACCCAGCTTCAATAAGCTAGATTTGCTAGCAAGTTTTGGGTTACACTTGTTCTTTGTTCTTGTGCCTCATCAATGGATGATTGCATTAGGTTACTTTAGGGTAGCCGACATGACTTGATTCTTACGTGACCCTTATTGGGTAAGTCATGTATGTGTAATTTTCTTCTTTACCGAATACAAGACATTGCGTCATTCTTCTCAAAAAGAAAAAAAAACTTGATTGCATTGTTTTTTTTGTTTTTTGTTTTAATAAGGTAAACAACTCAAATATTAAAATTTCGTGAGTCGAGCTCACAACCTCCAACTTACTAAGAAGAGACTATGTCGCTAAACCAAATGGTACTGGGAGTTAGCATTCTTTTTAAGTGAACTCGTTTACATTATTCAATCTATGATATGGTAGGGGAGATTAAGGAATTTATGATGTTGTTTTGTTTTAAATTTTATTATAGGGAAGTGAATTTTATATACAATTGATTTGTAGTTAGATTTCTTGCTTCACAAGACTTTGAGTTAGAACTTGACAATATATAATCATAAATGAAGCATAAAGTTTAACCGATCTCAAGTTCTCATTATCAGCACTTCTGCTGCGACACTTCGTTGTTGTGAGAAAATTTAAATGTTGGACATATACAACTCGTGATATATACATGGTTTTTTTCTCTATACAAGCAATAATATGAACCCAAATTCCCGCCCCTCATTTTCATAGAAGTAATGCATGGCTTCAGAGTCGGAACAAAATATATAATATCAGATCCACAAGAAATAAACTCAAATCTACTAATTAATCAACAGTGACTAGAAATCAAAAAAGCCAGAAATTCGATCATTCTGCCATATACAAACTCGATCTATATCTCCCCTACAAACTCTTCAATTAATCTTTTCCTCCTAACCTGCAAACTAAACCTCATTAACAACCAAATGAGTAGTAGTAGACTCCACAAAGTAGAGTGACTGGTTCAATTTAGAGGCCGGGGACATGGTAGTATTTGCCTTTGCAAATGCACCTGTAGACAATCGGGCACGACTCCGAAGTACTCGAGCATTTGCTGAAACTCACCATCACCCTTTTACACGGAAAGCACGGCCCGCAGGCGTGTGAACAGTCCGGCAAGCTCGAGCCAGTTCCGGTCGGGTATAGTTCCATTTCCATCTTTGTTCCTACTTCATCCTTTCCTCCTTTCTGTGCAAATACAAACATTAAAACACATGCATTAGTGCATTACTAGTTAAGATCCATCTAACTTATTGTACGTATTTGTTACTAGGGAACAAAATTTCGTAATAGATATGATGAGTACAGTGTCACGGCATGTACGTACTCTCAAAAGTATTACGAGAAACATACCTCAAGATACGTTCGGACGTCATCTCTGTTATACGCAGAAGTGACTTTTCTTTGAAGATTTGCTGAGATACGAAACAAGAAAGACAATTAGCAATATGATCAGGGCAAAGACACGAACTATAAACTCGTGAGGAACTATCATATAAGTGGAGTAGTGAACATACAAGGTTGAGGCGTCACACGTAGGCTTGTGCTTGTCCAAATTAGAATGGAGAAAATCACAAGTAGGAAAATTGTTTGGGCTACTCCAAGAGATGACAAGTTCTTCATATTCGTCCTACTACTTCGTTTGTGGGCTAGCTTAGGTTAGCTAAAGTTTGAAGAACTCAAAGCTAGGAGGTAGATTTGATAAGAAAGAGTGATAGAAATAGCAGCCAGAGATGGAGGCCGGTCAGCCAGAGATGTATGCAGCTGCGCAGTAAGAAGAAGAAGAAGAAGTGAAAAGGGTTAGTTTGGGTGCAGTATATATAGAAAGCCCAGAATTGAACCATGAACATTAATGAAGAAAGCTACAGAGTACACATCAGTCTGTTGCACTTCACATGATCCACGGCCATTTTCAAATTTCAATGTTATGGCGAGTCACGCATGCAATTAATTTAAGCCATCATAAATTCCATGTCAAATTCATTATATTTCTGTTGAACAGAGAGTGATCAATCCATCCCTCATCAATGAATTTCGATCTGGTGATAAACAATTTTGGAGCATAATCTTTAAAGTGAGATCCAAAAACAAATTGTTAAAATGATATGATAACATTGTCCGGTCGATCCGTGAGTGTTCCCTTGGAGTCTTAACCTCCCCTTTGGACTATTACAGTGATCGAGATGACGACGACGACGACTCGACGAGACTACATATATGTTAGAGTACTTGAAAGGGTCGTGGTTTGGGTTAATCTATACATAGGAGGCTCTTCTTCCTCCTCCTCCTCCTCCTCCTCCTCCTCCTCCTCTTATGATATGCCATTGCCCAGTAGTAAGTAGCTAGGTTGGTAGCCATATCCTTGTTCCAAAAAAAGAAAATATAAACAAGGATGAACGAGCATGGAGAGATTTGGTATTGAATGAAAGGGGCATGAGAATTAACTCAGGCTTATGAGTTTTGAATAAACCAATCGAGGGAGAGAGGGAGGGAGTTCACGTTCTCTGTCGATATATCTGTGGAAAATAAATGTAACCGTGAAGTTCAGACAGACCTGCAACTTCAATTAATAAACTTCTTCTACCCATTTCCTGTAGCCCATTTGTGCTCACTACACCTGTGACAATGGAAAATCATAGCTATCACAAAGCGTGTGCGGCTTTCTTAGTTCTTCCTCATGGATTTCAAGTTTGGTATTCAAAAGTTGAGTCTTAATTGGTATGATGAAAATAGTTATAGAGATCTGATCTGTCAATATCATACTAATAATAGCTAGACTCCGATACAAAGTGTACCAATACACCAAGTAGACTTGGATGTTTAATACGGGCACATTCAAGTACCTGTATAGCTGCACTATTGCATGTTTTCTTATTTTCTGCACATAACAAGCTAGGCCAAAGAGAAAAAACTAACACCGTAGCAAAACACGCTTTCTGAGGAACTCAAGAGTATCATCTTGTAACAAATTGCACCAGATTATGAAAAGAACTCAGAGTATCATTTTTTCTGTATTACTCTTTTCTTTTCTTTCTTTGGCTAGGTAAACTGCTATGGTCTAATACATTAAGCACCACAGTACATGCATCGTAGTGGTGCAAACGAGATCAGCAGACTATAAAACTGTTGAAACACTTGTATTGGATATTTGGATGGTATATAAAGAACAACTTTTTATAACAATAATGTAGGATGTTATAATACAGATCCTAGATACTACTGAAAAGAAAAGGGAAATACTATCTTGCAAATACCATAAGAAAAACATGCAATTCATATTGTTTATACAAAAAGGTACTATATATATCTCCAACACCATCTTTGTGACAAACTATGAAGGGTATATTGCTTACTTGTATTCTGCAATCTCAAAAACTCGGGCAGTCCCATCAGTAGATACTGAAACAAGAAAGTCTTTGTTGGCAGATACAGAGAGAGACTGAATAGGTTCACTATGCCCGTTGAAGGTTCTTACACAATCACCAGAGAGACTATCCCATAATCGGACCTTCCCATCTGCACAACCTGTTGCTAGGTACCTAGATACCCCAAGCCAGGTCAAGCATGTCACTCCATCCTGCCATACAAGGAAAGATTTCTTCCATTAGACCAGTTGCAGAGATTTAAAACTGAAGTATGACACGAAATTATTGACATTTGATGAAAGCAAACAAGCTAGTGACAATATTAACTTACTTAAAGAAAAAAGAGAACCATAATCAATTAAAATAATGTAGAGATGAAACCGTCACAGACCTCATGGTCACATGTAGAACGGGGCAACGAATGTTGCAAATCCCAGATGATAAGCTTGTTATCCATACCTCCTGTTGCAGCCCAAGGGACAATACATACACAATTATTAAGGCATGAGTACAATAGAAGCGAACTCAGTGAGTGTGGAGACACACTGCTTGCAGAGATTCAAAAACAACTTGTAGATTTGTCAGAAAGACAAGACTTCATACATGACTAGAATAACAAGTGATGATCAATACAACTTGGAATAATCAGAGAAATATTAGACAAAACATTAAACATTTCAGTACTAATTGAAAAGTTTGCCACAGCATCAGTGTGACAGGCTGACAGGTTATTGTACCTTGGTGCAAGTCCAATACATTCGACCGAATCTGAATGTGAAAGCAGGGAATTAACAACCTGTTGATCAGAAGAAGTCAAGGCCTAATGTTTAAATATGTGAAACCAGGGAACTACCAACTGATATCCCTTCCAACATTACCGGAACAAAAGGAGCATACCTTTCCGGTTGTTATGTTTACAATATGGACAGATCCATCTTCAGAACCAGTAACAGCTAGAGTAGAATCAGAGCTTATTGCCAAGCATGTCAATCCTGCAGAATGGTAAGGATGACCTAGAGAACAAAAATGTGTTAAAATCCTCAAAATAAGCAATTAAGAATGATCCACAGGAATCAATTCGCAAAGATAAGGAATGACTAAAATGATGGAAACAAAAGAAAAGGCAGAATTGAAAAGAACATCACGAGAGGAAGGGTGTGTGACCTTCTACCCTAGATTCAGTATTGACACTCGTAAAAACAAAAAAAAATTCTCCAGAATAACTTTCAAGTTGGCTATGTTTGAAAGCTTGAGCACATCATTTCTGAGAAACAGACATGTTTCTCCTTGGATCTATTACTAGACGAACACATGTACCATATTAGGAATGGAACTATAAGCTTCTCAATGAAGCAATTGTCATTGGTAGAGTAAGAAAGGTCAAGCTTCTTCACGTCAACCTAGTCTACTATTTAAATTTTTTAACAAAAATTCCAGCTCACAATAAGAAAGAAAATCAACCAAGATTTGAATTTCATACTACCTTTTTACACTCGAAAATAATGGCTTCTTTAAATTCAAGGAATACAAAAGATCTAATAAGTATTTGAATTCATACCTTGTACCACATGAATGTTCTCGCCACTTTTTGGGTTCCAAATTCTCAAACTTGCATCATTAGAACCAGTGCAGATTATTTTACCTTAAGCAACCACCAAATGACACAAAAAATTTAAATGAATAGTGAAACAAAATATACTACTTTCAAACAATGAAATGCACTAATCCACAATTCCAGATGAAGAATAGTTCCATACCATCGGGGGTAAAATCACCACAAGTCACGCTACCACCATGCCCTGAAAACAATTGAAGATAGGAACCTTTGTCGCCATTCCACATCCAAACTGTAGAGTCCTCTGAACCGGCCAAGACCAGATGCCCTCTAGGATGCCACCTGACCCACTGAGAAGTCACATGGTCCATAATAAATTTCAGCTAATCTACCATACATCAGTAGTGATAAATACTGCCCAAGACTTTACCTCAATGCCCCCTCCAGGACCCTCAAGAGTCCTTTTTAGATTGGCTGATGTTGTATCCCAAATTTGAACAATTCCGTCCAAGCTTCCAGACGCGAGCAACTGTCCATCAGTACTAAATGCTAAAGTAGAAACAGATTCCTTATGGCCTGCATGATAACTCACAAGAAGTTAGAATGACGAAAAGTGAGCACAGAATTTCATGAATAAATATTCCACAACTGCTGGAGCTAGAGTTCAAATTGGGTTCAGAAAGCACTATATCAAACATATATAGTAATGTATCGATGCCAAAGTAGATAGCATATGTTTCTTTTCTGACATGCGCCTACCTTGGAGCTCAGAAGCCCAATCTCCTTGTCCAATCTTCCAAAGAAACCCTCTGTCATCCCCGCCCCCTGTTGCAACTAACACTGGATCTGTCGGACTGCAGACAACTGTATAAAGTTCACCTGTACAAAAAAAGGAAGGAAGATACTACACTTTATATTCTAAAAGAAAAGGTAATCCAAACCATGGCATAGCTCAAGTTAAGCAAGATTAACATGAAGTAGAGATACAATGGTTTCCAATTCTATTATGCAACAGTCTTATGCTTGAGAGATGAAATAACATTAAAAGTTCACAACCTAAATACAAGAGAACAACTGGGAAGAACACAATGAGAAACTCCATTCTAAGATATCATGCACAACATTTCAAAATCAATGAGTATAGAGTGTAACAAAACTTGTTCCCACTTTGCCTTGGAGTTCTACAGCAAATAGCTGCACAGTGAAATAAGTAAGCTACAAGGCTAGGATGCTGGGCATCATTATGCATTTCAACTTTGAATTTAGGGATAAATCTTTCTTGCTTATTTTGAAGATTGAAAGGCAGTTGTCTCTTAAGGTTGATCTTTCTTAGCATAGAAGTCAGATGTATTTAAATGATTACTCATATACAAAGAATATTAGGATTTTATAGTAGCTGGTTGTTCAGATATCTTTTATCATTCTCCACTTTTCCAGTAGACAGCTTGTTAGCTGTGATGTATCTATACTTGCATAATTCATAAAAACCATTTGTTTCTCTCACCTGTTTTTGTCTGAGCAATTGTTCCTCTCACTTTCCAAATCCAAAGAAATGTAGCCTTAACATGGATAGAGCATGCAGTGGCTACCCTATGTATTTATAAACTTTGTGTATAACAAATTCCCAATTGAAATCAACAGTTTGATGTGGCTCTATTAAAGTCACTACTGATAATACTCTAATGACTAAGAATGCATTATGTGTGTAACAAACATGTAAAGAGCATTAAAAGTAAGCACGAACAGCAAGGCAAACTCTTACCCGTATGACCAGTGAATATATGCAAGGAATCATCAGCCTCATCTGAAAACAACAAATAAGTAGGATACAAAACTATCAAAATTGATTCAAAAGCAACGAAAGGAAAATGATAATAAAAAAGGAGTTGTATGCCAAAGATGATGTACCAACAACTTCGTCGTCTACATCAGGAAGATCTGCAGCCAACAAAACATGATTGAGGACTTAACAAATGTCATAAATCCTACCCACAAACACAGTATACATGATTAATCAGAGAGATACAACAACTGAGAAGCACCTTCCTCATCGACATAGACTTCATTAATGATGTCAGCTTCATCAATGTAAACCTCGCCTTGGTCATCATCTTCTTCTTCACGAACACCATGAGCTGGATTGCTCATTTTCTAACTGAGACCAGGACGGATCAATGGGATTGAGTAGTAGCTTTCTCAAGTAAGCTGATGAAAGCTTTCTAAATAGCAATAATCTTACATTAAATTACAGACCCTTCAATTCATGCATACAGATTAAAGGGAAAATTCAACAATTTTGTACCACTCTAAAATCACCCAGTCGCATAAGTTCAATCGGAGAATATGAACCAAAGTAGAGGGGTATTACCAGCTCGGCGGTTGAGCAGAAAGTCGCGCGGTGGCCACTTGGGGCGTTTGGGTGGCCAGAAAACAAAACCAAGAGGGTTGGTTTATTATGAGAGTTTGCAATTTGGGCCTTTTGCTTTTTCTTCTTTCGCAAAAAAAAAAAAGAAAAGAAAAAAGAAAAAGAAGCTTTCTCCACCAAGTTGAGGGGAAGTGAGATTTGGCGGATCGAATTGTAGCAAGCAGCGGCTGTGTGTATGTGACTTGATTTTCAAAGGTAAAAGAACTTATCGAAGAAAATACACATTCGTCAAAATAACAACAAGAACATGTATGCACGACGTGTATTTACACGACACAATCTTAACCGTTCGTAACGGTTTATATGTTTGATCACCATGTTTTTATATTATTTTTTCTAATCTTGATCATCCATGTATGTATGTGAAGATACACGCCGTGTACTAAAAATACTCTCAATATAAAATGGTTACGGAGTAATTGTAATATGTATTGCTGACCTTTATTTATTTGTGTTTCAGCCGCGGGGGGATTAAAACTGAGCAGAAGAGGGGTCTCCTTCTCTTCTCTGTTAAGAAAACGATTAAACGACGCGTCGGCAGACAAAATCTTAATTACTCATGCGTAGCTGGTAGTCACATAATTCAATCTCATCACAATCTTCAAACAAACCCATTCAATCTCACTCTTTCTTCTTTTCCCCTAATCTTTCATTCTTAGCGATTCCAAATGTCGATGCTCGATTCCTTCTTCAACAAGGGCTTCAAAGCCGCCAAATGGTATCATGATCTCTCTCTTTTTTTTTCTTGATTTTTGATTTGTCTTGTGTTTCCACCTTCTGGGTTTGTGAATTATTGATGATCCAAGGCTTGGGTTGCTGTTGGGACGTTGAGCAAGTAGAGAAAACAGTCGTGTTGATTTATGTGGAGGTTTGGTTTTACAGTGAGTTTCCTTCTCTGTGTGTAGCAAAACTCTGCTGAAATTGACTATTCCGCGGATAAAGCTGCTGAGGAACAGGAGAGAAATTCAGATCAAACAGATGCGCCGTGACATTGCCAAGCTTCTTGAAACTGGCCAAGAAGCTACTGCTCGGATTCGGGTAATTTCTCCTTTTCCTGAATTAGTAATGATTATTTAGTACTGACTTTTTTGGTATATATGAATTTCAGGTAGAGCATATTATTAGAGAAGAGAACATGATGGCAGCTCAGGAGTTAATTGAGCTATATTGTGAGCTGATTTCTGTCCGCCTTCCAATAGTTGAATCACAAAGGTTAGCCACTAAAAGTTGTGATTCTTTCTATCATATTTCTCTTTGCTTCAACTTTATGATTTGAGTTCTGATTGTTTCTAAAACCTTTATCTGGTCGACTGCTAGTTTACTGCTCCTGTAAGAGAATGTTGGAGCTGAAACTTCTGCAATATTTCAAGTTCTCTCTGCTGAAGGAACGTTTTTTTTAGTTCAGATATGAATTGAAAAACTGAGATGATTTAGGCAGCTAGAGTATAATGCATGCTGTTCTCTCTGCTATCCTCTTGCGTGGCACCGTAGTGCAACTGTAGATTGGTTTTCATGTATGGTTAGGAAATATCTAGGTTAGTTTGCCAACTTTTAAAACGCCGGTTTTAAAAGTTTGGAAAGGGGGATAAGTAAATACTGGTTCATAATTCGAAATTTTAGTAGATATAATGAAGAAAATTGCTTGATTGTTGTATTGAGAAGAAAAACTTTTAGGTTGTCAAAGATGTCTTCTTTACAGCATTCCTTACAATGGAGGACTGTGTGGGTCTAGTGTAGTTTCAATCATGTTTTCTTTGGCTTAGTTGGTTAGTTTGTGTGATTTGTGCTGTTCCTCTCTTTCCTCTTGGTGGATCTCTTGTACATATTTTTATCCTTTTCTTTTTTTCACTGAAAGTCACCTTTATGATGTAGAATATAGTTCTTATGAAACATTATCAGCATTGTAATTCCTTCTGAAGTTTTAAGCAGTTCAGTTATGTAACCGTGGATATTCTTGGCTTTTAAGTTGTATCCACTCTATTAAGTTGCAGGCATTTATTGCTGAAAGAATGATGGAAACATAATTCAAAATAGAAAAACACTAAAATAAAGGTTGAACATGTGATTAAAAACAAACATCTCAAATGAAATTTTGAAACTATTAATTACTCTTTTCCCCTTAACATCATCTGAATGGCACAGTCATAGGTCAGTCAAACTTGCTGAAGCAGCTATTTCTGTGAAGCCATCCAATTGAATGGCTAACAGATGGCATTTTAGATTCCTTGGTACCAGTAGCGCAGAGAAACACATAGGAGAAAGCAAGCCAAATAGTCTGTCATAAAAAGGAAGTTGCTAGTTGAAACAAGCAAATACCTAAGCATCTTAAACACACACTTCCCATATTTAACCATGTGGACCGACGAATAAAAATAAAAAACTGCACCATACCCCTCCCCCTTGCCATCCACTCTGACATCACTGAGCTTGACCGCTAACTGTGGAACCGAAACAAAATAAAAGAAGCTGACACAACACTATTCGTATTTCCTTTCTCAGAAAAATATAGGGTTTTCAATTTTATTTTTGAGAATCTCTGTGCCAAAGACCATACAGACTAAGTCAGCTTGCTTGTGATGAGAGTCAGGAAATGCTTCATTGTTGATAATTTAAACGCTGGTTGTTCACCTTGGGATTTGTTGTGATGGTTGTTTTAGTGTTTTAACTTGTGATTCTATTCTCGTAAGCAATCCTATATAGTTTCATCTTTGCCATTCTGAGTGCTTCAGCTTTCAATACTTTAAAGTAGGGATGGAGATTTTAAAGGTTATATAGTTACTTTTTGGAGCTCTGGGTTCAAGAATGAGTAAAGGATCTAAATTTTTAATCTAGTTGATTTAATAGAAGAATGCTGGCAACTAGCTCTCATTCTATGTTTTCAATCTCCATTCTGTCATTGATATTTTGTTTTTGTTGCTAAGATATCACTTATCAGGTAGAAAAAATAAAGGATAAATATAGTTTTAGAATTATGATTGGTGTTTGCATCTCTTAGCTGTTGAGAGGGTTGCCCAAACGCAAAGCTTTTGCTGTGTAACATGAGCCCTTTTTTCAGATGGACCACTGTATTTGATTTGAGTTTTTGTTTCCCAAATTGTGGACCACTGTATTTGATTTGAGTTTTTGTTTCCCAAATTGTTACGATTAAAGTGTATTACCTTTTCCAATCTCATGTTTTTGAAGTATTTTGGTCTTGCAATTGGAAGATTGCAATTGACTCACACACCCTCAGCAATGGAAATGTAACACATTGCTGCTCTCTACCTGGTTGTTTAAAAACAGTGGGTGTGGTGCAGAGTACTCAATATCTACAGTTTTATGTTGCATATGTGCTCTATTCTTGAATGAGCATCTGAGGAACCAGTTAGGCAAGTGCTATTTGTTTTATACAAAGACTTTCTGCCCTGTTGTGGCAACAGAGACACAGATGGAATGCCCTCAGGGATGCTAGGGGAATATTATAAATCAGCATAAGACTGTTATAACAGGCACGGGGCTGCTTTATAAAATAGCATCTCAAACACTGTATATGTAGCATTACATAGCTCATTATCTTTTTTCATCTCTGTTAGAGCTTTACTAGGCTCATTTGATTGATTAACCATGGATCCAGTTGCAGTAAATTTTGTTGCTTTTGGAGGCTATGCTACTTATTTTGCTTTTTTCTTTTAATCACTTAAGGCTTTGCAGCTGCATCTAATTTGTTAATCATCTAATGTTTTGATATTTAAGAACTAAACTGTGATCTGATATAGGGAGTGTCCTCTTGACTTGAAAGAAGCAATATCCAGTGTGTGTTTTGCTGCACCAAGATGTGCTGATCTGCCAGAGTTGCTTCAAGTTCAAATGCTATTTGTATCTAAATACGGGAAAGAATTTGTATCAGCAGCTACAGAGCTAATGCCAGATTGTGGTGTCAGTCGTCAGGTGTTGTGGTCTTCTAATAGTATACCGGTTTTCCTTGATATTCATCTTGTAGTCATCTACTTAGGTTTCTACTTTGTGGTTGTGACACTGCACTTTTACTGCAGTTGATAGAGTTGCTATCTGTTCGGGCTCCTTCAGCTGAGAAGAAGCTGAAGCTTTTGAAAGAAATTGCCGAAGAGCATGAACTGGATTGGGATCCTGCTGCATCTGAAGCTGAAATCTTCAAACCGCATGAGGATTTGCTGGTAAGTTGTACTCTTGTTAATGGCCACACTTTTACCTTGTTATTTCCCTTTCTCTTTTTACCTGTATCTGATTAAAATCCCTCATATCTTTGGTAGAATGGTCCGACACAGTTTGTCAGTGGGTCTAAGTTGCCGCTCCCCAAAGAAAAACATGATGAGACATTGTACTGTGCTCCTGATCAAGTTCAGAAAGAACAGTCTGATTCTGATGATGGTTTGAACGGATTAGACTTTCCAGAAGTTCCTAAAGTATCAATAAGACCCAATGAGAGTACAGCCTCAGCACCTGTAATGGCTCCACTTTCTCCAACCCCACCACACCCTGAAATTGATGACGAGTTATCAAAAGATTCTGAGGTGATTGGACATCCATACAAAGAACCGTCCTTTAAGTCTGAAGAAGAAAGAGCAATAGAAAACAAGCATGAATCTCATGCTTCAGTTGGTCATGGAAATGATGTACAGTTTTTGCCATTTATCTCTCCCCCATCTCTTTCTTCTGCATCGTTTCCTGTGAGACATACAAATCCACCACCACCCTCTCTTTCAAGAAGAAAAAGTGAGGTCAATGTAGATATGCAAGATGTATTAGCTGCAGCTCAGGCCGCTGCAGATTCGGCAGAACGTGCGGCGGCAGCAGCTCGATCGGCAGCTAGTCTTGCACAGGTAAGAATAAATGAGCTGACCAAGAAAAACAATGAAGAAGTATCTGAAAGTAGCAGTGAAAACCCATTTCATGAAGAGATTCCTAGTCAGTCAGCTAAAGAAAAGCCAGATTTTGATCATCTTATCCCTGATGGTAATTCTAGCGGTGTTATAAATTCTCTGAAACCCCATCAAGTCCATGAATATGGCCGGGGATCAGAGACATCAAATCTTTCATTTATGGACTCGACTAAAGTGGATTTTGATTCCGCACCTCCCAGTGATCATGTTTTTGAACACGAGCCTGCTAATCACCAGCCTCAGAGATTGACTTCAATGGATGATGACCCATACTTCTCGTACCCAAACTTATTCACATCAGGAAAGAATGTTGGATCTGGTGCTCACTCTTCCACAGATAATTCACATGAACAGTGAGTTCATTAATTTCTGTGTGTTACTGGTCACAGTATATGTTTATACTACTATCAAAATACATTTGTTAGATATATGGTGTTTTCAATTATTTCTATAGCAGTGATGTGTACTATCAGAGAACTATTATTACATATATGGCTGAGGTTGAGGTTGAGGTTTTGCTTATGGTGGTGGACCGTTGGAAAGGATTTGGGACAGCAATGTACAATAGTATTCCTTTGGAAAATAAATTTTTTTTGAATTGAAATTTGTTTAGTAATCGATATCTGTTTAGTTTTTGTGGTTTTATTTTAATCTGAATAGTCATTAAAATCATAATTTTTCATCCAAATAATTCTTATGGTTTTATTTTAATTTGAATAGTCTTTAAAGTCATGATTTTTCATCCAAATAATCTTTCTGACAATTTTCTCAGTTAAAGGTCATAAAACCAATTTGGATGAAAAATCATGACTTTAAGGACTATTCAGATTAAAATAAAACCATAAGGATTATTTAGATAAAAAATCGTGACTTTAAGGAATATTCAGATTAAAATAAAATCATAAAGACTAAACAAATGTCGACTTTAAACCACAAGGACTATACAATATTTTACAATTTTTTTTGGTCCCCAACTTCACTCCTAGTTTCATAGCTTTGCAAATGTACTTTTGTATTAGTTGAATGAGCAAGCCAAGTGATACCTGCATGGACATATTTAGGATTCGGAAAAATAGGGTTTGTTAATTTTTGGGTTGCTAGATATACGTAGCTAATGTCTAAATGTACTATGCAATAAAATATTTGTTAGTCAATTCCATTTTTATCCCCACTGCTCTTCTCCCAAGGTCTGACCCCTACTTCAGATTTCACGACTAATCTTCATAGAAAATTTCTTTCAACTTCTTTTGAATTATTCCAATTGAGGTTCTTCGTGCGCGCTCCTTTCAGAACACTCATGTTTCATCTAGGGTAACCTGGCCTAATTGCAAATGTTTATAGATCATCATATTTGAAATGCTTTGTTGAGGATTAATTCATATATTGGAACCATTAAAGGTACGAGTTTCTTAGAAATTAAAACCATGATTTCGTGAGATTAATATATTCTATTACTTAGCTAACGAAGAGTTGATGCTCTTTGTTGGATAATTGTGATTGCAAGGTTACATAGCTTACCGAATAATGCGTACATACCTACCAATTTACTAAGATCTAGAGGAAACAAGGTCAATTGTTTCATGTTCATCAGTTTACATACAATTAGGGGAAGCATGAGGTGGAAGAAATCAAAACCGTTTTTTTTATTTTTTTTATTTGGCATGCTCAAGGTTAATATGCTTTTAGAGAAAATTAGATAAAGACTCAAAATACTAGACCTTTTTAAAAAAAAAAAAAAAAAAATTTATTAATAACTCACACACCCTACATATGTCGTGAGGTTTGACTCAAAATACTAGACATCTTTTAAGATAAACTCATACATATTTTTCTTTCATTTTACATTCACTCCACATAAGCAAACTTACTATATAGAGCATATGTCTATAATTAATAGTTTTCTTCATTTTGTTAGTTTCTCTGATTTGCCCTTCAAGCGATATAAAGCTAAATTTGGTATCTTTCTGAATTTTAGCTCAGTATTTTCTCAATTTTAGCATCAATTTGAAACTCAAATACTGAGCTAAAATTTAGCTGGATTTAACTTTATCATAATCAATTACATTCTTTAATTTTTTACCTTGTTGTTACTAACTTGAGTGTATATATATATATATATTATATATAGAAGTATGTCATTTCACATTTGGTGTCTTTCTACATAGTCGAAAAATGTCTAATTGTAAGGTACACGTTCTTTTTCTTTGATTAATTTTCTTCTTTTTAGGTATATATTATATCATTTCTCATCCTGATCGAGATAACATTTAAATTTCTAATGTATCTATTAAGTAGGACATGATAGGATAATATACCAACAAAGAAGAAACTCAAAATTGGGTTTAGGTTATAGGGTTACAGTATAGGGTATAGGGTATAGGGCTTAGGGTTTAGGGCTTAGGGTAACATTATAAAATTTATTCTTTTTACTTTAATAATCAAATATCTTATTTATATTATATTTTACCTGATGTATAGATCACAGAATGTATTTATTTCACATAGATTTTTTCATAAAAATAAATAAAACTGCATGATTCTTGCAAATTGATTGAAAAATGTTAGTGTTAGAAGAAAAACTCATAATTAAGATATTTAAAACAACATCAATTAAGCTTATTTATTATATTTATATGTTATAGTTGAATAGTGACAATTGTGTAAAATTTAGAAAAAATATAACATAATATGTATCATAATTGATACATTTTAGATGTCTATCAGAAAGAAATATTATGTGTGTTTTATTTGAAACCACTCTTCAAAATTAGATGTATATGAAAATCCCCCATGCTTTTACTTTGAAGTTTTTGTCCCAAATTCGCAATGGTCTATAACCCAACTAGCCTATTGAAAAAACATTTGACTCAACAAATTTCTGCATACATCCATCGGGGATATTTGCTCGTTCACTCACATAGTTAAATCTCATAACCCAAATCTCAAAATTCTTGTACACCCTCGCTCATGTCTCACTTAAGGAAATTTTCTTCATACTCTCTCTCTCTCTCTCTCTCTCTCTCTCTCCACATTGGGAAACAAACCTAATAACACAACAAACATAAAAACTAGGGGCCAAAAAACCCAGCAAACAAATACATAAACATGGACTTGCCTAAATTAGTAAACACCGATCACAGATGCATCACCATTTCCAATATCGAAAACGTTGTCGACATCAAGGGAATTGTCAAATCATATATCATTTAAAACTTTGACAATTCACCCATACATGACTATGTACGTAAAACCTGCAACATATTTTATTTATCAACTATGTCATTAATGCTTGTGAAGTTTAAAGTTTTACTTTTTTTACATCAGATGGCACTAATATTAAGGTCTAATTTGGTACAACTTTTCTTTTTTAAAAATCAACTTCTATCCGAACTTTTAGATTTCATAGTGTTTGGTAAATGAAACAAAAACAGTTTTTTTTTAAAAAAATTACAGGTCACTGGAAGCAGCTTTTAAAAGTAACCTAAATGTTGCTTTTAAAAGCAGCGGTCACTAAAAACACTAGAAATTAATAAATTTTATATTGACATCACTTTTAAAACTAGTATTTACCAAACACAAAACTATTTTAATTCACAATTGATTATTTTCACAGTACAACAACAACAGTTTTTTTTTAAGTCACAACAATATCAAACTAGCCCTAACATATATCAATGAATATCTTGTACTTTTTGCTAAATTCTATAAGAATGAAGTTGGTGACTTCTTAGTTTAGTTACGATTGTTTCTCAAAATTCAAACATATTTCATATGTTTTATAATATGTGTGGTACTATCTTGCAGTACCACTCATTTAATCATACATTTTTTTTTCACCTTTTCGCCAAGGAGAGGAACTCGAGCAAAATATTTAAAAAAATGTATAAGAGAGCTCAATAATTTTTTTTTTGTTTTTGTAAATATTCTAAATGATACAGGTGGAATGAAAAAAGTAGATTCATTATTAATAAGTGTTGTCACTTCTTAAAAAATACATCTATTGTTGTTTTTACCTTTTCTTTGTTGAAAAACAAAATATGCCGTCTTCACATTGTTTTCGTTTGTTTCTACATAGTGACCTAGTATGAATGAACTATCGTCATCTAAATGAGAGTTTATACTTTTTGGTTTCAAATATGTTAATAAATGAACAATCGTCATCTAAGTAAGAATTTATATTTTTTGTTTCAAATGTATAATAAAGGGTAAAATTAGAAACTAAGTGAATGAAGTAACATAAAAGAGGGTATGAATTCAAAATTTTAATTAGAAAAGTACTCATGTATATCCGTGTTAAATGTCAAATTGAGGATATTGGTTAATTTGGTTTTTTTTAGTCTGATAGTTAATTTGGCTTAGAGCATATGTTGCAATGGACCAATTGCATGGGTTAGAGCATACGATGGACCAAAAACAACATGCAACGGGCCTGAATTAGTTTGAGGTAATCATGGTCTCATGTGAGACTTACCTAACCGGGCTAACACCTGGAGTAATCATTTGTCGATGGATTAGTTTAGACTAAAAAACAACGTGGGCCTCACATGAAATCTGTCAAATGTGATGTCACTTATAGCTTGTGTCAAGGCAGGACACATCTAATATGAGTGTCCTTAGATCAAGATGTGAAATCGGTACTTAAATTAATCTCATTGTTTAATTGTCAAACCAATAACTGATTTAAATAAACAGTGTATTATAACTATTTTGCACATACCTTGGAGAATGGTTTAGCAGCCTTTCAGCCTCAAGGCAAACATACTGTGATTTTCTAGAACAATATAGGACTATCCAATCAAACTTATCCACGCGTCAAATCCATTATCTCCTCAAACTATAAGTGGCTATGATCCTCCAAATATTGGATAATATTCCACCACATCACAGCCGTTCGTCTCCAAAACCACTTCTCTCAAAAATCAAAATCATCAACCAAACAAAAACACAGTGAGTGAGAGCCAACAATTCACCATTTAATCATCTCAATTCTCGTAGAGAGCAGCAATGGCCGCCCTCCAACAAACCCCAATCTCTCTCCAATCCAAAACCCCACCGCCACCGCTCTCCTCGTCCCTCACCGCCAGATCCACCGCCGTCTCCTTCTCCTCCACATTCACCCCCCTCAACCTCAAGCTCGCCGCCGCCGCATCCTCATCCACCTCCCTCCGCCGCGGAGGTGGCGGCGCACGCATGAACGCCACCGCCGCCTCCAGCTACGCCGCGGCCCTGGCCGACGTGGCGGTCTCCAACAACACCCTGGAGACCACCGTGGCCGACGTGGAGAAGCTCGAGAAGTTCTTCGGGGAGCCGTCGGTGTTCGACTTCTTCGTCAACCCCACCATCAGCCTGGAGAAGAAGCGCGGCGTCCTCGACGACATCGCCAAGTCGGCGGCGCTGCAGCCCCACACGGTCAACTTCCTCAACATTTTGGTCGACGCCAAGAGAATCGACCTCATCAAGGACATTGTGGCAGAGTTTGAGACTGTATACAACAAGATTACGGATACGGAGCTGGCCATAGTGAGCTCGGTGGTGAAGCTGGAGTCGCAGCACTTGGCGCAGATAGCCAAGCAGGTGCAGAAGCTCACGGGTTCCAAGAATGTGAGGATCAAGTCGGAGATTGATCCCAGTTTGGTGGCCGGGTTCACTGTGAGGTACGGCAATTCTGGGTCTAAGCTGATTGATATGAGTGTCAAGAAGCAGCTTGAGGAGATTGCTGCTCAGCTCGATTTGGGTGACATCAAGCTCAATTTATAAAACTCCATTGTCTCTTGATTTTCCTCCTTTTCTTTATGTAGTTCTTACTATTATATTTTTATTTTTTTGGGATGATGTAATGGGAAAAGACCAATAGAAGGCAGGCATGCATTTCTTCTGAAAATTCTTGACACACTAGACCATTTGGTTCCTAAACATCATTAATTTTTTCTTTCTTTCTAAAAGCATTTCATCGCTAATATCAGTTTTTTGGTTATTAGTATTTATCATATCTAGATACTAAAATTTTAATATAAAATTATCAGAACTCAACAAATTACACTAAATTTGTCGACTTCTATAAAAAGTTAAGTAAAATAAAATTTATTATTAATGAAAAAGTCTATCAGCCACATAGATTTTTTTTTTCAAGCTAATCTAGCAATGGCATATCATCAAAGCCGACCGTGGTCGCATGGCGTTGGTGCTTATGCCAAATGAGTGTATAATTTCTAGGGCTTCCCTCATGTTTGTTTTTGGCTTGGAGGTTCACATCGGTGGTTGTCGAGGCGGGATTTCGATTTGATTTAGTGCTAACGCATGTGAGGCTGTGAATCGTGACACTGATTGGAGGTATGAGGATGGTGGCATGAACTAAAGAGCAACTTTAACAACTTATCTATGTTTTTGATTTTTTCCATTTTAAGGAAAATTTTGGTTATTTTGCTTCAACCAAGTTCCTTAAACATTATCCATAAAATATGGAATGTGATGAGAGAGAAAATAACATTCCTTATATTTATACAATCACTATAATTTCAGAAAATGATTTAGGCAAGAATGATGAAATCTGTAAAATAAGGAAGCTAGTGGAGTTAGAACATACAATGTTTTGGAAATAGCTAAATTATTTGGAAGATGTTAGAACTTAGAAATGCTCTAAGATTAGATTATGACCGTGTAATTTGTACTGAAAATGCAATTACTACCATGAATCAGACTAGAATTATCAAGTTTGGTACCCGCCCCAAACATTGGATATTCGTTAAATAATCTAAGCAGTTGCGTCAGTAGTGAGAGTTTCAGTTGGTGGCTTGGTGTGCTTGGGCACCTACTTCCGATTGGTTCAGGCCTTTTCATACTCGAGTTCGACAATAGCTTTGGTTGTGGTATTGGTGGTCCTCCTCTTGTGTGATGGTACTGTGGTAGCAATAAAAGTGCTTTCAGGGCGGATTGGGACAATGAGGAAGGTTGAGCCACAATAGGGTTATTGTGGGGCTTTGGGCCATGACAACCCTTTGGACCTATTGGGTTGGAGGAATTTTTTTTTTTTTCATTAGATCCCTTATGTTTAGGGACATATGCATATAATATCTTAATATCTTTTCTTTTTCAAATTTTGGTGGTAAACCGATGAGTCGTGGTCTTCCCTAGCTTGATCCACTTCGTGTTTTTGGGCTTTCCTCTTGACCATGTCTTTGGGATTCCCCTCTACAATTTAATCAAATTGTCGAGTATATAAATTAAATTTTTTTCTCAAAAAATATAAATCTAGATAAGGTGTTAAATGAGAATTTTATAAACTAATGAAATCTAGTTATGGAAATGGAGATCATAATAACATTTCCATTTATTATGTTTTATTTTATTCATTAAATATTAAGACTTGAATACAAATAAACCACTCTAAAAAAAACCACTGTTATTTTAGTGCCACGCAGCTCTTGCTCTTTGCTAGCTTCGTTAGGAGTGACAACAAGCACAATTAGCTAGAAGTTCTCTCCAGATATATAAGCTGATAGTTTTAAATCACATAAGCAGCTAGAAGCCAAGGGGTGGGTGCCTGTTGTGGGAACTTGTGTCAAGCGTTCTAGCTAAGCCTTGGGCATGTGTTCTCTATGTTCAACTCTGCGTTGAGCGCCTCTCGGCCGTACACGTGAACGCATATGTACAATCGATCTTGACCGCATGTCTAGAAGCCTTCTTCTTGATAAAATAGTATGAGATTCACATCCAAAACCAATTGACAATGGATGAAGAGACTCAAACCCTTATAGGCAAGGTCTCAATTCTTCCGAGGAGCGAATGATAGTTGTCTTCGATAGCTGGCGCAATCTGCCAAGATAAGCCCTGCCTCTCCGCGCCTATAAATAAAGGCCTCGCCTCACCTAAAAGTGTAACTTTTACTCATTCCCTAATTCTCATTCTCTATTTGTCCGCAAATGGCTAACTTGAGCGTTGGAGGGGGTTTGTCCGGATCCATCTGGACGCCTCTCTATCCTTATTATGATCTTGCAGGAACAATCTCCTTTGAGGACAAATCTTGGTCGAGCGGATCTTTATCCGATCGACTAAGTCATTCTTCATAAATCCTTTACTCCATTTTTATAATCCTAACAGTGCCATGACCCTTTTTAGCTTGAGCATAGCTCCGCCACTGACGAAGAGCAAGGATTCCCACCAAATGAATCCCATCGACTAGCGGACCAGTATCTCAGAAGATATCACCAAGTACATCCTAAATTCTCACATACAAGTATTCAACCCATTGATTCTCCAAAAAAAAAACACACATTGGATAAAGTAAGCGCTCGAATGGAGGTCTATATCCTCGTAGGCTACAAGGCACTTCTAGCTCACGATGGACCACCTTGTCAGATTGAGATTCCTGTTATGAGTCCCACATGCATCAGATTCCAATTAAGAAGAATTCGCTTGGGGCCTTCTGGCTATACAAACTCGTGGTATCTGACTTCTCAGATGAAAAACTCTATTCCTCACACACTGACGATCACAACTATGTAACGGAGACTGATGAACTCATAAGACGAACCTTAAGATGAAGAAGGGCTCTTCAACCCACAATAGAAGGCGAACCATCGCGGGATTACCACCCGACAACTCCAACTCTCACATAGGGTGCACACTAATACAAAAAACCATGAACCTAGACGCAACAGAGGATTCGCCGCATTAATTGAAGAAGCTGATAAGTTCCAAAGAACAGTCACTATTGATCTTTGAGCTTCTAAGCCTTGGAGTTATGAAGTCTTTGATTATTATCTTTATGTATCAAGATTTAATAAGTAGTCTTTTTGTTTTCCCTTCCTTGTATCTTATAAAAGGAAGCTCTTCTTTTATTTGTAAGTAGATTTTAGTCTTGAGCTTTATCAAAAGTTTATACAATTTGGTGGAGGAGTTCTTCTCAATTGTTATTCAAACTCTTATCTCTTAGGTGAATTCCTATAATGGCGAGTTTTGCTCGTATTTTCTTGGTAGATTCCTAGAATTGGCGAGCGTGCACTTATCTCCTTGATAGATTCCTTGGAGTGGCGAGCATACCTATCTATCCATAGAAACGTGTTTCCTGCAACAATATCTCTTACCGTTTCACCACAGTGATTTTCCCGGTATCACACACAGTTGATCATTCATTCCATGCAACAAACAAGATGTAATAGTATCTCATGTCGTGTTCACTTCCTCAAATTGTATCTTTGAGGCCTTGAAGATCTTCAAGAAGTAGGTTGCTGTAATCCTTAATCCCAACATCATCCTCACACCACTATCATTCTAATTATATTGACGCCGTAAAGTACGTATTCATGCACTTTTGACTCTCAAATTTTCTATGAAAATACCCCGATCCAGTTTATTAAGCCAAGTAACTTTACGACGCTATCTCCAAAAACAGTTCTTTGTTCTCATCCTGCACTGTTGCAAAGATTAGAGTTTCCAAAAGTTCAGCTATTGTATTATGTATGTCAAGTATTTGCATCTGCCTCCCACGAAAGGATTTCTTCTGCCATTTATCCAAGTGAATATGTGTGTATCTTGCTGGAAACACAAAACATGGGAACACCTGCAACATCGCCAAACCACACTTCCTTCACTACATCATGATTCTCTAAGAACTGAAACAGATAGGACTCAAATGTTAAACAATGATACTTTGGCTGGACAACCATAGAAGTCGTGCTAGTCCTCAGAAGAAGAGGGATATGATTAGATTTTGAATGAAGGAGATGACATAATTTAGAGTGCCAAAAAATATCAAATCAAGGAGTACGCACTGCAATATATCAAAGCACTTAAGCATCATTAAGTACAAGTGGCCATAGCTTCACGAAACCCCTAAATCAAAAGATCCCCATAACCTAACGCTTCACCAAAGCCTCTCATCTGCCTCTCTAGTCTAAACAAGGCATCAATATTCTCACCATTGTTCAAAATCTCATTACAATCACAAATCCCACATGTCGCAACAAGTCAATGTAAGAGAAATCACGCAAACATGGATACAAACCACTTCTCTCCGTCGTACTTTCAATTTCATATAAGCTAGTCACCTTTCAAGGAGAAACCCTAGCATCTCCACGCATCACAACATCTATTTATATTATATGCCAATTTTCAAGCTGAATTGCATATTCACCTTATCGGTCTAGACTACACGGTATACACCCATGTCGCTGACTAATCTATTTCATGAGGACAATCTCGACATTGCCAAACCCTAGTTGAAACAGTACTTTGTACCTAAAATTTCTCCTTATTTTCATTTTCATTTTCATTTTAGAGCAAGTCCACCCCAATCTCAAAAGCAAGACCTAGACCTTCGTCATGTCAAATGAAGACCCAATCAGAAAAAACTTCCCTCCACCCATGAAATTTCTTTCACCTGGGTCATCATCTAGGTCAGACCCATGACCCACACAAAGGATTTTGATGACTTGGGCCTTCATAGCCACATCAGCTCGCCTGCACCCCACCACATGACGTCGGCCACATTGTGGCACTGTGACACCCAGGCCTCAACGCGTTGCTCTCGCACATCTCTGGCATGACCAAATCAGAGAGAGCGAGATGCGTGCCACAAACCCATGCCGGGAAGCTTGGACAGCGCAGTCAGTGGTAGATCACCGGCGAATTCCAGAAACGCAGAGAAAATGATGTTTTTAAAAAATAGAAGCAATTCGTGAAATTAAGGGTAAGAGAAGATAAAGAAGGAAAAGATGATCACAACCATACCTCTAGCACGCGATTTGGTCGCCGGAAACCCAAACCCTAGCCGGAAAAGCAAAAGCTTCACGGAGTCGATTCGATCACCACGGTGAATGCATGTGAAATTGATGATGGGGGTTTAAGATAGGGAAAGAAAGAGGAAGGTTTGGCCATGTCTGGTACCGTGGGGTGGCCGGAATCATTTTGTCATCTTGGGCGGCAGTCGGAGAGCAACACAGCTCTTGGTCGTCTTCGAAGAAGAAAGAGTTAGGTCAGTTGACCTGAGTTGGGTTTTATAGAGAAAGTGAATGACCCAGATTTAAAATGAAGAGATCAAATTGTTGAGAATTAATCACGAATTTCTAATTTTTGAAAAATAATTTTGTTTTATCAAAACTTTGATAAAACATAAAAAATAGTTCGACGTATTGAAAAATAATCCAAATACGTCGGTGACCTCGTGTCAACGCATACTACCACACAAGAGCCTTAAATTGCAGACTTGACATTTCAAGAAAAAATCAAAAATAAACCCAACATATAAAATACCAAATATAAAATTTATTAAACAGTCACCGACACGTGATGACCAAATAGGTGAAAACTGCAGTCCAATTTCATTGCCACGTGGTGACCCAAATCACATCCATGACCCAAGTCTTCTCAACGAACGAGTGGACTTGCTCTTAAGTCTATAAACGGACCCTTAATTTTGGAATAGAGAAGCAGGTGAACGGTTCACATAGAACTTAGTTTGTTTTCTTCTTTGTTTAATAATGTCTCTAAACATAGATTATGAGCATGGGTTTAAACTAATGAACAAAATTAAAAAGCGGAAATGAGGAGTTGGACCGAATCTGAGGTGGCTTTAGAGAGTGGGCCCCACGTACTGAAGCCCAACCAAGATTTGACTGAAAACGGGGTTGCGCACGGTCACGGCCCTTTCCACGTTGTAGCGCGAAGGCGTTTTGACTGCCTCTGGGCAACGGTCAGCACCGTTCGGGCAGGCCCCTTTACCCTTTTCCACTCCTCTACTCACTCTCTGTGTGTGCGCACGCCTCACTCAAAAAAAGTGTGAGCTCCCCAAAAAAAAAAAAAAAAACAAAACAAAAAGATAACAAGCCCACGCAAAAACACCCAGAGAGAGCAGAGAGAGAGAGAGAGGGCAGGTTCAGAAGCAGCAGGAGAAAAGAGAGAATAAAACGTTCCAAAATCTGTGATTTTCTTTTGAAGGCTGTTTTGGGTTTGGTGAGATCAGGGGTTTCGATTTTTGGGTGTTTTAGATTTTTGTTTGGGTAGAATGGTGGGTTTGTTGGGGTGAAAGAGAGGTTGTTTGTTTTTGTTTGGGGATGGTGTGTTTGGGGGTCATGTACCATTTGGATCTGAGACACGTAAACAGCACCTGAGATGGATTGCAGGCTTGTCAATTCACTTTGTCTCTGCTTCATTCTCCTCCTCGCTCATCCCTTATGGATCATAATGGTGCTTTCCAATATGGAAGGTTTGCTTCTTTTTACCTCTTTACTTTGTTGCATGCTTTGAATTTAGCTACTTGCTCTGTGCTGGGTGTTGGAATGGAAGCTTGATCTCTAGTGTCATGAGCGAAGCCTTTAGATAATTTGAATTGGGTACTTGAGGATAAGTGACATTATTTTCGATTCTCTGACTACGACCTTTGCTGTTTGTTGGTTGCATAAAACTCTTATTAATTTTTGTTTGTTAATTTTTGTGAGTCAATAAGACTTTGATAGCGATAGCGCTGTCTGCATCTGAAGTTTGTTTAATCTCAGCCCTTTTATTTTATTTTTAATATCAAACCCAGACTTTAATCTTCAACTAAGTCTTGAATACAAAGAACTTTGTACCATTTGTTCTGTCTATACTATTGGTTTCTTTTGCATTCTGGTGTTTCTTCGTAATGGTTTTGTATCAGTCTCCATAATGTATAGAGTAGTGTACTCTTTAGTGTGCAAAGGTCTTGGTCTTAAGCTACTCATATTTCTAGTACTGATTTATATCTCTTGCTTTCTTTTTTCAAACAGGTGATGCCTTGCATAGTCTACGGGCCAACTTAGAGGACCCGAACAATGTCTTGCAGAGTTGGGATCCAACCCTTGTTAACCCGTGTACATGGTTTCATGTAACATGCAACAATGACAATAGCGTTATAAGAGTGTATGTTGTCTCATTGTTGATATCTTCTTAAGTACAATGCTTATGTTATAGCTGACAAATATGTTTGTCTCACCCCCTTGATATCTTTTCATTTTGCTTTGTGATGGGTGATTTCAGTGATCTTGGAAATGCAGCCTTGTCTGGTCAACTTGTTCCCTCGCTTGGCCTTCTTAAGAATTTACAATATTTGTAAGTTACTCTGTTCCCAAACTGTGATGTTTACTGAATTATTTTCCAAAGCTGTTGTTAGTCCTGTTGGGATCTTTCTGCACAACTTGCTCTTTGGTTTCGTACTAGCATCACTTGGCAAACATTAAGTCAACATGTACCTAGACCGTGGAGTGAGTGATTAGTACAAGCAGGTTGGTGTGGGTTGATATCATTGCCATTAGTATGATCTATCACAGAGCTATTTCGCTAGCAGTACCATGTCAACCCATGAATAATCTATTAAATGCTGATTAAGTGTGGAGGATAGGGTTGTGGCTGTTCGTTTTGTTAGCAAACAATGGTACAGGGAGAATACCATTGGGAGGATGAAGTCTAGATATGTTTAGTTCCTGGAAGAAATTTTGGTAGTACTTGATGAAGGTACTAGATATGAGTTACCAAGATAGTATTTGATGAAGGTAGCTCGCACTTGGTTTTTATTGGTTGGAAACATTGGATTCTACTTAGATCTATGGACTCTTTATGAGAAGCCAGTAAGTACTAATGGAAACTACTAGGTTTGAGCCCTTGACTTAGGTGGTGTATCGCAGGCAGAAACTATGAAAAATAAACAATGTCGTTTGGGGTTTGGGAACTTGGAATGTCCTTACTTCATAATTTCTTTTTTGTTTTAAGTAGAAAAGAGTGTTTAATAAAATGATGTTTCAAGGGAGGATGAATGCAGATTGTACCCAACCAGAAAGGGATTGCAATGCCTATTAGATTTAGCCTTATATATGCTATACTGAAAAAGTGAGATGTGGCTGCACATAGAGATCTTTTATTTGATGATATTAATTTCTCTTCAGTTTACAATTTTTAAGTGTGTCATATTGATTTGGAAAATGTTACTAAAATGTGTTCAGATGCTCTATTTCCTCATGGTTATCGTTAACAGAACATTTCTGAATAATGCGATGTGGCTGCATGTAGAACTTTTTTATGTAATGCAGTAATGGTGGTCCTATCTGTCTTCTTGTCCACTGTTTCCTGTTTTATTTTTGATAATTTCTTTTTTATTTAGAAAACAGAAGTCATGATAGTCATTTTTGTTTTTTCACCATTTTCTAATTTCTGTCATATTTGGTACTATCAAAATTTGTTTTCATACATTAGAACAGCGTTCTCAAGATATTATAATTGATACGTTTGGTTCCTTATGTTAACAACATAGATTTGCTGAACCTTACTTTACTTCTAAGACACAATTTTGTGCTCCGTGCTTTGTTTTGGGATTTTCAGCTTTTGCCCATTCAGTGAGATATTCACTATTGAACTTTTTGGGTGAAACCATACATCGATATCATCGTTTTGCCCAAGTATCAGACTATTTTGTAAATCACTAGTGAATATTATCTTGGATTGCTACTTTGCCATGAACACTGTATACATGCTTTGAGATCATATTTCCTTCGCTAAAAGGTGTGGTGACTTATAATTTGGATGTTGAACTTGTTCATAGTGAAATTGAACGCCGAACAGAAAAGGAAAAAGAGATCTAGAAATTTATGATATGTTACCCTGAGACATCTTATACCGGGTATTTATTAATGGCAGGGAACATGTTCATAGTGAAATTGAACCCCAAACAAAAAAGGAAAAAGAGATCTAGAATTCTATGATATGTTACCCTGAGACATCTTATACAACTGCAAAATTGTCCTGGCCATTCATTTAATTCTTATTTGTATTTTTAATGGCAGGGAGCTCTACAGTAATAACATAACGGGACCAATTCCTAGTGAATTGGGGAACCTAACCACCTTGGTGAGCTTGGATCTTTATTTGAATAGTTTTACCGGTCAAATCCCAGATACCTTGGGCAAGCTGTCAAAACTGCGATTCCTGTGGGTATTCTTATCTTTACTTTGTTTTCTTAATGCCATGTTGTAGAGATAGATTTTTTTTTTGGAGACTGTTGTAGAGATAGATGTTGCCAAATAAGTATAATTTATGGCCTGTATATAGCCTTATATCCTAATAAAAGGAAACTAGATTGATTTATGTGCATTAATAATTACATTATTGTATTAGATATAGTAACATCTTATCAGATCAAATGGAAGACAGAAAAAGAGTGCCATAATACCTTGAAAATTAACTGCATGATGAAAGAAGTATGAAATTTACTGCTTACTGTTACTATGATGGTAAATGTTAGGCGATTCAATGCACTTTAGTGGTAAGAGTGCAATCATTTTGCTGAGAAACGTAGGAGCTTTTACCTTCTTTATTTCTTTGATATATAACAATAAAATGAAACTAACTGTCTTGGATGGAATCCTTTATGGTGAGTGCTTGTCTTACTAATGGTAATTATATTTTGTGTTGTGTTGTCAAACATAAATTAAGTTGGGGAGTTCATCACCAACACACACCAACACAAGATTACACTACATAAATAATTTCAATTTTGGTTATTTCCAATTATAATTAAGATGACTTTGTTTTTTGGAGAAATATTTATATATTCATTTCTTCGGTGTAAGGATAGCCGGCTCAACAACAACAGCCTGGTAGGTGCCATTCCCATGTCACTGACTAATATCTCCTCACTTCAAGTATTGTAAGTGCTAGTTTGATATCTGTATTTCTGTTTTCATCTATCGTGTTTAATAATTGTATACTGCAATAACCATATGTTTGAAACTTTTCATTTCAAAATTCAGGGATCTATCAAATAACCACCTCTCAGGAGAAGTTCCGGACAATGGCTCCTTCTCGTTATTCACTCCCATAAGGTTTCCTGTTGATGCCTGAACTCTCTTGCCTACTCTCATTTTGATTTTGATCATATATTCTGAATTATTGGTTCTCAATAATTTTCAGTTTCGCCAACAACCTGAATCTATGTGGCCCAGTTACTGGGCGTCCCTGCCCAGGATCTCCTCCATTTTCACCTCCCCCACCTTTTGTTCCACCACCGCCCATTTCAACACAAGGTGATCTTCCCATTGTTGACTTTTGAAAGTTGAGGGTATTAAGTGACGTTTAATAACTGAGGCTATCAAGAGGATGTTTAAGCAAGGGGCACGGCCTCGCCCTGCTTTTATACATGTATACTTAGCTTGGTGATTTCTACTTTCAAATTCATTTTTTTTCTGTTCTCATTGGTGTGTACACACACACACACAGTAATCACCAAGCTAAGTATACATGTAGAAAAGCCAAGATGGCAAGTCTTGATTTTAAGTACAATATAGCTGTGATATGGCAGAGCGTTCATTCTTTATATTTAAAAGCAACCAAATTTCATCTATAATGAGCACATCACTACATCATCTAGTGCAGTTATTTTGTAGTTCCCAAATTGGAATGAACTACTTATCGTTCTGGATCTTAAAGTGCAACCATTCCATTAGGCTATTTGAAGCTTTGGTGAAATGGACTCTAATGTTTGTTTGGTTTATTTGGTTGCATTGTAGGGGGAAATAGTGCCACTGGGGCTATTGCTGGCGGAGTTGCCGCCGGTGCTGCTTTACTATTTGCTGCCCCTGCAATTGCATTTGCATGGTGGCGCCGCAGAAAACCTCAGGAATTTTTCTTCGATGTACCTGGTTGGTACTTAGTAGTTTACTCAGATTCACATCATTATCATTGAATTATTTTTGATTTCTTTTTATCATTGTCTCTTTGCAGCGGAGGAGGATCCTGAAGTACATCTGGGGCAGCTTAAGAGGTTTTCTTTGCGAGAATTACAAGTTGCAACAGATAGTTTTAGCAACAAAAACATTCTGGGGAGAGGTGGATTTGGTAAAGTCTATAAAGGGCGCCTGGCAGATGGTTCTCTGGTTGCCGTCAAAAGACTGAAAGAAGAGCGCACACCTGGTGGCGAATTGCAATTTCAAACCGAAGTGGAGATGATCAGCATGGCTGTGCATCGAAATCTTCTTCGGTTACGTGGGTTCTGTATGACACCCACTGAACGGTTACTTGTTTATCCTTATATGGCTAATGGTAGCGTTGCCTCCTGTTTAAGAGGTAGAACTTTATTTCATTATATCATACTCTACTGATAAAATACATCTTCTGTGTGGGCAGTTTTTCTTCGTCTTAGTGGTTTTCTGCATGTTTATTGACTTTCTAGGTCTAGCAATGGATTTCTGAATGTGAATTTCTCCTTTGCAAATTTTCAGAAGGATTTACTTTTCTGTCTTTGTAATTTATTTGCACCTTTTTATGCTTTCTTTTAGAACGCCCACCTTTGCAACCACCTCTTGATTGGCCAACTCGGAAGCGAATTGCGTTGGGATCTGCGAGGGGCCTTTCTTATTTGCACGATCACTGTGACCCAAAGATTATTCACCGTGATGTCAAAGCTGCAAATATTTTGCTGGATGAAGAGTTTGAGGCTGTCGTTGGAGACTTTGGGTTGGCTAAACTTATGGACTACAAAGACACCCATGTAACTACTGCAGTACGCGGAACAATTGGACATATAGCTCCAGAGTACCTCTCTACTGGGAAATCTTCTGAGAAAACTGATGTGTTCGGTTACGGTATCATGCTTTTGGAGCTTATAACTGGTCAGAGGGCTTTTGATCTTGCTCGGTTGGCAAATGATGATGATGTCATGTTACTTGATTGGGTAAGTATCTGTTCTATTGTTGCAAATGTTGGTCAAGGAGGCACTATAGGCTTATAATTTTGTGTTATATACCACAAATAAAAGTTTAGATATGACCTTGCCTTGTCTTTCTATTCAACCTTACAATGGAGGTCAGGATTATTGAACTATGGAATGCTTAACCTTCTACACATAGTCAATTATGCATATCTATTTCCAGTAGAACACAAATGAAAAGCACTGTGGTGAAATATTCTGAACCCCACCAGAATCTTACGTTTCTGAACCCCACCAGAATCTTACGTCTCTTCTGTTTGCATGCTTAAATTATTTAAAAATTTGGTTCTTAAACCTAAAATCGGGGAGAGAAAGAGATTGAATATCTTTCTTTTGTGCTACTGAGTTGGCAGACTATGTATGTGGCGTATTATACTGACAACTTTCTGGTATCTTTTCGATGTGACTAATGTTATAACGCTGTACCAAATAATGTAGATGAACCCATCTTACTATTGAGAGCTTCATACTGGATAATTGGATACTTTAAGTTAAGTTTATATATATTTTCATTCAAGAAAAAGTAGCTGGAAGGTTACAGACGTTTCTCATTGCTAGCTAGTTTCGAGTTAGAAGTTGAAATCAAAAACTAACTTGTATTAGATTTGTATCTGCTTGGTACTCTGAAATTAGTTGTTTCCTTATTAAATTTTCGTAAATGTTTGTGCTTAATCCTCTCATTGAAATATCAAGAGAATAGAAATCAATCATCTGTTGTCCAGGGTTTGCCTCAATCTCTATAACACTGATGTATGATGTTCTTAAACGTCTGACACAGCTTATTCCCTTTTCAGGTAAAAGGACTGTTGAAAGAGAAAAAGCTAGAAATGCTTGTTGATCCTGATCTCCAGAGAAATTATGTAGATGCTGAAGTAGAGCAACTTATTCAAGTTGCACTGCTCTGCACACAAGGCTCTCCGATGGAAAGGCCGAAAATGTCAGAAGTGGTGAGAATGCTTGAAGGTGATGGCTTGGCAGAAAGATGGGATGAGTGGCAAAAGGTTGAAGTACTTCGCCAGGAAGTTGAATTAGCTCCGCATCCGAATTCCGATTGGATTGTTGACTCAACAGAAAATTTGCATGCGGTTGAGTTATCCGGTCCAAGGTGACCTTGGCATGGCAGAAGTGGAAACGGGAGAGTTATTTATGACTTAATTTTTTCAACTGTATTTTTTTTACTTGAGAAATGATACCATCCTTATTAATGTATCTTGTTAGTCCATTTCTGCATTAATTCGTTATACTTGTGCATATGAGTTGCTTTAGTAAGTTGCAACCTGTATCATCTGCCGCAGTGTGACAAGGGCGACAAAAGGGCGTAATATTTAATCTTTTGTTCATGTGCATATTTATGCAAGTGGTTGAATGTTAATGTCTTTGTAAGTTGTATCGGGGAATCAACTTCCGCTGTTGGGGATGAAACTTGTCCAATCTTGAAAGACTTGGATAGATTATTTGTGTAGGTAGGCAGTTACTGATAAAGAGCCTGGTACAGGTCATTTCGAATTGCACTACATTATGCAACAGGAACAGTAGTGTATTGAACTTTTCAAGTTGCAGTATCACAGTAGTGTATTTTTAACTTTTCAAGTTGCAGTAACGATGGGTTAGCCTTCATGATATCTGATGATAAGTCCAGAAGCCTTGTTGTGGAAAACTGGTCCATCAAAGTTCAGTTTAGCAGACCGGCACGAAGGAGTTGCTAAATAACACTTGTCACTTGAATGGGCTGAAGTAGCTGACCCCTGAGTTGATTGGATTGCTTTGGAATGCTTCTGAAGATGAGATTTTTTTCTTCCCTCCCAATTTCTATAGCAGAGGAAACCGGTCTTTAAAAAAGATAAATGCGAACCATTCCCCTTAACATTAGATGCAGCTAAATGCGAAACATTCTAAGCAATGGGGCAGGAGAAGAAGAGGTGGTTCCCATTGATTAAAAAAGATGTTCCCGAAACTAATATATCACAGCAAACCAATACACATAGATACCCAGTATAGATTAGAATTTCACAACCTTCATCTAGTATTACCCTTTTTCGCTTATTGCTAAATGTGGTCGCGCAAAGCATGATGAAGCACTCAGGGGAAAACAAATTATAAAGAAGACTATCACAGAGCACATTTGATAAAGGTAGTGGAAGTCTGAGCAGGCAGGTCAATCGGTTTCTCTTTCAACATACCATCAAGTTCTTTCACAAACCTTTCCATTGCCGGAGCTGGTAAACAAACCGGCACCACAATACCATCCTCACCATTATTGTCCCGGAAAGGTATGTAAAAGCTTGCCACCCAGGTATGGCCCCAACACTACCTTTGGTAGTCTGGGGTTCACATCCAAAACCAATTGGCAATGAATGAAGTGACTCAAACCCTTATAACCCACAGACAAGGTTCCATATTCCCGATGTGGGATTGACCATACCACCTTTGGTAGTCTGGGGTTCACATCCAAAACCAATTAGCAATGGATGAAGTGACTCAAACCCTTATTAACCCACAGGTAAGGTTCCATATTCCCGATGTGGGATTGATATCTCAACACGCCCCCGCACGTATGACGAATTTTCAAACCTAACACGTGAACAACTTTTTGGGTGACGTGGAGTGCGTGTGGCTTTTAGGCTTCACACGTGGACGTGGGTAACCCGCTCTGATACCAAATAAAGTAGTCTGGGGTTCACATCCAAAACCAATTGGCAATGGATGAAGTGACTCAAATCTTTATTAACCCACAGGCAAGGTTCCATATTCCCGATGTGGGATTGATATCTCAACAAGGTATGTACCGACCACGGTGAAGTGTGGCCGGTCTCTGATGACCATGATATCTGCCAGTGACCGCATGTACTCCTCGGTCACATCGGCTTTCGCGGACCTTACCAACTCCAATGAAAAGCCGAGCGGGTTCTTGCAAAGCTTTGCAGCAGTTGTGAGTGCCACAGGAAATGCAAATGCATTGCCATAAAAGCCAGTTGGTAATGGAGGATTCACTATTTTGGAACGTGCATTCACAATGCAGAGCACACGAACCTCCTGTTCTGGGTCTTTTGGCTCAAGGGCTATTGTACGGCACCGCCAGAGAGCCGCCGTGAGGATCTCAAATGTAGAACACTTGCGGAGGTGGTCCGGGAGGAATCTACGAATGGCGGATATCTCAGTTGGCTGAAAGAAAAACGAACGGTGAGCCATGTCATCGAGCGGGACGAGAGTGCCGTGTGTATCTGGGACATCATCGTACTCGTGATGGGTGCATGTCACGCGTGGTGGATTACGTGCTTTGAACGCCTCCCTTTCCCACACTGGTAAGATAGAGGGGACACGCGCGCCACACGCTGCCTCTCCCACGGCGGTCATGAACTGCACGAGCCCGGCTGCGACGCTCATGGTGTGGTTAAGACGCAAGGCAAAGATGAAAGCACCGCACTTGAGTCGAGTCACCTGTCAAGTGGATAATATTATTGAACGTACAATAATAATATAGGTACACTAATTTTTATGTTATTTTTATTTTCATATCACTTGGCAAAAGTGGATAATATTATATTAATTTTTATCACTATTGTTGTAAAAATATTTAATTTTGGAGTTACTTTTTAAAATATTTTTGTTAAAGTAAATTATTTTATTTTTATTTGATAACCTCAAAAAATAAATTATTTTGTTAAAGTAAATGTAAAAAATGATATATTTATTGAAATGACAAAAATGCCCTCAAAATTTAACAGTGTTAGTGGTCAGAGTATAAAATGCTAACGGAATGAAACTTCGGGTATGAAAATACAAATTTTTGATAGTTAAGTATAAAAATGAAAATAACATTATAGTTCGGATGATGTTTTATAATTAATCATAATTTCTTTCTTATCAAAACAAAGGAAACTCAAAACAAAAGACAACAACTCTTGGAATCATTGACCTGCATAGTCATGCAGTCATGTTACAGTTAGGTTGCCTTGCATTTTATTTGGTGGTACAAAGAATGTTTTTCGGTTTTGTCCTTATCCTGCTTAGTGTTTTGGCAAAGAGGCATCTTACTTGTTTATATATTTTCAGTAAAATATAGGCTAGCAGTACAGATTAGTTGATATATAGCAGAAAAAACTTGAAATTTAAACACAAGAAAATTGGAAGTTAATTAACTGCATGTTTAACAATCATCCTTAAAAAAAATTTATGTCAAGAAATCATGCTTAGACTTGGAAACCTTGGATTAAACATGGAGTAGTGAAACTAAATGGTACGAGCGAGTATGATTGTATGATGGATGGTTAAGGGTTAACCTGAATCAGCAAGAGTGGGGAATTAAGGACCCCATCGGATCCAGGAACATTATAGAGAAGCTCCTCCAAGCAAGGAAATGGAGGTTGAAGAGCATCACCGAATTGGCGGAGCGTAACATCAGCATCGGCCTCAATGAAGAGAATACCCTCGCCGGTACAGTCCACCATAAGCTTCCGGCCAGGCCCCTCTCTAAGCCTACATTTGCTAGAAGCTGAATCATTTCATTCTAGATCTTATGACTCAAGTAATGGTAATGATTTTTTTTTTAAAAACGCCGAACATGTTCATGCATCACTGGATCAAACTCAGCGATCATCTCAATCACTTGTAAGAAAACCCCATTGTTCTCCTCACACAATTTCTCATTGCTCCCATGAAATGCCAAATTGTTTTTTGCAAGTGTTTTCACAACGGCCATGATTCTCAACAGTACTTGTCTCCAATGCTCTCTCTCCTTCTTTGTTTGTTCCTCCAAACCCTGATCAATTGTTGCATTATTTTTCAATCTTGTTTCAAGTTCAATCCAACTAGTAAAGCAACTGAGGTGATGCTTACTTTTTTCATGACTTGCAAGTCTGGCACTCACATTTTTCCAATCATTCAATCCTTCATTAGCAAATTGACCCAAAAAAGTCTTGTTGTTATTTTTCTTGAACAATTTACAACAAAAACAGAATACCTTGTCCAAAGAAATTGAGTACACTAACCACCTTCTGTTCTTCTTTTCACCATTAGATAAGACACGAAAATAATGTTTGGAACTGAAATGTCTCCCCATGACATCTTCTGGAAAGCTCAAATCAGTCTCTCTTTTAAGACCTCTTTGGACTAAAAAATCTCGGACATTTTGTTTTATCTTCTCCCAATTTCTTGGATCATCAACATCGAATGGTAAATCAAATGCTGAAGTTAAATCTTGTTGATCATCTTCGGCAACAATTATTTCTTCCTCATTCACTGTGAGATCTCGTTCTTCCATACTACCACTATCATTTGCATCTTGTTGATCATCTTTAGCAATAATTATTTCTTCCTCATTCATTCTGAGATCTGGTTCTTCTATACTACCACTATTATCTGCATTTTGTTGATCATTTTCAGCAATAATTCTTTCTTCCTCATTCACTCTAAGATTTGGTTCTTCCCCATTACCAATAACATCTACATTCTCGTTCTCATTCTCATTCTCATGCACATTCTCATCAGTACATGTCTGTTCTTGTCTCTTATTTAGCTTGAAGTACTTATTGATAGATCCAGATTGAACTTTAGCCAATGCATCTCTCTTTTTCTTCTGTTTTCTTTTTTTAGCCCCTGAAGGATACTTCCTAATTGGAGCCATGATATAACAACTTGAAAATAAACAAGCATGAAATTTAATCGGAAGCAAATCATATTCACAATGACAATTGTTATAATCAAGTATGGTGGCTAATGTTTAGTATGGTACTTTGGTTAAACTAGTAAATAACAACTATGTAAGACTATAAGTCTATAACTAATAATTGATTCACCAAGAACTGAAGAACAATACTCATTGAAAGAGTTAGGAACCAAACAATCAAACAATAGGTCAATAGTATACACACAAACAAAAAAACAAAAAATATGTCTCATCTATTCATCAGTCATACAATTAAACAAACAAGCAAAACCATGGAATCATAAAATTGTAGCAATTCAATGGAATTAAGCAAGGCTGCAAGGGCATCATCGCAAAAAAAAGAAGAAGAAGAAAATACCTAGTAATATGAACAAAGATTATGGAAGAGAACTAATCCTTGAAACGTGTCTTTTCTGGGAAAAAAAAAAAAGAGGCAGTATTATGGAAGAGAACTAGAGAAGAATAGAATCCTTGAAACGTGTCTTTTCTGCAAGCAAAACCTTGGTCGATTTGCCGCAATAGATGAATAGAATTATGGAAAAGAACTAGAGAAGATGAAACCTGCGTTTTCTAGGAAAAAGAAAAAAAGAGAGAATGGCTGTATAATTTTTTTTGGAGTAAATGCTTGTGACACCCTGTAGTTTACACCTAAAATCAGTTTTGTCCCTCACTTTTTTTTAAACTGGTATACCCTTATACTTTGAATTCTCGACTGATTTACCCTTTTCTCAGCTGGTTATGACTGTGACATGCTCATTAACAATGCTTGTGAGAGCTTTAATGGTTGGGTTTTGAGAGCAAGGTCTAAGCCCCCTATTACTATGCTAGAAGAGATAAGAGTGAAGGGTTATTTAGACTGTTAATGAGCATGTCACAATCATAATCAGCTGGGAAAAAGACAAATCAGTCGAGAATTCAAAGTATAGGGGTATATCAGTTTAAAAAAAAAAGTGAGGGACAAAACTGATTTTAGGTGTAAACTACAGGGTGTCACAAGTATTTACTCCTTTTTTTTTCATTATATATAAGGAGGTAATATTTTTTTTTTGGGCCCATAAAAGTTGGGGCTCTAGGCTAGTGCCTGCTGGGCCTATGCTCAGGGCCGGCCCTGCTTCTTTGGCTACACCCTCCTCAGGTACACACAAGTTATGGAATCTTCTATATGTTTGTTGTCAAATTCTTTCATTGGATTATAAGTTGCTCTCTTTCTATTCCTTTTTTTAACGAGTTCTGTTGGAGGGTAATTTTCCAAGTCTTTATCATGCATTTGACTTTCCCTTGCTTCTGGAAGAGCAGACCATTTCAGCCGCTCATCAGATACAATACTCTCAAAATCAATAGTGGGTTGGGAAATTAGAATATAAATATGGATTCAATTTAGGTGCCTTCGCCGTGTAGCCATTGATGTTGTGTGACTGGAACATCCAAATTTAAAGAGAGAAAACAGAGATAAGAGGCATTGTGTTAGTTTTTCTTCATTGAATATTTCAAAGTTGGACTGCATATGAATAAAGACTTGGTGACTTGATGTCGCCGCAACTATATTACTAGCTAGAAGGCTCATTCTTCATTTTCGTTACTGGTGATAAGCTGATTCCTGATCATTGAGCCTTCCTAGCTAAGCTAATATGAATTCCTCTGTGCTCTTCCAGTCCTCTTTGATTCCTTTGCTTTTGATCACTTCTTTTCTGTCTATCAATTTTCGATCAAGTGTGTGTGCTGATACAGCGGAGTATGGCAACTGCAGCCGACCTATTACCTGCGGGAGCGTCAAAAGCAACATCTCCTACCCCTTTTGGGGGTCTGACCGACCCGAACACTGTGGTAAATCTGGGTTTGAGGTCACATGCAACGACACTGTCCCGATGATCACCGTGAAGAAAATCAATTTCAGAATTCTTGACATGAGCAATAGCACTACTACACCAACTCCGACTGTGACAGTTGCAAGGGCGGATTACTGGAATACTCTCTGTCCTCCGAGTTATATCGACACAGACCTCAATTTCTCTCTATTTGAGTATGCATCTGGCCCTCAAAACGTGTCTTTTTACTACGGATGCAATGCGGCTGGAATTTCAGCGTTGTCATTTTTGGGGTTTAATTCTTCTAGTATCACGCATGACTGCAGTAGTACAGTGACCGTTTCCTTTCTCACAGAGAAGCAAAGTGCTAAGCTTCCTGATCCAAGTACCTTGGGCTCCTGTGTAGCTGTGGTTTTGGTTCCAGTGTCTGCGGCAGCTGCTGAAGCACTTGACAAAAATGAAACATCAACTATCCAGAGTGCGGTAGATGGTGGTTTTGAATTGAATGTGCAGGATAATAATACTGTTCTTTGCAACAACTGTGTGGCCTCAGGCGGATTTTGTGGGCAAAACACTACTAATGCTGAGTTCATTTGCTATTGCCAAAATAGCACTTCAGCAAACACATGTGTTTCAACTTCAGCACCTCCAAATTCAGCCACCAATTCACCAGCAGGTATCAATTATATCCACGCTCTCTCTGCCTATCAATATGTATTATTATCTCTTCTGCTCTTTGATTTCAGCAACTGGTAACCACAGTTAGGATTTAGATGCCCTTCTAGCTGATATTTAGGTAGCTGAATCATTTAACCTCCCACATGGCCTTTAAGATTGTTCGGTCATATCCGTATCATATTATTGACCGTGGAGTTCATTAGTAATAACTAGTAAGTTACCAGCCCTGCAGCTGTTGACTTGATCATCCTTGCATTATGTTTGTGTTTGTTATAAGCTTTTAAGCAGCTTAAACTAGATAGATCGAGTTTTAGGTAACCAAAGTGAAAGGTTACCCACTTTTCAATTAAGGCGGCTGATTTGTTCAACAACCAATACAAAATATTTCGTGCCAAGTCCGCCGGCTCTGAAAGTTGACCCAAAAAATGATCTAGTTCACCATCATTTCCATTGACTAACACCATCAATTCTTAACCTGCCAACAGAACCTTCTTATTTCTGAATAAATAAAAACTGTATTCACTACGCTCCATCCTGACTTGTGTTTTGTAATCACCCATCAGCTGAGATATTAAGGCACGACTTCAACCTTAATCTTTGATTAGGTCTTAGATCCAACTAAAGCACATAGTCTCTCTCCCTTTCTTTCTCTCTCTGGAAATGCATCCCTATCTTCTCCTCCTGCAGCTCTTAGTAATACTAGTAGTGTTGTTATCTGGGGTACCGAAATCCTTGGGCGTCGATGATGAGAGGTACCTCAACTGTAGCCAATCATTTCAATGTGCAAAGTTGGAGAACATCGGTTACCCTTTCTGGGGATCAAACCGGCCCGACTACTGTGGCTTCCCGGAGTTCAGGTTGAACTGCAGCGGTGATGCCCCTACTATCTCAATCCAGGAGCAAGAATTTCGAGTCCTTTCTATCAACCAGAGTCAAAGCTCTCTCACTGTTGCTAGAGCCGATTATTGGAACAATGTTTGTCCCACGCCCCTTACCAATACCACCACCATAGATAATTCATCATCCCGTATTCTTCAATTTGCCTCGGATGTTCAACAACTCTTGCTCTTCTATTCTTGCCCCCCCTCTTAATATTCCTCTCCCTCCTCAACTTACCAGCCAATTCAACTGCACCATAAACTCTACTGTGAATTCCATCAACTACTATGTCACGGAAGATCTCACCAATTTCGGGATCTCCAACATCAGTAGCTCCTTTGGAACGTGCAACACAACTGTCATCGTGCCCGTTTCTCAATCGGCAGCTTCCGATTTGGCTTTGAATACATCCGAGGAAAATCTAGCTGACGCGCTTGATTCCGGGTTCAATTTGATGTGGGATGCAAGCAATACCTTGTGCCAACAATGTCAGGGCTCTGGTGGTCAATGCGGCTACAATACATCTTCAACTGAATTTACCTGTTACTGCAAGGATGGACCTAATCCCTCTAACTGCGGAGGTATGAATGCTACCAAGCAAACTAATTTCTCAATCTTTTATCATGAATTCTTTGAGTCTATTAGCCATTTCTTAAGCCAGTTTGATGATAGAGAGCAATCTGATATGCCGGTTACTCATGTCGAAGCATCGGTGATCACGTTATGGTACACTAACGTAGTTATGTTTTAGCTAGGTATAGAACTACAGGCCAAATCTCATACGGCAATGTAAGGTTTTTCATAATACATCTAAAAACTAACTCCAAAATTCTACATGTCTATGATACTTTGTTTCTTCACGGCCAGAATCATTTTCTATTTTTGTGTAACACATTTAATTAAATTTTCTTTCGTTTTACCTCAGCTCGAGTTCTCTCTTGTTTCTTTGGGGTCGTATTGTTTGGCGCTGGCATTTCATAATGGCCAAAAAAACCTCTCTTTAAGGATTTTGAATAACAAAATCAGAGTCGTTTTAAAATTTTCTTAGCAGCTAAATAAATAGAATGTCAAATACAAAATTCAAGTAGAAAGTGACGTTATGAAGAGGTGCATCCTTTCTTTTGTGCGGTTTCAGAAGACCAAATTGTTTCAAAAAATTAAAAAAAATAATACCAAATAGGAATTTTCCTAAACCAATAGCCAGCCTCTTTTATTTGACCAAAAGAATAAAGCCAGCCTTTTGATTACCAAAATACCCATCAATTATTGAAAAATATAATTAGTTTTTATATTTGTTCATACTTTAATAATTTAAGAAAGAAAATGCACATGAGAGCAGAGATTTGGTGACCAGCGTCCAAAACCTTAAAAGCTGCGCGATACTCACAACAGTCCAAGTCAAACCTGTATGGCCGCCCACTCAGCGCACCAAACCTCAAACCTTCACCACCTCCAAGTCACCAACAACAAGGCCATCTCTCTCTCTCTCTCTGCCTCCCAATGTTGGGTTCTCCGATCATCACCATCTTCTCTTTCTTCTTCGTCTTCTTCTACTGCGTCAACTTCACCACGTCCCTTTCTTCCAGTTCAAACCTCTCCAACTGCACAAAGACTTTCAACTGCGGCACACTCCAGAACCTCACTTACCCTTTCACCGGCGGCGACCGCCCCGCCTACTGCGGCCCTCCTGAGTTTCATATCAACTGTATAAACGACTTACCAGAGCTGACCATCATGTCGCTGAACTACAGAGTTCTGATACTCGCCCCAGCTGCTCAAACTCTGAGGTTAGCCCGCATGGACCTCTGGAACGAGACCTGCTCGCATGAATTCGCCAACTCAAGTGTTGCTTCCGATGCCTTCATGTTCAGTGAGGATGATAACGTAGATGTTACTATTTTCTACGGTTGCAATTCTACGAGTATTGTGCCCAAGCCTGAGAATTGGTTTCACTGTGATATCAATCAGACTTTTGATGATGCGTACTACTTGATCGGTCCGGTTCCTCTCGATCCAATTATGAGCACATTTAAGTGCGTTATTGGCATTACGGTGCCGATTCTTAAAACCACGGCGGCTAAGCTCGTTGCCAACCGGTCTTTGTTTGAGCAATCAATCATGGATGGCTTCATTGCTAACTATTCTAATCCCTACATCCATCAGTGCAACAAGTGTCTTAATGTAAATGGGGAATGTGGGTTTGACTCCGATTCAAACCAGCCCGTTTGCATTTGTGGTGGCCGCCTGTGTGACCCAGCAGGTATCTGGTACTAGCATATAACATTATAGCATCGTTCACTTTTCATTCTTAACTTATATAAGGTTCAGCTAGTGATAGTTTTGGAAGTCTGCATAGCTTGGTGACTTAATTAGTGAGTTCTGGGTTTTTAATTTCAGCTAGTGTTTTCGGAGTGTGTCCACTTTATCTGTCTTTCTTTGTATTTCTTCTACTCACAAATGGCAGCATATATAGGTATAGAATTGTAAACCTTAAACCATTTTCCTATTGGCCAGAAATTAACAGTCATAGAAGGTCCCAAGTTTAGATTGATCACAGTTTATACTACTTCTGTTCTTTCGTTTTTCTCTTTTGTGACAAAAGTATGATATAAACAATCTGCTTTTCTTTGTTGACACAAAAGAGGAATAATCTTTTACGCATTGCTTTGCTCTTATAGAGTAATCCATATTTTGGAATAGCATCATTCACTAGTCTTATGGTTTCATTGTCTCTTGCATAGTGATCCTCATTCCTCCATAGTCAAGAGGCCAGCTAAATATAAATCAATGATCATTGGAAATGTGGAATTGTTAGAAATCATTGAATTACTGTTTCTTCTAAATAAGCAATTCTTAAAGGAATATGTAAGTTCCTTTCAAAAAAATAAAGGAATATGCAAGTTACCGATTGTTGAGACTTGAATTTCATTTATGTTGCGTCTCATATATATATATATATATATATATATATATATATCATGTAGTCTTTTGGAGGCAGAACATGAAGTAATCTTTTAGTTCTCCAGACTTGTGTTCTCAGTGAGTGATTCCAAAACCCGTCGTTATCCGGTAGAGTGATTCCCAGTTCAACCCCCCATATATCAATACTCTGCATAAACCTGCATCAAGTAGTATCAGAGAGTTTATATTTGATCAACGGGCATTTACAATCTCATTGTCTGATAGTTTAGACACTGATTCCACATGTTCCTTTTATCACACACACACACACACACACACACACACACACACACACACAGATATATATATATATATATATATATTCGTGCAGAGCCAATATCTAATACATATATGCTGATATCTGCTGATACAGTTGAATTTTAATTATCTTGATAAACAAGTATTCAGCTTTCAACTAACAATTATTCATCTTTTGTTGTTTCAGGAAAGTCTACAAATATAAAAATAGGTAACTTCAATAATAACATACTGTAATGTTTCCATGAGATGGTGATATTGAGAAGAAAATTGACCAATATTATATCCTATTCTCAGGTTTTGCTGTTGGAGGTGCAATCCTTTTTGGTATTTTCATGGGATTCTATGTATATTATTGCCTCCAGCGAAAGAAGAAGAAACGTGCAGCAGAAGCTCAAAGCAAAGAGATTCCCACGCCACTTACAAGCAAAAGCACTGCTCCTCCCTCGACTAGTCTCTCACAATTTGAGAGCATCCCTTCTTATCCTTCCTTCAACTCAAAATCAAGGTCCGACCTTGGGAAAGCCAGCACTTACTTTGGAGTTCAGGTCTTCAGCTATGCTGAATTAGAGGAAGCCACCGAAAATTTCAACCCTGCTAAAGAACTCGGTGATGGAGGCTTTGGCACCGTTTACTATGGTTAGAAATACTTCGTTTTGCATCTCTATCAGTTACCAATATCCCTGTGCTTTGTAAAATATATTTTCTTATTTGGTTTTAGGTAAGCTACATGATGGTCGTGTAGTTGCTGTGAAGCGCCTTTATGAAAACAATTTCAAACGGGTGGAGCAGTTTATGAATGAGGTTGAGATCTTAACACGTCTTGAACACCAGAATCTTGTGAAGCTGTATGGATGCACCTCAAGACGTAGCCGAGAACTCCTCCTTGTCTATGAATATATTTCTAATGGAACAGTGGCTGACCATCTCCATGGAAAACGAAAGGAATCTGGCTTTCTCAGCTGGCCTGTAAGATTGAGCATTGCCATAGAGACAGCTGATGCACTAGCCTTCCTTCATCGCAATGATGTGATACACCGTGATGTCAAAACCAACAATATACTCCTGGATGACGAATTTTGTGTGAAAGTTGCTGATTTTGGTCTGTCACGGTTGTTTCCCAATGATCAGACCCATGTGTCAACTGCTCCACAAGGGACGCCTGGCTATGTTGATCCTGAGTATTACCAGTGTTATCAACTCACTGACAAAAGTGATGTTTATAGCTTTGGGGTGGTCTTGATCGAGCTTATATCATCCTTACAGGCTGTGGACACCAACAGGCACCGGCATGATATAAATTTGGCTAACTTGGCTATCAATAAAATTCAAAATCATTTGGTGAATGAGTTGGTTGACCCTCTACTTGGGTATGACAAAGACTATTCTGTGAGGATAATGGCAACAGCTGTTGCAGAATTGGCCTTCCGGTGTTTGCAGCAGGAGAAAGATATGAGACCAACCATGGAAGAAGTACTGGAGGGTTTGAAAGCTATCCAAAATGAAGATCTTGGTGCACAAGAAAATGGGGTGGCAGAGGCAGTGGTCCTGGATATAGGAGCTGATGAAGTTGGCCTTCTGAGGAATTTGCCTCCCCCGCTCTCACCAGACTCGGTTGTCACTGATAAATTGGTTAGCAGCTCTCCCACAACTAGTTCCTTCTAGCACTTCCATTCCATATCCTTTTACTTTCCTGTCTTGATTTTGCGAGGTAATTGAGCTAGTAGTATTGTATACTGGCTGTCAAATTAGGATCGAGTGGGTTTAAACTTGTCATTGTTGTTCCATATCGACATGGTTTCTTGTTTTTATTTGTTGTTCATATAATAGATTACTAGCTGAATTTCTGTGCTGGGCATGTATATAATGAATGAAGCTGTTAGCAGTTGGAGTATCTTGTTTACCAAGCATTGCGATTTCTCCTAATTTTTTCTCTTTCTTTTCATATATTTTCTAATGAATTTCAGGGTATGGTTTTCAAGTTGAAAAGATTTTGCCCTAAAATGGTTTTTTCTTTTTCTTCACCAGATTTTTAAAAGGTGGGACAGAACTATGTAACCCAAAGCCATGATGCTGGGGAGAGCAATCACACGCTCGGAGGTAGCTGCCGTTGGCTAAATGAGACTGAACTTTAAATTAGATATATGGTTTCAACAACATCGATTTTGTTCCGGCGTCAGTGACAGCATTTGACATACATTGGTTTCTAATAACTCGATACATGCTTAAGTGCCCGGTTCATTCGGAACTATTTTTCGGGCCTCTTACTTGATATAGTGAATACATGTAACAATGTCTGTGTACAGGACGACATTTTTGTATTAATCGAAGGTTTGAAAGTGGAAATTCCTACATTTGTAACTTTTACCAAATGTCTTATAATTAACAGTAGAGTTCACCTGATCAATTAATTATGATATCGTGGTTCTTAGGGTCTGAAAGTTGATTCAACCTTCATCCAAAGTCGGATGGAGCAAATAATGTCACCTCCCTCCACAACTTTGAGTTGCGGAACCTACACAGAACTTTAGAAAGCATTGGGTATACGTAATAAAATGGCTGCAACCTGTGAACTTACATCGTAGAGGTTATTGGTTCGAATCTCACTAACATATATATGTGGTTGGTATAAATCTCATTGATGTATAAAAAGATGGGATGTGTTGAGAGATTTTAATAAATTAAGTAAAAAAATTTAAAAGAAAGAACATAAGTGGCAAAATAATCATCATGACATAATAAGGCCCAACATATAAAAAAGACTAAACTAGGCCCAATCTTCAATTACCCAATCTTTAATCATCTCGGGCTTCATTTAAAAAAAAAAAACATCATCTCGGGCTACGCTTGTGTTGTAACAGAACCATTGCAACTTTTACAAATTTGAAAATGTTTCATAACAACAAGAATATATCTATACTGACTATACACCAAAACAATAAACTAGCTGCAAACATACTCATAATGAGATGGTCCAAAAAAGCCTAGTTTCAGAACAGCATGCGATGTTTTGTTAGGTTTTGTTGATGTCGAGTACCTCTTTGACCGTCGTTCCCGAACTGATTATATATTTATCATAAAAAAAAAAAACAAGGTCATATTTCGAAAAATTTGGTTTTTTTTTTTTTAAATTTTATTATATAACTCACCCACTTTAGAGGTTTAAACTCATAACCTTAACGTTGTTGAATAACCTACCTAACCAACTAGGTCACAGCTCACCGACCAAGCAAAAACTTGTTGCTACTTCCTCATGCTTATGCAGAGCCTAATGCTCTACGCTAAGTTGTTCATGAACGTTTAGGGTTGAGATCTATCATTACACATATTTGAGAAACAAGTGGTTTAAAGTTTTGAATCAAAGTACCATTGAGAATCTAACTTGCATTTATGAAGATGATGTTTCATGCAACGGACAAATAAGACAATATTTTATTAAGGTTGAAAATACTAAGCATATATCGCCCTAATCGACAACAACAAGCTCTCCACAAGAGTAAAGTGAATCAAGTTTCATCTGAGGAGCATTCTAAGGAGCATGCGGCAAAATTGTTTATTAAATCACTGCTTAATACCACATTTGAAAAACATGTTAAAAGCATCGGGGTATGCTTAAGCTATTTGAGCTCAAATGCTTGCATGAACTAGAGGGAGATACAGACATTCATAAACACCTTTGTCTTCATTTGCTGAGAGGGAGGCCTGTCAAGGACGTTAGCTTCATCTTCTCTGCTTCGATCGCTATTCTTCACCATCGCGACATCATTTTCATCGAGTTCACAAATAGGTGTTAACTTGATACCTAAAGAATTTAGGGTGAAAAAAGAAAACATAGGAAAAATGTATTTTAGGTATTGTAAATATGTGAACAAAATAGACTTACAATTAAAAATATATAAGTAGGGTGTGAGAGAACGTGGGGTGAACAAAATGGTTTATGAGGTGACAATAGACTCACCCTACCCTAAAATTGCATAAAAGCAAAAACACCCAGATCCTCATCATTCGAATTAAGGTAATTTCAGTAAAATTTTTTGATAATTCTCCTTAAATCGAGTACCGAACACATAGAGATCCATTAAAATCACACCCATCAGTTTAGGGCTTAGAAATTTGATACATAACGAAACAATATGAAACTATGAATGGGCGAGAGGGAGACACCTTTGTCTTCATTTTCTGAGAGGGAGATCTGTCGAGGACGTTAGCTTCATCTTCTCTGCTTCGATCATTCTTCTACACCATCGCGACTCTGTTTTCATCGAGTTCACCAATAGGTGTTAACTAGATACCTAAAAAAAAAGGTCGTAACTGGGCTTGGACATGGGTTAAGTAGCTTGAGTTAATCTCAGCCGTTGAATATATTAAAACAGATCAAACGGCTGGCGGGATATCCCTATAAGAGACCCAAAAGAAGAGATCCCTCATTGGAAGGGGAATATATATATATATATATATATATATATATATATATATTCACGAAAACGATACGAAGCGGACGTCCGCACCGAAGAAAAAGTGCGGACGTCCTTCCATTCTCCTCTGTCCGGCGCCGACGACTGCGCGCCTCTACCTGAGTGGACACCAGGGGTATCCCCGATCACTTTCTCTTCTCAATGAGTCAGACGAATTCCAGTTTTCGGACTAGATCGACCTTGTCTGAAGTTTTGGGTGGAGGTTAATTGTTGCCCAAACCTTCAAATCGATCTCGTTGGCAAGAGAAAGTGATCGGAGATGCCGCTGATGTCCGCTCGGATGGAGGAGCACCATCATCGGCGCAGGACGGAGAAGAATGGAGGGATGTCCGCACTTTAACATAGTTGCGGACGTCTGCTTCATATTCAGCCTCTATATATATTTCTCAAAACGAAAACAAAACAAAAATCAACTTTCTCTATCCATGTCAGTACTTCCCCCTTAATTGTGAGAGAGTGTGTGTGTGTGTATATCATATAGTGTACTGAATCATAATCTCTGCGTTTATGCTATAAAATCAGTCGTTCCCTCAACTTCATCCTTCTGCCATTTTCTAGCTTCTTCGCTTTAGTCCTTATTTATATCAAAGAAATCAATCCACTCCGAATCAATGGCTGTAAAATGATCGAGATCGGAGCTGCTTTTGGGGTAAATTTATGTTTGCCAAATTATTTTCCTTATATATATATCACACACAATTTTTTAAATTAAATTTTGCCAGCATCAACTGTAATGTTCATTTAGTACTGCATGATCTGGGTTTGGAGCTTTAGATCATCCTAAATATATGTAAAATGAAAAAAATATCATGTTTATGCCAGCTTGTTAGAAAAAAATTGCATCAATCGCTAGCAATGTTGCCCTGCATCGATCATATATAGGTACATTTGTTTCTGTTGTGGTAAGATAATATTTTGTTATAGACTCAACCGCTTGCATCACACTAATTCATAGACCCGAGCTCTCGGCACGGCCCGACCCACTCACATCCCGAAGGTCGACGCGCAGATTGGCATATATATGAGGACCCACTTTTTACGTACTTTGTTCTTATTTCCTTGTGATAGGGAAAATAGAACATTCTAAAAGGTTCCCGCTTGTACTAGCCATGCACCACTTCTATAAATAAGGTTTACATGCTCTCCTCTCTCCACAGTCTTCATTATCTAATTTCTCTTCTAGTTGACGTATCTTCTCCGCGTACTTGCATCGTCTCTCTCTCCCTCTCCCCAAAATCCTTACACAAACAGTTTCTATGCGCGCGGGTATCCTGATCATCAATATATGACCAAACTTATTGAAATTTAATTAATCCATCTAGCTAACTAATGAAACACGCATCAGATGATGATGATGAAAATTAAGAATGTTTACCAGGTCTAGCATTCCTTGCTTGTTTGAGTTTCCCAACTCCTGAATATATTATCGTCAGCCTTTAATAAACCCGATTTATCACTTGAAATATAAAACATGGATTTCAAAAAAGTTATATCAAGAGTATTGATCTAATAGAAAATCACATCTCACTACCCTAAACAGTTGCATAAAATAGAAAAACCACATTTCAACAGATTTAAATAAATAAGGACATAAGTCCAGGCCCATAATGCATAGTACCACGCCCTGTCAGCAAATTTTTACGCAAAATACCCAAAAAAAACTAATCTTTTCTGAAATACCTACAAAACTGTCGCTGCTTCAACCAAAAATACCCTAACCAAAAATATCATCTCTCTTCCTCCCATCTGCCATTTCCAGATATATATATATATATATATATATATATATATATATATATCTCCTCACCATTACCGTTGCCATCACGCCGTGAAAGGTCTCGTCGGTCTCTCTAACCCTGGCGGCGACCGTTGATAACGGCGACTTTTCGAGAAACTCGAAACTCCTCCTCTCCTCCGCCATCTTCAACGGTGAGGACGTCAACCCCTTCGTTCGCAAAGATCTGGCCTCTCTCTCAATCTTCTCTCTCTCGGCGGATTCGTTATCAAACGAGCTAGGATCTGGTGTTGTCTTCTCGATCTGGACACCGTCGTCATCAGAGTCATCCACTTCTAATGGCAATATAGATCGCTATAGAGTTGATAAATTTAACTCTAGTTTCCGCAATATTTAGTTGGTGTATAAATTGATACCTGGGTCATAGTTCTGACAGCAAAATTCGTACTGCAGGTCTGTATAGATCATGACTTGCATGTAGTACAGATATAGGCATAATTGCGCATTATAAATGATAGAACCTTAATATTGCAATCTGCTCACCATCATCAATTTTATCCTTGTAGGTGATTAGAGAGGACAGTCCATATAAGAATCTGCAAATGAACTTGGTGGAAGCATCATTTTTTTTCAATCAACTTGGATCTATTCAAGAAGTTCTACGTATTCTCTCTGTCATTCCAGAGGTTAGGAAAGTTGTTATATTTGAACACACATCTATGTTGCACGGACACTCCACGCCCCCGGAGTGTCGAAGTGTCCGACTCTCCGACACGCTGACACGGCGCCCGACACGGCAAAATACGTGTCCGATACGCCACGTGACGTGTCCGAAAAAGTTGACTTTTTGGACACGTCACGGACACGTAAACTGGTCCCGACACGGCATTGCGACACGCCACATCAGCGCACACCCACCACCGCCAGTCCGCCACTCTCGTCGCCGAACACAGCAGCTGCACACACTGCCCAAAATCTCAAATTCCTCAAAACTCCACTAACAACGAATTCAATCCTCTACAATCTCTCAATCCAATTCAATATACTCAAAAAGCCAGAAATGGATCAAAATACCTCCACCGCCGCCGTGCACGCATGGCAGTCCTCCGCTGCCTAAAACCTAAATCCTTCAAATCTCAACCAATCTCAATTCCAATTATAGAAACATGTAAACCTCATCGAATAGACCAACTTTAATACCTGAGTCGACATCAAAGCTCGCCGGAATCCGTCGAACTCTCGCCAGAAAATTTAGAAACTTCTCATCTTCGATTCTCCCTCACCTGACCTTGTCTCGACAAGCTGAAGTCACAGGGACGTCGAGGATGAGGAGACAAAGCTATCCACACCGGTGAGAGGCGTCAACGCTGCCGGAATTGGAAACTTGTCGGCGAACTCAGAAAATTTTCCCTTCTTCAAATCTCTCTCTCCTCAGCTTCCCATGGAAATCCAATACCAAAGTGACGTCGGGGAGGACGAGAAGAAGCTACCAATATCGGTCACGCTCGCCGCCCTGGTCGGAATCACGAACTAGACCGGTAACCCAATCGCCTTCTCTCCTCCTTTTCTCTCTCACCGGAGCTCCACTCTTCAAACTGGAATCACAGGGAGATCGGGGACGACAAGACGGACCCGTGGCCACCGGCTGGAAGCTGAGAGACCGCCGAATGAGGAGGAGCTAGCAGTCGGCGTCGTTGTAGAGCAGTCGAGACCGAGGTCAGTCTGGGCTTGAGCTGATCTACTCCTACCTCTATATATCTCATATCCAACGGCCCAGATCCAACCACCAATATTTCTATTTTTGATTAAATTTTTGGATAATACGAACTTCTAAAAATCATTAAAAATAGCTCTGATGTTCCGAAAAATCCCACGAACTCGTAACGACGTCCAGTTTAATCCTATAAGCTCAAAACACAAAATTTGACAAACCAAAAATTTGAATAATTTTATAAAGCCACAAAGAATTGAAAGAATAATTTAAATCGAAATAAAATAACTCGAAAATTAATTTTCTTTTTTAAAAATAGAAATTCGAAATTCAGGGATATTACAGATTATGGATATGATAATTATATTAGTTCATCTTTTTGTCTATTAGGTGCTACTGTGCTAAAGATTGCCATGTTTGAAAATAAGCTACTGCTCAAGTTTGTTTTTCTTTAATGTTATATTCTAGGTACTAAAGGTCTTCTGCTTTTAATGTTATAGTTATGCAGTTGACTTATTTCTTATGCTTATGAAATAGATTTAATTTAAAACTTTATTTAGTAATGTAATGAACTTATTTCATATTTTAGTATATTTTTTATTTATTAAAAATACATAAATATATAATTTTGTTTGCCGTGTCCAAGCCGTGTCGGAAACCCAATTTTTGAGTTTTGCCGTGTCGCCGTGTCGTGCCGTGTCGTGTCGCCGTGTCCGTGTCCTTGTCCGTGCAACTTAGACACACATCAATATTTACATGTTTTGACATCCATATATATAATAACAGTAGCAAAAATGTATTACTTGTGTTCTCAGTTGAAGAAATGTTATATGGTAGAATATTACACTAGGACACATTACAGACAACAGGTCTTTTATGAAAATGAGGGAGTGAAGCTTATATTGGTACAAGGATCTTTATTGAAGAAGCTTAATTAATTTTTACTAGTGAATGTTTCCTTTATGCACTCTTTTTGACTGCAATTGTATTGATATGTGGGCAGCTCTCACCAGAATCACAGCAGCAGTTACTTAATTTGCCAGCTGATCTCACCGGGCTTCTAATTTCTCGTGCTGTTGCAAGGACAATCAGAAGGGTAATTTTATGAAGCATAGGAGACTTATTCTTGTAACACTTATAGGTTGAATCACATAATAGAACTTTTTGCCTATCCCTTGATAATGATGTGTTCACGTTTGCTTTAATAAATCTTCCATCATTTCTCAAAAACCAACATTATCTCTCATGATAGATAAGAAGAACTAGGTTTTTAAATTCTACTTTTTTTTATTTGAGGTAAACATGATTTTCTTTTTTCTTACAAAGGATTGAAATTACAATCCTTCACAAGGAGATCTTGAATGAAAGTGGGAGGGACAGAGTCCCAAATTATATCAGCAAGTGAATCATATGCATAACTTGCAAGCCTATCTGCAATAGTATTTCCCGTTCTAAAACCAGATTGCTTAGCTCAGATAGATCCTCGTCTTCTCTGTTAATTGACTGAACTGCTACCAGGCAATCAGTCTTAATCTCTCCATCTGCTCCACAAACTGTAAACCTTCCCAGATGGCATGGAGCTCAACCTGTTGTGCTGAGCTTGCACATGAGACACCGGTTTGCAATGCTGCCACGAATGCACCCTGTGCATCTCATAGTATTCCACACACACACCCCAATCCAAAGCACCTTCCCTGAAAGCTCCATCTACTTCGAGTTTGGGGACTGGCTGGTTTCCGTTGTTGCTTCAGTTTAGCAGCATTCACAGCAGAGCTTGCTGAAACTCAGTTAGCGAAGTAAGCGAGCTCAGAATTAATCTATAACGTCTTCATGTGTTTGGCCTTCCAACGATTTTCAGTTGTTATTGGTCCACAATCCGTGAATAATCACAGTGAGCTTTGCAAATAGATCACCCTTAGGTTTAAAGCTTGCTCCAAAAGGCTGGACCGGAATGTACGACTTCGTCAGCTGCAGATAGCTCGTCAAGTGGGGCATGCAGTTCTAATCTTTTGTCCCCTGGAATAGCATGGCTATTTCGCTCGGACTATCTACCCGCTAAGTGAAGAGAAATCTAAGGCACGCTTCCTAGTGACGCCAATGGAATAAACAATGACCCTACTTTACAGGATTTTGTCACTTTCTTGATGTTGCATTGTATGAATCGCCTGCTCATTTGCATCCACATTACTGGACTCTTCTGGATGTTTGATGTAAAACACAGTTGCAACCAAGGCATTAGTTTCCCCGTATTTTGACTTGGGAAAATTGCAAGGAGAAAAGGAGATTAGAAAACAAAAACACCCAATTTTGGCAAGAGAACAAAAAATACAAAAGAAAGCTCACAGTAGAAGTCGGGAATAATACTGGACTGGACACAAAAATAAGTGTTCTGTGTTGACTAAGACTATTGATTTTGTATCAAATTACACGTATCGAGCATCGACATAACGGCCTTCCCATTTCACCTTACAACATTGTAAATACCTGTTTGAAGTTCAAATTATATCTGTCCTGCCCTGTTAACAGCATCTACTGAGTACAACCTACAATTGAATTAATGTTTCCTAGTATTACTCGTCCTCCTCTTCAGATGCCTCCCTCAACCACTGCAACAAGAAAAAACACATGAGATACAACTATTGTGAAACTTAAAATATGCTCTGCACCCACATTCCCCAAATTCCCTCATTACTTGGGCAACCCTAAGGGATGAACTTGTCTTTAATGGAGCTTGTGCGAGAAAAAATAGACATCACGCAAGGCTCAGGCACTAGCATGTAAACCAGTAAAGAGTAAAACTAAATAATTGCAATCATGCACAGCCCAAGTATACAAAACATTGTAAGGGAAAACAAAGGATTTTATAAGCTAACAAGCATTTTATTCAAATTTAGGTATCACTTACATGGATAAATGTTTCAGCCTGCTTAACAAAAATTTTGTCTGATTCATCGGCATATGCCTTTTCATCATCCCACCTCAGAATAGCCTCTTCCTGTATAACTTCTTGGTCATACAGCTGATAGAGTATCTGTATAAGAAAAATTTAACAATCAAGAGAATTAAACCCATCAAATTCATAACAGAACTGAAAGACTAAACCAGCTAGGTTACAACAAAAACTCAGCAAAATTTTGGCACAGTTCTAAGTAAAAAATTTTTTTTTTTGTGGTGGCATTATCCATAGCAATTTTCTCATTGCTCAAGAGCCAGAGGCTGGCAAAGCACTAAGCAGAAGCATATCCACATTCATCCAAGGAGATGAAAAGTTATGCAATTTGAAATAACTGCAATTCTCTGATCTTCTAATACAAATCACGAGTATAATTTATGATGATCCAAAACAACGTAGGAGAGCGTACCTTTTCAAACACAGGGGAGAACTCCTTTGCAGACTCCAAACACATATCTTCAAATTTCATTATCACTTCTATCTGTAAAGTAACAAAGAATAAATCATCACAAAGTATAACAGCGATAAGCACTACATTTATAACCACGGGAAAATGTTAGGACCGGATTTCTAGCATTATACTAACTCTAAGACTATCCCGACACCAGACCAACAAAACTCTTTAACACTGAACAATAATTTATAGGTAAACTAGGTACTTATTGAAAAGACCAAAGTTGGAAAATTGGAAAGTAACATTTCACGCACTCTACGTATAAATTAATCAAAACATTAACAGATGAATGCACACAGAGCACACAGATATTATCGGAAAAGCTTGCTTAAATATCTTTCCCAAAATAACAATACATATATGCACAAACTTCGAATTTCTTGTTCTTCATTCCCATTAAGAATATACAAAAGAAACGAATTCCATTTTGTTTCTTCTTACTTTATTAATCGCTTGTGTCTCAGCCAGTGGAAAATGAATTTTACTACTCCATATGCAGTCGAAAGGCTAAATTACAATTGTTTAGTTGAAAGACCAAAAAAGTGTCTAAGGGAAGTGAAGGTCACATTCTACTTCTACAGTACAAATAGAATATGACCCTCTTTCATTTCAGTGTATATATTTATATCTTTCTTTCTTTGCATTGACATGTTGATGAGAGCTGAAGATGACTTGAAGCACAAATATAATACATATATATATATATATATATGAAGCATGAATGTCATTTATGTTATTGTACTACAAGAAGTTGTACTACGATGAAGCGTAGTCTGATCTTGCAAAATCCTTTTTGCCTAATGAATCGACTTTGGTTATATTGTCAATTGATGTTTCTCTTAAACAAGTTTTAAAAAATTTGTAAAGTAGATTAAAAAAATGCAGAATGTCTAAAAAAGCTGAGAAGGGAGGGACATTTTACAATTAACCAAATTTGGTGATGCAAAAAAGAAATGTACTGATTGAACAAGTGCATGCAAGTATTAGTCAAAAGGACAAAAACCCAAACCTCTTCATCAATGTCTGATAGGTAATACTTTAGCAGTCCTTTCCATTTTGTAATTACCTTCGTAGTAGCTTGGACCAAGTCAACTACAGATAAAATTGAGCATCATTTGTCATTAATGATAAGAAACAACACAGGTTTAGTGAATAGAACTAACATCCAAATTTCCAAATAGCCGACAGAGTACAGACCAATATAAAAGGATATAATTGTAAATGAAGACTAAAACAAACTTATAAAACCATGAACACTTCATGGATGAAATCTGGATTACCGTTAGGTGTTTTAACCTAAGGAATATACAACCCAAATCCCAAACTAACCACACCCAGCTTTTTTTTTCTTCAGCAAATAATCTGTATATATTCCGTTATATTTCTGACAATTATACAAATTGTTGTGAAAGAAATATGCTGACTCAACAATCCATAAGTTAACATATCAACAAGGTGAAAAACAAAACCTCAGTGTCATTAATTGTTACCCAACATAATACCATTTTAATCCCAGAGTTCATATAAAAGGTTTCTTAAAACTGAAACGAGATGGCAGCCTCAGAAATCTACCTGCTAAACTATGTGAAGTTTCTAATGCCAATTTCATTATTGAATAAAATATAGCTCCAGCACAGTCTGCAGTTTGCTTGTTGTATGACAATCTGCAGCATTGACAAGCGTTAATCACAAAACAGTACACAGTGAAACTTAAACCAAAAACAGAACATTTTCAGGTTGAAAGATGCCCTCAGACGGCCCTCAGCAGATGAAAATATACAGGCAATAACAAGTTAAGGTAATGAAGGCATTGACTGAATGTAAGTGTTTGAGCATAATTTAAATTGCAAAATTTTCAAAGATAAATCATTACTCAAATGCATAATAATAATGATACTCATGCTACATGGTAATCCATAGATAGGCAAGAGAAAACCAAATGGATACCTCAGTGAATTCACTTCTAAGATGACATTCTCTACTTTAATATTTTCATCCACAGCTCTTACGAAGGTTGCTTCAACCTGCAGAAACCAATCAACTTGTTCAGGTTATGTACAGTTTTTAACTTCATACACTTGTATGTATATAAATTAACATTGTTCACCTCATTTTCAAAGTAGGAATCATCTCTAGAATCTGCATCATAATCAGAATCATTAGAATCAAGTTTCAACTCTCCCGAAGGTGGGAGACTGCTGCCATCTTGAGCAAACTCTAGATCATCCTCTGCAGCTTGTATCACCTCAGCAAGTTTCTCTGCAGGAATGGGAGCAACTGAATGCCTCCACTCTTCATCGTGGCCTCCTTCACAAACTGACCAAACATAACCAGCCCCACCAGTACCAAGCTGATCAATAATAACAGTTTGTATAAGAGAATATCAAGATATAAGCAGCAGGATAATCTAAATTTTCTAATCAGGTCACTTTTTTCACTTGTTACTAGAGGAAAAGGTGGGATGCAAAAAATTGTCAGCCATCATTACATGAGTAGGACCACTATGGAAGGAATTGTAACTCATGTAGCCTAGCCCACGATAGAAAGGGTAACCCCCATCCTACCCATATCACCAGTCAATGCATTCCGTGTGCATTTGTTGAAACTAAACAAATGCTGATTCAATAAAAAAAAGTCTTTTTTTCATTCTTTTTTTTTTTTTCATTTTCCGCAATACCATCATAATTCAACGTTAACAACGTTAGTGCGCATCACCTTCATAGTACATAGTCCATAATCATCGAGGAAAAAACAAATCCCATTGTATGTTTTGAAAAGATAGGAGATAAGATGTTCTCAGATTGTCACATGGTCCCAGGACAGTATCCCTGATATTAACTTGTTATTTACCAGTTTTGAACCTTGCCCCCTTCTAATCACCATTACAAGCCTAATTCCACGTTGTCTACAACAAACTAAGTTAATGCAGCTTCATCTTTTATCAGACTTGTGTCAAAGCATCCCTAATTTCTGATGTGAAAGCTATATCCCATCCTTTAGACCTGGAAATCCCATCTTTAGACCTGGAAAAAATGACATCTCCACACATGCATAATCTCGTGTATAAGCAGCCCCATCATTTGTTGACTGGAAATTAGCATCATATTGCCTGCTACTTGCTGGAAAAAGAAGATGAAAAATATGCAAGAAGCTGCAAGTGTCCCAGTTTAATGATACAAGTGACACTCTTTCTTTTCTTTGTGAATCCGGAATCACTTGTGAACATTGCTATCCAATGCGCATCTCAAGTTCTCAACACTCGCGGCAGTTTCTAGGGTTTTACCTAACGTGCTTGACTGTATCACTTAAACTTTGCAGTGATTCTAACACTTGTGCAATTACAATTAATCAATACTAGACAGCTATCAACATTGTCCGACATGGTTTTAAAAGATTTTCTAAATAACAAGTTAGACTTGATACAATCAGGCAAGAATCCACAAGATGCTGAATAAAGCCAGAACAAAACCGAATTCGTAGCAAGGGGCTAACCTCAGATGTAGGCCAACATTGAGTCTCCTGTTGTCGGTTTGCTGTTTCCCCATTCGATATATTCAGTGCATGTGTAAGAGCTGCATATAATAACTCATAATAAGAGCATATATCACTAGAGAAAGATGCATATGTTACCACCAGCAACTTCCACAAATAAAACAAGCTAAATGAGCTTAAGATACATATCTAGAGCTTAGCAAAACGAAAGTATGAATACCAGATATAGTAGCTATGTCTAGACAAAGATAGTTGAAAGTCAATAAAACTACTTTAGAACACGAATTCACATGTACAAATACATAAGTGGCACTCAATTTACAGGTCTGCATTTGACTGAAATGTACAAAAAACTTACTGGCAAGCATGGTTATCACACCATATGGGACACTGTTTATATATCAATAATGGTCAACAACACAGACCATCCTATACACGTGTTTTTCCATTGAATTGCTTAATTGAACCATTTTCATATCACCTTGAAGAAACTACCACTATCCCACAAAGGTACATAGGCTTATTTCTACAATATCTAAGAAGTGATGATGCATTAAGAGGATGTCCCTAATAGAGTTTAAGTACATACTTTGCATATGACATAAATCAACAAGATCAAATGTAAAGATTCGGGACAAACGCTAGAGATTTACGGGAAATTTCTGCAATCCCAGTGCTATTGTCAGCATACTCTAGCTCCTCATCACTATCTTGCTTTATTGGTTGTTGAAGTAACGATACCTTTGAGTATGAAGGGACAATAAATTGATGTCCTATCATAACCTGCAGGAAAAGCAATATCAAGAACACCATAAGATAAGACAAAAGTCAGAAAAACCAGAAATGAAATGTACTTTGCCTCTTCCAAACTCAGAGGACAAAGCAAATGAACAATTAACAATGACAAGTTGAAGGAAAATCCATTTAAGCACTAAAAGATTTCATATTTCCCAGCGTGACAAATTCTGACCATGAGTCATGAGTCGCGGGAAAGCTAATATACATCCAGTCTACTTACAAAGCTGAACCTAAGCATGCCAAGTATGTGTTGTTAAAGGCAATTCTTTCGGGAGATACCCCATAATCTGTTACAAATGCTTTCTCTTGATGACCTATAGGAATGCTCTAAGCCATAGGTACTTGATTACCAAGGATGTAACCTCACAATACTTCTATTCAGAGGTGGCAGTCCACATGTCTTAAGAGTTTACAATAGATACAAGACAGATCCACAAAGTGTTACCAGCAAGGATATCTAAGTTACCAATGATCAAGTATTAAATTTTTCATATGATCACAAGGTTAAGTCATGTTGTAATAACTTAATCATATAAGTAACTACCTACAAATTTATAATATCAACATCATTATACTTTACATGACCAAATGAGTTTATAACATTGCAAACAGTACCTGATTCTCGCATATAACTGTGGCAGTAACTTAATCGGTATTCTATTTTATTCTTTTCGAGCATTATAATATAGGAAAGGTAAACTAGCATTCTGAAGTTTCAGATAGGGCACTGAAAGGTTCTAGTGGAACATACCTTGAAACACAAAACTACACCCGGTTCCAAAACTGCCCCAGACTTTATTATCACTCCATCACATACTATAGCATGCCTTAGCTTGCAGCCATCTTCAATGGTGACATTATCCCATATATAAGAACCTTCTATGGAAACATTTGATCCAATAGAACACCCTTCTCCAATAACAGAATTTGAAATTTTGGAGTTGTCCCCAATCTCTGTGCCATTCCCAATGACTGTAAAAGGACCAATCTGTGCAGATCGTGATTGCCCAATTCCTGAAGAATAGCTAGTTTATGGTATCACACAGAACGAGATAGAAAACTTTAACTCACAAATAAAGGAACAAATTGCCACCCCTCTTCCCGTAAATATGCTGTGTAAATACAGGTCCTCTGGTAATTACCTGAGGCTCGATACATCCCCTGTCTTTCCAGCTTTGTTGAAGAATCTCCGAAAAACTTAACATCTGGAACCAATGGGTAAGTCCATCTCTGAATTATGTCCTTACTGATTGTATCATAGCTTCTGAAGTTGTCTATCCTAGCCGCATATGTCGAGTGAATTTCATGTGTGAATATTTTGTAACCCATAATCTGCATGAATAGAGAGTTGCTTGTAAGAACTTTAAATTTGAAATAAGCAAAGAGATGAACATTCCAATAGAAAAATTAAAAATAAAATGAAATAAAAAAATCGCAGTTTTGTGGGGGAAGAAAAGATTTGTATCTTGTTAATATCATCACAAACCACAGCACCAAATAGATATCAGAAGTTGGCACGCTCCTCACAGGTAAAACATTGATGAACTCATCACTTCTGCATATATATATACAATCTCGAGGTGTGGCAGTTGCACACTCAAAGAAACAATACACGCATGCATGCATTCAAGACTTGCAAGTTTTTGAATAACAGTAGTTAGGAAAAGATTGATGAAAACAATCCCCTGCCTTTGTAATACAGGCATCACATAAATCTCAAGACTGAGCAGCCAGTTCTTCAATAACAAATATGTTGGTGACTCAGTAAAAAAGTCTCAAAGACATCACATTTTTATGGATGTACTATAAAATGCTACCACAAAGAAAACATAGATTGCAAATATCAGAAAAATAGCAAAACACTGAACAAGTAAAAAGTAATAGATGGTAGCAAAAAAAGGATAAAAGACCCATTGCTTATTTTCATGCCAGAAAAATACATTGGGTAACCATTGTGCATATATGTGTCTGTATCCATATCATGCCTCCCTAACATAAACGAGAACACAAACAGTGTAGCAGAATGTTTTGGTTAAGAAGAGAGGTCTTATGAGACACATACGTCATCAACAAGCAATCCCTTTAAAAAATGACGGCGTAAATGTTGATAGTCAAAATTGTCTGTGAAAAGGCTGAGGACTTCAGGAGAGCAGATGTCAATGAAGCAATCCTGCAGATAAGACATGGGTAAGATTTTTCCACAAGCGTTCTGTGTTATAAAGGAATAGCCATAAGAAGCCCCACTAGAAGTCACCAAAAGTTGAGTTGTTGAAGATCAGCACAAAAGGAACAAGGTGGATATTTTATATAAAGATTAATCAATCATCTGAAACAAACAATAAAAACTCCAAGGGAATGGTTTGAGATATAACCTGTCTGTCATTATGGAGAGAAATCGAAGATTTATCAGCAAGCAATAACTTATCAAGATATATAGACCCTTTTGCATGGTCTGCCTTGTCCTCATAATATAAGAGCTGCTTTGTGTTGGGATCTATTGCCATAAACAGCTCATCAGTGCCCAGTCGAGATTGGTGAGTGATTTGAGAAGGCTTTGACCGTTTATTAACAATTGTCATTACGGCATTACTATCTTTCTTTCTTCTCTCTTTATGCTCTTGAAGCACCTGAGTAAGCGACATGTTGCTCACCGTATCCCCACTGATTAGGACAAAATCTCCATGTATCTTGAATGAAAGAGGATAAGGGAAAATGTTACTCATACAAGAAATTGGGACTTCAAATATCAGGATCAGTTTAAACACACATCTAAACAAAAGGAATAAACATGCAATCAGAAAGAGTAAAACTCTAAAAGAAATGATTATACTGCATAAATGTGGAGGTTGGATCCATCTTGTCACTTCAAGGTATTTCAGTTTCACATCAATCGAAAAAGTTAAACAACTGCGCTCGGTACGACATTCAAGTTCTACTTTTTCCACACAACCGAAACATACACATGTGTCAGGACTCAGGACAATGGTTGGGTAATGGTAAGATTCATTATTCAAAAGCTTGGATGGAAGAAACACGTCTGACTCCAATCATAAGCTATCACGAGCCCTTTCCATTGTTTTTTCTTTTGGTTTTCCATTGCTATAACAAGCCTAGTAGGATTCTTTGGGTAACGAAAACCATAATCCAAATTAGCATAGAGAGGATGAGCATTACCACATTGCGCTCATATATCAAGCGCAGAGCGTCGCCGGCACTGACAGAATCATGAGACTCAATAGTGGTGACAGTGAAGTTAGGCTGAGAAAACCACTCGGAGTTCTCCAAATAAGAGATGATCTGCTTGGAGTGAGCACAGCAGAAGACAAAAACCTCCTCAACGCCGGCGGACTCGAGCCATGCCAAGGTGTAACTGATCATCGGCGCATTCACCAACGGCAACAGCACCTGAATCGAAACCAAGATTATTACAAATGCAGGGTCATGATATCGACAGAGAGACGAGGATAGGTGGTTGTTACTTTGGGGCGTTCGAGTGTGATGGGTCGGAATTTGGTGGTGAAGCTATCGGCAAGGAGGATGGCTTGGAGAGGGACGTGTGCCAATTCCACAGGGTCTTCTGAAGCCCTAGAGGCGCCTTTCTTCTGTGCGCCCATTCTCCAACTCTTCTTCTCTCTTCACTTCTTCACTCTTGTCTTGCTTTGATAAACCCTAATCCACTTCAAACTGCAACCTGCGTTTTTTTGGGTTTTGATGAAGCGTTTGGACTAGTGGGCTTCAAGTTGTGACTGATTCGGTTTTATTTTGACGGCGTTCATTCTAGTCTGGAGAATATTTCATATATATTTTGGTATATATATATATACATATATATATATGTGAGAGATTTTGCATTTAACTCTTTTGTTCATCCTTTTATTAGTTTAAGGGAAATTTATAAATAATCTTTGTAGTTCAAGGTCATGTTATGTTTGCTCTCGTAGTTTAAAAATATCTAATATTGGTCTTTTTATTTTATAAATCGATTAATTTCAAATCCGTGTGTGCATGGCTGAAACACCACTACACAACCTCGACTGCAGAAGTCTGCCATTGATGATACTTCATAAAGCTACCAAAAGGAAGCAGAAATGGGTTACTGAGGTTTAAAGGAAAAAGACGAATTAACCCACGGACATGTGAAAACCTCACTAATGGTGTTTGACGAAATGTTATAATTGGACCAAAATTATTTGATATATAAAACACGAGAATCAAGATTAGACATTTTTAAACCACAGGAACAAACATAACCATGACTCTAAACCACGGGGACTAAGGCCGGACATGGTTCGGTTCAAATCAGTTTAAAGCTCAAACTGCAACGAAACTATTTTTTTTCGGTTTTCGAATATTTCAAACCGCAACCAAACCGCTTTTTTTGGTTTTAGAATAATTCGGTTACACAATTTTTCAGTACAGTGCGGGTTGGTTTGGTGTGAACCGATTTATTTATTTCAACAAGTAAGGGATGTCCAAATGTTTGCCTAACAATTCCTATTAAGCATGAACAAATGTTGAATGCATTTAGAGTCTATAGACACAAATGTCATCCAAATATCAATTAACTAACAAAAACACCATATTTGATCACTTAATAAATCAACATATACCAACTATCATACAAACACAACAACTTGCAAACTACAAACTTGAGCATAAATGAATTATATATATAGGGCCATTCGACTAAGAGATCCCTTATTTTGGTTTATATGAAGGATGTGGGATTACGCCAACTTTTCGATTATATTTTTGAATCTCCACCGTTCAGTTTGTTGGTCCTTATATATAGATCAATTATGCAAATTGTCAGCCAATTTGGTGGTCATTAAGGTGTCGAACAAGATTAAATCAATGAACGAACCAAATCTGCCAAACATGAACTGTTCATGCTTATAATTATAAATCGTAAGTTTGAATGTCTTAACGATTACCAAAATTTCTGAAAATTTGCATAAGTGATCTACTCATATAGAACTACATATTGAACGGTGGAGATGTGATTTTGTGATCGAAAAGTTGGTGCAATCCCCCATCCCTCATATATGTCAAAAAAAGTGATCCTTTAATGGAAAGGCCTTGTGTGTGTGTGTGTACGAAAACGATATGAAGTGGACGTCCGCACTGTTCTTAAAGTGCGGACGTCCCTCCGTTCTCCACAGTCTGGCGCTCCTCCACTGATAGGAGCATAAAATGCGACATTCTTAATGTGTTATTACCTCCATTTGTACTTTGATTTTCTCTTATTTTTGTAGAATAGAGTCATAATGTAGAGTTGAAAGTTTTTGGTAGAGTTGTGTGTAAAACGAGTTAAAAATAGAGGAATGATGTAGAAATTTGTCAAAAGCTGATTTGTGGAGCCTTAGATGTTCTTATGATTATGTAAAGCTTTTGCATTGTCACGAATTGATTTAACTCTCTGATATTTAGGTGACATGAAGAAGAGTTCATGGGAGAAATAATCAAGAGAAGTGCTCCTGTTGGACCTCGAGAAGCAAAGCAGCTGATCCATGAAGCCTAGTCCATGAATGAGAGCTGCAAACCAAGTCCAATATGGAGAAGAAGATTTAAATTCGGCAGAATATCAAGGAGTGTCCAAGCCTTGCAAATCCAGATTAAATCGGGAGAATTCCTGTGCACGTCTGTCAACTTCAACGGACTCTCCAGGACAGCTCAGAATGACGCAGAAAACGTGCTAGATATGGATAGAAAGATACGGGAGTCTAGTTTCCAAATCAATTGGAATCACCTCAATACCTATTTTCTAGAGGAAGTTATGACATAATAATCAGACGGAGGTCATTCTGCCGAAATTGAAAAGGACTAGGAATCCTAAACCAATTTGGTTTAGGCTTTGTGGCCAACTTCTCTAGGGTTTTTCCTCTATATAAAGCATGACTTCAAGAGCAGAAAGGATCATCACTACTCTTGCAATTACATAGCCGAAACTCTACCAAACCCTATTCAGAAAAGCACTTAGCCGATTCATCCACCACAAACCACAAGAATCATTCCATCTTTCCACCGATTTCCCCCACACTTGTCGAACCTTTTAAGGTTGTAAAAGTGTGATTTTCTCATGGCTTCTTGTATTATTTTCTGCATAGTTTCAAACTCTATTGTAATATACTTTTTGATTTTGGTTTTATTTATCAAGCATGGTTTTCGGATTTCTTTGTGATCTTTGATTGTTCTATGTTTTGATTTGTAACTTCTTGAATATATGATGATTTCGTGATTTAGGTTTTAGGGCAGTAGCATGTTCTTATGTGTTTTTGATTTCTAATTGATTAGTTATCATGAATTCGTGCATCTAAACTAATCCTTGAGGCTGTCACGGCCATGGTTGTCCTTAAGGTGCGGTTTCATCTACCATAATAATTTTGGATCAATTCATACGCAAAGTTGTCTTGGTCTTTGTTATTAACTTAGGGCGGATATAATTCTGATAATTTGCATGCTAATAGGATGAGTGACGCCATGCCTTAGATCATGTTTCCGATTGACTCGTGTGCTAAAGTGTTTTCTTGTTTAATTTCTACGCAACGTGTTTTTAAATGAGTTAGCATTCATGTTTAGGATCAAGCGCAAAGATGGTTCTAAATACTTGAGGAGTCTTAACAATTAGATAACCGCAAAGGCCTAATTAGAATCGGAATTGGTTAGAGTCTAGGATAATTTGAACGTTGCTGCCCGGCCTTGCATAAAGTTGTTATGTGTTCTTGATGGTTTTTCGTGTTATGTGTTGCATGAGTATGTTGATCACTTGTATATAATAATCTTAGGTTTAATTTTCAGTATGTTACTTGTTAGAATTAATCAATCTTAAACCCCCAATATTTCGATGTATATATGTGAATACTTGTTTATAAGTTGTTAATTTTTCTCTTCTTTCGATCACCCTTTGGTTTCCCCGGCTAGAACGATCCCTACTTGTCCATACTACTACGATTGCAGGGTAATTAAATTGAAGTTGTTTGACCCCGGTTAGGCGACACGTCAATTTTTGGCGCCGTTGCCGGGGATGCCAAGAAGAATCGAAGAAGATATATAGTTTTTATTTATTTATTGGTTTTCAACTTGTAATTAATTTTGGTCGATTTGTATTTTTAATTTTTGGAAGTTTCGGTTTTGATTTGTGTTCTTGAATGCATGTTGTAATAACTTAGTTTCATTTCTAGGAAGTTTATAGTTTTATGTATGCTTGAGTTTATTGTAGCTTCTAAAGTGAAACATGTAGGGGGAAGCCACTTGTGTTAATCTTAGCCTAAACCCCTCTTTTGAGCGATGCTTCTTCGAGTCTTTGACTCTTAAAGGCAACTTAGCTTGTTTGAGATTGAGGGCGGCTTTGATTAACACTTGTAGACCGGTCTAGTGACCCGAGTTTGTTCTCAACTGAGTAAGGGGCAAGTTATTTTCATAGATATGGTTCTCAGGTTTGTTTAACTGGATCTCAAGGTCATAGACTGATATCTCTTCTCAGTGAAGGGGTCGATAGGGAGTTCGCTCTCCGTGACCACTAAACGAGTCCTGCCTGGTTCCTGTAGGGGGTTCGCCCTCCGTGAATCTTAACGACATAGCCTTCTGAAAACACGGAACACGCTCGAACTAGCCAAGAGCTTGGGCCGAAGCATCACCTCACTTTAGACGCTAGAAAATAACTTGGTATATGTGATCTATTTTCTTCAAACCAATCTGAATACAATCAACTAGAAAGAACTAGGTTGTGGCGCCATGTATTTGAACATATTGTTGATTTCGATGCTTAAAAGTTGTTTACATACTTGTATAAAAATCTGAAGATTTCATATCTAACCCTTGTATAACCGATTGTTTGACTTTGTAAAGCTTGAAATATATTCTTACGATGATGCTAACTTGATCTTGTTCAAATGTGCCAGATTGGTTTTGCAGGTTCCCATGAATGACCAGTTCTGATACGTGGGCAAGAGATAGTAAAAACCGATTGAAGCGTGTTGGAGAAGAGTACGATCTTACGGTTCCATCAACATCTCATCCGCACTTACAATCAGTTTCATTACCAAGTTCACCGAGTTCTTCATCACCAAGTTCACCTTCGTTAATTACTTCTTCTTGTGAATCTTCGCCTTTGGTTCACGAGAATCCTGAGTTTGCAACTTTAGATTTTGATCCTATCACTTCAACAGTTCAAGCAGTAAGGATGCCTTCACTTAGAGAAGAGAATGGACAAGTCAATGGAACACAAGGGACACCAAGGCCGACAAACATCACCTATCCGGATGTAGCAGAGGGGAAGTCGGCTGATTTTGAGATGAGAGGTGGTTTCTTCCACCAATTGCCAAAGTTTCATGGACTTAGTGGAGAGGATCCGAACCGACATTTACAACAATTTGAGTTCTGTTGTGATACCATGTGTCCTAGAGGAGCGGATTTACAACTTGTGAAGATGAAGGCATTTCCGTTTTCACTTGAGGATCGAGCTAGAGGATGGTTCTTTGTAGTTCCGGTCGGTCGTATCACATCATGGGAAACAATGATGAGCGAGTTTCTCCTAAAATACTTTCCATCGTCGAGGGTGACGCAAATAAGGAAGGAGATAACATCGATCAAGCAAGATATTGATGAGCCTTTTGATGTTTATTATGAAAGGTATAAGGCCTTAGTTGCTTCATGTCCAAATCATGGGATACGTGAGGGGCTTCTGCTTCAATACTTTTATGAAGGACTCCGTCCAATGGAGAGGCAATTCTTGGATTCAGCAGCTGGAGGATCTTTGATGGAGAAGAGTCGAGAGGATGCTAGCAACTTGTTGGAGATGAGAGCTACAAACAATCAACAGTTTGGATCATCTTCAACTAGGCGTGTTAATGAGACAAGTATCCTTGGAGAGTCGAGTATTATTTCGGAACTTAAGGAAGATTTGGGAAAGTTGACTCTTATGGTGTCAAACCTAGCAAAGGGCAAAGAAGCTCAAGTTTGTGGAGTGTGTAGCATGGAAGGGCACCCCGCCGATCAATGCAACCAAGTGATCGGTGGCGGCTTTGAGGAAGTTAATGCCATTGGTTTTGGTGGACAGCAAGCTGGATTTCAAGGACAAGGAGGGCAGCAACGTTTTCAAAATTTCAATCCAAGGTTCAACGATCCAAACTTTCGTTGGAGCAACAATAATGTGCTTAACCCTCAACAAATTACACAACAAGGGCAGCAGCCGAGTGGAGGACAATATGCAGCTCGGCCACAAGGGCAATTTATGCCAAGGCCATATGTACCCTACAACCAACAAGGAGGGCAGCCGAGTGGACCTAGCAACTATGATGAGATTTTTAAGAATATTGCCACTTCGACTCAATCTTTGTTGGCCACAACTCAAACCAACACTAAGGATATTGCTTTGATGTCAAAAGACATTACTGAGTTAAAGACTCAAATGGGGCAAGTTGTGGACTTCATGGGAAAATTCAACGAGCAAGGGAAGTTGCCAGGTGGAGTTATAAGGAATCCAAGGAACGAACAAGTTCAAGCTATCATTACGAGGAGTGGGAAGACACTTGTGCCGCCAGCATCCCCTAAAGGAAAGAAGACAAAGGACCTTGGAGTTCATGACTTAGAGGACAATGATGTGTACTTTGGTAACGATGGAAGCAAGGCAGCCGAGCCTAGGACTGCTACCAAGAGTCATGGTGATGCCGAGCATAGTGTTGATCAAGATGGAGCAGAGCATGTTTCTAAAGAAAACAAAGGAACCGAGCCAAGCAAGGGAGACTTGGAGGCAATGATAAAAAGAAACTTAGAAAAAGATCCCGCTACTTCAAAGAAGGAGAGTGTGCCGATCTCTGAAGCACACAAAGGTAAAAATTCTAACTCTAATGAATTAATTTCAACTAATCATTCTTCGTGTTTACCTTTTCCTTCAAGGTTTGCCAAGAGCAAAAAAGAGAAATCCGACGAAGAAGTGTTGGAGGTTTTCAGAAAGGTAAACGTGAACTTGCCATTGTTGGAGTGCATTCGACAAACCCCAAAGTATGCTAAGTTCTTGAAAGAGCTTTGCACAACAAGGAGGCATACAAGGGAAACTCAAGTTGTTAAGATGAGTGAGACGGTTTCGGCCATACTCCAAAGGAAGATGCCGCCAAAGATGAAGGATCCGGGAAGTTTCAACATCCCATGTGTTATTGGTTCTACACGGTTTGAGAAAGTTATGCTAGACTTAGGGGCTTCTATTAATGTTATGCCTTACAATGTTTATCAATCCCTTGGTCTAGGACCTCTTAAAACTGACAATGTTGTGATCCAATTGGCGGATCATTCTAACAAGTATCCTGAGGGATATGTTGAAGATGTTCTTGTGCAGGTGAATCAACTAATATTTCCTGCAGATTTCTATGTGCTAGAGATGGAGGAGTCAAGCGGAAATTCACCACAATTATTGTTGGGACGACCTTTCATGAGGACAGCAAGGACACGGATCGATGTTGCCGAAGGCAACTTGACAATGGAGTTCGATGGTGAGGTGATTAAGTTCAACGTTTTTGATGCTATGAGATACCCTATTGCCGATCTCAAGGAGGGAGAAATTGAAGACGTTGTGGAGGTCGTTGCACAATGTGTAACGTCTCCACTTCAAGCATAGCAATTAGCTATCGAACAAGGGGCCGAATTTGACAAAAATGGAGAATGGGATGAGGAGGCTCGGCGAAATCTTGAGCCACTAATACGTGAGGTTGTTGCTGAGTTAGAGGCACAACCTTACACCAAGAGGTATGATTCTCCTTTGTCAATTCCCATTACCACTAACAAAATTTTACCATCTGTGGAGCAGGCCCCAAAGTTAGAGCTCAAAGCTCTTCCCAAGCACTTGAAGTATGTATTTCTAGGAAACGAGGACACTTTACCTGTTATTGTGTCTTCATCGTTGAGTGTGCAACAAGAGATCAAGCTGGTTGGCGTTTTGAAGAGGAACACGGCTGCCATAGGTTGGACTTTGGCAGACATCAAGGGAATAAGCCCTACTAAGTGTGTTCATAGGATACTATTAGAGGAAGGTGCGAAACCAACAAGAGAGGGACAACGACGACTGCATCCTCCAATGATGAAAGTTGTGAAAGACAAGGTGATCAAGTTGTTAGATTGTGGAGTGATATATCCGATCTCGGATAGTCAATGGATTTCACTCGTCCAAGTGGTACCAAAGAAGAGTGGAGTCACCGTCGTAGAGAATGAGAAGAACGAGCTTGTTCCACAAAGGTTAGTGACGGGGTTCCGGATGTGCATCGACTATCGAAGACTCAATGCAACAACGAGGAAAGATCACATGTCGTTACCATTCATGGATCAAATGCTCGAGAGGTTAGCCGGCCACGCATTCTATTGCTTTCTTGATGGTTATAGCGGCTACAACCAGATCATGATACACCCGGACGATCAAGAAAAGACAACGTTCACGTGCCCTTTTGGCACGTTTGCATATAGACGTATGCCATTCGGTTTGTGCAATGCGCCAGGTACGTTTCAACGTTGTATGTATTCTATTTTCTCTGATTATATTGAAAATATCATTGAGGTTTTTATGGATGACTTTAGTGTCTATGGTAAAGACTTTGATGCATGTTTGAGGAATTTAGAATTGATTTTAGAACGGTGTGTAGAAACTAACCTGGTACTTAATTGGGAGAAGTGTCATTTCATGGTTAATCAAGGGATAGTTTTGGGACATATTGTTTCGGAAAAGGGTATAGAAGTTGATAGAGCTAAGATTGATATTATGCATCACTTACCCTCACCTTCAACGGTGAGAGAGGTTCGTTCGTTTCTTGGCCATGCAGGATTCTATAGGAGGTTCATCAAGGATTTTTCGTTGGTGGCAAAACCACTTACTTCCCTTCTACAAAAGGATGTGCCGTTCGAATGGACAAAGGAGTGTGAGGATGCATTTGTGCGACTTAAGGACTTATTGACGTCGGCACCGATCATGATTCCGCCGGATTGGAGCTTGCCATTCGAGCTCATGTGTGATGCCTCGGACTATGCGGTTGGAGCAGTGCTCGGCCAAAGGAAGGAGAAGAAACCATGCGCCATTTACTATGCTTCGCGGACATTGAATGATGCTCAATTGAATTACTCGACAACGGAAAAAGAACTCTTAGCGGTTATTTTTGCTTTAGAAAAATTTCGATCTTATCTTTTGAATTCTAAAGTTGTTGTGTATAGTGATCATGCAGCATTAAGGTACTTGATGACAAAGAAAGATGCGAAGCCGAGGCTCATTCGATGGATTCTCTTACTTCAAGAGTTTGATATCGAGATCAAGGATAAGAAGGGAACCGAAAATGTGGTGGCGGATCACTTGAGCCGAATTGTGCAAGAGGAGGAGACGATTCCATTGTTGGAGACGTTTCCGGATGAGCAATTGTTTCGGTTGGATGTGAAGGAGCCTTGGTATGCCGATATAGTGAATTACCTTGTGTCTAGGAAGCTTCCTAGCACCATGCCGTATGCAACCAAGGTTCGGCTCAAGAAGGTGGCTCGACATTACATTTGGGATGCACCATACTTATGGAGACAATGTGGGGACCAAGTCATTCGACGTTGTGTTCCTGAAGACGAGCATAAGTCCATCCTTGATTTTTGTCACAAGGAGGCGTGTGGAGGACATTTTGGACCAAAGAAGACAGCCCATAAGGTGTTGGAAGCCGGTTTCTATTGGCCAACGATCTTCAAGGACGCATATGCAACTTGTACTTCATGCGATCGTTGCCAACGAACAGGTAATTTAGGTAAACGAGATCAAATGCCCCTATCCCCTATTATTGTTGTTGAAATTTTTGATGTTTGGGGAATTGATTTCATGGGACCTTTTCCTTCTTCTAAGGGATTCCTTTACATTTTATTGGCTGTGGATTATGTTTCTAAGTGGGTGGAGGCAAAAGCCACCAGAACTAATGATTCTAAAGTTGTTGCAGAATTTTTGAGAACTAACATATATTCTAGATTTGGAGTTCCAAGAGTTTTGATAAGTGATGGAGGTTCTCACTTTTGCAACCGCACCATAGAGGCTTTGCTCAAGAAGTATGGAGTCACTCACAAGGTATCAACGCCATATCATCCTCAGACTAGTGGAATGGCCGAAGTATCAAACCGAGAGATCAAGCAGATTTTGGAGAAAACTGTAGGTCCAACAAGGAAGGATTGGAGCGATCGTTTAGACGACGCATTGTGGGCCTATAGGACAGCATACAAGACGCCTATTGGGATGTCCCCTTTTCGGCTCATCTATGGGAAAACATGTCATTTGCCGGTTGAGCTTGAACATAGAGCATGGTGGGCGGTGAAGCAATTCAACATGGACCTAGATTCGGCCGGGTTGCATAGGAAGCTAAAACTTTGTGAGCTTGAGGAGATTAGGAACGAAGCTTACGATTCAGCTATGATTTATAAGGAGAAAACAAAGGCTTATCATGACAAGATGATAAGGGGAAAGAGTTTCGAAATAGGGCAGCAAGTTCTTTTATTTAACACAAGACTTAAACTTTTTCCAGGTAAGCTCCGTTCACGTTGGCAAGGTCCATTTGTTATTACTAATGTGTTTGCTCATGGTGCCGTTGAGATTCAAAGCAGTACATCAGGAAATACATTCAAGGTGAATGGTCATCGACTTAAGCCTTATTACGCGGCGTTCAAGGAGTACAACGTTGAGGAGAAAAACGTTGAAGACCCACGGCATGGAGAGTGACGCCACTAAGGAGAAGGAAGAAGAGTCTAGGCTGACAGACTATAAACATTAAGCGCTGCATGAGAGGCAACTCATTTCAACCGTAGCTGTGAAGGAGCCATCACCGAGAGTTTGCATCATTCTAATCCCTTCACTTCTTATGATTGAATTGTATATGTGTTTGTTATGTGACTTAGACACATGCTTAGGAAATTATGACATTATTTTGGGTTTACATTGAGGACAATGTAATTTTCTAAGTGTGGGGTAGAGGTTTACGTAATAACATGTTTGTTTGAGTCATTTAACTTTAGTATTTGAGTCATAAAAAGAAAACCAAAGACAAAATTCAGAAAAACAGAAAATCGGATCCAACAAAAAGATGAGTGTTTTGTTTTAATTTGAGTCTTAGAATGCCCTTAAAGTCAATGATGATTATGTCTTTGAATGCATAGATGATGGTTTGACATTTATTTAAAGAAATTGTAAGTTTCATGGATATTGTGGACTGGTATAAACATTTGAGATTTGATTGATTGTGAAGCATGCATGTTTGGTTAATTTGTTTCCGTAACAACCCATGTGAGCTATTGAGCCTAAATGCTTTCTTCTTGAGTGATAATATACAAAATTTTTCGAAATTCACTATCATAAACCTCATGATTCTTTACATATTCAATAACTATGTGCTATAGCTTTTTAATGGACTCTAGAATATACTAGAACTCGCTCATGTGATTATCGAAACTCTATATTCATAACATGTATTGATTCTGAAAATGATTGAATTGATTTCTTTAGGATTACCACCATTGCCAAATAAAGCATGTACCTATTTGTGCCCGTCGTGAGACTCCTTAGTTAAACCCCTTTGAGCCTACATTATGCCTTTTTTTTCATCACCCTTAAACAGAATTCCTGAGCTTAGTATAGATTATCTTTACCTTGTTGTCAAGACTTGGCAAAGAATTTTCGATGAAGCTGTGCCGTGATGTTAAAGAACAAGTGTGGGGAAGAGTTGAAGTGTGGGGTTGATACACCATTGTTTTATATTATTATATGCCAAAATATGTCTTGTCCGAATTATAAAAAAAATTTTGCAAAAGAAGTTGCCGAAACAAAAGAAAAAAAAAAGACAAGAAAAAAAAAAAAAAAAGAGAAGAAGAAAAGAATTCGGCAAAAGAAAAGAAGAATTTCGGACAAGTATGAAAGGAAAAGTCTAAGGCATAAGTTTTTATGGTGTTTTCATGAATATTGAGTTGTAATTATTTGAAGGTCCAAGAACGTTATATTTTGACCTCTGTTCATGTTCATGATGCTTTGAGAAGTTAAGAATGACGTATGGGTCCAACAAGATGAAATTCGGCCCTTGGAGTGAAGACATAAGGAGGATCGAGCTTTGCTAAAGTCTTGGTGATGCCTTAAAGCACCACTTATCCTAAAAAAATTCCTACCATATGCAGCCGAGCCCCATTACAACCATTATTGAGATTGATTCATGATTCTTAAGATGACTAACTTTGATTTGTGGAGATTTTCTCATGAGTTGAGCATATGGTTTTGGTCCATTCTTGCACTTAGTTGTTAAATGAGGTTTTTCCAGATTTTATTCACAAAATGCTTTTATTTGATGAAATATGCAAGCTATTTCTTGTCTTACAATCTGTTCTCTTGCATATACTTATGAGTGAATGCCATAATCGAGTGAAAAGAAGAGAGTATGCCATTGTGAGGAGGATCGGTTGACCTTGTGTGTTCATGCTATTTGTTCTCACTTCTTACTTATTCATGCCATGATACATGTTTTATGAAACTTGGAATTTACGTGTTTACACTCGAACGTTCAAATTTGAAAGCTATACATGATAAAGATTCTGAGACAATTATTTAAGGGCATTAGTAATGTTTGTAGTAGAGTCTTGTATTTAGTTTGCTAAGGGACTAGCAAAGGATAAGTGTGGGGTAGTTGATAGGAGCATAAAATGCGACATTCTTAATGTGTTATTACCTCCATTTGTACTTTGATTTTCTCTTATTTTTGTAGAATAGAGTCATAATGTAGAGTTGAAAGTTTTTGGTAGAGTTGTGTGTAAAACGAGTTAAAAATAGAGGAATGATGTAGAAATTTGTCAAAAGCTGATTTGTGGAGCCTTAGATGTTCTTATGATTATGTAAAGCTTTTGCATTGTCACGAATTGATTTAACTCTCTGATATTTAGGTGACATGAAGAAGAGTTCATGGGAGAAATAATCAAGAGAAGTGCTCCTGTTGGACCTCGAGAAGCAAAGCAGCTGATCCATGAAGCCTAGTCCATGAATGAGAGCTGCAAACCAAGTCCAATATGGAGAAGAAGATTTAAATTCGGCAGAATATCAAGGAGTGTCCAAGCCTTGCAAATCCAGATTAAATCGGGAGAATTCCTGTGCACGTCTGTCAACTTCAACGGACTCTCCAGGACAGCTCAGAATGACGCAGAAAACGTGCTAGATATGGATAGAAAGATACGGGAGTCTAGTTTCCAAATCAATTGGAATCACCTCAATACCTATTTTCTAGAGGAAGTTATGACATAATAATCAGACGGAGGTCATTCTGCCGAAATTGAAAAGGACTAGGAATCCTAAACCAATTTGGTTTAGGCTTTGTGGCCAACTTCTCTAGGGTTTTTCCTCTATATAAAGCATGACTTCAAGAGCAGAAAGGATCATCACTACTCTTGCAATTACATAGCCGAAACTCTACCAAACCCTATTCAGAAAAGCACTTAGCCGATTCATCCACCACAAACCACAAGAATCATTCCATCTTTCCACCGATTTCCCCCACACTTGTCGAACCTTTTAAGGTTGTAAAAGTGTGATTTTCTCATGGCTTCTTGTATTATTTTCTGCATAGTTTCAAACTCTATTGTAATATACTTTTTGATTTTGGTTTTATTTATCAAGCATGGTTTTCGGATTTCTTTGTGATCTTTGATTGTTCTATGTTTTGATTTGTAACTTCTTGAATATATGATGATTTCGTGATTTAGGTTTTAGGGCAGTAGCATGTTCTTATGTGTTTTTGATTTCTAATTGATTAGTTATCATGAATTCGTGCATCTAAACTAATCCTTGAGGCTGTCACGGCCATGGTTGTCCTTAAGGTGCGGTTTCATCTACCATAATAATTTTGGATCAATTCATACGCAAAGTTGTCTTGGTCTTTGTTATTAACTTAGGGCGGATATAATTCTGATAATTTGCATGCTAATAGGATGAGTGACGCCATGCCTTAGATCATGTTTCCGATTGACTCGTGTGCTAAAGTGTTTTCTTGTTTAATTTCTACGCAACGTGTTTTTAAATGAGTTAGCATTCATGTTTAGGATCAAGCGCAAAGATGGTTCTAAATACTTGAGGAGTCTTAACAATTAGATAACCGCAAAGGCCTAATTAGAATCGGAATTGGTTAGAGTCTAGGATAATTTGAACGTTGCTGCCCGGCCTTGCATAAAGTTGTTATGTGTTCTTGATGGTTTTTCGTGTTATGTGTTGCATGAGTATGTTGATCACTTGTATATAATAATCTTAGGTTTAATTTTCAGTAGGTTACTTGTTAGAATTAATCAATCTTAAACCCCCAATATTTCGATGTATATATGTGAATACTTGTTTATAAGTTGTTAATTTTTCTCTTCTTTCGATCACCCTTTGGTTTCCCCGGCTAGAACGATCCCTACTTGTCCATACTACTACGATTGCAGGGTAATTAAATTGAAGTTGTTTGACCCCGGTTAGGCGACACGTCATCCACCCGAGCGGACTCCAGTAGTGTCCCCGATCACTTTCCCTCCCCGGCGAGTCCGTCGAATTTCAGTTTTCCGGCAAGATCACCCAAAACTTCAAACAAGATCGATCTCGTCGGAAAACTGGAATTCGGCGGACTCACCGGGGAGGGAAAGTGATCGGGGAAGCTACTGGAGTCCGCTCGGGTGGAGGCGCGCAGTCGTCGACGCCGGACGATGGTGAACGGAGGGACGTCCGCACTTTAAGGACAGTGCGGACGTCCGCTTCATATCAGACCTGTATATATATGTATATTACAAACCAAATCAATCAACGGAAAAAAAAAATATTCGGTGCGGTTCGGTTTAAATCAGTCGAATTATAACCCCAAACCGCAACCAAACCGTTTTATGCGGTTCACTACAGTGAGACCATAAAACGTCACAGTTTTAGTTCGGTGCGGTTACCAAATCATTTTTTTGGTGTGGTTCAGGTCGGTAACTGCATTTTGTGCAAATCGTCCAGCCCTATATTTTGCTCTTAATTTAATATTGAATAGTTTTAGTTTTTGAAAAATGAAATTACTTCATTGGTCAAACGAACATTCCAATCAAATGAAATAAGCTCCGTAAGAAAGATGTTTGGAGTCCTCTGACTCTTTTTGGAGTGACCTCGCAAATCGGAAACCTAGTTCGGGTTTTGTAAGCGACGACTCTTTTTTGGCTAGGTTGCTTGATCATGTTTTCAAGGAAGGGGTGAGTAAGGCGGCGATGCGGTTGGTGGCTTCCCTGTGAAGCTTGGTAGTTTGTGTTTGACCGACACAGTAGTGAGGGGAGATCATTAAAGACACATCATGGCGCAGTGGCTCTTAGGTGGTGACGGCACAGTGAGTTTTGCAGTAGTCCTTTTGTATCGTGTTTGGTGCAATAGAGGTTACTAGAGGACTATGTTTGGGTCCCGCTTGATTGTGTGGGGGTTAGGTTGCCTAGGTTGTGTGGCGACGGTGTAGCGCATCTGGTTGTTTTGGATCGGGGTGGTGTTGAAGCTACGGAGGAGACTGTAGTGGAAGTGGTTATTGCCTGTTCCACGATAGATTTTTGTCGACTGAGGTCGGCGAATCCAGATTTTGCTTTAAGGCTCCAACTGTGGGCTTGGATTTGGAAGCTTGATCGATGGCTGGCTAGACCTAATGGTCTATGCTCGGGGGCTGAAGAGGTATGGAGGATCAGATTGTGGGCCTGGCCGATGTGACTGTTAGGACCAAGGCATGAGCTAATAAGGAGGGTGTTTTGCCACCCTCACTTATCACTTTAGGGCATTTTTGTTTCATGGAATCAAGGTACTAGGAAAGGAAAGTCAGTACTAGCTCTGTTTGGAAACCCAATAAAAAGAGTGGGAAAACAAATGGTTCCCAAATGTTGGCAAAATAAGTGGGATGGTTCCCTCCACCCACCTTAAAGAATTACCTTCCATCCCAATTTTTTGCATTTATTATACCATTTTTTTATTTATTAAATTGGCCCTACACATGTTTCCCATTTTTAACCACATGTCTTTTCTAATTTATAGAATTTAGTTTCCATTTCTTGCGAGTACCAAACGTTGGGTAGGAAAATGGATGAGAATTACTATATCTCATGCTCATGGAAAATCAAAGAATTGATTTCCTTTCTCTTCCTTTTCATGAACCAAACGAAACTACAGTGCTTTAGGCGGCCTTCCTCAAGATAAGACCTTAATGGGCTTATCGGTTATTTTATGATACAAGCCTGACGTCTGAATTTTAATGTCATCTATTTAATTCTTGATAAACTTTGAAAACTAATCAAATTTGGTCATCAAGATAGTAGTATTGAAAGTCTTTAATACCCTTTTGTACCAAATAACCATTCTTAGAGAGTTTGTCATATATTTGATTATTTCTCAGTAAGGCATCTGAAACCGGTCCTGAAATCCCATCCCCCATCTTGTCCCTAGACCTTACAGGTAAGTATGTAGTTTGAGTCGTATAGCCTCCAGTTTGTTCCTCGGCCTTGGAAAGCAGTTCAATCTCAAGACAATAGAGTACGACCAAAGTCCTTGATCTTTCTGCATAACTTCACCATAGAACTGGTTGCTTGCGGTGTTGAGCAAGCATCCTCAAATACATGTTCAAAGGATGCATCAGTGCACCACATCTCCTCAAAACGAAAGGGACATTTTCCTCGATCAAAGTTAGGGCGTTCTTTCCTAACCTCCAATAAAATCAGAACGTGATCAAATCTACGCGGTGGAAGAGCAATTATTCAGAAATCCAAAGCTCTACAAACTAAGATGGCGTACAAACCCCTGTGTCCAGCCTTTCCATGTAAATCAGCCACCAGCCGCTCCCATATCTTCAACATTGCAATCAGCTAGAGCCAAACGAAACACTATCTTACTCTAGAATCTCATCTCATTGAAGTCCCCAACAACCACCCGCTTGTTCGTACTCCCCCGATAAAGAGAACAAAAGAGATCCCAAGAAAGATGTCATTGACCGGTGTCCGGGTGACCATAAACCTCGTAAATACTGAGCGTTCAACTCAATCAAAATAAAGTAATAAACCATGTGGGGAAGTGCAATTGCCTTCTGTGGTGATCGATGTTGTCTCTTGTTGCAATGAGTCTCCGACAAAAATGCTTCTGAACAAGCACCTTAAGAGCATGGTGAGTTCTTTGATTTACAACACCTTAAGCTACCTTCGTGTAAACCTCGGTCAGAATATATTCGACTGTTGAGTTGCTTCTACAAGTCGGTCACCTTAAGATGTCACGATATGGCTTCTTCAGGCTTCTTCTCATTCTTCTTTGGCACCTACCCATGCATCAAAATAACAGATTTCCAAAAGTTCATTTTGTTATCAGATATGGTGCCCCCTTGTGGCAGATGCAAGATCTCTTGAAGTGCTTCAGTTTCGGTTGTTAGGTGTGCAACTTTAAAATATGGCATCTAAATTGGGGAGCTCTCTGAGTCTTTTACTGGTAGTAGAGGCATTAGGCAGGGAGATCTTTTATCTCTTACCTATTTGTTCTATGCATGGAAAAATTATCTCACACCATTCAACATGCCATTGAGATGAAGTATTGGAAGCCTGTTCAGTCTTCTCAGTCAGGTCCGTTTGTTTCTCATCTCTTTTTTGTAGATGATCTGATTCTTTTCTCTGAAGCTAGCATTTCTCAGGCTACTATTATGAAAAGATGCATGGATATTTTCTGCAGTCTCTCAGGGCAGTCAGTGAGTTTTGAGAAATCTATGGTCCATTGCTCTCCAATTGTTAGCTATGATCTTGCTAATAGTATTAGTGCTATATGTGGTTCTCCTATCACTATGATCTTGCTAATAGTATTAGTGCTATATGTGATAATAGTATTAGTACTATACTTGGGAATGCTATCGCTAAAAATCCAATGAACAATGCCTCTTATACACTCAAGGGTGAATGCTGCTACTTATGCCGGTTTGGTGGATAAGGTTCAAGTAAAGTTGGCCAGTTGGAAAAGTAAAACTCTTAACATGGCAGGTAGACTTACTCTAATCCAGTCAGTGACATCTTCCATCCCTATCTATGCTATGCAAACTGCAAAGCATCCTGTGCATACTTGTGATAGTCTAGATAGACTCAACAAGAATTTTTTGTGGGGTGATACTGATCAAAAGCGAAAGATTCATCTTACAAATTGGGATATGGTGTGTAGACCTAAGTGTTTTGGTGGTTTGGGAATCAAGAAATCTGTTGATATGAATATGGCAATGCTTGCTAGTTCAGAATGATCTGTCAGAAGAAATATCTGCACACTAGTTCTATTTTTCAAGAAAATTATAAGAAGCCTTCAAACTGCTCCCATACTTGGTCCGGTATCGTGTTTGCTGCTAAACTTCTTAATAGAGGACTTCAATGGAGAATTGGGAATGGTTGTGCTGCTAACTTCTGGGTTGACAAATGGTCACAATGTAGTATTTTAGCTGATTTAGCTTTGGATTGTGCCAGTATTGATTTGAATGCTATTGTAAAGGATTTCTGGGTTGACAAAATGTGGAATAGTTCTTTACTCCTAAATTCTTTACCTTTTGAAGTTGTAGACATCATTACTGCTATTCCAATTTTTACTGGTGCTTTGCAGGACAATATCATTTGGGGAGGAACCCTTCTGGAAATTTTACAATTAAGTTTGCTTATAAGCTTCTCTATGATGATCATGGCTTTGAAAATTATCCCTGGCTGAAGAACTGGTCTATGAATATCCCTCCCAAGCTTCAGATTTTTCTTTGGACTTTTGTCTCTAGTAAGATTCTAACTAATGTGTAGAGATTCAATAGATGACTTTCTGGGAGTTCTTCTTGTCATCATTGTCAGGATACTCCTGAGACTATGATCCACCTGTTTCGTGACTGTCCTATGGCTATGTTCCTACCAATATGTGGAATGCCTTTACTTTGAATTAGGATGGTTGGCTTTTTGCTAATCTAATGCAAGATGGCTGCCATATTAATAATCTGAATTGGAATATCTTCTTTATTTTCTGCTGGTGTCTATGGAAGTGGAGATGCGAAGAGTATTTTTGAGGAAAGATTCCAGTACCCTTACAATGCTGCTGATATTATTCTTAACTATGCTTCTGCTAAGTCCAAAGTGCAAATGATAGGGCATGCGGAGGCGTTATCATGGATTAAACCTGCTGTGATTTCACAAATTAAATGTGGATGGTTCAAGGACCAGGTCTGGTGAGATAGGTGCTAGAGGAGTTATAAAGGATAGCAGTGGCTGTTGGAGTGGTGGTTTCATGATTAATGTTGGTACTGGAGAAGTTTTACAAGCTGAGGCCTGGGGTCTTTTTTAGGGCGTTCAAATGGCTTTGAACATGAAGATTTCTAAGTTAGAGGTAGAATCAGATTCTGCTGTTCTTGTTAACCTTTTGTAGAATTCTGATATGGAGCTGACTTGTTGGCTAAGAATAGCACTCTCAATGCTAAAGGCATCTGCTTCCCCAATGTTGTGTTAGTTTTTTCTTCTGGGCCTTTGGCCTCATTTATACCAATATATATATATATATATATATATACACACACACACACCAGGGAGTAAGGAACTTAACAAATCAAGGTCCCAACCAGTCATTCCAAAATTCACAAATGGTAGCATCAATGTTAATATCAGTAGGAGAAATGGCAACATTAATAAGACTGAGAGCACCAGTTATCCACCCAAAATCAAGCACCATTACCAACACGCCAAGTAAGATTTGCCTAAGTAAACTTGCACCATAAGCAACACTTCTCCAAGTATTAGAGCAATCAGCAGGAGACTTATAAGAATCATCAAAAAGATTATGGTCTTGTAAATACTTGCTAGTATAAATAGAAGCCCAAAGACCATTATCCCTTTGAAACAATCTCCAACTTGCTTTTGCCAACATAGCTTGATTCATTCCAGAGGTTTTCTTAATACAAGGACCACCAATCTATTTAGGCTAACAAACAGAATCCCGGGATGAATTTTCTTCTGAGTTTCTGTGTCTCCCCAAAGAAAGTCTCTATTGACTTTATCAATCTTGTCACAGAGACTAATAGGCAGCTTGACAGTCTGCATATCATATATGGGAATAGAAGAAGTAACAGATTGAATTAAAGTTAATCTTCCAGCCATGCTAAGCATCTTACTCTACCAACTAGACAACCTATTTTGCACTTTGTAAAAAATACCAGAATAAGTATTTTTCTTCACCCTAGAGTGAATCAAAGGCATGCCTAAATATTTTCCAAGATCATTGGTTAGAGGAGAGCCACAAGTTCTACTGATATCTGAAGCAATTTCTTTGCAGGTATTAGGAGAGAAAAAAATAAGAGATTCTTCATAGCTCACAGCTTGACTAGAAAGAGAACAAAAAATATCTAGACAATGGTTAATGTCTCTAGCCTGGGAAGAAGTAGCTTCAGCAAAAAGCATCGTCATCCACAAAGAATAAGTGAGATACCTTAGGACCGGATTGGGATGCTCTAACAGACTTCCAAAAGCCAGAATCCACATCACAAAAATATAGGGAGAGAGAGGATCCCCTTGTCTGATACCCTCTTTGAGCTTTAAAAGACTCTGTCAACTCACCATTAAAAGAAATCTGAAAACTAGTGGAAGTAATGCAATGCATAATCAACTACAATGTAGTGAGGAAATTTGGCTTCATAAAGAACTGATTCAATAAAATCCCATGTCAGTCTATCATATCCTTGTTCTTTGCTTTTTGTCGAAATAAAAAGCTGTTTCTTTTAAAAATAAAAAATAAAAAAAATCCCACAATATGCAATACTTATAGGGATAGCGCAAAAATAAATCACTATTCTTATTACTGCTGCTATACGGTCTCTATCTTGAACCTTCATATCGATCTAGTTCCCTCGCACCGGTAATACTCCAAAAATACCTCTCTTTTAAATCTAATATACAGCCTAAACATATCAGTTTCTTCTTTTTTTCTATTCTATAACTTCAGAAACTATCATTTTGGTTGCAAGTCCAAGATTCTATAAGAATGGCAAGATCAAACTTCGATACTACATCATTACTTGCTCCAATTCCCTGCATCATTAAATTCAACGATTATAATTAGTTCTGCCTGAATACAGATTAAGATTGTGAGATTGCTCAAAACTACAAACAAACCGTCAGTTTCAGAAATCAATTACAATAGAAAAATGTACATTCAAAACCCATAACTAATAATCTTGCATCCATGAGACCAACAAAAACTGAAAGCAAAACACCCATCCAATACATTGAGGCCAATAGAGCAAAACAATCGGGAAAATAATGATAGGGCAGGTAATTATCATCAGCAGCAAATCACAATCACACAACTGAGACCCAAACAGATACCAAACCAAAAAAGAAACAAATCCACCTATAGTTGAAATCTGGAAACTGAGAGGCAGAGGATGTAGTGATTCATCATCTGCCAACAAATCACAACCACACAACTGAGACCCCATACGGATACCAAACCAAAATATAAAAAATAGAAACAAGTCCACCAATAGTTGAAATCTGGAAACCGCGGGATAGAAGATGAAGTGATTCAGAACACCGTTAGTTGTTACCTGGTCGTAAGTACTGACTCCAATACTCAAACTCGTACTCCTTCAGTCAAACTTGTACTTATTCTTCAGTTCATTTCTTTACCTCATGATAATCCAAAAAACAGATACTTGAATTAATTTTGGTTTAACCAAAGAATTGCTGATCTAAAAGTGAAAACAAAATACAGTTTGAAAGACGCATTCCTTACCAGATTTATAGGATCTAAACCCGACTGTCTTTCCACTAAGATCCACAGCTGCACATTAATCACCAAATAGAATTTTAAGCACAATTAAAGGCAAACTCTAATTTTTTTTTTTAAACTTTTACAATACTAAAAACAAAAATAAAGAAGCAATCAACTTATAAACCTTAAAAATAAAGGAACCGATGCTTTTCTTGCTGAGACCGAACCCCAGCAGCATTGACTTTAGGACATGCCCAGTATAATGAAAACATAAAAGTCACGGTAGATGATAAGTTTGAAAGAGGGATACAAATGCCATTTTCAGATGAGTAGATGATAAATCAGAAAATATGATAAGATGATTTCTTTTACCTACTGGTTTAAACTTTAGTACAGATCCCTCGTTTAACAAAAAATTAACAGCCGTTATTGACAGCAACAGACTTAAGTTTGAAGGAAATAAGAAATGCACATTTATTCAAAGCAGATGACCACATGATTTCTTTTTTCTAATATCATTTAAATGAAATTACAGAGCAAGTTTGTTCTCTTTAATCATAACCTCATAGACTACGGTACGAGACACACTCCTCACCAATACAGTCCATGGCTCTATGCCCATATAACTAACAACAAAAATTACAGACAGCCTTTGTTCCATCAACAAGCTTCCTAACATTGAATGCAGTTCAAAACACTCTATTTTTACCAAACAAACTTACCCTATAGTTTATTCAAAAAACTTACCCTATAGCTATTAGACCTGTAAAATGAAATAATGAAATATGAATTATAAATTATATTCCTAAATTGACATTATTCACCTCTGCATACTTACACAACAAGCAGAAAAAGAGTGCAAGAGCTTGATTAAAAGAAATCTAATTAACTTGAAACAAAATTAGTACAAAGAGTAATAAAAGGACTTACCAAGTGATGGGAGTTACAGCACAAAGCAACCACCCAAATGGGAATTTCTGAAATAAGATTCATCCTCAGTGTAGTCATATTTGAACAGGTGATAACCCAGGGCTTTTGCAGCGAGTGATCCACGAAAACAGGTACATCTCAGAGAACTTTGATCACTAGTACAGCTGAAATCGGCACCAGACTTTGAATAGGCAAACTCAAGAGGCAAGACAAGAAGACATCGGACGTAAGCCGCATTCCAATACAATAATGAGAAGCAAACTTTTCGATCTCCAAGATGGGCAGAAGAGTATGACGATAGATCTTCATCACACTCAGACAAACAAGGGAACTCGGGAAAATCTATGGAAGCTACAGGTTCAAACGCATAAGGTTTTCCAGGTTGGTGCAGGATGAGGTGAACTAGTATTTTAGAATAACCAAAAATAAACATTAGCTTCTCCGAGTCATCCTCCGTGTCTAAAACTAAAGTGTTGTTGTGGTAGTTGCGAGCTCCCTCAAATCGGAACAAATCTCCAATTTTAGCCCATGTAACAGAATATGTTACGTCAAAGCAGTATGTAACGCGCGATCTCGTGTGTGTGGCAAAGATCTTGGTGCCCAAGAATGAAAATGAGAAATGTTCACACGGAAATGGAAGAGACTTGAGACGACACCATTTCTTGGTTATGAGGTCAAGTACTGCAAAATTTTCTGTTGACAGAGCATATAGTTTACCCTCGATCTCCCGCAGCCAAGGACGAGGCATCCGGGGTCGTTCGATGCCCGGAATCTTAGAGCTGATGAACCTGGGCTCTGAAGCAGTAGTATCCAAAACATATGATGGTTTAGGAGCAGAGCAAATCTTGGGATCGGGACTCAGAAACCAGCCGCCGGCAAGAGTAATTTGAGAGCGAAAGACACAAAACCCCATAGCGTAGGGGACGTCATCTCCCCCGTCTAGAAGAGCAACTTCTCGTAGCACGCTGCTGTTGTTGTCCTTGGATTTAGATCCGGCAGGATATATGGTGATGGGGCTAATGGTATCGGGAAAGGAGAACAAGTCGCTCAATTTGATTGCCTGAACACGGTATCGAGAAAACAAGTCACCGTATTCCTCGACAGCACAGATATACAGGGATCCGTTGTCGACATCCTCTTCCCTTCTTCCAGCCGCCGCTTCCCTTGCATCCCTCTTCCGCTTCATCCATATGTATCCCTCTTTTTCCTTCCCAACCCTAAACGCCTACAAGTTTACTATTTATAGCTCTTGAGGCGTGCTTACATTGGGCCATCTTTTCTTTTGTTTAAGAAAGCCCAAATGGTAGCCTCTTTTTCTTTTTTCTTTTTTCTTTTTTCTTTTTTCTTTTTTATGAAGGACGTAAAACTTTCATTCACAAAGGAGCGTTGGGTTGGATAATACTCACGGCACTGTAGCAGTCTTTAACTTATTCCGCTTGTGTTCGTAATATAAAGAGAAATTCGTTTAAATCGTATACGAACTTTTGCTCATTATAAACTTTGGTATATCAAGTTTTGAAAATATCATAACGGTATCTCATGTTTCCATCCCGATCTAAGATTAGTATATATGGACATTAAGATGACCAATTTACCCTTAAGTTCTCTTTTTTTCTTAGTTTTTTTATTTGTTTTTATATTCAAGAAATATTAAAAGAGGTTTTGGAATTTGATGATTTGGGTTGGCCTTTATAAACATAAAGAAAATTAAAGATGAGAAACATACAGAAGTTCAATCATTCTTGTTTTCGCTGACACTCAAAGATCTTGTTGTTGTCGTTGACATTTAAAGATTAAGATGAAGAATTGATTATTAGTAAGAAGAAAATGACGATTAATTTTTTTGTCTACGTTTCTAAAAATATAAAAAGTCAAAAAATAAAAGAAAATTGAAGTATGAAAACAAAGAAGAAAAACTAAGAAAAAAGAAGAAGAAGATAATTTAAGGGTAAATTGGTCATTTTTGTTTTTGGTTTGAGGGTAAATTAGTAATCTTAATGGCTATATATACCAATCTTCGGTCGGGATCGAAACATGAGATACCAATCTGATATTTTAAAAACTTAATATACCAAAGTTTATAAGGAGCAAAAGTTCATATACCATCCGGACGAATTTCTCTAATATAAATGGCCGAGTTTTAACTTAATATTAAACCCTACAAAAAAATAACCGAGTTTAAACAATAATGTATTCAACTCGTTTAGCTCGTTAGTAGCTTGTTTATTATAAGTAACTCGAGCTTATAAAAATCTCTCAGCTCATTTGTTAAAACTTGACTATTGAAATTTTTTATTATAAGTAAAATATGATTTCCTAAATCCAAATTTTTGATTTTTTTTATTACAATTTCTTTTTTTTATGATTTTCTAAAACATAATTTGTCTAGTATCATTTGGTCTATTAGCATAATCTCTCCTTAAAGAGTGAGAGGTTGTGAGTGGTAGAACTTGAGTTGTTCATCTAATCAAAAAAAAATCAGAATCTGAGAATTGAATTATAATATATTATAATAAAGAAGCAAATTTGTGGAATTATTAAATTTAACACTAACTAACGATCATAGTCAATTGTGTCGGCGGCATATGCAAAGGGCTTGTGGAAGATTGTGGTGATCGTGGAGATGTAGCTCAGGGAGGTGGGGTTTCCTCAGCGAGCTCTCGCGATTTGAGGCTTTGGGCTTGTGGAAGATTGTGGTGATCGTGGACAACTGCCCCCGGACGAGGAAGCTCTTCTGTCGCCAGCTCTCATTCGTAGAAGTGGGCAAGTCTTCCACCAAGATGTTAAACTTCCCCCGGGACTTCAACTTCATGCAACCTTGGCTGCCCTTCTTTGCACAATACGTCATGTGCCAACAAGCGTTGAACTCCTCAAAATTGGGGAATTCTTGCCCCAATAAACAAAATAGTACCCCCGTCCCTAATATTTGCCTCAACATATTCAGGGTGACTTGCCCCGGGATGACATGCAAACACGCCAAAGTGTACTGCACAAAAGGGGGTAGCGGGAACATCAACCCACAGCTTAGCTGATACTCGTATACCAGAGTTAAGTTGTCTGGAGGATCCCAAAACTTAACGTCCTTGCCAAGAGGCCGCAACAAGACCTCATTGGGAATACCCCAATTATGCCTAAGTGCTTTTAACTCTAACGGCGTTATACTCTCGCCAGGAGGATCCCATAACGAATCGTCAGCCTCCCAAGATCTCGCCATGCTAAACTCTTCTACCTCCTGCTTTAGAGGTTCAGACGAGTACATGTGAGACCCAGTATCCGTAACAGGAATGCCCTCCCTTAAGTCAAGTGCAACCTCCGCAAGGTGTCCGAATCAGGCTCCGGCTAGCTAGAGACAACCACAATCTCCTCGTTGGACACTCACACTGGATCTGTCATACCCTACATCCTCACATGTTAGACTCTTGCTACCTTAACCGTAACTAACCCGACAACAAACCAACCAATCCCTTACTCTAGACTCTCCTAACAAAATCGCAAATGATACGAAAACCACAGCACAATCTCTACCTATTTGAAACAAAACAAAAGCAGAACCCAGAATAGGAACTGACAAGTTCATACCTCGAAAACTTGGATATGTGTAGTGGAAGTGAAGCTGGTTGCAAACAGCCGAGCGCTCGTACCCAATCGATCGAGGATGAAATTGGACGGTCTCCATATTCGATTTCACAGATCGACGAAGCCCCTCTCCAGAAATTTGCGAACCACTCTTTTAGCCCTTAGTTCCTCTGTTTTCGAAATACGAACTCCCTCCTTCTGTTTCCTCCAGGTCTATTTATAAGCATCTTTATTAACCAAGACCATCCAGATCATACCAAACTCAACGGTCAGGGAACGGCCACGTCGACCATAATCGTGCGAGGCATTTAAGACACGCCCCCACGATCCCACGCACACGCGTCAGATACGTGCACGTTACAAAAAAAAAACACCCAACCAATGGAACCGTTATGACCTTAAAACTCGACATGAAGAAACAATCTCCAACTTGCTTTTGCCAACATAGTTTGATTCATTTTAGAGGCTTTCTTAATACCAAGACCACCAATTAGGCTGACAAACAGAATCCCAGATGAATTTTCAATCTGATAAACATATCAGTCACTTCTATTCTATAACTTCAGAAACTATCATTTTGGTTGCAAGTCCAAGGTTCTATAAGAATGACAATATATATCAAACTTCGATACCACATCATTACCAGCTCCAATTCCTTAGAGAACTCTAACTTTTTGACCATGTAAGGCATGCAATAGCTTCTCACTTTTAAATTCACAAATGCTGCATACAAAGAAGTGTGCATTCATATCTAGCTCTCCATGTTGGACGGAACTCAAGGCACTGAGAATTGAGCCAACAGCCACAAAGATCAGGATTTCAAACAAAACTGCAAGGAAAAGTTTACATTAGCCTAAAAGGAAAAAGACATGAAAAAGGAGTTGTGATAATAACATCTAGGGGACATCAATGAAGTAAGCTGAACCATTAATCTGCCGCTAAAATTTAGAAGCTTAGGAAATACAACATTAGCATGTCTAACCTGTCGGGGAAAAACGTTGAGAAGTTATGAGAATATCTCTAGCCAGGCTGTTATGAGACACATTTCTGCAAGAAATCAACTTCATATTAGTAAAACTGATTAATATATGGACAATCTAATATCAGACTGCTAAATATATAATGAAATCAGAATATTCAAAAACATTGCAAGACTCGTAACATTGCAAGACTCTGAGGCAATAGATCAGTGACATCATTCCCCTGATAAATTGTTGTGCTCTAACTTCCTGCAATAATTTTCATCAGCGACAACAATATCAAAACAAAAGCGTCAAGTCTCAGTACGTAAATATCCTAAACTTTGGACCACAATAGACATGGGCACTTACAGTGAGAACAAATTCAGCAACTGGTAAGTTCAGGAGGAATCAAAAAATTCACAGTTTGGATAAAATCAAGCTATCCATATAGATGCAACATCATGTATATCAAACCTAAAACTCACTTTCCAAGCTTCACATTTCAAATCTAGTCAATCCCAATCCAATTAACACCAGCTCTCTATATTCACAACCTTTTGGCAAACACCCAATTTATAACCAATGCTCATTGCACTATCAAATCCATACATAACCTCAAACCACAAAACTCACCAAAAATTGAAAAGCAACATGCTTTAATACAATAACTATTTCCTTCACCTAATAAACCCCCAACATGATTCTAATTAAACAATGATGATGAGATTTTAAAGAAAACATTATCAATAAATTTACCAGTAACCTGAAAACCCAGAATTGCCTTCCCTATTCTTGCTTATGATACGCTACAAATTTCGTCAAGATTGGAAAGAGATCAACATAGATCAGAAACAGTTCGGATTTCAAAAACAGAGCAAAGAAGATCAAAATTCAAATTCACAATATAAAAAACGAAATAACAAAATCAGGAGAAGTAAGCACACCAGAAAAAATATAACCCCCTTACAGCCACACACACACAGCACCACCTTCAATCTAAAATCCAATTCCAAAACACATGCAGAACAACAAACCAAACAGTTAAAGTAAAAAGGATGCGAAATACTTATCTAAGCTAAGGAAACATTCGAGTGAACCCAACAGTTCTTACGTAAAACTGTTGCACAATTCTTAAATGTCACACTTCCCTTGGCATGACGATACATATACTAAAATTATAAGTAATGATTTGTATATAAAGCCACAAGAGCTTGAAATTGAAGCTTTATCCAATTTACAACGTTCTTTTTGCGGATTGGTTTGATCCCAATTCAGAAATTGTTCGATATTATTGATAATTACTATCACAAATCGGGTTTACAGACTTCATATCAAAATTTTGTATCTAAGGCAAATGTCACAAAAGCTACCAATGAAATTCAATGATTATAATTAGTTCTCCCTGAATAAAGATTAGGATTGTGAGATTGCTCAAAACTACAAACAAACCGACAGTAGCAGAAAGCAATTACAATAGAAAAATGTACATTCAAAACCCATAACTAATAATCCCGCATCCATGAGACCAACAAAAACTCAAAGCAAAACACCCATCCAATACATTGAGGCCAATAGAGCAAAACACTCGGGGAAAATAACAATAGGGCAGGTAATTATCATCAGCAGCGAATCACAATCACACAACTGAGACCCAAACAAATACCAAACCAAAAAAGAAACAAATCCACCTATAGTTGAAATCTGGAAACTGAGAGGCAGAGGATGTAGTGATTCATCATCTGCCAACAAATCACAACCACACAACTGAGACCCCATACAGATACCAAACCAAAATATAAAAAATAGAAACAAGTCCACCAATAGTTGAAATCTGTAAACCGCGAGATAGAAGATGAAGTGATTCAGAACACCGTTAGTTGTTACCTGGTCCTAGGTACTGACTCCAATACTCAAAATCGTACTCCTTCAGTCAAACTTGTACTCGTTCTTCAGTTCATTTCTTTACTTCATGATAATCCAAAAAACAGATACTTGAATTAATTTTGGTTTAACGAAAGGATTGCTGATCTAAAAGTGAAAACAAAATTCAGTTTGAAAGACGCATTCCTTACCAGATTTATAAGATCTAAACTTGATTGTCTTTCACTAAGACCCACAGCTGCACAGTAATCACCAAATAGAATTTTAAGCACAGTTAAAGACAAACCCTAAAAGTTTTTTTTTTTAACCTTTACTGTACTAAAAACAAAAGTAAAGAAGCAATCAACTTATGAACCTTAAAAACAAAGGAACCGATGTTTTTAAGCCTCTTGCTGAGAAGATGAAATTCTAATAGAATATAATTAAAATTTATAGCTAATATGTTTATATTAATTAAAGCATATGATGATCCATTTTATTGCCTTTATCAGTCATTTTGCATTAGGGCACTATAGCATTTAAATAATTAAAACATATGTAGGGTGAGATAAGTATACAGTAGGGGATGACAATAGCCACACCCATAGTAGTGAAACGAACATACAAAAGTACTGCTTTAACACTAAAATAACAAACATAAATATAAAAAGTAATAACAAAAACCATAGCAGACCTGAGATAGGATGACAAATTGTTCACCAGCTCTTTTAGGTGATTCCCTCAGCGCAATTTCACACAATCTACGAGGTGAAGTATTATACCAGTCTTCGCCACACTCATGAAGGTAAGGTTGAGTGGGTGGAACAAAGACCAAACCGGCAAAAATGTAATAACTAGGAACTTTATCGAACTGATGAACTGGAACTAATGGTTGTAACTGCATAATAGAATATATAATAAATAAAACCATAAAGTAACTATAAATTGCATGGGGAAGAAGATCTTCATTACTGATGAAACATCCACTCAACTTTTTATATGTCATCTTCGTTACCCAAGCAAGAAGAGGGAGTTCAAGCATTTACATGTATAAAAGCTAAATCAAAAATGTATAATGACATCACAACACAATTCATACAGTTACGTTACTACTTTAGTGAGTTCACAATAAAGTAACTGATGAACTAGGAAGATAATTGAACTGGTGAACTGGAACAAATGGTTTTTATTTTTTAAGAACTGGTGAACTTTGGAAATAATGGTTGTAACTGCATAATTGAACATATGATAATAAAACCATAATGTAACTATAAATTGCATGGGAAAGATCTTCATTACTGATCAAACAACTACTCATCTTTTTATGCCATCTTAATTTTTTTTAAATTCTTATGTCATCTTCATTACTAGTGCAAGAAGATGGTAGTCGAAGCATTTATAAGCATAAAAGCTAAATCGAAAATGCATAATGACAGCATAACACAATCCATTTGGTTGCATTTACTACAGTGAGTTCACAAAATAATAATAATAATATTGTTTTCTGAAACTGGCTGGTGTCAAATATCACCAATCTTCTATTGCTTTTGTCTCCTTTATTAGTACAAAAATCATTTGAAACATAGCAAAGAGTGACGAAATAGACAAGAAGCTGGATACCACAAGTGTCACATGGTAAATGACCAAATCAGGACATCTATAACTCTAAGGAACAATCAATCATGAAATAATCTAACAAAGATCACATGTACAACTATCTAATCAACTTATTAAGTCAAACTGAATCTATGGAACACCATCCTGATATTGTTTTGTGAATCCCCACGTTCTTGACCACACTTGAGTTCCTTAAAATCTGTCCCAACCACCATAAAGTTCAGCCAGAATATATAACTTGAGTTCCTTAAAATCTTTCCCAACCACCATAAAGTTCAGCCAGAATATATAAAGTAGGGAACACCAAACAATAAACATTTTAAACAGAACATATCTCAAACAAAGAGAGTTTACAAGCAAGTGAACAAGTGAACAACCAACTTTCCATTTTTGTTGCACTTATAATACCAACTAATCAGCATCCACTCTCACCATGGCCAGGCTAACAGCTGTTGGATAAATGATATGGTACATAAATTTCTTGACATTTTTGTTTCAAAAGAGTTTTTCTTTTCCTAAACAAATTAGTCAGTCTATTTAAGTTGCATGAGCGAAAATAGAAATAAAAATAATAAAAATTTAATGCAACTCCACAGGACGCCAAGCTTATACTTACTCTTCATGATAGAAAACGCACTAAAATCAAGTAAGCATGCAACAATGGTACCGTGACTTACAGGTTGAAGGGTGATACTGAATTCATATTCTTTGCCATCCCTCAGAACTCTAACTACAGCTGTTTCATTGGGTTTCTTCATGGAAACCAAATGATCAAATGTTATCCGCTCTCTGTTCCTGAAGTGAACTGCATTGTGTTGAAATCATACTAAAGATTACAATCATAAAAAGAAAAACAAATAACTGAAAACAAAAGAAAAGATTCTCCGACACGCTAACAATGAACAGTGTGTTCATAAGATCATGATATTTTACATTAAATAAAAAGTAAAGCCTTGTCCAACCTAATGAACATGTCGGAGATCCTTCCCTAGTGACACCACCTGCTGATACTTGTATGTTGTTTTCTTAATACCTAAGTGAACATGATAATTGTTGTTTTCTAAATACCTAAGTGAACATGATAATAAGTCCCTATTTGAAAATGCTTTTCAAGTAGATTTGCTTGTCTAATAGTATCTCTGTACAAATCTTTTATTAGTAGATCCTAAAAACCACACTCCTCATAAGAGTGACTTTGTAAGTCAGGGAACTGTTTGGTTGGAAGTAACACGTCAGACAATGCAAATGATGCACAACATTGGCAGCGTGACTTTTAGTTGACAGTTTCAACTTTCTGTTGTTGATTTCACTTGATATACGATTTCATTGAAATGAATCAAAACAAGACACTACTTTCGGTACAGCATGAACCAGACCCACACAAAAGGAAAAAAGTTATTGTAGTACGGATAGTCAGTGACAACCTGTTCCATCATTGGCTACAGGGACTCCATCAAAGACAAGGACAATATCATCTTTCTTTAAGACTCTGTGGGCATCCCAACGAGGGTTGATTTTGCTCACTAGTACCCCAGTCATTTCAGGATTCATGCGAAAGTGGTTCCAGAGTTGAACATTTTCAGTAGGCTGGCATGACAAACCTAGAGAGCAGAATCCAACATATTTACCTCTTTCTTCAACTCCAGCAATAAAATGCTTTATTACAGGAACAGGAATTATAAAATTGGAAATTCCAACGAAGGAAGATAAAGAAGTGTTAGCTGAAATGAACAATACCCTGACGCAATAACAAGGTTCCAGGAAGCAAATGCTTAAATTAGACCAAAAGATACTAGGTAATGAATTGATGCCTCCAGTTGAAATAAGAAATTCAAATAGACAAATGGAATAATGCATCATTTATAGGTTACAGATCTTTGATTAATTTTCAGATTTAAGACGATCAAGTCATGAGGGCCAAAGTAGTATTTGTGTTGTTTGCTGCCACAGAATAATCAACATGTTCAGCTAAAGGTAATGATTGTAAAAGTAAACCTACCCTAAACTGCTATGAAAATCATAACCGGCAATCTGAACCAGAATATGACTCACCCAATATTCTCTGCACCAGAAAGGTTTTGAAAAGCAACACCAGCAACTTTACTTCCCATGATTTCTGGGCCACCACTATTCCCCGGATTTATTGCTGCATCAATCTGTATTGCCATAAGCTCGGTTGCGCCATGAACATATTGTGTAGGTTCAACCCTGGAAGCAGCGCCCTTAGTAACAGAGATGTTGTCCCCACCTGTGGCCAAAACCAAAGCATTAATTAATTCTACAAACTTTTCCTGCATACACCATGCTTCCCCTATTAAGTCATTGAAAGAAAAAATTCACAAGTCATTGAAAGAAAAAATTCAGGCTGGATCTTATACTGATTGCCTAGATAAAGGCACACACACAAGGGAAATAAAGTAAAGAAGCAAATGTTCAAGGTAATATTGAGAGAAGCAAAAGCGTTCATCCAAGCATATAATGGAAAAAAGAAAAGACAGAAAAAAACAGTTGTGGCATCATTGAGAAAACAATTAATTGTTTAAATTTATCGTCAAGTAGCTGTGTTTAATGAGTCTTATTTCATATTTCCTGCAACTAAGATTTAATTTCAGTAGCAGAACAGCCATGAGGATCCAATCTGTATCATCCGTGGCCATTCTCAACATAGAAAGCTGCAGTATTTGTTACTAGAGACCAGAACACTTCTTCGTCATGTGTTATTCTACTATCATGAAAGCAGCATGTATATGAGAGTTTGAACACCCCTTCTAAAGATCCGCATCAAAAATGAATACATGAAAAAGACGTCAGAAGGGAGAAATGAGTCTTGATATTTTGATGATTCAGAAAAATTGAACTCAGAATTGACCATAAAATGAATTTGATTATTGAAAGAATTCGTCTCTCTATAAAAATTGTGGACAATTTATTATTTTATAAACCATTGGCAGTTCATTAGTTCATCAAGGCCAAAGGCCCAAAACTAATATATTTCTCTTGCATACCAGTTCCAACTGATAAAATTTTAACGCAGACACTCTAGTAGGGAAAAAAAAAGCAAATAAAACTGTACTAGGAGTATTATCAGAATTAGTTGCTAGAAAGAATTCAATTGAATTGTTTAATTTTTGAAGCATAAATAATCTTCCACTCCTATCTTAAAGTGATGATTATACATGATCATGCATTGAAAAAAGAAAGAAAACGTATCAATGTTATCAGATGATTATTTCCTCATAAAGCCATTTGATAGCCTATGGTAGAGTAAAACATTCCTTCTACAGGTGTGCATAAGGTAGCGTTAACTGGCAATTCGTGGACTTGGTGTAGATATGAGAGACATGAATGGATATGTCTGCAGTATGAAGAAAATGAGGAATAGATTATAAAACACTATTTATTGATCAGAACTGTTCTGTTATGTTCTGATAGGATATGGTTCTAAACACTGAAATGAATTCTGTGTTTCGTTTGACTTCATTTTTTCAGTTCACTGATCTATTAATTGGATCTGATATAAAATAAACAGTGGTAATAGTAATTTCATTGATACCTTGAGGATATCCAACAACAGCAACGGCTTCTTGTAGTAAAGGAATATCTCCTAGCTCAAGGGGATTCATACCCTCCCAGAACTTATCACTTTCAACACTTAAAATGGCTAAATCACATTCATGACCAACAGCTTCAACTTGCGCTTTATACTTGGTAGGAGAGCCATGCTTTCTTACAAGTACAAAGGTATGATCAGCAACTACATGAGCATTTGTAAGAATTTTGTTGCCAGCAATTACAAACCCTGGATAATAATAATATCTCCGAGTAAGAGTGGATTATGCAAGTAAAACTAAAGGCAGCATATGATTTAGTTAATCCAAAATAAGGTTTGATAAATAAAAATTTAACAAAAACAAAAGAAATGAGAGTGGATTACCGGAACCCATGGTCTCTCGTTGGGACTTGTTCTGCCAGGGCAGGAAGTAGTTAGGGCTGCTCGCCACAGTAAAAATCTTCACGACTGAGTCCAATGCCAGCTCTATGGCATCCGTATCCCTTGTGCTCCTGCTCCTCCGAATACCTAAACGTCGTCATCTGAGTATATTCCTGACGGGTGGGGAGGCAAACGGCCCATTCTCAATTTTAGACTCAGGTGAGGAACAATCTTGTGCAACATTAGCTGCCACCTCGGTACAACTACTAGAGCCAATACTTCTACTTGCCGTATAAACTTTGATCAACTCAATAGAGGAGACGGAAGAGCATAGCCACCTTTGATCAACTCAACAAATATAAAAAATATTAACAAGTCCACCAATAGTAGAAATCTGGAAACCGCGAAATAGAAGATGAAGTGATTCAGAACACCGTTAGTTGTTACCTGCCTGGTCGTAAGTACTGACTCCAATACTCAAACTCGTACTCCTTCAGTCAAACTTGTACACATTCTTCAGTTTTCATTTTTTTACCTCATGATAATCCAAAAAACATATACTTGAATTAATTTTGGTTTAACGAAAGGATTGCTGGTCTAAAAGTGAAAACAAAATTCAGTTTGAAAGACGCATTCCTTACCAGATTTATAGGATCCAAACCCGATTGTCTTTCCACTAAGATCCACAACTGCACATTAATCACCATATAGAATTTTAAACACAGTTAAAGGCAAACTCTAATAGTTTTTTTTTAACCTAATAAACCCCCAACATGATTCTAATAAAACAATGACGATGAGATTTGAAAGAAAACATTATCAATAATTTTACCAGTAACCCGAAAACCCAGAATTACCTTTCCTATTCTTGCTGATCATACGCTGCAAATTTCGTCAAGATTGGAAAGAGATCAACATAGATCAGAAACAGTTCGGATTTCGAAAAGAGAGCAAGGAAGATCAAAATTCAAATTCACAATATAAAAAATGAAATAACAAACTCAGTAGAAGTAAGCACACCTGGAAAAATATAACCCCCTTACAGCGAAAGAAACTAAGTGGATTTTATTACGCAATTTTAAGAGCTTCAATTAGTATGTTACGCTTTCCTAGATACAAATTCATTTAAATTATTTTACACACTCATTCATCCATTTGTTCGTCCCCCAAAAATATACAAACTGAAAACCCAGATGCAAAAAGTAATCATAAGACCAAATAGAAGAGAGAGAGCCTTATCTAGTTTTAATCATACAAAGAAAAGAAACAAACTTCAATCTAATTCCCCCACACAAAAAAATAAAAAATTACCTCCATAAAGGGGATAAGAAAGGGTAGAAATAAACCAAATAAGAAGCTTACTTGATGTTCAATCCCTCAAACATATATGATTTTCCAAACGCCATAAGTTTCTGTGAATTAATACAACTGTTTTTCCAAACGCCAGAATCTTTCTCCCATCACATCATGACTATTTCTTAAATATGTTGCCCTGAGAGAAAAACAATATGAGAAATGACACCAAAGCAGGCGATTTACAGATATTGGGGCCAATATCCACATCAGCATAGATCATTTTCACCTAACTTACTAGTTGCATTTAAAATCCCAGCAAAAGATAATAACAATGATCTGAAAAAAAAAAGATAAGTTAAAAAGACGCAAGGAAAAAGAAAGAGTGTATTACACCTGGAGGTGTAGGTTAATAGAGAGAGGAGCAAAGAAGTGATTGGATAATTCAGATAAGCAGCGATGGATGATACTGGAAGAAGCGCGAATTCGCGTAACTAACAAAGGAAGAGGCAAAGAATTTAGAAAGCACAAATGATACCTGGGTGATACTTGTTCTTATTCTTCAGAAGCAGCAGCCTCTTGCTTTTGCTCTCATCAAACCCAAGACAATCGATCAATGCACAGCAGTGAAAATAAGACCAGAACATTTAAAAGTCCTCCAGAACATTTAAAATTAAATTTAAACATGGGAACAGGATGAATGAAAAAGAGAACTAAGACAGACCCACCATACAAATCTGTCTAAATAACATAAGTAACAAATCACAATCACACAACTGAGACCTAAACAGATACCGGAAAAAAATTATAATAAATTAAAAAAGAGCTGAGACCGGACCGACCAAAAAGCCTTCGAGGCGTCGACCCATTTCAATCACCGCCAAATCTAATTTCAAAACCGGCAGGATGACGACGAGGCCGAGGCCGAGGCCTTGTGGTAGAAGCTCTCCGGCGGCGAGGGGTAGAAAGATAAGGTCGAATTGGGTCGGCAACGGCTCTTTCTCTCTTTTCTTTTTTTCTTTTTTAATAAATAAATTTCAAATTGTGTTGGCAATCACATTTAACGGTTGGTTTTAATCATTTCAATATAAAAGGAAAACTGATATAGAGACTCGTATATTGAATTATTCATAAATAAAATAAAATTTATTGTTGAACAGTAAAACAAAACATAAAGACTAATTAGGACATTATCCTGAACATGGAAATAGACATACATAACGCAACAAGTCTGGACAAGCCCGCACCAACAACACAGCAAATGAAGAAAAGTCTTCGTCTTTCTTTTATCTCTACCTCAGGCCATACATGAGCATGTCAAGTGCTATGACAGGAAATAAACAGAATTTTCCTGTTCTACCCAATTTACCGACTATACTAACACCACCTTGTATACACTGCATGAATCAAATACACCTTGTGCTCTGCAGATTCTCTGATCTGACTCTTATGTGATTCTAATGTTACAAGCAATCAGATTTGATTGACTGAATAGCAAGCTTTTTTGCTTCCTTTGGTACAAGAATAATACTGCTATTTGTTATGGAAAGCAAGTTAGTGCCTCGGCCTCCCCATGTAACAAATTGCTGCATTAAATAAGCAGGTTTATGACCCTGACTCTGCTAAGATGGCTGAATTTGCCGAAACCTCTGCTGCAGCTTAATGACTTCTTCTCGCTGTTCCGGTGGCAACAAGCTTAATTTTTCAGGTGGCAGGCTCAAAACTTGTTGCAGTAAAGCAGAGTCCACCTCAGGTGGAATCTGAGGCTGAGATATAGAGAAGGCAGTGTTAAGAGTATAACCATAAAAAATATATTGCAATCTTCTGGTCCAATGTGAGAGAGTTTAACTAGTGTATACAGGGACAAAAAGGTACAAAAAGTATTAGAGTATATCACTATATCACTTCTAAGAAAAACACGTACAAAAAGTATCTCTTGGCTACAGAAAATGTGGCAAAATTTGAAAACTCAAACAGGTTGTGCCTATATTTTACTACACCATGTCCTCCACCTCGCCCAACATCATGAATTTAGCTATTAAAAATTGAGGAATTCTATGTCTTACACATATTTTGATCAATCCAAGGCCACCCCGCCCTATACCCAATTGGTTTCAAAGATACTCTGCCCAGAAGAACACAGTTCATTCACAACTTAGGCACAATTTAACTGCACATGTTTCATGTCACTCAATAAAATTAACCCATGTGTATGGCGATGGCACGTGTTACAGCTTCAAATCTCCCATTAGCTATAGTAAACTTAACATCTCAACCCACTGATAATTAACTATTGGGTTGGATATTTCAACTTTCAGAATTGTGCTACCATTAATACAACTATAAACAACACCTAAAAATCCCTGCATCAGTGGACAGCAAAACAACTTTCTTTGACAATAATATCCAGTTCAAAGAATAACCTATCCAAGGGATGAAAATAAACTGGGATTCAAACATTGAATTTCAAATATTGCTGCCAACAAGGGCAGGGGGAATTACCTCAGAAATTTGTTTCTCAGAGTATACACCTGATGATTTGTGAACACTCTTTCCAGGCAACAATCCCGCTCCAAGAACATTAGCATTTGAAACATTGAGATCCCCTGCCGACAAAAGGGTGTTACTTCCATCGTCCAACTTCATTAGTTTTGAAGGGCGAGTGACTGATTCTGAAGAATCAGCAACCACTCGAGATGACTTATCAGCATCCTTGTTCATGGACTGTATGACACCCTTAGATATTGAGGGACCAGGCTGTAGAAAACATTTCAAGTTAGATAAAACATTCATATTAAAAATACAAGTAGCAAGATAACTAAAAACATCAAAAGTCTGCGGATTCAAGGATAGTTTCTTTCATACCCTAATGTTGTACAGTTCATTAAAAGGAACAAGTTAACACCTAATCAATATAAAGTAAGGGACTTTACAAGCTGTAAGTAAGCATATACAAGACAGCTAGCAATGTAAATTATGTAAAATTCTCATTCCTCTGTTTTAACCAAAGTAAACCGTGCAAGATGAGTAAGAGGCACTTTGCTCTAGAGTCGAGAAAACTTAAATTTAAAATATAAAAAAAACAAACAAACAAACAGAGGATATACGTTTGCCCTTCTAGGATATAAAACAACCTCCTTGAGAGATATTAATATTTGCTTATACTTATTCAAAAATAAATAAATAAATAAATATTTGCCTATACATGGGAAAAACACAAGGAAAATTAGGCACCTGAAAGATGGCATCGGAAAAAGGACGAGATAAAGTAGACTCTTGAACAGTAGCATTTTGATGAATCATACAAGTGTTATGTCCCAAATGTGAAACCCCGACCTGACCAGGGTGTTGTGACAAAGGAGGTTGCATTTTCTGGTTTAATATGGAAGAACTGGCGACCTGAGTTTGTGGTCGGATGGACAAACCGCTTGAGGACTGTGGGTGCATGGGAGGAAGTGTTGGAATTCCAGCTTGCCCTAGCAGTGTGGCGTGTTGCAAAATATTGTGGTTTGCATGTTGTGGAAGCTGCATTCGAGGCTGCAAGTTTTGTTGTCGGGGTGCAGGAAACTGGCTATGAACCAATAAATTTTGAGGCCCAGAAGAAAAGGGGCTGTCCTGCATTTTGGGCATCAGCCCAGACTGCAACCTGTTCTCAGCAGGAGGGGCTAGATCCGCAATATTTTGAACAGCAGGTGACGGAACCTGTTGGCCCTGATTGAATAGAGACTGTGAGGCCTGGCCTGAAGCTTGCCTGATATTTACCATCTGCAACTGAAAAAGGGAAGCCAATAGGTTAAACAAATGTAAGCACTGAACAATAATAATACAACAAGTAGAGAAACAAACCATTTGTGGGGTCACCATTCCAAGCATTATTTGTGCCTGAAAGAGAAGTTGAGATTATTATTTCAAAGATAAATAGTTAAAAATATATATGCAGAACAAAGGCACAACTGATACAGATTATGGATCTTAACCCTAGATGTGCCAGATAAGTAGGACTCTATAACATTAAGAGGTACAATATCATGGTAACAAGCAACCTCTACTTCTAAATGAATCTCAATACTGGAGATGTAGCTTCTTTGATATGGAATTCCATGCAGAAGGATTTTGATGATTTAGGATTGAAATGTAAAAAGCATTGACATCATAAATAACAAAAAAAAAAATTAACACAACTTCGATATTTTTATGTCCCTCCCCTGTCATCCCTCTAGGCAACAATACTAAGGCACTAGTCATCCCAGCTACGTCCAAGGCCACAACAAGACTTCTAACTATAATTTTGGTAGTCTAAGGGGCACTCATCTGAATGATTTGATACAATAAATCAGTTCGATTTTTTTTTTTACTAAAAAGGGGCTCAAACAACCACATTACTTCTAAAGCAGTAAAATAATAGAAAAAGATCTTCGTACTTGCTCTTTCAATGTGTCTTACTTGGTAAACACAATCCTACTTTGACAATAACTTTGCACATTCTACAACTTCGTATGCACACAACTTCATCTTGTTCAAGAATAAAGAAGGCAAAAAGGGTATGTACGGATAGACAGACAAAAGATAGGAACATAACTGTGTTCCAAGCGCATTCAAAGGACCTAGTACAAAATGGAATATACGAATACTAATCTCAAAATCCTCTCCTAGAGAAGGTTTCAGTGTGGGACATGTGAAAATTCCTTCTCAAATAAAATTACTAATTAAGAGAAGAGTATGCATGAAAATAACCACAATCTGATGGACAAGTGGGCAGTATCAGAAAACAAATATAAATAGATACTACCTGAAACAGAGCTTTTGGCAACTGAGGCCTTGCAAGAAATAGCTTCTGAGCTAGTTCCTTGTTTTGTACAGCCATTCCCTAATATTGAGAAGGAAAAAAATGAAATTCATAAAAAAAAATATCAAAATGAAAAGTTTTACAGAATAAAGAGATAAGGTTCACGTATTTTCTCACCTTGACCTCCGAGATAATTTGAGTCAATTGACTCCTAGACATTTTGGCTAGATGAAGTGTCAAAGGATCATTGGCTAATGCAGATTGATTATGCAAACCATTTTGATTTGACTGCAAAACAGCCTGAGGACCACCTAGAGCTCCTGCCATAACGGCTGCTGCAGTTATTGCTATATGGAGACCAATTGGCTGATTATGAAGAGGATCACCATGAACCGCTGGGCCTCCAACTTGCTTGTGAGGGTCTATGATATATCCATAAGGAAAGATATAATTCAGGTTCTCTTCAGAGTCAAATAATAGTCATAAACAGATGGGAAAAAAAGAAGTGAGAAAGTGAGAAAGTAAACTAACCAACATTTGCAGTCACTCCAGGTCCACCACGACCCTGCAAGAGTAGAAATATCTCAATTAAGTACTTCAACCTCACAACAAAACTCTGTACAAAGCTATCAGACTTGCAGTTCTGGCTTAAATGCAACAATTCAAGATTACTTCAACCAAGAAGGTCTTAAAAATTGGAGTTATCTAGGTACAGGGCATTCATGCCATTCAATTGAGGAACAAGAAACTGCAAGAGGAAATTTATATCGGATGGAGGAAGTAGGTAGCTAGGACAACAAAAGATGCAACATTTTAGAAGGTACTGAAGATAACAACAATTTTCTAACAATTTAGCTAATAAGTATGACCAACAAATGCAAACAGAAAATATATCAGTGTGGTCCAGCACTCATATGCTTTTAGTTTTAAGTCAGTGTCCAAGCAAAAAGAAACATTAGACAACTTACTGTAATTTCATACCAACCAAGAAGTTACATTATAGCACAATATTCTTGAGGTTTGGTCCAGACACTTGCAATTAAGCACACTGTACACTAGCAGTTAAGCGCAATAAAAATTTACAGAAACAAGAGAGCTAAAAGTATCTAATCACCTGTTCCCGATTTTTGTCAGTGCCTTTGTCATTTTCAGCAAAATCAACTCGCAATTGCCGGCCATTGATCTCGTAACCCTGAAGATTACGTCTAGCACTTAAAGCTGTCTCTTCATCCTTGTACTCACAAAATCCATAACCTTTTGGTTTCCCAGTCTCTCTATCAATAACCAACCTGAAACAAATCAAAGGCACTTATTAAACCTAAGAGTCTAGGTAGCGCCTTTTCCCAACAAAAGACTGTTTCCACTCTTGTTGATTCCCTAACTGACATAGTCATGTATCACTCTGAATGAAACTTGCTAACAAGGATCGCAAAACATACAAGTGTATCTTAGCTTCCAGGTTTACTTTCAAACTTGTTAACTATATGTACTAAATACATCTCGACCCGTGGAACCTAAGGAATACCATCAAATTTAGGCTGTTTTTGTAAGAGATCATCTTTCAAACAGAAAATTCTTACAATAATAAGTGTTGGGTAAGCGAATTATAAATCTAAGACAATATTACAAAATTGAAATTTTAGGGTTCACAAGATAGAAAAGGGCAAGAGACAGACCTAAAAGAGACAACAGGCCCAACCTCCTGGCAGATTTCTATAAGCTGTTCCTCAGTGGCATCATACGGTATATTCCCAACTACATCCAACAAATTCGATCAGTAAATTTCGAATCAAACAAAAATCGAGTTGAGAAGAAGCATGATTAGACAAGGAAAAAGAAGAAATAAAGGGAGTACCGAAAACGCAGCGGTGCTGAGAAGAGGAGGCCATGAATCAAGAGGAAGAGAAGAAGAAGGTGAAGCACTGCTTCATCTTCTTCCTCCTTACCATATCCTAAGATAAAGAGAGAATCTGTGTTGTTGTGGTTGATGCTGATACTAGGGGAAATGTGATTATTGTGAGTTTGAGGAGTGCGAAACTCTAGTGGAAGGGAGGGAGAGCCTATCAGGCAGTCGCGGAACGAAAGCTCAGGACACTCTCGATCTCGTGTACTAAGGTAAACTGCAACCCTTTCCAATGTCCTTTTTCTTTTTCTTTGCAAGTGTCTTTTATGGTATGTGCTTTTTTTTTTTTTTTTTTTTTTGATTGGGGTGTAGCCTTTGTTAGATTAGGTAACACACACACCCATGCAGGGTATCCCAGCACAGCCGGACTAATCCCTGCATCGTCACGGGGCATGAAAGCGAACACCACACACCAGGCACACTTGCCTAGCACGGGCCACCGCCGGCTGGCCACCCAGGCCTTAATGGGGATTCGAACACCAGACCTCTTGGTTAGAGAAGTCAGTGTTTTCCACCCCACCGTTTCCCCGGTGGTTTTTATGGTATGTGCTTTGGGTTTTTTTTTTTTTTTTTTACTTTTACTTTTGTAAGAGGGTACAAAGTAGTTATCTAATAAATAAGCGGCGAGTTTCTTGTTTCGTCAAATTGTCGTTGCAGCTTAGTGGTAGGGTGTCTTCAGATTCATCTTTGAGCAGTAACATAGTTGGAAAGCTGAATTGTTGAACGTTAGGATGTGTAAGCTTGTTACACATAGAGTGAACTTTCTGGTATTTATTGTTGTGTGAAAGCAAATAGAGTCGTCATTAGAGCACAATTACTCCAATTTTTGCAAAGCTGAGCAAAATTGAAAACCTAGGGTTTTGAGTTGTAGAGCGGTTGCAACATTCAGATTACTGCGTGCTTGGGTTCTATTCTGGGCGTCAATCTCTTTTGTGGGAGGCGTGTGAATGTGATAATGGAATCATCATTGTAAGAACATCTGCGATTAGTTGTGTAGTGGTGTTGATCGGGTTTCTTTTGGAGTAATTTGAAGTTGGCGTCGTTATCTCGTTGTGCGACACATCGACAATCTGCCATAGAAGTGTAAGTGGCCTACGAGTTGGGTCGAAACATTTGAATCAGATTGGGTGAGTTTCTAGTTTGTAGATCTTGGTTGAAGTTTTATGCTTGTGCTGACTGCCATGGGCACATATGGTACGGAATACCGTCAGGCGGATTCAAAAACATATCTGGGCTAAAGTGGTGTTGGATTCCTTAACAAACATATATGGGCTAGTCTCAGACCTAGTTGGAGGTAGGGGTGGGCATAAAATACCGTAATCCTAAACCCGTCCCGGGCCAGTCCCGAAATTTGCTGGGACGGGATTTAAATCTCAAAACGTTAGGCTCGTCCCGTCTCGTTTATATATAACGGGACGGGACACGGGACGAATAATTCAAGTCTCGTTTAGGCTCGTCATGTCCTGACTATTTTAATGATTGATTATTTATTGATTAAGATGTGATTTGAGCATTTCATTTAAGTGTTTTGATCTTAGCTCTTTGTTTCTTTAAGGTACTAGGTTGTCTTCAATTCAATAACAATGATGTTTAATACTTTAATTTGTTGATTGTTGTAAACTCTCTTTTACACCTTAGTAGTGATGACAAATTTAGAGAAAGTAAGTAGTATAAACTCTCTTATTACACCGTGTTGTACTTGTAAATATGTTACAAGTATTTGTTAATACATAATAGAGTAGAGAGCACTATAAAACTATGTATACTCTTTTTTTTTTGCTTACAAGTTTATTTTCAACTTTTTTTATCCGAGATTGAGCCCGTCCCGTCCCAACCGAGATAGGGCCCGGGTGGAATGAAATCTAAAAAACGCAAAGCCCCTCCCATCCCGATTTCAATGTCCAGGACGGGCCGTGGGATTAGCTCTATCCCGTCTCATCTCGTTCCATGCCCAGCCCTAGTTGGAGGCACACTTGTCTTATTCATTGCGATACGGGTCTCTAGGCGACTAGATGGGTAATAGAGGTTTAGTGGAAGTCTTGCTAGGGTTAGGCATTTTTCATTTTTTAGTTGTGAGATCCGCTTTTTTGACCCTATTATTGGTAAGGTTTTTCTGAAATATTCTTAAGATTAAATTTATTTTACACCCCTAATGTTTGGAGTTAACTTTATTTCAGTCTTTATTCTCTCATTTTGAAACCTTCTAAATTTTCTAATTTTAATCAGTCGTGCCCATTTGCAATTTCTAGGGAGGTTTTCTAATTTTCATTTGCTAATGTTTTTTTCTTATCTTTGTTGATTTTGGATTATTTATTTTGAAAGGGAGGTCTTTTTTGAACTGCCGAGGGGGGCGAATGGGGAGCTTAGCTCAGTCATTGAACTTTGTTTAAGAGCAACTCCAACAGGTTTCTCAAATCTTGAATTTGTTTTGCTCCAACAAATTCCCTATATTTGCAGCAAACATTATAATTTTAGAGAAGAATTTTGGGAATAATCATGAAATGTCTAAAATACCAAAAATATAAAAAGTTGAGATGATCATAAAATATATGTGAGCCGTGGTCTGATTAGTTAAGTAGCTTAACTGACGACAGTGATGTCATGAGTTCAAACCTCACTCATTGTCATGTAAAAGTGTGTGAGTTGCTTAAAACTTTGGCTTTTGCTTCCCTATAAACTTATAATAGAGAACCCCTATAAATTATAGAAAAACTATTGTAGATGGTCCGAGAAGCTTGAAGATTCTCCAAAATTTGGATTCAATAGAGCTGCATTAAGATAGCACAAGGCAAGCGTGGTGTGCTCTCATGTACATAATAGTGATAATACTACTGATTTTTTGTTTTTGTCGAGTAATACTACTGATTTGTATAACCATCAACAGTGGGCAGTACTCCAAAATTTATTGCAAAGAATTAGAATTATGAATTTGGTGCAATATCAACAGCAAATCCCATGATCCCATCCCTGATATTAGTATTAAAAAATTTATGTACGCGGGAAACGCTTTCTTCAGCTTCTTGTATGTATGCGGGAGTACTGAAGGTTCTTATTTTGTCAACAGTTTCGATGTATATTTAGATGACTGATATTAGTATATCAGTTCATGTGACTGGATAATTGCACAGTTTCTAGCTTTCCTTTTACGAAAAATAAAAGCTACTGCTGGCAATCATAGTACATGCATACAAGTGCGCGGTAGAATTTGCAAATGAAAGTATAGTTTGTGTCATCAGAATACTGCCACAAGATTAGAAACAAAACTACCAGCAGACTTCGGTGGCAAATGGTTTAGCGACTACATCGCTTGAAACTTCTAAATCTATACATGAGATCCATGAGCGCAGGTGCATATTATGGTCAGGAAAATGTGTACGTGTAAGAGTTGCAGGCTACAGGCTACTTTAGTGCCCGCAAAACAACACAGCTTGTCGAGATTTTTCTATATACAAAAGAGGAGAAGAATAGAAAAATTCACCCTTTACAATCAAATATCATATAGGTCATTAGCATCCTATAGTTTCATTCATAACATAATCAACTTTTCCAAGGAGGTGTGTAGCAACAAAACTTCCCCGCTTTCTTCCACTTACCGACTCATGAGGAGATGCATCTCCCCCATTGCCTGAGAGATGCCATCAACACCCAAAAAATAGCACATAATGCCACAAGAACTGGAAGGAAGAAGAATCCCCTCTTCCAGGATTCCCTCATAGTTTCAGAATCCTTACCGGCAGGGACATTTGTGCTCCTTGCAATTATTCTCATCCTGCTAAAGCTAGACATCCGTTCAAAGGCCCGACTCACCAAGGCATTCTCCGATGCAGATGCAGGAGTAGTAGGTATAGATTCCACAAAAGACCATAGGGCAGAAGAAAACTGACTAGTAACACCGGCAGCTTCATTGCCATTTTGATTTGGATTTTCTTGTGGACGATGATTTGACGATTCGTGTACCACACCTATACAATACCAGATTGCAGCTACCTATATTAGTTACTACTTATAAGATTCAATTTCAGTGTCATATTCCAATATCTTACAGAAGTATTGAAGTTAGTCTTGACAAAGCCTGAAAGCAAGTGATGATAAATTAGAGGAAGAGCTCTTGAAGTTGAACATATGCATGGACATATCATCTTCACTGTTATATATACCTGAGGTGAAAGGAGGTCCAGACCCCTTTGTTGTTTCTGTTGAAGTATAAAAATCACGCCCTTCATTCTGCACCCATAGCTGATTGTTAATCTGAGTTGATTCTTGATTCAGCTGATGGTTGATCTGTAGAGGTGCTGGTTGTATCTGGTAATCAAATTGGTTTACAATGTTACTCCCCATTGAATTCATGAATTGATGAGAAACATTGCCTTGATCCATGGGACCCATCTCATTAAAAAACATGGCTGCATCCTGAAACAAGTCAAATCCATCCAGCTCATTAAACTGCAAGTTACCCCCAGAATTCCCAGTGTTTGAAATAGAAGGTTCAGGACCGAGAAGATCATCCATCTCCAGGAAATCCTCTTCACGTAGTATGGGAGTGAAAGACTCCAGTTTATGAACGTCAGAAGCAGATGCTTCAGATGCCTCGTACAGTTGGGTCTGTGAAGTAGCTGACTGGGTGAAGTCAAAGCTTGCATATTCATTTCCCTGCTGACCACTTGGATCAAATGTAGTATGTGATTGTGGACACTTCACTTCACTAGAGTACAGATCCACCACAGTACTTTGTGTTTCTTCTTCACTAACAACCTACAGAAAGAATTACAAGGATCAATTATATGTTATCTATGCCAGAGACAATGTACATGCAAGGCCACAAACATGCAAAAAAAGTACTGAAATAGAGTGATGACCATTAAGAAATCCGAAAAAAAAAATTAAGAAATCCGAAACAGTTGGCCTGCTTAACATAGCAAGTTTTATTCAGCCATCTTCCCCAAGAATGGAAAAGACCACCATGTTTACAACCTTAGGTAAGGCATACCTAATACACTGGAGGTCTGTTTATGCAGAAAATTTCAAGCAGCTTCAAGAAAGCAAGAGACTTTAGCAAAGTAAGGAGTTACCAACCTGAGATAGGGAGTGAACAAGATCATCAATCTGTGGCAGGTCAAGCACAGCGTCATCAGCAATCTGTTTCATGAACTCTTCCAAGTCATCTATTGTAGAATGGGCTTCACTGTTATTGTTTGCATAACCATTAGCAGTAATCTGTTCGACTTGCTTCAATGGAACTTCTCCAAAAGGTTTTGCATTATAATTAGCAACAACCTCTCCAATTTGCTCAACTGAGATTTCCCTATCAGCTGAGCTATTTATTATCGGGCATTCATCATCAGCCCAATCTTCTTCTCTAAATGGCGCCCCATATTGCTCACCATTTTTAGGACCAGGTCCACTTTTCTTGAAAACCTTGTAAAGAGCGTAATATTCCTGAATGAAAGGAGGAATAAAAAGATTAAACTTCAGCAAATAAAAAATGGTATAAAAGAACATGAAGAAGAATAAAATAAGCTGCTGAAGTTGATACCTGTACATTCTGGCATCTCTTCAACTCGTCCTCATCCAAGGTATACTCGTGCATCACCCAGTCAGTGCGCTCCCCAGTAGGTGCACGGCCTTTATAGAAAACTAAGGTCTTCTTCAGTCCAACTGATCGGTTATAACAGGTAATGTTGCGATCTTTTCCAGTTGCTTTCCAATACCCATGTCTGGTTGCCCTGTTTGATCTACCCCCACCATTAGGGTACTTGCGATCTCTCGGACTGAAAAAGAACCATTGCCTATCTCCAGTTTTCAATAAAGACAAGCCTGCATATCACCATCACTTTCACTATTAGGAGTCTAAATTCAATGTATAACTGATAACAGTATATACAACAAAGTCATCCGTTAGGTCAATGCATCCAAATGAGAAAAATTTAAATCATTCAAACACGTTCCATCCCAACCGAAATCCAATCATCAAAAAGTTAGTGTTTGATATCAAACAGCAAACAAGAAATAGCAAAAACCAAGATAGCAAGCTTTACTCAAGCAAGACCAGAATTTTAAACTATCAATGCATCCTATTCACTGCTAGTTAAATGATAAAATTAAACAAATGTATGTATGTGGCCGAATGAGTATATGCCATAAGAGGGCATCACACCCTAAATCTTTCAAAGAACCCATGAGGATCAGAGCATAAACTAAAAATAGCGAATTCAATTTAGGATCAGAGCATCCTAAATCTTTCGAAGCGAAACACACGTTACACAACCAAACAAGTCCTATCGAAAAATCAAACAACCTGATTCTGGGTTCAAGAATTAAAACCCATAAAACACACATTGTGATCGGTGCAAACTCCAATCATGAATGAAAAAACGAAGTAGAGGGGCATACCAGGAAGCTCCTCGGGGTCCCACTTGTAGACGTCAGTCTCGGCGATGACGTTGAGCTTGAGCCTCTTCTTACAGATCTTCCGTTTGAGATAGTAGAGGACGAGCTCCTCGTCGGTGGGGTGGAACCGAAACCCGGGCTGCCAGAAGTGGCCGTCGCAGAAAGCGGAGACCAAGCCGTCCTCAGAGACCATCACCGATTCGGCGAGATCAAATTCAAAACCCTAAAATTTCAAGGATATCGAAACTTTCTGGGTTTTTGAAATTGGATTAAATTAAGAGAAAGAGAGATAGAAGGAGAAGGAGGGTTGGGACTTGGGATTAGAAGAAGAAGAAGAATAGAGAGAAAAGTCTACACGAGAGGAGAGGAGAAGGAAGAGGGATTTGAGAAGCGTAGTCAAAGAAGAGGGATGACGAAGGAGTGGAGTGGGCTGGGCTGAAGCTTCCTGGCAGCTCTCGTCTCGACTTAATTTATACACGCAAGGGTGATGCGTGGGGGATAGGTAACTTGAGAGGGTTTTAGCTGTGTGTTCCCATACCTTTAATACTATGGTGTCACCTTTTCTGATTGGCTGTTTCACTTTAACACGGAGACTACACCAAAATTTTATACATATGTTCTGTTCCAAAAGGGGTAAAAAGCACAAACAAAATAAATTAGCTCTGCTGTTGAAAAATCTAACTCTAGACATTCCAACAATATCATCCTAAAACAACTTTAGCAGATTCTCTATCTTTAGCTTTTAGTTATTTTAGAGAGTGTATTTAGCTTTTTTTTTAATATTTTCAGAGCTCCAGCAAACTAACTAAAGTTTAGCTATTATGACTTTTAGATATCTCGCTAGCTAAATATAGAGAGTGAGATTACTCAAATGAGGCTGGCTATAATGTAATACATTCCTTGTAAGATATTTTACGTGATATATAAATATATTTAACTATTTAATCTTTATTTAAAGAATAATGTTGATGTAATGTTAGTTAAAATATAGAACATTTATATAGCCGCATTTCTAAAGTGGCTAGACAAAATGACATTTTAGCTAATTTGACTAAAATTTAACTCAAAAATGGCTATTATTGCTAAAGATGTTCTAAGAGCATGTTCATCCGTTGGGTTTGATTTTTGAAGTGACCTAGGTCATACCCGTTTCAAATGTGAGATTCTTGTCACGTGGCAGTGGTTGTTTATTGAATTGTTTTTTTATCAGGTATTACAACTTCACATGGCGCTAGACCAAAGCACTGTTTATTGAATTTAAAAGAATGTTTTAAAGTGTGAATAATGGTTTTTAGAATAATAAAAATTAACTATTAATGTAAGAAAATAGTAAATATTAGTCACAATATAAAAAATAAGTGAATTTAAGATTATGTAAATATTAACACATTAGGATAAATATTAATGTAAAGAAGATTTTATATCTGATAAAAAAAAGGTTTTCTATTATTTATAATTTAAAATAATGATGTAATTAAATGTTTATGTTAATTAAAAGGAAAAATAGTCCAAAAAATGTCACACATTTTGAAGAAGCAAAGCTTTGGTATCTCATACTTAGAAAACTTCAAAACAGTATTTCACGTTCTTACCTTGACCACAGTTTGGTATCTAGAACTGTTAGTTCTATTAAAAAAACTAACGGCAGCCATTTTATTTATGAAATGACCACTATACCCTTGAGTTTTTTTTGTTATTCTTTTTATATAATAAAAAGAGAAATTCGTTATAATGGTATCTTATCTTTTCTTCCTTATAAAATTTGGTAATTAAAGTTTTGATAACATCAGAACGGTACCTCAAGTTTTCACCCCGACCTAATTTTAGTACTTTTAGCAGTTAGTTCTATCACGGGGGTTGCTAGGTGGTAATTTTTAAAAGCTATTTTCGTTTATTCATGTTTTCATTCATTTTTTACTTCAGAAACAAAAATAAAGATTCAGGAGTTATTGTTTTCATGAGTTTGCAATTGATGAAATCCATAAACAAAAATAAAGATTCCTGAGTTTTTGTTTTTTTTATTTCGTATGTTGTTTGTCATAACATTATAAACATTCAATAGTAAATTTGTTGTACAAACTCACTTAATAAAATATTCAAACATTTTTCTCTTCAGCTCTAATATCACTTTTTCAATTTTATTCGATCTAGCTCTTTTCATGAAGGTCGTGAAGTTCCTAATTTCCTAGAGACAGAGGAAAGAAGAAGATAACAATTTTTTCTCTATAAAAAATTACAATTTTTTATTATTACAGAGATGAAATATATATTTAGAGAAAAATAATGAATTGAAATATAAAGAGACGAAAAATCCCCATGAAAAATGACTAGCTGACAGTTACCCTATCAGAGGTTACGGTTAATAGTACTAAAATTGGGTCGGGGTTATGAAAACTTGAGGTACCGTTCTGATGTTTTTAAAACTTAAAGTACCAAAGTTTATAAGAAATAAAAGATAAGATACCGTTATGACAAATTTATCTTTTTATTATATAAAATGAATAATAAAAATAAAAACTCAAGGGTAAATTGGTTATTTTATGAATAAAAATGGTTGTCGTCAATCTTTTTAACAGAGCTAACGGTTCTAGATACCAAACTTCGGTCGAGGTAAGAACATGAGATACTGTTTTGAAATTTTCTAAATGTGAGATACCAAAGCTTTGCTTTTTTAAAAGATGAGACATTGTTTAGACAATGTTCTCTAATTAAAATATACGACAAAATGTAAAAAAGTGGTCTATATTAATACAAATGGGGGCGGATCTGTGGTACCCAAAATTAGAATCAATATTATAACCCGAATTTCATCCATTAGATCTAATCGTAATTAACGGTTGAGATAAGTCTTTAAAACTAAACCATTTAATTGCTTTTCTTTTCTTTCAATTTAAATCAATTTAGGTTTTGTTTCTATGAATTTGGAATACAATTAATAGGGATTAAAAGGGTGTTAATTGACTTCCTATTGAAATTGTCATGCCCCGACTCATAATTTTTACCTTTATTACTGACATAGTGGTAATAAAAATTTTGGGAAGCCCAGAAATGATATAGCTATTCTGGGCTTACGTCATTTCTGGGCTTCCTTACTCTATTAGTTATTCTTTGAGCACTTGTACGGGTAGATGAATGAAAGTGGGAGAGAATATATGTGAGTATATAGATGTGTGTGTACCTTGAGTTTGTTTTATAAGGCAAGTATGGGTACCTTTGCCTTAGTCTCCAATGTGGGATTCTCTGCCCTCCTTTGGAGTGTCTCCCCTTTTGGGGGTGTTTTGCCGCTAGAGTGACTTTTTGGCAAGCGGTTTGTTACCGGCCCTTCCTTCTTTGGATGTCTGTGAAGGGCCCACCAGGGCTATCTCAACCGGGTAATTGTACCGTATTCTCGGCTTAGCCAAGTATTTTGGCTATGTACTAACATTAGCGTACCAAGAGTAAAAAGGCGTGGGGCGTGCTGCCGCACAGACACGGAGTGAGGGTACGCTGGCGCTGGACTCCCTCTCTCGCTTCTTCGCGAAGTCCCCTACACTAGGCTACCTCACCTAGCGTTCATGTTTTAGGGACTCCACTCCTACGCGAGGCCACCTCGCCTCGTGTTCATGTTTTAGGACTCTACTCCCACGTGTGGCTATCTCGCCTCGCCTTCATGTTTTTGGGCCTCCCCTCCTACGCGGGGCCACCCCGCCTCGCGTCCATGCTTTAGGACTCCACTTCCATGCGAAGTCCTTTTGCAAGCGAACTCTACTATCCTGTAAAGTATTAATTTGGGTGCAAGCAACGTTGACTCATCAACATATATAAAGGCCCAACATCAAGTGAAACGTTCATGTGGGAACGAGGCTCCCACTTTGGCTTCCTCGACTTCCAACTGGCACTCCTCGAGTGTGAGCTAGCCCAGAGTCGAGGAACATCAATGTAATCTAGCTCGCCATGCCACCACACCTCGGTAGACATCCATGGTTCAGTTAGGACGATAGAAAGTGGGTCACATTCACAAACGATAAACATGTATATACACCTATCTTTTATCAAGATCAAATCTTACCTAATGCGTGATACGTATATCACGATCTTGTGGCTAGTCCCTTCATGAACAGGGACGAGGGTTGGCATGATTAGAGTAGAGAGAAGCAAGGCCTTGAGACACGTAGCCAAACCTGACAGTCCTATGCTTAAGACAGATCAAGCGTCAGAAAAGGAGCATGGCTAAACCATAAAGTAGGTTTATGGACATGTCTTAAGGACATGGCCCGTTCTCTGAGGAAGGGAAGGGAACCACCTCCTCAAAACTCTATACAAAGGGGAGCACCCCTTCATTCAAGGATACATTCACTCTCTCTAGAGAAACACTTAAGGCTTTGATTAACTTTGTTCTGACATTATCATCGGAGGTTAATATGTAGGCACCAGCCGGAGTCAAAGTGTCTACCTAATCATCGTGATAGGTTCCCAGCCGTTCAACTTCTTCGACCTTGCAGCCCTCACCACCCAGCAGAGCAGGTGAATCCCAAAACCCAAAGATGAAGTTCCACACTTAAGCGTCAACTCCATCAAGTTCCACATCGGGTTTCAACGAACTCTTCTTTGACATGTTGACGACGAAATCACACATCAACAAGTGTGACGTCTCCTTCACGTGGGTTAAAAAATGTAGTTGATGCATGTCACGCAGCCATGTTTGACTTTTGGTTGAGGTGGAAGAATTCAACCTTGGCTGGATTTCTCATCTAGCTTGGGTTAGTTCTCTCCTCAGAAATCTCACATGAATGAATTGAGCAGAAAACCCATGAAATGAGTGGAATGTGAGTTTTTTCCTCTTAGGTTAAATTCCGAAATGTCATTTAACCTGGGTTGGATTTTTTTTATAAGGGGTGGACTTGCTCTAAGAGAGTCTCAGTAACAAAAGCCATAGGATCATTTAATGTGCAGATTCATTTAGCATGAGCAATACCATTATTCCTCTCACGGTGAATGTGCCTGAAGTGTAGAACCTCAAAATCATGCATATAAGCCTTTTGCAGTTCATAACAAGGAAACATAAGGGATACATCTCAACTTTATCACTTTAAATCACATTAACTAAAACAACTGAATCAGATTCAATCTCCAACTTCATGATTTGCTGAGTGTGAGCCAAATGAAGACCATGAAACAAATCCCAGGTTTCAGCTTGAAGGACCTCACCGGTTCTAATGTTGACCATGAAACCACCACACCAAGAACCAGTCTCATCCCTTATCACCTGTCCATATATATATATATATATCACCATTTTTAGTTCTAGAACCATCAACATTGAGCTTATGAATCCTAGTTGCAGGCTTAATCCAACCAAACATTTAACATAGGTATTCTTCACCCAGCCCCCTTCCATTGAGGGATCCCTATTTTTGGCCACTTTCTAGGGATAGAGCATTACACCACTTCCAAATTGAATTTTTACATCTCCATCATTCATATCTTAGGTCTATATGAGTAGATCACCTTTACAAAATTTCATATGATTTGGTGATCGTTAAGGCTTTCAAAAGTTTGATTTAGTTTTAATGATCTTGAACGGTCCAGCTTATGTCAAACTAAAACCGTTGAAGGTCATTAAAACTAAATTGAACTTTTGAAAGCCTTAACGATCACCAAATCATATGAAATTTTGTAGAGGTGATATACTCATATAGACCTAAGATATGAACGGTGGAGATGTAAAATTATAATCGGGAAGTTGGTGTAATGCCATATCCCTATAAATGGCTTAAAATAGGGATCTCTCATTGGAAGGGCCCTGATTCTTCACCACACTAACTTTAGCAACAACTATACTCCATTCCTCAACATTTTGAAAGATAACTTCAGGAGGATTGTGAGGGTAATGAAATTGTGAGTCAAAGATACCTTTGCAGCGCCATTTCCACAAAAACTAACAACAACATATGGAAGAAATATTTCAACTAAGCTCTCTCATGCAAAGACCCTTCTACAACAAGTTAGCAATGATCCAATTTTTCCAATCCAGATTAGAAGACCCTGAGACATTCAGGGGAATATCAAAACAATTCCATACCTTCTTAGCATTAACATAATCTCTAACCCTGTGCAACATAGTTTCATGACACAAAAATGACAGGAGGCACTAACAAAAATCCTTCTTCTAAACCGCTGATCATTAATTAGTAGTTTACCAAAAACAAAGGAACAATGACATTGGAGGTTACACTTGCTTGATCGGTCAACAATCCGATGGATCAATCGACCCTAGCCCTCGTACTCCATTTGATCCCATTGATCCACTTGGCCCAGCGTCTCTCCAACCATCGTCACTGCATCCTCTATTATCAACTCCAGGGGAACGCCAAAGATCTCAACCTAGATAATAAAGGTTGAGAGTGGAACCCTAGTCACATCAGCCATCGATCGAACACCGCCACCATGAACAAAGACCCTAAAGATTCACGACCCTCCGTTCAGTGCATGACAACATTCCTCCTCCTTCGTAAGCTTCATTTTAAAACGATCTCCTTCAGTCCTCATCAGAAGACGATTCATGTAGCCCGAAACTGATGTTAGGGTTCCAATCACCGCCTTAAGATTAGACTTCTTCTTATATTTAGAGCAGACGACCCACTGCGTATGATTGTTGGGAGATGACAACTTCAAAGATCACCTTCCCTTCTCATTGGATAGCCAACGCCGCAGCAAAGTCAGCCGACTCCTCCTTAGACATGGAGAATTGGAGATGATGAGAGAGAGAGAGAGAGAGAGAGAGAGCAGAGCATTGCAACACAAGGACAAAAAAAAAAAAAACCCACCCTAGCAGCGAAGATGGGTTGTTGACTTGTTGCGCCCGAACAAACACTTCAATTAAAAATCTTCACATTATTAGACAACTGTAATGATTAATTTTTTTTTTCCCCTCAATAAGTGGTCAGAATTGAATCAAATTCAAACAAACAAATCAAAACCAGAATAAAACCCACTGTCCTACCTGAAAATATCAGACTTTGGATCCCGGCAGCGGCCTTCATACCTCTCTTTCACTGCTTCCAGTGAAATCTACGTGGCTGGCCTGGATGTATTAAAGAAAAAGGGAAAGAATTCAATCATTAATTTTCTTGTCTCCCAAACAAGATCACTTTATAATGTTTTAAATTTTTGGGAATCTCACAACTGTCAAGGAAAAAGTGTTCGCCAAACAGGGTCTTAGATCTGAATGAGAACCCACATTCTCTGTAAGTTCATCAACTTCATTTCGTTAAGTTTCACTGTCTTTTCTCTGTTTTGGGTTCTGAGGAAAGCTGAGGTAGACTTTAGAGAATCATTGAATTCTGGGAAATGGGTACTTGTGTATGTTGCTTTGAGTGAAGTAGCAACGAAAGTTCAGGGGTTTATCTAATTTTTTTCATTGTGGTTTCAGGGTTCAGAGAATGTGCATTCGAATTCTAGATCTTGGGCTGTAAATATATTTGATTTGTTTCGTATCTAGAATTCCACTTGATTTTTATTCGAAAAAAAAAAGGAAAAAAGAAATGGTGTTCTGGGAAGGGTATGTGAGTGATGAGGCAATGGGGACCTTTGCACCAATTGTGGTTTACTGGTTGTATGCTGGGATTTACCAGCTGTTGCCGCCTTTGGACAATTACCGGTTGCACACTCGAAGAGAGGAGGATGAGAAGAACTCGGTGCCCCTTCCCTCTGTCGTACGGGGAGTACTGCTTCAACAGCTAGCTCAGGCCACTGTGGCTCAGGGGCTCTTTGTGGTCAGTTACTTCAACTTCACTCTTTCATTTCGTGTCGTTTCTGCTGAATGTGCTTCATTTCAATGCCCTACTTGTGTATATGTATATGAGGTAGAAAATGTTGCATTTGCATTAAGGGCCGGCTTGTGAAATAAACATAAGAAGGTTGTTAGTTCTTCATTTTCATTTTCATGCCCTACTTCCTTTCTTAGAAATGACCTTAGTAAGCTGTTAGTTCTGCATTTTAACATGGGTGAAGTCCATAAGATAGAACATAAGAAGGTTGAGTAAGCTCTGAAAGAGTGGTCCTTTATTTCTCCTTTCCACATCTGTTGTATGTGATTATGGTTTGATCTGATACATGCTTTCAAATTCGTTAGTCAATATAAAATTACCGTATTGTCATATGGATATGGTGAGAGGGCCAAGATGCTGAATGTTGGTGATGATATGGGTCATCTGGATGGAGATGAATGGACAATATTTTGAGGATTTTAGAGTGGGGTGGTGGCAATGTCAGAAGTGGTTTTTGGGTCTTCCTGATGGTCATCTGTTTCAGTTGCCTTTAGGGATGAAGTCTCTAATCAATTTATTGAGTTTCTGCTATTTAGGTGTTTCTATAGCTGTATTCAATCATTTTTCATCTACTACGGGATGTTGCTCACTGTGTATACTTTTCCAGTTATTTATATATAAGCTCTACTGAAAGCTAGTGAATGCGCACTTAAAAGGATTTTGTTGGAAGGTTCACCTATTCGTGGTGGATACCAGTGATTGTACGTTAACAAAAAGGGGTAAATCACCTATATGTTCCTTGTATTTTATCCAGTGTTTTTTTATTCAGCCTATTTGTCCCATGTTTTTTTCCCAGCACTTTATGTGGTGCTTTCCGTCAATTTGGTCTTAAACCCCTTTAGGTAGTCTGGTCACTGTGCTTTACCTCTTGAGCCCTTTTTATCCCTGTGGTGTACGATTTAACACCAATTGAATAATGAGATAATGTTCCTTTACCAGTGTTTCCTACAGACCAATAAGATACTCAACCCAAAAAAAAAGCATGAGACTATGTTACTCTCTCATATACATTAATTGGTATCTCATGATCATAGTTTATGCAGACTTAGTAGCTCTTATTGGTTATCACAGAGCTTTACCAATTATCATCTACTGCTGAAGTAATTTAGTCTAGCCAAGCTTCAAGATTGTAGTATATGGTGTTTTTTCTCTTTTCAAAAAGGTGTAGCTGTACTGTATAGGCTTCTCAGACATTTAATTTATTTGCCACTTTGATAGCATAAAGTGCTTGAAGCTTTACAGAGATAATCACAATAGTTTAGGCATTGCAACCTAATGTATTGGATGTGTATGGACTTCGTCACATTTATATCACTATAAGTGGATACACGATGCTTTTGGTACATATTGTATTACCATGTATTGTTAGGGTGAAATGACATGTCTTTCTGACTTGCTTTATTTATGGTAATTTAAAAAGACTTTGTTTTTGGTTCTTTGCCAATCTTGTTGATCTGTAAAATTTGAGACAGTAACTGATGGACTCCTTTTCATTGTCATGTATTTTTCACTTTTTTTTTGTTTCTCATTAAAATGATAAAAATTGGTACTGTAAACCTCTTGTTTGTTTTTATGTTTGATGTCTCGATTTAGTAGCTTTACTGTGGCATGTGCTGTGCAGTTTACCCTCTTTATGATTGGAACAACTGGACAAGTCATTTAACTTAGACATATTGTACATTAGCCAATTCATTTTCTGCAGTGATCTATAACTCATAAATACAAAATTAACTCTCTCTTTTTTTTTTTCTTTTCAGAAAAGTAGACTTTACTCTTAGGTTTTTGTTTTACTGGAATGAATCACGGGAGAAATGATCATTACTATACCCTTATTTGGTTGTAAGAAAGAAATAAAGGAATGGACATTTTACCAAATTATGGATACAAGCAATTGCCTTCCATTCTTGTTTTGATATCAATTCTAGTCTCGGTTCCTGTTCATTCTTGCAATGTGATAGTAAGCTAGGATGTCTCTATCAGGTTGGAATGTTACTTTAGATATCTTTATGACTAATGCTCATGCATTTTCGCTGCAGTTAACCAAAAAGGCCAATACATCTGGTATCACAATTCAGCCGTCCATCCTTGTCCAGATTGTGCAGATTGTTGTTGCAATGCTAGTCATGGACACATGGCAATACTTTGTGCACCGCTACATGCATCAGAACAAGTTCTTGTATCGACATGTTCACTCTCAGCACCACAGACTTGTTGTTCCCTACGCAATTGGAGCCCTTTATAACCACCCACTTGAGGGTCTTTTACTTGACACTTTTGGTGGGGCTCTCTCTTTTCTAGTCTCGGGAATGACTGCACGGACGGCTGTTACATTCTTCTGCTTTGCTGTGATTAAAACGGTAGATGATCACTGTGGACTTTGGTTGCCTTATAACGTCTTCCACACTTTCTTCCAGAACAATACTGCTTATCATGACATTCATCATCAACTTCAAGGCTTGAAGTATAACTATTCTCAGCCATTCTTCCCGATATGGGATAAGATTTTTGGAACTTACATGCCTTACAGTCTTGTAAGGAGACCTGAAGGGGGTTTTGAAGCGAAGGCAATGAAAGCAGCGAAAGACTAGTCAGAAGAAAACAGTGTACTAATCCAAGCTCACTTCACACAGGAAAATTATTTTGCTGAGATTTTCTCATTCAGAGGATTCTGAAATAGATCCGATATATGAGACTATGGTCTAGGCTCTAGCAGGAGGGTTTTGTCATCCGAGTTAGTTCCTTTTTCTGTTGTGGTATATCTTTTCTTTAATTGGTTGTGTTAATTCTACCAAGCCGTCTTATGAATGTAAGTGTGAGATATTGGGCTGTCTAATTTGTAGCATATTTGTTCGTGATTATGCGGCAGTTAGTTTTCAGGCATATCAGACCTGTGGAGATTGATGTACTTGGAGTTGTGTATGTGGCTTGAGAAGGTTAGATTTGTTTAAGAAAATAGATCCTATTCTTTCAGAAGTGACAAGAAACGTTCTCTTGACTGGAAACTACAAAGCATTAGCCAAAGTAATTCCATTGATTAAAGCATGTGAATGTAAAACTAGTGCATATTTAAATGGAACATTTTTATTGTAATTGTTAGTCCTGCGGAAATTTTTATTGTCCCCATGTTTTTGTTAGGTGATATAGGCATAAGAAATACCACACAAAATAAAGAGCGGGTCTCGAGGATGTAAGATAATCTGGAACACCTTGAATCAGAAGATACTAGACGTTTTGTAATGAGGTTATAACAACCAATACCGTAGTTATTGCTCATTCTAAACTTTCATATCTCACGTATTAAAACTATCACATTAGTACCTCAGTTATTTACGTCACCCCAATACTAGTACACATGTCATATCTCTTTACCTCCTCTTTACCTCCATGCCCTCTCTATTGCCGCTTTACCCTCTTGGCCCCTTCTATCTATGAGAAATCTCGATGGAAGGATATACATACAATGAGTCCGTATGAGCATTATGCTTGGTGGTTTTTGGATATCTACATATGCAATATACGGACAAAATATTTTGTATATCTCCGAGTTGTATTTTATACTTGAGTCGTGTTGTAGTAATTTAAATAGTTTATAAATTTCTGGATACGAAATGAGACAATGAGTTGTGGTGATGTAGCATGTTTCGAGAACTTTCTTGTTTAGTATGAGGTGAATTTTACCAGTTTTGGTTAGCTTGTGTAACTAACTCTAAAGAGATGGAATAACATTGCATGTGTATGTGTAGTCGGTTGTGCGTGAAACAACCTCTCTAGCCCGTAAATCCGTAGGCATTCCACCATAACCGTGGCCGACATAAGGATCCCGCCCATAAGTTGGATGAGCCGGGTTAATCATGGTAACAACACTGGGCTCACGACGATTGCAGACAAGAGAGCAATCCACCTTCAAGCTGGACATGAAGTCCCACATTGGTTCCCTGGGAAGGGGAACATCGATCGGGCTATAAATGCAGCCCAACCACCAGCTTGTCAGGTACATTGACTATCCCTATTAATTACCCTTTCGCCCATCAGAAACTGACTTAACCATCGAAGAAGGAAAGACCGGAGGCTCCCGGTCGTCCTTTCATTTACAGGATACCAGGAAATGAGGTTATAGCCTATCAGTCGTTCCATCAGCTTCCGCATCTCCCGTCCGGGATTATGGAGAAACAATATGTATATATGAATTCTTCATGCACATTGCAGTGGTAAATGAAAAAGAGTCCGGTAAATGGTACGGGACCTAATTTTTCATATTGGGTGTGTTGATGTAATTTTCATTTACCAAAAAAAAGAAGAGTAGTTTTAATTCTAAGAAAAGAGAAAAAAAAGGAAAAATTCTGTATTCAAATTGGATTAAGGGAGAGCAGTGAAGCCGAAGCAGGTGTGCATAAAAAAGAGAGAGAAATCGGAGAGCTTGTATCACACAAATCCGAATAATGAGCTTAGCACTCGTCCAGGGCTACTCTTCCTCTGAAGACGAAGAACAAGAGCCCCAACACGGCCTCCATTACCATAACTCCTCCTCCTCCTCCGAAGACGACGGCGACGAGAGCAAACCCGCAGCGTCCTCCTCCATTTTGGAGCCTTCCCGACCCACGTCCTCCAACGCCTCCGCCCTCCCGTCTGCTTCCGACGTCTTCTCTGAGGTACCTCTCTCTCTCTCTGCCATTATTCAGTTTCGAAATTAGGTTTGAGAATTCAACTGTTTTTGTGTGTGGAGATTTCGGGACGCCCAGCTTTTCTGAACAACTGCGTCCAAGAATACGCTCCCCAGCAAGCGCGGCATGCTTCCCGTCACAACAAACACCGCAAGGACAAGAAACACTTGCCTGCTGGTACTCTATTTCCCCCCCTCTATCTATTTTGAGTATTTGCTTTGCGTTATTATACATTACACATTCCATTACTGCTTAGGGATGGAAACATTACACATTCAAATCCTCGCAGAAACCCTAACATGAAATTAATCGCAGCCATACATACCTGAATTAACCACAGAAAGGCTCATGGCTAGGGCTCAGCGTTTCTAGGAGTGAGGATTTTTTGGGGGGTTGGGAATTTATATATAGGGAGAACAAACTCCAAGCCCAAAACGGAAGGCCCAACAATGGCTCAAAAAAGAAATATTACAAATATTTGATTATTTTTTCTGGTAATGCAAATGTACAAGCTCAAGGCCCGAGTTAGAGACGTCCCTCGCAGGCTTGCTACTCTATCTACATTGTACTGCTGCAAATATGCAATGTTATGTGTTATGACATCAATGTTGATCTCAACTACTGACATAAATCGAGGAATAGACAATTACGCATCTCTGACTCACCTAATGATTGTATTAATAGAAACGTTCATATGATCATTTATTTACTAAGAAATATTGTCCAATCACCTTTAGGACGTAAATTTAACGATGAAGAAATATTATGAAGTTAAATTGTTTTGCTCTATACAGTTAGATTTCATCAAATGATAATAAAACATAATTTTCTTCATCAATTATTAACTAGGTGAACACCACCGATCACCTCTAACGATAATATAACAACACACACATATATATATATATATATATATATATATATATATATATACACGACGAATCATCAATGGACCGAATGATTCGACATTTGCATCCATTAATTCAGGAACACCCCCCTATGGGAGTATGAGGTTTGCCTCAATCAAAATCTCATGCTGGACCTTTCAAACTTGGCCTCTTGCTCTGGCCCTAAATCATTAAAAAAAAAATTAAAAAGAATAATATGAGAAAATTATATAAGTCGTAAGTTTTAGGGGAAAATAGACACTTCCAGAAGCGGACAAACGTGGCCCTCAGAGTCACACACAACCTCTGAGTCGCCTAATTCCCTCTCCGTCGCTCCGTTTCAGGTAAACCCTACTCTCTCTCTCTCGTCTCTTCTCTTTCTCTCTCCTCCACCAAACCCGGCGGACCTTTTTTTTTTATTTTCAATTTTCCAAAAATAATCCCCGGCTTATTTTTAGGTCGGCGTGATCGGAATATTCTAGAGACGACGATGGTGGAGTTGGAGAAGAATCCTTGGGTGAGTAGTGAGCAACAAATCGACCGAGTTGAAATCGACGGTAAGGATTTGTCCATCATCATGCCGGAGCTTTCGGTTTTGGATAGAGGCGACGCCGGATTCGAAGCCGCCGCGGCGAAGCGACCGGACGGCGAGAGGTGTAAGACGACGTCGGATTGGAAGCTCGGGGTTGCGGAACGAGCTTTCTCCGCCGCCGGCGCCGCGTTTCTGTCCGCGATTATCGTTAATCCCCTTGATGTAGCCAAGGTGTGCTTTCGTTTTTTGGTTTTGCTTTCATTTCTGAGCTAATGTAGCATTGGAGAGCTGTAAGTTGTTTATTGAGAGTGTTTTGCTGTTAATATGATACAATGGTGATGGTTTTTTGGCCGATTTTGGGACTAATATTCGAATTTGATGGTTTGTTGAATGTGCTTTTAGTGTTTAGCTTCCGGATTCTTTTCGGTGAATTTGTGAGCCTTGGCTTTACATTGGACAGTGTTTTCTTACTTTTATCTTGTTTAACAGACGAGGTTGCAAGCGCAGGCAGCTGGCGTGCCTTACTTGCATCCGCTGAGTAATATCACGAGTCGCATGGCTTTTTTCGGGCCTACCACGGTATGAATGCAATACTTGATGTGTCATAGTTTACCTAGGAATTGAGGTTTGCAAATCTATGATGTGGTTGCTTATGTTGTTTTATACTATGCAATCATTCATGGTTGCTTTATTTGATTATTGTTTAGATGGACGTGTCTGGGGTTGTAACATGAGGGGAAATTGGAATGGTGCGACGAAGAGGTTGTGGAAGTGTTTTGGTAGACCATGCTATTCGATCATGAGAGTGGGTTATACCTTCGTAGATTATAATTATAATGATCATGACTAAGTTTCGGTCACTTGAACCAGCTAATACTTTCAATGTTAGTAGGACTAGAATTTAGGATTGCGGGAAGTTACATATATGCATTGTGCCCAACATATCTAAGTCGTCTATTTCATTGCATCTGCTTGTTGTTTCTTCATTCTTCATCATGGTTTGGTTGTGTAATACCTATAAATGACACATACCTTTTAATTATATGCTTGATAAGTTTCTTCTGTCATGGCATTTTGGACTTTGATGTTTAACATATTCCTGTTATTTGAGTAAACTGATTTGTCTTACTTTATTTGTGCTCAGCTGTTTGCTGATTTAAGGTGTTCGCCGTCGTGCACACGTGCTGGAATTCATGGTACTGTATCAATATGCCCACTAGATTGTTTTCAGTACAAAGGCACACTAGATGTTTTTGGCAAAATCATTCGACAGGTTGGTGGGATTGTGTCTAGAATTACTGCTTATTATGTGTGATAATATACCAATCTTATCTACTGCTTGTCTATCATTCTAAGTAGTAATGTGATATTGCAGGAAGGGTTCGCAAGGTTATGGAGAGGTACAAATGCGGGATTGGCCCTCGCGGTTCCAACAGTAAGTTTTGAAACTGTTCAGATCTAGTTCACTTTCTACTTTGGTATATTATTGATATGTCATTTATGTGATTCACCATTTTGTTAATCAGGTGGGAATCTATCTACCGTGCTATGACATTTTTCGCAACTGGTTAGAGGAATTCACTGCCCGTCATGCTCCCAGCACAACTGTATATGTTCCTTTAGTTGCTGGCTCTTTGGCACGCTCATTAGCTTGTGCAACTTGCTATCCTATAGAACTTGCTAGAACTCGCATGCAGCTAGGTCGAAAGGCTTATACTGATTCTCTGTGATTTTGTTTTGGTTTCATGAATTAATTTGTTTTGTTGCATTAGAAGTTCTTTCCTATTTGTCTTTTATAGCAGAGTGATGGTGGTTATTCATTTTATTGATTATTGTTTAATGAATATTATTAGGCATTTAAAGTGATGCAAAATGGTGCAAAACCTCCTGGTGTCTTGAAAACTCTATTGAATGTTGTCTCTCAAGTCAAAACAACAAGTAATAATGCTGAAAGCAACTGTAAGTCGATGATTTGAGTCCGGCATGATTTTCTTTTTGAATGGATATCACCCTTGTTTTCTCATTGCTACTCCTGTATCACTCCAGAATAATATTTTTGCACAAGGTAAATAACTTTAATCTTCTTTTCCTTGAAGCAGTAAGAGGCTATCGTGTCCTCTGGACTGGTATGGGAGCACAACTTGCTCGTGATGTTCCCTACTCTGCAATCTGTTGGGCAACTCTTGAGCTTGTAAGAATTCACTCTCTGATTGTTTTGTCTGCATGGGTGTTACTTGAATCTAACATTTTTATCCTAAATAGATCAGGAGAAGACTTCTAAATATTGTAGGTGATGAAGCAAATGCTGTCAGTATCTTGGGGATTATTTATACAGAACAGGTGCAAGGTTATCAGGTGCTAAATTAGGTTATTCTAGGAACATGTTACTAGATTTTGTGATAAGCAGGCTTTATTTTTGGTAAATATTTGGGATCACTATAGTAGGAAGTTTGAGGAGTAGACTTGGGCGTATTGAGGAGAGTTTGAGGTTTTAGAATCAGGTGCAGTACGAGAAGATGAAATGCGTTTTCGTGTGTTATGTTTGACAGTAATGATTTGGCTAGGTTGAAAGCTTTACAATTTTCATGTTTCCTTTGGTAGATAATATATAGCTATAAGTACATAAGTTTTTGAGAAATTTTCGACGATTGAGATTATTTTGATCATGTGATTCATAGGTGGGAATTGTGGAAGGAAGTAAGTCAATAGTTGGAGAGTTGAGATCAGATATGGAATGCAAGGAGTTAATTTAGCATATTAGGACAGAAGTAAGAGTTATTTTTGTGATGAATCTCTCTTATGTACGGTTAGTGGAATTAGACAAGTGAATGATGTTAATTCGATTGATTTGCTATGTGATCTTTATGTAAAGCATATATTACATACTATTGTTTACATGAGCTAGGATTCACTAGGCTTTGTTGCTTAAGATAGTTTCTGTAACATTAGCAATTGTTCTCTGGTGATCAAGTGATAGACGTGCAAATTAGGATTATGATCAAGTTAATTGAATAAGATTTTGTTAATGGAAAGTAGACTCGGAGGTTCTAGGTTATTGTTGATGTTGTGGAGTAGATCAAAATATACGTACTTTGAGAAGTAGTTTCGGCAGATAACGTGGAGTATTAAACTTGGTATGGAGAATTGTTTTTTTGAGGAGGCATCTAATAGTCTTGGAGAAACTTTTATAGCAGAAATATGCTTGAGAGATGGGGGGCTTCCACAACTAGTCTGTAAGTACTTGGGGATTATTTATACAGACCAGGTGCAAGGTTATCAGGTGCTAAATTTGGTTATTCTAGGAACATGTTACCAGATTTTGTGATAAGCAGGCTTTATTTTTGGTAAATACTTGGGATCACAATAGTAGGAAGTTTGGGGAGTAGACTTGGGCGCATTGAGGAGAGTTTGAGGTTCTAGAATCAGGTGCAGTACGAGAAGATGAAATGCATTTTCGTGTGTTATGTTTGACAGTAATGATTTGGCTAGGGGTAGAGATTTACAATTTTCATGTTTCCTTTGGTAGGTAATATATAGCTATAAGTACATAAGTTTTTGAGATATTTTCGACGATTGAGATTATTTTGATCATGTGATTCATAGGTGGGAATTGTGGACGTAAGTAAGTCGATAGTTGGAGAGTTGAGATCAGATATGGAATGGAAGGAGTTAATTTAGCATATTAGGGCAAAAGTAAGAGTTATTTTTGTGATGAATCTCTCTTATGTACGGTTAGCGGAATTAGACAAGTGAATAGTGTTAATTCGATTGATTCGCTATATGATCTTTATGTAAAGCATAAATTACATACTATTGTTGACATGAGTTAGGATTCACTAGATTTTGTTGCTTAAGATAGTTTCTGTAAGATTAACAATTGTTCTCTGGTGATCAAGTGATAGACGTGCAAATTAGGATTATGATCAAGTTAATTGAATAAGATTTTGTTATTGGAAAGTAGACTCGGAGGTTCTAGGTCATTGTTGATGTTGTGGAGTAGATCAAAATGTACGTACTTTGAGAAGTAGTTTCGGCAGATAACGTGGAGTATTAAACTTGGTATGGAGAATTGTTTTTTTGAAGAGGCATCTAATAGTCTTGGAGAAACTTTTATAGCAGAAATATGCCTGAGAGATGGGGGGCTTCCCCAACTAGTCTGTAAGTACTTGGGGATTATTTATACAGACCAGGTGCAAGGTTATCAGGTGCTAAATTTGGTTATTTTAGGAACATGTTACCAGATTTTGTGATAAACAGACTTTATTTTTGGTAAATACTTGGGATCACTGTAGTAGGAAGTTTGAGGAGTAGACTTGGGCGTATTGAGGAGAGTTTGAGGTTCTAGAATCAGGTGCAGTATGAGAAGATGAAATGCATTTTCGTGTGTTATGTTTGACAGTAATGATTTGGCTAGGTTGAGAGATTTACAATTTTCATGTTTCCTTTGGTAGGTAATATATAGCTATAAGTACATAAGTTTTTGAGATATTTTCGACGATTGAGATTATTTTGATCATGTGATTCATAGGTGGGAATTGTGGACGTAAGTAAGTCGATAGTTGGAGAGTTGAGATCAGATATGGAATGCAAGGAGTTAATTTAGCATATTAGGACAAAAGTAAGAGTTATTTTTGTGATGAATCACTCTTATGTACGGTTAGCGGAATTAGACAAGTGAATTGTGTTAATTTGATTGATTCGCTATGTGATCTTTATGTAAAGCATAAATTACATACTATTGTTGACATGAGTTAGGATTCACCAGACTTTGTTGCTTAAGATAGTTTCTGTAAATTAGCAATTGTTCTCTGTTGATAAAGTGATAGACGTGCAAATTAGGATTATGATCAAGTTAATTGAATAAGATTTTGTTTTTGGAAAGTAGACTCGGAGGTTCTAGGTCATTGTTGATGTTGTGGAGTAGATCAAAATGTACGTATTTTGAGAAGTAGTTTCGGCAGATAACGTGGAGTATTAAACTTGGTATGAAGAATTGTTTTTTTGAAGAGGCATCTAATAGTCTTGGAGAAACTTTTATAGTTGAAATATGCCTGAGAGATGGGGGGCTTCCACAACTAATCTGTAAGTACTTGGGGATTATTTATACAGACCAGGTGCAAGGTTATCAGGTGCTAAATTAGGTTATTCTAGGAACATGTTACCAGATTTTGTGATAAGCAGGCTTTATTTTTGGTAAATACTTGGGATCACTGTAGCAGGAAGTTTGAGGAGTAGACTTGGGCGTATTGAGGAGAGTTTGAGATTTTAGAATCAGGTGCAGTACGAGTAGATGAAATGCATTTTCGTGTGTTATGTTTGACAGTAATGATTTGGCTAGGTTGAGAGATTTACAATTTTCATGTTTCCTTAGGTAGATAATATATAGCTATAAGTACATAAGTTTTTGAGATATTTTCGACGATTGAGATTATTTTGATCATGTGATTCATTGGTGGGAATTGTGGAAGGAAGTAAGTCAATAGTTGGAGAGTTGAGATCAGATATGGAATGCAAGGAGTTAATTTAGCATATTAGGACAGAAGTAAGTGTTATTTTTGTGATGAATCTCTCTTATGTACGGTTAGTGGAGTTAGACAAGTGAATGATGTTAATTTGATTGATTTGCTATGTGATCTTTATGTAAAGCGTATATTAAGAGAGTTTGAGGTTTTAGAATCAGGTGCAGTACGAGAAGATGAAATGCATTTTCGTGTGTTATGTTTGACAGTAATGATTTGGCTAGGTGGGAATTGTGGAAGGAAGTAAGTCAATAGTTGGAGAGTTGAGATCAGATATGGAATGGAAGGAGTTAATTTAGCATATTAGGACAAAAATAAGAGTTATTTTTGTGATGAATCTCTCTTATGTACGGTTAGCGGAATTAGACAAATGAATGGTGTTAATTCGATTGATTCGCTATGTGATTTTTATGTAAAACATAAATTATATACTATTGTTAACATAAGTTAGGATTCACTAGGTTTTGTTGCTTAAGATAGTTTCTGTAAGATTAGTAATTGTTCTCTGGTGATCAAGTGATAGACGTGCAAAGTAGGATTATGATCAAGTTAATTGAATAAGATTTTGTTATTGGAAAGTAGACTCGGAGGTTCTAGGTTATTGTTGATGTTGTGGAGTAGATCAAAATGTACATACTTTGAGAAGTAGTTTCGGCAGATAACGTGGAGTATTAAACTTGGTATGAAGAATTGTTTTTTTTGAAGAGGGATCTAATAGTCTTGGAGAAACTTTTATAGCAGAAATATGCCCGAGAGATGGGGGGCTTCCACAACTAGTCTATAAGTACTTGGGGATTATTTATACAGACCAGGTGCAAGGTTATCAGGTGCTAAATTAGGTTATTCTAGGAACATGTTACCAGATTTTGTGATAAGCTGGCTTTATTTTTGGTAAATACTTGGGATCACTATAGTAGGAAGTTTGAGGAGTAGACTTGGGCGTATTGAGGAGAGTTTGAGGTTTTAGAATCAGGTGCAGTACGAGAAGATGAAATGCATTTTCGTGTGTTATGTTTGACAGTAATGATTTGGCTAGGTTGAAAGATTTACAATTTTCATTTATCTTTTGGTAGATAATATATAGCTATAAGTACATAATTTTTTGAGATATTTTCGACGATTGAGATTATTTTGATCATGTGATTCATAGGTGGGAATTGTGGAAGGAAGTAAGTCAATAGTTGGAGAGTTGAGATCAGATATGGAATGTAAGGAGTTAATTTAGCATATTAGGACAGAAGTAAGTGTTATTTTTGTGATGAATCTCTCTTATGTACGGTTTGTGGAATTAGATAAGTGAATGATGTTAATTTGATTGATTTGCTATGTGATCTTTATGTAAAACATATATTACATACTATTGTTGACATGAGTTAGGATTCACCAGACTTTGTTGCTTAAGATAGTTTCTGTAAGATTAGCAATTGTTCTCTGGTGATAAAGTGATAGACGTGCAAATTAGGATTATGATCAAGTTAATTGAATAAGATTTTGTTAATGAAAGTAGACTCGGAGGTTTTAGGTCATTATTGATGTTGTGGAGTAGATCAAAATGTACGTACTTTGAGAAGTAGATTCGGCAGATAACGTGGAGTATTAAACTTTGTACGAAGTATTGTTTTTTTGAAGAGGGATCTAATAGTCTTGGAGAAACTTTTATAGCAGAAATATGCCTGAGAGACGGGGGGCTTCCACAACTAGTCTGTAAGTACTTGGGGATTATTTATACAGACCAGGTGCAAGGTTATCAGGTGCTAAATTTGGTTATTCTAGGAACATGTTACCAGATTTTGTGATAAGCATGCTTTATTTTTGGTAAATACTTGGGATCACAATAGTAGGATGTTTGAGGAGTAGACTTGGGCGTATTGAGGAGAGTTTAAGGTTCTAGAATCAGGTGCAGTACGAGAAGATGATATGCGTTTTCGTGTGTTATATTTGACAGTAATGATTTGGCTAGGGGTAGAGATTTACAATTTTCATGTTTCCTTTGATAGGTAATATATAGCTATAAGTACATAAGTTTTTGAGATATTTTCGACGATCGAGATTATTTTGATCATGTGATTCATAGGTGGGAATTGTGGAAGGAAGTAAGTCGATTGTTGGAGAGTTGAGATTAGATATGGAATGAAAGTAGTTAATTTAGCATATTAGGACAAAAGTAGGAATTATTTTTGTGATGAATCTCTCTTATGTACGGTTAGTGGAATTAGATAAATGAATGGTGTTAATTCGATTGATTCGTTATGTGATCTTTATGTAAAGCATAAATTACATACTATTGTTGACATGAGTTAGGATTCACTAGGCTTTGTAGCTTAAGATAGTTTCTGTAAGATTAGTAATTGTTCTCTGGTGATCAAGTGATAGACGTGCAAATTAGGATTATGATCAAGTTAATTGAATAAGATTTTTTTGTTGGAAAGTAGACTCGGAGGTTCTAGGTCATTGTTGATGTTGTGGAGTAGATCAAAATGTACGTACTTTAAGAAGTAGATTCGGCAGATAACGTGGAGTATTAAACTTTGTACGAAGAATTGTTTTTTTGAAGAGGGATCTAATAGTCTTGGAGAAACTTTTATAGCAGAAATATGCCTGAGAGACGGGGGGCTTCCACAACTAGTCTGTAAGTACTTGGGGATTATTTATACAGACCAGGTGCAAGGTTATCAGGTGCTAAATTTGGTTATTCTAGGAACATGTTACCAGATTTTGTGATAAGCATGCTTTATTTTTGGTAAATACTTGGGATCACAATAGTAGGATGTTTGAGGAGTAGACTTGGGCGTATTGAGGAGAGTTTAAGGTTCTAGAATCAGGTGTAGTACGAGAAGATGAAATGCGTTTTCGTGTGTTATATTTGACAGTAATGATTTGGCTAGGGGTAGAGATTTACAATTTTCATGTTTCCTTTGGTAGGTAATATATAGCTATAAGTACATAAGTTTTTGAGATATTTTCGACGATCGAGATTATTTTGATCATGTGATTCATAGGTGGGAATTGTGGAAGGAAGTAAGTCGATTGTTGGAGAGTTGAGATTAGATATGGAATGAAAGTAGTTAATTTAGCATATTAGGACAAAATTAGGAGTTATTTTTGTGATGAATCTCTCTTATGTACGGTTAGTGGAATTAGATAAATGAATGGTGTTAATTCGATTGATTCGCTATGTGATCTTTATGTAAAGCATAAATTACATACTATTGTTGACATGAGTTAGGATTCACTAGGCTTTGTAGCTTAAGATAGTTTCTGTAAGATTAGTAATTGTTCTCTGGTGATCAAGTGATAGACGTGCAAATTAGGATTATGATCAAGTTAATTGAATAAGATTTTGTTGTTGGAAAGTAGACTCGGAGGTTCTAGGTCATTGTTGATGTTGTGGAGTAGATCAAAATGTACGTACTTTGAGAAGTAGTTTCGGCAGATAACGTGGAGTATTAAACTTGGTATGAAGAATTGTTTTTTTGAAGAGGCATCTAATAGTCTTGGAGAAACTTTTATAGCAGAAATATGCCTGAGAGATGGGGGGCTTCCACAACTTGTCTATAAGTACTTGGGGATTATTTATACAGACCAGGTGCAAGGTTATCAGGTGCTAAATTAGGTTATTCTAGGAACATGTTACCAGATTTTGTGATAAGCTGGCTTTATTTTTGGTAAATACTTGGGATCAATATAGCAGGAAGTTTGAGGAGTAGACTTGGGCGTATTGAGGAGAGTTTGAGATTTTAGAATCAGGTGCATTACGAGAAGATGAAATGCATTTTCGTGTGTTATGTTTGACAATAATGATTTGGTTAGGTTGAGAGATTTACAATTTTCATGTTTCCTTAGGTAGATAATATATAGCTATAAGTACATAAGTTTTTGAGAAATTTTCGACGATTGAGATTATTTTGATCATGTGATTCATAGGTGGGAATTGTGGAAGGAAGTAAGTCAATAGTTGGAGAGTTGAGATCAGATATGGAATGCAAGGAGTTAATTTAGCATATTAGGACAGAAGTAAGAGTTATTTTTGTGATGAATCTCTCTTATGTACGGTTAGTGGAATTAGACAAGTGAATGATGTTAATTCGATTGATTTGCTATGTGATCTTTATGTAAAGCATATATTACATACTATTGTTTACATGAGCTAGGATTCACTAGGCTTTGTTGCTTAAGATAGTTTCTGTAACATTAGCAATTGTTCTCTGGTGATCAAGTGATAGACGTGCAAATTAGGATTATGATCAAGTTAATTGAATAAGATTTTGTTAATGGAAAGTAGACTCGGAGGTTCTAGGTTATTGTTGATGTTGTGGAGTAGCACAAAATATACGTACTTTGAGAAGTAGTTTCGGCAGATAACGTGGAGTATTAAACTTGGTATGGAGAATTGTTTTTTTGAAGAGGCATCTAATAGTCTTGGAGAAACTTTTATAGCAGAAATATGCCTGAGAGATGGGGGGCTTCCACAACTAGTCTGTAAGTACTTGGGGATTATTTATACAGACCAGGTGCAAGGTTATCAGGTGCTAAATTTGGTTATTCTAGGAACATGTTACAAGATTTTGTGATAAGCAGGCTTTATTTTTGGTAAATACTTGGGATCACAATAGTAGGAAGTTTGGGGAGTAGACTTGGGCGCATTGAGGAGAGTTTGAGGTTCTAGAATCAGGTGCAGTACGAGAAGATGAAATGCATTTTCGTGTGTTATGTTTGACAGTAATGATTTGGCTAGGGGTAGAGATTTACAATTTTCATGTTTCCTTTGGTAGGTAATATATAGCTATAAGTACATAAGTTTTTGAGATATTTTCGACGATTGAGATTATTTTGATCATGTGATTCATAGGTGGGAATTGTGGACGTAAGTAAGTCGATAGTTGGAGAGTTGAGATCAGATATGGAATGCAAGGAGTTAATTTAGCATATTAGGGCAAAAGTAAGAGTTATTTTTGTGATGAATCTCTCTTATGTACGGTTAGCGGAATTAGACAAGTGAATAGTGTTAATTCGATTGATTCGCTATGTGATCTTTATGTAAAGCATAAATTACATAGTATTGTTGACATGAGTTAGGATTCACTAGATTTTGTTGCTTAAGATAGTTTCTGTAAGATTAGCAATTGTTCTCTGGTGATCAAGTGATAGACGTGCAAATTAGGATTATGATCAAGTTAATTGAATAAGATTTTGTTATTGGAAAGTAGACTCGGAGGTTCTAGGTCATTGTTGATGTTGTGGAGTAGATCAAAATGTACGTACTTTGAGAAGTAGTTTCGGCAGATAACGTGGAGTATTAAACTTGGTATGGAGAATTGTTTTTTTGAAGAGGCATCTAATAGTCTTGGAGAAACTTTTATAGCAGAAATATGCCTGAGAGATGGGGGGCTTCCCCAACTAGTCTGTAAGTACTTGGGGATTATTTATACAGACCAGGTGCAAGGTTATCAGGTGCTAAATTAGGTTATTCTAGGAACATGTTACCAGATTTTGTGATAAGCTGGCTTTATTTTTGGTAAATACTTGGGATCAATATAGCAGGAAGTTTGAGGAGTAGACTTGGGCGTATTGAGGAGAGTTTGAGGTTTTAGAATCAGGTGCAGTACGAGAAGATGAAATGCATTTTCGTGTGTTATGTTTGACAGTAATGATTTGGCTAGGTTGAAAGATTTACAATTTTCATTTATCCTTTGGTAGCTAATATATAGCTATAAGTACATAATTTTTTGAGATATTTTCGACGATTGAGATTATTTTGATCATGTGATTCATAGGTGGGAATTGTGGAAGGAAGTAAGTCAATAGTTGGAGAGTTGAGATCAGATATGGAATGTAAGGAGTTAATTTAGCATATTAGGACAGAAGTAAGTGTTATTTTTGTGATGAATCTCTCTTATGTACGGTTTGTGGAATTAGATAAGTGAATGATGTTAATTTGATTGATTTGCTATGTGATCTTTATGTAAAACATATATTACATACTATTGTTGACATGAGTTAGGATTCACCAGACTTTGTTGCTTAAGATAGTTTCTGTAAGATTAGCAATTGTTCTCTGGTGATAAAGTGATAGACGTGCAAATTAGGATTATGATCAAGTTAATTGAAAAAGATTTTGTTAATGGAAAGTAGACTCGGAGGTTTTAGGTCATTATTGATGTTGTGGAGTAGATCAAAATGAACGTACTTTGAGAAGTAGATTCGGCAGATAACGTGGAGTATTAAACTTTGTACGGAGAATTGTTTTTTTGAAGAGGGATCTAATAGTCTTGGAGAAACTTTTATAGTAGAAATATGCCTGAGAGACGGGGGGCTTCCACAACTAGTCTGTAAGTACTTGGGGATTATTTATACAGACCAGGTGCAAGGTTATCAGGTGCTAAATTTGGTTATTCTAGGAACATGTTACCAGATTTTGTGATAAGCATGCTTTATTTTTGGTAAATACTTGGGATCACAATAGTAGGATGTTTGAGGAGTAGACTTGGGCGTATTGAGGAGAGTTTAAGGTTCTAGAATCAGGTGCAGTACGAGAAGATGAAATGCGTTTTCGTGTGTTATATTTGACAGTAATGATTTGGCTAGGGGTAGAGATTTACAATTTTCATGTTTCCTTTGGTAGGTAATATATAGCTATAAGTACATAAGTTTTTGAGATATTTTCGACGATCGAGATTATTTTGATCATGTGATTCATAGGTGGGAATTGTGGAAGGAAGTAAGTCGATTGTTGGAGAGTTGAGATTAGATATGGAATGAAAGTAGTTAATTTAGCATATTAGGACAAAAGTAGGAGTTATTTTTGTGATGAATCTCTCTTATGTACGGTTAGTGGAATTAGACAAATGAATGGTGTTAATTCGATTGATTCGCTATGTGATCTTTATGTAAAGCATAAATTACATACTATTGTTGACATGAGTTAGGATTCACTAGGCTCTGTTGCTTAAGATAGTTTCTGTAAGATTAGTAATTGTTCTCTGGTGATCAAGTGATAGACGTGCAAATTAGGATTATGATCAAGTTAATTGAATAAGATTTTGTTGTTGGAAAGTAGACTCGGAGGTTCTAGGTCATTGTTGATGTTGTGGAGTAGATCAAAATGTACGTACTTTGAGAAGTAGTTTCGGCAGATAACGTGGAGTATTAAACTTGGTATGAAGAATTGTTTTTTTGAAGAGGCATCTAATAGTCTTGGAGAAACTTTTATAGCAGAAATATGCCTGAGAGATGGGGGGCTTCCACAACTTGTCTATAAGTACTTGGGGATTATTTATACAGACCAGGTGCAAGTTTATCAGGTGCTAAATTAGGTTATTCTAGGAACATGTTACCAGATTTTGTGATAAGCTGGCTTTATTTTTGGTAAATACTTGGGATCAATATAGCAGGAAGTTTGAGGAGTAGACTTGGGCGTATTGAGGAGAGTTTGAGATTTTAGAATCAGGTGCAGTACGAGAAGATGAAATGCATTTTCGTGTGTTATGTTTGACAATAATGATTTGGTTAGGTTGAGAGATTTACAATTTTCATGTTTCCTTAGGTAGATAATATATAGCTATAAGTACTTAAGTTTTTGAGAAATTTTCGACGATTGAGATTATTTTGATCATGTGATTCATAGGTGGGAATTGTGGAAGGATGTAAGTCAATAGTTGGAGAGTTGAGATCAGATATGGAATGCAAGGAGTTAATTTAGCATATTAGGACAGAAGTAAGAGTTATTTTTGTGATGAATCTCTCTTATGTACGGTTAGTGGAATTAGACAAGTGAATGATGTTAATTCGATTGATTTGCTATGTGATCTTTATGTAAAGCATATATTACATACTATTGTTTACATGATCTAGGATTCACTAGGCTTTGTTGCTTAAGATAGTTTCTGTAACATTAGCAATTGTTCTCTGGTGATCAAGTGATAGACGTGCAAATTAGGATTATGATCAAGTTAATTGAATAAGATTTTGTTAATGGAAAGTAGACTCGGAGGTTCTAGGTTATTGTTGATGTTGTGGAGTAGATCAAAATATACGTACTTTGAGAAGTAGTTTCGGCAGATAACGTGGAGTATTAAACTTGGTATGGAGAATTGTTTTTTTTAGAGGTATCTAATAGTCTTAGAGAAACTTTTATAGCAGAAATATGCCTGAGAGATGGGGGGCTTCCACAACTAGTCTGTAAGTACTTGGGGATTATTTATACAGACCAGGTGCAAGGTTATCAGGTGCTAAATTTGGTTATTCTAGGAACATGTTACCAGATTTTGTGATAAGCAGGCTTTATTTTTGGTAAATACTTGGGATCAAAATAGTAGGAAGTTTGGGGAGTAGACTTGGGCGCATTGAGGAGAGTTTGAGGTTCTAGAATCAGGTGCAGTACGAGAAGATGAAATGCATTTTCGTGTGTTATGTTTGACAGTAATGATTTGCCTAGGGGTAGAGATTTACAATTTTCATGTTTCCTTTGGTAGGTAATATATAGCTATAAGTACATAAGTTTTTGAGATATTTTCGACGATTGAGATTATTTTGATCATGTGATTCATAGGTGAGAATTGTGGACGTAAGTAAGTCGATAGTTGGAGAGTTGAGATCAGATATAGAATGGAAGGAGTTAATTTAGCATATTAGGGCAAAAGTAAGAGTTATTTTTGTGATGAATCTCTCTTATGTACGGTTAGCGGAATTAGACAAGTGAATAGTGTTAATTCGATTGATTCGCTATGTGATCTTTATGTAAAGCATAAATTACATACTATTGTTGACATGAGTTAGGATTCACTAGATTTTGTTGCTTAAGATAGTTTCTGTAAGATTAGCAATTGTTCTCTGGTGATCAAGTGATAGACGTGCAAATTAGGATTATGATCAAGTTAATTGAATAAGATTTTGTTATTGGAAAGTAGACTCGGAGGTTCTAGGTCATTGTTGATGTTGTGGAGTAGATCAAAATGTACGTACTTTGAGAAGTAGTTTCGGCAGATAACGTGGAGTATTAAACTTGGTATGGAGAATTGTTTTTTTGAAGAGGCATCTAATAGTCTTGGAGAAACTTTTATAGCAGAAATATGCCTGAGAGATGGGGGGCTTCCCCAACTAGTCTGTAAGTACTTGGGGATTATTTATACAGACCAGGTGCAAGGTTATCAGGTGCTAAATTTGGTTATTCTAGGAACATGTTACCAGATTTTGTGATAAGCATGCTTTATTTTTGGTAAATACTTGGGATCACAATAGTAGGAAGTTTGGGGAGTAGACTTGGGCGCATTGAGGAGAGTTTGAGGTTCTAGAATCAGGTGCAGTACGAGAAGATGAAATGCATTTTCGTGTGTTATGTTTGACAGTAATGATTTGGCTAGGGGTAGAGATTTACAATTTTCATGTTTCCTTTGGTAGGTAATATATAGCTATAAGTACATAAGTTTTTGAGATATTTTCGACGATTGAGATTATTTTGATCATGTGATTCATAGGTGGGAATTGTGGAAGGAAGTAAGTCAATAGTTGGTGAGTTGAGATCAGATATGGAATGCAAGGAGTTAATTTAGCATATTAGGACAGAAGTAAGAGTTATTTTTGTGATGAATCACTCTTATGTACGGTTAGTGGAATTAGACAAGTGAATGATGTTAATTCGATTGATTTGCTATGTGATCTTTATGTAAAGCATATATTACATACTATTGTTTACATGAGCAAGGATTCACTAGGCTTTGTTGCTTAAGATAGTTTCTGTAACATTAGCAATTGTTCTCTGGTGATCAAGTGATAGACGTGCAAATTAGGATTATGATCAAGTTAATTGAATAAGATTTTGTTAATGGAAAGTAGACTCGGAGGTTCTAGGTTATTGTTGATGTTGTGGAGTAGATCAAAATATACGTACTTTGAGAAGTAGTTTCGGCAGATAACGTGGAGTATTAAACTTGGTATGAAGAATTGTTTTTTTGAAGAGGCATCTAATAGTCTTGGAGAAACTTTTATAGCAGAAATATGCCTGAGAGATGGGGGGCTTCCACAACTAGTCTGTAAGTACTTGGGGATTATTTATACAGACCAGGTGCAAGGTTATCAGGTGCTAAATTTGGTTATTCTAGGAACATGTTACAAGATTTTGTGATAAGCAGGCTTTATTTTTGGTAAATACTTGGGATCACAATAGTAGGAAGTTTGGGGAGTAGACTTGGGCGCATTGAGGAGAGTTTGAGGTTCTAGAATCAGGTGCAGTACGAGAAGATGAAATGCATTTTCGTGTGTTATGTTTGACAGTAATGATTTGGCTAGGGGTAGAGATTTACAATTTTCATGTTTCCTTTGGTAGGTAATATATAGCTATAAGTACATAAGTTTTTGAGATATTTTCGACGATTGAGATTATTTTGATCATGTGATTCATAAGTGGGAATTGTGGACGTAAGTAAGTCGATTGTTGGAGAGTTGAGATCAGATATGGAATGCAAGGAGTTAATTTAGCATATTAGGGCAAAAGTAAGAGTTATTTTTGTGATGAATCTCTCTTATGTACGGTTAGCGGAATTAGACAAGTGAATAGTGTTAATTCGATTGATTCGCTATGTGATCTTTATGTAAAGCATAAATTACATACTATTGTTGACATGAGTTATGATTTACTAGATTTTGTTGCTTAAGATAGTTTCTGTAAGATTAGCAATTGTTCTCTGGTGATCAAGTGATAGACGTGCAAATTAGGATTATGATAAAGTTAATTGAATAAGATTTTGTTATTGGAAAGTAGACTAGGAGGTTCTAGGTCATTGTTGATGTTGTGGAGTAGATCAAAATGTACGTACTTTGAGAAGTAGTTTCGGCAGATAACGTGGAGTATTAAACTTGGTATGGAGAATTGTTTTTTTGAAGAGGCATCTAATAGTCTTGGAGAAACTTTTATAGCAGAAATATGCCTGAGAGATGGGGGGCTTCCCCAACTAGTCTGTAAGTACTTGGGGATTATTTATACAGACCAGGTGCAAGGTTATCAGGTGCTAAATTTGGTTATTCTAGGAACATGTTACCAGATTTTGTGATAAGCAGACTTTATTTTTGGTAAATACTTGGGATCACTGTAGTAGGAAGTTTGAGGAGTAGACTTGGGCGTATTGAGGAGAGTTTGAGGTTCTAGAATAAGGTGCAGTATGAGAAGATGAAATGCATTTTCGTGTGTTATGTTTGACAGTAATGATTTGGCTAGGTTGAGAGATTTACAATTTTCATGTTTCATTAGGTAGATAATATATAGCTATAAGTACATAAGTTTTTGAGAAATTTTCGACGATTGAGATTATTTTGATCATGTGATTCATAGGTGGGAATTGTGGAAGGAAGTAAGTCAATAGTTGGTGAGTTGAGATCAGATATGGAATGCAAGGAGTTAATTTAGCATATTAGGACAGAAGTAAGAGTTATTTTTGTGATGAATCACTCTTATGTACGGTTAGTGGAATTAGACAAGTGAATGATGTTAATTCGATTGATTTGCTATGTGATCTTTATGTAAAGCATATATTACATACTATTGTTTACATGAGCTAGGATTCACTAGGCTTTGTTGCTTAAGATAGTTTCTGTAACATTAGCAATTGTTCTCTGGTGATCAAGTGATAGACGTGCAAATTAGGATTATGATCAAGTTAATTGAATAAGATTTTGTTAATGGAAAGTAGACTCGGAGGTTCTAGGTTATTGTTGATGTTGTGGAGTAGATCAAAATATACGTACTTTGAGAAGTAGTTTCGGCAGATAACGTGGAGTATTAAACTTGGTATGAAGAATTGTTTTTTTGAAGAGGCATCTAATAGTCTTGGAGAAACTTTTATAGCAGAAATATGCCTGAGAGATGGGGGGCTTCCACAACTAGTCTGTAAGTACTTGGGGATTATTTATACAGACCAGGTGCAAGGTTATCAGGTGCTAAATTTGGTTATTCTAGGAACATGTTACAAGATTTTGTGATAAGCAGGCTTTATTTTTGGTAAATACTTGGGATCACAATAGTAGGAAGTTTGGGGAGTAGACTTGGGCGCATTGAGGAGAGTTTGAGGTTCTAGAATCAGGTGCAGTACGAGAAGATGAAATGCATTTTCGTGTGTTATGTTTGACAGTAATGATTTGGCTAGGGGTAGAGATTTACAATTTTCATGTTTCCTTTGGTAGGTAATATATAGCTATAAGTACATAAGTTTTTGAGATATTTTCGACGATTGAGATTATTTTGATCATGTGATTCATAAGTGGGAATTGTGGACGTAAGTAAGTCGATTGTTGGAGAGTTGAGATCAGATATGGAATGCAAGGAGTTAATTTAGCATATTAGGGCAAAAGTAAGAGTTATTTTTGTGATGAATCTCTCTTATGTACGGTTAGCGGAATTAGACAAGTGAATAGTGTTAATTCGATTGATTCGCTATGTGATCTTTATGTAAAGCATAAATCACATACTATTGTTGACATGAGTTATGATTCACTAGATTTTGTTGCTTAAGATAGTTTCTGTAAGATTAGCAACTGTTCTCTGGTGATCAACTGATAGACGTGCAAATTAGGATTATGATAAAGTTAATTGAATAAGATTTTGTTATTGGAAAGTAGACTAGGAGGTTCTAGGTCATTGTTGATGTTGTGGAGTAGATCAAAATGTACGTACTTTGAGAAGTAGTTTCGGCAGATAACGTGGAGTATTAAACTTGGTATGGAGAATTGTTTTTTTGAAGAGGCATCTAATAGTCTTGGAGAAACTTTTATAGCAGAAATATGCCTGAGAGATGGGGGGCTTCCCCAACTAGTCTGTAAGTACTTGGGGATTATTTATACAGACCAGGTGCAAGGTTATCAGGTGCTAAATTTGGTTATTCTAGGAACATGTTACCAGATTTTGTGATAAGCAGACTTTATTTTTGGTAAATACTTGGGATCACTGTAGTAGGAAGTTTGAGTAGACTTGGGCGTATTGAGGAGAGTTTGAGGTTCTAGAATCAGGTGCAGTATGTGAAGATGAAATGCATTTTCGTGTGTTATGTTTGACAGTAATGATTTGGCTAGGTTGAGAGAATTACAATTTTCATGTTTCCTTTGGTAGATAATATATAGCTATAAGTACATAAGTTTTTGAGAAATTTTCGACGATTGAGATTATTTTGATCATGTGATTCATAGGTGGGAATTGTGGAAGGAAGTAAGTCAATAGTTGGAGAGTTGAGATCAGATATGGAATGCAAGGAGTTAACTTAGCATATTAGGACAGAAGTAAGTGTTATTTTTGTGATGAATCTCTCTTATGTACGGTTTGTGGAATTAGATAAGTGAATGATGTTAATTTGATTGATTTGCTATGTGATCTTTATGTAAAGCATATATTACATACTATTGTTGACATGAGTTAGGATTCACCAGACTTTGTTGCTTAAGATAGTTTCTGTAAGATTAGCAATTGTTCTCTGGTGATAAAGTGATAGACGTGCAAATTAGGATTATGATCAAGTTAATTGAATAAGATTTTGTTAATGGAAAGTAGACTCGGAGGTTTTAGGTCATTGTTGATGTTGTGGAGTAGATCAAAATGTACGTACTTTGAGAAGTAGATTCGGCAGATAACGTGGAGTATTAAACTTTGTACGGAGAATTGTTTTTTTGAAGAGGGATCTAATAGTCTTGGAGAAACTTTTATAGCAGAAATATGCCCGAGAGACGGGGGGCTTCCACAACTAGTCTGTAAGTACTTGGGGATCATTTATACAGACCAGGTGCAAGGTTATCAGGTGCTAAATTTGGTTATTCTAGGAACATGTTACCAGATTTTGTGATAAGCATGCTTTATTTTTGGTAAATACTTGGGATCACAATAGTAGGAAGTTTGGGGAGTAGACTTGGGCGCATTGAGGAGAGTTTGAGGTTCTAGAATCAGGTGCAGTACGAGAAGATGAAATGCATTTTCGTGTGTTATGTTTGACAGTAATGATTTGGCTAGGGGTAGAGATTTACAATTTTCATGTTTCCTTTGGTAGGTAATATATAGCTATAAGTACATAAGTTTTTGAGATATTTTCGACGATTGAGATTATTTTGATCATGTGATTCATAGGTGGGAATTGTGGACGTAAGTAAGTCGATAGTTGGAGAGTTGAGATCAGATATGGAATGCAAGGAGTTAATTTAGCATATTAGGGCAAAAGTAAGAGTTATTTTTGTGATGAATCTCTCTTATGTACGGTTAGCGGAATTAGACAAGTGAATAGTGTTAATTCGATTGATTCGCTATGTGATCTTTATGTAAAGCATAAATCACATACTATTGTTGACATGAGTTAGGATTCACTAGATTTTGTTGCTTAAGATAGTTTCTGTAAGATTAGCAATTGTTCTCTGGTGATCAAGTGATAGACGTGCAAATTAGGATTATGATCAAGTTAATTGAATAAGATTTTGTTTTTGGAAAGTAGACTCGGAGGTTCGAGGTCATTGTTGATGTTGTGGAGTAGATCAAAATGTACGTACTTTGAGAAGTAGTTTCGGCAGATAACGTGGAGTATTAAACTTGGTATGAAGAATTGTTTTTTTGAAGAGGCATCTAATAGTCTTGGAGAAACTTTTATAGCAGAAATATGCCTGAGAGATGGGGGGCTTCCACAACTAGTCTGTAAGTACTTGGGGATTATTTATACAGACCAGGTGCAAGGTTATCAGGTGCTAAATTAGGTTATTCTAGGAACATGTTACAGATTTTGTGATAAGCGGGCTTTATTTTTGGTAAATACTTGGGATCACTATAGTAGGAAGTTTGAGGAGTAGACTTGGGCGTATTGAGGAGAGTTTGAGGTTTTAGAATCAGGTGCAGTACGAGAAGATGAAATGCATTTTCGTGTGTTATGTTTGACAGTAATGATTTGGCTAGGTTGAGAGATTTACAATTTTCATTTATCCTTTGGTAGATAATATATAGCTATAAGTACATAAGTTTTTGAGAAATTTTCGACGATTGAGATTATTTTGATCATGTGATTCATAGGTGGGAATTGTGGAAGGAAGTAAGTCAATAGTTGGAGAGTTGAGATCAGATATGGAATGCAAGGAGTTAACTTAGCATATTAGGACAGAAGTAAGTGTTATTTTTGTGATGAATCTCTCTTATGTACGGTTTGTGGAATTAGATAAGTGAATGATGTTAATTTGATTGATTTGCTATGTGATCTTTATGTAAAGCATATATTACATACTATTGTTGACATGAGTTAGGATTCACCAGACTTTGTTGCTTAAGATAGTTTCTGTAAGATTAGCAATTGTTCTCTGGTGATAAAGTGATAGACGTGCAAATTAGGATTATGATCAAGTTAATTGAATAAGATTTTGTTAATGGAAAGTAGACTCGGAGGTTTTAGGTCATTGTTGATGTTGTGGAGTAGATCAAAATGTACGTACTTTGAGAAGTAGATTCGGCAGATAACGTGGAGTATTAAACTTTGTACGGAGAATTGTTTTTTTGAAGAGGGATCTAATAGTCTTGGAGAAACTTTTATAGCAGAAATATGCCCGAGAGACGGGGGGCTTCCACAACTAGTCTGTAAGTACTTGGGGATCATTTATACAGACCAGGTGCAAGGTTATCAGGTGCTAAATTTGGTTATTCTAGGAACATGTTACCAGATTTTGTGATAAGCATGCTTTATTTTTGGTAAATACTTGGGATCACAATAGTAGGAAGTTTGGGGAGTAGACTTGGGCGCATTGAGGAGAGTTTGAGGTTCTAGAATCAGGTGCAGTACGAGAAGATGAAATGCATTTTCGTGTGTTATGTTTGACAGTAATGATTTGGCTAGGGGTAGAGATTTACAATTTTCATGTTTCCTTTGGTAGGTAATATATAGCTATAAGTACATAAGTTTTTGAGATATTTTCGACGATTGAGATTATTTTGATCATGTGATTCATAGGTGGGAATTGTGGACGTAAGTAAGTCGATAGTTGGAGAGTTGAGATCAGATATGGAATGCAAGGAGTTAATTTAGCATATTAGGGCAAAAGTAAGAGTTATTTTTGTGATGAATCTCTCTTATGTACGGTTAGCGGAATTAGACAAGTGAATAGTGTTAATTCGATTGATTCGCTATGTGATCTTTATGTAAAGCATAAATCACATACTATTGTTGACATGAGTTAGGATTCACTAGATTTTGTTGCTTAAGATAGTTTCTGTAAGATTAGCAATTGTTCTCTGGTGATCAAGTGATAGACGTGCAAATTAGGATTATGATCAAGTTAATTGAATAAGATTTTGTTTTTGAAAAGTAGACTCGGAGGTTCGAGGTCATTGTTGATGTTATGGAGTAGATCAAAATGTACGTACTTTGAGAAGTAGTTTCGGCAGATAACGTGGAGTATTAAACTTGGTATGAAGAATTGTTTTTTTGAAGAGGCATCTAATAGTCTTGGAGAAACTTTTATAGCAGAAATATGCCTGAGAGATGGGGGGCTTCCACAACTAGTCTGTAAGTACTTGGGGATTATTTATACAGACCAGGTGCAAGGTTATCAGGTGCTAAATTAGGTTATTCTAGGAACATGTTACAGATTTTGTGATAAGCGGGCTTTATTTTTGGTAAATACTTGGGATCACTATAGTAGGAAGTTTGAGGAGTAGACTTGGGCGTATTGAGGAGAGTTTGAGGTTTTAGAATCAGGTGCAGTACGAGAAGATGAAATGCATTTTCGTGTGTTATGTTTGACAGTAATGATTTGGCTAGGTTGAGAGATTTACAATTTTCATTTATCCTTTGGTAGATAATATATAGCTATAAGTACATAAGTTTTTGAGAAATTTTCGACGATTGAGATTATTTTGATCATGTGATTCATAGGTGGGAATTGTGGAAGGAAGTAAGTCAATAGTTGGAGAGTTGAGATCAGATATGGAATGCAAGGAGTTAACTTAGATATTAGGACAGAAGTAAGTGTTATTTTTGTGATGAATCTCTCTTATGTACGGTTTGTGGAATTAGATAAGTGAATGATGTTAATTTGATTGATTTGCTATGTGATCTTTATGTAAAGCATATATTACATACTATTGTTGACATGAGTTAGGATTCACCAGACTTTGTTGCTTAAGATAGTTTCTGTAAGATTAGCAATTGTTCTCTGGTGATAAAGTGATAGACGTGCAAATTAGGATTATGATCAAGTTAATTGAATAAGATTTTGTTAATGGAAAGTAGACTCGGAGGTTTTAGGTAATTGTTGATGTTGTGGAGTAGATCAAAATGTACGTACTTTGAGAAGTAGATTCGGCAGATAACGTGGAGTATTAAACTTTGTACGGAGAATTGTTTTTTTAAAGAGGGATCTAATAGTCTTGGAGAAACTTTTATAGCAGAAATATGCCCGAGAGACGGGGGGCTTCCACAACTAGTCTGTAAGTACTTGGGGATTATTTATACTGACCAGGTGCAAGGTTATCAGGTGCTAAATTTGGTTATTCTAGGAACATGTTACCAGATTTTGTGATAAGCATGCTTTATTTTTGGTAAATACTTGGGATCACAATAGTAGGAAGTTTGGGTAGTAGACTTGGGCGCGTTGAGGAGAGTTTGAGGTTCTAGAAATCAGGTGCAGTACGAGAAGATGAAATGCATTTTCGTGTGTTATGTTTGACAGTAATGATTTGGCTAGGGGTAGAGATTTACAATTTTCATGTTTCCTTTGGTAGGTAATATATAGCTATAAGTACATAAGTTTTTGAGATATTTTCGACGATTGAGATTATTTTGATCATGTGATTCATAGGTGGGAATTGTGGACGTAAGTAAGTCGATAGTTGGAGAGTTGAGATCAGATATGGAATGCAAGGAGTTAATTTAGCATATTAGGGCAAAAGTAAGAGTTATTTTTGTGATGAATCTGTCTTATGTACGGTTAGCGGAATTAGACAAGTGAATAGTGTTAATTCGATTGATTCGCTATGTGATCTTTATGTAAAGCATAAATTACATACTATTGTTTACATGAGTTAAGATTCACTAGATTTTGTTGCTTAAGATAGTTTCTGTAAGATTAGCAATTGTTCTCTGGTGATCAAGTGATAGACGTGCAAATTAGGATTATGATCAAGTTAATTGAATAAGATTTTGTTTTTGGAAAGTAGACTCGGAGGTTCGAGGTCATTGTTGATGTTGTGGAGTAGATCAAAATGTACGTACTTTGAGAAGTAGTTTCGGCAGATAACGTGGAGTATTAAACTTGGTATGAAGAATTGTTTTTTTGAAGAGGCATCTAATAGTCTTGGAGAAACTTTTATAGCAGAAATATGCCTGAGAGATGGGGGGCTTCCACAACTAGTCTGTAAGTACTTGGGGATTATTTATACAGACCAGGTGCAAGGTTATCAGGTGCTAAATTAGGTTATTCTAGGAACATGTTACCAGATTTTGTGATAAGCTGGCTTTATTTTTGGTAAATACTTGGGATCAATATAGCAGGAAGTTTGAGGAGTAGACTTTGGCGTATTGAGGAGAGTTTGAGATTTTAGAATCTGGTGCAGTACGAGAAGATGAAATGCATTTTCGTGTGTTATGTTTGACAATAATGATTTGGTTAGGTTGAGAGATTTACAATTTTCATGTTTCCTTAGGTAGATAATATATAGCTATAAGTACATAAGTTTTTGAGATATTTTCGACGATTGAGATTATTTTGATCATGTGATTCATAGGTGGGAATTGTGGAAGGAAGTAAGTCAATAGTTGGAGAGTTGAGATCAGATATGGAATGCAAGGAGTTAATTTAGCATATTACGACAGAAGTAAGTGTTATTTTTGTGATGAATCTCTCTTATGTACGGTTAGTGGAATTAGACAAGTGAATGATGTTAATTTAATTGATTTGCTATGTGATCTTTATGTAAAGCATATATTACATACTATTGTTTACATGAGCTAGGATTCACTAGGCTTTGTTGTTTAAGATAGTTTCTGTAACATTTGCAATTGTTCTCTGGTGATCAAGTGATAGACGTGCAAATTAGGATTATGATTAAGTTAATTGAATAATATTTTGTTAATAGAAAGTAGACTCGGAGGTTTTAGGTCATTGTTGATGTTGTGGAGTAGATCAAAATGTACGTACTTTGAGAAGTAGTTTCGGCAGATAACGTGGAGTATTAAACTTTGTATGGAGAATTGTTTTTTTGAAGAGGCATCTAATAGTCTTGGAGAAACTTTTATAGCAGAAATATGCCCGAGAGATGGGGGGCTTCCACAACTACTTTGTAAGTACTTGGGGATTATTTATACAGACCAGGTGCAAGGTTATCATTTGCTAAATTTGGTTATTCTAGGAACATGTTACCAGATTTTGTGATAAGCTGGCTTTATTTTTGGTAAATACTTGGGATCAATATAGCTGGAAGTTTGAGGAGTAGACTTGGGCGTATTGAGGAAAGTTTGAGATTTTAGAATCAGTTACAGTACGAGAAGATGAAATGCATTTTCGTGTGTTATGTTTGACAATAATGATTTGGTTAGGTTGAGAGATTTACAATTTTCATGTTTCCTTAGGTAGATAATATATAGCTATAAGTACATAAGTTTTTGAGATATTTTCGACGATTGAGATTATTTTGATCATGTGATTCATAGGTGGGAATTGTGGAAGGAAGTAAGTCAATAGTTGGAGAGTTGAGATCAGATATGGAATGCAAATAGTTAATTTAGCATATTAGGACAGAAGTAAGTGTTATTTTTGTGATGAATCTCTCTTATGTACGGTTAGTGGAATTAGACAAGTGAATGATGTTAATTTGATTGATTTGCTATGTGATCTTTATGTAAAGCATATATTACATACTATTGTTTACATGAGCTAGGATTCACTAGGCTTTGTTGTTTAAGATAGTTTCTGTAAGATTAGCAATTGTTCTCTGGTGATTAAGTGATAGACGTGCAAATTAGGATTATGATCAAGTTAATTGAATAAGATTTTATTATTGGAAAGTAGACTCGGAGGTTTTAGGTCATTGTTGATGTTGTGGAGTAGATCAAAATGTACGTACTTTGAGAAGTAGTTTCGGCAGATAACGTGGAGTATTAAACTTGGTATGAAGAATTGTTTTTTTGAAAAGGCATCTAATAGTCTTGGAGAAACTTTTATAGCAGAAATATGCCTTAGAGATGGGGGGCCTCCACAACTAGTCTGTAAGTACTTGGGGATTATTTATACAGACCAGGTGCAAGGTTATCAGGTGCCAAATTTGGTTATTCTAGGAACATGTTACCAGATTTTGTGATAAGCATGCTTTATTTTTGGTAAATACTTGGGATCACAATAGTAGGAAGTTTGGGTAGTAGACTTGGGCGCGTTGAGGAGAGTTTGAGGTTCTAGAAATCAGGTGCAGTACGAGAAGATGAAATGCATTTTCGTGTGTTATGTTTGACAGTAATGATTTGGCTAGGGGTAGAGATTTACAATTTTCATGTTTCCTTTGGTAGGTAATATATAGCTATAAGTACATAAGTTTTTGAGATATTTTCGACGATTGAGATTATTTTGATCATGTGATTCATAGGTGGGTATTGTGGACGTAAGTAAGTCGATAGTTGGAGAGTTGAGATCAGATATGGAATGCAAGGAGTTAATTTAGCATATTAGGACAAAAGTAAGAGTTATTTTTGTGATGAATCACTCTTATGTACGGTTAGCGGAATTAGACAAGTGAATTGTGTTAATTCGATTGATTCGCTATGTGATCTTTATGTAAAGCATAAATTACATACTATTGTTGACATGAGTTAGGATTGACCAGACTTTGTTGCTTAAGATAGTTTCTGTAAGATTAGCAATTGTTCTTTGTTGATAAAGTGATAGACGTGCAAATTAGGATTATGATCAAGTTAATTGAATAAGATTTTGTTTTTGGAAAGTAGACTCGGAGGTTCTAGGTCATTGTTGATGTTGTGGAGTAGATCAAAATGTACGTACTTTGAGAAGTAGTTTCGGCAGATAACGTGGAGTATTAAACTTGGTATGGAGAATTGTTTTTTTGAAGAGGCATCTAATAGTCTTGGAGAAACTTTTATAGCAGAAATATGCCTGAGAGATGGGGGGCTTCCCCAACTAGTCTGTAAGTACTTGGGGATTATTTATACAGACCAGGTGCAAGGTTATCAGGTGCTAAATTAGGTTATTCTTGGAACATGTTACCAGATTTTGTGATAAGCAGGCTTTATTTTTGGTAAATACTTGGGATCACTATAGTAGGAAGTTTGAGGAGTAGACTTGGGCGAATTGAGGAGAGTTTGAGGTTTTAGAATCAGGTGCAGTACGAGAAGATGAAATGCATTTTCGTGTGTTATGTTTGACAGTAATGATTTGGCTAGGTTGAGAGATTTACAATTTTCATTTATCCTTTGGTAGATAATATATAGCTATAAGTACATAAGTTTTTGAGAAATTTTCGACGATTGAGATTATTTTGATCATGTGATTCATAGGTGGGAATTGTGGAAGGAAGTAAGTCAATAGTTGGAGAGTTGAGATCAGATATGGAATGCAAGGAGTTAATTTAGCATATTAGGACAGAAGTAAGTGTTATTTTTGTGATGAATCTCTCTTATGTACGGTTTGTGGAATTAGATAAGTGAATGATGTTAATTTGATTGATTTGCTATGTGATCTTTATGTAAAGCATATATTACATACTATTGTTGACATGAGTTAGGATTCACCAGACTTTGTTGCTTAAGATAGTTTCTGTAAGATTAGGAATTGTTCTCTGGTGATAAAGTGATAGACGTGCAAATTAGGATTATGATCAAGTTAATTGAATAAGATTTTGTTAATGGAGTGTAGACTCGGAGGTTTTAGGTCATTGTTGATGTTGTGGAGTAGATCAAAATGTACGTACTTTGAGAAGTAGATTCGGCAGATAACGTGGAGTATTAAACTTTGTACGGAGAATTGTTTTTTTGAAGAGGGATCTAATAGTCTTGGAGAAACTTTTATAGCAGAAATATGCCCGAGAGACGGGGGGCTTCCACAACTAGTCTGTAAGTACTTGGGGATTATTTATACAGACCAGGTGCAAGGTTATCAGGTGCTAAATTTGGTTATTCTAGGAACATGTTACCAGATTTTGTGATAAGCATGCTTTATTTTCGGTAAATTCTTGGGATCACAATAGTAGGATGTTTGAGGAGTAGACTTGGGCGTATTGAGGAGAGTTTGAGGTTCTAGAATCAGGTGCAGTACGAGAAGATGAAATGCGTTTTCGTGTGTTATGTTTGACAGTAATGATTTGGCTAGGGGTAGAGATTTACAATTTTCATGTTTCCTTTGGTAGGTAATATATAGCTATAAGTACATAAGTTTTTGAGATATTTTCGACGATCGAGATTATTTTGATCATGTGATTCATAGGTGGGAATTGTGGAAGGAAGTAAGTCGATTGTTGGAGAGTTGAGATCAGATATGGAATGAAAGTAGTTAATTTAGCATATTAGGACAAAAGTAGGAGTTATTTTTGTGATGAATCTCTCTTATGTACGGTTAGTGGAATTAGACAAATGAATGCTGTTAATTCGATTGATTCGCTATGTGATCTTTATGTAAAGCATAAATTACATACTATTGTTGACATGAGTTAGGATTCACTAGGCTTTGTTGCTTAAGATAGTTTCTGTAAGATTAGTAATTGTTCTCTGGTGATCAAGTGATAGACGTGTAAATTTGGATTATGATCAAGTTTATTGAATAAGATTTTGTTAATGGAAAGTAGACTCGGAGGTTCTAGGTCATTGTTGATGTTGTGGAGTAGATCAAAATGTACGTACTTTGAGAAGTAGTTTCGGCAGATAACGTGGAGTATTAAACTTGGTATGAAGAATTGTTTTTTTGAAGAGGCATCTAATAGTCTTGGAGAAACTTTTATAGCAGAAATATGCCTGAGAGATGGGGGGCTTCCACAACTTGTCTATAAGTACTTGGGGATTATTTATACAGACCAGGTGCAAGGTTATCAGGTGCTAAATTTGGTTATTCTAGGAACATGTTACCAGATTTTGTGATAAGCAGGCTTTATTTTTGGAAAATACTTGGGATCACTATAGTAGGAAGTTTGAGGAGTAGACTTGGGCGTATTGAGGAGAGTTTGAGGTTCTAGAATCAGGTGCAGTACGAGAAGATGAAATGTATTTTCATGTGTTATGTGTGACAGTAATGATTTGGCTAGGTTGAGAGATTTACAGTTTTCATGTTTTGCTTTGGAGCTAATATATAGCTATAAGTACATATGTTTTTGAGATATTTTCGACGATTGAGATTATTTTGATCATGTGATTCATTGGTGGGAATTGTGGAAGGAAGTAAGTTAATAGTTGGAGAGTTGAGATCAGATATGGAATGCAATGAGTTAATTTAGCATATTAGGACAAAAGTAAGAGTTATTTTCGTGATGAATCTCTCTTATGTACGGTTAGTGGAATTAGACAAGTGAATGGTGTTAATTCGATTGATTTGCTATGTGATCTTTATGTAATGCATAAATTACATACTATTGTTTTTATGAGTTAGGATTCACTAGGCTTTGTTGCTTAAGATAGTTTCTGTAACATTAGCAATTGTTCTCTGGTGATCAAGTGATAGACGTGTAAATTAGGATTATGATCAAGTTAATTGAATAAGATTTTGTTAATGGAAAGTAGACTCGGAGGTTCTAGGTCATTGTTGATGTTGTGGAGTAGATCAAAATGTACGTACTTTGAGAAGTAGTTTCGGCAGATAACGTGGAGTATTAAACTTGGTATGGAGAATTGTTTTTTTGAAGAGGCATCTAATAGTCTTGGAGAAACTTTTATAGCAGAAATATGTCTGAGAGATGGGGGGCTTCCACAACTAGTCTGTAAGTATTTGGGGATTATTTATATAGACCAGGTGCAAGGTTATCAGGTGCTAAATTTGGTTATTCTAGGAACATGTTACCAGATTTTGTGATAAGCAGACTTTATTTTTGGAAAATACTTGGGATCACTATAGTAGGAAGTTTGAGGAGTAGACTTGGGCGTATTGAGGAGAGTTTGAGGTTCTAGAATCAGGTGCAGTACGAGAAGATGAAATGTATTTTCGTGTGTTATGTGTGACAGTAATGATTTGGATAGGTTGAGAGATTTACATTTTTCATGTTTTGCTTTGGAGCTAATATATAGCTATAAGTACATATGTTTTTGAGATATTTTCGACGATTGAGATTATTTTGATCATGTGATTCATAGGTGGGAATTGTGGAAGGAAGTAGGTCAATAGTTGGAGAGTTTAGCATATTAGGACAAAAGTAAGAGTTATTTTCGTGATGAATCTCTCTTATGTACGGTTAGTGGAATTAGACAAGTGAATGGTGTTAATTCGATTGATTTGCTATGTGATCTTTATGTAATGCATAAATTACATACTATTGTTTTTATGAGTTAGGATTCACTAGGCTTTGTTGCTTGAGATAGTTTCTGTAACATTAGCAATTGTTCTCTGGTGATAAAGTGATAGACGTGCAAATTAGGATTATGATCAAGTTAATTGAATAAGATTTTGTTAATGGAAAGTAGACTCGGAGGTTCTAGGTCATTGTTGATGTTGTGGAGTAGATCAAAATGTACGTACTTTGAGAAGTAGTTTCGGCAGATAACGTGGAGTATTAAACTTGGTATGGAGAATTGTTTTTTTGAAGAGGCATCTAATAGTCTTGGAGAAACTTTTATAGCAGAAATATGCCTGAGAGATGGGGGGCTTCCACAACTAGTCTGTAAGTACTTAGGGATTATTTATACAGACCAGGTGCAAGGTTATCAGGTGCTAAATTTGGTTATTTTAGGAATATGTAACCGGATTTTGTGGTAAGCAGGCTTTATTTTTGGTAAAAACTTGGGATCACTATAGTAGGAAGTTTGAGGAGTAGACTTGGGCGTATTGAGGAGAGTTTGAGGTTTTAGAATCAGGTGCAGTACGAGAAGATGAAATGCATTTTCGTGTGATATGTTTGACAGTATTGATTTGGCTAGGTTGAGAGATTTACAATTTTCATGTTTCCTTTGGTAGATAATATATAGATATAAGTACATAAGTTTTTGAGATATTTTCGACGATTGAGATTATTTTGATCATGTGATTGATAGGTGGGAATTGTGGAAGGAAGTAAGTCAATAGTTGGAGAGTTGAGATCAGATATGGAATGCAAGGAGTTAATTTAGCTTATTAGAACAGAAGTAAGAGTTATTTTTGTGATGAATCTCTCTTATGTACGGTTTGTGGAATTAGACAAGTGAATGGTGTTAATTCGATTGATTTGCTATGTCATCTTTTTATAAGGCATATATTACATACTATTGTTTACATGAGCTTGGATTCACTAAGCTTTGTTGCTTAAGATAGTTTCTGTAACATTAGCAATTGTTCTCTGGTGATGAAGTGATAGACGTGTAAATTAGGATGATGATCAAGTTAATTGAATAAGATTTTGTTAATGGAAAGTAGACTCGGAGGTTCTAGGTCATTGTTGATGTTGTGGAGTAGATCAAAATGTACGTACTTTGAGAAGTAGTTTCGGCAGATAACGTGGAGTATTAAACTTGGTATGGAGAATTGTTTTTTTGAAGAGGCATCTAATAGTCTTGGAGAAACTTTTATAGCAGAAATATGCCTGAGAGATGGGGGGCTTCCACAACTAGTCTGTAAGTTTTTGGGGATTATTTATACAGACCAGGTGCAAGGTTATCAGGTGCTAAATTTGGTTATTCTAGGAACATGTTACCAGATTTTGTGATAAGCAGGCTTTATTTTTGGAAAATACTTGGGATCACTATAGTAGGAAGTTTGAGGAGTAGACTTGGGCGTATTGAGGAGAGTTTGAGGTTCTAGAATCAGGTGCAGTACGAGAAGATGAAATGTATTTTCATGTGTTATGTGTGACAGTAATGATTTGGCTAGGTTGAGAGATTTACAGTTTTCATGTTTTGCTTTGGAGCTAATATATAGCTATAAGTACATATGTTTTTGAGATATTTTCGACGATTGAGATTATTTTGATCATGTGATTCATTGGTGGGAATTGTGGAAGGAAGTAAGTTAATAGTTGGAGAGTTGAGATCAGATATGGAATGCAATGAGTTAATTTAGCATATTAGGACAAAAGTAAGAGTTATTTTCGTGATGAATCTCTCTTATGTACGGTTAGTGGAATTAGACAAGTGAATGGTGTTAATTCGATTGATTTGCTATGTGATCTTTATGTAATGCATAAATTACATACTATTGTTTTTATGAGTTAGGATTCACTAGGCTTTGTTGCTTAAGATAGTTTCTGTAACATTAGCAATTGTTCTCTGGTGATCAAGTGATAGACGTGTAAATTAGGATTATGATCAAGTTAATTGAATAAGATTTTGTTAATGGAAAGTAGACTCGGAGGTTCTAGGTCATTGTTGATGTTGTGGAGTAGATCAAAATGTACGTACTTTGAGAAGTAGTTTCGGCAGATAACGTGGAGTATTAAACTTGGTATGGAGAATTGTTTTTTTGAAGAGGCATCTAATAGTCTTGGAGAAACTTTTATAGCAGAAATATGTCTGAGAGATGGGGGGCTTCCACAACTAGTCTGTAAGTATTTGGGGATTATTTATATAGACCAGGTGCAAGGTTATCAGGTGCTAAATTTGGTTATTCTAGGAACATGTTACCAGATTTTGTGATAAGCAGACTTTATTTTTGGAAAATACTTGGGATCACTATAGTAGGAAGTTTGAGGAGTAGACTTGGGCGTATTGAGGAGAGTTTGAGGTTCTAGAATCAGGTGCAGTACGAGAAGATGAAATGTATTTTCGTGTGTTATGTGTGACAGTAATGATTTGGATAGGTTGAGAGATTTACATTTTTCATGTTTTGCTTTGGAGCTAATATATAGCTATAAGTACATATGTTTTTGAGATATTTTCGACGATTGAGATTATTTTGATCATGTGATTCATAGGTGGGAATTGTGGAAGGAAGTAGGTCAATAGTTGGAGAGTTTAGCATATTAGGACAAAAGTAAGAGTTATTTTCGTGATGAATCTCTCTTATGTACGGTTAGTGGAATTAGACAAGTGAATGGTGTTAATTCGATTGATTTGCTATGTGATCTTTATGTAATGCATAAATTACATACTATTGTTTTTATGAGTTAGGATTCACTAGGCTTTGTTGCTTGAGATAGTTTCTGTAACATTAGCAATTGTTCTCTGGTGATAAAGTGATAGACGTGCAAATTAGGATTATGATCAAGTTAATTGAATAAGATTTTGTTAATGGAAAGTAGACTCGGAGGTTCTAGGTCATTGTTGATGTTGTGGAGTAGATCAAAATGTACGTACTTTGAGAAGTAGTTTCGGCAGATAACGTGGAGTATTAAACTTGGTATGGAGAATTGTTTTTTTGAAGAGGCATCTAATAGTCTTGGAGAAACTTTTATAGCAGAAATATGCCTGAGAGATGGGGGGCTTCCACAACTAGTCTGTAAGTTTTTGGGGATTATTTATACAGACCAGGTGCAAGGTTATCAGGTGCTAAATTTGGTTATTCTAGGAACATGTTACCAGATTTTGTGATAAGCAAGCTTTATTTTTGGAAAATACTTGGGATCACTATAGTAGGAAGTTTGAGGAGTAGACTTGGGCGTATTGAGGAGAGTTTGAGGTTCTAGAATCAGGTGCAGTACGAGAAGATGAAATGTATTTTCATGTGTTATGTGTGACAGTAATGATTTGGCTAGGTTGAGAGATTTACAGTTTTCATGTTTTGCTTTGGAGCTAATATATAGCTATAAGTACATATGTTTTTGAGATATTTTCGACGATTGAGATTATTTTGATCATGTGATTCATTGGTGGGAATTGTGGAAGGAAGTAAGTTAATAGTTGGAGAGTTGAGATCAGATATGGAATGCAATGAGTTAATTTAGCATATTAGGACAAAAGTAAGAGTTATTTTCGTGATGAATCTCTCTTATGTACGGTTAGTGGAATTAGACAAGTGAATGGTGTTAATTCGATTGATTTGCTATGTGATCTTTATGTAATGCATAAATTACATACTATTGTTTTTATGAGTTAGGATTCACTAGGCTTTGTTGCTTAAGATAGTTTCTGTAACATTAGCAATTGTTCTCTGGTGATCAAGTGATAGACGTGTAAATTAGGATTATGATCAAGTTAATTGAATAAGATTTTGTTAATGGAAAGTAGACTCGGAGGTTCTAGGTCATTGTTGATGTTGTGGAGTAGATCAAAATGTACGTACTTTGAGAAGTAGTTTCGGCAGATAACGTGGAGTATTAAACTTGGTATGGAGAATTGTTTTTTTGAAGAGGCATCTAATAGTCTTGGAGAAACTTTTATAGCAGAAATATGTCTGAGAGATGGGGGGCTTCCACAACTAGTCTGTAAGTATTTGGGGATTATTTATATAGACCAGGTGCAAGGTTATCAGGTGCTAAATTTGGTTATTCTAGGAACATGTTACCAGATTTTGTGATAAGCAGACTTTATTTTTGGAAAATACTTGGGATCACTATAGTAGGAAGTTTGAGGAGTAGACTTGGGCGTATTGAGGAGAGTTTGAGGTTCTAGAATCAGGTGCAGTACGAGAAGATGAAATGTATTTTCGTGTGTTATGTGTGACAGTAATGATTTGGATAGGTTGAGAGATTTACATTTTTCATGTTTTGCTTTGGAGCTAATATATAGCTATAAGTACATATGTTTTTGAGATATTTTCGACGATTGAGATTATTTTGATCATGTGATTCATAGGTGGGAATTGTGGAAGGAAGTAGGTCAATAGTTGGAGAGTTTAGCATATTAGGACAAAAGTAAGAGTTATTTTCGTGATGAATCTCTCTTATGTACGGTTAGTGGAATTAGACAAGTGAATGGTGTTAATTCGATTGATTTGCTATGTGATCTTTATGTAATGCATAAATTACATACTATTGTTTTTATGAGTTAGGATTCACTAGGCTTTGTTGCTTGAGATAGTTTCTGTAACATTAGCAATTGTTCTCTGGTGATAAAGTGATAGACGTGCAAATTAGGATTATGATCAAGTTAATTGAATAAGATTTTGTTAATGGAAAGTAGACTCGGAGGTTCTAGGTCATTGTTGATGTTGTGGAGTAGATCAAAATGTACGTACTTTGAGAAGTAGTTTCGGCAGATAACGTGGAGTATTAAACTTGGTATGGAGAATTGTTTTTTTGAAGAGGCATCTAATAGTCTTGGAGAAACTTTTATAGCAGAAATATGCCTGAGAGATGGGGGGCTTCCACAACTAGTCTGTAAGTACTTAGGGATTATTTATACAGACCAGGTGCAAGGTTATCAGGTGCTAAATTTGGTTATTTTAGGAATATGTAACCGGATTTTGTGGTAAGCAGGCTTTATTTTTGGTAAAAACTTGGGATCACTATAGTAGGAAGTTTGAGGAGTAGACTTGGGCGTATTGAGGAGAGTTTGAGGTTTTAGAATCAGGTGCAGTACGAGAAGATGAAATGCATTTTCGTGTGATATGTTTGACAGTATTGATTTGGCTAGGTTGAGAGATTTACAATTTTCATGTTTCCTTTGGTAGATAATATATAGATATAAGTACATAAGTTTTTGAGATATTTTCGACGATTGAGATTATTTTGATCATGTGATTGATAGGTGGGAATTGTGGAAGGAAGTAAGTCAATAGTTGGAGAGTTGAGATCAGATATGGAATGCAAGGAGTTAATTTAGCTTATTAGAACAGAAGTAAGAGTTATTTTTGTGATGAATCTCTCTTATGTACGGTTTGTGGAATTAGACAAGTGAATGGTGTTAATTCGATTGATTTGCTATGTCATCTTTTTATAAGGCATATATTACATACTATTGTTTACATGAGCTTGGATTCACTAAGCTTTGTTGCTTAAGATAGTTTCTGTAACATTAGCAATTGTTCTCTGGTGATGAAGTGATAGACGTGTAAATTAGGATGATGATCAAGTTAATTGAATAAGATTTTGTTAATGGAAAGTAGACTCGGAGGTTCTAGGTCATTGTTGATGTTGTGGAGTAGATCAAAATGTACGTACTTTGAGAAGTAGTTTCGGCAGATAACGTGGAGTATTAAACTTGGTATGGAGAATTGTTTTTTTGAAGAGGCATCTAATAGTCTTGGAGAAACTTTTATAGCAGAAATATGCCTGAGAGATGGGGGGCTTCCACAACTAGTCTGTAAGTTTTTGGGGATTATTTATACAGACCAGGTGCAAGGTTATCAGGTGCTAAATTTGGTTATTCTAGGAACATGTTACCAGATTTTGTGATAAGCAGGCTTTATTTTTGGAAAATACTTGGGATCACTATAGTAGGAAGTTTGAGGAGTAGACTTGGGCGTATTGAGGAGAGTTTGAGGTTCTAGAATCAGGTGCAGTACGAGAAGATGAAATGTATTTTCATGTGTTATGTGTGACAGTAATGATTTGGCTAGGTTGAGAGATTTACAGTTTTCATGTTTTGCTTTGGAGCTAATATATAGCTATAAGTACATATGTTTTTGAGATATTTTCGACGATTGAGATTATTTTGATCATGTGATTCATTGGTGGGAATTGTGGAAGGAAGTAAGTTAATAGTTGGAGAGTTGAGATCAGATATGGAATGCAATGAGTTATTTTAGCATATTAGGACAAAAGTAAGAGTTATTTTCGTGATGAATCTCTCTTATGTACGGTTAGTGGAATTAGACAAGTGAATGGTGTTAATTCGATTGATTTGCTATGTGATCTTTATGTAATGCATAAATTACATACTATTGTTTTTATGAGTTAGGATTCACTAGGCTTTGTTGCTTAAGATAGTTTCTGTAACATTAGCAATTGTTCTCTGGTGATCAAGTGATAGACGTGTAAATTAGGATTATGATCAAGTTAATTGAATAAGATTTTGTTAATGGAAAGTAGACTCGGAGGTTCTAGGTCATTGTTGATGTTGTGGAGTAGATCAAAATGTACGTACTTTGAGAAGTAGTTTCGGCAGATAACGTGGAGTATTAAACTTGGTATGGAGAATTGTTTTTTTGAAGAGGCATCTAATAGTCTTGGAGAAACTTTTATAGCAGAAATATGTCTGAGAGATGGGGGGCTTCCACAACTAGTCTGTAAGTATTTGGGGATTATTTATATAGACCAGGTGCAAGGTTATCAGGTGCTAAATTTGGTTATTCTAGGAACATGTTACCAGATTTTGTGATAAGCAGACTTTATTTTTGGAAAATACTTGGGATCACTATAGTAGGAAGTTTGAGGAGTAGACTTGGGCGTATTGAGGAGAGTTTGAGGTTCTAGAATCAGGTGCAGTACGAGAAGATGAAATGTATTTTCGTGTGTTATGTGTGACAGTAATGATTTGGATAGGTTGAGAGATTTACATTTTTCATGTTTTGCTTTGGAGCTAATATATAGCTATAAGTACATATGTTTTTGAGATATTTTCGACGATTGAGATTATTTTGATCATGTGATTCATAGGTGGGAATTGTGGAAGGAAGTAGGTCAATAGTTGGAGAGTTTAGCATATTAGGACAAAAGTAAGAGTTATTTTCGTGATGAATCTCTCTTATGTACGGTTAGTGGAATTAGACAAGTGAATGGTGTTAATTCGATTGATTTGCTATGTGATCTTTATGTAATGCATAAATTACATACTATTGTTTTTATGAGTTAGGATTCACTAGGCTTTGTTGCTTGAGATAGTTTCTGTAACATTAGCAATTGTTCTCTGGTGATAAAGTGATAGACGTGCAAATTAGGATTATGATCAAGTTAATTGAATAAGATTTTGTTAATGGAAAGTAGACTCGGAGGTTCTAGGTCATTGTTGATGTTGTGGAGTAGATCAAAATGTACGTACTTTGAGAAGTAGTTTCGGCAGATAACGTGGAGTATTAAACTTGGTATGGAGAATTGTTTTTTTGAAGAGGCATCTAATAGTCTTGGAGAAACTTTTATAGCAGAAATATGCCTGAGAGATGGGGGGCTTCCACAACTAGTCTGTAAGTTTTTGGGGATTATTTATACAGACCAGGTGCAAGGTTATCAGGTGCTAAATTTGGTTATTCTAGGAACATGTTACCAGATTTTGTGATAAGCAGGCTTTATTTTTGGAAAATACTTGGGATCACTATAGTAGGAAGTTTGAGGAGTAGACTTGGGCGTATTGAGGAGAGTTTGAGGTTCTAGAATCAGGTGCAGTACGAGAAGATGAAATGTATTTTCATGTGTTATGTGTGACAGTAATGATTTGGCTAGGTTGAGAGATTTACAGTTTTCATGTTTTGCTTTGGAGCTAATATATAGCTATAAGTACATATGTTTTTGAGATATTTTCGACGATTGAGATTATTTTGATCATGTGATTCATTGGTGGGAATTGTGGAAGGAAGTAAGTTAATAGTTGGAGAGTTGAGATCAGATATGGAATGCAATGAGTTAATTTAGCATATTAGGACAAAAGTAAGAGTTATTTTCGTGATGAATCTCTCTTATGTACGGTTAGTGGAATTAGACAAGTGAATGGTGTTAATTCGATTGATTTGCTATGTCATCTTTATGTAATGCATAAATTACATACTATTGTTTTTATGAGTTAGGATTCACTAGGCTTTGTTGCTTAAGATAGTTTCTGTAACATTAGCAATTGTTCTCTGGTGATCAAGTGATAGACGTGTAAATTAGGATTATGATCAAGTTAATTGAATAAGATTTTGTTAATGGAAAGTAGACTCGGAGGTTCTAGGTCATTGTTGATGTTGTGGAGTAGATCAAAATGTACGTACTTTGAGAAGTAGTTTCGGCAGATAACGTGGAGTATTAAACTTGGTATGGAGAATTGTTTTTTTGAAGAGGCATCTAATAGTCTTGGAGAAACTTTTATAGCAGAAATATGTCTGAGAGATGGGGGGCTTCCACAACTAGTCTGTAAGTATTTGGGGATTATTTATATAGACCAGGTGCAAGGTTATCAGGTGCTAAATTTGGTTATTCTAGGAACATGTTACCAGATTTTGTGATAAGCAGACTTTATTTTTGGAAAATACTTGGGATCACTATAGTAGGAAGTTTGAGGAGTAGACTTGGGCGTATTGAGGAGAGTTTGAGGTTCTAGAATCAGGTGCAGTACGAGAAGATGAAATGTATTTTCGTGTGTTATGTGTGACAGTAATGATTTGGATAGGTTGAGAGATTTACATTTTTCATGTTTTGCTTTGGAGCTAATATATAGCTATAAGTACATATGTTTTTGAGATATTTTCGACGATTGAGATTATTTTGATCATGTGATTCATAGGTGGGAATTGTGGAAGGAAGTAGGTCAATAGTTGGAGAGTTTAGCATATTAGGACAAAAGTAAGAGTTATTTTCGTGATGAATCTCTCTTATGTACGGTTAGTGGAATTAGACAAGTGAATGGTGTTAATTCGATTGATTTGCTATGTGATCTTTATGTAATGCATAAATTACATACTATTGTTTTTATGAGTTAGGATTCACTAGGCTTTGTTGCTTGAGATAGTTTCTGTAACATTAGCAATTGTTCTCTGGTGATAAAGTGATAGACGTGCAAATTAGGATTATGATCAAGTTAATTGAATAAGATTTTGTTAATGGAAAGTAGACTCGGAGGTTCTAGGTCATTGTTGATGTTGTGGAGTAGATCAAAATGTACGTACTTTGAGAAGTAGTTTCGGCAGATAACGTGGAGTATTAAACTTGGTATGGAGAATTGTTTTTTTGAAGAGGCATCTAATAGTCTTGGAGAAACTTTTATAGCAGAAATATGCCTGAGAAATGGGGGGCTTCCACAACTAGTCTGTAAGTACTTAGGGATTATTTATACAGACCAGGTGCAAGGTTATCAGGTGCTAAATTTGGTTATTTTAGGAATATGTAACCGGATTTTGTGGTAAGCAGGCTTTATTTTTGGTAAAAACTTGGGATCACTATAGTAGGAAGTTTGAGGAGTAGACTTGGGCGTATTGAGGAGAGTTTGAGGTTTTAGAATCAGGTGCAGTACGAGAAGATGAAATGCATTTTCGTGTGATATGTTTGACAGTATTGATTTGGCTAGGTTGAGAGATTTACAATTTTCATGTTTCCTTTGGTAGATAATATATAGATATAAGTACATAAGTTTTTGAGATATTTTCGACGATTGAGATTATTTTGATCATGTGATTGATAGGTGGGAATTGTGGAAGGAAGTAAGTCAATAGTTGGAGAGTTGAGATCAGATATGGAATGCAAGGAGTTAATTTAGCATATTAGAACAGAAGTAAGAGTTATTTTTGTGATGAATCTCTCTTATGTACGGTTTGTGGAATTAGACAAGTGAATGGTGTTAATTCGATTGATTTGCTATGTCATCTTTTTATAAGGCATATATTACATACTATTGTTTACATGAGCTTGGATTCACTAAGCTTTGTTGCTTAAGATAGTTTCTGTAACATTAGCAATTGTTCTCTGGTGATGAAGTGATAGACGTGTAAATTAGGATGATGATCAAGTTAATTGAATAAGATTTTGTTAATGGAAAGTAGACTCGGAGGTTCTAGGTCATTGTTGATGTTGTGGAGTAGATCAAAATGTACGTACTTTGAGAAGTAGTTTCGGCAGATAACGTGGAGTATTAAACTTGGTATGGAGAATTGTTTTTTTGAAGAGGCATCTAATAGTCTTGGAGAAACTTTTATAGCAGAAATATGCCTGAGAGATGGGGGGCTTCCACAACTAGTCTGTAAGTTTTTGGGGATTATTTATACAGACCAGGTGCAAGGTTATCAGGTGCTAAATTTGGTTATTCTAGGAACATGTTACCAGATTTTGTGATAAGCAGGCTTTATTTTTGGAAAATACTTGGGATCACTATAGTAGGAAGTTTGAGGAGTAGACTTGGGCGTATTGAGGAGAGTTTGAGGTTCTAGAATCAGGTGCAGTACGAGAAGATGAAATGTATTTTCATGTGTTATGTGTGACAGTAATGATTTGGCTAGGTTGAGAGATTTACAGTTTTCATGTTTTGCTTTGGAGCTAATATATAGCTATAAGTACATATGTTTTTGAGATATTTTCGACGATTGAGATTATTTTGATCATGTGATTCATTGGTGGGAATTGTGGAAGGAAGTAAGTTAATAGTTGGAGAGTTGAGATCAGATATGGAATGCAATGAGTTATTTTAGCATATTAGGACAAAAGTAAGAGTTATTTTCGTGATGAATCTCTCTTATGTACGGTTAGTGGAATTAGACAAGTGAATGGTGTTAATTCGATTGATTTGCTATGTGATCTTTATGTAATGCATAAATTACATACTATTGTTTTTATGAGTTAGGATTCACTAGGCTTTGTTGCTTAAGATAGTTTCTGTAACATTAGCAATTGTTCTCTGGTGATCAAGTGATAGACGTGTAAATTAGGATTATGATCAAGTTAATTGAATAAGATTTTGTTAATGGAAAGTAGACTCGGAGGTTCTAGGTCATTGTTGATGTTGTGGAGTAGATCAAAATGTACGTACTTTGAGAAGTAGTTTCGGCAGATAACGTGGAGTATTAAACTTGGTATGGAGAATTGTTTTTTTGAAGAGGCATCTAATAGTCTTGGAGAAACTTTTATAGCAGAAATATGTCTGAGAGATGGGGGGCTTCCACAACTAGTCTGTAAGTATTTGGGGATTATTTATATAGACCAGGTGCAAGGTTATCAGGTGCTAAATTTGGTTATTCTAGGAACATGTTACCAGATTTTGTGATAAGCAGACTTTATTTTTGGAAAATACTTGGGATCACTATAGTAGGAAGTTTGAGGAGTAGACTTGGGCGTATTGAGGAGAGTTTGAGGTTCTAGAATCAGGTGCAGTACGAGAAGATGAAATGTATTTTCGTGTGTTATGTGTGACAGTAATGATTTGGATAGGTTGAGAGATTTACATTTTTCATGTTTTGCTTTGGAGCTAATATATAGCTATAAGTACATATGTTTTTGAGATATTTTCGACGATTGAGATTATTTTGATCATGTGATTCATAGGTGGGAATTGTGGAAGGAAGTAGGTCAATAGTTGGAGAGTTTAGCATATTAGGACAAAAGTAAGAGTTATTTTCGTGATCAATCTCTCTTATGTACGGTTAGTGGAATTAGACAAGTGAATGGTGTTAATTCGATTGATTTGCTATGTGATCTTTATGTAATGCATAAATTACATACTATTGTTTTTATGAGTTAGGATTCACTAGGCTTTGTTGCTTGAGATAGTTTCTGTAACATTAGCAATTGTTCTCTGGTGATAAAGTGATAGACGTGCAAATTAGGATTATGATCAAGTTAATTGAATAAGATTTTGTTAATGGAAAGTAGACTCGGAGGTTCTAGGTCATTGTTGATGTTGTGGAGTAGATCAAAATGTACGTACTTTGAGAAGTAGTTTCGGCAGATAACGTGGAGTATTAAACTTGGTATGGAGAATTGTTTTTTTGAAGAGGCATCTAATAGTCTTGGAGAAACTTTTATAGCAGAAATATGCCTGAGAGATGGGGGGCTTCCACAACTAGTCTGTAAGTACTTGGGGATTATTTATACAGACCAGGTGCAAGGTTATCAGGTGCTAAATTTGGTTATTCTAGGAACATGTTTCCAGATTTTGTGATAAGCAGGCTTTATTTTTGGAAAATACTTGGGATCACTATAGTAGGAAGTTTGAGGAGTAGACTTGGGCGTATTGAGGAGAGTTTGAGGTTCTAGAATCATGTGCAGTACGAGAAGATGAAAAGTATTTTCGTGTGTTATGTGTGACAGTAATGATTTGGCTAGGTTGAGAGATTTACAATTTTCATGTTTTGCTTTGGAGCTAATATATAGCTATACGTACATATGTTTTTGAGATATTTTCGACGATTGAGATTATTTTGATCATGTGATTCATAGGTGGGAATTGTGGAAGGAAGTAAGTCAATAGTTGGAGAGTTGAGATCAGATATGGAATGCAATGAGTTAATTTAGCATATTAGGACAAAAGTAAGAGTTATTTTTGTGATGAATCTCTCTTATGTACGGTTAGCGGAATTAGACAAGTGAATGGTGTTAATTCGATTGATTTGCTATGTGATCTTTATATAAAACATAAATTACATACTATTGTTTACATGAGTTAGGATTCACTAGGCTTTGTTGCTTAAGATAGTTTCTGTATCGTTAGCAATTGTTCTCTGGTGATCAAGTGATAGACGTGCAAATTAGGATTATGATCAAGTTAATTGAATAAGATTTTGTTAATGGAAAGTAGACTCGGAGGTTCTAGGTCATTGTTGATGTTGTGGAGTAGATCAAAATGTACGTACTTTGAGAAGTAGTTTCGGCAGATAACGTGGAGTACGTATTAAACTTGGTATGAAGAATTGTTTTTTTGAAGAGGCATCTAGTAGTCTTGGAGAAACTTTTATAGCAGAAATATGCCTGAGAGATGGGGGGCTTCCAAAATTAGTCTATAAGTACTTGGGGATTATTTATACAGACCAGGTGCAAGGTTATCATTTGCTAAATTTGGTTATTCTTGGAACATGTTACCAGATTTTGTGATAAGCAGGATTTATTTTTGGTAAATACTTGGGATCACTATAGTAGGAAGTTTGAGGAGTAGACTTGGGCGTATTGAGGACAATTTGAGGTTCTAGAATCAGGTGCAGTACGAGAAGATGAAATATATTTTCGTGTGTTATATGTGACAGTAATGATTTGGCTAGGTTGAGAGATTTACAATTTTCATGTTTTTCTTTGGAGATAATATATAGCTATAAGTACATATGTTATTGAGATATTTTCGACGATTGAGATTATTTTGATCATGTGATTCATAGGTGGGAATTGTGGAAGGAAGTAAGTCAATAGTTGGCGAGTTGAGATCAGATATGGAATGCAAGGAGTTAATTTAGCATATTTGGACAAAAGTAAGAGTTATTTTTACAATGAATCTCTCTTACGTACGGTTAGCGGAATTAGACAAGTGAATGGTGTTAATTCGATTGATTTGCTATGTGATATTTATATAAAGCATAAATTACATACTATTATTTACATGAGTTAGGATTCACTAGGCTTTGTTGCTTGAGATAGTTTCTGTAACATTAGCAATTGTTCTCTGATGATCAAGTGATAGACGTGCAAATTAGGATTATGATCAAGTTAATTGAATAAGATTTTGTTAATGGAAAGTAGACTCGGAGGTTCTAGGTCATTGTTGATGTTGTGGAGTAGATCAAAATGTACGTACTTTGAGAAGTAGTTTCGGCAGATAACGTGGAGTATTAAACTTGGTACGAGTAATTGTTTTTTTGAAGAGGCATCTAGTAGTCTTGGAGAAACTTTTATAGCAGAAATATGCCTGAGAGATGGGGGGCTTCCACAACTAGTCTATAAGTACTTGGGGATTATTTATACAGACCAGGTGCAAGGTTATCCGGTGCTAAATTTGGTTATTCTAGGAACATGTTACCAGATTTTGTGATAAGCAGGATTTATTTTTGGTAAATACTTGGGATCACTATAGTAGGAAGTTTGAGGAGTAGACTTGGGCGTATTGAGGACAGTTTGAGGTTCTAGAATCAGGTGCAGTACGAGAAGATGAAATATATTTTCGTGTGTTATGTGTGACAGTAATGATTTGGCTAGGTTGAGAGATTTACAATTTTCATGTTTTTCTTTGGAGATAATATATAGCTATAAGTACATATGTTATTGAGATATTTTCGACGATTGAGATTATTTTGATCATGTGATTCATAGGTGGGAATTGTGGAAGGAAGTAAGTCAATAGTTGGCGAGTTGAGATCAGATATGGAATGCAAGGAGTTAATTTAGCATATTTGGACAAAAGTAAGAGTTATTTTTGTGATGAATGTCTCTTATGTACGGTTAGCGGAATTAGACAAGTGAATGGTGTTAATTCGATTGATTTGCTATGTGATCTTTATATAAAACATAAATTACATACTATTGTTTACATGAGTTCAGATTCACTAGGCTTTGTTGCTTGAGATAGTTTCTGTATCGTTAGCAATTGTTCTCTGGTGATCAAGTGATAGACGTGCAAATTAGGATTATGATCAAGTTAATTGAATAAGATTTTGTTAATGGAAAGTAGACTCGAAGGTTCTAGGTCATTGTTGATGTTGTGGAGTAGATCAAAATGTACGTACTTTGAGAAGTAGTTTCGGCAGATAACGTGGAGTACGTATTAAACTTGGTATGAAGAATTGTTTTTTTGAAGAGGCATCTAGTAGTCTTGGAGAAACTTTTATAGCAGAAATATGCCTGAGAGATGGGGGGCTTCCAAAACTAGTCTATAAGTACTTGGGGATTATTTATACAGACCAGGTGCAAGGTTATCATTTGCTAAATTTGGTTATTCTTGGAACATGTTACCAGATTTTGTGATAAGCAGGATTTATTTTTGGTAAATACTTGGGATCACTATAGTAGGAAGTTTGAGGAGTAGACTTGGGCGTATTGAGGACAGTTTGAGGTTCTAGAATCAGGTGCAGTACGAGAAGATGAAATATATTTTCGTGTGTTATGTGTGACAGTAATGATTTGGCTAGGCTGAGAGATTTACAATTTTCATGTTTTTCTTTGGAGATAATATATAGCTATAAGTACATATGTTATTGAGATATTTTCGACGATTGAGATTATTTTGATCATGTGATTCATATGTGGGAATTGTGGAAGGAAGTAAGTCAATAGTTGGCGAGTTGAGATCAGATATGGAATGCAAGGAGTTAATTTAGCATATTAGGACAAAAGTAAGAGTTATTTTTGTGATGAATGTCTCTTATGTACGGTTAGCGGAATTAGACAAGTGAATGGTGTTAATTCGATTGATTTGCTATGTGATCTTTATATAAAACATAAATTACATACTATTGTTTACATGAGTTAGGATTCACTAGGCTTTGTTGCTTGAGATAGTTTCTGTAACGTTAGCAATTGTTCTCTGGTGATCAAGTGATAGACGTGCAAATTAGGATTATGATCAAGTTAATTGAATAAGATTTTGTTAATGGAAAGTAGACTAGGAGGTTCTAGGTCATTGTTGATGTTGTGGAGTAGATCAAAATGTACGTACTTTGAGAAGTAGTTTCGGCAGATAACGTGGAGTACGTATTAAACTTGGTATGAAGAATTGTTTTTTTGAAGAGGCATCTAGTAGTCTTGGAGAAACTTTTATAGCAGAAATATGCCTGAGAGATGGAGGGCTTCCAAAACTAGTCTATAAGTACTTGTGGATTGTTTATATAGAATAGGTGCAAGGTTATCATTTGCTAAATTTGGTTATTCTAGGAACATGTTACCAGATTTTGTGATAAGCAGGATTTATTTTTGGTAAATACTTGGGATCACTATAGTAGGAAGTTTGAGGAGTAGACTTGGGCGTATTGAGGAGAGTTTGAGGTTCTAGTATCAGGTGCCGTATGAGAAGATGAAATGCATTTTCGTGTGTTGTGTTTGACAGTAATGATTTGGCTAGGTTGAGAGATTTACAATTTTCATGTTTCGTTTGGTAGATAATATATAGCTATAAGTACATAAGTTTTTGAGATATTTTCAACGATTGAGATTATTTTGATCTTATGATTCATAGGTGGGAATTGTGGAAGGAAGTAAGTCAATAGTTGGAGAGTTGAGATCAGATATGGAATGCAAGGAGTTAATTTAGCATATTAGGACAAAAGTAAGAGTTATTTTTATAATGAATCTCTCTTATGTACGGTTAGTGGAATTAGACAAGTGAATGGTGTTAATTCGATTGATTTGCTATGTGATCTTTATATAAAGCATAAATTACATACTATTATTTACATGATTTAGGATTCACTAGGCTTTGTTGCTTGAGATAGTTTCTGTAACATTAGCAATTGTTCTCTGGTGATCAAGTGATAGACGTGCAAATTAGGATTATGATCAAGTTAATTGAATAAGATTTTGTTAATGGAAAGTAGACTCGGAGGTTCTAGGTCATTGTTGATGTTGTGGAGTAGATCAAAATGTACGTACTTTGAGAAGTAGTTTCGGCAGATAACGTGGAGTAATAAACTTGGTATGAGGAATTGTTTTTTTGAAGAGGCATCTAGTAGTCTTGGAGAAACTTTTATAGCAGAAATATGCCTGAGAGATGGGGGGCTTCCACAACTAGTCTATAAGTATTTGGGGATTATTTATACAGACCAGGTGCAAGGTTATCAGGTGCTAAATTTGGTTATTCTAGGAACATGTTACCAGATTTTGTGATAAGCAGGATTTATTTTTGGTAAATACTTGGGATCACTATAGTAGGAAGTTTGATGAGTAGACTTGGGCGTATTGAGGAGAGTTTGAGGTTTTAGAATCAGGTGCAGTACGAGAAGATGTAATGCATTTTCGTGTGTTATGTTTGACAGTAATGATTTGGCTAGGTTGAGAGATTTACAATTTTCATGTTTCCTTTGGTAGATAATATATAGCTATAAGTACATAAGTTTTTGAGATATTTTCGACGATTGAGATTATTTTGATCATGTGATTCATAGGTGGGAATTGTGGATGGAAGTAAGTCAATATTTGGAGAGTTGAGATCAGATATGGAATGCAAGGAGTTAATTTAGCATATTAGGACAGAAGTAAGAGTTATTTTTGTGAAGAATCTCTCTTATGTACGGTTAGTGAAATTACACAAGTGAATGGTTTTAATTCGATTGATTTGCTATGTGATCTTTATGTAATGCATAAATTACATACTATTGTTTATGAGTTAGGATTCACTAGGCTTTGTTGCTTAAGATAGTTTCTGTAACATTAGCAATTGTTCTCTGGTGATCAAGTGATAGACGTGCAAATTAGGATTCTGATCAAGTTAATTGAATAAGATTTTGTTAATGGAAAGTAGACTCGGAGGTTCTAGGTCATTGTTGATGTTGTGGAGTAGATCAAAATGTACGTACTTTGAGAAGTAGTTTCGGCAGATAACGTGGAGTATTAAAATTTGTATGAAGAATTGTTTTTTTGAAGAGGCATCTAATAGTCTTGGAGAAACTTTTATAGCAGAAATATGCCTAAGAGATGGGGGGCTTCCACAACTAGTCTGTAAGTACTTGGGGATTATTTATACAGACTTGGTGCAAAGTTATCGGGTGCTAAATTTGGTTATTCTAGGAACATGTTACCAGATTTTGTGATAAGCAGGCTTTATTTTTGGTACATACTTGGGATCACTATATTAGGAAGTTTGAGGAGTAGCCTTGGGCGTATTGAGGAGAGTTTGAGGTTCTAGAATCAGGTGCAGTACGAGAAGATGAAATGTATTTTCGTTTGTTATGTGTGACAGTAATGATTTGGCTAGGTTGAGAGATTTACAATTTTCATGTTTTTCTTTGGAGCCACTATATAGCTATAAGTACATATGTTTTTGAGATATTTTCGACGATTGAGATTATTTTGATCATGTGATTCATAGGTGGGAATTGTGGAAGGAAGTAAGTCGATAGTTGGAGAGTTGAGATCAGCTATGGAATGCAAGGAGTTAAATTAGCATATTTGGACAAAAGTAAGAGTTATTTTTACAATGAATCTCTCTTACGTACGGTTAGCGGAATTAGACAAGTGAATGGTGTTAATTCGATTGATTTGCTATGTGATCTTTATATAAAGCATAAATTACATACTATTATTTACATGAGTTAGGATTCACTAGGCTTTGTTGCTTGAGATAGTTTCTGTAACATTAGCAATTGTTCTCTGATGATCAAGTGATAGACGTGCAAATTAGGATTATGATCAAGTTAATTGAATAAGATTTTGTTAATGGAAAGTAGACTCGGAGGTTCTAGGTCATTGTTGATGTTGTGGAGTAGATCAAAATGTACGTACTTTGAGAAGTAGTTTCGGCAGATAACGTGGAGTATTAAACTTGGTATGAGTAATTGTTTTTTTGAAGAGGCATCTAGTAGTCTTGGAGAAACTTTTATAGCAGAAATATGCCTGAGAGATGGGGGGCTTCCACAACTAGTCTATAAGTACTTCGGGATTATTTATACAGACCAGGTGCAAGGTTATCCGGTGCTAAATTTGGTTATTCTAGGAACATGTTACCAGATTTTGTGATAAGCAGGATTTATTTTTGGTAAATACTTGGGATCACTATAGTAGGAAGTTTGAGGAGTAGACTTGGGCGTATTGAGGACAGTTTGAGGTTCTAGAATCAGGTGCAGTACGAGAAGATGAAATATATTTTCGTGTGTTATGTGTGACAGTAATGATTTGGCTAGGTTGAGAGATTTACAATTTTCATGTTTTTCTTTGGAGATAATATATAGCTATAAGTACATATGTTATTGAGATATTTTCGACGATTGAGATTATTTTGATCATGTGATTCATAGGTGGGAATTGTGGAAGGAAGTAAGTCAATAGTTGGCGAGTTGAGATCAGATATGGAATGCAAGGAGTTAATTTAGCATATTTGGACAAAAGTAAGAGTTATTTTTGTGATGAATGTCTCTTATGTACGGTTAGCGGAATTAGACAAGTGAATGGTGTTAATTCGATTGATTTGCTATGTGATCTTTATATAAAACATAAATTACATACTATTGTTTACATGAGTTAGGATTCACTAGGCTTTGTTGCTTGAGATAGTTTCTGTATCGTTAGCAATTGTTCTCTGGTGATCAAGTGATAGACGTGCAAATTAGGATTATGATCAAGTTAATTGAATAAGATTTTGTTAATAGAAAGTAGACTCGGAGGTTCTAGGTCATTGTTGATGTTGTGGAGTAGATCAAAATGTACGTACTTTGAGAAGTAGTTTCGGCAGATAACGTGCAGTACGTATTAAACTTGGTATGAAGAATTGTTTTTTTGAAGAGGCATCTAGTAGTCTTGGAGAAACTTTTATAGCAGAAATATGCCTGAGAGATGGGGGGCTTCCAAAACTAGTCTATAAGTACTTGGGGATTATTTATACAGACCAGGTGCAAGGTTATCATTTGCTAAATTTGGTTATTCTTGGAACATGTTACCAGATTTTGTGATAAGCAGGATTTATTTTTGGTAAATACTTGGGATCACTATAGTAGGAAGTTTGAGGAGTAGACTTGGGCGTATTGAGGAGAGTTTGAGGTTCTAGTATCAGGTGCCGTATGAGAAGATGAAATGCATTTTCGTGTGTTGTGTTTGACAGTAATGATTTGGCTAGGTTGAGAGATTTACAATTTTCATGTTTCGTTTGGTAGATAATATATAGCTATAAGTACATAAGTTTTTGAGATATTTTCAACGATTGAGATTATTTTGATCTTATGATTCATAGGTGGGAATTGTGGAAGGAAGTAAGTCAATAGTTGGAGAGTTGAGATCAGATATGGAATGCAAGGAGTTAATTTAGCATATTAGGACAAAAGTAAGAGTTATTTTTACAATGAATCTCTCTTATGTACGGTTAGTGGAATTAGACAAGTGAATGGTGTTAATTCGATTGATTTGCTATGTGATCTTTATATAAAGCATAAATTACATACTATTATTTACATGATTTAGGATTCACTAGGCTTTGTTGCTTGAGATAGTTTCTGTAACATTAGCAATTGTTCTCTGGTGATCAAGTGATAGACGTGCAAATTAGGATTATGATCAAGTTAATTGAATAAGATTTTGTTAATGGAAAGTAGACTCGGAGGTTCTAGGTCATTGTTGATGTTGTGGAGTAGATCAAAATGTACGTACTTTGAGAAGTAGTTTCGGCAGATAACGTGGAGTAATAAACTTGGTATGAGGAATTGTTTTTTTGAAGAGGCATCTAGTAGTCTTGGAGAAACTTTTATAGCAGAAATATGCCTGAGAGATGGGGGGCTTCCACAACTAGTCTATAAGTATTTGGGGATTATTTATACAGACCAGGTGCAAGGTTATCAGGTGCTAAATTTGGTTATTCTAGGAACATGTTACCAGATTTTGTGATAAGCAGGATTTATTTTTGGTAAATACTTGGGATCACTATAGTAGGAAGTTTGATGAGTAGACTTGGGCGTATTGAGGAGAGTTTGAGGTTTTAGAATCAGGTGCAGTACGAGAAGATGTAATGCATTTTCGTGTGTTATGTTTGACAGTAATGATTTGGCTAGGTTGAGAGATTTACAATTTTCATGTTTCCTTTGGTAGATAATATATAGCTATAAGTACATAAGTTTTTGAGATATTTTCGACGATTGAGATTATTTTGATCATGTGATTCATAGGTGGGAATTGTGGATGGATGTAAGTCAATATTTGGAGAGTTGAGATCAGATATGGAATGCAAGGAGTTAATTTAGCATATTAGGACAGAAGTAAGAGTTATTTTTGTGAAGAATCTCTCTTATGTACGGTTAGTGAAATTACACAAGTGAATGGTTTTAATTCGATTGATTTGCTATGTGATCTTTATGTAATGCATAAATTACATACTATTGTTTATGAGTTAGGATTCACTAGGCTTTGTTGCTTAAGATAGTTTCTGTAACATTAGCAATTGTTCTCTGGTGATCAAGTGATAGACTTGCAAATTAGGATTCTGATCAAGTTAATTGAATAAGATTTTGTTAATGGAAAGTAGACTCGGAGGTTCTAGGTCATTGTTGATGTTGTGGTGTAGATCAAAATGTACGTACTTTGAGAAGTAGTTTCGGCAGATAACGTGGAGTATTAAACTTTGTATGAAGAATTGTTTTTTTGAAGAGGCATCTAATAGTCTTGGAGAAACTTTTATAGCAGAAATATGCCTAAGAGATGGGGGGCTTCCACAACTAGTCTGTAAGTACTTGGGGATTATTTATACAGACTTGGTGCAAAGTTATCAGGTGCTAAATTTGGTTATTCTAGGAACATGTTACCAGATTTTGTGATAAGCAGGCTTTATTTTTGGTACATACTTGGGATCACTATATTAGGAAGTTTGAGGAGTAGCCTTGGGCGTATTGAGGAGAGTTTGAGGTTCTAGAATCAGGTGCAGTACGAGAAGATGAAATGTATTTTCGTTTGTTATGTGTGACAGTAATGATTTGGCTAGGTTGAGAGATTTACAATTTTCATGTTTTTCTTTGGAGCTACTATATAGCTATAAGTACATATGTTTTTGAGATATTTTCGACGATTGAGATTATTTTGATCATGTGATTCATAGGTGGGAATTGTGGAAGGAAGTAAGTCGATAGTTGGAGAGTTGAGATCAGCTATGGAATGCAAGGAGTTAAATTAGCATATTTGGACAAAAGTAAGAGTTATTTTTACAATGAATCTCTCTTACGTACGGTTAGCGGAATTAGACAAGTGAATGGTGTTAATTCGATTGATTTGCTATGTGATCTTTATATAAAGCATAAATTACATACTATTATTTACATGAGTTAGGATTCACTAGGCTTTGTTGCTTGAGATAGTTTCTGTAACATTAGCAATTGTTCTCTGATGATCAAGTGATAGACGTGCAAATTAGGATTATGATCAAGTTAATTGAATAAGATTTTGTTAATGGAAAGTAGACTCGGAGGTTCTAGGTCATTGTTGATGTTGTGGAGTAGATCAAAATGTACGTACTTTGAGAAGTAGTTTCGGCAGATAACGTGGAGTATTAAACTTGGTATGAGTAATTGTTTTTTTGAAGAGGCATCTAGTAGTCTTGGAGAAACTTTTATAGCAGAAATATGCCTGAGAGATGGGGGGCTTCCACAACTAGTCTATAAGTACTTGGGGATTATTTATACAGACCAGGTGCAAGGTTATCCGGTGCTAAATTTGGTTATTCTAGGAACATGTTACCAGATTTTGTGATAAGCAGGATTTATTTTTGGTAAATACTTGGGATCACTATAGTAGGAAGTTTGAGGAGTAGACTTGGGCGTATTGAGGACAGTTTGAGGTTCTAGAATCAGGTGCAGTACGAGAAGATGAAATATATTTTCGTGTGTTATGTGTGACAGTAATGATTTGGCTAGGTTGAGAGATTTACAATTTTCATGTTTTTCTTTGGAGATAATATATAGCTATAAGTACATATGTTATTGAGATATTTTCGACGATTGAGATTATTTTGATCATGTGATTCATAGGTGGGAATTGTGGAAGGAAGTAAGTCAATAGTTGGCGAGTTGAGACCAGATATGGAATGCAAGGAGTTAATTTAGCATATTTGGACAAAAGTAAGAGTTATTTTTGTGATGAATGTCTCTTATGTACGGTTAGGGGAATTAGACAAGTGAATGGTGTTAATTCGATTGATTTGCTATGTGATCTTTATATAAAACATAAATTACATACTATTGTTTACATGAGTTAGGATTCACTAGGCTTTGTTGCTTGAGATAGTTTCTGTATCGTTAGCAATTGTTCTCTGGTGATCAAGTGATAGACGTGCAAATTAGGATTATGATCAAGTTAATTGAATAAGATTTTGTTAATAGAAAGTAGACTCGGAGGTTCTAGGTCATTGTTGATGTTGTGGAGTAGATCAAAATGTACGTACTTTGAGAAGTAGTTTCGGCAGATAACGTGCAGTACGTATTAAACTTGGTATGAAGAATTGTTTTTTTGAAGAGGCATCTAGTAGTCTTGGAGAAACTTTTATAGCAGAAATATGCCTGAGAGATGGGGGGCTTCCAAAACTAGTCTATAAGTACTTGGGGATTATTTATACAGACCAGGTGCAAGGTTATCATTTGCTAAATTTGGTTATTCTTGGAACATGTTACCAGATTTTGTGATAAGCAGGATTTATTTTTGGTAAATACTTGGGATCACTATAGTAGGAAGTTTGAGGAGTAGACTTGGGCGTATTGAGGAGAGTTTAAGGTTCTAGAATCAGGTGCAGTACGAGAAGATGAAATGCGTTTTCGTGTGTTATATTTGACAGTAATGATTTGGCTAGGTTGAGAGATTTACAATTTTCATGTTTCGTTTGGTAGATAATATATAGCTATAAGTACTTAAGTTTTTGAGATATTTTCAACGATTGAGATTATTTTGATCTTATGATTCATAGGTGGGAATTGTGGAAGGAAGTAAGTCAATAGTTGGAGAGTTGAGATCAGATATGGAATGCAAGGAGTTAATTTTGCATATTAGGATAAAAGTAAGAGTTATTTTTACAATGAATCTCTCTTATGTACGGTTAGTGGAATTAGACAAGTGAATGGTGTTAATTCGATTGATTTGCTATGTGATCTTTATAAAAAACATAAATTACATACTATTATTTACATGAGTTAGGATTCACTTGGCTTTGTTGCTTGAGATAGTTTCTGTAACATTAGCAATTGTTCTCTGGTGATCAAGTGATAGACGTGCAAATTAGGATTATGATCAAGTTAATTGAATAAGATTTTGTTAATGGAAAGTAGACTCGGAGGTTCTAGGTCATTGTTGATGTTGTGGAGTAGATCAAAATGTACGTACTTTGAGAAGTAGTTTCGGCAGATAACGTGGAGTATTAAACTTGGTATGAGGAATTGTTTTTTTGAAGAGGCATCTTGTAGTCTTGGAGAAACTTTTATAGCAGAAATATGCCTGAGAGATGGGGGGCTTCCACAACTAGTCTATAAGTATTTGGGGATTATTTATACAGACCAGGTGCAAGGTTATTAGGTGCTAAATTTGGTTATTCTAGGAACATGTTACCAGATTTTGTGATAAGCAGGATTTATTTTTGGTAAATACTTGGGATCACTATACTAGGAAGTTTGAGGAGTAGACTTGGGCGTATTGAGGAGAGTTTGAGGTTTTAGAATCTGGTGTAGTACGAGAAGATGAAATGCATTTTCGTGTGTTATGTTTGACAGTAATGATTTGGCTAGGTTGAGAGATTTACAATTTTCATGTTTCCTTTGGTAGATAATATATAGCTATAAGTAAATAAGTTTTTGAGATATTTTCGACGATTGAGATTATTTTGATCATGTGATTCATAGGTGGGAATTGTGGAAGGAAGTAAGTCAATATTTGGAGAGTTGAGATCAGATATGGAATGCAAGGAGTTAATTTAGCATATTAGGACAGAAGTAAGAGTTATTTTTGCGATGAATCTCTCTTATGTACGGTTATTGGAATTAGACAAGTGAATGGTGTTAATTCGATTGATTTGCTTTGTGATCTTTATGTAAAGCATATATTACATACTATTGTTTACATGAGCTAGGATTCACTAGGCTTTGTTGCTTAAGATAGTTTCTGTAACATTAGCAATTGTTCTCTGGTGATCAAGTGATAGACGTGCAAATTAGGATTATGATCAAGTTAATTGAATAAGATTTTGTATGGAAAGTAGACTCGGAGGTTCTAGGTCATTGTTGATGTTGTGGAGTAGATTAAAATGTACGTACTTTGAGAAGTAGTTTCGGCAGATAACGTGGAGTATTAAACTTGGTATGGAGAATTGTTTTTTTTGAAGAGGCATCTAATAGTCTTGGAGAAACTTTTATAGCAGAAATATGCCTGAGAGAGAGGCATCTAATATTCTAGGAATATGTTACCAGATTTTGTGATAAGCATGCTTTATTTTTGGTAAATACTTGGGATTACTATAGTAGGAAGTTTGAGGAGTAGACTTAGGCGTATTAAGGAGGGTTTGAGGTTCTAGAATCAGGTGCAGTACGAGAAGATGAAATGTATTTTCGTGTGTTATGTTTGTCAGTAATGATTTAGCTAGGTTGAGAGATTTACAATTTTCATGTTTCCTTTGGTAGATAATATATAGCTATAAGTAGAAAGTTTTTGAGATATTTTCGACGATTGAGACTATTTTGATCATGCGATTCATAGGTGAGATTTGTGGAAGGAAGTAAGTCAATAGTTGGAGAGTTGAGATTAGATATGGAATGCAAGGAGTTAATTTAGCATATTAGGACAAAAGTAAGAGTTATTTTTGTGATGAATCTCTCTTATGTACGGTTAGCGGAATTAGACAAGTGAATGGTGTTAATTCGATTGATTTGCTATTTGATCTTTATATAAAGCATAATTTACATACTATTGTTTACATGAGTTAGGATTCACTAGGCTTTGTTGCTTAAGATAGTTTTTGTAACATTAGCAATTGTTTTCTGGTGATCAAGTGATAGACGTGCAAATTAGGATTATGATCAAGTTAATTGAATAAGATTTTGTTATTAGAAAGTGGACTCGGAGGTTCTAGGTCATTGTTGATGTTGTGGAGTAGATCAAAATGTACGTACTTTGAGAAGTAGTTTCGGCAGATAACGTGGAGTATTAAACTTGGTATGAAGAATTGTTTTTTTGAAGAGGCATCTAATAGTCTTGGAGAAACTTTTATAGCAGAAATATGCCTGGGAGATGGGGGGGCTTCCACAACTAGTCTGTAAGTACTTTGGGATTATTTATACAGACCAGGTGCAAGGTTATCAGGTGCTAAATTTGGTTATTCTTGGAACATGTTACCAGATTTTGTGATAAGCAGGCTTTATTTTTGGTAAATACTTAGGATCACTATAGTAGGAAGTTTGAGGAGTAGACTTGGGCGTATTGCGGAGAGTTTGAGGTTTTAGAATTAGGTGCAGTACGAGAAGATGAAATGCATTTTCGTGTGTTATGTTTGACAGTAATGAGTTGGCTAGTTTGAGTGATTTAAAATTTTCATGTTTCCTTTGGTAGATAATATATAGCTATAAGTACATAAGTTTTTGAGATATTTTCGACGATTGAGATTATTTTGATCATGTGATTCATAGGTGGGAATTGTGGAAGGAAGTAAGTCAATAGTTGGAGAGTTGAGATCAGATATGGAATGCAAGGAGTTAATTTAGCATATTAGGACAAAAGTAAGAGTTATTTATGTAATGAATCTCTCTCTTATGTACGGTTAGTGGAAATAGACAAGTGAATGTTGTTAATTCGATTGATTTGCTATTTGATCTTTATATAAAGCATAAATTACATACTATTGTTTACATGAGTTAGGATTCACTAGGCTTTGTTGCTTAAGATAGTTTTGGTAAGATTAACAATTGTTCTCTGGTGATCAAGTGATAGAAGTGCAAATTAGGATTATGATCAAGTTAATTGAATAAGATTTTGGTAATGGAAAGTAGACTCGGAGGTTCTAGGTCATTGTTGATGTTGTGGAGTAGATCAAAATGTACGTACTTTGTGAAGTAGTTTCGGCAGATAACATGGAGTACTAAACTAGGTATGGAGAATTGTTTTTTTGAAGAGGCATCTAATAGTCTTGGAGAAACTTTTATAGCAGAGATATGTATGAGAGAAGGGGCTTCCACAACTAGTCTGTGAGTACGGGGTTTATTTATGCAGACCATGTGTGCAAGGGTTATTAGGAGAAAAATTAGGTTTTCCTAGGAACATGTTACTAGATTTTGTGATAAGCAGACTGTATTTTTGGTAAATACTTAGGATCAGAATAGTAGGAAGTTTGAGGAGTAGACTTGGGCTTATTGAGGACAGTTTGATGTTCTAGAATCTGGTGCAGTATGAGAAGAAGAAATGCATTTTCGTGTGTTATGTTCGACATTAATCATTTGGCTGAGTTGAGAGATTTACAATTTTCATGTTTCCTTTGGTAGGTAATATATAGCTATAGGTACATAAGTTTTTGAGATATTTTCGAGGATTGAGATTATTTTGAGCAAGTGATTCATATGAGCGAATTGTGGAAGGAAGAAAGTCTATACTTGGAGAATTGAGATTAGATATGGAATGCAAGCAGTTAATTTTTGTATATTTGGACAGAAGTAGGAGTTATTTATGTCATGAATCCCTTATTTACGGTTAGTGGAAATAAGTAATATGAAGGTGGAGTAAGTCACTTTGTTTGGAAAGCTGTATATTTAGATTGGTTATCTGAAGTTGGTTTCTTCATAAAAGTTGTGGCAGACATATTAAATATTGTTCCAGAACTTGAATCACTTCAAAAGGAATTGTTTAGATTAAGATATGATTTTTCAAAGTTGGGGGTCTGCAGTAAGAAATTCTGCAGATCAGTTTTCTGAGTGTTTTACCCAGCTGCCTTTTTACTAAAACTGTGCATTTCTGTTGAGTATTTGAAGTTGTTGTCTTCATAAAAGTTTTAGTACACATGTTAACTATTATTCCTGAATTTGAATCTCTTAATAAGGAGTTTTGTAGATTAAGTTATGATTTTCCGAAGTTGAGAGTCTGCATCAGGAAATACTGCATTTCTTATTATTTTACTGTTTGTTCCTTTTGATTTCAATGGATTCTTTCATTCAAACTTGTTTAAATTCATCACAAACTGAACACATACGTTCTCAACTTTCAAAAAAAGCTTGTGACATTATTTTTCAAATTTATTTGAGATACTTGTGCCATTTTGGAATCAGCTATGTGTAATAGTTTTTCTTCAAAATAAATCTACATCACATTTTGCTTAGTTATCTAGCACGTCAAATGTTTATCTTAATGGCCTGAGATTTTAGGTACTATGTTTTTGAGGTGTATGCTTTAAAGTAAAGTATGTTCTTAAACCGTATGATAGCTTTTGTGTTTAAAATCATGTGTGCTTATGGATAGGATTGTGAATTGTATTCGGATATCTATTTCTATGCAGGGACATATACATTGGCAATAGCTATGTTGTCTTTATATAAAACATAAATTACATATTATTGTTTACATGAGTTGGGCTTTACTAGGCTTTGTTGCTTAATATAGTTTCTGTAAGATTTGCAATTGCTTAATGGTGACCAAGTGATAGATGTGCAATTTAGGATTGCATAAGATTTTGGTAGTGGAAAGTTGACACGACCCACCCCGAATTTCACCCCGAAACCCGAGATGAGTCTTGCGGGGTCCACCTCCAAGGAAAATTTACCGAAGACTCGGCAAACCTCCCTCGAAAATGGACAACCCTAACTTAAAAACTTACGAACCACATTTTAATCCAAAACAGATAAATCTTCAGCTACACTCCAAAAGTAGTCAGAATACAAACATAAGAATTCTAATAGTATTCAGAGCTACTAAAAAATAAAATAAAATACAACGGAAGCTAACAAACTTCTAGTGGATTAAACAGGTAACCTACTGGCGAAATGTAGCTGATAGCTGGGTCACTATGCCTCGACGTCTCCTGCTGGACCTCACGCGAACTCTGCAGACTGGACATTTTAAAAACGAAGAGCCCAGGGGAAAATATTTAACACGTCAGAGTGAGTGGACAAAACTGATCTGGCAACAAATAAATATTTCCCCAAAAGAAATGCTTTCCACAGTGGCAAAAACACGAACACCACTAGAATGATTCTGAACTGGGGTCCAGCCTGGCTAGAACCCCCAAACTTTAAGAAACTTCCTATCAGGCCTGGATATTATATATATAGTATGTATGCACACTCGCCTGACTCTTGGCATGATATCTATGAACAACTTGAATAAAGTAGATATCATACGAAGCTACTATGCTTGCGTCTAACGCTCACATCACCCCACACCGGAATTGTACCTCGCATATGAGGGAAAGCGGCCGAGTGGTAATCGCTCAATAAAATACAGCCTCTCAGGCTAAAATAAAATATGTATGTATTACACTCGTTATATCCCTTGTATAAATTTTCTTGAAACAACTCAAACAAATAGAAAATTCACACAAGGCTACAACGCTTGCGTCTAACACTCACGTTGCACCATAATGGCATTTTACCTCATTATGGTGGAAAAGACGGTGTATAAATATCCGCGCATGTCCCCTATATAAATTATTATTTTTATATAGGGCTACAACGATTGCGTCTAACGCTCACGTTGCACCATAATGGAATTTTACCTCAGTATGGTGGAAAAGCACGGTGTATAAATATACGCGCATATCCCCTATATAAATTATTATTTTTATATAGGGCTACAACGATTGCGTCTAACGCTCACGTTGCGCCATAATGGAATTTTACCTCAGTATGGCGGAAAAGCACGTATAGCTAGCTAGCATTCCCTCATATACATATTATTCTCATAATCATCCAAATATGGATATATATACATACTCACCAAAATTCTCAATTTCGGTTATTCTCTTACATACTATTCTCGGAATTGTACCTCGAGTATAATCCACCGAAATTCTCAATTTCGGGAAATATCCAATAACAGAAAAATCAATCAAATGATAAAGTATTTCAGATATAATATTCAAAACAAAGGTCCACTCACAACTTAGGCCTAAGCCTGACGTTGGTCGGAGGTCTCCTCAGCTCGAGCCTCCTCGCGTCCTGTTCCATATACATAAAACCTTAAATGAAACATCGACGTTTAAATGCAAAACATGCATAATTAAATATGCTTCGCGCTCAACCAAGTCTAACACTCCAAAATCTTAAATCCACTGCCAACCTCAAAACTCCACAAATTTTACCGACAACCTCGAAAAACACTTTTTACCAAATAAAATCAAATGGCCGGATTAGTAATTAATAATCCGCCAAAAATACTTAACTTCAACAATTCTTAAACCTATCCAAAACTCCTCCAAAAATTCTAAAACTTATTCCAATAAACTCCTCACATTTTTCTCCACCAAAAACATTTTCTCGGCGGCGGCTCCGCCAGAGGCGGCGGCCGGCAGCCATTTTCCGGCGACCTCCAATGGTCACCAAATTTTGACAGAATCTTCCTCTCAACCTCCTCTACAACATTCCTAACTACCACAAACTCCAATTCTAAGCCTAAGCACATCAATCGAACGGAAATACACAAAAAACCCTAGAAATTTCAAGTTCCGATTTCTCCTTACCTAGCTCACGACGGAGAGAGCCCTTTGGAGGGATTGAAGCACGGGAGGAGGGCTTCCTTTTGGGCTATGTCTCGTCGGATATGGCGGCCAGAGGAGGAAGTTCTGGCGAGAAAACCTGTTCGGCAGCCGTGTCTTTCGGGCGGCGTTTCTCCCTCACGGCGGCGCTAGGGAGGCTGCCACCGGTCTAGAAATGTAGCTGGGAGGGAGACCGTTCGAACGGGACCGGTCCGGCGGCGAACGGAGGCCGGACGGCGGCGGACGGTCGGCCGGAAGTTTCCTGGGTGTAGAGAGGAGAAAATCGGGTGCGGGAGAGAAAAATCGGGAGAAAGAAAAAGAACTTGGGCCTTTAGCCCACCCGGTCCAACAACCCTCTATAAACCCAAAAATCCAAAATTCAACACCCCGAAATAATACCCTAATAAAATTATCTTTTACTAGCAAAAATTACCATTTTTTACCGTCGTCAAAATTTCTTCCTTAGAATAATTCCCTCAAAATATTAGTCCCTCAACACCCTCTGGGAACTAATTAAATTACACACTTAGTGACGAACACGGTAAAAATCTTATTACCGCTATACCAGTAATAAAGGTAAAAATTAAGGTTCGGGGCGTGACAATTCTCCCCTCATAAAAATTTCGTCCTCGAAATTTACAAACATGCTACTCAAAGAGATAAGGATACTGCTGCCTCATCTGCTCTTCTGGCTCCCAAGTAGCTCCTTCTACTTGGTGGCTTCTCCAAAGCACTGTGACGAGCTGAATTGACTTGCTCCTAAGCATTTGCTCCTTCCGATCTAGAATCTAAACCGGCTCCTCTTCATAGGACAAATCCTTTTGCAGACTAATCGGCTGCTCTTGCAGCACATGAGAAGGATCGGCAATATACTTGCGAAGCATGGATACATGAAACACATTATGTATCCTGGACAACTCCGAAGGCAAAGCTAACCGATAGGCAAGAGAGCCAACTCGCTCTATTATCTCATAAGGCCCAATACCTCGGACTAAGCTTCCCACGCTTGCCAAAACGTACTACCCCTTTCCAAGGAGATAGTTTCAGAAACACCCAATCACTTACTTGAAACTCAAGGTCCTTCCTACGGACATCGGCATAACTCTTTGGCCTTCTCTGAGCAGCCTTGAGTCTATCCCTGACCACCTTGATCTTCTCATTTGCAAACAGCTCAGCCAAATTATCCAGCGAAAACTTCTTTCACACCGGCAAGAAATGAGAAGATTTAGTGAGTCTATCCACTATCACCCAAATACCGTCATGCTCTTCACGGGTACGAGGTAAACTGAAGACAAAATCCATGGTGATGTGGTCCCACTTCCACACTTGAATAGGCAACGACACCATTCGAAGCTCTTTCCATCAATCGAACTATGGAATGATCATTATACTGTGCTTCCCGCACTCTATCAACCAAAACTGGCCTCACATGAAAACTGGCTATCAAAGCACCAACCTCATCTACTGATAAATCCACTCCTGTAGCTCGCAACTCACAAAGAAGCGGAACACGAACCATCTTTATATGAGATAAAGATATGGAAGGATTTCGACTAAGAGCATCAGCTACCACATTAGCTTTTCCAGGATGATACTCAATAGTGCAATCATAATCATTGATTAACTCCATCCACCTCCTCTGTCTCATATTAAGCTCTCTTTGCGTGAACACGTACCGAAGACTCTTGTGATCGGTAAATATCTGACACTTGGCCCCATAAAGATAGTGTCTCCACAACTTGAGAGCAAAAACTACCGCTGCAAGCTCCAGATCATGAGTAGAATAATTCCCCTCATGCGGCTTCAATTGCCTAGAAGCGTAGGCAATCACTCGATCATGCTGCATCAACACTCCACCTAGACCTCGTCTAGAAGCATCACAAAACACCACATACTCCCAACTATCGTCTGGAAGTGCCAAAACAGGAGCACTAGACAAACGATCCTTTAATTCTTGAAAACTTTGCTCACACTGATCTGACCATTCGAACTTGACTCCCTTTCTGGTCAATCTAGTTAGTGGAGCTGCAATCTTCGAAAAGTCTTTTACAAAGCGCCGATAATAACCTGCTAAACCCAAGAAACTACGAATCTCCGTCACAGTTGTGGGTCTTTTCCAATTGGACACCGCTTCCACCTTCTGGGGATCCACACTAACACCTTCAGCTGAAACTACATGACCCAGAAAACCCACCTTATCCAGCCAAAACTCACACTTGCCGAACTTGCCGAACAACTGCGCATTCCTCAAAGTCCGCAAAATCAATCTTAGATATTTGGCATGCTCCTTCTCACTTTTTGAGTACACCAAAATATCATCTATGAACACGATTAAGAAACGGTCCAGATATGGACTAAACACCCTATTCATGAGATCCATGAACGCCGCGGGTGCATTAGTAAGTCCAAATGGTATCACCACAAACTCATAATGACCATATCGTGACCGAAAAGTAGTCTTGGCTATATCCCCCTCTCGGATCCGCAACTGATGATAACCCGATCTCAAATCAATCTTTGAGAACACCGAGGCACCTCTCAACTGATCGAACAAATCATCAATGCGAGGCAACGGGTACTTATTCTTCACAGTGACTTGATTCAGCTTCCTTTAATCAATGCATAGTCTCATGGTGTTGTCCTTCTTCTTAACAAATAACACCAAAGCACCCCATGGAGACATGCTAGGCCGAATAAAAACCCTTGTCTACTAACTCTTGCAATTGAGTCTTCAACTCTTTCAATTCTGCTAGAGCCATTCTGTAAGGTGCCTGAGAGATAGGCATAGTTCCGGGAAGTAATTCTATAGAGAAGTCTATCTCCCTTGCAGGAGGCAAACCAGGCAACTTCTCGGGAAAAACATCCGGAAACTCTCTTACTACAGGAATATCTTCTAATCCCACAACTCCCATACTTGAATCCACCACATGAGCTAAAAATGCCTGACAGCCTTTACTCAACAATTTCCTGGCAGCCACAGCTGAAATCAGGCAACTCGAAATCACATCTCTTTCCCCCTGAAACACAACCTCCAATCCATCCGGGCTCCGAAACACCACTTCTTTTCGGAAACAACCACCATATCTAAAGGGATTAAATATGCCTTAAACTGAGCTCCTTCCACCAAATCTTCACAACCACTAAACACCCAAGCTATTCTCATCACCTCACCAGAGGGAAGAGATACGTGCCACTCGCCTGGAAGAGACGATGATAACACATTGGCATGGAGGGCAAATCTACTAGACATGAATGAATGCGTGGCTCCGGGATCAATTAAAGTATAAGCAGGCTGACCAAAAATTAATAACGTACCAATGATGACATCTGGAGAAGTACGACCCTCCTGCTGGGTCATAGCATGCAGTCTAGCGCGAGTCATGGGACGTCCACGCTGACCACCACCTCTTTAAGAGCCACCTCTAACTAAAGCACTGCCTTGGGCACCACTACTAGAGCCCCTAGCTGAAAACTGGCCAACTGGCTGAGTAGGGGTGGGAGTGGTCCTCTGAGCCAACAATGGGCAATCTCTCCTCAAGTGGTCCTGACCACCACACTCAAAGCACCCAGAAAACTGCTGCTGCTGCCCATATGAAAAAGTCTGGCTACCAGATGACCCACCATGGAAGCTACCACCAGAACCATACTGTCCAGCCTGCTGCCTGCCCAATTGGCTCTTGGAGGGTCTCCTAAAACGTCCTCCAAATCTATCCCGAGAACCAGATTCTGATCCTCCACTACTACCACTGCTCGCTGAAGATCCAGAAGCTGATGAGGAAGCGGCCTTCTTCGATAGACCCTGGCTGGGACCACCGAAATCTCTATGCCGTGCACTAAAAGTTCTCCTGGTCTCAATGGCCATGGCTGCAGTAACCGCATCAAGAAAAGTCGGGTAAATGCCACCGACCATCTTGTCTGCATAAACCCCACCAAGAGCTCCAACAAACATGTCAATCCTGGTCCTCTCATCAGGAATCAAATAGGGCACATGGTAGCTCAAGGAAGTGAACATCTGCTCAAACTCGATGACACCCTCATCATCCCCCTTCTTCATGTTCAGGAAATCCGACTGAATCCTGATACGCTGAGCGTGACCGAAATACTGACCCAAGAAGAGCGCCTTAACTCCTCCCAAGTCATGTCTTGAGCACCACCACGATTTCTGCTAGCAAGGATCCACCAGTGATGCGTTGAGTCATCCAGAAAAGTCACTGCCATCTTCACTTTCTTTTCTTCCGGCAGTTCAGTGCTCTCAAAAGCTATTTCCATCTTATCTAACCAAGCGTGCGCATCATGGGGTCCCTTGGCGCCCTTGAACTCAATTGCACCAGCATCGAAGACATCCTTCTTCTTCACAGACCGAGGCTGCTGAACTCTATCTAACACACCTCTCAGCATGCTCCCAATCGAAACAACCAATCCTCTAACCTCATCACCCTCACTGGCGTTGGTCGAGGAAGCTACACGGGGTCGGCGCCTAGGAGGCATAGTACCCAAGGGAAGAAGATATTAAGTAGTCTATCCATAAGACTAACAGAACTATCACACATACCCAATAACATATAGTATCAAAAGCAGAAAACTGCCGATGAATCCAAAGCGGTCGGATCATCACTCTATAGACACTATGGCTACTTAGGCAAATACGATAGTGAATAAGAAACAGAAGATGAAACCTAGAGCTCTGATACCAACTGACACGACCCACCCCGAATTTCACCCCGAAACCCGAGATGAGTCCTGCGGGGACCACCTCCAAGGAAAATTTACCGAAGACTCGGCAAACCTCTCTCGAAAATGGACAACCCTAACTTAAAAACTTACGAATCACCTTTTAATCCAAAACAGATAAATCTTCAGCTACACTCCAAAAGTAGTCAGAATACAAACATAAGAATTCCAATAGTATTCATAGCTACTAAAAAATAAAATAAAATACAACGGAAGCTAACAAACTCCTAGTAGATTAAACAGGTAACCTACTGGCGAAATGTAGCTGATAGCTGGGTCACTATCCCTCGACGTCTCCTGCTGGACCTCACGCGAACTCTGCAGACTGGGCATTTTAAAAATAAAGAGCCCAGGGGAAAATATTTAACATGTCAGAGTGAGTGGACAAAACTGATCTGGCAACAAATAAATATTTCCCCAAAAGAAATGCTTTCCACAGTGGCAAAAACACGAACACCACTGGAATGATTCTGAACTGGGGTCCAGCTTGGCTAGAACCCCCAAACTTTAAGAAACTGCCTCTCAGGCCTGGATATTATATATATAGTATGTATGCACACTCGCCTGACTCTTGGCATGATATCTATGAACAACTTGAATAAAGTAGATATCATACGAAGCTACTATGCTTGCGTCTAACGCTCACATCACCCCACACCGGAATTGTACCTCACATATGGGGGAAAGCGGCCGAGTGGTAATCGCTCAATAAAATACAGCCTCTCAGGCTAAAATAAAATATGTATGTATTACACTCGTCATATCCCTTGTATGAATTTTCTTGAAACAACTCAAACAAATAGAAAATTCACACAAGGCTACAACGCTTGCGTCTATCGCTCACGTTGCACCATAATGGCATTTTACCTCATTATGGTGGAAAAGACGGTGTATAAATATCCGCGCATATCCCCTATATAAATTATTATTTTTATATAGGGCTACAACGATTGCGTCTAACGCTCACGTTGCACCATAATGGAACTTTACCTCAGTATGGTGGAAAAGCACGGTGTATAAATATACGCGCATATCCTCTATATAAATTATTATTTTTATATAGGGCTACAACGATTGCGTCTAACGCTCACGTTGCGCCATAATGGAATTTTACCTCAGTATGGCGGAAAAGCACATATAGCTAGCTAGCATTCCCTCATATACATATTATTCTCATAATCATCCAAATATGGATATATATACATACTCACCAAAATTCTCAATTTCGGTTATTCTCTTACATACTATTCTCGGAATTGTACCTCGAGTATAATCCACCGAAATTCTCAATTTCAGGAAATATCCAATAACAGAAAAATCAATCAAATGATAAAGCATTTCAGATATAATATTCAAAACAAAGGTCCACTCACAACTTAGGCCTAAGCCTGACGTCAGTCGAAGGTCTCCTCAGCTCGAGCCTCCTCGCGTCTTGTTCCATATACATAAAACCTTAAATGAAACATCGATGTTTAAATGCAAAACATGCATAATTAAATATGCTTCGCGCTCAACCAAGTCTAACACTCCAAAATCTTAAATCCACTGCCAACCTCAAAACTCCACAAATTTTACCGACAACCTCGAAAAACACTTTTTACCAAATAAAATCCAATGGCCGGATTATTAATTAATAATCCTCCAAAAATACTTAACTTCAACAATTCTTAAACCTATCCAAAACTCCTCCAAAAATTATAAAACTTATTTCATTAAACTCCTCACATTTTTCTCCACCAAAAACATTTTCTCGGCGGCTCCGCCGGTGGCGACGGCCGGCAGCCATTTTCCGGCGACCTCCAATGGTCACCAAATTTTGACAGAATCTTCCCCTCAACCTCCTCTACAACATTCCTAACTACCACAAACTCCAATTCTAAGCCTAAGCACATCAATCGAACGTAAATACACAAAAAACCCTAGAAATTTCAAGTTCTGATTTCTCCTTACCTAGCTCACGACGGAGCGAGCCCTTTGGAGGGATTGAAGCACGGGAGGAGGGCTTCCTTTTGGGCTATAGCTCGCCAGATATGGTGGCCGGAGGAGGGAGTTCCGGCGAGAAAATCGGTTCGGCAGCCGTGGCTTTCGGGCAGCGTTTCTCCCTCACGGCGGCGCTAGGGAGGCTGCCATCGGTCTAGAAATGTAGCTGGGAGGGAGACCGTTCGAACGGGACCGGTCCGGCGGCGAACGGAGGCCGGACGGCAGCGGACGGTCGGCCGGAAGTTTCCTGGGTGTAGAGAGGAGAAAATCGGGTGCGGGAGAGAAAAATCGGGAGAAAGAAAAAGAACTTGGGCCTTTAGCCCACCCGGTCCAACAACCCTCTATAAACCCAAAAATCTAAAATTCAACACCCCGAAATAATACCCCAATAAAATTACCTTTTACTAGCAAAAATTACCATTTTTTACCGTCGTCAAAATTTCTTCCTTAGAATAATTCCCTCAAAATATTAGTCCCTCAACACCCTCTGGGAACTAATTAAATTACACACTTAGTGACGAACACGGTAAAAATCTTATTACCGCTATGCCAGTAATAAATGTAAAAATTAAGGTTCGGGGCGTGACAAAAGTAGACTCGGAGGTTCTAGGTCATTGTTGATGTTGTAGAATACATCAAAATGTACATACTTTGAGACGTAATTTTGGCCGATCACTTGTAGAACTAAACTTGGTATCGAGAATTGTTTAGCAGAGATATGCCTGAGAGATGGGGGGCTTCCACAACTAGTTTGTAAGTACTTGGGGATTATTTATACAGACCAGGTGCAAGGTTATTAGGAGTTAAATTTGGTTCTTCTAGGAACATGTTACCAGATTTTGTGATAAGCAGACTTTATTTTTGGTAAATACTTGGGATAATAATAGTAGGAAGTTTGAGGAGTAGGCTTGGGCATATTGAGGATAGTTTGAGGTTTTAGAATCTGGTGCAGTATGAGAAGATGAAATGCATTTTCGTGCGTTATGTTTGACAATAATTATTTGGCAGAGTTTAGAGATTTACAATTTTCATGTTTCCTTTGGTAGATAATATATAGCTATAAGTACATAAGTTTTTGAGATATTTTCGACGATTGAGATTATTTTGATCATGTGATTCATAGGTGGGAATTGTGGAAGGAAGTAAGTCAATAGTTGGAGAGTTGAGATCAGATATGGAATGCAAGGAGTTAATTTTAGCATATTTGCATAGAAGTATGAGTTATTTAAGTCATGAATACCTTATCTACGGTTACTGGAATACGGTTAGTGGAAATAGAAAAGTGAATGGTGTTGTCCGAATATCGCTGTTGAGGATTTGGTAACTAGAGATGCGTGACAGGTTGAATTCAAGTACAAGTCCTAATTTAGATTTAAGGTTTTATAAATTTCGGGGACGAAATTTCTCTAAGGTGGGTGGAGTGTCATAACCCTGAATTTTAATATATATATATATATATATACACCTATTTATAAAGTTGCGTTTATATTATATATATATATGTGCATTTAGTGTTATATATATATATATATATATATATGCTAAAAACTCATATAGTTACATAGTTTTTTTGCTTTTGTTATTGGATTCAAGTAAGAGAATTTTTAGCCCACCTTAACCTTGACCTAATAGTTAGATGCGCGACTTAGTACAACTTTCAAAAAAAGTTGTTGCCGTAGAAGGTCGGTCAGGTGCGCGACCTTCAAACTCAAAAGCGTTGTCGTCTCTTCTTCACCATCTTATTTCAAAATTTTATGTCATTAAGCTTTACAAGATTTCAAAACTGAGACGATTTTATCTCCTTTGGATTAGGCTAAGGATGAGACCATTAGAATCATTTAGAATTATTCTCTAGTAGTAGTAGGGAATAGTATGCAAATAGCAGCGTTAGAGTTTAAACCTGAGAGTTGGTCTAAATTTCCGGAGCTAGTCTTATGTTCTATGTCGATTGAACTATTGATCGTTATGACTCTTATGATTTCCTTTCTCTCAATACATGTGTTTATTTGAAATGCATATTAATTACGTGGATTTATTTGTGTATACAATATATTAATTCGATTGATTTGCTATGTGATCTTTATATAAAGCATAAATTACATGTTATTGTTTACTAGGCTTTGTTGCTTAAGATAGTTTCTGTAAGATTAGCAATTGTTCTATGTTGATCAAGTGATAAATGTGTAAATTAGGATTATGATCAAGTTAATTGCTTAAGATTTTGGTAATGGACAGTAGACTCTAAGGAAGGTGGGGTGTGACAACCCGGAATTTTAATATACGTGTATATATATATATACACATATTTATAAAGTTGCGTATATATTATACATATTGCTGAAAATTAATATAGTTACATAGTTTCTTTTGCTTTTGTTGTTCTTTTTCTTTTGCTTTTGTTCTTTTGCATAGTTACATAGTTTCTTTAGCCACACTTATTTGTATTAGAAGTTGAGCATTACTTGCCTTTTATGCACTCTCATCACTTGGAGCTATTGTTATGTATTATTTATTCAAACGAAATTTTTAAAAAGGGCTAAATTCAATTTTTTCCTTCAAATTTTAGAGCTAAAATCAGTTTGATCCCTATGGATAAAAAACAAATTGATTTTAGCTCTAAAGTTCGGGGACTTAAACTAAATTTTATCTTTTTAAAAATGATTGTGTTCTTTAATTCCTACCAACATCAAGAAGGGCTTGCTTTAGGTTACTAAACAACTATGTGTCTATGTCGCAAGCTGAATACCCACGTGTACCATCTCTTGAAAGCATCTTAAAGTGATATAATGTCGTCTCAAACGCCGACAATGTTGAGCTTCTTAAGCCTAATATCCATATTGACCTGCCATGTTTTTGTTGTTGTTTTGACAAAATTAGAACTCTTTTCCGAAAACATCATATTGTCTGTTGGCAATAAAATATATATTTACATAACATTTTGGCCCTTCCAAAAAAACCTTCACAACATCACACTCTGAACAGATGTGAATCTGTTTCAGCTCGCTTTCCACACAATAAGCAATTAGTTTCTGGTAGTGTGACCCTTCAACTGCCCAAGGCAGTCCGTGTATGGATGATATCGCAAAGAATCTTCCTTCCAAATGAACACCTTGATCTTAGCTGGCATTATTAGCTTCCACACCCCATTCTAATATCTCCCATGTAAGCCCCCAACTGAGTTTAACGAAGACGAAGAATAAACCGGAGCTCTCTTATTTCTTTTCAAAGTCTAATACCCGCTTTGCACGCTATATTTACCACTCTCGTCAAAATGCCATACCAGCCGATTACAACCCTCTCTAACTGAGTGGAATCCTTGATATATTTTCAACTTCGACTGGAGTGAAGAGCTCTTGTAGCAAATGTAATTGCCAAGTTCGATCAATTGGATCAATTAGTACTTCCACTATCATCTTTTCCAAACCCTCCATTGGCTCAATGAACGGCCTAAAGGGCCACGGAATCCATTTATCATACCAGACTGAAATGTTGCTTCCATTACCCACTTGGAACCTCACACCTTATTCAAGAACTTGCCTTCCAGCCATAATGCTCCTCCAGGTGTATGAAGCCCCGAATTTGAGTTCAGCCTCCATAAACCCTGAGTTTGGGAAGTATTTAGCTTTCAAAACCCTAGAGAGCAGGTTATCCGATTTCTGCATAATGTGCCAACCCTGCTTGGCGAGGAGTGTTCAGTTGTAGTCATGCATAACCCGAAATTCCAATCCTCCTTCACGTTTCGGGGCACAAAGCTTGTCCCTTGAGAGCCAATGCATTTTACTCTTCTTATCCGTGTCACCCCACCAAAATTGAGCCATTAGCCTATGCATATCCTCACACAAGTATTTTGGAAGCTCGAAACAATTCATGACATATGCAGGAATGGCTTGAGCTACGGTTTTGATCATAATTTCCTTCCCATTTGCACCAAGTAGCTTCTATCTCCACCCATGTGTTCTACTCTTCACTCTCTACCAAATAACCAAAAGCCCCTTCCTTGGAGTAACTTATTTCAACCGGTAAGTCCAAGTACTTATCATGCTTCTCGACTCGTTGAACCCCCAATAAATCTGCTAACCTCTCCTGCTCATCTTGTGACATTCTTGCTAAATGATAAAGCACCTTTTTGCATATTTATCTGCCACCCGGAAACCATCTCGTAGGCCTTGAACGCTCCTTGCACCGCCACACAATCCATTTTCTCTGCTCGAGTTATTCTTTTGGATTAAATTCAGTTTATCCTATTGAGGTTTGAGGTTAAAATCATTTCAGTACCTATACTCAAATACTTGCTTAAAGAAGCTTAGCATGAATCATGGCAATAGCTAGCATGCATTCTAACTATTTAAGTTAAACAAAAACGCAAACTCTCAATTATTAAACTCACGAGATAGGATCGCCAAAAAATCATTAACGAAACATCAATATGTTTTATGAAATTCTGAATCTATTGAATACAAGAACAAGCAAAACATGCTTCCAATTCCTAAGTTTAGCAAATGAAACATACCTTTAAATTTATACAGATAATCAAAACAAAGTAAAGGTAATGTTTACACTTTATCAAGTCTCCAACTCCAAGGAAGCTTGTTGACATCAAAAGGATGCTTGGCTTCAATGCTTCTCAGAATCCAATGTTGCTGCCTTGATGGAGAAGTCCTTCAAGGCTTAGCAAAAGAAGAAGAAGCTTGAATAAGGAGAGGGAGAGGCTGCAGCTGCTCTCTTATCCCTTTGGTTTTTAATGTGAATGATTGATGCTCTTAGAAGCACCCAAGGCTATCATTATATAGAGGAAACTTTGGTGTAACTTCTCTTCAAAAATGATGTGAGATAGCTGAAATGTTTGACTTTTCTCCTTCATTTTTGGACTTGGGCCTTCTTTGCTTAGACTACTTGGGCCTTCTTTTGGGCTTTCTCCATTTTTCTCTTCCATTCTTGAACTTGGGTCTTCTCTTCTCAATTAAGCTCTTTGTCCCTTTTGTGCTCCTATCAGGATTTCTTCAACACTTTGGTTTTAGTCTTCTTTTGTGTAAAACTGCCTCTTTCGACCTATAAAACAGAGACAAGCTAGAAATGACATTATTAAGGAAATAACAAAGCTAAATAAGGTCGGAAATACTTTAAGAATATAGCATAAAATGCGTGTATCAAATTCCCCCACACTTAGCTTTTGCTAGTCCCTTAGCAAAACCAAACTAAAAACATACTCTAACAAAAACAAACACAAACGAAAATTGATAAAACAACAAATACTTAAACTCTATTGCCCATAACTATTGTCTCAGAATCTCAACTCTCATGGTATATAAAAATTAGCATTTAACCAAGAATCATTCCATGAAGTTTCAGAAGCTAATTGCCATGCACAGATCGCATATTTACACGTAGGACATGATAGAAAAATGGTGATATTTGATCTCAGCATATTTCAAACAAGTATGATTCAGTCTCACAAGGTATGCACTCAATCTTCACTCAGATTTTCTGGCTAAATCACTCAACAAGTATGCAAGACAGAATCAGAAAGCTTGCATTTATATGAACAGATGCCCAATAGTACATATATAAACCTCAAGAAAGAATATGATTACTCACACAAATGAACCATACCATAGGCTCAACTCTTGGAACAAACTCGACAGATCAAGTTTTACTCATCTTTTAGATCAAAAGAAACTTTAAAAGGTTTTAATGGGGCTAGTCTAGGTGTAAGAATTTAAGAGTAAAGAATTGCAAACTTACTAAGGACCTAACAGAGCATTATCAAATGCCTTATGTCGCCAAAACAAGGACCAATATATCATTTGTCCTCCAAAAACGCCACTGCACCTCCTTACACAAAATGAAACAGAATATAGGCCAAATATTATGATTTTTAGGCCTTCCATTTACATCACAACTCCTGATTCACAAAGAAAGAGTATGCCCAATTTTTCTTTTCTTTTCCTGCCGAAATTTTATTCTTTATTTCCTTTTTATTCTTTTCACGGCATTTTCTTTAATTTTCAAACAACAAGGACATTTCAGCAGCTCTTCCACCCACACTTGCTCTTCATCGTCACCTCTAGTAGTCTTCACACAAAATGCTCTACTAGGTTCAAAGGACAAGGGTAGAGAATGCTATACTAAGTTCAGGTAAAAATTCAATAGGTGATGAAACAAAAGGCTTAATGTAGGCTCAAAGGGGCTCAAACTAAGGGGTGTGCAGCGCACACAAATAGGGACACAAGTTTATTTGGCAATGGTGATCATCCTAAAAGGTTCCATTTCTCCTCTAAAAAATCAGAGTGTTTTATGATTAAAAGTTTCGAAAGATCACAAGAGCGAGTTCTAGTCATCTCTAGTTCATTAACAGCTATGGGGAGCAATCAATCAAATTGAAAGAATAATGAGGTTTTCAACAATTATAGTCAAGAAAACGAATCAGAATATTTCAGTGAACACTCAGAAAGAATAGCACATATATATAGGCTCAAAAGCTCACATTTAAGGTTCATATGAATCAAACTTGTCTTAGCATGCTCATTTCTGTACTAGTGATTCAAATCATATCCACTACATTTCACATGATTTCCATTCATATCAATTAACTTCAGAATATCAGTTGGAAATCATCTTAATCTTGTGATCATTCTTTATCCATAATTCAGAGAACTACACTCATCATCGACAGTTAAGGGCTCCTATGACTCAATAAAAAACAAAAGACTCAAAAGCAACCCAAACTGTTTTTGGAATTTTCAAAACAAACATGTAAATCCCTCCCCCACACTTAAACTCTACATTGTCCTCAATGTTCACAAAATAATGTGTAGAATGAAAGAAAGAAGTAGGAAATCATTACCTAACAAACAAAAACAAAACAAATAAAAACAAGTAAAAGAGAAGAAGGAATGGAAAACAAATCTGCTTTGACTATTCCGCCACATCTGAGTTGGGTTTCCTTCCAATTAGAGCCTCGTTTATCGTCCATGAGCTCGACGATTGTAGCACACATCAGTTCTGTATGAATGGTGCCTCTTGGAGGGGTACTTCTTCCACATTGTATTCCTTGAACGCCTCATAGTATGGCTTCAACCGATGTCCATTCACCTTGAATTTTTCTCAGGTCTTTTCACTTTTAATTTGCACAGCACCATGTGGAAAAACATAAGTAACTATGAAAGGACCAATCCATCTAGAACGTAATTTATCGGGAAAAAGTTTAAGTCTAGAATGAAACAACAACACTTTCTGGCCAACAACAAAAGATTTGTCACAGATCATTCTATCATGGTAAGCTTTAGTCCTCTCTTTGTAGATCCATGCATTGTCGTAGGCATCGTTTCTGATTTCTTCAAGTTCGTTCAATTGGAGCTTCCTGTGTAGGCCAGCATCATCAAGGTTCATGTTCAAAGTCTTTATTGCCCACCAAGCTCTATGTTCAAGCTCCACTGGAAGGTGACATGCTTTCCCATAGACCAGCCGAAAAGGGGATGTCCCAATAGGGGTCTTGTAAGCTATGTGGTAAGCCCACAATGCATCGTTTAGCTTTTGGCTCCAATCCTTCAGTGTTGGCCCCACTGTCTTCTCCAAAATTCTCTTAATCTCACGGTTAGAGATCTCTGTTTGTCCACTGGTCTGAGGATGGTAAGGTGTGGAAACCTTGTGTGACACATTGTACTTCTTCAGCAGAGCCTCAATTGATTTGTTGCAGAAATGTGATCCTCCATCGCTTATGACAACTCGCGGCATTCCAAACCTGCAAAAAATGTGAGAGCGAAGGAAATCTGCAACAACTTTGGAATCATTAGTTTTGGTGGCTATCGCTTCCACCCATTTCGAAACATAATCAACTGCCACAAGAATATACAAATAACCATTTGATGAAGGAAAAAGACCCATAAAATCAATACCCCAAACATCAAAAATTTCCACAGTTATAATATGGTGTAAAGGCATTTGATCTTTGGGTCCTAGGTTTCCTAATCTCTGACACCTATCACAAGTCATGCAATACATACAGGCATCCCTAAAAATTGTAGGCCAAAAGAAACCTGCATCCAACACTTTAAGGGCAGTTTTTCGAGATCCAAAATGACCTCCACATACTTCAGAATGGCAAAAGGCAAGAATAGATTGATGTTCATTTTCTGAGACACACCTCCTAATTATTTGATCTTGACAATGTTTCCACAAATAAGGGTCATCCCAAATGTAATGCCTAGACAATTTCTTAAGCTTTTCTTTTTGAGAATGAGGTAAAGTGTCCGGAAAAGTCTTAGTTACAAGATAGTTCACAATATCAGCATACCATGGTTCACTTACCTCAATTCCGAAGAGTTGTTCATCTGGAAACGTCTCACACAAGGGTAAGGCGTCCTTTTCACGTACTAATTTGCTCAAGTGGTCAGCAACCACGTTGTCACTCCCCTTCTTGTCTTTAATCTCAATATCGAATTCTTGGAGTAACAACATCCATCTAATAAGCCTTGGCTTTGCCTCTTTCTTCATAAACAAATATCTCAAAGCTGCATGATCAGTATAAACAATTACTTTAGATTGAAACAAATAAGAACGAAATTTACCTAAAGTAAATACAATAGCAAGAAACTCTTTTTCAGTGGTAGAGTAGTTCAATTGTGCATCATTGAGCGTTCTTGAGGCATAGTAAATGACATAGGGCTTCTTGTCCTTCCACTGCCCAAGCACAGCTCCAACAGCATAATCGGATGCATCACACATCAACTCAAAGGGCTCGTCCCAATTTGGGGGTAACATCACTGGTGTTGTTGTCAACAGTTCCTTCAACTTCTCAAATGCCTCCTTGCATTCATCGTTAAAGTCAAAGGCTACCTCCTTTTGAAGGAGGCGAGTTAGGGGTCTGGCTATCTTGGAAAAGTCCTTGATAAACCTGCGATAAAAACCAGCATGGCCAAGAAACGAACGTATCTCCCTCACAGTAGTGGGGTATGGTAAGTAACGAATAAGATCAATTTTGGCCTTATCAACTTCAATTCCCCTAGCAGATATGATATGTCCCAAAACAATTCCTTGTGTCACCATAATGACATTTCTCCCAATTCAGAACCAGATTAGTTTCAACACACCTTTTTTAAATGAGTTCTAAATTTCCTAAACATGAATCAAAGTCTTTACCAAAGACACTAAAGTCATCCATAAAGACCTCAATTATATTTTCAATATAATCAGACAAAATAGACATCATGCATCTTTGAAATGTACCTGGTGCATTACACAAACCGAAGGGCATACGCATGTAGGCAAAAGTGCCAAAGGGACATGTGAATGTAGTCTTTTCTTGATCTTCTTGGGCTATGCAAATCTGGTTGTAGCCACTATATCCATCCAAGAAGCAATAAAACTCATGACCAGCTAACCTCTCAAGCATTTGATCAATGAATGGTAGGGGAAAATGGTCCTTTCTTGTGGTGGCGTTGAGCTTCCTATAGTCGATGCAGACTCGATGTCCAGCCACAACTCGTTGGGGCACCAGTTCATTCTCAGCATTCTTTACAACAGTCACTCCCGATTTCTTTGGCACAACTTGAACTGGAGAGACCCACTTACTATCAGATATGGGGTAGATCACTCCACAATCCAGCAACTTGATAACTTCGTCTTGAACCACCTTCATCATAGGTTGGTGTAGACGTCTTTGGGCCTCTCTGGTGGGTTTTGCCCCATCTTCCAGCAAAATTTGATGGAAACATGTGGTTGGGCTTATCCCCTTGATGTCTGCTAAAGTCCATCCGATAGCAGTCTAGTATTTCTTCAATACTTTCACCATTCTCTTTTCTTGTTCTTTGTCTAGTTTGGAGGACACAATTGCAGGCAAAGTCTCATTTTCTCCCAAGTACACGTACTTCAAATGATCAGGTAGTGCTTTCAATTCCAACTTGGGTGCCTGTTCCACAGATGGTAATAACTTATTAGTAGAAATGGGAAGAGACAATAGAGGATCAGACCTAATTTGTAGGCTTTTAAGAGCGGCGACGGTTTCAAGCACATCGTCATCCCATATTTCCTCTAATTCTGCCGTCGACACCTGGGTACCATCAGCATTGTATCCTACTCCTTGAGAAATGGTGTATTCCAATTTATCATCGATCATTGAATTTAGGAAATTCTGCGCAAGGGAGTCAACGATATCAATAGAATAGCATGGTTTAAGCTCAGATAAGGGATACCTCATGACTTCAAAAGATGTTGAAGCCAATAACTTCTCCATCAAACTCCATTGTCAAGGTGCTAGCATGCACATCAATCTTTGTTCTTGCAGTTCTCATGAAAGGACGCCCTAAAAGTATAGGAGTTGAACTGGAGGGTGAGTCTTCCATATCAATGATGTAGAAATCTGCAGGGAAAATCAAGTTATTAACTTGCACAAAAACGTCCTCTATATATCCCTTAGTATACTTGTTAGACCTATCTGCCAATTGAATTATGACATTGTCTTTCTCCAGTTTACCTAAGTCCATAGATGCATATAAGCTATATGGCATAATATTAATGGATGCACCTAGATCAAGCATGACACTGTCAAAAGTAGTATCACCAATTAAACAAGGGATAGAGAAACTCCCTAGATCCTTTAGCTTGGGTGGTAATTTTCGTTGGAGAACTGGAGAAACAGTCTCACTCATTTTCACAACTTCTTTCTCGCGTGTCTGCCTCATTGTGGTGTACAATTCCTTCAAAAATTTTGCATATTTGGGAACTTGAGTAATGCAGTCAATCAAGGGCATGTTCACTTGAACTTTCTTGAAAACTTCCAAGATGGCTTGATCAGATTCTTCTTTCTTGGACTTTTGAAACCTGCTTGGAAATGGCACACGCGCATAGGGGGGATTAGTAATAATTGAACTTTGAAAGTTAGAATCATTTCCTTTTTGTGGTTCAGTTGGTTGGGGCAGTTTTGCCTCAACTTTGGAAGTGGCAGGATCGGCCTCCACATCATTCTTGGAAATTTCAACTTCATCCTCCTTTTCTTGGGTTTTCTTATGGACTTTCTTGGGGACCTCATTGAACACACGTCCACTCCTTGTTGCCACTATTTTTGCAGACTCAAAATTTGAGTTTGGATTTGGAACGGTGCTTGGTGGAAGCTTTCCACTTTCAGAAAATTTTCCCATGAAATCCACAATTTTCCCCACCTTGTTCTTTAGCTCAGCTATATCCTTCGTATTATCTGTTTGACCCTGCACATGAGCTTGAGTTGAATTTGTTAAATTTTGCTGCCCTTGAAAAAGGGCTTCAAGCATCTTATCATATGAAGGAGTAGCAGTATTAGAATTAGAATTAGAAGCAAAGTTTTGAGGAACCTGGGGCTTCTGAAAGAAGCCTTGTGGACGTGGAAATGGGCCTCTAGAATATTGGGGTGGGTTCTGGACATTCTCCGTATTGCTCCATCTGAAATTTGGATGATCCCTTAGTCTAGGATTGTAGGTGTTGGAAAAAGGATTGTATCTTTGCTGTCCAATAGCATTGAGAGTCTCCCATCCACCATTTTCAGACACTTGAGGGCACTAATCAGTTGGATGCCCTTGATTTGAGCACACACCACAAGCTTTCACCTCTTGATTTTTCCCCAGCACAAGATGAGCTAATAATGCATCAATCTTACTTTCAAGAGTGGTGCTTGATTTTACTTCATTCACCTTCCGAGAAGATGTCAATGCACTAGCATATTGCTGATCATTTAAGGCACGATTATCTAACAATGCCCATGCTTCTGTAGGTGTTTTGTCAAGGAAGGACCCCCCAGATACGGCGTCCAGCAGCTGGCGCTCCAAAGATGAAAGTCCTTCATAGAAGTATTGCAGAAGGTTGTTTTCCTTAAACCCATGGGAGGGGCAAGTTGCAACCAGGGCCTTGAACCGCTCATAGTAGGCACAAAATGTTTCTTCAGGTCCTTGCTGAATCCCGGTGATTTGCTTTCTCATCACCGTGATCTTTGACGCTGGAAAGTACTTGGTCAGGAATACACTCATCATCTTTTCCCATGAGTCAATGTGTCCAGCAGGTAGATCAATAAGCCATGACTTGGCCCGGTCCTCCAGTGAGAACAGAAATGCCTTCAACTTCAGAATGTTAATATCTGCATTTCTAGGGCACATGCTCACACACACAAATTGAAAAGCCTTCATGTCAGGACCCGCCCCGAATTTCATCCCGAAACCCGGGATGAGTACTGCGGAGACCACCTACAAGGAAAATTTACTGAAGACTCGGCAACCCTCCCTCGAAAATGGACAACCCTAACTTAAGAACTTACGAATCACCTTTTAATCCAAAACAAATAAATCTTCAGCTACACTCCATAAGTAGCTAGAATACAACTTACACCGAAAATTCCAATAGTATTCAGAGCTACTAAAATGAAATAAAATACAAAGGAAGCTAACAAACTCCTAGTAGATTAAACAGGTAACCTACTAGCGAAATGTAGCTGATAGCTGGGTCACTATGCCTCCCGTCTCCTGCTGGACCTCACGCGAACTCTGCAGACTGGGCATTTTTAAAAACGAAGAGCCCAGGGGAAAATATTTAACACGTCAGAGTGAGTGGACAAAACTGATCTGACAACAAATAAATATTTTCTCAAAAGAAATGCTTTCCACAGTGGCAAAAACACGAACTCCATTGGAACGACTCTGAACTGGGGTCCAGCCTGGCTAGAACCCCCAAACTTTAAGAAACTGATAAGTGCGTTTTACGCCATGTTCTTAATGTATTTTCACCCCCATTTATACTTTGTTTGTGCCTTAGTATAGTCGTTTTTACTTATTTTAGAGTCAAGAGGGTTTTTCTGTAGAGTTGTGGCTACTAGCCGTTTTTATACAGAAAATTGCACTTAAATGATGAAAACCGTTTTTGGACTATCACTTGGACGTTTTATTATGATTCGTTATTTTGTTACCTTGTCAGTTTTGATGTATTTTGTTTAAATGTGCAGAAGACAGGTAAATACGCTTAACATATCGAGAATCATGATGAACGGACTCATGAATGACAACAAGTGAGGCCACGGAAAAGAGGAAACACTTTTGGACATTGTTTTGCTCTCGGACAGAATCTGCCAGAAAACGTACATCAACTTCAAAAATTCATATCTGGAGTTCCAGGAGGAGTTAGAAGGCGTGCCACATATGGAATCAAAGCTAAACGTACATCAACTTCAAAAATTCATATCTGGAGTTCCAGGAGGAGTTAGAAGGCGTGCCACATATGGAATCAAAGCTGTGTGTGTCTACTTTTCAACCCCATTTGGATCGCAGCAATCGGAGTTGAGACGAAGGAGTTATGAGCAAAACAGTGGACAGAGGTCAGGCTGCAAAACTGGGCAGAAACTGCCTAAGTTGTCTAACGAGTTTTGGGAGATGATTCTTCAACAAAAGGCTTCCCAAATTTGTCAAGAGATGTATCAAGACCTTAATGAAGTGTTAGGAAGATGGAAAAAAGAAGAAAATACGAAGAAGCATCAAGGCAGCCATATTTTGGTTAAGTGTAAGGTTTCCCGGTCAAACCGGGAAAGCTGACCTTGCCGGACCTATCACTGGTTTTGGCTGCCATCAAAGCCCAAGATTTCGTACATGAGGCCTACATGGATCCATAAACATGTAGGAAGGTCCAAAAAGTCAGAAGAAGGAGTCCAAATTCGGATAAGAAGCTGCATTAAAGAAGGAATCATGGAGCAACTAGGAAACCTATTTGTAATAGGACAAGGTTTCCTTGCCGATTCAGCTAGGGTTTTCTCCCTTAGTTTCTGTATAAATAGGGCTGTTGTATGTATAGTTTAGGTTGTCCTTTATCTGCCTTAAGTTTATAGCTAGCCTAAACTCTACCTAAAAACCCTCCACACACAGAAAATACACAAACACAGCCGCCATCCCTTTGCCACAACACAGCCTTTGCCGACTGCATCCATCCACTTTGCCGACTGCCTCCCACCATCCTAGCCGATCTAAATAGGTAGGTTAGAGATGGATACATCAAGGTTGTGTATGTATATTATCTGTGTAAGAACAATGATTTTATTGATATATATTTTCTGGATTTTTAGGTTTTATATGATGCATGTGTTTATGACTCTTCTTTGTGATTTGATATGAACATGTTTGTCATGTAACGAATTAGTATGCATGCTAGGATTAAGAATCTGTTAGGATACGAAATTTAGGTTATTAACAAGTGTTAAATTGATTAGTTATCACCTGAGCATGAAGTCGAACTTTAGGTTAATTTGGTGGCCACAAGTTGACTATTAGGGGGGTGTCTAATAAGCCGTAATACTTAGACTAAATTTAGGCCGATAGGAAACTTTTAGTTCTAAGTGTTGCCAAGGGTTGTTAGGGTGAATAACTTGCATAGGTTCGAGGATGGGTGACGCCATTGCTAATGAGTATGTCTCCAACCGACTCAAGAACAGTAAGTGAATTCTTGTTTGTTTTAGGCCGATAGGAAATCTCAAATAGGGGTGTCACATATGTCTAGATTCAGGCCGATAGGAAGTTTCTTGTACAACTTGAGAGAGTCTTAGAGGTTGGAATTAGTTTACACTTGTGAAAACTTAGATGAAGTAACTTGATTGTTTCTTAAGACTACTTGTTTACTAATCGGTGTTTTGTCTTGCTATTTGCTTAAACGGTAAAGTGACCATGTATGTAAATATTTGTTTTGTTTATTTTCTGTTTTAATCCATATTGCCGAACCAAACCCCCATATTATTCTTTATGTATATATTTGTGTGAATATTGCTAACTAATTTGTTTTGCAGAAATAAGTTCTTCCCTAGTGTCCCCGGCCTAGAACGATACCCTACTTGCATATACTACTACGATAGGGTTTATTATTGATTAACGTCTTAATTTGACAGGTCAGAAACTGCCTCTCATGCCTGGATATTATATATATATATAGTATGTATGCACACTCGCCTGACTCTTGGCATGATATCTATGAACAACTTGAATAAAGTAGATATCATACGAAGCTACTATGCTTGCGTCTAACGCTCACATCACCCCACACCGGAATTTTACCTCGCATATGGGGGAAAGCGGCCGAGTGGTAATATATACGTGCTTACTCCTTGTACGACATCTTTGAATAAATAAATGCAAGAATAGAAAGTCGCACAGGGCTACGACACTCGCATCTAACGCTCATGTCACCCATACCGGAATTGTACCTCGCGTATGGGGGAAATCACGTATAGCTAGCTAGCATTGAATCATATACATACTATTCTAGGAATTGTACCTCGAGTATAATCCACCGAAATTCTCAATTTCGGGCAATATCCAATAACAGAAAAATCAATCAAATGATAAAGCATTTCAGATATAATATTCAAAACAAAGGTCCACTCACAACTTAGGCCTAAGCCTGACGTCGATCGGAGGTCTCCTCTGCTCGAGCCTCCTCGCGTCCTGTTCCAAACATAAATAAATCCATAAAATAAAACACCGACAAAACATGCATAATTAAATATGATTTGCGCTCAACCAAGCCTAACACTCCAAAATCTTAAATCCAATTCTAACCTCAAAACTCCACAAATAAAACCGACTTCCTCAAAATCACCTTCCACCAAATAAAATCCAATGGCCGGATTATAAATTAATAATCCGCCAAAAATACCAACTTCAACAAATCTTAAACCTATCCAAAACTCCTCCAAAAATTCTAAAACTTATTCCATTAAACTCCTCACATTTTTCTCCACCAAAAACATTTTCTTGGCGGCGGCGCCGGCGGCTGCTCCGCCGGAAGCGGCGGCCGGTGACCAACTCCGTTGACCTCCGATGGTCACCAAATTTTGACAGCATCTTCCTCTCAACCTCCTCTACAACATTCCCAACTACCACAAACTCCAATTCTAAGCCTAAGCACATCAATCGAACGGAAAAACACAATAAAGCCCTAGAAATTCAAATTCCGATTTCTCCTTACATAGCTCACGACGGAGCGAGCCCTTTGGAGGGATTGAAGCACGGGAGGAGGGCTTCTTTTTTAGCTATGGCTCGCCGGCTATGGTGGCCGGAGGAGGGAGTTCCGGCGAGAAATTGGTTTCGGCAGCCGGGGCTTTCGGGCGGCGTTTCTCCCTCACGACGGCGCTAGGGAGGCTGCCACTGGTCTAGGACTGCAGCAGGGAGGGAGGCCAACCGAACGGGACCGGTCTGGCGGCGAACGGAGGCTGGACGGGCGGCGGAAAGAAACCGGGCAGTGAGGCTCGGGAGAGAGGAACCGGGAGGGGAGAGAGAGAGAGAGAGAGAGAGAGATGACACTAGGCTTAGGCCCGATCCGGGTCCAAGTCCCCATTTAAACCCACAATCCAAAAATTCAACACCCCGAAAATAATACCCCAATAAAATTACCTTTTACTAGCAAAAATTACCATTTTTTTACCGTCGTCAAAAATTCTTCCTTAGAATAATTCCCTCAAAATATTAGTCCCTCAACACCCTCTAGGGACTAATTAAATTACATACTTAGTGACAAACACGGTAAAAATTCTTATTACCGCTATGCCAGTAATAAAGGTAAAAAATAAGGTTCGGGGCGTGACACTTCAGATGCTTGTTGGGGTCTTCGTTGCTAAGCCCATGGAATTTTGGGATTTGATGTAGAAACCCACTTTTTAACTCGAATTCTCCTTCCTTAGTGAGTGTCAGTTCAAGATAAGTGATACATGAAGGTGCATTACCTCCGGCTCCTGGTACAACCGAATTAGATAACTGCCTAATAGTCTGTTGTTCCATTTGTGGAATGTCTTCCTTAGGATCTGAAGGTTGTGATGAGACTATAGACCTTGTTTGTACTTCTTTCTCTTCTTCCAACTCTTCGCCACTTTGAAGATCAAGAATCTGGGAAGGTTCTCCTTGCTTAATCCGCTCTAATCGCCTCTCTAAGTTAGTGAAAAACTCGTTGGTTAAACCAGGAATACGAATTCCCTCATCGGACATTCATAACCATTTTAAACATTAACAACAATATGTTAAACAGTTATAAGTTGTATTAATTTTCAAGCTCAAATCTTAAATGGTAAACCAATGGTGAATAGGTATGATCGTCTTGATACAAATGTTTCCGTGGTTTCAGAAGACTTGGATGGCCAAGGCGAAGTGAAGCGGGCTGGTAGGACTTCGTTTGTAATGGGCTACGGAGGTCAAAACCCCTATCGTGCTTACGCACAGTCTGTAACCCTTTGAAGTCCAATTTTGGTCCCAGGCGCTTACTTAGACCTAGACACCATCCAAAATGTCTCTTACTTAGCTAAGAAACAGTTGTATGTTTGACAGTCGTACAAGAGTTAATAAGGTCTGGCCTCAACTTCAAAAGACCTTTGATAAGGTACTAATGAAGGGTTTAGGATCCTATTAACTAAAGTAACCTCCAATGGTTTACAAAACAAGATAAGTACCTGAAAATAAATAAAACAACAAACAATTGGTCAGATTTGTTAAAGTAGTATAAATATTTACAAATAAAAGTAACCGAAAAACTGTTAGAGAATTATCAAGTCCCCGGCAACGGTACAAAAATTGACGTGCCCGTTACCGGGCGTGCGACAATTAAGAACCCTTTTCTTATCAGATTGTAGTATTAGCAAATAGGGTTCGATCAATCCGGGGACATAAAGGGTACTTTTGTAATTATGATTACACTAAATAGTTCGCAACTATAAGTAATTACAAGCATTCACTTACAAATATACATATGGTACAAGGTAAACAGGGGGGTTTGATTGTTTGTTCTATGTTCTTAAAAACAGAAAATAAGATATGTACAGGTGATCAATTCATTCAACATCGCAAACAGAGATAAACTCGAATTCTACCACACATCAAGATCATGTCTCATTCCAGCAATCCGATTATCATGGAAGTTCTTAACAAAAGAAACAATCTTAGAACACAAGCTTGAAGAGGACATGCATTCCTTTAATTCTACTTACTTTGTCACCTAAGCAGAGAAAGGTCTAGAACTTAGATTATTTCATGTAAATTGCTGCATTCAATACTGAAGAGTACTTGTCCACAATAAACATGAATCATTAAGAATTATTGAATTGAGATTGAACAACAACGCACATCCGAGAAGTCATAACATGTAATTGTTGTAGTTTACGTTTTCAACTATTATTACATAGTTTCCACCACTTAGAGAAACATACTTGCTTAAAGAAGCTTAGCATGAATCATGGCAATAGCTAGCATGCATTCTAACTATTTAAGTTAAACAAAAACGCAAACTCTCAATTATTAAACTCACGAGATAGGATCGCCAGAAAATCATTAACGAAACATCAATATGTTTTATAAAATTCTGAATCTATTGAATACAAGAACAAGTAAAACATGCTTCCAATTCCTAAGTTTAGCAAATGAAACATACCTTTAAATTTATACAGATAATCAAAACAAAGTAAAGGTAATGTTTACACTTTATCAAGTCTCCAAGGAAGCTTGTTGACATCAAAAGGATGCTTGGCTTCAATGCTTCTCAGAATCCAATGTTGCTGCCTTGATGGAGAAGTCCTTCAAAGCTTAGCAAAGGAAGAAGAAGCTTGAATAAGGAGAGGGAGAGGCTGCAGCTGCTCTCTTATCCCTTTGGTTTTTAATGTGAATGATTGATGCTCTTAGAAGCACCCAAGGCTGTCATTATATAGAGGAAACTTTGGTGGAACTTCTCTTCAAAAATGATGTGGGATAGCTAAAATGTTTGACTTTTCTCCTTCATTTTTGGACTTGGGCCTTCTTTGCTTAGACTACTTGGGCCTTCTTTTGGGCTTTCTCCATTTTTCTCTTCCATTCTTGGACTTGGGTCTTCTCTTCTCAATTAAGCTCTTTGTCCCTTTTGTGCTCCTATCAGGATTTCTTCAACACTTTGGTTTTAGCCTTCTTTTGTGTAAAACTGCCTCTTTCGACCTATATAACAGAGACAAGCTAGAAATGACATTATTAAGAAAATAACAAAGCTAAATAAGGTCGGAAATACTTTAAGAATATAGCATAAAATGCATGTATCACTTAACTGGCATATAAACAAGTTATTTGCCAAGTCTAACCCTTTTTTTTTCCTAAAAAGTAGTCTAACCATTTGGGTAATATGAAATGTACCACCTACTTGGTTAGGTCTAATTTTAAATGTGGCTAAAGTACTAGATGCTAGAACATGTAAAATGTTGTATAGTTGTTTATGTAACTTTATAATCTGGCTCAAGTACCCGATTTTGGATAATGTAAGACAACGTCTAACGTACAAGTATGATGCAAACTGATCAACTTGGATGATATATCCGTAACATTGAGCCATGAAATGAAAAAGGAATAGGTTCCCCTTGTTCGAATCAAACATTAGTGTGCCGATACCTCCTGCATTCTAGCTACTTGTTCCAATAGGTTCACTTTCAACAGACACTAATTCTCATGGTTTCGTGTTCTACGACTTCTCTGCCAATGTCCTTTTCTGCACATTTCAGCTTCCTATGCAATGCTTAACCTGTTTTTAAGCGTTAAAGTAAACCTCTGATGATTGATAGTGGATACAAGTCATGCAACCCTATCCTACATCTATATATTTTTTTAAACACTCCAAAATATTTTCAGTGAGACATTGACTTCATCATGCTACAACATTCTGGAGAAGATTTTATTTATTTATTTTTTATAACAACGTTCTGGAGAAGATATGAGAGAGATGGGAGACAGATTTTTATCCTTTTAATGTTCATCTGTGTTTTCATTGATACACGTATTTTATGCTATATTCTTAAAATATTTCCGATCTTCTTTAGCTTTGTTATTTCCTTAATAATGTCATTTCTAGCTTGTCTCTGTTTTATAGGTCGAAAGAGGCAGTTTTACACAAAAAAAGCTAAAACGCTAGTGTTGAGAGAAATCATAATCAAAGAATGATTCTTGGTTGATAAGAGCATAAAATGCGACGTTCTTAATATGTTTTTACCTCCATTTATAGTTTGCTTAACCCTTATAGTTAGAATATTGAGTCATTTTATCAAGTTAAGAGTTTACGGTAGAGTCGGCTGTATATTGTGCTAAAATGAGCTGAATACGCAGAATTTGTCAAGAGTTTTATTTAGAGTAGGATTCCTTGTGCAACTAGGAAACCTAGTTGGATTAAAAGTCTTCATTATTCGACGATTCTGTAATATTTGTGTGATACACGCATTTTATGCTATATTCTTAATGTATTTTCGACCTTCTTTAGCTTTGTTATTTCCTTCATAATGTTATTTCTAGCTTGTTTCTGTTTTATATGTCGAAAGAGAAAGTTTTACACAAAAGAAAGCTAAAACGCAAGAGTTGAGAGAAATCCTAATCAAAGAAGGATTTCTGGTGCAGCAAGGAGTCTCATTAAGTCGCAAAATCTGCGGATAAGTCATTTAGGAAACTTTCCTGTTTTGAAACGGGAAAGTTGTCTATTTCATTTTAAGAAACTTTCTTATTTTGATTTAGGAAACTTACTATTTCTGAATTTTTCCTATTATGACTTTCCTAAATTATTTAGGAAACTTTCTTTTCTAATGAGACAGGGAAACCATTGAAGTCAAGAAACCTAATCCAACTTGGAATAGGAATGGTTTGAATGGGTATAAAAGGGAAGGACGAATTTTGCAGTAATCAAGGAGTTATCTGTGTAAATCAGAAATTAAGGGAGATTCTTTCCTTTAATTTCATGGTTTGAATTCTAATATTCCCTACCATATTTATTTGACTTTATTTCTTTTCCAGGAACCCTAATTGTGCACAAATAAAGGAAGGAAAATCATGGATTTTCGTCAGAAATCTGATTGAAGGCAGAAGAGGGAAAGTTCTTAATCGCTGGGATTTCATTTGGAGAACAAGGAATCTACCTGGTCTCTATTCAAGCCTCATGCAATGAATTGCAGCACAAGACATTCCAGAGAATTCTGGGGAAGATTTTGTGCAATATTCTTTACCGTTGGATCAGAAGTTCATTAAGGGCTGAGAAAAGAGCTAGGGTTCTGCCAAACTATTATATAAAGGAGCAGAGAGCTACAGAATTGACATCACATCTTCCATACAAACACAAGCCAGAACTCTACCAAATTCTCACCATAAACCCTATACAGAAACTAGACTAGCCGAACCACCACCACCTCCCTTTTTGCTTTGTATAATTCCATCACCAATTCCACCACCTTTGCAGCCACCATTCAAGGTTTCTACAAAGTGTGATCCATTCTTCTCATGGCTGTTTATGTTTCTGTAATTTTACAATACTTTGTCTATGAAGATTGTATGTTTTTATGGTTGCCAATTTGGTTTTGTAACATGTTTAGATTTTCTGATATTTATAACTTATGTATGACGATAGTTACAAACTTGTTCATGTGATATTTTCTGTGCTAGATTTAGGGCAGCATGTTTCAATGTGTTCTTAATTGTATTCGATTAGTTTTATGAATTGAGCAGGCAAAATCAATGGTTGCATACAGCCTAAGGCCATGGTTGTTATGTGGGTTGCGATTTTATCTACCAAAATGATATATGATTTAGTCATGCGAAGTTGTCTAGGTTTTTGTTGCTTAAAAGTGGTTAAGTATAATTCTAAAAACTTGCATGTTAATAGGATGAGTGACGCCATACCTTGTGCATGTTTCTGATTCGGCTTAATATGCTTATGTGTTTTCTTGTTTAATTTCTACGTGAAGTGTCTTTAAACGAGTTAGTATACAATTTAGGATTACACATGAAGTTGATTCTAAATACTTGTGAAGTCTTAACGATTGGAGTAACCCCGAAGGGCTCTAAATCAGAATCGGAATTGAAGTAGAGTCCAAGATGTGTTGAAACTGCTGTACCGAATGTCTTGCATAATTTTTTACATGTTCTTGAGTGTTTTCGTTTGTTGTTTTGTGTGAAGTTGTCGATCACATGTATATATGTTAGTTTAGGTTTTATTTCAGCAGTAGTTTTAGTTAGATAAATCTTTTCAAAACCCCCCAATTTATGTGAATATGTGATTATGTATTAGCACTTATAAGTTCAATTCACCCTTTGACATCCCTGGACTAAACGATCCCTACTTATTCTATACTAACGATGACATTTGCAGGGTATAATTGTGTGAGGTTGCATTGTTTACTTTGTAGTCGATGTAGTCTCCATCACTGGTGCAGCAATGAGTCTCATTAAGTCGCAATATGAGGATAAGTCATTTAGGAAATTTTCCTGTTTTGAAAAGGGAAAATTGCCTATTTCATTATAAGAAACTTTCTTATTTTGATTTAGGAAACTTACTATTTCTAAATCTTTCATATTATGACTTTCCTAAAATATTTAGGAAACTTTCTTTTCTAATGAGACAGGGAAACCATTTGAAGTCAGGAAACATAATCCAACTTGGAATAGGAATCTGTGAACGTGTATAAAAGGAAGGACAAATTTTGCAGCAATCAAGGGATTTATGTACATATAAATCAGAAATTAAGGGAGATTCTTTCCTTTAATTTTGTCATTTGAATTCTTTTATTCCCTACCATATTTATCTGACTTTATTTCTCTTTCAGGAACCCTAATTGCGCACCAGGAAATGATGGAAGATCAAGAATTTTCGTCAAGGGTCTGATTGAAGGCAGAAGAAGGAAAGTTATTCACTGCTGTTATTTTCTTTGGAGAACAAGTAACGAACCTGGTCTTCATTAAAGCTCCATTCGAGATATGATTGCGTAAGATATTCCAGAGAATTCTGGGGAGTTCTAAATCAAGATTTGAACCAATAATTCACTACCATTGGATCAGAAGTTGATCAAGGGCTAGGAGACGACCTAGGGTTTGGCATGTTCACTATAAATAGAGGCTCTCTGCTTCACAATTTTCATCATTCATTCACATTAAAACCAGAGAGATACGAGAGCAGCAGTAGGCCGTCTTTTCCTGTTTTGCCGAGTTCATCCTCTCTTGCCAGACCTTGAAGGACTTCTCCACGAAGGTAGCAGAGTTGGAGACTTGAAGCACTGAAGCCAAGCATCCCTTTTTACATCGCCAAGCTTCCTTGGAAACTGAAAAAGTGTAAACACTGCCTTTACTTTGTTTTGATTTTCTTTACAACTTGAAAGCATGTTTCGGATGCTAACCAGTGGATTTGTAAGCATGTTTTGCTTGTCCTTGTGTTCAATAGATTCAGAATTTTATAAAATGTATTGATGTTTCATTAACGATTTTCTGGCAATTCGATTTCATGAGTTTTAATGATTAAAAGTTTACGTTTATGTTTAAATAAAAGAGTTAGAATGCATGCTAACTATTGCCATGATTCGTGCTAAGCTTCTTCAAGTAAGTATGTTTCTCTAAGTGGTGAAAACTATGTAATAATAGTTGAAAATGTAAACTGCAGTCAATACATATCACGACTTCTCGGGTGTGCCTTGCTGTTCAATCTCAATTATTTATTTCTTAATGATTTGTGTTTATTGTGGACAAGTACTCTTCAGTATTGAATGCAACAATTTACATGAAATAATCAAAGTTCTAGACTTCTTTGTACTTAGGTGATAAAGTAAGTAGAATTAAAGGAATTCATGTCATCTTCAGGCTTGTGTTCCGAGATTGTTTCTCTTGTTAAAAACTTGCATGATAATCAGATTGCTGGAATGAGATTCGGTAGAATTCGAGTTGTCTCTGTTTGCGATGTTGAATGAATCGATCACTTGTATATATTTTATTTTCTGTTTTAGTAGGAACGTAGAACAAACATTCAAAATCCCCCCTGAAATCATGTTAGTGTAATTGCTGTTTATATTCTGTGATTAACTTTTCTAGTTTTGTAAACGCAGGAGCACCCTAAAGTCCCCGGATTGATCGAACCTTATTTACCAATACTACAATTGTCAGAAAGGGTTCATAATTGTCGCACCCGACCGGTTTCGGAGCACGTCATTCATATACAGAAAGATAAACCAGAAATTCCCACCATCATATGCGGCACTCATCCATTTGCTTAGAAATATATCTGACAAACATAAGAGTCCCCAACCTTATTAAGTTTAAGTGGAATACCAATTTACTCAAGTTAGGTATTCACAGTATCAAAGTCAAGCACATTGCTTCAAAATCATGACACCTTTGGCCATAATTCAGCCAATTCAATTGACATTGATGTTCGATTTTCACACCAGAAACTGCATACCTCAAGAACTACTAGATTTAGCTACTACCATACTCGATTCACTTTTGCTGACTCCTCTTTTACTTGCCATATTGCTTCCACTTCATCAGTCCTGAATCGTTGCGTGAAAGTCGATTCCTCCAATGGGGTGATGTTCCATGAGCAAAAGCAAGAAGACCGGTATAAGCAATCATTGCCCCATTATCAATACAATACCTATCATCAGTTGCAAACAATCTTCCACCCCGTTCGGCACACATGGTTTTCATCATCTCTTGCAGGCGCTCATTGGAACCCACACCACCGACAATAAGTACATCTCTCTTGTCACAATGTGCCATTGCACATTCTGTTATCTCAACAAGCATTACAAACACATTTTCCTGAAGAGTCGTAGAAAGGAAGTGCAGTAAGTACATTATTATTATTGCTATTGTTCTTGGTCACACTGCTTTGCTAAGTTGTATAACTAAAACCAGAAAAAAAAAAAAAAAAAAAAAAAAAAACTAAAACCAGAAGTTCTTAAACAATCCTTGTCTTTTTTCTGTCAAGTTGTATAGCTAAACTATATGTTTTCAATGTAAACAGCATTGATTACACATACCTAAAGTGAGTAGCTCAGAATTCGTCGTTTTTAAGTTTCTCCACAGCAGTGGCTTCAATGTAGCTCAGAATTCAACTAAAAGATACATCCATCCCTTTGACAGCATAAGGTAGGTCTATAAACTATTATCCTTTCTTTGCAAGCTGGGAGGGGAAGGCAATCACATAAATCATGACAGAAGCACTTCCCACAAAAACTCAACTCAAGCACTCAGCATGAATGAGCAGTGAGCAGTTAAGTGTCAAGAAGCATCTTAACCATAATGATAAAAATTCCACTTAAAAGGAGACATTAGGACTTGTAATTTTTATTTAAATGCAACTCACCAAAAGAAAAGTCCCTCAAGGCCATAATTCCATATTTTTCTACAGAAATCTTAAACGAATATGATATAGACAGGAGGGCACTGAAAGCTAAAGGCAGCAAGTTTTACTATTCGCGTAGATTTTGATAAAACTAAAGATTTCAATTTCAACCAATATAGAATTATAAATGTCAGAAATATAATCTGCTATTCAACTATGATGGATTCTCATACCACTTCAAAAATTATAGTGGAGTCTAACATTCCAAATGAACTATGGTCACCCCAATAAAATACACAGAAACCATGCAAGGATGATCCTAGATTTTAGAAATTAGACAAGTACAAAAGCCTCACAATACAAGCCAAAATGAAGATGGGAAACTTATTTAAATAAAATCGAAGATTCCTCAACAAAAAGAAATATATCATCCAAAAATTACAATGAATGAAACATACAAGATTGATATACCTGCTCAATGTTATATCTAGGGACTGGATCATTTGAGAGTTCTAATACCCTGGCAAACCGATCCAAGCAATTTCCAACAGCAATATCAATGGTCTCTGCAAAGATTTGATACCTCCCTTCACTATATGCATTTACCTGCGTGCTCCCACCACTTACATACAACACAACAGGATCAACCGTGCCAGTCACAATTCTTCCCATCTCGATATGTGCAACACAATGATTAACTGCAACAATGGGCTTCTTCCACAGCTGTGAAAGAACCCTAACAACAATGGCAGCAACTTGTAGTGGTGCTCCCATTCCAGGACCTTTGGTGTAACAAAGGCAATCGACCTCTTGAGGGGTTACTTGCGCAGTTTCCAAAGCAGATTTAATCAACGGCAGAATGTATTGGAGATGATGTTGTGCAGTTTCACGGGGAAGGAAACCTTGGCCAGGAAGGAAACCTTGACAAAATTGTGCCATCTAAGTTTACAACACCGACACCGATCTTGTTTGCTGAACCCTCAAAACCTAGAGCAATCTGTTTCTTCATTTTTGTAGAAGAGTCATGCACACCCTAGAAATTGATTCAAAATTAAGCAATAGGTTCAATTCATGATAATTTGTCAAGCAACTGCATATGAAATTTATTCCACTACAATAACCGTAAACTTTCGAATTGATATGATTATATACACCTACTGACCCACACTCACATTCTAAGGTGTAAACTTCCCAAACTGCATATTCTCATATGTTTAAATGAAAAAAGAAGATATGATCACAGACACATAAACATATGGTTCAGTCCTGGGGCAAATGTTTTGTAAATAGTTCTTGATTTTGTAAAGGTCTTATAATTGTGATGCCACAAAACCAGTGTCAGTAATGCGCTGGGGAGATCTATAGGACACTTACATAAACCAAAGAGCCATAACTTTTTCTACCAAAGTGAAAGCTTTTCCAGAAGATTCATTATACCATCTTAGACAAAGCAATCAAACCAAATGCGATAACTTATGTAACTGTAATACAATCATTTCTAGAGACACAAAAAAATATTAAACAAACACGAGTTTTTTACAACCAAATTTTCTTCTGGAATAACTTTTCAAGAAAAGATATAGCTTAGTAATGAAATAAGTCTGTTTAGTTCTCAGGAAAATGAAACAAATTGATATGAAACTGTGTTGATTAAGTCTCTGTGTGAATTATGATGGCAGGTGAGAGCTTTTATGCCAAGGTACTCAACGACACTTCTCTTTTCTAGTACAAACCTACAACGTAAATGTGAAAAAGAAGTTCAAATTCATCTTATTTTATCCAACCCCCATATTTTTATTGTTTAACAGCTTTGGAACAGAGGTCATGGAACTTTAGAGATAAAAATTTCCTGCTTACAAGATGAATCTTGATGCCATGAAAAACAAGACAATATTATCTGATCCATGTAATATTGGTGCTGAGTGTGCCGACTAGTTTATAATAGTCTAGGTAGTAAGAAACATCAAACCAATCCAGATGCAATGGTAGGAGTGAAAACTAAGAAGGCCAAGTCAAGTGTATCAAGTAAAATTTTCTTCTTTTACTCCATTTAATTGATTTACTAGGGGCAAAAAAGTACATATCAACAAAAGAGAAAATATAACACATAAGTTACATGGACAGCCAGGGAAGCTGATAAGCTATCAATACAACATCTTCACAAAAAGCATAACTATACACAAAAGGCTAATACAAAATTATCATGATACTAGGTTCCTAACATGAGGGTTGAACCATAACCCCATTAATATTTCATAGAAACCCAACAACTTTCTAGTTAGAGTGGAAAGCCGAGTTGGTACAAGCTTACAATCAATCAAACTAACCGCAAAGCTCTAGTAGTTTATTTTGCAGTTAAAACCCACAACCTGTAAACCTTGCAGCACTGTATATGATTTGGGTTTAGCCTTCATGTATATAAATTTAGTAAACTACATATTACACTAAATTTCAGTTTACAAATACATCTTTTACACATTATCTTATACGTTTAAGGACAAAAATTAACAAATTAGGACAAACTAATATCCACATGCAATCTATCACTGCATATTTTATCAAACTACCCCTCACTACATATTCTACTGCTACTATAGACGTGCTACTGCCGTGTCGACGAGAGACATGCTATTGCCGTGTCAACATGAGACGTGCTACTGCCGTGTCGACCGGAGACGTGCTACTGCCGTGTCCACATGAGACGTGCTACTGCCATGTCGACGAGAGACGTGCTATTGTCGTGTCGACATAAGAAGTGCTACTACCGTGTCGATGAAAGACGTGCTACAGCTGTGTAGGATGGTGTTATTACCGTGTCGATAAGAGACGTGTTACTGCTATGTCGACATGAGACGTGTTACTGTGTGTTGACGAGAGACGTGCTACTGCCGTGTCGACGAGAGATGTGCTACAGCCGTGTAGGTAGGTGCTATTACCTTATCAACAAGAGACGTGCTACTACCGTGATGTGCTACTGCCGTGTCGACATTAGACGTACTACTGTCATGTCAACACGGCCATGTTACTGCCATGTCATTTTACGTTTATTTGAAAAGGGGTATTTTAGTCATTTTACCTATGAAAGTCTAGATCAGATCTAGTACCATTAGTTTGGGCTTGGGCTTGGGCTTATGTCCTAATTTGTACAGAAAATATTAAAAGTGAGATTTTTGTGTTTTTAAATTTGGTCATGTACTATTATGTAATTTTCTCATCTAATAACTCGACACTTCCTGCAAATTATGCCATTGCAGCATATTTCCAAAACGAAAAAAAATGGCATAAGATTTGACTATTTTGTTGAAAATAAGAGACAAACTAAGGAACAAACAGGCATTACAGTCAATGGCAATCGAAAGTAACCGAATGAAAGTAATGAAAAGTTGAAAACCAAAGTAAAGATAAAAGAAAAAGAGGAGGAACAGAATATACGTACCCAAATCGGACTCGAGTAGTTGACAGTGGCTGCGGCTGGAAGTGGAGACCGGGCAGCCACACAAGAGAAGAAGGTGGCGTTTGTATTGCGAGTGTTACAAAGGTTTGGAGGGGGTGGGTCTGAGAGACACAGGCCTTCACTTTGGGCTGAAGGATGAGCCCAATTCAAATCAACCATCGACATTACCAAACTCTATCGTAGTGAAGTGAAATTTACACTCCTTAAATTACAGACCACACTATTTTCATTGAGGTTGTGGTTGGACCATAATCTAGATTCGTTCCAAGTTGTTAGTCATAGAAGATGGCTTTTTTGGCTCTTAATAAAGTCTTTATTTTTTCTTTTTTTTTTTGAAAATAATCGGTTACGACTTTCATAAATTTGGGTAAAATGAAGACCTGAAAATGCCATTACATACTCTGAATTTGGATAAAAAAAACGAGATCAAAGAGGCAACGAGATCAAAACGAAGACCTGAAATAGTCGTTACATACTTGAAAGTCTGTGATACTTGTCCGGTGATTATTTCAAAGAAATCATCTGAATTCCATAAACTGAAGAAAGCATGATTCTTTTGATACAACTTTTTGACCCGATGTAAGATTAATGGAAATTCCACATCAAACTGTATGAATCCTTTCCCGTTAGCAATTTAATTATTTTAGAAAGAAATATTACAGAAACAGTGTTTCTTCTACATTATTGAATAGCCTGGGCCACCACCTCCTTCTGGAGCTGTCCACTCTATGTTTTGCTTTGGATCTTTGATAACGCAAGCCTGAAACATCCTCCAATTGTTACAAGCAGAATTGTTTTTGCTTTTTTGTTGTCTATAAAAATAATTCATAGTTTCTAAGGCTTTCAACATCCTCAATTCTCAGACGATCAAAGAAAAAATTCTCATATTTGGGTATTAAGAGCTCATATTTTACCATCATGGATTTCAACACATCAAAACTTTGAAAAGATCAAAGAAAGAAAGAATCTGCATATTAGAGCAGTTGAAAAGTTAGCTCCAACCACTGCATACAGGTCCTCTCACATCCAACCTTCCATGTGACAGTAACTGTGAGAAGCTTGTCAAAAGCAAAATTTCATATGTTGTAGGTGGTTATCATTTCTACAGAGACAGTAGCACCAAAAAAAATAAAAAAATACAAAGAGGCTCTCATTCCCAAAAAACAAAACAAAAAATAAAAAAAAGGATAAAGAGATGAATGAAAGATGGAATCTGATGGACAACGGAAGAAAACAGAAGTTGTTTTCCAAATATTATGCTTTTATTGTCCTTTTTAATCATGCAACCTGGTGTCATATATTGAAATGCAGTAACCCTACTATTATGGTTTGTTGCACTTGGAGAAGAACATGCCATATGCATGAACTAACAAAATAATAGAAAGATGAAAAATTAGAAAATAAAACAAAATCTTGGTCAGTACTGAGGACACAAACTATTTAAATCTGTCCATAGTCTAGTAAAAGAGTTTTCCAACCATTGAATGTGCATATTTTTCAAGTTCTGACATACCAAAAAACAAATAGCTCCCACTAACTTTTGTATTACCTTGCAATGTAGGCAATTCTGAGCATTGATCTGCAACTTCAGCCGACCAGTTTCACCAGGGACATACCTAAAATTTACAAGTTTAAAATAATCAGAGATAATCAAATTACAAAGTCAAATGAAATCAATTAATAGAATGGGAATTACTCGTAAACACGTGCAGGACAATATCGTGATTCAGGACCAGCATACTCTGGCAAGTTGACAACTTCAGGCTTCTTAGGATCCTTCAACCGAAGGTGAGCTGGTTGATCGTGTTCATGATTTGTATTGCTCCTTTAAAATTGCAAACGTATTACTCCAAATACAAATTCCACAGACATCCAGATCAACAATTCACAGAGTTTATAGAATAATCAAAGTAGACCAGGACAAGACAATCGTAGGCCAGTTTATAACATAAACTAGCAATTCTTATGGAACACGTCAATTTTTTGAGAAAACTGTGTGTGTTTTACTAGCTGTTTAACAAGATCTTACAAGATTGCGAACGAATCAACGTTCTCAGAATCTGCCGAAACCAAATTCTTTGTTTTTTATGGAACCTCTATACACCAACTACATTGATCTCCCGACTTATTTCATCAATTTTTTGAGAAAACTGTGTGTGTTTTACTAGATGTTTATCAAGATCTTACAAGATTGCAAACGAATCAACGTTCTCAGAATCTACCTAAACCAAATTATTTGTTATTTATGGAACCTCTATACACCAACTACATTGATCTCCCAACTTATTTCATCAATTTTTTGAGAAAACTGTGTGTGTTTTATTAGCAGTTTAACAAGATCTTACAAGACTGCAAACGAATCAACGTTCTCAGAATCTGCCGAAACCAAATTCTTTGTTCTTTATGGAACCTCTATACACCAACGACATTGATCTCCCAACTTATTTCATCAATTTTTTGAGAAAACTCTCTGTGTTTTACTAGCTGTTTAACAAGATCTTACAAGATTGCGAACAAATCAACGTTCTCAGAATCTGCCGAAACCAAATTCTTTGTTCTTTATGGAACCTCTATACACCAACGACATTGATCTCCCAACTTATTTCATCAATTTTTTGAGAAAACTCTCTGTGTTTTCCTAGCTGTTTAACAAGATCTTACAAGATTGCGAACGAATCAACGTTCTCATAATCTACCGAAACCAAATTCTTTGTTCTTTATGGAACCTCTATACACCAACTACATTGATCTTCCAACTTATTTCATCAATTTTTTGAAAAAAAACTCTCTGTGTTTTCCTAGCTGTTTAACAAGATCTTACAAGATTGCGAACAATTCAACGTTCTCAGAATCTGCCGAAACCAAATTCTTTGTTCTTTATGGAACCTCTATACACCAACGACATTGATCTCCCAACTTATTTCATCAATTTTTTGAGAAAACTCTCTGTGTTTTCCTAGCTGTTTAACAAGATCTTACAAGATTGCGAACAAATCAACGTTCTCAAAATCTGCCGAAACCAAATTCTTTGTTCTTTATGGAACCTCTATACACCAACAACATTGATCTCCCAACTTATTTCATCAATTTTTTGAGAAAACTCTCTGTGTTTTCCTAGCTGTTTAACAAGATCTTACAAGATTGCAAACAAATCAACGTTCTCAGAATCTACCGAAACCAAATTATTTGTTATTTATGGAACCTCTATACACCAACTACATTGATCTCCCAACTTATTTCATCAATTTTTTGAGAAAACTGTGTGTGTTTTATTAGCAGTTTAACAAGATCTTACAAGACTGCGAACGAATCAACGTTCTCAGAATCTGCTGAAACCAAATTCTTTGTTCTTTATGGAACCTCTATACACCAACGACATTGATCTCCCAACTTATTTCATCAATTTTTTGAGAAAACTGGGTGTGTTTTACAATCTGTTTAACAAGATCTTACAAGATTGCGAACGAATCAACGTTCTCAGAATCTACCGAAACCAAATTCTTTGTTCTTTATAGAACCTCTATACACCAACTACATTGATCTCCCAAATTATTTCATCAATTTTTTGAGAAAACTCTCTGTGATTTCCTAGTTGTTTAACAAGATCTTACAAGATTGCGAACGAATCAACGTTCTCAGAATCAGCCGAAACCAAATTCTTTTTTCTTTATGGAACCTCTATACACCAACGACATTGATCTCCCAACTTATTTCATCAATTTTTTGAGAAAACTGTGTGTGTTTTAATAGTAGTTTAACAAGATCTTACAAGATTGCGAACAAATCAACGTTCTCAGAATCTGCCGAAACCAAATTCATTGTTCTTTATGGAACCTCTATACACCAACGACATTGATCTCCCAACTTATTTCATCAATTTTTTGAGAAAACTCTCTGTGTTTTCCTAGCTGTTTAACAAGATCTTACAAGATTGCGAACAAATCAACGTTCTCAGAATCTGCCGAAACCAAATTCTTTGTTCTTTATGGAACCTCTATACACCAACGACATTGATCTCCCAACTTATTTCATCAATTTTTTGAGAAAACTCTCTGTGTTTTCCTAGCTGTTTAACAAGATCTTACAAGATTGCGAACGAATCAACGTTCTCATAATCTACCGAAACCAAATTCTTTGTTCTTTATGGAACCTCTATACACCAACTACATTGATCTTCCAACTTATTTCATCAATTTTTTGAAAAAAACTCTCTGTGTTTTCCTAGCTGTTTAACAAGATCTTACAAGATTGCGAACAAATCAACATTCTCAAAATCTGCCGAAACCAAATTTTTTGTTCTTTATGGAACCTCTATACACCAACAACATTGATCTCCCAACTTATTTCATCAATTTTTTGAGAAAACTCTCTGTGTTTTCCTAGCTGTTTAACAAGATCTTACAAGATTGCGAACAAATCAACGTTCTCAGAATCTACCGAAACCAAATTCTTTGTTCTTTATGGAACCTCTATACACCAACAACATTGATCTCCCAACTTATTTCATCAATTTTTTGAGAAACTTGTGTGTGTTTTACAATCTGTTTAAAAAGATCTTACAAGATTGCGAACAAATCAACGTTCTCAGAATCTACCGAAACCAAATTTTTTGTTCTTTATGGAACCTCTATACACCAACGACATTGATCTCCAAACTTATTTCATCAATTTTTTGAGAAAACTGGGTGTGTTTTACAATCTGTTTAACAAGATCTTACAAGATTGCGAACGAATCAACGTTCTCAGAATCTACCGAAACCAAATTCTTTGTTCTTTATAGAACCTCTATACACCAACTACATTGATCTCCCAAATTATTTCATCAATTTTTTGAGAAAACTCTCTGTGATTTCCTAGTTGTTTAACAAGATCTTACAAGATTGCGAACGAATCAACGTTCTCAGAATCAGCCGAAACCAAATTCTTTTTTCTTTATGGAACCTCTATAGACCAACGACATTGATCTCCCAACTTATTTCATCAATTTTTTGAGAAAACTGGGTGTGTTTTACAAGCTGTTTAACAAGATTTCACAAGATTGCGAACGAATCAACGGTCTCAGAATCTGCCGAAACCAAATTCTTTGTTCTTTATAGAACCTCTATACACCAACTACATTGATCTCCCAACTTATTTCATCAATTTTTTGAGAAAACTGTATGTGTTTTATAAGCTGTTTAACAAGATCTTACAAGATTGCGAACGAATCAACGTTCTCAGAATCAGCCGAAACCAAATTCTTTTTTCTTTATGGAACCTCTATACACCAAAGACATTGATCTCCCAACTTATTTCATCAATTTTTTGAGAAAACTGTGTGTGTTTTACTCGCTGTTTAACAAGATCTTACAAGATTGCGAACGAATCTGTAATACCCTAGATTTTCATATCATTTTTCCTTGTATTATTCCTTTATTTAATGAAAGATTATTATGAAAATTCTTGGGTTTATGCGAAGTTGAAATTTCGGGAGTTTATTTAAATTGCCTTGATTTTTAATAGACCAAAAGTTGACTTTATTTTTCGTAAGTTATCTTCGAAAACTTCCTTCGTGAAAGTTGTAGAGCTTGTCGATACAAGTTCGTAGACATGCGGCACGCTTAAATCGGAAATTGTGAGAGAAAGTTGTGGTCGAAGGAAGTTAGGTTCCGGGTGTGGAAAGTGTTTAAGTGGGAAATTGTGTGTGGGTTATTTTTTTTGGAAACCCTAGCATTTAAAGCAGCTCTCTCTCTCTCCTCACGCACCTCACCCGACCTCACTTTTTTTCTCTCTTCTTTTCCCCTTCACCCTTTTCTCTCCCGAACTTCCCCGAGAGGCAGTTTTCTGCCGGAGCTAGCTCCTCCGTCCGGCCGCCGTTTGGACCGCCACCGGTCCCGTTCGACTCCCACAAGTGCCCTCTTCAAGGCTGGGCAGCTGCTGCTCGGAGTAGGACGCCGGAAACGACGTTTTGGCCGGCAAAAAGGGGCTGTTGTGCCACCGGTCGGAACCGCCGTGTACGGCGGCGACGGGGTACTTTCTTTGGTGAGTTTTGATCCTCTCCTTCCCCTGGTAGTGTTTAGGCTTGGATTGAAGCAAGTTTTTAAGGTTTTAAGGCCGGTTTTTGCAGATTTGGCTTCGAAAATTCTGGTCACTGTTCGCGCAGTTTCCGGCCGGTTCCGGCCATTTTTGGCCAAAGTCTCAGGTATGAAAGTTGTTCCCCTTGCTTCAAGCTTCAACTTTGCTGTTGGGAGTTTTCTCAAATTCGGAAGTTTGGGTGGCGCGTGAGGCCCACTCGCCGCAGCCTGTGGCGGCGCGTGGCGGCGCGTCCGGTTGAGTTGCAGCCCTAGTTTTCTGTGTTAGGTAGTCCTTACTGCTGTGAGCCTGTTGAGTGGTAGTTTGGTTAGTTTTTAAGAAGTGTTGGCATGTTAGAACGTTAAATGTGATTTTAGGTTTGGTGGAGGTTTGAGTTAGGAATGGAGGATTAGAGGCAGCCTTTGTGGGTCTCTAAGTTCGACAACTTTGGAAAGTTGTCATCTTTTGATTTAAGAGATTAGTTGAGGGTTTTGTGTTAGCCTTTAGTATTTTTAGTTACTAAGGTTTTAATTGTGTGTTTTTAGGTGGTTGTGAAGTTGTGTTTCGCTTGCTAATTTTGGTTGTGGAAATTGCAGCTGGATATCTAGGTGAGTAAATCTCACCAAGGTTCACTTTTGAACCTAAGGATTTTATGGTTATATAATGATAATGATGATGATGTTGGTTTTATTATTATGCTTTTAAATTGTTTTAAAATTATATGAGCTTGATCGCCAACGGCTCATAGGTAAGATAAAAACAAGTTTTCTTTATATTGTGATGTTGAGAATAATGATGCAATATATATTATGTTGTTGAGAATAATAAATGTGATCTTGTGTTGTTGTGGATAATGTTGTGAAAATCTTTATGATTGTTGGATAAATAGCCAAACCGGGTACCAAGCCCTTTTGGGTGATTGGTTGCGGTTAAGATGCTATTTATCATTTTTGTGGTGATATTAGACAGTCAAACCGGGATCCCAAGCCTTTGGCCGGGTGATTGGGTACGGTAGGAATAGAGCTCTAGTCCGTCTGTCAGTGTAGGTCATGGGAGATACTGTATAGTATCTGGGACCCATGGGTACACATAGTGTTGTTGTAGGTCATGAGAGGTATTTTATTAAATATCTGGGACTCATGGGTACATCTTTTGGGAAATGTGTTTGATGTGTGGTTTTGAAATTACTGATCCAATCTCTCTTATGAATATTGGATGTGATAAATGTTGTGATGTTTTTAAGTTTACTCATGCGAGCTTTTTAGCTTACCGGGTTTGTTGTTTACAACCCGGTGCACCATATTTTGGTGTAGGGGTTAGACCTGCAGGTGAGGATCAGCAGGGTTGAGATGGAGGCGTAGTGGCAGGGTTTTTTGTTGGGTTTGGGGTGTGTTTGTATATTCTTTTATATTCATGGGGATATGAATTGTTAAACTCTTGTGAGCGTTTCCTCTCTTGTTCTCAAGTTATGTAAAACAAGGAAATGTAATATCTAACTCAATTTGGCGTTGTGTGTAAATTTACTTTACGCATTGAGTTTATTTTCCTTGTTTGTTTTGTTGAAACAGGTTTTGGGATGTTAATATTTTAGGATATATCATGCCAAAATTTTTGAAATTATCTTTCAAAAAAATAGGGGCGTGACAGTTGGTATCAGAGCCAGGGTTACATATTTGGTGATAATCAATACTTCGGAGTGATGGCCCGACTGCAGCGGATCACCATCATAAACTCTTCGGTATTGATTTGTCATTGGGTATGTGAAGGGTTAGGTGTCGCCTCTAGGTTAATAGGATGTCAGAGTAGAGAGTACTCTGTTAGTGTTTTTTTTTTAAATCTTGGTGTTCCATCTTGAGTTAGTGCCTTGGTTAATAAATGTCGCATTTGACTTATACTTTGGTTTAAGTTTTATGCATGAGTTAACCAAGGTTTGTTTGATTCTTAGGTGATGGATTCTCCGCGAGGGAGAGCTAGAGGCCGAGGTAGGGCCAGTGGGGCCGGTAGGGCCAGAGGGGCCGGTAGGGCCAGAGGGGCCGGTAGAGCCAGAGGGACAGGTGGGGCCAGAGGCGGAGGTAGGGCTCCACCTGTGGATGATTTCTTTGAGGACGAGGTAGTGTTGGAGGTGCCGGTGCCTGTTGCAGTAGATGATGGTCTACGATTGGCCAGGCTGGCTCAGGGTATCATCAGGTTAGGAGCGCCTTCCTTTCTGGGAGGTACAGACTACCTCGTAGCTGATCATTGGATAGAGGGCATTGAGACATACTTCACCATGATCACGTGTACGGAGATTGAGAAGATGCGTATTGCTGCGTTTCTTCTCAAGGATGAGGCACGGGTATGGTGGAGCGGGGTAGAGAGATCTAGAGATGTGACTGCCTTGACTTGGGAGGGGTTTGTTCAGCTCTTTCGGGAGAAGTATTTTCCTGTTACAGTGAGGGAGCAGTTGGAGCTTGAGTTCATAGCTCTAGTGCAGGGCCCGATGAGTGTCAGGGATTATGAGGCCCGTTTTTCTCAGCTGTATCGTTTTGCTAGAGAGATGGATGCAGTGGAGTTGGCACGGAAGTTCATTCGGGGTTTGAGGCATGAGCTCCGGAAACTGGTGACTTCCCACCGGTTTGCTACTCTAGCAGAGGCGGTTGAGAGTGCCCTTGCAGTTGAGCAGGAGGAGGCGATGCATGAGGTAGAGAGGCATAGAGATGTTCAGGGGAAGGGCAAGGCCCTGGCTGGGAGTAGCAGTGCAGATGACCACAGAGGTGGTTTTGGGAAGAGGCGGCGGACTCACCAGCTGGCTCCAGCTAGAGCAGCTGCTGCCCCTTTTAGGGCTCCACCTATTAGGCAGGCAGCACCACTGAAGTGTTTCAACTGTGGTGAGCCGGGCCATTTCTCTTCGGCATGCACGAAGCCCAGGAGGCAGGGATGCTTCGCTTGTGGGCAGGCAGGCCATTTTGCTAGGGATTGCACCCGACCTCGGGCTGGAGGGCAGGGTGTTCAGCAGAGACCATTACTTCCAGCGCCAGCTAGAGTTTATGCCATCGGTCAGCGTGGTGCAGGAGTGGAAGGTAGCATTCTTGTTTTTGATCTGCTTTCTTCAGTGTTGTTTGATACGGGGGCAACCCATTTCTTCATATCTAGCTCGGTGGTGAGGGCATTAGGCTTGACTCCGACACCGCTTACTAGATCCTTGTGTGTTTCTTCGCCCCTCGGTGTTTCTATTGAGCTTGGCACTTTGTGTGAAGCATGCCCTATAGTGATTAGTGGTAGAGAGTTCCTTGCTTCTCTCATTGTGATTCCAGACCGCTCCTATGATGTTATTTTGGGAGTGGATTGGCAAACCATGCTATGATTGACTGTTTTGATATGGTGGTGTCTTTCCACATCCCTGGACAGCCGAGTTTTCGCTATCGTTGTCATAGGTCAGACACTGCCATGTGGGAAGGAGTGTTGGCACACATTGAGGCTATCGGTAGTACCGTGGGTATTGCGGTTATTGCAGTGGTCTCTGAGTTTAGTGATGTGTTCCAGGAGATTCCGGGATTACCTCCTAAGAGGGTAGTGGAGTTTGCGATCGATGTGGTACCAGGTACTTCACCGGTATCAAAGACTCCTTATCAAATGGGGAGAATTGAACTTCAGGAGTTGAAGGTTCAGATTGAGGGTCTTCTTGAGCAGGGATTCATTAGACCTAGCACCTCGCCATGGGGTGCACCAGTTTTATTTGTGAGGAAGAAGGATGATACACTCCGATTGTGTGTGGACTATCGGGAGTTGAATAAGGTGACCATCAAGAATAGGTATCCCTTACCTAGGATTGATGATTTGTTTGATCAGCTTAGAGGTGCTACGGTATTCTCTAAGATTGACCTGAGGTCCGGTTATCACCAGTTGAGGGTGAAGGAGGAGGACATTCCGAAGACAGCATTCAGGTCTAGATATGGGCATTATGAGTTCGTTGTTATGCCTTTTGGTCTAACCAATGTCCCTGCTGCTTTTATGGATTTGATGAACCGCATGTTCAGTCCTTATTTGGATGTGTTTGTAGTAGTATTTGTGGATGATATTTTGATTTACTCCAAGACTTTGGAGGATCATGATAGGCATCTACGGATTGTACTACAGGTTCTTAGGGAGGCCAAGTTGTATGCAAAGTTTGGGAAGTGTGAGTTTTGGAAGGAAGAGGTCAGGTTCCTTGGTCATGTGGTATCAAAGGAGGGGATTTCGGTGGATCCCTCTAAGGTGGAGGCGGTGTTGAATTGGAGTCGTCCCACTACTCCTACGGAGATCCGTAGTTTTCTTGGGTTGGCAGGATACTACCGGAGATTTATTGAGGGATTTTCTAGCATTGCCTCTTCTTTGACCAAGTTGACAAAGAAGGATGCCAAGTTTGTGTGGACCGAAGAGTGTGAAAAAGCTTTTGAGGAGCTGAAGACTAGGTTGACTACCGCCCCAGTGTTGGTCATTCCTATTAGTGGTGTTGGCTATGTTGTTTATAGCGATGCATCTCATCGGGGTTTGGGTTGTGTGTTGATGCAGCTTGGCGGTGTTGTGGCTTATGGCTCTAGACAGTTGAAAATTCATGAGAAGAATTACCCCACTCATGACCTAGAGTTAGCCGCGGTAGTTTTTGCCTTGAAGATTTGGAGGCATTACTTGTATGGGGAGAAGTTCGAACTCTTTTCTGATCATAAGAGTTTGAAGTATTTATTCTCTCAGAAAGATTTGAACATGAGGCAAAGGAGGTGGATGGAGCTCCTTAAGGACTATGACTTCACTTTGGAGTATCACCCTGGGAAAGCCAATGTAGTGGCGGATGCATTGAGCAGGAAGCCTAGGGGTATAGTCGCCTCTATGATGGTGCAGGAGTGGCTCATGTTGGAGACTGCTTCTGAGTTTGGTATTCTACCATCGGGCAAGGAGCAGGGGATCTTCCTTGGAAGCGCTTCTGTGCAGCCCACCTTGATTTCCAGGATCATCCAGGGCCAGGCACATGACGAGTTCTTACGTGCTAAGGTGGCGGAGTTAGTGGTGGACTTGTTGGATGATTGTCCTACCGTGTGGTCGATTGGATCAGATGGTGGATTGAGGTATAGATTGAGATTGTGTGTTCCCGATAGTAATGACCTCAAAGGGGAGATCCTTTGGGAGGCACATCGATCTCGTTATACGGTGCACCCAGGGAGCACCAAGATGTATAAAGATTTGCGTTGACAGTTTTGGTGGAGTGGGATGAAGAAAGATGTAGCAGAGTATGTGTCCAAGTGCCTCACTTGTCAGCAGGTGAAGGCGGAGCATCAGAGGCCAGGAGGTATGTTGCAGCCATTATCTATTCCTACTTGGAAATGGGAGCAGATTTCCATGGACTTTGTGACTGGACTGCCTAAGTCCAAGATTGGACATGATGCTATATGGGTGATTGTGGACCGTTTGACGAAGTCAGCGCATTTCCTTCCCGTGTCGATGTCGTACACGGTAAATGTCTTATGCAAGTTGTATGTGAAGGAGATAGTGAGACTTCATGGAGTGCCTACTTCGATTGTTTCAGATCGAGACCCCCGATTCACTTCAAAGTTTTGGGGTGGCTTTCAGAAAGCCATGGGTACTACCTTAGACATGAGTACAGCATTTCACCCTCAGACTGATGGGCAGACCGAGCGGGTGAATCAGGTGTTAGAAGATATGCTGAGGGCTTGTGTCATGGACTTCAAGGGAAGTTGGGAGGATCACCTCCAATTGATTGAGTTTGCCTACAATAATAGCTATCACTCTAGTATCGGCATGGCACCTTATGAGGCACTCTATGGGAGGCCGTGTAGATCACCTATTTGTTGGGCGGAGGTGGGCGATAGTGAGCTGTTGGGTCCTGATATTGTCCAAGAGACGACTGAGAAGGTCTCTATTATCCGAGATAGGATCCGAACGGCGCAAAGCAGGCAAAAGAGCTATGCCGACTTGAAGAGGAGGCAAGTAGAGTTTGATGTTGAGGATCATGTGTTCTTGAAAGTCTCACCTACTAAAGGGGTGGTGAGATTTGGCAAGAAGGGGAAGTTGGCTCCTAGGTATGTGGGGCCTTTTGAGATTTTAGAGAAAGTAGGAGATTTGGCTTATCGACTTGCCTTACCTCCTACCATGTCCGGGGTACATAATGTGTTTCATGTGTCCTTATTGAGGAAGTATGTTCCGGATGCATCTCATGTGATTGATTTTAGTTCTATTAAGGTGAATGCGGATGCAACCTTTGTTGTTGAACCGGTTCGAATCTTGGATAGATCAACCAAGAGGCTTCGAAGGAAGGAGGTCGATTTGGTTAAGGTGTGTTGGAGTCACCATGATGAGGGTGATGCATCTTGGGAGTTAGAGTCGGATATGAGGGCTAAGTACCCCAAGTTGTTTTTGGATTAGTATCTTTGAATTTCGGGGCGAAATTCCTTTAAGGGAGGTAGATTGTAATACCCTAGATTTTCATATCATTTTTCCTTGTATTGTTCCTTTATTTAATGAAGGATTATTATGAAAATTCTTGGGTTTATGCGAAGTTGAAGTTTCGGGAGTTTATTTAAATTGCCTTGATTTTTAATAGACCAAAAGTTGACTTTATTTTCCGTAAGTTATCTTCGAAAACTTCCTTCGTGAAAGTTGTAGAGCTTGTCGATACGAGTTCGTAGACACGCGGCACGCTTAAATCGGAAATTGTGAGAGAAAGTTGTGGTCGAAGGAAGTTAGGTTCCGGGTGTGGAAAGTGTTTAAGTGGGAAATTGTGTGTGGGTTATTTTTTTTGGAAACCCTAGCATTTAAAGCAGCTCTCTCTCTCTCCTCACGCACCTCACCCGACCTCACTTTTTTTCTCTCTTCTTTTCCCCTTCACCCTTTTCTCTCCCGAACTTCCCCGAGAGGCAGTTTTCTGCCGGAGCTAGCTCCTCCGTCCGGCCGCCGTTTGGACCGCCACCGGTCCCGTTCGACTCCCACAAGTGCCCTCTTCAAGGCTGGGCAGCTGCTGCTCGGAGTAGGACGCCGGAAACGACGTTTTGGCCGGCAAAAAGGGAAAGGGGCTGTTGTGCCACCGGTCGGAACCGCCGTGTACGGCGGCGACGGGGTACTTTCTTTGGTGAGTTTTGATCCTCTCCTTCCCCTGGTAGTGTTTAGGCTTGGATTGAAGCAAGTTTTTAAGGTTTTAAGGCCGGTTTTTGCAGATTTGGCTTCGAAAATTCTGGTCACTGTTCAGGCAGTTTCCGGCCGGTTCCGGCCATTTTTGGCCAAAGTCTCAGGTATGAAAGTTGTTCCCCTTGCTTCAAGCTTCAACTTTGCTGTTGGGAGTTTTCTCAAATTCGGAAGTTTGGGTGGCGCGTGAGGCCCACTCGCCGCCGCGCGTGGCGGCGCGTCCGGTTGAGTTGCAGCCCTAGTTTTCTGTGTTAGGTAGTCCTTACTGCTGTGAGCCTGTTGAGTGGTAGTTTGGTTAGTTTTTAAGAAGTGTTGGCATGTTAGAACGTTAAATGTGATTTTAGGTTTGGTGGAGGTTTGAGTTAGGAATGGAGGATTAGAGGCAGCCTTTGTGGGTCTCTAAGTTCGACAACTTTGGAAAGTTGTCATCTCTTGATTTAAGAGATTAGTTGAGGGTTTTGTGTTAGCCTTTAGTATTTTTAGTTACTAAGGTTTTAATTGTGTGTTTTTAGGTGGTTGTGAAGTTGTGTTTCGCTTGCTAATTTTGGTTGTGGAAATTGCAGCTGGATATCTAGGTGAGTAAATCTCACCAAGGTTCACTTTTGAACCTAAGGATTTTATGGTTATATAATGATAATGATGATGATGTTGGTTTTATTATTATGCTTTTAAATTGTTTTAAAATTATATGAGCTTGATCGCCAACGGCTCATAGGTAAGATAAAAACAAGTTTTCTTTATATTGTGATGTTGAGAATAATGATGCAATATATATTATGTTGTTGAGAATAATAAATGTGATCTTGTGTTGTTGTGGATAATGTTGTGAAAATCTTTATGATTGTTGGATAAATAGCCAAACCGGGTACCAAGCCCTTTTGGGTGATTGGTTGCGGTTAAGATGCTATTTATCATTTTTGTGGTGATATTAGACAGTCAAACCGGGATCCCAAGCTTTTGGCCGGGTGATTGGGTACGGTAGGAATAGAGCTCTAGTCCGTCTGTCAGTGTAGGTCATGGGAGATACTGTATAGTATCTGGGACCCATGGGTACACATAGTGTTGTTGTAGGTCATGAGAGGTATTTTATTAAATATCTGGGACTCATGGGTACATCTTTTGGGAAATGTGTTTGATGTGTGGTTTTGAAATTACTGATCCAATCTCTCTTATGAATATTGGATGTGATAAATGTTGTGATGTTTTTGAGTTTACTCATACGAGCTTTTTAGCTTACCGGGTTTGTTGTTTACAACCCGGTGCACCATATTTTGGTGTAGGGGTTAGACCTGCAGGTGAGGATCAGCAGGGTTGAGATGGAGGCGTAGTGGCAGGGTTTTTTGTTGGGTTTGGGGTGTGTTTGTATATTCTTTTATATTCATGGGGATATGAATTGTTAAACTCTTGTGAGCGTTTCCTCTCTTGTTCTCAAGTTATGTAAAACAAGGAAATGTAATATCTAACTCAATTTGGGGTTGTGTGTAAATTTACTTTACGCATTGAGTTTATTTTCCTTGTTTGTTTTGTTGAAACAGGTTTTGGGACGTTAATATTTTAGGATATATCATGCCAAAATTTTTGAAATTATCTTTCAAAAAAATAGGGGCGTGACAGAATCAACGTTCTCAGAATCTGCTGAAACCAAATTCTTTGTTCTTTATGAAACCTCTATACACCAACGACATTGATCTCCCAACTTATTTCACCAATTTTTTGTGAAAACTGCGTGTGTTTTACAAGCTGTTTAACAAGATCTTACAAGATTGCGAACGAATCAACGTTCTCAGAATCTGCCGAAACCAAATTCTTTGTTCTTTATGGAACCTTTATACACTAACGACACTGATCTCCCAATTTATTTCATCAATTTTTTGAGAAAACTCTCTGTGTTTTCCTAGCTGTTGAACAAGATCTTACAAGATTGCGAACAAATCAACGTTCTCAGAATCTGCCAAAACCAAATTCTTTGTTCTTTATGGAACCTCTATACACCAACAACATTGATCTCCCAACTTATTTCATTAATTTTTTGAGAAAATTGTGTGTGTTTTACAAGCTGTTTAATAAGATCTTTCAAGATTGCGAACGAATCAACGTTCTCAGAATCAGCCGAAACCAAATTCTTTTTTCTTTATGGAACCTCTATACACCAACGACATTGATCTCCCAACTTATTTCATTAATTTTTTGAGAAAACTGTGTGTGTTTTACAAGCTGTTTAACAAGATCTTACAAGATTGCGAACCAATCAACGTTCTCAGAATCTGCCGAAACCAAATTCTTTGTTCTTTATGTAACCTCTATACACCAACTACATTGATCTCCCGACTTACTTCATCAATTTTTTGAGAAAACTGTGTGTGTTTTACTACATGTTTATCAAGATCTTACAAGATTGCGAACGAATCAACGTTCTCAGAATCTACCGAAACCAAATTCTTTGTTCTTTATGGAACCTCTTTACACCAACTACATTGATCTCCCAACTTATTTCATCAATTTTTTGAGAAAACTGTGTGTGTTTTATTAGCAGTTTAACAAGATCTTACAAGACTGCGAACGAGTCAACTTTCTCAGAATCTGCCGAAACCAAATTCTTTGTTCTTTATGGAACCTCTATACACCAACGGCATTGATCTCCCAACTTATTTCATCAATTTTTTGAGAAAACTCTCTGTGTTTTCCTAGCTGTTTAACAAGATCTTACAAGATTGCGAACAAATCAACGTTCTCAGAATCTGCCGAAACCAAATTCTTTTTTCTTTATGGAACCTCTATACACCAACGACATTGATCTCCCAACTTATTTCATCAATTTTTTGAGAAAACTGTGTGTGTTTTACTCGCTGTTTAACAAGATCTTACAAGATTGCGAACGAATCAACGGTCTCAGAATCTGCTGAAACCAAATTCTTTGTTCTTTATGGAACCTCTATAGACCAACGACATTGATCTCCCAACTTATTTCATCAATTTTTTGAGAAAACTGGGTGTGTTTTACAAGCTGTTTAACAAGATCTTACAAGATTGCGAACGAATCAACGTTCTCAGAATCAGCCGAAACCAAATTCTTTTTTCTTTATGGAACCTCTATACACCAACGACATTGATCTCCCAACTTATTTCATCAATTTTTTGAGAAAACTGTGTGTGTTTTACTCGCTGTTTAACAAGATCTTACAAGATTGCGAACGAATCAACGTTCTCAGAATCTGCTAAAACCAAATTCTTTGTTCTTTATGGAACTTCTATACACCAACGACATTGATCTCCCAACCTATTTCATCAATTTTTTGAGAAAACTGTGTGTGTTTTACAAGTTGTTTAACAAGATCTTACAATATTGCGAACGAATCAACGTTCTCAGAATCTGCCGAAACCAAATTCTTTGTTCTTTATGGAACCTCTATACACCAACTACATTGATCTCCCAACTTATTTTATCAATTTTTTGAGAAAACTGTGTGTGTTTTATTAGCAGTTTAACAAGATCTTATAAGATTGCGAACGAATCAACGTTCTCAGAATCTGCCGAAACCAAATTCTTTGTTCTTTATGGAACCTCTATACACCAACGATATTGATCTCCCAACTTATTTCATCAATTTTTTGAGAAAACTGTGTGTGTTTTACAAGCTGTTTAACAAGATCTTACAAGATTGCGAACGAATCAACGTTCTCAGAATCTGCCGAAACCAAATTCTTTGTTCTTTATAGAACCTCTATACACCAACTACATTGATCTCCCAACTTATTTCATCAATTTTTTAAGAAAACTTGACGTGCTCGAAACCGGGCGTGTAATTTAAAAACCCTTTTGTTATCAGTATGTAGTATTGGCAAATAGAGTTCGATCAATCCGGGGACCTAAAGGGCGCTCCTGCAGTCATGGTTTCACTAAAGAATTAGTAACAGAAAGTAATCACACGTATTCAATTACAAATATATACACGGTACAATAAATAAAAGGGGGGGATTATTTTGAATGTTTGTTCTATGTTCCTACTAAAATAGAAAATAAAAGTATTATATACAAGTGATCGGTTCATTCAACATTTCAAACAGAGATAGATTCAAATTCTAACCACATATCAATGTCAAGTTTCATTCCCAATAATCTGAAGTCATGCAAATTCTAATTCAAAGAAACAATCTCGAAATACAAGCTTGAAGAAGTCATTGTATCCCATTAATTCTACTTTAATTGTCTAAGCACAGAGAAGTCTAGAACTTAGAACATTTCATGCATAGGCTGCGATCGATACCTAGCGTCGACTCTTAGTACCCGTCCACACTAAACAAGAATCATTACGATTTATTAGAATGAGATTGAACAACAAACACATATCCGAGAAGTCGTAACATGCAATTGTTGTAGTTTACGTTTTCAACCATTGTTACATAGTTTCCACCACTTTAGATCTATACTTACTTGAAGAAGCTTAGCACAAATCATGGCAATCAGCTAGCATGCATTCTAGCTTTAGTAATTTAAACAAAACCGCAAACTTTCAATCAACAAAAAGTTGCAAGATCAGATCATAGGAAAATCATAAACAAAATACTAACATGCTTTATAAAATTGTGAATCCAAAGAACACAAAAGCAAACAAAACATGCTTCCAAAACTCAAACTTAACATCCGAAGCATGCTATTAAATTTGCTAGAAAAGTCTGAACAAAAGTAAAGGTAGGTTTACACTTTGATCAATCTCCAAGAAAGCTTGATGATGTCAAAGGGATGCTCGGCTTCAATGCTTCAAGTCACCAACGGTGCTGTCTTTATGGAGAAGTCCTTCAAGGCTTGGCAAGGGATGATGAACTCAGCAAAGGTGGAGAAGAGGAGGCTCGGCTACTGCTAGTGTTTTCTCTGGTTTCTACGTGAATGAACGATGACAATTGTGAAGCAGAGAGCCTCTATTTATAGTGTCCATGTCGCACCTAGGGTTTATTCTCCTCCCTTGATTTTAAATCCGATCCAAGGGCCACAAATAATAGCACAATATTTTCAGAGAATATTCCTTAGAATTCTCTAGAATATCTTGCACATAAAGGTGATGAATTTGGCTGAATTATGGACTAGTTACGTTGCTTGATCTCCACAACAAATCAGCCATTTAGTGTCCTTCCTTGTATTGCCGAAAATCAGCTCTTCCTCTTTAATTTGCTGCGCCATTTATTGTTCCTGAAAAGGGAAGGAATTAGTCTTGTAAAATCAGATTTTTAGACAAAAGAATTTAAGGAATTAATTTCCAGATTTTCAGATTTGAATTGCATAATAAATCCCTTAATTTAGACAACGAAATCTTGTCTTAAAATCCTAGAAAGACTCGGCAGGAAACCCTAGGGTTTTGCCGTCCCTTTCCTTGTTAATTGCCGATTTGCTGCTGATAATTCTTCCCATATTTGGGCCATTTAATGTCCCTATAATAATTATGAAGATCAAAAAGTTTCATCTGATTGAGATTGTTGAGTTCTAGGAATAGCTGAAAAACGAAGGTTGTTAATCTTTTATGGTCAACGTCTTCATGAGAGTGGAGGCTGAAGACGTCTTCAAAAATAATATAAACAGTACCAGTAGTAGCAGTGGTGGTGTTGTGTGTTGCTACTATGTGGTGGTGGTGTTGCGTTCTGCTATAGTCAACAGTAGTAGCTTCTTCAGTTCACAGTAGCAGAACGTTTGTAAACAGTCGGTGCAGTAGCAGCTAGTTTGGGACTGAGAATTACAGAAGTAGGCAGTAGCAGAGTGGGATGAGTAGCAAACGTAGGTAGTAGCAGGCAGATTGGTAGTAGAAGTCGTCAGTAGCAGACGAATTGGTAGTATAAGTCGGCAGTAGCAGGCGAATTCGTAGTAGAAGCCAACAGTAACAGTCGACATTACTTGAAGACAGTAACAGTTTGGTTGTAAATTGATTCCCTTTAATTCAGTTGACTCTCTTTTAATGAAGGGTAAAATTGTAAATCTGTAGCTGACACATGTCAACTGCATAACAACTTGTCCTTAATTGTAAAATTTTGTCCTTATATGTGTAAGATAATATGTAAAGGATGTATCTGTAAACTGAAATTTGGTTAGTAACTAAAGTGTAGTTTACTAAAAATAAAACGATTGTGTGCATTCCAAATAGACCAAGTAACCATAATAGCATGTTAAAGCATACTTTTATCAACAAGCTTAATAGCAAGGACTTCAACCATTCCAAGAACGATTGCGACCAATATAAAGGAGAACAAAAAGAAGAATTTGACCATACATTTTGAGCAAAATGACAATGAAAAGTTAAAGTTTTAATATTTTTTTTGTACAACTCTAACAGATTTTGTATTTTAGAGATTTTATTATCATTCCCGAATCATTTTCTAAAATTATATAGTTTGCTGCAAATATAGGGAATTTGGTTCTCTTTCTTCAAGTTTCCCATTTTAGAGAAATAAGGAATCTATTTGAGGCATTGAGCAAAACAACCAAATTATTTCAAATTATTTTGTAAGGCTAATTAACAACAAATTAATACCTCACAGTGCAAAAATGGAAGCACAAATAGACCTTTACTTACAATTAAGCAGTGATAATGAAATTGTAGCCTTGTGTGGTATTGTCAATTGTCAGGATAATTACATGTTGAGTGATGGCACGAGGGGTTAATTATTGCATTTTCGTTTCAGAATACGATTAACCAACATATTAACTAATCGATTACGATAAATTGGATCATATTTTGCAGTTTTTTCTTCTGTAGTACCTCGACGTGACATGAGCATGAAAGGGTGAAAGAATCAGTTTTCTTTTTATAAGAGCTAAAATAATTTATTTTGGCTTTCTGACCCCATATTGTAATTGTAGGGTGGATCTCGGAAGATAGGAAAGATCTCCCTCAAGCAGTATACGGGATTGCGCTCCGACCAGAGGCGGAGCCAGGATTATATATTAAGGGGGGCCGAGTTATAAAGTGAAAATATATAGTATTCAAAAATTAAATAACTGTATATGAATATATACAATATCAAAAGGTAATTAACTTTTGTGTATTGGACAGTTCAAAAAAAAGTTACTAAACTGAAAACAAAATATGAAATTTAGAATTCATTAAATACATAGAGAAATAACTGAAATAAGTTAATCAATTATAAAGTATTTGTACATAATAGAATGATAAAAAAGAAATTATTCATTATGGTGAGTTGATTAAATATGATATGGCAAGAGTTGATTAAGGTAAGAGAAATAAATTGGATAAATTAAACTTAGTAACAAAAAATGGTATTTATAGTTTAATAGGAAAGGAATGGGGGGCCAAACCTCTAAATTAGAAAGTTTTTACATCTAATTATGTCAAATTCTTTGATTAGTAAAGCCTAATACACAAGTTCAAAAAAATTAAGGGGGTGCCATGTCTCAATATAGTTCCGCCAGTGGCTCCGACAATGCAGTACTACTACAAACACCATGACTATCCCTAAGGTCCTATTTCAAAAAAAATATCCCAAAGGTCCTTAATTTTGTTGTTCTTTCTGCGATTCGAAGCTTTTCTATGAAGAACTTTCGAGTTTTTTCTCCATCATTCAACCAAATAGCACGTGAACATTGACGCCATAAGGTTTCATCAATCAACATAAGCTCATTAAGCCTCCTAGATAACTGAATCTTCTCCTCCAGCTCATCAAAAGGGCACTGCAAGATCTCATCTATTTATGCCTAGACAGCCTCCAGCTCGCCATCCTCCTTTTGAAAATAGTTCAGTCCCATGCTATTAAGAGATTCCAAGTATCCTTCAGCTTACGGCATAACTGGACCATAGGTTCTCCATCATGTGGAACACTACAAGCTTCCTCCAATGCTTGCGCAAAACCATCATGCGCTATCCACATCTCAATCTTATTCCTCTTCATAATCTCTCGCTCTTTTCTAGACCTCCAACAATAAGGGCACATGATCTGATAAAGATCATGAGAGAAGAGAGAGAGAGAGATCAGGGAGAAATAAAGATCGTAATTAGTTGTTTGGGTGGAAATCATTATAATTATTGAATGTGTTTTTTAGTATTATAATAAATAGATAATTACATTACTTATCCACAACCAGAAGACACTTGCATCAATTAACGTCTTGCTAATAAAATAACTGGCAGATAACTCTCACTACAAACATATTAGCTCAATTATATTGAGTTTATACAAGTAAACCACTCCCCTCACTATCAAATTCCACAAAATGTAAATCTAGCTAGTCGCCTAGAGACCACAATTGGTGTACTACAAGAAGTTCAAAAAATTAAATAATGAAAAGGAGAGTTTGCTTGTTAGGCATAATAGGAAAGCTCAGAGCTTCCTTTAGCCCTTATTAAAAGAGCAGATACCAACCTCCCGAAAGTGGGAATGCTAGGTGGTGGTGCGTCAGGCTTCTTTCTTGGTCGCGGCTTCTTGCTTCGACTTCCAATCAGACGTTCAGACTTCCTCTTATAAGTCACCGGAACCTCCACAAGTTGATGTGGATTCTCACCCTCCTCACCTACAAGCCCAACAAAAGTAGTCCCACCGAAGCCCGCACTCAGTCCAACATCCTCCTTGGTTCCACCATCTTGCAGCCCATCATCCTCTTTTCTATAATTAAACCTAAGATTAGTGAGCCCAAGCTCCATCACAACTGGACTAGCTCAAGGCCCACAATTCAGCCTATAACTGGAAACCCTAGTTTGAATTAAGAGTTTCATGCTGAGGATTTCGGAGGAATTGAGAGCTGCGACGTCGAAGCCCACCCAGCAGCTCCATCCGTGCTACCCATCTTCGACAAGATCGTAGCACGGCCAACAAGCCTTTCACCGACCATGTCCACCGCCACCAAGGCCTCTGCATCTTCCGACACAGTGCCTCCCAACGGCGCCACCACCAAAGCTTCATCACATTTGTTTATTCCATGATCGCAAAGACCACAACCCCGACAAATCCCATGACAATTCTCATAGTATAGAGCCAATTCCACAGTTACTTCCGTTGAAAACTCAAAATTTCAACTATCCTAAATCCGACGGGGTGACGGGGTACGTCATGCACATTGTGGATCCTCTGAACAGGTTCCTTTGCAGCGCAACCTGGTCGAAACTCACAAATTGCCCGAGTGTTTCCAATAACCCAATCATTTCGCATAGCTATGCGCAGCCCTCTCACCGCCACCCAGACCTCCATGGAATTTAAAGAGACCTCAGCAAGGTTTCGAACATCGTCGTAATCAGCTAGCAGTATCATTGAGTAATTAAAGCACCAAGGTCCGCTGCTTAGGAGGTGATTCTTCGTCTCCTGCTCCTTGTAAACAAATACAAGGATTCCTCCTTCCTCTTCTCGGATCAGAACCTTTTCCGTCAAACCCTAGATGGTGGACATTGCCGCCAAGAGCGAAGGCAACACCACTCGCTTATGAGAAAGTACACGACCACACACATAAAGGAAAGAGTAGTTGATCGCATCTTCACCTCCAACAACAAGAACGGTGACATCTTCTGCAGCCATCTCGAAAACCAGATCTCGATCAACTTCCCTGCTAGAGAGAAAGCCTAGCAGAGAGAGAAGCCGACCTTTTTCATTCATAATAACTTGAATGTAAGTTTTTTCTGTTTAATTACTAGTTATGTCATTTTTGTATTTTTCTTTTCTTCATTTATGTCTTCATTTGTAGTATTACATAAGTTGACAAAATTACATAATTTTTTTTCTTCATTTACGGTTGCTCGTTTGAGACCTTTGTTACAAAAATGCATTTCATTTTTTTAAAGAGTCAATCACGACTTTCATATATTTTGGGTAAAAGCGAAGGCTAGAAGTAGTCATTACATACTCGATCTGTCACGCCCCGACCCTTAAATTTTTACCTTATTTACTAGCATGGTGTTAATAAGAATTTTACCGTATTCGTCATTAAGTTTTAATTCTAAGGTCCCTAGAGGTGTGTTGAGGGACGAATATTTCGAAAGAATTATTCGTAAGAGAAAAATATGACGACGGTAAACATGGTAAATTTTAGTTGGTAAAAGATAATTTTTATTGGAGTATTATTTTGGGGTGTTGAATTTTGGAATGGGTATATGGTGGAGTTGTTGGACTGGGCCTTTGTTTTGGTCAAAGCCCGTTTTATTTCTCTCTCTCTCTCTCTTCCTCCCGGTTTTCTCTCTCCCCGAGCCCCTCACTGTCGAAAAATTTCGGCCGTCCATTCGCCGCCGTCCGGCCGCCCCCGACCGCCGCACCGGTCTCAAACGATCGGTCTCCGACCCAGCTTCCGTTCTAGACTGGTGGCAGCCTCCCTAGCGCCGCCGTGAAGGAGGAATCAACCCCGAAAGGTCCGACTGCCAGAAAGGTTTTCTCGCCGGAACTCCTTCCTCCGGCCACCATAGCCGGCATGCCTTGGCTCAAAAGAAAGCCCTCCTCCCGTGCTTCAATCAAACTCCAAATGGCTCTTTCCATCTTGAGCTAGGTAAGGAGAAATCGAAATTTGAAATTCTAGGGCTTTTATGTGTGTTTTCGTTCAATTGACATGGTTAGGCTTATAATTAGAGTTTGTGCTAGTTAGGAATGTTGTAGAGGAGGTTGAGAGGAAGATGCTGCCAAATTTTGGTGAACATCGGAGGTCGCCGAAGCTGGTCGCCGGCTGCTGCCGAGAAAATGTTTTTCGTGGAGAATTTTATGAGGAGTTTAATGGAATGAGTTTTAGAATTTTTGGAGGAGTTTTGGATAGGTTTGGGAATTGTTAAAGTTTGGTATTTTTTGCGGATTAATAAGTTAAAATCCGGCCATTGGATTATTTTATGATTAGGACGGTGAAGTGTGATTTTTGAGGATATCGGTATTTATGGAGAATTGTGGTTGGCAGTGAAAATAAGATTTAGGACGATAAGCATGGTTGACCGCGAGAAGCTCATAGTTAATTATGCCTATTTTCTTTAAACGTCGGTGTTTTATTTAAGGATTTATTTATGTTTTGGAACAGGACGCGAGGAGGCTCGAGCAGAAGAGACCTCCGACCGACATTAGGCTTAGGCCTAAGTTGTGAGTGGACCTTTGTTTTAAATAATGTGCTTGAATTTTTTTATTGTTGAATAATTTTCCTTTGTTGGATTTTTAACCGGAATTGAGAATTTCGGTGTTTATACTCTTTTATTGACGTTTATGAGAAGAGTATGTATATGAGTAAACGCTAGCTAGCTATACGTGATTTCCCCCCATAATGAGGAAAATGTCATTATGGGGTGACGTGAGCGTTAGACGCGAGCGTAGTAGCCTTGTACGACTTTCTACTTTACGAGCTTATTCTATTTTTAGTATTCATTCATAGAATTCGTACAAGGAGTCAACACATATATATATATATATATATATATATATATATATCCACTCGTGCGTTTCCCCCATAATGAGGAAAAATGTCATTATGAGGTGACGTGAGCGTTAGACGCGAGCGTAGTAGCCTGGTATGACTATCTACTTTTTCGAGCTTATTCATAGATAGCATACAAGGAGTATGACGAGTGTAAATACATACTGATATATTTATAATTTTAGCCTGAGAGGCCTTCTTTTGAAGTTTGAGAGTCTGGCGAGGCTAGACACCAGTATAGAGTTGTTGAGTTAAGCTTTTAAGCTATTGCTTGTATAGCGCTTTCTTTTAAAGTTTTCTTGGGGAAATATTATTGTTTGTCGAGATTATTTGTGTCCACTCACTCAGACGTAATTAAATATTTTCCCTTGGCTTTTCATTTATTTATAAATGCCCAGTCTGCAGAGTTCGGGTGGGGTCTAGAAGGAGACGACGAGGCATAGTCACCCATCTTTCCACTACTGTTCGCCAGTAGGTTATCTGTTTAACCCACTAGGATTGTTAACAGCTTCTGTTGTTTTTCTTGTAGTAGCTCTGAATACTTTCGGAAAAATAACTGTGTATTATTTTTCGGTTATTTGGATTGAGTTGAAGAGTTTATATTATTGGTTAAGAGTGTTCTTTAATTTTTCCGGGTTAGAGTTGTCCATTTTCAAGGGAGGTTTGTTTAGTTCTTCGGTAAATTTTCCTTGGAGGTGCTCCCCGCAGGACTTAACTCGGATTTTAGGGTGAAATTCGGGGTGGGTCTTGACACGATCTACCGCATCATCTACTGATAGACAAGTGTATACCTCACCTAGTACAAAGGATACACCACTCTTTAATAATCTCACTCACTTATTCTGTAAGCTTATATCTACAAATGCATAGAAAAATAGGCTCCTACTAAGAAAGAAATAACAGAAATAACAATGTCTTTGCCCTACAAAGGCTATGAATATAATGAATGAAAAATTAGAGAACGTCCTTGCCCTTAGAGGTAGGGCAAACAATCCTCGTACCACATATGGTTGGGTCTCGATGGCTTCAGCACCCTTGAATTGGAAACCTACATCATTAAAACCAAGTTTGGTTACCCTGGCAGAACCAACTTCGATGAACTAGGGTTAGGGTTTACTCCCCCCCCCCCCCCCCCCACCTTCACACAGATGCCATTCTCATGCTGAATCAAATTACAATGCTTACACAACCCAATCAGATTCTCAAATTAAAATATAATTTCCGCAACCACACCATTAATAATTGAGTCTTTTTTTTTCATAAAAGGGACGATCTAGGGCATAAGAAACCCTAACCCTAATCTGCTTTGTTGTGGCAAAAAGCCTTTTCATCTTTCCAGATGTACTTGCGACAGTAGTAGTGTTTATGATGTACCGGTCCTTCTCTAGAGCTTTCGGCATATTCAGGATCCCTACCTAGAAGTAGAGCTTGTCTATATGGATGGATGTAGGAGATTTGAGGCCGTCATATTCCTCCACAACTACCAGCATCTTCTGGTAATACCAGGGACCTCCCCAAAAAACCTTGTTGCGATCTTTTGAGAGATCTAAAGTGATGATGAACAGATTCCAATCTTTTGCTTACACTCAGAAGCAACGTTTGATCAGCCAGATCCGCGTGAAGTGACTTTGCAGATCATTAGCACTTACCAGCGTTGAGTTGGTGTCACGTGCCAAGAGATAGAGCTTCGAGTTAGGACAAAGTTCGTCCGGATGATCAGGGTGAGAGATGTCGATGATCTCTCCACTAGCAAGAGTTAGGGAGGCGGCAAAGCTAGCCGTGACATCTTCAAGTGTAGTTGACATGATGGGTAGAGAGATCAGGTTGAAATTTCAGAGAATAGGGTTGGATCGTTGGTGGGAATAAAGAGGAAGAGATGGAGGTTGTTTAGGGTTTTGATAGTGCTAGGGTTTTTCCTAGGTTAGAGCACGCAGACGTGCATAGTTTTTTGTTTTTTTTACCACAACATGTTTTGGAATATGCATTTCATTTTAGAGGGATCATTTTCTCACTATGCATAAAAAATCTTCTCACTCTTTTGTTTGGAAAGGTATTTGTATTCTAGGGATATTCTTCTTGATGGAATGAGATGGATCATTGGGGATGGTACTTCTACTTCTGTTCTATTTTGGATGTTTAATTGACAACTGTCTTTTCCTTTATTGTCACACCCCAATTTTTGAAGGATAAATTTTTAAAAATTTAGGCGTGATATAACTCAAAATCTTAATATCCCAAAACTTACTCGACAACTTCCAAACTATAAACAATATTGGAAGTGTACATGTCAACAAACTCATAAATCGAATTAAACATTAAACATACTTAATTACATTAACTTCAAAAATCTAGTAATAATTGAGTCGCTCACATGAGCTTAAACAACTGTCATAACAAAATAAAATAAATTACACAGAAACTAAAATCCTGCCACTATGCCTCCGCCTCAACAGTGCTGATCAATACCTGCAGGTCTAACCCCTACACCAGAAAATGGTGCACCGGGTTGTAAACAACAAACCCGGTAAGCTAAAAAGCTCATATGAGTAAATCTCAAAATAACTCAAAATCATAATGAGTCATGCAAAAGCATAGTTCATGAATTCTATTAAAATCACACAATTAAGATTTAAGAATCTCCTACGGATAAACATAGTTCAGGAGATACTCAAAACAAAGAATTCAAATAACAACACATAAGAACATCACACAATCATTTTTCTACTCTTACTTATGAGTTCGCCAACACTTAGTCATTCCTCATAAGTAACTAAACAAACGCGTACTTATGGGTTTGTCAACACTTCGTCATCCCCCATGAAATACCGACACACAGACTAAAGCTCTATATTGACCGTAACCAATCACCCAGCTAAGACTTGGTTCCCGGTCCACCAAGAAGCTAGGCTCCTAATCTAATGCACACAATCACCACTAAGGCACACACATTCACAACTAAGGCACACACAACCACAACTAATGCACAACATCACCGCTAAGGCACACACATCTACAACTAATGCACGCGATCACCACCAAGGCACTAACTAATGCACATACTCACCACTAAGGCACACAAATGATCAGAAGTCCTTTTGAAAAATTATATTTTTTTTTACAGAAAACTTGTTTTTACTTATCATGAGCCGTTGACGATCAAAATCATTTATATTTAAAACAAACAAAAGAAAAACATAATTTTTAAATCATCAACATCATCACAAAAATCATCATCATCATCATCATAATCATCATAACCATCATCATAATAATTATCATCATGATCATCATCATAATAATTATAAATAATTAGGTCATAAAGTGAACCTTACTGAGATTTTTACTCACCTAAATAATCTCGTTGCGTCTTCAACATAACACAAGAGCCAAGCTTAAATATCAACTCCACAAGATACCTGAAAGTTCAGTTCGGCCGGAATCAGCTGGAAAACACCGGAAAGCTCACCGGAAAGTTAGAATCCACCACCACCACTCTCCGCCATGAGTTGAGCTTCAAGACTACCCGAAGTCGAACCAGGGTGCCAAGGAGCTCCTATCCCGACCGGTTTCCAGTCTTGTCGCCGCCGCCGGAGGTGAGAATCCCGACCGGTCTCCAAGCCGAACTTTCGAGCTTCGGGTCACCACTTTGGGACTGAATCGGCGTGAACCAGCTAGAGGAGGACAAAGGCAAGGAGAAGAGGAGTCGATTTGGGCCGCTGCTGCGGTCGGGCGACTCCGGAAAGTTCGGGTCAAGTCGCCGGGTCCAGGTCAGGTCGGCTGGAGGACTTTGATACCAAAGGTATCGCAAGAGAGAAGAAATAGAGAGAGAGGAATGAGTGCCGGAGAAAAAAAGAAATGGAACCGTAAACTTCCTTATTTAACCCAAAAAATCTCATAAAGCCACGAACTCCTACTAACCATAACTTTCTCATACGAAGTCCATTTTACGCGTGCCACGTGTCTACGAACTCGTATCGTCGTTCTCTACAACTTTCGTGAAGAAATTTTCTCGAGAAACCCAACATATTAAAAAGTCAACTCTTGACCCTTCAAAATAAAGCATAAAACCGTTCCGGGTAATTTATACATCCGAACGCTTCCGCTCTTCCTTCGAACCTCAAAACACTCTAACTTCTAACTCGAAAACTCCCAAATAATATTAGAAACTAATATCAAATTTCTGGGGTATTACATTTACATTTATTGATTCCTCCTTATCAAAGGCATATTATAGATTGGGACACGACCGTAAGTCATTTCATTTTAAATGGTAATTGGAATGTTTCTTTGTTACAACAGATTTTGCCTATAGAGTTAGTTAATAAGATTATTGCAGTTCCTTTTTTATTAATTGCACCCTAAGCCTGATCAATTTTTTAGGGTATGTCTAGCTTAGGTTCGTTTACTATTAGTTCTACTTGTTCGCTTCAACAACAGTCATTGATGCTGGTTTTTTAGCCAAACTTTGGAAATTGTTTTTACCTCCTAAAGTAAAAGTTTTTGTTTGGTTACTTTTTAAGAAAAAATTAAAAACTCGTGATAGCTTCTTATAATCCAAACATGTCTCCTTATTGTCCTTTTTACCACACTCATGTGAGGACTGTTGATCATATTTTCTCTCAATGTTCTTGTACTTAGCAAGTATATGGTCTTATTTGAATATTGAGAGTTCTTTGAAGGGTACTCACTCTTTTATTAAAATCATTGTTTGATCATACTGATAACTCACATTTACAATTGGCAATTATGATGACTTGGCCTTTAATTAATTTGGCATACCAGGAACAAACTCGTTTTTCTGAATGTTATGACAAATGCCAGTCATCATTGCTACTTTCATGAGGTTACTTTCTTAAATAATTAATTATCAGTTAATACCGGCCTCTTACCATAAACGAAAAACATATGGTATTCCCATGATTAAGTGGCACCCTCCTTATCCTAGTTTTGTAAAAATTAACTTTGATGCTTTGGTGCAACATAATAAAGCTGCTATTGGGTTCGTTATTCGCGATTCAAATGGAAATCCTCTTACAGCTGCTGTTAAATATGTTGGAGATACTAGTGTGCTAGTCGTTGAAACTCTGGCTTTGAAAGAAGGTCTTCATACAGCGCGGCTTCAACAGATGCATCATTGGTCATCGAGGGAGACTCCAAGGTCCTTATTGACTGCCTCTGCCTTAATGGTACGGGTACTACTCCATAATGTATTAGCTCTGTAATTCAAGATATTCGTTGGCTGGCTTCACATTTTCTTGCTTATTACTTCTCACATGTTCACATAAAGACAAACTTTGTAGCTGATAGAATAGCCTCAATAGGTCTTAACTCTGTTACTCCTCTAGTATCGTTTAGAGTAATGTTAGGTGAACCACATAAAGCCCACCTTACGTGGCAACTAACATGGACATCAAAGTATGATTTCTAGCTTTTAAGTTTATATTTTCCTAATTATGTTAATTTTTTTCTTTTAATCTCTTTTTATTATTAAATCCTATTTTTGTTTAGGGTTTTCTTCTCTTCATCAGACGTTCTTTTTCATCATCGTCTCCTTCTTCGTCCTATTCTATGAAGCAAGTCACGATCAGTGAACTTTCTTATATATATATATATATATATATATATCCCTAGATGCTTATACCAATAAGAAAGGTTGATATATAGAGTATTACTCCACAGACCCAAGTAGTATTTGAACAAACATCCTCTTCGAATTTGGGTCCATACTCATAGTAATGATTTTGAATTAGGGTTCATACTCATAGCTATGATTTTGAACTAGGGTTCATACTCACCTGTGATTTTGGTTTAGGGTTCATACTCACACCTATGATTTTGGATTAGGGTTCATACCCAAACCCTTAAATCCACCCTAAATCCAAACATGTTATGAAAAGGAAAAGAAGAAATAAACAAAGAAACTATCCACGATTAGAATAGGCAGAGGATGATTGTGAATTTGTGATTGAGAAAGCTGAAATCGTACCTGTAGAATACTTTTAGCAAATCAAGTAGAGTCCATGTGTGTTCCAATACTTTTAGCAAACACGTGCTCCTGTGGTCTAGAGCCATTTGATTCGGATGAATGAAGTTTGTTTAAGACCTTCATGTATGTCTCTGATTCCATAGAGATGTTATTATAACCACATTCATAGGCTGCATGTTCAGTTATTTGGAAACTACCAAACTGACAAAGTAGTGAAGTGTAATGACATCCATTATGAGAGCATATCTAATCGTAGTCGACCCCAATGCGTGTCAGTGAGAGACCTTTCGCCATAAGGTGAGTCTAAGCTATTGTTCTCACTACGCTATTTAACAAAGACATAGTTGATAGGGTTTAGCTTGCGGTGTCGGCATCACCAGCCTAAGGACCTATCTCTTTGTTAATGTTGGATCACATCTTTCCATTAGGCCAATCAACTAAGTTGATATCCATCAACGAAGGGTGGTTCGATAGTAGACTCAGTATCCCACGTCCTCATGTACACTAGTGTAATACTTGTAGAGATCTCTAAGCTATGCCGACTTGAAGAGGAGGCAAATAGAGTTTGATGTTGGGGATCATGTATTCTTGAAGGTCTCACCTACTAAAGGGGTGGTGAGATTTGGCAAGAATGGGAAGTTGGCTCCCAGGTATGTGGGGCCTTTTGAGATTTTGGAGAGAGTAGGAGATTTGGCTTATCGGCTTGCCTTACCTCCTGTCATGTCGGGGATACACAATGTGTTTCATGTGTCCTTGTTGAGGATGTATATTCCGGATGCATCACATGTGATTGACTATGGAACTATTAAGGTGAATGCGGATGCAACTTTCGTTGTTGAACCGGTTCGAATCTTGGATAGATCAACCAAGAGGCTTCGAAGGAAAGAAGTCGATTTGGTTAAGGTGTGTTGGAGTCACTATGATGAGGGGGATGCATCTTGGGAGTTAGAGTCGGATATGAGGGCTAAGTACCCTAGGTTGTTTTTGGGTTAGTATTTTTGAATTTCGGGGCAAAATTCCTTTAAGGGGGGGGGTAGATTGTAATACCCTAGACTTTCATTTTATTTTCCTTGTATTATTTCCATATTTAATGAAGGATTATTTATGATGCGAAGTTGAAGTTTCGGAAGTATTTTGAAGGTACTTTGACTTTTAAGAGGCCCAAAAGTTGACTTTATTTTCTGTAAGTTATCTTCGAAAAGTTACTTCTTGAAGGTTGTAGAGCTCGTCGATACGAGTTCGTAGACATGCGGCACGCCCAAAACGGAGGTAGTATGAGAAAGTTATGGTCAGCAGAAGTTAGTTTCCGGGTTTAGAAACTGTATAAATAGAAAAATGTGGGGGAGTTATTTTTAGAAACCTAAAATCGGAATTCACTTTCTCTCTCCTCTCTCCCGACCTCCTCCGACCTCCATCTTCTCCAATCGTTTTCTCCCTCCTCCGTCTACCAAATTGGACGCCGCCGGTTCCGTTGGGTCGGCACGGGTCTCCTTTCCACTGCTGGGGCAGCCTTGCTCGCCGTGGCGGAGCGGCGGAGCTGCTACTGTATCGCCGGAAAACCGGCGATTTTGGCGGCGTTTCGGGCAAGGGTTAGGTGAGTCTTGCTCCTTTCCTTCCTCTAGTGATGTTTGTACGTGTTTGGTGATCTGAAAATCAAGTTTTGGTGCCGGTTTTGCAGCTTTTATTTTTGATTCCGTTTCAAAGTTTCGGGTCGTTTTTCGGCCGATCCCAACCGAACCAGTCAAAACTGCAGGTATTAAAGTTGTTCACTATACTTCAATCTACAAGTTTCATGTTGTGAGTTTCTCCTAATTCGGAAATTTTAGGGTGGCGCGTGGGGCTCACTCGCCGCCGTTTGTGGTGGCGCGTCCGGTCGAGTTGTGGCCTTAGTTTCCTGTGGTTAGCTTGTCCTTGCTGCTGTGATCATGTTGGGTGATAGTTTGGTTAAGTTTTGAGTAAGGTTGGCATGTTAGGACTTAGGTTTATTTGTTTTGGCTTGGTGAAGTTTGAGTTTAGGTTTTGAAGTTTTGAGGCAGCTCAATTGTGTCGTTGAGTTCAAAGACCTTGGGAAATTGTTCTCCCTTGAGCTAAGGGTTAGTTTGAGGGTATTGTGTTATCCTTTAGTATTTTGGTTTCTAAGGTTATTAATTGTGCGATTTTAAGTGAATTGTGAATTTGTGTTGGCTTGCCTTCATTATGTTGGGGGCTTCGCAACGAGATTTCAAGGTGAGTAAATCTCACCAAGGTTCATGTTTGAACCAAATTTTATTATGGTTGTGTGATGATGATAATTATTATGATGTTTAAATTAATACTATGCTTTTAATTGTTTTAAAATATATGAGTTTGATCGTCAACGGCTCATAGGTGAGATAAAACAAGTTTTCCTATTTATTGATTATTGATAAGTTATTCATGTGAAATAATATTTTTATTGTTTATATAATTATATCCTTGTGAAGGATATAATCATAAGATGTGATCTTGTGTAATGATGATTGTTGGATAAATAGCCTAGCCGAGTTCCAAGCCTTTAATCGGGTGATCGGTTGCGGTTAAGATGCTATTTATCATTTTTCTGTTTTGATATTAAATAGCCAAACCGGGTTCCAAGCCTTTAATCGGGTGATTGGTTGTGGTTCTGATGCTATATATCACTTTTATGTTTTGATATTGGACAGTCAAGCCGGGTTCCAAGCCTTTGGCAGGGTGATTGGTTGCGGTTAGGAATAGAACTCTAGTCCGTCTGTCAGTGTACTGCATGGGGGATACCTTATCGTATTTGGGTCTCATGAGTACACAATTGTGTTGTTGTAGGTCATGAGGGGTATTTTATAAATACTTGGGACTCATGGGTACATGTTAATTGAAAGAGTGTTTGAATTGTTGATTTATTCAATGATATAATTGTTTTTGTGAAATTTCTAGATGTGAGAAATGTTGTTTTAATTTTGAGTTTACTCATACGGGCTTTTTAGCTTACCAGGTTTGTTATTTTAAAATCCCGGTACACCAATTACTAGTGTAGGGGTTAGATCTGCAGGTGATGATCAGCAGAGTTGAGGTGGAGACTTAGCGCCAAGGTTATATTTGGCTTTTGCTGTACTATGTATAGTTTTGTTAATCAGGTAGATAATATTAAGCTCATGAGGTTGTTCTCATGTTCTTGTATTTCAAGTTTATATAAATAAGGAAGTGTAATATTTAACTCAGTGATGAGTTGTATGATATTACTTTTCCGCTATTGAGTTCTAGATGTTTGGTTTTGTTATTGTAACAGGTTAGAATATTTATATTTAAGTTAGATCACGCCTTAATTTTTGAAATTTATCTCTCAGAAATTAGGGTGTGACAGTGAGCTTTTGACTCCACTGATCCGGCCCACCCCTTTAAAACTCAAACCAACAAATAAAACACCCCAAAAATAATACCCTATTAAAAATTACATTTTTACTAACTAAAATTTACCATTTTTACCGTCGTCACATTTTCCTCCTACAAATAAATTATTTGAAATAATCGTCCCTCAACACCCCTCTAGGAACTTTTAAAATTATAAACTCATTTACAAAGATGGTAACATTTTTATTAATACTAAGCTAGTAAATATGGTAAAAATTAAAAGTTGGGATGCGACAATTTTTCTATCAAATTTTTTTTAAAGTTGGTTTGAAATGGTAAGGCCATCTATGGTCACTCCAACAAGATATAACATGCGAGGCGCACGTTTCATTTCATAGGGTTAAATATGACATTTTGTAGTCATATTGTTAAATACTATTGTTATTGCTATCTTATGTGCTTGGCTTAAGAATGAAAAAAAAAATGAAAGGAGCTTAGTAGAATTCACCAGACTTGTTATTTTAGGCCGTAACAAAAGTGATCGTAGCTGCCCTTGACGTTCAAGCAAACTCGAAAAGTTCAAATATTGGTTATGACAAAGATTAAAATATAGGTCCAATCGACAAAATAAATATATTTTTAAATATTATTTAAAGTTATGAGTTCAAATCTCATTCATATATATATTATCGATAAGCCATGTTTTAGTTGGTCAAGTATAACATAAGTGACAACGTTAAGATCATAATTTCAACTTCATTGACATATGGCAAAAGGTGAGTGAGTAATTAACAAATTTTCCTTTTTTAAGGAAAAACAAAATGAAATGCGACACATGAAAAATAAAATTATATTAATCTGCAATTTAAATTTGTTTCAACTTTCATCTCTCTTCTTAAAAAGAAAAAAAGAAAGAAAAAAAAGAAACGGAAATCGGTTTTCTTCTTGTTCATCTTTAGTTGTTGAATCGGGGGGAGACGATGTGGAGGAACTCGGTGAGTTTCTCGTCGCAGTTGATTAGGTTGAACAAGACGCTGTTCAATCCTTCCACATCAGCAAACGACGTCGTTCGACCACTGCTGCACTGTCGCTCCGAATTCCACCCCTACTCCTCTTCACCTCCGTCGTCTTCCGATTATCTCAAGCTAGGTTTTCAGCCCTCCGATGGACTCCGAGCCCTTTCTGCTACCACCTCTGATCTCGCGTCTCTCACCTCCAAATATGCAGATCTCACTCGTCACTATGCCCGCTGCTATTGGGAGCTCTCCAAAGCTCGCCTCAGGTACCCTTTTCTTGTTTTGTTCTGTAAACAATACCATTTCTAGAGAGATTATAGTGATTTTGATGCTTGCGTTGTGTTTGTTCTGATCCAATTTAGTTGATATTTAGGAATAGCGGAAAATAGAGCTTGTTGAAATTTGAGTTAGGGTTGATTGTTTCAGATGATGATTGTGATCATGTAGTTTCGTTACTTCTTTATTATCACAAGGCATTACAGCTTGGCTTTCGTACTGGATTCCATAGGGTCTTACTGGGGAATTTCAAACATTTTGTCTCATGAACTCGGTTTAAAAAGTTGTCTGTTTGTTTTCGTTTTTTTAAATTGTAATTCAGCATGCTAGTTGTTGCAACTTCTGGAACTGGATATGTTCTCGGGAGTGGCAGTGCCGTAGATCTTTCTGGACTTTGTTACACATGTGCTGGTACCATGATGGTTGCAGCATCTGCTAACTCTTTGAATCAGGTTTGTTCTTTTTCTTGCTCTTCTAATTTTTTACTTATATTTTATGTTTTTTTTTTTTTTGCACAGTTATGTTTGTAGAATATATGTGTAGCTTGTATATTATGGTTAGTGTTCTTACAGATATCGACTTGTCCTGCGAGTTTTAATGCGCCTGTAAATAAGATCTTTCTCTCGTTTCATCTCATGTTATTTTTGATAAATGGTTACTATGGAGCCTTTCTAATGAGGACTAGTTGAGGACTTTTAGGTTTGTGGTTTAAAAGACCCATTTTTCGATCACATTTTTGGCATCTCATCCGTTCAATTTCTAGGTCTATATGAGTAGATCACTTCTACAAATTTTCAGCCAAATTAGTAATCGTTAAAGTAATGAACTAGATTAAATTAATGGACGAACCAAATTTGTCAAACATGAACTGTTCAAGTTCATAATTGGTAAATCACACTTATGAATGCCTTAACGATTTTCAATATGGCTGAAAATTTGTAGAAATAATCTACTCATAAATACCTAAAAACTGAACGGTCAAGATGTGGATATAAGATCGAAAAACGGGATAACTGAAAAGTCCTCAACTAGTTCTCATTAGAAGGGCGCCTATGGTTACTAGTACATAATATAGTAGATAAAAACTTCCTACTCGCTTTGTTATCTTGTACGTGCTTATGATAATTGTACGATGCAATAACAATATATTCTGCAGCTTACTTCACAAACTCTTTCTACATTCTCTAATTATGTTAACAAAGTACACAACTGAGAAAAAGATGAACCCGATGCGGTAAATAGGCACTCCTGATACAGCATTGAAGGAACCTTAAGAGTTCCCTTTAACTGCTGACTGATTATGGTGCATGTTTAGCTTGCACTAGTAAAATTTTGTTCAGCTGTTGATCTTGAGGTGGGTTATGTGGTCCGAGTAGTGGAATATTGCATGTGGTATCCTTACTTCTCGAGTGTTTTAGGGTTGACTTTTTGACTTGATACCATGTTGAGCTATTTTTTTTGTTATAGGTGTTTGAGAAGTATAATGATGCAAAAATGAAGAGAACGATGCAAAGACCCCTACCTTCAGGACGCATTACGAGGCCTCATGCAGTTGCCTGGGCATGTACCGCTGGTTTAGCTGGCACTGCTTTGTTGGCAAGCAAGGTGGTCCAATTTAAATACTCGCTTATAAAACTATTGTATGACATTAGTACTTATTTGCTATCAGTTTGGGGACTAATGTCATTTTTTATGACAAGGTTGTTGCAGGCTAATATGCTGGCAGCTGGTCTTGGAGCTTCCAATTTAATACTCTATGCATTCGTGTATACTCCATTGAAGCAGATTCATCCAGTAAATACATGGGTTGGCGCTGTTGTTGGTGCTATCCCACCACTTCTAGGGTAAAATGATTCTAGGACTTGCTCTGTTAGTAGCTTTGATTATTGAAATGTGCTCTGTTAACTCTAAGTGGGTGTAATCTAAGTCTGTGAGTGTGCATGCACACACCTCGTGCAATTGCTTTCTGCTCTAGCTAGGGCCCAATTCATATGTTTGTTTGTATGTTTTTGTTTTTTGTTTTTTTGTTTTTTTTTTTCTGTTTTGGGCCTATGGCCTCACCTGTACCAAAATAAAATAAAATCATACAGTATGTTTGTTTCTCTCAAGAACTTCAATTTTAACCTTGAAAGAAAAAGAAAAAAAAATGCTCGTCCAAGGATCTTAAGGAAGGTTTTCACTGTGTTGTATAATTATTTATTTTTTTGATCAAACTGTGTTGTAAAATTAGAAAAAACATATATGACATATGTAACTTTTGGAAGTTTTCAACTAATTTTATAGATAACGAGATTATTACTTGTGCACAATCCGAGCTGTTTGTGAGTTCTACTTTTGGGAAGTGAACTCATCTTGCAGAACACATATTGATTGTTTTCCAGTTATGGAAGTGCCTAATCCCTGTAGGATATGACTCTAAAAATACAAATCTGGAAAAGAAGAAATTTTTTATAAATGTGTGAAGAACTTTTAGAAATTCTTTCCCATAATCAAATTATTATGAAATTGTGATTGACCTCGATTCATTACCACATTAAATGAGTTGATATTGATGCTGAAGCATATATTCCTGCACGCTTTCTCATGATTCCTGTTTTGGACTTTCAGTTGGGTGGCAGCTTCTGGCCAGATTTCACTCAATGCAATGATTCTCCCAGCTGCTTTATATTTCTGGCAAATACCTCATTTTATGGCCCTTGCATACTTGTGCCGCAATGACTATGCTGCTGGAGGGTATGTATGTTCTCTCATCAGAAGTCCTGACGTCTGAAAGTAATTGGTGGATGTCACTAGTTCTTTCATCGTCTTACTTTAGCCATTTTGGCATCAGTCGGACTGTCTCACCTGTTTTATTCTGATTAGTTTTTAAATGGGGTACTTATTTCTACCGTTGTTCCATGATCTATGGTTATATATCAGAATCAGTCAATATTTGAGAATGCACTATGAGTACAATGCAGATATGAATAATATCATTCAAATGACAAAAAAAATTGCAGATATGGTTGTATTATCCGAAACATTATCTAGTGTCAAGGGTATTCAATATGCGTTCACTAGTTTTTTTTGTGAGACACCCTTTAATGTTTTTCTTATATGCTATATGTTCAGGTTTAGGATGTTTTCTCTTGCGGATGCTTCTGGTCAAAGGACAGCTTCAGTGGCTTTAAGGAATTGCGCTTACCTTATCCCTTTGGGATACGTGGCATATGATTGTGAGTTAGAAGATTCCCAAATAGAATAGCTCATGCTTTTTAATCTTACTTTCATCAAAGTTTCATTTGTATCTCTGGCATTTGTGGTGTTACTTTGTTTTTCATTGTTCAGTATGGGAAAAGTTTTATGCTCTGGACTACTACTGATCCCAATGCTGATGGTTATTATTATTATTTTTCTGTAGGGGGTGTCACTTCTGGATGGTTTTGTATTGAATCTACCATTCTTACTCTCGCAATAAGTGCAACGGCATTTTCATTCTATAGAGACCGTACAACACATAAAGCTAGGAGGATGTTTCATGCCAGCCTTCTTTATCTTCCTGTATTTATGTCAGGGATTCTGTTTCACCGTATCTCTGATAATCAACAATGCCTTGCTGAAGAGAGTTCACAGAGTATGGCTGAGCTTTCAATGTCCTCACAAGATGGAAACGCTATCCAGAAACACAAGTTAAAGAAGCATCGCCCACCCGTATCATATGCTTCTGTTGCACCTTTTCCTTTTCTTCCGGTTCCGTCATATGTCTCTTCATGAATATTCCAGTCCCCTGGTTTTGTAGAATAAAGGTCGAAAGCACCCCAATAAATATTTTTGTTGTTGCAAAGATGCACATATTTTCCAGGCTTGCATATCAGGTTGAAAACCTGTATGTGTTGCAAATGCAAATCCTTGTTTGTTTTTCCTTTTCCGGCAAATGCCCTATTCTTTTGCTGTTGCGACTCAGTGAGTTTAAAGTACAACTTTTGAATCATAAATGTATAGTTCATTTGAGATTATGAGAAATGAGTACTTCTATAGAAATAATGAAGAGTCCTTCTCAACTTTTGAATCTGCCACCCCAAGTGTGAGTCTGAACATGTAGCAGATATTCAGACAGGTCACTGGAGAAATAATGAAGAGTCCTTCTCAACCTTATTATGTCCCCTGGTTCCGGGAAATACGTGCAGTTGAACAAGAATAAACTAGAGTTTTAATTGTTGATTCAACCTCCAAAAGTCTGCTCTTCACTAAGTAGCTTTCGACACCAGAGGAGAAAAGGCTATCTATTCTGTGGATGCAATATATTTCCGTTCCCTGCTTAGCTATATGTTACGACAAATCTGTCACCAATAATCTCTGCAAGAACAAAATCCGTCTTCAAATCTGTGAAACCGGGCTCGATCCCTCACAATGATTTCCCTATTATAAACTTTTGAAACAAGTTTCATCACCACATGACAATCATCACATATTCTTAGGTTCTTGATCACCTGAATCGGTGTCCCCTCACTAGTGCTGATCAAACCAAAAGCCACAGCCAACTTTTCACAATGGTAGCCCAATGCATTTTCTTTCTCCTCCTCTCCAATATCATGCAACACATGATTTGTCTTTTCCACATATCCGTAGTCTTTAATCCTAAATTTGATCTCATCTAGCTTTGAATAAATCTCACAGCTGTTAATATGGCTTTGATCACCATTCAAAAACTTGTGTATCACACCTTCCACTTCTATGTAACCAAAACCCGGTACCTTCTTCACATCCCTTCTCTTCATGGTCTCCCTCACCCTTCCCACATCATCCCATCTCTTGTGAGCCGCGTAAACATTTGATAACAACACAAAATCACCACTACCCTCAGACCCCAACTTAACCAGTTTCCTTGACGCCATCTCTGCCATTTCCACATTCCCATAGGTCTTGCTGGCACCAAGCAAAGTCTGCCACAGTACTACATCCGGAAACATAGGCATCGATTTCACAATCTCATAAGCCTCTTGAAGTCGCCCAGCTCGTCCCAATAAATCAACCACAGTCCCATAATGCTTAACATTCGGCACCATCCCACCGCCCGCCATTGAATTAAACAACTTAACGCCATAATCCACAAGTCCTCCATGATTGCACGCGCTCAACACAGCAAGATACGACACTGCATCAGCCCTAACTCCATTTCTACCCATCTTCTGAAAAAGCTCAAGCGCTTTCTCGCAATCCCCATGGATCGCAAATGCCATTATCATCGTATTCCAAGTAATCAGATTCTTCCCACAATTCATACTCTCAAACACCCGATACGCTCTATCCACAGAGCCGCATTTCGCATACATATCAATAACCGCGTTGCAAACAATGACATGCGTATCAAGCTTTACATCCACAATATACCCATGCACTCTCTCTCCTCCTGTCAATGCACCCAGTTGAGAACATGCCGAGAGCGCGCCGAGCACAGTCACTTCATTCGGCTTCAACCCCTCATCCTCAGTCATCCTCCAAAACAAAGCCAAAGCCTCACTGGGTCGGCTCCCCTGAGCCAACCCAGAAACCAAAGCATTCCAACAAGCCAAATCCCTCTTCGGCATTTCGTCGAACACCTTCTGGGCAAAACCCAGATTCCCAACTTTGGCGTACACGTCAAGCAAAGTAGTCTGTAACAACACATCGCCACCGAATCCAAACCTTACAACCTGCGCGTGAATCTGCATGGCCTCCGAGGACGCCAGAGCGCGTGCACACGCTTTGAGAGCGAAGGAGCAAGTGAGCGCGTCGACGTGTTGGGGAGAGCAGGAGATGGCGGCGTACCATGAGATGGCTTGGGTGGGTTGGAGGCTCTGGGCGAGGCCGCGAAGGACGGCGTTCCAGTGGCGCGTGGAGGGAGTTTGGAGGTAGTGGAAGAGGGTGGTGGCGTAAGGGAGGTTGGCGATGGGGGGAAGAGCACAGAGCTCGAGGAGCTTGATGGTGATGGAGGGGTAGGATTGGAATCTGCCAAGGGTTACGAGGCGGGCTTGGAGCTTTTTGATGTGGGTGAGAGAGTCGCATTTCTGTAGCAGCAGCTCCAAGTTGGCCATTCCATCACAAAATGACCAGCATGTCGCGACTCGCGGGGCTTTTGTACTTAAAGTATTCATTTCACGTCTTACGTTTCAAAAAAAATTAACGTTCTCCTATTTGCATTAGGAATGGTTATCACTCAAAAGGGTAGCACAGTGATCAAGGGGGCCGGAAAACCACCGTCTCCGCCGCATGATGATGAACCACAAGTTTTCTGGTGAGTTATGTCTCACTTGGAATATAAGCTCCGTGTGATAAAGAGAGTGTTAGGCTCGACCAGATACAAGCCTTATTTGCAAACCATATACAACTTACAAGCATCATTCGTTGGCCTCTTCTCTAGCTAAGTTTCAAACCATATGTTGTTATCGGGATTCAAGTAACAAATGACGAAGTTCACTCTTATAAGGAGCCTTCACACCACCCTCTCCCTAGGTTGAATGGTACAACCATCACTCAGCCGGTCGGATCTGTCCGCTTTGGCTCTATACCATCATCTCATACTATCCAGCAACGATTTGCTAGTATCTATGAGGGCGCTCTTCGGCTTCTTCCAAGTTCGACCATTGTGGACAGATCTAAGGGCAACGAACTTTTTTTTGAATCCCAAAAAAAATCTATCCCACCATTAAAACTCCAGAATCTTGCAAAATAGTCCTTATTCTCTACTAGTGCAGAGACTATTAATCAACCATAGTAGCAAAAGATTTTGACAAGTCAGAGAAACACAGAAATCCCACGAGCTAATTAGAAATGGCTTACATAACAACGATGACCCGTAAAGTTATAGCTTTGTGAAATTGAAGTCCCGATGATTTCTAGTAGACGATTTATATTGTGGTCGTACGATTTTGCACGATTTCGTACGGGTTTGAAAGTTGGGTTACGAATTGGGCCTAAGAAGTAGGCTTGAGACAACCCGATTTACTTTGGGTTACATGTGATTGGCCTTACGGGGATAAAAATGTAATTTCACATTAGACAACTAAAAAGAAGTGGCATGGCTTCTACGATTATTTACAAGACAAGACGACGAGGCTGCTATGTAGTTCGCCAACCTTCAGCTCGAGGCTATGGTAGTGATGGAGCATGGCAAACATGCTACACACACAGTCGACATTGAATCGAACCGTAGAGCTCCGACATGCAAATATTCATCTCGTGTCGTTCTGAGGTAAAGATCCAAGAACCCATGTGGTTTGGATTCTGATTTCAAGAGCGATTTGGTTCTGATTGATTTTGATAATTTGGCAGGTAACAACTATGCCTGAATCGATTTCTTATGTGGCTTGTTCAAGGGCTTCGATGCAGGAGGTCATCTGGTTCGGAGTTGTGAGGTATATATGTCCTTGAATCTATTTGGTGCTTGAGATTGGATCATTAAAGAAACATGTTTGATTGATATTGGGTTTTGATTGTCTTTTGGTTTTTCGGTGACGACGTGAACTGTTCTTATATGGGTGATGATTTTTTGGAGTTGAGAAGCAAGCTAATGACTCGAACATGTCAAATAATGCAGAAGTTGGAAATTGACGGGTGAATGGAAATTTAGAGAGACCATAAAGATGGTAAGACCGTATCTTGATTGGATTTGGTTCCATAAGCAATTGATCAATTATTAATTACTTTGTTTGTAATGAGAACAGAAGAAGAAGAAGGGTTCAAGTTCTCCATCTAGGACAAGACTACATGCTTGGACGTAATGGACATCCTCTTGAAAATTAAGGTGAGAGTCTGGGTAAACAAGGGAACTCTTATTTCATGTTCTTCCAAGTATAAAATTTTGTTTATATTGGATTATGATGGCATTGATGTTTGTATGCCTATTCAATGAAAACAGAGTATATGAGGTTCAGTTGCTTTGGTCCAACAACGCATCAGGAAGAAAGAGATCAAAATAAAGAAATTACGTGGTAAGTGGGTGATCACTTTGGATACATATAGTTGACTTAATTGTGTTTTCCATGAATATACTTTGGTGAAAGAATTATTAGGCTACTGTAAGTTTGCACTGATCCCTTGCTATGAACGATATGGTTTTGATCTATTGGTAATATGCTGCATCATATTTACAAGAATGATAAAGTTGGAAACTAGTTTATTTTGAAGAGTATAATTGATATATCAATGGTATCTAGGATTTGTTGCTATTCGATGTGCTTAAGGGGATATTGGTTTGGTTTGAATCATGATATGGATAGAAAGCTAATGAAACATAAGGTGCTGGACATTTTTGAAATATTGATGTCATGAAGCTTCTTTGAATGGAACACTCTTACTATATACTTCCAGCGTGTTTATTGAAAACAATATTTATGGAAGTGGTGAATCAAATTAAATAGAATTTATTCATGGTAAATCGGTATGTTGAGAAATAGATTGGGTTCAGATGCTCATTTTTGCTAGAGAGTAGAGATAAAGAATGATTCAAGTATGAGCCATTATTAGTTGGCTTAGTGTGTTGAGCTAAGCTCGGTCTTCATAACTAGCTACTGTTGGCTATCACTTTATATGATCATTATGAGATACATAACATGTGATCTTGTTAAGTTTTTGAAAAGAGTTCCTAATTGATGTTTAAGGAACTAATATTTGAAATGTCGGATAGAGCTCCGGTTCTCGAGTTTTTGAGTATGGTGGTGTTTGCCGAGTGTTGTGGAGTAAAGGTTCACACTCTAGGAATACCAGGTAGGGAATTCTAGAATCTTCTTGGCTAGTGGTTTTTCGTATATTACATATGAAAAATGATCGCGTGGCTTTGATTGTTTTATTATGAAGATTTGATATTTTGCTTGTTTTCAAATGTTTGTCGATATTGTGTGATGACCTGAGAATGAGTGGGGCATAGCAACTTCCTTGGGTTTCGATCCCCTAAACCTCCGAATGGGCTGTACGGACTGGAGGACGTCTGACATCCTTTGAGGTGTGGCGTCGTTCCTAGGCGGTATAGCGTAAATGGACACTCTTGCTACACCTTGCCGGTATAGACGATATTAATTGTGGTAAGGTTGTAGTTGACATAAGAAGACCGGTCATCTGGTTTGTGTATTCTGGGCCCGTGGATGTTTTCCGAAATGAAACTTATACTTTATGATATGATCATCATTTATATCTATATTTGTTTTCACATACTGGCCAATAAATTAAATAGTTTTCAAATCTAGTTGGTTGAGTCTTATTGAGTAGCGAGGACGAAAGCTCACCCCTACAACAGTTTTGGATGCATGTTCTGTGCACAAGATTGGGATTGAGCTGGGTGTGCATATTTGGTTAAAGTTAAATGTCTTTTTCGAATTTGTTATCGTACGTAAGAATTCCATTTTGTATCCTGATTACTCGATACATTTCCTTGTGTTTTATTTGGAAACCTTGTTAGAAGTTGTTAGTTTGTTAGCTACTTTATTTTATTTTCCTGTCATTGTTATCCGTACTACCAAGGAACTATATTTTTGTTAACCTTGGAGATGTTTTATTGAAGTTGTTATTTCGTATTAGTAATGCTTGTGCTCTATAGCTTGATTTCAAAGAAGGTTAAATTGACTTCTTATTGGGTTTTACACCTCAATGTATTTAACGCTTCCGATTTTAACTTTGATTTTCAATTTATAAAAGCTTTAGTTAGTTTAATTTAAAATGCCTTGCGGATTCTTAGGGGTTGAGTGATGAGCCCTAGCTTAGGTTCTAAGAGAACGCGGTACTGTAATGTGTTCGGTTTGATGAGGTGCAAATCGGGGCGTTACAGTAACAAATATAGTCGAGCAAAATTAAACAGTTACATATTAGGAAAAGCATGATGTCCATCAGATGTACAGTGCAGCTTGTCCTTATTCACCAGCATAGTACATCTTGGCTTTATGTGCCAACCTAGTGATGGAGTTACAACACAAAGAGACCACCCAAGCGGGTTCGTAGCAGACCATGAAAATTATAGTACAGTTCCTCAGATAGGATACTTGTATCAGAACACGCAAGAACCCAGGGCTTTGGCAACGAATGGATCCACAAATCGAGGTGCAAATCAGAGAACTTGGATTACTGCTACTAATGTCAGAAAGACTAGAGGCACCAGATTTCGAATAGGCAAATTCGAGAGTCCAGACAGCTATAAGTTTAAACTAACTAGTAAAGAGTATTGTTCTAATGACGACTTCATTTGCTTTAAACAACAGTATATTAGAAAAGTAATTAGATAAGTAACACGATGACATATTCTAATATTCAATAATACAACATTCTTACTATGATTATGGTAGAGAATAAACCTGACGACGTTTAATTTCATTCAGTAACTAGAAGGTTGCAACTATTTGACCACGCAAAACACGCGTCGACTAAGTAGAGCATATCTTAAGAGTAAATGCAGCAAGGGTCCAATCGTATGGGTTGGATTGAGGGTTGGACCAAAAACTGCATCCACCGGTAAAAATTGGTCTAGGTTAAAGTTGGGCCCCATTTGGGACTTACCTAGCTGGACCATAACCTGGGTTAAGAATTAACCAATCTTTTACCCCAGACCAATTTTTCAACCGAGCCCACATGACATCAGCTTGTACATAAGGGACAAATCTTGCATATGAGGCTGACACATTTCCTCTGATGGTGATTTAAAATGGACCGTTCAGATCAAGATCTAACAGACCATATACTTTATATAATGTGAATAACAATTAGTCTTTGGATTAATCTCGTTGTTGTATTGTCAAACCAAAGATTAAAGACTGATATAAATGAATGGTGTATTAACCCGGGTTGAGAATTAGTCCAACCCACCTAAAATGGGTGCATTTGCTCTAAGGCACACAATGAAGGTGCTTAGAACGGGACCAAACCATGTTGTCCTATCAAAAGAAGGTAAGTTATTGACAATGTAAAGCCGTAATTAGCTAAAAATAAACCATACAATAGTTGACAATACAAGAAAGAAAAAAGCAGAACAAAATGGCTTAAGTATCCAGAAAGTCAAAGCCCCTACCCAAAATTTAGCGGGCCAAAGTAAAAAGTTACAGAAGACACTACGCTGCCATATCCGCGCCTGCTCCAACGTTCCATAGCCTACAACCCTCTCCCTTGCCAGCCAAACATTCCCCTCCCAAGACCAGAATCCATCTGGCCAAGGCCAACCAATATCAGATCCAAACAAGTCAACCCAGATCAACTCACAAGTTGGGCGTAGCTAGCCCTCTCAAAATTTCAAAAAAAGTAATTAGCCTTAATTTGTATTAGATATTAATGGAAATAAAACATAAATTGACTCTTCTTCTCTATGAAATTCTTAATTAGTCTTCAATATTCTTCAACAATAATGGAATGAAATACAAATTTATACTATTAAAATACTTAATCCAATTAATACAAATCGTGTCAAGAGTTTCTTACCTTACTAATCTTTACTAATATGTAATTTAATGCTTTAAATTCCATTTACGAATTTTTTCTTTACAAATAACCTAGATAAATGGAAACAACACATTAATGTTTACCATACATCGACGTATGTTATCTCTAGAAAAAAGAAACAGTAATATATTATTTTTCAATATTTATCGTGCATGAATTCTAAAATCTAAAGTTTATTCGAGATGATTTAATAACCTTTTCAGGAGCACATGTTCATTTACGAGTTGGTACATAGAACAAAAATATTGTTGAAATTAAGTTTTCGTCATTCTTTTTAAGCAAAATTGTGTTGTTGCTAAAGAGTGACTGAAAATAACCTAATTTTTTTGTTAATCAAATTTGACTTTTTTAAGTGAGATGTCTAGCTACGCCACCTATCTAGATCGACTCCAATCCTCCACTTGAGATTAGATTCAAGAATCCCCAAGACGAAGCCCAGATTGGAGCCCAGCGCCGACATCCTGCTATCGAACGCTCCCCCCCCCCCCCTCTCTCTCTCTCTCCTTACAGGCACCTTAATAGGCCCTCCGAGACCAATGCAGCTTTACGTGACTACGTCCCAAATTTGATTGCAGTTTGGAATTTCTATATATAAAATTTCGATGCAGAATAACTCCTTTTGTATTGACTTGTTTCTTCATTCTTGAACTCACGTTGGAGATACAACTCCTTAATTCCAAAACACTAGTTGATTGCTATGCCAGAAACAATGTAGTTTTTAATAAGTCCCCTGCTCAAATTTCATCCGTTGTAAATTTCTTGCATATTTTTTTTTATCAGGTAAACAACTCAAATATTATAACTCCGTGAATCGAACTCACAACCTCTCACTTACTAAATGGGAAGACTATGTCACTAAACCAAATGATACTGGGCTTTATTGCGTACTCATTGTTCTGTTTTAAATACTATGCCAATTGATTAACAGTTTCTCTTCTTTTGTTTTAAATTACTCCCCATTTGATTTTATTAAATCAAAGTGAAATTCACACTCTCACTTTCTATTTTTAGTCATCATAAAAATATAAAATTTGAGTCACTAAGGACAAAATTTAAGTTGCCAAAAATTGAAAGTGCCTGTAGTATAGATTTCAATTTGGAAGTGTGGATTTCATTCTTCTTAAAGAATTGAAATTTTTTTGGTTCTGTCCTGGTGATCGACAAACAGCTGCTGGTTTTGTGATTCAAGATGATTAGCTTCCACAAACAAAATCAATTGTTTTGCTGGCTGTAGCCTCAGCTATATATAAGAGAGCAAGTATAATGAAGAATATGAAAAATGAGTGTAATTCCAGTTTCATGAATGTCCTTGTTGTTGCCATTCATGGATACCCAAATATGAAGAATGAGTGTAAGAACAGTTACTCATAGACTCCATTAAAAACAAAATCAAAGGTCCTTCACGCGTCCAGAGTATTGTCTAAAACATCAAACAATCGGTTAGCATAATGAACTTCCAGTCCTCTCTCTTTGTATTCCTTTGGTTCATCGAACAAAAGAAAATTGGCGAAATGTACTCAAACAAATCGACAAGCAAACATAAATTGACAGTCTGCATACCACAAGCATAATGTTCCATAGAGTTTCCGGCTTCTTATTCATGACATCTTGCATATGGCTTCCTAGTTTGAGTATATTGGTTTCCGGCATATATTTCGATAAGCAAATTTCGTTGCAGACTGACTAGTAGGTAATGCTCATCATCATTTTTCATCGACATTCTGCAGCTGGTGATTTTGTTTGCAGAGATTGTTTTGGAAGACCTCTGGCTACTGCAACAATCAACTCAGGAACGACTACAGTACCAGTAGCTGAAGCTCGCGCCCTTTGTGACTGTTTAAAAGTGGCGCTGCGCAAAGGCTACAACTATTTAGAAGTGGAAGGTGACTCCAAACTGTTGGAGAGGAGAGATCCCACATTGGAAAAGTGACAAATAAAATATAACTTATAAGTGGGTGGATCATTTCTAATTGAACCGAGGCCTTTTGTGATTAAAACTCAACACCTTAAAAGTGGTTAAGTTGAGACAATATCGGTACAAGGATGATCCACGAGCCACGCTTGTCGCTGTTTGACATGGTATCAGAGCGGGTCCCTCTCCAGTTGCGTCTCCATAAGCCCGGGTTGGTTCTTTCAGGGGTCATGGCCCTGGTTTGGTTCTTTCGAGTTTGGAGTTAATTCAGCCTGGTTTGGTTCTTTCAGTTGTCACTGGAAGTCTGGGAGTTTGGGGTTCTTTCGGTTATCATAGGGCCCGGGTTTAGTTTGTTAATCAGTTTCACGTGTAGACCTAAAAAGTTAGGTTGCACGTGAGGGGGAGTGTTGGAGAGGAGAGATCCCACATTGGAAAAGTGACAAATAAAATATAACTTATAAGTGGGTAGATCATTCCTAATTGAACCGAGGCCTTTTGTGATTAAAACCCAACACCTTAAAGGTGGTTAAGTTGAGACAATATCGGTACAAGGATGATCCACGAGCCACGCTTGTCGCTGTTTGATACAAACTGGTCATCGATGTTGTTAATGACACCTTGGAGACTCCTTAAGCTGGTTCAGTATATCAGAAATTTGGCAACAAACTTTGAAAGCATTTCCTTTTCCTATGTTTATAGGGAGGCAAATTTTGTTGTTGATAGCTTGGCAAATATAGAACACAATGCTTCTAGCTTAATTATGTGGGAGAATGGAGTTCCCGCTTCTGCTTTGGGAGCTCTTCTCTACCATATTGTAAACCTTAGGTGCCCCCTGGTGCCTCTATTAATCAAGTTCTTTTCTCATCAAAATAATAATAATAATCATCCTTCATCAACAATATGGTTTCATTATTTTCCCCTTTTAGTGTCTTCAGTGTTATATTAATTTGGATCAATTAGAAAGGGTTGTCGATCAAAGAAGAAAAAATCGAAAGTTTCGGCGATATTTCGCCGAAATTTTCATTTTCTTCACTTAACGATATATCTTTCCCTCCCTAAAATTTTTCGTCCGAAACTGCAATATTTTAGAAATCCCGCCTAAACTTTTAAATTCCGTGGTTCTGCTGCCTCCGCCGAAATGTTTGATTGGCTGGCTGGCTGCTTTGCACATGGCTGGCTCCTTTCCTTCTCCTCCACGTGTCCTCCTTCAATGAGTAAAATTGAAGCAAAATGTTCAATTTTGCACTCAAAAAGGGATTTAAATTCAAATCTTGCTTGGGTTGGTTCAAGGCTAACACTTTAGCCAACCCTACTAAACATTCAACTTGTTTATCTTAGTATCTTTACCATATATATTGGTTTTTTTCCGAATCTAAAAAGTAAAAAATTAGGTAAATGTCAAGTCCCCAACTAACCTTTTTATCTACACTTCCATAAAAAATAAAAAATAAAAACTTTTTTACCTACACTTCTTAATTCATTTTTAATATATCTACCTTTCAAAAAAAATTCATTTATAACTAACTAACCTACACTTTTTAATTTTGTATCTCATAGGTCTTCTACGTGGTTTTAAAGTACTCATGTAATTCTATGTGAAATGTATCATACTATCATATGTATATAAGGCGTGATGACTTAGCTTCCCTTTGGGTTTCCAGCCATAAAAAAAATGTTTAAAGTAAACTTTTAAGAATTATTAACGGTTCAGCATTAACATTTTCACTTTAACTTACTACAACTCCCTATAGATGAATGTTTATTCAAGGTTTTCATTTCAAATATAGTACATAATATAGAAAACAAATATCTCTTAAAGTTTGGTTTAAAATTTTCTTGTTTTTCTTCAAATTTCTGTCAATTTTCTCATTTTTTACTGCAATCGATATTACCCAGAAATTTTTATCAAAATTTCCATATTTCGAAGAGTCAAAATGTCCGTAATCACCGAAATTTTCTTATTGGTGTAGATGAAGGTTTTGTTTTGTAATTTTATTGTTGACCTTTTGCTGTCAGAAAAATAAAATAAAAAATAGATGAAAAATGGACCAGATAGGATCTAGAACGAAAACGAAATGAATGAATAGAAGGGTAGAGAAGCGTCTAGAGGCAGAGGCAGAGGCAGAGGCAGGGAGTAAAAGAAAAACAGAAGCATCTAGACCAATTGGTGCTCATAAATCTATAAAAATCACTCTAAAACCCCTCTTCTACGTTTCGTCTCGTTCTTGCTTGCCACTCTCTCTCAAGTGAACTGTGCGACGATCATGGGGTGTGTATACCTTTTCTCTCTTTCCCTGATTTCTGATATTCGATTCTGTCTTGTGTGAACATAGAGTTTGAGCTACATGTATTTTGGTGGTTTCTTCTTTTCGATTTTCAGTCTAGGGTTTTGGATTCCGCAATTTTCCTTGGATTGAGTGTACCGAGTTTTCAATTATATTTCCCTTAATATCCAAATTAATTCAAAAAATTGAAAATTAAATTGGATCCAGTAAGAATTTGTGTCTAGAAATCTGTTTGAAACTTTGGTAACTGCTCATATGGAAAAGATTGGGAATAAGATTGCCTGCGGTTTGTTACTGCTGTAAAACTCGAAACTTGTCGAATTTTTTGTACAAATTTTACTGTTTGATTTCCTTACCGCTTTTACCTGTAGGGAAGGCAGTTCTTAAACTAGCCATTCTGTTATCAGTATCATTTGGTCTTTGTGTAATAATATTGTAGCATTTATTAGGAAACCAGAAATTAGATAATGTTTCGCTGTGTTTGTGGCATCACAAGTTGTTGTCTTAGACGACTGATAACCATTTTAAACATGTAAATTTTCAGCCGACATCCTATTGTCAAGTGGGCGCAGCGGCCTGATACGCTTTACATCACTATTGACTTGCCTGATGCCCAGGATGTAAAGCTCAAGCTGGATCCTGAGGGAAAGTTTCTATTTTCTGCTACTACTGGAAAAGAAAAGACACCTTATGAAGTTGATCTTGATCTCTATGACAAGATTGATGTAAATGTAGGCCACCACTTGTAATTTTCTGGCTGTCTTGTGTTTTACTGCTCAATTATAAGTTTTGTTATTTACTCAATTCTTACTGCAGGAGAGTAAGGCTAGTATTGGCTTGAGGAATATCTGTTACCTAGTAAAAAAAGCTGAAAGTAAATGGTGGAGCAGGTTGATAAAGCAAGAAGGAAAAGCTCCTGTGTTCTTGAAAGTTGATTGGGATAAATGGGTGGATGAGGATGAGGATGCCCAAGGACGTGAGTATTCCTAAGCTCCTTTTAAGATTGTTATCCAAGTTATTTTAGTTTCCTGAAAATGTTCTTACCCTGGTCTGCATTATCTTTAATTTTGGATTTCAGCTGGAAATGACATGGACTTCGGTGACTTAGATTTTTCTGTAAGTATCTACAACATGATTTATCAAACTGTATAATGATGAATTATTCATGAAGTTAAACAATTGCTGTTTTTATTGTTGCAGAAGCTGAATATGGGTGGTGGGGGCGATGCTCTTGACGATGGTGAGTTCCTGTAGTACTGCTTTGCATTTATATCATTCAGTTAATATGATATTCTGTTGGAACTGGACCTAGAAGTGAGCTACAGTGTTCAGAGTGAATATTCTGACTGTTTCTTTACCTTGTGCTACTAGAATTTGACGATAGCAGTGACACTGAAGATGAAAACGTTGAAGCACCATCTACCACTGCAGAATCTGATACCAAGCTTCCTGCAAGTGTGGAGGATGAAGCAAAACCTTCAGTCTGATGAGAAAGCTTTCAACTGGTGTGGTGTGTGTTTAGATGCTCAGCCTGTTTGACATGTCTTAGTTTAAGCACATAGTGTAAGGTTCTCTTTGTTTTTGGTTTTATTATCCTTAGAGTTGAGGTTCTCTTTTACATGATGTGGTACTTATATGATGTTGGTTGTTTCTATTCTTTGTACTAAATTGGAGCTGAAGTCTTTTCCTATCTGCGTTGCATTGTCCAACTTTTTGTGTCAATATAGCATCAAATCTCGGTCTTTAGCTTGATCGACGAGGAATAAGCAGTTTGGAACCATAAATACATATCTTATCACCATCAAGACTTGAGTGATCTTCTAATCTTGCTTTGTGTTAATAACATGTTAATAGGTTCCTTATTTAGTTATGCCAGTTGTGTTTGGAATATGTTTTATTTGCCTCATCACTCTACCATCTGAACTCCATTAGGACTAGTGTGCTCGAGTAAAAATTTACCCAGTTGGTAGACACTGTTAAGTGAAACATTGTGAGGAGTGGTGATGGCATAAATATGGGTAACAACTGTTACAAGTTCCAGGTACAGGTATGGGTCACAATTGTTTATAAGTTCCAGGTTTACAACTGTGACCAGTAATATTCCTGAACCAACTTAGATGCCTTGGAAGGCTACTGTGTTATGTCATGAGGCTGGGGGGTCGTTCTTATAGCTCAGTAGGCTCCGGAAGTCCTTTTAACGGAGAGCAACTCCTCTGATTGGGTTCCAAGTTTGAACATTTTGTGCTTATTTCTCTATGGAGATATGAGGCATGGGCGAAAAGTGATTTCGGCATTACACAAAAATTGGAGTACCAAGTGAGAGAATAAATGAAAAAAAATTTCCCAACGTCGGCAGTATATAGTGTCTCATTATGTAATGTATATCCATTGGTACACAACATACGATTTGCATTTGTGTTACATACAACATGTGGAAAGGGCATAACAAATTCACTGGAGAGAATCACGGAGTTGTATTTAGTGTCTAAAGCCAAGTACAACAAGGAGCGAGATGAGATGAATATTGTAAATTAGCAAGGGCAATTGAAAACATCATTTGAAATCGCTCCAAATTTAGGCGTCTGATATAACTCGATGTCAATTGGAAAGCCACAAGATTTGGTGAGGAGATAATATGTTCTCCGAGTAAACAGGCATTAACTAATTAGACAGTTAGGCGATAATCTTCAAGTTTTATGCATCACTCCAGGGAGTATCACGTCCCTCATGGGCAGGGGTAAAAAAAAGGAAAGCTTTAGCAGAGGACAATGAAGGACATCAAGGCGTCTTTGAAAATGATAAGTCCATGAGGCGCTTCAATTGACAAACCAGACATCTTCTCAATTGTGCAGTAGCAGACTGACTCTAAGTTATCAAATACAATAACATACCAAGTACACAAACAAAAATATAGTTAATCACTGTCAAGCAAATATGAGAAAAAGCATATAAGACAGTCTTCCTTTTTAATTGTAATAGCCATACAATGCCACCTCAGCTGCTTGGCAGTCTCATCACTACTTCAGCTGGTGGTCTTAGAGTGCAAACCATTTCTTTCGTCTTCCCAAAATAAACCTGCGATATGAGTTGTGTAAACTCTTAATGATTGAATTTCAAATTCCAACCAACTGCGCAACCTCACTATTTTGAAATATTGTTTTTGAACTGTATAGCAGGAATGCAGTAATAGAGAGAAGAAACCACAGTACCTGTTCCAGTGAGTTTCGCAGCTTACCCTCCATTTCTTCTATCATTCTTCCCATGTTACATAGATGACCTTCTTCAACTGAGAGCCTCATATTCATCTACAAAGCCAAATGGAGAAAGTCCTCTTAATATCCCACTCAGGATATCATAAATAGGTGCAAAGCATTTTATCTATTTCTTTATTTATTTATATCTTGAGACGATGAGAACTTTATTACTTCAAACTCAGCAAAAAATCACATGCTGTCCAAAAGAAGTTGATGCATGACAAACAAGAGACAAAACCTATAAAATGATGCAAAGCAAACACCTCAGAGACCAGATAATAAAGTAGCTAGTTAAACGATCCCACATATCAGAAGCACGGAAAACCAATAGTGTGTCAAGTGCTGTCACAGTAAAACAAAATTAATATTGAGACTACTCAAATATTTGCATAAAGAAAAGATAATATGATTAGTTTCCTTTCAAAGCATTTTCGAAGTCTTTTCTCCTCTACTGCTCTGGGTACTCGATAGATAGAGTAAATTCTTTACAGTCTACGGCTTATCTCCAACAATTATATACTTTTTTTTTCTCACTACCGCCACCATGGTAAAATTTGTTTCCACCTTTTTCTTTTCCCTTTCCATGTTAGTGCATCTTCAAGGTCTTTACTGATAGGACCAAGATTTCTCACAAACTACATATGCTGGGGTGCGGGGGCAGTGTCAAGAATCTTTTTGGTTTTCAAGCCCAACAGAAATTAGGATGGAAGACCAAAATAACTGACATTGCATAAATAATTATAAACTCAGACCCAATTCATATCAAAATAACATATAAAGGCTCATTGAAAAAAATAATAATAACATATAAATTATAACGAAAGGAGAGTTCTGGCACTGGGGTAGAATATATAAGGCATATATAAGGCAAAGGTAAGTTGGAATAGAATCATATATTTACCTGTCTTCTAAGCGAACCAGACAAACTGAATGTGCCAGATGGCTCATTATCGGTAGTCAAAGATAGCATTACAGTGCTAGTTAAACGGTAATTGGTTGTTCCTTCCTCCTCTGGACCCACCTATGTAAAACTCAAATATCCACACTGAATAAGTCAGTCGACAGACCTTCTCACCTGGAAACTAAATAAGTGTGAAAGGAGAGAGAGGTGTGACTGCATGAATATCCCCACCAAAGATAGATATTTTTCCAACATGGATTACCTCAATAACATGTATAGCATCCCATGCCCCCTCCTGCAGATAACCTCTCCGACCTTGCCCTGTCTTGGAGCCATCTTCATTCCCACAAAAAAAATATAAAAAAATATAAAAAAAATTTAGCTAGTATGTATAAGAGAAAAAGAAGAAGCATTGCAACAGATTGGAGATGGTTCAGGCAGCATACCCTTTTTTATTAAAAAGCAGCCCACAAAGCCAGCATTATCATCCTCCCACATATAAACTGATGAAATGCCACCCTCATAGTACCTGCCAAATTACCGGTCAACCAAGCTGGTAAATCTTCAGAATAAAGCGAATAACGATCTACACATGCTAGAGATTGAGGTTCGCCTCGGAAACTAGATAACAGAAAGAAAAAAGAACCAATTAGGAAGTGGTTTATTGATATACTTGAATTAATACTAAAACAAGAACGAAGTAAGTAAAGGACCTCACTGGTCACGATAAACGGCAAAGATGTCGTTTGCTTCAATCTCAAGTTGCCTCAACTCGGAAGATGGGAGGGTGCCATCTTCCAATGGTGGATGATAGACATTTGACCAAGGTGATCTACATAGAAATACAGTAATGTCAGATAGAAAAGAGACAAGGTCAGCAGAGACAATAACTGATACTCACATAAGAGAATGAAGAATTATTGAACAGAGCTGGTTAAGGAATATAGAACGCTCCATGTAAAAAGTGAAAATGAAGCAATGAGAAAACCAGTGGTCTTGATGAACTCTAATTCAGTGAAATCATTGGGGGTACCGAAAGCGAATATTTGAAAAAGATGAGACATATAGTTAACATTCACTACATTTCTCGAGTACAACAAAATCAAACTAAAAAACACTTCATTTCTCCAACATGAGAAAATCAAGCTGAAAATTATTAGAAAATCAAAATTGAAGGCCAGATCTGTGATCTCTAGAAAGATTGTGACTAGCATATGTATTTTGGATAGCAAATCAAACAAGTCTTGGTTCAAAACCGGTAAGAGTCTGCATCTCTGTTATACTCGCAAAGAATGAAGTCCTTGCCATACTCGGAATCACACAAAACCTGCATACGCCAAAGAAAATCAGAAATTGACTCCTAAATCTTCATTTCCAATTTCCAAAGCGAAGATTTGCAGAATACAAAACCCTAACTGGAATTACAAATTCAATTCAATTCAATAGAGACGGACCTGGAGAGGCTGATCGACTTGAGAGAGGAGATCGGAGGAGTGGTGGGGAAGAAGAGAGAGGAGGGCGGAGAGAGCGGTGTCGATATGCTTTGGGGGCATTCTTCGCATCAATCCCATCGCTGCTTCCATTTTCTGTTTCTTGTTCTTGTCTCTCTCTCAGTCTCAGACTCGCAGATATATCTGTCTCGGATTTTTTATTCTCTTTCAATTCTCACAAAACAAAGAGGCGCCTTGCTTTTGTTTGATCCCATTTTCCCTCCTCCAATCACCACCTTTTCTTCTTTTTCTCTCGTTCTAGTTTATTCGTTTCAATATATAGATATATGCGCTAGATGAGACATTTCAATAAACTCTTAAAGTTATGTATTTTGTTCTAGCATATATAATATATATATTATATATATATATATATACAGAGCTTCTTGGTTACAAACGTTCGCACCAATGGTTTTGGTACGGTTTTTCATTTTTGCACTACTTTTCGATTGAATTTTCTTATTTTCACCGTCTAGTATCTAGATAATATTGTGTAGATCATCTCTGCAAAATTTCAGTCAAGTTGGTAATGGTTAAGGTCCTCAAACTCGAAAAACAAATGGACGGACTGAATTCTGTCAAATATGAACCGTTCATGTTTATAACAGAAAGATGCAATTTTGAGGGCCTTAACGATTACTAAATTGGCTGAAATTTTACAGAGATGATCTACACAATATTATCTAGATACTAGACGGTGGGGATGAGAAAATTCGATCAAAAAGTGGTGCAAAAATGAAAACCCGCACCAAAACCATTAGTGTAAACATTTGTAGCTGAGAAAAGCTATATATATATATATATATATTTTTTTTTTTTAAGTAAAAGAGACATTTAATTGATAGAGGTACAATCCCCACAAAGATGAATCCTCGAGATGAGGTGGGGTGAATCGTAACCATTTCATTGTAAAATTTTCGTCCACAGAAATTTTGCCTAGCAATACTAGAAAAATTATCCTAACACTGAAAGAAACTTTCTTCGCCAATACGCTTAATTACGAAACTCCAGAAGCTTCCATTGTCAAGGCGTAAGAATCTCTTAGATGGCAGACAAAAACAACTATCCTAAAAGTTCACTAAAAACATAAGGAATCAGAAAAAACACTAGAAACACCAAAAACTAACTAAACCTAACTCTATTAATGGGTCTAGAGAAATAACTCTAAACCATTTACAAAAGCCTATAAGAGCCCAAGGAGATGCCTGACCTGATCCAACAAGCAGACTTGACGCAACCACAGAAAACACCGCCCTCACCCAGTTCTAATATTAGCTCAGCTACAACTCCACGCAGTTACGATATTAGCTCAGCTACAACTCCACCCGCTCACGCCACAACAAGCCTCGCCGAATCAGAATCAGAGCGTCGTTGCAAAACCAAAGCAACAACATGTGAAACTAGAGCTACCAAGACAAGCTTCGCGAACCCAAATCAGTTCAAACCTCCATGAAGCAACCCTGGCACCAATAACAATCACCTGTGTTGTTTACTTAATTTTTTTTCGGATTTTGAGACAGTTCGGATTATGAAAATACAATGCAATGCAGATACTACATAGCCGTATGTCACACATATTTATAAATGTGACAATGAATTTCTATGCAAATGGTGATGTTAAGTTGCTTTTCTTTTGAAAAAAATGTCAACAACACAACTCACACCCTTAAATATATGTTAGTACGGTTTGAACTCATGACCTCAACATTATTAGTTGGTTAACATATGCTAAATGGTAATGTTAAGTTATAATCTTAATCAAATTGTACCAAGATGTCATTGTTCTGATCAAAAAGACGTTTGTGTCATTGAAAATTTTGTTACTCTCATGTCATTTTCCATTTTTTACTTGGTTGTGGGCATGGGGTCGGAAGTGTCCATGGTGGGTTTTAGCAAGAGGAAGACCATGGTATGGTGGTGGAATTAAAAAAGGATGGTAGATATTATGGGGTTGATGGTGGATTTTGTGCAGGTGGCGGAATAAGAGGTGGTAGAATTGAAAGTGAGCGGTGGATTTTGAAGGCATGGAGTGTCAAGCCCCGAATCTTAAATTTTTACCTTATTTACTGGCTTGGAATTAATAATAGTTTTACCGTCTTCATAAATGAAATTATAGTTCAAAGGTCCCTAGAGGAGTGTTGAGGGACAAATATTTCGGAGAAATTATTCGTAGCTGAAAAATGTGACGACGGTAAAAATGGTTAATTTTATCCGGTAAAAAAGTAAGTTTTATTATGGTATTATTTTTCGGTGTTAAATTTTGGATTTGGGTTATATAGTGGTGTTAGACCGGGTTGGGCAAAAAAGCCCAAAACCCCTCTCTCCTTTCTCTCTCCTCCCTCCCTCTCCCTCTGCCCAGAAAATTTTCCCGAGCTCGACCGCCGCCGTCCGACCACTGTTTTCCGCCGCACTGGTCCCAATCGGTCGGTCGTCGACCCAGCCATCTTCCTAGACCGGTGGCAGCCTCTCTAGCGCCGCCGTGAGGGTAGGGGTGTTACTTCGAAACCGAAAACCGAAAAAAACCGCACCGAAAACCGAACCGTAACCGAAAAAACCGCACCGAAAAAAAACCGCACCGAAAATAAAAAAACCGAACCGAACCGGAGCTGTTCGGTTCGGTTTTCGGTTTCGGGTCAGTGAAAACCGAACTGAACCGTTTGAACCGAAGTCAACGGTCAAACAGTAAAAAAAAAAAAAAAACCCTAGTTTAACACCCCTACGTCTCGGTCGCCGTTTCGTGACTTTCTTCTGTTCTTCCCTCTCAGGCTCTCACACTCAGTCTCACTCCTCTCACGGCTCTCAGTCTCTCACGCAGTCGCCGGTCTGCCCTGTCGAGTGTCGCCGCTTGCCAGTGAGGAAACACCCCTCTCAGTGAGTGTCGCCGCTTGCCAGTGACTTTCTTCTGTTCTTCCCTCTCAGGCTCTCAGGCTCTCACACTCAGTCTCACTCCTCTCACGGCTCTCAGTCTCTCACGCAGTCGCCGGTCTGCCCTGTCGAGTGTCGCCGGTCTGCCCTGTCGGCTCTCAGTCCCCTCCGCCACTCGCCAGTCCGCCCTCTGCCCTTCGCCACTCGCCAGTCCGCCGCTCGACTCTCCCTCTTCAGTCTCCTCTGACTCTCACTCTTCTCCCCTCCGCCGCTTGCCAGTCCGCGCATCGGTGCTTGAACCATACCAGAGGTAGCTCTGCTGTATTGCCGGAAACTACTATCCAGTAATTTTCTTAACACTAGTGAGCATGAACATACACAAACACACATACACTAGAACTAGCTAAGAATGGAGTGTTGTTCCGACCTATTCTAGTTTTTCTTTTAATGCTAGTCATCATCCTTTTCAGCTAAGCCTTGGGATCTTTACTTCTGATAACAAATCTGAGTTCTCAGTCTTGGTTGATCGTGCCACTGGAGGATCCTGCATTCAAGATGGACAAGTAGAGATGATGCTACATAGGTTCGATTTTGACTCACTGTTTATCAGCATTTCTGATCAAGTAATCCCTTTATTCCAATCTAAAGATTCTTCTTGTCTTGTTATAAACTCAAGGCGTCTACTGGTTGATGATGGTAGAGGGGTGGGTGAAGCCCTTGATGAAACAGTTTGCATCAGCAATAATACATGTCAAGGACTAACGGTATAATGTTATAGAACAACAGCCTTGGAATTGTCTCCTTCTATCATAAGCATTGCGTAGATTGTTTTTTGATTTTTCCATAGATACATAATGTTTTCTCATTATCCTGTTATGTAAACTTTTTCAGGTTCGAGGAAACTACTATATGAGCATAAACCAGTTCGGGGATGGTGCTCAATGGCGTCGCACAACTGGACAAGAAGTTTACTCGCCACTTCTTCTAGCTTTCACGCATGAGGTATGACTTGATCATGATTGAACAAATTAAGAAACCAACTCTATATTAAATTACCAGAAATTTTTTTTTTCAAAAAAAAAAAAAAACCGAAAAAAACCGAACCGGACTGAACCGTTCAGTTCAGTTCGGTTTCCGGTTTACATTTAAAAAAAAAAAAAACCGAACCGAACCGAACCGGTTTTTTAGTTCGGTTTGGTTTCTGGTTTTAGGTGAAAACCGAACCGAATAAAACCGTTAACACCCCTACGTGAGGGAGAGAAGCCGCCCGAAAGCCTCGACTGCCGTGGAGGTCCAGTCGCTGGAACTCGCTCCTCTGGCCACCATAGCCAGAGCCACTTGGCTCATTTGGAAGCCCTCCTCCCGTGCAGCAATCCCTCCAAAGGATTCGCTCCCTCTTGAGCTAGGTAAGGAGAAATCGGTGATTGAAATTCTAGGGCTTTTTGTGATGTTTTCGTTCGATTGGCATGGTTAGCCTTGGAATTGGTGTTTGTGCTAGTTAGGAAAGTTGTAGAGGGAGTTGAGAGGAAGATGCTGTCAAAATTTGGTAGGCATTGTAGGTCACCGGAGTCGGCCTCCGGCCGCCGCTGTTTGGGGGGGTTTTTATGGTTTTAAATATGTGTGGTTGAGGGGAGTTTATTGATGTGAATTTTGGAATTTTTGGAGGAGTTTTGGATAGGTTTGGAAATTTTTAAAGATTGGTAATTTTGACGGATTAATAGGGTAGAATCCGGCCATTAGTTTAATGTTGTTTAGACTATGGAATGGTGCGTTAAGGCTGCCGTTATTTTTCCGGTGCAGTTCGGATAATATTAAGTTAAGAATGGCGAAGTTGGGCAAAGATGAGCATGGTTAAGGCTCACAGTTAATTTCGCCTATTTTGAATAAATATTGGATTTTTAAGTTGGGAAATTAATTATGTATTTGGAACAGGACGTGAGGACGCTCGAGCAGAAGATGCATCGGACCGACATCAGGCTTAGGTCTAATTTGTGAGTGGACCTTTGTTTTAAATATTGTGCCTGCAAAAAGATTTATTGATGACGATAAGGCTCCCCATAGGGAAGCATAAGCGTAAATGAGGTTGACCGTTTCTATTGGGGACCAAATTTTACCGAAAATATGTGATTTTTTCAACTACAATCATATTTCACCGTACCGATCACATCCTATTTCATAAGATTTTTGAAAATATTGCTTCCTATATATAGTTGGTTTATAAAGATATACATTTGCATCTAAGCTACTAAACAAGTTATACCACATTAGTAGGCACGTTATGGTTCTGATGGCCAAATTTCACTAAAAGAAAATTCAACTGTATGATATATGATCAATATACTTAAATACGGTTATGAAAAAAAATTCATCTGTTTTCGATAAAGTTTGGGTCTCGATCCATACGGTCAAACCTAAGCCAACACCACTTATTACACAAAAACGCTCTTGCATACCCTTATATGGCCTAGTTTGGTTGTTTCTTCCACACACAAAACTCTCACATTGATGAGATCTAACCACCTATGTAAAAATTTAGAGACGTTCACCTCCCAACGATAAGGCTCCCCATAAAGAAGCATAAGCGTAAATAGGGTTGACCGCTTATATCGGGGACCAAAAGTTACCGGAAATATATGATTTTTCAAATAATGTCGTATTTCATCATACCAATCACATCCTATTTCACAAGATTTTTGAAAATATTGTTTTCTATATATAGTTGGTTCACAAATATGTGTACTTGTATATAACCTATTAAACAAGTTATACTAAATAAAAACATAAATATCAAAACATTGGAAAAATATATAAATATATATGTTCCAAATAAAAATACATAATAATAGTTATGTTACATCAAGATAAAAATTGGAAACTGATCTGGAACCACTTTTGCAGCTTTCCCATTTTTTTCCCATCTGTTTCAGATTTGGAAACTGAATGGAGATTATAAAGTGAGTTTAATTACTTAAGCGACGAAACATTTTCGTCGCATAAGTAACCACTTTCGTCGCCTAAGATAAACTTGTGCGACGAATCAATATGTTTGTCGCCTCAGTGGTTGATAATTTAGATGTCGAAACCATCTTCGTAGCCTTAATGTCTACTAAGGCGACAAAAATAGTATGAGTTCTTTTTTTGTCTTTTTGGTAATCTAAGGCGCCGAACAATTATTTGGTTCGTCACCTAAGTGCTTTTAGGCGACGAATGAAGGTTTTGACGCCTTACTGCTTAGGCGACGAAAAAAGTTTTCCTCGCCGTGTTTTTGTCGCCCAAGTCCTTTATTCTAGTAGTGACTTACTAGTAGGGTTGACCTTTTTTTCCTTCACAAGCATGAAGAGTAACATGCAATTGAGGTGGACCAGTCTTCTTGGTCGGCTTGGGAATTTTGTTCTTGCTTCTCAGAGACCTACCAACCTTGCTTCTCAGAGACCTACCAACCTTCCTCTTCTTCGTCTAGAATCTTACCTTCTTTCGATCATGGATCACCTCAAAAATGTCTTCTTCACTATGTTTCCTCATCCCCAAAACACCTGGACTCATCAATGTCATCAAATCTGACCCATTCAAAGTCCCCGCACCATGCAAGCCTAGCTCAGCTCACTATCTAGTCCATCATCATACCGAGTTAAACCCAACCTTGCCCACACTAAGCAGTCAACCCTAGTTTGAAGCTAGGGTTTCACGCTAAAAGAACCGGGCAAGAATTGACTACATCCCCGACAACATTTCCCATTTGCATCGATGACAACCCCTGTCACTCAACCTACCAGCACCGCCCCATCATCCGCTCTGACAGCCCCCAACATAACTACATGGTAGATTAACGAGGGAAATTTTGTCTAGGCTCCATAAAGCCTTCTACCTAGATCCGCCACTGGGCATCACGAGCTCCACCGTCATGACCTTCGCCAAAAATGAAAACCAACGGCGAGCTCAGACACGAGAAGTCACATCATGAACAATCTGGAACCTCTGCATAAGATCTATCATCTACAAAGTCACTGGATCCAGTCGCATAAAGGATCCCAACGAGTTACCAAAAAGGATAGCAATGCTCAATTCCTTAATAGCCATCCAAATCTCCATGGTATTCAGCAATCTCCGCTAGATCACATACTCCATCATAATCTTCTAAGAGAAGCATGGAGTTGTTAAAAAACCAAGGCTTCCACTGAGAACATGATTCTTCTGTTGGAACTTGTGTGATATTAATCTCACATTGAAGAAGTATTAAATGTGTGAGTCTTTATATAGAAACACTCATGTGACTCATTAAATAGATGATAGACCTAATATGGGCTTCATGGGCTTTCTATTGGGTTTTTCAATATATATATATATAATAAAAGTTAAAGATTGGGCCTTGGGCCTGTTGATTAAATCCGAATTTAACTTTTAGAAATTAATATCATTTAATTTTAATTATTAATTCGGATAAATATTAAAAGACATAATTGTCCGAGCAATTGTGTATATTCGAACAGTTATACCTATTCGAATCGACTTTCATATAAGGACGACTTCTATCGTTGTTTTTATCATCGAATCATTCTTCTTCTTCCTCCCCAAAACTATTTCTTCTGAAGCATAAAGTAAATTCGCCAAGGTCAAGTTCTTGTGCAAGAACTTGAACCAGATAGTTATATCCTCTAGATAGACGTCCGAATCTGCAGCACAAGCGGGGACGAATTTCTGTCTTAGGTCACTGTAAGACAGGTCTCTATCTAATCAATTAAGTTAGTGTTATTCGTTTAATTTCATTGTAATATTTCCAATTTCGTTTTAATTTCGTTGTTATATATATATATTGTTTAAACAAATATTGGATTGGTTATAACATCTTCAACTCCTTATCCTTAAATTGTACCACATAAATCCCCCCAGCCACCACATGGATCAAAACTTTCTCTTTCATATTCCAGATGGTAGACACACCAACGAAAGCTACGAAAGCATCACCGATTTCTCAGAAAGAAGACATCCACACAAATAGAATAGGAATCCCTGAATGCCTCCACACCTCCAACAGGATGAATAGTAGCCGCCTAGGCCTCCATCACAAACCAGATCTTGATCGGTTCCTTTGCTAGTGAGAAAACCCTAGCTAGACGAGAGAGAACGTCGACAAGCATAGAAACCCTATGTTTTGTCAAAATTATCTTAAAGAAATCTTTCTTTACAGCTCATGCACTGAACTTCCTAAGTATATAAATGACTGGAACTATCAAAACTTGAGGAGAACCCTACGAGGTAGGAGCATATAACCGAGAATGAGAGGCATCAGCAAAGCATAAATGTGATTGCTGGAGTGTATGGAAGCTACAAGATCAAGTAGTCTAATGAAACGAAGTTGGAATGTAATCCTCTTTTATATGATGATTTTTGTTTCAGCTGGAAAATGAAACGAAACTAGAAATGTATAATTTGGCTTCTCTACTTGGATTTATGTTGCTTGGATAACTTCTAACTATTAGATTGAGTACAAACTAAGACCGCCATATCATCATTATGTCATCCTTACTCCATTTAATGGTTATAAGACATCCAAACAAATCATAACAACTTAAATCCAAGCAGAGAATCCGGATCCAGAAATGTATCTTCTTTTCGTTCCAGATGATGATTTTTGTTTTCTCTTCTTTAATGTATCTAAGTCAAACAAGATTCATCTTTAAAAGCTGAAAAATGTGAAATGAAGTTGTTTTAGGTCCTGTTAAGAAAAGCTCGGCTCGACCCGATAAAATGACAGGCTGGCCCGACCTGACTGGCCTTGTGTGGCCTGGTGCATGGGCAGCTCTAATGCTTGTAATATATGGAGATGCACAGCCTTGAAAAATATAAAAAGTATGTTAAAGCCCAGCCTATCCCAAATCCATTAATTTTGGGTCAAGCTGGGCTGACCCGGCCCATTACAGACCCCTAATTTAAATAGAGTTTCTGCCTTCTACAAGCAAAAGAAAGAGGCTGAATGCTGTACCCAAAAACAAAAAATCAAAACGGGCTGAATGTGACTCCAAACCCATTGTCAATTGTGTCAAAGGACATATATAGAGTTCCCCGGATATTGAAAAAGATCATCCGAGACATCGAGCATATTGGCTGATCATTCCATATGTTTTGACCATGTTTTAAGAGAAGAAAATTCAACAGCGGATGCTATGGAAAATCTTAGTCATTCTCTTCCTGCAAGGCGTAAAAGAGATGATTTTGAGTCTAATCGCCCTAGAAGCTCCGGTATTTTTCTCCTCCTCTTTTTGTTCTCTTATAGTTTTTAATAATTAAAAGAGAAAAAAGCAATTGGTATGAATTGAGTGACAAGGATCACCACCAAGTCGAGGACCGAAGAACGACAAAAGGGAGAACACTGCTCGTCAGAAGTTGGTAAAATAACCGAGCTTTGTGAGTCCTACGTTATCCAAGTTTTTCTGACTATGCCATGCTACTCAAACCTTTGTTATATTGCTGGCTGCTTGAACTCGAGCTGTGCCTGTGAGCTAATTATTATCAGTTACCAGATCCCCTCTTTCAATCCTCCCAGCTTCTCCTTTCAAATTTCCACTTTAACATGTCTAATAAATCTTGAAATTCAGTTGTCAATAGAATCAAACACATATTAAAAGAGAAACCACGTTTCCTATTATAACTAAAAGTAACTGGTACAAGTCAATTTGGCTCATCCACAACCTAAGAACTCAGTAAAGTAGCAAACATAACTCATTACTGTGCTACCGAAGAAACATCTTGTTTATAATTGATAAACATAATAAAAATTTAAATAACTATAAACTTAAATCAAAGACAATTCTGAAGTTGAGTTGAGAGCTTCCCCTGGTTTCTACCTAATCTGACTATTGGCCTTAGAGGTGTAAATTCATTCATTTCAGAATCATATCCAATTGAATCAATCACACAAGAGTTAAACTTCTCAAAATTAACAACCTAATGACAATGAAAGAAAAGTCTACCGCTGCGTGATGCAAATGCCAGTTTTGATTTGTGTGTAACTCTCACATAGACTCAAGAACAAGTGCTACAGTTTACTTGAGAAGGAAATTATATGGAGGAATGGTCAGAGAAAGATGGGAGATGAAGAAAGAGCTATGAAACTAAAGCCAAAATTAAAGTACATATACTTCACATATACTATAACAGTTCTCATTCTTCACTCATCTACCATCTAAATGTATATTTCTAAAACTTTCCAATTCATTTGGCCACAATTAGTCATTGGTTTTAAAATTCAGTCTATCCGAAAAAAATATATATATATCATTGCTCTGAATATTGTGTTCGTAAAAAAATCAAAGAACCAGACTATGGTTTTAAAATTCTGTCTGTAACTATTCTATTCATTTTTTTTCCTTGTGAAAACCATCAAAACTATTGATACAACATGCTCTTAATCTCCATGATAATGTCATAAACTCTTCAGTCTGCATGTTCTTGTGTTTAATTTTGCACGTCTCTCTTCATACGATGCTGGGATCAATTCATTAACAGTTATTAGACAGGAACATCAGAAATCACAGCTAGAAAGAACATGAAGTATGAACTCATCCTCATATGAAGTACCAAGCAAATAGATTCACTTTCGGTTTTAACTTAAAAAATCGAGTTTTCGACCATCATATATTAACTGCAATAGAAATAATAAATCCCCAGACATAGTAACTAGTTTCCCTGATAATTCAATTGCGAGGAGCTTAACTAGTTACTGTTGGAAGCATTTTTATGCTTATGCAGCATAATTATATATGATGCATAAGTAGTCAATGTTACTGTAACGACCGTATTGTATGTAATTTCAAAGACATGGTACTTACGCTCAGTTGGGCGCGACATGAGTGGAACATGGGAAGATTTCTTTTTCATTGTTCCATTATTATCCAAGGAGCTCTGATCTGAGAAACAAGGTGATCTCAGTAATAGTGATGTGTGTGTCTGTAACAATATATTTAGTTGTTTTGCTGAGTAATAAGAGGGAATATATCAGTTTCAGCACCTTTTTCTACTGGCAAACAGCATCTTAGAGCCTCATTAAAAATTGCAGCTTGGAGATGATAGTTTCGACATTCAGAAGCCAAGTGTATTTGCAAAGCTTGACAGGCATCTAGGAACACAAGAAAAAGAAATATTCAGAATTTGGAGAGACGTAGCAGGTGGCAGTTTTGATTCAGCCAGCACTGTAAAGAAACTAAACAGTAAACAACAAAGATAAAGCATCATCACAAAAAATAACAAATATGTCTAATGTTTCTACACAAGAAGGTAAGGATGCATCTCTTGCAATCCAAGTACCTGAAGAGCAAGTGAACTTGAGACCCTCAAATTCACAGGATTGAAGAACCAAGGGAATCTCTGGCGCCATGCCATATTGAGGTTTTCTCGGGATTTTGTCAGTATCCAGTAATGCATCTATCACCTACCATTTAGCACATTTAGATTGAGTTACTTTTATGTAAAGAAAGTGAAAGCTTAAAGGTATAAACCACATTTTGAATCCAATTGACCTATAGCAAAGGAAAGCATTTGAATTTCTGATACTATATGAAACGCTGCCAGTGTTTAGCAAGCCCTTTGAGCATTTCTTGGCGGTTTCAATTTCAATGGAAAGTACAAATCAAAGACTTTTCCACAAATTCCCAATGGTCGGGAATGTGAAGTGTTTGGTTTGAACCAACTTACTGCAGCCAACACTATATTTTGATTATTAAACAGTTTTAAAACAGCATGTGCTTACTAGTACTATATAAAAAAATATGCATAGTGTATCAAATGGACTGTCACACTCATATTCTTTTGGATGCATGCATAGATTAGTGCGCATGTCAACATATTATTTTTGACTTTTGAGATATGAAACTGATTATTTGAGACAATACCCAATAGCTTAATCAAACATAAATTACAACTTAAGAACCAACCAATAAAGAAGACACTTCATACTCACATCTGGAGATTCATGACCTTGGCCAATCAAGAGTAGTATAGCAACCATGCATCGGACCTGATGCCAGAGGAAAGCACTCCCTTTGATTTTAAATGCCCAAAGCTGATTTCCCTCAAACCTGAGAATCATGAAATACATATCAACTTATACTCAAGACAGCCCCAGTCTTAAGACAAAGTTTTCGTTTCTTCTTGTTGTCATCTTGATAATATAAAAAATTTAACTTGATAAACATGACCTTACATATAAGACAAAGAAACAAATTCTATTTTCTCGCCTATTTACTCCCCTCCATTTCTAATCAAGTAAATATGGTAATCTGAATTAACTAATTCTAGAAAGGGAAAGAGTCTGAAGATTTATCTACCCATATTAACCTCACATCACAAGGAGATATTGCAAATGAAGTGATTTTCCGCCTGTAGTTGTGCACGTTAAGTGCATCCATCTTACAGAAGTTTCTGAAGTCATGTTCACCAAGAAATTTCCTACCAGCAGTCTCCATAGCCTAGTCAAATATGAACCACAAAAAAAACCAATTTCTCCTTGTCTTAATTTTAATAATAGAACCATCAAAATGCATTTAAAAAAAGAGGCCCAAGATGAAACGAGAAGAATAACCACGTACCAAGAAATTCAGATTTTCCCCCCAAAATAAATAATAATACTCCCTGCTTAGACAGCTAAACCTGTATTAATAAAGGGAAGAAACAAGTTACGGTAATGCAAGGTCCCAACTTTGACCTAAAACAAAAAAGAAACAAGAGACAGAAGTACGGTCAGTAATTAAGGAATACGAAAAAGTACCCATGACCATTTGGTCTAGTGGCTAAGTCTCTTTTTCCTTTAAGCCCAAGGTCCTGGGGTTTGACTAAACTACTTTTAATCAAAATAATATTTAAAAGAAAACGAAAACTTTGTTGTTCTAGAGTTAAGGACTTAAAAGCATAAGAACTTAGCCATAATCAACTACTTGTGTTCATTAGATTTATTAAAAAAGCAAGACAACTTTTTATTGAAAAAAAATCAAGACTTGTTTATCAACCTCAATATTCACCATCAAGGCCAGGTGGTGATGACCCAGCCAAATACATTTACCCCCATGTCAGTGTAATACACCACGCATGAGAAATCCTAAACTACATAATCCTTCACTTTATTAAAGTGCAGCTTTAAAGGCTATAAACCTTCTCAGCATTTCCTTAACTGACAATATTATGCTTAACAATCATGATGTTAGTGTTTTCTGAAGTCAAGTTATACTAAGGACTATCTATATAACATTAAGACATATACACCCATTTTGTAGCAATTAAGTCAAGCAGACCATGCAAAATTTGTGATGATATCATGTGGACTGGCAACAAAGAGTTGTTGGTCTATCGGTCAGACACTTGGTTTGCTCCCAAGTGGTCTGGGGTTCGACCCTCTCCCATGGTACCCTCTTAGCAATTGCTAGTGTTTCCAGTTTCCCAAATGTTGTGGGGTCAGGCGGGAAACCTAGGGATTAGTCGGGTCAAAGATCCAGATACCCTAGTTTCAAAAAAAAAGAAAAAAAAAAAGAGAAGATATTATGTGGACTGGCAGCTGACTCCGCAGGGGTTTCCTTATTCTATGTCTCAATGCTTGAAAATGAACTGGTTTCAGTAAAGTGTCATTGTAAGCCCAGAACACCTGTCCTTACTGGTTTAGTTTACGGCATTTCATTATAAAGAGAAAATAGATGCACACAATATGACAATGATAGAACATTTTGCAAGTAAAAGGTAGTTTTATCTATGTGAACTCAAAAGGTAGACAAACCTCGCACTGAAACCCAATGGTATAGGACACCAACCAAAAACTCAAATATCATCCGGAAGGGCTCGATTCAGCACCCTCACATAATCGATTTCACCTTCTGAGGGAAACAAAGGAGAATGTATTATTCAATTGGAATGTGGTGAGCTTATATATGAGATCAAACTCGAAGGAGCTACAAATCTTAAAATGAAGCTCTAGCAAATTTCATATGGCTCAAATTCTCAAAATATCTTAGTCAGGTAAGAAGTGAGCTTTATAATCTCAAATACAATGCCACAATTTTATCCCTAACGTAACTTTTCATCCATCTCCATGTCTAACATTTTATGGTCTGAAAATTTGGGTCAGACACCAATTGACCGAAACTCTCCCATGAACTTGCGTCTAAACCGATTACTCAAAAACTTGACCAACGATTAAGAACTATGTAAGTAAAATGAATATAAGCATATATCCAGGTTCACAACAATAAAAGCTTGTCAAACTTTTAGGTGAGTGTACCATCACAATTCAAGACAGACAATTGCTTGACAGAGCCAACTAATTGTGCAACCAAATACCAAGAAAAAAAATATCATCTTTCCATTCCACATGTATCCTGTGATGCCTCTGAAAGAAAACACCGAGTCTTACACCAGCCCATACCCCAATTTTCAGGCATTAGATGCATAGGCGCAAAGTTTTTTTTTTATCTTTCAAGCAGTAGTAAGCTTGGACTTGTTACTTAAGTGATTATCAACCATATAATCCACAGATGCTTTCCATATAACGTTATAGTTTCACCCATTTCTTGAGTCCAACCCTTGTGCAGCTTGATTAATGTAGCATAATAGACACATATCCTAGTGTGCAGTTGCAAAGAAGACCAGATTATTTTATATCTATTCAGAGTTACCTCTCCCAGCCCTTAGGAATATTGGATCCGGAATTGCCTGAGCCAATAAAGCTAGGCCTACACAATGCTTATCAGCTTCATTAATTCTGTGTTATATGACACTAGGCCAAGCAAGAAGGCACATTTACATAAAAGCATCAGCCAACCCAATGTACATAAAATTGACATGGCAAGGACCCCATAAAAACATCATAATTCGACAGAATAATATATCTTACTCAACCAATAGAAATTGATTACTATCTATTGGCCAATAAATTTCAACATTTGATTAGCAAGGAACTTAGAGATGCAATATCAGGTATAACTTTGGTCACAGGAAACTGTTACTCTATGCTCAGGCTTTCCAAAAAGGGGGGGGGGGGGGGGGGGGGGGGGGGGGAAACAAGATTTTGGCACTCTACAGCCCTGACTTTGTAATTGGAGAGGAACAAGACCTCTTCTACTTAAGATAGAACTCACAAGACCTCTTCTACTTAAGATAGAACTAGATTTAAGCCTGTCGTTGGAAATCCTCTAAACACTTGTGAGGCGTTTGTGTTTAAGGGTTGTTCTTCTTGATTGGGCTAAAGTAACATCGATGGCTAGCGAGTCTTATGATTGTAGTACGTTTTGTGCTTCGCTTGCAATCTTAGGAAAAGCTTATTTTATTTTGCTTTTCAATGTACCTCTTGTATCCTATTTCATGTTGGCACTACATAGAGATGCCGAGAAATTATATATGTTGTAATGCAGAGCATCATTATGTTCCAACGTGCCACCACAGGAGGGGCTTGACTTGAGCGAAAACCATGGTCAACTAATACTGGATGACGTGGAGCATGGGGCTTGACAAGTTCAATAACAAATTGTAGCATCCAACCCAAAATCAATTGAAAATTTGTGGAGGAGCCATGACATTATATGATGTAATCCAAGGCCTTACACATCTGGACATGTAATCCACCCCCCCCCCCCCCTTCTCTTTTTTCCCACCAAAAAAATAAATAAATAAAACAAGAGTAAGGAAAACAAAAAGCAAAAGAACTGGCTAACCATATTGTTCGTGTAAAATCATTTTGCTTGGATCTTCACTGTTTTCACATGCTTCCTTGAGGTTTGATCTTAAATAGAGAGCAATCACCTGTATGATATATAAGTGTTTCCAATAAATCGAATACACGGAAAAGTTGAGGTATAGAGAGAGAGAGAGAGGAAAATATGAGCTAGCCTCAATCAAATATGGTTTATACTGTGGATATAGGTACTGTGTTTCATATTAATAAACTTCGTAGTCTGGATTTACAGACATATCAGTAGAAATTTGCTATAAACATTGAGAGAAAATGATATGTTTTGAACTCAATCAAACAATTAAGCTTCCCTAAGAGCATGTCGATAATAAATGTTTAAAATGAAGACACGAAAGCACATTGGAAATTGTGTTTTGATGATAAGACATTTGACTTAATAAGCAAATCAAACAATTAAGCTTCCCAAATCCGTATAAAAAAAAACTAAGCTTCCCAAATCAATGTTCGCTGCTGATACACAGGACATTGAAAACTGATTACTATGTGCAAAACATCTAAAAACAAACCTCAATGGGTAGACTAAAGCATATAGTTCCTCTTAGACAGGGATTCTGATGCATACCTCAACGAAAAGTTATTAACAAGACACAAATTAGATACATATAGTTCATGCAAAGATCTATGTGACATTTGGGAAGGAGAATATATATACAAAAGCCGCTTCACCAGATTGTTAGTATGATAGTTTGATTTTCATGTCATTCCATAAGCTCGAGGATCTTGCGCATAAGATAGGATACAACTAAACTGATTGTGAATAATAATGAAGAACATAGGCCAGAGAAATAAACTAATTAAATACAGAAAACAATATTGGAAATATATTCTTAGCAACTTGTCCCAGAATTGAGAAACTAAAAAAAGAAGCAACCTTGCTTCGAAAAAAGAGAAAAGAACAAAAGAACAAATCAAACAAGCAAGCAACCTAAGAGGATAACAAAGTAAAAGAATAAAAATATCAATAGCATATGTGTATAAAGTTATACGAATATTTCCAATGTCAACAACAATCAATATCACACAAATAGATACTTTTTCTATCAACTTACTTGCCCAACAGCAGAAACTCCCTTGTCTGTCCTACCACATCTTGAGTAATGTGAATCCTTCTTATCACCGATTAAAAGTCTTGTCTTCTCAATAGCTTTGAAAATTTCAGACTGCACAATATTCATTGTACAATAAGCTCATCCACCTTAGCTAATTAGGCGTCCTAATGCATATTCAAGACACATGCTTATGTTCATTTATATTGCTTTTGAAGTTATGACTAGTGCAGAGTTGCTTACATTCGACACAAATTAATAACTTTATGTGAGAAACCAATACCTCAACAGTTGGATCCATCTGTGCCTCAGCAGCAAAGCCATAGAACCTGTAAGACAGCACATACTGTAAAAAAGGCCTCAATAGTCCATATATTTAAAAAAGTACATTAACCTTTGGGGGAGTGAAATTTGCACTGCCTAGTTACAGATGACACCTACTTTCATTTTTATATTATATTGTTATCTTTTTATTGGTTGAGTCAACAACTTATCCTGGTTCCTCAACTCTTATAAAATGGAAAAGATGGTGTCCTTAAGGCTAACTGGTCCAGTGAGGTTAATTGGAAGCACGCAACAACGAAGCCAAGGGAATCTTTATCGGGGGATTAGATTTCTTTTTTTTATTATTTCTTTTTTTATTTGGAGGGGTTTGAACATTAAAGGGGAAGATTGGCGTAAATTGGGGTCGCTTGAGGAGAAGCGGAGACAATCTATGGCTTGCTGGGGTGGGTTGTTTGGAGATTGATTGATGACTAGGTTACATAGCTCACTAGTTGGCAGTTTGGCTCTGCCTTAGCAGCAGGACGGTGGTGAGTGGGATTTGGGAGTTGGAGGAAGAAATAATCTGGGGAATTTTGGTTTTCAGGAGAGGATTGTCATTGTGGAAGTCAAGAGAAGGATTAAGGAGTAAAACTAAAACAAAAAACCCCAAAAATAGAAAGGTCCCTAACCTTCTGCCAAAATACATGACTTTCAAAGCAACATATCTCTTGCTGTGGTGATTCATGATGCTTGTGTCATAACCTGATTCCAGGACGTATAATTAAAATATGAATAAACACCTTCATCAGCCATCACTCAGCAGAGTAGCACGCTTCAAAATGTGAACTTTCCTAAAGGAAGTAGACTGTTGACTTTGAATTGTAATAATTTGGAGTCTAAAAGAGAGAAGCAACATACTCATTGTGTAAGGAGTCTCCAGATAGCTATTAGAAAGAACAATAAATAATAATAATAATAGTGATAAATAAGTGAGATAGGGAGAGAGAGAGGGAGAGAGAGAGAGAGAGAGAGAGAGAGAGAGAGAGAGACCAAACTAATTAAACAAAGATGTTTTCAATTATGAATTATCAACCAGAACCTTGTTTTGGCAAATTATAAGAAATCTTTGAAATTTTTTTCTTGTTTCTATTTCTTTTCCAACAAAAAAAAAAGTGAATTAAAGTAAATACCCGGAAACTTCTCTTTAACTTTCTCCCTGATGGTCTTCTTATTTTGAAAGCTCAATTTCCCGCTTTTCTCATCTGCATTGTCAGAACTTACAGAAGAGTCTTCATTCTTGTCCTGTTTCAGGATTGCAACATACTTGTCTTCGTTAAGCAAAAATAAAAACAAATCAAAAGGTTGTTGAAAGATAATTGTCACATTACAGACATTTGGTAAATAACCCAAAGCAAGTTGAATACAATTTAATCAGTGACGATCAAAAGTAGAAAGTTTAATCTTCAGTCAGTAATTAACAATTTGTTGGACAATACTCATCACAAGTACCAGAAAATATACAGATTCTGAACATAACCAAACAGAAAGCACGCTTTTTTTTTCTTATTTGGATTAAGGAACGAATAAAACTTATTTATTTTTTTGGGTTAAAGTAGACGGGGTTATTTCATTTTGAGTTATGTTTTCATCTAACAGAGTTTGTCCATTTCACTCCCTCAATTATTCATTTGTATGCCTTACAGGTTTTCTTTGTAGTGAATTCTAGTTCTGTTTCCACTGACAATTCCATACTCCAAAGGGACTCTGCAGGATTAAGATGCACTGGATGTTTTATAGTGGATACATCAAGGACCAGAACTAGATTAACTAATCTCTTAAAACATATTTCTCAACCATATATTCAAGTGTGATATGTCATACAACATTGCATTTTAATTAAATATATATATATATATATATATATCGGTCATAAATTTATTTTCTTGTTTATATCTGATACAGTAAATAATATAACATCAAAATAGCAAACCTGATGGCAGCGACAAACAGCAAGTTGCGATGACAACTTGGCATTTAATGCCTCTAATTCCTGGATGTCATTTAAAAACAGCAATCAGAATAATGCAGTACATAATATAACACTACAAAAAATTTGGGACTATTATAGAATGCAAAAGACAATTTATAAGATCTGTAAGAAACAAACACTGAGAGTGAGGCATTGTGGTGATTGCTTAGAATGGCACAACAAAACCAAACAAAACCAAGAAAACCAAGAGAACCAAACACAGATAGTAATGTGGTTCGAAAGTTGCCTACGTCAATGGTGCAGCAACAATTTATCTTCCAGTAATGGGTACACAATCTTGCCTAGCCTCTAAATGAAAACTTGATAAAACTAGAAAGAATTACATAAAAAAAAAAGAAGAAAAAAACAAGGTAACGAAAGCCAAGCAATACTGTACTATGAAAAATAAGTTCATCCATTTATTATCCAGAATACAAACAGATTGTCCTTAATCATGAATTACATGCATTTCACTAATGCAATCTTAGGCTATATCTTTTCATTTTCTTTTGTTGTCATGTTCGATTTAAGTGTCATGTAGTTATGTCTTTTAGAATTCCTGCAAGCATCAGTTACATGGTTATTAATAATGCATGTAAGGTCCTAATAAAAAAAAGGCTACTTTGTAAGCTTTCAAGCAGAAGTGGTAAAAGAAATCAGTTGAGATTTTCTGCTCGTGTGTGAGTCATTGGTTAACTTGTAGAGATTCCGAGACATCTTTGGTATGACACCAGAATTCTTTCTGAGAGTGATTCCTGAGAACTTCACCCAAGTGAAGCTGGTAGTTTATATTCCTTTCCAGATCTTATATCATCTGTCCCTACTCCCTAACAATACCAACCTCTTTTCTTCTCTTCTCTTCTGCCCATACTCAATTTCTCCCTGCAATGGACTACAAGACTTTCTCTCTCTGCACTTCTAAGCAAGAGCAGTATTCTAAGCCAAACTGCCTTACTCAAACATCAGTGTTTCCAAATTCACTCATGGGAGTGGAATTCCCTAGCTCTCCCATTGGAGTGCTCCACCAAGTACCAGCTGCTTTCCCCAGGCGCTGATTCTATGATCCCCACACCTCTTTACATAGTCATGCCTGTTACCTTTCTTAACCAACTAGCCAACGAGCCTTACAGGTAATCTTTTGACAATTAGAATCAGGAGTAGTTTATTCCTTCCTTACCGGCACCAAAATAGGCTTGCCTTCCAACTAGCATCCCTGTATGGCTATCAAAAGTAACCGTATTAGCATCCCTCCTTGTCAGAGAAGAAATCATGACTTCAGATAAGTGTTTAGTTATCTGAGTCTTTAGTAATATTAGGTCCATTTCTCATTAACAGGTAATAGCTGTTTTCCTGTCCAACTCCAACTAGCGATCATAGTGATAACAAAATCTTCCCATGCCTCCCTGAGAGTAGTGCTGACCTAGTTAGTGCTGATTTCAAACTTTTCAGCTCTTGATCCTCATCTACTCGGGTGGCAAGTGAGTAAAGTTGTGTTGTGTCATCTGTCATGTGTTTTTTCATATGTCAACTGGAAAGCCAACATGTTAACCAACGGCATCATATGGCATGACTCACATAAGAGGGATCCTATAATTCTCTAAACCTCCACATATCGTACAAAACCTTTATCCTTTTTCTTGTTCTCTTCCCATTCATCTTTAATGTTAAGGGTGTAGCTCCCGCATCGAGGCCTAAAACTCACTAGCCAAATCCTAAACTCAAAACCCAGCAACTCTACTGCATAACCAAATCAACCATAAATTGTCGTAACATTTTGGAAATACTTGCTAAGCTCACAATCTAGCAATTCGTCCACACACACTAATTAGTGTAAAACTCCGATAACATCTCAAGGGATGGGATGGGATGGGATGGTCTTCTAGTAAAAGATATCAGCTATTAGACCTTAATAAATACGATACGATTGCTTTGTGCTATACAACCAACTACCCCATTCATCGCAATTTTGTTCACTTTAACTACAATGCCCAGTTTTACAATTTCGAAATGCAACTGAACATAATATGAGAGCTGGACATAATCAAATCAGAATCAACAGTTGAGAGAGAGAGAGAGAGTGAGTGAGTTATAAAGAAAGTGGAAGCAGCCAAAGCAATTGACAACGAAGTATGTGATTGGAAAGAGAGGGGGAGAGAGACAGAACCTGAACTCTGTGGCGGAGGGAGCCGACGAGGGAGTCCATGCTCCTGCTTTTGGTCGTTTCTAATTTCCAGCGGGAACCAAAACGACGGCCTGCGCTCTACTTACGGCGACTCCCTGTGTCAACTTTCAAATCAAAATAGGGTGTCAATAACACCACCTTTAAAATATGTGAATAAAGTAAAATTCAACTTTTTTCTTTTTAATTATGAACATCTCGAAATTATTTAGTTTTTAATAAAAAAAATGTTAATACGAGAATAAAAGTCTACTCATCTCATTAATATTATGGTCTTTATATAGATATTACATAGAGAATCCCTGTAAATCAGGATTTGATATCTAACAGATATTCTAGTCTAATAAGGTAAAGATTCGGTCAAGACACATCATTAAAGATAGGAATGTAAATTCCTTCAACACTCCCTCTTGTGTAGCGTACCAGAATCACATGGTGCATGAACATTGGCTCGGTAAAAACCTTGCTAAGTAAAACAAAAACCTCTTGGGTAAAAACAAGACTTGGTCGAAGGGAAAAAGGGCATAACGCGCCAACTACAACTTGAAATATAAAACATGTGTCGTAGACTCCCCCTGATGTCTACATAATCAACTCCCCCTAATAATCAATCAATCATGGAGTTCAGATAAGCGACGCATACCAATACTTCGCACATGCTTCTCAAGAGTAGATTTGGGTAGAGACTTGGTAAACAAATCTGCTACATTATCCTCGGAGCTCACTTTGTTCACCTGGATATTCAAAAGTTGTTGTTGTTGCTGATTGTAGAAGAACTTAGGCGAGGTATGTTTAGTATTATCACCCTTGATGAATTCCAACTTTATTTGTTCAATGCATGCTGCATTGTCTTCATAGATGCAAGTTGATGCTTCAGTGGTAGATGTCAATCCACTGGACTCTCGAATATGAATTATTACAGAGCGAAACCAAACATATTCTTTAACTGCTTCATGTAGTGCAATAATCTTTGAATGATTCAAGGAAGTAGCAACAAGGGTTTGTTTGGTAGATCTCCAAGAAATCGTCATAGTTCCCAAGGTAAACACATACACAGTTTGGGAACGTCCTTTGTGTGGGCCTGACAGATACCCAACATCAGCAAAACCGACTAACACATCATTCAGTGTCTCAGCATAGGGGACAATGCCACATTGCATCAATTTTGAGCTAGAAGGAGCTTTGGAAGTTTGATTTTGGTTGGGGGCCAAAATCTGCTCAATTGCGGCATTGGAAGCCCTCAAGGACGCATAAGGGCCCTGTAGTGGCTTAGTCGTACGCGGAAGAGGCTCAGCTGTAGCGCTGCACGTGTAGGGGCGCGCTGCACACTGCCCGCATAGGCAGACTATAGCAGGGGCTCGGCAGGGGCGCTGCCAAGCTGCTGCCCGACATGGCAGGGACCCTTAGGGGCTCGGCCAAAATGTCTGCAATGCAATCTTCAATTGAAACATCAACATTCATGTTCTCAACCTCGATTTTGTAAGGGAAAAACAAGCCCAAATCAATTGAACCCTTCAAGTACTTGAAGATATGCTTAACATCGGTCCAATGACGTTGCTTTGGTGCAGAGCTAAACCTAGCTAACAAGTTTACTGAGAATGCAATGTCTGGTCTTGTGCATTGTGCCAAGTATAGGAGAGCTCCGATAGCACTTAGGTATGGAATTTCTGCTCCAAGGACTTCCTCATCGTCCTCTTTAGGATGGAATGGGTCCTTTTTGATATCCAGACTTCGCGTGACCATGGGAGTACCAAGTGGGTTAGCTTTGTCCATATTAAAGCGTCTGAGCATCTTTTGGACATAAGCTGACTGGTGAATCAATATTTCAGTCTCTCGATGCTCTAGCCCTAAGCCCAAGCAAAATCGAGTTTTCCCAAGATCCTTCATCTCAAACTCGGATTTCAAGTAGGTCACGGTCTCATCAATTTCCTTGAGATTACCGATGATATTCATGTCATCAACATAGACAGCTACTATAGCAAATCTGGTACTTGCTCTTTTAATGAACACACATGGGCAAAGATTGTCATTCTTATATCCCTTGCCAATCAAGTAATCACTTAGACGATTAATGATGAGTGGATCATTTTGTGCCTTACTGTCACGCATTTTGCATGACACAGTATCTACTAAACCAATAAGTCTCCCCCTCTTCCTGGTAGGAGCCGAGGCCATGGCCACACCGCCATCATGAGCGTCTAGCGCGTCCAAGACGCCATTGCCGAGCCCGGGTGCGGCCGGTAAAGTTCCTCTTGTGGGGACTTCTAACATTGCAGAAACATTTGCAGCAAGTATAATTGATCTTGTCACTTTCGCGATATCGTTAAATGAGTCAGGCATCGAATCTGCAACTCTACCAAGATTGAGAATACGCTGAATTTCTAAATTACTGTTAGAAGTGCGAGGATCATAACGAGACATAGTGGGGTCAAACCACGTTAATTCTCGACGTTAAATTGGAACGAAAAAGGTCATGTCTCCCCCTAACGGTGGGAAAAATGTCTCGTCAAAGCGACAATCTGCGAATCTCGCAGTAAATAGATCTCATGTCAAAGGTTCTAAATAGCAGACAATCGTAGGATATTGATAGCCAACATAAATACCTAATCGTCTTTGAGGACCCATCTTAGTACGCAGTGGAGGCGTAATAGGCACATAAACCGTGCAACCAAATATGCGTAAGTGTGAAATGTCAGGCTCATATCCAGTTACCAACTGGTACGCACTAAATGGTTGGGTTGCAGTGGGTCTAAAAGGAATAAGTGCAGTTGAATGCAAAATTGCATAACCCCAGGCAGAAACAGGCAAGTTGGTGCGCATCATCAAGGCATGTGCAATCAATTGTAAGCGCTTAATTGTAGCTTCTGCAAGACCGTTTTGTGAATGCACATGGGGTACGAGATGTTCTACTTCAATCCTGATAGACATGCAATAGTCATCAAAAGACTTAGATGTAAACTCTCCAGCATTGTCTAATCGAATATACTTGATTGGATGTTCAGGGTGGTGAGCCCGGAGCTTAATAATTTAAGCTTGGAGTTTAGAAAATACAGTGTTTCTTGTGCATAGCAAAAGAACGTGTGACCAACGCGTTGATGCATCAACTAGAACCATGAAATATCGAAATGGTCTGCACTTTGGTTTGATAGGTCCACAAATATCACCTTGGATCCTTTGTAGAAATGGAATGTTTTGTTTAGAATCACTAGCAAAAGATGGTCTTGCATTCAATTTGGCTAGTGAACAAGCTTTGCAAAACGAGCGGTGAGCATTAGAGATAGCCATAGAGACATTTCGAGTCTCGGCAATGGCCTTGGAGGCTGAGCCTATGGCAGGTGTATCGTGCACGGCCGCATCATCTATTTCGGTGGAAGGAGGAGCTCCAACACGCTTCAGTGCTCAGAAAAATGGATATCCATGTGAATTCTTGAGAATTCGGATCATCATGTCACATCCGGGATGTCCCAAACGATCATGCCAAAGCTTATATGAGTTAGAGTCACAAAAGTTGCGAGAAACTGCATAGGATTCGATGATCCTGATGGTTGTATGATACAAACCGCTAGTTTGACTCATGATCTTTTCTAAGATGCGTTTACGGCCGTAGTCATTAGAGGTGATAAACAAAAAATCTTGTCTATTCTCATTAAACGTTTTCAGGTGAACTTCGTTGGCACAAATGTCCCTAAATGATAGCAAGGTTCGATTAGCCTTAGGCAAATAAAGCGCGTCAGTGACATGTATCATTGTGCCATTTGGCAACAAGAACTGCGCATTGCCTCTGCCTTGAATTACAAGCGAGGAACCAATCATGGTTGTCACTGAGGATTTGTGAGGCACAAAGTCCGTAAATAACAGCATATTACTCAGAATAATGTGGGTAGTCCCACGAGACATCTACGCAATAGACACTCAATTTTGCCACGAGACATCTACACAAATATGTGAAATTAATTAGTCTTAGATCAAGACAAGGCGAACACTCTAATTAAACATAGAGGGGTTAATCGGGAATTTAAACTAAGTTGGAACCTAAATGAGTGCAATTACACGGCATTAAAATCACTTTCATAAAGTCATAACATGTGGTCGGCCTACAGGCTCGGCAACAGTACCAAAAGTGTGCTAGCAATGCGCTGGCAGACGACAAGGGCCAGCTAGGAAGGCATGTCCGTGCGCGGGACACTCTGGGGAGCGGTCAGGGGCGCAGTATTGCGTTGCGGTACGACAAGGGCGCGCAGGGGCGCGGTATTGCGTTGCGGTACGACAGGGGCGCGTAGGGGCATGTTCAAGGCTCGGTCGACCTGCAGCAGCGCACAGGGGCTCGCAAGGGGCAAGCTGTCGACACAGACGTGCAACAGGTAGGGGTGGCACTTCCGAGCCGAAAACAGAGCCGAAACCGTAAAAACCGGGCCGAAAAAAAACCGAGTAAAAAAAAAACCGGGCCGAACCAGATCTATTCGGTTTGGTTTTCGATTTTAGCTTTGCAGAAACCGAACCAGACCGGAAACCGAAGTCAACCCGGTCAACCTTTCAAAATGACGTCGTTTTGGTTTTTTTTTTAAACCATAAATCCCTAATGAGTAATGAGAGTCTTTGACAATGATTCTCAGTCTTCGCCTCCTCTCATCCCTCTCGACCTCTCCTCGGCTCCTCTAGTCCTCCTTTTTTTCTTTGTTGCCTCCTGCCCTCCTCTCCTCCCTAATTTGATCTCATCTCTGTGCTCCTCTGTTTAAGATGTATGGACTTTAACTATGGACATTCAAACTATTTTTAGTGTTTTGATTGTTTTTGTATACATTTGGTTAATTGTTATATTGATACATAGTTTTGAAATGCTAAAAGGAAGAAAAGTGGAGGAGCTATTAATTGGCCATGACGTATCTTATCTTATTCATTGACACCATCTCAAATTGTTCATAAATATGGGGTCATTTTCATTCTCATGTCTTAAAAATTCACAAACATTTCTCATATTCAAACCCTACAAATGTCCATGTTGTTTTCTTTTTTATTTTATCAAACTCCTTCTATAATGAATCGTTTGACAAAACGGTTCTTGAAGATCAAAGAGGTCTTCACGTTCCCAATATGATGGTTGTCATTGCCTTGCAAATCTACAATCTAGAAGACGAGAATTCACAACGGGGCGATTCTTTGGAAGGTCGTAAGTATTCCGCTAGAACTCAAGAGCTTACTAATGGACATCTCAAACCTTTATACTTCACGAATCCATATAGGTATGAACCAATATATCTCGTAGACTGTATAGATGCAACATTGAGTCTTTGAGACGAAGACGCGTGACGGTGTCTAACTATAATCCATATTCTGTTCAGACAAGAGATGCTACTGTGACAGTTGGCTTATCCACTAAATAAAAGCTGACATGCGCCATTAGAATGCTCGCATATGGCATGATTGACATCATTACTGACTTTTGCGATGGTTACCTAGATATTGCAGAATCCAGTGCCAATGAGATTTTTGAGTACTTCACTAAAGCAATCTTGAATGTGTACCACGAGACTTACTTTCGCTAAACAAAACTAACATATTCACGATGAATAAAGGTACTGAAAGAGGAATCTCGGGGATAGTTGGGAGCCGTGATTGAATGTGATGAAAGTGGAACAATTCTCTACCAGTTGGATAAGTATACTGGCTACAAGGGGAAATCCACAATGGCTACTTGGATTTGGCACGCGGCACGCGGCACACCTTCTTCGAACTAGATTCTCTAAACGATATTAACGTCCTTAGATGTTCTTGCTCAAATGATGCGTGTCTTGATGAAACTACTCGGGTGTGCGACCAGGTAGGTAATATGTGTTTCGACCAATGTTATTACATAGTTAATGACATATACCCAAATAAGGTGCATTTGTGCAAGCGATTAGAATCCCTAGGATGCCACAAACACAACATTTCACAAAGATGCATGAAGCATACTAAAAAGATGTGGATAGAACATTTGGTATTCTCCAAGCTCATTGGGCAATCATAAGAAGACCAGCTCGTGGGTGGAGTACGTAAGGAGAATTTTCAATACACCATTATGATGTGCATTATCTTGTATAATATGATTGTTGAAGATGAAAATGATGAAGATGTAGGAGAGCCATTTGATTCAAATGATTCACATGGTTAAAGAATCATTGTAAATTCTTTCTTTAGTAAGAAGTTGCTAACTCAAGGAGTCACATTCAGCGCAGCAGTGCGTATCAGATGTGTAGTTCTTTACATTGTTTATTATCTTAATTCAATCAAATTATGGTTTTACATGTCCTTCAAATCTCTACAGAAGGGAGTGGTCTTAGATATGTTCATCCTCTGCAGGTTCTAGAAAAAGATGATGAAAATGTGTCTGCTCTGGTACATTGTGCACTCTTGTATGAGAGTATGGAAAAGTACAGACTTGGGGCTGAAGATCTGAGGACTGTTCTGAGGATTGATCCTGGTAACAGGGTTGCAAAAGGCACCATTCACCGCTTGACACAGTTGGCAGACTAGAGGATTTTGAAAATCTCTAGCATTTATTCATTTCGGTTGACACCCCTTCCCCTCTTACGATCATAGATTCATGGGGAATGATAGCATTTTACTTGAATACTTGCAATTGTGGGTGGTCTCACTTGTACGTGGTTATCTTGGTTTATTATATGGCTTGCGATTGGGAATGATTCTTTGATAATTACACTGTACTTGTTTCCCTAATGTGGGAAAGCTCTTGTTACTATGTCTTTGTCCTTTGGTTGATTAAAGCCATGTCAGGTGGCTTGTTAGACATGAGATGTTTGAGAAAATGAGGGTTTTGTTGTTGATATTTTCTCTTATTCATCTGTGCCTCAATGCCCTCACATATTCCATTTATGATTAATTGATATGTTAGTATTGTTCTCTGTTGCGACTATCATAAACAGTCCACTTACCGACATGAAGTTTAATTCAGTTAAGTTCAACGAAAAATGCATTTGGTAGTTTTAGGCATGTGAAGGAGGAGGTTGTGTGCTTAGGCATGGGTGATTCGACCCCCAACCTCCATTCTTGTGCTCTCAAGAGATGGTCTACCATGTCGTTCGGCTAATAGATTTAAAGCTTTGACAAGCTGATTTAAGTGTTCGATATTTGTCTTAGTGTTAAAATTATGTCTAGTTTTCCTTTTTTTTTTCTTTTTTTTCTGAGAAGAATGTCTAGTTGTATTTGATGAACGTATCTTTCAGACCAGGGTTTAGGGTTTATCTTTGATGAATGCATCTTTCAAACCCTAGACCAAACAAATAAAATTAAAAGGTTAGTGATCTACAATGTCTCTATGAGACAGATCTACAAAATGGAGTAGATAGGAGAGTAAATAGTTTCACTTGAACGATTTAGAAGGATTGAAAGAAGCTACAAAAAGCTGAAATCCCAAGAGTGTATAAAAATTTCTGCGCAGAATGACCTTTACGCCCTAAAATAGCCATAACTTCTTAAAGTTCTGAAAACTAGACTTGTAGAGATTTCCAATGATATAAAACTCACTATCTGGTTCGTCCGGAGCTGTTCACAAAGCTCAAACGAAGTTGACTGTCCAGAAGGGACAGATTGCTGTTTTTCGCAGATTTGGCATTGTGCGAAGCTATGAAGCTTGCAGGTAGCGTGTAGGCTTTTGCATTAGCCAAAAGTGACGTGTGTATGATCAAAACCAAGTCCTTTCGGTCGTTTCAAGGTCATAAACTCCATGATTAGTTAGCAAAAGCTCCCTGACATGAACATAAACTAACTCAGAAGACCTAGACGATTCGATCATGATGATAATTTTCCTGTTTTGATAAGTCTTCAACGTCTTTTACAAGACGGAAATTGGTTAATAGCGTATGGAGATCCAAAATCAAAAGCTTTCGGTACCTCCAAGTTAATATAACCAGACATGTCTGTGGAGGGTCGGTAGTGCGAGGCATACTTTGAACCACTATCTCCTTAATTTCGGACAATTCTAAGATATCACACTGAGCTTGGATGAGCCTAGTTGAACAATTGATGATGGAAAATCCGCTATAGGGTAGAAGACTTAACCGGAAACACGTTGGCAATCCTCCTTAAAGATGCAAGGCCGTGAGTCATCTTCACTTGGAAGAGACCAAAACGGCATAGTCTAACCATGTAGATTGTAAATATGCCATGCTTTTAAGGACGATGTAAAAATGTACATCTTGTTTGTAAATCAATACGAACCATAAGAGGAGAATAGTTTCATAACTTCGAGAAATTCTCAAGGCATTCATTATTGCTAATGTGAGTAGATCGAGGTCTCAAATAGACGAAGGACGTCGATACAACGCCTTATTACATATAGCTTAGAAAGAAAATCAATGTCTAGCCAATGACGTCAAAGTCATGGGTAGCTAGGGCTGGATCCGAATCTTTGAAATTTGTGATCATGAGGATGACGTTACTATCCTCATATTGATTTTCCGTACCTTTTTGTATGCATTTATAATTTGAAAAAGAGCTCCACAACTCTGGAACCAGTGATCCGGAGATCCACAATGGTTGCATTGTCATGAGCTGACATGAGTAGTTTTGACAAATTGGTGTCTAGAATGGGAGTGTCGTCATTAGGGCCGGCGAAACCTCCCCCTCTTTTCTAGACATTGGCACATCATTTTCTGCCGTTGCCGTGACCCATATTGTTGTCCCCACATTAAGGGACAATCCCGAATACGTTTATCGTATTAGCGTATATACAATTCTCGTTTGCAATTGTATGATCAAAATCAAGTCTCCTTGGTAATTCCAAACCAACTTGAAGGACCTAGAGAACTTATTGATGATCGAATCCGCTAAAGATTAAGGATCATGATGCCACAAAAGATCATCGACAATATATAGTCATTTAAAGTGATAAGTAATCCACTTGACTAATAACTCAATAAGTAGAGTTATATGAACGTTTCAAGAAACGCTCCATGAGTGCATTCCACAGTACATTGTGGTAATTACTTTTTGAACAGATTGCCATTGAAGGCATTTGTCGATGTGGCGCGTCAAAGACTTTGAGCGCATGAAATGTGAAATCTCAACATCTAGGCTTGTTAGTCTGGGGGTCAAATCATGTGGTTTAATCTTTTCCAATGAAAGGTTCTACAGATATCAAGCGAAGATTCGCCTTAGGCATCGAGTAAGTCAAAACTCAAAGGAGTAGAATGTTACATTGCTCTTGCATACAAAACCAAGCTGTTATGAGACTCGATAGAGATCACAAACGATGCTTTTAATGGTTTGTCATTCGGATTGATCACACACAATTTAGAAAAGTCACGAATTGATCAAACACAATTCGGAAAAAAAGGCATCGGATTGATCAAACACAATCCGGAGAAAGGTCAGGGTTGATTACACACAACCCGGACAAGGAAACAAGAGTGATCAAACACACTCTTGACCCGCTAATAAAATTCCGGAATTTTGGTACCTGCACGCACAAAATCCCAAGCATAGAATGGAGATGGAGAAGGGAGGAAAAGATTTTTTCCTCCTTGAGTTATTGAACTTGGAAAAGTTTAGGGTTTCAAAACATATCTTTCGAAACTTCAAACACTTGAAGATGTCAAAAATTGTAGTTGGAGGAAACCAAGAATCGTCGGCAGGCAGCGGCCAAGGGATTGGCAGCCGGTGATGTCGGACGGCGGCCGAGAAAATAGGAGGCAGCGGCGGTCGGACATAGAAGCCAAAAAAACGCTTTTTTTTAGGGTTTCGAAAAACAAATGGTGGGTTATTGGCTCTAGGGTTAGAACAAAATGCATGATAACGTGATGTATGGTAAAGTGTAGAGACAAAGATAACAAGAGAATCATCATCTTATTCATTGATAGGAGCCCCTTATATAGGGAATTACAAAGTACCAATATGGTAATGATAAGGAATACATAGTCATATTCTAACTACATATCCTAATGGCATAAGACCAAGACACACATATGGAATATCCTTGAACAGTTTATCTATTGTTTGAATTTTTTTTCAATCAAATATTTTTAATCTAAAAAATTTGTGTGACATCTGTTGAAAACCCAAATAAATTGCTACTAAACAAGTGATTCCCCTGATGGAATCAAGAAATATGGTGGAAATAGCCGCACCCAAAAGCAAACAATCGAAGCTGCCAAGAAAATAAATAGAGAAATAAAAAAAAATACCTCTAACCAAAATATTAGCTGATGGTGAAGGGCTTTGGGCATCCACATGATTATCTTCACGATGCTCATCTGTGATGGATCGGTTAGATGACTCCTACAACATATTTGCATGTGACAGCAACCTCATATCTACAGCTTCATATTGATACCCCATATCTACATAAAAATTTCAAAACGTCAAGTTCCCAGACCCTCATATCGAATCAACCTTACAAAATAAAATAACTCAAACCAATGCAACACAATAGCTAGCAAAATAAAATACAATCTCACCATCTTCATCTTCCCTCTGGTCAGCTTGTGTCAACTTCACTATGCACTGCGTTTTATTTGTCCACTAATCTATGAAAAACTTCTTATACTTAGCTCTGTATCTTTTTTTGTGTGGAACCAAATCAAGACAACCATCCAACCATAACTTGCTAAACCCGTGGATGCCACAACACCCTCCGATAAAATCTCATTTGCAGCTGGCCTTCGGTTTTCAGGGAGGAACTCATTCCCCGTGGATGCCACAACACCCTCGTTTGAGCTTTGTGAACAGCTCCGGACGAACCAGATAGTGAGCTTTATATCATTAGAAAGCTCTACAAGTCTAGTTTTCAGTACTTTTTGCGGTTCGTCCATATCTATTTTAACGAAGAAGTTATGGCTGTTTTAGTGCGCAAAAGTTATTATGCACAGAAATTTTTATGCACTCACGGGATTGCAGCTTTTTGTAGCTTCTTTCAATCCTTCTAAATGGTTCAAGTTGAACTATTTACTCTCTTCTTATCTACTCCATTTTGTAGATCTGTCTCATAGAGACATTTTTCTTTTTTTAGTAACTTGAATTTTGTCTTTTAATAACTTAAATTTTGTCTTTTTGTGAATGTATTAACCAAGAAAGAAAAAATGGTGTGTGGATTTTAATTTGAGGTGTGTGAATTTCACATCCCTAAATTTATCTGAACCACGTACCTCATATACCATGTTTCGGGACCATATTCTAATTTTTCATGTACCATGTTTTGGGACCGGCCATATACTAATTTTTCGTCATAGATTCATGTTACCGTAGTTTCATAGGGGAGAGAGAGAGATGTTTTATGTTTTTGGTATAGGCTCGCTTGAAAGTAAACTATTGTATTGTTTCTAGTTAATTTGCGTCAGTATAACAGGTTGTCCGTAAGCTTTCGTAAACAATATCCTATTTCAGCTCTTGACCTATAGACATCAACTTGCGGTTAAAAAACAAATATCTTCTTATTTCTTTTTTTTCCATGAAAAAATTTAAAAATCTCTTATTTCTTCAAAAATTTATAGAAAATAACAAAGAAAAAAATAATTTAAAATTTATATTTGGTGCATGTGGTATATATGTCCTTCTAGAAAAAAAATATATAAAAATTTTGCGTATTTATAACCACTCCTGTGTTTGCGGCAATATGCAGTGTTGAATTCGGACCCTCACGCCTCTCCCGGGCTTTTTTATTTCCCGTTTTGAAAGGGCAGAATGAGAGGCCGTTGGATCTTCTTCCTCATCCTTCGCTTCCAACGGCTTTTAACTCCTACAATTTTGTAACTACCCCTCTTGACATTGTCTTCTTTTCTCACTCGAACCCTTCAACCCGACTCAACAAGCTCTCCCACATCTCAAGCAAATACCAGACCCCCTTCCATTCTCTCTCTCTCTCTCTCTCTCATCCATTGGGTATCATCATCATCTCCCCATTTATTATCCAAACATGCTTGTTGTATGTGTATGTATGACTCTGTTATATGCTCGTCGATGATCCTGTGTTTCTGATTCTTTTTTTTCTACAGATTTGGTTTATTTTCTGACCCAGCAATGCAGGAAGAGATCTGAGGTGATGTTTTATTTTTATTACAAAAATTGGGATTGATTTAGATATGTATAGTGTGTTTGAACTTGATTGTGATGGGTCCATTTGGTGATTATATATAGACTCATTGAACCAGATACTAATTGCGCTGAACATATCCATCAGATACAGCATGTTTTGGATCACATTCCTAGCAACATGCTTCTTAGTTAAATAGGTATGTTTGCATTTGAACATAATTGAGCCCTTTTCATGTGTTTCGAAATGATCTGTGGGCATGTTTAGGAGCAGACTGGAACAAAATGTTTAGGTGCTGAGGCTACAAGTGTCGTTGTTTGGGGTTGTTGGGTTTTTGCATTCATTTTAACCATTTTATTGTTGTAGATGCTCAGTTCATGACATTCTTCCATTTTAATTATTCCAAGTTTAAAGTGTTCCACTTAGTAATTAAAGTTCTGATATAATAGATTATTTTTTTCCAGAAAAAAGAAGGGTTTTTGTCATTTGAAGTTTGGGATATGAATTGGTTATACACTTGTCGTAATATTGACATCCAAATCTTGCTATGGTTTTTATGAAACAGGTGTATTGGATCTCAGATTTGAAAACTTTTCCGCAAAAAAAAAAAAACATTTTAGCAGCACTAAATTTAAGACAGAAGAAACTGATTTTTTGAACCGGTGACAAGTTCAAGACGAATAAAAGTGGACAGCTTGTGTAATTCATTCACAGCTAGCCAGCACAAATTGAAGGTATTTTATGTTGCCTCTTGAATCCACTGAGTGAGTTACTCGAACTCAAAGTATGAGCGGAATGGAGTTCAGTGATGGTTTTGTCTCAACTGAGCATCGGGAGCTCCATCATTCTGCTGCAGAAAGTGCAGATCCATTATCTGTTTCTCCACTGCACGTTGGTCCCAAGTCTCCAAGGTCCCCAAAGTCTCCCAAATCGTCAAAGTCCCCAAACTCTCCAAGGTCCCCAAAGATGCAGGAAAAAACTGGAAAAGCAAGTCCACTCGCGCATGATAGGCAATCACATTCTTCTGTAGATGGGCGTCCTAAAAAGGGTAAATGACACTTCCTGTAACTTTTTTTTTTCTGGAGTCTTCATAAAGGTGTTATTTTTCAGTATAAATTGAGCATCAAGACAATGTGAAAAACTTATGTCTAGTAGTTGCACTGTAGCATTGATTTGCCTCAACAAGTTAATTTATGTTGCTGCACTCAATGAAATACTCAAAAGCATCTACTGCTATCGTTAGTTATGATTAGCTATTTTCTCACTTCAATAGTGGTTTATAGCTCCTAGTGTGGACTAAGCCAACTATCCTGTGCAGGTGGTTCTGGGGGAAAAGGGTCCTGGGGTGGCTTACTTGATACTGAAAACACTTGCACTGTTGATCCTAGTGACCCAAACTTTGATAGCAGTGAGGTAAATTAACTAAATGTTCCACCGCTCATATGCAACTCTTACTGTTTCTTATGAAATATTGCTTAATTAATTTCTATTCTATATTGTTATTACTTTTATTCTTACTATCTTGTACAAATTATGAAGCAAGGTTGTGTTTTGCAGGAATGTGAACAATCAAATGCAAAAACTGAGAGAGTGGATTTTGAGGAATACAAAAAGAAAGCAACAATTATAGTGGAAGAATTCTTCGCTACCGATGACATTAACTCCACTGCAAATGAACTAAGAGAACTTGATATGCCTAGCTATAGCTTCTATTTTGTAAAGAAGCTTGTTTCTAAGGCTATGGATAGGCATGATAAGGAGAAAGAAATGGCTGCTGTTCTTTTATCTGCATTATATGCAGACTACATTGATCCCCCACAAGTTTACAAAGGGTTCTGTAAATTGGTAGAATCTGCAGATGACTTGATTGTGGATATACCTGATACAGTTGATGTTCTTGCATTGTTCATTGCCCGAGCTGTTGTTGATGACATACTTCCTCCTGCATTTTTGAAAAAACAAATGAATGATTTAACTAAGGATTCAAAAGGTGTTGAAGTTTTGAAGAGAGCTGAGAAGGGCTACTTAGCAGCCCCTCTCCATGCTGAGATCATTGAGCGGCGGTGGGGAGGTAGCAAGAAGAGAACTGTTGACAATGTCAAGGCTAAGATAAATAATCTGTTGATAGAGTATGTAGTCAGTGGTGACAAGAAAGAGGCTTGCAGATGCATCAAGGAGTTGAAAGTTCCTTTTTTCCACCATGAAATAGTTAAACGAGCTCTTGTAATGGCAATGGAGAGGCGTCAAGCTGAAGGCCGGCTACTAGATTTGCTGAAAGAAGCAGCTGAAGAAGGTTTAATCAACTCAAGCCAAGTATCAAAAGGCTTTGGTAGGATGATTGACTATGTTGATGATTTGTCACTTGACATACCAAACGCCCGGGGAATTTTACAGTCATTGATCTCTAAGGCAGCATCGGAGGGCTGGGTGTGTGCTTCTTCCTTAAAGTCACTCTCCTTGGAACCAGAAAAGCCATCATTAGAAGATAGTGTTGCCAGAGCTTTTAAGATGAAAGCTCAATCTATTATTCAAGAGTACTTCTTGTCTGGGGATATCTCAGAGGTATGCAATTGTCTGGAGTCAGAGAACATGACTTGCTCATCCGAACTGAATGCTATCTTTGTTAAAAGAATGATAACTCTAGCAATGGATCGGAAGAACAGAGAGAAGGAAATGGCATCTGTCTTACTGTCTTCTTTATGTTTTCCAGCTGATGATGTTGTAAATGGTTTTGTAATGTTGATAGAATCCGCAGATGACACAGCTCTGGATAATCCGGTTGTTGTTGAAGACCTTGCAATGTTTCTGGCTAGATCAGTGGTGGATGAAGTTCTAGCCCCACAACACTTGGAAGAGATTGGAAGTCAGTGTGTTGCACCTGATTCAATTGGGAGCAAAGTTCTTAAAATGTCAAAGTCATTGCTAAAGGCCCGGCTATCTGGGGAGCGAATACTAAGGTGCTGGGGTGGAGGAGGAAGCAGTAGACCTGGATGGGCAGTTGAAGATGTTAAGGACAAGATTGGGAAGTTGCTAGAAGAGTTCGAGTCAGGAGGTGGCGTTAGGGAGGCCTGTCGTTGCATGAAGGAGTTAGGCATGCCATTTTTCAACCATGAGGTTGTCAAAAAAGCTTTGGTAACCATCATGGAAAAGAAGAATGAAAGACTTTGGATTCTGCTCGAGGAATGTTTTGGCTCTGGACTCATAACAATGAACCAAATGACTAAGGGGTTCGGAAGAGTTGCAGAATCTCTAGATGATTTGGCTTTGGATGTTCCTGATGCCCAGAAACAATTCGCCCGTTACGTCGAACGAGCAAAGATGGCAGGGTGGTTGGATTCTTCATTTTGTTTCAACAAATCAGGACATGTTACAGAAAATGGGACCTGCTAACAAGCAGGACTTTGTACTCCATTACCACTGATCATATGTGAGTGCATGCATATAGGCACTCATAAGTTTTATACAACTCCAATTGTAAACTTTCGTTTGCTCCTTTCGTCTCCTTTCTTCAATCCTGGCTTTTGAGAGTGGTGGTATATCTTTTGCTTCCCCGAAAACAGAAAAAGAAGATGTTGGAGTTTTCTGTTTCAGTTTGAGACAAAAAAGGCATGTTCAATTGATTGTGCTCCTATTCAATTGTTATTAGATTTAGATCAAATGGTGAAGAAAATGAAATAACTCTTAATATATTCGGAATCGGGTCTTTCAAATGATATTAGATTTAACAAATTTCGTAACTATTAGATTTTAAAAAATTCAATAGTCTAGGTCAGTTTTAAGTATGATGTCAACCTACTAAAACTGATGTGGCAAGTGACGTGGAATTACTTAATTTCATAACAACTCAAATTACAAGAAAAGAATGAAAAATCAAAATCTAAAATCTGAAAAGAAAAAAATAATCAATCTGCAGATCTGTACAATAAAAAAAAAGACGATACAAAAACAAGACACAGACAAACACAGACCTAAGAGAAGAAACAAAGAATACTGAGGAGCAAAAGAACCAAAGCGCTAAAAGCATCTTCTCTATCTTCAAGCTCGCATCTTTACACTTTCATAGAAATACGTACAGCCGTACAAGTACTAGCTAGCTAATCTTGTTTAATTTTGACTGACCTAGTATATATGTATTGGTGTTTTATAGATATCTATATTTAGGGTTTACGAATATAATTGGTTTTTGTTGAAGGAGAAAAGATAACGAGAATAACGGTCTCCTCATTCATTGATAGAAAGACCTATTTATAGGCATTACATATAGTCTTCCGAAGGATCTAGAAGATATATCAACTGTAATTTATTCTAATAAGGAAACTGGATTAACAAATTCTACGTGTATTAGGAGAAGACACATAACAGAATGATGGAAACATAATTTTCTTAAATAGTTTTGAAATTTAGGAAAACAAAACTACACCTGCTATGAAGTTGTATTATTTATTTTTCTTGTCCATAAAACGATGTGATTTGAATAGATTGTATAATAGACTATATTTGGCGGAGCCGTCTACAAAAGTCAACCATTTGAACCTCAAAGAGGAAAGCAAGGCAGCTGCATATAATATCAAATACAAACAAGAATACTTTTAGGATCAAAATCGAGTTGAGAACCCTGAATCTGAAATGGACGAGGATAACAAAATCGGCGAAATCGAGGAGATGGGTCCAAACTCAAGCCCGGATTCGCACCCGAGAGTGAAAACGAAGGTTCCGGAAGTAGAGGTCAGGCTGTACCGTCAAGGCAAAGGTCCGATCGACTCGTTCATGTCAAGCCTGGGAGGTTGGGACCAGAACCAGTTGGAGGTTCGAGACATTCTCGACAAGTACGGCTTCAAATCGCTCTACGCTTTCAATCCCCAGTCGGGTCGCGGCGTTCCCATCCGCTTTAACCCCCGCAATGGCCGCTCTATGCTCTCTTATCGAGATGGATCCGAGGTTCACATCGACGGCGAGCCCAAGGTATTCACACTTTCTCGGTCAATTCTGAATTGATCAACAACGTAGTATCTTGTCTTGATTTATTTGGTGAGTCGGCACTTATACATGAAATTGCAAAAAAGTAGAGGGCTTCCTAACTAAATCCAAACATTCTTGGTTTGGTTTTGATTGCTCATTATACTTTTTGGGTAATGTTAACGTAAGATATTGGTGTCCTTTAGCCAAAAGAGAACACTACTAATGGATAGTCCTGGATTGAACTGGGATTATACTTTTTTTTGGTCGTATAATCCCAGTTCAATCCAGGACTATCCATTAGTAGTGTTCTGTTTTGGACTGGGATTATACTGTTTGCAACTTAATCCCTACTTCTAGGATTGGGCTGCAGGTTAGGATCACATGCTGGTGCTAGCTTCCTAATGCCTAAGAATAAGCACTTATGTTTATGGAGGCCATGCCCCAATTGCATCATTACCTCATTTCGCTTTGATTGAAGTCCCTTTTTTCACTTCAACCTTACAGTATTTACTAAATTTGTTACTTGTCTGTATCATCTCTGTTTCCAGCCTCTAATTTTGCTAGGGACCAAAAGCTACTAAAACTGAAATAATATGACTTTATCTTGAGAAAGGGATAGGCTGTATGGTGGCCTGTATTTTATGCCTCAGATCTCTTTGGTTTGCTTTACTTTGTACAGAGATGAACATTTGTGTTACACTTGATATGGTATAGTTTGGCTAATGCATACATGTCTACATTCTCTGCAGGATTCCTTGCTCCAACCAGTGACAAAGATTTTGCTTGGAGTAGCGGTTATGACTATCCTGATAACCATTGTTATGAAGGACCCTCCAGAATTTGTCCAAAAGTTTAATTTTTTTGGCGGAAACTTTCCTCCTTGGATCCTTGCTCTTGTGATAATAGTTTTTACACGAATGAGGAAGAGAACCAGGGATTTTATGAAAAAACTTGGTTGGTGATGGGTGAGAATGATGCATTTACCTGGAAGGCTGTCTGTTTCTCTATTTATTCTCAAATTTTGTTAAAACAATGATTTCTGATTGCTGAATTTTGATCTGAAGTATCCGCTGAGTGGTTTTTGGTTACTGGAATGGATTGATATTTTATGATAGAGTATTGTTTGGTGCAGGTGCAAGACGTCTTGATATTTCAGTTGTATACGCTAGATCGTATAATGTGTTTTTTAATTAACCTTATGCTGTCACCTTGAAGTAATTCCATTTAAAATCTCATTAGTACCGGCTGTATCGCAATAGAAAATCAAGAGATAAATTGCCAGGCATGATAAACGCTAATGTACAATTTGGCTATTTTTGCCTAGTATAGATTCTCAGCAGGATCAATATGGTAAACGTACAGGAGGAAGGTGGTGATGCTGCCCTTTCTATCAGACTATTTATATTTCCACGAGCTAACATCACAAACTGGAAGTTCCATACAGAGACTATAGCTAATGCATATGGAAATAGAAGAGTAGACCAAGTCTGCAGCCTCAGATTAGGTGGTTTCGGATCCAATGGATCTTCTTCTCTTGTCCATCCTAAATAGTATCTTCACCAAAAAGAAGCCAGCTGAAAACTCTAGACACATTATAATCCGGACTCAGGAGTATCAAACGTCAAGCAGACTATTTTTGGCTTGAGTGGCGGACAGCAATACTCCAATGGAATACTGAGAGCATCTGCAGCGGTAAAAGAGGATTGCTCCTCCTATTTGAGGAGGAGCAGGTACTATTTGAGGAGGTGTAGCAAATAGAAGGTGCAGTTTAGGTTTTGTGTGCAGCAGTGTAAATAAATAGCACCTCCTATTACTGTTCATGAATTAATTTTTTTAAATAATTATTTTTTAGGTGAATTTTCAACCAATATGTATATGACACGTGTTGTTATCTTCTAAATAATTGAATAAGATTCTCGGTGAGATTTCCGACCAATAAGTGAACAACACGTGTCATCTCCACGTGTCGTTATCATTGAAATAATCAGATAAGATTCCCGGTGAGATTTCCGACCAATTAATAGATGACACGTGTCACCATCTTCAAATATCAGATGAGCTAGAATTGGCTATATATACAGCTCATTGTATACTCACTCACACCATCTACAAATTACTCGATATTCTACCCCAAAACATTCCCAAAATTAGATAAAATGAATCCTTTCAGTTTCGACAATTTTTTCAGGAGGAGGCGACAGCAACGCCGGCGAAATGCGGAGATTGCTAATTCCTTCATCACTGAAGCGATCACGGTGGATGCAATCGTCGATGATGAGCCACCTCGGCGCCGTCAAAATGTGGAAAGGCTGAGGGAGTCAAGGGGACATAATCTGATGGAAGATTACTTCATCGAACGCCCTATCTTCGATGAGCAAGCCTTCCGTCGGAGGTACCGAATGAGCATGAATCTATTCAACCGTATATTGACGGATCTCTGCAACCATGACAACTTTTGGCGTCAAAGGTCAGATGCCACCGGACTAGTCGGGCTTCTTCCACAACAAAAGATGACCGCCGCTCTTCGAATGTTGGCGTACGGCTCAGCCGCAGATCAGTGTGCTGAAATCACAAGGATGGGTGAATCTACAACACTGGAATGCATGAAGAAGTGGTGTATCCAAGTGTACGAGCTTTACGGTGACATTTACCTCCGTGCTCCAAATGCAGCAGACATAACTCGACTTCTAAGGATGGGCAAGCATCGAGGATTTCCTGGTATGATCGGAAGCATCGACTGCATGCATTGGGAATGGAAAAACTGCCCCACAGCTTGGCAAGGGGCATTCTCCGGGCGAAAGAAGCGGCCCACTATTATCTTGGAGGCGGTGGCTTCATATGACACGTGGATATGGCACAGCTTCTTCGGGGTACCTGGAGCACAAAATGATATCAACGTGCTCCACCGCAATCTGATATCTTTGATTCGCTCCTTGCCGGAATGAGCCCAAATGTGAGGTATAAAGTCAATGGTATGACGTACCACAACACTTATTATCTAGCTGACGGAATATATCCGAGGTACTCCTCGTTTGTCAAAACGATTTCTAATCCCCAGGAGCTACCAGAGAAGTTGTTTGCAAAGAAACAAGAGGCATACCGCAAAGATGTAGAAAGGTGCTTTGGTATCTTGCAATCTCGTTGGGCAATTATTCGTCATGCAGCAAGGTGTCACCACCAATCGACATTAAAGAACATTATGTTGGCTTGCATCATAATGCACAACATGATTGTTGAGGAAGAATTTGTGGAGGAAGAGTTTGAGGAGAATGTAGAAGAAGATCTACAGAACCCATCAAGTGCTTTCACAGTTTATGATGGGTCAGTGGATGAACAAGGTAATCGAATTCCATTTGAGCCAGTTGGAAGAGGTGGACCGTATTATGAACAACGGTTTGAGGACCGTGTTGTAGATCTTCAATCTTCTTATATCCATGGAGAGCTTCAAAAGGACTTGGTTAAGCATAACTGGTTTATTGAGACCGGTGAACGACTATAACTATGTTGTTTTAATTTTATCTCTATGCTTTTTTCTTTGTTGTGTTTGTATCCAAGTGTGTTTGCATTATGTTATTTGATTTGATGGAATAAAAAAGGTGTCTTTTTATTACTTGAAAGTACATAACTAGAAATGAAATTACATATTAAAAGTACATAACTAGAAATGAAATTACATATTAAAAGTACATAACTATGGGAAAAGTGGGCGATAACAATTTGAAAAATTTTCCTCGCTATCATCTCCTTCCTCGTCATCCATTTGCTTAAGGATTGCCGCTTTCCTCTTCGAAAAATATTTCTTTTTTATTGGGGTCATACCCTCCGTATCCATTGCCATAATCCTTGATTCTTCCGCTAAAGCCCTTAATTTGAAGTCTTTCTCTTTAAGGCTAAGTTGTTTTTCGTATAAAGCAAGCTCCATCGCATCACTTGTTTGTTGTTTGGCGAGCCAAGATTTTTGATTTTCCGCAATGCTTTTCAAAGCCTCATCTCTTGCCTCATTTGAAGAAGTCATGACCTTCTTTCCCTTTCTTTTAGCTTCCTTGGCCGCCTTCACTCCTATTGGTCTAACCGGACTTGAGGAACCTTCAAGGTTGCTTTGTGGTGTTGGAATCCCTTCATCCTCATCCACATCGAATGTAGGAGGCATTGGGCTAACGAGCGGAGTAGAGGCGGTGTCAGAATATGAAAAAGGGGGAGTACTAGTTGAGACTTCTCTAAAAGTAGGATGGTTCTTCACCACTTCCCAACATTCAAACCTCGTAAACTCTTTCTTCATTTTCGCCACATACCATGATTGAGCTTTTCGTCGCTAATAAAAATAACAAATTTATATGTCACAATAATATATATCTAATAAATACATATTACAAAATTTATGTAATAAATCAAATAAAATTAAAGGAGATGACAATATTATAAATACTTACCTCATCTTGCAAATTTGAGCCGGATTGTAAATTCCTTCGTGCATAAGCAAGAGCGGCACCCCAAGCTTTGAAAGTCGGCTTCAACTTTGTAAAACGAGATGAAGCCGCGGTTTGGCTCCTAGGCTCCGGCCTTGATTCATTAGGCGCCATCTCCCAATTTTCGCGAAAATCGGCATATATTTTTTCCCACAATTTATCGGACTTTTGCATGTTGCCGGTGATAGGACAAACGCTAATGCGACAATAAGAAATGCATAATTGCAAATCTTCGGAAGGAAGCCAATTGGCCATTTTTCAAGCAAAAAAATACAAAGGAATGAGAGAGGAGATGGAAGGAGGTGATGAATTTGTTGTGCACAAATTGGTGTGAGAAGTGAATGAATTTGATGTGGTATTTATAGAAATTTTCTAGGGTGTTGTTTGCAATTTTTTAGGATTTTTTTGCAATTTTTTGGGATTTTTTTGCAATTTTTTAGGGTTTATTTCCCCAAAAAATGGAATCTGACAAAATTTTTGCCTTCATAGCCGTTGTCTTTGAATCTGGGCCGTTCGATCAAATTTTGGATTTTAAATGGACAGTCCAGATCAACTTGACCGTTGGGTCCGAATCTGAAAATTGGGTGGACACGTGTCAATCTGTTATTGGACCTTCCCGTTTTTTTTCAGACCGTTAAAGGCGTGCATTGCACGCGCCTAAAAAAAAAAAAAAAAAAACAAACCCAGGCGTCACCCACGTGTGTGGGCTCCGCCAGACAGAACGAGCAGGCCGGCGAGCAAAGCTTGCTCGAGCTGTTGCTCGAGCTCCCGGTCAACGAGCGGTCTCCCTCGCCTGCCCCAACCGCTGCACGTCTCCTTTCTGCCTGCTTCTTCTCTTTTCTGGGCTGGCCCGCCGTTTTCTTCTCTGCTCGTGCTCAAATCTGCCTCCGCTGCAGATGCTCTGAATGAGAAGACTTGCTGGTGCAGCTAGAAAGATTGGCAAGACAATTACCGCCATGAAATAAGTTGAAATCACAAGAGTTGCGAGAATGATGTTGGTGTCATTTTTTAGCACCAATAGGTCAACGAGAGTTCTGTTGAAATCATACGTGTAAAGTCATGAGGTTATTCTCTTGTAATGGGCCTATCTTCGCCCGTCGGTTAGTTTGACTATTTCTATGGTTTTGGTCATCATTTATCTCTGGTGACTGAAGATATGCCACGATGGCCGTGTAACGCATCTTGGTGGTCCACCGCATGTGACCGGAGGTATGGGATCGACAGGCTTGTGCATTCGACTTCCTTGAATAAGACTAGATTCTTGATCTTGGACATCCTTCTAGCGGTGTTCCCCATTCACACTCCTCTTGATGTAAGCTTCATCCTCTCCTTTGTCGAGGGAACCGGTAGTCTCTTCCTGGACTTCCTCCACTGATGTTAGGCTTTCACATACCCCGTCGTGGTGGGCTTCCTCTCCTTGAAGGCGAGCTAGCTTCCTCTACTTCATTGGTGAACATCCTCCACTCCTTTGGTGGACTTCTTTCGGCTGATGTTGAGCCTTCACGTACCACTTTGTGGTGGGCTTCCTCTCCTTGAAGGCGAGCTAGCTTCCTCCACTCCTTGAAAGTGAGCTAGCTTCCCCCACTTCATTGGTGGACTTCCTCCACTAGATGGTAAGCTTCCTCGCCTTCTTCTTGGCGTTGGACATCTGCCACTTGACTTGGGCCTTCTCTTCCTCAAGTTGGTGGAATGCTATTGAATGACCTGTTGACATGTGAGCTAGGAGGTTATCAGAGGACCAGCCTAAGGTCGGCCAAACACTCTCTGACGGCCAAGTCAGTAAAGTGTTTGAACAATGAGTAGAAATTGGAGAAGAATAAATAGGGCTCAAGTATAACATGATTTTGTCAAAGAAGATGAATAAATGAGCATAGCAACTATGCTTCTTGGCATGGGAGGAGACCCTCTTGACGTGCCTACAAAGAGAGAGAGAGAGAGAGATATATATATATATATATATATATATATATATATATATATATATATATAGATAGTGTTGTTGGAATTGGGGAAGAAGAGAGAAAAATGAAGTTGTGTGTATCCCTTTCAGCCTTGGGAAGGCTTGGTATATATAGGGGTGGAGGTTGCTGACGTGGAAAGAGAAAGCATGGGCTTTGTCCTTGATGCATCACACCACCTTACCCTTCTGTCATGCCAAAACCTTTCAGCATGGCTCCCCTCACTCTTTTGGCAAATCCGTACTCTTCATCTCATTTAAAGCATGGGGTCGTTAGAGTGATACTACACGTGTCGGCAACCCCGTGGTCCTCTTTATGCATGGTTTTGTCAAAGTGGTGATATGTGGGGAAGTGGGTGAATGATATACCATTAGCTGACATGTCTCTATGCAACTCTTGGGCATCCAAGAGAGAGTTTGAAGGTTGAGGCTCTTTAAGCCTTAAAGGTCGAACTCTTGGTCTTGGAGGTCGAAGTATCGACCTTGGAGGTTGAGGCTCTAGACCCATTTAGACTATACATCTCTAATGATTCGGTCACAATATGCGCCAATCTTACCATGCTAGCTAGAATGTGAGGTAACCACTTGGGTGACGTGTCAAGACACTTGGTGGCATGCCAAGACACTTGGTGATAGTCCAAGAAAGACTTTGAATGCTAGGTTGGGCATCTCACTATTATTTACGCATGAGGATCATCTTTATTTCTCGAATAATGGTTTGGGTGCGTTGAAAGGTTAGTCATACGTGGCTCTTTGACATTTCAACACTTCTTACGTGGAATGGGTTGAAAAATCAAGTTTCGTTGTCGAACCAAATTATGACATCAACAAATGAAAGAGGCGACGTCGAAAAACATGAATACTTTGAAGTATAAATTGTCATTTAGAGCAGATGTTCCTCCAGGAATGGTAAAAATGGCTTGATCTAAATCAGTTTGATATCAACTCATTTGGAGGCCCATTGTTTTGATTTTAAAATCCATCCCCTTAGGAAGTTGTTGGCCTTGATTCTGTGACATTTGTGCCCCGAGCTCAAAGGAATAAAGAATCAATCATGGTGGTGGTTGATAGATTTTCAAAGCTGTCTCATTTCATACCATGCAACAAGATCAATGATGCCTCTCAGGCTCTCACATTGTTGATTTGTACTTCAAGAAAATTGTTAAACTTTATGGCCTTCCAAAAACAATTACTGTTGATCGAGATTCAAAATTTGTTAGGCAATGTTGGCACACATTGTGGAGAAAGATCACCTTAAGAAGCTACAGTTCAGTTCTTCTTATCACCCTCAAACTGATGGACAAAATGAAGTTATCAACCATAGCTTGGGCAACTTACTGAGAAGTTTAGTGGGAAAGAATCTACATCAGTGATATTGGCACAAGCTGAATTTGCTTACAACATGTCTCCTAGCCAAACAACCGGTGTCGGCCCTTTCTTTGTTGTTTATGGAAGATATCCTATCAGCCCTTTAGAGTTAGCTCATCTCCCAACAATAAGTCAGTTCAACAATGATGCAGCAAAACAAGCCAAGAACATCAAGTATTTGCCTGAACAAGTGCGCAACAACATACTCAAGAAGATTGCTCAGTATCAAGCTCAAGCCAACAAACATAGAAAGCAAGTTGTTTTCAAGGAGACTTGGTTTGGATTCACCTTCGCAAAGAAAGGTTTCCTAAATGATGACATGGTGAGTTGAAGCCTAGAGCATATGGTCCTTTAAATGTAATCCAACGCATCAATGACAATGCTTACAAGATTGAACACCCTGGGAATTATAGTGTTCAAGCCACTTTCAATGTGGTAGATCTTTCACCATATTGTGAGCATGATTATGAAGAGAATTTAGTGACGAGTTCACAGGAAGCGGAAACGAATGACACTGATGACGACTTTGAACCTGGACATAACTAAGGATTGGCTGCATTTCTTGAAGAAGATGATCAGTTCTAATTAAGAAACATTGAATTATGAGGTTTGAGCTCCCAGACATTTGAGTTAATAGCCTTGAATAAGCTATCTTTATTTTTAAAATTTATTTAATCTTTTTGTTTTCCCAACCTTTCTTATAAAAGGGGGTTTCGTTGTCAGTTGTAATCAGACTTGTTTTGATCAGAAATATAATCTAAATTGGAGAAGAAGTTCTTTCCAATACTATCAAACTCTTATCTCTAGGCGGATGTCTAAGTGTAACGAGTTTTGCTCTTATCTCTTTGGTGGACTCTACGAAGTGGCGAGCATGTGGGGCAGTTGGAATCCATGAGTCCTTTCATATGTTGACTTGAGATTCTATCACCAATCTTCCACTGAACCCTATAGACGGTCTCATTATGTATATCTATACTCAGGGGCGGAACCACGTGAAGGGTTGGTACGATTATAGCCCAGACGAAAATTCTTGACGTATATATAATTTAATGTACTAGTATGTAAAGAAATGTGACTTTAGTTCAGTTGAGTATGTCTGGAAGCATTTCTCTCCTTTTTGATATGTTATTTCCCAATTGTCTTCTCCTTATTATTGAAATTTGGTTCCTTTCTTTTTTTTCTTTTTTCACCCATTTGTTCTTGAGAGAAATTTTATTCACACATTCTCATTTGTTTAATACACATCACATATTTTTGTATAATTTTAAGTTCCCATTTCAAAAGAACATTAGAAACGAAAACAAAGTTTTCTCCCTCTTCATTCACCAACATCAACAAACCTAACTCATAAAAATCTCAACTTGTTTGTTCTTATCCATTCGCATAAATCATAACTCAACAAAATCTATTTAGCTTCTCTTGACATATCAAAATTACGTCGATTGAAAATTCATCTTGATTTAGACCGAAGAATAATTCTTCATAGGATTTTCTCGACAACTATGAATTAATTTAATGAGCCCAAAAACTTATTTTAATCTTTCTCTCAACGCATGCTCACTATCTCTTCTTCATGATCAATTTATAAGATCACAAACCAAGTCATGTTTGATTTTTTTTTTTTTTTTTTTTTTGGAATGCAGTTCTGATTTTTTTATTTATAAGAAAGAAGAAGGAATTGGAGAAAGAGAAAGAGGTGAAGGCGATTTAGAGAGAGAGAGAGAGAGAGAGAATAGGAAAAAAATGGAAGGAAAAATGGCAAACAAAAATTGAAGGTGTGTATCTAGAAATTAGGGATGTTCCTTTTCTCTTTTTATTTTTTTTTTCATTTCTTTTTTCACAATGTCATTCACTGGTATTTCTTAAAAATTTCTTAACTCCTCACCCCTTTAAAATTTAGTTCTAAATAATATATAGGGAGCCTTGTTAACAAAATAAAAAAATTATAAACAAGCCTTATTATATAACCCAATATTACATCCTGGTTCCGTCTTATTTTTACATAAATAATGGTTTTTTCAATCTACTTTAGTGTTTCGATACATTGATGTACCGGGCGTAGACAAACCTTACAAAACATTAAACATTAAAGTCGACAGCTTAAGAAAAACGCATGGTGCAGTATATGGAAATTGAAAATCAAGAGATAAATTAACTGGGCATTATGAATGCTCAGGTACAAGCTGGCTACTCTTGCCAATCATAAATATCTCATCAGCCATTAGAAGAATAAAAAGCATACAAGGGCCTAGTAATGCTGTCTTTCTTTCGGAATCTCAGATTGAGGAGACCTCTACATTCAATAATTTCTCGTGCCTGATGACCCTAAGTTTGCAAGCCCATGTTGCCACTCTAAGTCTCTAACCTAATGAAAGACTTGCATTTCATATATTTCATTGAAGTTGGTAGGAAATAAAATTTTCAATTGATGTACGATGACCTGAGGAACTTTAGAAATGAATAAAATAAAAATAAGAAATTGTATGATGACATGTCTCTACAAGTTGGCTCAGTATGACCTGAAAAAATCAGTCATTGATTACAAGAGCCCCCCTCAACAATTTAATTGATCACTTCCATGAAGTGATTAATCCGAAATGAGTTCCTTCAGTTTGGTTCTTTGAAGTTCATCTAACCAATCTATCTTCCTCATACTGGCAAAACTCAAGCTAACAGCAATAACTTGGTATACAGCATTACAGCGTGTACAAAAACCACTGGCCATAAATCAGGAGCAAAAAGTTTGAAAATTACGCAACCAAGCATAAGAAGTGAGTTGCTGAAATAAATTCAGCATGCACAACCACCTCTTTGATCAGACTCTGGAACAGCATCTGGGATACCCTGGAAATATCTGCAATTAAAAGAAAAAGAAACAATAAACAACATTACATATCTCATAAGAGAGCTCCAAATCGGAATATAACAGCATACCATACAACAGAAATGGCGGAAAAGACAATAGTAAAGGAAAGGTGGAGGCATTGTAAAGTGATTAAAAGATGGTGGCATTGTGGACTGTAGGACATAGAAAGGAAAATGAGAGATGGGGAGATTGTAGGCCAAAATACAAGTCACTTGAAAGGAGATGAAAGACTTTCAAGTTCTAAGGGATACCTTTCATCAAATACGAATCATTTTACCTGGAGTTTGGAGAGCCACTTTTCTATGATTCATATTAGGTCCCTCTTATCCAATGGTGATCTCTATACTTTATTACAGCATATCTTACCCCAGTGAAACCAAGGTTTTAATAAACCGAAAACTATTAGGACCCCACAATTTATTACTAATCAAATCCCGACTTTTATATAGTTTATATTCTTCATGTAAAGGTAGGAATCTTGCTGCCTTTAATGTTCCTTCTATCTAATTCTTATCATGACAATGAACAGATGAGTTATATAATTTAGTGCATAAGTTCCTCTGAACAACAAAAGCTGGTCATCTTCTGACCAACTTTGCAAACTCCAGAAATCACAAGCATAAATGAAAATTTAAGACAGTGTGTCAGCCTCAATATAAACTTACATGTCCTGCTCATGTTCATTCGCAAGAGCAGTCTTGGCGATACAAAGGAATGCAGCGTCAACATTGTAATCTTCTTTTGCTGATGTCTCAAAGTAAGGTATGTTCCCTTTTGATGCACACCAGTCCTTTGCTTTCTTCTCGGAAACCTGAAAAGCTAAAAATTAGTGTAATGAATCATTGAATAAATTAGTTGGCCAGCACAGTAACTGTGTCTCCTTACCACACGACTATTCCCACCATCAATATCAATCTTGTTACCAAGCAATATAAACGGAAAAGTCTTGGGATCAGGAGGGTTCGCCTAGAAGACATTCAAGACATTCAGAAGGAAAGCAACTGTAAGCAATTGAAACAAAACAGCATTTCTAAGAAACAACATTCAGATTACAGAATTCTAAGTAAACCGGCTCCATTCAATGCCATAAGTGAATCACATATTGACACTTTATTTAGCTACTAATACTTTGAGGTAAAGAAGGATCATTAACAACATAAAGGACATAGAAATCAGCACAGTAACTAATAAGAAAGGACTGACTACTGCTAATTCCAAAAAGGTCCTAGAGGAATAGTGCCTCAAACCTTTTACCTTTCCTTCTTCCCTATTTATTTATTTTTTTGGGTAGAAATCTCATGTATTGAGCAAATATATGGTACGACTCTAACACAGAGCCACAGAGGTAGAAAGAAAACTGTTAAAGATATCCATATAATTACAATAACAGGAAAGGTAGCCTTGAGTTGTCCAATATCAAAACATCATAAAAGCTCTGGCATATTGCATCGAAGCTCAGCACTCTTAAATGTTGGATCAGCGATGTAGGAACCTACGTAATGAGGGCCTCGTCCAGTTTAAAGAAAAAAAATGTTGAATCAGCTGCATCTTTTTCCAGTGAACAGCAATTCAAATCAGAACTACACAACTTTCTTAGTTTCTGCTAGTTATAATTTAACTATAGACTTGAGCATCAGCAAATGACCCAAAAGTGCATGACTTATCTTACTGATATTTGAAAACTCTATACACACATATCTCTCCGAATTCTACAAATATTATAACTGGAGCAAGAAATAAATGATAGAAGTCAGATAAGCATCTTTTTCTCCTTACATGGTAAGACTCTACTAGCACACCATGGCAAAATTTTTAGAAGAACATATCTCTAGAGAGGTTGTAATATATTGCTCGTGTACTTGAGTAGAAAAATACTATTGCAAATCTCTAAATAATCCAGCAAGGGAAATGATATATATGAGAGAGGTGTTGAGCAAATACAAAAAAAAAAATCTAAGATTGTTTTAACTGTCATTTGTAAACTATATTATCTATACTTCCTTCTATTTACCCTCTCTGTTGTCTCCCTCCCCTCTCCCTCTCTCTTTCTTTAGAGATAAAAAATACACTAATGAAGAAGCAGCAAGTACTAATTAGAAAACTTCCTACGTTATTTCTCAGCAAAAGCAATAGACAATTTCTGTTTAACTCACTCTAAACTAAATGACTGTTTTTTCCTTCCCCCATATTAATATCAGTCTGCAAAACCCCTAGAACCAAAAAATGGTTCTACTTGAGGAACACTCTGAGATAAACTAATAGAGCATGATATTAATAAAACAAAAAACAAAAAAAGTCACCATGCAGTACAAGCAAAAGTGATACACAGCTGACATTTTCTTTTCTACACACTCTCAAGCTCCTTAGTCAAGTACGTGTAATTTTCTCCACAAGTATATAATTGAAAAAGACAATAAGCATTAACATGAAGACCAACCAGTTGTTACTCTACATTGGCTGCTATATTACCAGGTAAGTAAATCAGGAGCACACAGTGACACTGTATCCACTTTTTTAACAGGACATAATGTTTCAAATGGATTTTCTTTTTCTTTTCTCTTTGCTTGAATATCATCTCAAAGTTCAAACTAATAACAATCCTAAATGAAAGTTTGACAGCATAAAAGAATATTTAGGTACACAAAACTTGAAGAGTCAAGAACGGCATGAAGCAAAACCTGCTTGAGAAACTCCTCGTGCCAATTCTCAAGGGTATCAAAGGACTTCATTACATTAACATCAAAAACTAGAACACAGCAATCCGCCCCTCTATAGAACGCAACTCCAAGACTTTGAAACCTTTCCTGCCCAGCCGTGTCCCATATCAACCGATTCACAAAGAAACGCACAAGTTAACCGCTACACTTACCAAAACTGAACTAAACACAACACTGAAAAAAAAAAAAAAAAAACCGGACTAGAAAACCCACTTGTAGCGTAACGAGCCGGTCATCAATCTGGAGTTCTTTGGTGACAAAATCTGCACCTATTGTAGCTTTATACTGCTGACTGAACTTCTTATGCACATATCTAAGTAAATCCATTAAGGAACCATAAAAACCTCACATGGAGCCCCAATTGGTGCAAAATCAACCCAAATCTAAACTGAATTCATCCAAAATGAACGGAGACTATAAATTATTCGAAAATAAATATACTGTACAGAAATTAATCCTACCAAAAATAATATAAAAAGAACAAGCGAGAATAATATGACAGATCCTGAAGGATACTGGTTCATCAACGAGGTCTTGCCGACCCTAACAGAAACGAAAACGCAAAAATCTCATAAACATTGCAAGCACAGAGAGAATTAGAAACCCTAAAAGAGGGAGGAGGAGGCGCGTACCCACTGTCGCCGAGAACGATGACCTTAAGCAACGTCCGTCTGCGCAACGCCATGGCGAGTCTCGTTAGAGCTTCTACTGCGGGCTGGTGTGAAGTTTCTTCTTCTTGTAGGTGTTTCTGGAATCGAAGAGAGAATGCAAAAGAGAAAAGGGGCGCCAATTTCGATCGGTGGGGGTGATTTCTTATTATTTATTAGGTATTTATTATTGAGATTTTGTTTCATGATCGAAATTTATTATTGAGATTTTGGAGTTACGCTGGTGTTGGTGCGTGGGAGTGTGAAGCATATACAAGGGAGGGGAGCGGGGGCTACGTGACATGTGATTGAATTGGTTTGGGGTCCACGTATCCGGTTGCTGCTATCCCACCGAAAGCAACAAGAAATTTCTATTTTGAGGAGGGGTAGGTTTTTATTTTTTATTTTTTAATCAAGTTAAATATTCTGACGGGTTTCGAAAGAAAATATCAATATTGCAAATGCGAAAACACCAAAGTGAAAATACATATATTAAAGGAAGCCGAGTTATAAAGTGAAAATACATATTATTTGAAAATTGAATAATTGTATATGAATATTATATCAAAAGATAATTAATTTTTGTGTATTTGACAGTTAAAAAAATAAGTTACTAAATTGAAAAGAAAAATGAAATTTGGAATTCATTAAATACATAGAGCAATAACTGAAATAAGTTCATCAATTATAAAGTAATTTTACATAATAGAATGATAAAAGATAAATTATTCATTATGGTGAGTTGATTAAATATGAACAAAGTATATGGCAAGAGTTGATTAAGGTAAGAGAAATAAATTGGATAAATTAAACTTAGTAACAACGAATGATGTTTATAGTTTAATAGGAAAGGAATAGGGGGCAAACCTCTAAATTAGAAAGTTTTTACATCTAATTATATTAAGGATTAAATTCAGTTTACCCTCTAAATCTTTAGTGTCAAAATCAGTTCAGTCTTGCAACTTTTTTTTTTAATAAGTTCACCCCTTCAACTTTCGTAATTCACGTCAGTCGGGTCCAATTTTTGAATTCCCCTTGAAATATGACGTCACCAAAGCTGTTGGAACTGATAAAAAAACTAACAAGGTTTTGTGTAAGGCACTTGTGGACCAATTTTAATAAAAAGTTCCCTAACAAGGTGATAAAAGACTAGCTGTGGGCAATTACAAAGTCCACAACCATGATTTATTACGACAAAGAGATGATTATGATGAAACAAATTGATCCTAAAGCTAAATTATTGGTCCCCTTGTTAGTTCCAATGACTTTGATGACGTCACATTTCGAAGGGAATTCAAAAATTTGACTGACTGATGTGTTTACGAAAGTTAAAAGGGCGAACTGATTTTAAAAAAAAGTTACAGGATTGAACTGATTTTAGCACCAAAGATTTAGAGGGTAAACTGAATTTTTTTTCTTATATCAAACTCCTTGATAAGTAAAGCTTAATACACAAGTTCAAAAAAATTACAGGGGTGCCATAACACCCCTTGGCCTCAATATAGCTTCACCTCTGACCAAAGCGCAAGTGAAAATATCTATTTTTTAGACGAACTTACTACGTTTTAGTACACGAGGTCATACTAAGCGAAAATATGTTTTTTCAGCACGAACCTATGTTTTGAGTTCCTCGAGATCACAATGTAAAATATTAGAATTGAGAACAATCCTACAAGATATAGTTAATCATTGTCCAATGCCACATTTGGAGACATGTTAAAAAACATTGATATGCTAAGTTAACGAAGCTTCAATGATTAATGTAAGAATCAGGAAGAGACTTACGATTTATGTAAGAATCAAGGGGAGGTGTAGACTTCAGGGGAAGTCTGACACATACAAGCGTTTTCTTAATATCCAAGTGAATCACATGAGTTCCGAAGGAAACGTGACAAATTTATTTTCTTAGTCTTTGCCTAAATCTACCTTTGAAACGCATTGGAATGCGATGATTATCAAGTCTTTAATTAAAGTACTTATACGGGGGAGTAAGGTTAAAGTTTCCAAAGTTTTTTTGTTTTTAATAGGAAAATGAAAATAACTAGATTGAGGTGTCTCTAGTGCACCCAATATTAACAATGTGAAAGGCAAGAGCAGACGAAGCTTTTGGTGGAACACATGTTTGAAACACATATTTGAAACACACAAACTCAAACAAACTACTCAAGGTCTTGATATCTTGAACCATCTTGAACAGCTTCCATGGAGGGTCTGAAGTGTCATTCACAACATTAATCACCAATTTTGAGTCACCTTCTACATCTGTCTTGGTAAAGCCACGACTCTTAGCACAAATGAGGCTTTTGCGTAGAGCCATGCATAGCTTCAGCAACAATAACAATGGTAGTACCGGAGTTGATTGAAGGAGGCTGCAGTAAGAGGTTTACCATTATTTGTTCTTAGTATGAAACCTCATGCTGTAAAATTACTCAAAAACCGTCAAATTTGATTTAGATTCTTCCATGAGATGGTGAAACCCATCTATTATTCATATAATTCCCCAAGGCATAGGAGATTCGCTTTTGTCAGTAAAAAGGTTGCATTCCATAGTTGTGGTTCTGATATCAGAGGTTTTACCCGTAAAGTTTTCAAAGATATAGTTGGTGCGTTGTATTCTTTTTGTCCTTTAATAATTAAAGTTTATATTTTCTTCCACTATGTTTTTGTTACTTGAAAATGATTTTAACGAGATAACACCATGTGTGTGTATTAGCATGGTAGTTAGACGCGCGGCTATACACATTGTACTAAGTTTTACTATGCTTTATGTGGTTGAGTTTATCTGTACGTGCATTAGCAATTGTTATCGTCATTGATTTACGGGTTCCTATGGTCTCTATTTTTGACTCTATTGCCTTGATGTTTTATAGAGCACAGATATGGCATGGAGGCCATCTACTTTGATGAAGCTGTAAGGAACTCATGACAACACCAACAGAAAACAAAAGCATTCTATGTATGGCTATTATCTAGCTTCTGAAAATCAATTACTTTTTATGTTTTATTACGTCAAATATTGTAGTTTAAAAACTTCCTTTGTTTGAACATCTCAATCTGTGTCCTTGCTGATTCTACCCTTGCACCGTTGATTCCTTATGTTCTTTGGAAGAGTGTCACTAACTAGCTGACTACTGTGGTTTGATACTTGTTGAATACACTTGAAAGTCTTAGCTCAAACGGACTATGGGCATTGAATTTTCTCCTAACGATTAACCTTTGGTGTAAGGTTTTGATATAGAGCAGTTGAAAACAACAAATCAAAGGATGCGGAATCAAAACCAACAAATGTTGTGAACAAGGAATCAACTAAGATGCAGAGTCATATTTCAAATTTTTTTGTAAAATATAAACTATTTGTAGAGTAGTGCTACATGCACCAAAAAGTTATACAAAAAACTAAAACCAAATGATGTGACGTCTTACGTGACATATACCACTTCTTCTCTTTCAATTGAACCATTTTAGCATATTTGATTATTCTAATTATCAAATTACCTTAAAATGTAATAATGATATAATAAATAGTTTCCTTGTCTGAGTAAAAGACTTTATGAGATTAATCTAGCGTGATCATCATAATAAATAGTTTCATTGTCTTGGTATCAAAACTTTACAAACATCTTTGTAATCCAGACACAATCTTCATGTAATACAGACATCCAAGCATTATTCAACCGTGATAGAGGCATATAGATAATTGATTCATTAGGATATCTAATATCTTACTCTGGGAAACGATGGATGTCGGCTTGTTACAGAACTTACCTTGTGACAATATCTGGGTACCCTACGGCAATGACAAGAATGCCACAAGATGCATTCGATCCGTTTCTGTTTTTCAGTTTAATTTCTGGTATGCATGCACGATTAAAGTTGGGGGTTTGTTTGTGGATGGAAAAATACTTAAAGAAAAGCCAATCAACAACCCAATGGGAGAGCAATCCATTCAAGTGACAGAATGATAGATACAAACTCAGATGGGATAGTCATGGCCTTGGTGGCGTTGGAATTGAATGTTAGGTTTTGTTAGGATGTAAATAGATCTTAGAGAAAATCAATCACTTTCCTAATAAACAAGATATCAAAATGAATTTTGTAATTTTAATTTCTGATTTGATCAAAACAGTTTAACAACAATACTTGATGGAAAATATTAGGTTTAAAATTTGGTATAAGATTTTTGTATAACTTTTTGGTGTCTTTAGCATATTTATATATATATATATATATATTGAGATTTGAAATCTATCTTAAGTACACTTTTGATAACATGTAACATAATTGTGTAATGTTGTTCGTGTTGGAATTTAGATACACTAACCGTTACGACTTTTCAACTATGCACACGTAGAACATGTTGAAAAGTCCAAGTTTCCATGAGGGATCCGCATGTTTTGACCACGGTCCCTAGCAAAGGGTAAAGTGGTATTTAAGCGTACCAAGAGTAAAAAGGCGCGGGGCGTGCTGCCGCGCAGACGCGGAGTGAGGGTACGCTGGCGTTGGACTCCCTCTCTCGCTTCTTCGCGAAGTCCCCTACACAAGGCCAACTCACCTCGCCTTCATGTTTTAGGGACTCCACTCCTACGCGAGGCCATCTCGCCTCACGTTCATGTTTTAGGGCCTCCCCTCCTACGCAGGGCCACCTAGCCTCGTGTCCATGCTTTAGGACTCCACTTCCATGCGAAGTCATTTTGCAAGCGAACTCTACTATCTTGTAAAGTATTAATTTGAGTGTAAGCAACGTTGACTCATCAACATATATAAAGGCCCAACATCAAGCGAAACGTTCATGTGGGAACGAGGCTCCCACTTTGGCTTCCTTGACTTCTAACTGGCACTCCTTGAGTGTGAGCTAGACTAGAGTCGAGGAACATCAATGTAATCTAGCTCGTCATGCCACCACACCTCAGCAGACATCCATGGTTCAGTTAGGACGATAGAAAGTGGGTCACATTGACAAGACCCACCCCGAATTTCATCCTGAAACCCAAGGTAAATCCTGCGGGGTCCACCTTCAAGGAAAATTTACCGAAAAATCGGCAAAACCTTCCTTGAAAATGGACAACCCTTACCTGAAAAATCCAACTTAACACTTCTATAACCAAACCAAACAACCTCAACACCTGGAGCCTTCCTGCTCCCCAAGATCAACACATCTCCCAATAACAATTACTCAACTCTAATAATCCCACAACTAAGAATAAGGACTATTAATAATTTACCATTGAACATTCAGAGCATATCTAAAATTGAACGAAAAACAACGAATAAAGAATATGCGGAAGCAGCCTCTGACTATGTCTCGACTCCATGTACGCTCGACCTCACTTAGACTGAGCCTGCAATCTGGGCATTTAAAACCAAAGGGCCCAGGGGAAAGTAATTTAAAAAAAAAAACGTTAGAGTGAGTGGACGAAAATAAACATAAGATAAGAAACCAAAATTTAAATACTTTCCCACTTTCCAATATGCCATAAATTCGTGGCATGTAAATGTTAACAAAAAATCTTTCATTAAGAAGATCCCAAGAAGACGGACTAGCCCCGCTAGTCAAATTAATGACAAAGAGAAATAATAACCTTCATAGAAGAAGGTACCAAAACAAGGGACTAGCCCCGCTAGTCAAATCAACAACGATAAATAAGAAACAGCTATAGCCATACAAGTGAGCCTCCCAGACTCGGTTGCCTCCCAAGCAATAATACTCCCATACTCCCTACACCTTCAGGTTATGATACCAGAGAGGAGTAGGGCTTGCGTGATGTCGTCGACTACATCACATCACCCGAAGGCGGAAAGGGCTTGAGTAACCCCACTTAAAACGTGGAAGCTACATCGCCTCGAAAGGCGGAACAACATGTTAGCATGAATAATAACGATCCAACAAGTATGACATAAATAAAGAAATATAAATCCATGTGAGTTTCCCCGAAACTCACAACTTAAGCATAAGTACGATTCTCAACCGTACTCAAAGAATTCAAAGAGTAAAGAAAATAATTAAATTCGATGACGTGTCCCACACCTTAAAATGCTCAATGAAATAATTAATTTAATTAATTTTCACCTTTCGAAAAAAAACCAGGCAATATGCAAATCTGGATATAATCTCAAATCCGGAAATTATAAAGAAAATCTAAACTCAAATCTCAAATTATCAGTCCGAGCTCAAATCCATAAATTATGACCAACATTTAATCCATGCATCAATCTCAAATAATTTCCAAGATCATTTCATATAACGAAGTTATAATATATGCTCGGAAAATAAAATACTAAATTATAAAATCTTGCATGCATAATAATTAAAAACTAAAATGTCCACTCACAGATTTAGGCCTAAGCCTGACGAATTCCGAATCACTACTCAAGCGAGGTTCCCTCGAACCCTGGCACAAATATAAAATTAATTTCCCAACTCAAACTCCAATATTAAAACAAAATAGGCAAAATTAACCGAGAGCCACAACTACGTTCATCATTGCCTAACTTCGATAATCTTACGTCGAAACGATCCGAACTTAAATATCATACTCAGCATCCGTAAATACAACCTCCCCAAAAATACGACTTAAATCCTACGGCCGGATTCTACATTAATTAACCGCCAAAAATACCACACTTCGGAAATTCATAAACCTATCCAAAACTCATCCAAAAATTCCATAACTCACTTCAATAAACTCCCCTTAATATTCCAAATTTAACAACATTAAAATCTCCCAACCAGCAGCGGCTCCGCCGGAGGCGGCGGCCGGCAGCCATTTTCCGGCGACCTCCAATTCCTATGAAATTTTAACAGCATCTTCCTCTCATCATGCTCTACAACTTTCCTAACTAGCACAAACCCAAAATCCAAGCCTAACTAGGTCAAACGAGCAAAAACAACCAAAAATCCCTAAAACTTCCAATTATACAAACTACCCTAACGAGCTCGAAATAGACCGATTCCTTTTGAGGGAATACTCACCTTGATGAGGGCTACAAGTTGAGCCAAAAATCACGGCCTATGGTGGCCGGAGGACGGAGCTCCGGCGAAAAGACTTCCAGCGGTTCTGGCGGCTTTTCTCCTCTTCCGGCGGGTTAGAGGCTCGGGGGCTAGGCCGGGGAGGGAGAGGAGGAGATGGGGGTCCGAACTGGGGTGGAGAGGCGGCCAGTGGCTGGCCGGACGGCGGCAGCTGGCGGCTGGGGTTTCAACCGAGAGAGAGAGAGCTCGGGGAGCTCGGGGAAAGGAAGAAGAAAAAGAAAGAAAAGAAAGAGAAGGGATTTGGGCTGGGGCTGCTCCCCACCCGGTCCAATAGTTATACCCAACAACAATAAGCCTACTTCAAAATTACCCATTTTTACTACCTCCAAACTTTACCAATAAATTCATAACTTTACCATGCTAACTCCGAATTTAACGCATAACATGTCTACGAACTCGTAACGACGTTCTCTACAACTTTCATGAAGAAAGTTTTCCCAAATTCCAAACGTAATAAAAAGTCAACTCTAGGGTCCTTAAGTGATAAACGGTTACTTAACACGGTAAAAATCCGAAGTAATACCAACAGTAAATAATCGTAAAATAACTTAAGAACCGGGATGTGTCAATTCTCCCCTCCTTATAAAAATTTCGTCCTCGAAATTTCAAATTATGCAAAAGAGGGTAGAGATTACTGCCTTTCTCCTCAGACTCTAATAAGCACTAAGCTAAATCATCCCATCAATGCTCTTCAAACTTTTTTCTATCACAAATTATATCTTTTCACTTGTGGAAACAATTAATCAAATTCTTTTCCAATTATATAGACACGTCAAAATTTATCTGCCAAACCCGAGGCGTGAGCATATGCTTTAACAAATCTTAAACTTAAGATCAACTGAAATACTCTACCAACACTCCACATGGCACCACTCACATAACACATTGCTCCTCGACTTACCTTCCTCTAAATGAATGACTTGCCTGATTGTAATTACTTATGACACACAACCCCAAATCACATGGATGACTTTGACTTTCGTCAAGTCAAAATGGTCAATAACTTTCATAATTTACCAAACTATCTTACTTTCGTTACAAACTAATCAAAACAAAACTCGATCTTTTTGCATCAAAATTGAACTTTCACCACCTATATGATTGGTCACAATCGTTAAGCTGATCAGCGAATATCTCCTTTATTGCCAAATTACGCTAATGCGATCTTATAATACCAAACCCTTATTCTGAATATCTCTTGCAACTCAAATTGTATCCATACATCAATGACCTCCCAGGTCCTACCCAGATCAAGTGGTCTCACCACAATTCGATCATGTATGAATACGCATCACAAGAAAGTCATTTACATGCTTGATACAATTTACCATTTATGCCAACTGACTAACAAGCCTTGACTCAAAATATTTCCTGAGTCACCAAGGATCTTTTTCCTTTAAAGATAAACAACCAACCAATCATATTATTATTTCCGATAATTCGCCCCGCGAATTAATCATTACTAACCTATAACAACCGTTGGAATCTCATCCTTAAATAATAAATTCAACAGTCGCCACCAACGACTACTTACAAGCACAAGAAAAATATCACTCTCAAAATCGATCAACATATCTCAAACTGGCACCTCCAAAAATGAGGAAAATACGATGATTAGGCATATGACGATACCTTAGCAGTTACGAGTATCTCCTCGTACGAACCGAGTTCATTCAAACTTACATGCAAACTAGTCTTTAGGATACAATAACTTCCACAAACAAGAAGAGATAAGTTGCTCATTGCTTACTGCAACAATTCAGGTTGCTTTTACTACAACACGCGTCTGCAATCATCACCATCATCTTATTAATACCAGTTGATCAAATGGAAGATAATCGAAATAGTGAATTTCACGCTAGTCAACGAAATCCGAGGATCACAATTGGAATTTCACTATTTGATGACTTGCTTCTCGCGTTTTATCATGCATAATAGCGACTAAGTATCAACTCAAGTTGAGGAACAAGAATTTTCAAATAACGGCCCTGCCATTACGCAAAACATTAAGAAAAAACCGTTGCTGGGATATACTTCTTCTGCAGAATTATGCGTTGCTAAAGACGCAAAGAATCATGAAAACCAACTCGCATTTCCTGATTAAAACTTTGCCCATGAATTTCTTGTTATCGTTAATGAACGTCGAAGTTCCATCTACAAATCGTACCAACTAATAGCTACCAAAGCACGGAAATTCCCGCATCAACTCTAACGTCAATTCACCTTAATTACTCACGTGATAACCACACTAACAAATAAAATACAAACTCTGAGTTGACCGAATTGAGTGTCAGCATAGCTGATGTTGGCAATCTATCATTCAACACTAGATAGTCCTCTCTTGCTGCCTCCAAATGATGCAAAGTGATTTTCTTTCTTCTATTTGGCTGCTAGATCTGACTAGCTTGATCACGCAGGTCCATAACATCCAAGGAAGCTAAGAGCACCAAAACTGGAGTCCTACGCTCAGGTCGCTAAAACGACTAGATGCCAAGATAATTACTCTTCGTAGAATACCGAATTTTACGAATGCGTACAAAAGTCTGTAACACCTTTCTCGATAAGATATGATGATCAGCAATCATGAGTCGAACTGCACCCAGCAAGGCCCGACTATTCAACTCATGTAGAAAATTTACTTAGAACACCCCAGGACATCGACGATACTCATCGATTGCCACACTGCTCCAGTAATTACCTCAAAGAATCTAGGGTCTAAAAAGACAATCTAACATTAAGTCACACTCTTCACATAAGAGAGATACCCCGAATCTCCTCGATTCATGTGCTACTCCTCGAGCAACGCAAAATTGACGGCCGCATGCTCCATCTCAAGATTGCGCGTCAACCGCATTATCTTCTGCGTAACGCTCAAGTGGAAGCATAGAATTGCTCGAATCCGATAAAACTTCGACAACCACTTATAGTCTCGATCTATCAATTTCACTACTTCAATACTCCAAACAGAAGCTACATTCGTGGGATATACTACCTTAAGATCAACATCTCACTCATCCTCTTAGGAATTATCCACATCAGCTAACAACAGTAGCTAAAGCGAAAAATAATTATTTCAAGATCAATAACTCTAATTACACCGCTTAAACTATCCTTGTGTATCATCATACACATTACCAATCCAAATTTATCCTGACACTCTTCTCCTAACAATCACTCGACTCGATACCACGATTTCCTAACCAACCACACTTCGAATTTACAACTTCAACCTTGCTTACACCAATAACTAAGGATATCAAAGATCGAGATTACTTTTAGACGATAAAGATTCGTCAGTAATCTCCTGCCATAACCAAAAGACGTAAGGGCTGGAATGAGTCGTTTCCAAACACTATTTTGTCCAAGACTAACTTATATCAATCAACCCAAAACAATATCGCTTAAAATAAATATGGCCACCCATCTACGCTTCTTCGATAAATTTATACAACTTTGGTCTCCATATTCTGAATTGTTCCATAACTCTTTTTACCTATTGACAGAACTAACACCTATACACAAAAGTTACACTTTCCTCTTCTTCCCTTCATTCCCCACGCTCAGTCATTTGACCACAAATATATTGCTTAAAACGAGATAAATTCAACATTTGTTACTGAAAAATCAAAGTGACCACTACTATCTCACCTCTGCTGCACCACTATATACCAACGCCATTTACACTTGCAATTCTTTCAAAACACTCAACATAGACAGGGGAGCAAATCCCAAATTCATAGATACCGGACATAAATCGACCAACAACAATTTCAAAAATCACTATTCAATGCATAAACCAAACTTTAACAGCCCCATAAAATACATCAAGTACTCTCCACAATTTATTCGCTCAAGCAATGGCTTTCCACATTTTATCTCAAAGCAAGACCACTTAACTCCCTATAATAGCTCTTATCCCAATACCAATCTTATCTAGAAATTTCTCAATCATTAATACCCACATAAGAGCTCAACGTACATCTTAATGATGGTCCAGCAACTCATTAAATAAAAGCAAAGGAACATCATAAATACATGTCACTTCCCGACTCATAATTGATCTTAGAATCTCTCAACCACAATAAAGCATACAGGAAAAATGCACATCACTTACGCTTCCATCACTCGGAAAATAACCAAGTTACTCCTGGAGGTCGGCGTACTGAGACATAGTCTTGAGGATGTAGACATTTATGGCACAATACTGTCTATAAATAAGATAAGAACAACTACCTCACATACTTAATAAACACCTAGCATCTTATGCATATAATGCTAATGGATCCGCCGCAGTCGGACCATCACTCTATAGACACTAAGTATTACCAAATATATGAGGTAGTGATAGGAATCGGATAACCTAATGCTCTGATACCAACTGACAGGACCCACCCTGAATTTCACCCTGAAACCCAAGGTAAATCTTGCGGGGTCCTCCTTCAAGGAAAATTTACCGAAAAATCGGCAAAACCTTCCTTGAAAATGGACAACCCTTACCTGAAAAATCCAACTTAACACTTCTATAACCAAACCAAACAGCCTCAACACCTGGAGCCTTCCTGCTCCCCAAGATCAACACATCTCCCAATAACAATTACTCAACTCTAATAATCCCACAACCAAGAATAAGGACTATTAATAATTTACCATTGAACATTCAGAACATATCTAAAATTGAACGAAAAACAACGAATAAAGAATATGCGGAAGCAGCCTCTGACTAAGTCTCGACTCCATGTACGCTCGACCTCACTTAGACTGAGCCTGCAATCTGGGCATTTAAAACCAAAGGGCCCAAGGGAAAGTAATTTAAAAAAAAAATGTTAGAGTGAGTGGACGAAAATAAACATAAGATAAGAAACCAAAATTTAAATACTTTCCCACTTTCCAATATGCCATAAATTCGTGGCATGTAAATGTTAACAAAAAATCTTTCATTAAGAAGATCCCAAGAAGACGGACTAGCCCCGCTAGTCAAATTAATGACAAAGAGAAATAATAACCTTCATAGAAGAAGGTACCAAAACAAGGGACTAGCCCCGCTAGTCAAATCAACAACGATAAATAAGAAACAGCTATAGCCATACAAGTGAGCCTCCCAGACTCGGTTGCCTCCCAGGCAATAATACTCTCATACTCCCTACACCTTCAGGTTATGATACCAGAGAGGAGTAGGGCTTGCGTGATGTCCTCGACTACATCACATCACCCGAAGGCGGAAAAGGCTTGAGTAACCCCACTTAAAACGTGGAAGCTACATCGCCTCGAAAGGCGGAACAACATGCTAGCATGAATAATAACGATCCAACAAGTATGGCATAAATAAAGAAATATAAATCCATGTGAGTTTCCTCGAAACTCACAACTTAAGCATAAGTACGATTCCCAACCGTACTCAAAGAATTCAAAGAGTAAAGAAAATAATTAAATTCGATGACGTGTCCCACACGTTAAAATGCTCAATGAAATAATTAATTTAAATAATTTTCACCTTTCGAAAAAAAACCAGGCAATATGCAAATCTGGATATAATCTCAAATCCGGAAATTATAAAGAAAATCTAAACTCAAATCTCAAATTATCAGTCCGAGCTCAAATCCATAAATTATGACCAACATTTAATCCATGCATCAATCTCAAATAATTTCCAAGATCATTTCATATAACGAAGTTATAATATATGCTCGGAAAATAAAATACTAAATTATAAAATCTTGCATGCATAATAATTAAAAACTAAAATGTCCACTCACAGATTTAGGCCTAAGCCTGACGAATTCCGAATCACTACTCAAGCGAGGTTCCCTCGAACCCTGGCACAAATATAAAATTAATTTCCCAACTCAAACTCCAATATTAAAACAAAATAGGCAAAATTAACCGAGAGCCACAACTAAGCTCATCATTGCCTAACTTCGATAATCTTACGTCGAAACGATCCGAACTTAAATATCATACTCAGCAGCCGTAAATACAACCTCCCCAAAAATACGACTTAAATCCTACGGCCGGATTCTACATTAATTAACCGCCAAAAATACCACACTTCGGAAATTCATAAACCTATCCAAAACTCATCCAAAAATTCCATAACTCACTTCAATAAACTCCCCTTAATATTCCAAATTTAACAACATTAAAATCTCCCAACCAGCAGCGGCTCCGCCGGAGGCGGCGGCCGGCAGCCATTTTCCGGCGACCTCCAATTCCTATGAAATTTTAACAGCATCTTCCTCTCATCATGCTCTACAACTTTCCTAACTAGCACAAACCCAAAATCCAAGCCTAACTAGGTCAAACGAGCAAAAACAACCAAAAATCCCTAAAACTTCCAATTATACAAACTACCCTAACGAGCTCGAAATAGACCGATTCCTTTTGAGGGAATACTCACCTTGATGAGGGCTACAAGTTGAGCCAAAAATCACGGCCTATGGTGGCCGGAGGACGGAGCTCCGGCGAAAAGACTTCCGGCGGTTCCGGCGGCTTTTCTCCTCTTCCGGCGGGTTAGAGGCTCGGGGGCTAGGCCGGGGAGGGAGAGGAGGAGATGGGGGTCCGAACTGGGGTGGAGAGGCGGCCGGTGGCTGGCCGGACGGCGGCAGCTGGCGGCTGGGGTTTCAACCGAGAGAGAGAGAGCTCGGGGAGCTCGGGGAAAGGAAGAAGAAAAAGAAAGAAAAGAAAGAGAAGGGATTTGGGCTGGGGCTGCTCCCCACCCGGTCCAATAGTTATACCAACAACAATAAGCCCACTTCAAAATTACCCATTTTTACTACCTTCAAACTTTACCAATAAATTCATAACTTTATCATGCTAACTCCGAATTTAACGCGTAGCATGTCTACGAATTCGTAACGACGTTCTCTACAACTTTCATGAAGAAAATTTTCCCAAATTCCAAACGTAATAAAAAGTCAACTCTAGGGTCCTTAAGTGATAAACGGTTACTTAACACGGTAAAAATCCGAAGTAATACCAACGGTAAATAACAGTAAAATAACTTAAGAACCGGGATGTGTCACACATTCACAAACGATAAACATGTATATACACATATCTTTTATCAAGATCAAATCTTACCTAATGCGTGATACGTATATCACGATTTTGTGGCTAGTCCCTTCATGAACAGGGACGAGGGATTGCATGATTAGAGTAGAGAGAAGCAAGGCCTTGAGACACGTAGCCAAACCTGACAGTCCTATGCTTAAGACAGATCAAGCGTCAGAGAAGAAGCATGGCTAAACCATAAAGTAGGTTCATGGACATGTCTTAAGGACAAGGCCCGTTCTCTAAGTAAGGAAAGGGAACCACCTCCTTAAAACTCTATAAAAAGGGGAGCACCCCTTCATTCAAGGGGACATTTACTCTCTCTAGAGAAACACCAGAGTCAAAGCGTTGATCAATACCTTTGATCAACTTTGTTTTGACATTATCATCGGAGGTTAATATGCAGGCACCAGCCAGAGTCAAAGCGTCTACCTAATCATCGTGATAGGTTCCCAGCCGTTCAACTTCTTCGACCTCGCAGCCCTCACCACCCAGCAGAGCAGGTGAATCCCAAAACTCAGAGATGTAGTTCCACACTTAAGCGTCAACTCTATTAAGTTCCACATTGAGTTTCAACGAACTCCTCTTTCACATGTTAACGACGAAATTTCGCATCAACAAATGTATAACACACTAATGTAGTGTACCTAATTGTGATACATTGCGCGGGCAATCTTGCTAGTTTGAAAGCAAAGCACCATTTGGGTTTGTGATTTAGGCCCCGTTTGGTATAGTTTTTCAAAAATCAGCTTTTATCTCGACTTTTAGATCTAATAATGTTTGGTAAACTAAACAAAAACAAGTTTTTCTAAAAATTACATGTCGCTGACAACAACTTTTAGAAGCAACCTCAAGATATTGATATATTTTGATATATATTGTATTGACATCACTTTTAAAACTAATATTTACCAAACACAAAACTATTTCAAGTCACAACTGATTATTTTCGAAATACAGCAGCAATAGTTTTCTTTTTAAAGTCAGAGTAATACCAAACTAGCCCTTAGTCAAGTTTCAGATTCGGATATTGAGTTCCAAGGTATAATGAAAAGGGCCAAAACCTGAATTATTATTATTATTATTATTATTATTATTATTATTATTATTATTATTATTATTATTATTATTCACAAAGGATAATAATCACACAAACCCCTCTAATACAATCAAGATCCTGGAAGTCTAAGAAAAAAAGGCACAAATGTAGATGCATGATACCTGAACCTTTTTTTTCGATGAGACCAAAACCTGAACCTTGATGCTCGGGATTTATCAAACAAACACAAGTTTGAAATTACTCCGGAACTAAAAATTAGGATGGTGTTATTAACACACCCTATCTTTGATGAAAGTCAATCATAACACAAATTCAAGTGACAAGTTTGTAAATAAAATTGAAATATGTAGATAGAAAAATAGATAAGGTGTGTTAATAACAGAAAAAGATGTGTTATTAGCATCACCCAAAAATATACCGAAGAAACCTAAAGAACTAAAAATTACTTTTCCAAATTCAACCTTAGTAAAAAGGAAAAGTACAAGTTATTACAAACATGAAATCCAAGCGTGATACATATGGACGAACAAACAAACAAGTGAATGCCACCCAGTTCTATAAATTGTCATGAAAGTTTGAAAAGCTCAGAGTGGAGAGGGTGTTACCCCTTGGTTGTTTTGCTGCCATTATTTCTCAGGACTGAAGAAGAATAGCTATATACATAACTTATTCTACAGAAATCTGTACTCGATCAAATTGCAGATGAAGGGCCCACAGTTTGCGATAAGTTATTCATGCATGGTGCACATTCAGCAACATATGGTGAAACATGTCGATAAGCATCGGAGTCCATACTGTAGTGTGAATAACCAAAATACATATGGAATCAGAATCCACATGATTAATTGATTACTAAGAAAGCAGCAACATAGCTGTAACAACACTTGACAGTATTGATTTTGGGGAAAATTAGTGTATAATACACTAATTCACTCAAAAAAATTATTGAATTAAATTTGATAGGTTCAGATAATCATAAAGACGACAACAGGTAAAATATACTAATATATATATACATATAGAGGGAGGATCAGAAACGGACGTCCGCACGGTCCTTAAAGTGCGAACGTCCCTCCGTTCTCCACCCTCCCAAACTTCATTCTTATGTACTGAGTTTTATAGTCAGCCTGACTACAAGAATAAGAGAAAACATGCATTAAGACTATACAAACAACACCAGCATTTCTGATACAAGAACAACCATAGTCATTCAAAAGGTGACCTGAAACTTTTCTCAAATGTTTTCTTCCTTACATGTGCAATGTAGGCTATACAAGCATGTTGAGTTACTACTTGACATGCACTGAACTATTAACTGTGTTCCATAAAAGGATTCTAAGATGAGTTTCTCATTCTTATGAGGTTACAAAGAATGAGGATAAGTTTGTAAAGTCACAGAAAAATTTGACCTCATAACAGTGCTCGGAATTGTTGAGATATCTACCTGGAAGCCAGCTAATGCCAAATTCCCAAGATGACAGCAATTACGAAGAGGAGAAGCAGTGCACCATATCCCCCTGGCAAAATGGATGACCTGCAAAACCAAATTTTCTTTTAATAAACTAAGTATGCATTCTACAGATTTCCAACCTCCTAAAAAGCTTCAAAATTGACCTTGTTGCCCAAGGTCATACTATTTAAAAGATCTCCAGCTCAAAGAAAAAGAGGAAGGTAAAATATGAAAGGGCATTGCAAACTTCATAATCCAGTCTGACAAGAAAAAAAAAATGATAGCGTTTTCAAATTGCTACTCCAAGTCTCACAACCACAAAAAAAAAAAGACAATTTTATAAAGATGTAATGAGCAGCATACTCTAATTTATTTTGTTTTCATTTCTTTAGAATGAGCATTAAACCTCTCAAATGGTTTTAAGATACTTCACAAGCTCCATAGTCCATAATATATATGGAGTCCACAGAAGAGGAAAGAAACTCAACATCAGGACCACAAAATCTGCAAACAGAATCTTGAAATAAATATGAAACAGTAATTAGTAGTGTTAAAGATATTTTCTGGTTTTGAAGTATGTTGAAATTTACTTATTGGTCTTTCTGGTTTTTAATAGAAAAGCTGTAAGCTATAAAACTAGTGGGAGCACCTTCAATATATCCTGTCAACCAATTTTGACCCCAGTTGTTATCTCCTATTTCAATTCCTACACAGATACAGAACAGTTTCTCTGTCCACAAGTTGGAGATCACTGCATTACCTTTGTTTCTTCCTGGACTGGTGCATGTAAGCCATTACTGGAGGAAGGATGCCAAATAGAAAGCAGTTTGCATAAACCCCAGAGAAATCAAGAGCTCTGGCAAATGTGGAACGGAAGAAAGAAGCGATGAACACCGGACCACCAAGCACAATTGGCATTACAAACATATTAATGTTGGATCCCCATTCAGCTTGTGAGGCAGCTGCATTAGTGGTAAATGAAACTCTTCCTTCATTTCCAAGATTTGGCCTTCCAGAATAAACAGCAAATCCAACTCTTCCAAAACCACTGCTTCGAGAATCCGGTCTGATATTTCCTAGAATCAATTGGAAAGTATCAAGAAGCTGTTGTGGGAAGCTAACAGCATAACCTATCAAGCTAGTGGCCAAAGCAGAGAAGGCGAATCCTTGGAGTGCAGATAAAGCGGAGGGGTTGACAGAAAGAAGAAGGGAAATAGGGTCAGATGTGGAGGAGGGTGTGTTGGGAGCAGAAAGGCCCAAGACAATGAAATTCCAAGACAGAACCATGAGCAACGGAACCGCCCCACCAAAGAGAATGGCTTTGCGAGCTTCATAGAGACTGTTACCAGCAATCTTACAAATGAAAGGGGTGATGACATGGAAGCCCAGAGTGAGGACGGTAACAGGTATTGCGGGTAAGATTGAGGAAAGGCGCCAAGAGGCATTGCCGAATGAAGCACACAAGGTGGCTCGGGACACAGAGAAGCCAATGCCCACAAGCGCAGTTATAGAGAAAAGCATAATGCAGCATAGAAAACGATTCGCAGCATCGATTGCATCGAATGGAAAGAACATAATGAGTGAGCCGAAGAAGAGTGGAAAGAAAGCATTAGCCATTATGGGATTCAAGGAGGGAAACCACTGCGAAACAAGGGAACCAATCCCGGAAACGCATGCGACTAACAAGGCAAAGCTGAGGGAGGCATAGACCAGAGCAATGAAGGCACCGAAATGAGTTCCTAAGGCTCTTGTAGCAAGCCCGGTGAAGCTGACCTCTTGAAGGGCGTCTTCTTCCATGGCAGCAAAGGTGAGCTCGGCGACGAGGAGGATGGAGGAGATGACATAGAGCCAAGAGAGGAGAATGGCAAGGGTGGAGGGAAGTGGGCCGGATCGGATGGTTGCCGCGGGCAAACCCAGCATGCCAGGCCCAACGGCAGTCCCGATTATCAAGCTGACGGCACCGCAGAAGCTCTTCTTCTCCTGTGCAGCTGAAGCCCTGATAGGGGCAACCGCTGAAGGTGGTCTACGAATATCAAAAGCAAGACGACAGGGATTGCTTGGCAACTGCTGCTGCTGCTGAAGGGTCACCACTCCAGCGGGCGAAACATGAAGGCGGAGTTGGAGCAGCATGTTTCAAAATTCAAATTCGATTGCGAAATTCCTCTTTTTTTCTTTTCAGTAATTACGAAAGAGTAATCGACGTGGCTCCCCCGCGTCCTCGTCTTTCCGCCTTTCCGCACCTTCACTATCCAACTTCCGCTTCTTTTCTTCCTTCCTCAATTCCCCTATTTTTTCTTCTTCATCCTCTCTCTCTGGAGCTACTCATTTCAATGGCGATGTCGCTGGTGACTGTTTTGAGAATTCTATTTGGAGTTCTGGGCTCCCTGATGCTGCTCACTCTCGTTTACACCATCTTCTCTGACGGCCTTCCTTTCCGCTCCGACCTCCTTACTCCGTACTCTCTCACTCTCACTCACTTCAATTCAATTCCATACACTCAGCTCGTACTGTTTTTTAGCTACTATTCTGCCAACTGTTGCTATAATTATCAGTTTAGAAAATGTTAAGTTGTTTTGTTAAGATTTTCGGGGATAGTATACAAGGTTTGACACGAGGAAATGCTTGGAATTTTTTGTTTTTTGTTTTGTTTAAGGTGGATGGCTGCTACCTTGGTTGATTTCTGCATCAATGTTGTGCCTATAGCGGTATGATCCAGCAACTTCTTACTTTTCATTGATAACTTATGCACATTTCAACTCGGAATTGTATGTTGTTTTTCTCCTATGTTTTCGTTTGCAGTGTCATAAATGGATTTGTTTTTTAATCATATGCCGAAGGAATGACATTGATTTTTTATTTAGGGGCTTTATTCTGCGCAAAAATGATATTAAGTTCAAATTTCTGTTGAATTACTTCATACTTCATGTGTTATTTGCCAATTCTTTGCCTCTGATGAAGCTTTGACATGGAATTTTAAGTATCTGTTTATTTTATCAGGCTTGGGTTTTCTACAAGGAATCAAACTGGATTAGTGCAGCACTGTGGATAGTATTGCTAATATGTTTTGGAAGGTTTGAAATTCTATTCCTTATATGGATACTTATACTGCCTCCTTGTGTGATTGGGGGACTTCAAATCTTTTTATTTGTTGGAACAAAGTGATATAAAGACACCGTTCAGTTACTAAATTCTTTCCTCACAATATAATCTTGAACCTTGGACTGGTGCGCTCCCTAGCCGCTGTGGTGAAAGTTGAGACCTTTTTGCTATTTTGCTGTTTAAGCTTGATACAAAGTTCAATGGAAAATGTCAAATTTTATCTCGTATGGAATGTTTTGTGGGGCTACTCTGTTGTTGGGGTGTAGCTCAAAAAGTAAACTCTCTACCTCAATCTGAAGCCCGCTGTTTGGCAGTTTGATAAACCCAATCTGACCCTCTCAACTCAAAAGTAAACTCTTGCACCTCAATCTGATTCCTTTTTTTTCAGCCAAGAGACTTCTCTTTTGGTCTTGGGATGGATGAAGTGTCAAATCCCACTATGTTTCTCCAATAGGAAATACGGAAGTCTCATCATTAAGAGTCTGCACTTCTTTTGGGCTTGTCCCTTTATGAACTTTCATTGCCAAAAACAAAAAAACAAAAAAAAAGAGTATGCACTTCAAAGAGGCGTGATTAGCTGATCAGTTCTGTTTCCCCTTACAGTTTTGGTCGTGAATTACTTTCTTATTTCTAGTTCATGGGTTTGTTTCTCATTTTAGGGTCACTGATTATTATTCTGATGTAAATGTGAAAGATGATTTGTGCTTAATATATTGTTTCCACCATTATTTTGGTACTGTACTGGATTTGGTTAGTTTTGCATGCTTTTTTTGAAAGCCATGCTATTTATACATGGCAAATAGTTGAGATTTATCTGGTTCACAATTAACTTCTCAAGTATTATTAATTCTCTCGTTTTTGTTTTCATTTTTAGTGTGACTACATGTGGCTACATTCTTCTGCAATTGATGAAGCTTTCTACGAAAGAATCAGAAGATCCCATTTACTATGTTCTGTTGTGCCATTCAAACAAGTATGGAATCTAAAGTTCATATATGCATAACAAATTGTAGAATCAAATTCTTTTTAGTTTATGATAGTGGAAGTTGTGCATAAGAAATGTTAACAATAATTGACAAGTTTTACTCAAATCCTATCTGGGATCATTAAGTTACAATTTGAAGATTCTAATATCATCATTTCGCTCCCTGATTGAGACATAGGTCTCAACTACAGTTTCTATCTTTACTTCCGTCATATTACAGTCATTGAGATTTGAAGCTTTTGTTTGGTTTATTAGTTTAGCAGTTTGATTATACTTTTGTTTTACTTGTCGTAGAGGATTTGGAGGTCCAGAGTTCTTAGGTGGTCAGCTTTAGTAAGGTTCAATGTGGTTTATAAATTTTCCACTTGCTTATGCTAACTCATTTTCTCTTGAAAGTGTATGGGACCTCTGGTATTACCTATGAATTTAGCTTTCTTTTATGTGGCACAAGATCCGTCACATAAGAGAATAAGCCCTTATATGCCATATGAGATAATAAAAACTTTTCAGTTGTTTTGTATCAAAGCAGCTGATGTTTAAAAACAATGAAATGAACTTTTCCGAGATGACCTTGGAAGAATTATCACAAAGGAGTTTGGAGGTAGGGGAAGAATACTGCCTGAGGTGGATTTATGTCCAAATTTTTGATTAGCTCCTAATTTTTTTATAGTTATGTGAGTATATTTGTTAACCAAAAACATAAAGAAGTTATACGATCATAAAAAGATATGAGTTTAGATGGGCTAAGATGAGTCTGGAAATGACTCCATTAGAAAAGTGGGATCTTACTGTGGAGCTTTATCTTATACTTGAGCTCTATGTCACAACTGAGTCTTATTATATAATGGTGGATCAATGTAGTATCTGTCCAAACACACCCACCCACCCAGACACACACACTTACACTTGCACATTATTCTATAGAGTACTAACTGCATATGTTGCTGTTTGTCCATTAAAAGTCTGGTTTCTATGATTTTTTATATCCCAGAAGGCTGTGCCAACGGAGGTTTATTGGATAATGGTGGTTCATCAATGAATATTTACTCTTTTGTTTTTCTTTGGGTACTGCATATGTTGCTGTGTTGTGTAGAAATATGGTTCTAGATGTTGTTGCTGCTGTTTTTTCCCCCCCCAACCATTAGCCAGTAAATTAGCTAATTGGTTAGCTCAGAGTGCTACATTATATATATATATACACACATTTATATGTTCCTTCCTAGGATATCATTTACAACCAGTTTGACTGACTAATATTTTCATTTAGGTATGGTGTGGTAGACAAGCATAAGCAGTCCCCTGTTCTGATTGCCAGAGTTGTATTCACTGCTTTGGGGCTTTTGATGCTGGGAACTCTCCTATATACTCTGTTAACAGATGGTTCTCCTTTTCGCAAAGAGCTTTTAACACCGTAAGTATTTTCTGTTTCAATCCCATTTGGTGTTCTGTTCTGAAATAAAAATACTGTGTATAATATTGGTTCAAAAATCTGATTCAACTGTTCATGTATCAGTCATCTAATCAAAGTTTGCTGCCAAATATATGCAGGTGGATGGTAGCAACTCTAGTTGACTTTTATATCAATGTTACAGCTCTTTCAGTATGTCTCAAATCTCTTTATAGTTTATAAACTTCCTTATTACAATTCCTATTTTACTACCTTTTGGGATGAGGGACAATGATATGTTGATAACCAAATTTATAAATTTGGTCACTTGACTTCTTTGCCAGAGATATATTAATATTTGGTGGATTTTTTACTTGAGAATAAAAATGTGATCCCGCTAATGTCGGGTCTGGTTCTAGTTAATGTTTTAGCTTTATCATTGTCCCTGTAATGCAGTTTTTTTATTTTTTCTAATCCGTTTGAGATTCATTGCAAGACTTGAGTAATATCTTTGCTGAAATATGAACACAAATTGTTTTTGCATATGTAAAATCAGGTTTGGGTTGCTTACAAAGAATCAAGTTGGATTACTGCAGTTGTGTGGATAATTTTATTGATATGTTTTGGCAGGTATATTTCCTGGATTTGCACTTCAAGATAGAGTATATAGTTTCTATTTATTTGCTGAAATGATCCATTTTCATATGTAATACAAGTCTGTATGTTGCTAATATAGATGAGTGACTTTAAGCAAGTCTTTCCATAGCTACTGTAGTTGTAATACTTGATAGAAACATAATTTTGTCGTCTATATTATCTTAATGACTTGCATAAACTCTAGGTTTTATGGATGTGGTGGGACGACCATTCATCAAGGCTAGTTTTCTATTTTTATATTAGTTTTATTTTGTTTTATTGATGGTTAGATTATATGTTTCATTAGTGAGATAAAAGAGACTTCTTTATATGTCTTACAGATATTGATGATACGAAAACCTGATAGGATTACAAAAGTGGAAATCTTAATTACATTGTTCTTTTCAAAGTGAAAACATACACAATCTGCTACAAATATACTGATTTTTTTATATTTTTTTTACTGTCTAGCATCACGACATGTGTCTATATCCTCATTCAGCTGTCACAGCTGACATCTGAAGATCTAATCTACCTTGCTTTGTTTAAAGGTGGTGATAGGTAAGTCTACAGCCATCTTCCAGATTTTACTGCTATGTTTTCCAACTTGAAGTAGCTGTAGGTAATTTGTTATTAATATTGAGCAACCAAACTTCAATTCAATTTCCTACTGCACTTATCATGTACCATTTGAAGTACTTCATTTGTTTGTTTGGAATAGGAGCAGCTTACTATGTGATTGTAATTACAGGGTATGTACAAAGATGAGACTACAAATAGGATGGACATAATTAAGATTAAAGGGAGTCTTGAGTAGATGACAAGATAATTTTTAGTAAAAAGCTCTAATGGAATCAGACTGTCTAAAATCATTAGTTCTTACACACCAGGAAGCTGGAACTGACTTGTAGAAATTCTTTAGACGATGATACTGAAAATATGAGAATGCACTGATAAATCAGACGCACATGTTAATTGACTAAAGAAAGAACATATAGTAACACTGCTACAGAAGCCAAATCTTGATTCCCTAGGTGTAGGACTGTTTTGAGTTTGAAGAGTCAAGATTTACTCCTGCAGCAAGAAAAAATATGCAGCCACAGCCCATGGGTAGCTTACACCAGTTTCCTTCATGTTCTTCCAACAACTTAGTAAAGTTTAGATGCTCATTATCACATTGGTATCCTTTTGTGTAGTTGTATGGATTAAAGTTTGTTTATTGTTGTTGTAGGGCAGAAAGGAGGTCTGAGGGAGTTTTGATATGAGGAGGCGATGTAAAATTTGAGGTTCATGTGCTGTTCAAGACCTGTACATTGTGTTGCATAATTTGAATACACAATTCCAATGGTGTAAATGCATCTAGGTTTCTACAATGTAATTCCTAATGAGTATTATTATAACCTGTAGAATTACCCAAGGGCCAAATCTAAACATATGTAAGACTAATATCATTAAAATAATTAATAAAAACGGAATGTGGATATCAGAAAGTAACGAGTTACAAGAGAAGAGAGGTGCAATACATGGCACTTATGGAAAATCCCAAAAATACCTTTGGCTAAAACCATGCACCTCTTTTGTATTTTCTATTTTTCTTGGATTTTGATTATCCAAAATTAAACTGCATGAATTACATAGAACAGCTGTTTGAGTTGAAAGTCTTTCAGTAACACAGTTTCGATGACCATAATATTCCTCCACTACTGGGAACATATGCCTAGCAGCCTAAGCTTCAAGTCCTAGTGCAGCTCTAAATATACAAAATCAATGGTTGAGGCCAACCCAATATTGATGTAAATAAATCGGTTTCATCGGTCCCTTTGTGTGGTTTTATTAGACTCAAATACTAGTCATGTACTACAAGACTACAAGCCTACAATATAGCTTATCCAGTTGTATCAGATTCATAATTTATTTACTTTTCCTGCTTGATGTATGATGAAATGGTTGCAGCCTAATGGTATGTGAATCACTGCAGGGAGGCATGTATGCAGGTGGTTTTCGCATGCTCGTCTCTGGGGTGCCTCCATCTTTCACTATCATCACAGTGTTCATACCCCAACTGAGATGTCGATCGAAATGACAGTGCCAAAACCAAACACCTGCAACAATCATCCAGATTGAATCAACGTTGCCAACTACAAGGTAACCAAAACCAATGAATCGTCATTTCCAATTAAACTCACCAGGATTACTTGCTTTGAATCTGATAGCAACCCATCCTTTCTTTGGGACTGTAACAGTGTTCATCTTTGGTGGATCAACCAAATTGTATGTTTTGGGGTCTGTTTCGTTGTCAAAATTTCCAAAACCTGTTCCAACTACATAATAGCTATAACCGTGCATATGCATTGGATGATCCTCTGATGCATCTAATACATCAGTACCCTGAAACACTACTTCCACCTCTTCATTGTACTCTAACACCTTGACCTTTGTTCCTCGAACAGTTGTAGCAACACTATCCGGCAAACCCTCAGCCACAAAGTCAAAAAAAGTTGGTGGATAATCCGGAAAGTCTGAGGTATAAAACCCACTTATGTTCCTGCATTATAACATGTTTATGCAGATGTCATTTCAATGTTCAAGAATTCCTCTAATATTAAAACCAGAAACAACTTGAATTATATTTCGATATAGCAAAAGTAGTTACCTGTAGTAGGCAAGCAGGACATCGGTTGATGGATCTTGCCAGCTAACATTATTTAAACTTGAACCAAGACCAGTTATCTCACCCGTACCATTGTCAAATGTAATCATGTTCATCTCAGCCGTTATATACATTCTGGTAGTTATATTCTGGGGGACATTTATAGGGTGCTCTGTGCTTGCCAAGCTCTTAATACGGCTTGCGAAGTCTGCTGCAGAATACAAATCCTCATAGGTAGGGAGGGTGCTTGGAAAAATTGGCAGTTCTGGGGGTGTGTAATTGCCTTTATACTCGAGAATTGCAGTCACATTGGACATGTCATAGTCGGTAACATCTGGCCTAACACTGTCATATTGTCTAGCAGCCATGTAGTACCTCCCAAGTGACTGGTTGGCTGTGACCAATATGTCCATGGTTTGTCCAGGAGCAATCATGGTAAAGTTTGTGACGATAGGTTTGACGTATGATCCATCCATACCAACAACAGTGAGATTGTGTTCAGCAATAGCAAAGTAGAGCTCTGCATTCATCACTGCATTGACCATTCGAAGAAGATAGGTCTTGCCATACTCGACTTCCCAGCGATGGGTACTGTCTGCAAGACAAAATTGATATCATATCAGAATGGCAGTAGTCACTCCATTCATTGGTAAAGGTATATGTTAACTGTTAACACAGACAATTCAACTAATTCGTTCACATTGACATACCATTAGAGCATGCGAAGAAATCTCCAGGTTGTGAATTGATGGTATAGCAATCAGAGCGAGGAGTGTCAGTACCATCTTGAAGGGCCTCAGCGACTACCTCGTTCACATCATCAAAATACCAAGATCCTGCAAGGACAAGCACATTATGACCTTAAGCTGGTATCAAATGGCGGTACATTACTGTAGTCATCTAAGTGCAAGTCATACATGTATGTGTGTGTTAGTTTTTGCAAATGTTATTTCATTTCTCAAATTCTCATGTTTCAAAACTCTTGTAGTTATTGAAGGCCATAAAACATAAAAATGACTTGGTGATTTTTAATTTCAACTATTGAATGACTATCTTCCAGTAATCACTAGTTCACTACCTAAAGATCTATATTTGACGGTTTGACATTGACTAAAATAAACCTATTATAAGCTGACCTTGATATTGTTGGTCACTAAAAATATATTGGGTTTTGTAAGAAGGCTAATGCAGCCTTATATTATTGTGCTTCTCTGTCATTCTAATATCAAACTCGAGCTAACTTTGTTATCCTATTTAGTGTTATACACCGTTTAATTAAGTTCGGTCTACCTTATATTCTCTACACCAAAATCTAAAATAAATAAGGGAAAAAATCAATTCGAATAAGTAACTTACGTACCAAGAACTATAATTTCTTCACCATCAGGTTCAGGAAATGGAAAGCCAGTTTCATTTAAAGGCATAACAACAATGGCACCATGTACACTATTTCGAGTCCAATCACTGTGAGCATGCCACCAAAGTGTGCCTTCCTCATCAGAAAATATAACTTCATAAGTAAAATTTGATCCAGGTTCGATCGGACACTGCGTGATGTACTCAGGTCCGTCAGACCAGGGGTTTCTTGGTTGATGCACTCCATGCCTAGACAACATGATTTACACATCTTGATGATCAAAAGATGGCCAATAATAAGCAATTGTAAATTGTAATAACTTCAAAGAATTTGTATGAACACAGTTTGCCCGGCAAGATCATATATGTTGAGAGCGATATGTCTTTCTGTCTAAACCACTTTGTTCAACGTTGTTGGGGACCAACAGAATATTCTCACAGAAGTTGGTTGTACCGTACGTACTTATTATTCATGTCAATCAACAAAGATAGCATGAATCGAAATCATAATTTATAACAGAAATCGGAATTGTAATATGAATTTCATAAGAAAGCATACCGATCGATCAGTTAACTTACCAGTGGATAGTTAAGCCAAAATCTCCTTGGTTTTGGAGATTAACGTAGACGGTGTCTCCTTTCTGCACCCGAATCGTCGGCCCCGGTAGCATATCGTTCACTACCAGCATGCTCTTGGTGCTACATAATCTTGTGAAGTTCTTCTCCTTCAACTACATTCGTCCATTGCAAAACCAAAGTTATCATCAGTTTCAGTTTCAGTTGAGAGAGAGAGAGAGAGAGAGAGAGAGAGAGAGAGAGAGAGAGTAAAACTTACAACAAAGTCGTAGTAATGGACAGTGGCTTCAACCATGCAAAGGACAGCGAGAGACGACAGAAGCAAAGCACCCAGAAAACCAGGCAACAGAACCATCTTCAATCACGCCCAAAACTTGAAGATCGATGAACTAATTAGAAGCTAGCTAGCAGGTGTGAGTTTTGGGGTAACACATATAGTGGGTTTCTATAGCGCTAACTATATTTAAGCGATCGATCGGGTGTGAGTTTGACTGTTGCTCAAGTTAGGTTGAGTTGAACTACTTGCTGTTAATCTCACTTTTAAGAGTTTGAAGGCTCGTTGCAGGATATTAGGTGGAAATGAACCAAAATCCAAGAGACATGTGACATTTCTAATGATTTTCTTAATTTGTTTAATTATGAGTGTTCCTTTCATGCATAGGTGTTAAATTTAATTAGTATTCTTTTGCTGAAGACAAGTAAGGTCATGCCCAATTTTGTAGAACATGTTCTATAATCAAGGATCTGCTAGCAGCCCACTGTTTGTGTTGTTCTAATTAAACAAACAAATAACAAAACATTTAAAGAAAATTAAGCATGGGAAATATGGTCAGTATGTATTGTCTATATATACACACACACATAAAAAAGTTACAGAATATTAATCTGTCGATGGAATAATAGACTAACTAGGTTTGATATATATAGAGGTAGACTGAGTCCATGATTAATTAGTAGATTAGGTTTGGCTTGATTTCAAATTAGTCTACTTCTATATCAAGTTAGATAATATTTACATATGTCAGCCTGATTTACAGTACTGGATGGATTGATACATTAACACAAATTCATAAATATACAAGAAGAAATTAAAGAATGAAAAGTGACCTCTAGTACACGTACGTACATGTGTAACACACCGTCGAGCTTACTATAACTAGAAGATGATCAATTTCTCTCCAAAAAAAGATGATCAATAGTTGCGTGGAAATGTTTCGTTGCTAATGCTGGTCACCAGAATTCAGAATGCAATGACTAATCTCACCTGGCTAGTTTGAGCTATCTGGCATTGTTTGCTATCACATCTTAGTGAACACTTTATCAGCAAGACATAATTTGCCACTTTTAGTGAGCGAGCTTTGGAGTGAACGGTAGATTTATTTTGTTAAAGCCCCATAGCTACTTTTGCGACGGGAAATATATCAAGAGCATTCATGCTACGACAATAGCTTTAGTGGCTGAAAATAACAAACGTTACACTCTAAAAAAGAATAAAAAGATAGAGTTAAATAATTACTCTGGAATCTATTAGAAAATAAGAGAAGAACTTTTAAGGTTTATTATAAATATTGATAAGATAGATGTCGGCTACCCATCAAAAAAAAAAACAAACCTTATGACAACTAACAACCAAGCCTAAATGCCCACGGATGAAAATCAAATCAAATCTTGAACAAACTAGAAAACATAAAATGCCTTTCAGTAAAAAAAAACATAAAATGCTGGAAATAAGTAAATTGCATGCATGCTCTTTTGAGGCCCAATTCAAAATGAACTCAGATAACAGACCATATATTACGACAAAGCATCGAGTTTGACTCGTCTCGTTGTTCTCGTTCCGAAAATGTATAATAATTAGAATTTGGACATCGAACGCATAATCTATAGCAAATCGGGCTTGGACATGCAACGATCAATCTGCTCCTCAATCTACTCTGCCATCCTCCTTACATCAATTCTACAATGTCGATGGCAAGTATATGGATTTAAGGGTTATTGGCAATATGTTAAATCGCGAGTGCGATTCCTTGGAGGTCTATCATTTTCTTTCTTCATGTATCCATACTTCCTGACGGCTTGTTTTCGAGAAACGGATATATTAATTTCCTCGTTTGTTAATTCTTGTTATCGTTCATTGTATATCTGTCGATAATGAACGTAGTTTAGAGTCAAAGTTTAACCCAAATATTCTTGTAATAAGAACATTAATTTGCATGTCTGTCCCAATTTTTTTTTCTTTTTCTGATTTTATGTAGAATCAAAATTTCTAATTAATCTTGCCTCATCGTCTTCTCTACGTCAGATATATTTTGGATAAGTTTATGACTGTACGTGCCCTACACACACACACACCAAGGCTAGACCACCCATCCTGTAGATATTCACTTCCTATGATTCCTGCAAATTAAAACTTGAGGCCAACTGAAATTTCTTTAGCCATTACTGATTTCATCATTTCAATCAGTTATATCTGATGTTTTCTATTGTTTTAAGACCACTATTCATTTCCAAAGGCCAGCTCACGTCGAATTCAACTATACTTACGTCTCATATATTGAGCATGTAGATGGATGTGAGGGTACTAATCTGAGAGATTATTGACCAACTCTAGGAATATATTAGCTCATTAGTTACACTAGGAACAGTATAAGTATAATGTTGTTGAATTGAGATCAACATTTTTGTCTATATTTAGGGAAGCAAAAGGTTAACTCATTACGTTTCATCGAAATTTTATTGATTGAATTCGTTCTTGTTTGAATAGTTTTATAACAACTGATACCACCAACCTGTTCTCCATGGCGAGACTCATCAACAATCTGCTTAATTATTACAAGTCTGTGAGCTAAAATTGTGAGAAATTGTCAATCTCCTTATTAATACCTATGACAATATGACATTGTTAGTGATTAACATTTTAGTACTATATATAACCCCCAATATTGTCTCTAGCTCTTAACTCTCTCCAGCCAAAAACCAAAAATGATATATGGGTCAGAATTTGCCATCGATCACAAACCTTTATCCTTTTCTTGCATGATATATAGTTTGGAAGATTTGACACAACTAACTTTCTTGAACTAACTTTCCCCTGCATAATTGGTATTAACCGTCGGCATATGTCATGCGCACAATGATCCCACCTTTGTGGTAAATTTCCATTGAGTAGAGGAACTTTTGAATTCTTTCTCATGATGTTCATTTCAAACCTGAAACCTCCACTCAAATGCACCCGGCCAGTGTAGAGTCGTCTACTACCATGTTTAAGGAGACCTTGAATCCGGCGTTCCTCCGGTCCGGTGAGCTTGCACACTCTTTTGTTGTCGTCATAACATCTACGTTGAGCGATCTCTGACCCGCTAGTTGTTGCCAACCAATCATCACATATGTTTATATATTTTGCTAGCGCCAATCATCCCTTTTGCCGAACATTTTCTAGTAACGTGTATGAATGGTCGCTAAAGGCATCAAATCGCCCAAAATAACAATTTGATTTAGTGAAAAAGTTTAGATTATTAAAAAAAAAGAAGCTGAAATATGATGGAAGTTCTTCAAATGATGGCTGCTAGGTTTTCCGGGACATGGCAATCACTAACAATGTAATGGGGATTAGATCAACATAAACTTGTTATAGGCCTCATGATTTGGCCCTTCGGCCCTAACCCGCCCTACTCGGCCCTCCGTTAGGGCGGGCCGGCCCTAGCCCTTTACAATTTGGGTAGGGCGAGGGTCAAGCAAATGAAACCCGGCCCTACCCTATTGAGCCTTTTAGGGCCAAGCCCGGTCCGACCCTATCCCGGCCCTAAAAGTTCACCCTTTAGGCCCTAATAATTACTTATTTTCTATTGTTTTTAATATGTTTCTTATTTTTTATACAATACAACTAATCTTGTAAGTTTTATTTCTTTAATTTTTATTTTTCTTTGTTAAATAATGATTGATTTTTGATGATTTAGAGAGATAGTTAATGAAATATATGAATATAACTACTTAGATTAATAATTCTAGATGTCTTAAGTTAAATATAATGTATATGTATGTTAAATACGACTAAAAATAGGGTTGTGTATCATATATATCTCTTGAGGTAATATTTGAGAAAAAAAAATTAAAACTCATGAATTTATTTCGTTAAACAAAATAACGTCATATTCGGTCCTTTCGGCCATATTTAGCCCTATTCAAAGGGCCGGCTACCCGGCCTTATTAGTCCTAGCGAAATGGGTTTTAAGGGCGGATACAGACTTGCATATCTGAGCCCCGGCCCAACCCTAAATTTTGTTGATCAAGTCAAAGTCCTACCCGACCCTACCCTAAGCCCTAAAATTTAGGGTAGGGCTGGCCCTAGCCCGGCCCATGATGAGGCCTAACTTGTTTCACAACTTGATTATTACTTGTGACACAGTCCACTTGTAATAACAACTATGACTCTCTGAGTGTTCCGCCAACTAACAAAATGGTTCAGGACGAACAACTATAAATGCAAAGAATGACGATGAACTCAATTCCACAATATAGTAATAGATATTGATAGTTTCATTGGTCTAGTGTATATGATTTGGACTCAAAACTACAGCAGTTATGTTTCGACTACAATGTATATGATTTCAAAATCATTTACCTGTCCTGCTGAATTTGTGGGAAGGTCGCAGCCTGATGGTAGGTGAATCAGTACAGGGAGGCATGTCTGGAGGAGGTTCTCGCATGCTCGTCTTCGGTGTGCCTCCATCTTTCACTATCATCACAAAGCTCATGCCCCAACTCAAATGTCGATCCAAATGACAGTGCCATAACCAAACCCCTGCAAGAATCATCCATATGGATACAAAATAGTTATATACCACTTATTATGTAACAAAATTAAATCGGAAGTAATATATCAAACATATAAGAGGAGCATACCAGGATAACTTGCTTTGAACCTGATAGCAGCCCATCCTTCCATTGGGACCGAGATAGTTGTCATCTTTGGTGGATCAACCAAATCGTATGTTTTGGGGTTTGTTTCGTTGTCAAAATTTCCAAAACCTGATCCAACCAAATAAAAGCTATAGCCATGCAAGTGCATTGGATGATTCTCTGCTGCATTAATCGTATTAGTACCCTGAAACACTATTTCCACCTCTTCATTGTACTCTTGCACCTTGACCTTGGTTGCCTTGAGAGTTACCGCAGTATTATCAATCCAATTGTCACTCGTGAAGTCATAGAAATATGGTGGAAAATCTGGGGAGCCTGAGGCATAAAACCCACTTATGTTCCTGCATAAGATGTTCAGCTACGATTACGCATTATATATGAAATTTATAAAATGATGAAGTTAATTGGAGTTCGCATTCAAAACCAATAGGCAATAAACGGAGAGACCTAAATCTTTAGGCATCATTTGGTATTCGCAGAAAGGAAACTTTCTTTTCATGATGCTCACTTTCTGTGAAACAAGCGAGGCCTTAAAAAATATTATGGAAAATCACCTATGTTACCCGCTTTGATACCCTTAGGCCTCGTTTGGTATTCGCGGACAGGAAACTTTCTTTTCATGATGTTTAATTTCTGTGAAACAAGCGAGGCCTTAAAAAATATGATGGAAAATCATGTAGGTTACCCACTTTGATACCATGATGAAATAATGTGAGGTTCACATCTAAAACCAATTGACAATAAACAGAGAAGCCCAGACTTTTATAAACTCATAAACAATGTCTCATTTTTCCTACGTGAGATTCATATCTTAACACAATGCCACTTCTGAATTCTAATGACACGTTCATACGACAATAGAGCCAAATGGGAATAACCGGATCAAAAAGGTATTGCTATTATCCTTCATGGAACAAAAAGATTGAAAATGTATATATTACCTGTAGTAGGCAAGTAGCACATCTGTAGTTGGATTAACCCAGCTTATATTGTTTAAACTTGCGAGAAGAGAAACTGTGACATCATCAGAAGTCGCAGTCACTGAACCACTATTCATCTCAACTGATATGTACATTTTGGCAGTTATATTCATCGGCACATTTATTGGGTGTTCTTTACTTGCTAAGCTCTTGATTTGGTTTGTAAACTCTCTTGCAGGTAGTAAGTCCTCATAGGAAGGGAGGTTACTCGGAAAAATTGGATATGCTGGGGGTGTGTAGTTGCCTTTGTACTCCAGAATTGCTGTAACATTTGACTTGTCAAAGGTTTGATGATGTTGCATAACACTATCAAATTGTCTAGCAGCCATGTAGTATTGACCTAGAGACTGGCTGGTTAGCAGTAACCAAAATATCCATGGTTTGTCCTGGGGAAATCATGATATTATCAGTCACAATCGGTTTAACATAAGCTCCATCCAAACCAACAACAGTGAGGCTGTGATCAGCAATTGCAAAGTAGAGTTCTGCGTTCATAACTGCACTAACCAGGCGAAGAAGATACGTCTTGCTATATTCCACTTGCCAGCGATACGTACTGTCTGCAAGGAGATGATGACATTATATTAGCAATGTATGCCAGCGATACGTTTTGCTATTCCAAAACGTTTGTGTAATTCGACAAAATGACTCTGAAAATGTGGTTTTCAAGCTTAATACCGTAATAAAGATTACTCTGAGAATGAAATAAAAGATACATACCAAATACAAGTATTTCTTCTCCATCTGGTTCGGGAAATGGAAAACCAGTCTCATTTGAGGGCATAACAACAATGGCACCATGGACACTGGCTCTGGTCCAATCACTATGAGCATGCCACCAAAGTGTTCCTTCCTCATCAGAAAATATAACCTCGTAAGTGAAATTTGTTCCGGGTTAAATTGGACACTGCGTGACATACTCAGGACCATCTGACCAGGGGTTCCTTGGTTGATGCACACCATGCCTGCACACAACATAATGTACTTAAAACACTATATGTCGAGCAATATTGTTGTAGCCTACAGAGAGATCACAACTTAGTACCAGTGAATAGTAAGGCCATAGTCTCCTTGATTTTGGACATTGACATAAACAGTATCACCTTTGTGCACACGAATGACTGGCCCTGGAAAACTGTCATTGACTACCAGCATGCTCTTAGTCATACATAACCTTGTAAAGTTGGCCTCCTTGAGCTGCATCAATACATTGCATATTAAAGATATACCATATTAAGTGAAACAGAAGACAGAAGACACAAAACACAAGTGAGACTCTTTTTTCTTTAGGGTTCTGTAAGATTCTACTATTGCAAATTCAAATCAAGAAATTAAGACAATAATTATCAATGCACAGAGGAAAAATTCCAAGCGATTAATTATTCCATTTGAAAACATACTAGTTTTATTAGGCTAGTGTCAAATAACATTATTACGAAAAGACAAATCTTTAGCAACTTTCTAGTGAAATCATATTAATGCAAGTAAAAGAGTAAACTTCTATGAACATTTTAGGATTGCCACAACTGGCCGGTGATATCTTGCCGGAAAGACAATACATGAATGCATGCACAAGGAAGGTTGAGGGTTTGATACTTATGGGTCGCCTCCAGCCCCTGAAATCCACGGGGCTGATTTCATCAAGTAAAGTAAGAGTGAAATGAAAACTTACCACAAAGTCATAGTAGTGAACATCTCCTTGAACTAGGCAAAGAAACACAGTGCATAGAAGCAGAGAACCCAGCAACCGTTGGAGCACACCCATCTTCACGCTGAAACTAGTTGTTTTGGTTGTTCTAGTTCTATATGCATGTAATGAGACACTGCACGCCATGTTCCAGAGCATGAATGAATCGTATAAATATATGGTAGAGTATCCAACTTTCATCTACGAGACACTACAAGCTAGAATACACGTCCATTTATCGGACTTTCTGTCACTTTGAAAACTGGTTAAATACAACGATATTGTTTGTTGGAATAGAGACATCCAGTTCCAGACGCAGAGAAAAATGTTTCTTTTGGATTAGGGGGTATGTAACTTTTGATTAGTGATTAGTTTAAGTATGTGAACATCAGTTGTTTATTGCTTCTTCTTTTTTTTCTCTAGGTGTGTCCCTCGAAACAAGCAATAGAATTGAAGCAGATAATAATCAAGTACGTAGATTATTCATAGAAGTTGCTGAAGAATATCTTCGTAGAAATACAATTATACAAGGGACTGTTCTAGTCATACAAGATTTGGGTTTCAGAGCTTACACGAGGGACTGTCTTCGACCATAGAAAAGAGTTGCTAAACCCAGAAACTGGGATTTCGGACCACAACAAACTTTCTGGTGGGAGGGTTTGTTGACTTAACAGACCACATGGTAGAATATCTGTGAACTAACTTTCAGATGCAGGGTTTAGGGACCAACATGTTTAATGATTTCTTATATAAGGTCTCAACAAGAAACTACTCAATTGAATGTCATACGTACAAGAGATCAGTACATGGTTTCGATTTTTCTTCCTTTTTCGCAAGGCCGATTTTTGTCATTTTTAATTTGTTCTACCCCTTTCCGGCACTCATCTAGGCCTTCTTCCATTTCTTTTCATTGCTGTCAAAATAAGAGAAATCAGAAGAACTTAAGCAAGAATTGAACTCAAACCAATTGGGCTAACTCTTAATCATGTATTAGTTTCCAGACAGTAATGCAGTACACCTCACAAAATTAGTGTTACATCCCAATACACTTCAACTCACAGTTTCTTTTATTGAAAATAATATCATTGACACGATTAGTAATTACAATCACTTCGAAGGGCATCGATCCCTTATAAATTCGGGAGCAATAGCAAACCAACTTTGACTCTCACATGAGCACAAGGCCTCATTCTCTAAACTATGAGCTACATTATTACACTCACGGTACTAGTACATGACACACCTTGAAATCAACATTTATATTCAAAAACTCTCAAAACACAGTTTCCTCTCTGGCCTACGGAAAAACAAACAGAAATATCCCATATGGAGTCCTAATTCAGTTAGGAAAATTCTGATAATGGTTCCTTAATCACTCGAAAACTCTTACTCAGTGACACTGGAGCCAATGCCATCATGTTTCCTTATACGTCACTTAATGCTTTGACCTCCTTTCCAAAAGAGCTAACACTGCAAAACCCAAAGCGAACCTGTTTTTTGGCTGTCCCCGAATTGTATTCCTACCCCGATACCCTTTTTTTTGTAAGAGTTACTATTGAACTCAAAAGTTTTGTACATGTAGCACAAGAAAAGGATTATCATTATTTTTATTATTATTTTTCTTTTATAATCCTTTTTGTTCTGTATCAACAGGCTTTCGCCTCGCTTTGACGACTTCCTACGAGTGCAGTTAGAGCTTTCTTTTGTGGGCAATCTCTAGCCCAATGCTGACCATCGCAAAGGAAACACTTGTTGTTGTTGGGCTTCCCTGAGCTCCTTGTCTCCTTTTGTTTGCCCTTGTACTTGCTTCTTGCCGAGTAGTTGACTTGACGGGGCTCGTCTTTGCGTTGGCTTTTGTCTCCCCCACCTTTGGCATAGCTACTCTTCTTTTCCTTCGGCTTGCCGGTGGACTCCTTTGGACTAGCATAGTCGATTAGGCTTTCGGTCACGGCTATGGCGGTAGCAAGGTCTTGCACCCCACGTCGCCTTAGCTCGGTCTTAGCCCATGGTTGGAGACCATCCATAAAATTGAAGAGAGCATCCTTGTCGGGCAAATCGGGAATCTCAAGTACTATGTTGGTAAAGTCCTTAATATAGTCACGAACAGACCCCGAGTGCTTGAGCCTTCGCAAGCGAGCTCTTGCCTCATTCTCGGCATTCTCCAGATAAAATTGTCTTTTGAGCTCCTTTGTAAAGTCATCGAAGGTAGCAATGGTGCACGTACTTTTTTCAACATCTCCTCGCCTTCTCCTCCACCATTGCATGGCAGTGTCGGTGAGGTAGAGAGCCGCGGTCCTAATCCTGGCATCCTCCTCGGCGATGCCTACGGCTCCAAAGTATTGTTCTAGCCCCCATAAGAAGTTGTCCACTTCGTGGGCGTTGCACGATCCTCCGAAACTTTTAGGCTTTGGCACCTCGATGCGCTTAGCCTCCACAATACCGCTGGTGCCGGTTCCCATAGCCAATGCGCGCTTGCTTAGGGCCAAGTCCCCATGCATCTCCTCAATGAGTGCAAGCGTGCTATTCAACTCCTTCTCGTGGACTTGACCCATTTTGGTGAGTTCCCCCATGAACTCTTCGCGAATCTTCGTCATCTCGCCCCGCAAGGACTCCTCTAGCTGGACCACCATGCCCTTAATCGCAGTGTGGATGGCAACATCCTCTGCCTCTAAGCCTTCTACCCGTTGGCCTAGATCATCCACCTGGGCTTCCATGCCACTCACGTCCTCCTCCACCTGAGTTAGGCGTGAGTCGAAAGCAGAGATCATGTCCTTGGACCGTTCCCGCCTTGGAACGTCAGGGTCGACATGTTCTTCGCGACTTCTCATTTGTGTAACTTCCTCGGAAGGGTTGGATCCTGATGCACCTTTGGCAACATCATGCTTCGCCAATTCGGAGGGGTTTGATCCCGATGTAGTTTTGGTAGCACCGTGCTTTACCATTGTGTCGAGTGAGGTTCCGATCGAACTTTGCTCTGATACCAACTGTCACTAGCTTCCTTTTTTTCTTAAGCTACTCGTGCGGCCTTAGCACTTCCCTTATGCTAAGTCAGCCTTCCCCACGCGAACGCTTTGGCTAGAAGAACAATCAAATGAAGGGAGAAAATCTTTGAAAGAGAGAACTTGTATTAAGCTCTAAGAGAACTTTACAAAGCTTTACAAGTGTGCTTGAATGCTATGCAACTCTCTGTGCCTCAAATGGGAGGGGTGCTTCCCTATTTATAGGCATCATCCCCCCTTGCCTAAGTTCTAGACTTTTCTAGGACATTTACAAGTATAGGGGGTTCTAGAGTATTCTATACAACTCTAAGTATTTCCTTAAGTATTCTAGAGACTTCCGGAGTGGTCTTGAGCCTTGAGCCTCTCTAGGGTTCTAGAGAGTCCCGGAGTGTCTAGAGACTCTCTAAGGTCCTAGAGAGTTCTAGAGTTGTCTGAATGCTTCACAATCTTTCCGGATGCTTCCAAGACCTTCCATAATATTCCGGATGTTTCTATAATGCTCATGTGTCATCCAAAACCTTCCTTAATTGAGCTATGCTTGCATCAAAATACTCAAGGAAACTCCTTGTTAATTTGGCGGGGCATGACACAAGGCACCCTTTGGCCCTCTACTAGCTCTGCTTGCATGTGTAGGAGACATTAATTATTTACGCTTACTTGATGGATTGGTGACGAAAACATTTTTTGTTGTTGTTTAAGTATATATCTCTTAAGAGACGAAATCTTTTTCATTGCCTAAGAATTGCACTTATATACCTAGGCACGAAATCTGTAACCATTACGACCAAACGTTTTCCGGTCGCCTAATTAGAGCCTCCTAGGTGACAAATTTTTTTCCATTGTAATTTTCTGCAACCTAGGTTGTGTATTTTGGTATTGGTAGTTCGTAGAGTGATAATAGCTTCTCACATTTCCTTCCTACCGGTTTTTAATTTCGACTCTTTTGATCGGATTGTATTAAGGATATTCGTATGTATATATGTATATATCATCATTAAACAAGAAGCGAAAAAAAAGCCTCGTGCCAAAAAAAACATAATGAAAATGAAAACAAAAGCACTAAAAGTCGGCCAAATGATACGTCGATTGGGACATCGTCATCCACACGTGCACTTGATCTTCCTTAAACGGCACGAACCAAAACGTACCACTTCACTTACATTCTCTCTCTGTTCCATTTCCATATATAGACGCCACTCCATTTCTCTTCTATCTCTCGCCTCTCTATCACTCTCCTCAGACGGAAGAGAAAACCCAAAAAAATATATCAAATACAAACCCCCCACCAGCCCCCCAGAAATATAAATTCCCGTTCGCATTTTCAAGAAATATATCAGATTTCCATTTATAGAGCACGAAGAAACCCTACTCGAATCACTCACACAAACCCTAACCCCGTCTTATTCGATCATTTTCTCTCTCTTTTTTTTCTGGCAATGGCGGCGACTGTGGTGTCGTCTCAGGTGGCTCAACCCGCTGTTCCGGTGGCGCAACAGGCTCCGGCTCCGGCTCCGGCGGGGTTCGGGAATGTGTCGCTGTACGTGGGAGATCTGGACCCGAGTGTGAACGAAGCGCAGCTTTACGATCTGTTCAACCAAGTGGCTCAGGTTGCTTCCCTTCGGGTTTGTAGGGATCAGACCAGAATGCACTCGCTTGGCTATGCTTATGTCAATTACGCCACTCCACAGGATGGTCTCTTCTACTCTCTCTCTCTCTCTCTCTCTCTCTCTCTCGTTTAGATTTGTTTTTTGATCTTTGGGAGGAAGATTCTTCGATCTCATTGTTTACAAATGAAAGTTAAAAAATTTTTTGTTCTCCCTTTTTCTTATCATTCAACTTTTATCAACAGCATGATAACTTATTTGCAATTTTTCCCTTTACAGTTTACATATATATAATCTGGGGTTAGGGGGAGTGAAGAAGTCATTACTACTTGTTACATGTCGGGAAATTCAATGTCTGAGGTTTCAGCTGAGTTCAAATACTCGCATTGTCCCCTGATTCTTTAATTGAATCTTTAAAGAAATGTGAGAACTTTGTGGGTGTTAGTAAATGAAGTGAATTAATCACGTATTCAGAATCATTTCCCTTATTCTCTGTATCATTAAACGTGTTCCTTGTACTTTAAAGGAACTTTCCCAGTGTGTACCTAGAGAGAACAGAAAATTCAGAACATGCAGCAATTGTTATTTTTCCTTCTTTAGTTTTCTATATTTATACTTTACGGCCAATACTTGCGTGGAATCTGATTTTGATTTATCTTGACAGCTGCTAATGCCAAGGAGCTCTTAAATTTTGCTCCAATAAATGGGAAACCCATTAGGATCATGTACTCGCAGCGCGATCCCCGCATTCGGAAGAGTGGATATGCAAATTTATTTATCAACAACCTGGAGAAATCTATTGATAATAAGGCATTGTTGGACACTTTTTCTGCTTTTGGGACTGTACTCTCTTGCAAGGTCGCAGCTGATGCCAATGGTCAATCAAAAGGATATGGATTCGTACAGTATGATAATGAGGAATCTGCAAACAATGCAATCAACCAGCTGAATGGCATGCTCATAAACGAGAAAAAGGTTTCTGTTGGACATCATGTTCGGAAGTCATCAAATGAAATCAAAAATATATATGTCAAAAATTTGCCGGAGACAATTACAGAGGAAGACCTCCAGAATTATTTTGGTGAATCTGGACCTATCACTAGTGCAGCGGTTATGAGGGATGCACATGGAAAGTCTAGATGCTTTGGTTTTGTCAACTTTGATAAAGCTGGTGATGCTATAACTGCAATTGAGAAATTCAATGGGAAACCTTATAAAGATAAGGTTTTGTTTGTCGGTAAGGCTCAAAAGAAAGTAGACAGGGAGAAAGAGTTAAGAGCCAAGTTTGAACAGGAAAGAATCAGCAGATTTGAGAAGCTCCAAGGGGCAAACCTATATCTGAAAAATCTTGATGACACCGTAAATGATGACAAACTGAAGGAGCTATTTTCAGAATTCGGAACAATAACTTCATGCAAGGTAAATGCTATATCAAGTTATCAACTGTACATATTACAGGTTTATGTTCCCATATATCCTCTAGGGCTGGGGTAGCTGTAGTACTGTCTGTTTTTAATCACTGTTGGTTCTCTTGATTTTGGAAGGTCATGCTTGATCATCAAGGGATGAGCAAGGGATCTGGATTTGTTGCCTTTTCAAGTCCGGAGGAAGCTAACAAAGCTGTAAGCAATCTTGCTTTTCATTTGTTAAGAAAAAGAGTTTAATTTGCGCCGTTTTCCCTACACCCCCAAAAAGCTTGAATATTATTGCTCTTTTCTCATTTTCAGTTGAATGAAATGAATGGGAAGATGATTGGTCGGAAGCCTCTATACGTTGCTGTGGCTCAGCGGAAAGAAGAAAGGAAGGCTCGACTGCAGGTATTTTCCTCTAATTGCTTCTTCCTATTGTCAAATAGGATACTGTTAACTTGTTATTAATTATTACAATACTTGTTATTGTTATCATTGCATCCTATATTTTGCCCGGTCAGAAGTTTGATGGATAAGTTGGAGATTACTTAATATTCTTTTTTACTAGCTTTTGGTGCCCCTGGATACTGCAGTAAACTGTTTATTTTGCTTCTCATTGTGTTACTTTCTCCATTTGCATTCTTCCAATCAATATTGCAACTGCTGACCTTATTCATTTGTCTCAGGCACGTTTTGCACAAATCCGAGCACCAGGTGCGATGATACATTTGCCATCGCCAATTCCTGGATATTATCCTGGGGCACCTAGGCTTTCACCTCAGCAGCTGTATTATGGTCAAGGTACTCCGGGCCTTCTACCCCATCAGCCTGCAGGTTATGGGTTCCAGCAGCAAATCTTGCCCGGGATGCGTCCAGGTGTTGCTCCCAACTTCATTATGCCGTACCACCTTCAACGGCAAGGTCAACCTGGGCAGAGAATAGGTGTACGGCGAGGGGGAAACTTCCAACAAGTGCAGCAGCAGCAGCAGGTGCTATAATTTTCTTATTTAGCTGAGCACTATTTCCTTTTCTTTACCTCCACTAGGTGGATATGTAACATGTCATGAGTCAAATTCTTATTTCCTCACGTCTGGTTTTCATTCAACCCTAATGTCAGTTAATGCATCGTAACTCCAATCAAGGCTCGAGATACATAGGTCATGCTCGGAACGGGGTGGACTCTGCTGTGTCTCCCCAAGGTCTTGTGAGTCCAGTGATGCCTTTGCCCTTTGATGGTTCGGGGATGCCTGCTGTGACATCAAGTGATATCCAGCGTACTGGGCCAATGCCTATGTCAACACTTGCTTCTGCTTTAGCTTCTGCTACTCCCGAGAATCAGCGTTTGGTATGTTCTTTGTCTTCTCTCGCTCCTTGCCCATTCTGTACTCTCCTAGAGCGAAAAGGAGAACAAAATAGAATAACTATGGTTGTTACATCTGAAACATGCAGATGCTGGGAGAGCAGCTATATCCTCTTGTTGAGCGTATTGAGCCAGAACTCGCAGCTAAGGTGACTGGGATGTTGCTGGAAATGGACCAGACAGAAGTTCTCCATCTTATTGAGTCTCCAGATGCACTCAAGGATAAGGTAGCTGAAGCAATGGATGTGCTTCGTAATGCTACATCAAAGACTGATGTCGCGGATCAGCTTGGTGCATTGGATCTGAATTAGTCCATCTAGTTTTCTTTTTGGCCCCTTCTTTCACTGGCCTCAGTTACTAGCCATTGTTGGTGGGATTTTCTTCATTCTTTTTTCTTTTGGAAGGTTGATAGTATCTGCATAGGGTTCATCCTTTTTAGACCTGTTATGAGTTCGGATTAGTTATTCTTTTTCATTGTTTGCTGTATTTGGAGAAAACCCATATTCATCATCTATTTAAATAAAAATAGTCACTATGGTTATGTTACTGACAGGCCGTGGCTAATGCATGCCTCGGCTGATCAGTTTTTACTTTATTATAGAACAGATATTTGGTGTTTGGAAGGATATAAAGCACTCTCTAATTGATACATGGGAAAAATTTGAGAGAGAGAGTGAGAGACTTGGCTCACCACCGCCTAGTGCCTCGGTGTCCCGTACATGCATATGAACAATAGCATTGACTTAACTAAACTTCAGTTCAGCCTTGCAAGAAATCAGGATGGATGTCATCTTCCACCCCACGGCTTTTGTTGTTAATGATTCTCAAGCCATCATTATCATCTTTGGTTACGTAATCATTCCACTTTGAAGCACCTGTAAGTGTAACATTTTTCGCTTGCAAGGATCTTGATTCATTGTTCTCTTGCATCTTGAGATGGCTCCAATGTGACGTGTTCTTGTTCATTGTCAACTTGCAGTTCCAGTCCTCCACATCTGAAATTTAGAATACATATAAATCTATTATATATGGATTTAAGTTCTGATGAATGATCCATCCACTTATCAAGACTACAAGAGTGATATTAGTATATGTATTCAGACTGTGTTTAATGAATTAACAATAAAAACAAACCAGATGTAAAACTCACAAGAAAGTAGAACAAAGGGCATTAGCTAACTACCAATACAATTGTAAAAGCAACCACCAAAGAAGAGACAACATGGATAAATCATGAAACCCACCGACCAAGAATCTAACAAAGTAGTAAAGGAGAAATCAAAACCTCATTACCGGAAGCAAGCAAGATCTCAAAATCAGAATGACAGAACTCACTATGTATTATCATTTACCCCAAAACAGTAGAAAAGGGAGTCGATTTATCATGTAAAGCAAGGCAGATACCTGCTGGGGAGAGCACATGTTTGTTGGTATTCCTCTTAGAGATAACCGGTCTGCAATTTTGAAGCTCATAAACACCACCATTTTCTTTTCCTCCAGACCCAGAAGCATCATTACAGTTGTTCATCTTTGGTTTCTTGAATAACTCCGGTGGCAACTCAGTCACAACTTGGGGCTCAAAACCACCACCTGCATCAAGAAATAAAAGAATTCAACCACAAATATATCAACACTTTGCCCAACTTTCATGTCTCAACAAAATCCCATATAAAAAAATACTTTCATTCATCATCTCCTTGCTTCATATCGCTGCGCTGATCGGCCTCGGCATCCAGGTACTGGGTCCAATCAGTTCGTCTTTTCTTTTGGGTATGGCACTCATGAACATCAGAAACAAGGGCATGCTCGTGGTGTTGCTGTTGATTTTGAGTGAATTGACGAGACATGTTGGAGGATTGGACGAAAGGGCGGAGGTCTCGGGCCATGGTACTTTCAGCGAACACCTTGCGTGCAGACTGCTTCTGATTGCAGACCACACAAGTCCACTTGTTGTTCTTACTGCTCTGCTTCCTCTGCTTTACCTATCATTTATTAATAACATTTTTGTCAACATCAAATTCAAATCCCAAAATATTTGAAGAGATGTTCAGATATGTTTACAGTAGAAACCTGCATGGTGGAGCATTGGCAGCACTGAACGGCGTAGAAGATGGTGGACATGTTCTTTCTTATGTCCCTCGATGCTTTGCTTTCTCTCTTTTTCTGCTTCCAGTCGCTGCAAGATATGCAGGTCAGAAATTTTTGAAGGGGATTCAGTTTGAGAATTTGGGGTTTTGGGCGCCAATTTAAGGCGCTTTGGCGCGGTAATGGCTGTTTGAGCAAATTTGCAGTCTATTTTTATTTTTTTAATAGGGCGGAGATGTAAAATAATAATAATAAAAACACAAGCATTTTTATAGATACAACTTAGGGCTTCAAATCTTCGGTCACAAATACCAAATACGAGAAATATTTCTATGCTACAGTAGAACCATGAAGGGGAAATGTGCCTCATTTTTTTTTTTTGCTTCTCGCAAGGTATCCCCAGGTGTTTGTCCAGGACTAATTCTCCGAGGTACTGTCGGGCGCAAAACGGAGACCTTTCCCTCATTTTTATTTTCATTAACACAACATAATTCTATCCAAAATGTTGTACCGGTTTCAGAAAAATAAATTGATATCGGCTCTCTTGGAACATTATGATTTTAGTGAAATTGATATATGTGTTTCCTTTAAAGTTCATAACCAGAGTACAACTACCTCCCTTGGGTCGGTCAGCTTCTCTGTCACTTGAGGGGACATTCACAGTATACCAGTGAAAAACACTTATAGCATTATTTTTCTCAATTAGTACATTGTTTTCGTTTCCAAATTGATACAGCAACAAGATAAGGATTTGATTGTTCATCAATCCAAAATCATTCAAAGCAACTTATATATGTCTCCTCGACCTCAGCCGCAAACCTCCTCGTCGGTGAGTTCTCCTCACCAACTACACTTTTAGAATTGTTTTGTCCAACTGATTGAACCAAACCCTTTTCAAATCTTTTCCAATTTCGTAGATAATGAGAAAATTTTTGGGAAACCACACTCTTTGATGTCAACTTTAATACTGTTAACCTTTGAAATCACTTAACTACCCTAAATTTTGTAAGAAACAATTTGCACCTAGATGAGAAAATAATTGATAGAGTTGGAAATTGATCAAGCTTTTGGTCAAACTTTTTTTTTTTTTATAATGATTATACAATTGGTTGCGATGGATTCACTTTCACATCACTTTTGTTAATGGTGTGTGCTGTAAAACGCCACTAGATATCGGTACCGATATCTAGTGTAATCTGTTCTGGAGTTGAAACTCTACTCGACATCTAGTGTAATATGTTCCGGAGTTAAAACTCTTACTAGATATCGGTACCGATATCTAGTGTAATCTATTCCGGAGTTAAAACTCTACTAGATATCGATACCGATATCTAGTGTAACATATACTGGGCTTGTGAGACAGTACGTAAATCATGAGAAAATTTTAGGGAAACCACACTCTTCGATGTCAACTTTAATTCTGGTAACCTCTTAAATCACTTGACTATAAATTTTATAGGAAACAATTTGCATCCAGATGAGAAAATAATTCAAAGACTTGGAAATTGAACAAGCGTTTGGTCAAACTTTTTTTTTTGTTAATGATTATACATTTGGTTGCGATGGATTCACTTTCACATCACTTTTGTTAATGATGTGTGCTGAAAGTTAAAACTCCACTAGGTACGAATATCTAGTGTTATTTGTCTCGGAGTTTAAACTGTACCGATATCTAATGTAATATGTCCTGAGTTAAAACTCTACTCGATATCTAATGTAACTTGAACTGGGCTTGTGTGACGGTACGTTTCATGATTGATATTAGTTTTGTTAAGTACTTCAGTAGCTATTTCTTATTTTTAATGCATATTTGTTTATTTTCTAATTACGTTGATAGACTTTGTCTTCATCACTAGTAGTGTTAACAAATATCTTAGTTGTCCATGTTCTATGATTGCTAAACAATCCAAAGTAACAATCGAGCCAGCTGGTAAGTTCTTTTCACCAACTACACTTCTACCATTGTTTTTCCCTGTTAGTGAATCAGACCCCTTCAAGTCAAACCCTTTTGAATTCGTTTGCAGATTGATACAACAACAAGATATGGATTTGAATGTTTGTAAGTCCAAAATCGTTCAAAGCAACTAATTGTATATGTCTCCTCGACGGCTTCAAATCTTCTGTCACCAATTCTCTATCTCCTTCCCTGTAACCCATTTATTTTTTGACATGTAGCATTTTTTGCTTATTCAGCTTAACACTCTCTAACCCATGTTAACCTTGTTAAACTCAAGCTCTAACTCAACTCTAACTCATCTCTACTTTTTAATTTAATTATACCTAGCAAAATCTGGTCTTCATCTTTTTTCATCGAAAAACCCTATTCTTGTTTCTCGTCTGAAGCTCCTCCTTCAAAAACAGCAAAACCAATTTCACAGCAAGTTCATCATTTAGTTGAGAAAAGAAAGATTATAGATATTGTCATGGCTGATATGGCTGAAGAAGTGAAGAGTATGACAGAACGGTGGCTCAAGGATGGCTAGTAAGGCTAGCACTGAATTGACTTCTTGTGTTTTAGTTTTGGTTGAAACCCTGCAGAAGAAAATTGGAAAGGAAAAGATGGATTTTCTTGTGAAGTGGGTTAGGGAGGAGCCCAGGAGCCAGATCGGTTTTGAAAGCCTCCAATGGACTCTTCTCTGTTGTATATCAATTATCTTTTACAAATTAATACAACGAAGATTTTGAATTTACTAATGTTTTTGGTTTTGTTGTTCTTTTGTCCCCTTTTGAAATATAAGTTCAGACGAAGAAGAAGAAGAAGAAGAATATGGTTTTTTTGTTTTTTTTTCCGATGAAAAAAAGATGAAGAAGAGGGTTGACGTTTGGTCTTCACAAGATTTTGCTAGATATAATTAAATTAAAAAGTAGACTTGAGTTAGATTAGAGGAGTTTGAGTTTAGCAAGGTTAACATGGGTTAGAGAGTGTTATGCTGAGTAAGCAAAAAATACCACATGTCAAAAAATAAATTGGTTACAGGGAAGGAGATATAGAATTGGTGACAGAAGATTTGAAGCCATCCTGGCTGGACCTCAGCCGCAAACCTTTTCGTCGGTGAGTTCTTCTCACCAACTACACTTTTAGAATTGTTTTGTCTAAGAGCAAGTCCACCCGTTGGGTTAGAATGAATATAGTGACCTGGGTCACTTAAGTGACCTGGGTCACTCTGGGTTACTGTGACTGGGGAGCAGTTTCCACCCGTATGAAATGTGAGATTGCTGCCACGTGGCAGTAACTGTTTATTAAATTTAAAAAAATGTTTTTAAGTGTGAATAATCGTTTTATGTATAAATAAATAGTAATTTTTATATATTATATGACATATTAAAATTAATGTTTTTATTTTATGACATTTAAGTAACAAGTCAAGCTTAAAAAATACTTTTATTTGATATTGTCTAATGAAAAACACAATCTAAATTAACTAAGCATATATAAAATTAGCTATCAATCCAGTTAATATTTTTTTTTAGAAATGCAAAAGAGATGAAAATTCACACAGTATAAATTTATTTATTTTTACATATTTTTGTTATAAATTTATAAATCAAAAAAAGGAAAAAAAACCCTAAAGAGAAAAATGGCTGCCGTAGTTCTCTTTTTTCTCTTTTTTCTTTCTTTCTTTCTTCTCTTTTTTCTCTGCTCTTTCTTCTCTTTTTTCTCTGGGTTGCTGTATTTCTTCTTTGGGCACCCACCCGGCAGCGAGTGCACCAGGCCGGCAGCGAGTGCACCAGGACGGCGGCGAGCACCCATCCCAGCAGCGAGTGCACCTGAAACTTTCTTCTTCTCTGGGCTGCCGTATTTCTTCTCTGGGCACCCACAGAGGGAGAAGACGGCGACCACCCACAGACGGCGACCACCCACCCACCTTCGCACGCTACCGCTCCGCACAGCAGCAAGCAGCGCAACTCCAGCCTCCTCCGCACGCTGCCGCTCCGCACATCGTCGTCACAGTCTCCTTGTCGTCATCACACGCGCGTCTTCCTTCGCTGCAGTTCGTCCGTGCGCGAAATGCAGCTTCCAGGCGCGTCGCTGGGCTGACGTGGATCAATCTCGCCTGGGTCAGTCTTCTCCTCTCACTGGGTTGGATATCTCCCCAGCAAACTCACCCGGGCTAGAAAATGAGTTATCTCATTTTATGGGTGGAAGCAAAATTTTTTGGGCTGTGTTGCTTTGCCCATGTGGATCCAACCTGGGTTGGATTTTTTGCTCACCGGTGGACATGCTCTAAGTGATTGAATCAAACCCTTTTCAATTCTTTTACAGTTTTGTAGATCAGGAGAAAATTTTGGGAAAACTACATTATTCAATGTCAACCTTAATTCTAGTAACCTCTGAATCATTTGATTATCTTAAATTTTGTAGGAAACAATTTGCACCCAGATGAGAAAATAATTGATAGATGGAAATTGATCAAGCTTTTGGTCAAACTTTTTTTTTTGGTTAATGATTATCCATTTGGTTGCGATAGATTCGCTTTCACATCACTTTTGTTAAGGATGTGTGCTGAAAGTTAAAACTCCACTAGATATCGGTATCGATATAATGTAATCTGTCCCGGAGTTAAAACTCTACTAGATATCGGTACCGATATCTAGTGTAACATATACTGTGACAATACGTTTCACGATTGATATTGGTTTTGTTCAGTACTTTAGTTGATATTTTTTATTTTTAATCCATTATTTATTTTCTAATTACGGGGATACACTTTGTCTTCATCACTAGTAGTGTTTTCGAATGTCTTAGTTGTCCATGTTCTATGATTGCTAAACAGTCCAAAGTAACAACCGAGCAGCTCGTAAGTTCTTTTCACCAACTACACTTCTAGCATTGTTTTTCACTGTTAGTGAATAACACCCATTCAAGTCATACCCTTTTCAATTTGTTTGCAGATTGATACAACAACAAAATATATATAGATTTGATTGTTCGTAAGTCCAAAATCATTCAAAGCAACTTATGTATGTCTCCTCGACCTCAACCGCAAACCTACCCGTTGGTGAGTTCTCCTCACTAGCTACACTTTTAGAATTGTTTTGTCTAAGTGATTGAATCAAACCTTTTTCAATTCTTTTGTAGTTTCGTAGATCAGGAGAAAATTCTAGTAACCTCTGAAATCACTTGACTATCCAAAATTTTGTATCAAACAATTTGCACCCAGATGAGAAAATAGTTAATAGAGTTGGAAATTGATCAAGCTTTTATGTTTTTGTTAATAATTATACATTTGGATGCGATGGATTCACTTTCACATCACTTTTGTTAATGATGTGTATTGAAAGTTTAAACTCCCAGTGTAACATGTACTGTGTTTGTGTAACAGTACGTAGATAATGAGAAAATTTAGGGAAACACACTCTTCGATGTCAACTTTAATTCTGGTAACCTCTTAAATCACTTGACTACCCTAAATTTTGTAAGAAACAATTTGCACCCAGATGAGAAAATAATTAATAAAGTTGGAAATTGATCCAGCTTTTGGTCAAACTTTTTGTTGTTGTTAATGATTATACGTCTGCTTGCGATGGATTCGATCACTCTCACATCACTTTTGTCAATAATATATATATATACACACACACACACAAAAACGATAAAAAACGCACGTGCGCACCGTCGTTAAAGTGCGCACGGAGCTCCGTTCACCACCGGTGAGGGCGCGCCTCCACCCCAGCGGACTCCAGCAGTGTCCCCGACCACTTTCCCTTCCCGACGAGTCCAGAAAATTTTAGTTTTCCGACGAGATCGACTTTGTTTGAAGTTTTGGGTTATCTGGCTGAAAAACAGAAATTCGGCGGACTCGCCGGGGAGAGAAAGTGATCGAGGATGCTACTGGAGTCCGCTGGGGTAAAGGCGCGCACTCGCCGGCGCCGTGCGGTGACGAACGGAGCTCCGTGCGCTCTACATCCGGCCTCTCTATATAAATATATATAGACTATATTTTAATTTAGATTCTAAAGTGCCATTCTACCCTTATACAAATAGGTAACGCAAAACCCAGCAGAGCAAAACCATTCGAGAAGCATGAAATCGTTAGACTCCCACATAGAGACCGTCCTTTGGACCCCAGACCAAATCACCTCCCGAGTCTCCGACCTCGCCGCCGAGATCTCCGCCGACCTCTCTCACCTCTCCGACCCTCCTATCCTCGTCGGCGTCGCCACCGGCGCCTTTCTCTTCCTCGCCGACTTGGCTCGCCACATCCGCCTCCCCGTCTCCGTCGACTTCATCCGCGCCGAGTCCTACGGCTCCGGTACCGAGTCCAATGGCAGCCCCAAGATTTCTTCCGACTTGAAGCTCGACGTCGCCGGCCGGCACGTCGTCCTGGTAAGGCAGACTCACCAAAACGATGTCGTTTTGTTATCTCTTGTTTGTAATTCTAATCAATTGCTGGGTTTGTGAATTAGGTTGAGGATATTGTGGATACGGGAAGCACTGTTTCGCGTCTGATTGAGTATTTGGAATCGAAAGGGGCTTCGTCTGTGTCAGTGGCTACTTTTCTTGATAAACCATCCAGAAGAAAAGTTCAGTTTAAGCTTCTAGGCAAGGGCAAGTTCTACCGAGGTTTCGAGGTCTGTAGCTCTTTTAATCTTTCTTATGTTTTCTTTGTCTTGCTTGCTTGTAGTGGGTGTTTTGTTGATGGCAAGTTTATATATGATTGTGCATTGTTATTGATCATTTCGACAAACAGGTTGAATAAGGGTATTGCTTTACTCATGAATTGTGGGGTTTAGGGCTTTAGAGATCAGCATAAGAAGAGTGTCAATGAATTGTTAAGATATTTTATATGATTGGGTCTGCCGATTAGAGACAAGGTCATGTCGGCGTTGATCAGTTCAAACTGTCATAGGCATTCATCAAGTGGATAAGTGTTTGAATTATAATGTAGATTATGACTCCTGCAAGTGAAATTCCCATGTCTGACGGTGGCGATCACGATCCACTAATGACATCTTGAATCATCATGTCCCCTCTTACTAGAACTTCTTCTAAACCCCCCAAAATGATTGTTTTGGGAACTAATGTGTTGTTTGGAACCTATGCACTTGAGATGCAGAAAGTATTACAGACAAATGTTTCTATTTTGCTGTCTACTATTGTGTTTGCAAGTGATTTGTTAATTTTGTTCTGCTTTGGAACGACCTAATCGAACTAGTCTGTTTATTTCTTGTTTTTGCAGTGTCCAGATTATTTTGTTGTGGGTTACGGAATGGACTTTGCTGAACTATACAGGAACTTGCCTTATATTGGTGTGCTGAAGCCGGAGCAGTACAAGTGCCAGTCACCCTGAAGAGAGCTATTTTACTATTAGTCTCGTAGGCAAATTTCATGGAATACATATTTCACTACCTGGATTGTATCAATTCTTACTACTTAGCTGGGTATAAAATGGAATTTAGATCATCGAGTCATGAACTTGGTTATGCTCAGCTTCCTCAGTTTGGATTTAAATTTCTGGTGGAGAATCGTGGTGCAATTAAGTTAATTCCGACTACTTTATCATTATATGTCATAAAACATAAATCCAACCAAAATTGTGTAGAGGTGTAGAGGACTGTTAAAAATGAGTGACGTTTGAATTTTGGAACTTGTGGACAAAAAATAAGATGCACAAAGGGATCTGTAACAAAAAAGTAGTAAAAGGGTAAGTAGACGCACAAATAACTCTAGAATGAAGGGTAACTTGATGTCGAATAGTTTTGTATATGTTATGGTCTCATGGAAGCAATGCAAGTGTAAATATGTAATAGTAGTAACTGTAATCAGGATCAGGATCAGGATCAGGATCAGGATCGTAACCTAACTAGGGGCATACACCATGCTAGAAAAGTGAGATGTGACTCTCAAGAGAGCGAAGGCAACCTAGGGTGTCAAAAACTTAAATGTTAGCAATCAAACTCTCAACAACAACTATGAATCTGGACCTCCAATCCAAGATCAAATCAAAGCCCAAAGCAGCCAACATCAACCTCATGATTCCTTGTCCAAGCCCAAAAGTGATGTTTTTAGATCCAGGTCCTCATCCTCTGCTAATTTGTTGCCTTTGTTTGTTTGTTTTTTTATTTATCAAGAACATGTAACCAACAAAAAAATAAAAATGAAAATACCACATTAACTTGATTGGTCTAATGAAGCCGGACTTGTTTGGGTTGACAGTCTTGCAGGACGTCATCGTCCGAGTTATGAAAATGTTGTCTTTCTCCCAACTCAGAGTTTAGGGGTTGTAGTGGCCTGTATGAAATCTCCATCATGGCTAGGAAAGCGTTAGAGAACTGGACAATGAAGACTGGTTGTCTATAAGTCATGACCTGATTGGTTAGGTAGCTTAACTGGTAACACCATTGAGGTCGTAAGTTCAAAAAAAAAAGAGAGATAATTTCACTTTACTACCCTGAACTTTAGGTCTAAAATCAGTTTGATACCTCATCTTTTTTTTTAATCAGTTTCATACCTAAACTTTCAAAATGACATTAATTTCGACTAAATGACTAAAATAGCCCTGGTTAATCTTTTTATCCTCTCAGAGTTAAGAATGACAGCGGCGACGGCCGGGGAAGGAGGAGGGGCTGCCGCCGGAGCCCATTGCTAGTGGTAGGGGTGGATGCCGGTGCCGGCCATATGGTGGATTTGGAGGCAGGGAGAGAGAGAGGGTAAAAAGATTAACCAGGACTATTTTAGTTATTTTGGTCGAGATTGATGTCATTTTGAAAATTTAGGTATGAAACTGATTAAAAAAAAAGAAGATATCAAACTGATTTTAGACCTAAAGTTCAGCGTAATAAACTAAATTTTTTCAAGGAAAAAAAAAAAGTCTTTCGAGCCCTAAATATTTAAATATTTTTGCCGTGTGACGTATGAAAAAAAAAATAAAAAGAAAAGAAAAACTACCACATTACTTGAAGCGAGACTGGTTTGGGTCGACAATGTTGCGGGGCAGAGGACTCTATCCCAATAGAACCATCATCCATCATTTTATCGAAACCCAAAAGATTGCGTTGCCATGGGTGGAGCAGCAAAGACCCTCCTCACTCTCTCCCTCTCCTCAAATCTCTTCACCCTCTCTCGTCTCCCAGCAGCAGCCAGACGCTTCTCTCTCCCAAAACCCACCAGGGTTTTAACAGGGTTTAGGCCCCTTTGCACAACCACCATCACTCCCGCCGTTCAAGTCGAAGACCAAGACGTGCTTCAACCCCTGAAGCATTCCGTGCTTCTCGAGAGGCTCCGGCTCCGGCACCTCAAAAGCAGCTCTGCCAAGCCACAGAATAACCCCAATGGGGAGAGGCAGAGTGAGGATAGGTCAGTGAGGAAGAAGAAGGTTAAGGTTGATAGTTTTGGGGAGTTGGGTCTGACTGAGGAGGTGTTGGAGGCTTTTAGAGAGATGGGTATTCAAGTTCCTACTGAGATTCAGTCCATTGTAATCCCAGCTGTGTTGGAAGGGAAGACTGTTGTCTTGGGTTCTCACACTGGCTCTGGCAAGACTCTGGCATGTTGCCTCTTGCTCAGGTGCTCTCCTTTTGAACAAAATTATGTGGGTCAGTTGGTTTTTCGGATATTGTGGTTTGTTATGATGCCAAGTTTTAAACTTTGGATGAGTTTTTTTGCTTTCTCGAACTTAGACTTCACTGTGTTCTATTTTTGTAATTTATCTTTGAAATGTGTAGTATACTCATTGATTTCTTGTGTTCTTCGCGCCTACCTTTGCCGAAATCTGTTTCTGGTATTGAGTTGGTTGAGTTTCTTTAGACTGTGATAACTTGTGCATTCTTCTTTGCTTGCTCATAGTTTCACCAATTGTAGAAATTTTTATGTTTAATCTTCTTTTAATGAAAAAGAAGAGAAAACTGCAAATTATGGATAAATATTGGTGTTGCTGATACTTAAGAATAAGAAAACAGAAATAGTGCCTACAGTACATATATATCAATGAGTAATGCTGTTAATCTGTTGATTTGTAGCTGCTGAGAAGGGATGAGGCCCAAAATGGTATTATAATGAAGCCCAGGCGTCCCCGAGCTGTTGTGCTATGCCCAACTAGGGAGCTGTCTGAACAGGTTTCTTTTATACTTTAAAATTTGGAACCACTCCTGGAATCTGCATTATCTATTGACTGACATCTGGTGTGTGCTGTAGGTGTTTCGTGTTGCCAAGTTCATCAGCCATCATGCAAGATTCAGGTCTACTATGGTAAGCGGTGGTGGTAGGTTGAGACCCCAGGAGGACTCGTTGAATAACCCAATTGACATGGTAGTTGGTACCTCTGGAAGGATTCTTCAACATATTGAGGACGGCAACTTGGTTTATGGCGACATCAAATACTTGGTACTAGATATAGTTCTTGATTTAGGACTCTTAATAAATAATATGATAATTTCAATTTTGCACCATGTTTGATAAATGAAATCGGTCTGATGAGTTGTTCGTGCACTTGGTGATGTTGTTGATCTGTTAGGTGTTGGATGAGGCAGATACTATGTTTGATCGTGGCTTTGGTCCAGACATTCGCAAGTTTCTTGCCCCATTAAAGAATCGTGCTTCAAAACCTGATGGCCAAGGATTCCAAACTTTTTTGGTCTCTGCCACAATGACAAAGGTGCGTTAACTTGGATTGCCATCTTTATTATGCCATTATCATCCATTTAAAAAACCTGATATTAATATTTGGGCCTATCAGCACCAACTGGAAGTCAATCGTTCCTTACACCTTACCACTTGTCACCAAATGGGACTAATTTGCTTGATAAATGAGCCTGTTATACTTCTCTTTTGCTGGGCATGTAATGAGTTCTTTTTCATTTTTATTGTTCGTGATTACAAATTTGACTTTTAGCAATGGACCATAGTTGAGATAGTCAGATCTACTGTCCAGCATTCACTGAGATCATTGTTTTTTCTTAGACTAGAAGACCATGAAGATTGACATAGGAGGGTTGGTGTCTTTTACATATATATTTAAGTGACTCTCTTCTTGGGATTTCTTGGGCAGAGAGATATTTTCTTACATTAAATGTGACCAAGGAAGTTTTGATTTCCTTTTGAAGAATGTGCAGCCATTTTCAGGTCATGCTTTTGCAGGGACAGATATTTAGGAGCTGTTTCTAGGAATACCAAGAACCTGCCTCTTAGTTTATTTTATACAACTCCCTTGAATAGTTCCAATACTCTTGTTTTCAGATATAACCAGAAAAAAGAGAGGAACTATTAGGTTTACAGCGTTCATTATTATACACAAATCCACAAGAATAACTTATGCAACTTTCTATTTGCCAAAAAAATTAGCAGTGGAGTTTCTTTACCCAAAATAAATATTTGAAGTTTCAGAGTCAAGCTAATGATGAGTCATTACTAATGTCTTCCACTGTGGAAACCCTTAGACTTATATAGTTTTGTTGAAGGTGAATCCTTTTGGTATTGTTCTTGCATGGCACTTAGAATACTTGAACGCCTTCTTGCATGGAAGAACCCAACTGTTGCATAAACCGGGATTTCAGCATGTTAAATATACTAAGAGCAGCACGTGTGGAGAGCGAAAAACTTATGTTGTGGATCCAAGGAGAAAACTGTGAAAGACAGTATTAATATCTCTTTAATTAATTTGTTATAAATTACATATTGATGCATCATTCACAAGGGGGTTGAAAATTGATAAGATACTTGACGAAGACATGCAATGTATGAACATAAAAGATGGTATTTTTTTTCGAATATATCTTTTAGATGTGTTGCCTGACATCCCGTAAATTGAAAAATAATAATAATAATAATAATAATACTCCTTCCATATGAGTTTTTTTTTTTGGGGGACCTTCCATATGAGTTTAGATATTGTGCTTGACTTAGAATACTATTTAGTATGTCAGAACAAGTTCGAAACTGATATTGAGTTCTTAGCTTATGCATCGCCAAGTGGGTGCTGGATTGTTGTTTTTGTTTTCAAATAATCTTCTACCCGTGAAAATCATAATCTAGCCAACTTTTTCTGCAAAAATTGTCTTCATTGGCATCACTAGTTGACATTTGTGGATTTGGCAGGGAGTGCAAACTCTTATTGATGAGGAGTTCCAAGGAATACTACATTTGCGCACTTCCTCACTGCATAAGAAGATTGCATCTGCTCGTCATGATTTCATTAGGCTTCCTGGTTCTGAGAACAAGATGGAAGCACTGCTGCAGGTCTATTTCTGTGATACCCTTTGTCTTATCCATTCTTTACTTATCTCTAGTGCTTATTATTGTCTTTCACTTTTGGAAAATTATATCTATTTTTTATATTCTTGGATAGTTCAGTAAAATTATTAATGCCTTTGTTAAGCTACTGAATTCTTAAGTATTGAGGGGGAGAATGTATAGATATTAACTATTTAACTCAGAAATTTGTTTATCTTTTGATGCCATATTAAAAGAAAAGAAGAAGAAAAAAGGAACCTGAGATTTTGATTTCAATTTGGACTCTCAGTATTTTGATTGTTACTGGTGAGTGTTTTGTTACTTTGTATGTAACTTGCTCGATGAAGTAATGAACATGTTGATGGAGATTCAGTTGTTTAAAAAAATTAAGGTGTTGATGGAACTTGCTCAGCTATCAGAAAGCTCATTGATAAACTGAGTTGTATATCTTAATAAGAATACTGATACCTCTGGTAAGCTAGTCAGTTGTAGGAATAGAGAGATTACCATAGCTGACTAGAGGGATCCCCATTATAAGTATGCCAGTCAGTTTGTAAGAATATTCCTAATGTATTAATCCGTAGAAAATGGACCCCAAAAACTTATACCTTCTTCTCAACCCCGAGATGTTTCCTAATCGAAACCCCAGAACCGGATTCAAAATACCATAACCTCAAATCAGAATCCCAGAATTCCAAATGAAAACCCCAAGACTTCAAATTGAAACCCCACATATAGCACAATTTAATAACTAGAACTGGAAAAAACAAAGAGGCAAAGAGGTGATTTAAATTGCAGAAGCCCTAAGCCTACTTGTTTTCACGTATCTATATGTATGTTGAGTCGATAGAGACCGTTTCTGTTTACCTGTCAACCACGCCTCTGATGGGTCAGTATTGTTCCTTGACACCAGAAGATAATTGTATCAACCCATATTGCAGTTCAGTGGGTGTCTTTAACAGCGGTCAGAAATAATTTAGTTATTTTGTCTAAATTCAATAATAACCAACAGGTGTAAGTAGAAGTATTTGGCCACACTGACAGAAAACATTCACGTGTCACTACAGCTGTGATCAGTGATTTTTACGGAACTGTTACTTGAGTGTTGAATTCCTTTATTCTTTTTGTACCTAGCTTGGTCTCCTTCACTTCTGGCAACTTTGCCTTACACGTCTCAGCACTTTTCCAACAGAAAACTTTGTGGATTTGTGGTGAAACAGGTTCTCGAGCCAAGTTTAGCAAAGGGAAACAGAGTAATGGTATTCTGCAACACATTAAATTCCAGCCGTGCTGTGGATCACTTTCTCAACGAAAACCAGATCTCCACTGTGAATTACCATGGTGAGGTGCCAGCAGAATAAAGGTGAGACAGTAAAGGATTTTACCTCCTATCACCTTCCACTTATAATGTCTGTGCGGTAAACATGCTGTACTATCTGGGCATGGAGTACGATTTACACCTTTGGCTTTACTTGTTGGCAACAAGTTGTTGAAATTGTTTTAAATCTAATGTGATATTGAAGATGGTTGCTCTTAACCTTTAGTCAGTTCATCTATTTGCATAAACTCATCATTTCATGGTTTGCATCCTTCGCCTTAGTCTGTACTCTTAACATGCACAAGGCTACATGAGTTCATTTTTTATTTTATTTTTGGAATTAATGAAAGATTTTCATTAATTACATGAGTTCATACTAAAACATAAATCAATATAAATTTCTGTCAACCAGTCATCAGTGTTTTGCCTAACTACATTCTTGTAACACTAACCCAGGGTTGAAAACCTCAAAAAGTTCAAGAGTGATGATGGAGATTGCCCAACATTGGTCTGCACGGACCTAGCTGCGAGGGGACTAGACTTGGATGTAGACCATGTTATCATGTTTGATTTTCCCTTGAATTCTGTAAGCCTCAGAAGTGTGAACTAATTCCCTAATGTGAACAAGACTCCCATTTGTTTCCATTTCTATTATTATGAACCGTAATATTTCCCCTTTCTGATTATTTAGATTGACTACCTTCATCGTACCGGAAGAACAGCTCGCATGGGGCAAAAGGTATACGTTCATTTCTACTAGATTTTTATTTTTTTTATATTTTTTTTTTGTAATATTCTCTGGGGTATTTATTGTCATCGCTAGACTTACCAATCCATTTGTAATGTTTCTAAGTTTTTTTGTTTTTGTTTTATCTACAAAATTTTGAGTGCAAAAGATACAACATTCTTAAACATAACTTGCATTTTGGGTGCAAAAGATGCAACGTTCTTAAACATAACTTGCACAGTAAAAATGAAATTGTAAAATTGGGTTTGCCCGATATAGGGTGGGCAAATAGATTGCCATAATGATAGATTAAGGGTTGGATCTCATCTGATGTAATTTAAAATAATATCAAATGAAGAGAATTGATTAAAGTGTCCTTCATAAGATTAAACTGTATCCTTGAACAATAAAATAAAGGCTTAATCTGGAAAATTAAAGGATAAGAAGTAACACGTCTTCTGTAAATTGAACATGGCCCTACTGATGGTCATCTGAGTGGTACATTTCTTTGGAGTTATTTCTTTTTTGAGTTTGACTGTCAAATGTTTTTCCTTTTCTCTGGTATTGTTCGGCAGCGTTAATTTCTTGATATTTATATTGTCATATACTCTTGTAAGTCATTAATTCTTTTAATACAGGGAAAGTGACGAGTTTGGTAACTAAGAAGAACCTCATGTTAGCTACTCGTATTGAGGAGGCGATAAAGAAGAATGAGAGCTTGGAATCTCTGAGTGTAGATAGTGTCAAGAGGGACGTTGCCCGTGCCCACATCACTCCACAAAAAACCAGTAATCCAAAATTTACAAGGGTCTCAAATCAGAAATCCAAGAGCAGAGCATCTGGAACAAAATATGCAAAGACATCTGTTCAGCCATCAAAATCGGTAAGGGCTGTAAAGCCTTCCAACACAAATAACTCTAAGAAAGCTTTTTCTTCTGGCAAGAGGCCATCAGAAAGCAGGACACCTGCAGTTAAATCATCAGCTTCAAAGTTGAGTGTTGTTGGGTTTAGGGGGCGCACTTCTTGGTCTAATAAGAAAGAATCATCAGTGGCCAACTGATGGATCAATTTTACACTGAAATCCCCTCATAGTAAAGACTCAACATACCAACATATTGTGATATTAATGTTGACTGGATGCTTTAATTTACTAACAGAACAATGGTAGTATTGTGCTGGCTCTTGGCTGACATTTTTTATTTCCTTTTCCACTAATTCCATTAGGTTTCATACTCAGTGCATAGTAAATTCTACGGTGCTATTATCAAACATTCAAATTACATTGGACGCAACTTATCTTGTCAAACATGACATTTCAGTTGGTACTATTCTTTTAAATTAATAATTGTCTTGAGAAAAACAAAACAAGGACAAATAAATCTTGTGAAGGGAGGCATCATTGGTGTTCCTTATTGAAACCGAGTCCACAAGGCAGGGTAGTTTTGAAACATTGTAGCAGTACTCTAGTATAAGTTGTTGCCATTTCGTTCTTCCTCATTTCCAGGTTAAACGAGGGGTTTTGTCTGGCTTGACGATGTTCCCCTCGGCGTCATAGATTATGACTCCTGAAAAATCTGGTAGCTGGCACTTACCTCCCATGAGTATGTTTTTCTGCCAGACCAGGTCTTCTTGGTCACCACTATCATCCATGCTTTCTTCATTCGGACCTGGTTGCATATGTTGTATTACTGGACTGTCGTCGACCAAAAAGTCAGTGCAAGAATTCCACCGGCGCCGCCATTTGCGTGAATGAGAAGCACACATGAACAATGAGAGGGCACAACATAGAAGGGTCAGAGCAGCCAGGCCGACTTGAAGTATGCTTGGTAGGGGGTGTGACAGAAGAAGCTGGCGAGCCATGAGGAACTTGAAGATGTAGTATGCAAGTATATATGGAACCAGGGTTTATCTTTATAGTTACAAAATTTCCTGTACAAGTAGTTGAAGTTGGAGGATTTGTTACAGTTTATATAGTGTGGTTCTGGTAAAGCTTTGACCTCCATATAGTTCTATTTTATTAATGTACATTTTCCCTCGTTGGTTGTTAAGTTTTTGGTGAGTTTAGGTAATAAAACTCATCCACCACCGAAGGTTTATGAAATCTGAGTTGGTGTACTGAATGTTTTCTTGTTTTCCAGCGATCCTCATTGTAGTTTCCGACCCCCTGAATCGACAATGAATCACCGAAGGTTTATGAAATCTGAGTTGGTGTACTGAATGTTTTCTTGTTTTCCAGCGATCCTCATTGTAGTTTCAGACCCCCTGAATCGACAATGAATAAAATGAAAACGAGAAATTGAATTGACATTGCATTTTCAATATTCTTTTTAATTCCAGCGCACCCCCAGCCTTGACGGGACTAAAAACCTTAGATACGACAACCTCCACTACAATAACAATTTTTCGGTAGAGGATTGAGTGCCACCCTCATTACTAATAACTCATGAACTTTAATTGAAAACCGCTACATTTACCATGTATATTAGAATAATGTGGTTATTGGAACCTCTAAATTTACTCTCATTCTCTCTACAAATTCCTATATTTACCCTGTATATTAGAATGCTGAATCGTAGTAGTACGGAGACGATGAGCTTGAGGACGATTTTTGTTTCTTCTAATAGCAGAGAATGGTGGACTAAGAGGCACATCAACGAAAGTCGCATGAGATCAGTGTGTACAAACAAAGGAGAGGGACGCGATAGAGACGAAGTAGTAGAAGGTGAAAAGTGTGGTTTTCAAAGGGGGTAACTGTGATTATGCTTCAATAAGAAATGAGGGGTCGCTTACCATTGTTGGAACTCAAAATGTTAGATCCTCTATTGTTTGGTCGCATAATTCAGTGCGGTTAGAGGCTTAGAGCCATAGTCTATCATGCTCTTTGCATCAACCGGCGAAAATCGAAAAATTTGATCAATCAACCCTTGGATTCGATCACTTATTAAAGACATTCAACTTGGTATCTAACTCCGAAGACATAAGTTTTAAGCATGTTCCTCATGGACAAGATTAAGAATTAGTATTACAATGTTCCTAACTAAAATGCTTGTGTCAAGAAGCTGCTCTTGCCTATGCTCGTTGTCTTCAATTTCGATCAGTCTAGCTTTAGTTGTTTCAGTTGTTGTAGATGTTTATGTGAATGCGAGTGCGAATTAAGCATGTTTCTCATGAACACGATTACAAATTAAGTATGTTTTAGTTGCTTACGCTCACCTTCTTTTATTTTGGCCAGTTCAGTTTAAGTTCTTTATGACACGTTTACTTACTTGGAATGAAATTTATCAGAAATGAAAGACAGAAGGAATGAGAGACGGAATGGAATAATGGAATAGTATGTGGAGATTTCAATTCCATTGAGCTGTTTACTTACCATATGGAATTAAAATAAGAATGTAATTAATTACTATTTTAATTACTAATATACCCATAAAAAATGAACTACACTTTTCGATCACTCTCAACACAATTTTTTCCCTTTACGTTGATCTAGTTTTGTTTGTCATTTTGATTGTCTCAGTTGATAACTTATGTATAATAAACAAATCAGATGAACTATTTCGATTCAATGTATTGATTGTAATCATGTGGTTACATATTAATAATATAATACATATGCCACGTGGTTATATTACAATCAAATTATTATCATCTTAGACAAACTTCTCAATATTAGTAGCATAATAAAATTAAAAAAGAGTATTTTCGATATAAAAGTTCATTCCTTACTGTACAATTCCTAATCTCACCTCCCTTCTTGATCTTACAATTTAGGGTCGTCAAAGAATCAATTCCATTATATGTAAGTAAACGTTGGAATTCTCCTCTGCCGGATTCATTTTTTTACTTTTCAATTATATTTCATATAAGTAAACGTGTTCTTAATATCTTTGGTCGTTGTAGATATTTTTCGTTTGTAATTTTTTTTTTCATTTAATTTCAGAAAAAAATATATATAATAAAAACATAGCTTTTATAGCGTAGTCGAGTATTTCTTTCTACCGGGGGTTGTAACTTGGTCTGGCAAGTCGAGAGAGCAGAACGAAAAAATGCATCAGCGCTCGATTTGCAAATTCCTTCTGAGACATCATCGCATCTCGAAGCTCTCTCCCTTCAACTCCTCGGCTCACCGCATCTTGGACTCCACCCCATTTCCAAAACCCACCACAAATTTCCACCGGACCCTCTCATACTCACCCACCCAGTTCATACCTCGCCGCCACTTCAGCGATTTCGACCAGAACAAAGAGGTGGACATGATCAATCTCAAGTTTGCAGAGGCAAGAGAGGAGATAGAGATGGCCATGGAGTCCAAAGAGACGGTCTATTTCGATGAAGAGGCTGAGTGTGCTCGGAATGCTGTCAATGAAGTTCTCGAGAGTTATGCGGCGTTGTTGGCCAAGTTGCCTGAGGACAAAAAGGCCGCAGTGCAGAGGTCCATGGGCCTCAAGATTGAGCAGTTGAAAGCCGAAATCGAACAGCTCAATGAATGATAACGAGGTTCGTCCTTATTGGGCATACAATGAACTTTCATTTTTGTGTTTCTGATTATTTTTTGTTTTGAATTTAGGCCAAGAGCTTAGGGTGAATTTTGTGAACTGTGGGTGTTTTCTGTTTCAACATGAAATAGATGACTATACATCTTGCTAATTCTGGGAAATGGTGTATTCTGTAGCTTATATTCTCAATTGCATTTGTTGGGTTCTTAAAAAGGTGATTTAGTTCTTAACTATATGACTCGGATGTTGAGCTTCGGATGTAATGTGAAATCAATGAGATGTGACCTTTCGATGACATCCTACCCGAAAGTATAGTTTTTGTCAGTCTTATGTAAGCTGTGAAAAAACAATCTGATGTAAGACAAAAGTAAGGCTAGGAGGAGAAAATGAGAGGAATGTAAAATCAGACCAAAAGTGGAAAAAGAAGGAACTTTTTCTGGCTATAATGGAACATTGATTTATCTGGATATAATTCTTACCTTATTTTCTGTATAAAATACTTTTCAGAAGTGACCTTGGGCAGTGAAGGGGACCCTTTAGCTCTGCAACCTCTCAGGTTCACAATTATACCATTACTTAAGTTGCCACTCTGAAGAAATACATTTTGATAGAATGAGCTACCACATTATTTAGTATAATATCTTCTGGGAATTTTGGATAACAGCTAAATTCTTGTTTTTTTTTTTTACATAATTCAGCAGCCAAACTTATATGGTAGTCAAGAGAATTCAACAATAGTGTTACATGGAGCTTGAGGATTGTAATCTTAAACTCTTTAAGTTTTCTCTTCCTCTATGTATTGAGGATCTGATGTCTTTATTAGCTAAATTAGATGGTGTGGTGCTGGTCTCTTCTAGGCTAGATAGGAGAAGATGGTATGTGGAAGCTTCACGGAACTTTTTGTTCCGCTCCTTATTCTAGATGCTTGACGAACAACCCTTGTTTTAACAAATTTGTCATCTCTACTGCAATGAGTACCCCATAGATTTCTGATGTGTGCTTCAGCTGAGAGTAGAATCTTACACGCTCACCATGTTTTTTTACACTTAGGATGGGATGGTGGAGGAGCTGGATTGACTATGGGAGAGGGTTTGCTTCTTAGCCACTTTATGGACTTCATTTTTTTTTTCGGATTTTAGGGATTCCCCTTTCCTTTTTTTTGTTCCTTCTATTTCTGCAAGTCTGAGAGGGATAGCTGCTGTTGTTTCTTGTAGTATTGGTTGTTTAGCTTTCCACTGTTCGTTCTTTGAGAGTAGAATCTTACACGCTCACCATGTTTTTTTACACTTAGGATGGGATGGTGGAGGAGCTGGATTGACTATGGGAGAGGGTTTGCTTCTTAGCCACTTTATGGACTTCATTTTTTTTTTCGGATTTTAGGGATTCCCCTTTCCTTTTTTTTGTTCCTTCTATTTCTGCAAGTCTGAGAGGGATAGCTGCTGTTGTTTCTTGTAGTATTGGTTGTTTAGCTTTCCACTGTTCGTTCTTTGTTTGATGGATTTCCTTAAGGTTCCCCAATCTTAAGGAGGCTGATTATATTACATCTATGGTCCTCCAGCTGACATAACTAGTCAAGTAAGGTCATATACAATTTGCTTGTGGATCTTAACAACTAAGGAGTTCAATTTAAGTAAGAATAGGATTAACTAAACATGACAAACATATAACAGGACAATGCTGCCAGAAATAGATGTGGGTTACAAAGTACATTTGTTTTCATCCTTTCTTCAGAAGCATGTCTTGACTGTAGCTTGTTGATAGTTGTTTCTTTTTCATGAAATCCTTTCTCATCTTGTTTTATGCTCAAAACTATTGTCATGTAAGATTTATTGAATAAAACAACAAAGGGACACTCATTTATAAAAACCCATGGATAGTTAGATGGTAGCATTAATCAGTATGGGCATACATATAAATGGGGGTTCCCTTAAATATTGTTGTCAATCTCGTCTTCATGATGAAGTCCATAAATGAGTTTCTTTTTGGTGGTAATTTGGAACATTAGACTTTAGACAGAACCACAAGCGATTTTAAGTGAGGAAATAGCTGTTAAACTAACAGTAATCTCTGGTATAGTTCTGCCAAAACCTTCGTTTCATTTTCATTTTCTGAATACAATGTGGTCAGGAGTTTATATATGTTCTGGGTCTACATATTGTTGCATTATTTCATTGTTTTCAGATACTTGATTTATATTGGGCTTTAGAACCTTAGTTGTTATTCTGATCTGATTAAGTACATGAGTCTGTGTGTGTGTGTGTATTGATATATTTATATGTATGGATGCAAGTCCTACTTATTCAGTCCGTGTCCTTATGTCTATATCATAGTATTTTTTTCCTTTCTCCTTCTCACTTTCATCAGTTTCAAAATAGAGCAACCATGCTGGGCTCAGATCAATCTTGACATGAATGTGATAGCTCCAAGCATCAATTGAGTTTTGTCTGACTTTTTGATGCCTTTGCTATCAAAGTTAGAATGATGCACCAAGCTACGTTTGTGCGCTGCCTGACCTTCTTGAATTTGTTGGCCATTTTGTTTAAATTGAGTTTAAATTGAAATATTCTATAAATAAGGAACAGTGCTGTACTGGGGCATGTCTTTGAATGTTTTTATCTAAGGCAATTATAGTTCTTGTTGATTTGTTTGATAAGAAACTTAAAAAGGACTGAAGAAGCTGAGGTAGGTGGCTGTCCTACAAAGGAAATGGGGCAAGTTGTATTGTTATAAAGCTTGTATTTGGAAATGCTCAGAAAAATCTTCTGCTTAACATCGTGATTAGAAATTTTCTATTGCTAGTAAGAAGCAGAATTGTCATGAACAGACGAGGGACGCTCATTTCAGCTCGTCATGAATCTGGTGGGTTTTAATGTAGTGAGAACTTGTTTCAGATACGACTTTAAGAGTTGGTCAATAGCTCTTTTGTGGAAAAGAGTGAACAGAATTGTGATTTCATACCAGGGTCATCATGAATGTGGTGGGTTTTGAAGTTTGTTTAGTGATAATTGGTTTTAGTTACAAGTTTGTTTGATTCTTGGTCAATACCTCTTATATCATTTGAGTATTGCGGCCTTAGGGTTGCTCCTTTTTTTTTTCTTTTTTGAATGGGACTGTCTTTATTAAAATCAAAAAACAAATTACCTATGAGCTAAAAATCAGCTGGAACAGCAGTCTGGAGGAAAGGTGCAGAAAGTAAAAGGACTCTTGTGTAAGGTTCCTAGAGTTAGCAGCCATAAGGTGAGTTTAGCAAATACTGAGCGTAAGGGTCTGTCACCCCTCAGACCAAAAAAAAGGGTCTGTCACCCAGTAGCAAAGCACCAACATCTTCATACAATAGTCCTAAAACAGAAAAGTTACCGACTTGCCTGTTGATGAGTTGCAAATAGGCCAACTGAGCATCAGTGTCTCATTGCAGGTATGAAGTTATGAGCCAAGGCAAACTTGATAGCCTGTTTACAAGCCAAAAGTTCCATATGTTCCGCTGACAGCATGCCTTTACCACCTCCAGCTACGAGTCTCGAATAACAAAACCAGTACTAGTGTTTGTAGGAAACAACCATCTACAATTCTACATTAATTTTAAAATTCCCTACTGAAGGTTTTATCCATCTATTCGAACTTGGTTCCTTGGCAGGTTTAGTTATTTGCAGCTTCACCATTCTAAACTCCCTCAGCCCATTTCAAAAAAAAAAAAAGAAAAAAAAAACCCTCCCTCAGCCAGTTTTAGTCATCGATGAAATAATGGTGTCCATAACCGAACCAGTTTGGTCATTCCAAACTCTATTGTTCCTCACTTTCCAAACACTCCACAACAAATACACCAATTCCCCAAGAACGAAGACAGAGAGTGCATTAACACAAGCATTCAACCATTCCAGTAAGTCCAAATGAAGCACAGAAGGGTTCAAACCAGGGAGAATAACACATGGGATTGAAGAACCTGCCTCGTAAAAGGGCAGTCCCTACACAAAGACAGTGTGGTTTCTACTCCATTTTCAGTTTTTCACAGAGTACAATTCAATGACTCAAGCTCTAGTTGTTTTGAAGCGAGCCTGGCAAGTGAAGGAAGGATATTATGGCTACCCTCCACATATGGACTTTTGCTGCATTCAGAACATCAACTTTCCACTTCTTCCAAAAAGAAGTACCAACAGGTGAATTCTGTTTCTGTACCCAGTTGGGCTTGTTTGCACTCTTTCTTGGTTGAATCAGTCCAATGTTAGTTTGGTCGTTTGTTTTCCATAAAAAAAAATTAAAAAAAGAAAAACAATGTCCAAAAACCACAGACATCAACCACCGTAAGTGACGTAAAGGTAGCGGTGGGCAATCCCAAACCCGTCCTGAAATTTGAGGACGGGACCGGATTTAAATCTTAAAACGTTAGGCCCGTCCCGTCTGGTCTCATCCGTATACAACAAGACGGGACATGAGACGGATAATTCAAGTCTCGTTTAAGTCCGTCTTGTCCCAACTATTTTAAAAATTGATTTTTTATTGATTAAGATGTGATTTGAGTTTTTCATTTAAGTGTTTTGATCTTTATTTCTTTAAGTTACTAGGCTGTCTCCAATCCAATAACAGTGATGTTTAATACTATAATTTGTTGATTGTTGTAGACTATCTTCTTGCACCCTAGTAATGATGACATGTTTAGAGAAAGTAAACAATATAAACTCTCTTATTACACCGTGTTATACTTGTAAATATGTTACAAGTACTTGTTAATACTTAATAGAGTAGATAGCATCATAAAACTATGCAACTCTTTCTTTTGTTTACAAGTTTATTTTCAACTTTTTTTATCCAGGTCTGGGGTCCTGTCCCAACCGAGATAAAACCCGTGTGGGATGAAATCTAAAAAACTCAAAACCTGTCCCGTCTCGTCCCGTCCCGATTTTAATGTCTGGGATAGGCCGTGGGATTAGCTCTATCCTGTCTCATCGAGTCTCTTGTCCAGCCCTATGTAAAGGTACAACGTGTTGGTCGAGTTAGTGTATTTCATATCCATATCCGCCGAGGAATTTGTCCTTGGGGTTAGGAAACATTTAGAATACCTTGACACTAAAAAAAAAAAAAAAACAAACAAACAAACCAGAGAACTCGATTGGATTGTAGAATATGTCATCAAAAAAAAAAATTAATTGATTGTAGAATCATGTATTGGCTGAGTTCAATTCTGATCTTGGTAAATGAGTAATCACCAAGTGAACGAGTAAATCAGGTGTGAGAGTAATCACCAACTAGCAAATAAGAGTTGCTCCAAATGAAAATACTTCCTTGGTTCTTTGTAACTTTGAGAAGGGAATTTCATTAGGATCAGTTTAATCTGAAATGTGTAAATGAATTTCTAGATAACCCAATTCACTAGGGCCTTTTGTTAGGAGTTCTCAGGAAGAGTAAATGAATATGATTAGTTCCAGAGGTGAGAACTTACAATAATAGTCGTTACTAGAAGCTCATACTAAAGGAGGAAGGGACAGAACAATAAAATCAAGAAGGAAGAACTTACATGATTTACAAAATTCAGTCGAATGCCCAAAGGGATAATCAGGTTTCATGCTGAGAATCTTAAGCATTGCTTCTGTAGCTTTACCAATAGGTCATGAGGTAAATGAAGTGAATGGACCTTTCAAACACTAATCTCACAACATATATTTCCTTTTTCATGTTGAGGGATGTGCGAGAAGCCGAGAAGTGTGATGGGCAGTCGAACATTCCTCTTCATATTACAAATATCATAGGAAAAACCTTGAGCCTCGGCTTCGTTTTCATTACTTTTCAAATTTGAACCACTTCCAATTTGCATACATGTTTAGGCTATCAAACGGTAGAGAATTGGTTTGAGGGGTTTCTGACCTACGAGATAGAACAGCAGGCAGCTTTTGCCTATACTTTTTTGCCATCAATTCAGCCTCTGAAAATAATTTCTGCGAAAGTGAAGACAAATTAAGAAAGCCCATAACTAATTAAGGAAACAATACAAAAACCAAATGACTGTTTTCAATTGTGAGCAAAGAGATGATATGTACCTCTTTGTTCGATACAAACAGGCCAGGCTCGCTTTCAAGGTCTGCAATGCTGTTTAAGAAAAGCAAATTGAATTCGGGATTAGTCCAGGATTTCCAACCTTAATGAACTTCATTAAGAAAATAAAATAAAAAATTGTAATGACAATAACTAGCTCATAAAGAATTTGGGTAGGATAATGGCTAAGATGAACAAATTAAAAAAAAAAGGAAGCAAGATAGAATGTGTTTGAAATAAGTCAGAAAACTACATATGGGAATCATTTGAAATCTGTGTTTTCTTCTTTCCTTTTAAATTACCTAGGGGTGATTGTTATAGTCTAGTCAGGCAATTGAACTAAATCCTTGGTAGGAAATTATGCCTCATGAATGACCTACAGCAGCTTATATCGCAGAATGTCCCTTTGTCACAGTCATAATCACAAAATAAACTCAAGAAACATATATTGGACTTTAAAAAATTACAGGAAGTACAAATTGTGTCTGAGATGAAGTTCAATTAAATACACCACTGAAATTGCTCGTCTACAAGTGATTTTTTAGTACAGTAGCAGTCTGTACTAGCAGTGGTTGCATTACAACAAGGGCAGAAATAAACCCAAATGACAAACAGAAGACTTGTCAATCAAGGCAGTCATCATTTGCTCTTCCCGCAAGGGCAGGAATGAAATATAAACACTTTGGTCTATTGCCATTGGTCCTCTTTGTACGTGGGAGGTCCTCAGTTTGACTCAAGGACATAGAATCAATTGTGTTCAAAACTATGAAGGCTACAAACAGTTGACTATTATGATTCTCTTGGCAAGAACATGATATAATAGTATGTTTATCTTAAGAGACAAGCTATTGCATGATGACCCTTACACATTGAGCCAACTCACAAATCAAATCCCCTGGAGAACTCCTTTTTCAAATTAAATCTAGTCGGATTCTTAAACTAGGATCTTTATCAAATATGATGTCATAGCCCATCCTTAATCTGGGAAATCATCTAAAGTGACCCCTGCCATTCTTGTATATCTTTTCTAGAGACTACAGCATATGAACATATATAAATTAGGATATGTCAATCTTAGAATGACATCTATCACCACTGTTTGGATCAATTGAAACTAAATGTTGTCTGACATTTCATAAAGAGACTTTCAAAGGATTGCTTTATCCATGAGAACAAGTATGAAGTTCATATACTTTTTCTTAACCATTAACCATTAACCATTATAGAACAATTTTTTCACATGGGAAATTGCTGGAAAAAAAATGGGGTTCCAGCAATAATATTGGTATGTTCAAGACCAAAGGTCTCCAATCAGAGCAGCCACAAATTCAATGGTCAAACTGATGCTCAATCCACTTGACCAAAACGTCATAGGTTAGGTTTGGACCAGAAGTGAAACGAGTACCGAGTTTAATACATTAGACCAGTTATATATTATTTCTGGGATAGTTATTTTTTCGCTTGAGAAAAGCAAGAACGATGATGACTTCACTTGGTCTGAAGAAAAAAACAGTAATAATAATAATCCCACTTCTCACGTACCTAAGAGATATTTTATCAGGGAACATTGACTTCACAACCAGAACTTTGATCTTCTCATCAACAGAAAGTCGGTCGCCAACGGAAGTGATTCGGGCGCGAGTGATGTTTGAGATATGTAGCAAGCCACTGAGAAAAAATAAGAAGAGTTCAATGAACCTGTCCATCTAAAGTCCCATATATTATAATCGAAAGAATTTAACAAAGAACAAGTTTCAGCATCATTATAGATTTTAATGACAACGTCAAAGCAAAGCAATGTGTGCGAATCTTTTTTTTTGTTGTTGTTTATTTTACCTTCTTTTACATATATTTTCAACTTTGGTAAAAGCTTTTCCTCGTCAGGTCCTTGACATTCACTGTATATTTAACTCTATTTTTTGTCAAGATTTAACTCTGATTTGAAATAACACAAGTTTTCATTTTCATTTCAAATAAGTTGCAAATGAAACTACTTAGAACTTCTATACTGAAACAAAAAAAAATCCTATACAAAATATAACAAAAGGGAAACCTAGCAGGTGCTTCTAACATAGTGAATAATATGATTATCCATTTAAATCATGGAATGTCCTAGCCCATACACTTTATTACATCACAAGACCATAAAAATCATACTAAAATATAATTAATCATTTTCAGCTTTGTGGAAAATCCTGAGATTTCAGAAGGAAGCAGTAGTAATCTTGCTAGGTACAGATTGCAAAATACATTCCTTTCTCAGTTTGAAGCCTTGGAATCTTTATTTTCAGTTCGTTGGGCTTATTGTCACTTTTTCATGCATTACGGCCCCTTGGAAAATCTATAAATTTTATATTTCATTCTGGGGTTCTCATTTTGGGAAAGTATTCCATATATGAAGCATTTCCTATTTTTCAAAGAGGCAAAATCAGGGAAACTTTGTCACCTAGACTAATAACGACATAGGTATGCAATTTCTTTACCTTCTGTTAGTTTCACCTATCCTGACTTGGGCTCCATATGGAAAGATTTTCTTAACAGTCCCTTCCAAAAGTGTTCCCTCTCTAAGGTTTAACATTTCCTGCAAAATTTTATGGCAACTGAGGTCAAGTTTCAAAAAACAATGGAAAAAAAAAAGGTGTAAAACTACATGCAAGCAGATTCCATGTAACAAAAGAGCATGAATCAAATGAAATTCAGTACAGAACTGACCCAAGCTTCCCTTTCGCTCAATACCAAGTCATTCTTGGCTTCGTCTATTCGAGTGATCTGCACATACATCTGGCTTCCCACCTACACCAACAAACATGATTTTTAACGAACACACTTACAATAAAACATCTTCAATTATGTAAAGAATATTCATGTACCAATTATTAGTACAGTTAAAGTATCAAGTAGATACTGACTCCAGAAACTCACAGACATTTCTACCGGAAAAGAAAAAAAGGGCACTTAAGAATGGGGAATACGGGCCCAACCCCTCTTACAATTCCTAGCCACATTACCTGCCCCTCATACTTAAGTTCTACCAGCAAGAGATTAATGGTGATTACCTATTCAACTGAAAAGATATGAAAGAAAACTAATCATAGAACTCAGTTATTCATTTTGTGTCTGCGAAGGTGAGAACATGATTTGAGTTCTCATAACATGGAGGTTTCATTTATGTTACATGATTTAAATAAATGGAAAAAGGCTAGTTGAAGGTCTCTCAAGCTGTATGAGGACACCCCAGAATTTGGGATTCAAACACTTTCAATAAGAATAAGAAAGGATAATTGCTCGATTCTGAAACTACGTGTGCTTCCAGTAAGACCTGAGGCCCCCTATACACCATATTCCTGAATATATAGAACATCTTATAAATACGGTTATGCAAGTTTTATTTAACTCTCTTGATAGCACTTTTAACAACTCAATGTAATCCACCCATTTTACATATCTAAATTTTTGTAGCAAGAAATACACCAGGAACATGACATCAGCATTAACTAAGGGATCAGATGCATCAGCATAAAGAAAAAGAAATACACAAATCAGTCCTGAGTAGCTAAATTAAACTCAGGAAACAAAAAGAAACTTGGAAAAGAAAATCCTACAGATATTCAACATACATTTTCTTTCAGCTCTGTAAAGTTGTTCACTCTGCTCATTAACTCAGCTTTTGGAAGGAAAGCTCGCAAACCCTGAAATGCAAGTGATAAAAGTGTCATTTCTGAGACAAGTCCATGGTCCTATGAACTAAAGTCAGAGACACAAACCTCAATTCTCGTAAGAAGGCCTCCAGTATTCCATTCTGTAATTCTTACTCTGATAGGTTCATTGAGTTGTTTTATCTGTACAACAGATCGCAAGCACTTCAAATAATGTGTGGATTTCATTGTTATCAAACGTCGTCAATTAAACATTGATGAGATAAATGATTACCCCCACATATAATAAAAGAAAATCAAGTATCATGAGTCAGACTAATATCACACTTGCTAATAATTTTTAAAGAGAAGCATCTGCTAAAGAAGTCATGCAACAAGCACATAGACATTCCGTAAAGTTTCCAATCAACAAACAGAACAAGAAAAAAGCGAGAAAAGAACCTGCCTCACTCGGTGCCAAGCAATCCTGCGGAAGAGCCGCCTAGTTGAAAGCAAAGGCCGACCACTGAGCGTTCTGCCAAGAACCTCAGCAAACAAAATAGTTCCAGTATCCACCACAGGCTTCCCCGGCATTGGTGCCCCACTCACAGCTTCACTCTTGACAATTCCCATCTTCCCTCTAACCATAAATTCCTCGGCACCATAATCCGTATCACAAAGCAAGTATTCCATCTCTTTGTCATACAAAGGTAACACCTCCTTAGTCAACATTGTACCCAGTAAGTCTGCCCCCACATTCACATCAAGCTTATTCTCATTACCCGAAACAACAACACCAACCAAAAAATCACCCGGTTTCGGCTCATAGTACTCAACCTTAACCTTCTCAACCTCCTCATTCTCATCATCCACTTCACTTGTCTCCTCAAACACTTCTACTTCACCCCCTCCCTTGTCTTCTACTTCCTCCATAGAATCTCTTGGAGTGAAAAACTTCAAAAAAGGCGCTAAAGCCTCGTTTTTTACTGATTCTTTATCTACTTCAGAAGCAGACCCATTCTCCATAGGAACTGGGGAAGGCTTGTTCAGCAACTCAAGCTCTTCATTATCTTCCATCTCAACTCCGTTGGCCTTATGGGCCGAATGGGTGCTCGGAAAAACATCAAAAACATCATTCCTAGAGCAAAAAGTTATGGCCTTCTTGGAAATTACGAGTCTTTTACGAAACCCAGATGAGGTATAACTTGGAGGCTTTGGAATTGAGTAGGTTGGGGTGGTCAGCGTGAGTATGTTGAAGTTGTTAAGCAGCGGAGGTGAGTCGGGAAAAGAGAAAGACTTACAAGGGTGAACAAGGAGTAGCATAGCTTTGTGTTAATGTTTTGTCAGCTCATGAGCTCTAGCCAACCTTGGAATCGATCATTCTTTGCAGCGTGGCCTTCCCCGGCCTGTTTTATCCCTTCACCTCAGTCTGATATTTTGCGTCTTCACGGTTTTAACCCAAAGCGTTTAAATACCACCGCTCATTATCGAAACTATTAGCCTCATATTGGGGAGGGGAAAACCCTTCGGTTGTCACCTGTTTAAACCATTTTACATTTTTACTTCTTAGTTTAAATAGCATATATAGGCAATCCATGACGGTGATCTCTCCTCTCCCTTTGGTTTGGGCTTGGGTTTGGGCCCGACCCAAGTTAAGGAAATTAGCCCGCTTAGGGCAATTATATATTTCTCTTTATGTCAATTTATTTTATTAGATTTTGGTAATTTACGGCTTCCAATAATTCCTGATGTCTATTTGATCTGGTTATGTGGGCTATGTCCCGGCTTGTGCGTCTTACGTACCATGTTTGTCTAGGGTAGGCGGCGAGTTCCTTGCTTCGTCAAATGGTCGCAGTCTCCTAATGGCGAGATGAAACTTAATGTCATTAGTAAAATGATCCAATGACAATATGGTGGGAAAACTGATAGAAATATGTATTTATGGCTCTGCATGAGAATTATCTTTCTGGTATGTCGCTAAAGTTATAAAGAAAATGGAGTAACCAATGTTGCACTATTTGTTAAATGATGCTTGTTATAATACTTGGATAGAGACACCTAATAACATTTTAGGATGTATTTCCAATATAAGGTTTAGGCTCCATGTTCTTTTGTATTTTACGGTTTGATTTATGAGTACGGCCTGAGGGGCGGCCGTTCTGGCCTGTGTCAAAAAAAAAAACAAACAAATACACACACACCCCTGTGTTATTTGTATGTGGCAAATCCAGACGGTTGTTCTGACTGCTGATTTCTGACTTCTGACTTCCAAGTTGTAGCAATTCTGACTTCACTTTCCTCATTCGTGAAGCTATAATCCTCTAATGCAATCAAAGATTTGTACTGTAATACCCACTTTCTCCTCTCACGTCTTTCTGTAGCCGAAAATTCCTGGAGACCAAAAGGTTCGTGGACCTCATATATGGTATAAACTGGGCTGATTCTACAACTCCACTTTCTGAACTGAACGAATACCGATACAGGGCAAGTCTTAAAGCTTCTTGTTTTACTTCATTCATCCTTTTTTACATGCATATTGCTTTGGACTCCATTTCTTCAAATTTTCTTCCGGTGTATGATTTTCTTGAATCCCCTTTGCTTGATGCTGAGAGTGGTCAACGGTTCCCAGTCGTCTTCTTCTTCATCTATGATTTCTTTTGTTTGCTTAGCTTCTAAAATCTAGATTTTTTAGCTATATCTCTGATGCTCTGTGTTTGTCTTTGCTATCTTAGCGAAATACATGTTATCCAAAAAGACCAAACTACTGACCTTGTATAATCACCCCACACTCTTCTTTCAAATCACTAAAAGGATAGGAAAGAAGCGTGTGAAAGGTGGAGTGTGTATCAGTTCCTTTGAAACGTGAATCAATTTTAAAATCATTATCTTTCGAGGGGCCTCATTCCAATTGTTCGTTTCATACACTTAGATTCAAAAAGTTTAAAGTTTCTGTAAGAATTTCATTCCTAGCTTGATTAACACTATATTTGATATATGTATGACTACCGAACCATGTTGCTCCTGTTTAATTCATGTTGAGCTTCTGGTTTTGATGTTACTTCCCGAATTGTGTTCTGATAAAATGCATGTCAATAGAAGCTTGCTTGTCATTCTGTTCATTTGTTTATCCTTGTTTCGTTTTCGTTTCTTGAAATCTTTGGCAGAATACAATTGATACATGTTTCTGTGTCGTCTTATATGTTGAAACTTGCAAACTTCAAGCAAGTCAATGTATGCATTTGCCATTAGGATCTGGTATTACTTTGATCCTTTTATTTTCCATATAAAGGATACTCAGCTGTCATGGTGAAATGTGCTCAGGTGCTACGTATGATTAAACACATTAATGTTAATGAAGATTTAACTATTTGATAGGTACTCTCAATTTCTTCTTCCAAAGCCAGTGTCTCTGCTCCTATCATTTCTTTTGCACGATTCAACATATACAAGTTAAGATACAGAAGATGTTCAATAACCTACATCTACCGGAGCTGTAACTGAATGAAAACTTCTCAAGCTTGTTGCAACATTCTTCCTTAAACTTGGTACTTCTGGCCATTTTCCTCATCCTTTTATTTAGCTGGTTTCCAACTTCACAAATAAAGCCACCACCACAAACAGATCACCACCTTCTCCATCAAAGCTGCCTGTGATTGGAAACCTTCATCAACTAGGCTTGCACGTTCATCGCTCACTTCAGTCCTTAGCTCAACAACATGGGCCCCTCATGCTGCTGCACTTTGGTAGTGTGCCGGTCATTGTGGTTTCATCGGTTGAGGCTGCCCGTGAGATCATGAAGACCCATGATGGCATATTCACCGACAGGCCCAAGTTTACCTTCTTTAAGAAGCTTTTCTACAATTACAAAGATATCCTGTCAGCACTATATGGTGAGTATTGGAGGCAGATAAAAAGTATATGTGTCTTTAATCTGTTGAGCAATAAAAGGGTTCACTCTTTTTGTGTGGTGAGGGAAGAGGAAACAAAATCCATGATCAACAACATACAACAGTTTTGTTCTATATCATCCTCCCCCTCCTCATCAGTTTTGAATTTAAGTGAAATGTTTTTGACACTTACTAATGATGTCGTATGTCGAGTGGTGCTTGGGAGGAAGTACAGTGATCAAGGGGAGGGTGGAAGGATGTTTAAGGAGCTTTCTGTAGAGTTTTCAGAGTTAATGCCACGTCTTAATATCGGTGACTATATCCCATGGCTTTCTTGGTTTAGCCATGTTAATGGATTGAATAGTAAATTGGATAATCTGGCTAAACGGTTTGATGACTTTTTAGAAATGGTTGTTCAAGAGCATATGGATTGTTCAAAGACTGTAAATGGACATGGCCATGTTCATATTGACAACGATGACGGAAAAGATTTTGTCGATGTTTTGCTTTGGCTTCAGAAAGAAAATGCAGATGTGCCTGGGTATCCTATTGATACAGTAAGCATGAAGGCTATCATTCTGGTATATTCCAAACCCTGCACCCATTAACACTCTTTTAACCAATGCCTTTTTATATATATTTTTTATCATGATCAATGAGCTTTCATACTTACATAGTGGTAGCCGATTGCTACACCTTCAACTAATCTATTATTCAAAATATATTTTGTGCTAATACCAGCAAAAAGATAAGTTTCATTATAAGCAGCGAGAAGTTAATCTATATGATTCGAAATATGCATTTAAATAGGTTATTATCTATCTTCGTAAGCATACTTAACAATATACATTCTATTATTATTACAATATATCTCTGTTAAGCTATGTACTTTTGTTATAGGACATGTTTGCTGCTGGCACTGATACCACATTTACAGCCCTAGAGTGGGTGATGTCTGAACTTTTAAGGCATCCAAGGGTCATGAAAAAATTGCAAAATGAGGTCAGGGGAATAGCTAGAAACAAGACAGAGATAACAGAGGATGACTTGGTGGGCATGCACTACCTAAAGGCAGTGATCAAGGAAAACCTTCGCTTACATCCTCCGGCTCCATTACTAGTGCCTAGGGTGTCAACACAAGATGTAAAAATAAAGGGTTACGACATTAAGGCCAACACGCAGGTTATAGTGAATGCGTGGACAATCGGAAGAGATCCAAAGTCCTACAACAATCCTGAAGAGTTTGAGCCAGAAAGGTTCTTGAATAGTGCCATAGATTATAAGGGTGATAGCTTCCAATATATTCCATTTGGGGCTGGCCGAAGGGGTTGCCCCGGAATTCAGTTTGCCTTGGCTGTTAAAGAGATTGCTTTGGCCAATCTAGTGCACAGGTTTGATTGGACATTGCCAGTAGGTGTAAGAGGGGAGGACTTGGACATGTCTGAATCCACTGGTGCGAGTATACATAGAAAATATCCTCTTAAAGCAGTTGCTATACCATATTCTTGCTGATATGGGGCATTGTACTCCTTCCCTAGACCACCGCATGGAAAGGGATTTATTATTTCCATTTTAACGTTTGGATCAAACTGGGAAGTTTGAAACTGCAATCATCATTGTGAAAATATGTTTCAGATTTTCAATACCCTGTGGCCATTGCAATAGTACAGATTTTCAGTACCCTGTGGTCTTTATATGAAAATCTGAACTATTGCAATTTGGTCTTTATACAGATTTTCAATACCCTCCGCCGAAGTTGAAGAAATCGATTCTGAGGCGGCGGTTACGGCGGCCCTCCGTGACGACTCGAGCGTCGTACCACGCGTCGTCCTTGAAGGACTTGAACTCTAACGCCATATTTATTTGAGTGCTCTCGCAAATTATGGGAAGGCTTGCTTGGCTAGTTATACCAAAGCCTCGGGAGTGTGTGTGTGTGTGCCTACTTGTCAAGATTGGTGAAAAAGAAATGGACTTTCTGGACATGCAATTACTGTGAAACAGTAAAAGTCAGAGTTACTGCTTCGACATTTTGAGAACATGGAGTTACTGCTACGACATTATTACCCATGTTATGACCAAGAAAAAAGAAAAATTGGGAGAAGAGGGAGATGGAAATGAGGATGAGTGAATAGAAGTTTAGAACAACTTCAAATCCCCATTTTAGTATTATCGAAAGAAAACGGTTAGTTTGACACTCCACTCTTGACAACTTGTAAATTATAAACTACTTTGAATCGAAAGTAAGTGGTTACATTATATTAGATGTGACACTATTTTCAGCAAACTTGTTAGTTATGTTAGTTATAAACTAATTTGAATTGAAAGTGACTTGTTAAATTAGATTCAAAGTCGATTCCTCTTTTAATATTATTTTAGGAAAACGGCTCGTTTGATACGTTTCTCTGAACAAACTTGTGACATCAACTAGTTCAAAGAATGTATTTTTGTTTCATGTATGGTTTTTCCCTTATTGTGTTTATCAGGCTGATTTAGTTGATAATTTGTTTTAAATCATGCTATCATTGGAAAATGACAGTGTGAATGACTAATGACTGACCAAATTTGTGCGGTTCAGCCTGGACTGTCTCCGGTCCAACCTCATTCTCGGAACCCTTGAACAAGATGGCTCTATAACTCACAAATAGGACTGGCGATGACTCGCAAAGAAACATCTGCCCGAACTGGATCTCCATCAGATTCACAAAGAGTTGGGCACATATGAATAGAAGATCAAGTAAACTCAATGTTAGAATTCTAAAGTTGGATAATTTGGGAATACAGAAAGTTCGAAGTACACGCGTAATACATGTCATCAGTCATCATAACCTTCAGATGCAACACTAACAATGCCCCTAGGAACTAGGCTTTAAGAACTTCACATCTCTTCTGCATCAAATAGCTGAGCGATCTTTGCCTCTTCAGCACGTAACCTCTGGTGAAGTCGAGCTTGATGATTAATAAATTCCCAGAATAAATCCTTCAGCAGCATAGCTGTGTTGTATTCTTCAGTTCCAGAGAGGACAACCTTCAATTCATTGCTAGTTTCAGCTTCTCTACTCTGTAACATAGTCTGCACAATTGAAAAGAATGGTACTCTGTAACATGGTCCAGTCTGGGTACGCTTCTAGAGAATGATTGTATTACGAAATTTTTGTGGTTATCAATCCCAAAATACATTCTAATGAACAGAAGATCCAATGAATTATTTCCAAACAATGTGGCTGCAGTATGATGACGCTGAAACACTTACAGAGTAACAATGAATTATTTCCAAACAATGCACTTACTGTATCATGTTCTCGACTCTTTCACCAGTCTCTTCCTTTGGATTTTACAAGTCATTCAAAGCCTAATCTTCACATGTCATGCAAAAAGAAAAGCTTGATGTCCCCAACTTTAACACAAAAGCCACTAGGTACTAGAAGCCACATTATAGAATAATATGGTATATTCATGCTCTGTACACAAAATATATATACTGGAGAATAGAGATGAACCACCAAACCACAAATTTATACAGCAAAAGACGTTCTGCTTATCAATTAGACTTGCTCTAAAACAAATCATATATGAGTAGTGTCCACCACCATGACCAAGTTAATGGGGGCTCATGGTGTGGTATTTAGTATATGGTATGATATTTGTCAAGAATAGAGGTATGGTATAATTCCCAGATGATATTCTTCTCCAATTGGAGGATATTTATAGTAGTACAGATTCACCTATAGCTAAGTGTGGATAGGAAATACAATAGTAGAGCTATGTATGAAAGGTAAATACAAGGGTCATGTAATACGGCTGTATTAACTACACAAGTGATCTATGTCTGTTGTTGGAGCAGTAGTCCAGATTTGCTGCTTGAATGGAGCAGCTCACTCAACACTCCCCCTCAAGTTGGGGAATAGATGTCTCGCATACCCAACTTGTCTAGTGAGCTGTGAAACACCTTTGCAGAAACGGCTTTGGTTAGAATATCAGCAAGTTGATCTTCAGTAGGCACATGTGGCATGTTAATGATTTCTGACTCCAACTTCTCCTTGATGAAATGTCGATCCACTTCGACATGTTTTGTTCTGTCATGTTGAACTGGATTGTGTGCTATATCGATGGCTGCTTTATTGTCACAATACAAATTCATGGCATACTGAGATTTGAATCCCAAGTCCTTCATCAAATGACGAAGCCATAACATTTCACATACTCCATGAGCCATTCCTCTGTACTCAGCTTCAGCACTGGATCTAGCAACCACTTTTTGCTTCTTGCTTCTCCATGTGACCAAGTTACCTCCCACAAAGGTAAAGTAACCTGAAGTGGACCTTCTATCAGTGATGGAACCGGCCCAATCTGCATCTGTGTATCCTTCTATCTTTGTATGGTTATTTTTGGAAAACATGATCCCTTTGCCTGGATTTGTCTTTAAGTACCTCAAAATTCTGTATACTGCTTCCATGTGATCTTCACTTGGTGCGTGCATGAATTGACTTACAACGCTTACAGCATATGCAATATCAGGTCGGGTATGTGAGAGATAAATCAGCTTGCCTACTAACTTTTGATATCTCTCCTTGTTAGTAGGCACTTGGTCTGGATATTCAGCTAACTTGTGATTTTGTTCCATCGGTGTATCTGCAGGTTTGCATGCAAGCAAGCCTGTCTCTACGAGTAAGTCAACCACATACTTCCTCTGAGATAGGCTAATGCCTTCATTTGATCTAGCCACTTCTATCCCCAAGAAGTATTTGAGTCCGCCAAGATCTTTCATCTCAAAAGCAGACGAAAGATGTTCTTGGAGTCTCTTCACTTCTTCTGGGTCATTACCTGTCACAATCATATCATCAACATAAATGATAAGTGCAGTAAGTTTGTCTTTCCTTCGCTTCAGAAACAATGTATGGTCAGAGTTGCTTTGTTTGTAACCAAATTGTTTCATAGATTGGCTGAATCTTCCGAACCACGCCCTCGGGGACTGCTTTAGTCCATACAATGATTTCTTCAACTTGCACACCATTCCTGCTTGTGAAGGTAGAGAGTAGCCTGGAGGTAGATCCATGTAGACTTCTTCCTTCAAGTCTCCATGCAAGAAAGCATTCTTCACATCAAACTGCTTCAGAGGCCAGTCTAAGTTAGCTGCTAATGACAGTAATACTCGAACAGTATTCATCTTGGCCACTGGTGCAAAAGTCTCCTGATAGTCAATACCATATGTCTGAGTATATCCTTTTGCAACCAATCTGGCTTTATATCTATCCAGCGTACCATCAGCCGCATACTTCAATGTATAGATCCATCTGCACCCAACTGTTCTCTTCCCTGTGGGTCTTGGCACTAGTTCCCATGTGTGGTTCTTTTGCAAGGCTTCCATTTCATCCTCCATAGCTTTAGTCCACTTAGGATCAGCTAGAGCTTCCTGCACTTTATTTGGAATGACAATAGCAGATAAATGAAATACAAAAGACGCATATGACTTGGATAACCTATGGGAGGACATGTAATTGCTTATGGGATATTTGGCCTTGGCTTTAGGATCTGGTTCATATTGAGCCTTTGGTTGACCTCGATTTTTTCGGAATGGTAACTTCTGAATCCCTATGATGTTACTTGGTTCTATTTCAGGGTCAAGCTCAGAATTATCATGAGATTCAAACAAAGGATTATCAGTTACCTCCGGATCATCCTCAGGAAGCATTGGTGTTGATGGGGTAGTAGAAGGGGAAGAAGTATTTATCTCTGCTGGTTCTGGAGTTGGCCACTGATTGACATTTTCACCGAATACAGAATCTGCTGGTAACTGGTTACTCCTTTCAGTAGCTCCATGCTCAATTCTTCTTACTTCACTATTTCCATGTATATGATTATCCACTTGATCCAAGGGACCCAAACAATCCCCTAAAGACTGCTCTTCCTCATCATGACTCTCCCCCTGAAGAGGAGTTTTCGGGGAAAAATATAGTTCATGTTCACAAAATGTAACATCCATTGAAACATAGGAACGTTTACTAGTGGGATTATAACACCGATATCCTTTCTGGGTTGAAGCATAACCGATGAAAACACACTTTTCAGCACAAGCATCCAACTTAGTCCTCTTGGTTCGATGGATATGTACATAAGCTACACAACCAAAAATCTTTGGATCAAGAGCATGGGTAGGGGGTAAAGGCAAATAACTTTCAAGAGCTTGAATTGGTGTTTTTGGTAGTGGGCAATTTTTCTTTGCTGTGGACTGAAGGGCTTGTGTAGGAAGTCTATTTATGAGGTATGCAGTAGTTAGGATAGCATCTCCCCAAAAATACTCCGGCATATGAGCTCCAATCAACATGGAGCGAGCAACTTCAAGAATATGGCGGTTCTTTCGTTCCGCCACACCATTTTGTTGAGGGGTTTGAGGACAGGTGGTTTGATGAATGATGCCATAGGTAGCTAGATATTGGTGAAAAAGGTGGTTTACATACTCTCCACCATTATCTGTGCGGAATACTTTAATGGGCTTCTGGAATTGAGTTTGGATCATGGCATGAAAAGTCTGAAATACTGAAAGAACATCACTTTTATTTCGTAGCAAGTATATCCAACTCATTCGGGTGCAATCATCAACGAAGAGAACAAACCATTTCATTCCAGAGAGCGTCGGTGGACAAGGCCCCCAAACATCAGAGTGAACAAGATCAAATGGGGAAATACTTTTATTTGTGCTCACTGGATAGCTTACACGGTGACTCTTGCCTAAAATACAAGTGTTGCATTTAAAGTCTGATGGTTTATTATGCTGAAATAATAAAGGGAATAGAGTTTGGATATAACCAAATGATGGATGTCCCAATCTCTTATGCCATAACCAAATTTGTTCTTCATCGGTGGATACCCTTTTTTGAATCTGATGCACTTCACTTGCACGAAGATTACCCGGATTTGTCATCTCCATGTAGTATAATCCCCCCTTCTCAATACCCCGCCCAATGATTTTCCCTGTGAGGATGTCCTGAAATATGCAACACCAAGGGTAAAGGATTACACAACAATAAAATTGTTGGGTTATTTGTTTGACAGACAGGAGATTATGGGATAAGGAAGGAACAAGTAACACAGTGTCAAGGGTAATGGAATCTGTAAGAGTGACAGACCCAGCACCAGTAATGGGGTAGGATTCACCATTGGCATTAGTTACGCCAGACTGACGAACTGGGGTTAAATGGTGAATATTGCTAGAGTTATTAGTCATATGGTCAGTTGCACCTGAATCAATTATCCACATATCTTTCCAATTAAAGGCAGAGTTGCTTGAGAGCAAAGAGACAGGTTTACCTGAAGTGGTCATGAAGGCAAAAGTGGAGTTACCAGAGTGATCACCATAAGCAGGTTCGTCAGAAGTTGTATTTGAACTCGGGTCTGGTGAAGTAATTTGGAGAGAGGCCTGGGGTTTGCCTTTGGGCCGGTAGCTCTTTGGGTTCTTGTCTCCATGGGGTTGGAATGATTTCGCTTTCTCTCGTACTTCTTTTGCTTGGGCCTTCTTGTGATTGGCAATGTGATCATCCCACCAGTCAGGAAAGCCAATCAAGTAGAAACAAGTCTCTACCATATGACTAGTTGATTTGCAATGAGTGCATTTCATGGGTCCTTGAGAGGGTGATTTCAACGGAGGTGTAGATGAAGAAGGCTGGGAGCTACGAACATGTGGTGGTTTGTATTGAGCAATCATGGCTGATCCCTCATGCTTGGTGTCAGACATCATCTTTTGGAGTCTATTATGCTCAGCACTGACTTGAGAATAAGCCTCTTCTATAGAAGGCAACGGCTTTGTGTTAAGGATTCTACTCCGGACTCCATCAAGGTGAGGGTCTAGCCCGGCCAAAAAGAAATAGACACGGTGCTTAGTGACCCTATTAGCCATATAGGTGATAGAATCTGTATCCTTGAGCCTGAGAGGATCCAATATGTCAAGCTCTTGCCATATTTTCTTCATATTGCTGTAGTAGCCATGAAGAGGAGCTCCATTTTGTTTGGTGGAAACCGAAGCTATTTGTAGCTCATAGTTTCGTGTATCATCTTGGGCTACTGAAAAAGTAGTTTTAACAGCATCCCAAATTTCTTTAGCTGTCTCCAAACCTTTATAATTTTCTCTGACCTCCTTGTGCATGGAACTGAGAAGCCATGCTTGAACAAGGCTATCTTCTTCAACCCAAACTTCGTACCCCTCTTCATCTTCTTCTTCGGATGGTACTTTCTTCTTGCCGGTGAGATAACCAAGTTTACCTCGGCCAGTGATGTTCAACTTGGCATGTTTTGACCAAGAAATAAAATTGGTGCTATCCAATTTTTCTGGAACAATAGGGCCATGTTCGTTGGATGACGACCGCCCTTTATGTGGAGAAGAAGATTCAGAGTTGATTGCTGATGTCTGCGATGAACTGATCGGTACTTCATCGAGAACCATGGTTCAGAATTTACTAAATAAAGAGAAGAGAAATTTGATCCTTGGGTGTTGCCTACCGCGTTGTGTTAAGCGAGTAAGCTCGACGGTACAAGGATAAAATTTCTAGTCTTATTACTTTTTTTTTTTTTTTTTTTTTATTATTATTTTTTTTTTGAAATGGTTTGTTCAGATTTTTGAAATGGTTTGTCCAGATTTTTTGTTCTTAGGTATTGGGTATTGTCGAACAAAAAATTGTTCTTGGTAATTTCTGGGTAAGAGTTTTGCTCAATCTTTGATCAAAAAATTTGGTATGGGTAATGGGCAATCAGAATTAGATATGATCTGCGTATGGCTATGAACTCGTGCTTGATCTTCAAGCTAGAGTTTGGTGTGATCTGGGTACTGGGTAAGGTGAAGAAACAAAGTTCTTCTCTTGGTATTTCTGGCAGCGGAATGTGGGTATGGGTATCGGTCTCAAGAGCAGAATTGCTCTGATACCATGTCAAGAATAGAGGTATGGTATAATTCCCAGATGATATTCTTCTCCAATTGGAGGATATTTATAGTAGTACAGATTCACCTATAGCTAAGTGTGGATAGGAAATACAATAGTAGAGCTATGTATGAAAGGTAAATACAAGGGTCATGTAATACGGCTGTATTAACTACACAAGTGATCTATGTCTGTTGTTGGAGCAGTAGTCCAGATTTGCTGCTTGAATGGAGCAGCTCACTCAACAATATTTTCTAACACATGGAACTACATTTCAGTCCTTTATAACAAAAATAAACACAAGAGAATACAATATATGAAACTAACCTGATAGTTAGCCATGAGGGCTTGAATTGAAGCCAATGGAATATCATGTGCTGGCCATTTCTCAGTAAGTACCCAAGGCCTGCAGAGAATTACAAAAGGATGATTATAACGAATCAATGAATAAACATAATAACTTAGAATCCCAAAAATCACATCCAGGTTCGGGTTGGCGGTTTGAGCAACAGAAAGGCTTAAATTTTTTCATCTCAAGTATCTCATCACCAGATATAAGCAAACAGCCATTTGACAGACAACTACCTTCCGCCTGAGGAAATGATGCTGTGATTTGGATTCTCCAAAAACTCAGACAACTTGTCCAGATTCTTTTTGCTGCTCACAGTGATGGTTGCTCTTGAATATGCCTCACGCGACAAACTTGGAGAAACAAGTACTTGACATGAGATTGAAACTTGCTGATGGATAAATTCCATAATTGTAAACGGTGATATCCCCTTCTCAAGGTTCTCCACCATTACCACATAGGGAACACCTCCAATATCGACATCGTGTCGATCCCTTTCAAAAGAAGCAGTGCCCATCTGTACATCAAACAACAAAATATAGCCCATCATTCAGAATCTAATGCATTTAGGGAAAGCTTCAAGGATATGTGTAGAAACCCATGAAAGACTATAAATATGATAGAAACTTTCAAAGATCAACACACCCAAATCAGTATTAGGTTCTCTTTCGAAGATGACCCACGATTCATGATCATATAAAGACCAAATTGACGTTTAGTAACCATTTGAATTGATTATCGTATTGATAGTCTCCCTCCCTATTGTATCATAAAGATTGTATTTTTATCGATCGGAGTTGAATTACTAAGCTGTTTTCGAGTCGGCTGCTCTTGTACATGAATGGACTCTAAAGGGCAAGAATTAATCTAAAATTTAAAGCGTTTGTCTTCGAAGTTTCCCATGTTATAACACAGAGAGCAACATACAGTGAAGAAGAAGATGAAAACTGACCTGGTTGAACAAGGGTGTGGTAGAGCTAGCCCTTGGCTTTTTGTTTCTTCTTCTTCTTGTTCTCGTGGTCACTCAACAGTTCGAAAGCTGCTGCTGCTTCAGTTTGGGGAATCACGCCTTCACTTGTCGTCTTCTAGGATCTTTTTGTGGGCATAAAATCTTAATTTCGTTTTGGTCTTGTATTTCAAAACCGATACACTTTCGGGTTGATTGGTGTTATTAAGACACCCTAATTTGCTATTTACGTACCTATTTCATAATAAGAGCCGATCGTAGATCAAATTTAAGAGGTAATTTTGTAAAAATAATTAAATTATAGTTATAAAAAAAGATTAAATTCAGATTACTCTCTTAAGGTTTGGGGTTAACATCATTTCACTCATTATATTCTTAATTTTAAAAATTTATCCTCTAAGGTTTCTAATTTTCATAAGTCATGCCCAGTTGTTGAAATTCCATCTAATTCAGACTTTAATTTTGACTTCATAACTCACACTAGTATAAATAAAGTCTTAAGCGACGGGAATAAATCGTCGCTTAAGTTCTAATTTTTGTCGCCATACCACTTAAGCGACGGAATCGGCGTCGCTTAGGCTTCGTCGGATATGACGCGTCTCATAGGCACTTAAGCGACAAAAACGTATTATCCGTCGCTTAAGAAAACGGAACAGGCAACAGACAGAGTTGTTGTCGCCATAGTTCAAAGCGACGAAACAATTTCCTTAAGCGACGAAAGCTATTCGTCACTGCAAAGCTAAAGCGACGAATATTATTTTGTCACTTTATTGTTAAGCGACGAAACTTTTTAGTTTAGCGACAAGGTTACTTTCGTCGCTTGATATAATGCGACGAAAAATAACTTAAGCGATGAAAAATATTCGTCTATGTATTGCTTAAACGACATATGTTGTTTTGTCGCTTTATTGTAAAGCGACAAAACATTTTATTTGAGCGACAAGTATTCTTTCGCCGCCAGATATAATGCGACAAAATTATTTTCTTAAGCGACGAATTTTTTTGTCACCGAACTCCTTAAGCGACGTATGTTATTTTGTCGCTTTATCGTAAAGCGACGAAACTGTTTAATGTAGCGACGATTTTATTTTGTCGCTATGTTCTTATGCGACAAAAATAATCATCTTAAGAGACAAAAGTTCAGTCGCTTTGGTTTTATTTTTTTGAAGAAAAAAAATTTATTAAGAGATATAATAACTGAAAAATAAATTATTGTAAGTAAATGATTAATTACTGTAAAACCAAAATAAATTAACCCAAATATTTATATTACTAATAAAGATATCTAGTATTGTTTGTACAATTATTTAAACTAAAAAAATTTAATGATTTCCTAAACTAATCGGAGTAGTGTCAAGGCCCCTATCATCATCGTCGTCGTCTTGAGGTTGTTAGCTTGGGACCGAGAGTGAACACATAGGCTGTAGCCCTATTTGGGCCATGATTTGATCCATTTGCAACTTTAAAGCTTGATAGTCTACAGCAGACTGCTCAGCGATCTTCTGGGCATTTTGGGCCCTCTCGTGTGCCTCAGCTGCCTCCTTTCTAGCAGCCTTTATCGCTTCCATCGCCTCATTATTTGATCGAGATCGTGAAGTCCATGATGTTGACCTTGTGCTCTTCTCTAGGACGCCTGCTCGACTAATACCACGAAGGTGAGACCATTTTGTTTCTCCCAGAGCGTTTTTGACAACACTTAGTTGAGTTGGCCAGTCCAAAGGAGGTAGCTGATCCGGTGGGATGTCCGGGTGTTGAGTTCTCTGCAAAGTCTTGGCAATAGAACCATGTTCCTTCAACTTTTCCTACAATTCAAGAATAATATGTACAAGTGACAACTATCATAGCATCATCAAAACATATTAATTTTTGGCATTCATGTACAAGTCATGCAACAAATATGTACAAGTCGTGCAACTAATAATATCTTGTTCGGTTTCTAGCACCATTAGCAAACTATAGAGATCCTCGTTCCCATTCATGTTTCTATGTACATGCATTGATATCATCACACTAACTCATCCACCTACACTTCAAAAAAATAATTTCATCTACTTAGGGATACTCCCCCTCCAACAATTAGCAATCTCATCTATTTGGGGGAATTTCAGCTGGCAGGGCATATCGATCTCTCTCACAATCTAACTCCACCAATTAGGGTACCCCAAATCATATATATACAAATCAAACAACTAGACAATACACACAAATCAAACAACTAGACAATATACACAATACACACAGCAGCTAAAACTAAACAATTATCCTTAAGACATTAGGTATTAGGTATTGATACTTACATAATGCTCAGCAGCTTTAGGCTGGTTGATGTCGTATGTCACCGGGTACACGTCAACCACCGGTAATGAAGAACCCTTATCCTTTAGCTCCGCCACCCAGTAAATAATAGGTTTCCTCCCTGAATGGTGCTCCAACTCCTTCTTACCACGGTTGCTGGAGCTGGCAACCGATCGTCTCTGCACAAGACCAAGTACATGATCAAAAGAGGGTATAAAAATAACTCCCTAAAAATGTCTACCGATCGTCTCTGCACAAGACCAAGTACATGATCAAAAGAGGGTGTAAAAATAACTCCCTAAAAATGTCTATGTTTTTTTACAACCCAAAAATATTGTAAACATCTACCACAAAGCTTCCTAAACTAGCTGCAACTTTTCTCTTCTAGTACTTGGCAGACAAAGAGAAGAAAAGTAAACAAAAAATTACATTGCAGTAATACTACTCATCAAGTGGCTCTATGAAACTAAGTTGAGCAGCTAGAACTACGATCAAACTCTCCTATACTTCTTAGTTTAACGTATATGCACATAAAGAAGGTCATAGTCCACATATTTTCAAGTCATTGCCACTCCTAAATCCCACTCAAACTCGAATTCAAATCAGTTGTGTTACATATATAACTAGAACATAGTATATTCAGAACAGAGCACTAAACTTTAGAAAATCACCACAAATCACCTACTCTATCAAATAACACCAAACTCTCCAAATCAAGAGTTCACATATAGAAGATGAAACATGCAAAGTTTCAGAATAAAAACATTTATAAATCATGATCAAATTCAGACTCCAAGCTATACAACATAACCATAATTCAATTATAGCACAATACACTTATCCTTAGAAAATCACCATAACTTAATTCATACCTTGTACTTGTCCGATTCAAAATGAGTGCAAAGCCACTCCCACTCATCTCGCCTGTGCAAAAGCTCTTTCGGAATCACTTCTCTCCCCCCCCCCCCCCGAGCTTGTGAATCTTGGACAAGTCGTGCTTCCATTCACGGAATACACTTGCCGCCCTTTTATTGATCCATTTAATGGCTTTTACATCATTGAAAACAATGATAAAAAAACACTGCAAGACATAGAAAACATGAAACCATTAAGTTGCAGTACCCCAGGGAATCAAAATACCATGAAGCAGGGAGTCAAAATACCATAAAAATTAACTGAAAGTTGACATAACTTACAGTGAGACCGTCAAAAAGCTTCTTCCTCTCCTCCTTGTCTAAATCATACCACGATTCCTTCTTCATTGCCACTCTTTTTCGTATGATGCTTCCAAGACTATTGACAAAGAGACTGCATACATCCGAATTTCTTGGTCCATCAATAACTTTCCAATCAAAGTCCAAGTCGATCTTCTTCCCCGTACATTTCACAATATCAGCCACATTTACGTTGTTCACCACTCCTCGGTTGCCTTTCTGGGGAGGTCCTCCGGTTTTCTTCGGTTTCCAACGAGTGCTGCAAACCTTGGGTGCACCCTCAGCCGGTGTTTCTGCTATTGTCGTTGACTCCTCATCGTCGTCAGTTAGAGGGGGAGCCGACAAAGCAAGGGATCCTGCAGGTGCCGTACTCACAATGGCTTGGTTGGATCCGAAAGAAGAGGAGCTGTATTGTTGCGCACACTCCAGCCGCAGACACTCCAGCCGTATTGTTGAGAAAGAGGGCCGGGAGTGAAGGGATTCGGGGACAGGTAAGGAGGAAGAGAGCCGGGAGTGAAGGGAGGGATTTGGGGATTTTTTTTTTCAATGTTTGGGATTGAGAAGTTCGCGCTGAATCAATATACATGGTAAATCTTAAGCGGCGAAAACATTTAACATTTCTGTCGCTTAAGTTTGTTTAAATTTGGGCCAAATTTTGGTCTTGGAATGCAGCCCGCCATATATTTGGGACTTAGGCGACGATATGTCTATTTTTCGTCACCTAAGTGACTTACATTTTTGATTTTCCACCAAAGAATATACATTTTAAAGTGACGACAATAACAAATCCGTCACTTAAGTTGGAAAATCATTTATATTTCACTTTCTACTAATTAATACTCATAATCTGTGATGATGTAGAAGATGACGATAGAGATCGAAGAGATGGCGCGGAGTCCTGGAATGCAGCCCGCCAAAAAATTTACTTTTTAAAGCGACGAAAATAACAAAATCTGTCGCTTAAGGTTGAAAATACGTTTCTGGCGAGATAGCGCGGAGTCCGCTGCTGGGGTTCTATTGCGCGGAGTCCACTGGGTTCTATTGCGCGGAGTCCGCTGGGTTCTATAGAGCAGAGTCCATTAGGTTCTATTGCGCGGAGTCCGCTTTGGTTGCTATAGCGCGGAGTCCGCTTGGTTCCCTATAGCGCAGCGGAGTCCGCTGGGGTTCTTATAGCAAGGAGGAAGAGAGGTTCCTATAGCGCGGAGTCCGCTGGGGTTCTTATAGGCGGAGTCCGCTGGCAACATGGGTAAACCAAAGAGGGAAGAAGGAGGACAGGCAGAGGGAAGAAGGAAAGGCAAAACCGGGATAGCTAGAGTAGCTAGGGGTGTCTCGGTCTTCTAAACTGGGGCAAAGGAGAGGAGGGAGAGAAGAGAGTCTGAAGAAAAGAGGAGAGAGAAAAGTCTGAATATATACCGTAGAGATGACTAAGGGTCTGAAGAAGAGAGTTCAAATATGGAGAAATGATAAGTCAGGCAGCGGGTAACGAAACTTTGAAAAATTTGGTTCAAATTTTCCTAAAATTTTTGGCGGAGTACGTGCTGCACAAAGTTTTGGCACTTAAGCGACGAAAAGTTATACTTTCGTCACTTAAGTGATTAACTTAGGCTACGATTCCGTCTCTTAAGAGCTTTTTTCCAATAGTTCATGGATTCCAACGTTTATATTTCCGCAACATCCAAAATGTTAGTAAAGTATAAAATTAAATCAATCGGAAATTAATATATCACAACATAATAGAATAAATTCATTACATATATAATAAATTCATGACATAATTAAATCGAAAATTTGACGTTTTAACACACCATGAGTTTTCAATATCTATCAACGTAGTCTCTGTCTTCTAAATCATCCTCACTCACTTCATATGAATGATCGTCTGAGTCTTCCTCTTCGTCGTCTGGTCAGATGAATGGAAGTGAACCAAAGTCAAACTCTAAATTAGAAATGGGAACGTACTTGCAGGGTTAGAAGTGGATGTCGTTGTTGATGCGAATAGTCTTCGTGTTGGGGATATTAGACATCGAGGCTTCTTGATATGGTTCAAGAGTGACATTCTCAATATCTTTATTTGCAATACCCATCTCAAGTGTAGTTGTAGTGTAAATACCTCTATGTGACATCACGTTAACAACTTTCCAACCCCCACCCTCCTTTGGATTATCAAGATAAAAAACAAGTCCTGCCATTGTGGCAACAATAAACGGTTGATTCTCATACCAGCTTGTGCATTTATTCATTGATAACAGATCATGATCCGTCTTGGTACTTCTTGGTATATTTGGGTCGTTGAACCATCTACACTTCAATAACACAACTGGCATACCAGTTGCGTAGACTAGCTCGACAACAGATATAACGACCCCGTAATATTCAGCTCCGTCTTCTGTACCCACACACATCACGCCACTGTTTTGTGTCTTTCGACCATAATCTCGATGCAATGTCAAAAACTTAATGCCGTTAACTACACAAGCAGCATATATATTCACATGTTGTGGCTTACCAGCCAAATACGACAACTCGGGTTTGTAGTGTACACTATTTTCTTATTGCAACTTTGCAACCTGAAAAAACATCAAAACATATTAATTTTTTGAATTAAAAACACATGAAATTCTCGTGTAAAAACATGAAACTTAAACGCACCCATTTTGTGAAGTATTTAGGAAATGTCTTCTTTTGCATCTCTTCCCATCTGTCACCATATTTAATTTTGCAAAGTTGTTCATGTGGATGTCTAAACATGTCGACTTGGTCACAGTGTCGCAGTACCCACCAATGAGCTTCAGCAATCTCATCATCGGTTAATCTTTCAAAAATTGGTAATTTCTTAAACAAACGGATATCATCAGAAACAACTGAAAGGTTGAACCTAGGTGTATTCTCACTGCCGACATGCTCTGTTTCTTGATGGAGATAATTTTTATTATAGGTTACACACTCATGTGCCTTGTATGCCTCTGCAATTGACCCTTCCGAATGATATTTATTTTTAACATACCCTTTATATCCGCCGAGTTGTCTTAATAAAGAATATAAAAAGTCAGAGTTAGCTAGTTTATTGAGCCAGCCAATAATATATAAATCAAAGACATAAAGTGCTAGGAAATAGTTAATTTTTACCTTTCCATGGGAAACATCCAGGTATTGTGTACTGGACCGGTAAGCAACACTTGTTCAGGTAGCTGGATCATAAGGTGAACCATAATAGAAAAAAAAGTGGGGGGGGGGGAATCCTCTCCAATTTGCAAAGGATGTAGACGATGTCTTCTTTTAACGTAAGGACATCTAACTTCTTCAACTCCCGAGCACATAACTTCTGCCAGAACCGGGACAATGCTACTAATGGCTCCACAACATCACGATGCAACACTGGTCTAATTATGACTGGAAGTAGCCGCTGCAGCAAAACATGACAGTCATGCGTCTTCATTCCAATTATCTTCTCTTCTCCCACTTTAACACATCGAGATATATTTGCTGCATACCCTTGAGGATACTTAACATCTTGAATCCAGCTGAAAACTTTAGGCCTCAAAGCCGGCTTCACCTAGTAAGGTGCAATAGGCATAACAACTTTAGAGCCAGTCCGTTTTACCCACAAGTGTGCGCGTAATCCCATATTTTGCAAATCGCACCGCGCTTTGATAGTGTCCTTAGTCTTTTCTTTTATATCCAGAATTATTCCAACGATGTTGTCACAAACATTCTTCTCTATGTGCATGACATCTAGGGTGTGCCTTATTCTTAACTTTGACCAGTAAGGCAGCTCAAAGAATATACTCTTGTGTGTCCAATTGTCAAGATACGAAGGACGTTTAGGATTCCGAGCCAATACTTCACGATCACTGCTCAGAGTTCCGAAGTCAAAAGAGTTCAACAAATCTAAAATTTCATCGCCACTCCATTCTCGGGGTTTTAGACTAAACTCTTGTCTCCCATCAAAGTTAACTGCATCAAGTCTCCATTCATGATCATTTGGAAGCCATCTACGAGCTCCCATATAACACACCATATCAGCGTGCCAACTAGAATTGATATCAGTTAAGCAGAGCGGACAAGCTTTGTACCCTTTAGTGGTATGAGAGGACAACATCCCATAACCAGGAAAATCACTAATAGTCCACATCAGTGATGCTCTCATCATGAATGAAGTACCGGTAAGCTTGTCAAAAGTCAATGCTCCATTTTCCCATAACTCATTCAACTCATCAATCAGTGGTCTCAAATACACATCGAGACACTTACCTGAGTACTTTGGTCCTGGAATTAACAGAGCCAACATGTTATATTCCTTCTTCATTAACATCCAAGGAGGCAAGTTGTAACAAACAACAATAACATGTCAAATAGTGTAAGACAAGTTCATGTTTCCATAGGGATTAAACCCGTCTGTTGAGAGTCCGAGCCTTACATTTACATTTCGAACGTCTACAGCGAAATCAGGAAATGATAAGTCAAAGGATTTCCATGCTTCCCCATCTGCGGGGTGTATAAGTGCATCATCATCATCTTCCCTCGGAATACCGTGCCATCTCATATCCTCAGCAATTTTTCCACACATGTAGAGACGCTGCAGCCTAGGAGTTAACGGGAAATAACGAAGCACCTTCATAGGAATCCTTTTCCCTTTAGGGGAAAGAGTATCTTCACACCTCGACGCATTACACTTAGGACATTTAAATGCGTCTTTGTAATCTCCATAAAACATAACACAATTATTCTTACAAGCTTCAATTTTCACATAACCAAGACCGAGGTCGTTCAAGATCTTTTTTGCCTTGTAATGACTCGATGGTAGTTTGTTTGCAGGAGGAAGCAAACGTCTGATAAATGATGATACGTCATCAAAATGTTGGTTCGAGGTCCTGTGCTTCTTTTTCAGACTCATATGTTCCATGAGAGAACTCAAAACAGTTTCTGAACATCCCTCGTACACTAGGGTCTGCGCTTCTTCGAGCATCCTGTTGTACTTATCGTAATCACCAGTGTTTAGGTTTGAGAAAGTAGAATATGTTTCCTGAGGTGCATCAAAATTCTCTTCCTGATGATATCTTGAAGCGTATGGAAAAACATCATGTAGCATGTTCAATGTGGGATCCATATAAGGGCTAGCGGAAGCACTAGATGTGCCAGCCTCATGCAAGTTAGTTGGTAGGAAATAGGGCATTATAGGATCATTAACTAGCACTTTACCGTGTTCAGTCGATGTAGTATAATACGGATCTAAGGCGTAATGTGACAAATGCTTTTCTATACCCTGAATTGTCTCCCAACTACCGCAACAACATTTTTTACACGGACACTTGTGTCATTCCTTTCCACCACTGTATTGTTGTACAAATTTCAGAAAATTGACGATCCCCTGTATATATAAAGGGTGTCCCCTATTGTACTGCATCCAACTCTTGTCCATTTTTTCCGCATGCCTGTCATAATCATTAAAAAAAATGCACATTGTTAGCAACAAATAAACACATATATCCATTCAATTCTTCTTCATCACCACCTTATGCCTCCGGTTAGGATCCTAATCCCATTCAAGAGAACATGCATGACTTTATTTCACACTGATTTATGTTACAGTGGTTTCGAATCCGACGTGGGAAAATTTCCGGCAGCATCTCCCTACAGTTCCCCAAGTGCATCAATTTCTATACCTAATGTGCACTCAAGGAACAGTAGCGGAAGACCATGTTGAAATTATCCACTATCGAAAACTGAACCACCACATCATAAATCAGTGCGAATCAAAGTCATGTTCTTCCAAACTATCCAAAAATGGGACAATTCAAGAATCATTTTGTCAAACAAAGTTGTAACAAAATAATTCTTGAACGGGATTTCTAAGGCTAAACATGTAGTAGCTAGAATGCAAGAATATAATCATTCTTACATTCATCGCGAGCAAATAAACACACATATAATGATTTGCATACAGAAAAAATGAATATATATGAAAAAATATATTACCAAAATATTCTCATAAATATATATTACTAAATATTCTCATAAATATTCAACATAAACCTAAATATTCTCATAAATATATATATTACCAAAATTCTCATTAATATTCTCAAAATTCTCATATATATATATATATATATATATATATATATATTACCAAAATGCAACATTTAGCATGCAATATGAAAAAATGTAATATATAAACAAGAAAACCATGTAGGTAACCAAAATTCATCATAAAACCAACACATCTAAAAAAATTAGGAACAAAGAATAACAATAATTGACCGGCCGGAATACTTCACCGGAAAGCTCATCGGAAAAAATGGTAGAAAAGAGGGAGAAAGAACATGTACCAAACTACAAACTAGTGAATGAAGATGATATCAAGCATCAAATAAGCCAGAGATTTGCAAGCCAGATTTGTGCAGATTTTTTTTCACTGTAGCTCGATTTGTTGTCCTCCAGTTTTTCGATCTGAAACTGATGCAGAGGATATAAAGAAGATTTCACTTAAGCGACAAACTATTTCGTCGCTCAAGTCAAAAATACCGTCGCTTTAGTGTTAACCTAAGACGACGAAAATTAAATTTCTCGGGTAAGTGCTATCATGCGACAATCAATTTCATCGCTTAAGAGTCAACATTTTCGTCGCTTTAGATAAACACTAAAGCGACGAAAATAAAATTTGTCGCTTCTGTTCAGGATATCACGCGACTAATTTTTTCGTCGCTCAAGAGTCAAAAGTATCGTCGCTTTAGTCTAAAACTAAAGCAACAAAATATAAATTTGTCACTTAGGTTCAGGATATCATGCGACAAACATTTGCATCGCTCAAGAGTCAAAAGTTTCGTCGCTTTAGTGAAAAATAAAGCGACGAAATGTAAATTTGTCGGTTAAGTTATGAATCTTATGCGACTAAATTATTCGTCGCTTAAGGGTTAATGTTTCGTCGCTACAGAAATAATTTGCGACAAAATTTTTGCTGTAGCCTAAGCAGGATCAGTGGCGACGAATCTTAGGCGGAAAAATAATTTCGTCGCTCCAGATAATTGTAGCGACGAAAAATGTATCTTTTACGACAAAATGAGTTTTTGTCGCTTAGGAAGTACCTAAGCGACAAAATATGAATATACTCGTCGCTTAAGCCTTTTTTCCTACTAGTGTCACTAAAAGCGCTAAAATAGTCATATAATAACATAAATCGCTTTTTAGAACCTTTTTTTTTTATAAGATTTCATACTAGCCTTTAACCTCCAAATTGGACGGAATTTTAGCAATTAGGTATGATTTATGAAAATTAGAAACTTTAGGAGGTAAATTTTCAAAATTAAAGTAGGGGGAGTGAAATGATATTAACCCAAAACCTCAAGGGGTAAACTGAAATTAATTTTAAAAAAAAATGAATAGTGTGTTAATAGTAACACCCTATGTATAATATGTCGATAAGTACGTGTTGAAAGTAATGTTGTTAGCCATCACAATTTTGATAAGTAACAAATTGCACTTGCAAACACTACTACAAAAAAGCTCTTAGCTGACGAAATTTTTTCGTCACCTCAGAGCTTCTGTCGTCATGTAAACACTTAGCTGACGAAAATTTCGTCACCTCAGAGTCGTCATCTAAGGCCGGTGATTAGAGAACTTAGGTGACGAAAATATTATTTTCGTCATCTTAGTCGTTACTAAGATGACGAAACCATTTTCGTCACCCATCTACTAAATTGACGAAAATATTTTCGTCACCCGTCTATTTAGTTGACGAAAATATTTTCGTCACTCGTCTACTCAGGTGACGAAAATATTTTCGTCACCCGTCTATTGAGCTGACGAAAATATTTTCGTCACTCTTCTGCTAAGGTGACGAAAATATTTTCGTCACCCTTCTACTTAGCTGACGAAAATCTGTTCGTCACCCATCTACTTAACTGACGAAAGTTAAACTTTCGTCACCCAGTTTGCTCGGGCTAAGGCCACGAAAGTGTAGCTTTCATCACCTTAGTGGTATTTATTTTTATTAAATTTAGGCAGTAAAAATTAGTAAAAATCACATTTAATATTAACAAAAAAAGAAAAAAAACCTGGACAAAGTATCTGGACAATAACAAAAATTTATATATATATATATATAATCAAGTTTATATATATACAAACTCATCAAGAGTAGTACTTGATCATACAAAATATATATACTGGAAAATAAACTAGCTAATGACTATGAAGTGTCAATTGAATCAATGCCTCCATCATCATGATCATCATCATTGGGCTGCTCCTGCGGTGGGACTGCCGGCTGGCATACGCCGAATTTGATGAAGAGAAACTGCTCACATTGTTGAAGACGTGCCATGATTTGTAAATATACACACGAGAAAAATATTGTAGAATGAAATAAATGTAAGAAATCAAACATGAGACACTTGAAATGCGGCCACATTACCTTCTCAGGAAACTTTTCGCGGTTCATAGACGCTTCAAAGCAATCCCCAAAGTCGATGTGCAAGATCTTCCCACTGTACAATAGCATATGAGATGCCAAAAGTTATATCCACTGTACAATGTAACTTTTGCAATTATTTGGTATACTAATGCATAAAAAACATCTTATCTGATTGAACCAAGTAAAAAACTTATGGTACAACACTAACAGACAATCTTTCTAATCGGTTTGTTTCAAAACAACAGCCATAAGTGAGGAGAATTAAAATATGTACATGTGCTTTAAATGAAAAAACACAAAGTAATATAGAAAGGATTAGTACCATAGCGGTAAATATCTTGAGGCAGCGGTTGGAAAGTGCTTGCAACAGTATACAGAACTCCAAGTATAGCTGCAGTCGTAACACTACCCAAACAAGAGCAGAACCAGTCAGACCCTTGGCAATTCCAAAACACACAAACTAAACCCACAACTGTACGTGAAATAAGCATTTTGAATTCTCAACATAGATACAGAATACAAGTGATCATTTGCTTGAATATCAATACAAAGTGAAATGCATACCCTTGAGCAACCAAGAGAAACTCAGCCTTCTCATCCAAACTCAAATCCTGAATGCTAAATCCTAAATAGGGTCCAGCTGCTGCCTCCACAAATCCTGTCAAAACAAAACTGCCTGGGCCAAAATTAAAATTTACTCCAATCTTTAAAAACTAAAGCAACCAATTTCAACACTGATGAAATGCCAAAACTGGGGGAGTTTGAGAAAGTGGGAAGGGGAGACTGAGCTAGAGATGTGAAGAGGGATAATCAATCAATCAAATACAGAACTTGAACAAAAGGAAGAAACTCAGACTGACAGAACTTGAACAAAAAGTAGTTGTCCAATACGTTGCATACATATGAAATTGGTTGTTCAGTACATTTCTCAAAACACAATAACATTGACAAAATGGAATTGCTAAACATACTGCAGCTTTTGGAGAAACCTTCATGTAACAGCCATGAGAAAAACCAACAAAATTACACTTCAACAATATTGGTTTTTTGTAACATATTAAACTTTCTGCCATTCACATCCATGATAAACTAGGAACCTAAAGAATGCCTCCTGTATATTCTCGAAAGCTATAGCAGACTGACCTGACAATATCCAACTTCTGAATCACGGAATGAATACCCAACAAGAACGCGACGAAGAGCAGCATGTCCCTCTGGGGTGTCCAACCAGGGATGACCAGGGAACGTACGGGGCAAGTCCTGCACATAAACACAATCAACAAACCTATTCAATCACAATACAATTTCGACAATATGACATAAAAGTTATAAGCCTCAGAAATGCTGATCATCACAGAAAAATGTAATGGAGCATTTCACAATGCTACTGCCATGGATCATAAGATCAGCCACACAATAAAACTCTATGCTCAATAACTCATATGATCCAAACCCGAAAACGACTTGATCAAAAAATTCATAATCAATCAATCAAATACATACAAGCCATACAACCCATAAACAATTCTCTAAGCAATCAATCTTTACTCAATTTCAGATCGAGAAAAAAAGAAGGCAGATATGGGTTGAAGATGAGAGAGAGAGAGAGGAGATCAAACCTAGAGCAGTTTGGCGAGTCTTCAATTGAACAGTTGAGAGAGACGAGGAATATGGTGCGCGCTTCAATCGTTCTGCAACACGAGCATACGAAGTCTGCCCAATTTTGGGGCCGCTCCTTAAGACGGTGCAGAAGGGGACGCGGGGAGACGGCGATACGGGAGGAGAAGGCGATGTGGAGGAGGAGACGGCGATGTGGGCACAGGAGAGGCCAATTGGGGTCAATGGAGCAAGGGAGGAGACGGCGATGTGGAGGAGACAACTCTTGATCGATTTAGGGAGGAAGAGCAAGATTGATCAAGTATGGGACTTGATACTAAGCCCACGAACGTGGCTATTTCGTCACTCAAGGGAAATACAAAATTTGGCCAAAAAATTGGCGGAAGTTTGACCCGCCAAATATTAAGTAGTTAGGTGACGAAAATATGAACTTTCGTCATCTCAGTGAACCAAAAATATTTATTTTTTTTTCCTAAAAAGAAAAGGTTTTGATAGAATGTGATCTTGTTAAATAAGGAAGAAGCAATATTTTCAAAAATCTTGTGAAATAGGATGTCATCGTTATGGTGAAATACGACTATGGTTGAAAAATCACATATTTCCGGTAACGTTTGGTCCCCGATACAAGTGGTCAACCCTATATACGCTTTTGTTTCTCTATGTGGAGCTCTATCGTCGAGAGGTGAACGTACCCAAATTTTTACGGGTTGACGTATTTCACCGTTCCGGTCATATCTTATTTCACGACTTTTTTGCGTTTGAGGCCTCTACGTATACGTTGTCTTCAAAACGAAACTTAAACTCAACACTTGTATAAAAAAGTTATACAACATTAGTACATATATCGTGAGTTTGGTGATCGGAGAAGAGGAACTGAAAACCGACCGTCAGATATGACCAGCATAACGAATTACGTGGGTGGGCAAAAATTAAGCTCCATCGGACAACGATAAGGGCTCGATCCGTCCGGTCAATCGGCGTGGTCAAACACCTAAACGGACGGAAACGGCTATTCGACCCTCCAAATCATGTAATCTGGCCGGACCTTCAACTGAGAATAGTTTCCAATCGACGAGACGCTTACGGGACTATAAAAATTTGATAAAAAAAATACCCGGGATAGGGCTAGCACTAGGTAGAAATAAGAGAAAAATTCGTTGACCGGAACAACCGGCACCGAAATTTTACCGGAATATCTTAATTTTTCACGGGTTGACTTATTTCACCGTTCCGGTCATATCTTATTTCAAGACTTTTTTGCGTTTGAGGCCTCTACGTATACGTTGTCTTCAAAACGAAACTTAAACTCAACACTAGTATAAAAAAGTTATACAACATTAGTACATATATCGTGAGTTTGGTTATCGGAGAAGAGGAACTGAAAACTGACCGTCAGATATGACCAGCATAACGAATTACGTGGGTGGGCAAAAATTCAGCTCCATCGGACAACGATAAGGGCTCGATCCGTCCAGTCAATCGGCGCGGTCAAACCCCTAAACGGACAGAAACGGCTATTCGACCCTCCAAATCACGTAATCTGGCCGGACCTTCAACTGAGAATAGTTTCCAATCAACGAGACTCTTACGGGGCTATAAAAATTTGGTAAAAAATAAATACCCGGGATAGGGCTACCACTAGGTAGAAATAAGAGAAAAATTCGTTGACCGGAACAACCGGCACCAAAATTTTACCGGAATATCTTCATTTTTCACGGGTTGACTTATTTCACCGTTCCGGTCATATCTTATTTCACGACTTTTTTGCGTTTGAGGCCTCTACGTATACGTTGTCTTCAAAACGAAACTTAAACTCAACACTTGTATAAAAAAGTTATACAACATTAGTACATATATCGTGAGTTTGGTGATCGGAGAAGAGGAACTGAAAACCAACCGTCAGATATGACCAGCATAACGAATTACGTGGGTGGGCAAAAATTAAGCTCCATCGGACAACGATAAGGGCTCGATCCGTCCGGTCAATTGGCGTTTAAAAAGCAAGTTCAGTAAGGTGACGAAATAAAATATTTCGTCACCATAGTAACCTGTTACATGACGAAAAATTATTTCGTCACCTTAGAGAGACACTTTAGTGACGAAAACATATTTCGTCACCTAACCTATCACTTACATGACGAAATGTATTTTCGTCACCTAAGTGATCAAAACTTAGGTGACGAAAATATATTTCGTCACCCCACTTATCACTTACATGACGAAATATATTTTCGTCACCTAAGTGCTCAAAACTTAGGTGACGAAAATATGTTTCGTCACTCAACCTATCACTTACATGACGAAATTTATTTTCGTCACCTAAGTGCTCAAAACTTAGGTGACGAAAATAAATTTCGTCACCCAACATATCACTTACATGACGAAAAATATTTTCGTCACCTAAGGTTGCTCTAAGGTGACGAAAATAGTGACGAAATAATATTTCGTCACCTTACCTTACTTAGATGACGAAAATTGTCACTGAGGTGACGAAACATGTTTCGTCACTAAAGTGTTCTCTTAGGTGACGAATTAAAAATATTTCGTCACCTTAGAACCTTTTTCTAGTAGTGAAAAGGAGCCACGTTAAAATTGCACTTATACTAACGATTCATTTGGTTTATAGACTTTTTTTTTTTTGGTCAAGGTGGTTTTATAGACTTCATTTGTATAGAATATGTATAGAAATTGTATGGTGGTTTATTTGCAAAGTCCTGAGTTCTTCATTTATAAAAATTTCCAGTTCCTGAGCTGCTGAGTTTGCTCTTTAATCGTATCTCACCACAGTAATTGTATAAGAAGAGAAAAGTTGGAGTAATAAAAACATAACTAATGGCTATATGTAAATCAAGATTATGTAAATCAAGATTGAATTTTGCAAAAGCTTCTGTCATACATGCATGGAAGAGTAGAGCAGAATTGCATCGATCAGTAAGAACTAAGAAGCATACAAAAAAATTGGGGGGCAGGAAAACATATACAAATTAAGGATGATACATTTGTTAATGATAAGAACAATATTACTCCTCATATTGGTTTTGGTGTAGCTCAAACTTCGAATTTTTTTTTTTTTCCTAAACTTTTGAGTGCCCCATTGTATCTGAGATTCTGAGATTTTGGCTATGCCATTGTGCAGCGCCATGTGCTATTTGGATATGGGGTCTGTTGCTTGCAGGTCTATCTTAACTGGTCAAGGAAATTAAGATGGCGACCACAGCGAAGAAATGATACGCATACGTCGTGGTCGGGATATTTCTGGGTCAGCAGAAAGCTCCTAAACCAAGCCTTAGAGATTTGGAAAGCGATTGAAGACCATAACGATTGCTTATCGAAGATCCACTACTAGAAACTTTGTGGATACACTTTTCTAGTATCACTTGAGTAGAGCAAATGACACCCTTTTACTTTTTTGGTATTCTTTGTTTTATGGATATTGATAACAGTAATAAGATAATTTCATATTGTAATTAAAGACAAAAATCAGTATTCATTGTTAAATAAAATATTAAATTTATGTATTAAATTAGATATTCAAATAAAAGTTTTATATAGAGACGGTTAAGGTGTGCAGTAATATTATCCAACTAACTATTAACTTTTAAAAATTTACAAATTATTAATCATTTCCTTGCAAAACTAAAGTAATATTAATATGATGAGATTTTGATACGCAAGTCTGTATTAATAGCAGAAAATAATAAGATTTCATTAAAATTAATTCAAATAATCCAATTAAAGAAACATTATATTTCAAATAATGATATTTCTATAAATAATTTTTATACATAATTACAAATCTTACGAGAATCTTAATTAAATGCTGATGCTTATCCCTAATAACTGCAACGGTGGTTTTTATTTTTGGGTGAGTCTATCTCTGGATTATGCCCTTCATTCTCGAAGAAGAAGAGAAAGCTTTGCGTTCTGGTGAGTCCCTAAACCAGGGATTTGGATTTGGTTTTCAATGGTTGCTCATGTTAGATGAGTTATTGATATTGGTTCAAAATCACACAAGTTGTTAATGATTTCCTTAAAGTCAGCATCATAGAATCATAGTTACCATGATTCTTTCTTTTTGGCTTTTCGTTCAAATAAATTCTAATGGCGTTGTTCACTTCTTCTAGGTCTCAATAATTCTTTCGTGCAGCTGATTTCATTCTAGCAAAGAAGATCTGCCAACATTGATCGATAAGCCGCGAGGTATGTAAATATTGAAGTCCTCATCCCCTAATGAAGTTTTCATTAGAGATTAATTGCAAAAGTTTTGACAAGGTGTATATATAAAATTGCAGGTTGGATCGATCTCGCAGGCAACTGTAGCGGTTTGAGGAGAGAGAGAGATAGAGAAAGAGAGAGATAGAGACGGCGGCGGCGGAGAGAAAGAATGAAGAGAGAGAAGAATGGAGCTCTTGGTTGCCGGTGCCGGCAGCTTGATCGAATGAAAATAAATTAGATATAAAATATTTAATAAATTTGGAGTAAATGGATAATAAAAATGAAAAAGGAAGAAATGGGAAATGATAATTAAGAAAAAAAGAAACTGAAGAAATAAAAAGTAAATGAAAATGAAAATTAAGGAAAAAAAAAGTTAATATTTACACTATTTAAAATAAAATTAAAAACTAAGACACCAAAGTTAAAAGCGTGGTCCTTTGGTTAGTAGCGCGCACCTGCAATAGAGAATACCATTTTTCATTCCGTGGCTGCATCGTACTTAAGTATTTTTAGATACGGTTATTTGTATTCTATAGAGCAATATATACAGAAAAATAACAGTATCCTATAAGGCTTTATGCTAGTAGTGATCATTATATCCTCTTTAGCAATCTGAAATTATTTTGTTTTGATTTATAGGCTTGAAGCGATCTTACACTTACTCTCTCTATATATATATATATATATATATATATATATAGACACACACGGACCTCTCATTAAGAGATCTTTTATTTTTTATTTTTTTGACATATATGAGAGATAATATTACACCAACAGACCCAATCTACGAATCATGTATACTTCATTATTGTGTGAAGCAGATGCTTACCAGAAGACTTGGTCGCATATACAGTGACTATATCAGAAGATCAAAAGCCAAAACGTGAGTATCTGCCACAATAAAGACACGACAACCAAGATAACAATTATATAATATGAAACTACGCGTTAACTTTATTCATCGCTGCCGATCGAGATCGACTGAGTAGGTGGTGCTGGTTTCTTACTCTTCATTTCTTTACCTTTTTCATTAACTTGTATGGCTTCCAAAACTGCAAGACTGGTATGAATTGCGCGTAGGATCCCCTACATGCAGAAAGAAAGTTATTGAGCTTCATTACCTCACAGCAACTACATCCGCTGCACTTCTGCATTGCATTGTATTGCTCTGACAGTATGTCGATCTATAGTCACACATTGATGATAAGACTTTTGGGATGCAAAACAAATGAATGGGATACAAGAAGCAGGTTTAATTTTCTAGACATATATTGCGAACGTGAATTACGTGAAGACGAACCAAGACCAACCTAGCCTGAGTTGGAAGATCTGAAATTCTGGCCAAAAAGTTCAGGAACTTGGCGGAGCTAGTCGCCTGAAAGAGACAACTTCCCCCCTACACCATAGTCTAGATAAGTACTTCCCACTTTCCCAGCACCATGCTCATGTTTAATTAGCTGGCCAATTCACCCCAACCCTAAGAGAAGTCTAGCCGGATGTGTGTGTGTGTGTTTTTTTTAACGACCTGGATTAGGGTTTTCTATAGAATTATCTATGAGGTCGAGTAGTATTGATTTCTGCTTCATCACTTTAGCTTCACCGCCCTTTTCCCTTTCTTCTGGATTGTATTTCACACAAGTATAAGATTCTTCTGTGATTACGTACATATATTAGAGGAAAATCAAACCGGCCTCTAACCTAATTCTCAATCCTCGCTCTTTCACTTTTGAGTAATCTCTCTAACCTAATAACAACATAGCTAATAATCGTAACTAATGTACATGAAAACAGATAGATAAGTCAGGTAGCTCTTGTAATTCATTGGGCGAGCACCAAAATCAGGACTACAGAAAGTAAATCCCAACTTCTAAATAAGGAAGTTCAAAATTTACTATCACTTTAATGGATAGTTATCAATGCAGTCACTCCATGGATTATCACTCTGTTGACCTAAATCCGAAAGTGTCTTCCAAACAAGACTCCCTACCTTAAACCCAGTCCCAAACGCCAACATCCACACCCTATCTCCTTCCTTAATTCTCCGTTTGGCTTCAAAATAAGCCAACTCATAGAACACTAGACTACTCGAAGTGTTCCCAAATCGGTGCAAACTCATCCGAGCCGGCTCAGTCAACACGTCACCCAATCGGAGAACCCGTCCCACCTGCTCGATCACAGCTTTCCCACCAGTATGGATACAAAAATGGTCAAAAGCTTTGGTAAAATCTGGGACAAATAGTGGTTTGAACTTGCTTTTGTTCCCCCATGTTGCTGCAGAACAAAGGACCGAGTAGGCGTACAAAGCAAGTTGGTTCAATGGTAATACTCGGGGAGCCAGAATCTTGATGTGCTCACGTAAATAGGTCCCTGCGACTGGAATCAAATCTTTAGTCAGAGCAAAACCTAGGTTGCCCTTATCATCTTCCTCTTGAAATGCAGCTTTATATGCTCGGTCGCTTGCTCCGTGGTGAGTTCGAAGAGACTGAATGAGTTCCATCTTGGCGACTCGGCGACAACTCGGATCGTTTGTAATCAACGCCGCAGCACAACCAACCCTAAAAATGCAGTTGGTTACCAGCATGGGACGACTATCACCAAAATACCAGTTCAAACTAATACTCTCGGTAATGACCACCAAGACGTATCCAATCTCTTTGCTCTTCTTTAGTAAATTAGCAGCTAAATCGATTGATATCACACCAGAGCTACACCCCATGCCGCTTAGATTGTAGGTTTTCACGTCGGGTCTGAGCTGAAAACGGTTGACGATCAGCGACGAGAGAGAGGGCGCCGGAGAGAAGCTGCCACATGTCACAATCAGGGCGTTGATGAGAGATGTCTGGATGCCAGTTTTGGAAAGAAGTGAGCTCACGGCTGAGAACATGCCTTGCTGAGCTTCATCCATGGCGGACTCTAACTTGGCTTCGGAGTTGGATTGGAAAACGATCTTTGGCGCATAGGTTTCTTCTCCTAGGCCGGATTTGAGGAAGATTTTACGCATGAATCCTACGCTTTCCTCGGAGAAGCCATTCGTGCCGAGCACGAAGGATTCGGATGAGTGAACGTTACATTTCTGGTTAGGGTCTGGTTTGAAGCAGGAGAAGTCAAGGAGGAAGACGGGGTTGGGATGAGAGGAATAGTAGTAGAGACTAGCAATGCAAAGAAGCCAAATGCAGGACAAAGAGAGGGTGGAACATGAGAAAAGAAAGTGAAGGAGACTTAAGAATACTAAGATTCCCAAAATAGAAGCTTGGAGGGAATTGAAACGAGATGAGGATTTCATGTTGGGATATCGGAATGTTGTGAAAAGGGTGAAAGAATATAGGTTATTTATATATATAGTAGTGTGAATAAACTGAAGGCTCACTGGCTTACAGCTTTACATGTTTAATGACTTGTCCATAAAGAGATGAGTCCAGTTGGAGAAATTGATGGATTTATTCAACTCGAATTTATTGTATGAGTTGAAGGGTTGAACTACCACACGCAATTCCACACGTAACTAAGCTTAGTTCTGTTTGGTGATATGATGAAAAGCTAGGGTTTTTTTTGTTTTTGTTTTTTTTAAAGAAAGCTAGGGTTAGAGAGTTGGATAATGCTTCTTTGGTACTAATTTAAGTTCTTTATTATCTATTTCAATAAATTTAATAGACATGAACCCATTTCAATATTATGTATTCTTATTTATGTCAAAATACACAAATCTATATTAAAGTCGTAATAAAATAATAATTTTTTTTATATTTTAAAGATAATTTTACCATCATCATCACTTCAACATGTTTAAGAAGAGAGAAAGTGAAATAGTGAGAAGACTTTGCCGGAACTTTACCGGACTCCGGTCATCGGTCACCAGTTGCCAGAATTTCTTCGGTCGCCAGATTTCGGTCACCGGTAATTCAATTACTGACCCCCAATAATCAGTTACTGATCTCAAATAATCAGTTACTAACCATCAATAATCTTGATTACTACCCTCCAATAATCAGTTACGTACTGACCCCAATAATCTTGTAACCTCTGCTAAACATTACATCACAGCAAAAAAAAACTTCTCTTTCAAGCCTTCCAGATTTTCCTCCCCGATCTCATAGATTTACAGCCTACACTTCCCAAAACGGATCAACACCCCCGACGTAATTTCCTCTCTTTACACCCACCCAGAAACCAAATCGACGCAAAATAATCAAAGAAACAAAAGGAGAAGAGTAAAAGAAAGAAGTGATGTAGAGGAGACAAACGGTTCGGAAGAGAAACCCAAATGTCTCCAACCGCCTCTCCAGATATCATACGTCCCTTTCCTCTACTTCTACTCCCTCCCTAACACCACAGCCACACACAAATCTCCATCCACCTCAAGAAATCTCTCCTTCCCTCAGATCCAACCCGGGCACCAGGCCTTCACTGACGGCCTCCTTGACAGCAAGGCAGCGGCTGCAGCAGACAAGGAGATCTGGTCAATTCAGGCGATGGGAAAAACGACGGTGAGAGAGAGATAGATCGAGAGAGAAGAGAGACAAGAGAGAGATGTGGAATGGTTGTCGCAATTCCTTGTCGTCATCGCCGTGAATGTCGCGGTCGTCGTCGTCGTTACCGGAGAGATCACGCCAGTGGTGGCTTCGCCGTTAAGGCATCGTCTTTGCTTCAAGAGAGAGAGAGAGAGAGGAGGTCGATATGTTTTGAGCGGAGGTGAGAGGTTTGAGGAGCCTGGATTCGGATGAGGAGGAGGAGAGGCGAATCGTCGATCGCCGACGTCGGTCGGAGGTTTCGGGTTTTTGGTTGAGTGATGCGAGGGCAATATAGTCAATTTCATGAGATTTGTTAGAATGGGCTATCATAAATGATTTTCATTGGAATAGGCTTTCATTACGGTGTTTTTGTGCAAATGGGTATTTTGTTGGTATGTTCTGATATTTTGGAAGCCTACAGCGGATAAAGTGCATGTGGTCTTACACTCTTACAGAAAATCCCTCTCCGGTGGTCGATTCGGAGAGAATGGCATGGGTATTTATATTATACATATACAACAAGATCTGCAAACAAGGGAGATGTTTGTAACACATTAATATCGTTGTTGGAGCATGGTGACCCAAAATGTGCATGTCATATCCAAAAATCATAATCAGTTACGACCTCAAGTATAGTTGGTGATCCCTTCCGCCCCTAAGTACATTCCTGCTTAAGCCTTTAATTTCGGCAATTTTTCCATAACCAAAGCATGTAATCTAAACTCCCCAACAATCCTAGAATATCACGTTCTTCGCCTATATGAAGGAGTTACGTCTCTTTAGATCGATATTGTGGTTTAAATACCTCTATAACCGCTCGGAAAAATTTTTCATGCATCTAATAGCAGAAGACTCACGAATTTCATAATAGTTGTCAAGTGCGAGCATTCGAAAACGGTTGTGATCTTTTGTAAAGACAACAACCCGAGCTTTCCAACATCATCACGTTGTTGAACAAAAAACTTGTCATGATCTTTGACAGCATCTGCAATTCGATAAAATAAATTTCTACTCATTAGGAAGCGTCTTCGGAATTTTTCATCACCATTCCTTGGGGGCTCTGCAAAATAATCCATCCATAAATCGTTTGCAGCTTCTTCTCGGGGTTGATTGACCATTACATAGCCTGGAATTGCACCACAATATTTTGATTCAGCATCATCTTCGAAGAAGGTTATTATTCGCGTACATGCAAAGTACTAAATCTTGCTTTTCATCATATGTTGTCATGACTTGTTTAAAATAACCATTAGTTTTGTATGACGAAATAGAAGACGATGAGAACTGAGAAGGATTCATTGTTGAAGAATGGAAACTGGATTAGTGTTTATTTTTTGCTTCTAATAAGGTGATGGATCTTGAAACACAAAAGTGATATTATATAGAAATCAAAATGATCGGATTTCAAATTGAATTGGTGGAAAGTTAGAGAAATTTGTGTCAAATTGGTCAAGATTGTGATGTTCGATTGTCAGGTTCCTATTTCCCTTAAACAACAAAAAACAAAAAAAGTAGTCTTGCTATTTTTTTTTCAACAAACTGTGAATGTATCAAAATTGAGTTGGTCCAATTATGGTGGTTTTCAGTGTAGAGTAGCCAGTGGGGAACATCTCTCACATGAATCATAAAGCTTGTGGATCGAAATTGCGATAGTTGGTGAAATTGGGTTTACACTTGGCAGATTTTCTGTGATTTGATTTCTATTTTATTTTCTTGAATTTATAATCAAATATGTAGAAGAACAAATGGGGCAAAGTCTTATCTGAACAACTGGATCATGAAGGGGATTGGATTGGTTCATGGCACCAATTATTCATTTTGAGCACTTGCCTTGGATTGGAATTGCGTATTGGAGAAAGGTTAGGTTGGATAGCAACTCTGTAAAAGATTCATATTATTATGCCACTTAAGCTAAAAAGAGCTTTAAAGTTTAAACAAAACAAAATAAAATGATAAAGTTACTTAAAAAGATCAAACATTCTAAAAAATTTATTGATTATTTTACGTTTCTTAATTTGTTAAAGATGTATGCCACTTGTTATTATTGATTTTAGTCACGTTAAAATATGTTATGCCACATGTATGAGAATAAGTTTAGCACACCACATTTTTTTCACTCAATTAACAATCAACAAAAACTTCACCAAGTTCTTCGTTACATTCATGGGCATTGTCCATTGTTCATATATCTCATCCCAAGTAAATATTCACTTAGACGGTTATACCAACTCCGTCTGGATTGTTTGAACCCCTAAAGTGAACTACTCTAACAAATGGAGAGCATGTTATGTGGTCTAGAACTATTTGCATTGGGTAACAGAAGTCCTTCAGGAAACTTCATGTATATCTCTATATTCAGATCCCCATAGAGATAAGTTGTTACCACATTCATAGGCTGCTTATTCAGTTATTTGGAAACTACCAAACTGATAAGATAGTGGAACGTTATGACGTCCATTACGGGAAAGTATGTCTCCTCGTAATCAATCACAGGGCGTTGAGAAAATCTTTGCGCCACTAAACAAGACTTATATCACAATCTCGTTTTTCTCATTACGCTTCCTTACAAATACCCATCTAAACAATATAGGTTTAACATTGGTAGGTGTGGGAACAACAGGCCCATAACACATTTCTCTTAGTTAAGGAATCTGATTTGACCTAGATTGTTTCTTTCCTTTTTAGCCAGTCGTCTCTTCGTTGAGATCTATCAACGAAGCAAGGTTCGACATCATCGCTTATTATAATTTTGGTGGCCACCGTAAATACAAACACATCATCGATGAACTCTCATTCCGATTCAATATCTCACTAAATTTACCGAGATTTTCTTTTCTCAAGAGTGGGTTTAAATGTTGGAGCGTCCCCCAACTTCGTCTCTTCTAAGAAGATTCATTTGTGCCAAGTTTACCCTCTTCTAAGGATAAGAATCGTTCGAACCTAATGATCTACCTCACTTTTGGGTAGGGACATATGACGAGTTAGCCGCCATAGCCGTACCTCGTCCAACTAAGACGATACATCCTACGGGGACGTTTATCCTTGCAGGTTTGCAGCAAGTATATATGATCTTGTCACTTTAACCAGATCTAATGAAGTGTCTGGCATATTATGAGCTACACTAAGTAGATCTAGAATTCTTTGCACTTCAACTGGAAGTAGAATTCTTCACACTGCAATATCACATATGCGGTTTGGGGATCAAGATGAGACATTCTACACGTCGTTCATCAGGAACGGTGACGTTCTTATCTCCCTCTAACGGCGGGAAAACTGTCCCATAAAAGTGACGACCGCAAATCTAGCGGTATAGAGATCGCCTGTCAAGGGCTCTAAGGAGCACATAATGGATAGGGTTCATAATCGACATATATGCCCATCCTTTGTTGAGGACCTGATTTTGTACGTTGTGGCGGCATAATTGGCACAGGAACTGCACACCCAAATTTGCGTAAGTGCGAAACACCAGGTTTGCACCCAGTCACCAACTGTAACACAAAGTAAGGTGGGTAGTAGTGGGCCTCAACCGGACCGACATGGCTGCATGCAAGATTGCATAGCCCGACGCAAACACTAGAAAAACCAATAGAATGAGAGAATGTGTTATCTCATATTGAGTAGGGAACCATCTCTTATATAGAGATGTAATCAGTATGTAAATTACATGAATATCCATAATAAGCTAATTACAAGAATGCCCATTAAATAAACTATTTACAACAATAAGGGTATAGTAGACCTTTTGTCTTGTAAAATGGTTATTTTTTAACTAAATGAAAAAAGAAGGTTAAAAACCATCATGATTACCAAAAGTTGGTTAGTTATCAAAATTTCTCTTGTTTGAGCTCTAATCTAAACCGCCAATTCTAACTTCCTACTAAACTCGATTGACAAAGTAGAACCTCACTACCGATAGATATGGGGAGCAAACCTAGCCGAAGTCACGTATTTTTTGAAAAAAGATCAATGCGACAGCTTTTAAACCTTGATTAATAAAATCATAAAATACAAGGAAGATACATGAAACTTAAACCCTAAATAACAATAAATAACGTATTCTAACATCGTCAAAGCCACGCGTAAGAACACCTTAATTTCTTTCTTTGATCTTGGACAACACATTGCATTGCAATTATTAATTATGAGGAAACAACAAGAATGATTGAATCTTTAAAAAAGAGCAACAGAAGAAATATTCCAAAATTGTTAATCACAAATTAAGTTGATGACTCTCATCATGCACATGCTCATGCTTTGACAAACCGAGATCATAATTCATAAGTCTCTTTCTTTAAGCTAGTTGTCATTGTTTCAGGCCATCCACAATTCGAGTCTTTGATCATCACAAGTTCACAACACAAAGCCCTAATTTATAATCCACATTGTTTGAATTACTCACCAAACATGTGTCCTAAACAATTAACTATTTGGGATACTCGTAATTGGCATATAACTAAACAATCCACCGCAAGCAAACGATAACAAAAACAAATTCAAATGATTTGTTATGCAAGTCATACTCTCAAAACAAACGACAAGCTCCATCCTTCTGAGAACCATCTGGCCTTCTTCAACCATTACAAAATATTATCACCCTTCTCATGATGTTAAAGTCGACTTATTTGGGTTTAAAATTGATCGAGAATCTAGTGGTCTGTTGTCTAAAGATGAGAAATATTGATTTTCTATGTCTTTCTTTAAGCCAATTTAGGTGATGAACTTGACTACTAGATACATTTAATTCGAACATTATGCGATTCTCGATGTTGAGTTTTATTCGAACATTATAAACAAAATTATAGCTAATGACTAGCTCCAACACTGTACAAAACGATACCGGCTTTGTGGTAGAGGCCTTTACCTCTCTCACGAGTTAATGGGGTTCGAAAGCTGGTATATGGTGGAGCCGGTGGTTCGATAGAGGTGATCTGGTGGTGGAACAAAACAACAAGGTAGACCTATCCAATAAGACTGCATTTTAGTAAATCATATAAAAACATAAGTTACTTTTTTTTTTAAATAAGTGAGAGTTTGTGAGTTTAACTGATAAAAAAACTCATTGTAGCGTTAAGTTAGACTTTTGTTAATTGTATTTTCTTTTTGGACAAATTCTCTCAGAAAGCAAAGATCTTACTAGAAGATCCGAAGATGGACGTATGTCACGAGCTTCCTTTTTCTTACTCTACTCGTGCGGCCTTAGCACTCCCCTTATGTTAAGTCAGTCTTCCCCACGCGAACGCTTTGGCTAGAACAATCAAATGAAGTGAGAAGATCTTTAAAAGAGAGAACTTGTATTAAGCTTTAAGAGGACTTTACAAAGCTTTACAAGTGTGTTTGATTGCTATGCAACTCTTTATGCCCCAAATGGGAGGGGTGCTTCCCTATTTATAGGCATCCTCCCCCCTTGCCTAAATTCTAGGCTTTTCTAGGACATTTACAAGTATAGGTGGTTCTAGAGTATTCTATACAACTTTAAGTATTTCCTTAAGTATTCTAGAGACTTCCGGAGTGGTCTTGAGCCTTAAGTCTCTCTACGGTTCTAGAGAGTCCCGGAGTGTCTAGAGACTCTCTAAGGTCTTAGAGAGTTCTAGAGTTGTTCGAATGTTTCCCAATCCTCCCGGATGCTTCCAAGGCCTTCCATAATATCCCGGATGTTTCTAGAATGCTCATGTGCTCTCTAAAATTTTCCTTGAGCCATGCTTGCATCAAAACGCTTAAGGAAACTCCTTGTTAAGTTGGCGGGGCGTGACACGTAGCTAGCTTAATGTGACAAAAACCCATAAACTCATGTCTGTGGATGAAATGAACTATGGTGTCACAGTGTCACATACCCCAGGTGAAGGTCGACCTAGGACTCTAGAAGCTAGCATCCAAATCATTGAAAGGGAGGGAAGCTGCCTATAATTGAATCGACAAATTAAGAGCTAGTGTGATATGATTTGGCAAAGTTAAGTGTGTTGTATGAGATCTGAGGTCCAGGTTTCTTTACACCTCCTTTCATTACGGATCGATTCGCACGTATACTACTGGGTACCCTTCGACCATGCATCTTCCCCCCAATTACAATGTTCGTGTGGATACCATGCCTAATTTGACCATATTTTTGTGATGACATTTTTAACTATTTACTCTCTCTCTCTCTCTCATGGAAATTTTTAGGTCGTTCATCAACTTGAGCTACACGTACAAACTAACCAAACTGGAGAAAAATAAGGTCATGTGCCATCGCTGGTTTGAGCCAAGAGTATAAGTGAGGACTCTGAGGACTTCAGAAACCGTAGAGACCTCATCCGTCGTCTCTTGATCAACTTATTACTTGTTAATTTCGAATCCTGGTTCCTACATATAAATTATTATAGATGAGTAAAATTGCACCGTGTACTTACATGTCTATGCATATAAGAATTTCCAACACAATGATTCTCTAAATTGTCAATTTCTCAATGAGTCAATCCATTTTTTAGTTTGATTAATTTGTTTATACTTCAACATGATTGAAAAATGAAGACCTAGATGGTCACATTTTCGTAAGCTCTACTAATTATAATTATCCCTTGCTCTCACAATTGATCGATGAATTATAAAGTTACAAGTACGTACACGTACACACACGCTGATATATTTTGGAGTATACCCGGTGGCACTGAATGTAATGGAAATTTGTCACAAACCACTCCAATAAATTTCTGAATAGTTTTTGTGGTTTGTTCAACTTTACATCCTAATCAAAGATAATTAACAGAGAACAGCTTAAATGATCCTTCAACTAATCTATATAAAGTTGCACAGGACTCACCGGCAGAGAAGTAGTATAGAACTACTCTATCTTTTAAAATGGTACCTCTTTGTGAATTGCTTCAAATTGAAATAGAGTACGTATAACCCTTTTGGGATACGGCACACGATAATCACAAGGTTTCTATAAAATTAGAAAAGCAAACGCACTTAATGGAATCAATCACAAAACTAAACACTATGTAAAGATGCTGCCAAAGGATTTAGTCCCCAAAACACATTCCTTAACCACTGTATTAACTTTTTGAGTTCTCCATGCTTTTGTTAATTACTTGCTCTACCTTTCTTAGATTAGTTTTCTGTTTGGTACATGGATATTCTTGTCAAAGTTTTGCTTAGTTTAAGTCTAAAAATAATTTAAAGCTGTAGCATAATCCATGCATTTAGCTAGTTAGCCAGTTTGTATCAATTTTTTAAGTGTTACTTTATACATCGGTTATCTTTTCCATAGGTTTATCATGGGCATGACCTACTTAAAAGGAATATGACGCAATAGTAAGTATGGATGGCTGACAAACGTTAAACTCTTCAAGAAAAAAAATCAAGAGTCTAATAATAATAATCTCTTAAATAGAACTCTAGAATCCAATAGAAATAATAAAAAAAATCTTTTGATTTGATTGAATAATAATATGACCAATGAGTCTACATTCGTATAAAGATGCTAATTTAATGGTAAAACAAACTAAAAAAGAGAGCTTATGCTTTTTAGCAGACTAAAAACACATAACTTTCTAGAAATTTTCTTTCAACACGAAAATTAAATGAATGATTAAATGAGTAACGGTCATATATATTTTGCCGGCTTACTTTACGGCTGTAACAAACACTAATAATTAACTTCCACCATAGTAGGCCTTGAGACTTGTATCTTCAAGCAGATGATCAAAACGTAGCCTCTCGATTCTTATCAAATTTTCTTCAGTCGTGTCAATAAAAATGAAACGTGGTTAAATGAAAAGGAGTATGTCATATCTATGTACATAATAAAATATTTATATAATATCCATTCCTTTGAGGCCCGCCAGAAATCGCATTTCTCTTGTCACACAAACTTTGAATGAAATCCAAGCACACAACAGGAAACCAACACTATCGGGCAATTTGGTGGTGTCGGTTTCGCATTCTAGTAGTAGTAGGGCTTCATAATACGTGACAAAGGATGTGTGGCAGGGGCTTCTCTATAGAAAAAGAGAGGGGGGACCCTCCCAAATATAGTATTTTACCTCTTTAGGTAAATGAGTGGTAATTGGTACATTTTTATCCCCAAACTGATTTGGTGTGCTGTCCACAATCCACTGTTATTTAATTCTTTACTATATAGAGTAAAATACCACATTGGCTATAAAACTCGTAGAAATTGCCAAAAGTAAACAGTGATCTAAGTACACGTGTCTTTAAATCAGACAACGAATAAGGGAGACATGTGTGCTGCTTCTTATAACTTTGACAACAGCCAATAACAAGGCCACCCCTCTCTCTCTCTCTCTCTCTCTCTCTCACTCTAAGCTCTCTCAGTCTCACAAACACAAACACATGCATTGAAGCTGCTGACGATCCATTTCTCCATACTTCTGCCCAGAAAAACCCAGCTCGATCCTCCTCCATAAATCTCTATATAACTCAGAGGGTACCTACAGTGGAGAGCTTTGCCTTAGTTGATCTCTCACTGGGTTAGTCCCAGCTAGCTCTCTTCGTTTGGTCGATCGAGTTCATCAGTTGCCTCTGTACTTCTGATATCCCTTTGATTTGCCTCTACTGTACAGTGATCGATCCATACAGCAGGACTATTCGTCGTCTAGCTAGCTGAGCTCCATCATCAAACCAAAGGCAGATTAAGGTAAGTTTCTTCATATTATATATATGCATGATGCATGATTATTCATATATGCCTTTCATGTTTAAGATCGATGTTCATATATGCTTTTTTGGGTTTTGAATCTCTTTTATATATACAAGGAAGAGAAAAAAGAACACAGGGTCGTTGCTCTTCCTTAATTTCGATCTCTTTTGTATCTGCAGCTAGCTGCTGTTCTTTTCTTCTTGTCTTTACAATCTGACCCCTTCCTGTTGCTGGAAATCATTAAGACCACGTTTTCTCTGTTCTATCTGGAATCCCAAAAAGGAAGAAAAGAAAGAGACTAGCAACAGTAGTTACTTAAAATTAAAGGTTTTGCTAATTAATCCCATTACCAACAACATTTATTTCCACTTTTTTATTCTATTTTGTTCGTCATATCTTTTTCTTCTTTTCCTATCATTTCTGTAGTAGTGCGCTTATGCCTCTCGTAGAGTGATAATTCGATTATGAACGTGAGACTGAGGATCGAGTAAATACAGTAAACACGTGCAGTAAATACTGAAAGATATACAGTTGAGTTAAAAACAGAAACAAAAATTACTATACCTCCCAAAGGTGACACAATGATTATGACCTCGACTGGGACCTAAAAATTTGAAACCGAATTCGGCTACAAGATCCTTTGAAATCAATAGGACCGTCCAAACTTGAGAATATATATCAGACAGCTTTTCTAGACATATTCCACACCTGCATGATTGAGATTATTCAATCTAAACAGTAGTGTTTAGATTTTTCTTTTTATTTGGGTCAAATTATACAAGACTTTAGAGGGGATCCTATTATATTGGAAAATTAGAGGGCCACATTTGTGAGAACAAATATAGAAACCTTGGAATAAATTTAGAGACGATTCTCAACCAAATTATTAGAATTGCTGTCTTGGTATTCTAAAACATTGAAACCATACCACGGCGGCTCCATGTTGCCTACTCTTTTCTCGGTTTAGCACCATACCTGTAAAGTTCAATGAATCTTAATTTAAGCAAGACTTTCATTATTTTATTTTGTTCAGTCAAGTTTTTTAAACAAATTAATAAGCTTGGTAATTATCTAATAAATTTCTTATCAATGCTAAATAATCTAATTATATATATATAGTCTTTCTCAGGTAAGGATTTTCACTTTAGTTTCATTTTTCAATCGAATTTTTACATCTCCACTGTCTAGTCTTTAGATACTAATGTATAGATCACATTTATAAAATTTCAGCCAATTTGGTTATCATTAAGGCACTCAAATTCGATTAAACCAATAGATGAACATAATTCTGTTGAACTAGAACCGTTCATGTTTATAACAGAAAAAACGCAGTTTTTAGTGCTTTAATGATAACCAAATTGGATGAAATTTTGCAAAGGTGATCTATACATTAATTAGTATCTAAAGACTAGACGGTGGAGATGTGAAAATTCGATTGAAAAGTGAGTCTAAAATGGAAATCCGCACCGTAAGAATAAATAAAGATATCCTGAGAAAAACTATATATATATATATATATATATATATATATATATATATATGAACATGACATGTTGATAAAGCGAGAGTATTTTGTCAATTTAAGAGAATTGCAGGGGTAATATTCATATTAAAAACTTTTCATATAGGCCTACATGTCTTCCTGAAATTAGCTGGCCTGACTAATCTAATCGTCAAGCAGTTCCCTAAAAACTTCAACTTCTATTATTAGCTACCTTAAATTTCTTACCAAAACACTCCCTTAGCTAGCTCCAGAGGTCTTCATCAAATGAACAATCTCCTATATGTGGATCGAGGTTGAAGAACCGTCTCTATATATGCGCGCAACTCCTCATATGGTTGGAGCAAGATTGCTGTGGCTGCTTAATCAAATGCAGCTCCTATTTTAACTTTCAGTTATCTGCAAATGAAAAAAGATAGAAAGTACTGTATTTTTCTCTCACCTATCTTGATCTCAATTCTAATTTCTAATATTTCAAAAATTTACGTAATTAAATCGATTATACAACTAAACATAAACATAAAAAGGATAGACAAAGTATTTTATATTTTCTTTTATGGCAAAAATGCTTTGTCTTGTTTTGTGAGCCTAGGGTGTAATGTCAATAATGATGAACGTTGGTTGTGCGGTTTGAATTGGATCTCCCTGACCACCTAAAGTTTAGATTGCATTTTTCTTGGATTTTTCTTTTTGGCTATAGTACACTGTATAGATTGGATTGGACGAACAAGTTGACTCGAAATAGTGTTGGCTTATTTGTTTCGTTCTAATGTGTCATGTGTAAATACATGGTACTGCTGCCGCAATAGCTATCGGAGATGACCATCGAGAACGACCTTTGATCTTTCTTTAAACTTATTTGGGTGATGAAAACTTTTTCATTATACAATTAAGTTCAAACATTTAAACCAAGTCTTATAAGACCTCAAATGATAAAAATAAAAAAATATTTAGAATGAAGAGTTCTCGTAGTCGGCAGCCAATAAGAGATAAAAATTCCACTGAGGTGGTCGGAATATTAAAATTGTATGCCAAAAGAGCCATCAGATAAGGGTGTTCCTCCGTTGTCTGATGGGCTCCCCTGCTGTTGTCTGATTGACTGCGTTCTCTCTGTGGTATTTGACAACAACGCGAAGCCAGTATTATAGATTGGACAGCTGGCTGCATATTTTGCCTTCATAAAAAATGTTGGTCTCAAGTTGATAAAAAAAAAAACCACCAGATTTGTAACAATATCCAATTCGGATGTGACTTCCCTTTCCTATATTTCTGGTGCTATCCCACACAGCTGAGATTTATACAAAAACAATGATATGGTGGACGAAAGGATAAATGATAGAGTAAAGAGACAAAACCGGTGAAAATGTCTTTTTTGATTTAAAATTGACAAACAGACAATGATGATATTAATGAATCTATTTTGAGAGTCTACAATAAAAGATGGGGACAAATCGGGTAACAAATTCATGTCACGTCTAAACATATTACGATCCAAATGGTCACTTGCTGAGTACAAGCCTAACAATGTTGAAATACTTTCTCTCCCTAAGTACATTGTGATACAAATATCAATAGTGTCTTAGAGTAGTCCATTACTTTTACCTTAAACAGCTTGCACCTAAAATGTTTTGTTAATAAACCCCAAGCCAGCCTAGCTAGACCCAAAGAGAGTCCAAAGCTCAATTACTAAGGCCACCCAGAAACCTAGGAACCCTAGCATCGGCCTTTCTTATGCCATCTTCATCGTCGCCGCCGCCACATCCAGAGGACGGCCTTGGCCCTTTGGCTCCACCACCCCATTCACAACCTACCCTCTACCTGCACAGCACCGCACACAAGCAGCTCTACTCACCGCTGCCCAACAACTCAACCGTCCATCCACTCAATCCACGTAGCCGAGATGCTGAAGGTCGACTTCAGTCACAAAACCCTAAATGTCTTTAACAACCGAACTGAACGTTCACCCTAAACCCCTCTCTATTAATTATGCAACAATCATCACCTTTCTATTTTGGAAAAATCGACTAGATAGAGTACTCGAACTGTTGCCCGTTCTAAACTTTCATACTACATATGGAAACTATCACGTTACCCAATGTCTTGACCTTAACCTAATTTTGGTACACACCGTCTATGGTGATACTAATATGGACATCGTGCTAATATGATAGTTTAGAATGAAACAACAATAGTCCTTTTTTTCCAGCAATAAGAAAATATACAGGTTCCGCAATCACGGGTTATATGGAAGCCCTTCTAGTGAGGGCCCTTAAGTTGAGGACTAGTTGAAGACTTTTCGGTTTATAGTTTAAAAGACATATTTTTCGATCACATCTTGGCATCTCATCCGTTCAGTTTTTAGATCTATATGTGTAGATCAATCCTACAAATTTTCAGCCGAATCGGTGATCGTTAAAGTAACAAACTAGATCAAATTAATAGACGAACCAAATCTATCAAACATGAACCGTTCAAGTTTATAATTGGTAAATCACACTTATGAATGTCTTAACGATTTTCAATATAGCTGAAAATTTGCAGAAATAATCTACTCATAAATACTTATAAACTGAAAGGTCAAAATATGGACATAAGATCGAAAAGTGGGATAAGCCGAAAAATCTTTAACTTAAAATACTCATGAGAAAGGTTTCCGGGTTACATTTGCGCAGTGGATAAGGACTATGAATAATAATAATTAGCTGTATTAATAATTTAGAAGTCAAAATCGTGAAATTTACAAGTCCAACCTTTCAAAATACCGTTTATTTCCTTGGCCGTTGGCGGCAGTCTTATTCTTGTTTGGCTCCCCAATCGATTTGGCAATTTCACTTCAAACATTGTCTTGATTGTTGGTTTGTTGTCTGGCATGTCCTCTAACCATGCCTCCACAGATGAAGCCCCACTCCAAGAATCCGGAACAGGTAACTTTTACTCTCTTCCTTTATGTCTGTATTAAGCATCATCATCATCATCATCATCATGCATTGTTGTTGTGTTTGTTGGGTTAATTTTGGGAAACTGAGAGCAATCTGCAGAGGAAGTGGGCTGAACTGTGTTGTTTGGATTGGTCGTGCATACAGCTGTTCTGGCCCAGAGTTGTGATGCGCAAATGGCTCAACATCTCAGCCAACGAGTCCGATTACAGCGCCGACACCGAGGACGAAGACGACTGGGATCCTGACTCCCCAACCACCCAGCAAGGTAAAACATTCTTCAACCACAACTTGTACATGTGTTTCTTGATTTCATGTGTCATACTTCTGTTTTTATGCATTGTGTTTTTGTTTGAGGAATACCCTTTTGGGGTTTTAGACTCTGACTGTGAAGTTGGTCATTTGCAGATTTTGGTCTGCGGGGAAGAGGATCAAGGTTCAGTGATATCAAAGAAGATGAGTCTGAGGATGATGACCCTGATGGTAATTTTTTATTTTTCATTATATTTAGTGATGAATGTGGTTGAATAACCCGGATGATATACTGATGGTTAATATGGTTTCTGTTCAAGAAGACCACACTGGTTTTCTTATAGGTTGCTTAGTGTCAGATGTCATATGCCTTTCCAGTTAAAAACTAATGTCTTCTGTTTCTGACCTACTTCCTGCATCTTGTTGACAGTTATCTTTCCTTATTATGTTCTTCTTCTTTTTCTTTTTTGGATGAAGCAGATCCTCTTCCTCGAGTACGAAGACGAAAATCTGAGACTTTTAGAGCACAATATATAAACACAAAGGAACTCAGGTATGCCCTTCATATTTTTGTAATAGTAGGTAAAACGATACATCTGATCATTTACTTACTGTGAAGGCATTCCTTATCAAGCTGTAATCATTGATACTTCTATTGATTTTATCTTCCATAAATTTTTTGTTGGTTCTTGGCTGTTTTCAGAATATGTGTTGGTACATGGAATGTTGGAGGACAGACTCCACCGGAAGACCTCGATATTGATGGTTGGCTAGATATCAATGATCCAGCTGACATATATGTAATCGGGTACATACATTTGACCTCTTTGCATACCAACTTGAAGATTCACTGACTTTGAATTGATGGATCCTATTCTGTATATCATGATCTATTATCCCATACAGTTTGTTGCTTTAATAAATGCTATTGAATAACCTGAATCATACCTATTACACTATTCCTAACTTTCCCCATGCTTTTTCTTCCCTCTTTAGTTCGTTGTACCACTTTGATTTGTATTGTAATGTGTTGTTCTGACCGAACTGTTTTTCGTAATAATGAAAACTGCTGTATTTTCAGTCTTCAGGAGATTGTGCCACTTAATGCTGGGAATATATTTGGTGCCGAAGACAGCCGGCCAGTTAGTAAGTGGGAAAACATCATTCGTGAAACGCTGGATAGATTTCGACCTGCGGCCCGCAAGGTTAAATCTTTTAGTGATCCTCCATCACCCTCAAAATTTAGGCCATCTGATGATGTTGCTTATGTGGATGAGGAGATATTAGATGAAAGTGATGGTGATATTGGTAATGAAATCCATCCAATGGATGATGAACCCAATGATTTTGGTGCTAGCAATGGTACATCAGTCACAAGTGAAACAATGATTGTTGAAGGTCCAGTTCCAAACTTTATTGATAGTACAAAACTGGGGATGCCAATCAGAGAGGATTTACGACGGCAACATTCTTCTTCAAAGAGATTAGATAGGTTATATTGCTTTCGGCCAGATGATTGTTCATTAGATGAAGACACTTCTGCTGTCCAACATAATGGAAAGTTAACCAAAATGCTTAGTGGGTCTGAAAGAATTGGTTTGAACTGGCCAGAGCGTCCACTGAACTTGCTATCTCAGCACTTATTAGAGCGACAAAATTCCTTTAGACCAACAAAGTCTTTCAAGTCCTCAAAATCTTTCAGGACATACAATTCTTTCAAGTCAGTTGCAAATGACAATGCACCAGAATTAGCTTTGCTTGGAGAAATTGATCTTGAATCTCTCATGAAACGGGAAAGAAGATCATCATATGTGAGGATAGTAAGTAAGCAGATGGTTGGGATTTTCCTAACTGTATGGGTTCGTAGGAGCTTGCATAAACACATTCAGAACGTAAAGGTGTCAACTGTCGGTGTTGGTGTTATGGGATACATTGGTAACAAGGTTTGTTTCCTTTTACAAATTTCTATCTCTATTATTTTAGTGAAATGATTTTCATTATGACGACTGGTATTGTTAGTGGTAGACTAATCTGATGAGGTCATGTCACAGTTAATTATTTAAATGCTCTTGTCATGCTTTGACTCCATTTGAATTGCTCTTAAACCTGGCTAAAAGCGATTTTACACAACCAAAGTCACTTTCGGTAGTGGTTGGCATTTCAAAATAGTGAGAAGCACGTTTTTAGTTACAGAAAGTTTTATGAAGTGTTCTATGTGATTTTAATAAATCTGCTTCCAGAGGAAGTGCTATAATACAAAAGCACCTCTAGAGAAGAGATCCCACACAGAGCAATTATTCATTGATGTTAAATTCTATCTAATGTACCTGTAGGACATAGCAGATAAGTATAAAACTCTGGTAAAAAAATTCCTGAAGAGTTGTACCCCTTCCTTTTCTGTCTTGTATTCCAACTCATTGCAGCACCTTTTTTGGGGTTTCACTGACTCTTGCTCTTGTTCTTTATAATTGAACTTTGTAATGCATATATCCACGAATGTTGAGAATTCCTATTTCAAGACTTGTTCCTAGAATCTATTTATCTATTTCTGTTAGGTCCTTAATAATATCATTTGTCCAGAAGTTCCATCTTTATTATATACGCCTTCCTTAACAAATCATTCTTAGTTAGGAGGCTTTGCACTTAGTTTTCTCCGTTGATTTGTTTGAATTAGGAGAGAATAAATACTTTCAAAATAGTACTAGGTCTTCTTTTCCCCTTGTCTCATGCTCTGTTGGTCTGAATTAACTAATGTTTCTCAAAAGTACTTTAATACGGTGAGTTTTATGTTGATTTTTTCTAATTGATGTTAAGACAGTTTCTCAATCTTGCCAGGGATCTGTATCTGTGAGTATGTCCATATACCAGACGCTGTTTTGTTTTGTGTGCACTCATCTGACAGCAGGTGAAAGGGAGGTAGATGAACAAAAAAGAAATGCTGATGTACATGAAATTCATCGGAGGAGTCACTTTCATTCATTTTCTGGAATTGGACTTCCGAAAAGTATCCATGACCATGAGTAAGTGTATAGCACTTAAATATAAGAGCCGAACTCATTCCCACTTTGCCTTTTTTTTTTTTTTTTTTTTTTTTTTTTTCTATTTTCCCTTTTGCCCAAGATTATATATATACAAGCATACTTGATATATGTGTGTGTATGTACTTGCCCCCTTCAGATTCTAGAATAGCTACCAAATAGTAAAAGTTATGATCTCTAATAAGACTGCTCAATATGCAAACTCAGATAACTGCAACTTCGTTTGTGTTTATAAGGAGCGTACATGTTCCTCAGTGAGAGATTTAATTGAAACTATTTTGTACTCCTGCAGAAGAATAATTTGGTTGGGTGATCTAAATTATCGTATCAACTTGTCATATGAGAAAACACGAGAACTTATCTCCAAAAAGGACTGGTCCCAGTTGGCTGAGAAGGACCAGGTACAATTTTTCTTTCTCGTTTAGATAGATTGTTGAATTGAAATTATTTTTGCTGATTGATGTGTGCCTATTAGCAATCACATTTGTCTCCATGTCCTGCTGATATTGACCATTAGATTTTGCAACCCAATTTTTCTGCCGACTGATCTATGCTTATAGATTCAAGTCAATCTTTCAGTCAAATAAATATCAGTTGAACACAATTTGAGTGTGTAAATTTGTCACCATAATGGTTGCGTGAAGTAGAATCTGAAAGTGCTTTTAAGTATTTCAATTGCGTAATATTTTAATTTTAAAGGCTAGTTAGATCAACCAAATTTTGTCGTTCAGTTTATCATAGGACTATAATACCTTTAAATTTCTTAAGATACAAGATGGAAGATGATACTTCAGGATAAACTCTATTAAGTTTTCAGTTAATTGTGTGAAGTGTTTCTTTTAACTTTTTCAAATGAGTTCTTTAGTGATATGCTAGTTAGCTTGTCCTCAAACCCGTATCCCCAGAATGTATGACTGGTCGAACATCTGTTCCATCCTATGAGTTTCATGTTCTACTGTATAGCATCTACGGTTGTATATTTTAACATGACAGTCTGTAAATTTTGGGAGGGGACACATTGGTGGGATTTTAAACAAAGAATTCTTCTTAAATGATTAAATTTTAATATTTGAGTCCAATTAAATGGGATTCCAAAATATAACTTGAGCACATTATTCTGACAGCTTGCACGACAATTAAAAAAAGGTCGTGCATTTGATGGATGGTCTGAGGGTGTTCTGAATTTCCCGCCAACGTATAAGTATGACATGAATTCAGACAAATATTACGGAGAGGATCCAAAGGGTGGAAGGCGGACTCCAGCGTGGTAGGTTTGCTTGATGTTATATGACTTATATCTAGTTTTTTTTTCTTTCAAAATAAATGCACTGTTTTTTCCATTCTATACTTTAAATTACTGTAGGTTTTAGGATGTTTATCAAACCAGTTTGCTTAAATGTTACCACTGCAGCTCTTTCCATTATTTACATCCCAAAAGGAACTAGAGATTATGGTCAGAATGTGTCTTGTAATAGAGACTTTAGTAAGGAATGTAATTGAAACCTCCAAAGCTTGAAAACATTTATAGATTTTGCAACTAGGTATAAGATCCAAACACACTATCTGGAAAACTACAACTATTGAAGTAATATATCTGTAATTGAGTACATATTCTGTTCACTGACATTGCTTAAATACATCCATTTTCCCATATCAGTGTGTAATAACTTCTTTCCGAGATTCTCCCTGTCACATGGTGAATTTTTATTTACACTATCATTGTTGAGATATAAATCCCACATCGGGAAAATGGGACCTTGTCTTTGGTTTAGAAGGGTTTGGGCCACTCCACTCATAGCCAATTGGTTTTGGATGTGAACCCCAGACTACTTTATCATGGTATCAGAGCGGGTTACCCACGTCCACGTGTGAATGCGTAATGGCCACACGAACTCCACGTCACCCCAAAGGTTGTCCACGTGTTAGGCTTGAAAATTTGCCACACGTGCGGGGGCGTGTTGAGATATAAATCCCACATCGGGAAAATGGGTCCTTGCCTATGGTTTATAAGGGTTTGGGCCAGTCCACCTATAGCCAATTGGTTTTAGATGTGAACCCTACTTGATCAATCATAATAGTTAAAGATCCTTCAAAATTTTGGCTTGCTTTGAGATTTTTCTGTTGCGTTAGTGGTGGTTTGGTGTTGAATAATAGTAATAAAGATATGTATTTTAAGAATCCTTTGAAGACTTTAATTTTGAAAGCGTTAACACATTCATTATACAGTAAAATAGGGTGAACTCTGATGTATTGTTAGGAATTTTCCAAAATTTTCCCCAAATAAGAATGGGGTTTGTGTTCTTCAATAAAATCGTAGTAATGTTCTGTATTCTCTATATATCTGTATATCAATTCCTTATACGATATTTACAATACTGTGCTCCCATTTTCAGGTGTGACCGCATTCTTTCATATGGCCGAGGAATGAGGTTACTGCATTATAGGAGGACTGAACATAAATTTTCTGATCATCGACCAGTGACTGCTACTTATATGGCAGAGGTTGAGGTGTTTTCTCCTAGGAAGCTTCAGCGTGCCCTCACATTCACTGATGCAGAGATTGAAAATGAGGAAATTGCAACGGATATGGGTATTGGTGTTGGAATGGGCTGCTTAAAATTGGAACAGGTTCGTACTTTACTAGGGATGTTGTGCATACATTGGTAGATACCGCCAGTTTCTTAAGAACTATATATCTGTGGTAACTTTTTTTGTTTCTTTTTTTTTAATCCCTCCTCGCACCCTAAACTCCATCCATGTTTGATGCTAGTGAGATTTGAACCCTTGTCCTCCATGGTTTTATCTGCTGTCACCTTTTTTTTTGGGTACTAGATTAAGCCACGACTATGATTTTATTTATGACGTACGTAGTTCACTACTGTTAGATGTTGGAATTACATATTGAATGATGCGTCATATTAATGCCCCTTTCTTTCAGCGTCGTATACAAGAAATTGTCTTGAGGTATATTAAGCATTTACCATAAATGGGGTTGTGAATGTAGTAGAAAGAACACGTATTGCAAGCTATTATTCTATTACTGCATCACTTCCCAACATATTCACTTCATTGAATTAATGTATATGAGATACTTACAATCAGCATGTTAATTGGCCATCAGCTACTGTTCCTGGAACAGAGATTTGTTTATTTTTGTTCTTTTGAATTGAGATGTGTGTGCTTCCGTTCATAAACTTGCTTCCTCATGCAGGGTATATCTGATTGGGCTCGTTGACTGGTTAATTGAGGGTACTATATATGCTGTGCGTGGAAGTTCCAGCAAGTACAGATTTCTCTTTTTATCAAATATACAACTTATATCATTCTTTGCTGTGATTACTTTGTCCATTGCATAACAATGATATATGTTGTCTGGCCAAAAAAAAGAATAGATACATCAATGTACTTTTCTGATAGATTGTAAATCGTACAGGGTTTGTTTGCCGATCGGCTGTGGAGCATATTAGTTGAGTCGAGTTATACATCATATAGTAATGAAGAGTAATTTTGCTTTATACATGACTACACGTGCTGTATTGTATGATCAGACCTGCTCGAGGAAGCTCTCTAGAATTGTAAATAATATTTGAATACAAATTTTTAATGGATCTTTTTAGATTTAGATTTTTTTTGTTTTGTTAGAAGATCGATCTTTTTGGATGATGTTTGGTTGTTCTTTGTGTTTATTTATGTCTTGTAGCTTCTTTCTTGGTCACTAGGCAAAAACTTGAGAAGTTGAAAAACAGAATTGCAAGAAAAGACAACCCATAGAGATGAGATTTGAAGAGGGGTACTATTACGGCATTAACTAGAGAAGGTGAATGGCATAGCCAATAAAATGGCCTTCTAGCCCCAAAGAGTGAGCTCAAGGTATTTGTTATGAATGGTGATAAATGTGATAAAGAAAGACAGAACCTCAAGCACGATCCCAGTCAAATTGATGTGGTACACACACAGTAAAAGAACCTGATGTGATACTTGGTCTGAACTACGGACAACCTGATGACTTTCAATAAAACCAAATTGATGTATAAATTCACCAAGACGCTAGCTAGAACCAAGCACACGCCAGGAGCCTAGTTCAAACCATACATTGCTTTGTTGAGTTGACAAACATGAAGAGGGCAGGCTGGATAAGAGAGGCAGACTTGTAGAGATTGTTTCAGCAGGAATGCTGTGAAGGAATGCATTCCTTACATGCAAATGACAAGGAATCCAGCCAAACGACACAGCTAAAGATAACATGGTCCTGATGGTGGCATGTTAGACTCTACATGATTTTTTCCCCCTCTCTTTTGGTTTCCCCTACGTTGCCTAACCTTTGATGCACTTGTTATATCTTAACAATACGTGTTTGTTAAAACGACACTTGTTTTATAAGATTGCTAAGGAAGATGTTTAGGTCTTGTGACCTTATCTGTTTAGGTCTTTGAGTTTACGAAACTTGAAAGAAATTTACAGGGAAGTACTTTCTGCTACGTGGCATGCCGTTAACGGTAAGCTCAGTGGGTGACCTGATTGGCGGCACAATTACTTTTGCCGACTAAATTAGTATTAGAGCCAACGAGAGATCTTCCACTCAGAAAGCCAAAAGCCAAGAGCGACGCTTGTTCGCCTCAAAGCGCTTACAATGTTCCTTCTCAAGGTACCCAATTCCATCATCTCTCAAGTTTCCAGGTTTCAGCTATACTTCGTGTTTCTTTTCTTTTTTATTTTCTGTTTTCTGTTGCAGGCGTGGAGGCAGACCGCTTTTGGAACCTATGGGTACCTGAATTTCACCAAGTCTGGTTTCATGTAATCTCCAATTTTACTACTTTCTACGCAGTTATTTGTTGGGATGGTTTTGATTCGAGTAAAGCGTTACGAGTTGTTGTTCATTTCCTTTGTTCAATCCACTCTAGAAAGTATATATACACGGTGCATGCTCAATTTCATGGGTTTGGGGTTTGTCAAATGAATCAGAATCACAGTGTAATACATTCAAGTACATAAATGGGTGGCTTCTCTTGTATCCTTTTCATCTGTGTGCAATGCTGTTTTGTGTTATTAAGAAGCATGTGTGCTGTTCAGTCCTACATCTTTGTTAGGTTGGAGTAATTTATGTTGAAATTGTAGAGAACATTCAAAGAAATTCAAGTCAGAAGAAATGGAAACACGGATAGACGGGAAAAATTGCATTGTAACAGGGGCTAATTCAGGCATTGGTTTTGCAACTGCTGAGGGACTCGCATCACGGTACTTTTCTTGTGTTACTTGTTTGCTTGTTTATTAACTTCCAATTTTTGACAAGTATACTAATTTTCATTTTGATAAAAATGTTCTCTTATCTCAAAGTGGGGCAACCGTCTATATGGTATGTCGAAACAAGGAGAGGGGTGAAGCTGCACAATCTAAAATTCAGTCTACAACTGGTAACCAAAATGTTCATTTGGAGGTATATGTTATTCAATGACCATCACTAACACAATAGTTAGTCACTTAGTCTTGTGCTCTAAGCAGCAATCTGATAAACTTTGTTCTGAAATTAATGGGTTAATATACTCTTATTTATCAGCTCTGCGATCTTTCATCTGTTAGTGATGTCAAATCATTTGCATCCACCTTTTCCTCAAAGAATGTGCCGGTTCATGTATTGGTAAATTATCCACTCTTTTCTGTTAGAAACATAGTCTTGCTGTGAAATGCTATGCCTGCTTGTTACTATACTAAACTGCTTAGATATTGTTCTTCTTTGTACTTGTATATTCTGTGGTTCTCTGGCATTTTCTTTTGAAATAAACTTATAGTTAGTTGGCCATTCGGTGCTTGTTTGACTTCTCTCTTTTTCCATGATTTTGAGAAAGCTAATATGGTGTCGCCTGTAGGTTAACAACGCAGGTGTGCTTGAGCATGATAGAGTTACCACACCAGAAGGGTGAGTCCTTAATTACCTGCATATCTTACTTTTAGACATTCTATGCTCTCTCTTTGGTTTAATATAATGATGCCTTTTGCTTATTTGAAACACCAGGTTGGAGTTGAACTTTGCCGTAAATGTGGTTGGCACCTATGCCATGACTGAACTGATGTTGCCATTGCTGGAGAAAGCTGCACCTGATGCTCGAGTTATTACTGTTGCCTCTGGTGGAATGTACACAGTTCCCTTGACCAAAGATTTACAGGTAACTTTTTTACAAAAATCAAATTAGCAACATCATTTTATTTCTCTGATACTAATTATAATGTATCTGTTAAATGCAGTTTACTGATGGAAACTTCAATGGAGTGGAGCAGTATGCTCGAAACAAGCGAGTTCAGGTTTGATAATCTTTGACAGTCATAATAAGTTTACATTCTTTTAGTGATTCTTAATTTCTGTCTTCCTATGATGATGCTTCATCAAATGTGAAATGAATTGGATATTGGGGTGCTGCTATATCTGCTCAAAATATACGGGGTAGCAGAATTAATGCATTGAACATAGCAAGTTCAAAAAGATTCTTTTTGCACGAAACTTCTCAACATAAATTTCATAGAATGATTGACACTGCAGTGTGCTTGGCCCTTTTCAGCTTTGGGTTTTTCTAGATTCAATTATTGTCTCATTTGTCTGTCATGTATGATTGGCTTTGGCAGCTATGGTGGTTTGATTTTGGTCTAGTAGTTTTCGGTTGCGTTTAGGAATTGAAAGGCATCCACGGTGTTGTCCAACGTGTAATTTACTTCTGCTTTTTTGGCAGTCTATATCTAGTAATTTCAGAGCATCAATAATAAGACAAGAAAATATGATCTAAAAGTGGGTCAATTAAGAAAATCCGTACCTTTTGAATAAATAAGGATATTTGGACCTGATAATAATTATATATCAGGCATTTTCAGATACAAACATCCTTATTTATTCAAAAGGTACGGATTTTCTTAATTTGACCCACTTTTCGTTCATATTTTCTCATCTTAACCGTTCACATTGTAGGTGTATAATGTTAAGATCAGATTGTGGAACGGTTAAGATAATTGAATAAATAACGTTCAATTTCTTATTTATACAAACATCCTTACAGGTAGAATACTAGGTCTCCAGATAGTAGTTACTGTCAACTAAAGAAACTTGAAACTCCTCTAAATAAAGAAACTTAAAATGTTTTTAGGTGGAACTGTTTTATTATTACTGATATTCTTTCAAGTAATTTTCTGGAGCTAATATTTTTCTTTTGTAGGTGGCACTAACTGAAAAATGGGCTGAAATAAATAAAAACAAGGGGATTGGATTCTATTCTATGCACCCTGGTTGGGCTGAGACACCTGGGGTCGCCAAGAGTTTGCCAAGTTTCTCTAAAGCGTAGGCACCTATCACATTATATTTTCCTTTTGTTTAACTTTTTTGTGTGTGCTCTATTCTTATTTCCTCTTTTATATCTGATTTAGTCTTTCGGGAAAGCTTAGAACAAATGAGGAAGGTGCAGACACCATTATTTGGTTGGCTTTACAGCCAAAAGAGAAAATGGTATCTGGTGCATTTTATTTTGATAGAGCAGAAGCACCTAAACACCTGATGTTTGCAGCTACCAGTGGCTCTCATGGATTAATTGGCTCGGTTATTGACAGTCTCCAACGCATATCTAGTATCTCTGCACAGAATTAGGAAACATTTATACTAGCTTCATCCTTGCAGATATTTCATGTAAAGTCAGTGATAGCCAATTTGATGGAAAGGAGACGAACCAAACTAAATCAGGCTAGCTTTTACTTTTTATGTTCTATGCAGACTATGATTGAATTGAGGCCATTGTTGTAGAAGAGATGTATCAAAGATAAGTTAAGATGGTGATCTACACTTGGACATTGAGCTCAAGATGACGAAAATAATACAGAAACCTTAAAGTTCCATGTCACGGGGCACTTTGCATGTTTATCTATGTTGGATATGTGAACCTCAATGCCTATATTTACCCGGGTCAAATGGCCAAATCGTAGTCACAAGTGGGTCAAGGACAACAGCATCATGCTGGATTCAAACTCAGGTATTGTTTGAACACAATCCTATTGTGAAGAGACAAAATCGCTGTTGGATTTTAAGATGTTGCAAATATGCTCCCAATCATATATGCTTGGGCACAATCCAATTTATATAAAACACTCCTTCAAGCTATACAATAAAGCTCACGAGAGTACTTGTACAAGTTATTAGCAAACACATGAGAAAGAAATCATTATACACAAGTCTCATCCCGTACGAATTTTATGTGCTGTCAAAGGCATAAACAGCTACATTTTATATGAACATCACACAGGTAACCTGGAAGCCCTCTACATGAAAAATAAGCTACGATAGTCTTTGATTCAAGAACCCAATAATGCAGGCTTTCTTAACCAGTATTGCTGAAACCTCTGCCTTGCATACTCCATGTAGTCAAATTCAATTTTGTTCACATAACCCTGGACAGCAAAAATAAAATCATCTCTGTTATACGCCATTAGCAAATACATATGCGCTCATAAGCATAAACAGGCTATTGTCAGCAGAACTTTAATCAGAAAGTGTTACCGAGATTATTCCCCATAACCCCCAAAAGAGATGGTTTGCCAATGTGTACTGCTCTACTTTGTCGACCAATTGTGCCACCTCAGCATCACTGGGTTCGTACTCTATGAAATGATGGAGAAATGTAAGCTTCGGAATTACCAAAAAGTACTCAAAAAAGACAGTCTATAAGACTTTGTTCCATTGTCTTCTCAAAACCCACAACCTTGCTATAAGTCGCAAACTGTAACTTGCAATTGGGGTCTGGAAAACAATACTAAAAATTGCAATATTTCCTCGTTTCAGTTAAACTGTAAAGAGAGCCGTTACTCATTGTAACTGTATTGAACAAGAATCATAATTAGAATTTAAAAAGTACAAAACAATGCCCTATCCTTCAGATGCATTACCCACACAATCCTTGATTTATTAGCTACTTCAGATACTATTATGAGCATCATATGTTGAAGCCTTGATAAGTTAATATTTTTAAGACTTGACTTGTAGTACAGTAAATTTGAAACTTAACCAGTCATATATATGATAAATGACCAACATCAGTCCCCGGCTAGACACTCATAAAACTGACAGAGAAGTTGGGGAACAGAGAAGCTAACCTGCAGAGCTCAGATATAGACGCACAAATCTCTGGCGCTCATTCAGACCTGAAGAAATGGAATTAAAGAAAACCAAAATACTTATTCCTTCTTTGCAACTGGATTGAGTTCTAAATGTCAAGTGGGAGAAAAAGAAATGAAGAACAACTGGTTAGAAGATCGAATAGCAGTTACCTGGATATTTCCTGTAGTCCAAAAAGTGAGGTGCCTCAGAGTGGTAGTTTGCTACCATTTCACAGAAATGATTCGCAAGGTCATAAGCAACAGGATTGTAACTGGCATATTCATAATCCTGGGAACATTTAAGAAATAACATACGGTAATTATAATATAGTAACAGCGAAAGGGTCTTTACCATATAACTAAAACATATTAAACAGTAAGTCACTGGTGACTCCATTCTGGAAAAGGACTATGCATCATCTCTTCAATTATAAGACGCATTTCAGCAATTAGATTAGACAGTCCAGGTTCATCAAGACCAGAAATGAGTAAATACAAAGTCCAATTTGGCTTTCAGTGTGTTTTTTATAATCATCAAAACAGAACACATTCTGAAAATTTAATACTAAGGTTCATTCTGTTCAAGCACTATTCTAATGTATTGGAGGTCGAATGTCCACTCTACAACACCTTTATACATATTTCCTGCTATTCGACAGGTTAATACCATTAAGTGATTATTAGACAGACATATGCTAAATTAGTTGATGTCCATGTCAAAATTATCAAGTTCAGGTGGAGTTCACCAAGAATCATTGGTCACAGGTATTATCACATGTAATCAATACTGAAGTTTCTCACAAATGAAGATTCCCTGATAATGAGGTTGATATGGAAATAATGAAAGATGACAATAAAAAAATTGAAGAGAGGACTAAAATAACTTCTAAAACCAGAGAAACAATTAAGAAAAACAGAATAAAAAAACTCACGATTATAGTGATTGATCTGGTTTCTTCATCCATCATTATGTTACCGTACTGCAAGTCATTGTGACAGAAGCCAATGTCTTGACAGTCCTCTGACAGTTTCTTCTCCAACATGTTAATTTCTTCCTCCAAAGTATCCAACCCAAAATCCTTTTTGTCCTTTACTGAACACAAAGTTTTAGCCTCACTAAGCCAGTTTCTGTTATAGACATAGCAAACTGCATTACATTTCTGGAGGGGAAAAGTAACTTTTAAAATAAGTAAATTACCTCATTCTGTCCCAAAGTACTACATTTCTTGAACCAGGCATATCCAGATTGTGGAACTCCCTCAGCTTAGCTGCTATAATAGCAGATGTTTCAGGATCACGGAGGTCAGCAGCTGATAGTGTCTGAAAATTTGAAGAAAATAAAATGCTGTTACGAAAATGGTTCTTCTGCAATGGTGTATAGAAAAAGATTGTGCTTAACCTCAATGATTCTTTTTCAACGTACATCTAACCTACAATGATAGATGTATGCCAATTATGTTTTATGGGATTCTATACCTTTGGAAATAAGTTATTCTATGTATCCAAAACAAACTTCAGTACATATGATCATGTATACTTAGGCTTAGCAGTCAGCTTTTCGATAGTTATTGTTTAGGATTTTGCATTCTTATTAAGAAAGATAGTTATTGTTTAGGATTTTGCATTCTTATTAAGAAAGATCCTTAAGATGACAAACACCACTCCTTAACACAAATATTTGGGAACCAGATACCATGTCATATCTCAGAAACAAAAAGTTAAGGTACAGTGCCTCATATTTAAGAAATGGTCAAGGATACTTTACACTCAGCACCATTCATTACAGTTCTAAAGTGCATATTGAACCTCATTCTTATTCTTAATGAAGCAATAAAATACTAATATACTATCAGTGTGCCACTATCTCTAACGAATAAAGTAAAGTATAACAATTATGATAATTATAGCAGAACTAATGAAAGTATTCCAAAGAATATTCATCATTAAAGACTTAAATTAACTCATACTAAAAGGAGATAACATTATGAAATGACACCAGAAAAAGAGATTCACATACCCTAGCATGAATGAACTCCTCAACACGTCCCTCTGGGAACCGTCCAAGAAGACGGGGCCCCTGACCGTGCTTGGACATGCACTCAAAGGTCCTAATTTCATCATCCCTATTGAAAAACAGGTCAACCCCTTCTCCATAAACCCGGACCAGAACTTTCCGGAGTTGATCACCGTTCTTAGTCGGCCAGTTTAATTGGTACACCTCATTAGTCATGGCCCCCTTCAACGGGATGACCTGCAAGGCATTCATATCATCCACTACATCCCCCCATTCAGAAGCTATAGATACAAGTACCTTCTTTAATTCCTCAGGTAGACAACCTTCAATGAAACCAATTGCCTTTATGGCCATTGTGTCTGTCTCAATACAGTGAAACAAAGAGAGGGAATTCTTAGAGAACAGAGTTCAACCTGCATAGCACAAAGTCAAAGCTATTAACTTCCTTCCTATCTAATTCTGATCACTTTCCCAGAATCACTCACATCTTATATTAGAACTGAAAAAGAAACCGAAAGAAAGAAAAACTTTCAATCATGAAATGATCACTTTCGCGGAATACTATTTATGTAATCTTAAGCACTTGTTACATTTCCAAAATTCCAGCTGATCAATAAAAACTCATAAAAGAAATACCAACCAGAAACCATGTTCATAAACGAAATCAACAAAATCCAGCCGATTAATTTCGCATGCAACTCATGGAATTGATAACTAAACTGACCTCAAGAATCATGAGACTAGAATTCAGAAGGAAAAACAAGCTCAAAGCTCCAACCTTGGTTTCTAATAGTAAACGATCTTGTTGTATAAAGAAAACCACTTGAAAGAACAAAACAAGAGAAAACAAGCAATTGAATTGAAATTAACGAACTGAAACAGAATCCAAACCTTGCAGTTAAGAAAACAGGACGAGCAGGAAAGTCCAAGAACGCTGCAGGTTGATGACAATCTGGAGAGCCTTATATGTATTCAAAGTCAGAGACTTTAGAATAAAAGAAAGAAAAAAGAATCACCTTTGGCCCAAGTCAAAGAAACAAACAGAACCCAGAATCGTCTGCACCTATCATATAGTGGGGGTGGGGTCGTATGAGGAGAAAAAACAAACCCAGAAATATTATTTTCCAAGAAAAAAAGTCCAAAACTGACTTTTGCTTGGTTCTATCTGCCTAAAAACCAAGAAAGTTTAAGCAAATCTGAATAGCTGTGGGAGAAGAGCAAGATAAAACCCAAATGGGAGACGAAGCAGCAGGAAATTTGGAATCTTGGGTTGGAGATTCTGAGTCAGAGATCTTTTAGAATCCCAAGAAGGATTGACCAATTCTAAATAAGGTAAACGTGAAAAGTAAACAGAGAGATGAATGTCAAGAGAACAGAGTCAAACAAGAAAGTTAGGAGGCGTGTTGTGCTTTCTTTTCTTTTACAGATAAATATGGACCCGGATTTTGTGAGAGTGCAAGACTTCCATTCTGGGTGAAACTGAAAACAAATTTAGGAGTGAAAATTTTTATATGCATCACGTATATTTACACGACGTAATCATCCATATATGTAAGTAGGGATAGACGTTATGTACTGAATATACTCTTATTTAGGAGTGGTTGGAATATATATGATAGAACGCGTAAAAACCTGCTATTATTGTGTTGAGATTCAAAATGTGTGTATCTTCTGTCGGCCGAATCCCTACAATGCAGGTGCTCGAAGTCGGTCCCATATTACCCCCATTAGAGCAAATCAGCAAATGCACCCCAGGGTCATAGAGTCATGTTCAACTAGGCTGACCAAGAAATTTATGGTCATGACTATAAACTTACTACATCCTTGCAATGTTCTAATAATTACCTATTATTAAAAAGTTAAGAAAACTACATAAAACTATCTCCGGCTAAAAAGTCAAATTTAACCTATAGGTACTCCCATCATAAGCCAAATTATAGTTCTGAAGGCAACAAATTTAGCTTGAGCTATTTTGTAAGCCAAATCCCTTACCCTTCACTCATCCCTTTCCTCGTTTTCTCTTCCTCTCTGTTGTCTCTTCTCTTCATCTCCGTTCTGTGTTCTTGTGGGATTTCTCTACAGTAAGCAATTTGGGTTTGAATTAAGGATGCAAACTACTTCATTCAAGATTTCTTTTACTTGTTCTTTTCTGGGTTGAACCAAAATCCATGATTTCTTCCTTTTTAATGAATACGCAAAGATTGTTGATTATAATTTAGATGCAAATTTCATTGAATTAACAAGTTCAAAATGAAATGAAATCAAAGATACATGTTGAAATCAAAGAAGATGATAGGACAATCAATTGCATAAGAACAATCCAGACAAGACCCAGAAAACCCAAATGCTTTTTTTTTTTCGGAAAAACAAAGCATAGAGATCGAGAACTTGCCGGAGCTGCAAGCTCAGTGATCTAACGACGCCGCCCATTGGCATTGGCGGACGCCACCTCGCCTTTGAGGCCCTTGTTCTTCCTGATCGACTCGATCGCCTCCTTCGGCACCCTCGGCATGTCGCCGGTGACATCGTACTTCTCAAAGGAGACCGGTGCGTGCATCTCCTTCATCACCTTCTTGATGACGGCGTACAAAGAGAACAGAGAGGAAGAGAAAACGAGGAAAGGTATGAGTGAAGGGTAAGGGATTGGGTGGATCCAAGAAAAGGTGTTCACGTTTATTTCATTCATCAGATATCTCTCATTTAGATCTAACGGTTATAAATAGAGTGTCCCTTTCTGTCCCTCAAAATCAGTCCCGCAGGTGAGCAGGCCTAGAGTTCTAGGTTAGGGCATTTAGCAATAGAACTCTTCTGTAGGGCCTTTGAAAGAGTGGGTTATTGTATAATTTTTCCACCCCTACTTTCTAATTTCCTAAATCTTAAGTGATAGAGGCTGTTGTTTTACTCAACTTTGAGACATCTAAATTTGTTCGGTTGACCTTATTCGTAATTTATTAGATGACATATATATTCTTTTACATAATGACTATTAAGAACAATAATTATATAAACAGAAACATTATATTTATTCTCTTTAAATTTTCCAATTTTTGCCGTCCATTTTAGGACTCTAACAAGGACTTTTTGCTACGAGTTCTTATCCCTCAAATCAAGGAGACAGAAAAATAGGGGAATTATCTACTTTTAATTCTTTTACTTTATTTATCTAAATTCCTATAGGTCCAAATATGACATAAATCTGTTTTCCTCCTTTGTAGGGAACCTTAGCCGTGCGCATCAAGAGAGAAAGGAGGAGACGTATTCTCTTCTCTAGGGATAGAGATGACGCCAAAATAGTCTCCTTGGCTTCCTTGCCGTGCAGCCTCCTAATGAGCAAAGAATGTATCTAGTCTTCATTCAAGCTACATCAGAATCTTAATTTCTAGAGAGTTCTCATGGGATAAATGACCTGATATGAAGAGTTGGGCCCATTTATTAACATCATATCATGGGATATCATGAATTTGGCCCAAAATCTCAAGATTTCCATAAATATCGAGATATTTCAAAAATATCGTACGAAACAATTATGGGAAGTAAAGATACTATTGCTGACCAAGAAAAATGAAAATTGGGGTTATTGGGACCTCCAAGTTTGCTCACTTGACCTCACTTTATTGTGAATTATTAAATGACATATCTATCTTCTTAGAGCATCTTCCATGGTAGGCTAAATTCTTAGCTAAGTTTAACCTATAAAATAAGAATATTATGTGGAATCTTTTTTTAGCTTACCAAAGTCTCCCACCGTAAGCTAAATTCTTAGCTAAATTTATAACCTTTTGGCTTTAAAAAACACTCCCACCATAAGCTAAATCCAAAGGTAAAACTATTTATTTTTCTTTTCTCATATATTTGTTTAAATCAATAATTACTCATAAAAAAATATTATATAAATATATTCGATATGGAGCTCATATGAAAAATCTCGTCGAGATCTTCGCGATGATTGTGAGTAACGAATTTTTAATTTTGATGATAGTGTAAATTAAAAGGAGAAATGTAAAGTTGAATAAAATAACATTTAATTTTAGCTTACAAACTTCATAAGCCAAATTTGGCTTACCAAATAGCTCAAGCCAAATTTTTTATCTTGGAAAATGTAATTTAGCTTATGGTGGGAGTAAACATAGGTTAAATTTGGCTTTTTAGCCTATGGTGGGAGATGGTCTTACACAATGACTATTAAGGACACTAATTAAACAAAAAGTAATGTTACATTTATTCTCTCTAAATTTTCTAATTCAATAATAATAGATTGCATTTTATTATTTTCCTTATTGATTTTATTTTCTAGTTTACCACATACTTATTAAAGCATTTATATATTTATATTATCATACATGTCACATGCTTATACAAAGTGAAAAAATATTTTTACAAAAATTATGATCTATCAATTATTAAAATAATTTATCATCATGACTATAAAAACAAAAAATGTAAACTTACAAAAAAAAATAGTATATGTAAGATAGAAATACAAAAGTAACAAAAACATAAAATAGTTCATGTAAGAACATTCTTTTGATGACCGATAAATAAAATTTGAGACACAATCTTTTTTCTTTTTTTAAGAGAAAATAGTATTATTCATGATTCGAATGAATTTTTTTCGAAAATTGATGTCATTGAAAATTATTTCTTACAATTTGATCAAAAAATGAATGTCTAGTGACATTTTATGCAAAATAAAAAAATACAAAAAATAAAGAAAATGAAGAAATCAAGGTCGGGAATGAAGGTTTGCGTTAAAAAGAAAAAAGAAAAAAATTAAAGAATGGAAGTCGGGAATGGATGTTCTCATGCAAAAAAAAAAAAAAAGAATTAGAGGTATAATGAGTGAATAAGAGGTGTAATGAGTAATATACTAATATATATATATATAAACTACATAAACAAGGCTATTTTAGGAATTTGAAAGGAGGTTTAATGAGAAAATGCTTGTATTTAAAAGTAAAATGGAGGTGTAGAGAGAATGAGAGGTATACTGAGCAAATTTGAAGGTCTCAATAACCGCACTCAAAACGAAAATTTCATCGAAATACTAAGCCTCGTAGGTAAGTGTAGATCATTAGTGGTGGAAGCTATGTCAAAATAGCTGGAAATATATGCTACATGATTCTCTTTCATGGCGTTCATGATATGATTGTGTTCAATCTCAATAGTTTTGTAGGGTTTTAAGGACTCATGTTAAGTGTAGACAGATACTTGTAGTATTGATAGCAACCTTGCTTGAAATGTCCTAGTTCTAAACGTTCTGTGCTAGGGATAAATAAGTAGAATAGATAAAATGCATGACCTCGTAGGCTTGTGTTTTGAAATTGTTTCTAATCCTTGGAGTCGGAATGTTATCATGTCGTGAGGGTTGAAACATGATTCTTAATATGTGGTTGGAATTTGAGTTTCTCTCTGATTGAAGTATTGAATGAATCAATCACTTGTATATATGTTTATTTTCTTTTTTTAGGAACGATAGTAACACCATGACTTTTTATCCCCCTTTTACTTTGTAATTTGTAATTAGTTGTTTATATTGTTTTACTAATTTTAATGTAATCGTGATTGCAAGAGCACCCTTTAAGTCCTTAGATTGACCGAACCCTATTTACCAATACTAGATGCTGATAAAAAACAAGAGTTTTTAATTGAACGCCCAGTAACGAGCATGTCATGGACCCTAACAGCACAATATAAACTGCCTATGCCGCAAACATGTAACATGATGGTTGTGTTCTGTGATAAATGAGGGCTCAAAAAATGCCTCCCGGCGCGACACCCAATTCTTGAAACTCTGATGTTCCTTTTCCTTTTTGGCCCTACACTCATTCAGTCATCCCACTTGAATATTTCTTGTACTATCATCCCTCCTTATTTGCAGACTTGTGTCCCGCTCACTTTGCCTCGAGCAACACAGTTTTCTTCTAATAACTTGATTTGAATCCGAGCTTTGTTCAGTTTATGCTTCTTAATGCTGAAACCCTTATTAATTGAATAGTATAGGTAGAATCTGTCCACACATCAACACTATCAAACCCCACAATTCTTAAATCACACATTGTAAGGTCCTTGTACAACCTCGCATTTAAATTTATGATTTAATCTAAATCATCTCCCTCTAGACTCTCGCTTTCTTTCTCTTCATTAACTAGAATACAGTATTTTGACTTAGTTTGAAGCAAACTTGTCCCTTCATCTAAATCATTCATATCGCTTCCCAGACCACTTTCATCCATCTCAAACCTAGTTTACACAACGTCGTAATCAATTTGTACGATCAATTTCTAGGAACAACAAAATAACAATTGATATTGCTCCCTCTTCGTCCAATAATCTTAAAATTTAAACAAAAGACGATACTAAATGTACATTTACAGTAAGGTATTTAGAGACAAATTTGGGTCTTTTATGCTAAGTATTCTAGTGAACCAAACTAAATAAATTCACTTGCTTCTTCCTAGCGACTGTTGATAATGATAATGGATTTTCGCGACTCAAAATCTCCTTGTGACTCTCTCTACCCAAAACTTCTCCATGTTGCTGGGTTCTAAATGAGATTTCCTCCCCTCTCTATTTCTCTCTCTCTCTCTCTCTCTCTCTCTGTCTCTCTCTCTCCCCTACCATTTCCTTCTCCATTACCATTTCCTTCTCTATTCTCTCTCTCATGTTGCTGACATCTGAATAAGTGTATGAAATCAATAATGTAATACCCTGAAAATTTAATATTAGTTTATAATATTAAGTGGAAATTTTTGAGTTAGAAGTTAGTGGGTTTTTGAGGTTCGAAAAAAGAGTGGAAGTGTTTGGGTGCATAATTTACCTGAAATGGTTCTTTTTTCTTTAAGGGTCATAGAGTTGACTTTTTATTTGTTGGGTTTCTCGATAAACTTCCTTCACGAAAGTTGTAGAGCGTGATGATACGTGTTCGTAAACACGTGACACGCGTTAATCGGAGTTCGTACGAGAAAGTTATAGTCAGCGGAAGTTCCTACCATTTTTGGAAGTTGTCATTAAATAGAAAAGAAAAATCAGAAAACCCAAACCAACCAAATCAAAAAAATCCCGCATCTTTCTCCTCTTCCCAACCTCCTTTCTTTTTTTTTCCAGCCATATCTTGGTCATCCGAGCTCGGATTTGGGCAAATGAGGTACCGTTGGAAAGCTCTCTTGATTCTCTACAAGTCTGTGGTGGTTTGGTAGCAAGATTTAAATAGCTGGAGATGCAGCAAGGCCGGGAAGCAGCTGTGGTGCCGTTTTGGGTTCTTCGTCGGAACTCCTAAATCCGGTCACCTTCGGCGACAACTCTTGGAGGCTTTTGAAGCTTGTGAGATTTGGATCAATCCCTCCAAGCCTCTTGAACCGACTTGAAGTGTGGAGGGTGAATTGAGGATTTGAAATTCTAGGGTTTCAATCACCCATTTTACTTGAGAGGTAATTTATGAAGTCGATTTTGAGCTGGGCCTTGTATTTTTGTGAAGACGCAGCGAGAGTATTTAGGTGAGTAAAATCTCACCAAAGTTCATTTTGGGACCCAATTATTTATGGTTATTATGATGATGATGATGATTATGATTATGATTATGATGATGATGATGATTTAAAAATTATGTTTTAATTTGTTTTAAAATATATGAGCTTAATCGTCAACGGCTCATAGGTAAGAGAAAATAATTTTTAAATCATATGAGAAAATAAGTTTTCGTATTTAAATAATTATTTGTAAGGTTCTTGTAACCATAATATTTTTGATTCTTGATAGATTATTGTTGTGAGAATATCTGTGTGTGTATATATATATATAAATATAAACCTCTATATATATAAATATAAACCCGAGAGGTTGTGCCAATGCATCCGCAATAGCTCAAAGAGGTTCCAGATCAGATATTTAACATATACTATTCTTTGAGATTGATATCAGCCTCTAATAGCGTACTGTTCAAGGCAATTGTTTATATGGAGCAGTGTTGGGTCGAGCCTGCATTTCAGTGTTTTGGGGCGGGCCTGCTTTTCAGTGTTCAAACAATCATTTCAGTGTTGGACGACTTGGATCTGCGCACCCCTTTCTTAAATTCTCTGGAGCCTTCTTCTTTATCTCTCTAGATTCTTCTCCCTCGATCTCTCTCTCGCCAGTTTGCATATCTTTTTCTTTCTCTCTCTCGATCCCTCCTCTGCTTCAAGAATTTCTCTCTTGCATATCGCGTCAACACCTGGTCTCTCTATCTCTCTCGAATCATTCCGGCTCGCTGTCTCTCTCGAAACTCTCTTCTTCAAGAACTTGTTGTCGCGTCAAGACAAAGGTGAGAAACTCTCTTCTTCAACTCCTTTATCAATTGAAGAAGAAGACGGTTTGGGTGAGAGTTTTATACGATTCGTCTGGGAATCGCGTCGCAGTTTTTTGCCTATCTTTTGTTAATCAGAATGAAGGAGACGAGAAGAATCAAGCTTCATCCATCGCTGTTCAGCTTCAGGTACTTAGATTCAGGGCACTGGGCACAACATGAATTTAAGTTCAATCCTAATTTTTCAAATTGTTGTTGTCAGTTGTTGAAAAGCATATCAGTTGTTGTCATCTCATAATCAGAATGAGTTCATGGTAGAGCAGTAGAGATATTTTGGTGACTAAGAACTATTCGATTTATATTCCAATATAGTTTGTTGGTCACTGTCAATGTTATCGATTTTGTTTGTTTTCGCACCAACTTGAAGGGTGAGCACTATCATTGAAAACAACCAATTACTTTGTCAAGTAATCTTAGAAATCATGTGGCTCGGCATGGTTTTGATCTTGGTATTCATAGCCCTCTTGAATTAGTGATTGCTTTCTATCAAAATAAGTGAGGTGAGACTGGACATAGTGCATATTACTTTCTTGATATTGCCTATATATGGTTTGGATTATATAATAGAAGCATCGTCTGCATTTAAGTGAATTGATAAATCCCAGCTTTGACAGACTTCTCTATAACTATATTTTTACGATGAAGTTCAGGAATGTATAAAGCAAGCTTCGCATTTCATTTTTACTTATTTCAAATTCTCTGCATATACCATGGATTACTTTCTTTCAATAAGAAAATTGCATCCTGATCAGGATCAATGCAAGCCTTTAGACCTTTTGAATGTCCCTTCGTTTTCTCTTTTTAAAAATCTCATTTACAACTATAGTCTCTCTCATTACTAGAACTGAATTTTATATGTTCCATGAATTTCTTACTGTGCCATCATAGCAATTGAAAGCATATTCATCTACTGTGTCATCATAGCAAATTTTAGTCGATTCAGTTTGCATAGTTATATGAAAAATTATATAGTAAGCATGATAAAGTGATTGAAGAAAAGTATGTGAAAGATGCAGGGCCATATATCATACTTGCAGTTTTTAATGTTTCTATAGTCTATTATATTGTTGATGGCTTTTTCAATTATATTGTTGATTCAATTACAGATCAGGGTTAATGAACTCGACCAATACTATATTTGGTTTTATTGGTGATATTGATCAGCTTAAAAATAGTATGTTTAATTAGTGTAAAGCTTCTATTGATATTTAGCCTTGCCTTTAAATAACTCAATAAATTTAGTTATGTCTTTAAATAACTAAAAGGAATGAAGGAAAGGGCTAAATATATAGTCCAGTAGATAGTTCTTCGATCATGTTGTATTTTGATATTGTCAAAGGATGATTAATTGATTTTAGAGTTCAGCTACAAATTTTCTGCTGTTTGGAATTGATTATAGATACCAAGTTGTAAGACCAATCTTATTAAACTGTTTGTTGGATTTTGCGTTTTATTGTCTTCTCTCTTTCACTTTGCTGAAACTATGTTATGTTCTTTCTGTCTAATTTCTATTGCCTTTTCTTTTCTGGTTAAACTCACCGTAAAGTGAAACCCTGACAGGTGAAGAGAGTATACATACCTTTACCACCAGATCTAACTGCTAGGACAAACTACATTACTATCTGCAGAATCCTGACTCAGTTCCTCTCCTTAAGCAGGTGAACCCAATAAAGTTACATTTTAAAGGTGAATTTGTTTTTCATTTACATTTACATCAATGCTTTGTATGATGAGGCTTTTATATAATCTTAATAAAATTTTAATCACCTTCAACTATTAACATTTAGTCCTATGTAAGGAATAAATTTTCAAACATTATGTTTCCACGTAATTAGAAAATGAATTTATTGTACTATATCTGACAGTGAACATCATTTCAAATTGGTTGCAGACGGATTCATCTGTTGTAACATCCATGATTGATTCTACAATATTGGCTTTTCCTTGGATGATTTGCACAATCATCAGAACTTATTACAGAAAGTTGCCAGAATCCTGGAATGATGCAGTAGCACAATCATTGGAAGAAAATCTCTTTCAGTACTTTACTGTGAGAGGAATAGCAAAAAGAGTTAGGGATCTCCTACGAAAACAAGGCACGGAGAACAGAAAATCCAAAACGGCTAAGAAACAACTTAGAGGAGTTGAGAACATGTGTCCAAAGATATTGGATACCCCAACACAATGGGGATGTCATATTCCTACAGAAAGAAAGTACCGAAGGAAGTTCTCTAGCACCAAGCATGATAAAAAATTTGCTTCTAAAGAAGTATAAGTTCAGGAAAAGGCCTGAATATAAAAAAGGACAATTTTCTCAAACTTCTCCTAGAAAGAGATTTTTCAAAAGAAAAAAGAAGACCAATCCTTCTTCAAGAGAAGTAAAGAAATGCAGATGTTGGCTTTGCAAGGCAGAGGGACATTGTGCAAATGAGTGTCCTAAAAAGGATAAAAGATCTTCGAAAGCCTTAATTGCTGAGTATGATGAAGCAATAGAGTATGCTAATCTAAAAGGCTTTGAAGTCGCATATTCTGATGAAGAGAATGAATCAATATATTCTCTTGAGTACCCATCAGATAGTGAGACAAAAAGTGCTTCAGAAAACTCTGAAGAAGAAGATGTAGGATAACGTCCTATATTTTTATTACAGATACAAAATTAGAAGGAAAAAAACTCTAATATTATCAGTACCTTCCATCCCAATCTGGGAAGTTCTACTTGTGACTATTGCAAGTGTGATGATAGTAACACAATTCCCATGTACTGTGAACGTACAGGAGAAACTTATCATCGAGAATGTTGTATTGCTGAACTCAGAAGAAAAACCAAGGATAATGAAGCACATATCTTGGTAGAAGAGGAAATAAAAACGATGAAGTTTGTAACTTCATTAAGTCAGAATAAAGAAATCAAGGAATCTCTTGATTCTCTTAATTCTAGTTCTAATCTAATATTGGGACTAGCAATGGATAATCCTATGGAATCCATAACTGCAGAGAGAAGGGTCAACCCTTTCACAAAATTACTTGATGCCCCAAGAGAGTAGGTGCGTGTAATGCCGGTCCAGACAAGCATATATAGTAATTATATTACTATCAGACTGAAGTTTCCCAATTACAGAAAATATCATCTGCATGCATTTGTAGATACTGGTTCAAGGTTTAGTCTTGCCAAAAGATATGCAATCCCTGAAGAATATTGGGAAAAATCTCCAAGAACTATTACTGGAGTTGCAATGGAGGAAAATAATATAGTTATGGATACAATGGCTCGAAATGTACCAGTTTCCTTAGGAGGAGGAAATTTTACCATAAAACTTCTCTGGCAATGTGAAGGTTAGACAGCTGATTTGTTGATAGGAAATGACTTCCTTCTTCAACAAATAGTAATTCAAACCCCAGACAAGATTGGGTTTGAGAAAAATAGAAAATTTTATTGGGAATCCCGATTAACAGATGCGGTACGCATTACCAGTAAAGGGTTCACAGATCAATATCAGAAGACGCCAATGAAGTGATTATAAGCCAATTTTAAACCCCGTTTTGTGGCTACAAGAATGGCTTAAAGATCATGATGAAATACTAATAAATAAAGCAACAAGTTCAGAAGACTCTGATTCAGAGGAAAATTCTGAATATCAAATCTCTGATAATGGGAGTTCTGATGGAGAAGAAGAATACATCAGAGAGCATAACTTAAAAGTATATGCTAACAAGGTAGAACAAAAGAAAATACCAACTCTCACAGAAATAGAAAATCTGCTGAAACCAGTCATCAGTGAAGATCCTCAGCTGTATTGGGAAAGAGACTCAATATATTGTCAGCTAAAAATGCATGATGCAAATCCTATTTGTCATGTTAAGGCCATCCCTCACTATAGGGAAGAAGATAGAAAAGAAATGGAGAGTCAAATCCAAGAACTTCTGGAAAAGAAGTTAATCAGACCTTCAAACAGTCTTCATCATGCCCCAGCCTTTTTGGTAAGAAATCATGTGGAACAATTAAGAGGAAAAGCCAGAATGGTGATTGATTACATGGATGTGAATAAGAAGACCGTTAAAGACGGTTATCAGATAGCTCAGGTGAGAGTTCTCATCAAAAGGCTTAAAGGAGCAACAATCTTCTCTAAGTTTGATGCAAAATCAGGCTTTTGACAGGTAAAAATGCATCTTGATTCCATAGCTTTAACAGCTTTTGGAACTCCTCAAGTGCATTATGAATGGTTAGTTATGTCATTTGGTCTTAAGCAAACTCCGTCTATTTTCCAAAGGAAGATGGATAATATCTTCAAACCTTACTCAGATTTTTGCATAGTTTATATAGATGACATTCTTGTCTTCTCTAGAACTATGAATGAACATCTAAAGCACCTAGAACATGTGTGTAAGCTTATTGTCCAAAAGGGAATTATCTTTGGACAGAAGAAGATTCACTTTATAAAGGGAGAAATTGATTTCCTTGGCATTCAGGTTAAGGATGGAGAGATTTGTCTACAAGAGCACATAGTTCAGAAAATCAGCCAATTTCTTGACAATATCTCTGATGCAAAATCTTTGCAAAGATTTTTGGGAGTTGTTAATTTTGCAAGAGACTTTATCCCTCAAGTCAGTGGTTTCACTGCACTTCTCTCTCCAAAAACAAGCTCTAAAAAGAAATGGTCTTTCACAGAAGATGACAGTAATACTGTAAGAAAGAATAAAGAATTAACAAAAAAACCTTCATCCTTTACAGTTACCCGAAGAAGGAGATTTGATCATATTGCAAACTGATGCAAATGATTATTACTAGGCAGGAGTTATTTTAGCTGTTGCTCCAGATACAAATCATGAAAAGATTTGTAAAATCCTATCAGGAAAGTTTAACGCAGCAGAGTTAAACTATTCTACTGGAGACAAGGAAGTCCTTGCCTTAATCAAAAGCATTAAGGGTGCTGAGACATTCTTAGGAAATAAATTTGTAGTAAGAACTGATAACAAGAGAGTAAAACATTTCAAAAACTACAAATTAACTGATGTTGCTGATAGAGGAAGAGTTCTGAGATGACAAATGTTTTTAACCCAATATGAATATGATGTTGAAATGGTTGCAGGTGACAAAACTATTTGCCTGAAGCTCTTACAAGAGAAATGGCGATGTTTGAAAGAGAATGTCGCAATCCAAGAAGTCGTAAACCGGTATCAGAAGAGAAGAAGCTTTGGGAAAGATACAAGAGCGGTGATAAAACCGTAGGACCTCTCCATGATGGACCAGGTTATCAATACATTGTTTCCTATGGAGCTGCTGAGTCAAGTCAGTCTTCAGAAAGAATCAAGCCAAGAATAGATCAATGATGGGATGAGTTTTTTGCCCATTCTAAAAAAGATACAGATTTGTCTGTCACTTCTGATGAAGAAAAACTCGCACATGAGTTCTTGTTGTGTCTGAAAAGAATAGCCTCAACTGATCGGTCTTAGGGTAAAAGAACGGCTAGCCTGTCTCAAACGGCAGACGGTAAAGGCATATCAAGTTCGTTTATGGCTGTTGCTTTGCCAAAAAGCAGAAATGCCTCTTTCAAGGCAACTAAGTCACCTTTAGTCACTGGGAAGAAGGTTATTCATGATCAATCTTTGAAGTTCTTTCAAAGACCAGTTTTCAGAACAGAAAGGCTATTGCTCTTTAAGCAGAAGATTATTGATAATATTATGTATTCATTCTATGAAGAAAATGAAGCTCATTTACTCCAAACACTTAAATCCTTAACAGAAGAATTGTATGGATTCCATACAAAGGACAAAGGCATACCAGCAGAAAATCAAGCAGAAATTTCTAAGGTTATTTGACTTGAAAATCCTGAAAGTGCCAAAATTCCAATGCTAGCTCTAAAAGAATCTGAGTGGTATAAGTTTCATAATCTCTTAGGAGAAGGTAGAGATGTTCTTCCAGAAACATTATCTGTAGACTCTGGCCCATATTATGGGAGATATCTGGTTGATGTTCAAGTAGAGCATCCCCAAAAGCACAAGTTATGGCTCGTGAAAAATGGTTTTGTTCATAACCTTTGGACAAAAACTAATGAAGACCTGAACCGATTTCCAGACATAATTTTTGAAGTTGTCAAGAACATTAGGCCTGATGGATGTATTTTAAGATTAAAATTCATCTCTACTCCTCCAAAATGAACGGTAGTAGATGGACAGACAAATTACATCTCTCCTTATCATTTTGTCAGGTTAATCCAAAGTCATGTCCGGAAACCAGTCGTTGCAGGTGGTACGTAATAGTAGACCAAATCAAAGCATTCCATGGATGAAAGCTATGTCTATAGTTGTTATCAAAGATGTGGTCTTAAGAGACTATGATTTAAGTCTTTTGGCAAGTGGAGAAAAAATAATAGTCACTTGCTATAATCACCCTCCACCAGAGAACTGTGACTTTTTCACAGCTCTTATGAGGAATGAAGTTGATTGGACTCTGGCTACCACTACATGGCTAGAGAAAGTTGAGAAGAATGAAAAGTATAAGATTTCTTATCCTTTTGATTCAGATCTTGACAATGAAATAGATGACACGGCACGTGAATTGGAATATAGTGGTCCTAACTCCTCAGTGGGATATGATGAAGATCTAGAAACATATCACAACATAGTAAATATGTTGGATGCATGAACGGTGACCGACGCTTCAAGACAAACTACTTTTCTTTTGATAAAAAGAAAAGGCTGTCAGCGTAGGAAGACAAGCGACTTTACTTTTTCAAAAGTAAAGTTATCAGGATAAGATTTCTCTTGTCCTCCACAATGTCACAATGTATAGGTGTGTTTTATTTCTAGTTTGGAGTCCGCTCCCTATATAAGGAGTCTTAAGCGTCAATGAGAAGGCATTGAAGAAAAACTTAAGATAGAAGTCTGAAATTCTCTCAACCTTTCTCAAGAAGTTATATAGCCAAAATACAGTCTTTCTAATATAGTGTGAGAATAATAGAGTGTTTATTGTGTGGTGTGCTATAATCATCTGGTGTGGAGTGCTTATTTACAAGTAAGTTTTATACTGTAATTATGAGTAGCTAAAAAGCATTTAGCTGTTTACCTGAGAGCGAGGCTCTGGGTTTTGCATTTGTATTTATGTCTGAATGAATAAATTTTATCTTGTGTCCCATAATCCGTCTCAAAAACATTTATTTTCATTGCATTGGTTTTTCAATTTTACTTCGTGTTTATAACTTTAAGAATTATGTTGTTTTCACCCTAAGACAGCAATTATTCTACCATGATTAGTAACCGTTAGATAGGAGGTCGTTAGGTGAAATATTGGTATGTTGAAGGCTAATTCTTAAGAAGGAACAAGTCTAATTGCTTAAGAGGAAAAAAAAAGATTATTTTTGTAACGGAAAAACAGTGTTTTAACGGAAAGACTTTCTGGATGAGAAATCAAAACCTTAAGGACTATATAGATGTTTTTGAAACCTTAAAGACTAAATAGATGAGTTGCTTAAACCTTAAGGGCTAAACAAAAGTTAATTCTTAATTTTCCAAAGAAATTGACTGGATAGCAGAATTCAATATATCGCTGCATATTAACACCACTCTGAACTACAAAATGGATAATTATCTTAACATCTCAAATGCTGGCAAAAGAACACAACTTGAGTGGTCATTGATTCAAATATCCAGTTACAGACAAGGTGCACAACCAACAAGACAAACTTACAAACCAAATCCTGAATATCAAGAGAAAAGTACAAGAAACAGATCTCCATTGCATTGATAAATGATCTCCATTCAGAACTGATTTATATTTCACAAGGACACTCAAGTTTCAACCGGCGATTCTCTTCTGCCACACCAAAATACCTGCAAATGGAACACAATAGTCCCATTAAACATATAAATGATATCCCCATGCATTGTAAATCGTCAACCGAATCAAAATATTTCAAAGCCATATGGATGGAATGCATAAAATAGCTTCTATGATCCATACTTACTACTACCTTCAATGCATTTCTGTTGATAACAATGGGTGGGGTGATAAAAAAAAAACACCATGTTGTTCTATAGTGAACAATGTCCAAACCAATGGCAAAGAAAACAATAAACTGATAGATCTTTCCATCTTTCTTTCAAAACTCATAATAGACAAAACAGTTTTTCTCGGTTAGAAGATAAAAAATAAACAGCTGTGTGCAATGCGCATCTCATTCATGCTGTCTTTCGATCGGATGAAATCGACATGGTTACTGGCTTACTGCACATGATCGTCAAGACTAGTCCATGGCACAATTTCTTCCATATGAGCAATAGGTAGCTAGATTCAGAACAAGTTTAAGAGCTACAGGTAGCTAGCTAGATAGATTACAAATTAATTAAAGAGTTGAAGGATCAACCATGTCTAACATTAACTAGTGTAATTCTTGGTCTGACATAACACTCACTCTAAAAATTAATAAATACGCAAGATAGAGAGGCGGAATTACCAACGGATGGATTGAGTCAGACCACCACAAAGCCACCGGTCACGTTAGTTTTACCGATAATCGTGGAATGACAATTGTATTCAAAGGTGCGAGTGGCCACGATCTCAGATCTGACATATTTTGGACCCCACACTTCATAGTGAACCACCATGACAAAAACACGCACCCTCCCGATAGGGTTCTTCCCAGAATACATGCTACCACACACAACACAGGCAACCTTATTTTGATCCTTAAGATCGACAAAGGTGGACGACAGTTTATAACAGTCCCGCATATAGGCATGGAGCAAGTGAGGACCCCCCAAAGATTCTTCGTCAGAGACGCTTATATCGCCATTCTCATCATTCACAGCTAATCGAGAGACACATATCACAGACCCATGACGAAAGGAGAACATGACATGTATACCATTCAAGTCCAAGACTAAAGCCCTGCCATTGAAGGGAAAAGGCTTACCATCGTACAAGGAAGTCATCCCTCTCCATTTCTGGTCCTTGTCGTTCACGTCAAAGCAAATAATGGGACAGTAAGGGGCTCTGATATATTCCCCCGTGCTCGAGATCAAGATCTTGGATCCAACAACAGCACAAGCCAATTCATTAAAAGACCCGTGTTTTACAAGACAATGGCAATTGTCTAGTCCCGGCAAGTTAACTTGAGGATCCGGCAGAACCAAACATTCACTAGAAGTGGGATAATGTTCAAGAGGCCTATTTGAAAGACAATAGAGTTTTCCGTTCACCTCTAAAAGCAAGGGAATTGGTGTCACCTTGGGGAAAGTCCAATCAAGCTTTTGCCAAACAGTAGACTCCCGATGAAAACTATAGACATCTCCACCAGGAACAGACCCCGGTTCATTTGCGTCGCGGGGAACAAAGCCACCGGCGAAGATCATTTGAGAGCCGTGGTTACAGCAACTCATACTCACTGGGATTGTCGCCTCTTCGCCGCCGCATCTCTCGGGGACTTTCTCCCCTGCGACGAGCCAAGCCCGCTGGCGCAACTGAGATTCCTGTTTGGTTTTGCCGGTGCAATGCTCACATTTGATTATTTCGCGAGACTTGATGCTAAAGTGACAAGAGCAGTTCAACAAGTCGGAGAGTTTGATGGTGCGGAAGACGTAACAAGCTCTTCGAAAGTCGACTTCTTCGAAACAAAGATACAACTCCTTCTCCTTCTCCAACGAGGAAACTCCCATAGGAATTTGGGTGAGCTGCTGGTCATTAACATATGCAGCACCACAATCATTATCCAACTGCATCGGCTCTGGTAGGTTCTGAATCAACAAAGAAAAGGCTGTTAACATGCATCAAAGAAAAGATGGAGCTAAGGAGGATGAATGGTCTGAATAACCAACCTGTAGGATTGTAATACTAGGGCAGGCATATCCTTGTTGATAAGTTTGAGGACGAGGACGAGGCATGTCCTTAAGCTTCAAACGCTTGTCACCATCTATTTTCATATATTCAGGAGGACTTGAACCAACCAACCTCAGCCGGCTAGTATTTGAGTAGGCAGCTGCACAAGATGAGAGCACGTACGTAAGCACTGGTGTAGGGGCAGTTATTGAGATTACATAGGCAAACACTATAACACGAACAACAGAATTGTCATTGAAGCACATAACACTAAATAGCTTTCCAAATCCAACTGTTGGCTAAATTAACAACATTAAGAGAGGATGATGAAATACAAGAATAATACATACATCGCGGCGGCGGAAGAGATCGCTTTTTAGTGGACTTGATAATGCTCTGAATCACTGTTTTGGCATCAATTTTTTTGGCATACTTATCATAACCAAAGAAAGAGCATTTTTGGTAAACAGGATCCCAGCGCCATTTGGTACCAAATCCATCAGTATCCCAGCTGAGGCAATATCTCGCATGATTGGAGTTGGGCATCCGCTGACCATTGTAGGATTCCAAGACAAACTCAGCATCGGTGTGAGAAGTAAACTGCACAAAACCAAAATCTAGCGGCACTTGTGTTCGCGGATCACGCAAAACCGTTGCAGCCAAGACCTACACAATCACCGATTTCATAAATTAGAATTCCAAGGTTGGGTTCAAATTCAATGATTTTTCCTAAATAAATAAATACAGAGATACCTCTGCGTTGTCATGGAAGCAGCCGAAGAGATAGATCTCATCCATCATCGCCGGCAATTTGTCGACCCGTATGGAGGTAATATGACGAGGATACGGCATGGTGGCTCTTCGATTAGGGTTCGGTTGTTCACCGTTCAATTTTATATATATATATATATATCTCATCTGTGTTGGGCTTGTATTGGGCCTCCTGGGCCTATTTTGGTTGTAATACTATATGATTGTTTAAGGGGAAATTATCAAGACAATAAGATAGATGAGAAAATTGAGAACTATATCTTTATTCATATTCATATGATATGAATCAATTATATAAAGATTACATAACACCAAACGTTGTTAAACAAGAAAACATAAACCTATTACTACATGGATTTGAGAATCCTTCTTTAACTAGCATTAGACCAAGACACGCATAGAAAATATCCTTGAACAATGATAGGGTTTTGCAGTGCATTGTTCTATATGTGTCCTATGTTTTGCATGGATTGCTCAATGCTTGCCAGATTATGCAAATTCAAAGCTTTCAGTCTTTCAGCTCAGTAGGGGATAAAACTGCACTCCTGTGTTAGTATCTGTTTAGTTGGCATTCATATACAAAGTAACAATTTGTGCATTGGTTACAACATCATGATCTATGTCATTGATGTTAAAAACCGTGTGCATATATGAATCTTGTGTTCTTAATCTGGATACATTTTTAACATTATATATTGGGCCAATTACATAGAAGTCCACTTAGAGACATTTTCTCCCACATAAGTCCACATAAATATTTTTACCCACATAAGTTCACCCAAGCTTACACAGAGTCTTATATTAGGTATTAAAGTTCAACAAAATTACATACTGTCATCCAACCAAAAAATTAGATTTTCTCTCTTATATTTACAAAAATGTCACTAATGTAAAAAGTCAACAACCACAAATGGTCTCTGGCTGACCTCCGGCGAGGTCTCCGGCAGACCTCCGACGAACTTTCCGACCGACCTCCGGCGAACTTTCTGGCCGACCTCCGGCGAACTTTCTGGCCGACCATCTATGAGGATTCTAGCGGCCACAAAAATTACTACCACTGACAACAAAAGATACAACCGCCGACAAAAAAAACTACTACCACTGACAACAAAAAATACTACCGATAACAAAAAACAAACTACTGCCACCAGCAAAGAAAACTACTACCGATAGCAATAAAAGCTACTACCGCAAGCAAAAAAAAATACAACCGCCAGCAAAGAAAGCTACTACCACTGACAACAAAAGATACTATCGATAACAAAAAAATACTGCCACCATCAAAGAAAGCTACTACTGTCAGCAAAGAAAACTACTATCACAGACAACAAAAGCTACTACCACTGACAATAAAAGCTACTACTACTAACAAAAAAAGATAAATACTACTGTCATCAACAAAAGATACTACCGCTGGAAACAAAAACTACTATTGCCGAGAACAAGAGCTATTATGACTAGTAACAAAAATCAAAAAAATCATAAAAACTCTTTCTAGTAAGATTTGAACAGTATATATTGGCTAATATGTTAGCACTAACATCTGTTCATATAATCTATCAGAAATTTTTTTTTTTTATTCTACTGCATATTGAATGTTTATTCGGCTACTGTGGCAGCACTATGTATTCATATGGATTATGCAGCAAGTTATGAAGTAAGACTAGATTTTATCATATAGATCTAGAAGAATTACAGGCATCCTGATAGTCATACATATACATTGTTATCTAATTCTCACAAACATATCAACATATAGCAATACATAAGAATTATTTCATATGAAGATTGAAAATTTCAAATTGCAGCAATACTGATATGCATATCAAATTCCCAGGATGTCAAAATGAATAAGAACTTTCAAAAACACCAATCTATATCTGAGCATAGTAGCTCTGATACCAATTGTAAGTTTTCATTTACTGCATAAACATATATTTAGATTAAGCTATGTCAAATATAGATCAAATGCATCTAAGTTTTGCTGTACTAAATTGTGTTCGTATCCATCTTGATCTTCTCCTAGATCCACTCAGTTTTCTCTCTATTGATGGGATAGTATTTATGAGAATGATTAGTGTTCTAGCAGGGATCTAGATAGGCTTTATAGGCTGCTTGTGCAGTTTCTTAACTGCTGTAGTTGGTTACATGACAGTTCCTTCCATCAAGGAAGTGTCAATAACTTCCATTTGTCTTAATCCTTATCTTGTCTTAATGATTCCACTTAGAATTCAAATTCGAATTCTAACAGATGTCCAACTTATATATATGTAACTAATTCGATTAATACACATAAGAATATATAAGTTATATTCAGTGTTTTGCATTCTGTACAAAAGCTTCTTCAAGACTTATAAATATAAGTCTAGTTCCATATGCAGCATAGCTGCATCTTACATCACCTTAACTTAACCATAGTTGGTGATTTACCTTAGTCATGTTATTTTTGTAACTATAGTAAAGGAACTAGATTTACTTTTTCATTGTATATATATGTGCTAGTATGTTGAAGCGAAGGCATCGGATGTTAAAAAGTCTTGCTCTCTTTCCTTTTGTGTTGGTATTCCTCTTGCAAGAAGTTTCCCTATCATCAATAAAAATAGTTAGTTGTTGTTGTTTCTTCTTTTTGTGTTTGATATCAGAGCCTATACGGGTTTCTGAAGAAGGAAAGTCTCCTAGTCTAGTTTTCCTAGTATAGATTTCCTTGTAAAGAGAAGGTTGATCTCTACTACCTTGAAGCTTGAGGAGGAATCACTACCTTGAAGCTTGAGGAGAAATCTCTACCGGAAGCCTTTCCATTTAAGTAAGTTTTCTTACTATGTAAATTAAGTTTGTTTTAGTCTATTTCATTATATAAGTTTTCTTCATAGAAAAACTCATATTCTCTAAAAGCTCATATCCCTGATATAGCTATTAAAACCCTAGATTTGGTTAAGAGGCTTTAGGGAATCAGTTTTAAGCACCTTAGAGAACTGGTTTTAGGTACCATCTATGAAGAAAAAATGGCAAAACCTAATATAACTAAGTCCTTAGAATGTTTGTATGAAGATCAAAATTATGATCATACTTTGCATATTCCTAGAGAGTATAAAAATGATATTCTTGTTCTTAGTGGTACAATAAATACTATTTGTGATATGTTAAGTATGATATCAAAAAATCAAAAATTAAATCATGAAGGTGTTGAACAACAACTTTATAATTTGAATATTAAAACAAGCAAGATTGAACAAAAAATTCAATCTCTTGGAGAAGTTGTTGATTTAGATCTCAAAACTGAGACTAAAGAACAAATACAAGAATTAACTAAAACAGTTAATAACTTTATCATGTAACAAGATGAAATGAATTATCCTGGAGATAACAAAATCCCCAGATTATTTTATAGAACTGAAGATATAGAAGAGATAATGGTTCTTCAAAACAAAGAACCTAATGAAGAAGAATATAACAATATTGTGGAAATTCTGGATTATTGGAAAACGATCTATAAATATCCGAAAGCAACAATGGATGAAAGAAATCATATCCTACATCAAATAAGATTAACCTGTTTAAAATATGAAGATTTGCTTTCTTATTTTAATTATGATATTAATATGTTATCTGATGATAAATCAACATCTTCAGAATCTAATGAAGAGGACAATGAAATAAATGTTTTAGGTGATAGTGAAACAGATCCAGAAGAAAATACTTCTGATCTACCAAAGAAAAGAAAAGCAAACAAAGATCTTCCTGAGTTTTCCAATCAAGAAGCTTTTGAAGAATACTTGAGAACAACTCAAGATGAAGATAAAGAATTCATAAATACAACAGAACATGCATCATCTTCTGGAATAAAAACTAAACCAGATAATCCTAGTCCCTCCTATACAAGGAAAGATGATATGAATAAACAGATGGTAGCTCAACATGGGACATATTTAGATTTAAGCCATATACCATTTAAGGATCAAGAAAAAACAGTAGACGATTGGGCACAATCAATGTCCGTTTTGATAACTAATTATAAAAATGTTTGGACTAAAGAGAGATTTTTAGACTATATTGCAGCAACATTGCAAGGAGACACTTTGCAATGGTTAAAACAATAAGAAAATTCACCAGAAGGGACATTACAAAAATTATCTTTATTAACAAATTTTAAAGATTTTGATAATATACTTAAAAGTTTTGCACAAATAATAAAAGAACATTTGTGTGGAGCAACAGATGAAAAAATCATCCATGAAGATGCTGAATATATATTGTCAAAAATAGAACTTTGCAATATATGTCAGTTTGAAGAATATTCTCAATTATATAAAAACTACTACTTCAAAATAAAACCAGAGTCAAGCCTACACTGGTTAAATCAATTTTTTCATAAACTCCCAAACCCATGGGATGAATTAGCTATAAAAGGTTATCCTAATTTTATAACTAAAATTAATAAACATGATAATCTAGGGTTCAGAATAAATTTTGTATTAAGACTTATCACTGAAAGATGTGTGGAAGTCAGAGCCAAAAAACAGGTAAAAAACCAAATTAGTAATAATTCCAGAGGAAGAAAATGTTGTGACAAAATACTAAGAGAAAATTGGAAAATTGGTTGTAATCCCCAACCAAGATCTTCTAAAAAGAGAAGATATAAATGGAAGCCATTTAAAAAGAAAAAATTTTCAAAAAGAAAAAATATACTAGAAAGAAAAAACAATTTGAGAAAAATTAGTTTGGGAAAAATAAAAAGTATAAAAAATGCAGATGTTACATTTGTAATGAAGAAGGGCACTATGCTCCAGAATGTCCTAAAAAGGGAAAAAATACTAAGAAGATGGTTAAAATGTTAGAAGAAAATGACATTGAAATATTGTTCGGTAAAGAAATCTCTGACAATGAAGAAATTTTATATGAGCTAGAAACAGAAAGTGATAGCTCGGAAGATGAATAATTTATCTTTATGCAAAAAGAAAATATCAAAGAAAATCCTGAAGAAGAACTTCAGAGTATAAGGTCAAAAGATGTAATTGAAGAAGAAATAAATTTTTCCAATGAACAATTACAAAATTTGGAAAAATTCAAATATGCTATAAATAAAGAAAATATTTATAAATACTCTAGATTTCAAATATTTTCTCATAGGATATTTGAACAGTTTAGTGGAAAAACCACAGCTCAGTGTACTGAAGAATGAACAATGGAAATCCATACTTGCTGTTGTCGGTGAGCTGTGGCTTGGTTGGTTAAGGTGTTTAACTGACAACTTTGAAGTCATGGGTTCAAACCTCACGACATATGTAGGGTATGTGAGTTATTAATAAAAGTTTAAAAAATAAATGGAAATCCCATTGTTTGATAGAAAGAAAATTGAAAGATGGAGGAAAAAATATCCAGATATAAGATATGTTTATATTGGTCTAATCCAAATCACTATAACTGTATTATTTAGGCAAGGTTTGGATACACCAATACTTGCTGTTGTCTTTGATAAAAGACTGAGTAACCCACTTCAGGTGATGATCGAAGGAATCCAATCAAACTTAGTAAATGGAATAGTTTGGTTCAATATTAAACCCAATTATTTTCTATTCATAACAGATAGAAAGATAGAGAACTCAGTAAAAATAAAAATTCAATTAAAAAATTTAAGTATGGACCATAAGTTAAGGTGGCACCTCATTATTATTTACATATATATATATATGTGAAAAGGTATAGTATAATGAGGTGTTGCTTGTGTTGTTTCTATTGATGTGGTTGTTGCTTGTGCATTAGTTGTGGAATGAATGTGTGTGCCTTAGTGGTGATTGTGTGTATTAGATTAGGAACATTCGTGGTGGATAGGGAACTAAACCTTGGCCGGGTGATTGGTTACGGTCAGTTTAGATCTCTAGTCTATCTGTTGGTACTTCATGGGGGATGACTATGTGTTGACGAACCCATGAGTACGTGTTTGTTTGATTACTTATGGGGGATGACTAAGTATTGACGAACTCATAAGTAAAAGTGAAGAAATGATTGTGTGATATTCTTACGTGTTGTCATTTAAATTCATTGCTATGAGTATCTCCTGAACTATGTTTATCCGCAGGAGATTCTTTAATTTTAATTGTATGATTTTTAGTGGAATTCTTGAACTATGTTTTTTTGTAGGATTTCATTTATGATTTGATTGATTGTGAATTGTTGTGTTTTCTTAATTACTCTCTTTTGAATTCTTTTGTTTTTAGGCGATTCTTGAACTAAGTTTCTAATGCATGAATTACCGATTTTATTCATATGTGATATTGGGTTGAGTTATTTATAGTAGATTTACTCATACGAGCTTTTTAGTTTACCAGGTTTGTTGTTTTATAACCCGGTGCACCAATTGATAGTGTAGGTGTTAGACCTGCAGATGGTGTTTCAGTAAGGTTGAGGTGAAGGTATAGTAGCAGGGCTTAAATGTTGTACACTTTATATTATTATATTTGGTAGATATTATTAAACTCACGTGAGTGATTTCATTTTCTTGACTTTCAAGTTTATGTAATCAAGGAAATGTAATTTTTAACTCAGCGTTGAGTTATGTGACATTTACATTTCAGAAATTGAGTTTTAGTTTTCTATGAAGTTTGTTGAATAGGTTTTGGGATTATTAATATTTTGAGATATATTATGCCCAAATTTTTAGAAATTTATCCTTCGAAAATTAGAGTGTGACAAATAATCTACATTTCAATTTTGGATTCAAGTTTACCTTTTTTTTAGAGAGACTCGATTTAACCTGAGAGGTTGAGATACTGTTTGGTTGTGAATTGCGGGGACATTTTGAGTTTTTCACGTTAGTTTTTATCTCACCCAATGCTTTCGGCAGTTAAGTGCCACGTCAACAAAAGAAAAGGGCGAGCAGGCCGCCTTTATATAAGAGCAAATGCAGCAATGGTGCAATTTGGGGGTTTGATCGAAGATCAAATCGAAAATCACCATCCACCAGTGAGGAATTAGTTCGAGTTAGACATAGGTCTCATGTGGAGCTCATTTAACCCGACCAATGCATGGGGTAATCCTCAACCCACTAATTACTCTGGACCAATATAAATGTGGGGCTCATACACATACAATTTTGCACATGGTGTTGGTGCAAAACAATATAAATGTTAATATAAAAATATTTTTTCCTACAATGTACATAGACAATTGGTCATTGGATTGATCTAATTCTTCTATTGTCGAGCCGAGGGTCAAAGCCTGATTTAGATAAATAGTGATTAACCCGGGTTGAAATCGGTCCAACTAGGGTTGGGCATGAGATGAGATGGGACGAGATAAAGCTAATCCCATGACCTGTCCGAGACATTGAAATCGAGACGGGATGAGCTTTGTGTTTTTTAGATTTCATCCCACCCTGGCCCTATCCCGGTCGAGACGGGACAAGACGAGACGAGACGAGACGAGCCTAGTCCCGGATAAAAAAAGTTGAAAATAAACTTGTAAGTAAAAGAAAGAGTTCCATAGTTTTATAGTGCTCTCTACTTTATTAAGTATTAATAAGTACTTGTAACATATTTATAAGTACAACACGGTGTAATAAAAGAGTTTATATTGCTTACTTTCTCTAAACTTGTCATCACTATTAGGGTGCAAGAAGAGAGTCTACAACAATCAACAAATTAAAGTATTAAACATCATTGTTATTGAATTGGTGACAAATCTAGTAACTTAAAGAAACAAGGAGCTAAGATCAAAACACTTAAATGAAAGGCTCAAATCACATCTTAATCGATAAAAAATCAATCATTAAAGTCGTTAGAAAAAGATGACTTAAAAGACATTTGAATTATCCGTTCCGTTATATAAAGATAGGACGGAACGGGACAAGCCTGATATTTTGATATTTAAATCTCGTCCCGTCCTGATAAAAATTTTAGGACAAACCCAGAATAGGTTCGAGATTACAGGATTTCACGCCCACCCTAGGTCCAACCCGCTTAAAATAGGTGAATTTGCTCTTAGTAGAAGCGGACTAGTGAAGGGAGGAGTGGTGTTTATTTCGGAAGACACGAAGTAGCTCGAAACCTCAGCAGTTCAAAATCCTGCACCGGCTCTAATGCAACCGAAATCTTGTCAGCCGCATCCACCCGGTAACTCTTTCTTAATCTCTTGTCATGTTTCATTTCGCCTCTCTTTCAATTACCGAACCCGATCGTCTTAACCTACTGCAGATGTGATAACCTGCAAAACGAGTAAAGACCCAAATGACTCTCCATTCGATTTATTGGGTGTTTTCTGCGGTAGGTACCCATTAACATTTCCACTTTTCGTAACACGTTGTGATCACAATAATGAATCAGCATTTTTGGTTCTGGTGCAGATAGTATCGTAGCTGGTGGTGCTGCTGGTGTTGTTGTGGAAGCCGCATTGTACCCAATTGACACTATAAAAACTCGATTACAGGCATGTGCTACTATATCGACCACTTTGATTATATGGGCTGTGTTTTGGGTGGTATGATGCATTTGGTTGCTTCTTTTAAGCTGTTGCCATTTTCTGTTGCTTCCACCTTTAGGTTGCTCATGTTGGGGGAAAGATCATGTTGAAGGGTCTGTATTCGGGATTGGCTGGAAACCTTGCTGGTGTTTTACCGTAAGTAGATTTTTTTTTTCTCCCTTCTTTCGTTGAGATTTGAAAGTGGGAGGAGGTACAGGGTTATTAGACAGGCATCTTGCGTATATGTTCATGGAGGTTTGCATATTTTGGTGTTTTGGTGTGTCCGCATTTGAAGAATGCTACATTGGAAAGGAGTTTATTAGGGTTTGGGTCTCTCCACTCAATGCCAACCCGTTTTAGGGTGATGCTCAAGTATAATTATTGGTATCAGAGCATGTTATCCCGCGTTTGAATGACTCACGCACACATGAAGGGACATTTGTTGATAATGTGAAGTGTATCTGACAACCCTGCAAAAAAATCTAGAAGTCTCTCCACTCATTGCCAATTGTTTTGAGTGTAGTGCTCAAATAACTTATGTTAAACAATATTTGATCACTTATATGAATTAGTATCAAGTTATGCAACACGTGAATTTATTTTGGAGACCAGCTATATTCCTTTAAAGCTTTAGATGCGTTGATACATGTATCAAATTCTGCTACTCGGTAATTCATTTCAGTTCGGGAATCAGCCATAACCTTTTCTTTGAGATGAGTTATTTTGCTTTAAAGTCCATTTAAACTAATCCACATAAATAGAAATTTGTGAACATTTATGTAACGATATTTTTATGGGATTGTTCCTTCTTTCCTGGTGCATTCTTGTCTTTGGTTTTTGTGTTTTTCCTGTTTCATTTTACGTCATTTCTGCGGAACTTTTTCTTGCAGACAGGTTGATGGAGGGTCTAGTCTTGTCCAAAAACTTTTTTCTGACTTAAAAAGTGATATTTGATTATTTACCGTTATATGGCTTAGCACACAACAAAGTTCTCTGATTTTGTAGTTTGCTCAGCAGTTTTCCTCAGTCCTCTTGACACTTACAAAAATAGCATTGAAATTGGAAATGAGTTTGCATAAAATTTTGTTCAGTTGTTTCTCATATAGCAATCAATTTCATTATTGAATATAAATATATGAACTTTTCCAAGTAAATAAGCTAGCATCCCAGTAGGGGAAGAAAGTGCTGATCTTTTAGATGCAATAGATAACAGTACTTTTTATATTGTAAGAGCAATTAGATTTAAACTCAGAACAATTCTATACAGGAAGAATGCGGAGTTTTTCTCACTAAATTTTTACTTGCCCAAGTTTTCTTATTCAGTGTCATGTGGCTGACAGATTTCCTTTTCCTCACAGGGCTTCTGCTATATTTGTTGGTGTATATGAACCTACAAAGCAGATATTGCTGAAGTCTCTCCCAGAAAATCTCAGTGCTTTAGCTCATCTGGTATGTTACCTAGTTTTCCATATATGATGACTGACAAATTAAGATGCTATGCAAAATGCTTCTTATATATTGGAACAGTTGCAAGCTGCATAACTATGCTATTTCCTAGCGTTTCACTTCCATCGTCATGCTTCTTATATTATCTTCTTTTCTTCCCATTCTTTATTGAGATTTTGTGACATCATGTGTGAGGAAATTTTATTATTAGTGAGCTACAAAATAGATTAATCTATTATTTACCTGATTATCACTTTTTGTTTCTATTGTAGTAATAAAGATTATAATATTTGCTGAAGTAGACTGATGGTTTTGTAGTATAACTATCTGGTGTCACTTAACATCCACTTCTCATTGTAATAGTAACCGTTGATGGTAGGGAAAAGTATAACATTCAGCGTACAAGATCAGGCCATTGTTATTTTAACAGGTATTCTGACATCAATCAGACTGCAGGTGCTATTGGAGGTGCTGCTTCTTCTATTGTACGGGTGCCAACAGAGGTAGTTAATCTGAATTTTTTAATTTTTTATTACTACATGTTATTGTATTCTTTTTCTTCCTGTTACCAAGTTATCTATTTCCAGGTTGTCAAGCAAAGGATGCAAACTGCGCAATTTGCTTCTGCCCCAGATGCCGTTCGCCTTATTATTGCTAAGGAGGGTTTCAAAGGTCTTTATGCGGTACATCACGTTCACCCTTCTCCATTTTTAATTTTTCGTACTGAGTCTCTAATCTGCAGTTGGTTTAGTACAACATAGCAAATAACCCTCAGAGTAAAAACACTAGCTCACTTATTTTGAAATAGAGGTCTAACTTTCTTCATTTTTCTGTAGATATCTTTTAAATCTGAAGGTTAGATTTATTAGTCTGTGAACTGTTTTCAGTTCTCATGCCTTGATCCTCTTTTGAGATTGCAGGGGTACGGATCATTCCTATTGCGAGATTTACCATTTGATGCAGTTCAGTTTTGCATCTATGAGCAACTTCGAATAGGGTTTAAAATAGCGGTAAGATACGACATATTTATATCATTTTTAATGCATATATTCAAGGAAATTGTAAAACCAGAACAAAGCTCTCCATTGAAAGAAAAACCTTATATTCCTTAACTGAAAAACGTTATTTATGTTCGCTCACAATTACAATCCATTGGCTGCCACCTACGAGGCTGCCAAGCTTTTGCTTTAGTTTGCCTGTGTTTGTGTGGTTGTAAAAACGATGTATAAACAATTACTTGTAGTACACGGAAGCTGGACCTGGTTCTACTAGGATCCATATTGTTTCAACTTTTGCAATTATACCATTATAATTTATTAAATATTGCAATTTGGTCCAAAATCAGATTTCCCTTTAGCTGACAGAAACACTGTATAGTCACATTTCTGTTCATACAGGCCACAAGTTTCTCTATGTGCTTGTAAATTGACGATGCTAAAATCCCGTGTAATAAAAAGATGGTGTGTTAATCCATTTAGATGATTGAACTGTGTTGTTTATGCCTCGTTGAAATCATTAACAAACTATAAGGCTATAATTACCAGAATAGGGTCTTGTCCAAATTACAGGGTTCAATTATATGATCTAATCTGCACAGGTAGTTGAATTACCAGTTTGAAAACAACAAAATATGTCCTTCCTTAAATAGAAAGACCCATTTTCCATTTGGAAATGTAATAATGTTAAACCATAAGTAGAATATATTGGGAAGCTGCTGGAAGAGCTTTCTGCAACTTCATGTTTTCTGTCAGAATAGTATATTTTGTTATTTGATCTGCACTGGATATGTGTCTCTTCAAAAACTAACTATTCTTGCTTCCTTGTAGGCACAAAGAGATCTGAACGACCCTGAGGTTGCTATGGTTGGTGCTTTTGCTGGTAACTTAACATTCAAACTAATTTCTGACTTTTGGCTTGATGGCCTTTGTTTGCACCCTGCGAGGTGTTCGTTTTTCCTATTAGTTCCATTAGTATATAATATATAGTATAATAATATATATTTATCTGAGTAGGCGTGAAGGTTATGCATACTTTTATAGATAAAGCCCGAACTACAGAGGACCTCCTTTTAAAATTTGAGAATATTTAAAAATATTTTCAATAGTATAGGACCTACAACAATTTCAATAATCAACCAAATCCTTAATCATTTGGTCATTGAAATTGTGCAAACAAATGTAGCTGGTTGGATAAATAAGAATGAATATGGTGTTAATTGAATGGTCAAATGTTTTCCGATTTAGCTAGTTTTTTGTAGGATTCATATGCGTATATGTACTACAGAATGAGTGATTTAGACTATTAACTACAAGCTGAAATAATAGACATCCTCAAATTTCTAGTTTAAGTGCTGTCTGGAACCTCCCTCTGTATGTTTGAGTGTGTGTGTATACATTCTTATACCTATTTGTAAATGTTGACCCACCTCCAGGATGCATCTTAAACACAAAACATAGTTAGGCCGTCTAATGGCATGAACAGTGTACACAAAATTGAGTATTATATATCCCAAGTCCTTGCACTGTTGTCTTTACACTCCGAAGTATCCCTGATTGAACCTTTGTCTGGTCCTCCTCTCGAAACTCATTTTTCACAACCAAGAATGGTGACAGAGTCAATGTGGATAGCTACTACGTATATATAACTACTTATCCTTGGTTCATATCCAAACTTTTGAGGTGTTTTTTTTTTATAACTATAGAAACAAATATTTTAAAAAGTAAAAGAAAGTGAAGAAGTTCTTAGTCAAGATCTTTTGATGTAAAGAATGCTAGTATGAAGTCTTCTATCCCTGAGCTTTGATTATTGTCCAAGGACATTCTTTAGGTGTTCGTAGTGAGTGCGGTGATTTGTTATCTACAGTACAGCTTCCAAATTAGACCAAAATGGACCAAGTTGGGATCCGTCAATCTAATAAGTGCACTGCAGGTTCCCCTCCAGAGTCAAGCGGTCTTTACTTAATATGTTGCTTGTATTCTGTAACGTGTGGAGCATAAGCTTCAGTCAGCATTTGTATAAAAGAAAATATCATTGCAAAAGCCTCATTGCACTTTAGGATGTTCAGCTTAAGAATGTAGTATCTAACTATCTATGATGGTATACTTCAGTTCTAAATCTGACTGAGAAATGGCTTCCCATGTAATGATTGTCAATTTCCAAATGGATGGGTTTTCTCTCTGGAGTTGAACCTGTACATGCAAGCTTGATTGTTTAAAGAATATATGAGTAACTCTCATGCACTAGGCGAATCATGCATATACAATCTATCCTATAATGACAAGCTCTTCAATCTACTTTCACTAACTTGCAGGTGCAATAACTGGAGCTATAACTACTCCTCTTGATGTGATAAAAACGAGATTAATGGTTCAGGTATTGATTGCCATCTCCTACTTACTGTACTGTTTTCAGGAAATTCTCTTATAAAAAAAGTTTTTTTCTGCGATTTTCATTTTCTTTATAATCTTTGCAGGGATCGGAAAACCAGTACCGAGGAATTTGTGACTGTGTGAGGACCATAATGAGAGAAGAAGGAAATCATGCTCTCTGGAAGGTTTGCTCATTACTGTTCTACTTAAAAAATTGTCCTTATGGTATAGAATGCTTCTGTTCTCTTCTTTTGTATGTATCTCTATTTTAATGAAGCAATAAGATGTACTTTGTCTCAGGTCTCATTCTTATGCTGTCCGCAGTTATTTGCTTTATACTCTATTTAAGTCTCAAAAGGAAATAACTAGCTAATAGAAATCAAATTGGTTATAAAATGATTTTTTCTCTATCAGAAACAAAACAAAACAAAACAAAAATATTGTTCAAGTAATACATCTACACTTAACAACTCCCAACTAATGTTGTGTTTGGATGCAGGGAAATTCCCTGGAATTTAATTGGAAGTAAGGATTTCATAATTCCTAAAAGTCAATTCCCTTGTTTGGCATTATCAGATAGAGAATTTTAAATTTCGATGGAATTGAAAACGAAGGAATTCATTGATTAAATTCCTCACTTGAATTCCACCAAAAATAGGTGTCAATTACAAATTCCTTTGCAGGATTCAATTTTCATTTCCAAACAAGGCTTTTTAAAATTTTATTTTTTATATTTCTTTTAAACTTTCTTAATCAATCACACACTTCAAATCTCAAATATACATAACCAAACAATAGAAATTGCAATTAACGAAATTTCAATTGATAGATATTTAAATTTCATCATTTCAGAATTCGTCAAGAATTAAGAAAACTCTCATCCAAACGCAGAATTTACTATGAAAAGATGACTTGGACATAACTGCACTTTGTTCTATAACTTGTTCCATTGATCAATTATATGAGATATATGTTACCGCTTACCCCATTATTCTCATGCCCTAGAACCCAGAACTGCACTACATATCACTTCTTGGTATATCAAATCATTTTTACTGCTATTTTGAGGGATTGATAGTGCCTTGCAGGATAGTAAGGAAAGGAAGTGAAAACAATTACATGAAAATAGGTTTGCAATTTTGTATATCCGCATGACGAATCAAACACATGATACTTGTGAAACTTGTGTACAGTGTGTACAACTGGCTTAGTAATTCTTTTGAAGTTTTTAACCAATGCGGCAATTCCTTTGAAATTAATCAGCTAAAACTAAAAATAAATAAATTTGTTATGTGCTGAAAGAATCAATCCTACAGTATATGCTTTGGAAAAAATATTAATACTGAAAATGCAAAGCTTATCTTTTGTCACTGGCCAGCAATTCCTTGAGCTTCTCTTCTCCCATTTACTGCAGGGCATTGGGCCACGAGTACTGTGGATAGGTATTGGAGGTTCAATTTTCTTTGGTGTTCTTGAAAGGACGAAGCAAATACTTGAGCAAAGGCGCATCAAGAATGAGGATTCCAAGCATTACTGAATTTAGTAGATTTGTATTATTTTGATTGTCAAGCTGCAACACAGCAGGTGCAACGTATAAATTTTGAACTAGTTATTTGCTTTGTCAACAAAAGAGAAAGGGTAGACATCCTGTCTCCTTAATTTGGTTGAAGGAGTATCCTGTCTCTTTAATTTCGTTGAATCTGAATGCAGTTGCCCTCTAATTGTCTGTTTAGGTATTCTACTTGTCTCAAAAAAAGTATACTAGCTAATTTATCCACAATCAAGTCAGAAACTTGTCTGTATGAGATTAGCTCTATCCAAAGGCAGGTATGGGAGAAGAAATCACCGCAGGATTCTTTAAATACTGGAAGCCAAACCCTTTTCAGTTGTCTGATCTAGGATCAAGATGACACATGGCAAATGACGGTTTTCATTCCATCGAAAAACGAACCGTCTGTTTTGCATCATAATTACAAAACATTAGGTCATTATGACATGACAACAGCAATAATTAACAGTCTCGAGCACCAATGCCCTTTATGATTCCGCACGAAAAATAAAGGACTACCACGTAGCCATGCGGACATAATACAAACACATCAGGCTACACACAGCCAAGGCTACAAACAGCCTAGCGACATAACGCTCGGGAATAAAAGTGAAACCTGCGGGGCAAAAGATTACTTCTCAATTTGTCCGCTAATGTTTGCTAGCATATAATACAACAAAACGTATAAAATAGGATACACATGACATCTGTGGGTAAAAGATCATACCCATCGCGATCAGGTCAGATGTCCGCACAATACAAAATCTTTTTCAACTCTTCGATTCGCACGGAACGTATTATCAAGACAGAACAATTCCTCGCTTGAAGAGTTGGGGGACTCCGGAAGGGTTTATATACCCAAGACTCATTCGAACACACTTGAACGCTGTCTACAATCGTCTTTGCTTTAACTCCCCAACCAAGTCATTATCCTTACTTGGGGATTTGAGGGACTTGTTGAGGGAACCAGTGTCAAGCGCTCTCATTACCCTTGCACGTGCGCTCTCATAACACCAAACTGACCTAAAGTGCATCTCGACTGGACACGTGGACGTGCGTGTGCGGCTCGATCCGATGCGCGCCTCTGGAAGATTCCTTCCATGACAGGCTATCAGCAGCCACGGGAACAATCATCCTCACTCAACCTCTATAAATAGGCACCTAACCTCACCAACAAAGGTAACCAAACTCATTCCCCCACTTTGAGTTACAAATTCTCCGGTAAGATGTCTGACTTAAGCATCAGAGAGCGATTGTCCGGAACCGCTTCATTCATTTTACAGGTTCAGCATGTAGTTTTTGGCGGATAAATCTTAGCTCACTCGGATCTCTCCATGCGACATCCTCTTTACCCCTTACCCAATTTTATTCATTAACACCTTATATCATTGACAATGCTCGAGGGCTTGGAAGTAACGATAACATTCTCTTTTTTCTTGGCTCAGCCTTTCTCTCTAAACGCTAGAAAGAGAAAACAGATCTGCGAAATTTCATACCCTTTCCCTTTTTTCTCTTACACGGATTTAGATCTCTCTAGATTTAAATATTTCTCCAACATTAGAGAGAGAACAAATCTGTAAAATTTCAACGTTGTGCCCTTTTTTCTTGTGCAGATTTATATCTCACCGCATTTAGATCAAAGACTTGGGGCTAGTTTGAGATTGCTGTGATTTTTTAAAAAAAGTTGCTTGTGTTATGCTTTGAATATACTCAGCTTTGAAGTAAAACAGTTTGTTGTTTGATAAATGTTTTTTTTTTTTTAAAGTCCAAATAAATCCATTGATATAATCATCAACCATACAAGGTCAAGCTTGAGTTTTCTAGAGAAGAACTCGTTACACATTTGATGCGCATTTTCATGCCTACAACCCAAAGAAAATTTAACGAAAAAGCTACTTGTCCAAAAGGGACTTATTCAACTACAAAAGCTATAACCTGCATAACATATCAAACAACTCTGAACAAAGATTTGAGGCCTAAGACCTTGATGGTATACTTTTCCATCAATGAGAAGAGTTGGAGCCCTAATCATGAATATGGAAAGGTACACCATCAGGCTCACGCCGCCACCACCGCACAAACTCAAATGCCTGAAGCAAGGCTGAATCGTGCCCTCCTAAGAACGACCACGACGTCGAACCCCACCACGTGCAAGCATAAACCTATATTGATGCCGCCCTCTTTCATGAAACCTTAGGTTTCAGTTTTCTCAAGCTCCGGAGAAGATGGAGCAAGCCTTTTTCATGACACTTTTTCGTAAATGTCTTCTAAAAGCAAGGAGTAAAATATCGATGATCATAACAATTTCGATGGTTCAAAAAAAGAAAATCTCGATGGATATATCGAGATAATATCGAATATCAATGGAAATTTTACCAAATTTTATCTAAAAATTGTATATTCAAAAAAATAGACTAAATATAAAATATCAAAAATATATAAAAATTAATATCAGTAATTGTAAAAAACGGAAATTTCTAGAAAATATCGAGGATATTTTGGATATTTTACACCTTGTCTAAAAGTGTTGTCAAGACATAAAATATTCTTTTTTTTTTTGTGTTTTTATTGACAGCAGATTCTAAAAGTAACCTTAAAATTTCTAAAATCAGCTTCCATTGACCTGTAATTTTCAAAAAACTGTTTTTTCTTTAAATTACCAAACACAATAAACGATAAAAGTTTTTTTTTCTTTCAAGTAATGCCTACAAAAAATTAACAATAGGTACTTTAATCTAGGACAAGAGAGAAAAACTATAGTAGTGGCAACAACTTCAAGAACGAGATTCAACCTCGTCCGGTGGCAGCCATGGCTAAGCTGGCCTCTTGTACACGCCATCATCGCAACTGTCGGACGTGACCTTTTCGGGGTTCCTCGACCTCAGAGTATTCTTGATCGGGGCTTGGTTTCGCAGTATACCGAAGGGTCTGTGTCACGCCCTGACTCTTAAATTTTACCTTATTTACTGGCTTGGAATTAATAATAGTTTTACCGTCTTCGTAAATGAAATTATAGTTCAAAGGTCCCTAGAGGAGTGTTGAGGGACGAATATTTCAAAAGAATTATTCGTAGGAGAAAAATGTGACGATGGTAAAAATAGTAAATTTTAGCTAGTAAAAAGGTAATTTTTATTGGGGTATTATTTTTTTGGTGTTAAATTTTGGAGTGGATTAAATGGTGGTGTTGACCGGTTGGGCCAAGCCCAACTCTTTTCCTCTCTCTTCTCTCTCCTCCCTCCCGCTTCTCTCTCCCTCTCCCTCCGCCCGGAAAAATTTCCCGAGCCCGACCGTCGTCGTCCGACCACTTGTAGGTCGCCGCTCCAGTCCCAATTGGTCGGCCGTCAACCCAGCCTCCTTCCTGGACCAGTGGCAGCCTCCCTAGCGTCGCTGTGAAAGAGAAATTGAGCCCGGAAGTCACGACTGCCCAAAACTTTCCATCACCGGAACTTCCTCCTCCAGCTGCCATAGCCGGAGCTGCTAGGCTCAAAAGGAAGCCCTCCTCCCTTGCGTTCATCCCTCCAAAGGATTCGCTCCCTCTTGAGCTAGGTAAGGAGAAATTGGTGATTGAAATTCTAGGGTTCTAATTACTGTTTTCGTTCGATTGACATAGTTAGGCTTGGAATTAATGTTTGTGTTAGTTAAGAAGGTTGTAGAGGGAGTTGAGAGGAAGATGCTGTCAAAATTTGGTAGGCATTGGAGGTCGCCAGAGCTGGATGCCGCTGTTTTGGGGTTTTTATGGTTTTAAATATGTGTGGTTAAGGGGAGTTTAGACTGTGGAATGGTGCGTTAAGGCTGTCGTTATTTTTCCGGTGAAGTTTGGATAATATTGAGTACGAATGGCGAAGTTGGGCAAGGATGAGTGTGGTTGAGGTTCAAAGTTAATTTTGCCTATTTTGAATAAATATTGGATTTTTAAGTTGAGAAATTAATTATATATTTAGAACAGGACGTGAGGAGGCTCGAGCAGAATAGGCCTCGGACTGACATCTGGCTTAGGTCTAATTTGTGAGTGGACCTTTGTTTTGAATATTATGCCAGCAAAAAGATTTATTGTTGAATATTTTCTTTTGTTGGAGAATAACCCAAATTAAGAATTTCGGTAAGTATATATTTATATATGAATGATTATGAGGATAATATGTATATAAATAAATGCTAGTTATACGTGTTTTTCCGCCATAATGAGGCAAAATACCATTGTGGTGCGACATGAGTGTTAGACGCAATCGTAGTAGCCCTATATGAAGATAATAATGATTCATATAGGGAGTATGCACGTATATAAATACACCCGTCTTTTCCGCGTAATGAGGTAAAATTTCATTATGGCGTGACGTGAGCGTTAGACGCAAGCATAATAGTCTTGTATGAATTTCTATTTTTCTTATATTCCTTCATAAGAAATTATACAAGGAGTATGCCAAGTGTAAATATATATATATATATATATATATATTAGCCTGAGAGGCTGTATTTTATTAAGTTTGGGAGACTAGCCGGAGCTAGTCATGTATTTGCCAGTTTTTGAGCTGTCGCATGCAGCATAATTTCTATGGAAATTAAATTGGGGAAGCATAAATATTTCTTCTAAATTTATTTTTGTGTACTCACTCTAACGTTTTCAAATGTTTTCTCATGGGTTCTTCGTTTTTAAAATGCTCAGTCTGCAAAGTGTGGGTCGGTACTGGTAGGAGGAGACGAGGCATAGTCACCCATCTTTCAGCCACTTTTCACCAGTAGGTTACCTGCTTAACCTACTAGGGTAGTTTCCTGCTTCCGTTGGTTTATTTAGTAGCTCTGAATACTTTTGGGATTATTGTATAACATTCTCGGTGGTGTGCTAAGATATATATTGTGGTATTTGTTTATGGGTTGAAATGGTGAATGGTCAACTTGTTATAAAGAGTTGTTTATTTGCAAGGGAGGTTCGCCGAGTTTTTCGGTAAATTTTACTTAGAGGTGGACCCCGCAAGACTTACCACGGGTTTCAGGGTGAAATTCGAGGAGGGTCTTGATAGTTGGTATCAGAGCTTTAGGTTTCATTTCCTGTCTCCTTAGTACTATCATATTTGCCTAAGAAACACGTAGTTCCTATAGAGTGGTGATCCGACCGCCGCAGATTCACTAGCATTTTATGCTTTGGATGCTATGTGTTATTGGGTATGTGTGATAGTTCTGTTAGTATTGTATTCAGACTACTAAATATGTCCTTCCTCAAGTACTATGCCTCCTAGACGCCGACCCCGTGTAGCTACCTCATCCAACGCGAATGAGGGTGATGAAGTTAGAGGATTAGTTGATTCCACCGGGAATATGCTGAGAGGTGTGTTAGATAGGGTTCAACACCCTCGGTCTGTGAAGAAGAATGATGTCTTCGATGCTGGGGAAATCGAGTTCAAGGGTGCCACATGACCCCTTGATGCATACACTCGGGTAGATAAAATGGAAAAAACTTTTGAGATCACTGATCTGCCAGAAGAAAAGAAAGTGAAGATGACAGTGACTTTTCTGGATGACTCAACACATCATTGGTGGACTCTCGCTAGCAGAAATAATGGTAGTGCTCAAAATATGACTTGGGAGCAGTTTAAGACGCTCTTCTTGGGTCAGTATTTCAGTCATGCTCATCATATAAGGATCCAGTCGGATTTTCTGAACATGAAGAAGAGAGATAATGAAGGTGTCATAGAGTTTGAGCAGATGTTCACTACCTTGAGCTATTATGTGTCATATCTGGTTCCTGAGGAGAGGACCAGGATTGATATGTTCATTGGAGCACTTGGCGGAGTGTATGCAGATAAAATGATCGGTGTTATTTACCCGACATTTCTTGATGCAGTTAGTGCATCCATGGTCATCGAGACCAGGGGGACATATAGTGTTCGGCCTTGAGATTTCAGTGGTCCCAGTTAGGGTCCATCAAAGAAGGCTGCTTCCTCATCCGCTTTTGGATCTTCAGTTGGTAGTGGTTATAGAAGCGGATTGAGCTCTGGTGTGCGGAACAGGGCTAGAGGACGTTTCAGGGACCTTTCAAGAGTTAGTTTGGTAGGCAGCAGACTGGTCAATTTGGTGCTGTTGGTAGTTTCCAGGGTGGGACATCTGGTGGTCAGACTTTTTCTTTTGGTCAGCAGCAATCTTCTAGGTGCTTTGAGTGTGGTGGTCAGGATCATTTCAAAAGAGATTGTCCCTTATTGGCTCAGATGACCACCCCTACTTAGCTAGCCGGTCAGTCTTCAGCCAGAGGCTCCAGTAGTGTTTCTCAGGGCGGTTCAGCAGCCAGGGGTGGCTTTCAGCAGGGCAGTGGTCAGCGTAGACATCCCATGACTCGCGCTAGACTTCATGCTATGACCCAACAGGAGGGTCGTACTTCTCCAGATGTCACTATTGGCACGTTATTAATTTTTAGGCAGCCAGCTTTTACTTTAATTGATCCCGGAGCCACGCATTCATTTATGTCTAGTAGATTTGACCTCCATGCCAATGTACCATCATCGTCTCTTCCAAGCAAGTGGCATGTTTCTCTACCCTCCGGTGAGATGATGAGAATAAATTGGGTGTTTAGTGGTTGTGAAATATTGGTGGGAGGAACTAAGTTTAAGGCGGATCTAATCCTTTTAGACATTATGGAGTTTGATGTGATGTTGGGAATAGACTTTTTAGAGGCTTACAGAGCTATGGTAGATTGTTTCCGAAAAGAAGTGATGTTTCAAAGTCCAGATGGATTTGAGGTTTCATTTCAAGGGGAAAGAGATGTTATTTCGAGTTGCTTGATATCAGCTATTACTGCTGGGAAGTTGTTAAATAAAGGTTGTCAAGCATACTTAGCTCACATTGTGGATACAAGTGTAGGAGTGTTGGAAGTAGGGGATATTCTTGTAGTAAGACAGTTTCCAGATGTGTTTCCCCAGGAGTTGCCTAGTTTGCCTCCTGTAAGGGAGATAGATTTTTTATCAAGTTACTTCCTGGAACTATGCCTATCTCACAGACACCTTACATAATGGCTCCAGTGGAATTGAAGGAGTTGAAGACTCAATTGCAAGAATTGGTAGACAAGGGTTTCATTCGGCCTAGCATGTCTCCATGGGGTGCTCCGGTGTTGTTTGTTAAGAAAAAAGATGGTACCATGAGACTATGCATTGATTATAGGAAGCTAAATCAAGTCACCGTGAAGAATAAATATCCGTTGTCTCGCATTGATGATTTATTTGATCAGTTGAGGAACTTTGTTGATAGAGAGAGCATTGAATGGAGCAGCCGTGAATTTTTCGGTAAGAAGAGATGAAACTTTGTTGTTCAAAAATAGACTTTGTGTTCCAAAGAGGAATGAAGAGTTAAAGAAAGAGATAATGGAGGAAGCCCATCCGGGTAGTACAAAAATGTATCGGACTTTGAAGGATTACTATTGGTGGCCAAACATGAAGAGAGAAATTGCAGCTTTTGTGAGTAGGTGTTTAATCTGTCAGCAAGTGAAAGCTGAAAGGCAGAAACCTTCTGGGTTGCTTGAGCCGTTGCCTATTCCAGTGTAGTAGCCTTGTATGAATTTCTATTTTTCTTATATTCCTTCATAAGAAATCATACAAGGAGTATGACGAGTGTAAATACATACATATATATATATATATATACATATACATATACATATACATATACATACATATATATATATATATATATATTAGCCTGAGAGGCTGTATTTTATTAAGTTTTGGAGACTAGCCGGAGCTAGTCATGTACTTGCCAGTTTTTGAGCTGTCGCATGCAGCATAATTTCTATGGAAATTAAATTGGGGAAGCATAAATATTTCTTCTAAATTTATTTTTGTCCACTCACTCTAACGTTTTCAAATGTTTTCCTATAGGCTCTTCGTTTTTAAAATGCCCAGTCTTCAGAGTGCGGGTTGGTACTGGTAGGAGGAGACGAGGCATAGTCACCCATCTTTCGGTCACTTTTCACCAGTAGGTTACCTGTTTAACCTAATAGGGTAGTTTCCTGCTTCCGTTGGTTTAGTAGCTCTGAATACTTTTGGGATTATTGTATAACATTCTCGGTGGTGTGCTAAGATATATATTGTGGTATTTGAATATTTATGGGTTGAAATGGTGAATGGTCAACTTGTTATAAAGGGTTGTTCATTTTCAAGGGAGGTTCGCCGAGTTTTTCGGTAAATTTTCCTTAGAAGTGGACCCCGTAAGACTTACCTCGGGTTTCAAGGTGAAATTCGGGGTGAATTTTGACAGTCTGGGCTGTCGGTTTGTACATGGAGGTGATGTCGACGGTTGTCCAGGTTTACGACGGTCTTGACATCATTGTCTGAATTTCTTTGGAGTTGGTTGGTGGCGAGCCTATGGGTCTCAGATCTGAGGCGTTATTGCATAAAGATTGCTTAGGTTCTCTAGGTAGTTTTGCATAATTTAATTTTTTGTGTTCATGTTGTTATTACCAACAAGACATTGCAGCCTCTCTCTGGTCACTTTTGACAGTGTCGTCGTTCGAACTTAGGTTGAGAAGCACACTCAACTAGCAAGAACCACTAAACTATCTTGCAGTGATTATCGAAAGTGATACTTATTCTCAAGTTGAAGATCAGTAAAATTGATTTTTTGTCCAATTGTAAAAAAAGAAAAATCAATTTTTTTCTTAAATAATAATTTTTCTTAATAAAAGATTAGTATATATACACAACTTTGGTAGACAACCAGAACGTATCTTGAGTCGGTTGAATGTGAGAACAAAATTGGTCCTCAGATCTGAGAAAGAGGATAAAAAACCAAAGCTTGTGGCACCCGGCCAGATCTTGATCTTGAATCTGATTTGCAGAAGAGGTATGCTTTCTTGTTTTCACTCTTCTGCTCCTCCTGTTGTTTCTTTCATCAATTACATAGACTCGTGTTATCCCCAATCCTCAATCCCAACAAAATCTACAGCTACCCGGAGCGACTCGTATTCCATGGATTGCTTCGCTCGCGTCCTCTCTGCCCTCCCCATATTGGGTCAAGTTATGAAATTGAAATAATCAAAGGCTCCATGGTTGATCTTCAGAGTTGTAATATATTGATAAATGCATGTTGCAAGGGTGGAGACTGGAGAGGTCGATAAGGCCAACACGATTTCCAATATATTACCCTTTGCTTTTCTCAATATGCTACAACTATGAACATCCGCCATGGAACATGTTCCAAATACAATTGCTTATTGACGGTTCTGGCAAAGCAAGGAGAATTAAGTGTTCTCTGAAATAGATGGAAGGCATCAAATAACAAACATAATATTGTAGTTTTTCAATGTTGTTATTGTTGTTAGTGTAGGTCTGTGCAAAGCTGGAAGAATTGAATCCGCAAGATGTCTTTTCTTGCTAATGAGCAAAAAGAGTTCAGTCTAATGTTAGTACAATATAATGATTAGTGAAGTTTGTCATCGTGGCTTATTAATATACGCATAACTGTTTTGTTATTGTTGTTCTCTTGTTGAAAGATTGATGATAAAGTTGATTTAAACATTTGAATCAGCTTTTACTTAGCATGAGAATGAAATGTGATAGTTTCTACGCCTTTAAAACCCTGGATGTATCATACACGTTATCTATCAGTATTGCATTTCCCAAGTTGGATGTCCGATTGTTTATCTATGTAACTGGTAACTTTCATTGCTAGCTAGATGCCGAGATTGATAAGATGCTAGTTATATGGTTCAGTACTAATCATCAAGATCTACGAATCTGCGGATTAGCTATTGGGGAAAGAAGCTAATTGATCATGGTAAATTGTGTTTATGGAGATCATTATCTTATAGGTAAAAGGACTGCAGTACATAGTCATTTTGAAACTTAGAATAGTAGGATTAACTGCGGATCTAGGATCTGAAAGTCTGAAACTTGTCTAGGCTAACTAGAAGCGCAAAAAAATTTTAATTTTCTCTATACATTGTTTTTGAGGATTGAACCCAAATTTCTTAGAATTTCTCTATAGATATTTGCTCGAGTTCTTTGCCAGAAAGGAATACAGGTCCACGGTGATTTCCAGCAGGGGTTTGTGGGTTCAGTAGTGTTGTGCCGCACTGCCATTGAGGACTCGAGGAGTGCAGGGCTCGATTTCCGGGGATTTCTCTATCATAGGTTTGAACCCAAACTACTGTACGATTTCATTTTCATTTGGATTTTCTTTTGGTGTGAATGATGTTTTTTTTTATTCTCTGGCTTTGGTAGAATGGTACTGCACCTGGATATGAATACAAGAATGATGCTTTTCGTATGGTGATGTAGTTATGGTTTACTTGCCACTTTCTCAGCCTGTAAAAGATGCACTATGCAAGTTGAAGAATGTCGTCACTATGCATGTCGAAGAATGTCGTCGGTTAATCATTGAACAAGGTCTGGAAAGTTTGTACACTGAGTTATATATGATCAAATGATTTTTGAGTTGGTTGTATTTTACAAAGATATTCATCATCCGTTTATCTTGAGTAACATTCGGAGTAAGAATGGGGATTACTGGTCTCATTTCAACCACTTAACATTGATTTCAGAATGCGAGAAATCGTCACCTCCTGGGAGAGATGTATCCCTGACTATTGCCAAAAAAAAAATTAATGTTTTGAAACAGTGTATACACAACTCCTCGAATGTTCTGTTTTGGTTGTGAAGAACTGAATTGCCTAAAACCTTTGACTGCATTATGCTATCCCAGTACTTTTGGAATGCATCAAGTTGTTCAAAAATAACACAACGTACGCCAACGTCGTTTTGGTTTTGCTCTTCGACACCTCAAAGGAATGAAACAGCCACGGAGCCACCCCATTCCCATGCCGACTAGAAACATTACCTGAGAAAGGCTGCAAAGAATCCCAGATCCGATTACGGAAATGAAGCTAACGAGACCTAAATCCAACGCAGATCTAAGGCCTCATAGTTGAATGGACCACGTAGATCATGATGAATAGCAGACCCCATTAAGTTGGAAATATATTATACACACACACACATAGCGATCCAGTCACAACTCACACGTACGTATTGGCTTATATCATCGATCTTGTCCGTATCCCACAACTCCACACGACTTAAATTCCTCTGTATATGGTAGACTGAGATTCTTCAATTTTCCCTAGCTACTACAATAATGATATGATTTTGAGGTTTTAAAACTCTATCCTCCCCCGTAGACTTGTCAATTACTTCCACACATATCCTTCTATACATTGCAGATTCTAAGAGGAGGATCTGATCCCAGCAAATTAACAGGAGTACTGTTTCAGCAACAGATATATGGCTAAGCTACAACAAAGCTCCTACGTCCTGTGCCTGGCATTTTCTGTAGCTGTCAATCTGTATTTGATCTTCAACCTCTATGGACATGGAGCTGGAGGTCAGTGGGAGCTCAGTTGGAGCAGAAGGGCAGCAGAAGAAGCCGAACTCGTCGCCGCCGTGCCTTGCTCGGGGCATGGCAGAGCCTACTTGGACGGTTTGGTTCTTGATGATGGCAAGCAACCTGGTTGTGAGTGCAATTCTTGCTTTGGAGGCTCAGATTGTTCTCAGTTCTTAACTGATTGTGAATCAAATGCTGACGGGTTTGTCCTTCGATTCTCTCTTTATTCTAGATTTGCACACAATATATATATATATATATATATATATATATATATATATATATATGCTCTATGATATTAATTCTTCGTGTTGTTCTTGTTTTCTAGTAAGTTAAGGATTCATGACCCGAGAAAAGAAATGGAGGATTAATTAAGGAATTGATTTCAAACAATCTCTTCTACCAAGTTTTCAAACATCCCAGAAAACTATTTTTCTACTAAATTCAAGTAATCGGCAGCTTGATAAGTGAAATATCAAATATTCCCAATAAGAAGAAAGAAAATCACATAATTTATTTTCCTTCATCCAAAACAATAATTTCTTTTCCGTTCAAAAATAAAAGATTCCAGTACGTAGACTTAACTTCTTTCCGATGGGTACAGAAAAAACAACAAAAGCTACAAATATTTTCCCTACAACTAGAAAGAACTTCGATGTAGGAACCCTTGGTTCATTTTCTTTAATTTTCACGAACCAAAACAGAGAATCAGTCATATAGAAACTTTGTATTCTCAGCCAACCAGCCTAAAGATTATTCAGAAAAGAAAAAGATTCCAAACGGTCCCTGTCACACACACAGACACAACCAACAAGATTCTAAAACCAAAATATTTTTGAATTTGAAATCTTCTCAATCAAAACAAAAACAAAAAAAATATTGAATTTGATCATATGTGTATGGCGGTCAATATATACCCATCCAGGACTGATGTTGTAAACTCAATTATTTGTGTGTCATTGTCAAATTTGACATTACCAAAGGCAATACTATTTATTTCTTTAATGTTTCTCTCTTCTCCACTCTTTCTTTTCTACTCTCTTCTTCCTCATTTCTCATATAAATTAATAATTTTATATTAATACTTTTTGAAAAAAATGATATAGTTATATCTGAAGTTACTTTCTATTTCAACTAAAATTTGATTTATATTATTGATTAAATAAATAAAAATTAACTTAAATATGTTTTAATATTACTTAAAATGAATACTTTGAATAACATAAATGATAAAGAGTCTCATCTCGCTAATTATATTTAGAGGGCGATATACCTAAAAGTTAAAATAGCTAACCACTTACTAGTTTGGAGCTGGTAAAATTAATAAAAAACTAAACTCGTTTTCTAAAATGGTTAAGGAGTCAATATAGAGAGTCTGTCAATGATTTACCAATACTAGCCATTTTTAGTTAAATTTTAGTCAAATTAGCTAAAAATGTTATTTTAGGTAATAACTTTATAAATATATATGCATCAATGCTCTCTGTTTTAACTATTAAATTAATATTATTCTTTAAATAGAGATTAAATAACTCTAGAGAAAACCTCAGAGAAAAAACTCTCAGAGGAAGCCGCCGCTGGTTTGACAAAGCCTGTCCGGCTGCACCCCCGCAACGGCGACGGCTGATGGTCTAGCTAGCGCAGGACGAGTTCGGCCGGACGGGTAAGCTTTTTCTGGGGAAGTCTGGTTTAGCAGACCCAAATCTGTTCGGAGACAGGAATGGGCCCCTTTCTAGTCCTCACTCTGGCCTTGTTCTAATGAGCTTAAATAAAGATGCTGAAAATGCTTTAAGAGTGCTTTTAGGCACACAAAAAAAAGGTATGAAAAATTAAAACTAAATGAGCGGATATTAGTTGAACGTGTTGATAGATGTCAAGTGCAATTATATGAGAAAATTGATGTAATTAAGGCTATAGCGAAGAGAGCCTTAATGAAGCTGGGAATGATAGTGATTCTACGGTGGGAGCAAGGCCGTCCGCTAGCGATGGCAACAGCGGTGACGGCAGGAGATGCCAATAACAGATGGGCTTGGCCTCTCTTTTAGGCCTGGACTCGTGAAAAGTAGCTTTTAATTTTATTGCTTTGTAATAGTGGATGAGACTTGGTTTTGTCAAGGAGAAGACTACTATCTTTGGTTTTCTTATTTTAACCGGTTTGATTAGTTTATATGTTTTTTTCTGTACGGTTTATATGTTTAAGATGTTTTGTTTAGCATGCAATTTGATTTCAAGACCGTACATTACATCCTCAGAATTGCTCAACCTTGTCGTCGTGGCTCTCTTTGGATGAGCAATTCATTGTAACCTTTTATTTTTTTTATTTTTTAGAGGGAAACATTGTAACCTTTTAAGATTATATGGATTGAGCCTTAACATGAACTGTTTGTGTATATTGTTGGTCACTTGGTTGCAGTGGGGATCCATATTTCTTAGAGCCCTTTTGGATGGAACATGCTTCAGAAAGTGCAATTCTAGTAGCAGGGTGGCATCGAATGGGCTATTCTTTCTCTGATGAATCTTACATCTCACAAGAGCTTGAGAGGCTCATCCGCAAAGTACATGACATTGCTGGTAACGCAGTCACTCAAGGAAGGTACATTGTAATCGGTGCTGGCTCAACCCATCTCATCAACGCCGCAGTTCAAGCGCTCTCTTCCTCATCGACCGATAATTTCAACTCATCATCATCCTCACCAGCCAGCATTGTTGTTACAATACCTTATTACGCGGTTTGATTCTACTTCTTAATCTAGGTTCATCTTTTGCAGCTCATGAGTAACTACAAAAATATAAGGCATCACTAAGTTGGCATGGTTAACAATAAGAACAGATACTATTCCCTTTACATCTAACAACTAATTAAATAACTTGTTGAACAATTAAGGTTAAACTGTCACCAGGAATGTCTAATATGATTCTTTTCTTGTACGTGGTCTATTTTCGCAGCTTTATGAAACGCAAACAGAATACTTCCAATCAGTGAATTACAAGTTCGAAGGGGATGGTTCGTTGCTGAACTTGTCAAGTGGAACTAAGAGGGTTATTGAGTTTGTAACGGCACCAAACAATCCTGATGGGAAGCTAAACAAAGCAAATTTTCAAGGACCAAACTCCGCAGCAATCTATGATCGTGTTTATTATTGGCCACATTTCACACCAATTCCAACTCCAGCAAATGACGATGTCATGGTGTTTTCAATTTCTAAGCTCACTGGCCATGCTGGTACTAGATTAGGGTGCACACCTACTCTAGTGAATTACTCGAACGAGAACCTTATATATATTATCATATGAGTTGTCGACGTTACTTGTGCTTATGTACATTGCTCTGACGCAGGTGGGCAGTGATAAAGGATGAGGCAGTGTACCAAAGAATGTTGCAGCATACTCTGATAAGTAACTTGGGTATTTCTCGGGATGCTCAGCTAAGAGCAATGAAGCTGTTGAATGTAGTCGTAGAAGGTGGAGGGAAAGAAATTTTCGAATTCGGATACACCACAATGAGGAAACGGTGGGAAAAACTGAAAAACACCTTGTCTTTGTCAAACCGATTTTCTCTGCAGAAAGATGAACCTCTCTTCTGCACTTTTTTCCAGAAACGTAGAGGACCATCTCCAGGTGAAAAAGTTTGCCACAGACACACACACACTGTCACAATTGGACTTCGTGATAAGAATGCATCCAACTATATATAATACACCAATAAGAAGTAACGACCTAGATTTGGTAATCCAAAGGAGTATATATATATGATACAAATTTGATCTGTTCTCATGGCAGCCTATGCATGGGTGAAGTGCGAGAGAGAAGAAGATGTAGATTGCTACAAAGTTCTCCAGGAAGAAGCTAATGTTTACGGCCGCAGAGGAAGTGTGTTTGGTGCTGAAGATCGATATGTACGTCTCGCCCTCATAAGGAGCCAAGATGATTTCGATATATTGCTTCACCGATTGAACCAGTTGGTCTCCAAGGAAGATGATTCACAGCCCCAGACTTACATTAACAATGTGACAACCCATGAATTTCTCAGACGCAAGTCACGTAAGTAGTTAGAACTAGAGATCTTGTCAGCACTATCTGACCGCTCTATGTACTTGGAGAAATAATGGAGCGCTTCTCGTGCTCCGCTGTTACACTCTCACTGTCATTTCCACTCTCACATCTCGCTGAGAGAGCAAAACACTCGTAGTCATTTATGTAATTCTATATATGTGATTCTTTAATGGGTCGATCGATAAGGATCATTATATAAATTTTTTTCCGCTATTTTAGTAAGGTCGCTTTTTCCTCTAATGGCACGCTTTCTTGCTCAACTAGAATGAAGAAAATTCATGAATTGGATACAACCTGATAGGAGAGAAGATGAGTTGGTATATAGGAATGCATGATTGGTTTGCCTTGCGAGCCATTTCCTTAACTAAAGCCATTTTGATTAAGCCAGTTACTAGTAAAATGATAGGATAATTCTACTTCTAAACTAAGAAAACAAAAGAAATCAAGATAAAACTAAATCAGTTCTTCATCCATATCATAATCATAGAAGTTTACACAGCCCTTTTAAAAGAACTACAACCTGCTACAAACATAGAGAACAGTTTCCTACGATAACTACTTACTATAACTGCTTACAACTGAGCCGAAAGAGCCTTAGTTCTACCTACAATTATGGGCTTAGCCCTATACAATAACCTACTACAGAAAGTATGTTCCATCATAAAATGCCTAACCCTAATCCCAACTTACGATCCACAGAAGCATGTCTTTGAACTATGATTATGTATGGTTCCTCAAAGAGTAGGATGTTGGTAATACAAACCCAGAAAAATAATGAGGTCAGATCGATCTATAGAAAAGGTGTGAACCGAGTGATGCCATCATATTCCTGCAACACCACATGAGTTTGATTGAACCGCCATGGTCCTCCAATCAGCACCTTATTGTGATCTGAACTCGGGTCAAATGCTAGGGGGGACTAATCTGCCTGATTCTCTTTCATGGATCTTGGAACCCCAATCAAGGACCTGAACTCACCGGAAAAACCAACACGGGTCATTGAGCAGAGCGAGCTATTTTACTAGAGATGGGCAAGAAGGTGTGATTAAGTTGCTCAGGCATTGGACAACACCAAACCTTCTGGAAACGTCAATAAACATCGTTGCCAGCAAGTGCCAAAGGGGTCGATGAGGTAACATCATCAATGGATGACATAATGAGTAGATTTGGGAGGGCAATTGAAAACCGGTCATCGTCTTCGTTCTATTAGGCTTTGGTGGCTGAACACAGTTAAGGTAGGCGACATGCTTGCGGTTCTTTTCATTAGGCATTATAATCCACTCTCAACTTTAGACTACCTGTGGGAAGAATCAGTACGTCCCCTCCTTGAAATAAATAGGGGCAAGGGGCAGTAAAAATCTATAGTGTTGGTCTAAAAGGGAAAAGACTCGAGACAATTTAGTGGATCTACAATTAACATTCCTACAAATAAATGTTAAATAAAAAATCCTACAAAAAAAAAAAAACGATAGTCTCACACCACGACTGGCCTTTTCAATCCTGCTAACTGTCTCTGTTTTAATCGACTAATTGTCCTCCTCCTGCATAAAAACAGAAGGAATCCTGCAACAACAATTATAAGCAAATATACTTCCAAACGGGGACCCCAAATGATGCTCATACTATCCCATCTGCGATCAACTTCAGGATCGAAAATAAAATCAACATTTGTGCCTGATTCTTCCAATGAAATAACCGTGGTTTTTGATTTGTAACCTGGGACAATGGCTGTGACTGCACACACCACAACCAGTGAATCACATCAGAAACTTAAGATGGACAACCACAATAGAGTTGTAACCACACAGATTCTAAAGAGTAAAGATACTTGATTAAATAAATGATTGGAGTAGAAATGCATGTTACATCAGCTATAAATTGCATTCGATTACGAGCACAATAATTTCCAAATAAGCTGGTTAACAGGCTATTTAGATTAAGATCCTATTTCCTTTTTGTGTGAAACCTTATCTAACCTACAAGCCATTTATAATGATTCCCCATTCGACAGTTGAAAAGTTAAATACTTCAAGGGCCTCTATAATAATACTTGTTCTATGCAGGGATATTTGACATTGGAAATCACAACAAAGATGGATTTACTTTTTTCCGATTGGAATAAGGGTTAGTGTGCCACCAGCTGTATGACCATTGATATTGTGGTCTATAACATGATGCAAGTTGTGTTTTCTTTGCCTATTAAATTTAATTATCAGTTCTTCCAAATCATTTTAAAGAAGGCATCCACCTCACTATGATACCATTTAATCTACAAATACCTTCGTATCTTCCTCCAGGGGCAAGCAAGCGATGGTAATCCGCAAAGGCTGTACTAGCTTTTACCTATATGTCAAAATATATGAGCGAAAAAATAAAGTGTGGTGTCTGAAAGTTTGATAAACTGAGCAGAAGGCGCAACATAAATATATATATATATATATATATATTTTTGAAATAGAAGGCGCGACATATAGTATAAAGTATTAAATCAAAAGTTAACCAAAAGGTATAACAAGACAATATAGAGCTGTCAGTTGGAAAAAGGAGATAAACATCTTTAAAAAACTTTTATAAAAACCAAGGGGACATTGTAACAAAGTTGTCTAAATTCCTGCCATCTTACATGGCCCCCAAAAACCACTATTAGAGAATGATTTAGTTCATGGAACAAACAGATTACACCATCTCCACATTAAATCATTTGAAGCAAACTAAAGGAGTTTTTGGAAGACCAAAATAGATCCAAAACTTAATAGAAAAACCCCAAAGTTTTATTATTGATATAATAGGGATAAACAAATTTGAACCTTATCCAAGTTTTAAGTTCAAACCAAGTAAAAGACCAATCAGAAGAGCACAGTTTCATCAACTATTAAGTCCGATTGCAAACCATCAATGTTCGAGTGAAAGAAGTGGGATCAAAATGAGCATTTATGTTAATATTTCATTTACAAATTTGATAACATAGATACGGCTTAGAAAGATAAAAATATCTGCTTAATTTATTATCATTATGACAACACTCCTCCCTGGTTTATTCTGCATTTATTATAAATAGGACCATTAGAATTTTGGAAGATTGACTTTTATGAATTCATGGTGCTGATAAATAAGCATGATCACTCTAGCTTAGAATGATATTGAAGGATACGGCATGTTTGTGTACCTACAATTAGCTTAAGTTACTTTAAGGAACAAGTTATTTAGATTTTCATAGTCCAACTATTGAAATAACATGGCATATGTATTCAAACCAGATTTACTAAGTATAAAAAAATTAATATTACAACCATTTTTAAGGCTGCCATGCATGGGTCTTTAACATCCAATTTAACTTTTAAACTTCAGTTCAATCTCAATTCTCAAACTGTAGCTATATGAGAGTGGAAAAGATGAAAACATAAGAATTTGAAGAACAGCATGAGTTAGTGAGCAAACCGTGTAATCTATTCCATTGATTGCAATAGAGCCTGGCAATGGCCTCCCACCATCTGAGGTCAAGATCCTTCCATGTACTCCTGTCTGAAGAGTACAAGTTAAATGTAGATAACCAATATCACACCATTAAATATTCAATTTTAGCAACATTAGAAATGGCTTAGCTTATGTCCTAATGCTCCACAGAGTACAATATAAAACAATAATTAAAAGAGAAACAGCCAATAGACTTCTGATTAGTCTTCAGGGTTACCGTGTGATGCAGTGTCATTAAAATGAGATGGCCAACATAAAAGGAAAAATATTTAATTCCTATTGTATGGATATGAAACATTCTGATTTTCAATCACACGTACCTGTACTACAGTAGCAACGAGATCAAGCATGCTCTTTTTGTTGTATTCCCAAAGAGTAAGAAGCTGCAGATATACATATTAAAGAATCACATGAAACAGTTATATGGTAGTGAGTAAACTGAAAGGAATAACTGAGGTGGAAGGTAAAAGTTGATTGTGCCTATATATAAATCACTCATAGCATCCCTCAAACATACGACAAAGAGTCAAAACTAAACGACACTACTACTCAAATGTGAGAATTTTTGATAAATAACCATAAATAAGCCTTCAAATTGGCTTCTAACATTGTTTTTCTAAATAGTTGAAAAATGACCATATGAAAGAGTCAAAAGTCTTAATTGTCCCTATCAAAATTTTGTGTGCCAAAACTATCTATCTAAATTTCATGACTACTCAGCTCCTCTTTTCCATTCACATACTCATCATCCAAGGTATTGTCTGACTCTCAAAAGCTTACTCCTCCGGAAACGACTTTGTTAGCGGGACCATTCCAAACTCTTGTTACAGAGTTTGGTGTTGTATCAAATTAGGTCGGCTTCGTTTAGATGACAATTGCAGAACTAATAGTTTGGTTTTCCATTGCAAACAAGATTCCAAAAATACAACTTGCCATAAATACATCAAAATTGAGTCCTTGACCATATATGAGTTCTCAACAAAATTGCACACAAACATAACATACTTCTGCCAAACTCCAAAGCTTTTGGTCAAAATATTCTTGAGCCACTTCAGTACTAACTTATTCTTTATTTTACTAGAATGGAGAAAGATTAGGCCAATAGAAAAATGTAGAGGAGTTAGAATTAGGGTTGAACTGAAAAAGAGGATTATTACTGAATTATGTTCGTTTGATAGTTTCTCTCCATCAAATTGTTCAATTGAACTGAACTGATTTGAAGCCGTAAACCGTACTACCTTTTAACTTCAAACAAAATTCTATCCACCAATTGTATGGTTGAGAGTCTAGTACTGTATTGGATGGGAAAAGAGGAGCTGCGTAGTCATGAGGATCGACAGATAAGAATATGATTTTGGCTTTGATAGGGGTAATTAAGACTCTTGATCCCTTCACATGGTCATTTTTCAACTATCTGAATATTTGATACAATAAGCTTAAAAATCAATGTAAAGGTCTAAAATAGGTCATTTATCTGAATCTGTCCTCAAATGTAGGTCAAGAACTACACGAACCACTGAAACATGCACCAAACTACAGCAACAAGGAATCAAGACTTAATGAAAGAGAGAGAAATCAAAAAACCATGTTAGGTTACAAATTTACCTGATCTTAAACCAACAGAGAAATGGTAAAAGATGGGTTTCAAGTTTCAAGTTCACACAGATACACTCCAGTTTCTGTTACTCATAGAGGACTACAATTTGAAGGAATGAGCTATCTGACTATAGTTTGAAATAAAGTAAAAGAAACACCTTCAATTTCACATTCACGTGATCTGACTATAGTTTGAAGGAACAAGCTATCTGGCTAAAGTTCTACTTATAGATTTCCATTTACTTGTCAAGTATCAAGACAAAGGTAAATTTAACAAGGAATTAGGAGTTCACACGCATCATCAAAACTTGGCTAAAGAAGACAACTCTATGATTATTGTAGCAAATATAGCAAGTCTCAAAACAAGCTAAACAACTAATGCCTAACCTCATTTGCAGGAGGCCATTTGTTGTCACTAATCTCCAATGTCAATTCAAGACAGCCGCCATATATGTAGTTCCAGTCTTGCATGCCTCCATATAAAGGATACCTGCAGCAGGTGTCTTAAGAGAAAATGATGAATATCAAACACAAAGAAATACCTATAGGTAGTTGGTAGTTCACAACTGAAGAAAGCAGATTAACATTTTCAATTGATATGCATTTCTTCATTTTGTAAACTCCATAAACATTACTTGACCTACCAGGAAGCTCCATTTGTAATTCCACCTTCAAATTCCTTGCTCAAGGACATGTTATAGTGAGAACGACTATACACACTAGCCAAGAACCGGAATGTTTTGTCATCAGGACATCCAAAGTACATTCTCCTGCAAGTTAAATTTGATCAAATGAGAAAAGCAAGTGCAAAATGTAACTTCACCAGGCAAATTCTGGGATGATTTGATAAAGCAAATAACTCAACTATTTTTGGGTTCCTTTGATAATTTTTAGAGCACAATAAATGTAAGTTATCATCATCATGATCGTGACACTCTACGGCCTAATGTTCAATCACGGAATGTATATAGTACATAAGAAAAATGAAGAAGCCAAGGACATCATTGTGTTGAATTCCGTATGTCATGGAAAGTTAAACTATGATAAAAAATCAATACCATTTTAAAAAAGCAAAAACTGAAGTAAAATGAAGCCAGAATAAAACTTCCAATACAATGGAACACCTGGAACCCGTATTATGTGGAAAATCAAGATTTAGAACTAACAAGTAGCCAATAAGAAGATGTTACAGAACAAATGCAATAAATTTTTGTGAGCATCACCTTTTTAACTTTTGCTACCAAATCTTACAACAGAGGTAAATTTGGCAGGTTATTTTTCCATCGAGTGGACACCATTTCAAGCTTTTAAGTTTTAACCAACAAAAGGACAAAAAAGAACTGGAAATAGAGAACAGGGAATCAAAAAATAAGACAGCAATGTTGAGTTTCAAGAAGCATGGTACAATGGAGAACTGTCCGGGTCTTCAGGGATGTAAAATTTCTACCTTTTATCCTGAGTGCCATCCCATGGATAATTTGCAACAACTGCACCCTGTGAATAAGTAAAGGATTAGGGACTGATTCCTCCATATATTAATCAAAGAATTCATCATCCATGTTGTTGTGAAACAAATATATTTTGGAATGGGCAGCACGAACATTATCAATGTATTTGTCAGATCAAATAAAATTGGAATAGAAAGCCCTTGCTTGAAAGAAAAAAAAAAAATGCAGATGAAGGGTAAAGAGCATTGCCATGATGGAATCTTACAGTAATATTCAGAAACCCTTTTTTGTTTAAGACAAATTAGACTCTCAGCTTGCACCAATGCAGTAACTTTTACTTCTGGAATTGACAATATCAATGCCAATGTCTTACCTAATCTTGGAATAGACAAGTAAAGAAGGCAAAACCTGATATACTTAAATCTTCTCCATAACTTTCACTAAACAAAAATAAGAAATTAATTTTCCATCATGAAAGTCTCCAGAGTTCACATCGTCAATTGGCTGTATCTTATAACGTCTATGCAAATGTCCTTCCTTATCTCCTAAGAGAGAACTCAGAGAAGTGCAGAAAGCATTCCTAATCTCCTTGAGTATTCTCCAAAAGCTTGACTGCAAATTATTTTTCCATCGTGCAGGTGCAGGTCTCCATTATGGCAACAATTCTACTTCTAATTGATTATTATCTCAAGCTATTGTTAGTAAGGCGGTAGCTGCTTCAACAACCTAGTAATGATATGGATACAAGTGATGCTGATGAATATGCAAAAGTAAGAATTGCAGCATAAAATACAATAAAGTTATTACCCCATGCAAGCTGGCAGATGCAGTGAAATGTATCTTTCTCAACCACTTCATTATTGCTCTTGTTTCAGGTTGCCGCACATCCACATCATCATTCATATTAAAGAACTGATTTTCACGACATTATCTCTTATCATTAAAAACAACCAATAAACTTCAGTAATGAAAGTTAAGAAAAAAAATATTAATTAATCCTAGAAAGATACTTTGGACGTCCCACTATATTGCATTTTGCTCACCAGATTGAAATCCTTTTCAGCTAAATCAAGTGAATTTACAACAGAAATTATTTTTATTTCGACAGAGGGTACTCATGAAATTCATATATTGTTTCTTAGGCTTTAAGCTTTTGATCTTAGGCGCTTTTAGCATGTGGTTGATTTAATAGAATTTTTATATTGTTATTATGAATTTGAACTTTAACTGTTAATGATTTTGGACAGGATCTATAAGTTTTTCATTGAGGAGCCTACCCATAACTGTTAAATATAGATTGTGCCACCCAAAAAGATACCTGATCCGGAAAATCTCGATTTAAGTCTATATTATTTGCATTACCACGCCTCCGAAGTGAAAACCCATCAGGATTCATAGATGGTAGTATATGAAGATGCACATTGTCCACAATCAATGCCGCCTGTGGTTCAAATAGACATGTGAAAATAGGTTAATGAATATCAAGTTATCAACACTACAACTATACACAGAGAATGCTGTATTGGCATGTATTGGAAGAATAAAGTCAACTTTTAACTTCAAAAACTTACAGAAAAAGGAACCAGAAAGGGGGAATAGGGAATTGCATTACCCAAAAAAAAATATATATTAATAACAACAAATCTCCTACAGGGAAAGTAAAAAATACCATAGGATCTGTCAAATAGTTGTCACATATCCAATTAGCAAGATGCATTAGCAGCTCACGACCTACGGGTTCATCTCCATGCATGTTGCCAATGTACTGCAACACCAAGAAAGTCAGCAAAACAAACACTCAAACTAGCATTCTGACTTCCCCAGATGTGTCACAAGTAATTAACATTCAGGGGAATGAATGAGGAATCAAAGGTAGGTTGTCAAGAATATACATCAATAATAAAGATACAGCAATATCAATGCAAGCAAATATTCAAAACCAAAAATTTGTAGAGGTGAAATTCAAATTTTCCACTTTCACTAACATCCTTTTACTCAACCATCTGCACATATATTCTGTGGTGCAAAAAAAAAAAAATATTGGATACTAGCTTAGTTCCAGCTTTAAGAAGTGCACATCACAAATTGTTTGAAGAAGCTGATGCCCAGAGCAAAGCCAAATATTGGACAGTCCCACAGTGCAAGGTTGGTGATCAAATTATTTACCCTTGGCTCCTCCTATTGTGTTCCATCTGTGCCATCCAAAGGATTGCCAGTACAGCATATCTTCCCAGCACCATCCCTCTCTTCCTTCCTCCAGAAAACTTATACCTCTCACACAATAAGGCAATACAAGAAACTGGAACCAATCACCACCTTAGACTCCCTAAATGATCTGTCATCATGTCCTTGCAACTGAGCAAGGAAGCAAAATGATCTGAAGCATTTTCCAACATCAATGAATAATAACTCTTCTCTAGGCTATTGAAGGAAATACGATTTCTACTTTCTTTTTCTTTCTTTGGAGGTGATGTGTTCGGGAGGTGGGTGAGAGAGAGAGAGAGAGAGAGAGAGAGAGAGAGAGCAAAAATTAATGATTTTGTAAGAAAAAAAATTTAGAAGACAAGCTAGGAATGTAACCTAGTAATCAGGTTCCACCTTCACAAAAAAACCTAGTAATCAGGACAAGCAGTCCATCAAACACAAAGCAACTGCAAAGCACCAGTGCAGTATCCTTCATTCAAAAAGGAAGCCCAAAGAGAACCACCTAAGAAAAGCTATGCTAATTATGAATGCTTTTGAAGCAACTGCAAAGCACCAGTGCAGTATCCCCCCACCTAAGAAAAGCTATGCTAATTACAAATGTTTTTGAAGTGTTAACAAGGACGCCCAAAGAGAAGCAAGCAGTCTAGCTCTATCTGACTCTGTTCCAAATATTGCCAAATCCTCTTAATCTTTGAAGATGCTCATGTTCCGTTCAGCCAAACCCACCACAAAGGAAACGAACTTATACCAAAAGCAGCTACGATATAATCTTCATAAAATTATATTTAAGAAAAAGACAATTGTGTGTAAGCTTCTGTAAACAACATATCATTCACCTTAAATGCAGGTTCAGGCTCTTCCTCCCCAGGCTTATCAGATATTTCAATTACCCACTACAAGCAAAAGAAAAAGCATCACTTGGTATGATGTGATAGGATACCCTGAAAAAATAGCGCAAAAAGAAAACAACAACAGGAAATAAACTTGGGCCAAATGATTACCAGAGGAACACCATTCACACTCTCCCCAATACTGATCATCCATTCCAGAAATCCCTCAACGAGAGAATGAAAAGAAAAGTCAGCATAATCATCATGAAAAACCTAATACAAACACTAAACACAGTCCAACTAACAGTAAACTTCAATCTAGTACCTATTTTAAAAAACCAATAAAAAAACATCACAAGTACAAATAATCACCTGTAAACCCTAGAAATGTTGCTGCACCGTCGGCCAAAGTCCTTAATAGCCATTTCCAGGTCAGAATTAGTCATGTACCCTTGAGCATCAACACTGCAGAACATAGTTTTCATTTCAGTTAAACACAATCCATAGTTCATCCGAAACCATAACAATCCAACTTTACTAATTAAGACCTTGTCTGAGATCCATCCTCCCCAAACAAATGCCTGCCGGAACCGGTTTGAGTACCATATACATAGCCTGTAGACAATAAAGCTCACTATTAGCTAAATACAGTGCACCAATAATAGCAATAGCAGACGCCTTTGCAGCCTCGATTTTTTTATATCTTTTTAGCTCTAAACCTGAACTTCACCGAAATGCAAGTGAAAGTAAACATAATAATCCGACCAACAACACGCACGTTACTTGTTCCGATTGTAATGCAAGTCACTTCAGATTTCAATTACGGCAGTTAAGAATGTAACAGAAAACAAAGGAATGCATAATAAGAACAGAGAGAGAGAGAGAAGACCTGTGGGGTTAGAGCTGGGACTGCCGCCTTGAGCAATAGCGGGAAGAACGGAAGAGGAGAAGCAAAGGGAAATGAAGAGGACGGAAACCAGAAGCTTCATTCTGACGACGACGAAGCTTCAACATCAGTCAGCAAGGCATTCAAGTAGTTGTTGATGATGAAAGAAGATCTGGAATTCTTGAATGGCACGTTGATTTGTTTCTTCGATTTCAATGTTACGCAAAGTGATCCAGGACCAAAAACTAACGGAGGTAAAAGTCAGACCACCAGAAGGTCCGGCCCATTTACAGCATTTCCTTAACACTTGGGAATTCTTGATTTTTTTGGATAATTACATGAATTATAACCTGGGGAATTTGATGTTACACCTAAAATTATAGACCCATTATAAATTACACCCACATGTTATACTCTTTTGAAATACACCCAACTTATTAATTAGATTGATTTAGTAAAAATATTAATATTGTTTATCTAAACAATAGAACTTGTTGTTGAAGGAAACTGCTGAAATGCCACCAACTGAACCATTGCAATTAACAAGCTGTTTGGCCGACTCATTAAACATAATTACCCCGCAGCTGAAAACCCGGTTCCACAGACTACGCTCAAACCCTAAACCCTAGTCTAAACCCTAAACCCTAAACCCAGTTCCACAAACCCTAAACCCTAGTCTAAACCCTAATCCCTAATTCCTAAACCCTAGTCTAAACCCTAATCCCTAATTCCTAAACCCTAGTCTAAACCCTAATCCCTAAACCCTAAACCCTAATCCCTAAACCCTAGTCTAAACCCTAATCCCTAAACCCTAAACCCTAGTCTAAACCCTAACCCTATTTAAAATAGAAGAAAGTCAAGAGCCACATTTAGGGAATGTCTTCTCATTCAATCAGAAGGGAAAAATTTTCTCAAGAAAAAACAAAAAAAAACGGAAGGGCAAAAGAGTCAAGGAAAAGAGGGATACAAATTCCAAAAATAAAAATGAAACATATAAGACAGGTTCAATAATAGGGTTGCGTGTAAATTAAAATGGAATATGAGCATGAGTTTATTTTAAAAAGGGTTTGGTTTTTTGGGTTTTTGTCTAATTTTCTCTTATAACATTGGGCTAGTTTGTAATGGCAAGTCTTTGATCATAATTCTCTTGATTAGTAACTAATTAGGTGAATGTTATTGTTAGTTTCTTAAACATAATGTTTATAACCCAAAAATCAAAAGCAAAAACACAAAAACCTATGAAAGCAACACATGCTTGGGAGATGGGTTGAACCTAGGACCTTCACTTTGTTGATCCAACTTCATTCCATTATGCTTTACCAAAAAATTCACATTTGACCCACTAACATTTATATAGCTGATTGCGGCACGGGAGCTGGTCAACTTGGCTCCCCCGCTACCTAACGCACGGGGTAGCATGTAGATATCGCCAGCGAGTCAGTGACCGGGGCTCATTAATTTTCTGATTGAAAATTGACCTGATGTTACATCGGTAAAGTATATGTCATATTGACATATAAATCTATGTATGGTCAATCACACCATTGTTAACTTTTTCCATAACTTGGCTTACACATACGTTTCATTACATGCAATATATATATTGCTCTCAAAATATCCGATTGCTTTATTGTTAACTTATACTCTCGTTGGTTTCAAAATTAATTGTTTTATTGCATCTCATGTATTTCCCTATTTTTCATTTCGAGATATTGGAACAGGGACTATAATAACAAAATAAAAAATAAATAATAAAAGAGGATGATTCTGAAGGAGCAGAAGAAGAAAGAATGTTCGAGAAACATAAACAACTAATATAACTAATTAACAACTAATATATGAATGAAAAAATCAAGTCAGCCAAAGTGCTCAAGTGCGTCATACACGTAGTTATCTTCAACCGTCCAAACCCCATTTTTCAATTCTATTTTGCAAACGACACTTCTCTTTGGCTTAGAGAGAGAGAGATGTCATCGGCCGACCAGTAAATGTCAAACCGTAGCTGGGGACACGCGTACGGTGCTGAGCCCTCCTCATAGTATAGCCAGCCATCAATAATCACGCAGTGTTTGTTTTAATGCCTCGTTTGTTTTACTTACACACCAAAACCATCACCCATTGGTGTTCCGAAACAACGACCACCGATTTTCTTACTTTTATATAATTGTTAGTGCTTAGACGACATGTACATTCTTTCGTTATGGAGCTTCTTTTTGTCCTTGTATTTCGTTCTCGATTGTTCTTCAGGGAGGTCAATTCATGCATCTTCCATTAATTACAAAAATAAAATAAAATTAAAAATCTTGATTATGCCTTTCTCTTTGATTTAATTTGTTTTCTGCTGCAATTTCTTTGTTGGCCCTCGATTGTGCCTCATTTTCTTAATAAATACGGAATTCAGTAAACTTGTCTAACCGTTTGTTCCAAAAAAAAATATTCCAAGATTGTATGTTGATCATTTCAAGCTGGTGTAAACAGTTACGTACCTATATGAGAAATTTTTCAGCGCTACGAACGAGGTTCTACATTCCAATCAAATATTGACACTTGAATTTTACTAGGGAAAAATTATATAAGCTATTTTGTCAAGATAATTTTAGGCTTGTTGTTTTTTCAACTCTAAACCCTACACTCTAAACCCTAGACCCTAAACCCTAAACCCTACACTCTAAACCCTAGACCCTAAACCCTACACTCTAAACCCTAGACCCTAAACCCTAGTCCAAACTCAACAAAGACTCATGAAGGTCTTTTCATAAAAAATAGAAAACTTTAGTTTATATTTTAGCTGTAATAAATCCACGTGTCAATATTTGATTAGAATATAGGACTATATCATACTGTCACGTGGTACTCCTATAGCATCTAAAAACTTCTCGTAGCTATATAACACATATATATAAATGATCTTGTTTTGTTTTTTTTAAGAATAAGTCAGTGAGTCATCATAAAATAATAAAGTATTAATTTTCTGTGATATTTAGATGTTTTTAATATTATATATTATAAGTCGATACGTGTATATAGTCGATGCGCGCGTATACGATTCTTATGGTTTGGGGTATTGTTGGTAGAAAACTAGAGAATTGATCGTATTCGTAATAACAAGAAGCATAGCTTGCACCGAATATTCAATATTGATTGATTACAAGGCATACACATGAAAAAAATTCATTAATTTTTGGGTAAATACAGGACATAGAGGAGAAAATGGTCACCGAAATAGGAAGAATAGGGTCAACGAAGACGTCTTACAAGTGACCAATAGAAACCGGCCACGTATGGGAGCAACCACATGACATGTGATGCATGTCCATAACTACTCTGATGCGGGTCCCACATGGGGTGAGGATCACGAGCCTGAGTTGGAGTGTGGAAGAAAGAAGAAGATCGGGAAGGAAGGAAGGAGATATATTCCTGGCACAGTAGGGAGCCACGTTGCTTTTGCGAAGGTTTGACTCGTGTAATCTAGAGCCCCTCGCTGATTGGCTTCCGCGGGGAACAAAAATATCTATTTTTTTTTGGTTAAGGGAACAAAAATATCTAGATCGATGCTCAGCCAAGTTTTCAAAGATATTTCTGTCATTGACCGTTAAACCCCTGACCGATCCATCCTTCCCAGCCACTGAACCCGGATCCTCTCCTCATGAGCTCATGATCCTCATATTTCCTGATGAGTAGATCTTAGCCTTTTATTTTGAACCAATGGCTGAGATCTTTCTAGTTAATTTTAACCCCTTATTACAACTTACTCACTTACTCTCCTTCTTCTCCTCAAAATATCGGGCTGCTTGGGCTGCTCTCTCTCTGTCGTCGTCGCCCCGCACCCGCCCTCTCTCTCTCTCTCTCTCTCTCTCTCTCTCCACGACGTCCTCCACCATATCCCAAGCTCTCAATTTTTCAATATTGGAGTTTCAGGTTCGATCTCCAGCTACCTGGGTTTATGCGTTTCTTATCTAATTTGATTGTATTGGCTGCTGGCTTGTGTTTATTCCCTTTAAATTATGGTTTTGAGATTGAATCTCACTTTTGTGTATGTTCTTGTGATTGTTGAATATAGGTCTTAAGAATGGAAAAGTCTGTGGGAGAAATCAACAATAGTTTGGAGAGATCAAAAGAAGATTTGAAACCTAAATATTACATGGAGTTTGATTCTGAAATTGCCGCATTCAACTTGTATAACGCATATGCTCGCAGTGAAGGCTTTAGCATTAGAAGAGACGGTCATGGCAAGGATAAAAAAGGTGTACTCACTTCAAGGACTTTTGTATGTTGTAAGGAAGGTTTTCAGAAAGAAGATAAGAGAGACGATTTGACAAAAAATCCAAGAGCACAGACAAGGACCGGATGTGGAGCGATTATGGGGATTAAGTTGGTTAGGCATACATGAAAGTATTGTGTTTACTGTTTCTCTGAAGAGCATAATCATCCTCTTGTCAAACAAGACTGTGTGCAATGGTTGCCATCCCATCGAAATGTAACATCTGCAGATAGTGCTTTTATTGACTTGACTACAAATTCAGGAGTACCGCAAAAGTCTGCATTTGAATTAATGGGTCAGCAAGATGGTGGAAGAGAGTCATTGGGTTTTACAAGGCAAGACCAAAAGAACTATCTTCGAACTGTACGACAAAGAAAAATGAAATTTGGAGAAGCTGGTTATCTGATGAAATATTTTTCAAAGCAGATGTTAGAAAATCCATCGTTCTTTTTTGAGATGCAGTTGGACAATGAGGACCAAATCACTAACATTTTTTTGGGCCGATGCTAAAATGATAATGGATTATGGTATATTTGGAGATGTGGCAAGTTTTGATACAACTTACAAACTTAATGAAGCAAATCGACCATTTGCGGCCTTTGTTGGATTAAATCACCATAGAAAGACAGTTGTATTTGGAGCTGCTCTAATGTACGACGAGACTGCTGCATCCTTTATATGGTTGTTTGAAACCTTTTTTAAGGCAATGTGTGGGAAGCCTCCACAAATATTTTTTACTGATCAAGATGCAGCGATAGCCTAGGCTGTTTTACATGTGATGCCTGATACTTACCATCGACTTTGTATATGACATTTGATGCAAAATGCTGCAAAGAAAGTAGGCTTCTTATTTAGAAACTCTAATGGTGATGAGAAGGAAGGTAATGTGTTCAACAAATTTCTTTATCAGATTGAGGAAGAAAATGAGTTCTTGAGTGCTTGAGAGTCTATGCTTGATGAGTACAATGCACATGATGATACTTGGTTGGCTGCAACATTTGCAATAAGAAAAAAATGGGTACATGCATATGTGAAGTGGACATGGTCAGCAGGAATGCACAGTACACAATTGAGTGAAAGCTTCAATGCTAGTTTGAAGGGTTATTTGAAAACAGACCTCCAGCTGCCTGAGTTTTTTACTCACTTTGAAAGAATGGTATATGATAAGCGGTATAAGGAATTGGAAGCCGAGTATGATCTGATGTTCTGAATTGTTCACTGCAAAATGGAGGTAAGCATCTTGATACATGCTAGAGAAGTTTATACCAAAGCAATCTATAAAATATTTCAAGCTCAAATTGAAGACTCTTTAAAGTATTCTATAATGAAGTGTGTGTCCAATGGTGAAAAGTTTATCTTCACTGTTGTTAGAGATGGATTCACTAAAGAGCGGCTAGTGATAAGAGAATGTGAGTTTAATGTTTCTTGCAGCTGTAGAATGCTTGAGATGGAAGGTGTCTTGTGTAGGCATTGTATCAAAGTCATGATAGAAGGCAGATAAACTACACTAATTAAAAAGATACATGGGCAATATATCTTAGAGAGGTGGACCAAAAATGCAAGAGTTGATAATGTTCTTGAAGACATGCATGGGCACTAGATTGTAGAGAATCCAAGACTGAAACAAACTTCTCGATATAGAAGTTTATGTTCTAAATTTGTTCGAGTAGCATCAAGAGCATCTGAGAGTAAGAAGGCATATGAGCTTGCATGTATGGAAGCTGATAAGTTAGCAAAGAGTGTTGAAGATGTGTTACGTCTAGAAATAAACGGTGATAAAGATGTGGAAGATCAAGACCAGAGTATATTGGCTGATTGGTCTAATGCAAAGGGATTCAAAAAGAGAGAATCTACCCATCGTGGAAAACACAGAGCTAAAGGCGACTTTGAAGCTGCATTAAGCAAAAGCAAAAAGAAGCCTGCACAGGTGAGGATATTATTATGTATATTTGGGTTTGGTTGAAGTTATTATGGCAGTTTTTTTTGAATATAAGTACTCTAATAATTGATACAATGATAGGGTGCTACAGTACCGAAACATAGTGCAGCAAATGACCAATCTCATGTACCTTCTTCGCAGATATCTCATGTATAATAGGTTTAATGAAAAGTTTGTATATGTTTTTGTAACTTGGGATATTATTGATTAACTTGTAACAATTTGTATAATAGATATAATAGGCATCTCAGATATATTGGTTATTGATATTATTGATAGGTCATTGGGATTTCAAACGATGCTGCTAACATAGAGTTATGTAGTCAATCTTCATTACCTCTTTCACAATTATCTCAGGTATAATGTTTATTTACTCTTTGCTCTTTGTATAAAAAGAGTATGAAAAAATTGTATTATGCAAAGGGATTCATTACTATCACTTACAGGTACCCATCCAATCTCCTATGATGGTTGACAATTCTCTGTCATCCTTATAACGTGAGTGTATCACTTACAGGTATTGTATTTTTTTTCATCGAATGCTTGGTGTTGCTTTTGTTCATATTTTACAGAAGCCTGTAACCTGCTTGTTTTACCTAATTTGGTCTATGATATCTTACACTAAGATCCTTTTTAGGTTTAAGAAAATCTACTTTTGGTTGTTAAATAAATATCTCTTCTGCAATACGTTTTTGCTACGCCATTTAAAATTTTCGACGATCATCTAAAATTGGTAACCCAGATAGAACTGAAAGTTTGTTTTTCTGCTGTTGTTTTTATCTTCAAGAAGTTACCGCCCTGCCAGTGTTCCCTCTGCCGTCGTTAGGCTACAACTGACCAATAAATCACCACCATTCTAACCCTCTCACTCTCCTCTACCTTGTCCGACTCTCGAAACCTAGATGCATAAATTCTAGACTCAGATCGAAGGAGGAAGCTCGAAGGCATTTTCTGCGATTCTGGCAAGATAACTACGTTCTTCGGCGATGCCACAGCTTGCAAGTGGTAATCTTGGAACCTCTCAATCTCCTCTGCCTTTTAAAACCCCTAATTTACAATTTTAATTCGATTCTAATCAATCCCCAATTCTTCTTTTTCGTTTTTCCTTCTTCGACGACTTGATCCATCAGAGAAGAAGACTTGGAGCTTGAAGAGGCCAGGCACGCAACGTTTTGTCGAGATGGAGCCTTGACCAACTCAGAGCAGGGCTCAGATTGTGACTTGGAGATGATTAGAGGCAGAAACAAGAGGTGTTGTGTTTGGGTCATAAGTCTACCTAATCTCCAGCCTATAATTCTTATAGGCAAAGACAAACATTTGATCTGTATGACCTATCATTTTAGTTTAAGTGTGCACTGTATACTGACTTGTTTATGCTAATTTATGTGTTTCAATGTGTTTCAATCTACTTGGATCATTCTCTTATGGTCATGGCTCTAGGTGGGAACAAAGCAGATATGCCAAGGAAAGTGCAGTAGAGGTAAATATCTTTCTGTTTCTTTATCCTTCTTATTGGTTGAGTATGTGGTATGTGTTTCAACCTGATATATTTTATAGTTCCTAATCAGATATTTGGTCTTTCGTTAAGCAGTGTAGATTTGGAAATTTTATGGAATGAGCGTATGGCTAAAAAAATATTGTTTTTAGCTTAATCATCCTAATTATAATTAGCACTGCTTGCATTTCTAAATACGATGAAAGTTCTTATTTGCAACATATTTGTGAAACAAAATTTCTTATGAGCCTGCATCTAAATTGAACATTGGATTGATAGTTTTAGTTGTGATTTTGAGTACGGTGGGTGGAGGGTTCTTGACTCATGTTTTTTCATTTGTGTTTGGAGGATCTACCTCAAAATTACTTGAAGTATAGGAGTATAATTTTTGAAGGTTCGTGTTTCAGTTGGGCATCCAATTCGACATACATAGTTCAAAGTTGTAGACTCTAAAAGAAGTTTTCTCACTTGGTCAAGTGGCATTGTAAAAGTCAAGGTTCTAAAAGGTATCGTTTTTTAAATACGGTGGGTGGAGAGTTATTGACCTCATGTTGTTTCATTTATGTTTGCCTAGATTATGTAGTTCTTTTTGTTGTGTTACCATGCTGGACTGCATATGAGGCAGTTGAACATGATGATGGTGCTTTTTATTAATCTTTTATGGCCTAGCTAGGTTTGTGTACGGTTTATATGGTGGATTGAAAGTCTATGTTATCAATTTGGATGTTGAATGCTTATCTTAGTTATGGATGCTTATTTTATTTATGGATGATGTTTTTAAACCTAAATTATCAGAACGTTTAAATATAACAATTGTGTAGTTTCAAACAAGCCATGACTACCAATATGTGTGATTTCAGCTACAGAGGATGGATACAAACATAACAATATCTATTGTCTTTACTAAGTTAAGATACCAGAAATGTATGGCCATAAAGCAACAACCGGCAACACAAACATAACAATATCTATTGTCTTTACTAAGTTAAGATACCAGAAATGTGAGGCCATAAAGAACAACCAGTAACGTAAGTGGAGAGTTTAAATCAAAAGAAGACATCACATATATGTAGCTCAAGCTCATTCATACGACAGACAAATGTCGCCTGAAAATGTCGAAAGCCTAAAAGATATCACGTAGTGAAAGCTTAAAACATATCAGACGATAGATACCTATTGTCTTAAAGAGACCAAATGAAAAAAGAAAAAATATACGTTGCCTGAAGATCATTCACCCAATGCATATGTGTCGTCGTACTACGTCTAGATCATAAACAACATCAATAGTATGTCGTGTGAGTTCATCCAGCAATACATAAATGTAGCGTGAAAAAGTTTAAATTCTAATTCACCAAGTATATGTCGCCTGTAAAATTTTCACATGATGTTTAAATGTCGTCTTTAAACAAATTAACCAATACATATATGTTGTTGTAAGACGTATTTCTCTCTCACTCGCAATTATAAGGCGACACAAAGAGCTGTGTCGCCTCACGGCAAAAAAAAGATATGTTACCATCTAGCATGTTGTTGTTTAAACTATCAGGAGACATATATACCGTGTTGCCTTATCTCAATTCAGGCGACACAAAATGAAAAAAATATTTTGTCTCCTGAGATTCTTATAGGCGACACAACATTTGTGTTGTCGGAGAACCTTATCAACGACATGCTAGAAGACGACACTTACGATTTTTTTATCAGGCGACACAACTGTAGTGTCGCCTGATGCATGAAATGGCATAGTGAAGCAATGAGTGAAGATTTGTGCACTCGATGACGACGGTGGCGGGTCACATGTTTTGCTAGGCAGTCATGAATCAGACTTGTTTCCTCTCTGCGATGGTGAAGAGGGTGGTGGCTGCTAGGGCATCATTTTTGTCTCCTCTAACATTTGGGCTCGTTTGGCCTAGTTTGGATCAACTAAGGTTTTCCTTGGTTGGGCCTTGGTGGATGCAATTGGGCTTGGCCCCCTAATTTAATTTTAGTTTAGTCCAGGTAAATTAGTTTGCATTCGTAGAGTATTTGATAGTTTTTTGCGGATCCTTGTTTACTTGTAAAATCGTGTTTAATCTCTACAAGGTGGGAGTACTTAGGATTTCAAAGCTTATGCTTTAGCTAGTATAAGACTGGCAATTATACAAGACAATGTTTTCTGACGACCCCATTAAGATACGTCGTCTTTGTACTGTTTACTCTGATTTAAATGGAATGACATTTTGATGAAAAAAAAACGGCTAACAAAATGTAATCCGAGTGAATTATCTTTTTGTTAGTGAATGTAATTAGAAATTTAGAGTCGATTAGATATTTGGTTTAGATGCCCACATCCGTTAAGTTGTTTAGGAGCACATGCCCCTCTTGGTCCTACCAGTTTCCTGCCCAACCACATGCACCCAATGTTCCACCTCAAAAATATCCTCCTTTCACCAATATTTTATCCTTCATCTCTTGTTTGTTATATAAAAATAGCAATAATTACACCTTCAAATCCTTCAAATCATGATTATCGTATTCTTATAAGAAAAACAATACCCATTATTAAAATTCATGTGGCTAAAGTAGGGAAAAGTTGCCAACCAAGTGCTTGCTCTCCATCTCCTCGTCACTGGCGTTGACGTACTGATGGATATGTATGTAGATTGATGATGGGTCATGCATGCATGTATGATACATGACGCGCATTACAGGGCAAGTGGCAAAATATCAATGACACGTATACACAGCAATCTAATGTGAGCAAGCCTAAGGCCTCCTAAAGATCTTCTCTCTCTCTCTCTCTCTGTACCAAACTAAGCCAGACCACAGCCTCTTGAAAAATATTCCGGCTCTCTCTCCTCCCACAGATAAAACCAGATTTTACAGTTTCATTTTTTCTCGCTTGTCAAGGAATCACTAAAGCACGAAGGTCTTGCTCTTTCTTCATTTTTCTTCTTCTTCTCAATTTTCTCTTCTTTTTTCGCTTCCGAAATTTGTGTTGTTTTTCTGTGCAAATCTAGCTGGTGCTTTTGATTTTCTCGTTTCTTTGACTCTGGTTTGCTTCTTTTTATGGAAGATTTATCTATATGATGTTTGAAGGCAACCCATAGTTCAAGTTTTTGAAGATAAAATGTTGCAATCGTGTTCACGGGTCACTTTGTTTTCGTTTCCTTTGAAATGGAGAATTGTAATTTCTTCTACATATTTCTGATTTTTCCCTTACATATTTCTGATCTTAGGTTCTGCGGTGCTTTTGCAGAGATCAAACGGCAGTCATTGTTGTGTGATGAACAAGATTTGGGAAGTTGTAGTAGAAGGAAGAGGCAGAGACTTGAAGTCGTGACTAACAGAGGGTTATAAATTGATCCTTTATTCATTGTTTTGTGGGATGTTAAACTACAAACTTTTAATTTTTGATTGGTAGCGGATTGAAGAGAAAGCTTGTGGAATTACTCGTGTTCTGTCCTTGTTTTGGTTGCAAAGTTGTGAATTGGTGTTCCGAGTTTCTATGGCTTGTTCATCAGAAAGATGGACTGATCGACTCCAATTCTCCTCATTGTTTGGGCCTCCCCCTCAAGATGCTCCACGACGAAAGGTAAAGCAATTTTTACTTCTTACTTGCGTGTGTGTGTGTGTGTGTGTCGGTTCATACTTGTACTGATAGTTTATGCTGGCATTAGAGTATTAGTTTTCAAAAGGTTTGCGGAATGAAACTCTTTGGCATGAACGTCTCGTGTGATTGAAACTATGCAACACATAATATGAGTTATTGATCAAGTGGATGCCACAATAGTTGTCGAGATTCTACCTCTACCTCTAATTGTGTGGGTAGCACATAAAGTAGACGATGTCAAATGTACAACCAAACATGCAGATCTTCTAGATAGCTTTTGAGGTAGTTATGATGGGATTGTGTATTCTAGTTTAATAGATAAGTGACTAGAATCTATGACAACAAAGTCAATCTCATATTGAGCAATTAGGGGCAGCAGCTCTGATTTTTTCACTCGTCACCCATTCCTATTCATTTACTACAGCTAAAGAGCCAAAATCTATGAGTTTCCTTTCACTGAAATAATGCCCTTTGTTCATGATTTGATAGCAGGAGGCTCTTAGCCAAACCTACAACGCCGCAACCTGGTTGTTTCTTTAGTCTGTGAAGGCATTGCTTATTTTTGCGGAGTCGACTTAAGAAATTTAATGAAACAGATTCTCATAAATCAACAAATATTGTCTGAATCCAACATTTCTTACTACCTAGACGTTGCTGTCCATGAGTCATGGACGGTGTAACCTTTTAAGAGCCTTAAGAATAGGCTATGAAACTGTAAACATATGAATAGATGTACATTCCTATGTCTCAATATACATTATTATTTCGCTAAAAGTTTATTGTAATCATCAAGGCCTTTTTCTTTTGTCTGGTAGATTGTAGAAATTGGGAGTCTGTTCTTATGCTATCTGCAGTTAAATATAACTAAGTTTACTGTACCAAGCTCGATTTATTTCAGTTTCTAGCCTCGATTGACTTCTTACAGGAACTGATAAACATACTTGCCTTCTCTCTCTCTCTCCCCCCCCCCCCCCCGCTTTGTAGGCTCAAATCACGGCCTATGTGGAGTACTTCGGTCAGTTTACATCAGAACAATTTCCGGAGGATATTTCTGAGGTACGCCCCATGTGTTTTTTATCTGACTCATGAGCTCAGTCTTATCCTGCATAATTGTGAAAAGATTGCCCACATCCTTCTTACTTGAGTAGTTGAGTTTTACGTAAGAGGATCTGTACTTATATAACTTGTCTTCTGGCAGCTGATCCGTAACCGCTACCCTTCCGAGGTGAAGCGTCTCTTTGATGATGTGTTAGGTATATATAATTTAGCCCTGTTCTTTTTATGCAATGATTGATTTTACTTGGTAATTTCATGTCGTGTTTCTGATTATTGTTTATTGACTACTTTATCTACTTGGATGGATTCCAGCTATGTTTGTCCTTCATCATCCTGAGCATGGGCATGCTGTTGTCCTTCCCATTATTTCATGCATCATTGATGGCACTCTGCCCTATGAAAGGACTAGTCCACCATTTGCTTCTTTCATATCATTAGTTTGCCCAAGTAGCGAGGTGATTGATTAACTGGCCATTAAATATGTTTCCTAACCTTTTTGTTTATGCATATATTGAGAATTTCAGATTTTTTATGTTGTATTTCAATTTAACTTTATTTTGACCTTGTAGTGTGTGTTAATTGGTTATTTGTTAAGTGTTAAAAATATCTTCCAAATTTTATTATAATTGTTTTACTTTTATTTGTTTTAGTATATTTATGAAAATTGGGGATAGAGGCCTAAAACAAATATCAAACTAGAACTCCGCCTATATCCTTGTTCCAAGTATTCTGTACTCTTTAGAAGCTCTACTCAAGTCATCCATAAGAACTATGGTGACTTGAGCAGGAGGTTTTGTAAAACACAAAAAAAAGAGTACAGAAGAATCAGTATAGACACTGCCCTTAGTAAGGAAAACTGCAACTATGTTCAGTTCACTGTGGACAGAAAATGTATTGTCCTTTGTGTGTTGTCAAAAATGTCAAGGGATATTTTTTATATTTTAATTATCTTTGAACCTTCACAGAAGGAGTACTCTGAGCAGTGGGCTCTGGCATGTGGGGAGATTTTACGAATCTTAACTCATTACAATCGCCCAATATACAAGGTTGAACAACAGAATAGTGAGACAGAAAGAAGCAGTAGTGGCAGCCATGCTTCAACAAGTGATTCTGTTGATGGTGAATCCAGCCATGTACCATCAGTACAGCAAGAGAGGAAACCTATACGACCTTTGTCTCCCTGGATTACTGATATATTGCTTGCTGCACCTCTGGGTATCAGAAGTGATTATTTCCGCTGGTGAGTGAAGTGGATTGAGATTGTTTATCGTATATTGTAAAACCAGCCCTTGTTAATAAAAGAAAAGAAAAAACAGTTGTTTTGCAGTTTAACTTTCACAGTATTTTATAAGGTAATGTTTGTTTCCATCAGGAACTGATTTAAATAGGTCTTTAACTAACCAGGCATATCACACTTCAATTTTTTAAAATTTTATCTTGTATATTATGTTAGCAATGCCTGTCGGCTCTCTATTAGCAGTCTGTTTGTCAATATTCTATATGCATCCTTGTAATTTAAATTAGAAGGCTTTTGGCTGGGAACCATCAAAATTAATGCTGGTTTGTCCAGGTAAAGCTATTCTTATGAGTTAAACCAGTTCTGTGTGCCTGAAGAAAGGAAATGGGTTACTATGATATAATAGATGTTTGAAGGCTATTATTTTGTAGTAACTGTTCTCATAAAGCACAGGTTTTCATCTTTCTGTTGGTTCCCTTATGCATTCTAATGTAATATCAAATACTATGCATACTTTGACAGGTGCAGTGGAGTTATGGGGAAATATGCAGCGGGAGAACTGAAGCCTCCGTCAACTGGTTAGTTAAACTTCCTTTACGAGTTTAATGAAATCTTGCTTGCTGTATGTACATTTTATTTTTATTTTTTAACAATGCTTCTCTCTGGTACATATTTCAGCCACTGTAATGGATTATATTCAATGCATGGTTCATGAAAATAGTAGAATGCTATTAATCAGAGTCTGTGTACCAAGTTTAAACCACGTGATGTGGTACACGAACGTGGTCTAGCTGGGTTATATATGCAGGCTCTGTGCACTGTAATTTTGTGCCTTTTATTTTCCATAAGTCTTGCATGTTGATCAACTCATTGTTAACTTGTTTAGACTTTTTAACCTTTCATACAAAATTCTTATTCAGTTCACTTCAGTGATGGACTTCCCAACTGTGGTGAAGTAATTATGGTTAACTGATTTGAATTTTTTATGTTTGGTCTTTCGCTTTTTGGTCTGTTTTGGGAAGTGGTTTGATCATCTACTACTTTCACTATATATCTAGTTAGAAAAAAGATCCTTTCTTTCAGAAATGAGAAATAATTTAACTTCATGTTTGAGTTTGATTTTTTTATCGTGATCCTTTGATATTTGTGTTTGTACAAATATTTTGATTGATCGGAACATCTTCTCATGGTTCAGATGGAATACACCTCTAGGGCAAAAACATTTGTGAATAACCTTTGTTCTTTTTCCTCCCCACACTTAGCTTCTTCTCGTGGATCTGGAAAACATCCTCAACTCATGCCATCCACTCCAAGGTGGGCTGTTGCAAATGGTGCTGGAGTTATATTAAGTGTTTGTGATGAAGAAGTTTCTCGTTATGAAACTGCTACATTAACAGCAGTAGCTGTCCCTGCACTTCTACTTCCTCCTCCAACAACAGCTTTAGATGAGCATCTAGTGGCTGGGCTACCAGCTCTCGAGCCATATGCACGTTTATTTCACAGGTAAATCTTGAACCTTCATCTCAGGTCACCAAAAAGTCAACAATGTTCATGTATTTGCTCATAACTATTATTTTCTATTTTTGGTAATAGGTATTATGCTATTGCTACTCCAAGTGCTACCCAACGACTTCTTCTTGGACTTCTAGAAGCACCGCCATCATGGGCACCTGATGCTCTTGATGCAGCTGTACAGCTTGTGGAGCTTCTTCGCGCTGCTGAAGATTATGCATCTGGAATACGGGTAAGCTGGAAGTACTGATTGAACATTGAACTTAATTGAAGCTGAATAACTGTAATCTGATACTATATCAGTGAACATCAAACTTGATTGGTGTCGTACTGTCAGCTTAAGCCTTTGGAGCTATTATTCTAGCATCTTGCACCTTTGCATACTTCGAGAAACTGGTTTATGTACTTTGTAAATTATACAGTTTGAGCGAAAGAGAGAAATCACTGATAAGTATTTTAATGCATATCTTGTTTTGTAGACAATAAACGGAATTAAAGTTGAACTTCTAAAATGATTGTTCTGAATTTGAGCTTTCCATGGTGATGGGACAGCTTATCTGTTTCTCAGATGATCTTTAACTTCTTCCCCTCCGCCCTTATGTGATAGATATACTTAAAGTGGTTCTGGAAGTTGATGAATATAGCACCTTTGTTAAGTGCATTTTCTTCTTTGTCAATGTAGCTTCCACGGAACTGGATGCATTTGCATTTCTTGCGAGCAATTGGGACTGCAATGTCCATGAGAGCTGGTATAGCAGCTGATGCTGCAGCAGCTTTACTTTTCCGGATACTCTCTCAACCTGCATTGCTTTTTCCTCCACTAAGACAAGTTGAGGGAGTTGAAGTTCAACATGAGCCTATGGGTAGCCGTGTCTCAAGCTACAGGAAGCAGGTACGAGTGACCAACTTTCAAGTTTCAGGTTTTAGTTCTTCAGCTAAAAACAATTTTTTTTAGTTTCTTCCCCTTTTTTGTTTAATCAGAACTTTTTCTGCTCTCAATAGAGTAATTATTAATTGAATCTACCTATCTTGAAATTCCTTTAACCAGATAGAAGTTCCTGCGGCTGAAGCAACAATTGAAGCTACTGCCCAAGGGATTGCTTCTATGCTCTGTGCCCATGGCCCTGAGGTTGAATGGAGAATCTGTACTATATGGGAAGCCGCCTATGGTCTAATTCCTTTAAGTTCCTCAGCAGTTGACCTTCCTGAGATCATTGTTGCAACTCCATTGCAGCCTCCAATATTATCCTGGAATCTGTATATACCCCTACTTAAGGTCTTGGAATACCTTCCTCGTGGAAGTCCTTCTGAAGCATGTCTTATGAAGATATTTGTTGCCACAGTTGAAGCGATTCTTCAAAGGACATTTCCACCTGAGTCCTCAAGAGAGCAGAACAGAAAAACAAGATACCTTTTTGGCATAGGGTCTGCCTCAAAAAACCTGGCTGTGGCAGAGCTTCGGACAATGGTTCATTCACTGTTCTTGGAATCATGTGCATCTGTAGAGCTTGCTTCACGTCTATTGTTTGTTGTGTTAACTGTATGCGTTAGTCATGAAGCTCAGTCCAGCGGGAATAAGAAAGCACGGGTTGAAGAAAGCTACGCACTTGAGGAATGTGTTGAGGAATCACGAGAAATGTCTGGAAAACAGGGAGACAGAAAAAAAACCAAAAAACAAGGACCTGTAGCAGCATTTGACTCTTATGTTCTAGCCGCTGTTTGTGCTCTTGCCTGTGAGCTTCAGTTGTTCCCTTTGGTTTCAAGGGGGAGCAACCAATCACACTCAAAAGATGCTAAAAATATTGCAAAGCCTGCAAAACCAATTGGGTCTGCCAATTCTTGCAAACAAATAAATGGATCTTCTAATGAGTTTCAAAGTAGCGTGGACTCAGCAATTTGCCACACACGCAGAATATTGGTCATTTTGGAGGCATTGTTTTTGCTGAAGCCATCTTCTGTTGGCACCTCCTGGAGTTACAGTTCAAATGAGATTGTTGCTGCAGCTATGGTTGCCGCTCATGTATCTGAATTATTTAGATGGTCAAAGGCTTGCATGCATGCACTCTGTGTTTTAATGCGCTGCAAGTGGGATAATGAAATTTCATCCAGAGCATCATCACTGTATAACCTCATTGATATTCACAGCAAGGCTGTTGCATCGATTGTTAACAAGGCTGAACCACTGGAAGCACACTTGATGCAAGTGCCTATTTGGAGGGATTCTTTAGTGTGTTCTGAAGGTAGAAAGCTAAGTCGATGCGAAAAGAGTAAATGCATTAATGTTGGACAGTCATCTGTCTCGCAATATGAGGGTTCAGCATATTCAGAAACTAGAGTCAAATCTGTGACGCCGTCACATTCTAATGGTGGTTCCGGAACATTTGGTAAAGGTCTTGCAAACTTTCCATTAGATGCCTCGGAATTGGCCAACTTCCTTACTATGGACAGGCATATAGGATTTAGTTGCAGCGCACAGGTTCTTCTAAGAACGGTACTGGCAGAGAAACAAGAGCTATGTTTTTCAGTTGTCTCACTGTTGTGGCACAAGTTAATTGCGTCTCCTGAAACCCAACCTACTGCGGAAAGCACTTCTGCTCAACAAGGGTGGCGGCAGGTAATCTCATATTAATTGTCTCTTGCATCATCATCTTTGCTGTTATTAATTATAAATATAGTTGTTATACTTCACCATTTCTTCCTCAGCACTCGCACATGACTGGACTTTGCATGAATTGTTTTTAGTAGCAAACCCCTATCTCCAAATTCATTTAACTGTTACTTATTTGAGGCAAGTAAGTGTGGAATAGACCTTGTGATGCATCTGAAAAAGGAAGAAGCACCTGTATATTTGATATTCGAAGGACGTATTCTGCTACCAGTTTTGAGTTGTTGAATTTTTTCAATCTGGATTCTTATAATTTCTATTCAGGATTAAGATTTTGTACTGATTTGGTTACAAGGCTAAACAATTGTTATATTTCTTTATCTGTTGACAATGACTAACAAATTCTATCATTAGAGGAAATGAGGAATGCATAGCAGCAGCATGCGCTCATATTATTATTATTAAACAACAATTTATATCAGATGTCATAGTGATATAATAGTACATTTCTCCAGACTTATTATTTTCTGTTCCTTATTAGAAGAGAAACAAAAAAAGGTAAAATAATATGCTGTTTGTGACAGTGAAATTTTCGAATACATTCATACAGTATTCTGTCTGAACTTCTGTTTCCAATATTCCAGTAAAGTATGTATAATGTTTGATATGTAGCTCTTTATGTTCAGGTTGTTGATGCATTATGCAACGTTGTATCTGCAACACCAACTAAAGCAGCCACAGCAGTTGTTCTTCAGGTCTAAATCATGTCCCATTTTTACACTGTCATATATACGAGAAATTTCTTATCCTCGTTGGCTACTGACTTGAACATGACCTGATATATCTTGAGGAGGAGATGCCATTTTTTGTTTTATCCTTAATCGAAGCAGTTCTTCTAATTTAATAAGAGACTCTAATTCATTGTTAACTTCTAATCTATATATCCTGTGATTGTGGTAGAGATATTCCAGGGACTGTGTCCAAATCAGTGGCTTTCTTAGTTGTTTCTATCTATTTATAATTACTGCAGTTCCACTGCACATTTGTAGTTAGATTATTGACCTTGAGCTCTTGCAGGCGGAGAGGGAATTGCAGCCTTGGATTGCCAAAGATGATGATCAAGGTCAGAAGATGTGGAGAATCAACCAGAGGATTGTGAAATTGATTGTAGAGTTGATGAGAATTCATGATAGCCCAGAATCATTGGTAATTTTGTCTAGTGCGTCAGATCTACTTCTGCGTGCCACTGATGGGATGCTTGTTGATGGAGAAGCTTGCACTTTACCGCAGCTGGAGGTAACAGTTCACTACGTTAGTGTGCCTTATGGCATAGCCTTATGTCCGTTAAACTAAGATACGATTCTATACTTAATTTAGTATGCCGGCTGACCTACGTCTCATGTCCACTAAACTAGGACATGAATCTTTGCCTACACTTAAAACCATCTAGATTAGGAACACCATGCATCTATACATGAATCTATACTTTTTTTCCTTTCTTGGAAGCTTAGGAACACCATCTAGATTCGATGGGAAGGTGAATTTTACCACCATGCATTACTCCCTTTGGGAGTTTCATTTCTTCTATTTCAAACACATTGGATTGCTCATTTCTCAAGACATCGTAACAAGAAAATTATACGGCTTGAAACTAACTTCTGCTGTATCCCAAGGAAACAGGGCAGCAGGCCAAGCGAGTTTCTTCTTTATTTTTCATAATTTGTGTCATTCAATCCTTCTCATCATTAGCCATGCATCAACCCTTCAGTTATTTACTATAACACTTTATAAGTTGATATTACTGCGCAACGTAGCACCTGATGGGATCATATGTTGGAACTCTTCCACATCTTATCTTCATTTGCTGACAATTCGCCTACGTTTTAAATTGATATCAGTAACTTCAATCCTTGTCCTATCTCATATGAAGTCGTTACGTCTAAGTTTTGATCCTCGTTCACACTATATTATGAAACGTATTCTTTTTCCTTCCCTCTTTGTACATCTTTTCTGTCGAGGACAGAGTGAATATTTATCGATTTTGAAATGTCAATCTTAAAATATTCTGATCCATCTGTATATAAATGTGCAGCTACTGGAAGCAACTGCGAGAGCAGTTAAGCCTGTGCTGGAGTGGGGAGAATCTGGGCTTGCAGTTGCAGATGGCCTTTCAAACCTGTTAAAGGTAAATTGACACGCCTCGTTGATACACTTAATTGGTATGATCGTAGGCTCAATGATAGTATGAGTAACAGCAGAGGTGAAGTGATGTATAAAAAAGCAATCGAAAAAAGAAGAAGTGATGTATAAAAAAATAAAAATATAATGCTTTGTTTTACTTTGTTTATTGCAAAGCCATTATTGATGTCTATCTGCTTCACTTCATGATATGCAGTGTCGTCTGTCAGCTACTATCCGATGCCTTTCTCATCCTAGTGCTCATGTCCGCGCTTTGAGCGTATCAGTTCTTCGTGATATTTTGCAAACCAGTTCAGTTAGACCTAACCCTAATCCAGTGCAAATAAATGGTATCCATGGTCCTTCCTATAAGTATTTTAACCTAGATGTTATTGATTGGCAAGCTGATATTGAAAAGTGCCTGACATGGGAAGCTCACAGCCGACTTGCAACTGGAATGCCTATTAAATTTCTTGATACTGCTGCCAAGGAATTGGGTTGTACTATTTCTGTATAATGTAAACTAGCATCAGGTGGATCATTTTTCATGTGAGATTTACCAATAGACATGCATCTTTTATTGCCTTGAAGGATATGGGTTTCCACTTTCCAGGTATAAGTAAATGGACCTTTTTCTTTATCCTTATGGGTTACAAGGTGCATGCTGTCAAATTATTCTTTTCTGGTGGGACGTGACGGTTTCTCACTTAAGGGGATGACTAGTGTAAAATGAGAGGTGAGACAAGATTTCATTGCTGATGAAACCCTGATGAGGCATTATGTTGTGGTCTTCAATTGTTGTGAAAACCATGTTAGATCTGTATCTTGTTCATATGGGTCCGATCTCAGCCCAGGTTAGTAGTTTATTAAGACATTAATTTGGTTTCTCTGGAGTGTTTCTTAACCCTCCTCAACCTCATGGTTTTCACTTTTCAGTCTGATTCAGTAGACTCCTTGGTAGGTAGTATAGTTTTTCTGTTTCGGTTTGTGGCTTCTCTTTTTGTTCAGTACGTTCTGTTGTAAAAAAGAAAAAGAAAAAAAAAGAGAAGAGATTTGAATCAAAACTAGGTGCTTGTCTTTCAGTTTCAATTACGAGGAGGTGCAATTATAGTATGTTACATATGACAGCAACTCACCGGAAACAGTAAGCGAGCAAACAAATGTCGTAGTAGTGTGACGAAATCACCTAAATCTTTAGGAGAGTTTTGTTTTAAAATGAGTCTCAGGCTCTCAGCTCGGCAGCTCGTAATGAGTCGTGCCAACCGTCGGTAATTGAGCAGTCTTTTTATCACGGAGGGACAAAACAATAAGGTTGAACTAAAGGAGGAGGAGGAGGAGGTTACTGATGAAGTTGTTGATCAAATAAGGAGAGACAATTATTTGCATTGATCCATTATGGTGTCAATCGTGTGATAGTGTGATAAGAGTGTGCATACAAAGATTAGCCGAAAACATACAGAACTGGGGAAGCCCGCTCCATCCTCAAAATGATTTGACAATTGACATCATAAATGGACGCGTGCTGACATGTATGAGCAGCTAATGTTTGTGTGCAGACTGCAGCCTATCACACACCATACCTATTTTAGGCGTCACATTTTTCTTATAGAATCAAAGACAATTTTACATTAATTGATAAATACTCAAAAGAGCACGAGTACAAAATAAAGCTTGAAAAAAAAAACATATCGAAACACATTCAGTGTAATCGAATTTTGAAAAAATTGTGCAAGCCGAAGACCAGAGTGGCCAATAAATATCCGTTCGCTACCACTTATAGACAGAACTAGGCGTTGTAGTAGTACCCATGGTGGTAAATGTCTCGTGGTCCACTCATTTGACATTCCATGTTTCATATAATAACCTGAATCATCCTTAAGTACTATTCCAGACGAGCCAACAGCTCTGCTAATGTTCATGTAAACATAATTTGCATGATGTATAGACCTTCGGGATACCAAATACGAAACCCTAGAAGATTAGAAAGCATCAATTTGGCTCACAAGAGAGGCAAAATCCATATTAAGGTTCCAAGTTGAGCCCACTTCAAAACCTTACCCACCTAGAATTGCATGGGCCTCTCGTTAAAAACTGCTTTAGGCACCTAGTTTTGATTGGGCCTCAAAACTACATTGGACAGGAGAGAAGGGATTTCATAATTGGATTGGGGTTTTGAATAAGACAACCCTTTCATTTTTCATTTTTTTTTTCATATTGAAAAAGTAATAAGAACGAGGGGTGTTAAACTTTTTATCATCCTGGCGTCGAGCTATTTTTCCACAGGACCTCCCCTAATGAAGCCCACCTCCAGTTCCTTTGCTGTCGTCGGCGAAAGACACTTAACTAGAAATCGTCCAGCCTCCAAGCCGAAACACCATGTCACGACACCTTGGGAATAGAGGTACATCACCTGAAAAACAGAAACCAAAAGCAACATACTTCCAATTGTTGATTCTGCCGGCCAATTTCAATTGAAGTCTGATCCCTCTCAATTGCAAATTCTAGAGACTCCAAACCCATTGTCGTAGTTCTTTTACAAGCACCGATCTATAGTCTGCTTGGTGCTTCTCCATTCTTTCAACCTTGAGTCATGCTCAATCAGGTCAGATCCGACCCGATTCTTTATTCTTCATCATCAGAAATCGAAGGGCCGCATAGCTCTATAACCCGTTTCTAATTCCAAAACATGCATGAGAAAAACCATGGTCATGGGAGAGCAATCCTCAGAGTGACTGAATACTGAACAACATAGATCTGATGAGCTGAAGTCTACCCACATAGGAAAGCCCCGGCATGGAATCCTTGAGGAGGAGAGAATTTCTGCACTTGTAATGGTGACCGGAATCGGTCTCCAAAATTAGATCCCCTCCGGTCTCCAAAATTAAATCCCCGAACATAAATGACTGGGTGTGGGAGCCATGCATAGGCAGCTATTGAGACTTGGTGTTGGAGAGACTCCGGCTTGGTGGCAATGTAATTATGTGGTGACCTTGGGATTAGGGAGTGGTTGTTGCGCTAGAGAGCGACCATATTTATCTTCTATGTTCATATTTTGTATCTTCATATTTTCCTCATTAGAAAGAAATTGAGTTTATACATGTTAATTTATGCATGTTAATTGTTGTTACTCAAAAATTATATATTTCATTCATTAATTTCTTTCATGTTCTATTTTGATTGTTGTGAGTATGATATGATAACTTTTAAATGCGTCACCACCATAAATTGTCAATCTTCCTTTAATTGTATAGTATAATTAATTGTAAGTAATGATTATGTTATTCAATTTAAATAAGATTTTCTTTTCAAAAAATAAAAAAATAAAATTACATTTAAAAAAAAATGTTTGGAACCCAACCTAGCTGGAGGTTCAACCTCACACTTGGTTCCATTTAAAAATAAGATTTATTTAAACAATGTAAATAATAAACTTTAGCCATCAAACTCATTATAGGTTATGGCTCACTAGCTCGTCTTTAGGCTTTTTCTGTGAGATCCCACATCGCACGGGGTAGTGAGGTGATGTGTCTTATATGTGCAAACACATCTCCCTCTATTGAGACAAATTTTGGGTTGGGAACCCTAGAACAAAACTGTGCGGGAGGGGTTCAAAGCGGACAATATCTCGCTATGTGGGATGTTACAATTGGTATAAAAGCCACGTCCCGACCGAAAGTGTGCCAACGAGGACGTCTGACCCTAAGGGGGGGGGTAGATTGTGACATCCCATGTCACCCGGAAGAGGGAGGTGATGTGCCTTATATGTGCAAACACATCTCCCTCTAATGAGACACGTATTTAGTTGGGAACTCAAGAACAAAATCGTGCGGGCACTTGGGCAGGGCCTAAAGTAGAAAATATCTTGCTATGTGGGCTGTTATATCTTCCCTCTCGTTTGGACTATTTTTGTATGCTAACAATGCGGATATGTTTTCTCTTTTTCGGCAGTATCGAGCTATGTGAGTCCTTGTATATATAACGGACTATGACACCCCTATGTTTAAGGGAATCATAAGGTCTTGGAACCACACCTATGATGAGTAGTCATATGTGTTACTTTTTTGTAACCTCTTCTTCCACCGTCCAACCACTTTACACACACCTTGACACCTTTAGCCTCTATTTTTCAGCACATTTCTTTCTTGTCGGAAAATAAAGTGCTCGACTAAAAAAAAGCAATCATTCAGATATTGCTAAGGTCGTGTACTATGTTGCACGGACACTCCATCCTAGTGGAGCCGACACGGCAAAATAAGTGTCCGACACCCCACGTGGCGTGTTGGAAAATGTTGAATTTTCTGACACGTTGACCGACACGCCACATCATCATTTATCAATTTTTTTAATTGAAAAAAAAAGGAATCAAAACCTAAATAAAGCTATTGTCCACTTTTGAAAGTAAGATATTGCCCAGTTTTGTTAGCAACCTACTTCAAAACTGATTTTCTTTAATATTATGTTTTAAGTTAGAGGTCTACTACTTTTAATATTGTTAATTATGCACTTCTATCATTTGCATTTGACTCTTTTTAATGTTATTTCTTATGGTTATGTAATGAATTGAATTTAGAACATTATTTTGGTAATGTAATGAAATTATTTTATATTTTAGTATATTTTTATTTATTAAAAATAATAAATATATAATTTTATTTTCCGTGTCCAAACCATGTCAGATATTCAGTTTTTAAGTTTTGTCGTGTCGGATATTCAGTTTTTAAGTTTTGCCGTGTCGGCGTGTCGCGCCGTGTCGTATCGCCGTGTCTGTGTCTGTGTCCATGCAACATAGGTCGTGTAAATCCTCTACATTTTGTCTTCGTAGGTCTTGCCTTGCCCACGGTTGTAACCCGGCCATGAAGCGAAACAACTTGTTCTCTTTTGCCATGTTGTGGATGTATACCATTAGGAAACAATATTTCTTTACATACTCTCGAATTGAGGATCCCGTCCACAAATTCCTCAATGCTTAGTGTGTCATCCATGTCGAGTTGCATGGCATGAATTGACTACGTAATTCTCGCTTCAAAGCATCCTAACTTTCAAGGGATTGCTTGTTTTCATTCTCCTCCGCATCTTGCACTCTTGTGTGCCATCAAAGTTTTACATTTGACCCATCCCGAATTTCACCCTAAAACCCGAAGTAAGTCTTGCGGGGACGACTTTCAAGGAAAATTTACCGAAGGACTCGACAAACCTCCCTTGAAAATGGACAACCCTAATTCGGAAAATTACAGAACTACCCTCTTAACAATTATATCAGTCTCCAAATTCAACCCATAACTAACCGGATAAAATTATACAATTAATCCCAAGAGTATTCAGAGCTACTAAAGACAACGGAAGCAGGAAAATACCCTAGTAGGTTAAACATGTAACCTACTGGTGAAAAACGGCTGAAAGATGGGTGACTATGCCTCGTCTCCTCCTACTAGTACCGACCCGCACTCTGCAAACTGTGCATTTTAAAAACAAAGAGCCCAGGGGAAAACATTTGAAAATGTTAGAGTGAGTGGAAAAAAATAAATTTAGAAGAAATATTTATGCTTCCCCAATTTATTTTCCATAAAAATTATGCTGCATGCGACAGCTCAAAAACTGGCAAGTACATGACTAGCTCCGGCTAGTCACCAAAACTTAATAATATACAGCCTCTCAAGCTAATATATATATATATGTATGTATTTACACTCGTCATACTCCTTGTATGATTTCTTTGAAGAAATCTAAGAAAAACAGAAATTCATACAAAGCTACTACGCTTGCGTTTAACGCTCTTGTCACGCCATAATGAAATTTTACCTCATTATGCGGAAAAGACGGGTGTATTTATATACGTGCATACTCCCTATATGAATAATTATTATATTCATATAGGGCTACTACGATTGCGTCTAACGCTCACGTCACACCATAATGACATTTTACCTCGTTATGGCGGAAAAACATGTATAGTTAGCTAGCATTTATTTATATACATATTATCCTCATAATCATTTGTATATATATATATATATATATATATATATATATATATATATTCACCGAAAATCTTCTTTTCGGTAACTCACCAAAATAATTAAAATTGCCTATTATCAGAAAAGTAATATATTCAAACAAAAGAAATAAACTGAGCAACAAAGGTCTATTCACAAATTAGGCCTAAGCCTGATGTCGGTCGGAGGTCTCTTCTGCTCAAGCCTCCTCACGTCATGTTCCAAAACATAAATAAATCCTCAACTAGGAAATCGACGCTTATAAAAATAGGCAAAAAGAAACGTGAGCTTCGCGCGCTCAACCATGCCTAACGTCTTTAGACTTAAATTCACTGCCAACTATAATTCTCCATAATTACCGACATCCTGAAAATCACCTCCCACCTTCCTAACCAAAAATAATCCAATGGCCGGATTTTAACTTATTAATCCGCAAAAAATACCAAACTTTAACAATTTCCAAACCTATCCAAAACTCCTCCAAAAATTCTAAAATTCATCTCACTAACCTCCCCTTAATATTCCACATCTAAAATCATAAAAAAAAAACCCAAAACAGTGGCGCCGCCGCCGGCGGCCGGAGGCCAGCTCCGGCGACCTCCAATCCCCACCAAAATTTGGCAGCACATTCCTCTCAACCTCCTCTACAACATTCCTAACTAGCACAAACTCTAATTCTAAGCCTAACCATGCCAATCGAACGAAAACAACAATAAAGCCCTTGAAATTTTAGATACTGATTTCTCCTTACCCAAGCCGAATCGAGAAGAAACCTTCGGAGGGATTGGAGCACGGGAGGAGGGCTTCCTTTTGAGCCTAGCAGCTTCGGCTATAACGGCCGGAGGAGGAAGTTTCGGCGAGAAAACCACCACGGCAGTCGGGGCTTTCAGGCGGCTTCTCTCCCTCACGGCGGTACTAGGGCGGCTCCCACAGGTCTAGAATGGAAGCTGGGTCGGAGGCCGATCGATTGGGATTGGCGCGGCGGTCTGGGGAGGCCAAACGGCGGCGAACGGGCGGCAGGAAGTTTCCGGGCAGAGGGAGACTCGGGAAGGAGATAGAATCGAGAGGGAGGAGAGAGAAAGGAGGGAGAGGAAATGAAAATTGGGCTTGGCCCAATCCGGTCCACAACACCACCATATACCCATTCCAAGAATTTCCCCAAAATAATACCCCAATAAAAATTATCTTTTACTAGCCGAAATTTACCATTTTTACCGTCGTCACATTTTTCTCATATGAATAATTCTTTCGAAATATTCGTCCCTCAAAACCTCTCTGGAGACCAATTAAACTATAAACTCAATGACGAAGACGGTAAAACTCTTATTAACACCATGCTAGTAAATAAGATAAAATTTAAGAGTCGGGGCTTGACATCTCCTTCAAGGTGCATCGAAGCTATGGAGACTAAATGCCTCCGCAATATGAAATTCTCTAGTTTTGAAGTATTGCCTAGTGTCTCATTTGAAATTCTCTAGGAGTTTGACAATCTTTCATATGTTGGACTTCTTTGGCTCATGGATTTAAGTTTCTCAAGATAACTCTGTCGTTGTTTAGGCGGGTTGTGGTTGTAGGGCCCTTCATCAATGCCATGTCTTTTTCTAGGTCCACCAATCTTGCTTCCATCGCTTCGAAACTTGAAATGCAATCATGTCTTGTAGCATATCATATGATTTTATTGCAACTTCTGTCACATGCACCGTAAATGTGTTTTGCATTTGTATCACGTCTACCCCCAATTATTCTACTTAAACCGAGAGAATAATCTCTCCGTCACTTGTTGGTGTACCGAGAAAATCCTCGGTTCGTGAAATGTGATCTTTCCATGTGTTGTTGGTTCTGGCTAGCAACTTTCTTTCTGGACTTCTTATTCAACAACTCTTTCATATCTTTGTGCACACCTTGTTTTCGACTTCTATACACGCAACTAGTCTTGGTGTCATTCGGTCACAAAATCACAAGTGCCTTAATGTCACACATAACTACCAACAACATACTTTGGCAAGATTTGCTTCCACCAGTAGCTTAATGTTAGCCAAAAAGCCACCCTCAAGTATAATGACAAAGTTATAGTGTAAGGAATAAGTAAGGGATATCGTACCTAAGAGACTGGAAAACCCATTCTAATTAGGAAAACTTAAAGGATGCTAAATGAATATGCTAATGTGAATAAAAAACAAGGGCTCACAAGTGAACCAAAGTACATGGTGATTATATGCAAGATGTGGTAGATTTGAATTTTGGTTTTGGAGATGATTCGATTAAGTGTTTGCTAAGTGATTACTTGAAATGTAAACTAGTCTAAGCTAAATTAGATGTAATAAAATATATGGGAGTTAAGACTTATGGTTTTTACCTCTAGCTCACTTGAAAACAATGATGTTTCTAAAGTGAATGTTGTCATTTTAATTAATTAGCCAATTTCTATTTTTGCATCCCTTTCGGATATGACAGGGACAATCTCCTTTGTTTTTATCGTGTAACCCCTCTTGCGTGTAATAACTAACTACCTAAGCCAAACATTTCAATCCAGTTAGGTATCTAACGCATCACCTTAAGTGCATAAAGTTTGGAGATAAAGATAAATTATGCAAACCAACTATGTTTATCTCTAAGTAATTGTAGTTCATAACCTTAATATGCACATATGATATGCTATCATGCTTCAAACAACTAAGGTAAAACCCTAATTAATTATTTCTCATGTCATATGTCATAGCAAACAATCATACCCAAATTGATTAAGTTCAAGCATGAATATTCAACTGTTGAACTAGCATATAAAAGTGCTAATGAAAAGTGCATCAAACACAATATTCACATCAATGTCATACAAGATTGGCTAGATCTTTCAACCCTAGCCCCAACAAGCTAACTACTTACTCATAATTAAGAGAAATTCTTGCGTGTGACAACCGCACCATGTGTCCCCTATGACCAGCCACTCCAATGTTGACACATTTCAGTATTTTCACGTCAGCAGCTTTGTGGAATTGTCCGATCACATCTTGCTCGAGATTCTGGCCAAGCAGCCGGAGATGGATCAAGAGCCGAGTGGTATGGTTTGAAAACGGTGACCGAACCTCTTGGGGCTTTTGAGGTAGGCGAAGGTCAAAGACCAAAGCTTTGTTGAGTCAGGTCTGGGAGGACTGAAGAGATTTCGACCAAGCTAGCCAGATTTTCGGTGAGGCTGGATCGATGCGGAGATGATTGGGCATGCTCTGAGTTGATTGCCGGAGGAGTATGAGGCGTTTTGGAATTCGATTATGTTCAGGGATGAGGCGTTGCTGTTGTTGGCAGAGGAGCTCCTGAAGTGCAAAGAAGAAAGGTTTGCCTGCGACGACGAAAAGGGTAGAAGAGGCTGCTGATGTAAAAAATGAAACGTGTCAATTTTGGAGTGGCTGGTCGTAGGGAACATGTGGTGCGGTTTTCGCACGTAAGAATTCCTCCATAATCAAATATACAAGCTTCAACATGTCCATGGACATCAAAGTAAAGAGTGAGGGTAGAATGACTAGAGATGCTCAAGTTGAGGGTAGCTTCAACAACCTTTGTCAACTTCCCTCGCTCTACTTGCTGCAAGTAACCACTACTCACATGCCTTGCACACTAGCGTGCTATCAAGGCTAAGATTTTATGGTAGCGAGGCTACTGATTAAACGACCCCTTATGCTAGCGAAGCTAGTGATCTGCTGACCCTTGATGCTAGCAAGGCTAATGATATGTCATCCCGTTGTGCTAACGAGGCTAACAACCTCCTCATTTTTATTTTCCTTGTTTCGTGCCACACATCATCATGATTTATTATTTCTTACTCGCGTGCCTTTGCTATTGCTTCAAACGCATCGACATGGTGCAAAGATAACACATGCCGCGCTCATTGTCGCAGGGTGAAACAGAATCCATGACTTCCTCAATGATCAATGTTCTAATACAACCACAACATCAAATCCTCAACTATCAATTATCTATCGTTTGGTTTCAAAGTTCTTCTAGTTTTTTTTTTTCGGAATTAGAAGTAAAAAGAAACCTAGAAAAATTAAAGAAAAACCGAAAGAGTGCAAGTAACAGTTTGGGTATTGAAGCAATGTTCACGTGGGACGTATTGCCACGATAGTAACCATGTGTCTTTCCTCGCCTGAAAAACCTTTATATGTGTGTTCCCTGATAAACGCAGAGAAATCAAAAGCCCAAAACACAGAGCCAATTTCTCAAAATCAAGGGTTTCTTCTTCAATCAAACCCAATCGATCATCATCTTAAACCTTTAAGGGCGATGGGGAAGAAGAGAAAGTCGGTGGCCACCAGCCTCGACGAGGTGGATCGAAGCATGTACACCTCCTTCTGCAGCGCTGCCAATTCCCTCTCTCAGCTTTACACACAAGCCATGAACCACCAGAAGCTTTCCTTCCAAGCCGGTGAACGCCATGCCCTTGTGAGTCTCCGATTCTCCCCCATTCAATTTTGAAATCAGGGTTACGTTTTTTTTTTCTTTTGACATTTTATTTGTTTGGTTTGGATTGTGTTGAGATTTTTGGTGTTGTGTGTGGTTGGTTTTTGAATTGGGTAATTTTTTTGAGAGATTTCGGAGTATTGGTTTATCGAAGTTTGCATTTTTATTTATTTTGAGTGATGATAAGGATGGTCTAGACTTCAGAAGTGATGAAAGGATTAGTGTGGAGTGTGGTGATAACCGAAGAATGGTGTAAATCAAAGTAGAACTAAACAATGTCAATCTTAATTTTGAGGTTGTTTATTCGAGTTCAGAGTGAATTGCATGTAGTGGGATTCTAATGTATTTGGTTTCGTGTTTTCTAATGAGGAAGTCAGTGTATGCCATTTTGTATCGAAAGAAAATCAGTTTAGGTCATTTATGTTTTTGCTGAACTACCTGTACCTGTGCCTTATTGGCTCAAGAAATGCTTGGGTTCCTTCCTCCTTTGTTTTATAGCCATTTTGACAGTATGTGGTTGTTGACTGGGGTTCTTGTTCAGTGTCCACTGGTGTGTGATTAGTTCACTGAGGGATTAGGGGCTCTTGTACTTTCGTTCACGTGCTGTAGCCTTCAGGCAATCGGCCATTGGTTGTACAGAGTTTCCACATCTGCCTTTTTCATTTTTTTCTACAAACATAATGCTCTGTTGATGTGTAAACATGCTTTGAAATTGCACTACATATCTACATTTTATTGATTGAACTTTGGCAATTTGAAGTTTTAGTTTATTTTATTATCTGTTTTTTTTTTCAGGATAAAATATATCAGTGGATATGTAGACAACAAGAAGGAGGATCTAGAGTTGCAACAGGCGATATACTCAACTACCTCCAGGTTTGTTAGAATTTTTTGAACACAATATTGTGTCATACTGAACCTGAATGTGCCTTGTCTGTGGATCATTGGCTTTTTTTTGTTTTTTTTGGGGGGGGGGGGGGGGGGGGGGGGTTGTCGGACCCATTGTTTGCATCGGTTTTACTTATTTTCATATATCTTGGATTGCATTACAACTATACTAAAATAATTAATAGGCTATTGTATTTGTTCCCTTCCAGGCTTAGGTTATTGGTGTGGCTGGATTTGGGACTTTTTGTAAAAACAAAATTTGAGTTATTGCTCGTTCGTTCAGTGATCAGGCTATGTTAGTGAGATTCAGAAAAATATAGTACTACTAAGTACTATGTCGGGTTAAGCTGTAGTTTTATGAATGTTTTCTTTCATGGTCTCTTACTAAGAATCAAGAATTCTTTTTTATTTATGCCTTTCCAAATGAAGGGAATTAAATCCATGCGTGGATTTAAATTTGGATATTGGCCACTGTTCAAAGTTTTGGACTCCTAAGTTTCATTAAATCTTTAGCCATCACATGAATACCTTTTAATAACTAACAGCAAAAAAAGCCCGTCTAATGTTTTATCATCTTTAATCACGCGGCAGTGTTTTGTTTACTCAACTTTTTTCTTCTGATGAATAAGATGAGTTTTTTTAGGACTCATGATGATTATGCTTTGTGTTGTTTGTTTGGTGCTCATCAATCGATGAATTGTTTGGAAGTACTTAACCAGTGAACCGGGGTTTGCTTTGCGAATATTTGGTTCTGCTCATGTCAGATAACTAGTTGTAGAGTGGGGTGTGAAATAATTTCTGTGCCTATAAGCAGCTGACCATTAAAACATGTGCTTTTATGAAACAAAATGTTTCAATTGCATTTTGTTACCTGATTTTAGCAACTAGATCTCTCAGTTTGATTTAGTTTCCTATGTATCCCTGTCTGGCCTAGAACTACTTGCCTACCATAAAGCGTGTAATGTCCCTGTATCTGTGTTGACATGTATTGAAAAAATTGGTAGATCTCTCTCTCTCTCTCTCAATAAATATTTAACCTTTTTTATGAACTTTTTGTGTGGGATAAACTAGTTACCACTCTCCAACTGCAATTGCAGTCAAGAGGAGTTGCAACTCCCACATTTGGATCTCCTTTTTTCTTTCTTTCTATAATTTACAATTTTCCATCTTAGCCTTTATAAATAAGATTTTACTTGTGGTTAAAGAACTCAAACTGGGTGGGGATTACTTATATTCCTTGTTGCTTTCCAGTCACAGTTTATTTGCCACAAAACCCAACGAGTTAGGAATGGCCTTGGGCTAGTAGGAAAATTATCATATTAGTAGGTCTGTTGCGTATATTTCTGGAGAATGTTGCTCTATGGTAGTATGTTCCTACTAGACCCGCCAATAATATAAGTCTTTTTACTCAATAAATCTTGGGACACTGGAGATATTCAACACAATAAAATTCTCCTGAAGCAACCTTTTCCAGAGAGCCAAGGCAATGGCGAAATGAAAGCAAAATCATTATCCTCAGCTCCAGTTTTATAAAATATAAGCAATATGAGATTGTTATTCATGATTACCAACTCCTATTTAACTATTATCTGATCATTATTGTAGACGGAGATTCTTATGCTTATACCACCTTTTTTTTTTCTTCACATTGGAAGGGATCAAGCCCCTCATTTTGTATAAGCCCCCAGGGCATCCTCTCATACCATAATTCCAAACTCTAGAAATCACCATTTATCAGTTCTTTGCTTTATTCAACTTTTTCATTGAAGCTTATAAGTTATGACATACTTTCTGGTCTCCATTCAGAATGAGTTGGATTATTGTGGAGAGGAGCCATCAATGTCCCCTAGAGTGACAGTGCAACATCAGCATACACCGTCCTCGCATTTCACAAACTCGGGGTTCCCAATATCTTCTGGCTCATCTGCCCCAAATACTGGACAAGGGATTCGTCCTGAACAGAGTGATCATCAGTCCAAGAATTCTGTCTTCTCAAATGCTTTGTCAAGCCCTGTTCGCCAGAGTCTTCAGCACTATCACATTTCCTACCCTGGCGCTGGTCTGCCATCTGCCCGAAACAATGAACCCAACTTTCTTCAACCAAACAGGGATGTTAATGCTCCGAGTTCCAATGACTCTTCGATGGACATGCATGCAGATAGTCCTGGTCACTACTGAGTGTGATTTGATGGCCCATCCAAGTAGAGCCTTTGCCATGGGGTGGTCAAAAGTCATGGAAGATGCATTAGAATATGAAGCTCCTCTTTGGTTCAATTCCAGTAAGGGAAGAAGCACAACATGGAAGTGGTAATCCCATTAATTTAATTTACTTTTACTTGTTGGAGATTAGTCTGGTTTCCATCTTCTGTAAAGCATCATTTTGGTACCTATTGTCTTGTTTCAGTCTGTTTTACCAAATATTGTGCTTGTATTAGGAACTGCCTTCAATGTTGAAAGATTATGTCCGGTAAAGGTGTTGATTTTGTTTTATTTACAATTAATAAAGATTCTGCTTAATAATTTCTAGTTGATTGTTTTGCATTGTTAAAGTGTAGTGGCGTTCTACTTCTTTATATATATATATATATATATATATATATATTTTTTTTTTTTTTTTCTTAAAAAAAAATCTAAATTTTATGATTAATGTGAAATATGCAAACTGATAAAATAGTTGCTTTTCTCAGCATCTTGAATTGAAGTTCTTCTCATGTTGGGAGAGTCAGGTTACTTTGCAGTGAGAACCAAAGTAATGGTATTATATTGTTTGCTTAAACCACAGTGCTCTTGTAGTCAACATTTCTAATTCCCATTACCATCTCTTTGTTTCACCAGTACTATATGATTTGCAAAAAGCTTAAATTTATTTCATTTTTTTTTATCGTGAAAGACATTGGACGCACTGTAAAGCTCAGCTTTTACTTGCATCCAGTTATATAGTTGTTAGTATATAGTAGAACATCAGTCATACTCGCCTAAGAAGATGCGTGCTGTCACATAAAATGGGTTTGGGCTTTTGTTAAGCCCAAGAAACCTACACTATCCCTCGATGGCATAATGGTAATACACCCTCTACTAAGGGTAAAGTAGTATTTTTAGGGTGCATCCACTATATCCCTATAAATACCACTCTTCTCCCCCTCATTCTCTCTCTCCGTCTTCACTCCACTATCACCTCATTTCTACACTGACTTAGGCATCGGAGGGTCGAAGGCCGGAACACCTGGTCTTTCCTCTGACGCTGTTCATTTGTGATTGACAGGTCGGGGAAGCTAGAAGAAGACACTCCTGCATCTGCGTGATTCCTCCTCAGAGATCATGCCAGAACAATAGTCATATGATTTTTTTTTTTGAAAGATAGAGTCAAATGATTTTGTGGAGTGAATTGTAAATTGTAATGGGTCTTTAAACATTTTTCCTAGTTGTATTTTGTTGTCCTAGTTGTAATTGGGTGTTGGCGTATAAAATACAAGGAACGAACTACAACACACACCCCTAACGACCTAACTACTCACCCTTCAAAGCTGAGAGGGGACGAGAATTAAACCACTGAGGATCCATGAGGATAATGAAGATAGCTAGGTTATCAAAAGTTGGCTTCTCGGTAAACCGTAAACATGCCCTGCCTGAATTAAATGAACTTAAGCTAGGCCTTGTGGTATTTGGTATATATATATGCGATAAATTTTTTAGCGCTATGGGAGAACCACGTGGTAATATGACGTGGTCCTACATTTTAATAAAATATTAACACTTGTATTGTACTAAGGGAAAATTACATAAGTTATTTTGTCAAATACAATTTTAGGTTTGTTGTTGCTTTTTAAACCCTAAACTCTAAACCCTAGACCCTAAAGCCTAAATCCTAGTTCAAACTCAACAAATACCTTTGAAGGTCTTTTCATAAAAAATAGAAAACCTTAGTTTATATTTTAGTTGTAATAAATCCACGTGTCAATATTTGTTTGGAATGTAGGACTACGTCATACTGCCACGTGGTACTCCTGTAGCATCTAAAAATTTCTCTATATATGCCAGTATGCCACATTACTAGCAGTAGTTTGACATCAACACTTTATGTCAATTATGACGTAATTTCAATACTTTGTTTGTACTTCCTGCCTCTGTGAGTAGTCTATAAATCACCATCTTTATATATTGCTGCTTTTGGTATCCAACTTGCAACTATGTTCACTTGATCACTAACTGATTAATAATTTCATGTTTTTCCACTCTTACATGTAAATTCAATAATGTGACGACTATATTAAGTAGAGTTATTTTTTTCCACCCTTTTATTGTACCCACTGTGATTGTACGTGCAATGTTTATTTGAACAGTCAGTGACTAGATTGATTATTACGTATACAATCAACTAGTTGTTGGTCTAGTGTTTTCTTATTTATAATATTAGTTTGCTATCCAATGTTTATATTTCCATTCCCACGTAAAAGGAGCAAAAGAAAATATAGATCATTTTATGAAGTCGAGTATCCCAAATTACGTTTTGGTTCTACTTTTATGCAAGGGGCTTTGAATTTTGAAGGTACTTCTAGCATGTCTTCTGTCAGTAGACAACTGTTCCCTGCAACTTAGCCAACCGTTTTTGGAGCTAGTTGCTGCTGATCAACCACTGCAAATATGTGGTACAAACTTGACTGAAGAACCAGATGACATGAAAGACTTGCAGATTACATGCCTCTTTGAAGAAGAAGATACGCTAACTACTAAAGGTACAAAGAGAAGCCGCCGCGCCCCCCTCCCCCTTCCTTCAAAAATAGCTTTTCCTAGCATTCAGCTTCAATTCCTCTACCCAAATTATTTAAATTGGCTTGTAGAGAAGTCCAAACAAAAAAACTAAAGGGACCGGTCTTCCCAAGTAAGTTCTCTGCTGCTTCTCTTGGTCTGGTTGAAGTCTCTGGTGGTGTTTTTAATCTGCAGACATCAACTATTGAAACAAAAAAGAAGAGAGGTTGCCTCATTGGTTCCAAAAACAAGAATCCTCCAAAGAGGAAAAAGGTTGCTGCTGAAGATGTGCTAAGCTACTTGTATGCTGGCAAACCCCAAGCCTTTCTATTAAGGGCAAAGAGAAAGAGACTATATGCTATTGATCATAGGAGTAGACTTGCTTTTAAACAAGTGAGCCAAAGTTTCGTATATAAGTAATCTACAGTACTATATATCACTGTAATCTATAGGTAACCTTTTTTTTTTTTTTTTTTTTTTAAAGGTAACATATATTTCCATCGATAATCATCATAACGATCGTACAAGATCAGGCTTATCATCCACTGCGTAGAGACTGGACTACTACACCTAGGAAAAGGAATACAACTGAAAGAAAAAAAATCCCAAAGTCTTAACGAAAACAAACCGACTCAAACAGAAACAAACTGACTCAACAAAGCAAACTGACGCAACAGAAGCAAAGACTCGAAACAAGGCACATGAACAAAGAACAGCTAGTAGAAAAGCTTGGGGCCTAGAGACCCAAATGGTGTACCCCTACACCTCTCTCTTAACCAAAGTTCCACATCCATGCCATGTCGAAGCGACCTCCCTATTCCTCAATAACCGGAATGATCTCACCCTCCTCAACCTCCGAGTTCACACCCTCCTCCAAAGGCAGAGGAACAGCAGTGACCCTCGGTTTGTTCTTACTACCCCGAGGCGTCTCCGTTTCTTGGCACCACTAGATTCAATCAACTCGAGACCATCTGCATTCTCCTTGAAGCCAAGCTGCTCCGGTTGAAGCACAAACTGAACAAGGGCCAAAGAGTGCTTGGTCCGTTTTCCAGTATCAGCTTCATCATCATCATCATCCCTTTAACGCCGCATCCCAGAAACCCTAGACCCTACAACAACATTTTCCGGCAGCTCCCGAATAGACACATCCTTCTTGTCCTTCTTATTTAGAGGTGAGGCCGGGACAGTCAGAAACCCAGAGCTAGAAGTCGCCGCCATAAAGACCATCTCGGGACCGGACTGGGATGGAGGCACAAGAACCGCCTCCACAACCACCATACTAGAGCACCTCAAGCCGCCGTGATTAATCATAGCACAATCACGACACCGCCCAAGGAGTCTCTAATACCTGAAGAAGAGTTCGAGCACATCAACCGGAGAGACCCTAACCCAGCGAGACAACCAGACTGGTTCGTTCAGAGGGAGCGAAACCCTAACCCTAGGGTTTCCCAAGCGAACTCCCTGTCCATCTACGCCCAGAACAGGCCCGATTGTTTCTCCAATGAGGCGCACAGACGTCTCCGTTATCCAACCCGGCGGCAGGCCGCTCACAGCGACCCAGATCCAGACAAAATCGAGGGGAACAACAACAATATCTGAGAAGCCATCGTAATGGTTGAGCAGGATCATAGACCTTTGATATGCCCAAGGTCCTTCTTGGAGAACCCGATTTAGATCGATCCCTCTCGTTAGTGAATGTAAAGAGATACTTGTCTCCCCGTGTTTGAACTTCAACCGGGATCGAGAGACTCCACATTGAGCGGACGACGCTGCGGAATGAATCCAACACGACAGGTTAGACAGTATTGATTTTCCCCACCAGATAGAAATGGCGCGCTAGAAAATCCTTTTTCGAGGATTGAAGGTTTCCCAAGTCCACCGGCTCTTCAACATCCTTCAGCGACAGTTTGGAAGCGAGACTGACTGTCATCTTGGCAAGAGCTACTGCCATGGAGGAGGCGTCGCACAACAAAATTCTGAAAAAAACCCTAACCCTAGCATCGAGGACGAGAGAGAAAGGGAGTCAGGAAGCCGCGGCATACACTATAGTTTGCGAAACCTTGTCTTCAAAGGTGGTAGCGGATATAAATGTAATATGTAGTTATATTGACATGAATTTATTAAATAAACATTCATCATTTTTCATCGAAAAAGAACGAAAGAAAAAAAAAACACACACACACATTATAGTGTCAATTCCAATCTCAAAAGACAAAAGAAAGTAGAAATGAAATGAAATGAATATAAGGAAGAAGTTTTGACAGCACCGGTACCCCAACTTTTGTGGCACGGTTAAAGTAGTACCCAAACTTTAAAAACTATCAATGTGATATCCAAACTTTGTTTTTGCTACCAAGAAAAGGCCTGAGGCCAATTTCCGTCACTGTGCGGTCTGTTTGCTGACGTGATTAGCATCAAGTCCACCAAAAAGGGCAAAAACAACATTTTACCCACACAACACCCTAATCAAGTCAAAACTCGACTTCCCCCCCCCTCTCCCTCAATTTCTATATCTTCTCTCCGCAACCCCTTTTTCTCGAAAACCCTAAATTGCAGAGGAGACCGATGCAGCCGAAGCTCTCTAGCCAAAGGTAAGCCACCACAGCCCCATTTCTCTCTCTGGGTTTCAGCTTTCAGCTTTCAGGTTGATTACTGTGTTGAATCAAAGTAATCAACCAAGTCGTCTCTTCCAAGTCGAGTACGCCCTTGAAGCCGTCCGCAAGGGTAACACCACCGTCGGCGTCCGCGGCACCGACACCATCGTTCTCGGCGTCAAGAAGAAGTCCACCGCCAAGCTTCAGGACTCCAGGTCGATATTTCTCTCTCTCTCTCTCTCTGTTTGTCTTTTGGTTTTGTTTTATCTTTGTTTTGATCTATTAGATGCAAGCTTCTAAAAGGCCCCGCCTAGGACCGCCTAGTCCCCGCCTAGGCTCTAGGCTGCAACAAGCCGCCTCGCTTTTCTTCCAGGCCTTTGTGTCAGGCTGTGGGTGATTAGGCGCCCGCCTAAACGCCGCCTTGCTTGCCTAGGCTGCTAAGCTCTCCGGCTAATTTTTTTTCTTTTTGTGGTGAGATTGTTATATTGTGGCGAGTATGAGAGTATAAGAGTTAATTATGTGTTTAAAATTAGAGGTGTATATGTTTATTGTTGTTGTTGCTCACTTTTAAGGGAAGTTATGCTAAATTTTAGTTATAAATTATTTTATAAATGGATCTGACTAGATTTATGTTGAATAATATATCCATATTTGACCGTTTTAAAATATTAAATTGCATAAAATATATTTTTTTAATTAATAAATCTTAAAAAATACAAATCGTCTAGTCCCCGTCTAGTCCCCGCCTAGGCTGTCCAGGCGCTAGGCTATGGGTCGCCGCTCGCCTAGTGCCTAGCGCCTTTTAGACCATTGATTAGATGAGAAATTGAGCTTAGGGTTAAAGGGTTTATGTGTGATATCTGTTTCTAGTTTTGGTTTCAGTTTATGCAGTTAGCTTAGTCTAATTGAATGTAGAAATTTCATTGTGTTTTGCACATATTGCGTTTCGGGAATATAGATAGAGAGAGAGAGATGAGAAATTGGAGTCGTAGGAATATAAGAAGAACAATTCAGGTCTGCATCTTTTATGTTCTTGATCAATTGGTTATTCCTTTGGGAACTTGGTATGTCCTGCATTCAGCTTCTGTTAATTTGGTTGGTTCTTGAATGCAGTTAGTTATTGTTCTTTGTCTGTTTATTGAGTCTTGGACACTAAGTTGTGGATTTTATGCTACAATTGTGCTACTCAACCTCAGTACCTATTATTGATCATTTTTTTTATAATAACCTGGAAACGTACTTATATTTGGTATAAGTCAAAGACTTGTGAACTTAATTAAGGCTCGCAAAGGTGATAAAGTCAGGGTACACTACCGGGTAAGAATTTGATACCGCTGCAAGTTTGTTTCCATACTTTATTTCATTATAAGATGTTATCTGCCCACACTATGCAATCCTCCTTCTTTCATGCATAACCAATTTGGATTGCAATTCTTGTCAAGGTTGAGCCTTGATAATCACCACCATATTTTCTACTTGACATTTTCTGAACTTTGTCTGACTTAGTAAATTTGTATGGTTCACTTTTTCTAGTGAAAGTGATTTCCTGTTTTGAGAAATTGAAGATTATTGGCTCCTAAACAAGTCAAATGTTTCTTCATGATTTCTTGGATCTATTTTACAATTATGCTGCCTACAATTTGAATTTTCTATTCTTGTAACTCTACATCTTTGTATGTGTTTGGAAAATTAGAAGAGAGCTCACACTCTGCTATAATCAAATGTAATAGTACCTGCCCTGTAGGTCATTTTCTTCACTCACGTGGAATTTTCAACTTAACATAAGCTTTCAAAATACCAGGATTAATCTAGTTGGCTTACTATGAGTCTCATTCATGTGGAGATTGTTGTGGTCTCTCCCCCAATCCTCCTATTGTGGAGATTGCTGAGCTAAATTTTCTTTTTTGCCTTTCACATTTGCAGGGAAAACTCATTGATGGAACCATCTTTGATTCTAGTTTTGAAAGGGGTGATCCAATTGCTTTTGAGCTTGGAGTTGGTCAAGTTATAAAAGGTGAATACTGAGAAAATTCTTACTTTAGACACCCTGTTACAAATGGAAAATGATTGGATTGCATTATAGGTTATACCAAACATATATTATTTGATTATGCTACACAATCCATTTGGATCATACAGACCAAAAAAAGAACAAAAAAGGAGATTTAGTGGTTGAGATGATTATAAGTGTCACACGAGTGGTAGTTTCTGCTGGCTTATGGCTTATTGGTTGGGTTGCAACTTCTGTATTTATGCTTCTAGTTTTGGAGTATCATCTTGGTAGGAAGTAAAGCATTAGGATTGAGTTTTTCTTTGTTGTTACATACTTGGAATCATCTTTAAAAGAGGAAACTTGATTCGAGTCAAAATCAGTGATTTTCCTGATGCAGGTCTTCAACTTCGAAAAAGCATATAAGTAATTGTAAGAAAATCTTTTTTGTGTGATTCTAGTTCCAGATTGATCTGTTGGATGTCTATTGCAAATAAATGTCATGAAGACACCAAGCTTTAATTCCAAGTTGAACCATATTGTTTTTAACCAAAAACTTTTCTGGTCACAATTTCAGTTAGACACTTTTCTGATTTTGTACCTTTGCTTTTAGTCTCAGTGTTTGCCTATGATTCTTACTCTTTTTGGTATGATATTATATAGATATATAGATTAGAATATAAGGTTCTTATACATGTAATTTGTTTATCAAATTGAAGTTAGAGATCAAGGTTTTGGTATGCTTAAAATTGGCTGAATATTAGAAGTGTAGAACTATATTTACTTGTTATCTTCTGTTAGCTGTCATTGTGGTAATCTGTTTACTATCCTTTCCGTTTTGCTTTAGAATGTCTTTCCGTTTTATTTGAATGCTTTATTGCTTTAAGCCACTTCACAACACAATGTAGTGTTTGCATTCTTTTACTATCCTTTCATTGACATTTCAGAAGTACTTTGGTTTTAGGGATATTGCTGAAATGCTTTGTTAACTGTTGGAAATAATGTCGTTGTTGAATTGTGTTGCAAATGTCTTGTTTGTGTTCCACAGGTCCAAAGGGCACCAACCCCACCCAAGGAATCAAGACCTATCAAGAACCAGGTCATAAAGTCTAAAAAGGGATGGAAGAAAATGAAGTTGGCAATCGAAGGTAGTTTTACTGGAAATGGTAGTGCATCAGCTTCAACACAACCTCCTACTCAAAGCAGCAAAAATCATGCAGCAAGAGGTTCTACAAAGTGAATGTGTTGGCTTTTAAATTAGAGAAACATAATGTGTACTTCTTCATGGTTTAGAATCAATTTTTTGCAAACAATGTGGTTCCTTGAGTTTTTGGAAACTAATTAAGCTTGAATTATGATGCATAGTATGTTTCTCATGTTGATGTTGGTTTTAATTCAGTGATATTGACAACCTTTTTTGGTTCTATGTTTGAATTTCTATGTTACATTTCCATCTATTGCATAATATTTTTTGTCAGCAGATAAACACAGCAGCAATGCCTAAACTCTGCTGAACTAATTAATGCGATACCCAGGAAAATTCAAATTTAGAGCTTTTGGAGGGAAAACGGTTCTGGTAAGAGTTAGAAGGTTATTTTTATTATTGCACTTTTTTGGTGGGCCCCATGCCGGTCATGTCAGCAAAATAACAACACAGTTACAGAAATTGGCCTCAGACCTTTCCTTAGTAGCGAAATAGAAGTTCGGATACCACATTGATAGTTTTTAAAATATAAGTATTACTTTAACCGTGTCACAAAAATTAAGGTACCGATACTGACGTAAAATTTAGATACCGCCGCTAGATTTTACTCTTCAAGGAAAAAGTGGAGGACCCATCGCTATCATGTTTCCGAGAGTCACTATCCTATCTCACCTTTCCTTAAATAATACCAACCATGAAAGTATGCCCCCTCCTTTTCCTTTTCTCCTTTTCCCCCATTTTCTCTCTCTCTCTCTCTCTCTCTCTCGCTCGATTCGTCGCCGATTCCCTCAGTCCGCGCCACAGCCGCCGATTTCACCACCTCAAAACTCCTCCTCCTTCCCTGAGATCTCTACTTGCCTACTTCTCCAGCTCCAGTCAGGTATTTGATCTGCAAATGGAAATGAATTGAGTGCTGCTTTTTGAAAATGGAAAACTGGTTTCAGATTCCAAAACTTGATTCGATCTTTTCTTTCGCGCACAAATTGATCGGTTTAGAGAGTTCTAGTGTGAAACCAAGTTGATTTAGGTCCACGCTAGCTGTTTTTACCTTTTGAAATTTCAAAGAATTGAAATTTGTTTAGGTTTTTCAGTGTTTTACATGATTTGTTTACTGTTTGGTTTATTTACCGGGTTGATGTTACTTGACTGACTGAAGTAAATTATTAGTAATACTAGAAGCTGTCTACTGAGTTATGTGATTGTTCATGTTCTTAGTTACATGCATGTGATTTTGTGTATTTCTGAATTTCAACTTCCTTGTAAATTGCATATCTTGGTTGAACATGTTCTATCTAATTTGAGTTCATTTAGAATTCGCTATATTTTGTGAATTTGATTTGTTGTTTCGGCATTAAATGATGTTTGATTAGTGCACTAGCTTTGCGAGTGCCAATGTTTTTATTACCAGTCTGACGGTGAGTTATTGTGAATGGTAGTTGGGTGGTGCTGGTTCTTGTTAGGAGAGTGGTGAACTGAATCAAAAGCTCATTTTGGTGCACAGATGAGCAGAACTGATGTTATTTGCAGTAGAAGGAGGAGGGTTCTTCTCGTCTTCGGCTTCTGGGTATAGCAAAGGCTTGGCCCTTCTTCTCTTGGGTCACAAGGACGACGATAAACCCATGAGAGTTTCGCCGTGGAATCAGTACCAGTTGGTGGACCAAGAATCTGACACTCACCTCCAGCTGGCTTCCACGAAGAACCGACTTTCCCGCGGTTGCGCCTCCTTTGTCTGCTTTGGTCGCGCTTCCGCCGGGCTTGACACTCCGTCTCCTCTTAAAGTAGGCCCTACCCAACAGCAGGATGTCTTGCATGAGTCTGTTGCTTCTGACAAAGGCGACGATCATACTGCTGCTGCCCCTGAGGTGTTTCATACTGCAAAAAAAGTTGTTCTGAAAAGTAGCTTGAAGAAGCCATCAAAAAGGTTACCAGTTCCTATCGAGAGTTCTACTGAGCGTGAATTAGCTAATGATACAAATAGTCACATTCAAGGCAATGACGAAAAGAGGAAAGTGCAGTGGACTGATACTTGTGGGAGCGAGCTCGTTGATATCAGAGAATTTGAGCCCAGGTACTTTATTATCTTTATTAACTATTATGAGTTGCAGTTATCTTAATTTTTTTTGATATAAGCACAATCATGAAATGACAGTGGCTGTGATTTCTAGATAACTTTAACTATTATGCTCTCCTGAAAATTTTCCTCCTTTGTGGTTTCTCACAAGTGCTGGTGACTTTCTCAGTTTCTCATAATGAACTTTGATTGGTCTGGTGTTTAATCTCTCATTTTTGGGTATATGAATACCGAGGAAAAACTAGATGGTTTAGAGAGGCCTTGAAGGAGCATGAAACAAGAAGGGTGTGATTTGTAGTGGTTGAGATAAATCATCTGGGAATATTAGAAAAGTAATTGAAGATCATTTGATAAACGTCTGGTTTAACAATTGGTTGTGGATGCTTGTACTAAATTGCTGATACTGCCTGTTTCATTATTCTATGCAAAATGATTAAGAAAACATAAATTATAAAGATCAGACTTGCCTTATTGTTAGCAGGTGTTGCATCTAAATAGTTTACTCAAATCTTTTCTGGTAGTAAGTAGCTATGAGAAAAAGTATAACATACATGGTACAAGGGCATTTGGGTTATCATTTTGGTTTTGACGGTAATGAAAATCCCCACTCCCCTTCCTCCTGATTCCGAGTTCTCTTTACTTTAGCTTCCAGTCTGATTCTTTGATGATGATTCTGGATTGAGGTAGAAAATAATGCAGATTATTGGCAAGAAAAAATTGGTACCTCCCAGTATCCTTTTTAGTCTTCTCTGGTGAGGGGGATATCTGTCTGTCGGCCCCTGGTAGAAATTTATTCTTGTTAAAGAATGGGGGAAATAGTGACAAAAAGATTCATTTTCTAGAAGATATGTGCTTATTGGGTGGAATTTGGTTCAATTTGTTTTGATTGGTATTACTACCTATCTCATCTGACTTTAAGTTTTGGCAAGCTGAGTTGGGTGACTACAATTTAAGGAAATATGTGAGAGGTTTTTTTATGAGGGGATTGATAAGGGGAAGAGATCATCTACATGTTTGGGACCTAGTCGGGGATAAAATGGTTTATCCACTAGAAACATGTTTAAATAGAATATATCTTTGTTAGGAAGTTATTGTAGTAGATCCCTTTCTAGAACTAGTCTTTATGATATGCAATCTAATTGGTGGGTATCCCAAGTAATCGCAAGATGTTCTCTCCTTGGGAATGTAACTTTCAGGGTTTCTTTCTCTCTTTGTTGTCTATATTATTTTTAGCGAGTGGTGATAAACTTGGTTATGGCTTGAGAATCTAACATACAGTATGGTGAATCATCTTTCCAATCTCTGTTCCTTCTGTGTATTTCTTTTCTTTCTCTTGCTTCCTTTTCGCCTTCTAAGTCTGTTCTTGAACAACTATTGAGAAATACAGATGCTTCATAATATTCAGATTTCTTGTAGATTTTAAACATTTGTTTCCAAATCTGTGTGTCATGCTTATGGAACTATTACTTGTAACTTTTTTATTTTATCATTTTTCTTTTCTGAAATTCTGCTGCCTCTCTAAGGGATGGATGTTTGGTATCTTAAAGCTAATGAAGTGGAGGTCATGGTTGTGGACTTTAAGTTAAAACTAGTGAATCACTCCAAAGAATGACCATGTGATTGTTATCTTCCCATTTTTAACTTTGTGTGGTCTGGTAAACAGAAGGGACAGTTACCTTAATTGTGTTTTACCACTTTAGCCAGTTTGTTCTGTGTTCAGTGCTGTTTAGTGGCGATGAGTTGGGCAAGTGGGGCTTGGCCCTTTTTGCTAATTTTGCTCTTTTCTTTTTCCTCTTCTGTCAATTCTCTTGCATTTTAAGGTTTACTCACATGCATAAGTAAACAGTTACTTGACAGCAAGGACCGCTTAGGCTAAGTTAGATAATGCAGGGGCCAATTGGGTTAAGTTGAAAACTAAAAGCCTAAAGGGGTAAAACACATGATCACAAAAATAATTATGCCTTGTAAAAAACAACAGAATTTGAAGTCAAGGTGGAGGAAGTGGCATTTGTATGGGAAATTAGATGGTGTTTTTTATTTGTTAATTTTTTTTATTAACTCTATGGGCTGCAATTTTATATGGATGTTTCCTTTTGCAACTGATTGCTAATGTGTTTATTTTTCCTTTTTCTTTTTTCATTTTCTGCTCCGCCTTGATGGACATCTTGTCTAGCCATTTCTTGTAATTAATCTTTTGTTCAATTTGATAAAATTATGTTTTCTATAAAGGCCATGACATTGGTGCATATTTAAGTGTCAGGACCTCCTTCTGGTATCTGTATCTAAAGTAAACAGCCACCAATCTATTTCTGAGGTATTGAAAGAGAAAGAAACAACTAGCGAGAGGATTGGCTATGATCAATCTGCTCTTGTTGAATAATCTATTAACTACACCTGTCTGATTCGTTGAGAGCTTAAGTTTTAGATTATGATCAATGTTCTATGTTCTTTCTATGGTGTTCCTCTTGCAGCCTGTGTGATGCATGTAGATTATGCTTTTTTGTTCTTTTATTATGTATTTTGCTTGTCACTTTTTTATATCTTTTCTGACTGAAAATATCATCCAATTGGCAGTGAAGCGGATGGATCGGATGATGAATTCAACAATGGGAATGAAAGAAGTTGTTCGTGTGTGGTTATGTAGATTGGCTTGTACCTGATGATGATTTGGGCTTGACTTCTTTTCAGATGCAACAGTGCATCAGGTAACACACCGCTAACAGTGCTTTTTTGGTTCAATACTTATTTCTGGAAGAGAAGCGGTTTTGAGTTGATGCGGAATACCACCATAGAAAGGAGTATTTTTCCGGCTAGCTCATCACATTGAATAGTTCTGTCTATAATGGGTTTGCTGTGGGTTTCATTTTTGTCACTCCAGGTTTGGGGACAGCGTTTTGTTTATTATCTCCATGTGTGACTCCATTGTTCATTATTTATCGTAATTAATGTGTTCCTTTTCTTCTCAAAATTTGGTTTAATGAATTTTTATTCATTTCTCTTCTCCTAAAATCTTCAAAACCTGGAAGAAATGTGAGATTTTGGTGGGATCTTGGGGTCTAATTAATAAAATCTACCAATGGCTCATAGTCCCTGACTGATGTTATGCCCCGTAATCGAAAGCACTGTGATATTAGTTTGAAAAAAAAGTGCTAAATGTCTCTGTTTGTTTGTGGAAATACATTATGTTTTGGCCGGAGCTCTTTGCCGTTCAGCTCCTATTTTGTGAACCTCTTGTTCTCTTTCCCCTTGTTGTACCTTTTCTGTTTTGTTTCACTTACATTTGTTTGTTTGTTCATTTTGATGTGTTTCCTTTTGTCTTTATTTTTTTTTAAAGAAAGCAATTTCAATAGATGATGTTCATGTACAAGTGCAGGGAAGAAAAAGGAAAAACTATGACATGTTGAAGGGAAACTAGCATACTAGAATAAACTTGAAGTCTGTCGATTTTTTTTATTAAGAAAAGAAAACAGCCTCGTTGGCAACCTCCTCCAACTAAATCGAACAGCCTTGAAGTCTGTTGGTTGCATAATGGTGTTTTTTTTTTTTTTGGAATAAACTTAATGGTGTTTTAATTGTTATTGAGGTTTGAAAGTTCAATGTGTTATAAAATGGGTGGAGAACCTGCTGACTTGTTCAGTTGTTAGTTGTTCATTACCTGTCCTTTATTCCCTTTCTAGATTGAGTAAAATCTACTATATTTGCCTGCGGATAGTTTTCGTGCTTGGTTTCTTGATGATAATCACAAGGTCAGAGACAAGTAATGTATTAAGGATGGTTGTGATCAAAGGCTATGCATTCCCAAAGTGTTTGATTCGGATATTGGTCCACAAATTTCTGCAATGATTATATGCAACACATTGATACTTCCTATGAGGGGAAATGTCTCATATTCTTCCTTTATTTTTAAATTACAATTGAAACCTCAAAGATGGGATGGTCAAGGACGAGAATTCATGTGTTAATGTTTTCAACTCGTTGATCAATATCAGAATTTAGATGCTAGTAAATTATACCTCATGAGATTACTTGAGAAAAGGAAGGCAAGTTTCTTAGAGTTTGTCAAGTTGATCATGCATAAGTGTATTGAAATACAATGATATGAGTCTTACAAGTTTGTTGATTCCAGTGATTACTCATTTACAGGGTGTTTGCTTTTGGGAGAGAACTAGAGTAGAACTAGTGTTTGGTTTTGGGAGAGAAGTATACGTGGGACTATCTTTGTGTAAAATGGCTGCAATTTAATCTGCATTTAGAAAGGAGAATGAAGTCAAATAGTAATCCTCATCCAGAATTTCATACTTTCAAAAGAAATGATTAGACTGTGGATTGTAAATAGAGTGAATTTCACTCTCTCAGAAAATGGTCTTGTTTGGATGCGCTTTGCCTCTGACCGTCAAATGAAATATGAAATTGCAGCACACAATGGGCAGGATAGGAGTGCTTAAGCCTCATATTACAACTTGGAAAACATACTGAATGATAGGGGATGTCTCACGAATATTATGGTCTGAAATTAGATAATTTCCAAACGAGGTTAATGCTCAAGATAAAGACTCATTGTTATTAAGATAACAATTCTTTTAGTTTTGCTGGTCCAAGAGAGTTTTTATTGTTTTTTTTTTTGGTTAGGAAAATAAATAATTTCATGGATAATCCTACCGTATATGACTTCTAACTATTCCTATATAATATCTCAGTGTACGTTTGTTATTGAAACAAGACTGATAAAGTAGTCTGAGGTTCATATCTAAAACTAATTGACAACAATAGGATAGGTGGAATGACTCAAATCCTTATTAACCTACGGACACAATTTTATGTTCCTGACGTGGGATTGATATCTCAACAAATGTTTGGTAGAGGCCGAGACTCCTCAGTACCATGTAACAAAGAACAAGAAAATCATTGACAAAACTACTGGGACGTGCGTGCGTGTGAGGCAGGAGGCGATAGGCGCCAAAACTGAAGCGAGAGAGCCCATGCAAGTGATTTGTTGGCCAACAACAACTATCCTCTTTATTCTTCAAGAAACTTGGCCACACCTTATCCACAAAACCAATGAACTCTTCCAACACCATCATCTTCTTCTGTTTGATGTTATATCATATCACACACATCACAGCCCAAAACACCCTCCAACTCAGATTAAACCCAACAACAAAAAATGTCAGTGGCATCTTCCTTCCCCTGCATCAAAATCTCAACCTGCTCATCATCCCCATCTTGTTCATATTCTTCTTCCTCCTCTAGTAATTCTTTTTTGTTCTCTTCTTCAACTAAGCCCTGTTATGTAAAGACCACCACCATCAGGAGCTCCCAAACTGAAGGCCCTATAAGAAGACCTGCTGCTCCTTCAGTCAGAGAACCCTCTCCAGCTACTCTCAAGCCCCCAACACCTCCCTCCAAGTCCCCTTCCCCGCCGCAGCCTCAGCCGGCGGCTCCGGTTTCCGGGGTAACAATGGTGGATGACAAGAATGTGGTGACTCTTGAGTTTCAGAGGCAGAAGGCTAAGGAGATTCAGGACTACTTCAAGCAGAAGAAGCTTGAGGAAGCGAGTCAGGGTCCTTTCTTTGGCTTTGTTGGCAAGAATGAGATCAGCAATGGAAGGTAAAGATTTGTAATTTGGACAAATGGTTTATCTGGGTCTATCTAGTTTGTTATGGTTTCTTTTGTATATTAGGCTATTACTCTAGCAACCTAAGAGGTGTCATTCCATCTAAAAATAGGAAACTAGAAACTGATTGTTTGATTCAGGGTACTGATCCCTAATTGTTCGAGCTAGAATAGGTCCATTTTGAATGAGTCATGTATTTAGGATATAAGCTTTATTAGTTTTCCTTTTGCCTCATGCACTCTTGGTAATGATGGTTTATAGAACTTGGTTCTTGACGGATCATTCTACAAAAATCATACAGGTGATGTCTGAAGGATGCATCTCAATAAATTCTTGAAATGAAACAAGTCATGTGTAAATCAAACAGCTCTCACCACTTGAGGCATTTCTACATATAGGGTGTTAATACTTAATCCACTTCCAAAAGAAAAGGAAAAGATTTCCAATTGTAGAAGTTCATTTTTTTTTCCTCTTCTTTTACTTAAATGGGTTATTATGTTTGATATCATAAGCCAAGAAGCCTATACTGTAATAATGAAGTACCTGCTAAACATTCTTACGGCACTTCCTCTCAACTGTACATGTTAGTATTTAGTAGCACAGTCCAAATCCCTTTGTACCTCCAACTTGCTTTGTCTCGTTTGGAATTCAGTTTTCCTTAGTATTTGGCTTATTTTGACTAATTTTTCACTGTTTTTCGAATAAGTACTTAAATTATATATGAGAGTGTACTCGTCTGACATAGTCTGGTTTTTTGATCTGGGATCTTGTTTTTTCATGGATTTGGGATTTCGGCTTTACAGATGGGCAATGTTTGGTTTTGCTGTTGGGATGCTAACAGAATATGCAACTGGCTCAGACTTTGTTGATCAAGTAAAGATCCTTCTCTCCAATTTTGGGATCGTAGATTTGGAATGATGCACTGGCTTGATGTTAAGAGCCATCAATACTTTCATGTTGCTGGAGCTGCTGTAGATGTGTTCGTGTTTCACTTGCAACTTTGTTGAGTAATTTGTTTAAATTCCATTTCCGAAAAATACATAACTATCATAAGCTGTATTTTTACTATATTGTTTACCAAGATTTCAAGTATAGAAAAAGTTGTTTGGCGCTTGTTTGATAACATTTTTACTTTTGTTGTGTTTTAGTTAAAGAGAGGAAAAACATATGGGAAGAAAGAGGGAGATAAGATAGATGAAGAGTGGAAATTGATGCTAGTTTCTGTTCTATGAGTTTAATAGATACTATCTCTTTCACTCGTATCATCTTCCTTCCAATGTTCTTATTCTTATTTCCTCTGAATCTTTAACTTCGTTGAAAAAAAGAAAAAAAGGAAAAAGGGTTTCGAATAAAGATTGAATGAGTTATCAAACGAGTGCTAATTTGCCAAACCAGCTTGTTTGTGAATACCTATTAATAAGAAACCCTTGTCTTACGTTGTGGGAATTGGAATGTGAATCTAAGATACAATCACATACGTGCTCAGTTAAAAAGTCAAATTGAATCTGTTTCTCAAAGTTCAGGATTTATAATTCTAAAAGTAAAATCTGAAGCACAGAAGGCTGTTTCTCAAAGTTCAATATTCACGACAATACAATTCATTTCATGGAGATCTCAAGACTTGCCCAGAAATAGAGCATTCCTTAGAAAGCATTGGAAAAAGCACATAATTGTTTACAGGTCATTAAATCAGTGATTCGCCAAAAAGAGGAAGTGTTCTCTCCCTCTCATGCAAGTAAAGAATTGGAAGGAGTAGCAATAGAACTAGATAGGGACCTGCTTACAGGGTCTAGTGAGCCTCAGAAAACATTTTTGCAACATTTGCAAGTCACAGATGCTCATATCCATATACAGGGCTCACAAGTGGAGGATGGTGTTGCATGATGAACGTTCAGTTTGAATTAATCGGATTGACTGGACTTGTAATCTAGTTGAGATCGAAAAGAAAACTTGCATCTGCTCATTCTACTCTGTGCCAACTCTCGGCCCTAGTTTATGCGAAAGAAGAAAGTCGAAGGATATATATAGCAATAACTGAGACTAACATGCAAAATTGTAAGTTTGACACTATGTTAAGGTTTCTTTGATCAGTCTTCGCTTGTCTGGCTCGAAACATCGTGTTCCACCATTTTTCAAGTCAAAATGTTCTAGAGCATCAATAGAAAATATGCATATTCCATATTTCATAGCCTATCATTACTTCTACTGCAGTTCATAGATTCATCAGAATTCTAACAGAAATGAGAAGCATACAGCATGATCAGCAAATCATTCCTTTACCATCTACTTCCACATTGCATACACTAGAGTAGCCAGAAACAGCACGCAAACAAAACGCATTCCTTTTTGCAGATATAACATCCTTGCCTCGAGTCTCTCCACCCTAGCCTCCACTCGTGTCATCCGCTCTTCCAAATTTGCCAGTCTTGCAGCTAACCTTGTCCCTGTAACATCTATGCCATCTGTAGTGCTTTGTATAAGATCTTCACTCTGTAGGGAATCATCTTCCCACGCTTGATACCGACACATTTCACCAAACAACAACCCCCTGTGACAGAAGTCCAGATTAAATAATAGGTTGCAAAAGAACAGTCTGTAAAGCTAGTCAATCGTCACGGATAGCTGATCAAGATAGTGAAAGCAATCAATAACAGAGATTCCGCTAGATGAGGATGTCTGACTTGCCTTACTGTTATTTAGCTGGTAAGCAGAAAGGCTTTAGAAGAAAGACAGGGTGATTAGGTCTAGAAGGGAAAATGGAACGAAGGTTGGGGAAGAGAACTCAGTCACCAAGCCTTTCAATAAAACTAGAGTCTTTCATTCCAATCTGATTTGGGATTTTAGAATAAGTAGCCATATTTATAGGCTTAAAATATATTCCAAGGAGATGATCTGGATCCAAAAATACATAAACCCTAAACACCCTTAAATACTTGAAATTATAGTACTCAGCCTAAATAGACTCCTAAACGCACCAGACTTATATACACTCTTCATGAAACCGAAAAATCACTCTCGCAAGACCCTTAAAGTACCATGGATACTTTACTTTGGACCGAAAAAAAAAGGGTGAGCTTAGTTATAGCCTTCCAAAGAGGACATATATTGTCTAACCAGGTTGTGGCAGCTGCACTGTGGCTTCTTATCTATATATTCTTGTAAAATCATTATATTGGATTATCAACCAGGTGAGTTAAGGATCAATATTTAGAGGCCAATCCACTTAGCTGTTGAGAAATTTACATGTCAGATAGTGGTCATATGGCTGAGGAGTTTTCACCACTCCAGACAGGCAGACACTCAAACCTAAACAGGGCAAGAAGTCTTGGTACTTAATTACTGATATGATCAAGCAATTTCACATCCATCCTGCGGTTTATAAATTACTTCAGCCATACAACAGATTACCAAAGAAGATTAGATAGCTAAAACCACAAAATGCAATCTGATCATAACAGTAGAGTTTCATTTAAGATAAGCCGAATCGCAATGTGGAAAAATAACTGGAACCCATATTTCGCAATGGTTAACTAATGCGGCAGCCGAAATTCGTAAGAATAAAATTGCAGTGTCTACGACCAAACTTGTATGGTTTCATAACTTCTATGGTTCTGTATTTCAATCTCCTGCACACTAGCCTACCTCGAATTTCAGTCAAGGAAGTGGAGCATGCTCATTGCCTAAATCATAGAGAGGGGAATGTAACAGGCAATCCAATTCTGGGTTTCTTGGATTCTATCATCTGCCATTCAACTCCATTTGTCGAAAAAAAGCAAGACTAATAAACTAGGTCATACCTTAAGAAGAGAGCCAACCAGAGTGAGAGAGAGAGAAGTTATGCGGAGCTTTCCGGCAAGAGCTGAGAACCCAGTGTAGCCTGGATGTCAGGGGCTTCTTGCGATTAAGGGATTCAGGATCCAACACAACCCTTTTGGTGGAGAGCCTCGGAGTCCGCAGCCAGGCAAATCCCACATCTTCAGACCTTCATTGTCCCCACGTGTCCAGATTTTTATTTTTTTCTCTCTTTTTCTTTCTCTTCTTTTACGATGTGTTTGAATGCGAGTAAATTTCTGAAATTTAATTAAAAATAAGAAATTTTCAATTTCTTCGGACTGTTTTCCTGTTTGGATTCTTATCATGTGGAATTATAAATTTCAACGGAAAAATAATTGTGAAAATTAGGAACTTAAATTCCCGACTTGATTATTTCCTCACAAAATAGGTTTTATTTGTCAATTCTCTTAACTAAGATTAGTCTAAGTACAAATATTTGTCATTTTAAAACTTTACATCATGAAATCCAAACAATGTAATTCTCAATTAATGGAATTTAAATTCATGGAATTGTAATTCCCATGATTTTAAAATTTCTATGAAAATTGAAATCATGATTAATTTCAGTTTACCCCTTGAGGTTTGAGGTTAACATCATTTTAGAACTAGTTTGGTATTGCTGTGACTTAAAAAAAACTGATGTTACTATATTGCGAAAATAATCAGCTGTGAATTAAAACAGTTTTTTGTTTGGTAAATATTAGTTTTAAAAGTGATGCCAAGATAAAATTTATTAATTTCTAGTGTTTTTAGTGACAGCTACTTTTAAAAGTAACATTCAGGTGGTTTTTAAAAGCTGTTGTCAGTGACTTGTAATTTTCAAAAAAAAAATATTATTTTTCATTTACCAAACACTATAAAATCTAAAAGTTAGGATAAAAACTGATTTTTTTAAAAGCGAAGATGCATGTATTAAACAAGGCCTCACACTACCAGAAAAAGTACTTTAGCCGACGAAAATTGCCGACGAAAAATTTTCGTCGGCCTGTTAAAAAAATTCGTCGGCTAAGACCTTAGCCGACGATCCTTCGTTGGCTATAGTGTCGTCGGGAAAAGGCCGTCTGTGATGACTTTAGCCGACGAAATTTTTTTTTTCGTCGGCTATAGTCCCGCTTTAGCCGACGAAAAATATGTCGTCGGCTATAGTCCCAGACTTTAGTCGACGAAATATTCGTCGGCTAAAGTGCCTAATAAATAATAAAAAAATAACTATAGCCGACGAAATATAAAATATTTCGTCGGCTAAACCTTATAAAAAAAATTTAAAAATAACTATACCCGACGAAATATTAGGTTATTCGTCGGCTAAACCTTATAAAAAAAATTAAAAAATAACTATAGCCGACGAAATATTAGGTTATTCGTCGGCTAAACCTTATAAAAAAATTAAAAAATACTATAGCCGACGAATATAGTGTTTGAATATCGTCGGCTAAAGTTGTTCAGTTTTGAAAAAAAAAACTGCAGAAACTTTCGGCCACCTCCGATCACGACCAAAATTTGACAGAATGTTCCTCTCAACATTTCGAACAACTTTCTAGAAGAAGTCGAAGCTCAATTCTAAGCCTAAAGGAATTGAAGAGCATGCCAAAGGAATGACTACCATTTGCCCCATTTATCATCATCTGAAGAGCTCTTCTTTTCATCGGGCTCCCAAGGATTAAAAGGTTTCTTGAAAGAGGGTGCAGCAGCCTCAGCATCCTGCATGAAGTCCAGAGAACGCTCGACACCGGAAGGAACAGTAGAGGAAGCCTTTGGTTGAAAGCCTGGTGGAACATCAGAGGCAGCAGGATGAGGAAGACGTTGAGTGACTTCTTACCATCTTCGGCTATATAAAGAACTTTAGCCGACGAAATTCTTTATTTTCGTTGGCTTTACTCTTTGGTTGACCGCCAAAAAATTTTGGTTGAAAATTTTGAAAATTTTTCGACTTTAGCCGACGAATTTTCATATATTTTCGTCGGCTAAAGTCCCCATATTCTTAATTTTAAAAATGTACCTCCTAAAGTTTCCAATTTTCATAAATCAAGCCCAATTGCTAAAATTCTATCTAATTTGGATGTTAAATGCTAGTATGAAATCTTAGAAAAAAAGTCATAAAATATGATTTATGTTGTTATACGACAATTTTAGCCCTTAAAGTAAGTTATGAAGTCAAAATTAACGTTCAAGTTAGACAAAATTTCAGCAATTGGGAATGATTTATGAAAATTGAAAACTTTAGAGGGTAAATTTTTAAAATTGAGAGTATGAGGGCTGAAATAATGTTAACCCCAAACATCAGGGGGTAAACTGAATTTAATCTTTGAAATTATTTTATCCAAACACAACGTTATATAATTTTTTAGGAAGCTTCTACTCATACCTCCAAAAATGCTACTTGACCCTCTCATTTTTATCAAGTATTCTTTGTCAACTCATATCAAATTACTAATAAATACGTATAAAAACTCTTCTTATTTTCACATACAATTAAGATCTCATTCTAAAAAAAAAAAATTCAGATTAAGAATCTATTTTGATAATGAAATCGATAGATCATAAATGGTTTCATATGAATATGAAATATAGATTCACAAAAAAAAAAACTTGGCTTCAAAGACGACAAGATGATGTATCTAAAAAAAATAGTTGATGGGATTTCGGCTAAATAAGATGAAACTAACTGCAACCAACTAGATGAATTTATTATTCTCGATAAGATTCAAGATCTATATATATGAATCATTTTATTTTTGCAGAAAATATTATCAAATTGTATTTTTTTATATAATGGTTTATCATTTATTAGATTTATTGAACAATGGGCATTTTAGGAAAACTAGGGAGGTGTAGATAGCATTTTAATTTTATGTAAAAGTAAATTAGAGGTCTAGTAGAGAGATCCACATGACATTTTTAGAGGTATGAATAGAAGCTCCTAATTTTTTATCAAACAAATAACGCAATGACTTAAACCACAACATAACAATACCTTTCTCCACGAGAGAACCCTAGAGAAAGCTCTTCCGCGAGATAACCACGCCTAGTCCAGCGGTGCACCCTTACGGCGTCGGACAGGCCCGAGAAGGACCTAGTGTTCGGAGAGAATGATCTCACGAAGCAAGAGCGGTGGGGGCTGTGACTTTGTCTTGATCGGTAGCAAGTTTCAATGGAGAGAGATGGTGGTGATTCGAATCGGGGTCGATATGTCTGAGATTGGAGCGCAGACGTATGGAGTTGGCGTTGTGTGGTCGGAGCCCACCTGGTGGTGGTGAGTCGATGGCAGCAACACCAAGATCGGATCATAATGATTTGGTTTTGAATTCGTCGATGTGCAATCAATCTTGGAAATGATGACTTCAGTCGGCTTGGAGGTTGGAGATCGAGAGTGATCTCTGGGCGACGGGTCGGCGACGGTGGATGGGGTGTGTGGATTGGAGGGTGAGAGTGCCTACTGGATGGAGGCGACATGCCTTTGGAAGCTTTGGGCTATGTTGTGGGTCTGGTGGAGTTTGGGCCTATGACTTGTTCTTGGGCCCTTTCTATGTTACTTTCCTTAGTCTTTCTAGTTTTCTAAGCCCATTTCTTTGGGCCATTAGGGTTTTAAATTAGTTTTTACTAGTTTATTCTAATAAGTTCCTATGTAGGTTTCTAGGAATCTAGATAGGTTTCGATGCCTGTAGATTATGATGTTTCGTTTACATCTAGATAGTGAATATTTCTTGTTGTACCGCAATTGAACGCCTTGGTGATGGAAGTTTTCATGCAAAATTATCTCTATGTAAGGCTAGATTATAGCTTGTTAGGCTCATCGTTGATGAGCGTCAATATACAATGTAATGATATATGAATCACCTGAATTTGTTGGGGTCTATATCGGTGTCATTCTGGCTACGACAATTAATACAATGAGTTATATGCCCGCCTTTGCGCCTTTGCGTCAAAAAGAAAAAACAAATAACTCAACCGCGGCAACGAGGCTATAATACAATTTCTCTATAATAAAATTTTAGGGTAAAAGTTATAAATGGTCCTCATGGTTTGGGGTCATAGTTTATATTTGCCACTGTGGTTTGAAAATGATTAATTTTGGTCCTCACATTTTATATATCGATTAATCATAGTCCAATAATAACATTTCCTCTAACACCGTTAGTGAGACACGCATGTGCGCGTCATATGTTGAGGCAATTTGTGTTTTTACTCTCAAAATACAATATAAAAAATATATATAAATAATAAGAATATAAAAGACAACCTATAAAATAATGAATGAAAATAAATAGGAATTCTAACACCACCGTCAGAATAGAGTTAATCGGCGACATGATTTATCCCATATACTTGCATTAAAATTAGATTTAAAATTTTATATGGCCTGGTTTGATTCTAGTATTCGATCTTCTTCGTTTTCATCAATTTCATACAAAATTTTGGCAATTTGCTTTTTGTAAAAGGACTTAAACTGTTATGGGGAAGTGAAAGGAAGTGAGAATTAAGAAGATTAATTTAATCAATAAGACAAAGAAACAAGTATCAGAGATGAAGAAATATTTCTTTTATACGCCATGACAATTATGCTTTTTTATTTTTCCTTATAATTCTCTTTAACTTTTTTTTTTCTCTGTTTGATAATGAATGCATACGAGATAATTATCTCATCATATAATGTCGGCGTGAGAACCTTACTAATGGTGTTAGATGAAATATACTTTTAGACTAAAATTAGTCAATATATAAAACACGGGAACCAAAATTAATCATTTTCAAATCACAGTGACAAATGTAACTATGATCCCAAACCACGAGGACCATTTATAACTTTTACCCAAAATTTTACTATGATAAAATTTCTCTTTTGATAATCTATGTAGGTTTGATGAGACCACTATATATTCATTGATGCATTCTTTTGATGAAAGTCTATAATAAATTTTTTGTTTCGATCAAAAACAAAAAATAAATAACTTAACCGCAACAACGAGTCTATTGTGAGTAGAACTCACGACCTCCCATTTGCAGAGGGTAGCCTGAGTGAAAATAGGTAATAACACTGCATGACTTACCTTTTACATGTAATTATGATAAATTTGAGTCACTCAGGGCCTATACATAATTAAATCATCCTTATTTGCAACCTTTCTAAAAGCATGTTTCACCATGCTTGCTGAAGAAAGTTTCAATTTCTTCACCTTCTTAGCCCTTAAGATATTGGATGGATATGATCGTGACAGGTGCCTCATGTCAGGACCCACTCCGAATTTCACCCTGAAACCCGAAGTAAATCCTGCGGGGTCCATCTCCAAGGAAAATTTATCGAAAATTCGGCATAACCTCTTTTGAAAATAGACAACCTAACTTGAAAAATCCAGATAAACACTTCTATAACAAACCATTCATCCTTAACTCTTGGAGCCATCCGCTCCCCACAAACTCAACCACCACAAAATAACATTAAAACCATCTCCCAATCCATCACTTAAACATCCAATTGATAAATTATATACAATCCTCCAAATATTTCTAAAGTAGATTCATGAGCCTTAACATACAACCAAATATTATACAATATCCTCAAGGTAATCAGAGCTACTAAAATTAGAGGAAGCAAGAAAATACATTGGTAGGTTAAACATGTAACCTATTAGTGAAAAGTGGTGGTAATGTTGGTACCTATGCCTCGCCTCCTACTAGTACCGACCCGAACTCTGCAGACTGGACATTTAATAACAAAGGACTAAGGGGAAAATATTTGTAACCGTTAGAGTGAGTGGACAAAAATAAATTTAAAAGAAATGAACAAATAAATATTATTTATGTTTTCCCAATTTAATTTCTATAGAAAAGCTGTGATGTATGCGACAAGCTTTAAAGCTACTTATAAACTGGCAAATACAGAAAATACGTGACTAGTCCCGCTAGTCTCCAATACTTTATAATATTGAGCCTCCCATGTTATAGTATATAAGTATGTATTTACACACGTCATACTCCTTGTATGAATTCTTGTAAATTTAACGATTCATGCAAGGCTAATACGCTTGCGTCCCACGCTCATGTTACACCATAATGGTAGGGTTAGTCACTACATCATTATGGCAGAAAAGACGGGTGTATATACGTGCTGAATATCCCCTATATGAATACCTACACTCATATAGAGCCACGATTCTTGCGTCACACCATAATGGCAGCTAATTGCTACACCATTATGGCGGAAATGCATGTATGACTAGCTAGCATTTATATACATACTATCCTCATAAATATACATATATATGTCCACTGAAACTCTCCAAAATAAAGAAAATTTCCAAATTTAAAAAATGATGTCATATGCTCCAATAACAACAATCCAACACATGCATATAATTTAAAACAAAAGTCCACTCACAAATTTAGGCCTAAGCCTTACGTCGATCCAAGGTCTCTTCAGCTCGAGCCTCGTCACGTCCTGTTTCAAATATATAAATAAGTCCCCAACTAAAATTCAATGCTTATATAAATAGGCAAAAATAAAAGTGGGCCTTATACAACGCTCGTCTTTGCCCAATGTTAGTACATAGCCAAAATACTTGGTCAAACCGAGTATATGGCACAATTGCCTAGTCGCCGGAGATCATTCCGGGCGAGACAACACCGGCGAGCCCTTTACAGGTATTGAAAGAGTGAAGGTCCGGCAACAATCCGCCTACCAGGCCTACTCTCCGGCGGCCAAACGCCCCCCAAAGAGGAGGTGCCGCAGAGGACCACAGATAGTCCCATATCGAGAACTGAGGCCGCATCGCCTAACATAGGCCTATAAAGCAGGCACACACTCCCGAAAGAAGTAAGTCCACAAAACTCCTAAACTCCCGTACTCTGCAAGTAGCCACCAAGCTCCAACTTAAGCATCAGAGAGTCGAAGACTGGGCCATCCCAGTCCCGACTCCTGACGCATTACTACCTGTGTAGGTGTAAGACTTGGACTCAAGAATTCGACCTCCCGACTCGTGACCTGGGGCAGGTAGAAACAATTGACGTTAGAAGGAGGGTACCTCTTGTTGAACTCGCATTTAGCTCGAAACAATGGTGGAAATCGTAGATGACCCCAATGACCCTAGCACTCAGATAGAGAAGGAACTTTTCCAATCTGGAGATGCACCCCGTCCCCAAACCAGCAATGCAACCTCCAGTAGCCATCCTGACCCCGCCACTGCCCTCGAAATTCTAAAGCGAGACTTCCATTCATTTCGTGAGCAAGCAGCCAGAGAGAGGGCGGAGGCTGAGATGTACCGGGTACGCATTGCCGAGTTGGAAAAGGAACAATTCTTGCTCCGGGTCACGTTAGACAATCGTAACGTGTACAACGACAGCATGGACCGTGCGGCACGGGTCACTGGTACCCTAGATCCCGCTACCACATCTCTTCCTAATCAAGGCCAGAGCAATTCCGTGATCCCGGGAGGCCCAAACCAAATCATCTACGTCACCCACCCACTTACAAACTCATCTTTTCCACTCCCAGCCCCTCAACCATCTGCAATCCCCAATGAATCCTCTCTCCTGCTAAATCAACTGGACCCATCTACCCCGCCTGTCCCCACTCCTACCTCTGCCAACACCCCCAACCCACCTCTCGACATGCAAACCCGCCTGCTGCTCTAGCTTAGCCAATCTGTCATTCAGTTGGCTTCACGGATTGAAGGGGTCGAGAGTCGCGGGAGTCCGCGGCCTCTATTCTCTAGCTATGGACATTGCCCAAGTCCCTTCACGCCACGGGTAAAAGTGGAGAAGCGACCCCCCGAAGCCAAGCCCTTCAAGGTGGACAAGTATAAAGGCACTGGGGACCCTCATCTCCATCTTGAGACATTTCTCTCGCTATGTAGCTCCACTCGCTACACAGACGCCACGGCCTGCCATGCCTTCTAAAAGACCCTCTCTGACGAGGCACTCAGTTGGTTCCTCAACCTACCACCCAACTCCATTGACAACTTTGACCAATTCTCAAAACGCTTCCTCAACCGTTTTATACTTCATGCCAGAATTTATCGCAGTGTGGACGCCCTGTTCCACATCAAGCAGAAGGACGGAGAAGGCCTCAATGAGTTGCTGTCCAGGTGGCAATCCACCACCGCGCGATGCCACAACTTGGAGCCTCGGGTTGCCAAGCAAGCTTTCCGCCAGGCCCTGCTCCTTGGCAATTTCTTAATGGAGATCAACAGGAACTCTCCAGCTTCCTATGATGCCTTGTTGGACCTAGCTGTCCTATGGGCACGCGCTGAATTTGCCACCTTTGGGCATTCTGCTCCAGCCACATTAGCACTCCCCGCTCCTCCCCCAAAACAGCAATCTCAGCAGAAGTATGAACAATTTGACAGAGGGCAGGATAAAGGTAAACAACATGGCTCCTCTTGAGGCCAGGGACGCAGTTCCGACCGTCATCATGGGGTCAGAGGAACCCCGACCACCCTTATTGGTTAAGGGACCAGAGCCCTCCGCAACAACAACGCCGTTCCTCCCCTCCACCTCGTTATAAGGTCCACACTACTCTGACCACCACATACGCGGACATATGGGCCAAGCACAAAGACCTCATTCCCCCACCTCCTAAGAGCAAATATCCAAAAAAGCCCCGGCGAGCAACAAACAATAAATACTGTGCTTATCATGATGATAATGGCCATACAACAGAATAGTGCCATAGCCTCCGCAATGCCATAGAACATCTGGTCCGGAATGGACAACTCCACCAATATTGCACTCCTGCAACGGGAGCTAATGCTATTAAAGTGCATGGCGAGATCTTAACCCTGCACGGCGGAGCCCCGCGGCTCCCGCCTCGCCAACCTTCTACAAAAAGGCAATGCACGACCCCCTTGGAAGTCTTTGACATCCAACGAGGTGTCACGATCACCCCGTCAGCGTGGGATTAAATGACATTTCGCAAAAAGGAGGATACAATCAATTGCCACCATAGTGAACCATTCATAATAAAGGTGCAGGTGGATCATTACAGGTGCCATAGAGCCCTGGTAGACAAGGGGGCCGCCGTCAGTGTCATGTTTGCCGACTGTTACAAAGGGCTCCGGCGGGACCGAGCCAAATTGTACAACAATCATGATCCCCTTATCAGCTTCTCTGACGAGATAGTGCAGCCGTTAGGCTCAGACCGCCTAACCGTGTCAGTGGGAACCGCTCCTTGCCGCTCCTCCATAACAGCCCGCTTCCTGATAGTCGATTGTCCCTCGTCCTATAACCTCATCTTAGGCCGGGACATTCTTTAGGGACGGGGCGGGCAGCCATTGAGCATTGCCATCTTAATGCCATCCAGTAGGGGCGGGGCGCCTATGAGATGTTGCCCCTCAGCCCTTCAGAGCCTATTGAGATGACCCTGAGGGGAGCGGGAAGAAGGCCTCTCGCCCTAATCCAGCGGAAAACACGGAATGGGTATCCCTGTCACCTACCGTCCCGGAAAGGAAAGTTCGCATTGGCACGAACCTCAGCCCAAAACTCCACCAAAAGTTCATTGCCTTCCTCCAAGAAAAACAAGTAGTTTTCGCTTGGTCTTATGCCGACATGCTAGGCATCTACCCTGATATCATCACCCATAAGCTTAACATCTTTCAAGACCACCCCCCTGTCAAACAAAAAAGACGTGCCTTCCACCTAGACAAGTATCGAGTTATCCAAGACAAGGTCCAACGGCTTAAAGAAATCAAGTTCATACGTGAGGTTTCTTACCCAACATGGGTCTCCAATGTAGTCATGGTCCCCAAGCCTAATTGCAAGTGGCGAATGTGTGTGGACTACACAAACCTCAACAAGGCATGCCCCATGAACAGTTTCCCATTGCCACAGATTGACCAGTTGGTTGATTCAATAGCTGGTTACAAGATGCTCAGCTTCCTGGATGCCTACTCGGGCTACAATCAGATCAAAATGCACCCCGCCGATCAGACTCACACTACCTTAGTCATGGACAAAGGACTGTATTGTTACGAGGTCATGCCTTTCGACCTTAAGAATGCAGGGACAACCTATCAAAGGCTTGTAAATGCCAATCAAAATGTACCCCGCAGATCAGACTCACACTACCTTTGTCACGAACAAGGGACTGTATTGTTACTAGGTCATGCCTTTCGGCCTCAAGAATGTAGGGGCAACCTATCAAAGGCTAGTAAATTCCATGTTTGAAGATGAAATTGGAGAAGCCATGTCAACGACATGTTGGTCAAGAGCAAAATAGAGGACGACCACATTGCCAACCTTAGCAAAGTATTCACTAAGCTCCTGGCTCACGGGATGCGCCTCAACCCACAGAAGTGTATCCTAGCCGTTGGGGGCGGCAAGTTCCTAGGCTTCATGGTTAGTGAAAGAAGCATCGAGGCCAACCCAAAAAAAGTACAGGCCATACTTAACATGACTGTCCCGACCTCCCGGAATGAGGTCTAGTGCCTCACGGGACGCTTGGTAGCTCTGGCACGTTTCATCTCCCGCTTCACAGACAAGTGCAATCCCTTCTTCTAATTGCTCAAAGCACAACATAAAAAGGATATCACATGGAGCCCGGAACATGACGATGCCTTTAACAGTATCAAGGCCTACCTTGCTGAGGTCCCTCTACTCTCCAAGCTAGTCCCGGGCGAAGTACTTTATCTGTATTTGGCTGTTTCCACCACTACCATCAGTGCTGCCCTTACACGCAATGAGCATGATAACGAGCTCCCAGTCTATTACTGTGGCAGAGGATTTGTAGATCCCGAGACTCGTTACCCAGACATAGAAAAACTCGCTCTCGCCCTCATCAATGCTGCCAGGAAACTCAGGCAGTATTTCCAAGCCAACACAATCCATGTGTTAACCAACCATCCCTTGGGGCAAATACTGCAGAAACCTGAAACCTCAGGCCGCATGGTAAAATGGGCAATTGAGCTAGGAGAATTTGACTTGCATTTCAAGCCGAGAGTGGCTATCAAAGGGTAGGCAGCTGCATATTTTATTGCTGAGTTTATCCCCTTGGCCAATGACAGTCCACACCTAGACGCCCTCACTCGGGATGCCATCTGGGAACTCTATGTTGAGGGATCCTCTAACCACAGACTCAGCGGAGCAGGAATCATAATCACAGACCCAGAGGGCAACTCGTATGAGTATGCTCTCCGGTTTGAATTCAAAGCCTCCAACAACATAGCTGAATACGAAGCCCTCATAACAGGCATTCAACTCTGTCGAGAACTCGGAGCCCGACACCTCCACATCTTCAGTGATTCTCAGCTTGTAGTCAGTCAGGTGGCAGGGGACTTCAAGGCCAACCAACACAACTTGGGATTCTACAAAAGTCTCGCAGGTGCCCTCCTACATCACTTCAATTCATACAAGCTCACTCAAATCCCGCGAGCAAAAAACTCCAAGGCCGATGCTCTCGCAAGACTCGCCATAGCTCCCCCCGCGTCCACGCCACCTGATGTGCACATTGAGACACTGGACAAGCCTAGCATCTCAAAGGCCTATTCAGAAATTTTTTCCCTCGAGCCCATTGACCAGCCCTCATGGATTGACCCATTCGTCACTTTCCTTTCTGATGGCACTCTACCCCGAGACAAGAATGAAGCACAACGGCTACGCCACAAAGCCTCACTTTACTTGCTCAAGGGTGGAAAACTGTATCGCTGAGGCCAGTCATGTCCCCTATTGAGATGCCTCCCCATGGCAGAAGGGCACAAGGTGCTAAAGTCGCTTATGCCTCCAATGCCATAAATTTGCATATTTTGCACATCATCCCCCAGTGCCATCTTTGTTATCATCTCACTAGTCCCTTTCAGCCAGTGGGGACTCGATTTCGTAGGGCAGCTCCCCACAGCCCCGAGACAATTCAAGTATGCCATTGTCATTGTAGATTACAACAGAAAATGGATAGAAGCAGAGCCCATTTCCACAATCACCACTAAAAAGGTGATAAACTTCTTATGGCGAAACTTATACTGTCGATTTGGGGTGCCCCAGACCATCATCACTGACAACGGAACCCAATTCGACAATAACACATTCCGAGAATTCCTATCAGAACAAGGAACGACAATCTTTTATACCTCCCCAGCACATCCCCAGACCAACGGCCAAGTGGAAGCCATAAACAAGCTCATCAAACAAAACTTGAAGAAACGCCTAGAAGAGGCCAAAGGGCTGTGGGCAGCCAAGCTCCCAAACGTCCTCTGGATACTCCGCACATCCCCCACAACAGCCACAGGAGAATCCCCATACCTCTTGACTTATGGCACCGAAGCGGTGATACCAGTGGAAGTGGAGGTCTCGAGTGAACGTATCACAGCCTATTACCCCGAGACAAATATCATAGGGTTACAACTTAACATGGACCTCCTGGAGGAACGCCGAGACATGGTGCACCTCAGAACTATACACAACAAGCAAAAAATAGCCAAGTACTATAACAAAAAAGTCGTCCCCCGCCCCCTGAAAGTGGGCGATTGGGTCATGAAAGAGGTCATCCCCCACCCTACTGGCCTCAAGGAAAAATGGGAAGACTCACTCGAGATATTAACGCTCTAGGACTTGCCACATTCTATCTCATAGATTGTGATGGTCGCATGCTACCTCGCCCCTGGAACGCTTGCCACCTCCACCTCTACCCCAGTTGATCAATTTCAAACCCGGCATCATAGCCGATACTTAGTGTACTCTAGCCCAGTAGCGGCTCCAACAATATGTACACATTTTTTTCGTGTACATTAGCCCAGTAGTGGCTCCAACACTTTGTACATCTTGCCCACTAGCGGCCAAATCCAAATAAAATGAAGCGCTTTATCATCCCAACATGTTGAAATAAGTCCCCACAACACGGGACCACAAACAAAAGCATTCTTCAAAAGCACAACAAACAAACAAAATGGCTAAATATAACGCTAAATATCAACCTGGACTCCCAGGCAATTCATATATTTCAAACATGTTCAACATGGCTAACCACGCCAATTACACTGTTCCAAGCACAAAATTTCTTTTTCCCTACGCCTACCAAAAATCATAATTACATCAGTCATTTCCCCCCAGAAGATGAGCCACTAGACTTATTCACACTCCCCCCACTCTTTGACCCGCTACCACGGCCACGAGACTGGCTGAAATTCATTGAAACCCTCTGCCCAAACGGATGCTTCGCGTGGTCCCGTGACACAAGTGGAGGCCTTATAGCCACATTGGGGCGCACAAGCGAGCCCACTTGTGCCACCTCCGAACCAGGAGACTTCTTAATTGGGGACTTCTGCGCTTCGGGGAGAGCGAGAGCCCGAGGCCCCGCAACTAGAGAATAAGAAGAGACAACAAAAGACCCCTCGGGACCAGCAGCCCTCACGGGTGGCACAGCCAAATTGGCTGGAGGCCGCGACGCATCCACAGCTAGAATCTCCTGCCCGGTAGAGGACACCGAACGTCAAGCCTCATGCTGCTTCGCCAAAGAACATGAGATATTGGCTTGCCTCCTTCGTTCAGGCGTCATCTGTTCCCACGCCTTCTTTGCAGCATCTCTATCGGCATACCACTTCATGGCTGCCTCATTAATCCAGCCCGCCTGACAACTAGTCCGCCTCAGATCATCTTGACCTTTATTGTAGGCACCCATTAGCTGCTGCTTGTACGCCCGATCTCGCGAAACAGCCTCTCCCCTACCCCGGCAACCCGCCCACACTTAGTCTTCCAAGACATCTTTAGCTCCGCCAGCGACTGAGTCAACCTCACCACCTCAGTCTCCAAGGACGCTGCCTTGGCTATCACCAACTGCCCAGCCTCCACATGCTCATCCTTCTTCTGCATCGCCTCCTTCAGCTCCGCAACAACTTTCTCCGCGGTGGCAGCCTGGTCTCGGCAGACAGCAACGTCTTGCTCCAACTGCTCTAGATGCCCCATGAGGGCGCGGTTGTTCTCCTCCGCCTCCCTCAATTCCTGGCACTTCGCCTCGGCATCCCCCTTCAAGTGGGTAACCGCCCTCTCACTCGCAGCGTACATTAGAAACGTCGCTTGAAAGTACAAGGCGTATAAACCCAAGCCCAGAGCAGTGGAGAGGAAAAAGTTGCAAATACTTACCCGAGTCAGTTTCTCCTTGGCGAGTGCAACGCCAGCCAGTGGATCCACCTCCTCCAGAGCATGCATGTCGCGGGAACGATGACGCATGTCATATGCCATCTGGACTAAGTACGGCTGCGCCTCCCCCGTCCCTTCTAAAGCTTGGGTGATCCTGGCTAAGCTACTTGAACCTCCAGAACGCCTTTCCCTCCGTGACTTCTTAGATTGGCCCCCACGAGCTGGCTCGACACTCTCCTTCCTCTTTCGAGACCTTGCCGCGCCAATCTCTTCAACAGGATCCGCTGCCTCCTCCACCACGTCTTCGCCACCTGAGCGAGGCCCGCCCACATCCTCCATAACCAAGTCCTCCACACCCTCTGGCTCCGTGACAAGTTCCTCCACCGGAGACTGACTTTGCTTGTCCCCGCGATCACCACCCTCTATCTGCGTCTCCTCCACATCCACTTCCTGGATGCCCAAACCCATTGCTTCTAACACCAAGGGAGGCACATAGGCGTAATTCTCATCCGCCAGATTCAATCTCAAAAAATCTTCACACTCGCCCAATTCCACCTCCTTCCCCTCGCCGGTCTCCAGGTCGAAGTCGTACCACTTGGCGTGGTCAGCCTCGGCGCGCAACCCCTCCAGCACGTCCTTATCTGACACCTTGTTGAATGGACTTTTCTTCTTCCGCGATCCGCCGTCCCGTGGCATCGTTACTGCAGCAAGCATAAAAAAAACAAAAAACAAAAAAAAGGGGGAAGGTCCATAAAGAGACCAACAAGCATAAAAATGGACCATAACAACCAAAATATAGACCCGGAACCCGGACATAACCGAAATGGCTGTATATGCCAAGGCAGCATATCCGATAAGAGCTCCTACACTCGAACACCCATGTCACCCGGCGTATCTGATGCTCCATCAGCTTGGTTAGGTTATATTCTTGGGGCACTACATAAAGCCAGCAGTCAACAAGGGCATAACAGAACAAAGTAAAGAACCACAAAGACACAAGAACACGGTACCTATTTTCTGAAAAGCCCCGGGCACCCGGAAGGGATGTCCATGCCACTCCTGCCACTACCCCCCACTAGAAAACACTTATGCCGCCAATTCTCATTTGTCAACGTAGGCAAGTCTTCCACCAAGACTTTAAACTTCCCTCGAGACTTCATTATCACACAGCCTCGACTGCCCTTCTTTGCACACCACCCCATATGCCAGCAGACATTAAACTCCTCAAAATTAGGGAACTCCTGCCTCAGAAGGTGAAAAAGCACCCTCGTTCCTAATATCTGCCTTAACATATTGGGGGTGACTTGCCTCGGGGCGACATGTAAACATGCCAGTATGTACTGCATGAATGGGAGCAGCGGGAACGTCAGCCCGCATCTAAGTTGGTACTCGTATACCAACGTGAAATTACCCGGTGGATCCCAAAAGTTCACACCCCTGCCAAGCGGCCGCAGCAAGACCTCGTCAGGAATACTTCAATTCTGTCGAAACGCTTTAAGCTCCGACAAGGTCATACTCTCGCCAGGAGGTTCCCAAAACGAATCATCCTCCTCCCAAGATCTCGCCATGCTAAAATCCTCTACCTCCTAGAAGAGAGGGTCAGATGAGGACACATGAGACCTGACATCCGTAACAGGGATGCCTTCCCCTAAATCAAGGGCAATTTCTGCCATAAGCTTATCTAACTCCTCCTTCCACCGATGCAAGGTGCCCGAATCAGAATTAGAATCAAACGAACTAGAGACAGACACAATCTCTTCGCTGGACACCCACATTGGATCTGTCATACCCTACATCCTCACAATTTAGACACTCACTACCTTAACCCTAACCAACCCAATAACAAACCAATCAATCCCTTAATCTAGAAGTCCTACCAACATCGCTAAAATGCGAACATTCCCTATCGACTCCAGATAACAAAACACAAACCCAACAACAACAAAAAAACTGACAAGTTCATACCTTGAAACAGGGGATACACGTAGTGGCAGTGAAGCTGGTTGCAAACAGCCGAGCGCTCGCACCCAATCGATTGAGGGTGAAATTAGACGTTCCCCAGCTTTGATTTCACAACCCGACCAAAAACCTATGCAGAAAGTTGAGAATAACTCCCTCCTCCAGTCTCCCCCAGGTCTATTTATAGACATCCCACTCCCAGACCCTACCACTCTATACAGTCAGGGCACAACCACGTGGACCACGATCATACATGCATTTGCGACACCCCCACCGCCCCTGCGCACGCGCATTAGCTACGCACACGTGGGGCGAAGAAGAAGCGCAAAGGCGCGAACCATTCCGTCCATCAGCGCGAACTGTTACGCCACTAGCGCGAACTGTCATGCCATCAGCGCGGACAGTTACGCCATCAACGCAAACCATTCCGCCTATCAGCGCGAACTGTCACGCCACCAGCATGGACAGTTACGCCATCAGCGCGAACCATTCCACCCATCAGCGTGACCTGTTACGCCACTAGTGCGAACTGTCACGCCACCCGCACGGACAATTACGCCATCAGTGCGAACCATTCCGCCCATCAGCGTGAACTATCACGCCACCAACGCGGACAGTTACGCCATCAGCGTGAACCATTCCGCCCACTAGTGCGAACAGTTACGCCATCAGCGCGAACCGTTACACCCACCATCGTGAACCGTTACGACCTTAACACTCGGCGTGAATGACCACGTGCCCTTCATAAACTGGCCATTTATGACACACGTGCGACATGGCGAGATGGTCCGCTCCAGATTCTCAGAACCTTCCCCCGTCACCTCACGACCCTCGCGTGGGGACTTGGGGACTCGACACCATGCCTTCAGCACCTAGGTAAAACATATTCTCGGCATCTAGGGAATAACTCCCCACCCAAGAGCTCTCTCGGACTAGGGACTTGGAGACTTGTTAGTACATAGCCAAAATACATGGCCAAGTTGAGTATATGGCACAATTGCCCGGTCGTCGGAGATCATTCCGGGCGAGACAGCACCGGCGAGCCCCTTACGAGTATCCAAAGAGTGAAGGTCCGGCAACAATCCGCATGCCAGACCTACTCTCCGGCGGCCATACGCCCCCCAAAGGGGAGGTGCCGTAAAGGACCACATACAGTCCCATATCGAGAACTGAGGCCGCAATGCCTAACATTGGCCTATAAAGCAGACACAAACTCCCGAAAGAAGTAAGTCCACAAAACTCCTAAACTCCCGTACTCTGCAAGTAGCCACCAAACGCTAACTTAAGCACCAGAGAGTCAAAGACTGGACCATCCCAGTTCCGACTCCTGAAGCATTGCTACTTGTGTAGGTGCAAGACCCGGACTTAAGAATTCCACCTCCCGACTCGTGACCTGGGACAGGTAGAAACACCCAATTTCTCCATTCTTAGCACAATAAGGCCCGAATTTCACCACAAGCATCAACAACCTTAAAACAACTTTATAAAGTTTAAACAATGCTAATCCAACGACCAAACAAAACTCCTCCAAAAATTATAAAATTCACGCCATTAGACTCCTCTCAACATAACGAATTTAATAACCTGAAAAACTACCCAAAAGAGACGGCACCGCCTTCTGCTCCACTGGCTGCGGTGGCCGGCTAGCCCTTCTTCGGCCACCTTCATTGCTCACTAAATTTTAACACAATCATCCTCTCAACACGCTCAACAACAACTTGAAGCATATGATAGAGGCATAAAATGCCGTGTTTATAATGTGTTTCTTACCCTATTTAGCTACGTTATTACCTTAACTTTATCATTTTTGACTTGTTTTATTTATTAGAGGCTTAGTGAGCATTATTTACGAAAAGGATGTTAAAAGAGGAAATTTAATAGAAAACCTAGTTGTTTCGAGAATCCTACTTCAACTAGGAAACGTTGAGTCATAAAGTCAAATCCTATTCGGACCAGGAAACCTCTAAGTCGCATAAACCCAAACCTAAGTGGATTTGGGCCGATTGCATGATCCATTTAAACCCCAAAACCCTATGGATTCGGCTAGGCCTTCTTGGCCGATTTCTTGGAGTCCAATGGACTTTCTTTGCCGATTTTTAGGGTATTATTTTAAGGAGTTTTGCTTCATCAAAATCTCTATTTATTTAGGGGAATATTCTGATTTTATTTATCTTAATTCCTATTGGATTGAGCATGTCATTATGCTTATTTGTAGGATTGCTATTGGATGAAAAACCCTACAACAATAAAATCGGCAGCTTTACAAGGAGAAGGAGTTCTTTGCCGATTTTCCTTGGTGATTAAGCCATGCATTCGGTCATCATTCAAGCTACATACGAAGGAGTGGTGCGCAAGAATTCTAGAGAGTTCCATGGAGATAATTTCCAGATTTTATGTGCAATTAATTGGAGCCATTGGATCAAGAATAAATCAAGGGTGGAGAGCATAACTTGGTTCGGCCTAGACTCTATATAAGGGGCTGTTTCTCTACAGAAAAATCATCATTCATTCTCACAAAAACCCTAGAGAAATAGCTTCCTCTTGCCGCAGCCCTCTCCCCTCCTTTGCCGAGTTCTCTCTCCTTGCCAAAGCCTTGGTGATCTTCACCCTTGCGTCGCAACCTTGGAGAAGAAGGAACCTTGAAGCCACGCACCTCTTGCTCATCCTCAAGCTTCTTGAAGATCGTCAAAGTGTAAACTATGCCTCTATCTTTGTTTAGTTTTCTTTACAATTTTAAAGACATGGATTCGGTGTTCATCATTGGTGTTGGATGTTTGTTACGATTGTTTTGTTATTAGTAAATTCTTTTCTTAGTTAAGCATGTTGATGTTTTGTTTATGATGTTTTAGTATTTTGTTCTTGTCGATTTATGCTTTAGGAAGGAAGCGTTTCTGCTTTAGTAGCTATATAGTTAGAATGCATGCTAACTACCGTCAGAAATTCATGCTAAGCCGCGTAGGTAAGTATGGATCGTAGGTGATGGAAGCCATGTCGTAGTGGCTGGAAACGTGGACTACAATGATTTAATGCGGTGACGTTCACGGCAGTGGTCGTGTTCAATCTCGTTCTTTATCTTAATGATTCATGTAGACGTTCTCATGAAATTCTTAGTTCTAGACGTTCTGTGCTAAGTACACTTAAGAAGAACAATAAGATGCGAAGACCTCGTAGGCTCGTGTCTTGAGATTGTTTCTAGATTATAATTTCGACAAGTTTCACTTTACTAAGATTGAAGCATGATATTAATGTGTGGTCGAGATCTGAGTTTCTCTCTTTGGCTATGTGTTGAATGGATTGATCAATTGTACATATTTAATATTTATTTTCTGTTTTGTAGGAATTTAGAACCAAACTCTCTAAACCCCCGTTTATCTTTGTATATATGTAAATAATTGTTTATAGTTCTAATCTTTTTATTACTAAATGCAAGAGCGCCCTATAAGTCCCCGGCCTTTCGACCCCTTACTTATCATATGCTATATACTACACAAAGGGTTTAAATTGCACGATTGCCCCGGTGTTTTCGGTGCACGTCAATTTTTGGCGCCGTTGCCGGGGACTTAATAATAAGTTTCTTGTTATTTAGTGCTTTGTTTATATTGTCTAATATTTATTTGTTTTATTTGTTTTCAGATTTGGACTTTAAGAATCAAAATCGGTGGGACTAAGGTCACAATTGTTAATAGGGTCTTTCCAAGTCCTTATTAACTCTTGTCGAATTGTCTAACACATAGTAGCTCTTAGCTGAGTAAGAAGATTTTATTCGGTGTCTAGGTTGAGTTAAAGTACCTGGGAACATAAATTGGATCTCATGACTGCAAGGGTTTCGTCCCTACAGTCAAATCACGAGTCCTACCAGCCTACTACGTCTACCTGGCCAAATAAGTCTTTTGAAACCACGGAGTTATTTATGTCTAGATAATAAACCTAATTGGTCCATTTTCGGTTTGCCTCTTAAAATTCGGAATTGAGGATTTATAAGCCTTATAAATTGTCGATTAACATTTCTAACCCTTGTAACGTGTCAAAATACGAGCTCAAGTCTAAATATACTTATACTTATACTCAATTTATACTTGTTAATAATAATGTTGTTTCTTTAATTTTTATTTCGGTACTTATTTATTTGTTTGAAATGTTTAGGGTTATGAATGTCCAATGAAAGTTCCTTGCCACTCATAACCGCAGAGTTTATAGCCGATCTAGAAGCTCGCTTGAAGCGCATTCAAGGTGGAGGAGCAGCATCAACTTCCAATATCTTGGAATACCCCATTCAAACACCCCAAACATTCCGAGAGCTGAATTTTGATAGTGACGAGGAGGAGGCCATCGTAGTCAAGTCCGTTTGTTCCGAACATTCGAAGGAGGTTGCATCTCCGCACTCTATCTATCCACCCGAAGGATTTTTCGAACAAGAAGAAGTACAAGTGAATCAACAACTCGCAACCATGAGTATCCGAGCACTTTCCGCGCAAGTTGATGACATTCCAGTCGGTGGATCTCCAAATTGCATTGTGTATCCGGCGGCTGCAGCTGGAAAAGAAGGAGACTTTGAACTGAAAAGTGGATTTCTCCACCAATTGCCGAAGTTCCATGGATTGCCGAGTGAAGATCCAAACAAGCATCTGAAGGCTTTCGAATTTGTGTGCAATAGCATGTGTCCAAGGAATGCGGACATGCAAGTACTACAATTGAAGGGATTCCCCTTCACTCTTGAAGACCCCGCAAAGTCATGGTTATTTGATTTGCCCAATGGGCACATCACCTCATGGGATCGCATGAAATCTGAATTTCTGACGAAGTACTTTCCGGCTTCGAAGGTCACTCTCATGAGAAAGCAAATAACCGGAGTTCAACAAGGAGCGGATGAATCTTTCTGCCCCTTTTACCAAAGATTCAAGGCTCTTGTCGCATCATGCCCCTCTCATGGAATCAAAGAGAGCAATTTATTGCAATACTTTTATGAGGGACTGTTGCCCTTGGAACGCCAACTTCTAGACGCCTCATCTGGAGGCTCATTTGTGGACAAGACGCCTCAAGAAGCATGGACATTGCTAGACAACCGAGCCCTCAATGATCAACAATTTGCGGTCACGCTTAATAGTACAAAGAAAGTGAGTGAAGCTAAGGCACTCGAAAGCAAGCTTGATGCCGTACTAGCCCATCTCACCATTGGAGCAAGCCGTGAACCTGTCAAAGTATGTGGTGTTTGCTCTTTGCAAGGACACCCCACGGATCAATGTCCCCAACTGATTGAAAGTGGCGAATGGGAATCTGCCAACGCCATCGGACAACCAAGATACAATCCATTCTCAAATGTGTACAACCCTGGTACTCGAGATCATCCGAACTTTCGTTGGAGCAATACGGAAAATGCAACAAGCCAACCCCCAAATTTCGGAGGTCAATTCCAACGCCCATCCGGATTTGTTCCAAGACCCCAGGTTCCTCAAACTTTTGTTCCAAATAATCCTTTTATGGCAAATAACGCTACTCACCCCTCTTATGATAAGATGCTAGAGAATCTGTTCCAAACACAAGATGCACTTACTAGGGGGCAACAAAGCAATGTGAAGGATATTGCCGACATCAAGAACCAATTGGGGAAGATTGTGGATTTCATGGGAAAGATCACCGAAGTAGGGAAGCTGCCATCCGGTACCATCCCTAACCCTAATCCAAATTTTGAATCCGCAAAAGCTGTACACACAAGGAGCGGACATGTGCTCCACGAAGTACCAAGGAAGGACCCAAAGAAGTCCAACGAAGTTCATGATGAGGAGGACGAAGTCATCATTATCAACACCAAAGATTTGGAGAAAGATCCGGCTACTTCAAGAGCCGAAGCTTCTTTGCCAACAACCAACCCGCCAATAGGTAATGACCCTAACTCTAATGGTTCGGTTACAACTAACCCCCCTTTGGTGCGCCCCCCATTTCCAAGTAGGTTTCAGAAATCGAAGAAGGACGAATCCGATCAAGCCATCTTGGAGATTTTTAAGAAAGTTCAAGTGAACATGCCCTTGATCGAGTGCATTACTCAAGTTCCCAAATATGCGAAATTCTTGAAGGAGTTATGTACCACAAGGAGACAAACAAGAGAGAAAGAAGTAGTAAAGATGAGTGAGACGGTTTCTGCCGTTCTCCAACGAAGAATGCCGCCCAAGCTCAAGGACCCAGGGAGTTTTTCTATCCCTTGCGTAATTGGTGACACTAAATTTGATAATATCATGCTTGATTTGGGTGCATCAATTAATGTTATGCCATATAGTTTATATCTCTCCATGGACCTTGGCGAATTAAAGAAAGATAACGTAATTATCCAACTAGCTGATAGGTCCAACACGTATCCTAAGGGGTATGTGGAGGATGTTCTGGTTCAAGTTAACCACTTGATATTCCCTGCAGATTTTTATATCATAGATATGGAGGACGACTCCCATACAAGTTCAATTCCTATACTTTTAGGACGTCCTTTCATGAGAACAGCTAGGACCAAGATCGATGTGCATGCCGGCGCGTTGACAATGGAATTTGACGGTGAAGTGATTGGCTTCAACATCTTTGAAGCAATGAGGTACCCCTTGTCCAAAATTAAACCATGTTATTCCATTGATATTGTTGATTCGTATGCGCAGCATCATTTAGACACATTGATCGATGACAAGTTGGAAGTTACCATCTCCCAAGGAGTTGGGTTCAATGTGAAGGGTGACAAGGTACCTATGGAAGATTTGGAGGCAGTTTGGGATGAATACGCACTAGAAACCGTTGCGGCCTTAGACAATGTTCCATTCGCCCTACACAACGCACCATTCATCGGCCTCCCTGCTTCTACCACTAAGATGTTACCATCGGTAGAGAAGGCCCCTACCTTAGAGCTTAAGCCACTACCCGACCATTTGAAATATGTGTACCTCGGAGATGATGAGACACTACCTGCAATTGTGTCCTCTAAGTTAGATAATGAACAAGAAAGAAGATTGGTGGAAGTGTTGAAGAGAAACAAGACGGCTATCGGATGGACTTTAGCCGATATCAAGGGAATTAGCCCTACCACTTGTGTCCACCGTATTTTGCTAGAAGAAGGAGCTAAGCCTACCCGTGAAGCCCAAAGACGCCTTCACCCGCCAATGATGAAGGTTGTACAAGATGAAGTGATCAAATTGCTAGATTGCGGAGTAATCTACCCCATATCGGATAGCAAATGGGTTTCACCTGTTCAAGTTGTTCCCAAGAAATCCGGAATAACCGTAGTGAAGAATGAGGAGAACGAGCTTGTACCCCAAAGACTTGTAACCGGTCACCGTGTTTGCATAGATTATAGGAAGCTCAACGCCACCACTAGGAAAGATCACTTCCCCTTGCCATTCATTGACCAAATGCTTGAACGGTTAGCCGGCCATGAGTTTTACTGCTTTCTAGATGGATATAGTGGGTACAACCAGATTTGCATCGCCCAAGAGGACCAAGAGAAGACGACGTTCACATGTCCGTTCGGTACATTTGCTTATCGTCGTATGCCATTCGGTTTATGCAACGCACCAGGTACGTTTCAAAGATGCATGATGTCTATATTTTCGGATTACATTGAAAATAAAATTGAAGTTTTTATGGACGATTTCAGCGTTTTCGGTAAGAGCTTTGATTCTTGTTTGGAAAATTTAGAACTCATTTTGAAACGATGCGTTGACACAAATTTAGTTTTAAATTGGGAGAAATGCCATTTCATGGTAACTCAAGGTATTGTCTTAGGTCATATCATTTCGGCTAGAGGCATTGAAGTTGATAAGGCTAAGATTGATTTAATTCGTTACTTACCCTACCCCACAACCGTGAGGGAGATACGTTCGTTTCTTGGCCACGCAGGTTTTTACCGCAGGTTTATCAAGGATTTTTCTAAGATATCAAGGCCTCTATGCCGTTTGCTCCAAAAGGAAGTCGCCTTCGACTTTGACGACGAATGCAAGCTTGCGTTCGAGAAATTGAAGGAATTGCTGACCTCGGCGCCCGTGATGACGCCCCCTGATTGGAATGAGCCCTTTGAGCTCATGTGTGACGCTTCGGATTATGCCGTTGGCGCGGTGTTGGGACAGCGGAGGGACAAGAAGCCCTGTGCGATCTATTACGCATCACGAACATTGAATGATGCCCAACTCAATTATTCCACAACGGAGAAGGAGCTTCTTGCCGTTGTGTTCGCTTTAGATAAGTTTCGCCAATACTTACTTCAATCTAAAGTAACTGTTTATACTGACCATGCAGCATTGAGATATTTATTTGCAAAGAAAGACGCCAAGCCGAGACTCATCCGCTGGATTTTGCTACTCCAAGAATTCGACATCGAAATCAAGGACAAGAAAGGAAGTGACAACGTCGTTGCGGACCATCTTAGCCGGCTTGTGCGAGAAGAGGAAGCTCTACCTTTGACGGAAACGTTCCCCGATGAACAGCTTTTTGGAATCGAGGTAAGTGAACCATGGTATGCGGATATTGTGAATTACTTGGTCACTAGGACATTTCCAACTGACTTGCCTCGGTCACAAAGAGAAAAACTTAAGAAATGGTCTAGGTATTACATTTGGGATGAACCTTACCTTTGGAAAAGATGTGTAGATCAAATAATTAGGAGGTGTGTCCCTGAAAATGAGCATAAATCCATTCTTACCTTCTGCCATTCTGAAGTTTGTGGAGGTCATTTTGGATCTCGTCGAACTGCCCTCAAAATATTAGATGCTGGTTTCTTTTGGCCCACGATTTTCAAAGATGCATACATGTTTTGCATATCTTGTGATAGGTGCCAACGGCTAGGTAATTTGGGACCTAAAGATCAAATGCCTTTACAAAATTTTGTAACTGTTGAAATATTCGATGTATGGGGCATTGATTTTATGGGACCTTTTCCCGCATCTGACGGATTTTTATATATATTAGTGGCGGTTGATTATGTCTCAAAATGGGTGGAAGCAAAAGCCACCAAAACTAACGATTCTAAAGTGGTTGCAGATTTTCTCCGCACTAACATATTTTGTAGGTTCGGAATGCCAAGAGTGATTATAAGTGATGGAGGATCTCATTTCTGCAACCGTACCATCGCAGCATTGCTTAAAAAATACAATGTTACGCACAAGGTGTCCACCCCGTACCACCCTCAAACAAGTGGACAAGCCGAAATGTCGAACCGAGAGATCAAGCGGATTTTAGAGAAGACTGTAGGTCCTAACCGCAAGGATTGGAGCCAAAAGCTAGATGACGCTTTATGGGCCTACCGTACAGCCTACAAGACACCCATTGGGATGTCTCCATTTCGGCTAGTCTATGGAAAAGCATGCCACCTACCGGTGGAGTTGGAACACAAAGCTTGGTGGGCGGTAAAGGAATTTAACATGAATCTAAATGATGCCGGCCTTTATAGGAAGTTGCAGCTGAGCGAACTTGAGGAAATCCGAAATGAAGCCTTCGATAGTGCGTGGATTTACAAGGAGAAAACCAAAGCTTATCATGATAAGATGCTCCGTCGGAAATCGTTTGTTGTTGGACAAAAAGTCCTACTATTTCATTCTAAACTCAAACTCTTTCCCGGTAAGTTACGTTCTCGTTGGATTGGCCCTTTTATTGTTACTCAAGTTTTTCCTCATGGTGCCATACAGATCAAGAGCGCAAAGACCGGTGAGCACTTTAAAGTGAATGGCCATCGGCTCAAGCCCTACTATGAGCCGTATGAACCAAATGCGGAGGAAGTACCCCTCTATGAGACACCGAATACAAATTGAGGTACTACCGTCTAGCCAATGGACGTAAAACGAAGCACTCAATGGGAGGTAACCCATTTTCAACAAGAAGATATGGAGGAGCCGTCAACGCAGATTTGTTTTCCTTATTCCCTTTCTTCTTGTTTCAATTTATTTGTTTATTTGCTTTATTTTTGAGTCGTAGCTCCCAACTTCATGCTTACCTCTATACTTTATTTTATGAACATTGAGGACAATGTAGAGTTTAAGTGTGGGGGAGGGATTTACATTGTTTTATTGCTTTGAGTCAAATTATCGAAAAACCCAAAAATATTTTAAAATTTTCGAGTCTTTATTTTTGTTTTGAGTCTTAGGAGCCCTTAACAGTCTATGACGAAATTATTCTCTGAAATAATGGACGAAATGATCACAAGATTGAGTTGATTTCTAACTGATATTCTGCGGTTAATTGAAATAAATGGAAATCATACGATTTGTAGTGGATATGGTTTGTAAACATTGGTACAGATTTTGAGCATGGTAGGACAAGTGTGATTCATATGACCCTATTGTGAGCTTTTGAGCCTTATATATGTGCCATTTTTGTTGAGCGATCATTGAAAAAATTCTTAATTCGTTTTCTTGGCTTAATTTTTGCAAACCTCATTATTCTTTCATGTCGATTTACTCACCATAGCTTTTAATGGACTAGAGAGATTACTAGAACTCATTCTTGTGGATTTTCAAAGCTTTTATTCATAAACTACCCTGATCATGGAAGGGATTAAATGGACTTTTTAGGATAAACACCATTGCCAAATGAGCTTGTGTCCCTATTTGTGTGCTCGGCACACCCCTTAGATTTAACCCCTTTGAGCCTACGTTAAGCCTTTCTTTCATCACCCACGTAAACTTTACATTGAACTTAGTACAGGAATACCTCTACCCTTGTCCTTTGGACCTAGTAGAGCATTTTGCAAAGTTCTATGATGATGTGATGAAGACCAAGTGTGGGGGAGGAAGAATAGACTTGTCCATAGTTGGAGGAGAAAAAGAAAACAGTATACTCATTGCCGAAAAAAAAAAAAAAAGAAAAAAAAAAAAAGAAAGAAAGAAACGGCAAGAAATTTTTTTTTTTTTTTTTTGTGAACAATGGATTAAGTCCTTTGTGGAATCGGAGGTTATTATAAATGGAAGGCCTAAAAACAGAAATATTCCGGCCTTTGTCCTTTTTCATGAAGTTATAAGGAGGTTAGAATGACGAAGGGCCCAAAAAGATGATATCTGGCCCTCAATTTCGGAGACATAAGGTGTGCTTAATTGCTCTGCTAGGTCTTTAGGAACTTTGTGATTCCTCATCCTTCAATTCATACCCCTAGCTTAGCCATGTTATATAACCCTAAAGTCCTTTATGATCTGTGAGATGGGTTAAACTTGATCTGTGGAGTCTATTCCAAGAATTGAGCATATGGTTTGGGTCCATTTGTGTGAGTAATTGATTCCTTCATGAGGTTTATTTATTTATTATTTAACATGTGCTTTTTGTTCATATAAATGCAAGCATTATGAATGCCTCAAAATATTTTCTCTTGCATACATTTGAGTGATTGAGCCAGAAAATCTGAGTGAAAAATCGAGTGCATACCTTGTGAGGATGGATCACTACTTGTCTGAAACATGCTGAGCTATAACCATCACCATTGTTCTTCCAAGTCCTACTAATATATGTGATCTATGCATGGCAATTAGCTTTGGAATGTTTTGGAATGATTCTTTATTAAGTGCTAATTTTGAAGCCATGAGATAAGAGATGCTGAGACAAATGTTAAGGGCATTAGAGTTGTTTTTTTATTTTGTCGATTGGTTTTGCTAAGGGACTAGCAAAAGCTAAGTGTGGGGGAGTTGATAGAGGCATAAAATGCCGTGTTTATAATGTGTTTCTTACCCTATTTAGCTACGTTATTACCTTAACTTTATCATTTTTGACTTGTTTTATTTATTAGAGGCTTAGTGAGCATTATTTACGAAAAGGATGTTAAAAGAGGAAATTTAATAGAAAACCTAGTTGTTTCGAGAATCCTACTTCAACTAGGAAACGTTGAGTCATAAAGTCAAATCCTATTCGGACCAGGAAACCTCTAAGTCGCATAAACCCAAACCTAAGTGGATTTGGGCCGATTGCATGATCCATTTAAACCCCAAAACCCTATGGATTCGGCTAGGCCTTCTTGGCCGATTTCTTGGAGTCCAATGGACTTTCTTTGCCGATTTTTAGGGTATTATTTTAAGGAGTTTTGCTTCATCAAAATCTCTATTTATTTAGGAGAATATTCTGATTTTATTTATCTTAATTCCTATTGGATTGAGCATGTCATTATGCTTATTTGTAGGATTGCTATTGGATGAAAAACCCTACAACAATAAAATCGGCAGCTTTACAAGGAGAAGGAGTTCTTTGCCGATTTTCCTTGGTGATTAAGCCATGCATTCGGTCATCATTCAAGCTACATACGAAGGAGTGGTGCGCAAGAATTCTAGAGAGTTCCATGGAGATAATTTCCAGATTTTATGTGCAATTAATTGGAGCCATTGGATCAAGAATAAATCAAGGGTGGAGAGCATAACTTGGTTCGGCCTAGACTCTATATAAGGGGCTGTTTCTCTACAGAAAAATCATCATTCATTCTCACAAAAACCCTAGAGAAATAGCTTCCTCTTGCCGCAGCCCTCTCCCCTCCTTTGCCGAGTTCTCTCTCCTTGCCAAAGCCTTGGTGATCTTCACCCTTGCGTCGCAACCTTGGAGAAGAAGGAACCTTGAAGCCACGCACCTCTTGCTCATCCTCAAGCTTCTTGAAGATCGTCAAAGTGTAAACTATGCCTCTATCTTTGTTTAGTTTTCTTTACAATTTTAAAGACATGGATTCGGTGTTCATCATTGGTGTTGGATGTTTGTTACGATTGTTTTGTTATTAGTAAATTCTTTTCTTAGTTAAGCATGTTGATGTTTTGTTTATGATGTTTTAGTATTTTGTTCTTGTCGATTTATGCTTTAGGAAGGAAGCGTTTCTGCTTTAGTAGCTATATAGTTAGAATGCATGCTAACTACCGTCAGAAATTCATGCTAAGCCGCGTAGGTAAGTATGGATCGTAGGTGATGGAAGCCATGTCGTAGTGGCTGGAAACGTGGACTACAATGATTTAATGCGGTGACGTTCACGGCAGTGGTCGTGTTCAATCTCGTTCTTTATCTTAATGATTCATGTAGACGTTCTCATGAAATTCTTAGTTCTAGACGTTCTGTGCTAAGTACACTTAAGAAGAACAATAAGATGCGAAGACCTCGTAGGCTCGTGTCTTGAGATTGTTTCTAGATTATAATTTCGACAAGTTTCACTTTACTAAGATTGAAGCATGATATTAATGTGTGGTCGAGATCTGAGTTTCTCTCTTTGGCTATGTGTTGAATGGATTGATCAATTGTACATATTTAATATTTATTTTCTGTTTTGTAGGAATTTAGAACCAAACTCTCTAAACCCCCGTTTATCTTTGTATATATGTAAATAATTGTTTATAGTTCTAATCTTTTTATTACTAAATGCAAGAGCGCCCTATAAGTCCCCGGCCTTTCGACCCCTTACTTATCATATGCTATATACTACACAAAGGGTTTAAATTGCACGATTGCCCCGGTGTTTTCGGTGCACGTCAGCATAGATAGGGTAATCAAATTAAAACAAGAAAATATTGAAGCTTAAATAAATATTTCCGAAATAAAAAGGAAGCCTATAATTTCATCTCTCTTGCCCAACTTCTCCACTTTTAATCTAATAACCGCCGCAATTCTTAACCATTGAAAAATCCCAAACCTTATCAAAACTCCTCCAAAAATTCCAAACTATACTTCATTAAACTCCTCTCAAGAGAACAAACCTAGAAACATGAAAAAATGCCCTTAAAGGGCGGCATCGCCGCATGCATTGTTGGCAGCGGCGGCCGGCAGCCGTACTCCGGCGACCTCCAATGCTTCTCAAGTTTTAGCACAACACTCCTCTTAACCCGCACAACAACTTCCTTAACTAGCACAAAATCCATTTCTAAGCCTAACTAGGTTAATCGAACCAAAACCTTAAATTGAGCCCTAGAATTTCAATTATACATTTCACCCTAACAAGATCGAATTTAGCCAATTCCTTTTGTGGGAATACTCACCTTGATGAGGGCTACAAGAAGAGCCAAAAATGGTGGCAGGAGGAGGGAACTCCGGCAAAAGGGCAATCAGCGTCTCCAACGAACTTCCTCTCGAATGACGGCGTTACACGGCCGGTCACCAGCCCAGGAAGAGAGAGGGGACGGCGGGGGTCCGAAAAGAGGTGGCCCGGCGATCTCTGGCGGCCAGACGGCGACGGATGGAGACTGGGCTTCCAGCGGGTCGGGAAGGGCTCACGGGAGAGAGAGAAAGTGTGGGTGTTGGGCTGTTCCACACCCGGTCCATCTTAATGCCCCCAAAAAAATAAGCCCATTAAATTTTTACCCATTTTTACCAACTCAGTAACTTTCATTTTTAGACCATAACTTCTTCATACGAACTCTGTTTTAAGCGTGCCATGTGTCCACAAACTCTGTTTAACGTCCTCTACAACTTTCATGAAGCAAGTTTTCCCAAATTCCAAACGGAAGAAAAAGTCAACTTTTGGAGTCTAAAATACTAAACGGTTACTCAAAACGATAAAAGCCAAAGTAATACCAAAAGTAAATAACCGAACTTAATTTAAGAACCGGGATGTGACACCAGTGGTAAGACTGGTTTCTTTGCCTGGAAAATTGATCTGTCAAAATCTTATGACAAGTCAAATTGGAATTTCATTAAAATGGTCTTATTTGAATCTCACTTCCCTTGTCCCCTTTGTTAAACTGATTATGCATTGCATCACTTATACCAATTTTCAAATTAGTTTCAATGGTGAGTTTTGGCTGAATCCTTTCAGGCCAAGAGAGGCATTAGGCAAGGTGACCTCTCTCTCCATATATCTTTGTTCTGTGTATGGAAAAGCTTTCCCATTTAATTCAGTATGCAGTTGATTATGGCTATTGGAAATCTATTAAGGCATCTCAATCTGGACCTAAAATTTCGCATCTCTTCTTTGCTGATGATCTTATCATGTTTGCTTAAGCCTCTTCACAACAAGCTTCCCTTCTCAAGCCTTGCTTCGATAATTTTTGTGCTCTCTCTAGACAAACTGTGAGTTTTGAGAAATCTTTAGTGTTCTGCTCACCCAACACTTCCAAATCTATTGCTTCTTTGATGAGCAATGTGTGTGGATCCCCTCTCACTTGTCATCTTGGCAAGTATTTAGGTATGCCTCTCATTCATGATAGACTCAATAAGTGCACTTATGCTGGTTTATTTGACAATGTTTAGAAAAGGCTCTCCAGTTGGAAAAGTAAGGTTTTAAGTTTTGCTGGTAGACTTACTTTGGTGCAATCAGTTACTTAAGCTATTCCTATGTATGCAATGCAAACAACTAAGTTTTTTGTTAGTCTTTGTGAGAAACTTCATAAACTGAATAGAGATTTCATTTGGGGTGATGTTGAAAACAAGAAAAGGGTTCATCTTGTGAACTGGGACACTATCTGTGAACCTAAATATTTAGGTGGATTAGGGATCAAGAAATCTGCTGATATGAATCAGGCTATGCTCTCTAAGATTGGTTGGAGAATTTTCCAACATGATAATGGTCTCTGGGCTAATGTGTTCTATCCTAAATACCTTCAACATGATTGTTTATTTGGAAATGATTATAAGCCTCCTTCTGATGTTTCTACTACTTGGGGAGGTGTTATGCATGGAGCTGAGCTGATCAAAAAGAATTTAAAATGGCGTGTGAGAAATGGCAATTCTATTAAATTCTTGTATGAGTTTTGGCTTTTGCCTCAAGCCCTTAATAATTTTGCTCTCCCTTCTGTTGTTATTTTTGAAGATGTTGTGATTAGTAGTTTCTGGAATGCTAAGGGTTGGGATGTGGAGCTTTTGTTGTCTGTGCTCCCTAGCGAAATTGTTAATCTTATTGTTAATGTGCCAAATGGTTTTAGTGAGAGTGGTGATGATACTAGAATTTGGTGTTCTACATCTAATAACCAATTTTCAGTGAAGTCTGCCTATAGCTCTATTTTTGATTCATATGATCTTGTGAACCCTCAATGGAAAGCTATGTGGAAGCTTGACCTTGCCCCTAAACTCAAGACCTTTTTCTGGACTATTCTTCTTAAAAAGCTGCTTACCAATGTTCAACATGCATGCTACTAGAGGCTTTACTTCTAGCTCTTCTTGTCCCATTTGTCACTTTGCTGATGAGACTTTGTTGCACCTGCTGAGAGACTGTCCTAGAGCTAAAGTTATATGGAGAGCTTTCAGTAAACTTGTCGGCATTGATAATTCTTTTTCCCTAGATTGGCCTAATTGGATTAATGCTCAGCTGCAATGCCATATTGTTGTTTAGGAAAATATTAGCTGGAAGTGTCTTTTCATTTTCCGGTTTCTATGGAATGGAGAAGCAAACAGGTTTTTGAACCTGGTTTTGTTTTTCCTACTGGTTTTAAAAAGATCATCTAGGACTATGCTTTGGAATGGAGAAATTCTAAACTGAAATCTAATGACAATTACATGTTTAGCTATACTATGCATGCTTGGAAAAAGCCTCCTGATGTTTTTTCCAAGCTCAATGTTGATGGAATTGGAGTATCTCCTATTGGTAATATTGGTGCTGGTGGTGTCATTCGGAATCATTATGGTGATTGGATCAGTGGTTTCCAAATTAGTCTTGGAGTTGGAGAAATTTTGGATGCTGAAGCTTGGGATCATTTTCAGGGCTTGAAGCTTGCTGCCAGCTTGAATATCAAGAACCTTATCATTGAGTCTGATTATCAATCTTGGTCCAGCTATTGAATAACTCTGAGTTTGGCAATCATCCATTGGGATCTCTTCTTCAGGGATGCAGTAGCTTGATGAATAAGATAGAGAGTGCCACCTTATCTCATATCTTTAGAGAATGCAACTCTACTGCTGATGCCTTAGCCAAATACAACATTTCTCATGAGTTTGGCCTTGTCTGATTTGACAGCCCTCCTGCTCATGTTGTTGATGCATTCTTAGATGACTTGTGCGTTGTTTTTAAAGCCAGGAGAGCTGGCAACTGTTTTAGCATCTAGTCATTTGCTTTTCTTTTGTTTGTGCCTTTTAGGCACCTTTTGTAACACAAAAAAGAAATAAAAAAAAAATAAGAATTACATATACACAAGGTGTATCACCAGATGAGATCAAACTTATTATCTTCATCATTAGACAACCCTGCTTCATCAAATTGTGGATCCCCCGCATTGAAGTAAATCCCCAACTGTTGGAGAGTGTGAAATGTAGGCTCGATTATGTAGGCACTTTGAATTGCCACTTCACTCGCAATGTATGTGTTACACCAACTAAACTAATTTCTCCCATTTTTCACAATTCCTAACTTGTGATGTAGGATTACCAGTCTTTCGGCCTGACCATGCATGCAATACCTTAGAATCCTTTTGTGGAAATCAACATTTGTCAATGATCAAGTTATACCAGCCAATGACCTTTCATTGATGTTGCAGATCCCACTATGATGTACTCGTCATCCATTATCATAGCTTTAGGCCCAGTTTAGTCTTGCGTTTTTATAGATAGCTTATTTTTATTTTATTTTTAGATTTAAAACTTGTTTGGTAAGAACAATAATCAACTTTATTTCACCATAATAGTCCAATGAATGTAGGTTATTGAAAGCAGGTGGGAGGCTGTTTATTTCTAGCTGAGGTTTTTTACCATTTGATTATTTTAACTTCAATACCAAATTAAGCCTTAGCATGGACATAAACCATAAAATGTTGATGCTTTTACGCATTGCACATCTTACCACCAGCGTTCTTTGATGTTTCATCTGATAGTTTTTCCCTATTACCAAGGCAATAAAAGTTAAGGTAATCTTGACTATGTGAGTCCTCAAGTTGCAAGGCCATCAATTCAGGTGCGACAACATCATACATCATTTGGATTGTTTGGGTTTGCCAGTAGAGAATTTCCTGCATTGCAGCTGATTTTGAATCGCCTTCAGGCCACATAAGTAAAACAATATACACTACAAGGAAGCTCTTCTAATAAACACCTTTAAGTTGATGACTTTTCAGCTTATCCTATCTTTTGATCTTATATTCACATTTTGACCGTTCAGTTTATAGGTATTTATGAGTAGATCATTTTTTCAAATTTTCAGCTATATTGAAAATTGTTAAGGTTCTCATAAGTGTGATTTATCAATTATGAACTTGAACGGTTCAAATTTGATAGATTTGGTTCGTCTATTAATTTGATGTAGTTTGTTATTTTAACGAACACCAATTTGGCTGAAAAATTGTAGCAATGATCTACTCATATAAACCTAAAAACTGAACGGATGAGATGCAAAATGTGATAAAAAAAATAGGTTTTTTAAACTATAAACTGAAAAGTCCTTAACTAGTCCTCACTAGAAAGTAGGAGTGGGCGCGGTGCGGTGTGATGCGGTTTAAGGCCGAAACCGCAGTGCAGACTGCATTTTTGGTGTTTTAATTTTGCATACCGCAACTGCTTTTAAATAATGCAAACTGCATTTTCGGTGCAGCTCGGTGCGGTTTGTTTCAAACCGCATTACATAGTTAAACATCCTCATTCAAACTAAAATAAAAACATTCATTCAACTTACATTTAGTTAAATACTTAAACATCATTCAACCTGCAACATTCAACATTCAACCTGAAATAAAAACTAAAAATTCAACTAATTCAACATTCTAATAGTAACAAATAAGTACTTAGATAATTAGATTACAGACCAAATCATCCAAATGAAGAAAGAAATAGAAAATGACAGTTCTATCACTTCTATGTTCCAATGACCAAATCAATCTTCATTTTAAAGTTCAAGTGGAGGTGGAGGACTCAGTGAAGGGGTGGTTCGACTGGTTCCGATGCTTGTAGAAGGCGAGGACGAGGGCATGAAGGACGACATACTATTCAGTGAGTGTCCTTCCATAATCTGCAAAACACAAAAACCCCAAATCAATTTCCAAACCCTAATTCAATTTGAACAAAACTGGAAACTCTAATTTATCTTTCAAAGAGAGAATAAGAGAAAATTAAGAAGACAGTGAGAGAGATTGAGAGAAGAGAGAGGTAGAGACTGTAAGTGAGGGGAGAAGAAAAGTCAAGAAAGAGATGTGGCTAGGGTGGGAGAAGAAAAGTCAAGAAAGGTGAGAGAAGAAAAGTTAAGAAAAAGATGTGAAAGTGGGAGATGCAACTAGGGTTAAAACTCTAATTTTTCCTCTATATATAGTATATATAGACCTACATATATACTATATACATATGATGCATGTTAGTCGGTTTAAAAGCGGGTGGTTTTATACCCGGAACTGCAACTGCACCGGATCAAACGGGGTCGGTGCGGTGTGTGAGCAAAACGATATCGTTTTGTCTAAATTCAGTTAACCGCACCTAATATTTCGGTGTGGTGCGGGCGGTGACTGCATTTCGGACTGAATATGCCCGAGCCTACTAGAAAGACATCTCTCTTTTGGTCTAATTTTGCTTGCAATCTTTAGTGCCTACTCCATTGAAATAAGATTGTAAGCTCTTGCATCTTCTTATTGCGCCATACATATAATGAACCCACGAAATACTGATTTTCAATATATATGATATGTAATGATCGTTGGAGAACATTATGAATGCAGGGCAACCGCCACACTGTCGACGCCACCCGCCACCCAAAGAGCAATGTCATCCACGACCCACTATGGAGAAGCAGCAGACGACCCTATCCTTCTAGATCGTCATCGAAACTAGACACGATGGCCCAAACCCAGGTCGGAAAAGCAACCGGGTAAGCTATTGCCTCTTCGTTCTCCCCATCTCACCTCACCGCAGACAATCCCCGAACCGCCGCTCATAAGCGACCACAAACCTCGCCGTTGAGTAAGCACCGCTCCGCAACTTAGACCTGCCAACAACATCCCAGTCCGCCCCCATGAAAGCCTCACCCTCTCGATCCACTATCACAACCTACCAGATTAGAACACCACCCGGCCTGCAACGCCCCTCCGACAGCGTACCCAAACCACACTGACGAGGCCAGAAGCCAACACCGACGTTGAGGCGCCGCCAGACAAGCCAAGAACTCAAAATCCTAAACTTTTGCCCTCTTGTTTTTCACGGAGCTCTAACCCTCTCATACTCTTTTCTAATTTCTAAAAATTAGTATGCGTAATGCTATTGACTCTAAAAAATAATACTAATTAGCGAAAGAAATACGACAAAAATGCATCGGCAAAATGAGTTAGAGAGTAGCCAAGAAACAATCGTCGCCGGTAGAGAAGACGACAAAGATACACAGCCACGCGCCACGCACGTGGTCTTAATTCTCCTCTTTCCCTCCTCCGAAGCTCGAGAAAGCCAAGAGCAGGAATCAATCAAAGAAAAGGACCTCTGCTTCTGCACAGCAACCTTCCAAGAATGCCGGCCATGGACGGCCCTAATATCCCACACCTTTCTATATCTCCTCCCTCTTCCTCTTCCTCCTCGCTCTCTTCTCCTCCGCTATGCTTCGCCACATCTCTCTCTCCTCTTCCTCCCGCCTCACTAAACCCAAACCCAAGATGGGCTGCGTCCAAGCCAAGCCCGACACCAACGGCTCCGCCTGGCCTGTGGGGCTCGACAGGCTCAAGCTCGATAACGGGTACGTCGGAAATGCTCAGGGAAGACCCGGCAGTGCCGAGAGCGGGAGTAGTAATGGCACTGGTGGAGAGGAGTCGGAGTCTTTGAATGGGAGTCGGAGGATTTCGGCTGATGATGATGAGTCGGTGGATGGCTGGCCTAAGTGGCTGACTGATAATATTTCGAAACATGTTTTGGCGGGCTTGGTTCCCAAGAGCGCTGACTCCTATGATAAGCTCGACAAGGTTTGCTTTTTCTCTGCTCTTGTAATGGGAAGTTCGGATATTATGATTACATGGATAGTTTTATTTGTAATGATTTAATTTCCGATACGATTAAGCAGCTTTGCGCTTCAGATGATGAACAATTCCGTGCATTTAGTTTAACTCTCGATTCCATTGGTAATTGTATTGTTGTTATAGCATTTGCACATCTGTTTGGATTGTATATTTTATGGAATCATGAGCCGAGTATACTAGACTAGTGTTAACAACTATGCAGCCCAGATGATCAAAGATATCCGTCTGTCAAACTGAGGATATCTTTGATGTGTATCAAGATTTTCAGTTCATCAATTTTGTGTTGATATAGGCATCCTCTACATTTGGACAAAGAATGGAGCAATATGGCTCACATATCTGTTCCTCTGAATTAGGGGAGCAACCACAAGCCTTCTCCGTTGTGTGTAGGTGTAAGAGAGGAACGGGACTATCAGTTTTGGAACTTCAAAGCTGAGAAATTAGTAAACTTCTGATTTTGGAGCTTCAAACATGTTAAACTGTAATGATTCAATTTCTGATATGATCAACAACTATGCTGCTCAGATGATCAATTCCACGCATTTAGTTTATTTTTGTCAGGAATTGTATTGTTATTGTAGCTGTGTGGATATTTTGAGTGGCTTTTTATGGAATGAGCTTAGAATGCTTGACTAGTGGTAACAACTATGCAGATCAGATTATCAAAGAAATTCCTCAACCAACTGAGAAATGCCCGTGATCCCTCATGAGTATTAAGGAGTAGAATCCATCAAATTATTATAATTATTTTAACATAGGAATCCTCTACATTCGGAATAATAAAACGATATAGCTCAGATATCTGTTCCTCTGAATCAGGGGATGAACCACAAGCCTTCTCCATTTTGTATAGTGTAAGAGAGGAACATATTACTCATTTTTGGAGCTTCAAAACTGATAATTTAGATCAATGGTTTTAGGTGACGAATTGTAATATATGATTCTTTCAATGTATCTAGGTGATATAGGATCATGATTTTGCTGTTTTTCCCACTAAACTTGGTTTGATACAAGCTTAAGTGTTTTGGTTTGATATATCATTAATGGGAGGAAACTTTCATTGAACTTAATTCTTTTTATTGAACTTTTGGTATTGTAGGTGGGCGAAGGAACCTACAGCAATGTTTACAAGGCTCGAGACAGGGACACAGGAAAAATTGTTGCCTTGAAAAAGGTCCGTTTCGATACATCAGAACCTGAGAGTGTTAAATTTATGGCACGAGAGATTATGCTATTACGGAAATTGGATCATCCCAATGTGCTTAAGCTTGAAGGATTGGCCACTTCAAGAATGCAATATAGCATTTATCTTGTCTTTGATTTCATGCACTCAGATTTGGCAAAAGTTATTTCCAGCGCTGAAGGGCTGACTGAACCACAGGTTTTAGTTTTATCCAAACTTTATAGCTTTTGAATTTGGATTCTTAATTCATTTGTAGACTCTCAGTTTCATATCTTATTTCTTGATACAGGTCAAGTGCTATATGCATCAACTGCTTTCAGGTCTGCAGCACTGCCATGATCGTGGAATTTTGCATAGAGACATTAAAGGGTCGAACTTATTGATAGATAAAAATGGAGTTCTAAAAATTGGCGATTTGGGGCTTGCGAATTATTATGCTCCAAAGCCTAAGCATCCTCTCACCAACCGAGTTGTGACACTTTGGTACAGAGCTCCCGAGCTACTTTTAGGTGCTACGGATTATGGAGTTGGAATTGATCTTTGGAGTGCTGGATGTGTCTTTGCTGAAATGTTTACAGGGAGGCCACTTATGCCTGGCAGAACAGAGGTAACTCAATTTGCAAGTATCTGTGCGCGCGCGCGCGTGTTTGTGTGTATGGTGTGGTTTAAGTGTGATAGACTGCAAGGATTGCAGAGATTGAATTTATCAGTAAATTCAATTTTTCTTTCAGGTTGAGCAACTTCATAGGATTTTCAAGCTTTGTGGCACACCATCTGAGGAATACTGGAAAAAACTGAAGCTTTCTACAACTTTTCGACCTCCACGTTCATACAAACCCAGTCTTCAGGAAGCTTTTAAGGATTTACCTTCATCTTCCTTGGGCCTGTTGGGCACTCTTCTTGCTTTAGATCCTGCCTATCGAGGCAGTGCAGCTCTAGGTCTCAAAAATGAAGTAAGTACAAAAAGGTTACTCTCTAAATGGTATTTATACCCCACTCGAAATAACATTGTTTAGCACTGATGTATATATGTTTCCCCCATGTTTTTTTTAAAATATTTTTTTATCAATTTAAATCTGTTACTATTTCTCCAAGTATTTTCTTATTGCTGACATGTTCGAGGAGTTACAAGCACGTAAGTTTAAACTGTTAATGTTCAGCATTCAAGTTTGGTATACCTCATGCGGAAGTTTAGCATACTTATATTTATCTACATAATCAATAGAAAAATTACTCTCTATAGTTTATATTTTGCTGAAAGCTAAATCATTGGAAAATCATCTCTTCAACATCAGCTTTCTCTCTTTCGCTTACAACTTATCATTGAGTATGCATGAGTACACATCTTCCATTTTATAGATTTTTTTTTAATTAATGTTATAAAAAAAAGTGACTAATCTCTTTCCCTTTGCCTTTAAACTTTGGAAATGTGGGATATTAGTTGCCTATATGCTGTTATTATCTAGGTCGATCTTACTGGCTCATATTTAAGCTATATCACAAGATCATAGCTAGGATGGTTTCTCTTGCTAACAGGTTACGACTTTGAATTATTCCCTCTTTCCTACTCCTCACCGTCTTAAATGCTTTGTCTCTTCTACTACGCTCTGTGTTCGTGTTTAAGGTCAGGGAACAACTCAGGTTTTTCATTTTCTAGTCTTGGCTTGGTCGTATTCAGTATTTGTCTGAATGCCGAAAATGGTGAACTGTATCTTGTGCTAGTGCCGTATTTGGATTTCAAGCATACATGTGATTTCATCTCTGAATATCATACTAAAAGGTAGGTTCTCCTTGCAGTTCTTTTGTACAAGCCCCTTGGCGTGTGACCTTTCTGGGCTACCTGTAATCTACAATGAGGAAGAAGAATTGAAACTCGCTAATGAGCAAAGAAAGTAAGTTGGTACTTTTCCTTTCCTAGGTAATGAAAGTAGGGCTGATTCGGATCGGATCCGTTTATTTAAAACGTGATCCACGATCCGATCCGTTTAAATTATTCGGATCAGATCGTGCATTTTTAAAATCGTGATCCGTTCGGATCCGGATCCTAATAAAACGGATCGGATTCACGGATCCTTTCGGATCCTACAAGTCTAGAATCTAACATATATTTTCTTGAATGCAAAATACTTGAAAGCAATTCAAAGTTAAAAGTCATGTCAAATTTACAACAAGTCAACAACTAAACATAAACATAAGCAATTCAAATACATGCCTTTCCCAAATACTAAACCCTTTTCAATTTCCTGGACAGTAGCATATCAAACGAACTAGCCATGATCAAGTATTTAACAATCATGTCTTGATGATAATCATTTTCAATATATATATACCAGCCATAATCATACCTAACAAGTATGTATGCAATCCTAGCTTATACCTTGTCCAGTACCAAGCTTAACCAATCACACATTTAACTATTCTTAAAGACAATGTTTCTGATACCTTTTCAGTTTATTTTTTTTGGCTTTCTCTTCTTCTTTACCGGGGCAGCACAAACTGAAGTCTCTGAACTCTTGTATGTTTTCTCACTTGGTGTAGATGTAGATGGACCAGCAAGATTGTTCTTCTTTTTTGCATGTTCTGCACCAACATAGAAAAAATAAGAAGTATGAAAGCAAGTGTAACATATTGAAAATAATAATAGTAACAAACAATGTTATATTCTCTGAACTCTTGTATGTTTTCTCACTTGGTGCAGATGTAGATGGACCAGCAACATTGTCCTTGCTTTTTAAATGTTCTGCATCAATCATAGAACAAATGATAAGTATGGAAGCAAGTGTAACAAATTGAAAATAATAAAATTAACAAAAAATATATAGTTATATACCAGCTTCAAGGGCTTCATACGTCTCCATTTCCCCTGGTTCTGGAATGTACTGCAACCCCATAATAGAGTCAAACTTCAGCCAATTTTGCAGACATATGAGCTTTTCAACAGTTTTTGGCAGTAAGGAAGATCTGTATGGATCTATCACCCTTTTTCCAGTGCTGAAACTCGACTCACTTGCAACTGTGGACACTTGTATAGCAAGTACATCTCTTGCAAGTGCTTTTCATAATGATCCCACACATTCGACCTCTCCTTGCTCTTCCTCGGTCTGCCTTTTGTTTTTAAAGAAGTAACAATGCTCTTAGGGGCTTCAGTATTTCCGGCTTCAGTGGTTGCAGCAACAGCAACTTTCTTTTGTCTTCGAGCTTCGGCAACTTCTCGTTGTCTTTGAGCAGTGCTATCTTCTGCAATAACAATCTCATTGCAATCTGAATCTTCTGCAATATCAATCTCATTGCAATCTAAATCATCCGAATCACTTGAAATCAAATCTGATCCAGACATTGAATGACCTACAAAATATAAATATAAACCAATATTACACAATAAATTCTTATATATTCATGGCTATACTAATCTCCATCAATACTCAATCATCTTCAAGATCATAGCCGATAAATCTGAAATGGTGACTCATAAACTGAAATGGTAACTCTTTGGGGCTATACTCAATCATCTAATTGAAAATCACAAAACAATTCAAGAACATAGCGATGGACACCGATATAAACTAAAAAATGGAAAGAAGAAACAGAGAAACAGATCGGTACAACACAGAGAAACAGATCGGTATAACCCAAAGAAACAGATCTTTACAACCCAAAGAAACAGATCGTTACATACCAAAACGTATGAGAGTGAGAGCCGGGGAGTGTGAGTGTGAGAGCCGGTAGCGATTGACTGTAGAGATCGATTGGCTCAGGGAAGCTTGTGAGTGTGAGAGCCGGTAGCGATCGATCGATTTGGCTCAGGGAGGCTTGCGAGTGTGAGAGAGAGAGAGCGGGTTTGTGAGTGTTTGGAAGGCAGCGATCGATTTGGCTCAGGGAGGCTTGCGAGTGTGAGAGCGAGAGAGAGAGTGTGAGAACGAGTTTGTGACAGAAACTCAGAAAGAGAGTGTGAGAACGAGTATGAGTGTATGACTGTATGAGTGTGTGCGGCTGAGGAAAGATTAGGTTTTTACTTTTTAGGTTTTTTAACGAGAAGTAGTAACTAGTTCTACCATAGTAAATAGTTCTACTTTAGTAAGTAGTAATTAGTAAGTAGTAATTAGTAAAATCCATACTCTTATTCGGATCCTTGCATTATTTTTTTCAGGATCCGATCCGATCCGAATAACTTTTAAACGGATCGGATCAAAAAAAAAAACATTTTTTCAAATCATGATCCGATCCGATCCGTCTTATTCGGATCGGATCCGTTCGGATTAGCCAGGATCCGGACCAAATAAGCAGCCCTAAATGAAAGTATTCATTCTTCAATAGCAACTTAAACTTTCCTTCCAATTTTTGTATATGTAATAATTTATATAAGTGGAGATAAGTGGAGAAGCCTAAAAATTTATACATTGATAAACAAGACTATTAAGTCCATGGTGTGGGATTCATACACACACGCACAGAACTCTCTCTCTCTCTCTCTCCCCTTTTTTTGTTTTTTTTGTTTTATATATATTGTTCACGTACAAAATTATTATATCTGTCTCAAATCAGCGTCCTTGATGAAGGAAATAATTCTCTAAATATTTGCTGAAGTTACTACTTTGTCAAGGGACAGTTTTAAATAATAACTGTTATATTTGCATATGCCTCAATAGCATATAATAACCTATAGGGTCAAAGTAGTGCAACCACATGTAATAAAGGATTAACTTATGTTACTAAACAAATTGACGAGACACTGGAACTATTTAGAACCTTGTAGTATTTATCAGTCATTCCTAATGTGATGGTTTAGTTTCTAATTTTATGCTTGTGCTATCTTGTTATTTTTCTTACTTCAACAGGTTCAGGAATTCTAAAGTAAGACAACGGTCTAGAAAACAACGTGAGCACCGCAGACAAGATGTTGCTTCTTCCACACAGGTAAATTTGAAGTCCTTGGTTTAAGCCTTTAAATCCCTCCCACTCCTTCTATCTTTGTCCCTCATGTTATTTTTGGTGTAAGGCCAATCTACAATCTTCATTGTTAAAGGAGAGCAGCCGGAATGTATGTAAGAGGAGGGAAAGAGAATAGACAGTGATGCATAGGGGGCCTGGACGGTTCTGTAGGATACAGACTGTAGCACGTACTCTCTCCACCCTATGACGCACCTTATATTGGAAGGAAACATAGAGATAAAAGAATGCAATATATAGCTCTTGGGTTTAAGGAAACATACAGACTGATTATTTACTCTCTTTTTTTTTTTCGATGAGCAATTATTTATTTACTTACTTGGTTCTGCAATATCTCTTGGGTTTTGTTTCTTTTCAAATAAAAGAATGCAATATCTTTTCAGTTTATAATTCTTTTGGTTACAATACTTCTGCGTGACGGATATAAAGTTCTATGCCACTGTGGTGCAGGAGGTGGAGAAAACTGCGGAGTCAACTGTTGAAAATGAAGAGCCCGGTAGTGCTTCTAGTAGTACATCCTCTGGTTTAAACCAGACTAGCCGGAAAGAAAGTCCAATATTCTCGGTTTCCCCAGTTAAATCTTCCAACCTGAAAGTGTCCCCTAAGAATGCAAAGAACCTACCTCCATTACCCAAGTCGAAAGCACGCATCACCAGTTTTAATAATGACAGTGACATATACAGGTTGAATTTGATTAACAGGTCTCTAGCCACCAGAGAATTTAGAAACCCAACTCGAAGGGAGAAATTAGACCTATATGCCGCTGATGATTAGGCCACTCAAGATGGCACGCAGACATGCATATCCCCTGTTGTTTCCATTTGCTTTACCTTGAGGTTCTTGTTCTATACTTTTTTCCTCTGCTAGCTGAGTATTGACCAATGTGGACAATCATAAATATGGTATCATGTATAAGGCCATGGTTTGTAACTACTTGTCTAAATACAATATGTTGTTGGTTTTAGTGAGGCAGCCAAGGAAGGAAAAGAAAAGCAAGGCAAAGTTTGCATTTCTTGTTTAAGGGGCTTGATTGAGTTTATCGAAATGTAGGGGGTCTCATTTAGTTATGTTTAGTCCTGAGTCAGTTAATTCTTATTCAATTCTGAGTATCATTTTTGCTGAAAAGTCTGTTTCTAATTCTTCTAAATGAAACGAGGTGTTTCCTGTTGAGATCTTTGGACATGGAAACCCCATACCAGCTTCAGAATCCAGGGACTCATTTGGTGCCTGAGCTAAGAAGCAAAACATGGATGCAGCAAGCAAGTGGCGTCTTATGGCTTACAGGTCAAGACACAAGTACGTACGAGGCCTAGTTAACAAGCATCAGAAATTTGTGTCCATATGTGAGCACGATACCATTTAAACAGACAGAACATAAACACAGTTAAGAAGTATACATATGCTAATACTGCCAGCCATAAAGAACATGGTCCATTACTTGGTTGCTAGAAGGACTAAGCTTAAGAGGAAACATCTGTTAAAGCTAAGGAGTAATGTCTCAAGCATATTTTGGTGGAAGATGATCATATTTTGTGCTAATAGCCAACGAAGAGTGATGAGGACCGTCATTCGTGATATTCTCCACCTATAGATTTCTTTTGCATATTTCTTTCACTTATGTCATCAGACAAACAAATTTCACTGTGGATGTTGTTTCGAATCTAAGCTATTCCTAATGTTGGGACAGTGGTCTTTCCTTTATACGTATAGTCAGCTTTCATTTTTGACAAATTTAGTGGTACGTGGTCCTCTTGATCGACAAGTAGCATTTGCTTCCTCAGCTCCCCAATTTCCCTGGTTCCCCTCCTCACCCTCAGCCCTTCAAATCTCAAACATGGAAATTAGGTCACCATGTCCATGTCACTGATCGAAATTAACGTCAATCTGGATAGAGGGACAAACCTGAATTGAACTGTTTGGAATTACACGAGTTGTCCGCTAGTTGTGAACTTCTACTTCCTCAGTCTGTTGAGCATATAAAAAAGGAAATATGTATCCTAGGGGTGGCAATTTGGACCCTGGCGAAACTAACCAACCATGTACCAACCGTACCAAACAAGTTGGTAACCGATATAGTTGGTAACCGAGTTTTCGGTACAATAGTACTGTACCAAGTTTGAGGAGTCGGTTGGTACGTGGTACAAGTTTTACCCAAAATATGGTATACCGTGTACCAACCGATTTATATAAAAACTAATAAAAAATAATACAACTACTAATCAAAGCCGTTGATTTGTAGAGATAAATCTCCATCGTTGATCTAACCCTAATCCTTACAAACTCATTCACTTCACTTCAGTAGTTTAGTCTCCCCACTCTCTCCGTCTCTCGCCTCTCTTGCTCAAACAGACTTATCTCTCAATTCTCATCGCACCTTGCCTCTCTCGCTGTCGACTCGACAGCGCCAAGGTCAGCTTCAAGAACTGGGCAACACCTTGACTTCACAGCACCTCGACTCTCCGACGAAGAAGCCATCGGCTCTGTTCGAGAAGCCTTTTGCCAAGCCTCGAATCTTCGTATCTACCAACTTCCTGATTTGTGCTATCTATCAATCTATGTGTACGATTATGTGTTCTGTGTTCTTTTAATAGTTTCTATGTTCTGTACTTCTGTGTTCTGAAGTTCAAGCATGTGTTATGTGTTCTGTTGATAGTTTCTATGTTCTGTACTTCTGTGTTTTGTGTTCAAGCCTGTGTTATGTGTTCTGTTAATAGTTTCTATCACTAGTGGAAAATACCTCTTAGCCGACGGAATCAAACAAATTCCGTCAACTAAGACATACTTAGGCGACGAAATAACAACCGTCATATAGGACAACATAATCGTCGCTTAAGATATTGCTACACGACAGAAGTAGATTGTCGGGAGCTTCTGTCGGCTAAGACATTCTGAGCCGACGAATATATTTCGTTGGTAGGTTTTCGTCGGCTTAGTAAGTCTTGCACGACGTATAGTTTTCCGTCGGTGTAGTTTGTCTCCTGGGAGACGAATTAATATTCCTAGTCGACGAAATAATCCGTCATCTAAGAAATTGCAGTATTACCTGACACACTGCAAAACGAGTATATTTTTTGCGACAGATTTTGTCTTAGGCGACGGACTATTTCGTCGGTGTAGATGTTCTTCAGAGACGAAAAGTTTTTCGTCGCTATAGTTCCTCTCGGGCGACGAATGTTGTTCCTAAGCCGACAGATTATTCTGTGGGGTAGGACATTGAATTATTACCTGACACACCGCAAAACGAATATATTTATGCCGACGGCCGTTGTCTTAGGCGACAGACTATTTCGTCGGCATAGATAGTCTTCTGCGATGAAACCTTTTTCATCGCTATAGTTCGTCTCGAGCGACAAATGTTGTTCGGAAGCCAATGGATTATTCCTTCTGGTAGGAAATTGAATTATTACCTGACACACCGCAGAACGAATATATTTATGCGACGGATTATTCCGTCGGTGTAGATGGTCCCCAGCGACGAAAACCTTTCCGTCGTTATAGTTTTTTTGGGCGACGAATTATGTTCTCGGCCGACAGATGATTCAGTCGTGTAAGATATTGAATTATAATTTTCCCGACGCAAGTTCTCTTAGCCGACTGGCTAAAGTTTCATTAATAAATCCCCCGGCAGAAAAAACACTCCCCCCCCGGCAGAAAAACACTCCCCCTTGGCAGTAAAAACATACTCTCCCCCCTCCCGTGCAGAAGAAACATACTCCCCCCCAGACGAAAAAATACTCTCCCGCCCCCCAACACAGAAGAAATAACATACTCCCCGGCCCCCTGCAGACGAAAAAAATATTCCCCCCCTAATTGGTATGCATGTGACTACTTTAATATTTCTTCATTTAGACATATTTTCCGGCAACTTTACCGGTGATATAATTACTGTATTCCTTGATGCATGCATATATATATATATATATTTGATAGTGTATATACATCTTAAATATATGTTTGTTGACAACTATATTTTAGTTTCCTGTTATTATAGTGTACAACATGGACAAAAGCTGGATGCAATTAGAGAGAACGTCCCCTCTTTATATGCAAGGCATTTTTGATTTTCTTGAGTTCGTGCGTCTACATAGTCCTCCAGACAAAGTTATTCACATATGTCCATGCAAAAAATGTCTCAATCGGAAACTAGTAACAATTGAAGAAATGTATTCTCACTTGGCACTATACGGTATTTGTTCTAGTTATACCGTATGGACATGGCACGGCGAAACTCAAGTTCAAATGCCTACACTTGCAGAAATTCAAGCACAACATAATCAGCAGGCAGGATCTTCCGATGCAAGTTACGGGGACCCTGCTGTGATGAACCTCTTAAACGATGCCTTCCCGTTCGCCGCCTCAGGATATCAGGAAAATGTTGTTTAAGATAATGTTCCTGACACCTCCCCTAATGTCTCCCACGTTGACTACAGCAGAGATTATGATAAGTACAACAGACTTGTATAGGAAGTACAAACCCCATTGTATCCTGGCAGTGAGCATACATTGTTGGGTACCGTCATGGAGCAAATGACGATCAAAAACAAGCGGGGAAAGACTAACAAATGTTTTGATGAAGATATGGCCCTTATGAAGAAAGTGCTTCCCAAAGGTAACAGTTGTCCAGCTGATTACGACGAGGTAAAAACCATGTTGGCTGACCTCGGTCTGGAAGTCCAGAAGATAGACGCTTGCGTCAATAATTGCATGTTGTATTACAAAGAAAACAAGGTGGAAGATGAGTGCCGACACTGCTACGAGCCACGGTATCAAGCAGCTTCCACTTCATCTAAACAGAAGAAATGGCCCATTCCTAGGAAGGTTTTGCGTTACTTCCCATTGGGTCCTCGTCTGCAGCGTCTGTACATGTCTTCACATACGGCCAAGCATATGAGATGACACCAGGCAAGGCACTAAAGAGAGGAGAAGATAGATCCGGATAATCTCACACATCCTGCAGACATGGAGGCTTGGAAGCACTTTGACCGTTCTTTTCCCGAATTTGCTGGAGACTGTCGAAATGTCAGACTCGGACTTGCAACAGACAGGTTCAATCCTACTGGGAACATGAATTTATCTTACAACATTTGGCATGTGATAGTATTTCCGTACAATCTACCTCCCAACATGTGTATGAAGAATGAGTACAATTTTCTTACGCTTGTGGTTCCAAGGCCGTATTCTCCAGGAAAGTGCTTGGATGTGTACATGAGACCATTAATTGACGAGCTGCAGGGGTTATGGGAAAATGGACTCCCTACTTTTGACAGGCATGGTCGAACTTCATTCATGATGAAAGCAACTGTTATTTGGACCATCAGTGATTTTCCAGCTTACGAGATGTTATCTGACCAACAAACTAAGGGGTACAAGGCTTGCCCGGTATGCTTAGATGACATCAATTCTAGTCGTCACGCCAACAAAAATCTGTTTCTTAGGATCTCATAGGTGGCTTGGCGAGGATCACGAGTGGCGGTGGGATGCTGAGGCATTTGATGGGATTGAGGAGCATAATCTGAAACCCTCATGGAGGTCTAGTGAGCGGATTTTGGAGAGGCTTAACTAGCACTGGTTCGGATATTTGAGCACCAGTAAAGATGTAACCGACTTGAATCCTCCCACGCCTGATGAGTTTAAGTATTGGACGCACATAAGTGTATTCTTTGAATTGCCTTACTGGCCGACTTTGAAAATCAGACACAACTTAGACGTCATGCACATAGAGAAGAATGTTTGTGACAGCGTTCTTGGAACAATTCTGAATCTCAAAGATAAGAACAAGGACACCCCCAAAGCCCGTGTTGATCTTAAGAAAATGGGTATACGCTCTAAGCTATGGCTAGTAGAGAACAAAAAAACAAAAAAAACCATAATGCCTCAAGGAGCCTACACAGTCCATCCTCAGAAGAAGGCAGAACTGTTTCAGTGGATTCACAACGTTAAGTATCCTCATGGGTATGCAGGGAATATCGCTCGATGTGTTAAGACGGGGGAAAATAAGATTATTGGGTTGAAGACTCATGACTGTCATGTTTTGCTGCAACATCTTCTTCCCGTTGTCATTAGACCGTATTTGTAGAGTGATGTGGCTGACACGTTAGTGGCTTTGTCAAAGTTCTTTCAGAAGATATGCGCTAAAGAGCTTAACAAGTCTGATGTTCGGTCATTGCAAGAAGACATTGTGTACATCATGTGCAAGCTGGAGAGGATCTTTCCTCCAACTTTCTTTGACATCATGATTCACCTCATGATCCACCTTCCCGAACAAGTGTTGCTTACTGGTCCTGTACAGTATACCTGGTGCTATCCAAATGAGAGGTATGCACTCATATTTATTCTAATTAATCATCCTTTCAAATTAATAAGATAAATTTTTGTTGCTGAATAAATATTTATATTGTAAGAGAATAAATATATGTTTTGCAGACAACTGGGGGATTTCAAGAAGAAGAACAAAAATAAACTTTTCCCTGAAGGGTCGATCACATCGGGGTACATTCAGGCTGAGTGCGTAACTTACTGCGGCGCATATCTCAATGATGAAGACAGAGTAGTGGCGGGGGAATCATCTGGAGCGGGTAGTAGCCAACAATTCAATCTATCAGTTGTTTCCAACGATGTTCAACCATATGGCAGATTAAGTAATTCTGAAAGATCACTACGCCAATTTCGCAATCATACGACAGGTATCAGATGACATAAGTCATTTTTACTGTCATCTAATTAAATTTTACGACAGACATTTAAAATTATGTTGTCTGAATGTAGCAACCCGCATACAGTTAAAACTAGTGTGTTCATGAGACGACAACCATTTGTCGTCTTAAAAACAAGAGAAATTTTACAATTCATATGAACATTTTAAGACGACAGAAGAGTATCGTCTCTTTCAAACAAAAAAAAATTGTCTGGCGGTGGTTTTTACTTAAATCAACTATCTATTCTCTTTTTTTGGTTTGAACTCAATTGTCATTCTCTCTCCCCGACAACTCTCATTCTCAACAAAGGGAAAACTGAAAACCCAGCGCCCTCAACCATTTCGATCTCCCACCCTCGATCCACCGGCCTCGATCCGACGCTTCAGTCCCTTGAACCAAAAGAACCTCATCCCCACAAAGAACCCATTTCGATCACCCACCCTCGATCCACCGGCCGGCCACAAAATTAGGGTTTGACAAAAGACGAATTTCAGTGCGCACTCATAGATTTTGGGTTCCCTGTTGTCTCTGCCAGTAAGCTCTTTGACTCATTGTAAGCTGATTTAGTGTTTGCTTGGATTGAGTTTGGGAAATTAGGGTTCAAATATAGAATTTTCTTTGAAATGTACTTTTGCTGGGTTTTGTTCATATTGGGGATGCGGGGTTTGTGTGGTAGGTTATGTTCACAATGGGTATTGGGTTTAGTGGGTTGTGTTCATATTAAAGGAGTCAAGGACGAAATTGAGAAGGGCTGGTACTTCATCCTGGGATGTTTGTCGAATGTTGATCTTATGCACACCAGATGTTTGTTAAATTGCCTCACTGGGCTATATTGCATGTTCTCACTTTTTTTTTTTTGTAGTAATGTGTAGAGCTGCATTGAGGGATTATGAATAATGGATTATGTATTCTAGTTTCATAGATTTTGTGTGATTACGTTGGGGTTTTGGCTTAATATCTAATTTGTGATGTTAACAAATGATCGATGTTTTGTATGTGGGAAATTTCGGGGACTTGAGAGCAATCCTTGACTAGAAAGTGAGCAAGAGCAAGGTGATGGTGGAATGGTTGTCATTGGATCATAATGTAGGTATACAGATGTTAAAATAATGGATTGCAAGTACAAACTTGTTTTTGCTCCTCTAATTCTTTTATAAGCACTCATATGTTGCATTTTTAACTTTTGTGCTAGGGGATTTGAGAAGAAGCAATCAGCTTAGGATTATTTTCTCTTTCCATAGTAAGTGTAGGTAATCATTTATCTCTTTTTGAATTGCAGGTACAAAATATGTAGAAGTTAAGATCTACATCGGCACGTACATAGCTATATGTACATTTATCTATGCACTGTAAACTTCTAGATGTATTTAGGTACATGATGCAAATTATATTAGTTCCATCAGGCTTTATGGTTTTATAATGTGGTTTTATGTAATAGATAAATATGACTAGAACAAGATTTCTACTAACCAGACTCATAATTAATAGTTTATGTGAGTTCATTCTCTCTTTCATTGTTATTCTGTTGCTCTGAGTTTATACCTGTGCAGATGTTCATTTATATGTAGGTTTGAACGTTATGTTTTTCGTTTCATCAATTAGGTTTATTGTATTGGTTTTTGATCAAGGAAACTATGTGTATGCTTGCAGAGTAGATTACCTTTCGAGGTGTTGTTAATTGTGAAGCTACCGCTCACATTCTAATCATCTTTTTCAGGTTGGTTTGTTTATAATCCTATCCCTTTATGTCTACGTACTCTACTTTTTTTTAATGAATTTATACTCATATATAGATATAGATATATAATTTCAGTTATATGTAGCACCCAAATGTTGTATAATGATTTTGTGTGCATAGTGGCTTATTCTTATATGTTCTTCACCAGGATTTGGTCTTTATAAGTTTATGATAGTATCAGAGAGTGCGTTGGGTTGATGAGAGTTCCACTGATGGCTCCTTCAACCTAACAGAGATACCAAAAGAGGTTAACTCTTAGTCACTGTTTTTTGCCATTATTTCTATAAATGGTTAGAGAAATTTATATTCCAAGTTTGCAAATCTAAGGAATCAGAGTAGCAGTAGCTACTAGCTACTAAAAGTTTATTTTTCAAGTTTGCATGTCTACTGATTTATATATGTTTGAGCTATTAATTTGTAATATAAACATGATTTTTTTTTTTGCTATGCACTTGCAGGAGCAGTTTATGGATTACTGAAGCATTGCGGTTGCAGGTAGAAGAACAGAAGTGGCTTCATCATGAACAACTTGTGGTATGCATTTGGAAGCCCTGCGCTATTTTCATGTTTGTATATGAATGCATGTGCAACTGTTTAGATGTTTACATATGCATTTTTTATCCATATACATGTGTACATCACTATTTGCTTGGAATATTTAAGAGGTGTGTGTTATGCTATTAAGGCGTTTCATTTGCTTAGAATATTTAAGAGGTATATGATTAATTAATTCAGGCAGTTGTATATTTGATGTCACAGTGTTCTCTTCTTTTTCGTATTTATAATTTTTCATTTGTATTTTATTTCCTGCATATAAGTATAATTTTTCTGGTGATCAACTGTGTATTAACTTGGCTATATATTGATACTTGTATGCCATTCTATAAGGTCGATTGAATAAGTGATTGGTTTGGCATATTGAAACATTAGGGATTATTCCTGTATTAAATCATTTTCTGCAATTATATGACATTAAAAGTCGTTTCAACTCATTTCCTGAATTACTACAGCATCCAAGCAGTTTCCATTTCATCTCATTTTGAAACTTATAATGTTATCCTCGTTTTGTAGGTTGGAGTTTGATTTGGCTTTGCAGAGCGGTGATTTGAATAGAGCTCTCCAGTGCCTACTCACAATGAGCAACATCAGGGACTTGGGGCAAGATAATTCATTTCAGGATTTGATGTGAAGGACATTTTAAGTATGACATATCACCAATGTAAGAGCTTATGAGGTTCTATGTCACCATCCAGTGATAAGGATTGGTTGCTCAATTCAGTGATATGACTTGGTTTTTGATGTTATAACCTATTGTTGTTATAGTTTATAGGTCTCTTTGGAACAAATAACTCTTTGTAAAATTTGTCGGTGTTTGGCAGTAAGAATGAATTTGAGATTTTTGAATTATGTTGTGCTTTTGTTGAGACATTAAAATCCAATAGAATTGACATCCAGATTGAAATCAGACAACAGATGGCCCTATAGACTTTAACGTCTCTAAATCTTTCAAACGACATTTATATGTCGTCTTAAAATAAAAAAAGATAATAGTAGATGTCGTCTGAGATAGATATCAGATGACAGACAAATGACGTTTGAATTAATGTGAGACGACATACAGTTGCTCACTTTTGAGTATAAAAGTAATTTCAACGACACTTTTATGTCGTTATAATCATTGTCTAACGACAGATAATTTGAGTTTGTTGCATATTTAGACGCATACACACAACAAATGTGTTTATATCGTATGTCGTGTGAAGTTTATCAGACGACAGATTTTGCATGTCGTCTGAATGCTTATCAGATGACAGCTCGATAGATGACACGCAAAAAAAATGATCAGACGACGGGCAATGTCTGTCGTCTGAAGGCAAAATTGACTTAGTGGATTAAGTAGTGCTGAGATCAAAGAGGCTCATTGGTCTGTCCTTCAACATTGCGACGAAGCCGAGCGGTACTATTTGGAGCATTTGGAAAGGCAGGTTGGTAACGAAGTCATACACAAGAGATATTTTCTTGATTACTTCCCTATTTGGGTACCTTTCTATTGATCTATATATATGATGTTACATAAAAATAATATATATGTCGTTTTTTGATGTTACATAACGTAACAACGTTGCTCTTAAAATTGTTACAGATGATGCACATTCTACAGTATTTTCCTGATTCTTACCACCCAGATTTACACTTATTGGCTGGAGGACCCTAAAGCCACAGAGTTCGTGTTGAATGTTTTGTGAACGGTGTTAAGTTTGTGACGTCAGAACGAGATGAAGGTCATGTCACCCAAAACAATGGAGTAATGGTTGAAGGTATGGGTTTCAACTACTACGGGGTTCTTGTCAGTGTGATCGAACTAATCTACGGAAAGGGTATGCCAGTCGTGTTGTTCAAGTGCAAATGGTTCAATACTGACCCAACAAGACGAAGGAGTATAGTTCTGGATCGTGGCTTGTTATCAGTGGACTCAAACAGTGTATGGTATGAGAATGAGCCGTTTATTCTTGCCACCATGGCAAAACAAGTGTTTTATCTTGATGATGCGGCTATGGGTGAGGGATAGAAAGTGGTGCAGGTGATGTCACATAGGAATATTTGGAGTGCAGCTACATTGGGAGGGGATGATGAGAGTGGGCCTAGTGAACCAACAACTGATCAACCGAATGAACCATATCAAGAGGAATCTCCACATGTAGTCTCTGATACTGAGGATATTCGTGTCAGCAACCAACACGTTCCGGTAATCATAGGTTACATGCCAGTTACACCATCTGAAATGAACTCGCGACAACGCATCAAACCCACACATGACGACGAGTTCATAGATGACTCGGACATAGAGGAGGATCAATATTCTGGCTAGACTGAGGAGGATGATGATTCAGATGACTCAGATTATCATGAGTATGATTAATGTACTAGCTTGTTCAATATTATTATTTCGGATATGATCGATCTATATAATCTATACTTGCATGTAAACATGAATTTGGCATAATTAAGTCCGGATATGTATTTTTAAATTAACATGGGTTTATTCATAAATTACACGAAATTACTTAGACGTACATATTTAAAAATATGTGTAAATTATTTTTAAAACAACTTACTCGACGGAACATGGAAATTCCGTGACCTTAGACAAACCTAAGAGACGGAGGTCCACTTTCCGTCGCTTAGGAAAAACTATCTCGTTCGCCAGCCTCATATCTCGCCGCAGCCTCCTATCTCGTTTGCCAGCCTCCAATCTCGCCTCGCATAACTCGGATGGAGCTCGCCAACTCTAAAAACTACTTAGTCGACGGAAAATAATGGTTTCGCCGCTTTAGTCTGTCTTAGGCGACGGACTGTCCAATTTCTGTCGCTTAAGTTAAAACTATCTCGAATCGCCAAACTCCTATGTCGCCTTGCCAGGCTCCTATCCTCCCTCGCCATCCTCCTATCTCGCCTCGCATAACTCGAAGGGAGCTCGCGAACTCTAAAAAAAACTTAGTCGACGGAAAATAATGGTTTCGTCGCTTTAGTATTTCTTAGGCGACGGACTGTCCAATTTCTGTCGGTTAGGAAAAACTTTCTCGCCTTGCCAGACTCCTATCTCGCCTCGCCAGGCTCCTATCCTCCCTCGCCAGCCTCCTATCTCGCCTCGCATAACTCGAGGAAACCTCGCCAACAATATTTTTCTGAAAAAGACTTAGTCGATGGAAAATAACCATTTCGTCGCATAAGTATTTCCTAGATGACAGACAACATGTTTTCCGTCGCGTATTATCCCCGAAATATTAGGCGGCAAATACAATTTACTTTTAACATAAGCGACGGAGTACATTAGTTCCATCAGTTTGGATTTCTAAAGCGACGGAAAAATAATAAATTGTCGGATTAGGCTTTCCAAGGCGACGGATATGTGATTTTTCCGTCGCGTAGGGAGCGAAAAGATTGGGCGGGTATATTTTCCGCCTTATTTTTGGGCCGATAATTGATTTTGTTAGGCGACGGATTAATTGTCCTAGCCGACAAAATATATTCCGTCGACTAACACTTAGGCGACGGACTTTGATGTTTTCGTCGCTTAAGTTGGTTTAGGGCGACGGAAATTCAATATTTTCGTCGGCTAAGATAAAATGGATCCTTAAATCCCGTCTGACGATACACAACTATTTCACGCCTCCTCCTCACTCACACTCATCGCCAGAAACACAATACCCGATGGAGCCCCTCTGATAGCCGTAGAGCCCGTCGGAGACCCCCGCCATCCGCCGACCGCAGCCGCAGCGATTGGACCGCAAAAACCATCTACCCGACCACAGCCGCATCGTCCTGACCGCAGCAGCAGCCATATCGTCCCGACTGCAGCCGCATCGACTCCACTGCGTCCTTCTCCTCCACTCATCGATTGGATAACAGCCGCATCAACTCCACTGCTTCTCCCACCGTTTGTCTCTGACCTCGCTGATAATCTCACTGGATTTCCACTCCAAGTCCGAACCCTTGTTGTCTCCAAAATAGGTACAGCGTTCTCAATCCTTAATTATACCCCTGCTGTGATGAATTTTGGGAAGAACCGGGTTGAATTTTGGTATGAATTTCTTAGGCCTTATACCCCCTGTTGTGATGAATTTTGGGAAGAAGCGGGTTGAATTTTGGTATGAATTTCTTAGGCCTTATACCCCCTACTGTATGCATTCATAATTGACTAAATACATGATGTATATATGTCCGTATGTTTATTGAAATTAGAAATTAGTTTCAATTGTTGATGCAATGAGAGGTGTTTCTGTGGTGAATAATGAAGCTGGTTTAATACATGCTTAAATTGATTTTAAGTAGATTGTTAGGCTGCTAGCATTGTAGGGGTTTTTGTTCCGCAGACGGGTTAATATATACATGTTGCTTTCCCTGTTATAGTTTCTTGTTAGTGTAGCTATAACAATTGTGTGTTATTCATGTACGAGACCATGTTTTTTGGGAAGAGAAATGACCGAGCCACTAAGGCCAGGGTCTTGATGGAGTCTATACGGCAGAGCGTCGGCTTAGCGGGTAGTAGCAGCGAGCCTACCTCAATGTCGGCTGGGACAGTACCACCAGGGGCTCCCCCTTTGATCGTGCGGCCCTCTCCCGTTGACAGTAGTTCAGCGGGATCTCCATCATCTACACCGACGCCCGAATCTTCAAGACGCATCGTCGGCAGTGCTCGGTTGAAAGTTAGAAACCCAACAAGTAAATTAAGCATGCGCGCCCCAGGGTGCCTGCTTAATTACTACTACTTCGGATTTTTTGACATTTCAAGTGCTTATGTTTTGTATGTATATTAAATGTAGCTCCGGCCCCGAAGAAGAAGCGGGGTTTATGTTCTGGAAAGAAGGCGGAGGATATCGTTGCAGCAACGGGGCAGAAGATCAAGCTGGAGTATTGCCCCCGACGAACTACTCGTCGCCTAAGAACGGAACAAGATTTGTCGGTAAAAATACTTACCGACGAACTACTCGTCGCCTAAGAACGGAACAATATTCATCGGCACACATACTTACCGACACATATTTCGTCGGCTATGAAACATTCTGATTCGTCGTGTAGGAAACATTCCGACAAATATCTTCTGTCAAAAAGAATTCCTGTCGACGATTCTTGTTGTCGACGAGGTAGAAATAGCTCCGTCGGCTAGGATAGTTGTTAGTTGACGATCTGGTTAATTTTCGTCACCTAAGTATCTACCTCAAGCTACTTAGGCGACGGACCTTAAACGACGGATTGTCCGTCTGCCAAGATCCTAGGCGACGGATAGTCTGTCTTAGGCGACGAATATGTTCCGTCGGCTAAGACCGATTTTCCTGTAGTGTATGTTCTGTACTTCTATGTTCTATGTTCTATGTTATGTACTTCTGTGTTCTGCTACCTATAGTTTAAGCCTGTCTGATTTGGGAACTAGCTACTTTGTACAATTTGCGCTATCTATAATGAGTATAATCAATGATGTTGAGCTATCTATAATTTGTGTTGTCACATCCCAACTCTTAATTTTTACCTTATTTACTAGCTTGGTATTAATAAGAATGTTACCGTCTTCGTAAATGAGTTTATAGTTTCAAAGGTCCCTAGAGGGGTGTTGAGGGACGATTATTTCAGAGAAATTATTCGTAGGAGAAAAATGTGACGACCATAAAAATGGTAAATTTTAGCTAATAAAAAGGTAAGTTTTATTAGGGTATTATTTTTGGGGTGTTAATTTTTGAAATTGGGTTTATTTGGTGGTGTTGGACCGAGTTGGGGAGAAAAGCCCAACACATTGTCTCTCCTCTCTCTCTCTCTCTCTCTCTCTCTCTCTCTCTCTCTCTCTCTCTCTCTTCTCTCTCCTCCATCCTGACTCTCTCACTCTCTCTCTCTCTGCCAGACGTCTCCCGTGCCCGTCCGCCGCCGTCCGGCCACAGCTGACCGCCACACCGGTCCCAATCGGTCGACCTTTTACTCAGCCTTCTTCCTGGACCAGTGGCAGCCCCTCTAGCGTATCGATTTAAGTTTGGACCGTATTGATTTAAGAATGGCGAAGTTGGGCAAGGATGAGCATGGATAAGACTCACATTTAATTTTGCCTATTTTTTTTAAGCGTCGGTATATAGTTAGGGATTAATTTATGTTTTTGAAACAGGACGTGAGGAGGCTCGAGCTGAAGAGGCCTCGGACCAACATCAGGCTGTGGCCTAATTAGTGAGTGAACTTTTATTTTAAATAATATGCATGCAATTGTTTATTATTGAGTAATTTATTTTGTTGGAGCATTTGACTTCATTTTTATTTGATGATTTTATTTATTTTGAAGAGTTATTGAAAATGAGATTTCTCGGTAAATTATAAATATACTTATGTGGAGAGTATGTATATAAATGCTAGCTAGTCATATGTGTGTGTCCACCTTAATGGCGTAGTATATAACCGTATTATGGTGTGACGTGAGCGTTAGATGCAAACGTAGTAGCCCTATATGAGTGCTTAATTCATATAGGGGGTATGGGCACATATTTATATACCCGTCTGTTCACCTTAATGGCGTAGTGTATCACCGCATTAAGGCATGACGTGAACGTTAAACCCAAGCGCAATAGCCCTATATAAATTATTTTAAATCTATAAAATAATTATATAGGGAGTATGGACGTGTGTAAATTCATAAATATTTTTATATATATATTGGTATATATTTTTGAGCTGAAGAGGCTCGGTATTTATGAGATAAAAGATTTTTCGCTTGAGGCCTGCACTCGATTTTCCTTGAAAATTATATTGGGAAAGCATAAATCTTGTTAATTATTTTTCTTTATTTATTCTTTTTATTTTTGTCCACTCACTCTAACGTTTTTCGAATGTTTTCCCCTGGGCCATTCATTTTAAAAATTCCCAATCTGCAGAGTTCGAATTGGCACTAGTAGGAGGCGAGGCATAGTTACCCACTTCTCCACCACTTTTCGCCAGTAGGTTACCTGTTAAACCTACCAGTATATTTTCTTGCTTCCTCTAGTATTTAGTAGCTCTGATTACTCTTAGGGTTATTGTATAATATTTCGGTGGTGTGCTAAGAATGAGGTTTTACTTTTTCGAATATTCAAAGGATGAAGTTGGTTTTAGTAGTTGGTTATTTTTGTGATGAGTTCGAGGATGGTTGAGTCTTTTTATGAGGGTATTTTAAATTTTCTAGGTTAGGGTTATCCATTTTCAAGAGAGGTTTGCTGAGTTTTTCAGTAAATTTTCCTTGGAGGTGGACCCTGCAAGACTCACTTCGGGTTTCAAGGTGAAAATTTGGGGTGGGTCTTGATAGTTTGTATCAGAGCTTTAGGTTTCATTTCCTACCTCCTTATCACTATCATATTTGCCTAAGTAATACGTTGTGCCTATAGAGTGGTGATCCGACCGTGGCGGATTCACTAGCAGTTTATGCTTTGGATGCTATGTGTTATTGGGTATGTGTGATAGTTCTGATAGTCTTGTATACAGACTACTAAATATTTCCTTCCTCAGGTACTATGCCTCCTAGACGCTGACCCCGTGAGGCTACCTCGACCAATGCGAATGAGGGTGATGAAGTTATAGGATTAGTTGATTCCATTGGGAACATGCTGAGAGGTGTTTTAGATAAGGTTCAACACCCTCGGTCTGTAAAGAAGAAGGATGTTTTCGATGCTGGGGCAATTGAGTTCAAGGGTGTCAAGGGACCCTTTAATGCATACACTTGGGTAGATAAGATGGAAAAGGCTTTTGAGAGCACTGAACTGCCGGAAGAAAAGAAAGTAAAGATGGCAGTAACTTTTCTGGATGATTCAGCTCATCATTGGTGGACTCTCGCTAGCAGAAATAATGGTGGTGCTTAGGATATGACTTGGGAGCAGTTTAAGACGCTCTTCTTGGGTCAGTATTTCAGTCATGCTCATCGCAGTAGGATTCAGACGAATTTTCTGAACATGAAGAAGAGGGATGATGAGGGTGTCATAGAGTTTGAGCAGAGGTTCACTACCTTAAGCTCTCATGTGCCATATTTGGTTCCTGATGAGAGGACTAAGATTGATATGTTCATTGGGGCACTTGGTGGAGTGTATGCAGATATGATGACAGGTGTTATTTACCCGACCTTTCTTGATGCGGTTAGTGCAGCCATGGCCATTGAGACCATGAGAACATATAGTGCTCGGCCCCGAGATTTCAGTGGCCCCAGTCAGGGTCCATCTGAGAAGGCTGCTTCATCATCCGCTTCTAGATCTTCAGCGGGTAGTGGCAGTAGTGGGGGATCGAGTTCTAGTTCTCGGTTCAGAGCTAGGGGCGTCACAGGAGACCTTTTCGGAGCCAGTTGGGTAGACAGTAGACTGGTCAGTTTGGTGTTGGTGGCAGTTTCCAGGATGGGACATTTGGTGGTCAGAATTTTTCTTTTGGTCAGCAGCAGTCTTTTGGGTGCTATGAGCGTGGTGGTCAGGATCATTTCAAGAGAGATTGTCCCTTATTGGCTCAGAGGACCACCCCCACCCCTACTTTTGGCTAGATAAAATGGGGTTCTTGGGTCATGTGGTTTTTGCAGAAGGTGTTAGTGTGGATCCCCAAAAGGTGGAAGCGGTCTCAAATTGGAGAAGACCCACCACTGTAACGGAGATTCGTAGTTTCTTTGGGTTAGCAAATTATTATCGATGATTTGTGCAAGATTTTTCAAAGATTGCTGCTTCACTTACAAGATTGACCAAGAAGGGAGTTAAGTTCAAATGGTCAGATCAGTGTGAGCAAAGTTTTCAAGAATTAAAGAATCGCTTGACTAGTGCTCATGTTTTGGCACTTCCGAATAATAGTGGGGAGTATGTGGTTTATTGTGATGCTTCTAGACGAGGTCTAGGCGGGGTATTGATGCAGCATGATCGAGTTATTGCCTATGCTTCTAGGCAATTGAAGCCGCATCAGGTGAATTATCCCACTCATAATCTAGAGCTTGCAGCGGTAGTTTTTACTCTCAAGTTGTGGAAACACTATCTTTATGGAGCCAAGTGTCAGATTTTTACCGATCACAAGAGTTTTCGATATGTGTTCACTCAAAAAGATTTAAATATGAGGCAGAGAAAGTGGATGGAGTTAATCAATAATAATAATTCCACTATTGAATATCATCCTGGAAAAGCTAATGTGGTAGCTGATGCTCTTAGTCGAAATCCCACCATATCTTTGTCTCACATGAGGACGGTTCGAGTTCCACTTCTTTATGATTTGCGAGCTACAGGGGTGGATTTAGCGATGAATGATGTTGGTGCCTTAGTAGCTAGTTTCCATGTGAGACCAATTTGGTTGATAAAGTGCGGGAGACTCAATATAATGATCCTTCCATAATTCAGTTGATAAAAAGAGCATTAAGTGGAGCCGCCGTGGATTTTTCGGTAAGAAGAGATGGAACTTTATTGTTCAAAAATAGGCTTTGTGTTCCAAAGAGGAATGAAGAGGTAAAGAAAGAGATAATGGAGGAAGCTCATAGTTCTGCATATGTTGCTCATCTAGGTAGTACAAAGATGTATCAGACTTTGAAGGATTATTATTGGTGGCCAAACATGAAGAGAGAAATTTCAGTTTTTGTGAGTAGGTGTTTGATCTGTCAGCAAGTGAAAGCTGAAAGGCAGAAACCTTCGGGGTTGCTTGAGCCGTTGTCTATTCTAGTGTGGAAGTGGGACCACATCACCATGTATTTTATTTTCAGTTTACCTCGTACATGTGAGGGGCATGATGGTATTTTGGTGATTATGGATAGACTCACCAAATCTGCACATTTCTTGCCGGTAGGAAAGAAGTATACACTGGATAAATTGACAGAGCTTTATGTGAATGAGATCGTGAGACTTCATGGTGTACCTGAATCAATAGTGTCGGATTGAGATCCTAGATTTGCCTCTAAATTCTGGGGAGCTCTTCAAGCAGCTTTAGGCACTCGATTGCACTTCAACAGTGCTTGTTATCCTTAGACCGATAGGCAATCAGAGAGGACTATTTAGACTTTGGAGGATATGTTGAGATCTTGTGCCTTGCTGTTTAGGAGGAGTTGGGATAAAAACCTATCTTTGATGGAATTTGCATATAACAATAGCTATCATTCTAGTATTGGTATGTCTCCCTTTGAGGCACTTTATGGGAAGCAGTGTCGTACACCTTTGTGTTGGAATGAAGTAGGAGAAAAAGAGCTTTGTGGTCCTAAGTTAATCCATGATACAAATGAGAAGATTAAAGTGGTCAGAGATAGACTCAAGGCCACTCAAAGTAGGCAGAAGAGTTATGCAGATGTCCGCAGGAAGGACCTTGAGTTTCAAGTGGGTGATTGGGTGTTCTTGAAACTTTCTCCTTGGAAGAGGGTAGTACGTTTTGGTAAGCATGGGAAGCTTAGTCCGAGGTATATTGGCCCTTATGAGATAATAGAGCAAGTTGGCTCACTTGCTTATCGGTTAGTTTTACCTCTAGAATTATCCAGGATACATAATGTGTTTCATGTATCCATGCTTCGCAAGTATATTGCTGATCCCTCTCATGTACTGCAAGAGCAGCCGATTAGTTTGCAAAAGGATTTGACTTATGAAGAGGAACCGGTTCAGATTCCTGACCAAATGGAGCAAGTGCTTAGGAACAAGACAATCCCACTTGTTAAGGATGCTTTGGAGAAGTCATCAAGTAGAGGAAGCTACTTGGGAATCAAAGGAACAAATGAGGCAGCAGTATCCCTACCTCTTTGATTAACAGATATGTAAATTTTGAGGACGAAATTTTTATAAGGAAGGGAGAATTGTCACATCCCAACTCTTAATTTTTACCTTATTTACTAACTTGGTATTAATAAGAATGTTATCGTCTTTGTAAATGAGTTTATAGTTTCAAAGGTCCCTAGAGGGGTGTTGAAGGACAATTATTTCGGAGAAATTATTCGTACGAGAAAAATGTGACGACAGTAAAAATGATAAATTTTAGCTAGTAAAAGGTAAGTTTTATTCGGGTATTATTTTTGGGGTGTTAATTTTTGGAATTGGGTTTATTTGGTGGTGTTGGACCGGGTTGGGGAGAAAAGCCCAACACATTGTCTCTCTCTCTCTCTGTTCTCTCTCCTCCCTCCCGACTCTCTCACACTTTCTCACTGCTGGACGTCTCCAGCGCCCGTCCACCGCCGTCCTGCCACCGCTGACCGCTGCACCGGTCCCAATCGGTCGGCCTTCGACCCAGCCTTCTTCCTGGACCAGTGGCAGTCTCTCTAGCGCCACCGTGAGAGAGAAAACGCAGCCAGAAGCCCGACTGCCCGTGGTATTCTGTCGCCGGAACTCCCTCCTCCGATCACCATAGCCTGAGCCGCTTGGCTCATTTGAAAGACCTCCTTTCGTGCAGCAATCCCTTCAAATGATTCACTCACTCTTGAGCTTGGTAAGTAGAATCGGTGAGTTGAAATTCTAGGGCTCAATTTTATATTTTGGTTCGATTACCTTATATAGGCTGGAATTAGTGTTTGTGCTAGTTAGGGAAGTTGTTGTGCGTGTTGAGAGAAAGGTTTTGCTAAATTTTGGTAGGCATTGGAGGTCGCCGTTGTTAGGGGGATTTTCATGGTTTTAGATGTGTAATATTAAGGGGAGTTTAATGGTATGAAGTTTAGAATTTTTTAAGGAGTTTTAGATAGGTTTGGGATTTTTCAAAGTTTGGTATTTTGGCAGTTAATTTGGATAGAATTCGGCCGTTAGATTAATGTTGTTTAGGCTGTAGAAGGTTGGTTTAAGGCTGCCGGTAATTGTGGTGAAGTTTGAACCATATCGATTTAAGAATGGTGAAGTTGAGCAAGGATGAGCGTGGATAAGGCTCACATTTAATTTTGGTTTTTTTTTTTTTTCAAGCGGCGGTATATAGTTGGTGATTAATTTATGTTTTTGAAATAAGGCGTGAGGAGGCTCGAGCTGAAGAGGTCTCGGACCGACATTAAACTTATGCCTAATTAGTGAGTGGACTTTTATTTTAAATAATATGCATGTAATCGTTTATTGTTGAGTAATTTATTTTGTTGGAGCATTTGACGACATTTTTATTTGACGATTTTATTTATTTTGAAGAGTTACCAAAAATGAGATTTTTCGGTAAATTATAAATATACTTATAAAGAGAGTATGTATATAAATGCTAACTAGCCATATGTGTTTGTCCACCTTAATGGCGTAGTATATAACCGCATTATAGTGTGACGTGAGCGTTAGACGCAAGCGTAGTAGCCTTATATGAGTGCTTAATTCATATAGGGAGTATGAGCATATATTTATTGTCACACCCCGGTTCTTAAGTTATTTTACAGTTATTTATTTTTGGTTTTATCTTGGTCTTTTACCGTGTTAAGTAACTGTTTACCGTTAAAGACCCTATAGTTTACTTTCTGTAGAAAAGTTATTTTGGAAAAATTTCTTTAAGGAATTTGTAGAGGACGTTAATACAAGTTAATAGACATGCTATGCGTTAAAATCGGGGTTAGCATGAAGAAGTTATTAGATAAAAGGGGTAATCATTGGTTGGTAAATGGGTAAAAAAAATTTAAGGCTTTGTTTTTGGGGGTGTTTTTATTTTACAGTTATTTATTTTTGGTTTTATCTTGGTCTTTTACCGTGTTAAGTAACTGTTTACCGTTAAGGACCCTATAGTTTACTTTCTGTAGAAAAGTTATTTTGGAAAAATTTCTTTAAGGAATTTGTAGAGGACGTTAATACAAGTTAATAGACATGCTATGCGTTAAAATCGGGGTTAGCATGAAGAAGTTATTAGATAAAAGGGGTAATCATTGGTTGGTAAATGGGTAAAAAAAATTTAAGGCTTTGTTTTTGGGGGTGTTTTAAATGTTGGACCGGGTAGATGTGGACAAGCCCAACACCCACCCACACACACTCTCTCTCTCTCCCTCTTCCTTCTCTTTCTCTCTTCCCTGAACTCTTCCCGACCCGCTGGAGACCCGGCCTCCTTCCGGCCACCATAGACCGTCGGACCAGCTCCGTTCGGACCCCCGTCATCTCCTCTCCCTACCTGGGCTAGTGACCGAGACAGTGACGCTACCGGATAGGAGGAAAACTCCCCTAAAGACCCGACTGCCCCTTCGCCGGAGCTCCCTCCTCCGACCACCATAGCTCAGGATTTTTGGCTCATCTTGAAGCTCTCATCAAGGTTAGTAATCCCTCAAAACAAATTGGCTCAGTTCGATCTTGGTAGGGAGAAATGTATAATTGAAGTCTTATGGCTCTATTTAAGGTTTTGGTTCGATTAACCTAGTTAGGCTTAGAAACGGATTTTGTGCTAATTAAGAAAGTTGTTGTGAAGGTTGAGGGGAGTGTTGTGTTAAAACTTGGGAAGTATTGGAGGTCGCCGGAGTACGGCTGCCGGCTGCCGCCCCTTAAGGATAGTTTTTCATGTTTTTGAGATGGTTTTAATGAGAGGGGTTTAATGAAGTAAAGTTTGGAATTTTCGGAGGAGTTTTGATAAGGTTTAGGATTTTTCAATGGTTAAGAATTGTGGCGGTTATTAGAATGAAATTTTGGCAGTTGTTTTAGCAGGTTTTAAATTCTAAAAAGGTTAATTTATGGCTATCGGTAAGTGCGGAGTAATGTGAGCCTTATTAGATTAAAACTGGAGAAGTTGGGCAAGGGAGATGAAATTATAGGCTTCCTTTTTATTTCGGAAATATTTATTTAAGCTTTAATCTAGTCTGAAGACTTAATATTATTTATTGTTCCGGACGTGAGGAGGATCGTGTTGGGAGACCTCGGATTGACGGCAAGCATAACCGTATACAGTGAGTGGATACTTTGATTTTAATAAATAAGCATGCAAGATTTTATAATTTATTACTTTATTTTACCGAGCTTATATTAAAATTTCGGTTTATGTTATGGCCTTGAATTTATTGAGTTTGAAGCATTGATTAAGTGTTGGTCATGATTTATGGATTTGAGCTTGGGTTATAAAGTTGGTATTTGAGTTTTGATATTCTTTATGACTCCGGATTTAAATATTATCGGTTTTATTTTGATGACTTTAAGATTTATAAGTGATTACCGAAAATGAGATTTTCGATAGTTCTCCATCATAATTTAATTGTTTATTTGAGGCATAATGATGTAGACTTGGAGAATATTTTAGCGAGTATTTTCGAGTGAAGATATTATTATTTATGATTTATATTTGATATTAAATCTCGTTTATATTTATAAATTTGAGAATATTTTGACGTGTGAGACACGACATTGAGTTTTAACATAATTTTTTATGATGATTTTCAAGTACGGTTGGGAACCGTACCATTCGTATGATCTTAGAGAAGTTTAATGAATTTAAGTGATTTCGTATGTTTTTAGTCACCATAATATATGGTCGTTTATATTGATTATTGCTAGTTAACCATTATTAGCGGTCCTCACCATAGGTGAGTAGAGCGCTTAGCGTGGGACGCTACTATAACCTGGGAGGCAACCGATCGGTATTTATATTTATTTGTTAACTAACCATTATTAGCGGTCCTCACTATAAGTGAGTAGAGCGCTTAGCGTGGGACGCTATTATAGCCTGACAGACACCGACCCGAGCCTGGGAGGCTCCTTTTACATAGTGATAACTCTTCCCCTTATTTATCTTTCTTAGTTATATAATTTATTTAACCAGCTGGGCTGGTTTATCTATTATTAAGTGAATTTGGATTTAAAGTTTTAAGGACGTTCAAAGTTGCGTGCAACCAAGTTTTAAAGTTGAAACATGGGAAACTATATAAATTATGTTTTTGTTAATTTATTTAATTTATTTTTTTGTTTTTTTTTGTCCACTCACTCTAACGTTTCAAATTACTTTCATCTGGGCCATTTGGTTTTAAATGCCCAGTTTGCAGGTTATGTTTAAATGAGGTCAAGGGTACATGGAGTCGAGGCATAGTCAAAGGCTACTTCCGCTTATTCTTTATTCATTGTTTTTATTTCATTATATATATGCTCTGATAACCATTTGAGATAGTTAGTATTTGATCATGTCTAGTTGTATTTTGGGAGATGTTATAAACTTGGGGAGCAGGAAGGCTACAAGAGTTGAGGTTGGATGGTTTATTATAGAAGTGTATCTGAAATTTTTCAGGTAAGGGTTGTCTATTTTGAGGTGGACCCCGTAGGACTTACCTCTGGTTTCAGGGTGAAATTTGGGGTGGGTCTTGACATTTATACACCTGTCTATCCACTTTAATGGCGTAGTGTATCACCGTATTAAGGCGGGACATGAGCGTTAGACGCGAACGTAGTAGCCCTATATAAATTATTTTAAATCTATAAAATAATTATATAGGGAGTATGGACGTGTATAAATACATACATATTTTTCTATATATATTAGTATATATTTTTGACCTGAAGAGGCTCAGTATTTATGAGATAAAAGATTTATCGCTTGAGGCCTGCACTCGATTTTCTTTGGAAATTATATTGGCAAAGTATAAATCTTGTTAATTATTTTTCTTTATTTATTTTTTTTATTTTGTCCACTCACTCTAACGTTTTTCGAATGTTTTCCCCTGGGCCATTTGTTTTAAAAATGTCTAGTCTGCAGAGTTCGGGTTGGCACTAGTAGGAGGCGAGGCATATATAGCTACCCACTTCTCCACCACTTTTCGCTAGTAGATTACTTGTTAAACCTACCAGTGTATTTTCTTGCTTTCTTTAGGTTTTAGTAGCTCTGATTACTCTTGGGGTCATTAGATAATATTCCGGTGGTGTGTTAAGACTGAGGTTTTACTTTTTCGAATATTCAAAGGATGAAGTTGGTTTTAGTAGTTGGTTATTTTTGTGAGTAGTTCGAGGATGGTTTAGTCTTTTCAGGAGAGTATTTTGAATTTTCCGGTTTATGGTTGTCCATTTTCAAGGGATGTTTGCCGAGTTTTTTAGTAAATTTTCCTTGGAGGTGGACCCCGGTTTCAGTGTGAAAATTCGGGGTGGGTCTTGACATGTGTTCTATAGTTTGTATAATTTGTGCTATCTATAATCAATGATTTGTGTTCTAGAGTTGTGGATCCATTCAGAGCTTCTTTGACGCGAAAGACTGTTGGGGCCCTTTTTGCACTTCTGATTGGTTAAGATGTGCACCTGCAAATTTCAACCTCTATGAAACTCCAACAGAAAAAGAATTGCAAACTTACCTTGAGATGGAGGAGCTTGAGAGAGGTACATGTTTTATTTTAATAAGCTGATTATTTTATATCAAAATAGATATTATGTCATTAACTTGATTTATATCAAACTACTGATTATTGATCTGAAACATGACATTTATATGATTTTGAGAGTTGAGATCATATAAATGTCATAATTGTTGTGTGTTGATTTTGAGAGTTGAGATCATAGTTGTTGTGATGTTGTGTTGTTATATAATCATAATTCATGTGTATATATATTTTATTTTATTTTTGTTGTGTTTGCAGAGAATGCTTTTGTCCAAGGTTTTGAGGCAGCAAGAAACACACCAAGTAACACCTTTGTCCAGACTGGTGTTTAGCAGTCTAACACTCTCCCCGCCTCGCAGTATCACTCTTCCCTGTAAATTTTGTCCAGTTTCTGCTAATCTAGATTTGTGTTTTCATTGGCTTGTGTTGTTCAATTTTCTGTATAAAACTTTGGAGTTTGGACATGTGTTGTTTAATTTTCTGTATAAGACTTTGGACGTTGTTGCATTTGAAGTTTTGATCTTGCTTGTTTATGCATTTGAAATTATATGATGTGTGAAACTTTGAATATGTTTGATAATTGATAGAGAAAAGTCAGAAAACATAAAAAAATGATTCAAATGAGCTGGGTCTTTCAGTTTGTTGGGCCTCAATCTAAACTTGATAGAGGCCCATTACCAACCGTATTAACCAAGTATTCAAGATTCAAAAAAATTTGTGGATAATTTTGTGATAACATTCATTAGAATAATATTTGAAAGATGCAGTTAGTATTGGGAAAATATGAGGGAGATTGAATCTCATGGTATGTGGGAGAATCCAATTTTCCATATATTTTCTCATATTATAGTAAAGTCTTTCATTTTCATATGTGTGTCAAACAAAAGAAATAAACAACTTTCCCTTCCTAAGTTTTTCAATTTGTGAACCAAACAAGACCTAGGTGACGATATGCACACTTCTCACAGAGTATTTAATGATACTTGTAAGAATGAAAAAGAAAAGATGAGAAAAAATGAACATGGATCGTAAGATAAAGAGTCTTAATTTTCTTCATCGATCCTTTGACCGTGGATTGTGAAGAAAGATAAGTTTATTGTAGAGGACATTAGTATACACTCCATAACTGTGGACATCATGCATGCATCCTCGATCATCTCTTCTGTGGTGCCTTTCGATTCGATCGATTAAAACGTACAAAACCTTCAAACACAAACTGGATACAATCAAGAGGCTAGGATCCAGACGTGAGTACAACAAAGGTTTCGATATCAAAATCATGGGATACAACTCTCTTGAGTCTTAATTAAACTAGTAAACTAGAGACATATTTATATCTGATTTATGATATATTTCATACATCGTAACGAACATCGGTGAACCTGTTCTTGATCCACTTGAAGCTGTTTTTGAGACTTGTTTTGAGCTTACCTTCCATGGTAAACACGTTGTAGGAAGCAACTCTCTTCTTCCTCTGGAGCTCCGGATCGCCGGCCGTTGCGAACCCATTTCCCTTCTGGTTTGGCCCGTTGAAGTTATACGAATTGGACCGCTCCCGGAACCCGAACTCGCCGGAGTAAGACGAGGTGTATTCAGGGAAAGACTTGCTTTTCTCCATATAAGGAGACTCCTACTTAATTTGCTGGTATATAGGAGACTCCTCTCTCAAGCCTCACGGTATTTATACAAAGTAGAGAAGCGAAGTGGAGGGTGATCGATGATGGGGTGATCGATGATAGAGTGATCGAGTGTGGTTGCAGCTAGGCCATGTGAGGTGTTGGAAGGTTGCATGCTTTATCATGAGGGTCATCACGGCTGTGTTGGATATGCCATCGCTCTAAATTGATGGTTCACATGGTTGGATGTGGACATGAGATAACTAGTTGAGTCATGGGTGGAAGAATCTGGGACCCTAAATTTTAGTTTGTCTGTGACTATATATCATAGCTAGAAAGATATTAAGGTACTATTGCAAATGTGCAGGTCCAATGTTTATGGCTAGGGATTGTGCAAAGAAGGCCATGCATGGCTCTCTATAGTTCTATGGCTGTCTAGTCAAGATTGATGGTGGGATTTGCAAACTCAGCAACGCAACTAAAGTCTAGTTGAATTGGTGGAGTCATGTCTACTTTATGTTGATGATGTTGGCGACTTTGAATTATGTGGGGCTTTCGTGTATTATGATATGGGTGGCATGCTTATTTGGAGTAAATTATGCCGATGTTTCAACTTTGACTATTTCAGCTGAATTATTATTTTTTTAAATATCAATCATATTAACGCGCGTCTGGATTGCTGAAGGTAAGTGCAAAACTACAACACAAAATTTAAAAGAACTCGCATTCTCAGCTGATCCAAATATAATGTTAGACACATAGAAATGGAAAGACAGTTAAACTATAAAGTACTGTTAGGTGAATCACATTTTGGTGAACCACTTAGAGCTCACTTTATGTGACAGCTAAGGTGACATAACCATACATCATCAAATTATGATTTCTAATATTTTTAAATTTATGTTTTTATTAATTACAAAATTTCTTTTGCATTTTTACTTTCTTGATTTTATTTCTTTTAAACCCTATATCATTTAGAGAAATTTTATTCGCATATCCCAATTTTCTACATACACATCTCTTTTTTTACAGCCTCATTATTAAATTCTATTAGTTTATAAAATTACCAAAAAACATCAAACTGAACAATAAAAAACTAATAATAAACCCTGAGAGCCCTCTATGCCACTAAAAAGAGATGATCCAAAAAAATCTTCTGGGTTGATGGTTTTGGCTTCAAAAATTATGCTCAGTATCATGCTGTTTATCGTGACTTTTATTCTAGTTTCATACGAGCTGGTCTATGTTTATTTGATATAATCTTTTAACAAATTTCAATGATTGTTCATGAAGTGGAGACTGAAAATGAAAACCTAAATTTTGCATTCTTCAATTTCAGCCAAATGTTGAGTTCATTTCCAATCCACATATCTTGAGAAATCGATCTTATATCCCTTAGGAAATTGAATTGAAACCTAAAATGCTAGAATAATATTTTTGAAATTAAAGTCTTTTGTATTCAAGGGTAGTTTAGGAAGTTATGAGTTGTGTATTTAGTAAAATGTAAGAAAAACATATCTAATGAGTGAGGTATTAAGTAAGGAATGTGTATTTAGTGTTTTAGGATGTGTGAATAAAATTACTCTATCCTTTATCTTTCTAAACCTTTTTTTAAAAAAAATCGTCTGCATACATACATTTTATGGAACCTTGCCTCCCACCTCCTCTTCAATTCAATTGATTAAGGAATTCTCCATTTGATTTCAGCTTTCTCAATCACAAATTCACAATCATCCTCTGCCTATTCTAATCGTGGATAGTTTCTTTGTTTATTTTTTCTTTTCCTTTTCATAACATGTTTGGATTTAGGGTGGATTTAAGGGTTTGGGTATGAACCCTAATCCAAAATCATAGGTGTGAGTATGAACCCTAAACCAAAATCACAGGTGAGTATGAACCCTAGTTCAAAATCATAGCTATGAGTATGAACCCTAATTCAAAATCATTACTATGAGTATGGACCCTAATTCGAAGAGGATGTTTGTTCAAATACTACCTGGGTCTGTGGAGTAATACTCTATATATCAACCTTTCTTATTGGTATAAGCATCTAGGGATATATATATATATATATATATATATATATATATATATAAAAAAGAAAGTTCACTGGTCATGACTTGCTTCATAGAATAGGACGAAGAAGGAGACGATGATGAAAAAGAACGTCTGATGAAGAGAAGAAAACCCTAAACAAAAATAGGATTTAATAATAAAAAGAGATTAAAAGAAAAAAATTAACATAATTAGGAAAATATAAACTTAAAAGCTAGAAATCATACTTTGATGTCCACGTTAGTTGCCACGTAAGGTGGGCTCTATGTGGTTCACCTAACATTACTCTAAACGATACTAGAGGAGTAACAGAGTTAAGACCTATTGAGGCTATTCTATCAGCTACAAAGTTTGTCTTTATGTGAACATGTGAGAAGTAATAAGCAAGAAAATGTGAAGCCAGCCAACGAATATCTTGAATTACAGAGCTAATACATTATGGAGTAGTACACGTACCATTAAGGCAGAGGCAGTCAATAAGGACCTTGGAGTCTCCCTCGATGACCAATGATGCATTTGTTGAAGCCACGTTATATGAAGACCTTCTTTCAAAGCCAGAGTTTCAACGACTAGCACACTAGCTAGTATCTCCAACATATTTAACAGTAGCTGTAAGAGGATTTCCATTTGAATCGCGAATAACGAACCCAATAGCAGCTTTATTATGTTGCACCAAAGCATCAAAGTTAATTTTTACAAAACTAGGATAAGGAGGGTGCCACTTAATCATGGGAATACCATATGTTTTTCGTTTATGGTAAGAGGTATTAACTGATAATTAATTATTTAAGAAAGTAACCTCATGAAAGTAGCAATGATGACTGGCATTTATCATAACATTCAGAAAAACGAGTTTGTTCCTGGTATGCCAAATTAATTAAAGGCCAAGTCATCATAATTGCCAATTGTAAATGTGAGTTATCAGTATGATCAAACAATGATTTTAATAAAAGAGTGAGTACCCTTCAAAGAACTCTCAATATTCAAATAAGACCATATACTTGCTAAGTACAAGAACATTGAGAGAAAATATGATCAACAGTCCTCACATGAGTGTGGTAAAAAGGACAATAAGGAGACATGTTTGGATTATAAGAAGCTATCACGAGTTTTTAATTTTTTCTTAAAAAGTAACCAAACAAAAACTTTTACTTTAGGAGGTAAAAACAATTTCCAAAGTTTGGCTAAAAAACCAGCATCAATGACTGTTGTTGAAGCGAACAAGTAGAACTAATAGTAAACGAACCTAAGCTAGACATACCCTAAAAAATTGATCAGGCTTAGGGTGCAATTAATAAAAAAGGAACTGCAATAATCTTATTAACTAACTCTATAGGCAAAATCTATTGTAACAAAGAAACATTCCAATTACCATTTAAAATGAAATGACTTACGGTCGTGTCCCAATCTATAATATGCCTTTGATAAGGAGGAATCAATAAATGTAAATGTAATACCCCAGAAATTTGATATTAGTTTCTAATATTATTTGGGAGTTTTCGAGTTAGAAGTTAGAGTGTTTTGAGGTTCGAAGGAAGAGCGGAAGCGTTCGGATGCATAAATTACCCGGAACGGTTTTATGCTTTATTTTGAAGGGTCAAGAGTTGACTTTTTAATATGTTGGGTTTCTCGAGAAAATTTCTTCACGAAAGTTGTAGAGAACGACGATACGAGTTCGTAGACACGTGGCACGCGTAAAATGGACTTCGTATGAGAAAGTTATGGTTAGTAGGAGTTCGTGGCTTTATGAGATTTTTTGGGTTAAATAAGGAAGTTTACGGTTCCATTTCTTTTTTTCTCCGGCACTCATTCCTCTCTCTCTATTTCTTCTCTCTTGCGATACCTTTGGTATCAAAGTCCTCCAGCCGACCTGACCTGGACCCGGCGACTTGACCCGAACTTTCCGACGTCGCCCGACCGCAGCAGCGGCCCAAATCGACTCCTCTTCTCCTAGCCTTCGTCCTCCTCTAGCTGGTTCACGCCGATTCAGTCCCAAAGTGGTGACCCGAAGCTCGAAAGTTCGGCTTGGAGACCGGTCGGGATTCTCACCTCCGGCGGCGGCGACAAGGCTGGAAACCGGTCGGGATAGGAGCTCCTTGGCACCCTGGTTCGACTTCGGGTAGTCTTGAAGCTCAACTCATGGCGGAGAGTGGTGGTGGTGGATTCTAACTTTCCGGTGAGCTTTCCGGTGTTTTCCAGCTGATTCCGGTCGAACTGAACTTTCAGGTATCTTGTGGAGTTGATATTTAAGCTTGGCTCTTGTGTTATGTTGAAGACGCAACGAGATTATTTAGGTGAGTAAAAATCTCAGTAAGGTTCACTTTGTGACCTAATTATTTATAATTATTATGATGATTTTTGTGATGATGATCATGATGATAATTATTATGATGATGGTTATGATGATTATGATGATGATGATGATGATTTTTGTGATGATGTTGATGATTTAAAAATTATGTTTTTCTTTTGTTTGTTTTAAATATAAATGATTTTGATCGTCAACGGCTCATGATAAGTAAAAACAAGTTTTCTGTAAAAAAAAATATAATTTTTCAAAAGGACTTCCGATCATTTGTGTGCCTTAGTGGTGAGTATGTGCATTAGTTAGTGCCTTGGTGGTGATCGCGTGCATTAGTTGTGGATGTGTGTGCCTTAGCGGTGATGTTGTGCATTAGTTGTGGTTGTGTGTGCCTTAGTGGTGAGTGTGTGCCTTTGATGTGGATGTGTGTGCCTTAGTGGTGATTGTATGCATTAGATTAGGAGCTTAGCTTCTTGGTGGACCGGGAACCAAGTCTTAGCCGGGTGATTGGTTACGGTCAATATAGAGCTTTAGTCTGTGTGTCGGTATTTCATGGGGGATGACGAAGTGTTGACAAACCCATAAGTACGCGTTTGTTTAGTTACTTATGAGGAATGACTAAGTGTTGGCGAACTCATAAGTAAGAGTAGAAAAATGATTGTGTGATGTTCTTATGTGTTGTTATTTGAATTCTTTGTTTTGAGTATCTCCTGAACTATGTTTATCCGTAGGAGATTCTTAAATCTTAATTGTGTGATTTTAATAGAATTCATGAACTATGCTTTTGCATGATTTATTATGATTTTGAGTTATTTTGGGATTTACTCATATGAGCTTTTTAGCTTACCGGGTTTGTTGTTTACAACCCGGTGCACCATTTTCTGGTGTAGGGGTTAGACCTGCAGGTATTGATCAGCACTGTTGAGGCGGAGGCATAGTGGCAGAATTTTAGTTTCTGTGTAATTTATTTTATTTTGTTATGACAGTTGTTTAAGCTCATGTGAGCGACTTAATTATTACTAGATTTTTGAAGTTAATGTAATTAAGTATGTTTAATGTTTAATTCGATTTATGAGTTTGTTGACATGTACACTTCCAATATTGTTTATAGTTTGGAAGTTGTCGAGTAAGTTTTGGGATATTAAGATTTTGAGTTATATCACGCCCAAATTTTTAAAAATTTATCCTTCAAAAATTGGGGTGTGACAATAAAGGAAAAGACAGTTGTCAATTAAACATCCAAAATAGAACAGAAGTAGAAGTACCATCACCAATGATCCATCTCATTCCATCAAGAAGAATATCCCTAGAATACAAATACCTTTCCAAACAGAAGAGTGAGAAGATTTTTTATGCATAGTGAGAAAATGATCCCTCTAAAATGAAATGCATATTCCAAAACATGTTGTGGTAAAAAAAAAAAAAAAAAAACTATGCACGTCTGCGTGCTCTAACCTAGGAAAAACCCTAGCACTATCAAAACCCTAAGCAACCTCCATCTCTTCCTCTTTATTCCCACCAACGATCCAACCCTATTCTCTGAAATTTCAACCTGATCTCTCTACCCATCATGTCAACTACACTTGAAGATGTCACGGCTAGCTTTGCCGCCTCCCTAACTCTTGCTAGTGGAGAGATCATCGACATCTCTCACCCTGATCATCCGGACGAACTTTGTCCTAACCCGAAGCTCTATCTCTTGGCACGTGACACCAACTCAACGCTGGTAAGTGCTAATGATCTGCAAAGTCACTTCACGCGGATCTGGCTGATCAAACGTTGCTTCTGAGTGTAAGCAAAAGATTGGAATCTGTTCATCATCACTTTAGATCTCTCAAAAGATCGCAACAAGGTTTTTTGGGGAGGTCCCTGGTATTACCAGAAGATGCTGGTAGTTGTGGAGGATTAATATGACGGCCTCAAATCTCCTACATCCATCCATATAGACAAGCTCTACTTCTAGGTAGGGATCCTGAATATGCCGAAAGCTCTAGAGAAGGACCAGTACATCATAAACACTACTACTGTCGCAAGTACATCTGGAAAGATGAAAAGGCTTTTTGCCACAACAAAGCAGATTAGGGTTAGGGTTTCTTATGCCCTAGATCGTCCCTTTTATGAAAAAAAAAAGACTCAATTATTAATGGTGTGGTTGCGGAAATTATATTTTAATTTGAGAATCTGATTGGGTTGTGTAAGCATTGTAATTTGATTCAGCATGAGAATGGCATCTGTGTGAAGGTGGGGGGGGGGGGGGGGGGAGTAAACCCTAACCCTAGTTCATCGAAGTTGGTTCTGCCAGGGTAACCAAACTTGGTTTTAATGATGTAGGTTTCCAATTCAAGGGTGCTGAAGCCATCGAGACCCAACCATATGTGGTACGAGGATTGTTTGCCCTACCTCTAAGGGCAAGGATGTTCTCTAATTTTTCATTCATTATATTCATAGCCTTTGTAGGGCAAAGACATTGTTATTTCTGTTATTTCTTTCTTAGTAGGAGCCTATTTTTCTATGCATTTGTAGATATAAGCTTACAGAATAAGTGAGTGAGATTATTAAAGAGTGGTGTATCCTTTGTACTAGGTGAGGTATACACTTGTCTATCAGTAGATGATGCGGTAGATCGTGTCAAGACCCACCCTGAATTTCACCCTAAAACCCGAGTTAAGTCCTGCGGGGAGCACCTCCAAGGAAAATTTACCGAAGAACTCGGCAAACCTCCCTTGAAAATGGACAACTCTAACTCGGAAAAATTAAAGAACACTCTTAACCAATAATATAAACTCTTCAACTCAATCCAAATAACCGAAAAATAATACACAGTTATTTTTCCGAAAGTATTCAGAGCTACTACAAGAAAAACAACGGAAGCTGTTAACAATCCTAGTGGGTTAAACAGATAACCTACTGGCAAACAGTAGTGGAAAGATGGGTGACTATGCCTCGTCGTCTCCTTCTAGACCCCACCCGAACTCTGCAGACTGGGCATTTATAAATAAATGAAAAGCCAAGGGAAAAAATATTTAATTACGTCTAAGTGAGTGGACAAAAATAATCTCGACAAACAATAATATTTCCCCAAGAAAACTTTAAAAGAAAGCGCTATACAAGCAATAGCTTAAAAGCTTAATTCAACAACTCTATACTGGTGTCTAGCCTCGCCAGACTCTCAAACTTCAAAAGAAGGCCTCTCAGGCTAAAATTATAAATATATCAGTATGTATTTACACTCGTCATACTCCTTGTATGCTATCTATGAATAAGCTCGAAAAAGTAGATAGTCATACCAGGCTACTACGCTCGCGTCTAACGCTCACGTCACCTCATAATGACATTTTTCCTCATTATGGGGGAAACGCACGAGTGGATATATATATACGTGTTGACTCCTTGTACGAATTCTATGAATGAATACTAAAAATAGAATAAGCTCGTAAAGTAGAAAGTCGTGCAAGGCTACTACGCTCGCGTCTAACGCTCACGTCACCCCATAATGGCATTTTCCTTATTATGGGGAGAAATCACGTATAGCTAGCTAGCGTTTACTCATATACATACTATTCTCATAAACGTCAATAAAAGAGTATAAACACCGAAATTCTCAATTCCGGTTAAAAATCCAACAAAGGAAAATTATTCAACAATAAAAAAATTCAAGCACATTATTTAAAACAAAGGTCCACTAACAACTTAGGCCTAAGCCTGATGTCGGTCGGAGGTCTCCTCTGCTCGAGCCTCCTCGCGTCCTGTTCCAAAACATAAATAAATCCTTAAATAAAACACCGACGTTTAAAGAAAATAGGCATAATTAACTATGAGCTTCTCGCGCTCAACCATGCCTATCGTCCTAAATCTTATTCACTGCCAACCACAATTCTCCATAAATACCGACATCCTCAAAAATCACACTTCACCGTCCTAATCATAAAATAATCCAATGGCCGGATTTTAACTTATTAATCCGCAAAAAATACCAAACTTTAACAATTCCCAAACCTATCCAAAACTCCTCCAAAAATTCTAAAACTCATTCCATTAAACTCCTCATAAAATTCTCCACGAAAAACATTTTCTCGGCGGCGGCCGGCGACCAGCTTCGGCGACCTCCGATGCTCACCAAAATTTGGCAGCATCTTCCTCTCAACCTCCTCTACAACATTCCTAACTAGCACAAACTCCAATTATAAGCCTAACCATGTCAATTGAACGAAAACACACATAAAAGCCCTAGAATTTCAAATTTCGATTTCTCCTTACCTAGCTCAAGATGGAAAGAGCCATTTGGAGTTTGATTGAAGCACGGGAGGAGGGCTTTCTTTTGAGCCAAGGCATGCCGGTTATGGTGGCCGGAGGAAGGAGTTCCGGCGAGAAAACCTTTCTGGCAGTCGGACCTTTCGGGGTTGATTCCTCCTTCACGGCGGCGCTAGGGAGGCTGCCACCGGTCTAGAACGGAAGCTGGGTCGAAGACCGATCGTTTGAGACCGGTGCGGCGGTCTGGGGCGGCCGGACGGTGGCGAATGGACAGCCGGATTTTTTCGGCAGTGAGGGGCTCGGGGAGAGAGAAAACCGGGAGGAAGAGAGAGAGAGAAATAAAACGGGCTTTGACCAAAACAAAGGCCCGGTCCAACAACTCCACCATATACCCATTCCAAAATTCAACACCCCAAAATAATACTCCAATAAAAATTATCTTTTACCAACTAAAATTTACCATGTTTACCGTCGTCATATTTTTCTCCTACGAATAATTCTTTCGAAATATTTGTCCCTCAACACACCTCTAGGGACCTTAGAATTAAAACTTAATGACGAATACGGTAAAATTCTTATTAACACCATGCTAGTAAATAAGGTAAAAATTTAAAGGTCGGGGCGTGACAGATCGAGTATGTAATGACTACTTCTGGCCTTCGCTTTTACCCGAAATATATGAAAGTCGTGATTGACTCTTTAAAAAAATGAAATGCATTTTTGTAACAAGGGTCTCAAACGAGCAACCGTAAATGAAGAAAAAAAATTATGTAATTTTGTCAACTTATGTAATACTACAAATGAAGACATAAATGAAGAAAAGAAAAATACAAAAATGACATAACTAGTAATTAAACAGAAAAAACTTACATTCAAGCTAGTTATTATGAATGAAAAAGGTCGGCTTCTCTCTCTGCTAGGCTTTCTCTCTAGCAGGGAAGTTGATCGAGATCTGGTTTTCGAGATGGCTGCAGAAGATGTCACCGTTCTTGTTGTTGGAGGTGAAGATGCGATCAACTACTCTTTCCTTTATGTGTGTGGTCGTGTACTTTCTCATAAGCGAGTGGTGTTGCCTTCGCTCTTGGCGGCAATGTCCACCATCTAGGGTTTGACGGAAAAGGTTCTGATCCGAGAAGAGGAAGGAGGAATCCTTGTATTCGTTTACAAGGAGCAGGAGACGAAGAATCACCTCCTAAGCAGCGGACCTTGGTGCTTTAATTACTCAATGATACTGCTAGCTGATTACGACGATGTTCGAAACCTTGCTGAGGTCTCTTTAAATTCCATGGAGGTCTGGGTGGCGTTGAGAGGGCTGCGCATAGCTATGCGAAATGATTGGGTTATTGGAAACACTCGGGCAATTTGTGAGTTTCGACCAGGTTGCGCTGCAAAGGAACCTGTTCAGAGGACCCACAATGTGCATGACGTACCCCGTCACCCCGTCGGATTTAGGATAGTTGAAATTTTGAGTTTTCAACGGAAGTAACTGTGGAATTGGCCCTATACTATGAGAATTGTCATGGGATTTGTCGGGGTTGTGGTCTTTGCGATCATGGAATAAACAAATGTGATGAAGCTTTGGTGGTGGCGCCGTTGGGAGGCACTGTGTCGGAAGATGCAGAGGCCTTGGTGGCGGTGGACATGGTCGGTGAAAGGCTTGTTGGCCATGCTACGATCTTGTCGAAGATGAGTAGCACGGATGGAGCTGCTGGGTGGGCTTTGACGTCGCAGCTCTCAATTCCTCCGAAATCCTCAGCATGAAACTCTTAATTCAAACTAGGGTTTCCAGTTATAGGCTGAATTGTGGGCCTTGAGCTAGTCCAGTTGTGATGGAGCTTGGGCTCACTAATCTTAGGTTTAATTATAGAAAAGAGGATGATGGGCTGCAAGATGGTGGAACCAAGGAGGATGTTGGACTGAGTGCGGGCTTCGGTGGGACTACTTTTGTTGGGCTTGTAGGTGAGGAGGGTGAGAATCCACATCAACTTGTGGAGGTTCCGGTGACTTATAAGAGGAAGTCTGAACGTCTGATTGGAAGCCGAAGCAAGAAGCCGCGACCAAGAAAGAAGCCTGACGCACCACCACCTAGCATTCCCACTTTCGGGAGGTTGGTATCTGCTCTTTTAATAAGGGCTAAAGGAAGCTCTGAGCTTTCCTATTATGCCTAACAAGCAAACTCTCCTTTTCATTATTTAATTTTTTGAACTTCTTGTAGTACACCAATTGTGGTCTCTAAGCGACTAGCTAGATTTACATTTTGTGGAATTTGATAGTGAGGGGAGTGGTTTACTTGTATAAACTCAATATAATTGAGCTAATATGTTTGTAGTGAGGGTTATCTGCCAGTTATTTTATTAGCAAGACGCTAATTGATGCAAGTGTCTTCTGGTTGTGGATAAGTAATGTAATTATCTATTTATTATAATAATAAAAAACACATTCAATAATTATGATGATTTCCACCCAAACAACTAATTACGATCTTTATTTCTCCCTGATCTCTCTCTCTCTCTTCTCTCATGATCTTTATCAGATCATGTGCCCTTATTGTTGGAGGTCTAGAAAAGAGCGAGAGATTATGAAGAGGAATAAGATTGAGATGTGGATAGCGCGTGATGGTTTTGCGCAAGCATTGGAGGAAGCTTGTAGTGTTCCACATGATGGAGAACCTATGGTCCAGTTATGCCGTAAGCTGAAGGATACTTGGAATCTCTTAATAGCATGGGACTGAACTATTTTCAAAAGGAGGATGGCGAGCTGGAGGCTGTCTAGGCATAAATAGATGAGATCTTGCAGTGCCCTTTTGATGAGCTGGAGGAGAAGATTCAGTTATCTAGGAGGCTTAATGAGCTTATGTTGATTGATGAAACCTTATGGCGTCAATGTTCACGTGCTATTTGGTTGAATGATGGAGAAAAAACTCGAAAGTTCTTCATAGAAAAGCTTCGAATCGCAGAAAGAACAACAAAATTAAGGACCTTTGGGATATTTTTTTTGAAATAGGACCTTAGGGATAGTCATGGTGTTTGTAGTAGTACTGCATTGTCGGAGCGCAATCCCGTATACTGCTTGAGGGAGATCTTTCCTATCTTCCGAGATCCACCCTACAATTACAATATGGGGTCAAAAAGCCAAAATAAATTATTTGAGCTCTTATAAAAAGAAAACTGATTCTTTCACCCTTTCATGCTCATGTCACGTCGAGGTACTACAGAAGAAAAAACTGCAAAATATGATCCAATTTATCGTAATCGATTAGTTAATATGTTGGTTAATCGTATTCTGAAACGAAAATGCAATAATTAACCCCTCGTGCCATCACTCAACATGTAATTATCCTGACAATTGACAATACCACACAAGGCTACAATTTCATTATCACTGCTTAATTGTAAGTAAAGGTCTATTTGTGCTTCCATTTTTGCACTGTGAGGTATTAATTTGTTGTTAATTAGCCTTACAAAATAATTTGAAATAATTTGGTTGTTTTGCTCAATGCCTCAAATAGATTCCTTATTTCTCTAAAATGGGAAACTTGAAGAAAGAGAACCAAATTCCCTATATTTGCAGCAAACTATATAATTTTAGAAAATGATTCGGAATGATAATAAAATCTCTAAAATACAAAATCTGTTAGAGTTGTACAAAAAAAATATTAAAACTTTAACTTTTGCATTGTCATTTTGCTCAAAATGTATGGTCAAATTCTTCCTTTTTTTCTCCTTTATATTGGTCGCAATCGTTCTTGGAATGGTTGAAGTCCTTGCTATTAAGCTTGTTGATAAAAGTATGCTTCAACATGCTATTATGGTTACTTGGTCTATTTGGAATGCACACAATCGTTTTATTTTTAGTAAACTACACTTTAGTTACTAATCAAATTTCAGTTTACAAATACATCTTTTACATATTATCTTACACATATAAGGACAAAATTTTACAATTAAGGACAAGTTGTTATGCAGTTGACATGTGTCAGCTACAGATTTACAATTTTACCCTTCATTAAAAGAGAGTCAACTGAACTAAAGGGAATCAATTTACAACCAAACTGCTACTGTCTTCAAGTAATGTTGACTGTTACTGTTGGCTTCTACTACGAATCCGCCTGCTACTGCCGACTTATACTACCAATTCGTCTGCTACTGACGACTTCTACTACCAATCTGCCTGCTACTACCTACGTTTGCTACTCATCCCACTCTGCTACTGCCTACTTCTGCAATTCTCAGTCCCAAACTAGCTGCTACTGCACCGACTGTTTACAAACGTTCTGCTACTGTGAACTGAAGAAGCTACTACTGTTGACTATAGCAGAACGCAACACCACCGCATAGTAGCAACACACAACACACAACACCACCACTGCTACTACTGGTACTGTTTATATTATTTTTGAAGACGTCATCAGCCTCCACTCTCATGAAGACGTTGACCATAAAAGATTAACAACCTTCGTTTTTCAGCTATTCCTAGAACTCAACAATCTCAATCAGATGAAACTTTTTGATCTTCATAATTATGCTATTGTTTACCTTAGGCGAGATTCGGAGAGCTCTCAGTAGTAGCCGAGTGATAATCCTCATCAATCGGCGTGCCTCGGAAACACTTCTCAGTGAGTTGGAGCTTCGGCAGTGGGACGACGGCGTCGTCGAGCCTTGGGTTGAGAGAGAGAGAGAGAGAGATCTGAGGGGTGTATCAGACAGTGCCTCGGTGTCATCGCCGTCGAGGACTCAACGTCATTGCCGTGGCCGTCGAGGCTTCATCATCGTCGCCGTCGAGGCTTCGGCTTCGTCGCCGCTGAGGCTTCTGCTTTGTTGCCGTCGAGGCTTTGGAGTCGTCGTCGTCTTCGAAGCTTCAAGGGTGGCGTCTTCGTGATTCTCGTAGGAGAGAGAGACATACAGATCTGGGAGGAGAGAGATAGAGAAGAAGATTGGTGACATATTCGTAATTCCATTGTGAAAATGGATATTTTGGTCTTTTTGAAGTCGAAAAATGGGTTGGGCCTGGTTTTATGGATTGTGATTACTAGGCTCATGTAGTAATTTGTATAAGAAATTATGAAAGTGAGGTTTTTGTGTTTGCAAATTTGATGAGGTGTTACTATATAATTTTCTCTTTTATTTTTTAGAATGTTGTGGCTAATGCAAACTAATGTTACTATAATGCTACTACTTTTGGAAATAATTATATATTTTAATCATATCCCTCGCCGAACACCCCCTGTTACTCTTACTAGCCTAAAAAAAATCAAATTGAGATGTAGTGGGGCAACTTTACAAATAAATATTTAGTTGGACAAAAATACAAAATACAATAAATAAATCATATTACGTTCTTAACCTTGTCTAATATTTTCAGGTTGTTTAACATTTTGCTATATCATAGGCAAATTAGAAAGTTCAATTTTTTGGTGAAGATTTGACACCAAAATTTGGGCTTCCTATTATAGGAGTTGAGATGCGTTCTAATATCAAATGACATCCTCCAGATCCTCCTGAGTTTATAAAAGTGAATTTTGATGCTTTTATAGTTCACCATCAAGCTTCTATTGGATTTGTTTTGCTAGATCATTTTGGCAATCCTCTTGTGGCGGCTGCAAAAAAACTTGGAGATATATACTAATGTCCTGATAGCTGAAGCTTTTACGTGAAGGTCTTCATACAGCCTTTCTGTAATGAATTCCAAACGTTATTGTTGAGGGAGACTCCAAAATCCTCATTGACTGTCTTGTTGGTATACCTTCCATCTCTTGGAGTATAAATTTTGTTGTTCAAGATATTGGTTTGCTAGCATCTTTGTTCCAGTGTTGCATATTTCGGCACGTCCATCGGGAGACGAATTTTGTAGCAGATCGCTTGGCTTCTCTTGGTCAGTCCTCTTCTCCTTCACTGCCTTCCCCGGCACAATAAATGACTGTTGGTTATATTAGAGGTGAATTGAACTCCTGAGGTATATAATCTGAATCTTAACGTAAATTATAATTTAGCAAGATATTACGGTGTTTCCTAACGATGCGTTTGAAATCAGCCACCCCAGCATTTTCTACTGTGAATTTATTTTTCATTAAGGTTAGTTGACGTACTTCAGTTTTTGGTGTTGATAACAAATGGGTTAATTAGCTTGTTTCAGTTGTATGAAGATAGTACGTACGTACCTACATATATTTTTGGCCTAAAGCTAATTTAGATTTAGATATATATACATACACACCAGCTGAGAGAAGCTAGAAACCAAACTATGTAATTAAGAATACATTCATTAGCGAACACATTGCACTATTAGAGACTTATTGACCTTCATCAGAAGAAAGAAGAACAAACATGCATGAGAAGTAGCGGTACATGCATACATGTTGAACAGAATTCACTCCTTAAAACTCAGACAAACTCTCTTCATCCTCTTCCACCACGGAGCTCAAGTAATTAGCGTTGTCTGAGTTCCTCATCGAGCAATTAGCGCGAATTTCACCTTTCGAACCAGTTAGCACGCTCAATTGCCCCATCTTGATCATGGAATGAACAAACTTCTCGAAGAACAATGTCTGGTTGACGGCAAAGCTAGTGACAATGTCGCGTGTTCTTTTATCCGTGTACAAATCTTGGTCCGATGTGAATAGACCTTGGCGGTTCATGAGATCAACGTAGTACTTGTTGTCGAATGTGTCAGGTGATCGGATATCAAGCGCCGTTGTGGCGTTTGTGTCGGCTGCTGGACACACTTGCTTAAGGTCATTGGCAAAAGTTTTGTCCATACTAGCATCTTGAGTCGGATATAACCTGCCAGTGAAGGAGGTGCAGTGGCCAAGGCCGATGGTGTGGCCACCAGATAGAGCAACGACATCAGTGGCATCCAAGTTTTTCTTGGCAAGGTCTGTGAGGAGTTTTGTGGTGTTGCTTGTTGGTGCGGGGAGGTTAGCAAGGGTTTCATTCCTTGTTGCAAAGTTTAGTCCATCCTTTCTTCCGAGTGGTACTTCATAGCCAGGGCCACCTGACTGCAGAACAAGAAGAATATTAATCAACAATTTGCTATGATCCAATTTATAAATGTTCTTCACATTCTATATACTCTATAGGTTTTAATATTTGCATTTGTTCCTAAAGTACATGTCGATCATTATCAGTGGCTCATCTCACTACAAAAAATTTGGGAAAGCAGCAAAACTCTAACCACTAAAGCTTTTAAGATCTGTTATTTGTGAAGTGAAATATATTAAAGTATATTAAATCCTGGATTCCCTCTCCTTGTAAGCTTCCCTACTTTCACATCTGGGTAACATTTTATATCTCAACTACTCATGGACTAGGGATTAAGAAATCAATTAGCTCATAATTAAGATTCCTCAGATGATAAAGAAAACAACTTGTATAACAAGCCATAAGATAAGAAGAGGAACGAGTCTCATGACTCTCATGCTTTTGAAAAGCACTTTGTGTGTTTAAACTCTATCAATGACCTCACAAGTACTTATCAACTAGCTAGGCTAGGGTAGATTACTCTTCTTATTTATATATAAGCTGTTGGCTTAGTCAAGATTGTTTAGTACCCTAAATACATTTGGCACAAACAAATTCATTAACCACCCCAACAATGCCATCCATTGATTATCTTATTTTGAAATATGTGCCAAAATATGGACAGCAGAGAAGCAAAAATATATCTGCACTCAGTAAATATTTCAAAAATTTGCCTATATTCACTTGGATATACATATACCTAGCTCAATAATTATCTTTTAACTCATTTCTAAATTTGATAGAGGTAAAAAGTGATACGTAAAGCAATAGAATTGGCAAGAGGAGAAAAGAAATACCAGGAAAACAGCATCCCTAGCAGCAAGAGCAGTTAAATCAGCACAAGAAACGACCCTCCCACATTTGCTGTGAACAATCTCACGGAGGTCATTGATGATTTGGAAGGCCTTGGCTCTCAAACTCAGGTTTGGAGGTGCCTGCTGCTCACTTGGACCACTCGCTGATCCATCCAGCAAAACTGACCCATCACATCCCTGCAAATATCATCAATAATGCTTATTGAATTCATTTGACATGTACACATTATGTAGCAGCCTCAACGCTCCCATCCAAAACTATCACCAACTCTTTTAAGTGATGAGTGACTGACATACCCATCTGATTATACTAACTGCATGTAATAGTAAATCAGTTGGTTTATGTATAAAGATTATTCAAGATGGATCTCAGCTGTGGTTCAAAATTTTGGTTGAGAGGTAGCTCAAGACCAATTATAGATACATGCTTTGGTCAATGACTCAATGTATAACAATCACCAATGACTTTGATAATTACTACCCTATAGCTCCGATTGAACAAAGATTTAGATGGAGAACCATAACAAACTATACAGAAACGAGCACAAATCAGCACTACCAAAAGAAAGATACATGGTCCATTTTCACCATATACGTAAACATAATGCTCAATGTTACGTTAATCACTGATCAGCTAGCCAAGTAAATAACCTTCGGGCTGGGATTAAATTAAGGGAAATAGCTAGCTCTCATACAAAATAAAATCAAAGATATATAAGCTGTGCTCTGTTGAAGTTAGTTACCTGAACAAAGCAGTCATGGAAATGGAGTCGAAGCAAGCCAGCAGCCTGGCCAATGTCTTCCTTGAAGACCTTCTTGAGCTGCTTCCTTACAATGGAGTCAAGCTTAGGACAGCTAGAATCATAGAAGGACCATGATAGCCCTTTAACTACAGGAACTGAGGGTTGTGCCTCTGAGACACCAAAGTAAGAAGAAACTAAAACAGAAGAAACGATCAGAAGCAGAGAGCAAAGAGAAGCAAAAGTACTAGCCATGGTGATCGAGATAGTGGTGGTGTGTGTTTCAGAGCAACAGATGCCCTCTTTTTATAGGCAGATGTGTTCCATATTTCGAGCTTTTGAGCTTAGATTATACCAATTTTTTGTACAAGAACAAATTAATAATGACTTCTGGGTGAATGACTTTTGAAAAAACAAAAAACAAAACAAAAGAACCACGTTGCCTTGCATATTCGTTAAAAGCTTTGCTTGGCTCTGTGGACATGTTGAAAAGTCCGAGCATTTGAAATCTTATCCAACAGAGGAGGTACAAGGTACAAGAAAAGAAGTGCAAATTTGAACTGTCATGGCCAGCATAATCAAACTTACTACCGGCGAATGTAAGTTTTGTAATGATTCAATAATGTAGTCATGGTGGAATTTTCAAAAGGCAGTAACTTCCATGGAAGTGGGCTATGTGGAATACCGGGATTGTTTACTTTAGTTGTGCTACCAAGCTATGATGGATAAGCTTGTTAATTGTTTGCTATTCTCACGAACACGTACTCCATTACCTAACCCTTGAATGCATGCGTGTGAAAGTTTATGAAGAAATGCATCATACACTTATTAGCTATAATAATAATAATATGTGTGTTTGAAAGATTCATGGTTGCTTTCTACGGCATTTGAGAAGAGTTAGAAATGATATAATCCGTAGAGTTTATAAGAAGAAGAAAAAATCCGTATCAAGGTGTAGGGTGGCTAAAACTTGATACCAAACTAAATGGATGTATCAATAAGGTGTAGGGTTACTAGCTATTAATACTTGGGAACGAAATTTTCAAATGCGAGTTAAAAAGCCTCATTCTATAGCTTGTGTCTATACACAATCTCCCCTAATTCCTTACCAACCAAGCTTTGACTTTATAAGGATGTATTTGGATGAATTGATTCTTTACATTGATAGTTGGAAAATATATACAGGAGTTTGCTTCTTGTACAATCAATGGTCTCCAACAAGTTAAGAGACTATATGGTAACCATAGCTAGCATATCTAACACAAATCTGTACAGAATATTCAGGAAATCAAATCCTAATCAAACTACAAGATACATTTTCTAACACTCCTCCTCAAGTTGGAGAGTGAACATCAAAAACTCTTAATTTGCACATGAGTGACTTGAACTTTTTTTTCCCAAAGCCTTGGTGAAAATATCTGCCAATTGTTGAGAAGAAATAACATGTCGTGTAACAACCTCCCCTTGTAAAATCTTATCTCGAATAAAGTAACAATCCATTTCAATGTGACATGTTCTTTTATGAAACACAAGATTTTTAGCAATATGCAAGGCTGCTAGATTATCACAATGTAAAATAGCAGGACTAGAGGCAGGCATATGTAAATCTGTCAATAAATATCGTAACCAAGTAAGCTCACAACATGTACCTGCCATTGCTCTATACTCAGCTTCTGCACTTGATAAAGAAACGGTCTTCTGCCTTTTTGTCCTCCATGAAATTAAGGAATTTCCCAAGAACACACAATAACCAGTGGTGGAACGACGGGTGATAGGACAACCCGCCCAATCAAAATCACAGAAAGCTTTCAAGTTCAATGAATTATGAGACTGAAGAAGTAAACCTTGTCCTAGAGATGACTTTAAATAACGAACAATTCGAAGTGCAGCTGCCATGTGAGGTTGGCGTGGATCATGCATAAAACGACTAAGAACATGCACAGAATATGTGATATCGGGTCTAGTAATCGTTAGGTAAATTAATCGACCAACTAAACGCCGATATGCAGCTGGATCATTAAGTAATTCACCTTTGTTCGAAAGCTTGCATTCTTCCATAGGAAACTCTACTGGTTTGGCACCCAAAAAACCACTGTCTTTAATGATCTCCAATGCATATTTGCGTTGAGATATGTAAATCCCTTTGTTTGAACGAGCTATCTCAATGCCAAGAAAATACTTCAAGTCACCAAGGTCTTTAATACGGAAACGAGTATAATGGAATTGTTTAAGAGCATTTATAGACTCCAAACTGTTTCCAGTGATAAGGATATCATCAACATATATAAGTAAGACAGTGAGAGAGGTACCATCTTTACGAACAAAGAGAGAATAGTCGACTTTGGATTGCGAGAAACCAGCAGCAAGTATAGCTGTAGTGAACTTAGAGAACCATTGGCGAGAAGCCTGTTTCAATCCATACAACGACTTGTTGAGGCGACACACTATATTCTCCCCCTGTCGCCGAAGACCAGGAGGAGGAGACATATACAACTCTTCATCCAACTCACCATTAAGAAAAGCATTGTTAACGTCTAATTGATGCAGGGGCCAATTCTTGTTGGCAGCAATTGCAAGACGACAACGAACAATGATCATTTTAGCAGTAGGCGAGAAGGTATCATGATAATCAATGCCAGCAGTTTGAGTAAAACCTTTAGCGACGAGGCGTGCCTTATAGCGCTCAACAGAACCATCAGCATTGTACTTGATGCGATATACCCATTTACAACCAATTGATCTTTTGCCGGGAGGTAAGGGAACGAGAGTCCAAGTATTTTGAGCAGTGAGCGCATCGAGCTCAGAAGTCATAGCCTGCTGCCATTTAGGATCAGCGGCAACAACATCATAGGAAGAGGGCTCAACATCTTGACTAATATTAGCAGAAAAGAAAGATGCGGAGTAGAACATCGGTGATATGAGATGTAATTGCAAAGCGGATAGTGCGTACCTGGTGGAGGACTGGATGAGGACGATTGAAGATGGTGTGGAGGCAGCATCACCTGCGAGCAAAAATAGCCCCGAAGTCGAACATTGGGTTCCTTGTGACGCTGGGATCGGCGAAGAACGGGTTCGGGATCAAGAGGAAGAGCCGATTCGGGTTGATTAGCAGGGTCAAGGTCGGTTGGATTAGGAGAAGCATGAAGATTGGTTTCTAGAAGGGGTTGTTCAAGGATAGTTGAATCGGTGGCCAGTGGGGCGGCGCCTCAAGGTGGAACGCCGCTGGGATCAGAGCGAGCATAATTGGGTGACGAAGGAGCGATGGTGTCTGCAGCTGGCTGCGGGGAAGTTGACTGTGGGGGATGTTGCTGCGGGGATGAGGAATTTGGCTGCGAGGAAGAAGAATTTTGTTGCGGCCGGGTAATCTAAAAGGATTCTGGTGAATGAAGGTCGAGTGAAATAGGAAGAGTTGATTGGGCTTGGGTTTTTGGTATAGGGCCTGTAGTGGTGGTTGGGCTAAGTTGTGGTGAATGATGAAATGTGTCCTCAAGAAAAATTACATCCCGATTGGTAAATATTTTTTTGGTTTCAAGATTATACAATTTGTAGGCCTTTTGTCCCATACGGTAGCCGACAAAAATGCACTTGTGTGCATGAGGGGAAAACTTGGATGATGGATTGGGAGAAGTAGCAAAGGCGACACAACCGAAAACTCGTAACCTTGAGTAATCTGGGGGTCTTTGATAAAGAATTTCAAATTTTTTTGTGAAGTAACCGAGTTGGAAGGCGATTAATATGGTAAAAAAACAGTGAGAACACATTCCCCCCAAAAAGAAATAGGTAAATGAGATTGAATACGCAAGGCACGAGCGGTTTCAAGAATATGTCGGTGTTTTCGCTTGACAACACCATTTTGTTGTGGTGTGTAGACACAAGAATGTTGAAAAATAACGTCTTGATCAAGGAAAAAATTTTGCAATGAAAGAAATTCTCCCCCATTATCAGAACGGATTTGTTGGACTCGAGTATTGAATTGAGTAGCGACATAAGTAAAAAAACGACGAAGTATAATTTGTGTTTCATTCTTATGACGCATTAGGTAAACCCATGTAAATCGAGAGAAATCATCCACAATAGTTAAAAAATAATGAGCACCAGAAAAAGATGGAGTTTTATAACGACCCCAAATGTCACAATGAAGAAGGGAAAAACACTTGGAAGTAGAAAAAGAACTAGAAAAAAAAGGTTGGCGAGTTTGTTTTGACAATGGACAAACATCACACTTATGACTAGAATAAAAAAGAAAACAAAGAAAATTGTTGGTAAATATTGTAGACGAGCAGAAGAGGGGTGTCCCAAGCGGCGATGCCAAAGGTCTGAAGAGATAGTAAGATGACAAGCAAAACGGGTGGATGGAAATTTGGAAGCCAACGCCACAAGGTAGTAAAGGTCACCACGTCGCTTACCCACACCAATCATCGTCCTCATATCCAAGTCCTGCAAAATACACCAAGACGGAAAAAATGTCACCGAACAGTGTAAATCATCAGTACATTTGGCAACTGATAAAAGATCAACATTAAAGCTTGGAACACAAAGGATATTATCCAAGCGAACTGAATCATTGAAGCGAATAGAGACAGTCATGGTGATGCCAGCCTTATCACCACTAGGTAAAGCCACAGGTGGCAAAGATGGATGTTTATTAGTATTTGATAATAGATTTGAGGAAGAGGTGATATGATGAGTTGCCCCACTGTCGATAATCCAACGATTGGGAGTAACTGGTAACAAACCTGATGAATAATCAGAAGCAGAAGTAGAGGCTTTGTTGGCTTGAGGAGGCGCTTGTTTTGCATTTAGGGCAGCAAGGATCTGAACATACTGATCTTCAGTAAGGTTTGGCATGGTGGATTGAAGCTCTTTGAAGGTGGGAGTACAATCGACATGATTAGCAGAAGGTGTTGAGGAACTGGTGCTGCCACCTTGTCGTTGTTTAGAAGACTTGTGTTTGGGGTGGCCAGGTGGATAACCATTCTTTTTCCAACATGTTGCCTCTCTATGAAATTTGCCACCACAATAAGTGCACTTAAATGGTTCTTGATTCCGAGAATTGCTGCCTTGAAAAATCTGATTGTTTTGCCTCACTCTGGACGTGTTGTTATTTCTAACACGGACAACCATTGCTACTGTGTCGTGGGGAATAACAACATGGGATGCCAATTCGCGCTACTTTTCCTCTTGCACAACAAAAGCATATGCCTAACGAACAGATGGTAATGGATTCATCAATAAAATCTGACCGTGTGTACCTGAATAGGACTCGTTTAAGCCCATGAGAAATTGCATTAGTTTGGTGCGGTCATTTTGATTTCCACAGGTGCAGGTCACCGAAGGAGTGTAGGACGCAAGTTCATCCCATAATCCTTTGAGCTTTGTGTAGTATGCAGCAACAGACATCTGCCCTTGTTCAATCCTATAAATATCTCGCTGGACTTGGAATATGCGTGGAGTGTTGCCTAATGAAAATCTCTCACGTAGATCCTCCCAAACAGCATGAGGAGTCGTGCATGAAAGGACTGAATCAGCCAAGTCTGGTTCAAGAGAATTAATAATCCAAGAAAGCACCATATCATTGCAGCGCTGCCAAAGAGCATGATCATCCGGGTTCGAGGTTTCAGATGGCTCCTTGATTTTTTCGGTGATGAATCCAGTTTGTTTTTGGTACTAAGAGAAATTCTCATAGCACGACACCAAGAAGTATAGTTGTCTCCATTTAATCGTTTGGAGACAAGAACAAGGCCATGATGGTCTGAATGGTGGAGAAAGAAAGGATTGGTAGACTCATCATTGGAAGAGTTTCCAGAAGAAGAGGAAAAAATTTCATCTTCAATTGCCATGGATGAGGACGAATATAAAACTGGCTGGTGGCAGAAAAAAAGGGCTAGGGATTTAGACCGACCTGCTCTGATACCATATAAGAATGTATTTGGCTGAATTGATTCTTTACATTGATAGTTGGGAAATATATACAGGAGTTTGCTTCTTGTACAATCAAGGGTCTCCAACAAGTTAGGAGACTATATGGTAACTATAGCTAGCATATCGAACACAAATCTGTACAGAATATTCAGGAAATCAAATCCTAATCAAACTACAAGATACACTTTCTAACAGACTTGCTACAAATAGTTAGTCGAACATTTAACATTTGACGTGTACATTGTAGCTAGATAGTTAGAACAGAACCCTTTCCATGTTCAATTGTGTTAAGGTAGCTAGATGGTTAGAACAGATGTGCCATTCCATGTTCAATTGTGTTAGAAGTGTTTATACCGATTTGTAATATTGTTTGAATCAAACCCCTAAGAGAAGGAAAAAAACCAAACGGTCAACTCTAAAAATGCTAATTTGTGTATTGCACAATTGCTAACCATTATATACAAGGGGATTATTTCCGCGGATATCCTCTCGGCCAACAGCCGATGCATATATACAGAATCTCTAGTTTAAGGTCCTTCATGTACCTGCACAGAGAGAAACGTCAGGAGGCACGACCGAGGTTGCCGGTCTGTAACTCTATGGTGCTTAAGTCAGTGTGCATCCCTATGTTTAATAAGTATGGAAGAGTTGCTTGTTGGAGCTTACATGTTATGAAATGTTGTGCTTGTTAAGTAGGTTAGGCTTGGGAATCACGACAGTCCTCATCAAGCTTTGGCAGGTTTGCTGCTAGTGGAAAGTGGCCTTTGGAGGCCACCTTCGACTAGCCCTGGACGGAGTGTGGAGGCCCAGCCTCCCATTTCCGGCCGCATGGCGTGTTGCCCAGGGTCGGTGATGATTGGAGTGTGGATTGGTATCTTTGTATTGGGAGAAATACACTGGTGTTTTACTCTAGTGAGTTGGGTGTAAACAAGTCCCCCATGTCCCAGTTAGAGAGCGTTGAGTGGGGAGTTTGTAAGTTAAAAGCACCGAGAGGAGTCTTGGCGGGTGCCGAAGCACGCTCAACAATTTTTGATAGTTGGAATTTAGAAACTATAATAAGTAGACTCAAAGCCGTTATGGATTATATATCGATGCATGCTTTGGTACAATAAAAGTTAAAAAAAATTGCTAGATATTATAAAATTGCACTCCTTAGCGACATTTAAAACATAACATGAGAGAAAAAAAAATAGCATAATATAACATAACATAACATGGTAAATATATTTTTCTAAAAAGTGATAACGTCAAGCGAGCACGCCCTTTTTACAAGCTAAGGGCATCTCCAACAAGGGTTGTCATACCCATACTCATACCTATATTTTAACTCACTCAAACCCATTACTATTCAAACTCATATTCCATCTCCAACTATTATATCAAAACTCATACTCATACCCAAATTTTAATCATTTTATATAATTTGGGTATGAGTATGGGTTTTGGTCATCAACAAATAAATATCATTTCATATATAGTGTTTAGGGTTAAATGATTTATATAACAACAAATAAATTATATAAATCATACATAATAATTTAATATAATATGTTGTCCTATATTAAAATTAAATAATATAAGTCATAAACATAAACTAATATTAGCAAATTCCTTATATTGGGTTATAAAAATATATATATATATATATATATATTACCGGTCATAAACAAATAAATATTACCAAGTCGGTGGCATTTTCACCACTTGCGTGAGCGGCCTCTGCTTTGGTAAGAGCTTCACGTCACCTTGTGCAACTCGGTCTAATCTTTATCCAATGAGCTTCACACCCTCATCCCGATCTAATAACAGAACCGGGTGGCTTGCAAGCTTCATACACTTCCCATATACGATCCCATAATTTTTTCTTCTCTTGACCGATAGCTTTGTCACCGTCTTCACCAACCGCAACCACCGCCATGCACAACGACACATCTTCGGGGTTTTTCCAAGCTTCTCCTCTAGGTTTGGGGTTGGACATCTTTGAAAAAAAAAAAGTTTGAAAACTAGCTAGATGAAGAACAATTATGAAAATTAAAGAGTGTAAAAGGAGGAGAGAAGTTTTGGAATGAAAAATTATGAAGAATATGGATGATATTTATAGAAATTGGTACAAATTACTGTTCCAACAGGCAAAATAATTTTCTATATTTTCCAATTTTTTTTCTTCTTATTTTTTAAGTTTTTTGTTCATTTGAAAACAAATTTTCGGCCTAATTTTTTCTTTTTCCGGTGGCATTATCTAGACCTTTAAGTTTGAATGGAATCACTTATGGGCCGCTTATTTTCTGACCGTTGGAGGACCACAACTGAGCTCACGTGAGATCATCCTCCTTATCTTCTTCTTCCTCCTCCTCCTCCTCATCATCATCATCATCATCATCATCATCATCATCATCATCATCATCATCATCATCATCATCATCATCATCATTATTTTCTTGTTTATCTCCATCTTCAGATTTGGAAGTGTTTGCTCTCTCAAGAACAACATCTTTTCCAGTATTTCTAGCCAACGGATGCAACGATATTTCATATTCAGTATCAATTACTTCCTCTTTGATGGGAATACTGTTTGTGGCCTGACCAGGCCTAGTTCCTTCAGCTACACCTTGGAAGCCTTGGTTATCTTCATTACCATGACCCTTCTCACTTTTCTCAACGCCCTTTATAAAATCCTTTTTGCAGGTATTTCTTCCATATATGTCAACAAAGAATTTTGTATTTCCAATATATCGAAAAACAAGAAATTCACCAACCTTCAGACCATTGCCATGCACAAATCTCTTCCAACCCATCAATCTTTTCCACATTAACAAGCCAAGTTTTAGCCTGGGTCCGAAGGTAGGTCTGTTGAGGTCCCTTCCAATCAAAGTGCTTATAAAATGCCGGAGGGATTTGATGTGACAAAAGTGAATGAGCATATAGTGAATCAATCTACAGTGTACAACTCTTACACCTAAACAATGTAAATTGACAACTTCTGTCTACACGAACAAAAGCAATATTTTATCTAATGTAGGAAACTAGGGTTTCTTCATTCACAAATATATTGATGCAAGAACAGACAGCGTAATTTTATAAGAAAAGGCATACTCGATTGGCACTAAACTCATGACTAGTTTAAGAGTGTTAAGGAAAATTAACTGAAATATCAGCTGAATTCGACATAGCAAAATGCATCAACTATAAGTCTATAACAAATACAAAGCCGCAGGGTGTTTTCCTTAGCTATGTGGAATTGCAAAATTGAGTACATATGAGTACGACTTACCAATTGGCTAGAGAAGTCACCTATAAGAACCTTGAAGAAGGAGGGTTTTCTTCTTCTTACTGGCCTCGTTGTTCTTGCCATCTTCTTTTGCTTCTGATTATCTCACCGGCCGAATACGTTTTGGGAAGACCTTTTTAGTAGTTATCTTTCTGCTTATAAGCACTCGTCTCCGTTAACAAGATTGAAAAGAAAGATTTTTTTTTTCCATTAGAGTTGGTGAATCTTTTTTTTTTTTTTTTGTTTCTAAAGGAATGATGGTGAATTTATAGCAAGTAGAAGAAAAAAATCAGTAAAATCGTTAGCAAAAAACTTGCATCCCTCTAACTTGTTCAACAAATCCCTCTGCTATCCACAACAGTGCCTTTTCCCCTTGATCGTGATATCTTCTGGAAAAATGCAGAAATATAAGCAGTGCTTAAGTCGGTAAGGTCGGTAAGGTAGGTCATTGAAGCTTAACAACAAAATGCTACTCACTACTTCAAGTGTCGGATTATTGCTGAGCTCCCAACTCATGCTATTGTAAACTTTCTTCCACTCGGACACAAATCTTTTGGTTGACATGAGCGAACCCAAAGCCTCAAGTCCTAGAGGTAAGCCCTCACATTTTCCTACGAGCTCCCGGGCTATGAGTTGGAGCTCTTGTCGCTAACACTAGAGAATGCTCTTCTGGAGAAAAGATCCCAAGCCTCATTTGTATTAACAGGTTCAACCTGATGAACATGACTTTTGAGTTTTGACTCCAAACGCCAAAGAAGCTGTCTTTGTTCCGAGTTGTAAGCATGATGCGGCTACCATGAGTTCCATTGGGAAGTGCAACATCTACGGATCTCCAAATATTTGTGTCCCACATATCATCTAAGACAATCATATACCTCCTTGGCTGCAAGTAGTGGACAAGCAATTCCACTAAATGTCTGTAACTCATGTCGCTCAAGTTTTGAGGAACATCTATTTGTGCCACTGCAAAGAGTTCCTTGATCATGACTCGAAACAGATCTTCAACAGTATAACTTTGTGAGACTGTGATCCAGGTGCAGCAATCGAAATGCTGTTGTACAGTTTGATCGTTGAAGGTGCTTGCAACTAAGGTCGTCTTTCCCGAACCCCCCAGTCCTACAACCGTAATGACAGTTCTTTGAGAATGGCCAGACGACAACCATCCAACTATCTTCTTCTTTCATCTGTGATCCCCACAAGATCATCATCTTTCTTAGAGCCTATTCAGCGCACCAGGAAATTTAACGGTGAGATCGCCGGATAGGGCCGGACACGGTGAGTGGACAGTAAGATTGGCCGGGTGCGCCGCGCACCCGGGTCCGCTGTATAATTTTCACATCTTTCAAGAAAAGAGACTACTCGCCATAGACTTTGACCCGGTTCACAACATGGTGGGAAGTATTGCCTTCTATGCGCAAAGAAAGAACCATAACGCCGGTTTCTCTCAGGAATATCTTTGATTGTTTTCTTGATCTTCTGCAACTTGGTGGCAATCCGATGCCTCTCCCAAATGTGCTGTTGTGAACGGACCCCAACTTCTTCGCTTGTTTGTCTGATACGTGAACTCGTCGATGATGTCTTCTATGTCAATGGAGACGTCTCTCACATTTGCCACCCCTGTTTTCTCTAATTCACTGAGAGCTCCCTTCCTTTCAGCATCCTCCAAGAAGGCTTTCATGGTTAATAGCTCAAGCCTGACTTCTCCTAGCTCAACATGAACTCCTAGCAATGACACTTCACTTTCAAGAAATGATACTATTTTGCCAATCAGAAGGTCTATTGCAGGAGAAGCCATTATTCTGCAGTTCTTTCTTATACTCTGTGTTCAACTGCAATGTATAATAATGTGCACAAGAACATAATGCACTTCTTTTATAGAACTTTCACTCTTTATTTTCTTTGGCAGTTAATGCACTTCGGATTACACACATATTGACCAGCCAGGAAAAGTAGTCCAATAATCTATAGAACTTTCACTCTTGTATTTTCTTTCTAGATCACATATTTTGACTGACCAGGAAAAATTTTAATAAATAAATAACTCATTCCCACAAAAACAAGGTTCCAAAATAGCAAGAGGACCATCATTACTGGTGCCAAAAAGTCTAGATTTCCAAAAATAGGGAAAAGATGTCAAAACTGTAAACCCCTACGAAATAGAGGAAAGCAGACAAAAGTATAAGCATATAGAACTCGAGGGGAGACCATTATCACAAGAATAACAACTATAAAACTTACTTAACTGGAAATATGCTTAAATGAAGAGAATAGACTCAAAGGAAGAAGCAAGAAATATTATTTCTTTGATCGCAGATTTTAAAGAAGCTCAGTCGTGGAACATACTGACGCGGAGCCAAGATTTATAGTATATCACAAAACTCAGAACAAAACAGAACTTAAAACACATGGAAAGGAGTAGACAAAGTGGAGTCTCAGAGCTTGGCTAAGAGATCTGAACTTGCACTGTGGGAAATTTTTAATTTCTTCAGCAAACCAAAACCGGAAATGTGAAAAAAATCTTGAGCCGACAAATTCATTTTTAAAGTTTCAGCAGGCTCACATAATTATTTCCTGAGACTACTGAGGCGATAATTGTGTGATTTGCCACAATAAGAGCGTCTCACCATAGTTAGCTGCATCTTTGCGGAAAGTGGCTAAATGAGAAAGTGGATAAAGGAGAGGGGTCAGGGGTGTATGTAGAGAGAACAATTGAATGTCAGCACATATTTGGTTTTTTTTAGGTAATAACAAACATATGCTAACAAAACAAATGATCTGTCAAAGTCTAGAGAATCGTACGTAATAAAGAAGCTAAGAAAAATTGAAAAAAACAACTCAACTTTGTAAACAATTGACAAAAGATCGGAAACTGATGAATTGATAGATTGATTCCTCAAAGATTGAAAAGATTGGTCCCTTAAAACAAAATAAAAATAACGAAAAAATGATTCCTTGGTTGAGGTTTAGAAATTCTGGAAGATCAAGGAGGATTGGTATAATCATAAAATCTCAAAGATGGAGGATTAAGAAATGAACAAAGGTCAAAGTAAATCAACAAAAAGAGAAGTTAGAGCAAAAGAGCACGTTACTCAAATAGTAAAATATCTCTTATATTTGCAGAAGGCTAACTTCTACATGAAAGTGATTGCTACATCTTTCAGAACACTAGCATGAAACCATACGAGTGTCCGCATGTTACCAAATTCTGTATTATATATACAGGTTGATTGCATTGATTGGTTACAAGTGTGAAAAGTGAAATATCAAAGAGAGAGTGACTCACATATTTCCAACTTGTGTTGCAAACTCATTTCCCATTAAACAATAAAGAAGCTTTGCAACCCTTGTAGCAATGGAGCTGGTGTGAGTTCCACGAGAACAAAATCCTCATCATCATTGACGATCCAGCCGTGATATGGTCTACGCCTCTTGGATGGAAGATGATCCTCAGAATCTATAAAACAAATGCACATTCGTAAGCAATGGAATTGAGGTTGTTGGAGTCATGAATTTCTTCTTGCTTGGAGGAAATAAGTCATATATCAATCATGGAAAAACTACTGGTGACCAGAATGTGCCATCATAAACTGTCTTGGCAATGGACCTCAACTTTGCAGCTTTACTACACCATCTACATATTCTACGTAAACAAAAATAAAGATTATTATTTCAGTGTTCCCCAAAGGTATCACAACCGAAAGAACACCATCTCCATGGTTATAGGAAACTGATACAATATGTCAACTTAAGAGCGAAGATTATCTAGATCTGGTTACCAGAATTCATTGAGGAAAAGGTGGAAATAACTATTCTATATCAGCAAGATATATGGACACTCCTTTTTTGTTTTTGTCTTCTCTTAATTGTAAATAATCAGAAGTATCCCGAACCTGCTTTCTGGACCGGGCTTGAAACTCGGGCCGTTTTCCAAACCCTACAATTATTAGGAGGGAGGAAACTCTGGAAACTACCTAACTAGGTACAATGAAGGGCTTGAGCAAACACATCTAACATGGGAGCAGAACATTGGCCATACTGAATTGGTAACATATATACATTTGCTCATGAATAATTAAAAAACAACTACCTGGTATTTTAGTCAGTGGTGTAGAGTTCAGAGGTTGAGTAGTCTGTGATTGCACGACCTCCATTGGCGTGCAGGTAGGCACAACTGCTGAAGTTTCAGGACCATGTTCACTTCTTGCATGATCTTGTGGAGAAGCAATCTTGGATTGTCAAAGATGAAATAAATGTAAATTAGGTATACTTACTGGATATGTAAATTGAACAGCTGAAACCAACAGTATGATTATTTATGTACAAACTAGAGTTATGTAAAGTTGTAAACAAGGTAACAAGTTTATAATTTATAATTACTCTCATAAGCATTCCTACAGCAGATAAAACAAAATACCCAGGATAGATGAGTAGAGTTTGTAGGCGATTATGAGAATGCAAAAAGACTTATGCAGGGAGCTTCTGCGATTCAAGTATGATAGTAACATCATGCTTTGGAAAATCTGGGAGAAGACCTATAAGAAAGTCCTTGACCATGTGAAAATGAACCCTTTGAATGAAAAAGAAAATACTGGGCATGGTTGGAAGGAGGACTTTCATTTAAAAATTTGAGTAAATAATTTCAGTATGTGGCATGCTATACGGTGAGCCTGTTTGTGCATCTAGAACTACTGACAACGCCATCTTGAGATTTAATGGGAGAGGGTTTCTAGTACCAAGGAAAATGGATAGCTTGGTGTTAGATTGTTCAAAAAGACCTTGGAAAAAGAAGATGTGGGCTTACAACATGAAGAGGGCATGTGGCAAAATTGATCTAACAGAAATTCGTATGAAATGCTTCAGCACTAGATCCCAACGAAATAACTGCCCAACAATGACTTCCAGTACCTGGTGAGCTAAAGCTTCTGCAACTGATTTTATAAGATAATTTCTTAAGACCAGTTTGGCATCTTACACCCTGATTTGTCACAACCATTGGGTGCGATCCTAACGCTTTCTCAATCACGTGAGCACCTTTTGCAGGACCAAGGTCCTTACATTCAATACTAATCCGATTTCTATAAAATGAGAGGTCCAGCTGGTATGGATGATAGAACATAGTAGAGAGTAAATCATTGGGAGTGAAATTTCCATTGTATTTTTAAGGGTGCAGCCTTTGCGAGATGAATGGCCTGGCTCATGTTCAGGTTTTTTATGGAAACTTAAAATACACCTCAGATTCAGATCTTCTATTAAGACAAAAAGGGGTGTCCATTCTTACAATGTTCATTCAATCAAGCAGCAATAAAAATGAAAAAAAAAAAAAAAGCATTATGTTCTCTCTCTTCCTTTACGTCCTAAGGCGACTGCTGAAGCAGCTCAAATTGCTGGTTTATTTGAGTTAATATCCTAAAGGAAAACAAAAGAAGAAGAAAAAAAATGCTGCAACCTAAAGATAAATTAGGCTCAAAGTCATTAATTCTTCACGAACTAGAGACCCCAACTACAAAAGTTACCCATTTTAACTATCTATTTAACTGAAATATAAATAAATAAATAAATAAATAAATAAAAAAGTAAATATAACAAAATGTATAAAAAGCACCCTTAACATATAAGGATAACTAAAGCATAAATTTACCGGCTTTTCAGTATCATCTTGTTGTTTTTCAAGAAGAGCATCAACAAGGGCAGAATAAGAATTATCTTCAATAAATCCCCATCCATCATCTCCTCCATAAACCTGAAAGCAAAAAACCATTATGACATGTCAAGCAAACCCAAAACCAAAATATGAATTTGCTAAAGAGTGAATAAACCAATAAACAAAGAATGAAGGGAAAAGCCCACTTCAAGTAATTCATCCACTGTATCACGGACTAGTTTCTCTGGAAAAGTAAGGGCAGCCATAGCCTTTAGAGCCCTATCCAAATGACCCCTCTGCAGAATGAAGGTTATAAAAATGGAAAAGCAAAACAGTGAGAAAACAGGCTAATACACAAGTGTGAGAATGACTAAAGAAATGAAGGAAAACATGACAATGTGGTATTATGAGAAGGCATAACCTTTCTGGGCCGAACTCTTGGAGCCATATGTGGGATCAGCTGAGCTGCAATGCGCGCACTCTGAAATAAAAGAACACAGACAAAAATTTGAAATGAAGAACAAAGAAGGGTTCGACCCTTTCTTTTGTTTTTAGCATTCATGGTCTGCTATGTTAGAAATTGTAACATAACTCAAAAGTTTCATTTTCCAACAGTCTCTAGTTTGGATTTGGCTTTATCCCTCAACTTGCATAGGAACCTAGAGCAGTACCAAGTAACAGAAAGTCCAATAGAATCAATAACTCTCCTCTTCTTAGGTCTACTTTTGTCATAAAATGAAGCGGTCAGAAAGTGTAGTTCTCTAGCATATGGTAACATATTGAAAGGTGAAAATTCTAAACTTTTCCATTGTGTCAGCACTTAAGAAAAGAACACCTGGATGCATGCAACAAATTCACCTATTGTCTATCTCAATGCACGATGACTATATACACTAAGAACCCCCAAAATAAATAGCAAATCATCATAAAATAGTCTGAAACATCTTTATACTCCCTGCTCAATTGTCCTATTGAGTGCATATATCAATCCCAGACACACACATATTCTCCCCGACAAGTTTCAAAGCTCTTTGTGATTAAACCTCTTTGCTACATTGGTACATTGGAGTCGACTCGAACCCCTGACCTATCCTAATCCTATCACCATTTAGACCGACCCCAAGGCCTTAGTTCGAAAGCTATTGGAAGCTTCTTCTATGAGAGAAAATGAAGCAAAAAATAATAATTTAAAAAGAAAAAATCAAAATCATAGCAAGTTTCGTTCACCGAATTCCGAGTACAAGAGTAAGAGAGGAAAATGCAAAACAAATTCTAGAAATGAACCGAATCAGCGAAACGATAAAACCCTAAACCCGAACACAAAGTAAAACCAAGCCACAATTAACCCAGCGAAATCCAAATCTGCTAACAAGAAGCCATGGGTTAAACAATAGAGATGAAAATCGCACCTTGAGAGCTGAGCTTGTGGATTCTCAGCGAACCTGGAAGAGACTTCCAAAGAGAGAGAGGGAAAATTATAAAAACCAGCGAAACGACAGCGTTTTGACCAACGTGCCTTGATACGACGTCGTTTTGGGGAATTCCAACAGACGCGGGAAAGACGAGGGCTCGAGAAAGGTCTATAAACCTATTCTCTCGCCTTCTTCAACGTAATCGCAATTCCCAATCTCGCTTCTAAAACCCTAGCAGTTTCAGCAACCTTTCAATTGCGTGTTCATCATCAATGGCGGATGCGGAGACCTTCGCCTTCCAGGCCGAGATCAACCAGCTCCTGAGTCTGATCATCAACACCTTCTACAGCAACAAGGAGATTTTCCTTCGCGAACTCATTAGCAATTCACTCTCTTACTCTCGTCCTCTATTGCATTTCGAATTTATCAAATTTTTTTGAGGTTGATTGGGTTTGTGTAGGCTTTGGACAAGATTCGATTCGAGAGCCTTACGGATAAGAGCAAGCTCGATGCTCAGCCGGAGCTTTTCATCAGGCTTGTGCCTGATAAGGTCAACAAGACGCTCTCCATCATTGGCAGTGGCATTGGCATGACCAAAGCAGGTGAACTATACAATGCTCATTTTAATTTTGGTTTGTTTAGTTGGATTTTCGATACAATGCGTGATCTTATCTTCAACATTCTGCAATTGTATAGAAGAATTGTTGTGATTATGTATTTATTAGATGAACTACAATTGTGTAATGATCTTGTATCATTTGATTTGTTTCACTATCTTCTCAAATGTGTTGATGCTGTTGAAAATTTTAATTAATATTAGAAATTATTTTAAATCATGTTATGGTAGTTTATCTGATCTAGAGTTATTTATCTGGGATTTGTAGATCTGGTGAACAATTTGGGCACGATTGCGAGGTCTGGTACCAAGGAGTTTATGGAGGCCTTGCAGTCTGGTGTGTCTGATGTGAGCATGATTGGACAGTTTGGTGTGGGTTTCTATTCTGCTTATCTTGTTGCTGAGAAAGTCATTGTGACTACAAAACACAATGATGATGAACAATACATCTGGGATTCGCAAGCTGGTGGTTCTTTCACTGTCACTAGAGATGTTAATGGAGAGCAGCTTGGTAGAGGAACCAAGATCACTCTATTCCTCAAGGAGGATCAGGTATAGGACTAAAGCCAGAGGAGAGGAGGATTTTATGTGCGGCGAGTGTTTAATATGATTGAATGGACTATTGACTGTTGTGCTATGTTTATTTTGCAGTTGGAATATCTAGAGGAGAGGAGGATCAAGGACCTTGTGAAGAAGCACTCCGAATTCATCAGCTATCCCATCTATCTTTGGACAGAGAAGACTACAGAGAAAGAGATTAGTGATGATGAGGATGATGAGGAAGCCAAGAAGGAAGAGGAAGGAGAAGTTGAGGAAGTTAACGAGGACAAGGAGAAAGAATCAAAGAAGAAAAAGAAGATTAAGGAAGTTTCTCATGAGTGGGAGCTTATCAACAAGCAGAAACCCATCTGGCTTCGCAAGCCTGAGGAAATTACCAAGGATGAATATGCTGCGTTCTACAAGAGCTTGACCAATGACTGGGAGGAACACCTTGCTGTCAAGCATTTCTCTGTTGAAGGACAGCTTGAATTCAAAGCCATTCTCTTTGTCCCAAAGAGAGCTCCATTCGACCTGTTTGACACCAGGAAGAAGATGAATAACATTAAGCTCTATGTGAGGAGAGTGTTTATTATGGATAACTTTGAAGAGTTCATTCCAGAGTACCTTGGATTCATTAAAGGTGTTGTTGACTCTGATGACTTGCCACTCAACATCTCTCGTGAGATGCTTCAACAGAACAAGATTTTGAAGGTGATCAGGAAGAATCTTGTGAAGAAGTGCATTGAGATGTTCAATGAGATTGCTGAAAATAAAGAGAACTACACCAAGTTTTACGAGGCATTCTCCAAGAATTTGAAATTGGGTATTCATGAAGACAGCCAGAACAGAGCCAAATTAGCTGACCTTCTCCGGTACCACTCCACCAAGAGCGGTGAGGACCTGACAAGCCTGAAGGACTATGTAACTAGAATGAAGGAGGGTCAGAAGGACATCTTCTATATAACTGGTGAGAGTAAGAAGGCTGTGGAGAACTCTCCATTCTTGGAGCGCCTGAAGAAGAAGGGATATGAAGTGCTTTTCATGGTGGATGTGATTGATGAGTATGCTGTAGGTCAATTGAAGGAGTATGATGGCAAGAAGTTGGTGTCTGCTACGAAGGAAGGACTGAAACTTGATGATGAAACCGAGGAGGAGAAGCAGAAGAGAGAAGAGAAGAAGAAATCCTTTGAGAATCTTTGCAAGATAATCAAGGATATTTGGGAGATAGGATTGAGAAAGCTGTTGTATCTGACAGAATTGTGGACTCGCCTTGCTGTTTGGTGACTGGTGAATACGGTTGGACTGCTAACATGGAAAGAATCATGAAGGCTCAGGCTCTCAGGGACAACAGCATGGGCGCATACATGTCTAGCAAGAAGACAATGGAGATCAATCCTGACAATGGAATCATGGAGGAGTTGAGGAAGAGGGCCGAGGCTGATAAAAATGACAAGTCTGTCAAGGACCTTGTGCTGTTGCTGTTTGAGACTGCCCTCTTGACTTCTGGATTCAGCTTGGATGATCCCAACACTTTTGCGGCGAGAATCAACAGGATGTTGAAGCTGGGTCTCAGTATTGATGAGGATGAGACAGATAGAGGGATCATCCTCTATCTGTAGATGCAGATATGTCTGCTTTGGAGGAGGATGCTGCTGAAGAGAGCAAGATGGAGGAGGTCGACTAAGGTTCCCGGATTAGTATAGTAGCTTGCTTGAGTTAGTGTTATGTCTTGCGAACTAGAACCTGTTAAAGTAGTCTTGTGTCTATCACTCTATTGTTAGTTTATGTCTTTTTCTAATTTCCTGTATTGGGGCATTTCTCAGAAGCCTGAACTCTTCCAAAATGAAAGTATGTGTTTGCCTTCTTTTAATTGGAGCTATTTCTTTCATCTAATATTCCAAGTCAAAGGGTTTTATCAATCCCTATCCCTGTTATATATCCCTTGATATTGCTTTCATATGTTTCGCATTTTGTGATATCCGACTCTTTGTAATGAAGTTCATCATAGATGCATGTGTTTCTGATGAGAATATGTAAATGCAAACACGGTGGATTCAATGCAAGTTTGCAATGTGCTCGCCTAAATAGAACGCGATTCTAATTGAATTTAGGTACAACACATATTTGAATAGCCTCTCTCATTGCAGGCTTATCCTCTCAGATCCCTCTATCTGTAAAGCCTGAAGATCCTAACTTTTCTACCCTGAAAATAAAAAAATTCAGCTTTTATTCTATTGAGAAACTCTAGCAGCTTCATTATGCTTTCAGTTACAGTATGTACCTTGCATTGGTTCTCAATCAACAACTTGTGATTAATTTGTTTATTTGTTCTGGACATCCATAATTTCTTCATATAGTTGCCTAGTTGTTAAGGCAACACACTGAATCTAATCTGTGTTATTTTTTCTTTGGACAAACTAATCTATGTTTTCGAACATGTAAGAAATCAAAATAGTTTATATCAAATAGCCTATCTAACATCCCCAAATTCGCAATTTGCTTAAAATCTATCTATCTGCATATTTGCTAGCTTTAGCATCTTTAGCATGAAAACAGTAGTCAGGTAACATAGATTAGTTTAGTTAGTTTTCCTAATATATATAGGAACACATAGGCGACACTTCTCTTATCCATCATATCCATTTCACCATTTGCATATAGGAACACCGTTTTTCCTCGCCCATTGTACCAATCTGGATATCAACGGTCAGGTCGCGCAGTCTGATTGCCGTCTCCAACATCAAAATAACAAAACATAGATATCGGCCTCCTTCGTCGCCTTGGTCATCCCTTACATATATTCCGGTGGGAGGCATTTCCAATCCGTGCAAATATGCGAGCCCATCCGCCACACCTTTAACTATCTTTAGGAGGAGAAATGTGTACACATGCTTCTCTCACTAGTTTCCAATGGTTTATGGAATATTTTCATGATGTGCATATACTCCTTTTTTTTCTTTTTCTTTTGGTCTGAGATGTGCATATACTCATGTACACCATAATGAGCTAAAAATATATCCTCTCCAAAGACCACACACAGATAAATTTTGTATTCAGTCACGTCCTTGTTTTTGGCTCAATATCTTTTTTGCAAGCAATTAACACAACTAATATTATTATTGACCATTTCCACAATATTACTCACAAAACAAACAAAAATGCTTTCCTAATTCACGGTGGAAGGTCATTTAACAGCTGAATTACATCTTTCATTGGGGGCCTCTGCCTTGAAGACTCATGAGCACATTCACCAGCAATTTCAAAGTACCTCTTGACACTGCCTTCATCCAAATCATCCCTCGAAATACTCGAATCCACCATTTCCATTTGCCGGTTATTGGCCACCATTTTCTTCGACCATTCCACCAACCCCATCTCTTCCCCGTCAAACACGCTCGGCAAATTAGGCCGTCTCCCCGTCGCAATCTCCAACATCAAAATCCCGAAACTAAACACATCTGCCTTCACTGTCGCCCCCGTGAACCCTGCTTTGTACTCGGGTGGCATGTACCCCATGGTGCCCGCAAACTGCGTCGACACGTGGGACTGCGACGTGTCGATGCTCCTCGCGAGCCCAAAATCCGCAATATGGGCCTCAAACTCCCTGTCTAACAACACATTGCTAGCCTTGATGTCCCTATGAATTATAGGCTTCTCCAACCCATGCAAATAGGCCAAGCCATTAGCCACACCCCTAACGACCTTGTTCCTCGTCTTCCAAGATAACGGTAATTTACACCCAGCCGTGTCATCATAACCGTCCAAATCCGTTGACGACGAGTCGTGAAGCCAACGGTCCAGATTCCCCCTCTCCATAAACTCATAAATCAAAATCCGATCGGCGCCGGAGACACAGTAGCCGAGAATCTTGACGAGATTGGGGTGGCGGAGGTTACCTAGGGTTTCCATCTCGGCCTGAAACTCGCGGAAGCCCTGGAAGGCGTCGGGATCGAGCTTCTTGATGGCGACCTTGAGGCCGTCGGAGAGCTGGGCCTTGTAGACGAGGCCGAAGCCGCCGTCGCCGACGACAAGGTCCTTGTTGAAGTTCTTGGTGGCCTTGACGACTTCGTCCATGGAGACTTTGAGGGAGGGATCGAAGGAGGCGCTCTCGTCGACGGTGATGCAGTTGAGCCGGGTCGGGTTGTTGCGGACGGCGGCGGCCCGGGCGCGGCGGGAGCGGGTTGACTTTGACTGGGAGCCCTTGAAGAGTATGTAGACGACGGCGAAGATTACGGTTATGGCGAAGAAGCTTCCGGTGGCGGCGAGAACGGCTTGCAAAGTCTTGTTCATGGTGGAGATGGGAAGCAATCGAAGACTGAGAGAGAGAGAGAGTGAGTCAAAGAATGGTGGTTTTAGGTGAGAAAGGAGAATATAGAAGGAGAAAAGGATGGAATGATGAAGAGGGTGAGTTTCGTGGAAGCTGGGGAGGAGTTTGACCGGGTCTGATGAGTATGAAGTATGAAGTGACCCGGGCCGGACTAGTCGGTCGTACTGATCGATCAGGAAGCAGTGAAACCCGCCACCACGCGCCAACAAAATTATGTGTTTATAATACTAGATAGTTCTTCAATTTCTTCTCATGCTTTTGTCTACTCTATCAAATTTCATCTGATTTGCTGCTAACTTGTATTTGTTTCATTTGTTTGTCGATCAATACCGATTTCTTACTCAAGTCTCCGGCACACAAGAAGATAACCAGTAGTAGATGTCTTGTCAAAAGTGTAGAGTAGTTTCGTATTTCGCATATGAGAATTATGTATTAGCAAATCACATATACATCCTTCAAAAGAATTTGAAACACAAATAAATCCACTTGTGTTGTTGTTAAACAAATAAAGACAGTTTTTAACAATTAAGGATAATATTTTCTCTACATGTCATGTGTTATGATTTAATTTACCAAACTAACCCTACATAAATTAAATATACTTTTAGAAGAGAAAAATCTCTCATTTTTTAGATTTTTCAGTAAATGGAATACAATAGCAGATTTTTAATAATTTAGTGTAGTAGCAGTTAATTTCAGTAGAAGTAGTAGTAGGGGTTAACATTCAAGTAGAAGTAGTAGCAGAGGTTAACATCCCAACAGAAGTAGTAGCAGGGGTTAACATCCCAGCAGAAGTAGTAGCAGGGGTTAACATCCCCGCAGAAGTAGCAGTTAATTCCAGTAGAAGGGGTTAACATTCCAGTAGAAAAGTAGTAGCAGAGGTTAACATCCCAGTAGAAGTAGTAGCAGGTTTTCAGTGACTCAGCTAATATAGTAGCATGTTTTGTTGGAAAACTACATTTCCAACAGATGTACTTTTAAGAGGCCAAAAGTTGACTTTCTTTTCTGTAAGTTATTTGTGAAAACTTTCTTCATGAAAGTTGTAGAGTTTGGCGATACGCGTAAAACGGATGTCGTCTGAGAAAGTTATGGTCAGAGGAAGTCAGTTTCCGGATTTGGAAACTATATAAGTAGAAAAATTTGTGGGAGTTTTTTTTTGGGAAACCTAAACTGTGTCGTTGAGTTCAACGACTTTGGAAAGTTATCCTCCTTTGAGCTAAGAATTAGTTAAAAGGTATTCTGTTATCCTATAGTACTTTGGTTACTAAGGTTTTTAATTGTGTGATTTTAGGTGATTTGTGAAGTTGTGATTTGGCTTGCTTTTGTTGTTTTGTGGAAATCGCAGCGGAGTTTTAGGTGAGTAAATCTCACCAAGGTTCATTTTATGACCAAATTTTATTATGATCATTTGTTGATAAAATTAATACTATGCTATTATTTGTTTTAAAATATATGAGCTTGATCGCGAACGGCTCATAGGTAAGATAAAACGAGTTTTCCTTATATGTTATTTTTGAGGTTCATATGATCATAATTTTATTATTTGTGATAGATTATTCTTGTGGAATATCTATGTGGAAGTTATAATTTATGATGTGATCTTGTGTTGTTGATAATGATGTTGTGATATTGTGATGGCTGGATAAATAGCGAAATCGGGTTCCAAACTTTTAATCGGGTGATTGGTTACGGTTATAATGCTATTTTTATTTTGTGATTTGTTATTAGACAGTCAAACTGGGTTCCAAGCCCTTAGCCGGGTGATTGGTTACGGTTAGGAATAGAGCTCTAGTCCGTCTGTCGGTGTAGGTCATGGGAGATATTTTATGGTATCTGAGACCCATAGGTACACAAATTGTTGTTGTAGGTCATGAGAGGTATATATTAATATCTGGGACTCATGGGTACTGTAACGTCCCGTACCCAATTTTACCTATTTACTGGGTATTCTACGAGTTACTGAGGGATTTAACCGTGCTCGATAACTGAGTAAGTTAACACTCTAGTTTATTTGCGAGTTCTTCTGGAAATGTCAAATTCTTCTTTTAAGGTCTTGGTGTCGTAGTTCGCGTCGACACGGGTTATCCGGTGTTTTCAGTTTATTGTCGGAATTTTGAAGTATTTTCTACGATTTATTGAAGGTATGGTAAGAGAAATTAATTTTCTGAAATTAGAATAGCTCATTTAATCTTGGCCGTTTGATCGAGTAGGGTTTCGATCTTGACCGTTGGTTCATGTATAAAAGGAAAACAAACGGGTTGACTTTGTCAAACCCGCATTTGGGGCGTTGACCCGAGTTCTCTCTCTCTCTTTTCTGCTCCGCCTGCCTCGGCTCTCTCCGGCATGGTGTCGCCGATTCTGGCCACCGCATGTCACAAGACCACCATCAAAGGGTCTGTCTTTCTCTTCTCTACCTAACCCAGTCCTTTAATCGTTTGTGCGGTCATTGATGAGAGAGATCGGTGGAGGAGGAACCCGGTTGTCTTCTCGGAATCCCGGCGACTTCGGCCGCCTTCTGGTTGGTCGATGGTAAGGTTCTTCACCTCCTCGATTTCCTCTTCCTTTCGGTGCTTTTGCTTCTCTAAATCATGCTCTAATCGGAGGAACCCCTCTTCTGAAATTTCTTGAGTTTTCCGGCGAGCTTGAGCTGGAGAGTTTCCGGCGAGGATACGAATCTTTGGTTTCTTCCAATGCTTTTTCGGGCACTAGGGAGCCTAGCAACCTACCAGGCGAGCTTGGAGGCAGCTGCTGTGTGGTTTTTGGAAGCAGATGGAGTTTTTCTGTTCGGGACAGTGAGAGGCAGAGGGTTGTAGGTCGATCTCCGGCAAGGAGAAGTTTATGGGTTCGAATGGTGAACGGATTGGAGGTAAGGATTACGATTTGATCGGCTGTGTTGTTTTTGTGTTGCGGTTTTGAGTGGTATTGTGGCTGAATGGTTGTTGTTTGTCGAAAATGGTGTGATGCAGAGTTACGGGGAAGGCATGGCCAATTTCCGGCATGTGGCCGGAATCCGGCAGAATGTTCCGGCAAGTCGTCGGAATCCGGCGAACGCAGTTTTTTCCGGCAGGAGTCGAAGAGGTAGTTATCAAGACTATTATGTCTATTTCAAGATATAGTTCCTAGTTAGGAAAAAAACGTGTAGTTGGGAAACATAGCAAGTTATGAAAGTTTCTATCTTAGGAAACTTTCTTTTAATGGAAAATTTCCTATTTATGGAAACCTTTTTAGGTGCCCTTAGTAATTTGGTGGTTTTTCCAGATTGAAGTGGTTCGTATGTTTCGGAGTTAACAAAATTTCATTAGTTTGTTAATCAAAAATCAAGGTTCGCCAGAACGAATTGTTAAGCGAGGCCTAAGTGTATATCGGTTAATAGGACGTATAGTGGAATTTGGATCGAATGGTTAAGTAAAAGGTTGAATTGGAAAACGTTGGGTAATAGTTGGTCAATCATGGTCGACCCAGGGAACCCTAGTCAAACTAGGAAAGAAGATGAGACAGTTGGTTATGTTAAAGTTCGGTCTGACCGATTTATCCTACAGCTTATGGTCAGGTGTGGGATTGACTCAAAGACTTGGATATTTGGAGGCGGCACTCCAGGAGTGTCCTGAGCAATGGAAAACTTACGCCTAATACTGTGAGTGGACATTTTTATTTTTAAAGGAGTATGCATGCATGATTTGTTTAGAAAATCATCATTTATTTTTCTGAGTTGAAATTATTATTTCTCCTATGAATGGATTTTGAAAATGATTTGAGTTAATCTATTTTAAGTATGTTAACGTATGAGACACGTTGAATTTAATTAACTATATTACTCTTAGTATTTTTCCAAGTACGGTTGAGAATCGTACTTGTATTTATTTATGAGTTTCGGGGAAACTCATATGAATTATATTTTTCCTTATGCCATATTCTTGGAAAATATATGATGTCAATGCTAGTATGTCGTTCCACCTTTCGAGGTGATGTGACACCCATGTTTCAAGTGGGGTCACGCAAGCCCTTTCCGCCTTCGGGTGATGTGATGTTGCCGGCGGCATCAAGCAAGCCCTGTACCCTCTCCGTCAACTCGACGTGAAGGTACAGGGAGTATGGGAGTACTATGCCTGGGAGGCAATAGAGTCTGGGAGACTCACTTATATGGCCATATAGGTTTTCTTATTTGAGTTGTTATTTTGACTAGCGGGGCTAGTCCATTATTTTGGGAGATTCCCATATGAGAGGTGTATATTCCTTTTTGCAAAGGTCTTTATTGTTGTTTTGATTAGCGAGGCTAGCCCATTATCTTTGACATTTTCTTTAATGAAGGTTATTATTTATCTTTGTCAATATTTTGACTAGCGGGGCTAGTCCTTGTCCTCGGGATTTTTTTTCCTTTTGAAGGCGTTATCAACACTTGCATGCAATGGATTATTGCTTATCGAAAAAAAATTGGGAAAGTATTGAAAATTACGTTTTGTTAAATTAATTAGCTTATTTATTTTTGTCCACTCACTCTGACGTTTTAAATTACTTTCCCCTGGGCCCTTTGTTTTCAAATGCCCAGTTTGCAGGCTAAGTTAATTTGAGGTCGAGCGTACATGGGGTCAAGGCATAGTCTAGTAGTCAGAGGCTGATTCCGCTTCATCTTTATTCATGGTCATCAGTTCCTGCTTAGATATGCTCTGATAATCCCGCAAGAAATTTTATGTTGTCCTTGTTGTTTGGTTTAGAAATGTCAAGTTCGATGTTTCAAGTAAGGGTAGTCCATTTTCAAGGAAGGTTTAGCCGAATTTTCGGTAAATTTTCCTTGGAGGTGGACCCTGCAGGATTTACCACGGGTTTCAGGTTGAAATCCGGGGTGGGTCCTGTCAGGTACATTTCTTTAGTAAGTGTTAGATGTGTGGATTTTGATTATTGATCTAATTTCTCTTGTGGTATATTTGGGTGTGAGAAGTGTTGTGTTATTTTTTAGATTACTCATACGACCTTTTTAGCTTACCGGGTTTGTTATTTTACAACCCGGTGCACCAATTCTTGGTGTAGGAGTTAGACCTGCAGGTGAGAATCAACAGGGTTAAGGCGGAGGCTTAGTGGAAGGGTTTTTGTTAGGTTTTGCTGTACACTGTCTGTTATGTATATTTGGGGTAGACAGTTGTAGACTCATGTGAGTGTTTTCATTTTCTTGACTTTCAAGTTTGTGTAAACAAAAAAATGTAATATTTAACTCAGTGTTGAGTTGTGTGACATTTACTGTTCCGCTTGAGTTAGTTTTCCTTAAAGTTTGTTGAAACAGGTCTTGGGATTAAATTATTTTAAGTTATATCATGCCAAAAATTTTGAAAATTATCTTTCGAAAATTGAGGTGTGACAGTTTGGTATCAGAGCATAGGTTTACATATTTGGTGATAATCAATACTTCGGAGTGATGACCCGACTGCAGCGGATCACCATCATAAGCTATTCAGTATTGTTATGTTATTGGGTATGTGAAGGGTTAGGTGTTGTTTTAGCCACGATCCTCAGCGTGCGACTGAAGAGACGGTAGCAGTCAGTGCTTCTAGGTAATGCGGGGCGTGTCACCTCGCGGACAAGGAAATAGTAGTAGGGGTGCGAGATCTTGACTTTTGATCAGGCAGAGGGGGTTTCCAGGTGCCATTTCGCGGACGAGGAATTTATGAGCACAAGGCAATTCGATACTCACGGTATCACGAGCAGAGCAACCAAGGGGGAATCAGGGGTGATCGGGGGCGAGTCCAGGAGGGCTCTAAGAAACCTAGGCGGCGATGCACTTAGGGTTAGGGTTTCGAGTAGCTCGAAAGGAAACTGGGTTGCAGTTTGTAAAGAGATTGTCTCTGAGTTGTTGTTGTAAAGTTTTGTTGTCTTAGATAGATTGTAGAGACTTTTTTGTAAGCCTTCAGGCCCCTTATATAGAAGCTCGACTTGCGGCAGAAGAAAGATAATCATAGTTCAAGTCGAATTCTGAAACCCTAATCTCACAAGTCGGATTCATAAGGTCAAAATTTAAGAGTCGGGGCGTGACAGATGGTACTCAGTACCATGGGCGTCAAGGACGTCGAATTCGATGCCTCTGTCCATCTGCATACAAGAGAGAACAAGTCGTATTAGTTTTCTGTTAGAGACCCAAAGGATACCCAAATACGATGCTTTTTATTTTTGGTTTGTCTCTCTAAGATTGATCATACACAACTCTAAGTGTCCGGAGTCGATCAAACACGACCCGGAAAACTTGTGTGAAGGTGATCAAACACACCTTCAAAAAGAAATAACCAAAGTTAATCAAACACAACTTTGGACCCGGGGAGGAAAACCGGGATTTTAAACCTGCAAATACAACAACCTAAGCATAAAATGGAGTAGAAGAAGGGGAGAAAGCACTTTATATCCCTCGAGGTTATTAAACTTGGAAGAGTTTTAGGGTTGTAAAGTAAACATACCGTAAAAATTTGGATGCTTGATCGGATGAAAAGAAAACAGCGGAGCAGACGGCCGAGAAGCGGCAGTCGGGGAGCGACGGCGGCGGCGGCTGCGACGGGCGAGGCAGGGCCGAGAACCTTTGGTTTTAGTTTTTAGGTTTTGGGAAAACTATTAGCTCAAGGGTTGAACCAAGAGCTGATAAAGTGATGAAGTGAAAGAGATTTGAGAATAGAGAATCGTGAAAGATGATGTATATTATTCATTGATAAGAGTTTTTTATATAGGGAATTACACAATACCAATTAGATAAGAAAAAAGAATACATAGATCCAGTCAAACTACATATCCTATTGGCAAAAGGCTAAGGCACACATAAAAAAAAACTAGAAAGATACAGAATATCCTATAACACGTCAAAAATTATGTCCACAAACAACAAAATCTCATCATGACTTTTTTTTTGTGATAAGGAAATCACTTTTTTTTTATCAAATCCCGCACTGGCGAAAGAATATATTCATCACATGTATGATAGGCCGTTACATACCCTACCGTTGCCATTTATAGACAGACAAGGAGTTAGTGGCAGTACCCACAATGGTACATAGACAATAGACATATTCTTAAGAACTTAAAAACGTAGAGGTAGCAGATATCCTCCTTCGATACTACTCCGGAGACGCTAGAAACACATAGCATCCTAAGTACATAAGAAATTATTGGAGATAAACTAGCCAAAGAACTAATTTAAAACCTTAGAGGCCCACAAAAAGGCTTAGAGAAAATAGAAAATTAAATAAAAATAAAATAAAATTAAAAGGTGCAGTGGGCCAGAGAAAGAGTCCTAACACCAAGCCCATTTGGCTGACCCGATCACAATCCACCTTGTCTCTTCCACGCGCCGCCATGCCAATCTCACCAAGCTTCGACTGCCCGACCTGTGCTGCTCCGACCACGCTTGCATCGATCATCGATCTAGATCGACGATCAATCACCGACCCAAACTCTACAATTACACCACCACAACACACCACATAGATTAGAAACCAACCTCACCCAAGAAGCACAGCCTCGTCACCGATCCGAGCGCAGTACCATCAGGAAAAACGTTGCATCAGACCTTCATTGCCTGATATGAAGAGCACAATTCGTGTCGGTGAAAAGGATGAAACCATAACCTTGTCAAGCCGCTTGAATTAGCCTCCCCCTTGAACACCAATTCCCCTATTTGGATACCCGTCCGGTAGCATGTCCTAGATCAACAAGGCCGGAGGCCGCACACTAACCCGGACGTCGTCGGACGAGTTGGTTTTGTAGCTTAGCGCCGCCGCTTGCTTTAGGGTTTTGAGAGTGTTTGAGAAACGAGAGTGTTTATCTACTATATTCAATATATAAGGAAATCAGATCATGATTACTTGTAACAAACAAAAGATGAAAAATAAGGTGGCGTTCGATAATGTTTTTATGCTTCTATTTTCATTTTTGAAAATAAAAATAAGATGAAAGTGTGTTCGGTGAGACATTTCTAAAAACGTTGAAAAAAAAATGAAAATATTTTCAACTTTTACAAAGTAAAATTGAAAACTAAAATATCAATTTGACGTTTTCACTTTTCAATTTTCCTAGTGTAGAAAATATGAAAAATATTTATCACAATAAATTACCGAATACATTTTCAAAGTAAAAAAAAACAATCTCATTTTCTTATTATTATTTATAAAAATTATTTATAAAAATCATTTTCAAAAATGTTACCGGACAGGTAATAAATGTGTCATGATCAAATAGCCCCGACTTTCATATTTAACGAGGAAAAAAGATTTTCTTGCGGAATAAAAGACTGGGTATCTCAAGATTACAAAAGCACGCACATCAACGAGAGAGAAAAAACGAGGAAAAAACAATGTGCCCCATACGCGAGAGAAAAGAGAAAACTGTGTTATGGCTCCAGAGAGGATGTTATTCCAAGAATATGGTGTGGTTTTAGGACATAGAAGTGGTCCAAAGAAGGTGGAGGGATTTTTGATTTTGGGTTGGGTAGATTGAACTAGATTGTTGTCTCTCAACGTGTTGACGAGCACAACTGAAGAGCAACGACAAGAGGTCGGTTGCAGGCAACGGGATCAGGCGTCTTTAAGGTACCGAAGGTCACTATGGCAACAAAGTTATAGGAGGGGTGTTTGGATCTTCAATATACTCAGATGTCGAATACTTTCATTGCCCTGATGTATGTTCTTCATGTGTATATCGGTTTCGGTTCGGGATTCGATTAGGCACATTAGCTAGTTTGTGGGATGTTGGCTCTGCCTTTGTGGCTGGGATCGAGTAGGTCTAGTACTAGTTCTTCTCCATTTATGGGAGGTTTCTGCATCGGAGGTGGTGCGAAGTGGGATCGATGCGATTGGAGGTCGGTGGTCAGGCATGAGTCGGTGGTTCAACGACTGGTGGGAAACGACAAGATGTAGTGGTTTGCATGGCGGTCCTGATTTGGTGGTGGGAGTGGCAAAATTGTTAGTATTCTTGCATTCCTATTTTTTGATGTAGGGGCTTCGATCTACAGATGAGCGAGTTACAGTTCTCATCTTATTTTAAAAAAAATTTGATCGAGTTAGAGACTTAACTTTACAAGATGTATAATTGAGCTTGTCTCATAATTCTCCCTTAATGATTCATTTTTTCACAAAAAGAAAAAAAAATCAAGACTACGTTGAGAATCTTATGAGCCGGCCGATCATGTATCTCTCTTGTGGATCTCCTCTCTCCTAACCCTAAAGAAAGTCCAAACACAAAAAAGATGCCAAAAGAAAACAAAATATTCTCAGCACACCCCTATCATGCTGTTATATGGCTGCTAATTTTGAAACCTTAAACCCCAACCGAAAACAGAGTTTTAAAGCGTTAAGGGACACACATAGTAATTTGTCTCAATTTTTCAATTTTCATTTCCTTCTTTCTTTCGGTTACATTTTCCGGAATCTCAAAAACAAAAATAAAAACTCTTTTCAAAAACAGTTCCTTTGGTTTTTACATTTTAATTTGCTGTTTTATTTACTTATTTTCCAAATTCACCCTATATATCCGATTCTACAAGGTTTTGTCACGAAAATAAAATATTCCCCAACCCAGAAAACCACACTCTCTCCCCCAAAAATTTCAAACCGCCATCTTCATCTTCTCTCTCTCACCATTTTCAATTTCGCTTTTTTCCAATTTCCGAAATTGCCCAGAACCCAAACGTGGAATTCTACGCGTTTCAATCAAAAAGAGTGTGAGGTTTGGATTTGGGTTTTTGGGGTTTTGGTATTGCGATGAACGCCCAGAAGTTCCAAATCTTCGACTCTGTTCCTGCCTAGTGAGGCGCGTTGGGTTTTCTCATGGCAAAGCGCGTCTACCAAGTCTGGAAAGGAAGTAATGTAAGCCCTCTGTTGTTTTCTCCCCTAGGGTTCAAATTTTTGATATTTCAGTTAGGGCTTGCTTTGGATTTGTTGGGTTTTTGTGGAATTTTAGTGGCTTTGTGAAATTGGGTGGAAATTGGGTGGTGGTAGAATTTTGAAGTTTTGGGAAGTTCATAGAGTTGGAGATGTATTGGTTTCTGGGTCTGTTTGGTTGTTTCTTGGCTGCTTATACTCTTTTGGGTATAGTTTGTTTGTTTCCTGTGGTTTTCTTTTATTGTTCTTCATGATTTATTTTAGGCTTTCGTGACTGTTGGTTTCGCCCAGAAGCAGTAGAAAAGGAAATGTGGAGTCTTTGTCGATTGAATAGTTGGCTTAGTGTTAATGGGGATGAATGCTGTGTTGTCTTTAGTGTTCTAAGTACTAATCTTTAGAACTTTAAAGTGTGATTTTGTTATTGCAACGTGCTTGTTAGGACAATGGATGAACCCTTGCGTGAAGGGTTGTTACGATTGTTTCTTTCCTTTCTGTTGCTCATTTATCGCTTTGTGTTGGGTAGACTGCGTTGTGCAGTATTGTTTGTGATGGAGTGTTTCCGATATGAGGTAGGGTGGACTAATGTGAAGTGTTTCGTTCAAGATTCATATTTAAGTAGTGAGAGTGAGGTTAATGCATGGTTTGATGGAGTATGCGGTTATATAGGCAAATGGAGCCCAAAAGCAAGACATAGACTGGTGTCTATGGCTGAGAACATTCAGACTGATGTAGTTGGGGAGAGAGAGCTGGGTTAAGGCTTAGGATACAATGAATAAGTAGAGTGTTTAAGTTGTATGCATTATGGGTACCTGATAGTTTGGTAAGACTTCTGCTGACCAATTATCCATTTAGCTTTTTATATTCATGTCGAAGTCATAAATGATTTTGCATTCTCTGGAGAGGTTAAACGTCAAATTTTCAATTTTTTGTTAGTTTATGATCTTAATAAATGATCATATATACCTACATATTGGTTGTACAAATAACTGAGGAAGGATTCAAGTTTCTTATAAGAGTTCCAGTTTATTAGTGTAGTTGGTCCATTCTAGTAAGTTGAAGAGACTATAAATTAACTGTTGCATTATAATGCTGGTAGTGAATATGCAAAATTGCTTATGGATTAGTGGCTTGACTTAGGTTAGATACTTTTGAGTAAGAATCCAACTTTGGGTATTGAAGCCTTGTAGTCACAGCATACAAATTATTTGGCACTCCACCCATTGCAATTTGGTTCTGTGTTGTCTTTCATCACCATATATATGATTTCAGGCCCCTCCACCCATTGCCAAGTGGTTTTGGGTTGGACTTCAACAAGTACTGTTATCGATGATGTGATAAAGCTTTGGGGTTAAAATCATACACTTCTTTGGTTCTTTTTGGGGAAGAAAGAAACTTGGCTTACATAAACATTCTAATTTAGTTAGTCATATTTTAGATGTCAGAATCCCTTATTTTATTGTTGAAGCTTTGTTTTTAGTTGAAGCGACCTGCTATACGATGTTATATTCATGTCTATATTTTAACTCTGTATCTTATGCGTTGGTTGGCTAACCTGAACAAATCATTTTTCAGTTTCATTCGGTCTTTGTTATAAAAAATTTGAACTACATTTTACTGAAAAAATCACCAAGGATGAGATGGTTAACGATTGGAACTGGCAATTCTAATTATCGTTGTCTTTTGTAATCTTCTTTTTTTTCTTTTTTCTTTTTGGGGATTTTCTTTTGATAGATATGACAGTACAAAGGAGTTTGAAATGTTTGAGCTTTTGCACAATCGCATACCTTCTACTGGACTTATTTTCTCTGGCAATAGTTCTTGTTGTTCTTTGTTGATGAGGGTTTGTTATATGCAAATGATTTGCCATGATACATGAAATTATTTAGAATTTTTGTGCCAGTTATAAGTGGGGGACAACGTATTTATATGGGCAGTGCTCTTATGGCATAAACCAAGTGATTCTATATCCAGAGTAAAAAGACACAAAGGAGAGACAAGTGGGAGACGACATAATTATACAAAATAGAAAAAGAACTATTGTGGTAAGGCGTTACATGGGAAATCTAAAATAAGAAGAAACAAATACTGGCTATCCTTTCTGCCTAGATATGTGATATGGTAACATTCCAAAATATAAATGCAGACCTGATATGGTAGCATTTGGATGTAAAAAGTATATTTGAGAATGTGGGTTCTTTTGAATGGATCTAATGCAGTCAAAACGTGCTGTGTTGTAAAATTATGGTTATTGGACAAAGGCAGAACGATTGTTGTTAAGCTTGATGGGGCTGACAGTAGTTGGAAATGAGTCATGGTTGGGTGGAGGTGTGGTCCTCGAGGATACCAAATTTGCTTATTGTCTGGCAATGCTTGCAGTGTCAGATTGGATTGACTTTTGGGAGGATGGTAAAGGGGCCATCATTTGTTTTTTTTTTTCCCTTCTGTCTTCATTATAATGTTGTTCACATTGACATATGCTTTAAACTGCAAACATGCTTAAGAGTGAGTAATTGTGTTGGTGAGAGGCCATTTGACAATTTGGCCGTTTGGCAATTGTAATAGTTTCTGTGACAATAAACTCTCTCCCCATTTCTTATTTGGGCGCATCTGGTTTATGATTGATCCCAATGTGTCAGTAACTTTTGTTAATCTACTCGGTTTGATGACTGATTTTGTTTGAGTTTTATGGTTGAAGGACCCCATGAGTAGAAGTGCCTTGTAACCAATAGTTTTACTTGTACCTGAATGTGTTAACAGGGTTTTAGTTTGCATATTTATGATGTGGTATAATAGACTTCAGCAGTGCAAAAATTCAGTGTTTCTATGGATGAATATATCTTGATAGTTTTCTTTTGAATATAGAAATGTTGTAAAGAGGTCTACTTGATACGATGAGCTTGGCTATATCCTGAACTTTTCCACTGTAGTTGTTGATATCTAACTTTGTTATAGATATATGATTATCTTTCTCTCTTGAGATAGTGATTTTATACTTACCTTTCTTCCTATTCGTTCTTTGCAGAAGTTCATTCTTGGTGGAAGATTGATATTTGGGCCTGATGCCAGGTCACTGCTTGTCACATTGCTGTTGATCATTGCTCCAGTTATCGTCTTTTGCGTGTTTGTCGCGTGGCACCTTCGTCATGAATTTCCATCGTATAATGCAGGATACACCATTCTGGTGGTAGCGATTGTATTTACTATATATGTATGTCCCTTTGGCCTTATTAATTATTTGGAATCATCTTTTTGCTGTCGTATAATTTCGAAAAATAAACATGAAATATTATGTGCTTGACAAGTCCACATGCACTTGGAATATATGGTCATGAATGGGCATCTGTTCTCTTTAGCGCTTGCAGTAGATTGTTACATTGTTTGTGGAGTACTGGAGTATCCCTGTTTTTTCTTCCATTTGTCCGCAAATATTACTGTTGATAGTTCTACAAAATTTCTTTGGTATCTTGTTTGAGCACAATTAATGAATACGAGGTATGTGATACAAGGTGTTGTAGTGGTGTGTAAGGTCATGTTAGGTGATTATATTTCATTGTTATATTCAAACTCTAAGGAACAAATAACTATATTTTCTTTTCAAATAATTTTTTTTAGCAAATTATGAACTGTATATGCCCTGTTTGAATTTCTTATAAAGGAAGCTCGGTTGATACAACATTATTTATATCCTGCTAGCTACGGCCATGCTCGACAAATTTTTCTTTCTCCATTGATAATAAGGCGATGAATCAAATTCATGTGTTTTTGACACATAATTTATCTGGTTTCATCAGCCTCTGAATTGTGTATTAAATGTTCGTGTCTCTTTTTTATGGTTTTGTTATTAGCTTTCTTATTCATATTGTGTCTGTTTTTAAGGGTTGTTTTCACTGCGGTTCTCTATTTACTGTTCTCCTAGGTTTTGGCATAAATTAATTTTTTAGTTAATCTTGATAGGTGTTGGTGCTTCTTTTTCTTACTTCAGCACGGGACCCTGGTATTATTCCACGAAACTCACATCCACCTGAGGAAGAGTTCCGATATGATTCTTCAGTGTCTGTTGATGTTAGTGGAAGACCAGGGAGTGGTAATGTTGGTGGAAGACAAACTCCAAGCCTTCAATTCCCAAGAACAAAAGAAGTGATGGTCAATGGGATTCCTGTAAGAGTGAAGTATTGTGACACTTGTATGCTATATCGCCCTCCTCGTTGTTCTCATTGTTCTATCTGCAACAATTGTGTGGAGCGCTTTGATCACCACTGCCCTTGGGTGGGGCAATGCATTGGCCAGGTACCTAAATTTGCAATACTTTGGTTGTGTGATTTGTATTACCCATTACTAGTGTTTTGAATTTCAGAGTAATCCTTATATTCTAGTTTTGTACTTACTCTTGCTTCCTTTCTCAAATTGGCATTTATTTAGAAATCCAACTAGGCATCTGTACTAGAAACCTAATTTCCTATTATGTATGCAGTGCAACTATCGGTACTTCTTTATGTTCGTCTCTTCGGCAACTCTTCTCTGCATTTACGTGTTCTCAATATCTGCTTTGTACATTAAGATTTTGATGGATGATCATCAAGGGACGGTTTGGAAGGCAATGAAAGAATCTCCTGTGTCAGTGATACTAATGGCCTATTGTTTCATTTCTCTTTGGTTTGTTGGTGGACTAACTGGCTTCCATATGTACCTTATAGGTACCAATCAGGTCAGACATCATCTTCTTGGTATATTTGTTGGGTAGCATGGTTCAGGGCCATGACCAAAGTGGTAGTATTAAATCCTTACGTGTCTCACATGCTCTTGATGAAATTGACAAGGATATAACATGTGTTATCACCTAACTATTGTTGAACTAACTGCAACAACACACACGTTGCAGCAGTAACCAGTAGTGAGAACAGATAGAAGTACATAATATAAGATGGATCAGAGATAAAACTGCCGTTATTTGTCTTTTCCTTTTGTTTTTTGGTGGTGCTAAGTTTAAGATGAGAGGTATTAGAATTTAGTATTTGTGGTGTGGTTTCAATGATTGTAAGCACGCAAAAGCATGCATGTAATGGTCTGGGTTGTGCATGTGGCGGAGTTTCACCAGCACTTGCTGGAAGCAAATAACTTCTTTGATCTTATTAGGTCTTTGATCTAAACAAGTCAAAGTTTTATTGTATTATTCAGATAGCTAAATACCATTCTGCTAAAAAGTGTAAGCATTTTGGATATGATTGAAATTATGCAAGGCAGGCTTTGCATGTAATAAGTCTGGGTTGTGCTTTTGGTGGAGTTGCACCAGCGCTTCTCTTACAAAATGTACAACATCAGGAAACAAATAGCTTATTTGATCTAAATAGGTCAAAGTTTTATTGTATTATTCACATAGCTAAAGAGTGTGCAGTTTGGATATGATTAAAGTCATGCGAAGCAGGCCTGCAGTAAATTTAGTGTGTTTGGTGGAGGTTGTCCACTGTCTTGCAAATTGTGTGACACCCTGAGAACAAATCTACTCCCTTACTATACATTGCAAATGTATAATTTGCTAATGCAACAAGTACTAAAAGTATGGACATTTTGCTGATCAACAAAGATTTGCTTGTTTGGTATTTTTCTGTGGGGGCAATGGCTGAAGATATATGCTCCTGCCACCCCAATCTTGTAAAACATGTAGAAAATAGAGAAAAGGAACAGGAAAGTCAAAGGAACCTGGCAATACTATTTACTTGTGGGGGTCTGTGGTTACTTAAGGGGCTTCATAGATTTATGTGGGGGTTTATGGTTACTTTAAGTGGCTCCATAGATGTTTGATAAGTATAATGATCCCTTGGTCAAGAGTTTTAATAGTTCAGTCATTGCTTTGAGTCTTTGACCCTGTTCTCGGTATACCATACACATTTCTTTTATGTTACTGATTTTATTTCTATGTTTTTTGCAGACTACATATGAGAACTTCAGGTACAGAGCGGACAACAGGATAAATGTTTACAACCGTGGCTGTGTAAATAACTTTCTTGAAGTATTTTGCTCAGAAGTAAAACCCTCACGGAATAACTTTCGCGCTTTTGTTGAAGAGGAAGTGCAAAGGCCTCCCCCTTTGCCCACTGCACGGGAAGCAGAACCTGATGATTCGGGTGGGGATCCACGGTCAAAGGTAGAGGACGATTTGGATATTGGTGAAGATCTGTTGAAGATCTCACAGCGTCGTAATATTGAAGAGATTGACGAAGACATACGCAGTAGAGGGAGCAATGGACCGCATAATGCCTCAGAGGCAGACTCTGTTCTTGGTTCAGATCATCGCGCTCCAATCATTCGAGCTGATGCCCGACACTCGAGTTGGGGAAGGAGTGAGAGCTGGGAAATTGCACCAGACGTCCTTGCCAACGAAAATGTCACTGAAAGTAGAAGTCATGTCACTGCGCAGGATGCATGTCAATGATGAGTAGTTTGTGTAATTGATCTTTGAGATGGCATGCATTTGGTGATCTCTGAGTATTGGATGTTCATTTCCAGGGGTGGGGTTGGGACAGAAAAATGCCATTGACAAGAGACTTAAAATTATTTCTGAGGGAGTTGAATGTATTCCCTGTAGAGGTGTAAAACGTAGATTACTTTATTTTTTTGTTGTTGTGAGATTGCTTGTTTTGATTTATTTCCTATAGAATAGGAAGGTGTGTTTGTAATGGTTTGGGAAGGAAGGAAGGGGATAGTGTCATGGCCATTTTTCATATAATATTCTTTTCCGTTTTCACACTTTGGTATACGTCTACATAACCCAATCAAAGCTGATTCTTTGTTTTCAAAGATCTGTAAGGCATATAAGTTGGATGTTCGTTTCCAGGGTTGTGTGGTTTGTCATATTATCTTGCCACCGGTTGATCTTAATTTAGAAGTAGATGTGTTTTTCGGTCGAGCTATTTTTTGTATGAGCTTTGTTTCTTTGCACGGTTCTCAGAATTGAAATCTATGCCATGGTGTAGACAGGCGAGTATTCAGAATTGAACTCTGCCAGTGTAGACAGATGAGTAGTAGAAGTGAAAAGCTTAATCCCCATGCTATATATATACACCACAGGTTGCTATGTCTTCTTTTGGGAAGGTGTGTTTGTAATGGTCTTGGCTTTGCGTCAATGGTCTTGGCTTTGACCCCTTATTGATGTAAAAATAAGACTTTAGGTATCACATTGATACATTTTAAAGTTTGGGTACCATCTTGGGCCTTGGTAACATAGTTAAGGTATCCCTACTGAATTTTCCTCTTAAAAACTTTGTTGTAGAAAGTCTTGAAGAACTGTCTTCTCTTCTACACTGCCTTCTTCTTCTTATGATGCTTCCCAATCTGAAAACATTTTTGTAGCCACCTTCAAAAAAGCTTAAACAATAGCAACTGTCATGGTTAAGCAAAGGTATTAAAATCTTTTGGAAACAAGTTATTAGTTGATGATTCTTGAAGCATATGTTAGAACTTGAAGGAATAGAGCCTATGTTGGAGGCAAGTCTCCTCTTGTATTGGGACTTAATTAAAATTTTAGTAAATAAATTTATTTTCCTTTTATGTTTCCAGATAAAATAAATAATAAAATACAATTGTTTTATCAACCGTTGCAATTGTTCAATTCAAATTAAATTGAGCTTGTCGAAAAAATTAAATTAGATTGAGAGAGTAACAAGAAAAAAGAAAAACAAGAAACATATCTGCTAGGGATGAGTAGTGTCTGTTTTTGCCTTCTGCTTGCTCTGCCGCCGGTTCAAAGTCACCTACTGCTTTCGCCGACCACCACCTACGGGTGGATCCAGGAAATGAAATTGGGTGGCACTTTTTTTTTTGAAAGGGGGACGTCAATCTATATTGATCACATGTAGGAAAACAACATGAACACGATCCGTCCTCGCGGACTACATAAAAAGTGAACCATGCGAAACTACCTATAATCTAAGCAATTCCAATGTCGAAAACCACAACCTTGAAGCACTGAAGTAACCAAGTAACCAGAACCTGTCAACGCCTGCCAACTTATTGAACCAAACAGGAATCACCTTACGTAGAAGGGATCTCCTTAGACTCCGACACCGAATCACTGGAATCGGCAGCAACAACAGCATCCTCTACAGCTTCTATCACCACCCCAAACTAATCTGTCATGTCAAAACCCACCTCGAATTTCACCTAGAAACCCAAGGTAAGTCTTGCGGGGTCCACCTTCAAGCAAAATTTACCAAAAAACTCGGCAAACCTCCCTTGAAAATAAACAACCATAACCCAGAAAATTTAAGAACTACCCTTTATAACAAGTTAACCATTCTCCATTTCAACCCATAAATATTCAAATACCACAACATATGTCTCAGCACACCACCGAGAATATTATACAATAACCCCAAGAGTATTCAAAGCTACTAAAACTAACGGAAGCAGGAAAATACCCTAGTAGGTTAAGCATGTAACCAAGTCTCATCCTACTAGTACCGACCCGCACTCTGCAGACTGGACATTTTAAAAACGAAGGGCCCAGGGGAAAACATTCAGAAATGTTAGAGTGAGTGGACAAAAATAAATATAAAAAATATTTATGTTTCCCCAAAATATAATTTTCATAGAAATTATGCTGCATGCGACAGCTCAAAAGCTCTGAACTCATAAACTGGCAAATACATGACTAGCTTCGGCTAGTCTCCAAAACTTAATAAAATACAACCTCTCAGGCTAAACTATACATAAATGTATGTATTTACACTCGTCATACTCCTTGTATGATTTCTTATGAAGAAATATAAGAAAAATAGAAATTCATACAAGACTACTACGCTTGCGTCTAACGCTCACGTCACGCCATAATATAATTTTACCTCATTATGCAGAAAAGACGGGTGCATATATACATGCATATTCCCTATATGAATTATTATTATATTCATATAGGGCTACGACGATTGCGTCTAATGCTCGGGTCACACCATAATGGTATTTTACCTAATTATGGCGGAAAAGCATGTATAGCTAGCTAGCATTTATTTATATACATACTAATCTCATAATCAACCATATATGAATATATAATCACCGAAATTCTCAATTTCGGTTATTCTCCAACAAAAAAAAATAGTCATCAATAAATCTTTTGCATGCACAATATTTAAAATAAAGGTCCACTCACAAATTAGACTTAAGTCTGTTGTCGGTCTGAGGCATCTCCTACTCGAGCCTCCTCACGTCTTGTTCCATATATATAATTAATTTTCCAACTTAAAAATCTAATATTTATTCAAAATAGACAAAATTAACTATGAGCCTTAACCACGCTCGTCCTTACCCAACTTCGCCATTCTTAACTCAATATTATCCAAACTTCACCGAAAAATAACGGCAGTCTTAACGCAACCTTCCACAGTCAAAACAACATTATACCAATGGCCGGATTCTACCCTATTAATCCATCAAACTTACCAAACTTTAAAAATTTCCAAACCTATCTAAAACTCCTCCAAAAATTCCAAAATTCACATCAATAGACTCCCTTTAACAACACACATTTAAAACCACAAAAATCCCCCAAACAGCAGCGGCCGGCTCCGGCGACCTCCAATGCCTACCTAATTTTGACAACGTCTTCCTCTCAACTCCCTCTACCACTTTCCTAACTAGCACAAATACCAATTCCAAGCCTAACTATGTCAATCGAACGAAAACATTACAAAAAACCCTAGAACTTCCACTCACCGGTTGTCCTCACCTGAAGCAAACTGAATCGAGTCCTTCTAGGGCAAGGCAACTGGGTTGAAGACCTTCAAAATCATATAAGACTTGCCCAGATTGGTGGCCGGAGGAGGAAGTTCCAGCGACGGAGAGCTTTGGGCAGTCGGGACTTTCGGGCTTGATTTCTCTCTCATAGCGACGCTAAGGAGCCTCTCACCGGTCCAGAAAGGAAGCTGGGTCGAAGACCGACCGTTTGGGACTGGTGCGGCGGTGAACGGTGGCCGGACGACGGCGGACAGGCGGCTGGAAGTTCTGGCAGGGGAGAGAACTCGGGGAGAAATCGGGACAGAAGAGAGAGAAGTGAGGAGAGAGTGGTGTGGGCTTTTCCCAACCGGTCCAAACTAAATACCCACACTAAAACAAACCCAACACCAAAATTAACACCCCAAAAAAATAATACCCTAATAAAACTTACCTTTTTACCGAGTAAAATTTACCATTTTTACCGTCGTCATAATTTTCTCCTACGAATAATTCTGGGGACCAATTAATCGTCTCCCAAAACCTCTCTGGGGACCAATTAAACTATAAACTCATTGACGAAGACGGTAAAACTCTTATTAACATCATGCTAGTAAATAAGGTAAAAAATTAAGAGTCGGGGCGTGACACGCCATCTCTGAAGAGCCACTAGAACTCTCGCTCATCTCAAGAACACAACGAGCTCCGAAACTCCACTTCTTAGCTTTCCTAGGGCCCCCAGAGTTGGCTCCCGCCTTCCCTAGCTGCACCTCCACAATTTTCTTCTTGTTCTTGGAACCTAAAGGTCTTCCACGTTTCTTCTTCTTCACCTGCGAGATTTGGATCCTGCCATCCTTAAAAGCCAAATACATCTCAGGTACAAAATCGGGTGGGACTTAGACTTTTCAATATAGAAAAGAATTGGACAGTAAGAGAGCAATTTATCCATTATAAAGAAACATACATCTAGACATGGAGAACGTAGTTACGCCTCGAATGCTTATACAAATTAAGATTCATAAAACTTTCTATGTAACTAAAAAAAGATAAATTTTATTAACACATCCTTAAATGCTAGATACACACCTCTTTTTTTATATAAATTATATAAGACTTTGTGGGTACGTAAAAAAAACTTAGATGAAATAAAATATCTTGTTTAAGACGTATTGTATTCCAAACACTTTTTAATTTTTAGCTTGAATCGAGTAACAATATTTTGACACCACATAAGAATCGATTAATTTAGTTTTACACATGATTGAACATTCTAATGCTGAAAGTTCCGTTAAAGATTTTGGTGATGTATTTTCTTGTTTTGTTTTAATTCGGTAAGCTCAAGAAATCTTGAAATCAATTTGACTAAGGGGCTCCTTGAGAAGAAAATTTGTCAAAGAAAACTGATGGGAGAAGATGTTAACAAAGGAAAATCCTTCGAGGAAGATCTTAACAAGGTGAAACCCTTTAGAATAAAAAATAAAAACCTTTAAGGAATATGTTAATGAGATGAAACAGTACGAGGAAAGATAAAACCTTTTGAGAAAAATCTCAGTAATGTGATTTTTTTTTTTTAATAAATTGAGTAGCAGATCTAGAAAAGTATGTGTAGTGAATGTGCTGTGTATTTAGTGAATAAGTTGTGTATGTTCAATGTGGGTATTGTATGAAGTTTGGGTATATGTAACTAGTAAAATGTTAAAACAAGAAAGTTAATAGGCGGTGTATTAAGTATGAGATGTGTATCTAGTAATTGTAGATGTGTTAATAAAATTTCTCCTAAAAAAAACTAAATAGATATGTCACATGCAAATACAAAATATATAGATATGAAACCTAGTTCAACTAATTAATAAAATCTAACTCTATGATCGAGTATGGGAAGCTTCAAATTTGTTTATAAACTTGTAGAGATAAATTATATATATATATGGGATTTTTCTCAGCTACAAACGTCCGCACCAATAATTTTGGTGCGGATTTTCATTTTTGCACCACCTTTCGATCGAATTTCCTGCACCAATAGTTTCTAGATAATATTGTGTAGATCATCTCTGCAAAATTTCAGCCAATTTAGTAATCGTTAAGGCCCTCAAAATTGCGTCTTTCTGTTATAAACATGAACGGTTCATGTTTGACAGAATTTAGTCCGTCCATTTGTTTTTCGAGTTTGAGGGTCTTAACGATTACCAAATTGGCTGAAATTTTGCAGAGATGATCTACACAATATTATCTAGATACTAGACGGTGGAGATAAAGAAATTCGATCGAAAAGTGGTGCAAAAATAAAAATCCGCACCAAAATCATTGGTGCGGACGTTTGTAGCCAAAAAGCCCTGTATATATATGTATTTATATAGCAATTAACCTCACTCCCTTTGAGCTGAATAAGAATCAATAATTCAATATAACATTCTTTTCATAAGCAAATTACTTAATTACAAGTGGTAATTTTTTTTTTCTTCAAAAAATTTGGGTGGGACTTGAGTCCCAGGTTCTAACATGCTAGATCCGCGCCCCAGCTGACCACCTCTTTCCATCTCAATCTGTGCCTACCAAGGTAGGTGAACCACGAATCGTGATTCACGCCAAGCCTGGTCATCTATTATCCAATAATTATAGCACCTGTCAAATAACTGTTGTTACCAAATTGGAACATTGGCTAACACGTGTTGACGCTTTCCTTTTCGGAGCACGATTGCAATGTGTCATCTGGGCAAAGCAAATGAGGTCGTGTTCTCGACCAACAAAGTGACCCCCAAAGCTTTGGATCATTAAGGAGACTTCAGGTTCAAGTAAGTCTTTGTTTTTCTCGTTGTTTAATTAAGAATTGGTTCGAGTGTGGGTCTAGGCGTCTAGCTAGTATTGGGGAATGTGGCCTTACCCGAGATGAACAAAAGCAATATAAACATGCATCGATCTAACACGTTTTCTCCTTTTCTGTGTTACAAACTTGTAGAGAGAATTTGATCAAAAAAAGGAAATAAATAAAAAAATAAAAAATCTTGTAATGAGGTAGAGCTACATGAAATGAATCATGATTATTTGATCAAAATACTATCAAGTAGTTATGGATGATAACGTATCCCTTAAATTTTTTATTTTTATTTTCCAATTGGCCGAGTCTTTTTTTTATTTTTTTCCCTTCTAGTTAGGGAGGTAACTTTATTGACTTAGTGAATAAAACCCGAAGCACTATTGAGAATTTTCGTTCTCTCAAGCTCAATTGCATAATGTGGACGCTGCTTTGGATGCTACACGGGGAGTTTGGTATTCGATAATGAGAGAGGCTTCTGTGGTCAATTTAATGTCAAAGCTCAGCTTTAAGCCTGCAAGTGCTACACCAATCATCAACTACCCTATTATTCGTGGTTATTGTTTTTTGCTAGACAACTGAAGATTGATATGTAGGAATGCTAATTGAAGAAATGAAAAAAATGTTTCAAATTATTCCTTCTATATTTCACGTACGTTTTGTTATCGGAAATAAAATCAGGCAGTGCATGTGTTACTGAGAAATGCGGTTTTGTTACATAAATTTTAACTTTGAGTAAAGTAAGGATTGCTCCCAAATGCATTGCAAACAGATATATCTATTTTGCGATCTATTAAAGTCACCGCTCATTGAGACAAAGAAAAGCATTTTCAGCAGCAAAAACAAGTCCTAATTTCAATAATTTCTTGATTTTTTTTTTCGATTACATGAAAACAACAACAGAAAACCAAAACTACCAAAAGAAACCTCGAACAACGCCCCTTTCCAGTTGATCCAAATAAAACGCTGGGGACAGGGAAATGGGTAGGCAATGAAACCATACTAACGGAGATACATCAGTCAACCCAAGGTTTGCCGATTTATTCGCCTCAAAATTTGTCTCACGAAACATATGTCTGAAATAACAATATGTTGAAATTGGGTTGCCAACCAACGAGCATCTTGCAAGATAAACCTGATACATCGAGGAGAAGTAGCTGGCCAGTGATGCAATCAATCAGCAACTTGGAGTCACCTTCTACAATAATCTGAGAAATGTGTTACAACCAGGTTGTATGAAGGTCATTTTTAAGAGCAAATAGTTAGAAAGAAATATTAACTGTCAAATAGTTAGAAAGAAATATTGTAGCATGAAAATAACATTGAGGAGGATCTGCTAAACGTTGTCCGAAAACAAGTTGATTTCTTGATTGATCTCATCCTTAGGACACTAACAATAAATAAATAAAACAAAAATATGCTTTTTGTCATTGGAAGAAGGGATAATTATTCGAACAAATATCCTATACGTTGGTTCTGAGTCTTATTCAGTTCCCTAACATAGGATAGGATTCACCACCGTACCGATAATTGTTACACCACACACAGTCATCCTCATCCTCGTCCTCGTCCTCGTCCTCATCCACTATATTTCATTTTCTTTCTGAGATCATGCTCATCCATAGTTTAGGTATTAAGATCCATACAACCAGTCAAATCACACAGAAGCATAAGGACTCTTAACAAAAAAGATAAACATCAAAAGATCATCACCACCACCACCGAGCTGAAAAAATAATACGACAAAAGTCTTTCTTTCATTGATTTATGAATGTAAAGCAAAACCAAGGCAGGTTGAGAAAAGGTTTCTAATACTCTGCGAACAAACTAACACCTACAATCCAAAGTGCCGCTTTGTTTCTATCTCTATATACTTCTACGTTTGCTTCCCTTGGTTTCTCTCCTTTACAATAATACTACATAAACCAATAAAGAACAAGAACTACGTGCAAAATACAGTGTATATTCATATGATTTAATATCAGAACCTAGGAACAAGAAATATTCTCATCTGATAGAAGAAAAGAAAATAAAAAATGATGAACGTAGTATTAGCCGGAAGATGAATGATTGTGACCGGACTGTGACCAAGATGGTGCTGGAAAGCCCGATGGACCGCCCGGATTCTGATTCTGCTGCCCGAAAAAACTTAGCTGCTGCTGATGATCAGAGAAAAACAGAGGAAATGAAGCAGAGGAAGTAGAGGAGGGCAATGTGGAAGACGAAGTGGACGATGAGGGTGGTGGCTGTTGCAATAGCGAGGACTGAAGTGAAGCTAATTGGGAATTGTAGTACATCTGCTCCAGAAGATTCGTCGGCTGGGGTTGTTGCTGTGAGTGAACGTCGATGGAGCTCTGAAGCAAATGAGAGTAGTCCATGTAGTCTCTGAGGAAGTCAGGGGAGCCCTGAAAAGATTGAGACTGGTAAAGCGGTTGTTGCTGTTGCAATGGCTGTGGTGGTGGCTGAAATGGCCGTACAGACGGGTTTGGCGCCAAACGAGCTGGTGCAGAATTTGAATTGATGGACTGAGCGTAGCTCTGGAGGGGTTGCTGTGGTGGTATGAGTCTCACATTTTCAGGGAAGTTAAGCTTGGCTCTGTTTCCCCTGAACCTTAAGGCGGCTTCGTCGTAGGCCCTAGCGGCGGCCTCGGCAGTCTCGAATGTGCCGAGCCAGACTCTCGCCGCCTTGTGTGGGTCACGAATCTCGGCGGCCCATTTTCCCCACGGCCGTTGCCGGACTCCCCTGTATCTTCTTCTCCTCTCCCCTGTTTCTTCTGTTGAAACAGTATCAGAAGCTAATGGTGTTACTGTTACTGCGGTGGAAGCGGTTGCCGTGACGGTGCTGGCTGCGGTGGTGACAGATTTTGTGTCATCTTCATTAACTATATCGAATTACAAAGATGGAAGTGTGGGATTACGTAAATAAGAGTGTATATGCATGATTTTTTGGATAACATGATCAGTTTTCCCCCCGAAAAAAAAATAAGAATTTTAAGAAATGAATGAAAATTGTGAAAACAAATTGAAATATCATCTCACCCCCAACAAATCCGATGATAGGAAAATTCTAATCTTGTATACTAAACAACAATTTTCAGAGTACCATGCAAATCATCATATATTAGAGTTGCTTTTATGCAAATCTTAACGCTATTTCTATATGAGGAAACATTCCACTTTGATTCTTGATCGAGAAGAACAAAGAATATCTAGAAGTACTTGCAAATTATGTACATGAAGATCCAATGAATTTTGTTAAGAATTGTTAGAAAGTATAAAATCAATGATTTGAAAGTTCTTGGATGAAAAGAAGAATGAAGAGCAAAGGTGATGAAAATTAAAGAAATGAAGCGTACTGATGAATTTGATAGAAATAAATACTAACTGGTTGTTGTAGTTGTTGCACCGGTTGAGGATTCCGGCAGAGTTCTGAAATCAACATAGGCACCTCTATAAGGCCTAGTACTTTGATCCATCAACAGGGCTTGATGAATCTGTTCTTCTTCTCTGCCTCTTTTCTGACCAACCCAGGAGCCAGAGGAGGAAGATGTATTATTGTTATTATTATTTGAGGTAGAGAAAGCTGACAAAGGTGGAGAGTTAGCATTAGCAGCAGAATAAACTTGACCGAAGCTTGAAGCAACTCCACCGCTTGAACCCGATACGACATGTCTCTGTCCCGATACGACATGCGTCAGTGCTGACACCATCGCCGACATCTCCGCCGCCGGCCGACTATACCCTAAATACATAGACGGCGACACAGTCGACGTCTGATGTGGTTGCGCATGGCCTTCTTCTACTGCCAGTTGATTACTCATCAGTAATTGATCTCTCCTAGCTTCTTCCTCATAGTCCACCTGGACAACGTCGTCGTTTTGTTCTTGAAACGGCGGGCCGTCACCTGATGAGCTCCTCCTCTGGTTCGCCACCTTCAGAAAGCACATGTAAATCCCAGAACCAATTGGAAAAGTAAGGCTGACCCAGATCGAGCTTTGACGATTTTAGAAGACCCTTTTGGAGATCAACGGCTATATATACGACCGATATATTTCCGAATCGGATCAATTCAAACTTGATCAACCGCCATTAAAATAGTGATACCTGTTCAGCTGGGGTAGCTTCAACTCACCATTTATATGCAACCGACTCGATCCACCATGCAACTTTCCGATAATTCAAATTATATATATTTAAACACAATATATATTGGGATTTTCTGCACGAGTTTTGTTTGCTCGAGATCTTGGTATATTTTTGATGTGATCTAAAACCTCAAAAATGGATAACGGGGAATGAATGAGGCCGCTAATGAGGTGGTGGGAAATCTATGTTCACACAAGGAGGAGGGTTTTGATTTTGCATATGTTTGTGGAGCTTCAAAGGGACTACTTCTGTCGGTGTACTTCTTCTTTTTCTTTCTCTAAGGTGATCATGTTTGAATTGAGTTGCGTCTGCAAGACTTTGCCGACATATATGTGTGCACGAGTTCATCTTCGTTTAGCTCAAAGATTATAGCAAAGTGGTAACTATGCTAGATTATTAATGTGGTGGATAAATTAACTAAGATAAATATGATTAGACCATAATTGGCAAGATGGGCTTAGTTGAGGAGGTATGAACGTGTGTGTGGCGTAATACCCCAAGTAACTAAATAGAAGTGGTAACTTGTTTAATTAGACTTGGTAGTTCATGCATGATGGCTACTTATTATTTGTTTATAAAGATTGTGGACAAGAGGTATAGCAAGTCCAATTAAGTAATCAAAAATGAGGATACATGGAGTAATAATTGTATAAACTTCTCCTACCTAATTATAAATTGACAGATTTAGAATGGTTACACGTATTTTGCATTCCAACGGGGATTTTTGTATGTTTAAAAACAATTCAAATTTTCAATTTAATGGTTCTGAAAGATTGCCATGGAACTTTCTAGTCCATAAAGGACATGTTTTTTGGACCATGAAAAGTCATTGTGCGCAAACTGATCTAAAATTCTATGCTCAAATTTGACTCTCATGATATAGGTCATTAGCAGCAGGTTGTAATTGAAGGCTTTCTCTTGTAGCTGTTTGCACTTGTATTACATGTTAAAGTTTCTATAATCAATGTTGTTGAAGCAATTCCGCTCTTCGTCTACCTAGTGGTGTCTTGGCACTGCATCTTACTACTTGTCTTCGAATTTCAGCAAGTCTTAATTTGGTCTCTTCCAATAATTAACGTGATCTTTTTTTCTTTTGAGAATGTTTTATAGATCTAGATCGTCTAATATCATTTAGTCTAGTGATATATTCTCTTCTTTAATAAGTGGGAGGTTGTAAGTTCGACTCATGTAGTTGTAAGATCAAGTGATCAATATCTCTTTGCTACAAAGTCCATGTTTTTACTACAATAATTTGAACAAGTATTTGTAGATTGAAACACAATTTTAATCGGCTAGCTAGCTATCCATATGATTTGTCTTTTGAAGAATAGGGCTATCGTATATGAACATGCAAAATTATATATATTGTAGGTGACGAATTTCAGAAATATGTGGTCACACAATAATTTGCTAAAATAAAATGAAATGAGCCCCAATTATATTAAACACACAAACCATCCATAGTAATGATTAAAATTAGGGAGGGTCTAATACAATGAACTGAGACCAAATTAAGAAGAAACAGCAAAAAAAAAAAACTGATAATGTTGGTCGCTGTTAAATGTAAACCTACTAATTAGGCAGAGCTAACCCATTGTTACAGATCGAGACCAGATTAAAGGAAAGAGCGAGAGAAACGCTTCGGTGAAGCTTGTCGTATTCTCCGCAGAGACTTGATGTGGAAGCAACCTTATTATCCCGAGATTTGATCTGATGGGACTTTGGTCAGCGCTCTCTATTTTTATCACACACGTGGACTAATGCTTACGATTCTCGTTCTCTGTTTGTACGATCTCGGAATACTCTTACGTGGTCTCCCACTCTCCCCTCCTTGTCACATAAAACATCTTTATTTTAAGGATCATCTCAATTTTTATTAATCTTTATTTTTTCTTCATCCAAGAAACACTCTTTTTGTTAGGTTTTTATTTTATTTTTATTTATCAAATAGCAGATTCATTTAATAGAACGGGTTACAAAGCGAGATAGAAGTCTATTCCGGAAAGAAAAACAAACAAACACAAACGGCAGAGATATTGCGCCGAATCAAGCCATAGTTGTAATTTAGGTCCATAAGTGATCGTTACGCTCTTTCGGTGGAACTCCTGAATTCAGAACAAAAATCAGGCCAACGCATACAAACTACAAGAGACACCAAAGCCCAACCAACCAGGCCCAATCGAACACATGATGGGAAGCCCAAAAAGGTCGCCGCTCCACCGCCATCGACCATACCGCCTTCAGGAAAGCCACAATTGTCGATCGATCGAATGACCAACATCGATATGAGCAACAAAGGGCAATGGGTCGAGCATGACCTATGTCGAAAATCTTGAAACAACATTGCCATCATTGTCAGCATTGTTCCCTAAGCAGAAGCTCTCAACCCAAAGTTTTCGTCTTCAGTAAATGTCAATATCACACATTGTGGGAGAGAGGAGGTGGATTTAGAGGCGAGTAAGCGTTTGAAACACTACCTTGCAATGATTCAATTGTCTCTAAATCTGAATGATCTCGGTTTTACTATATCGATTGAAGGTGGTTATGGAGTTGCCAAGACCGGCGAATCTTCAAAGAAGCAAGGCAGACCCATAAGTAGCTGGAATAAGAAGGCAATTTAGGGGAAGGTATCAAACTGCATGGCGTCGAGCTCGGTGTTGTTAGGGAAAGACCTTAGTTCAAAGGTTGGAGGCGAGTGACTTCCTACTTTGCTTAGGAAAGATCCTTTCTAAACCCTAGCAAAGGTAGTTGCTCTCTCATCTCGGTGCTTAGGTACACCAATTAATGGGTCTTAATCATCGATATTTGAGTTATTTGTTATGCATTTTGTCATAGGTTCATTGTTTTCTAGTTTTTAATGTCTATTTTTTTAGATATTAGCTTTGAGCTTGTTTTATCAATTTCGTAGCCTAAGATTGAATAACTGAGCTTCGCTTTGTAATTGGGATGTTCTACTTGTCATATATGTTTGGCCTAGTAAAACAACATAAAGCATACATGATCAAATCCCTAACTAAGATCATGATCCAGGTGTTATGTTATAAGGATATTTACTAGATTTCTGAGGTGAAAATTTTTGAAAATCATCACAAATTAACCTGCTCTTGCAAATTAACCCTAATTAATATTTAGAGAACGGGTCTTTCTTATGAAACCATGACTTTCCAGGTTCACATTCATTCCCACACATTAAAACCTTATTATTTCTCTTAACAACCACACCTAATGTAATTGCACGTGTTTCGGATACAAATTTGCTCTCCACCCTTACTTCCTCACCTTCATGCCCACCTATATAAATGCATGACACATGTCTATTTTTATTAACTCACCTAACCATGGCTAACAATATAAATTATTTATTTAATATAAATTTGAGAGGTTGGGCATTTAGGGTTTAAGGTTTAAGGTTATAAGGTTTGGGGTTTGGGGTTTAGGGTTTTACTTAACTAGGGTTTAGCTAATTATGATAAAAGAATAAGCTCTAAACCCCAAACCCGAAACCCGAACCCTAAACCCTAAACTCGAAACCCCAAACCCTAAACCCTAAACCCCAAACCTTAAAACCCAATACCTAATTTTACAAATTTAAATTAAATAAATAATTTTGGATTTATATTGTTAACCATGGTTAGATGAATTAAAGAAAATAGAACATGTGTCATACATTTAGATAGGTGAAAATGAAGGTGTAAAGCAAATTTGTATCACACATGTTTCATTTGTTTTGTAATTCACTAGTTCATACGTGGTGGCCGAAAGTACTTGTACTAGTCAACAAATTAACCAAACAATTTCCTTTGCATAACATGGAACCCAGAAAAGAAGAGATTAAGGAACTAAAAAGAAGAACACAAAGGAAGAATAAAATCTGGATTGATCGAGTGATTCCTGATTAACAAATTGAATTCATTTAGACCAATTAAAAAGAGTAAAGTCGACAGAATTAGCTGTCTTCCCTTCCGTACGTGGAATACAGACTGAGACGTACTAGCTAGGTGCCAAGTTTAACCATCAAATTTCGATCGTGTGAAGCATGCCAGACATAACGAAATAGAATATAACGCAGAACAAAGATTACTTGAATTTAGAAGGTTGATGTGGACTGAGTAATCCTTCAATTCAAAATCCGATTCATTTTTTATGAGCAATGACGTATTGTTTTAAGATGAGGTCCCCTAATTATAGTTCTTTTTTGTTCTGTGGAGTGTCCACTAATTATATAGTTGATTAGATTTTGCCACAGGAAAGCCAAGAGAAGAGAATTAGCTAAATTAATAACCGTTCACATAGTTATTTTGATACCGAATTAGATTAATTAAATTAACAAAATAAAATTTATAGAAAAGTAACAATTTGTGTAAATCATGATTACAGGAGTCCAAATGATATCAGAATTGGATGAAATTTTGCATGAATAATCTACACACTATGTTTTAGACACTGAACGGTGAAGATGTGAAAATGTGACCTAAAAGTGAACCAAATAAGGAGTTACACACTTTAATTTCAAAACGATTTGAAAATGAGAATAACACATCAAAGACCGTATATGTTAATTTGCACTCGTATTTCTTCTTTCTAGTAGCTCAATTGAAATGGTAATCCGGAATGTGTATCTGGGATTACAGGGTTCATACATTCTCGCTTCTATTCAGTTAGTAATAATTTAGGAGACAAAAATGAAAAAATAAATGCAAAATGTATCATACAAAGCTCGGGATCCCTACTATTCTGAAAGGAACAGTCAAATGCAGAAAACCGGTGCATACAATTCCGGCCAAAACAACATGGGGGCGGGCAGATATGTTGATTGTGGGCCGGGGTTGGTGATGGAAATGAAAGAAGATGGTTAAGTTCAAAGTTGATCAGATCGATCAAAAATCCAAGAAAAGTAGTAATGCAGACAGAACATAATTTATAAATGGACCCAGATATCACATCATGGAGTTTGGATCCCTCCCTATTATATCCCAAAAGTCTCATTTGATTTTAAGTTTCTTTAGACCTATCTATTTTTGTAGTTTGATTACTTACGCTGTCGCATGAGTCTGGCGCCGTTGCTACTCCAAGTTCCGTACACCGTACAACAACTTTCTTCTTTTTTAGTTTATCATTAATAATGACGGTCATTTTGAGTTTCATCGTCGAACAAATAAAATGCTAGTTATTTTGTATTCAAATTTTAACTAAACTAGCTAAAACGTCATTTTAGGAATCCTTTTACATCAATATTTTTGTTTCAACTCAAGTTTGATTTATATTATTAATTAAATTTAAAAAAATATATTGATATAAAATGACTTTTTACCCAAAATGACTTTCTAGATATGTTGGCTAAAATTTGACTACAGAATGATTAGTATTGCTAAACATGTTCTTACTAGCCTGCTTGAGCTAGTAAAATTGATAAAAAAACAAAAAACAAAAAAAATAAACTCACTTTCTAAAATAGTTAAAGAACGAATATAGAAAGTTTGTTAAAAATGCTCAACTAGTATACAATGTCGAAATGGCTATTATGTACCATGTGAGTACTCAATTGGTGAAATAAGCCATTAAGGTGCGGTGAAATGAGTTCCTAGTGGTAAAAATAATTAATTAGTCGGTCTTTTTGTTCCTGCTAAGGTTTTCCCTAACGACAAACCTGACCGAGAGTTTTGTTGAGATGGTGACAAGCCGACGACATCTTCAAATATATCGTTGCATGAAGGAGCACAGACAATGAGCCTGATCAAGGGCAACAACGCTATTCATGATCCGTACATTTACTTGTGTGGACGTTTTCTATCCCTAAAGAAACAGGTTATGATTTTCGATGCTCACAACGGCATCCTATGGGATTTTAGGGCTTAAGGACAAGATTTTGACATGAGAGGATCGAGGAGGTTCGGGTTTCATCTTTTAATTCAAACATAAGGAGGAGAATAACTGGGTCCTTGGCGGCAAGCCGTGGTATTACAATAGCCCGATACTAGGGTTGGCGAAGTGTGACGGGCTCGACACTCTCATCAGTGGCGAAACTAGGATTTGAGAAATCGGGGGGCCAAACACATTAACAACTAAGTTTGGGGGTGCCACACCTAAAAATTTTCATTGTTTCCAACAAAGTTGATTAAAATTGGTAATAGTTTCAAATGTGTCAACATAGGAGCGGGGAGTGCCATGGCACCCTTTGGTCTCTTCTTAGTTCCGCCAGTGACTCTCGTAGCAGTGTCCCTTACCACTTGTAGGTTCAGATATCACTGACGAGGTTGAGGATGATTATGCAGAGAGCGAATGTGTGGTAACCCTTCTTGGGAATGATCTAGGGGTATTTGATTGGTTTTATCCGATGGTGGTGCATCACAAACAAGTTTCTAAAAGACGCCGCCTTCCCCCGCCTAGGCGGCGACTAGGCTATAGGCGGAGCTAAGCCTCCCGGATTTTCTCCAAAGCGTTTCAGTTAGGCGGTCAGCCGCCCAAGGACCACCTAGGCGGTCAAGGCGCCGTCAAGGCGAAGCAAGCGCGTCCAAGGCGGTCTTGGACTAGGCGCGACTAGGTGAAGCTGGCGCTTCCGGAAAAAAAAAACCCCAATAAACTAAAACGCGTGCATGCCCTTTTGATTCCTGAAGATGCCTCTGAGTTGTCCACCATCGGAGCCACGATTGACCGGGAGAAACAGAGGACGTCGTCGTCGTCAAGGTCTTCGGGTATCCGGCAGTTGAGCAGTGAGGCCATTTGAGATTTGGGTTCGAGGGCGAGAGGTTTTGCGAGAGGATTGGAAAGTTCGAATTCCATGAGAGGACGATTCTGGAATTGGTCCTCTGTGTGTTACAGAAGTAAACAGAGGAGATGATTTACTAGATCTGGATTTGTTTGATCCCTTTTTCTTTTCTGAACAACGTCTGGGAATGAATGAGGCAAGAATGAGAGACATGATTATTGTTGCAACTTGCAACACACGTGGACAAGAACCGATTATTGATTAATTAAACCAATTAAGCCCCATTTTCATAATCTAGACCTTTAATTTTAATACTAATACTTATCTAATAAAATAAAAATATTATTAATTAAACTATTTTTTTTTGTGCATCACTATTAATTGAGCTAAAATTTTAAATTTATTCATATTTTACTAGGTTTAAATCTTTTATTTATTAATTAAATATAAAAAAAGTAAATCGCCTAATCCCCGACTAGTCCCCGCCTAGGCTGTCTAGGTGCTAGGCTAAAAGTCGCCACCCGCCTAGTGCCTAGCGCCTTTTAGACCATTGAGCACAGATAAAATTTAGATAATTCGTGTGATTCATGACATATGTTGACAACTTTGGGCCTGTTGTCTGTAAAATTTCACGTCGGAGATCTCGGTGATTCTAGAACTCCAGTATGACAAATGCCATGGAATGTGTCTAGAGTGTGGATTTTTTGGCCATGGAGGTGGAGATTGTGTCAAGGGTTCGGTATTGCAGTCAATTTAGGACTTATGAAGGTATGGGTTCGATGCAACGGCTATGGCGCCTCCCTGAGGTCCGAGTTCGATGCAAATGGCCACAACGTCGATTGGAGTACTATTGGCGACAATTTCAAGGCCAATGCCAGAGGTTCACTTTGAGGTGGGGGTCGGAGTTGGAGGCTCGTCCGAAGTCAGCATCGGTGTTGGAAGCTTAGCTAGAGGTTTTGTGTGCGGCGTCCACATAGCGTTTGGGACATTTAGCTTTTCGGCGGAAAATCCTAATATGTTAGGTTTGAATGTGGAGGCTTTTTTTATATATTTCTAATGCGGTTGGGCCTATCTTTTAGGTTTGACCACATCTAATGCATTTGAGCCCAAATTGACTGAGTCAACTGTTATTAGACCCCAAATCTCTGATGGACTCATCTAGGGTTTTGGATGTGCGCAAGCTTTGTGAGATTATCGGGAAGTGACTTTGCATAGATGTTGGGATATATGTCGGCGATGTCGTTTGAGGACAGTATAGTGGAGGCTCTTGTGATTGCAGTTCGAAAGAAAAAGGGTTGTCCTTGTGGACATCGAAACTAATCCAAGCATTCCCTTCCCATGGAGGTTTGGGATACAGCTCTCCTGCGGTAGGGGATCGCTTTTAGTGGTATGTGACAATCTGTGTTGAATCATTCTCGTGTACATCAGTTGAGGTCATAGTTGTCAAAATATCTAGTACATGAATTTCATTTTTTCAAATGTAATAGGGTTGGGGAAGGTTATTTTTTCGCACATTCACTTTCCTAATATCTCTTTTAGGATTTCGATCATTTTGTTAGTTCATCAATAATTTTGACTACATTTGGCAGTTGATTGATTGGATTAGGTTGCCAGTTAAAATACATGTTAAAATACCACCAGACCACGTGCTAAGACAATTCACCCTCATGTTGACAACCAGACAACATTGAAAATAAATCTGATAATCCCAAGGAATAACGACACATAATTAGTAGCACACCGACTAGAACAAAACACCCAAACTCTCGCCCGAAAGATGAGAGACTTATCAAACCTAACCATGCAAACACCAAAAAAACTATAAACCTATCCTAAAAAAAATTGAAAACTAAAAAATAAATCAAGTTTCAATTCAAGCCCAGTAGGAGCCCAACCCAAAAACCGTTGCCACCACCAACAGCCAAATTTCCACGCGACGTGTAGGAGCAATCGCGCTACCTCTAGCTTAATACTTCCACATGTGGCACCTAGCAATCGAATGAACACAATCCGAAAAGAGTAGCGCCACCACAACGTCTCTTTTTCCCGTCCACCACAAGCCTCTCGCTACTGCACCATGTTGTTGGTGCATCAAACTAGCCAGGATAGTTGCCGCAACGCCCCACTCTACACTCGACACCATCCACCGACCACCACCCGCCTTAAACCAAACAAGAACCCATCCAGCCACACCCATCATACACTGACAAGGCTGGAAGCCAACGTCAGATGCAAGGGCGTTGCCAGACAAGGGACAAAAACATTTTTTTTTTTCAAACCCTAATGCCTCATATTTTGCGGAGCTCTATGTTGTTATTTGGTGGCTTCTGGAAGCCATTAAATGTATGTCTGATTTGAGAAGCAATAAAAAAGTTAGAACGAGTGTACATCATAATTTATTCCTCATATATTTTTTTTCTGGTAAGGCTTGATTTAGTTTTTGTCTTACTCCATATCACATAATACAACTTCGTGAGTCGAGCTCACAACCCTATACTCCATTATGACAGGCCCTCATGATTATAAATTTCTAGCTAGCCCTGATTTGGATCAATGATCACGATATCCATTTTGATGTGAGGAGTCATCTAAAAGCTAGTACTGTCGTTGTTTGAAAAAGCAATATATGTGATTTGCAGAACAAAAGAATCTTTAAATCTTGATGGTACGAGAAGGTCTATGTGAATTTCATCAAGGATGACAACTGTAGTAGAAGAGCAATTGAAGCACGTTTAAACATCTGCATATTTCCAAATCATGTATTGCACGTTTAATCATTAATTTTGCCTCAATATATCGTGCGGATTGCACCTCCACCTAAAATCCAATTCACAACTCCCATGCCAGGCTCCATCAATCTATATTTACATTTTGAACTTCACTGTGTTAATCTCCCATTTCCAAAACAAGTATGGTTGGCTTGCTGATCCATGCCAATTAATGATGCCATATATATGCATCTATGAAGCAAGCTCCCCTTTGCTTTGAGGTCTAATTATTACTAAACCCTAAACTCAAAACTAGTATAATCTACGAAGATTATCATGCAGCAAATTAAACCAACCTAGAATTTGATATGGGGTCATGGCCGGTTTTCACAAAAGCACGACCACCTTTTAATGCAGCTACTGTATTCAAGTCAAAAGATAAGTGATGCTTTAGGAAACATCCAGAAAAGAAAAGGTGATATTGATGAGGACTTTTCAGATATCGTTTTGTATTTTCAAAGTGGCCGGCGATCGAGAGTATTCGTTAGTTGGAGTTTCACAAATGACAGCAGATTTGTCCTTATCAGGAGCTACAGAGGACAGATTCATATACGTACTGCAGATTTGTCTTAGGATCTGAATGGCCCCAACTCTGAGTAAATAGATTTGCGCGTGCCTTTGACATGCACTTGTTTTAGCATTACAGAGAACAAAAAACGAATAGAAAATCAGTCCATCAACATCAAACTACATTCTCTGAATTTACATTCATCAGATGAAAAGTTTCGGCTAGATCTTACACCAGTGACATCTCACAATCTAATCATTATTTGAAAACTACAGCTTCAGCCTTCAGCAAAAGAGAGGAATAATTCTACTGGAAAGGAGATCTTGTGATGACGACCTGAAGGATCAAAGTGAACATAAGGAAATGATACGCCTAATATTTTAGGGATTGAGACTGGCAGAAAAGATTATTCTTCTTGTAGAACTTGGTGACCAGTCCACTGATCGCCTGCAGGATAAGTACGTAGGCAAACCAAAGAAACTTCAAACCCTAAAGATTCTGAGATACAAGTCACTCTCCAGAGCAGTTTAATAACCTTACCGTTTCGATCTAATACAAAACAAAATGGTGATCGGGCTTTTGAAAATTTTTCATGAACCAGTTCATCAAATGTTGAACTTACTAAGTGGACAATTCAAAAGGAGTGAAGGATGCTCTCTTCTGGTGTTACAGTTCAGTTATACAAGTTTAGAAGAAAAATGAAAAGGATACCAGATTACAAGTTGACATGAGCCCACAACTTGCTGGGACACCAACTTGGTATTATGGGCTAGAATTGTAATCATGGGCTATATTGGGCTGGAACACAGACTGAAGAATATTGAAGAACTACATGCAGCTGTCAAGTGTGAAAGTTTGGTTATTGTGTGTGATAGATTTGCTAGAGTTCAACGGGCGTGAATTTCTGACGAGTGAATCTAGTTACATGCAGCGGAAGATTATGTAATAACCATTATGTCTTGAGATGAATATACTATTGGTCGATAAGAGAAAAAACTAAAATAACGAAAATGGTTGTGATTAAAAAAGACAATAAGATAACAACATAATACGGTAAAGTTGATCAACTTGTTTTGAAAATTTAGAGTTGGAGTCTCAACTCCACCAACTTGTGGCCATAAGATTTGAGGGAAATCCAGGTTCGTGCGTATGCGGCGGGAGATTAATCCGATTGGATACACATGTAGAATTGGGTCCCAAATACTAACTGGATTATCTCATATTTCGGTGACGTGTTACTAATTTACAAACCCAGGAAGTGCCTTGCTATAAACCTCGCAATAAAAACAACAAAAAAATAATTTGCACACACGAACAGAATAAAAAAATGGCAAGATGTCAAGTTGACTACTACATGCTCTAAATTTGGTAGAGAGAGAAACAGGGTTAAGCAATTTCAGGGAGCTTTACCTCCGTTTCTCTTTCTCTCTCGCCGTCGATCCAACCCAAATGGCGGAATCCAAAGAGTCCACGTCGTCGAGTCCCCTCACTCAACCCGATCCTGAAGATTTCCCCAAGTCTCCGCCGGGCTCCCCCAACTCCTCCACTCGCAAGGTGTCTCTCTTCCCGATTTGGAAATTTATATCAGGGGATTAGATTTTGATGCATTTATTATGAAATTGAACTTCCTTAAACTATCCTATGTTCGCGTTTTGTATTGTGATTCCTATATTTTACTTCACTGTTGAGTGTTTAACTAATCGGCCTTCGGAGTTAGATGAATTAGGGCTTCTGTGTGAATGATATACTGTATGAGGTATTCATGATGTCAATGTCTTAAGGAGGGTAGAGGAGTACAGAAAATGTGTGTCTTGAATAGAAACATAGGAAACAAAGACAATCAAGATTAAGGTGTCTCTGAGGGTTTGGAAAGAGAAGACCAGGGCACCAGGCTATGAATATGATCCTACCCCAAATTAACTCCACCCAATTTACACTTGATTCATCAGGCTTGCTATGCAGTGCTCCAAAGTTGGGTCTCAAAGAAGTTCATGACTGGATGGTAATGTGCACAGTATGGATATATTTGTTTTGTTTTTATTTTTAATTATTTTTTTTCATTTTCTTTTGTTAAATACATATAGTTTTTTTAGTAAAAGTATGTTTGAATGACAAATTGCAGTATGGTTCTCTTTCCTGTTGCTGTGACATTCTTCATAACTTGGTGGTTTATACAGTTCGTGGATGGTTTCTTCAGTCCATTATATGCCAGGCTTGGTATTAATATATTTGGTAAGACTCCAAAGCACCAAAGTTGAAGTTTACTTTCGGATTGGGACATTTAATACTTAAGGAAGCTGAAATTGATGTGAATTGTATTGGAATCTCTTCAAATTATATTGCTGACATATTTGGTCATAGTAGAATTACTACAAATGGTAATAATGGTAAGTATGATGGTACTACCAATTACAAAAACTTAGTACAGTAATGCTACGGAGATGTGGGTACTTGAGTTTGTTGCTTCTTAATAGCATGTGTCTACATGTCTTGAATAATTTTCTGGGGAAGTCTAGAAATTAAAGGAAATCCAGTATGAACCAAAACACCTCCTGTTGCAACTTGCAACATGGTTTGGGTGATTTTAACTGTTCTACTAGTGGTGAGCTTGAGGTTACTTTGGTTTATATGCTTTTATGTACGAAGTTTCCTAGTACTTTATTTCATCCCCTCCAAATAGGTAAAAGTTGGAGAGAACCTCATTTTAATTCAGGTGATGTTAGTCTATCTTTAATTTTGCATGCACAGGGGGTCCTTTGCTTAAGTTTGGAAGCTTTCACTTTGTACAGTTAAAATGACCAGATGATCTTGTTGAAACAAAAGCAGTCCAGCCTCCCACCGCCAAAAAAAAAAATCGAAGAAAATACAACTTTTCTTTAGATAATTCTTAGCGTGCTTCAGCTATGGTGTAATAAGAAGTCTGTCTCTTAGGAAAGTTGTCCCCTCTGTTGTACGCTTGTATTTATTAGTTGAGTTTCTTATCACTTAGCAGCCAGAAAAACAAGAATACTCCTCAGGCTGCCTCTTCAACAGAATCATTCAGAGTTCTTGACAGGGATTCTTTCAGTTTTTATTGGTTTTTTGAAGAGCTTTATCAATACTTGAAGAAAACAGTCATTGTTGACTAAAAGATAGGATTTTCCAGTTATGCCCCTTTCAAGTTGTTTAAGTTTGTAAATAGAAAATCTATTAGTGCTGTAAAGAGAGAATATTACTTTTCGAATTACATTTTACTCTCCCAGACCCATTTCTATACAACCACTCAAACCTAACTGCTTCATGTATGCTGTATACATTTATTGTAGGCAGACTCGTATCGAAAGAGTTTATGTGGAAATGTGTAGAATTTGATTATCATATTACTGATGAAGAAAATGCTTCATTTATGTTCTCAAGGATGTGTTCATAAACTGTTGACATATCTGGTGATTTTTTCTTTTCTTTTTCTCTTACGTACATATGTTGGATGATGCAGTTCACCCTTGCCTTTTGTCTCCTGTTAAAAGCTGTCTTAAGTTTTATTATCCTGGTGTCTTTTCATGGTCGGATGTGATCCATCATATGATTAATTGCTCCAAATTATTTTTTTATTGTGTGTACTAATTTCTTGAATGGGTTCTCTTGTTGCAGGCCTCGGGTTTATGACATCCCTAATTTTTATGTTCTTAGTCGGAGTATTTGCTTCGTCATGGATGGGTGCAACTGTTTTCTCGGTGGGAGAATGGTTCATCAAACGAATGCCCTTTATGAAGCACATATACTCAGCCTCCAAACAAATTAGTGCTGCAATTTCTCCAGGTAATTGGTGTTATTTCAGTCTTTGGGTCCACTATTGCCTACTTGGACAATACTTTACATAGTTGCATTGCTATGTTTGTAAATATTTGGGTAGGCCTGAGTTGATGGTATAACAAATTTATCAGGCTAAGCCTAACTTCAGTCTTGTTGACGTAACCAGCCAGTTCAGATATTGGTTAATTTATTTGGTTTATGGGCTTACCAACCCTTTTGAATTGACTCTTTTGTATGTTTTTTTTTTTTTGTACGCATAGCCCCCCTAGGAAGTAATACTCTATGGCTTGGAGAATCTCTTCCTTGATTTTACTTATTGTTTCATATACTCAATATCTGCTTGCACATACATTATGCTGTTTGCCCTTGAATTTGAATGCTTAGGTGTGATAAAGTTCTGTGTTGCTCGATTGACACAAAGAAGAGATATAGGGCACCTTGTTGCAATTTACAACTAACCCCTAATGTATGGAATTGTAAAGGAAACAGTTAGATGATGTCTTAAATTAATGAATAAATAAATGAAAATAATAAGAAAAGAAAGTTTAGTGAAGAATCATACATACAATGACCTGTCTAGTTCCAAAAGAATAGTTTACTTACATATTTAATCCTTCTCAGGTTGCATATTTCCCAATTTGAGATAAACTCTGATGTGCGAGTATATTTAAGGTTTATCAACTCTCGGTAGATATTATGTTTATCTGACATCAAATTCATTGAGTTATTGTTCTCTTGTTTCCAATTCGATAAAGTCAAAAAACAATTCTTTTCTTTCCCACAGACCAAAATACCACTGCTTTTAAAGAGGTTGCAATCATCCGTCATCCTAGGATTGGTGAATACGCGATCGGTTTTATCACATCATCTGTAATCCTTCAGGTACATTTGGAGTATTCAGTTAATCGCAGATTTATTATACATGATATTATATTATTTTAGAACTTGTCAGAGTAACCCCAAGTAGTTCAGTATATTCTAGTTTATATTTTTCAGCAGCTTTTCTACTGTTCTGGGTTATTTTACACTTACTATCTAAGCAGGTGATGGTTGGCTGATTTCCTCTATATGCAGCTTCACTGATTTTCACTGAATCCAGAAAAATAAGAGAGATTTAGAAGTTTATAGAAATATGCATTTTAATATTTTTAATAACTACAGCATTGTGCATGGGTTTTGTTTTTATTCTTTTATGATGCAATGTGAACTTTAGAAGAAAAAAAGAGAGAATTAGCTGTTTACAGTATTACACAGATATATTAATGCTCTGCTGTCCAATGTCAATTGTTTATATTTTGTATTGGATACTTTTACATAACGACATTCTGTTGTGCTACTTTTGTATCTTATTATTGGTGGTTGGCTGCAGCATGATGATGGAGATGAGGAGTTGTGCAGTGTTTATGTCCCAACGAACCATCTATACATTGGAGATATCTTTTTGGTCAATTCCAGAGAGATCATACGACCAAATTTGTCAATTCGAGAAGGCATAGGTTTGTTTTCTGTTTCAGTCTCAGAATACATAGGTTACATATCTGTGGTTTAATCTTGCCCTGAAGTTCTGCATGCAATGGTTTTTCCTCTTAAGTTTTCTAAAGTTGATTCAGTAAAGGTTCCTAATATGATAGCCTTATATATTTAGGACAACACTCAATAGTTGCAAAGTGCAAAATTTGCACATGGCTTGAATAAGAAAATTGGCTTGCATTTACACTGTTTAAAACCATATCAATAAATGGAAAGAAAGATTTTATTAATGGAATCTAACAGGTTTGATATATTTGAACTGGTGGGGGTGCCCCATCAAAAACAAAATCTTCATCATTCATAGAGATTATTACCCGTCAAATGAGTTGTTGCAAATTAAAGACATTTTGTAAGTTCTAACAGGTCTCGAGGAAAGATGGTTTATGCCATGGTCTGACATTGATGGACCAGAATTCATATGAAGTTTGGTCCAGAATCCGTATATGGTTGAATTTTAGTTGCTTGGTAGAATGTTATAAAGTATTGCTAGTATGTCTAATGCAAGCCTTAAGTATCCTATTCTGGTTTTCATAAAGAGCAGACTCATTTTTGGAGTTTCCTTAATGATTTTCTCAAGCTGTGTTCTCCGTCAGTGAAAATGTGTTGAGGATTTAGATGCTAACATAGAGCTAAAAGTTTACACAAGCTTTAACTATGTTAGGAAAGAAAAACTAAATTGCATTGTTGGAAGTCATATTATTTGCATTTAATGATTTTCTCAAGCTGTGTTCTCCGTCAGTGAAAATGTGTTGAGGATTTAGATGCTAACATAGAGCTAAAAGTTTACATAAGCTTTAACTATGTTAGGAAATAAAAACTAAATTGCATTGTTGGAAGTCATATTATTTGCATTTAATTGATTGAAGAATTTTGCTTAGAGTTTTGTAAATTTTTTTTGGAAGAATAGAGTTTTGTAAAATGAAATGCACTTCGTATGATAGCATTACTGGGAGGATATTGTTGTTCTGAAGTTTGATAATTATCCTCTTTAAGCGGTTGATCTAATTTGTATTTACTAAATCCGAAACTTCTTCTGGTTAAGTAAAAGAAAATTATCTGACTTGGAAGATTGTTCACAGTCAACCATGGATCATGGATGTTTGCGTATCAATTTCCCGAGTTCTGCAGAGTCCTTATATATCTTTTTGTTGAGTAGAATTTGTGGGAAGTGTGTTACTGCACCATTGTTTGACTATTGTTTCTGCTCTTACTGCAGAGATCATAATATCAGTTGGTATGACAATGCCACAGGTGATTTCTCCAATTGAAAGGGTTCCTCTTAAGAGGATGGTATCTCTATAAAACTGATAACAGGTGAACACCATACGATGTTTGGATGCGTCTTATCATACCGACCACAGGTGCTGTATGTGAAGATTAGCGCTTTCTTATAGAATACAAGTAGAGATGACTCAGATGAGAAAATCTTAAATTTTGCTCTTAAAAATGTCAGCTGGGGTTTCGAGTAGAAGTTGGTTTCTTTCATCAAATTTATCTTGTAGGTCACAACAAATTATTGGGTCTTTTTTTTTTGTCTTTTTCTTCTCAAGTCACTGTTGATTTCTAGGTATTCTCTATTGACGCTAGACTAGATATGTATGGTGTGCCCTTTTGTATCAAAAAAAAGGGGAAATGTGTATATATTTACTGAAGGTTGTATCACAGTCATACTTTAGGGAAATGTACTGTACATTAGGCTTAACATATAAAACCCAATACGCATACGCTCTTAATATTTGTTGAAATGGAAACAGATTTTACTCAAGAAATATAGTTCTTTCCTTTTAGAACGTTACGGAAACAATTTTCATCGACATTTAACTCAAAGCTATGGCTAGCAAGTCTCTGCTATTAGCCTGCCTAGACACAAACTGAAGGAATTTCTCGGGACCCCAAAGCTTGAACAGCCATTAGGCTAGAGCAACTTCCAACTATCGAATATCTTCGACTCCATTCTTTAGTGCCAAGATCTCTGCATGAAGTAAACTCACATGTCTCATTCTATGAGAACAAAGCTGCCACAAAATTTCCATGTGAGTTGCTAAGCACACCCCCTGAACCTCCATAAGACATTAGGCATAAAGGAGCCATCGAAATTCAGCTTTACAGTATCACCTTCCAGAACTGTCCGTTTCTTACTCGTGTTAGTGTTAGTACCACCGGAGCTGGAAGGTTTAGAAGAAGACTGAAACTTTGAAAGGAGGTTGAGACTGATTCTTCGACCACTAGTTGTTTTGATTTCTCTACAAACTCCAAGTAGAATGAGTAGTCAAAAATACTCTGATAAAGAGACAACCTTCTCCAATAGCCACTCTCTTTCGAGCAATGTGACAATCATAGGAAATACGCTCGGCAGTTTCCGGCGCAGCTGAGCAAACACAAAACAGCTCACCTTTATTAACAATGTAACCCGAGTTGGAAGAAGATTATGTACTGCGCTCCAACCAAAAATTGCTACCTTGTTAGGCGCTTTAGCTCTCCAAAGAGCTTTCCAAACCGGAGCATAAAGATCACCATTGGATGAAGATACAAATATAATGCTTACAACCACATCTCTTGCAACTATTTTGGCAGACTAAGTTGGTTCTGTCAATGCAATTTGTGAAATATCACATTATACATCTCGCACTAAGGCAATTCCCCCATATTTCAGTGTCCTTGAAGTAAACCCCAATAAGGCTACAACTCCAACTTTGTGGTTGTGATTTGTGAATCACAACTGCATATCCTGGCTGAACTATGTTATCAGCTACTTTGTTATTCATTCTCTATGCCATACAAGAAACAGGCTGAAAGACATGAAACTCGTCAAGTAAATCTCCTTCTTCACTTGAATATACTAATCAGTTGTTTATGCATTGCCCTCTGGCCCAACACATATGGTGTTGTTTGTTTCAGAACATCATCCTCTTAATTCATTTCGTATTTTTGTTCATTGCAAGATTATTTAACTACTTCTCATACTGGATACTATCTTGACCCAAGATCTTATTCTTAGCAACACAATATTGGGACCTGAGAGGTTTTTACCACAAACTTTTTCAAGGATTATGACCAACAACAGTTGACCAGCTGGATCAAACTATGAGATCATGACTTCAGTACTGTATATAGAATGAGTTAACCATACTGTCTATACATTCCTGCATTGACTATACATTAACATGACTTCAAGGAACATAACCAAGGTTATTATAGCCACATTTAGTACTGCACTACAGTGACAAGTTTTTTGTTTTCCTTTTTTTCTACTACACCATTTTATTACCTTTTACCACCTACCAAGTTAGGTCCTCTTTGCGCTGTTGGAGGCAGCTTCTCAGATGGACCGGATGGCAATTTTTGTCCAGTCTCTCGTTCAATCCTTCTCTTCAGCTCTCTGAGTATTTTAATTTGCCCCAGCTTCTCTGGAGACAATTTGTCCCAGTAAATCCCTACATTGTTGTCGAATTTAGGGTCTGTACTCAATTAACTCTTGAAAGGGGTTTCATTTTTTTTTTGCAAGAAAAAAGAAAAAGAAAAAACCAAAACCAGATTGCAGAAGTTAACCAACCTTGAGGCTTTGGAATTGATGTGTTGGTAAAAATGACCTGGGTTGGAGTGCATATGATGTCAACTGGTACATCATGGACTAACAGCTTCTCAATTGGAATGTCATCTACTAATTGACTGTCATGCACTGCAAAAAGGTTTTAGTCACCTTTGATGTAAACTTCCTAGCAAAGTTGGACAAATTTATTTAGATAGTTCAGACTTCAGACAGAAAACGAAATATCCTAAAGCAGTGATCTGAAGTAGTAGATGGGATTGGGGTAGGAAGCTTATAGCTTTAGTGCTCAATAGCATTTACCCCTACATAAAGACCCAAGTTCAACTTCCCTCTCCTCCAATAATTGCTTGAATGAACAAAAAAACACAATCTGTGAAGACGTGGAAAACCAAAATGAAAGTTTTCCCCTTTTCTTTTAAAGGAATCATAAGACATTTAAAAGACAAGTGGGACAACTAAGAATTGGAGTTAATATGTATGTTGGAGATGCAGACCTAGCTGGAAAATCATCACTTATGCTGCAAGTTCATCTTTACTAATCAGAGTAAATGAAGTTGTTCAATTACCAGAATAATAAGGTACATCATGTGCACAGTTCGACCATAACAAACTGCAAAACTAGAGTTGTAGGTGTGTGCTGCATGGAAAGACATATATATTAACTTGCGTTTGCATTACAAGCAAATGCATAGTAGCATATGAATTAGTTAATGACGATGACGATCTTCAAGGTATTCCTAATGCAGATATTAAACAACATCGCTATAGACAGTAAGCACAGTAAGCACTAAACACATATAATGCAGCATCTCATTGTAACTCCTCTATTTCTCCTCTCTCAAACCCAAATTTCCTGTCTTATTTCTCTATCCATGTTGGTAGAGAAAGTAGAGAATAAGGAAAACATTTAAAACAAGAACAGTTATACTCAAATGCAAACCTTTCACGACCCTTGCTCCAAGAAAGAAATAGGAATCTCAATTTCATATTCATGACACCATGTAGAACATGGATGAGCTTTAAGAAAGAAATTAAACCACACTTACCAGTGGTGACAACCGGTGTTGAATAGTCAATAGCTCCCATGTATCGCAGCATCCCATATTCAAGCTCTGCAAATCCCTGCACCCGGATCATTTACACTGAACAAATTAAGTTTTACCAAAATCATCATATTGTCTATGGTCTACTACAATATGTATTCATTTCCCGATTTTTCCCTAACAGAATCTCAAATTGGCTAATCTTAAACCTTATACATGAAGATGACCACTGTCCATACCCCATAGAAACAGAAAATGGCCTTTACATCCAAACCTTATCTCAATAACGATTCAAAGATTAATCCTCAAGCATTTTATAATTTTTTTTTTGAAAGGTGTATTTTATTTTACTAATCCTCATCCATTTCAGAACAACAACAAAAACTAAGACAATCCGAAAATAAATAAATCTCCCTGTAGTTATGATCTTGGAACGTGAAGTAGCTAAAGATGCATACATAATTTGCAAGAAATATACAAAGGGATTTCAAGTAGTAAAGGCCTTTGCTGCCACTGCCAACACATCACCCTATTACTATGTCTACCCGAGAAGGACTGAAAACAAAACCAACTATTTACTGCAATGCTAAAGCCTTTTATGTGTTTCTGCATTATGATTACCTCACCCTTGCCAAGTCGAGCACCTGTCCTGGGATCAACAGCAACGGAGCCGATGACAATAAGATCAACCTTGATCTTCTCATCTAATCCAATAGGCCGCACGTATTTTGCCACCCCAACAGATGTGCACGCCTCCTTCATAGTACTAGCTGTCAACATCTGAGACTCAAGCACAGAGAAAAACCCGGTCCGTAAACGGGGTTGAGGAGTTAACAACTTCTTCCCATCTGCAAATTCAAAAGCCTTAACATTAAAAATTTACAGGACAGTATCCATTACTCATACTGATCGATTCCTTGCATACATCTAAACAAGTAACAACTAACAAGTTTTCAACAAAATGCAACTCGAAATTCACCAAGGTTAACATGGTAACATATCTCACAGGTTTGCTATAAATTCTATCATAATGTAGTATGTAAAACAATGTTGGATACGTGCGGAGCAACTGATAGCTTACGTAAGAAAACCTTAAAACTGACCAGACAGTGTGAGAAACCTGACTTGTTTCTGAGGAGAATCCGGGTTAACTTTCACACAATTCCCGACACGGAAAGCTTCCAACCTCCCCAACTAAACATAAAAGACATTGCATATAAATTTTGGGGCCAAAGACAAGAATTTAAAGACAAAACTGAAAGTGGGTGTTTGTTACTTTATCGGCGGCGGCGGCGGCGCCCACGAAGTTGGGGATGCGGTGGTGGACAGGCCTTGGGTTCTGGGCTATGTTGTGGGCCTCCATCATGTCCCAGATTCTCTTCCGGATCACCCATTTCCAAGCTTTCGGGTCTTCGGTGACGTTGGAGGCCTCCTCGGCCATGGTTTGGCGAGCCTTGGCGTCGAGGGTGAGGCGCTCGGCCTCGTAAGCGGCGTCGTCGAAGGGGACGGCGTCGATTCGGGTTGTCTTGAGCATGAACAAGAGTTTGCGGGAATTTGTGGCGGGAAGATAATGGCGGGTTTTGGTGATGGGTGGAGAGAGTCTGAGTGGGAATGTGAGGGGGTGGGAATTCCGGAGGAGACGAGTTGTATCCATTGACATGGGAGAGTGTTTCTCTGCTTCAGCCTTATACTCTGGGATCAGAACAAGTATCAACTAGCTGGCTTCTTTCAAAAATTATCGTATAAAAATTGTCATTCATACCAATTCTACGTAGGAACCACATATATATCATCTAATTTTAGTCATTCATACAGATATGTCATGTCGTATACTGAAGATTTGTTTGTTATGTGAGTAATGATTGGATTTTGGACGGGGCGGCGGCACACGGTCGGTTAGAGGTATATGAACAACCGATAGCTCGTAGAAACCCAATTAAAATTTAAGAAATCACATATACATCTTGAGGAAAGAAGCTGCCAGAAATGTTATGGGCAATCAGGACCATGACAACTGAAGCAACAGGAGAAACACTTTTTAGTATGGCTTTTGACACAGGGGTTGTTTTGCCGATCGAGACATTGATACCATCGGGAATGATGGAGAACTTTGATGCCGCCACTAACGAGGAAGGCATCCGGTTAAATATCGATCTCATCGAGGAAAGAAGGGAGAGAGCAAACTTGCACAACCAAGTCTATAAGCAGTGAGTGACACGCTATTACAATACTAAGGTCAGGACCCGGACGTTGGGACTGGAGGACTGGGTAATGACGAAAATTATGACAAAGACGGCGGCCCTAGACCTAACATGGAAGGGACCGTACGAGATCATTGAAGAGGTTGGCCCATCAAATTTCTCTCTACTGGACCAGGATAGGGTAGTCACCGGGCGCTCCTGGAACATGGAGCACCTAAAACTCTACCCAGTATGAGGGACCGAGGTCCATACCATCTTTTGTAAAATGTACATTTGTAAGTATTGCTGCCCCTAGGAGAAGAAAAAAAACACCAAGTCCCGGAGGATGCCTCCATTCGTTTTGAATGATTGAATACAAGAATGGAAAGTTCAATTCAAACTCTAATTATAGGTAATCCACCAGGAGGCATAAGTTAATACAATCCCGAGTAACATCGGAGGGGATAAGTAATCATCCTCGAGGCAAAAGTTATTGAAGTCCCCAGTAACACCAAGCGGGACAGACATAATACAAATTGTATATAACACGGAGACGCAAGCAATAAGATTAGACAATGCATAATATATTAAAACCCGGGATGCCGGACGTATACCACCAATGGGTATTTACAAAAACCACCGGGATGTTTAATCACGAGGCCATTGTCTTACAAAAGAAAGAGCAAAACTGTCACCCCCCCCCCCCCCCCCCGACACTTAAATTTTACTTTATTTACTGGCTTTGAACTAATAATAGTTTTATCATCTTCGTAAATGAAATTATAGTTCAAAGATCCCTAGAGGAGTGTTGAGAGACGAATATTTCGAAATAATTATTCGTAGGAGAAAAATATGACGACGGTAAAAATGGTAAATTTTTGCTAGTAAAAAGGTAATTTTTATTGGAGTATTATTTTTGGAGTGTTAAATTTTGGAGTGCGTTAAATGGTGCTGTGGACCGGTTGGGCCAAGCCCAACTCTTTTCCTCTCTCTTCTCTCTCCTCCCTCCTGCTTCTCTCTCCCTCTCCCTCCGCGTGGAAAAGTTTCCCGAGCCCGACCGTCGCCGTCCAGCCACTGTAGGTCGCCGCTCCGGTCCCTATTGGTCGGCCGTTAACCCAGCCTCCTTCATGGACCAGTGGCAGCCTCCTTAGCGTTGTCGTGAAGGAGAAATCGAGCCTAGAAGTCACGACTACCCAAAACTTTCTGTCGCTAAAATTTCCTCCTCTGGCCACCATAGCCGGAGCTGCTAGGCTCAAAAGGAAACCCTCCTCCCGTGTGTTCATCTCTCCAAAGGATTCGCTCCCTCTTGAGCTAGGTAAAGAGAAATCGGTGATTAAAATTCTAGGGTTCTAATTACTGTTTTCGTTTGATTGTCATAGTTAGGCTTGAAATTGATGTTTGTGCTAGTTAGGAAAGTTGTAGAGGAGTTAAGAGCAAGATGCTGTCAAAATTTGGTGGGTATTGGAGGTCGCCGGAATCGGCCTCCGCTGTTTGGGGGTTTTTATGGTTTTAAATATGTGTGGTTAAGGGGAGCTTATTGATGTGAGTTTTGGAATTTTTGGAGTTTTGGATAGATTTGGAAATTGTTAAAGTTTGGTAATTTTGACGGATTAATAGGGTAGAATCCGGTCATTGGTTTAATGTTGTTTAGATTGTGGAATGGTGCGTTAAGGCTGCCGTTATTTTTATGGTGAAATTTAGATAATATTGAGTAAGAATGGCGAAGTTGGGCAAGGATGAGCTGGTTGAGGCTCATAGTTAATTTTGCCTATTTTGAATAAATATTAGATTTTTAAGTTGGGAAATTAATTATATATTTTAAACATGACGTGAGGAGGCTCGAGCAGAAGAGGTCTCAGACCGACATCAAACTTAGACCTAATTTGTGAGTGGACATTTGTTTTGAATATTATGCCTGCAAAAAAATTTATTGTTGAATATTTTCTTTTGTTGGAGAATAACCGAAATTGAGAATTTCGGTGAGTATATATTTATATATGAATGATTATGAGGATAATATGTATATAAATAAATGTCAGCTAGCTATATGTGTTTTTCCGTGATAATGGGGTAAGATATCATTATGGTGTGACGTGAACGTTAGACGCAATCGTAGTAGCCCTATATGAATATAATAATGATTCATATAGGGAGTATGTATGTGTCAGGACACACCCCGAACTTTACCCTGAAACCCGAGGTAAGTCCTGCGGGGACCACCTCTAAGGAAAATTTACCGAAGAACTCGGCAAATCTCCCTTTAAAATGGACAACCCTAACCCAGAAAAAAAATTATAGAACCACCATCTTAACCAAAATATCAGTCTTCAACTCAATCCAAATAACCGAATAAAATAATACACAATTATTTTTCCGAAAATATTCAGAGCTATTACAAGAAAAACAATGGAAGCTGATAAACTACTAGTAGATTAAACAGATAACCTACTGGCGAAAAGTGATGGAAAGATGGGTGATTATGCCTCGACGTCTCCTTCTAGACCCCACCCGAACGCTGCAGACTGGGCAATTAAAAACGAAAAACCCAGGGGAAAATATTCAATTACGTCAGAGTGAGTGGATAAAAGTAATTTCGACAGAACAATAATATTTCCCCAAGAAAACTTAATAAAATGGCCTCTCAGGCTAGAATTTTATATATATCAGTATGTATATACACTCGTCATACTCCTTGTATGATTTCTTTGAAGAAATAAGAAAAACAGAAATTCATACAAGGCTACTACGCTCGCGTCTAAAGCTCACGTCACCCTATAATGACATTTTTCCTCATTATGGGGAAACGCACGAGTGTATATATATACGTGCTGACTCCTTGTACGAATTCTATGAATGAATACGAAGAATAGAAAGTCGTACAAGACTACGATGTTCGCGTCTAACGCTCACGTCACCCAATAATGAAATTGTACCTCATTATGGGGGGAAATCACGTATAGCTAGCTAGCGTTTATTTATATACATACTATTCTCATAAATCTCTATATATGAGTATAATCACCGAAATTCCCAACTTCGGTTAATTTCCAACAAAAGAAATTATTCAACAATAAAACATTTCAAGCACATTAATTAAAATAAAGGTCTACTCACAACTTAGGCCTAAGCCTGATGTCGGTCGGAGGTCTTCTCTGTTCGAGCTTCCTCGCGTCCTGCTCCAAAACATAAATAAATCCTTAAATAAAACACCGACGCTTAAAGAAAATAGGCATAATTAAATATGAGCTTCTCGCGCTCAACCATGCCTATCGCCCTAAATCTTATCTTCACTGCCAACCACAAATCTCCATAAATACCGACATCCTAAGAAATCACATTCCACCGTCTTAATCATAAAATAATCCAATTGTCGGATTTTAACTTATTAATTCGCCAAAAATACCAAACTTAAACAATTTCCAAACATATCCAAAACTCCTCCAAAAATTCTAAAACTCATTCCATTAAACTCCTCATAAAATTCTCCACTAAAAACAATTTTTCAGCGGCGGCGCCGGCGGCCAGCTCCGGCGACCTCCAATGCTCACCAAAATTTGGCAGCATCTTCCTCTCAACCTCCTCTACAACATTCCTAACTATCACAAACTCTAATTCTAAGCCTAACCATGTCAATCGAACGGAACCAACCATAAAAGCCCTAGAATTTCTATTACCAATTTCTCTTTACCTAGCTCGAGATGGAGCGAATCCTTTGGAGGGATTGGAGCACGGGAGGAGGGATTCCTTTTGAGCCAATGGGCTCCGACTATGGCAGCCGGAGGAGAGAGTTCCGACGAAAAAACACTTCCGGCAGTCGGGGCTTTCGGGTGGCTTCTCTCCCTCACGGCGGTGCTAGGGAGGCTGCCACCGGTCTAAAACGGAAGCTGGGTCGGAGACCGATCGATTGGGACCGGCGTGGCGGTCTGGGACGGCCGGACGGCGGCGGTCGGGCTAGGGAAAGATTTCCGGTCGGGAGGGGCTCGAGGAGAGAGAATCGGGAGGAAGAGAGAGAGAAAGAAAAGAGAAAGAAAAGGGTTGGGCTCGGCCCAGTCGGTCCAACACCACTTTTAACCCATTCCAAAATTCAACACCCTAAAATAATACCCCAATAAAAATTACCTTTTACTAGCCAAAATTTATCATTTTTACCGTCGTCACATTTTTCTCCTACAAATAATTCTTTCGAAATATTAGTCACTCAACACACCTCTAGGGACCTTAGAACTAAAACTCAATGACGAAGACGGTAAAATTCTTATTAACACCATGCTAGTAAATAAGGTAAAATTTAAGGGTCGGGGCGTGACAATATGTATATAAATACACCCGTTTTTCCGTGTAATGAGGTAAAATTCAATTATGGCGTGACGTGAGCGTTAGACGTAAGCGTAGTAGCCTTGTATGAATTTCTATTTTCTTATATTCCTTCATAAGAAATCATACAAGGAGTATGACGAGTGTAAATAAATACATATATATTTTAGCCTGAGAAGCTGTATTTTATTATGTTTTGGAGACTAGCCGGAGCTAGTCATGTATTTTCCAGTTTTTGAGCTGTCGCATGCAACATAATTTCTATGGAAATTAAATTGGGGAAGCATAAATATTTCTTTTAAATTTATTTTTGTCCACTCACTCTAACATTTTCAAATGTTTTCACCTGGGCCTTTCGTTTTTAAAATGCCCAGTCTGTAGAGTGCGGGTCGGTACTGGTAGGAGGAGACAAGGCATAATCACCAATTTTTCAGCCACTTTTCACTAGTACGTAGGTTACCTGCTTAACCTACTATGGTAGTTTTCTGCTTCTGTTGGTTTAGTAGCTCTGAATACGGGCTACACCGTTGTTTTCGCATTCACCAACTACGGGCTACATCCAGTAAAGTGCGTCTTTATCGAGAGTAGAGAGATTGATATTGTTGTAGACGGGATAAGCAAACGTGAATAGCATCTTAGTTTTCTGGTACAAGTAGCTAAGGAGGTACGATTTGCATCCTTGAACTACCGAAGGAAATCTATTGCTTCTTCCTCTCATTAGAGATTTGCGTGTTTAGCATAATCTCATTGAAGGTTAGTCACAATGTGAAATCCAACATTTATATCAAATTTAGACCTTATCTTGCATCTCAAATCAATATTTTTGATTTGTTTCATCAGACCTTATCAAATTTGATTTGTTTCATCTCAAATCAAAATTTCTATCAAAACCCTAATGCATATTAAGACCATTATTGATGAGTACATCTGAATAGTAACAATTGCCTCACATAAAACAATAAAATAAAAATTCATTAAACAACTAGCGTAAGTAAATATAGTGAAAACCTAAAACCATATTATAGTCTCCCCTAATATTCCTAATCTCAGATAATCAATGTGACCTCTCTACAATATCACATGTAGTGCTAACGCCTCCACATGAAGTGCAGATCAAGCATGCTTGTTGAATGTGACAACATATCGCCTCAGTACCCTTTAGCATAAATGTAAAGCTTAGTAACATACTTTGAAACATGTCTCTTGCTCTTGCTCTTGCTCTTAAGAGCATAGATGTAACATATGTGCATGAGAGTTGGATGATTTGGAGATATTGAAATTGCATGAGGGGTAGAAAAACTTGATTCCGGTTGCTTTTATTCCTAAACTCATCTCTCTTTTTGGCTATTGAGTTTGGGTTTGTGAGGATCAATTTTTAAATTTTTTGATAAATAGCTGTGACTCGTACCAATTTCAATCCCTTAATATGTCAGTTACACATGAACTTTTTCATTCCAAAATCGATAACATCATTTCGTTCTAATTCCAAGTTAATAAACTTGCTTGTCCTCCCGCTAAATCTAAGAGACTTTGCATCACTGTAGGCCCAAACACAGATCCAATTTCATACAAAAAATCGAATAAAGGGTCCAAATCAAAAGTTTGGATAATTGTTCATGGCCGAAGAAAAAGAGAAGAGCAAATGTAGCCTCTCGCACGTGTTAGAAATCCAAAGCTTAGGGCAAACTATATGAATTGTGTCGTGAGTTGTACTATGTTTGTGCGTGTGTGAATTGCAGTCTCAATCATTCTCCTTTCTCAACCTACACACCCTCTACAAAAGCACAAGTCCCCTCCTCCCTCACTTTGAGTTCCCCCGCCCCTCTCATTTGATCCCCCTTCTCTTCTTCTTCTTCTTCTTCTTCTTCTCTCTCTCTCTCTCTCTCAGGTAATCACTTCTCTCTCTAACTCTTACATTTGAATTTCGTTATATAATCTTCATTTGAATCAAACAAAGCGATTTGGCTGAGAAAGATTCAAGCTTTGTCGTTTTTGTGCCCGCAAAAATTATATCTCGGAGGGATCCGTTACTCAATATCTATGATTCTTCAGCTCTTTACCGCAAACCAAACTGGGGTCTTTTAGGGTTTTGAGTTGTAGAGAGCCTCTTTGTTCTCTTAGTCAATTGGTCTGCTACACTTTGTTTAAACATAATTAATAAAGTTATTTTCTTTTTCGAAAAGCTTAAAGCTTTTTGCTGTTTTTTTTTCGAGGGTTGGTGATTTCTGTTAGAGCCCAGAATGTGTGGATTGTTAGTGATAATGAAGTGTAGAGAGTAATTGGTTTTGCTTGCATTTTCTGGAAGAGCTAATATTTGTTGGGTTTATTGTTGTTGTCGTTGCAGGACTCTCTACAATGACAGAACCTTCCAAAGTCATTCACGTTCGGAATGTGGGGCATGAAATTTCTGAGGTATGTTTCTATCCTACAATCTTACTAAGATTGAGTGGCTATTAAGTGTTTACTATGTGTTTTATTGGTGCATTGAAAGTTGTTTGATCAAAATCTTTTTGAATGGGTTAAATTTATTGTAACCGAAATCATTCGAGTCACTTTATATGTAACGGCACACTGCAACACTTGCTTAGCTGCAAAATTTATGAGCTTTATTTTCTTTCCTTAGTTTTCGTATTAGAACAATTACGGTTACGGGTGATGTCTGTCTGTCCGATGCGACTGAATAGATGAAGGAGAGCTTTTGGATGCTATGGCATTCAACTCAGGGGAATAGTTGCAAATAGATTGGCAAAATTTTTCAATAGGGATTCGAAGGGACGTCCATGGTCTTTCTAGGGAGCTATATTAGGAAAAATTTCATGGAGGTTTATGGTGTAGAGAGCCGGATGTCAGAAGGATTAACGTACTTCTGTTTGCCAGAGGAGCCACTGGAAATGAGGTTCTGCAGGAAGGTGGACAGGGGATGCTATTTGGGTCGTTTGCATCTCTCTTTGTTAAAATTGACGGGTTAGGAACCTGGGGGTCAAGTCTTCATATGATGTCCGGTGTTATGAGGATATTTTGTTTGATGAATTTGCTTTGGTGGAGTGGTGCTTTCTTGTTTGATATTCATTTAGTTTGTCATGCTCTGTTCCCTTTACTTGGAGGGCTGCCAACTGGCAAGTTTACTCTTTCCATAAAATTCCAGAGTTTGTTTTGAAGAAACTTCCCATGCAGTTTCTTGTTTGATATTCATTTAGTTTGTCATGCTCTGTTCCCTTTACTTGGAGGGCTGCCAACTGGCAAGTTTACTCTTTCCATAAAATTCCAGAGTTTGTTTTGAAGAAACTTCCCATGCAGTTTTCTTGTCTCTTTTGGAGTGGGAAAAACAGACATTATTTAGGCCAATGCATTTGCATTTTGTCGGACAATATTTTCATTATTCTTTTTGGAAAGTTCAATGCTCGGTCTGTAAGTTATAGAGACAGAATCACAGAATTTAATATTTATTACACTTTTGTAACAGTGTTCTTGGGAGTTTTTTGATTTTTGTATGATGATAGAATGAGTTTATTCGAGCAGGGGAGAGAAAATGCAATGAGAACCTCATTAGGAATGACTTCTGGCTAATCAAACTCTAACATGACTTCAGTGGCATACAAGTGTCCTAAACTTTAGACAATCAGACCTTGTCGTGTAAGACATAGCCTAACCATGTTATTCTACATTAATGGTTAAAAGATGTTCTTTATTGAAAAAAAAATCAAGCCACCTTTAGACCGTCTTATGCCAACAAAGCTAAAAGCAGTAAACTTAAATGTATAAGCAGATAAAGATGAACTGAGCAAAGTAAAAAGTAAGGTAATTTAAAAGATTGTAATGTATTTACTTTTAAGATGTGCACTAACAGTTTATTTTCGACCAGCCTTTATTCACAGCTAGAGAGCCTTACCCATGGAATTTTACTTGGGAGGCTGTGTCTGTTGGAGCTTGAACGGAAATCGTGTAATAATTTACTGTTTTAGAAAGTTTAGCTGTGTGCCTTACGTCAGTAATTGTTTCATAATCTAGTAGTAACCAATAATTAAAGTACCTTCAGCGTTCCCTCTATTTACGTACCCTATGGGAAGATGAATTGTGATTGCTTTAGAGGAGATGCCTTCTTAGTGCTTATTGCCACACTAGTACGTACCTTATGGGAAGATGAATTGTGATGGCTTTAGAGGAGATGCTCTCTTAGTTCCTATTGCCACAATGGTATGGGCTCAGTAAAATGACTTATGAAAATTCTGAAAATTTGTTGCTTCATTGCTTCATTGCAATGATGGTACTCCAAAAATTGTATAGAGTGAAAAGGGATACTTGTATTTCTTGTAGTGCCTTATTGCGTGACCGGTTCAAGTCTCTTGGGTAAAGAAAGAGGGAAGTGGGGGAAGTGGTGCCAGGAAGTTGTGTTGTGATGATAAGTTTTTTGGGTGGTTCAGTGTGAACAGAATAGTAGGATCTTTGAGGGAACTAGGGGCGAGGAAGAAGATTACTTGTGGGACAAAGTTTGGTATTTGGCATTTCTACCGGTTATCTAATAAGATAGTGATGCTGCTCTGGTTTAGCTTCATGTCTCTGTTTGGTTTCCTCAAATAATGTTTTGTTCTCTATTTTCTCTTAATGAAATATATGGTTCTCCTCTATGCCTAAAAAAAGGAAAATCTCCTCTATGCCTAAAAAAAGGAAAAGAAAAAAAAAGATATGGTTCTCCTAACCGTTTGTACATGCACCTTAAACTCCATCAGATAATAAGTCTAATGGTATTTCATTATTTTGCTTGGTAAACACAAATTACCACATAAATTCGCAACGTTGTTGCAAATTAGTATGCAATGCCTGAAATCTCTAGTAATTATTAATTAAGGAATCAATAGGATTGGACAATGTGTACTTTTGTGCCCAGTGGACACATACCATATTGGTAAACAGTCCATCTGTAGGGTACTCAAATGATTCAGCAAGAGTTCCATATGGGTGAATAACAGAATTGATATGGGTCACTAATTGTGAAAGCTTCTATAGTAAGGAGGAAATTATATAAATGGAGTTGAGTGCAATCTCAGTGAGAAGTGATGACCTGAAAATGTTTTAGCAACTGCTTTTGGAGAGATTTTCTCTCAACTTAAATGTATTCTTTATATATTTTATGGTCGATTACTTATGAAATGATTTGCTTTTGTTTCTTTTTGATGGAACTTATGTTTGTTCCAGAATGATTTGCTTCAGCTATTTCAGCCCTTTGGAGTCATTACTAAGCTTGTGATGCTACGTGCAAAAAACCAGGTTTTTTTTTTTATAGTTTTTAATTGTTTTTATATCATTTGTACATGCTAAAGACAGCTATTATGAGTTTACAACAGACCTATATTTGATCTGTCATGTGAAATCTGCTGCAATTTGCAGGCTCTTATTCAAATGCAAGACACGGCTGCTGCAGTAAGTGCATTGCAATTCTATGCTAATGTTCAACCTGCTGTAAGGTATTAAGATGTTTTTTGTTTATGAGCACTCTGGTGTACACAGACTCTAAATATCATGTTACTAATATATATCTATACTTATCTAGGGGAAGGAATGTTTATGTCCAGTTCTCATCTCATCAAGAACTAACAACAATGTATCAAAATGCTCAAGGGCGAGGAGATGAGGTTGGTACCTTGTAGGCCTTGTATATATGTTAGAAGGTGATGTAAAGATTGAAATTTTAAATTGTAGTACTTGGGATATTAATACAGTACCACTTTGCTGTTTGTTATCATATGCTGTGGAACTATGACATTAGCTGTTGTAGAAGTCTAGTATTATATTCTTCCGACTCAGGATGTCCATTGTAATCATGTATTGTTTTTCTTCTAATATAGACAGAGGAATTATATTCAAATGAATACTTAATATTAGAAGGATAGACTTTTTCAGGTATATGGTTACTATTGTAATGGATGTACATTTTCATGTATAATAGAGAAAGCAGAGCTACTTTACTCAAATGCTTATCATTGATTGATGACTCTTTCATCAGTGGGTTGGCTACATTAACATATCTTTAATTGGTTAGGGTTATTCTGTATGATGTCCCTGATGAGTCCTTGTTCAGTTTGTCCTAATGGTTTACCTTTTGTATCTGTGTTCTTTTTCAAATGCCCATAATCTACATTTAGTTATTTTTGTGGAGGCTTCTGTGTTTGTTTAGTTTCTTTAATGTTATGGAGGACATGTAGTGTCTTAGGCCGGATATTTTCAAGTGAGGTCCAGGAAAATACAGTATAAATTTTATTCTTGTTGTATGTAATGCCCATGCGTCATCTGCGTCTTGTCTTATAAGAACCAGATAATAGGGTTCGTCTTCATTATCATTTTATAGGAATATTAATTTCATTATTATTTTCAATTCTCTCTCTATCTGTGCTTCTTTATTCATTCTCCTCTCTCCTCTGTCTCTATGCTGGTCTGCTGTTGGGGAACTCTCCGGGGATGCACAGCCAAACCGAATACTCTTAGTTACGGTCCACCACATGCTATATCCTATAACAGTGGAAGTGCTGCATCAAGTTTTTTTCCCTCATGGATTTGTAGAGAAGATTGTCACTTTCCAGAAGTCAGCTGGTCAGCATCTACAAGTTTTCTTTCTCTTTCTATCACAGTCTATACCTCTTTCATTGTAGATTACAACTATCTAGTTTACTCTTGGTCCTTGGCCAGATGCTTATGTGCTTGTTTAGTGGTAAAGGTCTTGTGCCCATTGAAGATTAGTGATTCAGTACATATAAACAAGTTAGGCAATACAAAAGTCTGAAATTCTATCTTGGATGTTTGTGCTTTGTATTCCAGAAATTACATGTTAATACAGAATCTTTCACTGAACTGTAAAATCTTTTCCGTCTGTTTAAAAACTATGTAGGTTTTCAGGCCCTCATCCAGTTCCAGTCCCGCCAAAGTGCTGTTGCAGCTAGAACTGCACTACAGGTATTTATTCATACATCCATATTTCCTCTCAGCTTGTGGGACAGGCTTTTTGTGAGGTCTGCATCCTAATTGTATTTTAATTTTAACACATCTGCTCTTTATAGGGACGCAATATTTATGATGGTTGTTGTCAGCTGGACATCCAGTTCTCAAAGTATGTTTCAAGCTTCTGTAGTTATATTCTCATTTGCATTTGTATTTAGATATTGATGAGATTAATTTATGCAATTTTCTCATTCATATCAGCCTTGACGAGTTGCAAGTGAACTACAATAATGAGCGTTCAAGGTGGGTTAGAACCTAATGGACACAAGTTATGTCTTTCTTTTCTTGCCTTGCTGTTAGTGCTGAATAATGTTTCTTCTCTTTGCCAGGGATTTTACAAATCCAAATTTGCCTTCGGAACAGAAAGGAAGATCCCCACAAGTGTGTTCAGCTGCATTTTGGTCTTTATCCTCTAGTTCATGTGTTGTATCTTCTCTAGTTGTCTGTAGCCCATCTAGTTTTACTCTGTTCATTTCGTGTTACAGCCTGGATATGGTGACGCGGGCAGCATGTATGGCGTTCAAGCTACTGGAGCCAGGACAGGTACTTTGTTTGTCGAAGAAATATATTATTCATTGTTGCTTTGTGATCTATATCTCTTACTGACATGTGTATGGTTTTGTGTTTCAGTTGGATTCCCACAGGTGGGTAGCGTTCTCGTCATCTTAGATGTGCATGAGATAATCCTGAGCTGGAGGATGTAATCTGCACTATTTTATGAAACATATAACTCGTCGAGGCTTTAGATTTTTTCTATATGAAATAGTGAAATTTATATCCCTGTTGCCTGTTGTGTATTGTCTGTAGCTCATGTTTGATTCATTTTCAGTGCATCTGTTGTGTTTTTTTTCTTTGGGGGGGGGGGGGGGGGGGGGGGGTTGCTTATTCTGTTGGACGGTCTTGTTCTATATTGATCCTTATAATGCCTTGTATACTGCTTTAAGTTAATCACAAGCTCACAAATAGTGAAATTTATATCCCTGTTGCCTGTTGTGTATTGTCTGTAGCTCATGTTTGATTCATTTTCAGTGCATCTGTTGTGTTTTTTTTTTTTTGGGGGGGGGGGGGGGTGTGTGGGGGTTGCTTATTCTGTTGGACGGTCTTGTTCTATATTGATCCTTATAATGCCTTGTATTCTGCTTTAAGGCAATCACAAGCTCACAAATAGTAAGAGATCTGTTTGAGGATATTGTAGGGTTTATCACTTTCATCTGATATAGTGAAAATTCAAGCTTCTACTTCATCAGATCATTTGTATCATTAACATGTGCCACATTAATTGTTTGTGTATTTACAGTATGGATTTGCAAAATTATGTTGTTTACTTCTTTTTTCACCCTTGGCTCTAGATGGCTAACGCGGCTGCAATTGCTGCCGCCTTTGGTGGAGGTCTGCCTCCTGGAATAAGTGGGACAAATGACAGGTGTACGGTCCTCGTGTCAAATTTGAATCCCGATGTAAGTGCTCCTCTTTCCTGGGTGTGCACTCCATCTAGCTCTTATGATTTTAACGTGACACGTTTTGCGCTTTTCTCTTCAGAGGATAGATGAAGATAAGCTTTTTAACCTGTTCTCCATCTATGGAAACATTGTGAGAATTAAGCTTCTCCGGAACAAACCAGATCATGCACTTGTCCAGATGGGTGATGGCTTCCAGGCTGAACTGGCGGTACACTTCTTAAAGGTAGCTCAAACTTGTCCTCTATGTATTGGAGCATTTATGATTCTCTCTTAACTGTGATGGCATGCCAATCTCATTAGGAATTAGATCACTTATGTGAGTGATATATCTGTCAATCTTTTACTCCTACTGTATTGAAAGCTGTCGTAGTTTTGTTTTTATTTTTCTTGTGAGGATACCAATACTTTTTAAAATATGTGAAATAGGGTGCAATCCTTTTTGGGAAGCGATTGGAGGTCAACTTCTCAAAGCATCCGAACATCACTCAGGGTGCCGACACTCATGAATACATGAATTCAAATCTCAACCGCTTCAACCGTAATGCTGCAAAGAACTACCGCTATTGCTGCTCACCTACAAAGATGATTCACTTGTCATCTCTTCCACAGGAAGTTGCTGAAGATGAGATTGTGACCCACCTAGAGGAAATTGGTACCATTGTCAACACAAAGCTCTTTGAGATGAATGGGAAGAAGCAGGCCTTGGTTCTATTTGAAACTGAGGAGCAGGCCACCGAAGCCCTGGTGTGCAAGCATGCTACCTCGCTTGGTGGATCAATAATCAGGATCTCCTTTTCACAGTTACAAGCAATATGATAATGTTATAGTTGCAGTAATAACAAGGAGGAGGTTTCTGCAATATCAGGGGTAAAGCCTCGTAATTGGAAAAAAAAAAAATTTGTGGAGCCGACGGTCTTCTGTTGCTTTCTCTTTTCTTTGTATGGTTTTGGATTGCGAATGAATTGGTGGATCTGCATTTTGATCATTTATGGTCTTATTTATCTTTAGTGCTTGTATCAGATCAATTACCTAGGTTTTCAACTGTTTGGGGTAGGTTTCATTCTGAGAAAATGCCAAGTTTTGAAGCATAGGAATAGGGAAGAATTCCTTTTTGTTTTTCAGAAGAGGGATTTCGTAGTGTATATCTATTTTAATTCTGGTTAATCAAGCCATCTTAGTTATATTGTCAATCTATAGCCAATTATTTTCTTCCTAATTGGTTGATCTGCTCCTCTTGTAAATTATTTCCTCACATTCTTTTTCTTCGGCCCCTCTATCTCCTTCACCTCCTCTATACCTCACTCTCTTCCTCTCCTTCATTTCTCTCCCTCTCTCACGGACAAAAATATTGGGTACGTTTGTATTGTTTGGTTCTTCCTCCCTCCTCCCTCTTCTACTCTTTCTAAATTTATGTCTGGGACCCGATAGTGGACAATGGTATGGCTTGCGTTTTGAGTCCACACATGTACAGTTTGGTTCTATGCGTGTGGGTGCATCTCGTCTTTGAACCCAAATCTTTGGTGCACGTGACACAGCAACCATATATGTAGAAAGGGAATTTGGTGTATTCGAAACTTAAAATTTTTGTTGGAATTTCCTAACAACTAGGAATGCGATATTGATAATTGGCATACCAAGTTCGTTTAAAAAACCATGATTTGCCAAGTTTGTTCCCTCTTGTAGTGTATTGTTCCCTCGTTTAAAAACCCTAAACCCTCTTGTAGTGTATTGTTTGAAGAAACACAAGATTAAGAAAGAGGTCCGACGCTCGCTCTCGTCTTGTGCTGGCTCGAGAGGTTGAGGGGCTAGCTAGGGTTCTCTGAATGGTATACGTTTCGAGTTAAGAGTGCAGTACCTAGTAAGAATCAAACATACCTTGCTAGACAAGTGTTGCAGAGGTTCTCTTCTCACATGAAGAATTACATTTTAGAGACTACAGTGGACAATTAAATCTGAAGGCTGTATCTGTGTCTTATAATTCTGATGAAAAAAAGGGGCAGTTTTCTTTAACAAAAATTAAATAAATAAATAAAGGTAAAAGAGGGTGAGAGACAGAGTTTGAAAGAGTTGGTTGTGATTTTGAGCGGGTATTCAGGTATCACTTGCTTGACTGAAACAACTCCGCAACTTGCATCAACATTATTCTTCACCAAATCCAAAAGCTGGCCCTAACCCTAAACTTGGTTGTTGAAATTTGAAGACATGGATCGGTATCAGAGGATAGAGAAGCCTCGGGAGGAAACGCCGATCAACGAGAATGAGATTCGCATCACCACGCAGGGCAGAATCAGGAACTACATTACCTACGCCACCACTCTCCTCCAGGTCCTCCTATTCTATCTCTTTTGTTATTATTTATATCTAGAGTTTCATTCTACTTGTAGCAAATCCATGGATTATATGCTACACTCTCATATATAGCCTATGATATATTGTAGAATATAATCCATGGATCTGCTACAATCATTCATGAAACATCAGCATATAACATATATGGTCATAAATTTGGTCTAATTTAGAATGTTAAAGCAATGTTGGTGGTCCTAATTTTGTGTCTGCTTTTTCAGGAGAAAGGGTCCAATGAAATCTCTCTCAAAGCCATGGGCAGAGCTATCAACAAGACTGTCATGATCACTGAACTTATTAAGGTTCTTGCAATCCGTGGTGCGATCATTTCTTTTAGTGTTCTTGAACTTCTAATCACACTCGTTACAAATCTCTGGTTTTTTTTTTTTCTTCAGAGGAGGGTTGGTGGTCTTCATCAAAACACCTACATCGGCTCTACTGATATAACTGACACATGGGAGCCCTTGGAAGAAGGCCTGAAGACGTAAGATCTTACGATTTCCTCCATGATACATAGTTTCTCTTATTGTTTGAACTAATAAAGTATCTTATGAATGCAGCCTGGAAACTACTCGCCATGTTTCAGTGATTACAGTTACTTTGTCCAAGAAGGAATTGGACACGTCCTCTACAGGGTATCGTATACATGCTCTTATTGTTAAATTTTCTAGATATACCTCTACTCCTCTATTATATCAATCTATCTACTATGCTTAAACATTCATTTCAGTATTATTATGGTATATGCATTTTGTATTCCATTGTTTTACTTTTAATATGATGCAGGTATCAAGGACTCCCGGCTGATCAAGTGAAGCAATGGACTGAATATGATTATGAAGGACGTAAGGCCACATAAGTTAGGATCAGTTGGTCAATACATGCAATACTTTTCTAAGCATTATTACTTTCTTTCTTTTCTGTTGTGCGTGTAGAGGGACCTCCTAGTACTCGAGGAAGCAGACGTGATCAAGGAAGGGGTAGAGGAAGAGGTAATAGACAATGGTTAAGATCCTGAAAGTGATTTCTGGGGTTATCTTGCTCTTTCAGCACTGGTGTTCATTGATTTGCTTATTCATTTGTTGTTTTGTCTCAATCACTTTTAAAACTTTATAATCATGAATGCAAATGTTTATTGGTCGACTCATATAGAATAAGAACCAAGTGAGATTGCTCAACATAAAAAGGAAATGTCTGTGAGTTGTGATAGGTTATATATATATAGTTGATTAAATTAGTTTTAATCTCTTAGATACACATTAATACTAGATACTGAAACTTATAAACTCCTAGAAAGTCTATGTAGCTTATTTCATTTTTTTTAATAAACTTATTTCATTTTTGGTTTCAACAGTCTCTTGAACTTTTCTCAATGTGATGGTTATTTTTTCAGATGATTTTTTCCCAAGTACAGTAACACACCAATATCAACAAACTTGATTTTCACTATTTCAGTAGCCTTTTTTAAAATATAAAACTATATATTACATATATATGAACGCTTGTGTAGAAATATTTGATGTCCGTCAAATACAATTTCATTGTTTTTTACATACCAATATTTTACATACCAATATGTGCTGGTGCACATTGCATTCCTGCCAAATCAAATCTACTAAGGTTTTCCAACTTCTATTGAAATTTGTAAGCCAATGCTGTAATGTCTGTTAATTTCGTCTCAGTATTTGTACCGACTTGTCATGAATTTGCTGCATGATGATTATTTTTCTTAAGAAATATGAACAGTAATCTACAGAAACTAATAGGTTTGCATTTGGCTCAATGAACCTTTTTCTGGTGTGCTTTTACTCATATACATGTTTTTGCTTGTACTTTTGAGTCACTTGACTACTTACTCAGTTTTATGATTTCAAAAGCAGCAATAGTTAATATGATTTTGTTTTTTCTTTTCACAGGAAATTATAGTAATGGAGTAATGGAATACAATGCTGATGGTGGTTTGGATGGTGGTCGGGGCTATGGTGTGTTTGATGGTGGTCATGGCTATGGTGGGTTTGAAGGCGGGTGTGGCTATGCTGGCAGGGTTCAGAGTCGTGGAAGAGTCCGTGGTTATCATGGGCGTGGGCGAGGATATGGCAGTGGAAGTATGCAACCAGAATCCATTGGTTATACTGTTTATAATGATTATGGAGGTGGAGCACCTTCTGCTCAAATTCGTGGTAAGCCTTGAAATTGTGTTCTTAACTCCATCATTTCTGTAGTTACTTTACCTAAAATCTACAAGGAAAATGTACACCCGCCCTCGCCTCTGTACAACAAAGAAACTCTCTCCTTCCATGCTTCCTCTTTTGGAAGCTTGTTGGAATAATTTTATTTGCATACTAAACTTTCGGATCACTAGGTATTAAGTGTTATTGTGTTCCCAACAAAATTCATGTATTGCAAAATTCTTCTTCAAATAGAAAATCTTATGAGAATGGTGAAATGGAATTAGCCTTGTTCTGTTGTTGGTCTTTGGTGCAGAAGTGCATGATATTTTCTTATTGTATCTGCAACTTCTCGAAGTTACCATATTTTCTTGGTGTCTTTCAGGTAGAGAGCGCGGACGAGGCAGGGCAAGAGGCGGGGGTCGTGGTGGAGCTGGTAGATTAGATGGACCTATCCAGAGTGTTGTGTACTCAGGATGAGGTACCAAAGCTGGCTCTAGGGCCAAATGGGGTTTGGGGTAGAACATACTGGCTTCAGTGATATGCTGTGTGACAGTCATGCTTTTGTAGTTTGAAGCATAGAAATTTCCTTGATGACATTTTGACTGACCAAAACCTGAACACTGTACACGTTTTCTCCTTTAGAATAATAGAGCGTTTCATTTACTTGCTCTCTATTCAACTATTCATCGGTCAGGTCTTTCGACAGGATCATGCAAAAGTTTTGGGTGAGTTACCATCAGGATCTGCATCGTTTGCCCCAAGTTGACTAACTGGGATTTCCAAATTGGTTTTGCATTTAGCAAGTATGATTAGTGAACAATTCTTTTTTTTCTTTTTTTTCAATAAATACTAGTGACCGAATTTGGTTTCTCTGTGTTTGCTTATAATCCTTATAACCATTAGATTGAGTACTCTGAGGCCGTCACATCATCCAATGGTCTATGTGTTTGCTAACCATTGGATTGAGTACTGAGGCCGTCACATCATCCAATGGCTATAAGGATTTCAAGCTACACAAGCAATGCATCCAAGCAGAAAAAACCAGACAAACTCATATCCTCTCTTCTCGTACCACAAACAAAAAATGATGCTAAAAAGATGCTAAAAGCTTCACTAGCATGATGCCTCGGTTTCACATCCTCGAATTTTTGCACAAAGAGCGTTCTACGATGAGTCGTCTCCATTCCTATGGACATTGAATGTAAAAACCCCATAGACTCCCCTCACTCACTCTAGTAACTTTCAAGTTCTCAAACCATACATACACTTTCAGACTAGAACTTAACCAGACCAGTATAAATTCAGGCATGCAATTATACACTAACACTTTCTTTTATGACACAGTGCAAAACATGCAACAGCCATACATCATTTCTATAATTATCAAAACATAAATCTAAATCTTAAAGTAGAATTGTACTCGGTTTTAATTTAAAAATAGAATCCTTGAAAATATCAGCTACATAGCAAACTTGATAATCATCGTTCAAAATCCTCGATACTTGAAACAGCGATAAATAACAAAACTGTTGCAACATAAACTCCCATAGAAAACTAAATGCTGCCAAAGCCATTGATACTTTCAAACAGTTATAATCCCTATGCCTTGAGCCGTCCATAGTACTTCTGTTTCTCCTGTGTGGTCTGGAAGCGACCATGCCCAAACTTTGAGGAGGTATCGATGAACTTGAGTTTGATGTCCTCAAGAGCAAGGCGAGAGGTCTGCTTGAGCAGAGACTGGCGGAGAGTAACCACCCTCTTCTTGGGTCCAACGCAGCATCCCTTGATCAGAATGTAGTCATCTTTCACAACACCGTAATGAGGGAACCCACCAATTGGGGTGATGTCTTTCTCAGTCCTGGATTATAATCAACCAAGTCAGATATAACTGAAGTCGAGTAATAGAAGTACAAAATAGAAACAAAGAGAAGTGAAGCTACTGACCTGTCAAACTCAGTCACAGCAGTGTGTGATTCCTGTCCGGCCTTTCCAAGCTTGTAAATTTTCTTGTTCATTTCAGTACGGTGATGGTATCCATTCTGACCAGCCCTGGCAACTGTGAATGAAACTCTAGCAGGATGCCATGCACCAATACAAGCAACCTTACGTAGACCCCTATGGGTCTTACGTGGAAGCCGGGTGACACCCCAACGAGTAACAACACCCTCATAACCTTTTCCCTTCGTCACACCAATAATGTCAATCATCTCATCTTTCTGGAAGACAGCATCAATAGGGATTTGCTTCTCAAAGAAGCTTTTGGCAAATTCAACCTTTTGAGCAATTGTGCCTCCGTTCACTTGGATCTCCATGAGATGTGCTTTCTTCTGCTTCAGACCCTTCATCTTTCGAATCTGCCCATCAACATTAAAACAAGTTGTCAGTAAAGTAACAATTAGGAGCTAGACACAAGTTAAGACATCAAATGATAGTCAATTCTAAAAATAACAATCAAGTCAGAGTATCAACCATACCTGGGTGTGAGCCAAAACTCGAATAACAGTAGAATATTTAATCAGTTTCTCAAACTGTGCTTCAATACTCTTCTTTCCTTCATCAGTTTCATAGGTCTTGGAGTACTTTGCAAAAGCTTTCTTCTTGGACTTGCACCAGTTCTTGTAAAACCTCCTCTTAACCTCCTCACTGAGATGCTGAGCCCACACTGTGTTCAAAGAACGAAGGCCACGTGGGGTTTTCACATAACCCACAACACCAACAACAACCATTGGAGGAGCCTCAATGATAGTGACAGCCTCACATGTCTCCTTCTTGTGCAGCTCTAAGGAAGTCATTTGAAATGTAATATAATAAGAAATTATGTACTGTTAAATATAAAATATGTAGAGCTGATGAAAAAAGAAATCCCTCAGGAATGCCTGATTTCCGCCTGGACAGCATGAAACAATCAAGAATGGTACTCAACCCCAACAAAATCTTTGTATGAGGGAGCACCAATCTTCAACTGTAATTTCATGCATGTGTCTAAGATTACTAAATTTTTCATCATTGGGATATGCATGACAAATATCACATTATAGATTAATTCTGTATTAAGCAAAGAAATATCCAAGGCTGAATGCAATGCACATCATATTGGCCAAGAAACATAAATAATGAACTTTTAGTCTGTTCATGAGAACTTTAAATTACAACTCCATTGAAAAGCACATGAGAAAAGTTATGCTCAAAACATTAACAATGAGAAATATCATCAACCAGACCCAATTGGAAGGTGGCTTACTTGATCCAGGCTTCTCAACATCCCTGACAATGTGAGTCATCCCAGCCTTGTAACCAAGGAAAGCAGTCAGCTTGCAGGGCTTGGATGGATCATCCTTGGGGAAAGCCTTCACTGCATATCCACAAGACAAACAAAGAATTAATACAAATACAAACTTTGAGATACACAAGAATAAAAATCCAAACATACAAACTGCGAGAAAAACATCCAAATTTTACTCGGGCATTCATGAAAGCATTTAAAAATCCTTACAAACATGAATCTCATTCTATAAACTCCTCCGGACAAAACAGCAAAACAAAAGTTGTATAAATTTGATTTTGGACAAGCTACACATGCTTCAGAAATCAACCAGAACACAAATCGGTTTTCAAAAACATTCCGAAAAGAACATAAAATAATAATATGAAATAGATTGTTCACAAGCGAACAAGAAAAACCTAACACGAAAACAGAGAAATATACCTTTTCCTCTGTGACGAGCAGCTCGCTTCCTTGGAAGAAATCCAAGGGATCCATGCCTGGGGTGCTCGAACTTCCTGTGAGACATTCTCCTCCTTCATTTGTACAACACACAGAATCAAATCAGCTTAAACAAATCACAGTATCTATTAAGACTGATAAAAGAACAAGTTGTTTCACAAATTCTGATAAGAGTTTCAACCACGAAACGAGGTGCTGATGAAAAATCAAATGAAATTTCGTCAGAGAAGGAACCCTAAGAACCCTAGTTTTGAACCCTAGTTTTGGTGAAAGAGAGGCAGAGAGAGAGAGAGAGAACCTGAGCTTGAGAGAGCAGCGGCGAGCAAAAGAGAGGGGGAGAGAAGAGACTAGGGTTTAGTTGCTTATATAGTGGAGTATTCTTCATACGTGGGCCTCAACTTTCTTTATTTCCAGCGGAAGCCCACTTTGTTTTGACGGCCCAAACCCTTCGAAAGATCACCCTTTAACCTTTTTTTTTTTAGGCCGATTTGGTTGGCAGGATTTTACGGTATGGAAAAAGAATTGATTTAATTTTCCATTTCAAATTGTTAGTTCGTTGTAAATAGAGACTAGCTAGAAAGGAAAGAAAAAACTGATCTGACTAGAAATTTTTCAATTACTTTGTTAGAGGAGAAAATTTTCGATGCACCACGTGTTAGTTTGCCATTACTGAAAAACAAACCCAAATATCTCTTTGATAAAAATAAAAAAATATATAAAAATAAAAAAATAGACTTCATGTTTCTTGTCATTTGACGTAACCCTCTTACCATCATGTTTTCGTAATCATATGCCGAGAGGTATATGGCATGGATTAATGGATCTTGCATGCAATTCTGGTAAAAATTGATGGGTATCAGATCATTCTTCTGTTTTTGGTCTGGATTTTGCCTGACATTTGAAACAAACATTGTTATGTTTTCTTTTCTTCTTTTAAAATTACAAGAAAATAAGAATACGAATGCATACATATTCCTCTGATATAACCCTTTAGATCGGATTAAGCATAGATATGTAACTCATGACAAGAGTCAAGAGTGATTATAAGAGCAAATGCAGTATAAAAGACTAATCGGAGGGGTTGGACTAGGTGTGCAACAAAAAACAGCTTCCAGCGGAGAGAAACTGATCTGGGTTGATTGCTGACCCCACGGGGGACCTACCAAGTTAGATTGTGGTCTGGGTTAATCCTCAACCCAGTTTCCCTCTGGACTTATTTGTGAACATGACCCATTGACACCAACTTGCACATGGAAGAAGAGATCATGCACATCAGTAGTCAGCTTTTCTCCAACGGGTCTTTAATTTGGGTCGTTTAGATCAAGATCTAACAGACTAAATTAAGTACCAACGACATTTTTTGAACAGAAAAAAAAAACAAATCCATAAAGAATAACGGGCAAATGTTAAGGGCTGTAAGATTGAGATCTGATGGCTCCAAATTCATCCCAACTGATTTATTCCATTATGCAGACAAAACTAAATAAAAATATAAAAAATCAACAAAATTTTTCTATAAATACCTTACTACTCTTCTTCACATTTCACACTCTTTACCTATCATATGTCTTCCTTCATAAAAAAAAATATCTTCCTTCTCTCCTTCTATTTCATTTTCCGTTCAACAAATAGGAGAGGCGGGTAGTTCTTGGACCACCAAGAAGGAAGTTCAATTGTGTGAATCATGGGCTATGGTTACCGTATGTCCCTTGACCGGCAATCAACAAATTCTTACAAGGTTGTGGCAAAAGGTACATGAGCAGTATGTTGATAATTGGACGGGTGAAACCGCGGTTCGGCCGGTGGCGGCTCTTCAATCTTATTTTAAGCCTTTGAAGAGACTTCTCAAAGCGTGGCACAACGTAAAAATTCCAGTTGTGATTCATAGACCAAGCGGCACCAATCAATTGGATGAGGTATTTTTTTTTGCATCCACATAAATTATATTTCAACAAATTAATATGGTTATTAATTTTTATATTGTTTGGTTTTTTTTAATAGGAGCATCAAAGTAACCTAGAGTATATGAAGGTGATTAAAAAGCAATTCGAGCATAAGGAGTGTTGGGAGGCGGTGAATGATCACCCTTATTTTAGAGATGCACCAACACCTCAGGTCACCCCCTTTGTTTATTCCACGGCTAGCGGTCCCCAAACCGAATCACCAATTAATTTGGATAATGAAGAAATTGTTTTGGAGACTTCCCCTAGCTCCGTTGGAAGGCCAATGGGACACAAGGCCGCCAAAGAAGCAAGAAGGAAAGGAAAAAAGAAAGAAGATGAGGGTGAATCCATGGTTCAAGCCCTACTAACCATGAACGAGAGCACCAAAATTTCCAATGAGATTCTTAGAAAAAGAGAAGAGGACTGTCGTGCGGAAAGTGCAAGAATGATGGCATTTGAAGAGGCAAAAGAGGATGCAAGGATAATGGCCATGCGGAATAGTGATATTTCCCCGGATTCACAAGATTGGTTCAAAAATTGAAGAGGGACATTAGGAAGAAAACATATCCTAACGCTAATGCAGATTGCTATAGGCCTCTTTTTGAGGAACTACAATCCCCACAATAGAGTGTTGTGTTTTAATTGTATTTTTTATTGTTAAGTTGATTGTATTATGTATTTTTCTATTTAATGAAATAAAGGTTAATCATTTGTTATGAACTAATAATAGTGAATTAATTTTCTTTTATTGAAAAGGAACAAACAAAGCACACATACAATATTTTCAAGGGTAAAATATTGTTTAGTTCTTGTGGTTTAAAGTTGACATATGTTTAGTCCTTATGATTTTATTTTAATCTGAATGGTCCTTAAAGTCACAATTTTTCATCCAAATTGTCCTAGGCCACGTCAGCAATTTAACTGAGAAAATTGACGGAATGACCATTTGGATGAAAAATTGTGACTTTAAGGACCATTCAGATTAAAATAAAACCACAAGGACTAAACAGATGTCGATTTCAAACTACAAGGACTAAACAAATTTCAATTATATTTTCAAAGTAAAATCTACAAAACACACATACAACATTATTCGAGTGAAATTAAAAATGATGAACTAAGGAGAGCATCACTTTATGAAATGATTATGAAAATCATTTGCTAAGATGAATCACCAAATCATCTTGCAATGTCTTGTGGAGGTAAGCAAAACGTAATTGGAAGTTAGCATCTAAGAATGCCGGTAGGGTTTCTCCCGCCCTCAAAACAAGTTCATGGCAGATAACATTACCTTCTAGATCCACCGGTCGTTCATAAACTCTAGCCAACAATGGATGCAAGTTATCCTCTTCACAAGACTCCTCAAATTCTTCTTCGACAAACTCATCTTCCATAATCATGTTATGAAGAATGATGCAACTTACCATGATAGTACGAAGGTCTTCTAGTTTGAACAAGTTAGCACCATGACGGAGTATGACCCATCAAGCTTGAAGAATACCAAAACACTTGTCACGCCCCAATTTTCGAATGGAATTTTCAAAAATTTTGGCATGATATAACTTAAAATAATAACAATCCCAAACCTGTTTTCAACGACAACAACAACAACATAAACTCAATTATAGAATAGAAATTTCCACAAAATCTATCACTGAATTAAGGTTACACTTCCTTGTTTACATAACGTGCAAAACAAGAACATGAGAACAATCTCATGATTTTAATACCGTCTACTCAAATCTAAAACTATACAGAGTTTGACAAAAAATAGGGAGAATCCCTTTCACTACGCCTTCGTCTCAACCCTGATGATCCTCACCTACAGGTCTAACCCCTACACTAAGAATTGGTGCACCGGGATTATAAATTAACAAACCCAGTAAGCTAAAAAGCTTGTATGAGTAAATTCAAATAGCACAATAATTCTCACATCTAGGATTTCACAAAAGCAAACATGACAAAGATTATATCCACAATTCCAACACTCTTTTAAATAACATGTACCCATGAGTCATGTATTGATGAAATACCCCTCATGACCTACAACAACAAAAGTGTGTACCCATGGGATCCAGATACGAAAAGGTATCCCCCATGACGTACACCGACAGACGGACTAGAGCTCTATTCCTAACCGCATCCAATCACCCGGCCAAAGGCTTGGAAACCCGATTTGACTGTCTAATATCACAACAACAAAAAATGATAAATAACATCTTAACCGCAACCAATCACCAGATTAAAGACTTGGAACCCGGCTTGGCTATTTATCTAACAATCATCATAATGCAACATAATTATCACCAACACTAGAAACCACATCATATGATTTTATCCTTCACAAGGACATAATTATATGAAAAACATCAATAAGATTATGATCATATGAACTTCCCAAAAAACATACACAAAATGAAAACTTGTTTTACCTTACCTATGAGCCGTTAACGATCAAACTCATATATTTTTTAAAACTAACAATAACACAATATTAAGATCACATTATAATCATTATCCTCATTAAATGACCATAATTAAAACTTGGTTCAAAAATGAACCTTAGTGAGATTTACTCACCTAAATACTCCCGCTGCGTCTTCACAAACACAAGGGTAGCCGATTCAACAATTCCACAAATCACCTAAAATTACCCAACAAAACCTTAGTAAAATCTCAATAAGAATTAAAATGCCCTTAACCTAAAGGTTGCCCAAAGAAGGACAATCCTTCCTCCAAAACCTCCCAAGGTCATCGGACACTCAACAACAACAACTACTACCTCCAAGAAACAAACTTTCCAAGTTTTCGACCTAAAGAACACAGAGAACCAACTTAGCACCTACAATGCAAAAACCTAATCAACACTCAATCCTCACACACAACAACACCCTAGCAACTACAAGGACTAGCCAATGCAGAAAACAAGGCCTCTACCCTGGCCGGACGAGCTCCCATGCGCCACCACAGGTGGCGGCGAGTGAGCCTCACACGCCTCCACCAAACTTCAAAATTTGGGGAAACTCAAAACATGAAACTTGTAGATTGAAGCAAGGTGAGTAACTTTAATACCTGGTGGTTCAACTTGTTTGGCCAGGATCAGCCGGAAAATGCCCCGCAATACCAACCCGGAAACAAAATCTAACCTTACAAAATCGGCCCCAAAACTTGACTTCTAAATCACCAAAGGTGTAAAAACATCTCTAGAAGAGTGAGGAGAGCAAGACTCACCTAGACTTGGCAGGAATCGGCGTCAAAATCGTCGACTTTCTGATGGGACAGCAGCAGCTCCGCCGCTTCATGACGGCTTCCAGGCGGCGCGACGGCGAGCAAGGCTGCTCCAGCAGTGTAGAGGAGACCCGTGCCTACCCAACGGAACCGACGACGTCCAATTTGGTGGCTGGATGAGAGAGAAATCAGATGGAGAAGAGAGAGTGCGGGAGAGCTTGGGAGAGAGAGGAGAAAACTGAATTTAGGTTTCTAAAATTAGCTCCCACACAATTCTCTACTTAAACACTTTCTATACCTGGAAACTAATTTCCTCTGACCATAACTTCTTCATACGACATCCGTTTCACATGTTCCGCATGTCTTCGAACTCGTATTGATGAGCTCTACAACTTTCATGAAGGAAGTTTTCAAAGATAACTTACAGAAAATAAAGTTAACTTTTTGGTCCCTTAAACGTCAAAGCACCTAAAATAAACTCTCGCACTTCAACTTCGTATAAACCAAAAAGAATTTCCATAAATATTCCTTCATTAAATATGGAAATTATACAAGGGAAAAGATATGAAAATCTGGGGTATTACAACACTGCTCAACGTTCTTACGATAAGACTCATGCATTTTGGTAAAGTGTGTCTCATTGGCATCTTTGGGTTTGGGTATTGCTTTGACAAATGCTTGCCACCTTGGGTATATTCTATCAGCAAGGTAGTGTGGTACAGAGTATATACTATCATTTATCTTATATGCAACATCCGGAGCACTTCCGTTAATAACCCTTGCGAACACATTGGATGCTCCGAGAACGTTAAGGTTATTTTGAGCTTCTAGGGTACCGAATAAGGTATGACATACATGTGTATCGTAGGATGCCACACCTTCAAGAATAACAGTAGGGTACCCTTTACGTCCTGAGAAAGCTCCGGACCACCCCTTTGGACAATTTTTTTCACTTCCATTGCATGCAATCGATGCTTCCAATCATGCCGGGAAAACCACGTTGTTGTCCTTTGTGTATAAGCCTTTGTGGATCTGGGGCATTAGGAGCTCAAAGATACCAACCCCTGTACAAATACTCCACTTGTGCACAAAATTTCTTGAGGCATTTCAAAGCAGTTGATGCTCCCATCTTGGTGATTTTGTCACACCCCAATTTTTGAAGGATAATTTTCAAAAATTTGGGTATGATATATCTCAAAATATCACTCTCAAAACCTACTCAACAAATCTCAAACTAAACCCAAATACTGAAAATGTAAATGTCAGTAAAACTCAACAATTGAGTTAAACATTACATCTCCTTAATTACAACAACTTGAAAGTCTAGTAAAAATGCAGACGCTCACATGAGCTTAAAAACAAACTGGCAAAATATACAAATAAATGTACGTTGTCTACAACCCAGTCACTATGCCTCTGCCTCAACTCTGCTGATCAACATCTGCAGGTCTAACCCCTACACCATGAATTGGTGCACCGGGTTGTAAAACAACAAACCCGGTAAGCTAAAAAGCCATATGAGTAACTCCCAAAAATTAACTCAACATTTCTAACATCCAAATAAAACAATTAATAACAATAATTAATTCCACAAATCCAACAACCAATAAAAACACATGAAACAATATAAGAACAAATATTAAAACCACATAACCAACACTTTTACAAATATACATGTACCCATAAGTCTTAGATACCAATAAAGTATCTCTCATGACCTACAACAAACACATGTATCCATGGGTCTCAGATACTAATAAGTACCTCACAGGACCTACAACAACAATTTATGTACTCATGAGTCCCAGATACCTTAAGGTACCTCCCATGACCTACACCGACAGACGGACTAGAGCTCTATTCCTAACCGTAACCAATCACCCGGCCAAAAGCTTGGAACCCAGTTTGACTGTCCAATATCAAGCACAAAATAATAATAGCATCATAACCGTAACCAATCACTCAATTAAAAGCTTGGAACCCAGTTTGACTATCTACACAACAATTCACAATAGAATAGAATCATCATACCCGTAACCAATCACCCGATTAAAGACTTGGAACCCAGTTTGACTATCTACACAACAAATTACAATATAATAATATAATAGAAAAACTTGTTTTATCTTACCTATGAGTCGTTGGCGATCAAACTCATATATTTAAAAACAAGCAACAGCATATTCTTTAATTCAACATCATCAACAACACAAAGAGCGCATCATAAAAATTATATCCTTCCGCATAGATATATTTATATGAACAAACATAGATATTCTCACAAGAATAATCTATCAAGAACCAACAATATTATGATCACATGAACATTAAAAATAATCGTATTATAGGAAAACTTGTTTTATCTTACTTATGAGCCGTTGATGATCAAACTCATATATTTTAAAACAAATAATAGTATATTCTTTTAATTCAACATCATCATCAAAATGACCATAAAAATTCGATTCAATTGTGAACCTTGGTGATCTTTACTCACCTAAATAATCCCTCTGCGATTTTCACAAAACAACAAGAGCAAGTCAAATCACAACTTCATAAATCATATAAAATCACACAATTAATAACCTTAGTAACCAAAGTACTATAGGATATCACAACACCCTTAAACTAACCCTTAGCTCAAGGGAGGACAACTTTTCAAAGTCGTCGAACTCAACGACACAATAAGCTGCCTCTAATCCTCCAAACCGAAACTCAAACCTCAATCAAGCCTAATATTAAACTTAAGATCCTAACATGCAATCCTTGCTCAAAACCTAGCATTTCCACCTCTCAACAAGCTCACAACAACAAGAGCTAGCTAACCACAGAAAAATAAAGCTAGGAATACTGCCGGACGCGCTGCCACGTGCCACCACCAACTTCCGAATTTGAGAAAACTCACAACAGCAAAGTTGAAGCTTGAAGCAAGGTGAACAACTTTAATACCTGAGGTTTCAACCAGTTCGGCCGGAAACAGCCGAAAAACACCATGAAACATCAACCCGAAATCAAACTTCAAACCTGCAAATCCGGGCTCAAAACCTCAAAAACTTATTTCAATCTATGCCTAGTCACTACTAGAAGGAGGAGAGGATCCAGACTCACCTAAGTTAGCCCCTTGTTGTCGGTTTTCCGGCGAGATAGCAGCTGCTCTGCTGCTCCGTGGTGGCTTCTAGGCGGCGAGACGGTGAGCGGGACTATCCCAAAAATGGAGAGGACGTCCGTGCGAACCCAACGGGACCGGCGGCGCCCAAATTGGTGGCCGGACGAATAAGAAAACATCCGGAGAAGAAAGAGAGAGTGGGAGGGTTGGGAGAGAGGAGAGAGAAAGTGAGGCTGATTTAGGGTTTCCAAAAATAAAACCCACAACTTTCTATTTTTATACTTTCCAAAATCGAAAACTAACTTCCTTTGACCGTAACTTTTTCATACAACATCCTTTTTACGCGTGCCGCATGTCTACGAACTCGTATCGTCAAAATCTACAACTTTCATGAAGGAAGTTTTTAAAAATAACTTACTGAAAATAAAGTCAACTTTTGACCTTTTAAAAGTCATAGCACCTTAAAATTTACCCGAAACTTCAACTTCGCATAAACTAAAGAATTTTCACAAATAATCCTTCATTAATTTCAGAAATAATACAAGGAAAATTATATGAAAATCTAGAGTATTACAGACTTCATCACATTGATCAGCCCTTGCACCATATGCAAGCATTCATAACACACCTGTCATTTATTGTTCTGGGAGCAATCCCAGCTTTCCTGTGGCATATGGTTTTTACTTCCAAAAATTGTCGAAATTGCAAAGGTCCGCCATGATGCGATTGAATACGGGTTTTTGCATTCGATAACACTGACGAAAAATTGTGTTGTTATACACTGGACGCTCGACAAAGTAATCCTCAATCATGTTAGCCCCTCTTGATTGCCTGTGTCTTTCGATGTTAGGGGCACGACCAGGATGTGAACCATGACATTGAGGAGTTTGCATCTGCATATGGTAATATTGGGCAACCAATGCAGCAGCTTGAGCATTGTTGGACCGAATCTACATAATGTGCTCTTCATCTTTCGCTCTCAAATAATTTCTAATACGATCCATGACAAATGTGAGAAGTGAAATAAATGATAATATTTGAGTTTAGAAGGAGGAGATGAATGAGATGAATGTGTGAATATAGAATGAGTTTAAAGCTTATTTATTGACGTTTTTAGGAGACAAACTGTTATCGTCTACACACGTGGCATGTCGTGATGTGCTTGAAATCCTATCTGAAATCATCTCAATTATTTCTGAAGATAACGATATCTGAAAAGGACATGTGTCGTCTGTTCATTGGTATAACCTTATCGGAAATTTTAGATATTTATGAAAGAAAACGATATTGATATGAACACGTGTCATTTCCACATTAGTCATTATATCTTATATAAATAATTGTAGTTTAATTTCTTTCTATATATTACATGAGCATCTTGTTTATAAATAAATAATTATTGAATTCAATAATAAAGTAAAAAACAATAATTGTTTATCAATAAAAATATTTTTATAAAAGGTGAATAGTAATTGGTCCTCAGATTGGTCTCGTTGTTGTATCGTCAAACCAAGGATCAATGACTGATTTAGATGAATAGTGGATTAACCCGGGTTAAGGATTGGTCCAGCCCACCTAAAATGGGTGCATTTGCTCTAAGGGGCCTGGAGATCTTATTAATGAAAACATTCAAATCAAAATTGAAAAATGTTTTAATTAGAATCAATTTAATACTAAGCATCAAGAATGAAGGCCGAAATTGATTTCCCGAGACGATGCATAGAACTCAGACTCCCCGTCATCCCACTCAACTTCTTAATCTCAAACCATAACTTCATGATTATAAAGTGGATCTTTCTTCTTATATATGATGAGTGTTTTTGAATTACCAAAACAGATATGTAATGAGATGCATCGATGTATGGCTGAATTTCGGTGGGGAGATTCAGAGAGATGGAGGAAAATTCATTGGGTAGCTTAGAGTAAGATGTGTGCTCCTTAAAATGAGGGGTGCTCGGTTATAGAAACATGGAGGTTTTCAATCAAGCTCTATTGGTCAAGCAAGGGTTGCGTATTCTTCATCAACCAGATTATCTTGTCACTAGGCTAACTTGCTACCTTTCTAAGGCTAGCAAGTGTCGCACGGTCCTCTTTGCACCCTCGCAAAGTCGGCCTGTGACAGGTGGTATCAGAGCAAGAACACGAAAGGCCAATTAGTACTTCCATGCTGTTCACTTTTTGGATAGGTGTCTGCAGGTGATTCATATGTGTGACGTAGCTTAATGAAGGGTATGGACTTGCTGTTGAAAGGTGTGAGGTACCAAGTGGGTAATGGTACAAATATTTGATGTGGGATGATCGCACCTTCGCATTTCGTCACACGTCCAGGCCCATTCACAACATTCATCCAATGTTCAATCTGTAAACCTGCCCCGAAGCCTCTTAAGATTCACCATTACTCATGCCATTCTGATCCTTACACTCATCTAGGGTATTTCGAGTCGGTCGTCAAAGGAAAGTACCATGATGACGCGGTTCTCTGCCATTTGTTCCAAGAAACCCTGTCTAAGGATGCAATGTCCTGTTTTTATGAATCTCTTCCCTGAACTCTATTGATTCTTTCCAAGAGCTTCAAGATGCTTTCCTGAAACGATTCCAGCTGGTAGCTGATTTGTTTTAAAAATTGTCAACATTTTCTTAACCTCGTTTTCAACAGCCTAGTCACATTGCCTAAAGACTTTGCCTAATCACGAGTCAGGAAAAGAAAGAATATCATAACAAGATTTTGACTTCGAACAGTCAAATCTCGAATTGTTCTCTAACTTCATACAAAAAAAATACTTGTTCTCGACTTGTCAAATCTCGTAGGCTTCCACAACCAAGCTACGAACAGCCACGCACACATAAACTCGAAATGTCGAATTGTCGAACAACTACAAATACCCAAGGCTATAAACAGCCTTGGGGAATGAGTGACGCTTGTGGGTTAAAAGATCACTCCCAAGTGCGAAAGTCCCAATCCTAGCTCATAATATCATTATCATCACACACACACATGGGGTAAACATGACATCTACGAGTAAAAGATCATGCCCATCATGACCGGGTCAGTTGTGGTCGCTTCCCATCACCAATCCTGTGTTCGCACAAGTTTTCCCTTCATCATTCGAACAAATTCTGATCCAAACAAGGAAAATTCCTTGATCGCGGAGTTGGGGCGCTCCTCAGGGGTCTACCATTTACCAAGAGACCCGTTCGCAAAAACAAAGCTCAGTTGATTATAAACGACGAACACACTTACGCAAAACTTAACATATGAACGCTTTTACTTGCGTCTTATCACTTAAACTCCTCAACCAAGTCATTCTCCTTACTTGGGGACTTGGGGGACTTGTTGTAGGAACCTATGTCAAGCGCTCTAGCTAAGCCTTGCACATGCGTTCTCTATCTTCAGCCTAACACTGAGCGTCTCTCGGCCGTACACGTGGTTGCAATCCGATCTTAAGCATACGTGTGGAAGCCTCCTTCCGAGGAGCGAATGATAGCTGTCCTTGACAGCTGGCGCCATCTGCCAAGACAAACCCTGCCTCTCCACGCCTATAAATAGAGGCCTTGTCTCACCTTCAAAGATAACTTAACTCATTCTCTACTTTTCCTTCTCAATTTGTTCGCAAATGGCTAACTTGAGCGTCGGAGAGGGTTTGTCCGGATCCATCCAAGCGCCCTTCTAACCTCGCTTTCATCTTGGAGGAATCCTTGAGACCAATATCTTTTGGAGACAAATCCTTGTCAAGCGGGTCTTCATTCGATCGACTAGCATATTTTTATCCCATTTTCTTAACCCCAACACGGAGGATGTCATTTGATTAGTGGCAAGACGGCTGGTGTGGATGGAGGGTTACCATATTATTTTTTAAATAGTTCTTAAGGAAAGTAGTGGCATGAAAGTAACATTGAGGCTCCGCTGACTTTTATTGAAAAATAATTTGATTTCTAGTATTCCAGATGACCATGCAAGCATCAAAGCTAGTTGTAAAGAAGATATATCAAACAAAGTAAACAGTGATTTTATCCAAGAAAGAAAAGAGTTTCAGGGAATATCCCATGATTAGCAAACTCCCATACTTGTCTAGCAAAAGCACAAGTAGAAAATAAATGAATCATAGTTTTTGTAGGTGTATTACAAAATGCACACACATAAGGAATCTTTGAGTTGTAGCGCGAAATAAGAGATTCATAGCTTCAGCATATTTGAAATTACAGGTCTCTGAATATTTTAGTTTGTGATCCAGGTTGAAGCCTATTGATTCTCGTGATTTCGAAAGGTATATGTGTCGTTTAGCTATTAATATTTTGTATTTGTTTTGAAATTTATAACTATTTGTATAAGATTCTGAATGTTTTGGTATTCGTTATTCCTGTTTCATCTTTTCAAAACTTGTTTCAGTTCAGTTAAGGACAAGGGTTGGGCCCTAAGCCGGCCCAAAATACCCATCGGCCTAGCTCAGTTTCAAAATCAGCTTTCGTGATTTTGACGCGGACGTCAAATTGAAGCTGATCCGGAGGGGTTTGTATATAAACGGCGGTTACCATACGAAGGGGCGCTAAGCTTTACTTTTGAATCGGCAGAGGTAACGATTTCGAAGTGCGATTTGATTTCTGTTGAGGAACGACGTCGTGCAGTGGACATGGCTCAGGAGAAGTACTCTCAGCACTCTCTGTTCGGCGGCGCCATTTCTAGCCTCTTTCCTGATCGATTTCAGGTTGGGCTCTTTTCTTTCGAGTTTCCGTTTCTTCATTTTTCGGCTGTGTGTTTATTTTTAACTGATGAACCTGTGCATGAACGCAATTACAGGATGTGAGCGATGTCCGTGAGGTTCCTGATCACCAGGTTTGTTATTGGTTTCACAAATTTTTTCTGTTAGGGTGTTGTGGATTTTCTGTTTATGTTATTTGTTGTTGTAGGAGGCGTTTGTGGACCCGGCCCGCGACGAGAGCTTGATCTTTGAGCTGTTGGTTTTGAAGCCTGAAGTTGGGGACAATGGAAGTGCTACCTGGTTTCTTCAGGACCTTGCTGCTGAACAGGAGGCTGAGGGAAGTGTGGTGAGTGATTTTTGACTGCTGGATTACGAATTTTGTGGTTCAATTTGGTTTTTGCAGCTGATTTATCAATATGGTGAATTGCAATTTAATAATTTGTCTGCCGAATCGTCTTCAGTTGATTGAGCAGTCGGGAGTAGTGGAGGTCCCTGGACTAAGTTACGGAAATATACCTGCTGTTGTTACAACTGCAGTTGGCCAAATGGTACACAAATTATATTGCATTTGATTGCCGGGTGTCTATTGATTTTTCCCTGCTTTTGTGGTTTATATATTGCAAATTACTTTTTTCAATGCTATTGGTGATGAATAATTGTTACTTCTGATTGGCCTGGTGTGTTATATTTGATTACGTATGCCGGATGCTTTGCTACTAGATGGCTCAATGCCGTTGCATCTTACTTCCATTTCTTGCGTATCAGAATCAGCCATCTAAGTTGGTTTCAAATATAAACAATAGTAAAACAAAAAATGAGAAACAGGACATTGACTCTCTCTATCTGATGTCGATTTAAATTTTGGAGATGCATATTCCTAATTAGCTTTGATTTCCTTACTTTACCTTTGTATTGACTCTGGCAGATTCTGTTAGTGTTTTTACGTTCAGTTTGTCTCTTGGAATTTGGTTTCAAGTTGTTCAATAGTCTGTACTGTAGAGAACATTGAATCCGACTCTCTGAAGATTGAATTGCTGATAGTTGATTGCTTACTGAAGAGACGCATTTTTCTTACTTATTATTGACAACTGTTTAGCATGAACAACAGCAGCTTTTCTCAACTCTTGAACTCTACTTATATGCTGTCATTCTTGTATGTAGGCCATTTCCAAGGGGCGACAAGGAAGGGAAGCACAAAATACTGTGAGGGTATGTTTCTCTCTTGTTCTCCAGCATAGTAAGCTGTTTCAGGATATCCTGATTTATGTTAATTGTGGCATATATGCTAATTAGAGTCTATTGTATTGAGTCCTGCAGGTCTATGTGGCAAATCTACGACTTAAGGGAGTTTCTACAGATGTGCTAATTACTGCATATGAACCCATTCATATCAAGTAAGTTTCAGGAGTGAGTGGTTTGTTGGTTACTATATATATGATAAACAGATTACCTCATAGAAACAAAGATGTCGTATTCTGTGTGCTTACTGAACACAGATATTCTATGGACAGATCTAGTAAGATTGATGGTAGACCTTCCTGAATATTATTGGGAAGTGGGGGTGTTATCATCAAAGATCTGGACCTAGAATTATGGTGTGCTTGCACATCTATAAAAGACCCACCTTGACAATCCTTAAACACCTTAACGAATCTAGTTCCAAGGGAGTCTTCCCTGGGCACTTTTCTATGAAAAGGAATATGATTGCTCTGACTGGGAAAATGAATAAGGTTGCTTTGACTAGGATTTAGAATCAGTGTCTTGAGTTAATCAGTTAGGACAAAGAATTTGGAACATCTTATAGTTTTGTAGATGTAAACTCTTTTTTGAAGATTTGTTGTCACTTGTGCATTCTAACGTTGAAATGCTTGTGTGATTTTGTTGCAGTCCTTTGAGCGAAAGTGCCAGCACAGTCGGCGCCGGTAATGCTGCTCCAGCATTACAATCTGGGCATGTGCCAATGGTTGAGGTCTTCAGACTAGCCGTCTCAAGCTTCAAAGTCAGTGACTGGAATCTCTTTGGTTCTGGGCCATGAGAGATGTTTCAAACATTTACCTCCAGAGTTTTAGGCTAGTTTCACACCTCTCCTTTGCATTCTCTTTTGTTATAGCTGATTCTGATGGTATGATGTTCTCACCATATGAAGTGGTCGATCAGTGATTGCAATGTATGAAAAACAACCGTACTTGAATGTAGTCTTGGTCATTTCATTTGTGTATTAAGTAATTTCTTAATATATCAGTTACTTTGACGAAGACACACATAAGGTATAAAATTGATCTTGAAAGTGACTGATCTTAAACTCAAAGAAAAAAATGATGTAAATAAAATTATTATTAATCATTTCTACCAAATCAAATACAAATAATAATAATAATACAAAAATTTATGAAGAATAATCAAGTAAGAGAGATCAATAATGGAAAACATTCATGAGATGTTGTAACTTGATGATGGAAAACAAGAAAAACTGAAATCCCCAACTCCTCATATCAAGGAATCCCATAAAAGGAAATAGTGATATTGATCCAGAAAAAAACTACTGTCAAAATTGTCTCAAGTTCGGGTCTTCAAGTGGCATCTCTTCCAGCTCTGTGTGAAGAGACGGTAAATTATACATGGAAGTATCGCTGTTCAACGGTCTGTCGAGATCACCTAGCTCGAAAATTTCATCCATGGTATACAGAGAATCATGCCCATTGGATAAATTAAATCCAACTTCAACTCTACCCAAGTTCCCCAAGTCTGCTAAATCTCTGTAAATATAACTTCTATGAAAATCAGCTGTAGCGTTCGCATTTCCAGAATAAAGATTATTATCAAGTTCTTCAGTAGCATCTACATTTCTAGAATTCAGAATATCAAGCTTCTGTGTAGTACTTGTATTTCCAGAATGAATAAGGTTATCAAGCTCCTGCAAACAATCAAGTAATCACATTAGCATAAGTTGGAACTTTTAAAAATTCTTGCATATACCATGTGGTACATATTTATCATAGTACTCGAGGATACTTCAAACAAGAAAGATGTATAATTAATACGCAAATTATGTGTATTTCACACCCACATATGCACACGCATTTTAAAAAGGCTGCAGAAATCAACTATAGGTCATGTGATCTAGTTTAGAATTCTTTGCGTAGAAGAATAGCATTTTTAGCTTCCAGGTGATGCAAAGAATATCCATTAGCTAACAGAACAGGATAATTACTTGTTGCCAAACGAAGAAAACAAGCACCTAGTAGCGGAGAAAGATGTTGCCTAATTAATCATCTGTCTGATACACTGGCTTGAAAAAAAGAAGACCGAAAGAAAACCTCTATCTATGGAATATAAACAAAACAGAATAGAAGAGAAGCACCAGAAATCCCAGAAGAAAGTATCAAACAAGAGAAAAGGAAGATATTAGGCCGAAAAGAGGGGGTGGGAAAGAAGGGAAAAGTAAGAAAGAAACTAGAAAAAAAGCCAGAAAAGACTATACTGGATACGATTTTAGCACTAAAACATCAAAGCAGCATATAAGGACAAACACCAATTTGTCTCTTTTAACAACCTGGATCAAAAATGCAATGAACTAACAATATACAATTGATGCTCACCAATTTTCATTATATTAATTAAATTTGACATAACTACTCCTAATCACATTTGTGAATTGGTAAGCTATAAAGGAGCAATGTCCCAATAGAAATCCATCTCAATCACATAGTTGTAAAACACTGATGATTCTATCATTCAAAAATGATGAGTTAAAAGGGACACAAAAGACCAAACACGTCCAACCACATTTTGGAATTCAGAATAATAACTACACATTTTTCACAGAGAAACTTCAAATAATCATTCAACAATTCCTATCATCAATTAATAAACCTGCATACATGACTTAAAGGAAACTGAGTAAGGAAAGATTGGGGTTGCAAGTGATAATTTATCATGATAATTTATCATGCTTTTATTATAATTTGCATCTTATTTGTCATTAATTCAGGAAATTGATACTCGTATACAACATTTAGCAAAAAGGGAAGAGCGCACGACACACCTTATTTTTGTCATTGCCATTGATAGGGAAAGTGCTTTCTTCTGCGAAGCAATCTAACATGGACAGAATATCACCATTGGCTGAAACACAGTGCTTCTCCATTGTAGCAGAATTACTGGAAACTGAGTGGAAAACATTGCAAGAATGTGGTGATATGCAGGATTCCAATGAAGGGCCTATCCACATAACCTCAGGGGAATCTGTGCTAGAGGGACCGGGACTATTATATCCCCTAGGCAGAACAAGGTCTAGCTCAGGCCTATTTGCATGTGGGACTGTGTCCAAACAGATAGAAAACCCTCAAGCCTAGAAAACAGAAACAAAGACAAGACACTCCCTCCCTCCTTTCAAGTCCAATGCCGACCTCGGCGAACACCACAACCTCTGTCTATTCATGAAACAAAATCCTGGAATGGTTGATGAGTGCTTGTTGTTGTTGAGATCAAAAGTCATGGGTGTGCAATCAACAACCTACTAATCCCACGCATTACATTTACAACCACAACATGTAATGACAATCACAAGAAACAATTCGGAAGAAAAGCTAAATGCAAGAGAGGTAGTACCTTAAGAGCTAAGAGCGAAGCACCAGCAACAATCGCTACAAAGCAGAACAATTCGCGTTTGTGCTACGCGGTCGTTTTAAAGTACCATTTAAAACGACCAGCTCCAGTGGCACGATTGACTCTAGCCCCAGTTGCATATTTCATTTCTCTAGGACAGAAGAAGTACCATTTCAGATCTCCATATCGCCAACAAGATTTGTCTGAAAATAAATACAACCCCAATCCAATAGATGAGCAGAATACAAATAATAAGAGAAGGAAAAATGAAGTGTATACCTGGAAGATCCCAAGGAGCATACTTGTAAATGTCAACGTCGGCAATGACTTGAACACGAACTCTTTTCCCCATTACTTTTCTCTTCAGATAGTATTCCACAAGCTCAACATCAGTCGGAGAAAACCGAAAACCAGGCGGAAATGGTGCTTTCCCCATTATAAAAAAAATCCAAATCCTCAGTGTACCCTCTTCCTAATTCCCAAACAACAGAAAACCCTCAAGCCCAGAAAACAGAAACAAAGACAAGACACTCCCTCCCTCCTTTCAAGTCCAATGCCGACCTCGGCGAACACCACAACCTCTGTCTATTCATGAAACAAAATCCTGGAATGGTTGATGAGTGCTTGTTGTTGTTGAGATCAAAAGTCATGGGTGTGCAATCAACAACCTACTAATCCCACGCATTACATTTACAACCACAACATGTAATGACAATCACAAGAAACGATTCGGAAGAAAAGCTAAATGCAAGAGAGGTTGAGCGGGTACCTTAAGGGCTAAGAGCCAAGCACCAGCAATAATCGCTACAAAGCAGAACAATTCGCGTTTGTGCTACGCGGTCGTTTTAAAGTGTTGAACTTGTTGGGTACAAAGCCCGAACGGGTACCCGGCCCAATCGAAGCGTCTTAAATACCCTACGAGGTAGAGAGAGAGAGGGGTCTGCCAAAGCTAAACATGCTTCTTTGACTCTGCTGGCTCTTCTTGCCTCTCTCGATTTCCATCCCTCTTCGGGTTTTTAACTCTCTCTCTCTCCTTCTTCCTCGATTTGTTTCCCCCCTTGCGATTTAGGGTTCAGATCCAGTGATCGAATTCATCAGTCTAACAATTTTTTATTTTAATTATTATTTTATGTTCATGTAAACCATTGAATTTGCTTTAGGAGATAATTGATATCCGCAGATGTAATTTAGGGTTTTTTTTTAGATGATTCTGATGGGGTTGATTAGTTTTGTTGATATCTGAAATCGTGTTGGAATGGTGGAATTCGGTTTACTATGTTTTCGAGATTTTATATATCAATTATATGCGTGGTCAGATTTTGTTTTCATGTTTGATTGGTTATATATAAGATGTGTGCTTGTTCTCATTGTGGTTGGTTGGATATTTGAAACAGGCAATCTATTGCGCACCCAATGTCTTTTGATCTGAACGAGACACATTCATCAGTTATTAGGGAGTTCTCTTTCATGAACCGAGGGAGGCTCTGGTTCTCGTGGAGGGTGTTTTTCCGGCACTGGACTTGACACTCTTTGAGTCCTTTTTCTCTAGGGTTGTTGTTTATAAACTCGTTTTCGTTCTTCTGTACTCTGAACTTCAGATAATTTTTAGTGTGTGAAAAGCAGTATTCATTGGGAGAGGGTTGAATTGCTATTATTTGCCTCGCGTCTTGTGAGGAATTTGGACATTGGGGAGGATCATTCTTATATATTGGGGACTTTTCATCTGGATTCTGTGATGGGGAAATCATCTTTGCCTCCTGGGTTTCGGTTTAATCCTACTGATGTTGAGTTGGTACAATACTATTTGAAGAGGAAGATAATGGGAAAAAAACTCCATGTTAAGGTTGTTGCTGAGGTGGACATATACAAATGGGCTCCTTGGGATCTTCCAGGTAAATCTTATGTAACTCATTCTTAGGTGGTTTTCCTGATATTTCATCTAACTTGTTGAAGTCATTTGCTGCTATATTTGCTTCAGATTATCAACACGGCCTTCTATGCTTTGTAATATGTATAGTCTCTGACTGTTATGCTTACATTTTCAGACAAATCTTGTTGGCGAAGTGGAGATTTGAAATGGTACTTCTTTTGTCCTAGAGAGAAGAAATATGCAAGCGGAGGTAGAGTGAATCGTGCAACTGACTGTGGTTACTGGAAGACCACGGGGAAGGATAGATCTGTTCTTTACAATAGTGAAGTTGTCGGGTGGATAAAATCTTTAATTTTTCACAGTGGTCGAGCTCCACGAGGAGAGCGCACAAACTGGGTTTTACATGAGTATAGGCTTGAAGATAAGAACCTGGCTGATAAGGGTGTCGCTCAGGTAAATGATACTATCTGTTTTCATTATTTTGTGTTTTTATTATGTTATTTTTTTCTCTCAATGGTCACTGTAATTAGAACAATGATCTTGTGTGTTTGCTTATTAGATTGGTTACCTTTGCCTTTTTCATGTTACAGGATTCTCATGTGCTCTGTTTAATTTTCCAAAAGGATGGGATAGGACCAAAAAGTTCTAAACAATATGGTGCACCTTTCAAAGAAGAAGACTGGACTGATGATGAGGTTGAAACTGACGTTTCACATGTAAACATGTCTGAGACAAACCTTGTTCATACAAACATGATTGAGCCTGAGCCAAATCTTACTCCTTCATATACCCCTGAGCCAGACATTGTTCAGGCAAACATGCATGATCAAGTGCTTGTTAATACAAACATCACTGAGCCCCATCTTGTTTATGGAATCATGCCCGACCCATACCTTGTTTATCCAAATATGCCTCAGTCAGACTTTTCATGTGCAAACATGTCTGAGCCATACCTTGCCCTTCCCAGCAACCGTAATAGTTCTATTACTCGCACCAATTCCCATGAGTCATGTGTTTCTGATATCTTGCCACCTTCTAGCAATGTCCTCCTGTCTGTGTGCAGTAATTATGAAACAACAGATCATGTTTCACCTGATGAAGATATCTTGTCGATGCTTAATTGCTTTACAGAAGACGGAACTTTCTCCATGGATCACATTGACAAAAATGAGGTTTGTGACTTGCTCTTTTCTTACTTTCAAGTGAAAAGTATTCAGATTCTTTTGGTTAATCATGTGAAGTTGGTTACTTGGAACTGTGAAAATATGAATTGATATGATGCTGAAATGAAGAATGGTGAGACATATTTGATCTTTTGTTTCCTTTTTAAATTATCATTTTAACAAGATTGAATCATCACACGTATCCAATTGAGATAGGTTCTGTTGAGACTGTCAATTTATAGTGGTCTTCTATATACCAGCTTGTGTTTAAGTTGATTATATCTGTTAATATACATTTGATTTGTAGTGCATCCTAAACTGCAAGTTTTGTGCATGCAGTGTCTGACTTTTTTCATGGGTTTACAGAAGCTGGATAATCTCATTTATTCTGGAGATGCTAATCCTATAGCTGATGTCGGAAAACGTGATGATACTAATAAAGATCTGGGAGGATTGAGCAAAGATGGATATATTTTCCCCAATGGAGCTATTTCTGGAGCTCCAAGTGAGAATGAGCCATATCTGGAGCTATTTGATCTTGACAGACCATTGAATGGTGATAATTCGCTGTTTCCAATGATTAGTCCACCTCGGACTTTTGGTGGAGATACACCTTATCAAGAAGACTCATTCTTTCCATGGATGTGTTAAATAATGTGAAGACAGGATGTGTTAAATAATGTGAATCGTAAATATCATTGCTTCAACATTAAGTTTATTTGTTTATGAATTTGACTCCCTTGACATTGTTATTATTTCTATTGACATTGATGTTTTTGTTATTTATTTCTGTGCTTTATAGCTCTTGTTTTTCAGTTTAATCTACGAAAAATGCTTCTGTTTAGGTGTTAGATTCTGCTTGGAACCATAAGGCAGATCCCTTTGACAGTGTTGGCAAGTAAATCAGCCACCCTTCCCTTTGAATGTGCCTGATTTGATTGGTCAAAATGATTCATTGTTTGCAATCCCTGCAATCTCACACGAGTTACAGCTAAGCTGTAAACCATGACGCACAATAGCTGTAAACTATTTGGACTAACAGTCCCAGCTCCAAACTATTTGGACTATCAGCACAAAAGGGCTATCTGATGAAACCATTTCAATTTGGTAACTCGTGTGCAGCTTTAATGAAGGTTCCCTGATAAAGAAAAACCACATAACTATATCCAAGAGGGTGCTTACCTCAGGAATATCAAAAGGAGTAGTTAGTCTCAGGTGTCCCTTTCCAAATAAACCACCAGCATGGCAGCATAAGCTATAGAGGATGCAGGAGATATTCCAGCTTAAGCTTCTCATAAAATACCTTTGTTCTTTGAAATTCAACAGCAGTTTTGATATTGGTAGGAAGGTTAAAAGATTTTCGTACCTATATAGATTAGGTGTAAGAGGATTTCTGAATCTCTGCTTAATTATAAGCAACTTACTTCGAATAAAGAACTAGAAAAATAGCTTTATTCGTTTCACCTTTTTTTCGATCGCATATTCATATCTCAACCGTATATATATATATATATATATATATATATATATATATATATATATATATATATATATACGAAAATGATGTGGAGCGCACGTCCGCACAGTCCCTAAAGTGCGGACGTCTCTCCGTTCTCCACCGGACGGCTGCGACGACGGTGCGCCACCACCCCAGCGGACTCTAGCAGCATCCCCGATCACTTTCCCTCCCCGACGAGTCCGCCGAATTCCAGTTTTCCGGCGAGATCGATCTTGTTTGAAGATTTAGGTGATCTCGCCGGAAAAATGGAATTCGACGGACTCGCCGGGGAGGGAAAGTGATCAGGGACGCCGCTGGAGTCCGCTCAGGTGGAGGCGCGCTGTCGTCGGCGCCGGACGGTGGAGAACAGAGGGACGTCCGCACCTTAAGTCCAGTACGGACGTGCGCTCCACATCCGGCCTATATATATATATATATATATATATATATATACACACATGGCTCTTTCACTAAGGGATCCCTTATCATGACTTATATGAGGGATTGAGCATTAGCCCAATTTTTCGATCACATTTTTCAATCTTAACCATTCAACCTCTAGATATATATAAATAGATCATTTCTGAAAATTTTCAGCCAAATTGGTGATCTTTAAGGCTTCGAACTAGCTTAAATCAATGGACGGTTCAAATCTGCCAAACCTGAACGGTTCATGAAAATTGCAATTTTGAGCACCTTAAAGATCACCAATTTGGCTGAAAATTTCTAGAAATGATATACTTATATATATCTAGAGGTTGAGTGGTTAAGATTGAAAAATGTGATCGAAAAGTTGGTGTAACCCTTCCACTGAGGGATCCCTTTTTTTGACATATATGAGGGATGGGGGTTTACACCAACTTTTTGATCACAAAATCACATCTCCACCGTTCAATATGTAGTTCTATATGATTAGATCATTTCTGCAAATTTTCAGAAATTTTGGTAATCGTTAAGGCATTCAAAACTACGATTTATAATTATAAGCATGAACGGTTCATGGTTTGCAGATTTGGTTCGTTCATTGATTTAATCTTGTTCGACAGCTTAACGATCACCAAATTGGCTGAAAATTTGCAGAATTGATCTATATATAAGGACCAACAAACGAAATGGTGGAGATTCAAAAATATAATCGAAAAGTTGGTGTAATCCCTCATCCCTCATATAAACAAAAAAAATGATCCTTTAGTGGAATGACCTTGGAATTTCTGAAAATTTGCATAAGTGATCTACTTATATAGAACTACATATTGACTTTCTGAAAGTAAACCAATATGATCCCTACAAAACAGATTCCTCGTCAAACCCTCCAGTCAATTATAAAAAATCATCTCCTTACTTTGACAGGGCCGAACAGTTCCTGTTTTATGTTGAACTCTCTATGAGTCATTTCAAAAAATTCATCTCTTTAGTAAAAAATTATTTTGGCCCAAATACTCATTACCTTCCCGGTAAACCTTTAGCATTCTATAAAGACATTCTATTTAAATCTCAGTCATTATCTATTAAACCAATCTATAACCCAAAAGACCCATCCAAAATATTATATCATTTTCTTTACATAATTCGTATCATTTCATTATCCCAATGGGGTGATTCCCCTTCTACTCCTCACAAATTAGAATCCATTACATTTACTTATCATGATTACATCGAAGCATGGAGTACAATCTTTCTCTACCAAATAGAAGATTTTTCCCATTCATGGTTTCTCAATTTTGATAGAAAATTCAATCGCCAATTCCCCATGTGGTTTGGCGATTGGTGGAATAATCATGGATGCCCTTATGACCTTCTGCCCTTAAATCTCCAGAATGCAGTCACTAAATTTGCTTCAGTCATGACCTTTTCAGAATACGAGAAAATGTTTCCCTCCACTCTCCAATTCATGGCCAAATATAAAATTCCTTGGATCTTTAAATGACAATATAAAATTGAATATGAAAATCATATGGTCTTACGACAACTCTTAATCAAATGGTGGGATAAATTCAATTCTGAAAGAGTTTTATCCCAATTTAGTGAAGAATTTTAAGTTATTCATCCAGTTCAGGAGCTCCGGTCTCTATTTAGCCGGCATCTCCGATCCCTCAGTTAAAGTCTCAGACTTCTCAGTTACCATCCCATTCTAAAAATAAAGCCTCTAGTTCATCCTCATCCTCCAAAGCAGATGAATTAAAAGAATTGGCCAAGCAATTATTACAACAAGCGGCCAGTTTACAACAAGCGGCCAGTTTATCCGCAGACAAGTTACTATTTATCTACAGTCACTCGTGGCAGACAAGTTACTATTTATCTACAGTCACTTCTTACTATTCATCACTTTGTAATTTCTATTTACAGAAGCCCCCAACTTCGTAGTGAGGCAGACTTTCATTTTTCCTCTCCTCCCTTTCTCTCTAGTCAGAGCGTCTCCTGATAAATCTTAAGTTACCCTAGATAGTTCATGTACTGAGCATTTTTGCTCTTACTCATGCATTGATTTCAATCAGTAAGTTGTAAACTTTTTTGAATTCAATAATTAAACTATTATGCTTATGCTTGTGTGTGTGTAGGACCTCCTTAAACTCTTAAAGTGAGGATGTTTTTAGTTCTAGCATGTATTTTGACAATCAAAGTCACGCATTCCCTAGTTACTTACCCACATATGAATCCTACAAAAAATTAGCCAAAAAAAAAAAGTTTAACCATTTGATTATCATAATATTTGTTTTAATTTTATCTAACGGCCTACAATTGTTTACATCAATTTGAATGACCAAATGATTATGGAATAAGTTGAAATTTTGTAGACATGTTTCTTGCATATGAATCTAAAAGATCAACGATTGAGATCGTTAAATAAAGTCATCTACTGATGTAAAATAGTAGAAATCCTCAAATTCTTAAAGTAAGAATGTTCTCTTTAGATCCTCCCTCTACACAAACACACACATATTAGTAGATCATCTCTACAAATTTTCATCCAAATTGAATATCGTTAAGACATTCATAAATTTGATTTACTGATTATAGACTTGAACGGTTCATGTTTAACATATTTGGATCATCCATTGAATTAATTTAGTTCGATTCCTTAACGATTACCAATTTGTAGAAGTGATCTTCATATATAGACCTAAAAACTGAACGGTTGAGATGAAAAAATATGATTAAAAAATGAGTGTAATAAATCATTAATAAAAAAGTCTTCAGCTAGTCCTCAACCAAATAGAGTCCTCATTAAAACCAATTCTTTCCAACCATTATCAAAACCCTGTGGTCTGCAGTTCTGCACAAAGCTTATGATAAGTAGATATTACCGAAAAAATGTTAGAGCAAAAAACAATCTCATATATATCCTTGCCATTCTCCTAAGACCTCGTTTGGTTCATGAAAAGGAAGGGAAATGAACCAAATTCCTTGCGTTTTTCATTAACATGAGAAATTATAATTTCCATTTATTTTCCTTTCAAGTGTTTGGTACTCACAAAGAAAGGAAATAAAATCATATAATTTTCAAAAAAAAAACATGTGGTTAAAAATAGTAAACACTAACTTAAGTGGGGTCAATTTAATAAAAAAATGATGTAATAATTGCAAGAAATTATGAGGGAAAGTGGTTCATTGGGTTGGGTGGAGGGAACAATTTTCCCATCTATTTTCCCTACAATTGGGAACCAATTTTCTTTCCCACTGTTTACTTTAGGTTTCCAAACACAAGAAATTAATGACTTTTTTTTTCCTCTGCTTTGATTTCATGAAACAAACGTGGCCTAGGAATACATGTTGACAGATGGGGAGGTGCTGTGGTAGCACTATTTATTGTCTGTGATGTGGCCTCATTAGGAAAAGTGTCATGAATAGTAACTAGTTTTGTATACTGATTTGGGCCTAATTGGACAGAGGGACATCTCGGGTCGAACTCTCTTGAGCCCTAGTTTTATATAAGAGAAAAATGCACCAACAGTGTCTGAACTCTTGGAGGACTGTCAATATGGTACCCGAACTTTTAAATGTATCAAAGTGATACCTGGACTTGTATTTTTGTACCAACGTCGTACCTGTCGTCATTTTCCGTCACAGCTCTGTTAGTTCATGTCACATGTGACGCACGTGACTGACCTAATATTTTCGGTACGGGGCTGTAAATTCCAAACCTACTCCCTCCAAAACCTACTCCCTTCCTCCTCCGCCACACCTAGATCCACCGTCCCAACTTCCACCCCCTCCTCCTCTGCTATGTTACGGCGTCGCCGCCGCCACCATCACCACGCACAACCCCATGTGCAAGACCAAAAAGAGCACGCAGGCAATTGAGCCATCCCGGAGCCCCCACAAGCCCCGAACCTCCAAGTCCTTCTCCTCCTCCCGCTCCAACCCTAACGACCCTTTCTCCAGCAACAACTCCACCAACTACGACAACTTCTCCAAATTCTCCACCGCCTCCTCCGTCGCCTCCCTCAAGTCCTCCCTCCCCGAAAACCCCATGATCTACGACACCTCCGAGATCTCCTCCTCCACCAACAACTTCCTCAGCCACCGCCTCTCCTCCTCCTCCACCTCCACCTCCACCTCTTGGCACTGCACCCTCCGCGGCAAAGACGCCGTCGTCTTCCAGCGCAAGTCCCGCACCCCGATCGACCTCCCTGACCTACAGCAGAGCCTCTCCCTCATCTCCCGCTCCCACCACACCAGCCTCATCAAGCTCCTCGGCGCGTCTCTCTCAGGTAGCTACGTCTACCTCGTCTACGAGTTCGTCGACGGCGCCAACCTCGCTGACTGCCTCCGCAACCCTAACAATCCGAGCTTCACAGTCCTCTCCTCCTGGCTCTCCCGCCTTCAGATCGCCACCGACCTAGCTCACGGCCTCGACTACATCCACCGCTGCTCCGGCCTTGGCTCCGGTTTAGTCCACAACCACATCAAGAGCTCAAGCATCATTGTCACTTCGACTACACTGAACGCGAAGATCTGTTTACTCTGTTGAAATCCTTCTAATTGTTCTGCATCGATAACTAAACAGTTTTCTTCTTCATGAATGTTTCAGGTGGGCTCTAGTGAAAGACGAATAAGTTGCCAAGAAAATGGTTAACTTCATAGAGCTAAACACCATTGGAGTATCCAGGGATTCACAGCTCCGAGCTGCCAAGATTTTGGAAGTGATGACCAACACCACTGAAAAACATGGCAGCTCGGATTCAAGGAAATCCTTCTTCGAGATAACCTACCACCTAATGGAAGAGAGGTGGCAGCAGCTTCGAGCAGTGGTGAACAAGAACAGAATGTTTAGTCTGCCTCACTTTACACCGGGATACTGCCATTTCCTTCAACAAGAGACAAATCCTCAACCTGGTAAGTGAAGTTCACCACTAAACTATTAGTCTATGGCTTTATCAAATAAAAATAAAGACATAATATAATATGAGCTAATTAGTTACCTTTCTCTGTAGCTTTCGCGTGGCTCACGTTGACATGGGAAAAACGATGCAACTATTATCACTGCCTCGGGGGGTTTGTTTTTTCACCCATCCAAAGTCCCAACCATAAAAGTGCAGCTGTATGTTGGCTGAGAAAAACTAAACCTGCATTGTTCTTCAACTCCAGTTTTACAAGCAAAACAAAACCATATCAATAAAACAGTAATGATACCCAAGGGGCAGGACCATTGCGAGAAGATTTCACCCACAACTCAACGGAGGAGGCGGTGGAGAATTTGGAGAAGTTGTCGTAGTTGGTGGAGTTGTTGCCGGAGAAAGGGTCGTTAGGGTTGGAGCGGGAGGAGGAGAAGGACTTGGAGGTTCGGGGCTTGTGGGGGCTCCGGGATGGCTCAATTGCCTGCGTGCTCTTTTTGGTCTTGCACATGGGGTTGTGCGTGGTGATGGTGGCGGCGGCAACGCCGTAACATAGCAGAGGAGGAGGGGGTGGAAGTTGGGACGGTGGATCTAGGTGTGGCGGAGGAGGAAGGGAGTAGGTTTTGGAGGGAGTAGGTTTGGAATTTACAGCCCCGTACCGGAAATATTAGGTCAGTCATGTGCGTCACATGTGACATGAACTAACAGAGCTGTGACGGAAAATGACGACAGGTACGACGTTGGTACAAAAATACAAGTCCAGGTATCACTTTGATACATTTAAAAGTTCGGGTACCATATTGACAGTCCTCCAAGAGTTCAGACACTGTTGGTGCATTTTTCTCTTTATATAAACGAGGGGGCAACGCCATCAGATGAGCAGCAGGCTCCGCCTCTGCCTCCTCTTCCATCTTTCATGTTTTTTGTTTGTTTGTTTGGTTTTTGTTGATGAGTTATTTGTAGATTATAGAGAGAGAGGATGATGATAACCGATGTGCAAACGCAGTACCATGAATCATCTTGGTTTCTATGAGCGGCACTTCCACACGAGATTTCTGACTCTCTCTTTCTCTGTTCCCTTCTTTCATGTTGCTCATGTTGTACACTTTGTTTTTGATGTCTTTCTTGTTCATTCCTTGCTTTACAAATTGCATTTCACTTCCTTCTTGTTTTCTTTACCTCTTGAACCCAATCCCCATATGAAAAATTGGAGTGCTATCTTCCTTGTTTCTGTTTCAACCAAGATCTGTACTTTTTTTTTGATTTAGATGTCATTGCTCTGACATACAAAGCAAACCTGTGCTTCTCATAAATCTAACTACTACTTATGGGCAAAGATAAACACCTCTACCAATAAGACAGCTTAAAACTGAACCTGAACTCTCTCTCTGGCTCGAGGAGGCCAGGAAACTTTGCTTAGGGTTAGCTATCCGCCTGCTTCAAATACTGCAGCTTTGGCCAAATTAATCTTTGACCAAATACTGCGGCTGACTGACTGGAAGGGGAGTAATTAAGGTTACCCAGAACTTTGATCATGTCAGGAATGTGATGGACTGCTAAATATCTAGGTTTTAAACCCTAAACAAGAAGATTAGAAATTTAGAGTTCACTCTCAAAACTGCTACTTAGTTATAGAATCACAATCCCATTTCTTGTGCAAGGAAAACGAGTCATTAACGACATGCTTCAACCTTCTATAGCTTATGTTGTCACTTGACAACATAACTTCGAATTCCAAGCACAGATAAAGAGAGGTGAATTAGGTTGCGGATGCTCTTGCAAATTTTGGATGTGCCTGCCCAAGCTCAAAATGCCCTCCGCTCAAGTCACTTATTCTGTGATTTGCTTCTTGAAACTATTATCCAAAAGACACATGCATGCAGAAGCTTGTTCAAATGATATGTTTTCTGTCAGACCAGCTTATGTTCCATATTCTAGGATACATTGAGGTCGAGTTTCATTTGGATGCTTATAATGATCATAATCTGTTTCAGGTCTTCTGATCTAAATAGTGCTAACGAGTTTTTTTTTTTTTTTTGGTGAGAAGCTAACGAGTTAATCAGTATAAAGCTCCCAGGATTTAGAGATGTATAGTGACGTGTTGAGGCGCAATTTAGGTGTCTTCTTGACGCTTGGCATGTGAGAATTCAAGTTTTGTGCATCATTATTGTTATTTGTTAGTGAAACATGTTTAAAGACTAAACACAGTTGAGAGAAGTCCTATTCTTTTTTTTTTTTTTTGAAAAGGAGAAGTCCTATTCTTTTGTGTTCACCTTATCATGAAAAGTTCCACTAGATCAGTCCTAGTCGTAAACAGCCAAGTTCAAGTACTGGCCCGGCTTCTCCTCACCGATTGTGCTGGCTCTCTTTCACCCTGCACATCACGTAATGAACTGAATTCTTCCACTCCCAGAAAAATGTCGGATAAAGAGTTTCGACATGTACCACAAACCACTACATTATCTGCCTACACTCGAGCTTGGTGTGGATGAACAAACAGAGCACCGACTACCAGCTTCACTTTCCACACTTGAGCTCGGCGTTGATGAAGAAGATCCCTACTGCTGCTGCTGTCTTGAACCTGTGCCTAAGTTGTTTCTCTGGTAGGATTTGTCGTACAGTGAAGAAAATATTTCACATAAGCTTACATATGGATGAAAAATCTCTGTTTCATAACGGAGTTGCATCTGATATCGATTTGTATTCACATCAGTATCAGAAGCAAGAGAACTAATCAAAGTGAAAAGGGATATGACTGGAGATGCGATATTCAAAGTCTTTATCTAATCCAAATACCGCTGGCAGATCTAGCTATCAAGAAGTCTCCTTCTAACCAGTAAACGTTTTCTGCTGTTCCTTATGAATTATGTAGAGCAATACTCTCTTATTTAGTTAAAGGTCAGTGGTGGTGGTGAACCTTTTCTTTCTAGTATCAGAATTGCAAGTTCCAAGCTCCAACTGACTTCTAGTGAGACTGAGAAAAGAAGACTGATAAAAATATGGGATGTTCCTACATTAGTTAGGTGTTTGAAACAGGTAGGCAAATAGCACCAAAAATACTAAATGCAAAATTCACTCTTAGCTCTTTTGTTCTACTAATTCTGTGAGTAACATGAATTTCAAAGTGCACAATCACAAAATGAAAGTGTATAGAGTGCCATTGCAAAGCATGGAACACAAAACATTCTAAAACAATTGAAGAAATAGTATGGGCACTAGCCGTGGCAAAGTATAGTCAAACAAATTCTTTGAAGGAAGGTAAACTAAGGTATTTAAACAAATGCATTGCAAGTAAAAAATTACAACAGTTCCAAAGGAATTTTCCATACTAAATATACTTATAATGTTCTTTAGTTAAAGATCTGGCCTACATTCTCTCAACAATTGGTCTCCAAACTTCTTGAAAAGTTATGCCCTCAGCAGGTAATTTGCATATCCTAGACTGGGAAAGTAGCTAATAACAACAATGCCAAAGAGTTGCATCAAAATTGATAATGCCAGGTTTTACGTACTGAATAGAAATGCTCATATTATAGCATAAGATTGTAAAAGCTTATATTCAAATGTCATCGATCTCACTTTATCACACAAACAAAATGCTCAGGCATCCAAACAACAAGTACCTCATATTCTGAATCTTATAAACCCAACCGTCCAAACTCTACCAACTGGAATCAAAATACACAAGGGATACTATCAAATTTGCAACACAACCTCAACCAGAGTCATCCAATTTAATCAAAGTCAAACGCAAAAGCATCACCAATCCAGAATTTTCCAGCAAAGCAGAAAAAGATTTACAATAATAAACAAAAGAATCATTAGTCAACTGAATTATAAGCAAATATTAAGCAACAAGACAGCCATAATTACTTTTCTTCCATTTTACAACTTCATGTTACTTCAATCCTGGCATCCCTCGTTACAAGTATTTCAATTTTACTATATTTTGGAAACTGGTATGAATAGAACAGAGCTTAAATTTATTGTTACCATTGTTAAGAAAAAATATAAGAAAAAAATTTAGTAGTTGATGACAAATATGGAGAAGTGTTTAAGCCTATAAATCAGTCAATTACAAAAAAGCAAGAATCAGAAGCCTTCTTTTCAATTACCAAATGTAGCTATAAAGCAGTTAAAAAGCACAATAGAAATCCTCAAAGACAATTCCCGGCTCAAAACAAAGTACTAAAGCAGCCAGCTTAACTTCCATAGTACGTTTACACTTACACAACCACTTATATCCAAAAATAGATATCTCAAAAACATCATATGTTCTTTACAGACACAGAAGCAAATCAGGCAGTGTGCAGGAACAAATGAAGATGAAATCACAAATAAATATAATGAAACTATTTGGACCAAATCAAAATCCACATATTTCAAAAAGATAGAGAGACCTTATCTCTGCCTAAATATCTTTATGAATACGTCAAGAACTCTATTGACAAATTCATATAAGTATATATGGTAGCTTAGTGGGACTTCAAGGATTCAAAGTACACTTTCTGCTAAATGAGATCTTATATATATCTTTATACAAGACAGATGCATAAGGAGACCATTCCACAAACAGTGAAATGAGTGTATGAGAGGAATTGTAAGTCAGCAGCCTTTTCAATAAGTCAGTATCTTGAGAATGTGCACATGTAGACACTACAACCACTATTTGTTTCTCTCAATAGCAAAAAGACAAAATGAAATTCCCTAATTTGTTAATCTTGAGCCACAACTAAAGCAAACACACAGACATGCAAATACTTACGCTTGCCTCTCAGGACTGGAACTCTACTAAACCTGGAATACATGATGCTACGACTTCATAGGTTCATCTAGTTCAAGGATAAGCTATTCCTCAAGTAAACTATCTAAAACTTAATGCATAATGAAGTTAGCTCAATCACCATCATGGCAAGAAATAACGGATCAACTAAGAAAAAGATATCTCAGATGACAATAGTTCAAAAGAAGATCCCAAATCAATAGAGTGGTTTTCTGAATATAACTCGGTACAAAATTTCAAACACATTACCATTGCCAAGCATAGATAAACTCTGCAACATTGAACCGATCACTTAGACTTCTTCCCTTGCTTCTTCTTTATAACCTCATCGATGTACATTATCCCCTTTCCTTTGTACACCTCAGGCGGCTTACAACCCCGAACAGCGGCCGCAAACTGGTGCACCCTCCCCTTATCAATCCCGGTGCAGCAAACCACATTGTTCTTGAAGCAGAAGACCCGAACAGCAGGCGGCACAGTCAACTCAACTTCATGACTGTAACCCAATTTCAGATACAGCAACCGCCCTTGAGCTTCAGCTCTGGCTTTGTAGCCCACACCCACTATCTTAAGAAACTTGAAAAATTGGGCTTCCATTCCTGAAACCAAGCAATCCTAATTGTCATTTTCTCAGCATTATCAAAACTAACCCAATTCATCTAACAACTAAATCTAATTCCAAGCTATACCCAGTTATATATCAATGAATCAGAAGTTGAAAATTATCAGAGATTAGAGGCAGACGATGATAAGAAATAAAACCCCAGAAGCTGAGAGAAAGGAGAAGAATGATAATTTGGGGAAGATGGTAAGATTAAGAGTTACCTGAGTCTTGAACTGGGTCAGTGGATTTGAAGGGTCTATGAAAGCTTACCGGTGACAGAGCAGAATAGGAGGAGACAGCTAAGGGCAGCGATGAAGATGGTGTGAATTTTTTATTTTTTATTTTTGGTGAAGAAAACACAAAGAGTAATTTTAAATATACAATTCTAATATATTAATACACATCATTTGTTTAATACACTGCTTATCTAGTTTTTCATTTCAATATTATACTAAATACACATCTCAAATTACTTAAAATATCTTTAATATCTAAAACTAATAATAATCTGGACGTTGTAATTTCTTGAAGACTACAAGAAGATCCACAATAAGCCGAAGGTGAAAATGAAACGAGCTAAAGCTCGCTAGAGTTGCCCACCAAGCGGGAGGCTCAAACTGAATGTTGATGGTGCTTTCCTGGAAGATCGGAGAGTAGGTGGCATTGGAGTGGTAGCTAGGGATGAGCATGGAGTGTGCTTGGTTGCGTTAACTCGTCATATGCCCTATGTACAGTCTGCTATGCATATGGAGGCAGAGGCATTACGGGCTAGTCTTCTCATTGCTATTTATCGAGGTTGGAAGGAGATTGAAGTTGAGAGTGACTGTGAGACTCTACTGCAAGCCCTAGCTAAAGATGGAGATGTGGTTGAGGTTAGTACTATATTGGTTGATTGTTGTTACTACTTGATGGCTTTCGATTTTGTTCTTCTTCGCCATGTCAATCGTGAAGCAAATGGAGTGGCTAATAAATTAGCTCACCTTGCTAGATCATCGGTTTTAGCTGAGTTGTGGGAAGATGGACCTCCTGACATTATACATGATGTTCTTATAGAGGATGGTTGTAAATTTGCACAAGGTATAGATGTTATGTCCCCCTTGATGTATGATCATTCTCTTAATATTAATAATAATATAAGTGGGAGAGAATGATATTATCAAGGGGGATTCCCAGCCCGCCTTAAAAAAAACTAATAATAATCTGTTATTTGTTGAAGAAATTTACATTCTTATCATTGATGATGTGTCTTAACCGAATCTTCTCCTTATTAGACTAGAATATCTCTTAGAATATATATCCCTGATTTAGAGGGATTCTCTATGTAATGTATATATAAAGACCAATCTATCAATAAATGAGAAGACATTTTTCTCTCGTATTCTCATACTCTACAACATTATTTAATTTAATTAATTATTATATATTTACTATTTCACAACTCTCTTTACGTATTCTTTTCATTTTTTGTTAGATTTTTTTTTGATCGGTTAGAATTTTTTTCTTGATATTTTTCAATTTATAATCAAAAGAGTAATATTATATTCGAACTCTAAATCTCCAATATGACATCAATTATATTGGCTAGAATTTGGAATTTGAAAAAAACAATATTGAATATACATAAATTTTTCAAAGTTAAGAAACTAATAAAAGTATAATAGCATAAAAACTATTTTTAGTCTGTAAGATAAAAACTAGTTTTTAGTCAACTAAAGTTGATAAAAAAATAACCAAATGAATCGGTAAATAGTACATGTGATTATGACAATAGTCGAAATTCAGGAGATGAATTTTGAAGAAGAGGTTTTTATTTCTTTTCTTTTGATGCGTAGTTATAGTAGAGAAGAGTTAAGTTTTTGGGAAGAGAAAATTTCTTTTTTTCCTTTTTCCCCCCTAATAATTGATGAATGTTTTTGTAATTAAACATACCTATAAAATCTTATGTGAAATATAAAATAATAAGGTGTGTATTAAGATATTAGAGATGTGTATTTAAAATTTCTCAAACTCAAAAAGAAAAAACAAAACTTAAAAAGAAAACTCCTAATACAACCTAAGTCATAAAAATCAAATTTGAAAGCAGAAACAGAAAGGTGTTGTAAATTGTGGGTGTTGCAAAATGTACCGGGTGTTGTAGAGTATGAGAATACGAGAGAAAAAGGTCTACTAATTCATTGATAGATTGACCTTTATATAGATATTACGTACATAGAGAATCGGTGTAAATCAGGGATAAATATCTAAGAGATATTCTAGTCTAATAAGGAGAAGATTCGGTCAAGACACATCATCAAAGATAAAAATGTAAATTCCTTCAACACAATTGAAATTTCGGAAAACTCAAAAAGACAGTTAATTTCTAGAGCGAAAACCAAGAAGAAGATGATGACCGTCTTGCTAATATGCTTGATCAATCTCTATATATATGCATGACTTGCTTATTTTCGCATTTGTGCAAATTCAGGTAACAAAAACAATCTCTACTTCTCTAGCTAGTTTTGTTGAGATATTGATCGACCACTCAAATCTCAATTTGATTGTGTACGTCTTTGTTTGACGGTGATTCCACAGAAATGGACATCTACGCAATGAAAAGGAGGAAATTGCAAGGGCTGTGCAAGAAGCATGGAATACGTGCCAACATGAAGAATATTGAAATGGCCGAAAGGCTAAACTTGCTCTTCAAGGTAACCCCTCCAGCTTTCTAGATAGATTTTTTGCTACTCTTTTTGTTTTTGTTTCGTACTCGAGTATTTTGCCATGGTGTTATGTATTAGGATCCGATGTTTTATGTTCTATGATGATAAATTTGGGTAGTAGGGTGATTCTTCAGACTTTGTGGTGTTGATCTGATGTTTATAATGTTGATTAGGTTATTGTGTTTTTGTATGAATATTAACAAATTTTGGTTGATTTTTCAGAACAAACAGGAGGATGAAAAATCCGTAATACAAGTTGATGTTGATCAGGTGGAGTCTTACAGAAGCTCAGCAGATGAAGTTGAAAGCGCCACAACAGTCTCGTGGATATGTAATGGTGATAGTACAAAAGAAGTCACGGTGTGCAAAAACAAATATCCCCAGAGCTGAAAAAATGCGCTACTGCAGCTTCGAGTGACTCCATATCTGGGGATGACAAAACTGCAGAAAGGATAGCATACACATGGAAGATGGGTGAAGATTCAAGTTCTAAGGATATCAGAGGAGAAAGCCTTTTGTTTTCCATCAGCTCTGATGGCCATAGACACAGTAATGATGCAGCAGACATAACTGGTCCTGGAGGCATGGAAGTTGGTAAGGAGAATACTGTGGATGACACTGATGGTTTTGGTAACGAATTATGCATGAGTATTTCTTTCCTTTCATTTGCACACAAAAGAGTTGTTAAATTTAGAGATTGATCATTGAAATATACTTTTTGTTGTTCTTTGCAGGGATGATGGAAGTGTATCTTGTGAGAAGGTTGACAAAGGTCTAGATACTGGCATATACGATTCTGAGGAAGGAAACCACTTACTATGTTCCAAAGACACTGAGGAAATACTTATGATCCATAATATTGGTACTTTGGCCACCTGTTCTGCTGATTCCAGCGAACTCTCTATGCTAAAACGTGAAATGGGTGTTGATTTTCCTACTGATTCTCCAGTTACTGCTTCTGATTTTGGTAAATTTTCCTTGCACGTAAGTGAAGAGCCACCTTTTTTTTTTAAATAATAACAATTAATGACGGTGAACTTTACTTAGAGCTCAGCTTCTCCTTTATTAACAATTCTTGCTTATTTTGAAAAACAGAAACCAAAGCCTTGGAACTGGAGGCTGCCTCACCTATATTGAATAATTTTGGGTTGAAAGGACTTCTCAAAGATGACCAAACTTCTGGACTCAAGAAATCAGGCCTTGAGATGTCAGAAGGCACTTCAAAGAGTGAATATATTGAGGATGTGAAGAATGTAGAAGAATTTGTTGAGAATACACATGTTGTTGAGGAACTTAATCATCAGGAGCATAATGTGATGGGGGAAGTTTTGGAGCTGAAATCCACTCCGGAAACAAGTAATCATTGCCACATTGGTCCTTCTCTTATTGATACTAATGTATGTATTCCTAGTTTTTGGGATGACTCAAAAGTCAAGCCATGCACGGATAACACTTGTGGCAAACCCGAAACGTGTTCAGGTGGTGCCTTTGCCTCGGTGTTAAATGTTTTTCCACCTCTTGGTGAGTATCTTTAATATTTCATTTTAGTGACCATCTTTTACTTCTGAAATTTCAGCATATAGATGAAGTTTAGTAACTATATTGTCTCAACTGCAGGAAATCTTTGTGGAGTAAAAGAGAATAATGTTGTAGTAGACAAAGTTAGTACTGGAAGTAGTGAAGCAATAATTGGTATCAAGAATGTTAGTGATGGGATTAAGTCAGTAGAAAAAACCGCGCAAGGATTGGATGACGACAGCCTATTGGAATCAGAAGAAAGACACTCTGCATGTGTCAAATCATTTTCTGATATATCTCGTAGCTGGACAGAAACTTATTCTACTCCCTCATTGCAAAATGTTTCACTGTCTTGTGAGTATCTTTGCTCTGTGCTTTTCCTCCTCTAATTGCAGTTTATCTTTCCAATGAATGATCTAAACAAACTCTTTTTACTGTGTGAAAATGGTCAATTCCCAGAAAACAATGTTTTATAACGTTTCTGGTCTGCACGCAACTCTATATATGTCTGATCTGTATTGAAAAATGTATGTCTTTTCTTGTTCATATATAGGTGGTTATCTGATCTGTATTGGAAAATGTATGTCTTTTCTTGTTCATATATAGGTGGTGTTCTTGGAAAGATACATCTTTCTGTGCAAGAAGGTAACGACTCTATATACTTGAAGCCAGGAAGAGTCTCAGGCTTGAAGTTCAAAGGTCTAGATGCAGGCATAGATGATTCAAGGCATGGTAAGTGCTAAATGCTCAATCTATTTATTCATGTTTTTGCTTTTCTTGAATCTTCATTTCCTAAGCCTCCTTGGCAATGCAGTGATGGATACCAGTCAAGAGAAGCAGAACCTGCTGCATCAGTCTAAATATATAATGCTTCTTCCTAGTTTGTAATTTATTTTAAGAAAAATAAAATAAAATAAAATAAAATAAAATAAAATAAAACGACTATGTCCGAAGTCTGTCGAGAATTGACACATTTACCCTTCCAAACTTCCAGGATACAGAAGCTCCAATTTCACACGCCTCGCTCTCTGGCATCAGGAAATTACTATTCTACCACCCCAATCCCCTTCCCTTATTGGTCATCCGGCGACTACAACTCCAAGTCCTACTCTCGCAAAACGCGCAGATATACAAAGCGGGAGCGCCCGTTCAGTTTTGAAATTTGAACCGAAACAAAACCAAAAAATTCCCCAACTTTCGTTGAGAAATTAAGCGAGAAGAAGAATCGCCCAATTTGGGCACATGTTTAGGTAACGAAACCAGAAAATTCCCCAACTTTCGTTGAGAAATTAAACTCTGATTTGATTCGTTTTCTCTGTTAAATTTACAGAAATGGATTTCTTCGCGATGCAGAGGAAGCGACTGCAAGCGCTGTGCAAAGAGCATGGAATTCGTGCCAATTTGAAGAACACGGAAATGGCCGAAAGGCTCTCCTTGCTTTTCAATGTAATCCCTCCATCTTTCTACTTTCTTGGTGTTATATTTTGGGTTCGAAATTTCGGAATAGGTTAGGTTATTGGGTTCCAAAATTCGAGTGAATTTTAGTTGCACGTATTTCTGTTTGATTTTATCAGAACCAGATTTGGGGGTGTTTGTTTTAATTTTTATTTAGGATTTTGGTTTTTGTAATAAACAGGAAGATGAGAAATCCATGACTGATGTTGAACTGGTGGAGAAGCAGTTGGATGCAACTGAGACGGTGACTGCTTTTGTCGAAAGTCCCAAGGTTAAGAAAGTGAAGTTCAGTCCTAACAATGAGACCTTTTACTTTGTGGCTACTGACAAGGACTCCGACTCCGACTCCGATTGTGATTACAGTCCGAAGAAGAAGCCGGGTGGAAGGAGGAAGTCTAGGGGGGAGAGGGCTTCAGGAAAGAAGGAAGTTCCGGGTGGGGGTAAAATTGCAAGAGAAGTTGAAGCAGTGGAGATTAAGGACATTCCTGTTCGTGTTTTGAGATCTCGAAAGCCAAAGGTGGTTTCAGGAGCTGTGGAGTTGATTGTTTCGCCTGGTCAAGTGATGAGTGGTGTTGAAAATGTTCATGGGAATGGTATTAAACCTGTTAAATTTCAGAATGAAAGTAATGCAATTGTGCTTCGCAAGGGAAAGGTGATTGTAAGAGATGATGCCAGAAAGAGAACAAGGAACGAAAATTCAGAAGAAGGTTCCCAAGTGGTGCCGACTGTAGAAGCAGCGGTAGAAAATGGAGTTATCTTACCTAAACCTCCTTTAAGGAGGTCCAAACGAAAAACCACATTGTTTTCTTCTGTGGCTGGTGCTGAGAAGGAATTTGGAATTTCTGAAGCTGTTGAAACTGTGAAACTAGGAAGAGAGCCGGTTACTAGAAAGGATGCTGCTAAACCTCGAAGGAGGTCTAACAGGAATGCTTGTAAAAAGGTATCAGCAGAAATCAGTGATGACATGACTGCAACTGTTGTGGAAATGGATGGGCCTATAAAAGAAAATCAAGAGCCATCGCTGTTAGAGGGGAGTTCATTAGTTGTGTATGAGTCATTAGATAGATCTACTGTGCTGAAAATTGGCAAGGAAGTGGAAAAAGATGTTGCTAGAAAACGACCAAGGAGTAAAGAGTTTGTAGGGAATTCCAAAGTTGAGCCAAGTCTGGAAAATGAAGTACTTCCACCCAAGCGTCATTCAAGGAGATCTAACAGCAGGACTGCATCATTAACAGAATTAACTATGCCACTTGAAGAATCAAAGATAGATGTTGGATCGGAAGTACAACCTGTAGGAAATGAAAAAAAAACTGGTTGTTGTTTTAACAAAGAAGCTGTAGAAAAGTCAAGAAAGAAGAGGAAGGGATCAAGGAAGAAGATAGACTCAGCCACAGAGGATCATCCTGATAGTTTTGCAATATCTACTGTATATTCGGACTTTGAGAAAAGGACGGATGTTTTGGCTTATCTGAATGAAAATCAGCTTGTGGAATCTGTGAACTTTCAGGGGACCTCTATGTTCCATAAGGAACATAATGCTGTACAACCCATTATTAATCATACGGAAAGTACTGCTTTAGAAGATGCCTTCTTCAGCAAGTCCTCAATCTACAGTAACTCTACTGTGGGTGTTATGGAGGATATTGATCAAGAAAACACAGTTGAACAAAACCCACTAGCATCTCCGGATAAGCTCAGCAATGTGGTGGTTTCCTCTAAGTTTGCATGTGTACGTGATGTTCGATCAATCACCTATGGACCAGTATGTGAAGGTAAATGAGCTATTCATTGAGTTCAATTTCAAACGGATGTATTATTCACTTTTGGTGCTTAATATGGTCTCATACTTTGTAGGTCAAACTTCCAACTTTTTGGACTTGAATGGAGAATCTGAAACAGAAGAGTTGGTTGTTAAATCCATAAGTCGAATAGGTGGTGTGCTGGATAATCAATTGGCAAATGGAGTCAAAGGTAATGTTTCCGAGGATCAGAAATCAATTGGCACAACAGTAATGGTTCAAGTTAAGATGGAGTCTAGAAAACCTGCTGAAGCTGCTGCAGAGACAATTGGAGAAATGCATCTGGATATAACCGTCCCCAGTGATACTACTCTAACTCCTTTAGATGCTTCAGCGGTAAAGAAAGGTATTTGAGTAATATATTCTTTTTGTTATCTTTTTGGAGTATCAAACCTTCTTTGCCTTAATAACATTTGTATGTTCTCTTTGTTCCAGCTGATGGTGATGGCAAAAACTCATCTACCTCTGGGGTCTCTTGTACCAATGGTGAATATGAACAAGGTCAGTTTCATGAACTCCCCACACAGATACTGAAAGTTTAAATTACTCCTGATCTCTAATTTGCCAATTCAGGTCAGTACCATGAACTCTCCTCACAAGATACTGTATTGCATGTCTATGCTCTTGATCTCTATATTACAGTGACTGCTAACTTTCTTCTTTTGGGCTTCTAGAATAATCTTGATAAGTAAGTTGGTACAAGATGTATATTCTTTTCAATTCCTAGTAACAGTGTCAAAGAATTAATAATCAAATTGGTTAATATATTTTAATGAGTACTTGTAAAAAAATTTTGGTAGTAATTAATTTTGTGAGCCCTGCAACGAAATCTAACAAAATTGATAGAATATCTGTCATGAATGCTGATGTACTTCTTGAAATTGCATATAATAAGGCTTCACAGTTTATGTTGTCTCTGAAATTTTCACTGATTAGAAGATGGAATACTTTTAGGGGTTGCTGAACAAGATGTAGGTGAAAATTCTGATGGGCATGTGGAGATTATGCACAGTGAGAATGCAATGGATGATGGGGATGGCAAAGAAATATTTGAAAACGGTGATCAACATGGCGAGCAGTCTATTTTGGAAGGTAATGAAAGATTAAAAGAGGAAAACATTGTATCTGCTATGATACAAGAGTATGCAGATAGTGAGAAAGATAGGAATGACCATTTAGAGGTCACGAGTTCTAATATATCCATCCATAAAGAAATGTTTTCTGAGACTGCTGAAAATCAGAGAGCAAGTGAAGTTACAGAACTCGAATCACAAGATGAAATTAATTTTGGAAGTCCTAAGAACTGCAAACAAATATCCTCCGAGCTGGAAAAATGTGCTTCTGCAGCTTCGAGTGACTCCATATCTAGGGATGACAAAACTGCAAAAAGGATAGCATATGCATGAAAATTGGGTGAAAATTCAAGTTCCAAGGTTATCCGAGGAGGAGAAAGCCTTTCCTTTTCCATCTGCTCTGATGGCCATACACACAAGAATGATGCAGCATACATAACTGGTCCAGGAGGCATGGGAATTAGAAAGGAGAATACTGTGGATGACGAAATGGTTGAGGAAAAACCGATTAGGAGCAAATCAGATGGTTGGAAGGATCCAGAAAGGAATAATATGCATATGCTAGTTGGTGACAATGATAGCACGGATAGTTTTGGTAATGACTTGTGCATAACTGTTTCTTTACTTTCATCTGCACACGAAAGAGTTGGTGAATTTATATTTAACATCAAAATGTTCAGAACACATTCAAGTGTACATTAAGGGAACAAGATCCTAAGTCTACAGCACGGAAGTACACGACACCTTTTATCCAAAAGCTTGTAAGGTCATTACTGATATATATTTTTTGTTTTTCTTTGCAGGAATGCTGGAAGAAGTCTCACGGGAGAAGGTTGACGAAGGTCTAGATACTGGCATATACGGATCTGAGGAAGAAACCCACACACTACATTCCAAAGACACTGAGGAAGTACATGATCTCCATAATATTGGTACTTCAGCTAACTGTTCTGCTGATTCCACTGAATCCTCCATGCTAAAACCTGAAATGGGTGTTGATTTTTCAACTGATTCTCCAGTTACTGCTTCTGATCTTGGTAAATGCTTCTTGCATGAAGCCAAATAAGTCATTTTTTTTTTATCATAACATTAATGTTGAATATTTCTTAGAGCTCAGCTTTCCTTTATTTATGATTCTTGCTTATTTGAAACAGAAAACAAAGTCTTGGAATTAGAGGCTGCCTCACCCATATTGAATAATTCTGTGATGAACGGAGTTTTCAGAGATGACCAAACTTCTGGACTCAACAAATCAGGCCCTGAGATGTCGAAAGGCAATTCAAAGAGTGAATATATTGAGGATGTGAAATGTGATGACACATTTGAAGAAAACCCTGTAGCATCTCCATGTACACTTAGCAGTATGATGGTTTCTTCTAATATTGCATGTGTACGTGATGTTCGGTCATTCACCTATCAACCAGAATGTGAAGGTAAATGAGCTATTCAGTTTGGTGTCAAATAGATGTACCAATCATTATTTGGTGCTTAATATGTTCTCATACTATGTAGGTCAAACTTCCAACTTAGTGGACATGAATGAAGGATCAAAAACAGAAGATTCAGTGATTGTTAAATCCATAAGTCGAAGATGTGCTGTGCTGGATGATCAATTGGCAAGCGGCGTCACAGCTGGTGTTTCCGAGGATCAGAAATTAATTGACCAAATAGTAATGGTTCAAGTTGATATGGAGTCTAAAAAACCTACTGAAGCTGCTGCTGAGGCAGTTGGAGAAATTCATCTGGGTAGAACCGTTCCCAGTGATAGTATCCTAACTCGATTAGATTCTTCACTGGTAGACCAAGGTATGTGAGACTTCTGGTTATTAAGGAAGCTCTTTGCTCTACAAATATATTTTGTTACTGTATATACCTGCTCCACAAGAATGTTCCAATTCTCAGTTATGTTTAAATGATCATGTTAACCTAGAACACTTTCTGAACCGTTGTCATCTTCTCATTTCCTTTCTCAACTTGGTATGCAGTTGGGAATGAGTTTCAAGCTGATTGTGCTCTTGCTGGAGGAATAAATATGAATATTGGAACAAAATTCTCTCCTACATGTGTATCAGAAGTTCCTGATGAAACAACATTTTCCTGGGACAAAGAGACACTAGGTAATCGTGATAGTACAAAACAAGTTATGCGAGCAGATAATGAATCCGTCAAGGCATTAGATAGTGCCCAAATGATACCTATTGTTACTCAAGAGGTTGTTTATCATACTGGAAGAAACTCAGAGTTTGATGATAGTGTAATGCTGGATTCACATAATATAGATGGTCAGGTTGCTAAAGTTAAATTTCCAGAAATCTCAGATGTTACTGAAGACAGTGAAGAGAAGTATGAGAATGAATACGCTTATGATGGGACAACAAAAGAAGTTGTGTCAGCAGATAATGAACCTTTTGAGGAATTAGATATTGATCGAACATTACCTCCTGTTTTGGAAGAGGTAATTGAGGGTATTGAAAAAAGCTCAAATTTGGACGAGAGTGTCTCTCCTGATTTACAGAACACAGATGGTCAGGTTGCTGAGGACAAATTCTTGAATGAAAACTTTGGCAATGCCAACAGAGAAAGTGAAGAGAAGAGTGATGCATTTGATATTGTTCAAATGTTACAACCTGCTGTTGAGGTTGAAAAAGGCTCAAACTCTGATGATAGTGTCCTTCCTGATTTACCAAACACAGATGGCCAGGTTGCTGAGAATAAATTCTTGAATGAAATTTTTGTTAATGCCCCTGAAAAAATTGAAGAGAAATATGAGCCTAAATCCTCAACTGGTGATAGAAGTCCAATCACCATAGCCAAAAGGATAATGGATGAAATTGAGCGTGGCACAATGCCTGTAGTTTTAAAATGTGAGGCTTATAGAAATCATTCTTCTTTTTTTGTTATCTTTTTGGAGTATCAAACTGTTGTTGCCTTTACTGTATCTGTTTAATATCATTTATTTGTTCTTTTTGTTCCAGCTAATGGTGATGCCCAACACTCATCTTCCTGTGGGGTCTCTTATAGCAATGATGAATACGAACAAGGTCAGTTACATGAACTCTTCTCACAAAGATATTGTATTATATGAAAGTTACACCTGATCTCTTTTTGACTATTCGTTATCTGTATGTTATACTCTTGATTACCAACACTGACTGCTAATCTTTTTCTTTTGGGCCTATAGAATCTGGATAATTAAGTTGGAAAGAGATGTATATTCTTTTTAATTCCTAGTCACAGTGTCAAACAAGTATAATCCAAATTGTTAATAGATGTAGATTGTACATAATTACTGGTATTTCTGGATATTCAAGAAAAAACGTTGATTGCATCCTGTTAGCAAATATTGTCATCGTTCAATCTTCTGAAGGGAACAAACTTATAGTTCAACTAATACATCTCTGTGAAGAAGTTGAGGGTTTGTTAAGTGGAAGCAAAAACCAGAATGTATTGTTGTGAATGATCAGATAGCGGCACCCACTGTGAATTCATATCTTGAATTTGCATGGATGTTATGATATGAAGGTTGAAAATGAGAATTTCTTTGAAAGGTCTAAAAAGAGTGGAGTCTGTAGAGAGTGAAGGTGGAGTGAGGACATCACAATCTGCTCTCCCACTAGATTGCTTGAACTCTGGTGATCCTGACATAATAAGGCTTCATATAGTTATTACCTATTAGTAATAAATGAGATGCTGATTTAATTAGCTTCATACACTCAGTAAGCATATTGTCTCAAATGCAGGAGATCTAAACTGCAGCGAGGGTGACAAAAACAATCTGAAAGAAAAGGAGATTGTTGTTGAGGATCTAGGTACTTTTTCATGTTTAAGTTCGGAACTTAATACACGTGTAGCACTATGTTCATAAGCCCTCTCGTTTTTCACTTTTTATATGTTCTAATAACTGTAGTCTCTGTTGTAAATTGCTCTTATCATTTTATCATTTTACTAGGCAATGAGTGTCTTGATGTGAATGCAGCTTTTCAAGAAGATGAGGAAAATTAAGGTGTCTGTAAAATTGATAAAATTATGGATGCTATGCATGACTTAAGTATGGATAAAAATGCAATTTTAGAACATAGTGAAGAGCTACTTGGTATCCAGAAAGGCACACTAAGGGTTGCTGACTCTATAAAACAATATGTGCCTATTAGAATTAGGATTTTTATTTCTAATTTCTAACTTTTTTATCTACAAGATAAATTAATATGTGAGTCGAGATATGGGTCCATATGATCATGTCCTCATCTGAAACCACATCTCAACTTGACCGTAACTATACAACTAAGATGGTGTCCAGGACAGGTTTAAGGGGAAAACTTTCTAAAGAAAAAGTAGTTGTGTGGTGATAAACTGATAATAGCCCACTTGTCACAATAGAAGTATACTAATTCTTCACATTGTGTGCTTTGTGTTTTCCATTTTACTTTACCTTACTAAAAATGTTATCTAATAAACCTTTCTCATATTATTGTATAAGGGGGTCAAAGTTTTTGTATTGTTTAGGTAGGTGTTTAGCTATTGTAGTTCCTCCCGTCCTCACGTATATGATTTTCTTTTAGTTGTTATTATGTAACTGTTCTATATTATTTTCCGTACTGGTAATGCACAATGACTTCATGGCTCTTATGAATGAAAATTGTGTTCCTGGTCATAGGCAAGGATCCTGAAAGGATGAATCTGCATATGCCAGTTGGTGACAATGCTAGAACAGATGGTTTCGGTAATGAGTTATGCATAACCATTTCGGAGTGTGTTTATTATTGAAATATTCAGAATTTACTCACATGCAAGACTTACCCTAAGGGAAACTAGGTCTTCCGGTCTACAGCACACAAGTACAGGACACCTTGAATACAAAAAGTTATGAGGTCATCACTGAAAAATAATTTTTATTGTTCTTTCCAGGAATGCTGGAAAGTCTTTCAGGTGAGAAGGTTGATGAAGGGCCAGATACTGGAGTATGTGGTTGCGAGGAAGAAAACCACATACTAATTGTCGAAGAGACTGAGGAAATACTTGATCTCCATAATATTGGTAGTTTGGTCACCTGTTCTGCTGATTCCACCAAACCCTCTATGCTAAAACCAGAAGTGGGTGATGATTGTCCTACTGACTCTCCAGTTACTACAAATCATGTTAAATGCTCCTTGCATGAAGGTGAAAAAGCCACTTATTTTTAATGGTGGTCCTCAATTATAGCTCAGCTTTTACTGTACTAATGATTCTTGCTAATTTGAAAAACAGAAAACGAAGCCTTGGAATTAGAGGCTTCTCCACCCATATTGAACAGTTTTGGGATGAAAGGACTTCTCAGAGATGACCAAACTTCTGGCTTCAAGAAATCAGGCCTGGAGATGTCCAAAAGCAATTCAAAGAGTGAATATATTGAGGATATGAATAATACAAAAGAACGCATTGATAATTCACAAGATGTTATAGAGGAACTTTATCATCAGGAGCATAAAGTGATGGGGCAAATAGTGGAGACGAAATTCACTCAGGAAATGAGTAATCAATGCCACATTGGTTCTGCTCTAATGGATACTAATGTTTGTATTCCAAGTATTTGGGATGACTCAGAAGTCAAACCATGCACTGATAACACTTGTGCCAAACCTCAAGAGTGTTCAGGTGGTGCCATTGCCTCAGTGTTTAATGTTTTTCCATCTCTTGGTGAGTATTTTGAATATTCCAGTGGCCATCTTTTACTATTGGAATTTCTAGATTTAGATGAATTTTAGTAACTATATTGTCCCAACTGCAGGAGATCTATGTGGATTAAAAGCGTTTAGTAAGGCTGGCAGTGAAAATTCTAAAGAGAAGGTGTCGACTAATGCTTGTTCAGTAGGTCAACCAGCAGAAAATTTGAGAGTTTCAGAAGACCTAGAAGCTCATACAACGATTGGTAATGTAATGTTGATAAAGCAGGAAGCAGATGCAAATTTGCTGCCATCATTTGGTTATGTAGGTCCCAACACAGTGTCTCCAGAAGTGGTTGAGTCTTTGAAAAACAATATGGCTGCTCAATTTGCTGGTTTAGAGGTTTCAAATCTGAGATCAAATGAAGCATCAAGTTCCAAGGGTTCTACTTTAGATGACCAGATTAAATGCAATCTTGGTAATGATGTACCGGTTTATGGCAATAAAGACAACAATGTAGCAGACAAAGTAAACACAGGAAGTATTGAAGCAATAACTGGTATCAAGAATGTCAGTGATGGGGTTAAGTCGGTTGAGATAACCGCACAAAGATTGGATGGTGACAGCCTGTCAGGCGAACGAAACTCTGCATATGTCAAATCATTTTCTGATATTTCTCGTAGCAGGACAGAAAGTGATTATCCTCTCTCATTGCAAAATGTTTCACTTTCTTGTGAGTACCTTGGCTCTGTACTTTTGCATTTCTAATTGCAGTATATCTACCAATGAATGATCTGAACAAACTTTTCTTCCAGTTTGTGAAAATAGTAAATCCCCAGAAAACAATGTTTATATAACGTTTTTCATGTGCACACAACAGTATATCTTTGATATTTATTGAAAAATGTACATGTATTTTCTTGTTCATATAGGTGGTGTTTTTGAAAAGAGGCATCTGTCTGTGCAAGAAGGTTATGACTCTATAGGCTTGAAGCTAGGAAGAGTCTCAGGCTTGAAGTTTGAAGTTGCAGGCAAAGATGGTATTACTGATACCTCGGTTTCTGGTTTAAGGCATGGTAAGTGCTAAATGCAACCCAAACCCATATCAAGCCAATTGTTCCAATTGCTTAAATCTTCATTTCGTAAAGCCTCCTTGACAATGCAGTGATGGATACTTATACTACCTAGGTTGACTATAAGTTCAATCTTCTAGTTTGTTTAACTACTTAGAAATTAATCCATTTTTCAATGAATTGATTCTTGTACGTTTTAGATCATACAGAAATTATTGCCATGGAGAATATAGGCTCACCTTTAGTCAACAGTCTTGGGATGAATTGGATTTTTGGAGATGAAGTTCACAAATCGGATCCAGAGTTGTCAAACGCCACTTCAAGTAGTGAAGATGTTAAGAAAGGGAATGGAGGTGTAGCTAGTCCACAAGTTGGTGCAGGGGAAGAAGTTGTGAAGCTGCGATCTACTCAGGAATTGGGTAAGTCTAAGCTCTTAAAAGTAGGACATCATTTGAACGCTCCTTTGTAAATTGATCTTTAATAAGTGTGATGATGTGGGATAATTATGTGTCCTTGTTGCTCTTTTTTTTCTTTTTCTTTTTTTTTTTCAGCAGAACTGGATTCAATCAAAGGAAGACCTCTAGAGGCAGATTTGAAGATAAGTATTGGTGTTTCTACTACACCTATTCGGAAGAAGAAGATGCAGAGAGATATTTTTATCCCTAAAACTCCAAAGAATCTTATCGATAGGTCTGATATGAAGGAAAATTTCAATGCCAGAAAGAGTGAGCAAGTAACAAACATCATTTCAGGGAAACCTCTGAATAACAGGCGAGCATTGGAGGATCTCCAAAACAAGTAATTTTACTGCTCGTCATTGCTCCTATTGGCTGTGCAACCTATTTTTGAAACAGAAGCATATCTCATGCAGATGTTTATGCAAGTCTTTTCCCGCTTACTATGATATGTTGATGGTACAACTTATTGAACATAGTTCAATCTACCTACGGTGTAGAACTGTAGAAATGTATGAACATGCAATGCAATATGTTAGTATGAGAGTTTTCGTGTGTGGCTTTCGGATGCAAAACTTTAACCTTGCTTGAGCATTGAGCAAGCATGATCTGTTGTTTTTGACTGTGATGTAATGTTTCTCTGATCAGCAATATATGGATGTTCATATTTCTGCTGTGTTTCCTCGAAACAAAATTGGGTATCAAACAAACATAATACTCCCTTAGCCAAACCTTTATGAATGTCCAAGTGACAGTTCAGAGCTTACGTTAAATTCTCCCTAGTCCATTACGTACCAAAGAGCTTATGAATTAGCACTTGGTTTCTGGTCAAGTTAACTCATACAAATGCACCTCAGCCTCCTTTGAGATACAACATTAACGACTTGCTCAAACAAAACCACAACAATTACATAGACCAAAATCTCTGCACATAAAATAAATCACAGGCTTTATTTAAAGTTAAGTTGCTCTAAATAAATAACAAATACAAGAAGATTTACCCTGTTTGATAAACACTCGGACATTACAGAATTACTTGAGCTACATTTTCTCTTAATACTGCACAACAAGACACGACTTGATGACACTAAATGAACCAACCCCAACCCACTTACTGACAAGGGAAGACGAATAATGAATCAAACTGACCTTATTATGTTTTCTTGGGTTTACAGACAGACCTTGATACAAAACAATCCCCTTCCAACCCAATCCTGTATTTAAAGAATTAATGAACATTTTGCAAAACAATTAATGTGTCAGACCTCAAATCCCTTTGTATCTACATGCAAACAATCTTCCAGGATTGCCCTCCAGTTCTTCTGTTTCGCCTCAAGACGATTCATCCTTGTGAAACTTCTCATTCCAGGGGATGCCTTGCTCTTCAATTGAAAGACACTTCCTCTGCCCAAACAGCTTTCTATATATAACTAAAACCATACTAAACCTATTTGTGCAGGGTATCTTCTTAGTCACAATCCAACCCACAAACTTCTAATACAATACCACCTCTGGAAGCAAATGGGTTTATTCTGACCCATAATAGCGAGAATATAGATGCCAGAAGAATTGACCACACGATAATGATTGTGGGAAGCCTGTCATTTCTTCCCACCATACCTTTTAGGAATGGGTAAAGATGGACGATGACCCAAATGGCGAAGAATAACTTACCAAACAGAGGACCCCATGTTTCGTAACCATTGTTAATGGCATCAGAAACTCCAACTACAACTCCGATTATGTTTATGATCAATAAGGTCATCGGAGGGATTAATAGCGCAGTCCACTTAAAAAGATATAGCTCCGAAAACTCTCCATCATCTGCTGCTTTGGATGTGACAGTGAAGTTTGTGCTGACTCCACCCAAGACCTTGAGCAGACCCTGGACTAGCGCAAACATGTGCGATGATGCACCACCAATCACCCAGAACTGTTCATTTCTCCACCAGTCATGAATGCCAACATGCCCCCACTGCATCTCGAGTACACTAGTTGCCGCAATGGATAGAAAGAGGGCCATGAAAATAATACTTGCATAGTTGCTAATCTGTAATCCAGAGAAGGAAAAGGTTAGCTGAAAGAATCAAATCAGCAAGCATGGCATTCTTAAGTTGAGTTTCTACGCCTTTAAGGAATTAAGGAATTAAATTCTGATACATTACATGTACTCCAGAGTCCAGAATAATGCAAAGAGAACTAACCTCAGGGACAATAAACTTCCCAGTAAGGAGACAGACAGCTGGCAAGGAACAGTAAGCAATTAAGGGTATGGATGTCAAAGGATATACAACCGAGTTGATATATGAAAAGCGCTCCAACGATTTCAAACCACACCCGTATCCATACCATATGGGACAGTGCCTGCTCAATAAAATCTCAACAGATCCCAAGGCCCATCGAAGCACCTGGTGTAGCCGATCAGACAAATTTATAGGAGCGGATCCCTTAAATGCAGGCCTTTTGGGCATGCAATACACTGACCTCCAGCCATGGCAATGCATTTTGAAACCTGTTAGGATATCTTCTGTAACAGATCCATAAATCCACCCAACCTGAAACATAATAAAGACTTAGGAAATAGAAAAATGGTGTGACTTGCATAACAAAGAGCTTGAGATTCATTGCCCAGTCAAAGTCCATAAAATGGTGCAGCATACCTCCTTTCCCCATTCCGTTTTATCTTCATAGCCACAACTAATGACATGGATGGCTTCTTTTAAGAGTGATGCAGAACTTGTTCCCTTGGGAACTCCACCATCTTCCATAAGTGAAGAAGCTATGAAAACTGGCGACTGTCCAAATTTTTTCTCAAATTTTATTTGGGGCATCAAAGATGATTTTTCATTATCTATTCCTGCAACAAAGTTTCGATATCACCATAAGTATCTACATTTAACACATCTATTGCATCAATAATCCAATTGATAACACATGTTGACATATTGAAGCTTGGGACCAAGATCACTTTCTTACCTTCAACACCCTCCTGAATATTCTCTAGTGCATGTATCTGCTTTGAAGTCTCCCTGTTCTTTTTCTTTTTATCACTTGATTTTGCTTTTTTGCTAGTCTTTCGGGATCCACAACACATGCAGCACCATTTTGGCCAACAATTACAAGTCTTCCCTGGGGCTTTCTTCTTGACAGGAGCATCATATCCATAAAGAGCCTGCCTTCGGAAGACACACCCAGTTCCAACATAAATGGGCCCTTGGATTCCATCTAAACCTTTCATATTGATCTGCACTCAAATTGTGTAATGGTATTAGCTTTCCTTGGTAGGATTCACGTTTTTGCAACTTCATTGAAATTTCTATCACTGTATATATATATATATATATATATATATATATATATATATTTCTCCCAAAATATAAAAAAATTAAAGAGAAGAAATAAAGTACTTACATCAAAGAAAACAACATTGCGATTTGAGTATCTATCATGAAGATCAATCCCATCAAATCTTTGAGGAAACTGTACATAACAGATCTTCTTTCCTGAAGTGGGGTCCATCATGAAGCACATCGCCTCTCGAAGTGCTTTGCTGTTGTTTATATAGTGATCACAGTCAACATTGAGTATGTAAGGAGCATTTGAGACTATGGCTGACACCCGTACCTGATTTTATGAACACAACCGTAACTATTAGTTAAATGAAAACAAGGATGAAACTCAAGTTCAAAGTGCACACAGAGAGGAGAACTTTACCAGAGCATTCATAGCACCAGCCTTTTTGTGATGATCGAAACCCGGTCTCTTCTCACGAGACACGTAAACCAAACGCGGTAACTCATTGCCTTCAATATCACGAAAACCATTTTCCCCCAGGAAAACCTGTGAAAGAAGGTATACTTAAAGATACTCAATAGTGTGTATACTATGAAACTATGACATTGGCTCTAATTGTGAGATATGCATTAAATGAAGACACCTCACCTGAATCATTCCAGGATGATCCCGTACGTTGTTCCCAGGCCATGGAGACCCGTCCTGCATTGTCCAACCCTCCTCGGGAACCTTCTGTGCTGTGGCAACCAAGGAATTTATCCGAACTTTGAACTCTTCATAATCCCTCTACACAAACAAAACGACAACAGCAGTTCAGTAACGTCATCATCCGTACCGAACCAAAAGACTTCATGGCTCAACAGAAATCCTCTTTTTCCACTGAGGTTAGTCTTGTTAATGTGTGATCATTTAAACAAATTTGAAAGAATGCACAAACCTTCATGGCTCGACGTTCCCTGACAAATGTTGGATCTACTTTATCTCTCAAATAGTCAACTTTCAGAGCAAAGTACCACTCTGGGGCCCGGGGTTCAATGTTGAACTTCTTGCAGAAAGGGACCCACTTTCTTGCAAACTCAGATGTTTCTGAAAGGGCTTCAAAAGTGAGCATGGCAGCACCATCATCTGAGACGTAGCATGAAACTTTGTCGACTGGATAATCTACAGCAAGGATGGACAACACCGTGTTTGCAGTGATAAGTGGAGGCTCCTTCATAGGATCAACTGTACTAACAAAGATGTCTAGGTTGGCTAACCCAGATGGCTTCCCTTCCTTCTCATACCTTAAACAAACAAATTTAAAGTACAATAACATAAAATAGACATTTCAAATGGTGACTTTACCCAAAGAGAAAAAGGTGTGGTTACCTCAGTGATAATCGATCAAGGTATGTTTCTCTCTCAATCGGATGCCATTTGGGAAACTGATCCAATATCCATGACATGGCAAACCAAATCTCACATATTACAGATGTTAACCACAGTCCATATGCATCATTGACTGGATGACGAATTCTATAGTGAAAAAACAGGCCAAGAACCGCCAGACGGAGTAGGATAATCATTCTATACGGATTTATCTTGCTTGAAGGAATAGGCAACTTCCTTGACAGTGGCTGTCTTCCTTCATCCATCCTGTAAAGTAATGTGATTGTAAAAGTCAATAATAACAAATTTTGACAGACTTATGACTGTTTACAAATTCTGAAATTGACAAAGCAACTTACTTAGGCAAATCAGAATCATCTGGCTCATTGTTCCCACCATCATGTCCTCCTTCATGCATCACCAACTGAAGCTTTTCATTTTGCTTCTTCTTCCAGTCCTCCATTCGCTCCTTCCATGCAACAGTTCCATACCCATATACAGCTATGTCTTTCTTAGGATCCATTGGCCTGGGAGGAACTGCATGTATCATGAAGACCAACAATCACAATCATAAGTAAGATGGAGAATACTATGAACTGCTAAAAGCACTGTGACAAATTTAATGAACTTACATGACATGGAGGCATCAGAAGATGGAATTGGATAAACGCGTTTTCCACGACTCATAAATGGGGGAACAATTAGGGCATGTTTATCAGATGCAATGCCAACTTCCTATACCAGAAGCCAACACAATTATCAACACACATGAACATTAACAACCACCAAAAAGACAAAACAAGAATCAGATAAAATTAATCCACCTCTTTCCCATAGGTCAGAAGAGGGATCTCTGAAGCCATGGATGCAGTATCAAACTCAGCCGGTGTGCTAATCCCGGAACCGTGGACTTGGGAACCCCGGCCAATATTAAGGCGAGCCGCCAACACTGCTGCAGCAATTTGGTGAGGGTCTCTCCTGTCATTGCTTGCAATGTCAAACTCATTTTCCAAATCATCAATATCTTCCTCTTCTTCATCTCCTTCAACCCTTGGACTCCCTAACAAAGTATGCAAATTCTTTGAAGACTTTCTTCAACTAAAAAGACAATAACTAAAGAGAACCCAAATCAACATTAATATGGAATAGAGAGAAAAGAATCACCTTTAACTCTCTTGTATCTGGTTTTACATTGTGGGCATGATTGATTGCCTTCTCTTCTTTCATACTCATAGCAAGATCTGCAAACAGGGAAGGCACATTCATTGCAAGCAACAAAAGGCTCCCCATCCACAGTAATTTCTATTTCATCACCGCAGATCTGGCAAATCTGTCCACTCAATTCTTTAACAGATGTTACCTGCAATATCAATCTCCATCAGCTCAAGAATCAACATTTCAGATAAATTAGTAAATAAAAAAATCACAAATTACCCAAGTGAAAATTAAATAACAAAATCAATGGGAAACTGATAACGCGGTTTCAGAAATAAAGCTGCACACTTTCTGCAACAACTTTCATTGACCAAGGACCAACAAAAAGAGGGCCCAAATTATGGAAGACGTTTCAGTCGAAATCAGAGCTAGACCATGAATGTGAGGCTTAAAAGACTCAAATTCATACGTACACTCAAACACCTTCCAACTAAATATGTAGTTGGAACTTGAAAATCTCAAGTAAAATCAGGCAGAGGTGAAAAGGTAAATAAAACTAGAAATAAATAGAGAGAAAACTTGCATTAAGATAGAGAAATGTCCAGAAATAGAAGGCTAAATCTTGAAGAAGTGATTTCAGGATCCAACAAGTGTAAGAATAAGTCAATACGAGCAACTGGGTACTCCTCAAGATGCAGAAATGTGTTCCAGAAAATGACTTTTGGGGGGAAAACAAAGACTACAAGCAGCAGATTTTGAAGGGTCTGAAGATACGCAGATTACTAAAAATAGGACTTACTCTAGAAACTTCATCAGCATTGATGAGAACAAACTCATTCCTGTTATGAGAACCAGCAACCAGTCTTCCTTTGGTGTCCATGACTTATTCACACAAACAGAGAACTCAGAAAAGACTTCACCACTTCCTCAATATGTATCTGTCTCTCATCACACCCAAAGAAGACACCTCTACTCTTCTAAGTCTTGTTGTTGCTCTGGTGTGTGTTTGCAGGTTTAGTTCAGAGGCTGAGCAGGCACCCAACACAAGGAATACCAACCCCACATTACACAATGAATAAAAAAACAGAGCTTTACAGAGAGGGGAAGGGAAATAAAGAAATGGGTAATTATATATAAAGAAAAAGAAGAAAGAAAGAAAGGGTGGGTGAGAGAGAGAGAGAGAGAGAGAGAGAGAGAGAGACTAGTGTGTGTGAAGGTTCTTCTTCAACAACAAAAGGGGGGCACGGAGAGGGAGACCAAGTACAAACGGAATGGAAGTGTGGAAGCAAAATCTAAAACCGTGTTAAACCCCAAAACGATGATGCGAGGGCAGATGAGGAGCCTCATGTGCTGCTGTCTCCGTTTCTTATGTGCCTTGCTGTCCAAAACCAATATTGCATTTCCTTTTTCTATTCGTTTGCAAATTAAAAGGCGTCGATCGGAAGGCCCGCGTCTAAACAAAGTTACTGAAATTTGTCTTGATATTGTGTTATCATTAGATTACTCTGGTAAGGACGTGCCAAATGACAGTCCTCATTGTCAACCTCAATCGCATTATCACAACTCAATTGTAATCATTCATTGCGACCTTTGGAACAGAATCTACAACCATCTAAACGAAGACGCTTCTTGCAAATTTATTGATAAAATATTTTTAATTATACTCTGCTCTCGTTTAAACACAACATTCTATTTTAAAATATCGCTATAATTCGTCACATGAATGAATCACGTTCCAACTAACTTTTCTTTTTTTTTTGGTCAAATGAAAACTTCAGTGAACAAAGGCTAGAGACACAAATAAGGCCAAGAAGAAACAAAGCCCAAGCAAATAGCTGCCCAGTCAAAACCAACTGAAACGACAAACACGAGGAAACTTGGAGAAAAAAAGAGAAACAACAAACTGGAAGCAAATAAAAAGCACCACATGCAAAGCAAAAAAAGAGCAACCAAGACCTTAGCTAAGTTATGGGCTCTCAAATTCCAAGCTAGAAGGCGAAGGGCATGACCATCACGAGAAAGAACAAACACAAAGGAAGAAGGCGGGCGATCAATCCAGACCTCCGGGCACTTCTTCCTCACTACTAGCAAGGCAACCAAATCAGCTGCAGAGTTCGTTTTTCTTGAAATTCAAAACCATGTCAGATGCGTGTTCCGACTAACCTGAATCTCTAATATTTAATTATGCATGATTTCATGTACTTGGAAAGAGAAAAAGAATGAAGAACTAATGTTTGGGAAAATTTAGAGAATAGTATAACAAATAGGTCACTCCTAAATTTCATACATTAAGATTTCAAAATATCAAAATAGTACATAAATTTCAAATCTAAACACAACTTCTGTACATGGCGTTACTAACGTCGTTAACTCTATGTTAATTATAATTTTTCAAAAGGTACTTCTGGTTGTTCTGGATTGGTTATACGGTCTCTGGTTGGAAGACGCCATCACCATAGCTACCTCCTCCAGCTGCTCCTACCATTTTCATCGACTCTCCTCCCACGCCGTCTATGAAAGAACCCGAGTGTCCCAACCCAATCCACCCGTCTCAAAACCGAACCTCATACACTCTCCCGCCATGAACCTCGGCGACGCAGTTCTGTACCTCCACGTCGCCTGCATCCGTTGTGTTCTTGTTCCATTGATGGCAACTACAACACCAAGACGACGCCACCCTCGTTTCCAATCGTAGGTACCCATCAATTGGTCCCTGATTTTGCTTAGACACTTGCCTATTTTATTCTTATTCTCTCTAAAAGACCATATATTGAATTTGCATATATGGATTTGTGTGAAGACTGAATCTTTTCAAGGAATAGAGAAGACCCAAGTGGGAAATTTGCTCAATTGGAAGAAGATGAGTCGAAATAGATAGGCTTATACTCAATTTGCTCGATTTGAGAGAAAGATAAAAGTTGTGACTTTGGAGATTGATAACATAATAGCTGAGTTGGATTGGTAGTTCACTAGTTCCTTAATTAAGATGAAAATTTGGAATGGTTTAGTATAAATGGATCAGGCCTTTTGAAGAGAAACTACAAAGTTCCTCCCAGGGCTACTGTATATATTGGATAGATCGTGAGGTGGTGAAGGATGAGACAAGTTGGGTTTTTTTTTTGTTTTTGGTTCCAGATCGAAGCTGGGTTTTTTGAGAAGGAAGAGAAAAAGTAGAAATATCAAATATGTGACGAAAGATAAAGTGTAGAGACAAATCAGGCCTTTTGAAGAGAAACTACAAAGTTCCTCCCAGGGCTACTGTATATATTGGATAGATCGTGAGGTGGTGAAGGATGAGACAAGTTGGGTTTTTTGTTTTGTTTTTGGTTCCAGATCGAAGCTGGGTTTTTTGAGAAGGAAGAGAAAAAGTAGAAATATCAAATATGTGACGAAAGATAAAGTGTAGAGACAAAGAGAATCATGAAAGATAATATCTTATTCATTTTTGTGTCATTTAGCATAGGAGGGTCTCACTCCTAATTTAGCTAAAGAATAGGCTTTCAAAACGAGCAATGAACATTGCAGGGGGCCAATGCGATATCGAGGGAAGACCGGTGCACCTCAATTGCTTAAGGAATTGACCGGATAGACTACAAGAAGTTAGAGTCGTATTCGGGTGACGTCAATGTCCCCCGGGTCACCACCATGCTTCATGGTGATGCTAGGTCTCGAATGTCTTCGTTTTGAGCGGAAGAATGGATTTCCATGAGAAAATCTCAAAATTTAAACCATCTCTTCCAGGATGACCGATTTGGTCAAACCAAAGCCTATATGAGTCGGTGTCCCAAATATCATGTTTGACGACAATATAAGATTTGATATTCGAATCGTAGTGACATACAGTCCACTAGATTGACTTATGAACTTCTCCAAAATACGCTTTAGTCCGCATTCATGAGAATGTATATACAAAAGAATTCTTGTTCATTCTCACAGTGTGTTTTCAAATGAAAACTATTAGCATGAATGTTTTTAAAGCTCAACATGGTTCGGTTGCCTCTCAATGCATAGATGCCATATGTGACGTTGTTTATGGTGCTACGAGGCATCGAGATTCAAGCTAAACCGGGTCCCTGAATGACCGGTACGATTCAAGCATTGTAGTCACAGAAGATTTATAAGGGCACAAAATCCAAACATTGTTGCCGGTTCCTTAGAATGTTGTGGATAGTTTCACTATCTGCGAAGCACTCAATGTCTCAATGAGACATATCTACAAGAAGGAGTAGATAGGCAAGTTAATAGTTCCACTTGAACCATTTAGAAGGATTGAAAGAAGCTACGAGAAGCTGCAATCCCGAGAGTGCATAAAAATTTCCGCGCAGAATGACCTTTGCGCACTAAAACAGCCATAACGTCTTCGTTAAAATAGATATGGACGAACCGCGAAAAGTCTGAAAACTAGACTCGTAGAGCTTTCCAATGATATAAAGCTCAATGTCTGGTTCGTCCAGAGCTATTCACAAAGCTCAAACGAAGTTGACTGTCCAGAAAGGACATATTGCTGTTTTTCGCAGAATTGGCATATGCGAAGTTATGAAGCTTGCAGGTGGCGTGTAGGCTTTTTCCTTAGCCAAAAGTGACGTGTGTATGATCAAAACCAAGTTCTTTCGGTCGTTCTAAGGTTGTAAACTCCATGACTAGTTAGCAAAAACTCCTTGACATGAACATAAACTAACTCATAGGCCCTTGAGGATTCGATCATGATGATAATTTTCCGGTTTTGATAAGTCTTCAACGTCTTTTGCAAGACGACAATTGGTTTAATAGTGTAGGGGGGTCCAAAATCAAAGCTTTCAGTAACTCCAAGTCAGTATGACTAGGCATGCCCGTGGAGTGTCGGTAGTGCGAGGCACACTTGAAACCACTATCTCCTTAATTTCGGACAATTCTAAGACATCACACTGAGCTTGGATGAGCCTAGTTGAACAATTGATGATGGAAAATCCGCTATAGGGTAGAAGACTTAACCAGAAACACGTTGGCGATCCTCCTTGAGGATGCAAGGCCGTGCGTCATCTTCACTTGGAAGAGACCAAAACGGCACAATCTAACCATGTAGATTGTAAATATGTCATGCTTCTAAGGACGATGTAAAAATGTACATCTTGTTTGTAAATTAATACGAACCATAAGAGGAGAATAGTTTCATAACTTCGAAAAACTCAAGGCATTCATTATTACTAATGTGAGTACATCGAGGTCACAAACAATGTTTTTAATGGTTTGTTCTTCGGATTGATCACACACAATCCGGAAAAGCCGCGAATTGATCAAACACAATTCGAAAAAAGGCCTCGTATTGATCAAACACAATCCGGTGATAGGTCGGGGTTGATCATACACAACCCGGACAAGGAAACAAGAGTGATCAAACACACTCTTGACCCGCAAATAAAATTCCGGGATTTTTGGTACCTACACGCACAAAATCACAAGCATAGAATGGAGATGGAGAAGGGAGAAAAGATTTTATCCCCCCGAGTTATTCCAAAGTAAATAACTGTAATATTAAAGCTTACTTGCTAGGTTTACCAAATAAACTGCGTTTATAGGAGCTCTGATGAGTTTGAGTCGATTGCAGGCTTCGACCAAGGGTTGGGAACTTTTCTGGTTTTCCTCGGAAGACGAGCAATCTTAAAATCTTTGGTTTCTAAAGGTTGTCGAGAGGAGAAACAACGTTTCGTCTACTTCTACTTTGAATTTGGGGTTGAAAATTTAACATGAGGAGGAGCTCTAGATGGGGAAGCTTCTATCAAAAATTCAAGTTGATCGGAGCAAGGAAAGATGGTGAACCGGTGGTCGGTAGTGGCGGCGGTCTGGAATATTCCGGCGGCCGGTTCTGAGACTTTCCGGCCGGTTCTCAGGGTGAGGCCGGCGGAGTTGGATCTGGAAGGGAGAGAGCTTTCTGGGGATATAATGTAATATCTCACATCGGCCAAACGGAGAGGGGTTATGTGCTGTATATGTACATACCCACCTCCAATCTAATGCGAGGCCTTTTGGTGGCTCAGCAGCTTCGGAGGGGATGGATACTCCGAGGTTAAGCATGTTGATGCTAGAACAATCCCAGGATGGGTGACCTACTGGGAAGCTGCTCCTGAGCTGCCGGAAACAAAACCGTAAGGGCCGACGGGCCCAAAGCGGACAATATCGTGTTACGGCGGAATGGGTACTGGGATGTGACATATAAAATTCTGGCGAAGGGAAGTAGGAATGGTCGGAAATCAGGAAAAACAAGGCTGCCCGATATTAGGGTTTTGGAAAACAAATGGTGGGCTATTGGCTCTAGGGTTAGAACAAAGTGCATGATAACGTGATGAAGAATAAAGTGTAGAGACAAAGAGATAGCAAGAGAATCTTAAAAGATAATATCTTATTCATTGATATGAGCCATTTATATAGGGAATTACACAATACCAATTATGTAAGGAAAATGAATACATAGATCTAGTCAAACTACGTATCCTATTGGTATAAGACCAAGACACATATAAAGAATATCTAGAAAGATACATAATATCCTAGAACAATATGTGTTTTTTTAGGGCTTTTTTTATCAGTATTTGAAATGACAGATTTGTCCTCATGAAGTTAACAGACAACTCACAAATTAACGGAGCTAGTAACAGCATATACAAAATTTGAGTCATGTTTTAAATGTCATGTACCGTTTTGATGTTTTGAGATCTTAATGTATGAATTTTTAGAGTGGTTCATTTGTCGTGTACTGTTCTTAACATACAACTCACAAATTAACGGGGTTAGTAACAACATGTACAAAATTTGAGTCATGTTTTAAATGTCATGTACCGTTTTGATATTTTGAGATCTTAATGTATGAATTTTTAGAGTGGTTCATTTGTCATATACTGCTTTTAAAATTTTCCCCCGATGTTTTGGCAAAATCATATTATTCAATTTCGTTGACAAAATGAGAAAATAGTAGTCAGTGGTCTCTCGAACTCTCTATAATAACATGCAATCCTTGAAACGATTGGATTGCGGGAGAGAGAGGGAGAATAATTTGGTAGGCATGCATGAATGTATCACATGCGTAATAGTTTTTTCTTCAACAGATCACTAGCTAGTTCATATATGATCACCAGCTGAAATTGATAGAAACTCGTACATGAATTGAGAAAATTGCATTCTTAATTATTGGTTAGCTGCATGCCCTCGCTCGACCATAAACATTCCAACAATTTGGTCAAATTGAAGTTGAAGTTGGGTGATTTCGGTTGCTTCTGTAATATTATGAGAAAAAAGGAGAGATCAATATCAATATCAAGATCAAGATGCTCATGATAATCGACCCTAGCTGCTAGCTACATCATTCATCTTCTGATAACTTGATAATGAACGGTACGTACTATAGTCTAACAGATTTTCAAAACCACGAATCAAAGAAAATCCCAAATGCTACAAGCTAGTAAAATTTAAAAGAGATTTTTGTTGGAGAGGAAATATCCCACATCAAGAAATATGGATAAATAAAATACAACTTATAAGTGGATGGATCACACTTAATTATACCGAGACATTTTGTGATTAAAACCCAACACCTTAAAAATAGTTAAGTTGTAATAATATCGGTACAATCAGAGACAGAGCTTAGTGTAGCATTCTCTAGGCTATGGCCCAGGTGACTTTTTTATTATGTATAATCAAATAGGCTTAATTTCTAAAACCTCACATAATTAGCCCAGTCAAATTGTCAAACGATCTTCTGGTAGTGAGACTCTTGTCAATATGCTAAAATAGATATCAAAAAGATTATTTGATGAAATCAGACTTCACCCATATGAATAATAAACAAAATCTTAATAAATAATTGAATTAAAATCCCAAATTTCTTTCTTTCTTTTCTGGTTATTTATTTTTAGGGTGCGTCTATTGCCACCCCTACAACCACTTTGCTCACCCTCACCACGTTGTTGATTTATTGAATAATTAATATATCATAATGTAAAATTACAGCAAGAGACAATAAGTTGTTACAAATTACAAATTTTTTTTATAGATAAACACGTACTTCATAAACCTTAACCCAAAATTTATCATATTCGATCTTTCTATAAAGTTTGAAGAAGACACTAGCATTCAACTGACGTGAATTGTTTATATTTTTTTTCTTTGTTGATGTTTCATCTATCTCTTTACTAATTAATTATTTCTCATATTGATTTTGTATGTAAATTTTCTTGTCTGGTCACTCACTTATATATATATTTGATTTTTTTTCCATTGGTGTCAAAGCTTTTTCCAAGTAAAGTTTACAGACATCGTGCATCTTGATATCGACGGATACCAACGAGTTGTTAAACTTGAGAGTTTTTTCTTGTTTTTTAATTGGATTTATACTTTAGTGTGATTTTTATTGTTCAGTTTGTGATTCCACTTACCCAAATGATATTAATCTTATAGTTTTGTTCAATTTCATTTTATTTTTGGAGTTTAATGGCTATTGGAAGAGGCTGATATTGAGTGTGTTGCAAATTGATGAATAAAGTAAATTTAAAATTAAAAAATATATAGGCGGGGTGAGAAGAGATCGAATGTAGGGTAAACAAAGAAAATATGAAATTGAAAAAAATATATGTAGGGTCAAAAAAGAATGTAGTTTGAACAAAACAAAAATGAGAAAAGGGTATTTTAGGTATTGTAAAAGGGTGAACAAATATATAAGTGGGGCGTGAAGAGAACGTGAGGTGAACAAAATAGTTTGTGAGGTGGCAATAGACGCACCCTTATTTTTATTCTCTAGAGATGATGATCGACCTATTTAGTTAACTCGATTAATAGAGTCCATCTAGTTCTAAATGATTGGAACCTCTGATCCTTGATTCATATTTCTTTTCTCTACATGATCAAATTAGCTCTTGTTCTAATGATCGAGTTAGATCTCGATTCTTGTACAAACACTAACATATTTTTATTTATATATTTTAGAAGTTTTATCAACCGAAATTTAACCAAGTCTATTTCGGAATCCTGGTTCTGTCTCTGTGTACAATGTGCTCTACGAGCCATGCTAGTCCCTGTTCAAGTAAATTTTTTTTTCTTTAATCATATCGATCAGAGATACGAAATGCAGCTTCACTTTTAGGTCAATAATGGACGAACTAACGACGAAATATTGTCTTGGAGAGCAAGTCACATGAGAGATATTCGAGTTCATCTGTACATCATTGGACAAATCGAGATCGAGCCACAGAATCCCTAGCATAGCAAATTGGTCTATATTCTTTCGGCTACCGGCCTCTTTGCATAGTATTGATCAGTTCATTTTGGATGCAGACCAATTTGGAAGCCAAGGACCATGTCATGAATTTCGTTTCACAGGTGGAAGAAAAGAAACATGCTTTCTTTTCATGTGCAAACAATTTGAATCGCAAGCAACAGTGAAATCGTAGTCTAAAAGGAAAGGGTAAAGGAAAAGGTGAAAAAGGAATCCAATCAAACCAAATAATTGTTGCCAAGAAAATGTAATAGTTAGTGCCTTTTTTAGCTTTCTTTTGAGCAACTCCACCCTTACCAGTCCCATATACTTACTACTTGTTCACAAGCCATGAGTCATGAGTCATGAGTCATGAGCATTTCACAAGCACCACTCCAGTCTAGTGTAATTAAGATGGTTTCCACTTCAAGGGAAACTGCCCTATTGGAGCATGGACAAAGTCACCTTCTTGCACACAAATCCGTCTCTCTTAGGGCAAATGCCTTTGTACCATGCTTTGTTTTTAAGTCATTTTGTTTTAGGTAATGCTGCTTGGTTTTGCTATTGTTGTTAAGCAATGTAACGATACCATTATAAAAATAGACACATGTGGATATGGTTAAAGTTACGACCCATGCACGTAAAATAATTACGTATAATAATTAGATAATCGAGTTAAAATGTTGAAACATTCAAGTCAAACGTGGCCTATAGATTAATGTAGTCAAATTCAACCTCGTTAGCTGCATATATATTTCAGAAATTGGAAAGTTATTCTACTAACCCACCCTAGGTAAATAAGCTGGACCAACGTTGTGTGTTTTTTTAAATGTAGTGCCTAACAACAAATTGCAACTGGATTATGGAAGTCAGGAACATAATTAGTCTTAATCACTTTTGCTGATTAGTTGATCAAAGCTAGGGTTAGTGGTAACACCAACAGGCTCAGTAACTTATGGTTCACACAGGAGACAAACGCCCTCCACGTGGCTGGACTGTATGGAAACCCTAATGATGGGTGTTGATGATTGATCACGAGGTAATGACGCACAATCAAAAGGTTTGTTATGATTCTCTAAGATTAATCACGCTACCGACTTGCTTGTCGGAAGCCGGCCGCACACGCCCACGTATTTTTAAAGGAGGGACCAACAAGGTAAATATGTGAACTGATGGATCCCCCGGCGGTTTTTTTTTATTTTTAAAAATGAATTATATTCATCTAGAAAAAAGATTCGGTTGCTTAAACGGCTTATATACAGCATATAAGACATAAATAAGAACACTCATAATCTAAATCAACACAGAAGTAGATACCGAGAGTTTATTTGCCAATAAAAAAGAGCAGCAACCAGACCAGCCGATCTCAATCCCCTTCTACATGAGGGCAGGGCAATCCATCATTTCGAAGAACGTTAGTGAGGGAAGGTGGCTGGGAAGCCCATCGCAAAGGATCCACCCTTCCAAAGGCAAGCGAAGCGGCGACATGCGCTACTCTATTTGCTTCTTTGGGTATCCAAACCCAGCTACAATTATTAAACATGGAGCAACTTCTTTTATTCTGTTGGATGATGAGATGCAGGTAATTGGGGCATATCAGCACGCTTTGCAATCTCCAGATGCATCCGACACTAGTAAGGCTGGGAGTGGTATACAATCAAGCCTTGGTTGCCGAGAGCCTCCAAAAGCCTGTTTTCACTCAATCCATTTTTTCGACGGAATTCCCTTACATTCCGACGACCAGAATCTTTGCACGGGGAAATTCAAAGGGTAAAAACTCACTCAATTCAAATTCTAAGGATGGGGGTGGATGTGACAGGGACTTTGCTTCCACGTCTTTAAAGCCAGTTGCCGAGAAAGAACTTTCGGCATTTTGTGTCAGTACTCCAGAGACAAATGTGGTAAGTCTGTTTGTAGGCGAGAGATTTTGTGTACTTCATTCATACTTTGAAGAAAAATCAGACCAAAAAAAAAATACTTGGAAGAAAAATACCTTACCAAATTTGGTTGTTTGTTTGTTATTTATTTATTTTTTTTTTCCAAAAAGCATTACGGTAATATTATCTGTTTCCCCATAAAATGAAAAATTAAAAACAATTAAAAAACATGGAATTATGAGAATTCATATAATATTTTTTAAACATATTTGGACGGCCTGGGGTGGCATGTGTACGACTTGCTGTTTTGTTGATTTGATTTTGTGTCTGTTTCTTTCAGTAGCTGTCAGGGTGGACCAACAAATAGTATTATTATTATTATTTGTTTTTTTTTTTGAAATTACCAAATAGAATATTAATCGGTAATTAAATATTAATTCTCTCTGAAGAAGTGCTCTTCTGTCGGTGGGAAAGCGCGCGAGATTATCGTGGGAAAATGGGAGGGCGGGTACTTTGAATATTCAACTTTTATTTCTCAGCCAATTCATTTCGTAATTTATTACGGTCTACGGAAAAAAGATAACGAGAATAACGTTTTATTCATTTATTGATAGAAATGTCATTTATAAGTATTACATAGAGTCTCCCGAAGGATCTAAAACATATAATAAAACGATTAGGTCAAGACACATAAATAATTTCCTTAAACACTCCTTCTTGTGTCACATGCTTAATACATCACGGTGCTTATGATGTTGACTCGGTAAAAACTTTGTCAAGTAAAACAAAAATCTCATGGGTAAAACAAAAGACTTATATGAAGGGAAAAAGAGCACAATGCACCAACTACAATTGAAGATAACATGTGATGCATGTAGACTCCCTCCTGATGTCTACACAACGCTCCTCCTGATTAGTAACTCAATCTCAGAGTATAGATAAACGGTACAAGCCAATTCACTTCACATACTTCAAAACTAGACTTGGGCAACGATTTAGTCATTAAATCCAGCCACAACATCCTTAGATCACACTTGCTATGCTTAGCATTACTTTGATTTTGAAGGAGAAGGTTGCCTAATAACTCAAAACATAAGTTTACGTTGAAAATCATATTCATGCGTGGCATGACCTTCGTGTACTTAAACAGTCATAACTTATTCGATACAATAGGTATGGACGAACCGTAAAAATTTTTGGAAACTAAACACACATAGATTTCCAACCATACAAGGTCCATAACCTAGTTCATCTTGAGATGATCACAAAGCTTTGTCGAAGTTGATTGTTCTGCCAAAGCAGATTCTCGGACAGATCCGTCATACTTTAAGAAAACAGCCATAACACAGTCAATATGATAGGTGTGATCAAATGGTTGGTGTCCTTGGAAAGTAGACACATAGACCTTTCCAATGGTACCAATTTAACCATTTTCTAACTAGTGGGCTATCATGTAGGTCACGTGGAATTTGACCTACGAAACTGGGCATATTCTGATTTCGTCTTTAATGTGTCTTTCTGTAGGGATGAATAAGCCTAAACTTTTCGTAGAATGAATTACGGCCATTACATTGGCATTGAGTGGGCGCATCCAGCCACTACCTTGATATTCCTTCACACTCATTTAAGAGGGAGCGAAGTTGCTCGACCGCTAGGAAGAGAGTTGAAAGACTAAGGAGAACTTGACTTTATAAGTTTATAGTGAATGAGATGTTGAGTCGAGCATATTGTAACAAGTACATGAATATGCTACCGTACTTAGATGAAGAATTTCTCTTAAGACTTCTTCATCATATGGATGAAACAGGTCTTCTCAAGACTTCGACCGATCAAGGGATACATATAGGCATAACTTTATCATCCTTTAGATTGCCTTAAGCCGACAGATGAATAAGCATCATCAATAACGGTCCTCACTTTCGAGACCAAGTATTCCCAAGATCCTTTCATTCTTAATTTTGGATCAGTGACATCTCTTAGTTTAACAAGAGTTCATCACGATTCATCCATAATTTATACGCAAAGAGACATAATTCTTCATATACTTAACAAATACCTTGCAAACACGCTTCGTGGTTAGGAGCTACTTAATTTGGGTGAAAAATGATCTATTCAAGATCTTTATGTATATCTCTTAGTTCTCAAGAGAGATAAGTTGTGACCACAAGCTGCATGTCCATTTTTTCGGAAACTACCTAACTGACAAGATAGTGGAGTGCAATGACATCCATTACGAGAGTATATCTCATCGTAGTCGATTTCAGGGCGTATGTAAGAGACCTTGCGCCAAAAGGTGAGTCTAAACTATTTTTCTCACTACGCTTTCTAACAAAGACATAACTGATAGAGTTTTCCCCTTGGGGTGTCGGCGTCATATAACCAAAATACTATCTCTTTGTTTAAACTGGATCGCATCTTTCCATTTAGGCCAATCTACAACGTTGGTATTTTCAACGAAGTATGGTTCGATATCAAACTCATTTAACAACGTCATTTATTGATAGAGATCTCTATATGGATTGGTATTGGCATTGAGGCGTCCCCCAATAATGACCATAATCCAGAAATAACAGACGAATAAGTATCATTGATCAAATGATCAAGTTGTGCCAAATTTGCATTCTTCCTTAGCGAGTTTGTATCGAACCAAGTGGCCTCCCCCCCCAAACAGTGGGAGCCACGGCCTAGTGACACTATTACCACTTTTGTGGCATCGCCATGCCACCATCTATGGGTGACGACATGTCCTCTTATCCAGACATCAACATATCCTCTTATCCGAACATCAACATGTCCTTATCTGGACATTAATCCTTGCAAACATGTTTGCAGCATGTATATGTGATCTCGTCACTTTAGGGAACTTAATGAGACACAGTAGGGACAAACTACGACAATTCCAAGTCGTTCTACTTGAACATTCTTGTTTTTATCTCCCCCTAACGACTGGAAGACTGGCTCATCAAAGTGACATAAAAAAGATTGCATGTCAAGGTTTCTATATAAGCGGACTATAGTCGGAAGCTTATGTCTTATTCAAAGACAATATTCATCAAATAACTCATCATCGTGCACTTGTGAAGGCGCAATTTGGCACATATGACATGTGGACGATATAGATTGCAGAATGTTAACTCAATCCGTTAACAAATATGCATACCGTTACAACCGTAACATAAAAATTTGAATGATGGTAGCTAAAGATGAATAAGTAAAAATTATGACCCTGCTACAACCCGTAGTCGTTGGTCTTACAAGTCCAAAAAAAAAACCGCTGGCCTCACCACCGGGACCAGTCAAAAAAGAAACCGATTGAACCGACTGCCAGCATGACCGACCTCTGTTTTAAGCTTCCTTTAACGGTTCACTATTTTTCAGAGCTTCAAAAGCTACCAAATTTTGTGATCAAGTATAAATGGGCGTCAGAACTCCAAAACCGCCAGCCTCAACGACAGAACCAACCTAAAAAGTGCTGAACCGGCCGTTGGAGTCGCCGGACATCTGTGAACAATTCTTTTGAGCGGTTCGGCATTTTCCATGTCTCCAAATGTGACCAAATTTTGTGTGATGGTAGGCTTGGATACTAGGAATCAGCGGCCGAAGCATAATCACAAGAACCGGTCTAAACTTTGGTGAACCGGTTCTCACAATGACTGGTCTGCAAGCCGAAAAATCGGAAATTCTTGGTTTTGTCAACTTTTGAATCATTGTTAAGGTTCCATAACATCTAATTGTTTTGGCTTGAGTTAAACCAGTGTGAACATCACATCACCATAGCATCATTATGCCTCAAAGTGAACAATGAGAAGTCATCTAGGCCAACATTTTATGTATCATTCTTGTATAATCACTCACAGATATTGTAATGTCTTTAGTTAGTGAACAACGACTTAGCATATTGTTTATGCTAGTCTCTACATGTCATTGTTTTTAGCATAGAAGGGTATCACTCCTAATATTTGTTAAAGAATAGACTTTACAAAACAAGTAACGAGCATGGCCAATGTGAGATCATGTGGAGTTATTTTGCGTCATATGTGCTTATGAAAGCATGAGTAGTGCATCCAATGTATAGGAGGATGACATGGATGGCTTTAATGCCATCCATAGGCCGTAAGCATTGCTCATAGCTCCACCAAGTTGTATTTTGGTGATCTTTGATCTCAATGGTTATTTTGCTTAAAAGAAATGATGTCCGTGAAAGTCTTTACTCTTTAGTATACAGATCATCAAAACACGTCCAAAATTGTCCCGGACGATTTATGTTAAAACCTACATGAGTCGATGTCTCCATTCTCATCATTGGTGACAATAATGATTCAATTAAACGAATCATAGTGACTCATGAATGTTGCGCATTCATTATAGTGATACATAAGAAATTCTCATCAATTTTCACAATGAGTTTCTAGGTGATAAACGTTGACGTGAATATCATTAAGTCATAGCACGGTTCAATTGTTTTCTTATGCATAAATAACACGTGTGACTTGAATCATAACACTATTAGGCATTGAAACTTGAGAGCATTAATCCGCTCTTTGATTATTTGTGATGATCTAGTCATCGTAGTCACAACGGATTTATAAAGAACTAAATCCATGAATAGTTGTCTATTCCTTGCAATAAGTTAAGCACTCAATCTCTTTATAACACATTCATACACAAGAATGTATAAACAACAGTCTTATTGCAAGACATGGAAACCGAAATATGTAAACAATTTCGATGAAGATAGAAAAAAATGTATTTGAATCCTTTAGAGTGCATTATATGACGTGTAATACTACATAGATGGACGAAACAAGGCTTACAACATGTCAAAATTTGGAAAAATTGATTGTGAGCAGCCGCCCACGGCCCATTATTGGATCTTATAGAGAAAGAAGAGGATTTTTCAACATCCAATTTTGGATGACATTTAGCGTAACGTAATTTCCTTTTTGCAATTGTATGAATCCACTAAAAAGTGTAGAAAACAACTCTTGTTTGTAATGCCTTTGGAGAAAAATTGTACACGTGTGCATTATGCCACACTTAACATTACAAATCCTCTTTTGATCCAAAAATGATGTGCATTGCCCCACATCATGATATTTTAGCCTTTAGAAACCCCACCTTATAATAACTGGTGGTCCAATGTAGTGTTATGTTGTAATGAGATATATTGCATTAACATATAGCTTATGTAGATCGAACCATATGTGTTAGACAAAATCTGAATAATTATGCCAAAAATTATAACGAGGTCTTGACCATGAATTTAATTCAAAATATAACTACTAAGTAACTTTGGTCAAATATGTAAGGTGTATGCCTTCAAAAAACTTAGAAAAATAAACAGATTTGTAGTCACTTAGACTATTAAACCGAAGTCTTGTGCTTCATAGTTTCCGCAATGTACATTTTGCTTTTAAATCCGTAACTGTGAGAACAATATTCTCATCTTCTTCCATATGGTGAGTTCTTATTTCAAGAACTTTATATATTTCTTGCATACATTGATCATATTATTGCTTTTTTGCAATTAGTGAATCGATGTAGAACCACATCAATAACATGATTTTTTTTCCAGAACAAATATGACATGTGGGGTTCGAGGCGTTGCCTCCCCTTCTTTTTCAGAACGCGTGACACAAATTTCGTCACTTTTTTTATGTCAAATATGGGGCTCGTGTTTCGGTCAATTATCTCAAAACAACAAGATGGAAGATTAATAATTATCGAGATACAATAATTAATTCCAAGTATTGAATTAGGTCAAGACCATGGTTTATGGTAAATTCGATGTAAACCGTGACAAATTCCGTGACAAATTCCGTCACAAATCGATATTAACCACGACAATTTCCGTCGCAAATCGATGTTTGTCCCTTTATTAACCACGACAATATTTCATCGTAATACCGTGACTTGTCAAACAATCGCAAATTTGAACTTTGATATGAGGGGTCCCAATTCCTCACATCAATCCACGCTATAAGAAATGTGGGGGTAGAAGAAAGCTACGAAGCCCGGCTATGAGATTAAAATTCAAAAGCGGTACCTTTTAGAAAAAGCTTACTTGCTAGTTTGTCAAATAAACTGCTTTTAAGAGAAGTTGCCTTTGTAATTTTCATGTGTACTTCCACGTGCGTGTAGAAGTTACTCATAATTCCATTGCGATCTGTCGCGCGAAAAATTTTATGAAAAATATAACATATGGTTAGTCATATTCACCATATATATATAAAAACAGTAAAACTAATTAAATAGTTACTACTGTAAATAAACTGGTTTTACTCTTGAGGTAAAAAAGTTTTTACCTGGAGGGGAAATTTTTACCGTTTTACCCCTCGTAAATAATCTGATTTCCCAGTAGGGTAAAATCCCCATTTCTCTGGGTCGGATCCCGGTCTGGATATTTTGGGATCGAAGGAGATCCGGTCTTTGGGATCGAATGAGCGGGTTTGGGTCGAGGCCGGAGCGGCGCGCAAGGCTGCTGGGATGAGCTGCTTCCGTATGACTGCGTTGGGGACGACCGCCAACGGAGACTGAAGCGACGGCGCCTGGGCTGACCTTGTCCTCGGTTTGGGAAGCAAGTCGGGAGCAACGTCGTGAACAGAGGACTGGGTTGCTGCCGGTGGCTTTGGGATCTAAGGAGATCCAGGTCGCTAGCTGGGGTAGAGCCGCCTAGGTGAGGAGGCACGCAGGGTTGAAGGTGAGCGTCGGTGGAGCTCCGAGACGAGGGGGTACGACGGTTGTTGACAAGCTAGGGTGCCCACAATAATTTAGTGGGTGCCCGGTGCCCAATGTAGAAACGGTGGGGTTTTTCTTTGGGTTTCATTATCAAGCTCGGGTCGGTTAGAGCACAGTATTAATAATGTGTTAAAGTAGAAAAGATAACGTGAATAACGCTCTACTTATTCATTGATAGAAATGCCTATTTATAGGCATTACATAGAGTCTCCCGAAGAATTTAGAACATCTATCAATACTGTAACCTATACTAATAAAGAAACGATTTGTCAAGATACATCACCGAAGGACAAAAAAGTAATTTCATTAAACAATTACTAATTTTGTTTTTATTTCAGGTTTTGTTTACGTTTTCGGTTTTTTGTTTTTGTTTTGCATTTTGTTTTGTTTAGGAGGAAGGATATTGTATATTATGGGTTGCACAAGACTGTTCGTAGTGTCTGCGACTCTGCAAATGGCAGTGAATATTTGCTCTGTTCCTTATTAGTTGTTAATTGGTGCTTCATTGATTATTAAGAGTCTGTTTTGTCTTTGGTTATTTGAGCTCATAGGTTATTAAGAATTTCTAGCTAGGTTTTAATCCGGTGGGTTGGACTTATTAGTTTGTTTGTCGTTAAATCCATATTCGTTTGGGCTTCATGTAAGTTAAAACTTTGAGTCTCGTATTGTAGTAGTTCTTGAAAAATAGGAGGAAAAGTTGTATCAATTCAAACCCTAAACCCTAAGCAAACTATAAATTATTAAAGGTAGAAAACTAGTGAGAAAGTGAGCTAATTTATGAACAATAGTTACAATACAGTATTATGTTAGAATTGTTGGATTTGATGAGCAAATCTGCCAATATCATAGCATTCATATGCAAAATGAATTAACAATTTTTTTTTCTTTGAGGTGAAATTGTGAAAATGATTACTCTCATTGATCATGAATCATCACGATTGAACGGTCAAACAAAAGGGTTGATCATGAATCATCACGATTGAACGGTCAAACAAAAGGGTTTGAAAACCACTTAAGCCAACAAAGTTCAAAAACTTAATATGAAACTACATCTAAAAATTAAAATAACAAGCCTTAAAACAACATTAAAGAAAACATATATGAAATACTCAACTTCATATCGTACCGTAAAAACTCAACTTCCCTCCCCGATTAGAGGCCTCAGACCCCAATGATGTACATTTCATCGAAGTGGGAGGTAGGTCGAGCTGCTAGGGCACACATAGGGGTCTTTCCTAGGAGGACTAGGATACTCAGGTGAAAGCCCAACAAATGCCGAGTCTACATGGGGGAGAAAAAGAAGAAGAGGGACTCAAAAGCCCATTCCCTCTGGTCCATAACTGCATCCCAGAGGAATCAGGCCCACAAGCCCGTGACATCTCCTCCCTCTCTCCCAACAAAACTCCAACAGTCGCCAAATCTTTCACCGGAGACGTCAACCGCTGATCAGTCTGGCGGTTTTCCTAGCCAACGAAATATCACGCCTTTCACACAAGATCCAAAACGCCGCCCTATGCTCCCAAAGGTTGCCTCCGTAAGTTGACCCACAGCCGACGGGCAACAGATCTGCCTTGAGCTAGCCCGAACAGATCAAGCTCGACTCGCTACGCCACTACATACTTGGAATTATTATGATTTATTACCGACCTCGGAACAAGATCACCTTACGTTCCACCGAGATGGACTGACGCGGAAGAGACCTAAAGGCAAGTGGAAGACCAGAGATCACCGCGGCCTCCTTGCGCCTGAAACCCTAGGGTTTCAAGTATCCTCAACTCCGATATTGACGGAGCAAATTGCAGAAGTAGCTACTAACAAATCTCAAATGCGTAACACTTTATATGCATATATATTATTAGAATTCATTTTAAAATTGCTCAAGATAATTTCAAGAAAACATATACAAAATTGATCCCATGTAAAACTTTGTTATTGACGAGAACCACGTATATGAGCAAGAGTAATATCTAGAAACAAGAGGGACAAGTAATGTTTCTGGGCAACTCACTAAGTTAGAGCTTCTTCTTTATAAAAAAAAAACAGTTAGAGCTTTTATAATTGGAAAGAACTTGAGTTTTTAGCCGTGGGGAGACTGTTAGAACGCGTATGATCATTTGTTCATTTAAAATTTTATATAGACCAAGTATTTTTGTACTCTACCCTTGAAAGAGCTAGTCCAAATAATACTGCCTTTGTCCCTTACAAATTTAACCAAACCACCATGTTGCGAATCTGATTAGTGTTGTAATTAGATAATATAGACTATAATTGTAATCACACGCATATATATACTCTTTTTTTTAAGGTGAAATGGAGTCAACTCAGTCAAGCTCCTTTGATTTCAATCATAGGACCTTACTAGGTAAAAGTTTGGAGAATGTCCGAGAACAAACTCTATATTACATAATGGTCTAAAAGACGCTAGGCGCTAGGCGGGCGGCTACCCTTAGCCTAACGCACTACAACAAGAAACGTAAAATGTGACAAATGAAATTCCTCGCAAAAGGTCTATATTCCTCGCTTAAACTAATGAGCAAGGAAATTTGTTCGTCGCAAATTTTCCTCGCTTAAACCCCCTCACAGATTACTATATGCGAGGATTTTTAGTTTCCTCGCAATTAAGTAATTGCGATGAATCTTAATTCCTCGCAATCACTTAATTGCGAGGAATTAAGATTCCTCACATATTGATAATTGCGAGGAACAAAGATTCCTTACTAATTAACAAATGTGAGGAATAACAATGCCTCACCGATTTTCAATTGCAATGGATAACATCCCTCACAAATTAACCAATGTGAGGAATACATTTTCCTCATAAAATAAACATTGCAAGGAATCTGTAATATGCTTCTGTGTTTGCTACCCATCTTTCCCATATGCATTTCTTCAAGGTAACATACAAGTTATTTGAGATAAAAGAACAAGAAATTGAGTAACTAAACATGCCAACTAATATTAGAGTTAAGCTTACATATATATACAACTGTTTGCAATTCCAAAAGGATTCAAAATAGAACACAGGGCATCAAGGACTAAATATATAGTTCCTTAACCACATGTCTGAGATGTAATTCTTCCTAGATATTAAGGACAGTTCCTTAACTTCATCTCAAAAAGAAACTTTCCAAATATACTACTGAGCTCCAAGGCATACTAGAGTCTCATGGGAAAGTCATCAAAGCCATCAGGGAAATCATCTCTACCTTCAATACCATCTGCTGCTATTGTATCAGCATCAACATTGATGTTGTTACTCCCACTCAATTTGGTAAATATTGCTCGCAACATGGATTTCAGTTGTGCATTCTCTGATTTCAATGTAGTTACAGTTGACAACAGAGTTTGTATGTTACCTTTCATCTCATTCCACTCAGAATTGATTGGCGTTGAGGAAGAAGACGGGATATCCAACCGAGGGAAAGCACCTACGCCATGAACCTTTCCACCTTTTCTCCCACACTCTTTGGCCATAATAGCAATCTCTTCATTCAAAGACACTTCTATTGATTCAATAGAAGTACCTTCTGCTGCCTCTTCTATGAGCTTTGCCTTGATAGCTTCTCTCTTCTGCTTCATTTTTTCCTATAAGAAAAAGAATGATCATTATGTATATATATAACCAACATATATATTAACTGACAACAACAAACAAGATGCTAGGTATAATGCAGTGTACCTAACATGCACAAAGACATATATAAGACATTGTACCTAAAATCTAATCTGCATGGCCATAACAACTATGTACACATAAAGATACAAATCGCAGACTTGAACTTTAGATCTTCAATAGTTTCTACTATATATAACCTTGATAATCCAGTACAACTCAATAACTTACATGTCTCGCTCGTTTAGCCTCACTCACCCAGGTATGCTCTGCATCCTGATACATATTTTCATAGTTGTCTATTAATGATACAGGCTTACCACTTTCCTGCACTTGAAAAATCATACAGTTAAATACAAGTTTGAAATGATAGAATACCTCATGGGTGACTAGTATTTAATTAATTACCTTTGCTGCTTGCAAAGCATGCTGAATAAATGGCATTGCACCGCCCCTATGAGTACTTTCTTGCTTATCCCGGTTTTGAGCATTAGTAGCACAGATCTCCTTTATCAATGAAATAAAGTTATGAACACTATAAGCATCACCAGCTTTATCATATGAAATTACTCTTTCAAACAAACAGTATGTATAATTCATGATTATATGATGAAGCACAAATACATACCATATAGTCTTCATTGCGATAAACATTATCGCATAACCAATGCCAATGATGTAGAGGTCTACTATTCCAAAGGTCTGGGTGAGGCAACCTGACTCGTGCTTGTTCATATGTTCCACACTTCTTATAGTGATCATGCAATCTCCATTTAAATTGAGTATATGCTGTTGACATTATTGAGTCCACATATGCAATAACTTTTGGATGAAGGAGATCAACTTCCAAAAGTATCTGTAATCAAATAAATGTAGCGTTAATGATGGAATAATATTCAGAAATAAACTAATAAAACAACACTTATTCTATAGTTGGAACTTTACCTCCAACTTCTCCCACAACAAAAGATAATACTGTGTGCTCTTTGCAACCAGGGTACAGTTCACGTTGAGCTTCCAACAGTAGCTTCTCATAATCATTGTTATACTCAATTACTTCATCTTCATCTTCTGAATCATCATCATCTACATCCATCATTGGATCATCTTCATCCATTACTGCATGTTGGCTTCCAGCATTCATTGAAGGGAATAGATCACGAATCATACCAAATAAGTCACCAGTTGGTTCATCAACTTGCTCATCAACCTCACTGGTCACTGTATCTCCTTGTTCCCCATGATCTGTCCATTTCAGATATGCAATTGACATTCCACGATGCAACAAATGGACACGAGTAACATGAAGAGGCTGCCAACGTTTATTCAGACAGTCCTTGCACGGACATATTGTCTCATTCCTCTCATTCACATGGTGTTTAGCAACCTCCATAAATGATCTGACCCCTTCTTTATACTCAGTACTAAATTTGTCCTGCTTAAGTATCCATTCCCTATTCATTTTGACTTAATTCCAATATAAACAGGGCTGAAAGGACCCATACGTATATATCAGCCAACTTACAATCAATTAGCATTAAGAACATACACAAGACCAGAAACTGATATAAGCATGCTGAATCAATATATTATATGTATAGGCATCTTAAAGGATATGTTCCACCTATCAAATAAGTTTTAAAATTTATTTAAAAGGAAAGTAATTATCTAAGTTTCCAGACATATTAAAGGTGTGCATTACTTATCTATTTTTGTATTCATGTTACAAGCAAAACAAAATATGATTTGTTTTCATTACCACAGAATGTAAAAATAACAAAAAAAAAGTACTAAAATACAAATCATGGAGACAAAAGTTCTCATAATGGAGATGTAGAAGACACAAAGTGTGTGTAGTATCATAGCAGTTTATATGTATCCGATTACTAACCTTAAAGAAGCAAGCAAAGACAACAAGTTGTTTGGACTGAAACTGTTGTATGGCAACAATGTCCTACAAATAAGAACAATGGAAAATTGTCAGATACACATACCACAATTAAAGTAGCCATACAAATGACACTAACAGACAAAAAAAACCCTAAAACTTGTTCAATTCTACATATAAATGAGTTAATTGGCCTGAGAGTTTGCTCATATATGATTCGACTCTACCAATCAAGATGAATTGTATATGTTCCGTTAAGTGAATAATGGGAATGTCAATTGCATAAGTAGATCAATACAAGAAACTTTCAATTGCAAGAGTGCATAAGTTAGTAAACTACCTTACAAGTAAATCAATACAAGAAACTTTCAATTGCAAGAGTGCATAAGTAGATATGCCACAAATTTAACCAATTTACTAATTGGACACTTTAACAAACAAAAGAATTGAAATAACCACAAGCAAGCTAACTTAACACAACCAAAACTAAACCAGTTTTCTGACCAGTACCTTCACACTGAAATCTGGATAAATCTGTAAAGAATTTAACTTCGTGGTCTTCTAAAGAAATAAACTAGACATCATAAAGAACATCTCAGAAGTTGAATCACCATAAAATGATTTTTCTGGAAATAGTTATGAATTTTGAAAGACTACTGATATGCATCAGTAAAAACAGATATGGCTGTGTAAGTGATAGAGTTTGGTAAGGATTTTCACATACCAAAAGTAAACCAAAACCAACGAAATTTGGTATGCACATAGAGGGATATATGAAGTTTACAATGCTACTTTCGGAATCTAAAACAAAGAACTGAGCTAAAAGTTATGATGTTGCAAAGTTGGTCCGAAATCAAGGTTTTCTGCACTTTTCTGGAAAATTTCCAGCAACATAGAAACTCGAATTTGAAGACTTAGATTCAATTTCTGGAGTAGTAAATGAGATTGTCAAGCTTCAAAACAGTATGAGAACAATTCTAGAACACTAGAATGATTTCAAACACAACAAACAATGAATCAAAAAGATCCAAAATTTGATTTGGACACCCAAACTCAAGAACACCATTCTAGAGCTGCAACCACTAAGATTTTTAACCAAAACACAATGAAATTCGAACTAGTTCTCATATCTAAACAGGTCTGTGAAGTTAATCAATAAACAGAACTTTTCCTAATCAAGGAACTTGATCAACCTACACAAGAAAAGACTAAATTCAATCCCAAACTCAGCTGGGCATTTCAACAAACACCTTAGGCACAATAAACACAGTCTTCTATTTCCCAAGAATTTCAGTTGTTTTAACACCCAGAAGAGTAGTAGTCAAAGTACATGAAAGTACAAGAACAAAATGCCCAAAATTTAATGTGAACAGAAGATCAATCTAAGAACATGAAATTATGAACAAGCATATGTGGGTAGAAATAGAAATTGAATTACTAAAACGTGAATCCAACCAAAGGAGCTCCATCTTCTAATCTGGACTACAAGAAGAAGATTAAAAGGCTTACCCTCAATATGCTTTTGCAATGCTCGCTGACTAATCCAAGCCCGGTCGAGTTTCAAGAAAAGCAAACAAAAAAGCAAAGAAGATTTCAGATTGTGTTGTACCAAATCAAACGACGAAGGATTTAAAATCAAGAAGAAATCCTTACCCAACTTGCAAAGATGAGAGGCACGTACTCGATTCGCTCGCCGGCAATCTGGAAGATTTTCGGGAGTAAGGTTTGGCTGTGGCGATAGAAAGGGTTTTTTTTTGCGATAGCAGTCGATAGAAAGGGTTTGGAGTTCACTTGAGATTTGTGGCCATTAATTATAATTTGACTTTTTAATATATATCTGAGTGTTTTTTAGGTGAGGATTGGCTAGACTTCCTTACAGAAAGTTTACAATCTGGCGCCATATACACCCGCCAACAAATTTGAGCTGCATTCAAACACAAATTTTGAGAAATTTTTGACTAAAATTCTGTTCTCAATTCCCGCCAAATCATAAGCGAGGAAATCTATAATTCCTCACTCAATATGAGAATTTGCGAGGACTATTTCCTCGCATTTTTATAAATAAGCGACGACTATTTATTCCTCGCAAATTCTAACTTTTTGTGAGGAATCATCAATCATCGCAAATAATTTCGTCGCTTATTACCTTATTTCTTGTAGTGACGCCTGGACAACCTAAGCGGGGACGAGACGATTTACTTTTTTTTCATATTTAATTATAATATATAATATTTAAAATTAATAAAATATGAATAAATATAAAAAAATCGGCATGACCTTTCTCTAAAAGTGAGCATCCGAACTTGTAAATTTACAAGTAAATATCATTTCTAATTCAAAGCACCCTTAACTCTTGAATACTCATCATAATCACCACGTACACAACAACTTCAAAATAGCATATTTCAAATCTTCAAATTGATTGAATAATTTAAATCGAAGTTGAATACAAGTAGAACAAGGAAGTAGATTCATACCAGATTACCAGAATAAAAAAGTGTTTGTCTCCAACCGCCAACTGATTAAACAACTATTCACTTATTCATCAAAGTGAGAATTGGTTGGGCGCAACAAGGAAACAAACCAACAAATTCATACAGATTACCAACAAGGCAACAACACAATAGTTAGTACTGAGAAGTGAGAAGTGAGAACATGACAAGGCAACAACACAACTATTCACTTATTCATCAAAGTGAGAATTGGTTGGGCACAACTATTCATGATAAGGCAGCGCCTTTTAGAACCCTGATATTACATGACGATTCGCAATATAATGTCTACAATTTCAAAAAGAAAACTTCTAAAACTACAACTCAAACGACTGATGTTCAAAAGAACTTATTGAAGCCTAGAAAACATGTAACCTACCTCTCTAAACTAAAGTACCCCATCTCCATGCATCGAGGTCGAAGACCATTATGGTGTACATTTCCAACACAGAAGGGGGTATACTCTTTAGTATAGAGAAGTAGGGATCTGTCCCAGTGAGATTTTAGGACTACTTACCGTCGGTTTCTTCTGCAGAAGTAGGTTCTTGAGTGCCAGTATCCTCCATGGAGCTCGACGACTCACCTGTAAACAAACGCTTCTTGTTCTTGCTTCCACGAGGTCTACCTCTCTTCTTCGGGGATTTACTAGTTTTAGTAATCCCTAGTTCACCATTCATAGCCATGGAGAAGCCAAGATCTTCTGGGTTTAATCCCAAAGGCACCATAGCCAAAGAGTGCTTCAGCCGCTTCCCACCATTGGCTTCATCTTCCTCACGAGAACGTCGGACACCTGTGACCTTAGCCAGAGAAGGGAACGGTGGAACTTCCCTAATATGTACCGACCTCTTCTCCTTGAAGAGCACATGGAGGTTAGGCACCACTAGGGCAGGTGAAGTGTTTGCCCTAAAAACAATAGGGGGTGCCGCCACTGGTCCATTTAGAGCTTTGGTCTCTTCTGCCGCTTCCTGTGCTCTAGGGCACGTCATGCCACCATGGTTCAACATCATACAAACCCTGCACAAGCCTACCAACCTCTCATACCTGTAATGCACCCTGATCACCATCTTCCGGTGAAACCCAAAGCCGCCTATCCATGCAAACCAGATTGTTCAGAGGAAGTGTGACACGCGCGCGAGCAGTTCCCCCTCTCTTCCCCTCTTGATCGACAGTGAGAACCGGGCTAATCGTCTCCCCCACCAGTCGGATAGAAGCATCAGTAGTAAGCGCTGCCGGTAGGTCACGAACTTCCACCCAGATCCAGAAAAAGTCGAGAGGCACTGCCATGATTTCTGAGAAACTATCATAGTCATTCAGCAAGATCATAGCCTTTGATAACTCCAAGGTCCTCCTTTCTTAACGCGAGAGAGATCGTGTTGATTGTTGAACGTGAAGAGAAATCGATCTCCACGTTGCTGCACCTCCACCGGAACTGACAACCTCCACATCGCTCGTACTGCACTTCGAAAGAAATCGAATTACATAACACAAGCGATGTTCAATTTTCCCACCAGATAAAACCATGGAGCAAAAAAACCCGTTCCTGAACGTTTGAGGTTTTCGTGATCCACAGGTTCGTCCTCTTGACGAAGAGCGAGCTTAGAGATCAAGCGAGCAGTCATGGAGGCCATAGCCGCACCTCCACCGGAGACCATCACTGCTGCCATAGAGAGATCACACCGCACAACGATTTTTCACTCACAAACCTTAACCCTAGCCGTCTTGAAGAGAGATAGAGAGAGAAGAAAGAAAAAAGGTCGATGATTGACTATACATTTATTTACACGTAGATATATACTTGGTTGTTAGATTTCTTAACATATTCCTAAATTCATAATCATTTATCTCAAGCAAATTCAATTTTTTTTTTTCCATTGATTATGTCAAGGTCCACATGCTGACATTGCATATATTTTCTCTCATGAGGTGCCCTCTTCTTCGCAGGTCGATTATGGTCACTTGCAAGATGCATGCCAGCACAGTTAGATTGCCTTGCCTATACACTGACGTACACTGTACAACAAGCACCATCTCAGATCAATATGAAAAAGACAAAAAAAAAAAAAATCAGCATTTTCATTGGTTTTCAAGCTCGTTTCAGATAGTGTGGTTTTGGAACTTTGAATTTTCCTTGGCTTCGAAATATAAAATAAAATGTGGCTGCTGGGATTCGAGCCCAGGTCTCCACGGCCACAACGTGGAATTCTCACCACTAAACTACAGCCACAGTTGATAATGCACTGACTAAATAGCTAAATATATATTTTATGCAATTCAGTCGGAGGCCAAAAGTTATGAGAAATTCGTGTACGTAGAATACTACTGGGTCTTGCTGAAATTAGGTGGAAATTCAAAAAATACACATCTGCATTTGGAAAAATCGAAATTAGTACGAAGACACGTACTGAAGATATAATTAATATTCTTCAAACCAAATTGTGTTGGTCGGAAATTCATGAATGATGGTCAATTTAATTATTTAAAGTGGAGGGTTAATGTGAACAAAAATAGAAAAATAGCCAGAAAAATAAAACTGATGGGAATTATACAGGTACGTTACGTAACAGAGCAGCCCAACCAGAGCAAACCAAACATCACAAAACCATCTCTAATTAATTATTTGAACTTATTGGTGTACAAGTGATCATCAGTTACGTCAATTCTTGAACTACTGATCGAAAATAATGGTGAGCCTCTTCACCACCCCATGCATGTAATGCTTTTGCATCCTCATCACTACTTAAACCCTCGCTTCTCCTCTCTCCCTTCACACATCGATCATCTCCTAACCTAGATCACAGAATCATAATGGCCTTTAACACTTCCAACCTCTTCCTAACCCTCACTGCTCTCCTTGCTCTCACCATGCCGTTCTTGGCTTCTGCTTATCGACCCTTGGTGACCAACAACCCAACCGGGTTGAATCCGAGCCTGGCAGCTAGGTTGAATTTGGATGCAGAATCCTCCAACTGCTGGGATTCTTTGCTTCAGCTCCAGTCATGTAGCGGTGAGGCTGTAATGTTCTTCTTGAATGGCGAGACTACTTTGAATGATGGATGTTGCGAGGCTATTCGGGTCATCGAGCACCAGTGTTGGCCTGCCTTGCTCGGTTCGCTAGGGTTTACCACCCAAGAGACTGATATTCTCAAAGGTTACTGCGACGAGGCTGAGCAAACTCATCATTCTCCTCCATCCATACCATCACCGTCGTCCGTTTTTCATCCTAATCGAGCGGCAGTTCGTGTTCCTTATCAGGCTGAGATGGCTCCTTGAAGATTCCAGTTATATATGGTGATTTATTCGGAATCATTATAATTTTCTAGGGTTTGTTTGCTGCTGCTTGTTATGAAATCTCTTACACTGAGTACTATTAAATAAAGCAAAATAACTATCGTATCAGTTCTATGCCAATTAGTCTTTCCGTAGCACCAAATTTTCCTTTACCTGTAAATTCATGATAATTCAACTGCTAAATCAATACCTTTAGACTCATAACAAACAAAGTCACTAAGCTTAACGGAATATATGATTCACTTTTCTTCATTAACAATATTAAAGCTTAATTAGGCTGAATTGTTTGTCGAACCCTTTTATTAAAGATAAACTTCTGTCTTCACTTTCTTCTTTCTCGAAATTCAATAGCTTTATCCCAATAATTAGAAGAATGTAATCACACAATTCACATGGAACTCTATCGATCAGTCTCTAATAAATCATAACCGGCCAATGCATCAGAATGTATACAATCCACGGCAATACTCTGATCTAATATATGTAGGGCAGATTCAGATCGATTGCTTTCTACTAGCAAAATCATATATACGAGATGGCATGGATGCGATCCTTTCGTCTATCGATATAGGTTCATATTCAGTGAGCTGTGGCTTGGTTGATTAAGGTGTTTAACTGATAACTTTGAGATTATGGGTTCAAACCTCACGACATATGTAGGGTGTGTGAGTTATTAATAAAAAAGTTTTAAAAAAAAAATATTCAAGAGTATAATACTGTAATATATATGGTTAATGATTTGAGCTTAATTAGGCGCGGCTTATCAATACATCCCAACTGATGGAGCTCTCATGCATTACAAATTAGTAATAGCCGGTAGCTAGGCTAGTAGATATGTGTAGTGTAGTTGCCTTCAATGAAGGAGAAGAGGGCATGATTAATGGGCTTAGACTTAATTGGTAAGCAGGTTTTATTTTGCTCTCAACTAATTACAAATTAATGCCTTAATGTAGTTCATATCCATAAGTCACTTAATAGAAGGAAGGGCTCCATTTTTTTTTGGGTGTGGTTTTAACCTACCATTCTCCATAACCTGCCATTCTAACTTTCTATATCATTCATGAGTCATACAAATTAATGCCTTAATGTGGTTCATATCCATATGATTTATGCCTAGCTTATTTTACTTCTCTACCGAATTTTCAATTTCGCCGACGTATAGAATCTTGGTGCTCTGCAGGTTGAGATCACCGGAATTGTAGAATATGTGGCGCCAGTGAACATGGCTTTAGCCTGAAAGCAAGGACTGTTCTCTTCCAGCAGTTCTTGTCGATGAAGTATCTCTATCTGCAGATCTGCAGCTTCATCAAATTTATTTTCTTCATTGATGAAATTTATATGGACATTTTCTTTTGATTAATTTCATTGATTTTGTTTAAATCCAGTCATGTTATCTGTTTGCTTCAAAAACTAGATAAGAATAGAAAGTCCTTACCCCAAATTAACCAATCCAATCTGGTCGTATTGCCAATCCGATCCAGTCAATTCTGCCAAACGCGCGCGCGACCCCTGGAAGCTGAGCGAAGTACCTGAAGTTTGTTCTATCTCTCTCTTGGTTTGGAGTTTGGACCCTTCAAACTTGAGCCTATGTAGTTAAGTATCTAATCATCAATATATAGCACGTACAAGACTGTAATCTACTGCTACATCATAAACCCTAAAGTCTACAAACTCATTCAATGAAATAATTCACTTTTATCTAATCATAAAGCTTAGGGAGAATTGTTTGTCGAACCCTTTTATTAAAGATAATAATTAAAGTTCTGTCTTACTTTCACTTTCTTCTTTCTTGAAAATTCAAAATCCAATTGCTTTCTCTCAATTATTATAGGGGTTTGTCTGCTATACCTAAAGGAGGCTGTCTAGCAAGGGAGTGGTGCTTGGTTGAATTTTTGGTCATGGAATTTGCAAGGTATGTTTTACTGCAGAATTTTCCCAATTATAGAAGTATACATGTGATGAATCACAGAGAACTCAATCAATCATATTAACGCCAAAACGTACAACACATAATCTTCAGCATTATTATGATGCAAATTTGCGGTACTGGGTCTGGGTTCATCTTCGAGATTATAATATATATGATATATAAGCCTATCGATTAGTCCCAACTGTATGGAGCTTGTGATAGCTATATAGTACCAAGAATAATTTGAGTCTCATTACAAATTAAAAAAAGCTGGTAGGCTATACGTTATCTGTATGACATGATTCGATAATACTTGGTAGGGTTTTCTTTTAATTTGCTCTCAACTAATTACAAGAGAGCGGAACTGCGGAATGCCTCCATTTTTATTTTGGTTCACTTTACCATATCAGGTTGCTATCATATTTCTTTATAGTTGTTATTATAAATTGAAAACATACTCCAAATTGATGGCATAAACAAAAATTAATGTTACAGAATTTTTGGATACATGGCATGCTCCAAGTAAACGATATTATTTATGATTATCAACAATGCATACATAGCATGCTGCAAGAGCAAACCCAGATAATACCCATATCTCACACACAACACACAGAAAATTAAAAACGTGATCAACAGGCATCAATCCCATACTCTGAGATAATTTACAGATACTGTTGCTCACATAATACACTTAAAACATCAGATCGTAAATAAGTGAAAATCTAAACATGCATGCAACAACGCATATATAGATATATAGTTAATTATTGAGGAAGATCGATCATCAGAAGCTCAGATATATATATTTAGAAGAGATGATGGTGCTTCTTTTCATGGCCATGAGCCTCTTTTTCTTCTTCCTTGGCCTCTTTCTTATCATGGTGCTCGTGGAAGGCGAACCCACCAGATCCAACTGCAGCAACCGCAGCGATCTCCTCTTCTACCTTGTGCTTGTGTACATGCTCTGGGTCATTCTTCGCCTTATGCTTCTCATGCTGCAAATTAAAAGACATCAGTTTAGATGAGAAATGAGTCATCAAGCCACTAATTAAGAAGAGATTTACAGAAATGGCAAAAATGTTACATGACTCAAAACCTACATGATGCATGTGTTCATATAATATATAGTTCCAGAAATTATAGTCTATTCAAAAATAAAAACAGGTTGATCGAGTATATATAGTCTTAATTAGGGTTAATTCAAATTGTACCAAAGCATAGGCTCCTGCAGCAACGGCACCCATCTCGCCAAGTTCTTCGAGATGCTTGTGGTGCTTCTCCTCCTTCTTGTAATCGATTCCAGACTCGGTGGTGCCATAAGTTTCAGTGGAGGTCTCGCTGTACTTGCCACCGTGTCCCTCCTTGACGTAACCAGCAGTCTCGCTGGTGTATCGGCCACCGCCGGGAGCAGCAGAGCCATACGCGTCGGTGGTCTCACTCTTGTACCTGCCACCGTCTCCCTCCGCGGTATAACCAGTGGTTTCGCTGTAGCCGCTGCCTCCGTAAGAGGTCTTAGATTCGTAGAAGGATGTTTCTAACGGATTGTCGTCCTTGTCCTTGTGGTGGTGGAAGAGGCCGTGGTGGTGCTTCTCGTCAGACATGGTGCAAATTAAGAATGTGGGTAAGATTATGAGGAAATGTTCTACGCTTTGGATGTGGGAGACTTGGGAGTGCAAGGTGGTGGCTATTTATAAGTGTTGGTCACCATAGAGTTCTCCGGTTTTGGCTTCGTCGGTAAAATTCTACGTACCATATTTTGGGATTCTTCTTCACTCGCCACGTGCATTTCTGCTCGACTAACGACTTGGTATGGAGGGTCAGGATTTTCTGTCTCAGAGGCCGGATGTCACTAAACCTAGGGTGGATTCTTACATTTACGTATGTAGGTAGGTTGAAAAGCTAGGTAGACTTGCATTAATATCCATCGTCTTCGCCGGAGTTAACGTAGATCGATCATCCTACACATGTTCCTTGATAACTAAGCAAACTTCAGTTCGGCTAAAACTTAACAACGACTAGTTTTATGAGGGAGCAGAGTTTCTCGCGGTTTTGTGTTGTAATTTTCTTTTCAATAAAACAAGAAGACTAGTTTTCTGAGGGGGCAGACGAGTATCCCATACATACGATTATGTTAAGTGTTTGTTTTTGCCGTTTTGCGGATCGAGTTTATGACCCTTGTGGATGCACATGAGTGGGTGATCAGATCTAGATATGGATAATTGGGTCCTCCATTCGTGAAAAAGGGCCACGCTATCCACTTCTTAATGGAAAGTTTGGTTATGAATTGATGTGGCTAAGTCATGACAAGCACTAACCGTCCCCTCCTTTTTTTTCTTTCTCTTCTTGACTATAATTTATTATGGACGGTGGTGAGAGTCATTGGAATGGCAGTTGGAGTCTGGGGAGGTGTCGGCAAGAGTCTATTCATCCCCAGATGCCACTCCTGCAGTTGAAACCTTGGCCTACATGATATCATCATCAACTCACAGGTTAAGTAGTTGAATCCTTCCTTGGGAAATAGGACTTGATCGATCAACTATTCTACTAATCTACCATAATTTCAAGTGTGAATAACAAAAGAGTTAAGGTACACGGTTTTTTGGCCGATAGAGTATGATTAGCTTTAGGACTTTAGAGTGCAAGTAAGGTTACCGCATGAGTTAACTGTTTACTTGCAAACTTGGCCTGGAGAACGAGGTTGCGAGCGTAAGGCCGTAAGTTGCTTCTAAGTTTCCGAAGCTCTCTAGGTACATAACCTAGCCGCCTGCGTCAGGGGTGGAGAAACCTAGCTAGCTAGGGTTTTCTAGAATTTCTGAACCAAATCTTCCATGGAGGACGAGATGGAGAAGGACCTGTGTGTCTGTGATTGTATCCACTGATCACCTTGAGACTCCTGCTTGTACTTGTCATTTTCAAACCATCACCATATACTCAAATATAACAAGGTTTGGAGAATAAATTTTCTGATATATTATTCGTCTCACAGAGGAGGCTATATATAGAGGTACAAGTTGTACAAACCCTACGTACTATGTACTACACATACAGAATAGGAAAGTAATAACAAATTAATTTACATTCCTAAACTAACTCCATGACTCACGCTAACACTCCCCCTCAAGTTGGCGCATATACATCAACCATGCCCAACTTGCCAAGTGAGTCATAAAAGGCCTTCTTAGAAACTCCTTTTGTGAGTATATCTGCAAGTTGCTCCTCTGTAGGGACAAAAGGAAAGCTAATGATCTTTGCATCTAGCTTCTCCTTTATAAAGTGACGATCAACCTCCACATGTTTGGTACGATCATGTTGTACAGGATTTTGTGAGATATCAATGGCTGCCTTGTTGTCACAATACAACTGCATAGCACACTTGGGTTTGACCCCCAAATCTTGTAACACATTCTTCAGCCATAACAACTCGCATACTCCATGAGCCATACCTCTATATTCTGCTTCAGCACTAGACCGAGCCACCACCTTTTGCTTCTTACTCTTCCAAGTAACAAGATTACCTCCCACAAAGGTAAAATACCCTGATGTAGACCTCCGGTCTGTAATATTTCCAGCCCAGTCTGCATCTGTAAAACCACAAACCTCAAGAATACTGCTGTGTTTAGAGAACATTACTCCTCTCCCAGGAGCTGACTTCAAGTACCTCAAAATCCTCACTACAGCATCCATGTGATCTACACTGGGATTATGTATGAACTGGCTCACCACACTTACTGCATAAGCAACATCAGGTCTGGTGTGTGTCAAATAAATCAGACGTCCAACTAACCTCTGATAACGAGGCTTGTCGGTAGGTACCTGATCAGGATACTCTGCTAATCGGTGATTCTGCTCAATAGGAGTGTCAATTGGAGTACAATCTAACATACCTGTCTCTGCTAATAGATCAAGTATATACTTCCTTTGACACAGATAAATGCCTTCACTCCCCCTGGCTACCTCAATGCCCAAGAAGTACTTGAGTGTACCTAGGTCTTTCATCTCAAACTCTGTGGCTAGCTGTTTTTGCAATCTATCCATCTCAATAGTATCATTACCAGTAACAACCATATCATCAACATATATGATCAGAGCTGTTACCCTCCCCTGTTGATGTCTGAGAAACAATGTGTGGTCTGAGTTACTCTGCTTATAACCAATCTTCCTCATGAACTGTGAAAACCTTCCAAACCAAGCACGAGGTGATTGTTTAAGACCATACAAAGATTTTCTCAATCTGCACACAAAGTTACCTGAAGGAGCAGTTTTATATCCAGGTGGAAGATCCATATACACTTCCTCCACAAGTTCTCCATGAAGAAAAGCATTCTTGACATCAAACTGTTTAAGAGGCCAGTTTAAGTTAGCAGCAAGAGAGAGCAATACCCGGATAGTATTCATCTTTGCAACTGGTGCAAATGTCTCATCATAGTCAATGCCATATGTCTGAGTGAATCCCTTTGCTACCAAGCGTGCTTTATATCGACTCACTGACCCATCTGGATTATGCTTCACTGTAAACACCCAGCGACATCCAACAGCCTTCTTTTCATGTGGTAGGGATACAAGCTCCCAAGTATTGTTCTTCTGTAACGCTTCCATCTCCTCATCCATTGCTTTCCTCCATTTTGGATCTCCCAACGCATCCTGCACTTTGTTAGGTACTGATACAGCAGATATTTGATTCACAAATGATTCATATGACTTAGACAATCTCTTGGTGGACATAAAATTTGTCACTGGATATTTAGCTTTGGCTTGAAGGGTAGGTTCATATGTTTTTGCTGGTTTACCCCTAGTAGACCTATTTGGTAACACATATTGTCTACTATTAGCATCACTAGTATTAACCCCAATAGAATCACTAACCTCAGATGGAAGATCTTCTGTACCAGGGAGACATGAGTCAGGGGTATTAGTAACAGCAGGCGAGGCAGGAGGGGCAGGAACACTTTCAGCTTCTGGTTCCTGAATCTCTGGAGCAATTGCACCAGAATCATCTGGTGGTGCCTGTCTATCATCTTCTGGTCTCTGAACATCTGGAGTGACTAGTGTATGTGAAGCTGATGCATCAGTAACCTCAACTGACTGACCTGTCTCCCCCTCTCCATGATACAGCTCTTCAAAATATGAATGCTCCCCCTGAAGAGCAGTATCAGAAGAGGTATAATAACTCATGTCCTCAAAGAAAGTGACATCCATAGTGACATAATACTTCCCAGTAGGTGGATGATAGCACTTATATCCTTTCTGATGTCCCCCATAACCAACAAACACACATTTCAGCGCCCGGGCATCCAACTTACTTGACCTTTGACTCTTTGGTATATGGACAAATGCAACACAACCAAAAACACGAGCAGGGAGATTATTAAAAGAAGGTAAAGAGACATAAGAAGCTAGTACCTCAAATGGTACCTTTCCCAGGAGGACACTAGATGGAAGACGATTAATAAGATGGGTAGATGCGATGATAGCATCACCCCACAGATCCTTAGGACAATGTGCACTGAAGAGAATACAACGAGCCATATCAAGTAAGTGACGATTTTTCCTTTCAGAGACCCCATTTTGTTCAGGTGTGTAAGGACACGTTTTCTGGTGGATAATCCCATGTGTTTGCAGAAAAGATTGAAAGACACGGTTTACATATTCCCCTCCATTATCAGAGCGAAGAACTTTAATTTTGGCATTGTACTGTTTTTGGACTTCGGAAGAAAAAGCTTGAAAAGCCGGAAAAACCTCATCCTTAGTTTTAAGAAGAACAACCCAAGTAAGACGTGTACAATCATCAATAAATGACACATAATATCGCATACCTGACACAGTAGGTTCTTTTGAAGGTCCCCAAACATCAGAATGAATTAATTCAAAAGGAACGACACTTTTATTAGAAATACGAGGTGAATAGGTTGAGCGATGACTCTTGCCCAAAACACATGTTTCACAATGTAAGACTGACTCATCCACACCTATAAACAAAGAAGGCATGGATTTCTTCATAACACTAAAAGATGGATGCCCTAAGCGACGATGCCACAACCAAACTTCACTTAACCTGTCAGAAGTTGATATTAAAGCGGTCCGTGGCTGTGCTCCTGGTTTCGCCCCCACATAAGTCTGGTCCAGACGAAAAAGCCTGCCCCTCAAGTACCCCCGACCGAGTAACTCCCCAGTGAGAAGATCCTGAAAAATCACATACATAGGAAAAAAGGTCACAGAGCATTTGGATTCCACATTTAACTGGGAGACAGATATCAAATGATGAGATAAAGCAGGTACATATAACACATTTTGTAGCACTATTGTGGGAGTGATACAAACTGACCCTTTTCCTAACACAGGGAAGGCTTCACCATTAGCATTAGTAACATATGGTACTGGTGGAGAGGATAATTCAGTAAAGTAAGATTTGTCATAAGTCATATGATCTAAAGCACCTGAATCAATAATCCATGTATCACCACCAACAAAGCTAGAAATATTTAAGGCCATACCTATCTTACCACGACCAGCCACTGATGCTGTGGGTGTGGCGCCTTCTGCTGTATGATGGTCATGTCCGGATACACCATAGATGTCTGGTTCTTGGACCAACTGGATAGCTGCTCTTGCCTTGGGACGATAAGTAGGCCTCTTAGGCCTAAGATGAGGGTACAACTTCCAACAAGACTCACGAGCATGGTCACCCTTGCAATAAGAGCAAGGGGGACGAGGTTCACTACCAGAACATGCACTTTAGCCGACGAAAAATTTTCGTCGGCCTGTTAAAAAAATTCGTCGGCTAAGACCTTAGCCGACGAGCCTTCGTCGGCTATAGTGTCGTCGGGAAAAGGTCGTCTGTGATGACTTTAGCCGACGAAATTTTTTTTTTCGTCGGCTATAGTCCCACTTTAGCCGACGAAAAATATGTCGTCGGCTATAGTCCCAGACTTTAGCCGACGAAATATTCGTCGGCTAAAGTGCGTAATAAATAATAAAAAAATAACTATAGCCGACGAAATATAAAATATTTCGTCGGCTAAACCTTATAAAAAAATTAAAAAAAATAACTATAGCCGACGAAATATTAGGTTATTCGTCGGCTAAACCTTATAAAAAAATTCAAAAAATAACTATAGCCGACGAAATATTAGGTTATTCGTCGGCTAAACCTTATAAAAAAATTAAAAATAACTATAGCCGACGAAATATAAAATATTTCGTCGGCTAAACCTTATAAAAAAATTTAAAAATAACTATAGCCGACGAAATATTAGGTTATTCGTCGGCTAAATCTTATAAAAAAATTAAAAAATACTATAGCCGACGAATATAGTGTTTGAATATCGTCGGCTAAAGTTGCTGGGTTTTGAAAAAAAAACTGCAGAAAATTCACAACAAATGCAAATGACCTCATCTCCTTAGTACCCCATTAAATTTTGATTGAGAACAAGGACTAAATTTCAGAAACATGAATTAATATGATTGAGAGATCTTCCAAACTATGAGCAGAAAACCATAAGCAATCGTCACTTGTCCTAGAGAATAAATGTGAGAGTGAATGCCTTGAACTAGCAAACACATAACGACTATTATTATCCGCAAATTCAAAGACAACAACTGACGCACATCATCAATACATAACAACAAATCGTAAAATGCAGTCGAAACCCAAGAGAGATCGGACACCTCCTTCTTTGGGTTGAAATGTACTTGAGGATGAGGGAAGGCTTGAGGCTGGAGCAACAGGAGGAGGAGGGAGGGCTCGAGGAGGCGAGCCGGTGAAGGAGAGGACGGATCGGGGCTGGAGCAGCAGATAATAGACTACTTACCATCCATCTTCGCCTATATAAAGAACTTTAGCCGACGAAATTATTTATTTTCGTCGGCTAAACTCTTTTGAAAATTTTGGTTTACCGCCAAAAATTTTGGTTGAAAATTTTAAAAAATTTTCGACTTTAGCCGACGAGTTTTCATATATTTTCGTCGGCTAAAGTCCTTTGAAAATTTTGGTTGACCGCCAAAAAATTTTGGTTGAAAATTCGAAAATTTTTCAACTTTAACCGACGACTTTTCATATTTTTCGTCGGCTAAAGTCCTTTGAAAATTTCGTCGGCTAAAGGTACCAATTTCGTCGGCTAAAACTTGGAAATTCGTCGGCTAAAAGTATTTTTATACATTTGGCATGTTGTGATTGTGATGATCAAACTTGAGAAACAGAAATCCAACCGTCAGATTTGACCATCATGATAAAATAAATGTATGGGAAAAAATTCAACTTGATCCGAAAAGAATAAGGGCTCGATCCGGACGGTCAATCTCGTAAGTCAAACCCCTAAACGCACGGAAAAGGTCGTTCGACCGTCTAAATTACGTATTTTGGCCGGACCTCCAACTGAAAATAGTTTTAAACCGATGACACGCAACAAGTTGTATAAAAATTTTACGCAAAGTAACCACCGAATATAGGGCTACTCATAGGGGGAAAAATGAAAAATTGCATTGACCGCAACTATCGGCACCGAATATTTACCGGAATAGTGTGATTTTTCAACCGTGGATGTATTTCAACATTCTCGTCATATATTATCTCATGACTTTTTAGCGTTTGAAGGTTTTACGTATAGTTTGTTTTTGAAACGGAACATTTACATAACACTTGGTAAACAAGTTATACAACATTAGTATGCATGTTGTGATTGTGATGATCAAACTTGAGAAACAGAATTCCGACCGTCAGATCTGACCATCATGATAAAATACATGTATGGGAAAAAATTCAACTTGATCCGAAAAGAATAAGGGCTCGATCCGGACGGTCAATCTCGTAAGTCAAACCCCTAAACTCACGGAAAAGGTCGTTCGACCGTCTAAATTACGTATTTTGGCCGGACCTCCAACTGAAAATAGTTTTAAACCGATGACACGCAACAAGTCGTATAAAAATTTTAACGGTAAATAGGGTTGACCACAGTTTTAAAAGAAAAAAATCAAACCCTAAAAACAGAAAATTACATAAAAAGCCTAGATCCGACGGTCGGATTGGCCCCGAAAGGAAGTTAGCTTGGATTTGGGCCTGCGGAGCTACTGTCAAAATTTCAGCAATTTCTGACGGACGGATCAAAAGTTACACCCCTTTTTGCGTAGGACTATATTGCATCAAAATTTGTAAATATAAGGCACTTTAGCCGACGAAATTATATTTTTCGTCGGCTAAACTTTTAAAAATTTCGTCGGCTAAAGTCTAAAAATTTCGTCGGCTAAAGTTTTGAAAATTTCGTCGGCTAAAGTCTAAAAATTTCGTCGGCTAAAGTCTAAAAATTTCGTCGGCTAAACTTTTGAAATTTTCGTCGGCTAAAGTTAACAGACTATAGCCGACGAAAAAAATTATTTAGCCGACGAAATAAAAATTTCGTCGGCTAAAGTTGATCATAGCCGACGAAGATTTTTAATTAGCCGACGAAGGAAAATTTCGTCGGCTAAAATCCACTTTAGCCGACGAAAAAAAAATTCGTCGGCCTGGTTTTTTTTTTTTCGTCGGCTAAAGCGTTTCTTCTGGTAGTGGTTGGTCCCCAAAGCCTGGTGGTGGTCCTTGCTTGTTCAGTGGAACTGAACTTGAATGCTGAAGGAGTGGGGCTGGTGCTCTCGCTTGAATAGTGAGACTAGAGACTTCAAGTTGTGCTTGAGTAAGACTTTCCTGCTGAGACTCATCCTTACGGATATATGTGAAAGCTGTAATCAGGTTAGGAGGTTCTGTCATTCTGAGCAGCTCTCCTTTGGCACTGTTGTGTTTTGCATCAAGACCCCTCAGAAAGTGATGAACTCGCTCAAGCTCCTTTTCCTTCAAGTACCAAACAAGATCCTCCTGGTTCTTGATCTTGCAAGGACGTTTCGTATCAATTTCAGCCCAAATGTTCCTTAACTTGGTGAAATACTGTGCCACTGGCTGCCCATTCTGTTGCATTGAAGAAGCAGTGCACATTAACTCATGAACCTGTATGAAATCAGACTCATTAGTATATAAATCTTCCAGTGTCTTCCAGATCGCCTGAGCTGTATCACATTGTTCCACCAGGTCGACTATGTCCTCATTCATGGCCTTGTACAAGACTGACATCACAAGACCATCATCATCTTCCCACTTAGTGTAAGCATCAACATCACTTTCACTAGGGGTCTTAATTGTCCCAGTTACATGCCCCATCTTGTGCATCCCTCGAAGATGAGCCGTCATGATTTTCTTCCATTTTCGGAAATTGGTGCCATTGAGTTTGGCTCCCCCAAATGAACCACTTTCGGAATTCTTGACAGATACTTCAAGTGTCTGAACATCATTCACCTTAGAACTCTCTGTTCCAGATCCCATTGCAAGACAAATATCAAATCAGTTTGGAAATCAATGAAGGACTGATAAATAAACCTGCTTCTGGTGAATAGCAACTGAACCGGGTCGGTTTACACTGAACCGGGTCGGGTGGAGCACTCAGGTAGCTGAATCGGGTCGGGTCAAGCACGCGGGTCGCTGAACCGGGTCAGGGCGAGCACGCGGGTCGATGAATCGGGTCGGGTCGAGCACGCGGGTCGATGAACCGGGTCGAGAAAAACGATTCGGATCGAACGGAGGGAGAACTGTCCGCTTCTGGGCAGAGTTTTCGATGTCCAGGACGGCAGCTTCTGGGCAGAGACCACGTCGGGCTAAACTTTGAGACGGCAGCGTCAAGGTTGGCTGGAACTCACGGCAAGGATCGGGTCAAGCTTGACCTGGGCTTGTCACGGCGGCAGCGTCGACTTGGTCTGTGCACGGCAGCACCGGACTTGGGCTTGTCACGGCGGCAGCGTTGACTTGGTCTGGGCACGGTAGCACCAGCAGCACCGGACCTGGTCTGGGTTCAATCCGTGACAAAAAAATACCCGTACTGAAAAACGTCGTCGGGAAAATAATAAAAAAAAAATCGTTGGGAAAACGTCAACGAAATTGCAGCGGAAAAAAAAACAAAGAGACAAAGTCCTTTCGGATCTTTGCTCTGATACCAACTCAAATATAACAAGGTTTGGAGAATAAATTTTCTGATATATTATTCGTCTCACAGAGGAGGCTATATATAGAGGTACAAGTTGTACAAACCCTACGTACTATGTACTACACATACAGAATAGGAAAGTAATAACAAATTAATTTACATTCCTAAACTAACTCCATGACTCACGCTAACACATATATGGTGGTTAACAAGCATATCTGGAAATAAGGAGCCTTTTCTGCTGCTAGAGACACCAAGGAACATCAACACCAAAACTAAAGCCCATAACCCAGAAGCCTTCTTCATGATGCAGAAAATATAAGATACACCAAAGATTTTGGTTCAATGATTTTCAGACATTCTCTTCTAAGAAACACAACCCATGAAAGAGTAATAATAATGGAGAAGGAAAGAGAGGAACCGCCGGCCTTCTGGACCAGTTCAGCAAAGTCAAAACCAGGATTTCCAGGGAGATAACAGGAAGGAATAACTAGCAAGTTAAGAGCTAACTAGACTTGAACAGGGACAAACGCAGGTGGTCGTGAATCATTACTGTACCGATACTGTCTCAACTTAACCACCTTTAAAGTGTTGGGTTTTAACCACAAAAAACCTTAGTACAATTGGGTATGATCCATCCACTTATAAATTATGTTTTATTTATCCATTTTCTGATGTGAGATCTTTTTTCTCAAACACTTATCCTCACGTGCAACCTAACTTTTTAGGTCTGCATGTGGATTTCATTCGGTCCAATTCCCACATCGGAAATCGGTAATGCTTTGGTCCAATTTCCACTTCAGAAATTGGGGTATGCGGTCCAAGGCCCACTGCAGACACTTGGTATGGTATGAAGCCAGTTGAAATTTTTCTGATGGCAATTTGATGAACCCAAATTTGGGCACATTATGCTAGGAGACGTAATTGAAGAGGGTTCCGCTCTGAAACCAACTTGAATATGAACAAGCGTGGCCTGCGGATCATTATTGTACTGATATTGTCGCAACTTAATCATCTTTAAGGTGTCAGGTTTTAACCACAAAAGACCTCGATACAATTGAATATGATCAATCCACTTATAAGTTATGTTTTATTTATCTATTTTCTAATGTGGGATCTTTAAACTCCAATAGCTAGCCCATGTCTTGCATTTTGAAGAGTGTAGGAAAATCATATGCGAAATACTTGTTTCCACACGTCATTGCAAAAAATAAAGTTGCCTATCTTCATGTACATATTCCAGAAAGCAGAGTAAAAAGACTTTGAGCCGCATGCTAGAAAACTTGTTCGTCTCCACAAAACTTGCAGAGGACATACAATTGGTTGGTTTAGGTTCCCTTCATATTTTGTTTTTCTTTTTATTCATTGAGTCGAAATTGCACTACTACACAAAAAGTTTCAATGATGTTTGAAAAACGTCATAATAGGGCTTTTATGACGTTTGATAACGTCATCTACTTCGCCGTCTATATTGAAGTCATGAAAGGGGGTATGAAATAATGACAGTTCAAAAACGTCATAAAAAAGCTCTTAACAACGTTGGTAAAACGTTGTAAATAAAAAAGGATGACACTTGAAAAACGTCATTGAATAACCTTCCACATCGTTTTTCAATGTCATAGAATCGAAATTAATTCATGACGTTTATGAAACGTCTTTGAAAATCTGTCATGACGTTTTTGTAGTAGAATTGAATGTATTTGTAGTTGATGCTCGCTAGGATATCGTTTGAATCTAAATTGCTCCTAGTTAGGGTTAGGTTTTGGGGATTTTGTTTCTTCGGTTTTTGGATGCACATGGTTGTGATTCTACTTTTAATTGCGTGATATGTTTATTAAGGAGTCACTCATGATGGGGAGAAGAAGGTCGAAAACTATTTGTACTTGCAATTCAAGGATCATCTTAAAAGAGTGAATCTTAACAAGCTCGAGGGGAAAAAGGAATCTCCTAAGTTGGAACTAGTGGTAGATTTCATGAAGCACGAATTTCTTAATGAAATGTGTATTTTCATGAGAGATTCGAAAAAATTGTACATGCTTGGCGGAGAAAAGGTTCTTGGGAATGTAAAACCTGGAACATATTGGTGGCTAGCAGATTTTAATCTCTCTAATGCCCTATGTTGTGATGTTTTTGTGCTGGATTTGGTTGAAGAAGAATTCTCTGCTGCTCATCAGTTTCCAAAACCAAAAGGACCAAAGATCAATGCCAGAGCTTTGGGCAAAATTGGTGACAAGGTCTACGTAATGAGTTTTAAGCCATATTACTACTGTGGTGGTATGATTCCACATCCGGCCTTCGAGTGCTTTGATTCTGCAAAACAGTCGTGGGAGGAGCTGCCTCCGCCGCTTGAATATTCTCTTCCCCGTGAATGTTTTCATCATATGGCTTCCACAACTTACGGTTATCATTTTGTGATTGGCCCAAACATTTATTTGCGCACTCAACTTGGCTTCTATTGTTACAATGTGGATCAATCCCTACAAGCATGGAATTTCTTAAAATCAACATTATGGAAGTTTGATGCGGCGAACCCTCAGATGATGATGATGATGATTCGGAGGAGGAAACAACAAAACCGGGAGACAAAAAACTCCATGACTCGTCACTGCCTGTGATACCGGCTTCGCTCTTCCATTCTATTTGCTTTGCAGAACTAGGAAACGGGGGCCTCCTAGCTGTTTGCTATTCTGCTCACGACTTAGTGGGTTACTTATTTGCCTCTAATGGCGATTTACTGTGTCAAGAGCTACTTGACCGTTTGAACTGTCATCTTCCCTCCCCCAATAAACATCTCTTTGGTGGGAAAGTTTGCTATGGAAGCAAGTTCTGTCTCATTCTGTCCAGATATATTAATGATGATTCTTCATGGTCTTTACTCTTTAGCTGTAGGAACGTTGACGTAAAATGTGTAGCTGGTGCTTAGAATGGTGATGGAGGAGAGAAATGCTTCCACTATGATCATCATCCTATCTGTTATCATCAGTTTCATATCGAGGATTTGCAGGATGGTTATCATGACCTATCTGACTAGAACTTCCAGCTTCCGAGGCTTTATGAGTACTTGCATTTCCATGATGCTTTCTTCATATCTTCCTAGCCTAAGAGTCAGCGTCACCACAACCACAAGCGCAAGCGGAATGAACAGTGCTAACCCCTTAACCCTATTATATAGAGTACAATTTGTCCATTCTCAAGGAATAATCTTTCAAGATGTTATTACAGATGGGAACTACAAAAATACAAGCCCCGGGACTTTAGCAATCGTTGATGCATGTACTGGATTAATTGAATTGTTAGTAAAAATTTCAAACAATATATGTAACAAATTAATTGAGAAGTAGAAGATAAGATCGAATTTTGCACATACAAACGAACGTCAATGATCTTCTTTCACTGTGAAGAAAAAAAAAACACTAATCTAACAAAATGAACGCAACGCACGCATGAGCGCGGCCATTTCGGAAGCGCGTATGCAGGAAGGCTAGTATCTACTAGTAATAGAATCAGTATAGAAGATGTTCTTTGAGTGTGGAAAGGGAAATGGATCGGTCATTTTGCATCAAATATTTCAGCACTTGATTTTTCTGTTGTACGTTAATTCTAGACTAGTTCCATATGTCTAGCAGACTTCAAAAAACAAACTGCCAAGATAAAGCAGAGAAACCATCTGTGCTTTACTGTGGATTAATTTTACACTCGTTCTTTAAAATCTTTCCAATTGATAGGCAGCCTGTGAAATACCAACGAAGGCAAAAGCTCTTGAGCGAAAACTTGTTTGGAGAAACTTCTATTCTTTTATTCGAGGTAACCAACAGAATATAGAAAAGGAATGACAGCTGAAGAACAAGGTGCAAGAGGTAATTGCTGCTCAAGAAAGACAAAACCGATGGGCTACTAAATTTGACTGCCATAAACCGAAAACATACGTATGCACAGATCTTATTGTGTGCAACTGCTCTTCAAGATTCCCACCTGTATACGTTTTCTCCTGCTATTTGTAGCTTCCTGTAATGAGCCATGTCTTGTTGGGTGAGTGTGTTCGCAAGCCTCTATTGTTACACAATCAACATGTTGGGTGCTCTATGGAATGGGTTGGGCGAAGAATCAGCTACGAGGGCAAGCTTAAAACTCGTAAAAAGTAACTGTATCATGAGGGAGAGGATAGAACCTTCAATTGAGAATGAGAGCATAAAAACCCTAAATCAAAGGAGAACTGTGCCGGTGTCATTTAGAGCCGAGACAAACCTTCCATCAGACGGAGAGCAGCAACAGAGATGGCAACAAAGAAAATATTGCGAATGAGAGACTACTGCAGATTAGGCACTTATTTTGAGTTTTGGACCCAAAATTGTGATACTGCTGAAACTTATGCAGTGAAATTGTGATTTGACCGAACCACCTTTGTAGGTTTCACAAAGCAGCCTAAATCTCCAGAAGGGGGAATTCGTTACCAGAGGATTCAAATGGGAAATTTTGTACTTGTGTAAGTACAACCACTGCAGGCCAGGTCAATTTATGTACACACATCTACAACAAAACCAGAAGCTTGAAGGCAGGAATAAGATATCAACCTTACAAGACATCAATTTATGCAGTGAAAATAACTTCAACATCTATGATCATATTTTAAAATGTGACCAAACACTCGGACATCAGACGTCAAAGATATATCAGAGTCAAAATCCCTGAACAGTAGTTGGAACACCATTTGAAGCAGAGGTTACAGGAAAAGAAAAGGATGAAACTTAAAGAATATAGCTCCCACATATGATCCCTAATTTAGTTCCCATAAGATCCCTAAAAAACAGCAGTAATTAAGAATATAGCTCTCACATAAGATCCCTAATATATATTACAAACCATCCTCTTTCTGGTCCCATATGGTTGCCAAGGAGTTGGGAGAACACTGAATAGTGTAAATGAAAGAAAAGAAATGTCCCAAACAAAACTGCACAGAACATAGGAAAACTTCCCCTACATTCACTTGACCATCCAAACACAATTGTGTTTTATTTTGTCCCTCACACACCTAGTAGGAGTCCACCTAGTATGTAGCAAATGTACCCAAATGTAGCTTCTTTTATTAAAATACAGATATTTCATTGAGGGAGGTGAGATTCGAGCTTCAGAGCTCTTCCAACAAAGACAAGCTTATTTATGTAAATGTAAGTTTAGGTTCCGCTTGTTGACAATTTATGTAATTATTAGGTAAGAATAAACCCTAGGCTGCACAAGGAGTATAACATATTGTCTTACCTGTTCTTGCAGAAACTGGAAAACCAAAAATGGCCACTCCCAAGAAAACATGAATGTGCACAAGTTAAATAGACCTGTTTGACTCATTTTAACAGCTATGGAAAACATGGCATGTGCATAAATACCAAACATCGGACAAAGCCAGATTTGGTCATATTTCAGACCGAGAGAGCTACAACACTGGTGAAACAGTACCCAGAACCTAAAATTGCATCACATTAAGAATTCTAGATTTCTAGGTGTCGGGGCATTTTTCTATTGGAATCTAAAGTACATATGTTGGCTATTGCTGTTCTGATAAATCAATCAATTTGTCTGTGTCAAAATACAAGACTTATAGCAGTTGCAAGGTTGTCTTATTCATGGAAAACTCCAATGATCAGTAGATCAAATTGCAGCCTGGGAATTGCAAATCATTGGAGGGAGTACTAAATTTCCAAATGCATTATGATCTGCTTATCTAAAATCAAGTCCTAAAATTCCAAATTAATTGAACATAAAATATGAATGATCCTAGGAATAAAAAAAAAGTGAAGGAAAATAATGCAGATTGGGAAGACAAAGGTGATTAAAGGCTTGAAGCAACGAAGTCCAGCAGTTTAAAAGCCATCACATTTACAACTCAGTATCTATTCTACTTCTTGATATCCAACATAACAGTACATTGTCATTCATGACTTCAGAATTTCCAAGTCACTAACAACTTGGAACCCGACAGAACTGGACTACTGGCCAGAAAGAACGAGGAGATAGGGAATACAATACATCAAGACCAAAAACATGCAGAAGTAACCTGATAAGATCAATAAGATTCCTGTAGAGTAGACTACCGACTTTTATTAGCCAACCTCTTTGATTGATCAAGTTAAGACAAGCAAGCAAACTATATATGGCTTGGGGATGGATACGAGGGACTTCAGAAGACTACACCTAAGCAGAAGCTGGCACCTGAGAAATTCCACCAGCTGACATATTAACTAGGCATCTCCTAACAGAGCTAAGTAATCAAGTACTAATGTGGATTACAACTATTATCTCAGATCTCTAATATTATATATGCAAAAACCATCTCTCAACTCCAAAAGCCACCAAATCTTTAAACCAAGGGACTTGAGATGCACAATTCAATTTTAGAAATTTTAGGAAAAAACATACTGGGTTTCCTCCAGTATACCTTGAAATTCCTAAACAGCAACATAGTGTACAAATGTCCTCTGAGTCAATTTAATAAAATGGAATCCTAGAACAAAAATTCCAGTAATACAGAAGATGCACCAGATTTTCTATCCAATATTGCTCTTTCTCTATTAACCACTTGACATAATGCCTGAAAAACTAAAACCTAAACCCTAAACCCTAAACATTACCACCAAGGGAAATCATTTCTATAAACTCAAACCAGTCAATAAATCTTGAATAATACAGAATGAATAAAATGATATTACAGAAGTAGAGAAGTTGCAAAAATAAAAAGAATTAGTAATGACGATAAAAACTACAGAAAACCCTATTCCTAAAAGAAGTCATCTATCAACCATTAAGTATAACTATTATTATAGAAACTGCAAGCCAAGCCTATCACATTTGAACTCAAGCAAAGTTATCCATTGACCATCAAGAAGCAGGTAGATGCGAACTCAAAAGAATCCAAAAGGTCATATGCAGATACAAAAGAACATGCACAAGTGCATCGTATTTCAAACATTAATTAAAGAAAAGCTTCATCATCCAACTATTAACCGATATAATATTCATAGAAAGAAGTAAAGAGTAAATGAGTAATACAGAGAAAATGAGTAATAGTAGAGTAACATTTTCTCGCAGGATATGATGTAAAACTCCACATCGATTTGTCATTGCTAAAAACTCATTAAATAACTAACACCTAACCTGGAATTGACAAGCCAGACTGCCAGACCTACTGTCTATTATTTTCAGCTGCACTCTCTTCCTTGCCAAGGGCAACAACTACCTTCTTCAAGATAGCCTCTGTTGGTTGGTGAGAGTTCTCCACTGCCTTTGAAATAGGTTGCCATTTTTCACCATGCTTTGGTTCTGCAGCAATGCATCGTTTTAGTACATCCTTCTGGCTCTCGTCAGTCCCATTCTGAAGTTCAAATTTGTAGTATAAAGCCCAGAAATCTCCAATATCTGGGGCAAGTGTCACTGCCCTGTTGAGCCAAGTCCTAGCTTTGTCAACCTTCCTGTCGAGCCAGAATAACTTGGCCACAGCAGCAATGACATGGGGATCGTGATCACATTTCTTGAGGGCATCCATACTTTTGGTCTTCCTTTGGGGACGCGGTACCATCTCAATAGAAGCTGCCCACAAGATACCACTATTGGGACACTCCTGCAAGGCCTTTGCCATCAAAATATCAGCTTCCTTCTTATTACCATGCCTCAATTCAGCTCGAACAGCTGCAAGCCACAGTTCAGGGTTCTGAGGATTCTTCTTCCTGGCCATCGTAAGAACTGCACGAGCTTTACTCAGCCCATTCATCTTCTCTTCAAGATTTGCAAGAGAAAGCCAGAGTGGTATAGAATTGGAGCAGTGCTTAAGACCCGAGTCATAAGTCTCCTTGGCTTTGTCCAAATGGTTAAGCCGTTCCTCTAGCTGTCCAAGCATCAACCACAATTTAAAGAATGAAGGGAAGCGCTTCAATCCTTCAGCAAGCAACTTCCTCTCCTCATCGAGGTTCCCTAATTCTCTTTCGACGATTGCTGATTTCATCCATACTCTCTCTGTTCCACCCTTTTCTCGGGCTTTAGCAAGAAGCAACCTAGCTCTCTCAGGTTCATGATTCTCAAATTCAAGCTTAAATGCAGCAAGCCAAATCTCTTCAGAATTCGGAATGGCAGCATAAGCTTCTTCGAGGATTTTACGGGCATTAAATACGTCCCCAGCAAGCCACTTCTCCTTCGCACCCATAAGCCATAAGACTTCCGCCTGTGGTCGGTAGGTAACTGCTTTACGAAGCAGGGCATCAAGAGATTCCCTAGTCCCATGACTCTTTTCGAGCTGTGCTGCTTTAAGCCATATGCTCTTCTTACTTAAGAAGACAGTAAGTGCATGAGCATAGATAGCTCTGGCTGTTTCAATGGAACCACGTTTCTTGCACTCCTCTGCATCAGCAACCCATGTCCTCTTCCTATCTTCTTCCTCCACGCCAATCCCAATAGTGTTCCGAATAATGGCTTGGCAAGTTGCCACAGACCCTGCACGCTCGGCAGCTTCAGCCTCCTTCATCCATGCTTCTCTATCAATCACCAATCCCTCTCTTTGCAGAGCCCTTATACCCCTTTCAATAATCTTCCCAACTGATGTATTCCCATTAGCTTCTTCCAACTTTGCCGCAGTAATCCAAATGGCAGGCTCCTTTGAAAGCTTCTCCCGGGCCTTGTTAAGGACCTTCTTGGCATTGTCATAAGTCTCCAATCTCGCTAGAGCAAGCCACAACTCTATGTGCAAGGGACAACACTCCACAGCCCTATGAAGCAAAAGTCTGGCATCCTCCTCATTCGCCAGCTCCACCACCGCCTTCCATAACCTAACAGAATCAGGAATGTGTTCCAACCCTTTCCTCAACACCCTACTCTTATTCGAGTCATCATGCTCCAATTTTGCCGCCTGCATCCACAGCTTGACTGAATTGGGTATCGACTTTACTCCAGCAGCAATCACAGCCTTGGCTCCGTCAGGACTGGCAAGCCGACATGCCTCCAACCAAACATCCTCACTCTTGGGACATTCCTCACACCCTTTCTGGATCAATTGCCTTGCTGCCTGTATCTTCCCCACCACTTCCTCCAACCTCGCAGCCGCAATCCAACCAGGTGGATGCTTCGGATTAGTCTGTGTCACACTCTTGAGCAACAACCTAGCCTTCTTTATATCCGAAATCTCCGCATCACTAGTAATCTTCATACTCTTAAGATCAGTAAGATACCCCTTAGGGTCCACGACTGTCAGCCCCGAAACAGAATCCGAAAGCCTATCTAATTTCAAAGACAACACAGTACTCCTGCCATCACCAACTGCGGTCAAATCTGTAACCGGCGTTTGCGACCACGGCGTCTCTGTACCAGTGGCCGCCCTACTCTTGGGGTCCAATGCAGTAACATGCTCCTGTTCCTGCCTAGCCTTCTCGAAAAGAGTATCCGGCACCGGCACAAAGCTCTCAAACTTCCTCTTCTTGTTCCTGGCCGAGTAATCCCCAATGTCCGGTATCTTATCCCATTCCTCAGCCGAAACAGTATACAGCTGCCTCTTCAAATTCGCAAACTGCTCCGTGATTTTCGGATTCGAAGCTCTGTACTTCTCAATCTCTTGCTTCAACCTCGCTTCCCTCCTGTCCTTCCTCCTCGAGTCCATCCTCTGCTCAATCGCCTCCCACACCGCGTCGGCCTCCTTGTCCTCGTCGTCGTACTCCGCCGACGCGAACAAACCGACGTCGTTTCCTTCGAACTCATCAAACTTCTGATTCTCATCGTAACCTTTCTCCTCGCCGTCGTCTTCCTCCTCCTCCTCCTCCGGCTTCCCGCGGCCACGCCCCGCCCCAGGCGGAGCAGCCCCGGCAGCCCCGCCAATAGTCGTGGCGGAGCGATCGGGCAAGTCAGGAGCGGCGCGGGCAGGTCCGATATCGGAACGGGTGGTGAAGCCAGTGGCGCCACGGCCGAGACCGGCGACATAGTTGGCGGGGGGCTTGGAGTTGAGGAAATCGAGGCGGGGTTTGGGGACGGCGGGGGGTTGGGTGCCGCCGAAGAGGGGGATGTGGAGGGTTAGGGTTGAGAGGGGGGAGATGTTGAGGTCGGAGAGGAGGGTGGAGTCGGATTGGGTGAGGAGTTGGAGGCTTTGGGAGATGAAGAGGCGCTGCTGGGAGATGGGGATGTGGGAGGTTTGTTCGATTTGGAGCTTTAGGGTTTGGAGGGTGGTGGTTTTCGGGTTGAGATTCAGGTTTAGGGTTTTGTGGTTCGGGGATGTGATGAACACCATATTCGTCTGTGATCCTCAGATCGGGAGAATACTAGGGTTCTGAGATTTATGACGGAGAGGTTGATTTTAAAACGTCTTGTTGAGTCGGTTTTTTATTTTTTTATTTTAAAACTCTTAACTTTCTAATTTTTATAATTATCTGCTCTATTTTTTCTATTTTATTTCTTTTACTTTTTATTAGAATGTCCAGTTTACTTAATTGTTTAATTTAAACACAATAAGGATAATTTAGGAAGAACATAATTTGGTGAAACTTTTAAGGGCTTTCCTTTATAGTAGTAGAGATTAACACACGCTCAATTTACATTTATCTTTTTGTTTTATAATTTTTTTTAGATTTTAATTATTATTATTTTTTTGAATAAGGGCTAAACAGTCGCCCTCATGTCTTAACCATTAATGAAACCGTAGAATACAAGGGGGAGACATAAAGCCTAAACCTCGCATTGCATAAACATCCCGAAATAATATCAGGAGATAACAATCATATGCATCCTAACAAGCACAATTTAGCAAATAGTGCATCATTAACTACTCTATTTGCTTTATAATTTCGGCAACATACCGGAAAAACAATGCTCATGCAGAGTTATAAGTTACTATGTCTAACAGCTTTCCTAACACGTTGCCACTGGAAGATAGTACCAGTGACACTAAGTCTCATCCTGCCACTAGGAGGCTGCGACCATTTGACAAACCAAGAAACTTGTCGCCCACCTAGAACAGACATGGTATGCAAGATACGCAAACCGGGACAAAGCCCACACCTCCAAACCGACAATGGGTTAGGAATTATTGAAAACATAAAATAAAAACCAGCTAAAATACTAACATAACTACAAAATAAAACTAAAGCCCAAAAAGGGCCCATAACGAACCTCCAGGCCCAAATAGTACAAAGAGCCTTAGACCAAGCCCTATTATTCTAAGGGAATTGGGCAGCCCAGCAACCAGCCCAGATCAGAGAGAGAAAGCCCACAACCCGAGCCCACCATAACATCAACATCCATGTCTCCTTCCCAGCGACGCTGCCGTCACCGCCCCCACTGCATCCCAAACGTCAGCTCTCCTCCACGGATTCAAGATCTCTACCACCAAGGCTCCATCCTAGCAAGCCCGACAAAACAAATCTAGGCCAGATTACATTCGACTGAGATCGTGGTCGACAACAAGGACATCGAACCAGACAACCCCGACTCCACCACCTCGCCTGCTCGTCACCCGCCAGTCTTTTACCTTGATCCTGACTCATGCTGGATTCATTGACGCCTGTAGATGAAGTGATGGATGGAAGCAACATCCTCCGACGTCGAGAAGCCCAGATCCGATCATCTCTCTCCAAATCTACTGCCTTCTGCCAAAAACTAAGTCCCAACCCCCCTCCACCCATCACAAATGCCACCAGACTACCCCGCCCGGCTGCACCCACCACTGACGAGGCCAGAAGCCTGTGTCAGCATGGTGAGCCGCCGAACGGGAACACGAGATTGAAGGAAACCCTAGTTTCTAAGAGAGGCGCGTGGGGCGTGTTCTCTTCAGATTTTAATGGTAAATAACTGCTAATTAGGTCCAGTTGCAATGCAATTGACATTCAACAAAAAAATGTTTTATATTTGTCACACCCCGGTCCCGGCGTCGGCGGGTTTTAGCACCGGATGTCGATTTTGAGGCGTGAACAAGTGTTACAAAGCGGAACAGTAAACAAAATATCTTCTAGGCTCTTCTTTCTATGCTCGTCGTCTACCCTTTTCTCGGCTCGGTACAACCTAAGTACTTTTTCTGTAAAAAATATCAGAGATGAGTGGGTGAGCATAACCACGCGCTCAGTGAGTAGACCAATATAATATGCCCGCAAAGCCATGTCATTTTACCTACGCTAAAAAATATGTATATCGTATACACATCACATCAAACAATTCATCACATCGCACAATCCCTTCTTATTGGATATCCTTCAATTTAGTGATCCCCACAAAAACCTAATGACCTTCATGTCCTATACCTCCGTGTGTCACATCCTTACTTTGACATAACCAATCAAGAAGTTAACATGTTCCATAACTAGTCAAACAATGGATCCAACACATAATTATATATAAACACCACACAACTCGCAAATAGACATACTTTACTCGAAAACAGAGAGATATTTCGTAAACAGATCAAAATCATGTTTTTCGACTATGTTAATAACAAATAAGAATATTTGAAACATATTACACAAATTCACTCACCTCATCAATACGAATCCCCACCAAGAACATCGATCATAAACCGAGCCTTCTAAAACGAGCCATATAGAAATCACCGTTGGATCTAACCCAAACTTCAAAGATAGAAAGAGAACATCGATACAAACACGTACCCTTTCACAGATTTAAAATCAGAGTTACGAATCAAAAGTTATTATCCACCGAAGTTTTAATCGTAACTCTAGAGAGAGAAACAACTAGAGAGAGAAAGTCTCTCTGAATTTTGTGGAGAAGGAGCTGATCAAGTCATCTATATATAGAGAGAAGAAGCCGACGGTTTTGGTTTTGGTCCAACAAGACAAGGACATTTGTCAACATCGCAAGTCATCTTCTAATTTATCTCCACCTAGCTGCCTCAAGTCAAGACTTCATTGGTCTAAGTTGAAACTTGTCAACCATCCAAAATAGCAAGCTACACCTTCAGCACGTGTGGGTCTGCTCCGTGGGGTCCAAGTCATGTAATTTGATCAATAAGAGCGTGCCACGTCGCCATATAATTTTAATTCAAATCAATCTTCAGAAAATCGGTAAAAATAGCTTGGGACTCAGACAAATTCATTGAAAAATATGACGAACTCGTGACGGTCTCCAGTTTATATTTCTAAGAAGAAAAATTAATTTTGTGAATTTTTTTTAAAAAAAAAGGATATTACAATATTTTTCTCTCTTTTTTGTTGTATGCTTTTATATTTTGAAATTAATTTATTTTGTTGCCATTTTACAGTAATAACCATCATTGATTTTGTTTTCTATGTCAAAACTCTTCTATCGTGGGTAATATGAGTAGTTCATATAAAAAACTTAACCATGACACCAAAGAGGGTGACTACTTTCTAATAGTAGAGTTTAAATACAAAAATTTCATCAAATAATCCAAACTTATAAATGATAATCTTGTCCCTTTCTTTCTTGTCTCTCTTCATCTAGACTGGCGTTTTATTAGTGTTTTTGTATGAGTTCTTGATCACTTAAAAAGAAACTTGAGTAATTAATTTTTTTTGGTTACATGAGGGACTAATGACCCCAAAAATAAACAAACTAAGCAATAACAAGTCTTGGTCGTGAAAGATTATCTTTGTCTTCTTGTAGTCTGCTCAAAATACAAGGAGGCAGATTCTTAAAAGAAATGGTGTCTCAAGTTCAAAAAGCAATTTCAATTCCTCAGCCAAAGAGTTTTGCACACTGTAAGAAGACCATGAAGAGGATGAGTAACATTCCACTCCCCTTTAACCATATTCACTACAAGAGCAGAATCAGACTCAACCAAAATATAGGTTGCATTTTGTCCTGCTTTCATTTTTCAAACCAATGCATAGAGCCCACAATTCGACCACAAGAATTTCTCCTACACCAAGATTGGCAGAAAAACCACAAACTCAATCTCCATCACTATTTCGAATTAGCCCCCCAGCTGCTATGGAATCATTCAGAAATGATCTTTAATAATCAATATTAAGCTTTAAAACATCACAAAGAGGAGGAGGATACCATTTTAAGAGGACCTGATCGTAAAGACTGAGAAGAATTAAGCCAAAAAGCATTGAATTACTAACCTTGTATTGAAGGGAGGTTTGAATCAAAAGGATGTAAAGCCAAAAAATATATTTGTCTTTAGGACAACCAAGAAAAACATGATGTAAAGACTCAAAAGGATGAGAGCATAAAGCACAAGCCGCGTCGTCACACAAATTTCTTATTTTCCTTGTTTCGCGAAAGCGGCCGACAAGCCCCACGGGTCCCAAACACACGGGTCCAATAATGCCGATACTCCCCCCACTTTAGCCATCCGGTAGAGAAACAAGTATGGGGTTTTACATAAAAGGCCTTGACATTAGTGTGCGTGGTACTATTCCTTATAACCTAAGGATGACTCTTTCACGTTTCTGATGTGAGATTCCAAATGGCTCATATCTAAGCCACATTTTTCCAATAATCTCCACCTGGCGTGATTCGAGCCATCTCCAACTGTCTCACGATCCAAATTCCAATAGCTCAACCTCGATCACAACCATCTGAATCTTGTGATCCCAATCCAAACAGGAGGTCTACCAAATGGCAACTTGATCGTATGAGACACCAAGTCCCAAGTGTCACCTGGGCTCTGATACCAACTGTTACGGGGAAGCGGCCGACTGACCACACGGGTCCCACACACACGGGTCCAATAATTCCGATACTCCCCCTACTTTAGCCACCTCATGGAGAAACAGGTATGAGGTTTTACACAAAAGACATTAGTGTATGTGGTACCATTTCTTATAACCCAAGGATGACTCTTTCATGTTTCTGAATAGATATGATTCCAAATAGCTCATATCTATGCCACACTCTTCCAATATTCCTTTGCTCATTGGTAAGAACCTTGCCTTGAGTGAGAAGCCATAGAAAGGTTTTAAGCTTTGGAAGAACATTATGCTTCCAAATAAAACTCCAATTTGATTCGGAACAATCCGTTTGACAACAACAAAGTAACAAAGAAGGTTCCATTACTAGATAAGTTAATTTTTGTTTTAGTATTATATAGTGTTTATTAGTATTATACATCTCACTTAGGGGTGGATCTGGTACGGTAACCGGGTTTTTTTTTTGCCAAAACCATCTACCGTACTGACTCTACTCAGTAGAAGAAATCTGATACCATAACCGGCCATCGAAGTCGGTGTACTGGCTTCTCGGTATATCGAGATTTTTGGTAGGTATGGTACGGTAACTGGTATATACCGTCTTAATCATTCACAAACCTTGAGCCTCAAATCTCGATGGCATATTTACTGTAGAGCAAGAAAATAAACAAGGAGGATCACATGTAAATGCAGAAAGCCAAAAACAATGGAAAACAAACCAAGGATAACAACTAAACCAAATCAAAGCACAATTTCTCAGTTTTGAAAAAAAAAAACAAAAAAAAAACCTGAATTACCCAATTTCCATCAACCCCGTCTTGGTTCCAATAACATGCATCAAATCGACTGAGGAATTGTAGAGGATCTCGGCAGCTTCAGTGATGATCTCGGTAAAGGAGATGGAGGGGAGAGAGAGAGAGAGAGAGAGAGAGAGAGAGGGTGGGCTTTGATGGACTGAAACTGGAAAAATGGGTGATGGTGGTCCGAGTTTCTTTGAAAAAGAAAGATTTGTTGATGATTGAAATGGAGCAAGGGAGAGAAGAAGAAAGAATGGCGAAGATAAAAGAAGAAGGATGGTAAGGAGAGAAGAAAAAAATTGATACTATGAGAATCTATTTAACGTGTTAAGTTCATGTTTTGACTTGGGAAATCAATAAATTTAGCTTTTGCATATAGATTACTCAGGAGATCATCTGCTCTAGTGGTTGGAGGCAAGTCTCTCGAACTAGGAGGTGTTGGGTTCAAGCCCCAATTTTGGTGAAATGTTATATATTTTGCATTTGGAGGCATATTATATACGTAAATTGGCTGGCATACGTATATCTCGGTTGGTACGATCGATGGTGTAAAAAATCGTGTACCGTAGCCGAACCGAGACTTTCGGCTACCGACTGTTGTTTGGCTCGGCTCAAATTGCCAAGTAGTTTTTCATAATTTTCTCTATGTTTTATCTTCTTTTATTTTTTATTTTATTGTTTGCTATAATGACCCTTGTTTTTCTTAGTTTCAAATTTTCAGTTGGCTCATTAAGGATAATTGTGATAGTTTATAATTTGGTGAATTTCTTGACTGCTGACTTTATTGGAACTAAGTAGGACGATGTTAAATAAGGAGTTCAGTGTAGTTAGTACTATGTTTGGTGTTATTTGGTACTAAAATAAATAAGCTTACATAGCACCTTGTTTTCATTTTGGTCTCCTTAGGTGTGTTACGATTCAAATTGGTCATCCTTTGATAACACCATTCTTCTAAGCCATAAACCACTCTCTAATCTCATGCAACACCAAACATGGGTTAATATTAGTACAACTTGAGGCAACTCACATGAGTACATGACAGTCTTAACAAATAAAAATGTGTAATATAGTCTCAAGTACCAAAAGTGTACAAAATGTCTCCGGAGTTTCAATTGAACTAATCTTTTATTCATGCATTTGCATGGGCTCACAATTCTCTAATAATGCGGCATATTATTAGGACACACACATGTTTCTCTATGCTTGAAAAGTTGTATTAATAATGAGGAAACCTGAAGGTTGTTTATAGTCCAAGTTGAGGACGTCTAAAATGTTCACAGGAGCTTGGTCATGCCACAGAGCAGCAGGATCAGCCTCATAAGCTATACAAGCTAGGCGATGAGCCACCCTATTACAAGACGGAGATGTGTGCTTGATTCTTATATTGTGCAAAGAAACCAAAATGCCCTAATGTCATCAATGATTCCAGCTCCTGCAATATGCATATGTTAACTGCGTGTGTGTGTGTGTATATATATATATATAGGGCCCTTCCACTAAGGGATCCCTTATTTTGGTTTATATGAGGGATGTGAAATTATACCAACTTTTCGATTATATTTTTGAATCTCCACCATTCAGTTTGCTGGTCCTTATATATATATATATATATATATATATATATATATATATATATATATCAATTCTGCAAATTTTCAGCCAATTTAGTGATCGTTAAGGTGTCGAACAAGATTAAATCAATGAACGAACCAAATATGCCAAACATGAACCGTTTATGCTTATAATTATAAATCGTAGTTTTAAATGCCTTAACAATCACTAAAAATTTACAGAAGTGATCTACTCATATAAAACTACATATATAGAGGGCCTTTCTACTAAGAGATCCCTTTTTTGACATATATGAGGGATGGGGGATTACTCCAACTTTTCGATCACAAAATCACATCTCCACCGTTCAATATGTAGTTCTATATGAGTAGATCACTTCTGCAAATTTTCAGAAATTTTGGTAATCGTTAAGGCATTCAAAACTACGATTTATAATTATAGAACCTGAGGACAACCTATAAGAAAACTCAACTACACAAATGGTTTCCTAATAATAAAGTTCCATATATCCCCAAACACTAATTTCTTTTAATCTCCAACCTCACTCTTTCCCATGACACATGTAGTATAATTTCAAAATAGATCACATGTTTTCCAATATAAACATGTCATAATAGATTCAAAAGTTCAATATCATCCAACATGTAATTCAATTCATATCCAAGAACTCAATGTCAAATCAATACCAAACAATACAATATCTCAAACAATTCATGTAATAACATATATAATAACACAATCACCCCATCAAACTTGTAACGCCCCAAACTACACCTCCTCAGTTAAGCACGTCATAGTGCCGCGAGTCTCTAAATAAAACCAAGATAAACGCAAGACAGTTAATTTAAGAATACATTTAAGAAAAACACAATAGAAGCATTAAATATTTTGAGGTATATAATCTTTATTTTTCCTTAAAGTACTTTTATTCGCTTGAAACTTGATATGAGGAATGGTTATGAAATGACGTACTCAAAGTAATACAAACTCCAATGAAAACGTCATAAAGCAAACCCATAATAGAATTACTCTTTCATTCGCCTAAAACTTAATGTAAGAAATGACCAATAATTCGGGGAATGTATGCCCCATCAGCGGTGGACGTCGATAAAACGACATTATCGGGTTGCAGATCGGGAGACCATAAGTATAACAAGACGACTAACAAATAGAGAAATTATATTCGAGGGTGAACTGAGGTGTGGGGTGAGAGTCAAGTTCATATTGCATCTATTTATTCACAATATGCCATATTTGTTTGTTTTTGTTTGAAGTTAATGTCATGTGCATTTAGCAATTTAACTAGCCATACTAAGTGTAGCTCACCCCTTAATCAAACCCATTGCAGGTGTGGACTTTGAAGCATTGCGTATGTTATATTGTAAATTAAGGTTTTATAGTTTTCTTTATAAATAAGGCTTGAATAAAGAATGAATGTTTCGAAAAGAAATGTTATTCTTGTTTGTTTGTTTGTTATGTGCTTGTAATGTTTTAAACATGTGTGCTATAAGTGTCTTCTTATAAAGCTTGTAATATAAATAAAGGTTCGAAGGTTTTGTTTTGTGTCATGTAATGATATCAGTGTCATTTTTATTATGCATGTTGAACTCTCTGTAATTAATGTGCTATTCACTCTTTAACTCGAGGTTAAACTTTTACTCGAGTTAGGGTGTGACAAGTTTGTATCAGAGTATTAGGTTAAGACCTTTAGGAGATTAGAAATTCGAAATTTTTAGGATTCGATTATTCTATTTATGCATCTTTATGTATTGGGTTTAGTTAACCTTATATTTTGTTGTACAAGTATGAAGCCAGTTCAGAGTGAGGATACATATGGAGAATTCAAGGTTAGACCCAACGGACCTTGATCTGTTGACAATATTGACTATCATTTAAGGAATCATCACACTGTGACACTACAACTCTGAAATCGTATAAGAGATGTTAGACAACAATGGATGTTTTACATGCCCCAAATGCAACCACAGGTCGTGCGTCATAGAATAATGCATGATAAGGATATCGCATTGTGTGAAAGAATACATGAAGCATCAGATGACTTTTACCACCACCTGGAGGAAGATGTGGTGTTACATGGTGGGATCCAATGCGCTAGGTGTGGATTTGGGAAACAATCAAGTACAAGTCGACGAGGAAGACCCTAACTATGAACCGATGGAGGATGTTGCAAGTGAATCTGTTTCAGCCATGGAGAATGATGACCCTAATTTTGATAGGTCCCGAAACAGATTCACTTGCATCATCCTCCATTGGTTCATAGTTAGGGTCTTCCTCGTTGACTTCTACTTGATTGTTTCCCAAATCCGCATCTGGCGGAGGCCATTGGATCCCACCATGTAACACCACATCTTCCTCCAGGTGGTGGTAAGAGTCATCCGATGCTTCTTGTATTCTTTCACACAATGCGATATCATGATCACACATTATTCTATGACGCACAACTTGTCGTTGCATTTGGGGCGTGTAAAACATCCATTGTTGTCTGACATCTCTTATACGATTTCAGAGTCGTAGTGTCGAAGTGTGATGAATCCTTAAATGATAGTTAATATTGTCAACATGTAGAGGTCTGTTGGGTCCAACCTCGAATTCTCTATATGTATCCTCACTCTGAACTGGCTCCATACCTATACAACAAAATATAAGGATAACTAAACCCAATGCAGAAATAGAATAACCAAATCGAAAAAATTTCAGCTTTCTAATCTCCTTAGGGTCTTAACCTAATGCTCTGATACCAACTTGTCACACCCTAACTCGAGTAAAGTTTTATGTCACGCCCCGACCCTTAAGTTTTACCGTATTTACTAGCATGATGTTAATAAGAATTTTACCGTATTCGTCATTGAGTTTTAGTTCTAAGGTCCCTAGAGGTGTGTTGAGGGACTAATATTTCGAAAGAATTATTCGTAGGAGAAAAATGTGACGACGGTAAAAATGATAAATTTTGGCTAGTAAAAGGTAATTTTTATTGGGGTATTATTTTAGGGTGTTCAATTTTCGGAATTGGATTAAATGGGGTGTTGGACCGGCTGGGCCGAGCCTAACCCATTTTCCTTCTGTTTCTCTCTCTCCCTCCCTCCCTCCCGTGTTCCTCTCTCTCTCTCCCCGAGCCTTCATTGCCAAAACATTCTGGCCGCCCGTTCGCCCCAGACTGCCGTGCCGGTCCCAAACGGTAGGTCTCTGACCCAACTTCCTTTCTAGACCGGTGGCAGCCTCCCTAGCGCCGCCGTGAGGGAGAGAAGCCTCCCGAAAGCCCCGACTGCCGGAAGTGTTTTTTCGCCGGAACTCTCTCCTCCGGCCGCCATAGCCGGAGCCCCTTGGCTCAAAAGGAAGCCCTCCTCCCATGCTCCAATCCCCCCAAAGGATTCGCTACATCTCGAGGTAGGTAAGGAGAAATCGGTAATGGAAATTCTAGGGCTTTTATGGTTGTTTCCGTTCGATTGACATGGTTAGGCTTAGAATTAGAGTTTTTGATAGTTATGAATGTTGTAGAGGAGGTTGAGAGGAATAAGCTGCCAAATTTTGGTGAGCATTGGAGGTCACCAGAGCTGGCCGCTGGCGCCGCCGTTGAAAAATTGTTTTTAGTGGAGAATTTTATGAGGAGTTTAATGGAATGAGTTTTAGAATTTTTGGAGGAGTTTTGGATAGGTTTTGGAATTGTTAAAGTTTGGTATGTTGGCGGATTAATAAGTTAAAAATCCGGCCATTGGATTATTTTATGATTAACACGGTGGAAGGTGATTTTTCAGGATGTTGGTATCTATGGAGAGTTATGGTTGACAGTGAAGATAAGATTTAGGGCGATAAGCATGGTTGAGCGCGAGAAGCTCATATTTAATTATGCCTATTTTCTTTAAGCGTCGATGTTTTATTTTAAGGATTTATTTATGTTTGGGAACAGGACGCGAGGAGGCTCGAGCAAAGGAGACCTCCGACTGACATCAGGCTTAGGCCTAAGTTATGAGTGGACCTTTATTTTAATTAATGTGCTTGAAATATTTTATTGTTGAATATTTTCTTTTGTTAGAAATTAACCGAAGTTGGGAATTTCAGTGATTATACTCATATATAGAGATTTATGAGAATAATATGTATATAAATAAACGCTAGCTAGCTAGCTATACGTGATTTCTCCCCCCCCCCCATAATGAGGTACGATTCCATTATGGGGTGACGTGAGCGTTAGCCGTGAGCGTCGTAGCCTTGTACGACTTTCTATTCTTCGTATTCATTTGTAGAATTCGTACAAGGAATCAGCACGTACGTATATATATCCGCTTGTGCGTTTCCCCCATAATGAGGAAAAATGTCATTATGGGGTGACGTGAGCGTTAGACGCGAGCGTAGTAGCCTTGTATGAATTTTTTTTTTCTTATTTCTTCAAAGAAATCATACAAGGAGTATGATGAGTGTGTATACATACTGATATATATATATAAAATTCTAGCCTGAGAGGCAATTTTATAAAGTTTTCTAGAGGAAATATTGATGTTTTACTTTTGTCCACTCACTCTGACGTAATTGAATATTTTTCCCTGGGCTTTTCGTTTTTAATTGCCCAGTCTGCAGCGTTCGGGTGGGGTCTAGAAGGAGACGTCGAGGCATAGTCTCCCATCTTTCCGTCACTTTTCGCCAGTAGGTTATCTATTTAATCTACTAGTAGTTTATCAGCTTCCGTTGTTTTTCTTGTAGTAGCTCTGAATACTTTCGGAAAAATAATTGTGTATTATTTTATTCGGTTATTTGGATTGAGTTGAAGACTGATATTTTGGTTAAGAGGGTGGTTCTATAATTTTTTCGGGTTAGGGTTGTCCATTTTCAAGGGAGGTTTGCCGAGTTCTTCGGTAAATTTTTCTTGGAGGTGGTCCTCACAGGACTTACCTCGGGTTTCAGGGTGAAATTCGGGGTGGGTCCTGACATTTTAACCTCGAGTTAAGGAGTGAATCACATATTAATTACAGAGATTTTAATATCTATAATTAAAATGAGACCGATATCATTACATGATACAGAAAACAAAACCTTCAAACCTTTATTTATATTACAAGCCTTATAAAAAGGCACTTATAGTACACATGTTTAAAACATTACAAACAAGAATATCATTTCTTTTCGAAATATATATTCTTTATTCAAGCCATATTTACAAAGAAAACTAGAAAACCTTAATTTACAATTTAACATACGTGATGTTTCAAGGTTCACACCCACAATGAGTTTGATTAAGAGGTGAGCTACGCTCAGTAGGGCTAGTTAAATTGCTAAATACACATGACATTAACTTCAAACAAATATGGCATATCGAGAATACATAAATGCAATATGAACTTGACTCACAACTCACTTCATCCTTGAATATAATTTCTTTATTTGTTAGTCGTCTTGTTATACTCATGATCTCCCGATCCACAACCTGATAAAATCGTTTTATTGACGGCCGCTGCTGATGGGGCATACATTCCCCAAATTTTTGCACGGCTAATTATAAATCCCGAGGATTACCCATGAGAAAACTCAACTACACAAATAGTTTCATATATCCCCAAACACGCATTATTCTTTTAATTTTCAACCTCACTCTTTCCCATGACACAAGTAATATAATCACATGCTTTCCAATATAAACATGTCATAATCGATTCAAAAGTTCAATATCATCCAACATTTAATTCAATTCATCAATACAAAACAATTCATGTAATAGTATAAATAATAACACAATTCATGCCTATCAGACAAAAGTTTTTTTTTTTGCTGGAATCCAAGAGCTGTTTAAACAATTTGGTCACGAAGAAAGACTAATTAAGAAAAAAAATTAGAACTAGACAGTGGCTCAAATCATTAATTTAGTAATTTACGTTTGTAAACCATGGATATACCTCGTTGTTGCCTTTCATCCTATCATTGCATAAAAACTAGTTTATCGTTTAATCTTTGCATGATGCAGATTTTACAATAGGAAAATGATTTTTAGCCTTAATAAGACCTAAGATTTGTGGTCTTAATCTTAAGTGACATATCAGACACATCACCAATTATAAAAATCATGTCATCTCGTTCTTAATCAAAAAGACAATCTTATCATTCCAAATTCAATTGTTTTAGATTATTTTGTCTTTTTATTAAGAAAAAAAATTTGTCTTTCTTTTATATTTACAAAATATATATTTCTAGCAATTTTTTTCTCTTTTCCTTTTCATCACTATGATGCTTAGATTCAGTACACAAAAAAACCTTAAGCGCCGCTCTCTGAGAACGACGCCACAAACCCAAAGCTCGTCGCATCTCTCCCTACCTTTTGTTTGATCGATCTGATCGATCCCCCTATCCTCTTCACCAACATGTTAACCATTGAAGATGTTACCAAGTCTTTCACATCCTTGTCCTTGCAAGTCGTGGTGTTATAGATCTGTCCTGAAATCGCAAACCTACTGATATCCCAAAACAGGCGTCACAATCCTTATTCACCACCATAGGTCAATGAACCTGTGTAGGTGAATAATTTGCGCCATTTTTGGAAGAGGGTCTGGACCCTTGAGAAGAGTTTTAAGATTCAGAAATGAACTCATGATCGTTTCACTATTGCTTTTGATTTGCGACATGATCATAATAAAGTGCTAAGAGGAGGCCTGTGGATGTATAAGCATGCTCATGTGGTGCTTCATATCTATGATGGATTTACTCCGATTGAAAAGGTGAAACTTACATCTCTTTTTTATTGGGTGAACATCACTGAGATTCCACCCAAGTATGAAACACCTGATTGGATAAAAGATGTTGCTGGTGTGGCCGGAAAATCAAGGGTAATGATGAACCCCTCTTTGCTAGAACCGGTGAAATTAGGGTTTATGTGGAACATGAGATCTCGGTTCTTTTCTTTTGGAGAAAACTCTTCATTTTGAAGATGGTATTGAGGCTGAAGTGTGTTTTGATTTTGAGAGGCTCTCAGGTCAATGCAAACATTGCGAGGTGGCCTTAAATCTGTGCTGCCATCGGTTTGTCGCCCTCTATTTCCACCTGTTATGGAAAATAAAAGTAGGAAGCCTGTGATTATCAAAGCCAAATCAGCAAGTATACAAAAGGGTAAAACTACTAGTACCAATTTACAGCTGGTGCCTGTTGACGCTGCTACGAAATCAAACAAAACTTTGTATATTGTAGCCGTTGATCCTACTTCTGATAATCTGTATTCTGATTTTAGTGAACCAGATGATTTGAATGACCTTCAGATAGGTCCCGTGGTCACTGAGGAGACTGGAGAAAAGAAGTTGCAAAGTAACATTTTGCAGGGTGAAAATAAAAGGCCTCTAATTCCTACTGTCGACCGCTCTCCTAGCAAGATTCTAGTTCCATTGCCTTCTCTTTTTCAGAAGGCATCTGTGGAAGGCCCATCAAAGAAGCTTAAGGTTTCTGCATTTCCTAACAGGATGACTACACACTCTTTCTGCCTTGCTAAGGTATCTGGTGGTATCTTGGTAACCAAAAAAACCAACTAAGGCGTCTGAACAGAAAAAGAAGAAAGGAAGACCTCTGGGTTCTAAGAACAAGAAACCTCCAAGGGTGAACATGACTGATGAGGAAGCTGTTGTTTTTTTCTGTCCCGGCCCTCTCAACCTCCAACCCCATCTGTTAAGGGCAAGGAGGGCGAAAAGACTGTTTTATTTTTTATTTTTCAGCCTACAAACTATGCTATTGTTCATAGGGGTAGGCTTGCTTTTCATTAAGTGAGCTAGCTAGAAGTCTTCAAATATAGGTGGTCTATGATCATACATATCACTGTAAGTTTTTATCGTTACAAAGACTTGTCTATCTATAGAGTGATAGCGGTGGATATGTAATGACCATCTTGATATGAGTATATTTATTGAAATGAGAAATTATAATTTGATAAAAAAAATCACTATCATACTTAGATTGAATACTAAAATATAATGTGAAAATTTCTGAGAATATATTTATCCAAAAACACGAATTTTTATGAAATATATACACACACATATAATTTGTCTAAGAAAAAACAATTTCGTGGAGTAGAAAAAATTTACATATATAATTTGTCCAAAATAAAGTTTATATATACGTAATCATCTAAAAGAAATTCGATAGAGATTTTTCTATTTTTCTATTTTATTTTTAATAGCAAATTACTATAAAGTTACCAACCAAATTTCAGTTTACAAATACATCAATTACACATCTAAGAACAAAAATTAACAAATCAGGACAATTTAATTTCTGTATGTCATTTGTCACTGCATATTTTACCAAACTACCATTCATTACATATTTACTGCTACTATTGACGAATATGTGTTATTGCCGAGTAAGCATGTGTTACTGCCTACTATCGATAGAAAAGTTCTACTGCCGGTGCTATTACAATTTTTTTTCCAGTGATTCTCTGTAACCAAACAAAGCTGCTACTGTCAATTTAGACGTTGTTACTGTCAACTCGAAAGCTGTTACTGTAGTCTACTAGTAATTCATTTTTGAGCAGGTACTGAATTTGAGATGGAGAAAAATCAATTTTTTCTATTTCTTGAAGATGAATTCATTATTGAGGGGTGTGCTTTAGTGTCTAAAGATGCTGGTACACGGTTGTCGCTAATCACAGCTGCTATTGCTACTGTTTATATTATTCTTGTTACTTTCATTGCTGCTGAAAAAGAGATAGAGAGACTAATCAAAAACTGAACTGGAAGTACAAAACATCATCCTCCACTCTCATGAAGATGTTGACCATATTGCTATTCCTAGAACTCAACAATCTCAATCAGATGAAACTTTTTGATCTTCATAATGATGCTATTGTTTACCTTATGCGAGATTCAGAGAGCTCTCAGTAGCAGCCAAGTGATAATCCTCATCAATCGGCGTGCCTCGAAAACACTTCTCCGGCGAAGGCAAAACCTACACAGTCAAAGACTAATCAACAACTGAATTTCGCACAAAAATAGGTAAAATTTGGATCATGCTTGGTGTTATTGGTTTTGGGCTTAGACTCATGTCCTAATCTGTAGAAAAATTAATGATAGTGGGTTTTTTTGTGTTTTTTAATTTTTTTTTAAGGTAAATGAATAAACTTCATTGCTAGGTCAGGAGTAAACTTCATTACAAGCTATTAGAGAGAACTCTTTATTCTCCTAAAACTAAGACTGAAAGGGAAAACCACAAAAGCCGTCCAAAAAGGTAGACTATTACAACTAGAAAGCAATGCAGCTACACAAACAAAATCGAAGCCCTAAGAGCATATGCAGTGGGAGTAAAGAATCACACCAAAATGCATTAGATTTGCTAGTTTGATGGCCAGACTTAATGCGACAGGTAAAGTTGGAACCAAAAGCATGCAGTGGGACCCAGTCCACTCCATCAGAAAATCAGACGTAAGCAAATGTTACTTGCTGGTGTGATGGCCATCAACTGGCGGGACCCATGCACGTGGGCTCCAGCTTCTTCTTTTTTTAAATCTGGCGCGTGTGTTACACACACGCACCTTTATAAAAAAAAAAGGTCAGACAGCTGCAGAGTCATTGACCATTCATGGGCTGCCACATGGCACCCTGTCTGGTGCAACGGCTCTTTAGCCCAACAGTAATTTTTTTTTCTTACCCCAAAAATTGTAAAAAAAACCCTAAACTTTTCCCTATAAGTACCCCATTCTTTTCTTTACAATTTGCACCACTTTTCTCTTATCTCCTCTCATCTCCTTCCATCTTCTCTCACAATTTCTTTGAGTGTTCTTTAAAAATGGGTTCTGGTTGGCTTCCATCCGAAGAGTTACAATTGTGTGTTTCTTGGATACGATAATCTATTTGCAACATCACTGGCCGATATAAAAACAAAGACAATTTGTGGAAGAAAGTTCATGATGATTACGTCAAAAATTGGTGTGGTGATCCCGAAAATCCTCTAGCCGAGCCTCGTACGAAAGTTGCGCTCGAATTATATTTTCCGCGCTTGAAGAAATTGTTCAAGAAGTGGCATACATGTCTATACAAATCAAGAAACCGTGCGGCTAGCAGGACGAATTTGGTAGATGAGGTATGTCTAACTGTTTGTTCTTCATGGATTAAATTTTTTCTATTAATATATTTTTTGTTATTGTTTTGTCATTGTTTCTCCATGTAATATTTTTTTTGTTATTTCCATTAACATAGATTAAATTTTCGTATAAATCTAAATTTTGTAATTTTTTCTGTTTAGGAAACTCAAGCTCAATCATTATATTTCAAGGATTTTAGTAAGAAATTTGACAAGAAAGAATGTTATGAAGCGGTGATAAATCATCCTCATTTCTTGACGGTTGTGAGTACTCCTTCTCTGTTTGAGCGGAATTTTCCAATTTCTCCCGAGCTCCATGACACGGATGGGCATGTTGACTTGGATGATGATGAAGGATTCACAACTCCGCCGTTCAACCAAGAAAGACCTCGTTCCCCAAGCCCGGTTAGGCCAAGGAAGCAAAGAGGAAGGGAAAAAAAGGTATGGCGGAGAAAGACGAGAAGTCTTTAGCTATTTTTCATTATATGCAATGTAATCAAAAAATACTTATGGAGGCTAACATGCGAAGAGAGAAGGAAACCCTTTGGTTGGCTAGGGAGAGCTTAGAACTTGAGAAACGAAATAAAGCAAGGTTGGCCAGACGTGATGCTATGGCGGAGTTGCAAGAAGAAACCAAAATTATAACAATGGATACAAGCATCATGACCCCGAAAAGTTTGAAGTGACACAAAAAGAGGAAATTATTATGTTCTAGTGATGATTATGGCGCAAATGAATGAGAGTACTAGTACTAGTGATGATTATTATGTTCGCCTCTTTGATGAAGACTAATATTGTGTTGTTGTTATAATTTCAATTTTATGTTCCTCAATTTCAAGTTATTTTTATATAAAATAATTTTATTTTTTAATACTAGTAATTTTATGTTCCTCAATTACAATACCAATTAAAATTACAATACCAAATAGAAATACAATACCAAATAAAATTACAATACCAAATAAAATTTAGCTTACCAAATATTACAATACCAAATAAAACTCCACAAATTGATTATTGTTGGTTGGCTTCCAATGCCCAATTGTGCTCCACTAAATTATTCTGAAGAATTGTGTGGATATAAACTGACTCGAGGTGGTCAATACGGTCCAAAAATGCATATTGGTTTCTTCCATTTCTTTCCACTGGTAAAAAAGGAATTCGAACCCCCTCATGATCTACTGGTCCATCATAAACTCTTGCGGCCAGTGGGTTCAATATATCTTCTTCTTTTGGCTCGAAAAATTCTTCTTCTACAAATTCATCCTCTAAAATCATGTTATGCAATATGATGCAAGTTATCATTATGCTTCTCAGTGTTGAACTCCTGTGCAACCGAGCTCCATGACGAATGATTGCCCAACGGGATTGCAGGATGCCGAAACACCTCTCTTCATCTTTACGGTATGTTTCTTGTTTCTTTGCAAAAAGTTTTTGTGCTTGGGATTGCGGGTTTGGAATAGTTTTTACAAATGTGGAGTGCCTAGGATAAATTCCATCAGCAAGATAATAAAAACATTGCTATATCTCCTACCGTTTGCGTGAAACGTCACAACCGGACAGTTTCCAGCAATGAGCCCTTCAAAGACCAGTGATTGGTCGAGCACGTTAATATCATTTTGAGCTCCTGGCACACCAAAGAAAGCGTGTCATACTCACGTGTCATGCGAGGTCACCGCCTCTAGAATAATGGTGAACGACTCTTCTGGCCACTGTAAGCCCCATGCCACCCGGTTGGGCAGTTCTTCCACTCCCAATGCATGCAGTGAATGCTTCCGATCATACCTAAAAATCCCCGCTGATCAGCCATAGCAAGAAGCCTTTGGAGGTCAGCCTTTGTTGGAGCCCGGAGATACTGCGGACCAAAAATACCTACCACTTGTTGGCAAAACTTCTTCATGCACTCTAGTGTAGTTGATTCCCTCATCCTGCATATCTCAACATACTGATTAGCAGCTGCGCCATACGCCAACATTCGGAGGGCACCTGTCATCTTCTGTTGGGGCAGCAACCCTAGTTTTCCAGTGTCATCTGCTTTTTGATGCCAATAAGGGTCGTGGTTACAAAGAGCCGTCATGATGCGGTTGAACAAATTGGTGTGCATTTAGTACCTCCGACGAAATTCTTCCTCCCTAAAGATCGGACGCTCGATGAAGTAATCTGCCATGAGACTTGTTCCTGGCTACCCTATGTCTGGGGTGATTAGGAGAGCGACTAGGACGTGAACCGCGTCCTTGTGGTTCATTTGAAGTATCAAGATGTACCATCATCATGGTCGTATTAGTCATCATGACATCCATCGTCTCAGCATCCTCTTGATTATGTTGTTGCCTCTGCTTCAACAATTTACGAAAAAAACTCATCGTAATGATGAGGAAATGTGGCGAAGTAATTGAAGGAATATGTTTTTAAAGATTTGTAACTGAGATGTGAAGATTGCGTGAGTAGAGAGAGTGATGAAGCTTAATTATGGTCAATTTCAGATTATACAACTTGTAGATCATGTTACGTGTCGAATCGTCATTCATCGAAAATCCTATCGAAAATCTTATTGAAAATCCAATGACATTATTTGGCCGACAAACACACACGTGTCACTTTTTGGTTGATCGGAAATCCTATAACATTATTTAGGTGATCACAACATCTGACAATGTCACGTGTCGTCTGGTGATTGATTGATAATCATATATGAAATCTAAAAAATAAAAGATTCAATCAATGAATATTGATTGTTAAATTAACGGAGCTGCACAGCTGCATAAAAACATACCTAGAAAAGCAATTTACAGTGAATAGTAATTGATGGAAGCAATTTAATTGATAGTTTGATGAAGTTGAATGGGTGCATATGCTCTAAACATCAATATGTGGCCTAAAGATCCAACGGTGTACCTGTCCGTCGATGAGTAGGGGGACCTCCCATTAAGTTGAATAGGGATCTTTGTTCCATCCTCGGAACGACTACTCCTCCTCTGCCTCCAGAGAGGCATCTTGCTCCGCCGTGCCTAAACCAAAGGCCATGAACTCACCACCCTCCATTTTTGCCAGCCCATGTTGTTCTGGTCTACAAACCCAGGCCTTCTTCCCTAGCGTGAGGCCAGGTCCAAACCCAAAGGCCCAAACTCGAACCCAAACAGCCATAGACCTATTCTGTCCATCAACTTCCGGCAGCCTTAACTGAGCACCCAGAGCCTGTCGTCGACAAGCCTGGGGAGTAACCGTCCTTCCAAGCATGGAAACGAACAACCTAGTCCAAGGCCATTGCACACCATCACGGTCATCACCATCCTCCAGCAAGGCCAACGCCAGAGCTCCTATCTTGCTCGCCGTCGGAGACTGAAAATCCACCACCCTTTAGTCGACGACGCCAGCGCCCTTACACAGTCCTTGTCGATGTCGAGAGCGATCCTGCACAGCCGGAGGCTCATAACCCAGAAACCAGAGCACGGTCGGTTGCCGAATCAAACGAGACAACCTCCGACCATTCACAAACGACACACAGCTGTGCCGTCGGGAGACCCCGAGCAGCGTCCTCAGGAGAGCGCCGCCGCCTGTTGAAACCCTAGATTTTAGACTTCTATTCTACTCCGAGAGAATCAGAGTCATTTTTGGGGATATAATGAACTAGACAGACTATGATTGAAGAATTATTTTTTGTGTTTTTAAATTTTGCACAGAATATATGACTTATATATGGATATCATAATAAAATATTAAAATTGATAAGTTAAAAGTCTGTAACTAAATTTCGATTCACAAAGATAGAAGAAAATTTCAAGAAGTTTACGAAATTTATTTATGATATAAAAGTCTAATTTGATATGATTATTAACTTGATCATTATTAATAAATTAATTAAATTTGGTATATACGCATTCATATTATTAAGAGGGCAAGAAATTTTTTTTATATAGTATGTAGCATTTATTAATTGCTAGGATTAAAATTATATTTTTATTTAAGAATGAAATGACATAATTTATTAAATTGATGATATGTCCATATAACATGACATGCCACATAAAATTAAATTTATAAATCTTAAGCCTTATTCATGGAATTAAGGGCTTGCGCTTTTATACAATATAGTATACATATATGTATCATATATATACACAGACTAAAATACATATCATGATAACTAGCTATTGCTTCTCATATTTTGTGCGCTGATCTGTTTTTCTTCATGTTTTTCCACTATATATCATTTCCTATAATTGAATCTTTACTCTGTAAAATATTTGAATAGGCCAAGTTGGCAACCCTAACTAAATAGCTAGGGTTTGTGGCTCCATGAATAAATTTAGAGACCAATACAACGCCAACAAAAAGGTATTATAAAGTCATCTCTACATGCATAATCCTCTAACACTACGATTCTAGCTAGTCTTGTCTGTTTCCAGTTTGCTGGGGTAGCTACTCAACTATATATGCGAGTAGTAAGTGTTTATCCTCAATTGATTCTTAACCTTGAACAATATTGACATAGATTTAGAATGCACGATTAGGTTATACTACTAATCAAGGTAGATATCTCGGAACCCAAATTTAAGAATATAAAAGATGAAATGATTTTGTTCGAGAAAGATGATATATCTCTTGAAAAATTTTATGGTACATTCAAGTAAATTTAGTTCGATATAGAGGAAGATTTAGTCAATACAAAGTAGGCTAGTTCGATATATATATATATATATATATATATATATATATATATATATATATATATATATATATATATATATATATATAGAATAAGAGTAATCCCTTACTTGTTTACCAATGAATATAATAAGTTTGTAAAAATTGCAATGTTTTAACGGTTACATCAGTATTCTAATAAAGAAAATTGACGGAATGACCATTAAACAGAAAAATAGTAACTTTAAAAACCATTTAAAATTAAAATAAAATCATAAAAACTGAACATATACTTCAAACTCAAAAATTATTTTCTATTTAATTAAATAAATTATATAATTGAACGTGAGTCTTTGTGAGTCAAACTCATTGCATCATTGATTTGACACTAAAATTTATTTAATTATGTGTCTGTAACTTTTATATGTGTGTTGCTCCTTTTGTGGGTTTCATATATCCCTCAAACCTTTTTTCTTTTTCTTTCACCTTCGCTAGTGTTTGTTTATGTCTTGCTATAATCCAACAAAAACTTGCTTGACAATCAAAATAATTAATGGAGCTATATATATCCAGCTAGTAAGAAATATATAAATCTTTTTGGACATCAGTGCATGACTTAATTAAACTTCAAGTTTACGATATATGGAGAATGGGCCTGTATGTCACTAACATTTCATATATGTGGCAGTAGATTATTGAATCTATTGGTGAATATACTGATTCTTGCGGAGATTATTGAGTATATATATATTGTAAATCATGACCCAAAGCCAAATAACACAATCTGAAGTGAGCTTGTAATCCAGCCTATCAATCTTGGCAAGAGTTATTGTTGGAGAAGAGATCTCATATTGGAAAAGTGAAAAATAAAATATAACTTATAAGTCGGTTGATCATTTATAATTCTATTTAGATCTTTTGTGATTAAAATCCAACACTTTAAAGGTGGTTAAGTTGAGATAATATCGGTAAAATGATAATTCACATGCCACGCTTGTCGTTGTTTGACTGTTATACTTTCCCCCAACATTGAAGTTTTGCTTACAAAGAAGAGGGTAAAACAAATTCTCAATAAACATCACGCACACAATCAAAATGATTCTAGAGTAATTTCAATTCTAATTATATTGATGCAAGAGACTAAGAAATTCTTAGTAGGGAATAGTAGGGCTTGGGATACGAGATAGAGCTGGGAAGAAAAGATTGAAGATGCATAATTAGGGCAATGTATGATCAAATTTTGAAGATATCTTGTGCCGCCGAACTGTAAGAAAAAATGTAAGACCTAAAACCCTAATCGATCATTGTGCCCTAAGATATTCCAAGTCGACTCTCATTCATGTGATCATGTACATTTTCTTTTGCTCCACTCCCAAAACACACCCACCACTTCCATCTCGGTAACCACAATCACTACACCCTTCTTAATTTCACCCTACCACAATAACTAGCAGTAACAAAGTTCCTCTGTATCCACGCAACCCTTAAACCCTAATCCTTATAATAACACCAAGACCACGTTTGATGGCTCATAGTTTATGCAAGAAAAAAGACATTGGTTTACTATAAACCCTTTTTTTTTTTACCTTTCACAATCCTCCATGATGCTGCCTCAGACTAACTCCAATATTATCATCAAAGCCGTTCTCTTCCCTAGGCAGCAGGGCAGTCTCACTGTGCAACCCCCATGCCCTAGACTCTGAATTTTTTGATTCTGTCTCGATCTTAATGTAATTACTATATTTCATTATTATTTGTTTAGGAAGATTGGATGCTGTGCAGGGACAAGCCAAAAATATGTTTAGGGAGCTTGGTCACTTGCTAGCTTTACCATGCTGGTAAAAGGTTATCTAGTATAGACTAATTTGGATCGTTTGATGCCATCCTGCATTTTAGTCTGTACATTATATGATTTTCAACAATTAGCAGGTTATTAGAATTTGTTTAATTTTCTGTGCGGTTGATGATAGTCAGTAGTAATTAATACGTATAATACGTACCTGAATTGGAGTGATGCATAAAACATAACAAAATGCAACAAAAACATCTTCAATTAAGAAAAAAAAAACAATAACACTTAACTAGAAGCATAATTGTGTCGAGAATGAAAATTAACCATCAAATATCATCGAGATAAAATTTTGATGGTTTACAAAATATGATGGTTAGATGATTAGGGTTTGAAACGAAGTCTGAAAAATACCTTAGTAATGGAGTGTCAAGTATGCAACAGAACTTATTTATTTATTTTTTTTAGAAGAGAACTTATTCACATTTAACACAAGGGATCATGACTTTTTCTTAACTTCTTCCCCCGTTATAATTTACAATAAGAATGCAAGAGGTATATCTATTGTCAAACACTATTGTGATCATCATCATGAAAAAAAAAAAAGATCAATAAGAGAAACAAAAGTAAGAGAAAGAAAATGGACAATAGGGAACGTTAAACCAGGTTCTGGAATGCAAAAAACAAACGAGAAGAGCAAGAGCAACCCTAGCGTAGACTGTTAAATTATTAGAGTGATATTTTAAATTCAAATGGTGGATATCGAAGTCTTGGAAACATAACACAAGCAAAGAGAAAAAGAGCGCTCTAGCTCCCTTAAACCTCAAAGCTTATACTAACCACCGCCACCGGCCTCCACCATCACCATTTGAAAATCTTGAAAGCCAGTCAAACACATGGGTTCTGCACTTCTGCTTCTGTGTACACCACAATAGTTCATGTTTATCCTCTTCTTCTTCTTCTTCTTCTTCTTCATCATCATCACTTTCTTCATCGCCGCCGGAATAGAGCTTTCAGAAGGAGTGAGCAGTTTCCGGTAAGATAAGGTTTTCATCACTCCGTTGCTTTGACTAATTAAGTTGAAGTTCCACACTGTGTGATGCAAGCTCGTTTGTTCACATGCATGGGTTTCAACTTGAAGTCTTGAACAATCAACAAGAATAACAACACCTTGTTGTGAAATCCAAGCATTCTCTCACAGAAAACCTCCTTCACACATGCATGTTGTCTCCTAGAGTAGACTTTCACCACCACCACCACCACCATAATCACCAACCTCAAGAACCCATTTCTTAACCATCTCCATCAAGCCCCTTTCCTCAGCTACTACCCAAATGGAAAACCACAGACTCACCTGTACTAATCCTTCTTCTCTCTTTTCCTTCACATTGTTCATCGTTTTCATGACAATGACCAAACTAACCTTGGTCTCCTCCCTGTCCCCTGATGGCCAAGCTCTTCTCTCCCTTCTTCCTGCAAAGCAATCTCCCTTTGTACTTTCCTCATGGAACCCATCAAGCCAGACACCGTGTTCATGGCAAGGAATCACATGCTCGCCGCAAAACAGAGTTATCTCCCTCTCTCTCCCCAACATTTTCCTCAACCTCTCCTCTTTACCCTCAGAGCTCTCTTCTCTTTCATCTCTCCAGCTTCTCAATCTCTCCTCCACTAACATTTCCGGCACAATCCCACCTTCCTTTGGACAACTCAGTAATCTTCGCCTCCTCGACCTCTCCTCCAACTCTCTGTTTGGCCCCATTCCTCCAGAACTAGGCTCTCTCTCTGCTCTCCAGTTCCTCTTCTTGAACTCGAACAGATTGTCAGATAAAATCCCTCAACAACTTGCCAACCTCACTTCACTTCAAGCCCTTTGTCTCCAAGACAACCTCATCAACGGCTCGATACCCTCCCAACTCGGTTCTTTGGTTTCCCTCCAACAGTTTCGTATTGGTGGGAATCCATACATAACCGGAGAAATTCCTTCCCATTTAGGACTGCTCACCAATCTCACCACATTCGGAGCGGCGGCTACTGGACTCTCCGGCACTATCCCACCCACATTTGGAAACTTGATCAATCTTCAGACACTGGCACTCTATGATACAGAAATAGTTGGTGCAATACCACCCGAAATCGGCCTCTGTTCTGAGCTTAGAAACTTGTACCTGCACATGAACAAGCTCACTGGCTCCATTCCTCCACAATTAGGTAAGCTGCAAAAGCTCACCAGCCTACTTGTTTGGGGAAATGCCCTATCAGGACCTATCCCTGATGAGATTTCCAATTGTTCTTCACTTGTTGTTCTCGATGCTTCTGCAAATGATCTCTCTGGAGAGATTCCAAGAGACTTGGGGAAGTTGGTGGTCCTTGAACAGCTTCATCTATCGGATAACTCGCTTACAGGGTCGATTCCATCACAGCTCAGTAACTGTAGTAGCCTTACAGCTCTTCAGCTTGACAAGAATCAGTTATCAGGGACAATTCCCTGGCAGGTTGGTAATTTGAAATACTTGCAGAGTTTCTTCTTGTGGGGAAATTCAGTGTCTGGAGCTATTCCTACCTCGTTTGGGAACTGCACTGAACTCTATGCACTTGATCTTTCGAGAAACAAGCTCACCGGGTCAATCCCTGAAGAGATTTTTGGTTTGAAGAAGCTGAGCAAGCTTTTGCTTCTGGGAAACTCTTTATCCGGTAGGTTGCCACCTAGTGTAGCAAAATGTCAATCACTAGTTCGACTAAGACTCGGTGAGAACCAGCTTTCAGGACAAATTCCAAAGGAGATAGGCCAACTGCAAAACCTTGTGTTCCTTGACTTGTACATGAATCATTTCTCTGGAGGCCTTCCCTTTGAGATTGCCAACATCACCGTTCTAGAGCTACTGGATGTGCACAATAACTATATTGGTGGCGAAATCCCATCTCAGCTTGGGGAGCTTGTTAATTTGGAGCAGCTTGATCTAAGCCGGAACAGCTTCAAGGGTGAGATTCCATGGAGCTTTGGGAACTTGAGTTACTTGAACAAGCTCATCATCAACAACAATCTTCTCACAGGTTCAATACCAAAGTCCTTTCGGAATTTGCAGAAGCTGACATTGTTGGATTTGAGCTTCAACAGCCTCTCTGGTGCAATCCCATCTGAAATTGGTCATGTGACAAGCTTGCAAATCAGTTTGGACTTGAGTTCCAACAGTTTTACAGGAGAACTCCCGGAGACAATGGCGGGTTTAACACAATTACAGTGTCTTGATCTTTCCCATAATATGCTCTTTGGGAAAATTAAGGTTCTTGGTTCTCTAACTAGTCTGGCTTCCCTTAATATCTCCTGCAACAATTTCTCAGGTGCTATCCCGATAACAACCCCATTCTTCAGAGCTCTTTCATCAAATTCTTATCTTCAGAATCCACATCTTTGTGAGTCTAGTGATGGGTCTACTTGCTCTTCAAGTCTAATGCGGAAAAATGGTTTGAAATCAACGAAAACTATTGCTTTAATATCTGTGATTCTCTCTTCAGTGACCATAGCAGTTGTTGCTTCATGGATTCTCGTTATGCGAAATCATAGATATATGGTGGAGAAATCTTCAAGAACATTAGCATCCTCATCGGGGGCAGAAGATTTCTCATATCCGTGGACTTTCATCCCATTCCAGAAGTTCAATTTCACTATTGACAACATCTTGGATTGTTTGAAAGAAGAAAATGTGATTGGAAAAGGATGCTCTGGGGTCGTCTACAAGGCAGAAATGCAAACTGGGGAGCTAATTGCGGTGAAGAAGTTATGGAAAACTAAGGGAGAGGAAGAAGCAATAGACTCTTTCGCTGCAGAGATTCAAATTCTTGGACACATTCGCCACCGGAACATTGTAAAGCTCCTAGGGTACTGTTCAAATAGAAGTGTCAAGCTACTTCTTTACAACTTCATTCCCAATGGCAATCTACAACAACTACTGCAAGAAAATAGGAACTTGGACTGGGAAACAAGGTACAAGATTGCTATTGGGTCGGCTCAGGGTTTGGCATACCTTCATCATGACTGTGTCCCAGCAATTCTTCACAGGGATGTGAAGTGCAATAACATATTACTAGATTCCAAGTGTGAAGCTTATCTCGCAGATTTTGGTCTTGCGAAATTGATGAACTCCCCAACTTACCATCATGCTATGTCCAGAGTTGCTGGCTCTTATGGTTACATTGCACCAGGTAAAGCTATTTTATTTTAGCAATTGTTGATGAAATTATATCTTGCTAGTCAGTACATCTGCTTAAATGGTTGCATTTTGAATTGCAGAGTATGGATACACAATGAACATAACAGAGAAGAGTGATGTCTACAGCTATGGTGTGGTTTTGCTAGAGATCCTAAGCGGACGTAATGCCGTTCAGCCCCAAATTGGTGATGGACTACACATTGTAGAATGGGTGAAGAAGAAGATGGCAAGTTTTGAGCCAGCTTTATCAATACTAGATACAAAGCTGCAAGGCCTGCCAGATCAAATGGTACAAGAGATGCTGCAAACACTCGGAATAGCAATGTTCTGTGTGAACTCTTCGCCGGCAGAACGACCCACCATGAAGGAAGTGGTGGCATTGCTAATGGAGGTTAAGAGCCAACCTGAAGAGTGGGGAAAAACTTCCCAATCCCTAATAAAACAGTCTTCAAATCAAAGTTAATTAGTTTTTTTTTATTGTTTTATCCTTCGCTTTTCTTTTAGGTTGCAAGGACATCAGCTATTGATTCTTCTATCCCAATATAAGAGAAGGTTTGAGTAGTTTAATTCGTCCATTTAGATGCCAAGGCTAGTCACTAGTGGTCTTTAGGTTTCTTGTACAGTTATGAGACATCAGTATGTTGGAATTGCCCCTTTGTCAATCTATTGTTTCCAATTTTGACATACTTTCGTAATTATTGCTATATGGTCTACGAACAATGCATATCGTCTACCAACAATGCATATCTATATAGAACCGACACACATAGAGTGGATGTTCAAAACTTATAACTAGATTGAAGAAAATATATGTTATCCTCAACAAAAATGCCAAACACAATCTGAAATTTTGGAAGCTAGAACTTGAAGACAGAAATAATGCAGAGACAGAAGCAGGGCATGCTTCCCTCTCCCTCTCCCACATGCTTAGCAGACACAAGATTGGTCTCCAATGTCTCCCAAACTCTTTCACTTTGATAGGTGACTTAGGTGAGTTAGGTCCATGCATATCTTTTAGAATTGTTGGTTTTAAGTAGACTATTCATTCTATCTGATATCACTTAACATTTCAATAGAGAAGAAACTAAATTAGAAGATGGTATATGTCAGCTAGAGATTCTTGAAGATGAATGATTATTGTAATAAACTTCACTTTTTGTTTCGTATATGGTCAGAGTCAATCCAGAAATCCTGGCAAAATTCAACCCAGAAAATAGGTCAAGGCAGAGCCTATTTTCATAGTGCCTCCATATTTTACTAAAGAGGTTCCCATATTATCAGGCAGAGCCTATATCATAGTGCCTCCATATTTTCTGTAAGGAGGTTCCCAAATCCCAACTAGCGTTGCCGCCGCTCTTCTAAGAAAAAAAACCCTAATGCACAAAGCACTCTGCTGCACACCAAAAGAGTGGCGCCGCTCTTCTAATCCCGATCGATTCTGATCAGAGTTCAACCCAATCTCCTTTCATCCCATCCCCGAGTCTTTTTGCCTCAACCCCAATCACCATGCCAAATTCCATTGACGATGTCACGGCGAGTTTCGCCGCATCGCTCGCCCTTGCTGGCAAGGACGTCCTTGACGTTTCTCGCCGATATGGAGCAGCACAATGCCGCAATACGCAATCATATCTGCTTGCCAAGCCTTTGATTCCGAAGTGAGTTGATCCAGCAAATCTCCAACAGACTTTCAAGCGTATTTGGACGCTAAACATGAAATTCAAGGTTCAGGCCAGACCTGTTGGTTTGTTCCTCTTCTCGTTTAATCTCAAGCATGATCGAAACCGAGTGTTGTGGGGAGGACCATGGTACTATCTTCGTATGCCTATGATTGTGCAGGAATACGATGATTTGATGGATTTCGATGAAATTGATATGAATCGACTATTCTTGTGGGTCCGAATTGAGAAGATTCCCCCAAAATTGAAGGTTCCGGAAACAATTAAGGATGCTACTATTGTTGCTAGTGACAACCCCTTTGTGGATTTGCCGCTGCTCAACCTAACTGAAGCAGTTAGAGTCCGGGTTTCTAGACCCCTTGATCGGTCTTTCATCTTTGAGAAGGTACTCAAACTTCCCCCTGGTATAGTGAAAAGGATATTTTTTTACTTATGAGAATCTGGTTGGCATGTGTTCGACTTGCAAATTGTTAGTGCATAATGATGGAGTTTGTAGCTCCAAGCCAGCGATGGTACAAAAAGATAACAGAGTTGAGTCTCTAGCAAACTTGGCGAACCCAAACTTCTCACAGGGCTTGCTCAAGTTCACAGGGACAAAATCTGGAGAGACAATGGCCCCAAAACCATTGCAGCCTCTTGTTAAGCCGAGTCTGAAACGTAAACCGGTAGTCCTAAAAAAACCTTCTCTTGGTTTGATTTTTGGTGGTTCACAACAAGATGGTGAATTGGAGGTGAGGATTAAACAAGTTGGTGGGGAAAGCAACAAGATGCCGGTCATCCCTGGTGAAGCTTTGAAAGAAGCAGTCCCTACTGCTGATAAGGTACTTGCTGGCAGTACTAATGCATCAACTGTGGTTGCAACTGCGCCGGTGGCATGGGCTATGACAACCCAGGACAAAGCTAGTGAACAAGTTGTTCAAGATTCTGAAAGTGAAAATATTCCGTTTAAGGAATGGATGTCAAAGACTAATGTGAAGATGGAAGGAAAAGAAAATTTGAAGCATGTAACTTGTGAAGATGGAGAAGTTGTCAAGCGCCCTCGATCTCCCTTGAAAGAGCTCCTTGACAATGTTGTTGCTGCTACAACAAGTGGTAAGAAATCTCGTGCGAATATTCGCTTCCCTGTAAGTGTGCTTGGCCTCATTCAAGGCCCTAATGACAGCCTGATCATGAAGCTGGCTTCAGTGATCAAGCCAAAAATGAAGAAGGGACGTCCTCTCAGATCCCTAAACAAAGTACACAGACAGAGCCCATAGGTAACAAAACCAGATGATCTGAGCGTGCTTTGGCCTAACACTCCTCCAAGCCCTGACCCAAAGGGCAAAAATACAATATAAAAGGATGTTAGTGCATTGATAGCTTGGCAGACTGCGAGCTGGATGCAGCGAGATGGATTCATAGGACTTAGAGTACTGCAATTGAGCGTCTTGGCTCTAGTTTTATGTTTCTCTGGTATTCTGTTTTGTTTCTGGTTTAATCTTCTGCTAAGCTCACTTTAATAAGTGAGCTAATTGTCTAATGTAATGGTGCTTGGATGTCATTCTGGTCTGAGTTTATTAATGAAATTCCTAGGACTGCTGCCCCTCTTCCCTTAAAAAAAAAAAAAAAAAAATCCCAACTAGCGTTTAAATTTCATATTCCCTTATTAGCAGAATTTCTTCAATATTGACAAGATACACAATATCAAGAGCTGAGGGTATAAAACTAAAAAACGATTTCTATTCAGGAAATGACCTAATAGATATCTACAAGCTGAATCTAGGTGAAGAAGAAATCTCTCGAGACAAACTGGGTGATGAGTAATCCCCTCGATAGGAATCTTGGTGAGGAGAAATCTCCTCTAGGCAGATCCGGTTACGAAACAATCTCCTCAATATGAACGCTTCAGAAAGAAAAGGCCTGATGGACGTTTCAATTTGAAAGATCTTAAAGGTCTGTAAGAGAACCTCAATTTAGGCACATAATACAATGAAATTTCAAATAAATCTCATCACACTTGTGGATAGTCAGTATGGAAAACTAGACACGCTCATCAAGTTGGATTCATCATTACTATCTCCTCATAAGGGAAACAGTCGGCGCCTCAAAAGTCATGGAGATCTTTATCATGTTTATCATTCCATAAACTGATTCTTTCAATTATACTTTTTGTTTTCCAAAATATCCCAGATATTACCAATAGCTATGTATAGGTCGGCATTCTAAACCCTTGGTTATGAAAAAAATCCAAAGTTAGGCTCTAATGCTTCATCAGCTCTAAACTTAATATGAACCGGCTAGCCATGGTCTCTCGATACAAAACCAGCAATCACTTGATGAACATCTGATTTGCTTGAATCCAAAGCAACTGTATGTGTGCAAATCGCCAATAATCCAAGAATTTGTCAACATAAAATCGTCTTTTCTAGATTCATCGGCACAATCCGAAAATGGAATGAACAAATCATGATATTTTTGGTACAACACTTGATACAAACAAAAAATGATCGCCGATCCTCCCATGCATTCTTAATCAAATCCATAATTCCTTTTTTCTTACCTTCATGCCTGAATAGTGCAACCAGTATGTACTCCTTTTATGCTATTACTCCATGGAACTTTCTGAATTCCTCCCTAAGTGAACTTCAGAAGCTGCACAACAACAGAAGAATTGAGAGAAAATGGTAAGTAAATGGTGAAAAATGTTCATATAAGTTGAGTCTCATTAGTGTATAAAACGCACCGGTTTATTGATTCACTTTCAAAGCCGTTTCAATTCGTTCAATAAGCTGATCAGCATTCAAAGCGCCCTCCTGCAAGTTAGCAAACAAAGCTCATAATTGACTTTTATAATCGACAGAAAATGCTACAGGAACTTATAAATTAGAAGGGAAGTGAAATATAGTACAAGGATGAACAAAGCCGTTACTAAACTTATAGTAGGCATCAGTTTAGCAGTGGCTTTTATGGGCATAAATTGATAATACATTAGCACACCCAGACAAAAAAATGCCGAGCAAAACAGACCCTGAAGAAATTCGATAAGCCAATGTATGTGTACATGTATCATTATGGGTAACTGCCAGTGCTTTGACACCCAAAAGATTGCAGCAATATTCAGTTCGCGATTCATACTTACAGAAAGATGCAGCAGTTGCAGTTAACAGTGGCAAAGAATCCTTGTGCATGTGCATAGTAAATCATTATGCAATCTAAACGGCGTAACTAACATAATTTGATAGCAACTATATCCATCTATTTCATTTGATTTAATGGGTTCAAGAATTGTAGGTGTAAACTAAACATTTTAAGAAGTAAATGGAACTTGACAGGAAAGAGGAACTCAAATTTCACTTACAAAGCGATCATATGGTTCTCCGTCCTTAAATATAATGAAAGTAGGCAATGCCTGTATTCCATACTTGTCAGCAATGCTTGGGTACTTCTCAGTGTCAATTTTCACCACCTGGATCTTGTCGTTCAGAGTAATACTGACTTCATTGAGGATAGGGGCCATAAATTGACAAGGACCGCACCTGCCAAGCGCAGTTTCAGTTACTTAAGTAATCATGTTAGGTTTGAGAAAGGGGTTTCAACATAATATACAGATGAAGATAAACAGTGGGGAAGTAAGAACTATTGGTGAATGAGTATCATCTTCTTTTTCAAGTAAAAGACATAACTACCAACTACCAAGATCCTAACATTACAAAGTTGCAAAGCAGTAGTAGTTGAACTGATTGATTCTGCATTATTGATTAATTCAGGGGATTATACAAGCTCACAATATTATATCAACCGTACCAAGGAAATGGAACAACAAAGTGGAGCTTACCAAGTTGCATAGAAGTCAACCAGGACAGGTCTATCAGAATTAGCCAGCAAATCATCAAAGTTGGAGAATGTTTGTTTCTTTGCCTCCACCTACAAAAACTAACATTGTAAATACAAATGTAATTACTGTACTACCAGTGCAGTTAAAGTACTTTAAACTTCAGCCACATAGACTAGATATCAATAAGAAAAAAACGAAAAAGAAACTAAAAGAGACATTACACTTACTCAAGGTATGAATTTCAGACTCTTAGAATATGTTAAGGTCAAGACCGCTGATGGATTATTCGTAGAACATGATATATCACATTATATTGATAGCAGGACCCGTTCTGAGTAGAAAAAACATGCGACTCAATGCCTAAGGTCTCAACATGCAACTTTCATCGCTATCTGCTACCAGAAAATCTGGATAAGATACTTCCAATTCAATATCCACAATTCAGATATATACCTTCCATCCCCTGTTGAAGTGTAAAGTTCCTACAAACTTCCTTCTCAATTTTTAGCCAAAATGGTCTACAGAAAAGGTATAATTTGGAGCCAAAAAGGTGTATAGAATTGTGATGTTATAAGTTGCATTGACCTGACAATGGACAGCATGAAAACCCCCAAATAAGGTGACATTATTAGGATCCAGCGGTTTACAAGCAGATTAGTTCATTGATATAAGAAAATTCACTAAGCGGCCAAAAGCTAAGCCCATTAACGGTTGAAAGGGATCCAACGGAACTAAAAGATTTTTGAAGACAATGAAAGATGATGTTTTTCTCTACTTTTAGTCACCAGAACACAGAGGGTGCCCTTGGACCTTTCTCATCCCACCGCAAGGCAAACCATGCCAACGCGAGAGTAACTACGACTTGTTGAGATAAAATTTGTAACTGTAAGGACCATAATTATTACATATGGTCATTTCTAACAAGAATTTCCCGTTTGGCCTCTTTCACCATTCTATATCGGAATTCTGAGTAGCCTAACAACATATCCGGTAAGACAGGAGGGGAAAGGATTAAGGTTTACAATACATATAGCCAATGCCAGTGGTTTGGATTACGGAAGCTACAGCACTAAGACTTACAGTTGAAAGAAAAAACAAGGATTTATCTGTACATTGCCAAGTTTCGCACATGATTTACACACTGCGAATAGCCCTCGGACCAAAACAGGGACTATCGAATCATAGCTCATTTCATATCCTTCTATTCAAAAAATATCTAGCTAAGAATTATCATCATTTTGATTTTCTGAGAAACTAAAACCTATCTCATCATGTCCTAACCATATTTTCACATCAATCATCAAGCAAAATATATCAACTGTGTTCATGATAACAAAACAAAGCTAAGAGACTAAAAAGGTTACCGGCGCAAGAATTCGATGCCGAGATGGAGCGGAGGCTCCGTTAGTTCCCATCCGAAGGCGTCGGAGCTGTACGGGGAACTGCAGAGAGGAAGAGGATGATAGATTCGAGGAAGAAGAAGAGGAGGAGGAAGCAGCCAAGCGAGCGGCGCGGTCAGAGCAGAGAGAAGAAGGAATTGACGATGCCGTTACGGAAACCGCCATTTTTTCAGAGAGAGAGAGAGAGAGGCGCTGCGTTTGTTTTGGGTTGGATAAATCGTTCAAGGGGAAACGAAACGAGTGGGGACTAAAAAATAACGGGTGTGGCTACAGGTGGATTTGAGCCGTCCGATGGTCAGAGCGCGTTAATCGGAAGGTTAGAGGTCATTGAGATTTTGGACCTTAATGAAGATTTGGTGACTCTAGCTGCTGCGGCTGCTACCAAAAATAAAACAAGATTCGGGTGCCCGATCCCCCTGGTCTATTCAGTCCTACATCAGTTACTGGTGCTTACGATCAGAGCTCAAAACATCTCTAATCGAGATTGGGATGGAATCCAAGTATCCAACCATTCAAGCTATCCATAATTCACAATCAACTATACCGGCTAGTCACTACATTGGTGGTTCTAGGAGAAAAAGTGATAAACATTTTGCAGATTTGTGATGGATGTCATGTAGAGTATTCTCGAACTCCGAATTTAGGTGATCACATTCGCCACAAATTACCGAATAGCCAACCAACACCGACAGTTGAACCAGGTGGAACATACTCCAAGAAGGGGCAATCAACGGTGTGGAGGTGGCATCTTGACCCTGAGCTCGTCTCAGCTCCCGCTCCCCTGTGAGTGTTCCCTGAGTTTGTCTTAGTTTCCGGTGAGTAAATCTCCCAAGGCCCCCACAACTCTATTCTCACCTACCTCACAACCACCAGCTCCTCCCACATCAATTCCATCTTCATCAATCTCCACCAAACCCTCTTTTGTCTCATCGTCGCTTCATTTACCTTCTCTGCAACAAAACTTCTAACCTGATCTAAATCAAATTCAGATTTACAATCTTTTACTTTTGACCAAACACATCCAGATCCCTCAACACGAAATCAACCACCGGAAAATCCACATCACCAAGCATAATTATTTTATTCCCACTAAAACCCAATCTAACCCAGATCTACTTTTTTTTTTTTTTTTTCCAAATCCATTACCTCTGCTACGTCTATTACCATGATGAACTTCAAAATACTCGTTTGGAATTGTAGAGGTATAGTCGGAAGCACCAGGGGAAGGGCTTTGATGGAGCTAATTCGTCATGAGAAGCCACGGATTCTGTTCTTATCAGAGACCTTGTGCTCTGATAAACAACTGGAGACTCTCAGGGTTAAGGTGGGCTTTGATAACTGCTTGGGGATGGCCCCTAGCGATGAATCACCAGGAGTTGCGTTTCTTTGGATGAACGACGTACCGGTCTAGGTACGTAAGTATTCACCGTCTCATGTGGATGTCACAATCGGTACCCCTAACTCCCAAGAAGAATGGAGATTAACTGGGATTTATGGATATGCGCGGACTGCTGATAGTAGTGCTACATGGGCACTAATGCGTCGTTTGGCAAGTCAATACTCGCTTTTGTGGCTACTCGTTGGAGTCTTTAACGAAATTTTGATGAATTCTGAGAAGTCTGGAGGTGCAGTTCGACGACTGGCTCAGATGCAGGCATTCAGGGAAGCCACGACGGAATGTGCTTTAATTGATATGGGGGCTTTGGGGAGTCTGTTTACCTGGGCAGATCACCAAACCAAAGAAAGATTGGATAGGAGCTTATGGAATGAGGGACTCCGAGATCTGTTTCCGAGATCCTCAACAACACATATGCACCCTAGCACCTCTGATCACAGTCCTTTACTGGTCGAAATATGCACCACACCCACTCCTCACAGATGTCGGCGGCGATTGTTTCGATTTGACCAAGTCTGGGCTGCTCACCCAGAGTGTGAAACTGTGGTGACTAGGAGCTGGGAGAGTGAGGCTTTTGGGGGTCCCATCAATCAAACAATAAAGAAGATTAAGCACACTGCTAGTGCAGCTTTAACGGCATGGCAGAAACCAACATTCATGTTAGGCAAGCTGAAATGTGTGCGGTTCGCAATAAGCTGAATGAGCTCTTGGCAGCCCCGTTTGATCCAGCTTAGAATGAAGAGAAAAAAGCCTTGAATACCAAGCTCCAAGAACTGTTGTCAGCCGAGGAAACAATATGGATTCAGAGATCAAAGTCCTTGTGGTTGAAAGTCGGGGATAGAAACACAGCTTTCTTCCATCGCCGAGCTTCCAATAGAAAGCAGAGGAACACTATCAAGGGTTTGAATAACTCGAATGGAGTGTGGGTTACGAAGCCAAACGAGATTGAGGAGATTGTTACCTCCTACTATAATTCGTTGTTTGATACAGAGGGGGTGAATGAGAATGCACTGAATAGTATTCTCAATACAGTGCAATCCAAGGTGACTCCCGCCATGAATCATGACCTATTGACTTCGTACCAGGACTCTGAAATTAAAACGGCATTGTTCCAAATGCACCCATCAAAGGCTCCTGGACCTGACGGGATGTCTCCTTTCTTTTTTCAAAAGTATTGGCACATTGTCGGTAGGGATGTGTGTATTGCAGTTAAGTCATTCTTGTCTTCTGGGGTGCTATTTGGGGATCTCAATTTCACACTTGTGACTTTGATTCCAAAGGTTAAAACCCCAAAAGATATGACTCAACTACGACGTAGTGCTTTGTGTAATGTGCTATATAGAATTTGTTCAAAGGTTTTGGCTAACAGGTTGAAGAGGATTTTGGACAACAAGGTGATTTCTCCTCTCCAAAGTGCGTTCCTGAGAGGCTAATTTCAGATAACACCCTAGTGGCAACTGAGGTGGCTCATTTTCTACACACGAATAGAACTGGAAAGGATGACCATTTTTCTCTCAAATTCGATATTAGCAAGGCATATGATCGGCTGGAATGGGAGTTTGTGCGTTGTATTCTTCTCAAATTGGGTTTTGCTACAGAATGGGTGGAATTGATCATGGCAACTTTGACCACTGTGAGCCATTCCTTTTTGGTAAATGGTGAGGTGTGTGGCCTTGTTAGACCAAAGCGAGGTATTCGACAAAGAGATCCTTTATCTCCGTACTTGTTCATCTTATGTGCAGAGGGACTCTCATCCCTTATCCAGCATCTTGCCACCAGCCAAGGGATTCAAGGTATGCAGCTTTCTTCTGAGGCTCCGCTATTACACCATCTTTTGTTTGCCGATGACAGTTTGTTATTTGGCACGGCCACTTAAGAGGAATGTCAACAGTACCAGAATATTCTCTATACTTATGAAATTGCTTCGGGACAAAGAGTGAATCTGGAAAAGAGCAGTGTGGCTTTTAGTAGGCATATGGGGTTGGATTGGCAACTTCATCTGGCTAGTATCCTGGGGGTGCAGCGTGTTGATAAGCATGACCGATATTTGGGATTGCCTACACACGTAGGTAGGAAAAAAAACTGAAGCTTTTAGCTATCTAAAAGAAAGACTTACCAAAAAATTAGTAAGCTGGCATGCCAAACTTCTCAGTGGTGCAGGTAAAGAGGTTTTAATTAAGGCTGTTGCACAAACGGTTCCTACTTATGTTATGAATTGTTACTTGCTGCCTGTTGGTTTGTGTGATGATATGCATAAGTTATGTGCCTGCTTCTGGTGGGGAGATACCGATGAGAAAAATAAGATTCATTGGAGGTCCTGGGAAAGATTATGTGTTTCGAAAAGTAAAGGTGGATTGGGTTTCAAGAATCTGCATTGGTTCAATCTAGCGTTAAGCAAGGTTGGCGTTTACTACATAACCCTCACTCTTTGATTGCCAAGCTGTACAAAGCCCAATATTTTCCAAATGGAGATTTTTTCTTCGTAGAATTGGGGACCTATCCTTCATTTTCATGGCGTAGCATTCTTTCAGGTAGAGAGGTATTGTCACAAGGATTGCGATGGAAAATCGGCTCCGGATCTCATGTTAATATATGGCAGCATAAATGGATTCCTGATTCATTTCCAAGATGTCCTTCATCTCCTCCGGCACAGGGAGCTCCTCAATTCGTTTCAGAATTAATAAATCCAATAACTCGCAATTGGGACATTTTACAAACTCAGCATGTTCTTTTCACTTGCTGACATCGAGTTAATTTTGACCATTCCCTTAAGTAACAAAATGGTGCAAGATCGACCTATATGGCATTTCCACAAGAAAGGTACATTTACAACAAACAATGCGTACTTTGTGGCTAGAGACATCCACCTAGAGGTTGTATTAGCACCTCCTCCTCCCATTGATCCATTTGGTAAGCTTTGGAAAGAAATTTGGAGTGCTAAAGTACCTGGTAAAGTCGGCATACATATATGGAGAAGTTGTGTAGGGATTTTACCAACTAGAGAAGGTCTGCAACAAAAAGGTTACGAATGGGAGATGGGTTGTTTAATGTGCCGGCATCATATTGAGAATGTTATGCATATGTTCTTTCAATGCCAATATGCCCAGGAAACTTGGAATGCCGCTGCTATTACAATTGATGTGTCAAATCATGATTCTTTCAAGGATTGTTTAATGCATATGGCTAGCGCTATGACTAAGCATACCTTTGCTAGAGCTCTGGTCATCTTATGGTCTATATGGAAGAATCGAAATAGTTAATTGTGGGAAGGCAAGAAACAGAGGCCTAGTGACGCAGCTATGCTTAGCCTAGGATGGCTCCAAGAGTTCACAACAGCTAATGTGACACCGACTGGATCGATAGATCGTCGGCAACAAAATTGGTCAGTTCCGGCGTCCAGATGGTTAAAATGCAACTGTGATGGTTCTTTTTTGGCTAATACTCATCATGGAGGCAGTGGTGTTATTTTGCGAAATGAGCATGGGATATTTCAAGCTAGTGTTAGCAGGGCTTATGTGCAATTGACTTCTCCTTTTTCACGCTGAGTTAAACGCTCTATTGGATGGAATGAGGCTGGTTGAAAGCTTACACCATGATAGAGTAATATTTGAAACTGATTTTTTGATGCTCATGCAGGCCTTACAACAACAAGATGTTGACCTCTCAATTTTGGGTGATATTATTGTAGATATGAAGGAGATAATGAGTAGGCATGTTGATTTCAGAGTTGCTCATATATACCGTGAGGCTAGCCGAGTAGCCCATGTACTTGCGAACCATGCTTTGCATTCGAGTGAGAGTCAAAGTTGGTTTACTGTTACTCCCCATTTTATAAGGGATGTCATTCTGAGTGATTGTAATCACTAGTTGTTTTAATGGAAAACACATTTAAAAAAAAACGGTATGGAGGTGGCCATCACCACAGATCCGACATCCTTCTCCTCCAATGACCACATGAGTAGAAGAGGCAACTCCAGCAGCCTTGGGTTCTTCGGACTTGAAGTTTGTTCATTGAAGTTTCATTGTCAGATGCCGTGCAATAACAAATAAAATGGATGATGCTGCTAAATATACCCATCAGTAACTTGATTCGTCACATTTCTCTTCAAATATAAAAAGTAATCTTTACTAAGGCCATTTCTCTTTACTAATCATTTCTAACAGAAACAATACTACCTCGACCGTACTAATAGAAAAACTTTGAACCAATTTGTACAAACAAGAGAACTGAATGATAGCAATAACATGTTAAGGAAGTGATAATTGTTGAACAATAATTAATTAACCGTCTTAGCATCTTCTAGAGAGAGAGGGAGAGACGGAAGCATGAAGGCTCTTGTTCTCTCATCATGGCGGCTGCTAACCTAGGTTGTTCCCATCTGAAATCTTTGGGATGTGCCGCTCCCGCTTACGGCTCTCGACTGACTAGTCCTTCAGGCTCGCGAATCTTTACAGCAACCTTCGGGTGGTCGCAATCTCCTCCTTTCAGTTTGGCACCGGTTCACTGAAGCTTCCTTTATCGAAGTTTTTGGGGGTCAACGGATCTTCTCACCGGCGGATCCCATTCGGATCTTCTCACCGACGGATCATATTAGGATCATGGATCTTGGGTCTGCCAAGGTGAATGGATTTGATATAGATTCTCTTTTTATGGTGATCCGTAGTTTGGCTGCGAGATGTCGGCAGAGGAAGCTTTTGGGTCCTCCATGGTGGTGCTCTAGGATCTAGTTGAATGGTTTGGTGTCGATGTTCTCCGATGGAATGAGTTTTGGGTATGTTCCGGCCAATACTGGGTGGAGTGATTTGAAGGGACACCGACGGGGTTCCGAATGGCTGCAATGACATGCTAAGCGGCGGTGTCGTGGTGGTAGGATGTGTCGGAGTGTCGTGAAGGTTGGTAGGGTTCATCTCTGCAGGTTTTGGGCCTGGATATGGGGTCCATATTTAGGTCTAGATCTAGGCTGGTTTTGGACAATTGTAGTGGGCCTTGGTATACTTAATGATTGGGCTCGGATATGGGATCCTGGAGACTTGGACTTCGGATGAACTTTTTATTATCTCGTTTTGAGCGAGAGAGATTGCAAAGGGAAGAGAGACCTCGGTGCCCCATCATGGGGAAAATTTTATTAGTTGGGGCTCTTATTCCTTATGTTTTGGGCTTCATCCAAGAAGATGAGTGTACTAAGAGATTACAGGAGATTCTAGTTCAGTTTACTCTTTTTGGAGTGGATTTGTAGTAGTTTCTACGAAACGGTTCTTTCTGTCGCCTCTATTGGGAGGATCATTTTTATACTACTTGCTGAGTTAATAGAGTATGACCTCTTTCATTTAAAAAAAAAAAGTTAAGAAAGTGATAAGTTTTTGGTGATTGTTAAGGAAGTGAAGTTTTTATTACCCTCAATAATTTTATTATTGTTAGTCAATAACATGTCTACTGGAGTCACTAATTTATTATTGGGAATCAATAACTTATTTACTAGGGTCAGTAATTTAATAATCGGGTCAATAACTTGTAAACTAGGGTTAGAAATATATTATTAGGGGTCAATACATGTTTACTGGGTCAGTAATTCCAGCCACTGGATTCCGGTGACAGGAGCCGGTTATGTTCTAACTAAATCTTCTCTCTCTAAGCATGTTTAAGGGGTGAGGATAAAATAATATTAAAATAATATAGCTTCTTAAGAGTTTGGATAAGTTTACATTAAATGGACACAAATTCTCTTATTTAAAGTTTAAATGGTCAATATTTTTTTTTTTTTTTAAAAATGTTGGGATAGGAAGTGAGATGCTAAATTTTGGAGTAAATGGACATTACAATTAGCTTTCTACCCGTGCAAATTTGCACGTTGTCACAAATTCACTCAAAATTCATGAGCGGTTAATTCACATTCTATCCACTACACCCACGTTTTTCTCTTCCAAATTATCTCTTAAGTTTATTTATTTTGCAATTTACTATAGTAGCCATTTTTTTTAAATCTGAATCAACTTAATAAGGGTAATTTTGGCAAAACATAATTTGGTAATTTAGAGATTGCTCGTTTTATATAGTAAAGATAATTTACCCGTGCATATTTGCACGGAAATATAATCACGATCAACTAAAGATAAGCATGAGCGGTTAATTAATTAAGTTTACCATATTATACAGTTATTCAATCCTCATAATCGGTAGTTTTTATGATTATTTATTTATATAATTTGTTTTAATTTTTATTTTGCCTTTACTATAACAACCCTTGGTTTTTATTTGTGTTAATTGATTTATTAAGGGTAATTATGGAAGTTCACAGTTTGGTGAAGCTTTTGAGGGCTTAGCTTTATAGTAGTAGAGATCTATCATTAAAGCCAAGAACATAGTCTTTTGGTTTCTCAAAAAAAATGTCTTATGAGAATAAGACAATTAGGGCTAATCTATCAGTTGGAAAAGATATTTGTTCAAGTTGTACTAACCCCCGTAAATGACAGTTTATGAAAGAAAATTTGTGTGTTGAAGTAAGGCGAGTATGTTAGAGCAACTCCAATGAAGTGATTATTTTACCTTTGTTAAATTCAAATTTGACTTCTGACATGACAATGTTATTTTTGACAAACTTCCCCTCCAATGAAAATGTCAAATAAATTCATTTGTTATTTATTTTATTTTATTAAAGTAGTACTTTTAACTTATCTTTCTTCTCTCCTTCTAGAACACTCTTATTCTACTTCATCAGTTCGTCTTTTCTCTACTTCTTAGACAAAACCACTAGACCTCTTCTTTCCTCGACGAAGTCTTTCTCTACTACCGAAACTAATCATTAAGCATGCCAAACAAACACTTTATTTCCCCCAGTCGTCCTCCATAATTGAATTCTCTATTTTCTCATCTTTCTTTCCATGAACTCTTCTTCTCCGATTTCTTCTCCTTTCAAAAAAGTCATCCCTTCGTCTATCTTCCTCTCTTCTATTTCCTCCATCTCTGCCCAGATCTTCTTCTTATCTTCTGCAAAAATCTTCATGCCCATATTCTAATATCAGGCAACTCACGAAAATTGGAAGTCAAGAACAACATATCAAGCAGATCGGAGGGATGTGTAAGAAGAAAAAGAGAAGACTTCGGAAGAGAAGAGAGTTGATTAAACAATCAAAAAAAACAATTTGACAACTTCTTAAGTACCGTCAAGTTTGATAATGTGAAGAGAGTTGTCAAATTCACGTTGGATCTGACACAACCGTTGGAATGAATTTTTCAGCCATTTCTTTCCATTCAGCCTCCAATGAATGAAAAAAAAAAAATCTATTTTAAAAGAGCCGGATCCCATTTTTTTGTCGGTAGAAAAAAAAAAACAATTTAGCATGATAAAGTGACTTGAACAAGGAGAAAGTTACTCGGCCAGAAATAGAAATGTGGCCAACGAAAAAGTAGTTACCCATTGACCAAAAAAAGAAAAGAAAAAGTAGTTACCCGTAGAGAAATAGAAATGGGAGTAGGCAGCTAATGTTCAAGTTCCTAGATCCCAGGCTTCACCTCCTCCCCGTCTCCCTCAAATCAAATCAGACGGCCTCCTCCACCATGTGGCGCCCGAGATCCGGCGGGCTAGGCATGGCTGCCATTTGCTACGTGGCAGTCGACTACCTCCGCCACCTGTCCCCCACGTGGCACCGTCGTCTCATGCGTGTCCTCTGGTCCCTCCTCGCTCTCGTCGCCGTCAGCCGCGTCCCGTTTTACAAGCACTGGAGCTCCGAGTTCCGCTCCCTCAAAGCCTTCGTCGCCTCCATGGTTTTCATGCTCCTCACTCTTCTCCTTGAAGCCGGCTGCGTCCGATTCGTCACCGTCGTGCTCGGCCTCGATTGGCACACGTATGTTGTTATTGCTTTGATCTGTCTATCTCAGTTTGGATTTGCATTTCTTTATTTAGGTTTTGATTTTGCTTCGTTTTTGGTATGTTTTGAACTTACCGGGTTTGATCCATATCGTGTAAGAGTTAGAATTCACTTTCCAGATTTGATAGAACAGTTTTGGAAGGTCGTTAGATCAGGGATGCCACAGATCTAGAATTAGAACTCTATAATTAGGGTTTTACTGTTTTACCCCCTGGCCTATATGATTTGTAGAGTTATATACGTTCTTCGAGATAAATGCTAAATACATCATGAAAGAAGAGAAATTGAAAATGGAAAACAAAATTAAGAAAGACGGTGTTGTAAATTACGTAGCCAAATTGATGACAAAAGTGACATTGTCCAGTTTGGTTGTACTTTGTCAAGATGGTGTTGAAAGGCACAGCACCCTTTGGCATGCCGCCGTCTGCATTGTATTATAATCTGAGACTGACATGGAGTGTGTTAGACTATTTGATGTTTTGGGTACAATCTGATTTGTTGTAGTTCATAGCTAACAGGATATCGATAACACTTTTGTTTCTTCATGCTATATAAAACTAAACAAATTTAGCTAATTATTTAACTGTAGAAAAAAAAGATTGACTGGTTAATGTTTGACACTTGACAGTGATACACATCCTCTTCCTGACACCGGCCAGTGGTTTCTTTTGGCACAGAATGAGAAACTACCTCATGCACTAGTTGAAATATTGAGAGCCCGAATTATCGGACTGCACCACTTTCTCATGTTGTTTATGATCTTGGCTTTCTCCGTTCTGTTTGACTCTGTGAAAGCTCCTGGCCTTGGACTAGGTGCACGATATATGTTCACCATGGCCATTGGCCGTATTCTTCGTTCCATAACTTTTGTTTCAACAATTGTACCATCACCCAGGCCGTGGTGTGCTAATGTTCGGTTTGGAGGTTATTCATATCCTCATCATTGGGCTCAGAAATATTATGTCCCTTATGCTTCAGATTCTAATGCTATTCGCCAGGTGTTACAACAGGATATAGCCTTTGGTAAGTGCTGCATAATAGGTTCATCTTCCTCCTGTTTCCATCCCTAGATTTTATTTTCTTGATGGCAATGTTACAACCAAAAGAACACTTTAAACCTGACTCTGAACTGTCTTTGTTGCTATGAGATTAGCACTGAATTTCTCCTTTATCTACCCGAAATTGATATGTAAAAGTCATGTTATCCTATGTCACACTAGATTCATGAGATCATTTTCTTTTTGAGTTTGACATCCTATAATTTCGCTTCCATTTAGAATTACTTAAAGCCATTTTTGGGAATTGATAGTCAATGTTTCTACCCTTGGAGTTCTTAACTAGTCTTTCAAAGTTGGACCTATTTCGTCAACTTGTATAGATGCTGATGCGTTTTTCATGGTTTAGAAATTACTGTGGTGTACTGGATATTCATAGCATGATTATACCATATAGAGAGGTTCTACATACAACATTTCAATCTCTATCTTCCTCCTTTTTTTTTTGTGTGCAAAATCTATTGCATGGCTGAATCTTAACACGTGTATCACCTACCTTATTTATTGCTAGGAAAACCCCCCGAAAAGATCAAGTTTCTAAAGTACTTTCCTATACATTGTTCTCAACTAGTGCTGCTCATTTTTTTTAAGCGCAATTATCCTATTAGATCGCTTAGAATAAGGTGGTACACTGGTAGGCTTTACAACTTTCATATGTTTTTCCACCAGCTGATACTGGAGAATTACTTGGTGGCTACCGTCCGGACTGGGGCCCCATGAGCTTCTTGATTGATTTCTTGCGACCCACCCCATCATCAGGATCGTGGTATAATTTGCTGAGGACTGCTGGAGGCGGCTGCAATGACCTCGTGTACAGTGGGCATGTTCTAGTTGCTGTATTGACAGCTATGGCTTGGACGGTACATAGCATACTCATTATATGTGTTTTAAAATTGCGGTGCCCCATTATATAAGAAGTGACCTTTCTCACCTGATGTCTGAAGGGTATCCTACATGTTCTGATGTTCCAGTATCTGATCCAATATTGCAGGAAGCATATGGTGGTTTTAGCTCGGGCTTCGTATGGTTACTTGTCTTGCATTCTGCACAGAGAGAAATACGGGAACGACACCATTATACTGTAGACGTTGTTGTAGCTACTTATGCAGGAATCCTCATATGGAAGATGACAAGTTTTCTCTGGTCAGCCAAGGACACATCCACGAGTAGGAGGGTTAATGTACTAGAGAAAATTCATAGTCGACTGACCCAAGCCGCTAAGGACGACAATATAGATGAAGTGAGAGAACTCCTTAGAGAGGTTGAGTTGGTCAGTCTTGAGGACCAGAAAGCACCAAGCAAGAATATGCATTTACTTGGAAGTGGTATTGTAATTTCTGCAATCATCATTGTTCTTCTAGCGTTAGTATTGACTAGTGATGGATAACATTCCCGCATGATAGCCTTCAACAGTTTACAAAGTCAAATCATTTTGGTTCCATGGATTGTACGTTGTAACATTGTATATGCACCGCGTTCCACCGTAGCAGGTTGAGGTTTTCTCATAATCTGTAGAAAGATGCAGAAACTTAAGTTCTAAGTTTTTCTGGTAAGTTGATATAAGCTACTGAATGAATACAAAAGTGAGCAGATGGGTTCGGATCTCCCTTGCGATTTTCTCTCTTCTTATTTCTTACTAGTGAGAGAAGCGACCATCTTTGAATAGCTGATGGTCACATTCATCTTTGTTTAATAGTCAAAAGTACATCACTTCCCCTCTTCTTATTGAATCCATTTGGTGGATGCTTACTCTGCTATCAGCTTTGCTACTTTTGTTGCTAAAATCCTCATATTTTGCCCAATTCGTCATCTGATTTATTAGAAAATCTGCAAATAAGAGAGGAAGATCAATAGTAGTTTTATAGTGACCAAGACTAGGCTACTAGCCTCATCCTATAACCCACAACGATTTTGCGCGTTGGGTTTCTGAACTTTTTCATTTTCCCACCAAAGAGATGACTATGATCGGTCATCGGAAAGGTCTTTCAGAGTCTCAAGAAGTAAAGGCCTCTTCAGTTTCCTTTGTCCCTGAAACTGAAACCTCCCAAGAAGACAAAGGTTTCCCATTGTTCTGGTGGAGCTCCATTCTCACCGAGTCCAGGTATATGCACTCTTTTTATCACTGATGATCACACAATGAGTTTCTGTGCAGTTCTCATTTTAATCTGCCTGTTATATCCTTTGTTTAGGGTTATTTTCTCACATGGAAACCATGGAAAGCTGCTTTATCTCACATAACACTACAAAAAATTAGAACCCAAAAGTTCTACATTGGTAGAAAAGAGGCCAACCCTTTAACTCAAGATCTTCACCACGCTGTGACCAGTCTCTCTGCTGAACTGGACGGCAGGGATACCATTTTGTCATGCAACTCATACAGGTCTGTGCCTACCCTTATTCCTTTTTTTGTTTTGATTCTGATTAACTGTGGTTCGGAAACTTGTCGAGTGTTTAGCAACAAAATATGAGGCAAAGCTGATAGCAAGAACAATCTTTTTGTAGGAACTTAAGGCAAAGCTTCTGATTTTGTAGCTTCTTTTATGATCAATATCTTTCTATATATCTGAAGCTACATTTGTTCAGGTTAATATGTCTTTCTGTAATTTTCGACTACATTTTGAGTTGTATATTCAAACTTAATCATTCAGCTATAAAGTTCGATAAAGTTCTTCTCCCGAGAAAAAAGAAAAAACACTAGGTTATGAAAATGATAAGTAACTCATCGCTACCAATGAACTACTACAGTTTTGAGTTTTGAAGGTTTAAACACTACTAAAGTTCAAGCAAATGGAACTGTTACCCTTGTTCCTGCATCAGGGAGCAAATAGATGAAGTTGTTTAGATCTCAAAATCCGTTTGTGGCACAAAATTTTGTTGTTATTGGGAAACTTTATGCTGAAAGTAGCCTGTTTCTAGGAGTGTGAGAGAGAAAGAGCTTCTTTGTTTTGGTTGCAAGTATTGTAAAGCTGTGGATTTACTAGAGTTGTGTCCTCCAGATGTGGTATTACAGATAGCACCTTCTGAGCTGTCAAGTGAACAGGCTTTTTTGATGCTTGATTGGATCGGATTACTACGAACTAAGGGTTCATAGATTATACATACCTACAAGGTTTTTTGAATCCATAAGAAATGAAAAATGGTTGAAAACAAACTTGGGGTATATTTCTCCAAGGCAGGCCATACTTCCAGATGAAACAGGGAAATCTATTTGTGACAAGTTGAAGCATGTTCTGCTAGATATCTTCATCTTAGATCAGGAGTTTTACGAGAACTGAATCAGTTCTTATCAAGGGGCTTGCAATTAGTAATCGCTTTGAGTCTTTTGCTTCTCGTGGAATGAACAGACCAGACTGCACAGTTTGTCTGTTGTCTTTCAGTAGTTTCTCTATTCTGTATGGTTGATGAGAATTGGCTTGCTGTTATGAAGAAGACGAAGTGGCTAATGAATCTTCAGGGTTATAATGCTCCCAAGGGATCTATTCTCTTGCAATCTGTGATAGCGGCAGAAAGCTGTTTGAAAATTACAAATCTTCTTATTGTTGATGAAGCATTCTATGGAGATGAACTAGGATCTTTCTTATCAGAATTGCGGTGGAAGTGCAAAAGTTAATTGCAGCCAATGTGACTTCGACTGCAAATCTGTCCTCTTTGACAAATGATTGTGGTTGTTGATTCTTAAATGCATCAAATGTTTGGGGGTCTGGAGCTTCTGATTTGATCAAGAGGATTACATGTAAACCTTGGATAAAGACAGCTTTTGGTTTAAGATGTCCTTCTGAAACTATTCTTCCTGATTCTCAATGGGGTCCTTTGCCGCGTGTTCTTCAGGTGCCTGCAATAGATGAAACGTATTACGGGAATGAAATTAGGCATTTCAACTGAAAGCAGTGGGAGTGGTGGTTGATAAAGCTACAGCAACTGAGATTGTTGCTGCTGAGTTCAGTTCTCTATTATCTTCTTCTAATTGGCTTCCTGCGAATGTAGTGTTACTGTTAGGTTGCATCAGAGAATTGAGTCAAACTATGTCTTTACATCACCCTCAACTAAAGTAGTTGTTTGTGAGAAGTGGTTGAAATCACGCCATGGCTACAAGACTCCTTGTGAATCTATCACCTTCAGCTCTCAGTGGGGATCAATCTTGTTGTTTATTGATCTTCCACTCATAGGTGATGTATATTATGGTATTGGCATATGTAAATACACATATGAATTGGAGAAATTGGGTGTCATCACAGATATTGAAGGAGCTGTGATTGTAGCAAAAGGTCTTTCCAGTCCTATTGAGGATGAATTAGTTTCTGCAGATGGTATTTGATCATTGCTAGAATGACTCAAGTGTCTGATGACAAGGTCTCCTGATGACTCTTCAGTCTTCACTGGGTGACACTCTGAAGGACGTTGCAAAAAGCAGGTGTTTGAAGGCCCAGAATGGTTATTACAAATTGCCAGAAGACTGTGTTCTCTTTGATCCTGCCTGGAAGGGTATTCTGAAGCCGTTAGATGCACCAACCAGTGATGAATTTTTGTACAGGACATTTCTGTATACTAGAATCAGTTAAGGTAGATTCTTTGGATCTTTGTTCTTTTCTTCCTGGGATTCTTTTTTCACTGACTGCAACAAGTTTAATAACAAGGATTTATAGATTCCTCAATAAGTTCCAGTGGAGTCCAGAAGATGTAGATAATCTTAAGTCTCAGGTGTGGATACCTAGTCCAAAGGGTACTGGCCGGCAAGTGCATTAATTCTCAGGATTGTGTATCCATGATAAGAAGCATGTGTTTGGATCCTGCTTGTCTTCTCTTGACACATTTTACAAGAAAGACTTATCCCCTTTTCTCTTTGGCCTTTGAAGTTGCTGTGAACCGTACAACCAATGATTACTCGGAGCTATGGAGCAGCTGAGCGAGGAGGGTTAAATATCAAGTTCTTTTCTAGAGTGCAGCTCATTCTGGGACCATGTAGTAGACAACTGGAATCAAGAATTAGAAGTTACTCTAAACCAGCAACTGATCAAATTACCAGCTGCAATGTCCATGTCTAAGGAAATCTATCTGATAAACAGAGAGGAAGTATCCGTGCTGTTGACATGCAGCTGAAAATAATTTTCACTAGCTTTGATAAGTTTCCTTTGTCTGTGTGGCTTCCCAGGGTGACAGCTTGCCAATTCCTCCGATAAGACTTCAAGAGATTTATGAGTTGTTGGAGTTAGAAAGCTTTCCGAATCAGTTGAGTGCAATGTGACTCATATTGTATCCTTGAAGGGTTGGGAAAAACTGAAAAAGTTGATCCCAGAGCTAAATTAATTCAGAAGGGGCTAATCTGGATTGTTCTGGGTTTTCTTGCTTGTCCTCAGATAAATATGTACATGAATCGGAGACCCAAGGCTGCAAAATCATTACTTAAACTGTCAGTTTATAAGAGTGACAAAAAAAATTCATGTCTGCTATAGTCGACTCATGCCGTCTGCAAGAACAACAATTGAAGTAGAAAAGATTAAGCTGGTGGTTTGGGATAAGAATCTGCAGCGGTTGCTTGTTGATAAATCAGGCTATGAAGATGGAATAGCTGATCTAGATTTTGTTACTTCTTTTCCGGACGAACTAGTGCAAGGGCTGTTGGCACAGGGAACAGCTACTGCAGCAGCAGATAATTCTTTGAGCAAGCAGCAGATTCTTTGAGCAAGATTATCCATATGGGATTCATGTTCTGTTTTAATGCGAGTAAAGTGGAGTTTCTGAGAGAACATTTAGAGTTACTGGAGGAGGATATGAATTTCCTTGATGCTGCATTCCTGAAGTCAGAAGAGCCTGCTACTAGGAGACGAAAGCTTTTATATAAGAATATAGACCAATTATGCATCTCCACACCAATCGCCTCATGCAAGAAGCAGTGTTGGTGATAAGGAGTTGCAGTTTGATGCATCTCCTTTTTTTTGTTGAAGGTTTGAATTGTCATGTGACGGCTCAGCAGTTCGAGGTTGATGCATCTTGGTACGTATAATCTGTTACTTTGTCTGATTGATGTGTTACATGTAAACTGATTTTTTATTGTTCAGTGAATTATATATAGGACTCCAATTTGGTACTGTAGAGAGTTTGTATGATTTTGGAAGAGTTATCACCGACTTCCTTACATTGAATGTCTTTAAATTAGTGGATATTCCTCATGAAGTATGTTTCGTATTAAAATTTATTTGGTAATAGAACTTGAAAAATTACTATCAGACAACTCACAGTTGATCGGTTCTCTTTAAGGACACACGTACTTGGATCTGTTATCTATATTTCAATCCAAGGTGACAAATTTGTTGTTCAATTTTTCTAGTGGTGTCAGTCAAATCTTTATATCAAAACAAATGGAGGTTTTTTTAACAATTCCTGGGAAGCTACTGATATTTTTGTTATATATGAAAGGGTAGCCTCTTCCTATTTGAACACAGCATATATCTGAGTAATAACTAATTTCTTGATAATTAGATTGTTTTAGAGGAAAGAAACTAAAATACTCCTATGAATAGGTATTGTCTTACTAATCTTGTGATATGATGACGTTCATGTATTACTGAATATCAGAAGAAGGAAGTACTATTTTATTTTTATTTTTTATTTTTTTTGGTTTCTGTTTTGGATTTTTTTCAGTTTCAGCATATGCACGTTGTTTGGCCTTATATTGTATATATAGTCATTGGTTGCAATGTGAAAAGGCAGAAATGGCTTCTTAATTTGCGTGGAATTGATTGATTCAAAGCTTAGGAGATATAGTTGGAGTTGTATGTTGGTCTGCAAATTCATGGCTTAACAAGATGTCAGGTCAGCTTGTTAAGTTTGAGAATGAGAACTCTAAGCTCTACCCATTTTCTTCCTGATTTCACTGATGAAGTTGAGATTCTGGCTCTACCTAATATGGGAAAATATCTGGGTTTGCTTTTCACTCTTAACTCCAAGCTAGGCATGTCTCTTCGAGGAATAAAACATTTATCCATGGCAGGATGATTTCAATACTTTGATTTGTAGCCACTGTATCAATTCATATATGTTCAATGCAAACTGTGAAGATGCCGATCAGTGTTACTGATTGCACGTATGTGATTTTCCTGATGTCACTCTCTGGTACTGTGACCTTTTTTTTTTTTTTTTTTTTTTTTTTTTTTTTTAAAAATTTGGTCCCATGCATGGTTGCTTTTGGATAAGAATGAATAATTCATTATTCACGGGACAAGCCCAATTACAACATCCGTAAACGCGAGACCGGAAAACTACTAACAACAAATAGCATGAGTCTCTAACTCGATCAAACTAGAAAGAGTGAGAGGAAACCGATAACTCGTTAATTTATGGACCGAATGTCCTACAAGCAAATAAGAAAATGCATAGTTGCTTAGAAGAGCTTATTTTCATTAACTTTTTTGAAATTTCTGTGGGGTAGATGTTATATCTCCTAAACCTGAGAAGTTGGGTCTTGGGGGGTTTTGGTCTGTGAGAAGAGCTAGAGATAAAATTGGCGCTCTACTGCTAAATCTGGATGGAGGATTGCTCAAAATGATTGTGGTCTATAATTTCAAGTAGAGAGGTCAAGAAGCTGGAAAGGCATTCGTTCCGTTTTACATGCTTTTAATCTTTTGAAAATCTTCCTCTCGGTTGTATTAGAGGTTTCAACGGCTCTTTTCTGGGCTAATATTTTCTCTTCGCGATCATGAATGCTTAAAATTAAGTTGAATTCCTCCTATCTTTGCACCTTTTGTTTACATACATTTTATTTTATTTTTTGAGTAGGTAAAATTTAGCAATAGTACTCGTCTGTATGACTTTTTGGCAATCTAACTAATCCAACCTCTTAATCTTGCGCCACTGCAGGGAACTATAAGAGATGATGGCTATGAGTGATTGTACAGGCCGGTATGCGCATCAATTGAGCTTCGTTGAGCTCTGCAATGATTTCCTATACAAGTGGATATAGTACATGTGAGCTTTCTTGTTGAATTTCTATACAAGTCTACATAGCACAGAAGATGGCATTGCAAGTATAGTAGTATGCACAGACGGCGTTTCCTTTAATTTTGCTCTTTTATTTGAGCTGGTGAGTAGTTTCCTTGGAATTCATAGCTTTCAATCTTATGAACAGCTGGCTTCACTAGTTTCTCCAAGTCTTCCAAGTCTTCCTTCAGTGCATCCACCTATAATAAATAAGAAAGGACAAGATGAAATTGCCTAGCTTGCCAGAGAGACGAGTTAAATCAACTGCATACATATGTCTGCATATATATGATTTTGAAAAGTTTAGACCTTGTCAATAAATTGTTGTGTAAGTTGAGCATCCTGAGCAGCCAGTTCGGATACGCGTTCAATCAGCAAAGCAATTTCCTTTAGTTTTGTATGAGTTGGAAGTTTATCCGCTACATCGGCTGACACCTTCTCAGCCACAGTTGCCACTCTTTCTACAACTTTTGCTACATTGTCAACCTCTTCCATCACCACCTCTGCCTCCCCTACATGCATTCAATCAGTTTCCCATTTGAGATTGATCGTTCCATTAGTCATTTCTATTCAGTCAAGTGATATCAGTGAATCGATTAAAACAAAGGATCGACATATCTACATACGTTCAATCATTTGCAGATTTCTCCAGTACTTGTGCGTCCAAAACGGGATCAAAATTGACAAAAGCGAGCCCAAAATCCATCTTACCCTGCAATTGATGAAAGCAAGTGACTGACACTTCATGCACACACTAGTAAATAATTTATCAGGAAATTTGAAGAATTGGCATGGCTCAATGAAAACACAATGTATATATGTCAACGGAAATATATATACAAAATTTAATTTGTTTGATACCAAGTAGAGATGGTCTGCCTAGAAGTTGTAGCAGGCAGTGGTTGCTCAAGTTTTGTACATGGTTTGTTGCTGGTGCTGCTAAATAACCGCAAGCCTGATGTATTATTGGTCGAATAAGCACGATGCCCAATCGAATTCGATACTACTGTCATAGACAACTGAGTAGCACAAGATGATATATTGCGAAGAAGACTTACTGCAAGAATATTCCGCACTTTGTAAACACCCCAAAAGTATTCTCTCTTTGCCATTTATGTTTAGTGATTGATGTGCTTGAGTTTTCCATGTAGGAAATAGATGACTTCAATATATAACGTATACAGGCTAAGGAGAAGGAAGATGGCTAAGAATTAAGGTAGGTAGGTGTTGCGCCTGATGTCAATTCATTTTGTTATTGCTTTGACGAGTGGGAATAATGCACCTGTATCATCTGTGCTTGCTGAAGCCACAATATATATGCAAGTACGTGATGGAAAACAATAATATCCACACACTCACGCCAAAGCCATTTAGTTGCTTCAAGCCTGGGTACGTAGCTTGTTAACATGACATCATGGATATATATTTGACCTTGAACTGTTGCTTGAAAGTTCATATTTTATAATTAAGGCTCTGGCAGGACCTCGGGTGAGCCGGGAGAGCAACAGTTGACCAGTTTCTTTTTTTTTTTTGGGGATCAAGAATGACCAGTTTATAAATTAAAATACGTAAATTTATTTTATATATTAAAATACCGTAAATTTATTTTATATATATAGATGTAAAACTTTTCGACGCTTTCATATTGGGCTCACTTTAATTATGCTAGCTGTTAAATGATCTTACAATTCTGTTTATTGTTGTCTCGTTGATGATGGATACTTGAATACACCTCATCTGAGACATGCATGTATTGCCTGAAATGCTTGTAGCTAGTTTCATGTTTTATATATGTTACTTGACCACTTGAGGTTGAGGATTAACGTGTGTATGATGGCAGTTTCACACGTTACTTGGCATACAAGGCCGCCGGTGCTCCCTCCTGAAGCTTTTTTATTTTATTTTTTCTGATAGTCTCCAGAGAGTTACTAAATTGGGTCTCAATGAATATTACAAAAGCACTATGCAGAAGGGGACAACTTGAAATTTGGAGATGGTGCTGCAAAATGGTATTCGGAGATCAACTTGTGAATGGTGGTAAGCAGATAAGTCTGCCTTCAGTAAACTTCCAAGAACCGATCGAGTCTTGGACATCTTCATCCAGGTACTCTTAACACTAGTTTTTCTTTCATCAAGGATCCTAAATTCATATTCCAAGAGCGACATAAAAAGATAGACACTCACTATCAGTGGTGAATGCAGGATGAAAATCTCACATGGGCTAAATGTAACGCAAAAAAAAATTTAACCAACAATGCGATAAATTTTGATTCATTGAAAAAGAACATACATACATAAAGGGACGTAGCAAGTTTTACTCTCAAACGCATTTACATGAACAAAAGCTATACACAATACAACACAAGAAACACAATTAAAAACTAACTAAACTGTACTCTAGGAGGCCCCAAAGCTTCAAAATCTTTAATCACCATCTCATTGTCAACCGCTTCAACAAATTCTTTTTCGATATGAAGCACCATGCAATCATCAAGAAACTCATCCTCTATCTTGTTTCTAAGTTTGTTTTTGATGATGTTCATGGATGAAAAAGCTCTCTCAGTGGTTGCAGTAGAAACATGAAGAGTCAACACCAAACAAATCAACCTAAAGATCATAGGATAAAACTCTAATTTTCTTCTTTGAACAAGTTGCCGACACAGATCAGATATAGAATCTAAGGTGTGAAATACTACATCTTAAGTCATATCTTTCTTATAATATGCACACTCTAATTCCAAAGAAAGAAAGTCATCTTGCACAAAATCTTGAGGATAAAAGCTCTTAGCAAGAAGGAGTACCTTTTGAGTTTCAAACAGGCTAAACTTATCATGAGGATCCAAAGTTGAAGTGAGCTTAACGAGTTCGCAAGATCTGTCATTGAACCTCTTATTTAGCTCACTTAATTGAAAGTTAAGTACAGCATTGAATACCTCTACACGGAAGTGGTGCTCATGTGTGATGAAATTCTTTTGTTGACTCAGACGACCCGTACCATCCAACCAATGAGCACTTATATCAGGCATAGCAATATCATGTGTCTCACAAAAAGATGCAAGAACCATAAAAAAATCATCCCAACCATCATCTCTCATGTCTTGAAGAAGTTCTTTTGTAGTTTCAACAAACTTCATTGCTTCTCCAATGTCAATGGTTTTCTGTTGTACTACTTGACAAAGAACTTTTGTGACTTTCATGACTCTATGCATCAAAATCAGACAAAACACAAACTCAAACGATCTCATAGCTCTAAGAATACCACTAGCTTCTCCCTGAACAGGTAAGGTTGCAGTGTCCATCATATGATCCAGAGTTGCCACGGTTGAACCAAATAATTCAATCATACTTTTAATAGAACGAAAATGAGAGCTCCAACGAGTAGCAGAAGGTCGTTGCAAACTGCAAGTTTGATTAGAGCCTGTACCTGATTGAAGATTGTGAATTAGCAAAGTGCAAAGTGCAAGTATAATCAAGAATATGATATCTATTGATGCAAATAGAATACAAATTAAAGTTAGCGTCATACTTGTTTGAAGATTACCAAGAGCTAACAAATCTTGGATTTCATCATCTCTAGCAGCTTTTAGGGCACCTTTGCGCTTAGCAGATGAATCCACAAAATTCACAACAAGTAATAGAGTAGAAAAGAAGCGATATGTATCATGAACGCCCTTAGCCGCACCATTTAGAGCTAGTTGCAAACGGTGAGCAAAACAATGAACATAGTACGCATATGGACAACCTTCAAGAAACAATGTCTGTAAGCCATTCCAAATACCACTCATGTTACTAGCTCCGTCATATCCTTGACCACGCATATTTTCCACTTGTAGATTGAACATACCGAGAACTTTGACTATCTCTAATTTAAGAGTTAATGAGGTTGTGTCGAGAACACTCACTATCTTAAAGAATCGTTCTCGGATGAAGCCATGACGATCAACAAACCTCAAAACAATAGACATTTGCTCCTTGCCAGCTACATCAACTGCTTCATCAACAAGAATGCAAAACTTTGCATCACCAACTTCTTCACGAATCATTTGCTTCACTCTATTACCAAGAATATTTAAGAGCTGCTTTTGAATAGATGGAGAAATGTACTTGGCATTTCCAGGAGCATTCTACAATATAACCCTATCATCATCACTAGCCATTCTTTCATAAGACTTTCTAACTTGCTTAAAATTTCCAGCATTAAGAGAGCTTTCAGATTCATCATGACCCCTAAAAGCTTGTCCTTGGTTTGCTAGAAGTCTCACACCCTCTATTGCAGCCTTCAATCTAAATCGATTATGCTCCACCTCTTTTGCTGTTCTTTTCACAAAAACTCTCTCAATTTGTGTAGCCAAATTTCTCAAGAGGTGTCATTTCTCCATGGCTTCATGATGTGGACTCCCTATAGACCCCATATGTACTGTAAGCACACTCCTTTGCTTCCAGTTTCTCATCCCATCTACAGTAAAAGCAGGATGAAGAGGGTTTTCTTTATCAAAAAGAAAAGAGAAAAGTTCACCATTGGTTCCCAGACTCTTGTGCTAAGGTCAACTTGATACCTGAACTTTCAAAGTGATCAATGTAGTACCTATACTCTTGGTTTGCTATCAGTGAGATATCTCCGTTATCTTTTAGTAACTATTCTGTTAAGTTTTTTTTTTTTATTTTTTTATTTTTTTTATTTTTTTATTTACCTCACTCTTATGAAACTAAAACTCTTCCTTCTAAGAACTAGCCTTCAACATGCCAAAAATTCACCTAACGACCTCTTGTCTAAATGGTTACTGAGTATGGCGGAATCACTGCTTTCTTAGAAAGGAAAAACCTAGTTTAATAAAAGGTAAAGTAATTGTAATGCTAACTAAAACAAGCATACAAGTAGGAATAAAATGAACTAATAAACAAATACTAATGCTTAATATTTTTGTGACGGATTAAAGGGCACAAGATAGAATTTGTTTATTACAACATAAATACAAATATACAACCCAGAGCCTCGCTCTCAGGTAAACAGCTAAATGCTGTTTAGCTACTCATACTTATAATTACAGCATAAATACTTACTTGTAAATAAGCACTCCACACCAGATGATTACAGCACACCACTCAATAAACTCTCTTACTATCTTTACTATACTAGAAAGACTGTACTTTAGCTACTTCTTGAGTAAGGCTGGGAGAATTTTCAAATTTATGTTTCAGGGTTCTTCTCGATGCCTTCTTACTGAAGCTTCAGACTCCTTATATAGGGAGCGGAACTCAAACAAGAATTAAAACACACAAATATTCAGTGGAGGACAGGAGGAATCTTATCTTGATAACTTTACTTTAGAAAAAGTAAAGTCGCTTAACTTATTGCACTGACAGCTCTTTTCTCTTTATCAAAAGAAAAGTTCTTTGTCTTGAAGCGTCGGCCACCGTTCATTTCTCCATCATGTTTACTATATTGTGATATGTTTCTGGATCTTCAGAATAGCCCGCAGAGGAGTTGGGACCACTGTTTTCCCACTCACGTGCCGCGTCTTCATCTTCATTATCGAGATCTGAATCATAAGGATAAGAAACTTTATATTTTTCCTCAGTCTCAACCTTTTCTATCCACGTAGTGGTAGCTAGAGTACAATCTACTTCTTTCCTCATAAGAGCTGTAAAAAAGTCACAGTTCTCTGGTGGAGGATGATTATAGCAGGTGACCATTATTTTTTCTCCACTTGCCAAAAGGCTTGAATCATAATCTCTTAAGACTATGTCCTTGATAACTGCTATAGTCATTGCTTTCATCCATGGGATGCTTTGATTTGGTCTTCCATTGCCGCTGATGGCAATTGAAGTTCTGACTGGACTCTGGATTATTCTAACACGATGATAGGGAGAGATATAATTTGTCTGACCTTCTACCACTGTCCATTCTGGAGGTGTAGAGATGAATTTAAGCCTTAAAATACATCCATCAGGTCTGATATTTGTGACTGCTTTTGTGATTATCTTTGGAAATCCCTTTTGGATCATCATTGGTTTTTGTCCAAAGATTATGAACAAAACCATTTTCTATAAGCCATAGCTTATGCTTCTGAGGATGCTCTGCTTGAACATCTACCAGATATCTCCCATAATATGGGCCAGGGACTATTGATAATGTTCCAGGAAGAACATCTTTTCTTTCCCCTAAGAGGTTATGGAAACTATACCATTCAGATTCCTTTAAAGCAAGAATGGGAATTCTGGTGCTTTCAGGATTCTCAAGGTATACTACCTTGGAGGGTTCTGCAAGAACACTCTTGCCCTTTGCATGGAATCCATACATTTCTTCTGTGAGAGCTTTGAGGGTTTGAAGTAAGTGAGCTTCATTTTCTTCATAGAACGAATACAAAATATTATCAATAATAATCTTCTGCTTAAAGGCCAATAGCCTTTCTGTTCTGAAAACTGGTTTCTGAAAGATCTTCAGAGGTTGATCATGGATGACCTTTTTTCCCGTGACTAAAGGAAGCTTGTTTGCCCTGAGAGGGTCTCTTCTGCTTTTTGGCAAAGCAGCAGCCATTAACAGACTTGATATGCCTTTACCGTCTGCCGTTTGAGACGGGCTAGCCGGTCTTTTACCCTGAGACCGGTCAGTTAAGGCTGTTCCTTTTGGACACAGCAAAAATTCTTTTGTAATTCTTTCTTCATCATCAGTAATAGATTGATCTGCATCTTTCTTTAAATGGCCTGAAAGATCATCCCATTTCTGATTTAGCTTTGGCTTGATTCTTTCTGGAGGTTGGCTTGACTCAGCAGCTCCATAGGAAACAATGTACTGATAACCTGGTCCATCGTGGAGAGGTCCTACGGTTTTATCACCGTTCTTATATCTTTCCCAAAGCTTCTTCTCTTCTGATACCGGTTTCCGGCTTCTCGGATTGCGACCTTCTCTTTCAAACATCGCCATTTCTCTTGTAAGAGCGTCAGGCAAATAGTTCTTGTCCCCTGCAACCATTTCAACATCATAATCATATTGAGATAAAAACATTTGCCATCTTAGAACTCTTCCTCTATCAGCAGCATCAGTTAATTTGTAGTTTTTGAAGTTTTTAACTCTTTTGTTATCAGTTCTAACTACAAATTTATTTCCTAAGAATGCCTCAGCACCCTTAATGCTTTTAATTAAGGCAAGAACTTCCTTGTCTCCTGTAGAATAATTTAACTCTGCTGCGTTAAACTTTCCTGATAGGAATTTACAAATCTTTTCTTGATTTGTGTCTGGAGTAATAGCTAAAACAACTCCTGCCCAATAATAATCATTTGCATCGGTCTGCAAAATGATCAAGTCTCCTTCTTCAGGTAATATTAAAGGAGGAAGGTTTTTTGTTAATTCTTTTATTTTTCTGACAGTATTACTGTCATCTTCCGTAAAGGACCATTTCTTTTTTGAACTTGTTTTTGGAGAGAGGAGTGCAGTGAGACCACTGACTTGAGGAATAAAGTCTCTCGCAAAATTAACAACTCCCAAAAATCTTTGCAGAGATTTTGCATCTGGGATATTGTCTTGGAATTGACTGATCTTCTTAACAATATGATCTTGGAGACGAATCTCTCCATCCTTAACATGAATGCCAAGGAAATCTATTTCACCTTTAATAAGATGAATCTTCTTTTGTCCAAGGATAATTCTTTTTTGGACAATAAGCTTGCACACCTGTTCTAGGTGCTTTAGATGCTCATTCATAGTTTTGGAGAAGACAAGAATGTCATCTATATATACTATGCAGAAATCTGAATAGGGTTTGAAGATGTTATCCATTTTTCTTTGAAAAATAGACGGGGCTTGCTTAAGACCAAATGGCATAACTAACCATTCGTAATGTCCTTGAGGAGTTCCAAAAGCTGTCAAGGCTATGGAATCTGGATGCATTTTAACCTGCCAAAAGCCTGATTTTGCATCAAACTTTGAGAAGATTTTTGCTCCTTTAAGCCTGTTGATGAGGACCCTGACCTGAGCTATTTGATAACCGTCTTTAACGGTCTTTTTGTTCACATCTCTGTAATCAATTACCATTCTGGCTTTTCCTCTTAATTGTTCTGCATGATTTCTTACCAAGAATGCTGGGGCATGATGAGGACTGTTTGAAGGCCTGATTAACTTCTTTTCCAGAAGCTCTTGGATCTGATTCTCCATTTCTTTTCTATCTTCTTCTCTATAGTGAGGGATGGCCTTAACATGACAAATAGCATTTGCATCATGCATTCTTAGCTGACAATATATTGGGTCTTTCTCCCAATACAGCTGAGGATCTTCGCTGATTATTGGTTTCAACAAATTTTCTATTTCTCTGAGAGTTGGAATCTTTTTTTGATCTACTTTATTAGCATATACCTTTAGGTTATGCTCTCTGATGTAATCTTCTTCTCCATCAGAACTCTCATTATCAGAATCTTGATATTCAGAATTTTTCTCTGATTCAGAGTCTTCTGAACTTGTTGCTTCATTTACCAATATCTCCTCATGATCTTCAAGTTGTTTTTGAATTAACAAGACTGGATTTAATACTGGCTTATAATCACCACTCTTCGCTGGCAACTTCTGATATTGTTCTGTGAAACCTTTGTTCGTAACGCTTACTGCGTCTGTTAATCTAGATTCCCAATAGAATCGATGATTTTTCTCAAACCCAATCATTTTTGAGGTTTGAGTTACCGTTTGTTGTAGAAGGAAGTCATTTCCTAACAACAAATCAGCTGTCTGGCCTTCACATTGCCAGAGGATTTTGATGATAAAATTTCCTCCTCCTAAGGAAACTTTAACATTTCGAGCCATAGTGTTCATGACTATCTTATTTTCTTCCATTGCAACTCCAGTGACTGATTTTGGAGATTTTTCCCAATATTCTTCAGGAATTGCATGTCTTTTAGCAAGACTATATCCTGAACCGGTATCTACAAATGCATGTAGATGATACTTTTTGTAATTGGGAAACTTCAGTCCTATAGTAATATAATTACTATATATGCTTGTCTAGACTGGCATTATTCTTTCTTTCCTGGTTGGAGTATTGAATAATTCTGTGAAAGGGTTGATCTTTCTTCCTGTAGTTAAAGAATCCACAGGATTATCATTGGCTAGTCCCAATATTGGATTAGAACTGGAATTAAGAGAATCAAGAGATTCCTTGATTTCTTTGTTCTGACTTAATGAAGTTACAAACTTCATCGTTTTCATCTCTTCTTCCATCTTTTTCTCTTGTTCTTTTTTGTGGAATACATTATATTCCTCTTCTACCAAGATATATGCTTCATTATCTTTGGTTTTTCTTCTAAGTTCTGCTATGAAACATTCTCGATGATAAGTTTCTCCTGTATTTTCACAATACATGGGGATTGTATTATTATCATCACACTTGCAATAATCACAAATAAATCTTCCCGGATTGGGGTGGAATGTACTGATAATATCAGAGTTTTCTTCCTTCCAATTTTGTATTTGTAATAAAAATATAGGACGCTGTCCTATTTCCTCTTCATCTTCTTCAGAATTTTCTGAAGTACTTTCTGTTTCGCTATCTGATGGGTACTCGAGAGAATATATAGATTCGTTCTCTTCATCAGAATAGGCGACTTCAAAGCCTTTTATGTTAGCGTATTCTATTGCCTCATCATATTCAGCTATTAAGGCTTTAAAAGATCTCTTGTCCTTTTTAGGACACTCATTTGCATAATGTCCCTCTGCTTTGCAAAGCCAACACCTGCATTTCTTTTCTTCTCTGGAAGAAAAATTGGTTTTCTTTTTTCTTTTGAAAAACCTCTTTCTGGAAGAAGTTTGAGAAGATTGCTCTTTCTTATATTCAGGTTTTCTCCTGAACTTATACTTCTTTTTAGAAGCGAAATTTTTGTTTTGCTTATTACTAGAGAATCTCTTCTTATATTTTCTTTCTTGTATATGACATCCCCATTGTGTCGGGGTATCCAAAATCTTTGGACACATGTTCTCAACTCCTCTGAGTTGCTTTTTGGCAGTTTTGGATTTTCTATTCTCGGTACATTGCTTTCTTAGGAGATCCCTAACTCTTTCTGCTATTCCTCCAACAGTAAAATACTGAAGGGGGTTTTCTTCCAATGATTGTGCTACTGCGTCGTTCCAGGGTTCTGGTAGTTTTCTATAGTATGTTCTGATGAGATCATTATTTTCAATGTCTCCGATAGTGCAGTAGTAGTTTTGGAACTCATTGGTATATTCCTCGAAATACCTCATGTTACAAATACTCAATTTTTGAATATTTGCTTTAGCTCTTTCTTTAGATTGCTCACTATGCCCGGTGATATCTCCGCAGAATTGTGCATAGATGCGTACAGCAAAATCTAAAGGACTATTAGTCTGAGCCATTTTTGCTGCCCAATCAGTCCATTGCGAACTTCTTTTGAAGGACTGATACCATTTCTGGACTATTCCAGTTAAGGTAGACTCATAGTAGGCATGAGCTTCCTCGTAGGCATATTTGGATAACACTAGAGCTTGAGTTAGCTTTAAACTAGCAACCCAGTTGTCTATTGTCTTTCTTTTATCTCCTACCTGATCTAAATCCAGATAAACCCCTCTTTCGGACACAGATTGTCCCCATTTGGGTTCTGTAGGGATATATTTCTGAGAACTTCGTTCTCCATATCTTCCTGTAGGAGCTTGTCCTTTTGGAAGTTTAATATTTTTCTCACGGATGATCTTTGTTGGATTATTGGTGATGTTTTGTATCACCGTATGACCTTCTTCTGGAGGGTTTTGCCTTTCACCATCTGTATCCATCGAAGCTCCAGAAGGTTCTGGTTCTTCTTTTGCTGCTTGATAAGGAAGAATCTTCCTCTTTTTCTTTCCAATTTGGACTTGAGAAATTATTATCATAATCTTTTCAAGTTCTTCTATGGAATCACAAGTCTCAGCTTGTGCATATAGTTCTCTTAGTTTTTCTGCCTGAAACATCCTCATAGGTCTTTTAGTATCTTCTTCTTCAAGGGATTCTTCATTATAAACCGCTTTGGTTCCAGAGGTACTAGCTTCTTCATAGTTTGCAAAAGAATGCCTATGAAATTGTAAGCTAATTTTTCCACCCGTATCTTCATAAACTGAAGCATTGGAGCTTTCAAGCTGTCTGACCGGAGGGGTCAGATTCCATTCTCTTGGGAAAGTTACTTCATGCCATTTTGTGACATGCTTTTGTTGAGAATTATTTTTTAGGTTGGTGAGAACAGATGTGGTAATTCCAGGGCTGTTTAGAAACCTGGTATTAGGGGTCACGTTTGAGCTCATCAACTTATAATAGATTCGATAATCTATCGCTAATTCCATCATTCCTTTCTTCATAGAGATCTCATCTGTCTTGATTCTCAATCTTAGACAGTGAGCAGCATCTCTAAGATGTGTTGTAAAATTTGGAAATACGTTAAAATAGGCAACTTGGTTGCACAAAGAAGCTTCTACCGTTCCTAACAAACTTTTCTTAAAGTCTGTTATCCTATCGTCTTGTAAGACACATAGAACGGAACAGTCAATACCATCTCTGGCCAAAAGTTTTATTCCTACTTGAACTGCACCAATATGCATATAGGAATATTTTTTATGGAAGGCTTCACTTACTTCTTTTGGAGTTATTAACCTGATATCTGTTTCTCCACCTGTGGCTGGAACAGTTAATTCAAGAATCTTGAATCTGTGAGAGTCCATGAGGAATGATCCCTTCTTATAGATCTCGTTAAATCTAAATCTAGGGGCAGATGCTTCTCGCACACTGGATTCAATTTCATTATACTCAAATTCTTGAGCGTTTATTAGTTGTACAGGAGTTGTACTTCTTTTACTAAGAATTCTGCTGAGCATCTTCATTTCTCTCTTGGTTGAAGATTTTTCTGTTTTCCATTTAAGTAGCTTTGGTTCACTAAACCGTAGTCTACTTTCTCCCATCGGTAGGGGTGGAGAATTTATAATGATTTTACTAGCTACGTTTTGAGCTAGTGATTCTTCATTCATTTCGTGATTTTCTCCTTCTTTCATCTTTTCTATAGTCTTTTGTAGACCAGAGATTTTATTATTTAATTCTCGAAATTGAACTTCGAGGTCAGTACCTATCTCCTGGAGATAAGCGATATTATAATTTTGCTGATGAATTATTGCCTCTATATTCTCGGCAAACTTTTCTGTTGGTTGATAAAAGCCAATAGCTTTAATACCTTCTTGTGCTACTTTTAGATTTACTCTTTGATTCATCCTATCCTGGAGATGAGTTTTTCTAAAAGCTTTTTCAAGATTTCTTGAGTGCTTCTTAGTTCGACTACTTGCTGATTGATACTGTTAGCAAGGATTTCAGTACGAACTAATTTCTTTTCAATATCTGTTAGATATTGTTTTTCCTTGAGGTAATCTAGCTTGATTTCAAGCCTAGCAATTTTTGAATTTATTTCCTCAAGTTGATTGATCCGTAGATTAAATCTCTCAAGCTGTTCTATAACCTTTTCAGAGGTCTTATCCCTAGATAAATGTTCTAGGTATTCGATCAAGCTTGGTCTTGACGGATCAAACTCTTCTACTCCGATCTCCTTTTGGAGGTGAATATGTTCGTCGTATAGAGTATTTAGTACTCTACTAACGTATTCAATGGAGTATTGATTTTCTTGTATGTGCCTTGAATGAAAGCACACTTCCCACTTATCAGTTCCTTTTGTAGTACAAAAGGACTGATAATTTTTCAGCTTAGATTCTCTCTTGTTAGTTGAGAGAAGCCAACTTTGTGGCATAAGCCTTTTGTTTCCTGCTTTTGAGCCAAGCAGGCTCTGATACCAGCTATGGCGGATCTAACCAATGCTCAAATAATCAAGAGGTTTTTGGTCTTCTTCAAAGGTTTCTTGAAGAACTTCAATTTCTTCTCTTGACTCGTATATCCTTCTTTGTAATTGGAAGATAATATCCCAGTAATTTTTCGTACTTCTAGGAAGCTTGTCTCTTTTTTCTTTAGTTTTCTGAATTTTCTTCTTTCTTCTTGCAATTCTTTATAAGAAAGTTTAGCGTCTGCTAAGAATTCTAGTCTAGTAGCAATAGATTCTCCTATTGATAATGAAAAATTAACTGTTTACCTTTGAGTAAGAAGGATAGATTCTATATCTGCAGTATGTTAGATAAACAAACTCATTTTCTTAAGCCCACCATGCTCCGTCAAATTTACTGAAAAGGAAAAATGCTAATAACGGAATATTCTTAGAACTAACAGGAGGCCTTTCATTGATAACAAAATAAGACTGTAGGTATTACGTTGATACCTTCCAAAGTTTGGGTATCATTCTGGTAGGTGCACCAGAGTTGAGGGACTGTTGGTGAAAAAAACTCAAAAGAAAACAAGGGAAACAATATATCTTGTCTTGATCTTCCGAGTACTCAAGCCATGAATGACCTTCAAACCAATCAAAGTTAAACTTACGATTTTGTGCCCCATGAAGTGAAAGAGGATAATGTTTCAGCTTAGGTTGACATGGACCTAATGCAACATAAGCTTTTCGAATGGCTTCACGTTGATTCGCAGGATACTTCCATAAAGAACACCGTTTGCCCGGATCACGTTCAGTGGCATTGACATTGCCATTTGGATCAAACTCATTCCTCTGAGACCCAAATAAAGGAGACTCTGAAGACGTTTCTTCAGTTATTCCAATAGTAATTGGAGTGCTTATAGAGAGTTGTGAACTTGAACATGATGACGGTTGACCTTTACTAAACCATGTGCTGATATCTTTTGATCTAGGTCTTTTGACACGATTAATTTGTTCATCTGACATTCTGTAATTCCGAATAAAATTTCTAGCAATTTAGTAATGCAAAACTTAACAAGACAACAATTCAATTGAATAAGTATATTAGCAGCCTAGTTCATTCAATTGACTTCCAATTCTATACCCAGAAGGAACACAAATACAATGGTCTCAGACTCTCAAAGAACACAAATACCCAAAATGAACACAAGTAATAAGAAATAAGAAATTAAGAATACACTTATATTAATATATATATAGTTATACATACCTGGACCGTTGGACGCAGAGCAGGAGGCCAGAAGCAGGCGGAGGCCGTGGAGCAGCCGAGCAGGAGGCCAGGAGGCAGGATCGTAGCAGCCCAGGAGCAGAGGCTGCAGAGCAGCAGGTGGAGCCAGTGGAGCAGACAACGAGCAGCAGGAGGAGCAGCCGAGCAGGAGGACTGGAGGAGCAGCCGTGCAGGCAGAGGCGCGGAGCAGCAGACGGTGATTTGAGAGTGAGACGTTAAACAAGGCTGGAGGGACTGAGGGAGTGGACAGTGGACTGCTGGAGGCTGTAGATCGAGTCACAGTCGTAGACTCGTAGGGCTAATTTTTTTTAATTTTTTTTATTGGGTGGTAGAATTCACATGGGCTAGAGCCCAGGCAAGCCTTGGGCTGGATCCACCACTGCCCACCATGCTCGTCAGAATGCTTTATTCACATTGTCATCTTCTGCATAATTAACTTGAATTGAACGTCTCAACTGGCACACCCCTCACGGGTTTACAGTCTTTGATAATTTTATATTAGCCAAGGGCGTGAACTTATGTTTGTCTTAAGTTAACGTTAGAACAAGGACCTTAATCTAATTATTAAGTTAACATTCATTATTATGAGAGCCAACTGCCATGCACCTTGCAATTGATTCCAGTTAACTGATGATGACTTGATGCTTAATAGGCTTTCATTTAATTGATATCTATATTAGACGGATGCTGATATCAGTGATATGTATATACTCGAAGGTTAGTGCATGTCTCAGTATAGTGAATAGTGATCGATAACTGAACTTGTACAAACAATTACAACTTTGCTGATTAACAATAACCAGAGAAATGGTTCAAATGAAGAAATAAAAGTGTTGCTGTTGTGCTATGATCTTCATTACCTTAACTAATAAACCTACTTGCAAATTTCTTTAACACAAGAAAATAAATACCATCTAGACATTAGTCGAGTGGCGTTTTACGTTGTTGTTTATGGTCCCAAGTTTGAATCGATCTCTAAATCAGACAAATAGAACACACAGCCGGCCGGATTTATGTGCCATTATAAATCCTTTCTTATTTAAGTTAACCCCAACTGCTTTTGGATTATATCAAGTAGCTTTTAGCATACAAGAGAGTCAGCTTGATACCAATTAGGTGGAGAGGTTCATGTCTAAATGCATAAATTGAGAAAATTTTAAGAACAGTACATGACAAATTAATGATCCACTCCTAATTTTAGTGTTTGAAGTTTCAAAACAATCATAAATGTACATGAACTTCTAATCTCAACCAAAAATATGTATATGTCGTTATGTCTTCCGTTATCTTGTGTGTTTTCCATTAAAATTTGAAGAACAAATCCGTTACTACCTAATTAGCAGTAATAAATTATTAAAACTAATTATTACTAAAGAGAGCGAAATAAAAAAGATCCAATTCTCATTGCTGAACTAGTAATAATTTTTTTTGAGGAGTAGAAAAGTATTTTTGAGCACAGAAGAGATCCAATTCTCATTGCTGAACTAGTAACAAAACAACAATTTCTGGAAAACCAAAATTAAAATAGAAAATGGAATAGAATGATCTACTTGCAGACAACAAAGTCATTAAGATTATGATATGAGTTAATAAAATTTAAAAAAAAAAGTATATAAATAGAAAAAGAGTAAAACAAATATAAAGAAAAAGGAGAATGGAAAAAATCCTAAATCACCCTTTGAAAATTAAGAAATTACATAGATTTAACGGTGTTACTGACCTAATGTACTAAAAATGTGTCGTGATTCTAATGTTATGTACCTTTATGATTGTTTTGAAACTTGAAACACAAAAAATTAGAAGTGAATTATTTGTCATGTACTGTTCTTAAAATTTTCCCGCATAAATTTATCATTCATATAGACAACTATGAGTTAACCTATATTCAAACCAAAAATAGATTAAATCTAAATCCTATTGACTATTGTATTGTAACCAATAATTCTCCTATATATTGCATCACACAAGCTAGCCTTCTTTCATTTCAGTTTACAAAATGAGAGGTTCCTACTGCTATCTGCTTCTCCTTTTTCTTTTTCCCAGCTCACTGAAATATTTCAGTAAGTTATGTGGTGCTAATCCTGATCCTACAAATGGCTTCATCTCCGTCCCATTATCAGAGTACAACTTTGAATTACAGAAACCCTACGACATACCGCTTGAGCAACGATACAGATATGACGATGGAGTAAGGCATTTGTGGGTCTATGCTGATGACAAGCCACATGACCCGAATAGTCTTACTCAGCCACGCACTGAAGTTCGCATTCGGGTACTACACTGGATCAACTCCCAAACTAGCAGAGTTTGTTTTACCCTCTTCTGAAAAAGGCATCTTCTATATATTCACATCTTCATTCAGCACAAAAAAAACAAATATTTAGTATCTAGCTAGAACATTGATGAACAGTACTGAAACAAAGAAAAGATGTTGTTTGTGTAGGGACTCGACTATTCATCTGGAGTTTGGCAATTTGAAGGGTATGGCTTTGTGCCAAATGGAACCTCTGGTGCAACCGTAGCACAGATCCATGGAGCAGCTCATGGAGCCACCACTATCATACTAAGAATCTACAATGGCGATATGAGGTATTACAGTGGAGATCTGGTGGCTACTGATCTTTATGATAAATGGTTCAGACTTAACATTGTCCATGACGTCGATGGAGGGACTGTGACTGTTTATATTGATGGACTCCAGAAGTTTCAAGTGAAGGATAAAGGGCCGGGCGTCTTGTACTTCAAATGTGGAGTTTATGCTGCTCCAGCTAATATAAGCTACTACATGGAATCACGTTGGAAAGACATCAAAATATATAAAAAGTGTTGATGAATTGATGAACTACTTCATATAAATTAGCTAAGCTTGTGTTTTCTATGATCATATTGCGTGTTAGTGTGGCCAATATAATAAGACTGTTCATGTTTAAAGAGAGTGCTAGTCTGAAAATGTAGTTGATCCCAGTAATTTTCAACTCAGAATTGTTATGTGCTACTTCATTATTTTGATTTCTACCTGAGTGCCAGTTTGAAAATGAATTTGATTCCTACAAATACTCATTGGAATTGTTTTGGCCACGATCTTCAACAGGGAGCAGAGAGGTAACTAGTACTACCAAAAGTAAACGAGGGTTGCGGGGTGTGCCACCGCGCGGACTCGGAATGTGAACTGCACGTGCTTGGCTTCTAATCAAGCGAATGAGGGTTCCGGTGCCACCTCGCGGACGAGGGATTACGAGTAAGCCTCTATTCACCTGTGAATCGATACTCATTGTTAGAGCGAGCAAAGCAACTAATCAGGAAGAAAAGGCGAGTCCGAACGGGCTCTGAGAACTAAGGCGAGATGAGCTTAGAACTTAGGGTTTCGAGAAGCTCAAAGAGTTTTGTAGTTTGTGAGATTTGATTGTATCTTTGTCGAGTTGTTGTGTGTGTCTGTAGAGTATCCTCGAACTCCTTAATATAGAGTTATTTAGGGCCACATGTATTGGCCCAAAGCATGTCAAAGACTTGTAGAAGTCTTCAACGATAAATGTGGCGTATGCGATGTTAATCACTTGCTTAACACGATTATCCTTTGGCGAAGTAACTAGCTGCCTCTATGTCGAAGAGTAGAAATCTCATGAAGATGTGGACGTGCAATATTGATTATCCATGCAAACACAATTAAGGAGTAGAGTCCTTAACCAACAAATACACCTTCACGTGCATGGGAAACCCTGAACTCTTCAATTATCCCTGACATGGTCAAGTGATCAAGGACACTTGCTTCCTTATCCACTCATTCAACATATGCGGCCAATACCTTAGCCCTCCCCCATGTGAACTCTTCTTTTTGCTTCCTCGCGAAGTCTTCTACATACGCAAAGTCATCTCGCCTCGCTTCCATACTAGGACCCTATCTACGCGAAGTCCATTTCCTGATCCCATACGAAGTCTTTGCAGGCCAACTTCTAGTTTGCATGGAAACCTTGGCTTGTAGCACGTCTCTTTCCTATGCATGCATTGCAATTGCAATCCATGTCCAAGACTTCTAGGCGAAGTCCTCTTCTCCGCATGCAAGTTTTAGACTTTGTAATTCGCGGGTCATCACTCAATTGAATGATCAACTGCATCCGGGGACCAGTTCGCCAACAACTCATGCGAAGTCTTGTCTTCCTCCCATGCGAAGTCTTATTACATGTGAACTTCGTCCAGCTCGCATGATATCGTAGGCGAGATAACCCGCGCGCCTCTAAACCCAATATTGCTCGGGCTCGCCAGCGTGACGTGTAATACCCCGGAAATTAGATATTAGTTCTAATTTTATTTGGAAATTTTTGAGTTAGATGTTAGTATGGTTTTGAGGTTCGAAGGAAGAGCGGAAGTGTTCGGACGCATAATTTACCGAAACAGTTTTACTTTCTTCAAGGGTCATAGAGTTGACTTTTTATTCATTGTGTTTCTTGAGAAATCCTTCACGAAAGTTGTAGATCACAACGATACGAGTTCGTAGACACATGGCACGCGTAAAACGGACTTCGTATGAGAAAGTTACGGTCAACGGAAGTTCATGGCTTTATGAGAATTTTGGGTTAAATAAGAAAGTTTAGGGTTCCATTTTTTCTCCTAAACCCATTCCTCTCTCTCTCTCTCTCTCTCTCTCTCTCTCTCTCTCTCTCTCTTCTCTCTCGCGATACCTTCGGTATCAAAGTCCTCCAGCTGACCCGACGACTTGACCCGAACTTTCCGGTGTCATCCGACGTCGCCCGACAACGCCAGCGGCCCGAATCAACTCCTCTTCTCCTTGCCTTCGTCCTCCTCTAGCTGGTTCACGCCGATTTAGTCCCAAAGTGGTGACCCGAAGCTCGAAAGTTCAACTTGGAGACCATTCCGGATTCTCACCTCCGGTGGTGGTGACGAGTGTTGAAACCGATCGGGATAGAAGCTCCTTGGCATCCTGGTTTGACTTGTGGTGGTCTTGAAGCTCAACTCATGGTGTAGAGTTGCGGTAGTGGATTCCAAAGTTCCGGTGTGCTCCAACTGAATTGGTGGTTACCTCAGGTATAAAAGATGCTTCCCTCTCTTCAATCTACAAGTTTGATGTTGGGAGTTTGTTCAGATGCTAAGGTTGGTAGGGTGGCGTGTGGGGCCACTCGTCGCCGCCTGTGGTGGCGCGTGGCGGAGCGTTCAGTGGTGTCGGTGGTGTTTTGTGTGCTAGTTAGGTAGTACGCGTTGATACGAACTTGTTGATATGTGGTTTGTAGGTTTTGGTTACCGATAATGCATGCTAGGGTTTCCCCCTCGGTGCTAGGTTTCGTTCGGTTTCCATTTTTGAGTATATTTGATTTTAGAAAATTTGGTTAGTTGTTTTGTAGGTTGTGTAGGATGTTTAGGCGACCTTTTCGAGGTATAGGGAGAAGTTTTGTCTCGAGTGACAAGTTTGTGGGTTAGGACTTGAGTTTTGGTTCGAGTCGGATTATGTTGTTTTTGTTTGTTATAAAAGTGGAGATTCTATTCTAGGTGGTTGACGATACGTGTTCGCATCTCGCCTATTGCTAAGAGAAGACGCAGCGGGAGTTTTTGTTTAAGGTGAGTAACATTCCTCAGGTTCAAGTAGGAACCGACTTCCTTACGTATTTTGTTGATTTGCTAAATTGTGGAATTGTGCTCTTGAAAGTGAAATGTTTTGTTTTAAAATCATGTGAACTTGATCGTCCACGGTTCACAGGTAAGTAAAAAGGGTTCTTTTAATATTTATTAATTTTCTTGACTGATTCCCGATTGTAGCTATATTGATGTTAATGACATATATATATGTTCATGGAAGTTGTTGTGCTTGGTGAAATTATGTGACATGTTCACATTTGTCATAAAATGTTTTGTTCATTTTAAGAATTGATTTGGGGAAGATACATGGCTATGGGCTTGTTTTTAGCGTGTGTCTTTTGTTGAGAATCAGTGGGTTGTTAGAACACGTAATTTGGGAATGTTTGTGATCAAGACCTTGAGTTTATTTGGAGAAGAGTAATCGGTGTTTGGGGACGATCTGTGTGATGACCTGTGTGGTGATTTGTGTGATGAATCTGTGTGATGACCTGTGTGGTGACCTATGTGGTGATTTGTGTGATGAATCTATGTAGATGATCTATGTGATGATCTTGAGTAGATGTTGAGGTTTGATGTTGAGATTTGTAGTCAAGCAATTGGTATTGCTAATGGTCTTTTGTTAATGGTGTGTTTCGTATTTAATTATTATGATTCTAAATTGATTATCTTAGTGTTTCTAGTGATCTCATGAACTAAGTTTCATGTAGGGATCACTATTTTTATATTTCTTTAGTCTCAATGTAATCTCCTGAACTAAGCTATGCGCAGAGATTATTATACTTTCAATTGTTTGTTATAAAGTAATTTCCTGATTTATTTCATATGTCTTAATTTCATTGATTGTTTATGTGTCCTTCACTGGATTAAATCAATGCAAGGGTTCTAGTTATATTTAGTTAAGAGTGCATGTGAAATTTAAGGTTACTCATACAGGCTTGCAAAAGCTTACCGGGTTTGTTCTTTCAACCCGGTGCACCATTCCATGGTGTAGGGGTTTGATCTTGCAAGTGAGGACTAAACTTGGTTGGGATGTAGAAACTTATGAGCTGCCTCTTAATAGTTAGACTCTTTTGTTTATTTTTAATTGTCGGGTTGTATTAAGCTCCAAGTGAGCAGTTCATTTTACTTGACATTTCAAGTTTAGTGTAAACATGGATAGGAAATATTTGTCGCCGTGTTGAGCTTATATTGACATTCATTTATCCAGTAATTGGGTTTGGTATTTGAGATTTAATATTAGAGTATTGGGGATATTTTTAGGATTTATGATGCCTAAGTTTTTGAAATTTATTCTTCGAAAATTGGGGTGTGACATGACATGAACTATGAATTTAAATAATATTTACATAGACAATTACTGTCTAATAAAATATTAATTTTAGTGTAAACAGGAATAAGAAAATGATGATCAATTATCGGGCATTATGGTCATTAAGTGAACATTATGTTCGGTTTGTTTAACAACAATTAGATGAGTCGATGGCTACGGTTTAGATGATATTATGATTAATTCTCATCGATCGATAGAGAATTAGAGATCTTAGACGACTCGATCCGGCAATTTCTAGCTAGGTTTTGAAGACAAGCACATTGAGGTTGTGTTTTTGTTCAAATTAACTGACATAAGCTTCCTTCAGCATACAGCAACTACGAATATGACAAACCAAATATTCGTCGACACATTAAACTACATTTCTTTTTGTAGCGATATGCATGGACAACAAATTAATATTGTGTCTAATTACTTTAGTGTGTTAAAAATCGATCGGTTGTAATGTCCAGAGTTTACAAATTATGATCGTTAGTTGACAATCACGGGTCTGAATATATCAGTTGCTCATAATCAGAAAAGAACAAGTCATATAATCCAAAATGCAAATTAAGATTCAGTTAATTTGGAGCGATATTAGCAAAGATTATATTATACGTGCAAATCAATAATCCAAAATGCAAAGATTCGGTTTGAAGCATTTCTGTTTGGGATGAAGCTGCTGGAACTTCTGAAGAGGAAACTAGTCGATCAGGAGGGGCGTGAATGGTTCGTATCACTCCTTGAGCCTTGAGGAGCTTTTCTCTCCCATGACAATGCATGCCTCATATTGCTCGCAGTCCATTTCATTAGTATATAAGAAAGACATGTCCATATGAGGGACATGTGAATGTAGTCTTTTCTTGATGAAGGTATAAGGATAGTTGGCAATCCTTGTATCCTGCAAAACACCTTGAGAAACTGTTATTTGATCAAGAACAAGTGGCGCTATTATTCCTCATGGTTTCAGGTAAAACATGCATCTGCATATCACTGTTTTTCACAGAGGATAGCAGTTTCGCTTGCTATCCTAGTTCTGAGTTTCCTGCTGTACTGAGTTTCAAAGTCTGTTATATTAAGTATAATATGTCATTCAATTTCAAATGGACAACTGAGTTTTTGGGAAGTGCTTTAGTGCTCAAACCAGTCAAAGGGTTGAGATCTTTTGTTTTGCCAACCCGTGACCGAATGGTTAGAGGCTTAAGGCTCCAGCTGGGATGTTCATGATACGTTATCCAATATATCAGCTGGTCCCCGTATGATTCAAAGACCAGTTGCTATCAACTGTGTCAAGGTCCACTAATGGACTGAGTAAGAGGGTTTCAAACCTCTTTGCTCTCGGTTTGAATCATTCATGTTTTAGGAAAGGGTTATTTGTCTTATTAAGATTGCTTGTGTCATCTCTGTGTTTGGACACATCACTTTCAAGTATGGAAGCCAAACACTTCTGTCCAAACCCTTTCTGAAACATTGCTGAGGTCAGCTGGCGTCATCGGTTGATGCCTTGTCTGCCTATATATAGCTATAGCTACGGCTGTGCTCAATGGTTGTAGAAAACTGCCTTCTTGCATTTTCTTTGTTGAGTCTAGTTTTTAGCTTGCATTGTTCATGCTGCTCTAAGTCTTCTTCGTGACTGTAAACCTTAGAGCTTGAACTCAAACTTCTTTCATCAACTCATATCATGTTGCATACCATGAGGGATGTGTAGTGCAATCAACCCAAGAAGCGTTCAAGGGTGAATCTGCTAGTGGTTAGCTGAATTCACGAACAAGGCTTCAAAAAGTGTCCCATGTTGTAAGAACTTAGAAACAAGAGAGGAAATAGGTCTAGACTAGTTCGGGACTAGGTAGGATAGCACTGTGGTAGTGTATCACTAGAACTATTATTCTTGTAAGAAGTTGCTTCAACTTAGTGGAAGTTTTTGTCTCTCAAGAGTTGGAGACACGCAGTTTTCTCCCTGCATTCAGGGTTTCTGCGAGTAAAAAACATCCTTGTGTTGTTTCTTTATTTGCTGCAATCTACTTTCTGCAAACTCGTATCCTGTAACGTGGGGATAGCACAAGTCATTGCTATCCTCTGATACAGAAGGCAACGAAAATTTGAAAAAGGCCTATTCACCCCCCCTCTAGGACCTTTAAGTGGTACCAGAGCAGTTCCTAGCCTTTGCTAGTAAGATCCTCGGGTTTTAAAATGGGTGATAGAGGCACCTCTGTGAACTGTCCTCCACTGTTTGAGGGAAGGAACTTTTCACAATGGAAAATCATGATGACCGCATTCTTTATTTCCCAAGATGATGGGAAACAATGGATGATGGTTGAAGATGGATGGTCAGCCCCTGAACGGACCTCGATCCAGGCAGGTGCAAGTATACCGAAGCCTAGATCTGAGTGGACCGATTCAGAAAAAATTGCTGCTCGGATGAATATCAAAACTCTCAACAATTTGTACTCGGCTCTTTCTGAGGGGGAGCGCAAACGAATCATTACCTGTATCTCAGCCAAACAGGCTTGGGAAGTGTTGCTAACAACCTATGAAGGTAATGAGCAAGTGAGAGAACAGATGCTCCAAGATCTTTTGTTAGATTTTGATGAGCTGAAAATGTCCAAAAGTGAGTCAATAGATGAGTTTTATAGTCGAATCTTGAACATAACAAATCAGTGTGCTGGTCTTGATTCCCCTCTAGAACAATCTAGGATTGTCAGAAAATTACTCAGAGGTCTTCCTCCTAGTTTTGAGAATAAGAGAGTAGCCATACAGGAATCCAAGGATTTAAGAACCTATTCTTTAGAAGAGCTAGTAGGAAACCTGAAAACCTATGAAGCCCATAAGAAGGGTTTGATGAAAGAAAAATCTATTGCCCTCTCGTCCGTCAAAGAAACTGAGTCAAGCCTACACATTAAGATTCCAGAGGATATTGAGTATAGTCTAGAAGAGTGTGCCCTCCTTACAAAACAGTTTGAGAACTTTCTCAAGAAACGAAGGAAACCTTTTTCTTCGAACCGGGGCTTTGGGAAACCTAGATTTGGTGAGACATCACAAGATAGAGGTCATGACAGATATCCTAGGAATTCTCGTGTTGAGACCTCTCAGGATAGAGGACAAGATAGAAATCCTAAGGGTAAGAGTTCCCAAAGAAGCGATGTGTGTTTTGAGTGTAAGGGTTTGGGACATAGAGCTGTTGACTGTGCAAATAGGAGGATTCGCCCTCAGAAGGCTCTTGCCGTCACATATAGTGACAGTGAAGAGGATCCCTTGTCTGATCAAGAGGAGGACACTGTGGCTTTCATAGCTCGGGTTGTCCCTGATTCCTCTTTGGATCATGATGAAGATCCAGTTGCCTTCATCGCCATGGTATCTCAGATCGAGACTCCGGAGGATGATGAAGATGATGATGGAATGCAAAAGTTCACTGAACTTGTCAACGCATCAAAGTCCATGTTATCTAAGATAGATATCTTGACCAAAGATCTTGCAAAGTGTGAAAAAGAGAAAGCAAGGATACAGGCTGAATTGCTGTCCCAGCAAAAAGTGTGGAGAGCCGAAAAGCAGTGTCTAGAAAGTTCTCTTAGTGATCTTAGGGCTGATAAGCTAGCACTTGAAGTTTCTCTCAAGGAATCTCAGCAACAGTTTGCTAAATTTTCAATAGGGTCTGAAAAATTGACCAAGATGTGTGGAATGGGTAGACCAGATAAGAACAAACAGGGTTTAGGGTTTGGATCTGGCGAGAACTCTAAGAACAGTGGAACTGTGTTTGTCAAAAGTAAGGTTCCTGATGATAAAATAGTAACTAACAAGGTTGAGTCTCCAAAAAGATTCAAACCTACCTGTCATCACTGTGGTGTCCCTGGTCACATCCGACCTTTTTGTAGGAAACTCCAAAACAGCCATGCTTACCCTAGGAGAAACCAAGAGTCTACCAGTTTTCGGAGCAATAAGTCGGTTGCAAGTTTCTTCACATCTTTTCAAGCCACTCTAGAAAAATCTCTACAGGAACTTGCGAGGATAGCTAAGGGTCTTTCTGTCCCTGTAGCTAGAGAACCAAATAAGAGCTTAGCTTGGGTTAAGAAGAAGGAGTCCAGACCTCATGCCCTCAAGCCTCCGCACACAGATTCAAAGTCCTTTGATGAGTATGATAGTAATCCTGATGAGGAGAACATTGTCTGTTTCTTATCACGAGTCTGGACAAATCTAAGGCCTGTTAAGGAGTCTAGAACAGTAGCAGTATGCCGCGTAGCTCTTACAGCTCTCACAGCGCGTTGCGCTGATTCCTGGTATATAGACAGTGGTGCTTCAAGGCACATGACTGGAGATCCCAAGTGGTTCTCGTCTATGGATGACATTCATCCTGAAGGAAATGTTGGTTTTGGGGATGGAGCTCGGGCTCCGATAGTGGGAAGTGGGACAGTAAATGCCCCCGGTCTTCCGTGTTTGAAAAACGTCCTACTGGTCAAGGGTTTAGAAGTGAGTCTGTTAAGTGTAAGTCAGATTGTTGATGAACATGACTCAGTCACCTTTGATAAGCAGAAATGTGTTGTCTTAGATGGTAAAGGAAAGAGCATAATGAGAGGAAAGAGAACGAGGGATCAATGCTATTGTGTTGTGGCGAAAGAGAAGTTTTCTCCTCAACTCTGTTTTAGATCTATGATCTGTGAAGAACCCTTAGATCTCTGGCATAGACGAATGTGTCACTTGAACCATCAGGATATAGTGAAGCTGTCTTCAAAAGAAGCCGTCAGAGGGATACCAAAGCTTGCTGGTATCCCCCAAGGTATGTGTGGTGAATGTAAAGTTGGTAAGATGACTCGGACCTCTCATCCTTTATTAAATGCTGATCCTACTACTCATGTTCTTGAACTGCTGCATCTAGACTTAGTAGGACCTGTTGAAACTAAAAGTATTGGAGGAAGAAAGTATGCTCTTGTAATTGTTGATGATTTTTCTAGATTCACTTGGGTGAGATTTTTGTCTAACAAAGGTGAAACTTTTGAAAATTATTACAGTGTTGCTAAGAAAGTCACAAATGAGAAATTGAATGATGACATGCATATTGTTAGGATCAGATCAGATCATGGTACTGAATTCGAAAACTCTTATTTTGAAAATTATTGTGAAGAGTTTAGTGTGCATCATGAATTCTCTGCTCCTATCACTCCACAGCATAATGGCATTGTAGAAAGAAAGAATAGGGTTCTTGTGGAATTATCTAGGGTTATGCTAGCTGCATCTGGTCTTGATCATTCTTTTTGGGTAGAAGCAGTAAACAATGCTTGTTACACTTTAAACCATGTAATTCTTAGACCTGGAACAACCATGACTCCCTATGAGATCTGGAGAGGTAAAAAACCAAATATCTCTCATCTCAAAGTTTTCGGAAGTCCCTGCTTTATCTATAGGGACAGAGAATATTTGACAAAGTTTGATGCCAAAAGTGACAAGGGTGTGTTCCTCAGCTATGCTGGAAATAGTCGAGCCTATCGGGTGTATAACAAGAGAACTTGCAAAATTATGGAATCAGTAAATGTGACTGTTAATGATGCTCTTGTTTGCAAGAATGATGGGTGTGTTTTGTCTGAACAGGTATCTAAACAAGAAGCCGAACCGATCTCATCCGAAACCGAGTCTGATCAAGGAGATAATGATTCAGGGATGGATGATGACACAGATCTTCCAGGATCTAGAAAAGATGCCACGCTTTCCGTTCAGCCAATTCACAGAAGCGGCAAAAGACAAGTACAGAAGGACCATGATCTATCCCATGTAATTGGGGACGTGTCTGAAGCCAGAAAGACCAGGAGTAAGACTGGTCGGTTGGTGAGTAATTTCTCGGTGTTTAAATGTTTTGTTGCTATGCATAAAGATGACATTAACACCATCACATACTATGGCTTCGTTTCTATAATAGAGCCAAAGAATGTGAAGGAAGCCTTGCTTGATGCTGATTGGATCAGTGCCATGCAAGACGAGTTAAATCAGTTTGAAAGAAGCAATGTTTGGCATTTAGTGTCTAGGCCTAAGGACAAAAATGTCATAGGAACCAAATGGGTGTTCAAAAATAAAACTGATGAAAAGGGCATTATCACCCGAAACAAGGCAAGACTTGTTGTGCAAGGATATTCTCAAATAGAAGGTTTAGATTTTGATGAAACCTTCGCTCCTGTAGCTAGACTCGAGTCACTTCGTCTTCTACTTGCCGTTGCTTGCTATTTGAAATTTACCTTGCATCAAATGGATGTGAAAAGTGCTTTTTTGAATGGTATCCTCAAAGAGGAAGTGTATGTGGAACAACCCCCAGGATTCCAGAGTCTTACCCATCCTGACTGTGTCTACAGGTTAGATAAGGCCCTCTACGGTCTTAAACAAGCCCCTAGGGCTTGGTATGAGAGATTATCGAATCACCTCGTTGACCATGGGTATGTGCGAGGCTCAGTTGACAAAACAATGTTTGTCAAATGTACCTCAGAGCACATTATCATTGCTCAGATATATGTTGATGACATAGTGTTTGGATCTACTTCTCCATCCTTGGTGCATGAGTTTACTGAGCTCATGAAGAAAGAATTTGAAATGAGTCTCTGTGGGAAGTTGAGTTACTTCTTAGGTCTTCAAGTTGTGCAAAGTCAAAATGGTATGTTTATCTATCAATCTAAGTATGCACAGGACCTTGTCAAGAAGTTTGGGATGGAAACGGCCACTGCCTTCCCCACTCCCATGAGCACCAGCTGTAAAATCAGTGCTGACCTATCTGGTATTAATGTGGATCAAACCAATTATAGGAGTATGATTGGAAGTCTTATGTATTTGACTGCTAGTAGACCATATATTGCTTATAGTGTTGGTGTATGTGCTCGTTATCAAGCTAATCCCAAACAATCTCATGTCAAAGCAGTAAAGCGCATAATCCGATATGTCGCTGGAACTCTGGATCATGGAATTAAGTACACTTTCAACACTAATGTTGAGATTGCAGGATACACTGACTCGGATTGGGCTGGAGATGCAAATGACAGAAAAAGCACTTCCGATGGCTGCTTCTTTGTAGGCAACAATCTTGTCTCATGGCATAGCAAGAAGCAAAATTGTACCTCCCTCTCTACTGCTCAAGCTGAGTATGTAGCAGCTGGTAGTTGTTGCACACAACTCATGTGGATGAAACAGATGCTTGCAGACTATGGTTTCCAGCAGGGTACGTTATCTCTTTTCTGTGATAATACCTCTGCCATAAACATCTCAAAGAATCCAGTGTTGCATTCTAGGACCAAGCATATAGAGATAAGATATCACTTCATTCGTGGCTTGGTTGAAGAGAAATTGCTTGAGCTCACTTTCATTCCAACTGAAAAGCAATTAGCTGATTTGTTCACTAAACCACTTGACAATGCTAGGCATTTGAGTTTGTGCAAGGCTATAGGATTGTGTGACAACAAGTAAACACTTCCCCTGCTAGTGTGTGTGTTCTGTTGGTGTATATATATATGTTTTCTTTTATAATAAAAAAAATGTATTTTTTTCCTCTCTAGTTACTCTTTACAGGCTCAGGATTAGCAGACCTTCTTGGTATCCTTAGTCAGTTTCTGAACTTGACCTAGGTGACTAATTGTACTTCCTTTCCTTGTTTCAGTCTTACTCTTCACATAGTTTTGTGTACATGTTCAGATACTGTCGTATGTGGTCTGATCTTTATTGCAAATCTGCAGTATTTCTATGTGCATCATTACTAATCACTTTGGTTGCACTAAAGCTTGGGCTATATACTTGAGATAAGAGTTCATATAAAGGGGGAGTTTGCTTTCCAAACTAATCTCAAAGTAATCATTCCTTGGTTGTGGTGAACAACTTAAGGGTGAGCAGAAACGAGGTTGGTTTGAAGATTGAGGTTCACAAAACTCAATGATCTAGGCTAATCTCAAAGTACACATTCCTTGGTCGTGATGAACGATATAAGGGTGGGAAGAAACGAGATTGGTTTAGATTTTGGAGGTTCTGGTTAGAACAAAGTTTGAAAAAAAAATGATTGACAATCACAAATGACTTCTTGAATCAGCTAGCCCTCCACTTGTCTTGTTATGTAGTGGGGATTTCTGAGATGCATTCTATCCTTCGATGGGTTCGGATGATGTGTCCATATGAGTGTCCTTGTTACACATATTGTCCAAGGTCAACTGATCTTGTGAAGCAATGACACATTTTCTGCTACATGAACCTATGAGGACGATTTCTCAGTTAAAGCCGTGACATTAATGTTTGGACCAAAATAAAGTTACAGTTAAACGTAAACTCTGGACTTTAAAACCAAATTCTGGAGAGATAAGGATGGAAGGACCAGATGTTATCCCTGCTTGACATGGCTCACATTAACAATAAATACTCAGTTGATGCCCTCAAGCTTATCAAGCACCATGTGTTTATTATCTCACTTACACACTCACTCTAAAGTGCTGCAAATAAAAATAGAGACCATTGGGACTTGTCACTATCACAAACCTATGTGATTTGCTTTTGTTTGATCAAGGTTTGTTTGCTTGTTATGATATGTCATCTTGTGAGTCTATGCTTAAACTGACTTCATAAAACCAAGGATGCAAATTGAATGGTCATTTTCCTTAAGCTTGTTTGTGCAGTCATTTTCCTTAATTTTGTCTTATGCACAGTACTCTTAGGGGGAGTATAAGCTTGAGTAGTGTTATTCTTGGTTTCTGTTTTGTTTGCATATGCTTACGTGGTTGCTTCCATGGGTTTTCATTGGTCACTCTTAACGGTGGTGTTTTGTCACGTCTCAGAGCATCTTCATTGCATGCATGGTCTTGTATTTTTTAATTCTTAGCCATGTTGAGCAGTTGGGTTTAGTGGGCTTTACAGTTTTCAAGACACTCCGATCGTGTCCAACGCTTCCGCTCTCACTCTCTCTCTTTTTCTTAACCTTGCTTTCCTCTCTTCTTCTCTATCTTCTCGAAACCCACTCTTTTTCTTCTCATCTTCTTCTCTGTTCTGCGTTCTCTCTTTCCTAAGTTCTCTCAGCTAAAAATGTCGAACAAGCCTGTTGGGCCAAATTTTGTCAATCTTGGGGAGGAACCCACCATGCAGGAACCCCTAAACCTGCTTCCCATCCAGGATGAAGTGCCTATCTCTGGAGGTCAATCTCTTCGGCTTACTGCTACCCCTGGCGGTCCGTCCATAGCAGACAAGCTTGAAGCTCTAAGAGACCCGGCTTCTCCTCCTGCTCTGGCTAAGAGGCCTCGCTCTCCTTCCGATGACAAACCGGTCAAGGTCGCTAAGCTTTTTCGATCCGGTGGTGGTGGATCATCTGGGGCAGTCCCTTTCTCTTCTCCGGTTAGGTCGCCTTCTTCTGAGGTACCTATCCCAGCCCCTGAGCCCAAATCCAAGCAGTGCTCCTCTCAACGAAGGGTTACCAGATCTTCCTCTGTTCCTCAGGAGCCCTCTGCACCAACCGGTGCTCCAGCTCCAGTGGAGACACCCTCGGCGGTCCCTGCTTCTGGGTCTCCGGTGTCTCGGCAACCTCCTTCCTCCAAGGCTCCTGCCAAGCCCTCCTCCAGTTCTAAGCCCTCTCGTTCGGGTCCTCGGAACTCAGTTGACAAAGGCAAGGGTCCCGTGGATGGCACTAGGCCTCCTCAGTCCACCATGCCTCCTAAGAAGAGATCTGCTGAGGTATCCCACTCCTCTGTCCCTCCTCTTTCTCACTTCCAATCGGCGGAGAGTCGAGATTATTTTTGTACCTCTATTATTACTAAGCGCATAGTTTTTGAGAGACCTATCGCTTTCGAGTCTCTGCACCCTGAGGTCAAGAAATTAGCTGTTCACTGGGGATGGGATCAGGTTCTGACATCCTTCCCTAGGGTCAATCGAACTTGGGTTCAAGAATTTTATGCCAATTTTCCTTCAAATACACCTGAAAAGGTGAAGATTCAATCTCAGCGCCCCATTGTTGTCAAAGTTCGGGGTAAGGATGTTGACATTTCTCCTCCTAGGATTCGATCCAGTCTGTCTCTCCCTGCCACAGAACCCAACTCCGTCAAGTTGGTTTTGGACTACATCAAATCTGTCTCTCTTACTGAGCTAGGTGGAGCTCTTTATCATTCCACTTTTCCTCCACCAGAGCTCACTGCCTCTCATCTGTCCAGTCAATTCATGTCTGAGTTGTGCAAGCTTTTAGGCTTCGTGGTTCACTCTCTTTTGACTCCCACCTCCAACACAGGCAAGATCACTCACCAACAGGCTGCCTTGATCAAATATCTGATTTCTAGCCCTTCCAAACCTCGTTTTCTGGCTGAGTACTTCATTTACAAAGCCATCAGGAGTGCGGGCACATCTCTTCGTGAGCATAGCTCTCTTGTCTTTCCAGCTGTCATCACCAAACTCTGTTTGGATGCTGGTGTACATGTCCATGACGCTGATGTCATGGCTACTGAAAATGAGGCTGCTCCGGTCGACAAGTTCTCCCTGGCCAAATCAATGAGCCAGTCTGATGTGTATGTGGAGTCGTTGGAGCAGACCCTGCTCAAGCAAGAGATCAAGCGTCAAATTTCCAATGCTGTTGCCACTCTGCAAGCGTCGTTTACTGCTCAGTTTGAGGCTCTGCGCAATGAACAGAAAGAATCTGTGGGGACACATGCGCCTCCGGCTAACCCCTCTGGTGGGGATGGAGCCTTGTCTACCCCGTCTTCCGGCTCTAGTTCTGAGGAGTCTTCTGATGCTTCTGCTGAAGAGTCCGAAGAAGCTGTTTGATCTTCTTGTATTTGTTGTCTTCCGGTGTGCTTGTTCTGTTTTGTATTTTTCCATTGTAGGTTTCTTTTCTTTTAAAACCTCTCGGATATTTTATTCTCCGTTTTCCTTTGGTATTCCTTGCCAAACACAGGGGGAGAATTAGTTTGTAGGAATTTATTGCGCTTTATGACTGCTTATGTTTATGTTTGAAAGACATTATTGTGCTTTATGACTGCTTAATGCAAATATTAAACTCTCCGTGTTAGAATGCAAATAACTCAGTTGTAGTTGCTGTGATTCTTCACTTGTTCTTGAAGTTGTTTTCTGCAGGTTATGTTCCCTACAAATACAGTGTTTTGGGAAGGAATGCCAAAGGGGGAGATTGAAGGTATAAGGATAGTTGGCAATCCTTGTATCCTGCAAAACACCTTGAGAAACTGTTATTTGATCAAGAACAAGTGGCGCTATTATTCCTCATGGTTTCAGGTAAAACATGCATCTGCATATCACTATTTTTCACAGAGGATAGCAGCTTCGCTTGCTATCCTAGTTCTGAGTTTCCTGCTGTACTGAGTTTCAAAGTCTGTTATATTAAGTATAATATGTCATTCAATTTCAAATGGACAACTGAGTTTTTGGGAAGTGCTTTAGTGCTCAAACCAGTCAAAGGGTTGAGATCTTTTGTTTTGCCAACCCGTGACCGAATGGTTAGAGGCTTAAGGCTCCAGCTGGGATGTTCATGATACGTTATCCAATATATCAGCTGGTCCCCGTATGATTCAAAGACCAGTTGCTATCAACTGTGTCAAGGTCCACTAATGGACTGAGTAAGAGGGTTTCAAACCTCTTTGCTCTCGGTTTGAATCATTCATGTTTTAGGAAAGGGTTATTTGTCTTATTAAGATTGCTTGTGTCATCTCTGTGTTTGGACACATCACTTTCAAGTATGGAAGCCAAACACTTCTGTCCAAACCCTTTCTGAAACACTGCTGAGGTCAGCTGGCGTCATCGGTTGATGCCTTGTCTGCCTATATATAGCTATAGCTACGGCTGTGCTCAATGGTTGTAGAAAACTGTCTTCTTGCATTTTCTTTGTTGAGTCTAGTTTTTAGCTTGCATTGTTCATGCTGCTCTAAGTCTTCTTCGTGACTGTAAACCTTAGAGCTTGAACTCAAACTTCTTTCATCAACTCATATCATGTTGCATACCATGAGGGATGTGTAGTGCAATCAACCCAAGAAGCGTTCAAGGGTGAATCTGCTAGTGGTTAGCTGAATTCACAATCAACACAATTGCTGGCAAAGTCTCATTTTCTCCCAAGTACACATACTACAAATGATCAGGTAGTGCTTTCAATTCCAACTTGGGTGCTTGTTCCACAAATGGTAATAACTTGTTAGTGGGAATGGGAAGAGACAATAGAGGATCAGACCTAATTGGGGCTTTCAAGAGCGGCGACGGTTTCAAGCACAGCTTCATCCTATATTTCCTCTAATTCTGCCATTGACACAGAAGTACCATCAGCATTGTATCTCACTCCTTGAGAAATGGTGTATTCCAATTTATCATTGATCATTGAATTTAGGAAATTCTGCGCAAGAGAGTCAACGATATCAATTGAATAGCATGGTTTAAGCTCAGATAAGGGATACCTCATGGCTTCAAAGATGTTGAAGCCAATAACTTCTCCATCAAACTCCATTGTCAATGTGCCAGCATGCACATCAATCTTTGTTCTTGCAGTTCTCATGAAAGGACGCCCTAAATGTATAGGAGTTGAACTAGAGGGTGAGTCTTCCATATCAATGATGTAGAAATCTGAAGGGAAAATCAATTGATTAACTTGCACAAGAACGTCCTCTACATATCCCTTAGGATAGTTGTTAGACCTATCTGCCAATTGAATTATGACATTGTCTCTCTTCGGTTCACCTAAGTCCATAGATGCATATAAGCTATATGGTATAATATGTAATACCCTAGATTTTTATATTATTTTCCTTGTATTATTCCCATAATTAATGAAGGATTATTTGTGGAAATTCTTTTTTGATAGTGCGAAGTTGAAGTTTCGGGAGTAATTTTCAAGGTACTTTGACTTTTAAGAGGCCAAAAGTTGACTTTCTTTTCTGCAAGTTATTTGTGAAAATTTCCTTCATGAAAGTTGTAGAGAGTCTGGCGATACGAGTTTGTAGACACACGGTACGTGTAAAACGGATGTCGTATGAGAAAGTTATGGTCAGAAGAAGTCAGTTTCCAATTTTGGAAATTGTATAAGTAGAAAAATGTGGGGGAGTTATTTTTGGAAACCTAACCGGTCTCACTTTCTCTCTCCTCTCTCCCGACCTCCTCCCACTCTCCCATCTTCTCCGGCTTGGTTCTCCTTCGTCCGGCCACCAAAGTGGACGCTGCTGGTCCCGTTGGGTTGGCACGGGTCTCCTCTCCACTTCAAGTCAGTCTCGCTCGCCGTCTCGCCCTTTGGAAGCCGCCACAGAGCGGCGGAGCTGCTGCTGTGTCGCCGGAAAATCGGCGATTTCAACGGTGTTTTCGGTGAGAGTTAGGTGAATCTTGCTCCTCTCCTTCCTCTAGAGATGTTTACACCTCTTTGGTGACCTAAAAACCACGTCTGAGTGCCAGATTTGCAGGTTTGGTTTTTGTTTCAGGGTTGTTGTTTCGGGGCGTTTTCCGGCCGACTCCGGCCTAACTGGTTGAACCTCCAGGTATTAAAGTTGTTCACCATGCTTCAATCTACAAGTTTCATGTTGTGAGTTTCTCCCAATTCAGAAGTTTTGGGGTGGTGCGTGGGGGTCACTCGCCGCCTGTGGCGGGGCGTGGCAGCACGTCCGGCTGAGTTGCGGCCTTAGTTTCTTATGGTTAGCTAGTCCTTGCTGCTGTGAGCATGTTGAGAGGTAGTATGGCTAGGTTTTGAATAAGGATTGCATGTTAAGACCTTAGGTTTATTTGTTTTGGCTTACTTGAGTTTGAGTTTAGGTTTTGAAGATTTGAGGCAGCTCTATTGTGTCGTTGAGTTCAACGACTTTGGGAAGTTGTCATCCCTTGAGCTAAGGGTTAGTTTAAGGGTATTGTGTTATTGTTTAGTACTTTGGTTTCTAAGGATTTTAATTATGTGATTTTAGGTGATTTGTGAAATTGTGATTGACTTGCTTTCTTTGTGTTGTGGGATTTGCAGCAGGATTTCTGGGTGAGTAAATCTCACCACGGTTCACTTTTGGACCTAATTTTATTATGGTCATTGGATGTTGATGTTGGATTTAATAATATGCTATTAATTGTTTTTAAATATATGAGCTTGATCGCCAACGGCTCATAGGTAAGATAAAACAAGTTTTCTTTATATGTTTATTTTTGAGGTTCTTGTGATCATAATTTTGTTGATTATTGATAAGTTATTCTTGTAGAATAATATATATTGTTCATATAATTATATCTTTGTGAATGATATAATTTTATGATGTGAATCATGTGTTGATGATGATGTTGTGGTGTTATAGTGATTTGTTGTTCAAAATAGTCAAACCGGGATCCAAGCCCTTAACAGGGTGATTGGTTACGGTTATGATGAAAATTTATTTTGTGATTTTTATTGGACAGTCAAACTGAGTTCCAAACCTTTGGCTGGGTGATTGGTTACAATTAGGAATAGAGCTCTAGTCCGTCTGTCGGTGTTGGTCATGGGAGATACTTTATGGTATCTGGGACCCATGGATACACAAATTGTTGTTGTAGGTCATGAGAGATATTTATTAAATATCAGGAACTCATGGGTACATTTCTTTGGTAATGTGTTAGATGTGTGTTTTTTAATTATTGATCAAATCTCTCTTGTGTTAAATTTAGATGTGAGAAATGTTGTGTTATTTTGAGTTTACTCATACGAGCTTTTTAGCTTACCGGGTTTGTTATTTTACAATCCTAGTGCACCAATTCTTGGTCTAGGGGTTAGACCTGCAGGTGAGGATCAGCAGGGTTGAGGCGGAGGCTTAGTGGCAAGGTTCTTTTGGGTCTTGCTGCACTCTGTATAGTTTTTTTTTAATTGGGTAGACAGTAATTAAACTTATGATATCGTTTCATGTTCTTGTTTTGCAAGTTTATCTAAACAAGGAAATGTAATATTTAACTCAGTATTGGGTTGTGTAACTTTTACATTTCCGCTAATGAGTTTTAGTTGCTTGAGATAGTTTTGTTGACACAGGTTTGGGATCGGATGTTAATATTTTAAGTTTGATAAAATATTGTATAGTTCTTATGGTTTGAAGTCAACATCTGTTTAGTCTTTATGGTTTTATTTTAATCTGAATAGTCCTTAAAGTCATGATCTTTCATCCAAATAGTCCTTCATAAAATAAAACCATAAGGACTATTTAGATGAAAAATCATGACTTTAAGGACTATTCAGATTAAAATAAAACCATAAGGACTATTTGAATGAAAAATTGTGACTTTAAGGACTATTCAGATTAACTGTTAAGACCCATCCCAAATTTCACCCTGAAACCCGAGGTAAGTCTTACGGGGTCCACCCCCAAGGAAAATTTACCGAAAAGCTCGATAAACCTCCCTTGAAGATAGATAACCCTAACCCGAAAAACATAAAGAGTTACCCTCCTGAAACAAATTTACCAACCTCCAAATCATCCAATATACATTAACAACTTCTATTTTCGAATATACTAGACTAAACATAGACATTAGCACACCCCCGAAATATTATACTATAATCCCAAGAGTATTCAGAGCTACTAAAACCAACGGAAGCAGGAAAATACCCTAGTAGGTTAAGCAGGTAACCTACTGGTGAAAAGTGGCTGATAGATGAGTAACTATGTCTCGTCTCCTCATACTAGTACCGACTCACACTCTGCAGACTGGGCATTTTAAAAACGAATGACCCAGAGGAAAACATTTGAAACCATTAGAGTGAGTGGACAAAAATAAATTTAAAAGAAATAATTCTTTATGCTTTCCCAATTTAATTTCCATAGAAATTATGCTGCATGCGACAGCTCAAAAGCTCTCAACTCATAAACTGGCAAATACATGACTAGCTCCGACTAGTCTCCAAAACTTAATAAAATACAGCCTCAGGCTAAACTATATATATATGTATGTATTTACACTCGTCATACTCCTTGTATGATTTCTTATGAATAAATATAAGAAAAATAGAAATTCATACAAGGCTACTACGTTTGCGTCTAACGCTCACGTCACGCCATAATGGAATTTTACCTCATTATGCGAAAAAAATGGGTGTATATATATATACGTGCATATTCCCTATATGAATTATTATTATATTCATATTGGGCTATGTCGATTCCGTCTAATGCTCACGTCACACCATAATGGAATTTTACCTCATTATAACGGAAAAGCACGTATAGCTAGCTAGCATTTATTTATATACATATTATCCTCATAATAATCCATATATGAATATATATAATCACCGAAATTCTCAATTTCAGTTATTCTCCAACAAAAAAAAATATTTATCAATAAATCTTTTGCATGCACATTATTTAAAACAAAGGTCCACTCACAAATTAGGCCTAAGCCTGTTGTCAGTCCGAGGCCTCCTCTGCTCGAGCCTCCTCACGTTATGTTCCAAGAACATAATTAAATCCTCAACTATAACCCAACGCTTATATAAAATTAGGCAAAATTAATTATGAGTTTTGCACTCTCATCCATGCCTAACATCTTAATTCTCAACTTCGCTTCGATTCATACTTTACCACAATATCGACATCCTTACTACCACTCTCTCCAGTCCTAACAACAATTAATCAACACCTGCATTATATCCCATTAACCGCCATATTTCACAAATCTTATAAAAAATCCAAAACCTATCCAAAACTCCTCTAAAAATTCCAAATTTCACATCAATACACTCCCCATAAGAAAACACATCTAAAACCCTAAAAATTTCCTTAACAGCGGCGGCCGGCGGCTGACTTCGGCGACCTCCAATACCTACCAAATTTTAACAGCATCTTCCCCTCAATCTCCCCTACAACTTCCCTAACTAGCATAAACACAAATTTCAAACCTAGATAGAGTAATCGAACCAAAACAGTGATTTGAGCCCTAGAACTTCAACTCACTGATTCTCCTTACCTAGCTCAAGAGGGAGCGAATCCTTTGGAGGGATTGCTACATTGGCGGAGGGCTTTCAAATGAGCCAAGTGGCTCCGGCTATGGTGGCCGGAGGAGCGAGTTCCAGCGACAGAACCTCCACGGCATTCAGGGCTTTCGGCCGGCTTTTCTCCCTCACGACGGCGCTAGAGCGGCTCCCACTGGTCTAGGAAGAGAGCTGGGTTGAAGGCCGACCAATTAGGACCGGTGCGGCGGTCTGCGGTGGCCGGACGGGCTCCGGCAGGGAGAGAGAGGGAGAAAGTCGGGAGGGAGGAGAGAGAAGTGAGAGAGAGAACTAATTTGGGCTTTTACCCAACCGGTCCAACCCACCACTTAAAACCCAACTCCAAAATTTAACACCCAAAAAAATAATACCCTAATGAAACTTACCTTTTTACCGGGTAAAATTTACCATTTTTACCGTCGTCATAATTTTCTCCTACGGACAATTCCTTCTAAATAATCGTCCCCCAAAACCCCTATCGGGACCAATTAAACTATAAACTCATTTACGAAGATGGTAAAACCATTATTAATTCCAAGCCAGTAAATAAGGTAAAAATTTAAGAGTCGGGATATGACAATTCAGATTAAAATAAAATCACAAGGACTAAATAGATGTCGACTTCAAACCACAATGACTAAACAAATTTTATTTCTTTTAAGTTATATCATGCCAAAAATTTTGAAAATTATCTTTCGAAAATTAGGGTGTGACATAATATTAATGGATGCACCTAGATCAAGCATGGCACTGTCAAAACTAGTATCACCAATTACACAAGGGATAGAAAAACTCTTTGGATCCTTTAGCTTGGGTGGTAGTTTCCTTTGGAGAACTACAGAAACAGTCTCACTCATTTTCACAACTTCTTTCTCACATGTCTGCCTCTTAGTGGTGCACAACTCCTTCAAAAATTTTGGATATTTGGGAACTTGAGTGATGCAGTGAATCAAGGGCATGTTCACTTGTATTTTCTTAAAAACCTCCAAGATGGCTTGATCAGATTCTTCTTTCTTGGACTTTTGAAACCTGCTTGGATTAGTAATAACTGAACTTTGAAAGTTAGAATCATTACCTTTTTGTGGTTCAGTTGGTTGGGGCAATTTTGCCTCAACTTTGGAAGTGGCAGGATCTGCCTCCAAATCATTCTTGGTCATTTCAACTTCATACTCCTCTCCTTGGGTCTTCTTTCGGACTTTCTTTGGGACCTCATTGAACACACGTCCACTCCTTGTTGCCACTATTTTTGCGGACTCAATATTTGAGTTTGGATTTGGAACGGTGCTTGGTGGAAGCTTTCCACTTTCAGAAAATTTTCCAATGAAATCCACTATTTTCCCCACCTGGTTCTTGAGCTCAGCTATATCCTTCGTATTATTCATTTGACCCTGCACAAGAGCTTGAGTAGAATTTGTTAAATTTTGCTGCCCTTGAAAAAGGGCTTCAAGCATCTTATTATCATATGAAGGAGTAGCATTATTATAATTAGAAGCAAAGTTTTGAGGAACCTGGGGCTTCTGAAAGAAGCCTTGTGGACGTGGAAATGGGCCTCCAGAATATTAGGGTGGGTTCTGGACATTCTCTGTATTGCTCCATCTGAAATTTGGATAATCTCTTAGTCCAGGATTGTAGGTGTTGGAAAAAGGATTGTATCTTTGCTATCCAATAGCATTGAGTGTTTCCCATCCACCATTTTCAGACAATTAAGGGCACTGATCAGTTGGATGCCCTTGATTTGAGCACACACCACATGTCACGCCCCAGTCCTTAAAGTTATTTTACGGTTATTTATTCCGGTATTATTTTGGTCTTTTACAGTATTAATTAACCGTTTAATATTAAGGATTTTTATTCCATTGGGAATTTGGGAAAACTTTCTTTTTGAAAGTTGTAGAGAACGTCGTTACGAGTTTGTAGACATGCTACACGTTAAATTCGGAGTTAGCATGGTAAAGTTATGAATTTATTGGTAAAGTTTGGAGGTAGTAAAAAAAAAAGGGGTATTTTTGAAGTGGGCTTTTTAGTTGAGTTGGGCCGGGGGTGGCAGCCCAGGCCCGAGCCCCTTTTCTTTTTCTTCTCTTCTTCCTTTCTCTTCTTTCTTTTCTCTTCTTTCTCTTTTCTTCTCCCCGAGTTTCCCCTGCCCGAGTCCTCCCGCCGGAAAGCTCGCTGCCGTCCCGCCAGCGACGGACCGCCGCTCCGGCCCAGGAAGGACCCCCGTCGCCTCCTCTCTCTCCCCGGCCAACCATCCGAGCCGGTAGAGGCGCCGGAGAGGAGAAAAGCCGCCGGAACCGCCGGAAGTCATTTCGCCGGGGCTCCGTCCTCCGGCCACCATAGGCCGTGATTTTTGGCTCAACTTGTAACCCTCATCAAGGTGAGTATTCTCTCAAAAGGAATCGGTCTATTTCGATCTCGTTGTGGTGTTTTGTATAATTGGAAGTTTTAGGGATTTTAGGATGTTTTAGTTCGATTGCCCTAGTTAGCCTCGGAATTGGACTAAGTGCTAGTTATGAAAGTTGTTGGGTATGTTGAGAGGATTATTCTGTCAAAATTTGAGAAGCATTGGAGGTCACCAGAAAATGGCTGCCGGCCGCCGCCTTCTGCGGAGCCGCCGCCGAGAAAATGTTTTTGGTGGAGAAAAATGTGAGGAGTTTAATGGAATAAGTTTTAGAATTTTTGGAGGAGTTTTGGATAGGTTTAAGATTTGTTGAAGTTTGGTATTTTTGGCGGATTATTAATTTATAATCCGGCCATTGGATTTTATTTGGTGAAAAGTGTTTTTCGATGTTGTCGGTAAAATTTGTGGAGTATTGAGGTTGGCAGTGGATTAACATTTTGGAGTATTAGGCTCGGTTAAGCGCGTAGCACATTTAATTTTGCATGTTTTGCATTTAAACGTCGGTGTTTCATTTAAGGTTTTATGTATATGGAACAGGACGCGAGGAGGCTCGAGCAGAAGAGACCTCCGACCGACGTCAGGCTTAGGCCTAAGTTGTGAGTGGACCTTTGTTTTAAATATTGTGTTTCAAAATGCGTAATCATTTGATTGATTTTTCTGTTATTGGATATTTCCCGAAATTGAGAATTTCGGTGGATTATACTCGAGGTACAATTCCGAGAATAGTATGTATATGATTAAATGCTAGCGTTAGACGCGAGTGTCGTAGCCCTGTGCGACTTCCTACGCGAGGTACAATTTCCCCTATACTCGAGGTACATTTCCCCCATACGCGAGGTACAATTCCGGTATGGGTGACATGAGGGTTAGACGCGAGTGTCGTAGCCCTGTGCGACTTCCTATTCTTGCATTTATTTATTCAAAGATGTTGTACAAGGAGTAACACGTATATATTACCACTTGGCCGCTTTCCCCCATATGCGAGGTACAATTCCGGTGTGGGGTGATGTGAGCGTTAGACGCAAGCATAGTAGCTTCGTATGATATCTACTTTATTCAAGTTGTTCATAGATATCATGCCAAGGGTTAGGCGAGTGTGCATTCATACTATATATATATATATATATATATATATAATATCTAGGTCTGAGAGACAGTTTCTTAAAGTTTGGGGGTTCTAGCCAGGCTGGACCCCAATTCAGAGTCGTTCCAGTGGAGTTCGTGTTTTTACCACTGTGGAAAGCATTTCTTTTGGGAAATATTTATTTGTTGTCAGATCAGTTTTGTCCACTCACTCTGACGTGTTAAATATTTTCCCCTGGGCTCTTCGTTTTTAAAATGCCCAGTCTGCAGAGTTTGCGTGAGGGCTAGCAGGAGACGTCGAGGCATAGTGATCCAGTTGTCAGCTACATTTTGCCAGTAGGTTACCTGTTTAATCTACTAGGAGTTTGTTAGCTTCCGTTGTATTTTATTTGATTTTTTAGTAGCTCTGAATACTATTGGAATTCTTATGTTTGTATTCTGGCTACTTATGGATTGTAGCTGAAGATTTATTTTTGGAATAGAAAAGTGGTTCTTAAATTCTTAAGTTAGGGTTGTCCATTTTCGAGGGAGGTTTGCCGAGTCTTCGGTAAGTTTTCCTTGGAGGTGGTCCCCGCAGGACTCATCTCGGGTTTCGAGGTGAAATTCGGGGCGGGTCTTGACACCACAAGCTTTCACCTCTTGATTTTTCCTGAGCACAAGATGAGCTAATAATGCATCAATCTTACTTTCAAGAGTGATGCTTGATTTTACTTCATTCACCTTCCGAGAAGATGCTAATGCACCAGTATATTGCTGATCATTTAGGACACGATTATCTAACAATGCCCATGCTTCTCTAGGTGTTTTGTTAAGAAAGAACCCCCCAGATGCGGCGTCCAGCAGCTGGCGCCCCAAAGATGAAAGTCCTACATAGAAGTATTGCAGAAGGTTGTTTTCCTTAAATCTGTGGGAGGGGCAAGCTGCAACCAGGGCATTGAACCGATCATAATAGGCACAAAATGTTTCTTCAGGTCCTTGCTAAATCCTAGTGATTTGCTTTCTCATCACCGTGATCTTTGAAACTAGAAGTACTTGGTCAGGAATACACTCATCATCTTTTCCCATGAGTCAATATGTCCGGCAGGTAGATCAATAAGCCATGACTTGGTCCGGTTCTCCAGTGAGAACGAAAATGCTTTCAACTTCAGAATGTTAATATCCGCATTTATAGGGCACATGCTCACACACACAAATTGAAAAGCCTTCATATGCTTGTTGTGGTCTTCGTTGCTAAGCCCATGGAATTTTGGAATTTGATGTAGAAACCCACTTTTCAACTCGAATTCTCTTTCCTTAGTGAGTGCCGGTTCAAGATAAGTGATACATGAAGGTGCATCACCTCCGGCTCCTGGTACTACCGAATTAGATAATTGTCTAATAGTCCGTTGTTCCATTTGTGGAATGTCTTCCTCAGGATCTAAAGGTTGTGATGAGACTATAGACCTTGTTTGTACTTCTTCCTCTTCTTCCGACTCTACGCCACTTTGAAGATCAAGAATATGGGAAGATTCTCCTCCTTGCTTAATCCGCTCTAATCGCCTCTCCAAGTTAGTTAAAAACTCGTTGGTTAATCCAGGAATACAAATTCCCTCATCAGACATTCATAACCCTATAGAAATGAAAGAACAAAATAAGAAACAAAATAAAAATTAAACAAAACCAAAATAACTAAAGTTTTAAAATGAGCCCAAACACAAAAGGCCTTAGAACTAAGTAAACACTTTACATTTTACAAAGGTTTTAAATTACAACAATTTGTTAAACAGTTATAAGTTGCATTCATTTTCAAGCTCAAATCTTAAATGGTAAACCAATGGTGAATAGGTATTATCATCTTGGATGGCCAAGCCGAAGTGAAGCGGGCTGGTAGGACTTCGTTTGTAATAGGCTACAGAGGTCAAAACCCCTATCATGCTTACGCACAGTCTGTAACCCTTTGAAGTCCAATTTTGGTCCCAAGCGCTTACTCAAGCATAGATACCACACAAAATGTCCCTTACTTAGCTAAGAAACACATGTATGGTTGACAGTCGTACAAGAGTTAATAAGTTCCGCCCTCAACTCCAAAAAACCTTTGATAAGGTACTAATGAAGGGTTTAGGACCCTATTAACTAAAGTAACCTCCAATGGTTTATAAAACAAGATAAGTACCTCAAAATATGACATAGTTTCTTCTTCTTCGTTTTGGTTGGGAATTGCCTTCTTCTTCTTGTGTTTTGACAGATTATTGGGGTCAGTACAATTGTCAATAGAAAATTACTGGGGGTTGACGTGCTCGTTTCTGAGCGCTCAATTTAAAATCCCTTATCTTTTTTTTTAACAGAATGTAGTATTGGTAAATAGTGTTCGATCAATCTGGGGACTTAAAGGGCACTCATGCAGTCACGGTTATACTAAAGAGTCAGTAACTATAAGTATTTACAAGCATTCATTTACAAATATACATATGGTACAAGGTAACATGGGGGGTTTGAAGGTTTGTTCTATGTTCCTAAAATAAGATATGTATAAGCGATCAATTCATTCAACATTGCAAACAGAGATAAACTCGAATTCTACGACACATCAAGATCACGTCTCATTCCAGCAACCCGATTATCATGCAAGTTCTGAACAAGAGAAACAATCTCAGAACACAAGCCTTAAGAGGACATGCATTCCTTTAATTCTACTTACTTTATCACCTAAGCACAGAGAAGTCTAGAACTTAGATTATTTCTTGTAAATTGCTGCATTCAATACTGAAGAGTACTTGTCCACAATAAACATGAAACATTAAGAATTATAGAATTGAGATTGAACAACAATGCACATCTGAGAAGTCGTAACATGCATTTACTGTAGTTTACGTTTTCAACTAATACATAGTTTCAACCACTTAGAGAAACATACTTACTTGAAGAAGCTTAGCATGAATCATGGCAATAGCTAGCATGCATTCTAACTCTTTAATTTAAACAAAAACACAAACTTTCAATCATTAAAACTCACAAGATCGGATCGCCAGAAAATCATTAACGAAATATTAATATGTTTTATGAAATTCTGAATCTATTGAAAAAAAGAACAAGCAAAATGTGCTTCCAAATCCTAAGTTTAGCACACGAAACATATCTATAAATTTGTAAAGAAAATCAAAACAAAGTAAAGGTAATGTTTACACTTTATCAAGTCTCCAAGGAAGCTTGTAGACATCAAAAGGATGTTTGACTTCAATACTTCAAGTCTCCAACGTTGCTGCTTTCATGGAGAAGTTCTTCAAGGCTTAGCAAAGGAGGAAGAAGCTTGATAAAGGAGAGGGAGAGGCTGCTGCTGCTCTCTTATCCCTCTGGTTTTTAATGTGAATGATTGATGTTTTGAGAAGTACACAAGGATGTCCTTATATAAAGAAAATCTTGATGAAACTTCTCTTCAAAAATGATGTGGGACTAGGTGCATATATTTGACTTTTCTCCTTTAAGTGCACATGTTTGACTATTTTTCCTTTCTTGGACTGCTTGGGCATTCTTTTGGGCTTTCTGCATTTTTCTCTTCCATCCTTTCACTACTTGGGTCATCTTTTGTCAATTAAGCTCTTATTGTTTCTACAATCACAAAACATGTTAGAAATGGTATTATTAAGGAAATAACATGGCCAAATAGGGTAGGAAACACAATAAAATCATAGCATATTATGCTCATATCGGGTCAGTAATTTTTCTTTTGGTTTCGTTTTGGTTGGGAATTACCTTATTCTTCTATCTTCTTCGTTTTTATGTGCTGTATATATTTTTTTTATCGACCAATGACCGAAAAAAGTCCAACAACGAGAATCTGGGCGACCGGAAAAAATCTGGCAACCGGAATCCGGTGACCGGTGAGGTTCCGGTCAAGTTTTCTATCTCTCCTATATTTCTCTCTCTATGCATCTTTAAAGGGTGATGGCAAAAAAGTCATAAATTAATAATGTTTATTAAGACTTTAAGTAAAGATTTGTGCATTTAGGTATAAAATAAGTTACCCTATATTTAAATGAGCTCTTAAGAAAGATATTCATTGAAATAGGCAATGAGGAGCTAAAATTAGTATTAAATGGGCATTTTCTCTACTTTCAATATGCAATTTCTTATTTCTCCATTTTAAATGGGTAGAGAATAAATTCGTAAAGACAGACAACAAACCTTCATAAGATCCATGCATTCTTCAGAAACCATTGCATCAGCAGTAAGAGTACGATTAGGATCTTGATTTTTTTATCATGATGGATAGACATAATTCATTGTCCAAAAACGAATGAATGTTCTTGTACACATCAAATAATCAAAATGAGATCAAAACTTGTCACCTACCATTTTCATTTCAATAGAATCACTGCCATGTAGTTATTTTGTATGAAAACTCCACAAACTGAAACTTTTATCGAGAATAAAATATAATGGCGTTTGCACGAATCAAGCTATACTCTGACAAATACTTTTCAAATTTGGTGATCATTTGGGATGTCATACGACGCATAAACATGTCACGATCATTCTTGGTCTTTCTCAAAGTATTCTCAACCACAAAGACTTGAGGAAGTACAAATTAGATGTGGGCTAATGAGTTCCAGATAACAAGCAAGTAACGTTATAGAATACCTTAAAAAACATACATATCTTTTCCAATCTTTGTCACTCATCATGAGAAAGTTTATGGATCTAATTAGTCATTTAATTGCAAATGAAGGAATGCACGTTGATAATAAATCACACTATCAATCATAAAGAATGTCGAATTCCATCTTGACACAAGCCATTTCTACACTCTAAAGAAACTTGTGAAGCACAGTCCAAATATTTTTGCTTTCTTCCTTGTGAACCCCTAACATACTAAATGTTTTTCCTATTTTTCGCAATAGAAGTATAGAACCATCAATTTCTTTCAACCCCTCTTGCGCAATTAGATTAAGAATGTGAGCATAATAACGAACATGAAAAAATTCGTCATCCAATAGAAGTACATCCCGTAGTCTAAATTTTTTTTTTGGACTAAAAGGTTGTTTCATTCCATCGAAAAATAAAATATACATCATGAATCGATCCACTATCTTGCGTACAGAGGGTAAATAAGATCATTTGATTCATGTAGGGTAACACCCTCGTTACACATTTCTTACTCACTGAAACATCACAAAGTGAGAGGACTCACTTAACATCACAATTTAGCCTATAATCAAATAGGAGATTATAGGCAATTATTCTAGCAACAAAAGGAAATAAAGAGAAATAAGCTAACACATCCCAAAGCCATGAACCCAAGCCCAAAGTATAGCATAGGCCCAATATATATGGGCACCCAACATCAAGCCATGGACACCAAGCCGTCGTTCGCCGCTTCCAGCAGGCGGTCTTGCCCCCACCAAATCAGAAGTTCAGAACCATCCTCAACGGCGCCTTGACTGCCGGTCGGGCTTGCCGCAAATTGTCGTCGACTCTACTCAAAAAAAGTTGTGCAAACTCTTCTGCTATAGTCAACACCGCCACACCAGATCGATCCGAAATGGAGAGATCAAGCACGCCCCTGTACTTAGATCGTTACCTTCACAGCAAACAGTCAACACATAATCGTTGCCGTTCAGATCTGATCCTAAACCACTCTAGAGCAGCAATCAGCCTCAATACCGAGCCCTCAACGAACTCGATGCCAACCATTCACCTAAATGCCACCGACTCAACAGAAGTGGTCGTCGCCCCAAGCACCAAAAACCTTCGGCCGCACAAGCCGGCGGTGACCTCAACAAAGAATGACGTAAACTTCCGCCGCTTGCGGAACGCAAATCTGTTTACGCCGCCTCCCAAGCAGTATCAAACGACCTCCTGAGGGAACGTCGCCGCTGCCTACATGCCCTAAAGCCTCACCTCTCTTAATCGCTCCAAGAGATACAACGCAGACTAGAGACTAATTTTGGTTATTCAATTTGAATTTGACTTCTCTACTTGGATTTATGTTGTTTGGTTTTGCTTGGATTATTTCTAACCATTGGATTGAGTACAATCTAAGACCACTATGTTATCATTATGTCATCTTTACTCCATCTAATGGTTGTAAGACATTTAAGCAAATCCAAACAACTTAAATTCAAGCAAAGAATCCAGATCCATTCAATTTTATCCCGTAGTCTAAGTCGTTCCTTTAGCAACTCAACAAAACAATCATTGGCTCATGCATTGGCTAAAGTCATAGAAAATAATGTTCTTAATAACCAATCCACCAACAACTTATAGATTTTGTCAGACATAGCTATATCAGTATGTGGAGGAGACATAAAACTAAATTTTAATACTATCTTTTGCAGTTTTCAATCATCATCAACAAAATAAGCGGTGAGAACAAGATAACCATCAATTGCAATAGAAGTCCACAAATCAGAAGTCAAGCAAATTTTGCGAGGAATATAAATTAAAATTTTCTTAAGCTTCTTCATTTCTCTAGCATGCATACTCATTACATCTTCCTTAACCTTGTTCTTAGATATCAACTTGACATTAGCACATATATAAGAAAACAAGTTTTCTTATCCCATCATACTCAACAAATGAAAAGGCAAATCATGCATAAAATAGTTGTCACCAATAGTTTGCGAAACTTGTTATGATCAAAACTAGCAGACATTGTGATAAGAGTCGTCATCATTATGAGACACAACTAACGTCAAGACTCCATAATTTTTTGTTTCACACAAGATATAATATGATGTTTCATATTTCTAGTAACATCTCATTGGAAAGTTTTTACGAAAAAAAAAACATCTCATTGGAAAGGTTACACCAAGAAGTTTACTTCATACACTAGCGATTATTGAGGTGTCTATGCAAGTGGACTATGCTCACATTACTAAAAGTCACAATTTTGGATATTTTTCTGTTACACTGTAGTTTTTTTTAATTTTGGAAATTACCTAATGTTTGATGTTCCGTGAGCATGTTCTTAAATTTAAAGTCTCTCCATTATTATAAGCTTTGCTCCTCTCGTTAGACCCAAAGACAAACATATAGCTTATAAATGTATAAACAAAATCATAGAGCTTAAACAAAATCTCTCTCTCTCTCTCTCTCTCTCTCTCTCTCTCTCTCTCTCTCTCTCTCTCTCTCTCTCTCTCTCTCTCTCTCTCTCTCTCTCTCTCTCTCTCTCTCTCTCTCTCTCTCTCTCTCTCTCTGCTACAAGGCCAATGCTACACAATTAAATTGTGCATTTAAAATAAGCACTGGCTAATAATCCATTAATCCCAAATTGAATCATGTAAAAGAAAGAAAAGGTCATGTTCCTCTGAAAAGGGGACTTGATAGATGCTTTGTTCTTTACTTCGTATGTTTTCTTTTAGTAATCGAAAAAAAAGGTCATGATCCTCGTTAGTCGTCACCATGTTCATCAAGGAAGCTAAACACGTTGCTCACCTTGAAGAAATTCCATAACCACAATTTCAGTTCTGATTCATCCGAAAGTATTCCTTAGGTCAGCTTAATTTGATCAGATAAACGGTAGATAAATTTTTGATTTATGTTATGTGAGATATTTTTTTTTTTTCGATTTCAATGTGAATGTTAACTTTATGTAGCACTGAGAGAAGCGAGCATGATGTTCCACAGCACAGGTAACTCATAATAATGGGAACTTCTCATCCAGATTAGTCTCTAGGCGATGATGACAGAGAAACACTATTTTTATCACGTCCACTCATGATTTCCACACGTACAAAATCGCTTTAAAACATGGTCTAATAAGAACCTAAGTCAGTTTAACATGATGTTAATAATCTCATCTCCAAGCTTGAAGCGACATGTATCAATGATGCATAAATTAAGAACTACACAAAATTGAGGAAGATAAATGAACTCTCAGAACTCGTATCGATTAAAGTTAAATGATCTGTACAATTACCTCCCCTAATTCTGTCCATCTCCTAATATAGGTTTAATGTCTACCACAAAAATCTGTCACGAGTCAAGTTTAAGAAACAATGGTGAACTCCTTCGGCTGAACAGGAATCAATACAGCTAACTTCAATCGGCGAAGTTGGCATAACTTTGCCAGATTGTTGTACACTCTGACCTTTGCAACATTATTATCTAATAGCATGACATGAGCTATGCTGAACGCTTCACCTTTCTCAACCGCAAATTGCAGTTCATTCATTGATATTTCAAACCAGTCTTTTCTTGCAGATTTTGTTGCTTTCACTTCAACGTACTCCTTGTTCTCCCCCAGAACTATGTCATATGGTAGCCCTGTTTCATTGTGCTCATTAACCCACTTAACTGCTGACTTGCCGGCTTTCTCAACAAAATATTTAAAAGCAACATGCTCTCCAAGTCTCCCAGTCATAATGGCTTGTGTAGCATTGGGCGTGCCGTATCTAAGCTGTTCTCTTTTGCCAACACTGGATGAACCCAACTCTGGAGGGTGAGAAACAAGACCTAGATTAATGGGATCAAATTCAACATGTGTAGGAAAGTAAGTTTGATTAAAATGTTCACCGCGATGTTCTAGCAAATCATTATTGTCTGCCAAAGCTAAAGACCCAGTTGCTGAATAATCTTCCAAGGACCAACTCGTATCCACAGAAATGTGAGCTGAATTATCTATTTGTCCAACAATTCCTTCAGAATCATCATCCATCTTATTTGGTAAGGCACCGCAGGGCTGTAACGCTGGTGGCTGTGTCTTAAAACCATGTGCACGAGCGTAAGCAAACCCTGGTGCAGTTTTCCAATCAACAGGCGGCCAGTTTTCTGCTTTCCTTTTGGGTTTCAAACTGTTTTGTTCATTTACTTCTGCTGAAGTATAACTTGTCTGGACCGATTTGTTATCCTCAGTCAATGAGTGCAAAGATGAAAGGGACCACACACATTCCCCATCAGGAAGCTTTGGCACCTTTTGGCTATTGAGGATAAATAACTCTATCTGCTCCTCGTTCGAACCCGATTTTTCCATGGTTGTGATGATATGAAGGAAATTCGCCAAATGCAGTTCAGGCTTACCATTAAAAAACAAACGAGAAAGCTCCATAAATAATGTGTGAGAATCTGTATCTCGGGTTGTATACAACATGCTACCCTGTATTAACATGAAAAAGGAAAAAGTTGATGACAGAAATCTATCAAAATCATAAACCAGTTGCAAACCACATTTGATGGATTTGATTAAAAGAAGAAGAGTCTGCACATATGGAGGATACATTTCATTCTACATTTTTCTGTTTCTTTTTAACAAACAAAATTTGGACAATGCATGTTATCTACGAATGACATGTTATGATTTAGAGTTCCCAGTAGACAAGCATGCTGTAAGTTATATTTGGTTTTGATAAACCTGTAATCAGTTAGATTGCAGTACACTAAAAGCAGTAACATATATAATACATTCAACATACCTTTAGAAGACAACTACATGCAACCCGCTTCTTGGATTCACTGCCAGCAACTTCTATGACATTTCGATAGTACAGCTCATCAACAACTACTACTTGCAAACAATTTAGTATATCAAATCCAGACTTCTTGAGTTCAGAATATTTATCTGGGTGTAGAGTATGCAAGTAGCGCTGTACATATGGGAGAGCTGAATTTACCAATCCAGCTTCATAGCTACTGTCTTGCAGACCATAATATATTGCCTCGCGAGTCACAACCTGCATATAAATGGACAAAGAAGAAGGGTGACTAAAGTGTTAAAGGATCTTTAATTTAGATTACATAACTATATATTACACAATGTCATATGGCAAACAAAGCATAAGAATTGAAAGATTATTATGAGTTATTGAAGTTCATTTGTTTTCTTAGATCATGTACACATACATGAAGTACACACACCTGGGTATAGCACATATATTACCTGTGAAAGAGCAGGAATCCCTAAAGTTTGCATGAGGTTTGACATTTTTGTACACAGAATCTCTTCATTGTCCTTAGTCAATTGACCAAAGTACAAAAAATCAATACCATCCAAATGCTTAAACTGCTTGCTTAATTTCTTATCATCACACCAGCACACAAGACCAAATGATTGATGTAAAGAAACCCACTTATCATGTACAGTAGGAAGCACAATGCAATCAATCTTCTTAAGAGAATCTCTAATGTAAACAATATCCTCAGGGCTCAATCCTGATTTCAGCCCATCAGTCCACTTCAGAAAGACTTGGAAAACCTGAGATAAGGAACATATGAGTTATTCTGCAACTAGCATTAGTTTTAACGTTCTTCTATATATGATTACTTACGGCATTAGCTGCTTGCGAGGGCAGAGCAACCTTTGATAAGTGCAGTAAAATCTGTAGGTAGCTACGGAGAGGAGGGGTCTCAGGTACTCCACATCCATCAACAAAGAAGTCATGAAGGCCAGGATAAAAGTTGTACAGTGTCTTGATTAAGGGGGGGCCTTGAGTAACACCTGTTGAGCTGCACTGAGGATGTATATGCTTGATTTGGTCCACCAAAGAAGTCGAATCATGCCAATATACCTCCTCAGGGGACAAAAATGTACCAGACACCACATCCTCATGCCTTGAGCTAGATGCATACGGAACAAAAATAGAAGGTTTGGAATGGAACTCTTCTACAATTCTTAGCTTCGAAGAAGCCATTTCATTCCAGATTAATGTGTAAAATTTTGACATTTGCGCTATGCTGCAAGATATAAAATTCAGTGTCAATGTGCAGCATCGTGCAGACAAAACAAATAAAAGATAAGCTCCGAATAAAGATTCAAGTTTCACTATTTTTTTTTTGGGTCAATTCAAGTTTCACTTGGTATCAGATGGATAATGCCACTGTCAACAACAGACTATGCACTTAAATTGAGGTTTATTTTATGTGATTCTTGGGCTTGATGGAATCTGGTCAACAATAGGAAATGGCATACATAATTAAAACAAAAACTAAATCATCAAAGATCCTTCATCTCTCCATACAAAATTATAGATCATGAAAGCTTTCAAACCAGCCCAACACTCTTAAGTTTCAAACAGCAAAGAATAAAAATATCATGGCCAGACCCAAACCACGATGAACAAGTGGGTAACTTAACCCAAATATCCGATATGCAAGAAAACAAAAAGGTAAAGTACTTTCTCTGGAGATCAAATAGTTCAGGATAATTGTTTTTAATACCCAGAACTAGACATGCTGGTCACTTGCGGACTCAGGCTCAAAACTGATGCCTTTTGACAAACCCTACAACATTTAGGAGACGGGAAACTCTAATAATTAGCAAGGTATATACTATATAACATATATTGGAATTTGGATCTTGGACCCCACACCTCATATAAGATAAATATAGGCCTGATTATACGGGCCTCATCAGACTTTCAAAGGTTCTTATTGTGTGCAAAGATTCATAATATGTACGGATTAAAAAAATTAAATGAAAGACATAATCCCTAACATGGTCTAATGCCTTGATAAGCAAATGAAAAGCAATAGTTTTAAGCACCAGGAATTTCTTTCTTCTACAAGCAGTAAATATATTGCTGAACCCCAATAAATCGGGATAAGTCCAATCTTAAAAAAAAAAAAAAAAAAAAAAAAAAAAAAAAGAAGGTAATGAGAGGACTTAGAAATAAACAATGAAGATCGCTATGGGTAAAAGAATACCTGGCCCTGAATGGGTTCTCACACCTCCATAGTTTCAATACCTCTAGACCATCATCAAGAGAAACTACTGTCTTAAACCCAATAGCACTGGCAAACTTTGTGCTCCCTATCTGTTTCAGGGAAAAAAAAAATTATAGCATGAAACAATGCTTGAAGAGGAGACATGATACTATCATACACCTAAAAAGTTGTATTTCATGAAATGGATAAGCACAATCAAAAGTAAATTATTGTCGGAGACTCAGAGTAGGAGACTAAATATAAACACTCCAACTATTTTAAAAGATAAAAAACTTCTACATGTGAAATCAATTGAACAGAATTCAATATAAGAAAGAGAGAGCTATCTCCTGATTCTACTAAATGTATATTGTTATTCCAAGGAAGATAAACTACAACAAAAAGAGAAGTACTAGAAGAATCCAAATGGAACTAGTAACTACCACACTCGTAAAGGTTGGCCATAAAGACTTCTGTGTGGGATTATCAAAAGGGAACATACCCAACTCTTTGGCTGTGAAATTTAAGGATTTGTGACCAACAAAATTAAAAACAACAAACTCTCAGAAAGGGATCACTTATTTTTGTCTAAGTTCAGGGACTGCATATGCGGCCCACACTGCCCATACTATGTTTTGGGACCTGCTCTCTGAACCAACATCAGCCAAATCCGAAATAAGGTATCTAGTTAAGTATCATAATGAAAGCGATTGGCAAACTGATTCTCAATTTAGCTGATGTTTTGCAGACTCTATGTAGACGCCTAGAACTTGGACAGTTATTATCATTGAAACAAGACTGCATTGTGAGACCCTCATGCAATCTTTCAAATTGTACAATTTTAGGGATCCTTATGTGTCATGTATACCTAGAAATGGATAAACACACGAGTAACATACATGAACTGCTATAACATAGCACATACTTCAGCTCCACAAGCCACATTTTTTTTCTTCTCATTCTTCATTTTGGTATAATTCAAACTTTAATGGGGTAAATAAGGATCACATGAGATCTCTTGCAAAGAGAAAAGTAGAGAATTTAAAACAGGACAGGAGACTGCATTGATGTAAAATTCACATATGCTGATTATTATAAAGTCCTAATCCAACGAATCTGTGTTAAGACTTACGAAGTATGGCTGAACAACTTCAGAAATCCTAAAGTGGGAACTAACTCAATGTAAAATATTTCAAACGAACCTTTGGAACAGAAAATGGAGCATACGGACCAAGAACCGAGCGCACTGCATCACAGTCGTAGTATAAATCTCTAGGATAGTGGAGAGCATCATCCATTGTTGAAGCTACCCATTGTGCATCACAGATGCAACTTATAAATGAAGATCTAAAGGCCTTTTTAACTGCTACATCTTTAGAAGCACAGTAGCCTGTAGCTTTTTCAAGATAGCATTCATCCCATAAACTATCAAGCACCTGCAAAAGATATTGACAGCCTTTTTTGTCACCATTTCTGGTCAACAGGGACAATAAATCGACCAATTCAGGGGACTCCCAATCTGTGACATTTGATCCAAGAGAAATCAAGTCTTCACACGTATCGTTAAATCCCTTCTCAACATGAACTACTTTAACGAAATCCTCGATGCCAATTTGCTGGAAAAACTGCCTCCACTTCATTAGTCCACATTGGAGTGACTTTGTTACTGGATGCTTCAGATAGGAGATGTCAACCTCATGCCACATCATATCCACCATATTTATCAACTTATTTATGTCTATACGATTTCCAAAGTCCTTACTGAAATGAATGGATATATCCGCAGGTCGTTTAAAGCCATGATTTGTTAGTATATAGGCTTTATTTTGTAATTCTGAGATTATGTATTCCATTTCACCATGACAATCGGAGCAGGTCGACTGAAGGTGGACCATTGCAAAACAGAGATATTCTGTCATCATATTCTTATCCCTACCTGCAATTCTGTCATCAGATATAGCTGGCAAGATGTGTAGCTTGACAATCTCATGTGCAGACAACTGCTGGACACCAATTCTACAAAGCATGCGTATTTGTTTGTCAACTGTAGTCACATCCATGGATGGCATATCTGCACATGATGTAGAAAGGAAGGCAGGACTTACGATACGAAGATTAGCATATAATTTAGGAAAAGACTCAAGTCCATGCTGACCCTCAAACCCAGTGCTCAAGGCATCAAAATGTAACCAAATTGGGTCTTTGTCTACTGCACCATATGTACCATCTGAAAGAGGAATGAATGGAATTTTTCGGAGCTCTTCTATCAAATCCATTCCATGTCCAGAGTCAAATGATGTTTCCACAGAAGCATTGAATGACATTGCATACAGTTCACTTAGCCAAGAAGTTAACCAACCAGGTCCCATTGATAAGAGGCCATTTTGCAAACGACACAAGGAGTCCATAACTTGAACCAGAATTTTGGGTCCATATTCTGCAATACCAAGTGCTCTTGCAAGTGGATCAGGCAGAACTATACTTTTGTCCAACAACCCAAGGCCAAGATGCTGCCTTAGTAAACCATCCGGTAGAAGCAAACGGGCCTGCTCATTCCAACCTCTTAGGACCTTGCAAGGAGGAACCCACTCACTATTTCCTCCTTCCAGGAGTAAGCAATTCGACATACGTAATTTAGAAATGATTAATCGAGGAAGAGAAGAAAAAAACCCATGCACTTCCCCAACAAGTGGAACAAAGGACATATAAGCCGCCACTGCTCTCCCGAGGTTCTCTTTAAAGCAAGGAAGAGAACAAAAAGACCTCTCAGCATTGACAAATAAACCAGGAAATTCTGACAGAAGCCACTGGTTCCACGGACTATCTCCATCCACTTCCTCTCTAGATGAGGGAAGAACAAAATCGCCCTGAAGAATAAACTTTAGGCCATAGGTTCTTAAAGGAAGAAATGCAAAAGCAGGTTGTTGCCCTAAATCTGGTCCATAAACACCATTCTCCAATTCTTTCAATGTAAATGCTATGGAGATTTCTGTTGTTTGTACATCGCTACGCATAAAATCTGCTTGCAATTTCTGAGATATTAAGAACCATGTCATTATCTCTTTCCCATGTGAAACCTTTACGATACCATCTCCCACCGTTTCTTTTCTCATGACAGTAAGTGAATTATCGAGCAAGTTTCTAAACTTTATACACTGGAGGCGGTGAAGGAAGAGTAATATAGATGGATGGAGATCTGAAAACATATTTATAATGCCTTTCATGACAGATCCATCTGAAAACTTCGATCTGAAAGGAAGAACAATACAGGTGTTCCAGAAATTATTATCCAGTTGATCACTGTCACTAGAAGTCAGCCTACTGAACATTTCAACATTGCAAGGAGGTACAACTGTTGGCAAAAGAAATCCAATTTGACCCTGACTTATATCGAACTTGATATGGAATCCATTGGAATGAATCTCTGGAGCATCTGTGACCTGCACAAAATGTACTTGTATTAAGGAAAGTGTACTACGAACAGGAAATTGACTTTCTTAGTTTGAACAGTTGATTACAGATACCCCTTCAACTTATATAAAAAGTTCTGAACCAAAGATCATTTTTAAGGATCAATGTATTACTTGGGGTATTCTATCTGCACCCTAGTTTGTCACCACACCCAATGAATATGATAAAAGTATGACAAGAATATCACCAAGTAATCTGAGTAATCTGATTACTCATTAGATTAGGGTAAGACACCTACTCCAATCAGTAATCTGAGTAAGAAACATAACACTAAGAACTGATTGAGCTTTTCCCCAGCAACATTTTCATCAATTGCTACACAGTGCAGGTGATCGGGAAAATGAAAAATTAAAATAAAACTGATTAGCTGATGGACCATGACAGCAAACAAAATACTCTGTATGACAGATTCTATTCCATTTATCCCTTCTGATGTTTTTTAGGACCCCAAAATAACCATGTATCCAGTAGAGGAGATCTTAAAAACCTGAAATATATCCTACAACAACCTGCATGCTGGGATAGAGTAATTTTTGGGTCATCCCTTTGTTCTAACCCAGTTTGTGAGAATGGAGGACCACTGTCAGTTAATTTATTTTTCCTTTCTGCCGATTGGGACTGTGGTTGTGTTTGGATAAATTATGTATTATAGAAGTGATCTCCTTGTCCATCCTATGTAAGATACGGTTTGGGTATTAATAAAATTTTGGGGAATTTGATGTTACACCCAAAATCATAGACCCATTTTAAATTACACCCACATGTTATACTCTTTTGAAATACACCCAACTTATTAATTAGGTTGATTTAGTAAAAATATTAATATTGTTTATCTAAACAATAGAACTTGTTGTTCAAGGAAATTACTGAAATGCCACCAACTGAACCATTGCAATTAACAAGGTGTTTGGCCGACTCATTAAACATAATTACCCGGCAGCTGAAAACCCGGTTCCACAGACTACGCCCAAACCCTAAACTCTAAACCCTAGTCTAAACCCTAAACCCTAAACCCGGTTCCACAAACCCTAAACCCTAGTCTAAACCCTAATCCCTAAACCCTAGTCTAAACCCTAATCCCTAAACCCTAGTCTAAACCCTAACCCTATTTAAAATAGAAGAAAGTCAAGAGCCACATTTAGGGAATGTCTTCTCATTCAATCAGAAGGGAAAAATCTTCTCAAGAAAAAACAAAAAAAACGGAAGGGCAAAAGAGTCAAGGAAAAGAGGGATACAAATTCCAAAAATAAAAATAAAACATATAAGGCAGGTTCAATAATAGGGTTGGGTGTAAATTAAAATGGAATATGAGCATGGGTTTATTTTAAAAGGGGTTTGGTTTTTTGGGTTTTTGTCTAATTTTCTCTAAAATTTTCTTCATTTTCAAAAGGAAAAAAGGGGAAATTCATTGAGGATTAAATTATCCAATCAGAGAAACTAGAGTAATTTTAGTGACCTACCCGAAACACAGATTTGAAACCGATGCCCTTCCGCCCAATATAGCCAGCATTAGATCCTTTCTTGGTAGAACTTCCAACATCACAAAGTGCTCTAATGTTCTCAGCAGAGAATCCTTGCTCATTATTTAAAACAACGATACCTGAGTCTTGAAGAACGAACGTTAAAGTTGGTTCTACACATGTTGGGTATGTATTATCATCTGCATTTTGAACCTGAACAATAAAGAAGAATAAAAATGTATGGAATTGAATCATTCAAAGGTTATAAGTCAGAGGCTTAATTTCATCTGCAGACTCAACAATAGTGTCAAACATATTTGTCCTCAAAAAAAAAAAAAAAAGTTTCAAACATATAAACATTGTATAAATAATCTAGACTTTAGAGTATTACAAGATCACTAAACAAGAGTAAATACATACTATAAATGAATATTTGGAAGATTCATGCCCACTGGAGTTAGTGCTACAATAAGATCAACTTTATTCCAGGTCCTGGGCATTATGTTGACCCCTTTTGATAAAACTAGGAAGGAATCAGGGTCTAATCAAATTTGCTAACAGTCACCCAAGGGTGTTTACAAAAAGATTTTAACCACAAAAATAACATTGAGAATCTCATTTATAGCCTAAGATATATTCAGGAAGAGCAAAACAAACAACAAAACAAAACTCTCATATATGGTTCCGTTCATTATGGTAGATGACTGCACAAACCACAATAAAGAATCCAGATTCAAAATATATATATATATATATATATATATATAATGAAAAGGCAGCCTTACCAGCTCAAGAAGAAAGTGTGAATCCTGAGAATACAATTCCTGTGAAAGACAATGAAGAGCTCTCCCTAGACGAGCATGATGCTTCTTCAACATGATACTTTCAGAAGTCTTTTGGCTTGAATCAAGACCAAACTCATCTCTTCTGATTGACTCAATCACCTCGGATGCATCTTCACGTTCACTAATTTTGGCAGATTGTTGAGTGTAACCACTACCAGCTCTCTCATTGCCGGTTTCTGCACCACCAATCTTCAGAGAGACATCAGCACATCCAACTTCCTGCACATCTTCCCTAACAGATCCAACCATGCTTCCTCCAGAAGTGTCAAACGCATCTGAAACATCTTGCAAGGGCTTTGAACCTAACCCCATTTCATGTCCAACGGCATTGGAACATGAATCCGCAGACATGAATGACTGAGTGGTATCATTGGTAAGACATGCGTAGTAATCATTAATCCACTCAGCTATACCAAGAGACAAGCCAACTTCATGAAGCATTATACGTTGCTCCAATTGACTGCACTCACTCAATATAGCTGAAGGCGCATGTTTGACAACAGATTGCATTCCCGAAAGCAATAAATCTGCAGCAAACGCACGAAACTCTGCAGGAAGATACCCAAGACATTCAAGAAAAAATCTTGATATAATGGGTTTTCCAATATCTGTCTTCTGTAAGTCTCTGTGTGATAATTTACCAGCAGCATCTTCACCAACCATTTGCTGTCCAAACAATGCTTTTCCATACTTATCATGATGTACTTCCATGTTATCTACAAAAATTTTCAAAATGACTTCAAATGCACGTTGTATGTGGATTTTCAAAAGGGGCACAGGAACATGTTTTTCTCCTCCAACTATTGAAAATAGAGATAACATTTTCAGTGCTGTTTCAAAAGATGATCCTTGAAGGGCAGCTTCCACAAATGAATCTACAGTAACTGATTGGTCTAACCGAATGACTTTTCCATCTTTGGTCACCAAACACAACAACTCATCTGTGTTAACTTCATTTAATAACCATGGTATAAGAGGACCGAGTGAAGGAGCAAACAAAAGGTCCCAGTGCGACCATAAGTTTAAGTCGGACATCATTGGTGCCCTAGCTAAGACTTTAATTGCATCCTTGGATGTAACAGATACATCTTTCTGGCAACTGTCAGAACTCACTGTCATGCTTTTCAATAGGATGTTCTCGTAATGAATTGATGAGTCAATAGCATAGCTAGTGCCATTTAATGCCATTGAGAATAGAACACATTTGGAAATCACATCATCTTTATGTTTTCCCACTATGCTTAAAAAGTCTTCTACTGAACCATTTTCAATAATTTTGAAACTGACCGATGGGAATTGCTTCCTAAGCAGCAACAGAATTTCCTGTTTTGTGATATTTTCATCCTCCCATAAACTATTTAACGCTTGAGATAGTAAAACAACCAAATGGGGCTGAAGCATGCAGACTTCCAAAGGGCACTTCCCAATTACATCATCAGTCAGGTACTTGCACAGCTCTTGTGGAAGTAGCCCTGCATAATTTTCTAAGAACTGTAAAAACTCTCCATGACCAAGAGATCTAAACTCCTTGACAGAAAATTCTTCCACTAACCATAGTTCACAACTGCAAAGCTTTGTCAAGAAGGTACATATTTTCTCCTGGAGTGATCTACCATTGCCATGTACACCTTGATCAATCTCAAAATACATTGTAAGTTTCCTGATTATGTCCTCAACAGAAACACCTGTGAAATTCAATGACAAAATACCATAAGGTTTACAAGTCTACTGAGAGAACACATAAAAAAGGGTGTCAATGTATATGAATGAAGAGGTTTGTACTCATAGTAACTAGACTCGCCAGCGAAATGGTGTAGGTTCTGGGTAGGGAAAGGGCTACTTCCAATATAGTACAGTATTCTTCCATTGAACTATATCAGATTGACTGAACTAGAGAACACAACTGGTTATTCCTAAAAAAAATTAAAAAAAAATAAAATCCTTAAGCTAAGATTCAACTCCAGCAAATAGTCAAAATACAGAAGATAATGTAAAGTCCAATATGAACCTAGTTGTATTTATTCTTCTTTCTACTTAAAGGGTTGATGTTGTACAATTTTTCAAAGCACTAAACTGATGGTGTACAGAATGCTTAGTTAGCTGTTCAAATATTATTTGATTTCTAAATTCAATTCCGCTCAATTGTGGATCTACAAATTAGAAGACATCTTGTTTTCCTTGCACATACTGGCAGTCCTGACCCATGAACTTTTATATAGGAAGGTAAGTTTTGCAAAACAAGACAATAACCGAGATCAAGCACCGGCTCTTGCTTCCAAACACTAAGCAATGACAAATATTGATAGGATAACTGACATTTCAAATACCATCCAAAGATATACTTTCAGGTACTCACTTATTCACATTCTGTTATCTACTCAGAGTTAGTAGAAAACAAAACAAAAAAGTATAACAAATCAAGAATAATGAAAAGAAAAGAAAGGACAAAAAAACAATACAATGATATTTTGTCAAAAAAAAAAAAAAAAAAGATGGACCAAAATTGCAAGGAAGACAATGCAGCAGCACCCTTTAACTAAAATACACAAACCCCGACTTTTCAAAGCAGCATCACTTAGATTATATGCTCTTCAGATATCAGGACTGAACACTAATCTCTAGGAAGTTGTGGTGAACATTTCACAGGAACCTATATGAGGTTGTGGTGGAGGAATCTCTGTAACACTAATGTTTCTAGAAACTGTGCTATTTTCACCAGCTAGATCAAATGCAAGAGATACATTGGACTTTTAAGGAGAATTATCAAGTGACTTGTATGTTATGCTCCAACATCGGCAGAATAACAGGCAGATCCGCGGAGCACAAGGCTCCGCATGGAGTGCAAGTTTTGACATGGGAAAGTTTATATGTGCAAGGTAATCCAAAGTGGATCTTACGCATGCCTTTTCTCATTAGTGTAATTCGTGGAAAGCAGGAACGTTAAGTATACCAAATTTTCTTAAATTTAATAAACTCTAGTTCTAGTCAAATGGTACGAGAAGCCAATATCACTCACTGTGCCTGTGCTCAACAGCATGTTCAGGAATGACTGGTGCATCCTTGGTACTCTTCTCATCTTTAATACTTGGTTCAACATCTATGTTCACATATTCGGGACAGTTATCTGGACGATTGTCAGTTAACTGACCAACAGTTTGGAACGTATCATACATGCTATCCCACAATCCAGATTTGATAGATGAGACCTGCAACAAGGAAGCAACAACTTCAGCCAAGTGACCATATATTCCATCACAGTTTTGAAGCATTGCACTGCACCTGTGTAGTCAATCTGTATATCTTAGAGACAAATGTATTGCAAAAGTAATAAGTTAAATAAATTGTACCTAATACAACTTTCAACCATCTATAACGATAAAATTAATCAGCAGTCCTTTCAATAACTAGATGGAAATCAAACTATAAGGAAATGTTGCTAAGAAGCTGTACAATTGTATGTATGTTTTCCACATAACTAAATAAGCATTTGAACCGATTACTAATCAAGGATTTATGCTAAAAGCCACCAAAAGAATTTCATCAATTTCATTAAGGATCATATTTATTTGAACCTGTTTGGAATAGATGGAGACATCAAGGGAGTTATTTATACAAACGTACGGTTCTTGAAGTTGTAAAGTACAGGGTACTGAGATGTATTCAATCAGTCCATCATAGGCAAAATTAAAATTAAAGTATGTAGATAAACTACACACTTTTGTACAGAACAATACATACATGCATGACATAAGCCATATTATTATTCACTTTAAAAACTTCTTGATATAATAGTTAAATATCCACAAAATAATGATATATCAGTTGTGGCATTAAACAGATGATGGAACGCAATGACTTACAGCAACATTTAACAATCCAATTAATGGATCCAAGGAAAACATTGACTTGATTTCTCTTTTCTTCTCAGCGTCTGTGTTATTAAGCTGCAGTAATCTATCAAGTACCTACAAGAAACAGAAGGTATATTCTAAGATCGTGTTTAGTTTTAGAAACAAAAATAAAATTAAACAGCAGCCAAAAATTTTAACTTTGACATGTACTCATTTTTCCCAAGATTTCTCTCTTATCACTTCACAAGTAGCCTTCCCAGAAACCGGTTACATTAACAAGCAATTCCATTTTACTATAAATATCAGAACTTCTAGTCAGAGAATGAGGCAAACTTTCTACCATAATGTTATCATCAAAGAGTTCGAGATTGATCAAATTCAACATTAATTTTACGTCAATAAATATTGCGTTGAAAATTCTAAATGCCAGTCACGCTATGCAGAAATGTTAAATTTGTTTATTCTTCTACCACAGTTTTGACTACATGATGTAGCGTTCAACCATTGTCATGTGGTCTCTTTAGCACTGTCCAATGGGTAAGTGCTCCATTCATGTGGTTTGAACGTATAACTTAAAAAAAAAATAATAATTGCTCTCTTAAGCATTATTCTTTCTTTTCTTTGTTTGAAAAGCACTTCAGCATTATTCTGTCTTTCATAGTTAACAGGAAAAAAATTGTAAAATGGATAAACACAGGTGTTTACTACACTGTAAAATGCATTGGTCAGCTGTACACATCATAACAACAGGATGAACATACCTCAGCCACAGTGTTCTCCCGACATGCCTCCTTCCAAGTTGTAATGAAGATCTTCAAACATGTATTGGTAATTGAGAGATCATTTTCATCCGAATTGCTAACCTCATTGGTTTTCTGGCCATTCTTTGTTCGAGGAGCATCTTCTCCTACCTTATCTCTCTTGCGCAATTTGGCAGGTACTGAAATTGCACTGTTTACATCTTCATAGTTTCTTTTCTTTTTAGCTGACTGATTACTCTCACTCTGCTTTTGGGAGCAACTAGCTGGTGAAAGCTGGCTCAATCCTAGCCGTTTCTTCTCTTCTAGTTCAGAAGGGTAAGGACATCTGCTAGCTCGGTCAGAGCTTGTAACAGATTTTGATGACAATTTAACTTGATTACCTGTCGAATGGTCATTAACTTCATCATCATCTTCAGATACATCATCATCACTACTATCAGCCTCCGAGTCTTTTGAAGAATCAAACCTAATGTGCTCGCCACAAAACTTCTGTACAGAGGAAAATGATTCAACACGCTGAGAAATGTCGTTGAAACGTTCATCTAATTGCCTTTTCAATGAGAAGTAACGCTTCTTCTTATCTTTCTTAGATGTTTTCTTGAAAGACGGTTCAGTTTTCTTCACAGCGCGGATAGCAGATATATGCATCCTGTGATCATAAAAAAATTGCTTCAATGAAGAGCATTGTATGTTTGCATAATTTCAAGGAACATATTTTGTGTGTGTCCTGAAAAGGACAGTTCAAATTACTTGATTACAAATTATTGTGAAGTAATCTTGGCTCATTAAGGGAAGGGAAGCTACCCTTATAACCCAACATCCATAACATTGACAAAATACTAACTGCTATAGCTTACGGTGGATCTATAAAGAAATATGGTGCAACACTATTTACCAAACCAGCTTATAGTAATCATTTAAATTTTTGTCAAGATGTAGAAACAAAAAAAACTGTGACATACCCGATGCTCTGAATTCGTATTCCAAGCTCTTCCTTGCTTGCAACTGATCGCTTCTTTACAATAAAATCTAAAAATTCTTCAATCTTAATTTCTTTATTCTTGCAGGTATCCATGTAGGCAGAGAGTAAAGATATTATCTCATCGCTAGTAATCTTATAAACTTTATTAGTATCAGACTTCACTGAGTAATAATGCAAAACAAGTGGATGTCGCACCAAAGGTCCCAATCCTAGCTCTTCAAACTTCTCGATGCCCTCATTCTTGCAGATTGCTACTTCCATATCATATAATGAAGAAATTCTTCGAACCGCAACAAAACACTGGATAAATGCATTTATCTATATCCCAACAGAGAATAAGTAATTAGAGGCAGGATTTAATCGAGAGACAGAAAATTTAACAATGTACATTATTCTTCACAGTTGACAAGTAAACAAGAGATATCATATAGTTGCTAGCTCCTCATGATTGCTTCTATTATGCCAAAGGGCCCATTACTCCAGGCCTCCAGCCCCCTAAGCAATTAAAAGTAGGTGAATACAGAAGACAAACAACACTGTACATAATCACCCAAAGTCTAGCTCTCATTCAAATCGAGAATATAAAACCACATCAGTATCTATTATAGTGATGAATTCAGTACATTCCATGCAATCAAAACGTTTTCTCTCTTATCTTTTTCACCAAATTAATTGTTGCAACAACACAAACCATTGACCTAAACACAGTAACAATCAACTCCGAAATCCATTTTCGATATTACCTTGCCTTCAGTGAACATCAGACGCTGTAGAGACGGCACCTGCTGCATCTGAAACCCTAAAGAGCCCCAGCCATCAATCAGGAGCATCATAAGGGCCGACTGCGAAACCTTCCACGCCGAGACGCTGTCGCCGGCCGCAATAAGATCCGACCGAGCCTTCGCAACGGCGCGGTCGACTTTCTCCAGCAGCTCATTGGAGATCTGAGGCGGAGGAGGCCGGAACGGGGAATTGGAGAACTGCTGGGGAACGAAGCTAGGGTTTTGCGGCGCCGGGAGATTGTTGGGGGAGAAGTTCCGGTAAGCTTGAAAGGCAGGGTTTATAGGGTAGAGATACGGAGTGTTGGGGTTTTGGAGTGAGAAATTAGGATTCAGAGGCTGAGGAACCGGCGGGGGCTGACCCCATGCGGCGCCCGAGGAGCGAGAAGGACGGCCGTACATGGCGGCACGGGACTAATTTGGCGCCAACACTCGTTAATTCAGTGCCTTGGGTTTTATGTTGTCCGGTCTAGCCTCTCTCGGTTTTATTCGTCTCCCTTAGGGTTTAGCGGCTTTGTTTCTTAAACGAGGGTATTTTGGAGATAAAAATTTTGCTCTCCATTTTAATAAGTTGATACTTGATACCAATACCTGACGAAGCCCCGCAACAACGCCTCCGACACCATCAAGTTATGTTACGTTCAGAATCTATTTATAAAAAGGAAACTAAAAAAGCCAAAGGGAAGTCTAAAGAAATAAACTAAATAATATTTATATCATTCATCCATCATTAATTTATATCAGTTTACAGACTTATACGGAGTTAATCTTCTACGATCAAGGGAAATATCTGTCTACGACAACTTCCTATGTTGTTGGGTCGGATGGGTCTTGATTATCCTACTATAATATGGGTTAAGCTTTTTACACAATACAATGAAGAATACTACTGTTGGCTACACCTAATACATAATAACATAGAAAGTGTTCTATCCATTGCCGCCCCTTGAGTGGCAAGCCATCCACTGTTGCTGCCGAAATCATTCATGACAACATTGTGGTTTAATTCCAAAGATGCATCCTTCATTTGGCATATCGTATATAGTGCTATGAATTTTGCTCCATTATCATACCATAATAGTCGGAAACAATAATAAGAAGTCATACCAGTCATGGGCAGAGGGAATAGAGGACCAGTGGGGGCCCTGCCCCCCATTAGATTTTAACGATTGGCAGCCAAAGAGGCAGTTGTGCCCCCAGTGAAAAAGAAAAAGTCTATGTAAAAAAAATAATAAAAAAAATAATTGTCCACAATAAAAAAGAATTGAGGAATAATAAGAAGCTTCTCATGCACTCTAACTTGAGAAGCCCAATTTACAAGGTCTCCCGGATACCACTTACCAATATAGAGTTGTGTTTCTCCCAAATACTACTTCATTACTCTTGCGTTTTTTGTGTGTGTGCAATCTCTTTGTTGAAAAAAGAAGAAGAATACCGATGCAGTGATGATTTGTGTGTTCAATCTCTTATCTGCCTCAAACCCTAGAATCTCAAATCAATATTTCTGAGATCAACAACTTACAATTCAACAAGGTATGGTACATGCTCTCTCTCAATTTCAGATGGATCAATGGATGATGGATCATCAATTTCATATATCTATCAGTTATCAGATAACATGTCTTGTTATCGTCTGTTCGTCTTGCTCTCTCAATGCGATTGGTTTTCTTCTTGACTTCTCCTCTGTTCTAGTGTTCTTGTATATATTCAATTGAAAATTTTGTGAACTCATGAATCATGATATGGGAGTTTATAATTCTGTTCAAACGGGTACTTTGGTTACCAGTAGGATTAGGATTAAGATTATGAGGTTCTATATATACTACTAGGAGCTTGAGGAGAATGGAATGGAATTTATATTGTTGTATCAGTACACTGCATGCCAAGAAGAATGGAATTTTGGAACTTTATAACTGTATAAGCATATTGTAATCTTGTTGATCATTCCTTAATTTTCAATTCAAGTTAACTTACATTTTGATTTGCTACTGCAGTTGTGAATTGTGATTTTGTGAAAAAATCATGGAAAGATTCTTTAAAAGAAAATCAGACATGTTATCAAATAACATTCGTGTTGGGGTAGAGATAAACTTGGTTGATCTTCCTTCAGATCCTGGATTACGAAAGAGTATTTCAGACTATGATTCGAACGTTCGAGACCAAGTTCGAAGAGAATATCTTCAGAGGGGTCCTTGTCAGCCTAAAGATCACAAATGTCTTAAGACTCAGTGTGGAGCTAAGGAACAAAGGTTCATAACAGATTGGTTCAATGATTTTCCTAACTGGTTGGAATATAGCATCGAGAAGGATGCTGTATTTTGTTTGTGCTGCTACCTGTTCAAAACAAATAGCGGAGGATAAGCAGGCGGCGATGTTTTCACTAAAAATGGTTATCGAAATTGGAAGAAGAAAAGAAGGTTATATACTCATGTTGGAGACCTCAACAGTGCTCATACCAAGCTTTGAAGAAGTGTGAATACTTGATGAATGAAAGACAACACATTCAAAACAATATCCAGAAGAATGCTAAGCCATCCAGAACATCTTATCGAATTCGGCTCACTGCATCTGTAGATTGCATATGGTTTCTTCTAAGACAAGGCCTTACATTCCGGGGCCATGATGAATCTAATAATTCCAGCAATCAAGGTAACTTTCTTGAGCTTTTACAATTCCTTGCTGATAATGATGAGCAACTTAGAGCTGTGGCATTGCATAATGCTCCTGAAACCTCAAAATGACATCACCAATGATTCAAAAAGACATAGTAAATGTTACTGTTGTTGAAACAATAAATGCCATAATTGCAGACATGGATAATGCATTGTTCTCCATTCTAGTTGATGAAGCTAGAGATATTTCTGTAAAAGAGCAGATGGCTGTTATTTTTCGTTACGTGGATAAGAAAGGTTGTGTGATAAAACGGTTTATCGGCATTGAGCATGTTGCTAATACTACTGCCATAACTCTTAAGGATACCATAGATGCATTGCTTTGTAAACATGGTTTAACCACATCAAGTCTACGTGGTCAGGGCTTCGATGGAGCAAGTAATATGAGTGGGGAGCTGAACGGCTTGAAGACACTTATCTTGAAGGAGAATCCTAGTGCTTTCTATGTCCATTGTTTTGCACATCAACTTCAATTAGCTTTGGTGGCTGTAGCAAAAAAACATGACATTGTTGGTGCTTTATTTACATTAGTTGCTAAAGTTGTAAATATTGTTGGTGCCTCTTCCAAACAACGTGACATTCTTAGAGAAAAGCAAGCTCTCAAAGTTATCCAAGCATTGAAAGGAGGAGAACTTTCAAGTGGGAGAGGGTTAAATCAAGAAATTGAGATTAAACATTCAGCCGATACACGTTGGAGCTCACATTATGGTACACTCATAAACTTTACTGCCATGTTCTCTTCCATAATAGATGTGCTAGATGAAATTGCATTTGACAAAGTAGGTTCTGATCAGAAGCATGATGCATTTATATCATTGGGGTTCTTGCAATCTTTTGATTACATATTTAGTTTGCACTTGATGAGGATTGTACTTGGAATTACTCATGAGTTGTCGCAAGCCTTGCAAAGAGATGATCAAGATATAGTAAATGCAATGGATTTAGTGAAACTCTGTAAGAGAAAATTGCAGGATATGAGGGATAATGGATGTGATTCTTTATTAGACCAAGTTGTTGTATTTTGTGGCAAAGAAAATATAATGGTTCCAAACATGAGTGTTCAGCATCTATGTCAATGGAAATCAAAGTGTAAAAGTTCAGAAATCACAAACATGCACTATTATTGTTTTGATTTCTTTTGTGTTGTGATAGATCTCCAACTTCAAGAGCTGAACAACCGTTTCAATGAGACTAATACAGAGCTACTCCTTTGTCTTGCATGTTTAAGTCCGAATCATTCATTTTCTTCTTTCAACAATGAACGTTTGATGCTTCTTGCTCAATTTTACCCAACTAATTTTTTTACATCAGATTTGTTGGTATTAGAGTCTCAGCTTGATATTTACATTGATGATATGCAATCTAACTCCAAGTTTCAAGACTTGCATGGAGTTTCTGATCTAGCACATAAACTTGTTGAGACAGGAAAACATATGACATATCAATTTGTATATCGGCTCATTACATTGGCATTAATACTTCCAGTTGCAACAGCCACAGTTGAAAGAGTGTTCTCTGCCATGAACATTATAAAAAATCGAATGCGAAATCGAATGGGAGATCAATGGTTGAATGATAGCTTAGCAGTGCACCTTGAGAAAAATGTCTTCAATGTCATTGACAATGAGTCTATAATTCAACGATTCCAAAACATGGCACCTCGTCGAGAACAGTTATAGATGACTTGAAGCACTACTGTTTTTGTTTTTTAGGTAGATATTGGTTCCTTTTGTGCTAAAACAATTTTTGTATACATGATTCCTGTTGTGCTAAAACTTTGAGCACTATAGTTTCTTTTGTGCTGGAATCAATTTTTTGTGCCCCCACAGGTAAATTTTTTTCCCTCTGCCACTGATACCAATAGTATGAATCTTGTGATCACAATCATTCATACTTTTTGGGAACTCATGAATAATAGCATGATTAACATAAAAATGAAGTAACTCATACTTACTATCAACTTGAGATCACTACCAGAAGAAAGGCTTTAGCCGACGAAAAAAAAAAAAACTAGGCCGACGAATTTTTTTTCGTCGGCTAAAATGGACTTTAGCCGACAAAATTGTCCTTCGTCGGCTAATTAAAAATTTTCGTCGGCTAAAGTGGACTTTAGCCGACGAAATTAATATTTCGTCGGCTGAATAATTTTTTTCGTCGGCTATAGTCTGTGAACTTCAGCCGACGAAATTTTCAAAAGTTTAGCCGACGAAATTTTCAAAAGTTTAGCCGACGAAATTTTCAAGAGTTTAGCCGACGAAATTTTTAAAAGTTTAGCCGACGAAAAATATAATTTCGTCGGCTATAGTCTGTGAACTTTAGCCGACGAAATTTTCAAAAGTTTAGCCGACGAAATTTTCAAAAGTTTAGCCGACAAAATTTTTAAGAGTTTAGCCGACGAAATTTTTAAAAGTTTAGCCGACGAAAAATATAATTTCGTCGGCTAAAGTGTCTTATATTTACAGATTTGGACAACAACTCATCTGGAAAAAAAAAATTATACGTAGAACCTTCAAATGCAAAAAAGTCGTGAAATAAGATATGACCAGAATGGTGAAATACGTCTATAGTTGAAAAATGACGGTATTCCGGTAAAGTCTCGGTGCCGATAGTTGACTTACCCTTATTATTTACTATGCAGATTTGGTTTTTGGTGTCCGATTGACTATTGTGATACCTTTCCGGAAGCGTAACGGCCCTACGAGTCAAACTCATTGCTATGCTATGATGTATAGGCTTTTTTGGCCATCCGAGTCCGTTTAGGGCTTCAAAATGCAGTTTTCTTATTTTCGATTAGAGTTGACCGTTTCGATCGAGCCCTTAACGTTGTCGGATCCAGTTGAATTTTTTACCATAGACATATTTCGTCATAATGATCATATCTGACGGTCGAATTTTGGTTTGTGAATTTTAGTCATCAGAATCACAACGTGTCTACTAATGTTGTATAACTTGTTTAGTAGGTTATACAACTTTGTAAATCAACTCTACATAAGAAGCAAAATTATTAAAAATCTCGTGAAATAAGATGTGTTCAGAATGGTGAAATACGGCTATGGTTCAAAAATCACGTAAATCGGGTAAAGTCTCAGAGCCGATAGTAGCGGTCAACCCTATTTACCGTTATTATTTCTTAAGGGGAGCCCTATCGTCGAAAGGTAAATGTTTCAAAATTTTTATATAGGTGGTTGCGTCTCATCTACGTGAGAGTTTTTCGTGTGGAAGATTTGACCAAACTACATAATATAGGGGGTAAAGGGGGAGATATGAGTGTTTTCGTGAATTTATAGACTTTAGCCGACGAAAATATATGAAAAGTCGTCGGCTAAGGTCAAAAAATTTCAAAATTTTTTAGGCGGTAAACCAAAGTTGGAGTAAAATTTTCAAAGGACTTTAGCCGACGAAATACACTATAATTCGTCGGCTAAGATGGTTTTTGCCGACGAATAACCTAATATTTCGTCGGCTATAGTTATTTTTTAATTTTTTAATTACATACTATAGCCGACGAATACGTTAGGGTATTCGTCGGCTAAACCCTAAAATTTCTCTATTACCTACTATAGCCCTATATTCGGTGGTTATTTTGCGTAAAATTTTTATACGACTTGTTGCGTGTCATCGGTTTAAAACTATTTTCAGTTGGAGGTCCAGCCAAAATACGTAATTTAGACGGTCGAACGACTTTTTCCGTGCTTTTAGGGGTTTGACTTACGAGATTGACCGTCCGGATCGAGCCCTTATTCTTTTCGGATCAAGTTGAATTTTTTCCCATACATGTATTTTATCATGATGGTCAGATCTGACTAGGGCTGGGCACGGGCCGAGCCCGGACAGTTTTTTTCAGGGCCCGGGCCCGGCCCGGTTGTAGTGTGACCGGTTTAGTCATCAAAATATCAGGGCCCGGGTAAAACCCGGCCCGGGTGTGTTAATTACAGGGCCCGGGCAAAGCCCGGACCGGTATCATCAGGGCTGAGCCCGCCCGGGTTTTCGGGCCCAACTCTTCTTTTTGGTTGGTAATGAAAGCAAGATCCGATCCATTTACAGGTCTACTGAGGAGTCGATCCACTCGATCGATGATTTAGGGTTATCTGCTTATGTTCCAGTGTCATTGTCCCTATTCTATAAGTTTAGGACCACTTACGAAAGCCAATTAGATAATGACACCTAAGGTCCCGGGTTTCCGGGCTTTTTTTGTTTAAAGATTTGAAGGCCCGGGCCCGGCCCGGACAAAACAAAGCCCGGCCCGTTTATCACATAACAACACATGAGCCCGGAAAAAAGCCCGGCCCGCCCGGACGAGCCCGTCGGTCCGGTCCGGGTTTTTTTTCTTCTTCGGGCTTTTTGCCCAGCCCTAGATCTGACGGTTGGATTTCTGTTTCTCAAGTTTGATCATCACAATCACAACATGCCAAATGTATAAAAATACTTTTAGCCGACGAATTTCAAAGGTTTAGCCGACGAATTTCCAAGTTTTAGCCGACGAGTTTAGAAGGTTTAGCCGACGAATTTCCAAGTTTTAGCCGACGAAATTGGTACCTTTAGCCAACGAAATTTTCAAAGGACTTTAGCCGACAAAAATATATGAAAAGTCGTCGGCTAAAGTCGAAAAATTTTCGAAATTTTCAACCAAAATTTTTTGGCGGTCAACCAAAATTTTAAAGGACTTTAGCCAACAAAAATATATGAAAAGTCGTCGGCTAAAGTCGAAAAATTTTCGAAATTTTGAACCAAAATTTTTTGGCGGTCAACCAAAGAGTTTAGCCGACGAAAATAAAGAATTTCATCGGCTAAAGTTCTTTATATAGCCGAAGATGGTAAGAAGTCTATTATCTGCCGGATTTTCACAAGGTTAGTAGTTCGATTCTGGATGATGGTTTAATTCACAAGGTTAGTTGAATTAGTCGAATTGTTGTTTGTTTATCATTGCGATTTAGTTTTGCATATATTGTTCATTTGTCTAACCTTAGTTTGTAATCTAGGAGGAGCTTAGGTTGGCTCTGTTTCAAACTCAAGCAGGCGAAGATCTTTTTCTTGATAGAGTAAGTTCATTCAGAAACTTTCTGCCTAATTGTATATTGAATCATTTATTTGGCATTCTTTAAGGGATTTAGGATTACCAATGTGAGAATGTCAAAAAAATCTGTCTATGGGTAGTTGAAGTTATAGTCTTTGGAGCATAACATTCTCTTTGATGCTGCTTTTTTTGTTTGGCTAAAGGCCTTCCTCCAAAGTTATTTTCTGCAGTTTTTTTTTTCAAAACCCAGCAACTTTAGCCGACGATATTCAAACACTATATTCGTCGGCTATAGTTATTTTTAAATTTTTTTTTATAATTTTTTATAAGGTTTAGCCGACGAATAACCTAATATTTCGTCGGCTATAGTTATTTTTAAATTTTTTTAAATTTTTTTTATAAGGTTTAGCCGACGAATAACCTTATATTTCGTCGGCTATAGTTATTTTTAAATTTTTTTATAAGGTTTAGCCGACGAATAACCTAATATTTCGTCGGCTATAGTTATTTTTAATTTTTTTATAAGGTTTAGCCGACGAAATATTTTATATTTCGTCGGCTATAGTTAGTTTTTAAATTTTTTTACAACGTTTAGCCGACGAAATATTTTATATTTTGTCGGTTATAGTTATTTTTTATTATTTATTACGCACTTTAGCCGACGAATATTTCGTCGGCTATAGTCCCAGACTATAGCTGACGACATTTTTTTCGTCGGCTAAAGTGGGACTATAGCCGACGAAAAAAAAAATTTCGTCGGCTAAAGTCATCACAGACGGCCTTTTCCCGACGACACTATAGCCGACGAAGGATCGTCGGCTAAGGTCTTAGCCGACGAATTTTTTTAACAGGCCGACGAAAATTTTTCGTCGGCTAAAGTACTTGTTCTGGTAGTGGATGTCACTAACGGTATGACATCAAACAAATGATAAAGTAATGGTTGTTTTCCCTAAGCAAATGAATCTTGTTGAAACAATAATTGATGCTCTGTATGTATAGCAGTCTCCTTTCACTACACCACAGATCCTCATAGATAGCCTTTGAAAAATGCTATCATAGTATTTTGATAGCGTTTTAGTAAATGCTATGACAGCTGGAGCTATAATAGGTATATGGTCAATCATAGCGTTTCCGAAACTCTATAAAAAATTCTGCATCAATAGCGTTTCTGAAGCGCTATCATATTAGATGTAATAGTATTTAGTAAATGCTATGAATACCTTTTGTATAGCTCTCATAGAACGCTATATACCATATATGATAGCACTTCAATGGTTTTACTATCATACATCTTTAAATGTCATCAAAATTACACAAATGAACCATTCTTCATTACATAATCTCAACAAGATGAAAATATGTTGATATTCATAATTTGAAAGCTGTTACATTGTCTCAGCTAAAGTTGTTCTCTTTTTATGGAAATGATGAAAATCCTACTCAAAACATAAGCCATTAGACACTAATCTAGATTAGTGTCTATTACTCCAAATGTCTATACAAAAGTGTGATGACTACAAACTAATTTCAAACAAAGAGCTAACAGAGTAGTCGGAAAGTAAATATAAAAACCATCCTTATCTTGTAAGTCATTCAGCCTCGTTGCAAATTCATACCAAACAAAAACACTTCTTCCCTAGACATCTTCAACTCTAATCTGCAGCTTTTTGGAAGCACCTCATCAACCTGAAGGTCAATAGCTACTGTGTCAAAGCCTGCATCGAGAATGTACTAATGCTAATTAGAAAGTAGAAGACCATATTCCAATTAACCGTCTAGTTGCATTGTCAAAAATTGAACCAAAGTATATATAACTGATGATATATGCAAGTTGTACTGACACCTTGTTCATGCCACCTATTAACTAATAATTCTGAAGTTATGCCAAAGATTTATTTTGTACAATAATAGGTTTTATGGGTACAATATTTCAGTATTTACAACAATAAAATAATATGTAAATAGGATATGCGCATTTGTTTACTTACAGTCTTAGTTGGAGTTATAGTTGTAGTTTTATATTTGCTTTGCCTAGAAAAGATTATTCATGAGTTCATATCAACAGTGGCCTGCAATACTTAAGTAGCTTAATAAAGATTCTAAGAAAGAAAAACGACACTTAAAATAGACTCACCATAGGAGAAAACTATTACATTGTCATTGTTTTGGCCACGATCCTCAGTGCGCGGGCGAAAGGTAACTAGTGAACAAAGAGAGAGGGAGATGCTGCGGGCATGCCACCTCGCGGACGAGGAAAGGTTGAATGGGTGTGAGATCTTGACTTCTGATTAGGCGGAGGGGGTTTCCAGGTGCCACCTCAGATGAGGAATTACGAGCACAAGGCAATTCGATACTCATAGAAGGACGCGAGTAGAGCAACTATAGGGAATCAAGGGTGACGGGGGTGAGTCCAAGAGGGCTATGAGAAACCTATGCAGCGGTGCACTTAGGGTTAGGGTTTTCGAGAGGCTCGAAGGGGTTTAACTTGAGAAAGTTGTTGTTTTGTAATTGTTGAGAGATTTGATTATCCAGAGTGACTGCTTCGAGTTCCCTTATATAGAAACTCGACTTGCGGCAGAAGAAAGGTAATCAATAGTCCAAATTGGATTCTGAAACCCTAATCCCACAAGGACAATGCTAACATGCGCGGGCCGCGGACTCAAACTATCTCGCTGGCCTTTCTAGCTCGCGAGCCAAAAGAAGGCTTTTTTAATTAATAAGGGCCACAGGGATTGGCCCAAAGCATGTCAAAAACTGGTGAGAGTCTTCAACGATTAAAGTGATGCACACAAACTCTGCCTATGCCTTCTTCGAGAAGCCCCCCCCCTCCACGCGAGCCAGTTCGCCTCGATGTAATCCACTTGCCTCACCTACGCGAAGTGTCAATCTCGCCTCGCGTACGCGGCGTCAGCTAGTAATTCCGCGCGTGAGCTATGTAGTTTGCCTGAAGTCCATTCCGCGCGCGAACTCTGTAATTCACACGAAGTCCCGTTCGCACGCGAACTCTGTAATTCAGCTCGCGTGGTCATACTGGCGAGCCATCACTTGTAAACCCAAAGAATTTGGGCTCGCCAGTGTGACATGGACCAGGAAATTAATTAATATTCACATAGACATTTATTATTCAGTAAAATATTAATTTGAGCGTAAACATTTCCCCCTAGACCTTGAGCTTTGGGACTAAGCGAAAAGGCCTTATTGAACATGTCACGATGATTCAGGATTTGGCAGATTCTGACATCTTGGTGCCATTGTGATCTTCGTCTCGCGGAAGACCAAAGTTTTGAGGTCCCGACTACCTCGTGAGACAACTTACTTCTGTCTAAAGGGTGTCTTACTCACTGCGTAGTGAGCAAGTATGTATACCGATGTAAGGTTGGCGAAGCGAACTGCATCATCTCACTAGTGAATATAAGGATGATGAGGCGAACCAACGGGAGAAACGGACCTCGCCGACCTTGACGCCCCGCGTGTACAGGCTGTAAAGAAACTTAAGAGATTCTGGTCCAACTTCATTTCGCTTGTCATGATTCCCCCCATGTAACCTCTTTCATTAAGCAACAAAACTGTTGTGGTTCAGAGCCAGTCTTCCTTTGAGATTAGGTAAAGGTCTCAACGTGACTGTTTGCTTGGAAAGCAGGAAGTCACTATAGATTCACGCATTCACCTTATCTCTAAGACCCATATCTCGGGGCAGAGCTCTGCATGCAGGACACATGTCAAAGGGAGTCAGTCCCCTCTTCTTATAAGAGAATCCGCTGATCGGGTTTGGAACATTGACCAAGTCTTTTTGCCCCCTCACCATGGATTTTTTCTTCCCTTATGTTCATCCTTATGTCCCTGCTTAAAGCGAAACCACCATTTCTCCCGCTCATCGTTTGCTATGATGAGTTTCGAAATCTACTCTTAGGTCAAGGGTGAGTTTCAAAATCCACTCTTAGGCCAAACCTCCTCTTGAAAGAACAAATGGTCTGGGCACCTTTTGCCTTCCGCCTGCTGTTCTGTCCATGCGTGAGGCTTCAGAGGCCCTTTGTGTCAAGACCCACCCCGTATTTCACCCTGAAACCCGAAGTAAGTCTTGCGGGGACCACCTCCAAGGAAAATATACTGAAGGACTCGACAAACCTCTCTTGAAAACGGACATCCCTAATTCAAAAAATTACATAACTACCCTCTTAACAATTATATCAGTTTCCAAATTCAACCCATAAATAACCAGATAAAATTATACAATTAATCCCAAGAGTATTCAGAGCTACTAAAGATAATGGAAGCAAAAAAATACCCTAGTAGGTTAAGCATGTAACCTACTGGTGAAAGGTGGCTGAAAGATGGGTGACTATGCCTCTTCTCCTCCTTCTAGAATGCACCTACACTCTGCAGACTGGGCATTTTAAAAACGAAGAGCCCAGGGGAAAACATTTGAAAACGTTAGAGTGAGTGGACGAAAATAAATTTAGAAGAAATATTTATGCTTCCCCAATTTATTTTCCATAGAAATTATGCTGCGTACAACAGCTCAAAAACTGGCAAGGACACGACTAGCTTCGGCTAGTCTCCAACACTTAATCAAATACAGCCTCTTAGGCTAAAATATATATATGTATGTATTTACACTCGTCATACTCCTTGTATGATTTCTTATGAAGAAATAAAAGAAAATTAGAAATGCTACTACGCTCGCGTCTAACGCTCACGTCACGCCATAATGAAATTTTACCTCATTATGCGGAAAAGACGGCTGTATTTATATACGTGCATCCTCCCTATATGAATAATTATTATATTCATATAGGGCTACTACGATTGCGTCTAACGCTCACGTCACACCATAATAGCATTTTACCTCATTATGGCGGAAAAGCACGTATAGCTAGCTAGCATTTATTTATATACATACTATCCTCATAATCATTCGTGTATATATATATATATATCCACCGAAAATCTTCTTTACGGTAACTCACCAAAATAATTAAAATTACCAATTATCAGATAGGTAATATATTCCAACAGAAGAAATAAACTGAGCAACAAAATACGGCATGCATATTATTTAAAACAAAGATCCACTCACAAGTTAGGCCTAAGCCTGATGTCAGTCGGAGGTTTCTTCCGCTCGGGCCTCCTCACGTCCTGTTCCAAAAACATAAATAAATCCTTAAATAAAACACCGACGCTTAAAGAAAATAGGTATAATTAAATATGAGCTTCGCGCGCTCAACTATGTCTAACGTCCTTAACCTTAAATTCACTGCCAACCATAATTCTCCACAAATACCGACATCCTGAAAAATCACCTTCCACCGTCCTAATCATAAATAATTCAATGGCCGGATTTTAACTTATTAATCCACCAAAAATACCAAACTTTAAAAATTCCAAAACCTATCCAAAACTCCTCCAAAAATTCTAAAACTCATTCCATTAAACTCCTTATAAAAATCCCCACTAAAAACATTTTTTTCAACGGTGGCCGACGACCAACTCCAGCGACCTCCAATGCCCACCAAAATTTGGCAGCACATTCCCCTCAACCTCCTCTACCACTTTTCTAACTAGCACAAACTCCAATTCTAAGCCTAACCATGCCAATCGAACGAAAACATAAATAAAAGCCCTAGAAATTTTAAATACTGATTTCTCCTTACCCAAGCCGAATCGGGTGGAAACCTTCGGAGGGATTGGAGCACAGGAGGAGGGCTTCCTTTTGAGCCTAGCAGCTCCAGCTATGGCGGCCAGAGGAGGAAGTTCCGTCGAGAAAACCACCTCGGCAGTGGGGCTTTCGGGCTTGGCTACTGCTTCACGGCGGCACTAGGGGCTCGGTCACCTACACATGAAGGAAGAGGAGAGGATGGTGGTTCGAACGGGACCGGCACGGCGGTCAGGGGTGGCCGGACGGTGGCGAACAGGCGGCCAGAAGTTTCCGAGCGGAGGGAGACTTGGGAAGAGAGAATCAGGAGGAAGAGAAAGAAGAGAGAGAGAGAAAGAATTTGGGCCTAACCGGTCCACTAACTTAAAACCCACTCCAAAATTAAACCCAACACTAAAAATTAACACCCCAAAAAATAATACCCCAATAAAAATTACATTTTACTAGCAAAAATTTACCATTTTTACTGTCGTCACATTTTCTTCCTTCGAATAAATCCTGCGAAATAATTTTCCCCCACAACCTCTTTGGGAACCAATTAAATTATACACTTAATGACGAAGACGGTAAAACTCTTATTACCACTATGCTAGTAATTAAGGTAAAAATTAAGGGTTGGGGCGTGACACTTTGTCCACTCGTGCTTCGAGAGTTCGCCAGTGTTCTTGAAGCACGCCCTGAAACTTGGACGGTAGCATGAGGGACCCTGTTCCAGTGGACCTCTAGCCTTCCGGCGCTTTGTTCTGGGCCTAATCACTGTTTTGGCCAAGCTTCCATTGATCTAAAAGCTCAAGACGCCTCTAACATCCCTAAAATCCTAGATTTATGCCTTTAAGCATAGGGTAACCGGAGTTCACTGTAAGCGTGTTTCGCTTCTGCCGCAAAGCAGCTTATGAAACCTGTATCAAAGTGTAAGAAGGAAAAAATATGTGATGTTATTATTTAGGGCATCTGGGATAGGCCTCAATCTTGTACTTGTCTGTTGTTTAGACTTTGCATGTTTATGGAAAAGAGAAATTAAGAAATTAGCATGTAAAATTTTTATTTAGGGCCTCTGGAATAGACCCTAATCTTGTACTGGTTTGTTGGTTAGACCTCGCACGTTTACAAAGAAATGAACTAATTACATGCTTCTCTCTCGAGTTGCCCCCTAGTGGGAGGTGGCGGAGTACTATCGCGAAGGTGCGAAGAACTATGAAAAGTGGTCACGGGTCAGCAGAATGTGGAGGATCCGCACGCTCCCAAACGCCAACAATATGGCGCTTTAAGAAACGATCATTAATAGGATTGGGATGGAGTGTACCATCAAGGTCACGCAAGTGGTATGCTCCCTTGGGCAATATGCGATGAATAATAAAAGGTCATTCCCACCGCGTAGACCACTTCCCGTGGCCTTCGGTCTTTTCGTCCAATGGTAGCATTGCTCGCCACACTGCTTGGCTTGTCCGCGGGTAACTTTATCATAAGACCACGCAATACGCTGCTTCTTAAGGATGAGATTGTTGAAGGCAGTGATGCGGTATTCGTCGAGGTCTTCAAGCTCTTGCCACATCTCTTGGACGTAATCGTCACCAAGTAATTGGTGCTGTTCCTAGATGTGAAGCGAGGTGACGTGAGCCTCAAGGCGAAGAACGGCGTCATGGCCAAACATGAGAGCATAGGGGGTGGTATTGAATTTGTTCTGCAAGTGTCTTACACAATGTCTATGTTCTGCATGTGGAAAGAGTGTAGCAATTTCTTGTTCAAGTCCTTTTTGTTTATCATATATGAAAGCATAGTGGTAGCTATTCCAGAGTTCCAAATCTTCTAGAAGAAACTGTAGGAACCATGTCCATGTTGCCTTATTCTCGCATATGCTATGAGATACATCCCATTATTGTCGTCGATTCCAACAACAGTTAATAGCTGACCCTTATACACACCATTTAAGTGACAACCATCCAAATAAATAACCTTCCTACACCCTACCCTCCATCCAACTTTAAGTTCCTCTAAACAAATATATATTCTCTTGAACTTTCAAACATCGCCTTCCATCTCAATGTGTATCCAAACAGAACTCCCAAGATTTGTTTTTTTTTTTTTTGAGTTCATGAGCATAGCTCTCAAGCAAATTATATTGTTGTTCAAAGGTACTTTGAGCTAGCTTCATTGCAATTCTCTTAGCCCTGTAGCATATATGATAACCAACATCCATTCCAAAGTCCCTTCCAACAACATTCTGAAACCCTTTCCTACTCCACTTAGGATCATTCATAAAATAATCAAGGTACTCATTGGCAATAAAAGGTGCATGACAATGGTACACCTTACCAACCAGCTCATTGCACATGTGTTGAGGCCTAAGAGTCCTAATATAAAGAATAGGACTCTTTTTAGATGGACTTGCTGCATAAATCAAAAAAGTACAATTAGGGGAGATCTTACAAATGACTTTCACTTTGTGCCTTGTGTTTTTATCAAAGCGAAGCTGCTTGTTTGTCAAAACTAGTGCATGCTTTCTAATTGCATTCTTGAAGACAACAGAGTTTGGAAATGTCATGCCAAGCTCAAAGGTTGGCTTCTTCATGTCAAAGTTCTTGTTGAATTCTTTCCACTTTGAAAATCTCCTCTTAGACTTCACTTTAAAAATTCCTACATCTTCAGTGGATTCATATGAGGATCCATGATAACTAGGAAACCCATCGGAATCCTCTCCCTCACCATCAGATATGTTCCCTTCAAATCCCATAACTTCTGCTTCTTGAACTTCACTAGGATCCCCATCTACATAACCCTGGAACATTACTTCATCATCTTCAGCAAATAATTCCCAGTCACTATCAACTATTTCATCATCATAGTCTGGATCATCTGAGCTGGATGAATTATCTGCCAAGTCTGCAGCATAAGAACATTCTCCATTGAATCGTGTCTCATATCTTCTTTTCAAGACTTTCTTGGGTCGGCCTACCTTCTTCTTATTCACCTCGGCCTCAACACACTCCATCTTCTTCTTTCCCTTATCCCTTTGCTTGTCACAAATAGATGCAGCTCCATTTTCTTGGATTGAGGAGTCATTAGTTGGCTCATCAATATGAACAACTGCAGGTTGCATCTCAGTAACTGCCATCATCTTTAACAGTTCTTCATTTAGTAAATCATGAATTACATGCCCATTTTCACCAATCCCGTCATTTTCAGCAATTCAGGATCATCTTCTAAATCATGAATGACATGCCCAATGTACGACGAATGATTTACTTCATCGTCATAGACATCTAGCTCCCAAGGTAGAAAGTCTTTCTCTCACCCAAATAGACTAAATAGACATCTAGGATTCTTCTGGTGCTTGGAATAAATTGAACCATATCCTCAGCTTCTGCATCTGTTGCAATTGGTAAATATCCACTTCCTGCTTCACTGCCAGCTATCCTAAACCAATATGCAATTGGACCCTGAGTATAACCCAAGTCATTAGCCCAGTAATTGAAGCTTGTAAATACCAATTTCTCCAGAACCACACCATCCACAAAAACAACTGATCCACCCATGTAGTGTCGGTTGACACCACCTTGACTGTAAAATCTTCCCCCATAATGTATTTTCACAGTAAATAAATTAGGACTCCCACCATTCACCATAATTAACCCAAGTGAATAAACATTCGTAGTCAACAATAATGCAGAACAGTCATATTCAAACCTAATATACTCAACCTAATACACATGATGGCAACTGCATACTGAATATAATCAAGAGACCTCTATAATCAATTCAATATGTTTCATTTATGTTTGTCAGTCCAAATAGGTAGCATATTTTCTTCTTGTGTTAGTCACAGAGAGTTCAATACTTCACCAACCAGTTTTTTAAGTTTTCCCACATTAAACTTCAGTCCCAACAACAATAGGATTATAGAATGACAGAACATGACAACAAAAAAGCCATAGACAATGCTTCACTTTCTTAAACAATCTATACTTCTGACACCACTAACATGCATGTTACTGAGATAAGGGGACAAAGCCCTATAAGAAAACAAAGTCATATTGGGAGGACCATTTCTGCTTACTTGGAGCTACAGGTGGATCTCCATCAATCCTAACGTATCTCCAATAATTTGCCATCACGATTCCGGATCTGGAATTCCTGAATCTACTTTACCCGGTTCTAGAATTGGAGTGAAAAATCTCTTATCTCCTATGTCTTTTTTAAGATTCACTTGAAGAGGGAGACAAGAGAGTGTATTTGTGAGATTTTAATAGAGTGATATCTGATAAATAAAGAGCCTTTTGTGGCTCGTTTTGGCTTTTGGTGTTTTACCTACGGCGGGAAAATTGAGGAATAGAGTATTGTTTTGGAGGGAAAAGACTTATGGTGTGTTTGGCGGGAAATAGAAGATCTTTTTGGAGGGAAAGGGTTAGGGAGTTGTGATTGGCAGGAAAATAGGCATTATTCCGGAGGGAAATGTTTGTGGAGGGAAAAAGTTTGAGGAGGAAAAACATGAGGAGACAATTTTGCCCATGGACTAACTCTAACTTAACGGTGTTAATAACGGAAGAAACTAATGTTGGGTTGAGTTTAAATGTTGAGGTACCATTGTGATAGTTTTCAAGATTGAGATATCAAAATGATGAGTAGGCTTAACTTGGGGCACCATTTGAAAATTTTCCTCTATCGTATATGATTTCACATTATATTTTCAAACATATGATTTATTTTATTATAATATTATTTGAATTTAGAAAAAGATAAATTTTGAGACAAAAAAAAAATATTTATCTTACCTATGTGGGTTCGTTGATAACATGTTTGGATTGGGGTTTTAAGTGGCACATCCTGACTCTTAAATTTTTACCTTAATTACTTGCATGGTGTTAGTAGGAGTTTTTACCGTCTTCACTAATGAAATTATAGTTTCAAAGGTCCATAGAGGTGTTTTGAGAGATGAGTATTTTCGTAAGAGAAATATTTGAAGACTGTTAAAAGGGGTAAAATTTTGATTAGTAAAAGGTAAAATATTATTGGGTTATGTTTTGGGGTGTATTTTTCATTTAGTGTTGGGTTTTAAATGGTTGTGTGGTGGAACCGGTTGGAAAAGCCCAACCCATATTTCACTCTCTATCTCTCTCTCTCTCTCTCTCTCTCTCTCCCCGACTCTCTCTCCTCTCCCCCGATTTTCCTTTCCCCGCCAGTGTTCTCCGCCCTGCCTGTTGCCGTCCAGCCAGCTCTGACCGCTACACCGGTCCCGCTACACAGTGAGGTTTATATCCTTGGAAAGATATACAAGTCTTGTTTTCAGAACCGTTTGCAGTTCGTCGATATCTATTTTAACGAAGACGTTATGGCTGTTTTAGTATGCAAATGTCATTCTGCACGGAAATTTTTATGCACTCTCAGGATTGTAGCTTTTTGTAGCTTTTTGTAGCTTCTTTCAATCTTTCTCAATGGTTCAAGTGAAACTATTTACTCTCCTATCTACTCTATTTTGTAGATCTATCTCATAGAGGCATTGAGTACTTCGCAGATAGTGAAACTATCCATAACATTCTAAGGAACCGGTAACTATCTCTGGATTTTGTGTTTTGTAAATCTTCTCTGACTACAATGATTGAATCATACCTGTCATTTAGGGACGTGGTTTAGCTTGAATAATGATGTCTCATGGCACCATGATCAACGTCACAGATGCCTTCTATGCATTGAGAGGCAACCGAACCATGTTGAGCTTTAAAGACATTCATGCTAATAGTTTTCATTTGAAAACACATTGTGAGTATGAACAAGAGTTCTTTTGTGTATACCATCTCATGAATACGAAGTGAAATGTATCTTAGAGAAGTTTATGAGTCAATCTAGTGCACTGTATGTCACTATGATTCGAATATCGAATCACATGTTATCGCCAAACATGATATTTGGGACACCAACTCATATAGGCTTTGGTTTGACCAAATCGATCATCTTGGAAGAGATATAATTGTCCAAATTTTGAGAAATTCTCATAGACATCCATTTTTTCCCTCAAAACGAAGACATTCGGCATCTAGCTTCATCATAAAGAATGATGGTGACGTCATAGTTGTAAATGGCTGCACCTAGGGGACATTGACGTCACCCGAACACGGCTCCAACTTCTCGGAGGCTGTCTGGTCAATTCCTCAAGCAATTGCGGTGCACTTGCCTTTCCTCGATGTCTCATTGGCCCCCTGCAATGCTTATTGCTAGTTTTGAAATCCTATTTTTAGCTAAATTAGGAGCGAGACCCTCCTACACTAAATGACACAAAAGAGAATACTTCATTCTTACATCAAATTATATAGATAGATACAACCAACTTGCGGACACCTTTTATGTTTTATGGTGTTGGTTGAAGTGTTAACACACCGGTCACATGTTACACTATTATCTACTGTCATGTACCCCATGTTCACACGCAATACGGTCTCACCGAGGCTACGACCAAGCAACTTTAACTTGTCGCTCGAACATTATTGATGCGCACCAATCTTTCTATTGTTTCTTGGGGCCATGCAATATTTGCATACATGTTTACTATTCATCTACGACCCATCATCATTGAATATTTTTGTCTACAACTCGTTAGTGTATGAGGATTAACACGAAATTACAATCCTTGAGCTTGGCAGGATTGAAACGGATCTCCTATCCTTGAGCTTGGCAAGATGTCATTTCTAGGTGCCAAATCGCACTGTCACTGCTTACAATGATGAGTCAGTTGAGATGAATAAGTACTTAGGTTAGTTGGGTATGAACCTCCAACTATTTAATCTGCCTATGTAGAAACTTTGTTAGGCGATCTCTTTCACCGCTATATTGCGGATTGTCACTTTGATGAGACAATATTCCCACCATTAGGGGGAGATAAGAACACAAGTGTTCAAGTGGAACGATGTGAATTGTTGTTGTTTGTCCCCACTAAGTCTCATCTTGATCTCAAATGCTTAAAGTGTTACAGTGACGAGATCATAAGCTGCAAATATGTCTGCAAGGTTTGATGTCCTATCAAGAGGACATGGTGGGACCAAAAGGTGTTGGTCTTGACGCCATCACCATGGATGGTGATATGGTGACGCCATAAAGTGGAAAAATTGGTGTCATAAGGCCGTGTGGCTCCCCAAAAGGAGGGAGGCCCTTAAGTTCAATACTTTCTCGCACTAGGAAGAAAGCGAGCTTGGCACAACTTGATCCATTGATCAGTGATACTTAAATCCGTCACATGAAGTTTGAATTGTGATTATCATTAGGGAACGTCTTAATGTCAAATCCAATTCATATAGAGATCTCTAGAAGTATTACACTAGTGTGCATGAGGACGTGGGATAATAAGTCTACTATACCTTTCATTGATGGATATCAACTTAGTTGATTGGCCTAATGGAAAGATGTGATCCAGCATTAACAAAGATATAGGTCCTTGGGAAGGTGATGCCGACACCGCAAGTGTAAACCTTATCAAATATGTCTTTATTAAATAGCGTAGTGAGAACAAGAGTTTAGACTCACCTTATGGCGCAAGGTCTCTCACTAACACGCACTGGGATCGACTACGATGAGATATGCTCTTGTAATGGATGTCATTGAACTCCACTACTTTGTCAGTTTGGTAGTTTCCAAATAACTGAACATGCAACCTATGAATGTAGTCATAATAACATCTCTATAGGATCAAAGATATACATTAAGGTCTTAAACGGACTTCATTCATCCGAATCAAGTGGCTCTAGACCACAAGAGCACACGTTTGTTAAAGGTATTGAAACACACATGGACTCTACTTGATTTGGAAGGGATATGGTGAATTATGCCTTTGCGTGTTCATTCTGTATTTTTATGGACTCTTGATGGATCAAGAGATGCCAATATGTATCAATATCCGAAGTTAGAATGAAAAAAATCTTGGGAAGACACGGTCTCGATAAGGTACTCGATGATTATATTGATGATGATTTTCCATCAATCGGCTTAGGCACTCTATAACTAGTGAGGCCTACATATACCCTATGATTAGTCAAGTCTTTACTTTAAAGAGAGATCTATTGTTTTGTCTAAAGCAAGATGACAAATATGTGTTAAGAGATGGAGTTTCTATCTAAGTACAATAAGACACATCAATGTATTCAACATATTACGAAATACTTGACATCTCATTTGCTATGAAAAGTTGTAAAACTAAGTGTAGTTATGCACCCATGCAACGCCAATCTAATGGCAGTAACTTGTTTTTCAATACTTAATGGTATGAAGGGTTGAGGTTTATTCTATACCTACATAAGAAAGACACATCAATAGTGAAATCAGAATCTGCCAAGTTTCGTAGGTCAACTTCCACGGGACCTACATGAAATCTCACTCACTAGAAAATGGTGAATTTGATACCATTGGAAATGTCTATGTGTCTACTTTCCAGGGACATCAACTATTTGATCATACCTATCATATTGAGTTTCCAAAAGTAAGACGAATCTGTCCGAGAATTTGATTTTGGAAAAACAGTCAACTAGACCGGACTTTGTGAACAGCTCCTGATGAACCAGAATGTGTGTAATATACGGTTGGAAAGCTAAATGAGTCTAGTTTCCAAAACCGTTTACGGTTTGTTCATATATATTTCTTAGAGGAAGTTACGGTTGTTCTAGTAACTGAAGGTCATGTTGCGTGGAAATCTAATTTTCTGCACGAACTTATGTTTTGAGTACACAAGCGGTCTTCTCCTCAAGATCTAAGTGTAAAAGATCATGTTTGAGGACAATATGGCATGATCTAGTTAATCATTACCCAGTGCCACATTTGAAGACATGTTAAAGAGCATTGACATGCTAAGTTATTGAAATTTCTGTGATTAGTAAGAAGAGCCCTATGATTGATGTAAAGATTAGGGGGAGGTGCGAACTTTAGGGGGAGTCTAGCACATACATGTCACTATCAAATGTGAAATGTGCGTTGTACTCTTTTTTCTCCTACGATCAAGGTTTAGTTTTTCTCTCACAGGTTTTTTGTTCCTTGACGAGGTTTTTAACAAGGCGACATATCAGTACCACCAGCATACCAGCGTGCGGCACAATAAGAAGTGTTCTAGGATATTCCATATGTGTGCCTAGGCTTTATGTCATCAGGATCGGATATGTAGTTGGAATATGACTATGTATTCCTTATCATTACCATATTGGTACTTTGTAATTCTCTATATAAAGGGCCCATATCAATGAATAAGAGGATGATTCTCTTATTATCTTTGCCTCTACACTTTATCCTTCATCAATATAATATATATTATATGGTTATTGTGCTTGCCTTGTTGTTCTAATCTGATACTTCTTTTGCTTCTCATTATTGTTTGACCAATTTTTATTTTTGTTTAGGCTTGTGTATAATTTCATTGGCTGAACATTTAGGTTATGCTACAAAGTAAGTAATCTTTTCCCCTTTGTTTCAATTACATCCTAGTAACTTGAATTATTAATTATCTATTAAGGTGAATTTCATTATGTTATATGGGCAGCTGACATTCCATACTGACCTACTAGTAAGTTTCATAATCATATCCCAAATTGGTTACTTTTTACTCTAATTCCTTTGTGCTTTATTCTATTTCTAATTTGGAGGTGACTGTTTACGCCCAAATTAATATTTTACTGAACAGTAAATGTCTATGTGAATATTAATTAATTTCCTGGTCCATGTCACACCGGCAAGCCCAAATTCTTTGGGTTTACAAGTGATGGCCCGCCAGTGAGACCAAGTGAGCTGAATTACAGAGTTAGCGCGCGAACGGGACTTCGGGTAAATTACAGAGTTCGCGCGCCGAATGGAATTCAGGCGAACTACATAGCTCGCGCACGGAATGGACTTCAAGCGAACTAAATAGCTTGCGCACGGAATGACTTCGTGCGGAATTACTAGCTGACTTCGCGTAGGCGAGGCAAGCGTATTACATCGAGGTGAGCTGGCGAACTGGCTCGCCTGGGGGGGGCTTCGCGAAGAAGGCACAGGCAAAGTCCGCATGCATCACTTTAATCATTGAAGACTCTCACCAGTTTTTGACATGCTTTAAGCCAATCCATGTGACCCTTATTAATTAAAAAAACCTTCTTTTGGCCTACGAGCTAGAAAGGCCCGTGAGATAGTTTGAGTCTGCGGCCCGCGCAGGTTAGCATTGTCCTTGTGGGATTAGGGTTTCAAAATCCAATTTGGACTATTGATTACCTTTCTTCTGTAGCAAGTCGAGCTTCTATATAAGGGGACTCGAAGTAGTCACTCTGGACAATCAAATCTCTCAACAATTACAAAACAACAACTTTCTCAAGTTAAACCCCTTTGAGCCTCTCGAAAATTCTAACCCTAAGTGCACAGCCGCCTAGGTTTCTCAGAACCTTCCTGGACTCGCCCCCGATCACCCTTGATTCCCTATAGTTACTCTGCTCGCGTCCTGCCGTGAGTATCGAATTGCCTTGTGCTCGTAATTCCTCATCTGAGGTGGCACCTGGAAACCCCCTCCGTCTGATCAGAAGTCAAGATCTCGCACCCATTCAACATTTCCTCGTCCGCGAGGTGGCACGCCCGCACCATCTCCCTATCTCTTTGTTCGCTAGTTACCATCTCCCTATCTCTTTGTTCGTTTCTCTTACTCAAATGAGTCAGCAGAGCATGGAGTCAAGAGTATCCTTCCTACAACGTTTCAAGATCCAACAGGCCAAGTGTTATTTCCTCTTACCTGAGCAGGAAGCCATTAAGTTGGCTATCCGTGGCCTCGAGCATCGCCAGCGGCTAAAGCACCATGGGGAGCGCTTCACGTCTATGGGAGACCTGATCAACAATGTCGGCAGTTATGAGTTGATCCTCAATGAAATGGATGAGAAGGTGAATGCCTCCAATGGGACATATGTACCAGGAGAAACAGGACAGTGGGGGCACTAAGCCTCCAATCCCCCATGTTTGATCCTTACTACCAGAGGCAGGAGGAGACTGAGGCCGCACAGGAGTATGATGATGTCGGAGCAGTCGAACTGAATGGGAAACCGTTGGCTCACAAACTGAAGAATCTCAAAATGACTCGAGAGCCAATCACCATTCAGTCTTTTGCATGGACCAAGCCCGAATACGAGTTATACACGTATGACACGAAAAACGCCCATCTTGTCTTTAATGACTTGATCGAGGTGAAGTACGTACGCTTGGATCACAAGATCCCGTCCAAGGAAGAGCTAAAAGAGAAGAAGTATTGTAGCTTCCACAACGTCCACAATCACGACACCAAAGACTGTGTCAAACTCCACGACCAACTACAGACTTGGTTGAACTCTGGCGCCTTGAAAATGAAGACGCCGGAGAGCACAGCTTCTCTGGTGGATGCGGACCCCTTCCCAGCCATGGTTGGTATGGTCGAGGTGAACTGGAACGACCAGCCAGAGGAGAACAGCCGCTGCCACGTGCGGAAGCCAGGCCAGCGGAGAGTCACCTTGGACTTGTCTGAACACCCAGAGGATGACAATCCGCGCCGAGCATCTCTGAGAGGCCGCGAGGAGGACAATGTTATTGCAGCTCGGCCATCTCGTCAATATACATACAACATCAACCTCGCACACGAGGTTCTAGACGACCTTATTGACGATGGACTCGTCACAGTGGTGAGGGCCTTACCCTACGTTGAGTATAAGGAAGGCTGCACACACTGCAAGTTCCACGACAGCTGGGGACACAGAACTTACAAATGCTACCAGCTCCGCGAGCAAGTCTAGGACTGGCTCGACCTCAAGTACATTCGCTTTGAGGACAAAGGCGGTTTCATGATCACGACTGCTGACATTGCTTGGCCTCTCATCGGCCATCCCGCGATTATGTTGGACATTTCTCCAAACGCAAACCCGCATGAACCGCCAGGTTGAAACTGCAAGAGATCGGCGAATGATTATACCGTGCTGGCGAACCAAAGTGGAAACCATGACCAGGCGAGGCAGTTAGTCACCAGATCACAGCCCGATCGCCTTTCAAGGAAAGATAAGGGCAAAGCTATCATACGGGACGATACACCATCCCCCGCTGAAAACTACTAACCCGTGAACCCCAGAACTCATGAAGAGCTGGAACAGAGGATCAAGCGCCTCGAGACGTTTGTCCAATCACACTGGATAGAAGAAGTACCTCCATCTCTAGTTTCAAGCTAGATGGACATATCACTCTGGCAGCGAACACCAAGACAACGAGGCTTCAAGCCCTCGACAAGGTATCTTGACTGACCCCTACATTCCCCAGACATTTGAATCAACAATCAAGGAGGGAATATGGTACACGCAGCAAGGGGGCAGGCCAGTTACCATCACTAGATCCAAGAAGCAGAAGCTATAGAAGAAGTTTGGCAGCATCCTGCGTGCCTTGCGAGCTACCGATGATGGCGTCATACAACCCTCGCAGCTCGCACAGAAACCTGAGCGGATGTGGAGAGAAGCAGAAGGCCTGCACGCAATACATTAAAGGCCACCTGTAACACCTCCAAGGGTGTGTACACATGTAGCAGATGACCCCGCTCCAAAAGCAAATGTCTTCTTTCGCCTCACCGTACCACCAAAATAGGATTCGCGCCCTGCCAGGAACAGACCATCTCCAGAGCTGGAAAGGAAAAGAGATCCACAGCCTTCCCGGCGCAGGCCTTCACTGGAGCTTAACTGGAGAAGGGAACCGCTTCCTCCAACAAGACGCAGGCGGTCACCAGAAGCTGAACGACGTAGGGACCCATTTCCTCCACCAAGGCATAGGCAGTCGCCAGAAGCTGAACGAAGAAGGGAACCACCCCTTCCAGCAAAGCGAAGAGTATTCGTGATACCGGAACCAGAGATACGGCGTGAGCCGCCTTAGCCATCACGACGTCGAGATACTCCTCGCCGGGATATCGAGGCAAGAAGGGAACCAACACGACCATATCGGCTCTGGCCACAATCTAACCTGGAGCCAGAGGCCAAGCAGGAGCCTCAAGTCTTAGCCCCTCCTCCGTCAAAGGCAAATAACAACGCCAAGAGCCCTTTAGCTGCGGACGAGTAGCCAGCTGAAGATAAATATCCCTTGACCAAAATCGTGTGGCGACCACGACGGATGGAGACTGAAGCATCACCAGGTGCTGAAAGTACTACCTCCAGCCCTAACCTCGCGGAGCTGATGGCCCAGCGTTTCCGAAAGCATTCGCTGAACAACGAGGCTCATTCCGAGTCTCGCATTGACTTAGGAGAAGACCAAGTAGAAGGGTAAGGGGAGTCACTCACATGCAGTATGGTTGAAGTATTTGCATGGCCTGAGGACGAAGAGGTCAACCCCGCGGAGAGTGCATTTGTTGTACTCGAAGGCGAGCCTGGGGTAATTGAGGCTTCGCTAGTCCCAGTCCGCGAGCAGTTCTTTTTTCAAGTTGGAATGGTATTTTTCATATCCGAAAGATATGCTCTCCCGTCGAACGCAACATGCAATGCGGCAGATATTCCAGACAGTAGCGAAAATGTCTACGACATATCCCCACCTTGCAGCAGTGAGATGGGTCCAGTCCTGGCGAGACCCGCGAACGCTCCACCATTGGAAGCTACGAACAGTGTCACACGCATGCCGACTCTGACTTTCTCCACTTCGACCCTAGACATGGCCACTCACATAAGGCCATTATATATCACGGCTGAAGTTGAGGGGATCATGGTAAACAAAATCATGGTTGATACCGGAGCTGCGGTGAATGTCGTCACCACCCTTACTATGGGACTCCTTGGTATCCTGCGCTCGATGATCCAGACCACGTCCTTGACAATCAAGAACTTCACCGGATAAGTCTCCAGAACTCTAGGCTTGTTGTTCTTACGAGTCAAAATGGGACCGGCATCACGGGTCTATACCTTTTTTGTCGTCGAATGCACTTCATCCTACAGCATGATTGACACATCCTGGTTCTTAAGTTATTTTACGGTTATTTACCGTTGGTATTACTTCGGATTTTTACCGTGTTAAGTAACCGTTTATCACTTAAGGACCCTAGAGTTGACTTTTTATTACGTTTGGAATTTGGGAAAACTTTCTTCATGAAAGTTGTAGAGAACGTCGTTACGAGTTCGTAGACATGCTACGCGTTAAATTCGGAGTTAGCATGGTAAGGTTATGAATTTATTGGTAAAGTTTGGAGGTAGTAAAAAGGGGTATTTTTGAATTGGGCTTTTTAGTTGAGTTGGGCCGGGGGTGGCAGCCCAGGCCCGAGCCCTTTCCTTTTTCTTCTCTTCTTCCTTTCTCTTCTTTCTTTTCTCTTCTTTCTCTTCTGTTCTTCCCGAGCCCGAGTCTCCGTCGGAAATCCCAGCCGCCAGCTGCCGCCGTCCGGCCAGCCACCGGCCGCCTCTCCACCCCAGTTCGGACCCCCATCTCCTCCTCTCCCTCCCCGGCCTAGCCCTCGAGCCTCTAACCCGTCGGAAGAGGAGAAAAGCCGCCGGAAGAGGAGAAAAGCCGCCGGAACCGCCGGAAGTTAGTCTGTTTTTAGTCTCAATTGTCAAAATGAAAGTTACATTTGGACAACACTTATAGTTCGTCTAGTTATGAAGGTTATCTTTTCTTAACTTTTAGAGGGATTTCCAAATTGACCAATACTTGTATGAAAATTTTACTCATGTTAATCCGACAACATTTATGTGTTGTCTGATATTGAATTTTTATGAATTAACAACTTGTGTGAAAATTTACTTAATTATGTTAATAAGACAACATTTATGTGTTAGCTAATACTGGAATTTACTAATTTCTGATTTTAGAGCTAAACCCTAGCCTTTTAACTTAGATGGATTCCCTCCAAACCATTTGATTTTGAAGACAAATTTTTTTGTTAATAAGACAACATTTATGTGTTGGCTGATACTAGAATAGTGTAATTTCTGACTTTGGAGGAAAATGAAACCCCTAGCCTTAATTTTAACTTAGGTGGATTCCCCCTAAACCATTTCATTTTGAAGACAAATTTTTTTGTTAATAGGACAACATTTATGTGTTGTCTTATAGTTACTTTTTAGTTTTTGAAATACCTTTAGAGGGAATACCCTCAACAATTGAGTTTGGTTCCCCCCTCTCAACATTTGATTTTGTAGCTAGACAAATATATTAGTGTGTTAGGGCAACATCTAAATGTAAGAAAAAGAGGCGCAATTCTTGAGAAAAAAAAAAAAGACGCACATTTTAGAAAAAAGTGGCGCAGTTGCGCATTTTGACTTATACCCTATCGACTCTAATTACTCTCACTCTTACTGCTCTCTCATTCTCAGCCTCCATGGAAAAAAACTCTCTCTGTCACAATTCACTCTCTCAGCACCGATCGAACCTCTCAGCATCATTCTTCTCTCATTCTCAACACTGATCGAACCCCACAAACTCTCTTCTCTCCCCAGTCGCGTAACCATCTGTCTCTCCCCCCATATCTCTAAACTCTCTTGCCAGCGCCGGAAACTCTATGTCTGGCCACCGTCGACGCCACCCACGCCAAACACCCCAAAGGTTGTATTGTTCTCTGAGATATTTGGAGATGAAACGTGGGTTTGGATACGAAACAACACCATTGCTGGATGCCGGAATATGAAGAGTGGTTGGCGGACTCGACCCACAGCGACACCGTCGCTTGATCTCTGGCCATCTATGGACTCGGCCACCATTCAAGCGAGCAGCCCTTCACCGCTATCCCAAATTCTAGGTCTAGATCTCTATTTTCGATCAGAGCCGCCGTGGCTCCACCCTAGCTCCGCCGCTCTTAGTATTTGATAGGTAACCCAGTTTTCCTTTTCTTAGTCAAAGTCTCTGTACTGAACTGGATAATCAGCTGTTTTGGTAACTAGAGCACATTTCATTAATTTCGATTTCCATGACTCTCTATCTGTTGAGTAGCTTTCGCTGCTCAGGTGAGAGAGACATGCAATTCTCACTGCTGCTTGCATCCTAATTGTGAGAGCTATCGTCGTCCAGCTTGCCTTCTTTGTACACATGCAGGCATATATATGTCATTACTCTGGCTGTTGCAGCTGGCTCTAATATCTATGTGTATGACTATATGCGGTTATGAATTGAAGCCATACATTCGTGTTTGCAGAAGTACGTTCTTGGTAGAGAAATTGCAATTACAAGACCATTGGTATTCGCGGTGGTTTTCATGTGCATATTTACCTCTGTTATTGCATTGTTCAAGGTTAGACCAGAAGCTATACATACATGTAGATATATGGAGTTAAAGTAGCAATGGGTTTCTGATCTTAGCAGGACCGGTCCGGTTGAAAGAGACATTGAGCAGGTACTATTATACTCTTACTTAGCTCCGGTTTATTTTGATTAAGTTGTTGTGTAACTGCAAGTGTCTGATTGCTTGGCTTTGATTATTGGAAGATGTTAGATATTAGCTACAAATGTTAGATTTAGTATTATTGTTTGGTGTAAGGTATTTTAGTGATGATTAGCAATGATCATACTTGGCTTGTTATTATTTGCATTTTTCTGGTTTTTGCGGAATTGTTTCGAGGCTTAGTTGTTGAATTAGTTGCTCTTAGTGACATTGATCGTTACAGTTAACCTCCATAGTAGTCCCTGATGATCGGCCACCATTTTGGCCAGCAGGGAAAGCTCCGGTGAAGGACACTCCTTCACAATCTTAGAAGCCTCAAAAAACTGAACCTCCACCATCTCATGTAGCCAGTGAGTCCCCAAAGACTCAATCCCTGTCTCGGTTATCTCCATCAAAGAAATCACATCCCACCACTCAACAAAGCTCTCCCCCATCACCTGCCTCTCAATCTCAAACAGTAGAGGAAGCAATATCTTAGCCACAGAAACATCATCGAAAAATAGAGATCATATCTGAAACTGATTCCAGTGCTGAGGATATTAATCCTAGAGAAACCACCTCTCAAACTTGTGAAACTTCTCCTGAGGGTATACAAATATTTGCTTCATCTGATAAATCAGATTCTGATACCCTAAATGCATATCACAAGCAGCTTTTGGAATCAGATACAAAGTCAAAAGAGCCCAAAGAAGCATGGAAAGTAGTGCAGGCACCGGCAGTAGAAGAAAAGACCAATGGTTACACAAAACCATTGCAAGAAAGGATCACTCAACTTCATGCTGCAGCAACAAAGGACTCAGCAAACTTGGGAAATCAGACCGAAGACCCGCTTGGAGTTGCATTGCAAGCAGAACAGTGACACAAGAAGCAAGAAAGGGTCACTGAACCTCATGCTGTAATGACAGACTCAGGACATCACACCAAAGATGGAATTGCAGGAAAGGGTCACTGAACTTCATGCTACAGCAACAGACTTGGAATCTCACACCAAAGACCCCCCCCCCCCCCCCCTTGGAGGTGCATTGCAAGCAGATCAGCGACACGAGAAGCAAGTCACATAATCTTAATAAAGTGAGTTTCATTCATTTTGTGTTTTTGCTCAAGTTTGTAAATTTGGGGTCCTGTTTTTTTGAAGTGTTTTTTTTTTTTTAGGTTCTTATTTTGGGTCTTTTTGATGCAGAAAAGCTGATATAACGACCTTGAAGGTGAGGCTTGAGGGATTAAAAAGAAGAGGAATTCTGTGCTCAAGTATTTGAAGAATGATGTTGTTGATCTTCTCAAGAATGGCCTTGACATTAATGCATATGGAAGGGTAAGTTTTATTGTTCATCAGCTTTTTTGCCCAAAAAATATTTGATCTTTATCTTGTTTTTTTTATTACTGCACATCCATTAATGTATTGCTTTTTGTTCATGATTCTTTCTTCTGTGTATTTGTTTCTTAGTTGTTTTTTATGGTCATTCTATATTGGATGGTTTTGTCTTTATAATCTTTTTTTGGGTATGATGCAAATCTTGCCAGAAATATAAGCTTTCTTGGTGCCCTGCCTCTTGATTTCAGATGATCATATGTATACTTGCACATACATGCCCACATATGCAAATGTTTGATGATGCATTACAGATTGGACTTTAGAGACCTATTTTATGTTGCCACCATGGACTCACATGTTTCACCAAAAATAAATTTGAAAAAAAAGGATGTTGTATCCATGGATTGCATGATGCTGATCATGTATTGAATCATGCAGTGTGGCTTATTCCTTAGCTAATATTTACTACTGGGTATTTCTTGAGTTTTGAATTTAAGTTTAGATATTTTATTATTTTACCCTTTTACATTGAAGATCCACATACTAGTATTGCTCATGTCTCTATTACTTTTTGCTGCAACTTTGAGAACATTATTGATTTTAGAATACCCATTCTGCGCAGGAAAACAAGACAAGCAGCTGCAGTAGCACTTTAAGCTGGTTTCTTTTGAGTTCTTTGTGCTTGTTTTGTGTCAAGTGCTGAAGTGCATATTACATTTTTGTTGCATTGTTATTTTTGTTTTGTAATGCTTGGATACTCACTTTGATGAGCAGAACTAAGGGTAGATATCTTAATGAAACCAGTAGTATATTGTCTCCAACTCTCCATTGTCTCCAATATCTATTGTCTTTACTAAGTTAAGATACCAGAAATGTGAGGCCATAAAGAACAACCGATAACGTAAGTGGAGAGTTTAAATCAAAAGAATGCATCATTTATATGTAACTCAAGCTCATTCATACGATAGACAAATGTCGCCTGAAAATGTCGAAAGCCTAAAAGATATCACGTAGTGAAAGCTTAAAACATATCAAACAATAGATAGCTATTGTCTTAAAGAGACCAAATGAAAAAAAAAGAAAAAATATACGTTGCCTGAAGATCATTCACCCAATGCATATGCGTCATCGTACTACGTCGACTAGAAACAACATCAATAGTATGTCGTGTGGGTTCATCCGACGATACATAAATGTAGTGTGAAAATTTTTAAATTCTAATCCACCAAGTATATGTTGCCTGTAACATTTTCACATGATGTTTAAATGTCGTATTTAAATGAATTAACCTACACTTATATGTTGTTGTAAGGCGTATTTCTCTCTCACTCGTAATTATAAGGCAACACAAAGAGTTGTGTCGCCTCACGGCAAAAAAAAACGTTGCCTTCTAGCATGTCGTTGTTTAAACTATCAGGCGACATATATGCTGTGTCGTCTTATCTCAATTTAGGCGACACAAAATAAAAAAAGTCTTTTGTCATCTGAGGTCCGTATAAGCGACACAAAATTTGTGTTATCGGAGAACCTCATCAACGACATGCTAGAAAGCGACACTTACGATTTTTATCAGGCAACACTACAGTTGTGTTGCCTGATACAGAAAATGGCATAGTGACGCCTAAGGATATATACCCCATGCATGTTGCCGACCTCCTCATTGACGCGGCCGCGAGGCATGAAGTGCTATCCTTTATGGATGGAACCACTAGATATCACCAGATTCTTGTCGTCAAAGAAGATCACCACAAGACCGCTTTTCGCTGTCCGGGGTTTGCGGGTGCGTTTGAATATGTTGTCATGCCATTCGGGCTCAAGAATGCGGGGGCAACATATCAACGCGCCATGAACCTCATCTTTCATGATATTCTGGGCAAGTTGATTGAAGTCTACATAGACGACGTGGTGGTTAAAACCAAGACGCGGGCGACACACGTTGAAGACCTCCGGTAGGTATTCACGCGGATGCAGAGACATAACCTGAAGATGAACCCCGCCAAATGTGTATTCTTCACGGAGGCAGGCGACTTTCCTAGGGTTTCTAATCCATCAAAGGGGTATCGAGATCCCCAAAGACAAGGCGCAGGCGGTAATAAGCGCCTCACCTCTTACAACCAAAAAGGAGCTCCAACAACTGATCGGGCGAATCAACTTCCTCCACCGTTTCATTTCAAATGCGGCAGGGAAGGTTCAACCCTTTTCATCTCTCCTAAAGCTCCAGGGGTAATCGAGTTCGTATGGGAGTCACAACACTAAAAATCTTTTGATCGTATCAAGGAATATCTTACGAACTCGCCTGTTTTGGTTCCCCCTCGCCCTGACGTTCCACTTAAACTCTACATCGCCGCTGCTGACTTGTCTATTGGCGGACTCTTGGCACAAGACGATGAGAACTGGGTGGAACACGGCATTTACTATCTTAGCAGGGTGTTAACTGATTGCGAGACACGCTACTCTCCAATGGAAAAGTTATGCCTCGCCCTATTCTTTGCAGGTTGGAAGCTCTACCACTACATGTTAGCCTTTACCACGATGGTGATCGCTTAGTCCGATCTAGTCAAATACATGCTTTCCCGCCCTATCTTACGGGGACATATAGGTAAATGGATATTGGCTTTGTCTGAATTCTCTTTGCAATATGTTCCGCAGAAAGTAGTCAAAGGACAGGCCATAGCAGACTTCCTCGCTCATCACCCACCAACCGAACTAACAGCATTCCGCGAGTTGGAGTTCGCCGTTGTCTCCCTTCCATGGACTCTTTACTTTGATGGATCGCGTACTGACCTCGCTGCAGGTGCCGGAATAGCCATCGAAAACCCTGTGGGAGACCGGATTTCTTACTCCTTCCAACTAGATTTTATTTCCCGCCCTATCTTACGGGGACATATAGGTAAATGGATATTGGCTTTGTCTGAATTCTCTTTGCAATATGTTCCGCAGAAAGTAGTCAAAGGACAGGCCATAGCAGACTTCCTCGCTCATCACCCACCAACCGAACTAACAGCATTCCGCGAGTTGGAGTTCGCCGTTGTCTCCCTTCCATGGACTCTTTACTTTGATGGATCGCGTACTGACCTCGCTGCAGGTGCCGGAATAGCCATCGAAAACCCTGTGGGAGACCGGATTTCTTACTCCTTCCAACTAGATTTTAAATGTACAAATAATCAGGCGGAATACGAGGCCTTCATCATCGGACTAGAAATCTTGCTGGATTTAGGAGTCTGTGTGGTTCAAGTCTTTGGCGACTCCTTATTGGTTGTCAACTAGCTTGTGGCGAAGTTTAAGTGCTTGAGTTCGTCCATTGAACCCTACTTGCGAAAAGCCTTTGACGTCTTAGACCACTTCGGCGACGTCCACATTGAACACATTCCGCGCGAATTCAACTTCGCGGCAAATGAGCTCGCACAGATTGCATCCGGTCTTAGCTTACGAGATGGAGTGCGCGAACGACTACTTAAAGTCGAACGACGCACTCTTCCTTCTTTTATTGCAAGAAGGCAATATAAAGCAGACTCGCTTGATGTCACTGCCTTAGACCCTATCGATGAGGACTGGCGGCTACCGTTCATCGCCTACTTCAAGAACCCTCATGAAGCTACTCATTCCCAGCAAATGAGGTTTCTCGCCCTCAACTTTGTTCTTCGCAACAATGAGCTTCGCCGGCGCGGCGAAGATGGTAATGACTTCCGCTGCATGTATGGCAACGAGGCTAAGCGGCTTATGCGGGGGGGGGGGGGGGTGCATTCCGGCGTTTGTGGTTCGCATCAGGCTGGACCAAAGATGCGGCGGTTAATCCGTTGTCATGGCTACTACTGACCTACCATTCTCAAGGACTGTATTGCTTTCGCCAAAGGTTGTCAGGATTACTAGCTCACGGACCAGTGCAACACATTCCCAACATTCCGTTACAGCCGATTATTAAGCCGTGGCCAAATCGAGGATGGGCGATAGACTTCGTCAGCATCATTCACCCCCATTCCTCAGAGCAGCACAAGTTCATTATCGTGGCCACCGATTTCTTTACCAAGTGGGTTGAGGCCGAGCCACTCAAGGTCGCTTCCGCGACCTCGGTTTGCAACTTTATCTTCTACAACATTATCTCTCACTTTGGTATTCCGGAGTGCATCGTGACAGACCGGGGGCAGCTTTCATGGTCGATTATGTAGTCACATTCCTCACCGGCTATGGTATCAAGCTCCTGCATTCGACCCCTATTATGCACAGTCCAATGGTCAAGCGGAGGCGAGCAACAAAGTTATCCTCAGTATCTTGCGCAAGATGCTAGAGTTGAACCCTCGCGTTTGGCATCTAGAGCTTTACCATACTTTGTGGGCCTACCGTACCTCCAAGAAAGTCGGACAGAGGGAGATGGATTTACTAGGTTGCAATTCAAACAAATTCTCTGGGCAATAGCTAAGGCAAATACTATGGCGCAATTCACTCAACTGATGGAAAAGTTGAGTGAAGTTTCTTATCAAGCATGGAAATGGTGCAATGATAGGTATATAAGTCGGCTTAAAAGTTTTTGTCTTGACTTTTAATAATGTGGGCATATATAAAGTATTTTGAATAGCCATAATGTATTAGGTGTACATAGATAATCTAATATATAATAATGATTTAGTTTAATCATATATGAGTTCTAAACATATATGAGTTTAATTATATGAGTTCTAAACATATTAATGATTTGAATGTGTTCTAAAACAGACCCGCTAAGCATTGGTCAAGGTCTCACTTCCAAGACCAGTTTAAATGTGATAGCTCGCTGAACAATCACTCTGAATCCTTCAATTCAAGTATTCTGCCTGCCAGGAAGAAAGCAATACTGGGACTTCTGGAGGACATAAGAATTGCAGCTATGGTGAGGTTGGCAAATAGAAGAAACTTTGGTGCTAAGTGGAGGTGCAATGTCGGCCCAAGGGTTGAGAAAATTTTGAAGAAAAATGCTGAATGGAGCCATGAGTACAAGGCATTGGAGTCTAGTTCAATGAGGTTTGAAATTCATGGGAGAGGTGTGGCTTGTGCTTCTGGTGTAGTATCTCAGCATTCTGTGCAACTGGACATGAGAACATGTACTTGCAAAAGATGGAATCTAAGTGTAATTCCTTGTGCATATGCAATTGCTGCAATTTACTCCAAGGGATGGTTCCCGGATAATTTTGTCGATAGTGTATTTTAATTGCTGCAATAGTGTATTTTAATTTCCAGAAGTTTTTATTGGCATGTACAATCTGTTGTATACAGGCCCAGTGCAGCAAGCCCAGTCCACATCCTTGCAAGCCCAATCCATATCTAGCACTACTCACTTCAGCTTGGAGAACAAGCCAAGCCAATTAGGAAACTGTATTGCGTTCAACTCCAAGTCTCCAACAGATGTTGATGTTTTTCACTTCCTTTCAACCCATATTTACAACCATAGTCTAATAAAAATATTGATTCTCATTTTTCTCTTTGTTTCTTCGATCGTCTTCAATCTTTAGGTATGATTTCAATTTTTTATATCAGATTCTTGATTTTTAGCACAACCAACCGGTAGCAAATTATATTGCTCCTTTTGGAATTTTTGTAAGCAGTTGGAGACTTCAAGTTCTTCATCTTGTAAACTCTTATGTAATAGTGGTTGTATTTTAATTAATATTTGTCAAGACCCACCCCGAATTTCACCCTAAAACCCGAGGTGAGTCCTGCAGGGACCACCTCCAAGGAAAATTTACCGAAGGACTCGGCAAACCTCCCTTGAAAATGGACAACCCTAACCCGGAAAAATTAAAGAACACTCTCTTAACCAAAAATATAAATTCTTCAAACTCAATCTAAATAACCGAAAAATAATACACAGTTATTTTTCCGAAAGTATTCAGAGCTACTACAAGAAAGACAACGGAAGCTGCTAAAAATCCTAGTGGGTTAAACAGATAACCTACTGACGAACAGTAGTAGAAAGATGAGTGACTATACCTCATCGCCTCCTTCTAGACCCCACCCGAACTCTGCAGACTAGATATTTAAAAATAAAGGAAAAGCCTAGGGGAAAATATTTAATTACGTCAGAGTGAGTGGACAAAATAATCTCGACAAGCAATAATATTTCCCCAAGAAAATTATAAAGGAAAGCGATATACAAGCGACAGCTCAAAACTAGCAAGGACACGACTAGTTCCGGCTAGTCTACAAATCTTAAACAAATACAACCTCTCAGGCTAAAATTATATATATATATATATATATATATCAGTATGTATTTACACTCGTCTACTCCTTGTATACTTTATGAATAAATGTGAATAAGCTTGAAAGTAGATAATCATACCAGGCTACTACGCTCGCGTCTAACGCTCACGTCACCCCATAATGACATTTTTCCTCATTATGGGGGAAACGACCGAGTGGGTATATATATATGTGCTGACTCCTTGTACGAATTATATGAATGAATGTGAAAAATAAAATAAACTCGAAAAGTAGAAAGTCGTACAAGGCTACTACGCTCGCGTCTAACGCTCACGTCACCTCATAATGACATTTTTTCTCATTATGGGGGAAAATCACGTATAGCTAGCTAGCGTTCACTCATATACATACTATTCCCAAAAACGTCAATAAATGAGTATAAACACCGAAATTCTCAATTCCGGTTAAAATCCAACAAATGAAATTATTCAAAAATAAAACAATTCAAGCACATTATTTAAAACAAAGATCCGCTCACAACTTAGGCCTAAACCTGATGTCGGTCGGATGTCTCCTTTGCTCGAGCCTCCTCGAGTCCTGTTCCAACACATAAATAAGTCCTTAAATAAAATACCGACATTTAAAGAAAATAGGCATAATGAAAAATGAGTTTCTCGCGCTCAACCATGCCTATCGTCCTAAATCTTAACTTCACTACCAACCACAATTCTCCATAAATACTGACATCCTCAAAAATCACATTTCAACGTCCTAATCATAAAATAATCCAATGGCCGGATTTTAACTTATTAATCCGCCAATAATACCAAACTTTAACAATTCCAAAACCTAACCAAAACTCCTCCAAAAATTCTAAAACTCATTCCATTAAACTCCTCATAAAATTCTCCACCAAAAACATTTTCTCGGCGGCGGCTGGCGACCAGCTCTGACGACCTCTGATGCTCATTAAAATTTGGCAGCATCTTCCTCTCAACCTACTCTACAACATTCCTAACTATCACAAACTCCAATTCTAAGCCTAACCATGTCAATCAAACGAAAACACACAATAAAGCCCTATAATTTCAAATACCGATTTCTCCTTACCTAGCTCAAGATGGAGGGAGCCCTTTGGAAGGACTGAAGCACGGAATGAGGGCTTTCTTTTGAGCCAAGGCTCATTGGCTATGGCGGCCGGAGGAAAGAGTCCCGGCGAAAAAACTCTTCCGGCAGTCGAGGCTTTCGGTGTTGATTCCTCCTTCACGGCGGCGCTAGAGAGGCTGCCACCGGTATAGAATGGAAGCTGGGTCGGAGACCGATCGTTTGAGACCGGTGCGGCGGTCTAGGGCGGCCGGACGACGGCTGGAAAGTCTTCGGCAGTGAGGGCTCGAGGAGAGAGAAAAACGGGAGGAGAGAGAGAAAGAAAAGATGAAAAAAAACGGGTTGGGCTCGGTCCATCCGGTCCAACACTACTTTTAACCCATTCCAAAATTCAATACCCCAAAATAAAACCCCAATAAAAATTACTTTTTACCAGCCAAAATTTACCATTTTTACCGTCGTCATATTTTTCTCCTCCAAATAATTCTTTCGAAATAATCGTCCCCCAACACCACTCTGGAGACTAATTAAATTATACACTTAATGACCAAAACGGTAAAAACTCTTATTACCTTCATGCTAGTAATTAAGGTAAAAATTAAGAGTCAGGACGTGACAATATTAATGACTAAGGGTGTATTATAATTTCTATATGTCTCTAATTTTTGGGAAAAATGATATATTCTAGAGGGAAAGGTTTGTATAGAGAAAATTTTTGGAAAGGAAAAACATGAAGAGACAATTTTGCTCATGGACTAACTCCAACTTAATGGTGTTAATAATGGAAGAAACTAATGTTTAGTTAAGTTTAAATGTTGATATACCATTAAGATAGTTTTCAAAATTAAGATGGTTTTCAAAATTAAGACGTCAAATGATGATGTCAAAATGAACATGCTTCATTTGTGCCATCATTTGGAAAATTTCCAGGGCTAAAATTTGTCCCTTTCCTCTGTACCACTCATCTAGACTCCCACTTCTTCAATATCAACAGAGCTTGATCAGATTTAAATATTGATTCTGGATTTCTGGACTCTCAGCTCAGCTCATCCAAACTCTACATGCAGCATCCGACTCTGACCCAGAACCAACCCAGGTAGCTTATCTCCTTCTAGTTCTTTATTTCTGATCACCTTCATCTCCATTCGGTTTTTTTTGGTCAAATAAACTTCATTAAGAGGCCCAAGGCCTGATCTCCATTCTGTTCTATGATGAAAGATGTAGGTGACCTTTGTTTTCATTGATTTGGGTCCTCAATTGAAGATGTGGGTAATGTATCAGTGGAAACACTACATGGATAATGGATTACGTTATAAAAAAAATGAACTGTGCTAAACCTTCCATTTTGTTCTATAATTTCATGTCTTCAGTTTTATGTTTTGCTGGTGTTGAATGGTTAATTGGTATATGTGGAGCTTACTCTTGGTGATAGACACAGTTGCCATTTACAAATGATGTTTCTAATGTCCGAAGCAGTATGCGAATCGGAAAATCTACAGATTTTTTGGGCAATGACTTTAACCTCTAACATATTATTGTCACTATTCTTTGTTGTTTTTGCCATTGCACCTACCTCCAAAAATTTGGACCGTTTGGTATACTAGTCCAATACTAACTTTATTGTTTGTTGTGCTAGTTACTTTCCTGATATTGGTCTTTGTGCAGCTATTCTAGCTAATCTTACAGTGAAGAGTTGGATAGTTTGCGTAATTGATCCTTATATGAGTCCAGATTCCTGAAGGACCAAAATCTCAGATAAAGACGTTATATTTGGTTTGTGGTTCTGCCTGATTGTGACATTGATGGAGGGTGCAATTAGGTGCTCCGCCAACTATGTTCCTCTTTCGCCTATCAGCTTCTTGGAGCGCTCAGCCATAGTCTACAGAGACAGACCATCTGTTGTGTATGGAGACATCATCTACACTTGGAGAGAGACACTTGAACGATGCACCAGACTTGCTTCTGCTGTTGCCCAACTTGGAATTTCCCGAGGCGATGTGGTAAGAAACATAACTTCTAATTTTTTTTCTCTGTTTGTTGCTATTATTGACTTCTTTGCAATTGGATGTAACTGTTTTTTGAGTTTGGAAGTGTTGGCTATCTCTGAATACTATGTAGTTGTACTCCTAATAGACTGTTTTTTCTTTCTCTTTTTTCTATCCTACTTCTGGAAAAGATTTGAACTTTTGTAACATCCCATTTGTTTATTGCCACTGTGACTGAATGAAAGCTGGTTGTGTGTCCTCCGTATATGATCTTTATTTTTTGGCTATACTCATTCGCATGTGATTGGACTTTGAATAACATGATCAGAACCGAAAAAAGAGGCTAATCAAATGAGAAAAAAGCCACAGGACAAATACAAAGTAATAATCATGAAGCTTGTAAGATGTAAAGCATACTTAGATCAAAGGTTCAATCTCACAGTTTACCTCGTACTTTGGATAGGATAACGAACACGCATGCTGAAGCTTGTGAGCTTGGATTAGATAGGGTTTATCCCTTGTCTATCTCTTTTCTGTTCATATTTTGTTTGTGAGTGATACAAAGTTGTATACATCCCATTCGTAGATTATCACAGTGATTGGTAGATTCCTGGTCTTGTTCTTCAATACGATTGAACTTTGAAGACCATGATGATGACTTGCATCTGTATCACCATATTCAGCCTACTTCGAATAAATGCAGCTGAGACTTTTTTCTTTTAAATTATCTCTGTAAGGAATGTCTAACTAATTCACAACCCCGTTTGTGAGTTGTGGCTTGGTTGGTTAAGGTGTTTAACTAACAACTTTGAGGTCATGGGTTCAAACCTCACAACATATGTAGGGTGTGTGGGTTATTAATAAAAAGTTAAAAAAAAAAAAAAACCTAATTTACAACCCCAAAATCTTACAGATAAATAGTTGAGCCCTAAATCGAACTTTTGGTGCCAAGTTGTTTGTTTGCTTATGAGATCCCATCTTCAAATGGTTATCTTTCTGTGTCTTATTACATGACTACAGCTAAATGAACCTATATGCATGTTGTCAAGTATGCCTTACCAATACATGGCCATAGTGTAAAATTCCTTTGTCCTGATTTCCTTTTCTGATTACTATTTCTCCTCAAGGGCTTGAGATAAGAATCCCATATCACCTTTTCTTTCCTACACTTGAGTCCTCTTGTCCATATTCTTGGAGCACCAATGCACATAATTGTACTTAAATAGTGATATCTCTCTTCATCTGTGCTCAGAAAGAGCTTTTGTTGATTTTCACAGGTTGCTGCATTGGCTCCAAATATTCCAGCAATGTATGAGCTCCATTTTGGTGTTCCAATGGCTGGTGCAATTTTGTGTACACTTAACATACGTCATGATTCAGAAATGGTGTCGGTATTAATGAAGCATTCAGAAACCAAAATCATTTTTGTAGACCACCAATTTCTCCAAGTTGCAAAGGGAGCAATTGATATCTTATCCAAGACCGGAACCAAGGTGCCCCTCCTAGTCTTGATTCCAGAGAGTGATCAGTCATCCCCTGACTTCTGCAAACTCCCTTCAGCAAACTTAGAATATGAGAGCCTGTTAGGAAAGGGAAATCTCGATTTTCAGATCCTACGGCCGAAAGACGAATGGGATGAAATTTCGCTTAACTACACATCAGGCACTACTTCAAGCCCAAAGGGTGTCATTTATAGCCATAGAGGTGCATATCTCAATTCCCTGTCTACAGTTATTCTCAATGAGATGCTATCAATGCCTGTATATCTATGGTGTGTTCCCATGTTTCATTGCAACGGATGGTGCCTCACTTGGGCTGTTGCGGCTCAGGGTGGCACTAATGTCTGCCAAAGAAATGTTACTGCAAAGGGAATTTTCGCCTGTATCTCTCAGCATCAGGTGACCCACATGGGTGGTGCACCTACTGTCTTGAACATGATTGTAAATGCACCGGAAAATGATCGGAGGCCACTTCCGGGAAAGGTAGTGGTCATGACTGGGGGTGCACCACCACCATCCCAGGTACTGTTCAAGATGGAAGAGCTAGGGTTCAGTGTTACACATTCATATGGTTTGACAGAGACTTATGGTCCTGGGACAGTTTGCTCTTGGAAACCTGAATGGAATTCTCTACCTCGAGATGAACAGGCAAAAATAAAGTCACGGCAAGGGTTGCAACATATCGGAATGGAGGAACTTGATGTTAAAGATCCGGTCACAATGAAGAGTGTACCATCTGATGCAAAAACCATGGGTGAGGTTATGTTTAGGGGAAACCCTGTTATGAATGGATATTTCAAAGATAATAAATCAACACAGGATGCATTTAAAGGTGGATGGTTTCGCAGTGGAGACTTGGCAGTCAGACACCCAGATGGTTATATAGAGCTAAAGGATCGTTCCAAGGATATTATAATTTCCGGGGGAGAAAATATTAGCACAATTGAGGTGGAATCAGTGCTTTTCAAGCATCCAGATATTCTTGAGGCAGCTATCGTAGGAAGGCCTGATGAATATTGGGGGGAGACACCCTGTGCTTTTGTGAAATTGAAGGATGGTTGTAACGCCAGTGCAGAAGATATCATTAAGTTCTGTAGGGGTCAGTTACCCCGCTACATGGCTCCTCGAACTGTCATATTCGAAGATTTACCAAAGACTTCTACTGGGAAGGTGCAAAAGTTTGTACTGAGAGAGAAAGCTAAGGCCATGGGAAGTCTCTCCAAGAGTAGCATCAGCAAACTGTAAAGGTTAGTATTGTAACTTGGTGATTTCATATCACTTCATAGCAATTCAAGTTGTAAAATTGTAGCATTTACAATTTTCCTATAAAATTGTAAATGCTAAGTTCCTCAATACCATAAAGTCCAGTGAACCTGTTGAAAGAAATAAGTAGACAGGTGAATCAGCCCCATATATATACAATTGTTTTCCTTCATGAATCTTCTTTCGTTGCTTCAGTAACTGTTAAATGATTTAGCTTGCTCCTAGTTTGGAATAACCAATCTGATCCTTCAAGATTCAGTTGGATCTTGATTAGATTAAGTAAACACTTTATTTTGGTTGAAGCCAACCAAATAGTAATTGTCCAAAACTCGTAGAATGAACCTATGGTGGCCTCATGTACTCAAACCACACACATCTCATGTCAATAGAAGACACTCAGAAGACTAGAACCTGGATCAAACAAGAAGTTGGCGATATATATACATGTTTCAGACATTGAGGGTGAATGAAGGCAACACGATCCTTCTGTATTGCCTGTGTTATATTGGTATAAAAGAGCAGTATAGGAGAGGCATCTCCATCTCATGGAAAGGGTTCTTGAAGACGACCTAATCAGTGTAGAACTCATAGATGTGTTTCAAGAGCTAGACTTTCCATGTGCTGTGTGACCCTGTCCTGGGTTACCGACGACCAAGAATTTTGTCCCTGTACAAGTTAAACTATCTTAGTAAAACAGCTTAACTTTACAATTCAAGGCATTTTTACTTTTAAGGATAAATTGAACAGCCGTAGGAAACAAAAGGCAACCAGCAGTCCCCTTAAAAAAGAAACCCCTCCATGCCAGAGGCAAGGATGCGAATACAGCCTAAAATTAACAGATGCAAGTAATGTGTAAACAGAAACGTAAAGCATGAACAAACGTTAACTTAGTGCTAGGAAAATTCAGGCCAGGCAGATGAATCTGATATGAGTTAAAAGGACAACAGAAGTGAAGAACTATGTGCCTTGTGCAGTTCCACTTCAGCAGTTGTCAAGATGTTATATAGTGTTGACATCTAGCATTTTGCACATATACCTTGTATCGTTGTCTCTCATTTTTCATTGAAAACAAAACAGAGTGACATGTAACATTCTGGAAGAAAATTAAGAACTTAATAATCAAATCTTGACCACAAGAATATGGAGTACAGGGTGAAAGAGTGAAAAGATAACAACATAAATCACTTTCAAGCTGTTGAGTAAAAATATGCATGAAGCGCACCCAACACAATTTCACTCTATCTCATTAGTTAAGATAGAGTTTTAATTATGTCTGGTTCGACCCATTCAAGACAGAATGTGTCTTTTAATTACAATCTCTTGTTTTCAAGGGAAGACCTTTTGATTCCGTTTATTAAGAGACCATTGTAGGTTTGTTTGTTTTTGTGACTACACCCACATTTGGGAGTGGGTTGCCTACGTACCTGAAGGGGATCAAGTCACTCGTAGTTCAAGAGTTCTAACAAGTGAATGACTTGTTGGAGGGTTTTGATTTTGGAGTGAGAGTAGTGTTTGGAAATGTGTTTGGATTTATGTCTGAAGACATTTGAGCTTAGGAGCGTGATTCTGGCTTCAGGCGATCCGAGAATTTATTTGGATTGGTGGTTACATCTAGATTTAAATCCAGACTGCCTACATACCCTGTGAAGGGATCAAACCAATGTAGTTCGAAAGGTTAGGTTATAGATTTGATTTTTCTGGTGCTTTAGGAATTTGACCAGTCATTTGGACTGGATGAATTCGACTGGTGGTGTCAGGGATTCTGTTTGGAATTGTGGTTGCATCTAGTGGTTTGCTAGATTACCTACGTACCCTCTTGAGGGATCAAACCGATCGTAGTTCATGACTTTTGTAGGCTTTTTCGGCTTAGTGTCAGCTTTGGGTTTGACAGATGTATTTTTGAATCTGTCAACTGTATTTCTTGTAGACACTCAATTTGGTAGAGTGTTGATTTGACTTAGGGACCCGAAATGGGTGATGTATCAGTGTGACCAAGAGGCTTGAATTGTCTTAGCCATAGTCTTTGATAGTGGCGTAGGTGGTTCCTGCAAATCCAGTCTCCGCGTGTAAGCGGACTCCTCCTGCATGTGGACTTCGCATGTATGCTTTGTAAGCGGACTCCACGTGTATGCTTTGTAAGCGGACTCCACGTGTATGCTTCGAAAGCGGACTCCAAGTGTATGCTTTGTAAGCGGACTCCGCGTGTATGCTTTGTTAAGCGGACTCCGCTTGTATGCTTTGTAAGCGGACTCCACGTGCTTGCGTGTGAGCGAACTCCGCGTGCTTGCATGGAGGGATCTCGCCTACGACGTCATCTTGTCTCGCCTGGACTTTCTCTTCTCTACGAAGTCACCACGCCTAGAGTTTATGCTTTGACGCGAAGTCACCTCGCCACCCCTTAGGGTTTTTGCTTTGAAGTGAAGTCACCTCGCCACCTTTTAGGGTTTCTGCTTTGACGCGAATGTCACCTCGCCGCCCCTTAGGGTTTCTGCTTTGATGCGAATGTTAGCTCGCCACTCCTTAAGGCTTCTGCTTTGATGTGAAGTCACCTTGCCACCCCTTAGGGTTCATGCTTTGACGCGAATGTCATCTCGCCACCCATTAGGGTTCATACTTTGATGGGAAGTCACCTCGCCACCCCTTAGGGTTAATGCTTTGACGTGAATGTCACACCGCTGCCCCTTAGGGTTTATGCTTTGATGTGAAGTCACATCGCCACCCCTTAGGGTTTCTGCTTTGATGCGAATGTTGCACCGCTACCCCTTAGGAATTCTGCTTTGACGCGAATGTCATCTCGCCACCCCTTAGGATTCATGTTTTGACGCGAATGTCATCTCGCCACCCCTTAGGGTTCATGCTTTGACGCGAATGTCATCTCGCCACCCCTTAGGGTTCATGTTTTGATGGGAAGTCACCTCGCCACCCCTTAGGGTTCATGCTTTGACGCGAATGTCACACCGCTACCTCTTAGGGTTTATGCTTTAATGTGAAGTCACCTCGCCACCCCTTAGGGTTTCTGCTTTGATGCGAATGTTGAACCGCCACCCCTTAGGGCTTCTGCTTTGATGGGAAGTCACCTTGCCAACCCTTAGGGTTTCTGCTTTGATGTGAATTCATCTCGCCTTTGTTTTGGGGCTTTACCCATCTCGCGAGGTCATCTCACAAGGCTACCCATGCGGGGTCGTTTCTGCATGCGAACTGATGTGCAGCTCGCATGATAATGTTTAACAGGAACCTGTTGTCTCAGCCAAAAGAACTTTGTAGCCGCAATCATTTGAACCACATGACTCCTCAAAGACATCTCTCCCAGTTCAAATCGGCTTGTCACCACCTCGATGATTATCATCTTGAGAAAGCATTTTTGCAGATGATAATCGAATATAACTGGGAATCGGACTTAAGGAAACTGCTCCTTTATAAATGGAGATATGTTGTCTCCATTGCTTTGATCGAGAGCGTGCCCAGGGATTCTCCAAGTTGCCAAAGGTAAGTTCCTGTTTTTCCAACTTGCGTCGCCTGGAATGCTTGTTTTCTCCTCTTGTACGGCTTGTTATGCGAAACGCAAGGCCATATGTAACAAGAGGAAGGGCCGAGCGGCCATATATTTATTGTAACAAGAGGAGGGGCCGAGCGGCCATCATCTTCTTTTGGTGAAGACCTCGCGAGGTCGTCTGGCCTTAGGGGGGAGATGGCTCGCGTGCTTGTGGGGCTTCCGGCGGAGCAAGCGATAAGATAAAGACCCTGCAAAAGAAATAGAGAGTTAGAATGAGGGCTCCACCTTCTTGTTGGCTCGCCGCTCTTCTTCTGCTTTTTGCTTTGCTTCTCTGCTTCCTTTGCTTGTTCTCTTCTTCTTCTCCTTTGTTTCGCTCCGCCTATCCTTCTTGTCTCCTCGCTCCCCCTTCTTTTGGAGGCTTTGACCTCTTTATATAGAGTGTTTGGCTATGAAGGTTGATTTATAATTGGATTTTGATGCCCGAATTGTATTCCTATCCGGATACCCTTTTTTTGTAAGAGTTACAATTGAACTCAAAAGCCTTGTGCATGTAGCACAAGGAAAGGATTATCATTATTTTTATTATTATTTTTCTTTTGTAATCCTTTTTTTTTTTTCGGTATCAACACAAGCAGTTTCTGAAAACTCTCCCAAAGTCATCACATCACGCACAACTCTAATTTCTCTTGTCTCACCACCATACTTTTGCTTTATTTTGGGAGGACATGCAATGGAGTGAGAGATGAATTTCGAAGATGGCTCATAGTGTTGGCTTTGATTTTGAAACACCCTATCACCCACTTCAAGTGCCTCCTTCCAGAACCAAATTTTTACACCTTCAAAAAGTATCATGCTACAGTTTCCAAAGAGGAAGAAACATGGGAAGGAGAAGAGAAATCAGTGAAGCTGCTTTCATTTGGTTTATTATTTCATGGTTTTGGTTGTAAGTTTTCGAGTGATTGTAAGTTTTACTTTCTTTAGCTTTGAGGGATCTTAGGTTGACCACATGATCTGATGTCTGAACAATTAGTTTTCGATATGGATTCTCAAGTTTGTGAATTCATTCTCATATCAGTTGTAGCTAGCTTGGCTTGTAATTCCTTCATCACCTGTGAAAAGATACAACGATTTAATATTTGTCAATGTTTCAAGTGTTAAAGATAGCTAACATATCAACCCAAAATTGATTAAAAATACCACGGGTCTATTTAGGAACCATCTGCAGATTGTATAGAACATCTGCATCTATGGTAGCATTGAAAGACGAATCCGGAGGCCACGGCCAAGGGCTGAGAACAGACATTTTTTCAGTGCTATCAAGAATTAAAAGGACATTATCAATATATTTATAGGTACACAATGCAGTAATCAGTAGTTGATTTTCTGATCGAGTTTCTGAACTTCGCAATGTTATATTTTTTCTGTGCAGAATCTTTTAGTAGATGCAAGTGTAGAACGATCAGTGGACGAACAAATCAGCCTAGTGTCACGGGCCTAGCCCTTCGGCCACCACACTTGGCCCATGCGGCGCTCCCATGCCAGGGAGCCAGCCTTATCAACCGGGACAACGACTGGTTTCGCCCTGCCTTGGGCTCGTCAGGGGATCGGCTCCAGACCCCGACCAGTTTGTGTAGGGATGGCCTAGTCCCCTCTTCAGTGTTAAGCCCTCGACCAGCGACAAGCTCCCCAAACTCAACCGGGTCGGCCTGCCTGAACTCCAAAGAGACTGTACGTATGCTCCTACACTCCTTGATCCTGGAGCGCAACCCCACATATCCATGCAGCTTGACAACCAGTGTCGCCCATGATGACACTCCCGAAAGAGGGACGTGACACTCTCCCCCACCAAAACAAGGTGTACGTCCTCGTACACGGCTTCCCCATGCGGCACGCACTCCCATGACGCACCACAATGCCAATGCCGAAGGACGAAGGAAGGTTTCCTCATGGACCGCTCAACAATGCTCCGCGCCAGACTGTAAGATTACCTCCCCGCAGCACCTCTGCCACTTAGGCCTATCTTCACAATCCGAACCCCAACCTCTGGGGCACCCTGCCTACTCGACCCCTTCCCCACGGGGACTCTACTCTGGGAACGCGATGACACGCGTGAGCGCTTGGCGACCAACGGACAACAATTGCCGAGGCGGCTCTGATACCACTTGTCACGGGCCTAGCCCTTCGGCCACCACACTTGGCCCATGCGGCGCTCCCATGCCAGGGAGCCAGCCTTATCAACCGGGACAACGACTGGTTTCGCCCTGCCTTGGGCTCGTCAGGGGATCGGCTCCAGACCCTGACCAGTTTGTGTAGGGATGGCCTAGTCCCCTCTTTAGCGTTAAGTCCTCGACCAGCGACAAGCTCCCCAAACTCAACCGGGTCGGTCTGCCTGAACTCCAAAGGGACTGCATGTATGCTCCTACACTCCTTGATCCTGGAGCGCAACCCCGCATATCCATGCAGCTTGACAACCAGTGTCGCCCATGATGACACTCCCGAAAACGGGACGTGACACTAGGCTTGCTAGCTCCACCACTCTTCTGAAACATTGTAATACTATGTCATCTACGGCAACATCAAATTGTCACGCAATAAATATTGAAAACGAAGCAAGCAAGCATGCCATTACCTACACCTGTAATAGCTAACCAGGCATTTTCACCTCTTTAACCAAACCCATGAGCCATGACACTAAGAGGGAGGGATTCGAGCTCCCTCCGCAATACTTTCAGAACCACCCTACGCATTGGGGATCTTCATCAGGACTGTCACCCCCCACATTGATTGAAAACAAAATGTCAAAAATAACATGACTACATGAGCTTTGTCATGATATGGAACATAACACTGCCTTCAAGAAATTGAACCAAGTTGTGATATATGTAGCATCAGTGATCAGTCAAATCCATGTATTCAAAGACCCCCTTTTTTTAGAAGGCAAAACTAACCTCTCAATTCCACATTCATGAAGCCATTTTTCGAAGCTATCAAAGTTTGGCACATCCCAAGATTAGGGTACTGATCATTGAGGCCGAGTTACCACGAGTGGTAGCTCTGCCTCTCCCAAACGTTCGCCCTGAGGAATTGGAGAAGTATTGACTCGACATAAGCTTTCTTTCTAGAGAAGACCATGGCTTTTGGCCGCTGATAGTTTTCTTCTCCACAACTTTGGTATCATACTATTCCATTATTCCATTATTCAAGTTTGAACAAGTTAATGGGTAACTGTACTGCTTGAGGCTTTGTGGCTGGTTTTCATCTTCTTCAACTTTATTAGCTTGTTCATAAGTTATATGATACCTATTTATCTGTAACAGCTAGAACTTGTAACTTTGATGGCAGTCCCTGTTGATGGAAATCTGTGTGTAGACTTCTCCATGTTGTTAAACATATCAATGACTTAATTCAATATATCTATAATCCTAATCTACAAAGTAATAGTTTAGATTATCTAAATGGATTTATTCAGGGTTCTAGGTTGTATTATTGTTCTATGATCTGTGCACATCTTGAAGAGTCGGTTCGGGTCTCTTTCTCCCATGTCACAGCTGACATTAAAGAATTTCAATTATCATTTTTTAATTCCTTAGATCTGACTTCTTCACATAGCTGAAATAATTGTCAGCATTTGTTCATGCACAGATGTTTGTTTGTGTTTAAACAGTAGCGCAGGTGGGAAACTTGGCATTTTCTTACAAGGAACGAATTATGACATTTCAGTATGAGAAGCAGTAGTAGTTTGGTCGATTTGACTACAACGTTTGTCCTTCTTTGTCATATCTGTTTTTTCTTGAATCACATTGTGCTCTTTAAGTTACTGAAATAAGAATCAAGCCCTGTGGTCATGGCGGGTGGAGGGAACCGTGGGACTAATGACTCTGAACTCAGAGCAAGAGTATCGATCGATATAACAAGAAGTGCCAGTTCTTCATTAAGGTTTCGCTCTTTAAGTTCATTAGGTGCTCATTCATCTCAATTAGATGATGAAACTGAAAGTGAGAGTGTGTCAGAGGTGGGAGATATTGGGGATCGAGCTCTTCACAGCAACAGGTACAGTGCAAGTGGCAGTTTCAACTTCTTGTCTCCAGAGGATATGCAATTGCAATCCTATGGATTCTGGGGTCGTGATCCTGCTGCATCTCATGCAATCTCCACGGTATCACCTTTGCCAGAGGAAATCATTTCTCCCTTGTCAGCTAATGCAATAGTATGCAATGAGGAGAAAAACCAAGTGAGATTGGTGATACTTTTACTGCATAAAATCTTTGTTAGGTCCAGAACTTGGATATGGTCTATGTTCTTCATGTCTCTATAGAACAGGAAACCAACAAAAGTAAAGATGTTTACATTTTATCTTTTTCTCTGTCAGATCATGTTTGTAAGAAACACTCAAGGTTCTTTACATGTGCAGGCAAGTACAGCAAGAATACCAAAATTGTTGGAGTATGGTTCATGTATGACTCATCTAGCCGTCTTTGGCATTTTAGGGGTAACACGCTTTAATATTGCTCAGTGTATTCAGTGCATCTTATTGCATTGCTAATACCATTTGAGTTTTTTAGCTGTTAGGACTTAGGAGCATTCATTTGACAAAAATTGGATAGTTGCATTAGTGAAACAATATACACTTTTCATAGCTCTTATTCATTCTGATGTACTTGAGAGAACCATCTCTTATCATATATCATGTAGAAAAGTACTTCTGGTAGAAAAAATTTATAAAAAGAAAACGAATTAAGCTGTTGTAATATACTTTCTGAGAGAACCATCTCTTTTCATAGCAGCAACTCAGCAAGCCCTACTTGCCAGATATATTATTTGACATGTCACAGTATGCAGGTCTTAACGAGATATCTACTGCAAAAATTGTTCGGCCCTGGAGTTGCAGGTGTGACAAGTGACCAAACAGTTCTCTACCTTGACCTTCCTTCTAATATGGTACTAAGACTCATTGTTTGTAGTAACTTATTGACAAACATGTTTTCCCATAAGATAGTTTAATTACATCAAGAGGAACTTTTATTGAACATGGTCTATAGGTTCCTATGATCTTTGGTTCCGTATTCCTTGCTCTTCTTCGTATCATTTTGAGATCATACTTGCAGGGCATTGATGTGCATAATGGTTTTGTTCCAATGCATTTGTAGGTGGGCTCCTTCTTGATGGGATGGTTTGGTGTTGTTTTCAAAGCAGATATATCATATAGGTCAGAATTTTTGGCAATTGGATTGACAACTGGTTACCTGGGAAGTGTTACAACTTTTAGTGGTTGGAACCAGAAAATGCTTGAACTGAGTGTTGAAGGCCATTGGGTTTTTGCTGGTCTCGGTTTTTTGATAGGTAAGATGGAAAACTTTAACGATTATGCCACAGTAGACATGTTGATAGTTGCTGCAAGTATTGTATTTGAACATCACAGGTATCTGGTGAGGTTCCTGCTTTGGGCATTTATAGAACTAAACCCTAAACCAAATCAAAATGTAGCTTATTAACTGACTCGGCTAATATCAGCTACTCTTGGATGTGATTGGTGCTCAGGACTGTTTCTAGCTGCCTACTCCATCATTTTTGGGGTAGAGACATCCAAGCTTTGTAGGCAGCTTCTTGTAAGGAGTTCAGGGTCTGGCAGTGCTAGCTCTGAAAAGAGCTGGAGGGTTGACAACACCAAGCGTCACTTGACAGTTTTGGCATTGTTTATGCTCTTGCTAGCTGGATTATGGAGTATGAGTGGAATATTGATGAGGCAGGAGTTTAACAGAAAAAGCAGTGAGACACAACTATGGTTGGCTTGCATCGTTGGACCTCTAGGTGTCTGGATCAGGTGGTTCTTAGCTCGACTCAATGGACGTGGATTAGGAAAGACAGGGTTTTTTAAATGGATTCCATTCGGTACTCTGATTGCTAATGTTTCTGCAGCTTGTATCATGGCGGCACTTGCTACTGTGAAGAAAGAGGTAAGATTTATTCATCTGATATTCTATTCGGACCCCATACCATGACTACATCAGGATTCAAGACCTTTTATGTTTTATATGTCATCCTCTCATATTCGATAGGAACTGTTAAGCTGCAGTCATTTGCAATTTTAGTTTTCTCTTATTTTTGTTTTAGTTTTTATATTTTTTTGTTCTTAGATGTTTAGGGCCATTCTTGAAGCTAGTTAGTTCCCTTCCAAGAATATCCAAGAAAATATAGTTTATGGTGCCTATAGTTGAGCATCCATGGTGCCAAACCATGCGAATTTCATAGCTGCCCGCATTTTTATACCATGCTAGCTGGATTAACCTGGTCCATCTGCTTTGACATTTTGAACTGCATGACATAATCTTCACAAAGCTAACGACTGAGATTATTCTCTTTGTTCTTACTAGGTAAATTCCAATACTTGCGATATTATTGCAACAGGCATACAATTTGGATTTTTGGGTTGCCTTAGTACTGTATCTACTTTCATTGCTGAGTTTAATGCAATGAGGGAAAGTAAATACCCCTGGAGAGCATACATATACGCCTTAGTCACCATTCTCACCTCATTCTGTTTGGGGACCCTGATATATTCTGTACCTGTTTGGTCATAGGAAGACAATTAAATAGAACACTTTGGTGCTTCTCTAGTGCCCTATGGTCTTGCAGAAGAATTTTCTACAAACCACCTGCAGCCAGTTCCCTTGCCTGATCAAACTTTCTATCTTTTCACCTTTGTTTATTTTCCTCTACCGTTTCGTTGCATATTACTGGGATACATATTATCAAGAATCCAGCAATTAACAGATGTATGCAGTAGTCTACCTTGGAAGTAGTTAGGCTCTTTTTTATCAAATGAGGGAGGACTTCCAAAGTCAGGGTTATTAAAAGATCAAATATTCAACACAAGGAATAAGGGATCAATTCTTTGCTATAGAAGGTATATGCTTCTTCAAAGGTTTGCAGTCACACCATGAAGTCATTGAGTTTTTTGTGTTTCTATTGCATGAAACATCCAATAAAGCATGGAATTCTTTTAGTTTTGTATGATTGTGTTTAGAATGGTATCTGAGTCGCATTTGGTAATTTTGTTTGGATCATATAGTTGCAGAATTTAGAATGAACATTTTCACTTGACTCAATTATGTGCAAGTATCATACACAAAACAGATGCCATATGCTCCCTGGCAGCGGTTCTTCTTGTGATTACAAGAGTGGAGCGTGCAGGTGATGGCGTGCAGAATGGTGGTTGTTACGAATAGTGGTCCGACAAGTTAATTTGGTATATGGCGGTCATTTTCCAAAGAGTAGTTTTGAATGTAATTGATAAAAAAATAAAAAAATAAAAAAAGAAAAAATAAAAAGAAGAAGAAGGCTCTCTCTCTCTCTCTCTGAAATCCTTCAGTGATATCCACCAGGTTGGTATAATCAGAGCTTTGAATGACATTGGCCTTGCTCTAGTAATCTAGTTACTCTGCTATGGTCAAATCGATTGATTCTAGTAACCACGGAATGGCTTATGGTATAACCAGAGCCTTAAATCTGTGGCAATATTGCTAGTCTACTTTTTTTCTGAACAAAGGCACTCAGTTCAATATCTAAAGTTCTGAACCATTTGGATAGCCCCTATATATACACCATTGGCATCACCATTTGTTAAAATGATGCATGCATCAATATTGTGGCAACAGGGTTACTTGGTTTACAACAGAGAATGAAGATGTCGAATTATATTCTCGGGAAAACTAGATGGATATGAGACGAGACGCATAGATTCTATTTTGAAATTGTCTATTGATACGTATGATGGAAAACACTAATTATTTAGATTGAAGTACACAGTTCTAATTAATCATTAATTAAATCTAGCACAACGTGTGATGACACTACAACCACGCCTATAAGGATTAGCCTGCCCAGGAATACCACAATAGTAATACGAACTGCCTCGTTGACCACAAGGAACACGATTTTTCAGTAGGGCATCATAGCTTATATACCTTTTGGTTCTTCTTCTTTGGCCAGTCACTATATCCTCATCAGAATAGTTACTGCAGTCATCAAAGAAACCATTAACGCCATCTTCTTCATTTTCAACAGAATAATTCTGGCAGTCACCGGAGAAGCCTTTGCCGCAAGATGCCATATTTTTAATACCTAGACGTTCTGGTGCAGTAGTACTTGACATTGCGCCTCCATGATTGCTGGTTCTAACTGAGGAATGTTCTGGGGTTGATAATGATGAGTCTACGACCATTACTGTAACTGCCAAAGATATCACGCAGAGAAATTTTACTAGTGTAAATGTATTGATCTTCATCTTCATGTATAAAGAGAGATAATGGAACTATATAAAAGAGATATAGAAGGATGAATAGTGAGAAACGGAGAATGCATGAATATTGATTGTTATAGTTAGGATATATAGTAGTACATGATCTTGGTAGGCTCAACTAGAGCTAGTACACAAGCTTTGCATTGTCCTCAGTTTTAGTTAGGCTAGGGCCTTCATTTCTCATGGGAAGAAGGTATTTGGAAAAGAAAAGGCCAGCACAAGATTTTTTTACTTTCCTCCCTTTTAGAACATTCCAATTCTCAAGGAAAAATAAAACAATTTTCAAAATAATTTTTAAAATGATTTTCAAAGATGCGGCTATTGCCACCACCCTACCAATGTTATTTACTCACCCTACGAAAATTTGAATTATTAAAAGACAATATTACCCAAGTATAAAATGACTAATAAGTACACTGATTTTGTAATATCTAAGTCTAAATATATAAAGACTAATTACATAACAAACAAATTAAAAATTTCATAAAATAACACTAATCCTCACACTTCTTCACCATATTTGAATCGATTACATTTTTTTCTTCCTCACCATCGTTAATATGTTATTTAATTCATAAACTCATTAATGTGAATTTGATCAAAATCTTTACAATACTGTTTTAATCATTTTTTTTCTCAATTGATTGCTCACAAAGTCACAATAGTATGAATCTTTTGACATGAATAGGAATAGACAAATATAAAAACTTATCTAGAAATAAAATGAAAATAAATTACATTAATTAGAAAAACAATTATTGCTAAAGATTATGAGATATTTTTGTTAAAATTTACTTTTTAATTGGATATGTCATATATGGATATTATTGGAAAAGGAAATGGGTGGGTAAAGTAAATTTAGAAATGAAATGAAAAAGTATGGTGAAATGAGCATGTAGGGTTAACAAAGAAGATGACAAGGTGGAAATAGCCGCACCATTTTCGAAACGATTTTCAAAAATAAATTTTAAAACAAAAATGAAAAAAAGAGATTGTAAATTGAAATTTTAAAATGTATTCGGTATTATGAATATTGTCGGAGAATGAATAAGTGAAAACGTTAAATTGAAAATTTTCAATTTTCTTTGTAAAAGTTGAAAATATTTACATTTTTATTTTTTACGCTTTAAGACATTCAAAAATGAAAATACAAGTGTGAAAAATTAAACGCCACCTTATCATTTTAGAACCTTAAATCCATGGAAGATCCTATTACAAGATATCACATATAAAATTTAAAATTAAGAAAGAATAGTGTTGTACGTTTCCTTAAAATAGATTCCAGTCGTATAATACTCAGTCTCATTCACTGGGAATCATCATTACTTGTGGCCAAAAATCTCTTTCTTAAACAAAAAGTTATTATAAGGAGCCTCCGTTAGGGTTAAGGTTTTTTCTCCTTCTTAGCTTTTGCTCGCCAAACTTCATTATCGTCAACATGGTTGATGTCGCCTCTTGTTAGATTCAATATTATACATACATGAAGATTTAACTAAGCTAGGCTAAATAATGGATCAAATGTATATAAGTTTAAAGACTAACTTGCAACAGCATTGTAGGAATTCATGTCAGGATCCATATCAATCTTCTCCTAGATTCACTTATGTATACTCTCTTGTTTTGCTTGATGGGACAAATATGAATGAGAATGTGTAGTGTTCTAGCAAGGATCGAAAGGCCTAAATAGAGCAATTCTCAACTGCTCATTGTTAGTTATTTGTCAGTTCCTTCCATCAAGGAACTGCCATAACTTCTTGTCTTAATCTTATCCTTTGTCTTGATGTTTTATACTTTGAATTTCAAATTCTAAACAAACTCAACTGCATTATATCAATTCGGTAATATTGACTATATATATGTATGCAGCTTTACAAAGTAGTACAGTATTTAAGTTCATAAAATTCATTTGCTGATATGCATATATATAAGACTAGTTCTTATCTAATATTACATCTCTGCCTATCTCGTTGTCTCTCTCACCATCACTAAGAACTATTGGCGCAAAATCCTTTGGCCCAATTAGCATCGTCGCCGTTTCCTCTAGCTATTTTGCTACGGGTCGACTCCTTGCATTCAATGGTTGCAAGGGCGATCCAAAGGCTGCGTTTGGTACTCTGGACAAATATGGGGACCCCATAATTCTATGTTGAGGTTGAACATCGGAAGATCTTGAAAGGTGGTTCGCAGTTTTACGGCAAATCAATTCTTGCCCTAGCAAAGTACGACAATGTTCAGCCTTACCGGAGGTCCAGATTCCCATTGTTCCGGTATGGTTTGAGTTGTTTGGTCTACCACATCGCTTGTTCACCGAGGATGCGATGGGGATGATCGGCACTACGTTAGGGTCGGTGGATGAGGTTTATAAGCCTGGATTGCGTGAATGGAGGGCTAAGATGCAGATTCTCCATCATATTGCCTCTAGGTTCAACAGGTTTTCTCACCATAGATCTTTGACTTAGATGGCATTGAGGCAGCTTCAAGTATGAACGCCTAGTTGGATACTTTCGGACTTTCGATTACTTTGAGCATTGTGATAGAGGCCGTGTCGGACCTCTGCAGTTGGTGGAAACCAATCTGGATGCTAAACCTAACCCTAGAGTCATACCAGCTACTCTGTTTTAGGGTTTCCTTGAAGGCTCAAGCTCGGTTCCCACAATGCCGGATCAAAGATAGGGGCCTGGAGACTATTTTCACCATCCCAGGTATGTCAGTAGCGACTATGGAGGCTTATTGTCACGCCCCGCCAAATAACAACGGGTTTCCTTGAGCGTTTTTGATTCAATCATGACTCAAGGAAGGTTTTAGAGAGCACATGAGCATTCTAGAAACATCCGAAATATTATGAAAGGTCTTGGAAGCTTCCGGAAGGATCAGGAAGCATTCAGACAACTCTAGAACTCTCTAGAACCTTAGAGAGTCTCTAGGACATTCCGGAACTCTCTAGAACCCTAGAGAGGCTCAAGGCTCAAGACTACTCCGGAAGTCTCTAGAATACTCAAGGTAACACTTAGAGTTATATAGAAAACTCTAGAAACCTCTATATTTGTAAATGTCCTAGAATTGTTTAGAAACTTAAGCAAGGGGGGATGATGCCTATAAATAGGGAGGCACCCCTCCCATTTGAGACATAGAGAGTTGAATAGCATTTAAGCTCACTTGTAAAGCTTTGTAAAGTTCTCTCAAAAGCTTAATACAAGTTATCTCTTTCAAAGATCTTCTCCCTTCATTCGGGTGTTTTAGCCAAAGTGTTTGCGTGAGGAATGCTGATTTAGCATAAGGGAAGTGTTAAGGCCGCACGAGAAGCTTAGGAAAAAGGAAGCTCGTGACAGTTGGTATCAGAGCAGAAATTTGATCAGAATCTCTCTCGACATAATAATGGTAAAGCACGGTGCTACCAAAACTACATCGGGATCAAACCCCTCTGAATTGGCGAAGCATGATGCTGCCAAAGGTGCATCCGGATCCAACCCTTCTGAGGAAGTTACACAAAGGAGAAGTTGTGAAGAGCATTTTGACCCTGATGCTCCAAGACGGGAACTGTCTAAGGACATGATCTTTGCTTTTGACTCACGCCTATCTCAGGTGGAGAAGGGCGTGAATGGCATGGAAGCCCAAGTGGATGATATAGGCCAAAGGGTAGAAGGCTTAGAGGAGGAGGATGCCGCCATCCACACTGCGATCAAGGGCATGATAGTCCAGCTAGAGGAGTCTTTGCGGGGAGAGATGGCGAAGATTCGTGAAGAGTTCATGGGGGAACTCACCAAAATGTGTCAAATCCACGAAAAGGAGTTGAATAGCACGCTTGCATGCATTAAGGAGATGCATGGGGACTTGGCCCTATGCAAGCCCGCATTGGCTACGGGAACCGGCACCAACGGTATTATGAAGGCTGAGCGCATCGAGGTGCCAAAGCCTAAGAGTTTCAGGGGATCACGCAACGCTCGTGAAGTAGATAACTTCTTATGGGGTTTAGACCAATACTTTGGAGTCGTAGGCATCACCTAGGAGGACGCCAAGATTAGGACCACGGCTCTCTACCTCACCGATACTCTCATGTTATGGTGGAGGAGAAGGTGAGGAGATATCGAAAAAGGTATGTGCATCATTACTACCTTTGATGACTTTACAAAGGAGCTTAAAAGACAATTTTATCCGGAGAATGCCGAGGATGAGGCAAGAGCTCGCTTGCGAAGGCTCAAGCACTCAGGGTCTATTCGTGATTATATTAAGGACTTTACCAACTTAATGCTTGAGATTCCCGATTTACCCGACAATGATGCTCTCTTCAATTTTATGGATGGTCTCCAACCATGGGCTCAGATCGAGCTAAGGCGACGTGGGGTGCAAGACCTTGCTACCGCCATAGTTGTGGCTGAAAGACTAATCAACTATATTAGTCTAAAGGAGTCCACCGACAAGCTGAAGGAAAAGAAGAGTAGTTATGCCAAAGGTGGGGGAGACAAAGGCCAACGCAAAGACGAGCCCCGTCAAGAGAATTATTCGACAAGGAGCAAGGATAAGGGTAAGCAAAAGGAGACAAGGAGCTTGGGTAAACCCAACAACAACAAATATTTCTTTTGCGATGGTCCGCATTGGGCTAGAGATTTCCCACAAAAGAGAGCTCTAAGAGCACTCTTAGGAAGTCATCAAAGTGAGACGGACGTCGAGGGTGACAATGGTGGTGCATACGTGAGGTCTATGCAGCTGTTGAATGTGATCTGATCCACACCTAAGGTCCAAGCTAAAGGTTTACTCTTCGTCGACGTCACTATAGGTGGGAAGCCAACAACGACAATGCTCGACACAAGTGCAACCCACAACTTCATCGCAGTTGAGGAGGCCCGAAGGCTGGGACTTAGGGGGAACAATGGAGGGGGCTCTATTAAAGCAGTCAATTCACCAGCTCGACCCATTCATGGTGTAGTCCGAGAAGTCAAGATCTATGTGGGAGCATGGTGTGGGAACTTAGACTTCTCAATTGTTCCAATGGATGACTTCAAAGTCATCCTAGGGTTGAAATTTCATGATCAAGTCAAGGAAATTTCCGTGCCATTCGCCAACAGCTTGTGGATCACGGACGGCGACAAAGCTTGTGTAGTGCCGACAACTAGAGGCACAAAGTAAGACTTGAAGGTGTTGTCAACGTCAATTCAAGAACTGGGCGGACAAGAAGAGGAGACACGTGGAGTTCAAGGAAGGCGACCTTATATTTGTGAAACTCTTGGCACAACAATTCAAGTCTCTTAGGAAGGTGTATAAGTACGAAGGGTCGTTTGAGGTTATCAAACACATAGGCAAGGTTTCATACAAGCTTCACCTCCTGCCCAAGTTGAAGATTCATCTGGTCTTCCATGTAAGTATGTTAAAGCTTTTTCATGAAGACGAGGAAGACCCATCATGGACAGTTTCACATCGGGCACCAACAACAGTTGTCACTTCTTTTGATAAAGAAGTAGATGAGATACTCGCAGATCGAGTCATTCGTCATCGAGGCATGCCAAGTTATAAATAGTACCTCATCAAGTAGAGAGGTCTGCTCGATATGGAAGACAGCTAGGAATCCGAGAACATACTATGACAATTCGAGAACAAGATCTAATGCTACAATGAAGGCGCGATGATGGCATCACATGCTTAGGTGGGGGAAAGTGTCACGCCCCGCCAATTCACAACGAGTTTCCTTAAGCATTTTTGACGCAATCATGGCTCAAGGAAGGTTTTAGAGAGCACATGAGCATTCTTGAAGCATCCGGAATATTATGGAAGGTCTTGGAAGCTTCCGAAAGAATCGGGAAGCATTCGAACAACTCTAGAAATCTCTAGAACCTTAGAGAGACTCTAGGACACTCCGGAACTCTCTAGAACCCTAGAGAGGCACAAGACTCAAGACTACTACGAAAGTCTCTAGAATACTTAAGGTAACACTTAGAGTTGTATAGAAAACTCTATAAACCTTTATACTTATAAATGTCCTAGAATTGTCTAGAAACTTAGGCAAGGGGAGATGATGCCTATAAATAGGGAGACACCCCTCCCATTTAAAACATAGAGAGTTGAATAACATTCAAGCTCACTTGTAAAGCTTTGTAAAATTCTCTGAAGCTTAATACAAATTCTCTCTTTCAAAGATCTTCTCCCTTCATTCGCTTGTTCTAGCCAAAGTGTTTGCATGAGAAATGCTGACTTAACATAAGGGAAGTGCTAAGGCCGCACGAGAAGCTTAGGAAAAAGGAAGCTCGTGACATTATGCTCTTAAACTTCGTACCCCGGTAGTGAGCTCTACACTAGTAGCGCAACCTGTGATGTAGGAACAAGTGATCAACCCCACTGTTGGTGTTAAGATCAAGTCTTATGAGGATTCTCTGATTGTGTATATATGGAAAGAAGTCTAAGAATCTTGCTATTGTTTCATCTTTTGAGTTCGATGGGGAGCTTGCATTGAGGAACGTCGATGGTGTCATTGTGGTGTTACCTACAAAGAAAGGAATAGTGGATTGTCCTCTAGGCAAGAAGAACAACACGAAGATGAAACTAAAGCCTACGGGGTTGGATGAGGAGCTGGGGAGCACAAAAATTTGAAAGAAAAAGGGCTCCAAATCAGGTTGTGATGGTTGAGGCTAGGGTGGAGGCATATCGTGGTGTCATTGTGGTGTTACCTACTAGGGTTTCATTGTGGTGTTACCTACTAGGGTTTCATGTATGGGATCCCGTAGGTTGCTGCCACAAAGTACGTTTACCTTGATACCAGAATTATTTTTGGATTTCCTGGAGTACTATCGAAAGGTGATTCAAGTTCTTCATTGATAGCAGAACATGATACGATTAAATAGCGAACCTACTTCTATGTACCACATGGTATTACTACAACTTCTTGTTTTGTCTGTAGATGATAGCGGAAGAGTATGTAATGACCGCTCTGGCCCGAGTCTAGTACAATCTAAAACTCTGATGACACATCATATTGATTTTTTGGATGTGTCTAGGAAAGCTTCTCACCAAGCTATATCTTGTAATCACGTTCTTTTGAACCTATATTTCTATTTGCAATAAATTCAGTAGCACCCTTTTACAACTCAAAAAAAGAAAAGAAAAAGAAGAAGACTGATCTACTACTCTTAAACCATTATTAATGAAACTCTTAAATATAAGAAGAAATGAGTATTAAGCCTAATTGCTTAAATCATGACTACAATAAACATCTAGAATACGTCCGAAAATGATATCCAAGTACGAGACCGATTAATACACTCCAGCATACACCAAGCTAGGGCTGGCATTTTGAGCCGAGCAAGCTGAACCAACCGAAATTCCAGCCGAGCCACTACCGAGTTGTACCGAAAGTTTGGCTTACCGAGAGTTCGGCTCGGCTCAACCGTACCATATCATGTATTCGGCTCGGTTACGGTATTGAGGAATTGCATACCCTCGGTATACCGAGCCTACCGAAATACATGTATAATTCAAAAATAGTGATGAATTTGCAAGAAGTGAGAGTCGAAACCCTCACCTCCTAGTTGGAAAGAATAGTCTCAAACCACTAGACCACACGTTCTCTTTACTGCATAATATACAAAAGCTAAATATAAACATATATGGAATAGTATTCACTTAAGTAGTCCTTTTCTTACTTCTTCTTTCACTTTCTCAAATCCATTTAGTGCGTGGTTTTCCTCCTCCTGACCTCCTCTAGCAATATATGCAGAACGCCAGAAGTCCAGAACTGGTATGCAAGTTCTTCCTCTTTGATTTTTTTAATTTTTATTCTAAAGGCTTTCTAAGTTCCAATAATCTCTTTACGTTTTATCAATTTATCATCATCTCCATCATCAAAGCTGTATCAACTCCTCTTTCACAATTCACTTTTTGTTTTGTTTCCTTCAGATCTTAGAATTCTGGTGAAGATTTGAGTTGGGTTTTTGTAATTTGCAGGTCTAGTATGCGAAACATGTCATCCAAGCTTAGAAAATCGAATGGGTTTTAACAGGTCTGGAATCAAATGAGCTTTCAGTTATTGTTTTTTCATCTTCTTCTCTAGATCGGTAATTCCGGTTAACAACCGACGCCAAACAGATATTTTCAACAACCGACTGGTCGGGATACCGATTTTTTGGATCGGTTACGGTTTGGAAATCTCTATACCAAAGAAGATTGGCTCGATAGCTGGTTTGGAACTAAAGAGTCGGTTACCGTACCGGTTCCAGCCCTACACCAAGCTTGAGTGCAAGGTCATTCTATATTCATGGGATACATTCATTTCGTTGCAAAATAAAAGAAAAAAGAAAGAAGAAGAAGGAAGTCTGTATTGACTAAAAAAAAATTTGACCAAACAATCAAGGGAGCCAGTCCAAACTCTTCTAACTCGATGTTTCATTGCAACTCCGACATACTGAAGCTTCCTTTTGTTGAGCTTCTTCTATAACCAACGAACCTCTCAACTCTATTTCTTTGATTCTTCCAACGTTTAGCAGTTTCTCAAGTCTCTTCACCATCTGGGTTGAGTGCTTTCTCTCTGTACATAGAATTCAGATTGGTCTTTAATTCTTTATTCCAAATAGAATTCAGATTGGTCTGTGCAGTGTGGATTCTTTGCTCTCAGTTTCCAATCCCATTATTTCGAGAGTAAAGCCTTATCTGCTAGTTTAGTATTACTTTTGGAGGCTCAAAAGGTGGTTTGAACACCAACTGGTCCACGCTTTGACTGGTGGCTGCTGCTGTTTTGGGTCAAAGTAGAGCTGGCAATAATGATCTGCCTAAGGCACCCAGCTCAGTTTCGATGATTTCCATTCTTCTATTATTTGCAGCTTTAGTAGAATTTTGAGGGTTTTGGATATTTGGATTGCTTTTTGTCGGGTTTGAGAGTTGTGGGTACTTTTTTGCTGTTTGTGTGGTTTGTCAAGTTCTCAGATTCAAATTTTAGTGGGATTCAGGGAACTCAGCTCATGTTTCTTGTGCATTCAAGAATTTGGGAACTGGGGATTGTTACTGAGGTTTTCAGGGTTGCGGTTTTGGTGGGTTTCTGTTGTTGAGGGCTGTGCATAAGGTGAAATGGGAAGTAATGGCGTAGACCATCCGTTGAAATTATCCGAAGATGAAAGTATTAGCAGCCCGGGACAGAGTAAGGGGTTTAAGTTACAACATTGATGCTTACTAGTCAGTAGCAATGGTTTATTGGTTCTGAAATGAGTGGTTATATGCAGGTTCTTTTCGGAAGGCAAAGACTAAGAGGATAAATTCGGGAGGGCGTTCTTCGGTTCTGGAAATTTTTCAGTCAAAAGAGTTCGATGATGGTTCTTCACCTCGGAGAGGTTAGTGTTGCTTGTTTGGTTCTTATACATTTGTTGACTGAAATGAAGCCTTGCAATGAAGATATTGAGGGTGTTTCTGTTTACTGAAAGCTATATGCCTCTAACTAACCAAATGGGATAACTTCCTTCTTAATTGGCCAAGAAGCTTGCAATCATGTATATTTGCTAGATTTTATTGAATGGAGAGAGAGCTGAGAATTCATATATAGGATTGCAGAGTATTATCCGGATGTTTATTTGTCCTATCTGTCTGAGTAATTACCATTTACTGCTATTTTGCTGCTTCTGTTTGGAATTATGTTATATATACCCACTGATGTCTAAGCTTATCTTCATGAAGGTTTGGACCATTGGATCACTGCACCTATTGGCACTCCCAAGAATTTGTTAATTGATGAGCATGAGATTAAATTCGCTAGATCGTTGACGGAGAGGAGGGAAAGTCGCAGGCATGATCTAATGCTGGATAGACTGTCTGAACGTGACAAGGTAGATATGAACATAATATGCATGCTGTTGAGTGTTCCGATTCTTATGTCTACTTCTAACTTATCATTTAACATAAGTTCTCAAGTTACGAAAGAGGTGCTTTAAGTTAAAGTTAGAGCATCCACCCGAAACCGATTTGCAGTGGGGGCAGAGGCCCAAAACTTCATATTATTATGTAAGGCTTAGAGTTCTATGGTAATTAATTTTACAATCTCAGCCACCCCCTTGATGTTAGTCGACCAACTGTGTGCTTGAGTTATAATGGGCGACTTGTAGCATGTTATGCAAGTGAGTCTGACATGTAGATTGCTTGCTAAGATACAATGTTAGGGTCTTTAATCTTTCTATGTAGACCTTAGTCTTCCCAATGTCAGGTATTTCAAACTCAACATGTAATTTAAAAGTTAAAACATGCTAAGATAGTTTCCATTATGAAACTGCAACTTCGTGCTGAATAGATTGATGCCACATGCTGTTTAATTTCTGAGCATGATAGTGTAAGACGGTCCCTGCCTTGCACCATCATATAAATCTTCAATACCTGATAATGAAATCAGTATAATTACATAACTGGAGTTATATGCTGTTGAATTGTTTAGCAGCTCTGATCACTGTGGCCTCTAGTTAACATCCACACCCTCGCAAGTCATTACAACCGTATTTTAAAACTATATGGCACTATTATACTGTACATTTTTCATCATGTTTAATTCATTTTTTGACTTATCATTATTTTTCTTTGGTTTTCAGAAAAAATTAATTGTTGAGATGGTCAAGATACAAAATGATGGAACAGTAGAAGTTGATTTAGAGAGAAGTGCACCTGTTGCATCTGAATTGTTAGAGCTTCATTCTGTTGAAGATGTGCCCATCAGTCTAGGTGATACGACTTCCAGCATAACAAAATCAATTCCAAGATTGAAAATTGCCATGCTTGTGGTTGGAACAAGAGGAGATGTACAGCCTTTTCTAGCTATGGCGAAGAGATTTCAGGCATGTTAAACAGCATAACTGACTGATTTTTGCAATAATTTTCTTCTCATGCTTTAATATTTAATTTGTATTTCTTTGTATGAGGATTTGTTTTTCTCCTAAAATCATAAATTCATTAAACATTGTTCCATTTATGATCCATGAACATATTGGTATCTAATATATTTTGAAAGTAAATTGCTTGTGTGCATTAGCAAGAGGTATTTTATTAGTGAGTCTGTTTTGTGTTAGTAAGTTAATGCACTAATAGCTATGCAATTGAAGATATTGTTTACATCTGTATAGATATTGTTTTGTTGATCAATTGAGTCACTTAGTGTTCCACCACTTCTATATATCGCATGCATTTAAATCTTTGAGCTAACATGATGGTGGAGGTTAGCAACTTAATAGTCCATGTTATAATAGATGATGCATTAATGCTAGAAAGATAGTCGTATTAAGTTTCAAATGTCATTGTCTGATTACTCATATTTCTTGTATGAAATAAAATAGCATACTGCATCATCCCTAGTTTTTTTGTTTGTTTTTAATTCTTGATTGTCTGATGTTATCTTACAGGAATTTGGTCACCGTGTTAGGTTGGCGACTCATGCTAACTTTAGCACTTTTGTTAAGTCAGCTGGTGTAGAATTTTATCCGTTGGGTGGTGATCCTCGTGTTTTGGCAGGATGTAAGGGATAGCTACCATTAAAATTTCTTTTGTCTTGTCAATTTAACTGCTTTTGGTGGTGATATTAGGTTGGTAGATCACTTTCTATGTCACTCCGTCTATTTTGCCTCATGCTGTCAGCCTTTTTGTGGTACTTCACAGGCTGGCCAAACACATTTTCATTCCCTCTCTCTGTGCTCTCTCTCTCTCTCTCTCCTTCAACAAACTGGTGTCAACCATGTACACCTCCCTCTCTCCTTCCCATAGTTCTCAATAGGAAAAGTGAAACTGCTTAAGGCGTGGGAAGGCCAACTTGAATACTAGACTATGATTTCTTGCATGAGCTAATAAGTAATAGCTAATAGTTATCTAACTTGCCTTACACCAAATTCTAGTTTTACCATCTCTTAAGCGCTATTACTAGTTCATGTTTTTTTTTCTCATACCCTTTTGTTGGAGGCTTTATTCCGTATCTGAAATCAAGTGTGTTTTAATTTTAGATATGGCCAGAAATAAAGGTCTCATTCCATCTGGACCAGGAGAAATATCTATACAAAGAAAGGAACTAAAGGCAATTATTGAATCTCTTCTGCCAGCTTGCACAGAGCCAGATATAGAAACTGGATTACCTTTTAAGGCACAGGCAATTATTGCGAATCCTCCTGCTTACGGTGAGTTCTTACAAGTTGAATGTTTGATGACACTTCAATACAATTACAGTCTCAAGGGTTAAAAGGATATTTTATTATTATAAATTTGATAGCTGTGACTTCAGTGAACCTATGTAGTTTCTTAATTTTAATCCTGTATGTGCCTGGTAACAATTCATTTCAGGCTTCTTACATTTAAAAAATATAAAAATTGGACTTTTATCATTTTAATCAAGAGTATTAAATTATCATGTACACCCTACGTCATATTGTATGCACTGGATATAGGGTGCTATTGTGATTGAAATCAGAGTTAGTTTTCTCATTTGTAGTGGAGAAGCTGTGGTTGTAGTGAGAACAGAAGTGATTAGATGTAGGCACATAATGTATATATGGTAATAGAATCAGGAAGTATAAATACTTAATAGGAGAACGAAAACCTTATTTCTTGTGCCCTTTTAAGGAGTAACAGATTTACAGCAATGGTTGCTAGTTCCTTTAAGCAATTATCTTAGGTGAATATGTTAGTTACTGTATTTGTAAATTTTTGCTGGAAGAGAAATGTTGTGCAAGTAGAGAGAGAAGGGGACTGGGGATTCACTTCACCTTGTCACATAAAAAGATACGCGCAACTATGAAATTATTTTAATGCTTTCCTCTTCTTTACTTCTTATATGAAAAGATAAAGTATGATAAAAACTTGTCTGAATATATTATATGGGTTGCAGGACATGCACATGTTGCTGAAGCTCTTGGAGTACCCCTTCACATTTTCTTCACAATGCCATGGACGTGAGTGTTGACCACATTTTTCTTTCATTCTGTGGTACAAAAAGAGATTACCATAAATTATATATCTTCAATTCTAATTTTTCCGCAGTGATGAGCATAGTTTTGACTTGAATGATGGTTAGTACAGCAGTCATACTATATTGACAATAACAAGGTTCACTTAAATGTGTCATGTAACTATCAAAGAGTTGTCACGTAATTTAATCCATCACTTGGACCACTCATTCAAACTAGAGTTTATTTAAGCAATGGCTCAGATTGGCAGAGTAGTTTGAGAAGAGAATTGTACTTCAAAACTCTCTTACCATAAGATGCCAAACTGTATGGCAAAATGGTAGTCATTTGATCTGTTTCATATTGGACACCTGTTTGAGTATTTTAATTTTGAGTATAGATGGGAATGTGATGGCCCAGTTACGTCCTTATTTTAGATATGTCAGACATAAGTAAAAAGTTTATTTGATGTAATGGAAGTGCAAAAGGTAGGAAAGAACTCTTCCGGTGACGTAGATTGTTGTTGGTTTAAGTTGATGATTGACATGAGAGGGGAAAAGGTAGGAAAGGACTTCCTCGGTCAAATGGAAACATGTTCTGTTCTTTAATACTGGTTTATTTTTGGGTTAAACTCCTGTTGTCATGCTATCTCACCAATCTCTTCTATAGGCAGGCCTACTTATGAATTCCCTCATCCACTGGCACGGGTGCCTCAGAGTGCTGGTTATTGGGTATGTTCTCGTTTTGTTGTTCTGCTTCTACTAATATATTTTCATATGTTTGACCAAGTTGACTAATTTAAGGAAAACATATTCTCCTTTGTCCTTGCCATATCCAGCTTTCATATATCGTTGTGGATTTACTGATATGGTGGGGTATTAGGAGTTATATAAATGACTTCAGGAAAAAAAAGTTGAAGCTTGCTCCTATTGCATACTTCAGCACATACCATGGCTCAATATCTCATTTGCCAACAGGGTATATGTGGAGTCCTCATGTTGTACCAAAGCCAAGTGGTAAGCAATTTTGTATTTATCATATATCATTAACTAGTGTTAGTAATGTATTTTGTAATTTGCATTTCCTTGTTGTCTTGTGCAATTGGATATAAAGAGTATCAAGAAATGACTTTACTTTGATCATTCTGTTATGGAGATCCTTTAATGCCAATTCCTGTCCACCGATAAATGTACTTGTAAAGCTGGTGCGATGGTGAGAATGGATTTTTGTTTTGCAAGCCCGGTACCTGGTTAAACATGTGACCTTATAATACTATTTTCCTGTTCAATTAACTGTTAAAAATACTATGAGTTAATCACGAACATCTTTTTCTTTGTAACTGGAAATTTGTAATACTTTACTTCTAAAGATCATAACAAGTAGGGGGTAAATGAAATTGAGCAGTTGGTATTGGAACTGAAAAAGATATTTAAACCAGACATGCACTCTAGAATTGGATGTTTTAATAAACTGCTTCTCTATATGAAATTGTGAATATAATAGCTGACATATGATACCTTCACACTGTTCACTTTCCGTCCATCATATTTTTGCAATGTTCATGCAATATTTGTGTTGGAAGGTTTTGACATGATATGAAATTTGCAGATTGGGGATCTTTAGTTGATGTTGTCGGTTATTGTTTCTTAAACCATGGGTCCAAGTATCAACCTCAAGACGAATTTGTTCAGTGGATTCAGAAAGGGCCAAAACCTATCTATATAGGATTTGGAAGCATGGTATGTTGAGTTCCACCATTTATTTTTCATTCATATATTTCCTTCTGCCAGATTCTTGTCATCACTTTATTCAATAAGGAAATCAGAGCAAGGTTTACTTTACAACGAGGAAATAATGACTTGATATTTGTTGTGGCTGATGGATTTTCACATGTTTCACCAATTTCATACATATCTTTCTTTCTGAAATTTTTCGACTGATTAACGTTTGTGTTAAAAGATGTTGGTATCATACATCATGCATTTCAAATAGATTATGATTCCAAATTTTACCTGTTGCTTGCCAAGCCCCTTGAGGATCCCAAGAAAACTACTGATATTATATTGGAGGCGTTGAAAGACACTGGACAGAGAGGAATAATTGATAGAGGTTGGGGAGACCTAGGGAATCGTAAGTTTCTTTCTTTTTGTAATAAACTTTCATGTTATTGGTGTATCTGAAGATTTTGTAAAATTTCTGTACATGGTTAAAGTTCCTTGGACTGATTCAAAAGTATAATATTATAACCTCTGGTGGGTCAATATATGCATCTGATGATCTATCACTGGACTAGTTGCCAACTGTTTGAATTTTTTTTTTTCCCTTCTTTAGCATTTTGGTAAGTAGCAATGAAGGTTAATGGGTGTCCAAATCAAGGCATAATTCAATGGTTGTCAAATGATAAATGATTTTTCTGAAAACTTTTTGTTTCAATCAGGATCTAGGGGTACATCATTAAAATAATATAAAAATCTGAGGTGAAATGGAAACCATAATTTCGTGAGGGGCCAAGATAGTTTTTACATTACTTTACAGATCTCACAGCAATTTATCCAGGATAGTCTCTATGCATAAGAAAGCACCTGATTGGTTGAATACTTCTTGGAATATTACTGATAATCTCAAAACACAAGCTGAATTGCACAATCATTTTATAACTTGGAGTAATCTCTCTCTCTCTCTCTCTCTCTCTCTCTCTCTCTAGTTTTCTTTAGTATAGCAGTCCTGTTGGTAGGGAAATGAAACAAGTCACCAGTAAATTTTAAGTAGAAGATTTAAACTCTAATTTTTGTAGGTTCTTGGAAGCAGCCCTTTGTTATGTATTGAATTGTGTTGTCACAAGACCTGAAATAGGAACTTTCTTTATAGAAAATCTTAAGAGGTTAAAATAACCAATTCTCTTTTAATTAAAAATAGTGCTATGATGCTTGACTACGAGTACCTGAAAAGATTCTTATTATGACATGACAAGGGCCTTGTTTCCTGTAAACGTTTCACCGTTTTAAGACTATTCTAGTAAATTATTGGTTTATACACATCTGTTTGGTATCTGGTCTTCACAGATGTTAACTGTTCTCTCTTTGTCACATTACATTTTGTGTTTTGACTTTTAATTCACTATAAAAATCAATATCTGTATATGCTTTCTGCTTACACCTTATGTAATAGTATTGATTCTATTGGAGAGAAAAAAAGAAATCAGTAGAAGTTGCTTGCCTTAAGATGATGAAAAAGCATAGGTTGTTAACTTTATATTTAATTGCATTTGCCTCTTACAGTAACAGAAGCATCCGACAATGTTTTCCAATTGGAGGACTGCCCTCATGATTGGCTGTTTCCTCAATGTTCAGCAGTGGTAAGTGCACATCTTATCAAGCTTAAGGAAACTTCTTGCCATGCAGGATTTCTTTTGATGAGTTTTCATTTTCTGTTAGATAGATTAGCTCGGCTACCATATGATTCAATTATTATTGCGTTTTATTTTCAACCAATTAATCTTAGGGGCAGCCTGTAAAGCAATTGGACAACTTCTAGCATTCTTCAGAAAGACTTGGTTTAAAATCAAATTAACAGAGAAGTATGCTTGAAATGATACTTATGGGCTAACTTGAAGCCATACTTCCACTATTATGCAGGTTCATCATGGCGGTGCTGGAACTACAGCTACCGGATTAAGAGCTGGGGTAATGCATTAGTCAAAGTTGTCTTTTTTGATAACCTTGATTTCTGGGAGAATAGTTTCATAAGATTATTTTGACATTTTGCTGACACATGTTTGCACCAAGCACCTGAGCTATGGTTTAGATGGCAAGCAACAGGGGTAGTTTTTAGATTCAAATCATGGTGTAAACCCCAATAAAACACGGAAGTATTTTGTCATCTAGGTTTTGATAAGTACTTGGAAATCGTTATATTATGTGAAGGAAAATGAATTTAATTAAGCTATACTGTGATTAACTTTTATAGACATTTCCAGTTATCAATCAGTAAATCATCTTTTCTTATTTGATGCTATCTAATGGCAATTTTACAAAATACAGTGTCCAACAACCATAGTACCATTCTTTGGAGATCAGTTCTTCTGGGGTGATAGGATACATGCGAAAGGATTGGGACCTGCACCAATACCTATATCCCAGCTCGACATTGAGAGTCTTTCAAATGCTATTAGATTCATGCTGGAGCCAGAGGTATTTCTAATGTCATACTGTATTTTATCATCAAAATATTTCTTATAAATCGTTTTCTGATGGGTTCATTGCCATATAGACATAGGTTTGACTTGAATAAGTTTTATCTCCCATGCTATACTTTATGTTACTTTTAAAATTGATGACGAAAAAAAATCTAGTTTTATAGACTTGGTAGGGAAAATCTAGTTTTACAACAAAGATAGGTTTTTTTTTTTTGCTGAATAATCAAACATATGCTCGTCTATATGAGCCAGAAATATATTAACCTATCAAAAACAAGAACACAGATGGAACGTTTGGTGATGCTTTATTACCTGTATATCTTTAATCTTGTAATATCAAGATGAGTGACGTGTTTAAGTTTCATATTTACAAGTATAGTGTCTACTATCTATGAAAATATTTCTTTCAAAGCAGATGCAAGCTATCAAATAGTAGTATAGTGTCTACTATCTATATTTACAAGTATAGTCTACTACTTATCAGGGGCATTGTAATTGAGCATATGGCATTGACCTTTTAAGTTTTTGTTCTTTTCGGATCCTTATTGCTATCAAATTCACAATTGATACTGGATATTCACAATTGATACTGGATCTTTCCTTTAGTATGAGAAGTTATACGGTTGAGAAACATTGCGACACATGTACTACTTCTAACTAAGCTTGAGTTATCCTAGGTTAAATCTCGAGCACTAGAAATAGCAAAGTTGATAGAGAATGAAGACGGTGTTGCAGCTGCAGTTGATGCATTTCACCGGCAATTACCTCCTGAGCTACCATTACCAACTGCATCTTCAGAAGAAGATGAACCTGTAAACCCCTTGCTGTGGCTCTTTCTTCAAGTTGAAAAATGGTGCTGCCTGCCATGTGGTTCGTAAGATTTGTGCTGTATCATGTACTAGTGTATAGGTTTTATTTATTTTTTCAATATTATTTTTATAGTCATATCATATTCATCTTGCATTTCATTCATTCCATTCTTGGCTTCCTAGTGTGGGTTTGATTAATAATATTGTTTAGAGCTACCGTAGATTTCTGACAGCTTGTGTGAGAGTTTTAGGTTTCTTCTACTTCATTTTCGGTTGGAAAAGCTGATCTGTAGTGAGAAACTATGCGGAACTTAGCCTAATTATATTAAATTAATTTTTCTCCCTTCTTTCTCACACTCTCCTTATTGCTGATTATTGGGTTGAAACAAACCTTTGGGTTTGTCAAATTCCTGTGATTTTGACATGTACCTTTGATTTTCGCTTGTAACAACACCGCTGGGATCGATTTCGGATAGTTAGGTTAAATTTTGAGAAAAAAATTGGTTATAATCTGCAAATGTTTACAGCAATTATACCATATTGTTTCTGCATACGGTTTAATGAGTTGCGTTTTAGTTCTTTAGTTGCACTGGGGACTAGACGGTATTATGGATTGTGTAGTGCAACTAAATCCTGAATGGTTATTCCACCGGTAGTGATCATCTTAACCAACATAGGAGAGGGGTGACTAACATGGCACGGAACATTCTTGCTTCTTTGGTCTTATTTTTTTATTTTTAACTGATGAGTCTTTACTGATTGCAATTATTCTTAACTTGTATCATTAGTTTCCCAATATCAGTAATTTTTATGGATACTGAATTTCGTAGACATCCTTAACTGAAAGAACTAGGGAGAGGGAGATAGAGTTTTGTGAGTTCTAATGAAACCATATTCTTGTGATGAGTCTTTAGTTCTTTATTGATTGCAATGTTTCTTTACTTGTAACATTAATTTTCCAATATCAGTAATTTTTATGGATACTAAATTACTAAAATTAGTAAATTTCGTAGACTTCCTTGACTGAAAGAAATAGGAGAGGGAGATAGAGTTTTATGAATTCTAGTGAAACCATATTTGTGTACATTCATATATAAAATATGGCATAGCCTCTACTGTCATTATATTTAGCTAAAAAGATGGTAATATTGTAGTATTCTGATTACTTTTCATAAAGTTTGATCTCCTTCCACCTTGATTCCATGTAGTTACTGGAATTAAATGGTGCAGCATACACACCATATTTGAAGTAGAGGTCTCCTGGTCCCTGATCTTTCACCACAAACTTCTTAACACCGTCAATGAAAACTATGATCTTCCCCTTGCCAACATTGTGGATTATGTTTACTCTGAACCACTTATCGTAGAGACCTGTATCAACTAAGTTATATCTGTAGTATCTGAGATCTCCACCGTCTCCTTCATACATCCTCAGTTGTAGAGTTGTAGCTCCTTCAGTTGCCCCATGAATCTGCACTATTGTAAACCCCAGAAGTACCACTTGGAACATATGCATAGCCTTCAAATTGCCAGATTCCAGACGAATAATCATGTCCCTGCAAAATAAAACCCAAATGAGAAAAGTGCAGCAAATGCTTATTCATCTGCTTCTCATGGATACCTAGGACATTGAAGAATATTCAGAAAGGCAATTTGGGAACCGGTCTGATTCCATCTCTGTTTGTCCATCGGCTGGAGGTCAGAGGATGATATTGTATAGCAAGAAATATGTTAAACATAGAGAAACTAGACAAGGTAGAGAGAAACCTTTATGCGTAGTTCGGAGCGTGGCCTAGTTGTGCTGTCTGTCTTGAAGGGCTTGTCATTGTTGTATATCCAGAAACTTCGAACTCCATCTTTGTAGCTGTACCGATCATCAAGGGGTTCGTTATATGGTTTTTGTAGGTCAAAGTTCTCATCTGTTAATGGCACAAGGGTGACCCCATCTGTAGGATCAGCGCTACAGAGATGGTGGCTGTTGAAGAAACTCAGCAAGAGCAAACATAGAAACTTGTAGAGGGAGTTCATTTCGAACCAATATGGGGATTGAAGCTGTATGAAGTGGATAACAACCTAGAACATGAGCAGCCCTATTTGTAGCAGCAACATGATAGTTGCTTTCATATATTGGTTGTTGTTCTTTTGCTGATAATATTATTAACAAGTCAGAATTTACCTTTAGTATCAGTTTTCACTAATCCTAGAGGATTGGGCAACTTATCATGTCTGTTACCTTACCTTGTCGGATCATCAAATCCGTACCTAGCATTCCCTAAGTTGAGGACTCAAATTTCATTCATCTCAAATTTCTCTCAACATTCTTTTTTTTTTTTTATGGGCTGCACAAAACAGTGGTCAATGGCTGAAAAGAGAAGCCAGCTAGCTAGTCGTGCCAATAGAGCACTCTCTCTTTAGTTTCTATTATCCTTTTCTTTGTTTAAAAATCCACATCTCCATCAGTTCACATTCTTCCTTCTCTTTTCTTGTAGCCAAAGTTACTGCCATAAGCTAACATGTTTTTTGCTCACAGTTTTGGCTCGTTTCCATTCCATTTCTGAAAACAGAAGCATATCCGTAATCCGTGCATGTTATCGAGGGTTTGGACTAACCAGGTAACAAATTTTTTGGAGACACATCCTTCCCTGTCTGGGTTGTTTAGATGAATTAGAAGCTAATCCATGGATTGTTCCAAAAAATACAGGGATGTGTAAGTAAGATTAGGAAATAAAGTTACAGATATACCATAATAAAATTACAACAACAGTTGAACTGAAGCTACCAAGGAGTCGGAGTGAACCAAACAGGTGCAGCCAATTTGGTTGAATAATGATCCATGGGAAAAGGAATTGTGTAACGTTCCATGCTTTGATCACTCATTGAGAAGACACCAAAATCGTGCCCATGATCAAAGACAAAATAGATGGCATGAATTCTTACAACTTTGTCTTACCATGAGGACCATAATAAGTAAGGCTCTTATTAGATGGCATGAATAATGTCTTGATCGGGCTCAAGAATAATATCCGATCACCTAGGTCATCAACTCTTATCCATCGACGGCCATTACTATGCTCTAACTTGAACACCTGAAATCCTTCCGTATAATGATCATTATATCCGTCTTGATAACAAAACTCATACACAACAGAAACAACTCCTTGGTTGTAGAATCTTTGAATATATGTAAGTCGTGAGTCCAGCAGGCGAAGTAGGGATGGAGTGAAGAGGCTTAGGGTGAAGGATAACCAACCTTTCAACAGTATAGGTATGCTGGCCGCTGTTGCCATCTAACTCGATGTCAAACCATGCGTTCTTAGTGAGGGCATATATTTTCCTGTCGATTAATTCTACATCATGAACATAATCGACGTCTAGCTGATCGGCCTCGGCCTCGGCCTCAATGAGGGTACATGATTTGTCTGTGGGTTTACAGAAAGCCAACCTTCCACAACCGTAACAATGAAAAGCGACAAGGCAATGCGGTCTTGTCGTTACTGAAGAGGCTACAACTTTGTTCAACAAGGAACGACGGTGATCTGGAATGGTGGTTTCTGATGGAAGAATGACTCTGGCACCTGATATTGGATTCAAGAAGAAGTTGGAAATAGACAAATAGTATAAGTGGTATGGTCTTGATCATCAGTTAACGTGGAATTGTCGGCCATGATCAACCACACCCCTCGATTGATCCAACAGGAATCGTCGTTTCCATATTAAACGTTGGATTTGGTTTGTAAATTTTCTGATTCTCACTTAGACTGTAATATTGAGCTTTGGTAATATATGACGAGTAGGGAACAGAAGCCATGGTAGTTGAGGAGCCAGATGACAACCAAGTTTGCGCGCCGACATTGCTAAGTCAAGAGCTGCAGATCGCCAAGAATGACATACTGCACGACACCGAAGGTAATCTGATGTGCATAATCGCTGTAGAATCGAATGCATGATATCTTGCGGGAGTTTCTCCGACCACTTCCTACTTGGTATGCGATTTCTGCTCTTGCTCCCCTGCTGGGTCTCATCTTCTTCACGATTATTATGATGATATTGGTTTTGCCTTTTGTGCTGCATGAGGCACTCCCTGATCTAACTATTAATGTAAAACGCAGCTAGTTGAATCCAAGAGAGTTAAAGTTAAACCTAGCTAGAACGCCGTATGTCTTTTATAGTATTTGTTTGTTCCAAGTGAATTCCGAGTCCCTAGGTTCAATGTATGGTAATCTAAACTAATCTTCTTTGTGCTTTTGTTCGTTGAGGTGCAATTTCATTAATTAAAAGAAAATTACATTAAAATGGTTAGTAAAATGAGAGTAGTTTTTTTTTTTTTTTGAAATACAAGGCTAGGTGCAACTGCCTTCAAACATTTATTAATGAAACCGTCGAATATAAAAGGGGGGACATATAGTTCATGAACATCATCGAGGTCTACCTGATCCTCCTCAGCTTCGGTTATTTTTGGATACACTACTAGAAAAAAAAACCATCTCACACGGATTCTATTCTCATATACTACTTTACTCTCACGGATATTTGTGAGAAAAGTAAATCCCCTATACCAACATAGGAGTAGTAACAAATTACTATCTCCATTACAAATTAAACTAAAACATAGGCCTAGTAGGTAGCCCGACCCACTTCAGAAACCCTAGTGTTGCTATCCAAAACATAGTGCAAGCCGCTATAGCCGTTGGAAGCAAAAGCATGTAGAAATTCTGTCGTGAGATTCCGATGCCAAACCGATCCCAACACACCGAACAAGAGAAATCCACCAACCAAAAGGACAAATCCCTCCACAACATCATCAATTTCTCCATCCATGAAACCAAGAAGGAAGCCATGGCAGCCGACAATGATCCAATCTCGAACACTGAACCAGAACAAGTACAGTAACAGTAACAGTAACGATAGAGAATGAGGGGTGATAAACCAATGCGTGAGCACCCATACTCGGACAGGGAAGTGACATGCACTTTGTGGTCGCTGCCATAGGAGCTTCTACAGAGGAAGTGGGTAGAGAAAGAGTTGTATTGCGTGGTTGATTGATTTTTGACCGGGAAACTTGTGGGATTGTATGACAGAGAGGTGAGGAGAGAGAAAAAGAGGAACAAAGCCCTCCCGTGCTGGACATAGCCAGATCTAAATCACAAATCGGGTAACAAGCCATCACATACGTGAGGAAAATTCAGAAAAACTGGAAAAGAAGATGGAAAAACGGAAAGAAACCAAGCTCGAAGCCTCTTCCTCCTTTGCTAAGCCTTGAAGAACTTCTCCATGAAAGCAGCAACGTTGGAGACTTGAAGCATTGAAGTCAAACATCCTTTTGATGTCTACAAGCTTCCTTCGAGACTTGATAAAGTGTAAACATTACATTTACTTTATTTTGATTTTCTTTACAAATTTATAGGTATGTTTCGTGTGCTACACTTAGGATTTAGAAGCATGTTTTGCTTGTTCTTTTTTTCAATAGATTCAGAATTTCGTAAAACATATTAATATTTCGTTAATGATTTTCTGGCGATCCGATCTTGTGAGTTTTAATGATTGAAAGTTTGTGTTTTTGTTTAAATTAAAGAGTTAGAATACATGATAGCTATTGTCATGATTCATGCTAAGCTTCTTCAAGTAAGTATGTTTCTCTAAGTGGTTGAAACTATGTATTAGTTAAAAACGTAAACTACAGTAAATGCATGTTACGACTTCTCAGATGTGCATTGTTGTTCAATCTCAATTCTATAATTCTTAATGATTCGTGTTTATTGTGGACAAGTAATCTTCAGTATTGAATGCAGCAATTTACAAGAAATAATCTAAGTTTTAGACTTCTCTGTGCTTAGGTGATAAAGTAAGTAGAATTAAAGGAATGCATGTCCTCTTAAGGCTTGTGTTTTGAGATTGTTTCTCTTGTTAAGAACTTGCATGAAAATCGGGTTGTTGGAATGAGACGTGATCTTGATGTATCGTAGAATTCGAGTTTATCATTGTTTGCAATGTTGAATGAATTGATCGCTTATACATATCTTATTTTCTGTTTTTAGGAACATAGAACAAACCTTCAACCCCCCATGTTACCTTGTATCATATATATATTTGTAAATGAATGCTTGTAAATACTTATAGTTACTGACTCTGTAGTGTAACCGTGACTGCATGAGTGCCCTTTAAGTCCCCGGATTGATCGAAACCTATTTGCCAATACTACATTCTGATAAAAAAAAAAGGTCTTTAAATTGAGCGCTCGGAAACAAGCTGGTTAACCCCCAGTAATTTTCTATTGACCTTTTTACTGACCCCAATAATCTATCAAAACACAGATTAACAAAGAAAATAGAAGAAGAAGGCAATTCCTAACCAAAACGAAACCAAAACAAAAATTATTGACCCCAGTAATTTTCTATTGACCCCAATAATCTATTAAAACACAGAAAAACAAAGAAAATAGAAGAAGAAGGAAATTCCCAACCAAAACGAAACCAAAATGAAAAATTACTAGCCCCTAATAATTTTATATTGACCCGCAGTAATTTTCTATTTATTGACCCCCAGTAAAATATTTACTTACCCCTAGTAAAAATTAAGTATAGCTTAACCACTGCCCGATGCTTTCTCGACAAAACTGTGTCGCCTGACGCTGGTGGTGATGGTGGCTCTTATAGATTCCAGACCTCGGCCAGACGCCTAGGGCTCTAGTTAATCGGGATGGGAGGAATCTTACGGAGCTTGGCTCTAGACGGAGAAGCATGCTCAATCTGGCGATGGGGACAGCGAAGGCGGAGGCGGCGGCGGGTGATGGTGGATGATTTGGGTTGAGGAGGAGGAGGACTGGTGGTCGGGGCCGAGCTTGCGTTCGAGGCCGAAATCGCAGTAGTCGAAGAGGATGCTGGAGTGGAGGAGGCCGGGGCAACAGATTGCGAGCTTGTGGATGGAGGACAAGGCGGCGGGGGGATCGTCGGCAGAGACGAGAGAGAGTCGAGCTCCGATCTGGAGTTGAAGAGAGAGAGAGAGAGAGAGAGAGAGAGAGAGAGAGAGTTTAGATCTGGGGAGGGAGAGAGAATTTAGATCTGGGGAGAGGTGAGAGATATTATGTAAGGGTAAAATAGTATTTTACGTAAGATTAATTAGAATGAGCTTTTTACTTTTTTTCTTCATTGAATTGGGGTGTGACTTTGTTATTTTGGTGTAAATGGGCATTCTCCCTTGAAAGTATTATGAGGATGCACATGAGCGGAGAGAACTTAATGTGGAGTATCTCAATTTTTTTTTTTAAATTTTTGATTAATAACTCAAACATCCTACAAGTCAAAGTTATCGGTTAAACACTTTAACCAACCAAGTCACAGCTCACAGACTTATGAATCCTAATTTTTTTTATGTATAGAAGATTTATGTAATGTTGATGCAACGCATGATAAATTCATTCTACAACCTTTGACATGGTGGGCAGTTCAAGGAGCTTCAACACCAAGGCTTCAAGCCTTAGTACTCAAGTTGCTTGGGCAACCTTCGTCATCCTCATGTTGTGAAAGGAATTGGAGTATTTACAAGTTTTTACATCCCGCAACAAGAAAACAAGATTACTCTAAAAGAGCAGAAAATTTGGTGTTTGTACATACCAATCTTCGTCTTTTATCTAGAAATAATCAACCTTACAAAGAACGTTTGACTCAAATGTGGGATGTTGGAGGTGATCAATTTTATTCATTGGATGATACCAATCTAGGAGGCTTGAGTTTGAGGAACTTGATGAACCATCGGTGGAGAGGTTGTTTTGTTTGATAATTTCAAGAGAATGAGAATGATGATGATGTCCTTGATGTTTAAGTAGAGTCGGTGAGTTGTGGCTTAATTGGTTAAAATGTTTAACTGACAACTTTGAGGTCATGGGTTCAAACCTCTGATAGGAGCACAAAGTGTGACGTTTGGGTTCAAACCTCTGATAGGAGCACAAAGTGTGACGTTCTTAATATGTTTATACCCTTTATTTACCCTTTGTTAACTCCTATTTAGTTGTTTTAGCTTTATATTTGTGTTTAGTGTAGAATAATTGCTTAATGTAGAAATGTGTAGGTTTTAGTGTTAGAATACATAGTATTTTCGGAATTGAAGAATTTGGTGTTGAAATTGTGCTAAGTGTTGGAAATCCTTGTTTACTCAGGATTCCTTTCTTGATTAGGATTCCATCTTTCCTCTTTCCTAGTTTCTAATTTTCTTATTTCTATTTCAGGAAAGTCTAAACCCGTGTTGACTAGGAAAATGTTTTCCTGACTCATGAGGGAAAGGTGGCCGACAGCTAGGAATTTCTGTTTGAGCTAGGAGAAGTACAATCCGAGATATGTATGGAGATGCCGTGAAGATTTCCCAAGTCACCAAGGAGAGAGAAACCGTGCGGCCAAGAGAGAAGATTTTTCCAAGTTCAAGATGGTTTTGTCATTCCTTAATGCATGAGGATTACTTGAAGAACAAGAGAAGAAATTAAATCCAACTTGGACTTGGTTTTACCGATTCAATAGGATTCCTTGTGCTTGAGGAATTCTTGGAGTTACTCTATAAATAGGGCACGGCATGGCAGCAATTATCATCATCAACCCGTGCAAATAACACCAAAGCCTTTGCCGAAACTCCATCAACGTCCAAACACCACAATCCGATCCCACCTTCAGCACTCGTCCAAAGCACGTAGCCTAGGACTCCGCGCACTCAAAGAATAGAACACGTAGGGATATTTTGAGAGTGTATTTCATCTTCTATTTTCGGATTGCTATGTGTTTGTTCTTGTTTATGTTGTTTTAGGTTTTTACTTAAGTATGTTTTGATTCTTGTCTATGAGATAGAAACACTTTTGAACTATGTTTTGAATTTAAGTTTTCAATTTTTAATCAATGATTTTAGGTTTTATGCCGTGAGTATTATGTTCATTATACTTTAAGATTTTCGGTGCATTTTTCCATTATCATGTGTAGTTGATACAAGTAGTTGATATTGCATGTATTAATCATCCAAAGTTCGACTTTGATACACGTAGTTGATAAGTTGCATTGTCTTTGTTATTTCACCGATTTTCTATCTATGTTTGATTTAGGACTAGTACTTAAACACATCAATTCTTTATGTGATACGTAATTGTATGATTAGTTTATGTGTGTGACCTATAAGTAGAGCACGTAGCCGAGCTTGTTTGTGTCGCGATGTTGAATGAAACCCGTAGTCTAATTCTAAGTTGGTCTATGTCATAGGAACCACGTAGGAACTTATGTGCATATCAAATTTAGGTTGTATATTTGCTCACGGTGTAGACTTAAATAAGATTAGAAATCGTCTTCTTTATTCTTGCATGGTTGTTTGGTTGAGTTTGCATGATTGTTGGTTGATCACATGTATATATGTATAGAAGTAATTTAGGATTTATTATTAAAAGTTGTTCCAAAATTATAAAACTTTTAAACCTATGTGCTTATTTTGACATTTACTTTAGATTAGATGGATCTACCTTGTAGTTGAATCCCCGGTTTAGAACGATCCCTGCTTGCTTTATACTACAACTGATTTGTTGACAGGGTTAATTGATGCGTGTGCAAATACGTCTTATCAACCTCACTGACATATGTAGAGTGTGTGAGTTATTGATAAAAAGTTTATTAAAAAAAAGATGTTTAAGTAGAATAGTCTTTATTTTTATTTGAGTTATTTGATTGTAGAAAATATGAGTCATAAGACAATGATTATGAATCTTCTATGATATTTATTTGTTTTTTTATAATTTATATATAATAATTTATTCTAACCTTTCTAAAACATACATGCTTCTAGAGATTTTTTTTTTGAAAAAATGCTTCGGCGTTTCCAAATGCTTTGCTTTCACGTTTCTAATCTTCTTTGATTTGGTGTCAATTGGTGTAATACCCCGGAAATTTAATATTAGTTTGTATTATTATTTTGAAATTTTTGAGTTAGAAGTTAGTGTGTTTGGAGGTTCGAAGGAAGAGCAGAATTGTTCGGTTGCATAATTTACTGAAACAGTATTATGGTTTTGAGGGGTCAAGAGTTGACTTTCTAATCTGTTTGGTTTCTCGAGAAACTTCCTTCACAAAAGTTGTAGAGCACGACTATACGAGTTCGTAGACACGTGACACGCGTAAAACGAACTTCGTATGAGAAAGTTATGGCCAACAGAAGTTCGTGGCTTTACGGGAATGTGAGTTAAATAGGAAAGTTGAAGGGTTCACCTTTCATTTTTCCGGAAACCACCTCTCCTCTCTTCTCTTTCTCTCTCGCGCCTCACCTTCACTTTTTGGGATTTCCGCCTGACCCGACCAGAACCCGTCGACCCGACCCGGACTTTCCGACATCGCCTGACCCGACCCAGACTTTCCGATGTCGCCTGACCGCGCCACCGGCCCGAATCGATTCCTCTTCTCCTTGCCTTCATCCTCCTCTAGCTGGTTCACGCCAATTCAGTCCTGAAGTGGTGACCCGAAGCTAGGAAGTTCGGCTTGGAGACCGGTCGGGATTCTAGCCTCCGACGGCGGCGACGCGGCTTGGAAACGGTCGGGATAGAAGCTCCTTGGCGTTCTGGTTTGACTTCTGGTGGCCTTGAAGCTCGACTCACGACAGAGTGTAGCAGTAGTGAATTCCAACTTTTCGACGAGTTTGCCGGTGTTTTCCGGTCGAACTGGTTGAACCTCTAGGTGACTTGTGGAGTGTGGTTTTAAGCTTTATACTTGTATTGTGCGTGCGAAGACGTAGCTGAATTTGAAGTGAGTAAAATCTCACCAAGGTTCACTTTGTGACCTTTTTATTTATGATGATGATGATTATAATGTTGATGATGATGATGTTGATGATTTAAAAATTATGTTTTTCTTTTGTTTGTTTTAAAATATATGAACTTGATCGCCAACGGCTCATGGTAAGTGAAAAAAAATTTTCTATTAAAAATATAATCTTTCAAATGGACTTATGTTCATGTGGGTGCCTTAGTGGTGGATGTGTGCATTAGTTGTGAATTGGTGCCTTAGTGGTGATTGTGTGCATTATTTGTGGCATGGTGCCTTAGTGGTGATTTTATGGATTAGTTGTGGATGTGTGAGCCTTAGTGGTGATTATGTGCATTAGTTGTGGATGTGTGGATGTGTGTGCCTTGATGGTAATTCTGTGCATTAGATTAGGAGCCTTCGTGGTGGACCGAGAACCAAGCCTTGGCTGGGTGATTGGTTACGGTCAGTATAGAGCTCTAGTCTGTCTATTTGTACTTCATGTGGGATGACTAAGTGTTGACGAACCCATGAGTACGCGTTTGTTTGGTTACTTATGAGGGATGACTAATTGTTGGCGAACTCATAAGTAAGAGTAGAGAAATGTTTGTGTAATGTTTTTATGTGTTGTTAATTGAATTTTTTGTTTTGAGTATCTCCTGAACTATTCTCATCCGCAGGAGATTCTGAAATCTTAATTGTGTGATTTTAATTGAATTCCTGAACTATGTTTTTGCAGGATTCATTATAATTTTTGGTGTTCTGAATTGTTGTGTTTTCTTAATTATTTCTTTTGAATTCTCTTGCTTTTAGGTGATTCCTGAACTAAGTTGCTAATGCAGGAATTATCAGTTTTATCTTTTATAAATTTGTTGGATTGGTAGATTTAATTATTGTTCTCTTTTGTTTATGTGTTTTACTTTGTTGGTAGAAGTATTGAGTTATTTTGGGATTTACTCATACGAGCTTTTTAGCTTACCGGGTTTGTTGTTTACAACCCGGTGCACAATTTCTTGGTGTAGGGGTTAGACCTGCAAGTGTTGATCAACAGGGTGAGGCGGAGGCATAGTGACAGGATTTTAGTTTCTGTGCACTTTATTTTATATTGTTTTGATAGTTGTTTTAAGCGCATGCGAGCGACTTAATTATTACTAAACTTTTGAAGTTAATGTAATTAAGTAGGTTTAATGTTTAACTCGATTTACGAGTTTGTTGACATGTACTCTTCCAGTATTGTTTTTAGTTTGGAAGTTGTTGAGCAGGTTTTGGGATATTAAGATTTTTGAGTTATACCACGCCCAAAATTTTGAAATTTAATCCTTTGAAAATTGGGGCGTGACAATTGGCTCGGCGATTCGAGCAACAACTAGGTCGTGTTTTATGCACCAAATTCAGTTCATATGAATGATCCAGGACAAGAGAGAGATGAAAAGAACAAAAGACAACAATGTGTAAATTCTTCAAGCAAGGGAGGACAATCGCTGGTTTTATGAAAGTTACATTTATCTACAGTAGATCCCGCTACAGTAGGCGTGTTGCTTCTGTTTCCAAAAGGAGGGGGGCTCCCCGACATCTGCTTTTCTAGCTTAAAAGTCATGGCTTCTAGAAACAGCAGGATAGAAGCCGATTTACCAAACACATATGTTGATGTTGTGTATAAGCAGGTGAGCTAACCCCCCTCCCCCTCGTAGCCTAAGAGCATCTCTAACAGCTTCTTTTAAAATGAGGAAGCAAAAGTCAAAATCTTTAAAAAAAAATTATGCTCCAACTCTAATAGGTTTCCTATTTTGGAGATTTCAGTACTTATTACAACAATAATTACATCCTTATTAATTATAAAAAAATATATTAGATATTTTATTTTAACAATAAAATACTCAATAAATATTCTTTATATATATATATATTTTTTTTTTCTCGTTAGAGCACGTAAAGAATTTATGATAATGCTAATTTGAGGAATTTGATATTTGCTGTAAATTTGGGGAATGACTCGTATTCTCTTTCTTCTCTATCCTTATGTTAGGCTCACACTCATAGTGAGTGTGTCTCATCCACACTCATAATATGAGCTTTCTTAGGAATGAGATATTAATGTTGTTGCGTCTTAAAAAAATATTATATTCCTCAAATTAAAAATAATTAAAAAAATTACGTCAGACTGGCACGTGATCTTTGGTGCAGAGGGGAATTTTTTAATATTTGAAAATTGAGAAAAGTGTAAATCCAAAAATTGAAAAGGGCTTGACACTCATTGGTAGTTCCTCTTAGACCCATAACGTGGGTCCGGGAAGCAACACACTGTCGCAACTCGTTGATGTAAAACTCTGTTCAAACCAAGACTTGGGTCCAAATAAACACACGGCACACTTCCTGCTCCCTCATTCAAAACACAGCCTGCGGATCCCTCAAAAGTCAAACACCCAAACCCTACACAGCCAAGGTTGACTAGGATCTTGGCTTCGCCGGAAATACACATGGCGTCGTCGAAGCTGATCTCGTCGTCGTCGTCAAGGTCCCGCAACTCGGATCTCTCCCGACGCCCAAAACCCAAACCCTCGCCGCCTTCTTCTCCCTCCGCCTCCGCCAACCAAGCCCTACAGACCACCACCAACGGCGGAAGTTACATTCACACGGTGAATCCCGCGCCGATGACCGTCGACAGCCTCTTCCGCGACGTCTACAGCAACACCCTTCCCCCGGCCGACGCCACCCTCCTCGACGCCCAGATAACTCTGATGGACTCTGCCGGCACGGAAATCAACTCCTTAGGGGCGGCGCCGTCGAGGCCGAAGACGGTGGACGAGGTGTGGGAGGAAATTGTGTCCGGGGAGAGCCGGAGGGAGTGTAAAGAAGAGTTGCCGGATGAAATGATGACTCTTGAGGACTTCCTGGCCCGGGCTGGCGCCGTGGAGGAGAACGACGTCAAGGATTTACATCTGGCGCCGCCGTCGGAGACGGAGAGATTGTACGGAGGACTGAGCGGAGGGATGTTTGGATTCGATCAGATCGCACTGAGCCCGTTTCCGTCGATTGAGAAGATGGAGGGGTCCATTGCTGGCTTCGGAAATGGTGGTGCTGCTGCTGAGGTGGCGGCGAGTGGAGGTGGAGGAAGGGGGAGAGGGAAGAGAGCCCGGGCAGTCTTGGAGCCGCTGGATAAGGCTGCACAGCAGAGGCAGAAGAGGATGATCAAGAATCGGGAGTCGGCTGCGAGGTCCAGGGAGAGGAAGCAGGTGGGGAAATGGATGCTTGATAGTGTTTTGTGATTTTTGATTTCAAATATTTCTGTGGACTGATTTTATGATTTTATGCAATTTTAGGCCTACCAAGTTGAATTGGAGTCGATGGCAGTTAAATTAGAGGTGGAGAATGAGCATCTTTTGAGAGAGGAGGTAATGAAAATGTTGCTGCTCTTCAATTGTGTTATTTTGACTTTTTTTCTTTTTGTCTCAGTACTTGTGAAATGTGCTTATATTATTCTTAAGGCCATAAATTTATGCTCTATACACTTATCTTTTTCCCCACATGATAGGATTAGGCTTCAACAACACGATTAGTAGTGTTTTAGTCTGGAGAATTAGAATAGTTGAATGCCAAATTCTAATGTTAGTGTTACCGAGTGGCCAGGGAGGTTGGGGAATTGTGTTAAGAGGTTTTAATACCCCGATCTGTCAGTTAAAAATAGTCCACTACTATTTCTCTTCCTTTGTCTCATTTTCTAAGATACTAGCTCTGTTAATTCAAAATAGTATACTACTAGAAATGTTGGTTCGATACATGAACTCTTTTATCAGTGTTGCTTGGATTTTGGTATTCTGTACAATGTTGATGATAGTAATATCTAGATCACATCTGCTTATTTTCTCTTTCTTCCCAATACTAGTTTTGTCTTAATCCTATAACTTACTTATTTCAACCTCAGACAACAATTGATCATCACTACTGTGAGCTGAAACAGTAGGACCATAATAAAAATCATTTGTGAAGGACTAGTGAGGTCTGACCCTGAATGAACTAGGACACAATAGACCAAATGGTGATGAAAGGAAAAAGGAGGTCATACTTGAAGCAAATATTGTAATCCTGCCTCATTTCATTCCATTACGTACTTACATGGTCAGTATGGCTGCGTATGTACCAAGCCCTAACTTGTTCATAGTTAATTTTTGAATCTTCGGTGAACTCTCCCAGTAAAGTTATTCCCAGGTCATCAAGAGTCGTATGGGAGCAAAATCATGTCAGCTCACTCGGTTGACAATCAGTCTTTCACACATCTTGACTTAACCATCCGATTTCTTGTTTTATTTTTCCTTTCTTTTTTTGCTTGGTCATTTTAGCACACTCCCCTCAGTTGCTACTTCCGTGACAGTATCCAGTAAAATGAATGATGTAGTGCATCACTAAGACCACCTGCCCATACTTTTCAGGGCATTTTTGTATTTTCAGCGGGTGACCTATGTGGTTAAAGGCTTCAGAAGGAAAAGAAGTTTGGACTTTGGTTAGATGTCGAAGCTAAGGAAAGTAAGGGTTTGAATTGAAAGAGGGTTTGCCAAAAGAAAAGAAAATTGGAAGGGGAAATGAAATTCATGAAACGGTGGATTTAAAAGTAAACAGGGAGTATTCTTGAAGTCATGTTTATTTGATTGGTATTACTTTCTTTACTCGTTTCAAATAAGAGAGAAGGAAAGAACCAGATGCACATTTCAAGAAGTACGATTCAGAAAGAGGGATTTGTGATTTCAAGAAATGAAAAAAAACAAACATGTTGAAACCATATGAAATATTCGAACGTACAAAAGAGTGAAAAGTTAATCCTCCTATATAGAAACAACAAGAAGCTTGAAATAGATAATAGAGAATCAAAGTAGCTGAGATGGAGAGAGTTGATAAACAATGAATCGAAGAATTATGCTATTCTCATGACTGCAAGTTTTTGTGAAGCATGGATGTTCGGTAAGTTGCAGTGTTGCTAAAAAAATTCAAAAGCAGAGGGTTGGAGATTTGACATGATGTGTATGGTTTTCATGTTGATATTAGGAGGTTTACTTTCTTGTCCGTCTTACCTCTTTCATTTTTTCTTTGAAAGAAGGAAATTAATTTAGACGGACAAACTGCATTGCTACAGAGCCAAGAGCCCATGCAGAAGCTTGGCATAAATTAACTATCCATGTAAATTATAACAACATATGCTACCAAACTAAGATTGAAAAGATTGGCTTCATAGTTGCCTCTGGTTTACATACTCTCTTTTGTTTCCTTAACAGTTATTGTATCTTTCATTGTCTAACAATAGACATTTTTTTTTGCAGGCTGAGAGGACCGAGGAAAGACTTAAGCAGGTACTCATTTTTCTTGTGCTAGCAATCTATTGATTTGGAAAGGGGCTGCATTTCATAGGGAAAATCCCGGAAAATGGTCTTTAGGCTAGTGGTGATTTATGTGGGTATAGTATGTGAAAGATATCTATTATTCACCGTCAATTGTCGGTGAGCCATGACTTGGTTGGTTAAGGTGTTTAACTAACAAATTTGAGGTCATGAGTTCAAACCTCACTAGACATATGTAGGGTGTGTGAGTTATTAATAAATTTTTTTTTTAAAAAAAAAAAAAAGATATCTATTATGCAAGCATGCAACGGACAACCTGTTGTTATGCTGAAAATGATAATGAAATGTTATGATTATTTCATGATGAAAATGTGAAGGAAAAGAAATAACCAATATTAATCCACTGTGTGCCTGAAACTATGTTTTGTGAGCATTTATTAATATTTAGAATAGTGTATAATCATGTATTATTTTGTTGGTGGAGGCTTTGGTTTGTCTTCAATACCAAATCATTCATTTTGTAGTTCTATTAGGGTATCCTGCTTTTTATACCAATTTTGAGTCAGTAGATTTTGTTGTCAGCGCAGTTGACCTAATCGTTTGACTCCCAAACAAAAAGTTTGGCCTACCAAGTTACGTGTTTTGTGAAAACTATTCATGTTATTTTGAACTCCACAGAAGTCCACCAAGTCATCTAACTTAGAAATAAAGGGAAAGTAGTAGTCCAATTCTCAAGTTGCCACTCAAATGGTAGTCCTGCATATATGATTGTAGAGACCGCATAACATGTTATGGCTGCTGGCCATTTCTTTTGATATTGGACTGATACTCTTGAGGGGCATTTGTTCATAAAACATTGCATTTTTGTGTCATTCTTCACTTATATTAGCTACAGAGCCTTTTCATATTAAATTTAGGTGTACCTAGTGAAGTTGCCATATTGTTTTTAGCTCAAGTATCCTCTAACAGACTTTAAGGAAACATAACTCGCTTTATATGTTCGTTTTTTTATGGTGGGGATGCAATTTTTGTTTTCGGGGTACAGTTTTTATAAATACAATAGATAGAACTAGGACTCTTTTCATGATTAAATGGACGTAGTGTGTCGGTAGTTCCAATCGTTGGCAGGTAGATTTTTCCATGATAAAATACGGCTGTACAATAAACAGATTCTCATTCAGTCATGTTTGTTAGGTTATGTGAGCTTTGGATTTATGGGTGCTGGCCATTTCTTTCGATATTAGACTGATATTCTTGAGGGGCTTGTTTTTCATAAAACATTGCATGTTTGTGTCATTGTTCACTTATATTAGACATAGCCTTTTCATATTAAAAGTAGGCGTATTTAGTGAAGTTTTCACATTGGTTTTAGCTCAAGTATCATTCAACAGACTTTTGGGAAACATAATTTGCATTATATATTTGTTTTTTGATGGTGGGGATGCAATTTTTGTTTTAGGGGTACAATTTTTATAAATTTAATAGACAGATTTAGGACTCTTTTCATGATTAAATGAACGCAATGTGTGGGTAGTTCCAATAGTTGGCAGGTAGATGTTGTCATGATAAATACGACTGCACAATAAACAGATTCTCATTCAGTCATGTTTGGTAGGTTATGTAAGCTTTGGATTTATACTCTCAAGAGAGGTCAAGAGCAGTCAGAATACTTACCATGTTGAATCTTTTTAATGATGAAAAATCGCTTGCATAGGTTTATATTACACTTTTTTTCATGTTTGTTTATATGAAGTATGAACTATGATTGCACAAGAAAATCAGTTACACCATGCCTTGAGATTACTGCTTTTAATCAGTTACACCATGCCTTGAGAAACTTATGTATTTTGTTTTTCCTCATGAAAATGTAGAAGTGGAAAATAGAGAATAAATGGATAAGCAATAAAGTGGGTTTAATGAATTTTATTTTTGTGTCATTTCTTCTAGTAATGTGCCCTTGGACTTTCCACTTTATTATGAAATGAAGACAAGAATAGTTTCATTTTGATCAAGTTCTAGGAAAAATCATGAATTGACATGTGACTTTTACCAATGAGTTGTTGATTAATTTCTATCTTCATTGCATATGAGGGAGATTAGATGAATACTTGGTGAAAGATGGAGGGAGTTTTATAGTTTGGAAAAGTTTCGGTCATTTATTATGAAATTGACTTTATTATGTTTTGATGCTGCAGCTAATGGAAAATATTATTCCGGTTGTGGAGAAGAGAAGACCATCACGTGTCCTTCGCAGAGTTCACTCACTGCAATGGTAGAAATATGATTGAGGTGTTATGTGGAAAACAGTCTTCGGTTTAAGACCTAGGGACGAGGTAGAAACATTTAATCTGATTTCTAAGTAGATATATCTCACCTGATGATAATCATTTTAGTAGGAGCCGCGTGTGTGATGACGGGAAATTCCTTTTGTTTGAACAAAGAGATGGCGTTGATTGAGGGAGATAAGAGGTAACAGAGCCTTCTGTTGTATGTAGATGGTTTGCAGGGAATTGAAACCTCTTTTTCCCCATTAATGATGTGAAGGTGAAGCAGAGTATCCGGAGTTATCTATGTTTATAGGTTTATTACATCTTTTGAGCTAAATATAACATGGTCGCTGCTCTTCTCATTCCTTTATATGTAAGGAGACTGCATTGCTGCCCCTAGAGAAGAGAATTCCTATTTCATCAAATTTGCCGATCTATCAATATGGTATTACTAGTTTAATCTCGTTTCGTAAAATATGGTATAGCTGTTCTAGCTTCCATTGACATCAGGTACAAGGTGTTTGGGCAGACTACGCTCAGAGTAGTTTTGAAAGCGTATTTTGCTCTAAGAGTATCGGACAGTAAGTGGGGTTTCATGTATGAAGGATATGGAGGCCCAGGTATGGCCAAGATGGTTTTGATGGCATGCATTTTCTGTTGATATGAACCATGGAAATAGTTCATACTCGGAGCCCTACATGTGCATGTGTTATGTGTTGGTGAATCAAAGCAATTCTGTGTTGTGTCTCGTGAGTGGGAGTCATAGGGTGGTTCCATGTCACGCAAATGAGCTAAGAGGAAATAATAGCACTTCTGAGCAGAGTTGGTGGTTGTACTGGACTCGTCGTCTTGCGCGTCTCTCTTTTTAACCTTCCCAGGTCCTCATGGTTGTTTTGTTTGTCCTCTAGTTCATGCCTCAGTGCTTTGTAGTATTAGTTTTCTATGTCTTTTATGTCCTCTGGATAAAATGAATAGGAATAGGATAGTATTATTCAATGTGCATGAAGCAATAACCTAATTTATTTATAACTTGAGGATAATATTTTGCAGACCCATGAGTTTTATTTAGGACAGTACCCATGACCCCTTTCTATTGAGGGATCCATATTGGCAAGAACCCTATGTTAAGACTTGAGTTATGACGGACTTGTTCTTCGATTACATCAATTGAGGCGAGGGATTAAAAGAGTAAATCATTGATATTTGGTTAAGAATCATTACACTCAAGAGTTGCAACAAAGTGTGCAACAGCATTAGTCCCACAGCCTCCAAAATGACCCTCCCAGTGCATCTCTCAATGAAGTTCTCAAATCAGCTTAGAGAAAACTCAAAAGAATGGATTCGGTTTCTCTGTTTGAATTTATGTTGATTGAATCTGTTTGGATAACTATTTGAAGACGGCACATTATCCTTACTCAGTTCAATTGCTATAAGAATGCAACAATTACTAATAAGATAAAAACCATAAAAGACTAGGACTCCATAACAGTATTGTTGTCATTTACACGACTATTTAACTGAATAATAATGATTTGATGGTCTCATATTGTTATCTAACCAAATTAAAAAAATATGAATTCGAGCATTAAAATCAAATCCTAAACCTATTGGTAGCCGAAAAAACCAAATAATCCTCGCAATGGTTGGAATTTGACAGAGAATCTTGTTATAAACTTAACAGTTATAGTATCGATCTAAAGAAAAACAATTTCAGAAAGACTCAACGATTTCGTAGCAGAAAGGGATATATGTTATGGTCGGACCCAAACAAAGTGTACTTATTTGGTTAAAAACAGAGCCTGCAGATTGGTAATCAAAAGAGTAATCATTTTAGAATTATAAACCCCATCATCATCAATCACAGATTCATAGCCACTCATCATTTTGTTTTTTATTTTAATCATTCCTTTTCCTTAAATATATTTGTTCTTAAGGAGTAAATTTTATCAACAAAATGATTCCAACTTTTTACTGTGTAAAATAATAAGAACCCACAATCTCCGATATTAATGTCTGTCATCCAGTCAAACTCCTCCCATGAAAAAGCCAAGCACTCCTGACATTTTACCACTCTCCTCTCTTTACCACACACTCTTTCTTCCCCCTTTCTCTCACATTTTTCAAACCCTCTGCTTTCCCAGTGGCCCAGACCCCCAGAGAGCAAAAGAAATGCTACAAAACTTAAAGCCTGTCTGTAATCTAAACCATCTTTATCTTTTGCATTCACCCAAACAATAGAGGAGCTCTTCATGAAGTTCTCCATGTTCTTCTTCCTGGGTTTGCTCTCTTTACTCTTCCAGCATTCTCACTCCACCACAATACTGGTAGATGGAATTTCAGAGTGGAAAAACCCTACTGTTCATGTAGGAGATTCCATCAGTAAGTACTTGTAACTTCATTGCAAATTTGCTCCAACAATTTCCTTATTTTTTTAATGATATATTTCAAAGTTGGTACTTGGGTTGCATATAGACTTGAACCGACTCTTTCTCTTGTACATTTCAGTTTTCCAGCATAAGTATCACTACAACCTCTACATTTTCCAGAACCAAGGAGCCTTCAATGTCTGCAATTTCACTCAAGCCACACTTCTTAACAAACCCGATTCCACATCCTATACGGTATGACGTCTATTTCCCTGAGACACTCACAGACTAACATTAACATGTTTTTCTGACTTTTATGTAGTAGACAGTAAATTGGCCCTGCTTTCATTTGAGTTCTTGAGAAATAGCTCGACTAGTTTTAATCTGCATTTGACACTCTGATCTCTGGTTTTCTAGGGATAGTCCATAAAATAAGTAGGATTTGATTATTGCCTCATTGATTTGACCTGCCTAAATTAGTCCTTTCTTGCATTACCAATTAAGTGGTGTTTTTAAACTTGGGTTGTGCTTCAAACAAGTATTTTCCATCTGGGTATGTCATAATTGTCTACTAGATTTGAGCTTTTAAACTAAGTTTGTATTAATAGATAAGTGCTGCTTTCAAAAGAAATTGTGCTCAACATAATTAGCTCCCATTTTGGATGTGATAATTGGTTCAAAGATGTGAGATGTCTAAGTTACAAAGTACTGTTTTTAAACTTGGGTAGTGCTTCAAATAATGTCATATATGTCTAAAAGATTCGAGATCTCAGACATGCTGTTGAACTTGGGTTTACAAAATATTGTGCATGAATCAAGTAGTCCAATCTGGGTATGCCATAAGTTTGTCAAAGATTTTAAGTTTACTGACCAAACATTTCTTAACTTTGCAAGTGGCACCCATCACGGCCTGGCTTCTTCTACTTCTCCTTCAACAATGGTTCTCTGCTCAATACATGCCAAGACACTCAAAAGCTTGCTATAAGAGTTTCTTTAACAACAATGGCTCCAGTGGCTGCCCCAGAACCCAGTTCCAAGACAGGTTCTGGTGGCCGGGGAGGCAGTGGTGGTGGTGTAGTGTCATCTTCTCCAACATATCCATGGCCTTTCCAGCCTCACCAAGCTTCCTTATCGCCAAGTCCAGAGCCAAGTGTCGGCTCTTTACTTCCAAATAAAGGCGGTGGCATGCCATTTATCAACAGCAACCCTGCTGTTCCTCTGCCTACTGGTGAAGTTGATTCTGCTACAATCCGCCCTATACCTACCTCTGGCCTCCAAGGACAGGTATCCCAATTCGCTCTCTTGATTTACATTGCATTGCTATGTCTGCTTATGCATGCAATTCAATATCTGATTAATAGTTTTTGGTCATAGACTTGAGTATGAATTGTGCTTTTCTTCAAATCTTTGAAATGAAAGGTGAGTACATTTTCTGATCATTGATCAGATGGCCTGTGAGTTGATGTTTTAATCAACAGTTAGTCATAATAATTGATGTAAATACTAAGATGTGGTCACACAATGTGCTCCATTTAGCACCAGAATGAAGTATGCCTGCACATATGCTTCAATCCTATACTAAGCAGCAGTTTGGTAACAGAAGACTGTTAAATATTGCCTTCTTTTTATTTTCACTTCTGGTTGTGAGGGTTTGTTGATCGGGTTTCCTTTGTATTGTGACAGCAGGTGTTGGTGGGGTTATTTGCTGCTCAAATGGCTCTATTTAGTGTGGTTCTCTTGATGCTATAAAAATGTTGAGAGATTAAGAGAGCGAGAGAGATGGTCTGTAATACGTGTAGGTAAATCTGATTAGGTTAATGTGCACCAGACAGTGGTTTTGAGTCTAAAGTAACTTTAAGAGTGATGATTATACCATGTATTGGAGATGCTCTTAGTCCCTACTTTGGAAATCATTAGCACTTTTCATCCTTTGTTAAGCAATCAGTAGCCATCTTTTATTTTCTGCTTGCTTTATCCTGCTCTTTTCCTCTTCCTCTTGTGTTTTTGGATGAATTTAAAATTTGGAAGTCACACGACCAAATACTTGTTGGCTTAGGAAGTAATCCTTGCATAGTGGTACTCAAGGAAAATTTTAAAATTAATGTTGCTTTATTCCATTTAATCTAAAAATAAATTTCAAGCAAAATATTGAAATCTGAACCACACAATGTGGGTCTGTGGCTGAATGATTAGTGGGCATAGTGTCTATAGTGCTGTCCAACTTCTATCACAGCTTGTTATGAGCAACTCCATAAACTGTGGATATGCCAGTTTGATTAAGATCATGCCAGTATGATGAAATGATCATGCTGTGACAAAAAGTAGAGTTTATATGAAGGTTTTTGTGGCCCAAATAATTTGTCAACTAATAATTTTCCAAACTCGGCAAGTTCTAGCAGGGGCTTCTGATTTTCATATTCTTTTGTACTACATAAGAAACCATATTATAAATTTATAATTATATTCCCATGGACCAACACTCTTAAGTTGGATTTGTGTTTTGGAATCAAAGAAAGCAGTTGGCTTAGCGGCAAGGCAAACTATATTATTATGAAAAGGAAGCAACGGACTTAACTATTCTTACAGACTTCACAGAATATCATATCATGAAGCAATGAATTTGTGCCTTGTTGATATGCTAGAAGGCAAAAAAGACCATCAATATGGACTTTATAAACTTGATACTCACACATGTGCGCATTCTCCTACTCATTTAGAGAGTAAAATTTGGAGTTTGCAAGGTGATTTCAGAAATGGACCTTGAATTAGGACTCAAGATCAGCCATACTACGGAAGATCTTACTTCCTCTTCTGATTTTCGGATTGCGAAGAAAAAATCTGTTCCGGTTTTCATATCCAACGAAACGGAAACCTCGTTCATCCTCACTGCCCACCTTAAAGGTCAATATCATTTTCATTCATCTTTGTGAGTATTTGTTTGTTTTGGTATTTATGATAGTTTTTCAGGTAACTTCAGGTTATAAAAAAGAGCATGTTGATATTGACATAAATGAAGAAGGGACTCAGCTAGGCATTACTGTTGAGAAACCAGTTCATGAGAAGGTGATGTCAGGATGGTCAATGGAAAGCAAAGAAGGGGAGACAAGGGGCTTTAGAAAAGTCTTTCGGATCCCAGATGGAGTGGTTTTGAGTCGAATCAAGGCCAAGTTTAATGATCAAGACTCAACTCTCAAAATCTTCATGCCAAAAGTGGTGAAAGGAGTTGTTGGTGTTGGGGTTAAGGAACTGAAAGAAGAAGGGGTGATCATTGGGAGACCACAGATGACAGAAGCTGCAACTGTTGAGTTTCCTGAAACTGAGAAAATGAGAATGAAAAAGAACTCTCAGGCTAAGGGAAAAGAGGTAGAAAAAGAAACCTACACGAAAGAAATTGTAGTGGATGATCAACAGTTGCAGACCAAGGATCCAAGAGAAACTAAAGGTGGAAGGATGGAATCAGAAGAAAGTAAAGAACAAAAGATTGCAGAGAATAAAGAAGCTGATAGGATTGAGAAAGAGAGAGAGGATGCTGAACGAAGAAGCAAGGAAGAAACACATGGAGGTGTCAAGAATGATAAAAGCACTGAAGCAACTCATAGAGTTGCTAAACCTTCACAAGAAATTGAAGAAACTGAAACTTGCATCGAAGAACCTGCTAACTCAAACGAAATGCCAGAAGCAATGCCAGAGAAGAAGAAATTACTTGACAAGTGTGAATGTTTTGAAATGGGGAAAGGAAACGATGTGGGTGAGAAATCAACTGCAGAGAAGAAGCTTGCTGCATCAGAAAAGTCCAAGTTGCTCTCCACTCCTTTGATCATTGCAGGTTCAGCCCTTCTCGTCTCTATTGTACTGCTAGCAATTTACCGGATTAGGAATAGAAAGAAATAGTTTTCATTTGTGTACTAAAACTATACATATATCACTTTTACTTTCTCTGTTCTGGCAGATATGATTGATGTCTATGTAGTACAACACTACTACACTTGATAAATGCATATGGGACTAAAACCATGGTGGCATGGTGCATATTCAGATTGAAATACGATAAGAAACACCATATGCAATTACGCACTCTACACACCACAAGAAAACACATAAATCTTTTGACACAAATACATATATCAAGCTCTAAGCACAGCCGAAGATAACCCCAGGTTACTGTCCGCACAAACCCTTCTCTTTCAAAGGCAAAAATACATATACAAGTTCTAACACAAGGCCAAACCCAGCTTACCAGGTCCAGGTTACATCCACTGCTCCAGGAGGATACAAATTGGTGCACAATACATGTTTCTTCTGTCTTTTATACACGTCACTAAAAACTGGAATTTACACAGGAAAAGCGACTAATGTTTCCTATTACTACAACAGTAAAATGTTATAGTAATAAACTGGCTAGACGTCATTGAAAGCTAATTATACGACCAACACTCACAGCTAGTCACTCTTACACCATTTGAAACTTTTACATTAGACAGTTGATAATAATAAGGATAGCTTGGCCAACAAGATAACACCCAACGACAAAGAGAAGATATATCTTTGACGCACGATCCTTCCCAGAGTTTTGATGGCTTCTACCTTGCATTGATGGTGACAAAAAGTCATCTGTATTGATGGTCACATGATAAGATGGGTTAAAATAGTACTACTGATCAGAATGAAGAACAGCAACAAAGATGGGGGACGACGATGAGAGTACTTAGAGGCATGCAGCCATATATATATATATATATATATATATATATATATATAATATAGAAGTACATGGTGGATGACCTGAATGAAGGATGGCTTTAATATCTATTGTTGGAGATTGATATAGCAATGCAGCTATAGGTTGCTATATATCTTTCCTTGGTGACATGATCATCATTGTGATTCTTAAAATTAATTTGGTTGTATAATTTTATCTACACGGGGTTCTTTTGGTACCACCGAAAGATTTGCCATTAATGACACATTTATTAACTTAAAATTGAACATATTATGAATCAGTATAAACTACAATAAGAGACGGAATATTTCATTTCCATTCAGCTATTCGGTTACTATAAGGAATCATAATATCTATTGTTGGAGATTGATATAGCAATGCAGCTATAGGTTGCTATATATCTTTCCTTGGTGACATGATCATCATTGTGATTCTTAAAATTAATTTGGTTGTATAATTTTATCTACACGGGGTTCTTTTGGTACCACCGAAAGATTTGCCATTAATGACACATTTATTAACTTAAAATTGAACATATTATGAATCAGTATAAACTACAATAAGAGACGGAATATTTCATTTCCATTCAGCTATTCGGTTACTATAAGGAATCATAATAGGAAACCATATGGATCAGAATTAAAACTATTTTGATTATTAAAATATCCCTACAAGAATCGAAGCTACAACATTAGCAATTTTATTGTTTTTTATTTAAGATTGATGAAGTTCCGGCAATATTAGCAATTTGCATAAAATGATAATCACATATATTTGATGTCATTGTAATTATCTGATTGACAATACAATATATATTTCTAGGGTTGGGTACTTTAGAGATATTAAATTATTCAAGTGTATTTTAGGGATAAAAAGTTGATTCCATAGGCTTTGATTCCTAAACTCATTCCCCTCTTGGGTATCGATCGAATTAGGGGATTGTATGGAATCAATTCTTGATAAGAATGTGAGACCCACACCCATTCTAATTTCTTGATGTGTAAGTAAATGTTGGAGTTCTCCCATCCCAAAATCAATTATGTCATTCTCAATTGGGTAAAAGTTATAAATAGTCATCCTGGTTTGGAGTCATGGTTACGTTCGCCACCATGGTTTAAAAATGATAAATTTTGGTCCTCGTGTTTTATATATCGACTAATCGTAGTCCAATGATAACATTTTGGTTAGTAAGGTTCTCACGGCGACATCATATATGATGAGATAATTATGTCTTATACATTCCTTATCAAACAAAAAATAGAAATGTTAGATAGAATTATAAGGAAAATGAAAAAGCAAATTACTAAGAATAAGGAAGAACTCCCATAACCTAGGCATAATTGTCATGACGTATTAAAAGAATTCTTTCTTCATCTTATCCTTGTTTCTTTGTCTTGTTGATCAAATTAATCTTCCTAATTCTCACTTCCTTTCACTTCCCCGTAATAGTTTGAACCTTTTACAAATCAAAACAGCCGCGATAACCAATATCAACAATTCAACTAGAGCAGCCTTTTTGGTCTCGTTCTCTTGGTATCGTTTGCGCCATTGATTTACTTGTCGGAATGAGATGTGAGAGTTTCACCAGACGCAATAACCAGCCTGAATAAGCCAACAAATCATTACTTGAGTTGAGAGTGGAGACACGAGAGAGAACGAGATACAGAAATGGCAAAAGATACTTGTGTGTAAGAAATCTTTTCAGAGACGAGAGATAAAAGAACATCTCAGCTCTGGAACAGTCCTGTCTCAAGTGGGATTCAACTCTAAAATTTCAATTGAGGAAGTTCTTGGATTTGGTTAGGAAGTTGCAACAACAATGACAGAGATTGGCGTACCATTTTCTGAGGTTGAGTGTCCATGTTCGACAACATTCGGGATGGTTTGAAAGCAATGCACGTAGATTTCCATCCTGCAACTGTGGTTGTAGGGGTTCTTAGCTCATTATATATTTCTTTAAGACATCTCTCGTATATTTTCCATGAGGTCTAAACTTTAGGACAGATGGGAATGAAACTGCTTCTTCACTTAATTTCCATCAAATTCAAACCCTTACTGTGTTGCTTCCAGCATGATTGACTTGAAGACCTATGTTTGCTTCTAGAAGAGGAAATGTTAAAGTCAGAGTATTGCATGGATGATGGATTTGAGATTTCCCTCCGTACTAAGCTGACTTTGTGTAGAAGTTCTTGATTTTTCAGTTTACAGAACATAATGGTATGCTAGTCAAGTGAAAATAATGTCTAGTATGACCGGTTTTGCAGCATTCCTATCAATGGTCTTGACTTCTATCTAGTTTAGGGTTTACCATGTAGGGTAGATTTACATTAGACTGGACCTCTACCACATATTCATAAAAATCAACCTTTCTAGCACAAATATTGTTCAATACAACCACTTTGCACATTAAATCCATCCCGCAATAGACAAAAACAGCTTTTGGGATTTAAAGTCCACATTTAACAACAGCTAACAATGAGTTTTGCAATGGGGGGATGGGGGTCAACTTTCATGGCAGCCTCACATTTCTACGAGGTAGGTATTAGAGAGAAGGCTAAGCTACAGTCTCGTGATGTTATAAGCTACCAACTGTATTATTCACCAAATTAAGGATAAGAAAGCGATGGATGAACATAAAATCCCATTGTATATCTAACAGACATGTTAAACAAAGCTATAGCAAATCTTCATTGACCAATTCCAAAAGGATCAGATCATGCACAAGACTAGTCATTGATATCTATTAGAAGTCATAGTAAGTGGCATACAAGTTATTAGAGGTACCTGATATGTTTCCAGCTACTTTAGAATGACTGCTTCAAAGTATTAAAGCTGCATTATGTTGAGTTGTGGTTTAGGATATCCGTTTACCTCCTACACCTGCCTTGGACCACTATCTGTGCATAATATCTGTAGGAAGAAATCAAATAGAACCATCTACACCAATCAACATCAGTAGGAACAGCCTATTTGACAAAGGAAAACGAGATAAATGAAAGATAGAGGGAATAGGCTATAGAAGAACAACAAAGCAAAGAGAAAAAGGAAAACAGAAGACTGTTAAGACTGAGAGAAACATTATAAACTAATGATTCTGGTATCTTTTGAAGGCTGAGAAAAGTTTGAACCTTATAAATGTTTAGCCTTCTGGGGCAAATCATAGTTATTTTCTGCAATAAAACATGGGGCTGGCAAAAACAATACAAAAACATGAAACTTAAGTAGCTATACTGGACACTGGAGATGACCAAGGGTTGGAAACTCAGAATACATAAAGCCTAACATCACCAAGCAATAAATCTTGATAGGCCAAAGCTTGATTATAAGTTTCAAACTAGATATTATAATATTGCAGGCAGAAAATTTCAAGAACAATTACCATGAGATTTGATTTGTTTGTGATTCTAATCTGACAACAAGCACTCCATTTACGGTAAGTTGAAGATAGCAATTGTAATAAACAAGGCAAGTAGAAAGTGCCAAGAGCAAAAACCAATTTAGCATAACTTTGTTTTGTCTTTTCACTTTGCATGATTGATGACTTAAAAGATAAGCAATTGAAACACAACAATGAGAAAGAAAAGGGCTCTTTCCTTGGAGAGGGCAGATAGAATGGCTTTTTTCCCCCAAATTATGGATCTTAGTTTCTAACTTTAGATGATTTGGCTATTCCTCATCATATCTTTATCTGGGGATTCTGGATGAAAAGACAGCTGAGTCATTATCATACACTGTACTCAAGGATGAACAACAAGAACTCAAGAAATGAATCACAGCTTTTTCATCTGGATGACTTCATTTGGCATATTGGTTCTGGGGTCATACACAATTAGAAACCCTTTGTCCTAACTCCTATATAGTAAATGGTAGCATGATCAGGGATCACAGAGAAAACGCTATGAAATGATGAAACACAAAATCAAAAACAGCAGCCAGAAGCTTGCTGAGAATTTCCATTATGCAAAATAAATACCCAACAAAAAGGCGAAACCAACAAAAAAAAACAAGAGCAAGATAGACCAGGAAGGTCCATGCTTTGCACATCCTAATTTCTTCTTCTTTACACATATATGGTGATTAACTGATTAAATACAAGAGAAGGGTCATATCTCCTCCCTTACCCCAATTTTGCAATTCTGCAGACGCCCTTTCAAAATTGATCATCTTCATCAACAACAAGAGCCGGTTCGACTTGATCATTCACAATTCATTAATAAATTTGCTTCATTCATTCATTGGTCTTTCCCAAAGAGTCCATCCCTTCTGTTCTGCTCCGCACAATCCCATGGAAGACCTCCCTGACCTGTCTTTCCAGAGGGTCCAAACCCTCCTTCATGCCCTCGCAGAGCTCCGAAAGCTCCTGAACTCTCTGCCGGACCTCCCCTTCTTTATCCTCACTCAACGGAAACTGAACGGAATCAGCCAATTCGCTGATGAGCCGGGAGCATTTCTCGATCTGATGAATCTCCTTCAAAAGCGCACATGCGTTCCTCCGGTCCCGGCGCTTCGACTCCTCCATAATCCTCTCGTGCAGCGAAAGCAGCGGCGCCGCCCACCCGAAGGTCCTTGGAATGGTGAAGTGGACCTGCAGGCCGCGGTCCTGGCACGGAATCGCCGCCACCAGGGCCCACATTACAAACAGCAGAACCGAATTGACCGTAAACACCGCCGTGGCCAGCCCGTTGGTGGCGGCGATTTCGTTGGGCCTCGGCGCGCAGAGGTTGTTCCCAATCGCCTGGAGCTGCCTGGCCGCCGACCACGACCGCGAGACGCTCCACGACAGAGATCGGAAGTGTCCGACAGATCGGTAGTCCTTGGCCGGGGTATTGCTCCGGCCGAAGGAGCGGTTGCGGTGGGCGAGGGTGGTGTTGTCCTTGTCGTCAAGCATCGCAATAGCCAAGTCAATGAGAGCTTTCTTGGCTCGCCGGAACTGGCCTTCGCCGAGAGTCCGGTCACGATCCAAAGCACATAGAACAATCTCTAAGAGCTTGTGCCATTGGCGCATCTGCTCAATCCCGTCGCGGATGGCATTACAGACGTCGAGGCCCTTGACGCTGCGCTCGAAGTAGTCGGAGAGGAGGCGGTCGACGGTGGGCTTGGAGAGGTGAGACTTGGGGGTGGAGAGGATGAGGAGCTTGAACTGGTGGTGGATGCGGAGGAAGGAGTCGAGGAGGTCGCGGAGCCATGAAAGAGAGAGGAGGTCGTGCGAGGAGGAGGAGGAGAGCTGTTGGAAGCAATCGGACACGTGGCTCTGGAAGGTGTCGAGGTCGAGGGATTGGCCGCCGTCCATCACGACTGGGGTGACGTGGCTGTGGCGCTTGAGGCTGAACACGGAGCGGCCGAATTGAGCTGCTGCGGAGCCTTGGAATTCCGCTGCTGGCATTATTCTCTCTCTCACATGAAAATTGAAAATGGAGAGAGAAATTGTTGGAGTTTAGAGAGAGAGAGAGAGAGAGAGAGAGAGAGAGTGGTGGGAGAGAGAGGGGTGTCTGGGTTATATGGAGGGTTTGGGGGAAAGAGAAAGAGATGAAAAAGGAACTAGTTACCGGAAATAGGAAAGTGTTTTAACCGCGGTGGATTTGAATTTTACTTCGCGCCCCGAACACGGACCAAACACGGCTGGGAATGGGAAGGAGGCCTCCCGCTTCAGTTAAAAGGGGAAGCGCGGAGGGGCCACGTAGAGGGACGGAGTCTTCGTTGCTGGGGGAGTACACGTGGACGGTACAGGCTGGGTCTCCGTTGGCGCGTGGAAGAGAATTGTGGAGCCAGTCACTTCTAGAAAGGCAAGTGAGGGAGTGATGACGTGTGTGGGTTTGTTCGCGGGGTTCGGAGGAATGTACGGAAATGCCCCTCGGAGAAGAGGGGAAGAAGAGATAGAAACTGTCAATTCTCAACTGTAATTGAAGTAATTAAACTAGGGTATACTAGTGACATAAAAAAAACTTCTTCTTTTTGTTTGGATAACTGCATATTAAAGAGAAAGAATGGTAAGTAGAAGTTACTATGGTGTTTGCACTCGCTACTCTTGGTACATTCTTCATAAAATTTGATGAAACATATCGAGGACTGTGAAGTTGAAACTAAACTATTCCTTTCACGATTAGATTTGAAAATATATATATATATATAATATATATTTGCTAGTAATATTTACCCTTAAACTTTTTATTTTATCAAATAAACAAATCAAATGTAACGACTAAATTTCTGTAAGTTTAACTCTCGACCTCCTATTTTACAAACGGAAAACTAATTACACCGGATCAATGGTACTGGATGTTTCTCAAATTATTTTTCCTATAATTTTTATAAAAGTACTTTGCTTGCAATTGTATATAAAAAACTGATCACGTGTGTGCTGCTCCCCATAGCCCAAGGAGAGAGAGTAGGAGCTGTGGATGAGTCTGACCAGGTCTTCTGGTTGAATGATCAGATGGTCAGAAGAAGAAGAAGAAGACAATGTAATAATTTTCCAAATTTAAAGGAAAGCAAAGGGGGGACACCGCAAACTCCTATTTATTTTTCCACCATTATTCAATCGTCCAGAGCCATGGAATCTCTAAGCAAACATATTTCTTATCAGTCACAAATATCCCCATGTTTTTTTTTGCTTTATTATTACCTCTTGGATATTGTGAATTTTTATTTTTTTTATTTTTCTTTGGGAAACTGATTATTTTTGGCTGAAGCTAGGCTGGCTCTTAGCAAAGCTTTGGATATTTCAAAGTGTTTGTTTTCTCCCTCCATTTTCTGTTGGATAATAACAGTTGAAGTCATACCCTGCAAACAAAATGACTTGCACATCATGATATATTAATTTACAAAACAATAGGACATCCACGTCAATTTTTTTCCCAATAATGTATTGTAGAAATGTCATTTAATTTGATTAGAAACGACGAATAGAAACGACGGCTAGGTATTTTGATTTGAGGCAGTAACAGTTTTGTAGATATTTCAGAAAAGAATGGGTTTTTAGGTATTTTACGTAAAAAATTACTGACAAGACGTAGTACTATACATTATGGGTCTGGGCTTATGTCCTTATTTGTTTAAATCTGTTGAAATGTGGGTTTTCTGTTTTATGCAAATATGCAACTGTTAAGGGTAGTGAGATGTCATTTTCTAAACAGAAAATTAATACACATGTAATAACTTATCTGAAAACAAAGATCCCACTAATTAATCTTGGATGATAATAACACAATCAGGGACAGGATTCTACACACCAAGGTGCACTTACACCATTAATGTCTAAGTGTTCAAATCATCGTATAAGAAGATCAAATGAATACTAGAGACCATAAATTCATTCTTTTCAATTTCATTTTTCATCCGATCAAATTAAACGCTCATAATAAGAGTATATCTTCTTCGACTTAATGTTCTCACCTCCTTAGTAGAAAATACTAGAAACTATTTTTTTAGGTTTCAATTTTGTTAACGGTATTAGTATATATGCATGTAGTGCGACGTAGATGACCGAATCAAAATACTGCATATTAGTTGCTCGGTTCACTTGCATCTTAGTGCATAGAAAAATTTTCGATCTCATGATTAAAAAGACCCTGGCAATTTACTCAAACCCTAGCCGCTCAAGCTAAACTCCAATTCCCAAATTGCTCGTCCGGTGGCAAGCTCGAGTCAGCACCGACCTCTAGCTACACAGATTCTGAGACGGTTGTCGGACGGGTGTTATTCATCTCTAACCGCGTGAGAAACTGTCTGGTATGTTATGATTGCACTTTGGCGGTGATCTTAGGTTGGCGTTGGTCTCTTGCCATGCCATGCGGATTCCGATGTGGCTGTTGGATGGGTGATCTCTATGTCCAATAGCTTATCGAAGTTGCAGGTTTGGGATCTTGCAAAGGTGGTTCGATGCTTCTCACTGGCGGTGAGGAGGATGATGGTTGTTTAGTCTCTTGAGGTCAATGAGGATCACACTAAGGTGTTGTGGGTGTCGGCGTTGTCATTTCACAGAGCTGGGTGCGTGGTGGCTGGTCGGAGTGAGTTAGGCTAGATCTGCTTGCTTTAGTTTTGGATTGCAATTGTTTTAGGTTGTTCTTAGGATTGATATCAGTTAGTTTTTTATGTTTTCTATATTTTTTTTAACATAAGAGCTAGAAAGGTCTTCCTCACGCCGTTACCATTAATGAAACCTCAAAATACAAAAAAAAGAGGGGGGAACGTTGAACCTAAACCCCATTGTGCAAGAAACCTAAAAACAATATCAGGTGACCTTACACAACCTATGCATTCAAGCAAGAACTATTTAGCAAAGAGTGTTTCATTGACAACTTCATTTGTTTTGACTAAAACATAGCTACATAACGGAAAGTTACTGTTCATGTGGAGACATAAAAAATTATGAATCTTTGCTTTCCCATTATGTTGAGATTTCATTTTGTCGTAATAAGGAGGTTGCGACCATTTGACTAAGTAAGGAATTCGTTACCCCAGAAAAGCAATCATGACACTACACGTGCACTTGCCAGGACATAGCCCACGTCGCCCTACAATAGATGGGCTTATTAACAGCATAAAGCCACAAAATAACCAACTATAATTTAATGAACTAAAACCACAATTAAAAAAAACATAATTAAAATAACCCAAGTTGGCCCAGAAATAAGGCCCGGGCCTAAGTAACAGACCTTGGGGAGAGAAGATCACGTGCAATTGGCCACAGTCGTCCCAACCCTATTGCTGTTACCGACGACCTTCCCCTTGAGCCACCACACCCCCATAGCCGGACCACCGTCATCCAAAGCCTTTCAATCACATCGCTCCTCAAGGAGGCCACAACATAAACTAGGCTCGTGTCTAGATCAGATGCAAAGGATCCAATCCGGATCAAAACCTGGTTTGATCCGCGCCAAGCTATCCTGATCTCATGCCAATCTGTCTTCCTCCAGATATGTACGTGGTAGCGTACCACCTTGCCGATCAGCCCTGCACATAGTGAGCGAACACCCAGTCACCGCTCCGCCATCCTCCAAATCGCGAAGGTGACTCCGCCACACTTGATAGCTGACACGATCTCTCCCCCTCCTCGCCTTGCACATCGATGCCGCATTAACTAACTAGGAGAACCCGGTGTCATTCCAACCCCACACGGGAGTAATCATGCCCACCCGACGAAGGCTAAGGAGCTCGCTGCCGGGCAGGGGTGAAGATCTCTCTTCGACCTTAGGCGCGTGCTAAGCGCGCGTTCTAGGTCGTGAGTTTTTGTTTTAATTAATTTTCATTTCCTAGTTTTAGGAGCTATGAGTGAAAATAAGTTTAATGAGTGAGTCTATCATATGTACTAGCGTGGGTGTCCTTCACAAATTCTTGTTTATCTGAAAATAGTAGCGGAAGAGTATATAATGGTTGCACTAACCCAAGTTCTAATATATAAAATCCATTGATTTGCCTTCAAAAAGAGTTGAAACTAGAATTACTTTTAAGAATTGAAATTTGTTCAATCCATGTGGCTTGAAGTTGACATATGTTTAGTCCTTATAGTTTCAATTTAATCTGAATGATCCTTAAAGTCACGATTTTCTTTTCAAATGGTTTTTCCGTCAATTTTCATCGTTAAAAAACTGACATGGCCGTTAAAAACATTAAATTTTTTAACAGCCACATCAACAATCTAATTGAGAAAATTGCCATAATGACATTGAGAAGGAAAATCATGACTTTAAGGACCATATAGATTAAAATGAAATTATAAGGACTTAACATATGTCGACTTCAAACCATAAGGACTATACAGTATTTAACTTTGCTTTTAAATAGTTTAAAAGAAGTTATTGTATCTCATGTGGAATATTTATATAGCATGCGCAGGAAATAAAGAATAATAATTGATTGAAGAGATTTTAATTTAATTTTTTTTTTGTAAAATGATATTACGTCAAGACGGCAAATGATGTCATAATTTTTTACGTGTTACAGTAAGAGATATCATCTAAGGACCTTCAACTGTTGTTTGATACAACTACTAAAGTTTGCTTATATAACATCTTGTAAGAGTAGAAGACTCGGATATTAGTAATATTAATAATAAAAGAACACTGTAATAAATTACATTAAACGATTAAAACGATGATGTAATCTAATAACTCACATTTCATTCTAAAATCGAACATGTGACAACATAACAAATACTAGAAAAATCAGACGTAACTTTCAAAGCATAAGTGCAAACCACAAAGTTGCATATATAGTAGTAAACCACAATTTACCCCCAAATTTAAAATGGTTCTCACAAATTGTTCTTTGATGACACAATTATCCCTTAATTTATGAGAATGAACAGGGAAATCAATTCCATGACATGCTAGTTTGGACCTAATGATATCCTTCATCTGACGCAGCCACAAGTTGTGGACCATTTTATTAAATTGCTCATCCCCCATGCCAACTTGTTGCCCTTGAAATCCCAATTTGCAGACTGAATTATATGGTAGAGGCCACAATCATAGATTGGTTTTTTTTTTTAATTGGACACAATCATAGATTGGTAGCATTATTATCATACTAATACGTGGGGACTGATGTGAAATCTTCATACTTGACTCCTCTCAGTCTCTCACACGTCTGCCTTTCACAATAAAACTGGGATGTGTCACTATCCTTAATTAGAACCAATGAACCATTCTTTTGTACAGACTAAGAAAAAGGGTATGAATCAAATCATCAATGTGTAGAACCTGTACACATCAAAGATGAGAGATCTCTCTCAACCGTAGACGACAAGCTCTTTTTTGGTTTCGTCCAAAATATTTATCATGGTTGAAAGTTCTCTAGGCTTATTTGACAAGTGTTTTTTTATTTTATTTTTAGATTTGGAACCCATGATTATGTACTTTGGTAATTAGATTCGGTAACGTTTCATGTTTATATTTTTTTTTTTGTTGAAATTAAAATGAGATAAAAATGTGTTTGGTGAGACACTTCTTAAATCATGCAAAATAAAAAATGAAATTATTTTCAAAGTTTACGGAGAAAAACTAAAAACATCAGTTTGACGTGGGAACAAAAAAGAAATAGTAAGCAGAAAACCCTAGGAGCTTCCGCTCATCCTTAGCGCACCTCTGCGACTCCTACTGTCTCCCTTCAAACCTCAACCTCTCTCACCAATTCCGAACTTCCTCTACCAATCTCCTTCACCAATCCATAACTCATGGCCTTTGATGTCGTAACTGCCAGTTTTGCAGCCTCTTTGGCTCTCGCTGACAGAGGAAAAGCTTCAGATCTTAGAAAGATCGGTGGGGGACCTGTCCATCGATCACCATATGCCTTCCTACTGGGTAAACCTCTCACTCGTCGCCTTGTGGATATGGCTGCTTTCAAGTCTCACTTCCTCCGAACTTGGTTGGTGGATCGTCAGTTCAGGGTTCAGGAGAGGGATGAAAACCTTTTCCTCTTCTCCTTCGACTCTGTCTACGATTGACATAAGGAGCTTCAAGGGGGAATGGTGTTATGATCAAGCACCTGTGGCTTTAGAGGAGTATGATGACATACGTCCGTTCGATCAGATTTCCATGAAATAAGTCTTTATGTGGGCTAGGGTTTTTGCAATCCCTCTTTTGGTGATAACCGAACTGGACGACCGGGATCATACTTCTAGGGATGCGGGGCATGCCACTGTGCGGACGCGGAATGTAGTAGAGTTGTCAATGTTTCACAAGGTCCTTCTCTCATGCTGGGTCTGCCTGCATGAAGTCAACACTTCGCGTAGCACATTTTCTCGCGAGGTCAGCTCACATGCAACTCATGTCACTGTTTTGATACGTGCGAACTCCCCCTCTTGCCTGGTAATTTTAGTCCGCCGATATGTGAAGGCCTTTTCTTGTTTCTTGGCGAAGTGTCCCATGCGAAGTCATCTCACTTCGCTTCCATACTAGGACTCTATCTCCTACGCGAAGCCACCCTTGCCAATCTCTCGGTCGAATGCTAACCTCTCGGTTATGATGTCTCTTGGGCATGATGTCTCTCGGGATGCCTCTTGGTCAAAACCAGATGACAAAAAGAACCCGGGCAGGTCATCTCGCTTGGCTTCCATGCGAGGTCATCTCACTTGGCTTCCATGAGAGGTCATCTCGCTTGGCTTCCCTGCGAAGTCATCTCGCTTCGCTTCCCTGTGAGATCATCTCGTTTTACGTCCATGCGAAGTCATCTCGCTTTGCTTTCCAGCGAGGTCAACTCGCTTTGCTTCCATGCGAGGTCATCTCGCTTCGCTTCCATGCGAGGTCATCTCGCTTCGCTTCCCTGCGAATTCATCTCGCTTTGCTTCCCAGCGAGGTCAACTCGCTTCGCTTCCCTGGGAAGTCACCTCGCTTTGCTTCCCTGCGAGATCAACTTGCTTCGCTTCCATGCTAGGCCTCTACCCATTGCTCATGGACTTGAATGAACTGCCTCTCAGGTGATAGAGCAACATGTCTTTTAGCAATGATTCCCACAGACAGCACCAAATATTTCTGCATAAACCCGGACGGCTATGTAGAATCACGGTGGAACATACAATCATGGGACACAAGGGCATATAGTGGTTCACCATGCCTCGAAGGACATGGCTACATCCACTTAAGAATCAACTATCATGGACAATAGGCCTTTTGTGTTACAAGAGCATCCATCCCCCCCTCCGGGAGGAGTAAGGGAGGGAGAGGGAGCATCATATATATCCTCTATATCTAGGGGAAGCCTTCCTTTTATAGCTAAGGAAGGTTCCCTCTTATTACATGGTTTCGATGTGGGATTAACTATACATGTTTCTTATCATGGTGCCTTCTTGTGGAGCTTGGAGAAGCATATTCTCGATGTGGTACCGATGATCTTTCACCATGGCAAGGTAGCATGGATGTCAGTCTACAAGTTTCCTGATTGGTCTATGGGCGGGGAAGGTAGTTTACTGACTACCGACTACAAGTTCTAAATCCTCTAGTTCCTTAGTATCGCTTGTTATACACCAATTGCGGTCTCTACTCTCTAGGCAATAGATTTACTTTTCAAAGGGGTTAGGGTATTTGGTTCCTAGCTTCTATTGCTCAGGCTCTTTCGAGTTTATAAGTTTGCAATGCGGGTACCTGTCAATTAGTAATGAAGTTTATATTAAAGAAAAATATCAGTTTGACGTTTTCGGTTTTTCATTCTCCTAGTTTATAAAATATGAAAAATATTTTTTAGAATAAATTATCGAGTGCGGCTATTGTGATCTCCATATTTGCTCATTTGACCTTACTCTATTGTGCGTTATTGAAATGACAAATATATCCTCTTACATAATGACCATTAAAGACAATAATTATACAAAAACAAGCAATATATTTTTTCTCTCTAGATTTTTCAATTCAATAATAGATTATATTCTTTATTATTTTTATTTTCTAATTTTACTAGATATCATTAAAGAATTTACATATTTAATAAGAGCTAAACTAATATCATACATGTTGAAAGCATATATAGGTGAAGGAGATGGGTGGGACCCACAGAGAATGCACTAATTCTGTTGCCGACGCGTGTCCATGCGCACTATAGTGATTTTATGGACATGTGCCTCTGAATGGGGCTATATATATATACAGTTTTTCTCAGCTACAAACGTCCGCACCAATGGTTTTTGTGCGGATTTTCATTTTTGCGCCACTTTTTGATCGAATTTCCTCATCTCCACCGTCTAGTATCAAGATAATATTGTGTAGATCATCTCTTCAAAATTTCAGTCAATTTAGTAATCGTTAAGGCCCTCAAAATTGCGTCTTTTTGTTATAAATATTGACAGAATTCAGTCCGTCCAATTTATTTTCGAGTTTGAGGGCCTTAACGATTACCAACTTGGCTGAAAATTTGCAAAGATGATCTACACAATATTATCTAGATACTAGATGCTGGAGATAAGGAAATTGAATCGAAAAGTGGCGCAAAAATGAAAATCCGCGCCAAAACCATTGGTGCGGGCGTATATATATATATATATATATATATATATATATATATATATATACCGAGTGTGTATATCTATTGTTTCTACCTCTCCTGGGGTCACAGGACGGGAGGTTGAGTTCTTGATTCCGGGTCCTGCAACTGCACAAGTAACAATGGTGTCAGGAGTCGGGACTGGGGTGGCCTAGTCTTCGACTCTCTGATGCCTAAGTCAGCGTTTGATCGCTACTTGTATGGTACGCGAGTATGGAAGGGGATTCTTCACTTACCTCTCTTGGGGGGTTTATGCCTGTTTTATAGGCTTGTGTTGGGCATTGTGGCCCCAGTCTCCGGTGTGGGACTGTTTGTGGTCCTCTGCAGCATCTCCTTTTTTAGGGGTGTTTAGCTGCCGAAGAGCGGGTCTAGCATGTATATTGCCGCCTGACCTTCACTCTTTGAATGCCCACAAAGGGTTTGCCGGTGTTGTCTTGCCTGGAATAGTCTCCGGCAACCGGGTGGTTATGTCATATTCCCGACGTGGCCAAGTGTTTTGGCTATGTACTAACAAGTACCCAGTCCGAGAGGGCTCTTAGGTGGGGAGCTATTCCTTAGTTGTGCCGAGAATGTGTCTTACCTGGGTGCTGGAGGCATGGTGTCGAGTTCCGAAGTCCCCACGCGAGGGTCGCGAGGTGGCTGGGGAACGTTCTGAGAATCTGATACGAACCGTCTCGCTATGTCGCACGTGTGTCATAAATGGCCAGTTTATGAGGGGCACGTGGTCATTCATGCCGAGTGGTAAGGTCGTAATGGTTCACGTTGGGTGTGACGGTTCGCGCTGGTGGTGTAACGGTTCGTGCGGTTTGGTTTTTTTTTTAAACACTCGCGTAGTGAACGCGCGTGCGCGGGGTCATGGGGAGTGTCATAAATGCTCGTACGATCGTGGTCGACGTGGCTGTTCCCCAACCGTATAGATTAGTAGGGTCGGGGTGGGACGTTTATAAATAGACCTGGAAAAGGCTAAAGGAGGGAGTTTGTGTTTCGAAATCGAGGATTTTAGGGCTAAAAGAGCAATTCACAAATTTCTACAGAGGGTTTTGGTTGGGCTGTGAAATCAAATCTGGGGAACGTCCAATTTCACCCTCGATCGATTAGGTGCGAGCGCTCGGCTGTTTGCAACCAGCTTCACTGTCACTACGCGAATCCCCTGTTTCAAGGTATGAACTTGTCAATTTTTTGTTTTGTTGCTAGGTTTGTCTTTTGTTATCTGAAGTCGATAGGGATTGTTCGTATTTTTGCGATATTGGTAGGAGTTCTAAAGTAAGGGATTGATTGGTTTGATGTTGGGTTGGTTAGGATTAAGGTAGTGAGTGTCTAACTCGTGAGGATGTAGGGTATGGCAGATCTGGTGTGGGTGTCCAACGAGGAGATTGTGGTTGTCTCTAGCTCGCCTGATTCTGATTTGGACACCTTGCACCGGTGGGGGGAGAAGTTGGATAATCTTATGACAGAAGTTGCACTTGGCTTGGGGGAAGGCATTCCTGTTACGGATGCAGGGTCTCACGTGTCCTCGTCTGACCCTCTCTTGCAGGAGGTAGAAGAGTTTAGCATGGCGAGATCTCGGGAGGAGGACGATTTTTTCTGGGAACCTCCTGGTGATGACTTCGTCAAAGCTTAAAGCACTTAGGCAAAATTGGAGTATTCCCGACGAGGTCTTGTTGTGGCCGCTTGGCAAGGGTGTGAAATTTTGGGACCTGTCGGGCAATTTCACTCTGGTATACGAGTACCAGCTTAGCTGCGGGCTAATGTTTCCGCTGCCCCCATTTGTGCAGTACACACTGGCATTTTTGCATGTTGCCCTGGGGTAAGTCACCCTAAATATGCTGAGGCAGATATTGAGTACGGGGGTTCTGTTTCGTTTATTGGGGCAGGAGTTCCTCAATTGTGAGGAGTTTAACGCTTGTTGGCACATGGGTTGGTGTGCGAAGAAAGGCAGCCGGGGTTGTGTGACGATGAAGTCCCAGGGGAAGTTTAAAATCTTGGTCGAAGATTTGCCCACCTTTACAAATGAGAGTTGGTGGCAGAAATGCTTTCTAGTGGGGGGGGGGTAGTGGCAGGAGTGGCATGGACATCCCTTCTGGGTGCCCGGGGCTTTCCAGAAAATAGGTACCGTGTTTTTGTGTCTTTGTGGTTCTTTACTTTGTTCTGTTCTGCCCTTGCTGACTACTGGCTTTGTGTAGTGCCCTAAGAATATAACCTAACCGAGCTGATGGAGCGTTGGATACGCCGGGTGACATGGGCGTTCGAGTGTAGGAGCTCATATCGGATATGTCGTCTTGGCATATACAACCATTTCAGTTATTCCCGGGTTCCAGGTCTGTATTTTGATTGTTTGAGTGTTCCCATTTTGTGTTTTCTGGCCTTCTCCTGACTTTCCCTTATGTTTGGCGTAGTAACTATGCCACGGGACGGCGGATCGCGGAAGAAGGAAGGTTCGTTCTATAAGGTGTCGGACGAGGACGTGTTGGAGGGGTTGCCTACCGAGGCTGACCACGCCAAGCGGCATGACTTCGACCTGGACACCGGTGAGGGGAAGGAGGTGGAGCTTGGCGATTGTGAGGATGACTTTTTGAGGTTGAAGCTGGTGGATGAGGACTAGGCCTATGTGCCTCCCCTGGTAGCAGAAGTGATATGCTTGGGTGGTCAGGAAGTGGATGTCAAGGAGAGGATGGAGATCACGAGGGCGGACATAATCAGTCTCAAGTGGAGGAAAAACCTGTGTCTGAGCCAGCGGGAGTGGTGGATACGGTTTTGGGGGATGTGGACGAGTCGCGAACAGGTGGCGAAGACTTGGTTGAGGGGGCGGATCTTGTTGGAGAGGTTGGCGCGGCAAGGACTCGAAAGAGGAAGGAGAGGGTCGCGGTGGCACGTGAGGGCCAATCCAAGAGGTCGCGCAAGGAAGGGCATTCCGGGGGTTCAGGGAGCCTAACCGGGATCACTCAAGCCTTAGAGGGGACAGAGGAGGTGCAACCATACTTAGCCCAGATGGCGTACGACATGAGTCATCGCTCCCGCGACATGCATGCTCTGGAGGAGGTTGATCCGTTGGTTGGGCGTTGCACTTGCCAAGGAGAAATTGACTCGGGTAAGCATCTGTAACGTTTTGCTTTGTCGTTGTCCGGGCTTGGGCTTATACTTGGGGTCTGTACATGCAAGCTACTTTGCTGATGTATGCTGCGAGTGAGAGGGCGGTCACCCACTTGCAGGGGGATGCCGAGGCGAAGTGCCAGCAATTGAAGGAGGCGGAAGAGAACAGCTACTCCCTCGCGCAATGTCTAGAGCAGTTGGAGCAGGACGCTGCTGTCTTCCGGGATCAGGCTGCCGCCGCAGAGAAAGTGGTTGCGGAGCTGAAGGAGGCGATGCGGAAGAAGGATGAGCAGGTGGAGGCTAGACAGTTGGCGATTGCTAAGGCAGCGTCCTTGGAGACTGAGGTGGCGAGGCTGACTCAGTCGCTGGCAGAGCTAGAGGTGTCCTGGAAGGCCAACTGTGGGCGAGCTGCCGGGGCAGGGGAGAGGTTGTTTCGTGAGAGCGAGGCATATAAGCAACAGTTGAGGGCACTTACAACAAATGCCAGGATGATCTGAGCAGAACCGGCTGTCAGGCGGGCTGGATTAACGAGCCAGCAATGCGCAAGTGGTATGCCGAGAGAGATGCTGCAAAGAAAACTTGGGAACAGATGACACCGGAACAAAGGAATCAAGCCGAGATCTCGCCGTCTTTGGCGAAGCAGCATGAGGCTTGGCGTGCGACATCCCCCGTTATGCAGAAGGAAGTTCCTGCTATGGGCGTGCTGCGGCCTCTGGCAATTTTGTCTACATCACCACTGAGGGTTGTGCGTCCCAAGGGGTCCCGTATCTACCCAAGTAGTGGTGTCGCAGGTGGCGTCTTCTGTTGTTTCGCCCCTGATCCGCGAGCTTCTGGGCCTGTGGCGTCTCTCCCCCCCCCCCCCCCGAAGTGCAGAAGTCTCCGTCTAAGAAGTCTCTTGGTCCAGAAGTGTCACAAGTGAGCTCGCTTGTGCGCCCTTATGTTGCTGTGAGGCCCCCATTTGTGTCACGGGATCGCTCTAAGCACCCGCTTGGGCAGAGGGTTTCGGTGAATATTAGCCAGACTTTGGGTCGTGGTAGCGGGTCAAAAAGTGGGTGGAGTTCTAACAAGTCTGGCGGTTCATCTTCTGGGGAAAAATGACATGTAATTTTTTTTGTTTGTTTATATCTAGGGAAAGAAAAATTTTGTTTTGAACAATGTAGGTGGCGTGGTTAGCCATTTGGACATGTTTAGAATTTATGAATTGCCCGGGAGTCCATCCTGATGTTTGGCGTTATGCCTTTTTTTTTTGTCTTGTGACCCATGTTTTTGGTCCCATGTTGTTGGGATTTCATTTAGAATTGGCCGCTAATGGGCAAGGTGTACATATTGTTAGAGCCATTACTGGGCTAAAGTACACAAAAATGAAGTACTGGCTGTGATGCCGGGTCTGAGATTGATTAAATGGGGTAGAGATGGAGGTGGCGAGCGTTCCAGGGGCGGGGTAGCACACGGCCATCAGTGTTCAGGGGCGTGCCCCTCCTTCTAGCGCCAATTGTTTCTACCTCCCAGGGTCATGGGACGGGAGGTCAAATTCTTGATTCCATGTCTTGCAACTGAACAAGTAACAATGGTGTCAGGAGTCGGGACTGGGGTGGCCCAGTCTTCGAATCTCTGATGCCTAATTCAGCGTTCGATCGCTACTTGTATAGTACGAGAGTATGGAAGGGGATTCTTCACTTACCTCTCTTGGGGGGTTTATGCCTGGTTTATAGGCTTGTGTTGGGCATTGTGGCCTCAGTCTTCGATGTGGGACTGTTTGTGGTCCTCTGCAGCATCTCCCTTTTTAGGAGTGTTTAGCTGCCGGAGAGCAGGTCTGGCATGTATATTGCCGCCTGACCTTCACTCTTTGAATGCCCACAAAGGGTTTGCCGGTGTTGTCTTGCCCGGAATAGTCTCCGGCAACCTGGTGGTTATGCCATATTCTCGGCGTGGCCAAGTGTTTTGGCTATGTACTAACATCTATTAATCAATAGAGGCTCTACCCCAATGGGTTTTTGTAAATGGGATCTCGAAGGAATGACTTCGCAAAGCAGATGTTGTTCGCTTTGGTTTTTTGGGTGGGTCAATGTACTATGTCATAGTTTTAGAGGCTCACTCTTGAATAAGTGAGTGATCATTGTACTACTGAGTGGTGTTAGCATACCACGTCCTAAGTTTGAATATTTCTTCCTCTAAACTTGATAATTGAAAAAGTAAAGGAATGCATGTATCCGTGTCATTGTGGCTTGTACACTAAATGAATTGACTTTATTATTCGAAATAAATAAATAAATAAATAAAAGTCTCGTAGAACCAAAGGGAGAATATATATAGATTCTTTAGAACAATTAGAGAGTAAGGTGCTCTCCCTCTCTACCAAACCCTAGCATCATGACTTGGGTCTCTATCAATGGTGCAAATCACCATCACCATGCAGATCATCATCCTCTACCTCTTGTTGTCACCGTGCGGCAATCTATCATTGGTCATCACCAAGAAGATAAACCTCTAGTGTCTCTCACCTCTGCTCATGCTTTCGGTGAACTTCCAAACGAAGGCATCCTCCTTCTCTTACGGAGGCATCTATGGTGTCTTCTTATCTGGGTCAACGGCAACGGCGACAACAAGGGAAGCAGGGACAATGGCGACGGCAGCAACGTCGTTGAGTGCGTCAACAACGACCTAGGGTTTACTCATTGGTTTAGTTGGGCTTGGGCCAATTATGTTAATTAGGGTTTCCTTTTGGGCCTTAGCAGATTTGGGTGGGTTCTACTGAGATTTTTCAATTTGTTGCTTTTGTTGTTTAGTCTTAACCTATTTCTATGCATATGATCTATAAACAATAGGCTTATAGAATTAGTGAATGAATTCGATTAAAAAGTAGTTTATCTTATGTACTAGTATGAATCTCGAGTCACAACTACTTGACTATCTAAAGATGATAATGATAGAGTATATGTAATGGTTGTTTTTTTTTATCGGATAAACAACTCATATGTTATAATAAGTCTATCGTGAGTCGAACTCACAACCTCTCACTTACAAAGATGAGACTATGTCATTAGACCAATTGGTACTGGGTTATGTAATGGCTACTTTTAGCTTTCGTTTTTTTTTTACTTTAAAATATGAAGTCGTAATTGTTTTTTTTTTTATAAAAAAAGAGAGATAATATATATATATATATATATATATATATATATATATATATATATATATATTTGAGTTAATCAATATATCCAAATAGATCATCAATTACACTTGTATTCTAATTTAATTAATGGAGCTATTTACGCACATGTAAAAAGCAAGGAAAAGAATATAATGAAAAAAAAAAGGGAAAATGCCCATTTAGTACTAATTCAAACCTCTTATTTCTCATTCCAATGATAATCTTTTGCATTAGCCCATTCCAATATAAGGTAACCATTTTTATGCCAAAATGCACAAATCTTTACTAAAGTCTTAACAAACCATATTATTTCAAGACTATTTTGCCCCCACCTCTTCAACATGAAAAGACTTGGCCGGAACCTCGGACTCCGGTCACCGGCCGCCGGATTCCGGTCACCGGATTTTCCCCGACCGCCGGATTTCGGTCACCAGATTTTCCCCTGTAACCAGTTACTGATCCCCAATAATCAGTTACTGACCAATTAATGACCCATAATAACCAGTTATTAACCCTCATTAACCAGTTATTGATTAATTACTGACACCCAGTAACCAGTTACTGACCCCCAATAACTTTTAGTTTTCAGTTATTGACACTCAGTAATCACTTAGTTTTCAGTAACTCGGTTGCCGGACTTTTATTGCCGGATCCCCGGTCACCGCTAACTCGGTTATTGACCCCCAGTAACTCAATTTTTCTCCGGTCGCGGGATTCCGGTCACCGGTAACTTGGTTATTGACCCCCAGTAACTCAATTTTCTCCGGTCGCCGGATTCCGGTCACCGGTAACTCGGTTACTGACCCTCAGTAACTCAATAACTGACCCCAATAACTTGGTTACTGACCCCCAATAATCAGTTACTGGCCCCAATAATTTAGTTATTGACTCCTAATAATCAGTTACTGACCCCCAATAATCAGTTACTGACCCCTAATAATTAACTTGTTTCAGCTTAATGTAATAGAAAAGAAGATTTAGCAGAAAATAATCGAAGTACTGACCTTAATAATCGAGTTACCGACCTCAATAACCTTTAGTTTTCAGTTACTGATACCTAATAATCACTTAATTTTCAGTTACTGACACCCAATAATCATTTATTGACCTTCAATAATCACTTATCAATCCTCAATAATCACTTGTTGCGCTATTCAACTCTCTCAGAGTTTCACCAAGTGACCATAGCACCCAGCTAGTGATCGATACAATCGCTGAAATTCCTCAATCAACTCTGGCTTCTTATGGGAATCTTCTGCAATATCTTTAGGCAAAGAATCACCATCTCCTTTTATCAGCTACACCTACCGCAGAGCCATACACCCTCACACACCGGATCTACTCCCTTACCACCCTCATCGGAACTGCTTCACCTCCAAGTTATTAAAGCTGCCAAAGATTCAACCTCTCTCCGCCACTCCAACAACCCCTATGGGCGGCTCTACTCTCCATCCCCTCCCTCAAATTCCACACCCAAAACCAAAACGCCACCGTTTCGCACCTCCCAACCGACCTTTCCATCCAGTCGTTCCATGACGCCGAGAATCTCAACCTGAAGCTCGTCGCCGATCACCCTCTCCGCAATAACGTCCTCGGCCTCTATGACGTCCGATCTGCTGCCGACGCCATGTGCGTGTACCAACGCAGAACCCTAGAGCGCGTGGCCGCGGCTGGGTAAAAGGGGATCACGCAGAGTCAACTCTTCAAAGAGCTTGGGATCACCGGAGAAGGACGACACCGGAGATGGCGACGACGTTTGGCGAGCGGCACAGCTTTTTGGATCTGCTGCCGGGGTCGGATAAGGGGGATCGGAGAAGGAGGACGTTGACGAGCGGCGATGATTTGCGGCAGCGGTGGAGGAGGTTGCAGAGGAGAGAGCAGAGGTAGGCATGGGCTGCGTCGTCCACAGAGAGAGAGAGAGAGAGAGAGTTGGTTTCAGATCGGATAATAGATGGTTGGTTGATATGAAATAAGGTTATATTTGTCTTTTTAACAAGAATCATTGGAATGGGTTAAGGGAAACAAAACTTATTGGAATGAGCTTTAGTTTTTAAATATTTGGGTATTAGGGCATTTTCCCAAAAAAAAAAAAGATAACTTGCAACTTTCATCTTCATGCATTCATACTACTTAGTTATGGTCACGCCTAATCGTTCCATAGTATAAGATTGATTCCAATAGAAATTATAGAATTGGTCTTCGGATAATTTGGGATATAATTCACTGGATGTGTGCGGGGGAGAGAGGGAATGGGACGTGTTTGCTACTGTCGCTTAAGTGCGAACCAAGTCAAAATTATATATATGATTGAAGCAGTCTTCTTCAACTCTCTCTTAGTCTGACAATTTGCACTTGTTCCTCTTGTTTTGTTTTAAAATTCTTGATGATGCCATTCAGTTGAATTATTCTGTTGACGATGTCATTCATTAGCATTCTATTTATAAAATCGTTATGAAGCTACCCACAACTAGAATCAGTCATTTAGGAGGGAGTTTGACACACCAATTATTGTCTATTTACAAAAGAGAAACTAATGCCACTCAACCAAACCAATGCTAGTTAGCAAGTTATTCTTTGTAATGATAGAACTGGACAATGTTTAATCTTATTGCTGATCTACATAAAGGACTCGGCTAAATCCTATTTACCGAGGAGAGTTATGGCAAACTATTTGATGAGTTTCTCGTAAATGTGCGTAGGACTTGCAATGATATGGCACATCATGCTTGCAGCCAAAAATGTCAATTCCCTCCCGTCTCTTTAGAGCATATGCACTCCATACCCTCCATCAATCCCTCAATCCATCAATTTAATTGCTTCCATCAGTTACTATTCACTACAAATTGCATTTCTGAGCCAGTTTTTATGCACCAGTGCAACTCCGTCACAGAGGCAATCACTATTCATCAATTAAGTTTTTAAGTTTTAAAATTTTGTATATAATAATCAACCAATAATGAAATGACATGTGGCATTTTTCATGTTTCCTTATCACCGAAATAATGATATAGATTTTCGATAGGATTTCGGACCAACCAAAATTTGACACGTGTATGTTTGTCGACCAAATAATGTCATTGGATTTCTATAGGATTTTTGATAAGATTTTTTACGAACCAAAAATCGACACGTGTGTGCTTGTCGGTCAAATAATGTCATTGGATTTTTGAAAGGATTTTCAACGAATGACAGTTCGACACGTAACATGATCTTCAAATGGTATGATCCGAAATTGATCATAAATAAGCTTCATCACCCACTCTATACTCACTCAACCTTCACAACTCACTTCCAAATTTTCGAAAACACAATCCCTCAATTACTTCTCCACATTCCCTCATCACTACGATGAGCTTCTTTCGCAAATTGTTGAAGCAGGGGCAACAACACAATCAAGAGGATGCCCAGATGATGGATACCATGATGACTAATGCGGCCATGTTGATGACACATCTTGATACATCAGATGAACCACAAGGACGAGGTTCACGCCCTGGTCGCTCTCCTAATCACCCTAGAAATAGGGCATCTGGGGGAGTAAGTCTCAGATAGCTGCAAGTCTTCGGAGCGAAGCCAAGTAGTCATTTTCTAAGAACACTGAAAAAAATTATTTGAGGAGATAGGGGAAGATATGAGGAAAGATAGAGGAGAAGAAATTAGAAGTGGTGTAAATTGTGAAGAATAGAGTTAGGATATTTATAGAAGAGAAAATGACCGTTTTAAAGTAACCATTCGAAAACATAACCGTTACAACCGCTGGTGCCATGTGGCACTCAATGACTGGCCAACGGTTTAAAAGCTGTCGGCCACCTTTTTTTTTTAAATTTTGTTTTAGGCGCGTGCATTGCACCCGCTAGCATTAAAAAAAAAAAAAGCAGGCGGGCGCCCACATGCGTGGGTCCCACCTCAATTGCCTCCATCACAGAGGCAGACGACGAGAGCCTGCTGGCTTACCGATTGTTAGTCTGAGGAGCGGGTCCCACGCATTTTTTTTTTCAATTTCAGCGCTACATCATCTTCTTCAGTCAGCCCATCAATTCTCCTGCCAAATTGACATGATGGAGGGCTCCCGCTGCAGCTGCTCTTAGACTCATCCAAAGATGTCAATTTGCGAAACAAATAGTCAATTTCTGGCGGACGCTCTAGCCATTTGTCATTCTTTGAACGTTTCTAGTTGGCTGAATGGAGGCAATCCAAGCATTTCAAAGCTCATCTTTGGGGTAGTTTAGGTGTGTAGGTGATTGTAGGGGAGGCTGTTTGTAGCCTTATACTATCCTTAAGGAAATAGACATCTTAATTCTTAAACCTATCCACAAACCTCGAGAAATCAAAATTGCAGATCTCATTTGAGATCACTCAATTTGGAATTGACTTCTCTTTGGCTGGTATCTCTCCTAACCAGACAACAGCAGTCAACTAGCCATACTATATAACAATCAACCTAGCCAGGTATATTGACCCTTGACTTCTAGATCAAGTTCCTAAGACTTCAAAGTCAGGATAACACCACCACTAACTGGTCAAACAGATAAAAACCCAAATCTTAATATGCCCAAGTAGCCAACACCTCTTAACTGGTGAAAAACCCAAATCTTAATATGCCCAAAGTAGCTCCAAGCTTGTAGACATGGAGTGTAGATATGGAGCCTTTGCTCCTAGCAATACAGAAGTTAAGCATCTAGCGATTACTTCCAAGAGGGAATCCAGATATTAGCACAGGAAGACCCATATATATGTCTGCTGATTAATTGAACAGTCATATGATGCTCCTTGGGTGGAAGAACCAAAATGGTAATACCATAATAAGACTAATAATATTAAATCTGTTCAACTATTGTCATGTCAAAGTATTATACAAAGAGTTCTGTAGTGTAATACTGCAAGGTAGTGAAACTTATCTTACATAGATGACAGATGCTTGAACAAGCGCTAGGGAAATTCATTAGCTACAAGTCTACAACATCGGCCACAAAGATGCTACCCGAGTCGCACCATCCACCAACAACATCCCTGTTCTGGCACTGTAAGAACATGAAAAATTTAGTAATTTGCTCTGTCAATTTTGTTGAGCTGTCACTGTATAAAATAGAAGAGCACCTAATAGGTAAGTTAAAAGAAATATCTTGGTTCGCCAAGGTCAGAAAACTTAAAGTTTAATAATTTGCGCTTTGCTCCATGCTTATACAGACTTCAAATACTATGTAATTTCTTTCTCTTGTGAAACTCAAATCTGATATCCAACAATGAGTGTCTAAATTTAAATAACAGAAATAAAAATAACAAGGATGACTATTAATTGCAAATAGAAACCAATTCCATCAAACTGATTTGTTTGATTAGTCCACATGCAATGTTAAACCAGAGATAAAGCATAATTAATAAAGCCAATTTTCGCATTAAAGGACAGTCAAATTAGACTAAGAGAGAGCAGCCTATAAGCATCATCTTGCATATTATAGAATAAAGTAATACCTTGCTAAAACCAAGCCAGTTTGAATCTCCTCTAAAGGAAAACACCTTGCTATTCTCTTTCCAGTCTCCACAGAAGACCTGCAGACACAGCCATAAGGTGATGTGAGGAGAATTGAGAGTAACAAGTCAAGAAAGAAAAGGGTGTCTAATGATGATAATGGTAAATCAGTACAACAAGAGAGCCAAAGTAACATCAGTCATGCTTCTATTTAAAATTAAAAGCATTTGCTGAAAAACGAACAAAACTTTTGAAGAGCAATGCTTCATATGTGTATTTTTGCAAATATTACATGAAGCTTGTAGCAATCAAACTGCATAGAACAGATTGAGTTTCATATGAATCTGGGGCTAGGTGTTGATTTCCTACCATATCTGTAACTTTTATTTTACTACATAATAATACTGTATCTATAAGTACAGAACATGCTACGAGTCATGACACCGTTGAGCCTGGACAAGCGAATGCATGAGGTCATTTCGACACAACCAATATTATGACAGGCTTAGAGCAAGTACACTATTTCATCTAGGCAGCCTCTTCAACACTAATAAACTACTGAGCACAGAGCATTTATAAAAGCATTACCTTGTTATCAATCTTATGCTACAACAAAGCTCTAAACTGTTCCATCCTTTGATTTCTTCAACCCTATTTCCACTGCAATTACCAACACTAACTATTCTGCAACAGCTTGATCCTAACTTGCTTAATCATAATCTGATAGATCATAAGAACGAGCTTCGCAAATAAAGTCCAAAAAGGCCACAGTGATACTAATGTGATGTGCAAACCAGAGTTGACTCAGAATCTTGACTCTACACTAAACTTAATATGTGCTTCTGATATGTGTACAACACATTTTGATTAGGTAATACAAATGCAGAAGGTTCAGTTATGGCAGCAGGAATTGCGAACTATGCTGTTTTCCTTAGGGGTGAATTCTCATCGATTTGCTGCAAGTTTTTCCCAAAGCTTAACAACTTAGGTTTCGTTTCTCCCATTATCCAATACTTAATCACTCTTCCTACTTGAAATAATCAGGCCTCCCCTAAAGCCACACGTGTTTGTCATTAGAGGAAAATTGTACGTAGTAGCATGTCAGCTACATACATTCATACTATGAAAGTAAAATCTAAGGGCTCCCTTGGGGACATTCACTTGGAATCCCTAGAAAGTCCAAACCTAGGAACACTTACATTGAGCTTGGTTGTGTCTCCCAAATTTCCTTTAATTCTAGAATATACTTTTTGCATAAAAGACAGTGGACATCAAAGACAAGATAATTCACAACTAAACAATGACAAAACTATCTATAACTATTTTCCAGTCTATATGTAGCTGTCAGAGAAACCTCATTAAGTTCCCGAGAAAAGCTGACCAAGATCAAACTTTAACCCAAAGTTCCTCCACCCCCTTCACAATAATATTATACATTCTCATGTTCCCATATGACAGTAAGAAATCTGCATTGCACCTATGAAGCACTTTAGCCATCTTCCACCCTAAAAAGCTCTATGCCTTTCTCTTAGCAAAGTAAACACCCTTCAGTATAATATGATAATGGAATAATACTGGAAATCAATCTTTGCATGCATTCTATAAATATTATAATGGCTGTCATCATTTTACTTAAAAAGTTAAATACTAAACTTAAATGGATAGATTTTCTATTTCTTAATGACAGGATCGCACAAGTTTTCTAGACAATGGTTCAATAGAGATATTACATAAATACATACTAAACTGAGCTAGAGAGCCAGAATTAATACTGCAGTATAAACAACTTCGTTGAGGTCAAATTAGGAAGGTAGGGCAAGCTGATTGTTGTTGGGTTTCCAGCCCATGTGTTTTTTCTAAGATGTTTCGTCTTAGAGTATGGTGTTCCAATAAGGAAAGTAAATCCTTATTGATGACGGTATACCTATAATCTTGTTGATTACGGAGAAGGAAGGAGGCATTATTGCCTACCACTAATAGGAATAGGATTTCCTGTTTGGTGAAGAGATCTGATATCCTTATGGCTATATAAGGAGAGGTTCAGTTCTAGGTTTTGTATCGCAGAGACAAAGAGCAAAGTGTGTTCCATTCTCGGTTAGAGGGTGAGAGAGGGCAGAGAGGAGAGAGATAGGAAGAGAAGTGGGAGAGTCCTTGTTTTCTTATTCTTTCTGGTGTACCCATTATTAATATAGTGTAAGTGTTTTCTGCCCGGTGGATGTAGGCAAAAGTTTTGCTGAGAACCACCTTAAATCTGTGTTTTCTTTGTGTCTTATCTCTGTGGTTGTTTCTCTTGGTTTGCTGTGTTCTTTTGGGGTTCCTTGACATACATAATTGGCCGATATCACAACAATTGTATCCTCAAATCCCCAAGAATAAACGATTTAGCATCTATTACTTAGATAGATCTCTGGACAGCATAAAAAAAAACAATCACTGGCTTATGTTGATCCATAATATTGCAATATGAAACATGATTCCTCATGAGGCTGTAAGATCAATAGCAAACCAATTTAAGAACCATATGAGCAGCAGGTTGAAATTTAGTTATGTTCAGATCAAAGTACGACGGAAAGTATTCCTCTGAAAATAATTTAACCTCTGTGTATCAAGTGGGTTATTATGAAAAGAAATTTCCTGAATAGTGAAGTTACCATTTAAAAGAAGCAATCAAGAGAAAAAGGACATCATTATCATGACTTCACAAGTTACAAAAAAAAAGAAGACAAGTAATCACCTCGTAATCAACCCCTTGTATATAGATATGGTTGGAGTCAACTGAAGAGAATGCAAGCCCAGTTATCTGCACAAAGAATGAAACAGCAAAGAAAATTCAGTACGTTGAGCAAAAACAATGGTAGTTCATTATATCTAAGCATGTTGCCAACTATTAAATTGTTTTGACCTTCTTATGACACACCTCACTGTGAAACAGTGATTGCATCAATTTCTTAAATTAGACTGTCAGATAACATGAGAATGGACTGGGGAAATCTCTAGTTCTCTACAGCATGAGCTGGTAGTCAAAATACTTGTAGTAAGGTCTATAGGCAAGACCACTAATGAAATTTACAAATGAAGAATTAGTTTTCAAAAGTTCCGGACATAGACATCCAGTAATTATCATTATCAACTTCAAATTCAAAATAACAGTCTATTTTATGCAGCAGGTGTTGTAGCAACTGATGGCACAATGACATAGGATAGCTCAAAGTCTCAAACAAACCCTAAAATCTGTTACAAGAATCAACATTTCTTGTACAGTGTGTTTGGATGAGGGAAAAAGTGAGGGAATTTAAATAAAAGTAGGGATTTCCCAATTCCTTAGGTCTCTTTCCGGCATTTGGACCCTTATCCCATGGAATTAGCAATTTCCACGGAAAATAATTATAGAATTTGGGAGCTTAAATTCCCGACTTGAATTCCTCACAAATAGCCGTCATTTATTAGTTCTCTCAACTGAGGTTAGTCTAAATACAAATTCTTGTCATTTTAAAACTCTGCATCATGAAATTCAAACAATGGAATTCTCAATTAATGGAATTTAAATTCATGGAATTGTAATTCCCATGATTTTAAAATTTCTATGGAAATTGAAATTACTTTATCCAAACACAATGTATTCAGGTTGCACCTAGAGGCTTTCCACATAGCTACAATTTGGCAGGTGAATGGCTGGGTTCTGGGATCTTTTTCTTTGGCAGACAGCGAAAAAACTGGGTCTGAATTTCTGTAGTTGCAAGCCAGATGTTGAAACGTGAATGCACATTAACAAACATGATACTGCAACCTATTGCCATTGACAGTAAAAGAAGAATGAACAGAGTTCTATGGCAACATAAAGTGCCAGATGAATTACTTTAAAGTTATGGTGAAATAACTTTGATTATGCTTGAAACCATTCCAAAGCAGTATAATAGTTTCTGAGGAGAAGTATTTAACTGAAAAAAGGAGTGTCAACAAAGACTACTATATTTTAACAATAACCTCATATTTCGAGCAGTGTACCCATCTTGATAGCGTGGCCCATCTGCATCATATATCAGTCACCAGTTTTAGTCAAGTTAAACAAAATACAAAAATAACTAGTTTCCTCAACTTCTGAATACCAAATGGAGCCAAACAAAATCATAACCCTAAATATCAGTGTATAATTGCATTGTATATCTTAAACATAACTAAAAATAATCACATACTAACAAAAGCAAGTGTGATGACCTGACATGATTATTGAACCAAATGATACCAACCTGCAAGGATCATAGATCGTCACAGTACGATCAGCTCCACCGACTGCAATGTTCCCAGTTGAGGAACTGCAAACAGTGTAGAAGTCATCACCAAGTGATCCACATATTCGTTGCAGACAGCCGCCATTTTCTTTCATTCTCAAGTCCCATACACTCAGCTGCACTTATTCCACAGACAAAGATGAGAAATTTAAGCATATAACTGAAGAATACAGTTTTGCAATAGTATACAATAAAAGTAGGCTCAACCTGGCAACCTTCTGTAACAGCTAGTATAGAGCTTTCATTTCCATAACGCGAACTTTGCATGAAGCACAGTGATGTTGGATACAAGAGTCTGTGATTGCAACATTAGCAACAGCAAAGGTTTCAGAATGATAGTCTCACAGTATCACACATGTAGTTGCAAGGCAACTTTACTGAAAGCACGATAAAGATCTTAGGTGACACATATAGGTATTCTAAATCATCAATGATTGACAAGATTGAGAATAAGAGCAAAGGATAACAAATGCAGAAGGAAGCATATTACACAATCAGTGATTATAGTGAAGTCTGTAGTCAACTTTAACATTTAAACATTTTATCACTCAGGAAGCATTATGCAGTGAGAAAGACCCCATTAATATTTGGTCTTAGATTATGTGAAAACAGTACCTATCATATAGATATTGCACTTTATTGATTAGTTCATAATGTATTATGCTGAACAAAATCATCTAAAATATGTGATCGACAAGCAGGAATCAGGATACCATTTTGTTGTGAGATCGTATGCCTTAAACTGAAGTTTTGAACTGCCTCAAAACATGACATTTACAAATTTCAAGTGATTTATTTAAATCTTCCAGGTTTTGACTATTACAGATAAGAGTAAAACAAATGAAATTTAATTTATATAAACTCATGGTAATTTCCTCAAGAATTAACAGAAATACTATTCAGGCACCACATCTAACATGTAATACTTACGTACATAATGTCCTAATGTGAATATCCTGGTCATAAACATCAACGGTTTTGCAGAAGCTACGTGCAACAGCTGCCTGCAATAAAACACCGTACAGAAATATAAGGTAGTAAAAACAAACTGGAGAACAAATCATGGGCTATCAACCCTTATTGAATTAAATGCTCAGAAAGGACGGAACAAAAGGAAGCACATCTGTTCTGTTCATTCATTCTTAATACAGGAATGACATCTCCATACACATACCTCTTTTCATGTTTTATGTACTATGTAATATTCTACAAGTGTTCAGCTCTTCAGTTTATTTCTCTTTTATACCCAGCTTCCGTGAATAATAGTAGGCACTTGGGCCTACAATTCCAAATCTTTTCTTTTTCTTTAAATATTGTAACATTGAATTTACACACCGGTTTGGGTATGTACCTCGAAGAGATTAATGAAGGTGGAAGTCTGAATTTTTTTTATCGACATGAAATAACAATAAAAAGCCCTCCTGAACAAAAAGGTATTACGAATGAAAGGTTACTGATTAACTCATTATGCAGTATACTTTCAAAAACAAGGTTTTACTAGATAAGAAAATACTCAAAGAAAACAATTGATAGTAAATGTCAAGCAACTGAAACAAAATGAAAAACACTTGGGGCTATCTAATTTCTGCACCTCCAAGCAAATGCTTTTCATAGTTTTATCTTTTTTGGTAGGAAACGAACTTTCGTCAGAATGAACAAGAGAATCAATACAATACGGAGGGGACTTGTCCGGGGGAAAAGTTAGAACTTAGCAGCAACCAGCTACCTAAACCAAAAATAATTAAAGACAAGATAAACACTACAGCAATCAAAAGAAACTTAGAAGAAAATTTGAATGCCCAACAGCAGCCTCCAGATATAGACTATATACCACACAAAAAAAACCGCTTCATAACTTGTATCCTTAAAAACCAACGATTCTTGCTTAAAAATAATAAAAAGATAAAGATATCTTCTATACATCCGCCGCCTGCCAAACATTGCAACCACAGCACGTCTCCCTAGCACCGTAACCTCTCCTTCCTCCACCAGAGAATTTATTTAACTGAAAATGAGGCTTGTTCCGGTGGACTTGTGTCTCCCTACACAATCTTCCAACAGAGTTACAGCAAGTGATATGAACTTTTAGCACCTTGTTTACACATCAGGTACCAGGGGCGAGAGAAACACCAAGAAAGCAGTCTCTTTTGAACCATATAACAAGACAGAAATTTGATTGAATAAGATTTAAAGAATTGTATGAAAAATGTCCACATTGCTTTAACGTACTAGGGATTTGAAAAGGAATTGATCGTGATTTTCAGCCTGCTCTTTCCATGAATCCTCTTAACTGAGATAGAGATAGGAACCAACATAACAATGCCAAAGCAGCCAGTACTCCACTAACCTCTCTCTCTCTCTCTCTCTCTCTCTCCCACTCCAGATCATTTAAATTTTTAAGAGACCTGAAGTTCCAACTCAATGGAGAAGGTGAATCTGCCCACAAGTTTGCAATATGGCTCTCAAATGAAATATTAATTATATGCAAGCAAAACAATACAGAAAGCTGCTTAGCCAAAGGTTCAATCTACCAGCTACCACAGATGTTTATCAGGACTTGATGACAGATATATCTGATATATATCGATTGCTGGGGAGAGAAGATATATAATTGTCTAATTTTCATAAGATTGGACTGCTAGCTGAATTCAAACACCCCTTATCTAATTTTCCTAACACCAAAAACTTATGCTCCAAAACAAAAGCCAAAAATCTCCTTCAACACTGTCATGGGAAAATCAATTGTGAAAGCTAATCCTTCTTCTTTCTTTTTTGTAACTTTCTCAAACCTCAATTTCAATTAAAATCACTACTAAATGCCTCTCTTTTATAAATGCCCTTTGAGCTTGTGAAATAGTACCTTCCAGCACTTCCCTAAATCTTGAAACAAACTTTTGAACTAATTTTGAGCAGGCTTGAAACTAAGCTGATAGGGCTAAACAACCCCACCTCCGTAACTTCCACATATTTCGGGACTGAGCAAACATATGCTTCACTATTAGTTATAAATTCCTGTAAAACTCCCCATACATCAAACTTGCTTTCAAAATATCCTATCTGTGCTGAACCCAAATCGCAACACTGCTGATACATTCCAAGGTGTTCCAACAAGGCCAACAGTGCTTTACACATTATCTCATGCTGTACCAAAAAGTCCCAAGTAACCTATTAACACAATTGCAGGACTTGAAATGCTTCTTATGTCTTGCCAATTGACACGTAATTTTGTCGCCTCACTTTGATACTTAGTTAAAGAAGCCATGACATGTGGGTGTGAGCAATCATCTTTATATTTTGTTATACTCATTTAAGAATGGAAGACCGACCACTTGATGTTATATTTCCCATTTTTGTCCCAATTCCATATTTCAGCTGATTTTCTCACAGGTGCAGAGTATAAAAACCAGAGAGGTGTCAAAAGGAAAAGTAAATCATACCATAGACAATTGTATTGGATTGAAGCAAAGACCAGCCCATCCACTCTCTCCAATGCCGCAATCTCGAGGCAGTACTGAATAACTAAGCTTCTCTACATCTGAAAGTTTAATAGGTTACCACCACAATTCAAAAGGCAAACACAAAACAGAGCAGAAAGGAAAAGGGTGATAAACACAAACTTCAAACAATTTGCCTTAATTTATTGACATTCATGCATATTGCTGATGTTAAGGTGATGGATCAAATGTGTAAAATCAATACAAGGGTAGAAAATCTGATGCATTTGGCAAAGCATGGTTGCTTACTAATAGCTGTCTACAGTACTCCCACATGCTCCAAGTTTGCATGACACTCAAGCTCCAGACAAAACATCTAAATTGGTAGATATTCATTTCTTTTTTATTTGGTTAAAAGTTAGGTAGTTATATAGGAGTGGGGATGTTTGATGGGAAGATCTTTTCCCCTGAAAAATGTAGTTACTGCACCATAGTTGCTTATGGTTTCAAATTGCCCGTTGTTTGATAGTTAATATTAATTAGAAAAGGGAAATGAACCAGAGTTGTTCAAGAGTAGTCTAGTGTAGTTAAGAGTCTTTATGATACCTAATTCCATTATAAGATAATAGAGCAGAGAAAAATGTTTTCGTTTTCGTTTTCGTTTTCTTTTTCTTTTTGATAAGAAACAAATTTTATTGATCACAGTGAATGGTAAATAAATAGTAACAGTGGACAAGTGACACATCAAAGAGAAACAAACAGCATAGACCAGAATTCAACAAAAAAATACTATTAGTGAGATGCACCTTAACCAATATATGCCTAGATTACTGCTCTACAGTCCAGCAATATATTATATATGCTAGAATTTCTGATCTGCAGAAACAGAAGCCCACGAAGCTGCCAAAAGCTTCACTCTAACCCAAAGTTCTATAATCCCCGCACCTCTATAATCTTAAAAATCCTTCAACTTTCTTTGCATAAAAAGCACCCAAATGCAAACTAATACACCGCTGGCCAAGAGTTAGAGAGTGGCTTATTTCTACTTCAGTCTTCTTCCAGTTCGCAGAACCCCACAACACCCTCGATATAAACAGACCTGTATACTAAAACCTCACCCAGCAACTTGACTTTAAGTTGATAGTGCAGGATTCCAAATGATTTTTTTTTTAGGGGAACAGGATTCCAAATGATTTTTTTTAGGGGAACAGGATTCCAAATTATTTAAAAAAAAACCTCTCCTAAATATGCAAAAATTCCAGGCAAAAATTTAGTTAAGTATGACTCCGAATAATTCAACTCCCTGAAAACATTTGAAAATAGCCCATTAATGTCATTATCCTTTCTATTTATTTACATAAATTCTGCTAAGTCTCCACATTATCCAGAACAAGGATATAACAAAAAAAATCTAAAATAAAACGTTTACCTTTACCATCAGTGTCTAGTTTAGTTACAATAAGGTGACCATAAGAATCCACAGTTCCCAACATTGAATAGCCAGTGCCTGCATTTTGTATCCAAAACAATAAGCTTTTTGTCGTAAAGACAGATACTGAACTGCAAGTAAATTACATACATATCAAATACCATTCTGAATGATTTCCACGCAATTTCTTAAGAAATCTCTACATTATCTGAAATGTTATATCAGCTTCTAAATCAAATCTCCTGCATTAAAAGACTTTTGTGAATTATGATAAAACATGTTGGAGACACTGTCATTAAATTTGGAGTTTGATGGTACATTCCTAAAACCTTATTCAGTGAAAAACTATTCCTGGTCTTCCTTCAACTGAGATGAGAAGAAAGTACGGAATGCCCCTTAGATTTGCATGTTTCCCTTCTTGCCGGTTTTACCTTTACTCAATTTCTCTCACAGCGTCAATATTACTGTTCCTTATACTTATTCCTATTAATTCACATCTATATTTGGGCATGGTACAGTTCACTTCTATCTTCCAACAATCCTATTTCCCTTACCATACTTCGGGAATGTACCATGCACCCTCCATGCTCTCTACTGCATAAGACGTAAACAAGCCCTAGCACCCAATAATTGACACTGATGGTATGGAAAACAATAAGACATGTGATAAAGATAATCTTCAAAAGGTAAACTATAAATGAGTCCAGAATACACTCACTCTCAGTTTCAGCAAGCACAATACTCTGTATTTCTGAACGATGCGGGCACCGATTAACCATAAATGAGTTCATAACCTTCAAGAAATCAGAGCATTGATGATAACAGAATTAACAGAGAATGTACCAATTAGCAAACAGCCATGATTCATTTCATTAGATCACATACCTGCCTGTGTACAGGAATCAGAAGGCTATCTTTCCCTTCACTGACCAGAGAATCGTCCAACGCAACCTTAATTTATAAACCAAAAATGAAAAAGAGACAAAAAGAAAAGACTAAACAAGATCCTAGCTTTTCTGCCATACACTCGGACCATTAACATCAGTAAAGGATATTACAAATACATTTTGATTTTGACAAATGCTCAAGCATTATCCATTCTAGTTTTCTAAGCTATAATCTTGTTTCTCTATTGTAGGCAGTTTAAATTCAATGATAAAGGAAACATTTCGCACTCGAACATAGCTAATCTAATTCATGTTTCCTTCAATTTGTTAAAAGTCTCAGTGAATCGAAGACCAGCAAAATCACATAGACCCAGTAATCGGTGTAGTTTTCATTCGGTAATACAACAAAAAAAACACTTGATCAATTAAGCATGAACTGAGACACAATCCAAGCTCAACTTTAACATGCATCAATTTCGTAAAATCGAATCGAATGTGAAAGAAATAGAGAGAGATGTACCTGGAGCTTGTAAATTTGGCAACCGGAGGCGATGTAGACCCAGCAAGAAGAGCCGTCCTCGCTGACCTGACAAAGAATTGAACAGAATTGAATTGAGCATCAGACAAGCCAAAAGCCGTTAGGGTTAGGGTTTGGGAAGAAGTGGAGAGTAAGAAATATATACATGGAGAGCGAGGCGAGTGGGTTGGAGGTTAGCCGGAGAAGGATGGTCTATAAGAGAAGGCGGCACCGCCACTTTGGTCAAGCTCTTGGCTCTCAGCATCTCTCTCTTATCTACTTCTGCGAATCGCAACAAGGATTTGGAGTGCGCGGGAATTGGAACAACGGGGGGCGTTTAGAGGCTGTTTAGGCTTTCTGATTGTGCTCAGATTCTTTTCCTTTTTATTTATTTATTTAGGCTTTTTTTTATCCTAGCATGTTTACACCTTTTTTTTATTATTTTTTTAACATAGACGTGAAGCATTTTATATTTAGATGAAAAATAGCAAGTTATAACATGACTTATCTGTTAGGGTGATGATAGAAAAAACCATACTAAATAACTCGAGAGCAATCTAAATAAAACGACTATGGAGTTTAACCAAACAGAGAACAAAAACCAAAGTTAAAAGAACATAACCAAAGTTTAGCAATAGCCACAGGAATGAGCATGCTCTAAACCTGTAAAAACGACCCTCCTGGAACCTTCCTACGTAGAGAAGGTTTCCCCAGGTTCCTTCGTCACTGCCATTGTCGTCGGCATCATCCCTGGTACCCGAATCTTTGGCTTATGTCGTGCACCCATCAGTACAGCATAATTGAAGCCTACTTCCAAAGCCCATGGCAGCAAGTCCCAATAAGCCCGCAACCAAACTATATGGGCACCTAATGACACTCCATCTTGGACAACGTCGCTGCCACTGAGCTCCCCACCGTCTCTGTGAACCACGACTGAACCTTCCACGTCAGCGTCAAGCCCAAAACCATGGGAAAGCTGCCAACTGTCTTAGCCTGCCCTCCACCTTCACAACCGCCACCACCAACGACCAACCACGAACCAAGGGAACGTAAAACTAATCGAGACCGCCACATATCAGGATCTCCAAGCACGCCCTCCCCCGACCTGCACAGCTTGAAACGAACGCCCCCAAATGCATCACTGTTGTTGTGCTATATGTTATTCAGGCAGATTTATTTTGTTGCACCAGTTATTGCAACTTTGCAACCTTGGTTTCTTCTATTTGAAAATTTGGCAAACATTAGATTATGGCTGATTCAAGATTTTGTATTTTGTTCAAATATCTAGTTTCACCATCGGAATGTCTAACAATCAACACATTCATTTATAAATTCAGATTGGAGAAAACGATCGCATCCCAAGAATTTGAACTAAAGTTGGGATAACAGAGACCAAAACTGCAACCTCATCCAAAATGCAATCCCTCAACTGAGTTTTGCTTTAGTGAATATATGGCAATTGAAGCCATAGTCCTGGAGCTCTCTCTCTAGGTGCATTGTGTTCTGTTAGCAAGAGATATTTTTGTTCTGAGGTTGAAAACAAGTCACCATAGTCAATCTAGTGCGCTCTCAATCCGAAAGAACAAAACCAATGAGAAAGGTGTCATAAATTTTTCATCAGTGTGTCTCACAAGAATAAAGCAAACCCATCTGCTAATGTTTACATATTTGAATTAGAACAACTGAGCAGCAAGGCTAAGCATTATGAGCTGTGCTTCTTGTTGATATCATGAAGCACACACACGTCTGCTGCTGTCTTCAACTGAACTCATGAAATCCACATACAAAGAATTAGAAGACAAACTTGAATCTGATCAGATACACCAATGACAATATTTGGTAGACAAGCTACAAAGAAACCTCAAATATGGATAACTACGGTTTTTATTGAGCGAACCAAAATAAGAGTTAAGCATCCATGGTCAAGAACAAAGTCTTGGAAACTTATGCTGTCATAAACTGTAAACCCTAATTTGTAAACTTATGTTAAATTCAAAATCTTTTCAACCATCTTGATGTCATTCCCCAACAAATATTAGTGATGGTCATAGAACAAGGAACATTACTACCACTACATTAGAGCTATTAAAATAATCAAGTATCACCTCACTGTCACCTGAAGTCTTCAACGCTTATGTAGAACACTAGTCTAATCCATAAACTATACCAGATTAAATTAAGCATTAAGATGGTCATGATGTGAATGGATGATTTCTTAACAAATGGTGAACTTCAGAAAACCATAACATTAATAAGCAAATATGTTGATTTATTGTTTGAGGTTGGACCTCAAGTACTCTGCATTCATTTTCAGGCAGATTACACACTGCTATAATATCAAATTTAAATCAAGGAGTCACTATTCATTACCTGTATACAATTGACTGCTTGTTTGACAGCCCATCCAAATAAACTCAAACCAACTAGAACAGAAAGAGGTGTAATATGGTGTGCAAGACCCAAGAAAACCTGAGAAGAAAACGTTCAGAAACATAATAATCTGGAACTATCTCTTTTTATCCAACAAAAACCACACCACTTACATCAATCAAATTCTCAGATTCATTCTTTGCAACAAGAAATAGAATGATATAAAGCACCTGTGAAGTGAAAAGTCAAATCATGAGTGGCAACTGCACCTATTGAAAAGAGAAAAAGAAAAAAAAATAGAGAATACAGACAAAAGTTATAATTACCTCGCATGCCACACAACAGTAAGCCATAAACATCTGATTCCCGTAGTATGCTCTGAAAAGCCAATTAGTGCTGTCTTTCACATCTTTGTGACTAGCCTTGCCAAGTAGAAATGTACTGGAAATAAAGGATTTGCACTATTAGTAAACTAAATTTTCATAGACAACCTAATGACCAAAATTATACATTTGATAAAATGACAACAAGGATGGAGAATAACCTGTACATCTGCAGCCAGTGGCTACCAATATCCAAGGCAAGCAACGACAGGAAAATCAATCCAGGCCTACATTGAAAGCCACTAGAAGCTAAGATAAACATGCATATATAGTTACAGCAACATATAAAGAAAATGTCTCACCGATAGACTTGTGACAGAATTACCAAGAGACATGCAGTGCTTATCCTGAGATGCATCATAAGAATCAATATCGTCGGTGTAGAAAATTACACAAGAAATACATGAGGGTGGGAGGGAGGGAGGGAGAGAACCTGTCGGTTACCATGTCCAAAACGGCTCCAAATATTGAAACTGCATCAGGAAGATGAATCAAATGAAATTCTTTGTGATCAATTAAAATTTACAAATCACTGTTGCAGAAAATAAATCTCATCATATGTGCCAGCAAAAAACTCTTATTTTACCAGTTACCGGACAGTAAACAATGACAGCACTTAAGTAGTGGAATTATGTAAGCATCAGTAGAGTAAGAAGGCTATTATACATTGCGATAACCACAAAAAAGAACAAGGCCACAACCTGTGGATCAATGGTTAGATATCTATGAACAGATATGCTTGAAAACCTCTATTAACTAGCTAGCAGTTCAAGTCTAAGTAACATGTATGGTGAAAAAGGCATGGCAGAGTCGAGAACTGTAACCGCCTATGGAACTAAAAGCAAATAGAGTTGGCAAGACTAAATGACTTGAAAAACTTTTGTTGAACGGATTATGTGCTAACACAGTTTGCATTACTGTAGTTATACTTGGTATTGATTTTGAGTTCAATCACATTCTAGTTTCTCAGAAGTTTGATTGTCTGAAACTCTCAATCACCTCGGCTCGTGTTCTTATCTGTTTGTTAACCTCAGAGTCTACCATTCAATTTACAGTTCTTATTAAAAAAAAATAATAATAAATAATACATTAAAAAAAACAACAGTAAGGTTCTCAATGTCAGGGTTGCAAGCAGATACCAAAACACAGCATCAGCTAAGTTGTTTGTACAAACGCATGTAATGCACACACCAAATAATTCATACCTTGATTGAATTTGCGAGCACACCAACCATCTACTCCATCACATACAAAGCTGGAACAACACATTTTAATCATATATTTTTAACTAACATACACATTGAGTAAAACAAAGCTCAAAACTATGGTTGCATATGGACAATGGTTTTGAAATAAGAGGTTAAGAAATTATTTATTTACTTGCCTTTTTTTTTGGAACAGATGTTTAGTATGAAAATACCTTCTTCTTTTTTTCCAAGTTCTCTTGTGGAATCAAAGGGAAAGCTCAACATTCTAGTGATATACAGTATAGATTATTATTATTATTATTATTATTATTATTATTATTATTATTATTATTATTATTTGTTTTTGCCTTGCGTATCTAAACTCCACCCTACACTCTTTTTCAAATCATGGATTCTCATTTCTCCAACACTAAAACAGCTTGCATTCAAACCTTTAAGAATCCAAGTTCAAACACAACATAATATTTCTTCAAAAGCACATATACAGTACTTCATCATTTTTTCCAAAACAAATCAATAAAAAGAATATATTCTCACCTGACAAAATAGAGAATGGAGAAAAGTGATTTGTTGGAGAAGCATATGGCGAAAGTAATGCAGGGCAGAAACTGAAAGTTTCTGTCTTGCGGCTAGATCAGGGGTAAAAACACTTGAGAGCGGAAGTTCTCAACGAAAACAAGCAATTGCAGAGAAATACTTGCTGTAGGATTAAAGCAGGAACGATATATTGAGTTCTAGGGCAGAACGTCCCAAAGAAACTCTATGTATAATTTTATTCAAAACAACAAAGCTAACTTACAAGACTCTAAAAAAGCTATATATATAGGTAATAGCAAACCCTAATAAAAACAGGAACCTAAAAGACTTAAGAATAATAAAACATAATAAAGAAAATAATAAAAGATAATAAACTCCTAATTAATTAAGGAAACTTTGGATGCTCCTGCATCAACTCCACCGGGTTGGGAAGAACTCGACTCCGGAGAGAAAACTTCTAAAACTTGAGCATATGTCTCTGGAGCAATCCTCTGTAACTCTTCTCCAGCAACCCAAGTACTCTCACTAGCATGCTTGCCCAACCACTTTACTAAGAATTGTCTATACTGGTTGCCCCTCCTAGACTTAATCTCTTTGACATCCAACACATCTTCAACAACAGCAGGTTGTGCTTGAGGAAGTTGGCGAACTTGTGTTTCTACTGAAACCGGTTCACCATCAAAACCAGCAAAGTCATACAAGTCTGACACATTGAAAATTGGGCTGATTTGAAGCTCAGATGGCAACTCTACCATGTATGCATTTGAACTGATCTTTTTCAGCACCTTACACGGCCCAAACTTCCTCGATTTCAACTTATGGTATGTGCCCTTAGGGAATCTGTTCCGTTTTAGATGCACTAAAACCATATCTCCTTCTTCAAACTCTTTCACTCTTCGGTGCTGAATGACTGCTGATGCATAAGACTCATTGCTAGCCTTGATAGCTTCTTTCACTTCTTCATGAACCTTCTTGACATGATCAGCAAAGGCTTCACCATCATCACTAACTCTTGCCTCCTGAGGAAGCGGAACAAGGTCAAGAACATGTTGGGGATTTAACCCATATGCTGCCTCAAAAGGTGTTTTCTTTGTAGAACGATTCACTGAATTATTGTATGCGAATTCAGCTTGGGGAATAACCTGATCCCATGTCTTCACATGGCTTCCAACAAGGCATCTCAACATATTGCCCAAGCTTCTGTTGACAACTTCAGTCTGGCCATCCGTTTGAGGATGACATGTGCTAGTGTATTTAAGTTCAGTCCCAAATTTTCTCCACAACGTCCTCCAAAAATGACTTGTGAACTTGACATCCCTATCAGACACAATAGAGGTTGGCACACCATGTAATCTCACCACTTCCTTGAAAAACAAATCAGCTACATGTGTAGCATCTGAGGTCTTTGAACACGGAATAAAATGCGCCATTTTAGAGAAACGATCCACCACCAATCTATCAAGCATATCTTCAAGACGAGGAATTGGAAATCTGTACTTTACTGTAATCTTATTGATAGCACGGCTATCCACACACATCCGCCAAGATCCGTCCTTTTTTGGTGTTAGTAATGCTGGAACACTGCAAGGGCTCTTGCTTTCTCGCACAAATCCTTTAGTAACCAAGTCTTCCACTTGCCTTTCTATTTCAGCTTGTTGTGTAGGGGGCATCCTATATGCTGGCAGATTTGGTAAAGCTGCTCCTGGTACAAGATCAATTGCATGCTGGATGCTCCTCATGGGTGGCAACCCTTGTGGTAGCTCATCACCAACCAGGTCTTTAAACTCCATCAATATGTGCTGAATTTCCAGTGGAAACTCATTAAAACTCAAGCGTTGATCCTCTTGTACACCTTTTGAAACCAATGCAAACACCACTCCCGTTTCTTGACTTGCAAGTTGAAACTCGTGGCCTGTCAAGAGGTTGTTGACTTTAGCAGCCTTTGTGTGGCTGGTCAGCTCCTCTTTAAGTGGCTGCAACGTCATCTTCTTTCCATCCCTATGGAACGAGTAAGTGTTGGCTCTAGTGAGATGAACCATGTCTCTATCATACAACCATGGCCTTCCAAGCAGTATATGGCAAGCATCCATAGGAACAACATCACACCAAGCTTCATCATCAACATCTCTTCCCATAGTGAATTTAACCAAACAACGTGAAGTGACTGGTACTTCATTACCCCTTTGAAACCATGAAATTTTGTAGGGGTTGGGGTGTTTCTCCAAAGGCAGCCTTAACTTCTCTACTGCTTCCTTTGAGATGATGTTTTCAGTACTACCCCCATCAAGAATCAAGTTGCAGACCTTTCCCCCACATAGGACACGTGTGCGAAATATGCTACGCCGCCTCCAGTCCTCTTCTTCCACCTTTGGTGCTGTCATCACTCGCCGCAGAACCAAAGACTGTCCTTCCACGGGTAAAAGATCAATATTTTCCTCTTCACCACCATACTCATCATAATCTGGTCCAAGGAAAATTGAGTCATCACCTTCAAACTCTGCTAAGTTCACCCTTCTCTGTGGACATGCATAAGAAGTATGTCCCTTCTCCCCACACATAAAACACCGAACCTGGGAAGAATTTCCAACCTTTGAAGTTCCTGCACCTGTGTTTTGATAGCCAAGCCTTGCAACTTCCTTTCCTTTCTCATTCTTATCAACACCAATGACATTCTTACCACCAGTTGGGATAGCAACTTGGTCACTGCGAACCCCACGAACTGTGGCTGAATTCCTTTGCCAAGCACCATCAAAACTTCCAGTAGTAGGCCTCCTAACTCCACGACGCTGTAGTTTTTTTTCTGCCATTAAGGCATATTGTCGCGCATCTTCTAGGTTGTACAGCCGAACCACTCCCATCTCAATCTCATCTCTAATGGACGGATGCAATCCACTGAGATAACGAGAGGTCAACTGCTCAGTGGTCTCGTTTAATCCAACCCGAATTGAAAGGTTGTCAAACGCTGAAGAGGACTCTTCAACAGATGTGTTCAGCTGTTTTAAAGAATGAAACCTTTCATATAACTCCATTGCATAATCAGCTGGCAAAAACTGCTTACGCAACTTTGATTTCATCTGAGCCCATGTGTTGATTTTCTGTTTCCCTTGCCTAGTACGCTGCTCTTCAACTCTCTTCCACCATTGAAGTGCAGTACTCTTCAACTTAAGCTTCACAAACAACACTTTTCTGCTCTCTGCCATAGGCTTCCACTCAAAATAATTTTCCAAACTAACCTCCCAGTCCAAGTAGTCTTCTGCATGCATCTGGCCATAAAAGTCAGAAACTTCAATTTTAATTCCTCCACCACTGAAATCCAGGGCGCGAACCAACCGCTCTTCCAATCCGTTGCGATTTGGGCGTTCTCCATCTCCAGCAACCTCATGAAAAGGGTTGTCAACATCCTGTTCTTCCTCGGGATTACTTTCCAGTTCATCCTCCGAGGGGTTAGGGTCACCATCCGGGGCTCCCCTACGCTCCTGACCCTGAAGAGCTTGTACTGCCCTTGTCAGGTCTTCAATCATACGGCGCATCTCAGCCATCTCTGTTTGTTGATCCTCCAAAGCTCCTCTTCCACGACCTCTACCACGTCCAACCATTTTGCAGGCCCAGAGCACTGCTCTGATACCAGCTGATGCAGGGCAGAAACTGAAAGTTTCTGTCTTGCGGCTAGATCAGGGGTAAAAACACTTGAGAGCGGAAGTTCTCAACGAAAACAAGCAATTGCAGAGAAATACTTGCTGTAGGATTAAAGCAGGAACGATATATTGAGTTCTAGGGCAAAACGTCCCAAAGAAACTCTATGTATAATTTTATTCAAAACAACAAAGCTAACTTACAAGACTCTCAAAAAGCTATATATATAGGTAATAGCAAACCCTAATAAAAACAGGAACCTAAAAGACTTAAGAATAATTAAACATAATAAAGAAAATAATAAAAGATAATAAACTCCTAATTAATTAAGGAAACTTTGGATGCTCCTGCATCAGAAAGCATAACAGTTCATAAGAACCCTAATGTACCCTGTATTTCCAGAAGAATGGAAAGAGAACTTTTGGGTTAACCTCAACATGTATTTCGAAAGTAACATGTAACCAATACAAGAATGTCAAGAACATTTACTCACCAATAATATTAGGTATGTAAAGGTAGACGGAAAGCTTTGTTAGCTGTGGTTGTGGTACTGATTTCTTGGCCATTGAAACTTGTTTTTTAAACTTCAAATTATAAAAAACGCATAGGATTTAGCAAATATCGGTAGCTCCTGCACGCACCCAAGAAACATTCTTTATCATAACCCATTTATTCCAGCATTTCTATGACAGAAAATCATCTAAACTAAACAGGAACATATGACGCATTAAATGAATTCAATGCTGAGGAAAAGTAGTTTGTACTAAATCAACTTCAAACCCAGAACCAAGTCTACCGGACAGACAGGTATCCACTGCAAGACTAACCTCGGAATCAAAAGGCCAATTCCCCTATGTCTCTCCAAAAATTGCAAAATTGTATGGAACGAAGTCTCGGTAGCTTCTGTATTTCAACTTGGGATCCCTTCAATCCAAACAACACACAATCATTATTGGAGTATTATTCATTCTTTAACTAAACTAGTAAAAAAGCATCTAACAAGTTTTCCATATTCTCAGAACCTCACACACACTTTCCTTCTCAAACACATAACCATAACACAGACTCCATTCTCAAATCTGATTCTACCGAAAGACAAGAGTCAAGACCTAATCTTGAAAATATTTCGAACAACGGTAACTTCTAAGTGAAACCTGGAAAATGATCGGCTGGTAAAGTAATCAAATGGGGAATCGAAAAAAAGAGACGAACCTGAATAGAAGACGAAACCCGAAATGGGATGAGCGCCGAGGGCTGTGTTTGAAGTAGTGGTGACTAATACAGCACAAATGATAGGAAATGAGTTATCCATCACAAGGCTTGCTTATAAATGGAATCAGAAATATTAATCTAAATCACAACATAAAATATCAGATGCAAATTGCATTCTCGACTAAACTAACACCCAATACCATAATGTAAGGATCTAATAAACAAAGAACAACTGAACTGACCATGCAAACGAGTTTCAACTTTCAAGGAAAGGTTTCGGGGGAGAGACATGTTCTTCAGTCTCTTAACTATTGAGAGAGGGATGAAATGTCGAACGTACCCTTCAGAACTAAATACGACACTGAAGCATAACTTTCGACCTAAGTCGGACATATTTGACCGGTACCAGAGGATTACGTAGGTTAAAATAGATAAGGAAATGAAATACATACTCTTTAAACTGTAATTCACGCTCCTATTTTCTATTTTTTGTAACTTAAATTTTGTCTCAATGACTTAACTTTTGTCTTTTTATAAAAATATAATTAAAAATAGAAAATGAGAGTGGATTTCACATTCCAATAAATATTGCTCAAGTCATATTTGGCACTGGCAAAAGAAATGGAAAAAGAAGAAGACTGAAGAATCAGGTTGCGCGCACTTTGCTCTGTGACTACACGGGAAGGGTTCTAATGAGGACCACTAAGTTAAGGACTAGTTGAGGACTTTCTCATTAATCGTTTATTACACCCACTTTTCAATTACATTTTTCCATCTCCATCGTTCAAATTTTAGGTCTATATAAGTAGATCACTTCCACAAATTTTCAGCAAAATTGGTGATCATTAAGGGATCAAACTAAATCAAATCAATGGACAATCCAAATCTGTCAAACAAGAGCCGTTCAAGTTTATAATTGGTAAATCATATTTATGAATGTCTTAACGATTTTCAATTTGGATGAAAATTTTGTAGAGATGATCACTCATATATATCTACAAACTAGACGGTCGAGATGTGAATATGCGATCGAAAAATGGGTGAAACGAAGAAGTCCTCAACTAGTCCTTAACTTAGTGGTCCTCATTAGAACCCCTCCCGTGACTACACTAGGAATGCAGAACAATCGAAACAAGGTGCACGATGGGTCTTGCTCCTCTTCCCTATTGATTTGTCCCACGCCTTGGTGAGTTTAGGTTCCGCTATCACCAACCTTCATCTCGATTCGTGGAGTAGTTTCGGCACTACCAGTATTGATACTTCGTTCACTCTACTTCTTCGTCCCCAATACCAATTTCTCTTGATCAAACAAAACCATGATTAGTAATACGTCTTCACATTTGCATTGTGGGTGGGAAATCTCCTGACCAGCCCTGCTACTCTTCATACGCCATACACCTTTGACCATATTCATAGATAAGGAAACTGATAACCTTGTTGCTTTAGGAGACAATAGCCATCTTTCTGTTTGGTTTAACAAATTTCCGTAAGGGTACCCTTGTATCCTTCTCTGCAGACTCTCTTTTCAGTTTTCAGAAAGGAATGAAGGTCCCATGATCCCATCTGTTCCTCTAATCAGCTAATCCTAGGGTCTACAGTTTCAGATCATTCTTTTCAAGGCACATAATAGAACAATGAAGCCGAAACAGGAGAGGAAATAACAAATTAAATTAAGAAAAACAAAACAAAACAAAACAGTGAGAGACGGGCCCCCTCCCACTAGTGTGCACTGGTGTTCTACAGTGACTTTTGATACAACACAACCTATATGAAAGGTCCTAGAAAGGATTACAAAGAGAACAATTACCACAATTTCTAGTTATTGCCATAATCTCTTCTATTCACATGCTAATTTAGTGTCAAAGCTACTCAGGCAGATCGCAAAGGCCTGAAATGCAGACAAAGGATACCGGTAATCCATAGTAAACATATCCTTGCCAACTTTACCAAACTGAAGTATGATCTTGTCGTGGTCTGATGGAGCTGGCTGCGGGGGCTGTGAAGGTGTTGGTGCACCAGCTGCAGATTGAGTCGTAGCAGCTATCAACTGAAAGTTTTTTACTGAGGCCACAGTCACCCGTCCCCGGAAGTTTAGGCACCAACACTGCAACTGTTCATGCCATCTCGGTGCCTTGTTCCGAAGAACCAATGGCCTCTCTTTTCCCTCCTCTTCAAAACGGGAGGACCCCCCAACAATATCAGAGAATCGAGCACTGCTAAACTCGGCTGAAGTATCAATTGATTTTGAGAAGGAAATGCTCCGGAATGAGTCCTCAAGAGAGCGCTGGAGAAGCTCGGGCTGGCCAGGGACAGAGCCACCAGGCTCAAGGGATGAGGCAGGGATTGAGTGCATGCTACAGTGCATCCTGCGTGGACCCCTAGTGCCGAGCACATTTAACTCATATGTCACTTGCGCTATGTTGTAGCTGCCAGTAGGAACCTTAGGAGAAACCTTTTTTGAGTTAAACCGACGGCTTCGGCCAGGTGGGGAAAGCTGAGCATTGTTGTAGGGAGGCTGGGTATCATAAATAATGAACTTGGTGCCTAGAAAATTGGATCTGAAACAAAGAGAAAATGGGAGATACAAATCAGTATAAACAAGATGGAAACTACAGAAACTCTGAGTGAAAACAATAGAGAGAAGCTCTGAGTGAGAACAATAGAGTACAGTGAAATACTGCATATATATAGCTAAACATAAATTGTTAAGCTGAGTTTCCAATGGTATTAACTACCAAAATTCACTACAAGACAGCTTCCAGCAATATAATATTACTAGCACAAAATCATGTCCAAGTCTCCCACAAAATTTCATTAAAATTTCATGTGGAGTTCACTTAATGTTGCAGTATGGCACATGTTTGAACATTTCAGTTAATTATGGTCTTTTCTGGAATAACTTAATTATAAATTTCAAGCATAAAATAAAATCACTGAAAAGACAATTGACAAAACCCACCTCAGTTTCCCAATGTATTTGTTACTTGATCTTGATATGTTATCTGCATCCATGGAGATCACATACTCTGTGCATGTAGTTCTCCGTGTTCGCTTAGCAGACAGAAGAAATTTTCCATTTTCAACAAGCAAAGCTGCAAAGAATATGCCAATGATCAACAGGAGATCTAACATAAAATCGTATGCGGTAAATGCATCAAGATGCAAATCATGATCTAGAAAGTTCATAGACAAGTTATTGTCATACAACCAGATTCAAGCATAGACGGCAGAAATTAACTATAGGTTCAATAATGGGCAGGTACGGTTGGCACTTAACCGCACTAACTAAGAACTACCAAGTTCAACTAGGCCTATCTAGCTGGTGCAGTTTTCACCAGCTGAACCGGGTGCATTGGGCACTGAAAAAAGGTTTGCAAGAACAGACACAAGTGGAAATACATAGCTGGATAACAGTATTGGCAGGTTAGCACAGTTTACATCCATGGAATACATGAGCTGGATATCAAATCTACGCAGCTGGGCTCTATAGGGTACATTTGACCAATAAAAAATGGTCTTAGACCTTAATAGAATGTCAACAAATAAAATACAATTCAACAGTGTTCATAATAACCTGCCAAAATAGGACCTATAGGATCCATGCCAATTTTTGACAACATGACAATATACTCATCATGTATAGAGTGAATTAACTATACATTTACCAGAAACCACTCTTACAGTAGAGAGCATCTCTAGTTTTGGCATAGACATTCACCATTTTTTTGCTATTAACACACCTTATCTATTTTCTTATCCACACATTTCAAATTTATTTACAAACTTGTCACTTAAATTTGTTTCATGATTGGCTATCATCATTCATGGGGTGTGTTAATAGCAAAAAGGGGTGTGTTAATAGCACCACCCAACTAACAACTCCAAACCTTTCTAACATTGTTTATCATGTCAACAGACAAAGCACAAAGCAAATTCAATGCTGAATTAATTGCTCTCATGGAAGGTTACAAGCTATTGGAGGCTCTGGGGCATAGGCAGGTTATCATTCAAATAGAATGTCTACTATTGGTACAATAATTAACGCAAGGCGACGCACATTTGTCAAGCATGGATCTGGTTGTAGGTGAAGCTCGAGAATTTTTGGATAGAAACTTAGAGTTTAAGGTACGCCATACCCCTCATGAAGCTAACAAGTCCATGCACTCACAAATCATGCTTTACAATGAGGGTCAAGCATGGTATGTTGTTGCTCCGGTTATTATAAGGAATGTCATTCTAAATGATTGTTAGCACTAATTAAGTAGTAATTATTTCAATAAAATCCTCTTTTCCAAAACAAAACAAAAACAAAACTAAATAATAATAATAATAATAACAACAAAAAATTTCATAGATGATCATAATTATACTTTAAATTCCTACCAATCATCAGTATCTCATTGAACTCCAAAATACAATTGTCTTAGAGACTTACCAGGGCTAAGGCACAGGTAAAGGTGGTAGGACAAATTCGATTTGTCCCTCTTGATGAAGCACTGGATTGTTCCATCCCGAGACCCAGGCTGTAACAGGCATAATTTAACAATTTGTCAGCTGCCAAGTAATCAAAGCAGCCTCTCATTTAAAGAAACAAGTAAGCACAGACGGAATGATACAAATAACACAAATGATAAAGGCAGGTTAAGACATTAAAAGACATAGCCATGTTCATTTTTTTCTTTTATCTTTCTCAAGTGCATCATAAACAAGGCAGGCTCTCACCTGCTTCAGGGAAACTGGGAAAGTAATCTTCCCAGAAAATTCAGGACTTTTGACAATTTCTTTGCACATTTCCCTCCATGACCTGCATACGGAAGCACAAGAAACAACATGCTTGCGAGCAGGCCATGTACTCTCACTAGCCTCCAACCTTTTTATTACATCACGAAGTAGTTCAGGTGGGAGGCTAGCCCAGCGGCTATTCTGGATTACAAGAGGTTGGTCATGTAGCTCATGGACGGAACCGTGTGATTTTCCCCTGTGATGGCCAGGCAGTCTCACCTCAAAACTTCTTCTCGATAAACTTCCAAACCCATCTCTTACATCTCGAACTATACTGCGAAACGACATTTACTCTGGCATGCGAATATCACCAGATGTTTACTATGTCTTCAATACAAGAGCTTAAGTTATACTCCACTGGGTACAGCTGCAAATCAACAAAACTGGAGTCAAATTCCTGTTATAATCCTTAATAAACAGGGGGGAAAAAGGAAGACTGGTTCAGAAAAAGCACAAAGCAAGAAAGAGAATCTTGTTAAAGAAAGCCTCATTCTCACACATGGACCTAAAGCAGCCTAAAGTATCAGACTTTATCCAGATACAACTTTCACTGGATTTTAAAGCTGAAGAACTAGCCAGAATACAATTAATTCAAACTAAAATTCTTATTCTGTAGAATTACAATGACCACCCTTCAAAAAAGATAGACCTAATGACCAGAAATGTCATCCTTACGAAACTGCCTACAAGTTGTTACTCTAAAATTTGATATTCAAAAGCCTCGCAAGACAAAAGGATTGTCAATAAAAGCCAAAATTGCTTTCCTTTTTCCTATCCTTCGTTATTTTTGAACTACGAATGCAAGTAAGTTGTAAAAATGTATGGCTCTTCTACGACTCCAATCAACTAACAGAGAAACAGGGGGAGAGAGCGAACCCAGAAATTAAGTTAACGAAACATTGCTTCACCCACTGAAGCCTTCAGAGAGCCGTGACGAATAGCCTCCTGCAATTATAACTATTGGAATGTTAAAAATGTTTACAACTTAACAAATTCGGTCCGCAAATCCTGAAATCTAAGTAGGACAACCACCAGAAAATTTCAATTCTTTTCCATCCCCAATCACATATATCAAAAATATATGAAAACAACCTGACGTAACAAAACAACATGAAAACACTTTAGATCTCCTTATGTTCTTTAAACTGGAAAGCACTCATAGTAAAAACTCCAAAAACTCTAAAAACTCATGAAACTATGCAAATCAGAGCACAACCCACATCAAAATGTGGAGCTTAAAACCCCATAAACAAACTCACCTCAAAAATTCAGATATAAAACAACCCATCAAACGCTTCAAGAACCAAACTTTCCAACACCCTTTAGAGCAGCAAAGAAAAAACTTACCAATCAGATAACCCAATCCCAGGTGGGGGCCAAACAGAGGAAAAAAGCCCAGAACTTCACAAAAGTCGCGATCCAAACACGGCCCTTAAGATAAAGATCAGAACCAGCTCTTCTTCTTCTGCTCTGTTTCTCTCTCTCTCTCTCTCAGTGTGAGAGAAGACCCGGACTTGAACTCTTTATTCAATCCACTTCACGAACTAATCTGCTTTTTTAACTTAATCCCCCGCATTAATTTAATCCATCTCCTCCTTGTCTTAAGTTTTATTTAAACGCCCACTTGAGCATGGTCGAAATTACGATCTCGCCCCTAACGGTTGACTTTTACCGTTTCCGTTCAACTCCCTCCGCTTCCGTTACCCGACCAACCGCGTTTCTTATGGCGAGATTCCAACGCAAAGGCCGCTAAACGTGAGTACCGTGCTCCGCGGTGCTCGGCCTTATCCTGTGGATGCAGACGTGGCGGTGATTTTGACCGTTGATCTGGTGGAAGGTTGGGATTTGGGACGGGGTGGGGAGATTATGACATGAGGCACGCTGTTATGATGGAAGCTTGTGGGAGGATGGTGGAATAGACGAATTTGGACATGGTAGATTGGTAGATTGGTAGGTGGGGTATGGACTAGTGTGTCCCGTGTAGTTGGGACTCTACGAGGAGGCCCCGTGTGATGCCACGTGGGCTTTTTTATGCGTCCCCATGCATGAGTTTTGGTGTTTCCGGCAGTAGGGAATCTAACTGCAACCACAGAAACAAAATAATGATTACGTAATCTAGAGACTATCAGGCCAATTGTCGTATTTTTTTTTTTTTTTCAAGAAATCACTCAAATCAGGCCAGTTGTGGTTAAATTATTTTTCATTTGCTACGGATAGTTGATTATTTGTGAAATTACAAGCAGCCTCGCGACTTATTGTACGTTATAAGTCTGATATGCGCTGATTTGCTCTCGTGTTGCTAGTGTTTCCCTTGCTGAAGTTCTTACGCTAAGAAATAATCGGATAAGCGCTAAAAAGAAAGGTTTATCAAAAATTGAAGTAGAATGTGATTCCAAGCTCGTCGTTGACATTGCGAATGGAATTTATGACCCCCCTTGGAGGCTTCTAAAAATCTTCCAAGATATCAAGTCGTTGAGATGTAATTTTGTATCCATCACCTTCAAACATGTATTGAGGGAAGCTAATTTCATGGCCAATGTTTTAGCTAACATAGGGCATTGGGTTGAGAATTGTCACTTATTGGAGGAGTATGTTCATCTAGAAGCATCTCTTACCATTGTCTTCGACAATGTAAACTCTGGGTGCCAGCGAGGCACCTCTATTTAATTGATTTTCTTCTCATAAAAAAAAGACTTATTGTACCTTATAAATAGTTTTCTTAAAAGGACATTTTAAATTTAATGAGATACAAATTTGCCAACCACATTTTACTTACTCATCCCAATGACTATCACTTATAGGAGTGGTTCTAATGAGGATCACTAAATTGATGACTAGTTGAGGACTTTTTTATTTCACCTATTTTTCAATCTCATATTCACATCTCGACCGTCTAGTTTGTAGATATATATGGGAAGATCATCTTGACAAATTTTCATTTAAATTGAAAATCATTAAGACATTTATAAATGTGATTTACTAATTATAAACTTGAACGGCTCTTGCTTGACAGATTTGGATCGTTCATTGATTGGATTTAGTTTGATCCCTTAACGATCATCAATTTGGCTGAAAATTTGTATAAATGATCTACTTATATAGACCTAAAAACCGAACGATTGAGATGAAAAAAATATGATTGAAAAGTGGGTGTAATAAACCATTAAATAGAAAAATCATCAACTAGTCCTTAACAAGATGATCATATTAGAGCTCTTCCCCATCACTTAAATCAATGACACATATTCATCTTCTTGATAATAATAAAATCAAACCACTTGAAAAGACACATGTCATTAATCTAGGTGGGTTTCTTTCTTTAGAGTGGACAAGTAAAAAGGTGATAGACAAATTTGTATCCCAGTTGTCAAGACTCATCCTGATTTTCATTCTGAAACTCGAAGTAAGTCTTGCGGGGTCCATCTTCAAGGAAAATTTACTGAAAAACTCGGCAAACCTCATTTGAAAATGGACAACTCTAACCCGGAAAATTCAAGAATTACCCTCCTATAACGAATCAACCAACCTCAAATTCATCTCATAAATATCCAAATAATATAACAAACTTCAACCTTCGAGAATTCGAAAAATATAACAAAAGTATTAGCACACCACCGAAAAAGTATACGCTAACCCCAAGGGTAATCAGAGCTACTAAAAACTAGAGGAAGCAAGAAAATACACTGGTAGGTTAAACATGTAACATACTGGTGAAAAGTGGTGGAGAAGTGGGTAACTATGCCTCGCCTCCTAATAGTGTCAACCCGAACTCTGCAGACTGGGCATTTTTAAAACGAATGGCCCAGGGGAAAACATCGCAAACGTTAGAGTGAGTGGACAAAAATAAAAGAATAAATAAATAAAATAATTAACAAGGTTTATGTTTTCCCAATTTAATTTTCAAAGAAATCGAATGCATGCCTCAAGCGATAAATTGTTTATCTCATAAATATCGAGCCTCTTCAGCTCAAAAATATATACCAATATATATATATATCAAAATATGTATGTATTTACACACGTACATACTCCCTATATAATTATTTTATAGATTTAAAATAATTTATATAGGGCAACTACGCTCGCGTTTAACGCTCACGTCACGCCTTAATGCCGTGATACACTACACCATTAAGGTGGACAGACGAGTGTATAGATAAGTGCACATACCCTCTATATGAATTAAACACTCATATAGGGCTATTACGCTTGCGTCTAACGCTAACGTCACACCATAATACGGTTATATACTACGTCATTAAGGTGGACAAACACATATAGCTAGCTAGCATTTATATACATACTCTCCTCATAAAAATATTTATAATTTACCGAAAAATCTCATCTTCGAAACTCTTCAAAATAAATAAAATCGTCAAATAAAAATGAAGTCAAATGCTCCAACAAAATAAATTACTCAACAATAAACAATTGCATGTATATTATTTAAAACAAAAGTCCACTCACTAATTAGGCCTAAGCCTGATGTCGGTCTGAGGCCTCTTCAGCTCAAGCCTCCTCACGTCCTGTTTCAAAAACATAAATTAATCCCCAACTATATACCAACGCTTATATAAAAATAGGCAAGATTAAATGTAAGCCTTATCCGCGCTCATCCTTGCCCAACTTCGCCATTCTTAAATCGATACGGTCCAAACTTTACCACAAATACCGGCAGCCTTAAACCAACCTTCTACAGCCTAAACAACATTAATCTAACAGCTTGATTCTATCCAAATTAACTGCCAAAATACCAAACTTTGAAAAATCTCAAACATATCCAAAACTCCTTCAAAATTTCTAAACTTTATACCATTAAACTCCTCTTAATATTACACATCTAAAACCATGAAAATTCCCCTAACAGCGACAGCCGGCAGCCGACTCCGGCGACCTCTAATACCTACCAAAATTTAGCACAACCTTCCTCTTAACACGCACAACAACTTCCCTAACTAGCACAAACACTAATGTCAAGCCTAGATAGGGTAATCGAACCAAAACAGTGAATTGAGCCCTAGAGTTTCGATCAACGATTTCTCCTTACCTAGCACGAATCGCACCAAAACCCTTCGAGAGATTGAAGCACGGGAGGAGGGCTTCCTCTTGAGCCCAGTAGCTCCGGCTATGGCGGCCGGAGGAGGGAGTTCCGACGACGGAGAGCTACGGGCAGTCGGACCTTTCGGGCGTGGTTTCTCTCTCACGGCGGCGCTAGGGAGGCTGCCACCGGTCTAGGGAGAAGGCTGGGTTGGAGGCCGACCGATTGGGACCGGTGTGGCGGTCAGCGGTGACCGGACGCGACAGACGGGCGCGGGAGACGCCCAGCAGGGAGAGAGAGAGTGAGAGAGTCGGGAGGGAGGAGAGAGAGTGTGTGTGTGTGTGTGTCGAGACCCACCCCAAATTTCACCCTAAAACCCGAGGTGAGTCCTGCGGGGACCACCTCCAAGGAAAATTTACCGAAGGACTCGGCAAACCTCACTTGAAAATGGACAACCCTAACCCGGAAAAATTAAAGAACATTCTCTTAACCAAAATATAAATTCTTCAACTTAATCCAAATAACCGAATAAAATTATACACAGTTATTTTTCTGAAAGTATTCAGAGTTACTACAAGAAAGACAACGGAAGCTGATAAAATCCTCGTGGGATAAACAGATAACCTACTGGCGAACAGTAGTGGAAAGATAAGTGACTATGCCTCGTCGCCTCCTTCTAGACCCCACCCGAACTCTGTAGACTAGGCATTTAAAAATGAAGGAAAAGCCCAGGGGAAAATATTTAATTACGTCAGAGTGAGTGGACAAAATAATCTCGACAAACAAATACTTCCCTAAAAAAAATTATAAAGGAAAGCGCTATACAAGGAAAACGACTAGTTCCGGCTAGTCTCCAAATCTTATACAAATACAACCTCTCAGGCTCAAATTATATATATATATATATATATATATATTAGTATGTATTAACACTCGTCTACTCTATGTATGCTATCTATGAATAAGCTTTAAAGTAGATAGTCATACCAGGCTACTACACTCGCGTCTAACGCGCACGTCACCCCATAATGACATTTTTCCTCAGTATGGGGGAAACGACCGAGTGGGTATAAATATACGTGCTTACTCCTTGTACGAATTCTATGAATGAATGTAAAAACATAGAATAAACTCAAAAAGTAGAAAGTCGTACAGGGCTACGACGCTTGCGTCTAACGCTCACATCACCCCATAATGGCATTTTACCTCATTATGGGGAGAAATCACGTATAGCTAGCTAGTGTTCACTCATATACATACTATTCTCAAAAACGTCAATAAATGAGTATAAACACCGAAATTCTCAATTCCGGATAAAAATCCAACAAAGGAAATTATTCAACAATAAAGCAATTCAAGCACATTATTTAAATCAAATGTCCACTCACAACTTAGACCTAAGCCTGATGTCGGTCGTATGTCTCCTCTGCTCGAGCCTCCTCGCGTTATGTTTCAAAACATAAATAATTCCTTAAATAAAATACCGACGCTTAAAGAAAATATGCATAATTAAATATGAGCTTCTCGCGCTCAACCATGCCTATTGTCCTAACTCTTATCTTCACTGCCAACCACAAATCTCCATAATTACCGATATCCTGAAAAATCACATTTCACCGTCCTAATCATAAAATAATCCAATGGCCGGATTTTAACTTATTAATCCGCCAAAAATACCAACTTTAACAATTCCAAAACCTATCCAAAACTCCTCCAAAAATTCTAAAACTCATTCCATTAAACTCCTCATAAAATTCTCCACCAAAAACATTTTCTCGGCGGCGGCTCCGCGGGCAGCGGCGCCGCGGCGGCCGACGGCCAGCTCCGGCGACCTCCGATGCTCACCAAAATTTGGCAGGATCTTTCTCTCAACCTCCTCTACAACATTCCTAAGTATCACAAACTCCAATTATAAGCCTAACCATGTCAATCGAACGGAAACAACAATAAAGCCCTAAAATTTCAAATTCTGATTTCTCCTTACCTAGCTCAATATGGAGGGAGCCTTTTGGAGGGATTGAAGCACGGGAGAAGGGCTTTCTTTTGAGCCAAGGCTCGCCGGCTATGGCGGCCGGAGGAAGGAGTTCAGGCAAAAAATGGCTTCCGGCAGTCGGGGCTTTCGGCTAGTTTTTCTCCCTCACGGAGGCGCTAAGGAGGCTGTCACCGGTCTAGAATGGCAGCTGGGTCGGAGACCGATTGTTTGGGACCGGTGCGGCGGTCTGGGGCGATCGGATGGCAGCGAACGGCGGCCGGAAAGATTTCAACAATGAGAGGGCTCGGGGGAGAGAAAACCGGGAGGAGAGAGAGAGAAAAAACGGGAGAGAAATAAAATAGGCTTTAGCCCAACCCGGTCCACCAATTCCACATATACCCAATACAAAATTTAACACCCCAAAAATAATACCCCAATAAAAATTACCTTTTACTAGCCAAAATTTACTATTTTTACCGTCATCATATTTTTCTCCTACGAATAATTCTTTCGAAATATTCGTCCCTTAACACACCTCTAGGGACCTTAGAATTAAAACTCAATGACGAGGACGGTAAAATTCTTATTAACACCATGCTAGTAAACAAGATAAAAATTAAGGTTCGGGGCGTGACAGAGAGAGAGAGAGAGAGAGAGAGAGAGAGAGAAATGGTTTGGGCCTCTCTTCCAACCCGGTCCAACACCACAAAAAAAAAACCCAACTCCAAAAATTAACACCAAAAAAAATAATACCCTAATAAACTTACATTTTTTACTAGCTAAAATTTACCATTTGTACCGTCGTCACATTTTTCTCCTACGAATAATTTCTCCAAAATAATCGTCCCTCAACACCCTTCTAGGGACATTTGAAATTATAAACTCATTTACGAAGACGGTAAAACTACTATTAATATCAAGCTAGTAAATAAGATAAAAATTTAAGAGTTGGGATGTGATACCGGTTGTTGGCACTCCTCCCTGCAATGTGCTTAGTTTACCTTTCATACTCGTTTCCAATATTATCTTTTTCAGTATTGAGTACGCTTATCATACACATCGTTTTCCAAAAATAATAATAATAATCCATTAAAAAAAATTGACTCAAAAGCGGGCATATAATCAGAATGACACCAATACATACCCCAACAAGTTAAGGTGACTCACATACGTACCATTACATTGTACATTGTCGCTCATCGACGATGAGCCTAACAAGCTATAATCTAGCCCTACATAGAGATAATTTTGCATGAAAACTTCTGTCGTCAAGGCGCTCAATTGCGGTACGACAGAAAGTGTTCACTATCTAGATGTAAAAGAAACATCATAATCTGCAGACATCAAAACCTACCCAGATTCCTAGAAACTTACATAAGAACTTACTGGAAATAAACTGGTAAAAACTAATTTAAAACCCTCGTGTCCCAAAAAGATGGGCTTAGAAAGCTTGAAAAACTAAGAAAAGTAACATAAAAAGGGCCTAAGACCCACAACAGAGCCCAAAGCTGCCAGAGGCATGTCGCCTCCACCCCGTCGGCACTCTCACCCTCCGATCCACACACACCATCCACCACCGCCGACCCGTCAACCAGAGATTACTTTCGATCTCCAACCTTCAAGCCGGCTGAAAAGACTGCACCAGAGCCTTGGGGATGGCCTCTCCAACGTTGGCTTTGGGTGGCCGGATGGGAGGTGTGTTGTGTGGGCGAGTTTGGTGCGTTGAGATAGAGGTTAGGATGGGGTTTCTAGAGGTTATATCGAGGTGGTTGTGGATCTGGAACGATGGGGGCAGTTTCCAGCAGTCGACAATGGAGGGTGTGGTGGCTTGGTTGCGATGGGTTGTCTGTTGACTGCTTTCTTCTCTATGTTAAAGCCCGATCTGCACGGGGTAGCGGATGAGTAGGTTGCGGTGATTCGGGATCGGCGGCGGGGAGGAGCTGGTGATGCAGCTATTGACTTAGGCCTAAGTATATGGGCCGATGGACCTATTTGTGGCTTTGGGTTTCAGGTCCTAAATTTGGCCTGCATGCCCATTTTAGGTATTTACCTTTGCTTTGGTTAAGCTATTTTACCTTCTTAGGTTTAGTAACAAGTCACCATTTCATGGCTGACGAAGGGTTACGCCCTATAGTAGGTACTCCTAATGTTTTTTGTTTTATTGTTTTTTAATGATTTTGGATACTGGTGGGCTATGTCATGGTAAATGCACACAACGTACCATGGTTGTCTTAATGAGATGGCGAGTTCCTTATTTTGTCAAATGATCGCAGCCTCATAGTGGCAAGATGAAACTTAGGGTCATTGCAGTGACATTATAGCCGGAAAGCTGACACACATTGTAACTTATGGCTCTGTATGAGCAGTTTTTTTTTCTTTTCGGTATGTCGCCAAAATTGTAAAGCAAATAGAGTAGCCAATGATGCATTCCTTGTTAAATGGTGTTTGCTAGAATGCATAGATTTTGTAAGCATGACTAATGTTATTTTAGGATGTTCTTACAGTATGGGGTTTATGCACAATGTCTCTCTCTTTATATTTTGAGGTTTCATTAATGGTTATGACGTGAGGGCTGCCGTTTTATCCCTTGTATTCAAAAATATATATTAAGAAATAATATTAAGTGCAATAATTTGTATCAATTTGTGAAAACAACGTTTTGCCATTATTGCTCTATGTTATTTGATAATTTTTTTACTGTATGTTATTGATGCGATTTTGCATCATATCATTGTAATTTCTTTTTTGTTTCAATAAAGTTTCTAACCTGCTTTCTCTATATAAACAAATCAAATTAATTCTTTTTCTTTTTAAAAAAAAATCAAATTAATTAGTTTTGTCTTGCACTAAAGATGTGCATGTTTAGGAAGCAAACAAAGGGGTATTTTGGTCTATTATTTAACACTTTACCGTAATACCTTGAGAAGACCATATAAGAATTTGCTAAATGAATTTTCTTTCAAAATATTATCTACGTGTGAGTAGTGATAATGTCACTATCATATGAAAATATAAAACAAATTAAATAATTTTCAATGCGCTTAGCTTAAATGGCGAGGAAGTGTCTGATGCTATTAAGTCATAAAAATTCAAATCATCGACTCCAGCTAGCTAAGAGGGGCATGAACATTGCCAATCCTGAAGGGGCAAAAGATATTAATGGCGGCATGTGTTGGTTATTTGTTTTGTAGTTATCTTAAAATAGGCAGGTTGTAAGCATCACAAGTGGGGAGCATTAGAAATGGATGCGATGCATGAAGCAGGACTAAAACCACAATTGCTAGGGGAAAGCGGGATCATATCAAGCATCACGATTCCCCCAATACCAATAGGAAATGAAACAAAAGGTTTGCCTTAGCTTAGCTTCTAATTCCTGCACTGGCATAACGTTTGTTAAAGGTCATCATCATCCACACCTAATATCAACTATATTTCTTGGTACTTATTTTGGTTAGTCTTTTGCTTCTGAAAGGAATAAAATAGACAATAGAAGAATGTCACCTGTGCTAGAATTTGATCCACATGTGGCCATACAATAGCAAGACCGCTGAGTATAGTTTATATGAAGTAGTAATTGACTTTCGTCATTACACTCATAATATTACTAATTTTATGTTTAATAAACTCAAACAGTGAAGACCAAGTCGACAGTGGATGCAAACGTATTCGGGAAGATAACCATTAATATTGTACAATCATTTAAAGATTACTCAAATTTTGGTTATTATAACAAATAAGTATACTCTTGTGGAGGTCTCTATGGTTTTTCTATTCTGGGGTGAGTGACCTAATATCTTTTGTGAGGCTACTGAATTATTGTTGAAGATTCATTATGGGAGATATTGAGAAGTCTGAAAGGATTCAAGATTTTTTTTTTTTTGATATAGTCAGTTATGATTTTCATATATTTTAGGTAAAACGAAGGTCAGAAGTAACCATTACATACTCTACCGCTATCATCTATAATAGACAAGTAGTTGTGTTGTGAGGATATGATAGATTACTCTTTAATCGTATTCACTCATAGAGCCATCTTTAATCGTATTCAATCTAATCCTAAAATATGAGAGTAATCTATGAGAATAGAATAAACTGAAACAAAACTAGAAACAAAACAAGACTAAAAATAGTTAATGAACTAGGGCCAAGAAACCCAAACCCAAAAGATAGAGGCCCAATAAGGCAGCACCTAGGGGAGATCCACTTCGGCTCCAGCCTAGTTGAATCTGGTCCAGTCCACCCTTCTATCTACACGCCGTCGTACTTGGCAGAGCGTCGTTGTCGTTGCCATGATACACACGCCATGATGAAACGATTTGTTCTCCTCAGCCTCGATGTCAAACCAGATCGCCTCCAAACATCGTTGTAGCTCGTTCCAAAGCAAACCCCAATCCAGCCCCAGCAACAAGAGACACCACTGATCTAGACTGCTGGCCTCACCGTCTAAGACCTTTCCTCAGGGATCGACGCTGCATCTGCAAAGCACACCCACCACTGAACACTACCCAACCAAAAACAACCAACAAAACCAAAACAAAACTCCCCTCAAACCACCCCATTGAGCGATAGAACTCAACAGACCTCAAATGATTGAAGGATAGAATCGAATCTGATCCTCCTAACCCTTGTGCATAGAACCACACCGGGGAAAGTCCAAGGACAACTGCATCGATGCTCCAGTCCGATAGCAACCAAAAAGCCAGGCTGGAGGCCTGCTCCCGTCGCTGCCGGAAGAGACCCGAATAGATGAGTTGAGCCGCCGCCTTCTATGGTTTAGGTGATGTTATTGAAAGGATTCAAGATTAAGCTAACAACAAAGCTGGAAATTCAACTCAACCATGAGAAGCCTGCCACCACATAAACCATATTTCAGCATCTATTATTTTCCCAGAACCCAAGTTGTGGGAGAAAAACCATGCATCAGAACTCATAATTCCTGTGTCACTTGATCGCTTCTAAGACTGCAATAAGTATTTTAGTTTACACCACCCTTTGGGACAAATCGAGCTCAATTGAATCCTGAAATTCAAATTAATCATAAGCTTGACCTCGGAACATTCTAACCTGGTTTAAAAGTTCAAATCTTGTTTAAAAATGTAACAGCATCTCCAATTCCAATGTACCATAGAACAGTAACAACATACACTAGATGTTGCAACAGTATCTTCGACTTCAAATTGCAAAAACCAACCTTTCCGACCGTACATAACAGCATGAAAACTTACTGAGCACCTAAACCCTAAAACAAGATAATAATCATTACCCATTAACTCCCTTCTTCTAAGTTCGATAATCACCGCCTCTCACGAACTGAGGCAACTAGATTCCAAATCGAACTCGTTTTCCACCAGCATAAGCCTCGACATCAAAGTTGATGTGATAACTAAGATCTACAATTAGTGCTCAAACACCAAAGGACTTCCACTGCATGCGCAAGACTTAATCAAACGTATCCAGGAAGACAACCATTTATATTGTAAAATCATCTGAAGTTGCTCAAATTTTGGTTATAATATATCCCATTAGGAGTCACAAATCTATCTGATTAACAAACAAGTATACTCTTTATGGTTTCTCTAATCTGGGGTGAGTGACCTAACATCTTCTGTAAGGCTAGTGAATTATTATTGTAACTGTTTTTATTTTTTATTTAACACCACAATCACCAAGATCCAAACTAAATTCATTCTTTCTCTGAATCCCATTTTCAGAAGATATCTACTCCCATCAAGGATCCGAAAATAATTGCACCCAGATCAACCAGAACATCATTGATGGGAAATGCCAACAATCGTATGCCATTCTAAGTAAACACACTCCCAAGTAAAAAGACCTTAGTAAGAAATACCAACGATATCAGTTTCATTGCCACAAAGAGGTCACAAAATAGCATTCATCTCCATCTCCCCTGTTAGCCGTTGAACCTTTCTCTCTGTGCACACAAGCTTCAGAAAAACAGTTCAATTCTGCTCGCCAGTTTTTGTCAACGAATAACTAAACCAAACAGAAGGGGTATAAAAAGGGTACATGATTAAGCTAAACCTAAACCCTAAATCCAACTCAACATTGAGAACGTCTGCCAACAGAATTCCAAAATCATGGCAACCCCCAAAAGAGAACCCATATTTCAGCATCTATTATTTACCCACAACCAAGGTTGGCAGAAAAACCCTGCATCAGAACTCATAATCCCTGAGTCACTTGATCTCTTCTAAGACTACAATCAGTATTTAAGTTAGACCACCCTTTAGGACAAATCCAGCTCAACTGCACCGTGATATTAGCTGTAGCAAGTTCATATTCTTAATGGATTCAAATTATTCATAAGCTTGGCCTCATAGAACATTCAAACCTTATTAAAAAATGTAACAGCATCCCCAATTCCAATGTACCATAATAAATCTCGTTTTCCAGTGGCATAAGCCTCAACTTTAAAGTTGATGTCATAAGCAGACTAAAACTGAGATCTACAATTAGGGCTGAAACACCATAGAGCTGCCACTGCATGTATTCCCAAGAATTTAGCAATCACATCAGAAAACTCTTGAAGAAGTGCAAATCACCCATTACAAGTGAAACAATCAGAGGGCAAGAAAATGTTGCAAAGGTGTAAATCACCCATTGTTAGTGAAACAAGCAGATGCAAGCAATCTTGATTAAGCGGATGCAAGAGCAGGGGATACATAGGACACACTATGATGGAGGATGATAACTACAAGTCCAGAACTTGCTTAAGCTGTTTGAGCTTACCATATTAAGCAATTAATATGTTATTTTCTATTGATCATTCTATCTACTAAACAAAACCTCATCACAATAGTATAATAAACTTTGGCATCCTACCAGTTATAGTACTAAATTTTCATCTCCATGAGGTTGTAATCTTGGAAAATAAAAGAACTCATATGAACTAAGCATCCTTCTAAATCTAATTAAAATAATTTTCCTTTAATTGAGGGCAGGGGTGGGGGATTGGGATTTCACCACAAATCTCAGCTTCTATATCCTGCTACCATCCTAATCTTATATCAGCTACTGTATACAGGAAAGGGCAACTTCAAAACACATAACCAAAATGACACTAAACTCGAATATCCAAAAAAATGAAGTAAATAAGGGGATAGAAAACACACTATAAATCCATCGAACTGATAGATTGTATTCTTACTGAACTTCTTTTGTGGAGATGCCAAAAACTATATCAAATTTGTAATAAGTATTTGAAATTACAAGAACCAAGTAATGCTAATCCACTTGAGCTTTGTACATTTACTATCTGTGACTTAAATGCCGAGCCTTTATATCTATCAACCAATATCATGTGGGTCGTACAAGACGTGTTAAATAACACTTTCGCATGCCATTGATTGAATATATTGCACACAGGTATCATAACAGATACATAACCAATAACATATGCTGGTTCACCTGAAAATCAGTTTGGCTCCCTTCCTCAGTTGACCACATAGGGACTGAATCACATGAAAATCAAAACGAGATAACAATTCTCATCAACAATTGTCTCAGTAATTAAACAGAAAATGAAAAGCAAGTATAAAGAGCAACTAAGCTACCATAGAGTAAACGGCATTGCATTATCAGTCGTCCTCAGCAATCTTTCAGAGATGCCTAACTGATGCTACACTGCTGCCTGGCAAGGTGGATAAGCAGGCTTCTGTTACCAGGAACCACTATGATGGAGGTGACCCAGACACTGTATACATAATACAGATAGAATATATAAAAGTATGCAGCAGTGGCTTTAAAAAATCTATTTCTGCATTAAAATCTGATTGATAGCCATGTTCTAACACATAGCAAAAAGGAAAAATAAAAAAGAAATAACAAAAGCAAAAGAAGAAATGAACAGGTATCAGATAATCTTACAAGACCAATGAACAGAATAAACATTCCAAACTAAAATCATCATGAACACCTTACTAATTATTAATGAACATCTTACTAATTATAAATGGGCCTCAGAACTAAGCAATATTTAGAAAAAGACAAGGACAGTAAAAACATTAATTGTTCAGTACAGCAGGATCCCTATTAGAATTTAGATGAGCATAATCCTATTCAAAGAAACTCACTTCCTTAGTTCCAGCTGAAGCAAAGATGTCCGGGCCAATAAACCACCGTCGTGAGAAACAGTATGTTGGGCATTCTTTAAAGGAGTCTGTTGAGCTCCAAATTTCTCAATGCGTAAAGATAGTGTCATTACGTCTTGGTGGCCTATCAGGAATTGAACCAGGCTTGAACTTCGAGGCTTCATGTTTTGCCAGTTCAGGAGGAACATGACTGTTACTCTGAATGAGCATCTGCTTGAGATCATAGAAGACATCAGTGTCGTGAATTGTCAACAGTGATGTGGCAATACCAGTCTTCCCTGCACGTCCAGTACGTCCAATACGATGGGTGTATGTTTCAATACTCGAGGGCATATCATAATTAATCACATGGGCCACATCAGGTATATCAATACCACGGCCTGCAACATCAGTTGCAACAAGGACATTGTATCTCCTGGTCCTGAAACCCTCAAGGCTAATTTCTCTCTGGTCTTGTGATTTCCCCCCATGCAAAGTGGTCACACGATATCCGTTCTTATCCAAACTCTTGGCTACATAATCAGCAGTTTTCTTAGTGTTAACAAACACAATAGCAGTCTTATCACCAAGTTCATCGAGCAATCTCTTTAGCCTCTCAAACTTCTCTGCATCCTTACTCCAGACTACATTCTGAGTGATCAAATCAGTAGTCTTTCCAGCTGTGCCAATTGTGACCACAACAGGATTCCTCAAATACTTCCGAGCAAGGCGTTCCACCGCAGGAGGCATGGTGGCACTAAACATATAAGTGGTTCTGTAAATCTTCTTGTCATCAAGCTCTTCATCCTCGTTCTCAGGTTTGAAATTGCTGGAAGGCATTGCATCCAAAACACCCACAACCTGTGGCTCAAACCCCATATCAATCATCCTATCAGCCTCATCAAGAACAACATAATTGCACTGATTCAAAACAGCATAACGCCTCTCCAAACAATCAATCAACCGCCCAGGTGTAGCAATAACAACCTCACACCCTTGCCTAATTTTAAAACCCTGTTCCTCAATTGACTGTCCACCAACAATAGAAACAACTTTAATACCCAAGTAATGCGCAAACTTCACAGTCTCTTCCTCAATCTGCTGCGCAAGCTCACGAGTAGGTGCCATAACAACAGCATAAGGCCCTTCAGCCTCATTCTCTTCGCTAATAGGAGGCAACCTAGAAATATATGTCAACATAGGAAGAACAAACGCAGCAGTCTTACCAGAACCAGTCTCCGCAATGCCAATAACATCTCGCTGCTGCAGACCCAGAGGAATAGCCGCCATCTGGATCGGAGAAGGTTTCTTATAACCAGCCCTCTCCACAGCCTTGAGCAGCTCCGTACTCAGTCTACTCTCACCCCAACTCCTCATAGGGCGAGGAATCCTAGACCCTTTGTAGGAAATATTGAAATCCTCTCGGAATATCCTCCAGTCCCTCTCAGTCATCTCCTCCAGCTTCTTATCAGTCCAATGCCGATCCACTCTCATATCGAAAGTATCATACAGCTCCGCAGCCTCCTCCTTCAGCCTCTGCGCCACAGCCTCCTCCGGCCTCTCCTCTACGCCATCCTTCTTCCTAATCTCATCCCTCAGCTCCCTCTCCTGCTTCACTGCAAGCTTCTTCTGCTCCCTGCGGTCCATTCCAGCACGAAACCCTCGCCCGAACAGGAGCTGAGCCTCATGAGGATTCTGATACAAAGCATTCATATCACGCGAAGTGTCCTCTGTGTTCTCCCAATCGAAAGAGAATCGGAACTTCTCGCTAGGCTTAATCACGCGCTTCTTCGGCTTCTTCGAGCCAAGGTACTGCTCTTTAATGGCCTCAAGCTCCTTATCACGCTCCCGGTCAGCTAGCTTATCCAATCGGGCCCGCTCTCTGGCCTTGGCCTCCTCTTCGCGCTCCCTCTCGCGGTTGTCACGGTCACGGTTACGCCGCTCCGTTTCGCGCTCCCGGTCTCTCTCCCGGTCGCGATCTCGATCGCTTCGGGAGTACCGGTCTCGATCCCGGTCTCTGTCTCTGTCTCGGTCCCTATCGCGGTCCCGGTCGGAATTGGAGTTGTTGGGGACGGAATCGGAGGAGCGGAGATTGGAGAGGAGCTGGTGCTGGCGGCGTTTCTGTTCCTCGTGTTCTTCTTGGCGGCGTTGTAGGGCTAGCTTCTCGCGCTCGGCTTTGGTTAAGAAGACGGGTTTCTTCGGCGGCAAGGATGAAGAGACGGCCACTAGGCCGTCGCCGGAGCGTTTCATTGTGCAGAAAAGGTTTAGGGTTTCGGGATAAAATTAAACTTCTGAAGAGAATCGGAGTTTTAAGTTTATATATAGGTATGACACTGGACTGCAACAAAATGGGCCGCTAAAATGGAATATGGGCTTGCGCCTCACAACAGTTTTCGCAGCAACACGAGTAAAATGCTCCCTATTTGTAATCGGAATAAAAATATAAAAGGTGCTGCTAAATGTACCCAGCAAATTAAGATAGAGAAGAGGACAAGAAGAGAGGAGCTCTGAAAAATCTGAGCTTCGATAACATCTAGGGCTTGCGAGTTCGATGCTCGTCTGGCGGTGCCCGTCTCAATTTGGGCTTGCTGCCGAACGGGTGATGGAATTATAGGGGCTTCTGGGGATCATGGATGCGGTTTGCTGAGGTTCGATTGTTGTTTTGGCATCAGGTTTTGTGATGGTAGCTCTTGGAATGGAGGGTGGAGGTTGTACAATGGCGGCGTTCTCCTCGTGGCCTCCCAATTTCGGCAATGGAGATGGCCTTGGTTCTTTGTGGCGGCGACATGGAGTTTGGCGATGCGGGTTCGGTGGTACGCGTCATGGAGTTGTTGTGTTCTCTTTTGGCGGTGTGGATCTCATAAGGCTCGACTGACTTCGAGCAATGGTGGATTGTGGCAGAGTGGTCAGAGACGACGACAGGACTCGTCGACGGAGAAGATGGCGGAGCTCGTGATCAGTGGATTTGGCGGTGTTGTATAGTGGGAGATGTATTCGGGCGTGAGTCAACAACACTGGGCTTTAAGCTGGGCCTTATTCATGTGTCCTTGGGCTACTATGGTGGGCTAGGTTTCTCTTAGTCCAATTCTTTATTTCTTAGTCCTTTGAGTGGGGTCTTGTTGTAGGCCCACTTTTATTTATTTATTTATTTTTTTAGATAGTTTGTTCGTCTAATAATGCTCAACCTTTCAGTGAGGGTAGTGGGTCTTGGCCATGTATCCTTTGTTTAGTAGTTAGTATACAGTCTAACCCAATTTCACCAGTATTGATGTACGCCATAAAGGTTTTTAGGCAAATATATTACTGGGTTAAATTATGTGCTATCTTTGTTTAAGGTGTAGGAGTCTTTAAGAGTCATTATCAAATGTGTAGTCGGTGCACTAGTTACCTGAGCAGTGGATGTAATAGGTGATATTCGAATCCCTTAGATTCAACGAGAGAACTCGTTGATTTGTATGATCTTTTTCGATCAATGAAGTTATCCATTTCCTTCACATAAAAAATGTACCCAGCAAATTTCTAAATATACCCAGCAACATAATTTTTGGCTTTTATTTCTGATATTACCCCTCAAGCAATCATCATTTAGTATTTTAAATCCTAATTTAATTACAAAAAAAACAATTAAGAAGGTAACTGCAATACAGTGCTTCTACATCTACCTCTTCCATCATTAATTCAACATGTCTTTTTCGTCATTATCTTATCTATCCTCTCAACTTCGTTTCTTTTAAGATGAAGACTATGAAGATGAAAGAAAGAAAACAAGTTGTAGATAATAAAAGTTTAATATTGATGTGGACTATGAACTTTCAGAAGTGCTTCAGATGTATAAAGATGCACACTATCCCTTTTCTGATGGAGCAGGAAGTTCAAACCCTGTAAGCATAGAAGAAGAGTACAAAAAGAAAGTAGAGGAGGCTGAAGTTCCTCTATATCCTGGGTGTAAGAAGAAGTACACAAAATTATCAGCCACCCTCATATTGTACAAATTCAAAGCTGATAATGGCCTTGCTACTGAAGCATTTGATGAATTGCTTGAAGTTTTCAAAGACATGCTTCCAGATGTTTATACTTTTCCTGAATTTGACTACACAATAAAAAAAATTCTTGAAAGAATTTGATTTGGGGTATGAGAAGATTGATGCATGCATCAATGATTGTTGCCAGTTTAGAGGTGAAAAGAAGAAGAACATGCAGAACTGCCCCGAGTGTAATGCTTCAAGGTGGTATGTCAATCCACAGACCAATGAGATAAATAAAGGAGTGCCTGCAAAGGTTTTGCGTTATTTTCCTATAATTCCTAGGATTCAGAGGATGTTTCTTTCAACAAGTAATAGTGAGTTGTTGACTTGGCACTATACTCATCACAGTCAAGATGGCATGATGCGCCATCCAGTTGACTCAATTCAATGGCGCACTGTTGATCAGAAGTGGCCAAGCTTTGCTTCTGAGCCACAAAACTTGAGATTTGGACTAGCCACTGATGGGTTTAATCCTTATAAAAATCTAAGTTCAACACACAGTATGTGGCCTGTGATTTTAGTCATCTACAATCTGCCACCTAATGTTTGCATGTCATAAGAAAATTTGATGCTAAGTCTACTCATTCCTGGCCCCAAACAACCAGGGAATGACATAGACGTGTATTTGGAGCCATTGATAGATGACTTAAAGCAGTTATGGAGTAATGGGGTGGAGATGTATGATGCATAAGAGGGCGATCTTCAACCTGAAAGCTATCTTGTTGTGGACAATAAATGACTTTCCAGCTTATGGCAATCTAGCTGGTCTAACTACAAAAGGGGAGTTTGCATGTCCTGTGTGTGGTCCTGAGACGTTTTCTAAATGTTTACATCTTGCAAATAAGACTGTGTATATGTGTCACAGAATATTTCTTGCTCAAAACCACGCTTTCCGCTCTAAGTATAAATGGTTTGATGGAACGAAGGAAAGAAGGAGACGACCAAAGATATTTACTGGATTGGCTGTTGTACATGCTGCACGTGGGTTCAAAAATAAATTTGGCAAGAAAAAAGAGAACAAAAAAAAGAAATATAAGAAAGGAGACCGGTCTAAATTGCTGAAAAAGAAGTCAATATTTTTTGACTTGCCATATTGGGAGGTTAGTAGGTTTATTATGTTGTTTGTCAAGACCCACCCCGAATTTCACCCTGAAACCCGAGGTGAGTCTTGCGGGGACCACCTCAAAGGAAAATTTACCGAAGAACTCGGCAAACCTCCCTTGAAAATAGACAACCCTAACCCGGAAAAATTAAAGAACTCTCTCTTAACCAATAATATAAATCTTCAACTTAATCCAAATAACAGAATAAAAATACACAGTTATTTTTCCGAAAGTATTCAGAGCTACTACAAGAAAGACAACGGAAACTGTTAAAAATCCTAGTGGGTTAAACAGAAAACCTACTGGCGAACAGTAGTGGAAAGATGTGTGACTATGCTTCGTCGCCTCCTTCTAGACCCCACCCGAACTCTGCAAACTGGGCATTTAAAAACGAAGGAAAAGTCCAGAGGAAAATATTTAATTATGTCAGAGTGAGTGGACAAAATAATCTCAACAAGCAATAATATTTCCCCAAGAAGATCATAAAGGAAAACGCTATACAAGCGACAGCTCAAAACTGGCAAGAACACGACTAGTTCCGGCTAGTCTCCAAATCTTAAACAAATACAGCCTCTCAGGCTAAAATTATATATATATATATATCAGTATATATTTACACTTGTCTACTCCATGTATGCTATCTATGAATAAGCTTGAAAGTAGATAGTCTTACCAGGCTACTACGCTCGTGTCTAACGCTCACGTCACCTTATAATGACATTTTTCCTCAGTATGGGGAAACGACCGAGTGGTATATATGTACGAATTCTATGAATGAATGTGAAAACATAGAATAAGTTCGATAAGTAGAAAGTCGTACAAGGCTACGACGCTTGCGTCTAACGCTCACGTCTCCCCATAATGACATTTTACCTCATTATGGGGGAAAATCATGTATAGCTAGCTAACGTTCTCTCATATGTATACTATTCTCAAAAACGTCAATAAATGAGTATAAACACCGAAATTCTCAATTCCGGTTCAAATTCCAACAAAGGAAAATTATTCAACAATAAAACAATTCAAACACATTATTTAAAACAAAGGTCCACTCACAACTTAGGCCTAAGCCTGATGTCGGTCGGAGGTCTCCTCTGCTCGAGCCTCCTCGCGTCCTGTTCCAAAACTTAAATAATTCCTTAAATAAAATCCCGACGTTTAAAGAAAATAAGAATAATTAAATATGAGCTTCTCGCGCTCAACCATGCCTATCGTCCAAAATCTTATCTTCACTGCCAACCACAAATCTCCATAAATACCGACAACCTCAAAAATTACCTTCTAACGTCCTAATCATAAAATAATCCAATGACCGGATTTTAACTTATTAATCCGCCAAAAATACCAAACTTAAACAATTTCCAAACCTATCCAAAACTCCTCCAAAAATTCTAAAACTCATTCCAATAAACTCCTCATTAAATTCTCCACCAAAAACATTTTCTCGGCGGTGGCCGGAGACCAACTCCGGCGACCTCCGATGCTCACCAAAATTTGGTATCATCTTCCTCTCAACCTCCTCTACAACATTCTTTGTCACGCCCCGACCCATAATTTTTACCTTTATTACTGGCATAGTGGTAATAAGAATTTTACCGTGTTCGTCAATAAGTGAAAAATATAATTGATCCCCAGAGAGGTGTAGGGGACGATTATTTTGTGGGATTATTCTAAGGAAGAAAAAATATGACGACGGTAAAAATGGTAATTTTTGCTAGTAAAAGGTAATTTTATTGGGATATTATTTTGGGGTGTTGAATTTTTGGATTTGGGTTTAATAGGGGCTTGGACCCGGATCAAGCCAAGCCCAGTTTCTCTTTTTTTTTCTTTCTTTCTCTCTCTCTCTCCTGCTCCCGCTCCCGAGCCCGTTTCTACCGATTCTTCCGGCCGCCCGACCGCCGCCGTCCGGCCGCCCTAGCCCGCCGCACCGGTCCTAAACGGTCGGTCTCCGACCCAGCTGCCGTTCTAGACCGGTGGCAGCCTCCCTAGCGCCGCCGTGAAGGAGGAATCGACACAAAAACTCTGGCTACCCGAAGCTTCTTTTCGCCGGAACTCCTTCCTCTGGCCTCCATAGCCGGCGAGCCGTAGCTCAAAAGGAAGCCCTCCTCCCATGCTTCAATCCCTCCAAAGGGCTCGCTCCATCTCGAGCTAGGTAAGGAGAAATCAGTTTGTGAAATTCTAGGGTTTTTTTGTGTGTTTATGTTCGATTGGCTTGGTTAGGCTTGGAATTGGAGTTTGTGGTAGTTAGGGATGTTGTAGAGGAGGTTGAGAGGAAGATGCTGCCAAATTTTGGTGACCATCGGAGGTCGCCGGCCGCCGCCGAGAAAAGGTTTTTGGTGGAGAAAAATGTGAGGAGTTTAATAGAATAAGTTTTAGAATTTATAGAGGAGTTTTGGATAGGTTTAAGAATTGTTGAAGTTTGGTATTTTTGGCGGATTATTAATTTAGAATCCGGCCATTGGATTTTATTTGGTGGAAGGTGTTTTTGAGGATGTCGGTAAAATTTGTTGAGTTTTGAGGTTGGCAGTGGATTTAAGATTTTGGATTGTTAGGCTTGGTTGAGTGCGAAGCATATTTAATTATGCATGTTTTGCTGTAAGCGTCGTATTTTATTTAAGGTTTTATTTATTTGGAACAAGACGTGAGGAGGCTCGAGCGGAAGAGACCTCCGACCGACATCAGGCTTAGGCCTAACCTGTGAGTGGACCTTTGTTTTAAATATTGTGTTCGAAATGCTTTATCGTTTTGAATGATTTTCTGTTGTTGGATATTTTCCCGAAATTGAGAATTTCGGTGATTATATTCTTATATGAGAATAGTATATATATGATTTAATGCTAGCTAGCTATATGTGATTTCCCCCATACGCGAGGTACAATTCCGGTATGGGTGACTTGAGCGTTAGACGCGAGCGTCGTAGCCCTGTGCGACTTTCTAATTTCGCATTTAATTATTCAAATATTTCGTACAAGGAGTAAGCACGTATATATTACCACTCGGCCACTTTCCCCCATACGCGAGGTACAATTCCGGTGTGGGGTGATGTGAGCGTTAGATGCAAGCATAGTAGCTTTGTATGATATCTACCTTATTTTAAGTTGTTCATATATATCGTATAAAGGGTCAGACGAGTGTGCATACATACTATATATATAATATCCAGGCCTGAGAGGCAATTTCTTAAAGTTTGGGAGTCTAGCCAGGCTGGACCCCAGTTCAAAATCGTTCTAGTGGAGCTCGTGTTTTTGCCGCTGATGAAAGCATTTTTTTGGGGAAATATTTATTTGTTGTCGGAATCGTTTTGTCCACTCACTCTGACGTGTTGAATATTTTCCCCTGGGCTCTTCGTTTTTAAAAATGCCCAGTCTGCAGAGTTCGCGTGAGGTCTAGCAAGAGACGTCGAGGCACAGTGACCCATCTATCAGCTACATTTCGCCAGTAGGTTACCTGTTTAATCTACTAGGGGTTTGTTAGCTTTCGCTGTATTTTATTTTATTTTTAGTAGCTCTGAATACTTTTGGAATTCTTCGATGTAATTTGTATTCTGGCTATTTTTGGAATGTAGCGGAGGATTTATTTATTTTGGATTAAAATGGTGGTTCTTAAATTCTTATAAGTTAGGGTTGTCCATTTTCGAGGGAGGTTTGCCGAGTCTTCGGTAAATTTTCCTTGGAGGTGGTCCCCGCATGACTCATCTCGGGTTTCGGGGTGAAATTCGGGGCGGGTCTTGACATTCTTAACTACCACAAACTCCAATTCTAAGCCTAACCATGTCAATCGAACGAAAACACACAATAAAGCCCTTGAATTTCAAATTCTGATTTCTCCTTACCTAGCTCAAGATGGAGGGAACCCTTTGGAGGGATTGAAGCATGGGAGGAGGGCTTCCTTTTGAGCCAAGGCTCGCCGGCTATGGCGGCTGGAGGAAGGAGTTCCGGTGAAAAATAGCTTCCGGCAGTCGGGGCTTTCGGCGTTGATACCTCCTTCACGGCGGCGCTAGGGAGGCTGCCACCGGTCTAGAACGAAAGCTGGATCGGAGACCGATCGTTTGGGACCGGTGCGGCGGTCTGGGGCGGCCGGACGGCGGCAGTCGGGCTCGGGAAAGTTTTTCGGTCGGGAGGGCTCGGGGAGAGAGAATCGGGAGGAAGAGAGAGAAAGAAAAGAGAAAGAAACGGGTTGGGCTCGGCCCAGCCGGTCCAACTCCATTTTTAACCCATTCCAAAATTCAACACCCCAAAAATAATACCCCAATAAAAATTACCTTTTACTAGCCAAGATTTACCATTTTTACCGTTGTCATATTTTTCTCCTACGAATAATTCTTTTGAAATATTCGTCCCTTAACACACATCTAGGGATCTTAGAATTAAAACTCAATGACGAAGACGGTAAAATTCTTATTACCACCATGCTAGTATTTAAGGTAAAAATTAAGGTTCGGGGCGTGACATTGTTTGCTGGTTATGCATTTATATTTTTTTGTATGTTATTTTAGCTTTTTTTCATGACCTAAATGTAAGTTTGGTGAATTATATGTACTTCCTTTACCAAATCAAATTTCGGTAGGAATCCTTGCGAATTAAGGAATCCCTACAAAATTTGGATATCCTATAAATTCAACACTACTATTACATTAACTTGTATAAAATATGTACTTATTTGCTTTTAAGTATCCATTTTCATGTTGTGTAGATTGCTAGTGGGACAAAGAGAGGTAGAAGAGACTGTTCACAGTCCGAGCAATGTGCACAGTCTACTCAGGAAGGAGAAAATCCTAGTGTAACTAAGAAGGCAAAGAGAACAAGAGGCAGAACCTGTTTGCAAGTGATGGCAACAGGTGAAAAGGAAAAAAAATTAGTTGAATGGAATTCAAAGGGGCAACCTGTTGGGGAAGTCTCCAAGAAATTTTCTTCCACCATGGGCGTGATAGTTCGTGAACAAGTGCCAATTGTCTTTAACTCTTGGCATGGAGTTAAGGATCCAGCAAGGAACACTATTTGGGAACTTTTAATGGTAATTCATACATGTTTTCGTTTAGTTGTTAGCTACGTGATGTTTTCTATAATGCCTCAATTAATATTCTATTTCAAATTATGGCACGGTAGTAATTTTCTATTCTCATGGGAACTTTGCAGCAAAAATACATTGTCGATGTATGCTTCAAGGGATTCCTCTTGCAGCAAATGGGTAAATTATGGAGATCTTGGAAATCTGAACTTTCGGCTGAGATAAGATAGATTCTGGAATCAAAATCAACAAAGACAGAAACAACGAATCTCCATACCAAACTTAAGCCCCAAGATGTGGCAGCAATAGAGTGAGATCAATTCGTGAAAGAAAGAATGTCTGATAAGTGGCTGGTAAGTAATTAGCATTGTTTTACTTGATAGTTTTTAGTTTAAACTTTATTTGAACTAGACGTGATGTACATATTCATGTAGGCAAAAAGTATGAAAATGAGAGAAATAAGAGCAAAACAGACTCTAACCCACACAATGAGTCGAAAAGGGTATGCACGAACGGAAGATGAACATGTAAGTCAGGCTTAAAGTAATAAACTATGTATATTATATATATTTATCTTCCCCTTTGAATTTAGAGTGATTTTTGAATTTGCTTTCCTTGCTTTCCTGACTTTCCTTTTCAGAACAAATAACACCCTGACAAGCCGTTGACCAAGCCACAACTTTGGATTACAACACATGTGTCAAAGAAAAAGACAAGTGAAACAAACGCTGCTAAAATTGTATGCTGACTACACCTTCATTTATCATCTTATATTTTACTTGTTTCAAAATAATTACATTTGATGGTGGTTTGTGTATGGTTTTGTGTAGGTTGAGGTACAAGATAAAATTGATAAGGCTCCACCTAATGATGATGGAAAGGATATTTTGACTCAAGTCCTTGGTAAGGAGCGCCATGGTCCTATTAGAGGTCTTGGAGCAGGGGTTACAAAAACAAAGTTATATGCTCAATCACAAAGTGACGCAAGATATCAAAAAATGGAGGCTCAACTAAATGTAGTGACTGCAAAATATACAAAATTGGAGAATATATTAGCTTCCAAACTTGAAATAAACTTGGAGGATGATGATGATGCAAGTGGGGCAGATGCACCTGTAATTTCCAAGGTATATGTTCATGTTTATGTGTCTTTCCAATTCATAAGTTGTAGTGTCATATCGGGATGCTTATAGTTTCCCTTAATTACATAGAATAAAGTCCAATGTGAAAGAAGTGCAACTCGAGAGGCTACTACAATTCCAATGGTATAAGTAATTTTGTTTGCTTAATACTATGTTCGTCTATAATTCAACTAGTATGTGGTATTGACTATGTCATGTAACTATGATTTATATTTTGTAGTCTGGACAAGGAAGCACCCAACAACATTCAATTAATGACAAGTGCAAGTTGCTAAACTGGAATGACAATGGTAAAGTAGTGGCAAGAGGTTCCCTCTCAGCAATAGATCCAAAATCAACAGTGCACGGGTACACACTTGGACCTGATTGTTATAGGGTTTCCATTGAAGATGTATTTGTGGAAAGAGCAGAATTTTATCTCTATGAGCCTGAATTTGCGAACCTTGAGGATGCACGTGGCAGCACAATTGCTTGGCCAATCAAGTACATTGTCTTTGATGATTGAGTATGAGGTAAATTATATCTATTCCCATCCATATGATTTTAGTGTAAGAGTTTAGCTTGTTTCCTGGAACCATGAGGCAATGGGTCTTATTCATGTGATTTTGTGTATGGTGGACAGTTTGAAGGCTTGTGGCAGTTTGCAATAGGCTTTTGGTAGATTGCAAGAGGCTTTTGGCATGAAGATTAGGTTAAGTACATTTTGGCTATTGGCATGATGTGGAGCATGCTAGTCCATCTAATTTTATGTTAGTGAACTTTCATTTCTTGTGTTTGTGATATGCGATGATCTTATTATTATAGGCCCTGCATTTGTAAGTTATGAGAATGGTGTAAGATTTATATTTGAGTATATGCTATGTGTTGGATATAAATTTGTGTATGGATTCAGGAGTAATGAGCTTTGATTCATATTTGTAAATGCATGAATGATTTTGTTATTGTCCAGGTTAAATGTGATTTTTTTTATATATACATAACATTACATGACGTTTTACAAACACTATGGTATAGATCTAATGGCATTTTAAAAACACAATAGATGCACATTTTTGGTGTTTTGAAAATGCCATGGAAATAGTTTTATGGCGTTTTCCATGACGTTTGGAAAACGCCATGGAATCTTGTTTTCATGGCGTTTGTAAAACGTCATGGAAAAAATATTTAATGGCGTTTCAGAAACGCCATAAAACCATTTTCAAAAGCACAGCGTCACTACAGACGGCGTTACGGGACGGCGTTCAAAAACGCCATGAAATATCTTTTATGGCATTTTTCAAACGCCGTAGATGTGTATATTTGTAGTAGTGATTGTATGTCGTATCAAATACAACCACATCACCAAAATGTGAATATGCTCTTTTTGCAGTTGAATCAACCCAGAAACATTTGACAAGTCTATGTTCTTCATCAATGTCAAATTCAAAAAAGAAATCAGGATCCTTCTCTTGCTTAGCTTTGAAGTGTTCATACAAAATGTCTACATCATGCCCCTTAACTTTTTCTCTCTCATCTCGCACCGCATTTCTTAAATCCATTTCAATGCAGCCAACGTTTTCATGCCCACCAGCTTGTGTCTCAAATAGTGTGAATTGCTGGTATATAGGAATGTCCACCTTTTTGAAGTTTTGTATCAAATTCTTTTTTTCTACGGACATATTATGGTGTGATGGTAATATGTTAACTTTGCTTGGTGTTATAGGTGGATGATTGTGTTCCTCTATGAAAGTCTTGACAACATAATTACTTCCATCATGGCTTACGGTTAATTTTGCATTGCACCATGTTCGAGTATTCCTGCAGTCTCTTTCCTCAACTTCATTGTTGCTTCTCCATGTCTCATCGGTCTTACCTTCTCTAAAACATACATATCTTTTCCAAATTACTATTCCATTCTTCTTCGTCTTCTTACTTTTCCTGACACAAAATCCAGCCTTAAATGCATAATCATTGTAGAACGTGTACACCGCATCTAATGAATCGAATTGTTGCTCGGCTTTTGGTTTTATACCATCTTCAACATCAGATATATATGCCATCTGGGTTTCTCCTCGGTATAGCATTAGTTCCTCTGGTAGAATTTCCATGTTTACCATGGTATGAAACTAGTAAAAGATTTGGAAAGATCAATTATAAACAATAATCAATGAATTAAACAATGATAATTATATATAGTATAAGAACAAAGAACGTAACTTTGTTACCTTTTAAACAGAGCAAAACAAAGTACATGAAAAAACAACAACTTTGAATATATATGCGACTTCGACGTCAATAGCTACGAGCCTACTAATAGACCATTCTTTGAGACGCTGCCAATAGCTCCAAAGTTAAATAGAAAATGCTTTGATCATGTGGGTTTGTCTTACTCTTAAATAAGATAAGAGAGAAAAAAGAGAGAAACCACACGAGTTTGGTTTAATTTGCAAAATGAGAAAAAGAGGAGGAGATTGGGGCAACGAAGCACTTCCGTCTCCAGTAATTTTTTTTTCCTGGGTTTGTGAGGAGCTGTTGTGAGGACTGAGGAGACTACTCCTGAGGAGAGGAACGATGAGAAAGAAGTGGAGAAGACGTCTAGAAGAAAACCACGTCTTGGTTTGGGCAAAAGTTAATAATTGAGAGTGATTTAAAAATATAAATATATATATTTTAGTTCAATTAAACTTGTTTATTTCTCCACCATAGGATTTAAATGAGCAACGATCTAATGGTGAGTGATCAAATCCCCCTGGTCAGTAGGTAATCAGGTGAACGGGACTGTGTTCAAGTAATCTTCCCAAATCAGAAAACGGTATCCATTAGGATTATGTGAAGGTTAGAGATGCATTTATAAATTTCACAAATGAATCATCCTAACGTAAGAATGGAGATGCAAATATATAAACCTATTCACGGTACATCATGAGCAGCATCTTGTTATGTAAGTGTCTCTGAGGTCACATCAGAGCTCCTTGACAACAACAGCTAAAGCCTCAGGGTTGAGACCCAAATCACAGAGTGCAATGAGGATGAAAATGGTGTGTCGATCAAGCCCTGTCAAGAATGCTCGACATTTGAAATGCTAGAACCAGAGACTCCTAGGCCATTTTTATAGCATCCGCGTCCATATGAAGCTGAAGAGAAAGTAAGCAAAAACATAAATTTAGGAAATATCCATAGCCATGTCAGACTTGTTATGTAAGCGCATTGTGAAATACACTAAGAACATGAACACCTCTATATAGCTTGGTTTCTAGCAGTAAAGTGCATCTTTCATGGATCAGCACACATATCTCACACATCGACTTTGGTGTAGCCAGCTAGCCAAGACATAGCTAAAAGGTTTGCAGCGGCATCAAGTGATTGATAAGTTTGCAGCAGCAACTTAGTTCTTTTAAGTGGGGGTGGGTGTTTCCTAATATGTTCACCTAAATCACAAACTTTTCTTCCAAAAGAATCTCTCAACAGTCTTTATATCGTCTTAACTCAAATTCTCGTAGGGTATATCACTCGGTCAAACACCCAACCATGTCATATACGGGCAGGGCCGGCCTTGTGTGTCTGGAGGCTATAGGCAAAGTATTATTTGAGGCCCCATAATAAATGCTCGGAAAAAAAAATCAACATAATATACAAGGACCATTTTCAGTAATTCATTATATATATATTTAATGATTATGAAAATACTTATTACTTGATTTGAATGAAAATAGCTTGATGAACTACGTTACGGTAAAGTATATAATCAAAATATATAAAATGAAATTATAAAATTAAGGTACTAAAAAAATAAAATCTAAGAAATAAATAGGGTGTCAAATACCCAAAAAGTTTAAAGTGTAAAAGGTAAGAAATAGTAAATAAAAAGTCTACAATGAAACTTGTTAAAAGATATGAATGACTAAATAAAAGAAAGACAAAAAAAAAGTAAGAAACTAAAAAACTGAAACTTGTGTAATTTGAACACAAGTATTCTAGGACATAATGCAACTGCTTACCACTAAACCATTTATTCTCATAGCACATATTTACACCATACAATATATAAAAAGGTCCCCTTGAATTGGAGGCCCTAGACTTAGGCCTTGCTTGTCTTGGCCCAAGGCCGGCCTCGTATACAAGCAAGTTAAGTTTACACTATCAAAGACCATGTTTTTCGTCCCAACAATATAATTTGTAAACTTTTTGATACCTGCTGGATCACAATCGAAAAACCCATAAGTTGGATGCCCAAAATTATCCCACAATAGTTTTAAGAATCTATGATCGCCATGTCGGGCGTTCCCATTCTAGTGATGATTATGTATGGATAATTAAAACTTACTTTGCATGAGATCATAAAACTTTCTTCGTAATCATCTCATGCCAAATAAGTTTTATGTAGTTTATCCATGCATAATCATCACCATAAACAGAATGTCTGATGTGGCGACCAAAAACTTCTTAAAACTATTGTGGGATAATTTGGGCTTCAAACTGTTGATAACGAAAAAAAAAGGATTACAAAAGAATAATAATAATAATAATAAAAATAATGATAATCCTTTTCTTGTGCTACATGCACAAAACTTTTAAGTTCAATTGTAACTCTTGCAAAAAAAGGTATCTGGATAGGAATACAATTCGGGCATCAAAGTTCAATGGCAAATCAATTTTCATAGCCAAACACTTTATATAAAGAGGCCAAAGCCTCCAAAAGAGGGGGAGAGGAGACATATGAACATGGAAGCAGAGGCAGGCGGAGGCAGAAGAAGAAGAAGAGAACAAGAGAAACAAAAAGTAGAAGAACAGAGGAAAAGAAGAGACGAGCCAGCAAGGTGGAGCTCTCATTCTAACTCTCTTTATTTTTTTTGCAGCATCTCTATCTTTATGTCTCGTCCCTTGCTCCGCCGGAAGCCCCAAAAGCATGTCTTCAGCGAACCATCTCTTCCTTCCCGAGCAAGGCCACAATGTCGTTCAAACTTCAAAGCCCTAAGGCACGACGAGGTGACCTCGCGTCCAAACAGAAGCCCTAAGGCGAGGCGAGGTGACTTCGCGTCCAAGCAGGAGAGACAACGCGTGGAGGCTGAAGCCCAAAAGCAAAGGTGAGGTGACTTTGCATCAAAACAGAAGCCCTAAGGCGAGGCGAGGTGACCTCGCATCCAAGCAGAAGCTCTAAGCAGGGGGGCGGGACGACCTCTCATAAGGCTAGATGACCTCGCCTCCTCCTCTTGTTACAACAAATATATGGCCTTGCACCTCGCATAACAAGCCATACAAGGGGAAGAGAACAAACAAGCAAAGGCGAGATGACCTTGACTGAAGCTCTAAAGCCCTAAGGCGAGATGACCTCATGTCAAAGCAGAAGCTCTCAAGCAAAGGGTAGATGACTTCACGACAAAGCAAAACCCTAAGACGAGATGACCTTCACGTCAATGCAGAAGACCCAAGGCAAGGCGAGGTGATTTCGCGTCAGAGCAGAAATCCAGACAACATGGCCTCGCACAAAATTGGAAGTCCGGGTGGCGAGATGATGTCACGTAAATATGGAAGTCCAGGCGAGGCAAGATGGCTGCACAAAATTGAAGTCCAAGCGAGGCGTGATGACTTCACAAAATTAGAAGTCTAGACGAGACAAGATGACGTCACATGCAAGATCCCTCCATGCAGAAGATTTCGTGAGGAAGCAAGTCGCGGAGTCCGCTTACACGTGAGATCTGTATGCCGCGGTGTCCGCTTATACGCAAGCACGCAGAGTCCGCTTACAAGCATACATGCGAAGTCCGCTTACACGAGAGGTCCGCATGCCGCGGAGTCCGCTTACACGCGAGGTTCGCATGCAGGCGGAGTCCGCTTACACACGGAGACTGGATTTGCAGATCACCTACGCCACTATCAAGAACTGTGGCTAAGACAATTCAAGCCTCTTGGTCACACTAACGCATCACCCATTTCAGATGCACAACTCAAATCAACTGACACTCTACCAAATTGAGTGTCCACAAGAAATACAGTTGACAGATTCAAAAATATATCTGTCAAACCCAAAGCTGGCACTAAGCCGCAAAGCCTAAAAACCCCAATGAACTACGGTCGGTTTGATCCCTCAAGGGGGTACGTAGGCAATCTAGCAACCCATTAGATGTAACCACAACTCTAAACAAAATCCCTGACACCAATAGTCAACTTCGGCCAGTCCAAATGACTTCAGTCAAATTCTTAAAGCACCACAAATATCAAGTGCCCAAACCAAATTCAAGGGCTTTAAACCCTCACAAATATCCCAAACACAAATTCAAAATAAATGGGTCATTCACCCATTTAAAATCCCAAATGTTCGAACTACATTGGTTTGATCCTTTCACAAGGTATGTAGGCAGTTTGGATTTAAATCTAGATGCAACCACCAATCCAAATAAATTCTCGGATCACCTGAAGCCAGAATCACGCTCCTAAGCTCAAATGCCTCCAGACACAAATCCAGAAACATTTCCAAAACATTACTCTCACTCCAAAATCAAAGCCCTCAAACGAGTCATTCACTTGTTGGAACTCTTGAACTACGAGTGACTTGATCCCCTCCGGGGTACATAGGCAACCCATTCCCGAATGCGGGTGCAGTCATAAAAACAAACAAACCTACAATGATCTCTTAATAAACGGAATCAAAGGGTGTTCCCTTGTAACAAGATATTGTAATTAAAAGACACATTTTGTCTTGAATGGGTCGAACCAGACACAATTAAAACTCTGTTCTGATAATGAATATGAGTGAAATTATGTTGGGTGACATTTATGCTTCATGCATATTTTTACCCAACACAAACGTATGTGCTCTTCGACTGTGATCCAACAGACATCAGAATGTTTACAAATTATTCTGTTGGGACGTCTAACAAGGCCTTCGATAGTGTAAACTTAACTTGACCTTATCTGACATGGTTGGGTGTTTGATATACGGTATACCTTGCGAGAACTTAAGTCAAGACATATTAAGAATGTGAACATGAACCTCTTATTTATAAAGCTACGTTCGTTGTTACTTGTGTATCAAGAATATTAGATTTCTATTCGGATTAGGACAAGATTCTCCTAACCAGATAATACAATCGATTCCTTATGTGATCTTGAAATCAAGAATATCAAATTTCTATTCGGATTAGGACTTGATTGTCCTAACTGAATAATGAAATCAATTCCTTATGTGATATGAAATCTTTAGCCATCAATTACCCAATAGGAAAGTGAAAGATATTTAGACCGCATGTATCAGTCCGCATATCAGAAATTCATAATAAACTTAGATACGATATTTAGGCAAAATCACTAGCTTTACTTCATCTGATGGTCTGTTTCAAATCGTTCAAATCATTTTTTTTTTTAGGGAAAATGGAGTCGAGCTCCTTTGATTTTTGATTTCAATCATACGACTGTACTAGATCAAGCTAGGAGAGCGTCCGAGGAACAAACTCCATAATACAATACGATGCACATATTAATGTCTGCAATTCCAAAGAAACTACTAAAAAAATAAACTACTTAAAAGTCTAATGTTCAAATGAACTTATTGAAGCCTAGAAAGCATGTAACCTACCTCACATAACCAAAGTACCCCAGCTTCATGCATCGAGGCCTAAAACCATTTCAGTGTATCTTTCCAGACACAAAGGGGGGGTATGCTTTATAGTCAAGTGAAGTAGAGATCTATCACAACAAGGGCTCGGGACTACTCGCCACCAGTTTCTTCAGTAGAAAGAGGCTCATGTATGACAGTGTCTGCCATGGAGCTCAACGACTCACCAGTAAATAGTTGCTTCTTGTTCTTACTTCCTCAAGGCCGGCCTCTCTTCTTCGGGGATTTCCCCGTCTTCTTAATCCCTAACTCCCCGCTCATAACCATGGAGAAACCAAGATTTTCCAGATTTAGGTCTAGTGGCACCATAGCCAGCGAGTGCTTCAATCTCTTCCCACTCTCAGTTTGATCTTCCTTCTGATTGCGGATAATACCAGTAACCTTAGCCAGGGAGGGGAACATAGCTACATCCCTAATCTGAACCAGCCTCTTCTCTCTAAGCAGTGCTGGCATAGTTGGCACCACTAGGGCAACCTATGAGTTTGCCCTAAAAACCATGGGAGGAGCCGCCAGTGCTGTAACTGGTCCAATCAGGGTTTCGGTCCCTTCTTCAGCATGTTGGGCGTTAGGGCAAGGCACTCCACCATGGTTTAGCATAATGCAATCCCTGCATAGACCAACAAACCTTTCATACTTGTACTACACCCATCCTCTGGTGACACGCGCAGTCTCCTATCCATCTTCACCGGGCTGTTTAGAGGAAGCGTGACACGCACGCGAGTGGATCCCCTCCTCAGTCCCGCCTAGTCAACATTGATAACAGATCCAATGGTCTCCCCTACCAGCCGAAGTATGCATATGTGGTGAGTGCCATTGGTAAGTCACAGACCTCCACCCAAATCCAAAAGAAGTCGAGCGACACTGCCATAATGTAGGAGAAGCCGTTGTAATCATTAAAGAAGATCATGGTCCTTTGGTAACTCCAAGGGCCTCTCTTCTTCACTCAGCCAAGATCTCATTGATTGTTGAAAGTAAACAGCAAGCGATCCCCACGCTGCTGCACCTCCACCGACACAGATAGTCTTCACACCGCTCGGACGAGACTTCGAAAGGAATCGAATTGCACCGCTTGGGCGAAGTTTAGTTTACCTACCAAATAAAACCTTGGAGCAACGAAACCTATTCCCAGACTTTTTAGGTTTTCGAGATCCACATGTTCGTCCTCTTGATGAAGAGAGAGCTTTGAGATCAAGCGAGCGGTCGTGGACGCCATCACCACACCTCCACCGAGAACCCTAGCCGCTGCCATACCGAGATCACGCTGCACAACTTGTTTTCTCTCACCAAAACCCTAACCCTAGAATAGAGAGAGAGAAGTGAGAGGAAGTCACGGTATTTTTAATGAAGCTTCATCATCAGTTACTTCTTAATAATCGTTCAAATCATATTCATTATTCATGCAAAAGATTCATGTGAAATGCTTATTGCTATAGACTATGGTAAAAGGTGCGTAAATTTCATTTTGATAAAATATAAAGAGACGAAATTTTACTAAGATATTTCTGTCGTCGCTGAATCGGTGTGGCTTAGCCGCTTGAGGATCTTGTTCTTCTACTCCTCGGTCTTCTTCCGAGTGCTGAACGGCATCAAAATGTACTGTTTTGCCCCCGTTTTGTTTTCTTATTTTATGGTCTCAACTCCAATTTCGATTTTGTTGATCTCAGTCTCAACTCCACAATGTAGAAGCCTTCTTCAAAAACAGAGCTGATAGATCAGAAAACTCATGAGGCTAATCCCCGAACTCAACTCCCAACTGAAGCAGCTCGTCAAACTTGGTCATGTGAAACACGCCCGTAAGGTGTTCGATGAAATGCGCATGAGAGATGAGGTCTCATGGACCAATATGATCTCTGGCTATGTTGGAGTCTCTGATTCGTCTCAAGCATTGGCCTTGTTTTCAGACATGTGGGTGCAGCACCCAGGTTTCAGCATGGACCCTTTTCTTCTCAGCGTGGCGCTCAAGGCTTGCGGACTTGGTGGGGAGTTGACTTATTGGGAGCTCTACATAGCTACTCGGTCAAATCGGGTTTTGTCAACTCGGTGTTTGTAGGGAGTGCTTTTGTTGATATGTATATGAAGACTGGCGAGATAAACATGGGTTGTGGAGTTTTCGATGAAATACCGCTGAGAAATGTGGTGTCGTGGACTAGTGTTATCACTGGTCTTGTTCGAGCGGGTTATGGTGTGGAGGGGTTGGCTTGTTTTGCTGAAATGTGCAGGTGTAGGGTGCAATGCGATGGGTATGCGTTTGCTATCGCGTTGAAGGCGTGTGCTGATTTGGGTGCTTTGAAGTTTGGGAGAGAAGTTCATGCACAAGCGATGAAGAAAGGGTTTGATGACAACTCTTTTGTTGCCAACTCTCTTGCTACCTTGTATATAACAAGTGTGGGAAATTGGACTATGGGGTGCGGTTGTTTACGAAAATAAGGATGCAGGATGTTGTTTCGTGGACATCCATCATTACTTCGTATTTTTGGACAGGTCAAGAGGACTGTGCAATGAAAGCATTTATGCGCATGCAGGAATCTGGTGTGCGTCCTAATGAGTATACTTTCTCAGCTGTTATCTCTGGATGTGCTAATCTCGCTCGAGTTGAATGGGGTGAACAATTGCATGCCGACGTTTTATGCTTAGGTCTTGCGGATTATCTGTCGGTAGGAAATTCAGTCATAACCATGTATGCCAAATGTGGGCGTTTGGCTTCAGCTTCTGTTGTGTTTCATGAGATGGGGCAGCAAAGATATCATTTCATGGACCACTGTCATTGCTGGGTATTCTCAAGCAGGTTATGGGGAAGAAGCTTTCAAGTATTTGTCGTGGATGAGAAGGGAAGGACCAAAACCAAACGAGTATGCTTTTGCTAGTGTCTTAAGTGTTTGTGGAAGCATGGTAATGCTTGAGCAAGGCAAGCAATTGCATGCTCATGTCCTAACGGTTGGTCTAGATTCTGAAGCTATGGTACAAAGTGCCTTAATCAATCTGTACTCAAAATGTGGAAGTATACAAGAGGCTGCAAAAAACTTTGATGTGACAAAAGATGGTGATGTTATTTAATGGACGTCCATGATTAATGGATATGCCCAACATGGGTACTACCAAGATGCCATTGATCTGTTTGAGAAGATTCCTAAGGTTGGTCTGAAACCGGACTCAGTGACCTTCGTTGGTGTTCTTGCTGCGTGTAGCCATGCTGGATTAGTTGATCTTGGTTTCCACTACTTCAATTCAATGAGCAATGACTTTAAGATTAGTCCTTCAAAAGAACACTACGGCTGCATAATTGATCTCCTTTGTCGAGCTGGACAGTTAAGTGAGGCAGAGCACATGATCAAAAGTATGCCAATTCAACAGGATGATGTTGTCTGGTCTACTCTACTTACAGCATGTAGGCTCCATGGTGATGCTGACTGCGGAAGACGTGCTGCAGAGGATATTCTTAAATTAAATCCTAATTGTGCAGTGACTCACATAACGCTAGCTAGTTTTTATGCTGCCAAAGGAATGTGGAGGGAAGCAGCAGAGGTAAGGAAAATGATGAGATCAAAGGGTGTAATTAAGGAACCAGGATGGTCTGGGATAGAGGCCAAGGATGGGACTTCTGTATTTGTTGCTGGAGATAGGTCTCATCCACAAGGTGATGAGATATACTGTGTGCTGGAATTACTAGATTCAAAGGCAGAGATTCTATTCCGGAAACAGTTTTTCAGTAGTTGATGATGAAGATCAAGATTTACTGTTCCAACTCACAAGGCATAAACGTTTGCATCTTCTGTCTAGAGGCAATCTATGGAACCAAATCAAATCACCTAAATCTATTGTATTTCTTGGACTCAATGATATGATGTTTGCGAAGGTGAAGCATTGCTGAGGGCATGAAAATGCATTACCGCGTTATTCAATGGTTTTGTGAAAATGATCTATAGTTAACATCTGTGAACTACTGATGTTGAAAGTGGAGCGGAATAAGACAATACATCACCAGAATTCTTGAGGAAAGTTTCAGCAGAAAAAAAAATTTGTCAAGGTATAGACTTCGCTCTGTTGTTTACTCTTTTGCCTTGAATCTGAGCATATAAGCATGAAACATTAAGCCAGTATTCTCACTTTGCAGGCAAGAATGACTGTTTAATATACACTAAATTGTTTGCAGGAAACTCATATATTGGTTTCAGTGTGAATTTGAAACCAATTAACAGAAATGTTGCACTTCGTAGTACTGATCCTAACACTCTTTTTATCAATGTTAGCTTAGATGCTTGCCCGAGATGTAAGAAACCTTTAGGAAGGAGATGTCCTATGATATATGGTTTAGTAATTTACACTGCACTATGTTATTGCTTAATAGTTAGATTTGAAGATGATACACTTCGAGTTGTTGAATGGGAAGTGCGACAAGTAAGTCTGTTAGATGTTTAGTGATTGGTGAATACTAACCAACAGAAAAGATCCTTCTACTTTTGGGGAATCAAGAGAATGTTATTTTCATCTGGAATGAAGAGATTATTGATTTAGCAACATGCTCAGGTGTTTATCCGGTTCAAATTTGTTTGATATTCTTTTGTCAGCTCAGCTTGGTTTGTCAGTTGATCCTGAGTTTGTTCATCAATATATGTATATATACACACACATAAGGCCCTTCCACTAAGGGATCCCTTTTTTTGACATATATGAGGGATGAGGGATTACTCCAACTTTTCGATCACAAAATCACATCTCCACCGTTCAATATGTAGTTCTATATGAGTCGATCACTTCTGCAAATTTTCAGAAATTTTGGTGATCGTTAAGGCATTCAAAATTACGATTTATAATTATAAGCATGAATGGTTCAAGTTTGGCAGATTTGGTTCGTTCATTGATTTAATCTTGTTCGACATCTTAACGATCACTAAATTGGTTGAAAATTTGCAGAATTGATTTATATATAAGGACTAACAAACTGAACGGTGGAGATTCAAAAATATAATCGAAAAGTTGGAGTAATCCCTCATCCCTCATATATGTCAAAAAAAAAGGATCCCTTAGTGGAAGGGCTCTCTCTCTCTCTCTATACATATATATGTTTCTTTGGTTGTGTTTTTTGGTTTGTATTTTTTTTTTGTAAAAGAAACTCCAACTATTTTTTAGACCATTTTGATGAAGGAATTTATATCTAAATTTACAATACTTCTTATTCTTTTTGCATGTACAGTTATGGGTTTAATGTCCTCATTTATAACTACTTGCAGAATTGGTTAGCTTAATCAGCTGAAGGTCCGGTCCTTTCAAAATAAAAGAATCTGGTATCAAATCTTATTGAACATGGTTTTGGATATAATTGGATTCCTATGAAGGTTCAATTTATATGCACAAGGACTTTGTCTTTAGAAACGAAAACTATGAGCTAATAGCTTTTTGGGTAGATTTTTGCTAGCTTTATGGATCAGTAAGTATTTCTTAAGAGGTAAGGGCAGAGAGATTTTAGGAAAATTCTTGATAATTTGAGGTAACATACATAAAAAAGAAAGAGAGAATGAAAGAACTTATACCCTTTTTGATGTGAGGAGTAAATTATTGTGTACTGCTTTCCCATTTTCTGGATTTGCCGTAAATTTTGGTGCGCCTTTTCAGCTAAAATTTGTTTGATTCATGAAATTTCATGAATTTTTTGGACAACTTTGTTTTCTTTTGTTGGATGAGAAATTGTTCATCCTTGCTTTGCCTCCAATATTAGCAATTACTGATAGTTAAAAAAAAATGGATTGGATAAAAAGAATGTTTGTATTTTCATATCTATTGTGACTTTGTTTTTATGTATCGAAATATAAACCATGTTGCTTGCATTGATATATTTATAGCAAACAGTATCTTCGATTATGAGTTTACCGTAGGTTAAGTTGTTAATCTCATTCATCATACCCAAATTCAAATTTACATTTTGAAGGAAAGAATTTTCTTTGGAAGCTGATCATTTTTACTGATCAGAAAGATCTTCAATTTCTTAGAGGAGGCACATGAGTTTTAGATGACTCTAAGGAGCATTTTTTTGTTTTGGTATTCCCTTCTACACTTTAGTAACCGGGAATGCTTTCACGAAAGACACAAACTGGACTCTATCAATATGTTCTTTTACAGCGAAAGTAGCAAATTTGTAGTACAAATAATCAGATATATATTTTTTAGATATATGCTAGTTTTAGAGAACTGAGAAGAATCATATATCTGGTGTGACAGTTCCAGCTTTATTTGGTGGAATCAAATTGTTGCTACAAACATATATCCATGGATATTCTTGATGCTACAATTAAATATTTAAACTTTTAGCCTCCAATCCAGGTTAGCAATCATTGCCTATGGTAATATCATTCATTTATTGCGGAATTTTTTTTAGGCTTATAGTTTGAAATATCTTCTTGGACTCCTGATTTTCGAGGTTGAAACAGCACATATGAATTCTCTGCAATTGCAGATATCATACTTGCAAATATGATGTCTGGACGTGATGTTAACTGTTTTAATGATCTCATTTGGATTTAGGAGGAGCTTCGAATAGTTTAATGCTCCTCAAGGCCTCCTAAGTTGTTGTGGTTTTTCTATCAGATCTCTTAACTGCAGCACTTCCTTTCCCTGTCATTTATTTTTCTCTTTGATTAACCTTATAAATAAATTTCAGGAGGAGTCCCTAATTGTACCTGGTGTTGACCAACTACTCTCTGATTATGCAAAGAGATTTAATAAAATCAAGACCCGTTTTAAGCTATGGTGGAAGAAGAATCTTGGTACTGTCAAGGTAAAAGAGTTCAAGTATTTCTATTTTTCATGACTCACTACCGATAATATGAGTTTGACATATATATTAATGGTTGATGCTCTCTTAGTTGGAATTGCAGTTTGAAGATAGGGAAAGGCAGTTCATGGGTGCTCCTCTTCATGCAGAAATTGTTAAACATGGTAATAAGCTTAACAAGGTACTTGAGAAATCAAATTGTAATAAACTAAGAGAGAGAAGCACACGTTTTCTTGTCCTTATCTCAATCATCAATCCTATGTATTTATCAGTGGATGGCGTGTCTTTAAAATCTCTAAATCTTGTTCATCAAATTTGAATAAAGTTTTCATAATGAATACTTTGATATTTCCATTTTGTTTGTTGGATACAGTAAGAAAATTAAATAAATGTTGCATGAAACCCAATCAAAGGTGAGCTAAGTGTGAGAATGGGAGGGGGGAACAAGAGGGATTCATTGGTGTAGTCGGTAAAGACTTTAAAAAGAATGAGGAAGGAGGGGGGTTAGGCTTTCGGGATTTGAGGGCCTTCTGACTGTATGGGGGAAGCCTGTTTTTTGTTTTTGTTTTTTTGAATGCTAGCATAGAGCTAACGCCTTCTGCAATTTTCAGGGGTTTATTGTGGGGTAAGAAGGTTACTGATAGTGGTAATCGATCGTTGGCATATTGGAATTGGTAAAAGGGTGTGTATTATGAAGGACATACTTCTTTCAAAGTTGTATTCTGAGGGACTAGAGTTGCAGAAGAAAGTAATTGGAGCCTTCTTTAGCTAGCTTGAGTAGTAGGACGTCAGTGATGTTGAGGAACTTTGGGGACTAAATGTACCTTATAAGATTAGAAATTTTTTTTGGAGAGCAGTCAATGTTTTTCTTCCTTTTTCTCAGTATTTAATGAGAGACAGGATAACGTCATATGCTTCATGCTGGCAATGTGGAGCTCCCCTTTGGATCTGCAATTCAAGTTCTTTGGGAGCGCCACAAACAAGATAAGGTTGGAGTTTTTGTTTTTTGAGTGAGGTGTGCAGAGTGGAAATAGCGTTCTGTTTCTGATCTTCTTTCCATTGTTATAGGTACACTGGTTTAGAGTCTGAACTTTAGAGTCGTTTGCTCTCATAATTTGATCATTTTGATGGATGAGAAGAAACAGAAACCTGCATAGGCACAGAGAAATGATTCTAAACCCAGCTGAGTTGGTTAGCATGGAACGGAATTTTGGCAGCTGGAATTTGAAAGGTGCACTGCCAGACCAGCTACTGCTCCAGCACCGGCGGCTAGTACTGTTGTTTGGCGGCCTCCTCGTCGGAGCTAACTGAAACTAAATTTCGTTGAAGCATATAACGGAAAGCTTGGAGTATGTGGACTGGGTGTGATTTTTAGGGATGATCAAGGAGTTTTGAAGGGAGCCATTGTAATCCCTCAAGTTAAGAGTCTCTCTCCACGATCTATGGAAGCATTAGCACTAGTACTACATGTTGCCTTCAGGAACCTGGAAATTGAAGGTGATGCCTATATTTTAATGCTTTGCATTATGAGAGTGATTTGATGAAGTTTATTCAGTAGTTAAGTCTTTTCATGCTAATAGTTGGCGTTTTTGTGAGGATGATGGTAATAAAGTTGCTCGATTCCTTGCAGAAAAAAGCCTTGAAACTTGGTCATTATTTTCTTTGTTTAGGGTCCGGGCAATCTCAGCTCAATGATTGTGCCTGCATAGAATTTGAGTAAGGAGAGCAAGGTTGCCTCCATCTCTTTCTTGTTGAAAGTTGGTCGTGGAATCTCTGCACTCTTCTCATTGTGATAAAGTTGGTAGTGGAATCCTTGCACTCTTCTCATTGTGATATTTCATTACGAATGAATTCAACTTCTGATAAAAAGTTTGCCATGAAAAGCAAATGACAAATCGATCATAAAAAGTGGGCAAGTGGAAATCTGTTCCACTATTTTAGCTTGCATCAATTAATTTACAGATGAACTTTGGCACAGCATTTCTATATATACAGAAAACTGCACTATAAACTTAGGAAGACCCAAAAGATAAATGTGAATGGAGAGTCACATTGAGATATGGCTATCACTAGCAGCTCTAAAATTGGTCACAATGAGATCCTAAGCTCACTGTGGGATTAATAATCCGTTTATTGATTACTAGCTGCTCCATCACTTATACGATGAGTACTTCCTCCTTGTGTTCTTGTTTTTGATCATTGTCTCTAATTTCCTGGTTCTCCTTTTCCTTTCCCCACAAAACGCTATAGAGACCAGCAACCAGCAATAGACCCCCACCAATACTGAAAAAAAATGAAGTCGTTAACGAAAACGAACAATGATATACCACATATACGCCGTGTACGACTGATTTTTTGTATCTGTAATGCTGAACTGTATGCCAAATGTTTTAAAGAAAATATTGAAGAAGAAGTTGGGATATATATCATAAGAGTAGCAAAAGTAAGAAAGGTGATGGATGAAGGTATGGAGTATGGACCTTCCCCAGTAGATTGCCTCTTTCCACATGATTGCTGAGAATATTGCTGTTATAATTAGTGCTAAAGGAGTGAACATTGCTGTGAAAACTGAACCTTTCTTCTCTATGACCCAAACTTGTAGCCAGTAAGTAATCCCAGTTACAATTACACCCTGCCAGATCCATATATGGTTAAAAATTAGTCATTTCAAGGAAGTACATGTACCTAGTTGTATCTCTTCTGTAATTGCATACACATACATCAGGACATTTTTTGCACATTTCTTTGTTTTGTGGCCAGTAGGCAATGCAATCAATGACATGTGATACAAATCGACAGGTTGTTGGAGAGGAAAGATCCCACATCAGAAAAGGGACAAATAAAATACAACTTATAAGTGGATGGATCATATCCAATTGTACCGAGGCCTTTTGTGGTTAAAACCCAACACCTTAAAGGTAGTTAAGTTGGGATAATATCGGTACAATAGTGATCCATGGGCCATGCTTGTCCCTGTTCTAGTTGGTATCAGAGCGGGTCCCTCTTCAATTACGTCTCCCAGCGTAACAGGAGAAAATCTCCCAGCATAATGAGCCCAGATTTGGGTTCATCGAATTGCCATCGGAAAAATTCCGATTGGCCCATACTATACCAAGTGCCTGCAGTGGGCCTTGGACTGAAGCATTACCGATTTCCGATGTGGGAATTGGACTGAATGAATTCCACGTGCAGACCTAAAAATTAGGTTGCACGTGAGGGGGAGTGTTGGAGAGGAAAGATCCCACATCAGAAAAGGGACAAATAAAATACAACTTATAAGTGGATGGATCATATCCAATTGTACCGAGGCCTTTTGTGGTTAAAACCCAACACCTTAAAGGTGGTTAAGTTGGGATAATATCGGTACAATAGTGATCCATGGGCCATGCTTGTCCCTGTCCATGGGTGATGCAGGAGAACATGTATGATATCTATCTGAGAATATCACTGGAAGATGCACCACTATATTATGGTAGAAGTCAAAAAGTGAGTCATTGTCCTATCTCTTTGGAGGAGATAGGCACCATATATGTATATGAACAGCCAATACATGTTTACAAATAACTTAAATAGCTTTATAATTACCATGGTCTAACCTATGTAACATCAGTGGCCTATCTGCTTCTTAAGAGACAGTTCATTACTATTGCAGATTAACTTTTCATTTGTTTTCTTCTTTCAAAGCTGCAAGTTTGCGATCAAATTGTTGTTGAACAGAGAATAATAGTTTGCGCACGACGAATGAATGAAATGACTTGTGAGATGAATGTTGTATACGTCGGTTGTATGCAAGACTCGAAAATTTTGAATGACTTACACAGTAGACCACAGCTAGAAGATGAATGTCCCATCCAATCTTCCAAGCTGAAGGCCTTCTCTCAATCGCAATTGTCCAGAAAGCAGACTGCATGCAGCTAAAGAAACACTGCAGAGCTGTAAGCCTCAACTTTGCAGGATATTCCTTCACAATTGGACCCTACAACATTATAGACATACAAGACTAAGTGATATATCTATATATATATATATATATATTATTAATAAAATTACAGAAACTAAGAGATTGGTACAATTTGATGAAATTATAACCTGCAAAATTAGCCACAAAGACCAAGCAGTGTTGGCGGAGAGCATAATGAGGGAACCTTTAATCCACTCCCCTTTGCTGGAACTCTGTGGATGGATTTGGTGGTCTAGATTTTCTGGAAACCAGTTCATGAACTTTAATGGAGGCCCCTTGATTAAAGCATACACCAAAGCCCCTGAAAGGCTGCTAACAGAACCCAACACCTTGGCCAAACCATGCACTTTCTTTATTGAAATGCTTTCCATCCTTAAAAAACAAAAATAAAACCCAACTCAGGTATCACATTCACTGCTTGAACAATAAGAAGAAAATGGTCCTTAACATTGATTTCACAAAAGTCAACATATGTCAAATTCAAATCAGTACTAGGTACCTTAATAAAACTGCCATAACAAAAGTGATTGCAGGAATTGCAGTGGTGGTGGCTGCAGCAAAAGTTGCAGAGGTGTAGTTGATAGCAACATAGTACAGATTTAAACTCAGGGTAATCCTGCAAATTTTTCACAAGTGAATCATATATGATTAGAACTGAAATTATATATTTGGTATGAGAAGCACAGATATGATCATCACCCGAATAGCGAAATAAAGAAAATCTTGATGAGTAAGGTATAGGAAAGAGGAACTTCTTTCGAACTGCAGATTGAGTAGAAAATTTGAATTAAATTTAATAAACTAAACCAGTAAGCTAGATAAAAGTTCTTGACATGAAAGCCTATACTGAATATCGATGTTCAACCTTTCAAAGAAGAAAGCAAATGGAGCCAAGGCTAGGAAGGCGAAAGCTTGGCGATAGACCACAAAGACAAAAGGGTTCATTCCTTTAGATATTGCTGCCTTAGAGAACAAGGCCATACCTGCATACACACAATGTATGAAGAGCATTGCAATATAGACCTTACGCTTCTCTGCTGCCATAGATATTGCATAGCTTAAACTCATTATGATGTGGTATATATTTTTGAAAGTTTTAGCCTTTCATCTGTGGACTCTAAGTTGAGAAACTGGGTGTTCTATATATAGAGGACAATTTGCTCTGAAACTTCAGTTTGCACAGAAGCTTTGAGTCAGCTTTCACTCACATTGATACTATATATACATACGGGGAAACCATGAAATCAGGTGCCCAGAATTTTGAGAAAATAATGGGACAAGTGGGGTTTACTACATGATCATACAATATATACTCCGCATCTGTATCTTTGTAATTTAGTTTACTCATCTAAGTGATCAAATATTAACAGTGCTTCAGTATAGCTACTTAATACTAAACTGATAAATTACTTTATTATCTCGTTTTCTAATTTCCATAGATGATGTGTAATTCAATAATCCGGACATGAAAGTTTGATGTCCTTGTAACCAAAAAAAAAAAAAGGTTTGATATCCTTGTAACCCAAAAATAAGCTTGTTGTCCGTGTTTTGGACCACACCAGTCCCAACTACGTGGCTCTCTCTCTCTCTCTCTCTCTGTTTTGATCTTGATGTTGGAAATGGTTAATTTGATTCAAATCGAAACAAACTAAAGCAAGTAATCTAAACTAAGTTGATCAATGAAATTAATACTTAACAATTAATAATGTTCATTCCATAAAACAATCAATAATGTGGTGAAGACTAATGAAAAGTGATTGGAGATATTTAAGGTGCAGAACTTGCGCGCCTTGTGATTGGGAAGAAAAAAAGTAGAAGAAGAAGATGCATAGGAGGACGATATTTATCTACATTTCCATTTTGTTGATCATTCAGAGGCTGCTTAGATTCTGGCCTGTGAATAGAGATATTTATCAATCTAGTTCGTCCAATCAACTTTTCCAAGAGTTTGAGTATTTTCTTTTCTGTAATTATTATCTTATGTGGGCATGTTGAAGCTACCAAGATCGTTTCATTTGGTACTAATGGAGAAGTGAGAATCCACTGAGACCAAGATGGTTGAGTTGAATATGCACCGCACAAAGATCAGCAAGATGGTTTATATCATATGCACACAACACACCTATGCTCTGTACCTACACCAAAGAAACTAATTCATTCTGTTTTTGGCAATCGAGTGGTTCTAAATCATTGACAAGATCGAGTCGCAAAACAAATATATCTATATATATATATATATATATATATATATATATATATAGGCCCGTTCTGGTGCGGACGTCCGCACTCGGCTTAAAGTGCGGACGTCCATCCGTTCTCCACCGGATGGCTCTGACAATAGCGCCCCTCCACCCCAGCGGACTCCAGCAGTGTCCCCGATCACTTTCCCTTCCCGGCGAGTCCGCCGAATTCCAGTTTTCCGGCGAGATCGATTAGATTTGAAGTTTTGGGTGATCTTGCCGGAAAACAGGAATTCGGTGGACTCGTCGGGGAGGGAAACTGATCGGGGACACTGCTGGAGTCTGCTGGGGTGGAGGCACGCCGTCGTCGGAGCCGTCCGGTGGAGAACGGAGGGATGTCCGCACTTTAACCCGAGTGCGGATGTCCGCTCTCGAACGTTTATACACACACACACACATGGAGCTGTTCGAGAGCGGACGTCCGCACTCGGCTTAAAGTGCGGACGTCCCTCCGTTTGCCACGGTACGACGCCGGTGAGGGCGCGCCTCCACCCCAGCGGACTCCAGCAGGGTCCCTGATCACTTTCCCTCCCCGACGAGTCAGCCGAATTCCATTTTTCCTGCGAGATTGATTGGATTTGAAGTTTTTGGTGATCTGGCCGGAAAACTGGAATTCAGCGGACTCGCTGGTGAGGGAAAGTGGTCAGGGACGCTGCTGGAGTCTGCTCGGGTGGAGGCGCGCCCTCGCTGGTGCCGTACGGTGACGAACAGAGGGACGTCCGCACTTTAAGCCAAGTGCGGACGTTTGCTTTGGAACCTTCCTGTATATAAATATATATATATATCCTTATTTATTCAAAATGTACGGATTTTGCAATCTTTATCAAGTCCAAACATCCTTATTTATTAACAAGAGTGGCAATCGAGTGGTTCTAAATCATTAACAAGAGTGGCAATCGGGTGGTTCTAAATCATATACAATCCTTATCAGGTCAAAACATCCTTATTTATTCAAAATGTATGAATTTTGCCAATAAAACTACTTTTCGGTCATATTTTTCGATCATAGCTAACTAATATCTAGATATATATGACATGATCATCTATGCAAAATTTTAGCTAAATTGGTGATCGTTAAGGTATCGAAATTATATGATTACAATGCACGAACCAAATTTGTTCAACCCAAACCGTTCATGTAATTCATTGTTTTGAATACCTTAATGATTATCAATTTGACTGAAATTTTGTAAAGATAATATACTCATATATACCTAAAAGATGAACAGTTGAGATGAGAAAATATGATTGAAAAGTAGGTCAATTAAAGATATCTGTACCCTTGTAAAAAAGAAAATATCTGCGACAAATAACAGAACAACACGTGTACAAAGAATAATTTAATTTAATCAATGCGAATGCGGGTTACAATCTTTGTGAACTCCTCTGATTCTATCTCCGACGTTGATTTGATCCAAGGGTGACGAGCATTTAATCTTGAATCGAATTGTTGTGATTTGGACTTTTTGTCGTGTTGACGATTTGTAGAAGTTGATTGACCAAGGGCCGTAGAGGCTTGTTCTTGATCGGACTTAGGCCACGAGCAGTGTCACGTGGTGGTTTGTTCTTTGTCTTGGAGTTGGTGAAGATGTCGGCTATTTGACAGCTTGATGACTCTTCGGGATTTGATAACTTCTAGACTTGAGGTTGATGAAGAATCGGCTATTTGGCAGCTTGATGATTCTTCAGGATTTGACAACTTCTAGGCTTGAGGTTGATGAAGAACCGGCTATTTGGCAGCTTGATGATTCTTCAGGATTTGACAACTTCTAGGCTTGAGGTTGATGAAGAACCGGCTATTTGGCAGCTTGATGATTCTTCAGGATTTGACAACTTCTATGCTTGAGGTTGATAAAGAACCAGCTATTTGGCAGCTTGATGATTCTTCAGGATTTGACAACTTCTAGACTTGAGGTTGATGAAGAACCGGCTATTTGGCAGCTTGATGATTCTTCAGGATTTGACAACTTCTAGGCTTGAGGTTGATGAAGAACCGGCTATTTGGCAACTTGATGATTCTTCAGGATTTGACAACTTCTAGACTTGAGGTTGGTGAAAAACCGGCTATTTGGCAGATAGTTCTTCAAAGATTTAGTAAAGAACTGGCTACTTGGGAAGCTTGATAGTTATTCAAGGATTTTTGGGGAGGCTTTTGAGCTCTTGAGGGATTTTTCTCTCTCTCTCTCTCTCTAGTCCGCTCCTTTTGTTCCCTGCCCCTTTTATTTTTTGCTTCCCTTGGTATGCGAGGGGGTATTTATAGTGTTAACATGCCTCCACTTAAGGCAAGTAATGAAGATTTTGAATCAATAATATTTCCTTAATCGAATCAATGAATCTTGACTGATTGATTTACTTGCTGATTTTAACACAATCAGATTAATCAAATCTTAAGATTTAGATATGCCCAGATCGCTTTGGATTAATGTCCTATTTTGATCAAGATCTTTAGTAAGGGGCGATCCATCTCGCGGATATGGAAAGTACCTCGCGAGGAACCTTGATTTCCAAGCAAGCGGTGATTTCTGATCCCACTTCGGGGATTCCCCCACGCGAGGCCATCTCGCCTCGCCTTCATGTAAATCCACCCGCGCGGAGCCATTTCGCTTCGCCTTCATGTAAATCTATGCGAAATCTGTTTCGCCCCGCGAAGTCTAGTTTGCCTAGCAAAGTCCAGTTCGCCTCGCAAAGTTCGTTCGCTTCCCGAAGTCTAGTTTGCTTTGCGAAGTCTTGTTCCCCTCGCCTAGTCTTGTTCGCCTCACGAAGTCTATTCCGCCTCGCCAAGTCTTGTTCGCCTCGCGAAGTGCGGTTCGCCTCGCGAAGTTCGGTTCGCCTCGCCTTCATTTATTTCTATGGAAAGTTCAGCCCGCCTCGCCTTCATTTATTTCTATGCGAGCCATCACTTATAAACCCAATTATTTTGTTAAATTTTACATGTCTACAAATGCCCCCACTTCAAGGTGCGTCGTAGCCATGTTGTCGTCATGTGACAAAGGCGCGACTTGAAGTCCATGCTTTTGTTGTGGATGATTTTGAAAACCGGAGCAAACTCATTTTCATGCTTTGTTGTGACTAGACTCAGAAGCTTCTTCCAAGCTGCCTACGTACTCTTATTGAGAAAGAGATCAAGTCATGGCGTAGTTCAATGAATTTTTTTTTGGGTGCCATACGCAGTTTATGCTCGTGCTGGCAAGAAGCATTTTTTGTCATTTGCAGTTTAAGCTCGTGCAGACAAGGAGCATTTTTTTTTGTCATTTGCAGTTTAAGCTCGTGCAGACAAGGAGCATTTTTTTTGTGTCATTTGCAATTTAAGCTCGTGCAGACAAGGAGCATTTTTTTTGTGTCATTTGCAGTTTAAGCTCGTGCAGACAAGGAGCAGTTTTTTGTGTGTCATTTGCAGTTTAAGCTCGTGTAGACAAGGAGCATTTTTTTTTGTCATTCATAGTTTATGCTCGTGCGGACAAGGAGCGCGGTGACTTTGGTGTGGTCTACATGAGGCTTGGCAGGTTGCATGCCCCCAGCAAAGACATTGATGACACTGCTTTTTGTTTATAGATGAAGGTAGCATGATTTGACTGAGCCACGTTATCTTCAACGTCTAAACATATCTTTCCTTGTTGTGCGAGCTTCATGATGAGGTCTTTCAAAACGAAGCACTTCTCCACCGGATGACCAATGATACGGTGGTACTTGCAGTATTTTGGATCATTGATGCGATGCATCTCTTCTGGACGCTTGTAGTCTGGCAATTTGATTACTTCTTCTTCAAGCAAGTTTTCCAACATATCAGCGACATCGGAATCTGGAAAAGGGTAACTTTTAGCTTCCAAGTCTTTTAGAGTTTTCCTCCTTACTTGATCTTGAGTTGACTGAAACTTCTTTTGACCATTTGATTGGACTCGTTTCATGACCCTTGCAGGAGGTGTGATGATCGTCAAAGACTCTTGATTCTCTGGTTCCATGATGTCACATTCTCTTTGGCCTTGACTAGCCAAATTGAGTTCCATGTCATGAGCTCGAGTAGCAAGTTCTTCAAAGGTGCGTGACTTTATCCCTTGAAGAATGTACAACAAATCCCAATGCATGCCTTGAATACACATTTCTACCGCATATGTCTCCGACAAGCGGTCTTTACAATCGAGACTGAGCGAGCGTCACCTGTTGATGAAGTCAACTGCTGGTTCGTTCCTCCAGTGTTTTGTGTTGGTGAGTTCCATTATGCCCACAGTTCGCCGTGTACTGTAGAAGCGGTTTAAGAATTCACGTTCCATTTGGTCCCAACTGTCGATGGACTCAGGCTCTAAATCTGTGTACCACTCAAAGACATTGCCTTTCAAAGAGCGAACGAATTGCTTGACAAGGTGGTCACCCTCTGTCCCAGCGTTATTGCAGGTTTCGATGAAGTGAGCAACATGTTGCTTTGGATTACCCTTCCCTTTGAATTGCTGGAACTTTGGCGGCTGGTATCCCAACGGCATCCTTAGTCCATTGATTCTTTTGGTGTAGGGCTTGGAGTAGGTGAGAGAATCACGAGAAGGACCTCCATATTGAGCTCTGATGGAGTTGGTGATGATGTCTTGCAATTGTTGAAAGGACATTGATCCTAGCGAGCCATCATCGTCTTTATCATCATTCTTGGAGCTCTCGCCTACCTTGGGCTTCTTTTCTTCATCTTGAGTTTCAAGCCTGCTATAAAGCTCAGCAATTTACAGGTCTTTTTCTTCCACCGACCGCTCCCATCAGATTGGCTATTTGCTCTTCAATGGTGGACGCGCCTGTCACCATGACTTGCATGAGGATAGGTTGTGATGAATAATCCGCTGGCATGCCATACATGTGGTCTTCATCATTATTTGGACTTCCATTGTATGAAGCCGTGCTTGATTCATCATCCGTGGCAGGTGAGAATGATCGCTCCCTTGATTTGTTTGGAGTTTCCTTCTCTTCATTTCGCGAGGCATGCTTGTCCGCGAGATCCGCCAAGGTGATGACTGGTTCGCGAGGGTTGGAAGGCAAAGCCACAAATGTTGTGGGTTGATTCCTCGCCATGCTGCGGGTGACATGACCAGAGGGCTCGCTGTTTGACCTCGCGGTCGTTGGTTTAGACTTCTTCGTCTAGATGGCTTGAGTGCTCTTGGAGGCCATTACGTCGAACGAATTTGAACTTGCTTGCGGAGAAGGAGATGAGAGGCAAAGTTGTCCCACTGGGCGTGCCAATTTTGTAAACACGAAAATATCTACTACAAATAACAGAACAACACGTGTACAAAGAATAATTTAATTTAATCAATGCGAATGCGGGTTACAATCTTTGTGAACTCCTCTGATTCTATCTCCGACGTTGATTTGATCTAAGGGTGACGAGCACTTAATCTTGAATCGAATTGTTGTGATTTGGACTTCTTGTCGTGTTGACGATTTGTAGAAGTTGATTCACCAAGGGTCGTAGAGGCTTGTTCTTGATCGGACTTAGGCCACGAGCAGTGTCACGTGGTGGTTTGTTCTTTGTCTTGGAGTTGGTGAAGATGTCGGCTATTTGGCAGCTTGATGACTCTTCGGGATTTGATAACTTCTAGACTTGAGGTTGATGAAGAAACGGCTATTTGGCAGCTTGATGATTCTTTAAGATTTGACAACTTCTAGGCTTGAGGTTGATGAAGAACCGGCTATTTGGCAGCTTGATGATTCTTCAGGATTTGACAACTTCTAGGCTTGAGGTTGATGAAGAACCGGCTATTTGGCAGCTTGATGATTCTTCAGGATTTGACAACTTCTAGGCTTGAGGTTGATAAAGAACCGGCTATTTGGCAGCTTGATGATTCTTCAGGATTTGACAACTTCTAGACTTGAGGTTGGTGAAGAACCGGCTATTTGGCAGCTTGATAGTTCTTCAAAGATTTAGTGAAGAACCGGCTACTTGGGGAGCTTGATAGTTCTTCAAGGATTTTTGGGGAAGCTTTTGAGCTCTTGAGGGATTTCTCTCTCTCTCTCTCTAGTCTGCTCCTTTTGTTCCCTGCCCCTTTTATTGTTTGCTCCCCTTGGTATGAGAGGGGGTATTTATAGTGTTAACATGCCTCCACTTAAGGTAAGTAATGAAGATTTTGAATCAATAATATTTCCTTAATCGAATCAATGAATCTTGACTGATTGATTTACTTGCTGATTTTAACACAATCAGATCAATCAAATCTTAAGATTTAGATATGCCCAGATCTCTTTGATCAAGATCTTTCGTAAGGGGCGAGCCATCTCGCGGATATGGAAAGTACCTCGCGGGGAACCTTGATTTCCAAGCAAGCGGTGATTTCTGATCCCACTTCGGGGATTCCCCCACGCGAGGCCATCTCGCCTCGCCTTCATGTAAATCCACGCTTGCGGAGCCATTTCGCTTCGCCTTCACGTAAATCTATGTGAAATCTGTTTCGCCCCGCGAAGTCTAGTTCGCCTCGCGAAGTTCGTTCGCGTCGCGAAGTCTAGTTTGCTTTGCGAAGTCTTGTTCCCCTCGCCAAGTCTTGTTCGCCTCGCGAAGTCTATTCCGCCTCGCCAAATCTATTTCGCCTCGCCAAGTCTTGTTCACCTCGCGAAGTCCAGTTCGGCTCGCGAAGTACGGTTCACCTCGCGAAGTCTGTTTCGCCTCGTGAAGGTCAGTCTGCCCCGCCTTCATTTATTTATATGGAAAGTTCAGTCCGCCTCGCCTTCATTTATTTCTATGCGAGCCATCACTTATAAACCCAATTATTTTGTTAAATTTTACATGTCTACAACCTTTTGAATAAATAAGAAGATTTGTATTTGAAAAGACCTGTATATATATATATATTAAAAAAAATTGTTACAACTTTGAGAACACATATTACAACTTCGTGGACTTAACTTTGAGGACTAATGTTGTAACTAATATTTTTTTTACAACTTTAAGGACTAATATTACTACTTTAATGACTCATTTTACAACTTGAGGACAAAGTTGATGCATCATATATATATCTATAATCCAACTTCATAGGTAAGGTAAGGCTAGAGTGTGTTAAAGTAGTAATATTAGTTCTCAAAGTTGTAATATGAGTCATTAAAGTTGTAAAAAAAAATTAGTTACAACATTAGTCCTCATTTGTCATCAAAGTTGTAACAACTTTTTTTTAATCACTTTGAGGACTCAATTACCACTTTAAGCACACATTATACCGCTTTAAGGACACATGATTACTAATGTTGTAACTAGAAAATTTCACAACTTTAAAGACTCATATTACAACTTCAAGGTTTAATATTATTAGTTTGAGGACTTAATTTACAAAGTTGATGCATCACATCATTCACATGCATTAACACATTGTAGAATTTTCCCAACTTCATTACTAAAAAAAACATCTCAAGCCACTAGCCACTAGCCAAACCAGGTCTTGTCTTCTTCTACGATGAGGTTTTTTTTTTCTTTTTTCCTTCTTATGAAAATTACATAAAATTTAAATATAAAAGCCTTTAGGACATTTGTAATCGATACAAGAGCACGAGAAGCCTCAGTAGGAATCATGTTTACCCAAATATTACCGTTAGACAAAGTGACCTAAGTGTTATATTGTTTTTCTATGAGGTTGAAAACGGTAAACTATATGTAGATGGGATTATGAAGACTCAAGACTCAAGAGTTTGAGAATTACTGTCACATCCTGGTTCTTAAGTTAATTTGCGGTTATTTACTTTTGGTAAGCCTTTTACCGTTGAGTAACTGTTTACTGTTAAAGGACCCTAGAGTTGACTTTTTGTAAGAAAATTATTATGGAAATTTTTTTAAGAAAATCTTAGAGGACGTTAATACGAATATGTAGACATGCTATACGTTAAAATCGGAGTTCATATGTGAAAGTTATGATGTAAAATGTAAAATTACTATTTTGGCAGGGGGTATAAAAATGGAAACTTGCCGGAAGAGGTAAGGTAGAAATCAGAATTACCTCTCTTGAAATTGATCAATGTGGTAGTTATGAAAGTTGTTTAGAATGTTGAGAGGATGATTGTGTCAAAATTTGGTAGTCATTGGAGGTGGTCGGAGTTGGGTGGCCAGCCGTCGTTGCCTACAGAGCAGACGGCGACGCCGCCTCTTTTGGGTAGTTTTTCGTGTTATTTAATTTGGTTATGATGAGAGGAGTCCAATGGTGTGAAGTTTGAGAATAATGGTGAAGTCTTGAATATGTTTGGGATTATTCGAAATTTGGTTTTATCGGTGTGTTTCTTGGGAAGATCCTACCGTTGGATTTTCCTTATTTCTGTTTTAGATTGTTGAAATAAATGAATTGAGGTTGCGGGAGGAGTTTGACATAAATCCGATAAGCTTAACCCTAGTAAGGGTAGTGGGTTAAGCGGAAGAGTTTTGATGTTTATATTTACGTATTTATTTTTCTGAAATTGAAGATTGGTCCTAAGCATGGTAATTGTGCCAGGATACGAGGAGATCTCGCTTAAGTGGCTATTCGGATAACGTCGGGCTTATGCCTAAATTTGTGAGTGGACATTTTGGTTTTAAATAAATATGCATGCAAGATTTTATAATTTATCATTTTATTTTCTGAACATATATTATAACTTCGGCCTATGAAATATTGGAAATTATTTGAGTTTGATGTATGGATAAATTGTTGGTCATGCTTTATGGATTTGAGCTCGGATCATTAATTTTGTATTTGAGTTTGGATATCATTTATGATTCCCGGATTTAATTATTTTCGGCTTTATTATTGACTTTGAGATTTATTAAAGACTACCGAAAATGGGATTTTTGGTAATTCTCTATTTATAACTTTCTCGTTTATTTGTGGATTATCAATCTTGACATTGAGATTACTTTTAACGAGTATTTTCGGATTGAGAAATTATTTACAATTTATACTTGATAATTAAATCTGGCTTATAATTATGATTTTGAGAATATTTTGACGTGTGAGACACATCATTGAGTTTTAATATAATTTCTTATAATAATTTTCAAGTACAGTTGGGAACCGTACCATTCGCATGATCTTGGGGAAGCTTTATAGATTTAAGTGATTTCGTATGTTTTTAGTCACCATACTAGGGTCACTATTATTCATTAGTAGCCTCACCATATGTGTGTCGAGCGTTTAACGTGAGACGTTATTATACTAGGAGGTACTGATCGAATATTATTATTTATTGCTAGCTAACCTTATTAGCGGTCTTCACCATAGGTGAGTCGAGCGCTTAGCGTGGGACGCTACTATAACCTGGGAGGCACCGACCTGAGCCTTGGAGGCTCCTCTTACCCTCGTTTTATTTTTCCTAGTTATGTAATTGATTAACCAGCGAGGCTGTTTGTCTCTGTTTTCGAGATTTATGTATTTGATTAACCATTAGGGCTGGTTTGTCTATTTTTTTTTTATAGAATTTTGGATTTGAAGTTATATGGATTATCAAAGTTGCGTGTAGTTAAGTTTTAAAAGTTGAAACGTGAGAAAATATATAAATTATGTATTTGTTAAATTATTTAATTTATTTTTGTCTACTCACTCTAATGTTTTTAAATTACTTTCCCCTAGGCCTTTTGGTTTTAAATGCCCAGTTTGCAGACTAAGTTTAATTGAGGTCGAGCGTACATGAAGTTGAGTCATAGTCAGAAGCTGCTTCCGCTTATTTTTTATTCATTATTTTTCTTTCATTATAGATATGCTCTGATAACCATTTGAGATAGTTATTAGTTGATTAAGGCTTGTTGTATTTTGGGAGATGTGATAAACTTGGGGAGCAGGATGACTTTAGAAGTTGAGGATGAATGATTTATAATAGAAGTGTTTATTTAGAATTTTTCAGGTAAGAGTTGTCCATTTTCAAGGCAGATTATGCCGAATTTTCTGTAAATGCTCATTGGAGGTGGACCCCGCAGGATTTACTTCGAATTTCAGAGTGAAATTCGGGGTGGGTCCTGACAATTACGTGATAATGCCTAGTCTTGTCTAATCGATCAGTTTTGTTGCCAAGTTATATTCACTAGCCTCTTAACCCACGCGTAGCCTGCGTCAATTTATTTTTCAAATTTTCTCTTATAATTTTTATTTATATTTTACTATTGCAGTTTTTTCTTTTGTTTGATGTCAATTACCAATTTAACCTTTGTAGATATTATTTCTTGGAAAAATGCCAATTTAATACTAATTATAGGGATTAATTGCCCATTCCAATGACAATCTGTTTACTATGCCCAATTACATAAATCTTAAGAAAAAGACTAAAATATCCTTAACTGTCACACCCCGGACCCGTTGTCGGTAGTTTTCAAGCACCAGATGCCGAACCCGAGGCGTGAGTGGGAAAAGTAAAAGAAACTAAAACAATTTCAAATATTTTTCTAGAAACAAAAGAAAATAAAACGTTTTCAATAACAAAAACAATTATAAAGACAGAATAGGCAGACCTTGCGATCTATCTCACTTCTAATCTTCCGTAACTCTTCTACTCTCGAACACGTCTCCTAATCTTAACAGTTAGACTTTTCGAAAGACGTGCTGTCGTACAAACCTGAACTAAAATCTATAGGGGTGAGCTTACGCTCAGTAGGGCCAAGACCTTTTTAAGTTATTCTTAGTTATGTGGCACAACCAAGTTATCAAACAACAAACAATACTTAATGTAAATAACAACAATAATCGATGCATAAATGCTAAGACAGGTGAGCCTACACGTCCCATACCGTGTATTTTACCAACCGGGGTTGACTCAGATGTCTCGAATATATGATCTAACAATCAGTAATATCTCACCACCTGTACCTCTTTTGTTAGTCATCTTGTTATACTCATGGTCTCCAAACTCGAAACCTGATAAGATCATTTTATCGATGTCTGCTATTGAAAGGGCATACTTTCCCTGAATTTGTGCACGTGTGGGTTACCGTGGATCTTGGACAACCCATGAGGAAACTCAACTACACAAAATGTATCTATTTTATCAATCTTTTTCTCATCTCCAGAATCACCAATCTCACTACTCACAATTCCTCACAATGCATTATGCATGTTAATTGAATATCAATATTTGCATTTCAATATTGAACACATGCTTTTATGAAAAGCGATAACATCGTTCACACAAGTCACCAATTATATATGCTTTATCGAAAACGATAAAAATCAACAATTAATCACTCAATGCCACACAAAACAAATTGCCAAACTTCATAACTTTAACAATTCAACATCATCTTGCCAACATACCAATTAACCGGGACTTCACAAATAACCAAGCTAACATTTATATCAACTCCATCTTTTATATTGATCTATAAAAATGGCTCTCCACTCCACCATCCCACCTTAATCAACTTCAAAAGAATAACTTCTGATCATCACCAACTTTCCAGCTTTCTGGTGTCCAAATATAGCAACTTACTTAATCAACTTACACAGTAAAGCATGGACTTGGCATTTGCTGCACCCTGCCAACACCACTTCAATAGTCAACTTTTAATATCTAACTTCCAACTTCAAAAACAACGATTTCCTTTCTCAAATATTGCTGCAAAGCCAACATAAACCAAACTTCTTAAAACTGGTAAGGACACCCAAAATCATCAAAGAAACCAATGAACTCAAAACGAACAGTTTAACTCCAATTGTTTCAATCCCAACCAAATTCAAAACCAAACATCTGCAATCACTCATAAGAATTCAATATACTAACTGAAGCCAGAAAACAACCAAAACAACCGCCACCGCCGCCGTGCACAGTGGCACACACGACGGTCCTCCACTGCCTAAAACCAACTTCATCATCTATCAACCAAACTCAAATCCAATTATAGAAACATGTAGATCTCGACAAATGGACCAAGTTTCATACCTTGATCGAAACCAAACGTCGCCGGAAATCATGGAAACTCGCCGGGAAACTCAAACCACTCCTATGCATCAATTCTTACTCACCACTGCTCGTTTAGACATATTGAAGCCATAGGGAGGTTCTCCAGGTCCAGGCGAAGCTACCACCACCTGCCATGCACGCCGCCGTGACCGGAATCGGAAACCCAGAAATTCTTCTCCTCCTTGATTCTCTCTCACCCGCCTTCTTTTGAAGAAACTGAGGAAATAGGGAAGATCATGAGGACGAGAGAAAGCTTCTAGTACCATTCACGCTCGCCACCGTCGCCGGAATCAGAATCTCACCGGCTAACCCAGAAAACACTTATCTCGTTCTTTTCTCTCTCGTCAGAGCTCCTCTTCAAACACGAAGGACATAGTGTGGTCGGGGACGGCGAGACGAACCTGTGGATACCAGCCTTTCACCGGGAGGCGGCCAGACGACAGAGGAAGAAGCTGAGCTCTGTCGCAGCTCGGGACGGGGTCGGTCTGGACTGATCTGTTTCCTTTATAATATAAACTCAATCAACGGTCCAGATTTCACCGACTTGAATTTTCTATTTTCAAATACTTTTTGAATAATACCAAACTTCTAAAAATCATTAAAAATAGTTCCGATGTCCAAACGATGTTCTGCAAAATCCCACGAACTCGTAATGACGTCTAGATTAATCCTATGGGTTTGAAACACAAAATTTGAATAATTTTTGAAAGTTACAAAGAATTTAAAAGAATAATAGAAATCAGAATAAAAATAACTCAAAAAATAATTTTCTTTTTTAAAATAGAAAACCGAAATTCCAGAATATTACATTAAACCTGTTAATAACCATCTCTTCTCTGTCCTCTCACCCACCGATCAGATCTATTGATCTCTCTCTCTCTCTCAAGCTCCGCCGTTCTGCTTCTTCTCCGATCCGGCCACAGAGTTCGCCTGGATCTACGTCGCCGTCGTGGTCCTCAATGATCTGTGCTAGGAGAAGAAGGAGAAAGATCTCCTTGGATCCATGAAGCTTTCCCGCCGCCGATCGACTCTTCTGGCCAGTAATACAATCGCTAATCCACCGACGACGTCGTTTAGTTAAGAAGCAGGTTAGTCGGGTCCAACTCTCCTAATAGCACGATGTCATTTGCAGGCCAAGTGGTAGATCTGATCGGCCTCCGACTGAACTTGCTTGAGTTTGTCGATGGCGAGTACCACAACAGTCGCCGGTTGATTTATCTGTTTCCGTTCATTTCAACCGCCTCGCCCAGATCTGCAAGACTAGGGCTTGAGTACGAAGAGAAGGTCCTGTCGTTGATCGAGAACGACTTGGTGGTGGTGGCGCAGTTCAATGACGATCGGCTCCAGCTGTGAATTCTCTCTCTCTCTCTCTACTTTTCTCTTTTTTTTTTTTTGCTTTTTCTGTTATTATGAATTTTGGTTGGATTTGTGTATTTTACTTGTTGAATGTATTGGTTAGTATTGATTATTGTGGCTTTTTTTTTCCTTGTATTACTGAGAAGAATCATTATTGTGGTAGTTATATTATGTTGAATATTGAAGGTCGGCAATGGCAAAGATGAAATGAAAGTATGATGTTTGTCGGTGGGCTTTTATGCATTTGGGGGGCACGGGGTTCCTGGGCTCTGAAAGTTAGTTTTTAAGGGTTAGAAACCGAGTTTCTACAACATTTGGAGCTAATAAGTCGATTAATGGGGATCAGTAACTGAGTTACTATGGAAAACTGGAGTTAGTAACTGAGTTTTTTGGGTCAGTAACTGAATTTCTGGGGTCAGAAATTGAGTTCCGGTGATCGGTTGCCGGAGTAACCGAGTTACTAGGGGTCAGTAACTGAGTTTTTTGGGTCAGTAACTGAATTTCTGGGGTCAGTAACTGAGGTTTTTAGGTCAGTAACTGAATTTATAAGGTTAGTAACTGAGTTTTTAGGGTTAGAAACTGAGTTCCGGCGATTGGTCGCTGGAGTAACCAAGTTACTGGGGGTCAGTAATTGAGTTTTTTAGATCAGTAACTGAATTTCTAGGGTCAGTAACTGAGTTTCTAGGGTCATAAATGCAGTTCCTGTGATCGGTTGCCAGAGTAACCAAGTTACTAGGGGTCAATAACTGAATTTCTAGGGTCAGTAACTGAGTTTCTAGAGTCAGAAATTGAGTTTCGGTGATCGGTCGCCGGAGTATCTGAGTTTTTGGGGGTCAGTAACTGAGTCCGGCGATCGGAGTCCCGCGGCTGGTGTCCGAAGACCGGAGTTTGGAGGCCGGTGTCTGGTGAACGAAGTCCGGTGTCCGGAGATCCGGTGAGCTGCTGGCAAAGTCTTTCCTCTCTCTCTTATACTTTCTCTCTCTAAGCATATAATTGGACCAAGGGTAAAAATGTCTTAAAAATATTATTTTATTAATAATTTAATAAAGATTTGTGTATTTAGGCACAAATAAGTCTCTTTCATTCAATTTGGGTCAAGAATCTTATTATCATTGGAATGAGGTTTGACTTTTCTATTTTTGTGCAAATGATCATTTTCCCTTATTTCTTTCACATTGTTTTGTCTCTAGCATGGGCAGTTTAGAGAGTTCAATTTGTTGGTGAAGCTTTGACACCAAAACGTACGCCTCCTATTATTATAGGAGTTGAGATAGCCTAACTGCTTGCTAAAGTTACATCCATTTTTGTATACGATCAGTCAAAGGACAAATTATGATCAATCATGATTTAGTATGGTTGTGATAACCAACAAGCAATATTACACATACTTGATAGAACATGTGCTTAATTATGAGCAATATAGGAAAAGAGCGTTTGAACTTCAGACATCAAAGTAGAAAATAGAACCCATGATATATAATGCACCAAATTAATTAATTTTATCAAAATTTTGAAGTCTTGCAATTCTTCGTTCCTTTTTTTTTTTGGCTTTTTAGCCAAATTGCTACCTTATCTTTCATTTTGGTGTCTAATTTGCTACCATAACTTTTATTTCAGCCAATTTGCTACCCTAGGTTTTCATAATTAACTAATTTGCTACCCTAGGTATTATTTATGCCGATTTGCTACCTATTGTTTTCAAAATTAGCCAATTTGTTATCTTTTTGTCATTTTAATTTTTTCATTTCTTCATCTAAACATGAATTAATTCTGAAAATTGAAACATAAAGTTGGTCGATATTGAAATTTTGATAATTAAATTGGTTAATTAATCTTGAAATTCTAAAGTAACAAAGTTGATGGAAGGGTAGTAAATTGGCTGAAATAAAACCTAAAGTAGCAAATTGGCTAATTTATAAAGGATGATGCTATTGACACACTCCGTTTTGCTATTAACACACCCCATGAATGATGATAGTCAATCATGAAACAAATTTAAGTAGCAAGTTTGTAAATAAATTTGAAATGTGTGAATAAGAAAATAGATAAAGTGTGTTAATAACAAAAAAAATGTGTGTTAATAGCATCACCCTTTATAAAAAGTAGGATAACAAATTAGTTGAAATGAAAGTTAGGGTAACAAATTGACACTAAGATGAAAACTAGGATAACAAATTAGCAATTATGTCTTTTTTTTTTCTTTTTTATTTTGGGAAGGAAAGCATTTTGTGTGGTATTCAAAAGATGGTGCTTAGTTGACTCCTTCGTGTCGTGGTGCGTAGAAATTCCAACGTTATGTTAGAGCAATAAAAAGAAAGATCGTTCATAAGCCATCCGCATATATAACAATGGTGTAGAGAATTGTCATAAAATAAGTGATCTTGCATCATATTAGTTAGTTTTTGTAATCCTCCTCTTTGTGTTCCTCATCATTATCATTCTTTTAGATTTATCGTGGGATCATCATTCTTTTAGTTTTTGCGTTCATTATAATACAAAAAGATAAAAGAAATCCCCGCCAATATACAAGCATCAACAGAGTGGATCTACCAATAATTCTATTCAGTTGCTCTGATGACATCTGTCCACTTGCGCTCTGGTTTTATTGCTTTTATTGGCATAAAATATGAATAAACTAGGAAAGAAAGTGAAAGAAAGAAAAGCTTCGAAACCATCTTTTTAATTTTTTTATTTTTATTTTTATGAATGCTTCAAATTTGCTTCCCCATTAAAATTTGTTATCCAGTTCCTTTCTGAACTAGTTTATTACTTGATGTTTTTAAAGAATGATATTGTTCGATCTGTTTTTACTTTGGTTTGAGTGGGCGGAAAGAAGATTACGCGCGTTGATGCTTATATTTATGAATACATCAGAACATTTCAGTGTGCGTTCTCTCTTCTAAAATAAACACACTTGTTTCTGGTTGTTTCATTTGACAGACAAATCCAAAGTTCCAAACAGTAGTGTATGTGTGTCGGCGATCGATGCATATAAGAATTATAGCGAACGAGACATGATCGAGCCACTACAATCACATCGATCACAGCTAGTGGTGGTGACCACAGTACTAAGAACACTATTTCTTCAAAAACAAAAAGAATTGTAGCTTTCATGAAAAGAGAGACATTATAAGATATTTCTAAAGCATATATAGCTCACCCTTTTAATTTGGTGACATCGATCTCTTCTACGTACAAGTTAGAATGACCTTACTGGGATCCTCTATATATGTAAGGATTCTGTATGTGAGGATGAAGTCCCGCGTCAGCCAATTTGGAAGTTTGAGATAGTTTTTGTCGGAATGAATTATCACTTCTGGAGAGACTTCTTGTTGGACTATATACTGTCTTTAGTTTTTTGGGAAAAAAATGTGAATGATATCTCACATTTCATCGATTAGTCACTTTCATATCCCAACTTTTCTAAATATCAGAATAGTATCTCAAATTCCTACCTCTACCCAACTTTCGTATCTGAAACTTATTTCCCTGTTACGACGTTAACAAGATTCAAATGCTGAAGGACAGTGTCATCTTTTACCCATTTATCTCTAACCCTATTCGTTTACCCCCACATTAGATTTAGTTTTTGGCTTTCAGCCCCAAATATCATAAGTCTGTCACCATCTATACTCTCTCTATCTCTTGTTCACTTAGTCAGAGAATCAATCTCTGATTATTGAAACAACACCTTGCATCTCGAATCATTGTTGAATATCCAAGTTCGATTACATGAGGACGACTTGGAGATATTTTTGTGTCAATGGGGAGGCACCTCCTTTTGAAAGTAAAACCAACTAAAATGGTCCATTTCTAAAAGTGTTTTCTTCTTATTGTAGTCTCCTGCACATGAGTGCATTGTTTAAGCTTCTCTATGAGTTTTTTTCTAGGGTTTTAGTATTTAATTTTGGGTTATTTTGTCTCCATCTGCAATTGTTTGTCTGCAATTAGGTTATGGATTGAAATGGGTGAGATGTTAAATGCATCAGATTTACGGGTTTTGGTTGGCTTTGTGAGTTTGTAGGCTTAAATGTGGAAGGTTGGGCAGGCCTGCAATTCACTGGTCATTATCAAATTTTGATCACAAGTTCAAGTGTGACTTTCTTCTCAATAATCATAGTGAGAGCTTCAACAAAAGCATACTCCCAACAAGGAAGAAACCTATACTTGGGTGCTTTGAAGATATCAGAATAGCAACTCTGGTGAGATTGGCAAATAGTAGAAATTCTGGCCCTAATTGGAAGTGTAAAGTAGGGCCAAGAGTTGAAAAGTTGTTGAAGAAATCGGCCAAGTTTGTAGCTGATTACACACCAATATCTTCAAGCCTTTGGAGATATGAGGTTCAAGGAAGAGGGGCACAGTGTCAAAATGGGGTGATTTCAGCATATGTGGTTCAATTAGGTAACAAGTCATGCACATGTAATAGGTGGAATGTATCTGGGCTACCATGTGGCCATGCGACAACATGTATCTTCTCAAAAGGAATGTTTCCAGATGATTTTATACATGAATATTATAGCAAGGAGACATACATAGAGGCATATGGGCCAATTATGCATCCAATTACTGGAGTGAAGGAATGGAAGAAGATACATAGACCAATAACACCTCCATTTTACAGGAGACAACCTGGGAGACCCCCCCAAAATGGCTAGGAACAAAGAGCAAGGTGAGAAACTTAAAATTTTAAGGTTCATTTCAGTTACTTATGCAATAACATGTATCTTATTGTATTTTCTCTATTTGGATGTAGGTGAGGTACCTCCACCTACTGGAACAACCAAGTTACATAAGGTGTATTACTCTCAAATAAAATGTGGGTTTGCAGAATAAAAGGACACAACAAGAGATCATGCATAAAAAAGAAACAAGTATGTTTAATAATGAGATGCATTGTTATGAAAAGTGACCATAATACCCCTTAAAGATTACCAGACATTAGTAGACTTAATGGGGAAATAAGTTTCAGGTATTTATGTTGGGTAGAGGTAGGAATTTGAGATACCAATCTGATATTTAGAAAAGTTGGGATATGAAAGTGACTAATGGATAAAATGTGAGATACCATTCGTATTTTTTTCCCTTAGTTTTTCATGTTTTGGTAATTCTGTGAGCAAATTTCCATGGAATCATTGTGTAACAGCAATGCAGTTGAATTTGAGGTTGAGACAGCAAATAGGAAAAAGACAGTATGTTCTTTTTTCTCTGTTCGAGTTGACCATGATTTTTTTTGTTTATCTAAATCGAAATAATCATAATTAGAATCGAAATAACCAATGAATTAAAGAGAACCTCTGTAAAAAATCAACGTAAACAAAAATTGGTTGCTCAGCCGAATGAATCAAATAAATTAACGGTTGATCATGAGATTGCTAACTTTCACCAAAACTATTCATTTGTTTAATGCAATTGGTTGAGCAAACAATTTTTGTTTACGTTGATTTTTTTCATATGTGATTTTCATTAGTTAATTCAACTGTTGAATGGTTGTGATTATGATTTACATTGGCAAATGTATGTAAATAAGAAAGAATCCAGACGCACACGTTCATACTAGTCTGGATGCAATCTTTGAGTTGAATTTAGGACTTTATACACGATAAAAAATTACGCCAATGTCTAAAATTTAAACAGAGAAACCGAATCCAGCCAAGTGACCAGAAAATGTGTTGTACTCCGTTTGTAAGAAATCATGCACTTTTATTTTCTTTTTGTTGCTAAATGCTAATTGCTTCTTCTTTTTTCAAGTAATGTCGTGTAATTTCATTCTGATCAACTTTGTCATAATTTAGGATAATATAACAGTGTGCTCCTCTCAATCATAATTATATATATATAGGATTTTTCTCAGCCACAACCGTCCGCACCAATGGTTTTGGTGCGAATTTTCATTTTTGCACCACTTTTCGATCAAATTTCCTCATCTCCACCGTCTAGTATCTAGATAATATTGTGTAGATCATCTCTGTAAAATTTCAGCCAATTTAGTAATTGTTAAGACCCTCAAAATTGCGTCTTTATGTTATAAACATTAACGGTTCATGTTTTTCGAGTTTAAAGGCCTTAACGATTACCAAATTGGCTGAAATTTTGTAGAGATGATCTACACAATATTATCTAGATACTAGACGATAGAGATGAGGAAATTCGATCGAAAAATGGTGTAAAAATAAAAATCCTCAACAAAACCATTGGTGCGGACGTTTATAGCCAAGAAGCCCTATATATATATATACATATGTGGTGGGAGGGTTTGTTGTGCAGCGCTGTATGGTGTACATACACTCACAGGAGTTTGTGCACGTGCTTTGTAGAGGGTGGGTGGGTTTTGAATTTTTTTTGCCTTGAAAGCTGGCTGCATAGCGTTGCAGGGGAGAAGTTTTCTATATATATAGCATGCTCACATTGAAAAGCCCATTATGATGAACAACTTGAATATTGCATTGCACATATCACAAATGAGTTGAGTGGAAAACAAAATTCAAACTTCCACTATGAAAAGTTCTCCAACCAAATTAATGTATGTACATTCAAATCTTTCTCCCCCTCCGGGAGTCCATAAGATCGATCGATCACTGATCGACAAGAGTACGTGGTGTTGGTTCTGTAGGGTTCCTTTTCACGTATCTTTTGCTTCTTTAATTCTCCACCGGAAATTCTCATGGTCGTCCATTTGTTCGCGAGAACAATTCCCTCAATTAGGCAACAATAAGAATGGGGTGCTCGCGTTAGAAGCTAATAAAAGCTAAATTAAAAGTTATTTATTTTCTTTATTCTCATGCAAATTTATCGATTGTAATATAGAGAAATAAGGGTCTTCTGCAGAGGATTAAATTAAACTAAAAGCTTCAACAAATGTCACAAAATGTGACTGCAGCTCATATTGAACAGCAGTCGAAAAATAAAAGAAACCCTAACCTAGATTACTCATAAAAATACGAAAATTTACAGAGGTGTATTAGACACACAAAAAGTCTAGCGCACAAAATTTGAGATGATTTCGAGTTGATTTGATAAGAAAATAAAATACGGGAAGATGACGGACAGAAGATAAGAAAACTGAAAACTGATTTCAAAGTAGTTGAGATTCAAGATAATGAGACTAGCTAGGGAGAAAGTATCCACCCCCGACAATCACACACAACACACTTTTTCAAATTTGTGACCAACTAACTCAATTGAAGATGCTCAAATTGACTCGGTACGTTTGAGCAAAATCTATTACTCTTTCTTACTTTGTACGTTAGGCAGGAAGTGCTCTACACCTAAACTATTCTCAAACATTGTAACCTAAAGGTACGTTTATTAGGCTAAACAAGCAGAGATCAATGAGCAAGAAAAGAGTTTGAGTAATCATTAGGCATCGCAATAAACTTAGCACCTTGCTAAACCTAGGGTTTCATCTACTCGCTAGTGAAAACTACCGATTACTTCTCTAGACAATTTGAGGGATCCGATATTAACCCAGGCATCAAATAATCAAAGTATTAGAACCCTAACATGTATACTAAATAGGCCTCCAAAGCACACACAAAGAATTCATCGATGAACAATTAGTAAACAAAACCTCAATCTTATTAATTCAAGATCTCTCCTCTTTTGCTTCATATTCCCTTCTTTGCTCCGAAACACCTAATAAACATAAAAATAACTAAATCAAATAGAAAATACGATAAACTAACAAAGTAAAGAGAGGAATTAACCATTATATCGTCGTATATTTATGCTCCTATCAAAGACCCCCACACTTAAGCTTTGCTAGTCCGTAGCAAACACAAACACAAACACTAACTAAACAAAGGACACAAACCTAATGTCTTCCAAACATCTCAGAGAACTTATAACGCCCACACTGGTCAATAAAAATTCAAGTTATCATGTATCAAAACTCTCAATTTCACTTAAGAGTTAATTTATTTTAACAAGCATGATGCTCAAATCATTATGCAATGATGATCAAACTAATACAGCAAGTATATGCCTTTTGAATCCATGGGTCAATAAGTACCAACTTAATTTCTCACAAAGATGCACTCAATTTCTTTTCACTCATGATTTTCTGGTTCAGTCTCTCAATTGTATGCAAGTGAAAGTAGCTTGCATACTTATATGTACAAAAAGCACATGTTAACATAAATAAACCTCATGAATGAATCAATTACTCACACAAATGAACCACACCATATGCTCAACTCTTGGAACAAACTCCACAGATCAAGTTTTACTTATCTTTTAGATCAAAAAGAACTTTACAAGGTAATACTTGAGATACGTTAGGGATATGAGTTGAAGAGTAAGGAATTGCAAAATTCCTAAGGACCTAGCAGAGCATTGAAACACACCTTATGTCGCTAAAGTAAGGGCCAAATATCATCATTTTGGGCTCATCATCATTCCAACCTCCTTACAACATTGTGAAAAAAAACAAAGACCATATATTCAGTTTTTAGGCCTTCAAACATACACAAAACTCTAAATTCACAAACAAGGAACTTAATCCAATTTTTTTTATTTTTTTTATTTTTGTGGCATTTTTCTTTTCATCATTTCACACAATACATCACAAAATCATGCTCTACTAGGCCCAAAGGACAAGGGTAGAGATATCACTACATTAAGCTCAAGGTATGTATTTCATGGGTGATGAAAGAAAAGGCTTAACGTAGGCTCAAAAAGGTTTAACTAAGGGGTGTGCCGCACACACAAATAGGGATACATGACAATCTGGCAATGGTGTTCATGCTAAATTGTTCCATTTATCCTTTCCAAAATCAGAGTGTTTTATAATAAAAATTTTTGAAAGTCCACAAGAGTGAGTTCTAGTCATCTAGAGTTCATTAAAAGCTATGATGAGAAATCAACCAACAAGAAAAAATAATGAGGTTTTCGACAATTTATAGCCAATAAAATGAATCAGAATATTTTCAATAACCACTCAGAAAGAAAGCACATATATGAATCAAGTTGAACTCATCTTAGCATGAATCAATCAATCCTCAATCATCACATTAGTCTAACCATCAATGCACATAACTTAAGTAAAATAATCATTAAAATCTATTAACAATTATTTGAAATTAAGAATCTGACACATGTTTGCAATCCTTTTGTGACCATAATATTAATCCGTGAAAAGTTCATGCTCATCATAGAGTTGCAAGACACCTAAAGACTTAACGAAAAACTAAAAACTAGATTTTTAAGCACTTTTTCAACACCCAACGACTCTAGAATGACTCTAAAACAAGAACACAAAAAGAAAGAATGTTTTCCTTCCCCCCACACTTATTTCTAACATCGTCCACAATGTTAAACAAATTCTAAGCATGCAATGAAGAGAGTAAAGTATGGAAACAAAGAAACATTCACAAAGCCACACAGTCACAAAGCAAAAAAATGAAAATGAAAGCAGAGAGTAATGGTTAGAGAAAGCAAATCTGATTTGACGACCCGTTGACGCCTCTTCCAATCCTCCATTGTTGGGTTGCCTTCCAACCAGCGCTTAGTTTTGATGTCCTCAGCCTGACGGTACCAAGAAATTTACTCAAGGGAAGCGGGTTCATGGAGGGGTACATCCTCCACTTCTTGCTCCACAAAAGACTCATAGTAAGGTTTGAGTCGATGACCATTAACCTTGAAAATCACACCGGTCTTGCCACTTTGAATTTCCACTGCACCATAATGAAACACATTAGTAACCACAAAAAGACCAATTCAAAGTGAACGAAGCTTACCAGGGAATAATTTGAGGTAGGAATGGAAAAGAAGGACTTTTTGTCCTACAACAAAAGTCTTCCTCATTATCATCTTGTCATGGAATGCCTTAGTCTTTTCCTTGCATATCTTAGCACTCTCATAAGCCTCATTGTGGATTTCCTCAAGTTCATTCAATTGAAGTTTTCTATGCAAGCCGACAGCATCCAAGTCCATGTTTAATTTCTTCACAGCCCACCATGCTCGATGCTCCAACTCCACTGGCAGGTGATAGGGCTTACCATACACAATTTGGAAGGGCGACATGCCTATATGAGTCTTCAAGGTAGTCCTATAAGCCCATAAAGCATCATCCAATCTCAAACTCCAATCCTTTCGATTTGGTACAACGGTCTTCTTCAAGATTTGCTTGATTTCGCGGTTTGACACTTCTGCTTGCCCACTAGTTTGCGGGTGATATGGAGTAGACACTTTGTGAGTGATATGGTATTTACGAAGAAGAGCTTCGAATGTCCTATTGTAAAAATGTGACCCTCCATCGCTAATTAAGGCTCTTGATGTTCCAAATCTAGAGAAGATGTTAGCTTTAAGAAAATCTAAAATCACTTTAGCATCATTAGTCCGGGTGGCTTTTGCCTCCACCCACTTAGACACATAATCAACCGCAAGTAGAACGTAAAGAAAACCGTAGGAAGAAGGGAATGAACCCATGAAATCAATGCCCCAAATATCAAATATTTCAACACTTATGATTGGGGTTTGAGGCAATTGATCCCTTGGACCCAAGTTACCTGTACGGTGGCATCGATCACATGTCTTGCAAAATAGGTATGCATCCTTAAAAAAGAGTAGGCCAATAAAATCTACACTCAAGGACTTTCAAGGCAGTCCTTTTGGCTCCAAAGTGTCCACCACAAGCATAAGAATGGCAAAAGGTTAGTATAGATTGAAACTTAGATTCATGAACACACCTTCTTACCAATTGAGCCGCACAAATTTTTTTACAGTAATCAGCATTAACTAAAACATAGGAGGAAATGAGAAAAGCACCATGCTCGTCGATCTTCCATTCGTCACCTCTCTGTCTCTGGGTTTCTCATGAAACATATATGAGGAATTCTTCGGTGGGACACTCGCACACCGTTGTTCATACGACCGACATGTATTACCTTTTTCCACGTCATCTTTCTTCCTCGTTTTTCGTCACATAACAATATATATATGTATATTATTTATGTGATATACTGTTATGCGACGAAGAATGAGGAATAATGCTGAGGTGAAAAAGAAAAGCCTACATTGTAGCATTCATTTTAATTTTAAGTCATTTAATTAATTAGAATAAGTGGATCTTAAAAATAACAGAATTTAGTAGGTTGAACATATGGTGCAGTACGCGAGTTTTTTCTTACAATTGAGCACTTTACATGATGAGAGATTGAAAAAGAACCTCTAACTTAAGGTCTCTTTCTCACGTTCTTTATCCGATACTATTGATTTATAGCAACTGCATGCCCATCAAGAGTGATAATTTGAAAGCCCTACCACTAACCAAATAAAAACGACTAGACAGTGCTACTTACACTATCCAAGCAAAGCAAGGAAAAATATCTCGTTAATTACAATACAGTTCTCTCAAACAATATCTGTTTAAACAAATAGGGGAACTTAATTCATCATATATGTCTTTTCAAAATAATTAATCGTATATACTATTAACTTTAACCAGACGCAGATCTAAGTAGAAGGTTGGTGGGGCTCAAGCCCAACCAAGCTTTCATAAATAAATTCACTAATACATGTTAAACTTGCATGAAAGTTGGCATTGCTGCCTTGGTTTGGAGTATCTACTAGTTCCTAGCCTAACCGGGTTTGACTCCCGGCTCTTGAAGACTCATTTTTCTTTCATAATTCACCTATTATTTTTCTTATTTCTTCTTCTCCCAATGAATGCCTGGGTTCAGTGGGCGATGTGTCTTTCTTGTGTACATTTTTAGTCGGTACAAAAAAAGATTACGTCTATTTTGGATTTGGTTTTAATTGAAATCTTTTCTCAAACTCTTTTATAATCAATAATTTCTTTCTTTCTTTTAGATATCTAATGTGTTTTAGCTAAATATTTGACATTGCGGCAAATTTTCTTATCACTTCAGTCAATTAGAATAAAAAAAATTTAAGCCCACCCAAGTTCTTAATCCTGGATCCGCCACTGACTTGAACCAACCATTTAAGGAACTAAAATGTACTAAGGTTTTGCTATCTGACTTGAACTTTCATGTATGTAGACAAGCAAACTTTGAAATCGTAAGCTTTATAAGCTTTTGCAGGAAAACAGATATCAAATTAAAGGTGCCACCAACCTTAGAGATGCTTGGGAGGCCGGGCTAGCTTCTTCTTCTTCTTCTTCTTCTTCTTTTATTTTGTTTTCCTTTAAGGCTATGATTCTAAGCGGTTCAATTAGTTCATAGTGGAATGTCTCTATCGAATAAATTGAAGGAGTTTGATAGACTACACATGAAGAGGTTTTCTATTTACATGATACTTCAAAGTTAGCTTTCAAGAAAAGAGATATGCGATTGATGATGGGGATTTGCTAGCTTGGTTTGGTTTTTTGGAGGAGGCTAGGACTAGCCTAATTGAAAAAAAAAAAAAAAAAAAGGTGATATGACCTTTCACCTTTGTAAGCTGGCGATATCAGCGGCGGAGCTGTATACGGGCCAAAAGGTGTCATGACACTCCTCAGCCTTTTAGATATCCTGTAAATTCAATTCAGTCATTCAGTCTATTCATTTATATATAGCTATGTTGCACGGACACTCCGACACACCGACACGACAAAATAAGTGTCTGACACGCCACGTGGCGTGTCTGAAAAAGTTGACTTTTTAGACACGTCTCGAACACGTTGACCGACTCGACACGGCATTGTGACACGCCATGTCAGCGTTTCAGACTTAAAAAAAAAAAAAACTTCCTTTTAGACTCGGAGGCCGCCGGAAAATCTCAAAAACTTCTACTCTTCGATTCTCTCTCCTCAGAGCTCGTCGTGGACAACCAAAAACATAGATAGGTTCTCCAAGTCGAGGTGAAGCTACCAGAACCATCTATGCTCGCCACCGTGGCCGGATTCGAAAAATCGCCGATGAACGCAAGAAAGCTTCTTCTTCTTCGAATCTCTCTCTCCTCAGCTTCCCATGGAAATCCAATACTAAAGCGACGTCAGGGAGGACGAGAAGAAGTTATCCATACTAGTGGTGCTCGTCGTCGTGGCCGAAATCCGAAGATCGCCGACGAACCCAGATTTTCTTCCTTTGCTTCTTTTCTCTCTCGCCGGAGCTCCTCTTCGTAATCCAACATCACAGCCACATTGGGGACGACGTGACAAAACCGTAGCCACCAATTGGATGCCGGGGGACGGCCGAACGACGGAGAACTCCTCCGAACTCCTCCGCTGCAGAGCAGCTCAAGACCGAGTTTGTCTGGGCTCGAACTGATTGAGTCCAAAGTCCAAACTGATCCACATTCGTATATACTCCAAAATATACGACCTAGATCTTGCGGTCTAATAAATCCAACGGTTGAATTTAAAAATAGATTGAATTTAGAATTTTATACGAACTTATTTCATATTTTAGTATATTTTTTATTTATTAAAAATAAAGAAATATATAATTTTTTTTGCTGTGTCCAAGCTGTGTCGGAAACTCAATTTTTTAGTTTTATCATGTCGGCGTGTCATGCCGTGTCAGGTCGCCGTGTCCGTGTCCGTGCAACATAGATTTATAGTATAGTTTAGCTAATTACACGGGCTGGCACCCCTAACATATATTCAAGAACTTAATCATGAAGTTATCAAATAGAGAAGAGCAACGTGGCACTAACTTTGTAATAGTTTACTTGTATTCAAGTTTGCTCTTTTTAGAAAGAATATATAAATTTAGCATAATAAATGGAAACTATGTGGTTTATCTTCATTTTCAATATATATTTTTGATTACTAAATTGTACCAGTTCATTACCTAATTCAGCTATAAGTTTCTAAGAAACTTATTTAATGTATATACTTGACAACTGATCGTTTTGTAAAAGGCACTATATTATGATTTCCATGCTTTTTTTTTTTGAAGGCATGATTTCTATACTTTTTATAGTAACATAGATTGATAATTTTTATATTCTAAAAATAGTTGTTATAACATGAGCGGGGAGCAACAAAAAAATTAGATCATCTTTATTCTGAATCTTCATTAATGTACTAGAAAAAGGGTTCATAGAATACAAATTATTTTATGTATCTTTTGATTCAAATGATACAAACATGGATATCTCGTTATAGCTAGCTTGATTTGCCGGGATGATTTTGATCTCGGTATGGCTTGATTTTATATATATTGGTTGGCTCCCCTAATTACAATTTTCTGGCTCCGCCCCTGCCGATATGAAACGATATATATATTGTTAATCCCCGAACTAAACTATACCGAATAATCGATCGATGACATGCAAAGAATGAACATTATTCATTAAGTAGGTCATGCATGCCAAATTCGTTGTTGTCCTCTTTGGTTTGAAAAGTCGTCTAGCTAGGTGCAATACGAAGAGATCGAGATCATTTTACTTGGGTTAACTGATGAAGAACCCTAGTTTTTGTCCATCTGCATGTATACTAGATCAAGATTGAGGATCAGCTGATCGAGGAGCATAGCCAGCTAGGTTATTAGCTAGTTCAAGGTCCTGATGAGTTTAGCATATCACCGAAGTGAGTCTTGGAGCTGGTTTTGGTCTCATATATAATTGATCGAATTACCTTACAATCATCAAGTTCATAGTCGCAGCAGTCATACTCGAAATAAGCATCTATTTTGTATGGTACACAAAATCTAACTCAACACTATAGATGGAGTTAATTACCAAACTAAATAATTGACAACGAATTGTCCTAAAATTTTCTATATTATTTTCAACAGAATTGTGTATACAACTAATGCATATTCATGATTTATGCAACTAATGCATGCAATTAACTAACTATACGGCCCATACATGTTAGGCCTGACATTTCTTCACACCCTTCATAATTTCATATTGTTCGCCAGGCCCATGTGGTCCTCCCCAAATTCAAGTTTGGTGTTGGAAGTGTTTAACTGAACTTCTATGCTTTCAGACCCAAAAAAAAAGAAAAAAGAGTTCTACATATGCTTAGGAGTTATGGATTTTTAAAGGATTAGAAAAGTTCACTTGTACGAGACCTTTTTCAGTTAGTGTTTATGATTATGCTTTTATGTATCCATATAACATAAATATAGACCGTTCCGATGTATTAATTTATAGATGAATACCTAACTGTCTGAGAGTAAATTATTCTACCAATACAATGAATTGGCCTAATATTACTTGAAATTGACCTACTTGATATGAATTTTTATCAGTCCAAACTATCCTTCTCAATTGTTATGAGTTAACCCTCATTCTATTCATCGAGAAATTTTTTCAGTGCTACGGGAGGACCACGTGGCAGTCTGACGTGATCCTACATTCCAATTAAATTTAGACATATGAATTTCTTCATGAAAAATTATGTCAGCTATTTTGTCAAAGACTATTTTGGGTTTTATGTTGTTTTTTAAATACTAAATCTTAATCCTTAAACTCTAAACCCTAAACCCTAAACCCTAAACCCTTAAACCCTAACCCTAAACCCTAGGTTGAACTTGCTAAATACCCATGAATGTCATTTCATAAAAAATAAAAAATATTATTTAATATTTTAGTTGTAAAAAAACCACATGTCTAAATTTAATTGAAATGTAGGATCACGTCAGACTGCCACGTAGTCCTCCCGTAGCACACAAAAATTTCTCTTATTCATCTTGCAAGGATAACTAGTTGCAGTTAAAATAAGGGAAAATGTATACCTAAATTAACAATGAAGCTAACCTCCATACATAATACAGCTATACAAAAGCTATGGGGTTATCATATGATCATAGTTTAACCAATTAATATGTTGATTGGTTTGGTGACTTTGGTCCCACTTTCTTGCACATTGCCTGCTGTCCATTTGATTTCTTTCCAATAATTGACGTATTTTTCCTAACCATATGTATGATTGAGTTAGTGAGTACTTTATTACTTCTCTATTTTCATTATGAAGTTTATGTTTATTGATTTACCCTTACAAAGCTAAAGCTGGAAAAAAAATATAAGGCGTAAGAAGTAGTTAAAGTCCAAATTCTCCCACTTCTTCACCTCTAGCTAATAAAACCGAGTTGCATCAATAAAATTTGTCTATGCAATCTCCAGAAACGTAACAACCTAAATATCGCAGAAAAAGGTGTTATTCGTTTTTAAATTCGGGAGAAGCAAATAAGACTACATCGTTGACGTACATTGCCGGACCTGAGATTTAGAGACCCGATATGAGTTTCAAAAATAATGTCCTCTAATGGTCATATGAGAAAAAAAAATTCAACGAAAACTATACAACGTTGTGTCACACAGCTATCCAAAAAAACCTTGCTTAATTTGTTAACCGTAAGCAAACTAATTATATGTAAGCACTACAGGAAATCTAGTCCTAGGTGACGGATATAACTCGTCGCCTAAGACTAACTATTCGTCACCTATGATCTTGACCGACGAATTTTCCGTCGTCTAAGTTCCGTCGCCTAAGTATTGTGAGGTAGACACTTAGGCGACGAAACTGAAGTTAGTTGTCGACTAAGAGATTTCATACCCGACGGATATTTTCCTACCTTGTCGACAAACTTGTTCGTCGATAAGAATCTCTGTCAACGAAACGTTTTTGTCAGAAGCATTCTTTGCCAACGGAATAGTCGTCGGTATGTATGTTTATCGACGAATATTGACGAATGTTGCATCGTTCTTAGGCGACGGAATATTCATCGGCAGAGTTTTAAACCGACGAATTCGTAACAATTCTTAGTCAACGATTGATTTGTATTCGTCGGGTAGGTGGTTTATCTTAGATGACGAATGTTACTGTTTCTGTCGCCTAAGTGATTTATTTAGGGTAAAAAATTAAAATTAATTTTTGTTTTTTTTACTTTATTCACTGTTTCCAAAAATTACAAATCAGTAACAATAATCAAACACATATAGATACATATATACTGGAAGCACTAGATTTAGATGGACAAATATTGTTGATATATACAAAATAATTAATGAACTAGCTATAGGTAGAAAATTGTTCATACAATCTAGTTAAACTATGAATGAAGTACTACAAAATCAATAATGCCAAGGGGCACTGTTGTCAAATCCTATGTTGTCGCCTAGATCATCATTGTTTTGTGGGGAAACATGTGGAGGAGGATAAACATTTGGAGGAGGAGAAGGAAACTGTGGAGGAGGAGGAGGTGGCATACCTAGGCGCTCATATATGGCTATAAATTGGGAGTGCACAACGCTATACATAGACTCCGCACACATGGCACGCTGCTGGACCTATTGGAATTGCTGTTGGGCATGCTCCTTTGATTCATTTAGTCTCCGCTCATAGCGCTCCTGTATCTCTTGGAGTTGCTGCTCATCAACTCTAGGAGGACGACTACATGAAATGGAACCATTTGAAGAATGGCTCAAGTCTCGCTCGCCTCCTCGTCTCATCCCTTTGATCTCCTTTCCTTTTCAAGTTTTGAGCACCGTACCCAACACTCAATGTGTTGGGACTGAACACTCTCCATAATCTCCTCCTCCATCTCGTCAGGGTGTTCTTAAATGCATCTTTTCGTTTATTGACCTCATCAACCATTTCATTCTGCATTTAAAATACATCAATTAATAAATAAGTTTGCTCAACAATTCTATTAGCACTTAAAACAGTAACACTTGAAGCAGTAATCACTTGAAAAAAAAATCAATAGCAGTAAGCAGGGGTGCCTACATGCTCGCCTTAGGGTGCCAGCAGTAAGCAGGGGTGCCTGCATGCGCGTCCTAGGGTGCCAGCAATGCGCCCTGGGATGCACCCTGAAACGCGCATGCAGGTACCCTGGGGCGCGCATGCAGAAATAATCATTAATAATAATTTTTAACACCCTTTCATCAACAAGACATATCAAGACTCAATATGTTTCCTAATTTCACTCTCAGACCAATATACAGTGATGTATTTCTGTCATGATTTCTACTGCAATATAATTATTGGTAACTTCAATATTAACTAACCAGGTGGGAGTGATCTTTAGCACAAGTTAAATGAGCAACTCTGATTATAGATCTTATTCTTATGTAAGCTAACAAGTCCTTGAAACAGCAAATAATATGATCATAAAATTCAACTCCACCAGGAGGTCCTCAATCGAGGACCTACAGTTGGGAATTTGCAGTCGAGGATATTCAGTATTTGGATCATAAAACATGTCGTTTGAACATATAAGGTAAGTGCTTTGTTATCCTTAATGACATTTCAAATAGCAGAAAGAAAGTGTAGGGTAGCACAATATTAGTTCTTGGTAAACAGACACCATGAGGAGACTACTAAACAAGTGAATGGTGAAAATGTAACAAAGAGAAGACCGAGTTTAATCTAACACACTAGCTGAAAGACATGAATTGATAAGTGAGGAAATTCAATACATTTAATGAAGTAACATCATGAGCTGGATTCCCAATTTCCCATGAAATTGATTAACTTGGCAGGCTCAAATGCTTACTGGGAATCATGCAATCACCCAACTAACCAAAACCTTTCCATCTTAAAAACTATGTTAGCAGATTAAATGGAACAAACCCATCAACAAGAAAACAAAAGAGGAGGAGTCAAACTAAGAAGTACCCAGAACAAGATCTACTTCAGTGAACAAGAAATAATGAAAAAGGATTGAAGTTTTGGGTACCTCAACAGTCCAAATAAAGAAATCAATTAGTAGTCTCTAATCAATTACTGCAAACACAACTCAGTCGATCTTATGCCTTCCAATTACTAGCTAGTCTCTAATACACCAAATCTAGGCTTCTCACCCTAAAACTAGGCTACACGCCAATCCTATCACATGAAAACTTAAAACACACCATAAAACTATACATCTTAATTAATGACAATGATAATAACACTTTTTTTTTTGGAAGAAGCAGGAAAACATGACATTCTAATTGGACAATGCCTACATTCAACTTAATGGTCTCATATATATACCAATAGCCGAATTTACACATGCTTGAACCATTTGCTAAGCTTACGTAAAGTAAAATGAAAGACACTTACATATTTCTTGGTCGTATCTTCATCACCGGCCCTAACATAGGTCTTCTCAAAACCTTTGATGATTAGAAGCTGCTCCCCTTGTATTCTGAGTTCCTCTATTGTGTAGATGATAGGAGAAGTCCTCGTGTGGTGGTGCATGGTCTTCTCCCCACGGTTCCGCTTATTTGCCAAGGAGAGTCTCTAATATATACACGAAAAAATATTAAATAGATTAGTAAAATACAAGGGAAACAATGAAGGTAAATTTATTAAAAAAAACAATGAAGGTAATTTAAAAAATCACCGTAAACGCATCTGACTCGAAGTGCTCTCATAGAAACTCTCACTGGTCCTCTCCCAATGAAATATGAAGGCATGCCAGATGGTCCTTCCTTTAGATAAGCTTTGTGATACTGGTACTTCCAGTCCTTATACCTCTCATGTGCCCTCTTCAGGATTTTCGCCGTGCCATGTCCATGTGGTATAACTAGGACAAATACTATTTAGTGCCAGGTGAGAATACATGTCTTCATATGTTATTGGTTTCCGATTGAGACATTTGTTGCACAGACACATGTGAATAATTTTGTCTAGAGGACTATGTAGACGCACGAATTCAAGAAAATTAAAAATGCCTCTCATATAAAGAGGGGACTCTCTCCCTAATTGCATCAAGCTCTTATCCATATCGTACACTATAATAACAGGAAACAAAAATATAGTTGTCAAAAAATCGTTAATAATAAACGGGAAATATAAATATATACTTAACTATTATATATATATAGGATTTTTCTAAGCTGCGGACATTCGCACCAATGATTTTGGTGCGGATTTTCATTTTTGCACCATTTTTCGATCGAATTTCCCCATCTCCACCGTCTAGTATCTAGATAATATTGTGTAGATCCTCTCTGCAAAATTTCAACCAATTTGGTAATCATTAAGGCCCTCAAACTCGAAAAACCAATGAACGGACTGAATTCTGTCAAACATGAACCGTTCATGTTTATAACAGAAAGACGTCATTTTAAGGGCCTTAATGATTACCAAATTGGCTGAAATTTTGCAGAGATGATCTAGACAATATTATCTAGATAATGGACGGTGGAGATGAGGAAATTCGATCGAAAAGTCGTGCAAAAATGAAAATCTGCACCAAAACCATTAGTGCGGACGTCCACAGCTGAGAAGGGTTGTATATGTGTGTGTGTGTATATATATATAAGATATATTAATGTATGTTGTTCACACCTACAATCTTCACCTTATGCCTCCGGTTAGGGCCCTAATCCCGTTTGAGAGCATATGTCATTGTGATTTCGTTTATTGTTGGGGCGTTTCGAATTCGCGTATGTGAGAAAATTTCGGCATCTCCCTACAGTTCCCCAAGTGCACGAATATCTGTAATACCCTAAATTTTCATATAATTTTTTCTTGTATTATTCTCATATTTAATGAAGGATTATTTATGAAAATTCTTTTTGGTTGAGCAAAGTTGAAGTTTCGGGAGTTTTCTTTCTAGGTGCTTTGTCTTTTAAAAGACCAAAAAGTTGACTTTATTTTCCGTAAGTTATTTGCAAAAACTTTCTTCACGAAAGTTGTAGAGTTTGGCGATACAAGTTCGTAGACATGTGGCACGCGTGAAACAGATGTCGTATGAGAAAGTTATGGTCTTAGGAAGTTAGTTTCCGGGTTTGGAAAGTATTTAAGTAGAAAATGTGAGGGGAGTTATTGGGAAACCTAAAATCAGTTTTTTCTCTTTCTCTCTCCTCCCCTCTCCTGAGCTTCCCCGAACTCTCTCTTCTCCAGCCAAACTCTCTCTCATCCAGCCATCAAATTGGACGTCGCCGGTCCCGTTGGGTCAGCACGGGTCTCCTCTCCACTACTGGAATAGTCTTGCTCGCCGTTGCGCCGCCTAGAAACCGTTACAAAGTGGCGGACTTGCTGCTGTTTCGTCGAAAAGTCGGCGATTTCAACGCCAATTCCTGCCAAGCTTAGGTGAGTCTTGCTCTCCTCTCTCTTCTAGAGATGTTTCTACTCTTTGGTGATCTAGAAATCAAGTTTTGGGGCCGGTTTTGTAGGTGTGGATTTTGATTTTCCGGGTTGGTATTGCGGGGTGTTTTCCTGCCGATCTTGGCCAAATCGGTTGAAACATCAGGTACAAAAAGTGTTTCTTATGCTTCGATCTACAAGTTTCATGTTTTGAGTTTCCCCAAATTTTGAAGTTTGGTTGAGACGCGTGAGGCTCACTCGAGCGCGTCCGGGCAGGGTAAAGGCTTTGGTTGCTGTGTTAGCTAGTCCTTGTAGTGCTAGTGTGTTGTTTGTGTGTGAAGACTAAGTGTTGATTTGGTTTTTGCATCTTAGGTGCTAAGTTTGTTTTTGGTGTTCGTTAGGTCGAGAACTTAGGAAGTTTGTTCTTGGAGGTAGTATTTGTTTGTTGTTGAGTGTCCGACGACCTTGGGAGGTCTTGGAGGAAGGATTGACCTCCTTTGGGCAACCTTTAGGTTAAGGGTGCTTTAATCCTTGTTGTGTTTTGTACTAAGGTTTTATTTGTGTAATTTTAGGTGTTTTTTGAAATTGTTGAGTTGGCTTGCTCTTGTGTTTTGCGGAAACGCAGCGGGATATTGAGGTGAGTAAATCTCACCAAGGTTCACTTTTGAACCAAGTTTAATTATGTCATTTGATGAGGATAATGATCATGATGTGAATTTAGTATTTTTCTATTATTGGTTTTAAAAATATATGAGTTTGATCGCTAACGGCTCATATGTAAGATAAAACAAGTTTTCATTATGTGTATTTTTAGAAGTTCATATGATCATAATCTTATTGATATTTGTTATGTTATACTTGTGGATCTAGTGTCGTTGATAATTATGTTGTGTTATGATGATTGTTGGATAAATAGCTAAACCGGGTTCCAAGCCTTTAGTTGGGAGATTGGTTACAGTTAAGATGTTATTTATCATTTTGTGTTTTGATATTGGATAGTCAAACCGGGTTCCAAGCCTTTGGCTGGGTGATTGGTTGCGGTTAGGAATTAGAGCTCTAGTCTGTCTATCGATGTAGGTCATGGGGGATATCTTATCGTATCTGGGACCCATGGGTACACAATTTTGTTGTAGGTCATTAGGGGTATTTCTTAATACCTGTGACTCATGAGTACATGTTATTTGAAAAGTGTTGGATTTGTGGTTATAATCGTTGATATAAATTGCTTTGTGGAATTTTTAGATGTGAGAAATATTGTGCTATTTGAGTTTACTCATACGAGCTTTTTAGCTTACCGGGTTTGTTATTTTACAATCCCAGTGCACCGATTCTTGGTGTAGGGGTTAGACATACATGTGAGGACCAGCAGGGTTGAGACTGTGGCTTAGTGGCAGAGTCCTTTTTGGTTTTTTGCTGTATTATGTATAGTTTTATTAGCTGTGTAGATAGTATTAAACTCACGTTCTTAAAATTGCAAGGAAATGTAATATTTAACCTACAACCCATCAAGAAAATGTAATATTTAACCCAGTAATGGGTTGTAGGATATGTACTTTTCTACGATTTAGTTTTAGTTGTGAGATATTGTTATTGTTATTGTTGTTGGAACAGGTTTGAGATTGTAATATTTTAAGTTATATCATGCCAAAAATCTTGAAAATTATCCTTCGAAAATTGGGGCGTGACAATATCTATATACCTAATATGCACTCGAGGAACAATAAAGGAAAATCCTATCGAAATATATATACTCACAACCCAAAACGAAACGCACCAACAACAAACGGAATCTCAATGTCATATATGCTCCCAAACTGTCCAAATATAGGACAATTCAAAAACCATTTTGTTAGACACAGTCGTAACATAATGGTTCTCAAACGAGATTTCTAAGGGTAACAATATATATTGATGAATGTATAAGAATATTATAATTCTTAATTACATGATTCATCATTTTATTTTTTATCATTTGAATACACAAATGATTTGCATGAAAACGAAAATTTGATAAACATATTATTCACATAATTATTAATCATACCAACAAAAGCTAATATATATATATATATATATATATATATATATATATATATATATACTCTAAAAATTATACGCACACAAATTTTAGATATATTTATATATATATATACAAATTAAAAACATAATATATATTATACACACATATTATACGTACAAACATATTATACACACATATATACAAACATATTATACGTATATACACAGATTATACGTACAAACATATTATACACACAACATATATGTACAAACATATTCAACATGTATATATACACTATCAAATGTTACATATATCATACATGCATCAAGCAATCCAGTAATTGGACCGGCAAAATTGGACAACCGGCAAAGTCGCCGGAAAGTTCGCCGGAAAATATATATGCATAAATGAAGAAATTAAGTAGATAAATTAAAGTAGTTACATACCAATTAGGAGAGAAGCAGCTAGCACTTGAAGATCGATCAAATTCCTGAAGAAAAGCTTCCAAAACTAGATTTGGATCGGATGAATTATGTGAGGGGGGAAGGACCGGAGCATATCATATGTCTTTCCTTCTGCGTTCTCTTCTAGGTAGAAGGAGTATAAATGATGTGTTTACTTAGCCGACGAAATATTCCGTCCCCTAAGACAAAAGACGTTTGCAAAAATATATTCGCTCTGCGTTGTGTCAGGCAATAATTCAATTTCTTAGTCAACGGAATAGTTCGTCGCCTAAGAAAGACATATTCGTCGCCCAAGACTTACTTAGCCAACGAAAGATGCTTTGTCGCCCAGGACTAACTACGCCGACGAAACATGGTTCGTCGCCCAAGATCAGCATTACTGACAGAACTTTTTCGTCGCCTAGGAAAATCTTAATCGACGAAGTCTGTCGAAAGTAACCTTCCATCGCCTAAGATTTTCTAAGCCAACGAAAATGTACCGACGGATTGTATTTGTCGCCTGTGGTTTACTAAACAGACGGAACTTAGACGACGAAAGATGTTTCGTCGAATAGAAATATCTTAGTCGACGGAAGTCCTCAACAGTCATTTTCCGTCACCTAAGTAGATCTTAATCAACGGATGTGGTGTCCTATACGACAGTTGTGGTTCCGTTGATGAAGACTAACTTAGGCGACGAAATTTTTTTAATTCTGTCGGCTAAGTTGTTATTTCCTGTAGTGAAGCTTGAAATGCATAGCGTACTTACTTTCCCGAAGATTGATAAACGCATCAAGAGTAATTAAAATGACGTTTTAAGACTAACTACCTCTTTCAGCTTGGAGGCTGATCGATTTGTGTTGAGGATTAAGCGAGAGGTTTCCCACTCTCTAACTAGTGATCTCTTAATTAGAGTATAAAGAAGATGTCCAAAAACTAGAAAATAACCCTTTTGTCACTTCTTACAAAAGAAAATGTTTAGAATTGCAACCCTGCTTGTTAGTACCTAGTCCCTAGCTACTAGCATATATATTTGCAATGACTTCAACTAGCTAGTACGTATAGTTTAACTTTTTAGGTTCAAATTTTCAACTTAAATTAGGTGGATTCAATGGAGTGCCAACCTTCAAGTGAGTATTCGATTTCACTAATACCTCAATCAAACGCAGAGAATTGGGGACAAACTAGCATGCAAGAGAAATTAATCTTGCATTGGGACAAAGAAGAAGAGATGAATGTGTGTACATGATTGATATCATGCATGCATCATATGTTAAATGCAACTGCAAGTACTATCCTCAATGTATAGTATCCTATGCATGGTTTGTGGTTGAGCAAAACATTTAATTTAGTGCCCTCAAAATTTAGGGCTGAGGTTGTTGTTTCTTGAGGCTCACCTCAGGTTCGGGCTTGTTGATGCACCAAAAAAAAAATCTAGATTGTGACTCTTACATGTGCATGAGATTATGATAACATTAGTAATTTTCATACATAAACTCTAGGAGTAAAATTATTTTGGATCATGCAAAATTAATGTCACCGCAACACCATGAAAAACAGAGACTTAATTTTCAACAACTTATTATACTATTGTTCGAAGCAAATAAATGACATGAAAGTGCGATCGTTTTCTTTGGCAAATTAGCCTTCAATACGAACAAAATAGAACAATTTTACACATTAAAGCTATCTAGTCCTTGCACTGCATGCATGCTCGTCCCGATTTTCTCGACTAGAAGGCATGCTCTCACACACACACACATATATATATATATATATATATATAGGGCCCTTCCAATGAGGGATCCCTTTTTTTGTTCATTTTTAGGGATAGATCATTTGACGAACTTTTCGATTACAAAATCAAATCTTCACCGTTCAGTTCGTTGGGCTATATGAGTAGATCATTTCTACAAATTTTCAGAAAATTTGGTGATCGTTAAGTCATCCAAATTAGGGATTTATTTTTAATAATATTGAACGGTGTAGGTTTGACATAAGTGTTAAGTTTTTTGTTTTAATCTCAACCATTCAAGCTATCGCTCAGAGAAATCTGTCACCTGCATATTACATAATGCATAGATACATAAATACTATATGGTTGGTCCCCTAGAATTCAAATAATAATTTGTACGAGTTATATATTATTACAATTTCTAGATTGCTAGGATCATAGCAATCAAATTTGCATTCATATTGATTGTATGTGGTTGATTGGTCGTACGTAACCTAACCCAGTAGAGGTCAATTCTTTGTATGATAAATGGCTATGCCCTAGCTAGCTAATACCATACCATATATCCAACTTGTTTATATAATTACATGCATCACTTACAAATTGAGATCATCTCTAAAATGAGGACTTAAACTAATTAACTATAGAGATGGGAGAAGGTTTTTGTCAATATCGGTCGACTTCTGCCTGGTCCTATAGCCTACGTGGAGTAATATACTCGCCAAAAATATGTCATATTGGATAGGGTTAGTGTTCATAATAATCATATCGGATTTGATAAAAAGTAATTATCTTCGATCGGGGACTGATAAGTATATATAAGACTGATTTGAAACTGCAAGGCAGTATTTGTCTTTTATACGAAAGATAATAAGAAATACATCGTGTTTAATTTTTAAAAATAAAATTTTACGTCAGCATATTCACGATTTGTAATAGGTTTTTTCGACTTCTAAACTCACGGTATGAGATTCAGAATGATTGATGCTTGATTCAAAGCATCGATGATGCGAGGTAGTCCTCGGTGCATTTTGGTAATTACACTGCGAGCTAGGTTAATAGTTACATGTTTGAGTGGGTAGTACTAGTCGTTAATTAGGGTTGAAGATGAGTGGCCTAGTGTCATCTGGATGGAATTACAGGGATCATGATCACAGTGACGGCACTGATTAGGTCATCTTCCTAACAAAAGGAATATTAATCAGCTTAATTAGCCTGCTGCATAATTAAGAGGTCAATTTAATTAGCGGTTGCAGGCTCCAAAACGAACTACCCCTATAATAGCTAGGTAAAAAAATAGCAATTAGCAATTGTCTGACCGACCGACCTAAACAAATGATATGATATGGGGGCCAACTTCTTATTATCCTCCCTCTTCAATTCTCTCGTCACTATCTCTATTCACAGCTGTTGCCACTACTCCCAGATAGAGTATATTATACACCAATCATACTCTTCTATTATCAATTATACACTTCCACTTGTGTATTTTCTTCTTTTCTTATTAACATTTTTATTTTATCTTACATTATACCTTCAATTAATTAGTAGCACTTTTAATAATTAATTACACACATTTCTGCAGAGAGAGGAAGGGAGCCTGATGAGCTGTGGTGTTTATGTTTTAATTATCGGACAATAATTATTAACAGCAGAGAAAACTGCAGAATCCAAAGTTAAAGTTTTCTTAAAAAACCTAAAGTACTTTACCGGCCATTTGACATATAAAAAAATAACTATGTCTATTTCTTTTTCTTCTTCTTCTTCTTTTTCTTGCCAATAATATGCTGGTCTTGTATTTATAAGTTTGTTTATTAAAATGAAATTTATCATATTTTATATTGGGTTCTGAAATATATAATAGTTTGGTTCGATCATGAACTCTCTCAATTCTTTTTCCGTGACACCTCTTATTTGATAAACTATTTTCTTAACGATTTCTCTACAATTCCACCATATTTTTGAATAAATTTACATGACTTGATTGATATCGACACACCGTGCAATTTGTGTGAATTAGAAGGAAATTAAATGTGAAATATATCGTGGAAAAAAAAAAACCAATTTGACAGGGAAACTCAACAGAAAGTGAGATAGTATAATTTACTAAATGAGAAAAATATGATAAAATAAAAGACTGCCTTACATGTAAGCGGGAAAAATAGTGTCTATTTTCTATTGTGAAAAAAAAAAGAAAAAAAAAAGAGGATTTTGAGAATGACAGGGAAAACCCACCCATATTCGCAGTTAATTAATTGTAGAAAGAATACATAGATTATATAATCTCAGACTCATAAAACCCAAGAGAATTACTCATACACAATTCTCTCTCCGCTGTTGGGCAAACTCAACAAGCAAGTTAGGGAGCTCAAACGCAGCCATGATGGTCGCAGAAGAACCAGCAGTACTACTTCATGATGAAGGTGGCTGCAGTAATACTGAAACCCCAGCGGTGCTTTTTTCAAATTCAGGTGCAGAAGATCATGACAAGCATACTTTTGGGGACGTTGATCAGGAGGGTGGTCATGATGACGACCACCGGAGGTATGGTGGCGGAGGAGGAAACCGGTGGCCTCGCCAAGAAACTTTGGCACTCCTGAAGATAAGGTCCCAAATGAATGCTGCTTTTCGCGACTCCAGTCTCAAGGCTCCATTGTGGGAAGATGTTTCAAGGTGAATCATTGTTCTTAAGATCGATCTATGAAGCTAGCTAGTAAACAACTTCACACTCTTCTATCTCTAAATTTTTTTTCTTGGTTTTTTGGCATACAGATTATGTTATGAATTTTACTAATTTTCTGATGATTAATCAAGCTCAAGTGAATATTCTTTGCTACCTTTTACAGTAGCATGCAGACATATACATGAAGTTGAATTTGTGTTTCCAGAGAGATGATGATCCAAAATTCAATTCACATGTCCTTGTAGATTTTATTCCTCTTGTTGATTTTATTTGGTGTTTTAGCTAGAGTTAATTAATTTATACTTTTAGTTAATATATGCAGGAAACTAGGGGAGCTTGGTTATAAGAGAAGTGCAAAGAAATGCAAGGAGAAATTCGAGAACGTGTACAAGTACCACAGAAGAACCAAAGAAGGCCGATCTGGAAAGCCAGAAGGAAAGACTTATCGGTTTTTCGACGAACTTGAAGCTTTTGATCATCAACAGAATAGTCACAATCTATCTATAATACCACCAAAACCTCCAGTGGTGCTGTGGACCAACAACAGCAACCACCATCCAAACCAAAGTGTCCCTCCTCTTGTCGTCACTGTTCCGCAAAACGGCGTCACTCCAGCCACAGATCCAATAATTCATTCATCAACAAACAATTCCTTGCTGCCACAGCAAATTCATTCATCACAAGACAATACTAATGGCTTCCGACTACTAAATCCGACCACCAACCTGTTCTCCAGCTCTACTTCTTCTACTACTGCCTCGGACGAAGAGTTTCAGCAACGAAACAAGAGGAAAAGGAAATGGAAATACTTCTTCAGAAGACTGACAAAGCAAGTTCTCGAGAAGCAGGAGAGGCTGCAAGAGAATTTCTTGGAAGCCATTGCCAAACGCGATCAAGAGCGAATGGTGAAAGAAGAAGCTTGGAGAATGCAAGAGATGGCAAGAATCGATCGTGACCACGAGGTTTTGGTCCAAGAGAGATCGAGTGCAGCAGCGAAAGACGCCGCCCTCATACAATTCTTGCAAAAGGTTTCACTGCAACATAACTCTAATGATACTCGATCCCTCGAAATCAATGATGCCGCAGCAATGCTAGTAATACCACCACCAACAAATGTGCCTCGGCCACCATTGCCGGCACTACCGGTGTCTTGGGCAATAGACCAGCGTGGCCTCACTGCTAGTTCTGATGGAGCAGTAACACCGAGAAACTTGGAGGCTAAGAAAGTGTATGGTAACGGCGAGGACAATTCTGCTGTCATGGGATCCTCAAGATGGCCGAAAACGGAAGTTCAGGCATTGATAGATCTGAGGACAAGTCTCGACGTCAAGTATCAGGATGCTGGGCCTAAAGGGTCTCTCTGGGAGGAGATATCGGCCGGGATGAGGAGGCTCGGCTACAACCGGAGCTCGAAGAGGTGCAAGGAGAAGTGGGAGAACATCAACAAGTACTACAAGAAGGTCAAGGAGAGCAGCAAAACGAGACCCGAGGATTCAAAAACATGTCCTTACTTTCACCAGCTTGAAGCCTTGTACAGAAACAAGAACAACAAGAAGATTGAATATCACAAGGATCGTAGTGTTGAGAAGCTCCAAATAGTGCAGCAGCCACTGAGGGAAAATGTGGATCCAAATCAAGAGGAAGATGAACATGATGATCATGGTGATCAAGATGGAGAAAGTACTGAGGAAGATCAAGAACATGATCAGATAGGAGGGATAGTAACAAGTTACAAACAGTCATCAATGGAGAGGGTTGAGTCATGAAGAGTGATCGAGACAGCCAAAGACAGCGATAACGAATTAAGTTTTCTTAATTTTCATCATCAGATCCAGTTGACGTAAAATGTCAATTCCAAAAATGTCCCAACACATGACTGTAAAGCCATATAAAAGTGGATAATATAATGTATTATTTCAGGCTCAACTCAGAGAGCTGTCTGTCACAAATGCGTATTCATTAGAAAAGTTGAAGTCTTTTCAGAAAAAAAGAGAGTCGAAGTTGAAGAATCGAAATCAACTCGAGTAATGTAATGCTGGTAACCTATGATTATTATTATTTTTTTTGGTTAATTCATTGGTCAGTTTATCATTCATACGGTTTGTAACTTCTTCTACGTATGCATATATGGAAAAGATTTCAACAATAATTTTTTAGGGCAAGAACTGTTAAATCAGGGTAAGGTTAGGGTGTGTTAATGCATGTCATGTATCAACTATGTCATAAATTGTAACACGAGTTCTTAAAATAATAATATTAGTCCTAAAAGTTGTAATGTGAGTCTTTAAAGTTGTAAAATTTTAGTTACAACATTAGTCATTATGTGTCGTTAAAGTGGTAATTAAGTCCTCAAATATATATATATATACACACACACACACAACCCGGATTAGGAACGGACGTTCGCACTTGGCTTAAAGTGTGGACATCGCCGATTTCTCCACTTTCAAGGCATCGACGGCGACGCTTTTCTTGTCGGACGGATAGCAGACCTTGATACTGAGCTTCCTCTTGCCGGTGGACTCGCCGGCTACAAGTTTGCAGCCAACCTTGATCGAATAGCCCCAATTGCTACCCAGAGCTCCAATCCCGATATCCTTGACCTTCTACTTCATGTCAACGCTGTCCCGGAGGCCTCTGGTGTTCATTCGGCAAGAGAAGCGCCGCCGTCGACGCCTTGAAGGTGGAGAAATCGGCGACATCAGCAGTTTAAGCAGAGTGCGGACGTCCGCTCTCGAACGGGGCTAAATAAATAAAAAAACATCAGCAGTTTAAGCATATGCTTTTCTATTTGAACTTTGGAATAAATAAAAAAACATCGATCACGTTCAGAATAGATTAATACTTGCCCGGATAGCTTACCTCACTGATCGACATTATTTATGATTGATAGTAAGAATAATTTGCATATAAGGGTTCTGATTGGGGTTGCACAAAATTAACAAATTAGTTCTCAAAGCATATATATGAGATAGAGGGGGCAATCAGATCAGTAAAGGCTTTTCCACTGCCCAGGAGCTAGGTGCCTTGTTGCATCAGCTTCTTAATCTCCAATACAAGATCGAAGGCCCTACAAACCATGTTGAAGGAATCTTCTTCCAGCTTCCATTCTCAATTAATAATTCTTTCGATTATCAAAGGGATTGATATCCAAATCTGTGTTGACCCTTAGCTTCCATCACATAACGGTTTTATTGATGCAGGAGTCTTGAATTGGATCTTCTTCATCCCAACCAACTCATCATTGGATATGAGAATGAACACGTACGTACATAATAATATCCTCATAACTTATGAAATTCAAGTCTGCAACATTAAGGAAAATAAGAGCGAACATCTTCAAGAAATTCAAGAAATTTCTCTTATCCTCGGTGAAGGACATCAATAATTAGAACAAGAAAACCCCTTGGGGATTTAGCGATCAGTTGCATCATGCTTTGCATCAGATATGACTGCGATGTTGATCCACAGTGGTTTACTATATGTTAAAAAACGCCTGGGTATAACATTATTAAGATGATGGATGAGATCGACGAGTCATTTTCACACATCATGCATCTTCATATTTTGTACCACAGAAAGGTTAGCCTGTTTTGATCTTATACCGCAAAGATGTGGCTCTTCCTCACCAGGTTATGCTTATAAAGAAATAAGAGTATGCCTTAAAGTCATCAGGCATTTAAAGTAACAATTAGATGCCGTAAAGTTATCAAAGTTCTCATTTAAAATTGGGTTTAAGCTTCTACCTGCAGAGCGAACTATATCATTACAAATTAAACAAGAGGAAATGGCGAGAAAGCGACACAATGAATTCTTTTTTTTTTTTTTCTCATCCTCTTATTGCATAAGTGATTATGATGAGATTCTGAGAAGCTTGATTCTTGTGGTACATTAACCATTCTCAGAACCAAAATTTCGGTCCTTTTCTGGTCCTGTGACTCTTTTAATAGTATTAGCTGAGCTTATGTATAAAAATTAAGATAGGAACTGTCAATTTAGATTTGTGTTGGATACCTAAGCATGCAGCCAAATCACGCTTCAAAAAGAGGAAACTCTCGGAGCAGAAAATTTCGAGAGAGAGGGTCTACCTTCTCTCTAGAAGTTTTCTCAACACAACCAGAATTTTGAGAGTCCACCGACCCCATCTCTTCCTCCATCCTCACTCACTCAATCCCACCCATCCCCACCCTCTACATGCAAGCCCTTTCCTTCATCCTCCCCTCTTTTCTCCACCAATCTCACCCATTTGCAACCTCTTTTCTCCTCTAATCCGTTCTGCCCTCATGGGGTTTCACCTGATGAGAGCAGATCTCATCCTCTCCGCTTGCACCTCATCTCCACCTCTTATTCTCCCTATTCATACATCTCAATCATTCTAACTCTTCATCATTTTTCTTCTGATCTTGTCCAGATCAGGGGCGGATCCAGGAATCGCAATCGGGTGGGACTTGGATTTTTAGTAGGAAAATATTTTTGACGGTGCTAGAGAAATTTATAGATTGAAAATAAAGATAAACCTAGTCATAAAGGACGTAGTGAGCCTTTACCACTCCAATGTTTGTTTAATTCATAAAACACTTTAGATGTAACAAAAAAAAACTAAATAAGCATTTCAATAAGACCGACAACCTCGCGTCCTCACCGATGCTGCGTGACAAGGGTATGGCAAGGAAAAAAGAAGATAACAGACAACATAAACGTATATCTTTTTTGAGAAGATAGAGAAACTTATCTCTTTCTTTAACAAAAATGAAATTAAGTGTACGTTAGGCACTTGGGTCACGTCAATGCTAGCTAGGACTTGAGTGAGACTATCCTAAAAAATATTTGATTAGTAATTGTACAAGATGAAGGAATTTGAGTGGGACTTAAGCTCAACAATCTTACAATCACATTATAAAATTAATGATAACTATAAGTAGTAATTTTTTTCCCTAAAATATTTGGGTGGGACTTGAGTCCCATGGTGCTTGTACCTAGATCCGCCCCTGGTCCAGATCTACTTTCGAAATTGTCTTCTTGTTCTATTTGGATGGTATTGGCTGCTAGTGCTTCCGGATTTGCATTGTTCTCCACCATTAAGCGATCTTACGCCTGTTGGCGGATTTTCGTTCTACAAAGGCGTGTGACTTCAATTTCTTTTGCAATCACACTCTGCTATGTTACTTGGTGTTTATTGGGCATCCTTGAGCCCTTTTGTCCCAATCGGTGTGGAAGGATGCAAGATGGTGTCATGCATGGTGGCTGGTCCTCTTCAAGCAGCAGCATGGAGGTGGTGGCGGCGGTAGATTTCCCGACGTGGAGCAGCTGGAATCTTGGCGGCTGCTAGTTAGTATGCTAGGGTTTCTGTATTTCAATTATGGGCTAACTTGTATTTGGGCCAAGTTTGTTAGTTGCTTTATTTATTTAGGAAATCACATATACATCCTCTAAAAGGATTTGAAACACAAATAAATCAACTTGTGTTGTTTTTAAACAAATAAGGATATTTTTTAACAATTAAGGACAATCTTTTCTCTACATGGCATGTGTCATGATTTAATTTACCAAACTAACCCTACACTAATTAAATATACTTTTAGAAGAGAAAAATCTCTCCTTTTAAGATTTTTCAGTAAATGGAATACAGTAGCAGATTTTCAATAATTTAGTGCAGTAGCAGATAATTTCAGTAGAAGTAGTAGTATGGGTTAACATTCCAGTAGAAGTAGTAGCAGGGGTTCATCTCAGTTGAAGTAGTAGCAGGGGTTAACATCCCAGTAGTAGTAGCAGTTAATTCCAGTAAAAGTAGTAGCAGAGGTTAACATAACAACAACAAAGTAGCAACACACAACAACAACACGTAGCAGCAGCACATAACAGCAACATGAATCAACAACACGCAGTAGCAACACATAACAACAACACAATGTAGTTATACACAATAGCAGTATGAATCAATAACACGTAGTAGCAGCACGAAAAGCACGCAGTAGCAGCACACAACAACAACACCACACAGTAGTAGCACATAGAAACAACATGAATCAACAACACGCAGTAGCAGCACATAACAACAAGTAGTAGCAGCACATAACAACAACACACAGTAGCAGCATGAATCAACAACACGCAGTAACAACACACAAATTAGCTGTACACAGTAGCAACATGAATCAACAATACGTAGTAGCAACACACAACAACAACAACACATAGTAGCCGCACGAAGAGCACACATTAGCAGCACATAGCAGGAACAAACAGTGACAACATGAATCAACAACACCTAGTAGCAACACACAACAACAACACACAGTAGCAACAAATAGTAGGAACAAGCAGTAGCAGCACATAGTAGCACATAGCAGCAATAAGCAGTAGCAGCACATAGAAGCACATAGATCTGGGAAGTTTCAGAAACAATATCAAATTGATAATTTCTTAACCTTTTTTCTACAAACTTCATATCAAATTGAAGTTTAGGACCTCTACTTTAGATCTGGGAAGTTTCAGAAACAATGGTAAAATATAAAGCACGTAAAGACTTAGACATCAAAGTTAATATAAAGGATATTAGCTTTCTGCACTGCTATTGTTTTTCACCATTTTTGGACTTTATGAAACTGGATTATATGACTTATCTCATTGGATTCCTTACGGAAAAATCCTTCGACATGGACTGCTCACTTACCTAATTTGGACATAAATTGAATGAGATATGAAAATGATAAGTTGACAGTTCTTTGAACAAGGATTTCCCTCACTATGAGAAATGTGACTATTAATTCTTTGACTACTAACTAATATTTTCTGTTTATTTAATTTAAAGTAAATTTACTTTATTTCACATTTACTTTCAAGTTTATTAAATTGCTTATCTTGTGCATACTTTGAGTTATTGACAATTTTTAAAGTATATTGATGTACGCTTATATACTTTGTTGGTCTTGAAGTAATTGTCTTACTTACTAAAGTTTCCTATATTTATTGACGTAATTATATTTGAAGATGTAAAGCCGAGTGATTAGTACTACCCCGTGCTTAAGTGAATTACTGGTAAATACCTTGAGTTATTGACAATTTTTAAAGTATATTGATGTAAGCTTGTATACTTTGTTGGTCTTGAAGTAATTGTCTTACTTACTAAAGTTTCCTATATTTATTGACGTAATTATATTTGGAGATGTAAAGCCGAGTGATTAGTACTACCCCGTGCTTAAATGAATTACTGGTAAAAGTGTTTTGTGATTTGTGGAGTTAGCCTGAGTCCTAGTCCCTACAGATAGTGCACTATTATACTCATAGGAAGAAAGTGTCGATCTTGAGTATACATACTCTGGTATTGTCCTTAGTATGTTGCGGCTTATCTGTGCTTTGGTATAGTGGACCTAGCACATTATCTTTGTGATTTATTACCAGTTTCCTAAATATTCACTTGGATGAATTTATTCACACTTGTATATGTGTGTGTGTGTGCGTGCGCGCGTATAAATAAGAATCGGTATGAACAAATAAAAATGATTTTTTGTACATTTTTACTTAGTTATGTTTATTTCTGGTTTTTTATAAGACACATTATTATAAAAATGTAAGTTGTACTTACTGGGTTTGTGTTACTCATGATGCTACACATTCTTGTTTTCAGGTTACGAATAGATGTCTGGGGAATGGGATGAACCTACTAAATAAAAGATTGTTTTCTATTGTTATTTTGAGAATAAATGTAATGTCTTATATGCTCTTGCTAAAACTCTTGTATTGTAAAATATTAATGCTTTCGCTTTCTAATAAAAGTATTATTCAGACATATATATTTCTTCTTCTAATAAATTATTCGAGAAAATTTTATTTGTTTTAACTCACGTCGCAAATTCGGGCACCATATTTCCATATAATATTGGTCTCGGTTTGGGGGCGTGACACCTACTTTAGTAGTATGTTGGCTAGCCAGATCAGTGCGGAACTGTGGGACATGATGCAAGAGGTGAGGTATGATGGTGAACCTCGCTGACGAGCCTTCAAGACAAGAAAGGTATGCAAGCTCTTAAGGGGATCGAATGACCAAAGGTGTGAGGGTGCAGGCCAACTTGGCCTCAATGCATTGCCATGCCACTTGCTACAAGGTGCGAGACACATGCTAGTTAGCAAGAGGTTGGCACAAGCCGAGTTGACAAAGAAGCCTATCGGTTGGGCGAGTGTCTAGGAGACAACCATGACACAAAGAAGCGACCGGTTAGACGCAAGATGGAAAATAGGCTATCAGAGAAGGATACCAAGACAGGTTGGTCTTGGTTGAAAGTAACTTTGACACCGCATTAGTCAAGTTCCGCTACATAGAAAGTCGACCTGTGACAGCTGGTCAAGTTTCGTTGCGTAGAAAGTCGACTCTCTTCTTTAGAGTAGCTATTTCAGGTTATTTATCACCAGTCTTATTCTTATTTTTAACAACAGTCTTTTTTTTAGCCAAATTGCTACCCTAGTTTTCACATTGGTATCAATTTGCTACCATAGCTTTCATTTCAGCCAATTTGCTACCCTAGGTTTTCATAATTAGCCTTTTGGCTACCTTAGGTATTATTTATGCCGATTTGCTACCTTATGTTTTCAAAATTAACCAATTTGCTACATTTTTATCATTTTAATTTATTCATTTATTCATCTAAACATGAATTAATTCTGAAAATCGAAGCTTAAAGTTGTCGATATTGAAATTTCGATAAGTAAATTGGTTAATCTTGAAACTCTAAAGTAGCAAATTTGATGGAAGGGTACCAAATTTGTTAAAATAAAACCTAGGTAGCAAAATTGGTTAGTTTAGAAAAACTATGATAACTGTTGTAAATATTATAATATATGTGGATGTCTTTGTAAATACTCATTAGTTATGTCCTTACGATGTAAATCATACTCTTATATAAGAGAGCCTAATGAGAATGAAAGATACACTTCTTCCTCCTCATACATTTTGTTCTTCTCTTTTCTCTCTACATATTCTTTAGTTTATAACACGTTATCAGCACGATTTCGCTCATTCGTTCCATGAATTCCATGATGATCTATGAGATGTTTGTGCAACTTTTGTTGCTTATTATCTACACTCACGATCTATGAGTTCACTTCTGTTTTGATTATATCTTGTTTACATATATACTTTGTTTATATTACTCAATTCTATGTTTACAATTGCTTATATTAGTGAGCCTGAAGTTTCGCTAATAATACTTTTTGAGATTGTGAACCTGAAGTTCAATATTACATTAGACTTGGAGATCTAATTGTGTAAGCATGAACCTGAAGTTTTATGCATGTACATGTGATTCATTGCTCACAAGATTCGAACATGAAGTTTGGATATTGATATTTCTTTCATATTAACATGAAGTTCTAAACAACATAATTAGATCCATGATGATCGATGTGGTCTTTTTAAAAAGTCTGAAAGACATGTATCTAACGGTGAAAGATCCGCTTGAGTTTTGGCAAGCATTGGTTGATCGGTTACTAAGATCACGATATGAATGGACGCATTTGCGCCTTCTAATATGGATCATGATATGGCTATAGTTATGGCTTAACATTTAGTGGCACTTTACAAAGCCCTCTCTATGAATAGCAATAAGACCAAAATTAATCATATTAATCAGTCTCTTGAGAAATATGAGTCATGAGTGGATGTCACTTCACCCAAGTTGACAATATTTTTGTGGCTAAATTGAAATGTTAAAGACATGATCAATGGGGGTGTTCTTAACACTGATTAATATTAAGTCTATCATAATGGTATTCTGGACACCGAGTTATTGTGATTGATATGAGTGCCTTAAATTAAGGTTATTATACAAGTGAATATGGTTAATTTACTTCCCAATATGTGCACACAAATACTTTTCAGATCATAATTTGGCAATCAAAGGCTATTGTTCACAATTATGTGCACCATTTACGAGCATTTATATTTATCAAATTTCAGCTATTAATAACATGGAAATTCATCGGTTTCTTTTTGCGGTTTCATTTTTATTATGTGATAATAAAACTCATTTATGAGTATCATATTTAACGCATTATTTTACTGGAGTTTGAATAATCCACCACAGATTTTCCTTGATTGACAACCAAAAGTCATGATTTACGATCCTGACATTTCTTGTCTAATTTATTAATTTGTTTTTGCCTAGTAGTCGTAAAATGATTGACAATTACAATAGTTTATTTTGCATATCTGTTAGTGCTTCATTATTTTGACCTTCGTACATATGGTGATCAAAGATCAAAATTGGATAGTTTGTTTTACTGTTTTGGTTTTCTGTACCAATTTCAGCTTTATCGGTTCATAGAGATGCATCAGTTTTGATCTCATTCATATTCCAATATTTATATTGACAATTGATTATGTATAATAATTACTTCCATGTATTCATGAGACATCGTACCTCAGCCATGTTTCTTTTGTTATATTAATGCCATGATTTGGATATTTGATGCATGATATTATGCCTACTATATGTTGCAAACTGAATCAAAACAGTGACAAGTCCTTCGATTCACAATTGGACAATGTGCTAAGGGAGTTTTTTTTTTTTGGTCTCAATACAGATTTGAAGTGACTGCTTGGTAGTGCTTCTTAGATTTGGGCATGAATCATATGATGTTCAGATATATATCATGTGTTTTCGTTGGCATAAGTATCATGCTACTATGGTAAAGTATGATACAGATTATCAAGCCGATTGATTATTGAATTCAAGTATGTATTTGCACGTAGTTTTAACCTGAAGCCTATCTGTGATTTTTTTTTTCGTTCATTGATCGAGATCTGAAGTCTTTTGATCAAACTATAGAGGCCAGAAGTTCCTCAAAAGTAGTAATAAAATTACGACAAGAAGCTTCTCAAAGCTTATGCAATACGGGATCTTGAAAAGTTGATATTCCTGAGGAATTTCAAAGCTTATGCAATACGGGATCTTGAAAAGCTTCTCAAAGCTTACAACTCTGAGGAATTTCAAATTGCTTTACGAGCCGACATATATACTTGCTATCATGTGAAAATATAATTGCGTTATCTTTCAGCCTTATTTGAAACTTGAAAGCATGATTTGGCTAGTGACAATAGTTTCAATAGCAAGGCATCAAACACCATTTGCCTGTTTATTGGCACCATTTAGAAATTTTGAATACATGCATATCATGCTTGGCTCGGCACTGGCTTTCCCCAAGTTATAATTGAAGTCGCATGTTGTTGATTTATGATCATATGGGGGCCTGAAGTTCCTCACATTATTTTGATATTATCTGCTTGTGTATCTAGAGGGGAGAAACAAGATTATATTTTATATAAAGTTAACCAGACCAGAAGTTTTGTGTATTCTTCACCCATGGAACCAGAAGTTTCCAATATAAAATTTATTTATCTTGTTCTTTACAATCCTTTTATTTATTTTTATTTTCATTACAATACTTATCATTTAAATTTTATTGTTACTCATACGGGTCAACAGCCTTATAGCTCGAATATATGAATTTCAAATGTCATGTTTTTGAACCAGAAGTTCAAAATACTGAATCATAGAACAAAATTTCTAATGGTAAACTCTCAAGCCCGAAGCTGAGTATGTAAATTAAATTAGTGAACTTCAAGTTTCAGTTTAATTATCTGAAACCTGAAGTTTCTGGCACCAAATTTATTTGAACTAGAAATTCAACATATGACATCTGAGAACATCGTAGTTCTAACATTATAAATTTGAACTTGAAGATTCGATTACACATATGATTAATGGCTCCGGAAGAGCACATAACATCTCCTCTTTACAAGAAGTGGCTCCAATTGGTTCTATAATATGTATTGAGGACCCACATCGCCCGCAGGAGGGTAGGAGATGTGTTGCAAACATAGCTCCCTATAGTGAGACTAATTTTGGGTTGGCGACTCAAGAAAAAAAATTGTAGAGCGAGCGAGGTCCAAAGCGGACAGTATCTCGCTATGTCGCATATTACATGTGTTAAATTCTACAATATAGTGAGACACATAATGTCATGAACCAGAAGTTCATTGAACCAAATTAATTATTTTGGCATGACTAGTTACATTATATTTTACCTACAGTGTTGCTTGAAATCAGTAACAACTTTTGATGTCTGCTAGCTAACGCTACTCATAGCAAATTGTTTATTTGCTGCATATTTTTTTTTGTTGGTTTGTCACTTTAATGAGACATTTCTCTTGTTATGAAAGGGAGAACGATTGTTCCTGAAGAACAACATGAATTGTTGTGGAATTTACCTATTGTCTCATTTTAAGCTTGAGGAATATCACAGCTAGTGACTTAATAAAAACTATTGCTGACAAAATTATATGCTAGCGGAAGTAAATTTACTTGGGTAAAATCCCTGAGACCAACCATATTACCAAAAATAACCTTGCCCCCATTTGATTTGTGGGAAGAATGAGTATCTAAGTGACATCGTTCTCCTGACAAGAATGTCATTAAAAATGTCCGAGTTCCTCATATGGCGGCTACAGTATTACACATACAAAGGTTGAAGTACATCATCAGATGATGATATCTTGGTGATACAACAATATATCAATACGGTTGATACTCATGAATTTAATATTTTTGACCTTAAACTTGGTTTGGGTTCGCCACCAGCCAATGGACATCTTCACTCGAAATGAAGTGATAGTCATTTAAACGCATTTTTATGCATAGTCATAATAAGACAATCTTCCCGCCGTTAGGGGGAGAGAAAAGACTACTGTCATTTGAATAACGGCGTGAATTTGGAGTGGAATGTATCCATCAGGTCTAAAGTTTTAAGCTTCTGAAAATGGAAGATTATACATGTCCTATAATGTTTTATGGTATTATGAATATAGATCCACATTCGCTAAATATAATTCATCTATAAGAGATGTTTGTCGTAGAAGTGACAATATTTGCCCTAGAAGTGGCAGGGGTACCCAATATTAATAAGCTCATAGTAGCTAATGCATGCATATAAGAATGTGTGAGATCTATGAATGATAATTATCGATGAAAATTTACATATGGTAGCTACCAAAGATCGTTAAGGACTATATGATACAATACCACGTTTCATTATGAATGTCGACAAATCATATTATTGGCCAAATTGGATAGAGGCAATTCCAATTAAACTAAATATCTGAAACGTGATGAGATACTTAGACCTTTAACCCTACATGATACAAAAGGGTATTAAACACAGTGAAAATAAATCACTATGGCACAATGTCTACAAGAGACATGGGGATTACGAATATATTTCCTTATACATGACAGTTTTCTGTAAGTACAGTGTTACATATATTTATTGACGAGAGACTTACGGCATTTGTCATCGTATATTATAAGGATCTTAAAAGACTTTGCTAAAAGCAAAATCCCAAAAGTAAAGCGTCATTACAAGCGTATTGCTTATCAAATCCTTAAATGATCTAAGTACATGAATGATTCGAACGTAAATCGATCCATGAATACTTAAGAGAGTCTGAATGTGAGATTCCTCATCACCTAAGCGAAATGACGTAATGTGCCTTATACATGCAAACACAACTCCCATTAGTAAGATGTGTCTTGGGTTGGAACCCAAGAAGAAAGGCATGAGGAGGAGGCCCAAAGGCGAGCATATCTCTTGTTATGCTGGGCTGTTAAATTAAAGTTAACGCATGCAATAAATAGTCTAAAGCTAGCTCATATATACTTATTATAGTTAACTTGATCAAAATTGCCTTAATGAGTATTATGATTGGACTACAAAATCGAATTCGGATTATGTTGCTACATATTCTAACTTTCGCGAAGTTATGAATTGCTCAAAGCTCTTGAAGAGCATATACGAGATATATCAATAAACGAAGATATTGATATGAGTGGCTAGATATGCTATGCTGATATTCTAATGGTTTTGAACCATAGATAGTAACGTGTTAATTAGCTTCTACTACTTAGTTATTACATAATGTATGAATTTTAACATGTGAGGTTGTTTCTAATATTACTAAATGAGATAAGACCTATTAAATTGTATAGCTTTGTTGGTATTGCTTTCACTTTGTAGGTATGAAAATCTTGTGATGAGCCCCTACAAACAAAATTTCACTTCAATGATAGACAAAACAAACCGTTATTTACGGTACATGAAGCTTGCAACAATCAGGGCGAGAATCTCATCAGGGGGAGCATCCAGAAGTATGCTATCTAGGACATATGCGCGTTGCACTCTTTTTCTTCTTCGACCAGGGTTGTTTTTTCCCACAGGGTTTTTATTACCTGGCAAGGTTTTTAATGAGATAACAAATAAGCGCGTCCAACACCATATCATTCATTGGTGGACATCCAAGGGGGAGTGTTGTAAATATTATAATATATGTGGATGTCTTTGTAAATACTAATTAGTTATGTCCTTACGATGTAAATCATACTCTTATATAAGAGAGCCTAATGAGAATAAAAGATACACTTCTTCCTCCTCATACATTTTGTTCTTCTCTTTTCTCTCTACATGTTCTTTAGTTTATAACAATAACAAATTAGCTAAAATGAAATGTATGGTAGTAAATTGATATTAAGGTAAAAGTTAAAGTAACAAATAGATAATGAATTTATGAGAGCAGTGCCTGTCCTGTTTTTTTCTTTTATTTTTATTTCTGTTGAGAACTTACCGTCCTAATTGCTTGTACCGACTACTGAAAGTAATGAGAACGTGAGTCTTGTCCATCTAAAGTAAAATAAATAAGGACAACAGAGGAGCGTAATACACTATACATGACCCCATCGCCCTTTTGTGGTACTGACATCCATGAATTCACTGCCATTTAAACGACATGTACCACAGACACAGTAAATTGTAAGGCTCCCACAGAATTTGTAAGGCTCCCACAGAATTTGTAAGGCTCCTCACAATTCACAAAAGAAGGATCAAGATTCCCTTTGGTAGTCCCTACGCTATGCATGTCTTAAGGGCTGTCCTTCACTCGATGTACCCCCCCCCCCCCCCCCCGGTTGGTACTGTGTGCATTCCAGATAGGTCCCTATTTCCAAAGGACTCTACCTAATTGTCCCCTCATTTTAAGCTCTCTCTTCTGCACTACATATGTAATACGGAGCCCTGGTTCTAACAGAGCTCCATTTTCTCCAACTCTGATGACTTGTGTGATCAACGTAACACACCATTTTGGAAAATCTGGAGACTAAGAAGAAAATGAGGCAAAACAAAGACTAACAAATTTACACCCCCAATAATATTCCATGAACAAAACTAAGCAGAAGCAGAAACTATTACAAAGTGACTTGTTTATTTTTTGAACAAGCTGAAATGAACACCTCTCTAGATCTCTTTCTCATGGCTATATATAGCTAGCTCATTTATCGTTGTAGAAAAATAAATAAATAAATTGTAAATTGACATTATATAATTTTACTGACTATATGATCATCGCCGACCACTCTTTTCCTTCCCTTCGATCCCCACCATGTGTGTTTCTGTGTTTTCTTTCTTGCCACTTCTGTGTGTATTTTCATTCTAATTTACTCCACCACCCACTTACCCGATCCGGTAGCCCTGCAAATTGCAAAATCTGACCCGCATTGAAATTTGAAACAAACTTTCTTAACTTCTTTGCCCTTTTTTCACGACTCACTCACTCAGCTGTTGCTGATGCTCCCACTGAAACTGAAGCTCCTTTGTTTGCCACTATCTCATAGTTTCCCTCATCTTCCTCATCGTCCTCGTCCTCGTCCTCGTCACCATCCCTCTCTTCTTCCTCATGGTTTTGATCCATTTCTGGTTCCACCCTCGGAGGTTGCCACTGCTGCTCCGGCCTCACCATCATCGGCGCCGCATTGTTCTCTGGCTTTGGTGAATTATTGTTGTCGTTATTATTATTATTATTATTCCCCATCTGATCAAAGTACTTGTTGTTCCTCTCTTTGTACAAACTGTCGAGGAGGTGGAAGTAAGGACACGTCTTGGAATCCTCAGGCCTCTTCTTGTTGCTCTCCTTCACCTTCTTGAAGTACTTGTTGATGTTCTCCCACTTCTCCTTGCACCTCTTCGCGCCCCGGTTGTACCCGAGCTTCTTCATCCCTGCCGATATCTCCTCCCAGAGAGGTCCCTTGGGGCCGTTCTCTTGGTACTTTGAGTCCAGACCTGTTCTTAGCTTGATGAGTGAATGTACCTCCACTCTCGGCCATCTCGATGAGCTCGGCGTAGTAGTAGCACTTACCGTATTATTATTGTCGTTGTTACTCTCACCGTTTGCTCTTGGAGTAATCTCGAAACTCGTGATCGGCGCTTGTGTTATCTGCAGTGCTGGTGATGGTGGTGTAGTCTGCTGCCGTTGGGGAGGAGGAGCTGGTTGCTGAGCTGGCGGTGGCTGTGGCTGCGGCTGCGGCGGATGTGACGTCACCAAATGGTTATTAGGAGTAATAGTGGGTGTGGCTTGGGGGTTATGCTGTTGTTCGGCTATTTTTTGCAAGAAGGACATGACGGCGGAGTCTTTGGCGGCGGCGATGGAGCGTTCTTGGGCGAGAATTTCACGTTCGCGGTTAATGCGGGCCATCTCCTGCATTCTCCAAGCTTCTTCTCTTGCCATTCGCTCGTGCTCGCGCTTCTCGATGGTTTCAAGGAACCTCTTCTGGAGATCCTCCTGCTTGTGGACAACCTGCTTCATCAGGGTCTCGAAGAAGTCCTTCCACTTCCTCTTCCTCTTGGCACGACCTTCCATTTCTTCGTCGGATGAGGTTGACGAAGATGTCGAATTCGACATGAGGTCGGTGGATGATATGCTCGGAAATGTAGAAGGCGGGACAAATGTAGTGGCCTGGTGATGCTGGTGGTGAGAAGTAGGGTTTTGTTGCGGCGGTGGTGTGAATATTGTAGGGTTTGTTGGAGGGAATAACGAGCTAGGGATTGTTGGTGTTGCAATGCCTTGGTGTGGTGCAGCTGATGGAACAGTATTAGTACTGTTAGTACTAGTACTATTGATGTGAGAAATTGTAGGAAGAGGAGGAGGGTTTGACACTGCCATTGCAATTGTGGGTTGCGGCCTTGGTTGATGAGTGGTAGTAGAGTTGGGCGTGGTCGGAGTCGGAGGTTGATTTTCGAGGGCTTGTAACTGATCGAAAAACCGATAGGTCTTGCCCTCGGATTTGCCAGTTCGGCCTTCTTTTGTTCTCCTGTGATACTTGTAGACGTTCTCAAATTTCTCCTTGCATTTCTTGGCGCTTCGATGAAAGCCAAGCTCTGCTAGCTTCCTGATGATAATAACAGTTTGAAAAAAATTAAATACAAGTTAAATGAATACCAATGTTAATTAGTTGTCGTTGTTTTTACCCTAACCAGGACAGCTAGCTCCATATCCCCAGTTCAGCAACAAAACAAAGTCATGTACAAGCATTCACACACATAAAATACAGTACTATACTTGGAAAATTAGGATAAATTAATATGAGGTAGCAGTAATTTCATGAGATTTACATATCGATCAAGAAACACTAATTGAAGTTAAGAATTATATCTGGAAATATTGTACGACTCAAGATTGGAAGAACTTATTAGAAAACCATGTTAATTGTGGAATTTATTCAGCTCAATATTCTATTTGAGTAATTGAAACCATAAGTCCATTTCTTGATAGTAATTCAAGACTGAATTACTGAAAGGGAACAAAAATGAAAAACTTGAATTATTATTACTAGCAGGAAGAAAATAATTACCAGAAAGAGTTAGCTGATGAGTGGAGGAATGAAAACAGATAGATCATAAGCAAACAAAACACAATGAAGAAGCAAACAATTTTGAAAATTCAGTTTCCCAGATCTCAACTTCTCAACCACATGAACCCAAAATTAACCAGCTGAAAGAAATCACCAGAAACAAAAAGAACAAGGATCGAAGCAAAAAAATTAGTGTTTATATCAGCTACTGACCTTGAAACTTCATCCCATAATGGACCTTTAACACTTGCATCACGAAACGCCACGTCCATATCAGACCGAATCTTCAAGAGAGCCAACGTTTCCTGGCGAGGCCATCGGTTGCCACCGAAGCTCCTATCACCAAACTCGTCACCGCCACCCCCACCGCCACCACCTCTCCTATAACTATTCTTCTCCTCTTCCCCCGAGTTCGAGCAGACCCCGCCGTCACCGCCACCGCCCTCGTGAGCCCCGAAAGGCTCAACAGCCGTAGCGGTGGCGGTGGTGGCATCGGAGGAGCTCCCTAAGTCTCCCAGCATAGGGTACCCTCTGTCTCTTTCAACTCCCTCTCTCTCTATCTCTCTTTACTATAACAAAAGAATTACTCAGAGCTAGAGATGAAAGGAGAACAATCAAAATAATATGACACACTCACAAACAGGGAGATGGTGAATTCTGTGAACGAGGGTTTTATGAAGAGGGGAGGAGAGGAGGGTGTAAGGTGAAGAAGTTATTAATTTATTTCGGTGGGATCTGCTTGTCGATCTCAAGGAACTTGTTTTTCCCTTTTTTCTTTATACATGTATAAATCTCAACTCTCTCTTTCTTTTCAGCTGTGGAATCTTTTTTTCTCTCTCTCTTGCTTCTGTAAGATAAACATTACAAAAAAAAAAACGTAGTATTACAGACATATTTTAACAGCTGCGCAAGGAGACGATAATGATAATAAGTAGGTTTTTGTCTGTCCAGCTAAATTTAGTTAAAAGCCGGCCCCTGTAGGTCAGCTTTTTTATTTTCTTTTTCTCGGTTTTCATGGATCATTAATTTTCTTTGTGTAATTTTCAATTTTTGATAATAATTTAGGTGGAACATGGAGATGGAGATGGAGATGGAGATGGAGTAAACCTGAGGCTGGAGCTTTACTTTTTTCGGGGGCTGGTTTTGGATTTCAGTGGCCGTCGGCCACGGACGTTTGGGATCAAATGAGAGGGTTGAAATGACTATTTTACTCCTAACGTGGCGCCCATTGACCTTTAATCATTGAAAGCTAATCTGACATTATAGTTTATTTGGATCAGTGCAATTAGAGATCTGGGTTTGTTTATGTTAATTCATCAGAATATTTCCTATTCTCGTGATGCATGTCACCATTTATACTGCCCAAACTGCCCCTTTTGCCACTCAAATTAACCTTCCAAACTCGATTGGTGTTCTTGTTCAGAAGTAGTAGGAAGTAACTAAGGGAATTGAGTGTTGGATTTTTTCTTTGTGTTTTTTAATCCAAAGTATAAATTATTAATTCTGTTGTAAATGTTAAGTTTTTGTTCCATTAATACTCTCATGACTAATATGTAATATCTTAATAGTATGAGAACTTGTTATGTAATCATTCTCTCTACATAAAAAAAGCATATGAGAATCAATAAGATATTTCACTTCATTCTCTTATTCTCTATCTATTGGTTAGTTTATTCTTAACAAAAGTAAGTTCTAGTTTACAACACGTTATCAGCACGAGTTCGCTTCTTATTTTTATAAAACTCTATGATGGTCTATGAGATGTTGGTACAACCTTTCTTGTTTATTATCCACACTCATGATCTATGAGTTTACCTCTTGTTTTGTTAAATCTACATATGTGTTTGTTTATATTATTTCTATATTTACAATTACTTATATTAGTGAGCATGGAGTTTCACTAATAATCTTCAAACCTGAAGTTTCGAGATCATGAACCCGAAGTTCAATAATAATAGACTTGCAGTTCTAATTGTTTAAGCATAAACCTGAAGTTTTGTGCATATACATTGTATCCATTTTCATCCATTGTTTCACTTAACACGAACCTGAAGTTTCAATAATGATATATATTATGAACCTAAAGTTCTAAAATTTGGATTCTCATATATATATATATTTTTTTCTTGTTACAGTTAAGATGGCAAATTTGACTAAATTGGATTTTCATGCCCTTGACATTTCTGGGAACAATTTTATGTCTTGGGCCTTGGATGCTGAGATGCACCTTGAAGCACAAAATCTTGGGTCAGCAATCAAAGAAGATGGTGATGCGACCCCTCAAAACAAAGTGAAGGCCATGATTTTCCTCCGCCATCACCTTCATCAAAGATTGAAGGATGAATATCTTACTGTTAAGGATCCTGTCGTTCTTTAGACTGCCTTAGCAGATCAATTCTCTCATCAGAAGACAGTTGTTCTCCCACGAGCACGATATGAATGGTCACATCTGCGCCTTCAAGATTTCAGCTCCGTGACTGAATACAATTTGGCAATGTTTCGAATAACCTCCCAAATAAAGCTGTGTGGAGAAACCATCACTGATGATATGATGCTTGAGAAAACTTTCTCAACTTTCCATGCAAACAACATTGTGTTGCAGCAGCAATACCGTGAAAGAGGTTTCAAGAAATATTCTGACCTCATTTCTTGTCTGCTATTGGCTGAGCAGAATAATAAATTACTGATGAAGAATCACAAATCTCGCCCTACTGGGTCAAAACCACTTCCAGAGGCAAATGTTGTTCACAATGGTGGAAATGACAATCAAGGTCGAGGAAGGCATGGCAATGCTCGTGGACGTGGTCATCATGGTGGTCGTGGACGTCACAATGGTGCTGGTCGTAATGGACCTAACAACTATTTGGGGCAACGAGCCAATGGAAAAATGTCCAAAAGCAAAAGCCCTATAAACACAGCACCAAAGAAGCATGCAAATAATGGTTTGTCATAGATGTGGTGGTGATAATCATTGGGCTCGTACCTGTCGTACACCCCTACATTTGGTGGAACTCTACAAGGCATCTCTGTAAAAAAAAAATGTCGAGACAAATTTTATTGACCGTAGTGATCTTTAGGATACAATGGACCCAATAGATGATAATCCGATTGACATTACTCCTTTGATAAATAGTTATATACTTGCCGTATCATCTTGATAAAAAATAAAATAAAAAATTACCACATGCATCATATGAGATGATAACTTAGTGTAGGATTGAGTACGAAAATTATCCGAGGTGATGCAATATTTTAATAAGTAGTTCAAATAAATTGTCTAACTACACTCGAATTGTGATTGCTATACCGAAAATATATCAAACTTAGATAGCGTTTTCATTTCTCTTTTATTTGTTTATGTGATTAATATTTTTCTTTTCACACACACAATTTTGGTTAAGATAATGAGATTGTCCACATAAGTAGTAGTACGTGGGGAATGCTCTAAGGTTTCTTATGTATGTGATTTGGGTTCTTATGACTAACTATTATGGAGAGCCGTCTGTAATAATGAAAGGGTATACTCTTCAGTAATTGACTAATTGTAATCTTGCCAAATGTAAACACTTCTGATCATTAAAACTTAGTAGGTTATTTAAAGAAAGTTTTCCATTTAGATAAGGAAATTTTGTCTTTCCTGTCTTTCTTTCAAACATATACAACGGAGAGGGGTTATTATGTACATATACAGCACATAACCCCTTTTCGATGTGGCTGATGTGGAACTTTTTACCGTTTGCACAAAATGTAACTTTTTTCTTGCATGCATGGGCATGACTGCTGCATTAGAATTTGGGCACCCTGGAATTTTCTTTTCCTGTAGCGCCCACATGAGCCAATGAAAATTAGAATCCTTTTTTGTGGAGAAATTAAAAGAGACAATTTAGTCTAAAAAATGTATGCTAAAATGATCTTATTGGTAATTTTTTTTGTTTCGATTCCATATAAAAAAGAAGTAGAAATTTGTTTTTTTTTTTTTTTGGAAATATATAATGGAGTAAGAAAAAGAACCTCTACCCTAATTTTCAACATGTTGGGTGGCAAGTGGATCTGTGGTATATAACTGTGGTAGCGTAAGGGGCCTCGTATGATTCTGACCATCCAAGTATGATCTTAAAAAGAGACGTCATTTTGTGTGGGACCACTGTTGGAATTGAAATTAATCTGTAGTTTGATGTAGGTCATATTATTAGGCCATGCTATTTATGAAAAGAAGTAAATGGCGGCCAATATTTCAGTTGGGGTTATATATCAACCTACCGTAATAAATTGGACACTAAATTTGAATGGCTGTGATCTAATCTTAACCGCGAAAATGAAAATAATTCGAACATTTTCAATGGTTTGTTATCTATTTATTTGGAGGTATTTCTCTAACGTCGAGATCAAACATTATAGCCATGATGGTACAACTTTGTATCCTAATTAACGTTATATATATTTCTTTTTTCTTTTTCTTTTTTTAAATAACGTTACATTTCTTTTTTCATAACTAACTTGAAATTGCATATGACTAATAATTATTGTTTTTGGTGATAATTAAGGTTGGTGAGACCATAAGCTGTATATTTTTTCCTGGTCGTCCTTCTTTTGCGTTAGTGCATGTTAGGGTGCAATTTATGGCGTGACAAAAAGTTATGATGATACATTGCTATACCTTGGAGAACAAAACATATATTATTATATTAGTTAATTTGTTTTCTTATCATTATATATATCAGACCAGATTACGAGTTTTTAGATCTCTGTGTCGATCTATCTCTTAGCACCACCATGCATTAATTTTGCTACCTTGTTCATCATCCTTATTATCCTCCTAAAGAGATCTTACTTTGAACAAGGACTAAAACCCTGTGATCCAAAATCAAGAAACGTCAAGAGAATGCATATCGAGTTTAAAGCTGACCATACATTTGTGTGCTTACATTTGGTTTACTCTATCCCTACCCCGACAGTACTAGCTAGCAAGGTGTTTTCATCCATTGAGCGGACTCGAACGTTGCAAGGTGTTCAGAAACCATCTAAACTGACTCAATAATTCATACAAGTTTTGAGGCAAACTCACGCATACTGCGGATTTACGGTTCCTTAATTGCATGGCAGATCAGATTTTACTATTACAATCGATCTCTACCCAAGCCTGTTTTGGGGTCGCACATTGCTATCAATATATACCTTAGCTGCTGCTGCTTCTGCAAACTGTTTCTGGTAAGATAACTATTTAAAATCAACATAAGAAAATTAATTGCTTCGTTTCCAAGAAGTTAAAACCTATTTTACTACCCAGATTGATAAGGATTTAATCAATAGCAATAGGTCTCTCTTTTTTGGGTCATTAATTTGATCTGATGGACAAATTAATATTAACCAACTAGCTAGCACAAATACCTTTCAGCTGGTACAACTAATTAACAGTTATATAATAATTAAGAATTTAAGATTTCATGGAATTTCAGCTGGTACAACTACAGTGAATTAGATTTACTGGGTTAATTTGTACATCTGTTGGATGTTAATCATGTAATAGACGGTTAGCTGCAGTTGGAGTTGGGTATGATCGATGCTTAGCTTGTTTGTAAAACTACTTATTGTGTATTGTGTAAGCTAGCATGGAGAATTCAGATGCCTTCCTCCGCTATGCTCAGAACTTTTCATATACAGCCTAACAAGTAACAACACACCTAGCTAGGTCTCTCTTTCGTTTACATGATGCAAAACGTATGAACTTATATATATGCATTCTGATGGTGTTGAACCTGAGACGTACATGAATGGAATACAAGATTCTGGTGAACCATGCATATTGGGTAACTTGTTCCACAATGCATTATAAACGCGAAACGTCACTTGTTTGTTTAACTACACAGAAAATGAATGTTAATGCTATTGTCAGAGTTAATTGTCTTTCACTGCAACAACTCGTAGAATATATATATATATATATATATGACCGATCTGTATATATGGGTGACTTGTGAGCGGGCAGGCAGAGCCCCCAGAATTTGGGCTTGAAACGTGTAATAATTAAGTAACTAATAGATATCTAGGAATCTTCTTACACACACATATATATCATCATTTCCTATGCAATCGAATTGCTGCAAATGCCTAGGTGAACAGCAAGTTCCCTCTGTAATTGTATCACTCATCACTGCTAGGCTGCTAGCTACCTCGCTCATTCACTATGTGTGTTACACAAGGCAAACCAATTACACAAGGCAGATCATCAAGTCCACAATTAATTATTTGACTAGGTCAATCATATTAATTGAAATCAAGCTTCTATCTACTGCTAAATTAATGTTTATTTTGTCACATCCTCAATTTTCTATATGTTTTCTTTGCACAATATAGAGAGGCATATTAAACTCTAAAATTAATACTCTTTTTATGATGGAAGATCAGAATTCAAATGCATAGATACAGTACTCTAGATTATGTAACATTATTCCACAATGGAAACATTACAATACAATCAATGGCTTTTACAAAGTACAGCACATATTCATGAAATATATGAGATAGAGTTTTACAATAGTATTTGGTAGACAAAGGGTGTTGTTGACACATGGGTTTGATGGGGTGAATGTATTACTCTCCACATCAAAGATATATATATCTTTGCTGTCTTCCATGTGGTGTTTAACCTCTACATTTTCATCTGTCACCAGCTAAGCAAACCCAGCTCAAACCCATTCTAGCTATTTGATTCTTTTGCCACAACACCCCCAATCACTTTTGTTTTACCTTTTCCCTTGATGCTGAAACAATTAACCAAATATTATGCATCACATATTAACTTTCAAGGAGCCCACTAACAAGAATTTAAGTAGTCACTCAACCTCATGGAATTATGGAAATGGTCTTTTTATTTTCTTTCTCTCTTTTATTTTTTCTCAACTTGTTAAATTTTCCATGAGGCTAGCTAGGGATCCCATATCTCTTGGTAATTATTTGAATGTGACCCATCATCAACAAGGACCTAATTAATTTGATCCCAAAAAAAAAAAGAGAGTCAAGGACTAGTTCTACAAGGCCTAGCTCCCTTGCTACTGTTATCCCAAATGATTATATGGGTACTGAGTACTGTCTCTTTCTAATCGCAAGTTGTACCAGTCCATCTTTGCTAACACCCGTTCTTCTTTAACAACAACACTTGACTACATATGAGCATATATTCCCAATTGATAATTTTCCTAAGCAAACAATAATTGCAACTTTTGAGTTTAGAAGCAAGTTAATTTATAACTTAGAAAGATGACAGTGGAGTAAAGTGGAAGCCATTGCAAGCATGCATGTGACAATTAAAGACTACATATATGTACTATTTAACTTATAATAACGTTCACCTGATTAGTTATTGACTAAGGAAATCATGGTCAACTACCGTTAGATGTAAATATAAGAATTAAAAATAAAATAACGTAACTTTAAAATAATACTTTCCACCGTTAGATTTATATCCAATAATGATTGACTATAATTCCTCTGGACAGTAACGTTATATCCTAATGATGTTTTTATTACATACTCATTGCTCAGTAACGCTATATCCTAATGATGTTTTTATTACATACTCATTGATCACTCACTCACACACAGGCACACACACAGCTTTAATGTTTAGAGATAAGCAAAGGAAAGCAAACATTTATGTTATGGGAACATGAATGCATGTGCATTCAAATAACTACGCAGGTGATCGATATGCAGTGAAAGATAAAGGATACAAATTTGTTCCCCACCTTATTTTCTACTTTCATCCCCACCCATCTATACACATATCACATTTTTTTTAATTCATCTAACCATGGTTAACAATATAAATCTAAAATTATTTATTTAATTTAAATTCATAAGATTGAGTATTGGGTTTTAAGCATGGTTTAAATAAATTTAAATTATTTATTTATTTAATTTAGATAGATTCAAACACATCCTAATCAGGTTTACTATCGAGGAATGATGGATGTGAGCACTAATGTTCCATTGAGGATCGACTTCTTATTCAAGATATCCTTCACGCGGCGTCACAATTCACTTCCGTTGAGTTTCAACATTTATTTTGTGAATCAAATTCTTTTGTAAACTGTGCTCACAACCATTATTCCTCGATAATCTAATTTTATTATCTCTCATTTATCGTGTCTCCAGTGTTTTGTTTGAAACAGCTAAAAGAAGGGTCTTTCTATAGACTTTATATCTCAATTTATGTTTGTTTTTCTTCTAACTTGTCGAGAAAAATGAAACGACAAGTGTATCAAACAATTTGCAACCCTAATCAAGTTAACCGAAGACTCGATTAACGTAGGTCATAACAAAGAGGTTTCCCTCCATCCCCATGTGGGCCAAATAAAAACACCCAAAAAGCTCATATTGAGCAACAAAGAATGAAGGCCCTACTACTACGTGCGCCCACAAAGAACAAGCTAATACAGTTAAACACAACAAAGAAAAAATAAAAAAAACCATGTTACTTCTCTCTCACGTCCACTTGTTTGCTGGCATTTTTCCCTTTGTTACTCATGTCCACTTCTTTCATGTCAAGACCTAAAATTTATTATATACCAATGCTTAGTCGACTGTTGATAAGTTTATGAACAGTGTTTTTATGAGTGGTGCGGGCTGTTCGCGGACACTGTTCACAGGCTTATGAACAGTGGTTCGCTTGGTATTGTTCCTAAGCTTATGAACAGTGGTTTTATGAGTGGTGCGGGTTGTTCGCGGGCACTGTTTACAGGCTTATGAACAGTGGTTCGCTTGGTATTGTTCCTAAGCTTATGAACAATGTTTTGTGTGTTGCAAGCCACTGTTTATAAGCTTATGAACAGTGGTTTTGTGTGTTGTAAGTGACTGTTCACAAGCAAGTAAACATTGCTTTGTGATCTCGCCAGAGAACAGTGATTTGTGAACAGAATCTGCGCCCTTCTATTGGACGGAAAATAGAAAAATCTGGAGAGATTGAGAGAGAGTTCGCCCAAAAAAATGATCTTCCAGCGGACTCCGCGCCCTTCTCTGGGGCGGAGAAATAGAAAAATCTAGAGAGAGTGATAAAGAGTTTGTCCAAAAAAAAATATCTCGCTCAAAAGATATAAAAATCTAGAGAGATTGAGAGAGAGTTCGAGAAAAAAAATTAAGAGACAATAATATCCAAGCGGAGTTCGCGTCATTCTCTGGGGCGAATAAATAGAAAAATCTAGAGAGACTGAGAAAGAGTTTGTCCAAAAAAAATAACATAAAATAAGAAACAGTGCGCGCATACATTTGCAGAAATAGAGAGAGGAGAGAGTTCATCCAAAATAAATAAATAAATAAAGTATTGATCTCGCCAAAGAGATAGAAAAATCTAGAGAGATTGAGCGAAATTTCGCCAAAAAAAAAATAATGGTCTCCCAGCGGGCTCCGCGCCCTTCGCTTGGGCGAAGAAATAGAAACATCTAGGGAGACTGAGAGAGTTCGCGTAAAAAAATAGTAATATCTCTAGATTTTTATATCGCGAACCGAGAAGAGAGGAGGCGAGGCGAACCGAGGATAGGCGAGGGGAGGCGAGGCCAGGAAAGGATAGGCGAGGCGGAAAGAGATTAAGGGGGGTGAGGAAAGGATAGGCAAGAGGAGGCGAGGCGAGGAAAGGATAGGCGAGAAGAGAGGAAGCGAGGCGAATTGAGAAGAGAGGGGGCGAGGCGAGCCGGGAAGAGAAGAAGCGAGGCGAGAAAAGGATAGGCGAGGTGAACCGAGAAGAGAAGAAGCGAGGCGAGGAGAGAATAGGCGAGGCGAGGAAAGGAGAGGATAGGCGAGAAGAGAAGAAGCGAGGCGAGCCGAGGAAAGGATAGACGAGAAGAGGAATGGCGAGGCGAGGAAAGCATAAGATAGACGAGGCGAGGAATGGCAAGGCGAGGCGAGGATAAGCGAGGCGAACCGAGGAATGGCGAGGCGAGGCGAGGAATGGCGAGGCAAGGCGAGCAATGGCGAGGCGAGGAATAGCGAGGCGAACCGAGGAATGGCGAGGCAAGCCAAGGAAAGGATAGGCGAGGCGAGCCGAGGAAAGGATAGGCGAGGCGAGGATAGGCGAGAAGAGGCGGGCAGAGAGGAAGCGAGGCGAGGGGAGACGAGAAGAGAGGAAGCGAGGCGAGGACAGGCGACGCGAGAAGAAAGAAAGGGAGGCGAGGCGAAGAGAGGCGAGAAGAGAGGAAGCGAAGCGAGCCAAAGAGAGGAAGCGAAGCGAGCCAAAGCGAGGAAAGGTGAGGCGAGGCGAGGCGAGCTGACGCGAGGAAAGGTGAGGCGAGGCGAGGCGAGGAGAGAATAGGCGAGAAGAGACGAGGACAGGATAGGTGAAGCGATGAGAGGTGAGAAGAGAAGAAGCAAACAGTAGTTTTTAGAACAAATCCTCTATGTCTCTTTATATTTCTCCATCAAAAGAGGCGAGAAGATGGACGCGGAGTCCGCTGGAAGTTTTTTTTTTTTTGAGATATTAGCTATAACTATACAAATGTTTTCCATGCACTGTATACACCGCGACAAGGCGCGGGTATCTTCCTAGTGGATAACAGGATAAGCTTTTGCCGTTACGCATTTAAAGCTCGTTACATTTTGTACATTAACCTCCAAACACACACCCGATGTAACAAGAAATTTTTAGATGCTACGGGAGAATCATGTGGCAGTATTACATGGTTCTACATTCTTATCAAATTTAAACATGTGGATTGTATACAACTAAAATATAATTTAATATTTTCTATTTTTTTTTTTTGAAATGACATTCATGGGTATTTAGCAAGTTCAAACTAGGGTCTAGGGTTTAGGGTTTAGAGTTTAGGTTAGGGTTTAGGGTATAGGGTACAAGGTTTAGGATATAGGGTATATGGTTTAGGGTTTGGGGTTTAGTATTTAAAAAACAACAGAAAACCCAAAATGATCTTTAATAAAATAGCTGAAATAATTTTTCATGAAGAAAATTCATATGTCTAAATTTGATTGGAATGTAAGACCACATCAGACTGACACGTGGTCCTCCCGTAACACTGAAAAATTTCTCGCCATGCAACCTAACAAAGCACACCACATTTGAAAACGAATGCTAACGAACCCGAACATAGGCGTATAAGTGTATCTACTTTCTCGCTTACCATCTTCAACGATTCCTACAAAGAAAAAAGGCCAAATTCAGTCATTTAGGCTTCTCGGACCGGCTAAGCAGAAGCGAGAACATAACAAAACTGAAAATATTGATACCAGTGACCAGTCCTCATCCTGGCAAGACATAAATCAGGGCAAATGTGAAGTAGAAATGTTTGTCACGATGGATTGACAACAACCAATTTTGAAGGACCGCTAAAACGATTGATGACCCCGACTTTTGCCAATAAAATTAGCACCAAACTTTTAACCAGAGCATTAAAGAAAAGGTCTTTTTCCCATCCCCATCATATCTTACTCTTAGCAGCATAACCTAACAGCAACCAGATAAAGGGGTCTTTAATTTCAACCCATGTTAGATTAGTAAAAATGACATAAAGAGATAGATACCCAGACAATCTGAGTGAATAAATGATGAAAATCATGTGTGCCCCAACTTGAGTATCTAAAACTTACCACTAAAAACTGTCTGGTAATATACACCTTTTCACTTTTATTCTTTTGGGTTGGACCCAAGAAAAATAAATATTTTTTTGGTGAATAAAAAAAATATAAATAAAAAAAATGAAAAAAAAAATGGGAGGACTGGAAATGTATTATACCACAAATTTTCGTACATATACATTAATACATAGGTCACTTCAGTTATTTTCAGCCAACTATGGCTACCTCTAATGCCAATTGATATGTGCATTGCTTTATTAAGACATTGACACTTACAGTAACACTAAATGTAAAGCAAGAGCTTGCAAAAAAAAAAAAATGTAAAGCAAGATATTGAAGGATCATACTAGAGAGCTAGTCTCCACTAAAAGGCTCAAGTGAAAATTTAGGTTCATTTTTCTAGCTACCGTAGGCCGGTAGCAGACTGAAACCGTTTCACTCACCGGAAAATCTATTGTCATGAACATGGCTCACCGGGAAATCCATTGTCATGAATATGATTACCTAAGTCGCAGTCGCATATAGGCAATATGTTGGTTTTCTCTAATCCCACAAATCCCACAACAAAATGTGGACAGTGGCTATGTTCAGTGTTGGAGATGGTTTTACAAGTCCGTATCTCAGATTCTCAGTATCTGCATTTACTTTTCAACCAATCTTCTATTCATAACAATAATGTATAACAATGAATATTACAGAAGAATCAACTACAAAGCTGAATAGCTGAAAACTGACCACGTAATACTAAACGAATTGACAATGACTGAACCAAGATTACTTGCACACCATAGGACTAGCAACAGCAATCTGAAAGGAAGTAAATTCAATATTTTGACTACAACAAGAGCAGAAGATATGCAGAGGTCAATCTAAGCTTAACCAAGAACAAGAAGTTTACACAACGTTTATGCAAATAGTGAAGATCTGTGGTCTAACACTTAGCAATGATATTTTACGTCGGATAATCAAGATTTTTTAAAACCCTTTAACTGGTTGTTTGTATGGAACAAGAACAGAATAGATCAGATCATATACACTAAAGTATCCTTTTACAGCATGAATCAAAACCATTGTTAATCATCAACACATGACAAGTCATACATGGTGCAGTAGCAGAATAGGTAGATGTCATGTATATCTATCTGAAACAAACCAGATGATGCAACAGTTACCCAACAACAATCTCATTGGACGAATTGGAGATCCTTAAGGTATCGAAAATGAATTAAATCAATGAACGAATTGAAACTGTTCAACTTGAACGGTTCGTATTTTTAGTTTTAAATCACATTTTTGAATGCTTTAACGATTATCAATTTGACTGAAAATTTGTAAAGATGATCTACTTATATATACCTACAATGTGAACGGTTAAGATGAGAAAATATGATCTAAAAGTGAGTCAATTAAGAAAATCCATATCTTTTGAATAAATAAAGATATTTGGACCTGATAATAATTGTGTGTGTGTGTGTGTGTGTTCTCACAGAAATATTTGAGTCCACAACTGCATTAGTCCTATGAACCCAGTAAATCAGACTACGCAAAATTGTTGTATTTTGGTTGTTAGAGTATGATGCACTTGTTAAATATTCTTCTCAGTATTACTCATTTACCCTCTCAATAATATGACTAAGCATTCTCAGTTTTGAAATGAAAAGACACAAACTGTGGAAAAACTAAAGACAAAGTTGCAGAAGAATCAACTACAAATGAATATTACAGAAGAATCAACTACAAAGCTGAATAGCTGAAAACTGACCACGTAATACTAAACGAATTGACAATGACTGAACCAAGATTACTTGCACACCATAGGACTAGCAACAGCAATCTGAAAGGAAGTAAATTCAATATTTTGACTACAACAAGAGCAGAAGATATGCAGAGGTCAATCTAAGCTTAACCAAGAACAAGAAGTTTACACAACGTTTATGCAAATAGTGAAGATCTGTGGTCTAACACTTAGCAATGATATTTTACGTCGGATAATCAAGATTTTTTAAAACCCTTTAACTGGTTGTTTGTATGGAACAAGAACAGAATAGATCAGATCATATACACTAAAGTATCCTTTTACAGCATGAATCAAAACCATTGTTAATCATCAACACATGACAAGTCATACATGGTGCAGTAGCAGAATAGGTAGATGTCATGTATATCTATCTGAAACAAACCAGATGATGCAACAGTTACCCAACAACAATCTCATTGGACGAATTGGAGATCCTTAAGGTATCGAAAATGAATTAAATCAATGAACGAATTGAAACTGTTCAACTTGAACGGTTCGTATTTTTAGTTTTAAATCACATTTTTGAATGCTTTAACGATTATCAATTTGACTGAAAATTTGTAAAGATGATCTATTTATATATACCTACAATGTGAACGGTTAAGATGAGAAAATATGATCTAAAAGTGAGTCAATTAAGAAAATCCATATCTTTTGAATAAATAAAGATATTTGGACCTGATAATAATTGTGTGTGTGTGTGTGTGTGTGTGTTCTCAGAGAAATATTTGAGTCCACAACTGCATTAGTCCTATGAACCCAGTAAATCAGACTACGCAAAATTGTTGTATTTTGGTTGTTAGAGTATGATGCACTTGTTAAATATTCTTCTCAGTATTACTCATTTACCCTCTCAATAATATGACTAAGCATTCTCAGTTTTGAAATGAAAAGACACAAACTGTGGAAAAACTAAAGACAAAGTTGCAGAAGAATCAACTACAAATGAATATTACAGAAGAATCAACTACAAAGCTGAATAGCTGAAAACTGACCACGTAATACTAAACGAATTGACAATGACTGAACCAAGATTACTTGCACACCATAGGACTAGCAACAGCAATCTGAAAGGAAGTAAATTCAATATTTTGACTACAACAAGAGCAGAAGATATGCAGAGGTCAATCTAAGCTTAACCAAGAACAAGAAGTTTACACAACGTTTATGCAAATAGTGAAGATCTGTGGTCTAACACTTAGCAATGATATTTTACGTCGGATAATCAAGATTTTTTAAAACCCTTTAACTGGTTGTTTGTATGGAACAAGAACAGAATAGATCAGATCATATACACTAAAGTATCCTTTTACAGCATGAATCAAAACCATTGTTAATCATCAACACATGACAAGTCATACATGGTGCAGTAGCAGAATAGGTAGATGTCATGTATATCTATCTGAAACAAACCAGATGATGCAACAGTTACCCAACAACAATCTCATTGGACGAATTGGAGATCCTTAAGGTATCGAAAATGAATTAAATCAATGAACGAATTGAAACTGTTCAACTTATTTTTAGTTTTAAATCACATTTTTGAATGCTTTAACGATTATCAATTTGACTGAAAATTTGTAAAGATGATCTACTTATATATACCTACAATGTGAACGGTTAAGATGAGAAAATATGATCTAAAAGTGAGTCAATTAAGAAAATCCATATCTTTTGAATAAATAAAGATATTTGGACCTGATAATAATTGTGTGTGTGTGTGTGTGTGTGTTCTCAGAGAAATATTTGAGTCCACAACTGCATTAGTCCTATGAACCCAGTAAATCAGACTACGCAAAATTGTTGTATTTTGGTTGTTAGAGTATGATGCACTTGTTAAATATTCTTCTCAGTATTACTCATTTACCCTCTCAATAATATGACTAAGCATTCTCAGTTTTGAAATGAAAAGACACAAACTGTGGAAAAACTAAAGACAAAGTTGCAGAAGAATCAACTACAAATGAATATTACAGAAGAATCAACTACAAAGCTGAATAGCTGAAAACTGACCACGTAATACTAAACGAATTGACAATGACTGAACCAAGATTACTTGCACACCATAGGACTAGCAACAGCAATCTGAAAGGAAGTAAATTCAATATTTTGACTACAACAAGAGCAGAAGATATGCAGAGGTCAATCTAAGCTTAACCAAGAACAAGAAGTTTACACAACGTTTATGCAAATAGTGAAGATCTGTGGTCTAACACTTAGCAATGATATTTTACGTCGGATAATCAAGATTTTTTAAAACCCTTTAACTGGTTGTTTGTATGGAACAAGAACAGAATAGATCAGATCATATACACTAAAGTATCCTTTTACAGCATGAATCAAAACCATTGTTAATCATCAACACATGACAAGTCATACATGGTGCAGTAGCAGAATAGGTAGATGTCATGTATATCTATCTGAAACAAACCAGATGATGCAACAGTTACCCAACAACAATCTCATTGGACGAATTGGAGATCCTTAAGGTATCGAAAATGAATTAAATCAATGAACGAATTGAAACTGTTCAACTTGAACGGTTCGTATTTTTAGTTTTAAATCACATTTTTGAATGCTTTAACGATTATCAATTTGACTGAAAATTTGTAAAGATGATCTACTTATATATACCTACAATGTGAACGGTTAAGATGAGAAAATATGATCTAAAAGTGAGTCAATTAAGAAAATCCATATCTTTTGAATAAATAAAGATATTTGGACCTGATAATAATTGTGTGTGTGTGTGTGTGTGTTCTCAGAGAAATATTTGAGTCCACAACTGCATTAGTCCTATGAACCCAGTAAATCAGACTACGCAAAATTGTTGTATTTTGGTTGTTAGAGTATGATGCACTTGTTAAATATTCTTCTCAGTATTACTCATTTACCCTCTCAATAATATGACTAAGCATTCTCAGTTTTGAAATGAAAAGACACAAACTGTGGAAAAACTAAAGACAAAGTTGCAGAAGAATCAACTACAAATGAATATTACAGAAGAATCAACTACAAAGCTGAATAGCTGAAAACTGACCACGTAATACTAAACGAATTGACAATGACTGAACCAAGATTACTTGCACACCATAGGACTAGCAACAGCAATCTGAAAGGAAGTAAATTCAATATTTTGACTACAACAAGAGCAGAAGATATGCAGAGGTCAATCTAAGCTTAACCAAGAACAAGAAGTTTACACAACGTTTATGCAAATAGTGAAGATCTGTGGTCTAACACTTAGCAATGATATTTTACGTCGGATAATCAAGATTTTTTAAAACCCTTTAACTGGTTGTTTGTATGGAACAAGAACAGAATAGATCAGATCATATACACTAAAGTATCCTTTTACAGCATGAATCAAAACCATTGTTAATCATCAACACATGACAAGTCATACATGGTGCAGTAGCAGAATAGGTAGATGTCATGTATATCTATCTGAAACAAACCAGATGATGCAACAGTTACCCAACAACAATCTCATTGGACGAATTGGAGATCCTTAAGGTATCGAAAATGAATTAAATCAATGAACGAATTGAAACTGTTCAACTTGAACGGTTCGTATTTTTAGTTTTAAATCACATTTTTGAATGCTTTAACGATTATCAATTTGACTGAAAATTTGTAAAGATGATCTACTTATATATACCTACAATGTGAACGGTTAAGATGAGAAAATATGATCTAAAAGTGAGTCAATTAAGAAAATCCATATCTTTTGAATAAATAAAGATATTTGGACCTGATAATAATTGTGTGTGTGTGTGTGTGTGTGTTCTCAGAGAAATATTTGAGTCCACAACTGCATTAGTCCTATGAACCCAGTAAATCAGACTACGCAAAATTGTTGTATTTTGGTTGTTAGAGTATGATGCACTTGTTAAATATTCTTCTCAGTATTACTCATTTACCCTCTCAATAATATGACTAAGCATTCTCAGTTTTGAAATGAAAAGACACAAACTGTGGAAAAACTAAAGACAAAGTTGCGGAGTCTTTTCTGATATTTCTTCTTAGTAATTAACAATGTTACAAACCTAAACTATATATAGAAGAAGTTGGGTGAGAAACACACTTCATCACCCATACATCTTTTACACACACACAAGACTAACCTAAAGTAACAAGGTAGCACAATTGTAGCACTAAGACCAAAACACCATGCTGCTTTAGGAGACCAGCAGCAGCCACCATGCTGCTGCAGAAGAGGAGACCAGAAGCTGTATGCAGCCCATAAGTAGCTGTCACACACTTATACAATCTCACACCTCTAAAGTTAACTTAAACTAGATTAGTTCAGACTGAACTAATATCTAATACACAACTCTCATATACAAGTAAGGTAACATATAAAAGTTACATATAAACAGTAAACGGAAAATCTGAAAGAAGACCATATCAGCCATGTATCCTCGGATCTGGGAGACCACAACACTCATGTATCCTTCGGATACAAACATTCTTGCATACCACAGCCATACCTCCAATACAAACACATCCTGCAAAGTGCAAACACTAGCCAAGACGAGATTTTACAGCTTACTCTGAGCCACCATTATACAAAAAATGACATCAAAATGGCTATTATGTAACAACATAACTTCAATCTGGTGTACTCTGCTTCTTCCCCAAACTGTAAGATTCCATTCCAAACACAGGCAGTTTCCTGTATTGCTCATGTTGAAGTTTGTAAGGCTAGGCAGGATGTGATAGAATTCATGCACCACAAGCAACCGATTGTCTAGCAGTACAGCAGTACCGACACATCAAACACCATATATTCATTTAAGGTTAGGATTGAGAGTCTTATAAACACTAAGATAATAATAAGTATAGAGTAACAAATAGTAAGGATCTAGTGATATAATCATCATCAACGGTTGAGTGTCTCCTCAAGACATGCAATGGTTTCAGAAAGACAGACAAAAAAAAAAAAAAAAAAAAAAAAAAAGAGAATCTCGCGAGTTTAGGAAAAGATAAGCTGGCTGCTGGTCATATCCAATATGAATTATCCTACAATGAGAATGCCTGTCTGACTGTCTCTAGTAAAACTGGAAATTTATCGATCACTTCCCGGCAGATTTTTCTACCAACTACAAATCATGCCAATCCCAGTACTGACTGACACTTCAAAGTAGGAGTCAACACATACCCGAAGCTGGAAACCCTTCATGATTAGAGGCAGGTTATAGCCAATTCGTAAATCATTAAAGGGTGAGTGGGTGACCCTGCCAAATCCAATCACAACCAATATAATCCAACAGGAATCGGACACCCCAACCTCTCCATTTCATTTGAAGGGGGCAGTCCTCTCACTTGATCAATAATAGGGTAAACTAGTGAGAACTAACATAAAGCCATATCCATCATTCCTTTTTTTTTCTGGCAAGATACAGAAAGAGCTGACTGTTCCTTCTAATGCTATAGCATTCAAATAAAAACCAACTCCACTATTTCTTAAATCAAATATCCCTGTATATAGCCTTTGCATCACAGTGGAACAGAGATGGAGTCATACAGTACAGGTCATTCGGCATTCTGCCCCAGCTAACGAGAAAATGATTGCGTCTTCACACATGTAGCATGCGTTAACTCCAGTATGTCTAGTGACATGGGCTCATCAACATATCACCAAAGAAAAAGGCAGAATGCAGGCACAGAGGTGGGATATCTAGTATGCACTGATGTGCAGAAAATAACTTAGCTTCCATAGAAATTACAAAACAATACCTTAATGTTATACAGCGGCAACAAAATAAATAACAACATATCATCAACTCCATTATTGTGATAGATTTGCAAGTCCAATAGGACCAATACCATCCCTGTTTACCCTTCAACTTAATTCTGTCACTCATGGAAGTCTTTTGATGAACATTAGAGAAGAAACAGATGTACTATAACAATAAATCTCTATCCTGTAGCAAACTTTATACTAGTGCTCCTGAAGAGTCATAAATGGGCACAGTTTACCTACTCATTTGATTTTTCACAAGAAACATGTTGATATATTAGATTCACATGTCCACAAATGTAGGAAGTAAAGCAATAAATCATAAACCATTGAGCACTTATAGCATCACTTTGTAGTTCAACGTGAAAATAGCAGTACAAATTGGGCAATAAAAGGGGCGCATGAAGGGAACCCTCAGATAGTTAAGTGAACTGTATTATCGATGTATCAGAGATGCACATGAGCGAAGGAAGAAAGATGCAATAACATTACAAAGACAATAAAAGAGAAACTGAGAAAATATAACTTACTTCGTAGTTCATGACTAGATACATCTGTCTAGAAAGTTAAAACATTTCAAGCGGAGTTATGTTGAGTGAATTTCATGCCAATTCAAAACTGTAAAAATGAAAAAAAAGGCTTACCCATCATGTTTAGGAAAGTTATAGCCAGTTAAAAATTCATCCAAGGCCCAGAACTGCCAAATCCAAGCTAAAGGGATTTAGTATAACCAACAAGAAACAAACACATGAATCTCTTAATCTCAAAAATCAAGAAATCTAATAAATTCAGGATACATGGTCAGTTCTTCCACACCTACTTAAAACATTAATAATCCCGTTTAACCAAGCTTACCAATTACCAATCAAGTAACAGCAATCCCCGAAATTCTTGAACCCCCAGCTTAGGGGTATTAGACCCTAGCCTATCCATATCATCCAGAGATCAAAATTCCCTTCCTACTGCTGGACTGCAGTCTTACAAGGCTTAGTTCCTTATTACTGGTTGTTTCATATTCCAAACAGCCTGACCTCAATAGGAAATATATGTCGGAGCTGATAAAGGCAATTGCAAGACAAGATTACAAAAATCTACTTCAATCAAATACCTAGAGGAACATACATCAGAAAGAAAGGTGTAAAGACATGTTGTCATAAACTATACCCCAATTTAGGGGTATGTGAAGACTAAAATGGCTGCATCTTCAGTGATGCAGCGTGTTAACTTGAAATGAATCTTTGCAGGGCCAGAAATAAGATATCCAGTGAATACTTAGCAGACATGAGGAAAGTATGTCACAGGTCCAACCATACTGACCATCAATGGCCAGTCAAAAGAGTTTCAAAGTTAGAGAGAGTAAGCTACAGCCTGCTTGAAATAAAAAATAAAAAATAAATAAATAAAAAAGATTCAGTTCTTAGTAAAGAAGACTCATTCCCATTTTTCAAGATTAAGAAGTCAAAACACTTGCAGAGTACAAAATATTTTTAAATTATATAAAGGATAAATTACATTTTCCGCCCATGTCTTTTGACTCAAAACTAGATTTGTTTCCCTCACACTTAAACTTAGCAATGGGATCCCTTTGTGTTGCGACTATTAGAGATATGAGGAACATGTTTTGATTCAGTCATTCAACCTCACTATATTGACCACTGGCCGTGAGAATCATGTGCATTCAAACTTACAAAAACTACAAGGTGTACTTGAGTTGTTAAAGAAGTAAATGTGATTGCCTATATTTGCAATTTTTAAACCCCATAGACCAATTATGTTTTGTGTCAGAACAGAGGACCAAAATATATGTTTTGCAAACAACTGAGATGCTAGATCAAATGGTTAAACAACTGGAAGAAAACAAACTTTAGAATTCAGTTATCCAAGGTGGTAGAGGTTATGGAGAGATCCTAGAGGATAAAGAAAGAGTGAGAGACCTGTATATCCAAACAGCTCTAGACTAGGAGAAGTTTAACATATGGCCTTAGGTAACATAAAAATAAAACAGCTTCAAAAGCAGCAATGCACAATCACTGATCTTCAACTGGGAGAGTGCCAAAAAGTATCTCTGAGGATGCAGCAACATGAACACGAGTATGGAAATCATAGTATTCCAGCATTAAACAGATTTAAGGAATGATTACCAGGACTCAGACCCAACATCATATAAACTACAAAAAGAAAGAAAAAACAAGAACAGCAGCGAGATTCAATAACTATGTTTATCAGCATCTAAGTAAAACTTACAAGTTTGTCCGAAGAAAAAGAAAAGATACAAGAATCTCAACTAGAAATAAAAGAAATGGAATGCTGATGTTCATGCTGCCACCATAGAAACAAAATCAAAAATGAAAAATAAAAGCTGATTAATTTTGAAAATTGCCAGAATATGCTACTTAGATCTCAATCACACAAACAACATAGTAAACAGAGTTTTGTGACCCAATACCATTTTACCACAAGCAATATGATGATAACTACTGTCATTGATGCCACAATCATAAATTTTACAGAGTACCATCTAGGTAGAGTCATCATTCCAAGATAGTTCCCTCATCCTATATGTGATGCTTGAACAAACAGCAGCTTACCAATATAAAAAGAAACCATGTTGCCCACAAGTACCACAATTGCTGTAAAGATTAATTGGAAGTTCAGAACAGTCATTTAGCTAAATCCGGCACCCATTTCCTTCCTTTTCAATTCTAATGCCACGCGCTCATTCTCAAGCCTCATTCTCTCATTTTCCATCTTCAGCTTTTCCAGTTCACGATCCCTTTTCTTGCTAAATTTTTGCCACTTGAGACGCTGTTTCTCCAATTCTAACATCTCAACTTGAATTTGTAGCTTCTGTTCTTCTAACTGAACAGACCGCAATTCAATCCACTGCTTCTGTAACCAAGCAGCTTTTGTGCTATCAGGTAAGGCTTGATTGATATCACCTTGGGCAATTTGGGGATGAGAATAAGAACTTTTGTTAGAATCTTGTGCATTCATAAAACCACCAAAGTTAATATCTTCACGGCCTTGACCTTGCCTCAACCTCTTCACAGAGTCTCCTAACCCACCAAACATTCCCCTGTTATCACCATGTGAAACATTATTTTCCTCAAAATCATCACGCTCATCAGTTTCCATATCTTGATCATCTTCATCAAGATCATCATGGTGATGCCTCCTCAGATCATCAGTATCATGATCATCTCTATTTCTAAGAGCCTCCTGCAAGGCATGCTGCAATGCTGGATCATGAGGCAGATGCAATCGATTACCATTATGATAGGAACACATCTCTTCATAAAACAGGTGCTTTGAACTTAATATTTTCCTAACATCATCTTTTTCTTTCTCTGTTAAGTAATCAATCACATCCAAAAGTGCAGGGTTCTCAACAACCTGGCAAGAAGTGCCCCTCCCCAGCATGTCATTAAGTTTCTTATACCTTTTATTAAGGTCATTGAATTTATCCTCACACTGCTGCGGAGAAACATGATAACCCCTTTCTGCCATGACCTTGGAAACAGATTTCCACTTTCCCTTCTTCTGTAGAGCAGAAAACTTCCTTCTCACCCCGCCACCACAATCTGAACCAATATCCTCACCTATATAAGATACTGCAGTTATCAGAAGCCTCACCATCTTATCCGTCCACTTAACACGCTGCCAGGGAGATCCCTTCTTCCCCCTACTTGCTTCAATATGACTATCAACACCCTCCTCCGTATAACTCGGCTCATCCTCATCACTCACCGAGTTCTTGCATTTCTCTCCCTTATTGTAATCTACCATCGAAAGGGTCCGATCACAATTATGCATAGTTCCCATTTTGACAGGAAAACCCTCGTGAATCGAGGGGTGCACCATGGATCCTTGCCGAGAAACTTGATGCTGCTGCTGTTGTAGGTTGTGTGGGTGTTGGGTCTGATGATGAGCCCTTATTGACCCACGCAAATCAAGACCAACATAGCTTCCCCCACCAGGAATCCTACCTCCTTGTGACAAATGCCCATCCATTCTTATTGTAAACAAGATTTCAGATCAAAACCATGAAACCATTACTACCACATATTCCACAGATTCACATAATCACATATTCCATGCAGTCAAACACAAAAAATGAACCATGCTCACCAATCCCACTATCCAAACCATCAAGTATGCACCTTTTCAGTTCCTCCCAACACCAAAACCAAACAGAAACCCCACTTCCTAGATTCCAAGACCAAACCCAAATTTGTACACACAATCACAACCCAGATCCAAAATCTACAACTCCACCGAAAATTAAAAGGCCTTTCCAGACACTCCTCAAAGAACAACAGGATAAAAGCAAAGCAACTTATCTGAAATACCCAGAGCTGAAGGTCCTCCAGTAATCAAGCTGAGCTTTGGGGGGCGAAAGAGTCACGAAAAAGACACCTCCTTTGGGGTTCTCAATCTTTACACACACACACAGCACAAGGGTTTTGGCCCTATGTGACGCTACACCCTCCAAACCAAATTTGTTTCCCCCTGTACTCTTTTTGCCAAAATGACAAAATACACTCATATGGAAATTTATATTACAATAATTAAACCTCACGCCCTGCATTTGAATGCTGAGTTGATTAGTTTCGTGTTATTTATTTTAAGAAAAATGGGTTATACTGGAACCGGGATCCTCTCCTCATGAAAGGCTTCCTAATACTTCCTCATAAGTCAATCTCGGCCTTACATTTTTCACCAACGGCTGAGATATCTCTAACCTATTTTCACATTTACCCAACTCATCTCTCCCTCAACATCTCATATCGTCTCTTATGCAACATTCATATTCATACACAAGAATCCAATCATATTTTCATTGGAGAAGTAACCAGACTAATCATTGCCACCAGATTAGGAAAAACTACTAAGAATACTCATCGCTTGTGGTTGAATCTGACAGAAAAATGAAGAATCAAATTCACAAACACAATTGATAATCTCTCAAAAACTGTGCAATCGACACAAAAGTCTCCATTGAATTCATATCGAAATTTCACATCAATCTTATGATATCATGAACAAAATATATACTATTAGATTACTTTGAAGAAAAAACTAATTGATTACTAAAACTAGATTTCTCTACTAAGGTTCATGTTCCTCTTGATCATCTTAGAGCTCTCCTGGAGTGTTTGAAAAGCTACTTGGTCTTTCTCCCCGTCCCTTTAATCAGCTTCGACCCTCATTTCTTCTTCCCTCTCTGATCTCCAAAGCTATGATTCCCACCACCCTTCTTAACCATCGTAACTGTCGGCGGAGAGCTTCGGGGACCAAAGAGCTAGAGAGCGACGAATATCGAGTTATTTTCCAACTGGTTGCGTCTTCCGATCGACACCGAGGACGACGGAGAGAGAGAGAGAGAAGACGGGTCAGCGCTGCCTCAGAGGAGGCCGTCGGAGAGAGCGAGAGAGATCTGGCGAATTTTGTTTTTTTGCTTTCTTTCTTAGTGAGAACAATACGATATGAGATGTTGAGGGAGAGAGATGGGTGGGTAGATGTGAATATACTCAAATAGGTTTTGAGATGTGTTGGAAAGATCTCAGCCGTTGGTGAAAAATGTACGGCCGAGATTGATTTATGAGGAAGTATTAGAAAGCCTCTCCTGAGGAGAGGATCCCGGTTTGTTATACTGGGAGGGACGTCTCCACACCCACATTATTATTAATAATACTTTGTCCTATCAGAGGGATATAATACATACACCTTGAGTAGAAATACCATTACATGAGTCTATAAAGAGGGCATCCTGTATAAAGTCATGACTTTAAACCATAAGGTCAACAACATGACCTTTACTAACAAAGTGCGCTAACCGATCCGCCACATTATTTGTTTCGTATTATTTATTGAACTATAAACGTGATGCATGATAGGGGATGTCAAGCCTTGTTAGTTGTCCGGACTTTCAACAAATTTATTTTTGCGCCTAAAAGATGTTTGAGATAGCGCCACGGTTAAAATTAAAAAATAAAATATTTATAATAAATAGTTTTGAATTTCCAAGCACATTAGATATTTTCATTAATTTCAATAATGTGCTTTGAAGCGTTGGTTTGAGTGTGCAAGGTTGTTTGATTGTTTATGATTGTAAAGGGGTGAAAGGTTTTGCAGGTTCAATGTATAAGAAGATTCGGTGGGATCATCGAGTCACAAAATTGATCAGTCTCGCCTTCACTAGAAATAAGAGTACAATAGCTCCAAGGTGTCTTTGATATTATATGATATGCCGTGACACAATATGGGAACCTTCTAGTATACTTTAACCATTAAACAACAATATTGGACATGTCAAGGAGGAAAAGAGATGAACATTATTGGTCAAGAAATTTTTTTGCAAGATCACATGTACTTTCTATATCATGGTTAACGTCATGGGATTAAAATGACCTCTAATTGCACAATTTGCACTTATAATATTGGTTTTCCATTTTGCAAAGGGGGAGGAACTTGTCAATGCCATAATCCCAAGTAGCGCCTAGCGAGTTTCTGAACATTGATTATATATAGTGTTCTAAAACAAGGTTGCGTTTAGACGTTAGAAGCTTGCTAATGCATGCCCTTAAAATGATTTGAACTTGAAGTTAATAAGAATAGAAACACTAGGTTTCAGATTAACTGCTGTTTATTTTTTCTTTTTCTTTTTTGAATTTCCAAAATTGAGACATACATTAGCAACAACACCTTTAAATAACCTAGACTCAACTACTCATGATAAATGCACTTAGACTCAAGAAACCTCTAGCTAAAGACTACACAAAACACTACAATAATGACAGATAAAAAGATAAAGGACCATAAAACAAGACATTTAATTAAACTTTGGGCTCTAGGGAGAACTCTTAATTAGTTTCCCAGAGTAATTACTGACTGGTTCACTTGCTGATCGCCTGAATAACGCCTGACGAGTTTTTTTAACCTTCCTTAATATATACATATTTGGATACATACACTCTCAAGTGTTGGTCATGAGGCGGTGCGGGGGATGCAACTGCATTACGCCTCCAATCATGTAAAGCATAAACGTATGACATATATTTGTATTCAGGCAACAACATTGTTGGAAAGCTTTATTATTAGCCATTAGTATATGTAACACGGTGATCTTTCTAGTATCTCATTATTATGTGAAAGAAAATAGAGTCGACATTAGAGCAATACTCTTTACTAATTGATGTCTAATTGCGGAGCGGATTCAGTGAACCTTGGTGCACTTGAACCGACCATGTGGAGGTCACGTGCACTAACAGTCCCGTTTGTTTGTTCGTTAGTTTTTCAACGTAATATAAAGACAGAAAAAATTGAATACAGTAAAAACGAAATCCACTCCGATCAATTAAGCTTCAACTATCACCAATAAACAACTCAGCCCAGAAGAGAATCAACCCAGAAAGAGTCAAGCTCGTACAATCACCCAGTAACCCATCGAAATCAAATTCGAAAAATATTTATAGCAGCATGTGGTTCTAGCAGAGTTGATTAATTTTCAGACCTCACACAACTCAAACCGCCGTCGTAATCGTCGAAATCCTTTGTGAAATGACAGATCTACAGAAACTTCCGCCGTCGATTCTCTCTCCTTCGTTGACTATAATGAAGGATGACCATCAAGACGTCGGCACCAGGAAGACGAAGAGAACAGCGGTGGTTTCTGCCGAGATATGACTGGACGAAGAGAATACCGTCGGGTTGTGGTGATGGGTCACTGATCCGGGTCGAAGAAATTGGAATCTTCAAACATATATGACCTTCGCTCTCCTCGACTCTATATTGATGCAAATTATTGTAAATTTCTGGTTTTCTATAGAGAGAGTGGAACGATACTAGCAGAAGATGAATGTGAAAGAGATTTTTCTTTTCATACTAGGGTGAAACAGAAGAGACGTGAGAGAAAGAGATCCTGAACATGATGAACGCTTCTATTTGGCCTTAAGGAAATCATTTAATATTTACCTTGTTTAATTTGATAGATTTAATTATATATGTTTTTACCATGTTTTACTGGCTTGTTTTGGGTTTTAAGTTCTTAACAGTGTTAGTATGAATCTTAGTATCAATAGGCAGCCAAATTAAATAAATGATTGAGATTACATGATAACAATCGGTTCACCGACACCTTGGTACATTCACCGACACTTTGGTGCATTGAAGAACTTTCGCGAATACAGCTCGACATTGTGCACACTCAATCAAGTTAATCAACCGATTGAAAATTCTCTCAAGTGGCTTGACTTTTTGATTTTTTACATTACTGTCTGTTACAGACATGCAGTCAGGTGTGTTGGGTGAATCTTTTGTTTTACCACGCCCGTATCTGCAGTAATAATTTGGAATCTGAAAATTGAAACGCGTGCAAGAACTGACACTGTACAAATAACGGAGCGGATTCAGTGCACCTTGGTGCACTTGAACCGTTCACGTGGGTTTAACGTCTGTTAGCAGCGTTAGTAAGACGGAGCGATTCAGTCGGTTAGTCAGATGCAAACAAAAAAAAAACGAAAGTAAAAACGAAAGTAGACTGTGGGAGGCAGATAGTCGACCTTTAGAAAATCCATTCTTGCTCTCTGCCTAATCCCACGACGGCGGCTCCGATGAAGAGATTCGAAGTCTCCGATTCTCAAAAACCCAAGCGGTATCTGGATCCGGTCAGGGCTCCGATTTCTCTCACCGTGAAATCTGCACCGACTACAAATTGTTGTACGAATCTTTTTCGATCGAGAATTGCAGTTTGCTCCGATTGTGATTAAGTACATCGATTCCAAGCTTCAAGAGAACGAACCCACCATTCTTTCCCCTATTTTCAATTGCAAGGGTCTGGTTGAGCGGGAGTACTGCCTTGTTCATGCAAAACCCACTCATAGACTCCTCCACAAAGAGAGAGAGAGGTAAGAAGGTTAAATATTAATCTTGTTTTCGTGGGGAGGACTCCCACACAAATTTTCTTTCAGTTTCACTGCTTAATATAGATTTTCTTTCAGTTTGACATTCAATTTTTCAGATTTTGCATTGTTCTTGAACTCTCCCATTCAGTGGCTCGCGCCTCTCTCTCTCTCTCTCTCTCTCTTCAGTTGTAAGATTAAGTTATTCTTCTCTCCCTAATTATTACTATTATTTGAATGTTGGGTTGAATTGGTTTGTTGGAGTTGAACTTGGAAGATTTTTTTTTTCAATTCGAGAGCCTAGGTTTTATTGAGTTAGAAGACTTTTTGATGGTACTACATCTATGTATTTAGATTGATGCTTAGTTTTCGAATTTTGATTATCTTCCATGTTTAGCTGCGTGTAGATATGCTGATTAGCTGGGTCTTTATAATCAAATACCTTTTAATCATCTCATATGCGTTCGTTATTTTTGATAACGTATTGATAACATATGCGTTTCGATCGACACTAGGGGTGGCACTTCCGAACCGAATAACCGAAAACCGAGCCGAAATAACCGGGCCGAAACCGAAAAAAACCGAACCGAAAGAAAAACCGAACCGAAAAAAAAAAAACCGAAAACCGAAAAAAATTCGGTTCGGTTTCGGTTTAGGGTCCGGACCGAACCGAACCGGCCGAACCGAACCGAATTGGCGGACATCCTCTTTTTGAACCACTTCTTGATCGAATTTCATCAAACTTCCTTCTAGACATATGTAGATCATGTTGTGTAGATCATCTCTGCAAAATTTCAGCCAATTTGGTGATCGTTAAGGCCCTCAAATCAATGAAACACAGTAACGGTTCCGCAATGAACAGCTGAGATTGTTTCATTGATTTGAGGGCCTTAACGATCACCAAATTGGCTGAAATTTTGCAGAGATGATCTACACAACATGCTCTACATATGTCTAGAAGGAAGTTTGATGAAATTCGATCAAGAACTGGTTCAAAAGTGGAAATCCGTTCTACTGTTCAAAAACCGAAAAAAACCGAACCGAACCGAACCGAACCGTTCGGTTCGGTTTTCAGTTTGGATTTTCTGAAAACCGAGAACCGAACCGAACCGAACCGAAATTTTTTTTCAGTTCAGTTTTCGGTTTTGGCCCCTAACCGAACCGAATGGGCCGAATGCCACCCCTAATCGACACAGTTAACCCTAAATCGACATCTCTTATCACACGAAAAAGTTCTCACATGCCCCATTGTGACTTATTTTTGTCGATTCATATGCGCACACACTCTCATGTATAAGAGATGTAGCAGCCAATGTAAAAATTTAGGGAAATTTACCTCCTGACGGTAGGGCTCCCTATAAGAGAGAATAAGTGTAAATATGGTTTACCACTTTGATCGAGTGAGGTTTAAATGTTATCGAAAATATTTAATTTTTCTACCATGACCGTATTTCACTACAACTATCACATCTTACCAATGTGGTTTAATTTTTTTAGGCAATTATTTTGTGAGTAAGAATTTCTTCCGTTTTATTGATTTTATCCAAATTCTTTATTTATTCCGAGAGAAGAGCTGAGGGTTTACAAAATTCATTTGTTATGCGGTAAATGTTCAATTCTTTATCAAATTCATCAATTTTTAATTTCAGTGTTATGGATTGCAGATAATCCTTATATACGTTTGAATTAAAATGCTATATATGATCACTTTTAGTTTATAAATTAAATGCTCCGGTGCATTTTTTAAGTAATATATATATATATATCCTTTTCTGAATAATTATAATACATATAAGTACTATATTTATAAAACCAAAAAAACTAGGGGAAGAGCCGGTGGGCTCATCATCTGATGCAGAACTTATTTCATCACCACCATCCATCACCAATCACATTCCACATCCCACATAACTTTTAGTGCCTCGGGCAGCCTCCTCCTCTCTATTTTTTATTTATTATTATTTTTTTTGAACAGGGGGCAGCCTCCTCTTTAAAGGCATTTCCGCTTCAGAGGCAGGCGAGCCGGGTCAGGAAGGAGTTTGAGGTCCAGGCCCAAAACACCTCATCAAACCCACACGTCCACCCATCTGCACATGTCCGCCGCCGTCAGCACTTCCAGTGACAGGCCTTTCCGGGCAGTCCTACCCAGATCGAAACCCTATCTCCTAGATCGAAATTTGCTGCCGAAAGACAAGTGTCTCATTGCAGTCTGAACCCGATCACCCACCCGCACCACGTACGTCCGTCGCCGCCCGTCCAGACACCAACCAGTGGATCCAAACTAAAGAAAAAAACAAGGGATTAGACTTCCACACTACAAATCGAAGTCCAAAGAGGATCGAAAATCAAATGAGGAATGTGGGTTACCTTTGGGAAGCAAGAACTCGCCGGAGATGGAACAATTGGCCGGATATTGCAGAATTGGGAATTTAGGGTTTTCTATGGGTGGTGGTTGCATGTTGGATTCGGTGGCAGGGATAGAAAAAGGGGAGAGAGACCAGTAGAATGGTGGTCGGCGATCGTCAAGCGGCAGCTCGACGGCGGCGGAGTGACTGGCAGCCGGATCGAAATTTGACGCCGAAAGACACCCACACGTCCCGACAATTCTTGAATGTAAAATTTATTTAGGTATAATTTGATTAGCTAATATTTAGTTGTTTTGTGTTTTTACCACGTTTTTACCACGTTTGACTTTTTTTTTTGGTTTCTAACTTTCTTAACAGTGTTAGCATTAATGTTAGTGTTATTTAACGGTGTTAATATCGATGTTAGTAATTTTATAAAACTAGATTAAATAAACGGTTGAGATTAAATCATAGATATCGGTTCACTTGTACCTTGGTGCATACAAGAACTTCCGGTCTAATTGAGTACATATGTATTGTAGAGATTCTTGATATTATTTCATGTCTTTGTAATTAGGGGTTTAGACTTTATGCCTCTCTTGTATTCAGTAGTTTCATTAATCTAGGTTTGAGGGTAGTTACACCAGCCTTTTAAAAAAATGTTTAAATGTGTAATATATATAGTTGGTAAATTGTGTTACAGATGATGTCTTTGGAGCATTGAGTCACTCTTGTTGCAAAAACCACTTGCTCACCTATTCTTTTCTTGTTGAATGAGTGAGCATCGAATTTGTAATAAGTGGTGCTAGCATGATACCTCTATAAACCTATGCTAATCATTGGGAAATGTGTGTATCCATGACAATCTAACTCGAGATAAATGAATATCCGCCTTTTAGGCTAATTCCAAAAAGAAAAATGTGCTTGTTTATTGAAACGAGTTTACTGGACTTTATAATAGGTGGTGATCAGCGCTATTACCAACGACGAATATAATGTTAATTACCACAATAATAGTAGTGGTTCAATGCAGAATGTGGTGAATGAAGCAGACAGTAAAGCAAAGCTAAGTGAACTAAAGGATATCAACACAAGTGGGAGTTCCTCGCCATGGTTGCAAGTTGGACTTGGTTTGGCATGTGTTACAGCTGACCCGTAATTATTTTGATCAAGAACTGTGAGATTTTCTAATCCCTCTATTCTTTGTAATCTCTCTGTCTCTCTCACGCTGACCACTACCCTGCTGAGAACCACCCCTGGCTGCTGAACCACCGTGAGAACCATCACTGGAGCCTCTAGCTGAAGACTAACCAACTGTCTGAGTAGGGGCGGTCCTCTGTGCCAACAAATGACAGTCTCTCCTGAAATGATCATGACCACCACACTCAAAGCACCCAGATGATTGCTGTTGACCAAAGGAAAAAGTCTGACCACCAGATGATCCCCCTTGGGAACTACCACCAGCACTATACTGACCGGTCTACTGCTTACCCAACTGGCTCCTGAAAGGTCTCCTGAAACGTCCTTTATTTCTACTCCGAGGACCAGAACCCGATCCCCCACTACTGCCACTACCCGCTGAAGATCCAGAAGTGGATGATGAAGCAGTCTTCTTAGATGGACCATGACTAGGACCACTGAAATCTCGAGGCCAAGCACTATAAGTCCCCCTGGTCTCAATAGCCATAGCTGCAATAACCGCATCTAGAAAGGTCGGGTAAATAACACCTATCATCCTATCTGCATATACTCCACCAAGTGCCCCAATGATCCTGGTCCTCTCATCAGGAACCAAATATGGCACATGGTAGCTCAAGGTAGTGAACCTCTGCTCAAACTCAATGACACCCTCATCATCTCTCTTCTTCATATTCAGGAAATCTGACTGAATCCTACTACGATGAGCGTGGTTGAAATATTAACCCAAGAAGAGCGTCTTATTGCTCCCAAGTCATAGTTTGAGCACCAACAATATTCCTCCTGGCAAGAGTTCACCAATGATGAGCTGAATCGTCTAGAAAGGACACTGCCATCTTCACTTTCTTTTCTTCTAGCAATTCTGTGCTCTCGAAAGCCCTTTCCATCTTGTCCACCCAAGAGTATGCATCAAGGGGTCCCTTGGCACCCTTGAACTCAACTGCCCCTGCATCAGAAACATCTATCTTTTTCACAGATCGAGGGTGCTGAACCCTATCCAAAACACCCCTCAGCATGTCCCCTAAAGAATCAGCTAATCCTCTTACTTCATCACCCTCATTGACGTTGGTCGAGGTAGCTAAACGGGGTCGGCGTCTAAGAGACATAGTACCTAAGGAATGATATATTTAGTAATCTATATACAAGACTAACAGAACTATCACACATACCCAATAACACATAGTATCCATAACATAAAATGCTAGTGAATCCGCCGCGGTTGGACCACCACTCTATATAGGAACTACGTGCTTCTTAGGAAAATATGATAGTACTAAGGAGGCAAGAAATGAAACCTAAATCTCTAATACCAACTGTCAAGACCCGCCCCGAATTTCACCCTGAAATCGGAAGTAAGTCTTGCGGGGACTACCTCCAAGGAAAATTTACCAAAGAACTAAGCAAACCTCCCTCGAAAATGGACAACTCTAACCCGGAAAAATTATAGTACCACCCTTTTAACCAAAATTAAAACCCTTCACAACAACCCATAAATATCCAAAATAAGTTACACACAAATCCTAAAAGTATTCAGAGATACTAAAAAAACAAAAACGTACAACGGAGGCTAACAATCTCCGAGTAGATTAAACAGCTAACCTACTAGCGAAAAGTAGCGGAAAGATGGGTGACTATGCCTCGACGTCTCCTTCTAGACCCCACCCGAACGCTGCAGACTGGGCAATTTAAAACGAAGAGCCCAGGGGAAAATATTCAATTACGTCAGAGTGAGTGGACAAAATTAATTTCGACAAAACATCAATATTTCCCCAAAAATACTTTCATGGAAAACGCTTTGCAAGCGACAGCTTTAAAACTTAACTCAAAAATTCTTAACTGGTGTCTAGTCTCGCTAGACTCCCAAACTTTAATAAATGGCCTCTCAGCCTAGGATTATATATATCAGTATGTATTTACACTCGTCTATTTCTTGTACGACATCTATGAATAAGCTCGAAAAATAGATAGTCATACAAGGCTATGACGCTGGCGTCTAACGCTCACGTCACCCCATAATGGAATTGTACCTTATTATAGGGGAAATGCACGAGTGGATATATATATATATATATGTGCATATTCCTTGTACAAATTCTATAAATGAATACCAAAAATAGAAAGTCATACAAGACTACCACGCTGGCGTCTAACGCTCACGTCACCCCATAATGGAATTGTACCTCATAAAATTTTCTACTAAAAACACTTTTTCAGCGGCGGCCAGCTCCGGCAACCTCCAATACCCCCCAAAATTTGGCAGCACCTTCCTCTCAACCTCCTCTACAACATTCCTAGCTAGCACAAACATCAATTTCAAGCCTAACTATGTCAATCGAACGGAAACATAAATAAAAGCCCTAGAAATTCAAACACCGATTTCTCCTTACCCAAGCCGAATCGGGAAGAAACCTTCGGAGGGATTGGAGCATGGGAGGAGGGCTTCCTTTTGAGCCTAGCAGCTCCGGTTATGACGGCCGGAGGAGGAAGTTCCGGCGAGAAAACCACTACGGCAGTCGGGGCTTTCGGGCGGCTTCTCTCCGTCACGGCGGCACTAGGGCGGCTCCCACCTGTCTAGAATGGAAGCTGGGTCGGAGGCCGATCGATTGGGACCGGCGCGGCGGTCTGAGGCGGCAGGACGACGGCGGTCGGACTCGGGAAAAATTTCCGGGCGGAGGGAGGGGGAGGAGAGAGAGAAGAGGGAGAGGAAATGAAAATTGGGCTTGGCTCAATCCGGTCCACAACACCACCATATACCCATTCCAAAAATTTAACACCCCAAAATAATACCCCAATAAAAATTACCTTTTACTATCTAAAATTTACCATTTTTACCGTCGTCACATTTTCTTCTACGAATAATTCCTTCAATTTTTATCGTCCCCAACAACCTCTCTGGAGACCAATTAAATTATAAACTTAATGATGAAGATGGTAAAACTCTTATTACCACTATATTAGTAATTAAGGGTCAGGGCGTGACAATTACATTAATTAGACATGGATGTCACTTATTGTGAGCCTAGCAGAGTATAAGAAACTAGACACAAAAAGATACCAGAGAATCATATTGCTGGAGCCAAGGTGCTCAATTACAGTACTTTAGCAACATACAACCATCTAGATGCAGCTAATCATCACAGTATGCCAACTCACCGACCAACACAATAACAATTACATTAAAGTCTGCCAACTCTAACCCAAAAACTAGGTGGTCCCTTCAAGGCTAGGGAAATAGATCATTAAAGACGCCCCTCTTTGCCTAGTTAATCGAAACTGATTTTGCTGGACCAAGCCTCCGGGATCATATATACGAAACCCTAGGGAGTTAGATCTCATCGGTCTGGGCCACAAATAAGCACAATTCCAAGTGGTTAGGTTAGGCACCTAATTGGGCCTTAGAATTGGTTTGTGAACCCAAATAGGGTTGGGCCCAATAACTGATCTGTGCACCCAATCTCTATCGACGACGTCGGTGGGAGATCCTTTCGTTGTTGTCAAAACCTAGGCCATGATCGATATTTGAATATTAGATCGGATCTTGCCTCCAACACAGATTCCAATACCGGCCTTTACCATCATTCTCACTTTTTACACAGAACTATCCCAGAGATCTCGGAACCCCTTCGTCGCCATCTCACAACCAAGTAAATCCAATGGCCATGCCACCACAGATTGAGAATTTTCAGTTCCACACAACAAGCACGTTTGCACCTACTTAACCAGATTCAAAAGTATCATAACTAGGCAAGGTTTAAGTCGAGCCCTATCTGGGCGAATCCAAAAACCCCACTGTCGCTCCCTTCTGGTCTTGTTCCTCGCTCAATAGATCGAAACACCAATCAATCATACCCGAAAACTACAGATCTCTCTGTTGAGAAGCATCATGGAGAGAAATAGGACAGGATGTGGTGATCACCGCAGAGGGGCGACCTTGGGGGGCTATCGAAAGATGGCTTAGAAGAGAGGTCATCGTTAGCTGCCATAATGGGAGCGTAGAGCTCCTTAGTTTAGGTTTTCTCATTCTCTTTTATGTGAAATTCTCATTAAGTTCACACAAATGAAAATAAATATTTATTTAATTCGTAATTTGAGCTCATCAAATATAATAACTAAAGTATAGTAAATTATTTTGATAAATAACTGAAAACTATAGTAAGAAACAAATAAAAATGAATCTAATAATTAGTCTTAACAAAAGTTATAAATGGAAGTTTGAACTTTGAGGTCTATATAATTCTAAGAGGTTGTAGGTGTGTGCCTACTTTGCCTTGCCTGAAGACAGATATTGGATAAAACCAACAAACGCAACGGTGTGTGAACGGTGTTGAATTTGAGTACCGGGATACTGCCATAAATCAACGTGCCTCCAATCACTAGCTCATGACGATGATGAAGAAGATTCAGATCTGGGTTTGGAGGAGGAGGAAGAGGAAGAGGGCAGAAGAAGATCATAAGTTGAAATCTGGTCTACAAACAGAGAAAAAATAGCAAACGTCTAGATCAATGATCCAATTGGGGAAACGTCAAAGGTTGAATCTGGGAATGGTGGGTTTGAATGAACACAGAGGGATTGGATTTGGGATCGAAAGAGAAATTATCCATACCAGGAGTTTGACGTAACACGTCTTTCAAGATACAAATTTGCTAATCATCTCATACTTTCCCACTGCAACACCCGCCATTTAGATTAATGACACATGTCCCTTTAAATGGTTTGACTTTATTCTTGATAATAAAATAGGCATCTGTCACTAATCTACATGGTAGGCATTAAAGTGGACAAGTTAAAAGTAATTGACAAATTTACTTCCCATCTCTTCACGTCTAAAAAAAGGGATGTGACACGTCTTTTGTGACATGTATGGTATTTTTACAAAAATTAATGCTGATTTTTAAGTTATATTTCAAATGTTATGGTGGAGTTTCCCAATACCATTTGGTTTAGTTGCATAGTTTTTTCTTTATAAGTGGGAGGTGGTGAGTTTGACTCACAAATGTACATTTGAGTTATTCAACCAATAAAAAAAGGAGATGACATACTAATACCTCAAACAGTTGCACAATACAAAAACCTACATTTCAAAAGATTTAGACAAATAAGGACAGAACCCCAAGCCAAAACCAACAATACCATGCCTAATATCAAGTTTATATTGAGAAATGACACAAATGCCACTGAACCCATTCTCTTCCTCTTTAACATTGTCTCCACCAAACGACAAATTAACTTTTCTATCCAGTCATCGCTTCCCATAATCCCTAATCTCAACCACCACAACAACACCAACTCAATCTCGCCGTTGCCGGACCTAACTTCTCCGGCGTCTCACTCGTCAGACCCGACCCCTCCGGCGTCACGCTCGCTTATGTTGTTATTCCATCTCTCGTTCAATCAAGACAAGACCTGCTAGCGAATCAAGAGGACATCGACTCGTTCACGAAGAGAACTGAGGAAGACGATCTTCCATTCTTGTTCAACTTGCATATTCCCAGAATGCAATTATATTGAAACAAGAACACGAAGTTTTCTTTTTGACTCTGAAACTAATTTTGACTCTTCTCCTCTTGAATCTGTCTGGATATCTTTCATAGATTATCCATTAAGTCCTTGACCCGATGCTAGTGCTGTTGAATCTTTGAGATTATACCTTCTTTATTTTGTTGGATGCAATTCTATTGTTCAGTAGCAGTTATTAAAACAGTAGTAGTAGCATGATCTAATGAGTGCGAGTACAATGAGTGCAGCAGCAGTGTTGAACGAGTATCTAATCGATAGTAGCGTCAACATTCCAATCGACAGTGGCAACAACATTCTAGCAAGTGTAGTAGCAACAACATTGCAGCAAGTGCAGTAGTGGTTAAAACAAGACATAGTGGAAGTCTGATTTAATTTAATTTAATTTAATTTGTATAAGATTAATTTGATAAATTAAACCATAACACATGACAAATTTAACATAAATTAACACAATCGGTCCTTATTTATTAAAAACTATCTTTATATGTCTAAAAGAAATGTTAATATTTGAAGAGGGTATTTGCAGACGAATACAACGGTGGAGTCAAATGTTATAAACCCTAAATAAAAGTCAAATTAAAATTACAGCGGTGGCCTCACACTAGCATTTAAGCAAAAGAGCCATTGAGCGAAAGCACAAAGGAGAAGATGGCGAGTGAGGAAGAGAGCGCCGTGAAGGAGCCTTTGGATCTCATTAGGCTCAGCCTCGACGAGCGCATTTACGTCAAGCTCCGCTCTGACCGTGAGCTCCGCGGTAAACTCCATGTACGTCTCCCCACCCTATCATTCCTCTTTTCTCTCCCAAATTTTTAGGGTTTTCTGCGTTGCAATTATGGTTTTGAAAAGAGAAATTTAGGGTTTTGGGTTTTACTGCCTTACATGAAATTCGTGTTCGTTTCTTATCTTATGCGTTTGGGTTTTGATTATACTTTGTTTTGATTAATGGGTCTGGTTTTGTATGTGGGTTGGTTGTGAACGATGACAAGCTCGGGTCTATTAAGTTTGGTTCAGAATCCAATTTGCTTTGTTTGTTTCTTTGAATGTGTAGCTAGCTTATATTGAATGAATTTAGTCTGCTTTCTTGGTTGTTCGAATTAAGGTTCAGGGTTTGGCCAAATTAAGTGAAGAAAGATATGGCTTTATCCACTCTAGTGTGAAGCAGTGACTGCAATTGTTGTTGTTTTCTACTCTAGTAGTAGAAGAAATATATATCGTCAGTAATTGGTAGGAGTTTATTCTTTTCCCACAGTGAACCCGAATGCAAAAGTAATCAGTTATTGGTAATACATAAAAAGGCTAAAGCTGTAAATGAAATCGGTATCTGTCTCTTAGGGTGTCTGATAAGTTTTGATGTGTTGTTTTATGGTCTTGAAGTGCAAGAGCATTAAAGAAAAACCATAAATCTTTTCTGGTATTTTCTATAGCCTATCTACAGTTGCATCTGTTTTTATTTAGGAAAGGGATAAAGTGAAGTCGATTTAGCTGTGTTTAGAATGAAAGATAGAATGCAATTCTGTGCTTTGTTTTCTTATTTTTCTTTTGAATAAATCAGCTCGCGGTGCAAGTGTAACCTGGTTACGTGCTACAGTTTCTGTTTACCTACATTCCTGGTAGTGGTAGATTGAATATGATTTTACCAACATAAGAGAAAGATTTAGGGTGAATGAAATTAGTTATTTTTTTTAATGGTATCTGTTAGGGTTTGATTTTACTCTTGTCTCGAGGTACCAGAAAACATAATTTAATCTCTTATCTCTTAAACAAGTCAAAGAGAATTTAACTTTCCAAAAAAATTCAAAGAGAATTTATTTTTTGATTTATCTGTGATAATCATACACATGAATTTGGGTTCTTTGTAGAAAAGAATACAAACCTAAGTGGATTATGCTGTATTCAGGATTGCATTCAGTCTGCAACCCCTGTTTGGTTCCTTTTCATTGAATGTTGGAGTTAGTGGTGCAACTCGTTTACTTGGCATAATACGTATAATAGGTTTCTTCAACTTGATGATTGTCATGATAAGAATGTTGGACGGGTTCTGGTAACTATTATAGTTCGTATTGTAGAGTGACAATATATTTTGTTCTTTCTTTGTCATGTCATGTAACTCCCCTGCATCAATAATCTTGCAGCTACATCTTTGGTTAAAAATAAATGTGTACATTGAACACCATTCTTCTATAACCTAGTGAATAGATGAGGGCCAGCCATTTGATCTTGGTGACAGTAGGGATTGAGATTTGGGTGGGAGGGTTTAGTAAGTTTCTTGTGCATTTGCAATTCCATTAAGTTTGAAATTACTCTACCTATTGCAAATGTAGTTGTCTTTTTGTGATCGGAATTCTTGCTTTGCAGGCTTATGATCAACATTTGAATATGATTCTTGGTGACGTCGAAGAAATTGTTACTTCTGTGGAAATTGATGATGAAACTTATGAAGAGATTGTCCGGGTATGTTACAAACTCGGTTTCTGTTGTCTTGTCATTGTGTATGTGCACATTTGCAATTAGTAGCAAACAGTTCTTAATAGAGAAGTTGCTTTAGCCTTAGCCACCATCTTCAGCAAGATTGTAGTAGAGTTTAGTGTAACAATCAGGCTGATCCCTGCAAAACGTGATTGTGGAGTACTGTAGCTACTAGACACTTCTTTAGGAACAACTAGTTTGTGGAGTACTGTAGCTACTACTTTAACACTATCTTTAGGAATAAGAAGTTTGTGAACTCGTGATGGAAACAGTTCTCAATCAAAACTGTCTTTGAGTTTGAAAGTTTCAGATTTGAAAACTTGATTGGTATAAAATCTGGAAACTTTTGTTTGAATCTAAATTGTGATTTTTTTTTGTCAATACTATATTTCTTCTTGCTAGTTCCTGACCTGACCCTCAAAAGCCAAAATTCGAAACTCATAATCCAGATATGAGACTGGAGGCTCAAACCCAGGATTGAGATTTGGAATGAAGTGGAAATGTGGGGTTGATAGATATGTGCCGTGGCATAAATATTTTCCCTTTTGTGTGGAGCAAATTTGTGTTTCTATTGACAAAGAAAATCAAAACAGAATTATAAAAAGAAATTATTTCACCCTAATGCACTACCATCAGGGAATTTGAATTCCTACTGGTTCAAATTAGTTCTTATCTAAAAATACGGGATCATTGATTTTTGTAGCTTGTAAAATGGTAAGGTTTCTCTTTGCAGTTTGTTAAGGTGTTTGCATTTTTTGGTCTAACTTTTTTTCATTTGTGGAATTTTTTAGCTTTTGCATCATTATTTTCGCATTTGGTTTTGCCGAAAGAAAAAGCGGTTAATCCTGCCGTAGAAGAAGCTATTATTGCAAAAATTGGTGAATACAACCAACTATCATTAAGAATTTCATCTTTGGACCAAAAACAAGCCAGAGGTGGAATACAACGTATCATCTGTATAGACAAAAATTGATTATGGAAAGAGAAAGTGGATTGTTACCAGCACTAGTGATGTTACTTGATTTTGTTTGTTGATACTAGCTTGGTCTTGTACTAGAAATATGGGTGATAACCATGTCTCCTTTATCTTCCATTTCAGACTACAAAGAGGACAGTTCCATATCTGTTTGTCAGAGGGGATGGTGTCATCCTTGTTTCCCCTCCACTAAGAACAGCTTGATTATAATGGATGAAGAACAGCTGGATTTGGGCGACTTGTATTTGGGAGATGGATTGTCGTTATATTTAACTGAAATATGTTCTATGTATTCTAATTTTGGTAAATCTGAATGAATGAAATTCATGAATCAGTAGGCGTTCAACTGTACTTTTGAGGCAGCTAAAAGAATGAATTTTGTTGAATATGAATTCGGTAGATTTTCAAATGTTTGTGGCTTTCTGTTTGTTTGAATAGACCATGATAATCTTGCCCCAGAATTAATGCCTATTACCACTGATAGCCAATGGAAATTGGATAATGAGTCTGTTATGCGGAAGCGATCGAGAGGCCCCGAGGGTCCTACACACACGGGTCTAATAATGCCGATATTTTTCCCACTTTAGCCACACGGATGAGAAACGGGTATGGGGTTTTACACAAAAGGCCTCGACATTAGTGTGTGTGGTACCATTCCTTATAACTCAATGATAACTCTTCACGTTTCTGATGTGGGATTCCAAATGGCTCTAATCTAAGTCACACTTTTTCCAACAGAGTCTCAGTAGAAGACTTCATATTTTTGAAGCAAGGGGACATATCTTCCTTGACGTCCCAGTGAAAGCAGTTTCGGCCTGTGAAGTCTGAACCATCTATGGAACACCCGATCACACAAAACTGAACAAAGCTCGTTCTATGCCACTCAACGGCACAGAATAACTGATCAACAAACTTACCAACAATCTCTTCAAACATGTTTTCAGGGAAGCTAATTTTGTTGCCAATTCCCTTGCAAGCTTAGGTCATGGGTGGGATAATTGTTGTTTCTGGGAGGTGTGTTCCCCCGGAAGCATCTGTTGTTCTATCCTTTGGCTTTGTAAACCTTAGGTGTGCTCTAGAGGCACTTTCATTTAGTATTTTTGTAACTTACCAACAATCCAACATATCGCCTTGCAAACACAAAATAACTAACTTGTGAAATTTAGCATGTCAAACTACGAAATTCATGCAGCTGAAACAAGTCATAAGGTACACGAACAAGTTCAAATAAATAGATTGGCATGATATGTAATTACCGCCATTCTATGTAGAGGCGGTAAATACATATCAGCGGACTAATCATTTTCACTCTTTTAAATCAAATGAATGATTAAAAAACGAAAGCTTAAGCTGGACTTGAATCATCAACGTGGCGCGATGGTGCGACTACTTCTAATTTTACCAATCATTGGATCAGATGATATTGAGTAAACAGAGGAAACTCTAAATGTGACATATGACTTGAGCATCTGAAAGAAAGAACGGAGTGAATGTGACTTGCAATGTTCGTATCACGAGCTTCCACCGTTGGTGTTGCCATGAATGGTGAAACTAAGCTTTCGACATAACTACATAAGTATCTGTATCATCAACCGCGTACAACCTAAATGTGTTTTTCTTGGGATACACTGTCTCCATCCATTCTTCACACGCATCAAAACTTCACCATTCTCAGAAATGCACATAAACTCTTCACCTCTAAGCCCTGCAGAAAAGCACATGGAAAGGGTGGCATATGGAATTCTCCAGAACATACAGGGTAGCAGACATATCAAGCCACAGCAAATTTGCAAGTACCAACGATATCAATTTTAGAAAAACCAAGCCTTCTATGCCTGGAGGCGTCATTTTTGTAAAATGTTCAAGCCTTCAATTCTTTCATGAGCATCGTCAGCATATAAGGAAACCTACTACAGCTGATCTTAGAAAAATGGGTTCCCCTGATACAGATGAAATTAACATACACGCCTACAAAACACCATAAACAAGGTGTATCCAGTCCAGAGCTTAGGCATAATAGGGGCACCTACAACCAACATTCTCATCTTTTTAGCACTTAGGTCTGTGCTTCCTCTTACATTTACAATTTGCCTCATTGGTTCACACATATCATCATTACAATTTATCGTTATCAAAAAAAATATCATCATTACAATTTATATGCAGATAACGGGTAGTCAGGAAAATGAAATGATGAAATGAGATCAAGGGAAAAGTAACAGACTCGTAAGTTATCAAGTCTTGTTAAAGTGTTGCTTTATAGCATTCTACCAGATCCCTTCTGAAATTTCATTTTCAAATCTTGAAGTTCAAAACGTTAGAAAGAGAAAAGCAGAATAGAAGTGTCATATAGTTCACAGAGCCAAATCCAACTAAGATGAAACAAATAGTTCTCAGATAAAGGAGGGGGCCATTAACCAAAAAGGAAAAAAAAATAAAAATTCACAATGTACTTGTAACACTGCAGAAAAGCACAGCCCTCTTGAGAAAGTAACCAGTGTCATCACCCGCCACTGGAAAGCTGTTATTGCTATCCCCCTACACCGAAGTTGTACTGACAACACCACACAGTACCATTATTGCTCCTATTGCCGAAACCTTCCCTGCTAGCATTTTCAGAACTGCTTCCATTTATTTCACTACTTTCGGGATCTAAGAAACTTAGACCCCCTAATGGCCCATAGATGACAGATCCCATGATACGTATGATAGGCCATTGCTAAAGCAGCAAGCTCAAGGGAGAGGGGGACAAGGTTTACAGAATAAAAGAGGAATTTGTAGAAAGGCTCAAAGGTGAAGCAAATAGGACCCATTTTCAGACAAACAAGTGAGTACACCACAAATAAAGCGGTTAGGTAAGATGCTGCGATTCTGTCAAGTATTGAAAATGTAGAATTGATTTGTGGCTTGTACATAGGAAGATGGGGGGATAACGGACGAAGAGTATTGGGTACGACTCCAGCTTCATTAGCCGTGCTCGCCCCACTTCTGGTGTAGGCAATTTCATATGCACCACCAGTGTTTGCAGTAGCTCCACTGGAAAAGCTGTTTCTCTGACCAACACCGATTTTATCAGCACTACCAATAGTAGTGTTGACAGCACTACCAATAGTAGTGTTGACAGCACTACCAACACTAGCAACAGGACCATTGTTGCTGCTCTTACCAGTGGATAAAACCTTGTCACCGGCGCCACCTCCATAACTCCTCAAACCATAACCAACACCAAAATCATATCCAGAACCATGTTGACCATAGTAACCTACTACACCTCCTGTGTAAACACCATATGCTCCAAAATTACTTCGAGTCCTATCAGCAGCAAAATTCATCCTTACTTGGTGACCATGGAGCTCCTACAAGATTTTGCACACAGATTTTCAGAGTTAGAATGGTTATTAGGTAATGATTAAGGTGGATAACTGCAAATCATGACTACCCTGCAAGTATGTTTGATATCTAAATTTGACTGAATACAAAGCAAACCATTTTGGGGTAAAAAAACAGGCTTTTCCTGGCCAGGATTCAATTCCCAATTCCCCCACTTTGATTACTATATCAGAATTGAAATCATTTTCAATACACGAGATAAATTTCCAGTAACAACTACAACTGATTCAATCCAGAGAAAGTAACCAAATATAACATCAACAATTACCTGCCTGCCCAAGGGCTGGATGGCACTAGAAGTGATGAATCCAAGTCCTGTAGATCTTCCAGTATCACGGTCCATGACTGTTTCTCCTACAAATATTAAGTCAAGCAGCAATAATTTAGCATAGAAATCCCGATGTTTCTAGCAAATTAAACTTATTTAAATAGAAAATTGTCGTCAGCAAATAGCACAGATATTTAAAAAGAATAACAAGGCCAATAAAAGAATATAAAACAATCCACCGCACTCAGCCAAGTCAAAAGCATCTGCCAATTCTTTCATCAAACTCAAAAGATATTCCGTTTTTAATTTTTTTTTAGAAATTTATTTTATTTTCAGAAAGAAGTGAGAGAGTGATATAACTACCTGCCCTATAACAGCTAAAATTTCTTCAAGTGTTATTACCTCTAGAATACAGAAATACAACAGAATTAAGATAATTATATACCAACAACTTCAGCTCTTATCATAAGATTTCCTCAGACTATGTTGATCTGTCTGATACGACTTACATTACAAAACTAAAACCATCTAAAAGCAAATTTTCCCCAGAAGGGAAGGGAGAATTCTGGCGGAAAAAAAAAAAAAAAAACCTCTTACCTCTCAAGGCTTCTGAGCTTCCCATGGAAGATGTGCATCTTATTGCCTGATGGATGGACAATTTGAAAGACAATAACTCAGATTTGACCTGCCTGGTTGCAGTCTGCCTAAGTATACTCCCAGCTTTACTTAGGAGAGGCATTGCACTCACCTAGAAGAAATCAAAACGAAACAACAAGTGTTATAAACAAAACTTCAAATCATAATAAGAGGGGATGCATAGTCCAACTGTTTCTTATCACGCTACCCCTTAACTCCACCTAATCCTAAACCCTCACAAAGAAAATTCCACTCCCCCAATCCTCCAGTAAATGTTCGTATCAGATAGTTTTATGTCAAGCTACCCCTTATTTACCTTATCCTAATCTCATAACACTTGCTTTCCAGAAAGTATATGTCAAACAAATAGGAAAACCCTTAAACCCATCGGTGTCAAATATAAGAACCAGTGAGCATGTTAATACTCCACTAAACATGAAAAATCGACAGTGAAAAGGCCATTTGGTTTCACTAACTGCAGCACAGTAAGAACATGAAGCTGATGCGTATGATCATCACCCGAAAACCATATCAGAATCAAAATCAAGACTACAGATTCTAAACGAAAAATGAACCCAGTAAAGATTGCAAGCGAAGATGAAGCTAACAGAAACCCATCCCTCTAATACGAATCATCTGAATTGAATCAGAACCCAAATCCAAGATTTCATTTTATTTTCCTATTCCCTTCACTTCACCAAAACAATCAAATCCCACAAACAACAAACGGAAGCAAAATCAAAAGAATTAGAGAAATCAAAAGTATTGGAACCCAATGAAACAGATAGCGATAGTGATTTGAATAGAAATAAGGGATCGATGCTAGGGTTTCTCGAAAAGCCTTACCTTGTCTGCTAGGCTCTCTCTGTGGAAGGGGTTTGGATTCGAAATAGCAGAAGAGAAAGATGGCAGTGACTGCTAAGATGCAGATCGACGCTGGCACTTGTTTTTTATGTGTATTTGGAGTGTGGTCACCATGTGAGAGAGTCAAGCTGTCAGGGTCTGTATTTTCGGTACAAACCTTTGTGTGTGTACGTATTTTTGTTTTATGGAAATACAAAAATAGTCGTTAGACAACACACTTCTTTTTTTATGTTATTAACGTACTCATTTTTGTTATTAATACACATATTCTTTTTATTCACACATCTTAATTTTATTTACAAACTTGTCAGTTGAATTTGTTTCATAATTAACTCTCATCATAAATATGATGTGATTTACCCTCAATTTAAAAAAAAAGAAAAAAAAGATGAGGCCCTAAACGGGTTCCTCATCCATATTATTAATACGATAGTCAAACATTTAAGGAGGAGGGGGATATTACAACTATCTTCAAAAAGAGCATCCGGAGTAATACCAGAAGTCTCTTCAAACCACAACTCATGCATCTACACTACGTCAACTAGTAAGGTGCACTAATCTATTAGCAACCACATTTGTTTCACGTTATATGTGCCGACATTGAAAGAAAGTAAACGACCTAGCGTATCTTCTACAATCCTCTACAATGCCACCCACCATTGAAAGGTCTTCCTCGTCTCTATGAAAGGCATCGACTAACATAGAACAATTGCTCTCGATCTCAACCATCTCCCAGCCTTGGTGGATAGCTATTAAAATTCCAGCTCGAAGAGCCTCCGCCTCCACCTGCAACGCTGTGTGAGCATACTCCAATGGCTGAGCAAAAGCTGCCATGCATACCCCATGTTCATTCCGGACCACTACACCAATTCCACCGTGCTTGTGACTCTCCTGAAAGCTTCCATCCACATTTATCTTCAGATGCCCCTGAGGTGGGCAGACCCATTTCGTGACCTTGCGCTTCCCTTTCTTCTTCTTGCAGCCATGGAATTTCTGGTATTCCAGCAACAAATCTTCAGCCTTCCTTTGCATACGCCCAAGATCATACAAACTCCCATTCCAAAGAGCATCATTTCGGGAATCCTAAATGACCCACAGAGCCATCAAAAATCTCGTCGCTTGCTCCTTAGTTAACTTCTCCAACATCACTGCTACCCACTCAATCACCTCTTCATCATTCCAACTCTCCCTGACTATACAATATAAGAGCCCTTGTGCCCAAGAACACTGTATGAGCCTACACCTCATAAACACATGTTTGTCATCTTCCCCATTAAACCCACAAAAAACACACCTCACGTCTAGAAGCTGAACTCTCTTATCTAGGGCACATCATGTAGGCAAAATGCCTCCGATCTACAAATGTGATGAAACATGACAAAAATGATCTACACACTGTAATCTATACATTAAAGGGTGAAGATGTGGAATTGTGACATCAAATGGTGTATATATATATATATATATATATATAAGGAGTCCTATATAAGGAGTCCTACAATTTAATTTCAAAACCGGACTCCGCTCTGGATATATATATATATATCTATGGCTCTTCCACTAAGGGATCTAATTTTTTTGATATATATGAGGGATGATGGATTACACCAACTTTTCGATCACAAAATCACATCTTTATCGTTTAATATGTAGTTCTATATGAGTAGATCACTTCTGCAAATTTTCAGAAATTTTGGTGATCGTTAAGGCATTCAAAACTACGATTTATAATTATAAGCATGAACGGTTCAGGTTTGACAGATTTGGTTCGTTCATTGATTTAATCTTGTTAGACATCTTAACGATCACCAAATTGGCTGAAAATTTGCAGAATTGATCTATATATAAGGACTAACAAACTAAACGGTGAAGATTCAAAAATATAATCGAAAAGTTAGTGTAATCCCCCATCCCTCATATATGTCAAAAAAATGATCCCTTATATATAGATATATATATATATATATATATATATATATATATAGTGCGGCTATTGAGACCGGCCTCCAAATTTGCTCGCTAGACCTCACTCTATTTTGAATTATTAAATGACATATACATCGATCCTCATACACAATGACTATTAAAGACAATAATTATACAAAAGGAAATATTGTATTTACTCTCTTTAGACTTTCTAATTCAATAATAATTTATTCTATTCTTTATTATTTTCCTTATATATTTTTGTTTTCCAATTTTTTTTTTTATTAAAGCATATATATAGTTTATAAGAGCTAAAAGAATAATTAATATCGATCATGTGACATAAAATTTTGTATTATCATACATATTGTTGAATGCATATACTTACAAGGTGCATAAATATTTTTGTAAAAAAAAATAAAATAATATCTATCGATTATAGAAAATATATATTTATTGAAATAATCTATTATATATGAGGTACAAAATAGAGATCAAATTATTTAAAAGAAAAAAATTGAGAAAATAACACGTACAAAAAAGAAAAACAATTAAAAAGATATATAGAGTAGTTCATGATAGAACATTTTCTTGCATGAAAAAAATAATCAAAAAATGAAGGTAGCTAGGGATAATGGATGTTGAAAAAAAGAAAAAGAAAAAAAAAACAAAGAATGAAAGGTCTATTGAGTGAATAAGAGATAATTAATTGATTGAAATATATGTTAATTAATAAATAACTAAGGTCATGTTAGGAATTTGAAATGAGGTATAGTGAGCAAATACTTAGATTGAAAAGTAAAAGGGATGTGTAGAGAGAATGAGAGGTATAATGAGTAAATTTGGAGGTCTCAATAGCCATACTCATATATATTTCCTTCCGGCCTCTCCAAAATTATTTTCAAGCTCCGCCATTGTTTATAGTAGTAGAGAGATAAACTATTTCAAAATTTGGTGAAGCATCTGGAAAATATTTATTTGGAAAGAATGGAAAGAATAGACAAATTAAAATGTTTCCAAATCTGAGCAATGAACAAAACTAGAAAAAACTGCTCGAGCGAATTGTTTGCAAAGTTTCGGTCCCCTAATGATATGTAACCTTATAAATAAGGCGTTGTTATTAGCTATGCACTATCACTGATCACTATTCTTTCCCAAAACTAATACATTAGCAGAACTCTTGAATAGAAACCTTACGTACCCTCGATCTCCGTAGCATTTGGTTGTTAGCATGCATACAGAACTCACAAGTTAAATAAGGAACATTTTTCCAATTTGGAGATCGATATAAGCCAAATAACATAATTAATTAACTTTGAGGTATTACTTATAATACGAGGGAATTAGTAGAGAGAGTCTCCTTGATAAACACAGACCAGCAGAACTGCTAACAAGAAACACAAACCACAAGGTGTTTGTGTGCCTTATGAATTAATAACCTTTGTTTTTTCCTCATAGGTTTGCTTGTTTCTTCACTCTTTAATTTTGTTCAATTCAATTTTCTTGATTTGAATCTAGCTAGCTAACCCTGTGGCACCATGCATACACGAAAATTTGGTCACTTGGAGACTCTCAACTGCCACTTTATCCAATGAGGGCAATTTCTTTTCCTAATTAAGTTTATACATATTACTTTCGGTGCGATCACCAAATGTATAATACGTACAGCATGTGAAAAACAAACACTAATTCAATGCAAGCGAATCTCTCTCTTTTCAAACCGAGGGCTGGAACCCAGTCTAGCTGGGGGGTTAGGCCCTCACACCATATTATTAGTTGAAATTTCATACAACGGGGTGGGGAACTTAATGCCTAAACCCTTCAAATTACATGAATTCTTTTCTCAAACAGAAAGATGTTAAGAGAAAGAATACTAACTAGCTAGCTAGCTAATAATATACTATGTAATCATCAATATTCCAGTATCACCTACATCGATGCGCTGCTTATCATTCATCATGTTACCAAAGTAAACAAAGACCATATATATGATCAGCTGTGAGCGGCCATGATGCATGCACAGATCTAGCAAATATATATGTTCTTGCTGTTAGAATTTCAGAACAAATAATGATTAATAATGTTATTTTAGGTTTTCCTATGTAGAAATTATAAGGGGTTTCTAGAACCTAGGTGAAGCTTCATGAACCTTGAAGCTTGTGGAGGCTTTTAGACAAATGGTGAAGGCTCTTAAGTAAAGAAAAGTGTGGAAGCTTCATGAAGTTCCATGAACCAAGAAAAATAAGGTTCATGAAGGTGCAAGTAGTTGAAGGGGCCTAGAGAGTTCCTCCATGACCTATAAAAAGAGAGGCCACTTACCCATTCAATCAAGCATTCAAGCTTCAAGTCATCATCTTCCAAGTAGAGAAGAGTGTCCACTCTAACTAGAGAGTGTAGTGTTGTAAGTAGCAAAACAAGTGTGAGAGAGTGTTTCCTTTAAATGTGTTCTTGAAGTTGTCTACCTCTTGTGTACCCACCATTTGATAGTGGAAGTTCTTGTTGTTGTCTCGTGGATGTAGGCAAATTGCCGAACCACATCTGGTGTTCTATTTCCTTTACTCTTTTGCTTCCTTGTTTACTCATACTTTGTGTGTTTGAGTTTATACTTCCATTATCTCTATTTTTCCCAACACTTGCCGCTGAGTGCTGACTGGCCTTTTCATTTACTGCCACTACTTCTGCAGTCTTCTTTTGTTCTTCCTCAAGTCCTTTGCCCTAGCTAACTTCTTGCTTCGAATCTTCTCCATGTCTTCTAAGGTTTTTGGTCATCGTAAAGATCCAATAATTCGCAGATGAGGGTTTCTTTCTTTTCCGGGAGAAGGGAAACAAGATTTTCTTATTACAAGTATCGAGACATCTTGACGCAAAGAAAAGGTATTCACACGCTGGATGCTCAATTGTTCTTGATCATCCAAATGCTTTCAATACTTCCCTCTCAGACTTGATTATGTGAAATTGTATCCATTGTGCCATACTTACTTGTTTGAGGAGCTCCAGATGCTGTCGGAGATGTGGATTCTCTTTTATTTTTGTGAACAGGACGTAATATAGGCCTTTACGAACAAGGTACCGGAGATCCCAAAACGATTGCTCTATTTCTTTTTCACAAAAAGCCATTAGCCGTTGAGTTTCTTTCTGCAAATCATACAACCCCACAAGGTGGTGCTCTATCATCTTTGCGGTGAGGCCTTGGAGGCGGTCCTCCTCATCCATCAACTTCAGCACGGCCTCTGCGGTAGTCTTGCTACTGTTAAGCCCACCCAGCTGTATCACCGCCCTCACTACTCGCCGGTGATGCTCTAGCGTCCAAGACGATGACATCTTTTTAGGTGCCACGTATAGGCTGTCAAGGGTGACTTCGTCAGAGGAAAACAGTGCTTGGGATCTTCTCTGTAGTATTTCAAGTGAGGTAATGTGGAAGTCTGGAAAAAAGGTTCTACAAGAACACCCCGCCAGGCTCAGTAGCTCCGCCTTTAAGACAGTGTGTACTCCCACCTTTTCTTTATCACCGCCTAAGAGTATGAAAGTATCCAAGAACTGCTTGTGCTGCTCCAACGTCCACTCGGATATTGGTGTCATGGTTCCCCCGCGATTTCCTTCAACCCCAAAGCGAGACATGTTGATCTTGAAAAGCTAGATAATGCTTCTATCTAATTTCTTCCTGGATTTTGGTTGGAAAATTAACTCTAGCGAGGAAGCAGGAATTGGGGTCGTTATATAGCAATTGAATGTTTGTCCCAATCTCATATGGAAATGAATTCCCGATCCACGTTGCATTTGGATAGCAGTGGAAAAGGGTGTTACGTTAGTGCACTTGCTAAACAAGTCAACTTGGCTAAACAAGAAAATGAAGAATTGCCAAAAAAAAAAAAAAAGGAGAGATAGAAAATCGGATGAGAAATAAATAATTCATGGTAAACCCTAATTAGTCATTTCTTGCTGGCCAAGCAATTAGTTCTATAAATCCATCGATCTCCCACACTAGTTTCTTTCTTCTTCTTTTTTTCTTTTTTTTCTTTCTTTTTGTGTTTGGTACTTCAAGTGTCGTTAACCCGGCCATGCCCCTAAAATTACATGTGCAACTGCCAATGCATGAGATGAACTAAGAGGGTGGAGTGGAAGATAGGTAGATACATGCTTGGATGAGATGTTGAAGTACTGCTTTCACCTACTGCTCTTTTATCATGGGAGTCAAATTTTAGGTTTATGTTCCTTCAAATTGCTTTTTCTTATTTTCGACAGATTTTTATGGTCATCAGAATATCAGATCCCAATAGCCATTTTGTTTTATAGAAAAGGATATACACACGAGATCCTCCAGCTTTTCAGTCACTCTTGTTCTTTTTTCTCCAACTTCATGTCATGTATCCGGTCGAACTCATTTGAAACAGAACCTACCTTCTAAGTACATTTACAGATATATACTTCTGCTTCTCAGCTAGCTCCGAAGTTTGAACATCAAATGAAAGAAAGCGGCTTCTGCATGCGGTCATGCAGAGTCTTTGATTTTTACTGATCGACTTCTATTTTTCTCTGCCTCATAAGAGATGGAGTCTTCAAGGGGTAGAAAACTAAGCACAGAATGATCAAAGTAAAGCTCAGATTCTGACAATATATGACGATATGTTTATGACTTTTACACACTGTTGGTACAAGAATTGTTGGCTATCCCTTTATGATCAAAACACAAGGATACATGCTACATGTTGTAGCCTGGTAGCAAGGACTACTCAAGTGAAGAATGAAGAACCTGACAGATTTCATGTGCATCAGTTAGTTCATGCATGTGCATCACATTCATTCACTAAGGATGGCAGCCGTGCTTGCCATCCTGATTACACGGATACCCCTGCTGTATCTGTTCTATCTTCTGGGTCTGACCATGTGCATATTCAAATGTGCTTGCTTCAGTTTTCTAAGTGTTTGAATTTCAAATACCTTTTAGCAAAACATTAGTCTATTCATACTTGAGCTCCAAGTTAGTCTAGGGTGGTGTGGCAAACCAACCCGTGACCACATAACTTGAGCCTTTGGGAACCAGCTGGATTTTGTGATTCAAAAAACCAAGTTGACAGCTGCCTATATGTTGCACCGCCCAAGCTATCAGCTGTCCTAAGTGTCCTTTTAGGAAAAGTGGTTTTGTAGAGTCTTTATGTTTGACTAAATCTAGTCTAGTTTTCCCAAAACCTTTTGTCTTATCCTTTTGGCTTTAGTCTTTCCTAGGAAAGTCTATTCTCAGCTTTTGTCTTGTGAGTGGAGGGATCCCTAGGGTACTATCCGTCCTAGTCTCCAGAAAAGCAGCTTAAGTCCAAAAGAATCTTGTTGATGTGGCAAACGTGCTTGCTTCCTCATAGCTGTGCACTTTGCCTATAAATAGAGAGCAAGACCTCTCTTGCTCCTTGGTTGTTGAAAATTGTCTTTTGCATTTTCTCCCTTTGAGTCTTAGCTTTATTGCTTCCTTGCTCCTTTGCTCTAAGTCTTCCTTGTTGATTATAAATCTTAGAGCTGAGCATCAAAACATTTTCAAAACCCATTTCATTGTTCATTGTTCATGCATACCTTGAAGGTGTCTAGGTGATGCAACCCGGTGAAGTCTTCATAAAGAATTAGCAAAGGTGTTAGCTAAGTTCGTTGAAGCAAGGTGTAAGCTGCCCTTGAGAATTAGCTAAAGGTGTTAGTTGAATTCTGCATAGAAGCTTAGATTCGTGCTATGTGTAAAACACTTGAGTGACAAGAGAGCAAGTTCAGTTGTGTGCTAGTAGTTAGACTAGGCAGGATGGCTAGGTGTTGTGCCATCCTCTGAGTTGTGAGTCTTGTAAGAAGTGTCTTTATAATAGTGGAATAGTTTGTCTCTCAAGAGTTAGAGGCACGCAGTTTTTCTCTCTGGTTGCAGGGTTTCTGCGTATAAAAAACGTACTGGTGTTATATCTTTCACTTTCAGTACTTGCCTTTTTATTTACACAACTTAGTCTCACAGCAAACAGGATAGCACAATCTTTGCTATCCTTGTGCGCGGGATAGAGCAAAAAAAGTTGTCAGGGCCTATTCACCCCCCCTCTAGGACCTTCAAGTGGTATCAGAGCGGGTCGCTAGCCTAGCTAGTGAGATCCCTCTGTGTCCCGAGAATGGACCGTGGTAGAGGCCCTACCCCTGTGAATACTCCACCATTCTTTGATGGAACGGACTATTCCCAGTGGAAGGTAATGATGACCGCTTTCCTTATCTCCCAAGATGATGGGAGACAATGGACTATGGTCGAAGAGGGTTGGAAACACCCTATGAAACCCATGAATGAGGGTTCTGCCGTATTAATGCAGAAACCCAAATCTGAATGGGATGATATTGAAAAAGGTGATTTTAGGATGAACACCAAAGCTCTCAACAGCTTGTTTTCTGCACTATCTGAAAAAGAGCGGAGAAGGATCATCACTTGTCATACCGCTAAGAATGCTTGGGATACTTTAGCCACTACCTATGAGGGTAACACTAGGGTAAAGGCTCAGAAACTTCAGAGCCTGTTCCTTGAGTTTGAGGAAATGTCTATGCGTGAGGATGAGAGTATAGATGAGTTTCATGGTCGCCTTCTTAGTATCACGAACCAGTGTCAAGGATTGGAAGACCCCATTCCCTCCCATAGGATTGTCAAAAAATTCCTTCGTGCTCTTCCGTCTAGTTATGAGGCTAAGCAAATTGCCATAGAGGAAGCCCAGAATCTAGACACCTATTCCTTAGATGAGTTGGTAGGAAACTTGAAAGTTTTCGAGTCTAAGAGAAAGAAGTTTAGGAAGGAAAAGACCATAGCCTTATCCACTGTCAATGAGGTAGATGAGAAAGAAAAGGAACCGGAGGTTCTTGAGGATAGTTTGGATGAGATTGCCTACCTAACTAAACAGTTTGATAAGTTTCTTAGGAAGAGAAGGTCTTTCCCTGTTGGTCGTTATCCCTCCCGAGGATCAGCTTCTAGGAATCCTAAACCTAGTGATACCACAGGGGATAGGACTCCCAAGTCTAAAACCTTTCAGAAAAATGATAAGTGTTATGAGTGTGGTGGTGTCGGACATAGATCTGTTGAATGTCCAAGTAGGAAGAATAAATCACACAAAGCCTTTAAGGTGTCTTGGAGTGATAGTGATTCCGAGCAATTCTCCGATCATGATGATGAAGATATAGCTCTTGTTGCCTCTATTGAGTTAGATGAGTTCCTTGAGGATGATGACTGTGATATCTCCATGCACAATAAGTGTTCTAGGTTAGTGTCTGCCTCTAAGTCCATGCTTGCAAAAATTGAAGCTCTCTCTAATGAGCTTTCGGAATGCAAGGAGACCAATGAAGGGATGCATGAGAAGTTGCTATCCCTCAAGTCAAAATGGAAGACAGAAAAGGTTTGTCTAGAGGACCAAGTATTGTCTTTGCAAACTAGTCTAGATTCTCAGGCCAAACTAGTTTCTACTCTAACCTCTGAAAAATCAGATCTTGAGAAAGCCCTAATTGATTCACGTCAACAATTTGAGAAGTTCTCTTTTGGGTCCGAAAAGCTGACTAAGATTTGTGGTTTGGGTAAGTCCGATAGGGACAAGTCTGGTCTAGGGTTTGTATCTGGAAGTTGCTCTAGTCAAGGTAACAAGACCGTGTTTGTCAAGAGCAAAGAGCCCTTGAATCCAACTTCCTTAGAGCCTACTAGGTCACAACGTTTTGTTCCCACTTGTCATTATTGTGGAGTAACAGGACACATTCGTCCTCGTTGTAGGAAGCTTAGATTCAGTCAGCAAAACTCTAGGAAGTCACAGAAGAAGGAGAGTATCACTACTTTTCAGTCAACTCTTGAGGACTCCCTTAAGGAGCTATCTAGGATAGCACAGAGTCTTGCCATCCCAAAGCCAAAAATCTCAGCTAGGAATCCTCCTGCTAGGAGAAGAGCCAACCCTAGGGTAGGAAAGGCTAGGAGAACTTTTGAGACAAATTCTCTTGATAAACATGTTGGAGACCATGATTTTGATGATGACGATCTGTCATGTTTTGTTACAAGGGTCAGCTTCCATCTTAAACCTCAGGATAGGATAGTAGCCATCTGCAATGTCGCCCTTACTGCTCTTTCAACTAGGAAGCCCGACTCTTGGTATGTTGATAGTGGTTGTTCTAGGCACATGACTGGAGACCGAAAGTGGTTCTCATCCATGGATGAGACTTATCCTTCAGGCAGTGTTGTGTTTGGGGATGGTGCCAAGACTAAGATCATAGGTAAAGGGACAGTTAGTACTCCTGGTCTCCCATGTCTGAAGAATGTTCTTCTTGTCAGAGGTCTAGAAGTCAGTCTGTTGAGTGTCAGTCAGATTGTGGATGAACATGACTCTGTCACTTTTGACAAGTCAAGATGTCTCATCTTAGATGGGAAAGGTAGGAGTATCATGAGAGGTGATAGGACTAGAGATCAATGTTATTGTATCTCTGCCCATGAGAAGTTCACTCCCCAAATCTGTTTTCGATCTCAAGTTGCCGAGGACCTTCTTGATCTATGGATTAGACGTATGTGTCATCTCAACCATCAAGACATTGTCAAGCTGTCTGCAAAATCCGAGGTAAGAGGACTACCTAAGCTCACGGGTAAGTCCCCAGGTATGTGTGGGGATTGCAAGATGGGTAAGCTAACCCGTACCTCTCATCCTTCACTCTCTGCTAAACCTACTTCCAAAGTTTTACAATTAGTGCATCTTGATTTAGTAGGTCCCATTGACACCGAAAGTGTTGGTGGTAGGAAGTATGTGCTTGTTATTGTTGATGATTTCTCTAGGTTTACTTGGGTAAAATTTTTGGCAAGTAAAGATGAAACTTTTGAGAAATATTTTAGCTTTGCAAAACAAGTCACAAATGAGAAGTCACATGAGAGGTTGCATATTGTTAGGATCAGATCCGATCATGGCACTGAATTTGAAAATGCCAATTTTGCTGATTATTGTGATGAATATGGTGTGCACCATGAGTTCTCTGCTCCTATCACTCCCCAACACAATGGGATAGTTGAAAGGAAGAATAGAGCATTGGTTGAAATGGGTAGAGTAATGCTAAACTCAGCTGAACTCGCTCACTCTTTTTGGGCTGAGGCTGTTAACAATGCTTGTTACACTTTGAATAGGGTTATCTTTAGGCCTGGAACCTTCAAGACTCCTTACGAGTTATGGAAGGGAAGGATACCTAATATATCACATCTCAAGGTGTTTGGGAATCCTTGTTACATTTATAAGGATAGAGAATATCTGACCAAATTTGATGCTAAATGTGACAAAGGTATTTTTCTTGGTTATGCCTTGAACAGTCGTGCTTATCGTGTGTACAATAAAATATCTTGCAAAATTATGGAAACCATAAATGTTGCTATTGATGATTCCCTTGTTTGCTGTCACGGTTCTCCTCATGTTCCTATGCAAGAACAAGAGCCAACTCAGAGCCTAGCTCTCAAAGACAAACCTTCCACATCTGAAGTGGAAGAAGAGGTAAGTGACTCTGATCTTCCGGCTGAAATCCTCACTGATGGGATAGATGCAACCTTAGCTATCCAGAAGCCTCACAGAACTGGTAAGCGCCAAGTTCAGAAAGATCACAATTCCTCCGACATCATTGGTAAGCTTGATGAGCCAAGAAAGACAAGGGGTAAGTCTGCTCAGTTGGTAAGCAACTTTACTATGCTTAAAAGTTTTCTAGCTCTTTTCAAAAGTGAGATCAATGAGATCAATGAGATCACTTGTTATGGTTTTGTGTCCACTATTGAGCCGAAGAATGTGAAAGAGGCCTTGTTAGATGTTGAGTGAATAGGTGCTATGCAAGAAGAGCTTAATCAATTTGAGAGGAGTAGAGTGTGGCATTTAGTTCCTAGGCCAAGTGATAAGAATGTCATAGGAACCAAATGGGTGTTCAAGAATAAGTCTGATGAGAAGGGAGTGATAACCCGTAACAAAGCCCGATTGGTAGTGCAGGGTTATTCCCAAATTGAGGGGTTAGATTTTGATGAAACCTTTGCCCATGTCGCTAGGTTAGAATCTGTGCGTCTCCTTCTAGCCATAGCATGTCATTTGAAATTCACTCTATATCAAATGGATGTGAAGAGTGCCTTTCTGAATGGTATCCTCAAGGAGGAAGTCTATGTGGCACAACCCCCAGGATTTCAGAGTGTCAGTCATCCCAACCATGTGTATAGGTTAGATAAGGCCCTCTATGGTCTTAAGCAAGCTCCTAGGGCTTGGTATGAGAGACTCTCTACACATTTGACTGAGAACGGGTATGTGAGAGGTTCTATTGACAAGACTATGTTTGTCAAGTGTACCTCTAAGGACATTATCATTGCCCAAGTGTATGTGGATGACATTGTGTTTGGATCCACATCCGAGACCCTAGTGAAAGAATTTACCACTCTCATGACTAAGGAGTTTGAAATGAGTTTGTGTGGTAAGCTTAGTTATTTCCTAGGTTTGCAAGTGTCTCAAGGTAAGGATGGACTATTCATCTCTCAATCGAAGTATGCCAAGGAACTTATCAAGAAGTTTGGGATGGAAACCTCCACTGCTGTCCAAAATTCGATGGGGACAAGTTGCAAAATCAGTGCTGATCTTGAAGGGATAGATGCTGATCTAACTCTCTACAGGAGTATGATTGGTAGCCTGCTATATCTCACGGCCAGCAGGCCAGACATTGCTTTCAGCGTTGGGGTGTGCGCTAGGTATCAAGCCAACCCCAAGGAGTCTCATGTTAAGGCGGTAAAACGTATCATTAAATATATCAAGTATACTTCTGATTATGGCATCAAGTATACTTTTGATACTAACGTTGAGATTGAAGGATACTCGGACTCCGATTGGGCCGGAGATGCTAATGACCGGAAAAGCACTTCCGGGGGCTGTTTCTTTGTTGGGAACAACTTGGTATCGTGGCACAGCAAGAAACAGAACTGTGTTTCGCTGTCCACCGCTCAGGCTGAATACATTGCAGCCGGCAGTTGTTGCACTCAGCTGCTTTGGATGAAGCAAATGCTCTCTGACTACGGATTCAAGCAAGGTATACTATCCTTATTTTGTGATAATACCTCTGCCATCAATATCTCTAAGAATCCTGTGTTACATTCTAGGACAAAGCATATAGAAATAAGGTATCATTTCATAAGGAACCTAGTTGAAGAAAAACTGCTTGAATTGTCTTTTATTCCAACTGAGCAACAACTAGCCGATTTGTTCACAAAACCACTTGACAATGCTCGTTTCACCAGCCTTCGTCAGGCCATTGGTGTGGGTAACAATGATTGATTTTTCTCCCCTGTACCTAAGTATGTAGTGTAGGGTTTATTGTTCCATGGAAAATCAAAAAAAAAAAATTTATAATTGTTGTTGTGGTTCTTATGGTCTCCTCGAGATTAGGATGCCTAAGCTTTTTGATATCCCAGGATATGTTTTGGTTGATCTTAACCTAAGGATGTGTCTAGGGTTTTCATTAGCTTCCCTTACTCTAATCTTTGCATGACTATGTTTCTACACATTCTTCTGTGGTCTGGTTATTATGACAAATAGAAGAACTATATGTCTCACTTTAAGCTTCTCTAAGTGGTGCGCAATGTTGTGAGCTATATACTTGAGATAAGTAAGTGCAGTGAAGTTGTTCCAAGCTAGTCTCAAAGTATACATTCCTTGGTCGTGACAAACGATATAAGGGTGGGAAGAAACGAGACTAGTTTGAGGTTGAAGTTGGTTGATTAAAATATTCTTTACCAAACTAATCTCAAAGTATACATTCCTTGGTCGTGACAAACGATATAAGGGTGGGCAGAAATGAGGTTGGTTTGATGTCTTTGAAGAAAGGTTGGAACTTCACTAATATAACAAACTGTGTAAGCTAGCCAGTTCTCACATCTGTGAGGATTGCTGAGTTATGATCTATCCTTCTATGGGTTTGGAAAACAGTCCTTGACGTGTCCTTGTTACACGTGTTGCCCTAAAATCAACTGGTTTGGGAGTCAACGACAATGTTTTCTCGTTATATAAACCTATGAGGACGACCTTTTAGCTAGGCCTTCAAAATGAAAATAAATAACAGTGCTGAAAATGTTCTCTGGAGATATAAGGAGGGAAAAGACCTCTGGTCTCAGGTTCTTTGTGATATCTCACTGCTTATCTCAGTTGATGTAATCATATGCTCCATTGAGATTGCTTTTCACACACACACACTCCTTCTGATATATGTCATGATATATGGACCATGTAATTTTGTTAGTCATATGGTCATGTGTAGTATTGTGTGAGTAGGTGAGGTTAATAGAAACCCTAGTGTCCATTCTTTGTGTGTTTATGCACCACATATCCTAAAACATTGGGATTCGTTCTTTCTCTATTTTTTTTGCTCAAGGTGTTAAATTTGTTAGTTTCTTTTTCAAATTTATGCACTTTCTAAGAGGGAGTAAAATCAAAAATTGGGACACTCACGGGTTTACACTGTTTAAGCCTTTTTGTTGCTTGTGTTGGTATGTAAACCTTGCTTTTGCTAGGATGGCAGTTGCCTTTTGTATCTCTTATGTTGTTTGCAGTCCTAGGATGTTTTGAGTTTCTATGAGGACTTCTAGGCTTATAAGAGGGCTTTGCTTTCGGTTCTGAGATGGGCTAGGCCTATTCTCCCATGGACTCTTGTGAGGGTCAGCTTTTGAGAAAAAGAGGGGGAGACTTCACACAGCCGTTGGGGGTTTGCAATTCTCAAGACGGCTACGTCTAATCAGGGTTGCTTTTTGCATGCCTATTAAAAACTAGTTTCTCCTTCCACTCTTTCATCTTCTTCACCAGTCACTTCGCTTCCTCATCTCTCTCTCACCAATTCTCATCTCTGTTTCTTCATCCTCATTCCTCTCCTCCATTCCCATGGCTGAACCAAACCAAAACTCTGCTGCAAAAGAAACCGGGTCAGTGACCTCTCCAATGGTTTCTTCTTCGCTCCGAGCGAATTCTGATCCCCTGCTTACTGCTTCTCAAGTGTTGAGAGCCTTCTCCTCCTCTCCGAGTTCTACTCCCATCTCCTCCGCTGTCGCCACTCCTTCCCTTGTCCCTGTACAAATGGATTCCACTATCGTTGCACCTCATCCATCCACCAAAGAGGTTGAAGCCTCCATTGCTGCAACTTTGAATGAAATTAGGAAGAGAAAGGGCACCATTCATGCTGGATCTGCTCGGGCCAAGAAGATCAAGCCTTCTGGCATGGGTCGCACTCAAGGGATACTCGATGCCCTTGCATCCCGCTCCCAGGGATTTGCCAAGTCCGGACCTTCCTCCACCGGCGCCGCCCCCAAATCTGCCAAGGATCCTCTTCCCAAGGTTGGAAAACAGCCCAAATTTCCAATTCTTGATGACGATGATGAAGAAGAAGAGCCTATGGAGCTCTCTGGTTCCTCCAGTTCTGATCCGGAATTTCGCGCTCCTCACCGTCGTATCACCAGGAACTCTGGCAAGCCAATCGCCGGCTCTTCTAAGTCTGGATCGAAGGATTCCTCTGGACCCTCCAAACCTTCCAAAGCCAAGCCTATTGGAGCCCAGGATGGGAGACCCTCGTTGCCTCTTAAGAAAAGGATGTTTGAGGTAACTGATATCCCCTCTGAATCCCATTTCCGTTCCAATAAAGCCATGTCTGTCTTCTCTTCTGTCACTATCAGTAGACCCATTATCTATGAGAAGCCATTTGATTTTACAAACATTCCTCCAGCAGTTAAGCTTTTTGTTGATAGGCTAGGGTGGGTCAAAGTTTTGGAGTCATTTCCTAGGGTCAACATCTCTTTAGTTCAGGAATTCTATGCTAACTTCCCTGAGAATGTCCCTTCTGAGATTAAGCTTAGGTCCAATGATCCCATTATGGTTTGGGTGAGGGGAGTGGAAGTTGATATCCGGCCAGCTAGGATACGTGAGGTCTTATCCCTCCCCATTACTGAGAAGCATACCATGACTAAGGTTTTTCAATACAGGGATTCAACAACCATAGATCACCTTGCCTCTCTCATGTACTACCCTCCTCCTACTGAGCCACTCTCAGATCCTTTTCTCTCCAGTAGCCTCATGCCTGAGTGGTACAAGTTTATGACCTTTATAGCTAGGTCTCTTCTCACTCCCACAACCCAAACCAGCAAGATCACTCACCTGCAAGCTGTTTTGATTGCCTACTTCTGTGACAAAACCAAACCTCTCCTTCCAGCCGAGTACTATATCTTTCAGGCTATCAGACGCGCTGCTATCCCTCAGCGTCTCTCTGTCTCCAGCTCCATTGTTTTTCCGGCTGTGATCACTCTTCTCTGCATCAAGAGCAATGTCCCATTCCATGGCGATGATGCTCTTGCCCTGCCTGTCAACCCTGTTGACCGTGTCACAATTGCCAAATCCGCTGCTCAGTCCGGGTTATATGTTGAGTCTTTGGAGCAGACCTTGCTGAAAAAGGAGATCAAGCTCATTGTGGACAAGGCAATGCAGGAGGCAGTCATTGGTTTTAGGGACTATGTTGGACATCAGTTCTACACCTTCAAGAAGGAGATGCCTGCGATCTTAAGGGAGTTTGAGCGCAGCAGAGATGAGGATGCCTCTGGTTCTTCCACTGCTTCTTCTCAGGATCCGCATGCCTCCTCTGATCCTGATGATAAGGAGAGTGAGAGTGATGATGATGTGATCCGCAGGGAGTCCAGTGATGATGAGGATGCTTCTATTTAGGTTTTCTGTTGTGGTTTTCTGCATTAATGTTGTTTTTATCCATTCTCGGATGTAGGTTGTTTTTTTTGTTGAACATCGGTTTCTCTGTTTCCCTTTGGCATTCACTGCCAAAAAGGGGGAGAACTAATTGTAGGGCTTATGTTGTCAAAACTCTGAATTATTTATGAATGCTGTGTGGTTAATTTCTTGACTTATGTTGTTTGCTGTTTATGCTATTCTGTTGGTTATGATGCATGATTGTCTTGGTATCCCACAGCTTGTGTTTCATAAGAGTTTTTGGCCCTCCATACCTTCACTTGTTCTTGAGATGTTTGTGCAGGTGTTCAGTCTATTCTTGTGTTTAGAACCAGCACAACCTTTGAAGGTGTGTTTTGATCAGGAATGCCAAAGGGGGAGATTGTTGGTACAAGAATTGTTGGCTATCCCTTTATGATCAAAACACAAGGATACATGCTACATGTTGTAGCCTGGTAGCAAGGACTACTCAAGTGAAGAATGAAGAACATGACAGATTTCATGTGCATCAGTTAGTTCATGCATGTGCATCACATTCATTCACTAAGGATGGCAGCCGTGCTTGCCATCCCGATTACACGGATACCCCTGCTGTATCTGTTCTATCTTCTGGGTCTGACCATGTGCATATTCAAATGTGCTTGCTTCAGTTTTCTAAGTGTTTGAATTTCAAATACCTTTTAGCAAAACATTAGTCTATTCATACTTAAGCTCCAAGTTAGTCTAGGGTGGTGCGGCAAACCAACCCGTGACCACATAACTTGAGCCTTTGGGAACCAGCTGGATTTTGTGATTCAAAAAACCAAGTTGACAGCTGCCTATATGTTGCACCGCCCAAGCTATCAGCTATCCTAAGTGTCCTTTTAGGAAAAGTGGTTTTGTAGAGTCTTTATGTTTGACTAAATCTAGTCTAGTTTTCCCAAAACCTTTTGTCTTATCCTTTTGGCTTTAGTCTTTCCTAGGAAAGTCTATTCTCAGCTTTTGTCTTGTGAGTGGAGGGATCCCTAGGGTACTATCCGTCCTAGTCTCCAGAAAAGCAGCTTAAGTCCAAAAGAATCTTGTTGATGTGGCAAACGTGCTTGCTTCCTCATAGCTGTGCACTTTGCCTATAAATAGAGAGCAAGACCTCTCTTGCTCCTTGGTTGTTGAAAATTGTCATTTGCATTTTATCCCTTTGAGTCTTAGCTTTATTGCTTCCTTGCTCCTTTGCTCTAAGTCTTCCTTGTTGATTATAAATCTTAGAGCTGAGCATCAAAACATTTTCAAAACCCATTTCATTGTTCATTGTTCATGCATACCTTGAAGGTGTCTAGGTGATGCAACCCGGTGAAGTCTTCATAAAGAATTAGCAAAGGTGTTAGCTAAGTTCGTTGAAGCAAGGTGTAAGCTGTCCTTGAGAATTAGCTAAAGGTGTTAGTTGAATTCTGTATAGAAGCTTAGATTCGTGCTATGTGTAAAACACTTGAGTGACAAGAGAGCAAGTTCAGTTGTGTGCTAGTAGTTAGACTAGGCAGGATGGCTAGGTGTTGTGCCATCCTCTGAGTTGTGAGTCTTGTAAGAAGTGTCTTTATAATAGTGGAATAGTTTGTCTCTCAAGAGTTAGAGGCACGCAGTTTTTCTCCCTAGTTGCAGGGTTTCTGCGTATAAAAAACGTACTGGTGTTATATCTTTTACTTTCAGTACTTGCCTTTTTATTTACACAACTTAGTCTCACAGCAAACAGGATAGCACAATCTTTGCTATCCTTGTGCGCGGGATAGAGCAAAAAAAGTTGTCAGGGCCTATTCACCCCCCCTCTAGGACCTTCACACACAGAGTCACAAACAAGCGGTTCCAAATAATCTCGGCAGTGAACAGCTTATCGAATGGTTCTATAACTCATGCCAAGTTCAATATTTTGGTTTTAATGAATCTTCAGATTCCATTTCTGAAGAAGCTAATGAGTTTCTTGCACTTTCTGCTAAATTTTATTGGGAAGAAGAGTTTCCTCCATTAGCATCATCTTTAGAAAGATGTAGCCTTCCTTGGAACCTTAATAACATGGTGCGGCAATGAACGAAAGTATGAACTTAACTGATATATGATACTAGTATTGCATATTTTTCATGCAACAATTTACAATCAAAGAATGTGCAAGCCAAATCCTTCTCTATACTTTAAACCCCAGCGCAGCACAAACGCAAACCCAAAAGCAAAACAAACCAATTCATTCCCTCTTTCAATATCGAGGGACTCGACTCTACTAGCATCAATTCTACTGGTAACACCATGCTATCTTTGGATGAAGATTCGCAAGCAGCCAACCACTGCAAGTTGAATTCCCAGTGTGACGGCTACCAGGACCACAACACTTTTGGCAACTTATTCTTCTCTCTTTCAGCCTAAACTAGTTTGCCAATCTTTCAGTCTCTTAATATGACACACTCGCTGAAGGACAAGAGCAAAGGTTACAGACATACAGGAGATATCAGCAGTGAGATTTCTTTTGAATCTCTACATATGTGATAGCTGCTTGCCTTGTCCAAACTAAAAGACAAAAGACTTCGATTTTGGGGAGTGTTCAAGCTTCCATATGGAACGACGAATACGAATCAGGCCAGTTCTTCCCCCAAACAAACTGACAATCAGATTGCACACTAAATGGAGAATCACGCTGGAGCTGTTTACCTTTCCCCGCTAGCATGGAGAATTTACAATCATCCTATTATTCTTCACTTTACTAGTATCATGTTATTCTTACTTTATATTTCCCTATAAGCATATAAGGCATACCATTCTCACAAAAATAAAAATAAAAATAAAAAATAAAAAAGAAGCATGTAAGGCATACGGTTCCCTATGAGACTGACAAAGATAAGCATAAAACCGCTGCATCAACAAACTGTATTCTCCCATTTATAGATTAATAAAGTATGTGGAAGTAGCAGAGCAACAATGAAAGGTCATGTAATACGCATAAAAGAATCAGAACTGTAAGTTCATTCTTTCTTTTCTTCAGCAGCATAGAGTGCCTTGATCTCCTCCACATCATCATAGCTGCCGAGGAATATTGGAGACCGCTCATGTATCTTCTTTGGAACGAGGTCAAGGGCCTGAAAATTGCATGCTAAAATCAGTTCTCAATCAAATCAACCAACCCCTGGTTTGAGATGAATAGTTTAATCAACATGAAAGTAAATTGAAGCGTGTTCTCTCTTAAAATGACAATTCGGAACCATTACCCGTATGAAATTGTTCAGATGAGGTTGTAATTAACATTCGATTTCCCAATAGAAGGTGGCTTATATACTACCAATCAAATAGTACATGATTTCCCACAGCAATCAAAACTTGGCAGTTATGAGGAAGTCTCTACTAATCACATGACATAATTGCACTTTATTTCTGTAAAGCTCGAATAACAATGTCGAGAATAGTTGTACCATCTATTGCAAAGAAAAAGTTTGCAAGCAACTTCAGTCCAGTATGTAAATGATAAAAAGTTTCCAGTAGTAAATATACCCGTTCTTTGCCAGTGAAGGCCTGACCTCCCGCCTGTTCCAGCAAGAATGACATGGGGAAGACTTCGTAGAGAACACTGTCAGCAGAGGTTAAATCAAACTTTGTCAGTTAAGTCCTTACCAGAGGTTAAATTAAAATTTGCTAGGCTAAACAAACTTCAATAACTGTTTCTAAGAGAAGTACCGCAGTTTTCCGTTTGGACTCTTCTTATCACCAGGGTACAAAAAGATACCTCCATAAAGCAATGTCCGATGAACATCAGCAACCATGCTGTCAATCATGATGATATGTCATAACAGCAACATCTTATTCCAAAATACAGAGGAACATCAAGTCATCAAATACCAAAAAAGATGAGTGAAAAACAAGATCATTCTGACCTAAAAGTACCAAGCAAGTCTTTTGGGAAGGAAAAAAAAAAGAAAAAAAAAAGCCCAATATTTGATTCATCAAATAACAGAGATGCTTCCTGTTTTTTGTATAATTCACTTTAATTTTAGCCCTTTTATCAAAAATCCAAGGGTTCCTAATGATTTATGGTTTTGAAAAAACACAAACAACTCTTGGCTTTATAATATGCGACTCTACAACAAGTACATAAAAACAACCGGATCAGGACCATAATACAGTCCAAGACTATGGTTCAACTAGTGGCAGATGATGAGAAGCAATACTAGTTAAACATAAACACCTGAGTTACATTAACTGCCAAGTTCTCATCCATAGTACCTTCCAATGTATCTTAGAGACTTTGGTGGAGAACCATCTGTTGGGAATTTGCATTTCTCCACATATCTGGAAGACTAAGGTCAGAAAGCTGCGCGGTAAAGTTGATAAAAAAGAAGAAGATAAAAGTAAACAGTAAACTGAGGCTGACGTACTTGGCTGTTGGACCATCCCAGTTCTTAGCATTCCCTTCATTCACAGAATAAATCTTTCCTTTCTTCGGAATCTGGGCAAAGATGTAGACATAAAATGCATGATAAACAATGCCAAAAGAAAGATGCTATTCTCAAGAATAATATATGGTCCAGCAGTCGGCGCATTCAGATCAAAATGATATTCCTCACCCACATAAGACCAAATTACTTCAGCTAAGTCACTGGAGAACCGTTTTTATATATTAAGAACATTTTGTTGGAGAATAGATGAAAAGGGAGGTTAACAACTTATTGAAGCAAGGGAGTTCATCTTTGAAAAAAATTGTTGGCAAATGAGAAAGGAAAATAAATGAACTTTTAAGTTCAGCAGTTAAATGACTTGAATCGATGATCAACAGTTCATCCTTAAGGTTTTTACCAACAAGCAATTGCAGAACAGGAAATGGATTATGTTAGTGGAAGAGTATAAAAAAGGAGATATACCTTGATGTCTGGGTGAGTTAGTATGAACTCTCCAAGAGATGGATCAAGGGTGAAACCATGAACTCCGCTTCCAGTGGTTAACACAAACTGTAAAAAAGCATACATTTCAAGTAAGTAAAGCATTGTCATGCAGATCTATACTGCAGTAAAAGAAAATCGTAGATCCTGCAATTAAACCAAGATTGAAACAGAAATGGCCATAAGAACATCTATAGGAATCCAATATAAGAAGAAGCAAATGCGTCTTTGCTGGATGCGGAATAGCTACTCATCTGGAAGTGGTAAGACGGTTGTGTGTAGTGTTTCACTATAGATGCATGTAAACTAGAATGAAAGTGTTTTCTCACATACCGTGCAAGAACTTCCGTACATGCAATAGCCTGCTGCCACCATATTCTTTCCTGGTTGCAACACATCATCTAGTTTTGGTTCACCACCATCATATAGTGCATAAATCCCAAATATCTAGATGAAAGAAAACAAATGTTCCCCACCACAATATTGAGTTAATCTGGAACACAATTGCTTTATATAGATATGTCAGTTCAGGATTTCTATCAAACAGCACAAGAGATTGTAACTAAATTAAGTGACCATACCGTGCCGATTGAAACGCCACAATCAATGTTAGACGAACCATCCAGTGGATCAAATACAACACAGTACCTGCCACCAATAATTGAAATCTCAATAATCTGCACAAAGCTCTATCAACAAAGCAAAATTAAAAGCATAGATGAGTCTCAATAATTACTTTCCGCGCTTTGATGGTTCCACAAATATGGCATCTTCATCTTCCTCAGAAACAAGGATACACTGCCAAAAGAAACGAACCTATATTGTAACACAAATTGGTTCTTGAAAACTCACTGTATGTGCCTTTTTATAGCAAAATAAACTTACAGTTCGACCACTGCTGACCAGAGCCTTCACAAAAACTTCATTTGAAAGAACATCCAGTTTCTTTTGCTCTTCACCCTTTAAGCAAAACAGCAAACAACACCACATTATACACCATAGTCCCACACACTAAAATACTCAGCGTAAAACAAAATAGGCCCTTAAAATGGTTCAGACCCATTTACCTGAACATTGGTCTCTCCAGCAAGGCCAATAAGTTTAGCAAGACCAGCCTGCCAGTCACATAAAAATTCCACATCAAACCCCCAATATCACCACAAAACAAATACATGCAACCAATAACTTCCCAATCAAATCGGGAAAGCCTTCAAACTCAATGACCCAAATTAAACAAACCCAGTTTCACTTACCTTATTGACAGCAGAGCACACAAACTTGCAGCCAAGAACAATATGACTGAGCAAGATGGTGAAGTCTCCTCGTGACTCAGGGTGCTTGGACTGCTCGTTCAGCACGAACCGAGTCATGGTCATCAAGTCAGTACGGTAAGCATCAGCTTCATGATCCATTTTTTTCCTCTCTCTCTCTTCTTCTTCCTTTCCTCGCTAAGACCAAAACCCACTTTAAAAAACCAAAACTTGACAAACAGATCGAAGAAGAAGCAAAAAAAAAACGAAAGCCACCCAAAACAGTACAAAACAGGGGAGGAGCTTGCTCTGTTTTTTGGATTAGATAATGGAGGGTGGTACTCAACTCGAGGCCTAATCTGCAACCCAATGGAAGTTTCTGAGGACACGTGGAGGGCTTGGGATGGGTTACGGAGCCGGTGGTTCAAACTCAGATAACGCCTCTCGTCGTTTTCTTTCTGATTCGGCGGTTACCAGGTTTTTGTCATTTCACTCTTTTCACGATCATCACAGGAAGCTCTGACGAGGTGGTCGTGACGACTTCGAGGGACTTTGTATTTGAAGGGGGATATTTTCTTTGCAATGAGGTCCTTTTGTTTTGTGTTATTTGGTATTTGAGTCAACTGGCCAGCTTTTTTTTTTTTAATTGGCCGGCTTTCTTGTGAAGAAAAAAGCTAAAGTCAAATCATAGAGTAGTAACAAAATCCCTATTTAGCAGCTAAGTGAGTTAGATAATCTATGCATGGTCATAGACGAATACTCAACTCTCGTAGTTATCCACTTTTCTCTTAATATAATTGAAATGGTATTCATTACAGGAATCGGTCAATTGACTTAATTCTTCAAAACTCTTCAAATTAGTTGGTTTACAAGTTTTGTAGTTGGCACACACATAGTTCTTGTATCACGAAATTTATACATTATTAAAGAGTTAAACCGAAATTTTTTCTACGCACCTTAACCGAGAAACTAATATGCAATATTTTGATTCGGTCATTCACACCACACTATCATGCAAATATATTAATACCGTTAACAAAATTGAAACCTAAAAAATAGTCGTAAGTGTTTCTAACACAAGAGGTGAAGATCTGATATCGAAGAAGAGATACTTTTATTATGAGCGTTTAATTTGATCGGGTCAAAAAATGACATAATTAGCAATCTTCTGTAGTTGGTTAGTTGAAATATGATCCGGTTGGAGTTTATCATCTCTCACGTCCCATTTCTTCTGATTAGTCCCAACAGCTTAGAACTTGAAAAAGTTTAGAACTCGCTTTATGGATATATCTCAATAGAGAAATTCGTTTAAATCGTATATGAACTTTTGCTCATTATAAACTTTGGTATATCAAGTTTTGAAAATATCAGAATGGTATCTCATGTTTCCATCCCGATCTAAGATTAGTATATATAGCCATTAAGATGACCAATTTACCCTTAAGTTCTCTTGTTTTCTTAGTTTTTTTTTATTTGTTTTCATATTTAAGAAATATTAAAAGAGGTTTTGAAATTTGATGATTTGGGTTGACCTTTATAAACTTAAAGAAAATTGAAGATGAGAAACATACAGAAGTTCAATCATTCTTATTTTCGCTGACACTTAAAGATCTTGTTGTTGCCGTTGACATTTAAAGATTGATATAAAGAATTGATTATTAGTAAGAAGAAAATGACGATGAATTTTTTTGTCTACGTTCCTAAAAATATAAAAAGCCAAAAAAGAAAAGAAAATTGAAATATGAAAACAAAGAAGAAAAACTAAGAAAAAAAAAGAAGATAATTTAAGGGTAAATTGGTCATTTTTGTTTTTGGTTTGAGGGTAAATTAGTAATCTTAATGGCTATATATACCAATCTTCGGTCGGGATGGAAACATGAGATACCAATCTGATATTTTAAAAACTTAATATACCAAAGTTTATAAGGAGCAATAGTTCATATACCATTCAGACAAATTTCTCATCTCAATATTACCTTTGTCGGTAAACCTTGCTAGTTGCTGTAGTTGGTCGGTCGATATTTCCGTTTGATTTCTTCTGTAGTTAAGCCACACAGTTTAGAACTGCTTTTTTCGGTGGCAACGTACGGCTTGCTAGAATGGTATATTCCAACAATTCCTCAACGTTTAATCACGGTGGTTGATATTATAATTAAACAAGGCATGACAGTAAATAAACAGAAAACAAGACAGTGGTGTTGGTTGAAATTAACAGGTTCAACTTCTCATACAGCCAACTCTTGACACCTTAGTAGCTCTACTTTGTGAAATACAGGACTATACACGTACAAATATCACAATCTTCATGTCCAACTACCCAAATTTAGTCTGAAATACAACAAACTTCGATGTAACTAGCAGATTCTACTACAACTACATTCCATTTTGGCCTGCTGGCATGGTTTGATTTATGAGATGCTTCATTTCTACCACTTGAGCATCTCCAGCAATATTGATAAATTGAAGAAAAAAAAAATTAGAGATTTGTCAATTTTTAAATGAATTTTTGCTCCCGCAGTATACTTAAGAAGTTGACAAATTTAGAAATTGATAAGTAAAATTGACAAGTTTATCAATTCAGGAGAGAGAATTTGTCAATAAATAGCTAAATTTTTCCTAATAGCTACTCTGTTAGAACATAACTCTCAAAATAGATTGATAGATATAACGTTCATCAAAATTTATTAACTATTTTATCAACCATTGTTTGAGATGTACCAATGAGACAACTTGTTTTCAACCTTCTTGTCCTTAGTCAAAAATGCTGGCCTCGCGTCGAAGCTTTTCTTCTAGTTAATCTGAGGCACATAGGACCTGACCACCTCAGAGTCGTCCACTCCAATTTATCAAGGACAAAAACGGTTCATGTATATGGAGGTGGGAGAGGCACGGCGATTTCTCTGGAGACTTGTATCCGAAGGCAACTATTTTCAGGTCTACTGGAGGAAACACTAATATACAATGGGTGAGTTTCTGATGGATCTCATTTGCTTCTCAAGTAGAAGGCTTTGCAGTGTAATATCTTAGAGAAATCAATATGGCCTGAATTTTCTTTATCTAATGACTGATTGACATGATTTCCAGTAGGCGGGAAGAGCACAGCATTTCATATCTTCTGACATTTCATCAAATCATGAATCGATATGAATAAGTGAAATATAACCATTGAATCAGTTAGTGGAAATTGAAGTCTTGAATAAACTATCTAATGTCTACTCTCGTAGAGTGGAATCCCTGTTAATTCTCTAGCTTAGATTACCTTAAATCTATATTTGTCATGCTACGGGAATTCAATATCCACTGTCAAGAAGACAAATCACGGTGGAATCCCTGTTAATTCTCTACCTTAAATCTATATTTTGGCATTTTTTCTTTTAATGAAGGGTGAGAAGCTTTTATATTGATCAACAATAGTAAGTTACAACATGAACACGACACACCCTCACAGGCACGTAAATATAGAATCATGCAAAACAACTTAAAGAGAATCCTAAGCTATTTTAATGCTGCAGCCCTAAGATCACTTTGATCAATATCAAAATTGTCTTGATAGCAACCAAACCAAGTAACCAACCATCAAGACATAAGGGAGATGGGACAAGTTCGTAACCCATCATTATTGACCACCTTACGCAGAGGGGGAAACCCCAGAGCATCAAATAACCCTAGTTGAGAGCCAAAGCTCAAAACTAAGAAATGCCCTACACTCGCAAGCAGCCTTAGCCTAATATTGAAAAGTAAAATTTAAAAATACAAAACTGTAAAAGTAAAAACCGAGGCTCAAATTACAGTCAAGAGGGTCCACCACCGTCTTCAACCCCCGTCGCTAGGGCTGGGCATATTGAGCCCGAAATGCAGTCACCGCCCGCACCACACCGCAATATTAGGTGCGGTTAACCGAACGTAGGCAAAACGACGTCGTTTTGCACACACACTACACCGACACCGAAATATTAGGTGCAGTTGCGGTTTCAGGTATAACACCGCCCGCATTCAAACCAACCGACCCGCATTTATATATGTATTTTTTAGTTTTTATATATATATATATATTATATATGTAGGTATATATAGAGACAGAGACCAACTCGGTGTCTTTCTCAACCTAAATAACCTAGCCGCATATGTTTCTTCTCCCCTCTCCCCTCACTCTCCCAATTCCTAACCCTAAACTTAGAGACTCAATTAATCAAACCATAGAAGGATTCGAAGCTCTAGGTCTCTTGCTCTCTCATTCCGCCATCATCAGTTCACCACGCTCTCTCAGTTGTGTTGCTAACTTCTTATTTTTTCTTTCTATTTTTCTGTTCTTCTCTAAGTTCTCTCTATGAATGATTTAGTCATTGTTGTTTGTGGTTCACTTGGTTTCATGTATGATCTTATTATTGTTGTTTTTCGTTTGTGGTATAAATGAAACGTTTGGGCATGAATTTGTGATACAGTGAAACACAAACATGAAAGGTTTTGGTGGTATGAATTTGTTGACAATGAAAATTTTTTATGGTCCAATGTCTTTGGCTTTATTCTTTCTATCCTACTCCTTTAATCAATATCAATGATTCCATGCCTTTATAGACATGAATTTGCGATCGATGACTAACTGGGTAGTCTTTCTAAACATCAAGATCAATGTGATAGGTGTGGGGGATGTGAGTGATGAAGAAAATTGAAGGCTACTGGGACTTTTGGAGATTGTGACTTTTGCAAATTGAAGGCTGTGACTTTGAAATATCAGTTGATGAATGTTTTTATTTCAGTATGAATAAGGTTTAACTATGTAATGTTGTTTGAAAAAAAAAAACACACCGAGCTGCACCGAAGATGCAGTTGCAGTCTGCAAAATTAGAACACTGAAAATGTAGTCTGCACTGTGGTTTCGGCTTTAAACCGCACCACACCGCACCGCGCCCACTCCTACTCGTCACCGATCTACTGCCAACCGCTTCAACCGTTGTCACCATCTCTAAAATCTTGCTCTGCCTAGCCACAATTCCACCACTCGCAGACCTGATCTACGCCGCCATCACAGCCCCTGCAAACAACACAATCCACAAGAGCCACACAACACCTCCGCACTAGCTCTCATATCTGAGACCCCGTAGGCTTGCCACCAACCACAACCAAAGAAGATACAGACAATGACGTTAAGGCCGCCATAAATCATGACCACCTCCTAACGGCCCGGACTTTCCAAAAATCTACGAGGCCAAGCCCCGATTAAGAAAGCTCCGAGGTGAAGGAACCTTGAAAAAGAATCATGTCTGGCAGCTAGGCTTAATGGCGTGGCCAAGAGGCCAGCCAAGCCATGGCTGCCGCCAGACAAGATGGAATCTGGTTTTTTGGAGCCGCCGCTGCTCCTTTAGGGTTTTGAATCTGGTTACAATCAAGTTTTGTTTTTGGCACCTTAGGACTGAGGTTACTTGAAATTTATATATACGTTTGCTATTCAGATTAAGAATGTTTTTAGGTTTTCTTAGTTGTATTCATAAGAGCCAATACAGTAACCTGCATCATATGCATGGCTAAAGCTCTTGTGAGCTCAAGTTATAAATCATATACCGAACTTGTTTCTCCTTTTCTGCCACTGTGCCGTGAACTTTGGTTCAGACAGCATCCCGAATGATATTGGTTTTGGAGGAAAGCTGAATCACTTTAGCCTCTTCCTTTCAGCAAACTTCGATCAGGGGCACACTTTCGCGTGTATTGAACAAAAACAGTACAGTGACACTGTACTGGAGAGGTTTAAGGAAGATCGTCATATGCTCAACATGGTTGGGCTCTCAAATTCTGTACAGAATCCCTATATGGTTTTTAATTTGAATGTCCAACAGGTTTTCACAAAATCTTCTAACTCAATGGGGAATCATCTGATGTGGTTTACTCGCCGCTGAACAGGATTTCACTGTGATCTCATACCCTATAATTTTTGTTATATGTACGGTGTGACATAAATGATGCAGAGAAGTGTAATATCAGTAGCCAGAAATGATTATGGAGCTTTGACATATCAGTCATTTGCATCCACTGATGTTAGCAGAGAATGAAAGCGAGATATACAACGGGTTTTGCTTAACAATGTTGAAAGATATATTAAGAGTTCACAACAAGATCCATAGTCGACTAATAACATGGATCACTATCTAAACCCTAAAGCACTGTGTAGAAAAATTGCAATGTAGTGTTTTCATGTGTGTAAATAACAATGGAAATTAAAAGCTTTAAGAAAAATAACACCAAGAAACAGTCTCAACTGGTTAACAGTCCAGAATTCAGAATTTCAATCTCCTTGGTGACTGCTAAATTCCTCCACGAGGAACAGCACAAGACCAAGATTCATACCCAAAAACATACATCATACAAGTGTGAAACTCATAATTCTACCCCAAAACCAACTCAAGAGCCTAATTAGAAACCTGGTATACAAAGTTCTTATGGCCGATTTTGCAGCAAGATAATTCTTTCCAGAACTTGCATTTAGAAAATGCAAGCATCAGAAAAATGAACCTGGTGATTTATCCACAGCTAAGCTCTTTTTCTTTAACACCTAAGGTCCTAACAACAAACTAACAGCCCAATCCATCAGCCTGGGACTTAGAGCCACATTATCATTTGTCCAACCAAAGAAACTCAAATCTAAACCCTAATAATGATCCCTAAATAGACCCCCAAACATGAATAAATAACCCCATATAGCATCTATCAACCAAATTAACAAATTATCAACAAGCATTACCACACATTTATAGCAACATAAATATAAAGCGGCATGTTTTAAATTGTCAATCAAGAACAGAAATTCGCATAAAGAACAAGCACTAGGAGTTCATAATCCAAACTCAAAAACAACAGTAGTACTATAACATGAGTGAAACCAACCAAAAGCCTAGTACCTCCTGGGCCCGCCACGGCCGTACCCGACAGGAGCGGCCTGCAGTTCGGTGGACTCCCTGAGGCCGGGAATATCAGCCATGCCGAGAGCAGTGAGCATGTCAAGAGTCTCCTTGTCGACGGCGATGTCGTCGGTCTTGATGGCGGACTCGTCGGGGACGAAGTCCATGCGGCGCTCGCGCTCCTCCTCCTGAAGCTTGAGGGAGATGCCGCGGACGGGGCCCTTCTGGATGCGCTTCATGAGATGGGTCGAGAATCCGGCGATCTTGTTGCGGAGGCGCTTCGATGGGATGATGGCCACTTCTTCGAGGACCTTCTTGTTGGTGTGGAAGTCGAGGGTCATGCGGGAGTAGTACCGCTCGATCACCTGCCGGGAGGACTTCTTCACGGTCTTGGTGCGGACGCGTCCCATGGCTCTCTGAGAGGGTAAGACGGCTGAAGAGTGATCTCTCGCTTTAGGGTTTTGAGGCTTTTATACAAGTGGGGAAATAAGAATGGGCTTGTTCGGTTTTACTCGGGCTTTTTTGTTGGGTGCCGCTACCCAACCATTTTCTTTGTTCACTCCGTGAACATTTCAATTATTGAAAAACTAAATTACCCAAGTGAAAATAACAACCTTTTGAACAGTGAAAATAATAGGGCTGGCATGGTACGGTTACCAACTTTTTTTTGCCATTACCAATTACCAACCAACTATAATCGGTAATCAAAATTCTATTACCATTACCAACCACCAAAGTCGGTATACCGACATGTTGGTACGGTACGGTACATGTTGGTACGGTACGGTTGGGCCTTTACCAACATTAATTTGGACCAGTTTTTTTTCATGAAAAATAAGAACTGGCCCAAATCTTTTAGGGTTTTCCTGATATGAAATAATAAAAAAAATTATAAAACCAACTTAACAAGGTTCATACAAGTAAATCATACAACCACAAAGTCACAAACACAATTCAAAACTTCAAATTGTTCAATAACACATTAACAAATCACAAACATAGTTGAGAACAAGCTGCTGGACGCCTGGACTGCTGCAAGGCTGCAGTGTTACTAGTCTGCCTAGTCATCCAAGTATCCAACCATCCCTTGTAGTTCTTGAGTTCTTCTGCCATTAACAAACAAGAAAACACAAAAATGAGAGAAAGGTATAGTATGCAGATTGCAGCAAGCCAGCAAGCCAGCAACCTATGCAGCAAGCCAGCAACCTATTACTAAACTACTAATAGGCTTTCTTTTTAATCTCCTTCAACATCAATCTGTTTGAAAATTAACCTAGCAAGCTAGCTCAACTATTTGCAACACGTACAAAAGCTAGACATTTATTCAGTTCCATAAATAACTGAAAAACAACCATATGAAAAATGGATCACAAACCTCAATTGACTGCTACACACTGTTTTGCCCAGAACTTCCAGTAAGCTCTATTGGGGTTGGTGCATCGAACACTTGACCATCATTGAAACCACTTTCTGCAAACCAAATTCACATAGTTATAAAAAAAATTAATAATAATAAGGTATGATATTTCATATCAATTCACAATGTAAAAAGACTAGTTACCTCTCTCAAGTTCCTCCAACTCATAGTAAAACTTTAGGTCTTCTTCAGTAGGATCCTTGTATAGGTTTGGTGGATCAGCCCTTAGCCAATCACTAGTGCACACAAGGGCCTCCACCATTCTCGGTGTCAATGATGCTCTAAAAGGATCAACAACTCTATCACCTAAACTAAATGCATTTTCAGATGCCACTGTTGAGCAAGGAATAGCAAATATATCCTTGGCCAGCTTTGATAGCACTGGATAGGTTGCCTCATTGCCTTTCCACCACTTGGCAATTTCAAAACCCTTGGATAGAAGGTTGACATATCTATCGGATAAATATTGATCAACTTCATTTCTTATGCACAAAGATTGCTCAGCCACCCTCTCCCTAGCTATCTCCCTGCTAACTTCATCGAGTTCATCCAAATCTTCAATTTCCATTTCAGCCATATCACTACCAGAAGCCTGCCCAGTCATATCAATATTTTCTTCACCTTTATATTCATTATACATCTTCATCAAGACCTTCTTCAAGTCATCTTCTATGGATTCAATTACTTGGGGACTTGCTTTTACTTTTTTCATTGCCACTTTAGCCCACTGCAACTTGTATCTTGGGTCCAAAACATTAGCTATCATGACAACCTTGTTCACCACCTCAAAGCTGCCCCAATACTTGTCAAACTTGGCCTTCATAGACACAGCAACTTTCTTCAAAACCGGATCAGGAGAGTCACAAGCCTTGTCAATCTCAGTCTGCAATGTAATCATCTCCACAAATAATATGTTTGCAGTCACTGATTTCCATGCACTCAGCTTAATAGTAGCTTCATAAAATTTCTTCAAAAACAAACAAAAGGCTTCAGCATCCCTCCAGTTTTCATAATCCGGTGGTCCAATCTTATCCTCAAAATAGCTTCTAAATAAAGCATCTTCTTCTGCCATCCTCCCAAAAACAGCTTCATATTTCAAAGCAGCTTGCAGCATAAGAAATGTGCTGTTCCATCTTGTTATAACATCTAATGGAACATTTGCATTAGCCCTGCATTGCTCCAAAACAGCAAACTCCCTAAACTTATCAAGCCTAGCAGATGAGCTCCTAACATACTTTGCACAATTCCATATTGCTGCAATCCCCTTCTCCAATTCCTTCAAACCATCCTTAACTATCAAGTTAATAATATGGCAAGCACATCTTAAATGCAAAAATTCACCATCAAACATCAAAGTCTTGTAACCCTTCAACCTTCTCTTCATGTATTGCACTGCCACATCATTAGCAGATGCATTATCGACAGTGATGGAAAACACTTTTGAGATCTCCTATTGCCTCAAACATTGCTCCACAGCTCTACCAATATCATCACCTTTGTGACTGACAATTGGACAAAAGTTTATGATTCTTTTGTGCAATTTCCAGTCAACATCCATAAAATGAGCTGTAAGAACCATGTAGTTGATGTTTTGTATCGATGTCCAAGTGTCTGTGGTGATCGAAATCCTTGTGTCTGATGCCTTCAAGCCATTCAACAAAATTGTCTTCTCATGATTAAACTTATCTAATACACCCTTGGCAACCTGCCTTCTATTCAATATAATCCACTGCGGTTGTAATTCAGTAACAAAAGCCTTAAAACCATCCTTCTCCACATGCCTAAAGGGTAGTTCGTCCTTTATTATCATCTCTATGCACAGATCATCAATCCTCTGTTTGTTAAACCTATGAGGTTTTCCTCCAGACACATTATTTAGGTTTAGCTTGGCCTGTTTAGAATCAGATTCAGAAGTTTGCTTGTTTGCTTCGCCATACATTGGGTGTGACTCACATTTCCTCACATGGTTTCACATTGAGCTTGTCCCATTTTTCCTAACTGCACACAACACCTCAGTACCACAAGTGTTGCAGGTGCACCATTCCAGATCTACTTCACCATTTGGTGACCTACATCGAGTAAAGAATTCCCACAGACGACTTTTGTTCACAGGTTCTTTTCTTTTTTTTTCCACAAGAAGGTTGTGAGCTACTTTCTGGTTGAGATTCATGTTGAGGTTCAGGGGCAGGGGGAGGAGGAGGAGGGCGTGGAGGTAGTTCAGGGGCAGGGGGAGGTCCTAATGGGGATATGTTTATGTGTTCCTCTACATGTACGGTCGATTGAACAGATGGAGATGAGCTACTAGATCTACTGCTTTGAATATGAGACAATGCTGTATCCACTATGAAAATTGAAAAACAAAAACCAATAAAATCCAAACCCTTTGAACAAAAGTACAAAACATAAGATGAATCCAAATTGAGAAAGAGATCGCACCTTGTGCGCCAGTGCCCCTCAATTGCGCACTAGTGCCCCTCCCTTGCGCGCCTTGCCTGCCCCTCCCTAATGCGCTTCCGGTCATCCTAATCCTTTGGCGACCCATCCTCGATCTACAATTCACACACAGACAACAATTCAGCAAATAAAATTATAAAAAGGCATCTAGACAATTTTAGCAACTCAGCATTCATACATTTACAAACCAATAACCAAAAGCTACAATAACCAAATGATCAGCACTGTTTCCAAATCGCATTCCCTAGTCCCTACAATAATTGAGTCAATAAAACGGCATTCATACATTTACAAACCAATCAGAGTATCAGACCAACACACACTAACACACCAACACACCATCAATTTCCATCAATTATTCAAACAACAAATGGCAATTTCCAGCAATTTACAGTATACTACCTTCTTCCTCTCTGCCTCTGTCTTGAAATCGGCCTTCAAATCCTCAACAATGCTCAGTCGCAGTGCAGTAAGAGGCAGAGTTATCGAGCTCAAAAACCTAGAAATGCAGAAAGAGGGAGAGTTATCTAAGAGAGAATCGAATCAAAGCTCAAATCAAAGTTCAAATCAAAGTTCAATTACCTGTGAGAGAGAAGTCGAGAGAGGTCGAGCTTGTCTGAGGTCAGCGACAAGCTTGTCTGAGAGAGATCGAAGAGAATCGAGAGAATCGAGAGAGATCGAGAGACCAGAGAGGCAGCGACTGAGAGCGGTCGAGCTCGAGAGGAAGCGACGGAGACGGCTGAGAGTGGTCGAGCTCGAGAGGAAGCGACGGAGATCGAGAGAATCGAGAGAGATCGAGAGACCAGAGAGGCAGCGACTGAGAGCGGTCGAGCTCGAGAGGAAGCGACGGAGAGAGGAAGCGACGGAGACGGCTGAGACGGCTTGAGAGGAAGCGAGAGTGAGACTTGAGAGGGCTGAGAGACAGAGAGGTGAAGCTGCGAATGAGGTATGAGGAAATGAGGAATAGGTTTAGGAGGTTAGGGTTAGGAATTGACGGCTAAGATTACAGGATCTCCATTCAACGGCTAGGATTAATACAATTTAATATAAATAAAAATTAACAGTCGGTACGGTAATTACCGTGGTAATGAAAATCTATTACCACTACCAACCACCAAGTCTATAGTTGGTACGGTAACCAACCGCAAAAGTCGGTAACCGACTATGTTGGTTACCAATTTAATTGGTTCGGTTGGTTTTGCGGTAATCGTGGTAAATTCCCATACCATGCCAGCCCTAGAAAATAACAATTCAAAAAACCAAAAGAAATACATATATATATATATATATGTATATATATACACACACAATTATTATCAGGTCCAAACATCCTTATTTATTTAAAATGTATGAATTTTCTTTATTCACCCATTTTTCGATCATATTTTCTCATTTTAACTGTTCAGTTTTTAGGTATATATGAGTAGATCATCTCTACAAATTTTCAGCCCAATTGATAATCGTTAAGGCATTTAAAACTGTGATTTAGAACTAAGAACACGAACGGTTCATGTCACGCCCCGGTTCTTTAAGTTATTTTACGGTTATTTACTTTGGTATTATTTTGGCATTTTACCGTTTTAAGTAACCGTTTACTATTTAAGACTCCAAAAGTTGACTTTTGCTTCCATTTGGAATTTGGGAAAACTTTCTTCATGAAAGTCGTAGAGGATGTTATTAGGAGTTCGTAGACATGCTATGCATTAAAATCGGAGTTAGCATGGAAAAATTATCAATTGAAAAGATAAGTTTTATTTGGGTATTATTTTGGGGTGTTAAATTTTGGAGTTGAGTTTTATTTTTGGTTGATGTTTAAGTTGGACCGGGCCAGTCTTTTTTTTGGTCAAACCCGACCCCACTTTTTTTTTTTCTCTCTCTCTCTCTCTCCTATCCCGCTCCTGCTCCCGAGCCCTCTCCTTGCCGATTTTTCTTTCCGTCCGTTCGACGCCGTCCAGCCACCGTTTGCCGCCGCACCAGTCACAAACGATCGGCCTCCGACCCAACTCCCATCCTAGATCGGTGGCAGCCTCCCTAGTGCCGCCGTGAAGGAGAAATCGACCCCGAAAGGTCCGACGTCTGTCCAAAGCTTTTCGTCGCCGGAACTCCCTCCTCCGGTCACCATAGCCGGAGCCACTTGGCTTGTTGGGAAGCTCTCCTCCCGTGCAACAAACCCCTAAGAGGTTTCGCTCCCTCTTGAGCTAGGTAAGGAGAAATCAATCATTGAAATTCTAGGGTTATATTTACTGTTTTCGTTCGATTGGCATAGTTAAGCTTGGAATTAGTATTTGTGCTGGTTAGGAAAGTTGCAGAGGAGATGGAGAGGAATATGCTGTTAAAATTTGGTAGCTATTAGAGGTCGCCGGAGTCGGCCGGCGGCGGCGCCGCCATTGTTTGGGGGATTTTTATGGTTTTAGATGTGGAATATTAAGGGGAGGTTAATGAGGTGAATTTTGGAATTTTTGGAGGAATTTTGGATAGGTTTGGGATTTTTCAAAGTTTGATATTTTAGCCATTAATTTAGATAGAATCCGGCTATTAGATTATTGTGTTTTGGCCGTAGAAGGTGGATTTAAGGCCGCCGGTATTTGTAGTGAAGTTTGGACCGTATCAATTTTAGGATTGGCAAAGTTGGGTAAGGATGAGAGTAGATAAGACCACATTTAATTTTGCCTATTTTTATATAAGCGTTGGTATATAGTTGAGGATTTAATTATGTTTTTGGATTAGGACGTGAAGAGACTCGAGCAGAAGAGGCCTCAGATCGACTTCAGGCTTAGGCCTAATATGTGAGTGGACTTTTGGTTTTAATAATGTGTATGCAATTGTTTATTTTGTTGGAGCATTGGACGTAATTTTTATTTGACAATTTTATGCATTGTGGTGAGTTACCGAAAATGGGATTTTCGGTAAATTATATATATTTATGAGAAGAGAGAGTATATAAATGCTAGCTAGCCATATGTGTCTGTCCACCTTAATAACATAGTATATAACTGCATTATGGTGTGGCATGAGCGTGGGACGCAAGCGTAGTAGCCCTATATGAGTGTTTAATTCATATATGGGGTATGGGCACATATGTATACACTCGTATGTCCACCTTGATGGCGTAGTGTATCACCGCATTAAGGCGTGACGTGAGTGTTGGACGCGAGCGTAGTAACCCTATATAAATTATTATTAATTTATATATGGAGTATGGGCGAGTGTAAATACATACATATTTTGATATATAGTTTTGAGCTGAAAATGCTCCATATTTATGAGATAAGAGATTTATTGTTTGAGACATGCATTTGTTTTCTTTGGAATAAAAATTGGGAAAGCATAAATGTTGAAAATTATTATTTTTATTTCTTTTTGTCCACTCACTCTAATTTTTGCGAATGTTTTTCCCCTGGGCCCTTCGTTTTAAAAATGTCTAGTCTGCAAAGTTCGGGTTACTACTGGTAGGAGACGACGAGACATAGTTACCCACTTCTCAGCCACTTTCCACCAGTATGTTACATGTTTAACCTACTAGAGTATTTTTCGACTTCCTCTAGTGTTTAGTAGCTTTGAAAACTCTTGGGGTTTATCATATAATTTTCTGGTGGTGTGCTAAGACATAGATTTTAATTTAGAATATACGAATATTGTAATTGTTATATTCTCACTTTCAGATAATTATGAGTTGATTTTGTTAATGCTTAATATTATTTAGGAAAGTAATGTTTTGAATTTTTCTGGTTAAGGTTGTCCATTTTCAAGGGAGGTTTGTTGTCACATCCCAGTCCTTAAGTTATTTTACAATTATTTATTTTTGTATTATTTTAGTCTTTTACCGTATAAAGTAACTGTTTACTGTTAAGGACCTTAAAATTGACTTTTTCTTCCGTTTGGAATTTGGGAAACCTTTCTTCATGAAAGTTGTAGATGACGTTATTACGAGTTTGTAGACATGCTATGCATTAAAATCGGAGTTAGCATGGTAAAGTTATCAATTAAATGATAAAGTTTTTGAGTTGGTAAAAAGAGGTAAAATTTGTAATGGGTTTATTTTTGTTGGGTATAATTGATGGACCGGGTAGGGGGAAGCAGCTCGAGCCCATTCCTTTCTTCTCTTTTCTTTTTCTTTCTCTTCCTTCTCCTGAGCTCCCCGAACCTTCTCTCGCCGGAAACTTCAACCACCAGCTGCCACTGTCCAGCCAGTAATCGGCCGCTGCTCCAGCCCAGTTCAGACCCCCGTCACCTCCTCTATCTCCCTGGCCTAGTGTCCGAGCCGGTAGTGCCACCGGAGAGGAGAAAACCGCGCCAGAACGCCAACTGCCTTTTCGCCGGAGCTCCGTCCTCCGACCACCATAGGCCCTGATTTTTGGCTCAACTTGTAGCCCTCATCTAGGTGAGTAATCCCTCCAAAGGAATAGGCTTAATTCGATCTTGTAGTTGAGAAATGTATAATTGAAGTTCTAGGGCTCCATTTAAGGTTTTGGTCTGATTAGCATAGTTATGCCTAGAATTGGATTTTGTGTTAGTTAAGAAAGTTGTTGTGCGGGTTGAGAGGAGTGTTGTGCTAAAATTTGAGAAGCATTAGAGATCGTCGGAGAACGGCTGCCGGCGGAGCAGGCGGCGCCGCCACCCCTTAGGGGCTGTTTTTCATGTTTTTAGGATGGTATTAAGGAGAGGAGTTCAATGAAGTATAGTTTGGAATTTTTGGAGGAGTTTTGTTAATGTTGGGGATTTTTCCATGGTTAATGTTTTTGGCGGCGATTAGAATGGAATATCGGTAGTTTGGTTAATCGGTTTTAAATTATGTATAAGGTTGATTTTTGGTTATCGGTGATGGTGGTAAATTTTGATTTATAATGGATTAAAGATGGAGAAAATGGGCAAGGAAGAAGATTTATTTTAGACCCTTAATTTTATGGAATTATTTGTTGAAGATTTATGTTGAATGAGAATTAATATTAATTATTGTTCAGGCCGTGAGGAGGATCATTTGAAGGAAGCCTCAGGTCGTCGGCAGGCATAGCCGAGCACTGTGAGTGGACCTTTGATTTGAATGTCTTGCATGCAATAAAGTTTATTAAATTTTCAAAGGCATATTGGAGATTTTATAATTTCTTGGAATAAAGAGTTCCATTTATTTTTAGGAACTCTCTTGAGCATTTTACTGGACATGTGAAACATGTCCAGTGATTTTATATTAATTTTTGGGGAAGTGATATTCTGGATATTTATTATTTCTTTTATTTCACCATAAATGGTTGTTATATAATCATTACTGCTAGCTAACTTTTATTAGCGGTTACTCACCATAGGTGAGTAGTGCGCTTAGCATGAGACACTATTATAACCTGAGAGGCAACCGATCGGTATATATATATATATATATATATATATATATATATATATATATATATGTTAGCTAGCCATTATTAGCGACTACTCAGGTGAGTAGTGCGCTTAGCGTGGGACGCTATTATAGTCTAGGAGGCTCCGACCCTAGCCTGGGAGGCTCATCGTTATGGTGAAACATCTTCCCCATTTTTATCAAATAATGAGAACCAATGGGATTGGTTCATTATTTTCATTTGTAAATATTTATGAAAAATCTTCCATGAATGACATGCAAAATATTTTTCTAATGGAAATTATGGGAGAGCATAGATTGGATTTCATTGCTCCATATTTTTGTTATTTATTTTTTTGCACTCACTCTAACGTTTTAAATGCTTCTCCCCTGGGCTTTTCGTTTTTAAATGCTCAGTCTGCAGAGTTCGGTTCGGCGAGGCTAGAAGACGTGTCATAAATCCCCACCTCATCCAGTTTTCTCATATAGGTTATTAGTTTAACCTATTGTGTTGTTTCTCTCTTTTTCCTAGTAGATGCTCTGATAATTATGGAATGGTTTAAGTGTGTTAAAAGCTGTTGAACAAAATTCATTTGTTTATGTTTACTTGAGAGATTATATTTATGGATATTGTTTGGGAACTATATTGAGTTGGGTATGGTGTTTCTTTTCTCTCAGTTAGGGTTACCCATTATCAAAGGAGGTTTCACCAATGTTTTTGGTAGAATTTCCATTGAGGTGGGTCCCGCAGGATTTATTTCGAATTTCAAGGGGGAAATTCGGGGTAGGTCCTGACATTTGCTGAGATTTTTCGGTAAATTTTCTTTAGAGGTGGTCCCCGCAAGACTTACTTCGGGTTCCATGGTGGAATTCGGGGTGAGTCTTGACAGTTGGTATCAGAGCTTTAGGTTTCATTTCCTGCCTCCTTAGTAATATCATATTTGCCTGAGAAGCACGTAGTTCCTATAGAGTGGCGATCCGACCGCGGCGGATTTAATAGCATTTTATGCTTTGGATGCTATGTGTTATTGGGTAAGTGTGATAGTTCTGTCAGTATTGTTTATAGACTACTAAATACATTTTTCTTCAGGTAACTATGCCTCCTTGACGTCGACCCAGTGAAGCTACCTCGACCAACACAAATGAGGGTGATGAGATTAGAGGATTAGTTGATTCCATTGGGGACATGCTGAGAGGTGTCTTGGAGACAGTTCAGCATCCTCGATCTGTGAAAAAGAAAGATGTTTTGGATGCTGGGGCAATTGATTTTAAGAGTGCCAAGGGACCCCTTGATGCATACACTTGGGTAGATAAAATGGAAAAGGATTTTGAGAGCACTGATCTGCCGGAAGAAAAGAAAGTGAAGATGGTAGTGACTTTTCTGGATGATTCAGCTCATCATTGGTGGACTCTCGCTAGTAGAAATATTGGTGGTGCTCAGAATATCTCTTGGGAACAGTTTCAGACACTCTTCTTGGGTCAGTATTTTAGTTATGCTCATCGAAATAGGATTCAATTGGATTTTCTGAACATGAAGAAGAGGGATGATGAGGGTGTTATAGAGTTTGAGCAGACGTTCACTGTCTTGAGTTATCATGTGCCATATCTGGTTCATGATGAGAGGACCAGGATTGACATGTTCATTGGGGCACTTGGTGGAGTGTATGCAGATAAGATGATAGGTGTTATCTACCCGACCTTTCTTGATGCGGTTAGTGCAGCTATGGCTATTGAGACCATGATGACTCATAGTGTACGGTCCCGTGATTACAGTGGCCCCAGTCAGGGTTCATTTAAAAAGGCTACTTCATCATCCGCTTTAGGGTCTTCAACTAGTAGTGGCAGTAGTGGTGGATCGAGTTCTAGTTCTCGATTCAGGGCTAGAGGACGTAACAGGAGACCTTTCCGGAGCCAGTTGGGTAGGCAACAAACTGGTCAGTTTGGTTCTGGTGGCAGTTTCCAGGGTGGGACATCGGGTGGTCAGACTTTTTCTTTTGGTCAGCAGCAGTTTTCTGGGTGCTTTGACTGTGGTGGTCAAGACCATTTCAAGAGAGATTGTCCCTTATTGGCTCAGAGGACCACCCCCACTCCTACTCAGTCAGCCGGTCAGTCTTCAGCCAGAGGCTCCAGTAATGGTACTCATGACAGTTCAGCAGCCAGGGGTGGCTCTCAACAGGGTAGTGGTCAACGTGGATGTCCCATGACTCTTGCTAGACTTCATGCTATGACTTAGCAGGAGGGTCGTACTTCTCCAAATGTCATCATTGGTACGTTATTAATTTTTGTTCAGCCAATTTTTACTTTAATTGATCCCGGAGCCAAGCATTCATTTATGTCTAGTAGATTTCCCCTCCATGCCAATGTGTCATCATCGTCTCTTCCAAGCGAGTGACATGTGTCTCTACCCTCCAGTGAGGTGATGAGAATAAATTGGGTATTTAGTGGTTGTGAAGTATTGGTGGAATGGACTAAAATTAAGGCATATCTAATCCCTTTAGATATTGTGGAGTTTGATGTGATCTTGGGAATGAACTTTTTAAAGGCTTATAGAGCTATGGTAGATTGTTTACAAAAAGAAGTGGTGTTTCGAAGTCTAGATAGATTTGAGGTTGCATTTCAAGAAGAAAGAGATGTTATTTCAAGTTGTTTGATATCAACTGTTGCCGCTAGGAAATTGTTGAATAAAGGCTGTCAGACATATTTAGCTCACATTATGGATACAAGTATGAGAGTGTTGGGAGTAGAGGATATTCCTGTAGTAAGAGAGTTTCCAGATGTTTTTCTCGAAGGGTTGCCTGGTTTGTCTCCTGTAAGGGAGATAGACTTTTCTATTGAGTTACTCCCCGAAACTATGTCTATCTCACAGGCACCTTACAGAATGGCTCCAGCGGAATTGAAGGAGTTAAAGACTCAACTGCAGGAGTTGGTAGATAAAGGTTTTATTCGGCCTAGCATGTCTCCATGGGGTGCTCCGGTGTTGTTTGTTAAGAAGAAAGATGGCACCATGAGACTATGCATTGATTATAGGAAGCTAAATCAAGTCACGGTGAAGAATAAATATACGTTACCTCATATTGATGATTTATTTGATCAGTTGAGGGGTGCTTTTGTTTTCTCAAAAATTGACTTGAGATCTGGTTATCATCAGTTGCGGATTGGGGAGAATGACATAGCCAAGACTGCTTTTCGATCACGCTATGGTCATTATGAGTTTGTGGTGATGCCTTTTGGACTTACTAATGTACCCGCTGCATTCATGAATCTCATAAATAGGGTATTTAGTCCATATCTTGACCGCTTCGTGATCGTATTCATAGATGACATTTTGGTATACCCAAGAAGTAAGAAGGAGCATGCCAAGCATCTAAGAATGATATTACGAACTTTGAGAAATGCTCAGTTGTATGCCAAGTTCGACTTCCTCTAGTGTTTAGTAGCTCTGAAAACTCTTGGGGTTTATCATATAATTTTCTGGTGGTGTGCTAAGACCTAGATTTTAATTTAGAATATACGAAGATTGTAATTGTTATATTATCACTTTCAGATAATTATGAGTTGATTTTATTGATGCTTAATATTATTTAGGAAAGTAAAGTTTTAAATTTTCCGAGTTAGGGTTGTCCATTTTCAAGGGAGGTTTGCCGAGCTTTTCGGTAAATTTTCTTTGGAGGTGGTCCCCGCAAGACTTACTTCGGGTTCCAGAGTGGAATTCGGGGTGAGTCTTGACAGTTCAGGTTGAACAGTTTCAGTTCGTTCATTAATTTAATTCATTTTTGATACCTTATCGATCACCAAATTAGCTGAAAATTTATAAAGATGATCTACTCATATATACCTACTATTTGAACTGTTAAGGTTAAGATGAGAAATTATTATCGAAAAGTGGATCAAATTAAGAAAATCCGTATCTTTTGAATAAATAAAGAGGTTTGTATCTGAAAAGATATGTGTGCGTATCATTTCGTTCTCAATTCATTGCTTAGAACTATTAACTTACGAATATTTTGAAATGAATCGGTATAAACAAAAATAGAAACTAACTAATGTAGAAAAAAAATTCGAAATAAATCAGGTTATGATCTTTTAGAAGACATTATTATTGAATTTTATTGGTATACATTAGAGAGATATTTTCATAAAAAAAATTGACTTTTTAATTGAATATGTCATATAAGGATAATTTTAGAAAAAGAAATTGGTGAGGTAAGTAAATTTAGTATTAAAAATTAAGATGTAGGGTGAAAAGAGCAAATATGGTGAACGAAGAGGATGATAGGGTGGCAATAGCCGCACCCTTTTTTTTTTTTTGGAAGAGACATATTTTTTTAAAGGATAAATAATATTTTTTTAAAGGATAAATAAGATGAGCAATGCAGTGAAAATATAACAAGCATCTATAACAAAAAAAAAACCCATAAAAAATAATAAATGCTTCTAAAACAAGAGGTAACAATAGGACTTGATGTAGTTTTTTCTGTGTTTTTTGTAACAAATATGTAATAAATGCTTACATATTTCATGAATGGAGACTAGCTTCTTAGTTTTTTGTGTTTTCTCTAGGAGGTGTTGTTTTTTCTCCTAGTTTTGTTTTTCCTCCCTGTCGAGGCTGTTGTTTTGTTAGCTTTAGCTTTGTAGCTTATGTTCTTGTTGTTCCTTGGCTTGTTTTTAGCTTGGGTTCTTCTATATATTCATTCATTTACCAAAACAAAAAAATAGGACTTGATGTTAAATGAAATCGTTACACTGCGTATGTCTCAAAAACAGTGAGCGTAGTAATAATGACTAGAACCCTGATTGTAATGTTTTTTTTTACTAGAACCCTGATCGTAATGTTAGAAAATATGGGCTTTACACACATCAAAATAAAGTATAATTGATAATTGTAAAAAACAATCTTGCCCTTGATAAAAACGTCACATGTATCGCACATGTTTGACACGTCATCGGGATTTAACATATTTGTGACGCAAGTTGGATGGAGACATCACGTAAATATCAAATTAAAACTTTATGTATCACATTGATAGAGTTTTGAGGGTGAGTATCAAGTTGGCCTTGCTAGAGGAGTTAAGGCACTGATACATAATTTTTCTCTTATCAAGCAAGTTTTGAGTGTAGTTGTTGTTTTTCTTTAATCACATATTCTAACAGACACAATAGGACTGGGGAAAACTTTGATGACAATTGCTTTAATACTTGCAGAACCAAGAAGAGAAAAGGTCTGATGGTAATTGAAATCACAAAGCGGTGAAAGACAGATTATAAAGAGAAGAAAATGGTAAACCGAGTTAGGTTATTATGGTCAGTTTACAAACTTGTTGGTGTGCAGAGCTGGTGAGTCATTAACTACCACATCATCATACTAACAGAGTAATTGACAAATGGATCTTTCGTATTAAAAATTATGACTTCAGAGACTTTGAGATTAATTTAGAAACGCAGGGATTGAAACGAGAATAAAGTCATAATACATGGACTAAATTGTAGTTAACCCATTTTCTTCTTCTTGTATTGCTCTATGAGGTCATGAAGACCAGAAGTGCTTGGAGGCAAGATGCCATGATGACAAGACTACTTGCAATTTGGTCTCGACAAGATAGCTGCAATGGCGACGCTTGCAGTCAGACAAGTGTAGTCTTCCAGGCCGAATCAGGTTTGGGAAACGAGATACAATATCTTCTTCTCACAAGAGATAAGCGGGATCTCATCAAGGTCTTCAAGCATTTAGGGGCATTGAAGCAGCTAAAAGTGACGGCGAAAAACTTGATGCAGCGGTGACGACGTCTGGACGAATGATGTTGTCACTCAAACACATTATTTAAAATAAAGGTTCACTCACAACTTAGGCCTAAGCCTGATGTTGGTCGGATGTTTCTTCCTCTCGGGCCTAACTAGCACAAACTCCAATTCTAAGCCTAACCATGTCAATCGAACGAAAACAACAATAAAAGCCATATAATTTTCTTTACCGATTTCTCCTTATCTAGCTCAAGAGGGAGGGAGTCCTTTGGAAGGATGAACGCACGGGAGAAGAGCTTCCTTTTGAGCCAAGGGGCTCCGGCTATGGCGGCCAGATGAGGGAGTTCCGGCGAGAAAACCACCACGGCAGTCGGGGCTTTCGGGCGGCCTCTCTCTCACACAGCGGCACTAGGGCGGCTCCCACCGGTCTAGAATGGAAGCTGGGTCAGAGACCAATCGATTGGGACCGGTGCGGCGGTCTGGGGGGCTCGGGGAAGATTTCCGGTCGGGAGGGGCTCGGGGAGAGAGAATCGGGAGGAAGAGAGAGAAAGAAAAGAGAAAGAAAAGGGTTGGGCTCGGCCCAGCTGGTCCAACACCACTTTTAACCCATTCTAAAATTCAACACCCCAAAATAATACCTCAATAAAAATTACCTTTTACTAGCCAAAATTTACCATTTTTACCGTCGTCACATTTTTCTCATACGAATAATTCTTTCAAAATATTCGTCCCTCAACACACCTCTAGGGACCTTAGAACTATATATAAACTCAATGACGAAGACGGTAAAATTCTTATTAACACCATGCTAGTAAATAAGGTAAAATTTAAGGGTCGGGGCGTGATAGTAGTAACAGCTAACATGCTACTACATTAGTTGAGCCACTGTAAACCTGCTATTGTAGTTATTGAAGCTACTACTACACTAATTGAACTACTAAAATCTTCTACTGCATTTATTGGAAGTATAGTAGCAACAAGTGTAGTTTTCCAGCAAGTGTAGTGTCACACCCCAATTTTCGAAGGATAAATTTCAAAAATTTGGGCATGATATAACTCACAAATAAGACTACATGACCTGCTCAACAAATCCCTACTAAACTTAAATGCTGGAAATGTAAATGTCAACAAAACTCATCGACTGAGTTAAACATTACATCTCCTTATTTACAACTTCAAAAGTCTAGTAAAAAGAAGATGCTCACACGAGCTTAAAACAATTTACATAATATACAAATAAAATGTACATCATCTAAACCTCAGCCACTATATCTCTGCCTCAACCCTGAAAATCAACACCTGCAAGTCTAACCCCTACACCATGAATTGGTGCACCGGGTTGTAAACAACAAACCCGGTAAGCTAAAAAGCTCGTATGAGTAAATCTCAAAATAAACTCCACATTTATCACAGTCCAACACTTTAACACATCCACATAAATTTTGATAAATGAATAAAAACCACACACAACAAGACATGTACCCATGAGTCCCAGATATTTAGAAAATACCCCTCATGACCTACAACAACAATATGTGTACCCATGGGTCCCAGATACCTTCAAGTATCTCCCATGACCTACACTGACAAACGGACTAGAGCTCTATTCCTACCGTATCCAATCACCCGGCCAAAGGCTTGGAATCCCGGTTTGACTGTCTAACAACACCACAATAAAAAAATGATAAATAGCATCAGAACCGCAACCAATCACCCGATTAAAGGCTTGGAACCCGGTTTGGCTATTTAATATCAAAACACAAAAATGATAAATAGCATCTTAACCGCAACCAATCACCCAAAAAGGGCTTGGAACCCGGTATTGACTATTTATCCAACAATCATAATAAATTTTCACAACATTATCCACAACAACACGAGATCACAATTATTATTCTCAACAACATAATATAAATCATATCATTATTCTCAACATCACAATATAAAGAAAACTTGTTTTTATCTTACCTATGAGCCGTTGACGATCAAGCTCATATAATTTTAAAACAATTAAAAGCATAATATTAAAACCAACATCATCATCATTATCATTATATAACCATATATCCTTAGGTTCAAAGGTGAACCTTGGTGAGATTTACTCACCTAATAATCCTGCTGCGTTCTTCCGTAACACAAGAGCCAAGGAACCAACAACTCATAAAACACCTAAAAACAAATACAAAACATAACCCTTAGTAAAACACCACAAGGATTTAAAATACCCTTTAACTTAAAGGTTGCCCAAAGGAGGCAATCCTTCCTCCAAGACCACCCAAGGTCATCGGACTCTCAACAACAATTCTACCACTCCCCAAGATCCAAATTCCCAAGTTTTCGATCCAACAAACCCTAGAAACAACTTAGCATCTACAAAGCCTAACCAAAACAAAACTAAAACTTCACACACCAACAACACACTAACAACACCCTAGGAACTACAAGGGCTAGTTAACATAGCAGCCAAGGCCTCTACCCTGCCCGGACATGCTCACATGTGCCGTCACAGGCGGCGGCGTGTGAGTCTCCAACATCACCACGAACCTCAAAATCTACCTAAACTCCCAACAACAAACTTAAAGAGCATAGTAACAGGAACACTTTTTATACCTGAGACTAAGCTCGAAACAGCCTTGAACCGCTCCCGACGGCCACCGCAAACTTTGCCCCCAAATCTGCAAGCTAGCACTCAAAACCTTAAACTTGGGTCCCAAGAGGAGCAAAAACAACTCTAGAGGAAGGTAGAGGACTAGACTCACCCAAAAGGCCTAAACCAGCCGTCGGAATTCAAAATTCCGGCAAGAAATTCCTCTGCTCCTCCGCCTGGAAGTGGCGTCTAGGCAGCGAGGCGGTGGGTGGCGCCGCCCTAGGAAGGAAGAGGAAGTCAGTAAGCACCGGACAAGACCGGCAGCAGTCGAACAACAGCCGAACAGTCGTCCAATCTTCGGCGAATCGCGTGAAATTTCTCCGGCCTGGCGACTCGTCTCCGGCCTGCAACACCTTAGATGGAAGAAAGGTGGCCAAGTGAGTCGGACTGGAGTAACGGCGACCTTCCCGACGGCGAGAAGGTGGGCTTCCGATCAGTGGGAAGTCTGGCGATCGTGGGGCTTCGTGCGCTCGGGAAAAGGAGATAGAGAGAGGCTGCACGGGTTTTAGAAAAAATTAGGTTTCCACGCTTAAAAAAAACCAACTTTCCTAATATACATTTTTCCAAACCCGACAACTAACTTCCTCTGACCACAACTTCTTCATCCGACATCCCTTTCACACGTGCCACATGCCTACGAACTCGTACTGACGAGCTCTACAACTTTCAAGAAGGAAGTTTTTGAAGATAACTTACGGAAAATAAAGTCAACTTTTGGCCTATAAAAAATCAAGGCAACTTAAATAAACTCCCGAAATTTCAACTTCGCATAAACCCAATAATTTTCATGAATAATCCTTCATTAAAATAAGGGAATACTACAAGGAAAACAATTATGAAATCTAGGGTATTACAATCTACCCCCGTTAAAGGAATTTCGCCCCGAAATTCAAAGATACTAATCCAAAAACAACTTGGGGTACTCAGCCCTCATATCCGACTCTAACTCCCAAGATGCATCACCCTCATCATGGTGACTCCAACACACCTTAACCTATTCGACCTCCTTCCTTCTAAGCCTCTTGGTTGATCTATCCAAGATTCGAACCGGTTCAACAACAAAAGTTGCATCCGCATTCACCTTGATAGAACTATAATCAATTACATGAGATGCATCCGGAACATACTTCCTCAATAAGGACACATGAAACACATCGTGCACCCCGAACATGGTAGGAGGTAAGGCAAACCGATAAGCCAAATCTCCTACTTTCTCCAAAATCTCAAAAGGCCCCACATACCTAGGAGCCAACTTCCCCTTCTTGCCAAATCTCACCACCCCTTTCGTAGGTGAGACCTTCAAGAACACAAGATCCCCAACATCAAACTCTACTTGCCTCCTCTTCAAGTCGGCATAGCTCTTTTGCCTGCTTTGTGCCTTTCGGATCCTATCTCGGATAATAGAGACTTTCTCAGTCGTCTCTTGAACAATATCAGGACCTAACAGCTCACTATCACCCACCTCCGCCCAACAAATAAGTGATCTACACGGCCTCCCATAGAGTGCCTCATATGGTGCCATGCCGATACTAGAGTGATAGCTATTAATGTAGGCAAACTCAATCAATTGGAGGTGATCCTCCCAACTTCCCTTGAAGTCCAAGACACAAGCCCTCAGCATATCTTCTAACACCTGATTCACCCGCTCGGTCTGCCCATCAGTCTGAGGGTGAAATGCTGTACTCATGTCTAAGGTAGTACCCATGGCTTTCTGAAAGCCACCCCAAAACTTTGAAGTGAATCGGGGGTCTCGATCTGAAACAATCGAAGTAGGCACTCCATGAAGTCTCACTATCTCCTTCACATACAACTTGCATAAGGCATCTACCGTGTACGACATCGACACGGGAAGGAAATGCGCTGACTTCGTCAAACGGTCCACAATCACCCATATAGCATCATGTCCAAACTTGGACTTAGGCAGTCCAGTCACAAAGTCCATGGAAATCTGCTCCCATTTCCAAGTAGGTATAGATAATGGCTGCAACAAGCCTCCGGGCCTCTGATGCTCCGCCTTCACTTGCTGACAAGTGAGGCACTTGGACACATACTCTGCTACATCTTTCTTCATCCCTTTCCACCAAAACTGCCTACGCATGTCTTTACACATCTTGGTGCTCCCTGGGTGCACCGTATAACGAGATCGATGTGCCTCCCATAGGATTTCTCCCTTGAGATCACAACTATCGGGAACACATAATCTCCATCTATACCTCAATCCACCATCTAATCCAACCGACCACTCAGAAGGACAATCATCTAACAAGTCCACCACTAACTCTGCCACCTTAGCACGTGAGAACCCGTCATGTGCCTGGCCCTGGATAATCCTGGAAATCAAGGTGGGCTGCACAGAGGCGCTTCCAAAAAAGATCCCCTGCTCCTTGCCCGATGGTAGAATGCCAAATTCAGAAGCAGTCTCCAACATGAGCCACTCCTGCACCATCATCGAGGCGACTATACCCCTAGGTTTCCTGCTCAATGCATCCGCCACTACATTGGCTTTCCCAGGGTGATACTCCAAAGTGAAGTCATAGTCCTTAAGGAGCTCCATCTACCTCCTTTGCCTCATGTTCAAATCTTTCTGAGAGAATAAATACTTCAAACTCTTATGATCAGAAAAGAGTTCGAACTTCTCTCCATACAAATAATGCCTCAAAATCTTCAAGGCAATTACTACCGCAGCTAGCTCTAGGTCATGAGTAAGATAAATCTTCTCATGAACTTTAAACTGTCTAGAGCCATAAGCCACAACAACACCAAGCTGCATCAACACACAACCAAACCCTGATAAGAGGCATCGCTATAGACGACAAGGTCAACACCACTACTAGGAATGACCAACAGTGGGGATGAAGTCTACCTAGTCTTCAACTCCTCAAATGCCTTCTCACACTATCTATCCACACTCCACCTAGTGGAAATTGATCAACCAGAGACACACTTCCCTATATAAAGTCACTAACACCACGTGGCTAACTATACAGAAACATGAGTTTCTAAGGATGCGAACTAGTTCATCACTCACAATGAGCTAGACCCTTCCAAAAACACTCGGCTCACTAAAGTTAACCCTCAACCAACCACTCATATAATAAAACACGATAACACGTCTCTACAATTTACACTACCACTACTCTGCAAAATGTCAGGACCCACCTCAAGGGAAATTCTACCAAAATTTTGGCATAACCTCCCTTAAAAAATTGGGTAACCCTACCTGAAAGAAAATTCACCAAAACCCAACACTTCGAAAACAAATTACTCCACATCTCCTGGAGCCACCCGCTCCCCCAAATAAACATCCACCTCCTCAACAAAAGTAATAATTCAAAATAAATTTATGAATTTAAACTCTCATACAACAAACCAACTAATTCTTTTTCAACACCCTTAAGTTAAGTCGCAAGCCATACACAACACACAAACTACAGAAGAATGTGAATTCAAAACAAAACAATATCTGCATTGCATCATTGTCAACTCACTATGACACTAAGAGTTCAACCAAACCAAAAACACTCATCCCGCTAGGGTCAAACCTCAACCAACACACATAAGATAAACAATTGAAAGAATAGTAATCCCTGCGCATAGCTTAGTTCAGGTGATTACTAGCAACACTAAGATAATCGAATTCGAATCACAAAAATTAAATACGAAACACACCAGAAAGAACATACAAGAAAACAAATAGTGAATCCTGCAGGTAAACATAGTTCAGGAATTCACTTCACGAGAAATAAGATAAGAAAGTATAATCCTTGCAGGAAATTTAGTTCAGGAGATTACACCACACACAGGAACAATTAGTGATTCGTGCAGAATAGCGTAGTTCAGGAAATCACTAATCATACAAACAAGTCTAAGAAAATAAGAAATCTACATCTCAACCATTTAACATAGTCTTTAACCATTAACCCATTTTAAAATCATCTTAATAAATTCCGTTTTACTTACCCATGGACCGTAGTCGATCAAGTCCATTTATTTTTAAAACAAAACATATTTTAACACGATTTAGTTGGCTAATGGCCCTAGACTATGTTAACACCCTCACTACACATTCCCCATCACAAAACAAATAACACAAAACACCCCAAATTAACACAGCCCTCCTATCCAACAACCTTCTAAAACATTTAATTAAAATCTTTTTTTTTTTATACTTACCCATGGACCGTTGAGATTCAAGTCCATAAATATAACAAAACAATTAAAATTTTAGAATGCTTTAAAAGTGTTGGATCAAGAACCATGCTAACAGGCTTGTCAACACTATCACACACCCACACTCATAAACATTTCCCAAATGGCCACCACCATGCAAAACACAAACTCACACGCGTTTTGCACACCACATGCCACTCGGGCAATATCACACACAACATTCAACAACACTCCACAATATTGCCGGAAGGTACATTTTATTCCCTTCCGGCCAAACAGGCAAACATCACTTCAACTATACAATTATCCTCCACAAACCTCCAATTTACTGAGAGGTACATTTTATTCCCTCTCGGTCCCATTCTCCTCAATTTAATATAATCCAACAAAATTGCACAATATCTTAAAACGATAAATATGCATAACGATGCTCAACCACCACAACATCACAGAAAAGACACGCCAAAAAAATCATAACTCACTCTCATGAAGAAGAAAAGAGAACAAAATACCTTTCACTCCTAAACTTTGCTCACCAATCACAAATCCTCTAACTTACCCCGGGCAGCTGAAAAGGAGCCAATCTATGATTCTTATTCCTCAAAAGACTAAACCTCAAGAAACACTAACCAACTCTCGCACTCCTTACTTACAGAGCAACCAATGCTCTGAGAACCTAACACTCGAGAGAACATCCTTGCCTCCCGCATACCCAATGACAAATCAGTACCTAAGAGTGATGGTGATCCGCTGCAGTCGGGCCATCACTCAAAGATATTGACTATCACCAAATATGCAACAAGGCTCTGATACCAAACTGTCACACCCCAATTTTCGAAGGATAAATTTCAAAAATTTGGGCATGATATAACTCACAAATAAGACTACATGACCTGCTCAACAAATCCCTACTAAACTTAAATGCTGGAAATGTAAATGTCAACAAAACTCATCGACTGAGTTAAACATTACATCTCCTTATTTACAACTTCAAAAGTCTAGTAAAAAGAAGATGCTCACACGAGCTTAAAACAATTTACATAATATACAAATAAAATGTACATCATCTAAACCTCAGCCACTATATCTCTGCCTCAACCCTGAAAATCAACACCTGCAAGTCTAACCCCTACACCATGAATTGGTGCACCGGGTTGTAAACAACAAACCCGGTAAGCTAAAAAGCTCGTATGAGTAAATCTCAAAATAAACTCCACATTTATCACAGTCCAACACTTTAACACATCCACATAAATTTTGATAAATGAATAAAAACCACACACAACAAGACATGTACCCATGAGTCCCAGATATTTAGAAAATACCCCTCATGACCTACAACAACAATATGTGTACCCATGGGTCCCAGATACCTTCAAGTATCTCCCATGACCTACACTGACAAACGGACTAGAGCTCTATTCCTACCGTATCCAATCACCCGGCCAAAGGCTTGGAATCCCGGTTTGACTGTCTAACAACACCACAATAAAAAAATGATAAATAGCATCAGAACCGCAACCAATCACCCGATTAAAGGCTTGGAACCCGGTTTGGCTATTTAATATCAAAACACAAAAATGATAAATAGCATCTTAACCGCAACCAATCACCCAAAAAGGGCTTGGAACCCGGTATTGACTATTTATCCAACAATCATAATAAATTTTCACAACATTATCCACAACAACACGAGATCACAATTATTATTCTCAACAACATAATATAAATCATATCATTATTCTCAACATCACAATATAAAGAAAACTTGTTTTTATCTTACCTATGAGCCGTTGACGATCAAGCTCATATAATTTTAAAACAATTAAAAGCATAATATTAAAACCAACATCATCATCATTATCATTATATAACCATATATCCTTAGGTTCAAAGGTGAACCTTGGTGAGATTTACTCACCTAATAATCCTGCTGCGTTCTTCCGTAACACAAGAGCCAAGGAACCAACAACTCATAAAACACCTAAAAACAAATACAAAACATAACCCTTAGTAAAACACCACAAGGATTTAAAATACCCTTTAACTTAAAGGTTGCCCAAAGGAGGCAATCCTTCCTCCAAGACCACCCAAGGTCATCGGACTCTCAACAACAATTCTACCACTCCCCAAGATCCAAATTCCCAAGTTTTCGATCCAACAAACCCTAGAAACAACTTAGCATCTACAAAGCCTAACCAAAACAAAACTAAAACTTCACACACCAACAACACACTAACAACACCCTAGGAACTACAAGGGCTAGTTAACATAGCAGCCAAGGCCTCTACCCTGCCCGGACATGCTCACATGTGCCGTCACAGGCGGCGGCGTGTGAGTCTCCAACATCACCACGAACCTCAAAATCTACCTAAACTCCCAACAACAAACTTAAAGAGCATAGTAACAGGAACACTTTTTATACCTGAGACTAAGCTCGAAACAGCCTTGAACCGCTCCCGACGGCCACCGCAAACTTTGCCCCCAAATCTGCAAGCTAGCACTCAAAACCTTAAACTTGGGTCCCAAGAGGAGCAAAAACAACTCTAGAGGAAGGTAGAGGACTAGACTCACCCAAAAGGCCTAAACCAGCCGTCGGAATTCAAAATTCCGGCAAGAAATTCCTCTGCTCCTCCGCCTGGAAGTGGCGTCTAGGCAGCGAGGCGGTGGGTGGCGCCGCCCTAGGAAGGAAGAGGAAGTCAGTAAGCACCGGACAAGACCGGCAGCAGTCGAACAACAGCCGAACAGTCGTCCAATCTTCGGCGAATCGCGTGAAATTTCTCCGGCCTGGCGACTCGTCTCCGGCCTGCAACACCTTAGATGGAAGAAAGGTGGCCAAGTGAGTCGGACTGGAGTAACGGCGACCTTCCCGACGGCGAGAAGGTGGGCTTCCGATCAGTGGGAAGTCTGGCGATCGTGGGGCTTCGTGCGCTCGGGAAAAGGAGATAGAGAGAGGCTGCACGGGTTTTAGAAAAAATTAGGTTTCCACGCTTAAAAAAAAACCAACTTTCCTAATATACATTTTTCCAAACCCGACAACTAACTTCCTCTGACCACAACTTCTTCATCCGACATCCCTTTCACACGTGCCACATGCCTACGAACTCGTACTGACGAGCTCTACAACTTTCAAGAAGGAAGTTTTTGAAGATAACTTACGGAAAATAAAGTCAACTTTTGGCCTATAAAAAATCAAGGCAACTTAAATAAACTCCCGAAATTTCAACTTCGCATAAACCCAATAATTTTCATGAATAATCCTTCATTAAAATAAGGGAATACTACAAGGAAAACAATTATGAAATCTAGGGTATTACATGTAGTTTTCCAGCAAGTGTAGTTTTCCAACAAAACATGCTACTACATTAGTTGCGTCACTGAAAACCTGCTACTACTTCTATTGAGATGTTAACCTCTGCTACTATTTTTCTACTGGAATGTTAACCCTTGCTACTACTTCTACTAGAATTAACTGCTATTACTACTGGGATGTTAACCCCTGCTACTACTTCTACTGAAATTAACTGCTACTACACTAAATTATTGAAAATCTGCTACTGTATTCCATTTACTGAAAAATCTCAAAATGAGAGATTTTACTCTTCTAAAAGTATATTTAATTAGTGTAGGGTTAGTTTGGTAAATTAAATCATGACACATGACATGTAGAGAAAAAATTGTCTTTAATTGTTAAAAACTGTCCTTATTTGTTTAATAACAATACAAATGGATTTATTTGTGTTTCAAGTCCTTTTAAAGGATGTATATGTGATTTGCTATTTTTTTTTTTTTTTGCTTCAGGGTGAGATCAGAATGAATGTGTTGACGTGGAATGTTCATGGCATTGTTAACCGAGAAACCATACATGCTTTGAGGCTCCTTGTTCGGTGACATCGTCCTTAACTGGTGTTCCTCTCGGAAACGAAGTGTGCGACTCAGCATCATCGTTCGCTGCCGCGATCGATCGGGTTGGAAAACTGTGCATCGTTTGATAGAGTGGGGTTGGCTGGCAATGTAGTGCTGCTTTGGGATGAATCCACATTTGTCAAAATCCGGGCAGTGGACCAATATTTCATTGATGCAGATGTTAAGGGGCCAGATGAAGTTTGGTGGAGGTTTACCGGCTTTTATGGTCATCCAGAAACGAGGCAGCGTCATCTCTCATGGGATCTCCTCCCTTCTCTAATCTGAAATCCCTCCGATAGGTGGGTGGTGATGGGTGATTTCAACGAGATTCTCTCGTTATGTGAGAAATCGGGTGGTAGTGTTAGATGTTAAGGTCAGATGGATGCGTTTCATCAAGTTCTGTTTGACTGTCATCTGGATGACATGGGAGCAGCAGGTGCATCCACAACAAAAGAACAATTAGATCGTGCAGTTTGTTCTACATCCTGGCTAGCAAACCTTTGCTCATTCTAGGTGATTAATCTTCATCCAAGTTGATCAGATCATCTTCCAATTTTATTGGTAGTAAGGAAAGAGAGGGTTACATCTTCGAAATACAAATGTGACTATCATTTTGAGGAGGTGTGGGTCTCCCATGAGGGTTTCTCATTAGTAGTGGAGACAACTTGGAACATGCCACAAGTGGGAGAGCCGATTGTCCAATTGTGTAGAAAGTTGAGAAACACGGGGTCATACTTGATGGAATGGGATCGTACTACTTTTTGGGGGCGTACAGAAGAGCTCGAAGGGGTTCGAGGGCAGTTGGATGGACTGATGAACCGACCTTTCGATCAGGCAGATCAAGAGCAGAAAATTCTATTATCTAGGAAACTAAATGAGTTGATGTCGATGGATGAAACCTATTGGCGTCAACGATCTAGGGCTATTTGGTTGAGAGATGGGGACAGAAATTCGAAGTTCTTTCATAAGAAAACGTCAAACAGGAAGAAGAGGAATAAGATCAAAGGTCTACGCGATGAGTTTGGGGTTTGGCAAGACACTCCACTTGGGATTGAATAAGTAGTGCTCAGTTATTTTCAATAGGTTTTTGGTTCTGAGGAACCAGATGTCGAAGCATAGGACCGAGTGTTATCCACTACTGGGCTCCAGGTTACTACTAGAATTAATGAGATTTTGTTGGCCCCCTATTGTAGGGAGGAGGTGAAGACCGCCTTATTTCAGATGCATCCTTCCAAAGCTCCCGGATGGTACGTCTCCTTTTTTCTTCCAAAAATATTGGGACTTGGTTGGTAGTGATGTTATTTCGTTTATTTCCAATAAGGAAATCCGCATGATCTAAATTACACTCATGTAGTTTTGATACCTAAGGTGAAGGAAGTGCATGATATGTCACAGCTGCGTCCGATTGCACTGTTTAATGTGATCTACAAGATAACTTCTAAGGTTTTGGCCAACAGGCTTAAATCTTTTTTACCAGATATTATTTCTCCTCAACAAAGTGTTTTTGTTCATGATCGCCTTATTTTTGATAATAATCTAGTTGCTTCGGAGTTAGTGCATTATATGCATAAATTGCGCAAAGGCCAGGAAGGATTTTTGGCTTTGAGGCTTGACATTAGTAAGGCTTATGACCGGTTGGAATGAGTTTTTCTTTTACAGAAGATTATGTTAAAAATGGGTTTTGACCCGGGATGGGTGGAGCTTATTATGACTTGCCTTTCTACTGTGAAGTATTCTTTTCTGGTCAATGGTCGTCCAACAGGTCTAGTTACTCCCAAAAGGGGTCTGAGGCAAGGGGATCCTATTTCGTCTTATCTATTTTTATTGTGCGTTGAAGGCCTATCGGCTTTGATCTCTAATGCGGTTGATAGAGGTCAGTGGCATGGGTTACAGATTTGTACTGGTGCTCCTTCGATCAGTCACTTATTATTTACTCTCTGGCGACTCCTCAACATTGTGAGTTTATTCGTGACTTGTTAAATTTATATGAAAGAGCCTATGGTCAGAAGGTTAATTTATAGAAGAGAGAGTAATGTGGTGTTCAGTGGGAGTGTGACCTAATCAACATGTCAGTCTCTGGCTACTATATTGGGAGTGCAGACAGTCGAGAAGCATGAGAAATATCTTGGTGTTTCGACACTTGTTGGTAGATCCAAGTCAGATACTTTTGCTTATATTAAAGATAAGTTGTCTAATAAGCTTACGGGGTGGAGATCGAAGCTTCTTAGCGCTGCATGTAGAGAGATTTTGATTAAGGTGATTGCTCAAGCTATGCCTCTTTATACCATGAATTGCTATTTGCTGCCTCAGACTTTGATTTAGGAACTTCACCAGCTTTGTACCAGATTCTGGGGGGGTAGTACAGATGAAAAAAAAGCCATGCATTGGTGTGCTTGGGATGAGCTTTGTAAGCCTACAACATTGGGTGGAATGGGTTTTCGGCACTTGTTTGCTTTTAACCTTGCCATGCTAGCTAAACAAGGTTGGAGAATCATTCAAAATCCTAATTCACTAGTAGAGAGGTTATTAAAAGCTATCTATTTCCCTCATTACAGCTTTTGGGAAGCTGAGATTGGTACTTCTCCTTCTTATGAGTGGATAAGTATTGTTCAAGGTAGAGATATTTTGGAAGCTGGTATTCGAAAGCATATTGGTAACGGCAATCAGACTGATATTTGGAAGGAACCGTGGGTACCAGGTACTGATTTAATGCCTTTTTTTTACTAACAGAGTATCTATGGTTTCCGACCTTTTCATCACTCTAGGTCATTGGAACATTCCTCTTTTATTTGAGCTCTATTATAGAGTGGATTATAACCATTCCGGTTAGTGTCCATAATTATGAGGATCAGTGGATTTGGGGGGAGGACCGTAAGGGCCGATTTTCGGTCAAATTGGCTTATCATGTCGCTCGTCGACAGATCCAAAATGAGGATGACGATGAGCCCAATCCTAGTGCACGTCTTTGGAAGCATCTTTGGAAAGCTCCAGTTCCTGGTAAGGTCAAGATTTGTGTATGGAAAGCTACCTCTAACATTCTTCCTAAACGGAATAGGTTAAGCCAACGCGGTATTGATATTGACACCGTATGCCCTTTATGTGATGAAGAAGTAGAGTCCCCACTGCACGCTTTATGAGATTGTGTTCATGCTAGTTCTTTCTTTCAGCTAGCAAATCTTCCGGGTCATTTTATGGCTCCATCTGTGGCAGACTGCTTAGTTTCCTACATTTAGCCTTGTAATTCTTTTGCTACTGTGTTGATGATTATTTGGGCTATTTGGATGAACTAAAATTCCAAGGTTTGGGATGATGAGGCCAAGCCAGCGTCATAAGCAGTTTCGTCAATACTGGGTTTGTTTACAAAATATCTAGTTGCTCATGCAAACCCAACGGTTCCTTTTCGGGTTTCCAGGATTAAATGACAGAAACCCATGGTTGGGGTGATTAAACTTAATGTGGATGCAACTTTTGATTCTCATACTAGTCAAGTGGGTCTTGGAGTAGTATTTAGGGATGCCAATGGGTCTTTCCTATGAGGTTTTCGCCATTCGCTCTCGTGTGTGCCTTCAGCAAAACATGCTGAGTTACTAGCACTGATAATGGGGATGGAGTATGCTTTATCTCATGGTTTGGTACCTGTTGTGGTGGAGATAGATTGCCTGGAACTAGTCCAAGGGGTGACAGGTCAGTCTCTTGAGTTATATGAGCTTGGTTTCTTGATATCGGATTTGAGAAACTTTTGATTTAGGCAAATCTTGCCAAAGTTGTTCATGTTCGACATGAGGCCAATATGGTAGCTTATTCTCTTGCTAGAGAAGACAAATTAATTTCTTATTCCAATGATATTTTTGATGTAAGTCCTCTGTGTCTGTAGAGATGTTACTTTCTCAGGATTGTAATGATGTTTAATCAATGAAGTTATTCATTTCCTCAAAAAATATATTCATTGAAATGTTATTTCTATAAATGACAATTTTATTATAAACTAAAGAACAAGAGAGGGATGATACACAGAGACAAGAATGTAGGATGAGGAAAAAATCACTCATTCATTCTCATTAGCCTCCTTTATATAGGAGTATGACATCATAAGGACATAACTAATAAGTAATTGAATAATATCATGTTGGACGCGCTTATTATTGCCTCGTTAAAAATCTTGTCATATAATAAAAACCATGTGAGATAAAAACAACCCTGGTCGAAGGAGAAAAAGAGTGCAACGCGCATATGTCATTGGTAGCATAAAATTGAATGCTCCTCCTGATGAGAATATCTGTTTGATTGACTGATGCAAGCTCCAATATCATGTATAGTAAATATGGTGCATCAATCACATAAGTAAGACGTGAGCTTCATTTGAAAAATGTGCACAGATCACTAGACCAATACGTGTTATTTACTATATATCTATTTGTTGTACTACTTTTCATAATGAACAGTCTTTAACAGTGTTGGGCCTCATTGTTGGCCTTGCGTTTCCTCACTACCTATATTTTCTTAGGTTTCTCTCTCGATCTCTCTCGAAACTCCACCGAATCTCTCAGCCACTTTCATCAGTTTCTAGATTTCAACCCCAAATCTCAAGCTCTCCTTCACTTGATTATAAGCGTTAATTTTTACTACCAAGCTAGAAAATCGACTTCTTCTGAGATAAATTTTCTTCCTTTGATCTTGGTTTTCTTCTCTTTTTTTCTTTTTCTTTTTTGATCTGCATTCTTTAGATGCATGCAGAGTATGAAATATTTTTAAGTTTGTTGCGTTCTTTCTCAAGTTGAAGAGTATGTATTGTGCAAATTGGATGAGACGGCTGATTGCAGAGACAAAGGAAGGACACGAATCCGGGTATTTTGTTTCGTTCTTATTCTTCTTCATTTGTTTTTTTTTGTTTTGTTTATTAAGACTACTGACGAATCCTTAGATTCAGTTCTATGGACAATTTATAGAACTTGCTATACATTAGGTTTACAATTCAATGATGACAGAGAACCTAATCATTTATTACTGCTATTAATTGATTGCATATTAAATCTTCTCCATATGTTTGGCCTTCACCACCTATAAACAATGATCTAGATATTATTCAAGTAAAACAAGTTACATCTTATGTGATTATTGTTTTTGCTTATTTGCATACTTATTCCCTTATAAATGCATTTATTGTTTTTGTTTTTTCATATTCGATTTTGGCCCCTCACAATTGCAGGCACTTGCCTGCAGAAGAGGGAAATAGCTAGCTAGGAAGAACAACATGGAATTACCTCCAGTTTGGTGACTAAGCTCTGCGGATTTCTGAGTTAAGTTTTCACTTTTTACTGTTTATAGTTCAGTTTTGGCAGATGTTCTCACTCTTTCAGGCTCAGACCTAAGGTGAGGCCCAAGAAGTGGCCGCCTCAAGCCTAAAAAAAAGAGGGGCACCAAAGAGTTCAATGTTAAGTCCAACACTACTACTTTTTTTTTTGTATCTATAGAATTTCGTTAAAAACCCTTAACCTTCTCTTCTTTCTCTATTTCTGTTACTCTCGCGTTCATCTACTCAACCTTCATTTGTTAATTCTTCATCGATCAACTCAACAGCCAAACAATATGCATTGGAACTTTAAAGATTTGGTTCCTCAAAGCGATTTGTTCTTTGATTTATCTCTAGATTTGTTGAATCCTATTGAATGATTTCAATCTCTCTAGCTCTCTGCCCCTCTCACTCTCTCTAGACTCCACTCAATCTAGTTCTGCATACTCTAATCGATCTCCAACTCTCCAAGGTATGTCGTATGTATTTTCATAGTTTGATGAAGTTTGTAGTTTGTTGTGATTATTTGTCTTATAATACTCAGATTAATCAAATTATATGTATCTTGTACTCTTGCAATTTGCATATTTTCTCCAATAATGATTTATCAATTTTTCAAAGTAGGATATATATATATATATATATATATGTGTGTGTGTGTGTGTGTGTGTGATCAGGAACTTTAGGATTGGGTTTCAAAATTATACAAATATGGAACATCAATTTATATTGATTTGGAACATTTTGGTTCTTTTATGGCCGATTGGCTTTTCTTTTATTTTTTGTATGATGAAGGGCACACCATTCTTATAACTCGTCTCAAGCCTTGAAATTTCAGGTCCGGCCCTGCACTCTTTACAATTAATAAGTTGATTTGTAATTGCTAGCTAAGGTTAGCATCTTTGCATACATATTGTATAGTTTCAACATAATGAATCAATGAATATAATCTTCAATAACCGAAACCGGGGACATATGTTACGAATGCATGTCTAGGAGCCTGGACAACTTTAGGATGTTTGTTTAGAGCATGTCTAATATGGAATTAGAGGCTTGACCCCCTCTAATTCCTAAGCTAGTGAGTTACAAACATAGTGATTTACACATGTGACATGATTGCGCAGGTGAATTGCTTAATAGTCTAATTTCCGATCTTATTGCCAATTAGAGTGAGTTAGTGACCATTAAACTGACCCTAACTCTCTGTAATTGAGTAAGTGTGATTTATAAAAAAAAATTTGAGTAAGTGTGTGTAACATAGCTTATTTTGTTTATTAGTATTAATTTTAGTTTTATTAAGAGTGGAAGGGGCTCTAGCCGCTTAAGCAAGTGGTCTCGGGTTCGAGCCCTTGTGGATGCAGAAAACTTTCTTGGGAGAGGTCCCCGCTTTGCACCCGACAGTACCTCGGAGGATTAGTCCTCGGCAAACGCCTGGGGATACCTCGCGAGAAGCAAAAAAAAAAAAAAAACACCTGAGCTGCGTTTCTCTTTGAAACACAACAGCTTTTCTTAGTTTTCTTTTAAACAATTGCTTGTAGTTAGGAAGCAAGCAGGAGCTGTCAAACATTTGGAGTACCTATAGAGTAGAGTTGGCTAGTCTAGGAGAGTAGGGTCTAGGCCTAGTAGATTAGGTTGAGATGGGAATGTCGGCTGAGGATCGATCACAATTGTTTGAGAGTAGAAATAGTTTCTAGACAAGAAGAGAAACCCAGAGAAGAATATGTAGAGAGAGGAACAACCTTTTCAATTTCGTTTTGTCAAAGGTAGATTCAATACTTCCTATAGCTTTATTTCAATTTGTTCTTAGGTTCTATCAATTCTATTTACTTTGATTTTGGGTTCTTAGTTTTTGATTATGATTACTTTGTTTGATTATATTTGGAAATTTGAATTCTCAGACTTGTAGAGATAGGAATCCAGTTCGAATCAGTTGTGTTAGGTTTCAATTAGAATCGTTGTGGTTGTAGCTCAAGAACTATGTTCTTGAGTTTGGGTGTCCAAAGTAGATTTTAGATCCTTTTGATTCAACTGTTTGTTGTGTTTAAAATGATTTCATGTTCTGGAAATCTGTTCATTTCCGTTCTAAAGCTTTAGAACTTGTTTTGTTACTTCAAAAGTCGAATTAAAGCTTCCAAAATCAAGTTTGTTAGTTGCTTCAAATTTCTAGAATTCTGCAGAAAATCTGATTTTCTTGCCTGCTTTGAGGTAGGATATCTTTCAGCTCAGACCTTTGTTTGAAATCCTAAACTATCTTTGTAAAGCTCATATATTCATCTTTGTGTGTGTTAAATTTCACAGGTTTTGGTTACCATTTGATTTGTCAAATTGCTTGCCAAAAACAGTAGCAGATTCAGCCAAAAGCTGAGTTTTCTGGGTTTTCAGATTTTTTTTGCTTCAACTTTGAGAGAGCACAACTTCCTATCCAGGACTTTGTTTTCAAAACTTAAACCATGTACTTAAAGCTTGTAATCCCATCTTTCAAATAGGCTTTGGTTCATAAACTTTGGTTGGATTTGAGTGAGTGGAAAGTGAAGCCAAAAATAACATCTTACACACTGTTTTGACACAAGGCTGACACATGAACCTTGTTCTAACTCAGTCTTTTCTTTAACAGCTGATTTCTATGTTTTGCAGTAGCTCTTTAAACAACTTTTGAGTATTGTGTGGTATCTTCTTTAAAGTTTGGAGTAGTAGAGTTCTTTATATGACAATTTTTACTTATAACATAGTACTAATTCTAGTTCATTGTTTGTATGTACTTTACCTCTTTGGTAAGGTTCCGGAGACGTTTTTAGAGATCCACAAGTTTAAAGAGGAAGTTTGAGCTCGAGTTTGCGCTGTGCAATTCAAGGTAGGGTTTGATGAGGTGTTTTCTTTTATTCTGTTATTGTATGAATTGTGTGGTTATTGCTTGAGTTGTTTGATATTGGATTGTTTGATATTGAATTATTTGACATTGAGTTGTGTGACATTATTCGAATTAAATGTTGGATGATATTGAGATATTGAATCAATTATGACATGTTTATATTTGAAAGCATGTGTTCTTATCTTGAATTTATATTACATGACATTGGTGGGAAACGAGTGAGGTTGGAGGTGAAATGGAGAATGAGTGTTTGAGAATTTATGAGATTTTGCTATTAGAAAACCATTTGTGTAGTTGAGTTTACTCATGGGGACTTCTAATAGCTATGATCAGCCCACATGCGCAAATGAGTGGGGAAAGTATACCCCTTCGACGTATGAGTCGATAAAACGATCGTTTGGGTTTCGGGACTGGGGACCATGAGAATAACAAGACGACTAGCAAGTGAGGAAATTATATTCGAGGGTGATGTGAGGTGTGGGATGAGAGTTGAATTCATATTGCATCCATGCATTCTCGATATGTCATGTTTGTTTGTTTGGACTCGTATATAATGTCATGCTTTATTAATTTATTAACTAGCCCTACTGAGCGTTGCTCACCCCTCATCAAACCCCTTGCAGGTGTGGTTCATGAAGCATAGAAAGTGTTATATTGTAAATTAAGGCTTCCATGTTTTGTTTTGTAAAATAAGGCTTGAATAAAGAACAGACGTTTTGAAAGCAAACGCCATTCATGTTTGTTTGTTTGTAAATGCTTTAAACATGTGTGTTTTAAGTGCCTTCTTATAAGGCTTGTAATCTAAATAAAGGTGCAAATGTTGTTGTTTCTTACGTCATGTTACGATATCTATCTCGTTTTAATTATGGATGTTAAACTGTCTGTGTGCGATTCATGCCTTAATTCGAGGTTAGACTTTTCTTCGAGTTGGGGTGTGACAGTGTGACCCTTGAACTAGTACATTGATATCAAATTGTGAATATATGGTCCTTGAGTCTTGAACTGCCTTGGTGACGACTACCGCCAAAATATGAAATTAGCATCTACATTAGATAGCTTCCGGCACATACGATTTGGGTGAAGGAGCCTCTTTAGCACCTGACATTCCCATTTTCATCTTTTTATTTTCTTTATTTTATTTGTAATTATAGTTGTCGCATTTTATTTCGGTTAATTATGTATCAAATTACAATTATCAATGATAATTTATACTCATTATAAATAGTCATCATTAAACTTTTAGTATTGATTAGGCTTTGGTACGAACTGAGATCGAGCATTGGAAAAAGGTTTGCTACAACATTTTATTTTTTCTTTTTCTTTGTGTTCATAGTGATTCTAGTTCCGACTACCTGAAGATTATTTTAACCACTAATTTTCGTGATACGATAAATCTTAAGTAAATTACTTCCCACTTCTTTGATGACCGTGTCCTTATTGCGGGAAAGTTGCAATAAAACCTCAAATCAATCGACGATATTAATCATTTTCACCGCTTCTTAAAACATACTCATTGTAAAGAAAATTAAATAACCATCTAATAAAACAATCCAATTTGAATTTAAAAAGCAAAACACTTTAGCCACTTGGGTCAACGTGCGAAATGAGATAAGACGGGAAATTAAGTTATGATGCTGGGTTAGAAATTCGATCTGTTTAATAAAAAAATAAAAAGGAAACATCTCTCCCCATAAAATTCTCGAAACTGGTACGAAATAAAAAAAATGGAAGAATGTAGCAAATGAGTATATGAGCATAACACTTTCGCCCTGGTCTGGCCGCAACAAAGCATTGCTCCCATGAAAGGAAGGTATCAATATCATCATCAACAATGCGGGATTTCCCACACTACCCTCGTCATTTCTCCAAATTTACGCCATATTCTCAAAGGTAAAAGCAAAGCATAAGGGTCATTTCATGCTGGGAATAATAATCCGGAAAGGGCAAGGCAGGCTGGGGAATTTATGATATTGGATTTGCGTTACTAATTCTTCCAGAGAGTCTTTAACTTTTTAACCATAAAATTCCACCTCTCAGGGTTTTAAAAATCAAAATCCCCCAATTCTTCATTTCAACAATCTCAATTTTCCTCCTAGGGATTCGAGCCCTGATTCCGGTAAAACCAGAACCGGAGCTTCTTTTAACGATCTGAGAATGGCGGATCAGGAGGATGACTTCCAAATGGCGCTGCGGATGAGTATGCAGAACTCGCTGCCGGAGCCCAAGCGCAGCAAGCCCAGGGACGCCGATTCTCCGGCCGAGGAGTCGTCGGAGGTCAAGACTCGCCGGCTTCAGCGAGAGCTCATGGCCAGTGCTGCCGAGAAGAGAATGCTCTACGCCAGGGCCAGCTCTCCCTCTCCGCCGTCTCCGGCTCCGCCTGTTTCTGTTTCGAGGTTGGATTTGGAGGCCAATGTGGTGATGAAAGATAGGGAATTGGGCGCGGAGTTGAGCGTGGAGGAGGCCGAGCAGTTGTTTTCGATGGTGTTTGGGGCTGAGGTGACTAAGGGCATTCTTGCGCAGTGGAGTAATCAGGGTATAAGGTGAGTGTGTCATCACTCAATTCAATTCTGTAAATTTTTTGGGGGCTCAATTCCGAAAAAGAAGTGTGTTCTTTGGTAGTGAATTCAGTGTTCATATGCTACTGCTAGTTTAACTTTTTCTTAATGTCCAATATTTCAGTTGGCCAGTGTTTGAAAGATTAATGCCACTGCGGTTTATTCATAGCTTGATAAATACGAGGCTCGATTTAGCTCCTTTATTACTGCTATATTAGTTGTTATTGAATTCAGTACTTAGCTTTTATTATTATTTTTTTAAAATTGAATCGTCATAAAAGTGGAAACATACCAAGAATCTCCCAATTCAAGTTAGCTTCTCTATTTGGTGAATCAGCCTGCTAAATCATAGAAGAGGATTTACAAGCAGACTGAAATGATTGTCATATAACTCTGTAAAATAAGTTTTACACAAGAATCCCCGTAGATTGTACTGTACAGCTCCTGTTTTTGATCTAGAAGAGAACTATGATATACTCTCCAAAGAGAGCAAAACAGTTAGCTTCCTAGTTTTAGATTCATTTCAGTTGTATCTTGATTGCTTTTGTTCAAACATTTTATTGAGGGTAGTTGTTACTTTCGTTACTTGTTCTCGTTCATTTATTTGTTCTGTTGGAGTCCATTGGATATACAGCACACAGAATTGGAAATATACAATTAGTAAGAACTGGGTCTTATCACAAGGCTTTTTACTTCCATTAGACACCCACCAAATGATCCATAGCTTGGGAAAACAATGGGAAGCTCACATGGTAGAATAAGAGCTTCATAAGATGATATATGTGACATATGGGTCATTTTTGAAGTTACAATCAAGGTTCAAAACAAGATATGCTAGCAGTTGGATCCATGTTAAAATAGAGTAAAGAAAGCTAGGCACTTCCTTCAGGGTGACTTAATGACTGCCACCAAGGGCTTCCTATGTTCAGCCATTGCATTCGTAGCGCAATGCATTATTGGACTGTACCAAAATATGTACAATTGGACTTCATAAACTATTCTATTCTTGACCTAGAAAAGACAATCAATTGTTGTAATCACCTACTAGTTCTCCTTTTCTTATTTTGTTGAAATTTCCAAATGAGGAAACTAAACATAATGAAAAACCGGATGAGATTAGGTTTACCTTTTCTGCTTTCATATGTGCTGCTACTTTGTAACATATGGTCTTCTATTGGCTTATGATATGGATTTATTGTTCTGAAAAGGATTTAATTTAAACTTATATTTAACTCACAGGTTCTGTAGCTTACTAGTAGATTTGTGTTCAGACTCAAGTATTTCTGTTTCTCAGTTTTTCATAGAAGCAGATTCCATAGAGCAATTTAAAAAGTATTTCAATATTTGCATAACTAGTCATTTACAGCAGATTCCATAAACCAATTCCATCACAGCCTTCATATCTTTTATTTTTCACTGCTCTTTTAATATTTAAAAGGAATGTCATGATTGTTTCATATAGTTCCCCTTTTGTGGCATATGTAATGAATACAACTTTTCCTATAGGTTTAGCCCTGATCCAGAAACTTCGATGGGTCTAGTGCAGCATGAAGGGGGGCCCTGTGGCGTTTTAGCAGCCATTCAAGTAATTTTCTTATTCCTCAACATGATTTGTTCTGAGTTTCTGTAACTTGGTGTTTCACCCTAAAGTTTTTTTTTTTGAATTCTATATTTGGAGTGCTAATGCTGTCAATATATGTCTTGCGTTGCATATAGCAATATCAAGCTCAAATTTAATAGGCTAATTTTCTATTAGAATTCTTATTAGGCTTTATTAATTAAGTGACATTATTAAACACAATTTGATTGGATTCGGATCCTCTACACTTCCTTGGCTTCCTTGGTTTTTAATCTCAGACGTCCATTATAGATTTTAAGGCCAGCATCAATCCACCTCAGCACATGCTCTTAATACCTACAAACATCATCCCTTTAGTCCGGACTCAAATGTTTCATTTCTATTTTTATACTTCTCTTTTCTTTATCCACATTTACATTCACAACTCTCTTTCAGTTCATTCAGTTCAATCTGGGTGCTTCTTCTTTAGCAATTTTTATGTAAATTTTTAACTGGGTCTTCCTTCCTCTGCTTCATTTATCATTTTATTTTATTTTGTTCCATCATGGGTTACCCAGAATTTCTGCCATTTCTCCTTATTTTCTTTGGGGGTTTTCTTTAGTTTAGCTTCAGCTCTTTCCTTCTCACAGCTGCTATTTGTATTATGAAATTAAACACAAAATGGAGTGCAGAAAAATTATACTTACATTTATGACATCTGTATAAGCCATGGATGCTAGGGTTGTTACTTTGACTTGTGAGATTAAAATGTCGAAACAACACAAAGTAGAATGAAATGGTTGGAAGAGATAACAATCATTTTGGAGAAAAAAAGAAGCTTTTAAATGTGCTTTAATAGAAAAGTGAGAGAATGAAATGGCATGACTATTTAAAATTGATTTTTTTGATTATTAATATCCACTTGCTGTGGTGGATTGATGTTCGCCTTAAGATTTTATATGCAATGCTGAGACTAAAAGCCAAGGAAAGGATCCAGATCCAATTTAATAATGAGGTTTGAATGATAGTAATTTGAGAATTAAATTCTGGTCACACAAATTATAGTTTGTTGATTTATAATCATCCTATGATTATTACTTGTGCATTGGTTGGCAACAATGTAGATAATGTTCTTTATTTCTTTTATATTGTTTCTTTTTTATTCCAAGGACATTTGGATGTATATTGGTTTATTGACTCTGTTCACACATATTAGTGTTAGTGTAACAAAAAATCATTTTAAATAGTTGGTAAATAAAAAGAGAGAACTTTTATTTTCTTTGACTTATAGGGTTTTTTTTTTTTTTTTTTTTTTTTTTTTTTTTTCTGTGTGATAAGAGCCTGGTAGGTACTTTCATAAGGGAAAGATAACAGAAGCATGGGATAAAGTGAGTCTGATGCAGCCCAGTGAATCTGGGTGTAGCATTAGATAAGAGAACTTATCTGTTAACAAATAGTTATATCTTAGTTCACGTCCTAGAGAAAGATGCAAGTGGCGCATTAGCATTTTTCTATTGATAGACTTCATAGCTTATATCATATTGGAAACTTTTGGATGATTATTGATGGACTTCATAGCTTATATCATATTGGAAACTTTTGGATGATTAGAATGTTTGTAAGGTCGAATGGCACGATGATGCATATAGAAGAATACTCCTTTAGGGTGCTTAAAGTGTCTCTCAACCCTGACCCCAATAAGTGTCTTTGGCATGTCAATGACCTTGAACTATAAAAGTTAATTTAATTCCTTTAGGAAAAAAGATTTAGCATTGGGGGTTTCCTTAGTTTTCAATAGGATGCTTTTCCTTTCTAGTTGTCTTTACATATCTTTTTTCTTAATATTGAAATCCGGTTATTATCAAATTATATTTTAAGCGTGACCAAAAGAATTTCAATTAAAGTGGGTTGCTGTTATGAATATCTTTCAATGTGACCACAAGAATGGGGAGATTTATGGGAGACTTCATAGGAAGGGGTCACCTGTTCTGAGAAAAGAATTTTTATTTAGAGTAGTCTCTTGCAATGTGAGTACGAGGGTAGAGAGATTGATGGGAGACTTCATGGAAAGGGATGAAGAAGGAAAGAATGATATTAATCATATGTAAGTTGTGTTACTTGTGTCTTGAGAGATAGCGATTGGATTGATCAATTTGGTGAAAGAAATGAGTCAGGATGAAAGAGATCCTTTATGGTTTGCTGGCATTTGAAGCATATACAGGCTGCAAGTGAATGGTTGGGATTCTGATATTGTGATTTGGGGCTGTTAGTACATGGAAAGACATAGCTAAACATCATTCATTTTTTTTTTCTTGCTGAAAATCATGGGGAAAGTGCGAGGTTGTGGGCAGATGGATGGGTTTGTATATCAGCTTAATTTCACGTTTATATAGTTTATCACGTTTGCATCCCTTTTCCATTGCTAGGGTGCATACTAATTCAGCTATTCTTCCATTGATTTGGGAATGTGGGTTCAGAAAGAACTTGACATATATGGATGTTGGGGAGATTAATCTATAATGTTTCGGTTAAAATGTGTTGTTTTGTTCCAAACCAGATAAGTGAAAGTGGATATTGGAGTCATCAGGTGAGGCCTTTTGTAAATCATTCTCAAAGATTTGATGGGCAACCCTTTTCCTCCCTAAGCCAATCCCTCAAAGATATGCAAAGCTAAAGTTCCTATAAGGCAAGGTGCTAGTTGGATTATTGCTTATGGAGACAAGGTTCGACTAAAAAGAAAAAGGCTTGTTTTTTGAAATGGATCTATGTGTATGAACCATTTGTCTTTACGATGTCTGGTTGCATCAGATTTGTTGAAAAGGGGTTTCCTTGAATCTGATATGGGTTGGGACAATCTAGTGCTTGTGTGTAATAGGTACATTATTTTGGAGAAAATAAAAAAGTGACTTCTGCTCAAAATATGCAATATGATGGCTCTATGGTGGGTTATTTTGATGGAGAGAACTAAAAGAAGTTGTGAGAGTATGAAGGAGGGGAGCTAGTCTGTTTTCGAGTTAAGGGTTTGATTTAGGGCATATGGGCATTGGTTGCGTCAAAATCCAGAAACATATTGTTTCTTAATAATGGAATGCTGCTTTAATATGGTGCCGTAGTCCTTCTCTCCCTCTCTCTCTCTCTCTCTCTCTGTGAACACTAGCATATAGCTCCCATATTCCGTGGGCACTTGTTATGTTTAATAAGTATATATTCGTTAACAATATCAATAGTTCAAGTATATCATTAAATCCTGCAAAAGATATGTACTGAATCAAAAGATATGTACTGAATGCTCTATCACTTTGTGTTGGTTGGTGCAGTAGTAGTCCAAACTCAAAGGACTACTTCAGCAAATTGGGCCAATGATGGTCATTAATATTTTTCCAATATCCAAAGACATCAACTTAGCAATAATAGACAATAATGATCTTTTATGTCTTATCACAAAGTTGGCAGGATCCATTGGCTTTTCAGTGTTTTAATTCTATAAGGTTTCATTCTTATTTTAGGTGTTTTTAAATTTCTCAATAAATATTTACATGATTGAAATTACAATAGACAAAAAAAAAATATTCTCCTTCTTTCTAATATATATGTGGGCATGTGGCATATGAGTGCTGAGGTTTATTTTCATCTGTAATGCATTTCATGTATTAATAGGTTCCCTTTTCATTTTATTTCTTTATTGGTGCTAATATAGAGCATGATATTGACATGTTCAAGCATATCATAATTGTACCTTTTTCATTGATCACAGTTGGTTGTGTGGTTGCGCAGGCACTTGTCCTCAAATACCTCCTTTTCTACCCAGACGGACTAGGTAAAGGTGCACCAAACATGCATCACAATTTGGGTTCAAGGACACTTTCTAGTAGTCATTGTGTTGCATCGACTAACTTTTCCTCACTTTCTGAAGATGCTAAAGCAAGGTGATTAATCTTTGCAAAATGAAACTTTATGCTCCTGTACATCAATTTGGATTTTAATAATTTTTGAAGGACATCATTTAGTTTTTCAAACCCTGTTTTGCATAAGGTAGGGAGGGATTTTTCTGTTCCAATCAATTTTAACCATTGCATCGTTCATCATCCAATTATTAAAAGCTGGTTGCCCATGAACCTGACCTTTCCATTGTTAATGATACTTTAGTCCTTGCATGTGGTTTCCAACAATCAGATTGAATGTTGATTGCCACACAGTTACTGATCTTTTGCAAAATGTCGTTTGACAGTGACCAAAGGGTGTCTTGGAGTAGTTATAGAACTTACCATGATATATAGTAAACTCTTTTTGTCCTAAACCAGAGTAGCATGGTGATGAAATCTGCTAGGGACTTGTAAGAAGAAAGAATTCAGCTATGTCATTTTTAAATATCCGATGATACTCTGGTAACATGGTAGTCTGTAACCTATATTGATTCATGTTGGTAATTTGATAATTGTTTTTCAAGATTGATGAAGGCCTTCTAACTCAATACCAAACTTTCTGACAGAGCTTTGCTTAGAAGTATGGGTGAGATATTGTTCTCATGTGGAAGTAATAAAAGGGCTGTGGTTGCAACTTTGAGTGTTATTGGAGATGACGTTGCGAGGTTTGGAGGCAGCAAGGATGAAGTAAGTGGCGGGTCAATGACAAGACATGTCTCTATATATAGCTTTTTTAAAGGATGTGTTTATATAATGTACTTGTAAAGCTTCCATTTGAATATCTGTTATATATATAATATTAAATTGTAAAGTATGTGTTTCTGAATAGTTGTTTGTGAATATTACCGACGAATATAAATTTCATTCCGCAGGTAATAGCAAAATCACTTGAGGGCCTTTCTATTGAATCAGCTGCTGACTTGCATAAAGTGCTAAGAGTTAAGACATACACGACTGAAGAAAGTGTACTTCAGGGGCTAGAATCAGTGATTCATGTTTTCCGAAGTCGTATGGGGGCATTGCTGTTCCTTATTTCTGCTTTGCTTTCGCGTGGCCTGGTAGGCATGCTAAGCTTGAAAGCTCTATTGTAGTTGTATTAGTATTTTTGCATACCTTCTTCACTATACCACTGTCGTGTCTTATATTTTTGATTTTAAATTTCTAGTTCACAGCTATTTAGTTTTTCTAACTTATGGATTTGTTTACTGGAATATTAGCCATAATTTTGTTTTCTCATTACCGTAGCTTTGGGGTCAAACATAGCCTTTTTAAAGGAAAGATGAGAGTAGACTGCGAAATTTACAGTGCAGTCAAACTACTACCTGGACCATTGGGTTCCATATTTCTATATTTGAGTAAATAGTTGGTGCATATCTTAGAGAAAAATCAGTCTCAGAATATACGACTGCTGCTCGGTGATAGAAGTCATAGAATCATATTGACATGTCTTTGGGCCCTTGGTTACTTGTATCTTTGAAGGTTGAATTTTTCCTAAAGATTATCACACAGATGGATGTTTCATATGCAGCGCCTCTCAGGACATAGTTCTCAATCTCTAATTAGTTTATGTTATACATAAAAAGTTCTATAGGGCAAGTAGTAAATTGCGATCGATCCCTCTGAGGTCCATTAGTGTCCTGACTGTTTTGAATGAAGATTTTCTATTTCATGCAATAGTAAGGTTTGAGGCAGGTGAAATTATATTGACATGCTTCTGAAAGCCTTCTTAATTTTTTCCAATTTTTTCCTTTCAGTAGTTGTTACATGAGAATGATAGGCTGTTTTGCTTAATTTGTACATCCGGGTTCGATTGTTTGTGTTTTTCCAACTTGTATAAGTCCATAAATCTATTGACATCAGGTTGTTTCATTCTCCCTGCTCCAAATGCATTTTTACTTTCTTAAATTTCTCCTCCTTAGATGCTCCTATTATTAAAATGTTTAAGTTTTTCTTTATAGGACTTAATCCAGGCTGACAGGGATGATCCTAGCCTACCTCTTGTCACTGCTCCATTTGGGCATGCGTCACAGGTATAAACTACATATGCATGAATTTCCACTTTTGACCCAGTTGCTGGATACTTGATCCATTTGCATCTCATTCTAATGAATTTTGCAATTTGATTTATTGTGTATCTTGTATGCAGGAAATTGTCAATTTACTGCTCTCCGGGCAGGCTGTTCCAAATGTCTTTGATGGAAATATGGATCTGGGGGGTGGTATGTCCTTAAAGGGCATATCAAGAACTGTAGAAGTTGGATTCTTAACACTGTTGGAGTCCTTAAATTTCTGCAAGGTTGGCCATCATTTGAAATGCCCTAGATGGCCAATCTGGGTAGTGGGAAGTGAGTCTCATTATACAGTTCTCTTTGCTCCTGATACCAATGTCCAGGATGAGAATGAACTGGAAGGAAGGGAATCACAGATTCGGAAAGCTTTTGATGCCCAAGATCAGAGTGGGGGTGGTGGTTTCGTTAGTGTTGAAGGTTTTCACCAAGTCCTCAGGGAAACTGATGTAAAAGTTCCAAGTGAGAAGGTTGATCTTCTTTGCAGCACAGGATTCATTGTATGGAGCGAGTTCTGGCAGGTTATTTTGGATCTGGACAAGACCATGGGAGGCCTCAAGGATTCAACTGGATTGATGGGTAAGAAGGTCTTTGATCTTTACCATTTTAATGGAATTGCAAAATCAGATCTGAATGGAAGCCAAGTAAACTCTGGAGGTGAGACTCCAGTGCAAAGACCTAGGCTCACAAAATTGAGAGTTTCGGTTCCTCCAAGGTGGACTCCTGAAGAATATATGACAGATGTATCAGTGTCCTCTAGTGCTAATGAATCCAAAGAAATATCTAAGCCAGAGCCTCCTCAGCATGCACCTTTGGTGGACTGCATACGGACACGCTGGCCCCGTGCTGTTTGCAACTGGGTAGGGGATGCACCTAGTATTGTCTGAATTCTTTGTTATTTACAGACCTTTTGTTGTACTTTTATTGTTGGAAGCACAGAGAGAAGCACAAACTGAAGTGCTAAAAGGATGAGTTGTTTGGGTTCAAGTGCTGCTGTTAAGCAGTAGAGAGATTCAGCTCTCAAGTACATGAACAGTGCCAAAGGTGCAGCTGCAGCTTCAACAACCAATTCGATCTTGGAGTTGTCAACATATTGAAGAGGGGAATATATTCTTGTGAAATTGTAAAATGGATTTCATCTTTGTTGTCCCAGCAGAGGGGTTTTCAGTTCTTGGGATGAATCTTGAGAAAACAAACATCAAGCTGTCTCATGGTCGGAATGGGAATTGTTGTAATGATTTTATAGTAAAACTTTTTTAAATGAATATTGGTTTCAGACTTTTTTTGGCAAATAGTATTGGTTTCGGACTTGTTTTTATTTTTTTTATTTTTGTGTCAAGACTTTTTCTTTTTTTTTTCTCAATTACTTATTATCTTATTGATAAATGATTGCTTTGCTTGGGACATCAAAATTATTTGCCATGAGTAGAACTACTATTCCAAGCACGTTAATATACCAACTTCTTCCATATCTTTTCTCTTTTCACCCTTTCATCATGTCATGGCTTGTTTGTCAGCCATCAGCAACTCAGAAACAATGTTCTCATCAAATATTACCACAACACCAGATTTGAAATTGATTATCCAAACAGGCAAATAATGAAGTGATTTTATTAAATAGAGGTTAAAACCAAGTACAAAAAGAATAGTTTCGCCAGATGAATTGGCGAGTGGCGACATCAGAAGCTGAAACCGGCAGCAACCCAAGCCTAAAACTCAGGGTTCATCTCTCTCTTTTCTCCTTCCTCTGTTCGCTTCTTTTTGTTGCATAGATTAGTCTCCTAGTCACTGTAACTGTTTAGTTTCTGACAAGAAATGAGCAAAGGTTTAGATAGAGTTCATACTCAGTTGTAGAATGCCTCCAATTGTTTGATCGAATTGATTGCTTGTTTCCAGCGGCATATTCCAATTTCTTTGTTGAGGGTTTTTCGTGTTTTACATATATGCGCAAGAATCAACAAATGGCATTTTCATTGCATTCTAGAAACCCAAGAATTGTCCAAAGCTTTGCCCGGAACTTTTCACTGTGGTCAATGAAGAAGGACCCTTCCCTTGAATCGGCATTGTCTAGGAATCGCCGGTGGGTGGTGAATAATCAACTCAAGAACATCATCCTTAGGTGCCCTGGTCAGGTGGCAAAAGTGAGGTTCATTCAGAACAAGTTCAAGACTCTTGATCTCCAAGGGAAGGCTCTCAATTGGCTCAAGAAGTACCCCTGCTGCTTTCAAGTCTATCTGCAGGGCGACGAGTACTACTGCCACCTCACGAAACGGATGATGGCTTTGGTGGAAGAGGAGGAGTCTGTCAAAGATATGCAGGAGCCTGTGTTTGTGGAGAGATTAGCAAAGTTACTGATGATGAGCCGCAATCAGAGACTAAATGTTGTCAAGCTTAATGAACTGAAGCGGAATTTTGGTTTTCCGAATGACTATTTGCTTAGACTTGTGCCAAAGTATCCTGACATGTTTCGGGTTGTTAATTATAGCGGCCGAAGGAGTTCCATGGAGATTGAGCTGGTGGATTGGAATCCGGATTTAGTGGTTTCTGCCATTGAAGCTTCAGCTCAGAAGCAGGGAAGTGAGCCATGCTTCACTTGCTCATTGCCTTCAACTTGGGCCAAGTCATGGGAAAGATTTCATGAGTTTAATGCAACTCCTTATATTTCTCCGTACTTGGACACCAAAGGTTTAGTGGATGGATCAAAGGAGATGGAGAAGAGGACTGTCGGCTTGGTGCATGAGTTGTTGTCATTGACTCTATGGAAGAAAGCATCAATTATAAAGCTTGGACATTTTCGGAGGGAGTTTGTTTTGCCAGAGAGATTGAATGCTTTGCTGCTGAAGCACCCTGGCATATTTTATGTATCAAATAAGTATCAGATATATACTGTCCTTCTTAGAGAAGGCTATAATGGGCAAGAACTGGTTCATAAGGATCCGCTTGTTGTCATAAAAGAGAAGTTTGGGGAACTTATGCAAGATGGGCTTCATGAATATAACCGCAGGCGCCATTTAGTAAATCTAGAAAAGAAGAGAAACAAAGGAATGGTTTTGGGTAGATCAGATAAAGGTAAGGATTTGCCTGACCTTGATGAGCAGGGAGACAGAGGAAGTTTGTTTGATCCAGAAGAAAGAAAAAGGTTTTATAAAGTTCTGTTTGACGATGGTGCCCCATGAGATTTGATATTTATTTTCTCCAAGGTTTGTTCTCTCAGTTTTCACGGTTTACACGGTTTCCAAGTTCAATGTTTTTGCATGATATGCTGAAGTGATTGTTGAGAATGATTTTATAAAATTGGAACCATTTATCTTGCCTGACATTGATTGTTTTCATTCAGGATGTGCAAGTCTGTGCCTTTGAGAATCATAAACACTTCCTTAGTATTTGATTCATTGTTCTACATGATATATATGTATAAGATTTCAATTGTTCTTTTCAATGCTAAAGTAGTGTATTTGTCCTAATGAGTTACAATCTAGTCTAACTTTATCAACTAGCTCGTGTCCTCGTGGGGCTACTATTTTGGTTTGTAATAGCTCCTGATCTTGTTTCCCTCATTTCCCTTGATCAAGAAAAAAAGAAGTTATAAGAATAAATCTGTGTCAATATCTCATATGTGGAGAATCTTTTTTGTAAACTATAAAATGGAGGAACCAACAAATACTTGAATTTAAAAACTAGAAATTCGAAGTTTTATTTTTATCTCCCAGTTGTATGATGTTGGTTCATAAAAGGAAACGATCTACTAACTACATTGCTTTCTGGCCTAAGAATAGAGGGGAATTAAAAACCTACTTTACAATGCCTATCTAATCTCTCCTCTATGGTATAGATCTTTCAGATATAAAAAGAATGGGTTGGTCCTTGGAAGATGTGCTATAGTATATTGGGTTCTGGACGGAGAGAAACAGAAGAGATTATGAAAATGTGAACCTGGATGAGTCTTACAGCTTTGGGATGTAGTACGCTTGGCATCTTTATGGACTTCTATGTTAAAAAGTGATCCTATTTCTATTCAGTCAAAGAGTAATTCTGCAGTTCCGTAGTTTTGTAGTTATTGTGCTTGGGAGTGCTTGGTAAATCTTTCTTCTCTGTTTGGTGTTTTGGAGATGTTTTGGAAATGTTTTAGGAGTTGGCGTTGATGTCTTGTCCAGTTGTCCACTTCATTGTAGGTTTTCTGTTTAATAGATTAAATTCCATTTCTGTTAAATAAACTAACATCAGATCACTATGCAGAATTTTCCTACGTAACTCAAGCATAGCAAGGCCAGTGACTATTGTCAGATCTCAGACCAGGTTGCTGGATGAGAAGTGGGAGTGCAAGACCCAGAACTTCAGTTAGACCTCATGGCTACTGAAGAAAATTCTAGAACCCACAAAGTGAATTCCCCTGACTCGGTCTTGGGGGAGCAGCACCATGTTCAAGTTTAACACCAAAGAAAGATAAGGAATTGAGCACAGATGAAGTGAAGTTGAGTTGTATGGCATGGTTCAGTCTTCATTACTTAAAGGGTAGAATAGCATACAAGCAGCAATCGGACATTGACAAAAGATGTGAGTACTGTCTTTATAACGGTTGGGGCAGACTGGCAGAGAACGCAACTTGTATCACCTTAAAAACCTTTGGTAAGCAGCTTCGCTTTAGTTGGCAGGAGGTTGTTGCAAGCTCTCCAGAGGCAAATTTGCAATTTGCCAGGTACTTTTGCTTCCCACAAATTCTTCCACAACATTTTGTATGAATTACCATTAGACGTAGATCCTAAAGCATTATTTTCCTAGATCCGCCACTGCTAGCACCCCTTCTCTAGCAATTCAATATGCCAATTTCATAGAATAGAAGCCTCTTTTCTCTAAGCTCCAGAAGAGCGTGTCCTCCATCTGTCTCCTGCTAAGAGGAATCACATAGAATTTTATTTGCTCATGCGGTGTAAAGATATTGCGAATCATAGCTTCTTTCCAACTTCTGCTACTTACATCAACAAGTTCAACAAATTCTAACGCACAGTTTGGAAGCTTTTGCTCCAAGTATTGCTGACATTCTATAATCCAGTTATCTCAGTCAAATATTTACTTGTTGGGTCCATTACCAACACGCCATTTCACCCCTGCTCTAACAGTTGGTCTGCCTTGGAGTATACTTCTCCATGACTCCATGAGAAAGATGGCGAGTCTCCAAGCTCTGCTTCCCAGAAGGAGCAATGGGGTGATACCGAGTTTTATAGATTTGAGCAATTAGGGAGTTGGGTTTCTTGTTTAGCAAGCATTTCTAAATTAAAGGCATAGATTTTTTTTGAAACCCATACCACACCCACCCACCTACCTGGTAGCAATTCAGACTATGCCGTCGATTTTTGACAGATTTGAAGTGAATTGATTTCATATACTAGTAGTAGTAAGATTTAGGAGGTTTAGGAGGGTGTTGTGTGAAAAGTCAGAACCACCGTCAGTTGGAGGAGGGGTAATTTGCACCATGGCATCTCCCCATGCTTCAACTAATTCCCGTGATTCTGCCATAAATTGATGGTGTGTTTGGATGTGGGTGAATTCCCGGGAATTTAATCAAAAATAAGAAATTCCTAATTTTTTATGATTGTTTCTCCCGTTTGGATTTTTAATACCCGTTTGGATTCTTAATAATCGTGGAATTTGGAAGCTTAAATTCCCGACTTGAATTTCTTACAAAATAGGTGTCATTGGTCAATTCCCTTGACAGAGGTTAATCTAAATACAAATTTTTGTCATTTTAAAACTCTATATCATGAAATCCAAACAACGAAATTCTCAATTAATGAAATTTAAATTCATGAAATTGTAATTCCTATGATTTTAAAATTTTTATAAAAATTGAAATTATTTTATCCAAACACAACATGAGAGTATAATTAGTGGTGCTTTTACTATAGTGGCATCACCAACCCTTTCTTTCACCAATCAACTTCATAGCAGCAGGAATTTTCAGCTTTATTTGTTTTGTTTCGGTGAAGTTGCACGCATGGTGACCCTAATGCGCTAGCAAGTTGTGCTTCCTAGGAAGAAGATATGAATTATGATTAATTACAAAACATAACTCGAACTATGATGTTATTTTCATTTTCATACCTAACTATCAAAAACTTACATTTTCATACCCGAAGTTTCATTCCGTTAGCATTTTGATACCCTGACCACTAACACCGTTAAATTTTGAGGGCATTTTTGTCATTTCAATAAATATATCATTTTTTACATTTACTTTAACAAAATAATTTATTTTTTCAGGTAATCAAATACAAATAAAACAATTTATTTTAGTAAAAATATTCAAAAAAAACTCCAAAATTAAATATATATTTTTGCAATAATAGTGATAAAAGTTAGTAGAACTCTTGTATGTATATTAATTTTTGGAGTTACATGTTAAGCAAAGCAAAACAAAACAAAGTAAACTATATAATTAAAATAAATTATATCGAGAAAATATCGAATATCGATGAAAATTTTATCAAATTTTATATAAACATGTTTAATCTATTGTTGGTTAAATATATACCATTGTTGCAAAAATAAATATTTAATTTTGGAGTTTTTTTTATATAATATTTGTGCTAAAGTAAATTTTTTTTATTTGTATTTGATAACCTCAAAAAATAAATTATTTTGTTAAAATAAATATAAAAAATGATATATTAATTGAAATGACGAAAATGCCCTTAAAATTTAACGGTGTTGGTGGTCAAGGTATCAAAATGCTAACGGAATGAAACTTCGGGTATGAAAATGTAAGATTTTGATAGTTAGGTATGAAAATGAAAATAACATCATAGTTCGGGTGGTGTTTTGTAATTAATCCTATGAATTATGATGATACTCGATCAAATTCTCTCTTTTGCTATTTGCAGCAAGTTGTTCAATGCAAAGGTTGATGACGCCAGAGATGGAACTGTTGCTTTGGTTGCACAAAAGCAAATACGCCAGAGAGTATTTCTTCTAGGAGTTCAAGACTTTCCCTTGAAGATAGAGATAGCATTTCAAACCCTTTACCCTAATCTCACCTAGTTATATTTTTGAAAAGCAAGCAACGATCTCCTCAGTCTTGATAGAAATATCGTATCCGTTGTTACGATCTTTGTTCTGTCATTCAGTTTCTAATTCTACTACAATACTGATTTACATTACGTCTCGGAGTTAATTCACCAACAGACCAGGACATAAAATAGGAAGGTCGTTCAAGCAATTCTTAACCACATGCTGCTAATTGCATATCGTGTATTCCTTGGGCAGTCTTCTTCTCCTAAATCCTAATAGGTTGAGTAGCAAGCCAGTCTTCTTCTCCTAAATCCTAATAGATTGAGTAGCAAGCTGGAAAAACGTGGGACATTCACGGTAAAATCTGCTTATCGGATTGCACAGCAACAAGTGCTTGGTCAAGTTCTTACCTCTACCTTAAATGGAGATTCCTACTTGGAACTATGGAAGCATTTGTGGAGAGCTAGAGTACCTGGTAAGGGTTCATATGTATCCCATAAAGATAGAGGTACCTGGTAAGGTTCATGTTAATACATCATGTGTGAGAGATATAATATTGGTCCTATTCGGTTAAAAAGACACATTGTAATATATTGTTCAATAAGGGTAAAATAGTAATACACTCTTCAATAATGGCATAATAGTAATACACTCTTCAATAAATGCAAAATGTTACTTTTAAGGGCATAATAGTAATATACTCTTCAATAAGGGAAAAATGTTACTTTTAAGGTGCATCTACCATATCTCTATAAATATATGTTTTCACTCCTTATTTGGGTAAGTCTTCATCTCCACCATATCTATACCTTATCTCTATTCCCATGTAGCTGACTTAGGCATCGGAGGGTCGAAGACCGGCAAACCCGGTTTTCCCTCTGACGCCGTTTGCTCATGATTGACAGGTTATGGGTCTTGAAGATGGTGTCTTCCTGCATTCTGCGTGATTCCATTCTCTCAGAAATCACAATGAAACAATTGGCGCTAGAAGGAGGAAACCTCAAGTGGAAACCCTCACATAGCTCACCATGAGCATATCCATCATCTTCCTAGAATTCCTTTTTCTGGAATTTTTCATTTTCTTTTTCCGGCTGTCGCTTTTCTCTCTGCTTGCGCAACTCTCTTTGCTCACACTCAAGCACTCCAAGAGCTCACCTTTCACTTATCCATCTTGGTTCTAAGTGGCCGGCGTGAGATTCAAACCCACTAAGGTTCCGGTTTCAAGTTACAGTGAAATATGAGGAGAGAGAAAATAGATCTGGGTTTTCTCTCTCCTCCTCCACCAGTGTTTACAGGCGCCACCGCCCCTCACCTCTGCGGAGTCACCGACCTCAGACGAGTCTCCCCTAATCTCCGTGTTCGCTGGCGACACTGGAGAGGAACTCACGCTCCGTTGCAACGCGTACCCAGATTTACTCTAGGCACCCATGGCGCGGCACCTCTCTCCCGGGACGGAGCAAACTCTCAACCTAGCAACCCACTTCCCCACAACACCTCCCCCGGCTCCCGGTAGCCCTTCCCTGGTCTCCCGGGCTCACGGTGCCCCTCTACTCACGGTGTCTCTGTCCCGAGACTAGCCCTTAGCCTTTCGGGCTCCCGGCACAGATCCTTTCTTAGTGTCGGGACTCATCATCTCGGCACCTCCCTTTCCTAGTTCCAGGTATGACAACTCACACTAAAAAATGGGAGGGGATAGTCACGACGCCTGGAACTTGGAACCTTTCCGGGACAACCAAACTCCGGCTCCCAACACCTCTCCCAAGACCTAGTGACCCCAATGCCGTGAAGTACCAGCATCATTAGCGAGTCTCGCGAGAGCTCTACCGTCTCTCGGTATCGGGACCCATCACCCCGCCACTCCTCCCGGGTTCACAGCACAACGATGCGCTGACATGAAGTTCAGTCCTCAACCCCTTGATACTCCAGTTTACACGCCTCACACATGAAGTTTGTCAAGTTCGTCATATATGTATTGCACATAATCATGTTCTTGATAATTGATATATATACATATATATATATATATATATATATATATATATACAGGGCCCTTCCAATGAGGGATCCCTTTTTTTGTTTATTTCTAGGGATAGGTCCACACCATTAGATCTGTTTTTTAATGGGCTTGAATGGTTGAGATTAAAACAAAAAACTTAACACTTATGTCAAACCTACACCGTTCAATATTATTAAAAATAAATCCCTCATTTGGATGACTTAACGATCACCAAATTTTCTGAAAATTTGTAGAAATGATATACTCATATAGCCCAACAAACTGAACGGTGAAGATTTGATTTTGTAATCGAAAAGTTCGTCAAATGATCTATCCCTAAAAATGAACAAAAAAAGGGATCCCTCATTGGAAGGGCCCTGTATATATATATATATATATATATATATATATATATATATATATATATATATATATATATATATATGCCTTGAAAAGTGAAATATATGCTTTGTCCATGCTGAGCTATACGTGCTCACTAGTTAACTGAGTGTTGCATGCATAGCTCTCCTCTCTTGTGGACATAACTGTATTTGACTATTTGGTTAATTGATCAACCACATATATCTGATGCTACGTGCTATTAATCTCATACATCTCCCTATCCATGCCTCTATGATTGAATGCATCTCTAGAGGACAACATGCCTATGGTTAATTATCTCTTCGAGACCGCATAACTATATGACTCCCATACCTGCCCATGTCACATTGCCACCACTCTATGTGCCACCACGCCACTGCATCTATTATTTGGTTACTAACTATCACCACCGACTTGATCCTATAACACATGGCATGGGTTGTTACTTCTTAGACACATGGCATGGGTTGTTACTTCTTAGACACATGTTCACACAAGCTTGACCAATTGCTATGCCTAGCTCGTTACCTAGTTCAACTCTCAAAGCTTCAATTGTCATGCCCTCGCGACACTATATAATTGTATCGGGTTAAGCCCAACAGCGAGTTGTCGACATGTCAACGCTGGACAACTCGTGCACTTACAGTTCTACAGTTGTACGCTCATCTACTTGCTCTTTTGCCGACATGGAGTCTTATATGAACAACTCCAATTTCTCTACAATATTTATGGCGGCTCATGTTATACACACAGCACGAGTGTACACATCCAGCACCCTAGCGTGCAATCTCATGTTATACACACAGCAGGTGTAAACAACCAGCACTCCAACGTGCAATCTCAGGCTACACACACCACGAGTGTACACAGCCAGCACACAAACATACAATCTTAGGCTACACACACCACGAGTGTACACAGCCAGCACACAAACATACAATCTTAGGCTACACACACCACGAGCGTATACAACAACCTCACCTAGAGGAAAAGTACCTCATCATGATCTTTCATGGCACCACTCCTGCCACGAACACTTCTCATGGCACCACGCCATCAGATCTATTTACTACCACCATGATCTTTCACCAACATCCTCTAGTAAAGTTACACTTGTCAATTACTCCTTGTAGCCACTCTCTGAGATCGCTCTTCATAATAGACGACTTTACTCTCCATGGTCTTTCCACTGTCTCCTTATGGTTTCTCTTTGGTTCATTTTTGTTTTCTTTTCTTTTCTTTTTTCTCTATATAGCATGAACTCTCTGATCTCTCCACCACTACTCCCTACGGTTACACGTCGGTTGCCACATATGGATAGTCTCTATGGCTGCTTCCCATGGTTCTTTTATCCCTATGACTCTGTGCTCTCATGGTTACACTAAGGTCTTTGATTACTCCACCATCATTCTCCACGGTGACAGTTTACGGTTACGCCACACTATCGCGGCTCGTAGCTACACCTACTGGCTAAACCTCATAGCCACACATCTCGCTACACCATTTATGATCAGCCCATTTATGATTGCTCTCCAGAGTATCTTTCCACAATCGCTTCTCCAAGTGTGAGGTTCCGACACCTCGTTACTCCAAATACACAAGGTTGTAACACCTATCAACATAATATCACCATAAATAAGCCAACCGTGGTGAGTACACTCCCCGGCGCATAGCTTTTATCAGTTAACCGTGACGAGCAAAACTCTCGGCACACAACATCTACCATCTATCACCCAACCGGGGTGAGTTCATGAGCACTCCCCGACGCTTGACACCTATAAGTCACAGTGTTTAAGGCATTTCCCGACACATGACATTATCCTCACCTCTTGAACACGCCATATGAAATCCTCCATGCCAAATCAGTCGTCGTTCCGGTGACCGGCCACCTTAATCACTCTCGGCACCAGGGGACTTACGCATCCTACCCGACACTATAATAGCTCCCGATACTAGGAGGACATGTTGAATCTCCCATGTTCCAACATCTATCCAAGATTTCAGCAACGACTCTCCTAGGTCTCGGCAACAACCTTATATATTGACATTTACTACGTCTGTGTGACACTCGCCTTGCCCCAGCGTCGTCTTTTCTGCGCTTCCTAGTGTGCTCTCGTTATGCCTTAGCAACATTCTCCTTGCCTCATCAGGCACCCTTGCCATGCCTCCTGGCATATTCTCGCTATACTTTGGCGACATTCGCCTTGCCCCAGCGGTGTCTTTTCCACGCTTCCTAGCGTGCTCTCGTTATGCCTTAGCGACATTCTCCTTGCCTCATCAGGCACCCTTGTCACGCCTCTTGACGTGTTCTCGCTATACTTTGGCGACACTCGCCTTGCCCCAGCGGCGTCTTTGCCACGCTTCCTAGCGTGCTCTCGTTATGCCTTAGCGACATTCTCCTTGCCTCATCAGGTACCCTTGCCATGCCTCTTAGCGTGCTCTCGGTACACTTTGGCAACGCCCGCCTTACCCCATCGACATCTTGGCTACGCTACCTGGTGTGCTCTCGGCATCTTTACCACGCTTCCTAGCGTGTTCTCACTATGCCATGGCGACAGACCACTTCCTCGACAGCTCTTTACATGTCCTATCGACACCATTGCAATGTCCCAACGGCACTCCTCGCCACGCCTCGATGGCACACTTGTCTCGATGGCGAAAAGGTGAACTATGTTTGGTTTGATCTCATAAATTGGTACGTAGGCACTCTAGCACTCACCTAGAAGCAACCACAAAATATGTCACCACAAGTTCCCCTTGGAACACATACATGATGGAATAGCACAGTTGGCTAGAGCATATAGCTGACACAAATCAAAGGGTATTAAACGCCTAAGGCATACAAACATGCAAGTACCCGCTACCCACGCGAGATGCTCACTAGAGTTCCCACACCTGGCACCGAGCGGTACCTAAACTTCGACCCTCGATCGCCCTTCAATCTCCAGACACTACACGGGAGCAACGATCCCGGTGTCTCACATTCATGTGTATCTCCGAGCAAGATATCATGACATCACGATTTCTCATAACGTGACAGAGCTATAGCAGCACACGACACCTCACTTAGAGGGAGCCGGTCCATTCCCTCACTTGCATGGGGACTTAGGGGACTGGTTACGTCGCCACTAGTAAGGCTCGTACTCACGATACTCTATCAGATAAAATCCCCACCTAAGAGAGTCTCTTAACCGCAGACTTGGGGACTTGTTAATACATCATATGTGAGAGATAGAACATCGGTCCTACTCGCCTAAGAAAACGCATATTGCCATATAAAATGGGCTTCGGCCTTAACTAAGCTCAAGAAACCTACACTCTTTCTTGAGGGCATAATAGTAATACACTCTTCCGTAAGAGCAAAATGGTACTTTTAAGGTGCATCCACCATGTCTCTATAAATACATGTTTTCACCCATCATTTAGATAAGTCTCCATCTTCATCTCCACCTTATTCATACCTTATGTCTATTCTCATGTAGCTGACTTAGGCATCAGAGGGTCGAAGGCCGGCAAACTCAGTCTTCCCTCTGACGCCGTTTGCTCATAATTGACAGGTTATAGGTCTTAAAGATGGTGTCTTCCTGCATTCTGCGTGATTCCATCCTCTCAAAAATCACGCCAAAAGAGTTCATATTCGTGATTCAAAGCTGGCCATAATATTCTCCCAGTTGATCACCAAAGGGTTTGAAGGACTGGATGGGTGTATGTTATGTCATGCTCTACTGGAAAACAGGGAACATGTCTTCTGTAAATGTCCTAGTGCTCATGCTATAATGACATGGATCATTCTTGTTAAAACAGGGTATATCTATTGCCAATTCGAGCCGAGCAATTTTATTCTGGATATCAAGACCAACCTAACTTCGGTACCTGAAATTAAGCTGGTATCTGGACCCAGGGCATGCAGTGATATTGCACACAGTCCAGCAACCATTTGCTTATGAGTCTTCTTCAGATGTAATATGGGAGCCTTCCTCTCCACATTTCCTTCATGACCTCATGAAGATTGTAATCCCACCATATATTTAAAAATATCCTAGTACTTCCACCCTCTCAAAAACAAAAACAAAAACACCTAACGACATTCAATCCAATCCTAATACAGTCTAATCTAGTTCCTTTAGCTCCCAACCAAATTACACAAATACCTAACAAGATTAAATCCACTTCTGATGCAATCTAATCTAACGTGCCATGGTGTACAAAGCTCTGATACTTCACCGAATGCGTTCACAATCATGTGATAATGAATTGCACTGTACTATTAATTTGAAAAATATGACAACAAAGAGCATGAATTTTTTTCAGGACAATTGCTAAAAATCTTTTTATTCAGTATTCTGTTTCCAGCACACCATCAATTAGTCCAAACTCCATAGCCTGCAATAGAAAGCAGCATTGTTAGTGTAGAATGCACTCAAAGTAATATGGTCAGAAGCACTTCTATGACCATTTGGATACTACAGATGCTACTTGGCTTATTCCCCTTCTGTGCTATTTTTATCTACCCACTTTTATTCCCTCCCAAATCAATGGATTTTACATTATCTCAATTTGTAACGCTGCGTATCATTACCAATCAACAAGAAAAAACTAACAAGATGAGTTCAGCATCATTACCTCGGAAACAGATAAAAAACGATCCCTCTCAGTGTATTGCTGCACAGTCTCTAGAGATTGGCCGGTAAAAGCAACGTACATTTTGTCGACTTTCTGCATAGAAAAGCACAGAAAAGGTTGATATGGGGCAGCAAATAAGCTGCTAAACTTGAAATACATGTGGAGTGGGGAATACATAGGAACTTGAACAGCAAGAACAATCTGATCCATAGAGCGAATAATCAGGTAAAGGACATCATAATTCAGAGTCGAGAAAGCCGTATTGTTCCAAAACTTATAGAGAATAATCATCAGCTTTCAAGCCTATTCTTTGACCCAAAATTATTAAGAACACCAACTCAAAATAAGAGAATAGTCACCCATCTATGACAGGTGGACAAAAATTAGTGGTTTTTTCTATGGGTGTTGTTGGGGGACCTGCGCAATAAGACTAAACTACTTTAAAATAGTGATCATGGCATCATCATGTACCACTCAAATCTGACACAAACAGAGATGCCCAGGCCCCTGGATAACATATATCGGTCCAACATTTTTTTTATATAACATCAAGAAAAAAAAACATGGAGACTAATCGAGACAAAACCTAGTTATGTATGTCGCCAAATAAGCCATAACCCACAGCACAAGAGAGAATTTTCCCAACACCCAGTCGCAGAAAAACTTGAAGCTAAATTTCAGTTTTCGGGATAGGTACAGGATAATCCATCATATGCAAAACTTATAAAACATTTCACTTTCTACTCAATAAACATAAGTATAGATAGAATTGATTTATCCTGCTTCAATTTAATTCAATTCAATTAGTGATGCAGAACAGCCGGAACAATGTGTATATTTAGGCTGCAATGTGTAAAAGTAATTCCGAAATTGCATTAGACAACCAGAACAGCGCTAAGAAAGCATGACTGGATGACCCAATGAGAGTTATTATTAACATACCCACATGTCAATCTAAAATCCTGTAATTGTCTTTATTATCATGAATTGTTCTAACATTCTTTTTTTTTTTTTTTTTTGAAGAATACATTGAATTGATGATATTATGGAGACCAACTGTGGGGGACAATTCAAATTTGGAGTGCTAATAACAACAACCAAAATAAATGATATATAAATATTTACAAAGTAGTTATGTATGTATGTATTGTATGCATTGTATCTATGTGGCATGTACAAAAGTTGTCTTATAAGTATGGAGAAGAGACTAACATGGCGAGTTTGAACTGCTTCATTAACTTGGCGCCTCACATCTTCTACGTGACCCTACATTCAGACAATGCAAAAATCAGATATTATGCGAAAAGATTATAACTATGTTAGCAGGTATTATAAAATTTACAGCAACTAATGCACAAAACATCTATGAATTTTAAGAGAAGACTTTATATCTATGAATTGAAATTAGCAAGAAAATAGATATGGAACTAAACACATAGGAAAAATCTATGAATTTTAAGATTGTATAAGCCAACACTTTGTACTAGACATGCCACTGTGAAGTCCAAAGATTCAAAATTAATAATATACTATAAGTTACAGGAGAAAGAAGCGTGCCGCGGGGCAACAGGGGACAAAATACTAAAAAAAATTAAAAAATTATCGAAAAGGCACTTCTTCAAGGAAGCACATCCCAGTTTAATCAGAAACCACCAAAAGGTGCTTCTATAATGTGGAAAGCACTTTTAACTCTTTTTATCGAATATGCTGCTAAACGCACTTTGATAATCTGAAAGAGCTTTTGCCAATTCTAGAAGAAACCTCAAATGAGTCCGTTGTTGACTAATGAATAATCAGTATGTTGGTTCAACTTCGGAAGAATGCAGATGAGAAAGACATTGTGCAGTAACAGGTTAGCGTTTATAAAATAAATTTTAAAAAGAACAGCCCAATTTTGACTAATGAATAATCAGTCGGTTTGACTTCGGAAGAATGCAGATAAGCAAGAGCAAGTGCAGTAACAGGATAAAATATACAAATATAAGATAAAACAGCTCTTGCTCTTGTTAACAAGCATGTTTTCATTGCTGCATGTATCTCATGTATGAGAATGAATAGCTGTTTAATGCATGTATAACTTTTGCTCCAGCAAAACAATGGAGAAAAATGTTGGTTTAAACACAAATTGCCAAAAAAATAAAAAATAAAACAAAAACAAAGATACAAAAATTGAAAAGGCTCTGGGACAATGCCCACCAGAACATTGTAGCAAGAAAATAGAGATGGAACTAAATAGTCCCAATTTTTGGGTTATAACATCATCAATATGCCTACACCCATAAGCTGGCTGGAAAAGAAATATCCTCCTTGGAAGCCAAAGACTAAGCCCATCCCTTTTTGGTCAAAGGAAAGTCTGCTTGGTAGTTTAAGGGTCTTGTCAGGTTTATTCAGTTATGAAGAATAATTACAACTCTAGTGTTTTTTAAGGGTCTTTTTTTTTTTTATCAGTAGTGTGTTTTAAGGGTCTTGAGTGTGTCTTTCTGTCTATTTAAGTCTTACGTATATAAGGGTCTTATTACTAACAAGTTTTATTAGTCTTATGGTATTCTAGGAGTCTAAGGGTTGTACTTGAAGCCTATAAATATGGCTTTCTAATGTAATACGAAGGGCAGATTGGATTGAATGGAAATTTTATCTTATAGAAGGCTTGGCCTTGTTTCCTCTCCCCTAACCTCTCCCTCATTCTATTTCCCTTCTAAACCCTAAACCCTCTCTTTCTTTAAAATCTATTATATTTCTTTGTTCTCTCAACAATCACCAGCCCACCCTATTCACTCTCTCACCATGTGTTGCTCCCTGCATCACCCAACCTCCAACCCAGCATAACTAATTTATGCAATCCAACCGTGTTATGGTTCCACTAGTTGCTGGCATCGAAGAGTGACATGTTATTTAACCCAAATCCCAAATAATTTCCCAAGTTCAATGTTCCCAAGTGCAGAGTAACCCTTATTTCCCTTGCTACCTTGTCAGAATTACGGTGTGCCAAACTCCAGCCTTGGTTTCCATGAAATTGGTAGGGGAAGTTTGTCGAAATTGAAAATGCAAGAAATTACAATCTGGGGTTTTGGTTCCATCTACAGAATGAACTAACATACTATACTAAGTTACATATGTCCAAGACCAAAACTATAACGGGATAAGAGAGACAGGTTTAAGTGCCACGCAGGAACACAGGGTATTACTACAATACCAGTCATATATCCAATTAAACCAAAAACTTTGAGCAAGCATCTTTTAAATAACATGAAGGACTGATTGGAAGTTTTGCTTATCTAGAAATATTTGTAACATTCGTCCAAATTCATGAAATAAGAGAAGGATAATATCAGTTAACATCTTCCTCTACTTATATAAGCATCTGGTTATACTAAAAAGTCAATACATACCCCACAGCCACTTTGAGGTTGGTGTATCATAATTCGTGCATTTGGCATTGCATAGCGCATTCCCTTTTCTCCTCCAGCAAGAAGAAGTGCTCCTTGGCTAGCAGCTACTCCAAAACATACTGTCCCCACCTTAGGTTTAATCTAGCAAAGAGAAAATAATCGATTATTGTTAAAAGAACATTAACTGTAAATACAAGTTTATTTCCTCTGTGCAAGGCAAAAAGCTGTGGATAGATATAATCTGTAATAAAGTGCACTCAAATTGTGGTTATATGCTTTAGAACCCTTTCGATTCAGACCTGTTAATCCATGAATCACATGACAGAACTAATATCATATTCTATGTTGATTTGTTTATCTAATCCATATATATATCACACAATATTCATCTAAGATACCGCCTGAAATTTATACAGTTGCTCTACATAATTTCAATACTATCTGAATATTTCAAAAATAGGTGGAGATTGCTTTATAGTTCAACTACACATTTTTCAATTTGATTATCAAATGCAAATATTAACTACATAGTACATACTATGTTGGTCTGGGAATCATGAAATTCCGGGAAATGAAAACAACTTGTCCACAAAAATGACAAAAGAAAATCCCTAGAGGAAAATATAAAGTATTAATGAAGGGAAAGAGCACTGAAATGTAAGTAGAATTAGAACATTAAACATAAAACATAAATAAAAACTGTATGATGTTTACCCAAGACATGCAGTCATAAATTGCCAACACGGAGTATGTACTCCCACCAGGGCAGTTCAAGTAAACCTGAAATGGTACAAGATCAAGGTACAATCTCTGGAGACATATTTTCATTCTAAAGACTAAAATCTTGAAACATTAGCCTTGTGAATACATTCCAGGATTGGGGAGAACAGAAGCGACATAAAAGTATCAGCATACCAGAATATCTGCTTCCTCATCAATGGTAGCCAGAGTTACAAGCTGTGATATGACTCGTTGAGCCACCAAGGAGTTGACAGGCTGCCCAATGAAGATTATACGATTTCTAAATAGCACAGAAGAGAGGTCTAGAGGTCCTCCCGGGGTCATAACTGCCGGCAGTATCGGCGGATTCCCCTTTTTCGCTTCTATTGCACCGTAACTATACATATTCCAAACCATTTCGAAATTCAATAATCACTTCAAACAGTAACAGAACTGTAAATACTGTAACAGAGCCTTGAAACCAAGTAATTTCCGGTTTTATATTCATCATTTACCACCCAACAGCAATGCTCAAATACTATTATATCTATAAAATCAACAAGAGCACACACACACACCTGGTACTAGTATCACCAAAAAACTTGCCATCAAGCTTTAGAGATGTGCCACTCGATAAACCTGAGCACGGCAGCAATACGTATCCCAATCAATCACTTTGCAAAAGCTTAAACCATCTAAAACCTAAGAATCTCACACACGAATCTGTGAATTGTTCAATATGAAGTTGAATAATTAGTGAAGGATTACCGGCAGCGTCGCCATAAGGACTCCGCAAGGTTGCAAAGACTGTACAACTCTTCGGTTTTCTACAAATCGTAGCGAAAAATTCATCAAATACAATCATTTGTTGCTATATATGAATCTGCCAAAATTACAGAGCATTTGTTTGTGTTACCTGACAGAAACGGAAGGGAGCGAAGCGAATGAGAAGCTCAGAGGCGCCGAGAAAGCTGAAGCTACCATTTCTTAGCTGAGAGAGAGAGAGAGAGGTGATAGAGTAAGAGAAAGAGAGAGCTCCGAGTATAAGTATCAGCGTCCGCCGTCCGGACCCGGCCCAAACTTTTTTTTGGATGGAAATGGATGTTACTCTAAGAAGCGTGATTAAAACTACCAACCGGACGAGTGAGAGTTAAACTCTAATACAAATCTAACGGCCGGTAATCGGGAGCGTAGCTCCGTTACAATTTGAAGAGCCCTACAAAATCTACAAAGAAATAACTAACTCAAAAACTAATGTCTACAAAATAACTTTATTTTAGCCTAAAAAGCAATAACCTACTGCAGTCGGTTGTGCATAAAACAACCTCTCAAACCCGTAAATCAGTAAGCATATCATCATGATTAAGACAATCGAGGCCGCCCTAGGGTTCCCGTCCAAGAACATGATGGACCGGGCCCGACCTCGGTGGCACCATGGGCCGGGAACGATCTCGGAAGGCATAAGGAAACTGGAAGCTTAAACCAACAGCAAAGGGGAGTTGTCCCACATCGGTTATCAAGTGAAGGAAGATCCACTCTTGGGCCATAAATATAGCCCAGCTACCAGCTTATCAGGTATCATTAACTACCCTGATCAATTATATTCGACCAAGAGACTGATTTAAGCTTCGAATGAGGAAAGACCAGAAGCCCCCGGTCACCCTTGTTATTGCAGGACAGCGGGAGGATAACCAACCACCTATCAAACACGCCATCAGCTTTTGCAAACCCCTTCCAGGATTGTACAGAAACATTTGGCGCCATGTGTGGGAAGCTTTACAAAAACGCCAGCGTGACTCGATGACTGAGTTAACCGAGCAGCAAGACCAGGAGGCGGGACAAGAAGGACAAAGGGAGGTGACATACAAACGAACCCCGGAGTCAAGAGGGGGAAGTTCAGGAATTACGGGGAGAGATCTGCAGGATGGAACACCAGAGTATGTGCCTCGGGATCTCAATCCCCAGGAGGTAGCAGAAATGTTGGAAGATATGAGGGCCCAGATCACCCGGTTAGAGCAGCGAAGTGCTAGGGATCGGGGAGAGGCCTCCGGAAAGGAGCGCAGGTTGGAACATGATAATGTCATGCTCATGAGAGCGCTAGCCCGAGGGGTTGAGCATAGGGAGGCATTGGATAGGGTAGGTGAGTTAGATCGGGCGGCCACGTCCCGGTAGACGGGCACTCCAGTGGGAACGAACCGTAGGACCGTGCACATAGGGACAAACTTGTTCCTAGAGGATATGTGGAATGAGGGACCGCCGCCCTTTCCCGAGCCAATCTCGGAAGTCCAAATTGGAAGGCAGAGAGAATTGGAAGAAACCTTAAGAGCAATCAAGGACAGTGTGGCGAATTTGGCAAACCGAATCTCGGACATCGAGAGAAGGGGAATGCGTAACCCAACCCGTGCGAGTTTCGAGGAAAGAGGGGGACCATTCACAAGAGCGGTCACCCGATCCGTCTGGCCAAACACAGCCAAGCCACTGAAACTTAGCTACAATAGGGATCGTGACCCCCACCTCTTCCTCGATAGTTTCAAGTCTCACACGAATGCTAAAGGATACTCGGACGCGGTATGCTGCAATATGATCCAGGAAAGGTTAGCAGGGGAAGCGCTAAGCTGGTTCTATGAGCTCCTGTCGAACTCGGTCGACTGCTTCCGGGAGCTGGCAGACAAGTTCGTCAATAGATTCATTTTACGGACGGACGGGCAGAACACCGCCCAGCTGTTCAAAGTAAAGCAAGACAGAGGAGAAAGTTTGAAAGCTTTCATCAACCGATGGCAAGGAGCCACGACCAGGGTCAGGAGCTTTGACAAGAAGGTTGCGGAGGAGGCGTTCATTCAGGGATTGCTGCCCGGGAAGTTTTTATATGAAGTAAAAATAAAAAATCCACAAGGCTACGATGAGCTTGTGGAAATGGCGATCCGGCATGCACAAGCAGACCATGATACTTATGGGGGAACCTCGGCCGGGAAAAGGAAAGACTAAGGGAGAGACCGCGGGTCCCCGGTGCAAGTGATCCAAGAGGTTAGAGCTTGGAAGGGAGAGCGGGAAACGGATACGTGCCCAACTGGAAAGAGGCACAAGGAAAGCAGGGAAGCAGCATAACACGCAAGGGAAGGCAAAAGGTCCCTACCAAGATACCGGGTATGCGAGAACGGTGTCGGCAGCAAGGAGCATTTCTCAGCACTCAACACCACTTATGACGCAATATGGAATGAGAATAAGACTGCCATTCCGCCTCCCCCGGCCCGGAAGTTTCCCCTATCTCGGCTCACCAAGGAAGACACCGGAAAATTTTGTGGATACCACGGTGAGGCGAGCCATAACATTAACAGCTGTATAGAATTGAAAAGAGCGATAGAGCGCGGGATAAAAGAAGGGAAGTTGCAACAGTATGTGCCTGGGCCGAGGAACGTAGGGGAAATTGAAGTATATGGGACAATCAACACCATCCATGGCGGAACCCGTATAGATCACAGGAGCAACAAGGCAAAAAAGCAATGCACGGGACAGTGGGATGGTAGGGAAGTCTTCGCCTTTGGTAGTAACAATCATCTGGTAACCACCGGTTGGAAATCCATAACCTTCCTAGAAGAGAAAGAGGAGGGAATAAGGTAGCACGAGGATCCTTTCCTGATAACGTTAGAGCTCAATCACTATATAACGAAGAAGATCCTCATTGATACAGGAGCCTCAGTCAACGTGTTATTCAGGGGTGCCTGGAAAGGGTTGCATCGAGGAAGCAATAAGTTGATACAAGACCATGAGTCGTTGATTAGCTTCTCGGGCGATGTTTTTCAACCCCTCAGTTCAGACAGCTTTGGAGTAAGGTTGGAAGGATGGGAGGGGGTTGCCCGAGCAATGATAGAGTTTATCGTTGTTGATTGTGAATCGTCTTACAACAGGATCTTGGGTAGGCCGGCCTTGTGGAAGTTAAAGTCATTTGTTGCTGGTCACATGCTGATGATGAAGCTCCCGACCCCAACAGGAATCATTACGATCTAGGGAGACTAGGGGGCGACAAGGAGTTGTTGTGCGGTAGACAACAGGAGGAAAAGGTCAGAGGTCCTGTCGGTCAGCCAGCCCACGACGTCCCCCTCAGACCCTTACATGGATCCCAGAGATGATGCCGACATGGATGAGGAGTGTCCGGGATCAGTAGACAAAACAGAAGCGGTATCAATCTCATAGGAGTTCCCAGATCGCAAGTTGACCATCGAGACGGGACAGTCACCCGGGGTGCGAACGACCTGATAGACTTCTTGAAAAGAAACAGCGGGGCGTTTGCCTGGACGTACAGAGACATGCCCGGGATAGCAAGTGGCATCGTAACACACAAGCTAGGAATCTAGAACGGATTCCCTCCAGTGCGGCAAAAACGAAGGACGTTTAAGCCAGAAAAGTATGAATCAATGAAGGGGGAAGTGCAAAAGCTAACTCGGAGAAAATCAGGGCCATCTTAGATATGGAAAGACCCACACTCAAGAACCAAGTGCAGTCGTTGACCGGGAAGGTTGTTGCGCTGGCTAGGTTTGTGTCACGGCTCATAGATAAGTGTGCCCCCTTCTTCTGGCTGTTACGAAACCAGAGATGTAACGAGATAGTATGGGGATCTGAGCAAGAAGAGGCTTTCAAGCAGATAAAGGCGTACCTCACGTCCCCGCCGGTTTTGTCAAAACCAATCCCGAGCGAGATGCTTTACTTGTACCTCGCGGCATCCAAGTCGACGGTCAGCTTGGTGCTCATTAGAAAAGAGTCTGACATCGAGCATGCAGTATTTTACGCCGGGCTATGTTGCACGGATACGGATACGACGACATGATACGTACCGATACGGCGACATGGCAAAACTCAAAAACTGCATTTTCGACACGGTTTGGACACGGTAAATATAATTACTTATGTATATATTTCTAATTAATAAAAAAAATTCTCTAATATGAATAAATTTATCACAGTACTTAAATAATGTTCTAAATTTAAGCAATTGCATAACTGTAACAAATAACATAAAAAGAGTCAATGTTTAATCTAAAGAGTCAATACTTGATGCATGCATGCATTGACATCATTTATCCTTGATAGATAAAATGATTCAAGTTCATAATTAACAACATAAAAGCTAAAAAGAAGCAATCCATAAACTTTGGGCAGTAACAATTCTCTAAAAAAGCCAAAAAGGAGACAGTGACATTCTTTGAAAAAGGAGGCAGTAGGCACACCAACAACTCATATGCATTTACCACCTAAGAAACAAGAAGATGAGTCAATATATTATTATATTTACATCCATACGTAATCTAAACTCCATAATCATTCAATAATTAAACTAATATAACATGATGTTACGAACTGAAAATTTACCTCAAGTCTTCATCTCATCATCAATTACCATCCTCTCCAAGGCCGGCACATCGAGCGACAAAGTCGCCATCTCAAGCACATCAATATTGCCTTGTTCCATGGGGTCATGGTCATCTCCTTCAAGATCCCACATTGAGTCCTTGTCTTTGTAATAGCTAGAACTCTTTCTTGCTAAAGGACGCAGATTATTACGGACATAAACTAAATCTTGGGCTCTTCTTGGTTGCAATTTGTTTCTCTTCAAACCTTGTATGAATGCATATGTACTCCAATTTCTTTCGCAACATGAAGATGAACAAGGTTGATTAAGCAACTTGAGAGCCAAGCTTTGGAGAAGTGGTGTAGAAGGTCCATAGGACACCCAACAAGTCAAAGGCTCAAAACAAAACTTATTCTCCAAAGCATCGGCGGAAGAAAAATCACCCATGTTTAATGAAAACCTTGCAAATTCTTCCATCACCTTATTACGAGCTTGAGAATCTGGAAAGAGCTTTTGAAAACATTTCCTCCTTTCATTGTTGAGCTCGGCATCTCTATGTGGAGGAACCCGATTAGGATCTTCTTCAAGCCATTGGGAGCTATAGTACTTTGGATTCAAGGAATGTGCCAAGCAATGAAGTGGTGTGCAACTCTTGGTCCACCGAGCAGTAAGGATAGGATACACCACATCATAAAACCATGTTACATCACAATGCTCCGTTATGACATGCACAAATTCAGGGTTAAAAACTGCTTTCTTCACCTTCTCAATCATTGAATTCCACCACTCATAAACTAAGTGAAGACAAGGCCTATCCATATCCGACATCCTTATCATCTCATATATAGGACCCATGAGTGCAATCAAGAAATCATCTTGCTCCCAAAACTTCTCCTTCAATAGCATTTCCTTGACCGTTCTTGCTTTAGATGCATCATCTTCTTTATACAAATCTCATCTTGGACTAATCACCATTTGTTGCAAGCCACTCTTCACATCCCTAAACCTTTTAAGCACAATAAAATGAGAAGCAAACCTTGTCGAGGCAACTTGGAGCAACCTCAAAGCACAACTCATGGTACATAGCCAAACGCATGTTATGGTTCACCACAAAATTCTTAATGAACCAAACATCATTATACACCTCCATAAGCCAACCCAACTCTTCCACCACCGTCTCACCAGGAAGATAAGATTTTGCCTTCAACAAATCCTTTAAAGCAAGGTTAAGAGTATGGACCACACATGGTGTCCAAAATATGTGTGGATGTGTAATCTCAACTATAGCACCGGCAGCAGCGCACATGGGTGCATTATCGGTTACCACTTGAACTACATTCTCCGGCCTAATCTCATTGATAGATTCCAAAAGCAATCTGCCTATTTCTTCCTTGCTTTTAGTCACACCTTCACAATTTATTGCTTTCAGCATCATTGCCCCATCTTTACCAGCAGCCATCATATTAATTAATGGCCTCTTTTGGCCATCGGTCCACCCATCGGAACACAAACTCACATCGGTCTCTTTCCATGTCTTCTTCATAGGTAGTAGAGTTCGTTCAATGTGATGTTTCTCGTTATCAAGAAGTGTAGTTCTCAAAGCATTGTACCCGAGAGGAACATAACCAAGAATCTTTGAAGCCAAAGTGTAAGACTCTCGGTAGTTAGGATTCCTTGCAACATTAAATGCTAAGCCACTACTATAGAAAAGTCTTGCAATGAAAGCATCACATTCTCTCATGTCTTCTTGCCGAAAAGCCTTGGATAGTTGTGGACTCAACCCTCTTCTCTTCTTGACTTCATCCTCCCTCTCTCTCAAAGGAAAAAAACTTGTACCACTTCCAGTCATACTTGAAGAAGGAGGCAAACCAACCTTGTGTTGAGCTTTTGCATTCAACTGCTGGTCACAATGATTTAAAAGTGCTTGCAATTCTGCCATTTGATCTCTAGTGATTGTGGGGCAGATCCTCACCCCAGTGCATTTGATTTTAAGCAAATGACCTTTCACTCTAGAATATGAACCTGTAAAATTCCCTCCACATAAATTGCATGTAAATGCAACATTTCCTCTAGATTTGTCTGACCCGTTGGTAATAGTGACATACTTCCATAGAGGAGCATCTAATCTTTCAGGCTTAGTTGATTCAACACTAGGTTCAGTAGAGGCCGCACTTGAACTCATCCTAATCATAATAATCCAGCAAACCAACATAAGACAGTAGCATAGACACAGCAGCATAGACACACAGCATCATAAGCACAGTAGCATAGACATTTAACATCACAATGCAGATGCTTCAATAGCACATTGTCTTACAAATCTATAAGTGGTATGGTATCAGAACGATCATAAAATGATTAAAATCTTATATGCTTTTCTATTACTGCAAATGAGACTGCATCCACCAAACACTTCAAACCTGAGATTAAGACTAATCTTACAACCAAAGAGAGCGTTTAGGCTGCAGGCGGTTGTAGGCGGAGGCGACGTCGGCTGAGGAAGAGTCGATGTGACAGAGAAAGGCGACACCGTTCTCGTCGTTCTCGCAAAGCGGTGTCGGCTGAGGAACAATCGCATTGACAGGGAAAGAGAGAGTGGGTTTAGGCCGCCGATGGCTATAGGCGGAGGCAACGTCGGCGGAGGAAGAGTTGTTGTGACAAAGAAAGGCGACGTCGTTCCTCGGCTTCCCTTTTCGTCGTTCCTCGGCTTCCTTTTTCCTCTTCTATGCGGCTTCCTTCTTATTCGATTAGGTTTTAGATTTTTTTTTCAATACACGCTGACGTGGCGTGTCGGACGCTAACGTGGCGTGTCGGTCAACGTGTCCAAAAAGTCAACTTTTTTTGACACGCCACGTGGCGTATCAGACACACATTTTGATGTATCGTATCGGTATCGGTGTGTCAGGAGTATCAGACACACCAACACTCCATAGGTGTGGAGTATCGGTGTAACATAGACGCCGGGAAAGAATTCACACCGGCTGAGAGCAGGTACCCGGACGTCGAGAAACTTGCTTTGGCCCTTATTGTAACTGCTAAAAGGCTCAGGCGTTATTTCCAGGCCCACTCAATAACCCTTTATACCAACCATCCCCTGAGGCAGATCATGCAAAAACCGGAGATCAGTGTGAGGCTGGTAAAATGGGCCATTGAATTGGGAGAGTTCGTTATCCATTACCGGCCGAGAATAGCTATAAAGGGCCAAGCAGCGGCCGATTTTATATCCGAGCTCATGCCCATGAAAGTAATGGGGGAGCCAGCAGATCTCAAGCCCATGAAAGTGGTGGGAGAGTCAGCTGAAGCCGGCCGGGAGGAAACAGATCCCAAGCCATACGCAAAGGTCCAAGCCGAGGAGTCATCGGCACCATTCTGGAAACTCTTTATCTACGGCTCGGTGACAAGAAATAAAAGCGAGGCGGGAATAATATTGGAGACCCCAGATGGGTTCAAGCATGAGTATGCACATGGAATTTCAATTCAAGGCATCCAACAATGCAGCAGAGTACGAAGCCTTGATTAGTGGATTGCAACTCGCCCGAGACATTGGCGTGGATAGAGTGGAGGTGTTCAGTGATTTGATAAGTGCGTTTTACGCCATGTTCTTAATGTATTTTCACCCCCATTTATACTTTGTTTGTGCCTTAGTATAGTCGTTTTTACTTATTTTAGAGTCAAGAGGGTTTTTCTATAGAGTTGTGGCTACTAGCCGTTTTTATACAGAAAATTGCACTTAAATGATGAAAACCGTTTTTGGACTATCACTTGGACGTTTTATTATGATTCGTTATTTTGTTACCTTGTCAGTTTTGATGTATTTTGTTTAAATGTGCAGAAGACAGGTAAATACGCTTAACATATCGAGAATCATGATGAACGGACTCATGAATGACAACAAGTGAGGCCACGGAAAAGAGGAAACACTTTTGGACATTGTTTTGCTCTCGGACAGAATCTGCCAGAAAACGTACATCAACTTCAAAAATTCATATCTAGAGTTCCAGGAGGATTTAGAAGGCGTGCCACATATGGAATCAAAGCTGTGTGTGTCTACTTTTCAACCCCATTTGGATTGCAGAAATCGGAGTTGAGACGAAGGAGTTATGAGCAAAACAGTGAACAGAGGTCAGGCTGCAAAACTGGGCAGAAACTGCCTAAGTTGTCTAACGAGTTTTGGGAGATGATTCTTCAACAAAAGGCTTCCCAAATTTGTCAAGAGATGTATCAAGACCTTAATGAAGTGTTAGGAAGCTGGACAAAAGAAGAAAATACGAAGAAGCATCAAGGCAGCCATATTTTGGTTAAGTGTAAGGTTTCCCGGTCAAACTGGGAAAGCTGACCTTGCCGGACCTATCACTGGTTTTGGCTGCCATTAAAGCCCAAGATTTCGTACATGAGGCCTAAATGGATCCATAAACATGTAGGAAGGTCCAAAAAGTCAGAAGAAGGAGTCCAAATTCGGATAAGAAGCTGCATTAAAGAAGGAATCATGGAGCAACTAGGAAACCTATTTGTAATAGGACAAGGTTTCCTTGCCGATTCAGCTAGGGTTTTCTCCCTTAGTTTCTGTATAAATAGGGCTGTTGTATGTATAGTTTGGGGGTCCTTTATCTGCCTTAAGTTTATAGCTAGCCTAAACTCTACCTAAAAACCCTCCACACACAGAAAATACACAAACACAGCCGCCATCCCTTTGCCGCAACACAGCCTTTGCCGACTGCATCCATCCACTTTGCCGACTGCCTCCCACCATCCTAGCCGATCTAAATAGGTAGGTTAGAGATGGATACATCAAGGTTGTGTATGTATATTATCTGTGTAAGAACAATGATTTTATTGATATATATTTTCTGGATTTTTAGGTTTTATATGATGCATGTGTTTATGACTCTTCTTTGTGATTTGATATGAACATGTTTGTCATGTAACGAATTAGTATGCATGCTAGGATTATGAATCTGTTAGGATACAAAATTTAGGTTATTAACAAGTGTTAAATTGATTAGTTATCACCTGAGCATGAAGTCGAACCTTAGGTTAATTTGGTGGCCACAAGTTGACTATTAGGGGGGTGTCTAATAAGCCGTAATACTTAGACTAAATTTAGGCCGATAGGAAACTTTTAGTTCTAAGTGTTGCCAAGGGTTGTTAGGGTGAATAACTTGCATAGGTTCGAGGATGGGTGACGTCATTGCTAACGAGTATGTCTCCAACCGACTCAAGAACGGTAAGTGAATTCTTGTTTGTTTTAGGCCGATAGGAAATCTCAAACAGGGGTGTCACATATGTCTAGATTCAGGCCGATAGGAAGTTTCTTGTACAACTTGAGAGAGTCTTAGAGGTTGGAATTAGTTTACACTTGTGAAAACTTAGATGAAGTAACTTGATTGTTTCTTAAGACTACTTGTTTACTAATCGGTGTTTTGTCTTGCTATTTGCTTAAACGGTAAAGTGACCATGTATGTAAATATTTGTTTTGTTTATTTTCTGTTTTAATCCATATTGCCGAACCAAACCCCCATATTATTCTTTATGTATATATTTGTGTGAATATTGCTAACTAATTTGTTTTGCAGAAATAAGTTCTTCCCTAGTGTCCCCGGCCTAGAACGATACCCTACTTGCATATACTACTACGATAGGGTTTATTATTGATTAACGTCTTAATTTGACAGGTCATGATTCACAGCTGGTTGTGAATCAAGTCAACGGGAGCTTTGAAGCAAATGAGCCTCAGTTGAGCTCCTACCAAGCTCTTTCAAAAACATTCATACAACAGTTCAAGTCGGCCTCTCTCTCCCACATCCCCCGGAAGGAAAATAGTAATGCAGATGCCTTGCTCGACTAGCCACCGGAGGGCCTGATAAAGGGAGAAAGAAGACAATGATTGAGGTTCTTGGAAAACCGAGTATCAGTAAGACAATCTCGGAGATATTCATGGACCCCATAATCAAATTCATGAAGGAGGGGATACGCCCGGAGGACAGGCATGAAGCACGAAAACTCCAATCGAGATGTGTAAGGTCCACGCTCAGGAACGGGAAGCTCTACCACAAAGGTTACAGTTTTCCAAACCTTAAGTGCGTGACAGAGGAGGAAGGAGAAGTGATCATGGGAGAAATCCATGAAGGGGTGTGCGGGAATCATTCTGGATCCCGGTTGTTAGCGCACAAGGCACTGCACACAGGGTTCTTCTGGCCCAACATGGGCACCATGGCGGATAAGATGTCGGCGAGATGCGGAAAATATCATTTGCATGCCAATGGGATACACTCCCCTTCTATCGCTCTATCAATATTGTTGTCACCCTGGCCTTTCGCACAGTGGGGCCTCGATCTCATCGGGATACTGCCAACGGCACCTGGACAGTTCAAATACGTGATAGTGGCCGTTGACTACTACACAAAGTGGGTGGAGGCAGAGCCCTTGGGAAAGATAACCACCGAGTGTGTAAAGAATTTCCTGTTGAAAAACATATATTGCCGATTCGGGGTCCCGGAGACAATGGAACACAATTCAACAATAACCATCTGATTGAGTTCGCGAAGGACATGGGCACTAAGATGGTCTTCATGTCGGTGACGCACCCTCAGACCAACGGTCAGGTGGAGACAGTTAACAAAATCATTAAAAAAACTATTGAAGAAGAAGTTGGACGACGTAAAGGGTCTATGGGAGTAGAAGCTGCCTGAGGTGTTATGGGCAATTAGGACCACGGCAACTGAAGCAACGGGAGAAACACATTTTAGCATGGCTTTTGGCACGGATGTTGTTTTGCCAATCGAGACGTCGATACCATCAGGAAGGGTGGAGAACTTTGATGCCACCACCAACGAGGAAGGCCTCCGGTTAAATATCGATCTCATCGAGGAAAGAAGAGAGAGAGAGAGAGAAGAATTGCACAACCAAGTCTATAAGCAGCGAGTGGCACACCATTACAATAGGAAGATCAGAACCCGGACGTTGGGACTAGGGGACTGGGGGATTGGGTAATGAAGACAATCATGACAAAGACGACGGCCCTGGACCTAACCTGGGAGGGACCGTACGAGATCATTGAAGAGGTCGGCCCATCAACTTTTTTCTACGAGACTAGCATGGGGTAGTCACCGGGCTGCCCTGGAACGTCGAAGGGGGTAAGTAATCATCCTCGAGGCAAAAGTCATTACAGTCCCGAGTAACACCAAACGGGACAGGTATAATACAAATTGTATATAACACGGAGACGCAGGCAATAAGGTAACCAAGGCATAAAATATTAAAACCCGGGATGTCGGGAGTATACCACCAATGGGTATTTGTAAAAACCACCGGGATGCGTAATCATCGGGATACGGCACGAGGCCATTGTTTTACAAAAGCAAGGGCAACCAAAATAAATTACAGCCTATGACTGGCCGAGGTCCTCTCCCTCATCCCCAGACGATTCAGCTAAGTCATCGTCCCCGCCAATTCCTTCTTCAGCAACCTTCCCGGACGGCCCACCGGTCGCGGCATTGGACTTGGCCTCCCTCTCTTTGGCCTCCTGGGCAACAAGCAAATCGACAGTCATCTTGGCCTTGTCCAGGTACCTAAGGCGGCTCCAGACGCCAAATTTCTCGGTAATGCCACTCTCCCGGGCGGCCTTGAGCATAGCCTTCAACTCCTCCTACTCTTTGAACCGGGCAACAACAAGCTCGCCTTGAGCGGGGATCTGGCTTTGCAGATCAGCTATCTGGTCATCCCTCTCTTTTAGCCTAGACCGCAGCTTCACGTTCTCCCGCTAAAGCGCGTCTATGTCTCACTCCAAAGCAATCACCCTTTCAGCTTTTCCCTCCAGCTCGGCTAAGTTTGGCAAGCTTGTCAGCCAACGAGCATTTCTCCTTCCTTTCGGCCTCCAAGTTCGTCTCCATTTTCTTCCTCTCCGCCCCGAGATAGCTGATCTGGCCGTTCAGACTGGCCAGATGCTCTTTCATCTCGTTGGAATCCTCGCTGGCGTCAATGGCGTAGACAACAAAGAGAGCCTGAAAGTATAATAAAGTTAGTACCACATCCCGAATAGTGATAGTAAATTGGCATTACTCGGGAGAAGCTTACCCTCATCATTGCCTCCCCGGCGTACTGTCGGTTCTCTTGAGGAGTGATGGACCCAACCTTGATTCGGTCCAACTCAATACCCTTTAGATCGCCCACCATGCCACATAAGAATTTTTCATCCGCACACCCATACTCGTCCAGGATCTGCCGGATGGGGGCTTCCGAATTTGAGGAAGTGCTGGAGCGAGAGTGCTTATCGAAATTGGGTTCCCGGCCAAGGAACCGGCAACCTTCTGCTTCTTCAGAGGTGGCGAGGCGCTAGAGATACTCAATCTCATCAAAGTCACGCCTTCATCCCGCTGAGACTTCGATTTTTTGGATGACGATTTCTTCCTCTTCTCGCCCGAGTGGACGTTGACCACTTCACCGGTCTTGGCGGGCCCCTCTTTGGCAGAAGGCGGTTTCCCATACCCTTCGTCTGGAATCTCCAGGAGTACAGCTTCATCCGAGACACATGCAGTTTTGTTTGCAAGGTCCACCACAGTTCGGGAGGCCACTTTCCCGACATCTAGGAGTTTGCTCAGTAAGTCCACGTTGGACTCCATGTTGCTCGGGTGCGACTCACGGTGTTTTCGCTTGGGTACTCTAGCTGTAAATAAAACCAACAGTCAAGATCATGGGTACCAAGAATAAAAGGACAGTGAAAAGAGAGCAGAAAACAAACTAAGCTAATTTGGAACCCTACTAGGCATACGGCCGAGTTTACAATGAAACAGGACAGCCCACCAGGTCAGGTTGTACGAGCTTCGATCCTCATCCGAGGGCCAGGCTGCATATATCCACCCAATATGTCGCTTCTCAATCTCTGACAGTGAGAAAGACTGATCTCGGATATATCTAAACCGGTTGGGCACAACATACGTCGGACAGTTTCTTTGCCATCGACCGCCGGTAAGCACGACCTTTGCACGCCAATTGTTATTTATAGATGTCAAGAGATCAGTGACGGGAGGCAAGTAATCCCGTGCAGCAAACGAAACACACCCACGGCAGTTCTGCTTCTTCTAGTACAAGAGGCGGTACAGGGCGAGAAACTCTTTGATGGTCGGCCAACCCATCTCGGACAAGTAGTACAAACAACATAGAGACAACAACTGGCGCCATTGGTTTGGGGGAATCTGCCCGGGAGCAAGCTGAAGCATGCTCAGCAGGTACTGCACACACTGAAGAAGCAGGAGGGAGAAACCATTCCTAAACATGTGCTCGTGCACCGCAACGAAACCGTCTCTTGGACAGCACGCCAGCTCGCCTTCGTGAAGGTCACGCAGGGTAACTGTGGGCGGGATTCCCTAGTTTTCGCGAAACTGTTCTATATCAGCCGGAGACATGCTACTCCCGGGCTCGTCGCACACGGTGCCATCTTCCAAGATATATCGCCTTACCGAGCTTGCGACGTTGGAAATCGGGATGTCATGGAAAACCCCCAAGACCCAATCGACATCTCTCGCGGGTACACCTTCGTGTAACTCGGCAAGCTTAGTTGAAGATGATTCCCCCGGGCGGGATGGTCGACTAATGTACTCATCGTTGTTGTCCATTATTAGGCGAGAGGACGTACTCGCTCTGCTTAGATCGGTTAAACTTCGGGAGTCCATCTACCCAAGAGTAACAAACCCTAAGATCTATCAGTACGCGCCGTCGGGAGTACGCACCGTCGGGAGCACGCACACTAATTCAAAGTTAACTCATGTCCCACCCAGAAATCCCTAGAACGCTAACATTCCCAGCTCTACCCAAAAACACACAAGCAATGCAAACGCAGAGAAAAATGAAAGGCAAAAACAGAAACAAGCATAAAGAATAGCAAAATGAAGAAAACCTTACTAGATTTTCAACATAATAGCAAAGCTGGAAACTCAGACGTCGGGAAACACCTCGCAATCGTAGGGATCGGCAGCAGCAAAATACAGAGACAGAGAGAAGCTGTGAGAAGAAGCGAAACACAGAGAAGTAGCAAGAAGGAGCGAAACACAAAGAAGCAGAGAGAAGCAGAGACAACGAAGCAGAGAGAAAACAGAGAGCGACCAGAGAGAGAGTTGAGAGAGTGAAAAGTAGAAGAAAAGGGGGGGGGGAAGAGTTTATACTCAGAGACAGTGAGAAGTCGTCTCGATCCACGAACCGACGTATTAAAAAACTAGAAAATGAAAACGAGGCACCCTTAGCTATCCGATCAAACTGCAGGATGGTGCCACGTGGCTTAAACCGCCGCAGCTTCTTGAAGAAGGAAAGAGTGAAGCAATGTGCATTAATTGCTTGGCAGTTATCCCCAAAAATATCGCGACATCTGACGAACATGCATTTAATGCCCTTATCACAGCAATGCACAAACTTCAAAGGGTAAGACTCATCTCGGGTGAGAGTCACCGAGACCCATCTCGGGCGAGAGTCACCGAGATCATAAGACCAAGGGTAAGACCCATCTCGGGGGAGAGTCACGGGGATCACAAGACCAAGGGTAAGACCCATCTGGGCGAGAGTCACCGAGATCACAAGACCAAGGGTAAGACCCATCTCGGGTGAAAGTCACCGAGATCATAAGACCAAGTGTAAGACCCACCTCGTGTGAAAGTCACTGAGATCATAAGACCAAGTGTAAGATCCATCTCGAGTGAGAGTCACCGAGATCGTACGAAGTAAAAAACCCACCTTGGCTGAGTTCCACCAATATATTCATTTCACCAAGATTGGCACTCGACCGAGAAGCATAAGTGATCAACTAAAAGACAAATTTTATATCATCCCTTTAAAAACGGAGCAAGTGGCTTGATAAACCACGGACGGCGTTAACACCCCGTCACTCGAGTAGTAACACAGGATGTAACACCCAGGTATAAGATCCATCTCGCATGTGTCAACGAGACCCGTCTTGCGTGGAACAAGATCTATCTCGGGTGACTCACCGAGATCGTCATTGTGCGCGGAGCGAACTCCTCATCTCGCATGACTATTTTAGTCCTTGCATAGAGCGAACTCATCAGATCGCGTTGTAGTCCTTGGGCATGGAGCGAACTCCTCAGCTCGCGTGACTATTTCAGTCATTGCGCGGAGCGAACTCCTCAGCTCGCGTGACAATTTTAGTCCTTGCGCTTTGTGAACTATTCAGCTCGCCCGGTAATGTCAATCCTGTGCAAAGATATTAAGAAAAGTAGACCCGGAATAAGCAACACCCGTTCAACCCACGTCATGAGTTCGGACTTGGGGGGACTATGGGCGGGACCCATTCAAAATAATATACTGGTCTACGGGCTTATTTTAGCAAGTCCCCACTCAAGATGTATCTTAAACAGGAACTTGGGAGGACTTGTAGTCGGTTGTGCATAAAATAACCTCTCAAGCCCGTAAACCAGTAAGCATCCCATCATGATTAAGACAATCGAGGCCGCCCTAGGGTTCCCGTCCGAGAACATGATGGACCGAGCCAAACCTCGGTGGCACCATAGGCCGGGAACGATCTCGGAAGGCATAAGGAAATTGGAAGCTTAAACCAATAGCAAAGGGGAGTTGTCCCACATCGGTTATAATGTGAAGGAAGATCCACTCTTGGGCCATAAATATGGCCCAGCCACCAGCTTTTCAGGTATCATTAACTACCCTGATCAATTATATTCGACCAAGAGACTGATTTAAGCTTCGGAGAAGGAAAGACCAGAAGCCCTCGGTCACCCTTGTTATTGCAGAACAGCGGAAAGATAATCAACCACCTATCAGACACGCCATCAGCTTCTGCAAACCCTTTCCGGGATTGTACAGAAACACCTACATAACCAACCAAAATACCTCAGCTCAATGAATCGAGACCTAAAGACCATTTCGGTGTATTTTTCTATCAAAAAGGGGGTAGAATCTTTAATGTGGTTATGTAGGGATTTGTCACTCCCTTGCAAAACCCAACATATACCCAAATCAAAATGAAGAGAGATACGAAAAGTAGACTGCAAGGCTCAATCTAGCAGACCAAAGCCCAAAAGCCCAACTAGTCCTTCCTCTCTCCCGTCTAATTCAGACCGGCGGCGAGTTTACGGGAGAGGCATTATACCACCAATTCAGTCCGGAGGTTCCTCCCCCCTGGACCACATGGTCGCTGCTTCAAGCTTGGCCGTTGAAGAATCAAGCAAGATCCGCTACCGCCGCTGGGTCGTCAAAAACATATCCAAAGCTCAATCCCTTCCGTCTTCACCGGTGCTCACCGCTTCCTCGATCCACTGCCGCTAGTCGGGCCTCGTTCTGCCGCCGTTTATGAACACCGATCCGGACCCAGGATGCTTACCTTCACCCGAGATCGGCTTCGCCGATAGACGAAAGTTCCTTCTCAGTATCTTGGCTCTGATGGACCTTCTGATCCAGCAGAGCACCGAGGAGAGACTCCCTCCCTTGTGTTGCCTCCTATTGATGACAAAGATGTCGGATACCACAACGTGCAGTGGAAGACCAAGATTGCCACCGCCCTCTGTCACGTAACCCTAGTATTCCACAGGCATAGTGACCCGGCCCAAACTTAAGTGTTGCACTTTCTGTGAAAACAAGAACTAAAGCGAAAAACCTCTCAAAGTTAAAAACAACCTAAACATGTTTAGAGTTAAAATTAGACGCACATAAAGACCGAAAGAGGTAAGACATGTGACCAATTATTATCGAGAAGAGAATGGTTAAGATTACCTCTTTAAACATGTCGGAATTCGACTAACTGTAAATTTGAAGTTGAGATTGTAAATTTTTAATGTCACGAACGGTATTTCGGATCCTCCCAGAAGTTGAAACCTTGTTCTGAATACTATCGATAAGTAACTTTGACTCTCCTTCAACCATAACGAATTTATGACCATAGATCACATCAGCTAAAAGATTTGCTCTTGCTTAAGCTTCCGTCTTAAAAACATTCGAAAACCCACATTTTTGTAGAAGCAAGAAAAGGTTTCCCATGTTGACCTCTTAAGACAAAACCTGCAGCAACACTAGAAGGATTCAATTCATTCATTACTGAACCATCAAAATTAAGCTTGAAAAAATTAGAAGGAGGTGGAGCCCATTTTATCACTAGAGAGTCAACACTAGTATTACTAGAATTTGGAATAGTCCTTATAACCATCAAACATATAGCAGTAAACAAAGCAACTTAAGAAGGGTCTTTTTTTTAAAGTTCCTAATAAGTAAACTATTTGAAGGCTTTCAAATATTGTAACAAATAATAAGGATTTTTGAAATCAAAATAGTAGAATTTTGGCCGCTCTCATTTTCTCTTCTAGGGTTAGGGTTTTCTGTCATTCTTTCATTTCGCAATCATGAGCACAATTGGCAGCACACCTCACCTCTTCTTTATCGTTCGCATATGGTAGAAAGAGGGTGTATCTGTGTGCATCTTAGGGACAAGGGCTCCGCCAACCTAAAGTCTTTGTTGTGGGGAAAGTGCTTACCGCTCGTGAATACAAGGTGCGCCCTTTCGTTGGAAAGTTCTGTCATGTTTGACACCCTGATGGGAAGCTGCAAGTCGATGAGGCTAATGGATATCAGGTCTTATAGCTTTGCACCATCAGATATAAATAAGGTTTGAAAAAGTGCGCTGTGGGAATACAATTGTTCGCCAGCCTCCTTGGCGTGCTATGACGGAGTAAATATGGTGGAATCAGTGCCTTTGGTGACAGCATCATACTAGATCACGCTGCTTGGCATTCTTCTAGCCTTCACATCAGATGGAGTTATGAAGATTATTGGTTACATACTTTGAGACTTTAAAGGGATCGACAAGAATGTGAAAAAGATCGAGAAGCTAAAGATCCATTTTGAGATCCCTTTGAACGACCCTCTTTTCAGCAAGCAGTGGTACTTAGTGGAGGACACAGTGGAATTTGTCTGCAAGTTTAACTACGATAAATGCTTGGTCATTGTTCGCCTTGTGGTATGGTGATTCATGTGAGATTGTCATGCTTGGGTCCTCCGTTAAATGAAGAAACGACGATGCTAAGCGCAGTTACTCTAGATGTCGCCTCTTATGTTGAAGCAGATGATGGGAACCAATGTTGTAGTAGTGGGAATTCGAAAAGAGTGTTTAGGTTTTCGGTGCAAGATCAAATTCTTGTTTTTCGAACCCTTCTCCCTAAACATGTACTGGATGTAGTTTTGTACCCATCATGTACGAATACCAAAATCTCGTCGACATGTGGTATTGATAGGCTTGTCGGAAAGGGGGGGGTATGGTTTTTGACTACGTAGCATGGAAGCGCCGGCAGTTTTACGTTTCCCGCTTCGGAACCGGAAGCGCGCTTCCGGTAAAAGTAGAATTGGGAGCGTGGTGGAAGCGCGAGCTTCCAACTTCCCTACCTCTGCAAATCAAAACCCAATTCACACAAATCTCAAGAATCATTAGACACAATGGCCGCTTGAAAAGCTTCAATGATGGCTCTTATGGCTGTGTCCGTCGTCGTCATCTCTCTCTCTCACCGTCGTTCGCTCCAGTCTCATCATCACCGTTGTTGCTCTTGGGTGGTGCAAATCAATGGGTTTGGTTAGCAAACTTTGGGCACTGAATGTGAGTGATGGTCTCTCGCACTGATCTTTAGATCTGGTTGGGTTTGAGGATTGAAAATGAAACAAAGCCAAGTAATTGTTGACAGCGAAGAGCACAAGAGGATTGGAGTGAAGAAAAAGCATACTTCTTGTTCTGTTGCAACAAAAACAAGAAGAAAAAGAAGCAATTGCTCGGATCATCTTCAGCATATCTCTGTTGTTCTTTGTGAATGTGAGAGAGACTGAGAGAGTTAATATCCTAGTTGTTCAGAAGAAACAAAAACAACAAATATAAGCGAATTGGGCTTCTAAAACTGGCTAGGCGGAGAGTTCCATGAATAAAGGTATGTTCATGTATGTTGTGTAGAAGTCAAAAGATCTGTAGGTGGGTTTTCAGATTTCTTATACATAAAAAAAAAAGCAGTTTAAGTAGACACTATGGTGGATAAAAAGGTATAATATTATCTTATTCATTAATTATCTAAATAATAATTATATTGATGTTAGTATTTGGAATGCTATTTATTTATTATTACATAATATATATATATATAATTATTTTATTCCGACACTTCGAAAACGCTTCCGCCTCCAACAATTTTTTGAAAAAAAACTCTTATGCGCTTCCGCTTCCAATTCTGTAAAAGAGCATAAATGATTCAATACTTATACAAGAATCCAAATTCAGAAAATAGTTGTATTCATATCCCCAAATTCAGAAACTTAATAGTTAATATAATATTAGAATTAAAACATGAATTTACATGTAAGAATCTAACGAGAATAGTGACACACCTCTTGATTCCTGATCAATATTGATCGAAAGTACTCTTTTTTTTTTTCGTACGAGAGAGACACTCTTTTTTCAGTAACAAGAGATGGAGACTTGGAGTTTTTCTTCGAACATGGGATAGTTCTTTTTTTGGTCAGAGAACCGGGAAGACTTGGAGTTAATGAAGGCGAATGCTTATATTTTTTTAATAAAAAGATATGTGGAGTTGAGATGTCGTGTAGGAGTTAAGGAGTAGATTTAGGTATTGTAGTCGGTAGTTGGAAACTACCTTCCTCGCCCATAGACCAGTCAGGAAACTTGTAGATACGATGTATATCCTACCTCGCCATGGTGAAAGATCATCGGTACCACATCGGGAAGGTGCTCTTTCAAACTCCACAAGAAGGCTCCATGATAGGATATATGTATAGTTAGTCACACATCGGAAACATGTAATAAGAGGGAACCTTCTTTAGTTATAAAAGGAAGGCTTCCCATATGTAGAAGGGAGATCCCCCCTCTCTCTCTCTAACACTCCATCCCGGAGGATGGATGCTCTTGTAACACCAAAGGCTTATTGGCCATGATAGTGGAATATTAAGTGGATGTAGCCATGTCCTCCGATGACATGGTGAACCACTATATGTCCTTGTGTTTTTTGTACATGATAGTCTGTTCCACCGTGATTCTACATAGCCTCCGGGTTTATGCAGAAACATTTGGCGCCGTCTGTGGGAATCATTACTAAAAGTCATGTTGCTCTTCCACCTGAGAGGCAGTTCATTCAAGTCCATGAGCAATAGGTCCATCGGGAGGTGCTCAAGCCCATCAAAAGGGCTAGCTAGTCAGCGGATTAACATGCTCCCCGGTAGGTTGTCATCGGGTCAGCAAGTGCCCTGGTGGGTCCGACTGCCAACGCGAGGTGATGACTAGGAGGCATCGCCCGACCCGCCCGGGTTCTATTTGTCATCGGGATATCCAAGGGTCGAACCGCAATGGCTCGACTGATGCCTCCAAGTAACACTCGGAGCTGAATCAGCGGGACCTAGTAAGTCCATGCAATCACCACCCGCTAGCCGGTCATTTTCTATCATGGGGGGGACATTGGTTGGCATCGTTCATCGTTAACCCGGGCGGGATGAATAATCATCAGGGAATGATAGTTCATGTAGAAGAAGAGGTCCGCTTAGTATCCTCGGTGTCCCGTTGGTGACACTTGCATTGGTCCATCTCCGGGATCTCGTTGGCCTTGTTCATGAGGGGCTCAAAGAGGGGCTCTCTTGCACGACCCGATAGGGTCACCAAGATGATTGATAAAACATTTGGTGATTTGGGTCTAATTTAATCGAAATGATCCATCAAGGTAACATAGAAACGAGCTGGGATCCCAAGAAGTAGATCCCGCTCGGGATGAGAATTCGTTCGGAGGAGTAGTTCTTGTGGAAGAGGGGATTTGCCCAGCGTTATCGGGGTCCTGTTGGCAGCACTCAGGTGATCTTGTTCCAACTCATTGCCTTGAGATCAGTCTACCCGGAGACTCCACCAACCAAAACACCCAGTCCATATCATTGTCTTCTCAACCGAGAAAATAATTCACCAGGAACCCGCTGGCATTGTTCATAATGGGAAGAGGAGCCGAGCATCCATAAAGTACTCACTGGCAGCATGAAGCAGTCTCCGGGAGGCGATAGTTCTCGGGCCGGTATGGCAATAGAGAGGGCAAGGGGCTCTCTTGCAGTCACCGAGAAGGTTGATGAAGCAACGAATCGGGATCCCACTCGGCAACAGCTCGCCGGAGTCCCTTTGAAAAAAAAAAACCACCGAGAGTTTGCTCTATACACCCAAACATCAATTTTGGCCACCCGATGGAATTGGATTGGAAGCATAATCAGGATATGAAAGTCTTAAGTCTTCATAGCTGGACTGAGAGATTGGCATTCCACCGAGACTGGAGTTCCACCGAGAGATTCACATTAGGACGGGATTTCGGCCGGATGTGTGTTTACACCCAAATTAATATTTTACTGGATAGTCATATAGTCCACGTCAAGCCGGCGAGCCCGAGTAATATTGGGTTTAGAGGCGCGCGGGTTACCACGCCTACTCTATCACGCGAGTTGGATGTAAGGCTTGATTGCACAAAGGCCTTCACATATAAGGAGGACGAAAATTATCAGGTGAGCTGAGGAGTACGCACATATCAAAACAGTGACATGAGTTGCATACAAGCTGGATGCATGAGAAGATGTGCTACGCGAAGTGATGACTTCGCGCAGGGACTCCGCATAAGAGGACCTTGTGAAGCATTGACAACTCTACTACATTCTGTATCCGCGCGGTGGCACGCCCCGGATTCCTAGAAGCATTGAACTGCTACTATCTCTCTGCCCCCTGCTGAGGATTATGGCCAAAACAGTATGCACGGGTCCCGTTGGCGGGAGAGTACTTTGAAACTTCAAATCTCGATCAAGAAGCAGGGTCCCGGTCATCCAGTTCGGTTATCATTTCCCTCTGGCAACGCCTGCTCTATGAGGTACAAGTGGAACCAGTCGGGATCATCTGATCTGCAAGTAGCGGGTCCCGGTGGTAAAAAAAAAGAAGCTATGGACACCCGGAGCTATTTACCTAGAGAAAGTCAACATATCTCGAAGGTAGCCCGACCATACTGACAACAAGGATTCATCGCCCGGGAGTAGAACAACTAAGTCAAGCACAAGTGCAAAACCAACCGGAAATGCCATCTCTTCCCGGTAGCTGTCACCGGTAACCCCTCTAGTTAATCTGTCTAAGGCGCGCCTGCACGAAAATTTCTATGGACACCCGAAGAGGTTTCTCTCACATCGATCGACATCTGGACATCCGGGACTAGAGAGAGCTCTACGTTTCAAATTTTCAAGCAGACGGAATCCACTCAAGGCTAGCTTCCTCTCCCGGCGATGATCACCAACATGCATTATTCACGTGAACACCATTATGGAAAGCTGGAAACACTAAAGTTCATTTAACTTTCGTGGTCACGATCAGGATACACGTAATCTCAGCACCCGATGACTTCATCAATAGAGAAAATGGTTATGCTAAAGGCACCCGGGAATGATGACGGATCATGAGGGATATCTGGGAGTACCGGTTGCTCATCCCATTTTGGCAACATTTTTAGCCTGCTGATCTGGTGAACCGTTGAACCAACAACAAGGTTTCCTAAACGCAAACCTGGAAGCAACTCTTCGGGTATACGATCTCGATGAAGTACGAGAAGTTGGCAACCATCGGGTCTCAATGGCTTTCACAAAGAGGGGAAAGAGATAGTAGGCAGAAAGGAAGATACAGAAGAACAAAAAAAAGGAAAAAGAGGGAAAAAAATCTTTGGCAAGCCGGACATACAACATTGGGGCACAAATTTTATGGTTTCGGATGCTAACGTGAAAATACTCACTCTACTGAACCTCTTATGTGCACCTATTCGGCAGCTATTTTCATAGATAAGTCTCGTCTCTCATTGGTTTGTGAAAATTCATAATATTCTACTTGCATGTCAACCTGCATATATATGAGTATGCATGCTGGTCAGTAGGTTTTGGCAATCGACCGAGAGATTGGCGTTACACCGAATTCTACCAAGCGAGATTGGCATTCGACCGAGAGGCATAAGTTTTCCCCCAGTAACACCAAGCGGGATGGGTAATCCACGAAAAGACATGTCATTAAAATCCCGAGTAAGACCAAGAGGGATATGTAATCCACCGAAATACATGTCATTGAAATCCCTAGTAACACCAAGCGGAATGGGTAATCCACCGAAAGGCATGTCATTAAAATCCCGAGTAAGACCAAGCAGGATAGGTAATCCACCGAAAGGCATGTCATTAAAATCCCCAGTAATACCATGCGGGATGGGTAATCCACCGAAAGACATGTCATTAAAATCCCGAGTAAGACCATGCGGGATAGTCAATCCACTGAAAGGCATGTCATTGAAATCCCTAGTAACACCAAGCGGGATAGGTAATCCACCGAGAGGCATAAGTTACTGAGACCCCTAGTAACACCAGGCGAGATAGGCATTTGACCGAAAGTCATAAAACTTATATCTTCCTTTTAAAAACGGAGCAAATGGCTTGATAACCCACATACGGCATTAACACCCCGTCACTCGAGTAGTAACACAAGATGTAACACCCAGGTACAAGACCCATCTCGCGTGTGTCACCGAGACCCATCTCGCATGGAACAAGCTCCATCTTGGGTGAGTCACCGAGATCGTCATTGGGCGGAGCGAACTCCTCAGCTCGGGTGACAATTTCAGTCCTTGCGCAGAGCGAACTCCTCAGCTCGCGTTATAGTCCTTGTGCGCGGAGCGAACTACTCAGCTCGCGTAATAGTCCTTATGCGCCTCACGCGAACGAACTACACAGCTCGCGTGACAAATTCAGTCCTTGCGCTTCGCAAACTACTCAGCTCGCCTGATATTGTCAACCCTTCTGTGCGAGGCGGACTCCACAGCTCGCCCGGTAATGTCAGTCTTATGCGAAGCGAACTCTTACAAAGCTCGCACGCGAATTGTGCCGACTAGCTCGCATACTTCGTTATAAGACCTCGCCCGACTAAATCAGTTTTGAGGCTGGGGGTCGGGAGGGATTTGGCGGATTTGAAGATATCAAGAAAAGTCAGACCTGGAATGCACAAGACTGGTTCAACACACGTCTTGAGTACAGACTTGGGGGGACTGGGACCGGGTACCTGTTGATAAATGACTGGTCTGTTTACGCTCAAATTAATATTTTACTAAACAGTAAATGTCTATGTGAATATTAATTAAATTCTTGATCCATGTCACACCGGCGAGCCCAAATTCTTTGGGTTTACAAATGATGGCCCGCCAGTGAGACCACGCGAACTGAATTACAGAGTTCACGTGCGAACGGGACTTCGCGCGAATTACATAGCTCGCGCGCGGAATTACTAGCTGACTCCACATAGGCGAGGCGAGGTTGACACTTCGCATAGGCGAGGCAAGTGGATTACATCAAGGCGAGCTGGCGAACTGGCTCGCGCTGGAGGCTTCGCGAGGAAGGCATAGGCGGAATCCGCGTACATCACATTAATCGTTGAAGACTCTCACCCGTTTTTTGACATGCTTTGGGACAATCCTTGTGGTCCTTACTAATTAAAAAACCTTTTTTTGGCCCGCGAGCTAGAAAGGCTCGCGAGATGGTTTGAGTTTGTGGCACCCCGCGGGATAAGGATATTCATAATTCCAGTTCGCATAGGAGTCTTTAATTGAACAACGCAGAGGCAATGCCCTATGCGGAATAGAGTGTGCGAGCTGGACATGTGTCATAAGTTATTTGGTCCACGCGGTTAGCAATGTCCTTGTGAGATTAGGATTTCATAGTCCGACTTGAACTATGATTATCTTTCTTCTGCCGCAAGTCGAGCTTCTATATAAAGGGCCTGAAGCTCTACAATCAAGAGACTACAAAAATCTCTCAACAATTACAAAACAACAACTTTCTCAAGTTAAACCCCTTTGAGCCTCTCGAAAACCCTAACCTTAAGCGCATTGCCGCTTAGGTTTCTCAGAGCCCTCCTGGACTCGCCCCCGATCACCCTTTGGTTGCTCTGCTCGTGACACCGTGAGTATAGATTTGCTTGTGCTTGTAAATCCTCATCTGGGGTGGCACCTGGAAATCCCTCTTCGCTGATCAAGAGGTCAAACGAACTCATACACTCTTTCCTCGTCCGCAAGGTAGCACGCCCGCAACATCTACTTTTCTCTTTGTTCACTATTTACCTCTGAGGATCGTGGCCAAAACATTGGCACACCCGGTGGGACAGTGAGTACAAGCAAGTCATCATAGGGAGACCAGAGGAATCATCGTACCGAAAGCCTCAGCTTTCTTGTCTTAAGCACAGATCACAACGGTACAAGCCTCATAACAACGCGACTTGTCGTTCTCCCAATCAAGAACATGTTCTTGCTCAGTTTGGTAACCCAGACTTCAGCGAGACCACAATGGTAGACTCTCAGCCAAACCAAGACGCAGGATCTGCTCTGCCATCAGAGCAAATCCTCCAAGCAATTAATGACCTGCGAGGTCAGATGATGGACTTCTCGGCCCAAGCCAAACAAGACAGAGACCTTCTGCAGGCCACCCATGACAAACTCGCCATACTCGGTGAGGATTATGGCAACCTTGATGCCAAGTTCACTGAAACCAAAGGCTTGGTCGAAGGTAGCCTTTAACGGATCCGGTCGGATCTGGACCAGAACACGGAGACCGTGAAGCAACATGTAGAGATCCTGTCGCTCACTCGCGCGACAGTAGATGAACAGACTCACCGCTTGGACGACCATGATACCAAGATGCATGACCAGCAGAATACTTCATTTTTTGGAAGCAAGAACAGTCTGGAAAAACTAGACTAATTCAAGGAGAAACAGGACCGGCTGAACTTACGGGTCCTTAAAGTTGAAGATTGGATGAGGGCACAAGCACCAAAGAATCTTACCCTAGATCCTACTGGCTCAAGCACAAACGAAGGAGCACCCAAATACATCCCGCCTAACGAACGCACCAAGGGAAATCCTACGGTCGTGGCCCAAAAGATCCCGCAGTTCGCTTCAGGAGCTGGAACATCAAAGAATCCGCCCCCGCGTGGCTCTGTTGCTCCCTTCAAAGGATTTAATAGCCCTCTACGCTAGGGAGCCGGGACACTAGATGACCAGCTTCTAGCCTACTCTAGCCCTGCTCCCAAGAATGTTGGATAGGCCGCCAGTTTCTCTGCATGGCCTAACCATGAGGAAGGAGCGGAGTCCGCTCCTGTGACAACAGCAGACTGGTGCCAGCTCATCTCCTCCATCGTCAAGGAGTAAACCGAAAAAGGTGATGCTAACTTGCAATATCGCGACCCCTACCCTGATAGTGTGGCGCAATACCCTTTCCCACATGGGTTGAAGAACATCATTTTCACCACCTTCTCTGGGGAGACATGGGAGGATGCAGCAACCCATATGGCCCGCATCAAAGTCCAATGCGACCAATATGGGAATAATGATATTCTCAAACTCAAGCTCTTTGGGACTTCTCTGTCCGGAGCTGCATTCAGTTGGTATTACAGGTTGAAGCCAGGATCCATCGCGGACTGGCCTACCATGGAGAGACTGTTCCAGGAAACATACGACACCATTGAGCCAGAGGTTGGCCTCAATTCCCTTACTCAAATGAGTCAGCAAAGCATAGAGTCAAGAGTCTCCTTCCTCCAATGTTTCAAGATCCAACAAGCCAAGTGTGATTTCCTCCTACCTGAGTAGGAAGCCATTAAGTTGGTTGTCCGTGGCCTCGAGCATCGCCAGCAGCTGAAGCACCATGGGGAGCGCTTCACGTCTATGGGTGACCTGATCAACAAGGTCGGCAGTTATGAGCTTATCCTCAATGAAATGGATGAGAAGGCGAATGCCTCCAAGGGGACGTACGTACCAGGAGAAACAGGACAGTGGGGGCACTAAGCCTCCAATCCCCCACGTTTGATCCTTACTACCAGAGGCAGGAGGAGACTGAGGCCGCACAAGAGTATGATGATGTCGGAGCCATCAAACTGACTGGGAAACCGTTGGCTCACAAACTGAAGAATCTCAAAATGACTCGCGAGCCAATCACCATTAAGTCTTTTGCATGGACCAAGGCCGAATACGAGTCATACACGTATGACGTGAAAAACGCCCATCTTGTCTTTAATGACTTGATCGAGGCGAGGTGCGTGCGCTTGGATCACAAGATACCATCCAAGGAAGAGCTGAAGGACAAGAAGTATTGTGCATTCCACAATGTTTACAATCACGACACCAAAGACTGTGTCAAGCTCTGTGACCAACTGCAAACTTGGTTGAACTCTGGCGCCTTAAAGCTGAAGACGTCGGGGGGTATCGCTTTTCTAGTAGATGTGGACCCTTTACCAATCGGCGGAGAATAGCCACCATCGGGCGCCGAAGCCAGGCCAGCGGAGAGTTACCTTAGACTTGTTTGAACACCCAGAGGATGACAATCTGTGCCGAGCACCCAAGAGAGACAACGAGGAAGGCAATGATCACATGTTTCAGCCATCTCGCCAGTACACCTACAAAGTCAACCTCGTGCACGAGGTTTTAGACGATCTTATTGATGGCGGACTCGTCACAGTAGCAAAGGCCTTACCCTACGTTGAGTATAAGGAAGGCCGCACACACTGCAAGTTCCATGATAGCTGGGGACACAGAACTCGATATTGCTACCAGCTACACGAGCAAGTCTAGGACTGGCTAGACCTCAAGTACATTAGCTTTGAGGACAAAGGCGGTTTCATGATCACAACTGCTGACATCGCCTGGCCTCGCATCGGCCAGCACCAGATAACATTGGACCTATCTCCAAACGCGGGTCCGTGCGAAATGCAAGAGACCGGCGAATGACTATACCATGCTGGCGAACCAAAATGGGAACCACTACCTGGCAAGGCAATTAGTCGCCAGACTGCAGCCTGATCGACCTTCAAGGAAAGATAAGAGCAAGGCTATCATGCGGGACAATACACCGTTCCCCGCTGAAAACTATCAAGCCATGAGTCCCAGGACTCACGAAGAGCTGGAACAGAGGATCAAGCGCCTCGAGACCTTCGTCCAATCACACTAGACCAAAGAAGTACTTTCGTCTCCAGCTTCAAGCGAGATGGACAAATCAGACTCTGGCAGCGAGCACCAAGACAACGAGGCTTCAAGCCCTCAGCAAGGTATCTTGACCGACCCCTACGTTCCCCCGGCATTCAAATCAGCGATCAAGGAAGGGATATGGTACACACAGCAAGGGGCAGACCAGTTACCATTAGCAGATATAGGAAGCGGAAGCTACAAAAGAAGTATGGCAGCATCTTGCGTGCCTTGCAAGCTGCCGTTGATGGCATCATCCGACCCTCGCAGCTCGTGCAGACACCTTAGAGGATGTGGAGAGAAGCCGAAGGCCTGCATGCTCTACTCCAAAGGCCACCTGTCACGCCTCCACGAGTGTGTGTGCAGGTAGCAGATGACCCCGCTCCAAAGACAAATGTCTTATGTCGCCTCACCGTACCACCAAAACAAGATCCGCGCCCTGTCAGGAACATACAAACTCCATAGCCGGAAAGGAGAAGGGATTCACAGTCCTCCCGGCGCAGGCAGTCGCCGGAAGCTGAACGATGTAGGGACCCGCTTCCTCCACCACGGCGCAGGCAGTCGCCGGAAGCTGAACGACATAGAGACCCGCTTCCTCCACCAAGGCGTAGGTAGTCGTCAGAGGCTGAAATAAGAAGGGAACCACCTTCCCCATTAAAGCGAAGACTGTTCACCACCTCAGAGCCTGAGCCAAGGCGCGAGTTGCCTTGGCTATCACGGCCCCGAGAGCCTCTTCGCCAGGAACTTGAGGCGAAGAGGGAACCACCGCGACCATGTTAGCCCTGACCACAATCCAAGCAGGAGCCTCAAGTCTCATCCCTCCTTCGTCGAAGGCAATTGACAACGCCAAGGTCCTTCTGGCCGCGGCAGCTGAGGACAAGCAGCCCTCGACCAAACTTGTGTGGCGACCACGGCAGCTAGAGACTAACGTATCACCAGGTGCCGAAAGTAGTACATCCAGCCCTAACCTCGCGGAGCTTACGACCCAGTGTTTCTGAGAAAATTCGCTGAACGAGGAGCCCCGCATTGACTTGGGAAAGGACCTCGTAGAAGGGTAGGGAGAATCATTCACCTGCAACATGGTTGAAGTATCTGCTTGGCCTGAGGACGAAGAGGTCAGCCCAACAGAGAATGCATTCGCTGTGCTTGAAGGAGAACACGGGAGCATTGAGACTCCACTGATCCCAATCCACGAGCAATTCTCCTTTCAAGTCGGGATGGTGTTTTTCATATCTGAAAGATATGCTCTCCCGCTGAACACAACATGCAACACGGCGGATATTCCAGAAAGTGGCGAAAATGTCTGCGACATATTTCCGCCTTACAGTAGCGAGATGAGTCCAGTCCTGGCGGAACCCGCGAATGCTCCACCATTGGAAGCTACGGGCAGCGTTACATGCATGCCGACTTTGACCCTAGACATGGCCACTCACATTAGGCCATTATATATCACGGCTGAAGTTGAAGGGATTATGGTAAACAAAGTCATGGTCCACACCGGAGCTGCGGTGAATGTCGTTACCACCCGTACTATAGGACTCCTTGGTATCCCGCGCTCGATGATTTAAACCACGTCTTTGATAGTCAAGAACTTCACCGGACAAGTCTCTAGAACTCTAGGTTTGTTATTCTTACGAGTCAAAGTGGGACCAGCATCATGGGACTATACCTTCTTTGTCGCCGAATGCGCTTCATCCTACAACATGATCCTAGGCCGCGACTGGATCCATAGAAGTTTTTGTGTGCCCTCCTCTATGCATCAAAAACTCATGGTCTGGGATACTGAGACATGCGAGGCGGTCCTCATTAAAGCGGATCCGTGTCCCTTCTCCATCTCCGCCAACTTCAACGACGCCCGCTATTACAATAACGATTTGGGTCCGTTGGACGTCTAAGGCGTCGATTCCAAAGGCCGCCCCTATGGGGTCACGACCTCCAACTTAATGCGATGGGGGTTCACCCAGGCGAGGGACGACTTACAACGTCCTTACACCATCGCAGACCCCTTCCAAACCTCTGATGATTAGTGCCTCCTCAGCAGAAGCACGCGAGGCTGGAGAGTCCCTATGTGAGAGGCTCCTCTCATATTGGGCGAAACGCGAAGCCTACAACAGGGTTGCGACTATGGAATACGTAGACGAGATAGTGGACTATACCGATACCAAGGAGGAAGTTATTCAGTTAGCTCCCGCTGCTTTGGATGACACACCACCTCAAGTCCGCGACCTCATCTCACAAGTCGACGTGGGGACTGCAAAGAAGCCCTTACTACTCTCCATTAGTGCTAAGCTGGCGGGAAAAGAAAAGGAAGACCTTCTTGCCTTATTACATGAATATACGGACTGTTTCCCCGAGAAGTATGAAGACATGCCTGGCTTGTCCCCGGATTTAGTCTGTCACCGGCTGCCTACTCATCCTAACAGACGTCCAGTTCGCCAGGACGGCAAATTCATGCGAACTGAGACCCATATCGTGGTTAAGAAGAGATTGAGAACATGCACCGATCAAGTATCATTCACGTGGCCAAATACAATGAATGACTATCCAATGTCGTTCTCGTCCGCAAGAAGAACGGTAAAATACGCGTCTGTGTTGACTATCGTGACCTCAACAACGCAACGCCTAAGGATATATATCCCATGCCTGTTGCAAACCTCCTCATTGACGCGGCTGTGGGGCATGAAGTTCTATCCTTTATGGATGGAACCGCTGGATACCACCAGATTCCTGTCGCTGAAGAAGATCACCACAAGACCGTTTTTCGCTACCCGAGGTTTGCAGGTGCGTTTGAATATGTTGTCATCCATTTGGGCTCAAGAACGCATGGGCAACGTATCAACGCGCCATGAACCTCATATTTCATGATATCCTAGGCAAGTTGATTGAAGTCTACATAGACAACGTGGTGGTTAAAACCAAAACGCGGACGACACACGTTGAAGACCTCCGGCAGGTTTACACAAGGATGCGGAGACATAACCTGAAGATGAACCCCGCCAAATGTGTATTCTTCGCGGAGGCAGGCAACTTCCTAGGGTTTCTCGTCCATAAAAGGGGTATCAAGATCCCCAAAGACAAGGCGCAGGCGGTAATAAGCGCCTCGCCTCCTACAACCAAAAAGGAGCTCCAACAACTGATCGGGCGAATCAACTTCCTCCACCGTTTCATTTCAAATACGGCAGGGAAGGTTCAACCTTTTTCATCTCTCCTAAAGCTCCAGGGGGCAACCGAGTTCGTATAGGAGTCACAACATCAATAAGCTTTTGATCGTATCAAGGACTATCTTACGAACCCACCTGTTTTGGTTCCCCCTCACCTTGGCATTCCGCTTAAACTCTACATCGTCGCTGGTGACTTGTCTATTGGTGGACTCTTGGCATAAGATGATGAAAACGGGGTGGAACACGCCGTTTACTATCTTAGCAGGGTGTTAACTGATTGCGAGACACGCTACTCTCCAATGGAAAAGTTGTGTCTCGCCCTATTCTTTGCAGGTTGCAAGCTCCGCCACTACATGTTAGCCTTTACCAAGGTTGTGATCGCTCAGTTCGATCTAGTCAAATACATGCTTTCCCGCCCTATCCTACGGGGACGCATAGGTAAATGGATATTGGCTTTGTCTGAATTTTCTTTGCAATATGTTCCGCAGAAAGCAGTCAAAGGATAGGCCATAGCGGACTTCCTCGCTCATCATCCACCAACCGAACTAACAACATTCCGTGAGTTAGAGTTTACCGTTGTCTCTCTTACTCCATGGATTCTTTACTTTGATGGATCGCGTACTGACCTCGCTGCAGGTGCCGAGATCGCCATCGAGAACCTTGCGGGAGACAGGTTTTCTTACTCATTCTAGCTGAACTTTAAATGTACAAATAATCAGGCGGAATACGAGGCGCTCATCATCGGACTGGAAATCTTGCTAGACTTAGGAGTCCGCGAAGTCCACGTCTTCGGCGACTCTTTATTGGTTGTCAACCAGCTTGTGGCGAAGTTCAAGTGCTTAAGTTCATCCATTGAGCCCTACTTGCGAAAAGCCTTTGACGTCTTGGACCGCTTCGACGACATCCACATTAAGCACATTCCGCGCGAATTCAACTTCGCGGCAAATGAGCTCGCATAGATTGCATCCGGTCTTAGCTTGCGAGATGGAGTGAGCGAACGACTACTCAAGGTCGAACGACGCACTCTTCCTTCTTTTATTGCTAGGGGGCAATATAAGGCAGACTCTCTTGACGTCGCTGCCTTAGATCCTATCGATGAAGACTGGCAGCTACCGTTCATCACCTACCTCGAGCACCCTCATGACACTACTCATTTCCGGCAAATGTGGTTTCTCGCCCTCAATTTTGTGCTTAGCAACGGTGAACTTCGCCGGCGCGGCGAAGACAGTAATGACTTCTGCTACGTATATGGCAACGAGGCTAAGCGGCTTATGCGTGAGGTTCATTCCGAAGTTTGTGGTTCGCATCAGACAGGACCAAAGATGCAGTGGTTAATCTGTCACCACGGCTACTACTGGCCTAACATTCTCAAAGACTATATTGCTTTCGCCAAAGGATGTTAGGATTTCCAGGCTCACGGACCAGTGCAACACATTCCGAACATTCCGTTGCAGCTGATCATTAAACCATGGCCATGTCGAGGATGGGTGATAGACTTCGTCGGCATCATTCATCCTCATTCCTCCAAGCAGCATAAGTTCATTATCGTGGCCACCAATTTCTTTACCAAGTGGGTTGAGGCCGAGCCACTCAAGGTCACTTCCGCGACCTCGGTTCGCAACTTTATCTTCTGCAACATTATCTCCCGCTTTAGAATTCCGGAGTGCATCGTGACCGACCGGGGGGCAGTTTTCATGGCCGATTCTGTAGTCACATTCCTCACCGGCTATGGTATCAAGCTCCTGCATTCGACCCCCTATTATGCACAATCCAATGGTCAGGCAGAGGCAAGCAACAAAGTTATCCTCAGTATCTTGTGCAAGATGCTAGAGTTGAACCCCCGCGTCTGGCATCTAGAGCTTTACCATACTTTGTGACCTACCGTACCTCCAAGTGCGGTCCGACAGATACCACCCCATATGCTCTCATGTATGGCCATGACATCGTCCTTCCCCTTGAGGTTCATGTCGCCTCGCTTCGCGTCCAGGAACAACACCAATTGCTTGGTGACGATTACGTCCAAGCGATGTGGCAAGAGCTTGAAGACCTCGACGAACACCGCATCACTGCCTTCAACAATCTCATCCTTGAGAAGCAGCGCATTACGCGGTCCTATGATAAAGTTACCCGCGGACGGAGCTTTGCCGAGGGCCAAGCAGTGTGGCCAGCAGTGCTACTATTGGGCGAAAAGACCGAAGGCCGCGAAAAGTGGTCTGCGCAGTGGGAAAAACCCTTTATTATCCATCGCATATTGCCTAAAGGAGCATACCACTTGCGCGACCTTGACGGTACACTCCATCCCAATCCTATTAATAGTCATTTCTTAAAGCGTCATATTGATAGCGTTTGGGAGCGCGCGGATCCTCCACATTTTGCTGACCCTGCAACCATTGTTCATAGTGCTCCACGCCTTCACGATAGCACTCTGCCGCCTCCCACTAGGGGCAAGCATGTAATTAGTTCATTTGTTTGTAAACGTGCGAGGTCTAACCAACAGACCATTACAAGATTGGGGCTTATTCCAAAGGCCATAAATAAAAATGCGACATGCTAATTTCTTCATTTCTGTTTTTCCATAAACGTGCAAAGTCTAAACAACAGAAAAGTACAAGATTGGGGTCTATCCTAGAGGCCCTAAATAATAACATCACATATTTTTTCCTTCTTACACTTTGATACAGGTTTCATAAGCGGCTTTGCGGCCGAAGCGAAACATGTTTACAATGAAACTCTGATTACCCTACGCTTAAAGGCATAAATCTAGGATTTTAGGGATGTTAGAGACGTCTTGAACTTTCAAATCGATGGAAGCTTGGCCAAAACAGTGATTAGGCCTAGAACAAAGCGCCGGAAAGCTAGAGGTCCACTGGAACAGGGTCCCTCATGCTACCGCCTAAGTTTCGGGGCGTGCTTCAAGAACACTGGCGAACTCTCGAAGCACAAGTGGACAAAGGGCCTTCGAAGTCTCACGCGTGGACAGAACAACAAGCGCAAGGCAGAAGGCTCCCATACCGTTTTTTCTTTCAAGCGGAGGATTGGCCTAAGAGTGGATTTTGAAACTCACCCTCGACCTAAGAGTAGATTTCGAAACTCATCAGAGCAAATGATGAGCAGGAGAAATGGTGGTTTCGCTTTAAGCAGGGACATAAAGATGAACAAAAGGGAAGAAAGATCCATGGCGAGGGGGCAGAAAGACTTAGTCAATGTTTCAAACCCGATCAGCAGATTCTCTTATAAGAAGAGGTGATTGACTCCCTGTGACATGTGTCATGCATACAGAGCTTTGCCCTGAGATATGGGTCTTCAAAATAAGGTGAACGCGTGAATCTATAGTGATTTCATGCTTTCCAAGCAAACAGTCACGTGGAGACCTTTACCCAATCTCAAAGGAAGACTGACTTTGAACCACAACAGTTTTGTTGCTTAGTGAAATTTACTATATACTAAAGTTGAGTTACTGTAGTTAAGAATCGCATGATTTTACGGTCTTGCCCCCACTTTGTCAGTCGGGCTTGGGCCTGCATCACGCTCGGGCTTGGGCTCTTGCCAACGAAGCTCCTAGAAAAAGTGAGAGAGAAGAGCAGCGGAGGACTTGGACTCTTGAACTCTCTCTCGATCTCTCTCGAAAGCTGTTTTGATCTCTCTTCTTCTTCTTCTTCTTCTTCTTCTTCTTCTTCTTCTTCTTCTTCTTCTTCTGTTCTCTGATTCTTCGTCATTTTCTCTACCCTTTGCTCTGTCCTTACTTTGCGTTTTTCTCTACCCTTTGCTCTGTCCTTACTTTGCGTTTATTTACGTTATTGTCATTAATTGCTCGGGCTTTTTCTTCTCTATTTGGTCTCTCGCTCCAGTCTTCTCGCTCCAGTCTTCTCGCCTCTTCTCGCGTCTTCGATCACCCTTTCTCTCGCTCGCCGCCTCCTAAAGATTCGAGATCGATCTGAAGACTTTTTCCTTTTCCTTTTCCTCTTCTCTCTCTGGCCTTTCGTTTGGCTGTCTCCACTGAATCACGGTTCAGGTTTGCCTTTTAGCTACCAGCGACTCGGGTTTCCGGCCGGCTGTGCTGCGGTGTTCGTAAATAAGGTGAGAGAGATAGAAAAGGTGAGAGAGAAGGGAAGCAGCGGAGGAAGCCTATCGATTTTGGGTTTGAGCAATTTCTTGAATTCTCTCTCGATCTCTCTCGAAGCTCCACCGTTTCTTAATTCGCTCCATGTTTTTTTTTTAAATTTCTGTAATCGATTAAAGCTTTTGATCTTGAAACCAATTTCATTTTCAGAGAGAGCAATTCCAGAGATTTCGACAACGATCGAGGAGAGGGAGAGGATAGGAGAAAGGAGAAGAGGAGGGATTTGTCTGGGTTTTTATTTCAGATATCGGCTCCAAGAATTCCAAGTTAGTATCTTCACCTACTCTTCAACTCATGACATAGATTTGTGCATTGTGTATTTATGGGTTATTCTGGGTGATTGATCTTCAACCCATGTTTATAGTTTTTCTCTTCTCTAATCGATTAAAGATATTGATTGATGCTTTTAGTGGTAGTTTGTATATATATTATAACAGACACGATTGCTGCAATAATCAATTCAATTGGCATTTCTTAGTTAAAACCAGTAGTCCAGTACCCTTGATGTCTTAGTTCTCCTTTCGACAGCAAATGGAAGCAACCGTTACCAGATGTGTATGTTGCAGCAGTGCCTCTAAGAGCCACAAAAAAAATGGACCTGTCCGGCTCCTCACCTCTACTGCTTACTCTCTCAATCTCTTGAAAGGTAAACATAGAACTATATTTTCCTCCTTATTCTGCTTAGTGTGTGTGTATATATATTTACCATCATTAACGTAATTGGTGATTATCTTTCCAGGTTGTAGCTCCTTATTCTCTACCCATGAATATTTTTTATTTGGTTCAGTTTATCTTTCTTTCTGCTCATGATCTTCTTCTTTTTTGTAATATTATGTTCTTTGTGATGTGGTGATGTGATTAGGTTAGACTTGGCCATATTGTTCTTCTTCAATCTTTATAAGCAAAAGAAATCTATCTGTTCGATTCTTTAGCTTTTGGGCGTAGGTACTTATACAAAGATATACATGGACATTTTAAACTATATATGATTTATTTCATTCAATAAGAGGCTTAGTGTAAATATGATCAAAGTTCAGGTATTATCACTTCAAGTTGATTAATACAAAAGAATGATACTCCAAGCCAGAGCTAAAAGTAAAATTGAAGGCTGTTAATTATTCAAGGAAATGGATCAACATCAACTGTTCTATCTAAAAACAAAAATAAATTTATTTTCAAAAAAAAATATAAAAAATAAAAAATAAAAATTTATGATTCATATTTTAAACCACAATTTACAGTCAAATGGACAAGTACAACATATGAGCTGACTTTATAGGACTTTTATTCGATTTCCAGGCTAGAATAAAAGCGGATTCATACATTTTACGTTATGAAGTAAAAGTTGATTCAAAGATTCAGAACATAAAGTTCATAGATTATATTTGCTGGAGTCCACATAGTCTGATAGATGAGTTCCATCTGCTGCTAACGAATTTTGGCAATCCATCCATTCAATATTGGTATGTGAATAGTATCTTTCGATTCAATATTGTCTAATTTTCAGTTTTTTGACATTTGGGTACTGTATTGATGGAAGATAAAAATTGATTATGAAAATTTCTATTCTGGCCATCAACTGCTTTTTGTAGAGGTTTTTCACTTATCTGGAAACAACTCTGATCTATCTTGAAGAACTTTCAGAAAATAAAAATTCAGTAAATAAACTATGTATTTGCATTGCAATATATCTCAATACTAATTATATGATTCTTCATATTTCAGAACCAAATGGTGTATTGTATATAACAAAATGTCGGTGGTGGATCCTTCTATACCCAGCATTGCCCCACATGCTTCAAGCAAATGAGGTACAAAGCTAGCTTTGAATCTGCCAACTATGATTTGTTACAGGTAACATAAATTTAAAATTGATATTGTCGAAAGTCCTTCCTGTGCTTTCTTTCTTGCTTTGTTTGGTTTTTTCTTTATTTTTCCAGGTTCTGCTTGAAAACAAAGAAATTGGTTCTGCTGTTTCTATAGTTTACTCGAAGTTTTGAACAAGCTCATGTCCATAGGTATATGTTGCTTCTTCTGCATTAAACCTGTTTCATATTCATTTACGTGGGAAAAATTTGTGAACTTTGTCTTTTCATTTTTAATCAAATTTTATGGAGTCATTTTTCAAAGACTCTTTCAATTCAATTCCTCACATCCCACTTTCGTTAATTTGATTTCATAGTATGTACATACATTTATGAGCTTGATTTTGATCCTTCTCTGTTAATCATATGCAGACTTTATTGAAAGTGTTCTTCAACTCTACTTTCCGCTGTTGTTCTTCAATTTGGTGTTCTGTTTTAATTTAGTTTCTTTCTTACAAAGGTTTGTGCTCCTATATTTCTTATGGTTTCATAAACATCTTTATAAACTTTGGGAAGGAATTTGTATAGTTACAATTATATGAATTATACTTTTGTGTTCTGTAGATTTAGATGGTAATGTTAAATATCAGTAACTAGGTCTCCTATAATCATGTTAAACTTTGCAGCACAGCACCGACCATGTAATGTTAAAGTCTCATATTATCTTTACTGCTAATATGCTGCGTTCATAGGTTTCTTTTCTTCTTCTTTTTTTCCAGATTTTACCCTAAAAAGAAGGTGGTGATACAGTTAAAAGTTGTTGAAGGTGTGCCTTTGTTTTGATCTCAGTTGATTTCGATTTAGCCCTTAATCAGTTATATATATTGTATATATATAAAATTGACACACTCCACTCTTAATTACTTACTACTCATCGCCAAAACTCATTAAAAGTTCTAATCTCACTATCAACTGGTTTTTGTAGAAGAGTTTCACTTATCGGAAAAATTCTATCATTTAAAAAAAAATCAACAAATGAACACTGTATTTGCATTGCAGGATATCTCAATACTAATTATATCCTACTTCATATATCAGGACCAAATGGTGTATTGCAGATAACAAAATTGTCGGTGGCGAATGCCTCTATACCCAGTGTGTGGCACATGCTTCAAGCAAATGAGGAAGAAGCTATAAAGCTAGCTCTGGATCTGCCCCAGATTATGATTTGTTACAGGTAACACAACTAAAATCAATATTACCAACTTATATTCATATGGGTTGCAGAAAGTCCTTCCTGTCTATATTTTATGGAATTGAATTTGTCTCTTCACTATGCAGTGTTAATTTACATCCGCATCTGCAAAGTTTTATATGTCTGGGAGGTTAGAGACATTATAGTGATGAAGTAGAGGGAAAAAGTGAAAATGAGGAAACATAGCAATAAACAAACATGTTTACCTGCATGATTTTGACTTTGGCTGAATACATAAATGTGGTCCTGGTTAGTTTCGTTGTTTGAAAAAGTTAACACATCATAATGTGCATTTTAATTGTTCCTGCTTGCTGTTAATTCTTTGTGAGCAGTCTTATTATTTCAAACCTCAAAGAATGATTGACTTGCTGGTAGCACTTTGCTTGCTACATTTCCTCAGGGGAGCCAAAACATCGTTGAAGGAGGACGTAACAAGTTGATTTTTATTATGCAATTGTATTGTTTATATAACAGTTCGGCTTATGAATTAAATGTTTATATAGCAGTTGCAGCTTATGAATTAAATAGATGTTCTTTATCTTTTGTGTGAACCTATGATCAAGTTGTTTTGTTGTTTTGCATCCTCATGATTTCATGAGCTCTAGCCCGCAGCAACGCGCGGGTTAGTACCTAGTAGGTTACATGGGGGGCAGCATGACAAGCAAAGTGAAGTTGGACTAGAATCTCTTAAAGTTTCCTTACAGCCTGTACACGCGGGGCGTCAAGGTTGGCGAGGTCCGTTTCTCCCGTTGGTTTGCCTCATCATCCTTATATTCACTAGCGAGATGACGCAGTTCGCTTCGCCAACCTTACATCGGTATACATACTTGCTCACTACGCAGTGAGTAAGGCACCCTTTAGACAGAAGTACGTTGTCTCATGAGGTAGTCGGGACCTCAAAACTTTGGTCTTCCGTGAGACGAAGATCACGATAGCACCAAGATGTCAGAATCTTCCAAATCCTGAATCATCGTGACATGTTCAATAAGGCCTTTTCGCTTAGTCCCAAAGCTCAAGGCCTAGGGGCAATGTTTACGCCCAAATTAATATTTTACTAGACAGTAAATGTCTATGTAAATATTAATTAAATTCTTGATTCATATCACACCGGTGAGCCCAAATTCTTTGGGTTTACAAATGATGGCCCGCCAGTGAGACCACGCGAACTGAATTACAGAGTTCGCGTGCGTACGAGACTTCGCGCGAATTACGCAGTTCGCATGCGAAATGGACTTCGGGCGAACTATATAGCTCGCGCGTGGAATGACTTCGTGCGGAATTACTAGCTGACTCCGCGTAGGTGAGGCGAGATTGACACTTCGCGTAAGCGAGGCAAGCGAATTACATCGAGGCGAGCTAGCGAACTAGCTCGCGCGAGAGACTTCGCTAGGAAGGCATAAGCGGAGTCTGCGTGCATCACATTAATTGTTGAAGACTCACCAGTTTTTTGACATGCTTTGGGCCAATCCCTGTGACCCTTACTAATTAAAAAGCCTTCTTTTGGCCCGCGAGCTAGAAAGGCCCGCAAGATGGTTTGAGTCTGTGACACCCCGCGGGATAAGGATATTCCTAATTCCAGTTTGCATAGGAGTCTTTAATTGAGCAACGAGGAGGCAATGCCCTATGCGAAATGGAGTGTGTGAACTGGACATGTGTCACAAGTTGTTTGGTCCGCGTGGGTTAGCAATGTCTTTGTGAGATTAGGGTTTCATAGTCCGACTTGAACTATGATTATCTTTCTTCTGCCGCAAGTCGAGCTTCTATATAAAGGGCTTGAAGCTCTACAATCAAGAGACTACAAAAATCTCTCAACAATTACAAAACAACAACTTTCTCAAGTTAAACCCCTTCGAGCCTCTCGAAAACCCTAACCCAAAGCGCACCGCCGCCTAGGTTTCTTAGAGCCCTCCTGGACTCGCCCCCGATCACCCTTTGGTTGCTCTACTCGCGACACCGTGAGTATCGATTTGCCTGTGCTCGTAAATCCTCATATGAGGTGGCACCTGGAAACCCCCTTTCACTGATCAAGAAGTCAAACACACTCATACACTCCTTCCTCGTCCGCGAGGTGGCACGCCCGCAACATCTACTTTTCTCTTTGATCGCTATTTACCTCTGCTCCGCGCGCTGAGGATCGTGGCCAAAACATGGTCTATGGGCTTATTTTAGCAAGTCCACACTCAAGATGTGTCTTGAATGAGAACTTGGGAGGACTTGTTGTCGGTAGTTGGAAACTACCTTCCCCGCCCATAGACCAGTCAGGAAACTTGTAGATACGATGTATATCATACCTCGCCATGGTGAAAGATCATCGGTACCACATCGGGAAGATGCTCATCCAAGCTCCACAAGAAGGCACCATGCATGGTAGGATATATGTAAAGTTAGTCCCACATCGGAAACATGTAATAAGAGGGAACCTTCCTTAGCTATAAAAGGAAAGCTTCCCATATGTAGAAGGGGGATCTCCCATCTCTCTCTCTAACACTCTATCCCGGAGGATGGATGCTCTTGTAACACCAAAGGTTTATTGCCCATGATAGTGGAATATTAAGCGGATGTAGCCATGTCCTCCGATGACATGGTGAACCACTATATGTCCTTGTGTCTTTTGTACATGATAGTCTGTTCCACCATAATTCTACATAGCCTTCGGGTTTATGCAGAAACATGTATATATATATAGTATAGAGTATAGAGCTTCTCGGCTATGGATATCCGCATTTATTCTTACGGTGTAGATTTCCACTTTACACTCACTTTTCAATCGAATTTTCACATCTCTACCATCTAGTATTTAGATACCAATGTATAGATCATCTCTGCAAAATTTCAGCCAATTTGGTTATCATTAAGGCACTCAAAACTGCGTTTTTCTGTTATAAACATGAACGGTTCAAGTTCGACAGAATTATGTTTATCCATTGTTTTAATCGAGTTTGAGTGCCTTAATGATAACGAAATGGGCTGAAATTTTACAGAGATGATATATACATTAGTATCTAAATACTAGACGGTGGAGATGTGAAAATTCAATTGAAAAGTGAATGTAAAGTGGAAATCCGCACCGTAAAAATAAATACGGACATCCGCACATGAGAAAATATATATATATATATATATATATGTGTGTGTGTGTGTGCAGATTCCAAACATGAATCTTGTACTTTAATATTTTTGCCTAGGTTGTTAGACTTCTTCAACTTTTTTATGGGCTAGTCCACATATATATGCTTATTTTATGAATCCCTACCAAAAACTATTTGTAAAGAACAAAAAAAAGTCTAGAGGACTCACTATTATCCTCTGTCCCTGATATCAAGAGCTCCAACCACTTGCAACAATGAGTTCTCCAATTTTGGTTTGCATGTTCTTGGCCCAATCACTCGTGTTGGATTCCAGGGCCTTGATGTAGGAAACCACAGCCTCAAAGGTGTTGTTAGCAGGAGGCACCATCAGTCTCTAGGCTCTCCAGTGCACCACTCCCCTAGGAATGTGTTGGCTCCAATGAGATCATGTCGGAGTGGTGGTGAGGCTGATGGAGAGGAATTCTGAAGGATGAGAAGTTGGTGGAGTATCAGGGTAAGGAGGTCATCCATACTTAACAACATACTCCTCAAGTGTGTTTCTGCATGTCCTTGAGATATTATGTACTAGCTATCCATCAAACTATGTGGTCTTGGTTGTAAGGAACTGATCAAACTATGAATTAGTCTTTTCTTTTAAATTCATGCATTTTACTAATTTCTCTTTCCCTTTCTTGTCGAGGTCTCAGCATACATTTATCAAGGTCTAAATATTTCCCTTACTTGATGCGATTTGTACACTTATGAGAGCAGCGACAGATCCACTCATGGTAACAGTAGTGCACACGCCCACTGATGTTTTTTGTACATATACAAATTTAGTTAGTAAATATCGTGATAAGCAACCTTGGCGTACTGGTCCAGCTACATTTTGTGTGTAAGGAAGTGATCGAGGGTTCAACCGGTCCAGCTGCATTTTGTGTGTAAGGAAGTGATCGAGGGTTCAACCGGTCAAATCCCCTTAGAAGCAACTTGCTCTAGTTTTGTTTTTGAAAGCAAAGATGATTGCTTGGCAATTCAAATTATTATTTTTATTAAATATTCATTGATTTTTTTTTTGTTATCTTTAATATAAATTACTTGATTTTATTTTTAATATAGATGAAGACATTTATTGAAATGACTTTTTATGAACGATTTTAAAATAACCATTTTAATCGATATAAATTTTATCTAGTGATTTTATATGTTTTGTGTGCTTCAGTTAAATTAAAATTTTATATGAGAGTATATGAGTCAAGTAAGCCACAATGAAGAGAAGGAAGGAAGACTTGAGTCAAGTAAGCCACAACGAAAAGAAGGAAGGAAGACTTGCAAACAAGAAAGCCCGACATTTAACCTAATATGGATAACCGGCTACACGTCACCAAGATTCTATAAATGGTGCCCTGTTGCCAAACCATCATAGTGTGGACTCACACCAAGCCCCCACACGTCTTGGTTTCCCGAAAACAAAACGCACCAAGTGTTAGTCCATAACTGCTAAGATCTGAACAAATTAAGGGGGAAAGACCATAGCTTTGTCATCTCCTGTCTGACAGCATGAGGTGAAACCATGATGACGTCAGAGGCACCCCTTGACGAGGGTTAAATATGTCTTAGGCCGCCTAGGTTTTGTAGAGATAAATAGCTAATATCTGGTAATAAGGACAAGAGAGAACTTCTAACGAAGACTTTATATCGAGGACCAAGTGATGATTTGTGAATGGACGGTTGGATGACAACAATCGTTGATTCGAAATAAACTTTTTATTATTATAAAACTTTTGATATTAAAAAATGGAAAATTTTAAGAACAGTACATGACAAATGGTACACTTCTAATTTTGGTGTTTCAAGTTTCAAAACAATCATAAAGGTACATGACATAAGAATCATGACACATTTTTAGTACATGACGTCAGTAACGCCGTTAACTCTATGTAATTTCTTAATTTTCAAAAAGTGATTTCGGGTTTTCTCTATTCTCTTTTTTCTTTATATTTGTTTTACTCTTTTTCTATTTATATATATATATATATTTTTAATTTTGTTAACTCAGACCATAATCTTAATGACTTTGTTGTCTGCAAGTATATTACTCTATTCCATTTTCTGTTTTAATTTTGGTCTTCTAGAAATTGCTGTTTTGTTACTAGTTCAACAATGAAAATTGAATCTTTTGTGCTAAAAAATGACATTGCTGCTCCTCAAATTTTTTTATTACTAGTTCAAAAAAGAGAATTGAATCTTTTTGATTTCTCTCTCCTTAGTAATTATTAATTTTAATAATTTATTACTGTTAAATTAGAGAGTGACGGATTTATCATTCAAATGTTAACGGAAATCACACAAAATAATAAAAAACATAACGGTATATATATATATATATATTTTTGATTGAGATTAAAAATTCATATAAGTTATGATTGTTTTGAAACTTGAAACATTAAAATTACGAGTTCACTCTACTTTTTCTCTAAAAAAAAAAAAAGGAAAGAAAATAGGTGGCGTGGCCGTTACAAATAATTTGCACCGAGACCGGAAAGGAGGCTTTGGGAAAATGATATAAAAGGCGGTTGTGGGCTTTTCCTCGAAAAATCCAGCCTGCGCCAACCCTAATAGCTCAAAACACTACGACGTCCTTCTGTACCTTTCAGTCTCCCCTCTCCGGTCCTTCGTTCGTTCTCTGATTCTGTTTCTTCTGCTCTCTTCTCACTGCTCCAAGTAAGCTCTCTATCTCTCTCTCTCCCTCTATATTCACATATATATATATATATATATATACACATATAATATACATGTGGTTCTTATAAGATCAGATTCTTTTCCACATTCCTGCTGTGACTCTCTATCTCTGATTCTGTGAAATTTGGATCTAATTCTCTAGCTTCTGAGATACACAATCGCAGCTTCGGGTTTTCGTTTCTCTCTTTTGATTATTATTGTTGATTTTGCGATTAGGATTTGGGAGAGGGGCTGCGAGTTTCAATTTTGACCAAGGAGATTTATAATCTGTCGAAACATTCATGGGTCGGAAGAAGCCGACTGCTCGCGGCGGTGACGAGGAGAATCCGCAACCGGCGGGTGGTGGGAAATCGAAGAAGAAGAACCTGGTGATCGAAGACGACGAGTATTCCGTCGGAACTGAGCTGTCCGAGGAGAGTCAGGTCCAGGAAGACAAGGTTGTTGCTCCTCCTAGTAAAGGGAAGAAGGCCAAAAAGGGGGGTTCGAAAGCTGCCAAGGGAGTGGATGAGGTGTTTGAGGGGGCCGGAGAGGATGAAGATGAGGTTTCTCAAGTTGTGTTCACTGGGAAGAAGAAGGGGAAGTCGAAGAAGAGTGGTGGGAATACGTTCAGCTCGTCGGGTTTCGGGTTGCTTGAGGATGAGGATAAGGATGAAGAGGATGATGAGCAATCTGCGGTAACAGGTGATGAAGAGGAGGAGGAGGATTCTCCGGCGTTGAAATTTTCAGGGAAGAAGAAACCTTCAAAGTTGTCGAAGAAAACTTTGTTTGCGGGGTCGGCTTTTGATGCCATTGGTGACGAAGGGGATAATGATGGTGAGGTGGATGATGATATTGTGGATAAGAGTAATGCAGCTGAAGATGATGAGAAAGACGATGATCCTGTGATTGCTTTTACGGGGAAGAAGAAGGCTTCCAAGGGTGGAAAGAAGGGTGGGAGTGTGTTTGCAGCGGCCAGCTTTAGTGCTCCTGATGATGAGGAGGAGGAGGATGAAAAGAATGATGAGGATGACGATATTCCTCAGATTACTTTCTCTGGTAAGAAAAAAAAGTCTTCAAAGACTTCAAAGAAGAGTGGCGGTAATTCTTTCAGTGCAGCATTGCTTGACGATGAAGATGACGAATATACTTCCATTTTGAAACCAACTACAGCTGGTGATGATACAGTTGAGGATGAAGGTGCATCTATGATTACATTCACTGGTAAAAAGAAGTCTTCAAAGAAGAAAGGTAATAATGTGTTTACTGCAGTCAGTGAAGATGCTGGGGTTGTGAGTGAAATTGCAGATGTAGTTGAGCCCGAACAACCAGCTACGGCTACTAGTAAAATTGAAGCTGATAATTCTAACAACAATAAGAACCAAGATCTAGAACCTTCAAAAAGTAAGAAAAAGAAGAAGAAGAATGTAAGGACTGCTCAAGAAGAGGATGATTTGGATAAGATTCTTGCAGAGCTAGGTGAGGTTCCATCAAAACCTGCTGCTCCTCAGAAAGGGGAGAAAGTTGAGGTTCAGCCTGCCGATTCTCAAAAAGAGGAGAAAGTTGAGGTTCAACCTGATGTTGGTGCCCCAGTTGGTGGGTTTGCTGCAAAGGAAGCTGAAGTAGAGACTGTTGAGTCTGCTGCAGCAAAGAAGAAGAAAAAGAAGAAGGAGAAGGAAAAGGAGAAAACGGCGGCAGCAGCAGCATCTGTAGATGTCAAGGATGAAAAACAAGAACAAGTGAAAATTGAGCCAGCAATTGAACCAAAGAAGAAGGAAGTGAAAGGCAAAGCAGCTGAAAAGAAGGTGCCTAAACATGTCAGGGAGATGCAAGAGGCCCTTGCTAGGCGACAGGAAGAAGAAGAGAGGAAGAAAAAGGAAGAAGAAGAGAAACTGAAAAAAGAAGAAGAGGAGAGGCTTAAGCAAGAAGAACTTGAGAGGCAAAAGGAGGAGGCAAAGCGGAAGAAAAAAGAGAGGGAAAAGGAGAGGATCCAAGAGTTGAAGAAGGCAGGTTTGTATAAGACTCCCAAGCAAAAAGAAGAGGACAGGCGGCTACAGCAAATGAGAGACCAGTTTCTTAAAAATAATCCCAATGCAGTGGAGGGTGTACCTCCTACCACAGAAAATGAAAAACCGGCTAAAAGACCCTTGTATCAGAAAAAGAAGTCAAAACCAGCACCAAATCAAGCAAATGGTGCAGCTACTACGAAGCCTGTGGAACTCACAGAAGAAAGAAAAGAAGAAAACCAGCAAGTTAATGTTCCTGAGCTTCATTCTATGGAACTTGAGAAGGTTGAGGAGCAGGAATCAGTTGAAGTTGCAGAAAAGCTATCCAAAGTTTCTGAATCTGTTAATGAGAATGGAGTGGAACAAGAAGAGGATGATGATGATGAATGGGATGCAAAGAGCTGGGATGATGATGCTGTTGTTAACCTTTCATTCAAAAGCGGGTTTTCTGATGAAGAGGTCGAACCTGTTGTGAATAAAGGGATGAAGCCTGCAGTTTCTGTGCTGAAAACCATTCCTTCTCAACCAATAAAGCCTCATGAGGTTGAGAATCAGAAAAAACAATCCGAGGTGGAAGTTGACAAATGTAAGAAGAAAGATGCTGCTGCAAAGAAAAAAGCACTAAATTCAGATTCTGCCTCTAAAGAGGGTGAAGATAATCTTCGCTCTCCCATTTGCTGCATTATGGGCCATGTTGATACTGGTAAAACTAAGCTTCTGGATTGTATCCGAGGCACAAATGTTCAGGAAGGTGAGGCCGGAGGTATTACTCAACAGATTGGTGCGACATATTTTCCTGCAGAAAACATCCGTGAGAGGACTAAGGAACTGAAAGCTGATGCAAAGCTGAAGGTCCCAGGTCTATTGGTCATTGATACCCCTGGGCACGAGTCATTTACAAATTTAAGGTCACGGGGTTCAGGTTTATGCGATATTGCAATTTTGGTTGTTGATGTTATGCATGGCTTAGAGCCTCAAACAATAGAGTCACTCAATCTCTTGAAAATGAGGAATACCGAATTCATTGTTGCGTTGAATAAGGTAAGACTTATGTTCAATTGAACCTTCCCTACTTGTGCTTTCCCATGAACGGTTAATTTTAGTTCTATTTTTATGGATATCCATTTCTAGGTGGATAGGCTCTATGGATGGAAAACCTGCCGCAACCAGCCAATAGGGAAGGCAATGAAGCAACAATCCAAGGATGTTGTAAATGAGTACAATATGAGGGTTTCTCAGGTCTTGTGCATTCCAATCTCTTGCTTTTGATCTTTATCCCTTTGTTCTGTTTTTTGTCTAAAGTTGGCTTACACTGTTAAATTTCCTGTTCTTTTTGTGCCATTTCTTATCTTGCCAGATTATCACTCAATTCATGGAGCAAGGCTTAAATACTGAGTTGTACTATAAAAATAAAGAAATGGGAGAAACATACAGTATTGTACCTACAAGTGCCATCAGGTTGGCTTGTGAACTCTACGCCATATCTTGATTTTTGCGTCTTTGTAAATGGTACGTCCTGATAGTTTGTCCTTTGATTGTGGCAGTGGTGAAGGGATTCCAGATTTGTTATTACTATTGGTTCAGTGGGCCCAGAAAACCATGGTTGAAAAACTTACATACAGCAATGAAATTCAGGTTTGATTTCTATTCACTTTGTTTTCAGTGATGTTATTAACCCTTGAAATTTGTCTAATCTGATGGGAGGGTTGATACTGTGCATCAGTGTACGGTATTGGAGGTCAAGGTTATTGAAGGCCTTGGGACAACAATTGATGTTGTGTTGGTTAATGGTGTGCTTCATGAAGGAGATCAAATAGTGGTTTGCGGCATGCAGGCAAGCATTTAAAACCTTTTACCCAGACAATTTATCACCTGCTACTTTAGTTAATTACTTGCAACTTTTGGCATCAGTTCTTTCAAAATTGTTTACCAATGATAATTGTCAGCTTGCTAGAAGTTTCAAGATGATGATTATTCTTGATATTGCTTTCTTACTTTTCTTTTAGGGACCTATTGTTACTTCAATTCGAGCTTTGTTGACACCACATCCCATGAAAGAACTTCGTGTCAAGGTATGGTTTTCTTTTTCAGTTTTAATTACTCTGAATTCGGATACAACAAAAAGTGCATGTTCAATGATAAATTGCTAGTTCAGAATTATATCAAATAATGCTCCTTGCGATATATGCTGGTGAAAAGTTGTACTAGTAGTTGACAGTGGCGGAACCAGGAATCAATATTAGATAGGGTTTAAATGCATAAAATTGAAATAAAATTGAAATGCTTTGTCTAGAAAAAAGGCGTGTAATTGCACCTCATGTCTGCTTTGAACCGTTGGTGTCTTGAGACAATGCCAGTTTTTCCCATTATGTCAGATGGTGACAGTATTCTTCCTGGTTTCAGGGAACTTATCAGCACCATAGTCAAATCAAAGCTGCACAAGGTATCAAGATCACAGCACAGGTAATTCTAGGTTGAAGTTGAGGCTAATCTACTTGCATCTGTTGATCTTCAGCCATTGAACTTCTGTTGAGTGTTCTTTTATTTTCTGTGTTTAATATTTGCAGGGACTTGAACATGCTATTGCTGGCACTGCTCTATATGTTGTTGGGCCTGGTGACGACTTGGATGATATCAAGGAAACAGCTATGGAAGATATGAAATCAGTCTTGAATAGGATTGACAAGAGTGGTGAGGGAGTTTGTGTTCAAGCATCTACTCTAGGATCCTTGGAAGCATTGCTGGAGTTTCTGAAAACTCCAGAAGTTAATATTCCTGTTAGTGGTATTAGCATTGGCCCTGTACACAAGAAGGATGTCATGAAGGCCAGTGTAATGCTTGAAAAGAAAAAGGAGTATGCCACTATCTTGGCATTTGATGTTAAAGTGACTCCTGAGGCCCGGGACCTTGCAGAAGAATTGGGTGTGAAGATTTTTACTGCTGACATAATCTATCACTTATTTGACCAATTTAAGGCCTATATCGACAATCTCAAAGAGGAAAAGAAGAAGGAAGCAGCTGATGAAGCTGTTTTTCCGTGTGTGCTCAAGATTATACCCAACTGTGTTTTCAACAAAAAGGATCCAATTGTCTTGGGTGTTGATGTTCTGGAAGGCATTGCAAAGGTATATACTGCAGTTGCTTTACTTCGTGCTTAATGAGGTTTCAGGATTATCATGACATGCGATATCTAGCTTTGAGAATTTTCAATCTAATAAATTCCCGGATAGTTTCTAGCTGGTGTTTCAAACAAAATGCTTTGACTTTGTTCACCTTTTTAAGTCTCAAAAGGATCCTTGATTGGTAGTTAAAAATTTTGATCTTACTTTATTTTTGATTTTTTTTTTTCTCTTTTACATATTGATTTCCTTTGCTAAGAAACATACAGCCCACCCATTGTTTTTTTCTTTTTAATGGGAAACCAATGATCCGAGACTTGAAAGAGATGTTGAATGTTTACTGTAGTAAGTAGTACAATTTTTTTTATTGGGTTGAAATTACAGTTGACTTTCAGTCCATGTCTAAGTTTCCCTAGTCAGTGGTCCAATTTTGTAGTGAACAAAGCCTCGAAAAAGCACCATTCATCTGAGTTCATATTTTTTGTGTAATTACAATTTCACTTTCTTTTGATTTAATTGGTTAGGTTTTATCTTTCACTAAAAACCATGTTCACCATGTTCATGGGTCTAGATGATGCTTGGTGATTGCATTGTAGTTTGCCATAAATGCGACATATATCCAACCACCTTTGAATTATGTGCTTTTTGTACAGGTAGGGACTCCAATTTGCATTCCTCAGAGAGATTTTATCGACATTGGGCGTATTGCATCCATAGAGAATAATCACAAACCTGTAGATGTTGCGAAAAAGGGGCTGAAGGTGGCTATCAAGGTATGCTTATTTTACATGTATACACACACATCTTTGCAACCTTAGTCACTCTTAATGAAGTGACTGTTTTTTCTGTTTCACCAGTGCTCTCTTGTATGCGGTAAAGTATTGCTAATTACCGATAGGATACTATTTTAAGGAAAATGAAATTTGGCACTCACAATTTGACAATCCACACTTTCTTGCAACTTAAATTTTGTTTTTAGTGACATGTATTAACCCAAAAAAGAAAAGGAGTGTGGATTGTAAAATGGGGAGTGCAAATTTCACTTTCCTTTTTTTAATTGGTTTTATAATATATAAGGGTGCTCACTGTCTCAACTATAATATTGACACTTGGCCTTTTCTTTCTCGGGTGATCTAGTTCCTTCAGCTTCTGAGACTTAACTTGTATCGGTCACTAGTAGGTCATGTTTTTGGAGCAGCAGTATTTCTCAATGTTTATCCTTTTAGTTTTCATTGTCACCATTGTGGATATTGCATACTTGCTCTGTGCCCTCTCGATGATCTTGTTCCCTGCATGTTATTTTCTTTTCCTTATTGGTTGTCAGCTGATTAGGCACTGCCGTGTCTTGCTGCTGATTGGATTGTTACTACTATTGATATTGTATGTTTTCTGGTGTGTCAGATGGATTTTACTTGTTTGTTAGTCTATTGCTTGCAATTTGCACTGCTCTTAGTTACCAGAAAGATTACCTATAAATTGAACTGGATGAGTGCTTGTGGCTTTGTTTTGTTTTGTTATTGCAGATCGTTGGCACAAATTCTGATGAACAGCAAAAGATGTATGGAAGGCATTTTGAAATTGAAGATGAACTTGTCAGCCATATCTCCAGGAGGTCGATTGATGTACTTAAGACAAGCTACAGGGTGAGCAAAATTGCATTTTTGAATAATTTGGGTAATATAAACCATAGAGCTTGGTCTTAATTAAAGGGTGATTTTTTATATTCAGGATGAGCTGTCAATTGATGAGTGGAAGCTGGTTGTGAAATTGAAGAAACTTTTTGAGATACCATGAGAGAAGTAAAATCATATTTGAGTTTGTTTTATACATTCCAGAGGTTTCACTGACATCTGCAACTCAGAAAGACCCGCAAGGGGGACTACCTTGTGGAACAATTGCGACCTTAACCTGCACCAATGCATTTAGGCACTAAAGATCAAATGAGTGCATATGTCGATTGGGAACAAATGTTCCAGTTTGCGGGAGGAAGTCAATTTTTCCAGAGTTACAATTTGGGACTGTTCTAATTTTTGATCATTTAAGCCTATATTGCGTGTTTTCTGCCCATGTATCTTAAACCCTCCCTCCCCCCATTTTGTATCCTCATAAACTTTTATTTCTTAATAGTTCACATAATATCCTTGCTTTTTGCAATGGATAAGTCTGTTCTACTTGAGGGGGAAAGAGAAATCAGTTTAAAGATTCATTGAAAGGAAGAATGGGTTACTTTATTTTATTTTATTTTTTTAAACGATTAAGAGAATAAAAGTATTATTCTCTCTCTCTCTCGGAGAAGTTTTGTATATGGGTGCGGTTATTGTCACCTCACTAAATATTTTGTTTACCGCACATTTTAATTTTAAACTAAATATTTCAATACTAACCCCATAATCAATTTTTTTTATGAAAATATAATATTAAAATAAAATCTATAAAAACAACAATAGTTTTCTATATCTTTACATTGGGAAAAGAACAACGATTCTTTACATTTTTCAAATTAGATTTAAGAATTATTTCAATCTTTAACAAGATGGTTATACAGTGTGGTGAAATTATTCATTCTTATATTAATTTATTTATGGCTTTAAGTGTAGTCTTTCATATATATATATATATATATATATATATATATATATATAGTCTTATATATATATATATATATACAGATTTTTTTAGGTGCGGATGTCCGCATTTATTCTTACGGTGCAGATTTTCATTTTACACTCACTTTTCAATCGAATTTTCACATCTCCACTGTCTCGTCTTTAGATACTAATGTATAGATCATCTCTGTAAAATTTCAGCCAATTTGGTTATCATTAAGGCACTCAAACTCAATTAAAACAATGAATGAACATAATTCTGTCGAACGGTGAACTTGAACAGAAAAACACAGTTTTGAGTGCCTTAATGATAACCAAATTGGCTGAAATTTTGTAGAGATGATCTATACATTAGTATCGAAATACTAAACGGTGGAGATGTGAAAATTCGATTGAAAAGTGAGTGTAAAGTGGAAATCCGCACCGTAAGAATAAATGCGGACGTCAGCAGCTGAGAAGCTTTGTGTGTGTGTGTATATATATATAATGTTGATTAGGTAAGGACCTCCTTACCTTAGTTAAGGTACAAATTTCTTTATTCGACCCTTTTACGATCATATTTTTCGATCATAGCCAGCCAATATCTAGATAAACATGACTTAATCATCTTTGTAAATTTTCAGTCAAATTGATAAACGTTAAGGCATTTAAAACTATGATTTATAATTACAAGAACATACGGTTTAAGATGAACAGATTCGGTTCATTCATTGATTTAATACATTTTCGATACCTTAACGATAATCAAATTAGCTGAAAATTTGCAGGGATGATCAAGTCATGTATATCTAGATATTGGTTGGCTATGATCGAAAAATATAAAATTTAGTGGCACTTTTTCAAGCCCTCCTCAAAGGCACTAAATAATGCTGATGTGCACGTTGATCTTAGGACTGATCTAAGCCATTATACATCACTCCACCAAAAATCGACAATTTGTTTTGTGGAGGACGAGAAACATGTTGAAATAATCAACAATATATGGTGCTCTTAAACACCGACTAATTTTGGGCCTATGTTTAGCTCTGATTAAACGTAATTATGTTTCATTATCCGTTTAATTACCTTTATTACAATAATTAGGTTAGTCATGAGTATTTATAGAGAAATCATGACAATTTTACCATTTTTATCGTCATTATGTGGTACATTATGTTTATCAATGATTGTAAATTAGTACTTATTAATATATTTGACAAATTGGTACCTTACCATTTTAAGATATTTGACAAATGACCTTACCATTTTAATTGCCATGATATAGTACTTAATAATTATTAGTAACTTTTCAACCTCATATTTGTTATATTTGTTTGGTGATTGTTGTTAGATATTATTATTTCGTTTTCTTTATGAAAAGTGAATACCAAAATATATTCTGCTGCAGGGTTTGAACTTGGATGTTCTGGATTGATTTCACATTATCAATGTATCTTATTATGGAAATAACAATGATTCATGGACGCCCTATGCTCCAAAAAGCTAGAGAACATATATGCCTTGCTGATAGTGCTACTATGCACACGATTCTTCGTAATCGAAATTTTTTCTCCACTTTGGTATTTACCAAAACTAATGTGACCATGATTTCTGGAACTACAGACCTGGTTTAAGGCTCTAATAGCCCACATTAGAATGATAAATGACACTATGTTGTCTTTACTCAAGAGATTTTATTCTCTTCTGAATCCAAATGGATATCATATTGAGTCCACAAATAATTATAATGTAGAAATTTGCATAACTTGCGATAATTACGCTAAAAACGTGGACTGAAGAGTTGGTTGCCTTATTATTTGGGTTGTTTCACAACCGTCACACCAACTGTGGCATACCATGTTATGAACAAAAAGTCCACTGATCAATATGTATTTATGTTTTGGCATGACCCTCTGGTCATCCCGGATTTACTATGAACTGGAGGCCATAATGTTGAATATACATGTTCATTCCACTTTTAGGACATAATGTTTCTAATTGTGAAGACTCATTATTTGAGTATAATTGAAATTTGATGAGGCTATGTTTCTCCATTGTAATATTAGTACGAACTACATGTTTATTTCCATATGGACCACTGTCCAAACTCGATATTCGAGTATATCATTTGACATTTGATTTCTTAGCCAAATATATTGTGAACCTCATATTCATAAATAAATTGAAATCCCCTAAGACCTTTTAATATCAAAGGCTTGGAATTTAAACTATGGATATTCAATCTTGATCACAAAAATGGCAAAATATTTTGCATAAAGTCCAACTAAGGACATGATATGTAGGCATGCATATATTTTTCTGCAAATTATGCCTAAAGAGGTAACAATGATCTCAAAAGATGCATATGTTGATCAATGGCTCCAAGAGCTCGTATCATGTTACCAATATTGGCTCCATTTGGAGATATCGGTGAAGATAATTTTCACCTTATTTGGTTGTATTAATCAACCATGGGATATTACAATATACACGATCATGAATTTCATTTAGCCAAATAATTTATTTTGGCATGAAACATTTTTGTCAAATTTTATTATGTCATGTATACTCATCTACATAATGTTGTATAATACAACAATCATTGATCTTTCTCTCAGGAGAATCTTATCGCATATTAGCGAGTTGTCATTTGTAAATGATACAGTCATGATTTCTCAGTCATGAGGGGGAGAATAATCTATTCTAAACTTGGTGTTGATATATTTTTTTTACCATACAAGCCTCATGTTTACTTTTGAGGAAAACTCAATCAATTAATTGAGAAAGTGACAAGTTCACGATATTACATACTTTGACCTAAAACTTTGGTTTGGGCTCGCCACCCACCAATTGGTAGACAATTATTTGTTTTAAACGCATATCTGCGTATGGTCAAAATAATAGTCATTCCGCCGTTAGGGGGAGAAAAGACTAATGTAACAGCGTGAATTTATGTTGTGGAATATATCCACTAAGTCCAATGTGATTAGTTCCCTATAAGGGAAGATTATACATGCCTTATAACACTCTTCATGAGGTTATATAAAGATTCACATTCTCAAATAAATTGTCTTCAAGAGACAAATATTAGCCCTATTAGAGGCATGAGTACTCAATATCTCTAAAGCTTATTATAGCTTATGCATGCATGCATGAATGTGAGAGATCGAAAATTGATGATACATATTATCTATAGTAGCTACTAATATCATCAAGGGCTGTATATTGTTCCACGTTTTGTTATGTCGACAAACTATACTATTGGCCAAATTGGAAAGAGGCAATTCAAATGAAATTGAAAACGTGATGAAATACTTGGACTTTACAATCCCTAAATTCCATAGGGGTGACATTTTTAGTGTATTTGAATCACTATGACACAATTTCTCTCTTAGAGACATGGGGTTACCTTTTTGTTCTCCAAATCATAATTTTTTCTATAAGTACAGTGTTACATATGGCTGATATGAACGAGAGGCTTATGATAAATTGTCTTGTTTTATTATGAAGATGGTAAAGGCACATTAATGCATGTTCCCAAATTTTATGTGTCATTATAAGCAAATTGCTTAACTAAATCCTTAAAGGATTGATATTGCCAAAGGCAACTCCATGAATGATTATTGGAGCTTTAAACTCACTCATGGAATCATATAGTCTGAAGCTCATATACTCATTCTATTATAAGTTAAGATATGACTTATTGCCTCAATGAGTATTATGACAAGACTAAGATATCGAATTCGATTATGATTATAATCATGATATTGTAATATTTTCTAACTTCCATGAAGTTATCTAGAGCTCCTATTGAGCCTATATGAGATTATCAATATATTGTACAAATTGACATTTATGGCTAAAGTGTGTTATTTAAATTTTGGTGCTTCAGAATATTGTACGAAGGTAAAAATGTCAATTGGTATTCTGTAATATCTTTATGCTTTAGCTAATGTCTTATCAATGATTTGAATAGATGAAATTGGTCTTTTATCATGTGAGGTAAGATTTATTCATAAAATTATAGTTTTGCTGGTATTATCCTAACCTTTGCAGGATTGAATACTCATGATGAGTTCCCTTCATGCAAAGCTCACACAGTCTCACTTCTGTGATCGACACATCATATCTACTATATAAGATACATGTATTCCATCAGATACATGATATTGGAGATTGCATCAATCAATCAGAGGGAGATTTTTTTATCAGGAGGAGCATTCAAGATTATGCTACTTAGGACATATGCGCGTTGCACTCTTTTTCTCCTTCGACCAGAGTTGTTTTTTTTTCCACAGGGTTTTTATTACATAGCAATGTTTTTAACGAGGCAACAATAAGCGCGTCCAACACCATATCATTCATTAGTGGACATCCAAGGGGAAGTGTGTAAATATTATATATATGTGGATGTTCACGTAATTTTTCGTTAGTTATGTCCTTATGATGTAAATCAAACTTCTATATAAAAGAGCTTAATGAGAATGAATGATACAAATCTTCCTCCTCTCACATTCTATCTCTCTATATCATCTCTCTCATATTCTTAGTTTATAATAAGCCAGATTTTCTCAAAATTTTAAGGGCAAAATAGAAATTTTAAAGGTAAAAAATAAGACATGGGGTGAACTGAGCATTTAGTGAGGTGGAAATAGCTGCATCCTTTGTATATTTTAAGTCTGATCAAGACATGATTTTGTGTTCTTGCTAGATGTGATTAACTTCATTTTATTTCTTCTCTTACCTTTTCTCATATATATAAATGAACATTTAAAATACATGAAAAATAATTAATAGAAATTATAAAATGCCAACTTGAATTCATGGGAATTTATTAGAGCTACTGTCATGAATGTCTTGCCATTTAGGATGAGTTTTTGAAATAAAATTTGGTCCTAATCATATTTCTTTTTAATCAATCAATAACTCAAATACAACAAGGTCAAATTTATGACCTCCTACTTAGATACGAGAGATCGATGGACTGCAACGAATATGATAGGTTGTAATATCCTAATTAACCAATATTTTTCTCTCAGTTTAAACTAAAAAAAAAATAAAAAATTCAACGCAAACGCACACCAAACGAGTGGTCTTTTCGGTATGATTTGACAGGCTACAAGATTTTTTTTTGGCCCAATCCCAGTCATTATTTAATTTGGTTAATCATTACTGATCAAAGATACAGTACTCATCTGGTTTTGTAAATATTCTTTATTCTTCGCACGTCCCACTGGACTTATTGACTACATATGTAAATGACAATAATCTCGCTTCAATTTTAATAAAAAAGACACCAACTATAAGAATTTGGAAGAATCTAGAAAATCAGCTTGATCCATCGAGCGAGCTTGTTGATCATGATGAACATTGTTGCACATCTCCACCATCGCCTCCAAACGAGAACCTGTAACCATGGTAATCATCCATTCTATAAAGCTTTCCTACTTTATAGCATTTTGTCTCCAATATTTCCAATGATGCAACTGCAGGATCATCTAGAGATGACGCCGCTTTATCGTCAAATGCTATTTCCATATAGAGGGAGTCACCAGCTTTTCCACTTCCCATCAGTGCTAGTTGTGTGGAGCTACTCGTAATCATACCTCCCCATCGAAGAATACTGGCACCACCATTTAAGTTAGTGAATAGGTTGCTTGGCCAATACCCAATTTTCACAGAGCCAGCATAGATGAGCCACCAATTTCCTGACGCTTTATCCTGTAATCAATATAGATTATTTCAACGTGTAAAGTGAGTGTGAAGTGAAAATCCGTATAGATCATTTTAATGTGTAAAGTGAGTGTAAAGTGGAAATTCGTACTGTAAAAATAAATACGGACGTCTTCAGCTGAGAAACTCTGTATATATACACACACATACCGTAAATTAACTGATTATTTTTCAGTACTAGTACTAGCTACTACTTACCAACTGTATTTGTAGGTTGATATAGTACTGAGTTCCACCGGGGACAGAAACTTGCTCAAACACCATACCAAGTGTTATAGTCTTATCTGTTTGAACAAAACCTGGACAATCTGTGTTGTAGCAACCATGCACGACTCCATTTGTTGCTTGCTTGATTTTGTCATGAGGTAGCGATTTGCACATCAAGGTTTTGAGAAAAGCTTGGTTCCATCTGCCAATATATATATATATATATATATATATATATATATATATATATATATATATATATATATATATATAGGGTCCTTTCACTAAGGGTTCTTTTTTTTTGATATATATGAAGGATGAGAGATCGATTACACCAACTTTTTGATTATATTTTTGAATCCCCACTGTTCAATATGTAGTTCTATATGAGTAGATCATTTTTGCAAATTTTCAGAAATTTTGGTAATCGTTAAGGCATTCAAAACTACGATTTAGAATTATAAGCATGAACGGTTCATGTTTGGCAGATTTGGTTCGTTTATTGATTTAATCTTGTTAGACACCTTAACGATCACCAAATTGGCTGAAAATTTGCAGAATTGATCTATATATAAGGACCAACAAACTGAACGGTGGAGATTCAAAAATATAATCGAAAAGTTGGTGTAATCCACCATCCCTCATATACGAGTATGAATTCACTTCCATTACGGGATCATTTCAAATATTTGGTTTTAAATTTAATCACTGATTACCTATTCTCTGCATGTGTTATTATTAAGTCCCATTTGGTTAGCAGGAATGTCATGATATGAAAATGATTTATTTTCCTTTCCGGACTGATATAGAATATAAAAAAGGTTTTGGTATTTCTATGTATGTATTTGATTAATATTGTAAATTAAATTGTTTTCTCAAAAAAAATATTGTAGATTAAATTAGTAATTTATTTCCATTCCTATTACACAATATTTAATAAGTCATAAGAATAAGAATGAAATATTCTAAAGCTATAATTTCCAAAAACACCCATTAATTAATTGCATATGTGTGTTATTTAAGGGAATATAAACTTTTTAGATGACTGATTTCTGTAATTTAACTTTTTAGTGTATCAACATAAATTTACATATATATATATATATATATATGTATATATATATATATAGTTATGTTACGTTTGCTACAAATATGTAAAATAATTAAGAAATATATTGTACGTGTTACGTGTGTCTAGTTCTATGTACATAATTTTGATAAGTTATAATGGAAGCCGTTCTATTGCGGACGGCTTTGTTACGGACATGTTGCGGACTTCCAAAACTGACCGTTGGATTAGAACACAGCAAATCTGCCCGTCCAATTCATCACCATCACCGCTTTCGTCAAACGCAGTCTCTCTCTCTCTCTCTCTCTCTCTTCTCAAACGCAGAAGAGCTCCTGGAAGCGAGCACGGCGGAGCCTCGAACTCTAGACCCTTGCACAAGTCCAAGCCCTCCTCCTCCTCCTCCTCCTCCACCGCGCCTTGGCTCAACAAGTGGCCCGCTCGCGGTGCTCCGCCGGAGCCGCCTCGCCAGAAAGATAGAGTCAAAGAATCCGATAGAGTCAACGAATCCGACGGCCGTGAGAAGCCGAGCGGAACTGCGGCGAGGTACACGGACAAGGACAAAGGCCAGAGCGCGATAGAGAGGATCGTGTTCCGGTTGCGGAACCTAGGGCTTGGCGACGAAGACGAGGATGACGAAAGCGGTGATGGTGATGAATTAGACGGGCAGATTTGTTGTGTTCTAATCCAACGGTCAGTTTTGGAAGTCCGCAACATGTCCGCAACAAAGCCGTCCGCAATAGAACGGCTCCCATCTATCTATGATCATCAAAAATAAAAAATACCACCAAACATTTATTTCATTTTAAAAACCTGGATTTTGTGATCTTTGAGCAAAGGGTTATCAAACGCCGGTTGTTGTAAGATATCCACACAATCATAGATGTCACCGTATCGAGTCTGCGTAATATCAATGAAACTAAGTTTGTTAGTAACCATTTACTTAGTTGTAAACGACAATCTCTTCATAAAAATGGATCTTTTAACCTCTCTGCATACAAGGATTTAGATTGCACCTTATTGTGTCAAGGATTTAGCTATGTCTAGAGTACGTTGTGGTTAGTACCTTGATGGTCTTCACAGGATCAGCATGTTCCTTTCTCAATTGCAATTCTTCAATATTCGATATAATAGATCTTCCGTCCACCGCTGTATAGAAACTGGCATGGTAATAAGAGTGTATGAGATGAGGAATAAGAAACATCATGATACGATGAAAATCCATGAATGCCTTGCAGATCGATTCTATTAGCTACTTGATTTGTACTAGCTCGCTCTCCCTTATTCTGCTCTATATATAATATACATAGTGAGAGGAAAACCAATACAATTTATCTGTTCAGTACATATTTGTCATGAAGAATTAATCTCCATTAAGTTGTTCTTCCCTTTTATATGAGCATGAATTAAATGACATACAAACTTATGAATAATTACCTTCCACACACGGCTGCATAGTATTAATTACTAGCATCCAATTATGTCCATCTGACAAAGAATTCTGTCGACATGTATTGATAATTCATCTTCTGTATTCATCATAGATGCCCATTTCACCTTACAATTTTAATTTCAGTACTACCTTCACTTATCTTACTCATTTCTCTTTCCAAAAATATCCTTATAATTAAAAAGTTTTTGTTAATGAAAATCTCTTATTTAATTTATATCAATAAATGCCAATAATAGAGTTTCTGTTGCAGAAATATTCCACATGTGTGTGTCTTGGTCTAATGATAATCAAACAATACATCTCTATTCTATATAAATATAAGATATTGTTAATACATAGCCAAAACACTTGGCCATGCCGAGAATGCGACGTCATTACCCACTCGCTGGAGATCATTCCGGTTAAGACTCCACCAACAAGACCTCTGGGGGCACCCAAAGAGTGGAGGCATAACAACAATACACATGCCAGACCTACTCTACAACGGCTAAACACCCCCGAAAGGAGGAAGACTGAGCAACACCATGAAACAGTCCCACATCGGGAACTAATGACAAAACCTCTGATACTAGCCTATAAAACAGGCATGAATTCCCAAAAAAGGTAAGTTCACTATTCCTCTCATACTCCCGTACTATACAAGTAGCAATTGAACGCTGACTTAAGCATCGGAGAGTCGAAGACTGGGCCACCCCAATCCTGACTCTTGACACGTTGTTGCTTGTGCAGTTACAGGACCCGAAGCCAAGGATTCGACCTCCCGTCCCATGATCCCGAGAGAGGTAGAAACAATTGGCGCTAGAAGGAGGGGCCCTCTTGTGGAACTCCCATTTGACTTGGAAAGATGGTGGAAATTGTGGATGACCCAAATGACCCGGGAACTCAGATAGAAAAAGAACTATTCCAATTCGGAGATGCATCCCTTAACCAAGCCACCATAACTGCGGCCCCCATTAACCACCCCGATGCTGTCACAACCCTAGAAATGTTGAAAAAAATATTTCCATTCATTCTGAGAGCAAGCAGCTAAGGAAAAAGCAGAGGATGAAGCGTACTAAGTACGTATCACCTAGCTGGAAAAAGAACAATTCTTACTGCGAGCCACGCTGGACCATCGTAACATCTATAATGACACCCTGAAACGAGCGGCAAGGGTCACTAGCACCCCGGACCCTACCTTAACATCTCTTTTTTCGAACCAAGGACAGAGTAGTTCCGTGATCCCGGGAGGCCGCAACCAATCATCTATGTCACTCATCCACTCACCCACCCATCTTTCCCACTCCCAGCCCCACAACCATCCACAGTTGTTAGTGAGCCCATCCCCCTGATCAACCAGCCCAACCATTCTGATCCACCAGTCCCAAACCCCACCTCCACTTGCACTAACACTGTAAACCCACCTCTCGACATGCAAACCCGACTTCTCCTCAGCAATTCTATCACTCAGTTGGCCTAACGGATTGAAAGCGTTAAGAGTCGCGGGAGTCAGCGACCTCTTTTCTCAAGGTATGGACATTGCCCAAGTCCCTTCACGCCACGGGTGCAACTGGAAAAGAGACCACCCGAGGCCAAACCCTTCAAAATGGACAAGTATAAGGGTACGGGGGATCCTCACCTTCACCTTGAAACGTTCCTTTCATTGTGTAGTTCCACTGGATACACAGATGTCATGGCTTGTCATGCCTTCCAGGAAACACTTTCAGATGAAGCACTCAGTTGGTTCCTTAACTTGCCTCCCAACTCCATTGACAATTTTGATCAACTCTCGGAACGCTTCCTCAACCGTTTCATCCTCCATGCTAGTATTTACCGAAGTGTAGATGCTTTGTTTCACATCAAGCAAAAAGAAGGTGAAGGACTCCATGAATTGTTGTCCCGTGGCAATCAACCACGACACGCTGTCACAACTTGGAGCCCCGAGTCGCTAAACAAGTTTTTCACCAAGCCTTGCTTCCCGGCAACTTCCTATTGGAGATTAATAGGAACCCTCTAGGGTCATACGATGTTGTGATGGACCTTGCTGTCCGATGGGCATGTGCCGAGTTTGCCACATTTTGACATTCTACTCCCACCACCATATTAGCACTCCCAACCCTAACCCCAAAGTAACAATCCCAGCAGAAATATGAGCATTATGACAAAAGACAGGACAAGGGAAAACATGGCACCTCTCGGGACAACAGCTAGGGACGTGGTTCAAACCGTCGCCATAGTGGGCAGCGGGGAAAGGACCATCGTTATCGGTCCCGAGAGCAAAGTCCCCAGCAGCAGCAGCGTCGCTCCTCCCCGCCACCCTGTTACGAGGTCCACACTACCATGACCACTACATACGAGGATATATGGGCCAAGCATAAAGACCTCATTCCTCTACCACCTAAAAGCAAGTATCATAAAAAACCTTGGCGGGCCACATGGAACAAATATTGTGCTTACCATGATGATAATGTCCACACCACATAGATGTGCCACGGCCTCCGCAATGCAAGAGAGCACTTGATCCATAACGGAAAACTTCACCAGTATTGCACTCCCGCAACGGGAGCTAACACCATCGAAGTTCATAGCCAGATCCTAACCCTGCATGGCGGAGCCCCGCGACTTCCCCCTCGTCAACCTTCTGCAAAAAGGCAATGTACGAACCCTTTGGAAGTTCTTGAAATAAAAAGAGGTGTCACCACTACCCCATCAGCATGCGACCAAGTGTCATTGTACAAGGGGGAAGACACGATAAGTTGTCATCACAATGAACCCTTCATAATCAATGTCTAGGTGGATCACTACAGGTGCCATAGAGCCCTTGTGAACACAGGAGCTGCAGTCAGTGTAATGTTTGCCGATTGCTATAGAGGGCTCCGGCGTGATGAGCTAAGCTGTACAACAACCATGATCCCCTTGTCAGCTTCTCAAGAGAGATTGTACAACCCTTAGGCTCAGACTGCTTGACAATTTCGGTGAGGACCAACCCCTGTCGTTCTTCCATCACGAAACGCTTTCTCATAGTCGACTATAACCTCATCTTGGGTCGTGACATCATCTGGGGACTGCAATGTTTTATTGCAGGTCACATGCCACTCATGAAAGTGCTTACCCCGGGAGGCATACTTACAATTCAGGGAGATAGGGCAGCCATTGAACATTGCCACCTTAATGCCATCCAACAGGGGCATGGCGCTTATGAGATGTTGCCACTCAGCCCCTCAGAGCCTATTGATGATCCCCGGGACGACCCTGAAGGGAAAGAAAAGAAGAAGCAAGCCCCGAGACCTAACCCGGCAGAGGAAACAGAGTGGGTATCCCTGTCACCCAGTGCTCCTGAGAAGAAAGTCCACATCGGCACAAACCTTGACCCGGAACTCTGTCAAAAGCTCATTACCTTTCTCCAGGATAAACAAGAAGTCTTTGCTTGATCTTATGCTGACATGCCAGGCATCTCCCCTGATGTTATCACACACAAACTTAACATCCTCAAAGACTATCCCCCTGTCAAGCAAAAAAAGACGTGTCTTTAACCCGGAGAAGTATCGAGCTATCCAAGCCGAGGTCCAGCGACTAAAAGAAATTAAGTTCATACGTGAGGTTTCCTTCCCAACATCGGTTTCCAACGTAGTCATGGTCCCCAAGCCTACTGGCAAGTGGCGAATGTGTGTTGACTACACTAACCTCAATAAAGCATGCCCCATGGATAGCTTCCCCTTGTTGCGGATTGACCAGTTGGTTGATTCCACAGCTGGCTACAAGATGCTTAGCTTTCTGAATGCCTACTCAGGATATAACCAAATCAAAATGCACCCCACAGATAAGGCCCACACTACTTTTGTTACAGACAAGGGACTGTATTGTTACGAGGTCATGCCCTTTGGCCTCAAGAATGCGAGGGAAACCTATAAAAGGCTAGTTAATGCAATGTTTGAAGAAGAAATTGGAGAAGTCATGGAAGTGTATGTAGATGACATGCTGGTCAAAAGCAAGACAGATGACGACCACATTGTCAGCCTAGACAAAGTCTTCACTAAGCTCATGGCTCACAAGATGCGCCTTAACCCCCAAAAGTATATCTTAGCCGTTGGGGGAGGAAAGTTTTTAGGCTTCATGGTCAGTGAAAGAGGAATTGAAGCCAACCCAGAAAAAGTACAAGCCATACTTGACATGACTCTCCCGACTACTCAGAACGAGGCCTAGTGCCTCACAGGACACTTGGTAGCCTTGGCTCGTTTCATCTCCCGCCTCACAGACAAATGCAACCCATTCTTTCACTTGCTAAAAACCCAATATAAGGAGAATGTGTCATGGGGTTCGGAACATGACGATGCCTTCAATAATATCAAGGCTTACCTTGCAGCAGTCCCTCTCCTCTCCAAGCCTGTCCCGGGAGAAGTGCTTTACCTATATTTGGCTGTTTTCACCACCGCCATTAGCGCTGCTCTCACGCACCATGAACATGACAATGAGCTCCCAGTATATTACTGTGGCAGAGGATTTGCAGATCCCGAGACCCGTTACCTTGACATCGAGAAACTAGCTCTAGCCCTCATCACTGCAGCAAGAAAACTCAGGCAATATTTCCAAGCTCACACCAACCATGTCCTAACCAATCATCCCTTGCGGCAAATACTCCAAAAGCCTGAAACTTCATGGTGCATGGTGAAATGGGCAATTGAATTAGGAGAGTTTGACCTACATTTCAAACCTAGAACAACCATAAAAGGGTAGGCAGCTGCAGATTTTATTGCTGAGTTCATCCCCTGGACCATGGCAATCCAGACCCAGACGCCCCCCCCTCGGGACGCCATCTGGGAACTCCATGTTGATGGATCCTCAAACAACAGGCTAAGTGGAGCAGGAATAATAATCACAGACCAAGAGAGAAATTCATATGATTATGCTCTCCAGTTTGAATTCAAAGCATCCAACAACATAGCTGAATTCAAAGCTCGCATAGCTGGCATTCAACTCTGTTGGGAACTCGGAGCCCTGCACATCCACATATTCAGTGATTCTCAGCTTGTGGTCAATCAAGTTTCAGGAGACTTCAAGGCCAACCAGAATAACTTGGGATCCTACAAAAGTCTAGCAGGCGCCCTCTTGTAGCACTTCACATCTTACAAACTCACACAAATCCCAAGGGCCAAGAACTCCAAGGCAGATGCTCTTGCGAGACTCGCCACAGCTCCTCCCGAGTCCACGCCACCTGATGTGCGCATAGAAATCTTGGACAAACCTAGTATCTTGAAGGCTTATTCAAAAATCTTTGCCCTTGAAACAACTAGCCAACCCTCGTGGATGGACCCATATGTGGCCTTCCTTTCTAATGGACCTTGCCCCAGGATAAAAGAGAAGCACGGCGGTTACGCCATAAGGCTTCGCTCTACCTACTTAGAGGCGGTAAGCTATATCGCCGTGGTCAGTCGTGTCCCTTTCTGAAGTGCTTACCCACAGAAGAAAGGCACAAAGTGTTGAAATCACTTCACAGTGGTGTTTGTGGAAACCATGTGGGAGCTCAGAACCACATGTTCAAGGCACTCCGAGTTGGGTATTATTCAATTCGGTCAACTCAGATTATGTCTTTTAGTTGTAGTACGGTTATTCGATTGCTAACATAGGTGGTACGACTTTAGAGTTGATGCAGGAATTTCCAATTGTGATCCTCGTGTTTTGTTGACTCGCGTGAGACTCACTATTTCAATTCTCCTCTGTTCGACCAACGGGTATTATTGAGGTGAAGGTGATAATTGCATACGCATGTTACAATAAAAGCAACTTGAATTGTTATAGTACATAGAGAACAACTCATATTTTTTTATTCGTGGAATAGGTACTATCCTATAGGCTAGTCTCCATGTAAGTTTAAATGAACTTGGTTGGTACGAGGAGGTACTCGTAACTTCTAAGGTATCATCATACGTCAAGTCATCGTATTTTTCCTCAGTTTTAGAGGTGCCAGTTTTGGATATGTTGATCGATTTTGAGAGTGATATTTTTCTTGTGCTTGTAAGTTGTCGTTGGTGGCGACTGTTGAATTTATTATTGAGGGATGAGATTTCGACGGTTAATATTGGTTAGTAATGATTAATTCGCGGGGCGAATTGTTAGAAATAATAATATGATTGGTTGGTGGCATAACTTTAAAGGAAAAAGATTCTTGATGACTCGGGAAATATTCTGAGTCAAGGCTTGTTAGTCCGTTGGCATATATAAATGGAAAATAGTGGCAGGTCATGTTAAATGTTTTTTTTCTTGTGATGCGTATTCATACATGATCGTATTGTGGTGGGACCACTTTTGATTCGTATAAGACTTGGGAGGTCATTGTTGTATGGATACGATTGGAGATGCAAGAGATATTCAGAATAAGGGTTTGGTATTATAGATCGCATTAGTGTAATCTGGCGACAAGGGAGATATTCGCCAATCATTGTAACAATTGAGGCCAACCACATAGGTGGTGAAGGTCCAAATTCGATGCGAGCGATCGATTTTTATTTTGATTAATTGGTGATGAAAGTAAGGTGATGTTGTGAATTACGAAGTTTATTGACCATATTGACTTGATGAAGTTTATTGACCATAATAATTATATCGGGCAAGACATTCAATTAGTGGAATATAATTCAAGGAGCAAAGTGAATTGCTTGAGTGGTGCCATGTTGGAACATTGGCAGAGTGGTGCCAAGATAATTCGAGATTTGTTAAAGCATATGCACTCGCCTCGGGTTTGGTAGACAAGTTTTGATGTGCCAAAGTAAGTGAAAATGAATTCAATTAATTGTTTCTACAAGTGAAAATGGTGTAATTTTGGGATAGAAGAAAGTTTGAAGAGCATTGATGATGGATGATTTAGCTTAGCGTTTATTGGAGTCTGAGGTGAAAGGCAGTAATCTTCGCCCCTTTGCATGATTTGAAATTTCCAAGACGAAATTTTTATGAGGGGAGAATTGTCACACCCCGGTTCTTAAGTTATTTTACGGTTATTTACCTTTGGTATTACTTTGGTCTTTTACCGTGATGAGTAACCGTTTACCCTAGGGTTGACTTTTTGTAGGAAAATTATTCTGGGAAAACTTTCTTCATGAAAGTTTTAGATGACGTTAAATAGAGTTTGTGGATACGCGACATGCTTAAAACGGAGTTCGTAAAGTTATAGTCTAAAAACGAAAGTTACGGAGTATGGAAGATGCTAAAAGGTTATGGGCTGCCAACCTCCCAGAGGTTCTCTGGACACTTCGTACTAACAATAGCTATAGGTGAATCCACATACCTCTTGTCCTATGGCACCAAGGCAGTGATTCCAGTGGAAATGGAGGTCCCGAGTGAGCGTGTCACGGCATACGATCCCGAGACAAACGCCACGGGGTTACGACTCAACATGGATCTCCTAGAGGAACGCCGGGACAGAGCACATCTCAGGAATGTCAACAACAAGCAAAAGATTGCCCAACACTACAACAAGAAAGTTGTTTCCCGCCCCCTAAAAGTAGGTGATTGGGTCATGAAAGAAGTCATTCCCCACCCCACTAGACTCAAGGCAAAGTGGGAAGGCCCACTGGAGATAGTCAATGCCCTGGGACAAGCTACATTCTATCTCTAAGACACTGATGGCCGAGTACTACCCCGCCCCTGGAATGCTCGCCACCTCCACCTCTACCCTGTTTAAATTATCAAGACTCGAACGCCAACATGGCAATTAGCACTTCATCCTTTGTGTCCTTTAGCTCGGTAGCGGCCCAAATCAAATGTACACCTTGCCCATTAGCGGCCTATCCTAAATGAAGATGCTATGTTTTCCCCCCAATTTTTTTATAACATACCGTATCAAGAACACGGAACGCCAAAACAAACAATGGTCCAACAAACGCATTCTTTAACGTAAACAGGTAACAACCTAGACTCCAAGGCAATCCATAAATAACAAATGGTTCAAATGGCTAACCATGCCACCAATATTGTTTCAAAAGCAAACAAGAAACTGAAACCTAATAGAAATAGCAAAGTTACAAAATCAAAACAATCATTTCTCCCCGGAAGACACACCACTTGACTTGTGCACACTCCCACCACTCTTTGAACCGCCACCATGTTCGCGACTCTGGCTAATGTTCATAGAAACTCTCTGCCCATAAGCATGCTTAGAGCGGTCACGTGACACAGATAGAGGCCTCATTGACACATTAGGACGCATCAGGGAGCTCACCTGTTGCACTTCAGTGGCAGGGGACTTGCTCGTTGGAATCTTTTGCACTTTGATACGCAGTGGCACCACAAGTCCAGGTGCTCAAGGGTTAAGGAGTTCAATAACAAAGGATGCAACCTGAAACACTGCCACTTGAGTAGAAGGGGACCCCTCGAGTCGCAGAGCCCTTAGGGGAGAAGCAACAACCACAGCAAGTGGCCGAGGTGTGCCCACAACAAGAACTTCTTTTTGCATGCCAGACCTCATGCTGCTTAGCCAACAACAGCGAGACCTCGGCTTGCTTCCTCTACTCTGGCATCATTTGCTCCCAAGCTTTCTTCGCTGCATCCCTTTCGGCATACCACTTGCGCATGGCCGCCTCATTTATCCAGCCAGCTTGGCAACCAGTCTTGCTCAGCTCATCCTGTCCCCGGTTATAAGCACTCCTCAACTGCTACTTATACACGTCGCTCTCCCGGAACACCCTCTCCCCAGCCCCGTCAGCCCTTGCACACTTCAACTTCCATGCCCTCTCTTGCTCCGCCAAGGCATGGTTCAATCTTGCCACCTCAACTTCCAAAGATACCACCTTGGCAGTAGCCACCTCTCCAACTTCCACTTGCTTGTCCTTAGCTTGCATAGCCTCTTTCAGCTAAGCAACCTCCTTCCCAGATGCAGCAGCTTGGTCTCGGAAGACAGCAGCATCCTGCTCCAGCTGCTCCAGACATTGCGAGAGGGCATGGTTGTTCTCTTTTGCCTCCCTCAATTGCTGACATTTAGCCTCAGCATCCTCTTGCAAGTGGGTAACAGCCCTCTCACTTGCAGCATACATAAGCAGCGTCGCCTGCAGACAAAAGCCAAAAGCATAAGCAAAAACCCAGGGAACGAAGAGGAGCAAATTGAACATTATGTGCACTTATCTGAGTCAACTTCTCCTTGGCGAGAGCCACGCCAGCCAAAGGATCCACCTCCTCCAAAGCATGGATGTCGCGGGAGCGGTGACACATGTCATACGCCATCTGGGCTAGGTAAGGCTGCACCTCCCCGGTCCTCTCTAGCGCTTGAGTGATCTCGACCAGGCTCCCGAAGCTCCCGGAACGCCCTTCTTTGCGAGATTTCTTTGGTTTGCCTTCACATGATGACTCAACCCTTTCTTTCCTCTTCCGGGTCCTCGTCAAGACAACCTCTTCTGACTCTTGCCCAATGGGTTTCACCTCCTCCACCACAACGTCCTCGCCACCTGTTTGGGGCTCACCCACATTCTCCAAAGACACATCTTCCACTCCTACTAGCTCAGGGACAAGCTCTTGCTCCACCGGAACCTGCTCATTATAGTCCCGGCGGTCGCCACCCTCAGTCTCCGTTTCCTCGTCATTCACCTCTTGGTCACCCAAGCCCATTGCTTCTGTCACAAAGGGAGGCACATAAGCATAGTCCTCGTCCGCCAGATTCAACCTCAAAAAGTCATCCTCACACTTATCAAGCTCCACCTCTTTCCCTTTGCCAGTCTCCAAGTCGATGTCGTACCGCTTGGCATGGTCAGCCTCAGCATGCAACCCCTCCATTACGTCCTCATCCGACACCTTGTCATACGAATCTTCCTTCTTCCGCGACCCACTGTCCCGAGGCATCATCACTACACCAAACAAAAGATGAGGGTCAAACAGAGACCAGAAAGCATAAAATGGAAAAACATTCAAAACAAAAATACAGACCCGGGACCCGGGCATAACCGAAATGACTATATATGCCAAGCTGGCATATCCGATACGAGCTCCTAGACTCGAATGCCCACAGCACCTGGCGTATCTGACGCTCTATCGACTCAGTTAACTTATACTCTTGGGACACTACCCAAAGTTAGCAGTCAGCAGAGGCAGAACAGTACAAACAGTAAGAAAACACGAGACACAAAACACGATACCTATTTTTTGGAATGCCCCGGGAACCCAGAAGAGATGTCCATGCCACTCCTGCCACTGCCCACCGATGAGGAAGCACTTTTGTCGCCACCAAGATCTTGAACTTCCCCCGGGACTTCAACGTCAAGCAACCCTGGCTGCCCTTCTTCGCATAATACGCCATGTACCAACAAGTGTTGAACTCTTCAAAATCGGAGAATTCTTGCCCCAGTAAATGAAATAGTACTCAGGGGAGCTAGAGACAACCACAATCTCCACGCTGGACACCCACACCGGATCTGTCATACCCTACATCCTCACATGTTAGACTCTCGCTACCTTAACCCTAACTAACCCGACAGCAAACCAACTAATCCCTTATTCTAGACTTTCCTAACAAAATCGCAAATGATACAAAAACCACAACACAATCCCTACCGATTCGAAACAAAACAAAAGCAGAACCCAGAATAGGAATTGACAAGTTCACACCTCGAAAACTTGGATATGTGTAGTGGCAGTGAAGCTGGTTGCAAACAGCTGAGCGCTCGCACCCAATCGATCGAGGATGAAATTAGACGTTCCCCAGCTTCGATTTCACAGATCGGCGAAGCACCTTTCTAGAAATTTGAGAACCACTCTTTTAGCCCTAATCTCTCTATTTTCAAAATACAAACTCCCTCCTTCTGTTTCCTCCAGGTCTATTTATAGACATCTCGATTAACCACGACCGCTCAGATCCTACCAATCTTAATGGTCAGGGAACGGCCACGTTGACCACAATCATGCGAGGCATTTAAGACGCACCCCGCGATCCCACGCACGTGCGTCAGTTACACGCACGTTACAAAAAAAACGCCCAACCAATGAAACCGTTACGACCTTAAAACTCGGCATACATGACCATGTGTCCCTCATAAACTAGCCATTTATGACACACGTGAGATGTGGCAAAAAGGCTAGTATCGGGTTCTCAGAACTTAACCCCAGCCACCTCGCGACCCTCGCGTGAGGATTTGGGGACTTGGCACCATGCCTCCAACACCGGAGTAAAACACATTCTCGGCATAACTCCCCACCCAAGAGCTCTATAGGACTAGGGACTTAGGAACTTGTTAATACATAGCCAAAACACTTGGCCATGATGAGATTGCGACGTCATTACCCACTCGCCAGAGATCATTCCGGCTAAGACTCCACCAACAAGACTTCTGGGGGCACCCAAAGAGTGGAGGCATAACAAAAATACACATGGCAGACCCACTCTACAATGGCTAAACACCCCCGAAAGGAGGAAGACTGAACAACCATGAAACAGTCACACATCGGAAACTAATGACAAAGCCTCTGATACTAGCCTATAAAACAAACACGAATTCCCAAAAGAGATAAGTTCACTATTCCTCCCATACTCCCATACTATACAAGTAGTAATTGAATGCTGAATTAAGTATCGGAGAGTCGAAGACTAGGACACCCCAGTCCCGACTCTTGATGCATTGTTGCTTGTGCAGTTACAGGACTTGGAGCCAAGGATTTGACCTCCCGTCCCGTGATTTCGAGAGAGGTAGAAACAGATATCAAAGATATGTTTCCTTGTACAACACCTTATGGTGTTATGTAATCCCTAGATAAGAGCTTTTAATAAGATGATGATTCCCCATTCTCTTTACTATCTATCATTCTCTCAATAATTTCTCTCGAAACACGTTATCAAGCACTTTGCTCTAAACCTAATATGATAACAGAAAAACCCTAACCGATTTTTCAAAAAGAAAAATCCTACATGCTTCTCAGCTTCACCGTCCAACTGCCGCCATCCGACTGTTTCCAGTCGCCGTCCAACCTTCCTCTGGCCACCAATCTTCCAGCTGTAGGTTGCCATCGGCTTTTTCAAGTTTTGAAATTTTTACGGTTTATATATATGGTGAATATGACTATCCATATGTTTTATTTTTCATGATATTATCGCGCAACGAATCGTAATGGAATTACGCGACCAAACTCGCCGCACGCACGTGGAATTAAGCATGGAAATTGCAAAACACTACTATAAACGCAGTTTATTTGGCAAACTAGCAAGTAAGCTTTTATATACAAGTTATTTCAAAATTCAAATAACTCGGAGGGGGGGGGGGATAAAATCATTTCCTCATTCATCTCCATTCTATACTTGAGATTTTGTGTGTGCAGGGAAATCCTAGAACTAAGAGTGTTCTAGGTCCTGGTTTTGTTGTATTAACCCTGGTGTTAATATGCATTGTGTAGTATCAATCCATGAAGTCTGGGTTGTGTTGTATCAACCACGGCAGTATCTAGGGTTGTGTTGTATCAACCCCGAGAACAATATTTAAAAGGTTGTGTCGTATCAACCCTAATAATTATCTAAGGATTGTGTTGTATCAATTCGAAGGACAAACCATTATTGATGATAAAGTAATTTCACAACAAAGCATTGAATTATGTGACCAGAATGCATCTTGGTCTTGTCTTAAATGCTCAATATTAGTAGTTGTGTATCGATACTAATTAGATTTTCTTTTGAGTTGGCTTCCAATTTATTTGTCTGAAATTTGACACCATGCATTCGTAAGGAATGCCATATATGGGTTGTCTATGAGGAATTTTCATTGAAAAGTGTTACAACACATATTTTGACCCCAAAGCTAAGAAGCCTATATGCCGAGATTTAAAATCTCTCGCGCACAAAGTTTTTGAGGCGCCACATTGACAAAAGCCTTCAACAACAATATGTGTAAAAAGTAATGATCACGAAGTACTATGGAATGCACTCATGGAGCGTTTCTTGAAACGTCCATATAACTCAGTTTGTTGAGTTACTAGTCACGTGGATTGATTACCACTTCTTAGACTACATATCGTCAATGATATTTTTTGTAGCATCATAATCCAAAGACCCTTAAAAGAAGAGAATGGATGCATTTTAGCCTGCGCCCGTGGGAATAACTCCCAGTGTAGAGAAGGCAACATAGGTCACAACACATGCCTTAGAGGTCATGCCAATGTGTAGACATGAGGGGGAGGCAACGATGGACCTTATGGCCACACTTCCAAGACTCGAAACCCAACAGTCAAACGGATGGAACTAGTAATGATTCCTATTATTGGTGTGGATAGACGGTGCACTAGTTCAAAAAATTGCTATGAAGAAATACTTTCATGAGCATCGAAAAGAAAATCAAAATAGCTATGTTGTAGAAATTTCATGAGCATTGGCTATGATAAAGGAAGTTCATGAGCCTACGAAAGACCTCGATGAAGTCGACACAATGTCAAAGAATTTTTCAAGTATTGAAAGTATTCTTCCAATGTCTCTTATGGTTCGAAAGATGTACAATTTACATCTTCCTTAAAACATGGCATAATTTGTAATCCAAAGAGTGGATTGTACCTAGATTTTGTCTCTCCAAAGGGGAGGAGACACACGGTAACACATCCTCAAGAAACAGTGCCACGTGTTTTCTGGTTAAGTCTTCTTCATATAGCAGATTTTCCATCATCAATTATTCAACTAGGCTCATCCAAATTCAGTGTAATGTCTTAGAATTGTCTGAAATTAAGGAGCTAGAGGTTTAAGTGTACCTCGCACTACCGACCCTCCACGGACATACCTGGTCATACTGATTTGGAGTTAACAAAAGCTTTTGATTTTGGATCCCCCTATTCTATTTAACAAATGGTTGTCTTGTATAAGACTTTAAAGACTTTACCATACTCACCAAGGGTGAGCACACACATCCTTTGGCTAAGGCAAAAGGCCTACATGCCATTTTGCAAGCTTTGGACGCTTTGCACATGCCAAAACTGTGAAAACCAGAAAATTGACTTTCTAGATAGTAACTTTGTACGAAATTTGTGATCAACTTCGGATGAACTAGAATGCATGTTTTATATGGTTGGAAATCTCTTTGAGTCTAGTTTCTAGATCATCTCGTGGTTTGTCTATACCTATTTCGTAGACGAAGTTATGACCATTTTAGTGTACGAAGGTCAGGATACAAGGAAAAATTTTGCACTCTCGGGATTGTAGTTTTTTTTTTTTCAATCATTCAAAATGGTTCAAATGAAACTATTTACTCATATATCTACTCATTTTTAGTAGGTATGTCTCGTGGATACATTGAGTGTCTCGCAGTTAGAAAAATTACCCACAAAATTCTAAGGAACCGGCAACTATCTATAGACTTAGTGTCTTGTAAATCTTTTGTGACTGCGATGATTAGATCATCACCGGTTGTTTCTGCACAATCCCGGATGGTGCTCGCAGAAGCTGATGGTGGGTTATCCTCTTCTCGGCCTGCAATAACAAAGGTGACCTGGATGTTCCAGTCTTTCCTCCGAAGCTTAAGTCAGTCTCTCGGTGAATATATTTTATGAGGGTAGATAATGATACCCGACAAGCTGGTGGCTGGGCCATATTTATGGCCTAGAGTGGGTTCTCTACTTGAAAACCGATGTGGGACAATTGTCTTTGCTGCTACTTCAAATACCCAGCTCCCTCATGCCTTCTGAAACTGCTCCTGGCCCAATACTGCCAACGGGGTCGGGCCTGACCCATCCTACAAACGGACGGGATGGGAACCCCAAGGTGGCCTCGGCTGTGTTTACCGTGGGGTGCTGGTGCTTGCTGATTTACAGGCTTGGGAGGTTGTTTTATACACAACCGACTACAAGTCCCCCCAAGTTCCCGTTCAAGACACATCTTGAGTGGGGACTTGCTAAAATAAGCCCGTAGACCAATATATAATTTCGAATGGATCCTGCCCATAGTCCCCCTAAGTTCGGACTCATGACTTGAGTTGAACGGGTGTCGCTCAGGGTTGACATTACCCGAGGGGGGGTTGTGGAGTCCGCCCAGTGTCGCTCAGGGCTGAAATTGTCACACGAGCTGAGAAGTTCGCTCCGCGCACAAGGACTATAATTGTCACACGAGCTGTGGAGTTCTCTCCACGCACAAGGACTATAATTGTCATGCGAGCTGTGGTGTTCGCTCCGCGCACAAGGACTACAATTGTCATGCGGGCTGTGGAGTTCGTTTCGCGTACAAGAACGATCTCGGTGACACACGCGAAATGGATCTTGTACCTGGGTGTTACATCATGTGTTACTACTCAAGTGACGGGGTGTTTAACATCGTCCGTGGTTTATCAAGCCACTTGCTCCGTTTTTAAAGGGGTGATATATAAATTCGTCTTTCGGTTGATTACTTATGCATATTGGTGGAACTCAGCCAAGGTGGGTTTTTACTTCGTACGATCTCGGTGGCTCTCACCCAAGATGGATCTTACACTTGGTCTTATGATCTCGGTGACTTTCACCCGAGATGGGTCTTGCACTTGTGATCTTGGTAACTCTCACCCGAGATGGGTCTTACTCTTGGGCTTATGGTCTCGGTGACTTTCACCCGGGATGGGTCTTGCACTAATGATCTCGATGACTCTCACCCGAGATGGGTCTTACTCTTGGTCTTATGGTCTTGGTGACTTTCACCTGAGATGAGACTTGCACTAATGATCTCGGTGACTCTCACTCGAGATGGGTCTTACTCTTGGTCTTATGGTCTCGGTGACTTTCACCCGAGATGGGTCTTGCACTTGTGATCTTGGTAACTCTCACCCGAGATGGGTCTTACTCTTGGGCTTATGGTCTCGGTGACTTTCACCCGGGATGGGTCTTGCACTAATGATCTCGATGACTCTCACCCGAGATGGGTCTTACTCTTGGTCTTATGGTCTTGGTGACTCACCTGAGATGAGACTTGCACTAATGATCTCGGTGACTCTCACTCGAGATGGGTCTTACTCTTGGTCTTATGGTCTCGGTGACTTTCACCCGAGATGGGTCTTACACTTCTTGAGGTATGTGTATTGATGTGGTAGGGGCATTAAATGCATGTTCGCCAGTTGTCGCGATATTCCTGGGGATAACTGCCAAGCATTTAATGCACGTCGCTTCATTCTTTCCTTCTTCAAGAAGCTACGACGGTTGAAGCCACGTGGCACCATCCTGCGGTTGGATCGGATGGCTAGGGGTGTCTCGTTTTCTTTTACTGGTTTTTAATGCCCCGGCTCATGGATCGAGACGACTTTTCACTGTCGCTGAGTATAAACTCTTCCCCCCTTTTTCTTCTACGCTTCACTCCTAACTCTCTCTCTGGTCGCTTTCTGTGTTCGCTCTACTTCGATGTCTCTGCTTCTGTCTGCATCTGTGTTTCTCTCTGTCTCGCTGCTTCCCTTTGTCTCTGTGTTTCGCTGCTGCCAATCCCGACGAATGCGAGGTGTTACCGGACGTTTGAGTTTCCGACGTTGTTTCTACGTCAAAAATCTAGTAAGATTTTTCTTCATTTTGCTGGGTTTTATGCTTGTTTCTGTTTTTGTCTTTGATGGTGCTCTGCGTTTGCGTTGCTTGTGTGTTTTTGTGTAGAACTGGGAATGTTAGCGTTCTAGGGATTTCTGGGTGGAACCTGTGTTAACTTTGAATTAATACGTACTCCTAGCGGCGCGTACTGATAGATCTTAGGGTTTGTTATGCTAGGGTAGATGGTTTTCCGAAGTTCGACTGATCTAAGCGGAGCGAGTACATCCTCTTGGCCGATAGTGGACAACGACGAGAGGATGGGAGAGTACATTAGTCGATCATCCTGCCCGGGGGAGTCATCTTCAACCAAGCTTGCCGAATTACACAAAGGTGTACCCGCCAGAGATGTTGATTAGGTCTCGGGAGTTTTCCATGGCGTCCCGATTACTAACGTCGCAAGCTCGGTAAGGCGATACATCTTGGAGGATGGCACCGTGTGTGACGAGCCCGGGGGTAGCATGTCTCCGGCCGAGATAGAACAGTTCCACGAAGACTGGGGGATCCCACCCACAGTTACCCTGCACGGATTGTATGAAGGCGAGCTGGCGTGCTGCCCGAGAGACGGTTTCATGGCGGTGCACGAGCACATGTTTAGGAACGATTTCTCCCTCCCGCTTCCTTAGTGCGTGCAGTACCTGCTGAGCATTCTGTAGCTTGCTCCTTAGTGCGTGCAGTACCTGCTATGTTGTTTATACTACTTGTCCGAGATGGGTTGGCCGACCATTAACGAATTCCACGCCCTGTACCGCCTCTTGTACTCGAAGAAACAGAACTGCCGAGGGTGTGTTTCGTTTGCTGCTCGGGATTACTTGCCTCTCGTCACTGATCTTCCGACGTCCATAAATAACCATTGGCATGCAAAAGTCATGCTTTCCGGTGGTCGTTGGCAAATACATTGTCCGACGTACGTTGTGCCCAACCGGTTTAGATATATTTGGGAGCAGTCCTTCTCGCTGTCAGAGATCTAGAAGTTACGTATTGGGCGGATATATGTGGCCTGACCCTTGGATGAGGATCGAAGCTCATACAACCTAACCCGGTGGGCTGTCCTGGTTCACTGTGAACTTGGCCGTATGCCTGGTGGGGTTCCAAATTAGCGTTGCTTGTTTTCTGTTCTCGCTTTTCATTGGCCTTTTATTCTTTGTACCCGTGATCTTAACTGTTGGTTTTATTTTCAGCTAGAATATCCAGGCGAAAACACCGTGAGTCACACCCGAGCGATATGGAGTCCGACATGGATTTGCTGAGCAAACTTTTGGAGGTCAGGCTAGTGGCCTCCCGCACTGTGGTGGATCTTGCAGACGAAACTGCATGTGTCTCGAATGAAGCTGTACTCCTGGAGATACCTGACGAAGGATATGGGAAACCTCCTTCGGACAAAGAGGGGCTCGCCAAGACTGGTGACGTGGTCAACGACCACTTGGGCGAAAAGAGGAAGAGATCATCATCCAAGAAATCGAAGTCCCAGCGGGATGAAGGCGTGACTTTGACGGGATTAAGTATCTCTGGAGCCTCGCCGCCTCAGAAGAAGCAGAAGGGTGCCGGTCCCTCGGCCAGGAACCCCATTTCAATGAGCGCTCTCGCTCCGACACTTCCTCAAATTTGGAAGACCCTCATCTGGCAGATCCTGGACGAGTATGGGTGTGCGGGTTGTGTATGATCAACCCCGACTTATCACCGGATTGTGTTTGATCAATCTGAGGCCTTTATCCGAATTGTGTTTGATCAATTTGCGGCTTTTCCGGATTGTGTGTGATCAATCCGAAGGACAAACCATTAAAAGCATTGTTTGTGACCTCGATGTACTCACATTAGCAATAATGAATGCCTTGAGAATTTTTTCGAAGTTATGAAACTATTCTCCTCTTATGGTTCGTATTGATTTACAAACAAGATGTACATTTTTACATCGTCCTTAGAAGCATGGCATATTTACAATCTACATGGTTAGATTGTGCCGTTTTGGTCTCTTCCAAGTGAAGATGACGCACGGCCTTACATCCTCAAGGAGGATCGCCAACATGTTTCTAGTTAAGTCTTCTACCCTATAGCAGATTTTCCATCATCAATTGTTCAACTAGGCTCATCCAAGCTCAGTGTGATGTCTTAGAACTGTCTGAAATTAAGGAGATAGTGGTTTCAAATGTGCCTCGCACTACCGACCCTCCACGAATATGCCTGGTCATACTGACTTAGAGTTACTGAAAGCTTTTGATTTTGGATCCCCCTATGCTATTAAACCAATTGCCGTCTTGCAAAAGACGTTGAAGACTTATCAAAACATGAAAATTATCATCATGATCGAATCCTCTAAGTCCTCTGAGTTAGTTTATGTTCATGTTAGGGAGCTTTTGCTAACTAGTCATGGAGTTTACGACCTTAGAACGACCGAAAGGACTTGGTTTTGATATACACACATCACTTTTGGCTAAGGCAAAAGCCTACACGCCACCTGAAAGCTTCATAGCTTCACAGCTTCACACATGCCAATTCTACGAAAAACAGCAATCTGTCCCTTCTGGAAAGTCAACTTCGTTTGAGCTTTTTGAATATTTCCGGATGAACCAGACAGTGAGCTTTATATCATTGGAAAGCTCTACGAGTCAAGTTTTCAGAACTTTTCACGGTTTGTCCATATCTATTTTAACGAAGACGTTATGGCTGTTTTAGTGTGCAAAGGTCATTTTGCGCGGAAATTTTTATGCACTCTCGGGATTGCAGCTTTTCGTAGCTTCTTTCAATCATTCTAAATGGTTCAAGTGAAACTATTAACTCGCCTATCTACTCCTTTTTATAGATATGTTTCATCGAGACATTGAGTGCTTCGCAGATAGTGAAACTATCCACAACATTCTAAGGAACCGGCAACTATATTTGGATTTTGTGTCCTTGTAAATCTTCTGTGACTACAATGATTGAATCATATTGGTCATTCAGGGACGCGGTTTAGCTTAAATCTTGATGCCTCGTAGCACCATAATCAACGTCATAGATGTCGTCTATGCATTGAGAGGCAACCGAACCATGTTGAGCTTTAAAGACATTCATGCTAATAGTTTTCATTTGAAAACACATTGTGAGAATGAACAAGAATTCTTTTGTGTATACCTTCTCATGAATGCGGACTAAAGCGCATCCTGGAGAAGTTCATGAGCCAATCTAGTAGACTGTATGTCACTATGATTCAAATATCGAATCTCATAATGTCGCCAAACATGATATTTGGGACACCGACTCATATAGGCTTTGGTTTGAACAAATCGGTCATCCTGGAAGAGATGGTCCAAATTTTAAGATTTTCTCATGGACATCCATTCTTCCGCTCAAAATGAAGACATTCGAGATCTAGCATCACCATGAAGCATGGTTGTGACCCGGGGGACATTGACGTCACCCGAATACAACTCTAACTTCTTGGAGTCTGTCTGGTCAATTCCTCAAGCAATTGAGGTGCACCGGCCTTCCCTCGATATCGCATTGGCCCCATGCAATGTTCATTGCTCATTTTGAAAGCCTATTCTTTAGCTAAATTAGGAGTGAGACCCTCCTATGCTAAATGACACAAAAGTGAACATTTCATTCTTACATCAAACTATGTAGATAGATACAACCAACTTGCGGACACCTTTTTATGCTTTATGGTGTTGGTTGAAGTGTTAACATACTGGTCACATGTTACACTATTATCTACTGCTTGTGCTGCTTATACTTCTACGGGCTCACTACCCATTCTTTAAAGAAGTGTATCGGGATGTAATTTGAAGTGTCATGTACCCCATGTTCACATGCAATACGGTCTCACCGAGGCTACGACTAAGCAACTTTATCTTGTCGCTCGAACATTATTGATGTGCACCAATCTTTCTATTGCGTCTTAGGGCTATGCAATATTTACATGCAGCTTTACTATTCACCTACGACCCACCATAATTGAATATTGTTGTACTACAACTCGTGACTGTGTACTAGGATTGACACGAAATTGCAATCCTTGAGTTCGGCAAGATTGAAACGGATCTCCAATCCTTGAGCTCGGCTATATGTTAAATCTAGGTGCCAAATCGCAATGCCACTATGCACAATGATGGGTCATTTGAGATGAATAAGTTTTGTTTGGAATTGAACCTCCACCTATAATCCGCATATGTAGAAACCTTGTCAGACGATCTTATTCACCGCTAAATTGTGAATTATCATTTTGATGAGACAATATTCCCGCCATTAGGGGGAGATAACACAAGTGTTCAAATGGAACGACGTGAATTGACGTGGTTTGTCCCCACTAAGTCTCATCTTGATCTCAAATGCTTAAAGTGTTAAAGTGACGAGATCACATGCTGCAAATATGTCTACAAGGATTGATGTCCTATAAAAGGACATGGCGCGACCAAAAGGTGTTGGTCATGACGCCATCACCATAGATGGTGAAATGGTGACGCCATATAGTGGCAAAATTGGTGTCACAAGGCCGTGTGGCTCCCCATAAGGAGGGAGGCCCTTAGGTTCGATACTTTCTCGCACTAGGAAGAAAGCGAGCTTGGCACAACCTGATCCATTGATCAATGATACTCAAATCCGTCTCATGAAGTCTGAATTGTGATTATCATTGGGGGACGCCTTAATGTCAAATCCAATCCATATAGAGATCTCTACAAGTATTATACTAGTGTACATGAGAACGTGGGATAATGAGTCTACTATCGAATCACCTTTCGTTGATGGATATCAACTTAGCTGATTGGCCTAATGGAAATATGCGATCCAGCATTAACAAAGAGATAGGTCATTGGGCAGGTGATGCCAACACCGCAAGCTAAACCCTATCAACTATGTCTTTGTTAGATAGCATAGTGAGAACAAGAGCTTAGACTCATCTTATGGCGCAAGGTCTCTCACTAGCACGCACTGAGATCGACTACGATGAGATATGCTCTCGTAATGGATGTCATTGAACTCCACTACTTTGTCAGTTTGGTAGTTTCCAAATAACTAAACCCTAAACATGCAGCCTATGAATGTGGTCATAATAACATCTTTATGGGATCCGAGTTATACATGAAGGTCTTAAACAAACTTCATTCATCCGAATCAAGTGGCTCCAGACCACAGGAGCACGCGTTTGTTAAAGGAATTGAAATGCACATGGACTCTACTTGATTTGGAAGCAGGGATATGGTGAATCATGTCTTTGCGTGTTTATTCCGGATTTACATGGACTCTTGACGGATCAAGAGATGCCCATATGTATCAACATCTGAAGAAAAAGATCTTGGGAAGACACGGTCTCGAAAATGTACTTGATGACTGTATTCATGATGATTTTCCATCAATCGGCTTAGACACTCTATAACTAGTGAGGCCTATATATACTCCCATGATTAGTCAAAATCTTTGCTCTAAAGAGAGATCCGTTGTTTTGTCTAAATCAAGATGACAAATATGTGTTAAGAGATGGAGTTCTCATCTAAGTACAATAAGAAGCATCAATGTACTCAACACAATACGAAAGACTTGACATCTCATTCGCTATGAAAAGTTGTAAAAGCTAAGTGTATCTATGCGCCCACGCAATGCCAATGTAATGGCAGTAACTCCTTTTTCAATACTTAATGGTATGAAAGGTTGAGTCTTATTCTATCCCTACATAAGAAAAACACATCAAAAGCAAAATCAGAATCTGCCAAGTTTCGTAGGTCAAATTCCACGGGACATACAGGAAATCTCACTCATTGGAAAATGGTCTATGTGTCTACTTTCCAGGGGCTCCAACCATTTGATCATAGCTATCATATTGAGTGAGTTATGGCCGTTTTCGTAAAGTAGGATGAATCTGTCCAAGAATCTGACTTTGGCAAAACAGTCAACTTCGACAGGACTTTGTGAACAGCTCCTGATGAACCAGAATGTGTGTAATATACGGCTGGAAAGCTAAATGAGTCTAGTTTCCAAAACCGTTTACGGTTCATTCATATGTATTTCCTAGAGGAAGTTACGGCTGTTCTAGTAATTGAAGATCATACTGCGCGAAAATCTGATTTCCTGCACGAACTTATGTTTTGAGTTCACAAGTGGCATTCCCCTCAAGATCTAACTGAAAAAGATCATGTTTGAGGACAATACGGTATGATTTAGTTAATCATTACCCAATACCACATTTGAAGACATGTTAAAGAGCATGGTCATACTAAGTTGTTGAAACTTCCGTGATTAGTAAGAATCATGAAGAGCCCTATGATTGATATAAAGATCAGGGGGAGGTGCGAACTTTATAGGGAGTCTAGCACATACATACATGTCACTATCAAATGTGAAGGGTGCATTGTACTCTTTTTCTCCTACGATCAAAGTTCAGTTTTTCTCCCACAGGGTTTTTATGACTTGACGAGGTTTTTGACGAGGTATAAGATCAGCACCATCGACATATCAGCGCGCAGCACAAGGGAAGTGTTCCAGGATATTCTTTATATGTTTCTTGGCCTTATGTCAATAAGATATATAGTTTGACTAGATCTATGTATTCTTTTTCCTTACCTAATTGATACTGTGTAATTCCCTATATAAAGGGCTCCTATCAATGAATAAGATATCATCTTTCACGATTTTCTTGCTATTTCTTTGTCTCTACACTTTATCTTTCATCACTAATGTCATTTTATTGTTCGATTTTGAGTTTATAGCTTTAGTTTTTTTTATAAAAAAAATTATTTAGAAAAAGTGCATATTACAGTTTCAAGGCCCAACTTTGAGAATTCGACTCAGGTATGAAAATATCAAGTCCGGGCATGACGCTCACTGTTACATTAGATTGACTGCTGATATTTTATGCTGGCACAAGATATATAGCTAGTGAAGTTAAACGACGCTCACCCCAAAATATCTCGTCCATTGATAGTGTCACAAGACACGCCACCAAATAGGGAGAAAAGAAATTTTCAAAACCCTAGAGAAACTATATATATAATGGATAGTTATAAATATAAATTGTTAATCAAATACCATTTTGGCAACCCTACTAATTAAACTTGTAACTATATATTTCTGATTTCGTAAAGTTGAAATGTTTCATTGTAAATAGCAAGTGGACATAGAAAGTAAGAAAAGTATATATTCATTCGTATTATTTGGACATAAAGCAGATGTAATTGATGCTTAGATCTCCTTTAATGATCCGCAGACCCCATCATTTTTATCGTTTTATAAGATAACCTCACTCACTTCTAACAATGAGGTTGTACATAAACTATTATCATTCTAACAATAGTTTATCTGGTCAGTAATTGACTAAAAGATTCATGATCAGTTATCATTGGATATAAATTTAAGGGTAAAGAGAATTAGTTTTAAGTTGAGTTATTTTGTTTTCTGATGTAGAACAGATGGCATTGAAGATTGAAGAACAGCTTGCTCGCAGGCCTTTTGTTAGCGCCCTAGGGTTTTGTTTCAGTATTTAAGCGCCTCTTTGTGGCTGCTAGACTTATCTTTTATATTATCAATCAAAAACGAGGACTTTTCTCAAACTCTGGTGGATTCCAGTTTATCTTGGTTCTTTCTAGGTTAATCGCTTGTTAACCTATATACTCCACTGTGTCAGGTGGTATCAAGAGCAGGTTTTCCCTGTCTTCTATCGCTTGTGAAACGATCCATGGCCGGTAACGATGATAGTCCTGTTACTAGAGCAGAACTTGCTGCTTTAACAAATCAGATTACCACCCAGGTAACAACTCAACTGATGGGAGAGATGAGAAGGTTGTTGAATGAGAATCAGGGCAATCAGGGAAATCGGGGAAGAAGGGAACCACGACCTCAACCCCAATATCAAGACTCAAGTGAGTCAGAACCTGAGGAAGAAGTGGCGCGACCTGCTGTAGGAGGCGGCGACTACAGGGTCAAGGCAGAAATCCCAACTTTTTCAGGCCACATGAAGTTGGAGGATTTTCTTGACTGGCTAGTAGAAGTGGAGAGATTCTTCGAAATCATGGAGATCCCAGAGTCCAAACAGGTGAAGATGGTTGCGTGGAAACTGAAAAGTAGTGCTTCAAACTGGTGGGACCAAGTACAAACTTCTCGAACAAGGCAAGGGAAGCCAAAAATTCACACATGGAAGAAGATGAAGGGCTTGCTGAAAGACCGATTCTTGCCTAAGGACTATGAGCAGCAACTATATCGTCTGTACCTCGAGTGCGTGCAAGGTACCAGAACAGTGAACGACTACACAGACGATTTCTTACGTCTTGCGGAACGTAATGACTTGGGAGAAACTGAAAATCAGAGAATAGCAAGGTATGTCAGTGGTCTACGATCGTCCATACAGGAGAAGATCGGTATGCAACACATGTGGACCATAGCTGATGCTTCGAATTTTGCATCGAAAGCAGAGATGTTGGAGAAAAACAGGTCTTATCAGAGAACTCCCTACTCTAGGAATTCTACTGCGTCATCCAGTGTCCCAGCAGAAACAGGAAAACAAATCCCTCAGAATCAAGGAGTAACCCCAAACCCAAAGACTCCTATTTCGAAGGGAACTACAGTTGGACCTACTGGTAATAAAAATCCATATTCTAAGCCTGCTGGAATCACTTGCTACAGATGCTTGAAGCAGGGTCATAGGTCTCATGAGTGTCCTGAAGGTCGAAGGCAACTAGTTATCATGGATGGATCAGAAGGGTACGAAGAAGAAGAGTCGGAGGAGTCGGATCCTTATGAGGGAGCTGAATTCGCCACAGAGGAGAGTTCAGAAAGAGTCAACTTGGTACTCCAACGAATGTTGTTGGCTCCTAAAGAAGAAGGACAACGTCATAGTATTTTCAAATCCTTTTGTACTGTGAAGAATAAGGTTTGCAACCTTATAGTGGACAATGGAAGTTGTGAGAATTTCGTGTCCAAGAAGCTAGTGGCACATCTACAGTTGGCTACAGAAGCTCACAACGCCCCTTATTCACTAGGTTGGGTGAAAAAAGGACCTTGTGAAAGAGTTACAGAAGTGTGCAAAGTGCCTCTTTCGATTGGAAAACACTACTCTGATGAGGTACGTTGTGATGTACTTGATATGGATGCCTGTCATATTCTGCTAGGTCGTCCATGGCAGTGGGATGTTGATGCAACTCATAAGGGTAGGGACAACGTGGTGATGTTTATGTGGAAGACCCATAAAATTGCATTAGCACCGGCCGGTAGTACTACAGGACCGAAGAATAACTTCCTGATAGTGAGCAGCAATGAATCTGACATGGGGAAGGACATGAAGGAGGCTGAGATGGTGTTTCCAATTGTGATGAAAGGGCTATTAACTGCTGCCAAGGAAGAAATCGAGATCCCCTTAGAGGTACAGAAGATATTAAAAGGGTTTCAAGAGTTGGTGTCGGAAGATCTTCCTAATGAACTTCCACCAATGCGCGATATTCAACATCAAATTGATTTGGTGCCGGGAGCTAGCCTTCCAAACCTACCACATTATCGCATGAGTCCGAAGGAGTGAAATTCTGCGGGAACAAATTGAAGATTTATTGAGGAAGGGGTTCATTCGTGAAAGTATGAGTCCATGTGCAGTTCCTGTCTTGTTAGTCCCAAAGAAAAATAAGCAGTGGCGAATGTGTGTCGATAGCAGGGCCATTAACAAAATTACTGTTAAGTACAGGTTTCCCATTCCTCGTTTGGAGGACATGTTGGACGAATTGGAGGGTTCTAAAATCTTTTCAAAGATTGATCTTCGCAGTGGATACCACCAGATTCGTATTAAGCATGGGGATGAGTGGAAGACAGCATTCAAGAGCAAGGAGGGGTTGTATGAGTGGTTGGTCATGCCATTCGGGTTGTCTAATGCCCCGAGTACTTTCATGAGGTTGATGAATCAGGTGCTTCGTCCTTTTATTGGTTCTTTTGTAGTGGTTTATTTTGATGATATTCTGATCTACAGTCGTACAAAAGAAGAACATTTGTTGCATCTTCGTCAAGTCTTGGCAGTTTTGCAGGAAAACAAATTGTACATCAATCTGCAAAAATGTACTTTCTGCACTAACAAACTATTATTTCTGGGGTTTGTGGTTGGTGAGGACGGAATTCAGGTGGATGAGGAGAAAGTGCGAGCAATCAGAGAATGGCCAGCTCCTAAAACTGTTTCTGAGGTACGAAGTTTTCATGGCTTAGCTACGTTTTATAGGAGGTTTGTGCGGAATTTCAGTACTATTACTGCTCCTATTACTAAGTGCATGAAAAAGGGAAAATTCCAATGGGGTCATGAACAAGAGACGAGAGAAGTTATGCACTGCACCAGTTTTGGCTCTTCCAAATTTTGAAAAGGTTTTCGAGGTTGAATGTGATGCGAGTGGTGTGGAAATAGGGGCTGTTCTGTCACAGGAGAAGCGGCCTGTAGCATTTATGAGCGAGAAGCTTAGTGAAGCTCGACAAAGGTGGAGTACTTATGATCAAGAATTTTATGCTGTGGTCCGTGCATTGAAGTTATGGGAGCACTATCTCGTTCATAAGGAGTTTGTTTTGTTCACAGATCATGAAGCCCTGAAGTTTATAAATAGCCAGAAGAGTATTAGCAATATGCATGCACGATGGGTGAGTTTTCTACAGAAATTTCCTTTTGTCATTCAGCATAAATCTGGTGTTCAAAATAGGGTGGCAGATGCGTTGAGTAGGAGGGCTTCTTTGCTGGTCACTTTGGCTCAAGAAGTCATTGGGTTTGAGTTCTTAAAGGAGTTATATGCGGATGATGAGGACTTCAAAAAGATCTGGGAGCAGTGCAAGGAGCGTCCAGTTGGTGAATTCTTCATTTGTGATGGTTATTTATTCAGAGGTAATCAGTTGTGCATCCCAAAGACTTCTTTACGGGAGAAATTGATTCGAGATCTGCATGGAGGGGGTCTCAGTGGGCATTTGGGTCGTGACAAGACTGTTACCAGTCTTGAGGAACGATATTATTGGCCACAACTTAAGAGGGATGCTGGAGCCATTGTCAGCCGTTGTTACATCTGCCAAGCTTCTAAAGGTCAGTCTCAGAATACTGGTCTTTATTTACCTTTACCAGTTCCTGATGGTATTTGGCAAGATTTGTCTATAGACTTTGTTTTGGGGCTGCCCCGTACACAGAGAGGAGTGGACTCGGTGTTTGTGGTGGTTGACAGGTTTTCGAAGATGGTGCACTTCATAGCCTGTAAGAAGACAGCAGATGCTTCCAACATAGCCAAACTGTTTTTCAGGGAGGTTGTGCGTCTTCATGGGGTTCCCAAGACCATCACATCGGATAGGGATGTGAAATTTCTGAGCCATTTTTGGACGACTTTATGGAGGATGTTTGGGACAGTTTTGAACCGTAGTAGCACTGCTCACCCTCAAACTGATGGTCAAACAGAGGTGACGAATCGAACTTTGGGAAATATGGTGCGTAGTGTTTGTGGAGATAAACCGAAACAGTGGGATTATGCTTTGCCACAGGTGGAGTTTGCTTATAACAGTGCAGTTCACAGTGCTACTGGGAGGTCACCTTTTTCCATTGTTTACACTGCTATTCCTAAGCATGTGGTTGATTTGGTTAAGCTTCCTAGGCTTCCAGGTGTTAGTGTTGCTGCTGAAGGCATGGCCAAGGATGTCCAATCTGTTCAAGACAATGTGAAAGCAAGGTTGGAGGTGACTAATGCCAAGAACAAGGCTGCTGCCGATAAGAAGAGGAGACTTAAAGTATTCAAGGAAGGTGATGCTGTCATGGTTTTTCTGCGCAAGGAGAGGTTTCCTGTTGGCACCTACAACAAGTTGAAACCTCGGAAGTATGGGCCATATCAGATTCTCAGGAAGATTAATGACAATGCTTATGTGGTGGCGTTGCCGAGCAGTTGGGGAATTTCTAATACTTTCAATGTTGCTGATTTGCATGAGTTCCGTGGCGATGAGTCTCTTTATCCAGATGGTGTTAACTCGGGGTCGAGTTCTTCCCCAGAAGAGGAGACTGATGTAGAACAGATGGCATTGAAGATTGAAGAACAGCTTGCTCGCAGGAAAGGTAAAATCGGTAAAATACAGGTCTGAGTAGAATTGGGCCTTTTTAAGACTTTATTTATTTTTGGTTTTATTTTATTTTCGACCCATGGGCTTGAGTAGGCCTTTTGTTAGCGCCCTAGGGTTTTGTTTCAGTATTTAAGCGCCTCTTTGTGGCTGCTAGACTTATCTTTCATATTATCAATCAAAAACGAGGACTTTTCTCAAACTCTGGTGGATTCCAGTTTATCTTGGTTCTTTCTAGGTTAATCGCTTGTTAACCTATATACTCCGCTGTGTCATTTTCAACCGTTTGATGTAAATCTAACGGTAGCTAACCATGAATCTCTTGATAAATTACTGATCAGATGTACACTATGCAATACATAATAATATTAGCATTCATTCAATCATATGCATGTCAAAAGAATCCAAATATTTGCGTTAACTTATATTTAGATTGACTAAATTTATAGAGAAAAATTTACAAACGATGCCTCAACTATGAGTCATTCATCATTTTAGCATATTAATTTTGAAAACTATCATATTGCTCTCCTAACTTTAAAACTCAGGCCACCTTTTGTACATGTCATCATAACAGTGTTAAATCTATATTTTCTTTAGGGATATTGTTGTCTCTTCATGTCTCAACTCCATTTATCTATCCACTCGACGTGGAGAAAATTTTCTTAACCTCCTGTGCTCCCACAACAATCCACAACCATATCCATCACTAACCCTTCATCAATGAATTCACCACCCAATCCGAGTCTCTTCTCCTCAATTTCGTCAAATTTAACCCATAAATGTTGAATTATCTATATCAATTCAATCCGAAACTAAAATTCTAAATCCAACCTCAAAACCCAATGCCCCTCCAACCCAATTCCAAATTTCTCAACTCTAGAACCAAAGTGTCATTTATGGGAATCAAACACCACATGTAGACAGACTGGAGACGAACAGTTGAAGATAGAGAAAGAGATATTAGATAGAGTAAGAAATGCTTACTACTGAGGATCATTGCCTTGCAGTGCCCAAAAGGGGTTTATAAATTGCTCATACCTATAGTAGCTGGGTTTGTATCAATTGTTTGCTTTACTAGAAGCAAATCAAGCAATGATCATCTGGCATCCTCATATAGCTTCTGATTCTATAATCATCTTCACATCTTCATAAAGAATCTTCATCTTCTCCTATTGAAATTCTAAAAATTAAGGTAAAAATTTACCCTTCTTTCATCATTGGTATTCTTAACAATCAATTATTAGCAACTGCGTCAAATCCATCAATGGTTCATATAGAAGCCTAACTAGGATTCACTTAGTTAATGATAGAAGTATTATTTTGAGAGATGCGTACATGGTTTTTGAAGAGAGAGATAGAGGTGGTAGGTGCGAAGAGAGAGAGAGAGGTTACTGAATACAAGGGAAGAAGAAGAATATAATGATTAGCCTAAGAAAAGAAAAACAACAAAAAAAGAAAGAAAAAAAAAAGACCGAAATGTGCATGAGATAACTCTCATTACAATATATTTAACAGTGTTATAGGCAGAGAGTATGAAAATTGTGTTGAATTTAAATGTTGAGGTATCAATGTGATAGTTTATAGATATGGTGTATTGTAATGATGAATGAGCTTTATTTAGGGTACCATATGTAAAATTCTCTCAAATTTATATATGTACGTAGGTACATTTCATAGTCGATTTATGAGTTACCACCCTTTGCCTACCCACTACGCCAAAAACGTTGTTATCAAAATTTATAGGATTAATTTCAGTTTACCCCCATTAATTTTAGATCGATCATCATGCTAGTCTATTTCCTTTCAATTTCATCAAAAAGACCCCTCAACTTTTAATTTTCATCAGTCATGTCCAAACATATGTTTTTCATTCAATTCCCTCGTCATGTAATAACTTGTATTAAGAAAAAAACCAAATTTGAAGTCGCTAAGCTCACAAAAAAATGGCAAAATAGACAAATTGTATTCAATCCCACCAAAATCACTAAGGTTAGGGGGTTGTGATGGGTACGGAGATGTGTATCGATATAGGGGGGAAATGGTCAGAAAAGGTAATTTTTTCAGAATTTGACTTTCTTCTTGATGTCACGTCATCACTTGACGGAGGTATTAGATGGAGAATAGAGGTTTGGATATGATTGATGAAAATTGGGAGTTGAGGTGTGTTTTTGATGAAATTGAAAGAAGAAATACTAACATGATGATCGACCTAAAGTTAATGGGCCGGGGGTAAACTGAAATTAGTCCAAATTTATAAAATGGCATGGTTACACTTTATCCTAGCTAGCTGATAACATACCATGCATGGTTAATTTATTACGAAATTTTAACCGTAGATGAAGTTTTTATACATGGATCATAGATTGTTTTTTAATTTTTTTTTCTTTTGGTTAAAAGGAGCTGGGTAGAGCAAAGTGCTCTCCCACACCAAATTTATTAATAAAATATAAAGTTTACAATCAAGTAGGATGACACTAAAGCCAAAACCTGATAGCATGTACATGCAAAACAAAAGACATCAAACAACTCTATATTACAAATCAATGAAAATGAAAATTAGGGAGACCGAACTTATCTCGTTGGTATAATTCTAGAATGAAGTGGGGAGACTTATCCCACCAAGATAACGCAGACAACGACATACCAATATTTAGAAGAGTATCAGCCACTTGATTATCTTCTTTAAAGATATGAGAAGATTGAAAGTTCATCTGAGAAATGTAACGCAAACAATTACCCCATGTCACTCGTAGTAGTCGGGAACAAGATGTGGATCATGCAAGAACTTGAGCACAATTGTTGAATCCACCTCAAGCTAAATACGCTTCCATTCCCTAACCCAAGCTAGGTCAATACCTTGAATACCGCCATAACCTCCGCATCCATCGAGATACGAATTTCAAGGTTTGAAGCAAAAGTACCAATAAGGAAAAGCCTTGAAAATCCCTAAAAACTCCACCATAACCAGCTTTCCCTGTAACCCTTTGCCATGCACCATCTGTATTAATTTTAATCCAACCTAAGAGAGGAGGATGTCAATTAACTTCAGTAATCCTCAGAGCCCGTCGGGGATGACATAATAAACCAAAAATTCTTCAAAACCCGAAGCTCTGTTAAAGAATTAGACATGCAACCTGAAGCTAATTTTCTAGCTGCTTTTATGTGCCCCGTAATTAGTTGATGTGCTGCCTCAACAACAGTGATACAATTATCATATCTCATTTTATTAATTTCTTGCTTTCCAGATAAACTAAAAGGTAGTGGTGTAGCATATTAACCAAATCTTCTTGAGCTGTTGGCTTCGACCAAGACCCCCATAGTATTATAAATCAAATAAATTATGAGATAAACTTCCTAACTCAATAAGCACTAGTAGGATGGCCAATTTAAGAGACGAAACGATTTCGTGGCATAAGAGATCTTATTCGTCGCATTAGTACCTATGTGACGAAACATTGGTCGCACAAGACTCTGTGTGATGAAAAAAAAAAATTTCGCTAAAATGTACATAATACGACGAATAAATTTTTGTCGCACAAAATCATAGCGACGAGTTTGCGTCCATTTATACGACGAGTGTCGTCGATCTCTTTTCTGACGAATATTTTTTCGTCGTTAGTAATTCTATAACGACGAATTATTGGTGGAATTGCCGACGAAATGTTGATTCACTTCTACGATGAATAGTCCATATTGTCGCATAGCTTTTCTGACGAAAAATATTTCATCATTAGCAGTTCTGTAACGACGAATTGCGAGGCGAGTTATGCGAGGCGAGAAGGAGGTATGCGAGGGGAGGAGGAGGTATGCGACGCGAGGAGGAGGTGGGCGAGCCAATTAAGGCGAGTGAGCGAGGCGATCCTACGCGGCAGAATTATTCGTCGCTTAAGTGTTTCTGAAGCGACTGAAAATGACTATTTCGTCGCTTCAATTTTTTTTCAAAAAAAAATACGGGCGAGGCGAGTTATGTGAGGCGAGGAGGAGGCGGGCGAGGCGAGGCGAGATAGGCGACCCTAAGCGACGGAACTATATGTCGCCTAAGTTAAAAGTTCGTCTGATAAAATATATGTTATGAGGCAACCGCATTTTTGGTCGCTTCAATTAAACATATTTCGGACGAAAGTCGTTTATTCATCGCCGAAGACATAACTTAAGAGACGAAATATTTGTCATCTCTTAGGTAATAGTTCCGTCGCTTAAGTGGTAGCTTATGCGACGGTAGATTGTTCGGTCGCTTAAGATTAAGTTTATGCGACGAATTGTAGTTTCGTAGCATAGGTGGATATCGAAGCGACGAATTATAATTTCTTTGTCGCATATGTCCTTTTTTCTAGTAATGAAGCAAGCCCAACTGTTCCATGAGAATCCATCGAAAGAGCAAGTCAAAAAGATATGTAGCAATGACTTTTCATCCTTACCACAAAGTACACAACGAGAAGCCAAAGCTATCCCACGACGTTGTAGTAAATCCTCTATTAACTCTCTACCCCTGATCATAGATTAGTGTAACAATAGAGCGAGGAACACTTTCAAAACTATTATGCAAAGTTGCATTTCTTAATCATTATTGATATACATTTCATTTCTTCAATAAGACTGAAGTTACAGCAAGAAGATCTCGATCTTCATCATCGTTATCATCATCCTATACGTACGTATTTTGAAATTAATCTTACATCTCCAAAACACACGTCGAAAATACACAAGAAGTGTCGAGAGAAAGAAAAAAGATGAGCTAGCTAGTCTTACAGTCCACTAGATCCAATCAACTTTGTTAACCCAAAGGTTATAGCCATGGCCAACCACCCTCCAACCAAAACCCTAACAGTAGATCTAATAACTGGTGTCTTCCCCAAAGCTCCTCCCAACCACCCAAACACCAACAGAGCCAATGTCACCGCCGCCGCCACAGCTCCTAACCTGGCCCTATACTCCCTTATGAACGAGGCTGCTAACAGTGGTACCATTGCTCCCACTGAAAAGGCAAGAGCCGATGCAGCTGCTGCTTGTAACGGGTTTGGTAAGTTCTCCTTCTCTTCTTCCTCCTCGTCTCCTCCGGCCACCGGGCTGTTTTGCTTGTTCATGTTGTCTCTCTTCATTTGGGCCACCTCTATGTCCAACTGGGAGTAAACGGAGACAAACTCTCCAATGGCCATGCTGCAGGCACCGGCTACTAGTCCGGCGAACCCGGTTAGTATCATGGCCTTAATATCCTGTTTAACAGCACCAACACCCATCATTAGGGACGCGGTGGAGATCAGCCCGTCGTTAGCTCCCAGGACGGCGGCGCGGAGCCATTGGGAGCGTTTGGAGTAGTCGAAGTCGTCGTTGTCGAGATCTTGGGTGGGTTGGTGCTCGAGGTCGAGGTTGGTCATGGCAGGGATAGGGTATTTGCCCTCATTTAGGGATGCTTGGCTGTTTGGCGCCATGGGGAAATGAATCAGAAGCTTAGAGCAAATGAAGAAGAAGAAGCTAGCGAGCGAGCTAGGGATCTGTTGAGGAAGTAGAAGTGATAGTTGGAGAAGTGTGGGGGACACACGCGCTGAAGAAGGGTATTTATGGAGGAAAATGATCAACTATGGAGGAGGCAATTTATCTGAAAAAAAAAAAAAAAAAAAAAAAACTATGGAGGAGGCAATGGTCGGGTAGTACAGTCACTGATGCAAATTATTAAAGAGATCAAATTGAAATATGTAATTGCTTCATTACTTAAATAATCTGCATGTATGAAACCGACAGATTCTTTGCTTCACTACTGTAAAAATTGTCTATAAGACTTATAATTATGATAGCTGTAGTACGTACTTGCTGCAAATTAATACCAATTTGAGATGCTATCGTTAGTTCTTACTTGATTCGGTAAAAGACTATAAATCTATTAATTGATTAGAGATGAAGGATAATACTGAGACAATTTGTTTTCATATATGTATCTAAACAACGAAACGTTAATTTTGTGTAGAATGGCAAACTAGGAATGAAAACAGCAACTGATTTTACAAAAAAATAAAACAAATGGTGTGTAAGACCACTATTAAAATGAAAATCCAGGTTAATAGTATTTCAGCATGCAGTTCATTAGTTTTTATGGGGAACAAAAGTTTTAGAAATTAGAAAATGATTCTAAAATAAGAGATGGGATATATATGTCTGTACGTAGAACCTCCGCTGTGATGTATATGTATGAGAGTGATCCACTAGAATACATACACAAAGTTTTGATGATGCAGATCCTAACAAGATGGTGACCACGTACCCTGGAAATAAATGCAATGAGCAAGGCAAAGGAGATAAGTACCAGGAAATAATTAGCTGCTACGTACAGCAGATGGACTAAGCAGTTTGGGAAGATAAAATCTGAGTAACCCTATTTCATCTGAGTTTTCTGATGTTTTTGTTCGATGGTGAGTTTTCTGATGTTTCAACTTAGCAAGGAAGAACAAAAGCAGAAAAGAAAAATGACGGGACATAATATTACAATGCGAGCAAAGAGAACCTTCAACTTTATCTTGTTCAAAGTTATCATACTTTCTGCAAGGCAGTTATACCGGAAACCCCAAAAATCAATGAGCAAAGCGTGATAAGTACCTAAAAAACAAAACAAACGTTCCTCTCTGAAATCGTTTCGAACAAAATCTTTTAATCAAGGGTAAAGGCCAGCTCTCTCTCTTTCTCTCTCTCTCTCTCTCTCTGCTCGATCTGCATAAGTCATATGTTTTTGTCATCTGGGATAGTAAGAAAGGGCATGTAGTACTGTTGAAGATTCGTAACTTGTGAAGACTTGTGTGAAATTGGACAGAGAATATATTACGCTGCGACATCAGATCGAACTTGCTTTGACACAGCAGGAAGAATCAATTACCAAAGTAGTTGATAATGGTCGTCTTTCCGCTAAAACAAAAGTGCATGCTTTGATCGTTTCCATCTTAACATGTACAGGCCAGGGACTTTGCTTTACCAAATTAAATTAATATACTTTCGGTTTCTTAATTTGGATTTCAAAAAGCAACCAGATTCCTTAATGAATCAGTTCCCATTTGTGGTTAACCATGCATACTATCTAGCCTACCTCTCTCTATATATTATTCATCTTGTTTGGTAAAATCAGAGTACAAGCAAATGTTTTCATTATGCTTTACCTTCGGGGAGCTAGATCATAAAAGAGACCGAGAGAGAGCAAACATATTTGAACTGATATTTTTATTTTTGTTGAAGGAATTTACATTCATATCCTTGATGATGTGTCTTGACTGAATTTTCTCCTTATTAGACTAGAATATCTCTTAGATATCTATCTCTGATTTACAGGGATTCTCTATGTAATACCTATATAAAGGTCAATCTAGCAATGAATGAGTAAACTTTTTTCTCTCGTATTCTCATACTCCACAACACGTTATCAAACTTGGTGTCATAACCAAGAGATAATAGGCCAACCATCTAAAAAAAAAACCCTAAAACCTTCGAAAACCCAAACTTTTTCCCAAAATCCTAATCTGCTCGTTTCATTTTTCCCGATTTCCAGCCGGAGTTTCTTCTGTCCACGGCCAGAATTACATATCCACAGAAAACCTTTGACGTCTCGGTTCCAACCCCACCGGTATCATCCCGAGAACAGGCGGGAAAGTACCTGAACCGGCCGCAGGAATTTTCCAGACCGCCGCGGCCACCGACCACCGGTTCACCGCCTTCCCATGCTCCGATCTACCTGATATTTGGACAGCAGCTTCCTCTTCCTGTGGTGCTCCTCCTATCAAAATTTCAGCTCCAAACGCGAAGCAGAAGTAGGTGAAACGTTATTTTCTCCTCTCGGCAGTCTCTAGAAACCAAAGATCTCAAGATTGCTCGTCTTCCAAGGAAAGCCAGAAAGATTTCCAACCCTCGGTCGAAGCCTGCCATCGATTCAAACTCATCAGAGGTAAATTTTTAATTAAGGTTATTGCTTTCTGAATTTCAATCCATAGTTCGGGCTTAGTAGCATTTCCATCTATCTCCTCTCTATGACGGAATTGGGTTTTTTTTAGGGGAGGGGGGGAATAGGGTTTGGGAGTTTTGTTGGGGCTCCCATCCTCTATTAAACTTTGTGACTGTGACATACGCGTTACCATATATATATTTGCGACTGTGATTACGCGTCACTGCAACAGTTGTGAGCGTCGCCTACAAGGGAAGAATCGATTGTGACTGCCTTTACGCGTCACCTACTTTAATTTCATCGATTTTATGACCACATCCTTGGTTTATTAACTAATTCCAATTCCCTTATCTTTTGTAGATGACTGAGCCATCCAGGCTCGAGTTCGAGATTCTCGATAACCGAGGTAAAGAATATCACCAATGGGTGTTCAGTGTGACAAATACGTTCATCGGTAAGCGGTTGACAACCACCATCTTTTCGCCGCCGAATGGCCCTCTAGCAAGTGACAAGGCCAAGGAACATTCATCCAACTCTGAAGAAACAATACCTGAAAAGGGATGACCCCTAAGATCTATGGAATGTCTTGAAGCAACGCTTCAACAACGTACATGATGTACTCATTCCAGAGTTGACTGCTCGTTGGGAATCCATTAGACTAATGGACTTTGCTAAAATTGAGGATTACAACCAAGCTATGTTGGACCTCCAAGCAGAACTAAGCTTTTTTGGCGTTGACAAGACTGACAAAGATAGGATTGAGAAGACATTGTACACTTTTCTGACATCGATGAGCTTACTTAGCCATCAATATCGCCTTGAGTATGAGCAGAACCGTGTTACGTAGTTCAGTGACCTCATATGTGTGCTAGCAAAGAAAGAGCGGCACCAGGAGATTATCCTCAATAACAATGCAATGCCGGTTGGGACTAAGAAGATTCCTGAGTCCAACCAAACTAGTGGAGGTAAAGCTCCAAGGAAAAGAGGAAACAGAAAACCTGCACCATATGAACGTGAGCAGAATCAGCCACGTGGTTGCAATAATGGCAATAATCGGCGTGGAAACAACCACAGCAACACTTGGAGGCGTGATGACGGATATTCTGCCCCTCCTAAGAACAATAACCGCGGTCGTGGCCGCCAAGGTGAGAAATTCGGCCAAGGCCGAAATCCTCCCTCTAACTAGAACCAGAAGAGGCGATCTGCATGCTATATTTGCGGATCTACCACTCATTTGCATCATGATTACCGTGCTAGCAAAGAAGCTATTAATACCTTTAGAAGACACAAGCAGTACTTGGCTCAAGAAGCTAACTTTACTGGGGGAGATGACATTGGTGCTAAGGCTTCCACCAATCTCACCATAGCAGATTTTAAAGCTAAGAAGCAAGCTGGTCCTACGCACATGGATGCTGCGGATTTTGATTAAACTCTTTTGATTAGATGTTTTTTTCTCTGCTATTTTCTGTTTGGCACTTGTTTAGCCACAGTTATTTTTGACTTTTTAGTCAATTTTTATGGAATTAGACATCCTTTGTTGTATTTTTGAGTTGACATTAATAAAATCTTTCATTTATGTTTCACAATGTTTAGTTGATTGAGAATTTATTCCCTTATGAATGGTTCAAATTGCACAAAGCTATAAGCTTCATTACATGGCAAATATACTAAATCCACATGTTTTCGTGGTCTTACAATTGGTTATGGCATAAAGAATGACAAAACATATGCAAAAATTACGAAAAAATGGTGAAAAAAACACTAAGGCAGCAAACTGTGAGCCCCTAGCGGGCTTCTTCCTTCTGCCAACGTTGTAAGTGCACTTCCAGCGCCTTTTTTTTATGCTACTGCCGAGCCTTTTGGCCGGCCAAATTGCTGTAACTTCATGGAATTAATTTTCATGTCGTGTAATGGCACTCATTCGGAATTCCAACTTGGTTCAATTCTCAATTAACCCCTCTATGTTTCATTAGAGTGTTTGCCTTGTCTGGATCCAAGACTAATTATTTTCACACCTTTATGTAGATGTCTTGTGATGAAATTGGGTGTCTAGCTGACAGTGGGACTACCCACACCATTCTACGGAATAGGCTATTATTTATGGAGTTTGTGCCTCACAAATCCTCAGTGACAACCATGATTCACTACTAGAAAAAAGGGTTTAAGAGACGAATTTTTTTAATTTCGTAACATAAGTAACCACTTAAGAGACGAAATTTTTTTTCGTCTCTTAGGTACCTACTTACGCGACAAATCTGGTTTCCTCTCTTAAGTGAGAACTTAAACGATGAAATTGAAATATTTCGTCTCTTAAGTGAGAACTTATGAGATGAAATTTGTTTCGTCTCTTAAGTCTTAAGTGACCACTTAAGAGACGAAAACTTGTTTTGTCTCATAAGTGCTCACTTAAGAGACCAAATTAAATGACTTAAGCAACGGTTTATTATAATAAAAAAATTATTATTAAATATTAGAAATTTATTAAATATTAGCAATTCATACGTTAGTCCATACAAAAATAGTAAAACGAACATTTTCTCAGGAAAGTTCATTAAATTATTTTGAATAAAATTTAAAAAGATGTGATCGGTATAGTGAAATATTATTAGGGTTAAAAAATCACATACATCCGGTAATGTTAAGCCCATGATAAAAGCAGTCAAATTCGTTACGACACTTGTTTCATGAACATAAAGATACGAACGCTTAAGCTATATACTAATTAATGTAGTTCATATACAACAAGTTTTGAACAACTTCTATTATTTTTCAATTTCAAGCTTCAATATTTGAGTCCACGTACCATTTAATTCATTCCATATACAAATTAGTAAAATGAACAATTTTCCGGAAAAGTTCATCAACTCATCTTGGATAAATTTTAAAAAATTCCGGAAGCGCAATAAATAACATGTTCCAGAAATTTACAAGGAAAACAAAGTATGCATAGCATCATTAATTATAATAATCGATTAAAGGAAAACATTCTAACTATTTATAAAAGGTTTGTATTAATTGTATTTATATATTAACGTTGTAAACTTTTATTTTCTAATTAATAAAGATTAGTTATTAATTAAATATGAGTGATTTTAGATGATTATTCCACACCTGTATTTTTTCCATTCTTATTTAGTTTTGATGGGTATTTTTTTAATTACTAAACATGTAAACATGAGTGATGATTTCTCATAAATACTAGGATTTAAAAGAAAACGTGGCGGCGAAATAGGTTAGTATCGTCGCATAAGTTACCAAAATTTTGGCGCGGTCTCCCTTTCCGCTAAAAATTTGGAACAATTTCAAACAAAATTTTCAAAATTTTCATGAAATATCTGGGGGCAATTTCACCTCTCTACTTAAATACCCAGTCCTCCCTCAAACCCCATTCTTCACCTCTCCTCCGCCCCTCGACAACCATATCAAGAGAAACCATCTCTGCAAAGCACCCATCCCCACCGCGTCAAGAATCCAGTCTTCCCTAACCGCGCCAAGCGACCCCTCTGCGTTGTCAATTACAAAAGCCTACAGCTGATCAAGCTAGCTCCACAAATCATCTATGTCTTCGTCCTCACCATTGGCCTCCCTAATTAAGCAATCTGGGCTTCTTTGTCAACATCATCGATCTGGTCCTTCTCTTCTCTTCTCTTCTCTTCTCTTCTCTTCTCTTCTCTCCTCTCCCCACCAAAACAACCACCACCATGTGGTAGAGGTTTGTTGCCGGATTGCTTAAGGGAGAGGAGTGCGCAGATCCGATAGGGGGGAGATCGGAGAGGGGGATGCAAATTCAATGGAGAGGAGAGGACGACCCAGATCGGAGAGGGGGATGCAAATTCAATGGAGTCGTCGCATAGGTACTGAAGTGCGACTTAAGTGACGAAACTAATATTTTCGTCGCTTCAGTACCTATGCGACACTACCTATGCGACGACTCCTATGTGACGAATTTTCGTCTCTTCAGTTCTTATGTGACAAAATTTCTCACTTAAGCGATGAAACCATTTCGTCACTTAAGTCCTTTGTTTTAGTAGTGATTGGTTCCTCGCTTGTAATTCAAAGCAGAGACAATAAGTAGTTCTTACACATATTTAGATGCGCGGTTTATGTCCATATTACGCTTCCACTGCATACTAAGATGGGTCCTCAAAGACGATATATTAGGTATTTATGTTGGCTATCAACATCCTACGATTGTCCGCTATTTATAACCTTTGACAGGAGATCTCTTTACTGCGAGATTCGCAGATTGTTGCTTTGATGAGACATTCTTCCCACCATTAGGGGGAGACATGACCGTTTCCATTCCAATTGAACGTCGAGAATTAACATGGTCTGACCCCACTATGTCTCATTATGATCCCCGAACTTCTGACAGTGATTTAGAAGTTCAACGTATTCTCGATCTTGGAAGAGTTGCAGATTTGATGCCTGACTCTTTTATCGATATCGCAAAAATGACGAGATCAATTATACCTGCTGCAAATGTTCCTGCAAGGTTAGATGTCCCAAGTAAAGGGACATTTCCGGCCGCACTCGGGCTCGGCAATACGGTCATTGACACACCAGATGCCCACGGTGGAGGTGTGGCCACGGCCTTTGCTCCCACCAGGAAGAGGGGGAGACTTGTTGGTTCAACAAATATTGTGCCTAGAAAAAGGCATGACAGTAAGGCACTAAATGATCCACTCATCATCAACACTGTGAATCCTTCACATGAGATTGTCTCTAACTATAGTTATGTCCAATAATCAATGTTAGCGTACGTATCTAGGGGACGCCTCGGTATGATAGAAAGAAATCTCACTAAAGTATACCGGTGCGCACAGTATGATAGAAAGAACTTCCACGACTATTGATGATGTTTTTGCTTATTCTGCCACTCAAGATATTATCGATGACGATGAGATTGAACCGCCCTCCGTTGTAGAATGCCAACGTCAAGCAGATTGGCCGAAAATGAATGATGCAATCTAGGCTGAACTAGACTCTCTAGCAAAAAGTTAAGTTTTCGGTCCGGTAGTGTCATGCCCACCGAATGTTAAGCATGTTCGACATAAATGGGTCTTTGTTCGAAAGCGAAACGAGAAACAGGAAGTCATGCGCTATAAAGCGCAACTCGTGGCGCAAGGATTTTCTCAACGCCCTGGAATTTACTACAAGGAGACATGTTCTCGCGTTATGGACGTCATTACCTTTCGCTACTTAGTCAGTTTAGTAGTGTCCGAAAAACTGAGCATACAGCTTATGGGTGTGGTTACTGCATATCTCTATGGGGATCTTGATTCAGAGATATATATGAAAGTGTCTGATGAACTTTCACTACCCAAGTCAAGTGACTTTAAGCCACGGAGTGCCTTTGCAATTAAATTGCGGCGTTCACTATATAGATTAAAACAATCCGGACGAATGTGGTATAATCATCTAAGTGACTACTTTATTGGGAATAGATATAAGAATGACAATCTTTGCCTATGCGTGTTCATTAAAAGAACAAGTACCGGATTTGTTATAGTAGCCGTCTATGTTGATGACATGAACATCATCGGTAATCTCAAAGAAATTGATGAGACCGTGACCTATTTGAAATCCGAGTTTGAGATGAAAGATCTTGGGAAAACTCGATTTTGCGTAGGCCTAGAGCTAAAGCATTGAGAGACTAGAATATTAATTCATCAGTTAGCTTATGTCCAAAAGATGCTCAGGCGATTTAATATGGACAAAGCTCACCCTCTTGGTACTCTCATGGTCACGCGAAGTCTGGATATCAAAAAGGACTCATTCTGTCCTAAAGAGGACGATGAGGAAGTCCTTTGAGCAGAAATTCCGTACCTAAGCGCTATCAGAGCTCTATTATACTATTATACTTGGCTCAATGTACAAGACCAGACCTTGCATTCTCAGTAAACTTGTTAGCTAGGTTTAGCTCTGCGCCTACGCAACGTCATTGGACCGGTGTTAAACACATCTTCAGGTAGTTAAAGGGTTCAATTGATTTGGGCTTGTTTTTCCCTTACAAAACTGAAGTGGAAGACATGAATGTCGATGTCCCTGTTGATGGCAACACTGCCGACACATTGGCTGAGCCCTTAAGGGCCCCTACCATGCTCAGTAGTGCCTCGACAGCACTAGGCAGCGCACAGCGTGCCCCTAGCGTGTCCCTGCTGCAATCTGCCTCGGTCGGCAGCATGCAGTGCACCCCTGTCGTGCCCTACCGAGCTTGCCGCGCTTCAACACGCCCTTGAGCGCTCCTACCGATGCTGCAGCACAGAAGTCGCACCCCTACGCACGCAGCGCTGCAACTGAGCCCCTACCGCGCATGGCCGTGCCTCTACCACGCCCCTGCGCGTCCTCGAGAGCTTACAATGCCACAAACGAGCAGATTTGTTCCCCAACCAAAATCAAGCTTCCGAAGCTCCTTCTAACTCAAAATTGACGTAATGCGGTATTGTCCTCTATTTCGAAACACCGAATAATGTGTTAGTCGGATTTGCTGATGCTGAGTATCTTTCTAATCCACACAAAGGACGTTCCCAAACTGGTTATGTGTTCACCATTGGGACTACGGCGATATCTTAGAGCTCTACCAAGCAAACCTTTGGTGCTACTTCCTCGAATCATTTAGAGATTATTGCACTACATGAAGCAGTCAAAGAAAGTGTTTGGCTTCGCTCTGTGGTAGTTCATATTCAAGAGTCAAGTGGGTTGACATCTATCACTGATGCACCAACTTGTATCTATGAAGACAATGCGGCATTCATTGAATAAATGAAGTTGAGATTCATCAAGAGTGATAATATTATGCATATCTCGCCTAAGTTCTTCTACAATCAGCAACAACTTTTGAATATCCAAGGGAACCAAGTGAGTTTTGAGGGTAATGTAGCAGATTTGGTCACCAAGTTTCTACCCAAATATACTCTTGAGAAGCATGTGCAAAGTATTGGTATGCGTCGCTTATTTGAACTCCATAATTGATTTAATTATCAGGCGAGTTGATTGTGTAGACATCAGGGGGAGTCTACGTCACATGTTTTACATTCAAGTTGTAGTTGGCGCGTTGTGCTCTTTTTCTCTTCGACCAAGTCTTTTGTTTTTACCCAAGGGGTTTTTGTTTTACTTGGCAAGGTTTTTACCGAGGCAACGTTTATGCGCCATGTGATTCTAGTACGCGACACAAGAGGGAGTGTTGAAGGAATTTTCATTCTTATCCTTGATGATGTGTCTTGACCGAATCTTCTCCTTATTAGACTAGAATATCTCTTATATATCTATCTAAGTACGTAGCACGTACACTCCATTTTACAAGAACTCATGAATGTGAAACTAATTTAAACCACACTTTTTTTAGAAGTTCAAACAAGAGTAATGTTAGGTGAACCACTTTTTGGAAACCACTTTATACCCCCACCTTATGTGTCAGCTTATATGACGTAGCCACTTCATCAAACTTTGATTTCTTATTATTTTATTTTTTTATATTTTTTATTGATTACAATTTTCACTTTCAATTTTTTTTTTCACTTTCATGTTATTGTCTTTTAACCTTAGTTTTTACCTTCTTCTCTCAAATTTATATTTGTCGTCTTCATCTCCACACCCAAGCATATACAAGCTTCGTTCCCAATTGAACATTCATGTAAGTCTGGTACTTATATACAAACCTAACCCTAACTCAAGCAAATACCCAGCTTTATATATTTAAGATAATCTAGTCGATCAACATGTAAACTACCTTCATCTATTGAAAGAATATCGACTGTGAAATTCCCAGATGATCACTATGGATGAAATCAACACCAACAGCCATCGATCGAGCAAAACCTGTACCCATTTTATTTGGCCCCTTTTCTAGTAGTACGTGTTATAAATTGGTGGGAGAGGATGAGAGAATAGATTAGTCGGACGTCTGATAGAATTGAAGACGACACATATTAGATATGAGAGAAGAAGAAGAAGAAGAAGAAGAAGAAGAAGAAGAAGAAGAAGAAGAAGAAGAAGAAGAAGAAGAAGAACAGTTTAAGATAAAATCATAAAAGTGAAAAAAGAAAGAAAATTGTAATTAAGAAAAAATAAAAATATAAAAGAATCATAAGTCAAGGTTTGATGACTTGGCTATGCCACCTAAGGTGGGCTCTACAGATAGTTTCCTAAAAGATGGTTCATTTAGCATTACTCTTCAAACAAAGTATGTGAAATTTTTATAAGAGGAATTTATATTTATGTTCAAAAGAATGAATGGATATTGTTTTTATTTGATTTAAATTATCATAACAATTCTCCAAAAATGGACAACTACTCTAGCATCACATATTGAGGTAACCCCTAAACCTAAATAGGTTTGATATATCAAATACCACGTACTAGATATTGCCCTTTTAAATCTAAGGTCTTATTTGCACTACCAGAAAATGGGTCTTGGGCGACGAAACAAAAAAAACCGGGCGACGATTTTTTTTTTCGTCGCCTAAGAGGGAACTTAGGCGACGATTTTTTTTTTCGTCGCCCAAGGAAACAAAATCGTCGCCTAAAGTCCAACTTTAGGCGACGAAAATAAAATCGTCGCCTAAGAATACATTTCGTCGGCCAAGAGAGACACTAGGGCGACGAAACAATATTTCGTCGCCTAAGATATTTATTTCGTCGCCTAAGTTTTTTATCCTTAGGCGACGAAACTGAGATATTTCGTCGCCCAAGATTTTTAATTCTTAGGCGACGAAACTCAAATATTTCGTCGCCCAAGATTTTTCTATATATTGAGAGGCCGGGATAGAAGAATGAGAACTTTGAAAATTTTAAACATAAATTTCTCTAGTTCTTCAAATCGTTCGGTGTTGTGGAAATTTGTCCATACATAGTTTGTGGAGCTACTCCCAGGTACGTACATATGCATATATATATGTGCATATATATATATTGATTTTCAGTTTTATTTGAGTTGAATTAATGATATATATATATATATATATATATATATATATGCATAGAGTTTGTTCCAAGCTGAGTAAGGGGCCGTTCTGTCATAGATATGGTTCACAGGTTTGTTTAACTGGATCTCAAGATCACAAACTGACCACTCTTCTCGGTGAAGGGGTCGATAGGGGTTCGCCTCCGTGATCACAAACGAGTCCTGCCTGGTTCCTGTAGGGGGTTCGCCCTCCGTGACATTGACACTTGCCTTCTGAAACCACGGAATCCGCTCGAACTAGATATATATAATTAATAATTAGTATGTTGTATTACATTAATATATATATATATATATAAAAGATATGTTCATTAAATATTGATATATATATGTGTTATTTTCAGGATATGGATAAGAGATGGATTTCTCTTCCAAGATATCACAGAAAATATGCTGAAGGAGTTTGGGATTTTATGCAATATGCGCAGGGCAATGCTGACGGGAGTGGCATGTTCTATTGCCCGTGCAAGATGTGTAAGTGTCGCAGTGATATGCATCGATTTCCGTTGGGGACAGTATGGGACCACCTGAAGAGTAACGGATTCTGGGAACGTTACACATGTTGGATATATCACGGTGAAACCTCATCACGCCCGCATGATCATGAACAGTTTGATGAGACGGGCAGTACATCCAACGATCCAACAACGACCTTCATCAACGACATGTTTCCTCATGACAGCGGTGTATGCCCTGAACGACAGCACATTCCTCAGGCGCCGATGCAGGCCGTCCCTAGAGGTGTCAACACTGCCGGTATAGCCAAGTACAACAGACTTATTGCTTTCCAACAGACCCCTCTGTGCCCAGGTCATGAGAAGACCGTTCTTCAGTGTGTGATGGAGGTGATGCATATCAAGGTTGACACAAAATCGACCGTGACGGCTGTTGATAGGTATCTACAGTACGCTGCTTCGCTCCTGCCCGACGGTCATCGTCATCCCACCACGCATCATAAGGTCCGTCGTATCTTGAGAGATCTCGGGCTTTCCTACATCAAGATCCATGCATGCAGATATGACTGCGTTCTATTCTGGGGTAAAGATGCAGACGGTAATGACCTTGAAGGCCTTCATCGTTGTCCGGTATGTGGGACCGACAGGTATAAGCGGACTCCCGCAGGCAACAGGAAACCTGTTAAGGTACTTCGCTATTTCCCGTTGAGGGATAGGCTGGAGCGGTTGTATATGTCTTCAAAGACGGCCGAAGCTATGAGATGGCACGCTGTGAGGGAGGTGCATGACGAAGACCTCATGGTACACCCTGCTGACGGGGAGGCGTGGAAGCATATAGACAGGGAGTTTCCTCATTTTGCTTCAGAGGTGAGGAATGTGAGGCTCGGGCTGTCATCCGACGGGTTCAACCCTTTTGGGACCATGAGTCTTTCGTACAGTATATGGCCGGTCATTTTGGTGCCTTACAACCTTCCTCCATGGATGTGCATGAAGAAGGAATACAACATGTTGACCTTGTTGATTCCGGGGCCCGGTTATCCAGGTATCTACTTTCCCTTCATATTGTATATATTGCTGTTGGTTCAACACCTCTCCATTTATTGTTTTTGTTCTATATTGTTGGTCATATATAGTCGTTATCTGAATTTGTTGTGGTTGTTGTTGTTATCCAGGGAAGTGTCTCGATGTGTATATGAGACCGCTGATTGAAGAGTGTAAATTGCTTTGGGAGGTTGGTCATCCCACTTATGACTCCCACAAAAAGGAGATGTTCCAGATGCATGCCATGATTGTTGGTACCATCAGTGATTTTCCTGCACGTGGGATTTTGTCCGGCAACGTTGTTAGGGGATACAAGGCTTGTCCTGAGTGCCTTAGCTCCCAGGGGTGCAGCAATCATTGCAACAAGATAGTCCGGATGGGTCACCGTGCTTACCTACCACATGATCACCCCTGGCGGATAGATACCGGGGCATTTGATGGGACCGAAGAGAGAGGTGTGGAGCCGCATAGATGGTCGGGGGAAGAGATTTTAGCAGTGCTGGATGAGTATGATTTTGGGCAGCTCAGCAATCATCCCGATATTGTGGCCAGAATACCTGAAAGACCAGACAGGTACAAATTCTGGACACATAAGAGCATATTTTGGGAACTCCCGTACTGGAGTACGCTGTTGATCAGGCACTACCTAGATGTGATGCACATAGAGAAGAATGTCTGCGACAGTGTGGTAGGTACAGTGCTCAACTTGGAGGGGAAGACGAAAGACGGTCCTAAGGCACGCGTTGATCTTAAGAAAATGGGAATCAGAAAACATCTTTGGCTGAAAGAGGGGAAGAAAAAGATGCCTTGGGCTCCTTACACCGTGAAGCCTGATCAGAAGACCCAGATCTTCAGGTGGATGAGTTGTGTGACGTATCCCTCAGGCGTTGCAGGAAATATAGCCCGGTGTGTGAACTTGCGGGAGAATAAGATATACGGCTTGAAGAGTCATGACTGTCATATTCTGCTACAACGTCTCTTCCCTGTTTTCATTCGACCGTTCCTTCACCGTCAGGTAAATTTGTGGTTAAAATTACGGTTAACCTGTCGTTGTTGGATTTTATATTAAATTTGTGATGTGTGGTTGGATTTTATATAAGGTTGTGGAGCCGTTAGTAGCGCTGTCAAGATTCTTCATGAAGTTATGCACAAGGGAAGTGAGAAAATCCGATCTCCGGGAAATGCAGGCAGACATCATATACATCATGTGTAAATTCGAGAGGATCTTTCCGCCAAATTTTTTCGATATCATGCCTCACCTGATGATCCATCTTCCCCAGCAATTGTTGCTTACCGGTCCAGTACACTTCACTTGGATGTATCCCATGGAAAGGTATGTTTTATTCACTTACATCTCCAGAATACATATATGTACGTACATGTTCAATAACCATAACGTATAGTTTGCAATCTTATATTTACAGGCAACTTGGTGAGTACAAAGATTATGTCACTAATAAATCCGCGCCTGAAGGATGTATAGCTGAAGCATATATTGCGCATGAATGCGTCACCTACATGAAGTTGTATTTAGGAGCGTCGTTGGGAGCTCCGCAAGCCATGGAGGAACATGCGCCGCGGTTCAATCTCTCTATAGTTTCCAGTGATGTCGAAGTTGGTGGAGCACGACTGTCCGCCGAGTCTGCATTGTCGGATGAAGAGATAGCCATAGCGCACTGGTGGGTACTAATCAATTGTGAAGAAGTTAAATATTGGAAAGAGTTGCACCAAAATTTTCCGGAAGTTGATGGTGATCTCGAGTACCACAACATGACGTTCGCAAATTATTTTCGCACCTGGGTACGTAATTTAATCTTCCCTGTTATATATATATATGTAATTATTTTCTATTGCATATATTTTCAGATATTTACAGTTTAATATCCGTTACAGATGGACATGATTAAATCTGATGATAATCCAAACTGGTCGCACGAACTATTACTTCTTGCGATGCAACCGCAACGGGCTAGAGTTTATCCCACTTGCACAGTGAATGGCGTCAAATTTGTATCTGAAGAGAGAGACAGCAGACGAAGAACACAGAATTCTGGGGTGATGGCGAAAGGTCATGGCCTTGACTATTACGGTGTTCTCCATTCAGTGGTCGAACTGGTTTATGCGGAAGGCATGAAAGTGCATCTGTTCAAGTGTAGATGGTTTGATACAGGCGCACAGAGCATGAAGATGGATCAGTACGGCAATTTATCGGTCAACACTGCTACAAGCGCCTACGAAGATGACCCGTTTGTTTTTGCGACATCGGTAAAACAAGTGTTTTATCTTGATGACCTTGCCAGGGGTGACGCGTGGAAAATAGCGAACATTGTGCATCCTCGAAACATTTACCGGGCGGCTACACTTGGAGTGACCATTCCAGGGCCAGAGGCTGATGCGTATCAGGAGCCGAACGCAGTAGGTATTCATGATGTAGCTACTGTTCGTCAAAATAATGTTAAACATGGTCGAGTGCTCAGAATTCGTGACGAAGATTCAACCTTTATTGATGTTGATCCAAATGAAGAAACAGACAACGACTCTGACGACGAATTAAGGCATAGATTACCAGATATTAATTCTGATACCGAAGAAGACTCATCGGATGACTCAGATTACGAGCCTTAGCTTAGTTATAATTGAGCCTTAGCTTTGTAATTGTTTGTATACTAAAAGAATATGTTTGTACTAAAATAAATAAAGCACATTTAAATTTCATTGTACAGATTTTTTTATTTTTACTCTTGGGCGACGATTTTTACAAATATCGTCGCCCAAGTATTATCTTGGCCGACGAATTAGCCTAATTTCGTCGGCCAAGAGTAATCCGAATAATTAAAATAAAATAAAACACATTTAAATTTCATTATATTAAATTTTTATTTTTACTCTTGGGCGACGATTTTAACAAATATCGTCGCCCAAGTATCATCTTGGCCGACGAATTAGCCTAATTTCGTCGGCCAAGAGTAATCCGAATAATTAAAATAAAATAAAACACATTTAAATTTCATTATATTAAATTTTTATTTTTACTCTTGGGCGACGATTTTAACAAATATCGTCGCCCAAGTATTATCTTGGCCGACGAATTAGCCTAATTTCGTCGGCCAAGAGTAATCCGAATAATTAAAATAAAATAAAACACATTTAAATTTCATTTGAATAATTAAAATAAATATCCCGGGTATTTATTTTTTACCAAATTTTTATAGCCCCGTAAGAGTCTCGTCGATTGTAAACTATTCTCAGTTGAAGGTCCGGCCAGATTACGTGATTTGGAGGGTCGAATAGCCGTTTCCGTCCGTTTAGGGGTTTGACCGCGCCGATTGACCGGACGGATCGAGCCCTTATCTTTGTCAGATGGAGCTGAATTTTTTTCCACCTACGTAATTTGTTATGCTGGTCAAATCTGACGGTCGGTTTTCAGTTCCTCTTCTCCGATCACCAAACTCACGTTATATGTACTAATGTTGTATAACTTTTTTATATAAGTGTTTAGTTTAAGTGTCGTTTTGAAGACAACGTATACGGAGAGGCCTCAAACGCAAAAAATTCATGAAATAAGATATGACCGGAACGGTGAAATTCGTCAACCCGTGAAAAATGAAGATATTCCGGTAAAATTTCGGTGCCGATTGTTCCGGTTAACGAAATTCTCTTATTTCTACCTAGTGGTAGCCCTATCCCGGGTATTTATTTTTTACCAAATTTTTATAGCCCCGTAAGAGTCTCATTGATTGGAAACTATTCTCAGTTGAAGGTCTGGGCAAATTACGTGATTTGGAGGGTCGAATAGCCTTCATTTTATGATAGAACTCTTGGCCGACGATTTTCTTCATCTTGGGCGACGATGTTCATAGTGAAGAATGTCGTCGCCCAAGTAGACTATCTTGGCCGACGAATTTCTTCATCTTGGGCGACGATATTTATAGTGAAGAATGTCGTCGCCCAAATATACTATCTTGGCCGACGATTTTAAAAAAACAGGGCGACGACTTCAAAAATCGTCGCCCAAGATTCTCTTGGCCGACGATTTTTACAGAATCGTCGCCCAAGAAGGCCAGTATAAAAGGCAAAAATTCGGAAACCCTAACCATTTCTTCAGCCGCCAAGCATATTCTCTCTCTCTCTCTCCGAAAATCCTCTCTCTGCCCTCTCTCTCTCCCTCTCTCCGACCCTGACCCCGACCCCAATTCGGAACCCCGACCCCGACGTCGACCCACAATTTAAGGTATAACCCTAAAACCCTAAATTGGTTTTAATTGTTTTTGTTGTTGTGATAATTGTAAATTGTTGTTGTTGTTGTTATTGATAATTGTAAATTGTAAATTGTTGTTGTTGTTGTTGTGATAATTGTAAATTGTTGTTGTTGTGATAATTGTAAATGTTTGTTGTTGTGATAATTGTAAATTGTGATGTACGGTTTAGGGTTTACGGTTTAGGGTTTAGGGTTTAGGATTGTAAATGATTAAATAATTTAGGGTTTATTTAGGGTTTAGGGTTTACGGTTTAGGGTTGTTGTTTACGGTTTACGGTTTAGGGTTTACGGTTTAGGGTTTAGGATTGTAAATGATTAAATAATTTGTAAATATATTGTAAATGATTAAATAATTTTTGATTAAATAATTAAATAATATAAATTATAATTGTAAATATATTGTGGAAATTTTGTAAGAAATAATGGATTATTTTTGAGTAAGGATGTAAATATTCGTAAATTAATTTTTGTGATGTAATAATTGCGAATTAATGTAAATAATTTGTTATGTGAATAAAAAAATAATAAATCCTATAATAATTATTAAATTTTATTTGTGCTATTATTGTTGATAAATTTTTCGAAGTTTATCGAGCCCTTATTTTTGTGAACTTAATTATAAGACGGTAAAATATTTTTAATAAATTTATGGTTATTTTAAACAGGATGGCCAAGAGGAGAACTTCTGAACAAGTCGGCTCGGACGGTACCTCAAATAACCCGTCGGAATCACCGTCGATCGGGTTTCCGTGGCAGTTGACGGCCCGACGTGAGGCGCTTAGGGGTGGCGCGAGCGGCTCGGGTTCTGCTGGGCAGTCGGGTCCCGCAGCGACGGCTCCTCGTCATCCACCCATACTTCGCCGGTCGCGATCCCGTAGCGACGCCCCCACACAGTCGTCCCCGACCGACGGTGATGGCGGGTCATCCGGGGTCCCTATGGTGCCGTCCGGCCTCTTCCTTCCTCCGACGATACCGGCGATACCTCGCGTCGATGAGGAGGGTCGACCGATTCGGGAGCAGCTCCCGCATGTGGCACCGCACGAGGCCTATATCTACCGGGAGTTTCCCACGCCTCTTCATCCCGTGAGGGTCTCCGAGCAGGCGGACATAGACGAATCCGTCGGCTCAGCCTCATCCTCAGGTAATTTATTATTACTTTTTTTTCGATTTACATTTTTTTTTGTAAAAATGTATTATTAATATTAAATTTGATTCACAATGTCACAGCCGCTGGAACGAGAAGGCGGAACAGGAGAGGCACCGTCAGCAACAAGGGACTCGATAGGGCGGTCGAGTCCGCTGGACGGATCGCCATCCCGTTTTCCAACGGGAAACCGGTGGACGCCGCGTTGGGAAACCGGTACACGCGCGCCGCGGGAGGCACCATCCGCTCCAGACTCCCTATGTTGTGGGGAGTCTGGAGCCAGGTTCCTGATGGAGTGAAGGAGATGCTCCATCAGTCGATGTCGGTGAGTTTACTCAATCAATTACTTTTTTTTTAACTATTTTTTTAACTAATAAATTATTTAATTATCGAAAAAAATACTAACAAGTGGTAATGCAGCAATGGTTTGTGGTTCCCGAGGAGGGACGTGACTGGGCGGACAAGGCCCATAGGGAGAGGTACCTCTAGCTATTTAATAATTTATTAAATTTTAATTTTTTAATAAAATTATTAATATTTTTTTTGTATATGTAGGTTCAAGGAGTGGAAGCACGACCTCCGGGAACACTGGAAGAAGTACGGGAGCGACCGTTCGGGTACCCCGAAGGAGTTCGAGTATCGGGAGTACGAGTGGCGGTGGCTTCTTGTCACGCAGTTCAACGACCCTCACAAACAGGTAATTCGTAAACAAATTTGAATATTTAATTAGTGAATTAATTATAATTGTATGTTTTTAAATATTTACTAACGATAATTTTTTTTTGAAGCACCTCGCCCGGGTGAACGCTGAGAACCGGCAACAAAACACAACCAACCATCATGCCGGTTCGAGGCCGTTTTCGGCCATCATGGACGACGTGCGGCGAGAGCGGCCAGAGGAGAACCCCTATGTGGGGACCTTTCAGAGGGCATATCCTCATTCTGTGGAGGATCTTGTAAGTTCCTTATATTTACTAATTTTTAATTTTAATTACATTTTATTAAATGTATATTAATATATTTTTATAATATATCCAATTAGGCGAGGGTGAGGGAGGCGGAGCAAGAGGTCATCAGAGGCATGGTGAACGACACATGGCCGGACACGGCAGAGGATGACATGTCAGAGGCCATGTCCAGGATCGACACTTCAGATCCTACCGTTGGGGCGCGGATTATGGCCACTGCCTTCGCGCAGCGTTCCAACACCTACTACTGTCGGGGTATGGGAGACGCTGGAAAGGGGATCCTGAAGACGACGCCAGGATTTCAGCGCAAGGGAGCCGCCGGAGCCTCAAGCAGCAACAGCCAGACCACTCGGCTACAGGATCAGTTCGCAAGCCTACAGTCTGAGCTGGAAGCCCAAAGAGCGAGAGAGTCTGAGCTGGAAGCCCAAAGAGCGAGGGAGATGGCGGCGATGGCGGAATCATATGCGGCTTCCAATGCTGCGCATATGGAGCGGGTGAATGAAGTCACCAATGCCAACCAGGAGGCTATGGGACAGTGGATGACTGCCTGCATGTCTGCACTTGCGGCCGGACAGCCGTTTCCGCCCATGCCTACGCCTATATCATTACCTCAGTGGCCCCATCCTCAGTGGCCCCAGCCTCAGCAGCAGCCTCCTCAGCCTGACCAGCCGCCTCCTCAGGACCCTCCGAACAGGAATGATGAGTTAGATTTTGGGTTTCTCGATCCATAGGCAGAATTTTTGTAATAAATTATTTATAAATTTATAAATTTGTGTTATTTTTAATTAAATTTTAGTATTAGAAAACTTTAAAGAAATGCCGAAAAAAAAAATAATGACAAAAATTAAAAAAACATTATTTATATATTTAAAAAAATTATTTAATTATTTTTTTAAAAAAAATTTAAATATATCTTAGGCGACGAAATTTATAAATCGTCGCCCAAGATTTAACACCTTGGCCGACGAAAAAATAATATCGTCGCCTAAGATGTAGTGATCTTAGGCGACGAAATATTTATTTTCGTCGCCCAAGGTTAGAAGATCTTAAGCGACGAAAAAAAATTTCGTCGGCCAAGGTGTTAAATCTTGGGCGACGAATATTTTTGGGCGACGAGAGGTATATTTTAGGCGACGAAATTAGTATCGTCGCCTAAAAATAACTCTTAGGCGACGACGGAATTAAATTTCGTCGCCCAAGTTCTTCACCGACGGACTTCTGGCGACGACTTCTTGGCCGACGACATGTCGTCGCCTAAGTACTTAGGCGACGAAATTTTTAAACAGGGCGACGATTTTTTTTCGTCGCCCAAGACCTATTTTCTGGTAGTGTTGGTTCATGGCAAGTGATCGACTTTAAATCTAAGGTCTTATTTGGTTCATGGCAAGTAATCGTCGATCAGGAAAGAAAAATATTTATTTTTCTTCTAAAATTCAAATGAACCATTTTCACCATTCGTTCCTTGCATTTATTATTACTTATAACATATTATTTTATTAATTAATTAACAACTTTCTAGATGATCCTGTTACCAAACATTAAAAATTCATAATGAAAAGTTCTCTCTCATTCCCTTCTCATGGGAATGACAAATGAAGCATTTTTATTTTCCCAAACCAAACGAGACCTAAGATGATAGTTAAGCACATTCTTAATTATAAGTCTTTTTTTGTTTTTTATAAGAGCACATTCTTGTAATTTCCATTCTTGTAAGTCAATTAATGGAAATTGGACATAGTAAAATAATAATGTACATTGTTATAAGAGCCGCCATCCGATCACCAAATTACTTGGAATCGTCATCATTGTTCAATCCCTTCAAGTACTCCATTTCTGACCAAGTTAACTATATCATATATATAAGAACTCTACGAGTACATAACCAATTTGAGCTCCAAGTCTCCAACTTTTGGGGTAGTTTACACTAAAAATAACGCACCAAAGAAAAGCTAATTAAGAAAATGAAAATGGAATGCTGAAGAAGATAGCACTAGAAAACGAAAGAGTTGGCATGCAATGATAATATAAGAAAATGGGAGGGAGTGTGCATTCCATGTTGGACGAATGCCACCACCAAATTGATATTTAAAGCCAGTCAATTCAAGAAACCAGAATTAGGGTTTCGTGCCTTTATCTTCTTCTCGTTCTTTCTTTTCAGGCGTCCCACAAACTCCCACTCAAATGTGTGCGTACGATGTCACTAACGGCCTTTATATTATCTTAAGCAGTATCTGGCTTTTTGAATGCATAGTGTACTTTGATTCTGTAAGTGGACTACCCAATTTTTTTCGTCTACTTAGAAAGCAATAAGTTTGGACATATCTATCTAAACCAAACGCTGGACATGTCGATGGCACACAACTCTATACACTGGTTATTCATCTTTGATTATTATCCACTATGTGCAAGCAACATATGGAGTAATCTATATGTGTATCGAGTATCGACTCATCGTTTTGAATAAGATTTTATTTCATGATGTAATTTTTAAATTGATATATTTCATTTGACGAAGGATATCTGTAGTTAGTCTTATTATTAGAACTTTGGTGTAAGAACATCTTCAACGACTCATGTAAAACTAAAATTATCTCTATTTTAGAGAAAAACCACTATTTTTTTACTCTAACAGTTCATGTAAATACATACCTAAAGAATCAACAACTGTTACAGATAAAACTAAAAACATAATCAACCAACATGAAATGAAATCAAACTCACAATACAGACTAGCGAAGCCGTTAATCAATCCGGGCTGCTAGGTCATGTCCAAAAGGCCTCAACAAGAAATCAGGGAGTAAATCCCATTAGCTGTAACCATCATGCTTTGCCCCATAATTAGCGAACTTGTGAGCAACCCGGTTTCCTTCTCTGTAGATATAAGATAAGTGAAGCTGCAAGTGACTGATAGATTTTAAACAAGTATTTCATTTGGCTTGAATGCGCCAAGACACACGGTAGATGAATTAATAATAATAGTTGAAACAAAGTTTATTTTATAGTGCTTGAAAAATGCTAAAAGTGCTTTCAGATAATTAGAAACACTTTCAGTAGCAATCGAGTTTTTCTTTTCTCCACAGCATTTACTAGCAAGAAAGCATTGAACTTTTAGTACAAATGTTCATGTAATTGTAACAAATGCACCACTTAGTAAAAAGGGGTTGTTGTATAATTAGTTCCAAATGCCCAGTTATTAAACTCTCTTTCTTTCCCCTATTAGCTAAAACAGGGAAAGCAAAAAAAAAAGTGAAATCCAATTTTAACTGCTACTTTATGTTTGATGCTTTGCTACTTTATGGGAGCATGAATGGTTTTGGGGGACCATATTCGGTGTTAGGATTAGCCGATTAGGGTAAAAAGGTGTTTCTGGAGTATTTTCATGTGCAACAGATATAGTGGATGCATTCTAGTATGTTGGACGAAAACACAATCAACCTATTATATCACATCTTCAATTATTGCTCCATTAATATAGTGCTTTGTTTGGGTGGGTTTACAACATTGCTGAGAGTGGCATGTGTCCATTGGATGGAATGGTGACCTTGAAATGTAGTTATCTTGTTAATTAGAAATGTATTGAATATCCTTGTGGACTGCACCTTCAATCAGCAAAGGGATCAACTTCTTTTTAGTAAGAGGATTTAGCAAAGTCGTTGTGTGCATAAGTGATGAACTTCCGGTGAGTTTTGACTTGTTGGTTATTTTAATAAACGACATCATGAAGATCGATTAGATGTTTAAATTTCGCTCATATCATAGGACATGTGGGATGAGGTTAAAGTTTTCACTGCATACTTTGTAAATATTTAAACAAATCCGAATAACACGTCGAATGCTTATACAAAAAAAAAAATAGAAATTGAGTATTACTTCATCAAGGAGGGTGCTCATCGTGCCAAATTTCATCTAGCAAATCAACAAATTTTTCATGCAACAATAGTGCTGCCTCCCAATAAAGATAAAGCTCAGCTGGTTGAATAGCATTTTCAACTTGCCCCTCCTTTTTGTTTTTTCTAGTTGAAACGGATTGCTCATGACTGCAAGGCATGGCAGGCATCATCCGCATGACATGTAAAGCAGCAGAAACGTACCTAAACACAAGCGGTTGCCGTCCATCATAGATTTTGAGTTTTTGTAAGTAGCAGCTTCTAAAGCGCATATACTTTACTTTGTTGTAAAACAACTGGTGCACCATGGTAAGTCTTGAACTCTACTGAACTAAAACGTGTCCAGCTCCGAAAAAAAACCGACGGGAAGGTCTGGTTGTATGCTTGTCCCATGGCCTCCCGTGTCACCGGTGGCAGCATGTGGTGGCTGCAGCCGTGCCGTACGTAGAATGGGCTACTGGTTCTAGTGGTGATGCAATTTGGAAGGGTTGAAGACCATGTTCCACATGAGTGTTTCGTATAGTTGGTAGTGCCTATAACTGATTTGAACTGATTTAAATCATTGTATGATCGCCCTAGTTTGTGATGTTGTATGGGAAATATTCATAAGTTGATCCTGGCAGCTAAAACAAGTTTTCTGTTTGCGTTGTTGGTCAGGTGTTTAGGGTTTAGGGCAGGTGATATTAGCTCAACTATCGACCTTTACAGTTACCAGCTCAGCACAAATTAGACTACACATTCCGGATTGCGCGTTCAGTAGACACAACATTTGTATATTACACTGAACTAAGCTAACTCAACTAGCCAACTCCAGAGGGAACTTCTGGTGCAACATATGAGTCAGTCAGTGAGTCGCATATAGTCTTCAGAATAGAAAGAGATAGATGTAGATACACGGAGAGGAGGTGATATTAGTTCAGATTTGATGTAACTGGGAGTCACCTTGGCCCAAAGATTGAACTAAGCTAAATCAACTAGTCAAATCCAGAGGAGAACGTTACCGCAGTCACTCAACATAAGAGTAAATTAGTGGTTACATCTAGTGTCTTCAGAATAAAAAGAGATAGATGATTAACAGGGAGTGGAGGTTATACTAGTTCAGTTTAGATGTAACGGGGAGTCAACTATGGACCTCTCCCAAAGATTGATATAGAAGTAACAAGGAGTCAAATAGGCCTGTCATATTGAATACCAAAACTTTCAGAACTATTTCATGTTAGAGATGTAACAACTACTTGCTCAATCAAAGGGGATGAAAATGAAAAAGCAAATATAGCATGGTAGAATGTAGTTCAACGGAAAATAGAACAAACAATTAACAGGTGCAGATCCAACAGAACAGAAATACAGTAGCAAGTCAGTTCGTTTAAATATGTAAACCCAACGGACCCACCGATAATGGAAGATCATTTCTTAATTCAACAGAAAATAGAACAAAGAATCAATGGATGCAAATATGAGAATTATTTTGGTCTGAGCAATATGTAAGAATGAACAAGTTTCAAAACAAATTCAATGCTGAGACCATCGAACAGATAAATGGGAACAAGGAAACACAAGACTTAACTGATAACATATATTACAGTGACATCGTCTTGGTGCTTTTTTCTTTCACGTCTTTGTTACATCCTTATTAACCTGTAAAACTCTCTAGTTTGCAAAGTCTCAAAACTTAAACAAACCACGTGGTGAAAACTAGAAAACTAGAACTTACCTATCTACCCTGGTGGTTACACTACAAAGCCATCTTTCTCAGATATGGAAGCAATAATATCATCATGAAATCCACATAAAGCACATCTCAACCTGCTGCAAAACTTATCACAGAATTCATACCTTGACCAACAAATCACATCTGTTCAATCCAAATCAACCATGTGCAATTGTCTCAGCTATTGTCCTTTTCGGCTACCATCACAACATAACTGTAGACATCCCGGATTGCGCATTATTCAGTGAACAGATCATATGTATATTACACTGAACTATTCAGCTCAAAACACCATGACACCAATTCTTTGGCGGAAAGATTAGCTATTCAGCTCAATTTTCCATTGAGCTGGACTTCGGTTTCAGAAAAAAGTAAATGACTGAGACTGAGGAGTTTGCCTCGCTGATGGTTAAACTAGAAAATGTCAGATTAGTGGAGTCTAAACTGGAAAAAAGGAGAGGGAAACTTGAGCCAGATAATAATTTTTCTTGCAAATCATTCCACATCTTCTGAATTAGTGACGGATTAGATCCAATAATTGATCCTGCAAAGTTTATTTGTAACGTAAAGGCCCGTACTAAGGTGAGGATATTGGGATGGCTGGTGGCGCATGGGAGGACGAATACATGTGATGTTTTTCAAAGGAGAAGACCAAGATGTTGTTTTCTCTTCACTGGTGCAATCTGTGCAAAGCTCAAGGGTGAAGTGTTGATCATATCTTTGTGCAATGTGAAGTGGCTAGTTTCTTATGGAAGAAATTAATTAGGGAGGCAAGAATGGACTGGACAGCTCCATTAGTGTAGACTTCCGGAAGAGTGACTTGCTAAAAGAAAATAGTTCAGCTTTTGGTAAAGGGAAAAGGGCCAGAGTCCCTTGGGGTAGTGGGATGCTAGCTGTAGTTTGGGTGGTGTGGATGGATAGAAATAATTTATTTGAAACCTGTGGAAGAGAGTTACGTTCTGGGCGTTGTTATGGGCTTCTACTTCTAAGGTTTTTAGGGAATATCACATTTTTTCCATTATTCCTAACTGGCAAGCAGTTGTAAGATAAGCCCCAAAGCCGTAACTTTGAGTTAGCATTAACATATGGGCTGCTAAGCCTTTTAGCTACCCTCTTTAGCTATCTAGAGCTTACTCCTTGTCTGCCTCCTTGTGCTCTTTGTATCAATAAAAAAGCTGTTCCTTTTCAAAAAAATAAAAATAAATAAATAAATAAATGTCACACTGAACTAAGCTAGCTCAACTGGTCAAATCCAGAGGGTAACCTTGGTGTAACCTCTCAACATAAGAGTCAACTGAATGTCTGAACAGCATCTAGTGCCTTCGGAATAGAAAGAGATAGATGTAGATAAATAGGGAGTGGAGATAATACTAGTCCACTTTTGATGTAACAGGGAGCCAAACCCTACAATCTATAAGCGGCAAGATACTGTAGCAAATAACAAGGTGGATAACTTGAGGGGGTTCGCACCCCAGATAACAGATCCAAAATATGTGGGGCTGACCATTGCACTAAACCTTAGTAGGGATAAAATCCTTATAGCTTGCTAACAAACAATTGATATATGTTCTTTTACATGAGAAGATTATTATCTCGCAGTCTAAGTAAAGGCACAACAGTAGCAGTACACGGTATTTAAAAGCATAAGCATGTATTTGAAACATGTGCATTCTCCAACTCTCATAACACTACACTACAATGTGATGCATATAAATGCTAAACAAGCAATAGAAAAGATTATAGCATGAACTACATAGAAGCTAGTACCAAGACGAAAGTTCTCGCCATTCTCTTCTGAACCAGATGCGCAATAGATCCTAAAAGTTGCTCACATACTACGACTGAGAAAAATCTATACTCTCTTGTACCAATCAAGACCGAAACCATGGCAACAATAAGAATATATGAGCACAGAATCTTACAATTACAAATCTGAGATGCATTGTACGCCCTCAATCAACATGCATCGGTTCCGGTCCTCCATTTGCATCCTCCATCCCACTTCTCTGCTCCTTCTCCTCAATTAAACTCTTCTGCTCTTCCTCTATAGTAGTCTGCAACTCATCCACCTGCAAAACACACACAACCACAATAATCACACCTAATCTCAACCCGAATTCGCTTTTTATACAACACAATGCACCATCACGAAACTGAACAGAGCAACATACCACATGTAAGAGCAGAGCAAACTGCTTCTTCCTCAGCTCCAGCATCCTCGAACTGGCCGTATTCTCCGAATCCAACGCCGCAATCTCCTTCTCCAAATCCGATATGATTTTCAGCGTCAGAGACCGCGGCGGCTGCATCGCAATCAACCGCCGGATGGCCTCACACTCCTCCTTATGCCGCCTCTCAATCTTCGCCTCCTCCAGCTGCTTCTTCAGAGTCTCAATGTCACTCTGGGCCTGCAGAATCTGCCGGTTAATCTCCTCCCTCAGCTCATCGAAGTTGTGCTTCTCTCTCAGATTCGCACCCACAACCGCCTTGCTCTTCAGGAGAGGGATCTCGAAGGTGGAGAGCTCCTGCAGGAAAGCCTTGGCGATCTTCTCGCAGTCGGCGTGGTTGTCGTCGTCGTCTTTGTCGAGCTCGACGAAGAGGGAGGTGAACTTCTTCTGGAGCTTCTTCAGTGGCGGTTCGCCTCTTGTGGTGGTCGTGCGGGTGAGAAGGCGGTGCTTGATGATTACGTCATCTTCGTGCGGCCCGAAGGCGTAGTTCGCCGCCACGGTCTCGCCGCGACCGGAAACTTTCCTTCCCTTTCCGAGCATTTCTGCCACCAAACCCTAAACCCAAATCCCAAGTCTTTTTTGTTTTTGGGAAGGCGCTAGACTGGGAATTTGGGAATGGTGTTGAGGTCTTAAATTTGCCTTTACTCTTTTTCATTTATTTACTTATATTTTATCTAATAAATTTTTTTAATAGAAAATGGAAAAGAAAACTAAGTTAAAATAAAAAAAATTAAAAAAAAAGAAAGAAAAAGAAAGTGACCTCCTCTGTGCCTTCCGATGCTTTAATTTCAAGTCTCTATGTGAGTAGAGAGGTATGCATCTTGTCTTCAAAGTCCAAACACAAAAGCAACAGACATTCGCGGTCTCTCTTGTCACTCAACCTATTTTTTAATTCTTATATTATGATTAGGGTTTTCTTTTTTTAGGTTCCTCTCTCTCTCTTTCTATCTTTCTCTCGATATTCTCTATTTGATGACATTGAAATCTCAACCAGTCGATCATTTATTGCTTAAAAATTTTACAGTATTAGTACGTATTTTCAAAATATATGGTAAATACTGTACGTACCAATATATATATATATATATTTATTTATTTATTTATTATTTGAGCTAATCTAAAACTCTTATTAAACATCTCAATCAAAAAAAAAAAAAAAAAAAAAACTCTTATTAAACATGAACCATTGGATCAATTTCTAAAAACAAAGATTCAATCACTCAAATCTCAGCCAATTTCTCTGAGCCTCCCATCTCAAACTAGTCGACTTCTTCTCCGACCACCTGGACTCTTCAACCCTCAAATCTCATCTGGTACAAGCCCGCGCTCTTCCTTTCGGCGGACTTCGACTCCGATCCGAGCTCCAGTCCCTCATCAACCGCCGTGGTGCGCATGTGGGTGTGAAAAATGATTGGGTACCTTGCTGCACTAGAAAAATGTTTGTTCTTGTTTATGGTTACAGCCCAGTTGTGAATATTTGAGTTGGGATTTGGATTAATATTGTTTGGGTTTCTAAAGTTTCAAACTTGTCTGATTTCATTCACGTCTTCGTACTGGGTTTGATATGATTTGAGTTTTTCTGTGCTTCACAAGTTTAAAAACGAAAAAAAGAAAACTGGTTTTCTTTATAACAATGGCGAATAGAATTAAAGTTGGTTCAACTATGCTGGGATATTCAATTTTAGATGGATTCAATTATCCAGGTGAAGGTTCTGTAGTTCAAGTTGGTGATTGGGATATTTGGAGTAGCATTTGAGCATTCGTATTTGGAGAGAGAGAGAGAGAGAGAGAGTAGCAGTAGTGTAGAAAATCATTAGGATTACAGAGAGAGTTGGAAATTTTGGACTGGGCCTTAACTATTTTGGCACATATTAATATCTTGGTACAGACCTAGTACCAGACAGTATAGAGAAGTCGATATACCGACTTTGACGGCTGGTATTGGTAGCAGATTTTGCCTACCACTCAAGAGTTGGCTGGTACGTGGTATTGCCAAAAAAACATGATAACCGTACCGAACCCAGCCCTAGTTACTTGAATCTTAGGGTAGAATCAGATTTGAGAATGGAGTGTGTGTTGTGGTTATGTGTTTGAGAAGAAAAGTGTGTGAGGTTTTGAGAATATTAGAAACTTGTTAGATGCTTTTTTACTAGTTTAGTTAAAGAATGATAGAGCAATGAATAATACTCCAATAATGATTGTGTGTTGTTTGGATTGAAGGGATCCCAAGTTGAAATACAGAAGCTACCAAGACTTCATCCCACACAATTTTGCATTTTTTGTAGAAACATAAGGGAACTGGCCTTTCGATTCCGAGGTTAGTCTTGCAGTGAATACCTGTCTGTCTGGTAGACTTTGCTCTGGGTATTGAAGTTGATTTAGTAAAAACTACTTTTCCTCACTATTGAATTCACTAAATGCCTTAGATGTTCCCGTTTAGTTTAGATGGTTTTCTGTGATTATTGTTTACTTTTGATGTATTTAGTGTTGCCGTTTCTACATTTGTCATAGAAATGCTGGAATAAATGGGTTATGATAAAGAATGTTTCTTGGGTGTGTGCAGGAGCTACCGATATTTGCTAAATCTGATGCGTTTTTTATAATTTGAAGTTTAAAAAACAAGTTTCAATGGCCAAGAAATCAGTACCACAACCAAAGCTAACAAAGCTTTCTGTCTACCTTTACATACCTAATATAATTGGTGAGTAAATGTTCTTGACTTTCTTGTATTGGTTACATGTTACTTTCGAAATACATGTTGAGGTTAACCCAAAAGCTCTCTTTCTATTCTTCTGGAAATGCAGGGTACATTAGGGTTCTTATGAACTGTTATGCTTTCGCCATATGCTTCTCCAACAAATCACTTTTCTCCATTCTCTATTTTGCTAGGTGAGAATATATACTTTTTATTGATTTGTTTTGAAAAAAATGATGAAGTACTGTATATGTGCTTTTGAAGAAATATTATGTTGTGTTTGAACTTGGATTCTTAAAGGTTTGAATGCAAGTTGTTTTTATGTTGGAGAAATGAGAATCCATGATTTGAAAAAGAGGGTAGGGTGGAGTTTAGATACGCAAAAACAAATAACAATACCACTAGAATGTTGAGCTTTCCTTTTGATTCCACCAGAGAACTTAGAAAAAAAAAATGTATTTTCATGCTAAACAACTGATGCAAAAAAAAAAAGAAGCAAGTAAATAAATAATTTCTTTACCTCTTATTTCAAAACCATTGTCCATATGCAACCATAATTTTGAGCTTTGTTTTACTCAATGTGTATGTTAGTTAAAAATATATGATTAAATGTGTTGTTCCAGCTTTGTCTGTGATGGAGTAGATGGTTGGTGTGCTCGCAAATTCAATCAAGGTATGAATTATTTGGTGTGTGCATTACATGCTTTTGTACAAACAACTTAGCTGATGCTGTGTTTTGGTATCTGCTTGCAACCCTGACATTGAGAACCTTACTGTTTTTTTAATTTATTATATATATATATATATATATATATATATTTTAATAAGAACTGTAAATTGAATGGTAGACTCTGAGGTTAACAAACAGATAAGAACACAAGCCGAGGTGATTGAGAGTTTCAGACAATTAAACTTCTGAGAAACTAGAATGTGATTGAACTCAAAATCCTGCTATCATCTTACAAATACCAAGTATAACTACAGTAATGCAAACTGTGTTAGCACATAATCCGTTCAACAAAAGTTTTTCAAGTCATTTAGTCTTGCCAACTCTATTTGCTTTTAGTTCCATAGGTGGTTACACTTCTCGACTCTGCCATGCCTTTTTCACCATACATGTTACTCAGACTTGAACTGCTAGCTAGTTAATAAAGGTTGTCAAGCATATCTGTTCATAGATATCTAAACATTGATCCACAGGTTGTGGCCTTGTTCTTTTTTGTGTTTATCACAATGTATAATAGCCTTCTTACTCTACTGAGGCTTACATAATTCCACTACTTAAGTGCTGTCATTGTTTACTGTCCGGTAACTGGTAAAATAAGAGTTTTTTGTTGGCACATATGATGAGATTTATTTTCTGCAACAGTGATTTGTAAATTGTAATTGATCACAAAGAATTTCATTTGATTCATCTTCCTGATGCAGTTTCAACATTTGGAGCCGTTTTGGACATGGTAACAGACAGGTTCTCTCCCTCCCTCCCACCCTCATGTATTTCTTGTGTAATTTTCTACACCGGCGATATTGATTCTTATGTTGCATCTCAGGATAAGCACTGCATGTCTCTTGGTAATTCTGTCACAAGTCTATCGGTGAGACATTTTCTTTATATGTTGCTGTAACTATATATGCATGTTTATCTTAGCTTCTAGTGGCTGTCAATGTAGGCCTGGATTGATTTTCCTGTCGTTGCTTGCCTTAGATATTGGTAGCCACTGGCTGCAGATGTACAGGTTATTCTCCATTCTTGTTGTCATTTTATCAAATGTATAATTTTGGTCATTAGGTTGTCTACGAAAATTTAGTTTACTAATAGTGCAAATTCTTTATTTCCAGTACATTCCTACTTGGCAAGGCTAGTCACAAAGATGTGAAAGACAGCACTAATTGGCTTTTCAGAGCATACTACGGGAATCGGATGTTTATGGCTTACTGTTGTGTGGCATGTGAGGTAATTATAACTTTTGTCTATATTCTCTGTTCATTTTTTTTCTCTCTTTTCAATAGGTGCAGTTGCTACTCCTCGTGATCTGACTTTTCACTTCACAGGTGCTTTATATCATTCTATTTCTTGTTGCAAAGAACGAATCTGAGAATTTGATTGATGTAAGTGGTGTGGTTTTTGTTGGATTAAAAGAGATAGTTCCAGACTATTATGGTTTCTGAACGTTTTCTTCTCAGGTTTTAATGGGTCTTGCACACCATATTACACCTCTTTCTGTTCTAGTTGGTTTGAGTTTATTTGGATGGGCTGTCAAACAAGCAGTCAATTGTATACAGGTAATGAATAGCGGCTCCTTGATTTAGATTGGATATTATAGCAGGGTGTAATCTGCCTGAAAATGAATGCAGAGTACTTGAGGTCCAACCTCAAACAATAAATCAACATATTTGCTTATTAATGTTGATACTTGATTATTTTAATAGCTCTAATGGAGTGGTAGTAAGGTTCCTTGTTATATGACCGTCACCAATATCATATTTGTCGGGGAATGACATCAAGATGGTTGAAAAGATTTTGAATTTAACATAAGTTTACAAAGGTTTACAGTTTATGACAGCATAAGTTTCCAAGACGTTGTTCTTGACCATGGATGCTTAACTCTTATTTTGTTAACTCAGTAAAAACCGTAGTTATCCATATTTGAGGTTTCTTTGTTGCTTTTCTACCAATTATTGTCATTGGTGTATCTGATCAGATTCAAGTTTGTCTTCTAATTCTTTGTCTGTGGATTTCATGAGTTCAGTTGAAGACAGCAGCAGATGTGTGTGTGCTTCATGATATCAACAAGAAGCACAGCTCATAATGCTTAGCAAATGACTGGAGGTGCATTCTACATTCAGCCTTGCTGCTCAGTTGCTCTAATTCAAATATGTAAACATTAGCAGATGGGTTTGCTTTATTCTTGTCAGACACACTGATGAAAAATTTATGACACCTTTCTCATTGGTTTTGTTCTTTCGGATTGAGAGCGCACTAGATTGACTATGGTGATTTATTTTCAACCTCAGAACGAAAATATCTCTTTCTAACAGAACACAATGCACCTAGAGAGAGAGCTCCAGGACTATGGCTTCAATTGCCATATATTCACTAAAGCAAAACTCAGTTGAGGGATTGCATTTTGGATGAGGTTGCAGTTTTGGTCTCTGTTATCCCAACTTTAGTTCAAATTCTTGGGATGCGATCATTTTCTTCAATCTGAATTTATAAATGAATGTGTTGATAGTTAGACATTCCGATGGTGAAACTAGATATTTGAACAAAATACAAAATCTTGAATCAGCCATAATTTAATGGAAACTGATAATGTTTGCCAAATTCAAATAGAAGGGTTGCAAAGTTGCAGTACGAGTAAGTAGATCAGGCAGTCAAACATACTAACCCCTAGTCGTAATAACTGGTGCAACAAAATAAAGCTGCCTAAATAACATATAGCACAGCAATGGATGTAGGTACATGTCTATGGCCAAAATGTCTATCCCCTTGAACAGCCTTCACGTTTATTCTTTCACTTACCTACCCCGCTACTCTTCCCAAATCAATGAACCATTCCATTCCTACTATACTGATATCGTCTCAAAGAACAAACACCCTTTGATCGCTATGTTTTTTATGACAATTGATTTGGGTTCTAGAGGTCTCCTATGATCATCTCTTCCTCAATTTTCACCCTAATAATTTCAATCATCAATGAGAACACAAAACGGCTGAAAATCACGATGTGTTTCATGCGAATATCAAACTTTAATCCTTTCCTTGTGTGTTTTCTAATAAACATCAATACATAATATATCAACTTTAGTCTCCGTTTCCTTTTCAATATTTGTCATTTTCCTGTTATATTTCGATGCCTTAATGAGCATGGTAAATTTCAGTCATCAATGCGCAAAGTTGATATGTTGTTATTTTCCTTTTAATAAGCATTAGCATTCCTGCACGTGCTATGCACATGCGAAAGGGTTGCGTTCGCGGGTGCGGATACACACACACATATATGCATGTCTTTTCATATACAAATATCATTATTTATTTAAAAGCTACGTATTTTCTTAATTTGACTAACTTTTCGATTATATTTTCTCATCTTAACCGTTCACATTGTAGGTATATATGAGTATATCATCTATACAAATTTTCAGCTAATTTGGAGATCATTAAGGTATCGAAAATGAATTAAATCAATAAACGAATTGAAACTGTTCAACCTGAACCATTCGCGTTTTTAGTTCTAAATCACATCTTTGAATGCCTTAACAATTATCAATTTGATTGAAAATTTGTAAAGATGATTTACTCATATATACTTACGATATGAAAGGTTAAGATGAGAAAATATGATCTAAAAGTGGATCAATTAAGAAAATCAGTATGTTTTGAATAAATAATGATATTTGGACTTGATAATAATTGTGTGTGTGTGTATATATATACACACGCATAATTCCCTTCTAGAGCGGGACACCAGTTTGAAATTAAAGTGTGGTACTCCTCATTTCGCTCACTTTTAGATCACATTTTCACATCTCCACCATTCAGTGTCTAGAACATAATGTGTAAATCATTCCTACAAAGTTTCATCCAATTTGAAAATCATTTGAGCTTCCGTAATTGTGATTTACACAAACGGATCCGTTTGGATATATTTTTGTTCAATTGATTCATTTAATTTAAATTGGTACTCAAATGATCTACTCATACATATCTATAAACTTCTACAAACTAGACGATCGAAATGTAAATATATGATAAAAAAGAAAACAAAACGAAATAGTCTTTAATTAGTCATCAACCAAATGATGTCCTCGTTAGGACCATCCCCTTTTATTTAAAGCATGTAAAAGTTTTTCTACCACAAATTACTTTCAGCATTGAGATTTTAACCGCTGTTTTATCTTATCAAAATCGTATAGCTTTTTACCGACCTTTTTATGTGAAATCAGAAGTAAGCCGACCTTGAGGACCATAAAAGAGAGTCGCAATATTGTAACCAAAAAAAAAAGAGTCGCAATATAAATCAAATAGAACATTTGCCCTAATTTATCCACAGGGCCCAGATCGCTCCTTCGACATATCGCAAACACTACCACACTGAACAAAACGTTGTTCGATTTCATCCCCAATCTCTCTCTCTCTCTCTCTCTCTCTCTCTCTCTCTTATCAAGGTTAGTATCTCTCTCTCTCTCTCTCTATTTCAGTTTCTAAGCTTCAATTTTCGTACTCGATTCAAAACCCTAATCCCAAATTTTCCGTATATATATACATATGTAGGGTTTTTCTTGAGAGACCCAAATCAAAACCCTAAAACGATGTCAGACCCGGAGATAGCCAAGACCCAGGAGGAGCGGAAGAGGATGGAGCAGCAATTGGCCTCCCTTAACTCCGTCACCTACGACGCCGAATTCTACGGCGACACTGACAAGGCCGACTACGTCTCCTCCATCCCCGTCAACGACGAGGACGACAACCTCGACCCCGTCGAGAACGACGTCGTTCGGAGATTGTTGTCGTACACTGCTCCCAAGTCGCTGATGAACGACATTCCCAGAGGCGGCGATGATGACGAGGCGTCGGGGATGCCCAGGTCGAAGAAGATTATTGATCGTGAGGATGATTACCGGCGCCGGAGGCTGAATCGGATCATATCGCCGGAGCGGCACGACGCGTTTGCGGCAGGGGAGAAGACGCCGGATCCTTCTGTGAGGACTTATGCGGAGATTATGAGGGAGGAGGCGCTGAAGAGGGAGAAGGAGGAGACGCTGAGGCTGATTGCGAAGAAGAAGAAGGAGGAAGAGGAGTCGGGGAAGGCTGCGCCACCGCCGGCGGACAAGGCGGCAGGGGCTCAGAAGAGGAGGAATAGGTGGGACCAGTCGCAGGACGGGGATGGTGGAGCGGAGGCCAAGAAGGCGAAAACTACCTCGTCCGAGTGGGACTTGCCTGATGCAACTCCTGGAAGGTGGGATGCTCCGACGCCTGGGAGAGTGGCTGATGCAACTCCCGGGATGGGGAGGAGGAATCGTTGGGATGAGACACCGACTCCAGGTAGGGTTATGGATTCGGATGCCACTCCGGGTGGAGGCGCAACTCCTGGTGCTACTCCTGCTGGGATGACTTGGGATGCCACCCCGAAGCTTCCTGGGATGGCCACGCCTACACCGAAGAGACAGAGGTCTAGGTGGGATGAGACTCCTGCTACAATGGGCAGCGCGACCCCAGGGTCTGTGGCGACTCCTGGTCCGGGTGGGTACACACCTGGTGTCACTCCTGCTGGTGGAATTGGGCTTGAGACCCCGACACCAGGGGCCCTTAATCTGCGTGGTCCCATTACGCCAGAGCAGTACAATTTGTTGAGGTGGGAGAAGGATATTGAGGAGAGGAATAGGCCTTTGACTGATGAAGAGCTGGATTCGATGTTTCCACAGGAGGGTTACAAGATTTTGGATCCACCGAGTAATTATGTGCCAATTAGGACCCCAGCAAGAAAGTTGCTTGCAACACCAACTCCGCTGATGACTCCTCAGTATGCTATTCCAGAAGAGAATCGTGGGCAGCAGTTTGATGTGCCCAAGGAGCTGCCGGGTGGCTTGCCGTTTATGAAGCCAGAGGACTACCAGTACTTTGGTGCATTATTGAATGAAGACGAGGAGGAGCAGTTATCCCCTGATGAGCAGAAAGAGAGGAAGATTATGAAGCTTTTGCTGAAGGTTAAGAATGGTACTCCACCACAGAGGAAGACAGCATTGAGGCAGCTTACTGATAAAGCTCGTGAGTTTGGTGCTGGCCCGTTGTTCAACCGCATCCTGCCTTTGCTAATGCAACCCACTTTGGAAGATCAGGAGAGACATCTTTTGGTCAAGGTAATTGATAGAGTTCTCTATAAATTGGATGAATTGGTACGCCCGTATGTGCATAAGATTCTTGTTGTGATTGAACCTCTATTGATTGATGAAGACTATTATGCACGTGTTGAAGGGAGAGAAATTATCTCCAATCTTAGTAAAGCAGCTGGTTTGGCTACTATGATTGCAGCCATGCGTCCAGATATTGATAACATTGATGAGTATGTTAGAAATACTACTGCTAGAGCATTCAGTGTTGTTGCCTCTGCTCTTGGTATTCCTGCCCTGTTGCCGTTCTTGAAAGCTGTTTGTCAGAGCAAGAAATCATGGCAAGCACGGCACACTGGAATCAAGATCGTTCAGCAGATTGCAATTTTGATTGGTTGTGCTGTTCTCCCGCACTTGAGGTCTCTTGTTGAAATCATTGAGAATGGTCTGAGTGATGAAAATCAGAAGGTCAGGACTATTACTGCTCTATCTCTTGCTGCTCTTGCTGAGGCTGCTGCCCCTTATGGTATTGAAAGCTTTGACTCTGTCTTGAAGCCATTGTGGAAGGGTATTAGGTCTCACCGTGGTAAGGTTTTGGCTGCCTTCTTGAAGGCCATTGGTTTCATTATTCCTCTTATGGATGCTTTATATGCTAGTTACTATACAAAAGAAGTGATGGTTATATTGATTAGAGAGTTCCAGTCTCCTGATGAGGAAATGAAGAAAATTGTGCTCAAGGTGGTGAAACAATGTGTGAGTACAGAAGGTGTAGAGGCGGACTATATAAGGAATGATATTCTCCCTGAGTTCTTCAGAAACTTTTGGGTTAGAAGGATGGCTTTGGACAGGAGAAACTATAGGCAACTGGTGGAAACAACTGTGGAAATAGCAAACAAAGTGGGTGTTGCTGATATAGTAGGGAGAATTGTTGAGGATCTCAAAGATGAGAGTGAGCCATATAGGCGAATGGTTATGGAGACAATTGAGAAGGTGGTTGTGAACTTGGGTGCTTCTGATATTGATGCTCGGTTGGAGGAGCTTCTCATTGATGGTATCCTTTATGCATTCCAAGAGCAGACCAGTGATGATGCAAATGTCATGCTTAATGGGTTTGGTGCAGTGGTGAATTCTCTTGGGCAGAGGGTGAAACCTTACCTGCCTCAGATTTGTGGTACCATCAAGTGGCGTTTGAATAACAAGAGTGCAAAGGTGAGACAGCAAGCTGCAGACCTTATTTCAAGGATTGCTGTTGTCATGAAACAGTGCCAAGAGGAACAACTGATGGGTCATCTAGGTGTTGTCTTGTACGAGTATTTGGGAGAAGAGTACCCAGAAGTTCTTGGATCAATTCTGGGAGCACTAAAGGCAATTGTCAATGTTATTGGTATGACTAAGATGACTCCTCCAATTAAAGATCTGCTTCCCAGATTAACTCCAATTTTGAAGAATAGGCATGAGAAAGTCCAGGAGAACTGTATAGACCTGGTTGGTCGTATTGCTGACCGTGGTGCTGAGTTTGTTCCAGCGAGGGAGTGGATGAGGATCTGTTTTGAGCTTCTTGAGATGCTCAAGGCTCATAAGAAGGGTATCCGGCGAGCTACAGTGAACACATTTGGGTACATTGCAAAAGCCATTGGCCCACAAGATGTCCTTGCTACTCTGCTGAACAATCTGAAGGTGCAGGAGCGTCAGAACCGTGTTTGCACCACTGTAGCTATTGCAATAGTAGCGGAAACATGTTCTCCTTTTACTGTCCTGCCAGCGCTGATGAACGAGTACCGTGTTCCAGAGCTTAATGTTCAGAATGGTGTTTTGAAATCCCTCTCTTTCCTGTTTGAGTACATTGGTGAAATGGGGAAAGACTATATCTATGCAGTGACCCCATTGCTTGAGGACGCCTTGATGGACAGGGATCTGGTTCACAGGCAAACTGCAGCTTCTGCTGTCAAGCACATGGCTTTGGGAGTAGCTGGGTTGGGTTGCGAGGACGCGTTAGTCCACTTGCTCAACTATGTGTGGCCAAACATCTTTGAGACATCCCCACATGTAATCAATGCTGTGATGGAAGCCATTGAAGGAATGAGAGTGGCTTTGGGAGCTGCTGTTGTTCTTAACTACTGTCTCCAGGGACTGTTCCATCCTGCTAGAAAGGTTAGGGAGGTGTACTGGAAGATCTACAACTCACTATATATTGGAGCTCAAGATGCTCTTGTGGCAGCCTATCCTATGCTGGAAGATGAAGAGCATAACGTGTATACAAGGCCCGAGTTAATGATGTTTGTTTGAGCCTAGGGTGTCATAGAAATTTTCATTTAGCTGAACATTATTAGTAATTTAGTAGGCATATGCTGTCATTTGGTTACTCTAGGTTTATATTAGTATTATTTCCAAACTATTTTGACCTTGTTCTTGTATTTCTGGCCTATCTTATGAAAATGAATTGGGTAAATGGTTGATGTCTCACTCGAGTTATAGGCTGATAGCTGCAGTTTCTTTGTCCTTGGGACTCATGGTTACTTTTCTATAGCAGATTGGTAAACAGAAATATATTCTTCTTGCTGGGTTTCAGTCTTCAGCTTTGGTTTTGGAGTCTACTATGAAGCCATGAACAGATGCTGCATTTCTTATCTTTTATTCGCTAAGGTTGTTCATTGATGCAACATGTGGAATCTTCCTCATACTTATTTGTGTTCTCTCCAACTCATGGTGTCTCAACTGAATTTGTGAAATTTGGTAAATGTATGATTTATAATGTTTTGACATTTTTGTATCAGTTGCCAAAAGAAATTTCAGATGGCTGGAGCTTTTGATACTTTCTTTTCTTCATTTTATTCCGTATGTTGTAAGGGAGTAAAACATGACTAATCAAAATTGGTAAAATTGTCAATATAACCTTTCATTCCCTGTTTTCTGGTCGTTTTCTGACTCTGGTTTGATATCTGAGAATTTCCTGATATCGGCAATACAATACATGACCGGCAGTTGCTCATTCTAGCAATCCCCCTGCCATGTACCCAAACCATCTGTATTTTTCTTATCACTTTGTTTTTCATTTTCTGCCTCTCTACTTTTTCTTGTCTTTCTTACTAACTTTTTTATTCATTAATTTGGCTCCAGTTATGTTCTGAATTATCTTTTGCATGGTATGCCGGAAAAACTCACGCATATATTTCTATTATAGTTCTGGACGTATGGAATTGGTATATAAATGAGCAACTCGATCTATATCTTCTTTTGATTGTGACCAGTACTGTATATGTATCAGCTTGAACTTCATCATCTCTCATTACAGGTATAAAAAGGTAAATTATGGAGAGGGAGGGGAATGAGTTTAATTTGGGCTGCATATTTCTGACTATAGGCTGCAGTTTTTGAAATATATTTCGCTTGTATATATCTCATGTGCTTGATAAAATAGGCTGCTGCATTATATTGTTGTTTCTTTTGTTAAATCCATCTGGCTTATATTAGTTTGATACTTTTCTTTCCGTTTGTGTGCTTATCGACAACAGTGGAAGTCTTCAAAATCTTTGGAGGTATAGAGTATGATCTCCTTTCATTCAACTGTTAATTATGTATTTGGCAATTAATTTGGTGAGTAAGAACAGCAAAAGGGAAATTTGAGTAGTCTATCTATTTGGCTTTTCGCCATTTTCAGGCGTTCTTTGGTAGTGATTTTTGTCATCTCAAAAGGTAGTTATTATGGCCTTTTTGTTCCAAGTTGTTTGTGCACTACTACTGACCAGATCTATTCTAGTAATAGGTGTGCTTGTAGCATATGCCTCTTATAATCTTATTTACTTAAAGCTGTATCTATAATCTACTCTCCCTGGTGCAGGACTGTTGATATCTTAACCTAATCTTCGGTGAAGACGTGAGGAAGACTTGCTTTGAGGTAAGTTTTGGTTCAGTTTCAGAAACAATGAAGGATATACATGCCTATGCTTTGAAGTGACCATGAACTTGATTGGTTGAACCTGTGAGTTAAGTGCGGGATGCAATTACTGTTCCATGAATTTAAGAACAACGGGTTTATAATCTTACCACCTCAATCTTCTTTTTTATCTTTTTCATTTTTTTTTTTGAGGCTCAAGGATATCCACCCAAGCTTTCCTTCAAGGCTTCAAAAGTCGAAGTGTGTTTGACACTAGGAGAAACCAGTAGTAATTTTCATCTGTTGCTGAGTCTGTTAGGCATGAACCGCATGAAGCTTTTCAAAAGTTCTTACTTGCAAGTGTGTTCCTCCTAATTCAAGTTATATATATATATATATATATATATATATATATATATATATATATGATGTGTTCTTTGTTTTTCACTATCTTCTTTTTATCCGCTATAGTTACCATGTAAGATGTTTGAATACTATACAACACTTTAGAAGTTTACAAGCAAATGTTTTGAGCATTCGGATTATCTAGAAATAGAGTAGAAAGAAAACTAGAAAACCATCGTTTACAGGAAACAAAAGAACAAGAACGGGATGACTAATGACACAAATATATAAAAGGAAGATTTTTATAACTTCTTTATAAAGGGAGGGGAAACTAATAGAAAAGTTACAACTAACGGCTAATTTACGTTTAGTAGAAAACTTGCTCAACAAAATCTACTATTTTAGTAGAATATATAAACGTTTTGCCATCTCACTTTCATTTGGGACAATATTAAAGCTGTTGTTTGGAGAGTCATCAATATTGCAATAAGCAAGTTAACAAAGTTTTCCACAAAAAAAAAAAAAAAACAGTTTAGCAAGTATCAAGTAGAGAGACAGGTGTCGCCGCTTGAATGACAGAAGAAGGCTTAATTCCAAAGGAACTGTCACGTTGCGTTGGGTTCACAATTGCAGAACAGGAAGAAAAGAAAAGGGAATACTAAAATAAATGCATATTTTCATTTCTACTTAACTGGTGTCAAAATACAGAATATAAAGAGAAGTCTGAGGAACTAGACAAATCAGAAAGGAGACAAAATACAAGACCACAACAAGAGTTGGGCCGAACCCGTTGGGTTCCTAACTTGGGTTAATGCTTGATCTGCTTGGGCTGCTACTGGGAATGCTTTGGTGTAGAGAGTAAAGTACTTAGGTTGAGAGAAGGGTCTCAACAAGCGCCCCCCCCCATGAGTTGCGACCTGTCCTCAGGCGCAAAAGGCAGGAAACCTCGATTTCATGTCGCTAGTGTCCTCCCAAGTAGCATCTTCAATTGGTAATCCTTTCCATTGCACCAACCAAGTAGTGAAGGTCTTTTTCTTCTTGCGACGTATACCCATGTCCAATACCTTCAAAGGCTACCAAGCAATGGATCCTAGAGTATCAAAATGTGGCAGAGTAGTAGAAACTGGAGTGCTTCTAACTGTTTTCTTCAGTAGGGAAACATGGAACACATGGTGCAGCTTGGCATTGGGAGGGAGACTTAGGGGATAGGCCACCGAGCCAATTCTGGCAGCAATCTGAAATGGTCCGTAGAACCGAGGAGCGAGCTTGTGAGTGGCTCGTTTGAGCAATGATTTCTACCGGTATGGGTGCAATTTGAGAAAGACCCAGTCCCCTACATCAAATGTACGCTCAGTCCTTCCCTGATCAGCAAATTGCTTTATCCTATTTTGCGCCTCAGTCATGTGCGCTTTCAAAGTGTCAAGTAGTTCATCCCGATTCTTGAGTGCGGTGTCCACAGCCTGAACAAGGGTAGTGCCAGGGAGATACTTTGAAACTGATGGAGGGAGCATCCATAAAGGGCCTCAAAATGTGTCATCTTGATGGAAGCATGGAATGTGGTATTATACCACCATTCCGCCCAATGTAAGAGCTCACTCCAATTGGTAGGCTTATCAGCAATAAAACACCTGAGAAAATGCTCCAGTGTTTGATTAACTACTTCAGTTTGCCTGTCCGATTGAGGATGATACGCTGAGCTACGACAGAGGATTGAACCCTGCAACTTGAAGAAGGCAGACCAGAAGTTGCTAACAACTATAGGGTCGCGGTCACTGACTATGGAGTGGGGCATGCCATGTAAACGAAACACATGTCTCATGAACGTATCAGCTATCTGAGCAGCAGTGAAGGGATGCGAGATGACAATAAAATGGGCTAATTTAGAGAGTCGATCCACAACAACCATGACTGCATTGAAACCATTCGAATCGGGAAGACCTTCTACAAATCCATTGATATGTCAAACCAGACATCTTCCGGAACCGGTAACGGTTGGAGGAGTCCGGGTGGGTGTACTGCTTCAGACTTTTGACGCTGACATTGGTCACAGCTCTTCACAAATACTTTGACATCTCGCCTCGTGCCTGGCCACGCAAAATATTGCTTGAAAGACGGTTCAAGGTACCTAAATAACCTGAATGGCCAGCTAACAATGAAGAGTGCAATTCCTGCAGTAACTTGTAGCGCCATTCGGAAGATTCAGGAACGTATAATTTGTCTTTGTAAACCAATTTACCATTGTGCAGAGTGAATCCTTTCTTGGTGGAGGTACCATCTGTGAGTGCCTGCTTGATGCATTGGGCCTGTGGATCATGTTGGCAGGCTCTGGTGATAAGAGTGATGCTGTCAAAAATAGGCTTGGAAACAGCTTGGATAGCGAGTAATTCATGACGACGAGAGAGCAAATCTGGCACAGTATTGAGGTGCACAGCCTTGTATTCAATCTTGTAGCTATAACCCAGCAACTTGGCAAGCCATTTATGTTGTGCCGGAGTTGAAATTCTTTGATCCAGAAGGTACTTTGAGAGTTTGATGATCTGTGAGGATTGTAAAATTGCTACCCAACAAATAGGATCACCAGTTTTCAATAGCAAACATGATGGCAATCATCTCACGCTCATAAGTGGATAAAGCTTGATGTTTGGGATTTACTAAGGAAGGCCACCAGATGTTTCTTTTGTGTAAGTACAACACCGATTCCCATACCACTGGCATCTGTTTCAACGGTGAAAGGCTCATTGAAACCCGGCAATGCTAAAACTGGAGCAGAGGTCACGGCTTGCTTGAGGCGCTTGAAAGCTACTTCGACTTCGGGAGTCCGATAGAAGTTACCCGCTTTCAACATATTGTTGAGTGGTTGTGCAATGACTCCAAAATAGGGGATGAAACGGTGGTAATACCCAGCCAACCCTAGGAAGCCGCGCATCCTTTTTACTATTCTGGGTTTGGGCCAATCACAAATGGCCTGGACCTTGGCCGGGTCAACTGATACGCCCTATGAGTTAATAACATGGCCCAAATATTGGATCTTGGCCTGGGCAAAAGAGCACTTTGATAGCTTCACCTTTAAGTGATTATCCCACAACAATTGAAATACTTCTTGAAGGTGTGAAGCATGGTCAAGTAGTGTAGCACTATAAATAAGGATGTCATCAAAGAAGACGAGGACACACTTACGGAGTAAGGACTTGAAGATATCATTCATGAGAGCTTGAAAGGTGGAGGGGGCATTGGTAAGGCCAAAGGTCATGACCAAAAACTCAAAGTGACCCTCGTGTGTGCGGAAAGCCGTCTTGGCTATGTCATCCTCATGCATCCTTATTTGGTGGTAGCCGGAGCGGAGGTCCAATTTGGAGAAAAACTTGGCCTCATGTAGTTCGTCGAGTAGCTCATCGACAACAGGAATAGGAAACCTATCCTTAACCATGACCGCATTAAGCGAACGGTAAGCAACACAAAAATGCCAAGTGCCTTCTTTCTTCTTGACTAAAAGAATCGGTGATGAGAATGGGCTGCAGTTGGGTCTAATGAGGTCGGCGCTCAACATACCCCGGACTTGTGCCTCTAATTCATCCTTTTAAGAGTGTGCATAACGATAAGGACGAACGCTAAAGGGCTCAGTATTGGGTAGTAGGGTAATTTTGTGATCAATGGATCTTTTAGGAGGGAGGCCCACTGGCTCTTCAAAAAGTGTTTGGAATTGGGACACGAGTTGTGTGATACAGGTGGGTAAATCAGTTGGTGAACTCGGGGTGTTTTGGGGTAAAATGTCTAGTTGAGCAGCATATAAAAGAGCAAAGAGGGCATCATTATCATGGTTTCTGGGTTTGTGGGTGATGCCGCGGAGGATATGGCAACGACCGTTACGGTGGAACACCATCACCTTGTGAGCGAAATGCCACCCAAAGAAGCCAAGAGTGTCCAACCATTGGGCACCTAGCAACAGGTCACAGCTTTCAACTGGCAAGAGGAGGAAGTTGCTCGTGAATGTATACCCCTGAAGATTAACATGTACATCTTGAGCTTCACCGATCGGAACCAAAGAGTGACCGAAAGCCGACGTGAATTGGAACGAGGAAGGCTGGGTGATGGAGAGTCCAAACTTATGTGCCACAGTGGGATTAAGGAAGTTTGTTGCAGAACCGCAGTCAATGCAATGAAGACGCGAATGGGTGTGCCCAAAATTGAGCTATTGAGGCGCATGACTTCGCTCACGGCAGAGTTGGTAATGGCGTGGAGTGGCAAAATATCCTCGATATTGGGGTGGGCTTCATCAAGAGAGGTTGGGCAGTCATGAAATTCCACAGATTCCTCTGGGGTGGTTGTAACTGGGGATTCAAGGATGGCCATGAACTGTTTTTTACACACATGGGTGTCTGAGTATTGTTCATCACAATTAAAGCACAGGTTTTTGGCTCTACGTTCTCTTTGTTCTGAGGGAGTCAAGCGTCTGTATGGGGCAGAATTATGTGGTCATTGGGTTTGGCTAATGGCTTGTGTGGGTCGGTGGGGTGTGGTAGAATGAGACAAAGTAATGGTGGGGTTAGCGTAGGTTTGGTGGTGGGGGGAAGAAAAGGACGAGGATGTACCTGCATGTTGTATGGGCACAAATGACCAAGAGTGGGATCTCTGAGGCCGAGCAGTAGAGACCTTGATGTCGTTCAATTTTGCCTCGTAGCGCCGTGCCAAACTTTGAGCGTGGGACAAGGATCTGGGAGCCATTGCCAGCACATCATTCCGGATTTCAGGTTTCAGGCCACCACAAAACATATGAGTGAGGGCTTGGTCGTTCCACTCCGACGCACGACAAGACAATTTGGTGAACTCCGAAATTAATTCGGCTACGGATCCGGTTTGTGGAAGGTGAGAAAAGGTGGCCAAGACGTCACCGGAGCTGCTGGACCCAAAGTGTTCCAAAAAGGCCGGAAAAAACTGAGCATGCTCCCATGTGATAACCGGATGTCATTGCTCGAACGCGCTCATCCACATTGAGGCGTCAGGGCCAAAGTGGGCAGCAAGTGTGGCGACGCGTTCGTGAAGTGGGATACGGTAAGTGCGGATTTAGCGGTCTGCCATTGCTAACCAACTGGCGGCGTCCTCACCATGGAATCTCGGTAGGTCAATTTTAGGTGGGCGGTAGTATGGTAAGTCGGTGCTGTGGTTGTTGTTTTGGTGATGAAATTGTTAAGGATCGAGGGCAACAGATGTGTTGAAGTGAAGAAGAGAGGTATTGATGGTTGAGGCAGTTGAGGTGTTTGAAAAAGGAGGTTGGGGAAGGGAAGTAACAGTGGAGAAGACGGGAGGTGCAGAAATATATGGTGGAGTATGGGGGGATGGTTGAGATCGAGGTGGAGGAGAGCTGAGTGTCAGGAGGTGTAGGAGGAAGAGGCATGAGGTTTTCAGGCCACGAACCAAATAGGATTTGGGGGGTAGTAGTAGGTGTGCATGGATGGGAATATGGAGGGTTGCTATTGGGAAGTTGGGGAAGGGTTGTGAGTGGTTGATGACGCTGGGTAATGGCTTGAAACACGATGCTTTTAATAGCTTCTATTTGTGCTGAAATGTGGTTTTGAAAGGATGTTTGGTTTTGAGTGAGTGAAGTTTGTAGTGATGTTTGGAATGATTGTTGGTTTTGGTGTAAGGAATCAACGGGTTGGTGTACCTCAGATTGCAAAATCTCAAAGGCTGTGTGGAGTTCTTCCACTTGCTGGGGAGTGACCTCGTCGGGTTGATACGAGGAGGAAGAGATGTTGTGATGGGGAAGTGGTGGAACGGCAACGGTGGTGGATGGACCAGAGACCTGAAAGTTTCTTGCCGGAGCCATGCTCTGATTCCAGATGTTGGGTTCACAATTGCAGAACATGAAGAAAAGAAAGGGAATACTAAAATAAATGCATATTTTCATTTCTACCCAACTGGTGTCAAAATATAGAATATAAGGAGAAGTCTGAGGAACTAGACAAATCAGAAAGGAGACAAAATACATGACCACAACAAGAGTTGGGCCGAACCCGCTGGGTTCCTAACTTGGGTTAATGCTTGATCTGCTTGGACTGCTACAAATGGGTCAGTAGCCGACACATTCAGGTTTGAAAATTGAAAGATACAAATGGGTTGAAGCCAGTAACGTCTCTTTATCTCTCTCAATTCAATTTTGAACCACAAGCCTTGGCTCTCTCTCTCTCTGTCTCTCTCTGAGATTCAAAATTGTTTGGGTTTCCTACAACAGTACAACCGCTCCGGTGCGGCCAACCACCGCTGTGGTTCGCTTCACTACGACGAGGTAAAATCGTAAGGCTTCTCTTTTGTTTGATACTTCTTTTAATTTCGGTAATCGTCTGTACAATTGAATTGAATCTCACAGTAATTCTTTTTTCTATTTCATATCTAGGGTTTTGATTCCGTTTTTGGTTTTCCATAATTCAGTTTCAGATATACTCGAGGCCGTGGGTTTCAGACGTTCAATGGTTTGCCATTTGATCATCATTCTGTGGTATAATCTCGATTGGGCTCTTAGGTATGATGAAAAACCCAGTATTATGCGTGAAATTTCAATTCAAATTTCTTGGGGTTGAGGAATCATGTTTGATTGGGCCCGAATTGTGAGGGATTTTGTTCTTTCATCAATACCCGTTATTATTGTTACAGTTGTGCAAGGTTACAATAAGGGTATATGAAAGTTTTGAAAAGACTGGTCGGAATTTGTGTTCTGAAAAGGTTGCCTCTTGAGATTTAAATTGCATATCCTTGGAAGTTGGAATGTAACTACTCAAGTGATTTTTTGCCCAACTTGAGGTTCCAACAACCAACTTATTGATGCAATAGTGTTGGGGGAGACTACTGAAATTGTTGCCTTTAAAAAATTGTTGCCTTTACTGAATTGTTGCCTTCTGTTAATAAAAAATGTTGCCTTGTCGGTTTCTGCTCAAAACATTGTTGCCTTTACTGAATTGTTGCCTTGTTGGTTTCTGTTGATAAGATCGTTGCCTTTACTGAAGTGTTGCCTTGTCGGTTTCTGCTCATAAGTTTGTTGCCTTTACTGAATTGTTGCCTTGTCGGTATCTGCTCATAAGATTGTTGCCTTTACGGAATTGTTGCTTTGTTGGTTTCTGTTGATAAGATCGTTGCCTTTACTGAAGTGTTGCCTTGTCGGTTTCAATTCATAAGTTTGTTGCCTTTACTGAATTGTTGCCTTTTCTGTTTCTGTTAATAAGATTGTTGCCTTCTATTAATAAAGTTGGTGCCTTTTTGTTTCTGTTCATAATATTGTTGCCCTTACCGAAGTGTTGGCTTGTGGGTTTCTGTAAATAAGATTGTTGCCTTCTATTGATAAAATTGTTGCCCTATCGGTTTCTGCTAATGAGATTGGTGCCTAGCCTTATTGGTTGTGATTTTTCCTAGCTTGAGGTTCGAAGCCTCATTGTTGCCTTTTAAGGAATGATGGGACAGATGTTTTTGTGATAGTGATCGGAGGTTGAATTTTCCCAAAGCATTAGGATGTCCATTTCTTCTAATCAATCTCTGTAGGCACCCCACTTACGAACGAACCCCCTTTTTGATTTCATGCTATGTGGATGCACCATGATACTTACTATGAATATGTTTTTGAGACCCGAATAAAGAGATTGAATTTTTTGGTGCATAATTCATTGGTCTCCGCATTTAAGAAAGATTGAGCTCGTCGATGTTGCTCGTCAGTTATTTGACAAAATTCTTTAAGGGGAATATAAAATTTAATGGAATGCAGTAATATCGATAGGTTATGCCTCCAAGGGTATGTTGAATGAAGCATTTGAGCTGTTTGGGAAATTCCAGATGTGGGGTATTGACACATGTATTTTAATTTGGAGTATCGAGGTTGCTTGAGCACAAAATATAAAGGGTGCTCTAGAGTTGTTTTCTCTTATGAGAGTTGGTTATATTCATACGGGCTTGGTGGCATTTACTGTTGGGCATAGTGCTTGTTCCCACATTGGGGCAATTAAGGTAGGGAAGGAGTTCCATGGTTCTGCAGCGACGTTATAGACTTATAGCTGAGATGTCATATATAATATATGGGAATTTGATATAGCACAGTGAGATGCGATACTCTTATCGATGGATATGGTGTGGTCTAAATGACTGAACTGATGGAGGACTTGTTGACAGATATGATTGAAAGGGGCAGTTGTCTTCCTGATGTTTTCACATCAATTCTTCCAATGATGCATATGAAGTGTGGGCAACATATGAGATGAAGTTGTGGTATGATGAATTTCAGCTAATGTGATTAAAGCCAGACCTTAAGATAGTTAATATCCATATTAAAGCATATGGGAAAGGAAGGATGTATGAAAGCATGGATCTGTTTTGGACTTTCAGATACCCTTATTAAACAGATCCATGTATGTTAAACTTTGGCTTTACTATTCTGAAATATAACGATTCTGTCAAGGATGCCAATTGATCCCATCTAAATAAGGGTATCTGAAAGTTTCAAAAATACTAGTTGGAAATAGTCCCTAATAGATTGTTGCCTTTAGCTGAACTGTTGCCTTGTCGGTTTGTGCTAAATGCTAATAGATTGTTGTCTTTACTGAACTGTTGCCTTGTCTGTTTCTGTTAATAAGATTGTTGCCTTCTGCTAATAAAGTTGTTGCCTTATCGGTATGTTCATAAGATTGTTGCCCTTACTTAAGTGTTGCCTTGTGGGTTTTTGTTAATTAGATTGTTGCCTTCTGTTATAATTTTGTTGCCTTCTGTTTATAAATTGTTGCCCTGTCGGTTTCTGCTAATAAGATTGTTGTCTAGCCTTAGGCCCCCCCTTAGGTATGATGAAAAATGCAATATTATGCTTGAAATTTTTCTTCAAGTTTCTTGGGTTCGAGGAATCATGTTTGATTGGTCCCGAATTATGAGGGACTTTTTCTTTCATTAATACCTTTATTATTGTTTCTATTGTGCAAGGTTGCCTGCTAATTGATTCCATTAAAATAAGGGTACTTGAGAGTTTCGAAAAGACTAGTCGGAATTGGTCACTAAAAGGTTGCCTCTTGATATATAAAGCATTATGCAAACATGTTGCCATCCTTGGGAATTGGAATGTAACCACTCAAGTGTGTTTTTGCCCAACTTGAGGTTCCAACGACCAACTCATTGATGCAGTAGTGATGGGGGAGACTAGTGAAATTGTTGCCTTTAATGAATTGTTGCCTTGTCGGTTCCTGTTCATAAGATTGTTGCCGTTACTGAATTGTTGCCTTCTGTTAATAAAATTGCTGCGTTGTTGGATTCCGTTCATAAGATTGTTGCCTTTACTGGATTGCTGCCTTGTTGGTTTTTGTTCATAAGATTGTTGCATTTACTCAATTGTTGCCTTAAGTTAATAAAATTGCTGCCTTGTCGGATTTTGTTCATAAGATTGTTGCCTTCTGTTAATAAAATTGCTGCCTCGTTGGATTCTGTTCATAAGATTGTTGCTTATACTCATTGTTGCCTTGTCGGTTTCTGTTAATAAAATTGTTGTCTTGTTGATTTCTGTTAATAAGATTGTTGCCTAGCCTTATTGGTTGTGATTTATCCTAGCTTGAGGTTTTAATAGAAACCTCATTGTTGCCTTTTAAGGAAGATTGGACAGATGTTTTTGTGATAGTGATCGGAGGCTGAATTTCCCGGAAGCACAAGGATGTCCTTTTCTTCTGATCAATCTCTTTAGGTACCTAACCTTACAAACTAAACCCTCTTTCGATTTCATGCTATGTGGATGCACCATGAGACTTGCAATGAATATGTTTCTTTGACCCGAATAAAGAGATTGAAATTGTTGGTGCATAATTCATCGGTCTCTGCATTTAGACAAAGTTTGGGCTCGTCGATGTTGCTCGTCTGTTGTTTGACAAAATGCCCCAAAGGAATATAAAATTTCTCGTAATGCAGTAATACCGGTTATGCCTCCAAGGGTATGTCGAATAAAGCATTTGAGCTGTTTGGCAAATTGCAGATGTGGGGTATTGAAATAAGTATTATAAATTGGAGTACCGTAGCTGGAGTTTGCTTGAGAGCACAAAATATAAAGGTTGCTCTAGAGTTGCTTTCTCATATGAGAGTTGGTTATATTCAACTGGGCTTGGTGGCATTTATTGTTAAGCATAGTGCTTGTTCCCACATTGGGGCCATCAAGATAGGGAATGAGTTGCATGGTTCTGCAGCAAAGTTATAGACTTAGAGTCGATGTCATATATAATATGTGGGAATTTGATATAGCACAGTGAGATGCAATACTCTTATTGATGGATATGGTGTGGCTTAAATGACTAAACTGATGAAGGACTCATTGACAGATATGATTGAAAGGGGCAGTTGCCTTCCTGATCTTTTCACATCAATTCTTCCATTGATGCGTATGAAGTGTGGGAAATATATGAGATGGAGATGTGGTATGAAGAATTTCATCTAATTAATGTGACCTTAAGTTAATATCCTTATTAAAGCATATGGGAAAGGAAGCATTTATGAAAGCATGGATCTGTTTTGGACTTTCAGATACCCTTATCAAACAGATCCATGTATGTTAGACTTTGGCTTCGCTATTCTTAAATATAACGATTCTGTCAAGGATGCCAATTGATCCCCATCTAAATAAGGGTATTTGAAAGTTTCAAAAATACTAGTTGGAAATACTCCCTAATAGATTGTTGCCTTTAGCTGAACTGTTGCCTTATCGATTTGTGCTAAATGCTAATAGATTGTTGCCTTTACTGAACTGTTGCATTGTCTGTTTCTGTTAATAAGATTGTTGCCTTCTGCTAATAAAGTTGTTGCCTTATCGGTATGTTCATAAGATTGTTGCCCTTACTTAAGTGTTGCCGTGTGGGATTCTGTTAATAAAATTGTCGCCCTGTCGGTTTCTGCTAATAAGTTTGTTGCCTAGCCTTAATGGTTGTGATTTTTTGGGTAGCCTTAATGGTTGTGATTTTTCCAAGGTTTTAACAGAGACCTCATTGTTGCCTTTTAAGGAATGACTGGACAGATGTTTTTGTGATAGTGATAGGAGGTTGAATTTCCCGGAAGCACAGGGATGTCCTTTTCTGATCAATCTCTTTAGGTACCTCACTTACGAAGTAAACCCCCTTTTCGATTTCATGCTATGTAGATGCACCATGATACTTGCAATGAATATGTTTCTGAGACCCAAGTAAATAGATTGAATTTGTTGGTGCATAATTCATCGGTCTCCGCATTTAGAGAAAGTTTGGACTCGTCGATATTGCTTGTCTGTTGTTTGACAAAATGCCCCAAAGGAATATAAAATTTCTTGTGATGCAGTAATATCGGATGCCTCCAATGGTATGTCGAATGAAGCATTCGTAGCTGTTTGGGAAATTGCAGATGTGGGGTACTGAAATAAGTATTTTAACTTTGAGTAGCATAGCCGGTGGTTGCTTGAGAGCACAAATTATAGGGTGCTCTATAGTTGGTTTCTCATATGAGAGTTGGTGATATTCAACTGGGCTTGGTGGCATTTACTGTTGGGCATAGTGCTTGTTCCCACATTGGCGCCATCAAGGTAGGGAAGGAGTTGCATGGTTCTGCAGCAAAGTTAGAGATTTATTGCTGAGATGTCATATTTGGGAATTTGATACAATACAATGAGATGCAATACTCTTTCGATGGATATGGTGTGGCTTAAATGTTTGAATTGATGGAAGACTTGTTGACCGATATGATTGAAAGGGCGGTTGCCTTCTTGATGTTTTCACATCAATTCTTCCATTGATGCGTATGAGATGTGGGCAATAGATGAGATGGAGATGTGGTATGATGAATTTCAGCTGATGTGAGTAAGGCCAGACCTTAAGACATTTAATATCCTTATTAAAGCATATTGGAAAGGAAGGATGGATGAAAACAGGGATCTGTATTGGAGTTTATTGAGAAAAGGTTTTTCACCCCGGCTATTGTAACTTATAACACTGTAATCGAGGTATTAGGGAAAGCAGTGAATATTGTGAAGGTGGAGGAATACTTCAAAAAATTTAAGCACCATGGATTGAAGATGCAGGTTCTTTCAACTGTATTATTAGTGCTTATGGTTGGGTTGGTAATATAAATAGGATGTGAGTATTGTTTTTTCCCATGGAAGAGAAATGACGAGTTCCTGATTGTATCACCTTCACTTGTGGGGCTCCAAAACTAAAGGTCACTCACAGCCGACACTTTTAAGAGGAGGCCGCATGTTGTTTAAAACATTTGATTTGATAGGCTTCTGGTTTTATGGCTACCTCTTGTGTCAAGCATCCTGGTATGAAGCATGAAGGTTACCATCAATCTTTTTCTACTATAAGTCATATCTATCAATTGTTACTATTCTGTTCATTTATTTTGCTGTATTAATTTGTGATCATCATTGTATCTAGTAAGTTATTTAACCAACCATTTCATTGTCTCTAATTTAGTTTCCTCTGTACGAAAGATGCATCATTGATTTTAAGACGCTAATAAATATATCTTTTAATATGAGAAATAAGGCATAGATGAAATTTTTATTTTAGTTATTTATTTATTTTGGTATGATTGAGATAGTGCCGATGATATGGTCTCTTTTTCTCTGGTGTTCATTATATGGTTTGGATTTTGGTTTTGATTTTATTGGGTTATGAGGTTTACTAGTTTCCATTTTATAATGCAGGTTTCACAATTTCAAATTGAATACTAACATCAACTCCCAGAGAGCGATTTAACTTCGCTTTGGCACAAGGTAAATTGTCAGGCTGGTTCCCTTTCTGCTTTTTGTTTAATTCTTCTCACTGCGCTTGTGATTTGTTAAAGAATTTAATCTCTTAAGGCTCTTGATTTTTTTTTTTCAATTTCATATCACCCGTTTTGATCCAAGTTTTGATACTGTTTTTGCCCAATTTAATTTCAGATGTTGAAAAGGGAAAATGCTAGCTAGGGGGCAGATTCAGATTCTACTAGGCATTAGCGGCTGGTGTTTGCTGGTGGTGTCATTGATAATCGGAGATCCCCCCAAGTGGTTGGAACCGATTGAAGCCGTAAAGCATCCCATGCCTTTGCCATAGCCCTTCAGTTCGAAAAGCTCCTTTAAAATGAACCTAAAGAAAAAGAACCTGAGGAGAAGGTGAGTCATATACCAAATTACCATACATTCTGAAATTGCTATCTTTGTTGGTTTTGATGTTTGGTAGTTAATTTTAATCATAGAAATACTAGAAGCCTATGGTATACATATACACTATATTCTGCACCTGATAAATAGATTTATCATGGTACTATCTTTGCTTCAAATCAACTTTTGATATTTGCGGTGCTGGGTTTCAGATATTCCATAGTTTGCCATTTGATTATCAATCTGTGATATAATCTTGATTAGAGCCTTCACTTTTTCTCTGCATGATAAAATTACATGATTACATTTACATAATTACAGGATATAATGAAAAATCTTGTAATTTTCATGAAATTACAGTTTAGACAGGATACACTATCTTTTCTTTGGGTCAAACATCAAGATGTCCTTGTGGGAATTTCAGGGATTTCGTTTTTGATCAATCCCGCAATTTTCGATTGTTAAATATAACAATTCTGGCAAGGTTGCCAATTGATCCCATCTAAATAAGGGTATCTGAATGTTTCATCATTACTAGTCGGAAATAGTCCCTAAAACGTTGCCTATGAGACTTAAAGCAGCTGGAAACATGTTGCCATCCTTGGAATGTCACCACTCAAGTGATTTTTAGCCCAACTTGAGGTTCCAACACCCAACTCATTAATGTAGTAGCGTTGGGGGAGACTACTGAAAATTGTTGCCGTGTTGTTGTTGGTTTTTTGTTTTTTTGTTTTTATTTTTTAAGATTGTGCCAAGATTAAGGTTTTAACAAACAAGTCATTGAGGCAATAGTGTTGGGGATACCGCTGTGATGTGTTTCCTTTTGAGTTTATGCATGTTAACATGATTGTTGCCGTTCAAGCGACCCTGCCTAGCTTGAGGTTCCATCAAAAAACTCATTGAGGCAATAGTGTTGGGGATATTGCTGAGATTGTTGTCTTGTAAGTTCATGTTAAATAGATTGTTTCCACTCAGTGATTTTGCCCAACTTGAGGTTCCAACAATGACTCGTTGGGGCAATAGTATCCTTTCCTCAAGTAAACATGTAAGTGTTTTTGCTGAGAGTTGGGCTTTATTCCTACATATCTAAAAATGCCCTTCCTTTTTCTGAATCCTTTGTAATGCTTCGGTCTGTGGAATTCTTCTACAACTAGTTATAATTGCTCTGATGAAGTTTCCACATCTCTCTATTCAATTCTCAAATTAAGTGGGAGTAAAGTCGGTGCCTACTCATCTACTATGTTGGGGTATATAAGGGTATATTCTATTGCATTAATACTTGTAAGTATGAAGGGTTGGGGAATATTTCAAACTAGTAGCCGTGCTTTCTTGTTTAGTAGTATGAAGGGTTGGGGAATATTTCAAACTAGCAGCCGTGCTTTCTTGTTTAGTAACACTCAAGCTAGAAGATTTATATATGGAAGACCAAATAGGTCTACTGAAAGCTTCCTATTGAACCTCGGTACAGGGCAGTTCTATTCCGACTGCAAAAGTTGTTCATGATTGTGGCAAAAGTTGCCTCTTTGACAAGGCATTCTTTACCATTGTTGATATGAAGTCAATTTCTGACCGTAAACCCAGATCTGCATACATATTTTGCATGAATTGTTGCACCAAATTCTGTCACTATGATCTGATTGAACAGGTTTGGGCAGAGATGTCCTATCTGGGAATCGGATTTAACACACTCATATACAATACTCTTATCTATGGATATGGCATAGCTGAAATTTTTGAACTGTTGGAGGACTCACTGACAGATAGGATTGAAGTGGCAATTGCGTTCCTGACGTTTTTGACATTCAATTCTATCCTTGATGCGTATGAGAAAATTGGGCAGATAGATAACATGTAGTGAAATAATGCATTTCAGCTACTGAGAATAAAGGCAGGCCTTAAGACATTAATATATATTTTATGGTATTTACTGTAAGAATATTTTCTTGCATGCTACTACAGAAACTCCCAAGGATAACATGGTATTGTTGTGATGATGAGATTTCTGTCATTTCAAGCATCAAACAGGTGGAAAATGATATTTCAAGGGAAATTTACTGTAATTTCAAGGGTTGCTGCAAACTTTTTTCAGTAAATGTGCTTCTAAGTCAGATTTTTAATCCTTATTGTTTCACCAATTTGTCTGAGATTCAACACACGGTACATTGATGCCTTGTTGCCTGGATTTGTTTGCAACTTTTGTATCCTTCCCCAATTTCTTGTTGCAATTCGCAAGGAGAGATCGTCAATTATGTGCAGGCTGGTTGGTAGTACTCGTGGAAGACGTCTCTACTCTCCTATTATTAGATGTTCCTCTTAGATTATATCTGAGTATTGTTCAAATGATGGTGGTACCTGATCTAGATAGTTGTGATACTGTCACCTCTTTTGCCCAATTTTTATGTCCTGTTCATCTATAGGACTGCTTTGACCCTATTGTTGCACATTTGGTTGTGATTTGGTTAGTATAAGGAAAAGTAAATCTTTTAGTTATGTTGTCTAGCATAACTTCTTTTCCGCCAATGCTATATTTCTGATGCTACATCAAAACTCAGGTTTTGTTCTTTGGTATGTCTATCAAAGGTTTCAAAGTTTTGGGTGGTGCGTGCATATTATCATAGTTGATGTGACACAGTTGCAATTCAATTGGGGAACTAAAATAATGTTGCCTGGTGCATGCATATTATCTTAGTATTGCTATTGCTCCAGAGTTGTAATTTCATATGGTGATAATAATATTCAGGATCTACAGTTTTGTCAAGGATGTCGATGAGTATTCTGCAGCAACTTAAGGCTCTTTGAGGTTCAATTCCTGAAAGGCTTATATTCGTCCATTCTTAATGTTGATCTCCCATCTGGAAATAACGGATCTCGAGCTTTACGGGCTTGGAATAGTATTCTGAAAGGTACAAATTTCAATGAAACTACATGGCAGGTCCTAGCTCAATGAGTGTATTAGTCCTTGGAGGTTTGGTAATCAATGAAACCATTCAGGATGGTATTCATTGAAATTGCAGACTTGTTTTGGTATTGTGAAATTTACATCCTATCAGACTATTTTCTTCCGAGGATGGATGGTATTAAATGCATTCCTTCGTACAGTTCCACTTGGAAAACTGTCAAGATTCAGCTATTAGAGAAATCTGATGCTGACTTTGTCAGGTCAGGCTATCATAAGGCTAATGCTGAGAAGGAGCTCATACTTCTTCACGTGTAAAAAATTAGGATTAAATTCAGCGTGTTACCTTGAACTTTAGGTCACTCATCAGGTGTCCCTGTTTTTTTTTTTTTTTAATCATGTGTACCTTTATACTTTGAAAATCTATCAAACTCGTACAAAATTCAAAATTACACCTAAAAGTGACGTCATGATCTGACGTGGAACAGACAAGGATGACCCATTTATCACTTTCTAACCCCTAAGAGGGTAGAGATGTTATTTTTCCCATTTTACTGTTTTTTCCTTTTTGATTGAAACTGATTTTTTTTACTTTACCATCTTTTTTTTCTTCTTCTGTTTTCTTCTCCTCTCCTTCCTCTCTCTCGATCTCTCTCTGTAACTCTCATCTTCCACAACCACCACAACCCGAACCAAACGACGAAGAAGTAGACCTCCGCCACAAACAGCCTCAAATCGGGTCTAGGTCCGGGTCAGTCCGACTTGTCCGAGTCCCTCTCCCAGCTCCTGGAGCCTTACTGCAAAAGAGCAGCTCATCTCCCCCATAACCTCCGTTGCCTCTCTCAACTCCTCCCTCTGCAAACGCATCGGTCGCGCAGCCGACGTCGATGTCTCCCACCGCAATATCTTCGTCCACGACCTCGACTGGGACACCACTCGTGAAGTCTTTATCTCCGCCTTCGAGCCTTTCGGCGAGGTCGAGGACTCCAATCTCGTCATGGACAAACTCATCGGAAAAGCCAAAGGCAACGGCTTCGTCCTCTTCAAGACCTGCCGCGCCGCTCTCAAAGCCCTAAGGGAGCCCAAGAAGACCATCGGTAGCCCTTGCGCCTCCTGCCAGCTCGCCTTCGTCGGTCCCGACACCAACGCGGTGGCGGCGCCGTTTGAATCATGGTTCGGTAGAAAGATTCAAGGAGGGTTAGGGTTTGAAAAGAAATTTGGGGAAGATGAGAGTTGCAGAGAGAGATCGAGAGGAAGGTGAGGAGAAGAGAAGAAAAAAAAAAGAAAAAAAAAAGCATGGCAAAGTAAAAAAAAAATCAGTTTCAATAAAAAAATCAGGAAAATTGATCAAAATGACATCTCTACCCTCCGTGAGGAGGTTAGAAACTGATAAGTGGGTCATGCTTGTCTCTTTCAGATCATGATGTCATTTTTAGGTGTAATTTTGTATTTTGTCCGAGTTTGATAGATTTTTAGAGTTTAAGGGTATACGTGATTGAAAAAAAGAACAGAGACACACATGATGAGTGACCTAAAGTTTAAGGTAGCACACTGAATTTAATCCACAAAATTATATCTAGAAGTATATATATAGAACTTTGCTGCCACTCAAATAGTTATTCAGTTGGAGTTTATCAACTTGTTTTATTTACTAAAGAGCTACATTTCCTACCGATCACACTCTTTATCGTGTGGAACGAGAAGTCCTCTTATAAACCATTATTGTGGTTCCAACTTTGTAAATTGGAGAAATTCACACCTCCAGGGATGAGTGTAATTAATCCTGAAGAAAAAGTTAAACGTAAACGGCATACAACTGAGCAGATTCAATATACTTAAAGAATGTGGAATATTACTTGTAAATTGGAGAAATAGAATTGGAACTGCTTTGGATAGGATAAATAACATTGAGAATATTTTTCAATTTTGTCTTATAAGTTTTGAAATTGTGTCATTTGATAAGGTTAAAGTGAAAAATGTCATAATATTCCACATTCTTTAAGTATGTCGCATCGGCTCAGTTGTATGCCGTTTACGTTTAACTTTTTCTTTAGGATTTATTACAAAACATCACCCGTAGCTCCTCCCCATAATGTCTCAACATGCAAATGTCACCTGAAGAATCCGAAGCATTTGTTGTTAAATGTGTGTATCTAGGATTTAGCTATGTGTTTTGGCTGCCCTATCAGTTGCAGGGTCAATCAGCTAGTATAACTAAGTTGAGTATTTTCACAGGGTCAATTAGCTAATATCACTATGTTGTTGAGTATTGTAACAATGGGATATGATGATAAGATAGATCTTCATTGCTGGGTACAATTTCAAAAATGGGATGTGAAATTGTTGTTAAGCATTCTACACTCGCCCTCATTGGAGCTCTGCATAGAATTGGGACTGTTTGCTGTCTTTGATGTTAACGTGAGTCTCAATCATAGTATATTAGGAAGATGTATTATTCTGTAATGAACTAGGATTATGTAAATCTTTCGGTGTAATTAGTTTCCTTTTAGGGTTAGAACTATGTTTGTGTATATACCTGACTTGGGGTTTGTTCAATACATAAGAAAATTTCCAACCTTTTGTGTTCTGTTTAACTTGGTATTAGAGCCTAAGTCGATCCTGGTAATCTTGGTAATTTGACCTTGTTTTCCGCTGCAAATTTGTTTTAATCCTGTCCCAATTTGATCTGTTCGACGTGTCGAAAGAAGCTTTGGATTTCGTCAAATTCTGTCGTACTTGTTCTGTTCCTTTGTCATCAAATCCTCTTTGCAATGAATCTTGGATTCTTTGGTGGTCAACCAGAAGTTTCTCGTGAACCTAATTTCTATGGAGTAGGAGGACAAGACCTCACCACAAATATGTGTTCTAAGGAGAAAAGAGGTAAAATCAATATTGCATTACAAATTTCTGACTTTACTAGTAGTGATACATGGAGAATTGATACTGGTGTGTCTGATCATATGACATTTGATAAGTCATTTTTTTCACGTCTGTCCCCATCTCTCATACCTCTTTGAGAGAGAGAGGTGGGGTGTTAAATGGAATTTCTCCTTTCATCTAGCTGAGATGACATTAAAAAAGATGTCCAGTCAGCAACTTAACCACTGATTTGGACGGCCATTTAACGGATGGACCTAATTGTGTGACATTAGATAGTTCGAAGAGTAATTGATTGAAATTGAAAGTTAATAAAGTAAACTGTCGAGTGCATGAAAGTTAATAGAGTGACCAATATTTTCTCTTATAATAATCAAGCAAGGTGATTCAACTTTCTACTGTACACAAGGACCCTAACTATTAAAGAGACATGTGCACTGACTTTGCTTGGTTTTAATGCACAATTAAGTCAGTCAAAATTGAAAAGGTAAGATAGACTATCAATCAATTCATGTATTTACAATGATATTACCATAATTTATGAGCCAAATATAGCAATTTAATATTTTCTTTCAATGCATTTGAATTCACATATGCAACCCAAGAAAGTCAACAAAACCTGACATTTCATTTCGATACGCCTCCACCTCCTTCACCATCACCGTCGTGGCCTCCTCCACCGACAATGTCAACCACCGTGCCACCCGTCCTCTCGATCTCCACCACCTCCGAGTCCCAGGCCCAACCTTCGATCGCCACCCCTGCCTTCCGCGCCTTCCTCAACCGCATCACCGACGTCGTCCGCAATGACCTCTCCCAATGCCGCCCCTGGGCCGAGCTCGCCGACCGCTCCGCCTTTGCCAAACCGGAATCCTTCTTTGACGCCACCGTCCACGTCCGCAAGAACTACTGACAAGACCCGTCCCGAATTTCATCCCGAAACCTGAGGTCCTACAGGGACCACCTATAAAGGAAAATTCTACCAAAAATTCGACAAAACTTCCCCTAAAAGTGAAAAACTCTGACCTGCAAAGAAACTCATAGAAACACTAGTATATCAACGATCTACATCCTCAACACCTGTAGCCATAATTTATAACTTATAAAATCTACCATGTACATAATAGGTTAAACATATCAACTCAACCCCTGGAGCTGTTAGCTCTTCATATCCATAACCACCCACCCATTATATCAATGACATGGATCAAGTTATTATATTTACATCAACGACTCTACCACACCAAACAACTCAACAATTCCACATTTCATAATTAGTATGCTCGATCAGTATATATCTCAAATCACAAGTCAACAATCAAGCTCAACAAATAATGCTTCTAAAAATAGAAGTGATGAACCAATCCCATTGGTTTGTAGCAATCATGGAAAGGGGAAAATGTTTCACCATAAAGATGAGTCTCCTAGGCTCTAACAGCGTCCCACGCTAAGTGCTTAACTCACCTAAAACCACATATGAAAGCTAGCTAGCAATAATAATGTATAACAACCCTTATATGGTGAAATAAGATCATATAGAGCTCACGAGATAAATATCTCGGCCCACTAGATAGAGCTCACAAGAAAGGTATCTCGGCCCACTAAATAGATCTCACAAGATAAATATCCCGGCCCACTTAGCCAATGAATATAACAACATTCATTCTCCAATAATCGCTTGAGACAAGTATAAAATTAGTCAAGGCATCACAAATCCTTTATTACTAATAAATTTTCGAAGCGCAAGCTCAAACCGATATTCATTATAATTATCTCAAATTATTTTCGAAAACAAAGACGCATGCATATAAACCAAGCGAAATAGCAATAACAATTAAAAGTACTAATAATATTTCCAAATGAAATCACATGCGATAATCTTTGTAAACAAAAGTCCACTCACTCATAAACATTACCCTCATCACCAAAAGCGGCAGCCGTAGGCCCATGCGCCACCCCTTCAACCTAAATACGAGGGTCAAAACTTATATCCTCACAACTTCCTAGTTTGGAAATCCATATTTTGGGGTTACCCAATAATTTCATACGGTAACCAAATTGGACAAATACTATATCGATGGGTTCGTATCACCGAACCCTACTTAACAAGTTAAGTCGGACCACCAGAAGAGGAGGCACACACCCCACGCGCCGCCAGCAACGCGGCGGACCACCACGGCCAACCACCGATTTCGACTGCAAGCCATATATCAATCTCTTCCTTTCAACAAGCACAATAACATTCTAACTACGACAAAAGCCGATTCAAAGTCTAAAGATCTGAAATTACCTCGAAAGCAATTGAATTCGAATTTGAATTCCTCTCTCCTAGGGCTCGATTCTCCTTGCACGTTTTGAATCGATTCAAACTCTTTGGAGGGTTTACTATGCTGGTAAACCTCAACAAAACTTAGGTGGTCTCGCCGGAAAAGATGACCGGAGGAGGGAGAATGAATCGGGTCACCAAAACGGGTCCAAACATACTGTTTTTGGCTAGCTGGGATTTATACACCTAGAATTGATCTACAAGGCAGTCATGGATAGATAGCGAAGGAAGAGACGAAGAGAATGGGACCAACGACGACCAATTCCGTCGCCGGACGGAGGAGAAACGACCAGAAAACTTTTCCGGGTTTGGTCGGTGGTTAGAGAGAGAGAGAGAGTGAGAAGAAGGGCTGCCTCCCCCCTCTTTTTTTCTTTTTCCCAAACCCCCCTACCCCCTTCTAGACTCTTCCCGTCTCCTCCTTTCTATTTTCTGTCTTTTCTTTTTTTCTAATTAAACAAAATGAATGTCAAATAATTCTTACAACCTTTTACCATTCATTGACCGGTAAAACTAGGTTCGGGGCGTTACAACTACTCCTACTTCTGTGTCGCCGTCGTCGCCCTCATCGTCGCTGTCTCCCTCGTCATCCTCCTCGGCCTCCTGGCTTTTCCTCTACCTCTTTCGCCCCTCCGATTAGCCCCTCATCATCTTCGCCCTATTAGACGACCACGTTTTTTCCAAGAAGACAACCAGATTTGGAGGTTACAATGGAGGAGGCAGCCAAATAGGTCGGGGTTGCGGCAGAGGACGCCAATTGGTGAAGATGATGAAGTCTCCATCTTCTCGACCGGAGTTGATGGCGGCGGTTACCGGAGACGAGAAGGACATATAGGAGCGTCGATCTGGTAGAGGCGGAGCCGTGGGTGCGAGTCTCTCGTCTCTGGTACATTTTGTTGGTGATGGCGTCGTCGATGACATGGCCGATGAGAGAGAGAGAGAGATCTGAAAGAAATTGAATAAGGTGAGAGATGATAGTTTAAAGTCGACATTTGTTTAGTCCTTATGGTTTTATTTTAATCTGAATAGTCCTTAAAGTCACGATTTTTCATCCAAATAGTCCTTATGATTTTATTTTAATATGAATAGTCCTTAAAATCATAATTTTTCATCCAAATAGTCCTTATGGCCTTTAACTGAGAAAATTGTCAGAATGACTATTTGGATGAAAAATCATGATTTTAATGACTATTCAGATTAAAATAAAATCATAAAGACTATTTGGATGAAAAATTATGACTTTAAGGACTATTCATATTAAAATAAAACCATAAGGACTAAACAGATGTCGACTTCAAACCACAAGAATTAAATAAATCTCAATTCAAATTCTTATTTTGTTGGTGGGAAAATATTTCTTAAAATTAGGGTGGATGTGAATTTTCCCTTATAAAATTCAGTTAGTGAGGGTACAACTGAATTACAACTCAGCAAATCAGTAAGGCAATGGGGGTACGAGCCCTCAGTCGTCCTACACTGGCTCTGCGTGTTTTCGATTGTGTAGTATTTCACCAAGTGCTCTTTGTGTTTCTCCATTGAAAATACCACAACAATGCCAAATGAGGATGTTGCCATGAATCATGGTTGGTCACCGGTTTAGAGTTCAGGCGTCGACGACAACGCTGCGATGCTTATATTTTTTTCATTAGTCTAATTTATTAAAAGAACACTTCGTCGCTTAGATTTTTTTCAAACCACCTTCGGATTAGCCCTTTGCTGATACACATGCTTCTTTAGTCTAATTTATTAAAAGAACCCTCTTATGAACCTATAGCATAGCCAAAAAAGAAAACACTACAGAATGTCGTGTATGGAATGAGAAATACGATAAACACAATAAACAAGCCAAGAAAAGATTATAGTAACATGCATAAGTTTTTATGCTCTACACACCAATCATGTTTGTTGTTGAATGATGCATTGTATTTTCTTATATATAGAAAAACACAAAATTAAATAAAGAGAACTAGGCTACTTAAACAAGAGCAAAACCTAAACACAAGTGCTTCTCATTTCACCAAACTTTTCCTCTTTACTCTCTCTCTCTCTCTCTCTCTCTCTATATTCAACCCACTCTCATCAAATCGCTCCTCCTCCTCCTCCCGTTGTTTTCAAGACTCCACCTTTCTCCAACCAAACACTAAACACCTGGCCGGAGCAGACGACCTGTCGTTTTCCCGAAATGGATTCCAACAACAACCACAGCTTCTCCTCACCCACCTCCTCAAACGACATTGAGCAGATGCCGGAAACCCCCCACCGCGGCGGCTCCTACCACCGCCGCGCCCACTCCGACTTCTCCTCCTTCCGCCTCCCCAACTTCGACGACCTCCTCCTCTTCGACCCTTCCGACCTCGACCTCTCCTCCTTCCCCTCTCCCGTCCCGCCACGTGGCGCCACCTCCACATCCTCCGCCGCCGTCCCCATGCCGATTGACGACTCCGACGACTCCTCCGCCTCCCGCCCCAGGCCCAGCTCCTCCGCCACCGCTGCTCATTTCCGCAGCCTCTCCGTCGACTCCGACTTCTTCGACGGCCTCGGATTCTCCGGAGACGCCGTCTCCGGGAAGGAAGTCGTTGGCGGTAAGAGGCCCGGCGGCGGCGGCGGCCACAGGCATAGCAACTCCATGGACGGCTCCTTCGATTCTGAGCTCTCTCTCGATGGTCTCAAGAAGTCCATCACTCCTGATAAGCTCGCTGAGCTCTCTCTGATTGACCCCAAGAGAGCTAAAAGGTCTCTCCTTTTTCTATTTCTGCTTCAATTTCCTCAACTGTGATAAATTCTTCTTTCACTTTAGGGTTTACCAAATTTGAGATCAACTAAATTGGGCGGAATTTAATTTTCGGAAATTTTCGCATATTGAATCCAATATGGTATGTTAGTTAAGAAATGATAATTTATTTAATATTCCTGAAAATTGGATTGATTTTGTTTATAGATATTATTAAGTCGAATGAGAAATTGAGATTTTTATTATTTTGTGGTGGACAGGATCTTAGCTAATAGGCAATCTGCGGCGAGGTCCAAGGAGAGGAAGGTGAGATATGCAAATGAGCTGGAGAGGAAGGTGCAGACGCTTCAGACAGAGGCTACCACTCTATCAGCACAGGTCACACTGTTACAGGTAATACCTAAGACTTTGACTTCTGTAGGGGAGTATGAATTGGGCAAGACCATTAGGTACTACTTGCTGAATGGAATGGAACCCACTGTTTGGCTTGTTTTGCTTCTTCTTTGCAAAATGGAATTTTCTGGCTTGCAATGATCATCATGAAGTTAATTTCTTTGTTTGTTTTGTGGGGGCGTTTTGGTTTCTGAGCATGGTTGCTATCTTTCAAGATGTTATTTGCATCTGTTTCTTGTTTTCTACTTGTTAATTAGTTAATATATTGGTTCCTACAATAAAGAAAACAAGCAAACAATCAGCAAAAAAAAGACATGCATACAAGTTTACAAGTTTCATAAGGTAACTGTGTCTGTCACGACCATCTTAGTTGTACATCCAGCATTTGTACAGGGACCAATGGTTTAGTTTCAAATGTGACCCAAACTTTAACCAAAGCCGCGTCTTAATTTCATGGCGCTGATTTATAAGTGCTTAGTAATCATTACATGCTTTTCCTAAAACCAATTACATGGTAAGTATTTGTGTATGGTATCCTAGCGACTAGTCTGGGTTGTTTGTGCATATGAGTATGTAGTTAAAGTTCTTACTCTAAAGGGTTGACCTGAATGTGAAAATGACATAGTTGTTTCTAGCCTTTAAAAAGTAAGGACTAGTTCCTAAAAAGTGCCAAAAGATGAACTTGTTTTCTACGGTGGATGACAATCATTTGAGTAATAAGATCCACTTAACATTCTCATCATTCTAGTAATTTTATATCGTAAGATACATTAAATGTCAGTTTGTAAAGGGAAAATATGTATGCATACATCTATAGACCCCCCTGCTCTGTGTTTATATGCAGCCTGATAGTGTTAGGTTATAACTCCAGAGCGACAAGGTCCAAAGCGGTTTTAGGCGTGGCTGTTCTGCTGTGTCTAAGACGGACCAATAACAGTCTAACATGCTAGGTCTGGAACACCCTGCTACTATTCGAATAGCCCTTAATATGTTAGTCTGTTATGTCAGTGGGTCTGATGAGCCTTGTGGCACAACAAACACTCTCAGAGACCTTTAGCTGGACTTGGGAATAATAAGTCGGGCTTATATATAGTTTAGTTCGCATGTTTAGGTGGGAAATGTTTGGAGTTAAGACCATTTTTGACCTTTTTCACTGTGAAGTCACGAGCGCCTCTAATTTTGTTATGCTACTGTAAGAACGTTATTTCGTATATATTAATGTCATATTAAATAATCAATACAATGTTATACTTAATAGCCTAATAATCTGCTATACTTAATAGCCTAGTAATCTGATATGCTAACATTTAGTGAGAGAATCATGGAGGTGGTTTAATTCTCAGTAATCATCTTTTTTCTCTTAGGACAAGTCTATAATACTATTAAGCTCTCTTTCTCCCGTTCGGAGCTCTCTCTTCCTTTTCTTCCGTCAAACATTGGTTTATCTTTCTTCATTGAAGGTTCTATAGTTTGATGTGACAAATGGATTTGAGAATTTGGGATATTCATTTGAAACTACTGTTGCGTAACTTTTTTATGTTTTTTATCAGTTTATCATTGATATCGTACAAATTTGGAACGACCAAAAAAAGATCGTACAAATTTGGGGTCTTCCACTGAATCTACTTGCTTACAATAGTATCTACTGAATAGTTGAAATTCTATTTAAAAGTCTGGGCATATCCAAGCCATATCTAGATCTAACAGCTGCTTCATGCAACCAGGTCTTTGTATCTTCAGGCTTCTTGAATATGGTGGAAAGTATGTTTGTCATAGCTTAGTTTCAGTGTGTAGAAGGTAGTAGGGGCGGAGCCAGGATTTTATACTACGGTGGGCTAGAATTTTCTTTTAATGTACGTGAACTAATTGATGTTAGAAATGGAGTTATTTTAACAAAATGTGTGCTAAATTTATAAATTTGAGGTGGGCTAGATTCTGATTTTTAGCGTTTAAGCCTAAATTTTGGTAAAAAATGAATGTTTTTCCAAAGTTTGAGGTGGGCTGTAGCCCACCGGAGCCTGTATGTAGCTACGCCTTTGGAAGGTAGGTGCATCTTCAGATGTGCATACAATAATATATGCATGTGGCGTGTATGAATATCTAAATTGTTACTGCCAAACACTTCAAAACATGATATAGATATACATTTGATGTTCCACGTGAATAAATGTATCTGTCTGGTTAAATTATAGGTGGGTCTAGGGTACTTAATTTCAATTGCATAAAATTATGCAAATTCTATTGTTATGTAACAAGACAAATAATAAAGGAAATGTGACAATAAATACAATGTACATTGATATGTATCTTATATTTGATGCAGAGAGACACTACTGCAATAAGTGCTGAGAATAAGGAGCTCAAAATTCGGCTACAGGCTATGGAGCAACAAGCACAACTGAGAGATGGTAATACTTATGCTTTAGTATGTTTATTTATAGGGGAAATAGTGAAACTTTTTAATTTCATGTGCTTCGAAACACTTATAGCTTTGAAGTTAAATTAGCTTATCGCTGAAACTTATATCTGTTTTAATTATTCAAGTAATTATTATTAATTTACACCTACAGCGTTGAATGAAAAACTAAAGGAGGAAGTGGAGCGGCTTAAGATTGAAACCAACCAAACCCCCCTTGGGAATGGAAACCCTTTCTACAGAGGGCTCCCCCGACAATATGCTGCACCCCAGTCTGCCATGCATAATCAGCTTGGAGGTAGCCAGAGCCAGCACCAGCAGCTCCACATGCCTCACAACCAGAACGTTAACGGTCAGTCTCACCCGAATTTCATGGACTTCAACCAGAGGGCCTAGGAACCTCTGTTTTAAGTCGTTAACCAAAGGAGTTTGATAATGTTGTAGTACTAAGAGGAGGGTGGGTAGTTAATCAGATAGCTTCTTGTATATACTACATACAGATGTATATGTATGTGGAACAGGCAAAGGCTGTGTAGATTTTGTTGCTCAGATCAGAACTACACAGTATATAGTTTCCTTTCCTATATCAATTATTACTACTACGGTTACTGTTATTTAGAGCAAATCTTAATGCAACACCTGTTGTGTAATTTATTGCATCATGCAACCTCTAGGTTACTTCATGCTAATATGACGATGATATAGTATTTCCCAGTACAGGTCACAGTTTGGATTGTCTGTTTGTGCCTGTATTTTTTCAGTTTCCGAATTGTTGAATGCAGAAGATGTTTGTCAAATGTCATGTCATTGTTGTTGCGGTGGTTGTGAAGATGTACAAGTGGAGCATTAGAAAAATAACTGGGTCATCATGTTTTATTAAATGTTCTTGATGAATCATGGAGATGGAGATTGGAGGATGGAGATTGGAGAATATCATATGTAAGTTAAGAGTGAGCAAGAGTGCATGACGACGGCGTACAGGCACTATTGAATATCATGTTTAACCAATTTTTTCTATGTATCCCACCAAGATTTTAAGTCAAAATTTCTTTCAGAGTAGTAACAAAATCTGTTCTTGACAAAGAAGATTATACAACTTGTTCTATCAAGAGTGTTTTTTTGTGTGTGTAATCCTACAAATATTTCTCAAGAGTAAATATCTTTTGCGCCCACACCAACAAGACTATATGTCTCGTTCTATAAGAGTTTTCTATCAGAGTTTTGGTAACGTTGTTTTCCGTCAGTATTGTCAAGTTGCTTAGGAATGGAGTAGGTACCAAAACTCCATTGTCGAGGAGGGACTACGCTCTCAAACCCCACTTGAGCTCTAGGTCAGGTTAGTCTTTTAAAATTGTGTGATGAGTTCTTTGTAATCTAATGTCATGAATGATTCTTTTTTTTTTTTTCAATATTTCAGTAGCTTGTAGAATTAGTGGAATTGAGATTTTTTATTAGAATGAATTAATGCAATTATTTGATATATAGTTACATACGAGTTGAGAATAAACTCATCCACAACTTATACATGAAAACGAGGAAACATAAGTGAATAACACGTACAGATAGATAACCACTAATCAATCAAGCATTATAGCTTGTTCATAATTTCTCTATTATAAAAAAGCAAATAAGCCCAGTATCATTTGGTCTAGTGACATAGTCTTCTCTTTAGTAAATGAGAGGTTGTGAATTCAACTCACGCAGTTATAATTTACCTGATAAAAAAAAAAGCAAATAAACAAAAAAACATAATTTCTAGAACATTTTTGGGTGCGGCTAACTACTTTGTTCACCCTACTTTCTCTTTTCACCCTACATATATTTTTTAAATTTAAAGTTTACTTAGTTTACACATTTACGATGCCAAATGTATCACCTTTCAAAATGAGTTTAGTTCCAATTTTTTTTATTTTTTTTTCTATTTAGCTTCCTCTGCATCTCTCTATATTTGGCTTCCTCCTTGTCTCTCTCAATCGATCAGTCTCACGAATAAAGAAGCATGAAACAAAAACGAGATTATCTAATTATAGACTTCAAAAAGTTTTTTAGATTCAATTAGTGATATATTTTAAGGCTTAAAAATTGTTAGGATAACATGAGAATGATTGAAGATGATAAATGATTTTTTTTAAAGAAGAAGATGATAAATGATTATAAACAAAGCAATAAGGTTTAGCAATTAATGATCAATTTAATGTTGAAGTATGTGTTTAATTTGTATAGTGTAGTAAGAAAAATAAATTGTAATTTTAAAGAATTGAAATTTGTTTAGTCCTTATGGTTTAAAGTCGACATCTGTTTAGTCCTTATGGTTTTATTTTAATCTGAATAGTCCTTAAATTCATAATTTTTCATCCAAATGGTTCTTATGGCCTTTAATTGAGAAAATTGTCGTAATGACTATTTGGATGAAAAATCATGACTTTAAGGACTATTCAGATTAAAATAAAACCATAAAAACTATTTGGATGAAAAATTCTGACTTTAAGGACTATTCAGATTAAAATAAAATCATAAAGACTAAACAGATGTTGACTTCAAACCACAAGAACTATATAATATTTTACTCAATTTTAAATAAGTTGTTGTTCTTGTTGTTATTCTATATTAGGATATTTATTTGTCATATCAATGAAAAAAAAAACCTAACTGTCTCTCAACACTTCCATTCCATGTGCTTGTATAGCGGCGTACTGGCCGACAACTAGGCTAATCTTGGTCGCCTTGTTGTCTTGTGGTCGTTGCCGGACAAGAGATTGGATTCTATGGCTAGGTTCTCGGGTTGACACTGCTCGAAGGCTAATGGCAACTATGGTTTCATCTTTCCTTGTTTCACTGCTCTGTGTTCAATGATGGTGATGCTTTGATTCTGTCTTAGTGATTGAGGCAAGAAGGTGAGGCGCGGCTTTGGATCAGGGTGGTGTTTCTCGTTCGTGTTGGTGACACTGGTGGCAGATCGAGACTGTGGCTGAGAACTTCACGCAGTGGTGTGGTAGGGATAAGATGGGCCTTTAGGTTTGTTCCTTTATGTCTCGTTCCTTTAGGTTTGTCCTTTTAGGAATTATCACACGTCTGATGTGCCTCTATGTCCTAGGGACTCCATGACTGAATACGATTAATGAGTATAGTCTATCTTATGTACTAGTGTGAGTCTCAACTCACAACTACTTGACTATTTGTAGATGATATCGGTAGAGTATGTAATAGATGCTTCTGACCTTCGCTTTAACCTTAATATATTAAGTCTTGATTGCCTTTTTTCCGAAAAAAAAATATTAGGATATTTTAATCTTTCAATAATTGAGAAACTTGTAGGGTAAATATAGTAGCTTCTGACCTACGCTAACAAAAAACTGACATGTCCGAATCCTGGATTAGATCCAATGGCAATCAGTGGTGCAAGAGCTTGTGTAGCACCCCATGGGGTGTTAACCACAACACCATGATCCTAAGCTAACGAGAAATCGACATGTCTGAAGGACGTGTCGACAATCTGCTGACTTAAAATGTCAAGACTCACCCTGAATTTCACCCTGAAACCCGAAGTAAATCCTGCGGGGACCACCTCCAAGGAAAATTTACCGAAAAACTCAGCATAACCTCCCTTGAAAATGGATAACCCTTCCTAAATAATACACCTGCAAACACTTCTAAAAACAAATTCTAACTCTAACCTTATAACTTCCTGGAGCCTTCGTGCTCCCCACAAATCACAACATCTCCCAATTTATACTATTAGACTAAATATAATCTCACAACCAACCACTCATAAGTTCAGAGCAATTCTAATAGTGAAGAAAAAGAGATAGAAACATAAAAATGAGCGGAAGCTATACTATTGACTATGCCTCATCTCCATGTACGCCCAAACTCAACTATACTAACCTGCAAACTGGGTATTTTAAACCAAAGGGCCTAGGGGAAAACATTCGAAAACGTTAGAGTGAGTGGACAAAAATAAAAAAATAAACAAAAGAAAATAATTAACAATGATTATGCTTCCCCAATTTAATTTTCAAAAAAATCGAATGCATGCTTCAAGCGATAAATCTTTTATCGCATAAATATTAAGCCTCTTCAGCTCAAAAATATATATCAAAATATGTATGTATTTACACACGCCCATACTCCTGATATAAATTAATAGATTTAAAATAATCTATATAGGGCTACTACGCTTGCGTCCAACCCTCATGTCACGCCTTAATGCAGTGATACACTACGTCATTAAGGTGGACAGACGGGTGTATAAATATGTGCTCATACCCCCTATATGAATTAAACACTCATATAGGGCTACTACGCTCGCGTCCAACGCTCACGTCACACCATAAAGCGGTTATATACTACGCCATTAATGTGGACATACACATATGGCTAGCTAGCATTTATATACATACTCTCCTCATAAATGTATTATAACTCACCACAATGAATAAAATCGTCAAATAAAAATGACGTCTAATGCTCCAACAAAATAAATTACTCAACACTAAACAATTGCATGCACATTATTTAAACCAAGAGTCCACTCACAACTTTAGGCATAAGCCCGACGAAATCCAATTCGCCACTCAAGCGAGGTCTCCTCAAATCCTAGCACAATAATCATGCTTAGGACCAAACTTCAATTTCAGAAAATAATAATACTTAAATATATAACCCAAAACTCTTCCGCCTAATCCACTACCCTTTCCAAGGTTAAGCTTTTCAGATTCACACCAAACTCCAACCACAATCCCAATTCATTTATTTCAACATTCTAAAACAATAGTAAGAGAAATTCAACGGCCGGATTCTACTCTAATTAACCGCCAAAATACCAAACTTTGAAAAATCTCAAACCTATCCAAAATTCCTCCGAAAATTCCAAAATTCACACCATTAAACTCCCCTTAATATTACACCTTTTAAACCATAAAAATCCCCCTAACAGTGGCGGCCGGAGGCCGACTCCGGCGACCTCCAATGCCTATCAAATTTTTATAGCATCTTCCTCTCAACTCCCTCTACAACTCTCCTAATTAGCACAAACACCAATTCCAAGCCTAACTATGCCAATCGAACGAAAACATTACGAAAAACCCTAGAACTTGCACTCACCGGTTCTCCTCACCTGAAGCAAACTGGACCGATTCCTTCTAGGGCAAGGCAACTGGGTTGAAGACCTTCAAAACCATATAAGACTTGCCCAGATTGGTGGCCGGAGGAGGAAGATCCAGCAAGAAGAACACCGGGCTTCCAAGGAGGAGTTCCTCTGCTCGGCGGCATTACAGCGCCGCTCACCAGCCCAGGGAGACGGCGGAGAGGCGACGAACTGAGATGGAGCGGTGCAGCGTCTCCTCTTGGCCGGACGACGGCAATGGGAGCTCGAGGGTTTCCGGGAATGCGAGAGGAAGAGGGAGAGTCGGGGAAAGAAGAGAAGGAAGAGAAAAGAGAAAATAAAAATGGTTTGGGCCTCCCCAAACCCGTCCAACACCTTAATACCGCACCAAAAATAAACCCAACACTAAAAATTAACACCCCAAAATAATACCATAATAAAAATTATCTTTTACTAGCTAAAATTTACTATTTTTACCGTCGTCACATTTTTCTCCTACGAATAATTCTTTCGAAATAATAGTCCCCCAACACCTCTCTAGGAACCATTTAAAATATAAACTCATTAACGAAGACGGTAAAACTTTTATTTAAGTACGACCCTCTGATCCGCCCTCCAACCCCTAGAACCGACAGTCCCTCTGTAGGCCAAAACTCGACAGAGGCTCTCACGTCGTCTCCACTAGTAGCCACCGTAGCTACTTTCTACTTCAGTGGCAACTAAAGTTGCATGCAACATAACCCGAACGAAATTATTGGTGCGTAGTTGCCAATCCCCAGACTATTATCGTTGTCTTTCTGTGAAACCAAATAGGTTATAAGAGCAATTGCAACTGTAGTGCAATTTGGCAGGCAAAACACTGGCACCCACTCATTATGCAAAAAATCTCAATGCACCAGTTATATTTTGCTCGGGCAATTGATGGGCCCCGTATCAGAAAAATCGCCAAGGCAATTTGATGGGTGATTCTGAGCAACCGATTCGCTCGAGCGATTAGTGGGCTCAACTGAAAAATCTGTTCCCCATCACATGTCAGTCAAATGGCTCTATTGTCAACGATAAAAAAAATTTCAACGGCTTTTTGATTACAGCCATTAGATTTGAATCCTGTGGCTATAATTAAATAGCAACGGTTGCATTTTTTTTTTCACTTAAAAATATATATCTAAGTAAAGGAAAAAAAAATCAGAAAACTACTCCTATAAATACTCATCATCTTTCTACAATTTCTCACACCAAAAATTTTCAAAGTTTACCTCTCCATCTTCTCCCTTCATCAATTTTAGCTTCTATTTCTTCTTATCTCATCCAACTATGGGAGATTTTAATTGCAATTGGCAAGAAGATGAGAAAATTCAATTGTGTGATTCTTGGGCGTGTGTAACCGTGTGTCCGATCAACGGCAAATCGATAAGTCTTTCAAAGTTATGGGAAAAAGTTTTTGCCGATTATCTGAAAATTGGCGTGGTCCTCCAACAAGTCAAAGCCCTAGTGCTCTTCAATCTCCATTTCGGCATTAAAAAATGATGCTCAAAGATTGGCACAATGCACAACTTCAATCCCGCAATAATATAGCGAGCGACCATAACATGATGGACCGGGTTTTTCTTCTTCTCTATATTATTAATTGTAACATTATTGTTATTTATGTTAAATTTATCCCTAACAAATATTTAAATTATATCGGTATATTTTAATTAATTTATTCTCGTTCTTTAGATGAATCAAGCACAATCTATCTACATGAAACATCTGTAGACATATAAAATTTAACGATAATAATAGTCGTTGAATAATCCAAGCAAATACGTGGCTCGTGAGTCGACAAAATTGGAAAGCCGTCAGAAATGACACGTGGCAACGTGAGAATGGTCGGCCGACAACAAAACCTTAAATCCCGATTGAAATCAATTATCAAGTGTTGATTGATGATCAGATATCAATTAAATTGAATTAATTATCAAAACAAAGAAGTCAGACATCCCCAAAAATAACTGGTGATGGTTCGCTAGGGGTGAGGCGAACTCGACTTTGCTAGGCGAAACGGACTTCACGTAGAAGTAAACAGAGACGAGGCGAGATCACTCCGCGCGCGTAGATATACATAAAGGCGAGGCGAGATGACTCCGCGCGCATAGATATACATAAAGGCGAGGCGAGATGGCTCCGCGCGCGTAGATTGACATAAAGGCGAGGCCAGATGGCCCCGTGTAGGGAACCTTGCGAAGAAGCTAGACGACAGAGTTCGCATGCATGTGGAGATGTACGTTCAAGATAAGTCATCCGCGAGGTGGGACCAGAAATCACCGCTTGCTTGGAAATCAAGGTTCCGCGCGCCTTCCTTCCTTGTCCGCGAGATGGCTCACCCTTTACTAAGGATCTTGATCAAAACAAGACATTCAATCCAAAGCGATCTGGGCATATCTAAATCTTAAGATTTGATTGATTTGATTATGTTAAAATCGGTAAGTAAATCAATTAGTCAAGATTCATTAATTCGATTAAGGAAATATTATTGATTCAGAATCTTCGTTACATGCCGTAAGTGGAGGCATGTTAACACTATAAATACCCCCTCTCATACCAAGAGGAGAGGAGCATAAACAAAGCAACGAACTAGAGAGAGAGAAAATCCCTCCGCGAGCTCAGAAGTATCCCCTAAATCCTTGAAGAACTATCAAGCTCCCCAAATAGCCTGTTCTTCACTAAATCCCTAAAGAACTATCAAGCTTCCCAAATAGCCAGTTCTTCACTAAACCCAAATCCAAATCCCAAATACTCATTACGTGATCAACCTGGGTAACTCTCAAGAACAAGTGCTTGTCACCCTTAAGTTAAACCTATATTCAGAGATAGAATCAGAGGAGTTCACAAAGATTGTAACCCGCATCGCATTGATTAAATGAAATTCTTCTTTGTACACGTGTTGTTCTGTTATTTGTTGCAGATATTTTCGTGTTTACAACATCATCCCAAGGAATTTGATAAGTGGGCTTGTTGGGAGAAAATTAAGCACAACCCTTATTTTGTTGATCCACCAAGCAAAGAAAGAGCATCGGAATCATTTCCGACACATATTGCCTCCGAAAACGAGTCTCCAATTGACTTGGATGATGATGAAATTATGGAGACACCACTTAGCTCTTTGTCGAGACCAATGAGACAAAAAAGAGCCAAATAAGGAATGAGGAAAGGAAAGAAAGTGCAAGATGTTGCTTCAAGTTTGTCTCTTTCTATTCAATCCATGGCCGAGTCAACGCAAGCTTCTGTTGGGTTAGTGAGGCAAATAAATGAAGCAATTGTCGCTCACTAAAAGAGAGTAATGGAATTAGAAGAGGTGAAAGAGTATGCAAGAATTATGGGCAATGATACTAGTAATATGTCTCCAGATGAAAAGCGTTGGTGGAAAACAAGGAAGAGAAGTGTTATGGCAAAAACTTTGTTTGATGATGGTAGCAGTGTTTGCTACACACTTGGGTTTGATTAGTTATATTTTCCGATAATAAAATGTTGTTTAGGAAATCATGTAATTGATATTCCGCTTATGTAATTTTAATTTTATGAAATAAAATTCTATGCATTGAATAAAGTAATAAATAAGCTCAACAACATTAATAATAACAAGTATGTCAAACCAAACCAAAGTTTATTGTTAAACATAAATAAACATCAAAAAATATTACAAATAAAAACCAAACTTATTAATAAAGCACACAAACAGAGAGTACATTAATTAAAATCACAAACCATAATTTATTTAAATCTGATTACTCGATTATGGTGGTTCATACTCAGTTGCCATCCATGTTCTAATTATGCATCACCAAATCATCTTGTAGACATTTTTAGAGGTAGGCAGACTCTACTTGAAATTCGCGATCCCTGAATGCAGGAAGATGTTGTCCATCTCTCCTCACTGGTTCGAACTGAATAGGTTCTCCAGTATCCGGATGCACAGGCCGATCGTAGACAGTTGCCATGGATGGATTCATTAAATCATTTTCTTCAGGCTCCACAAATTCTTCTTCAACAAATTCATCCTCCACAATCATGTTATGAAGAATGATACAACTTATTATGATGGCTCGAAGATCTTCTAGTTTAAACAACCTAGCATCATGACGCAATATCGCCCATCGTGATTGGATGATACCAAAGCACCGCTCCACATCTTTGCGGTAAGCCTCTTGTTTTTTGCAAAAGTGCTTCTCATGTTCTGTTCTGGGGTTCGATATTGTTTTGACAAAAGTAGACCACCTAGGGTAAATTCTATCAGCAAGGTAGTGACCATTGGTGTACCTTTTGTTGTTGACCTCAAATTGAACCTGAGGAGCAGTTCCACCTATGACACGCTCGAACACATTAGACACACCAAGAACATTGAGGTCATTTTGTGCTCCAGGAGTTCCGAAGAAAGTGTGTCATATATGTGTGTCGTAAGACGCCACTGCTTCTAGAATTATAGTTGGTCTTCCCTTACACCCCGAGTAAGTTCCAGCCTAGCCGGTTGGGCAGTTCTTCGACTCCCAATGCATGCAATCAATGCTCCCAATCATGCTTGGAAACCCGCGACGCTGTCCACTATTGAGAAGCATATGTAAGTCAGCAGAATTGGGAGGACGAAGGAACCACTCACCGTACAGAAACTCGATCTGTTTGCAAAATTTCTTCAAACATTTCAGTGCTGTAGAAGTTCCCATCCGAGTGATTTCATCACATTGATCAGCAGCTACACTGTACGCGAGCATTCTTAGGGCACATATCATCTTTTGTTCAGGAAGGAATCTCATTTTTCCAATGGCATCTAGTTTTTGCCTCCAAAAACTGTCGTGGTTGCAAAGATCCTCCATTATGCATTGGAAGACATGTTTATGCATTTGATACCGCGTCCGAAAGCTTGCTTCGTCATACACTGGATGTTCAACAAAATAATCCTGCAGGAGGAATTGACCTCGGACTTCTCTGTGTCTCTCCACATTTTGCGCACGACCAGGTCGTGAACCACGCCCTATAGGTGTCTCTTCTAGTTGATATTGCGCCACCAATGCAACCGCTTGAGATTTTGTAGCTTGAATTTGCTCTAGCTCCTCCATATTTTCACGATCCCTTTCTAGCAACCACCTGTTTAATTCATCTATTGAAAAGAGGAGAATGAGATGAGTGATGATATTTTAAAAGAGATGAAGGTAGAATGAGAAGAAATGTGTGAGGAGAGAATTAAATTTGAAGGTTATTTATCAACAATTTTGGAGATAAAAAGTTTCGGATAAGTACACATGTCACGTAAAGATGGGTTGAAAATCTTATTAGATATCTGAGGTATATTTTAAAAGATAACGATATTTGAAGTTGACACGTGTCAAGTGAAGATTGGACAAATATCTTATCACAAATCATAAGATATTTGATAATTTATTAAAACATTAATTAATAATATGTTTAACAATAATGACTGTTATACGATTAATCACATATTATTAATTAACCAAATTATAAATTTAACATTTTCAATTAATAAGTTATTCAAAATTAAAATATAATAATGAATTAGGATGTAAATTGACTTCAACATGTGCATTGATAAAGAAGATGCAATTGCCAATTTGGGATGAATAGTGAATGGACAAGGGCAATTCAATTGGCAAATCAGCAATTGTCTTTTGCCTATAGGTGCAATTGCCATAAATATCAATACTTGTTGTTATGTAACACTCATTAACAATTTGATAAAAACTTCTTTAAGAATGGGTAGTGAGCCCGTAGATAAATTGGTTTAGTGTAAATTAGTAGTATCATTTTGAATTCTAACCTAATTATTTTGGTCCCATCAGCTGGATGTCATCATGGAATAAAACTTAGACCCCGTCCACAGCCACGGGGACTGCATTTTCTATGCTTTCAAAAGAAACAGTTAACAGGAATTATTGGTGTTGTACTCCAGTTTGTGGGTCATCTTCATCTGATGGTTAGGTTTTGAGTTTTGGATTTTTTTTTTTAACAGAACAAGTATTGATCGCGATTTGTACAGAGATTTGCATCTGGTTTATAGTAGTTTTGAGCATTGAGTCTCCCAGTTCCATAACATCAGCTTCCACTTGTGTAAAGTCTGAAATATCTCAAATGGCTAGCATCAAAAAATTTCTTGCCACCTCGGGGATGCTGATAATTCCTAGCTTCCTTGCTCCAAGATCAACCGAAGTCTGCTATATTAATACTGGATTCAGCTCGACTATTAGCTTCTGAACTCCAAAATGATCTCTTATTCGACCGTCTAACACAAGAATGGTTATGAATCTGAACCCATATTCACAAGTTCCCCAGAAATCATTTACGCCATTGTGTGATATGATTAAATTTAGGGTCTCTGGGTCTGCTTGGCATTGCTTCTGTAAGAAACGTTTCATTAGTGCTGAAGCCTCATAGAATAATTTCAATTAATCAACTGCAAGAAGCATTAGCTTCAACTTGGGTGATTCCTCAAGAACCAAAAGAATGCTGCTAGAACCCTATAAGCAGTTTTAACTTCTGAAGGTATAAGGATGATTGGCAATCCTAGTCTAACAAAAATTTTGGAGATTCTCCCTGAACAAGAACAAGTGTCACTACAATCCTATATGGTCTCAGGTAAATCATGCATATACATATCACTGTTTTTCACAGAGGATAGCAGCCCTGCTTGCTATCCTAATTTTGAGTCCTTCATCTGTCCAGTCTGAACTCAAAGAATCTGTTATAGTAGTTTAATAGATTACTGTTGTCTTTTAATTTCAAATGGATAACTAGGTTGAGAGAAGTGTCTTGGCGCTTAAACCAGTCTAAGGGTTGAGATCTTTTGTTATGCCAACCCGTGACTAAATGGTTTGATCCTTAAGGCTCCATCTTGGATCTTATGATATGGTATCCTATACAATAGCTGGTCCATGTGTGATTCAAAGACCAGTCACTGTCAACTGTGACAAGTCCATTGATGGACTGAGTAAGAGGGTCTGAATCATTTTTGCTTCCTGCTTTGAATCATTTATGTTTTAGGAAATGTTTCTTTGTCTTATTGAGATTGTTGTTCTCATCTCTTTTCTGGTTACATCGCTCTCAGCTTTATAGCCAAAGACTACTGTCCAAACCCTTCTGAAAACTGTTGAGGTCAGCTGGTATCATCTATTGATGCCTTGTCTGCCTATTTATATCGATAGCCTTAGCTATGCTCGATGGTTGTTGAAAACTGTTGTGGTAGCGTTTTCTGTGTTGAGTCTAGTTTTTAGCTTGTATTGTTTATGCTGCTCTAAGTCTTCCTCGTGACTGTAAACCTTAGAGCTTGAACTCAAAACTTCTTTCATCAACTCATATCATGTTGCATACCATGTGGGATGTGTAGTGCAACAAACCCAAGAAACTTTCAAGGCTGAATCCGCTAGTGGTTAGCAGAATTCACAGACAAAGCTTCTAAATGTATTCTATGTTGTAAGAGCTTAGGAACAAGAGAGAGAATAGGTCTAGGCTAGTTTGGGACTAGGAGAGATAGCACTGTGGTAGTGTATCACTGGAACTATTATTCTTGTAAAGAAGTTACTTCAACTTAGTGGAAAGATTTGTCTCTTTAGAGTTAGAGACACGTATTTTTTCTCTCTGATTTCAGAGTTTCTGCGAGAACAAAAACATCCTTATGTTGTTTCTTTTCTTGCTGAGTTTTACTTTCTGTTTTCTTGTATACTGTGAATCTGGGATATCACTTACTATTGCTATCCTCAGATACTGAAGTAATCGAAAATTAAAAGAAAGACCTATTCACCCCCCCCCCCCCCCCTTAGGACCTTCAACTTCTTCTTTTTTGTCCCTGCCGGACATCAGTCAAACATTTTTCATTATCTGAAAAAAGCTTTTGCAAGATCAAGGAGAAACCTCAAACCAGCCCCGAATGATCTGATTCCTTTATTCTAAGATACAAGAACCATAGAGAAAAGTATGTTACTATCAAGTGATTGTCAATTTGTCATAAGAGAAAAGTAATAAAGAAGACAAGAAGTGTTCCTTAAGAATTGAACTGTTTGAGCTGTAGTATAATGTATAAAGGCAGTCAGATTGCTCCTAAGTTAGGTTTGAACATGCATCTACATTGGTTGGTCAAATGGATATCAGAATGCAAGCACGAAATCTGTCTATCAAGATCCAAGATGCGATTATATCTATGTTTTGTAATTTAAAGAAGTAGAAATCGCCATAGTAGTTACTGTAAAACGTGGCCTGCTCATAAACGTGGTTTAATTTTTGATACAGAAGATATAAGGAGTACCAGATAGTGATCATGTCTTGAGGAAACCAGCCACTGCAATTTTGAGGGGTGAGCATGAATTTGCAAGCTTAGGAGACTCCGTTTCATCTGTCCTATCCAGAACGTATAGAATGACCAAGACTAACCTACAAAGTACAAACTACTTAAAAAGAGAAGTACGGTTGGAGGGAAAGAAAGGGTTTTGGACTTTTCTCGTAACTGAATAGCGTGGCTGCATATTATCACCAGACAGAAAATGTTAGGCTAGCTTCATGATGCTCATAATAAGGTAGAACCGTAAAAATTTCTACTAATCTTATTATCAGCGGTGTTAAGGCCATTTCTGAACCTTCTTGGTCGTGTAGTGCCATTGTAGGGGAAATCGATCATCCTTTGTCATGCTACCTGGCAAGAAGTTATTGGTGCCAACATCAGCAGTGGAGTCACCTAGTATGAAGATTGCTAGTACAGCTGCTTCTACTGAACTAAAAATAGCTATTACCAAGGATAGAAGAACTAGGGGAAACCCCTTCTATTTGCCATGAGAGAAAACTAGAGAGATGTGAACAAGTTAGTACCAAAAATGTGTTTGGTACTTGACATAATTAAGCATGAAGTCTTAGAATCACATATAGAGATGGTATCTTCCTTCCAAGAAACCTCTAGAGACATGTATAAGAGGTTCATTACTTGGTGGCGAATTGGCGTGGTGATTGTCTATCTGATGTAAATGGCCTGGTGAACTTGTATGAATGAGCTTAAAATCAATTGGTTAGAAACTAGGCTACAGTCCTACTGGTTTACCGCATATTGTTAGAGTTTAGCAGGTTTGTGACATTCGTTAACAACATTACAGTTCACATCTCTCATCACTGAATTCTTCAACAACCATATTGTTAATCCCCTTAGCTTTCGCAACTGAACTTACCACCTTATTAGAGTTTTTCTTGTGTGCAGCATTCATTTATAACTTTACCGGACGAATTAAACTAACATCAAACGAACTGAATAGAGCTAGTGTCAACTTTATAAGGATCAAATAAAAGAGTGGCCAAACATAATTTACCTTCTTAGCTAATCACTGCACAGCTGCAAGTTATTAGTGTTCCATTATCAAGCTGATTTGCCTTTGTTTTTTGCAATCATATTCAAAAACTCTATTTTAAAGTTCTCACGTTGTGGCACATAGGCTTAGTTTTGGATCTGATGGATTAGCAATAGAAGTGTTTGCTAAAGCAAATACTAGAGTTGACTCCAGCACACCACTAACCACGCGTTTTCTCATTTTCCAGAGCATCAAATGCATTTCTTTTTTCCTCTGGAAGCTAGCTTAGCCTATATACTGATAATGATATACCAAGACTAGACCGGTCGAGGAGTGAACTCCACAGAATGTAAGATTCATGAACCATTTTTTCTTCTCAGATTAGGTGTCATATAAATTCTACCTCGAATTCTATGACATTGTTATTTATTTAGTACAAGTAGGGATATTTTTTTTTAATAAGTAGACTTTATAGTATCCCAACCCATTGACAATGTGATCCGTCCTCCGATTATGATTTCCTATTTCACGTCAACCAATTGATGATGCATTTAAATACTCGTCATTGTAGTACTTCAATGATTGTGAAAGAAGTAGCATCACAGCTATGCTTACCGCATATTGTTGAATCTGTAGCTTAACACCCCCTCGTTCTTATTACTTTTTCAATATGAAAAAAAAAATTGAAAAATGAAAGGGTTGTCTTGTTCAAAACCCCAATCAAAGTTGAACTAGTATTAATATTCTTATGCCCATGCAGAAACGCGGTGATGAATTAGTTGAGGATAGGAGACTCCCTTAAACCTCTGACTTTGTGTTTTTTCTTTTTTTTCTTCCTTTCTTCCTGATCAAAGTGTGCCAACTCCCTTTGCTGGTGTAGGGAAGTACTCGTACCTCTTGTCTAGTTTATATATATACCATGTGTATATATGACTATATTAAGTAGCACCACTCTGAATTCGAAGCTTGCTTTATTTGAGGCTGTGATAATCTTTCTCATCATATGGCTTGCAATATGAATAGAGGTGTTACTGCTTCTTCTTCTTCTTCTTCTTTTACTCCGATTAGGTGGAGTTATGATGTGTTCTTGAGTTTTAGAGGTGAAGATACACGCAATAATTTTACTGGCCATTTGTATACTGCTTTGTGCCAGAGGGGTCTTCACACCTTCATAGATGATCGTGATCTTAGAAAAGGAGAAGAGATTGGACCAACACTTGTCAAGGCAGTTCAGGAGTCGAGGGTTTCTGTTATTGTATTCTCTGAAAACTATGCATCCTCCAAATGGTGCTTGGATGAACTCCTCATCATCCTTGATTGTAAAGAATCAAAGGGTCAACTTGTTTGGCCCATTTTTTATAAGGTGAATCCTTCGGATGTACGAAATCAGAGAGGCAGCTTTGCTGTGGCAATGCGTGAGCATGAAGTGCAGTTCAACTTCGACATGGACCGGGTGCAGAGTTGGAGGACAGCCCTTACTCACGCAGCTAGTCTGTCTGGTTGGCATTTTCCAGACGGGTAAGTATGATCTTTTGATCCATTTCTATCACCTATATAGATATACAAGGCATTAAGACCCTCAGACAGGGATTGCATTTGATAAGAACCAGAAGCAGTTGCATTATCATGAATTCCTTTTCAATCAGGCAATTTTTGACCTCTTAATTACTTCAGATTTTTGATAAACTAAAACCGTACTGGTTGTAACACGCTTGATGAACAACAAATGATTCTTAAATTTTTTTTGTCACTTGTTATTTCCTTATCAAGCAAAGCAAAATGGGAAGGGTTCAAACCAAAATTCTGTTTAGGCCAATTATTTTTAGCTGCCTCATCGTTTGAAAGTATAAACGGGAGAATTGGTTTATAGTTGATTGATAATGAAGAACATGTACTATTCAGTTATATATATGCGCTTGTATAAATCAACTGGCTCCATAGCTTACTAGCTTAAACATACTATGATAGAAAGAGAAGTCAACTATGGCATTACACTTGCAGGTCCCCTTTAGTTTTCTATGATCTGTTGAATATTATTGTTTTATTTTATCTCTCTGGTCAATAATCCTCACTTTGGCTTTTAGCTTTCCTAATCAGCATATATGTTCAACTTTTGAGTACTAAAATCGTCTTCTTGAATAAATAAAAGCAAAATTAACCTACCATGGATTGATTGACTGTAAACCTGTACTCAACTATGTGTGCTCTAGTCCTAGTGTTTGAAAGTTTGAGATGATTATGACTATGCAAATTATAATCTAAATATTTCCTCCTTTTGAACCATGAACAATTGTATGAATCTAATTCTATTTTAACATTTTCTCTTCAAATATACCTGCTGATATTTGTCTCAACGCCAATTCATATAATTTTGATCTCCAATATTGATGGCAGGCATGAATCCAAGTTTATCCAAAATATTGTTGAAGAGATCTCAATTCAAGTATCAAATCGGACATACTTGAAAGTTGCGAAGTATCCTGTAGGACTGGAATCTCGTGTCCGGGATGTGCATGAGCTTCTATGTGTTGAGGAAAATGATGTTCGCATGGTGGGAATATGGGGGATTGGAGGCATTGGTAAGACAACAGTTGCCAAAGCTGTTTATGGGTCAATTGCTCATAGATTTGAAGGTAGCTGTTTTTTGGCAAATGTGAGAGAAAGATCATCAGTGCCACATGAAGGCTTAGTTCAACTGCAAGAAACTCTTCTTTCCAAGATTTTAGGGGGTGTGGGAGTAAAGCTAATCAATATCGATGATCCTGCTTTTGAGATAGAGAAAAGGCTATGGAATAAGAGGGTTCTTATTGTTCTAGATGATGTGGATCATCTAAAGCAATTAGAAAACTTAGCTGGAGGATATAGTTGGTTTGGTCCGGGCAGTAGAGTTATCATAACTACACGAGATAAGCATCTGTTAATTGCTCATGGAGTTAGTTTAACATACAAGGTCAAGGCATTAGATTTTCCAGAAGCTTTTGAGCTCTTCAGTTGGAATTCCTTCAAAAGAGACAGACCTAAGGATGATTATGTGCAATTCGTCGAGCGTGCTGTGCATTATACCAAAGGCCTTCCATTAGCTCTATCGGTTTTGGGTTCTCATCTTTTTGGTAGAAGCATAGAAGAGTGGCAAGATGCATTGGATAGTTATGAAAGAATTCCTAACAAAGAAGTCCAAGAAATTCTTAAAATAAGTTTCAATGGATTAGAAGATCATCAGAAGGAAGTTTTCCTCGACATTGCATGCTTTTTCAAAGGACAAGATAAAGATTTTACTGTCGATATCCTAAGAAGCTGTGATTTGTACCCAATTTATAGCATTGCAGTACTCATAGATAAGAGTCTCTTAATGATTGGTGATGACAGTAATGCGCTATCTATGCATGACTTAATCGAAGACATGGGCAAGGAAATAGTGCGTCAAGAATCGCCTACAGAAGCGGGTGAACGCAGTAGATTGTGGTTTCATGAGGATGTTTTACAAGTTCTAACTGAAGAAACAGTAAGTAAACTATATCTTGCTTGTTTTTGATTGTGTAAATTATATCATTGTTAACACACAAAGTTTGCTATTCACCTGGCTTCTTGTTTCTTTTGGACAGTACATTCTGTTTTTCTAGTCATTAATTTAAGTATGCTTGAAAAGTTCGAGGCATACTGATAGAAATGCCCAATAGCAGAATATTTTACCTAATGATTATTTTTTCCTGATAGTGTTTTACTTGATGATTATTTTTTCCTGATAGGGAACAAGTAAAGTTCGAGGCATAATGATAGAAATGCCCAAGAAAGAAGATATCCATGTGGCTCCTAAAGCCTTGTTAAAAATGAGGAATCTCAGATACTTGATAAATCGAAATGCAAGTCTTGTTGGGAACATTGGTTATCTGCCCAACTCGTTAAGGTTCCTTGATTGGTACAAATATCCTCTGGAATCCCTACCACCTGACTTTAATCCAAAGAAACTTGTTGCACTCCAGATGCCATCAAGCAGCATATCACTTTTTGGACAGTCAACCATGGTATGTACTTTTGATTTGCTTAGTTTTAAGAGCTTCAAGCTCTAACAAAATAATTTTTGTTTAATTAATTGAAGCTCAAGTGTCATCTGATCAATCCTTGTACAATTACGTTTTGTTGTACAGAAACTTGATTGGTTGAAATCTATGGACTTCAGTAGATGTGAAAGTCTAAAAGAAATCCCGGACTTCTCTGGATTTCCAAATTTGAAGAAATTACTTCTTGTAGAATGTAGGAGTTTAGTAGAGATTCATGATTCTGTTGGATTCCTTGATAAGCTTGTGAGTTTCTCTGTGCAAGATTGCTCTAATCTTACAAGGTTTCCGACAAAACTTGGAATGAAGTCACTGAAAGTTCTTAATATGAAAGGTTGCAAATTACTGGAATGCTTTCCTGAAATTGAGGCCGGAACCATGGAACACTTGCGGGAGATAAATCTAGAGAGTTGTGAAAACCTTAAAGCTCTTCCAAGCAGCATCTATAAGTTGAAATATCTGCAGCAACTTGTAGTCAGAGGCTCTCCAAAACTTCTTGCATTTCCAATGTCAACGACAACATCCACCACTAAGCAGTGTTTGTCTGATGACAATAATGATGAAGATTGCTCCATACCAGTGTTTCCTCAGATGACATTTTTGCGAGTCGGAGACTGTAACATATCGCACTGTGATTTCTTGATGCCATTTGGTTGCTTGTCCACTCTGACCTATCTTGATCTATCAGGAGGTAGTTTTGTTAGCCTTCCAACATGGATTATCAAGTTTGTTAACTTGCAGTGGCTCATATTACGTGATTGCAAGAGGCTGAAAGAAATTCCACAGCTTTCTTCAAGCATAAAAGGAATAAATGCAGGCAGATGCAAATCATTGGAAAGGATTTCAAACTTTTCTGATATTTTGGATCACCAAAACTCATTGGGTTGGCTTCAGTGGAGCGACTTGTCTGAATGCTATAAACTACTCCATACTATGGACTTGGATGTGGAAACGATGGCATCTATCTTACTTAATCAACATGATGATCAGGTATCTCTCACTTCTGATATCTAGATCTTGCTCTTTCTTTACTATATTGTTTATCTAAATGTTTTATTTATTGGTGGCCATGGTAAGTAGATCTTTTAAATTCTGATTTTCATCTAATACTTTGTCACTGTTTAAGTCTTGAAATATAGAAGTAACTGCCATGGTACATAGACCTTCCCTAACATAAATGAGCATGGCAGTTGCTTGATGGAAGTAACTGTCATAAACAAACTGCTATATGTACTAGATTTTGGTCTCTGCTTATACACGCATTATTCTTATAACAGTCGATCCCAAAAGAGAATCCTAAAGGTGTCATAAGGAGAGACACAAAATGACCGACTCAAATGGTCCAGCCTCCCTTCTCCACCCTTAACCCTTAATTGTAAGAGAGCTTTGGTTTCCAAGAGTGATGCATTCAACTCATCTAATCCCCCAATTCGCAACTCTTGTGATGGGAAATTGGGAATCGGGAGTAAGCTAGATTTGCTTTCATAAGAACATCACATAACAAATAAGGCTTTTAGGACCATTTTCGTTTTATATTTAACAGATTCTTGCTGTGAAGTATTAAGAATACTTTCAGGTAACTTGGAATAAGGGAGGTACTAATAAGCTTATAAGCATGCAAGCCTTATAAAATTAAGTTAATTAATAATATCCAATATTCATGCATGCGCATGCATTATTTGTTTTGTTATTTATATGCAGGGGAAGGATTCCTACTTCGAGTTTAGTGTTGTACTTCCAGGAATTAATATTCCAAAGTGGTTCAGCTTTTGTAAACATCCTACTGATCATCAGTATTGCGAGTTTGTTATCAAATTTCCTCCAAATTTCAGTGGAAAAAATTCGAGGTTGGCTTTGTCGGCTGTGTTTGAAAGCACAGATGAACCTCTGACCTATGATTATGATGATTTTGAAAGATACGCATTTCATCTCCGAGTGTACATTAATGGTGATGAAATATTTTGGGTTCATGAGCATTTTCTTATTAGTCCAGGGTCAAATCATGTGTGGCAGCAGTATATTTCGTTATCTGATATGAGACATTGGGGGAGGCATTGGAATGAAGAGCAAATTCTGAGCAAGTGTGGAGTGAGATTTCTCCCTTCTAAACCACTTTCCTTAAAAACTTGTGGTGTCCAACTAGTATGCCACCAGAAGGAGTATGACAACAATGATCAGAACTTAGCAGATCTTCAATTTTACAAGAGAAATTACGATGACTTGGATCATGAAGTTGTTCAACTTCCGAAATCACATTTTAATTGGTACCCTCAACAAAGATTGCGCCTTGGAGCCTTAGGCATTACACTAGTTGGGATTGATCAGGAGGAAGATAAAAAGATCATTGGTGAGCATTTCCTTAAGTGGATCTTCAAGAAAGTACTAACTCGATTGATTAGTACTCCTGCCAGGATATTAAATTTGTTTTATGTTTTAGTATGTCTTATTTTGATTCTCTACTTGTTTGCCAACAAGTAATCTCCACTTTGGAAATTGATTGGGATCAGGTTTGCTTCAATTCAACCGTTTTGGTAGCTTTAGGATTTGAAATATGTAAGCATGGATTTGGCATTTGCAGAATACATGCATCACCACAATGTAACCGGCAATGTTACTCTAGGGCCTCGTTTGATTTATAGTAAGGAAACTGGTTCTTTGGTCTTTCCTATGTATATGAGAAAGTAAATTCCCACTAGTTCCCTTAAAAGTGTTTGGGAAGGTTGGGAAAGAGAGATATACTATTACCTCTGCATCAATCTACATGGACTAAAGAAAAGGAAAAAAAAAAAAACCATGATTCTAGGATTTTGAAAGAAAAAGATGAATATATGATTGAGTTCTCAAAATTAAAAAAGGATAAATATAAGATTTAGAGATTTGTTGAAGTCTTGAACAATTTGTTGAAGTCTCCATGGAAGATTCGTTTTTTTTTTTTTTTACAACCTAAATGATCAATTTTGAATACCTTCTACATCGATTTCCATGTAGGCTTGGATGTTTTGCTTGGAGGAGGTTATTCCATTAGCGTTTTGGCTTCAGCAATAAGAACAAAGGTAAACCCTAGGTTCCTTGAAGTGGTTAGAAACTTAGAATAGACGCCCTATTTGCATCTCTAGAAACATTTACACAAGAAGTAGTGCTGCTTCTAGAGGAGGAAGCCAAGAATTGACTTGAGTGACTCTTTCAGAAGATCCTCTAGAGGCAGCCATGTTATGAAGGACATAATTATCACCAATCAGGGCTGCAATATGAATTAAACCTTGGGGCATAGTAGGCGTCAATCTATTTCTTTTCTTTGTTTTTGTAGTGCACTCTAATTTCTCTCACGTGGTGAAGAACTACAAGATGACTCAATATTTGGATAACATGCTTTTCCAATATGGAAGGTTATCCCCACAATAATCCCACCATACACCTATATTAGAAAGATAAATGGCACATGGATATTAATCAATAGAACAAACTTAAAATTGTTGTCTAAAAAATTATAGGCCTATTAGTATTGGCATGCTTCAATAGTCCAAATGGATATAAAACTTACGAGGATGTGATGTCTTTAGCATTGTCATTGTTGTAGCTGTGAAGATCGTAGCTAATTTCATTCTATAGAGTTGTATATAAGACAAGAAAGCTTCGTTTACTTCATGTACAACTAGATTTTCTAAGATAATGCTAATATCATCTTTCATTCATGATTCTCTCTAAAATCATCACTACACATTAAAATAGTAATGCTAGATGAACCATCTAGAGTCAACCTTAAGTAACAACCGATGTGTATAACCATATCATCAAGTCAGAATTTCTGATTTTTTTTGTTTTGCTTTATTACGATTTTTTTTTGTCCTAAGAGTTTAATAACTTTTTTTTTCTTCCAAAACTACATTATATAGTTCACGTATTATTTGCGAACTTATCAACTAGCTAGGTGTTATTCTTTGTTTGTATAGTCATATGTTTGCTTCTATAACTTCTAATTGAGTCTATTCTTCATGGATCTTGTACTCTTTATAGGTTGTTGCCTTTTAATGTTGTGTTTCTTTTTAATCATAAAATTTGTTTAATTTCTAGAACAACTTAATTTGAGTTTTTTTTAAAGCAAATAACGTAATCTGAGCTAAGGCTGGATTGGTACATAACAAAATATTTGGTTTGAGTTGGGCTACAATTTGGGTCAATTTTCAGATTTAGGGATAACTTTGGTTATCTAGGATGCATGAACCCAATTAGAAGCTCCACAGATTTTTTGTCGCCTGAGATAGCCAAAGGACCTCTATGTTGGTCACTTCAAGACAGCCGTAGTGGCTGAGTCCATTACGAGACTGCTCGAGTTTTTTGGAGTTGAAGTTGTTAGAAGAAATTACCTTGGGACTTGGGGGTCAAAGATAATGTCTTATCACTAATCACCCTTCTATTTTTTATGTAATTGTCGGTCTCAATTAAGATTTACGTTGCGTTAATTGCAGTTTGGACTTTTACTGCAGTATCTTACATTAGAGTATTCAGACTTACAAAAAGAGAACCTTCATATTTGCAGGTGCATGTTAGTGTTTGAATAAAGTCATGTTTTCTCCTACTCCTTAAGGGTTATACATATCTCAATGCATGTATGCTCAAGCTAGTACTATTTTAAACACTTTCATATGATATTGTATTCTTATAGGATGTTTATGAGGCTGCAATGTCGGGGTATACCACTTTAGACTCATACTCTAGGTTGAAAGACGGAGATTTTTCCTTACTATGAGTTTTTTACTACTATTGAGTTGTAAAAAGACCATACTGATTATCTTGAGTATAATATGAAGTTTTTTGTGTTTGCAGGGCTTTTCACTCGGTTTCCATAAGGCATGACGTTTTGCTTACCAATTTTGTATGTTCCTAAACGCTAAACCTTAACAATATGTATGTTCCTTCTCACCAGGAATTTCCCATTTGACTGAACCAAATAGTGCCTTCTTGGGTAGCAGTCGTAATTCTTTTGATTGGTGAGGTGAGTTGATTTAGAAAAGTTAACTAAGAAGCTCCCAAATATGGACCCGCTGGTTCTACGGTGTGTCACTAAATTCTGTTTCCGCAATATTTTTGAAAGCTTTGAAGTGTTTATTGAAAAAAAAGGTTTTTTTTTTGTTTGTTTTGGATTAACAATATTACTAATGTTAGTGTAACCGTCCAAATAAGAGTTGCAGTTGATAGGAAAAGTCGCAACAAGCTGCTAACGTTTTACTAGAGTTAATCAACACATTGAAGCTTTGCTCCACTCCTCAACAGATTGCCTGATAAAATTGAAGTACCCAAAAAAACCAAATCGAAATCTCTCAAATTGACGATAACAATATTCAAATTGCTTGAGACGGGGTTGTTTCGCTTCCTACGAGCTCCTTTGCCTAAACTCATTTTGACGATAACAATCAACAAATTGCCTAACACTATCTTGTTTTGCTTCCATATACACCTAAAGGCTTCCTTTTTTAAAAAAAAAAAAAACAAATTTTTATTAATAACTCACGCACCCTACATATGTCAGTGAGGTTTGAACCCATGACCTCAAAGTTGTCAGTGAAATACCTTAACCAACCAAACTACGGCTCACCGACATGACATCAAAGTTGTCAATGAATCTGACCCGGTTTGGCTCCAAGAACTATAGCCAACTTTGCAATGAGTAGAAACAGCGAAACAACCATTTCAAGTTTCATCTCATTCCAATACGAGTTACTTCCCATGCTAGCCTTGCAGGCATTTATCAGTGCATGGACAACTTTAGTATCTTCGGGTTGCATGTTTCTAGAGAGGCTATTACGTAGGTCCCTTACATTTTCTTCGAAGCCCTCAACTTGATAGATCAAAATAATGTCACGAATGCCAATCTTCAAATCAACCATCACTTGGAGGGGAATATCCTCATTAATCTGGAGATAACCAGCAATGCATTCCTCTTTAGTTACCTTTTGGCTCGGCACCTTACCACATTTTTTCAAAAACACAAATTCCTCCTTAATGCGTTCAGAAATGTAATTACCTCCATGTTTTACAACGTTCTTGTGACGCTTTAAGATGGACACCTCCTCAACATTTGCAGGGCAGTCCTCTCTCAAAATCTTCGGGTTCGGCACTTCCTTGTCCAGATCATTCATGAGCGCAGACTCTTTGCCATGACTAGGAAGGCAGGAATGAATTCCCTCTTGCTTTCCACACTTCTTAAACAACTCTGATCCCGCTCCATTGCACTCCTCTTTCGGAGCCTTCTGTTTCAACATTTGCTTGTCAACATTATCAATCAGCACAGATTCCATCGCGATGAGGAAGATGAAGCAAATGACGAACGAAGAAGAAGCAAATGACGACAACGAAGAAGCAAATGGAGACGAAGGCGAACTCTGTAACCGACTTAGCATAATCTGTTTTTGCTTTTATCAAATGAATTCTAAAAGGACTTTGCATATTTGTACTTGTTGGACTGCATTTTGTGTCATTAGTCAATGTCATAATTCTTTGTTCTTTTTCATACCTACAGGAAGAGCATGTTCACTCATCATATGTTCTTGTTGTTCAATATGATCTTTATCCATAAAAAGTTGACGAAAATGGTAAACATACGATAAAGACAATAAACTATGTTCGATTGAAGAAGATGGGAGCTTTCTTGGCCTTGATGTTGAGATAAGTGGAGATTTCAATAATTTCCTCGTATTGAAAATAATGTCCTTAATAATGTGTTCATGTTTTTTGAATCAATGATTGGGTGCATTATATAGGGTAATTTTTTTATATTTATTTTGGTAATTGATATGTATCAATACAATTTTTATTTCTAGGTGAAATGCCTAAAAATAAATCGTGGTTGGGAAGGTTAATGTAGCAATAAAAGTCATTAGTTTTTTTATACACTAGCATTTTACCCGTGCATCTGCACGTGGCTTTATAAAATGGGAGAAAACGTTACGCGCCGGACCTTAATTGACATGTTTACCGTCAGTTGGACCATAAAAGACTTCATTTTTTACCTTTACCGTTGTGTCCGAATTATTTAAGGCTCCAAAAGTTGACTTTTTCCTTCATCTAAAATTTGAGAAAACTTCTTTTATGAAAGTTGTAGAGGACGTTAAACAGAGTTCATGGACACCTGACACGCTGATAACAGAGTTCGTATGAAGAAGTTACGGTTTAAAAACTGAAGTTTCTATATCGGAAGTGGTCGTATAAAAGGGGAAAGTTACCAGAAGGGTAGTGGGTGCTTTACGGAAGAGTTTTGGATGTTTATATACATTTAAGTATTTACTTTTCCGAAATTGAAGTTTGGTCATAAGCATGGTTATTGTGTCAAGATACGAGGATACCTCGCTTGAGTGGTGATTCGGATACCGTCAGGTTTATGCCTAAATTTGTGAGTTGACATTTTGTTTTTAAATGAATAAGCATGCATGGTTTTTTTTTTTTGGATATTATTGTTCTATTTTCTGAGCCTATATTATAATTTTGGTTTATGATATGGTTTTGAAATTTATTTGAGTTTGATGCATCGATTAAGAGTTGGTCATGATTTATGGATTTGAGGTCGGGTTATTAATTTAGTATTTGAGTTTTAATATTCCTTATGATTTCCTTATAAAAATTACCGAAAATAGAATTTTGGTAGTTTTCCATCATAACTTTCTCATTTATTTGTGGATTATCGATCTTGGCATTGAGAATGTTTTAGCGAGTATTTCAGGTTGAGATATTGTTTCTACCTGTCCCGTCCCGAGGTCACGAGCCGAAAAGGGGTTGCGAGCCGGGGAGAGGTAGAATTTTTTGGTCCTGCACTTGGTACCTGCACAGGTAACAGCGTCAGGAAGTCGGGACTGGGGTGGCCTAGTCTTCGACTCTCCGATGCTTAAATTAGCTTTGGGCTACTTGTGTGTAGGGAGTGCTGGAAGAGAATTGTGTGTCTTACCTTTTATGGGAGTTTGTGTTTGCTTTATAGGCCAAGGTTAGGCATTGTGGCCTCAGTCTCCGATGTGGGGCTATTTGTTAACCTTTGTAGTATCTTCCTTTTTAGGGGTGTTTTGTTGCTAGAGTGATTGTGGCAAGCGAGTTGTTACCGGCCCTTCACTCTTTGGATATCCGTGAAGGGCTCACCAGAGCTATCTCACCTGGAATGATCTTCGGTGACCGGGTAATTGCGCCTTATTCTCGGCTCAGCCAAGTATTTTGGCTATGTACTAACAAGTCCCCAAGTCCCCAGTCCGAGAGAGCTCTTGGGTGGGGAGTTATTCTACAGATGCCGAGAATAGGTTTTACCCTGGTGCTGGAGGCATGGTGCCGAGTCCCCAAGTCCCCACGCGAGGGTCGCGAGGTGACGGGGGTGAAATACCGAGTTAAGTTCGTGTCTACTTGTGAACAAACGGGTCGCGTTAGTTGGCGAGATGAACTGCGCTAATGGCGTGGCGGGTCGCTACGGGGCGACACAGTTCGCGCTAGCTGGAGAGGAGAACCATGCTAGTGGCTTGGCGGGCCACTACGGGGCGAGAGAGTTCGCGCTAGTAGGCGAGAGTACGCGCTAATGGCGTGGCGGGCCGCTACGGGGCGAGAGTTCACGCTGGTTGGCGAGACAATTCGCGCTAGTTGGCGAGATGAACCGCGCTAATGGCGTGGTGGGCCGCTACGGGGCGACACAGTTCGTGCTAGCTGGTTAGGAGAACCGCGCTAGTGGCGTGACGAGCCGCTACGGGGCGAGAGAGTTCGCGCTAGTGGCGTGGCGGGCCTCTACGGGGCGAGAGTTCGCGCTGGTTGGCGAGACAATTCGCTCTAGTTGGCGAGACAGTTCGCGCTAGTTGGCAAGAGAGTTCACGCTAGTAGGCGAGAGTACGCGCTAATGGCGTGGCGGGCCGCTACGGGGCGAGAGTTCGCACTGGTTGGCGAGACAATTCGCGCTAGTTGGCGAGAGAGTTCGTGCTGGTTGGCGAAACATTTCGCGCTAGTTGGCGAGAAAGTTCGCGCTAGTAGGCGAGAAAGTTCGCGCTAGTAGGCGAGAGTACGCGCGGTTCATCTCGCCAACTAGCGCAAATTGTCTCGCCAACCAGCGCGAACTCTCGCCCCGTAGCGGCCCGCCACGCGCTAATGGCGTGGCGGGCCGCTACGGGGCAACACAGTTCGCACTAGCTGGCGAGGAGAACCGCGCTAGTGGCATGGCGGGCCGCTACGGGGCGAGAGTTCGTGCTGGTTGGCGAGAGAGTTCGCGCTGGTTGGCGAGAGAGTTCGCGCTAGTTGGCGAGAGAGTACGCACTAATGGCGTGGCGAGCCGCTACGGGGCGAGAGTTCGCGTTAGTTGGCGAGACAATTCGCGCTAGTTGGCGAGATGAACCGCTCTAATGGCGTGGCGGGCCGCTACGGGGCGACACAGTTCGCGCTGGTTGGCGAGACAATTCGCGCTAGTTGGCGAGAGAGTTCGCGCTAGTTGGTGAGAGAGTTTGCGCTAATGGCGTGGCGGGGCGCTACGGGGCGAGAGTTCGCCCTGGTTCACGAGACAATTCGTGCTAGTTGGCGAGAGAGTTCGCGCTAGTTGGCCAGAGTACGCGCTAATGGCATGGCGGGCCTCTACAGGGCGAGAGTTCGCGCTGGTTGGCGAGACAATTCGCGCTAGTTGGCGAGATGAACCGTACTAATGTCATGGCAGGCTGCTACGGGGCGACACAGTTCGCGCTGGTTAGCGAGACAATTTGTGCTAGTTGGCGAGAGAGTTCGCGCTGGTTAGCGAGACATTTCGCGCTAGTTGGCGAGAGTACGCGCTAATGGCGTGGCGGGCCGCTACGGGGCGAGAGTTCGCGCTGGTTGGCGATAGAGTTCGCGCTAGTTGGCGAGAGTACGCGCTAATGGTGTGGTGGGCCGCTATAGGGCGAATAAGTTTGTGGCCCTGCGTTGCGGGGACGAAGTGTAGCATGTTGGAATGACAAAGTACTTCATTGCATTTAGATTTAGCCGCTAGCGGGCGAAGTGTACATTGTTGGAGCCGCTACTGGGCTAAAGTACATAAACAATGACGTAACGGCTACGACGCCAAGGTTAGAATTGGTTAACTGGGGTAGAGATGGAGGTGGCGAGCGTTCCAGGGGTGGGTTAGCACGCGACCATCACAATTGCAGAGATAGAATGTGGCGGGTTTAGGAGCGTCAACTATCTCGAGTGGGCCCTCCCATTTTGCTTTGAGTCCAGTAGGGTGGGGAATGACCTCTTTCATGACCCAATCTTCTACCTTCAAGGGGAGGGGAACGACTTTTTTGTTGTAGTATCGGGCTATTTTCTGTTTGTTATTGATGGTCCTGAGGTATGCTTTGTCCCGACGCTCCTCTAGGAAATCCATGTTAAGTCGTATCCCTGTTGCATTTGTCTCGGGGTCATAGGCTGTGACACTTTCGCTCGGGACCTCTATTTCCACCGGTACCATATATCCATTGTTGATGACTAGTTTTAAATAGTAAATAGTAAATATAAAAGTAAAAATAGTAAATTTATTTATTTGCTTTTATATGTCTTTTCTTATGAGTTATGAGTTGACAAAGTTAATAAAACTAAATAAAAAATACGGAAAGAACAAAGAGGAAAAAAAATGAAAAAAATAAATAAAATATAAGTGACAAGGACGACGTCGTAAAGGTTAAAAAAAAAAAGAGAGAGCAATTGAGCAAATGTGTAAAGCTTGAGCGGGTGAATCCCCGAAACCCCAAATCATCGAGCCCTCCTTCCTTTCTCCCTTCCCCAAATTCGCACAGCTTCAATCTTTACTTGTACTGTAAGCTTCTTCTCTCTACTGCTCAATTTTCTTGTTGTGGTTGGTTTGTTGGAAGTTTTGGGGATTGTACAAGGTTCAAATTCTCAATTGAATGGCTGTGTTAGGGTTTAGGGTTATGACTAGCGTTTCTTCTCAGCTGCTATATTTGATCAATGGTTAATTGTATAGGTGTTATTGATCTTTGTCTGTGTTTGATAAGTGAGAAATGTATTATGAGGTGCATGAAAGCAATAACAGAAGCTGTTGGGATTTGGTGTGTAATGGCATACTGAAATGAATTACGATACAGCTGTGTTCCCTTGTTGTTTCGTCTTCGTTGGTGTTCCCAACTCGTTTGGGTTCCGATAACCGTGAGAGCAAGAACAAAAACTGGAGTTTCCTAGCTTGTAAAATTTTTGGAACAATTTTCCCGGGACAGGAGAGGCCCTGCTCTTTCTGTGTGTCTGTGTTGGGGATGGGGAGTTGTGGGTGTGTTTTTTCAGTGCCCATACATTGGTTTTAGTGTAAGGTGACATTGGTTTTAATGGTATCAATTTGCATTCTAGCCTAATTGTTTTGGTCCTGTCAGGTGGTAATCATCATGGATTCAAACTTAGACCCTCTGTCCACAGGCAAGGGGATTGTGATTTCCGGGCCTTCAAAAGATAAAGTTAAAAGGAATTATCGGCGCCGATCTCCAGTTAGTGGGTCATCTTCATCTGATGGTTAGTTTTTAAGTTTGTATCTTTGGCTTTCAGATCTAATAAGGAGTGATCTTGTACTGGGTCTCTGTAATTTAATAATTTAGCTTCATGTCTGTTGAGGTTATAATCTGATGCATGAAATTACTAGAGTACAGGCTGTATCAATTGATTGCCTTCCCTATAATCTGATGCATGAATTAAGTACTTCATTCTTAGGAAAAACAAAAGTTTGGTTCAGGTTGGGTGCATGTTGCTAAGAATATATACCAAATTCTTGCTCATTCAGATAACCTAGAGTAGCTCAGAACTGCAAAATTGAATTAGGTTTTTGAGCTGTATTTGTAAGGGTGAGCGCTTACATTTTTGTGTATTATGGTACTCATGAAGCTTTTGTGATTATTTCTCAGGGAGTCGTGAGCACAACAACAGCTCTAGCCCAAAACCATCAAGAGGAGATCCTGGAAAAATCTCTGAACATCAACCGAGAAGGAAAGATGATGGAAAAGAATTAAATAAGGATTCCGAGAGGAGCTATAGGCATTCTGATAGGCAGTCCAGAAATTCAAAGGGTTTCTATGCGCATCCTGACTACATCAAATATGAGAAGCATGCAGATGATGAAGAAAGAATTAATCAGAAGTCAACTTTTCGTCCGGGTAGGGAATCAAGGGGCAACACTCGTTTTGATCCTGTCAGGTCAAGAAACCATTCAGGGTACCTCGATAAAGATTCTCAAGATAAATATGATAGTTCTGAACATAGGAGCAAGGATAAAGACAGAGGATCTAGATTTCTCGATTACCAAAAATGTAAAGATGACTCATCGTCAGAAAGACTTGGATCTGGTAAAAGTGTTGGACGTTTTGAAGATATGGACAATGAGAGATATAGGCATAGAACAGACAGAGATTCTCAAGATGAGAAAAGATATTATCGTAGAAGTTCAAGAAGCGAAAGGAATTTCTCTTATGAAGAGTCTAGGGGGCATCAAAGTGAGTTAATTTCAAGGACAGATGACATTAAACATCGCGAGAGTGAAGGTTATAAGAGTCACCTGAAGGAAATGGATGATGAAAAGCTTGAAAGGGATCAAAGAAATAAATATGATGATACCGGAACTAAGAGGAGCAAGGACCGAATCGCTAAAGAGCCTACAGAGAGTTATGACAATAAAGATATGTGTAGGAGTCAAGATCAAGGATCTGCTGCAAAACGATCAAAGTTTTATAACTTGGACAAGGGCATTGCTGGTCAGGAAGATGGTAATGGTTTCTTTATGTTTTCAAAATAATCTCAATTGCTCAACAATATTTATTCATGTCTAATCTCAATTAACTTTTACACCTTGTTCAGTTTCCAAGTTCACAACTACATCTGATGGAAGGGACTCTTCAAGTTCCAAGCAAATTCAAGATGGTAAACTGGAGAATGACATAAATGCTGCAAAAGTTGCTGCAATGAAAGCTGCCGAATTGGGTATGTGATACATTTATTTAGAAGTTGTTCTCAGTCTCATAGGATTATATTCGTGATATTATGTGATTGCTATAAATTGTCCTAAGACACACGCAAGCACAAAATATAGTAGGTTTATTAAGTAGTTAAAATGGGGAGCCAAGTATCTTGTAGATCTCTTTACTACAAGGGGTCAAATTTTTAAAATGAAGTGTTTGAATCCTGGTTGTCGGAGTATTTCAGTCTTTATATGTAGTGCTTGAACGTGACTGGCTTCATTATCTTTGTTTTGTGGCTGTAGGACCTAAATTGGGGTCTTGCATCTCACATGTTAGATGATATGAACACTTGAACTTGAAATGCATGCCATTCATTTCTACTTGGTATAACTGATCTAACTGCTATGATGCAAGTCCTTCATTATGTCCTCATGCATATGTTTATATATGTTATGAGAAAAGGTGTCCGCCTCTCGCTAAAGACATAATATGTATTTGTATCTCGTAAAAATATCCTTTTATCAATACGAGGTACTACTTTTCAAAGGAAAATAGAGGTACTCCTTTTCAAAGGAAAAAAAATATATCATTAAGGTACTGAGCCCTACTAAGCCTAACACACCCTTCTCTTCACCCGATATTTTGGGGTACATCATATGGGGACCGAGTTAGGTAACACTGAGCTAGAATCCTACCCATCTCCTCTTGCTATCATGATTGTATATATGTAACACTGAGCTAGAAGCCTACATATGTTTTCTAATTGTCTTAATTCTACATAGACTTGACATGCAACTTTTATGGAATCAGGCATAGATTTGGTGACTATAACCTCCCTTGCTTGCATATACTAACACAATCAGGAATTGGGTATAGACTCTAGCTACTGAGTAGATTCAGAGATTTTTAACCAATTACTCAGTCTAAAAGCTCTTCTGCATATTTACAGTTAATAGGAACCTTGCTGGTGCGGGTCCTGCAGGTTGCCTGACTGCTGACCAAAAGAAAAAGCTGCTGTGGGGCAACAAAAAGAACACAACTGCAGAAGAGGTATCTCCCATGGTTTATTATTATTTTATTTTTGTTTCCATAGCATAACAAAAGTTGCTATTCTAGTATTCGGGGTTTCTGTCATCACTTACCGTTATCACATAATCTGAATATGCGGCAGATTACTATGATCTTTTGCGGATGAATTGGCAATATATACTTTTAATCTAACTGTTGAATTACCCTATCAAATTGATAGGTCTACCTCCATTTTAGTAAGAAAAACAGATGTTGGGCATGTGGTTTTCAAGGGAAAAACATATCAGTTAAAGTTATAAAGGATGTCTTAATTTTGTATTCTTGTTTCTTATAACAGTGTTAGCTAGTTGGCTATTGTTTCCAATTGTTATGCCTGTCTGTGGATCGTTTTTCTTATTGTACAAGATATAATATGTTTCTTGATAGAAGTTCTGTATTCCTTGTTGGTTCTTATCAGGAGAAAAGCAATGAGAACCATCAACCATGTAATAGAATAATAGCTTGAACAACAGGAAAAAAAACATTCGTACTCTGTTGAGAAATGTGCCATGTGCTTTTAAGTTTCTTATGTTTATAGACAATAGATTTCTGTTTTCAAATGGTGGTCAATAGATTTGATTTATCGTGGATGTTTCTGACTCTAGCCTCTTAGTAAGATCATTGATGCCCTCCATGTTGACAGGCTGGTCACCGTTGGGACACGGCTTTGTTTCCTGACCGGGAAAGACAAGAAAAGTTCAAGAAACTCATGGTAAGTTTTTGTTTGTCTTAATTGTAATTATTTGTCAGGACATTTTGCATGTAAGAGAGAACCTTCTTTCTTGTTCCTAAATGACTAGCTTACATCCTAGAAATCTTCACCTACTAACACAATTTTAGAGTCTGAGGTTGCCTTGGTGCCTATGGCCAATTGTAGGGTGTGAAGGGGGAAGTGAAGTTGGAGCAGAACCCCAACAGCCAAGAGGGCACCGATCTTCTCAGAGTCGAGAAGCAGAAGGAACTCCAGCAGGATCTAGAGAAGCAGTATACAGCTGGATTGAGAAGAAGAGATGGCCGCACTGTTGGTTTAGGTCTTTAAGCATTCTAAGATTCTATTGTACCGTTAAAACATTGGGATATCCTGTATTACTCTTGTGCCATAGCTGTCCTTACCACTTTTCTGTCGGTCTCACTTGGAACATGTTCTATTGTACCGTAAACCTGAGGTCCATTTTTCTTATTGTTTTCCTATCGGTGGAATTCGTATCTTCATTTGTTTGCGTCTTATCTGTTTTACTTCGTTTTATTTTATCTCGGAGTCGGCTGGTATTAGGTTTTTTAAATTAGCCAATGCGAGTGGGGTTGATGTGGGTGGAGCCGTGGAGGTGTCTGTTTGATGGTGGGTGTATATTTGGCTGTGGGTGGAGGGTGGCGGGTTATGTTGTGGTGGGTGGTGAGCTGGACTATGGAAGGCCGTAGCGCTTTGGATTGAGACTTAAGGTGATGAGGGGTGGAGGGTTGGAAGAGCAGGTGGTATTTCAGGGTCTTGGGAACTGAGGGGAACAAACTGATTTGAGGTGGGAATGGAGGGGCCGCATGACTGATGGTTGCCGCAAAAAAAAAAGTTAGAATAAGCTGCTTTTGAAGCTGTGGCAATGGGGTTGATCACTGTGTTGAAATATGAAGCTGCACCGACTTTTCCAAATTTCCCAGCAGATGAAAGAAACCATAGTCGGTAGAAGTGTAGAACTTTCCGATCTTCTTTCGTTTTGATTATTCATGGTTGAGATAGCCTCCAGCCACCTATCCATCGTGGTAATTTTACCCACATCAATTCTGTAGTTCAAAGGGCTAGCAAACCAAGTCTGTACGGCCCATTGACATTGGAGAAGGCAATGTTCCACCGTTTCATCATGGCTGAGACAGATGGGGCAAATTGGATCTGTGTCATTCTTCTAACATTCAAGCTTGTCATTGTGGGCAAAGCATTAGGGAGAGCCTCTCCATGGGAATGTTTTCACTTTGGGGATAGTGTTGATCGACCAAATGCACTTCCAAGTTGTGGAGGACAGTGTGAGAGGACGAGGCCTTGTCTGGGGCCACAGTAACAACGAACCATAAGGAACGGCTTGACCCTGCATTGCTGTGTCCGGGGAGAATTGACATGCATATTAACATTCCTATTGCACTGCAGGGGGTTTTAGCCTATTGGACTCTTAACTATCTCGGGATTCATCGCAGCAACCATCAGTCTTTATGACAAATTTGAGGGGCTAAATGAGGGCAGTGAGGTCACACCTGCCCGCTGCAGTGGTAGCTGAGGAGCTTATGAAGATTGATGATGCTGTTGTTGCTCTTGAATGGCAGCTAGTGAGTTTGCTCAAGAGGAAGAGGATCGAGAGAAATGAAGCAGAGAAAGGGTAGTCACAAAGTTGAGATTTAGGAGTCAAAGAGGCAGAAAATTGAGCCAAGTAGATTGACTAGATTATTTAACAGTACTCTCCTGGAACATAAATTCTGTCCTCCATCCTGGAACATACTTAACAAATCAGAGGATGACAAGTTTCTTGTCCTGCATCTCCACCTTTCTTTTTTTTTTTTCATTCTCCTGCAGTCTAGCACGTTTGTCGGTTTGTGAGCTTGTGGTCATGTTTTTTTTTTGGGTTAGGGACTTAGGGTGCACCTATGTATGTTGTTCGTCATGAAAGATATCAGAAATCAACCTGGCAATTCAACCCATTACCCGTTAACTGCCCGCTAAAAACTCGTCCATTAACCGTCTAAATTCATAACTTGTTAATGGGCTGTAAACCCGTTAACAACCCGCCAGCTAGTGGGAGGAAACGGGTTACACGTTGGAACCCGGCAAAACCCGCTAAGGAAATAAAAAATCAGAAAGAAAAAAAAGAAGAGAAAACCTTTGGAACCCTATTTGACTCTCTCAGACTCTCACTTCGTTCTTTCTCACTTCATCAAGAAAGCCGACTCAGCCGGCTACAAAATCGTCGACGAGATTGACTCCAATTTAGCTTCCAATTTATCCTCTCTAATCTCAGTAATTCAACTTATACCCTTATTATTCATTTCTGATTTCTGGGTAAGTTTTGTTTTGGGAAATAACTCTTTTTGTTGCATTTTGGAATGGGATTTCACTTTAATTGTTTTTCTGTGTTCTGTATCCGAAGGATTGAGGAATGGTGAATTGAGTTGATTTGAGATTAAAGTTCTGAGTTTTGCTTTCATTTGGTGCGTTTTCATTGATATGTGAGTGGGAAAATTGAGAAGAAATTGTATGGCAGATCAAATGGCTTAGTTTCGATTTTAAAAATATTCAATCTTATTTTAGCAGGTTCAGAAACAAATTTTAAGAAGAAAAACGAAGTACAAATTTAGTTTCGGTTTTTGTTTCCTTACTCTTCTAGATTTATTGTTTTTGGTCAAAATCTGAATTGGGTCTGGGATTGTTGTATGAAATTGGTCTTTGTTGAATTATTAATTGTTGTGTGTGGTTTGCTTTTTGGGCAATATCAATTCATGGATTATTTGCAAATTGTGGTGAGAATGGATGATGATGATAGTGTATTTGTTTTGTTTTCAGAGTAGTGGTGAGAATGGATGATGATGATATATCAATATCATTAGATATAAAGTTAAAAAAAAAGGGAAAAAAACGGCTTAGTGGGTTCCAACGGGTAACCCGCGAACCCAACGGGTTCAACCCGCTACAACCGGTTAGCTAAACGGGTTGGTTGAACCCACTAACCCGCCACAGCCCGCTCGCTAACTGCCCAACCTGTCTATTTGCCAGGTTGAATCAGAAATGTTAGTGCTAGGACATTTTCTAATACTGAAGCAAAACAGCATTGTAATCCTCTTCATTGTAAGTATTTTGTTATATAGTTTCTATCATAGTAGCTCTGTAATCCTCGACTTTGTTAAATGAAATACTGAAAACACAATCCTTTATGTAAACTTGACTCGTTTGTGTAATCCTTTGCCAAGATCTTGATAGAAATGTAAGTAATTCTACTACTGGAAGTCATTTGTCCAAGTAATTTAGGGTCGGGTAAGTTTTGTAGGACAGAGGAACTGAACAACCATGTTCAGCTGGTCACTAACTAACCAAGAGATTCATACTCAACCTTCCAATGATGGAAAAAAAATTATGTTTAAGTAAATTGTTTTTGTTTCTGAATATAAATATAAGGGTGATTGAATCTGTTGATCAGCATGCTCTTAATTGCTATGGAAAAGAGTCGAAACTCCACTTTGTGGTCTGAGAAAACAAAAACGGGCGCAAAATATGGTATGTAGCACAATGGCTAAAGGGACTAGGATGGACGTTTTCTGGGTATCGGGAGGTTTCAATCCTCGTCGTACTGGACAAAAACGAAAATAAAGAATACAACAATTTGTTTACCCAGTGAAACCTCAATTTAAAGAAAAACACTGCCGGAGCTCTTGAAAGCCTCTATTGAAAAGAAAATTCACTATGAATCAACAACGAGTCAATTACAAACTTTGTAGCACTAACCGCAGCTACTATCTGTAAAACCCTAACAGATATGTTTGAAACACTCTTCTTCTTCAATCTCCAAGGAACTAACCACGACTTTGATCCTTCAATCACATAAACAAGTTCAACTCAACACGGAACAGTTGAATTTTGACCTTACAAAGTATTGCAGCGGAAATACTATCTCTCAAACGTTATGTGTGCAAAGATAGTTCTCTAAGAATATTGTGCAAAAGGTGATCTCGACTTTGGCTGGAGCACGTCTATATATTGAGCATCTGCGTCCACAACGCAGCCTAGTCTCAAGTGTCCATTAATTCAAGATTCATAATATCAATGAGATCAAATAAAATCAATTAGATAATATCAATCATATAATCAAATTATATTGACCAAACACATCACATGACTCCTAATCATATTAGGATCATTGCCTTTCACAGCATATAAACCAAGCCGTACAAGGTTTCTTCCCTTCTTTTCAAGATTCACCCAATCAAATACACTTAGAACTTCTTCCCATGTACGTGCATATCATATCCAATTACACAAATATATATATATATATATATATATATATATATATATATATATATATATAAACGCATCAATGCTCATCAATCAAATATTATATTTACCAACCTAGACGTTTAATCAAATCAAATTATATATATATAATATATATATATATATATATATATATATAAACGCATCAATGCTCATCAATCAAATATTAAACCAAATATATAAGTCCTAATCAAATTAGAACTTCCTTGCGTCTTCTATTTTGTATAGGGATGCAAATAAATCATATGCCAATAATGGCCTTGCACCACATTGTTTCAGCTAGCATTGTTAACAAGACACAACATCGATGTACACCGCCTGCAGTTGTGGATGGAGATTTCCTCCCCAAACTTAAAAATGGCGGAACAGGTGGAGTTCTAAGAGATCACAATAATCAGTTTCTTGGTGCTTTTGCGCGGCAAAAATCCTCGGTCACTCCAGCTACACAATTGCTTTAGAGTTTATTCAAGCAAGGTAAATTTCAAATAGTAATCGAGTCAGATTGCCTTGTAGTAATACAAGACTTGCAGCCTCTAGATTATCTTAGTTTGAAGTTTGGGAACATTGAAGATGATATCTGTGCTGCCCTCCAGGGCAGGAATGATGCATGTGTTGTTTGGACTCCACGAGTTGCAAATGCTGCAGCTCACAGACCGGCAGGTGAAGCCTATGAGTCTGCTCAAGATCTGGAAGAGCTTAGTTGAGTTCCTGATATGCTTAAGGACATCTTAAGCCCTATTGAGAAGGAGAAAAAGGAAACGCTTAAGATGTCCTTAAGCATATCAGTACTTGATTATCTATATAATGAAGCTCAGTTACTTTGTTTCAAAAATAGCTTGCTCCCATTTGATCATTTTGATATGATACATAGTTATCACATTTTTTCTTTGCAATATAAAACATTCTGATGAAGATCGCCATAGTATGAAGACCACCAGAGAATGGCTCAATTAGTTCTTCAGTCAAGGTTCTGCTGTCTAGTATATAAGTACATATTTAGGCACATACCTTTATAATTACAAAATTTGACTAGCTCAGACCATGGTACTTCACTTCAGTCTTCAGAAGAATTTGAAGATGCTTTACTTCTCTTGCTACATACTTGCCTACTGGTGTTCTCAAAGGGACGCTGATTCTTTAAGTGCGTGAGGAAAAGTTCCAAGGCACACCCAAGTCTTGTAAATATCAACCAGAAGGTGGTATACTCCTACGTACTGAATACCAAAAATACTCCAGTCCTAAAGGTCATCAGGAAAGATCAATTGCAGGTCTTCATTATCTCTATAGACTTGAACAAGAGCAGCAGCTTTATAAACAAACAACCCAACCATAGCTGGCACAAGCTGTGAGGAAAAAGAAGTCGTGAACAACAAGACAAGAATTTTAACAGGTTTGACTTCTTCCAAATTCGTAATAATGTCAAGTTCCACCCTCGGTAAAATAGTTTTGAGATTTACCTGAAAATCAAAGAGATCACTTGAAATATATTGATGAGACAGGATCCACAATCCATATATGGCTGCTGGTAACACAAGCCTTGGAGATGAAAGAGCCATACCACAGCCCTTAATCAATTTCTCTATAGAATCCTCCAGATCCTGACTTCTTATTCCAATTCTACATCAGAGGATACATATTAGCTTGAGGATACAATCACAATGAGCATTAACAGAAATAACAAGGAACAATACAAAGTTTTCGGTTTTACTTCTTCGATTTCTTCTGCCTGAAAATCTGAGGGACTGATTCTCGGGATATATTGTCTACATGCTGGTACAAGAGTTTAAGGTACAAGCAACTGCACTGACAATTAGATTTTTAAGATTCGAGGTAATGACAAGTAGAAGGATCAACAAAAATGAAGGTAAAAAAGTCCTTTATATTGGCAAATCATCGTAGACTTCATAAACTTGCAAAAACTACTTTGAAAAATTAACATTGACAAATAAGTTATATCAACAAACCTGAATAGAACTCCTGTCGCATAACTGATAGCACCCTGGGTGGATGACTCCATGTTAGTTTTCCATAAGAAAAACATAAACTACATTCTTTCACCAATATCTAATTGTCACTAAAGTGAATGAACAGAAGGATCTGCTGTTTTCTTTAACATTGAGGGAGCTGCTGTTAAAAGCAAGTTCTAAAACTTGGGAATTTTACAAATTTATGGGCCAGAACATTAAATCCTAAAACAGTCTGTTATAGCATGGAATTATCTGCACTATCAAATTTAGAGCTAGTCTGGTTTATGTAAAGCATTAGTTCCAATACCCAGTACAAGCAGTTATCATCATCAAGCAGTTCCAATACCAGTGTTGTTGTTTAGAGCTACCTGGAATGACAGTGTTATTAAACAATATCCAGTACAAGCAGTTCCAATACCAATAGACAAAAGCATTAGTTCCCTCTGTATCTGCAGGGTGCAGGAAAGGACAATGAGGTTAGTTTAATAGACATCAATTTGATAAACTAATATTTGACTTTTTTCAGGGTGCAGGGTGCAGGAAAACATTAGTTCCCCCTTTTTTCACATTTGACTTTTACTTCAAATAAACTAATATACAGACGAGATATCATTCCATAAGTTTACTTTTAATAGATTTCCTTGTTGCAAATTATCATCATCATAAACATCGTGATTTTTAATAAGAAAAAGTACCTATGAGTTGCATATAATAGCTATTATCCTTGTATATATAGAGATATTATCAGGTCCAAATATCCTTATTTATTCAAAAGGTACGGATTTTGCCAATAGAACCACTTTTCGGTCATATTTTTCAATCATAGCCAACTAGTATCTAGATATATATGACATGATCATCTCTGCAAAATTTCAGCTAAATTGATGATCGTTAAGGTATCGAAACTATATGATTACAATGAATGAACAAATCTGTTCAACAGGAACCGTTCGTGTAATTCACAATTTTGAATACCTTAATGATTATCAATTTGGCTAAAATTTTGTAGGATGATCTACTCATATATACCTAAAAGTTGAATGGTTGAGATGAGAAAATATGATCGAAAAGTATGTCAATTAAGGAAAGTTGTACCTTTTGAATAAATAAGGAGGTCCGTATTTGAAAAGACCTATATATATATATTACGTTCAAATAAAGCGAATCCTAATGTGAAAAAAGTTGAAATGCTAGTTATAGCCAACATTAAGCTGTAATTGGCTTATGAACATACATACAAGGGTATTCAAACCTGCACCTTAGGTAATGAGGCATAATTTTCATCTATGTGATATTTAATTATTTATAGTATTTACTAAACACTCGTCTTGTACTCATTTTCTTTTCTGGTCCCTGTCCAAAAATATGGAAGGCTAAAGGACCTCCAAATGTCAAGTATCATGGACTGCCTCTGAATACTTCAATAAATTCAAACAAACATCATGGTACCCTTCACCCCATTGGTATGTGATGTATGAAAAAAAAAGTATCATCAGCTGTTTACTTCCGAAATAAGCCAGTCCCCTAATAGTTTCTTAAAAAGTTGACGTGGTTAATTTTGGTAGATGGAAGAATATCTATTAATCAATTTAAGAGATGAACCTAAGAGTTTCTTAAGGGGTGAAACTTGGGAGAATCTAAAAGAATAGAGCATTTGGAATATGGACCACTTTACAGGATATTCACATCTTATAAAGTGGAAAAACATACACATAACCCCTGATTTATACAAGAAAAAAAAAACTGAGAAACATACTGAGGAAGAGTATCATACAGCTTCATATTGAAGAAGGTTGAGTTTCTTTCTTCTTTCACTGTCATTCTGCATGGCCTGTTAAGACATATTAAGTAACAACAAAGAACTATAAGTATCCCTAAAAGGTGTCACTGTAAGTATCATTAGTGAACGAATACTGAAGCATTTTTTCTATTCTCTTCCTTTTTTGTAATAATGGCAGTGTCCAAAGCAAGCATAAGAGAAACCTCATAATGATAGATAATTTAAAGCATACCTTGGCAATAGCCTTTTTATTAATTGGTGCAGATCTATCACCTAACACCCATTCATTGGTTGCTGACAGTTTCAAAAACCCACCAGCATCATCCACAACCTAACAATGTTGATTCAGAAAATATGCAATAAGAGATCAATACATTTTCTTTTATTCAGCTATCAAAATCTGAAGCGAGCATATAGTGCATTTGGCAATTAGATGAGTGATATTTGAGCAGACGATGCAGAAAGCTTCAATCAAAGAAAATGTCAATGGTACTGCAATTACATTCTTAAGGAGCAAAATGAAGCCCTCCTAACCTTAATTGTGTTCATTGCTTTTGACAACTGGACCATTAATCAACAACACAAGTTCCCAAGCTTTAACCTCAAAGATCAAATCATGCACACATCTGGAATGCACTAAAATTAACACAGGCCTTCACATGTCAACAATTTTCTCTTTTGCAAATAAAGAAACTAAGCACCACTGTGAAGGTACAAAATTTAGTCATGAATTAAAAATCTATGAATGCTCATTAACGACCAAAACTAAATAAGTAAGCGATAATCTAATTTTGAGTTTCTTCACGGCAATGATTGAATATTATTAAAGTTTCAATACACACAATGATCACCAATATGCCTCTTTTGTGCCTTCTTAAAGATGAAAAAATACAATGCATGCATATGTATTATAACAAAACAAATACTTTACACTATCATAGAAAGGGATTCCTACAACAGGAATGCAAAGAATTTCTGTTGAGTCCTTTTCAAATCTTTTCTCTTAAAGATTCTAAATTCCTTTACTTTTCCCTCTGATTGACGCAAATGAGCTTCAGTGAATGCAAAGAGACAATTCTCAAGCTAAAGTAAAAAGGCATTGTTTCATAGGACCAAAAGCCCCATGTGGAGATGGTTTTCCACCTATTTATATGACAAGCATTGAAACCTGCTTACTCTAGAGGTGACAATAATTTGGAAGAATACACCATACTGTCAAAAACTTGGTTCCCAAAACGGCAAACCTGAACGAGTGTTCGTTCTAGACCATCACGTATGTAACACTTAATACAAGGTGTTTGTGGCTAGATTTAGACAATACTTTAGGAAACTCATCAAGCCAATCAAGGGAGCTCTGTCCCTGGGGAAAATATTGCTGACAATATCATGGTTGCTCAAGAGTTGTTGCACTAGTGCAGGAATTCTAGTTAGTTCAAGGGTTTCTTTGCATGAGAATTGATCTCTCTACGATACGCTCTGCTGGTCTTATGTTAAAATCATAGTCAAGCTAATCATGCATTGTATCCCTTCAACTACTATTCAAATGTACAGAATTGGGGAATTTATTAAATCTTTCCAGACTGGTACAGGGACAGACCACTTGACCAGATGTCACCTTATATGTTTGTCAATTTCATGGAAGAACTGTCTCATCTAATTACTTTTCCAGCGAAGATTAGTCAATGGAACACCAACAACCCTTACAAAAGTCAGAACAATCAGAAAACCAAAGTTAAACTGCGTACAAGCTACTCCAACCAAGACATAACCCTTAAAAGAGATCACCATTCAAGAACCATATTCCCTCCTATAAGCTTGAATCTATCAAACAACAAACAACTTAGGTTCTTACAATGTACAAGTTAAGCCCAAAAGATACCCTAAAAAAGAACCTTGGAAGCACAAAATAAGCTGTTGAAGATCAATGCAAAGCAAAGGCTTGTGCCCAATATGAATAAACTCGATACACGCAAATAAAACAATGACAACACATTAAAATTCAGCTTATGGACATATACCTAAGCGAGGAACACATTTACACGAACCACACATTTGATATACATTGAAATCATGCACATTCACAATCTCTATACAAACTAATCAAAAAAGCTAAAAATGCTAGAGGACATGTACCTGCTCTTGTGCAGCTTCTTGTTGAGTAGTAATATCAACACTTTGACCGACATGATCACCATCAACAAAGTTGGTAAATTCCCTCCGCCAAAACACGTCGGAAAGTCTTGAAACAAAGTCTCCATTCAACTGTCTGTCCTTAAAGAATGTCTGCAGCAAGTCCTCCTCTACAACTGAACATATAAATGCAAAATGTTTAAGCAAAAAGAAATGGGGTTTGAAAAGTGAGTTAAGGGTTATTTACCAGGAGATGGGGTTGTTCTGAGGGCCGAGGCAGATGGGTTTCTGCTGGAAAGTGAGCGAGGATGATGGATTGGAGTAGTTAATCGGAATGAGGAGCTGAAAAGGGTCTCCATGTTTGAGTGGTGAGTGAACAAGCAGCTATTGAATTTGAGAGATAGGGGGACCAAAGGGGTTATCCGTCCGTCGGAGGAGAAAATCTTCCGTGCCACGTGGCTCGTGCGACCAGCCACTCAACAAGTGACGCGTATTAATTTTTTTCTTCCCAGAGAAGACAGTAAAAAGCGGTAGCAGGCAATGGGAGAGCAGCTGTGGTAGGGAGGGGAGAGAAGCAGGAAGAGCAGTGTGAGGAGAGAAGGGAGTCGTGGAGAGCCGAAGAGGAGGTAAAATCCAGAAAACCGAATTAAACATACTACTAAAACTCAACCTGGCAAATGGACGGGTTGGGGGCGGTTAGCGGGCGGGCTGTGACGGCTTAGCGGGGTTCAACCTGTTACAACCCGTTTAGCTAACCGGTTATAACGGGTTGAACTCGTTGGGTTCGTAACTTACCCGTTGGAACCAGTTAAGACTTGTTAAGACCTTTTTTTCCCTTTTTTGAACTTTATATCTAATGATATTGATATATCATCATCATCCATTCTCACCATTACTCTGAAAACAAAACAAATACACTATCATCATCATCCATTCTCACCACAGTTTGCAAATAATTCATGAATTGATATTGCCCAAAAAACAAACCACACACAGCAGTCAATAATTCAACAAAGACCAATTTCATACAACAATCCCAGACCCAATTCAGATTTTGACCAAAAACAATAAATCTAGAAGAGTAAGGAAACAGAAACCGAAACTAAATTTGTACTTCTTTTTTCTTCTTAAAATTTGTTTCTGAACCTGCTAAAATAAGATTGAATATTTTTAAAATTGAAACTAAGCCATTTGATCTGCCATACAATTTCTTCACAATTTCCCCACTCACATATCAATGAAAACACACCAAATGAAAGCAAAACTCAGAACTTTAATCCCAAATCAACCCAATTCACCATTCCTCAATCCTTCGGATACAGAACACAGAAAAACAATCAAAGTGAAATCCTATTCCAAAATGCAACAAAAAGAGTTATTTCCCAAAACAAAACTTACCCAGAAATCAGAAATGAATAATAAGGGTATAAGTTGAATTACTGAGATTAGAGAGGATAAATTGGAAGCTAAATTGGAGTCAATCTCGTCGACAATTTTGTAGCCGGCTGAGTCGGCTTTCTTGATGAAGTGAGAAAGAACGAAGTGAGGGTCTGAGAGAGTCAAATAGGGTTCCAAAGGTTTTCTCTTCTTTTTTTTTCTTTCTGATTTTTTATTTCCTTAACGGGTTCTGCCGGGTTCCAACATGTAACCCGTTTCCGCCCACTAGCTGGCGGGTTGTTAACGGGTTTACAGCCCATTAATACGTTATGAATTTGGGCGGTTAATGGACGAGTTTTTAGCGGGCGGTTAACGGGTAATGGGCTGAATTGCCAGGTTGAACTAACACACCGGTACGCTCGCATTAAAGCAAGCCTCCAAACGAAAATCTATTCGTAACTCTTACAATTACTTATGTATTTAGATCAACTTGCTTAACACGCACATGTGGTACGAGACGCCTAAATATCTTCATAGCAAATCAATAGAATAGATCACCACCGGAGACTTAACCCCAGTTAGATCAATCCTTACACCTTCCCTTTCCCTTTCGGGTCGGGAGTACCCTTGCCTTCAGGTTTCTCCAATTCCTCTGAGATATTCTTCTTAGCTTCATTCAGGGTTATGGCGTCAAAGGCATAAGTTATCTCTCCTTAGGGCATACACACGACCCAAAGAATACTATAGAATTTGCTATATCACAAATATTGCATTTAGCATATATACATAGCAAGAATACTTCCGTTTATGCATTAATAGTACAAAATAGAGGATGATTTATATATCTTTACTTAATAGCTAGAATACACATATATGTACATCATTATTGTATTGTAGCTAGAGATCAGAGCTTTACTTAATAGTAGAATACACATACAACATTCTGCTCGAGTTTTCTAATAGAGCATGTGTCTCCACGGCTGAAATAACAGACTTGAGAAAAATATAGAAGAGGACACGTCAGACACGAGAGGGAATTGAAAAAGGATCTGGAAGAGAAATTTTGGGTGGGTCGACCAGGAAGTAACTGCGAGTCTGCAACTGCTACTGACCAAAACTGAGACGTTTTGTTCCTATTGATTTTCTTTCATTTTTCTTTAATCTCTTACTCGTCAAGAGAATGTGACATATTTTTTTTGTGAACTCGGGTATAAAAATGGCTGAAAGAAGAAATCCTTGGTCTCAAAACGACAAAACTTAAAATCCAAGTACGAAGCTGAAAGCTCCTCAAGACGTCCATCATCAAAACTATTGTATATATGCATATCAATGTTCTAAAAGTTGTTAGGCGTTAGGCGTTAGGCGTTAGGTGTTAGGCATTCGGCGTGGCGAGCGGTGACCCACAGCGTAGAGCTTGGACAGTTTAGGTGAGATTAGTCGGGGACTAGGCGATTTGTATTTTTTACGATTTATTAATTAAAAAATATATTTTATGTAATTTAATATTTGAAAATGGTTAAATATGGATAAATTATTCAACAAAAATCTAGTCATACCTATTTATAAAATAAATTATAACTAAAATTTAACAAAATTTCTCATAAAAGTGAGCAACAACAACAATAAACATATACACTTCTAATTTTAAACACACTATTAATTCTTATACTCTCATACTCTCCACAATATAACATTCCCATCACAAAAAGAAAACCAAATTAGCCGGAGAGCTTAGCAGCATAGGTGGGCTACACGGCCACCTAATCGCCCACAGCCTGACACAAAGGCCTGGAAGAAAAGCAAGGCGGCTTGTTGCAGCCTGGAGCCTAAACGGTCCAGGGGGGCCTTTTAGAAGCTTGATGCATATACAACATTTTTTTAGAGTATAGTACGGTTCATGTCTGCATGGAAGTTGACAGTGTTGCTAATATTTATCTAAATGTTGCTTAAATTGCAAGGCTCTAAAAGTCCTCGTCTACAGCCTATTAGTCTCCGTCTAGTCGTTAGGCGTCGCAGCACCGACCTGATTATGGCTAATCATGAGAGTTAGGTGGTAATCTGATTAGTCAGCTGACTAATTGGCCTAGTCGGCCGACTAATCCGCATTGTTGGCGCTTAGGCCACCTAATTGGCGCCTGTGTCGCTTGACCAGTCGGTCGATTAGGCGCTTTATCTTTTTTTTTTTTTTACCTACTAAACTTAAAATCAAAAGTTTAGAGAACTTCATGAAGAGAATTTTGTATCAAATGAAGAGGAAGAAGATGAAGTTAAATTTTGAGATTGAGTCCTATAAGGAGGGAGTAGTAGTAGAGCGATATGAAGAAGATGAATTTGAGGCATATGCTTGCAAGTTCTTCTAGTTTAATCCTCATGGTTTTGGTAATTTTTATGTAGTATATATGCTCAGTTTTGGATTCGGTATGTAGAATGCTACTGTTAGCTAAAAAGTCACCCTCAAGTATAAGAGTTACAAGTAATAGTAAAAGGATTAAAAAAGGTTGTCGAACCCACGAGGATATGATTCTTCCTAGTTCCGAATCTCCATATTAATGCCAAAAATGCATGATTTCATCACTCTTGCAATATTCCTATATAAATAGAAAATGATTTAGTGAAAGCTAAAATGAACTTAAAACAAGACAAATTCAATATTTACGGGAATGAAAATATATATACACAAGCTATGGTACTGGAATGTATATCATACTTTTATTTTACATATACTTAAACAAAAATTACAATGTTATAAATCAAATTACAACATTGAGAACAAATTTACCAAATTTATTTACACTATTTACATGAAGTTAAACAAAATTACAACTATAAGAACAATTTATTCAAAAAGTTGTAAAATGGTTGTACATTTTGTAATTACAATAATTAGAACAAGATTACAAACAGTACGACTCAGCATTACCACTTTGACTACAAATATGTTGTCATATTTGTAAATGTAGGTATTATATACGGTAGGTACCATAGAATTTCTCATACAATATGGCCCAACAGCTACCAGTTTATATTTATATATAATTATCTGTTATTAAAAAAATTCAAATTGATTAATCCCCTATTAAACCGCGATTAACCCTCTAGGCGCTAGTCCCTGGCTGTCCGCCCGACTAGCGTTTAACGTTTTTTTTTTAAATAAAAAGCTGGTGCGACTGCCTTCAAACCTTCATTAATGAAATCGTCAAATACATAATGTAGAAAACCAATTAATCCCTGATTAAACAACGATTAATCCTCTAGGCGCTAGTCCCTTGTGGTATGCCCGACTAGCGCCCAACATTTTTTTTTTTTTAATAAAGGACTGGTGCGGCTGCCTTCAAACCTTCATTAATGAAACCGTCAAATACAAATGTAGAAAACCGATTAATCCCTGATTAAACAACGATTAATCCTCTAGGCACTAGTCCCTTGTGGTATGCCCGACTAGCGCCCAACGTTTTTTTTTTTGAATAAAGGACTGGTGCGGCTGCCTTCAAACCTTCATTAATGAAACCGTCAAATACAAATGTAGAAAACCGATTAATCCTCGATTAATCCTCTAGGCGCTAGTCCCTGGCTGTCCGCTCGACTAGCGCCTAACGTTTTTTTTTTTTTTGAATAAAGGGTGGTGCAGTTGCCTTTAAACCTTCATTAATGAAACCGTCAAATACAAATGTAGAAAACCGATTAATCCCTGATTAAACCGCGATTAATCCTCTGGGCGCTAGTCCCTGGTTGTTTGCTCGACTAGCGCCTAACGTTTTTTTTTAATAAAGGGGTGGTGCGGTTGCCTTTAAACATTCATTAATGAAATCGTCGAATACAAGGGGGGAACATAAAACATAAACCTTTGATTACAAAGACTCAAAATAATATCGAGAATCTCTATAACGTACCTGTATTCTAACAAGCACCAACTAGCAAAAAATACTACCCTAAATGCAACTATATTTGTTTTGTCACAGCGGTGACATAATAGAAAGATCATTTGACATGTAACCCGATTACATATTCTGATGTCTAATCAACCAGCTTTCCTACTATGTTGTCATCGGAAAATAAACCCGATAACACTTAGTTTCATCCTGTCACTAGGAGGTAGCTACTATTTGACGAAACAAATAATTCGCCGCCAACCCAGAACATATGAGGCACACGAGGTGCTTAGACCGGGACCAAGTCTATTTAGTTCTGCCTATAAAGGGCAGCTAGTTATTAGCATAACTAATAACAAAAAAAACATAGCAAAAATTGAAAAAACAAATAATCAACCATCTTACGCCTAGGATTTTTTAGAACTTTGTTAAATGGTAATCTAGTTTTGTTTGAAAGACATTTTGGCACCCTAAATTTGATATTTAGAATTTAATTACACAAATGAAAAAAAGAAAAGAAAAGAAGAGTGGGCAAGTGTCACTGTTTCAGGGCCTTTGGACAAACAAACAGTGACATTGGAAGGATCATCAGGGATAACAAACAATGCCATGCCATGTATGTCCTCTTGTGGTAGCATAAAACATCACGTCGTCTGTTTCTTTCATTTCATTGTGAAAGGCACGTCTTATATCCCTATGTGTTTTTCTTTGTTTTAATCTCCCTCTCATTTTGGCTTGTTGAGCAATTAATTTGGTCTCGAAGTGTTTGGAGTTTGGTGGGAGTTTGGCCAATAATCGATTGGGGGGGCTCATATTTACTTCTTCATCTTGTGACACATTTGAGATCACAACACTAGAAATTGACACCTACCAACCACACTGCCCCTACATCACAATATATATGGAAGATGACCAACTTTCGGTTCATCCATCACCAAGTCTAGTTGCCCCAGTTTCATGCGTAACTTCTAATACACAGAAGAATTATTGGTAAACTAATCAAACTTGGTTATCCACCTAATTCATTCCGATGTAGTTTGGCCATCTTTTCTGTTAACACTTTCAAGAATTTTATTGTCCTAGATTAGAATTTGATAGAGAACATCAATGTACCGATACATTAAGTAGACTTAGGTGGTTACATACAAAGGTAGTTTAGTTCGATATAGTAATCCTTGTAGTAAAGTAGTTCTAAATTAGGCGAACAAGTTTACTTTGGCATACGCATATCCGAGAAGAATCATTTTTTCGGTAGTTGAACTCACATATACTCCATGTTGAGCTCATATATACTCCATATCTTTTGAGGTGATATTCTCATTTCTCAAATCTTGGAGAAAAGCTAAGACACACAGCTGCCCTTCTCCTGTCGGTACATTCTGCCTTTCATAGCTTCTGGTGTGGTGGGTTTTCACTGTTTGTGGATACCCTAGCCTTTGCATTTAAGGTGAATGTGAAGGTGGTGGTGGCAACAGCGACTGCTCTTTTGGGGTCGGAACAGAGCAATCAAAGCTTGTCGGGAGGGTTTACAGATACAGATGTACACATATCAAGGATCCATCTTTGTCATAGTTAACTGAGGCCCCATTTGGCTTAACTAGCTTATTTAGCTTAGCTTGCCATTGGTTCATCTTTCTGTGTCAGATTTATGGAAAAAAGAGAAAACTTACCCTTTTCTTATCTTATTCGCTCTATTTTATGCTCCTCTTTCCTAATTAGTCAGACTCACTTTGGTGCCAGAGTAGTTCACCTTTCACTCAATCCAATGCTGTATCTCCTAATCTCTTGTGTCTCCTTCATTCTTGTTTCCAAGACCATCACTAACAAGCAACCATGGCAGGAGGGTCAGCTCAAGTTGTTCTCAATTGGGTTATCAACTCTCCTAGTGAACTGGTTCCAGAAGAGTAGGCTTCATACAGATTTATTGCAACCCATTAGCTTCAGAGTTGAACAAATGGTGATGAAGAGTTCAGGTTCAAGAGTAGTTTTGGAGAATGTGGATCAGGAGCAACCAGGCGGGCATGTTTGTCTATTGGACTTGCCTGATTTGACATTGGAGTGCATTCTTGAGAAGCTTTCCCCATCTGGGTTATGCAGTATGGCTGGAGTTTGTACTTCTATAAGGGATAGGTGCATAAGTGACCATTTTTGGGAGAAGCATATGAAGCAGAAATGGGGTGAACTGATTGGGGCTGCTGCTTATAGAGAATGGGAGTTGCGGCATTCGGATTCAGCAAGAAGAAGAAACAACCAGTCTGATCAAACCAAGAAGAAAAGTGTATTTGACTCCCTTTCTGGGTTGTTGCCGTTTTGTTCATGGGTGATCAGACCAAAATTACAAAGCTGCAGGGTGAAGACTACTAGTGCTACTACTTTGCCGGTTGATTCTGTCATGTCTTTATATCTTTCTCTTGAAATAGGGGACTTCTGGTTCCCAGCTCAGGTCTATAACCGTGAGGTATTATTGATTCTTCTCATCATTTTTATCTCTGCTATTTCATACTGCATATTTTCTTGCTAGCTAATTAAAATTCTGGCTTTTTACTGTTTAGTAATTTGCGTCATTTAGTTGCTCCAAACATGAATAAAAACTTATATGATGCATTTCATGCAGAATGGTAATGTAGGCTTTATGTTGTCTTGTTATGATGCACAATTGAGATACGATTCGGGATCAGACACTTTTCAAGCAAGGTATAACAACAATGGTGAACTAGCCTTCTTTGGTTTTATGAGTTTTCTACTAGTCTTGGATGTCTTACTGGAAAAGTTGTTAAGACTTAAAAACTAAGGGACTCTGCATTGCAGGTATTCACCTTATGGGAGGAGGACAATGGAGGAACATATACCATGGGAAAGAATAAGAGCTGCTCCAGTTGATACTCCCTCACATATGCTTCATGTCTCTGATTGTTTACATGACTTAAAACCTGGTGATCATATCGAAATCCAATGGAGAAGAAGCAAGGAATTCCCTTATGGTATATTTCCAAATCCATATTCAATGAAAACAGCAAATCTAGTAGCATGACTCTAATATTTATTAAATAATTTCATTCTTCTGCAACTCTTCTTAAGCTCTTGATGCTTAATGGTTGTGTTAAATTGTTTATCCACTTGGCAAATTAATCTATATATGTTGATATTGAGTTTTCAGAATTACCAATATATTTCGACAACTAAACTATACCTTATGACATTTAATGTATTATAGGTTGGTGGTATGGTGTCATTGGCCACTTCGAGTTGTGCAACGGGAGTGAGAATCACTGCCATTGTCACTACAATGGTGAGAATTTCTTTTCTGTTTCTACAATTTCTATTCTGTTTGAACAACCGACACGGAGACACCTCTTTCAGTCTATAAGGAAAGTATGAGTTTTGATTTGAAACAACAATTGAATAAGTAGGCTCAGTTCCAGCACTAGTTGGATATAGATTTCTCAAAGCTCCACTTTCTCAAAATGTTAGCAATGGCAAAAGAATGAGTGAATGATATATAGCTTTTCACTATGAGATCATGCATTGCCTTGTGTATCTGATTCATGACACGCTTCAATGATATAAATTTTCCACTTTTTGAAATCCATTTCCACATAAAAATAGCAAACTGGCATTCATAGACATGTATAGAGTTATTAGTGTATGTTTATGTTTACCCCTCTTAAGAGAAACACCTGCAATTTCGTTTCTATTTTGGACGCAAGATGGCTGTAGTAAGTTATTCATGCATGGCTGTATTTTGTATGTTTGATACTGGTACTTCCAATTAAATTAGATCTCCTTGGATAGCAGAATTGTGCTTTGCTAAATTCATTATTGACATATCAGGACAGCTTAGTGATCAATATCCCTTTAGCTAGTGAAGGGAGCAACTTGCATTTTATAGTTTTGCTTATACGCAGCATCTCATAAGGTACTCTGCTGACAGATACAGTAGTACTGGAGTTCAGTCAATATACTCCTGGCTCGCGGTGGAGGCAAATGATGATAAACCGAAAATACCACCGAGAAGAGGGGAACGAGGCAGATGGTTTCTATGGAGGAATTAGAAAGCTTTACAATGTAGAAGAAATTGCAAAGTGGAAGCTCCTATGTTCCTCTCTCACCCAAGTCTGATTCCTAAATAAATACTGAGAATGCTTTTGTTTTTGCTAATGGATTGTGATTGAAAAGCTTATAGTCAGGGACCTTGGGAAATAGTTGGGGTATAGCTTATACTTCTGTAAATCAACGTCCAATGAAGTAGTCATATTTAGAGAATCAAGCTAATACCTATCAGCTTCAGAACATTAGAAATTCTTAAGAATCTAACCAGTTACGATGAAATCTTTTTAGAATTAATTGTAGTAACCAGATATGTGGTGAAATGAGTTATCTGTCTGCAAAGTTGTAATTTTAATAAACATGCTAAATCTGCTATGCTTGGTAAAATGCGTAGGCTAACCATGCTTTTTAATTAAAATAGGGGTTCTTAGCTGCATGGTTGCTAGCTCCTTAGAGGTAGCTGCATGGTTTTTGCTCAAACGGTGTGTGTATTGCAGCATAGTGTATGACCATTTTTGACATATTTTACAGCTTTTTTATTCGAACGTGGTTCATAATTTGGACGCTCAACCACTAAGCCACAACAGTTGCTTCTGAAAATGCTGTTTTAATGAGCTCTAGAGTCTAGAACAATCAGTTGAACCAATGTTCCTATGTTAGAAGTTTGGAAGTTGTAGCTCTCTGAGATGCTCTAACCGAAGCAAGAAAGAAACGGTCTTACAATTCATAAACATGTTGTGGGACAGTGGGAGGGTGACTCTTAGCTGCTAAGTTAACGTGTCACTAACAAATATGGTATCTCTCTCCGAAATTACGATAACTTAAGAAATCATGCTAATCGACCACAATGTTAAAACTTTCTCTTATATCAGCTTTAACTACATTTTGTCAGATATGCAAATTTTGTTATTGATAGTAGAAATTGGTATTTGGAAGAAGCTTTTGTTCTTATTATGTGCAATCGGTTTCCATAGTATTTATACATACAAAAGGGTTTGTTAACCCTAGCTATACTAGGTAACTAGATAATTACAATTAAGTTAGGATTCTATCTTTAAGGATGGAAAAGCCAACTAATGCTAACAGATATGATGCTACTAAACAACCGGATCGGATCTCATGCTTTAACACTCCCCCTCAAGTTGGAATGGATATTGATGACACCCAACTTGCTAAGCAAAACTCCAAACTGTGTGGATCCGAGTGGTTTAGTGAAGAGGTCTGCTGGTTGTTCTTTGGTTAAAACATGTATAGTTTTAATCATACCTCTTTGAATCTTTTCTCTGACGACATGACAATCAATCTCAATGTGCTTGGTGCGTTCATGAAATACCAGATTGTTTGCTATATGAAGTGCTGCTTGATTGTCACAGTATAGCTTGATAGGCTGCAGTTGTTTAACGCGCATGTCATTCAATAAACTTTTAGGCCATGTGACTTCACAACTCATTGTAGCCATAGAACGGTACTCAGCTTCAGCACTAGATCGAGACAATGTGGTTTGCTTCTTGGATTTCCACGACACCGGTGCATTTCCCATCATAACACAATAACCTGTGATAGATCTTCTTGTGTCCTTGCAACGAGCCCAGTCTGCGTCACAATATGCTGTGAGTTCGATATTCCCTGTAGAGGGTAGAAAAATGCCTTGTCCTGGTGTCCTCTTCATGTAACGCAATACTTGATGCGCTGCTATCAAATATGGTTCACGTGGTTTATCCATGAACTGACTCAAGATGTGCACTGCATACACTAGGTCCGGCCTCATGATAGTCAAATAAATTAACCTTCCAACTAGCTGTCTATAATATGAGGGATCAGTGAGCAACTCACCATCACTTTGAGTTAAAGAGAGGTTATGGTCGACGGGAAATAAGGATGGTTTTGCAGCTAGGAAACATGTGTCTTCTAGTATCTCAAGAGCATACTTCCTTTGACAAAGTGCAATTCCATTCTTTGAACATGCCACTTCTATTCCCAGAAGGTACTTGAGTCTTCCAAGACCCTTAAGCTTGAATCGATTGGATAGGAATGTTTTAGTGGCAGTGATGTCATCGAGACTATTTCCTGCTAGGATCAGGTCATCCACGTAAACAAGTAAAACAGTAAACTTACCTTCATTGGTTCGAACAAACAATGAATAATCTGCCCAAGACTGGTGAAAATCGGCTTCTTTTAGTGCCATTGACAACTTGATGAACCATTGTCTACTAGCCTGCTTTAAACCGTATTAACTTTTATGTAGCTTGCAAACTCTTGTCTCCCCCTTTCCATCGAATCCAGGTGGAAGTTTCATGTACACTTCTTCATGAAAATCACCATTTAGGAAAGCATTGTTCACGTCAAGTTGATGAAGATGCCATCCTCTGATGGAAGCAAGACTGAGAAGGACCCAAACTGTTGTGAGTTTGGCAACAGGAGCAAAAGTCTCTCTGTAATCGACGCCTTCTATCTGATTGTAGCCTTTTGCAACACGCCTTGCCTTGTATCGTTCAACACGGCCATCCGGTTTCAGTTTGATCTTGTATACCCATTTGCAACCAATAGGTGTCTTGTGCGGTGGCATAGGGACCAAACTCCAAGTACCATTGCTCTGAAGTGCATCAACTTCTGCACACATGGCACCTTGCCATTCCAGATGTTGGACTACCTGTGAGAATGAAGTAGGTTCTTTGTGTGTGGAAAGGTTAGCGACAAAGACTCTATGTGAAGGTGAAAGGCAATTATAAGAGATGACGTTAGCAAGAGAATGAGGAGTACCTGACGATGTTGAAGATGACGGAGCAGACCGAGAAGCAAGTGCTGCCTCAACGTGAAAATCTTGCAAGAATGTAGGCACCTGAGTTGGGCTTGAAGACCGACGTGATGGAGGTCCAGATTGTGGATGTGATGGAGGATTGGTTGGATTTTCTGGTGGTAGGGTTTCAGTGATGAGTAGGGTTGGTGCTTCTATTTCGGTTGAATCAGACGTGTTTTAAGTGAGCGGAAGACGAGTAGGAGAAGAAGTGGAACCTAAAGAAAGTCCCTACTGGAACCATCATCGAAAACCCTAGATGTAGGACCAGTATCTGAAACCCTAGGTAGAGAGGAAAACTTGAGTTGACTCGTGTGCTGAGGTTGACTAGGATTACTTGACTGAGGAGAAACCCGACTTTGACTAGGGTTGGGAGATGTATGGAGAGACTTTGTTTCGAAGGGGAATACTGTTTCATGGAATGTGACATCACGCGAGACGAAAACATGTTCTGTCTCCAAATCATAAACCCGGTAGCCCTTCTTTCCATTTGGATACCCACGGAAGACACATTTGGTTGCTCTAGGCTCAAATTTAGGAGGTTTGTGAGGCTGTGTAGATGGGAAACATAAGCAACCAAATACTTTGAGATGAGTGTATGTGGGAGGTTTGTGAATAATTTCTCAAAGGGAGTTTGTCCAGAAATTAAAGGTGATGGTGTGCGGTTTATCAGGTAAGAAGAAGTGAGAATGACATCACCCCAAAAGGATTTCGGTAAGCTTGCTTGAAAAAGAAGTGCACGAGCTACATTGAGTAGATGACGATGTTTGCGTTTAACAACACCATTTTGTTGAGATGTGTTGACGCAACTCGTTTGATGCACAATACCCTTTGAAGAATAAAAATCATCCATTTGGAATTCTAACCCGTTATCACTACGCACAATTTTGACCTTCTTTTCAAACTGTGTTTCAGCTAGTTGAATGAAATTGATAAGTTGTCTGACTTCAAACTTTTGTACCATCAAATAAACCCAGTGCATCGAGTAAAATCGTCAACAATTGTAAAAAAATATTTTTCTCCAGAAAGTGAGGGTTCATGATATCCTCCCCAAATGTCAACATGAATTAACGAAAATGATGACTCACTTGAAATTGTACTTAACGGAAAACGACTTCTAGTTTGCTTTGCTAGAGGACAAACTGGACACTTACTTGCATCACAAGATTTATTGGACAGGAATGAAAATAAAGAAAAGGCACGGCTAGAGGGGTGTCCTAAATGCTGGTGCCAGACATTGGGTGATGAACTGCTGACTGCATGACATGTTCCTTGCACCGTTTCCATGAGGCAGTATAATCCTCCTCTCTCATGGCCCGTCCCAATCCTCTTCCCCAATCGTAGGTCCTATAAAAAGCAAACTTGTTTGAGAAATATGGTGACACAAAATGAATCATGGACTAGTTTGCTGACGGAAATAAGATTCAAGTAAAACATTAGAACACATAGAACATTTTGGACTTTAAACTGAGGAGAGAAGACCATTGTGCCTATGTGGGTTACTCTAGCATGACTACCATCACGAAGTTTAAAAAAACATTTTTGGGTAGTTACTGCATGGGTGAGTAAGCAAGGAGTACAAACCATGTGATCGGTTGCACCACTATCAAATATCCACACCCTAGTCTTTGCATTATTACGAAAGCTAAATGCTTTACCTTAGAGTTCCTCATAAGATGAGGTATTACCAGCATGGTTTCCCGATGTATTGCGGTTTTTGTTGAGCATTTCATATATCTTGTTGCATTCTGACTTTGAGAAAGGGAAGTTACTTGGACCGCCTTCTTTGCTGAACAATGAGGACACATGGTTTCCTCGAGCCTGTGATTGTAGCTCCTCAAGAGCTGCTTTTCTCTTTATGCAGTCTTCAGCTACATGCTTCCATCTCCCACAGAATGTGCATTTCAGGTGAGCTTTGCAATTCTTGGTGGAGTGAGTGTCTTGGTTACACTTAGCACACTTCCTCTTGCCTTCTTGAACATCTTGTTGTGCTGCATATCGCTGCGCTGCACTCCTTACACCCTCGGCATGAGCAGGGGCTCGATGACCGTTGTGGACCGCATAGATCGTGCCCTCGGGGCTCATAGGGGCTCGACTGTTGTCGCTGCTTACTGCAAATGTAGCGCCTTCAGGTTGCACAGGCCCTTTGCTGCCGGTTATGGCCTCCGCTTGCTTCTCACGGCGGAGTGCTATGGCAAACGCTTTGTTCAGGGTCAGAAGAAGGTCAATAGCCATGATGCCTCCACGAATGACTTAAAAGTTATCATTCAAACCCATTAGGAACTGCATTGTCTTCTGGGTTTTGATGTAGTTTTGAACTTTGACACCTTTTGTGGACAAGTCACATAGGGCATCCCTTTCATCCCAAAGACCCTTCAACCTGTTGTAGAAGGTTGTGACAGTCTCGTTTCCTTATTTACAATCATGAATTGCATTTTCAACATTGAATAATTGCACAGTATTGGTTTGAGAAAACCTCTCTTGGAGCTCAAGCCAAATATCTCGAGCCGACTTGCAGTGTTTGACACTCTTCGAGATCTCCTTTGTCATGGAACTGTTGAGCCAAGTTCTAACCAGCGTGTCCACACGATCCCATTGCATCTGCTTGTTGTTCTCTTCAGTTGGTCTGGAACTGCTTCCATTCACGAGTCCAGCGTTGTTCTTGATTGTCAAGGCATTTGTCATGGATTGGATCCATTCCGAGTAGTTATCTTCAGCAAGTAACCCAGGTACGAGTATTGCGCCTGGTTGGTCAGAGTAGTGAAGAAATAGTTGATGGCTGGGATGTTCCCAAGTTTTTGTTGTGCGAGAAAGGCCGGACGTCGAAGCTTCTTTGAGGATGGCATCGTTCAGAAACTGTATGGCCAGCTTGTGTTCCTTCTTGATGTCGTCGCTCATGTTGAACGAGGCTAGGGTTTAGCAGAGTTTGTGTTTATGAGATTTAGGCCAAAGATCAATGCTCTGGTACCAAGTAAAAATTGGTATTTGGAAGAAGCTTTTGTTCTTATTATGTGCAATCGGTTTACATAGTATTTATACATACAGAAGGGTCTGTTAACCCTAGCTATACTAGGTAACTAGATAATTACAATTAAGTTAGGATTCTATCTTTAAGGATAGAATAGCCAACTAATGCTAACAGATATGAGGTTGCTAAACAACCGGATCGGATCTCATGCTTTAACATTGATGCTCAGATCTTACGCTAAGAGTCAGAATATCGTCTATATCTAGATTTCTGCCTTTGTTCTAAACTTCTAGAGCCTCTAATCCAAAAAACAAAAAAAAAATATTTCAAAATATTCAAATGCAAAACTTACAGGGTATTTCCCAAAAAAAAAATACAGTAGGGTAACAAAAAAGTTATTGTATACCAGATAGTATAAAAGCCAGTGTAACATTTTGGAATACAACGGCCACCATTTCATGCCAATGAAGCTTCTTCCTTCACCTCCACTGCACGCCAATTCCGCCGCATCTAGGGTTTTGGCCGCATTATTCTACTCCACTAAACCCCTGACTCCATCAAGCAGCTCCGCAAGTGTCGCCGCTTCAACCATGCGCTCGAGCTCTCGGAATGGATGACCGGCGAAATGAGGCATGGCCTGTCAGGCGACGACGTCTCGACTCGGCTGGACTTGATCTCCAAAGTTCACGGGCTGGACAGACGTTGTAATCTCGTGGTTGGCTTTGGCTGAGGCATTCTATAATGACGGTCGTGTATCAGAGGCAGTGGAAATGATGAGAAAGGCAGCAAGCTTGCCGTGTCGACCGGGATCATAAGTTTACTTAACAAGAATACCACTGTAATCAGATGTAGTACTCAATTCTTTAGTGCGCACAAGAGAATCATGGTGCTTTAAAATCTAATTCAAAACTCTGTCAAAAAACAACCACAACATAGAGCTAGGACGGGAGCTTATGTTCAACGAAACACAAGACCTTCAAAACTACTATAGCTGCAACTGTGATCCACATGAGTTACCAATCAAAAGATATGTCTGTAGTGTACAAAAGCCTATATGTATATCAAAACTTTATGCCTTGTGCTTTGGCCCTCCGAATGGTTTTTAATGATAAAACCTCGAGGAAACACAAGCTTCCAACAAAACTCAACTTTACGTATTCCTTTCCATCTTGACAGATGTCATATGTTGTCTCTGCAATATGAGCACAACCAAAATCAAATAGCTATTTATATTCAAAGCACATAATGCTTTCGTCGACAATAATACTACTGCAGCAAGATATAAACATAATACCATGGAATTCTAATTATAAACATCACAAATTTCATGATTCATCCATAAAATCTGTAAGATTTGAAAACTGTATAGGCTGTTAAAGAAGATATCAAGAATATCATGTTCTCTTAAAAGTTAGTGAAACCTTACTCCCACTGTCCTGTAACAAATATGATCATCCATATGGCAATAAAAGATAGACTCCCACTGTCCCTTAACAAATATGATCAGTCATATGACAATGAAAAATAGTGCAATTAACTACGTACAGTTTAATAGATATGGTCAATTCCAAAAACACATGCACATGCAACAACATTTGTATAGTAATTCACATGTAAGTGTCAAATACTTTCCCCTGTTTAATAAAAAATAAAAAATAAAAAAAATAAAAAACAAAGTTCTTTCAAGGGCTTGCAATATGATATAATGATAGTTGACAAAATAATTCTTATATGCATATGTATGTTTCATATGCTGCTCTTAAAATGACTAAAAGTCTGCAATTAATAAGAGAAAGAAGTTGTTTTGGTACACAAATTACATAGATGCAAACCACAGAGTTTTATAAATTATAAAATCTCATGCAACCAAAATGTCATTAGGATAAAAGATAGTGATGCAATTTCAATTCCAAATTTTCATGTCAATCAAATATCATGTAATGATCGTTCTCCTGATGAAAATTTTCTTTACTCAACCAATTAGGGGATTTACGCCATATTTTTAACATGAAAAATATACCATAACAGACATGTCAAAAAACATAACAGCAATTTCCTTAGCAGAAAAATTTTCATACCGGATATAATGAATACCACTCAGCATCACATCAAACATGTGAATGATTCAAACATAGAGATTAATGCTCTAAGTACGTACAAAACTTGCTATGGCATGATGAACTTAAACCATACCACTTAACATCCATTCTGATTTCCTTTTCTTCCTTTGGAATGCAGTTTGCTATGTCTCACAGGCAATGAGAAAATGACAGACGACTTATCACTACTAGAGAAAAGTTCTTAGGTGACGATATTTTTTCGTCACCTCAGAGCTTCTGTGGTCATGTAAGCACTTAGTTGATGAAAATTTCGTCACCTAAAGGTCGTCATCTAAGGCCGGTGGTTAGAGAACTTAGGTGACGAAAATATTAATTTCGTCATCTTAGTCATTACTTAGTTGACGAAACTTATTTCGTCGCCACGTTACTTAGCTGACGAAAACTTTTTCGTCGCAAGGTTATTTAACTGACGAAAACTGTGTTGTCGCTAGGTTACTTAGCTGACGAAAGGTATTTTGTCACTATGTTACTTAGTTGACGAAAATTATTTCGTTGCCAGTTTACTTAGCTAACAAAATTTATTCAGTTTGCTGACAATTCTTTCATCGGACTAACGCCACGAAATATTAGCTTTCGTCATCTTAGTGCTATTTATTTTTATTAAATTTAATAATTAAAAATTATTAATATCACATTTAATATTAACATAAATAAATTTAAAAAAAAGGAAACTCAATATTTCAAAAACCCACTATTGGCCAAAGCACCTGGGCAGTAGCAAATATATATATATATATATATATATATATATATAATTAATCAAGTTCATATACAAACTCAAGAGTAGTACTTGAAAATATAGACTTGTTCATACAAAATATATACTAGAAAATGAACCAGTGACTATGAAGCAATATCAATTGAATCAATGCCTCCATCATCATCATCATCATCATCATCATCATTGGGCTGCTCTGGGGTGGGACTGCCGACTGACATACGCCAAATTTAGTGAAGAGAAACTGCTCACATTGTTGAAGACATGCCATGATTTGTATGTTCTCTTCCTTGGCTTTTCAGGCTTCATCATTGGCTTTCCGGGCTTCCTCCTTGGCCTTTCGGGCTTCCTCCACAGTAATACCAACAAGTGCAGCTCGTTGGGAACGTGAAGTGCAAAGGTAGCAGTGATACAATATATGAATTACATTTAATGATTTGTATGTTCTCTTACTTGTACCTAGAGAAACTGATGTAGTAATGCAAGTAATATATATACTTGTACCTAGAGAAAATGCAAGTAATATACTTGTACCTTAATCTACCTTGTACAGCAAAGAAAAAACTAAAGCATTCTGATTTCAAACCAATACTCATTCCGAAACAAAAGCATTCTGATTCCAAGGTACCTTAATCTACCTTGTACCTTTAGGTCATGTCTGTTACACAGGACTGCCTAAGACACGACTAATTTCTAAAACAGTCCTAGACTGTCTAAGCTTGGCTTATGCTAGATAACACTTTACCCATGTTTGGTACTACTTGGGACTAAAGAGCAATACAATAAAAATAGTCCAATCTCATGTTTGTTGTTACACTGGACTAAATGAATTTTGAATATCATAATATTCATGGTCCCAACTTATTGTTTCATCTATACAAATGAAACATGAGATCACATATTGTAATTATAGGCCTTACCATTACTGCATAGAAATAAACTCTACCAGCAAATAAACTTAGTAAACAACAGCCAAACCACTGATCAACTTAAACAGTCCAGCAAGACAACAAGCTTACAATAATAACATCAAAGGCTACCCAGAAACATGAGGCACAAAGGCTAGGAGCTAACAATAATAACATCAAAGGTAAATCAAGAGATCGAGCTACAGGAAACTAGAGAAAGTCATAAGGTCATTTGTTTCTTTTTATTCCAATGGCAGTGATCAGCTGTGTTACATACCAGTGTATACAAATTAGTTCGCACCAAGACATACACCAGAAAGTCAACATTTCCTTGCAATAAAGAGTAAAGAAAAAGTGCAGCAACCTCATCATTCAAGTACCTGCAAAGGGAGAAGATGAGAAATTCTAAACAAAAGTTGTACTCTTAGTTTGCATACGCTAGATATTGAGCACCATAGCTGTGCAGATTGTATTCTGGAAACAATTTACATAAACTCATGTGAATATTCATTCTTTTGGTGTCATACATGAGCTAAATGACAGCATAACATCCAACAAAAGAATCCATCATCAGGTAAGATACTACCAATATAAATATCCATGCCAATTTAATCTTTCTAAAAACACATCTTGATATTTTCTGTAAACTATCATTCTTTTTCTAGTCCATTTAAATAGGTTGTATGCTTATATATCTATAATGGAATTGGAAAAAAAACCACATGCTAGGCATCACCATTGCCAAAACAAAACACCCCGGCAAAAGAACTTGCTGGTGACAAATGCAACTTAATCAAGACAGATTGACAACTAGTTAAATCATACACAAACTATAGCCATCGTGATATCAGCAAAAACCTATTTTCCTGAAATGATATTGATCACTGCTGTGCTATCATGATATGATTACCTCCCTTTTAAAAAAAAAAAATAATTTATGTCTCAGAAACTCAATTAAAAATGCTACATCCTTAAGATTGTATATAATTAAAGATAACAATGAGTGGTAGTTAACCAGTACACAGACAAAGAAGATTGATTGATGCAGCAACCTTGCAGGGTTCTCAATGCATGCATACTCTACTGAAAAAAAAAACAAATGCAAGAAGCACAGCCGGTGCAGAAGCAGATGCACATATACAAACCAGTACACAAAATCAATCAATCATAGCCTAAAAAAAGCACAGCACAGCCTAACAAGAAAAGAAGAGGATCCAGCCATAAAATTGATCAATTCATAGTAAATCAAGCTACCTAGACACTGAATCCATAATCAATCAAATACATACAAGCCATACAACCCATAAACAATTCTCTAAGCAATCAATCTTTACTCAATTTCAGATCAAGAAAAAAAGAAGGCAGATATGGGTTGAAGATGTGAGAGAGAGAGAGAGACGAGGAATATGGTGCGCGCTTCAATTGTTCTGCAACACGAGCATACGGAGTCCGCACAATTTTGGGGCCGCTCCGTAAGACGGTGCGGAAGGGGATGCGGGGAGACGGCGATACAGGAGGAGAAGGCGATGTGGAGGAGGAGACGGCGATGTGGGCACGGGAGCGGCCAATTGGGGTCAATGGAGCAAGGGAAGAGACGGCGATGTAGAGGCGACATCGATTTAGGGAGGAGACAGCTCTTGATCGATTTAGGGAGGAAGAGCAAGATTGATTGAGTGTAGGACTTGATACTAAGCCCACGAACGTGACTATTTCGTCACTCAAGGGAAATACAAAATTTGGCCCAAAAAATTGGCGGAAGTTCGACCTGCAAAATATTTAGTTAGGTGACAAAAACATGAACTTTCATCGTCTCAGTGAACCAAAAATATTTATTTTTCTTTTTTTCCTAAAAAGAAAAGGTTTTGATAGAATGTGATCTTGTTAAATAGGGAGGAAGCAATATTTTCAAACATCTTGTGAAATAGGATGTCATCGGTATGGTGAAATACGATTATGGTTGAAAAATCACATATTTCCGGTAATGTTTGGTCCCCGATACAAGCAGTCAACCTTATATATGCTTATGTTTCCCTATGTGGAGCCCTACCGTTGAGACGTGAACGTATCCAAATTTTTACATGACTGGTTACATCTCACCAATGTGAGAGTTTTGTGTGTGAAAGAATCAATCAAACTAGGTCATATAGGGGTAGGTAAGAGCGTTTTCGTGTAACAAGTGGCGTTAATTTAATGTTGATCGCGTGGATCGAGACCTTAATGTTTTCGAAAACTAGTGGATTTTTTTTCATAGCCGTATTTAAGTACACTGATCATATAGTATGGTGAGTTTTCTAAAATTTTACTACTACACCGTAGTTGGTTCAAAAAGACACACAACTTTATGTTTCGTCACCTAAGTAAAGGTGTTAGACGACAAATTTATTTTCATCATAAAAGTAAGTTGTTAGGCGACGAAATGCATTTTTGTCACCTAAGTTTTGAGCACTTATGTCACGAAAATATATTTCGTCATCTAACCTATCACTTACCTGACGAAATGTATTTTCGTCACCTAAGTTTTTAGCACTTAGGTGACGAAAATACATTTCATCACCTAACATATCACTTACATGACTAAATATATTTTCGTCACCTAAGTGCTCAAAACTTTGGTGACGAAAATATATTTTGTCACCTAATCTATCACTTACATAACGAAATATATTTGTGTCACCTAAGTTAGCTCTAAGGTGACAAAAATAGTGACGAAATAATATTTCGTCACCTTGCCTTACTTAGATGATGAAAATTGTCACCGAGGTGACGAAACCAGTTGTTTACGCCTAAATTAATATTTTACTAGACAGTAAATATCTATGTGAATATTAATTAATTCTTGATCTATGTCACACCGGCGAGACCAAATTCTTTGGTTTACAAGTAATGACACGCCAGTGAGGCCACGCGAACTGAGTTACACAGTCCGCGTGCAGAATGGACCGTGCGAGCTGAGTTACACAGTCCGCGCGCGGAACGGACTCCGCGCACTTAACATGCTTTGCACGCGCGCTTAATGGATCTCACGCGCGAAATGACTCTGTGTAAAACAGGCGAGGCGAGATTAACACTCCGCGTAGTTGACAAGCGGATTACGCGAGGCGAGTTGGCGAACTGACCCGCGTGGGTGGCTCCGCGAAGAGGGCACAGGCGGAGTCCGCGTATATCACATTAATCGTTAAAGATTCTTAAAAGTCTTTGACATACTTCGGGCCAATCCTTGTGGTCCTGTTAATATAAAAAGCCATTTCTAAAGCCCACAAGCTAGAAAGGCCCGCGAGATGGTATTGAGTCTGTGACACCCCGCGAGGTAAAGATTCTTAATTCCAGTTCGCATAAGAGTCTACAGTTGGCAACACGAAAGCAAAGCCCTATGCAGAATGAAGTATGTCAGGACCCACCCCGGACCTCACCCTGAAACCCGTGGTAAATTCTGCGGGATCCACCTCCAAGAAAAATTTACCGAAAGTTCGGCTAAACCTTCCTTGAAAATGGACAACCCTTACCCAGAAATCCAACTTGACAGTTCTAAACTAACCCACAAAGACAACCTTAAATCACTAGCAGGTTATCAGAGCATATCTAATAAGGAAAGAATAATCATGAATAAAGACGAAGCGGAAGCAGCCTATAACTACTGAACTAAGCTTCGACTCCATGTACGCTCGACCTCATCTATACTTAGCCTGCACACTGGGCATTTAAAACCAAAGGGCCCAGGGGAAAGTAATTTAAAAACGTTAGAGTGAGTGGACACAATAATTTAAATAAATTAACAAAAACTCAATTTAAATTCTTTCCCACATTTCAGCTTTAAAAACTTAGCTGCACGCAATTTTTAAATGTCCTTGAAACCTTAAATCCGAATTCACTTAATAAATGGATAAACTAGCCCCGCTGGTTAAATAAAACAGAAATCTCGAATAATGGATTAACCAGCCCCGCTGGTTAATCAATTATAACTGAGAAAAATAAATAAGGGGAAGAATTATCACCATGTAAAAGGAGCCTCCCAGGCTCGGGTCGATGCCTCCCAGGCTATAATAGCGTCTCACGCTAGGCGCCCTACTCACTTATAGTGAGTACCCGCTAATAATGGCTAGCAAACATATATATAAATACCGATCGGTTGCCTCCCAGGCTATAATAGCGTCCCACGCTAAGCGCACTACTCACCTATGGTGAGTAGCCGCTGATAATGATAGCTAGCAATAAAGAATATAATCGACCATATAATATGGTGACTAAAAACATACGAAAACACTTAAATCCATTGATCTTCCCCAAGATCATACGAATGGTACGGTTCCCAACCGTACTTGAAAATCATCATAAGAAATCATATTAAAACTCAATGACGTGTCTCACACGTCAAAATATTCTCAAACTTATAAATATAAGCGAGATTTCAATATCAAATAAAAATCATAAATAATAACATCTCCAAGTCAAAATCATTAAATTATGATGGAGAACTACCGAAAATCTCAATTTCAGTAATCATTTATAAATCCCAAAATCATCCAACAATAAAACCGATAGTACTTAAATCCATTAAACTCCGAACAGTTCCCAACTGTACCTGAAAATATTGCGTAATAAAATAAATCATTTGACATGTCCCACATGTCAAATAAAATGCTCAAAAGAGTTCCCAAAAAATGAATGGAACTCATTACTCCAAGAAAAATATTAAAATCTCCAATATGCCTTTGAAAATTAAATAAACTTTATTGCATGCAAAACATTCAAATCAAAGGTCCACTCACAGTATTAGGCGTAAGTTTTCCATTGCTCAGGACACTCCTTGAGCGCCGCCTCCAAATATCCATGTTCTTGAGTCACTCCCACGCCTAACCAATAGTTGTAGAACAAATCGGTGAGACCAAACTTTACAAATAACCATTGTCTCGCCTTCTTTCCTAGTTTGACTAGGGTTTCCTAGGTTGACCAGGATTGACCAACTAACGATGCTCGACATTTTCCAATTCAACCTCTGACTTAACAATTCTATCCAATTTTTACTATACATCCTACTAACCATTATCCACTAAGACATCGCTTAATAATTCGTTTTGGTGAACCTTGATTTTGATTAATCAAACTAATGTAATTTTGTTAACTCAGAAGCATACGAACTACTTTAATCTGAAAAACCACCAAATTACTAAGGGCACTCAAAAAGGTTTTCCATAAATAGGAAAAATTCCATAAAGGGAAAGTTTCCTAAGATAGAAACTTTCCTAGCTTGATAAATTTTCCAATTACACTCCGAACTTTTCTAACTAGGAACTATAACTTGAATTAGACAGAATAGCCTTGATAACTACATCTTCGGCTCCTGCCGGAAAAGCTGCCTTCGCCAGATTCCGGCAACTTGCCGGAATGTTCTGCCGGATTCCGGCCACATGCCGGAAAATAGCCATAGTCTCCCCGCATTCTTCAAAGCACCAAGTTCTCGACATTCAATTCACCAAACAACAATTAATCAGCAAACCAACTGCAAACTCAAACATCCAACTCAACTCAGGTGTACTTGAAAGTACATAAACTTACCCTTGCCATCAACTCTGCCGATGGACATCAACATTGCCCTCTGCTCAACCAACATTCACTTTCAATCGATAAGCAAATGCCTCCCACCGCCACACAGCCTACAAGCAGCCCCCTACTTCGATGCAGCACAACAACATCGGCCTCCAAAGCTTCCCCTCGCCGGTAATAGCTTCCTTGCCGGAAAACTGAGTTCGGGTCTCCTCCGACACAGCAGCAGAAACACTCTTTGTCTCTATACAGTCTTGTCTTGGCTCCCCGGCGATCGACGCTACTTCAGAAAGGAAAGGAGGAGCACCGAGCAGCCTCGACGGCGTTGATGGCGATGGTTGGCCAGAAAAGCCCAAAAATGCAGAAAAGGGATTTTTCAGATTAAGGCTCGATCTTAAGAAACAAAGGCACAGAGATGAAGAGAAGAGAATGGTGAACCGAGACATACCATCGGCACCCAATGAACTCGCCGGAAAACGCTGGAATCCGGTGAACACAGTCAAGCTTTCTTTCGATCGATCACCACTGAATCGAGATGAAAGTGTGATCCATGGACTGGGTTTTATAGAGGAGGAAGAGAAGAAGAGATTGGTGGTAATCTCGTGACTAGAGGTGGCCGAAATCGGTGACACCGTGCCGCAGAGAGCAGAGGCAGGCGGAGAAGAAAAGAGAGAGAGAGCTGGCTCGAGTCAACGCCCAAGTGTGGGTTTGACAAAGTCAACCCATCTGCTTCCCTTTATACCTGATCAAACGGTCAAGATCGAAACCTTACTCGATCAAACGGCCAAGATTAAATGAGCTATTCTAATTTCAGAAAATTAATTTCTTTTACCAAACCTTCAGTAAATCATAGAAAATACTTCGAAGCTCCGACAATAAACCGAAAACACTGGAGAACCCGTGTCAACGTGAACTACGACACCGAGACCTTAAAAGAAGAATTTGACATTTCCAAAAGAACGCGCAAATAAACTAGAGTGTTAACTTACTAAGTTACCGAGCACGGTTAAATTCCTCAGTAACTCGTAAAATACCCAATAAATAGGTAAAATTGGGTACGTGGTGTTACAAAGTATGCGAACTGGACATGTGTCATAAGTTGATTGGTCCGTGTGGGTTAAACCGTGTCTTTGTGGATTAGGGTTTCAGAGCCCGACTTAGATTCCAAGTTAACTTTCTTCTGCCGCAAGTTGAGCTCCTATATAAGGGGACTCAAAGCTCTTTCTACTGACACAATCAAATCTCTCAACAAATACAAACAAACTGCAAATCAGTTACCTTTCGAGCTACCTCGAAACCTTAACCCTAAGTGCGCCGCCGCCTAGGTTTTTCTCAAACTTCTTCCTGGACTCACCCCCGATCTCCCTGGTTTCCTATAGTTGCTCTGCTCGCGTCCCGCCGTGAGTATCGATCGCCTTGTGCTCGTAAATTCCTCCCCTAAGGTGGCACATGGAAACCCCCTTCCGCCTGATCAAGAAGTCAAGCCCGCATACAAGCTTTTTCCTCCCCTAAGGTGGCATCTTTGCATTTTTCTTGGTCTCTTTGTTGGAAGCCAACTTATTCTAGATGGGTTAATAATGCTATGAGAGATGGGTTAATATGATTAAAGACTTTCAACAATTCTATATATTATTGCCCTCAAAACTATATTCTCCATATTAATTGTTTTTGTAAAACATATACTTCTTTTCTTAGGCCTTACTGATGAAGAAGGTTGATGAGATCCGTGAAAATGTGAGGAAGGAAAACCCAGACATGTCGGAAGAAGATATTGATGTTCATTTTGATGAACAAACTCAGGCAATCGTGTTTGAAAAATATTTGGACATAGAAACATGAAGGAGATTCGGGGTATGGGACTAGTAGGCAGTTATGGTTTGAGCCAAGGGCCCGATAGGAGCTACACTTCACGTTCCCAGCGAGCTACACTTGTTGATATTGCTGTGGAGGAAGCCCGAAAGGCCAATGAGGAATCCCGGAAAGCCAATGAGGAAGCCCGGAAAGCCGATGAGGAAGAGAACATACAAATTATGACACGTCTTCAATAATGTGAGCAGTTTCTCTTCACCAAATTCAGCATATGCTAGCCGGCAGTCCCACCCCAGGAGCAGCCCAATGATGATGATCATGATGATGGAGGCATTAATTCAATTGACATTGCTTCATAGTCATTATTAGCTAGTTCATTTTCTAGTATATATTTTGTATGAACAAGTCTATATTGATCAAGTACTACTCTTGATGAGTTTGTATATGAACTTGATTATATATATATATATATATATATATATAATATTGCTACTGCCCAGGTACTTTGGCTAATAGTGGGTTTTTGAAATATTGAGTCTTTTTTTTTAAATTTATTTATGTTAATATTAAATGTGATATTAATAATTTTTAATGATTAAATTTAATAAAAATAAATAGCACTAAAGTGACGAAAGTTAAACTTTCGTAGCCTTAGCTACGTGAAAGAATTTTTCGTCACCTTAGCTGGTGATATTTCGTCATAATAGGACTATAGCGACGAAATATTTTTCGTCAGCTAAGTAACTTGGGGACGAAACATTTTTCGTCATCTAAGTAACTTGGCAACAAAACAGTTTTCGTCATCTAAGTAACTTGGTGACGAAACAATTTTCGTCATCTTAGTCATTACTCAGTGACGAAATACATATTTTCGTCACCTAAGTGCTCTGACCACCGCCCTTACATGATGAACCTTAGGTGACGAAATTTTAGTCGTTTTAGTGTTTACATAACGACATAAGCTCTTAGGTGACGAAAATATGTATTTCGTCACCTAAGAACTTTTTTCTAGTAGTGTGTCTCTGGAACTATTGGTTTCTTTGAGTGCCCTTATTCTGATGCTTCAAATGTGGGATACTTCTTGAAAGGACAAGTCCCTTGCTCCGGCTAACTCGAAACTCCTCTTTTATCTTTGTATTCGGAAGGGGAGAACTTTAATGATGTCTGATAGTGCTCCTGCCTACCGTATGTTACTTTACGTGTGATTTGCACTGCCATTCCTTGCTGATTATGCTCCATCCTCTGACATTGGTCTTGCTTGTTTGATTTCAGCTTATGTTCTGATAATGCTCTTTGGTGTGGCGTCCTATTGTTATAGAACATTGTTTCGGTTGTCTGGCCTTGTTTCGTTAGTTCTGACAGCTTTTGGCTCGTTGGCCATGGTTGTATTGATCGATTCATTCATCGGGTTACCAACTTATAAAGCAGATGAGGGTGTGACAAGTTAGTTATAGACTTGCAGCGATTAAAATTCACTCATCCAACGACAACAGAAGGAAAAAACTAGGATGAATCCACACAAAAGTGGGTTCCCCTTGGGTCTATTAACTGTTAATCCACCTGAAAACTGAGCAAAGTAATTGAATTTCAGTCTTTCTCTTGTCTTGGACTCTTAAACTTGAGAGTTGAGCCTAAATACAAGCAGAAGTATCTAATTATCAATACATAGTACAAGCAGAACTATCTGATTATCAAAGTAATATAATCCCAGGGGCCGGCAAACAGTACATAGACGAACAAGAAGAAATATGTGGTCTGCCCCAAATACCAACAGAGAAAACTGTCAGACAAAGAGCATAAGAGAAAACTGTCAGACAAAGAGCATAAGTAATGCCTTAATGATTGGTATGTGATAAAGTAGTTTGAGGTTCACATCCAAAATCAATTGGCAATGAATAGAGTGGCCCAAACCCTTATAAACCACAGGCAAAGTCCCATTTTTCCCGATGTGGGATATATATCTCAACACACCCCTGCACGTGTGGTGAATCTTCAAGCCAAACACGTTGACAATATTTTTGCGTGACGTGGAGTTCGTATGACCTTTAGGGTTTCACACGTGGACATGGGTAACCCGCTCTGATACCATGATAAATTAGTCTAAGATTCACATCCAAAACCAATCGGCAATGGATGAAGTTGGCCAAATCTTATAAACCACAGGCAAGGTCCCATTTTTCTTGATGTGAGATATATATCTCAACTTGTAGACGTTAATCACAAAGAGGTCTCACTGGACGATTGTTTTTTCAGTACAAAGCAGTTGTAATCATCATTGATGGGTTTTAAATACTGCAAGTGTGCTTTGTCATTAGTATATGATTAGCAAGTCCAGAGTCCAGGGACTGTAATAATAATCTGTTCATCTGGTAGCTTCTGGTTCAGTGACTTTGCAATGGCGCTGTTTATCTTAATCACCGTGGCACTACTGCTATCCGTTTTTGCGTTCTCAGCTTTCTTTGTGCTGCGATCATGGACTTCATCACCGAAAAGCATGGTGGGAATCCCAGGCAGCTTGGGATGGCCTATTGTTGGAGAAAGCTTCTCATTTATATCAGAGTTCTCAAGTCCATCTGGTATATACAGCTTCATGCACAAGAGGCAGCAGAGGTAAACAATTAAATGACATCATTTCGTTCATCACAAGAAACATACTTTGATATATCTATGCATTTCATGTTATATTTTCAGGTATGGTAAAGTGTTCAAGACTTTTGTCTTGGGTAGATTCAGTGTGTTCATGACCGGGAGAGAAGCAAGTAAGATGTTGTTAGCAGGAAGAGACGGAATGGTAAGCTTAAACCTGTTCTACACAGGACAGCAGGTGCTAGGTCCAACCAGCTTGCTACAAACTACCGGAGAAGAGCACAAACGGCTTAGACGGCTGATTGCTGAGCCTCTATCGGTTGATGGCCTCAAAAAATATTTTCAGTTTATTAATAACCTGGCAATTGAAATATTAGAAGATTGGCCTGGCCGAACTGTTTTTGTCCTTGAAGAAGCTTCTACAGTTAAGTATTGGTTACCAAGTCATGTAGCAAATTTCCTAGTCTAAAGTTTAACTTGTGGGGACTGAAAGTTAATTAGTCTGTTAATTGTGTGTGCAGTTCACTCTCAAAGTTATTGGTAACATGATCATGAGCTTGGAGCCTGCAGGTGAAGAACAAGAGAAATTCCGAGCCAATTTTAAACTCATTTCTTCCTCCTTTGCATCCTTGCCATTCAAAATCCCTGGAACAGCTTTTCATTCTGGTATTCAGGTATCACTCTTTATAAACCATCGATGTTAATCAGTGACGAACAAATTGCTGACATATTGATTGTTCCACTTTGTCAGGCACGAGACAGGATGTATGCAATGTTAGACTCGGCAATTTCTAAAAGGAGAAATGGAGAAGGATTCCAACAAGACTTCTTGGAATCACTGATAATGAAACATAGCAAACTAGCAGGCAGTGAAGATAATAAGGATAAATTGACTGACAAACAATTGAAGGACAATGTATTAACTCTACTGGTTGCAGGTCATGATACCACAACTGCTGCTCTCACATGGCTCATCAAGTTCCTTGGAGAAAATCCAGTTGTCCTGGAACAACTAAGAGTAAGTCATCTATATATAGCTTGGTTATAACTGATTATATTTGGTTTCCAAAAGACTGAAGCCTTAGAATTGTGGACTTGCAGGATGAGCACAGACAAATTCAAGCAAACCGCGATGGAGTAAATCTAACTTGGTCCGAAGTTAACAACATGCCTTACACCGCCAAGGTAAACAGTGCATCAATACTCAGAAGTCAGAACCTTAATGTAATAATATTGTCAATTATAAACTCTAGCATTGTTCATTGTTGTTGACACTCAGGTAATCAGCGAAACTCTTCGAAGAGCCACTATTTTACCTTGGTTTTCAAGAAAGGCTGCCCAGAATTTTGAGATTGATGGTACAATTTTTTGTCTCCACACACCACATAACGAAAAGCCAAATATTTGTTTTAAGCTAATGTTTACTACACCAAGTTTGATCATCTGGTTTCTAAGAGATTTTCCATTACTGACAGGATATAAAATAGAGAAAGGCTGGTCTATTAATTTGGATGTTGTCTCTATTCATCATGATCCAGAAGTTTTTCCCGATCCTGAAAAGTTTGATCCCTCCAGGTTTGATGTAAGCGCGCATTGCCCCTACCAAACCTTTTAGCTGTGGCATTGCTCTCTGATACATTGGGAACTAATTATGGAATAAAAATACAGGAACCTCTGAAGCCTTTTACCTTTCTTGGATTTGGTAGCGGACAGCGTATGTGCCCTGGAATCAATTTGGCCAAACTTGAAATCTCAGTTTTCATTCATCACCTGGTCTGCAAATACAAGTAAGATGAAGAGAGGAACTGTGAGAAATATGGTCTAAAATAGAAAGTAACAGAGAATGTTTTTAAGAAACCGAAGTTTGGAAGTAGTTGATCAAATGATCTGATTTATTACATGATAACTTTAACTAAATGAGCATGTCAACTCTTCATGTAACAAGGATTTCGTGTTGCAACCTCAATTCTGATTCTGGATTTCTATGAACTGTTTCAGGTGGAAGCCTCTGGAAAAAGATGACTCAGTCCAGCCAACACTAGTAAGAATGCCAAAGAACAAGTATCCGATTGTAGCCGAGCCACTTTAGTACAATTTTCACGATGCACTTAGCACGACTCGCTGTTTTCTTCCTCCCTTCTGTGTATATATAGTTAACAGCAAATAGTTCCTTTATAAGGAGAATAATGTGATCACCAATAATGTTGAAGGTTGCAGTGGCACCTTTAACAAATCAATTTTGATTCTGAATAATGTTGACTGTTGCAGTCATTGATAATTGCATTTCAGACATTCCAGACACTTCTTTTCAATAAGTCCAACCGATTAAGGATCACCGTCTAGCTTATGTTGAAACAATTGATATCAAAGTCCAGCCTAACATTGATATCAAACATAATATTGTGTTTGTATTTGTGTCGCACATCAGTTATCTGAGATATGTTTCTCATTGTCATAAATATAAGTTACAGTTTTTTTCTACAATCAGTGTTAATTACCTGATCGATGTTAATGTGTTTAAAAACTTGAATATGATCCGTTTTCAAACATATCCGAGTAGAATTGATCCATCTGAAATCCAAAGAATAGCTAGCTCTTCATCCATGTTTCTATGCAACTTCTATAATTGTAAGAGAATAAGTTCGCATTATTTAGTTTTTTTTTATCAGGTAAATTACAACTGTGTAAGTCGAACTCACAACCTCTTATTTACTAAAGAGGAAACTATGTCACTAGACCAAATAGTATTGAGTTTGGCGTTATTTAGGTTGTGAGGAACTTTTGACATCATGATCTTGAATATGACATTTACGCTAGTAAAAGTACAAATTTAAGAAAGAATATCAAAGCAACTACTTACCGCAGCAACTCCTTCATAAAAATTAAGAAAGAAAATCAAAGCAACTCCTTCACAAATTTAACACTCTTACTGCAGCACCTCTTACTGCAGCACCTCTTACATAAAAAAAATACATAAATGATATAAAAACGTTCGTGTCTCTGAAGTAATATACAGTTGTTCTAGGAAATTCTATATGTGTGACTTGGCCTTATGCCAACAGGATATATGGTTAGAATAGGACTATGTATTCTTTATCATTATTATATAAAGGGCTCATATCAATGAATAAGATGATGATTCTCTATTCTCTTGCTATCTCTCATTCTCTATACTTTATCATTCATCACGTTATCATGCACTTTGTTCTAACCGTAGAGTTAATAGCCCACCATTTGTTTTTCGGACCCTAAAAAGCGTTTTTCGGCTCTTTTGTCTAACCGCCGCAGCCGCCCGTTTTCCCGGCCGCCGTCTGACATCACCGGATGCCAATCCCTTGGCCGCCGCCCGCCAACGATTCTTGGTTTCCTCCGACTGCAATTTTCGACTTCTTCAAGTGTTTGAAGTTTCAAAAGGTATGTTTTGAAACCCTAACTTTCCAAATTCAATAACTCGGGGAGGATAAAGTCTTTTCCTCCCTTCTCCATCTTCATTCTATGCTTGGGATTTTGTGCGTGCAGGTAAAAATCCCGAAATTTTATTCGCGGGTCAAGAATGTGTTTGATCACTCTTGTTTCCTTGTCAGGGTTGTGTATGATCAACCCCGACCTTTCTCCAGATTGTGTTTGATCAATCCGAGGTCTTTTTTCGAATTGTGTTTGATTAATTCGCGACTTTTCCGGATTGTGTGTGATCACTCCGAAGGACAAATCATTAAAAGCATCATTTGTGACCTCTATCGAGTCTCATAACAGCTTGGTTTTTTATGCAAGAGTAACATAACATTCTGCTCATTGAGTTTTGACGTACTCGATGCCTAAGGCGAATCTTCGCTTGGTATATGTGGAACCTTTCATTGGAAAAGATTAAACCACATGTTTTACCCCCAGGCTAACAAGCCTAGATGCCAAGATTTCACATCTCATGCCTAAACACTCCACATCGACAAAAGCCTTCAATGACAATCTGTGCAAAAAGTAATGACCATAAAGTACTGTGGAATGCACTTATGGAGTGTTTCTTGAAACGTCCATCTAACTCAACTTGTTGAGTTATTAAGTCAGGTGGATTGCTTACCACCTTAATTGACTGCATATCGTCGATGATATTCCGTGGCATCCTGATCCATAATCTTTACCGGATTCGATTATCATCAAGTTCTCTAGGTCTTCCAAGTTTGTTTGGAATTACCAACGAGACTTGATTTTGATCATTATGTTGCAAACATGAATTGTATATACGCTAATAAGATAAATGTATTGGCCTACGTACATGGATTTGTCCCCTAGTGTTGGGAAAACAATATGGGTCATGGCAACGGCAGAAAACGCCGCACCGATGTCTAGAAAAGAGGGGGAGGTGCTGTCAGCCTTAATGACGACACTCCCGATCTAGACACCAATTTGTCAAAACTACTTATGCTAGCTCATGACGATGCAACCGTTGTGGATCTCCGGATCACTGATTCAAGATTGTCATCAAGTTCATCTTCAAATTGTGAATGCATACAAAAAGGTACGGAAAATCAATATGAGGACAATAACGTCATCCTCATGATCGCGGATTTCAAATATTCGGATTCATCTCTAGCTACTCTTGACTTTGATGTCATTAGCTAGACATTGATTTTCTTTCCAAGCTATAATAAGACGTCGTATCGATGTCCTTTGTTTATTCGAGACCTCGATGTACTCACATTGGCAATAATGAATGCCTTGAGAATTTTTTTTGAAGTTATGAAACTATTCTCCTCTTATGGTTCGTATTGATTTACAAACAAGATGTACATTTTTACATCGTCCTTAGAAACATGGCTTATTTACAATCTACATGGTCAGATTGTGCCGTTTGGTCTGTTTCCAGTGAAGATGACGCACGGCCTTGTATCCTCAAGAAGGATAGTCAACGTGTTTCCGGTTAAGTCTTTTACCATACAGCTGTTTTTTATCATCAATTGTTCAACTAGATTCATCCAAGTTCAATGTGATGTCTTAGAATTATCTGAAATTAAGGAGATAGTGGTTTAAGTGTGTCTTGCACTACCGACCCTCCACGAACATGTCTGGTCATGCTAACTTGGAGTTATCGAAAGCTTTTGATCTTGGTTTCCCCTTACGCTATTAACCAATAGTCATCTTGTAAAAGACGTTGAAGACTTATCAAAATCGGGCAATCATCACAATCGAATCCTCTAGGTCCTCTGAGTTAGTTTATGTTCATGTCAGGGAGCTTTCACTAACTAGTCATGGAGTTTACAACCTTGGAAAGACTGAAAGGACTTGATTTTGATCATATACACATCATTTTAGCTTCGGCTTATGCCCACATGCCATCCGCAAGCTTCAAAGCTTTGCTCATGCCAAATCTGTGAAAAACAGCAATCTGTCCCTTCTGGACAGTCAACTTTGTTTGAGCTTTTTGAATAGCTCCGGATGAACCAGACAGTAAGATTTATATCATTAAAAAGCTCTATGAGTCTAGTTTTCAGAACTTTTTGCGGTTCGTCCATATCTATTTTAATGAAGAAGTTATGGTTGTTTTAGTGCGCAAAGATCATTCTACGCGGAAATTTTTATGCACTCTCGGGATTGTAGCTTTTCGTGGCTTCTTTCAATCCCTCTAAATGGTTCAAGTAGAACTATTTACTCTCCTATCTACTTCATTTTTGAGATCTATCTCATCGAGACATTGAGTGCTTCGCAGATAGTGGAACTATGCACAACATTCTAAGGAACCGGCAACTATCTTTGGATTTTGTGTCTTTGTAAATCTTCTGTGACTACAATACTTGAATCATACCGGTCATTCAAGGACGCGGTTTAGCATGAATTTTGATGTCTCATGGCATCATGATCAACGTCACAGATTCCCTCTATGCATTGAGAGGCAACTGAACCATGTTGAGCTTTAAAGACATTCATGCTAATAGTTTTCATTTGAAAACACATTATGAGAATGAACCATAGTTCTTTTATGTATACCTTCTCATGAATGCAAACTGAAATGCATCTTAGAGAAGTTTATGAGTCAATCTAGTGGACTGTATGTCACTATGATTGGAATATCGAATCACATGTTATCGCCAAACATGATATTTGGGACACCGACTCATATAGGTTTTGGTTTGACCAAATCGGTCATCCTGGAAGAGACATAATGGTCTAAATTTTGAGAAATTCTTATGGACATCCATTCTTCTGCTCAAAACGAAGACATTTGGGATCTAGCTTCACCATGAAACATGATGGTGACGCCATGGTTGTAAATGGCGGCACCTTGGGGACATTGATGTCACCCGAACACGGCTCCAACTTTTCAAAGGTCGTCCGGTCAATTCCTCAAGCAATTGAGGTGCATCAGCCCTCGATGTCTCATTGGCCCCCTGCAATGCTCATTGCTGGTTTTGGAAGCCTATTTTTTTAGCTAAATTAGGAGTGAGACCCTCCTACGCTAAATGACACAAAAATGAACATTTCATTCTTACATCAAACTATGTAGATAGATATAACCAATTTGCGGACACTTTTTTATGCTTTATGGTGTTGGTTGAAGTGTTAACACACCGGTCACGTGTTACACTATTATCTACTGCTTATGCTGGTTATACTTCTACGGGCTCACTACCCATTTTTTAAAGAAGTTTATCGGGATATAAGTTGAACTATCTTGTACCCATGTTCACAAGCAATACAGTCTCACCGAGGCTACGACCAAGCAACTTTAGCTTATCGCTCGAACATTATTGATGCACGCAACAATCTTTCAATTCCGTCTTGAGGCTATGCAATATTTGCATGCAGCTTTACTATTCATCTACGACCCATTATCATTGAATATTTTTGTACTACAGCTCATGACTGTGTACAAGGATTGATACGAATTGCAATCCTTAAGCTCGGCAGGATTGAAACGGATCTCCAATCCTTAAGCTCGGCTAGATGTTATTTCTAGGTGTCAAATCGCATTGTCACTGCGTACCATGATGAGTCATTTGAGATGAATAAGTACTCATGTTGGTTGGATATGAACCTCCAACTATTTAATCCGCCTATGTAGAACCCTTGTCAGGCGATCTCTTTCACTGCTATATTGCGGATTATCACTTTGATGAGACAGTATTCCCACCGTTAAAGGGAGATCAGAACACAAGTGTTCAAGTGGAACGACGTGAATTGTCGTGGTTTGTCCCCACTAAGTCTCATCTTGATCCAAAATGCTTAAAGTGTTAAAGTGACGAGATCACATGCTGCAAATATGTCTACAAAGATTGATGTCCTATCAAGAGAAGTTGGTCTTGACGCCATCACCATGGATGGTGATACGGTGACGCTATATAGTGGCAAAATTGGTGTCACAATTCCTCAAAAGGAGAGAGGCCCTTATGTTCGATATTTTCTCGCACTAGGAAGAAAGCGAGCTTGGCATAACCTGAACCATTGATCAGTGATACTCAAATCTGTCTCATGAAGTCTGAATTGTGATTATCGTTGAGGGACGCCTCAATGTCAAATCCAATCATATAGAGATCTCTACAAGTCTTACACTAGTGTACATGAGGACGTGGGATAATAAGTTTATTATCGAACCACCCTTCGTTGATGAAAATCAACTTAGTTGATTGGCCTAATGGCAAGATGTGATTCAACATTAACAAAGAGATAAGTCCTTGGGAAGGTGATGCCGACACCGCAAGCTAAACTCTATCAAATATGTCTTTGTTAGATAGCGTAGTGAGAACAAAAGCTTAAACTCACCTTATGACGCAAGGTCTCTCACTAACACGCGCTGGGGTTGACTACGATGAGATATGCTCTTGTAATGGATGTCATTGCACTCCAACATTAACGGTCAAGATCAAAACCCTAGCTGATCAAACGGCCAGATTAAAAGCTATAATCTAATTTCAGAAAATCAATTCTAATACCAAACTTTCGACAAAACTTAGAAAATACCTCGAAGCTCCGAAAAATAATTCTAAGACAACGGTGAACTCGTGTCTATACAAACTACGACATCGAGACCTTAATAGAGGAATTTGAGATTTCAAGAAAAACTCGAAAATAAACTTGAACGATGACTTACTAAGTTACTGAGCATGGTTAAATTCTTCAGTAACTTGTAAAATACCCAGTAAATAGGTAAAATTAGGTCTAGGGTGTTACAGAGAGAGTGTAGGTCGGGAAGGTTGGGTAGGAGATATTAAGTTATGGGTAATGTTGTCTTTTTGATAGGAATAATTGGAATGGGCTTATGTAAAAGTTTTTCATTAAAATGGTCTCTTGAATTCATGTTTTTGACTAAATAGACATTTTCTCTTTTACTTTAGAGAAAAGCACTTTGCTATCCCACTTTACAAAAATATTAGTTTGGTATCCCACATTCACACCCGTACTTAACATAAGTACCCGAAAATATAAAAAAACCTGCTGACAATACATACATATTTCCACAGACCCCAGGTTGATATAATCTGAATTTTAATGGAGAAGAGCATACAAAAGAAAATACAATACATACTGAATTACATACAACCATGATGATAAAAGGACCAGAAAGTACTAAAGAAAATCATACCTTCATAGAGGATTCAGCAACACGAGTAATGGAGAAGAGCAGTAGATTAGCAAAGGTATTGGAGTTGTGAGAAAGTGGACAAGAACAATGTAAAAGGGGTTGGCATAGCCGCCCTTGCTTTCTAGTTTTTAAGTTTCATAGTGGGAGAAAAAAGAATTGTTTACTGGTGAAAGCATAAATTGATACTTTAGTTCATAACATTATCACCAAAATCCCTCAGCTGTGTAGACTTCATATAAAATTAAAAGGGCAAACAGAATAACATAATTCTAAGATGAGCAATTTCCATCATTATCAGATTTAAGGTATCCAAAAATATGATTTATGGTATGACCTTGTCCATGCTAAACTCCATGGTTTCCAAAACAATCAAAAGAGCAATAAAGACTAAGCAACAATATCAATCCATGACACCTTCAAGCTGGTGCAGCTTGCAGTAGGGGATGCTCAAACTATGCTAAAAGCATCTGCAAAGGAGATTTATAAAGAATCTACGATCAAATAAAAGCACAATTGTGTGACTGAACCAAAATCTTGCATTATGCACAATGAGTAATAGCTGAACCACTAGAAAGCACTCTCGCGGTACAGCAAGATTCTTGAGAGTTCCTAAGAGAGCATAAATCAGAAGACTCAGGGAGACATCATGAGAACAAATGGGAAACACCCATTGATTCTAAGAACTACAAAAAGCAGGAGTTCAATAGAACAAAGTACTACGGTACAACAACAGCACACTGCTAAAATAAATGAATCACTTGTGCCTCCCGCAAACACAATTCTCAGTCCCTACATCAGCTGCAATACATGGAGGCTGAACTTTCCCATCCTTGTACCATGTTGAGCGTTTTTCAACTAGTTCGTTTAAGAAATCATCCAGTTTATCAATGTTCACACTTGGCATCACCACAACATGTGCAATGTTTCCTTGGCAAGCCAACTGCCACCTACGAACGAACTCCTCATCTTGAGGCCGCTCAAATACAACTGTGCTACTTAGCTCATTCAGCATGGCACTAATCCCAGCATCACGAAGACGGTCTTTCAAGTAGTGAGCATTTCTAAGACACTTCTGAACTTCTTTTTGGAATCCTTTGTAACCTTTTCTGTTGAGGGTGTACCATAAGAAAATAGGAGCATGGCCATTCCTGCTTCCCATGATTGTCGCATCCCTTGAAGCAAGGTATTCTACATTATTTGAAAGGACATTAATGTGCTCCAGCCTTGTTATCTGAACACCACAAGGCATTGGACATCCTACAAACTTGTGACCTGAAACACTCACACTTCCAATGGGCTTCTTGAAAGAAACTTTTGGTGCCTGCTCACAACTAAACATAGTGAGCAACAGAAGAAAACGACCCAGAACAGAAAAATTTGCATATTACATAGAGAAGGAAACAGAAAATAGTCTAAGATGCTCCTGTATTCAAACATATGCTCTGTATCGCATCCTCAAGATTTTTCTTTTCACTACTCCATGCTGATCTGTCACCTACAACTCACACTAGCTAAAACTAGGCCAGCTCCAATCTCATTCTTGGCTAACAGAGTCGGATTAAAGTTTCAACATATATTTACAACATGATCCACTTATTCATGCATTGTCTATCTCTACCATCCAACCAAAAATATCATCCGTTTGCATCAATATGAAGGAAACATTATCATTGAAATTACAGCAATGAATTGCTATAGTCAAATAGAGCATGGCAATCAGATAACCATGGCTTTTTTAGGTAAACTGGACACTTAAACTAAATGTTACATGTCCAATTGGCTAAGGCAAATCTTATACGAAAAACCTCAGGACCAAATCCCCAATTATGGAACAAAAATGTTTAAAATGGGCATAATAAAATTCCTATGCAGAACAAGGGTTGAAATTAGATGACTTACAAGTTTGACGAAAGGCATCATGAGTCCAAATAAGGCTCCATCGCAGTGAATGTAGAACCGATCATGATTGAACCCACATTCTTCAAGGGTTTTTATGACAAGATCCAGATCATCCACAGCTCCTTTAACAGTTGTTCCTGCCAATTGCAATGCAAGCAACTCAACTCACTGAACCAAACAAGTAAAAAAAACAAACCAGGACAGTGAAATTGTGTTTTGCCTCAACTTACACTTACCTATATTAACATTAATGATAGCCGGTTTGTCCTTGTTAGCAAGAAGCTTAGCTCTAAAATCGGCGCAATCAATCTCACCGGACATCAGAGTATCAACCTTTACGCATTCCATTCTATACATTCTCGCTGCTTTAAATATCGAATAATGCGTATCCTTGGAAGCATACAGAATCCCATCCGGATGCACTTCTCTCCTGCAAACAATCAAATTCTTTAGTTTAACCATAACTAGCTCAATCCTTCATCCAGTTCAATAGAATCGTAGACTTACCCAACTAGAATTCCATGCAGATTTCCTTCCGTACCGCAATTGGTGATGTAACCCCAGTACTCATTCTTCTCAATCTCCCAAAGCCGAGCAAACCAATCAAGAACTCCCACCTCAAACTGCCTCGAATGGACTCCGTAGTTGCTCTCAATAAACGGATCGCCGAGATTGTTGATCGAGAAATGCTGCAACTGGCTCAGAGCTCCATAATCGAAATCCAGATTATAAGGATACCCTGCATTGAATTGAATTTCAATTTCAAGATTCAATTTCCAAGATTCATTTGATTTTGAACTCACTCAAACACGAGACGTTGTTTTGGATTTGGATTTTACCTAAATGGTGCTTGGTGCGCTCCATGAGATTCTTGCGGTAGCGAGCGAGGACGCTGGCCATGTAGGCGTCCTTGTCGCCCGTGAAATCGTCGTTGGCGTCGGGCTCGGTGACGGCGAAGCAGGTGGTGTGGACGTTGCGGCCGAGGACGATCTCGCGCTTTTTGGGATCCTCGGCGACCTTGCCGATGAGGTCGCCGTTGGTGGTGACGACGCGAGGGAGAGGCTCGGCGACGACGGCGTTGGGGTCGAAATGCTCAGAGAGAATGTCGACCAAGCCAACAACCCCATTCTCAATATCCATGAAATTCTGCAACGAAATGTAAGAGCTTGAAAACTTGAGAGGGAGAGAGAGGAGTTGGAGAGGAAGGGAAATGAGGGGGTTGGGATTATTTATAGTGTCGATATTTTTAAGCTGGGTTTAACACGTACTCCCTAATAATTAGTCAAATATTCCACGTCTGCTCTTTTCTGATTTTCTTCATTTCGATTATTAATTTTTTTTTCTGTCTCTTTTTATAAATAATTAGAATTGATTTGATTTTAGTAGCCGACCCTTCAATCATCATAGAGTTTCATTAATAGTGTGCATACATTATCTTTCTCACGGGTCGAGTTGGTAGAAGTATCCATATTCAAACCTCACCGATGTTAATTGAAGTTAAATCTTAATTTATAGTTAATGATCAAGGAGGAGAAAACATTCTGATACGACCTTTCAGTGCGGATTAGTCTTTAAGGATGTCATCGTTGATATTCTAAAGAAGAAAAATCGTCTACATATATGAGGTTTTTATTTCATTCATGTTCATTATTGAGACTTAAGACGATATTGTGGCTCATATCTTAGTCAATTTTACTTATTTTTCTTATAATTCCTTAACTTGAGGTCTAGAATCTTCGGCTTGTATTACTGATGTAATTTCTAACGAGTATACCTAGTTTCTAGCATTTTATGAAATAACATTTTTTTAAAAAATTGTAAAGTTGTTATAAATATTATAATACATGTAAATGTCTTTGTAAATACTCATTAGTTATGTCCTTATAATGTAAATCATACTCTTATATAAGAAAGCCTAATGAGAATTAAAGGGACACTTCTTCCTCCTCTTACATTTTGTTCTTCTCTTTTCTTTCTATCTCATTCTTAGTTTATAACACGTTATCATCACGATTTCGCTCATTCGTTTCATGAACTTCATGATGATCTATGAGATGTTGGTGCAACTTTTGTTGCTTATTATTATTATCTACACTCATGATCTATGAGTTCACTTCTACTTTGGTTATATCTTGTTTACACATATATACTTTGTTTATATTACTCAATTCTATGTTTACAATTGTTTATATTAGTGAGCATGAAGTTTCGCTAATAATACTTTTTGAAATTGTGAACCTGAAGTTCAATATTACATTAGACTTGGAGATCTAATTGTGTAAGCATAAACCTGAAGTTTTATGCATGTACATGTGATTCATTGTTCACAAGATTCGAACCTGAAGTTTGGATATTGATATTTCTTTCTTACTAACATGAAGTTCTAAACAACATAATTAAATCCATGATGATTGATGTGGTCTTAAAAAAGAGTCTGAAAGACATGTATCTAACGGTGAAAAATCCGCTTGAGTTTTGGCAAGCATTGGTTGATCAGTTACTAAGAGCACGATATGAATAGACGCATTTGCGCCTTCTAATATGGATCATGATATGATTATAGTTATGGCTTAACCATTTTCGGCCCATTGACACATGTCCTAACATTTAGTGGCACTTTACAAAGCCCTCTTTGAATGGCAATAAGACCAAAATTAATCATATTAATCAGCCTCTTGAGAAATATGAGCCATGAGTGGATGTCACTTCACCCAAGTTGACAATATTTTTGTGGCTAAATTGAAATGTTAAAGACATGATCAATGGGGGTGTCCTTAACACCGATTAATATTAAGCCTATCATAATGGTATTCTGGACACCGAGTTATTGTGATTAATATGAGTGCCTTAAATTAAGGTTATTATATGAGTGAATATGGTTACTTTACTTCCCAATATGTGCACACAAATACTTTTCAAATCATAATTTGGCAATCAAAGGCCATTGTTCACAATTATGTGCACCATTTACGAGCATTTATATTTACCAATTTTCAGCTATTAATAACATGGAAATTCATCGGTTTCTTTTTGCGGTTTTGCCCAAAACATCATCATTCTTAGGTTTTGAATTGTATGTATATTAATTACATTTTATTGGTTTCATCACATAGCCTGGATGGATGTTTCCATAATAAGTAGTAGTTTTGGAGTTTTATAACCATTGATGACCTCTATTTATTGTTTTATCAATTCAGGTCTAGTAATTGGTTTTTTTACAGCCTATTTATTGTGATATTGGTATTTCATGAAACTAATTGTTTCCATAATATCAGATTTATTAAAGGGACTAAGGTATATATTTTTCCATTTCATTATTTGAATTTAATCTATTCATTTCACGACATACTTCGTTTTATGAATTATAGTGAACTCGATAATCGAGACCTAAAAACTCTTTATCCAACTATAGAGGACATGAAGTTCCTCACGAGTAATATGATAAGCAGGGAGATGTAGTGTATCATGGTAACACCATGGACATAAAGGAAGGACATAAGAGGTGTTCCCCCGTGACCATGTTTCTTGGTCCTTTGTAGGTTGCATTGAGACTTCCTCGATTTATACTTGAGTGGAAAGATTAGAGGTTCATATAGAAAAGGGCACATATATTGTTGTCTTTCCTCTACCGGGCATCTTTTGTGATGTTTTCCAGAGTATCTGACTATTAACAAGATGTTTTTGTCAGAAATCTGACTACCGAAAATTTTTTCTCAATTACTCATCTTGCTGAAAGATAGTCCTTATGCATTTTATGAGAATCGGAGGAAACACTTAGCTATTTAAGCTCTGCATGTACCCATTGCAAATACACTCATTGTGCAGGTCATGAGAATATGACTAATTCGGTCCACATATATTGAAGAAGCAATATTATGGTATGAGATTATGGAATTCAAGTATGTTTTATTTTTCTTAACCTTATTCGGTTTTGTAATTAAAATTGATCGAAACCCGGAGTTCCTTGATCGAACTATATGAGGGCCTAAAGTTCTTTAAAAGTGATATTGTCAAATTATTGAAATGAAGTTTCTCAAAACTTATGTAATCAACAAGGACCAGAAGCTCCTTAGAGCTATACAATATGGTTTTTTTGTGATCCCTAATTATATGAGAGCATGAAGCTCCAATTTATTTTGATACAATGTTATTATGAAATTAGAGGAGAGAAACAAGATTATCATATTCGTGAAGGTAACTAGACCAGAAGTTCTTATACTTCTTCACCAATGGAACTATAAGTTTCCATTCTCACATTTTACTTATCTTTGTTCCTTACCATTTTAGAGTTTGTTAATTATTTTCCTCTTCTAAATTTTATTGTTACTCATACTGGCTAGCAACTTTATAGCACGAACATATGAATTTCAAATGTCATTTTTTTGAACCAGAAGTTCAAATTACTGAATTATAGAACATAAGTTCTAATGGTAAAAGCTCAAGCCCGAAGCTGAGTATGTAAATTAAATTAGTGAACTTGAAGTTTCAGTTTAGTTATCTGGAACTTGAAATTTCTGGCACCAAATTTATTTGAACTAGAAGTTCAACATATGAAATCTGAGAACTTGTAGTTCTAACATTATAATTTGAACTTGAAGATTCGATTACACATATGATTGATGGCTCCGGAAGAGCACATAATATCCCCTTTTTACAAGAAGTGGCTTCAATATGGTTCCATAATATGTATTGAGATCCCACACCGCCTGAAGGAGGGGAGGTGATGTGTTGCAAACATATCTCCCCATAGTGAGACTAATTTTGGATTGGCAACTCAAGCACAAAATTGTAGAGCGAGCAAGATCCAAAACGGACAGTATCTCGCTATGTCGCCTATTACGTGTGTTAAATTTTACAATATAGTGAGACACATAATGTCATGAATCAGAAGTTCATTGAACCAAATTAATTATTTTGGCATGACTAGTTACATCATATTTTACCTACAGTGTTGCTTGAAATCAGTAACAACTTTTAATGTCTGCTAGCTAACGTTACTCATAGCAAATTGTTTATTTGCTGCATTTTTTTTTGTCACTTTAATGAGACACTTCTCTTGTTATGAAAGGGAGAAAGATTTTTCTTGAAGAACAACATGAATTGTTGTGGAATATTTACCTATTGTTTCATTTTGAGCTTGAGGAATATCACAGCTAGTGACTTAATAAAAACTATTGATGACAAAATTATATGCTAGCGGGAAGAAAATTTAGTTGGGTAAAATCCCTGAGACCGACCATATTAACAAAAATAACATTTCCCCCATTTGATTTGTGAGAAGAATGAGTATCTAAGTGACATGGTTCTCCTGACGAGAATGTCATTAAAAATGTCCGAGTTCCTAATATGACGGCTACAGTATTACACATACAAAGGTTAAAGTACACCATCAGATGATGATATTTTGGTGATACAACAATACATCAATATGGTTGATACTCATAAATTTAATATTTTTGACCTTAAACTTGGTGTGGGTTCACCACCAGCCAATGGACATCTTCACTCGAAATGAAGTGATAGTCATTTAAACGCATTTTTTATGCATGGTCATAATAAGACAATCTTCCCGCCGTTAGATGGAGAGAAAAGACTACTGTCATTTGAATAACGGCGTGAATTTGAAGTGGAATGTATCCACCAGGTCTAAAGTTTTAAGCTTCTGAAAATGGAAGATTATACATGTCCTATAATGTTTTATGATATTATGAATATAGATCCACATTCACTAAATATAATTCATCTATGAGAGATGTTTGTCGTAGAAGTGACAATATTTGCCCTAGAAGTGGCAGGGGTACCCAATATTAATAAGTTCATAGTAGCTAATGCATGCATATAAGAATGTGTGGGATCAATGAATGATGATCATCGATGAAAATTCACATATGGTAGCTACCAAAGATCGTTAAGGACTGTATGATGCAATATCACATTTCATTATGAATGTCGACAAAACATATTATTGGCCAAATTGGATAGAGGCAATTCCAATAAACTGAATATATGAAAGGTGATGAGATACTTAGACCTTTAACCCTACGTGATACAAAAGAGTATTAATCACAGTGAAAATAAATCACTATATATGGCACAATACTACAACACATGAGGATTACGAATATATTTCCTTATATGTGACAATTTATGTAAGTATAGTGTTATATATATCTATTGACGAGAGACTTACGGCAGTTGTCATCGTATATTATGAGGATCTTAAAAAACTTTGTTAAAAGCAAAATTTCAAAAGTAAAGCATCAATATAAGCATATCGCTTATGAAATCCTTAAAGGATCCAAGTACATGAATGATTCGAATGTAAATCGATCCACAAATACTTGAGAGAGTCTGAATGTGAGATTCCTCATCGCCTAAGCGAAATGACGTAATGTGCCTTATACATGCAAACACAACTCCCATTAGTAAGATGTGTCTTGGGTTAGAACCCAAGAAAAAAGCCATGAGGGGGAGGCCCAAAGGCGAGCATATCTCGTTATGCTGGGCTGGTAAACTAAAGTTAACTCATGTAATCAATAGTCTAAAGCTAGCTCATATATACTTATTATAGTTAACGTGATCAAAATTGCCTCAATGAGTATTATGATTGGACTACAAAACCGAATTCGGATTATGTTGCTATATATTCTAACTTTCGCGAAGTTATGAATTTCTTAAAGCTCTTGAATAGCATATATGAGATGTATCAATAAACAAAGATATTGATATGAGTGGCTAGATATGTCATGCTGATCTTCCAATTGTTTTGAACCATACATATTAATGTGTTAATTAGCTTCTACTGCTTAGTTATTACATAATGTATGAATTTGAACATGTGAGGTTGTTTCTAATATTACTAAATGAGGTAAGACCTATTAAATTGTATAGTTTTGTTGGTATTGCTTTCACTTTGCAGGTATGAAAATCTTGTGATGAGCCCCTGTATGCAAAACGAACAAAATCTCACTTCAGTGATAGACAAAACAAACCGTTATTTACGGTACATGAAGCTTGCAACAATCAGGGGGAGAATCTAATCAGGGGGAGCATCCAGAAGTATGTTATCTAGGACATATGCGTGTTGCACTCTTTTTCTCCTTCGACCAGGGTTGTTTTTTCCCACATGATTTTTATTACCTGGCAAGGTTTTTAACGAGACAACAAATAAGCGCGTCCAACACCATATCATTCATTGGTGGACATCCAAAGGGGAGTGTTGTAAATATTATAATATATGTGGATGTCTTTGTAAATACTCATTACAAAGACTAAAGTACAGCTACGGAGGACCATGCCGCTCCTCGATCATGTGTTCACTAGCAATCACTCTAGCGTCTCAAATATGGTATGGCTGGAGATGTGTTTATAATGAAGCGAGACAACATTACTATGTCTCCATTATTGACGCAACTTTATCAGTATCACCAGAGGACACCTTCTCGCGTACATCTCACATATACATCAGTATATTTATCATGTATACATCATCAATGAGGTCGGGATCTCTTTGGTTAGCTAATCATATATAAATGGACCTGCTTATGCTATGACACCAAATGAGACATTCAATTGACTCAACGTACTACTTGTGCATTCAACATTCAAGTAACTAGCCACAGTATACATAGAACAATTTCTCACCTCGTCTAGCCGGAGGCATATATCGAAGGGAAATTTTTTGGCAAAAAAATATAAGTTACTTCGAATAAATAATAAATGACATGGCTGGGAACATTTTTCGTAAACTTACTTAACGAATGTCGTTTCGGAAAACCAATTTGCTCTTCTATCATATTAGTCTTGTTCACCTAATCAATTTTGGTCAATATTAATTCAAGGAAAATACTTGCGTCCGGACTAATATGTACATGTGCGTCCGGACTCTCTCTTATTTACATACTCTTGTAAATGTAAATCATAGTCTTTATTGGTTAATCCAACTTTTGAACGGTTAATATTATGATTTACATTGACAATAGTATGTAAACAAAAGAGAGTCTGAACGCACACATACATATGTTAGTCGTCAATCGTTTTAATGAAACCAACGGTTCTAAATACCATTCAGAGTAAGAACGTGAGACACTGTTTTAAGGTTTTTAAAATTTGAGATACTAAAAGTTAGCTTCTCTAAGAGCTAGTTTGGTATTGCTGTGACTTTAAAAAAAACTGCTGCTGTTGTACTGTGAAAATAATCAGATGTGAATTAAAACAGTTTTGTGTTTGGTAAATATTAGTTTTAAAAGTGCTGTCAAGATAAATTTTTTTAATTTTTAGTGTTTTTAGTGATAGCTGTTTTTAAAAGTAACCTTCAAGTTGCTTCTAAAAGGTTGTCAGTGACCTGTAATTTTCAAAAAAAAACTGTTTTTCTTTCATTTACCAAACACTATAAAATCTATAAGTTCAGATAAAAACTGATTTTTTTTAAAACGAAAATGTACCAAACTAGACATAAAATGTGGGACATTGTTTGCACCATTTTCGCTTGATAAAATAGTACCAATTTCCTCCTAAAAAAGACTAAAGTACCAATTTCTAAAAATAAAATAAAAAAAGCTATAATAACCTATTTTACAAATTTGAATCAAAAAAAAAAACAAAAAGGAGAAATAAGGCCCGTCCGATGTACACCGCCCTACCAAAAAGGAGAAATTAGGCCCGTCAGATGTACACCGCCCTTTTTTTATTTTTTATTTTTATTTTGTTTTTGTCAAAATCCAAGTACTTAAAACCCTAACATTGCTGTCTCTCCGTTTGTTCCCTCTCCCTGCTTGGCTTTCCTTCCTGGCTCTATTCTGCGAACACAAAGAAAATTAGGGCTTCTGATTCACAGGTAATTTTCCCTAAGATTTCTTCTTTTCCTCCCTCTTCCTTCTTCTGTTCTACCCCTTTCTCATACTTTGTTTTGGATAATCAATACCCAATTTGAAATATTTGAAAATTTCATTGTTGTAATTCTGTTCAGCAATTCATTCTCGTAGTAATTTTAGGGTTCGCTTCGATCGAAATTCGTAGAGAACTAAGCAAAAATCATGTGTAAGACCAAATAATCAAAGCAAAGATTACAACTTTGTATCATTATGCGAAGAAATATAGTACCAGGAGCTTTGCCTCTGCTTTAATCGATATGGGTATTTAAAGGTTATAGCTTTCGAGTCTCCATGTCTAGAAGCTCAAGTCCCATGTCCTTGATTTTGGAAAATTTTAGTAATTTCTCGATTGGAAAGGGATTGTTGAAATCGTTTGTGTTATACTGCAGGTGGGTTTTAGTGTTGTGGTGTCTTTGACAGTATTGGAAGTTTGTTCCCTTTGGGTTTGGTTAAAGGTTTTTGATTCGTGGCCAGATTGAGTTTGTTCTCGTAGATTTTTGAAAAATCTTTCATGTTAGTGTGTGGAGAAAAAATTGATATATATTTATGTAAGTGACTATTCTCCTGTCCATAACCATTACTTATGAGCGACAAGAAGGCCGCAAGTGAATGGAGCTTTGTAGATGGTTTTGCGCTTTGTTATTAATTTTTATCCGGTTTGTGGATTCTTGCAACTTAACACATTCTTTCGGGATATTATATACTTGTTGCCTTAAAAATTACTCAAATACTGATTACGAAAGAACTTCTGCAACTTGTTTTTTACTCGTCAGTCATGATCCTATTGATTTGTGGTGAAAATGTCAAAGGGATTGAGCTCCATTACAGCATATTTTTTTCTTTTTAGAGCTGCTGTTTGATCTATCTTAATTTATCTAATGTGCCTTTTGCTATGCACTGTCTTAGCTATTTGTTGCCTTTTGTTGGATGAGTTGATTGTTTGATGTTGAAAGATTGTGTTCTGACAATCTTGTTTGGTGAACTGTAGGTAGCTGAGTGATATTTCGAGGAGCAAGGTTGTTCTTGGGGATTAGAAAAAGAGGCTTTTTAACCAATTCACAATGGCTGATGACGATTACAATGAGATGGATATTGGGTCTCTCTCTCTCTCTCTTTCACACACACACACACACACACACGTGCACACACACACACACACACCCCTCCCAAAATATGTCTGAATGCCAAATTTATGCATCGTTGTTGAAATGTGTTCATGGATTTAACATTTAAGGATATCTTTTAGTGACTTAATGAAAATTTGCTTATACAGATATGAGGATGAGCCTGTGGAGCCAGAGATGGAAGTAAGCTGCTGTTACTCTTCATTTTTTATTTTAATCTCTAAAAAAGACAAATCTGAAAGTTCTTTTTCCTAAAATTCTTGTTTGCCTCTTTATACCCCCTCAATGAATATTCTCTTTCAATTGGAGCTAATTGGCAGAAAATAATCAATTTAGATAGCCCTTAGTAGTGAGGAAAGTGGCTAAGAATAATGGGATATCAATGTTCAGGAAGGTGCAGAGGAGGAGGATTTGGATAACAATGATGATGTGGCTGGAGATGCCATTGAAACTGATGACAAGGAAGAACAAGCACCGGTGGAACGGCCTCGCAAAACATCAAAATTTATGACCAAATATGAACGCGCTAGAATCTTGGGTACCCGTGCTGTGCAGATTAGGTACTTTCTAAAACTCTTATTTGTCTGAAATTTCATTGATAATCTAATTTTTGGACGTGCAACGTGCAGCATGAATGCACCTGTGATGGTTGAGTTGGAGGGCGAGACTGACCCGCTTGAGGTATAAGATTCTCATATACTATTCTGGATGCTGACAATTGTTGTTTATGTGTTTCCCTCATCTGCTTTATCCCTTTGTACTTGCATACTAAGAACTTCCACCCTCCCAGGCAGTTTACTGCTTTTGGTCAAATACCATAATGTCAATTTTGATCGTGCAGCTCCTTTTTAGGGCTTGTTATTGTCCTGCTTTGCTATCACTTGCACAAACAAGATATTCTTTACTGGGTGTTCAGTTATTGTTTTCTTTATACTCCTCGAATTCGAGTAATATGTAAAATGAAGAATGATAGAAACTTATGTTGCAATTATATCAGAAGTAAAATGTTTTGGATTGCTTTTCGGTTGCATAATGCCATCCACACAGGAGAAATTGTTCGTTGTATGTGCATTAGCTCGTTAGCACATGAGAGCTTCTACTAACAGTACAGTTTAGACATATAACAAAAGAGTAAATTATCGTAGCAATATGTACAATCATCTCTCTGGTTGTATGTAGAGAAAGAGTGGATTTCTTTTCTTGTTAACTACTGTCAATCTAATTCTATGAAAGGCAGTTTTTAAATTGAAAAGAAACAATAATGTGCTTTTTTGTTTATATATTGCTTTTTTCTCTTCTGGTGGCTTTTGTTTCCTAGCTGAAAGAAACTCTCGTTACTTATAGAATCATGTTTCTTTAAGATGCAAAGGTGTTATGGCTTACAATTTGATTTGTGACTCCTCTTAAAGTTAAAAGAAAGGAAAAGAACAGCAACATGTGAGACCTGCACTTGTCATCTGTTAGTGCACACTAGTGATAATATACATGTTGCATACTTGTTCTACGCAAAGATAATCTTCTTGAGTTTTGTATTGCTTAGATTGCAATGAAAGAGCTTCGTGAGCGGAAGATACCCTTTACCATCCGCCGTTACCTGCCTGATGGAAGGTGAGATTCCTATTTGAGTTTTGCTTCAATTCAAGTATTGTTTTTTGCTTTAGTAGCTGTTGTGTACAACTTGGAAAAGTATGCAGCACAAGGTAGTAAAATTCTCTAGTACTTATAATTTCATGTGTTTTTGAGGAAAAGATGGTTAACGTGTGTGTATCTTTCAGTTATGAAGATTGGGGAGTTGATGAACTGATTGTGGAAGATTCCTGGAAGAGGCAGGTGGGAGGTAACTAATCCTTTAGTTACAAGCAAGGAAAAATGCATTGTGCTTCAAATCTTGTTCGAAGGATTTTGTTCTTGTCATTGTGTTTCGGCACTGAACCTATGAACTACATGTCAAAACACTTTGTCCAGTAGGTTTGAAATTATGCTGCTTATTTGTTAAATATGTACACTCCCTTGGCAGTTCATTAGTTGGGTTATTGTTGAGTCTACATGCATGTACAATCTGCAAAATATTGCTTTGTGTCGGGGCAATTCTTCCCAATTGACCAATTAAACAATAGTGTTAACAATAAGTTCCCAATTGAAAGGCTTAAAAAACAGTAGTATAGGATGGCTTCTGCTCAAGTGTTGTAGATTCTAGTGAGTAATACAACTAATGTGGCAGCCCTCATTTCTAGCATCATCCCATGTAAAACTACCTTCAAAGGGCAAGAGTTTCTACCTTCCCATGTAAATAGAATCACGGCATGCTAAAACTAAAATGCACTTCATTCTTAAAAGTATTCCAATATCCTAGTTTGAATGGTTTCTTCCAATATCTTAAGAGTATGATATAGTTATTTCTTTCAATTATTTGGAATTAAGTTATATACTCTCCTAGTTTGAATAGTTTCTTCCAATATCTTAGAGTATGATATAGTTATTTCTTTCAATTATTTGGAATCAAGTTATATACTTAAGGAGAATTATGCTATCTATGGTATTTAAGAAAAATGGTCAGTCTTATATATGCTTCATTAACTAACTATATTGAGGGAGGACTATGCTATCGAAGAAAAATAAGCAGCCATGAGTTATCCCAACAGATCATGAATTCATGATACGAGTACATGACCTTTTTTCTGTGAAATTATTTCACCAAACGTGATCATGAATCCTACATTATTCATCACGTACAAATTGTCTTTAGTAGGCTCCGAGGTGGCCTTTATATTGGAGAAGAAGAACTTCCCCACTGGTTTCTTACAAGTTTGGGTCTTTACACCTTGTAATTTCTTTTAAAATCGAGTGCATGGTATACCCGTACCATAGGCAACCCCAAATGGAGGGTCGGGCCGGCAGTGAGTGTTCAAGCGTAATCATCATCTTCCCCTCTATGGGGAGGGTAGACGCCCTGTGCAAAAACTGCTAACGACTTCGGTATCGTTCCAATCCTCTATTAAAGTTGCATAAAAACAGAAAGAGAACTATAAGAGAAATCTTATTCAAAGCTTCAACCATCTCCATTATTGGATTGTATTGCATATTTGCATCACAAATCAAAGGAAATTAAGCAACCAGATCGAGACTACTCTTACACTCGAAGACAGTAAACAAAACTTGAAAAGCTGAAGCTTTTAATTGAGTTGGGATCCGTTTGATTTGATTGTGTAGCATAGAATTGAAACACCCAATAGTAAAACGATAGTGCCATAGGGTCTTAATAAGGCCTAAGATTTATGACATTAATTTTATGTGGCATGACATGTCACATAGACACATCATCAGTTTAATAAATTATGTCATTTCACTCTTAAATAAAAATACAATCTTAACCTTAATAATTAATGGATGCTACATACTAATATGAAATATTTTCTTACCTTTTTAATCTGGATGCGTATATACCAAATTTAGTTAATTCATTTTCCTAGTAAAAATTGCATGTTGCTTTTCCTTTTTTCATTAGTTGTAGTTTGTATCATTGAACTTCTCCTCTCCAAAAATCCAGTTCTTGCACATACCCAGTAATTAATGCAATACAAAGCGAAAGGAAACGTCCTTCCTGGCTTACGACATACATGAAAGAAGATTGAAAAGGAACTAACGATGGAGTTTATCAACTATAGATGGAGAGTCCGATAAGGTGGTTTTAAGATGAACAAATCAATAGATTTTCTAATTCCTTTTCCCGATTGCATCGATTATGAATATATAAGAGTGAATGAGTTATATCATTTCCATAATGATATTGTAGATTTTATCGTTCCCATTATTATTCCCAAAATGTATTATATGTGTCATAAACAGGTTTTCTGGCCAAAAGATGCTCTAATCCGATGCATAATCTAATTTCTAATTTTTTCTTACAAGCAATTAAATAAGTACATACAACCACACACACCCTGAATATTCTAGTAGTTAGTAACCTCAACGTGAGTTACATAATTTCAAATCGATCTTCTTCTCCACGGTGCTCCTTTATTTTTACCTTTTAATTGTTAGCTAGATTAAGCTCCTTATTGTTCCCACATCACTAGTTTCGGTAGTTTCTTTAATATCACAAAGTTACCAACTAACTGACAATATAGTATGTGTACAAGTGAAACAGTACGAGTATTAATTTACTATTTACATATCGAAACTTCCTCCAACTACTTGGAAATGATATAACTCATTCACTCTTATATAAAGCTCCATATAAACCCGAAAGAGGACACTTTTCTATTGAAGAAAAATGAAGCAGTCATGATTTATCCCATGCTTCTTCAATTAAGTAGCTAGCCTCCTCCTAGCTTTATATGTTGGACAGTTCAAACACGATATTTCTTGTCTCATGCAATACATATGGAACTTTGAATATATTTCTAAGGGTCGGTAAATGTTTACGTCAATTACAAACTCACATAAACTCCATTTTCCATGTCCACGACGTACGTAGTTGATAATGAATCCATCAAATTCATCCGTCTCGCACCCAAATATATACCATAAAACCTTATGATCTGATTTGGTTAATATTTCATTTACATGTGGATGCTAAAATATGTGCAGATTGTAATGGTCTCAAATGCAAATATGCAATCCTTCAACTCTTCAAGTGGAACAAAATATCAAATGAATAAGATATCTGTGATGAGTGTCGTATTAAGATGTAATTGGAATCTTAGTCACACACACACATATATATATGGAGTTCATTTTCCACGTTTCCAATAGGTCTACCTCCTTGTGAAAATTCAGCTCATATCGATCTACTAGTATTTTGACAAAATATTATTCCCTTTCAAATGGAAAACCCCCATAGAGTAAGTTGTATATATCTGTATAGGGCACTTGTGGACCTGTAGTTGATATATACAAGAGAATTTGATCGAATTCGACAAGTTTGAGTTAGCTTTCGATGTGTATGTAAAAATATATTAACATCTATAATAGTATGCTAGTATTATAGCCATTTGATTTATTTTTGTGTCTCATCTCTCTTGGCTGCATGCGTTCTTGCGTGCATGAGCGGAAGAGCAGATGTATATGCGTTTTTCTTGTGGGCATATTAAGTTTTGAAACTATGATCGATCTCTTGGCTAAAGCCTTTTGTTTTAATTTGTTCTATAGAGTTTTTTTTTTTTTTTCAATGGAAGAGTTCTTAAGTTCATTTCAATTAAACTTGTTCACCAATTAACCTCGCTAGCTAGCTCGTGATGTCGTGCATATATCGTGGAACTTAATTAGAACTTGGCAAGCAAATTAGGAGGCCTTAATTCGGGTTTGAAATTATATTGGTTGCAACTATATAAACTTCTACAAAATTGCAGAGGAAACAAAACATGTAAAATATGGGTAGCTAGGATTAGGACTAATTTGTTTTTCACCATTTGTCATGAGTTGAGGTCCAACGTTGGTGCTTTAATTTAGTTTCTCGTGGTGCAATAATTCAAAGAGGCAAACATGCCCACGTATGTGATTGAACTCTAGCTGGCCTAACTGGTGTATAAATAGGCCCTTCACTTCTGCAAAGATGCACAAATCCGATCTTCTTAACATTCAATCGTTCATAGAGAATCATAGTCGTCCTTCGAGTTCAAAACGTAAGTAGGATTATTTTTCTTTCTAGCTAGCTTAATTAGTAGAGAAAGGCTGCTATCTATATTTATCGTTTACAACATTACTCTTTTGCTATTGGTTAATGTTCATAGTACATCTGCATGCTGATTCGAATTTGCAATTGAAAACTTATAATTTCGTTTCCCTCATCACTCGATCTCTTCCTCCTTGCAGAAAGAGAACAGACGAAATGGCGAGCCAGTTGGCAATTCATCGGTTGAACAAGTTCCTCAGGTATACCTAGCTATATAACTTTTTCTTACATTGTGGGTAAGCCTAGGGCATGCATGTCAAGCGCGCATTTTCGATTACTGTAACTACTGAAGTTGACATGATTTTGCATTCGTGGTCATAGAAACCAAATAAAAACCTACATGTTTTTGTGGTACTCAATCATCTGTTAGATCTAAAACGGGGAATGGTGAGCGACCAAAACCAATATTTCAGATCATTAAATGAATTCATTATTAACCAGAGGAAAAAGTACTATTGAGCATAGATATTGTCTTCGACTAGTAAAATAAGTAAATTATTAAACTTGTTCGGCATTTTTAACTATATAAGGTTGCATGCAGTGAGAAGGAAGACTTGGATGAAGTGGCTGCTGCCAAAATTGACAAGCTAATTGCTGAGTTGCAAACGCCTGGTGATCATCATTTTGATCCAGTTCAAAGGATTATAAATGGCTTCATGGACTTCAAGATCCACAAATTCGAGTACGATATGTCATATATATGTATATATCATGAACTATACATACTGATATCACTGATCTCTTGCTATATATAGGTATTAATACCTTCCTTTATGTGCTTATAAATCTTGCAGCAAATATCCATGTCTGTTCGACAAGCTTGCCTTAGGACAAAGCCCCAAAGTATGAAACAATCAGCTCTCTACTATAGATTAAGCTTGCGTTGAAATTAAATCTGATTGATCGATCGTCAACAACCTACTTATTGACTAATGTTTAAAGTATACTTGAATGCAGTTTCTGGTGTTTGCATGCTCAGACTCTCGAGTGAGCCCCTCTATCATCCTTAACTTCAAACCTGGGGAGGCCTTCATGGTTCGTAACATTGCTAACTTGGTCCCTCCATTTGACCAGGTATCGACTACTTGAGCCTCTAAATCGATCAAGTTATTATTGATCACTCTAATCAAATTATGAAATTAATTCACAGAATAGATTTTCTATTTAATCAGTTATTAGAAGAGAACTCTACATGTACGTATGTATGTACTAATCTTAATTTGTTTTTTGTATCTCACAGCTTAGATATTCAGGAACTGGAGCAATCTTAGAATATGCCATAACAGTACTTAAGGTGAAAATTGCGAAAGGACTTGGATATCTTTTGATCATGCATGCGTGTTACGAAAATATATATCAATTGATGTGTGCTGACAACAAGAACAAACTTCTATAGGTCGAAAACATTTTGGTCATTGGGCATAGTAGCTGTGGTGGGATAAAGAGGCTTATGGAGCATCCAGAAGATGGCAGTATTCCCTTGTAAGGCTCTTGTTCGATCACTTACAAATCGTAGCAATCTTGTTTCTCATAGTTAGTACTTTTCTTCGACGACAACATTGTTGATGGTATCTAATTCTGGGTTCATCGATCTTATTGAAATTTGCAGTGACTTCATAGATGACTGGGTTAACATTGCTGTAGATGCCAAGGACAAAGTTAAAGCACAAGGTGAAGGACATGAGGCTTGTGCTAGAGTAAGACACCCTTCTAAAATGAAACTTTCTGTACTATAGCTACTAGCCTAGTCGACTACTACCTACCGCATCCTGGGTAAATACCATCCATAATAACTGAAACAATTTTTACAGGAAGCTGTAAATGTATCTCTGGCGAATCTGCTAACTTATCCTTACGTTCAGAAGGACGCATCGGAAAGAAAGCTAGCACTTAGAGGTGGTTACTATGACTTCGCTAATGGAGTCTTCGAGCTGTGGGAGAAACACGGATCTCACATTTCACCCCCCATAGTGATTCCACCACATCCCTAATTGTTTTCTTGCATAACAATAAGCCTACTACGTATCTTGCTATGTACGTAGTTGAAGCACAATGTCTGTGTGAGTGCAAATTAACCCCTGGCTAGGGCTAGTGGCACTGCTTCATAATTATGTGTGTTTTGATTTCAATATGTAATGTTTGGAATTTCTATTGTACGTGTGTTAATTGTTCGAAATTGCTCTCCTTTTGTAGGCTGAATAAACATGTCAATGTTAGCAGCTACTAATATATATGTACGTACCTAATACTGAAGCTGTACCAATACACGAGATACGAAATAAGTTAATTTCTTTTCTTTAGGAAGCTCACAAATAAATCGAAACAGTTGCCGACTAAAATGAAGAATAAAAATTAAAGCAAAGTAACAAGGGGTTGTCAGAGACATTTCCTTTTTGGCAATGCTCTCAGAGACGTACATTTGCATCTTCTTAATTGGCTGCAACAATTGTTGATGGATCTGAAAAATTTTGTTGTCCTCATGAATCATGACTTATTGCATATATGACATACATGTTTTCTTATTTCTAATGATAAAATAGCATTTGCATTTACTTAGCTGCCTATAACCGATTCGAACCGACCATGTGACGGAGGGAGAAAAAATTACTTATACGGGCAAACAAATAATAATCAAACATAAAATAACTATTAGTTAATGTGTGGTCAAAATTAATGTTTTTTTTACTCTAAAATGTGGTTATTGTTGTGTCAACATACGTCGAAAGTTCTCTAACTTAAGGTTAAAAAGTTAAAATTATAGAGATGCAAAGACACTATGGTGGGACTTCACCATTTTTTTCAGCTGGTGAGGACAAAATATATGCTCTTGTGGGGGCACAAACACATCAAATAAACACTTGTCAAATTCTATTAGGGGCACGGCCCCCACTCGTCCTCAACGGTACCGTTAGTGTGTGACAACCCTATACTTATCACTTAGTGACTTGATCACCAAGTTCAATAGATATACTTGTGTAGTCCTATATGCTAATAGAAGCTTTCAATAACAAATTTTGTAGAAACATATATTGAGGTTTCTATATGCTAATAGAAGCTTTCAACAACAAATTTTGTAGAGACATATTAAAGTTTCTATCCTTATATAGTTATATAGCTTCATGACCAACGCTATATATAAAAACTTGTGTGCTAATAGAAGCTTTCAACAACAAATTTTGTAGAGACAAATATTGAGGTTTTTATCCTTGTAGTACCCTAGATGTTCATATTATTTTCCTTGTATTATTCCCATATTTAATGAATGATTATTTATAGAAATTCTTTAGTTTGTGAGTTGAAGTTTCAGGAGTAATTTTTTAAGATACTTTGACTTTTAAAGAGGCCAAAAGTTGACTTTATTTTCCGTAAGTTATCTTTGAAAACTTCCTTCTTGAAAGTTGCAGAGTTTGTCGATACGAGTTCGTAGACATACGGCACGCTTGAAACAGAGGTAGTATGACAAAGTTATGATCAGATGAAGTTAGTTTCCGGGTTTGGAAACTGTATAAGTAGGAAATTGTGGGGAAGTTATTTTTGGAAACCTAAACTGGTGACACTTTCTCTCTTCTCCCTCTCCCGACGCTCCCGACCTGCTCCCGCTCTCCTTTTTTCTCCGGCCGAGTTCTCACTCATCTGGCCACCAAACCGGACGTACGCCACTAGTCCCGTTCGACTCCCACAGCCGCCCTCTCCATTTCTAGAGCAGTCCCGCTCGCCGTCGCGCCTCCTGGAAGCCGCCACGGAGTGGCGGAGCTGTTGCAGTATCGCTGGAAAACCGGCGATTTCGACGGCATTTTCTGTAAGAGTTAGGTGAGTTTTGCTCCTCTCCTTCCTCTAGTGATATTTATACGTCTTTGGTGACCTGAAAACCAAGTTTGGGCGCCGGTTTTGCAGATTTGGTTTTTGATTTCGTTTTGGAGTTTAGGGGCGTTTTCCGGTCGATTTCGGCCGAACCTATCAAAACCTCAGGTATTAAAGTTGTTCACCATGCTTCAATTTACAAGTTTCATGTTGTGAGTTTCTCCTAATTTAGAAGTTTTGGGGTGGCGCGTGGAGCTCACTCGTCACCGCTTGTGGCGGCCAGTTCGGTTGAGTTGTGGCCTTAGTTTCCTGTGTTTAGTTAGTCTTGTTGCCGTGATCTTGTTGAGAGGTAGTTTGACAATGTTTGCATGTTAGGACTTAGGTTTATTTGTTTTGGCTTGGTTGAGTTTGAGTTTAAGTTTTGAAGATTTGAGCCATCTCAATTGTGTCGTTGAGTTCAACGACTTTGGGAAGTTGTCCTCCCTTGAGCTAAGGGTTAGTTTAAGGGTATTGTGTTATCCTTTAGTATTTTGGTTTCTAAGGTTTTTAATTGTGTGATTTTAGATGATTTGTGATTTTGTGATTGGCTTGCCTTCGTTGTGTTGGAGGTTTTGCAGCGGGATTTCTAGGTGAGTAAACCTCACCAAGGTTCACTTTTGAACCAAATTTTATTATGGTCATGTGATGATGATGATGATAATGATTATGATGTTGAATTTAATATTTTGCTATTATTTGCTTTAAAAATATATGAGTTTGATCGTCAACGACTCATAGATAAGATAAAACAAGTTTTCCTTATGGGTTATTTTGAGGTTCATGTGATTATAATTTATTGATTTTGATAGATTATTCTTGTGGAATATCTATATTTGTTCATGTAAATATATCTATGTAGAATGATATAATTTATGATGTGATCTTGTGATGTTGATGATGATGTTGCGATATTGAGATTGTTGGATAAATAGCCAAACCGGGTTCCAAGCCTTTAATCGGGTGATTGGTTACGGTTATGATGTTATTTATTATTTTGTGTTTTGATATTGGAAAGTCAAACCAGGTTCCAAGCCTTTGGCCGGGTGATTAGTTACGGTTAGGAATAGAGCTATAGTCCGTCTGTCAGTGTATGTTATGTGAGATACTTTATGGTATCTGGGACCCATGAGAGATACTTTATGGTATCTGAGACCTATGGGTACACAATTTGTTGTTGTAGGTCATGAGAGGTATTTATTAAATATCTGGGACTCATGGGTACATTTCTTTAGTAATTTGTTGGATTTGTGGTTTTTAATTATTGATCAGATCTCTCTTGTGGAATGTTGGATGTGATAATGTTGTGTTATTTTTGAGTTTACTCATACGGGCTTTTTAGCTTACCATTTTTGTTATTTTACAATCCCGGTGCACCAATTATTGGTGTAGGTTTGCAGGTGAGGATCACCAGGGTTGAGGTGGAGGCTTAATGATAGGGTTATTTTTGGTTTTTCATGTACTCTGTATAGTTTTGTTAATTTGGTAGATAGTTTTAAACTCATGAGATTGTTCTCATGTTTCTTGCGTTGCAAGTTTATGTAAACAATGAAGTGTAATATTTAACTCAGAAATGAGTTGTATGATATTTACTTTCCACTTTTGAGTTCTAGATGTTTGGGATTGTTGTTGAAACATGATTAAATGTTTATATTTTAAGTTAGATCATGCCGAAATTTTTGAAAAATTATCTTTTGAAAATTAGGATGTGACAATCCTTGTATAGTTATATAGCTTAATGACCAAGGCTAAATATAAAAACTTAAATGAAGAAGATGTTGGTTTCTAGTACTTTGGGATGTAGTTAGACCAAATACACCTCCATCTCGTGGATAGCTTAAGCTAAAAGTCTAATGGACAAGTATCTTACTTGAACTCTATGAAGTATAAATTAAGTTATAAAACCTCCAACTACTACCGACTAGCTAGCTTGATTTAGTGACTCATCAATACCTTACGCTAAACTACCAGAAAATGGATATATAAACACACACAATACATTCAAGTATCCATATATAGATTATATATAATATATGAGGGACGTCACAACTAGCACACACATTAATACATATAAACAAATTTGTAAATAAGTATATACATATTAAAATTTCGGGTTGTCATACTTGATTACTGAAAGAGAACCCAAAAGCAACTGATGATCAAGCCTAAAAACCTATGGGTAGAAAATCAAATTCCAAAGAAGCTAAAAAAAAAAACCTAAAATGCATGGTAAATTGCATATTTAAGGCCCGAATAAACTCAAAACCTAAAAAAAAAAAAAAAAAAAAAAAAAAAAAAAAAAAAAAAAAAAACTTGTAGAACAAGGCAAAGCCAATTGTTTGGCTCTTGACGCAGATAACCCCAAATCTTTTATATAAGTTTGTATCTCTTCATCCATGGTGTTGGTTATCTCTCACCAACGCCTCAAATCTTCTATAATACTTCACAAAAAGGACTCTTTAATTCCATGTTTAATGCTTCTAATTCTTCATTTGAGAAACCTTGTCCTTGAAAGAGGGAGATACTTTACTAAGAATGCGTCCATAAATTGTGTCCATAAGCTCGGAATTTGTCTTTCAGGACTATCGTCAATCCATGCCCAAGCTTGATCTATCAAAGTGTATCCAAAGACCCGCCGCCCTATGCTTCGTGTGATAAATATCAATTTGAGGTGGTACTGATGTTGTAAGGATGCAATTCAATCTATGTAAGTGCAATATAACTGTTAACCTTCAGTGCTTCTAGAAATTACGTTGATGGTTTTGCCACGTGAAATAGATTCTTGTTATACTCACATAAAATCAAGCATGGCAACAAATTCGAGCTTCGCTTGTTACTCCAAACCCACTGGCTAATCCACTGAGGGCTTTCTTGTCAAGGTAGATGGCAATTTCCTAAAGTTACTTAGCTCAACGATAAACTCGAGTCGAGCAGTTTCCTTGTTAAACAAAGTCAATGAGGTACGGAGTGCTTTTTCCTAGTTACACGTCTTTAGACCCAATGACGATACAAATAAAAAGTTCATATGGACTTGTTCTGCAATAATAACATCATCAGCTTCATCAGAAATGCAACAAAAATTAACCACAAAGTATACTTGGAATCACAAATTCCACAAAATACGGTAAGAATCCTAAATTGGCTCAATTGAAATTAATCCTAACTTTTGGTTACCATTAGACCTATTCACTAAAATCATAGATTAAACACCTACCTCCCCATCACACGCCCCACTCTTCCAGTTCTACCGATGGGTTCTGAGGTAGAAAACTTTCATCCACATTTATTTTAACCTGACCTTCAGTAGTAGGTTTCCATGTTGGCTTGTGTTTATGAATTGAAGGTGATGTAGTTTTCCACCTGCCTGAAACTCCTGTAGCCAAGTGAAAGAACTAAGAACAATGTCATTTGAAGTCTGACATGTGTTATTCCAAAGTACATTATTTATGTTCCTCCATGAACCATGAGAAGTTTTTCAAAGACATCATGAGGTAATGTGAGAGCAACATCGAGCATCCAACATTTGACACTGACTTGTTGCTGTGGATGCATTTGTAAGTTGAAAGGCGGTTCTGACAGAATTTTAGCAGCATTTAGACGTAAACACAAAGTGTGCATAGTGTCCAAAAATCTGTGAGAGCAGAGCAAACACCCCATATATCCTGTAAAGTCTTTTGTGTGCAATCTGTCCTTAGTTGGTAGCAAACAATTAAAGACTCTCCATATAGTATTCTGAACTTTGGTTGGAACACATGCTTTCCACAATCTTCGTTATAATTCATTAAAAGGGTCCCCTTGAGAAGTAGAAACTAATGAGTTGCCCATCACACCAGCTCGAGCTAGCCAACATGTTGTTTGTACAGAATAAAAACCCTTTTTCTCAATACTCCAACATAAACGATCAGGCCTTGATCTTTGACTCAAATTAGTAAATAATATTTTCTCAGCTACTGCAGGCGAAAAAGTATTTTGCACAATCTGAAAATTCCATTGTTTAGTATTAGTATCAAGATCACTTATTTGTTGTAGCAGACAATTAGGTGGCTAGGTGGCTTCTGAACCATATATTGGGGACAGTGAAATCCATTTATCCTTCCAGATGTTAATACTAGCTCCATCTCCTACTCTCCATTGGACTCCTCCTTGTAGAACAGGTCTTCCAGCTAGAATTCTCCTCCAAGAGAAGGATGAAGCATCACTCAGAGGTGCCTCCCAAAAAGAGCAATAGGGGTAGTAATTCGCTTTATATAGTTGAGCAATATGTGTATTTGACCTCGTAACCAATCTCCATCCTTACTTTGCAAGCATTGCCAAATTATAGGCATATATAAGTTTTTGAAGCTCATACCACCTTCTTCCTTAGTGAGACAAAACCTTTATTTGGGTTGTTGAGGTTTAACCTTTTTTTAGGGCTAGGCATGGGACGAGATAGAGCTAATCACACGGCCTATCCCGGATATTGAAATCGGGATGGGACGGGACGGGTTTTGCGTTTTTTAGATTTCATCCCACCCGGATGCCCTATTCCGGTTGGGACGGAATGGAACGGGCCCAATCCCGGATAAAAAAAAAGTTGAAAATAAACTTGTAAGCAAAAGAAAAAGTTTCATAGTTTTATAATGTTTTTTACTCTATTATGTATTAACAAGTACTTGTAACATATTTACAAGTACACACATGATGTAATAAGAGAGTTTATACAACTTACTTTCTCTAAACTTGTCAACACTACTAGGGTGCAATAAAAGAGTCTACAACAATCAACAAATTAAAGTATTAAACATCACTGTTATTGAATTGGTGACAACCTAGTAACTTAAATAAACAAAGAGCTAAGATCAAAACACTTAAATAAAATGCTTAAATCACATCTTAATCAATAGAAAATCAATCATTAAAATAATCAGGATGAGACAGGTCTAAACAGGACTTAAATTATCCGTCTTGTATATAATAGGATGGGACGAGACGAGCCTAACGTTTTAAGATTTAAATCTCGTCCTGTCTCGGCTAATTTTGGGACGGGTTCGAGATTACAGTTTTTTATGCCCACCCCTACTTTTTTTGGCTAGATTTTATGATTGTTATTAAGTTGAAAGCCAATGGTTTGATCATTTGTTTATTTAAAAGATAGATGTGTTTGGGACATTGTGTTTTTTTTTCCTTAAATTATGACTGATTATATTCTAATTTATTGAAGGGATAGTTTTGTGCCTGAATGAGACGAGGTCTTGCACATATCAACACCTCACTGAGAATTTGATACATATATTTGTAAAAAAATTTAAAAAAAATCAACTTTTTCATTAGCAAAACTGAATATCCATAAGACCATCTCCCACCATAGGCTAAAAAACCAAATTTAGCCTATGTTTACTCCCACCATAAGCTAAATTACATTTTTCAAGATAAAAAATTTGGCTTGAGCTATTTGGTAAGCCAAATTTGGCTTATGAAGTTTGTAAGCTAAAATTAAATGTTATTTTATTCAACTTTACATTTCTCCTTTTAATTTACACTATCATCAAAATTAAAAATTCATTAATCACAATCATCGTGAAGATCTCGACGAGATCTTTCATACGAGCTCCATATCGAATATATTTATAAAATATTTTTTTTATGAGTAATTATTGATTTAAACAAATATATGAGAAAAGAAAAATAAATGGCTTTACCTTTGTATTTAGCTTATGGTGGGAGTGTTTTTTAAGGCCAAAAGGCTATAAATTTGACTAAGAATTTAGCTTACGGTGGGAGACTCTGGTAAGCTAAAAAAAGATTCCACAGAATATTCTTATTTTATAGGTTAAATTTGGCTAAGAATTTAGCCTACCATGGGAGATGCTCTAATATTTAAAGTCTCTACTGTAAATGAACTCTTGTAGGAAGAAAATATTTTGTTACCCGTGTGTGCCGCTAAAAGTTATTGCTCAAAGCTTTTGGTAATTAACTAATTTTATAAAAAGTTAAAGCATCATGGATAAAATGATACACCAATTCCAATAACTTCTTGTGTTAAACCAAGAAATTCTTAGAATTGTCGCATCACTCCATCCATGGTTTGATTTTTCTCTTACCAACGTGTAACGCCCTGATTTACACCTCATCAAATCGAGCACATTAGAGTGCCGCGTATTCATAAAACCTAAGTTAGGATCCATCACTCAAGTTTTAAGAAATTTCAAAAAAATGTTAGTCTTCTAAAAAAAGGTGCAATGACAAGAATAACCTTCTAATTCTCACCAAAACTGTTTTCCCTTCAAAATCTCTAAAATTGAATCTTCTTGGGTATCATATTGATCAGTTCAGTAGAGTTTAGGTATTGCTGCTGTGTGTTGAGGCCTAAAAATCCAGCTAGCAGACCCGATTAATTCGTTAAGCCCAATTCACACAAATATCAAGCCATGCTCGTGGACCCAAGACACATTCATGCATTTTGGGGCTTTCAAGAATGAGTGTGGCATGGAAGGTAACGGAAAAGCAAGAGGTCCGCTATTAGTTTTAGGATCGTTGGTAATTTTGGGACTTGAGACCGAAATTCATGCCCAACGACCTAATTCCTAATACAGATAAATGAAGAAGAGAGGCCCAAAAGCCAAGCCCAAACACTTTAAGATCCACTTTAACATAGGATTCTTAATCCCAGCCACATAATAAAGCATTTTTTCCAGCCACACATTCCTTAACCAGAAACCACGCAAAAGGCAAAACAGCAGCAAAATCTCAGCAGCAGATTTTTCTGCAACAAATCTGCCAAATTAAAGCCTATCCCACAATCACAAATTTCAAAGCCAACTTTAGACACAGCCTGACAAACCAAAATACTTTACAATATCCAATACACATATTTAACCAAGTGGGTATTTTAAAGGTTCATCCTTTAGCTATTGTTATTGCCTATAAATAGCTGTTGTGATCAACCAAAAAGGACAACCAGAAGGGGAGGAGGCTAGCAAGCTCTCTAGTACTCCTCTTCTGCCATTTCTCCCATCATGCTTCTCTCTCAAGCCCTTATCCAATCTCATATACATACCGTTCCTAGATTCAAATACAGCCCCAAAAGCACATATGCAAGCCAAGCAGCAAGCCCAACCAATCCACCAATATCTATCCCAAATATCTTAATCTCATATACCTCAATCCTTACCTTAGAAACCTAACTGGGTTCTCTTCTTCTCAAACTCGTGTTTTTCCAGCTCCCACGCCATGCACATCTTGCTAAGTCCTTCATTGAAAGAAATACAGTTGTAGATCACCGCCGTTAATGAAGAAAGTGCCGCCGGGAAGAACATAACATCAAGCTTCCTAGGATTCTCAATTCTTCGAAGCTTTCTGGGCCTAGTTTCTGCTAACTCAGACAAAGAGGACGACATTTTTGGGCTCGACCATGCTTGTCTCACTGTCGTATAACCCTTAATCAAAAGTGCCCTCCACACTGTGTTTATCTGCTGACAAGAAATATTATGCAATAGCTAGAAATGTAACATAGAAATTCAAACATAGAACCAAAAAGGGCAGCCAATATCACTGAATTAAATCCAACATCAGTTCAACATGAGAAACATACTATGCATCATAATTCAAGCTTAATTGGTTTCCAAAAACTCAAGGAACCACATTGTTTGCAAAAAATTGATTCCAAACCATGATGAAGTACACATTATGTTTTTCTAATTTAAAAGGCAACACATTCACTTTTGAGCATCCATTGCTGCATGATTTTTGCTATTTTGAGTAGGAGGCTGTGTTGAGGCTGATGCACTACCATTTCCAGACAACTACCCTCCATTACCAACTTCATTTTCTTCCATCCCTTCCAATTTCACCTGTTATATTACTGTATTGGAATTTGGAAGATAATCTTACAAACTATTTTGGTACCAAGCAAACAGATAATTAGCCTAATTATGATAAACTATTACCAAAATCACATAATTACACAAATAAGCAAGTTTATCATACTTCATGTGGAAATGATCTAAAGAGTGAGATCATAACCAGAACTGGACAAACATTCCCAAGTGGAAAATGATCAAATAAAGACTGGTAAAGAGTACATGATGAACAAACCTGGTCAAAGACATACTCTGAGTATAAAAACTTTTAGGTTCTGACTATTCCTCTCCACAAAAGGTAACCAAATATTTTCCTGACAACCAAAAATGACCAGTGTTAATTCTATTACCATTGGATTCCAAATCTTACAATATCAGAATTTGATAAACCAAACATTTCAACCTTTAAATGCAAACTCCCTCCATTAGTCTTTGCTTGACTCACTTCTCATTTGTCAAAACACAAGTCACAGAAGAACACAAACCCAATAGAAATCAACAAAAGAACCCAGTAAGCATTTTTGATGAGAGTCGACCCAGTAATGAGACCCAAATCCCTCAAAGGGAATTGGAGCTCTAGGTTGATAATTCAAAGCCAAGCTCCGATTACCCACCGTCGTCGTTTTGTGCTCCTTCTGCTTCCTCGTCGGCTTCTTCATCTCCTCTCTCTTCTCTCAGGCACATAAAGTTTCCATTTTTACTTCATGAGCTTCTTTTTTCTTTTTCTTTTTTGGTTTTTTTTTTCAGAGTTGAATTTAATAAATTTCCATCGATCCTCTCTCGTTACCCAAAGTTTGGTTCCAACTTTCCATCGATCCTCTATCGATCAAACGGAATTTCCAGCAAAAGAAAGTAAACATAAACCTTCCGATCATCTACCCTCTCAGATCCTCAACTTTGTAATCTAATAAATCTAACAATCAAAATCATGCTCAAAGATTCAATTAAACTGACCAAACAAAGATCAAAACGTCACCACCTCCGTCGAACACGGCAGAACTCATGGTGGTGCCCACTGCCTAAAATCACAACCCCTCCAACACTCAATCCATACTCAAATTCGATTATACAAAGAGGTAGAGATTAAAAAGTAGACCAACTTTATACTTGAGTCGAACCTCGATTCGTCGTAAAAACGCAGAAACTCACCGGAAAACTTCTTAAGCGTCACTCAATCGATTCTCACTCATGGCGGCTCATCCGAAGAAATTGACACCACATACAAAACAGGGATGGCCAGATGAAGCTACCAGCACCAGTTTCACTTGCCGCCATGACCGGAATCGGAAACCCGATCGAAGAGGCAGCCACCTCCTCTCCTTCAACCACATGTTTATTGTGATTTTAGTCGATTAAGGGATGGGAGAGAGGGAAAGGGGGGGGTGTCTTGTTTTGACTCGATTAGGGTGTCTATGTAAAATGTCGTTTTTGCTCTTTTTTGGTGGACCTGATGTTGGTCACGTCAGCAAACAAACGACACCATGACGGGAATTGGCCTTAGGTCTTTCCTTGGTAGCAAAAACAAAGTTTAGATATCACATTGATAGTTTTTAAAATCTAGGTACCCCTTTAACCGTGTCACAAGAGTTAGGGTACCGGTACTAAAAAAACTTCTTTAAACATAATAGCCTCATTTGTTGCAGCATCATATTGATTAATGGTCTCCTTTGATCATCAATCCACCCATAAGAACACAAACTCTTACCGGTCTATCTCTATGTCTTCTCAATATATTGTAGCATTTGCTTAATGTGACGCTTCTCATTATTAAGAAGTGTGGTTCTCATGTATTGTATCCTGAAAATTTGCGAAGCACAAGAATAAGAGCTTCCGTAGTAAAGATTTCTTGCAAGACTGAACGATAGACCACTACTGTAACACATACTTGTAATTTTAGCATTACATTGTTGCCTTTCTTCAATCTTGAAAGCTTTGGTTACATGCGAACTCACTCCCCTTCGCTTTTTGCTTCATTATGTCTTTCCTGTTTACCTGCGGCTTCTGCACACACAGCCCAACCGCTACCAGCAAACTCGCAACCACGTCCGACCGCCGCCACCTATGTTGGATCCCAACCACTGCCGAAATACCAACCTCGACAGAGTCCCGCCGCAATATCCCCACCACCAAAACCCCAACTTGCGTGAGCGAACCTCCATGTCCCTAAGCAACACAAATCGAGTTTCGACCCCAATCTATGGGTGACGAGATCCGAAAGGACGAACCATGAAACTACGACCCAGATCGGGCCTCACAATGAATATTATGTCGAGATGTTGCATGAATTGATCAATCACCCCCATCTTCCATGAGCCCGGTGCATATGCCGCTACCACAATCAACTTTGAACAAGACAACAAGAACCTTCTTAACCCCATCCAATCATCGGAGCATGCTCCAATAGTAACATCCCGTCTGCCCGCACTCGACGAAATGCCGGCAAGGCCAGAGGCCAACGCCAGCGCAGGCGCACAGCCGGACGAGTATGTAAGACATATGACGTCTTGGGTTTTAGAAAAGCGCATAGAGCGCGTTTTGTGTTTAGTGTTGAGTCTGGTTTACGAATTCTTCGATTAAATAAGGATTTATAAAGATTAATTAAACATAATGTTATTTCCGATGTTATCCATTTATAAAGATTTAAGTCATTTAATTGTATTAAGTTCCATGATTTTTTTTCTTCATCGAATAAAAAGATAAGAGAAAATTATATAGTAGCATGATGAAATTTTAAAACATAAAAAACCTTCTTTTTTTAAAAAAACTTTTTATTAATAACTCACACACCCTACATATGTCAGTGAGGTTTGAACCCATGACCTCAAAGTTGTCAGTTAAACACTTAAACCAACAAAGCCACGGCTCACCGACATGAGCCCTTGCCCAAAATTAGTTGTATCAAATCTGATCCACACTTTCATAGAGAAATGACTAAAATATCACTGAGTTATCTTCTTTCTCCACCACCTATCAACCTGGTTCTCTCTCTCTCACCCTCTTTCTCTCTCAATTTGTCCGTCAAAACAAAATCCGGCAGCCTGTGGTTTGTGTCAAAGGCTTGATGCTACTGTGTTGGTGGGGACATGTATAGAAGTGTTTGGGAGGAAAATGATTGATGTTACTTGTAATCAGCATAAAAATGTTTAATTGAATTGGTGTATAAAGGTTGCTTGATGGTACTGTGTCAAAAATCAAAATGTTTGCTAATGCTACTTTACACGAACAGTAGCAGTAACATCACTGCAGCAGTGACAATAGCAGCATTGTAGCAATGATTTACACAGTAGCAGTATTGTGGCAATGATTTACGCAATAGTAGTAGCAGCTACCTTTGCAGTCGACAATAACAATTTCTAAATCAACAGTAGCAGCCTTTTTTGGTTTAGGAAATAATTGCAATAACACTAGTAGTAGCAGTTTTTTTTTTATCGGTAGTAGCATATTCCTACTTGATAATAGCATATTTTTTTTGTCCATAGTAGCACATTTTTGGTCAATGTCAGTAGTAATAGAATATGTGGTGAAATGTATTCTGGTAAAATATAGTGACATATGACATGTGAACATTATTTTATCTTAATTTGTTAATTTTTATTTCTTAAACGTGTAAGATAATATATAAATGATGTATTTGTAAACTGAAATTTAGTTAGTTACTAATACACAGTAGTTCGGTAAAAAGATAAAAAGAAAAAGAAATCGAAACCCCAAGTCATTTCATTTCAATCAAAGTCTTCATCCTCCTCTCTCTTCACTCTCTCCCTATTCCGATCCAGTTCCATGGAGTCCCTCCCCCGCGACGCCCTCCACCACATCTTCTCCCTCCTCCCCCTCCGCCAGATCATCATCTGCCGCTGCGTCAGCAAGCACCTCCACCACCTCCTCACCTCCCTCTCCTTCCTCTCCTCCCCCTCCCCTCCCCTCCACCTCCTCGCCCTCCGCCCTCCCCACCACCGCCACCACCACCACCACCTCTCCTCCCTCCACCTCTTCGACCCTACCCTCCACCGCTGGCTCCGCTTCTCCCTCGACTTCCTCCCCTTCCGCTCCCCCCACCCCGTGGCCTCCTCCTCCGGCCTCCTCTACCTCTGGGCCGACTCCCCCTCCGACTCCTCCAAGTCCCTCCTCCTCTGCAACCCCCTCACGCGCCGCTTCCGCGCGTTGCCCCAGCTCGGTTCCGCCTGGTCAAGACACGGCTCCGTCCTCGTTGACTCCGCCGGACGCGTCATGGTCCTCAACGATCTCGCCGCGCTCTACTTCTCCGCCGGAGAGGACGACCGCTGGCTCAAATTCTCCTCCAATCTCCCGTCCAAGCCGCGCAGCCCGATCCTGGCGGCGGAGGAGTCGGTCTTCGCTCTCTGCGACGTCGGCTCGCCGTGGCGGAGCCAGTGGAAGCTCTTCGCCTGCACCGTTTCGAAGCTGCGGAGCTCGCAGCAGTGGACGAGGCTGGAGAAGCCGGAGTGGGGGGACGTGTTTGATATCTTGAAACGGCCGCGGTTGGTGAAAGGAAATGGGAGCAAGATTCTGATGGTTGGCGGTTTGAAGTCGTCGTTTTCGCTCAACTCGTCGTGCTCGACGATTCTGATACTGAGGCTCGATTTGGAGAGCTGGGAGTGGGACGAGGCCGGGCGGATGCCGGTGGAGATGTTTAAGTGTTTTCAGGAGTGTAGCAAGTTCAAGGTGTTTGGTGGAGGCGACAGGGTTTGCTTTTCAGCCAAGAGGTTGGGGAAGTTGGCTTTGTGGGACAATTGTGAAGGGAAAGCAGAGTGGAAGTGGATTGAAGGCGTTCCCGGGAGTGGTGATGGGCTTTGCAGGGGGTTTGTTTTCGAGGCCAGGCTTACCCCATTGCCTTGATCAGTTCAGTCAAGGTTTCGGCTTGTGATGCAAGCTAGAGGTTGGTACTTGTTTACTGAAAAAAACACTCCGTTGTTGTTGTATTATCATTGAATTCAAGAACCTTTGGTATTGTTATTTGAATTTGCTAGTGCAAATGTCTAGGTAAATATTTTGAAATTGTAACTCCTGTATGTTTTCTATATTAGCCTCGTTTTATGTGTCAGCTATTAGCTTTATGAACTTGGCATCATTTGTCTCTGCAATTAGCTTAGTGAATGACCTAGCTCTAGTTATGTGAAACATTTAAGTAGATAAGATGCTAATGAAAGAAATCCATATCGGATAGGAAGAGCTAAACAACTTTATTCTGCTTTTGTTATATGCGTCTACACTAATAGGGATTAATCCTTTGGTTCCCTGTATGTTTTTCACTCGATGTCTATGCACTCTAAAACTGGTTATGCACTCTAAAACTGGCTTTGTGGGACAATTGTGAAGGGAAAGCAGAGTGGAAGTGGATTGAAGGCGTTCCCGGGAGTGGTGATGGGCTTTGCAGGGGGTTTGTTTTCGAGGCCAGGCTTACCCCATTGCCTTGATCAGTTCAGTCAAGGTTTCGGCTTGTGATGCGAGCTAGAGGTTGGTACTTGTTTACTGAAAAAAACACTCCGTTGTTGTTGTATTATCATTGAATTCAAGAACCTTTGGTATTGTTATTTGAATTTGCTAGTGCAAATGTCTAGGTAAATATTTTGAAATTGTAACTCCTGTATGTTTTCTATATTAGCCTCGTTTTATGTGTCAGCTATTAGCTTTATGAACTTGGCATCATTTGTCTCTGCAATTAGCTTAGTGAATGACCTAGCTCTAGTTATGTGAAACATTTAAGTAGATAAGATGCTAATGAAAGAAATCCATATCGGATAGGAAGAGCTAAACAACTTTATTCTGCTTTTGTTCTATGCGTCTACACTAATAGGGATTAATCCTTTGGTTCCCTGTATGTTTTTCACTCGATGTCTATGCACTCTAAAACTGGTTAGTTCATAATTGTGGGCTTCTTCTTTAGTTTCAACTAAGGCTGCAGCATTCTAGAGCACTTCCAGGAATGGCATCAATACACTGCCACTCTGCTAGTATCAACCTTAGATTCATTGATTTGAGTCAGATTGGATATGTTGTGAATGATATGTAGACATGTAGGTAGGGAGTGTAGTCCTTATGCAGAACCTAGATCACCATATAACTCTGGTATGATTCTATACGTGTGTGAGCCTTCATTGCTTGCTTGAAGTCGGAAAGTCTGATTGTTGATTGAATTGCTTGTAAGGTACATTTCATCCGTTTGCAGTAGGAACGTGGTGTAATTCTTGAGTTTCACTCATGATTCCATCAAATCTTGCATGTCTATGTCCTATAGTTGTTTAGGGTGTTGAAGTAAGGCTTTAGTATTCAAATGCTAATTCAAGCTAGCATTTTGGACGCTGTGGGTCATTACAAATGGTATTTAAGTTTCCCCAACTCACTACAAATATGTGAGTTGATTTACTTGGTATAAGGTAAATGGTCAGCAGGAAAACATTTCCAGTAGTATATTTGATACCTTTCCTGGCATGGTCGACATGGCATAAAGGAGGGGAGAGTAAAGTATCTATAATTAGAATAAGGCACAGAACCCGAATATCTATTATTAGAATAAGTCACGTAATTCTTGTCCTGAGAACTTGGAAGCTTGAATAATTTGATTTAATCAGATTTATATGTTATTGTATTGCCATGGAATGTTGGGCTAAATCCCACATGCTGAACTCAGACAGTTCTGCAAACCCAAAGACAGTTGTATGTTTGAGTTCTGCAAGAAGTCGTTTGCAGTTGGTATTAAATTGTAAAACTTAGATTTAGATCATCATCCAAATCAAATGGAGCTTCCAAGTTTTTTTGTTTAAACATGGAAAAATATTGAACCATGAAGGCCCTCCAGCACTCTTGTTGAGTTGCATGGAGTACCCACGCAGTTGCGAGCAATGCTTGCCCACATGCATCCTAGAGCACCTGCAAAACCAGTTAGTTCTAATAAATCTGTACGTATGCATGTGGGAATCCATTTGATGCTAGCCTATTTGTAATATCTAACTTGCAGATTCTTATTATTCATGTTGTCACCTACATTGCAATGGCCAACACAGGATTCTTTGATCGGAAGATTCTGTGGTCAGTTTTTGGCCAACAGCTGTAGAAAATAAGGTGAATGTGTATAATTGTTTATCTCATTCTTCTTCTTTTTTGTTCTTTCCAAATATAAAATGATTAAAATCTGCAGTTACTGCCTTTTTATTTGTATTGCGGGCTTGAACATTAAACATTTCTTTTCCTTTTGCCTTTGCTGCACCTGATAATTTAGTTAATCTGTAGGCAACTGCACTGGATTGAACATGAGTGTGTTAGTTGATGTAAGCACCATTTTGGCTACACCATCAAGAGCAAATAACATTGGTATTTGGAGGGAAAAGTTCATGAATTGTACTTAGTCTCTCTTATGCTAAAGTAATTATTGGGACAGACCGAAATAGAATGGCTAAAATCCACTGTAATTTGTTTTTCCTGAATGTGAAACTTCTAGGAAGATGTCTGGAATCTCTATGCAAATGGTGAATTGAAATTTTTTATGTTCTGATACTTGGCTTCAAATGTGGGCTGGAATTTTTTAATTTATTTAATTCATTTGTGTTTTCATTTTCTGCACTGATTGTCAGTTTATGAGTGTGGTCTTATGCTTTCTCTTCTTCATTCATATATTTGATGTACCAGTACCACTGAATGGATTACGACACATTCATAATGGATTTATCATCAGAATTTCTGCTTATGAGATGATAAACCATTCTGATATCAGAGCACATTTGTTTGGTTTGTCTCTTGTCTGCAATATGTTTTTTTTTTCGACAAATTTGTCTGCAGTATGTTTTGATCCTTGCTTTGATATTTACTTTTGTTAGTAAGTGGATAAAGCACCAGCCTACCACGCCTAATGGAATTATGGTAAATCGTGACAAACTCAAGGTTCCTATCTTCTGACGTGGTTAACTAATAAACCACCTTTTTGAAATGCTGCAGCTTCCATAAGCTGGATCTTCGTTCTTTTGGCAAAAGTGCATTGGTAAAGTTTAAACAGATTGTTATGAACGAATATGGATGGCTAGGTTAGGTGAATCTATAGCACCGATTTGTTTCCTCAGCTTTAATTGTTTGTTGCTGTTGTTCATTGGGATAACATAATGCTATAAGGACTAGGGTAATATCATTAGTCATGACAAACTCAAGGTTTCCAGCTTCTTAAATGTACAAATAACAAGTGACTGATCCGGCATGCGATGCAGCTCTCCCTTCTTTCTTTTGGCAAAAGTTCACTGGATAGTCTATACAGATTGGTATGAACAAATACAGATGGCTAGGTTAGGTGACTCCATAGCACCATTTTGTCACTCCAGCTTTAACTGTTACAGTCTGTTGTTCATTGGGATAGCCTACTGATATATAATCTGACTATGTCATGCCCTGTAGCTTTTATATTATTAGGGATTTGTTCTCATTCTAGTTGTAAAAAAGGAGTACTCGATTATGGCCTGAGCAGCTCAATTTCTTGAATCTCAGGTTCAATGAGTCTCCCACACAGGACTCTTATTAGTCTGTCATAGTAATTCATCTTCATACGGCCGCAGCATCCAGGTGAGCTGGCGAGCACCTTGTTACTTGCTCTCAAAGGCATGGTCCAATTTCTGAACTATTCTCTAGGCCTTGCATTTGTATTTGGTCTTGTTGCCTGAGCATCCTGATCAATGTTTTCCAACTAGTTACTTGTCTCACTTTCGGATTTGGAAGTCTCAGTTCTTGTGTTATACTGGGGTCATTCTCTTATCTATAAAATGGTGCACCGCTGAAGCTATCAGCTATAAGCCCGATTAGTAAGTCTCGATGTCAGGTCATCACCATTCACCAATGCTTGTTGATTTCTAGTTCTCCATTGGTTATGCTAACTATTCTTTGCGCACAAAGTTGCATCAAAACTCAACATCAGCCTCTGCACTATTCCCCTGGTCATCACTTCTACCTCTTTTGCTTATGAAACTTTGGCCTTCTCCTTTTCTGGATTTTTAGGGTTAAAAACTTGAAATCCATCACCATCTTTTGTGATTCGAAGTCATGGAGCGTTGTCTCCTGGACCCCGTTCAACCATCATGAGATATGCAGAAAGATCATGATAGGAGCCATTTCAACCAAAGTTTTCTCCATAGATATGCAAAAAGATCATGAAGGGAGAAGGGGACCCCTTAATCCATTTGGAAATTCCATATGATATCCATGAGTATAAGTAGTCTAGGTTCCATTTCTGGGTTTTGAAGGTGACATTCTATCTAATCAGTTGGGATTGCTAGCATACATGCACTTAGGACCCAGAAAAAAAAAGGAAAGCAGAGGTACTGATATAATGGTCCAGCTCGAATAAGTTGTCGATTTCATAGCACTCTGCATTGTTGATAGGTACGGAACTAAGGATCAAGCATTGTATGTCGTGTGTGAGTGATTGATGGTGCTCAATAGTACTTGCATCACTAGTATCCTCCCTTTGAACATCATGAGCACAATGCTTTTTTCCTTTTAATTTGGCTTTTGCGTTAGTTAGAGCACCACGCATATGAAGGTCAATCCAAAACACCTGAATGACCTGATGATTCTATTGATTGGTACTTTTTTTTGGCACAAAACTTTTCTTTTAATCTTGTTAATTCATGACCAATTTTTATACTTTTTTAAAGTTAAAAACAAAGAATTACAATATATCTGTTACGAGTAGGTGGAAGGTTATGAGTTCGACTCACGAAGTTGTAATATATGATAAAAATATATATGTATATATAGTAGGGCTGTGTATGGGTCGGGACAAGCCGAGATTAGCGTGATCTCGATCCTGATCCCAAAATTTTAAATAGGGACGGGACGAGACGGGATGAGGGATTTTCAGAAGTGATCCTGGTAGGCCCAAATGATGATGATGATAATGCTTAAAGACTTTGCTTGTTTTGTGTAGTAGTTGTTAGTTTGTTTAGTTTAAACTCTTTAGTTTTATTTGTTCGGTTTTACTTTGTAACCCCCAATTTTTTAGGGGAAACTATTGCGGTTGTACCTTCATGTTGCTTGGTCATCACTATTTCAGTTTTCAATGGCTAAACATTTGATCATTCATGTTGGTACTTATGTCTATATTAATCTTCTTTCAATGACAAGTGTGTCGATGTGAATTTTTTATGAAGAAAATTTGCTTAATGATGATGCGTGGACTTATTCGAGCGGGATTGCAAGGCCCTTGCCTTGTTGGTTAAACATGTTGGTGTCTTGCTTTAAACTTGAGCATGATATATGATGTGGGCTAGAAAGCATGTTTGAGTCTTATGAACTTTAATTTTTCAAAATAAATTATTATGGATCAAGTATTTGATTTAATTCATTTCATATTTGTCATGTCAACTATTGGATTAGAGAAGCATAGTGAGACTTGGGGAGCTAACTATTACATGCCATTTTGTGAGCGTTCGAGCCTTACTTGCAGCGTACGCATCTTTCTACGCACTAACTTTTTGAAAAGTGAACATTTCATTTACTTTGCATCTTTGAAACTTGTTTCATATCTTCAAAGCTCTTTGTCACAATTCACATCTTGGAAATGAATTAGGCAATTAGGAGTCCACCATAAACAAATATGTATGTCCCTAAAAGATTCATATCCTTAGATTCTCATTTTGAGCTTTCATGTTAGTCTTTCATTTCTTCTATCATAAATGCCTACCCTTAACTTAAACACGTGTCTTACCCTTTCAAGTTTTCTTAATGAGCAATACGAGATTGTTGAGGTCATGATGTTTAAGAAACAAGTATGGGAGTACTTCGAAAAAAATAGATGTGGCTGTTTGCAGTGTTTGCAATTGTAATTTCATATTCATCTTTGTGGAAAAAGAAATACAAAAAAAAAAGAGAAAAAGAGGAAAAGAAAAGAAAAATCTCAAAAGAAAGTCATTTTCAATTCAATAAATAGTTTGTGTAAGTTTGGGGAAGTGGATGAGAAAGTGAAATTTTTTGACGTCTTAGGTTCTTAGGTTCTTAAGTTCTTAATCTCAAAATGATTGTTGATTATTCTGTTGCTTGAAATTTGTCATTCCATTCCATTTCATTTCTTTACCTCTCAACCTAAACCTCGTTACATCTGATAAAAATCTCATTTCACTCGAGATGTGTGTTTTGTTTAATAAGTGGAGATACGATTGAAGAGCAACCATATGGCGGTATTGCATAAGATTGTTTTGAGTGTAGTGTAGTTAACCCATAAATACTTGTGTGAAAAATATATAAAGTGAATATTTTGTGAGTATATGGTTAACATGGTTTGACATACCTCCTTAATTTTAGTATATTTATATGACAAATTAGATACATTATTAACATTTCAAAACACAAGCATTTGATTCACGATCCATGAAGTTTAAAGATCTAGCTTTATATACATTTTGTTCTTTGAGGAAATTGTTGGGAGGATTAGAAAGTTATCTTTGTTGTTGTGTCAAAATTTAGGTTGGTTTGCTTAAGGACAAGCAAAATTCAATTTTGAGGGGTATTTGTTATAACATAATTCATCTATAAATTTGTGCCCTAAACCTTGAGAATTACTTGTCCTAATGTCTAATTTATTGTCAACGATCTAATTCCATGTTTTGTAAAATCTTCACAAGAGAAGAAAAAGTAGGATAGGGTTGGAAAACTCTCAAAGTTCTGGTTTCCTATCCGGCAACGCCCTAAGATCTGATGATGGATTCCGGCCTCGTCAGTGCTTGATGGGTGTTGCCAAAAGGGTCTTTGTCTGACTTACGGCCAGTGGTGGTTGGTGGTTTTGGAGAACATGAGGGATGAGCAGAGAGATGAAGTTCTTTGAAGGGAGTTTTATTACCTTTTGGTTGGTAGCAAATGTAGAGCGGAACAAAGTGGCTGCTTTCCCATCTTGCTTAATGCTCCGACGTCAGAGAGTGGCAACACGGGGTTGGCAAATGACCGGAAAAAGGGTGGTTGTGACGGTGTTATCCTGCTTGGATTGGGTTGATTCAATTTGGGTTGGATTTCTAAGTTGCGACTGGTGGAATGATTGAGAAGGTGGTTACGCTGCTTTTCTAGGTCGTCACGTGGAAGCTGGGTGGTTGGCGGTGGCGGCGGTCCGACAGATGCGGCGGAGCGGCTCCCTGAGCAGTAAGCCGAGGTGGGCCAAAGGGATAGTGGGCCAAATCTCTTTGTTGGGCTTTATTCTCTATGTTCATAAGGGTGAGGTCTAGGTTTGGGCCCTATTATTGTGTATGACCTGGATCTTGTTTCTATTTAGTTTTGTTATGTTAGGTGTGCTGCTTGAGTGGCGTCACTTTGGGGAATATCGGTTTTAATTTCGGTGTTGTCTGGTTGTCAACAAGAGGGTGATTTACTTTTGCACGTTGTTTGGTGGTTTTTGAACACTGTGTTGAAGAAGGGGAATTTTCTTTCTTTATTGTTGTTGATGAGATTGTATCGTTATTTTTAGGATTTGGTAGCTCTTTTTTAGCGTAAATTTTGGTTAGGGGTTGGGCCCTTTTGACTCATAAATGTTGTTGTTGGTGACGGACTCGTAACTATGGATCTTGGTAAGAATGTGTGTGGTGATGTAGTCATCATAACTGGTCGTTCCATTGCGATGTGATTTCTTTATATAAAGAAAATTCTTGATATTTCTCCTCAAAAAAGTAAAATGGTGAAATTCTATCAATTTTTCAAGTGCCACCACTTTTTTAACTTGCTTTGTGGGTACTGTTGAATCAGAATATAGTATGTGCTTTGAGTATGAGCATGGCCGATTTTGAAATTATAAAGGCGGAGAATAAAAATATAGCTTCTTTAATAAAAAATTTCCCAATATATATGGCTTTTTTTTTTTTTGAGAAAATAGACGTTTGTTCCATATATTGATAACTGAAGTAGGAATAAAACATAAACATGATTTGCCCTCTAAGACATGTTAGAATTGAACAATGCAAAACAACTTAGAGCTTAAGACTTAAGAAGCTAAGCCAACCTAAGTTATTTAAATGCCGTAAACCATAATACAAGGTCGATACAAATCCTGCTTAGCAGCAAAAGAACTAAGTAATTGGCCACTAAGACATAAGTAGGAAAAGACAAGTCCTCAATCCATTATTATTTGACCATTTCCAAGACCACCCTACGCAGAGGAGGCAACCCTAAAGCACCAACACACCTAATCAAAACCAAGTCCCAACTAAAAAAGTGCTCTACAGCCCTAATCTAAAAACAATAAAATAAAATCCAGAAAATTAACCCAAACAATAAAATAAAATCTAGAATCGTGTTAGATAGAAACTTAGAATAAAGCCTGTCAGGCTTTTCTCTGGCTCCTCCCTAAGGTATCAGCAACCAAAATAAAAACCCCCAAATGCTTTGTCACTCTCATCAATTAGGGTTTCCAAACAGAAGAGCCTAATCGGAATTGGACCGCCGAGACTCGTCTGCGGCGTCAACGTTGACCCCAATACTCTCACAGTAAGTGATTTAGCTCCACCCATCAAACTAGTTCACTTTTACAATTTCAAGTCACTACTTTTCATTCAAGCATCCAAAACCCTTTAATTAATTTGGGGTTTTCCTCAAAGTTTCAATCTTTGCGAGTGAATGGTAGGATTTTATAATGGGTAAAAGGTCTATTGAGTAAAGACTATGGAAATCTGTTATCTTTCTTATCCAAAAGTGTTCTTAGGTGAAGTTTTGGATGGTTGAATTTGGTGTAGTCTTGAAGTTTATTGTCTGTTGTATCTATTGGATGTTAGATTAGGTGAGAGATTTCTATAGGCTGAAACTTTGTAATCATGTTGGGTAATTGTATTAGCTCAAAGTTGATTACAGGGTTGCTGCAATGGAGGATGGCCAAGAAGTATCTGAGACAATGTCAGAGAGCTCATCAGGAAAGATACAGGAAACTCGCGATGAAATGCTCTCCAGGCACAGGTAATTTGTTGTTGATTCTGTTGTTCAATTTTTGCTTATGGTCTTCGTATTTCGCTGGTGATTGCATCTGTAGTGGAAATAAGTTCAGTTATATACATCTAAGTGGTCTTCAAACATTTAAATTGTCATGTAAGGCATAGTCTGTTTACATTTTTTGATGAAAGTTTGTGGTGATTGAGACTTGATCATGACATGAATCAAGCGTAAGGAGCTTGTGTCTGCACTGAAACAAATATTCTCCTCCCAACACCTTTATAATCATAAACTACCATTCTCAGTTAATGTCTTTTGGGTGCTCTGCTGAATGTGAATTGCTTGTTGTTCTTACTTCGGTATATTTGTCATTATAATTAGTTTACTGAAGATAAAGTAGTAGTATAGATTGTAAGAATCATGAATAATTGTAAGTTAATAGAGGCTGGTGTCTTCAGCTTATTAGGTCAACTTCTCTAACTTTACCAAAGACAATTCATAACGATCCCCTCAGACATTTTTTTTATATACAGGAAAGAGACTTCAAAGTTGCAGGACAAAGAAATTCAATTGAAAAAGGCAGCAGCAAAAGGTAGCAAGGCCGAACAAAAAGCTAAGAAAAAGCAGGTGGAGGAAGAGATTTCTCGACTTTCTGCTGAGCTTAAGGAAAAACAAGCCGAAGAACTTGCATTACTAGGCTATAGCAGCAGTAACAATGGAGGTGAAAAGAGTAATCTGGATACTTTAGTGAAGGCCATAGCTGGTGTTTCTATAAGCAGTCAACCTGAGAGTGCAAAGCCTAGCAAGAGTTCAAAGAGAAAAGTGAAAAGGGCCCAGGAGGATGCAGCAAGGGAGCAAAGAATTCAAGAAGAGCAGAACAACTTAGTAAGTGATCGAATGGTTGAGGATGAGAAACTAGGAAAAAAGCTTGAACCCCTAGGTATGATGATTAATGAGATAAAGCCTGATGGTCATTGCCTCTACCGAGCTATCCAGGATCAGCTGGCCCGCCATTCCAGAGGCTCATCCCCTTACACTTACCAAGAGCTTCGAGAAATGGTGGCAGCTTATATGAGGAAGCATGCACCTGATTTTCTCCCATTCTTCTTGTCAGACAACCAAGTCGATGGTGATTCTAATGAATCGCTTGCTGAAAGATTTGAGAATTACTGTAAGGAAGTGGAGTCAACAGCAGCATGGGGAGGACAGCTAGAGCTTGGAGCTTTATCTCACTGCCTTAAAAAGCCCATCATGGTATACTCAGGATCATTCCCTGATGTGGAGATGGGTAAGGAGTACAAATCTGAGAGTGGAAATGGTTCTGGTTCTAGTATTATGTTGTCATATCATAAGCACGCGTTCGGGCTTGGAGAGCACTATAATTCTGTGGTCCCGATATGATCAAATAGTAGCAGCGTCCCCGACAAAAACACTTGGCTGGCCCTCTAGTTTGTAATTTGTGCTGAGAAAAGGCACGATTTGAGCTCCTTTGATTCTTGATACTACGTTAGACAGTAGCGGTTCAGTGTTCCTTTCATTTCCAATTTTCCTAGACTACGTTTTGTAGCTAAATATGGTTAATGAGTATTTGACCCTTTCAGAACCATTTATGGCTTATACTTCTTGCAGCTATATATACAACTTGGGATTGCCTACTCGAGGTAGTTCGAAATATCTTGTGTAGTTTAATTTAGCATTCTGTGATCTGCAGATTATGGGCCATCCAAATAAACTTGCTTGAACTTAACCCCCCATAGAAGTATAGCTTCACCAAATCAAGATTATTAAAAGGCTTTAGGATACAGATGGTTTTTTAAACCCCTATACTGATAGGAGAAAAAGAATGTAATTCCTCTCTTATTTTCTTCATTTCTGATACAAATATTAAAGAATGTATTCACTCATCACTCATCCTTATTCTATCAGAACCATTAAATTAAATCCTAAGCAATCTGGAAAATCAATATATACTTTTGCGTTTATTTTCGTACCTTTACCTTTTTTATTTTATCAAATGTAACTTACGGCATGGCGTGTAGGCAGTGGTAACTCCATTAGATTATGGTATGATCTCTGGCTTTTACCTCAAGCTCTTATTGATTTTGCTCTCCCTTATGCTGTTATTGATGAAAATGCTATGGTCTGCATTTTTTGAAATGCTGAGGGCTGGGATGTGGATCTTCTTCTTTCTGCTCTTCCTCGTGATATTGTGAATTCCATTATTAATTTTCTAACTGGTTTTCATGAGTGTGGTGATGATATTAGAATTTGGAGATCTACTTCAAATGACCAGTTTTCTGTAAAGTCTGCCTATAATTCCCTTTTCGACTTGTCTGAACCTGTGAATCCTCAGTGGAGTGCCTTATGGAAATTTGATTTACTCCCAAAAACTTAAGACTTTTTGGTGGACTGTTCTTCACAAAAAATTGCTTACCAATGTTCAGCTGAGTAACTAGAGGCTTTGCTTCTAATCCTGCTTGCCCCATGTGTCATTCTGCTGATGAGACCTTGTTACACCTCTTTAGGGACTGTCCAACATCGAAGACTATTTGGAGAGCTTTACTGGTTGCATTGATAATTCCTTTTATTTGGATTTGAATGGATGGATTAATGCTTCTCTTCACTTTCATGCTGCTATTCAGGATAATATTAGAGGGAAGTGCTTGTTTATCTTTATCTGTTGGTTTATTTGGAAGTGGATAAATAAACAGGTTTTTGAGTCTGGCTCTGTTCTTCCTGTTTGCTTCAAGAATTTGATATGGGATTATGCTATTGAGTGGAAGAAAGCCAAGTTGAAATCCAATGAAAATTCCATGTTCAGTTTTACTATGCTTTCATGGAAAATGCCTCCTGAGAACTTTTTCAAGTTGAATGATGATGGAATTAGGACTTCTCCTTCTGGTAAAATAGGTGTTGGTGGTGTTACTAGAAATCATTGTGGAGACTGGATTATTGGATTTCAAATTAATCTTGGAGTTTGTGATATCTTGGATGTTGAAGCCTGGGGTCTTTTTCATGGTCTAAAGTTGGCTATTGATTTGGATATCACTATATCAGAAACTTAGTGCTTGAATCTGATTATGCTGCCTTGGTTCAACTGATGCTCAATTTTGCTTTTGATATTCATCCCATGGGCTCCCTCCTTCATGGATGCAAAAAATTGATGAACAAGATGAATGATGCTCAGCTTTCTCACATCTTCAGGGAGTGGCAATGCCACAACTGATTCTCTAGCCAAATGCAGTACCCTCCATGAGCTTGGTCTTGTTTGTTTTGACAGTCCTCGTGCTCATGCTGCTGATGCCTTCCTTGATGACTTATGTTCAGTCACTAGAGCTAGGAACACTGGCAATTGCTTTAGTATTTAGTCTCTTTTTCTGTTTCGTTTGTGTCTTGTAGGCACCCTTTGTAACAAAAAAAATGTAACTTAGGACATCACAAGTTCCTCCTGTCTATAGTTTCCTTGTTTATTTTCATTTTGAACTAGAGTAGGTTACGAAGGTCAAACCCCTTTGGTTCAACTTTCTTCTCATAAATATTTTTCCATATTAGAAGTGGACGCTTGCAATCAGACGAGATTGGTCTAAAAATAAGCTAACCTAAGTCATGCATAAGCATGGAGAAACAAAACAAACTTGAAAATGAAGGCTTCCTCATCATCATAGAAACAACTTAAAAGATATATTTCGGTGAATAAGATAAGATGCTGATGACATAACCAGTTAAAGAAAATGTGACTATAGAGAAAATACAAGAGTTTGAGTTGCCGAAAATACGGAGCAACAAATTTGGTTCTAAAACCGGTCATTAATAATATATATTTTTAAAACATCAATTATTTTATGATATAACAAACACAAATTAATTAATATCTATGATTTTAGAATACAAATTTGCCGACTACATTTATTTACCCACCAAAATAGTCATTCTCTTACAGTGTGTTTGGATGCAGGCGAATTCCCAGGTATTTAATCAAAACTAAGGAATTCCCAATTTTTTAGGACTATTTCCCCTGTTTGGATTTTTATCCCTTGCAAGTAGCAATTTCCACGGGAAAATAATCGTGGAATTTGGGAGCCTAAATTCTTGACTTGAATTCCTCACAAAATAGATATCATTTGCCAATTCCCTTAACTGAGGTTAGTCTAAATACAAATTATTTTCATTTTAAAACTCTATATCATGAAATCCAAACAATAGAATTCTCAATTAATGGAATTTAAATTAATGGAATTGTAATTCCCATGATTTTGAAATTTCTATGGAAATTGAAAAAGTGCGGCTATTGGGACCTCCAAATTTGCTCAATCTACCTCTCATTCTCTTTACACCTCTTTTTTATTTTTCAATACAAGCATTTTCTCAGTAGAACTCATTTCAAATTCCTAACATAACCTTAGTTATTTATTGACATATATTTCAATTAATTACTTACTTTACCTCTTATTCACTCAATAGATCTCTTGTTTTATTTACCTTTTTGTTTTTAAACATCCATTATCACTACAAGAAGAAAGACTTTAGCCGACGAAAAAAAAAACCAGGCCGACGAATCAATTTTTCGTCGGCTAAAGTAGACTTTAGCCGACAAAATTTTCCTTCGTCGGCTAAATTATATTTTCGTCGGCTATAGTCATTTTTAGCCGACGAAATTAAAATTTCGTTGGCTAAAGAATTTATTTTCGTCGGCTAAAGTCTGACTTTAGCCGACGACTTTAAACTTTCTTTTACCGAAGAAATTTTAAACTTTAGCCGATGACTTTAAACTTTCTTTTACCGAGGCAATTTTAATTTTGTCGGCTAACTATGAGACTATAGCCGACGAAAAATATAATTTCGTCGGCTAAAGATGACAGGAAGTTAGTATGGTTTACTAATATCATCTGTTTTTTTTTTAATGTATTTTTTCATTTAGCCGACGAAATACACTATAATTCGTCGGCTATGATGGTTTTTGCAGACGAATAATCTAATATTTCGTCGGCTATAGTTATTTTTTAATTTTTTAATTACATACTATAGCCGACGAATACGTTAGGGTATTCGTCGGCTAAATCCTAAAATTTTTCTATTACCTACTATAGCCCTATATTCGGTAGTTATTTTGCGTAAAATTTTTATACGACTTGTTGCTTGTCATCGGTTTAAAACTATTTTCAGTTGGAGCTCCGGCCAAAATACGTAATTTAGACGGTCGAACGACCTTTTCCGTGCGTTTAGGGGTTTGACTTACGAGATTGACCGTCCGGATCGAGCCCTTATTCTTTTCGGATCAAGTTGAATTTTTTCCCATACATGTATTTTATCATGATGGTCAGATCTGACGGTCGGATTTCTGTTTCTCAACTTTGATAATCACAATCACAACATGCATACTAATGTTGTATAACTTGTTTACTAAGTGTTATGTAAATGTTCTGTTTCAAAAACAAACTATACGTAAAACCTTCAAACGCCAAAAAGTCATGAAATAAGATATGACGAGTATGTTGAAATACATCCACGGTTGAAAAATCACACTATTCCGGTAAATATTCGGTGCCGATAGTTGCGGTCAATGCAATTTTTTATTTTTCCCCCTATGAGTAGCCCTATATTTGGTGGTTATTTTACGTAAAATTTTTATATGACTTGTTGCGTGTCATTGGTTTAAAACTATTTTCAGCTGGAGGTCCGGCCAAAATACGTAATTTAGACTGTCGAACGACCTTTTCCGTGCGTTTAGGGGTTTGACTTACGAGATTGACCATCCGGATTTAGCCCTTATTCTTTTCGAATCAAGTCGAATTTTTTCCCCATACATTTATTTTATCATGATGGTCAGATCTGACGGTTGGATTTTTGTTTCTCAAGTTTGATCATCACAATCACAACATGCCAAATGTATAAAAATACTTTTAGCCGACGAAATTCAGAAGTTTAGCCGATGAATTTCAAAGGTTTAGCCGACGAATGTATAAAGTTTAGCCGACGAGTTTAGAAGGTTTAGCCGACGAATTGGTGTATAGCCGACGAAATTGGTATCTTTAGCCGACGAAATTTTCAAAGGACTTTAGCCGACGAAAATATATGAAACGTCGTCGGCTAAAGTCGAAAAAATTTCAACCAAAATTTTTTGGCGGTCAACCAAAATTTTCAAAGGACTTTAGCTGACGAAAATATATGAAAATTCGTCGGCTAAAAGAACCTATAGCCGACGAAATATTAGGATATTTCGTCGGCTAAACCGAAAACTTTTTCTGTTACATACTATAGCCCTATCTTCGGTGGTTATTTTGCGTAAAATTTTTATACGACTTATTGTGTCTCATCGATTTGAAAATATTTTCAGTTGAAGGTCCGGCCAAAATACGAAATTTAGACAGTCCAACGACCTTTTCCGTGCGTTTAGAGGTTTGACTTACGGGATTGACCGTCCGGATCGAGCACTTAACCTTGTCAGATCAAGTTGAATTTTTTCCCATACATGTATTTTATCATGATGGTCAGATCTGACCGTCGGATTTCCTTTTCTCAAGTTTGATCATCACAATCACAACATGCGTACTAATGTTATATCTTGTTTACCAAGTGTTAAGTAAATGTTCCGTTTCAAAAACAAATTATACGTAGAACCTTCAAACGTAAAAAAGTCGTGAAATAAGACATGACCAGAATGGTGAAATACGTCTACGGTTGAAAAATCACGGTATTCGGGTCATGTCTCGGTGCCAATAGTTGCGGTCAATTCAATTTTCCATTCTTTCTCCCTATGGGTAGCCCTATCTTCGGTGGTTATTTTGCGTAAAATTTTTATACGACTTATTGTGTCTCGTCGATTTGAAAATATTTTCAGTTTAAGGTCCGGCCAAAATACGTAATTTAGACAGTCCAACGACCTTTTTCGTGCGTTTAGGGGTTTGACTTAACAAATTGACCGTCCGGATCGAGCCCTTAACCTTGTCGAATCAAGTTGAATTTTTTCCCATACATGTATTTTATCATGTTGGTCAGATCTGACCGTCGGATTTTCGTTCTAAAGTTTGATCATCACGAGCAGCAGTCACAGTTTGACGAATGTATAAAAAGTTATAAAGCCGACGAATTTAAAAGGTTATAGCCGACGAAATAATTATTTCGTCGGCTCAAGTGTTATGTTAGCCGACGAAATTATTACATTTAGCCGACGAAATAATTGTTTCGTCGGCTAAAGTGTTCGGGTATAACCCCGCTCGACTGGTTGTAAACCCTAGCCTCATTTTCCTCTCCCTCTCCGAATTTCCCCTCCTCCGCCTCCGCTCACTCTCCCGGCCTCGGCCTCCGCTCCCTCTCCCTCTCCGCCCGGCCTCCGCTCCCTCTCCCTCTCCCTCTCCGCCCGGCCTCCGCCTCCTCTCCCTCTCCCTCTCCCGGTCTCGGCCTCCTCCTCCTCCTCCTGCTCCGGCCTCCTCCTCCTCCTCCTCCTCCTGCTGCTGCTCTGGTCCTCCCTCCTCCTCCTCGAGTACGTTTTTGAGCTTTAGTAATTTTATTTTGTGTTTGCTTTTATTTTCCGGTTAATTGCAATGTTGTGGTGTTGTTAGGAAGTGTATATTTGTATTTAGGAAGTGTATATTGTTATTTAATAAGTGTATATTTGTATTTAGTATTTAGGAAATGTATATATTTGTTTTGTATTTTGAAGTGTATATTTTTATTTATGAAGTGTATATTTAGGAAGTGTATATTTTTATTTATGAAGTATATATTTAGGAAGTGTATATGTGTAAAATTTAGGAAGTGAAAATTAGTATTTAGGAAGTGTATATATTTTTTACATTTTTTAAATGAGTTTGCATTTTTTGATTTTGTGGCCTTGATTCAAATTAATATTTTAAATAGGATGAGCGGTAATATTAGATCGACGAAGGGTTCGAAGGGCCAAAGGTCCGTATCGTCTGAGGGAAGCTCTAGCAACCCTCAGACGTCGTTTCAGGGCCTCATGACAGCTAGACATGCGAGCCTTCTGCAGACGGTGCAGAGGCAGCCGGAGGTGCCCCCTTCATCGAGACAGCAGGGCTTCCCTCATTCCTCGAGGCAGTTATTTGCTCAGCCTCAGACGGAGGTGTCTGCACCCCGTATGCCTGAGATACACCGGGCGCCCACTCCAGCTCCTACTTCTTCGGATAGTGGGTCATCTGGGGTACAGATGCCGCCGCCTCACCTATTCCTTCCGCGGATGATACCGACCATACCTGTAGTCGATGACTCAGGGACGCCGATTTATCCACTGCCCCCCCCAGTGGCTCCATCAGCGGCGTACCGGTTCGTGTCTTTTGATACGCCTCTTATTTCCGCGAGGGTATCATCATCGGAGACGGAATCCGTCGCGTCTGCCTCCTCGCCCTCAGGTAATGAAAGATGAATGATGTGTTTTCTTATAATTCTCCGATTTTAATAATCAATTTGGTTTATCATGTGATAGGCACCGTCGGAGTGAAGCCGGTAAAAAAGAAGAGAGGCCCCGTCACAGGGAAGGCTCTCGAGAAGATCGTCGGTACCTCAGGGAGGATTGTCATCGGTACGATGGCGACGTAGTATCGGGCGGGAAGTCGAGGACATACTCCGGCCACGCGGGAGCGCTCATTAGGGATAGAGTCCCTATGTTGTGGTCAGACTGGGGCGAGGTCCCGCAGGAGGTTAAGGACATGGTCCACAACGCGATGTCGGTCAGTTTATAAAATGCCTGAATAATATTATGTATTACATTGTATATTTCTGGAAAAACTAAACTAATAAACGGTTAAATGCATGCGTGGTTTGAGGTTCCCGAGCCTTTGAAGAGCAGCTGAGCGGACTTTGTGCATGGGGGAAGGTACGTTGGGAAATTAATGAAAAAATAAAACTGTATGTCATATTAATAATATTTTTAATATTTTTGTTGTATCTGTAGGTACAAGGAGTGGAAGAACGAGTTGCGGACCCATTGGACTACGCACGGGAACGCACGTTCTGCTACCCCTGCTGAGTTCCAGTACAGAGAGTACGAGTGGCGTTGGCTTCTGACATCAGAATTCAAAAACCCTCGTAAACAGGTATTTAAATAAATTAGTTAGTTAATTTATCATTAAGTACGTGTGTTTTAAAATATTTTACTAATAATTTACTTTTTTCTTTGAAGGCGGTTTCCCGGGTGAACGCTCAGAACCGGCAATGCAACACAAGGAACCATCATGCTGGTTCTAGACCGTTCGCTGTCTTCATGGACGAGGCGGCCAGGGAACATCCAGAGGTCAACCAATACGTCTATACGTACGAGAGGGCATATCCTGACTCCCAAGAGGATATAGTAAGTACTCTTTCATTTTTACTGAATTTTTAATTTTACTTATATATATGTCAAAATGTTAATTAATAATTTTTTTCCTATCCAATTAGGCAAAGGTGAGGGAGGCTAGTGACGAGGTGATGAGTGCTATAGTGAGGGAGACATGGCCGGACACGCAGAAGGAAGAGATGTCCGAAGCCATTTCCCGGATCGACACTTCAGATCCGAGGGTTGGGGCGAGGATCATGGGCACAGCCTTCCCACCACAAGAAAACAACTTCTACTGCCGGGGTCTAGGAAAGAAGGGCCAGGGGGTCCTGAAGACCACTCCAGGATTTCAACGAAAGGCAGCCTCGACCAACAGCAGGACGACTCAGCTAGAGTCAGAAGTTGAGAGACTACGGGAACAGCAAGCCGCTCAAGCTGCCGCTCATGCTGCTCAGGCTGTCGCTGAGGCTGCTCAGGTTGCCGCTCAGATCACCGAATATAAAGCCTTTACTAGAGCCCTACATGCTGCCCAGCAGGCCCAACAGCAGCAGATGTTCCAGTACTTCCAGGATTTTACAGCTGCCCAGCAACATGGACTTCCACCTCCGCCCATGCCTGCGCCTATAGAGTTACCTCTGCCACCGCAATCTCCTCACCAGCAGGCCTGAGATTCGGATATTGATTTAAACCATCTAGATTTTGTGTAGTTGATACCTTATATAGTTTTATGTGCTTCTTGTTGGTTATATATATGGAATTGTTTTGGTGTATTTTGCAGCTTGCTTGGAATGATAATTTAAGAATTTCGTGTATTTTTTTTTACTGGAATGACGTTATAGCCGACGAAACATGCCACAATTCGTCAGCTATAATTTTTTTTTTCAAAGGGTTTAGCCGACGAATTATGGCATGTTTCGTCGGCTAAACACTACTAAAGCCGACAAAACAGACTCTATGTCGTCGGCTATAATTATTTTTAAATATTTTAATTATATACTTAAGCCGACGAATATCTCTGTTCCGTCGGCTAAAGTTTGTGAGTAAAGCCGACGAATATTCTGTTCGTCGGCTTAAGTCTGAGAGTATAGACGACGACACAGGACGTCGTCGGCTAAAGTCTGGAACAATAGCCGACGAACTATTTTTCGTCGGCTAAAGTCTGGAATAATAGCCGACAAAAAATAGTTCGTCGGCTAAAGTCTGGAACAATAGCCGACAAAAAATATTTTGTCGGCTAAAGTCGGACAATAGCCGACGACGGTCTTTAGAGTCGTCGGCTAAAGCCATCACCGACGACCCTTTCCCGACGACACTATAGCCGACGAAGGATCGTCGGCTAAGGTCTTAGCCGACGAATTTTTTTAACAGGCCGACGAAAACTTTTCGTCGGTTAAAGTACTTGTCCTGGTAGTGTATCCCTACCTCCATTTTTCTTTCATGCTAGAAAATGTTTTATCATGAACTATTATATATATCTGTTTAACTTTTATTTTTCTCTTTTGTACATGTTATTTTTTCTCCTTTTTTTATTTTGAATAATTTAATCTCTATTTTATACCTCATAATAAATTATTTTAATAAATATCTATAATCAACATATATATATATATGTATGTATTTGCAGAAATATTTATGCATCTTGCAAGTATATGTGTTTAACATGTATGATAATATAAAATTTTATGTCACATGATCGATATTTGATCATTGTTTTAGGCTTTTAGCTCTTATGAACTATATATATATGCTTTAATAAAAAGAAATTAGAAAACGAAAATATATAAGGAAAATAATAAAGAATGTAATAAATTATTATTGAATTAGAAAGTCTAGAGAGAATAAATATAATATTTTCTTTTGTATGATTATTGTCCTTAATAGTCATTGTGTATAAGGATATATATGTCATTTAATAATTCACAATAGAGTGAGATTTAATGAGCAAATTTGGAGGTCCCTGTTTTGGCTACGATCCTCAGTAGGGGTTGAGACTTGAGAGGTACTTTAGCGTACTAAAAGTAAACAAAGGGTGCGGGGCGTGCCATCGCGCAAACGCGGAATGAGGGTGCACTGATGCTGGACTTCTAATCAAGCGAAGGAAGGTTTCGGTGCCACCTGGCGGATGAGGGATTACGAGTAAGCCTCTATTCACCTGTGAATCGATACTCACTGTTAGAGCGAGCATAACAGCTAATCAGGAAGAAAAGGTGAGTCCGAACGGGCTTTGAGAACTAAGGCGAGATGCGCTTAGAACTTAGGGTTTCGAGAAGCTCAAAGAGTTGTAGTTTTGTATGACTTGATTGTATCTTTGTCGAATTGTTGTGTCCTTGAACTCCTTTATATAGAGTTATTTAGGGCCACATGTATTGGCCCAAAACATGTCAAAGACTTGTAGAAGTCTTTAACGTTATCGCAAGCAGTCCTTATCAACTCTTCGTCGTTGCTCTTCTTGAAGGTAGTAGAGTTGGCTTAAAACTCTCCCTGTCATAGATGTTGTGCATATATCATATATAGCTTAGGATGATTGCATCCTTACTTGATTACGTCTATCACCCATGCACTAATTGCATTTACAATATATATACATGTAGATAAAATAACTTTGATAGCCCCTCACGTCCAGGAGTCCAGGACTTCTAAGCGAAGTCTTCCATTTCACATGCAAGCTCTGGACTTTGTAGTTCGCGGGTCTTTGTAGGTGTTGAGGCCTAAAAATCCAGCTAGCAGACCCGATTAATTCGTCAATCCCAATTCACGCAAACATCAAGCCATACACGTGGACCCAAGCCACATTCATGCATTTTGGGGCTTTCAAGAATGAGTGTGGCGTGGAAGGTAACAGAAAAGCATGAGGTCCACTATTAGTTTTAGGATCGTTGGTAATTTTGGACTTGAGATCGAAATTCATGTTCAACGACCTAATTTCTAATACTGATAAATAAAGAAGAGAGACTCAAAAACCAAGCCCAGACCCTTTGTGCGAAAAGAAAAAGAAAAAGAAAAAGAAAAAGAAAAAGAAAATTGCAAAAGCAATTATGTTGCACGTTTTGGGGATTTTTGCTATCTTGTCAACAAGAGACTTCCCATTTCCATCTTCTTCCGCCACGTGTTTCGATTCATGGTGATTCCACACAAGAAGCTGGTCATCATATCACACCCCAATATTATGTCATGGAATAACAAACCCGTAATTTCTCCCCAAGATCGTGGGCGTTTCCTTTAATAACTATTTATGTTTGCCCCCACAATTTCCAATCCTATCCACTCCGCTAATAATAATGAGATCATAAATCAGAAAATAAAAAAAGCTAAAAATAGAAAATGAAGTTCCCTGTCCCTCTCTTTCTCCTTTCTATCTCTACTACATTCTCTCTCCCTCTCCTTCTCTGCTACAGTCCTAATTTCCCTGACGAAACTGCCCCTCCCCGGTCCTCTTCTCCCTCCAGATTCTTCTCCCATCGGTCAAAGATTCTCCGCGCTGATCAGACAAGCTTCCTCTCATTTTCTCTCATGGTAAAACTGGTGCTGATGGCGACGAGAAGTTGAGGCGGTTATGGATTTGACTGAGGGCGTTGGAGAGAGCTCGTCGCCGCCGAGGAGCTTTGTTAGCTTCAATAACTACGATGTGAGAAACGACGTCTATAACCGATTGGTGGAGAGCGGTCATCCTCTTGCTTTGACTCTACCAGACTTCCGTGACCAGTTGGACGCTCACTTCAATCGCTTGCCTGCTAGGTATCAAATTCGTAATTCCATGCTTTGATCAAACACTTTTCGTTGTTTTCGGTTGCGAAATTAGTTTTTGAATGCTTAAACTGTAAAGAAAGAAGTTCACAAATAACTTCAGGAGCTTCGAAATAGTTAAGTGTGTATGATATGCATTCCGAGGAGCTTCGGATTAGTTTAGTGTTTTTGATTTTTTGAGCAGGGGGAGGTTTGTTGTTAGTTTTGTATTTTCCGACTTCGCTACTGGTTTGACTAATGTGCCTAGTATAAGAGTTTACATATGCTCTGTGTTTTGTCACGGAATTAGCGGCGGATTCTGCTTGTTAATGAAATTGTTCCTTGGGCAGTTATGGGCTTGACGTAAACATGGACCGAGTGGAAGATGTTTTGCTGCATCAGAAACTTCTTGCGTTGGCAAAGGATCCGGAGAAACGGCCTGTTTATCATGTCCGTTTCTTGGAGGTATTACCTATCGTCTGATTTAGTATCTTATGGGAGTTATGGCAATTTTGTAGTCAACTGGAATTTCTTTAGTTTCTGGTGCCAAGTATTAGTTTGTTTCCTGTTATGCAATAAAACAAGGGTATTAGCTTGTGTCGTGTAATGAAAACCAAGTTCTTAGATTGTCTGCATTGAATGGGGATGGAAATGGTATGTTTGATACATGTTTATTCTGGAGGGAACGATGTTTGATACGTGTAATGACATATGTTGTATAAAAAAAATTATATATATGGTAACCTTTTCATTACATATTGATATTGGGCCATAGTGCCATACTTAATACTGCTTGCATAAGAATGTTAAACTTTGATTCCATGCAAAGTGAAACCCTAAGTTTATTTATTCCCTTATGCATGCTCACTTAGATTACTTTTTTCTCTTCCGCTGTTACATGTTCCATCTTTTATGGTTCTTTTGTGTATTTCTCGTCAGAGCATCTCTACGGCGGGGACGGATGATGATGAGTATGAACAATTCACTACTAGTGTTTCAACCTCAAGGCTATCATGTAATGAAATCAATGAGGGATCTGCACAACCACATGATAGGTATTACTTCGTGCGGTCTTTGTCTGGACACTGTTAGTTAGTTCCAATCCATATTTACTCGTTGAACTGTTCCGTTCTTGGATATTAATTTGTTGCTGTAATTTCTGTGTTTTTTTTCCTGGTTACTTCTCTGCATAGAACTAGGAATTGTGCTGTTGACTTTGAACCTTGCTCTAGGCTCGGAGACCTAAATTTGGACGTTAAAAAGAATACTCAGGATTTTGATGAAAGAGATGTGCTGGAGAGATTTCCCAAAAGGTACTCAAAATTTTTTTTTTGCTTTTTCTTTTTCTTTTGGTTGCCAAACTTTCTGTTTCCCTGTAATTCTTAAAAGGCTAAAGACCAACTATTACTCTTCAAGACAAGAATGTTCTTTTCATTGGAAAGGTTTTCCTTGTGATGCTTTAAATCATCTGTTTAATATTTTAATACAGGATTACATTTCTGTATTCTTGTTGTCATGTTGATATTCCTGAAAGAATTATATTTTACAAGTATCGTTTGAAGAAAACATTTTACAGAAGAGCAACTGATAATTCACAACAATGAATGTTTCCTTTCTTCTGATATAACTTCAGATATCTTTAATTCTTGGAACAAAGTTTATTATTCTGTCATGCATTTTCCTAAACACGCTTTTCCATATATGGTATAGAACTGTATACCACATCATCCATATATGCCTGTATACCATATACATATGCCTGCATACCATATGTCCATATATGCCTGGTTGGACAGACAACCTGTATCAAACATATTTTATTTTCTACCCCTGCATGATTGATAAACATGATGTCCATATATGGTATATAACTATATAAACATAGTTTTGTATATTCATGTATGAAATTACATGACATAATTATTTGTCAAATACTAGCTAAGGGCTGATTGTTTGGTTTGTTGAGTTATTCTACATCAGCTCTGTATTTTAATTGTCCATGAATGTGCTTTGGAACTGAACTTTAGCCATATAATTAATAATGGCATTACATTGACCATTGGGTTGAATGATGCAGGCAAGATACATCGCGTATACTCACTCATGAAGTAATTTTTTCATCCATTGACAAGCCTAAGCTTCTTAGCCAGGTACTAGTCAGAGGCTTAAGTTATTTATTTGTTATATCTATATTAGCACCTAGAGTTTTATGTATTTCTCTTCAAAAACTTCAATCTGGCAGACTAGTCAATTTGTAGTCTGTCTTTGGGCATATTCGCTATGCTTGTATCAGTCAATGTAGGCAAGGAAATTGTTTGCCGTCGTAGCTGGATTGGGCCTGAGCCTCCTCTTTAATTGTGTGTGTACATAAAGTCCGTGTTATATTCCTTTTTTGCATCAGTAGCCCAAAGATGGATCTCTATAACATTACATTATTTGAAAGAATTTCACTCTCTGTTCCACACATAGAATTTTCTTCAATGTCTCGGAAAAGGGAAAATTTAGTAATGTTATAGGCTTTTTTTATATATCTCCCATCATTTTGTTGCTTCTTTACACATCAATTACATTGTCTCTACAGTAGTTCTAATGTAGCCCCAGTTTGGATAACAATAGAATTTGGAGGGGAGGAAATGAAAAAAAAAAGGGATAAGAAAGAGATACTGATGCAGGAATAATATCAGAGGATGAGTAATAACCAAGATTCAAGCAATGCTAATTTTTCAAACATTCAAGTTCTTATATCCTCAATTGGGATATAAAATAGAATCTTGAGGGGAGGAAATAGAAGGAGTGGGATAAGAAAGAGATAGGGATTCAGGAAGAAATATCAGAGGATGAGAGATAATCAAAATTCAGGCAATGATTTTGTCAATCCATTCTAGTCTGCGAATGATGATTGCAATGCTCAAATTTAGAGAGCTCTACCTAAGATATAGAAAGACCCTGCATGATTAAAGTACAAAGATATCCATACCCTAAACAATAATTGTAAACAGGATATGTCATATACATTCTCCTTCGGTGACAAAATCCCGACTCTGTCTAAGTAAGGTGATAACAGATGAAATAGATCGTGTTTGTGTTCGGTCGCATTGTCAAGACCAATGCCATGGAGCTGTTCAATAGTTGCTGGACTGAATATAAAAGTCAAATCAAATTGGAGATTATGCCCAAAAGAAGGTGGATTAATGAATTGCAGCATTGTTTACTTATGAATTCTGTAGGCTCTAATGTTTGTTATGCTAGAGAGATTTGTGATCAGTAAATCTTTGAATGGGATAGACAGATTCTCAATTAGAGCAGCTTGCTCTAATAAAGCGAGACAGCTTTAGCGTAGGATAAGTCATATAGGTCCAAAAATAGGAACAGTCTAGTTGCCGATTTGGAAAATGGTCAGAATTCACAGCAATCTGGGTCAAAATGCTATTCATTTCTATTGGAACTAGTGAAACCTATATGTCAAAGTCGGACCAATTTCATCAAGTGGAAAATAATCAGTAGGAATAAGCATCAGAAAGAGATATCAGAAAAAGATATCTGCAGCCTGAAGAATCAGAGGGAGAGGGATACTTGGGGCTGAAGCAGTGATAACTCTCCATCATTTATTCAGTCCAATTGTGCAAATAACAATTACAGTGCTCATAGTTGTAGAATATTACGTAATTGAAGTACTAAAATAGATGTACTCTAGATAATGATTACACATAAAATAGATCAATATATGTCGTCCTGTGTCATCTTCCACTGGTGATAAGATTTCTGCTCAACTGACGTGAGGCTGGAACATTGTCGTCTAGCCAACATCACAGGGGTGCCCAAGTTTAAGGATTGTGGACTGTTTTGGTAATCCATCACATCCTCCTGTTGACGTCATTTAAGTGTGTTCCTTAATCGAGTAAACAAGTGAAGAAGTACGGAAAGTGTAGAAAAGAAGGTGGGTAGAAGAATGTTGTCATATGGTGTTGTCATATGACATCCATAATTTCAAATTGCACAGTAGGTGGGATCAATAGGTTATTGCTCTGCAGTAGCTTGTTCAATTAAAGAGCGGCCGCTTGGTTAAGAGTTAAGTGGACTTGGCTTGGCTAGACATAGGATGGGACCTGTAGATCCAGGAATGCTAAGTTAATTTGGCGATAGTGGAAAGCATCTGAGCAGTTTCCATGTAATAATGCAGACAACTTGGAAAATATATCGGTCATTTCTATGTGAAACAATTTTCTATAAGAATAGGCAGGAGGGAATGCTGTTTTTCACGTTTCCTGTACTATTTATTCTTGTGATCTGTACAGTTTCCATAACGGCGTTGCATTTTGGAAACTTTTTAATGAGTTTGTTACTTGTTGGGACATATAACATTGTTTCCATGTGAAGGTATTTTATTTAGTGGCAAATTATGTCCTTTTTCCTCTTCATAGTTATCTGTTCCCTTTCAAGTTTCAACTCAAAACCTTGAATATTGAAGATACTTTTAAGACTTTTGCACCAAGAGGCTCTCTATCTTTAATAAATCATGGATGGAAGTCTCACATGATTACTTTGTTTCAATATATAACCTCTGCATTTTGCAAAACTGGCAACTGATTTTTAGAGGTTGTAACACATTTACTTTTTCCTTTTTTGTTTGTTTTTGTTTCCTTGTTGTAATCTTCATAATGTATCTTACTCATCATCTGTCAGTCAAATTATATTTTTCTCATGTTGAGAATCTTAGAGAATTCCAGAGTTTCATTTCAAGAGCAAACACGTTTCTAACAGATGTCCTTTTCCTCTAGCTTTCTGCATTACTTTCGGATATAGGACTTAACATCCGTGAAGCACATGTCTTCTCGACCACTGATGGCTACTCCTTGGATGTATTTGTGGTGGATGGATGGCCTGTTGAGGTACTTTCTCACTATTTGATGTGTTTGTTGTCGTACAATGTCAGGCTTTCATCTTCTTTTGTTAATATAATCCTTGCTAAACATTGGTAACACATGTTTTCCCCATGAGGAAGAGCCCAATTTGGTTGGTTATGGTCTTTGTTGTACCTCTGTTGGCGTTATATGTGCTGTAATGTATTTTGTGCTATGCTTTTGTATGCATGCCAACCGCTGTGAGTCAGTGTTTTTATCTGTCTTTGAAGTTGCATCTGCATGAAGTAGTTATAAAGGTTGTTCCATATGATAGAATTATCCATAATATATTGTTATGAATCTTAAGTTATATAAAATCCGTTAGTTTAATCAAGCTGCAAATTATCCAAGGGAAACGTCTTTCTTATATATTAAGGGGCAGTGCAATTATATTTCTTTTATGACAGGGATCTGTGCTGAGTCCAAATGTTGCTGACTTTGCAATCTTGTGGTCAGGAAACAGATGATTTAAATGAAGCTATGGAAAAAGCAGTTGCTAAAAGTGAGGTAAACTACCTCATATTGTAAACCTTCTAAATGTTGTTTTCTTTCTTTTTTCAAGTGTTTCATCTAGTGCTATATGAATTTCTCTTTTTGCCAAAAAAAAGTGTACTCGTTCTAAAATATGAAACAGCATACATTTTTTTATAGAGTTTATATCCTTCGGTTATTGTTTCCTCCAGACCTGATAACCAGTCCTCTTTTTTTGTACTTTACCCTTGTAACTTTAGGAATGTATGGAGAGGAATGAGAGTATATAGGATTATAGGGTAAATATCAGAAGTCTGCTCTTGGTAGTACATTTTTGAAATATGGGATGATATTGTGAAACTTTTTATTTTATTTTTTGTTTTGGTGCTGCATCTATCTATCCAGTAGTGTTGGAAGCAGCTGTTCCCCCTGCTTTTTAGAAATTGTTTATTCTCATATTCTGATCCCAGTAGAGCACTTCAATAGGTATCCAGTGTAAATTTCTGCTTGATGAAATTGATTATAAAAAAAAAACTTTAAATTTTATGTTAAACATGTTATTCAATAATTTAGGGATCATGGTCAAGATCTTCACATTCCCATTCAGCTGGAGAGAAAACGATTTTGGCACAAGAAAAACCTGGAAGCTGGGAAATAGACAGGAGACTATTGAAGATAGGAGAAAGAATTGCATCTGGATCCTGTGGAGATTTGTAAGATTGGTTTTATTGTTGGCAATATTTAGTTTTTTTTTTTATGTTCTGTGTTGATCAACTTTAGCTCATCTTCATTTGCAGGCACCGTGGAATTTATCATGGCCAAGATGTTGCTGTTAAGATTCTACGATCTGAGCATTTAAATGCTGCTCTAGAGGATGAGTTTGCTCAAGAAGTGGCCATTCTAAGGTAAGAAATGCTGTTTTATGGTTATGCCGTTCTATCCTGATGTGCAATTCACATGAAATAGCAATTTCTAGTTTGTGTATTGATTCGTTCTTCCGCACTTGTAAACATTTACATATTTTTTCCTACTGGAAAGAACATGACAGTTTAAAAATTTAATATTCCTAAATCTCATAAACTCTTGGTGGTTAGAGGAATAAATTCATGTTTTGTGTCTCCCAAACATTGAGAAAACTGAAGCATGTGTTCGAATGTATTTTCAAGTCCAAGAGATACACATGCTTATTTTTTTCACTTCGATTTGTTTAGTTTTTAGTTTTAAGACTAGAGTTATAACTGTGTATATGCATTACAACACTTTCTTATGTCTTCAGTAGGTTGCCACATAAGTCTATCAACTTCGTAGAAATTACTTTCCCGGTTAGAGAAGAAAATTATTTCATTTATATTCATGTAAGATAAGATCTAAAATCAGTATGACCAGTGCAGGGTGAAATGTTTGAGATGAGGTATACTATGCCGCTTATCTGGATACCAATTTGCGTACCCAGTGAATAAAGATATAATTACAGTGTCCCTTTCACGTACCCAATTGATTCCTCAACCACTGTTGCCCAGCTTCCATTGGATTTTATCCAAGGGTAGAAAATAATGAGGTAGCTTCCATTGGAGTAAATTAATTTGTCTTACTCAACACTGGATTTACATCCAGGGGCAGTTCAGCAACACTATGTACGGAATCAATTGAGTAGTTGAACTTAGACTATAGTTACATAGATACTTTGTTTGGAGGGAAGCCTTTTTAACAGATTGGGTATCCGAGAAAATTGTTCATGTTTTCTGCATTTTTAAGGACAGCAAAACAGATGGTTGGATAGCCTAGAGGATGGGTGTGTGAATAGATCTGGTGTTGATGTATAGATAAATTTGTTTCTTCACGCGATCTGTTATGATCCGATTATGCTAACAAACTAAGTTAGGACAAGATATGGATTTGAGCTGATCAGGTTCTGTTTTCTAGATTATATTATTTATTCTAAAGGCAGTGTTATTAACACACCTCATCTATAATGAGGGCATAAGATGAATGCAATAAAATATTATAATCGTTACTTAATATGAGTGAAACCGTGGATGTCAAAGGATTTAGGTATCAATAATCGATCAGACTGGATCCAATTTAGGCTGATCCAATCTGTTGACGGTCTATATACTATTGTTAGATAATTAATTATTCCATGACTGCATGTTACCCATAAAGGTTATCAAGTACTTGGAATTCACAATTGATATAATGTACGTCTCTTTGAGAACTGGATACAGTTCTGAACGCCTTCATATCGTAAACTCCTATCTTTCTTGTGTGGCTGTATGTAGTTTTTCAGTCGCTCTATTTTTAGCCAAATTGTCATGCTTATGGCTGTAAAGTCTGTTCAAATTAAATGGCAAATTGACATACGTTTCAACAGTAAATCTCTCACACAGTTGTATATACATATGATGTTGATAGCAAGTCAATTGTTGATTGCAGAGAGGTCCATCACAGAAATGTTGTGCGTTTTATTGGTGCATGCACGAAGTCTCCACATTTATGCATAGTGACAGGTACAGAGTTCCTCTAGTTGTTGTCTCCAGTTTTCTAAATGTTGCTTTCCTTCACTTGGAGAGATCTTCAATAGAAATGCATTTGAGATTTTAGAAAAAGATAAACATAAGGTGTGAAACATATTTTCTTATTATTAGGTTTAGCCGTTTAGGTTTGTAATTTCCATAAATAAGGAGCAACAAAAAAAAATTAAGTGAGAGAAGATGAGACATAAAATTTCACGGCTAACCAAAGACAAATCAACCCAAAATAAATTTTTTAAGTCACCGAAAAGCAACCACTCTAGATACGGTACCAGCACTAGTCAAGTAAAGTTGATTCCAAGTATCATTCAAGTTGAACTCTTTTTGTTGTATATCTTGTTTCAGCTAGTTAGCTGTTCGGATGTCATGTGTATTAGCCCTCCCCGACATGTCGATTACTAAGTCATATAGCCTTTGGTTGCAAAGCATAAAACCTCATGGTGATTGAGCTTTTAGATAAACAGTTCCCGAACTCATAGTATTTCTTGCAGTCTTCTGCTCCAACAATTATTCTATTCAATCAATGGTTCTGGTAACGAAACCTTATGGTTCACTTGTCCTCGTCTGCGTAAAAATATCGAGTCAGTAGTTTGCATACTTCAATAAGAATGTAAACAAGTTCAGTGTGTGGTTTTAGGTTGGTGCTTTTGTTATCAATTAGAAATTGCTTTGGTCACTGGATCAAGTTAATCACTACCAAGGCCAATTGCATATTCTATTTGGTTTATTTATTCTGGGCATGTTTATCTATGTTATGTTTGGTCGTTTATACCTATTCCCTTCTTAGTTAAGTTAGAATGATACTAAGGCATGGGGCAGATTCCAATACGGTCGACCTTTGAATTTAGGAGGCTTCCTACTTGACAGCAAGGCTAACTAGTTAAAAAGGAATTATAATATATAAGGCAGTATGTGTGTTAAAAAGGAAATATAATATAGGTGGTGTGTGCTTTAATCAAATAGATTGTAGATTAATTGGGATAGAGTTTAAAGAAGTCAATAACTATGTTCTAGATCATTTTTAACTTGTGTATTCTTTTTTGTTTTTCTTGGGTTTAGATCCAGGTATTATGAGTCTTTATAGTCTAAAGCCATTTTAATTGAAGGGTTTCTTGTATTGGAACCAACTTCTCCCAAGTGGACCTTAGGTTATCTGGCCTGTGTAGCTTTGTGTTATCCTCGGTATTTTATAGGAGTTTCTTCCCAACAGTCCTTTTCAGATTTTGTTGCTTAAGCACACGGATAATGAAATTTAAATAGTGTGCGCTTGTTTTTGAAACTATGTGATGTTCCCGGCCTACCTGTTAAGTACTGACTCTTTGCAACGAACTATTGTAACATGGTTAACTTTGAGATTAATCCATTCTTTGAATTTAATTATGGTAATGACCTTATGCATTGTTGCTGGCAGAGTACATGCCTGGTGGAAGTCTCTATGATTATTTGCACAAGAGTCGTAATGTCTTGAAGCTTTCTGAACTGCTAAAGTTTGCAATTCATGTGTGCAAAGGAATGGAGTATTTGCATCATAATGACATCATCCATAGGGATTTGAAGACAGCAAATCTGCTAATGGACAGTAACAAGGTAAGATTTGATAATGGTAGAGTTCTGCCACATCACGGCTAGAATGATCTTCTGCAGTTCAACTATTTCAAGCCAAACAAAAAATAAAGCAGTTTAACTTCTAACCAAACCATAGTGCTATGAAGAAATGGAACCTGGTGATGTGCTTGGCACTGTCATAAACTTGTAACCTTATAATGAAGTAGAAATTTGTTACTATCATCTGTAATTAATATGTTCTAGCTGTTGGTTTTTCAGTTTTTCTTGAATTTTGGGAGAGAATATCTTGGTCAACTATTTCCACTGATACTGACATCCACTTTGTTTGAATCATTTTGTTGTCCTTTAATTTATGTTACTTTTAACCAAACAAAAAAGAAATAAGTTATCCAATATTTAATCCATGATAGGAACTATCTCAGCAGTAGCGTTTCTATATTGGAGTCTTGGAAAATTAACGTTCTGACTGATGTGATTTATACTCCCATTTAAAATTTATTCTGTGAGCAATAAATTAAAAATTTGTGTAATCCATTCATCTTAAATATCGTAATATGTTTCCCATATATCTAATATCGTAATATCGTAATATGTTTCCCATATATCTTATTTGTCTAATTGTCTGTCATGTCTTCTCTAAGGAAAACCAAAAAAGGTTTTATCATTCAGCTCAGGATGAGAAAATGTTCTCCATTTTGCCAACAATAGTAACTTTTTGGAATTCCTTTAGGTTGTAAAGGTGGCCGATTTTGGTGTTGCTCGGTTCCAAACACAAGGGGGAGTAATGACTGCAGAGACTGGAACCTATAGATGGATGGCACCTGAGGTCTGATTCTACTAAATTTAAATGCTATTCTCAATCTTTAAATCTGTAAGATCTAAGAAAATTAGTATTATAATGTTATTGAAGTTCCAAGTTTTCAATCTCTTGACTTTCTGGTTTTGCATTAGTACATTGTACTGTTATTGCTTCAATAGGTAGCGAATGCCTATACGTTTTTTTCTTCTTTTCATACATTTCAATGACTTTTGGTTGCATACATTTTGCAAGGTTATTAATCATCAACCATATGATCAGAAAGCAGACGTGTTCAGCTTTGCCATTGTACTTTGGGAGCTAGTCACAGCCAAAGTATGTGTTGCAAATCACTCTTCTCTCTTTCTATGCGTGTCTGCATGGGCAGCCACATGTTTAGGATATAGAGTAATTTAACCAGTAAACTTTGGTTTTGCAGGTTCCATATGATACAATGACTCCATTACAAGCTGCCTTGGGAGTTAGACAGGTTATGGTTAATCTGAATATTTTTTTGTTCATTTATACGAGGTGGTGACATACACATGTTTTGACATAAGCCATGGTTGAACTTTAGCATTTTCTCAGTGACAACTTCTTGACTTACGAACTTAATTTGAATAGATGTCACATAAACATTTGACATGGTTATCCTTTCCTCTGTTTACCTCTCTTCCCTCTCTTTCTACACTTTATTTTATTTTGAAAATGATAATGATGCACTTCATCGTCTTCATTTCCTCCGGCCAATAAATACAAATAGGGGGCCCACCATACACCCTCACAAGTTTTCTACCACCTAACACATCATGTGCTCTTCTGTCCAGAGAAAAGAGCTATCACGGACACAAACTATCTGAGAACCCCTTCTGTAAATAACATCCACTTCAGACTTGTAGCATTCGGGAAATTAATAAGATGTGTTCTGCAGGTCCTCTTAAGTCTACATATATGCATCAATTGGAGATTAGGAGTACCTGGTTTTCTATTTTGAACAATGTCCTCATGTGTTAGCTTTCCCCTTATTCAAAGCTGCTACATATGCTGCCATAACGACATAGGAAAGGGCTAGACAATATAAGAATATCAGGTTTCTGTTGGTATTTGTTGATTTGTCGCTTGTATGCCTTAGGCATACATCAATGGCTTTGAAAGTCTTGTCGGTGTAGAGAATGAGGATAATCTGTTGAATCATAAACTAAAGAATTAAATTTAGTTTACCCCCCAAATCTTTGGTGTCAAAATCAGTTCAGTCCTGCAACTTGTTTATAAATCAGTTCGCCCCTTCAACTTTCGTAAACACATCAGTCGGTCTAATTTTTAAATTCCCCTCGAAATGTGACATCACCGAAGCCGTTGGAACTGACAAAAGGACCCATAATTCAGCTTTACCCCCTCATTTTCAACGAAATGTCTAAAATACCCTAATTGTTTTTTATTCATTTTGCCAAATAGATGCATTTTTTTTATCTTTAATAATATTTTGTCAAATTGGCTATTTTATCCTTCTGAAGAGGGATAAAGCTGAATTATGGGTCCCCATGTAAGTTCCAACAGCTTTGATGACATCATATTTTGAGAGGAATTCAAAAATTGGACCTGACTGAAGTGTTTATGAAAGTGAAGGGGCGAACTAATTTAAAAAAATGTTGCATGACTGAACTGATTTTGGCACCAAAGATTTGGGGGGTAAACTGAATTTAATTCTAAACTATATTATATGTTTTTCTTCCTAACATTGTTTTTCATTTTGTTTCTCAGGGACTGAGACCTGAACTTCCTACTAACGCACACCCCAAACTGTTAGAATTAATGCAGAGATGTTGGGATGCAGTTCCTTCCAACCGGCCAGCTTTTTCTGACATAGCAGTAGAACTTGAGACCCTCGCGCAAGAAGTCCAGGTAGGACTCTCCGTCTGGTCTTCCTTTCTCAGGCCTCATTGTTCTATAACCTTCCTGAACTTAAAAGCTGGTTTGTTTCATGAAATATCAGGATAATTCCGAAGCTGCAAATGGCACATGAGACTCAACTCTAAGATGTGTGCATCTCAGAAATTTTCTGGAATGTCCATCTTCTCTTTTTGCGACATTCCAACCGGCTCAATTTAGGCGTTTCAGAATTGGATTAGGACCTTGTTTTTTTGGCAGGTTTTTCAGGTGAATATAGAGGTTATATTGTACAAGCAAAGAAAAGAGAAAGTAAGGTGCTTGAATATCTTTCTGGTCTGTTTTGAACTCTTTTAATTATATTGTAAAAAAAAAAAGAAGTGCTGTTGAGTACGGAAATGTATACTTTTCCACTAGATATCATGTAAGAAAGTAACAGTTTGGTTAGATGGAAAGTTTGGTGTCAATGTAATCCCAACACCATGTGCAATTGTGTTGAATAGTTGTAAATTTACCATTTTCTCTGTATATTTCATCTATCTAGTAATTTGGTATTTTCAGAAACTTGTGAGGCTGAAGTTTTGACATGTTCTACAGATGAAGTTTCAGTTTTCAACACATTTGCATACTATACTGAACGAGAACAACCAGAACCTAGTCTCCTCCTTTGAGACATCACATCTGTTTACAATTTCTCTTGAAACTTGAACATAATGAGTAAACTCCTTGTAGCAGCCATATTACACCACTATTCCAAGCTTTAGGTGCCTTGATGCATCATATACCAACTTCAAAAGCATAACAAAAGGCCGTTTTTTGACTGGGATTGTACGTCGATGCATTTTATTGAGAACCAAAATTGTCTTTAACATTTCCAGGAAGCTCACAGCTGGGAAGAAATAGAGCTAAACTGATCATTGCAGATGCATTGTTTATATATGAGAGATCAATGCAATGCCAGAATGGTGGCGTCGATTATCGATATATCAAATCCCAGTGTGTTGACGTGACTGCCAAATTGTCTCGTAGTCTTTTTTCCAGCGTTATAATTAGTTGGTGATGGGAATGAGATACACTATTTATATGCCAGTTGTATTGAATCCGAATTGTAGTCATCTGTCTTCGATATATGAGATTATGAGGTGCTAGAGATGCAAACACACAAAGACTTGGCTAATATGACATTAATAATTCATTCTTGAAAATTACCCCCTCCATCACAACCGATTTTTCTTTTTCTCTTTTATCTTACAAATTTTTAAGAAGTTCTAGTTGAGTGAGAAACCTGAAACACGAAGCCACCCAAATTTCTTCCAACATATTTAAGCCTAGTTTTCATAGTTCATGTCTTGAATCAGTTAAATGTCAAAAAGATGAATTATTGGTAATATTATTTATCTTCTATCAAGTTCCTTTGGTGAAACTCAACTAATTTCGGGCTGCTCTCTAATTAATCAACTGATTTTCCCGCTACAAAACAAGCAAATGAAATGAGCTGCCCCCTTCCGCCCTCTCTTGGAATATTATATGTAATACCTAGCCTGGACTTATATATACCTCCCCCATTAGGAGAAAATCACTCTTCTTCCCCAGATAACAACCATCTTGTCGCATCCAGGCAATCACGCTCCACACGGCAATCACTTTCTATCACATAATCGTTTATGAAAGACAATCTCATCTTAAATGGTACTTGAACTTTCTGTCAAATACCTCATTCGAAAATTAGTAAACGTGTCATCATTTTTAGATGTTGCTATATATGCAAGCCGAGAATAAACACTGTATTTTCAGTTAAATCTTACTGTTCATTTATAAATACTCAAGTCTTCTTGTTTTAGGGACGGCTAGAGTGTGTGGATGCATGAACTCGTACTAGAATTTTCTCTTGTTTTAATGAAAAGATCAATGGATAAATTTGTTGCCTAATTAACCACTTGATCCGGGTTTCGGATTTCTTGTTTGCCCTGTCCGGGTATCACTCCCTTTCTACTTCATACTTTAGTACTTTTCAATTAGTCCACCAATTTGGGTTGTTTCTAGTGTAATTTCAACCATTGACTAGAGCTTTAGAACCCAAATTCAAGCTAACAAAAACAAAACTTTAATTTGGCACTCCATATATGCATGTTTGGTGGAAAGTACTTGGCCACTCGAGAACAGACTGTTGCCTGCCGACAATTTTTACTCAAACATTTCAAAATTCTTCATGGACAAACTAAAATGATGACAGAAAGTACCGTGGTAGTACAATTACTTGCATGAACGTAACACTCAATCATAGTGTCCCCCTCCTTTCCGGTGGTAATTATTTGACTCTTTTCCCTCAAAAAAAAAAAAAATAGGTTGTTAACTTTTCCCTTTCATATGTCTAATCTTTTAGGAGAACTATAGACTTTGCTCTTCGTTTTTGAAATGTAGTTAATTTTGGCTTCACTGGAACATCAATCTAACCCAACAAAGAGAGAAACAGTATTAGAATTCTCAACATAACTAGCTTGATATTGACCTTAAACGTACTAAAGTGTGTTTTTAAAGATTCAAAATAGAGTAGTAATTAGGTAGGTACGTAAGACAAAATACACAATCCGATCAAATTACCATATATCGGATCAAAGCTTATACTCCGGCCTCCCATGAATTTAGAGGACCGGAAAGAGCTGATGATCTGCTGAATAAGATACCCTATTTCTGCGTTCAATTATCAAACATGCGAGTATATAAAACTATGCGGCTCCCCGATTAATTTGTTTCTTGGTTCAATTATGGGAACCAAACTATGTCGCATCAATCTGGAATATAACTTCGTAATAGTCAATCTAGATGACTAGATCCACTCTGTAAGTCCATATATATATATCAATACGACCATATACATTCACGTACGTGCTATTTTATTCTAATACGTACAGATCCTTTCATTCATACAATTATATCGCAGCAGCAATGATAATCATTTTGGAGATTGCCATAAAATATATACTTGAGAACTATTTGCACTGAATGTGGCTGAAATGTTGGTGATCATGCATACAGTAGTTTTTCTATTTTGGTCCTTTGGCGTCTTCTTGTTAGCATAACCAACATTCCAGCCACATTCATCATCTCTAATATATTCTCTCTCTCTCTCTCTCTCTATATATATATATATATATATATATATATATATATATATATATATACACACACACACATAGGCCGGTTCTGGTGCGGACATCCGCATTCGGCTTAAAGTGCGGACGTTCCTCCGTTCTCCACCAGACGGCTCCGATGACGGCGCACCTTCACCCCTGCGGACTCCAGCATCGTCCCCGATCACTTTCCCTCCCTGACGAGTCCGCCAAATTCCAATTTTCCGGCGAGATCGATTGTATTTGAAGTTTTTAGTGATCTCATCGGAAAACTAGAATTTGGCGGACTTGCCGGGAAGGGAAAGTGATCGGGGACACTGCTTGAGTCTGCTGAGGTACGGTGGAGGCGCGCCGTCGTCGGAGCCGTCCGGTGGAGAACGGAGGGACGTCCGCAATTTAAGCTGAGTTCGGACGTCCGCTTTGGAACGTTTCTTTATATATATATATATATATATATATATATATATATATATTACAAAATATATATATTTGTATGTCTTTTTGTTTAATCGGGAAACAAAATCATACATGTGAAGTCTCCTTTTACAGATGGGTTCACGTACACATGCATCATTGCGAATGGTGATCACACTGCATTGTTAATTAGCCGACATATAATTAGCCGATATATGTACGTAATCGAAATCAGAATAAGCTACCTGCTCCTCAAATTAAGTTACACCTACTAATTAAACTATCTATAAGCTTGTATATATGGTTTGGTAATATATAGAAAAAATAACAAGGTACAGAACACGACCTTTCAGAAGAGCTAGCGAGGTTGTTTTGTTAGAATAGAAGAACTACTGATTCCTTTTCCATGGATCGGTGGACACGAGGTCAGATCGATCTAGGTTTCTGATCGACTTGCTAATTGTTTACTTATAGTTTTATATCAGACCATATGTACTATAAGTCGATTATTTACACATATTAGTTCTAGTTTATAATCAATGTATCTTATTATATGATGTCCGATTGACTATATATTACGTACGCGATTGATATTTGTAGAGGCATATATATGTGGTACGCGAGGTTTGGGGGAGTGAAGACTAGCTACGCTCAGCACATGAACATCACAGGCATCTGGGTTTTATATATTATGACCAAAATACATTCATGTACGTCTAGGCGCATGGAGCATGCAGTAGCTAGAGAGATCGACTCAAATCAGTGATTGTTATGCATGCATGGTTTTTTCATATATGCAGTTCTCAATTCCTAAATGATCGATCATCCGAAATCTATTCGGCTATAATTAACTTGCCAATATATATTCTCTGCCAAATATCAAGTAATGGACATATGAATTGAAATGATGGCAGCAAAATTAACCGGAACCGGATCAAGTGTGCCGAAGCTTAATTTAGTCCCATGCACAAGGCCAGGTGCTGAAACTCGGAATCATGGTCTGCCTTATTTTCCTTCAGAAATGATCATGTAAATTGATGCTCCAAAACCACTTCGCAGATGCTGAAACTCGGGATAATGCTGTCCTGGATTTTTTTTTTCCGTTTTCTTCAGACATATATTTATCTTTAGTATTGTTTTAATTTTGATAGGAAGATTAATTACTGCAGATATAAAATGATACAATTACAATATCCTCACGTTTAATCATATTCTCCAGAAACTTTCTTCATACAAACCTCGATCAAAGAGAGAGAGAGGAAAAAAAGTAGAAGAATCTACCTATTTTTGTGGACCTTCTTTCAATCTATATTAGCAATCAAATTGACAAAAGGCGAATTAGATATGGCCTTTCTCTTTTTCTTTTATTCTTTTAAATATAACAATGATAATAACTACGAATTATCTTTAGCAGCAAAAGCCAAATAGCTAGTTTCCCAATACATACAGATGCACAATGTGTTTTTTTTTTTTATTGAAATGAATGGTTCTTTCTTTCTTTATCTGAAGTTGGCTTGCTGCTAGTTGCGTGCTTGCATAGTACGTTGCATGTCTTTGTATGAGTTGTGCTTGTGCATGCATTCTTACTTTCGCCAAGTAGCTAGATGAAAAGAGATAGATAGATTGACACCATCTCCAATTCGCACAGAATCTTGAAATAACGAGCTCGACAACGATGAGAATCCAATATCTGTCCATGAAAATGAGATATACCTAGCTATTATTATGTCTTATATCAGGAAATTCCCGAATTAAGCATATATAGCAAAGTATAAATGTACCCTGTATAGTGGTCACATACAAAGTTAGAAGATAGATGTACGTAGTTGATTGACATCACTATCATGGTAACTAATTCATGTTTTTTACAAAGATATTTGTGATAGAGTATATATTTATCTTCAAGCTGGATTCTCAGAATAGATGGCTTGACTTTGAAATTAAGAGGGAGGGTGGAACAAAAATATAAAACCGATTAAAGAAACATATATATGATTATTGATTAATTGAAGGTGGCTTTGCGGACATTGTTTTGATCTTTGCTCTTACAATAATTGTTCCAATTGAAGAGAAGATAACGTTATCAATCATAGTGACAGTGCATAGGAAATTTAGATGCCCCGATTTTCCTCCTACAAATTTGAGAAGAAATCAAGAGATCTGTATAAAGTCGACATTAGGCACTCCATGCATGCCGGCAGATCGACCATATGAGATCGTTGCCAGGTCCCATGGAATTCTCAATCAAACACCGAACGATTTGTTTCGTAGCATTTAAATTATGAAGAAGAGGTCAGAATGAGGATGATTATTCAACTAACTTCACTATCCAACAATCTTTTCTTAGGCATACAGAAATGGTCTATAAATGGAAGTCGATTGTGGTCAACATCACCCAATTGAATTGGGAGAAATTAAATATACGTGGATACATTTCACTTATATAGGGGAGGGGATTCGACGCACCAATGTATATTTTGCACCACTAATGTGAAAGTCACCTGATTGAAGATGCGAAGATATAATAAAGATTGGAAACGCTCAATTCCTTCCTCTGACATTTTCATTTTCAATCCGATCAGATTAAGTGCTCACAACTTCTTTCACCTCAGGTTCTCACCTCTTGCATGCATATGTTTGAAACAATTGGACGTACTAGTTTTTTGAGTTTCAAATTTGTTAACGGCGTTATATAAATACATTATAGTGTCACGTGGATGGCTAGATAAAATAATTAAAAGGCTGAGATTGCATATGAAACGAAGTGTTCGGTTCACTTACACCTTAGTGTGTACAAGAATTTTCGAGTTTATATATACAAGATGTGACACGAAATTAATTTGTAATTATTGAGAAAAAGAATTAAGAAGAAGCGAAGTTACAGCTTGTCCACCTTGTGCAATTACAACTTATTCATGTGATTTAGCAGACTTTCTCAACTATTGTTTTAGTTTATGATCTTATAATGGTCTTTTGTTTTGTAACTCTCTTTAGGTAGCAACAACGAATTTGTTCTTCGTTATTCATTGTTCTTAATAGATCCTAGGTTTTTGTGTTTTTTGTGTTGTTGTTGTTGTTTTTTTTTTTTCGGAAAAGGTTTTGGTCTATGTCCCTCTCTCCTTTTATGTACTCTTTTGTTAGTGTGTTACTACACACTTTTCACTTCGTCTGATAATATAATGCCCCTGATTTGCTAGTTTCCCCAATTTTTTTTGTCGGTTGAAACGTGATACTACCGGTGATAGGATCAAAGGCTTTAACTGATTTATAAGTGATGTACTTAATAGTTCGACATAATTCTTTGGTAATTAAGGTTAAGATTGAATTACGCTGAGACTTTGAATTGAGTTCATTCCAAAATCAAGTCGAGCTTGATCGATCGATGAGGGAAACAACCTTAAATATTTAGGAGTTATGAACCGATCACAAACAATGTTCACTACTTGTTTAACTCGAAAATTCTTGCATACATCAAGGTACAAGTGAACCAAGTATTTATTAGAAAATCTTAACCGTTGATATTTATACTTAACTTTTTATTTAAATATTAAATAATAGGATAAATATAATCCAACGGTCTATTCATCTTGGTTTAAGTACACCTTGGTGCTTTGAATCCTCTCTGTGTTTAACTTGGCGAAAATTCTATGGAACTTAGGTAGCTGTGCTAGCTAAGCTTGCAGAGAATTAATAATGCATTGCATGCTTATTCAATCTTCTGGACTCTCTTAACTTACTGGAGCCATGGCCGCCATGACCAAAGCTCTAGCTAATCGATGGTCCAAACTCTTTATTTACAGTAGAAAATATATAAGACAAACTGACTGACTGATGTCAGGGACTCAGGCCAGCTTGCTTTCTGTTCAGAGCATTCCATTATCATTTGCAGCCTCTACCACTATAGTGACTATAGTCACTATACCCTATTAGTTTACCCTCCGTCCTTTTGGTAATGTTTAGGTAGAAATTTATACCTCTGCTCCCGATGTACAACCTAATTTTAACTTACTAGGATAAAAACACTTTTAAATCTGTATCTATGGTTTCTGGCTTTCTGCTTTTCTGGGTGAGGATGGTTATTGCACTTAAAACATGACAGTAGTATTGAATTTCTGCATATTGGAAACAAAGTTTACTTTTAATATCATTTCAGGCATCGAAGTCCATGTTGTTACTCCATCAAACAAGTGTCTAGCTACTTGTTTTTTTGTCTGAACATATAATAACCCTTTAATTTCCTCCAGACACAAATCTGATCTGCTCTCATTATTAACTTTTCAACGAATGCATGTTGAAGATGAATTTTTGTATATAGTTTTACAGAGTCCGAATCAGAAGCGGTCGTTCGCACAGACGGAAAAGTGCGGACGATCATCTTCAGGCCTCGATTAGGCATCTATGACGGCTCTGTTGTTGTCGGATGAGACTTTGGACATGCCGGACTGTATCACAATCAAGGTGAATTCAAATGGCTCAAGTGATCGGAGTTGCACGTCTCCACGGCGAGCTCGTCGGAAACCTCAAGAACCATCAACACCGACTTCAAACTCTTTAACCACGAGTCCAGCGGCAAGGCAATGCTCCACATCGATGCTTGGTTCGGCGCCGACAACAACAGATTCACCATCAACTCTTGATCACGGTTTGAGGATAAACGTCAGCACTTTTACACCTTTACAGACATCTCTTCTAATCCGGACTCTAGTTTTATATATATGCAGGGTTATAGAAAAAACTAAATTCAGGGCATAACTAATCCACTCCAAAAGAATTATTGAAGCGCTGAAAGCATAAGTATGCATGATACGGATCTCTGCATGTTGATCCTTTTGGTGACACGTTTTTCTGTTTTCCAGATTTTCAATTGCATGGAGGGTCCATTCATCTGGCCCCCATATGAATACGTGTGATCTTATTTCAGAACAAAGACTAGCTAGGGCAGCTTTTTTTTCTTTCACTTTATTCATTTTCTTGTTGGTATATATGATCAAAGTTGTGTAAAATTATGACGCACAAGTCACAATCGAACCAGGATAAAGGAAAAGGAAAAGGAAAAGAAAAAAGAAAAAGGAGATCGAATAAGCCAGAAAGAAATAAGAACATTTGGGTATTATTCACTCACGTGATCTCATCCATTGGGAAGAAAGGGTGAAACAAACGACATAGATACAACATATATATAATTTATCGAAGATTATCGGAAGTGCACTACAACTGTCGAATACATGGAAATTGAAAGATTGATGATGAAACTTCCTCCTAATTTAGGAATAATAAAAACTAAAAACATTCACATCACACACGCGGAGACTCGCTAGCTTTTCTGCTCGATCTTGCTCGTGTGTGCATGATTGATGAGGTTTCCTTCCTTCCTTGGACGTCCCCTTCTTTATTTCTTCTTGGTCGATCTTCTTCTTATTCTTCTTCTTCTTCACCGTTACCTGAGCTCATTATCTAGTAGTGGTGAGGAGGAGGAGGTGAGGAGTAGATGTAAGCCGGTGGAGTGTGAACTGGAGGAGTAGGAGGCTTGTAAGGCTTCGTTGGTGGTGGTGGTGACTTGTAGTGGTATGGAATGTGGGGTGGAGAGTAGACTGGAGGAGGAGGAGAAGGCGGTGGTGGAGACTTGTAGTGGTAAGGTGGTGACTTGGGAGGGTAGTGGGGGTGCTTAGGTGGTGAGTACACTGGTGGTGTTGGCGATGGTGGTGACTTAGGAGGGTAATGGGGGTGCTTGGGTGGTGAGTAGACCGGTGGCTTAGGTGGTGACTTGGGGGGGAAGTAGGGGTGGTGAGGTGGTGAGTAGACTGGCGTTGGTGGTGGAGGAGACTTGTAGTGGTATGGCTTCTTTGGTGGGGGTGGTGGAGACTTGTAGTGGTAAGGCTTCTTTGGTGGTGGTGGGGGTGGTGGAGACTTGTAGTGGTAAGGCTTCTTTGGTGGTGGTGGGGGTGGTGGAGACTTGTAGTGGTAAGGCTTCTTTGGTGGTGGTGGAGGTGGTGGAGACTTGTAGTGGTATGGCTTCTTTGGTGGTGGTGGGGGTGGTGGAGACTTGTAGTGGTAAGGCTTCTTTGGTGGTGGTGGAGGTGGTGGAGACTTGTAGTGGTATGGCTTCTTTGGTGGTGGTGGTGAGTGGTGTGGATGGTAGGGCTTCTTGTGTGGTGGGGGTGGTGGAGGAGACTTGTAATGGTAAGGGACCTTCGGTGGTGGCGGTGATGGAGGAGGAGGAGACTTGTAGTGGTAAGGCACCTTAGGTGGTGGTGGTGATGGAGGAGGAGGAGACTTGTAGTGGTATGGCACCTTTGGTGGTGGTGGTGACGGAGGTGGTGGAGATTTGTAGTGGTAGACAGGTGTCTTTGGTGGCGAGTACACCGGAGGCTTGGGTGGTGACTTGGGAGGGTAATGTGGGTGCTTAGGAGGAGAGTACACCGGAGGCTTGGGTGGTGACTTTGGTGGGTAATGGGGATGCTTAGGCGGCGAGTACACCGGTGGTGTGGGTGAGGGTGGTGACTTTGGTGGGTAATGAGGATGCTTTGGTGGAGAGTACACCGGAGGCTTAGGCGGTGACTTGGGAGGATAGTAAGGATGATGGGGTGGTGCGTAGTGCACTGGTGGCGGAGGCGGCGGTGGTGACTTGTAGTGGTAAGGAGGAGAAGCAGGTGGTGGAGGAGAGGAGTAAGGGTAGTTTGCGGAGGTTTGCGAGGCAAAAGCGACTAATGCCACTAGAAGACTGAAAACTAGAGAGGTCCCCATTTTCCCCATCCTTGTGGGTTTAAGAGGAGATGGGTTTTGGTTTTCTGCTCTATATGCAAAGCCTCTGCACCCTTTATATAGCTTTAGTGTTTACCCATCTAATCAAACTAACGGTAAAATATAGTAATCATCATCATGTGCCAAAATTACATGCCCAATAATCAGTCCTCTTTGGTGTAAAACAAGATTAGCTAGTGTTAAAAAACCACAAATAGGGGGCCAGCAAGTATTGACTGGAAATATTCTGTTGATTGAATTTGAAGAATAAAACCTAGCTAACCTATACATTATACAGTGCCATCTATCAAAACGAGCAATTTTTCCATAGCTTAGTTAATTAGTTGGTTTATTTATTCTCTGGTTTTCATGAATGATTGAGAAAAGAGAGAACAAGCTTCGAAAACGTGTGTGGTTTTGCCTAACTTTCTCTGCCGAGGACCAGGCGGCTTTGCTCTATCTGGTCTGTCACAGTCACATTTTGCATGGCATTACTCCAGTTTTTTTCTCTGCTTAATATTTTGGGGTGGATTGAAGTGCCTATTTGCCTTAATCAAACGTGGTTTATCACTAATTAGTCACTTACAAAGACGAATTAGCTGTCATAATTGCAATGAATGATAACTAGATATTGTCTCTAGTCTTAACTTGTTGTTCCAAACTATTACTATAAGCCAAGTAGAATTTATCGTTTACACCATTAACAAAGACTATTAGTAGGTTGTCAATGTGTCGTGTTGTGTCGGGTTCGTGTCGGGTTAAAGAATTTCACGTGTCACAAGATATAAATCTAAATCCAAACCCAACTCATTTAATAATCGTGTCAAAAATCTAAATTCAAACTCAACAAACGGGTTACCCGTTTTCAACCCGTTTAACCCATTTAATATATAGGTCGTGTCATGTTCTATAAAATGACTCATGACAACTGTGACCCATTTAATAAAAAAAAAAATATCACTTGATTATATTCATTAAAAACTCCATAAATGCATAATTTTATCACTCATGAATAATCAAATCTAAATTTCCAATATAAAGTCAAACACTCCCGATCTGAAATTGAAAGACATAATCCATAATTAAATTTGAAATTTAACTTTGAAAATAAAAGCCTCAAATCTTAACTTCTAAGTTCCAAGAATCCAAGTCTTCATTTTATTTAGCTTTATTTTATTCAGCATAAAAGGCAAAACAAGTAATCACCACCTACAATCGAAAACAAATTCAAGTCAGTAGACTAGCATCAAACTCATAAGCAAATATTAGAATACATAACTGGAAATCTACTTCCTCACGATCAAATAAATGATAACAAAAATTAAATCACTTACGTACTAAGAAGAGAAAGTCACTTTCTAATATGTTTCGGCTTTATTTCTCTTAGCTCGAATGAGCAGCAATAGTGGAATAACCAACAGATTCACTACTGGCGTCACTAATGTTTAACTTGGTAATATTTTCAGTCAAGTCATCCAATTTTGGTGGCAAAGTATGAACATCAACTTATAAGAAGAAAACAACAAATCAGTATGGTATGTTTAAAAGAGAAGAAACTGTTATAGAAAAAGTATAGAACAAATACCTTCTTTCGCAAATATCCAATCACGTGTGCAGATATGAGCTTCTACAGTTTCAGATTTGAGTGCACTACGATATTGGTCAAGAACTCTACCACCAACGCTAAATGCGGACTCAGAAGCAACTGTAGAAATCGGAATGGATAGTACATCACGAGCCATGATAGATAATTCTGGGTAGCGAAATTGGTTTGCCTTCCAAAGGTGAATGACATTCAAGTTTGTAGTCCTTAGTAACCGTGGTTCATCTAAGTACAATTGCAACTGAGTCTTTTGGGTAGAGGAAACAAATTCTTCACTCTCAAACTCATCAGAATCCTACAGTTACACAATGTCAACATAACCAAGTGAATAACAGACGAAAAAATAATTAAAAACATAACCAGAACTTATCAGAAAGTAATGAAAATATATAATAACATAATATAGATACATAATGCGTCCAACACACAAAGTTTTAGAATTTTAGGAGATTATTTACTATTTTAAATAAATTCATAAAAACAGATACCATAATATAAAGAGAAAAACAGATTTTATTTACCTTCATAATATCATTGCATCAGCAGCAAGAGGAGGACTAGTATCTTGATTTCTTGATGATGTAGAGGCAGAATTCATTGATGTAGAATGAACTTTCATGAAAACATCGAAAAGAGAAAACAACTTGTCATGTACCCTTTTCATTTGAATAGAATCACGGCCATATAGTCGTTTATATGAAAACTCCACAAACTGCAACTTGTATCGAGGATCAAATATTACAGCAATTGCAAGAATCAAGCTATACTCAGACAATACTTTTCAAATTTGGGATGTCATACTACTTATAAACATATCATGATCATCCTTGGTCTTTCTCAAAGTATCTTCAACCCCAAAGACTTGAAGGAAGTATAAATTGGATGTGGGATAATGAGTTCCAGAAAACAAGCAAGTAACGTCATAAAACACCTTCAGAAACTTGCATATCTTTTCCATTTTTTTCCACTCATCATGAGAAAGTGGATGCTTGTAGTTAGAGTCACTTAACTACATATGAAGAAATGCATGTTGATAATAAATTGCACTATTAAGCATAAGGTATGTAGAATTCCATCTGGTTGGTACATCTTGACGTAAGCCCTTTTTACATTCTAAGGAAACTTGTGCAACACAATCTAAGAATTTTTGTTTTCTTCCTTGTGAACCCTTAACATACTTGATTTTCTCCCTTATTTTCACAATAGAACCATCAATTTCTTTCAACCCCTCTTGCACAATTAGATTAAGAATGTGAGCACAATAACGAACATGAAAAAAACTCACCATCCATTAGAAGCACATCCCTCAGTCTAAGTTGTCCCTTTAGTATCTCAACAAAACAATCATTGGCAGATGCATTGTCTAAAGTCATAGAAAACAATTTTCTTTCAATACCCCAATCCACTAACAACTTATAGTAGGGGTGGCACTTCCGAGCCAAAAACCGAAAAAAACTGAGCCGAAACCATAAAAATCGGGCAAAAAAAAAACCGGGCAGAACCAGATCTGTTCGGTTTGGTTTTCAGTTTCAGTTTTACAGAAACCGAACCGGACCGGAAACCGAAGTCAGCCCGGTCAACCTTTCAAAAAGACGTCGTTTTGGTTTTTTTTGTTTTTTGAAACCCTAAATCCCTAATGAGTAATGAGAGACAGAGAGTCTTTGACAATGACTCTCAGTCTTCGCCTCCTCTCATCCATCTCGACCTCTCCTCGGCTCCTCTAGTCCTCCTTTTTTTTCTTTGTCGCCTCTCCTCCCTAATTTGATCTTATTTCCGCGCTCCACCATCAGACTCTAGTCCTCTAAGTCTTCAACCTCTCCTCTCCTCTCCTCTCGGCCTGACCATCACAATGAAGAGGGGTAAATTGAACCCATCAAAGCGGGGCTCAACTGGTTGTGGCTGTGATCATGGTGCTGCGATCAGTGCGATGCACAAATCGTCCTCATCCTCTCAGGTATTTTCTTTTACAGAATGTCCTCATCTTTTCTACTATATATGAACTTTGGAAAATCATAAGTATTTGTAGAAAAATCATTTTGCTGCGATTCCAGTTCTCAAATAATCTTTAGGTTGTCTATTAAAATTGTTATGAAGAGACCAACTTGAAATTCTTAGCCGAGATATACTGTTTTTAGCCAAAGAGGTCTGCTGGTCAGGAAGACAGGAACTCAGGAAGTTAATAGTTTTTCTCTACTGTATAGGAATTTTGGAAAATCATAAGTTTTTGTAAAAATTCCTTTTGCTGCGAATTCAGTTCTCAAATAATCTTTAGGTTGTCTGTTACAATTGTTATGAATAAACCAACTTGAAATTCTTAGCCAAGCTATACTGTTTTTAGCCAAAAAAATCTATTGATTAGGAACTCAGGACGTTAGCAGTTTTTTTCTACTGTATATGAACTTTGGAAAATCATAAGTATTTGTAAAAAAAATCCTTTTTCTGTGATTCCAGTTCTCAAATAATCTTTAGGTTGTCTTTTACAATTGTTATGAAGAGACCAACCTGAAATTCTTAGCCGAGCTATACTATGTTTAGCCAAAAAGGTCTACTGGTCAAGAACTCAGGAAGTTAGCAGTTTTTCTCTACTATTTATGAACTTTGGAAAATCATAAGTATTTGTAAAATAATCCTTTTGCTGCGATTTTAGTTCTAAAATAATCTTTAGGTTGTCTGTTACAATTGTTATGCAGAGACCAATCTGAAATTCTTAGCCGAGCTATACTGTTTTTAGCCAAAAATGTCTGCTGGTCAGGAAGTTAGGCATACATTTTCTGATTTTGTTCATTTGCTCTTAGTCTCAATGTTTTCTAAATGATTCTTGCTTGATTTGGTCTGTAATACCTAACTTGTTTAAATTGGTTTATTTTTTTATGCAGATGCAAGTTGATAATGTTGGTATTGGTGAATCACAAGCAAGTACCGGTCCTATTCCATAAGATTTTGTACACCAAGGAGAGGCAATGACCGAGGAAGAGTATTTGAGCTCCTTGAAGTCCAAAGAATGGAAGTATGGAGTATGAAGTAATTTAGGTTGAATATTTATGGACTTTTGAGTTTTACCATATGGAAGTACGAAATATGAACTATGAAGTATAAACTTTATAATTTGTGTTTAAGATGTATGGATGTTAACTATAGACATTCAAACTATTTTTAGTGTTTTGATTGTTTTTGTATATATTTGGTTAGTGGTTATATTGATACATAGTTTTGAAATGTTAAAAGCAAGGAAGGTGGAGGAGCTGTTAATTTTTTGTTACAGTTAAATTATGGTCAAAATTTTTTACAGTTTCTACAAAGTTTTGTAAAAAAAAAAATCGAAAAAACTGAAACCGAACCGGACCGTCAGTTTGATTCGGTTTTTGGTTTGACTTGTCTAAAAATGAAAAACCGGGCCGAACTTTAATTTCGGTTGGGTTTTCGGTTTAGGCTAAAAACATAACCGAATCAAACTAAACCCACCCCTAACTTATAGGTTTTCTCAAAGAGAGCCACACTAGTATGTGGAGGAGGCATGAAACTAAAGTTCAGTACTATCTTTTGTAGTTTCCAATCATCATCAACAAAATGAACAGTTAGAGCAAGATAACCATCAGTTGCAATAGAACTCCACAAATCAGAAGTCAAGCAAATTCTGCTAGGAATATAAATTAAAGTCTTCTTAAGCTTCTTCGTTTCTCTAGTATGCATACTCATAATATCTTCGTTAGTAGTGTTCCTAGATATCAACTTGATATCAACACATATATAAGTAAATATGTTTCTAATCCCAGCATACTCAATGAATTGAAAAGGCAAATGATGCATAACAATAACTATCACCAATAGTTCACGAAATTTGTCATGATCAAATCTAGCAGACCTTGTGATCAGAGAGCCATCATCATTATGTGATACGACTAACTGTCCTAGGTCTAGAATTTTTTGTTTCACACAAGATGCTATATGACGTTTCAGATTCCCTGTACCATATCTGCTAGAGCACAAGTAGGTAACACCGCATCTTAGGCACTTAGCCCTTTACTTCTTATCCGGACCCAATGGAAGAACTTCAAATTTAGATCATACATTTGAGGTGAGTTTTCTTCGCCTCTTACCACACTTTGGAGATGCAGTATTTGTTTCTTGGCAATCTTGCATCACATTCTCATTGGTCTCGGCAATATCACATTGAGCCTTTTGAGTATTGTCATGAATAACATCCATCTATCATACATAATACAATATATTAGTAACTAAAAAGTTATAGGCAGAACAACATTTTCTCTTAATTATGAGTAAGGCTGAATATATAACAAATGTATAGATTTCATGTAGTTTATATAAATAATGGTATCAAACAATAACTATAAGAAGTTCATGAGAATTTGGTAAAAATTTGGTTCACACTAGCACGTGGACTATATACAAACTCAATTGAGATTTATAATAAGCAATAAACATCACGTGAAACAAAACAAGAGAATAATGATGGAGTGAGAGACACTAAATTGATAACAACCATGACTCTCATCGCAAGAGTTGATCAAGCAAAACTAAGAATTAGTCAAATAATTCTCATATATAAAATTGTCATTGATGTGATCAAAATACCTTTGCAAAGAGTTGATGAGTCGTGAACACAGAGAGCTAATGAGCCGTGAACCTTAGGGTTTGTGTATTGATACAAGACTGAAATAAGAGAATTTCACCCTTAGCTAGCTAGTTAGCCTTTTCTTCAAAGATTAATTGAAAGTTGTATGACAATAGCCATAGCAAAAGATCGAAACAATTAATTAAGCAGGGTTAAGCAGCATATATTTGTACACACTTCACCTTGTTTATCTTTGCATGCAGACATTGCATATGTAATAACTCGGTTTAACTTTCGAATCAAGTAAGATAATGGTACTTGTTCAATAATAGAGATGAATGAAATTGGTACGTACCTACCTAACAAGTTCTACCACATGAGGGTGAACATATTTGTCAAAAATTTGACATGGCCGTGGATATATATGGTCGAATTCAGTAACAATTAGTTACGGTCACATGCCGTATAGTATAAGTTTCAATATTATTTACACGTTCACAGACTTCACGAGTTCTAATATTATCGTCCGTAAGTATGCAAAATTATTTAGACGTACGAAAGGAAATGTTATAATTTCGGGATGATGTTATTTTGGGCATATATATTACTTGACTATTGCACCAAACAGCAGGACCACAATTACCATGATAATGATAAACCGAATCGTTTTCTTCATCTTTACCTTTCAATTACTTTCATGTTTTAAGTTACGACGACTCTGCACCAGTACCACGCATTTGCTGGTGGGGGGGGGGGGGGGGGGGGGGGGGGGGGGGGGGTTCTACTACTACTACAAGTTCCTCATATTCACAGACAAAGTTAAGCGAGAACGCGATCGATATACACAACAAGTTAAAAAGTTGAAAGGCCACAGTCATGCATAATTCACAATCACTGCTCCGTGGTCCTCTGGCTCGATCTACCTACTGATGAAGACGGTACGTGTTATTTATACAGATTTTTCTTTCTCTGAATTAGGTTTATTAAAGGTCAAGAAAATGTTGCTATCCTATCAATCCTTTACGTTGTCATGTAGCTGTAGTGAAGCCGGTGAAGAGTGAGCCTATGAAATAAAACACTGAAATGATTCATAACTCGGCTCTTTTGACTGTGTCGCGATTTTTCTGTGAAGAAAGAAAACACCAAGTGTGGAAAGAAAGAAAACACCAAATGTGGAAAGAAAGAAGACACCAAGTGTGGAAAGAAAGAAGACACCAAGACAGCTAAGAACATGAAAACGAAGGTCTCAACTCTCATCAACTAGCTAGCTACGACTTTTACTTTTAGTTTTTATATATAGATATTTGCATATAAACTCAATGAACAAAGATATAAATTTCATACCCAGTACCGTATTTAGTCTAGTAGCATTAGTCTCTCTTTTATAAGTGTGAGGTCGTGAGTTCGACGTTGTAACATCAATTTCAGTTGTTTGTTTGATAAAAAAAGAAGATATATTTGTTACGTATTTGAATAAGCTTAAAATTAATAGTCAGATTTCATTGCTAAGCCTAGCTAGTTATCTTGGAGTGAATATGCAATTCAGAATTTATCCTAGCTAATCACATAGTAGTGGTCAAACCCTTTAAAGTATTTGCTATATGTTTTGGCTTGTCTAAGATTTTCTGCATCACAAAAGTCCTTCCGATCTTGACAAAAGCTTGTGAACAGATATATAAAAATTGCAGTCGATGGGAGTTAGTGAGATTAGAATTAAACAAAGCAAAAGAACAAGTGTTGGAAATTTCTAAAAACTAAATTGGCCTTGGAATTTAGAAGAGTTGGCATGTGGTTGCAGACAAATCTAAATCTAGAAGAAGTTCGCTCGCTCGAGCTGCTAGTCAGAATTGAAATAAGAGAGGTGGAGAGCTGTGTACGAAGCATGTGGAGCTTTTGATATATATATGATTGTAGAAGAAGAAGAATAATAGAGCGAGGTGAGAATATGCATGCATGATCTCAGAAATTGGTCAATTTTGCAACACCATTTTTGAGCTTAAACTTAATCCCACAGACGTAGATTTATACATGTGCACCGTATAAACTCATTGAGAGTTGGTCCTCTAGTATATTATTGGTTTTGTTTGCCAAACTTTTTTGTTTTCATTTTACTTTCTTGTATTCTTCTAGTAAGGCTTTGTCTGCCAAGTTGCTATTACAATATATGGATCTGTATATGGAATTGAATTTGGTTCTTCCATTAAGGAGAAGAGGAAAATCTCTCTACTTCTGGTTTATGATGAAGACACTACGTGTAGTTTTGCAGGTCTTTGGGGTTTGGCTCTTTCTCGGGGACCTATATCAATCCCTCTCCTATTTCTTGTTATTTTTGTATCTTTGTACTTCGTCGTCGCTTGTACATATATATGTTCGTCTCGAAAAGTCTACCCCATTTATTAGGGGATCGATCTCTACCTTATTCTTCAAGATATATGCAGAGACTATAGATTTAACTTTGAATCTGTTCTTGATCGATGAAAACGGGAGATTAACAATTAACAAGAGGGGGTACGTATTCATATTCAATTAATGTAAGAAAGAATTTGATGTTTATTTTGATTAGATTAGGGCTGTCATATATACGTGACTGGTCTGGTCTTGCTTGTAATTTTCTTCTCAAGAATATATATCTCAGCTGGATCTGCATGACTGTTCAACTTAGTTGATCCAAAATTTCTTTGCCAGTTGGTTAATTTAGGGTATACATCAGTGTATCACGACTATCACCACATTAAGAATACCAGTTCGATTATATATGAGATATGCTAACTCTCTCTCTCTCTCTCTCTCTCTCTCTCTCTCTCTCTCCCAACATGCCGACTACTCTTGTTCTGTATTGTTCTAGCCGTCGTCTCTAGAGTGTAGTGTGTACCAGCAGTTCATTGGTGGCTAGCCAGCGAGTTCAGTTTCGGGTCCTCCTAATTCCAAAACCCCTTCAACTTCGATCGATCGACTCCACACCAAAGTCAATTACGAATGACTTTCACATCTGTAATTTAACCACAAATGACTACTCCACCCTTATATGGATATAACGTGTGATAAATCAACGTTTTTTTTAAAACTTTTATTAATAACTCACACACCCTATATATGTCAGTGAGGTTTGAACTCATGACCTCAAAGTTATCAGTTAAACACCTTAACCAACCAAATCACGGCTCACTAAAATAAGTGTGATAAATCAACGTTAAAGTACTTAATAAGTGTGATAGTGAGGATCCGAAATAAGTGTAATGTTTTCAACTTTTTTGTTCGGTTGGTTATCTAGTTGAAAAACCTATTTTCCCATTCTTTTTTCCTGTATAATTTAGGTTAGTACTCATCAACTATTTGATGAAGTGAAAACATAAAGGAGCTCATCTCGACTCTTCAGTAGTCAATGTTAAATCGCCTAATTCTAAAAATGTTAGGCATACGCTGTGGAAGATCCATGCCACGAATAGATTGAAAGCTATAGCTCGACGACGTACCAGTAACACTTTGTGCCACGTTAATTTTGATCTGGAAATCTCTCGAGTGCATGCATGAAAGGAAAAACAAAGAAGAAGAAAAAAAGAAAAGCGTCCAAAGCTGAAGGTGCTTTTGTTGGGATTCAATGAAGCAGGGTCCCTCGTTGCATGCAGGATTTGATCTTTTCTTCCATGATCAAGGACATCTCACATTTTCAATTCTGCTACAGTGCTTCTTGCCTTCAAACTATTGGTTTCTTTTCCAAAACTCCTATTCCAAGTTTTGGAAAAAATCGAAAATGATAAAAGACTATATACAGATGGCAACCGGCAGCGCGAGGTCGGATTCTTTCTTCTCATCTTCATCCCCACCCCCATTACTCGTCCTCGTCGTTTGTAAGCTAGGGTGGCCTTTCGAAGTTGCATGAGTTATATGAAGAACGTACAGTCGCATGGTTTAGATTTTTTTTGACAATAGAGATCAATGCATTAAAACAAAGCCAGAAAATAACACATTACAGCTGAAAGCAAAACAAAGAGAACAGAAGCAGAACAAACAAACAACAAAGAAAGAAAGAAAACTGCCAGAAAACTTGAAGCACTAATAGCTAGCTCGCACAGCTAGCTCCAAAGCCAGATTAAGGAGGACCAGACAATCCATCACTCCTTAAAACATTGATCAGAGAGTTTGGAGGCCTGCTGGCCCATTCCTGAGAGCACAAACTTTGGATGGCAAGCTTAGCCGCTGCATTTGCAAGGCGGTTAGCTTCTCGTGGAACCCAGTTCTAATGAATCCTTCTGAAAAGAGGCACCAAGTGAACGACCTTCTTTAGGATAGGGGAGATTCTCCAACAAGGAGAAGCTAAAGACTCATTTAGAGCCTTGATCACTTCCTGAGAATCCCCTTCGACAATAATATGCTCCAATTTCAGAAACACCGCCATTTTGACCCCACAAAGAAGCGCCTCAGCCTCAGCTTCTACAGCTGAATTGTAAGACCGAAAAGGCTAGCCCCTGCAATAGACACACCCATATGACTGCGAATAATAACTTTCAATCCACTGTTGTGGTTTGACTCCTTCCATGCACCATTAAAATTGATTTGCACCACATTTACAGGAGGGGGAACCCACAAAGAAATAGGTTGGAATAGACTGAGATGGTTGAACTATAGACATCTTAGCTTCTTCCCGGTTCAAAATACCTCTTATGAATCAATCTTTTACTGCTTTCTTTTTCCTTCTTCTCTATAAAACCGTCCTACGTATGCATACCATTTTGTGACGTATGCTAGTAATATATCACCATGACGTTTTGAATAGAAACGAGGCCGGATGAGATGGGGTGTCTTAACAATCAGAGCGTCAAAACTAAACGATGATCCAGACCCCCAAGGCCTCTGGAGGACTCGGAAAATCATCGATCGACATCGAAGACTGCAACAACGAAGACAGACAGAAGAATCAAGAACATTAGCCTGTCCCTGAGTTAGTGATCTGAGTAAGGTAAATGTTGTGAAGTTAGCCTACAGGTAGAAGTACTAGTGTTTACTCTTCCGTCAAAGAGTGAAGTTACTCTTTCTCTCCATGACTTGGAGTGTTACCTTAGGCCATGTCTACCTCTCCTACCCAATACATCACGTCACATTGAAACCTATAACCTACCATATACGAACGCCAGAGAATTGAGTCATCGATGGACAAAAGATCAAAGACGACTTGGACCAAACCCAGGCCTGACATGTATCAAACTAAATTCTAAAATTATGCAAACCACTAAATGCTATTCCCAACTTGTACGTTGTTACATAGAGGTTTTGTAACTACCCTCTATACCTTTTGGTCCTTTTTCACCACACCTTTGTTTTCAGATATCCTCATTGCACTAAACCATCTTTCCCTGGCTCCCTTCAATCCCAGTTCCAAAAGGAAGTCAGATAAAAGAAGAAGGAACAAAAATACCAAATACTAGCCACCAGCACACATGGTATGTGAGCTAAGGAGAGGGCTAAGGCTCGTTCTGTTGCCAAAACCTAGCGATATTCGCCACACGATTCACATCGTAGAGTTCGTAATAACGCTGTTACGGAGATGAGGGATGTATGTCACAAATGCCATATGCGTTTCCAAACTGGTATTATTTCACGACCAATTCATCAATCAGCTCCAACAAATGCAGATGGGTACAGCCATATAAAAAGAAGACAAATGAAAGAAAGAAGCAAATTGCTATGGGAGGGTCTATAGGTATAGGATTATGGGTCACAAAACTTCCATGATTGAGGAGGTTGGGTTTCTAATACTTTAGAATAACAGAGACAGAGAGGTTCAAGCACATGTGTCAATGTAATAGATTTTAGCATAGACTAGTCACGCAAGTTTAAAGGCTACTTCTTAGAAGAGGGAGATTAGTCCCAACTTCAATGTAATAATCACTATCAACATAGTGTTGGCACCACTAGCTCGCTCCAAAAAGAAGAAAAGATTAAACTTCTAATATGCATTGTCTTCCTACATAAGAGGATAGAAGTACAATTCTGCTCCAAAATGACATTAAAATTACCAGAACTTGCAGACCAGAAAAAAATACAAGTCTGTTTCAAAATGACAAATTAAGATACAGTAAGCTGTTTCCTCAGAAAATGCAGTAGAAGAGAACTTGACTAATGTAAGCCCTTTGATATGATTTCTTCTTTTGGGGTATAAAACTCACAAGAGTAAGATCCCAACATGATCTTAATCCCAGAGCAGCCGAGTACAATTATTAATCCCTGACATATTCTAAACCTTTAGCAACTTGTTGGACAAGACTCCAGAACTACATGCATGGCGTTTGAGTTGATCCACTCAGCGACTTTCCTGTTCAATCAATCTGAATCTTCCCGACTGGGGGAGGGGGCCCCTTAATATGCATCTCAAATACAAAAGGCACAATCCAATCCAAAATCTATGATTTTTGAAACTCAACTGCTAAAATGTTTACAAGAGAATGAACGAAACAAGTAAAAGTAAGTTATCCTTTCTATCTGGTATAACTTCTTATCTGTAAAATTCTTCCTGGCTGCCTAGATGCTACAATGTGCATTTCCAGTGCTTATGATCTCAGGTGTGCCCAAGCTTTATTCTGTGCAATGTAAAACAGCCACTCCAGAAAGGTTAATATGTCAAACGTATATGTCTAAATGCAATCTGCATTGCTTCTATATGGATGTGTCTCATGACCTAAAGCCTATTCACCTCTTACTACGGGTTCCATGTCCAGACCTTGGACCTGGGAACCGAGAAAACTGCAGCCGCAAGTAATTAGAATCGAGATTGTGTTCATCCATTTAATAGCCTGTGATTCCAACAACAATGTTAGCATCTCCAAGCATTTCAAAAAACAAAGTAGCTTGGGATATTATAATGAGCACTGCATCTAGTTTATACTCAATAGTTATACAAGGTTTGGAGAGAGAAAGCCTCATTCATAATTGTTATTTAAAATCACAACTATCCATCTACAGCCTTTGCTTTTTTTCTTTTTCTTTTTTATTATCAATTTCTTTGATTAATGGCCTCAACACTGCTCTTTACACTTATTGTTCATGTAAAGTTTTTAGAATTATGTTACTGAGGATAAAACTGAATACTGTACTAATATCAATTACCACTTATGATGGAAACAAAGGAACAAAAAAAAGAGAAAGATCAAAGTTCCTCGACACAACTAACCAACAAGGTTGGGCAAGCATTCATACTCATCTTGCAAAGCACTCATGGCAGTTGCAGCACAGGCTGGATTTACAAAATCCACAAAACAGAGGATAAGAGGATCACCACCACGCTGCATTTGGGAAAACAAAATGTTAATAAAAGAAGATTAAAAATTCATGCTTCTGAAATTAAAACCCAAGTGATACAAAGATAATGCTAACTGATCAAGAATAAGGAAAACAAGTCTAGAAACATCCACGATCTACATACAAGTTTGGACTCTTTGCTCACAAGCCTCACTTTATATCCCACAAAGGGGCGAAAGATAACTTGAAAAGTTGAGAAGGATAAAAAAAAATTCAAGTGAAGGAAAATATTTTACAGAACTATTGAGTTAAAACATAAAGTTGGGAAAAGAAAGATCCCTATTATTCTCAGACAGCATGAAAACATCATAAAGGATATGAGCTACTTCCCTCCTTGTGCTGTCAGGAGGAAGCCCTTCTATGTATAAAGTGTTGGTAGCATCTGGGGGTAAAGGAGCTGTTTCACGTCCGTTTCACGTCCAGGTGCTAGTCTAGATATTGCATCCACTGGGAGCTGAACAAGACTAATATTTAGACCACTAATTAAATCCAAAGCAACAGCACCAAGGCGACCCATCAAATGATCAGCCATTCCATCGCCAACAGGCCTCCCCAATCCAACTCCAACCATGGTAGTTGAAGACATTTGCTTCAAAAGCGAATAGGATAAATGTCTCGGTTTAAATTCATAAAGATATGACAAAAAGTAAAGCAAACATAGTTCAAATGCTTAAGGAAGTCACCCCATTTTGAAGATAACGGTCATATGCAGATCCAATTGATTTTGTATCCTTTACAGCCCTAGGACCACCAAAATCATCATCCTGTGCTAAATAGTTATTCACCTCATGACCTGAATACAGACCAGAAGTTGGGAGGTCTGTTTGATGGATTTGAAAACACAGAAAAGTAATGTTTAGTTTTGGAGGTGAGCAATTACTGATCACATAAAGAAAGCATGTAAAACAGCAGACAGAACGGATCTAATCATGAACTTATTCATATATCAAAATTAGACAGATGTAGCGGACAATCCATCTAACAGGATAAAGCAAGGCATCCATCTATTAAATTTGCTCTACAGGCGGTAGAAACTAAGAGATTAGCCTCTAAGCGGTGATTGAACAGTAAAATTCTATTAGGTTAAGACTAGAGGAAACAAAACATCTGGAAACAACTATATGACCTGTGATGATTTACAGTTCTGAAAGTGAATCAACAAACATACAATAAGTATTCAAATGAATGAAAAAATGGATATCATATCCATCTAAAGATGTAACATCTTCACATTAATCGATTTGCAATGCATGTGTATGACCAAAATGCGTACCATCTCATGATTGTGAAGAAAAGCAGTCTACTAGATACCAATTAATATGTGGAGCGTGATCCCAAAGAAAAGAAATAACAGTTTTGAATTACCTTTAAAATTTTTAAATTTCAGTGAATTAAAAATATCAATACCGTCAACCAGTCTTCTCACAAAAACATATTTTAATAAGTGAAAACATCCATTCACTCAAACTGCCACGTAATAATTTATATGCTCATTACTGATGGTTCTAGAAAACAAAGTACTTGGGATCTGGTTAGATAGGAAGTTAACCTCAACAGATAATAAAAGCAGAGGATTGCTAACAGAATAGGTCATGATCATGAAAATATAAAAGCATGACTTTATATTGTTATTGAGACGTGAAACATAAAGTTGAGAGGTTTTATATTTTAAGATGAAAGCAAACACAAGAATGATATAAAAGACACAAAAGAAAGGGACATATCGATCACAACAGAATCTGGAAATCCGCCAGAAACTAAAGACAACCCAAAGACAGAGAAAACAAAGATATATAAGAAAAGAATGAAAGGTACATCCTCAAAAATAGAATCTAGAAATGTATACTTGACAATGAGATAAAGAAAACCAGAATCATTAAAATTTGAAAAGAAACTCTTAGTCAGAGTCAGAGATAGGGACTCTTCTCATAAAACTTACAAACCAAACAGTATCCATATCTTCTCAGAAAAATAGAAAAAGAAAAAAGAACAGTATCCACATATTCGACCCAAAAGAGAACACCAGTTACATGTAAAATATTAAATTATCAAAGTAAAAAAGCTCAAAGTGATCAGCAAAAGATCCCTTGTTATCTATATGACAAACTTACATTTCTCATGTAAGAAATACAAACATATAATGAGCACATTATGACATATGAAAATATCTACTAATATTGCCATGACATGCATGATTGATAAACAAAACCAAATAACTTAGAATCAAGATCAAAACCTTAAATATATTATAGACGTGTATACAAATTGTTAATGAAAAGGTATACCAAAACTTTGAGAATCTTGAAACAGTGGTAGTAGTAATGGAAACCAAGATTTTGAAACCTTGCCATACAAAAGCCATGAGTCCCCCAAAAGATATACATTGCTACAGGAATTTATTGTAATGACAGTAACTAAATCTCCTAACTAGAATATTGAAATCAGTCGCATCACCCCACCTACATCTTTCTTTGCTCAGAAAGTCATGATTTCCCATATTGATCTATAACAGAATAGAAGGCTCAAAACTGTCAAACCGACTAGGATCTAATTTTATCCAAGTTAATAACTCAGCTGGTTTAGTGTCTACATCCCGAAATCCAAAATAACTATATCGAAGGGAAGGTCAATAACAAAATCTTTAGCTTGAAGAGCAAGAATAGAGAATAATGAATCATACAGTCCAATAAACAGATATTTATCAGCTTTCCACATTCTATAAAACGATGCCAGGCTTAGTTAAGTCATACATCACCCATAAGGCCTTAAACCAATTCTTTACATATTGACTACTCTGCTTCTGATAGAAACCCCTCAACCAAAGTTAAGCCATATCATCCACTCGTAATTTCCTTCCAACTGCTTAACAAGTACAGAATACACATTCTTTCATGTTTCTTGTTACAAGAGTTCATAACAAGCACACCGTCTCGCAACACAAAATACAAGAACAATGTAGCCACCACAAGTTCCAATTTTGGCAAAGTTTGATTAAAGTATGAAAGCCCAAACCAATAATCATCAACCCACACAATAAGCATCCTATAACAAAACCAAACAATGCAAGCCAATCCTTTCAAAAAAAAAAAACAACAATGCAAGCCAATAAGGAAGCAGATTAAAACAAACAATAGAGCCAAATTGAATATCAAGAAGTGAGTGTAGGCTAATCAATAGAGGGTGGTACCGTAGTCACAGCGGGGTCGTTTTCCGGCACCGGACGGAAAAAGTTGCAGCTGCGGGTTCCAGAGGCTGTCCGCCATATTTGATTTTTCTGCGGAACTCCAAATTTGTAAAGAAAATGTGGACCAATCTGAATGAACGAGAAGAACCCTAACTAGAATTTCAGAGATTCTTGATGCCAAACTTGTTGTACGCTTCAACTCGTCCAAATTTCAGAGTTCAGAGATCCTTCTATATATAGTCCTTTTTTTGTTTCATGTATCAAGGATAGTTTGGACAATTTACCTGGTAATTTTTTTTTAAATATGAATTTTTATTCACAAACATCTAAATGGTTAAAAAACTAAAAACTACGTTTCTAATCAGAAAAGGACAAGATCATTCCTAATCAGTATCCTTGTTACTTGTGTGACCAAGATTTGCAAGGGCATTTGTCGGAAAAAACTAGCTTCACAAAACACATAGGTTGCTTCTAAAAATATTTTCTATACCCAGCATTTAATCATTTTCCAACTTTACCCTAATTTTAAAATGCAAACCTAGCAATCTAAGAAACACCATCATCGAGTAAAAAAGCAAGCAAAAAACACAAAACTAATCCTCATGCACTTCCATAGACTACTTTTAAATTCATCCGTTGGTGTAAATATATACAAACCAATATTTTATTGCAATCATATTGTTGTTATTCCTTTTAATTCAGGTGATACAATTTGTCTGCGAATTGTTGGTTACCTTGATATGCACCAGATCTTTTATTTTTAGTGGAAAAGTTGCATATATCATCAGTATGATCACTTTATTAGGCATCAAGTCACTACGTCAATTTTGCCTTGTCCGTCGTCCGATCATTTTTTGCGTGTCGTCTATCGAGCTGTCATCTGATAAGCATTTAGACGACATGTAAAATCTGTTGTCTGATAAACTTCACACGACATACTATATAAACACATCTGTCGTGTGTATGCGTTTAAATATGCAACAAACTCAAATGATCTATCGTTAGACAATGATTATAACGACATAAAAATGTCGTTGAAATTACTTTTATACTCAAAAGTGAGCAACTGTATGTCGTCTCACATCAATTCAAACGACATTTGTCTATCGTCTGATATCTATCTCAGACAACATCTACTATTATCTTTTTTTATTTTAAGACGACATATAAATGTCGTTTGAAAGATTTAGAGACGTCAAAGTATATAAGGCCATCTGTTGTCTGATTTTAATCTGGATGTCAATTCTATTGGATTTTAATGTTTCAATAAAAGCACAACATAATTCAAAAATCTCAAATTCATTCTTACTGTCAAACACCAACAAATTTTACAAAGAGTTATTTGTTCCAAAGAGACCTATAAGCTATAACAACAATAAGTTATAACATCAAAAACCAAGTCATATCATTGAATTAAGCAACCAATCCTTATCACTGGATGGTGACATAAAACCTCATAAGCTCTTACATTGGTGATATGTCATACTTAGAATGTCCTTCACATCAAATCCTGAATTGAATTATATTGCCCCAGGTCCATGATGTTGCTCATTGTGAGTAGGCACCGGAGAGCTCTATTCAAATCACCGCTCTGCATAGCCAAATCAAACTCCAACCTACAAAACGAGGATAACATTATAAGTTTCAAAATGAGATAAAATGGAAATTGCTTGGATGCTGTAGTAATTCAGGAAATGAGTTTAAACGACTTTTAATGTCATATAATTACAAAAAATGATTCAATACAGGAATAATCCATAATGTTTCAATATGCCAAACCAATCAGGATAAACATTAAAAGTAGTCATGATATGTCACATGGGTCTTTAAGTGCCAACATGAGTCTTTAAGTTTAAAATCCTACAAACCAGACATAAACTAGCAATAAAATGCATATGACTAGTCACTTAAGAATCTTGAGAAGTTCAAATAGATTGATGAGAACCAAGGACAATTGTATACAATATATTAAGATCTGATCAGAAGATAAATATGTAAGTGGAGAAGTTCACCTCCTTCAACACCAGGGCATCCAACTATTCTTTTGTCATAGTAGGACTTGACTATAGGAAGCACTTCCTATAACACAGAAACCATACTAGCCTTAGTACATGATAATGTAAATCAAATACATTATTTATACATGTTCTAAACCATGTAAACATACTTCAACTATACCACAGTTGAAATTGACACATAAGAGGTGCATAATACACATTTTCTATTTTCCATTCATTCGATAGATGTTGAGAGCCCTTAACCTGGTTAAGAGGAGAGCTTTAATTGTATATATCTATCGATCTTAACTTAACTTGTATATATCTAGGTGCATAATACACATAGTTGAGCTTAACGTTGAGAGCACTTATCCATGAGCACTTAACCATGTTAACCACAAAATTCATATGGTTAAGAGGAGTCTGACGATGACTATTGCCTTACCTTTCAGAAACAGTAGTCTGAGCAATTTCTAACTCTCTTTGAAGGTTTAGAACTTGTTCACTTAATAAATCTCTGTCATGAACTTTAATTGCATGATCCTCTAGTTCTCTCGCAAAAACAGCTACCTTAACACTTTCAACCTACAATATTATCGTACAAGTCAGAACAAAATGATGCAGGAATGCAGGATACTAAATTGTCAATTTATTTGATTGTTGCAATTGATAATGGTCTACCTCTTTTGCTAGTGATCTTTTTTCATTTATTCCCTCAAAGATCAAGATATTAAAAGAAACCTTCCCCTTGACAATTACTAGAAATTTGCAATTATATAGGAATCAAAAGATTCTGGTTGAAGTCTAAAAGTATGAATGTAAAAGCCCAATTCTACGACAACAAATGCCAGAATCATCTCATATAATATAATTATGTATAATGAAGCTAAGAACATGAAACAAAAAATTAAGTCTTCGGAGTACCTTAGTACCATAAGGACCAGCTGGATTATTGATTTGTGAAAGGAGGCAGAGTAGAGCACCCAACCCCCGTACTCAGTTACAGCTACTCTCCTATGAATTCAGATCTCAACTCAGGATTTCTGTTCATAAAAAGAATCAGATAAATCAAAATGAAATCAACTGATAAGAATACATGCAATAAAGAAATTGAGATTTATACCTGCAACGCCGGCGATGCCACGTCGCTGGATTAGACTAAATGAATGGGGGTCGAATCATGGTCGAAGAGCTTCTCAGCCGATAACCAAGCTCTGCGTCAACCTAAAATGCAAGCTCATAGTCGGAGACTAACCTACCACACAAACCCCGCATCCCCATTATGAACAAAACCCAGCAAAAGCAAATTTCAAAGAAAATTCTATATTTGAACCCTAATTTCACAAACCTAATCCAAGCAAATACTAAATCAGCTTACAATGAGTCAAAGAGCTTACCAGCAGAGACAACAGGGAACCCAAAATCTATGAGTGTGCACTGAAGTTCGTCTTTTTTCAAACCCTAATTCTGTGGCCGGCCGGTGGATCGAGGGTGGGAGATCGAAATGGGTTCTTCGTGGGGATGAGGTTCTTTTGGTTCAAGGGACTGAAGCGTTGGATCGAGGCCGGTGGATCGAGGGTGGGAGATCGAAATGGTTGAGGGTGCTGGGTTTTCAGTTTTCCCTTTGTTGAGAATTAGAGTTGTCGGGGAGACAGAATGACAATTGAGTTCAAACCAAAAAAAGAGAATAGATAGTTGATTTAAGTAAAAACCACCGCAAGACAATTTTTTGTTTTGTTTTAAAAAGACGATACTCTTCTGTCCTCTTAAAATGTTCATATCAATTGTAACATTTTTCTTGTTTTTAAGACGACAAATAGTTGTCGTTTCATGAACATGCTAGTTTTAACTGTCTGCGAGTTGCTACATTCAGACGAAAAAATTTTAAATGTCTATCGTAAAATTTGTTACATTCAGACGACAGAATTTTAAGTCGTTTTTACTGTCGTCTGATTGTGAAATTGACGTAGTGAGCATTGGATTCTCTTTATCTGTGGTTCTGTATCCTTAATTATACTCTGTGAAGTTGAAAATGAGGAGCCGCTGGAGTGGAGAAGTATCAGAACAAACCCGGTCAACAGTAAAACAGATGGGAAGAGAGATCGTCACCCATAAAAGATGCAACATGAGATCTTATAACAAGATTAATATTGTTCTTCTTAATCCCAACTCTTAGTTTTTTTTTTTTGCTAGATCATGGACCGGAGAACTCTCTAATCCCAATTTATTAAGAGAAAAGGATATAAAGTACAACCAACGAGAACTCACATTTCTCTCAAAAAAAAAAAAAAACAAGAACTCACATAAGAACACAAATGAATACATATGTCAAAGACATCATAAACATACCAAGTTGCTTAACAAGTGCATCTCCCAAATCTTCCCAAATCTTAGTTACGATGATGGAGACGAGATTTAGGTTTTGCCGATTATGTTTCGGTCGGTTTGAATACGTATAGTGTTTGCTGGGTGTGTTAAAACAAAGGATAAAACTAGAAAGTTTGGTCAAAAAGTGTGGTGTTGGGTACATTTATATATTTGATGGGCAATAGTTATTTGCTAGGTACATTTAGAAATACCCAATATATCTTGAAAGAGAAATTTTGATAAATAATCTCTTTGAAGTGTTGGAATTGATTTCTAACCATATTTTATAAATAGTTGAAAAATGACAACTTCAATGAACATAAAGTCTTAACCGTCCTTATTTGATTTTGTATAACTCATAGATCTTTTCTTTTTATCTCTCTCAATGGCTTTTCTGTTATTTTTTTTTACGATCGGTAGTTCCTAGTATATACATAAGAGAAAGCATGGAAGCTTTGAACATTTGAATATCTTCAAAAGAATTGAGCTCCAACTTTCGCTGTAATCTTTGTTATTAACAAAATTCACAAGATCCTTACAATCACATTCACATTTAACATGCAATGTACGTATCAATTCTCACTACCAAAAAGTAACCTTGGATCAAAGCTATAACTTAAAGTTCACTACTCAATAACTACGTTGTATAAATCATCAACCACAATTGCATTTAAGCACACGGAAGAGTTAAACCTAGAATTTGATTGCAGCGATTGAATCATGATTACTAATTAATGTCCCCTTATAATTGGCATATCATTTGATTTTTCAAATTCCATGATTACTAATGGCGGTTCATCCTCTATGCTACACTATTATATATGTTGTAGGGTGTCAGGAACTATCTTTATGTGTCTAATGCGATGTTTCGAATAATAACCTCTGAACTCTGTACTCTCCACCATTATCACTGCGGAGACACTTGAGGGTTCATCCCGTCTCCCTCTCAACCATGGCATGGAACTCTTTGAAGGTTTGGAACACTTGGTCTTTTGATTTTAACAAATACACCCAAACCTTTTGTGAAACATCATCAATAAAAGTGATAAAATATTTGCTATGACCTAGCTAGTGAATCAACTTCCATGGGGTCACATACATCTGAGTGTACTAGGTCTAAAACATTTTCTTTCCTTGTAAATGTATCAGCAAAATTAACTTTATGTTGCTTACCAAATAAACAGTGATCATAAGAGTCAAGTGAGGTACCTTTGGCAAAGAGAATAAGAGACTTCTTTGTCAGAACATGCAATCCCTTCTCACTCACGTGGCCTAGCCGCTTATGCCACAGACTTGGGGGAGAGTCGTCTACAACATTCAACTCTCCTTTGCATATCTTGCCATAAGTCTTGTAGAGGGTGCAACACAACTTCCCTCTAACCACCACTAGTGATCCTCTGGTAAGCCTCCACTTTTGATCTCCTCCGTGATGATGAAACCCTTCTCGATCAAGCACGCCGGTTGACATCAAATTAAGACGTAGGCTAGGAACATGTCGAACATTTTTCAACATAAGCTTGTTGCCCAAATCGATCTCAAAGCAGACATCTCCAATTCCTGCAATCTTGGAGTAGCCTTTGTTGCCCATCTTTACAATCCCAAATTCACTACCTTTGTATGTGGAGAAGAACTCCTTATTTGGAGTGGCATGGAAAGAGGCTCCGGAATCAACGACTCATGCAACACTGGGAGTATTGTCAACATGTAGGCATTCTCCTTCAAGATAATGGAACTCATACACATCTTCCCGTACAGTAGCGGCTGTGTTTTTGTGTCATCTTTTGGTTGAGTATTGCCATCTCGAGCCTCCCTTGGATCCTCTTTCAACTTGTTGCAATTTTTCTTCATGTGCCCAAAAATACCACAATGATGACACTTTCCATTGAATCTTGTTCTAGATCGGCTCACACTCCTTCCATGGCCTCTAGGTCCTCTACTCTTGCTCCTACCTCTGTTCTCCGCCACAAAGACTTGGCTATTGTTGGAGCTTGAGGATTTTCTCCTTGTCTCTTCATTCAACATGTTACTTTTAACATTATCCATAATCAATTTACCATCAGGAGCAGAGTTACTTACAATGATGACAAATGTCTCCCAATTGTCCAGCAACGACCCCAACAACAACAATGCTTGTAATTCATCATCGATCGTCATCCTCATGTTTGTCAATTGATTAAAAAATACTTTGGAAGTTGTTTAGATGCTTGGTGACCCTCACGCCTTCATGATACTTCATGTTGACAAGCTCTTTAATTAATTAGAAAGGTTTTCTTGGTGGCGGTCTTTTTCTTGAACAAAGACTCCAACTTCGTCCATAACTCATGTGCATCGGTTTCGTTGGCCACATAGTGGAATACACTATCATCCACCCACTCTCGAATATGACCGATCGCCTTGCGGTTCATCTTTCTCCAATTAGCATCTGAAGTCCCTTCTGGCTTAGCCTCAACTCCTTCGATGGGCTCATGCAAGACTTTGCAATAGAGTATGTCCTCCATTTGGGGCTTCCATGTAATCCAATTTGAGTGGTTAAGTCGAACCATGGTACTCCATGAACCTTCCATTTTACCGCATACGCCCTACGAATCAAGAGCTTTGATACTACTGTTGGGAAAAATAATATAATTGAAGTAATTACTCAAACCACATAAAGGATAAATATGCAAAGATGTAAAAAAGTAAAAGAAAGGGAACACCGGATATAACGTGGTTCGGTGATGTCCCTACATCGATGGGGCAACAACAACAACAAGAACTTCCACTATGAAATAATGGGTACACAAGAGATAAACAACTTCAACAACTTCAAGAACACTACTTGAGGGAAACCTTCTCTCTCACTTGTTTTGCTACCAACTACAACACTCAACTTGGAGTGGACATTCTTCTCAACTTGGAAGATGATGTTTCTCTCTCGTATGAGATATTTGAGATTGATGAGATGCTTGAAATGAGAAAATGACCTCTCCTTTTGTAGGCTAAGGAGGAACCATCTAGACTTCTCATTAGTGCTCTTCCAATAAATGGTGTTTCATGAATCTTCCTATAACTCATGCCTTGACCATAACTCCAAAACCATCCACCTTCTTTGTGTAACTCAGATGTCACTAACTCCAACCTTGTGTAACTCATGTTACTCATGAAACCTTTCATATTATTTTCATTACTATTTTATTTATTTTGGTCTGGATATTATAACATCATTTTATCTTTGACAATAATATATGATGAAGAGCAAATGTAATAAAAAAAAACAAAGGAATGAAAAATACATGAAGAAACTCAAAAAATACAAAATTGCTAACTCTAGGTGTTGTCTAGATATTAGTTTCATCAACTCTGGAACTGAGGATTTGGAGGGGATTGTATCTCTAGTATCCCTTCCAGCATTAGTACCACCTTCTTCATCGAAGGGCGGAATGACGGCTTCTCCTGGATGCAGCAAAGGCCGAGCTTTACCATCTCCCGTAGTTTACTCGTGTCAATCTCATCATCCTTCACTAGCTTCTCCAGTTCATTGGCCTCCAAACAACGGTACATCCAATTCTCTAGAGTTACTTCCTCAGGTATGGCCATATTCATACCTCTTTGACAGCATATGATCTCCAACAGTACAACTCCGAAGCTGTACACGTCCGCTTTCACTGATATTGTCAAGTTTCTGTGCCACTCAGGAGCAACATAACCCCTTGTTCCTCTGAAGCCAGTATTTGTCCCAGATTGATGATCAGCTTTCAACAACTTGGCTAATCCGAAATCAGCAAGCTTTGCACATTTCTGCTCACTCATTAGTATATTTTCTGGTTTGATGTCACAATGAATAATCTGTGTATCACACTCTTCATGTAGATAGAGAATACCTTGAGCTACATTGAGGGCTATACCGATTCTTTCCTCCCAAGTTGGCCTTCCACCATTAGATTTGAAAAAGAAATCCGCAAGTGAGCCGTTGGTCATGAACTCATAAACCAGAAGCCTATTTGTTCCATCATGACAGTAGCCGAGCAATTTCACCAGGTTCTTGTGATGAGTTCTCCCAATTGCATTCATCTCATTCCGAAACTCTCGCTCTTCATCCAGCACATTCTCTAGTTGCTTGACTGCCACTACTCTCCCACCAATCACCCCTTTAAAAACCGTCCCAAAAGCTCCTTTTCCTACTTGATTGGTGAAGCATTTGGTTGCCTTCTGAAGCTCACGATATGTATATGACCGCAGTGTAACGCCTCCAATTAACTCTTCATCAGCTGAATCTGAAACCTTTTGGTTATCCAAAACACGATATTTATATATAACAACACCAGTAAGTGCCATAACAACAAGTGAAAAGGTTAATGTTGAAATGCTGCTGACAAATATGACTGTGTCAACTTTTGTTCTCCCCTTGCTAACCCTCTTTGTACCTGAACTTTGATCAGTGATACCTTTTTTGACAAAGGTTGTCACCAAACCGGGTGCGCGAGTTCTTCCAAATCGTAGAGGGAGCTTTTGTTTTCTGCACAGCTGGTCCCTAAATGTTGCAGCTTCACAGTTACAATCCATCAAACAGTCCTCTTTACAAGCAGTCTTATTCATTGATAGAACGGAATATGGAGCATTTTCCCATGCTATGTTATCCACATCAACAATAGAATATGAAGTTTCATTCTCACCAATGCAGCCAAATGTACTCAAGTTTCTCTTGCAGCCTGAGTACTTTTGGCCCCCGTCGATGAAAACAGAACCAGGGAGACATACACAAGAAGGTTCCTGATTCACAAGAACGCAATAAGAATTTAGGCCACAAAGACCAAGAGGAGCACACTTATTGTCAGTTGATGACCACTCCATTGACCAGGAATCATTCTTAACCAAATCGTATGAGTACAGCCTCAGTATTCCATCAGCATCAATCGTCAGACGATAGACAAGATACATAGAAAGGTCTTTCTGAACAAAAAAACTTTTTATCTTGGAACCAGTGGAATTGAGAAGATAGAGCTCCCCATTTTGATCAAGATTGAGGGACACATTGACCCCAGCTCCAAATGTCCCAGAGGCCCAATAAGAATATTGATCAGGTGTCAATGTGAATGGAACAGTTGGGTACTGAACCAAGTTCCCATCTCTCTGCATGATCACTTGAAACCTTCCACTTCCGTGATTCGTGTTGGAAATGGAGGAGATGAGCCTTTTCCCAGCCAACAGACGCTGCCCGGCTACAATGGTATCTGTTGGAAGATCAAAAGTCTGCCAAATGACGTTTGAATCAGAATTGTAGAGGACAAAATTACCAGAATCAAGCAAGGAGGCCCTGGCAACTGGCTGGGAAGAATTTGAAACTGGTATAGGGAAGGCATTCTTCTCTTTTAGAATGAGCTCAAGTCCTTGGACACTCACAATCAATCGAACATCATTAGGAATTGACTGTTGTTTAAGAGGATCACGAGTTGCTGTCCAGATGATTGTTTTCGGATTAGTTTTCTCGAACCAGATGCCTAAGTGAATATCATTTCCTTGGCTATAGAAGCCAAAGGCAAACTGACCCGAATCCGATAACCAATGTGAGTTGTTATTGGAATATAGAGAAGCACCTAGGCTGATATTGCCTTGTTGAGCAGCTGCAACTTGAAGAAGAAGAAGTAGTAGTAGAAAAATTGCAGCCATGTTTGAGTTTTTCATGCTTTAGATACCCTAGCTTTATATATGAAATTGCAGCCTGAAGAATTTATCAATTTCAAGTCCCTCAATCAGCACATGTGAGAAAGAATTCATTCAACCTATTCAAGATTCCAAGTGCATGTCTAGACTCAAAGTTGACCTTCATAAACTATAATTGAAGCTACGGAAAATTTGGAAGATGATAGATAAATGATACCAACAGCTCTTGCTATTGCGCAGCTCTAAATCTATTCTATTCAACCGGAACAAAGTTTCAAAAGGTGTAAACAAACCTCAACGACCAAGTGTTCAACACGGTACCGTTCAGTTTGGTTCACTTCTGTTTCTCTCATGGCTTGCATGCTGCTTCATTTTTCATCCAACAAGTCTTCGTCAATTCAAACTACTCGAGTGTTTGACAGAGACTAAATATTGGTTTGATTGCTTCAATCTTTTCGTCATACAATTACTATATATATATATATATATATATATATATATATAAGCTAGACATTAAGCCCATTTGTTTCTATTCTTATGAGCAAAGACATTTTTATTGTCAAGGAAAGAAGCCATCTTTGCCTGAGCTCAGACATTTTTATTGTCAAGGGAAGAAAACCATCTTTGACACTCGGGCACAACATCAGCTCAGCATGAACAAAACACTAGTTTTCAACCCGAAAAGTACCAAATTCTTCATCGAAATTTTCCGAAAGTAAAACAAAATAAATCAAGAATCTATACAACAGACAATTATTTCTTGATTCTGTCTACAATTCATTTGGTTAAATATATTATTACATTGAACAAGTAAAACATACATGTTTTTCTTCCTATACCATCCTTTCTTGCTGTACAAGCAAGCCCAAAAACCAAAAATGGAAACCCATTACAATTGTTTTAGCCTAACAAGGCATAATATGTTTGGTCATGGTGTCATAGCTCAACCCCATCCCCAACCCAACACTCAAAACCTTGATCAAATCCCCACACATCCTCCTCATGAAATGTCCTTCACCATACCCACTTTGCATCACTAGCAATATCTTGGCCACACCATTGCTCCTCCTCACACACTCCCTAGCCCTCTTATCCCCCAACATGCAACACACGCTCCACAAAACCGCCACGCCGGCCTCCGTCGCCGCCATCGACCCCTTCATCAGCCTCTCCGTCACCGCCGCCACGCATCTCGCCTCCTCGCTTATCTCGGACCTCCCCTCCGCGCACGTGGCAATCTTGGACAGCAGCTTCAATGCCTTCTCCGCCAAGGAAGCGCTGACGTCACGGCTCGAGAGCGTTTCGGTTATGATTTGGACCAGTCCGAACCGGACCAGCTCGGATTTTGTTGACCGAGTCACCGACAAAGAGTCTAGGCACGAGAAGACGACGCCGTGTAAGGTCTGATCAGTTTCCGAGTTCAAGAGGCGGTTCAGTACGGTCAATAGTCCGTCTTTCTCGGCGATCAGTCGTTTCGAGTCGGCGTCCATCGCGATCGAGTCCAAAACCCTAGCCGATTCGGTCTTCGAGCTCAGGCCACCACTCTGCAACACCAACTGAATCGAAGAGAGGCAGTTCCGGTTGGCTTTGATTATCAACTGCTGCAACTGCTCAACGACGCCGTTTTGAGACGAGATCAAATCCAAGAGCCTAATCACCAATTCCAGAACCTCGATTTCGACGCCTTCTCTGTTCAAAACGCCGACGACGGCGGAAATAAAACCGTTAAAATTCGCGAGAAATCTGCGGTTGTCCTCTTTCGACTTAGCAAAATTGACCATTTTGGACAAGGAATCGAAGAGATTTTGGTTGAATTTCTCGTTCTCGGCGGCGAGATATTGGACGAGGCCGCGGAGCTGGTGATCGGAGAGAGTGGGAGAGGAGGCGGGGGAGAAGGGGCCGTGGGACTGGGCCCAGAGGTTGATGAGACGGCGGAGGTTGAGGTTGGGGACGAAGTCCTTGGAGTGGAGGATCTGCATGGTGGCGGGACACGTGTCGTGGCCGGAGTCAAGCCAGTGCTGGATGCTGGAGCGGTCGTAGGTGACGCCGGTGGAGAGGCTGACGGGGGAGCGCATGACGTCCATGGAGATGGGGCAGCGGAAGGGTTTGGGGACGCTGATGTGGAGCTGCTCGTCGCGCCTCACCATTGCTGTGTTGATGATGAGTCAACAATGGCGGAGGTGCCGTTTGGTTATGAAGAGGAAGAAGAAGGAGTGTTTTGAGTTGGCGTGTGTAATGGTCCCGTTGGTCAAATGTGGGAGACTTTGGGTGTTACTGTTGCTTGGGGTTTGTTTCCGCGTCGAACACTTGAGAAAATGTCAAGTTGTAAAGATGAGGATGGAGCGGAACTGATCCTGAACTGCTCTGCTTAGAAAGTTTTAAGCTTTGAATGTAACTTTTCTTGAATAATTTTGTTGTTGTGCTACTGTATTTTTATCTCTATTCAATATTTCTTGAATGAACTCTCTTCTACTATTCAAAGTCGACTACTATTACCCCATGTTACCCTATTCAATATTTTAGCTCATCAGAAGTTTCACAGCCAACAACAGCAAAATCTCAAGGCACATGATCCAGTCCCTCTCCCAGCTGCATTTACTTCCCTCATGTTAATTTCCACATTCCTTCATTGTTTTATTTGCACCTCATTTTCCTATCATAATAACTTCATTCGTACCCCAAACATATATAATCCAACCAATCATCAGAAAACAATGACCTAGCTTTAGCTGCGTTTCCTATTTATACCAACTATAATCTTGTTGTAGTCTGTGTCATTCTTAAACCAACTCCTCCTATATTTGGTAAAATGGGGAAAGGGCGTGATGGTGTTCTGGTAGTGATCATATGGCTGCAGCTTATACTGATGCTCATCTTACTGGTTGGGAACACTCAAAGCTCTAGAGCCCTACTACTAGATGAGAGTAGTAACAAAGTTGTGTTGAAGAACAAGCACAACGACAACAGCAGCAACTCAGATCAGAGTTCATCATCAGTACTGCAACGTAGTTTCTTCGCATTCTTACCCAAGTCAATTCCAATCCCACCATCCGGCCCTTCAAGGGAGCACAACGGTATTGGCTTAGAGAGCTCATCACAACTCTCACCCTGAAGATGAGTATTATCATTTTCTTACTTGTATCTTTGTTAATTTGATCTACAAAGCTATAGCCAGCTAGCTTCAGATCGATCATATTTCTTCTTCATGATCTTATTGATAGGGTAATGTACATGGGTTTTGGTGATGGATATATACGTATATTTTCCCACAATATATTTAGTTTGTTTTAATTCTCATAAACAGCTAGCTTACCAAGGTTGTTTCACTAGTGTACTTCTGAGAATGTATGAAAACTTACCAGGCATGGAAGCTGCTACTGTAAATTGTATGTTTCCAGAAGTACGTATGATACAGAAGAAGTACTAAATATTTATAATATTGAATAAATCTTGTACGACGTCGTGTGTGATAGATTTATATGTGTAAAGTGCCTGACTGCCTGTTCTTTGCTGCTCATACGTACTGAACTCATGTACTGTTGTAGTGCTGCGTTTACTACTCTTATCGCGAATACCAAAACAAGATTACTTTGGAAGGGAGCTCGATGGGTTTGAACTCGATGTACGAGGGAAAGAAAGCATTGCAGGGATCGATCGTGTAGATTTAGTTTCTTATTCGATTTGTAACATTTATTTTTCAAACACAAGGGAAGACTATCTGTTCCATCCACATGAAGACGAGCATTCAAGTCTAACTTGGGGACTGCGTTTATAGAGAACCAACAATATAAGATTGTTGCTATAACAGCAGCAAGTTAGTTAAGCCATTTCACATCATGCATTAAATTCAAACCCACCATAGAGTGAAAGAAAGAAAGACAGAGCCATGTGAGACCTTGAAATACAAGTTAGATCGAGTAGAAGAACTGGTCGTCCTCTTATGTCAGAGGTCAAGGTTGTGACCCCTTCTGGGTTTGTTTTGGTTGAAGCTTGATAGTTGATACCAATAGGGACCCTGCAGCATGCTGACCAATTTTCACTTTTCTCTCCCTTTGTAAAGAATTGGTTGTCGGTAGGTTAGCAAAATCACTACATTACTGGTCATCTTTTGATTATTAAAATGAAATTGCTTTTGAATTGAAAATATAAACTTGGATGCTGTCAAACTAATCAGCATTGTTTTTGCTCTTGCATATTCTGCTTCGGCTTCCATTTATTTGCCTCCCGAGTTTGAGAACTTTTGACCTCTAAATGTTTTGGAGTCCACTAGTCGAGTCTTCTATGGGGGATGTCATACTGGTATGCTCCTAGTTTAAGAGCTCTGTTTTCTTGCTAGTGATTTCGTTTGTGTAGGCATAGCTTCTCTCTTGTGGTGAAAGATTGAGGCTTTGTATGTAGGCTCAAAACATGCCCAAATCTTTGGATATAACTCGCTCATCTTTTCAAACCTTAATCTTTCTCGTTGTCCTCTTCCATGCAAGGAAGTTCAGGCCTTTTTGTGGTGGGGTGCTTTGTTTGTTCTAAGAAATTCTTCTTTTTGTCTGAAAGCAGCAACACATACTGCACTTATCTAATAATAACAGTGCACACAGCAATCACAATAAACCTACAATTGTATTGACAAGCAAAGAAGAATTACGGGGCAATTGAAAGCAACAACTTTCTTTTGCTGAATTTGTCTCATAAATAAAGAGTTTATATACACTACAATACAGCTGGTGTATAGAGGGTAGATACCCCAGAAATAATTTTTAAAAGAAAAGAAAAAATGGGCGGAAGTGGGAAAGCCTCAAAATGTGGAAAAAGAAAGAAAAAAAAAAGGCAAAAGAGGTGTTTTGCTTCCCTTGATACCGACTCTTGCCCGCCTTAAAATACCATCAGATAATGATACAAAATGTGTTAATAGGAGGGCTTTTCCCTCCCTCCCTCCCTCCCTCCTTGCTAAGGTTGTTGGGATGCAGGTGAGAGAGCTCCATCCGATCTACGAGACGCTGAGCCAGAAACTGAAGACTTGTCTGACCCACGGACGTTGTACTTCTCGTACACTTTCTCACGGTTCTCGGACCACCAAATCTCTGCTTGGTGCTCTCCAAATCTTCTTCGGCTGCACATGCATTTACATATTGTTACAGCAATCTTTCCATGAAAATAGTTAATGCAATACTTTATATTTGTGCCACACAACCCTCAGTCACTAAGCAAGAGATCATTGGCCTCCAATCTCATTCCTGATGCAGAGAGATATTAAAGGATGATAACCAGAAAATAGATAACCAAGACTACCTGAAGCGCACTCGTTTGAGATCTCTAGTACCATCGCGGAGAGCCACAAGAGTTATGTAAACACCAGGTTCATATTGCTCAATCCATTCTGCCTCAACTGTATTACCACTAACAGCCAATGTAGGATTCCTAGATCTCGTACCATTCTCCCCATCTTGGATAGGCCCAGAGTCCTTGCCATCAACAGCCACTGACAGATTACTACCCACTGACTCAAATGATCCACCACCATTGCGCAGTCTATCTAAAGCATTCACCATCCCATTGGAGGTCACCAGCTCCCTATTGTGTTGTAGATTAGTTTCATTCATTCCTACAGAATCCCTGGGTGAATGAGTCTGCCCTCGACTTCCATTAACTGTAGTTGAGTCAATTCCCATGGAGGAAATTAAGTAAGAATTGATCATTGAACTTGATCTTGAATGGTTATCTCCATCTGGATAATGAATACCATTTGGCTCCAAACTGTTAGATGGATATGCCTTCTTTATGCTCTCGCTATCATAAACCCCAGGTGGCAACATTTCAGCCAAATCCTTGAGCTGAAATCATTATAAATGATGATCACTATGACAGCCGACATATATTAAAATTCATCCAAAGTTCAAAATAAAGAATACATATTTTCAGCTATCTAAATATTTGACAAAATCTGAAAAACTCGTGTGATGGCCTATAATTACTAGAGCATAAGTAGATGAAAACTTTAGATAAGCCATGGGTATATCAGTCGTGTTCTCTGAATAAAATTTACTTATATATAATTCAATACTTACAGAAGACCAATGAGAAAATATAGGATATATAAAGAAATGACCTGTGCGGTTAGTGACTTTATAACTTCTTTAGCCGCTTTAGATTTGGCAGATTCTTCTGCAGCCATTGCCACAGCTTCTTGTGTTTTCTTTGTTGAATTCTGAAGCTCTTCTTCTTGAAGTTCACATCTCTGTCTCAAGCTATCAACCTTTCCATATATTTAGTAAACAACTGTTAAAAATATGATAATGATAATGACTCGAGCATGAAAAGCTCTAACCATCCCACGACTTGTATATAAAAATAACAAAAGAATCCTGCAAATGTTAGCTTTATACCTGCGAACGTAACTTTAGCACTTCTTGGTTCAAAAGCTCATTAGTTTTCTTCAAACTATCTGCAATACTTTTAGAGAAGGAAAGTCCAGATGTTGTAGGAACAGGAGTTGCAAAACGAGGAGGGCTTGATCTCCTCGAGAATGGTGACACAGACCTCGAACTTACTCCAGATGGTGTAAGAACTGGTTTGGGCACTGTTCGTCTCAGATCAACAGCAGCTGACATAACTACATCCTTTAATTGCAACAGCGAAGGTGTTTGAGAGGAGCGAACAAGGGAAAATGTCTCAGCTTTCTTTCCTTGCTTGGCTGCTTTGCTATCTAATTGCTTTATCAAATCCACGTTTGAAGGTACGGCAGACTTGTATAATCTTATCTCAGCCTTGTCCAATCTGTCCTTGTTCTCACCAGACAAGCGAGGTATAACATTCTTTCTATTATTACTACCAGGTTCTAACACCTTGTTCAATTTCACATAACAAGAATCACACACTCGATATGGTTTTCCAGGATTAGGAGACAGTGCTGCTCTTGTTGCTTTTCTGGAACTACATGAATGGCAGTGCACAAGTCCACAGTTATAGCAATTATGCCTCTTCCTTGTAAATCCAAAAGCCTGTCTACAACCAGAGCACTGTGACTGCTCAGCACCGGATACCCATTTGTGAAGACATATAGCTGCTGTATAGTGTGAACCACAACCAATATATTTCACATGTCTATCCTTTAAACCTTCAACCAAAGTCGGTGTCTTTCGATCCTCAACATCACCATGCCCCAACCTCCCAGTAGCACCTTTTCCCCATGTATAAACTTCATTTCTAGATGTTAATACTGCTACATGATATGCACCACAAGCAATTTCTTCAATACATTCCCCGGAAAGTTTGTCATCCACCAAGCAAGGTAGTTTTCCATCAGAATTGGGATTCCCGAGCTGACCATAAACAGTACTACCCATTGTAAAGACATGCCCTAATGTTGTCAAGCCAACAGTTAAACTGTGCCCGCAAGCAATTTTATGAAAATTGTGTTCAATAAGGGCTGGAACACATGTCGGTTTAAGCCGGGCTTCCTTGTCTCCATGTCCAAGACGATTTTTATCTCCGTCACCCCAAGTAAACAATTTACCTGATGAAATACTGGCACTAGATTGTGTTGCGATAACCTCCACTACAGCAGCAGTGTGCCACACCCCACATGCAATAGCTATTGTCCTCAATCCTGATAGGGAATCTACTTCTCTCGGATATGAAACATTTTCTCTGTCTCCATGGCCTAAGACACCAAATGTTCCATCGCCAAATGTAAAAAGTTTCCCTGTTGATGTCACCACGGCCGTATGCCATGGACCACATGATACAGAAGCAACTTGAAGTCCCTCAAGAGGACCTGAAATTCTCTTTGGTATCCAGTGACTGACATCAGTGCCATGACCAAGAAGCCCAGCATTGTGTGTACCATCTCCCCATGTATAAAGCTCCCCAGCCATTGTAACAGCACAACTATGAAATTCTCCACATGCCGCAAAATCAACATTAGTAGCTGCCAGAGATTCAACCAGACAAGGTTGAGCAACATCTTTCCCCACACCATGGCCAAGTCTTCCCCCAGATTCTTCACCCCATGTAAAAACTTCACCTTGTCTTGTGACCAAAGCTGCATGCTTGACCCCACAGGCTATATGATGTACATCCAAAACAACATTGCACTCTAAGGGCCTAGGAACAAGCACATCTGCTCGGGGACTTGAATAATTTACATTTTTATCAGCTCCAATCTTAACAACACTGTCACAAATGACCTCACCCCATATGTATACATCACCTAGAGCATCACAATCATCGGGTGCAGAACCATGACTTGAAGTGCTGGGAGCACTTGAAACACTAACTCGAAATGCATCTGAACCTTTTACTTGCATATTTGTCTTCTCTGATGCTACATGCGACCTCTCGGAGACTGGAGAATTGTCAGGTGGAAAACTTTTTGGTGAAGTATTTGGTTTAAAATTGACAGAAATCTCAGGAGAGCCACTATCTCGTGCACCACTAACTGAACTATCACTAGGGCTATTTGATGTCAAGTCTCTGCTATCCTGAAATTAATTTACCAAGGAACATTATAAGAAAACAGCCATTTAACAGGTGGATTTACACATAAATATAGAGATCATACTCTAACCAAAACTTTAAAAGAAAAGGCATGCATCCATATGAAGCGTGCGTGTGTGTGTTTTGAGAAAATCAATTTATGCATATCCTACAATAGCATACCTCAACTAAATCATAAAGATAAAGATAGTTGGGTGAATCATTTATAAGAGAATTACACCTTCAGGAAAAAAAAACGAAAAAGAAAGAGCAAAAATCAACAACGGAATCAGTTATATACTAAGTTGATAAAGGTGAAATTCTTTTTGGGCAAAGATTGCTTAATAGAAGTGTCTGAGACATAATGTTTCTCAACTGCAGCTAAAAAGTTCTGTAACAATATATTTATTCATATAATCCAGGACAGCATACAAAGTATAAAAGTCAAACAGACAAAGGTAGCAATGAATGTATATTACATCAAGGTACAAGCCTCCATCACTCCATCCATCAATTTTGGAGCGACCACCTGTACCGCAGGATATAAGTGCTTTGAGGCCAGCAATCCACACTTCTGCCTCGACTTTATCCTTACAAATCTGAAAGAAAAAACAAATATCACTATTTTTATTAGGAATTTACATCAAATATGGAACTTTGATAATACAGCTCAAATATGGAACTTTGGCCACTAACCAGATCAAGGGACCGCTTTCCGTTATTATATATAAGAGAAAAAGATAAATAGTCTTTTTCAGGCCGCAAATATCGTTGGAAAACGGCCTGTCATATATTTGTGAAAAATTATATTAGAATAAGCGCATCTAGAAGACAACCTAAATAATATCCTGCAGTAACTTCCATGTAGAACATAATGAATCAAGTATTTAAGTAATAGGTAGTACCAAACTAAATTCATTCTAAAGATAACAAATATAAATTTAAAAAGTGGTACAAAATAGCTCACAGTTCTTTGTCCAGGAATAATTCTTGAGACAGAAGCTAACTTCAAAGTTCTTTCTCCACTACTCGAAATCCAGATCAAAGATGATTCGTCCTGCCATTATGAAAAGCAGCTGTAAGTGGAAAATGCAAGGCATTTAAAGAGTAAACAAAGGATCAAATTACAATAGACACAACCACAGGCCATGACAACAGAGCAGCCCAGCATGAGTTTTACATCCAGAACATAGCTTGATATTAAAGTCAATGGACATCCAACATGCCCAAAACCTTACAGATTAAATTTTGGTTCTACATTCATGAAAATCATTTATATAGGAAAGTCTTATCTATTAGCTTCAACAGATTAAATTATGTGTTATCTGTTAAACATGAGGGTACATATATATTAAAAGGAGATTAATTTTTCCTAGAAAGTTGTAAGGTGAGTCCAGACAACAGACAAAGGTGTTAAGTTTGTTTCAACCTTTGTTATTCAGCAGACCCTGCTTTGTAACAATCCTTTTCTATAGGAATCATTTCATGAAATACCTCAGTAAGGTCCTATTAAACTTTAAATACAAACTTACGCTAGAGAGTCGAAATGGACAAAACTTAGGCTTTCCCTTACGACCATATTTCAGTAGCTGAGCACCCTTCTTCAAAGAAATTATTGCCTGCACATATTTTAGAGATCACTGAGCATCATGAGGAAGATACCAACCGCAGATGACATTGTATGCTATTAACTAATGATAACAAGAACAAAAAGGAAAGCTTCTATGCTGTAGTAAAGAGATTCTCAGGTTCACAATTTGTACGGAGAACTCAACTCATTCTTCTTAAATCATAATGTTAAAACGCAACAGCCTTATGTACACCCAAACAGCTTCCCGGCATACTCTATTTTCATTAACTGCTTCTCGTCCTGTGACTACCAACCCCTAAGTCCAACGTTCTAAGGTATTCAGGACAAGAATGTCTGCTAAAATTACTATCCATTCTGACACAAATTGAACATTTTAAACCCAGAAGCGGATTGAAATGTGGTGGCAACCATAGCATGCAATGGCATTGTCATTTAAAGTTTTAAACCAGCTGGGTATATATCGACTTGACATCTAAGAGTGTTGGTACAGCACACATTTCCTAGGACCAAATACCCTGACACTCCCTCTAATGTGTTACAAGCTTATTACGATGATATGGACTCTGTTGCTAGAGTTAGAAAGTCCGGGAACAGACCTGCTGATAAGTCTCCTAGTTAATTTGCAACCAAAATATAAATTACACTGACAATGTGAGTACATGGCAAAAATAATGAAGTCGAAAAATCTTGCGGCCTGTTTGGCCCTCTACAAAATGATCAACCGAGAACCTCATAAATCAGAGCCCAGATACTTCCCAGTAATTCTAAATACTCTTCCCAAGTATGAAATCAAAAATTCCTATAAGAATTGACCCTAAAAATAGCTAAATTTGAACAGAAAACACCACCAAATTTCGAGTTTTTGCATGTAAAACAAGGAAAAAATAACAATAATAATCTTATAAATTCTTGATATTTCTTACATTTCCACAAACGAGTTGAAGAAATGAAAAATGAAAGAGAAAAAAAAGAAAAAAGAGAGACCTGGTCAATGTCACGATTGGCGTTGCCGTAGCTAACAAGATCTGCCATTCCATGTGAGGGAAATTACCGTAACGCCACCACCCTCTCCGATCCCTCGCCGGAGCTCCGTTCATCATCTACTCCCTTCCAACTCTCTCTCTCTCGCGTGCGCGTCCTCCTCCGAACTCTACCATCAACAACCAACCCTCACTTCCACCTTCCCTCTCTCTCTCTCTCTCTCTCAGGCCACACGCTCCTCAATAGATCTGCCTAACCGAAACCCTAACACCTCCATTCCCGAGCACACCTGGAACCGTTGGACTGCGAGTGGACTCAGGCGAGAGCTCAGTTTTTCACGGCGGAAGAGAGCGGCCTTGGGCGGTGGAATTGCCGGAGAGAAGTGAAGAAACGACGTCGGAGAAGGTGACGGAGGAAACAGAGGAGAGAGAAAATGGGGGTGGAAAAAAGAAAGAGAAGGAATTTAGGGAAGAGGCGGGGTTGGGGTGTCCGAGAGAGTCTGTGAAAAAGTACACTAGTCAAAGCTGTGGAAGATTGAACTCAGATTAAATAAATTATTATCAGAATTATATTTGTTGCTTTTCTTTTTCGGCCCCGACTTTTTAACTGTTTTATTCATTTTCACCCCTTACATTAAGAAAACTTAGCATGTATGCCCCAAAATCTGGAATTGGTTCTTTTTCCCCCAAAGTCTTCTAAGGCTTTTGAAGTACATTGACTTGGCTCATAGCTCATGAGCATTTGTTTGAACTCAATCTACCCGATTAGGCATCTGATATTTAAGGGTGAAATGGTAAAGAATGAGTGTGTACTTTGGGACTCTAAGTATGCCCGATGCGGTTATGTGCATGTTGGTTTGCTAATCTTGGTTCGGAATGAAACGAGGTAAATTATTAGAGTTTCATTACTGACCTTCATGGTGGCAGTAAAGATGTTGTGAAACTTAACGATGCTAGTTCATGATTATAATTATTTTTCTAATGTATGTTATTGTTTTTTTTCTTTAATTAGTTTGAAAATGGTGTTTGATGTTTACTTAGATAACAAACTTCAATTAGTTAATTAATTAATTACTTAATTCTTGTCATAATTTTCCCCTAAATGGTGAAAAGGATAGAACAAATTGTAATTAGCAAGACAAGGAAGCAGTTGGGTTAGGGTGATGATGAAAATGTTTGAATGAGGCAGCTAGGTAATGACTTGACAGACAAGGGAACACAAGAAATTAACAAAAAGGGACAAAACCCGTGGATCCATCTTATCCTTGATTTGATCTTTGGGGGGTCATTTTCATATTCATATGCTATCACATCAAATCCCCAAGAGTTCCTTTTTCACAAAATTTAGGGAAATGACGTTTCATTTGAGAGACATATTTACCTTTAAAATGTGCTCAGTGATTACTAATCTAGCTTAATTACTCTGTGTTTGTGTGAGTTTGAGGATCTTTTTGTTTTGTGCTTTTGATGAGAAGAGATGCCACCTTGAAATGAGAAAGCAACCCCCACTTCAAAATATTTCTGATAATTTTGATGAGTCCCTTTTGATTTGGTGGGTGGAGGTGAACCACTACTACGTACTGCTCTGTTTTGTTCCTGCTCATATATATATATATGAATTGGATCAGGATGAGGATGATGAATGATGATGATGGTGTTGGATCCCACCATCATTGCATATATTAAGTTCAATTTTTACAAAAGCTACAAAGGTGGCAGCTAGGACAGTACTGCTTTGATTATACGAAAATGATTTAACTATGCTTAATTATGCCACTAATTGTGCTAATGCCTCCAATAACATGACAACCCGATCTTGAAAGCCGCCTATTCGACTTGTGCCATAATAGTTGCAACAATCATGAACAAAATAAAGAGAAAGCAAGCAGTAAGTACGACAACCATGACAGTGATGATTGAGAGAGAAGTGAACGGAGGAAGAATGAACAAAATAATTGATGAAGAAAAGAGGTCGATCGAGAAGGGGAGTGTGATTATAAGGCTTCCAAATGCTTACTTTGCGAGAGAAAGAAGCCAAAATTGTGTGAGGTAGGGGGGCCTCTCTCATCCTCTTTGATTTGACACAACCAACCCATCAAGTTTGGCTTGGTCGGCCTCTTGCTTTGCATTTTCGGGACCATTTTGCATCATTCCAGAGCCTTAATTCTGGGCATTTGCATCACTAAGCAAATTAGTAACAACGAATTCTGGGGAGTTTATGGAAACAAAATCTGTTAATATGGGGCGTCAGTTGCACAAAATGCATAATTGCATATTAACCTTTTCCTTTTGCTTTTTTTTTTCAGTTCTCTTTTGTACTGAAAGTTACTTGGTAAAGTATATATGGACATTTTAATCAAAAATATATATATATATATATATATATATGGACACAGAAATGATATTACGAAGTACGTGTAAAGCATGTATGGCCCTCCAAAATTCACTTTCCAGATATATTGTTGTTAGAATTCCTTGTGTTGTTGCTGACTATCACATGGTTGTGGTTTGAATCAGTGAGATATTTACATATAAGTAAAGGTGGTTACGAGTTACGACGAGTGAAAAACAGAAGAAACTTATATTTACATACATATAAGTAGTGCCTCTTTGATGCTAGATAGCAAGTCTATTCCGCATATTGCAGTTAAAACTCTTAGTAATGCCCAAGAGACTAAAATCTAGAGATCGGTTATCATGTTTTTACTCTAATATCTCTCCTATTTGTCTTTTTTGTCATTTACATAATGAATTAGCAGGTTGACCCTGAGATTTTAGGGGCTCTAAGTGAAAACAAAAAAAATAAAAAATAAAGGTCCCCTTACGTTTAAATATATTTACACAGTACCGTACGAATATCATTATGTAATAACCTTGTCCGTACAGCTAAGATATTGTCCGCTTTGGACTCACCGACCCTCATGAATTTCTTCTTGAGGTTTCATCTCAAAACGCGTCTAATTGTAAAGAGCTGACTCTATACGTAAATATAAGCACAACAAGTTGTCACCCCTGAGTGATGTGAAATGCGTGCACCTGCTAGCTTGCCAATGCCTCCAAACCGCTAAGTCAAGCCCCCGGGCATGAAAAACGTTGTTGTATTACCAAAGAAGCACAATATTGAGAGAAATAATTATTGACATATTCAGTTCTATTGTCACTTTGAATAAATCGTGAACATAACCGTGAAAAATATTACTAATCATTGCAACTAAGGTATGGAAGTGAGTTAAAACTTCATTTTTCCGTTTCATTGGGTAGACCCATGTGTAACGAGAGTACTCATAAGTAAATAGCATATAATATTTGAATTATGTAACATATGAGACAGGAGACATCCAGACATCACTATGAATGATAAGTGCATAAATATTATAGAAGGAAATGAGAGTTGATGTGACTTGCTAAGTGCATAATTATTACATAATGAAGTAAAAGAAATTTTGGATTCAATAGTAGATTCTAGAGGAGAGAGAACATATGACGACATATGACCCAAAAGATTATGCCAAAGAGACGAGTGAACAGAGGCGAGTGCATGAGGGATGGTAGAGGCGAAGGAAACATGGATCCGATAAATACCATCTTCACATGGGCCCTGAAACGCGACAAGTGTGTAAGCAATATATTTGATAGTAATTAGCAGCAAACAAGAAGAAGACAAGATTATCTTTTGTAAACCAAGCAACATAGAGGAGATTTTTACGAACGAAAGGAATACGACAGACATCATGTAGGGGGAAATTAGAGGAACCAAGGGAAATTGGAAGGTGTCTAGTGTGAGAGATTAACATAGAATTGTCATCACCCATATAAACATTGTGTAGACCGCCATATGGTTGAGCATTGAATAGAGGCATGACAGTCATGTGATGAGTAGCACTGGTGTCAAAATACCAGTTGGGGTCACTAGAGATATGTGCGCCAACAAAAGGTGGGGTTGTTAGGGGGCCATTGTAGCGATGAGGACAGTTGACCCACCCATGGTGGTTAGAATGAAAATTTGGGCACCATTGGGGTGCTTGGCCTAAGAGACCTGTGGTGACCTAACTAGGCAGGTAGGCTAGTAGGTGCACCCATCCCATATCATCCGGGAGAGACAAGGTGTTATGCTTATATATGCAGAGCTAGCACCTTACATTGAGATGCGTTTTAGGGTGAAACCTCAAGAACAAAACCGTGAGGGCCGGTGGGTCCAAAACGGACAATATCTCAATGGACTGGACTAGGTTGTTACAGATGGTATTAGAGCCTGTCCCCGACCGAAAGTGTGTCGACGCGGACATCGGTCCCCTAAGGGGGGTGGATTGTGGTGACCTAACTAGACAGGTAGACTAGTAGGTGCACCTGTCCCACATCGCCCAAGGGAGACAAGGTGTTGTGTTTATATGTGTAGAGTTAGCACCTTACATTAAGACGCGTTTTGGGGTGTAAACTCAAGAACAAAACCGTGAGGGCCGGTAGGCCCAAAGCGGACAATATCTTAATGGACTATACTGGGCTGTTACAAGACCTAAGCTCCATAAGTCGCGGGCAGTCCAAGGTGGAGAATTGAAGTTGCCTGGTTGCATGAAATTCTACCTGGATTGAGGATAAGAGAAACGTGCATTGTTGCGCTTGTTTCGGCCACCTTGGTTTGGTCGACCACCATTAAAATTGCGACCTTGTTGGTATGGTCGCTAAGATGATTCACACCAATTGAGAGGCGGGTTTGAAGGCTGGGTGTGATGAATTAGAATAGTGGGAGGATGAGGCTCAGAGGGTCGAGGTTGTTGTTGGGATTCAAATGCATGAATTCGAGCCCTGAGTTCAGTGAAGTCTAGAAGAAAGGCTTGTTGGGTCAAAGTAGTGCGGAGCATGAGGTAATCAGGTCCAAGGTCGTGAAGAGTGGCGAGGACCAAATCATCAACAGATATGGGTTTGTCATATGAGGCCAAAGAGTCGGCTATTGATTTGGTGCGCCTTAGATAATCATCGAGAGGTTGGGATCTTTTTTGGAGTTCAAGGAGTTGCAACTTGAGACTAGAAGCACTAGCAACAGATTTCTAGTAAAAATGACAGGCCAAGCAATCCCAAACATCATTGAAGGTGTCATACCCAACAATAAGCTGGGAAACGCTGTTAGTCAGCGACATAATCATGACATTGAAAATCTGTTGATCAGTTTTGAACCATTTTGCATATTCACGATTGAGGATCGGCTGAGCTAGAGCAGTGTCAGTTACAGTTGTCATGGTGGTGAGGTATGGCACATAGATGGATCCATCAATGTAGACCCAAAGTCCGGCACCATTGATTTGAAGTAAGAACGAATTTGACGAGTCTAGGTTAAGTAATTGGTTTCAAATAATTTGGTGAATTGGGATGTGTTTTGTCTTTTGAGTATGATTGTTTGGGGATGTGGTTTCAGTGAGATTTTTTTTGGATGTGTTCACAGCAACGGAGAAAGAAATGAAGGGAGTAGAGACATTGAAAAGAAAGAAGAAGACGCGAAAAAAAGGTAAGGACCTAGACTTAAGCTTATACCATGTAGAAAATGATTTTTCTTGATTAAATTCAATCACAAGATGATTTTAGCTAATATTCAATTACAACATAACTCCAATTTTCATAAATTAGACATAATTGTTAACATTCCGTCCAATTTGAAGATTAAATGATAGCATGAAATCTTAGAAAAAATGTCCTAAAAAACGATTTATATTGTTATAAGACTATTTTTGTCAAGACCCACCTCAAATTTCACAACCCTGAAACCCAAGGTAAGTCTTGCAGGGTCCACCCCAAGGAAAATTTACTGAAAAGCTCGGCATACATCCCTTGAAAATAGACAACCCTAACCGGAAAAAACTTAAAGAGTTACCCTCCTAAAACAAATTTACCAACCTCCAAATCATCCCATAAATATCCAGATACATTAACAACTTCAATTTTCGAATATACTAGACTAAGCATAAATCTTAGCACACCCCCGAAAATATTATACAATAATCCCAAGAGTATTCAGAGCTACTAAAACTAACGGAAGCAGGCAAATACCCTAGTAGGTTAAGCAGGTAACCTACTGTTGAAAAGTGGCTGATAGATGGGTAACTATGCCTCGTCTCCTCCTACTAGTACTGACACGTACTCTACAGACTGGGCATTTTAAAAACGAAGGGCCCAGGGGAAAACATTCAAAAATGTTAGAGTGAGTGGACAAAAATAAATTTAATAAAATATTTATGCTTCCCCAAAATATAATTTCCATAGGAAACATGTCTCATGAGACAGCTCAAAAGTTTTAACTCAAAAATTGACTAATACGAGACTAGTCTCGCTAGTCCCCCAAACTTTAAGAAAAGGGTCTCTCATGCTAAAATTATATATATACGTATGTATTTACACTCGTCATATTCCTTGTACGAATTCTATGAATAAATACGAAAAATAGAAATTCATACAAGGCTACGACGCTGGCATCTAACGCTCACGTCACACTATAATGAAATTTTACCTCAGTGTATATATACGTGCATATTCTCTATATATTCTTATATTTATGTAGGGCTACAACGATTGGGTCTAACGCTCACGTCACACCATAATGGAATTTTACTTCATTATAGCAGATAAGCACGTATAGCTAGCTAGCATTTATTTATATACATACTAACCTCATAATCAACCATATATGAATATATAATCACCGAAATTCTCAATTTCGGTTATTCTCCAACAAAAGAAAATATCATTAATAAATCTTTTGCTTGCACATTATTTAAAACAAAGGTCCACTCACAAATTAGGCATAAGCCTGATGTTGGTCTGAGGCTTCCTCTGCTCGAGTCTCCTCACGTCTTGTTCCAAGAACATAATTAAATCTTCAACTATAACCCAACGCTTATATAAAATTAGACAAAATTAATTATGAGCTTTGCACACTCATCCATGTCTAACGTCTTAATTCTCAACTTCGCTTCGATCCATTACCACAATATCGACATCCTTACTACCACTCTCTCCAGTCCTAACAACAATTAACCAACAGCTGCATTATATCTCATTAACCGCTATATTTCACAAATCTTATAAAAATCCAAAACTTATTCAAAATTTCTCTAAAAATTCCAAACTTCACATCAATACATCTAAAACCCTAAAAATTTCCTTAACAGCGGCGACCGGCTCCAGCGATCTCTAATGCCTACCAAAATTTAGCATAACCTTCCTCTCAACACGCACAACCACTTCTCTAACTAGCACAAACACAAATTTCAAGTCTAGATAGGGTAATCGAACCAAAACAGTGATTTGAGCCCTAGAACTTTAACTCACCGATTCTCCTTACCTAGCTCAAGAGGGAGCAAATCCTTTGAGGGATTGTTGCACGGGAGGAGGGCTTCCAAACGAGCCAAGCGGCTCCGGCTATGGTGGCTGGAGGAGGGAGTTCAAGGTTTAGGGTTAGCTCTGAACGCGCCCTCATCCAAGCTCCGGCTGCCGTAGCTCTCCGTCGCCAGAACTCCCTCCGTATGCATTTATTTATATACATACTAACCTCATAATAATCAACTTTAGCTCTCCGGCTGTATTTATTTACCATTTTTACCGTCGTCATAATTTTCTCCTACGAATAATTTCTCCGAAATATTCGTCCCTCAACACTCCTCTAGGGACCTTTGAACTATAAACTCATTTACGAAGACGGTAAAACCATTATTAATTCCAAGCCAGTAAATAAGATAAAAATTTAAGAGTCGGGATGTGACAATTTTAGCCTTTTTAATGAGTTATGAAGTCAAAACTAACATCCGCATTAGACGGAATTTCAGCAATTGGGCATGGTTTATGAAAATTGAAAACTTTAAGGGATATATTTTCAAAATTAAACGTATAGGGAGTGAAATGATGTTAACCCTAAACCTCAGAGCAAGTCTAACAGAGTCCCTAAATTCTTTGATTTTATCTATTTTGGAGAATATGGGGACATTTTCCACTCCAACAACTTCCCTATCTCATTCTCTAAAATAGGGAAAGAGATGAAAGAGAAGCTTTGCTTCCCTATATTTACAGATTCTCTAAAAATATTCAGGGAAAGAAGAATTGAATGTTGCACATTCTTCAAGGCTCAAATATAAGAAAGAAAACATAATTTATTCTAAAAAATAAACTTTGAAATTTTTATACTTATTATTATATTGTAATAAATGAGGATTGTTATTGTAATAAATATTTGAATCTTTAAAATAGGGAAACTGTTGGATTTGGTATACAAAATTTTTAGAGATTTTGAGTTTTGCTTCCCTATTATGTAGAAAATATAAGGAAGCTGTTGGACTTGCTCTGAGGGGTGTAAACTGAAATTAATCTTATATATTTTACAATCAACTATTACAATAAATCTATATGAATGCAATTTATGGTTACTGCATAAAGTTAGGGATTCAATCAATCAAGGCTGAATGATTCATGAAACACTATTGATTTTTGGAGAGGAGTGATTCACTCTGATCATAGAGTGATTAGTGCTAACAACTACTCTCTTTACTTGTATTGAGATGAGCCGTAATGACATTTCTTTTTAATTAGTAGCAAACCATCTTCGATACATTTTAGCAAGTTAATAAAACATCCAACGACTTCGTGATGGATGACAAAAGTATCATAATAATACCAGACTAATCTCTCACCGCAGACACATGAACTTAAAGGCTCATCAAACCGCTTCCTACAAACTAGTGGGAGTTGAGACTCAAACTCTATATATGAAGATTTCGAAACCAATCTTACCACAATAATTTGTTGAGCTTGAATGACTTATGTAATTGATTAATAATAATTCTAATATGTTTGTAACCTTTGTCATTAGGAATGAAGAGTAATTATATTTTGGATAAGAATAAATCAAGCACATACTGATCCAAAACTTACATACAAACTTGGATCAAGAAAAACAAAATATCGGCCAATATCTCACTATCACAACTCACAAGTCCACTTAAGAAGTTAGGAGCATCTAATTACAACACACCTCTGATGCACAGACACAGCTGACGAAGGAGTGTCAAAATGTCCAACACTTCCGGATACGTCGACACTGCCGGACACGGTGTCCGACACGCCACGTGGAGTGTCCAAAATCTTGACTTTTCTGACATGTCTTCGACTCTTTGACTGATTTGCCACATGACTTCCAACACGCCACGTCATCCTGCCAACAACCTCAGATGCTTCATACTACGTGGGATTGAGACGATGTGGATGATTGAGATTTTGGCATGGGTAACAGAAGAGTGAGGAAGGGAGGGAAAAGGAGAGAGAGAGAGCACTTGCTTCCAACAATTGGAAATTACGAATTGGCTAGGATGAATTTTAGTTTTGGGGTTGAATTGAGTATTTAGGTATTGGATTGCGTTGATGAAGATTGATAAATTGGAGAAGAGAATTGGGATTTCGGGTGGTGTCAGTTGCGTCGAGGGGACTAGTTGTTGGATGATGGCTGCGGCTAATAATTATGTGGAAGGAAAAAAGAAAAAAAAAGAGAGTTAAGATGAGATCAAGATACTATTGGTAGCATCCCATATGGTTATTCAGATGAGAGAGCAAAAAGTTTATGGAAGAATGGCTCTCTTCTCTATGGAACAGCTGATATTCAAAGAAAAAGGAAAATGATAAAATCGAAAAAACTAAAAAAAAAAACCCAAAAAGTAGACATAAATACAATAATTTTTCTCTTTATTAGGTTATACTTGTAAAATTTTCTACTTTTGTGATCATCGGGGCCAGCGGCAGCGGCATCGCCGGAGCCTTCACCTACTTCTGCCTCCACCCCCTCAACATCATAAAAACCAAGCTCCAAACCAAAGGTGCCTTCGAAGCTGTCCTTAAGACCTTCCAGATCAACGGCCTCCTCGGCTTTTACAACGACATCTTCGTCGTCATAGTCGGCTCCACCGCTTCCTCCGCTGTCTACTTCGGCACCTGCGAGATAGGGAAATTTTTCCTCTCTAATTACCAAACTACCCTCCCGTCCTCATCCCGCTCACTGCGGGCGCCATGGGAAATATCGTCTTTTCCGCCATAATGGTGCCGAAGGAGCTCATCACACAGCGGATGCAGGCCGGCGCCAAAGGCCGGTCCTGGTAGGTGCTACTCAACATCGTCGAAAATGACGGCATTTTGGGCCTCTACGCAGGCAACTCCGTCACATTGCTTAGAAACCTCCCTGCCTGAGTTTTGAGCTACTCTTCTTCCGAGTACTTGAAAGCTGTGGTTTTGAGCAAGACGCTCGACTACGACGCCTGACGACGACATTCGAAGCCCGAGGTCACTGATGATGATCATATCCTGTCACCTCTGACCTCCGACGATCTTGATCCGCAAGCTCCAGTTTAATCTAGGCGGAGGGAGGAGAAGCAAAGGGTTAGGGTTTTGTATCTCTCCGATTCGATTGCGGTGGTTGAGTGTTAGTCTCTGGAATCCATTTTGCAGGTGCTTTGACTTTAGTAGATCCAATGAGGAATAGTGCATGGTAATAGAGTAGATCCAGAGTGAGGATGCATGGTAAGAGAGTAGATCCAATGAGTGAGGGTGTATTGTTCGGGGTTAGTGGGATTATTAGGGTCCAATATATATTGAGGTCAATAACTGATTACTAGGGGTCAGTAATTTTTCTTTTGATTTCGTTTTGGTTGGAAATTGCCTTTTTCTTCGTTTTTCTGGGTTTAACAGATTTTTGGGGTCAATTATTACTGGGGGTCAATAATTTTTCTTTTGGTTTCGTTTTGGTTGGAAATTGCATTCTTCTTTTATCTTCTTTGTTTTTCTATGCTTTGACAGATTATTAGAGGTTAGTACTACGGTCAATAGTTGATTACTGACTATGGGTCAGTAATTTTACTTTTGATTTCGTTTTGGTTGGGAATTGCCTTCTTCTTCTATCTTCTTTATTTTTTTGTGCTTTATTAAATTTTTCTGGCGACCAGTGACCAGAAAAAGTCCGGTGATGAGAATTCGGTGAGCGGAGTCCAGCGACCGAAGTCTGGAATCCGGTGATTGGAATCCGATGACCGAATACCGGATTCTGGTGACCGAAGTTCGGCGACCGAAAACTGGTATCTGATGACCGGTGAGGTTCCGACCATGTTTGCTTTATCTTTCATTTTCTCTCTCTATTTAAAGGGTGAGGGTAAAATAGACATAAATTAATATTGTTTATTAAGACTTTCAGTAAAGATTTGTTAATTTGTACATAAAAAAAACTACCTTATATTCAAATGGGCTCTTGAGAAAGAACCAGAATTTGGTGACCGGTGAGGTTCTGGCCAAGTTTTCTCTATCTTTCATTTTCTCTTTCTATTTAAAGAGTGAGGGTAAAATAGTCATAAATTAATATTGTTTGTTAAGACTTTAAGTAAAAATTTGTTCATTTGGACATAAAAAAACTACATTATATTTAAATGGGCTATTCAGAAAGATATTCCTTGAAATAGACAACAGACAATGAGGGACTAAAATTAATACTAAAATTAATACAAAATTCAAAGGTTCTCTTTACCGTAGGGTGCGTCTATTACCACCCCACAAACCCCTTTGTTCATCCCACATTCTCTTTCACACCCCACTTGAATACTTTTTATTGTAAATCTACTTTGTTCACCCACTTTCAATACCTAAAATACCCTTTTTCTCAATTTTACTTTGTTCACCCTACGTTCTCTTCTCACCCCACATATATTTTTTTAATTTCATATTTGCTTTATTCACCCTACATTTTTTTAATTTTAAATTTATTGTATTCACTCATTTGTATTCATTCATTTGCACAATATCATGTTCTTCCAATAGCGATCGAACTCCAAAAAGAAAATAAACTAAGAAAGACTATAACATTAATATCATTTGTTCTGAAAGTATAAGTTCAAGGTAAGTAAAATCATCAACTGAAGAACAAGAAAAAAATCTCAAATTTAACAACTCATTGATATCAATCGATATCAAGATGCGTAATGTCTATAAATGTATCTCTAGTAGGAACAGTCTCCATACTTCTGAGGTTCTTGAACTGATCTATACGTTGTTAATAAATACGGTACAGTTGTCCATTATCAACTTGGTATATATGCCATACAGGACTAACAGGAGGAATTAGAGCAAATTGAGATATCAAATTTACTTGTCCATGAGTAAATATTGGTTTTGAAAGATATATACCAACTTGGTTAAGCGATTGACCTTGACTTTTATTTATAGTCATTTATTCTTTGAAACCTTCTTCGATTTTTTTCTCTGAGACCCAACGGTGGGATTGGATGACTGACTATCATGGCCTGATAATGCACTCACATACTCAAAGGCAAAATGTAAATGACGAGTGGAGAAATCTTTTTTACTTGGACAGCCTCGATTATTGGTCTTCACTTGTGGCTCTTTAAGAGATGTGGAACTCGGATTCATGTACTCCTCTAACTTCAATAAAAGTTGTTTCTTCCTCTCCTCATTTTGTTCCTCAAACCACTCCTCTAATCTTATCATATATGGTTTAAGATGAATAACATTTAATCTCCTGCTACTGCTCTTTAGAGGAGAATACTGAAATCTAACTTCTTCCAATGAGGATGAATACACTCAAGTGGAATGAGATTGTTACTACTTTTGTATGAGACAATCTCGTGAACACATGGCGGCTGATGTGTATAACGAAGAGTACATTGACATGAATCAACATTTCCTTCATACTTGTCAATCCTATATATTAAATCGTATTAGCATAATAATAAATAAATGAGGACTAATGATCAACTAATAAGAAAAAAACATTACCTTTTCAACTTGCAAATTATGTTATTTAATGTTGTGATATATACAAAGCCCCTTAACTCTCTCAACTCCTCATGCTTAGCAGAATGCTGGATAGTGCAACGACTCTTTTCAAATGATGCTTTAATATCAGTATGTTGCAGCTCTATTAAAGAATGGATGTTGTCCCATGACAAATCAAAGTTAAGTTGGCTAGACCCAAGTTGTCGTTTTAGCTTTGCATGTGCACTTTCAGCCCTGTAAAGAAAGGGGGGAAAAGTTAATTAGTCTATAAAGCATGTAAGAAATATAAACATACTGAAACACATTCAAATTACCTATTGGAAGTAGTAGTACCAAAATGCATAAAGTTGTTTGTCCATGCTGATACAAACTTTTCCTTGTGCACTAACCAAGTGTCATTCAAATAGGAAATAGCATCTGGATATGATTTGTACCTAACTTCAAATGACTTCAACCTCTCCAGATACTCCTCCTTAGTTTTGGAAGTAATCACAAATTGCCAAGTATCATTAAACATCTCAAACATTTCTGTGGTTTCAAACATGCTATTGCATTTTGCAAACACCCCATTACTAATATGCCATGTACACAACATATGGTGGCTAGTAGGAAATATTTTACGTATGGCATTCATAAGCGTTAAGTCTCTATCTGTAACTAAAACATGAGGAAGATCATCAATAAATAGCTCCTTCAACCGAGACAAAGCCCATGAGCAATTATCTTCCTTCTCTGAATTAAGGTATGCAAATGCAACAGTGAATGTGATGTTAGTTGATGTCACCCTAACAATCTCCAAAAGTGGAAAACGATACCTATTAGTCTTGTAGATGCAGTCCATTATAATTACATGTGGAAATGAACGTAGAATATCAACATTCGTGGGATGAGTCCAAAACAAGTCTGACAAAACCTTATCTTGTTCCATACTTCTGTGATGCTCAATATAGCTGTGAAGAGATAATTTACTTAACAATTGCTGCATTTGTGTTCTTCCGGCCAAATCTTTCGTCCTGTACCTTTGTCTAGCATTATATATTGTCTTCAATGTTGACACGTTTAGCCCATCTCTTTTCTTTATGGTAGTCAAAATTTGCTTAGGTCACACAAAATTCTTAGACATTTCCACCAAGAGTTGATTTTCTTCTTCAGTCAACCTCCCTGCATAGCTATGTCCCTGGAGATAGTTTGAAGCGTCATGATTATGCACCCCACGTACAACTTCCAATTTCCATTCATTTCCATCTCCAACATTCAATCCCCTCAATAAGAATGGGCATCCACACTTTTTGGTACCAGTGTTCCTTGGGCGTGGACACTTCCCTGTTTTACTTTGAGAACCAAAATTTGAATCATCGGAACGATTAGATTTCCTTGGCCTATACTCACCACTTCTTTCACAACAAAATGTTATCCTAGGTCTCTTCCGTCTTTTTCCAACACCTCCAGAATTAGACCTCATAGTAACCACCACCAGATTATTTTGCATTGCTTGTGCGTGACTCCATTCAATCAATGCGTGTTTGCTCTCAAATACCTATGTATATGATACCATTATTATTATGATTACGACAATATAACGTACAACATTACAAATTCATATTACCTCATTAGTTGTGAATATGCTTGTAGAGTCTAATAAGTAGTTTGATGAAACCCTGCTACCCTTAACAAAAGCCTCATCTTCAGGTCCCTGCATTTGATAGCACCTCTATCCTACCAAAAATAAATAAATAAATAACTAAACCAAACTGAAAGTATACATGCAGAAGTAAATTGAAAGTATATATGCAGAAGTAAATATCTAATCAATATATGCAGAAGTAAGTATATAATTGATATATGCAGAAGTAAACTGAACCAAACTGAAAGTATATATGCAGAAGTAAATATCTAATCGATATATGCAGAAGTAAGTATATAATGTTAGATTGGTAGCAGATGGGAAAAGGAAATCTGTATACAAAAGTGATACGGAGACAAAGGTTTTTGAGTTTCTACTGCAGAGCTCATGTTTTCTATTGATTTGAATTGTTACAGCAATACAACAGTAGGGGGAAAATTTATATGCAGCCTAGGTCTCTAATCGATAGAAAGTATATATGTAGAAGTATCTAATCGATATATGCAGAAGTATATAGTTGATATATGCAGAAGTAAACTGAACCAAACTGAAAGTATATATGCAGAAGTAAGTATCTAATCGATATAAGTTCTTTTTCTTCCCAAAAGACCTAACAGGTTCACCAGTTCAGAAACTCTATACTAAACGACATCAAAATATCACCCTGAATTACCACATACATGGAAGCTTTATGATGAAAATAAACAAATACTTTATCGAGTGATGGGCATAAAACTCCATATATATTATGTTAGGACCTTAGGATCATCTGGAGGTGATGATCTTTTTAGCCTAATCCCAGATGTCAAATCACAATTAAAGCTTGTTTACTGAACTCAGTACATCATGTTTAACTTCAAAAGGATTCACAGCTTGCACAAGGGCAAGCCATTATTACAGCAGCGAAGATCAGAATAACGCGGATCATACAAGTTTTATCCAAAATCTGCCATGAGATAGCTCAAGTTTTTTTTGGCTTCCAAGGCTGGTACCTGGTCCAGTCTCTCTGCCCTGGATTGAGGCTGTGCCCTTTGGAGTGGTAGATAAACTCATCACCCTCACCAATGAAATTCTCCCTGTGTTCAAAGTGATACCTCTGTGGCTTTAGCATCAGAAACTTGTCTCCAGTATGATATGTTATGTAGTGCAGCCAACCATGCCATTCTGGTGGCACTTGAGAAGCATTGTAGCGACCTTTCTCTGCATATTCAACCCACCTGTGTCTTCCATATTGAGTGTCAAGCTTCTCATAATATTTGTTCCCAACTTTATCAACACCAACAAGCTTTGCCCCGATATTGTGGATTTTGGTTTGCAGAAGGTTTCCATCATGTAGACATTTTAGGTAACCTTCTTCCATGGCCTGCCTTAAGAAATTGCCCAGACCTTTCTCTTTGATCGCCTGCACTATGCTCTCTCTCTCTCTCTCTCTCCTGAAGGTGATGATCAAATTGTATTCTAAAGAGGTTGTGTTGACCGCCTTATGTGAATGTGAATTCCGGGTCAAGGCGCTTCTTGTCTTGCTAACCTTGGCGAGCTCCGTCTGCTTCGACGATCATGAAGAAGAATAGACTAGCAACACAAATCCTATGATTCCTATCTACACAAATATTCTAGAGCAAACAAAGATGAGAATCTACCTGTATCCGACTACAACGTGGAGAGCATGCTAGCGTCTTCAGACTCCATAGAACAACAAATGTGATAAATTTTGGGTTAGGGTTTATGAAATACGTGTTAATTTAAAACAAAAACATTAAAGAAAAAGAATTTGTAATTTGTAACAACTTATCGTCCGTTGCTGTAATTTTATATCAGGGTATTTTGGTTTTTTAATAAATCAACAACATGTAAGGTGAACAAAGAAATTTGTGTGGTGGCAATAGACGCACCCTTACCTTTTCATGGTGCAGGGAGCCGTGTATTAAGGTGTTTTAGCCTGAAACATACAATATATAAAACGACACCGTATCTCTCCCATTTCCACGGCGCTTAAGATGACACCAAGACGGCGAAAGTGAAATCAGAGTGCCAGCCATGGAGAGCAGACTCTCAGCCTCTCTAGGTCTCCCCACCCCAAACCCCGACCACCACCACCACCGCCACCACTCCCAATCCTCCGATGACTTCCACAACCTCTTCACCCTCTTCACTCCACCCACCACCACATCCCACATCCCCTTCTTCGCCTCCACCACCACCAAATGGGCCTCCAAGCCCCGCCCGCCCAAGGCCCAAACCATCATGAAAAACCTCTCCGTCCTCGAACGCGCCCTCATCGGCGCCGGCGCCGGGGGCATCGCCGGAGCCTTCACCTACTTCTGCCTCCACCCTCTCGACACCATCAAGACCAAGCTCCAGACCAAAGGCGCCTCCGACGTCTACGCCAACGCCTTCGACGCCGTCCTCAAGACCTTCCAGACCAACGGCCTCCTCGGCTTCTACAGCGGCATCTCCGCCGTCATCGTCGGCTCCACCGCCTCCTCCGCTGTCTACTTCGGCACCTGCGAGATGGGGAAATCATTCCTCTCCAAATTACCAAACTACCCTCCCGTCCTCATCCCGCCCACCGCGGGCGCCATGGGCAATATCGTCTCTTCGGCCATAATGGTGCCGAAGGAGCTCATCACGCAGCGGATGCAGGCCGGCGCCAAAGGCCGGTCCTGGCAGGTGCTGCTCAAGATCGTCGAAAACGACGGCGTTTTGGGCCTCTACGCAGGCTACTCTGCCACATTGCTCAGAAACCTCCCTGCTGGGGTTTTGAGCTACTCTTCTTTCGAGTACTTGAAAGCTGCGGTTCTGAGCAAGACGAAGCAGGCCCAAATGGAGCCCATTCAGAGCGTGATTTGCGGGGCCCTCGCCGGGGCTATCTCGGCATCCATCACCACGCCGCTGGATGTGGTGAAGACCAGGCTGATGACTCAGAATGTGAACAAGGTGGCTGCTGTGGTGCAGAGTGGGGTTTCGGAGACGGTGAAGCAGATTCTGAAAGAGGAAGGGTTGGTGGGATTCACTAGAGGAATGGGGCCGAGGGTGCTGCATAGTGCTTGCTTTTCGGCATTGGGGTACTTTGCTTTTGAGACGGCTAGGCTTGCGATTTTGAATGAGTATATTAAGAGGAAGGAGTTGCAAGAAATTGGTGACGCTCCGGCTTGATGTTCTGGTATCTATTTTTTCTTTTCGCTCTGCTTCTGCAGGTTATATTTCATTCATAGTGAGTAAATTCTTTCTGCAATTTTTCACTATTAGTCAATATTTGTTTGCTATGAGTAATGAGAAGATGACTAGAAGTAGAACCATTTACGGATTTACCTCATTTTGTAATCCTAATCGGCTACTCTATATATGTTCCTTCTTTAAACAAGACTTTTAATGTAGTAAGGTACTAATGAATAATGATATCTATAATGCAATATCATTACATTTATGCCTGTGTGTTATATACTTATATTCAGGTTTGAGTAAGAAGCATTTGTTTCCTCTTTTCTTTACTTGAATATCTTTGTCCATAGATGCTTAAGTTACCACAGGGGATATGACTTTGTGTCTCTAAAGAGAGATTTGAAAAAACAATTTTACAGTACACTATTGAATTTGACCTCAGAAACTTGTGGTGTGTGAACTGTAGATGTCTTATAGGAAACTGATTGCCCTGATTAATTTTGATACAATGCATTATATATAAGCAGAGGAAGAGTTTCATGCTGTGTTAAAAGTACATTCAACTAGATTGTTATATTGAATTTGCTCTACCAAATTAACCAAGGAATTGCCTAAATGGATCCCAAACAGAAAAAGAAAAGAGTCAGACAGAAGACTCTTCGGCTTAACTGATTCCTTAACTGATCTCCTGCTCTCCTTTTGTATTTTCTACCTCTTCCCATTAATCTGCATTATATCTCTACCTACATTACCCTCTCAAGGTGTGCCATTTGTTATGCACCTAGTAAGTTTAATCCAGTATTTGTGTGATTTTTTAGATCATCGAAATAGGAACCAATTATTTAGTATCTTTGTGGAATATTACTCTGAACCAAAAGTTTGTCAAATTGCTTACATATGAGTATTTTGGAGGAAACTAATTGCCTGTAATCAGAGTTAATGGTTCTAAGTAGTTAAAGAGCATCATAATCTAAGCTAACCAATTGTGTTTAACAAACAACTATATAAGTATATATTGATAGGCCTAGTGTTGTGTACGGTAAATGTCTTGAACTAATTATCATATTTGTTTGGTGCAATTTCATCATCCTCGATAGTATTTTTATCTTTTGTTAGTAATGCACATTATTTTGTAGAGCTTTGAACTGCTTTATGATTTGATGCTGTAATATTGATCAAAAGTGCAAAAGCAAAGTTCATTTCATTGTCCCTGCTGAATAGACTAGGGGTTTTTCCAAAACTTGAGAAGGCTGAATTTTTTTTTTCATAATTGTTGAGCTTTCTCGAGGAACACAGACTTCCACCACTATCCTATTGAAACTCTCCTTCTTCTATCTTGTGTTTGGATGAATTTTATTACGTGCTTCCCTTCTAGTCCCATCCCAGAAACAAATAGGATTTATGTTGAAGCGTTCAACGATGCACACATAATGCAACGGTGGGGAGCTGCTTTTACACTATGATCCAATATGGCTGTACTCTGTAGGTATACTTGCATGATTAATCTTTGAGTTCATATGTCTTTTAAACGTCGCTTGATGATTACTTTCTTTCTTCGTTGTAGGTATGGAAACTGAACTTATCCAAGAAACTATCAAAACAGTGATGTTTGAAAATGCTCCTTCATTCAAATTGTGGTCATTCCTAAAAAGCGGTCATTTGATTTTATTTTAGTCTAAATAGGATGCATTTTATAGGAGGATTTGTGGGGAATTTGGATTGGTGTCCCCTTAGTGAGGTTTTCTGCAACACATGGTCATCGAGGAAATCTACTTTTCTCCTCAATCTTAGAGGAAAATGTTATGGAACAACTAAAAGGTTCTTGTTCTTGATGTAGATAAATTAAAAGAGCTGGGAAAATTGGCCAGAAAGACTGCTTGGTTTGGGAGTAGAATTGTCATTTCAACCAAAAACAAACATCTTGTGGAAGGTGATTGATGTAGGGAAACCACATTGTCAGCTAATTAATCAGGAAGCTCTCAGACAATCTGCCTGAAGAAGATTGTGGTTTGGGATTGTTTAAGTTGCTTAAGGGTGTGAATTTCAAGTTTCAGTTGAAGGTTGATGATGAAGAACCTGCCAAACTAGTTCAGTTGAACAACAATAGTATTTGCCGAAATTCAATCCGAGGAAGAATGGAAGATGAACAACTTGCGAGGGATTTTAAAGAACCCGACTTCGGTGACAAGGGCTTGTTACCTTAAGATGACTACAACCAATGAACATAGGACACATGTCTATTTTAAAAGGTTTGGCTGCAATTTAAGGACATAACATGTGGTTTTGGGTATTTAATATGTTTGTTTATGATTATTGTTGACATTTGTCTATCTCTCATTGGTGTTTGTCACCTATAAATTTGAAGGCAAATAAGTTGACTACGCTCCATTCAATATATCTGCTGCACGCAATAGGGGGTTGGACCATTTGCATATTCCCTGCTGCTTGGTATTCCAAGAGTCCTATATTTGCCATCTTGCCGTTTACTGATAAAATGCTTTAGGCATGTTAATATATGCCTTGAACCAGCCATCTGGGAGTACCAACTATTCGGGGATCTCGCTGACCGGTCAGCGAGTTGGGGTCCAGGAGCAAAGCGCCCTGGTTTGGGGGTTCGGGGGCCCACGAATCCCTGTTATGCTGAGTTATGGTTTCCTGTTGGGCTTAGTATATCGGGTTTCGGGTTTAGTATATAAACGACCAAACCCTAATTGTATTCTGTGTGATTCAGTGTTTTCCTCAAGATAATAAAACCCTAATAGCTGCCCGTGAACGTAGCTAACACATCGTTAGTGAACCACGTAAATCTGTGTTCTTTCTTACATTCGTTACAACAGGGCGGTTGGGGGTTTATCCTTAGGAAGGTGCAGTGTGGTTTAGAGAACACTGTAGCATGACGGGACTCTGTATAGTTATGCAAGAGTGGAACCCGGGAACACAGATAATTTTTACTCGATGATGATTAAAAGGCTATGAATGGTTGAATACTGATGTTTTAAGTATTTATATGAAGAATATGAAGTAGAGCAGCAAATTATGGAATGGCCTAAAAGATATTCTCATATGGAAATGGCCTTCCTAGATTGCTGAAATACCACTGGTTGGCTTAACAAATGGTGCATACATTGTCGGGGCTCAACCGTAATAATCGATATTTGAATCTGAGACCAGATAGAGGATTCATATGTTGCTCAATTTTAAGATGTATTCTGGGTCTGAACCAAAAGTCACTGTCGGATAAAGCTTGGGAGTCGTGTTTCAAATGCAGTCATCAGTTTATGGGGTTTATGGACAATTAGCAAAGCAGTAGTATTGATGACAATGCTTGCAAATAGGAGAAGCATGTTTCTGGAGTACAAAAAAGAAGAAGAACAGATTAGGACTTTACTGTTACCACACCAGTCCATACCTTGGCCTGTAAACAACGAAGAGAAGAAAAAGAGATTTAGAAATGCTTGTATCTAATTTTTACGTATTTGCTTTTCGAATAAACAAATAGGAACAAAAGGAAAACTTCAAAACGGAGTCTCTGGGAACTCCCCTTCGCAGCTGATTTAAATGGAACGGTGCGGACGAACAGACGCAAAGAAAGTGAAACCAGATATGGAAGGCTGAGGGTTTCGGATGCCAAAATCGGCTAATCGATATGCCATGAAGTTAGCCTCTGCTTAAATGTGCCTAAAATAGACTGTCTAATTGCGAAGGCTAGAGAACGAATATGCTGGATCAAGGCTTTAATCTTACAATGCAAGGTTTCAATGGTCGGAAACACACATAATTTTTCTTTACTTTCTGTCACCATGCATGCATGTGAGGCAATCATTTCCAGGGAAAAAAAACTTAAGTGCAAATTAAAAGAAACAAAAAGTAAGAGAGAAAAAAAAATAGTTCGTACACAGTATCATCAAATTATGATTAAGTTGAGCAACACATCAACGACTTTGAAGTCCACCACTAGATCGAGCAAGCTGAATGATTAAGTTGAGGAGCTGCGAGAACTAGCTATTCACGTCTGTATAACTCTAATCTAGGTTTAATCTGGTGTATACTGTTTTGTAATGTCAATGGAGATACAGTAGCATATTTCTAATATAGTCAACTCTCTTTCTAGCCGTGAATAAAGGATTGGATAATTAAAGCCAACAACACTTCAACCTCCACCTTCATCCAACATATTCATCATCTCCAGTACTGCTGCGAACTCCAGCCATCTGATCCATATACAGTGCCTATAAGGTACTGGAACGAAGACCTCAAGCTCTTCATCCCCGGTAGGTCTTCTTTCTTGATGGAGTACGTTCTGCACTCAAAACTCACAGTTTGATACATACAGTTTTTGCTTCCAAATGTAGATTCGATCTTGTATCTATGCAATCTTTAGTTCATATCTTATCCTGTAGATCCAAACACTAGCTAGATAGCAGTTAAATGTTCCTCATACAAGAGTTCTTATTCCTAATCATACACTCTGAGCCTGTTGTTTTGTTAAAGTTAGAAATTCTTATTCTTATTCCCATCATGTACTGCATATATGCCTTGTGTTGTTAAAGTTAAAAGTTCTTATCTCCTACAAAAAAATGAAGTTAGAACTTATAAGTACTTATTCTTATTCTTCTGTATTTATTTTCAGTGTGATTTCTGCTGTAGTACTCCTGGTTGGATTTCAGTATGGCAGTAAGTACTCAGAGAGCCCTTGCGTCTCATCCTTCAGCTGAAACAGGTCCTAGGTGGAAGCACGATGCTTTTCTGAGTTTTAGGGGTGAAGACACCCGCCAGGATTTTACATCCCACTTATATCACGAATTACACTATAGGCAAGCAATCAAGACTTTCAAGGATGACCGAGAGCTTGATATAGGATCAACTATTTCTCTAGAACTCTTGAGCGCAATTCGAGAATCACAACTTGCCATTGTTGTTCTCTCGCCTCACTATGCTTCTTCCACCTGGTGCTTGGATGAACTAACAACGATTATTGAGTCCATGGAGCCGAGAAATGCAATTCTGCCAATATTTTATGAGGTGATTCCCTCAGATGTTTGAAAGCAACAAAGGAGTTTTGCCGAAGCCTTCGCCATGCATGAAGAGAAGTTTGGAGAGGTCGATGCGGGAGGGTGCAGCAATGGAGAATTGCATTAAGAAAGGTGGCCAATCTTTCAGGGTGGGATTCAAAGAATTACAAGTAAGCATAGGAATGAACAACCATATTTTTTTTTTTATATATTTTTTAATTTATAATTTATAATCTGTTTGTTCCTCTTCTTTTTTTTGGATTTGCTCGTTTCCTATAGGTCTGAAAGAGAGCTCATCGAAGACCTTGTAAAGTGTGTGTGGAGCAAAGTGCATCCTACTCGTAAATTGTTAGTTCCATAGAGCCGTTAGTACTAATTGACTTTACACTTGAACAATTAGGTTTGCTTTTAGCTCAGGAGGCTAATGATGTACGCTTTGTAGGAATATGGGGGATGGGTGGTATAGGGAAGACCACCATAGCTAAGTTTGTTTTTCAGAAGATTTCTCATCATTTTGAAGTTAAGAAGTTTCTTACTAATGTTAGAGAGGTTTCTGCAAAACATGGTACTCTACTTGATTTACAAAAACAACTTCTTTCTCCAATGTTGAAGCAAAGTATCACAGAAGTTTATGATGAAATGCAGGGAACCTTGTTTACTAAGAATTGCTTAAGTAATAAAAAGGTTCTTCTTATTCTTGATGATGTGGATCATGTAAATCAACTAGAGGTATTGGCCGGACATGAAGATTGGTTTGGTGCAGGAAGTAGAGTCATCATCACAACTCGAGATGAACGTCTACTAGTTGAGCATGGGATAGAGTTGATTTATAAGATGGAAGGGTTAAATGATGAAGAAGCTCTCCAGCTCTTTAGTCAAAATGCTTTTCAAAAGGATCAATATGAGGAAGGTTTGCTAGAATTGTCCAAATCTTTTGTAAAGTATGCTAAAGGGCTTCCGTTAGCTCTTAAAGTTTTGGGACGGTCTTTATATAAGAGAGGCCGAGGTGATTGGATTAGTGCTAAAGAGGAGTCCTGGTAGAGAAATTTTTACTTCACTCAAAATAAGTTATGATAGACTAGATGAGACAGAGAAAGAAATTTTTCTTGGTGTAGCATTTTTTCATGAGGGGAAGGACAAGGAGAAACTACTTGAAATACTAGACATAACTTATGACATTTCTAGTCTTGTTGGGATAAGTACGCTCATTGAGAAGTCTCTCCTGACTATTAGTAAATCCCTTTATGATAATTCACGCACCAACGTAGAGATGCATGATTTGATACAAGAAATGGCATGGGAAATAGTTCGGCAAGAGTCTCGCGATGAACCTGGTCGACGCAGCCGTTTGTGCCATCAAACGGACATATTTCATGTATTCCTAAACAACTCGGTAAGATGCTATATAGAATTACAAAGTTGAAAAGAAAAAAAAAATATGATTTCTTTATTCCTACTCGATTGAGGTACTAATTTTCTTGTTGAATATTAATAATTTTAGGGAACACCAGCTCTCAAAGGCATTGTCCTCTGCTTGCTCGAATCAAAAACAGTAGACTGGAATTGTGAAGCCTTCTCCAAAATGTCTCGACTAAGGCATGTTGAATTTCAGAATGTGAACATACCTTCAGGTCCAAGTTTTCTTTCAAAGAATCTGATAACTCTCAAATGGAGCTGGCATCCTTCCAAATCTCTCTTCCATATGACTTTCAATTGCATTTCCTTACTGAGCTTAAGATGCCTCGAAGCAACCTTGTTCAGCTTTGGGAGGGATCACAGGTAATTAAGAGCAACACTAATTAACTTCATATTGCATTAACCGTAATTGAGTAACCTTGTCAATGTGTAAATTATTGTTTAATTTTTTTTTTATGTCCTGAAATCTGAATAGCACATCAAGACGCTTTATTTCACTTTTACAAGATACTTAACCTGAAAAAAAAAAAAAAAAACTTTTTTATTTTTGAAGCTGCAAAGAAAAAGCAGAGTTGCCTTTAATGCTTATTATTCTACCATTTCTATGTATTGGCCAGGATTTACCCAACCTGAAATATGTCGATCTTGTATATTCCGAAAACTTGACCAAGACCCCAGATTTCTCATGCACTCCTAATATTAAGTCGTTGGAACTTCGACATTGTACAAATTTAGTTGAGATTCACCCTTCCATTGCAAGGCTCAAAAGGCTCGAAAGATTGGATTTATCAGACTGTACAAGTATAATGAGTCTTCCTACGGAGTTTGAAATGGATTCTCTTAAGTTTTTCAGTGTTAAGCATTGCTTAAAACTGAAGAGGATTCCAGAATTTGGGAAACGGATGAAAAGTTTGTTTCAACTTTGGCTAAGTGGGACTGCTATTGAGAAAGTCCCTTCATCGATTGACCGCCAAGTTGGCCTTAAGTATCTGAAGCTAGACCATTGTGAAACCCTTTCCTGTCTTCCCAATGCCATCTGCAATCTGAAGTTTCTCTTACAGCTAGATATCTCCGGATGCTCCAGACTAGGGAAACTCCCAGAAAACATAGGGAATATGGGGAGTTTGGAGTATTCATATATGAATGGGACTTCTATCAGAGACTTGTTAGAACCAATCCAATATCCGTTCAAAACAGTATATATAAAACAACGAAATTAAAACGAAATTGAAAACAACAAAGAAATAAAATGAAAAACACTAACTTGATTGATCAAATAGAGGTCTGCCGTGCAGTGACCTAAGCCAGAAATTCGCCCTCGCTTTTGCTGCAGTTTCGGACGTCTATCTAGAGGATACAACTATCTGGTTTAAGTTCTTGCACAAGAACTTGACCCTGTTGAATTTACTTTATGCTTCAGAAGAAATAGTTTTGGGGAAGAAGTAGAAGAATAATTTGATGATGAAAACAACGACAGAAGTCGTCCTTATATAAAAGTCAATTTGAACAGGCATAATTGTTCAGACAGACACAACTGCTCAGACAGTTATAACTGTTCGGACAGTTATGTTTTTTGATATTTATCCGAATTAATAATTAAATTAAATAATATTAATTTTCAAAAATTAAATTCGGATTTAATCAACAGAGCCCAAGAGCCCCAAGGCCCAAGGCCTAATATTTGACTTTTATTAAATAAACATATTAATCTATATTTATTTATTTATATTGAAAAACCCAATAGAAAGCCCACCAAACCCATATTAAGTCTATCATCTATTTAACAAGTTCCAATAAGTCTTTGCCACCCTCCCTTTCACTTTTGAAAAATCTCTAAGTACTAGAATCTCGTGCATCACCAATAAAGAAACAAGATGGGAGTTTCTGGGGTTTGTTTGTAAGAAAAAGTGCAGAACCTTTGGGATTAGTGTTGCATTCTTTAAATGGTTTACGCTCCCTGAAGCAGTTATATCTAAGTGATTGTAATATTGGTCAAGGAGCTATCCCTAAGTGATTGTAATATGTGTCAAGAAGCTATCCCCGATGGCATTGGTTGCTTGTCCTCTGTGCAACAATTGGATCTTAGTGGAAATAATTTTGTTACCTTTCCGTCAAGCATCAAAAGGCTTTCTAGTCTTCATGTATTTTGGTTGCAGAGGTGCCAAAGGCTTCAACAATTACCAGATCTTCCATCAAACAGTTCATTACAAATATATGCAGACGGTTGCAGTTCATTGGAAATGTTGTCAGAACCATCAGAGTTGAGGAGATCTTCCATCAAATCTCAGGGATTTTCTTTCACTTCCGCCAATTGCTTTGGACTGGTTGATAATGAAGGCTGTAATAATGGAATATTTTCAATGCTGAGACGATTGGCCACTCAGGTACTCACTCTCTCTCTCTTTCTCTCTCTCTCTCTCTCTCTCTCTCTCTCTCTCTCTCGTATAAAAGTACGTATATTGTGGTACATGCAGGGGATCTCCATTGATTATGATAACTTCTCTTTCAATATCATAACTCCTGGAAGTAAACTTTCAGACTGGTTCACGTTCCAAAATGAGGGAAGTTTACTAACTGTGGAGCTTCCTCCTCCGGATTCCTGGACATCATCAAAGTGGATGGGGCTTGCTTTTTGCATCATGTTTGCTGATGATCCAGCAGCTTCTCTTGAATATGACTATTCAACAATTAAATGTTCATCAGAAGGGATAAACCCTCTCTTTAGGCAGTTGGGGAAAAAGGGCGAAATTGTGAAAGATCACTTTTGGGTATTTTATTTGCATCGTCAAAGGTATTGGAATGAAACCACAACCAGTATTAGTCATGTTAGGTTTTCATTCCAAACGTTCTGCCGCACGAACAAGGTACCATTGGGGTTGAGTATTGATGAGCTCAACAAATATGGGAATATTTCGACCGAGGGTGGTGTTTGAGCCTAGTGATATTTTGGTCCAAGACTGCATAATAAGTTTTGGATAACATTTAGGCTAATACATGTAGTATTTTTAATATAAAACCTGTTAAGTATCGTAAGCCTCGGAGGCGCGCGAGATAACTTTCCACAAGGACTATAGCACCTCGCGGGATAAGATGTTTGTTGTTTGAGTTCGCATAGGAGTCTATAGTTACACAGCACGGAGGCAGTGACCTAAGCGAAGTTTGTTGTGCGGCTAGACACGTGTCATGCAAATGATTGGTTCGTGCAGGTGAGGCGGTGTCCTTGTGGTATTCTGATTACGAGTCCGAATTGGATTGTGATTGCACCTCTCTTGGCAGGTTGCGAGTCACAATATAAGGAGAGCTCGAGGGTCATTGAAACAACAACAAAAACAACACAACAACTCGACAAAGATACAATCAAGTCATACAAAACTACAACTCTTCGAGCTTCCTTGAAACCCTAAGTTCTAAGTGCATCTTGTCTTAGTTCTCAACGCCCGTTCGGACTCGCTTTTTCTTCCTGATTAGTTGCTCTGCTCGCTCTAACAGTGATATCGATTCACAGGTGAATAGAGGCTTACTCGTAATCCCTCGTCCGCGAGGTAGCACCGAAACCCTCATTCGCTTGATTAGAAGCCAAGCACGCGCAGTTCACATTTCGCGTCCGCGCGGTGGCACGTCCCGTACCCTTTTGTTTACTTTTGGTACGCTAAAGTACCTCTCAACTCCCTGCTGAGGATCGTGGCCAAAACAGATGGGTATAATGTAAAGAAATGCGGAGCGCGTTTGGTGTACGAAGTTGATTTGGAAGAACTCCTAAACGGAACGAGGAACATCCTTCATCAGCCAACAATGAATATTGTGACGAGGAGGAGTCAGGCAGAAGTAGCGGTTTCTCCGACCATGAATATTACTCTGCTGAAGAATGAGGCCATAGTATGTATCAATCGTAGTTGTTGGGCTAGCTTGATGCCTATTCTTTTTTGTTTTTGTTTTTGAAAGAAGTGAAACTTCATAGCTTGATGCTTATTCTTATTTGTTCATTAAAACTCAAGAATGCTGATAATAGTGATGAATTGATGATAAGTTTTTACCATCTTCATGCTACCTAATGGTCTTTGTTAGTTCTTAGTTGTTTTAATTACTTTCCAGTTTCTAATGGTCTTGCTAGTTCTTAGTTTAACCAATTTCCAGTTTAGTAAATCAAGTCTTTCTACTATGATAAGTAGTTGTTTCCATCTTACGATTTCTTTTGAGCACCATCTTAAAGTTAGGCACGTACCAGTAATTTATCAAAATAATCCACTCAATGTAAGAACACACTTAGTCAATAATATGCTAATTAAGTGACGGTAAATCCTCTTCAAGAAGAATCCGGATGAGAAGAAGTCTCTTCGAGATTGGTAAAATCTCCTCGAGAGGAATCTTAACTCAACCTATGTTTAAGTAATCGAGGGTTCTTGATACACTTTCAAGATTTCTTCAATAATACTAATATTCTTTTCTTTTAGAAATAAATAGTGCCCCAGTGATCAGGATTTTCTTGATCTAAAATCTTTTATTGCCATTTTTTTTCTAGTTTCTTCATCAATAGTAAGCTCAATTATAAATAATGAAAAATTGACCGTTTATGTTTTAGTGTAGAGAATGGATTTTAGTTACAAAATTCAAAATAAACAATTCATTAAACTTTTATAATAGCGCAGGTTTTCGGTGAAAAAAAAAAAAACAAAGAAAAAAAGGTAATCTTTGGCGTAGGTTATCCGGTTCCTAACTTTGAAAAGGGAATGACCAAAGCTAATTTGGACTACAACCTCTCTCAGGGTTGTTTTTGCAGAGTGCTTTCTTTCTTGATTTTGATGAGCACCCAAAGAGTCTCATCATCTTTACTTTCATCTGAATCAGCCCCTCGATGGAAGCACGATGTGTTTTTGAGTTTCAGAGGTGCAGACACCCGCGTGGGGTTCATATCCCATTTATACGATGAACTCCAGTACTGGCAAGCCATCAGGACTTTCAAGGACGACAGAGAGCTTGAAGTTGGAGCAAGCATTTCTCCGGAGCTATTGAGCGCAATCGAACAATCACATATTGCCATCGTAGTTCTCTCGCCAAATTATGCTACTTCTGTATGGTGCTTGGATGAACTTGCAAAGATCTTCGAATCCATGGAAACAAGGGATAACGCAATCCTGCCCGTTTTCTTTCATGTTGATCCTTGCGATGTACGGTATCAAAGGGGAAGCTTTGCTCAAGCTTTTGCTAAGCAGAAAGAAAGATATGGTAATGACTCAGATAAGTTGAAGAGGTGGAGAGCAGCTCTAACTAAAGTGGCCAGTCTCTCTGGATGGGATTTGAAGAATTATGAGTAAGCATCGGTTCACCACTTCATTGCTGTGCTTTGATTTTGAAATCGATGGATGCATACAATTCTAACTAGATATGTTGTTGCTTTAATTTTTATGTACATGTGTATTATGTCGATCAGCTTGATCATTACTTGATGTTTTTGTTTATATCTGAGAGAGAGCTCATCAAACTCGTCGTCAAATGTGTTTGGAGAAAGGTGCGTCCTACAATCACATTGTCACACTCTGCAGACAAGTTAGTCGGAATTGATTTTGGACTTGGGGAACTGGGTATTCTATTAGCTCCTGAGGTGAATGATGTTCGATTTGTAGGAATAAGGGGTATGGGTGGGATTGGTAAGACAACTCTTGCTAAACTAGTATTTGAGAGAATTTCCCATCAGTTTGAGGTGGGCAAGTTTCTTCTCAATGTTAGAGAAGTTTCTTCAAAACATGGCTCTCTAGTTAATTTTCAAAAACAGCTTCTTTACCCAATCTTGAAGGAAAATATTGCACAAGTTTGGGATGAACAAGAAGGAACGTTTTTCATTAGGAAATGCTTTTCTAATAAAATGGTTCTTCTCATTCTTGATGATGTTGATCACGTTAACCAACTACAATTACTGGCTGGAAAAAGATATTGGTTTGGTACAGGAAGCAGAATTATTGTTACAACTAGAGATGAATGTTTGTTCATTGAACATGATATAGAAATAACCTTTAAGGTAGTGGGACTAAATGACAATGAAGCTCTTGAGCTCTTTAGTCAGAACGCATGTAAGAAGGATCAGCCTGGTGAAGAGTTTTTGCAATTGTCAAAGTGTTTCATAGACTATGCCAAAGGGCTTCCATTAGCACTTAAAGTTCTGGGACACTCTTTGTATAAGAGAGGTATAGATGAGTGGATTGGTGCATTGGATAAGCTTAAGAATGATCCTGATACAGAGATTTTTAGTTCACTGAAGCTGAGTTATGATGGGTTGTGTGAAATGAGCAAGAGTATTTTTCTTGATGTTGCTTTCTTACACAAGGGGAAGAACAAGAAGAGAATAATTGACATACTGGACAGAACTTGTGACTTTTCCAGTCTTTATGGGTTAAATGTTCTCATTGAGAAATCTCTCTTGACAATTGAGAGGGGCAGTACGGTAGAGATGCATGATTTGATTCAAGAAATGGCATGGGAAATTGTTCGTCTAGAGTCTCGTGATGAACCTGGTCGACGCTGTCGTTTGTGTCATCGTAAAGACATATATCATGTATTCTCAAGAGATACGGTAAGAAGTTATGCTTATGATTTTCTATAGAAACTTGGCTCTTTTATCACCATATTTGGTAGACTTGAATGTGAAAGTCACTTATCATTACTCGGATTTTTTTATAGGGAACAAAAGCAATCCAATGCATCCGCTTATGCTTACAACGACTCAAACTTTTCTAAGATGCTGGGACTAACTTTTCTTGAATTTGATAGGTTTATGACTTATTCATGCCCCAAGTTTCTCCCTAATTCCTTCCAAATTTCTTCCAGCAAGTTTCCGACCAAATTTACTCACTGAACTTAGAATGGAAAATAGCAATCTTGTTCAGCTTTGGGATGGAAAAATGGTATGGTCATTGAATAGAATTTAAATTTTTTGCAAGGTAGATATTTATAACATTTTTATTCTACATTTTTGCATTGTACAGGACTTGCCAAACTTGAAATATATGGATCTTTGGAAATCTAAAAATTTGACCAAGACCCCAGATGTCACAGGTATTCCGAATCTTGAGGTGTTGGAACTTCGACTATGTACTCGTTTAGTTGAGATCCACCCATCCATTGCCATCCACAAAAAACATCGACATTTAGAGCTTCATGGGTGTGCAGGTATTAGTAGTTTACCTAGAGAGATAGAAATGAATTCTCTTGAGCTGTTTGGACTTGCTGGTTGCTCAAAAGTTAAAGGGATTCCAGAATTTGGAAGCCAGATGAAACGTTTGTTAAGTCTTAAGCTAAGTGGGACTGCTATTGAGATAATTCCTTCCTCAATTAGACATCAGGTTGGCCTTGTTAAGCTGGAGCTAAGTGTAGACATGTAAAATTTAACAAAATAATTGGGTTTATAAATGATGGCTCGCATAGAAATAAATGAAGGCGAGGCGGACTGAACTTCGCATGGAAATAAATGAAGGCGAGGCGGACTGACCTTCGCGAGGCGAACCAAAATTCGCGAGGTGAATCGCACTTCGCGAGGCGAACCAGACTTCGCGAGGTGAATCGCACTTCGCGAGGCGAACAAGACTTAACTAGGCGAAATAGACTTGGCGAGGCGAAATAGACTTGGCGAGGTGAACAAGACTTCGCGAGGCGAACTGGATTTCGCGAGGCGAACTGGACTTCGCATAGATTTACATGAAGGCGAAGCGAAATGGCTCTGCGCGCGTGGATTTACATGAAGGCGAGGCGAGATGGCCTCGCGTAGGGGAGTCCGCGAACTGGGATCAGAAATCACCGCTTGCTTGGAAATCAAGGTTTCTCGTGAGATACTTTCCATATCCGGGAGATGGCTCGCCCCTTACTAATAATCTTGATCAAAACAGGACATTAATCCAAAGCGATCTGGGCATATCTAAATCTTAAGATTTGATTGATCTGATTGTGTTAAAATCAACAAGTAAATCAATCAGTCAAGATTCATTGATTCGATTAAGGAAATATTATTGATTCAGAATCTTCATTATTTGCCTTAAGTGGAGGCATGTTAACACTATAAATACCCCCTCTCATACCAAGAGGTGGGGGAGCGAAACCAAGGGGCAGAAACAAAGGAGCAAACTAGAGAGAGAGAGAGAGAGAAATCCCTCCGCGAGCTCAGAAGCCTCCCCAAAATCCTGGAAGAACTATCAAGCTACCAAATAGCCGGTTCTTCACCAAATCCTTGAAGAATCGAAGAATCATCAAGCTACCAAATAGCCGATTCTTCACCAACCTCAAGTCTAGAAGTTGTCAAATCCTGAAGAATCATCAAGCTACCAAATAACCGGTTCTTCACCAACCTCAAGTCTAGAAGCTGTCAAATCCTGAAGAATCATCAAGCTGCCAAATAATCGATTCTTCATCAACCTCAAGTCTAGAAGTTGTCAAGTCCCGAAAAATCATCAAGCTGCCAAATAGCCGATTCTTCATCAACCTCAAGTCTAGAAGTTATCAAATCCCGAAGAGTCATCAAGCTGCCAAATAGCCGACATCTTCACCAACTCCAAGACAAAGAACAAACCACCACATGACACTGCTCGTGGCCTAAGTCCGATCAAGAACAAGCCTCTACGGCTCTTGGTCAATCAACTTCTACAAATCGTCAACACGACAAGAAGTCCAAATCATAACAATTCGATTCAAGATTAAGTGCTCGTCACCCTTGAATCAAATCGACGTTGGAGATAGAATTAGAGGAGTTCACAAAGATTGTAACCCGCATTCGCATTGATTAAATTAAATTATTCTTTGTACACGTGTTATTCTGTTATTTGTCGCAGATATTTTCGTGTTTACACTAAGTAATTGCAATAATCTCTCGAGTCTTCCCTGTTCCATAGTTGATAATCTGAAGCGTCTTAAATACCTCGATCTGGATGATTGCTCAAAACTTGACAAACTCCCAGAGAACTTGGGAAAATGGAGAGTTTGGAGGAGCTTGCATTAGTGGAAATGCAATAACAGAGCCGCCACACTTCATCACTCTTTTGAGAAATCTCAAAGACCTACATTTCAGAAGATCGTGTATAAGGAAGCTTGACGGTGGACTTTGGGGCATATTCGCAAGAAAGAGCCTGGAACCTTTGGGCTTGATGTTGCCTTCTCTAAGGGATTTACGCTCTTTGGAGTCATTAAATCTGGTTGATCATAATCTCTGTCAAGGAGCTCTCCCGGATGATATAGGCTATTGCATGCCATCTCTAGAATACTTGTATCTAAGTGGAAATAATTTTGTCACCCTTCCTGCAAGCATAAAATGTCTTTCAAAGCTTCTTCGGATCGAGTTGAACAGTTGCAAAAGGCTTCAACAATTGCCAGAACTTCCATCAAATAGTCTGTTACAAGTGAAAGCAGATATTGTGATTCCTTGAATATGTTGTCAGAACCATCAAAGGTGCACCCAGTTTCCACCAATTTGTGCAACTTTACTTTCAGTTCTGTTAATTGCAATGGATTGGTTGACAATGAAGGCTGGAATGATGGAATACTTTTAATATTAAGGCGATTGGCTGCTCAGGTATCCCCTCTTCGCCTGTTTTTAATTTTCCTTTTTCCCCCTCTGTACTTGTTGATTATATTTGCTTAACAGTCCATTATATTGCATAGGGAATCTCTCCAAAGTTTGAGAAATTTAATACTGTAACTCCTGGAAGCCAAATTCTCGGGTGGTTCAGCAATCAAAGTAAGGGTGATTCACTAATTGTGGAGCTACCTCCAGATTCATGTAGCAGATGGATGGGGATTGCGTTTTGCGCTGTTACTGCTGATCTGGGAAACTCATCGGCTCTTGAAAATGCCTTTCTTGGGATCAAATGTCTTTGGAATGGAAATTGTTGTAACTACACTGGTTATGAACTATCAGGCTGTTTCATGAAAGCACACCTTTGGATATTCTATATGCCTCGTGAAGAAATTCGGCATACGTTTTCATACTATAACTGTGACAAAACATGGTTAACAGACACCACAAATGTTGTGTTTTCATTCAAAGCCAGCTACAGAAGATTTGGGAAGGAGAAAATCTTGAAGGTGAAGAAATGTGGAGCTCGTTTGGTGTGCCAGCAAGATTTGAATGAACTCCTCTACTGTACAGTGAACAGTCGTAAGCGAACTCGTGAGTACAGTGACGAGGCAGGTCCAGGTGGAAATGGTGGCTCCAACGGACAATCACTCTTCAAAAGATTGAAAGGAAGACTATTTTCTTTAGCTGGATTGAATCGCTCTGCTCGAACTGACCGAATGTAGGAAAACATTATTACTGTGATGCTCTTCTCATTTCAGAGGTACTTTATGAGCTTAATAATCTCTTTTTGCCTCTTCAATTAGTTATTCCCTATATCTACTATAGCTACCTGAAAATTCTAACAATGCATGTGTCAACTGATATATAATAAGTCTTTTTCACTGAGAAATGAAACAGAACATAATAATCCTGGATTCATGGATTGGAATAGGTAAATCATTAGTCTAGTGAGATCAGCTTTTACTCTGTTAGTGGAATGTCCTGACTTATTAACTATACTGAATACTAGACTTTTGTTACAAGTTAGAAACTGCGTCAAGAAGATATTATTGAGACATAATTCAGATGATACTTGGATATTGCCATATAAGATTTCAATAGAAATTGCAATAACGCTTATTATTTATAATTTTTAAATAAGAGACTGGCAATCTTTCAGTGTTTTGGCAAGTATTTCTGATATCAATTCCAATGAAAGGCAAAAAAGGAAAAGAAATATACTGAGAATACTCTTTGCTCTGATCAAGTAGAACTATATCATTGTCCTGAGCTTCATTGTTCTGAGTAATAAATAGGCCAGTAACCTGTACCCAATGATCATTATCATCATAGCTCCCACTTCCATTCCCCCTGAATCAAGTCTCAATTCTTTGATGAAGGGAGATTCACAAGATTCATATCCAGCTTTGTTCATACCTGATTCCGCGCCTGAGCAACCATACTGAATTTTCAGCAGTAGCCTGTATGTGTGATAGTTGAACGAGATATAGCGTACCCATGAAATAACTGATGGAACTTTCTGCACATAAAATGAAAAATATACTTAACTGTCTTCACAGATATTATATTTATCACTACAAGCTGTGCAATGTTATCTTCATATGTTGCAAGCTAATGAAACATATATTGTACCTGGATAAAAAATCCACCAGACAACATGAAGGTCATAACAATAACGGAAGCAAATGTGGTTGCCTTCTTTATATCAATAAAAGCTGCACCAATGCTTAGTCCCAGGCCCTGCATTTTTCAAGCTTATAATCTCTAACACGACAACAAATGAAATATGTGAAATGGTCACCAGAATGCCATGTTATCTTTTGCAAGGATGATGTTCTTAAATGAAAATCCATACTCCATGCGGTTTTTTATTGTTGTTGTTGTTGTTGAATAAGGGGATCCCCTCTTGAATAGAGGGTTGTGCATATATATTTGCCTCTGTGGTCACAGTTTATTGAAAGAACAATTATGTGTATATTCACTGTGGCCTTTACCTGAGCGGCTACAATGCTGAGGAAAATTGTGAGCATTGTTTCAAAAAATGCAGCAAAAGTTCGCTTCAATCCCACCATCATATAAACTATCACTAGAAAGACTACAGGAAGCAGGAGATCCAGAGGTAGATCACTAATGTTTCTAGCTAAAAAGTAAGAGCTCAGTTTGTACATCTCCACTGATCTCTCTTTAGCTACTATTGCTCTTTCTTGTGGAAATGTGAAAATTGCAGTGAATAAAGGAAAGAAGGCCCAGAATACTGAAATGAAGAACAATAGCCCTGCCTGCATGTGTTTGTAAAACAATCATTGCATTACTTAAACTTCAACCCTGCTTGAATAGTATAGTCCATTCATGTTTAACACAGAATATTCTACCTAAGGCATGGAATACTTGCCTGATCGTGAAGCTGTTTCGCCGATGAAGCATTAGAGTGCCACCACAGGAGTCCTATGATGATAGCAGTCGATATAACTTGAATAATACGCATCCAGCTGAAGTACTCATGGCGTCTCTCCTTTAGTCCCCTACGGAAAAGAATTGAAAACTGTTCCCACCAAGTAGCCTTTGATTCCTTTGAATATGACCTCCCCTGCTTCTGATGCTCACCATGATGAAGCAGTAGCACAGAGTTTTGATCACTTCTGTACTCCATTTTTGAAAGTCTGTCTTGATTGGCCGAAACTAGAAACTGCACAAGTTTTTTCACAGTAATAGCTATCCTAGTTAGATTTAAAGATTCTAAGAATGTTTTCTTGTCATACAGTTTGGCACATTAGAGAATGAATCATGATTATCAAAATTAGATCTGAAATATACACAGTTCTATTTGGTACTGGTACTGTAACATGCCAAATGTTTAACAAAATTACTAAAGAAATAACTTTTAGAGTTTTAGTAACCAACCTCATGGACAGAAGGCCCTCCATCCTCCCATTCAGTTGGAAGTGATTTATCATTTGTGTTACCATTTGCAAGATCAATAAGAAACTCTGCTGGATTCATAGCTATCAGTGGAGCACAACCAATGGAGGAGAAGTACATCATTGCTTCGGAGGCTTTTCCAAAGTATAAGGAGTTTCCTCTACCCAAGAGTATAAGTTTGTCAAACTTGCTAAAGATTCTACTTGATGGCTGATGTATAGTAGTCACCACTGTTTTCCCAGCCTAAAATAGAGAACCACAGTCACATATAATTACTTTTTCTCGTGTTCGTATAAATCGTTCCAACACTAGTACCTCTGCAATAATTTGTAGCATCTGAAGGATTCGAAATGCAGCAGTTGAATCAAGACCAGATGTCGGTTCGTCTAGAAATAGAAGTGACGGGTTGAGCAGAATTTCGTTGCCTATGCTCACTCTTTTTCTTTCACCACCTGAAACTCCTCTAACCAATATTCCACCGATTACAGTGTCTTGACACCTGAAATCCAACAGTAATATCAGTAGTACTCTAAGTAAAATATCTGGTGCTATAGTATAGTTACATGGATTGATTTTAACACAATACGAAAATGCATACCTTTCCAAACCTAGCTCATGGATCACATGCATGGCTCTTTCTTTTTTCTGAGTTTTGGTCAAGGAAATGGGCAGACGGAGCAGCGCAGCATAAGTTAGAGTTTCTTTGACTGTTAGGTGAGGGAGCAGTAGATCATCTTGCATTACATATCCAATCCTGTTTATCAAAATGAATTTTATCAACATTTGTTATTCATAAGGGGCCTATTTGCACAAAAAAAAACAAAAGTCAAACCTCATACAACTTTTGACCCAATTGAACGAGAAATTAGCTTATTTGTGTCAAATATACAAATTTTTATTAAATTCATAATAAAATAATATTTTTGAGACAATTTTACCCTTGTGTCTCATACACATTTAGAGAGAGAAAATGAAAGAGAGAAATGACTTTGTCGGAGCCTTGCTCTATGGTCACCGGTCCACGGACTCCGGTCACTGGTCGCGGGGATCTGGTCGTCGGAATCTGGTCACCAAAATATTGAACCCAGTAAATTTGTTATCCACCTCACCAGAATATTATTGATCCTAGTAAACTTGTTATCCACCCCACCGGAATATTACTGCCCCCGGTAAACTTATTATCCACCTCAATAACATATAACTGACCCCCAGTAAACTTGTTATCCACCCCACCAGAATATTACTGACCCCATAACATATTACTGACTCTAGTTAACTTGTTATCCACCCTAATAACATATTATTGACCCTAGTAAACTTGTTATCCATATCAAAACCGATTCACCTTCCCCAGTAAACTAATTGCAACAATAATCTTTATTGTCACCTAATTACTATTTATTGCAAAAATAATAGAAACTTCTAAGCCAGAGCCGGCGAAGTTGAGAACTCGTCGAAGATCTGGTCAACTCCAACGAGAGAGAGAGAGAGAGAGAGAGAGAGAGAGAGAGAGAGAGAGAGAGAGAGAGAGAGAGAGAGGATCGTCTGAAGGCAAAGGCTTGGCCAACTCAAAGTAGATTTGTGAGCACAGTTTGGTGATGGTGATGTTTGCAGCGATCGACGGAGGTTGATGCGGACAGAGTCGACGACGGTGCGGACGACGAGGAACACGTTTGTGAAGAGGAATGCGGTGCGGCTACTGCGGCGCTGCCATCAGAACCCTAGCCGACGGTGAGGAAGAGATTTGATGCTGCCCGAAACTGAAAACATTGCCGATTTCTTCTCCGGCCAGAGGTGAGGCTGGTGCTATTTGAGATCGACACCACCGTCGACGCCATCTTCTGCCATAGAGGAGCACTTACGCTTCAAAGTGGTGGTGGTGGACTTGAGAGAGAGAGAGAGACCGGAAAGAGAAGAGAGAGAGATAATAGATCTTGAATGAGAGGTGAATGGATAAGATTAGATAGTTAGGTCAGGAATAAAAAAGTAATTTAGTAAGAATAATTGAAACAGACAATGGAAAACGTTTTTCATTGGAATGAGCAAAAAGACCCAAATAATTAGTTCTAAATAGACATTATTCCTATTCATAAATGCCTACTGTAATATAGTAATGTTGTTTCATCAGATATTTGACATGTCAAGTGTTGCTAGCTAGACTATATATATTGTGAATGATATACGAGCAAGAATATCAAGTTACCTTATCAGTGGTCAAGATTAAGTCTAACAACATAACATGTCGAACTGTATAGCAATAAAAAGAAAATTTCCGCTCAAGTATATACCTGTGTTTTAGAGACTTGGTGTATGGTTGGTCATTGTAAGTGATAGAACCGCTGTTAAGTTTCGTGCGCCCACTGAGGAGATTAAGCAAAGTTGTTTTGCCCCCTCCTGATGGTCCCATTAGGGCAAGAACCTCCCCGGGTTGCACTGAGCCAGTGATTCCTTGAAGTATGCAGCTTGGAACTGAGCTCTTCACACCCTTTGCAGGTACCTTATATTTTACATCTTGGAACTGCAATAGAGTGTGTTAAGCCAAATTTAATTACCAACTCATTGTTAAATAACAAATGTAAATTAAGGATGATTCCCATATCACTTGTATCGACATCGAAGTTTCCTCATCACCTTTAGATAAATTGGTAAGGTGGGTTCTACATTTAGTCTTCTCCCTTCGTCTTCATTTCTATGTTCTTCTCTTGCTGTAGATTGAGCTCTTGAAACAGTGTCTGAGTATATAAAGATAAGAGCTAATTAGCTTTCTTTTTTCATTGAGAGAATGACATCTCACTACCACAAACAGTAGCAAAACACAAAAAATCCACCTTTCAAAAGATTTAGACAAATAAGGACACAAGCCACAGCCCAAAGTTAATTATGCCACATGTTGACTGTAATTTCATCGTAAAATGACCAAAATGTACAAGTTATAAACAAAATTACACACTTTGCCATCCTTCACTCTCTTCCATCCAACTCTCTCTCTCTCTCTCTTTCTCTCTCTCTCTCTCTCTCTCTAAGTGCGAAAAGAAATGTCGGCGTCGCCGCCTCAACGCTGGATGACGATCAACACCCTTTTGACGCTTGTCGATGACGCCACTGCCTGACATTCGACAATGACGACTTCTGACGATCATCGACGACGGACGTCGGACGGACGCCAGACGCTCGACGACGGACGCGACGCTCGACGACGACGGACGCGACGCTCGACGACGACGGACGCGACGCTCGACGACGGGACACCAATGCCTGAAAATGGTTTGCATTTACAGAATTACGGTACTTTGGTTGTTCAATTTTCTATTTCTTACTGAATCCAATTCGTTTTTGAGTTGGAGCAGAGACTCGGGGTTTGGTATTTGGAAGTCAAATTTAGTCAATTGGGGGTTAGGGTTAGGGATTTGAAGGTGATGAGGTGAGAAAAAATGGAATTCATTGAAGATCGGAAGTGAAATCGGTGGAGATCAAGCAAGATTGACCAATAGCAGCAAGATTGGATGACTAGACAATAACAGCAACATTCGACAACGGATGCAGTAGCAACAACATTCGACGACGGGTGCAGTAGCATCAAGATTGGACTACCAGACAGTAACAACAACATTCAACAACGGGTGTAGTAATAGCAAGATTGTACGACCATGTAGTAGCAGCTAGATTCGACGACGAGTACAGTAGCCGCAAGATTGGACATATGGCAGGTTATTTAAGTTACCGGGGGGAGGGAGGGGCTACATTTGCTGAGCCACTTAAAACTTGCTACTACACTTACTAAATCTGCTACTACACTAGCCGAACCACTAAAACTATGCTACTACATTTGTTGGAAGTGTAGCTTTCCAGCAAAACATGCTACTACGTTAGCTGAGCCATTAAAAACCTGCTACTGCACTTACTGAAGCTGCTACGTACTACACTAGCTGAACTACTAAAACCCTGCTACTACATCTGTTGGAAGTGTAGCTTTCCAGCAAAATATGCTACTACATTCGCTGAGCCACTAAAAACCTACTACTACTTCTACTGTGATGTTAACCTCTGCTACTATTTTTTACTGGAATGTTAACCCCTGCTACTACTTCTACTGAAATTAACTGCTACTACTACTGAGATGTTAACTCTTGCTACTACTACTGAGATGTTAACCCTTGCTACTACTTCTATTGGAATGTTAATCTCTGCTACTACTTATACTAGGATGTTAACCCCTACTACAATTTCTACTGGAATTAACTGCTACTACACTAAATTATTGAAAACCTGCTACTGTACCATTTACTGAAAAATCTCAAAAGGAGAGACTTTTCTCTTCTAAAAGCATATTTAATTAGTGTAGGGTTAGATTGGTAAATTAAACTATGACACATGACATGCAGAAAAAAGATTTGTCCTTAATTGTTAAAAGCTGTCCTTATTTGTTTAATAACAACACAAGTTGATTTATTTGTATTTCAAATCCTTTTAGAGGATATATATGTGATTTGTTATTTTTCATTCTTAATTTTCATGTTATATTTTTCTCCTGTAGCTAGCTAGTGACCAAATATATACACAGTGGATGAGTAAGTGAGGTAATTTAGTATGGCAGAAAGATTGAAGAAATTAATTTTTTGGCTTTTAAATCAAGAAAAACTAATTATTGCATAGATATAGACGAATCAGCTATTGTAGATATATGGTGAAGAACATATGGTTATTACTGCATAGAAAAATTGGGGAAAACTATATCATTATATCAAATTAAAATTTTAAAAAATGGCCGGGCAACATAAATTTAATTAACAAACAATAGTAACGTAAGGGAAAAATAATGAATAAAAGAACTTCATCAAAATAAAAAGGGTGTTATGAGAAGTTCTAGACATATATATATAGGTAGTGCGTAAACAAATTCAACTATCTTGATAAATTATAATAATACGAACTTCTCCATAAAGTTAAACTTGTTTAGAAATATTGTAAGGTCAGATTGGTGGTTCGGATTTGTTAAGTTACGGATGAACTTTTTTTAGGTTCTTATCTACTGTGATCGTTGGGTATAATATTGGATTATATAACATAGATATTTTTTTATTTGAAAAAAAAAAAGATCGGTGGTTCGGATAGTCGAGAGTCGAGACTGTATATGCAAATTATACACCGTTATATGAGAGTTAGGTGGTTCGACACAAACCAACTGATGGTGAAGGAGGACGTCTTATCTCAAAAAAACTACTGTACGTATTTGTAGCTAGCATCTTGCATATTCCAAAAGAATCAATAGGGAGAGTACTATGCATGCATGTTATAATCGTGACTTCCAAATTTTCTTTTGTACAAAATATTCTTGTGCATGTTATACACTTCTGTTCTTTCCTTTTTCTTCCTTCACTTGGTGAATGACAGACTGCGTGTTTTTTGCAAATGCCATTCATCATATCTGTATGTAACTAAAATTTGAACCGAAAAGCAAGTGATCTAGCTTGTGACAATAAGAAACCATGAAGAATATCATGTAGACATTAATTAGTATCTTACTTGGCGTTGGACTCTGGCTCTGTATTCTCAAGGCAATATGATCTGAGATTTCTCCTGCATCAAGAGAAAACGAATAACATCGCAACCCATTGTTGCCGGAAGCCTTGCTGCGAACGGAAGCTGATTTCATCTCAAACCCAACAATATTAGTAAGTCCTTCATCAATATTGTCTAATGGTTGCGAACCTAATGACTGTGTTTTCTGAATCCCTTTTCCAATACTTAGCGATTCCGAATTCTTTTCGAAACTTCTCCTTCTAAGTTTCCGCAATATTCCAGCAGAGCCAGAGTCCAACTTAAGATCCCTTCCCATCTCCATGCCTGCTATAGCTGCTTTAATTCACAGATAAAACAAGTGCATTAAGCAAACCAACTAACTGTCGAAAAGAAGGAAAAGCCAAAAACTTCATTGTGATATATATGATGAAAACAGGAGAAGTAGATCAATTACTTGAGAGCCAGCAACAAAGAAAGAAGTAGTGAAACGCTTAAGATCGATAATCATGCATATGAATATAGGAAGGTATGTTATGGGCATTATATATATAGACCAAGTCGAAAACACTGAGAATGAGACATTGCAGTCGATCTACAGTTTCCCAGTTAATGCATCCGTATATGAACATGTGCATGACAGGACCAGATTGTGATCGTCTGCTTCATGATATTCTCTTCGATTATATATCAAATCATGGTCCAGATGCAATTTGTCTATATCAGTTAATGTGACTGCACATATCGGTACGTATTCTACTTTCAAATGAATTGATGTCTCACTTGAATTCCACAAAGAGATTAAGTCAAGGACACGGGGGGTTACAGATGCTGAAGATTGTACGTCAAGTCATCAATAGTATGAGCTTAGTGTACCAAAGTATTAGTAGCTAGCTCATGCAACTTCGCAGGGGGTTGTTCTTGTTAAGGGAATGTCACTATGTCTATAATGAGTGAATTATCAAGTAGTCATATGTGAATCGACCTGAAGGATTTGCGCAAGCTTCTCCGCATTATTGCTACATGGTACCAATAAGTGTATGGTACTGTCATCGTCTGTCATTTCACTACAGCTAGCTAACTCAATCATACAACGTAGCTAGCGTCGCACTGAGTTTTCTGCTGCTTACGCACCTGCAGTACTTTAGTACTGCCAATGCCAAAAACCATAGGGGCGGTGCCCCAAAAGCTAGGGGAGAATATTGATGGCTAAGAAGGACATGCAGACCCATGAAGTTACTAGCTAGCAGTTTGGTGAGTGAAGCAATCCGAAACCGATTGAGCTGTTAGGTTCGGTACGTGGTCGATCATGAAACCTTTCTTATGCATGGTCTGTGTAAATATAGAACCAGACCGATTAGTAGCTATCCAATATTAGTCTCGATAGTACTAGACATATTTTCTGAATTAATGCGCACAGTTTGATTTTAATCTAAAAAGTTTGAAATGATGTTGTTTCTACCTGTTACATCTCGAGCCGGGAAGTGGTCGCGGGGCGGAACGAAATAGAATTCTTGGGGTCTTTCACTCGGTACTTGCACAAAAGACAACGTCATGGGGTCGGGACTGGGGTGGCACAGTCTTCGACTCTCCGATGCTTAAGTTAGCTTTGAGCACTTGTACGGGTAGAGGAATGAAAGTGGGAGAGAATATATGTGAGTATATAGATGTGTGTACCTTGAGCTTATTTTATAGGCTAAGCTTGTGTACCTTTGCTTTAGTCTCCAATGTGGGACTCTTTGCCCTCCTTTGGAGTGTCTCGCCTTTTAGGGGTGTTTTGCCGCTAGAGTGACTTTGGCAAGCGGTTTGTTACTGGCCCTTCCTTCTTTGGATGTCTGTGAAGGGCCCACCAGGGCTATCTCGACCGGTTAATTGTACCGTATTTTTGGCTTAGCCAAGTATTTTGGCTATGTACTAACAAGTTCCCAAGTCCCCAGTCCGAGAGAGTTCTTGGGTGGGGAGTTATTCTAGAGATGCCGAGGATAAGTTTTACCCGGGTGTAGGAGGCATGTGCCGAGTCCCCAAGTCCCCACGCGAGAGTCGCGAGGTGACGGGGGTGATGCTCTGGAAACCTGTTGGCAATAAGAAAAGTTTGATGTTGCTCTGGCGAGTCAGTCCGCGCTTGGTTGGGGATTGTCGCGAGGTGGCCAGTCAATCCGCGCTTGGTTGGGGACTGTGGCTATGTGGCGAGTCAGTCCGCGCTTGGTTAGGGACTGTCGCGAGGTAGCCAGTCAGTCCGCGCTTGGTTGGGGACTGTCGCGAAGTGGCCAGTCAGTCCGCGCTTGATTGGGGACTGTGGCTATGTGGCGAGTCAGTCCGTGCTTGGGTGGGGACTGTCGCGAGGTGGCCATTCAGTCCGCGCTTGATTGGGGACTGTGGCTATGTGGCGAGTCAGTCCGCGCTTGATTGGGGACTATCGCGAGGTGGCCAGTCAGTCCGCGCCTGATTGGGGACTGTGGCTATGTGGCGAGTCAGTCCGCGCTTGATTGGGGACTGTCGCGAGGTGGCCAGTCAGTCCGCTCTTGATTGGGGACTGTGGTTATGTGGCGAGTCAGTCCGCGCTTGGGTGGGGACTGTCGTGAGGTGGCCAGTCAGTCCGCGCTTGATTGGGGACTGTGGCTATGTGGCCAGTCAGTCCGCGCTTGGGTGGGGACTGTCGCGAGGTGGCTAGTCAGTACGCGCTTGATTGCAGACTGTGGCTATGTGGCGAGTCAGTCCACGCTTGATTGGGGACTGTCGCGAGGTGGCCAGTCAGTCCGCGCCTGATTGGGGACTGTGGCTATGTGGCGAGTCAGTCCGCGCTTGATTGGGGACTGTCGCGAGGTGGCCAGTCAGTCCGCTCTTGATTGGGGACTGTGGTTATGTGGCGAGTCAGTCTGTGCTTGGGTGGGGACTGTCGTGAGGTGGCCAGTCAGTCCGCGCTTAATTGGGGACTGTGGCTATGTGGCGAGTCAGTCCGCGCTTGGGTGGGGACTGTCTCGAGGTGGCCAGTCAGTCCGCGCTTGATTGGGGACTGTGGCTATGTGGCGAGTCAGTCCGCGCTTGATTGGGGACTGTCGCGAGGTGGCCAGTCAGTCCGCGCCTGATTGGGGACTGTGGCGAGTCAGTCCGCGCTTGATTGGGGACTGTCGCGAGGTGGCCAGTCAGTCCGCTCTTGATTGGGGACTGTGGTTATGTGGCGAGTCAGTCCGCGCTTGGGTGGGGACTGTCGTGAGGTGGCCAGTCAGTCCGCGCTTGATTGGGGACTGTGGCTATGCGGCGAGTCAGTCCGCGCTTGATTGGGGACTGTCGCGAGGTGGCCAGTCAGTTAGCGCTTGATTGCGGACTGTGGCTATGTGGCGAGTCAATGTATGCATGGGGTTGGGGATAGCTGGAGGGGGGAGTTCGTGTTTTGCAAACTGAAAATTGGGCGAGCTGCAATTTGTGTTTTAGAGTTTCGGGGGTTTGACAAACCTCAGATTGGGGAGCGTCCCACTTCACCCTCGATCGAGTGGGCACGAGTGCTTGGCTGTTTGCAACCAGCTTCATTGCCACTACGCGGATCCACTGTTTCATGGTATGAATTGGTGGCATTCTTTGTCTTTGGATTTGTATGTGGTGGTGGGATTGTTCACATTTTTGTGGTGTTGGTAGGAATTCTAGGGTAAGGGTTTTACTGTCGGGTTGGCTAGAAATAAGGGGTCTTCCTGTCTCGTCCCGAGGTCCCGAGCCGGGAAGGGGTGGCGGGACAAGTCGCGCTAAGAGCGTGTGTAGCTAGAGGATGCATGTTTGAATGCTGGCTGTTTACACATGGTGTGTGTGTGTAGCTTGTGATTGATAGAGAGATGTACAACAATGTTTGGTTTGTAATCATGTGAAGCAAGTGTATGTGGTTTGCACATGGTTTACAATTATGTGTTTAGCATGTACATGAGAATATACTATGATGCATGTGGTCATGCTATTTGTATGATAACAACTTAATTGAATAGTGTGAAGACTTATCTGGAGCCGCGTAGAGCAGCTTTATTCATTGTAGAAAACTTGGAGTTGCGCGGGGACTCTGGCGAGACCAGTGGAGTCCGCAAGGAATGGCGAGACAAGAGGAGTCTGCGGAGACTGGCGTGACAAGCGGTGTCCGTGGTGAGAAATGGATGGTCCCGGGAGGGCGGAAGAGAGGAAGGCGGATGTGTGATGCGGGTCACTTGTGCTGGCACGTTTCGAGAGCATGGTAAGCAAGGGAGGGGGGCCTCGGGAACTCGGGGGCCATGTGGGAAGGGCTCCCGGAGCTCTGGGCGGAGCTGCTTGTTTCTTGTCACTGGTTCCTTGGTCGGGACTATATCTTGGGTTGGGATCAGACGCCGTGTGGGAAGGGTTTTTTTTTTTTTTTTGCATCCTTCTGTCGGGATAGAGGAGTCTCGGGAGGTCGCGATGGAGAGCTGTGTGGGCGTCCGCCAGGGGAACTACTAGGGATGTCCCCACGTGAGGTTTAAGAACTCTAGCGAGATCAGGGAATGCCGCGAGGAGCTGGCGAGGCGAGACCAGCGGAGTCCGCGAGGGCTGGCGAGGTCAGCGGAGTCCGCGGGGACTAGCGAGGACAGCGGAGTCCGCGCAAACTGGCTTGACCAACAAAGTCCGCTAGGGGGTCCGCGACAATGTGAGTCCGCGAAGGGATGGTGGGACCTGCGGAGTCCGCGAATGGATGGCGGGACCTGAGGAGTCCGCGAATGGATGGCGGGACCTGCAGAGTCCGCGAATGGATATCAAGTGGGTGCCAAAAGCGAAGGCAATTGTTTCTACCTGCTCCGTCCCAAGGTCCCGAGCCGGGAAGAGGTGCCAAGAGCGAAGGCATGTCCCAGGAGGGAGGGTGCCGAGATTGGGGTCGCGAGACCAAGAGTGCTTTCCCGCTTCGGCTGAGGGAAGCTGGGTGTCCAGATCAGTTTCTGGGTGCTGCCTTCCAGCGCGTGGGCCTTGGCCGGAGGTTGGGGTGGCCATGCCGGATTCATTGGAAGACTGTGTGCCTGATGGCTGTGAAGGTGAGCTATCTTGCTGCGGCACGCCCAAGCGAAGGAGAGAGAGAAAGTCATATCTACTTTCTCTCTCCTCAGGATTTCTGGGCAGATGCCATGGCGAGCGACGTGAGGGTATCCACTTGAGGACGCCAATTGTTTCTACCTGTTACGTCCCGAGCCGGGAAGTGGTCGCGGGGCAGAACGAAGTAGAATTCTTGTGGTCTTTCACTCGGTACCTGCACAAATGACAACGTCACGGGGTTGGGACTGAGGTGGCCCAGTCTTCGACTCTCCGATGCTTAAGTTAGCTTTGAGCACTTGTACGGGTATAGGAATGAAAGTGGGAGAGAATATATGTGAGTATATAGATGTGTGTACCTTGAGCTTGTTTTATAGGCTAAGCTTGTGTACTTTTGCCTTAGTCTCCAATGTGGGACTCTTTGCCCTCCTTTGGAGTGTCTCCCCTTTTGGGGGTGTTTTGCCGCTAGAGTGACTTTGGCAAGCGGTTTGTTATTGGCCCTTCCTTCTTTGGATGTCTGTGAAGGGCCCACCAGGGCTATCTCGACCGGGTAATTGTACCGTATTCTCGGGTTAGCCAAGTATTTTGGCTATGTACTAACAGATGTATATATGGATCGATAATCACTTCAAGTATAATAAGTTTTTCTGTATAAGCTTGTAGAGAATTGATCATTGGTGTATCGAGCAACTCCAGAAAACCCAAGTTTTTTAATATGCAAATTACTAGGTTCAACATGAGACAAATAATCACGAAATTGCATTATGTATGCGAGCTGTAAAATATTTTGATGGATGTACGTTAGGAGAAATTTTTAGATGTTACAGGAGGACCACGTGACAGTATGACGTGATCCTACATTCCAATTAAATATTGACACTTAGATTTATTACAACTAAAATATAAACTAAGGTTTTCTATTTTTTATGAAAAGACCTTTATGGGTCATTGTTGAGTTTGGACTAGGGTTTAGGGTTTTGGGTTAGGGTTTAGGGTTTAAGGGTTAGGGTTTTGGGTCTAGGGTTTAGAGTTTGTAGTTTAGGGTTTAAAAAAAAAACAACAAATCCAAAATTGTCTTTGGCAAAATAGCTGATGTAATTTTTCCTTATTAAAATCCAAGTGTCAATATTTGATTGGAATGTAGGACCACATCATACTACCACGTGGTCCTCCCGTAGCGCTGAAAAATTTCTCCCGGCCATGAGAGCAAATGTTCAACTATTTTATCTAATAAAAGTGAAACGATAGAGAGAAGATTAATAATTAGCAACTCAAATAAAAAAAATTTTGAACAGGAACTCAAATATTTGTTAAAAGTGGAGAATTATCTTATGCCACTTATATTGGACAATATTTAAATATCTTTGAAACTAGCTAGATCGTTGCCAATTAAAGTACTTACTTGCAGGGCGGTTAAGGTGTTAGGGCAGATTATGTTGGTAAGGTAATGAGGAATGATGAAGGATAGCTTGCAGCTGTTCAGGAAACTAGCTAATAATTAGGGCTGGCATTTTGTCCCGAAATTACCGTACCAACCGCAAACCGTGCCGTACCATCGGAATCGGTAACCGACATTGTCGGTAACCGACGTTTCGGGACGGTATTACCGTACCGCGTATAAGGTATGGTACGGTAGTGGTATACGTTTTCGTACAAATACGGTATTACCGTACCGTACCGAAATTTTCTATATATTTTAAAAATAATTAAAATCCATATAATCTTAGCCATTTGATCCCATTCCCAATTAATCCTAGCCGTCTATCCACTCTCTAAACCTAATTCCCAATTCACTCAGTCTCAGTCTCAGACTCTCAGTACTCTCTCTCGACTCTGTCTTTGTCTCTCACTCTCTCTCGAGTCTCGACAAGTCGACTCCACTCACTGTCTCACTCCACTCTCTCAAGGCTCATCGCTGTCGACTCCACTCTCTTGACTCTGTCTCTGTCACCGATTCTCTCTCTCTCTCTCTCTCTCCCTCTATCTCAGGTATTTCTCTAATTCTCTTTCTCTCTAACTTCTCTTTCTGCCTTTGAGCCTTTCTCACTAATTCGTTTTGTCAATTTTGTGTTTTCTGGGTTGTCTAAGATGGGTCGCCAGAGGATCAGGATGACGGGGAGCGCATTAGGTAGGCAAGGGAGGCAACCTCAAGGGAGGCACGCCCTACAAGGGAGGCAAGTTGCTGCACAAGGTCCGAGTCTTCTCTTTCTCTTATTCTCTTTCTTAGTTTCTCAATTGAGTCAATTCCTAGTCTGCTTCTTCTTCTCTATGCTGAATTGTTGATATATGTGAATTAGTGAATATGTGATTCAGTGATTGGACAGTAGGTTAGGTTGATGAATTATCCTAAATGTGCTGATATGCTTACTTGCTTAGTGCTTACCATTATGTTGTTTTGTTTGTTAGAATGTTAGATTGGACAGTAGTTTTGTTTGTTTGATTTGGATTTTTATTGGTTTTTGTTTTCAATTTTAATAGCGGAAATAGCAATGTCTCAGATTCAAAGTAGTCAAACTAGTAGCTCATCTCCATCAATACAATCAACCGCAAATGTAGAGGAAACTGCATCCTTACATAGAAACATATCCCCATTAGGACCTCCCCCTGCCCTTACCCCTGAACCTCAACCTGCACCTCAAACTGCACCTCAACCTGAATCTGGTCCTGAAACCACTCAAACCAGCTCACAAGCTTCCCTTGGGAAGAAAAGAAAAGAACCAGCCAACAAAAGTCCTCTTTGGTCATACTTTACTAGATGTAAGCTCCCAAATTCAAATGAACTAGATCCGGAGTTGTGTACCTGCAACATTTGTGGTCAGGAAGTGTTGTGTGCAGTTAGGAGAAATGGGACAAGTTCAATGTGGGCTCATGTGAGGAAATGTGAGTCACACCCTATGTGTCCTAAACCTGCTGAAAATGATCCAAAACAGTCCAAGTTGAACCTAGATAATGTGTCTGGAGGAAGACCTCATAGGTATAATAGACAAAGGTGTGATGACAAGTGTATTCAGATGATAATCAAGGATGAGCTACCCTTTAGGCATGTGGAGAAGGAGGGTTTTAGGGAGTTTGTTAAGGAATTACAACCGGAGTGGCCTGTAATGAATAGAAAGCAGGTTGCCAAGGGTGTATTAGATAAGTTTCATCATGAGAGGGCTGTTTTGTTGAGTGGCTTGAAGGCAGCAGACACTAGGATTTCAATCACCACAGACACTTGGACATCGATACAAAACATCAATTACATGGTTCTTACAGCTCATTTTATGGATCTTGACTGGAAATTGCACAAAAGAATCATAAACTTTTGTCCAATTGTTAGTCACAAAGGTGAGGATATTGGTAGAGCTGTGGAGCAATGTTTGAGGCAGTGGGAGATCTCTAGAGTGTTTACCATCACTGTTGACAATGCATCTGCTAATGATGTGGCAGTGCAATACATGAAGAGAAGGTTGAAGAGCTACAAGACTTTGATGTTTGATGGGGCCTATTTGCATTTAAGATGTGCTTGCCATATTATTAACTTAGTAGTTAAGGATGATTTGAAGGAGTTGGAGGATGGGATCGCAGCAATATGGAATTGTGCAAAGTATGTTAGGAGTTCATCTGCTAGACTTGACAAGTTTAGGGAGTTTGCTGTTTTGGAGTCATGTAGGGTTAATGCAAATGTTCCATTAGATGTTATAACAAGATGGAACAGTACATTTCTTATGTTGCAAGCTGCTTTGAAGTATGAAGCTGTTTTTGGGAGGATGGCAGAAGAAGATGTTTCATTTAGAAGCTATTTTGAGGGCAAGGTTGGACCACCAGGTTATGAAGCTTGGAGGAATGCTGAAGCCTTCTGTTTATTTTTGGAGAAGTTTTATGTAGCTACTTTGAGGTTAAGTGCATGGAAAACAGTGACTGCAAACATATTATTTGTGGAGATGATTACATTGCAGACTGAGATTGACAAGGCTTGTGACTCTACTGATGAGGTTTTGAAGAGGGTTGCTGAATCTATGAAGGCCAAGTTTGACAAGTATTGGGGCAGCTTTGAGGTAGTGAATAAGGTGGTCATGATAGCTAATGTTTTGGACCCAAGATACAAGTTGCAGTGGGCTAAAGTGGCAATGAAAAAAGTGAAAGCAAGTGCTCAAGTAATTGAATCTATAGAAGCTGACTTGAAGAAGGTCTTGATGAAGATGTATGAAGAATATAAAGATGAAGACATTACTGATTTGACTGAGCAAGCTTCTGAAAGTGGTATGGCTGAAATGGAAATTGATGAAATGGATGGTCTCGATGAAGTTAGCAGGGAGATAGCAAGGGAGAGGGTGGCTGAGCAAACTTTATGCATAAAAAATGAAGTTGATCAATACTTATCTGATAGATATGTCAGTCTCTTGTCCAAGGGTTTTGAAATTGCCAAGTGGTGGAAAGGCAATGAGGCAACCTATCCAGTGCTATCAAAGCTAGCCAAGGATATATTTGCTATTCCTTGCTCAACAGTGGCATCTGAAAATGCTTTTAGTTTGGGTGAACGAGTTGTCGATCCTTTTAGAGCATCATTGACACCAAGAATGGTGGAGGCCCTAGTGTGCACTAGTGATTGGCTAAGAGCTGATCCACCAAACCTATACAAGGATCCAACTGAAGATGACCTCGACTTTTACTATGAATTAGAGGAGATTGAGAAAGGTAATGGTATTACTAATTGACTACAAACATTGTGAATTGACTGAATTAACTGAATTTGTATGACAAATGAGACCTTTTTTCTTGTGTTCTTTAACTTTGTGATTTTGTTTGCTTTTGCAGAATATGGTTTACGTCAAGGAGGGGAGGCAGCAGGTCCAATAGAGATTACTGGAAGTTCTGGGCAAACCAATATGTAGGAGCAATGGAAAACTGGAAATGGTGCATCAATTCATAATTTTGTAACTTTTGGATATCTGTTTGGATTTTTGGTTCATGATTTTGTAACTTTTGGATCTTTGTTTGGTTTTTGTTGATCATTTGATAGTTTGGTAGTCATGGTACATACTGCATCAGTTTAATATTCAAAGCAGGAAGTCTGAAGGCTTAGATGATATGGGTTATGTCTTAATTTTTTCATAAAAAGTTGCTAAAAAGATGGCCCATTTTCTAGTCGGTAGCCGGCCCAACTTTGCCGGTCGGTAGTGGTAGATGATTTTATGTACCAACACTTGTTGGTACGGTAATTGGTTTCGGCAAAAAAAGTCCGGTACCGTCCCGATGCCAGCCCTACTAATAATAACATGCTTTTGGAGATATCAGAGCCAGCCAGAGCTTTCTTATGCATGTGGGTGAATATATATTCTATTAATCATACCGAAGAAATATGACGTCAATGACGTTTATTTATTTGTCTTTTATTATCATGGATGATAATTGTAGAAGTGAGGTAAAACTAGTATAATTGAAGTCGTCTTTCAATTTGGACCAAATTCAATCTGAACAAATTGCATTTCAACCAGAATTTAAGCTAGAACGAATCCAGACCAGTTTCTCTATCATCGTCTGTCACATAACTCTATAATGATTAAGAAAGAAAACACGGTATCAGACCGATCGATTTAATTAATCAATTATGTGCTATCAGATCAACAGTAAGAAAGTCTATGCATGTCCGGACGTCTGATATTCTGCATGATTAAATTGTTGGGTTTAAATCGAAATAAGAGCATCACCGATCAGTTCGCTGGGAGAAATTTTATATTTTTACTGGGTGTAACGAATATGTTAGACGAAACTATTAGATATTTGTAAAGAGTGAAGACACCCTTTCGTTATTCCTGACCTTGGAAATTTTCCCATATTGCATTAACTTGCAATTTAACGTGTGTGCGCGTCATATATGACAGTGCAGGGTAGACAATAGAGACCCACAGATAGGGACTTGGGAGTTGGGAGGACTATTCACATCACCAAGTGTTATGGCATTCTTCTTCTTCTTTCTTCAGTCGCAGTCTAGTCAGCCTCAACCACTGTGACCTGGTCCGACCAAGACCATGTATTCCAGTAACCGGGTAAATCAAGGTCACCCGTCATCCAAGATTCATCTTGAATCTTTCTTCACTCAGCTTTCGATCAAGCTAGGTCCACTGCCCTTTCAATGAGCTTGAAATTAAAGTCATACCACGCAGTTGTAATTCAATTGCTGCTCAAGAAAATGACATTTAGCTTTATAGTTTTTGTTTTCCTCTAGAATATCAGATTTTTGTCACATGAGCTCAGTCAAAGATGACAACGTACTTCTAGTCTTCTACCGAAAATGATCACGGAAATTTTCTTTTCTTCGGAGTCTGAAAAAATCATTCATTAGCCCACAGGGGCGATACTGCGAGAGCAACTCACAAAGGAAACGGAAGCAAATTGATTTTGCAGCTCTTAACACTGAGAAAGAAACAAAAAAGAAGCCTGAAAGGAGGACCAGTAATTAGCAGCCAAAGGCTTGAAAAAGGAGAACCAGGGAAATGTTTTTATGAAAGAAAAAACTTTTGAAGACTAAAGCCTTTAAGGATGCAACATTTATAATGTCAAACTAAAAAGCATTACAAGCTCGCTCCTTTCAAAATTAGATAACATGCAAATGTTAAGAAGTAATGATTTTATATGATGAACAACTCTATATATAAAAGTTAAAGTATCTTAATGACCCGATTTAAGTCGATACGATATCTTATGAAATGTATAACGGATAAAATATAATTGAGAAAAGAGGTGTTCAATCTAAATGCAAATGTTAGTATGTTACGTGCTCTTGTAATTTTAATTTTGTACTTAATTAGGTGAATTAATCTTTTTACCAATTGCAATCAAGTACATGGAATGATTTGAGAAAAGAAAAATCAAAGACACCGGCTTTTATCTAATGAAAACGAAATAGAAGACAATCAAGACATGCATGCATGAATGGATCGAAGTTTCGATATTGAAAATTAGGAACTAAGAATTATGTTTCTAGAGTCTCTGATGATCGATGTGGAAATCTTCTGATCTGCCATGCTATATGCTTTTCTGAAAATCATGTCCACGTTGGATGGACGACCTCCTATCTGTAGGATTAAATTGTAAACATGAAATGTCGAACAATAAGTGGACATAAGTCCCAACTAATTCAATGTTTTGTAATGCTATATGGCAATTGCAAATTTATATCTGAGCCTACTTTAATCAGTTAATATATAACATATATATACACCCTTCGGTTGTTTACAATTGCTTCTGAATTGAGAGAAGTGTTTTAAGGCCTTAGTTGGTATAGGTTTGTTTCTAAAAAAAACAGTTTCTATGTGAACTTTTAGAATGTATAGTGTTGGTAAATTAAACACAAACAACTTTTTTTACTTTTGAAAATTACGTGTAAGTCACTAGAAGCATGTTGTAGAAGAAACCTTGAGTTTGCTTTTAGAAGTTGTGCGTTATCATTAAAAACATGCACAGAAAAATAATATTTATTATGTTGACAACACTTAAGAAAATAATATTTACTAAACATAAAATTGTTTATATACACATGAGAAAGACGAAGGATCGACATTTTTTTTTTCACGAACCAAACAAGACCTTAATAAAGATGAGCGTGGTTTTATTTTATTTTTTATCAAATAAATAACTGATATGCTACAACATGTCTATTGTGAGTCAAACTCACGACCCTTCACTTATAAAGAGAGACTTATGTCACTAGAACAAAGACCTATGTTGCACGGACACAGTGACACGAAACGGCGCGACACATTGACACGGTAAATCCAAAAAATCTAAGATCCGACACGGTTTGGACATGATAAATAATTAATACATTTATGTATTTTAGTAATAAAAAAATAGTAAAAACATGAATTCGAGACCATATGCGGTTACCAGCAAAGAGACGTTGCAATTGAATGGAAATTATGAAACCTGATGACTAATTTGAAGTGGAAAATGGAGATGAAGGAAGATGGGAAGAGTGGAAAAGAGAGATTAAGTTGTAGTTTACAAACCAGATCAGACTATTATAGTTTAAACATTGGTTAGGAGAGATATATCATATATCAGCACTCTTATTATTATTCTTTTTTTTTTTCGTTACTTAGAGGTTGTGATAGTTTTTCTTTTGAGTTTATTTTTTTTAAATTTAAATTGCTGACGTGGTGTGTCGGTCAAAGTGTCAGGCGGTGTCATAAAAGTCAACATCTTCCAACACGCCACGTGGCGTGTCAGACACCATGTCATAACGTGTCGGGACATGTTATACACTCTGATACTCCACCCTCAAAAGTGTCCGTGCAACATATCACCAAACAATACTGGGCATATGAGTATGATTTAAAAAAAAAATATTAAGTGTAATTTTCAAATAAACAGCTATAATTAGTTAATAACTTTTGCCATTTTGCTCTTCTTATTTATCATGAACCCTAGCTATAAATGTCACATCCTAATTTTCGAAGGATAAATTTTCAAAAATTTGGGCGTGATATAACTCAAAATCTTAATATCCTAATACCTGCTCAACAACTTCCAAACTAAAAACAAATACTGGAGCTGTAAATGCCAACAAACTCATCAATCGAGTTAAATATTAAACCTACTTAATTACATTAACTTCAAAAATCTAGTAATAATAAATTCGCTCACATGAGCTTAAAACAAACTGTCATAACAAAATAAAATAAAGTGCACAGAAACTAAAATCCTGCCACTATGCCTCTGCCTCAACCCTGCTGATCAACACATGCACGTCTAACCCCTATACCAGAAATTGGTGCACTAGGTTGTAAACAACAAACCCGGTAAGCTTTAATAGCTCGTATGAGTAAATCTACATTAAAAACTCAACCCAACATTACATAAGATAAACACCAGAAATTCTGCATTTAGTCACTTAGTTCAGGAATCGCCTAAAAACAAGAGAATTTAAAAGTGAGTAAATAAGAAAACACAACAATTCACAATCAATCAAATTATAAATGAAATCCTGCAAAAAGCATAGTTCAGAAATTCCACTAAAAATCATACAATTAAAATTAAAGAATCTTCTGCGGATAAACATAGTTTATGAGATACTAAAAGCAAAATATTTAAATGATAACACATAAGAATATCACACAATCATTTCTCCACTCTTACTTATGAGTTCGTCAACACTTAGTCATCCCCCATAAGTTATCAAACAAACACGTACTCATAGGTTCGTCAACACATAGTCATCCCCCATGAAATACCGACAAACAAACTAGAGCTCTATACTGACCGTAACCAATCACCTGACCAATACTTGGTTCCCGGTCCACCACGAAGGCTCATAATCTAATGCACATAATCACCACTAAGGCACACACATCCACAACTAATGCACACAATCACTACTAAGGCACCATTCCACAACTAATGCACACACTCACCACTAAGGCACACACAACCACAACTAATACACACCATCACCACTAAGACACACACAACCATAACTAATGCACACCATCACCACTAAGACACACACAACCATAACTAATGCACACCATCACCACTAAGGCAATCGTCTATGGTTAGAGTTCATGAAAGAAAACTCTAGTTGTTTGGTGCCTCTCTCCATGGCTGCTTCCATTGCTTCAATGACTGCAAGCTTTGTTTCCAAACTCTCTCTCGGAGATGAACCCGTGAATTTGGGGTATCTTGAAAACCCGAAGAAGGAATTTGTAGTGCCACGTTTTAATCTGGTTAGCCGCCTCAATATCGCCCGTGTGGTGGTGTTCAACGCCTTCAAAAGCGTTGTTTGCAACATGTGGCGCCTCTCTACTCCGGTGGAGGTGCAAGCAAGAGGTGATCGATTCCTCTTTACCTTATTTAATGAAAGCTAAGTTGCACTGACACGGCGACACGGCAAAACTTAAAAACTGAGTTTCCGACACGGCTTGGACACGGTAAACAGAATTATATATTTATGTATTTTTAATAAATAAAAAATATACTAAAATATGAAATAAGTTCATTACTTTACTAAATAAAGTTCTAAATTCAATCTATTTCATAATCATAAGAAATAAGTCAAGTGGATAACTAATAATATTAAAAGCAACATATATACATCTAGCACCTAAAACATAACATTAAAGAAAAAAAAAACTTGAGCAGTAGCTTATTTTCAAACAGGGCAATCTCTAGCACAGTAGCACCTAATAGACAAGAAGATGAACTAATATAATTATCATATTCATAATCTATCCAAACTTGTTATTCCATAATTGATCTAATATAAAATGAATAGAAAATTTACCTCTCCTCTTCAAGACTCCATCTCATCATCAACTAGCTCTCTAGCACAGTATCACCTAATAGACAAGAAGATGAACTAATATAATTATCATATCGGTTGAAGCAGCACTTGAGCTCATCCTATTTATACAATTGATTGAATATAGAATAAGCAGTTTGAGCAACAAGGAAGATGTTCGTATTCAGTTTGAGCTCAACATCAGGAAAGAAAACATTGATGCCTTTCATATATAATCCAAGTCCAAGACTTATTAAAAACTACAGCAGTAGAAATTTCAAACCACACAATTTGATTTCAGAAATTCCCTTATTTGCATACATAATATCATAACCATAGCATGAAATCACACACTGAAACAGATGAAGGCCACACACAGAAACAGACGAAGGACTTTCTACTTCTTGCGACTGTTTGAATAACGGAAATCTTAGGTTTCCTTCATATCATCAATGACCAAACTAGAAAGACTTTCTACAATTTACATTGCCTAATTCAACTCAATACTATAACAGTGTTAAAAACAAGTTTACCAATAACCATGTGCATAATCTCCTATTCTCCTCATCTATTTCCTTCTTTTTCTCACCAAACAAAAAGGTTACACATCCGTTACAACACCAATATAACTCAATTTCACCATTTTCACAAAGTTCCCTACATGACTAAATCAGAGGCTCCCCTCTTCGTTGATGGACAAGTACATCGTTGGGCCTCTACAGTGGCGGAGCCAGCCTAGGTGGGAATCTGAAGAGAAAAAACTACACCATGCTCGTTTTTTTTCTCTTTCCCAGAAAACAAAGAGAAAAAAAAATCTGAGAAACTAAAACAATTCAGTAAGGAGAAATTCAGAAAAGAGTGCGCGTTGGAAGAGATATGCATGGTGGCCATGCATGCATGCAATTGATGTAGGCATCTATAAAAGTTGAGAGAAAGATATAAGATAGGAGCTAATAGTCTGATTATAGAACCCTAACACACACACATACATATAGATATTTCAAACCTCACTCCATCTTACACGTCATGTTTTTTGTCGAATACTCCATCTCACACCTAATAGCGTTGAAGCTTTGCGGGCTCGTTTTACAGGATATAGTTAGACTTTTCGTAAAAATTTCTCGCACAATAAGTCAAGATTTGTTAAAAAAATTTTGGTGTTACAATTAGTTCGGATAATAATTGAATTCTGGCTCTATAATTGAGTCTCTAGGCCTTAAGTCGATGTTATAGGCCTTTGATTTTGTTTATGTAGGTTCATTGGTTTCTAGGTGTAAATTGTCTACTTTTTTTACGACGTTTGTGGTTTTTCCGTTTCAGTTCTAGTGTAGGAGAATAAATAGTCTACTCTTAATTTTGTACGAAAGTTTACTCTTGTCTGACTTAACAATAGTTGATCATATGACTTACTGTTAACGAAGTTATTCATTTACCTTAAAAAAAAACGTCAAACAAATCAAAATTATGCACCGAGCCAAAACCTTATAATCAAACATTTGATAACTTGGTATATACAAGCAGACATGGAAAAAGATGAACCTACCTTAACCATATATATTGAAGATAGATGGCCATTATAACTACGTCATTATTTCTGTGTCTGACGACGAAGCAAACACGACCCCTTCCAAGTCCAACCCTTCACATTAAGACAAATTCAATTCAAACATCATCCCACCACGAACCGGCCTTGTATATAAAACCCCCTCTTTACCCAAGACACATAACTTCAGCTAAACTAGTAGCCAAAGTTTACAAATCAAAACTTCATCAGAGCATTCTTGGATTTAAAAAACCCCCCTTCATTTCATTGACTTGCTCTTCCCTTTTAATATTTCATGTCATGAGCTCACCTACTGTCCCCAGTTTGCCATTTGCCTTGGAATATTAATAACATGATACAGAAAGATCCCCAAAACATCAATAACAACAACAACATCATCGTCAACAATCCCCAAAGATCAGCAATCTTTTTCGTTCGAATTAGCGACCTAGCTACTTGATCATCATCATCATCATCATCATCATGGATTTTTCAGACTACCCAACAGGCAAGTCTCCAAGAAAAGAGCTCCAACTCCAGGGTCCACGTCCAGCACCTCTCAAGATTCATAAAGATTCCCACAAGATCAAGAAGCCTCCGGTTGTTCCTCAACCCTCCCAAGCCAATCAGCCTCACCAGCCGCCTCGACAGCCGGTTATAATCTACACAGTCTCCCCCAAGATCATTCACACAAACCCTAGCGACTTCATGAACCTCGTCCAACGCCTCACCGGTTTACCTCCCTCCAATTCTTCTGCTTCTTGTTCTACCTTTTCTCCTCGAAATGATCATCAGAACACTAATGGCGGCGGTGGGAAATCGACAATGAAGCAGTCTAGGTGTTCGGATCATGAAAGAACGATGGATATGGATGATGATGACGATCGTGTTCATGATACTGGTCTTAAGCTGCAGCAAAAGGGTTTGTTTCCGGGTATCTTGTCGCCGGCTCAGGGTTCGCTTCCTCCGATTCCTTCAAACTTCTTCTCTCCGCCGGCGGATAGCTTCTTCCATGATTTGAGCCCTGTACTTCATGGTAGCAGGAACTTCATAGAAGGTAGCTTCATGCCTAGTCCGTCCAACTTCTTTTCCCCTACTCCATCCATTGACTTGTTCAACAATTTTTCCGATTTATAGTTGGTCTTTCTTTTTCATAATTCTTTACAAGTGGATGAACCCCAAGATTTATTCAGAATAGAGTTTTCTGGGTTTGTTTCTTCAGCAATTTGGTGATGATGAACTGATGATGAAGATTATAGAAATGGTACTAGATTGGAATATTGATTTTAAATTTTTGGTGGGGAGGCAAGTTGGAAAGTTCTTAATTAGTTGATAGTTTATTAGTGTGGGACATAAAATGATGGATTGCAGTAGTTTGAATGCAATTATCTTAGGGATGATTCTACCTCATTAGCCTTTTGTTTTCGATACCATTTTTTTGTCACGTACTCTTTGGCGTGTAATATGCAAACATATATAGTTGACCTTTCCCCATTGTTCTTTTCAGTTTGTTTTATTAATTAACTTGTGCTCTTGCACTTCACACAAAGGAACTAACTGAACTTATAATTCGCAATTTCGCATAACCCGGGATTCCCAAATCGCAAAGGTTGAATTGGATAATCCCTAATCCGGTCACTCTCTGAATAAACTTGTTAGTTTAGACTTCTCCTAGATTTTACATCATTTTTAAGTTTTCTTAGTCCATTAATTGGTAAATTGTGTTTCAAAAAATGAGTTCTGTAAGAGATATGATTAATCAAATTCAAAGTCATTTATATTAATCATGAAAATGAACCGTACGTCCATCTATGTAGTACGTACAATTAGATGATTAAACAATAATTTTTTGTATTAGTTAAATGTTGTTTTTTAGTGGCTCAATTTGTTTATGTTAATCTTGTATTGGATTAAAGGTTTTTTTGTAAAAGTCATCTTAAGGCTTTATAAGGGTAGTAATAGGATTTCTCCCCGATTAAGAGAAATAGTTGTTTGTTTTGTTGCCGTAAGACACCTTTGAGAGCTGTTGTTATTGTAGAGTGTGTGTCACTTTGTAAACACTCATTTGTTAGTGGATTTCCTTCTCCCTGCTGCTCTGTGGACGTAGGCTATTGTCGAACCACGTTAAATCTTTTGTGTTATCTTTTATTTTCTGTTCTTGCACAGATTCAATCTGTGAGATTTTCCCCGCGGTAATATTTTGTTCATCTGTTAACTGCTATTATTCACTGCTGTTATTTGATCCGAGCACAACAAATGTTTCATGCATGGTGCATCAAAGTTTAAGTTACTATTTGGATACTACAACCATAAGCTAGAAGCTATAGAAACATTTGAATAGTGATATATAAGCTAGCTAGCATCCATTTAGCTTGCAAGAAAATAAATATCAATTGCAGTTTAATGGTGATGCCCGCATCATTCATATCATCAAATTACGAATTAGAATGTCAACTCACTTTGCGCGCAAAAATAAAAATAAAAATATTTAAACCATGTATAGGGTAGTAAATTATTTAAACTTAACGCATGCGTGGGTATAAGTTTATACATTAGTTGCAGTTGCTCTTGGTATATATACGCTGCAACAAGAACGGATTGTTCCAGTCTCCGACACGCAGACTCAGTACTATTGTTCAATTTAGAGTCACTGATATGATAACGACTAACTTCATCCAGATACAGAAATACAAATCAAAGATACCGTCTTTCAAAAGTCTGAAATTATCCTGAAACTAATATACAAATCTCAATGCAAAACAAACCCAATTGATTGTAGAGAAGAAGGGTTAATTTAATCGATGCTCATGATACATGCATGCAGGTTTTGAAGTTTTACAGTGTACAAGAGAGATAAAAAGAAAACGTACAGTTTTTCTACATTACATAATTAACCAGAGGCATCATGAAAACCCGTATCTATTTCATCTCACTATACCAGTATAAGCTAGGTTTAATATTATGACCTCAAACCAGCTCGATTATCACCAAAGCCACCAAATAGTGTTACTTCCGATAACAATGAAACTTTTTTTCTTTCAGTTTCTCAATATTTTCTTAGAGAGAAGAGTCTTATAACTAGACTAAACCCCAGTTTGACCCCGTAGTGATTAAAAAATAAGCCACTTATTTATTAATCTAAGCATATGAACGGAACCTGTTTGGTAAAACATCTTATAATTGAAGCTCCCATTTTCGCAAGTAGATTATACAAGTATTACTAGCATGCACAGTGGATTTCAAAAGTTATCGATCATAGAATTTGAGTGCATCTATGCTGCACAATGCACATCTAATATAACATATATATTACGTAATTAGATCCTTACTTTCTGTACTCTTCTTCATTTTGGACTTAATTAACCAAAAGCTAGATATCGACACAGTAATACCAAAATAAGCTAACTCTTGCATTTTTTTGTTTTTTGAGCAGAAGCTAACTCTTGCTTTTGTGTGTGTGTAAATACTTGTAATTCAAATGAACGATAAAAGTCATAAACTATAGTTCATAAATCAGTAATTTGATGAAGGATAAAGCGTACGCGTAGAGACAAAGAGATAACAAGAGAATCGTGAAATATGATATCTTATTCATTGATAGGAGCCTTTTATATAGAGAATTACACAATACCAATTAGGTAAGGAAAATGAATACATAGATCTAGTCAAACTACATATCCTATTGGCATAAGGCAAAGACATATATAAAGAATATATAGAAAGATACAGAATATCCTAGAACACTTCCCCTTGTGCCGCGCGCTGATATGTCGATGTTGCTGATCTGTTGCCTCGTCAAAAACCTCGTCAAGTCATAAGAACCCTGAGGGAGAAAAACTGAACTTTGATCGTAAGAGAAAAAGAGTACAACGCACCCTTCACATTTGATAGTGACATGTATGTATGTGCTAGACTCCCCCTGAAGTTCGCACCCCCCTGATCTTTATATCAATCATAGGGCTCTTCCTGATTCTTACTAATCACGAAAGTTTCAACAACTTAGCATGAGCATGCTCTTTAACATGTCTTCAAATGTGGCATTGGGTAATGATTAACTAAATCATACCTTATGCTCCTCAAACATGATCTTTTCCAGTTAGATCTTAAAGGGAAGGCCACTTGTGAACTCAAAACATAAGTTCGTGCAGGAAATCAGATTTCCGCGCAGCATGACCTTCAGTTACTAGAATTGCCGTAAATTCCTCTAGGAAATACATATGAATGAACCGTAAACAGTTTTGGAAACTAGACTCATTTAGCTTTCAAGCCGTATATTACACACATTCTGGTTCATCAAGAGCTGTTCACAAAGTCCAGTCGAAATTGATTGTTTTGCCAAAATCAAATTCTCACTTTACGAAAATGGCCATAACTCACTCAATATGATAGAAATGATCAAATGGTTGGTGCCCCTGGAAATTAGACACATAGACCTTTCCAATGGTACTGATTTCACCATTTTCTAGTGAGTGAGATTTCCTGTATGTCCCGTGGAATTTGACCAACGAAACTTGACAGATTCTGATTTCGCTTTTGATGTGTCTTTCTTATATAGGGATAGAATAAGGCTTAACCTTCATACCATTAAGTATTGAAAAAGGAGTTACTGCCATTACATTGGCATTGCGTGGGCACATAACTACACTTAGCTGTTACAACTTTTCATAGCGAATGAGATGTCAAGTCTTTCGTATTGTGTTGAGTACATTGATGATTCTTATTGTACTTAGATGGGAACTCCATCTCTTAACATATATTTGTCATCTTGCTTTAAACAAAACAACAGATCTCTCTTTAGAGCAAAGACTTTGACTAATCATGGGAGTATATATAGGCCTCACTAGTTATAGAGTGTCTAAGCCGATTGATGGAAAATCATCATCAATACAGTCATCGAGTACCTTTTCGAGACCGTGTCTTCCCAAGATCTTTTTCTTCGGATGTTGATACATATGGGCATCTCTTGATCCATCAAGAGACCATGTAAATCCAGAATAAACACGCAAATGCATAATTCACCATATCTCTGCTTCCAAATCAAGTAGAGTCCATGTGCGTTTTAATTCCTTTAACAAACGCGTGCTCCTGTGGTCTGGAGCCACTTGATTCGGATGAATGAAGTCCGTTTAAGACTTTCATGTATATCTTTGATCCCATAGAGATGTTATTATGACCACATTCATAGGCTGCATGTTCAGTTATTCGGAAACTACCAAACTGACAAAGTAGTGGAGTTCAATGACATCCATTACAAGAACATATCTCATTGTAGTCGATCTCAGTGCGTGTTAGTGAGAGACATTATGCCATAAGGTGAGTTTAAGCTCTTATTTTCACTACGCTATCTAACTAAAACATAGTTGATAGGGTTTAGCTTGCTGTGTCGACATCACCTGCCCAATGACCTATCTCTTTATTAATGCTAGATCGCATCTTTCCATTAGGCCAATCAACTTAGTTGATATCCATCAACGAAAGGTGATTCGATGGTAGACTCATTATCCCATGTCCTCATGTACACTAGTGTAATACTTGTAGAGATCTCTATATGGATTGTATTTGACATTGAGGCGTCTCCCAACGATAATCACAATTCAGACTTCATGAGACGGATTTAAGTATCATTGATCAATGGATCAAGTTGTGCCAAGCTCGCTTTCTTTCTAGTGCGAGAAAGTATCAAACCTAAGGGCTTCCCTCCTTATGGGGAGCCACACGGCCTTGTGACACCAATTTTGCCACTACATGGCGTCACCATTTCACCATCTATGGTGATGGCGTCAAGACCAACACCTTTTGGTCGCGCCATGTCCTTTTGTAGGACATCAATCCTTGCAGACATATTTGCAGCATGTGATCTCGTCACTTTAACACTTTAAGCATTTGGGGTCAAGATGAGACTTAGTGGGAACAAACCACGACAATTCACGTCGTTCCACTTGAACACTTGTGTTCTTATCTCCCCCTAACGGCGGGAATATTGTCTCATCAAAATGACAATTCGCAATTTAGCGGTGAATGAGATCGCCTGACAAGGTTTCTACATATGTAGATTATAGGTGGAGGTTCATATCCAACCGAAACTTATTCATCTCAAATGATCCATCATTGTGCACAGTGGCATTGCGATTTGATACCAATAAATAACATCTAGCCGAGCTCAAGGATTGGTGATCCATTTCAATCCTGCCGAACTCAAGGATTGCAATTTCGTGTCAATCCTAGTACACAGTCACGAGCTGTAGTACAACAATATTCAATGATGGTGGGTCGTAGGTGAATAGTAAAGCTGCATGTAAATATTGCATATCCCCAAGACGCAATAGAAAGATTGGAGCGCATCCATAATGTTCGAGCGACAAGCTAAAGTTTCTTAGTCGTAGCCTTGGTGAGACTGTATTGCATGTGAACATAGGATACAAGACACTTCAAATTACATCCCGATACACTTCTTTAAAGAATGGGTAGTGAGCCCGTAGATGTATAAGCAGCATAAGCAGTAGATAATAATGTAACATGTGACCAGTGTGTTAACACTTCAACCAACACCATAAAACATAAAAAGGTGTCCGCAAGTTGGTTGTGTTTTGGCCACGACCCTCAGCGCACGGAGCAGAGGTAAACAACGAGCAAAGAGAAGGGGGAGTGTCGCAGGTGTGCCACCTCGCGGACGAGGAAAGAGTAGTAGGGTGCGCTTGACTTCTTGATCAGGCGGAAGGGGTTTCTAGGTGCCACCTCAGGAGAGGAATTTACGAGCACAAGGCGATCGATACTCACGGCAGGACGCGAGCAGAGCAACAAAGGGAGTTTAGAGGTTGGGGAAGAGTCCAGAAGGGCTCTGGAACTAAGGTGGCGGCGCACTTAGGGTTAGGGTTTTGAGGTAGATCGAGAGGCAATTGATTTGCAGTTTTGTATTTTGTTGAGAGATTTGATTGTGTTTGTAGAAGGAGCTTTGAGTCCCCTTATATAGGAGCTCGACTTGCGACAGAAGAAAAGTAATCACAGTCCAAATCGGATTCCTTTTCGCGTAGGGATTTTGCTTCTGTGTTGCCAACTGTAGACTCCTATGTGGACTGGAATTAGGAATAATTTTACCCCGCGAGCCAATCATGATCTCAAACCCATTCGCGAGCACCTAAAGCTCGCTTATATCTCGCGGGTCTTTCTGGCTCGCGAGCTTTAGAAAGATCTTTTATATTTAAAAGGGCCACAAGGATTGACCCGAAGCATGTCGAAGACTTGTAAAAAGTCTTTAACGATTAATGTGATGCACGCTGACTCCGCTTGTGCCTTCTTCGTGGAGCCTCCCACGCGGGCCAGTTCACCAGCTCGCCTCGCGTAATTCGCTCGTCACCTACGTGGAGTGTTAATCTCGCCACAACTATGTGGAGCGTCAATCTCGCCCTCTTACGCAGAGTATCGATCTCGCCTCGCTTACGCGGAGTGAGCTAGCCATTCCGCGCGAACTGTGTATTCCACGTGAAGTCATTCCTTGCGCGAACTGTATAACTCGGGCGAAGTCATTTCTACTTGGACAAAAATGCCCTTTGGCTCAAACAGGTTGTATCTATCTACATAGTTTGATGTAAGAATGAAATGTTCACTTTTGTGTGATTTAGCATAGGAGGGTCTCATTCCTAATTTAGCTAAAGAATAGGCTTTCAAAAAGAGCAATGAACATTGCATGGGGCCAATGCGATATCGAGGGAAGACCGGTGCACCTCAATTGCTTGAGGAATTGACCGGACGGACTCCAAGAAGTTGGAGTCATATTCGAGTGACGTCAATGTCCCCCGGGTCACCACCATGCTTCATGGTGATGCTAGATCTCGAATGTCTTCGTTTTGAGCGGAAGAATGGATGTCCATGAGAAAATCTCAAAATTTGGACCATCTCTTCCAGGATGACCGATTTGGTCAAACCAAAGCCTCTATGAGTCGGTGTTCCAAATATCATATTTGGCGACAATATGAGATTCGATATTCGAATCGTAGTGATATACAGTCCACTAGATTGACTCATGAACTTCTCCAAGATGCGCTTTAGTCCGCATTCATGAGAAGGTATACACAAAATAATTCTTGTTCATTCTCACAATGTGTTTTCAAATGAAAACTATTAGCATGAATGTCTTTAAAGCTCACAATGGTTCGGTTGCCTCTCAATACATAGAGGACATCTGTGACGTTGATTATGGTGCTACAAGGCATCAAGATTCAAGCTAAACCACATCCCTGAATGACTGATATGATTCAATCATTGTAGTCACAGAAGATTTACAATGACACAAATCCAAAGATAATTGCCGATTCCTTAGAATGTTGTGGATAGTTCCACTATCTGCGAAGCACTCAATGTCTCTATGAGACATATCTAAAAGAAGGAGTAGATATGCGAGTAAATAGTTCCACTTGAACCATTTAGAAGGATTGAAAGAAGCTACGAAAAGCTGCAATCCCGAGAGTGCATAAAAATTTCCGCACAGAATGACCTTTGCGCACTAAAACAGTCATAACGTCTTCGTTAAAATAGATATGGACGAACCGTGATAAGTTCTGAAAACTAGACTCGTAGAGCTTTCCAATGCTATAAGCTCACTGTCTGGTTCGTACGGAGCTATTAACAAAGCTCAAACGAAGTTAACTGTCCAGAAGGGACAGATTGCTGTTTTTCACAGAATTGACATGTGCGAAGCTATGAAGCTTGCAGGTGGCGTGTAGGCTTTTGCCTTAGCCAAAAGTGACGTGTGTATGATTAAAACCAAGTCCTTTCGGTCGTTCTAAGGTCGTAAACTCCATGACTAGTTAGCAAAAGCTCACTGACATGAACATAAACTAACTCAGAGGACCTAGAGTATTCGATCATGATGATAATTTTCCGGTTTTAATAAGTCTTCAACGTCTTTTGCAAGACGGCAATTGGTTTAATAGCGTAGGGGGATCCAAAATTAAAAACTTTCGGTAACTCCAAGTCAGTATGACCAGGCATGTCCGTGGAGGGTCGGTAGTGCGAGACACACTTGAAACCACTATCGATCTCCTTAATTTCGGACACTTCTAAGACATCACACTGAGCTTGGATGAGCCTAGTTGAACAATTGATGATGGAAAATCCGCTATAGGGTAGAAAACTTAACCAGAAACACGTTGGCGATCCTCCTTGAGTATGCAAGGCCGTGCGTCATCTTCACTTGGAAGAGACCAAAACGGCACAATCTAACAATGTAGATTGTAAATATGTCATGCTTCTAAGGACGATGTAAAAATGTACATCTTGTTTGTAAATCAATACGAATCATAAGAGGAGAATAGTTTCATAACTTCGAAAAAATTCTCAAGGCATTCATTATTGCTAATGTGAGTACATCGAGGTCACAAACAATGCTTTTAATGGTTTGTCCTTCGGATTGATCACACACAATCCGGAAAAGCCGCGAATTGATCAAACATAATTCGAAAAAAGGCCTCGGATTGATCAAACACAATCCGGTGATAGGTCGGGGTTGATCATACACAACTCGGAAAAGCCGCGAATTGATCAAACACAATTCGGAAAAAGGCCTCGGATTGATCAAACACAATCCGGTGACAGGTCGGGGTTGATCATACACAACCTGGACAAGGAAACAAAAGTGATCAAACACACTCTTGACCTACGAATAAAATTCCGGGATTTTTGGTACCTGCACGCACAAAATCCCAAGCATAGAATGGAGATGGGGAAGGGAGAAAAATTTTTATTCCCCGAGTTATTCCAAAGTAAATAACTTTAAGTTTACCAAATAAACTGCGTTTATAGGAGCTCTGATGAGTTTGAGTCGATTGTAGGCTTGGACCAAGGGTTGGGAACCTTTTTGGCTTTCCTTGGAAGACGAGCAATCTTGAAATCTTTGATTTCTAGAAGTTGCCGAGAGGAGAAACAACGTTTCGCCTACTTCTACCTCGAATTTGGGGCTGAAAATTTGACAGATGTAGAATCTCTGGATGGGGAAGCTTCTGTAAACAATTCAGGTTGATCGGAGCAAGGAAAGATGGTGAACCGGTGGTCGGTAGTGGCGGCGGTCTGGAATATTCCGACGGCCGGTTCGGAGACTTTACGGCCGGTTCTCAAGGTGAGGCCGGCGGCGTTGTATCCGGGACGGAGAGAGCTTTCTGGGGATATAAAATTCCGGCGGAGGGCAGTAGGAATTTTGGTCGGAAATCGGGAAAAACAAGGCTGTCCGATTTTAGGGTTTTGGAAAACAAATGGTGAGCTATTGGCTCTAGGGTTAGAACAAAGTGCATGATAACGTGATGAAGGATAAAGTGTGGAAACAAAGAGATAGCAAGAAAATCGTGAAAGATGATATCTTATTCATTGATAGGAACCCTTTATATAAGGAATTACACAATACCAATTAGGTAAGGAAAAAGAATACATAGATCTAGTTAAACTACATATCCTATTGGTATAAGGCCAAGACACATATAAAGAATATCTAAAAAGATACAGAATATCCTAGAACATAATTGTTATTATTTCTAAAGAATATAATCACTTTTAACTTCATGTCCATTATGTCCTTTTTGATATATCTAATCTCACAACACGTACTATGTTCAGAAACATTGTTCAAGTATTACACAACATTTCTTTAACCACACACTGCACTCACTTTAACCACACAGTATATTAAACACTCAGTTATTTAATTTTACAGCTAATTACTCTCACAAGTCACAACACAGCTAAATTGCTAATGGCTCCACTTTTCATCACGATTTGGCAAGCTCCACAACTCTCGTGAATTGTAATTTATAAACTAATATCAAATTACAGTGTGAGAATGAGACTCATTTCTATGATTCACAGTGTAGACAAGCATAGTAAACACAAAGAGCTTTACTATATTTGCTGGTTGACTATGGCGAATAGTCTCTTCACTTGCACCAACTTATATATCCCTAATCCCTCTAGAAGGCTAAGATAGATTATTGCTGCTAATCTGGTATGAACTAATTGCTTACAGGGGACACATCCATGTTTAGGTCAACAAATTCAATAATATCATAATCGATCATATGCTTCGTTTGTAATTGTATATATCAAATCAAACAAAACGATGCCTGGAGTGGTTAAGAACACACTTGAGTTAGTCCATAAAGTATATTACACTGCATGATTACTTTATTATTTGGATTAATCAGCAGCCTGCAAAGTGGTACATTTGGAAAGAAGATGTTGGCCCCCGGGTGTTGTCCAAAACAGGCTGGAGTAATAGAATTCCAGATTGCATTAGGCTTCTCTCTTCAACCTAATACACGGATACAGAGACGTGCAAGTCATATATGCATGAAAAAATTGAAGAAAACCATTTTAAGGAAACGTAAGGTCTGGTCTGGTCTGGCTCTCATTGTAGATGAGAATTAGTCACTTTTCTTTCTTACAATAAATAGAATGCTTGCCTCTTCAAATATGTATATACTAATGGAAGAGTTCAACTCAAAATTGATCTGCAAATCTCAAAGAAGTGAAAGCCATCCAAAATGGGTGTGTTGCATGGTTGATGAACAAAAATGACCATTCTTTCATAACCTCATCAACTTAAGCAATTTTGTCGCATGATGAATTGTCTAAACCTCTCTTCATTTATAATAGCGTTGCCATTGTTTACAAAATATGACATCTGAAATTTTATTACTGCTATGTTACAAATCTTGCTTTGTCGTAATGATCATCTTGTTCATGTTATCGTTCATTTTTTTGTAAGAGGAATTAGAAACTCGAATCTAATATGCGGAAAAGACATACATCTTGGATAATATCGGAGTCTCATCTGATATATTAGACGTGACACCATTTAGGCATTTACTCAACATGACAGATAGCAAAGTGAGCAAGTCAAAAAACATGTCAGACACGAACTCTTTCTAGCTCTCTCATGAGGGCCTTGATATCTTCAATTATCGATGATATATGCAATAGAAAATTTCATATAAGTCTACTTTGGGACATTTTCTTTTACAGAGGTCCACCTAAACATTTTTACCCACATAAGTCCACTTTTAAGCTTAGATCTGTCATTTTGCTTTTACAATGTACCTAAAATACCCTCTGTCTTTACACCAAATCTATTCCTCTCATTTGCGATAATACTCTCTCTCTCTCTCTCTCTCTCTCTCTCTCTCTCCATTCTTCCACTTTGATTCCGACGCTGCCGCCGTGACGAAGTTGCCGCCGCCTCGACAATGACTTCTGGATCCACCGTCGAAGACTCCTCGACGACCTCCGCTTCGGCCTTGACTGCATCCCATCAACGCGAAGGTCAAACCGATTCCCACGTTGCCGCCAAGACGAAGTCGCCGCTGCCTCGACGATGACTTCTGGATCCACCGTCGAAGACTCCTCGACGACCTCCGCTTCGGCCTTGACTGCATCCCATCAACGCGAAGGTCAAACCGATTCCGACGACGTGGTCCCCCTCCTCTCTCTCTCTCTCTCTTCTCTTTCTCTCTCTTGCTCCTCCGATTACATCATTTCTCCGATAAAGATCTGAAGCCATGGTAAGCCTTCGGAAGATCTCTGAGGAGCTCTTCCTTCATCCTCAGCGATCTTCTTTGATCTAAGCCTTACTGCTTTCTACTTCCTTGGCAGTAGCTTTTGTGGTATTGTGTAGTAGCTTTCTTGTCCTTTGGTAGTAGCTTTCATGTTCCTTGGTAGTAGTTTTCTTGTACTTTGGTAGTAGCTTTCGTGTTCCTTGACAGTAGCTTTTGTGGATTGTGTAGTAGCATTTGGTAGTAGTAGCTTTGGTAGCTGGTGATAGTAGCTTTTGTGGCTGGTGGTAGTAGTTTTTGTGTTCGTCAGAAACCTCACAGTAGTAGCTTTTGTAGGCGGTGGTAGTAGTTTTTGTGGCTGGTGGTAGTAGCTTTTGTGTTCATCGGAAACCTCATAGTAGTAGCTTTTATAGGCGGTGGTAGTAGCTTTTGTAGCTAGTGGTAGTAGCTTTTGTCGCTGGTGGTAGTAGTTTTTGTGTTCGTCGAAAACCTCACAGTAGTAGCTTTTGTAGGCGGTGGTAGTAGCTTTTGTAGCTTGTGGTAGTAGTTTTTGTGGCTGGTGGTAGTAGCTTTTGTTTTCATCAGAAACCTCACAGCAGTAGCTTTTATAGGCGGTGGTAGTAGCTTTTATAGCTGGTGGTAGTAGCTTTTTTAGCTTGTAATAGTAATTTTTGTCATCGTCGGAGGTCGGTCAGAAACCTCACCGGAGGTCGGTCGGAAATCTCGCCGAAGGTCAGCCGGAAACTTTTGTAGTAGCTTTTGTATGCGGTGGTAGTAGCTTTTATAGCTGGTGGTAGTAGCTTTTTTAGCTGGTAATAGTAATTTTTGTCATCGTCGGAGGTCGGTCGGAAACCTTGCCGGAGGTCGGCCGGAAACCTCGCCGGAGGTCCGCTGGAAATCTTGCCAGACACTGTTCCGAAATAAGAGCGGTTGTTGAATTTTTATACTAGTGGCATTCTTGTAAATATAAAGGAGAAAATCTAATTTTTTTTGTTGGATGACAGTCTATAATTATGTTGAACTTTAATACTTAATACAAAACTTTATTTAGACTTGGGTGGACTTATGTGGGTAAAAATGTTGGGGTGGATCTATGTGGGAAAAAATGTGTCAAAATGGACTTATATGTAATTGGCCATATATGCAACATGCCTGCTTTTGGTTCTCAATGTTGTAATACAAGATGTGTTCGGACTTCCCTATTTGGGGTATGAGTTTTCAGATCTGGTTTCATTTCTATTTGTTCATCTAACTTACGCCTAATATTTTCTAGTTTAGAAAAAAGAAATGTTTATGCAGCTCACTCATAAGGAGAGGTATACAGTTCTCTTTAACTTCGTATGATAAACAATGGTAATTTCTTTTCCTCTCAAATCGTTCAAATTACCAACCTATTCAAGGATGCTCTTGTTTGTACGATCGACAGAAGGTTCCCCTTGATTTCAAGACGAGCAAGATGGGGAGACGAAAGCGATATTTCGGCACGTTTCTCCCAATAATAAGTTGAAGGAATCAAACCATCAAAACGTACAAGTAGAGAACAACTTTCTAACAAACCTATTCCCCATTAGTCCATTACACCATGAGCTTTGACATTTTTTCTCATTACTTCTTTAATCATAGTTTCCATATTCAGTACTAATTGGCCATTGACTAGAAGGAAATGTAAATAAATACATAATAAAAATAAACAAACAGAGACAAATAAACAAGGCTAGTACTAACAAGTAGCAACTTTCTATTTGACTCGTTGCCCTTTCTTTGATTTTTGTTTTTTCATTATCCGGGAGACGGTCCAAACTAAACAGATATTGAAGCTATATTTGTAAACCACGATTGAATCTATGGAAGCATTGGTTTATATATTCCTTTTAGTCTCAACTCTAGGAATAATTTTTTTCGCTATCTTTTTTCGCGAACCGCCTACAGTTCCAACCAAAAAGTAAAGGGGGGAAATGATTTTTCATTATCTCAATTGAAAGTAATGATCCTAATGGGAGGATCATTACTTCGACTAGTCCCCGTGTTCCTCGAACGGATCTCTTAGTTGTTGAGAGGGTTGCCCAAACGCAGTATATAAGGTGTACCCAGTAAAACTTACAAGCTAGGGTTGCTGTTTCCATTATTATATAGTTTTAAGACATTATGTAGTTTTAAGACCACAATGGATCTATGATAAGATCATTTATTTACAACGGAATGGTATACAAAGTCAACAGATCTTAATGAATATAAAATATTATAGCTACACAAACCGTTGAGGGTAGTTCTAGATCTGGCCGCCCAAAACTAACCAAGGCCGGGGTTTATTGAAACCATTGAATTCAGAATATGGTAAGGTAGCTCATAGTTGTGGAACTACTGTCAAGGCCCACCCTGAATTTCACCCTGAAACCCGAAGTAAGTCTTACGGGGTCCATTTTTAAAAAATATTTACCGAAAAGCTCAGCAAACCTCCCTTGAAAATGGACAACCCTAACCCGGAAAATTAAAGAGTTACCCTCCTAACTATTATTAGGCATCCTCCAATTCAACCCACAATTATCCGAAAATAAAATATAACAATTTCAATCTTCGAATATTCTAAAATAAAACATAGGTCTTAGCACACCACCAGAAAAATTATACGATAAACCCGAAGAGTATTCATAGCTACTAAATACTAGAGGAAGCCGGAAAATACCATAGTATGTTAAACAAGTAACCTACTGGTGAAATATGGCTGAGAAGTGAGTAACTATGCCTCGTCGTCTCCTACCAGTATTAACCCGTACTCTGCAAAACGAAGGGTCCAGGGGAAAAACATTCGGAAATGTTAGAGTGAGTGGACAAAAATAAATAAAGAAAATAATTTTCAACATTTATGCTTTCCCAAATTAATTTCAAAAAAAAATCGAATGCATGCTTCCGGTGAGAAATCATTTATCTCATAAATATCAAGCCTCTTCAGCTAAAAATTATATATCAATATATGTATGTATTTACACTCGCCCATACTCCCTATATAAATTAATAGATTTAAAATAATCTATATAGAACTATTACGCTCGCGTCCAACGCTCACGTCACGCCTTAATGCGGTGATACACTACGCCATTAAGGTGGACAGACGAGTGTATAACTATGTGCCCATACCCCCTATATGAATTAAACACTCATATAAGGCTACTACGCTTGCGTCCAACGCTCACGTCACACTATAATGCGATTATATACTATGTTATTAAGGTGGACAGACACATATGACTAGCTAGCATTTATATACATACTCTCCTCATAAATATATTATAATTTACCGAAAATTGGATTTTCGGTAACTCACCACAAGGAATAAAATAGTCAAATAAAAATGACGTCAAATGCTCCAACAAAATAAATTACTCAAAAATAAACAATTGCATGCACATTATTTAAACCAAGAGTCTACTCACAAATTAGGCCTAAGCCTGAAGTCGGTCTGAGGCATCTTCTGCTCGAGTCTCCTCACGTCCTGATCCAAAAATATAATTAAATCTTTAACTATATACCAACGCCTATATAAAAAAATAGGCAAAATTAATTATAAGCTTTGCACACTCATCCATGCCTAACGTCTTATTCTTAAATTCGCTTCGATCCATACTTCACCACAATTACCGACATTCTTAATACCACCCTCTACAGTCCTAACGACATTTAACCAACAACTGCATTCTATCTCATTAACTGTCAAATTCCACAAATCTTAGAAAAATCTAAAGCATATCCAAAATTCCTCAAAAAATTTCAAACTACACATCAATAAACTCCCCTTAAGAAAACACATCTAATACTATGAAAATCCCCTTAACAGCGCCAGCCGGCGGCAGACTCCGGCGACCTCAAATGCCTACCAAAATTTAGCACTACAATCCTCTCAACACGCACAACAACATCCTTAACTAGCACAAACACTAATTTCAAGCCTAGATAGAGTAATCGAACCGAAATAGGAAATAAGCCCTAGAATTTCAACTCCACATTTCTCCTTACCTAACTCAAGAGGGAGGGAGTCATTTGGAGGAATTGCTGCACGGGAGGAGGGCTTTCAAACAAGCTAAGTCGCTCTGGCTATGGTGGCTGGAGGAGGGAGTTCCGTCGACGAAACACCACGACAGTCGGACCTTACGGGCTTGGTATCTCCCTCACGGCGGTGCTAGGGAGGCTGCCAACGGGCTAGGAAGGAAGAAGAGGTGATGGCCGACCGTTTGGGACTGGTGCGGCGACCTACGGTGGACGGACGGTGGCAGACAGGCGCGGAAGGCATCCGGTAGAGGGTGAGAGAGAGAGAGTCGGGAGGGAGGAGAGAGGAGAGAGATAGAATAAGGTTTGGGCTTTCCAAACTGTCCCAACTCCTTATACTCACCAAATAAAAACCCAACTCCAAATATTAAACACCCCAAAAATAATATCCTAATAAAACTTACCATTTTTACTAGCTAAAATTTACCATTTTTACCGTCCTCAAATATTTCTCCTACAAATAATTTCTCCTAAATAATCGTTCCTTAAACCCCTTCTAGGGACAAACTATAAACTCATTTACAAAGACAGTAAAACTCTTATTAATACCAAGCTAGTAAATAAGGTATAAATTAAAAATCGGGGTGTGACAACTACTCCTTTGATGGGTCTCGCAATGGCTCTATTTGTAGTATTTCTATCTATTATTTTGGAGATTTATAATTCGTCCATTTTACTGGATGGAATTTTAATGAATTAGATTTACAAGAACCATTAACTAGCTTTTTCAATACAAAGTGAAACATTGCATTTAGTTTTCTAGGTTTTATCCGATTCTATTTTCATAGTTCGACCGTGGAATTTTTTTTTTTCTGTATTTCCGGAATATGAGTGTGTGACTTGGTATAATTGATCCTATGGCTAGTATAGAGAATAGATCTGTTATCTTGATAGAGATGGTTTTACTTCGTCCGATATTCATTTTAGTATCTGGAGTATGGAATATATGAAATAGATTACTATTAGAACTATGATTCATACTTAATATACCTCGTGGCCAGACTTCAATTTTTTTTAAAGAGTTTGAAGTTATAAATAGATTTTTTTTTATTTCAAACTTCCGTTTAGACTTATTTTGATCAAAGGACAAAGATTTCTTTTGATTTTTCGTCATTAGATCTAGTCATTGAATAAGTGATGATCCAATGGTTCTTACTAGGGAATTTTGGGACTTAGTTTGAGAAGGTTTTATTGAATCATCGTGGTTCTAGTATGAATCTACGGTTTTAATCGATTCATAGGGTCTTAACAAGAGAATTCCTATCAATAAAATCAATAAAGAAACAGCAGTAAAACCGCAGTACACATAAATAACAACAAAGAAAATAGGTGAATAGAAGATTCTAGAGGCCTATAACGAGCAATATAGAGATGAATGAGCCGGCTTGATTTTTTGGCATTATAACCACAAAGAATAGTTTTTGGGTTTTTTATTCTTTCATATCTTAAGAAAAAACGGAATCGTAGAATTAATAAATTTAAAACTTTCTATTCCACACATCCGTTCGAACTATAGTATTGGGGTGTTTCTGTTTGAGCCGTATGAGATGAAATTTTCATATGCGGTTCTCGGGGGCAGTGGCGGATCCAGGAATTGAAATCGGGTGGGATTTGACTTTCCACCATTAAACTAACCCTACGAGTACCTGAAAATTGTTTATCGTAAAGTCATTGCTAATAGAATCAGCATATTCCTTCTTAATGTGGAGGACCATGTAATCACATAAAACTCGCCGATACAGGTTGTTGCACGACAAACTGCTTGGGCAGTGGAGGAGAAGACGACAAGAAGAAAGATAGAAGTACGTTTTGAAGACTATTCTCTCTTTTTGTTGGAAAAAAAGGACATAAAAGTTGGTCACTTAGGCTTGGACGTCAGCCCAAGAATTATACACTTGAGACTTTTGGGTCAGTTGGGTGGGACTCGGCTCAAAAGATTACAATGATATTATAAACTACATGTAAGAATTTTTTTTCCCTCCAAAAGTTTGGGTGGGACTTGAGTCCCAGTCCCATATGCTGTAGATCCGCCCCTGCTCGGGGGGGGGGGGGGTCTTCTTGGTTTATCTATCTCAATAAAATCTATGATTGGTCAAAGAACGTCTTAAGATTCAGGCAATTGCAGATGATATAACTAGTAAATATGTTCCTCCTCACGTCAACATATTTTATCGTGTAAGAGGAATTACGCTTACTTGTTTTTTAGTACAAGTAGCTGCGGGGTTCGCTATGAATTTTTATTATCGTCTGACCCTTACAGAGGCTTTTGCTTCTGTTCAATATATAATGAATGAAGCGAACTTTGGTTGGTTAATCCGATCAGTTCATCGATGGTTGCCAAGTATGATGGTCCTAAGGATGATTCTACACGTATTTCGTGTATATCTCACTGGGGGTTTTAAAAAACCCCGTGAATTGACGTGGGTTACAGGTGTGGTTCTGGGTTTATTGAACGCATCTTTTGGTGTAACTGGTTATTCCTTACCTTGGGACCAAATTGGTTGTTGGGTAGTAAAAATTGTAACGGGCGTGCCTGATGCTATTCCTGTAATAGGATCGCCCCTGGTAGAGTTATTATGCGAAAGTGCTAGTGAGGGACAATCTACTTTCACCCGTTTTTATAGTTTACACACTTTTGTATTACCTCTTCTTACTGTCGTATTTATGTTAATGCACTTCCTAATGATACGTAAACAAGGTATTTCGGGACCTTTAAAAGCAAGACTCTATACCATTAATATTTTGAATCAATCATTTATCACTTGGGTTAGGAACAATTGTATTTCATTGCTACAAATATGGATTATTGAAAAAAAAAATAAGACATGTATTTGGATATTTCTCTTCAACTCTACAAAAACATGGGAGAAAATCTGCTGTCCCTGTTTTCCTGTCTCCTTCCCTGTGACCTGCTAAATGTTGACACGTGTTTGACTTGTTTGAATATTTCTAACACCGTATGCTCTACGTTATAGACAAAAATAATAAATTTCATTTTCTTAAGATCTATCCAAAAATAAATAAAAAATCTGTTATCATCCAATCATCATCTCCTACCTTCTTAGTTATTCCCTAAACCCAGCAAACTTCCAAAATTAATCAAATATGATCCTAAGATCTAAGAGATTAGAAGAAGAATCAATAGTCCTTAAACATCTCATTCTCGATCTCTCTCCCTCTCATCTCTTGAATTGTCTTCGTTGCATGATACGAGTCAAAAACTTCACATCATATCCATAATTTTTATGTAGCTACTGAGGTATGTAATATATGATTCAAGATCTTGCTTTTGTTAGACTTGACATCAGATTTGTCAATCATTAGACTTGATTAAAGTCGTGCATAGGCGATTAGAGTGGGTTTGTGTTGATCGGCAAAAAAAATATGCATAAATAAAAAGAAAAGAAAAACATTTAAAAAAAATATATATATATATACATAAATACTTTTCTTGTGCTACATGCACAATGCTTCAGAGTTCAACTATAACTCTTGCAAACAGCTGGACAACAAAAGTCTAATACAAACTCATCTTCCAAACCGTGCACTCTATATAAAGAGGCACAAAGAAGAAGAACTAGACAGACACACAGAGAGGGAGAAAATGAGACAGAGGCGAACACATGGCACAAGAGACAAAGAATGCGAAACCAGAGAGAGAAACAGAGAGAAAGAAGGCGAAGCGCAGAGGAAGAAAGCAAAGCAGAAGACAAGAGGCGAGCCAGACCAAAGGTGGAGCCCCCACTATAACTTTCTTTTCTTTTTTGCAGCTGCCTCTATCTTTCTGTATCACTCCGCCGGAAGCCCGAAAGCAACACCCTCTCCCCTCGCGTGATGACCCCGCAAGGCAGTCACCAAGTCTAAGGCGAGACGACCTCGCCCCCTTCCTCCCTTGTTACAACAAACATATGGCCATGCAGCTCGCATAGCAAGCCATGCAAGGGGAAGGAAACAAATAAGCAACGCGGGTTCGAAGAGCTGGAACTCACCCTTGATGACTCAACGAATCCTTGACCAGATCAAAAAAGAAGGAGAGGACACCTCAATTTATAGAAGAGCAGTTTCCTCAAATCCAACTCCCAACCAAACAGGGATAGGCGTCTGGAGTTATGTAGTTCGCACAATCTCATCAACTTCATCAAGGAAAAGACGACTCAATCAAGGAAAAGATGACAGAGTCCTGCGAAACAGAGCTCGCGTGTCCTCGTGAGATGGTTTAAAGCCCTAAAGCAAGGGCGAACTTACAGCCCCGCCAAAGCAGAAGCAGGTTACTTTACCCTAAGGGGTGGCGAGCCAACATTCAAGCCAAGGCAGGAACCCTAAGGGGTGGCGAGCCAACATTCACGCCAAGGCAAGAACCCTAAGGGGTGGCGAGCCAACATTCAAGCCAAGGTAGGAACCCTAAGGGGTGGCGAGCCAACATTCAAGCCAAGGTAGGAACCCTAAGGGGTGGCGAGCCAACATTCACGCCAAGGCAGGAACCCTAAGGGGTGGCGAACCAACATTCGCGCGAAAGCAGGAACCCTAAGGGGTGGCGAGCCGACATTCGCGCCAAGGCAGGAACCCTAAGGGGTGGCGAGCCAACATGCAAGCCAAGGCAGGAACCCTAAAGGGTGGCGAGCCAACATTTAAGCAAAGGCAGAAGCGTAAAGGGGAGGCGAGATGATGACACAGGCGAGGCGAGATCCATTCATGCAGAAGATGTAGCAAGTCGCGGAGTCCGCTCATATACATATACGCGGAGTCCGCTCACAAGTGAACACACGGAGCCCACTCACAGACATGCACAAGCATTCCGCTCACAAGTGAACACGTGGAGCCCGCCTACAGATATACACGCGGAGTCCGCTCATATACATACACGCGGAGTCCGCCCACTGGCATACATGCGGAGCCTGCTCTCTGACACACGCGCGGAGTCTGCATGAAGGAGCAGTTCACCTACACGCAGAGGTCACCCACGCCACTAACAAGAATTGTGGCCAAAGCCATTCAAGCTTTCTGTCATGCTGATGCATCACCTATTCCGGGTGCCTAAAGACACTCTACCAAATTGAGTGGCCACAAAAAACACAGTTAACGGACTCTAAATATGTCTGTTAAACCAAAAGCCGGCATTAAGCCATAAAGCATACAAACCTGTTATGAACTACGGTCGGTTTGATCCCACGAAGGGGTACGTAGGCAGTCTAGCAACCCACTAGATGCAACCAAAATTCCAAACAGAATCCCTGACACCACCAGTCAAATTCTTCCAGTCCAAATTCGCCTTTCTCTCCAGGCCAAACACCCTCGAACATATACATTTCTCATTGGTACTTTGTAATTGAATCAAAGGGTTTTCTCCTGAAAAATAGGGGTTGTAATTAAGGAATTTAATTTATTTTATTCTAAATGGGTCGAACCAGATAAAAAATCAAAACCTTATCTTAGTCGATAAGATAGGGTGAAGTTATATTGGGTATATATGTTGTTTACAATTTTTACCCAACATAGTTTTTGGCGACTCTGTTGGGGACCCATTTTCCTTTTCATCTCTTTTATAGAGTCACTAAACTTGTTGTGTGTGTTAAAGGAAAAACAAAACAATGGCACCACAAGTAACTGTTTTCTTCCACAAGCTCCCAGCAAACGCTGCTCACCCAAATCGAACTGGTTATCGCATGACATTCGTGATCGGCCACGTTCCTCTCACTTGTGTGAAACCAAAGCTTGAAGCAAAACAAGACAAGCTAGGCATGAGTAGCAGGAAGACTCAGAATTTCAAAGCTGCCTCCAATAATGCTTTGAGAAATAAGAGGAAACGAGTAGCAAGAGCTCAGAGGAAGAGAAATGCCCAAGCTAACGCAGTAGAAGCCATCCTGGCGGAAATTGCTCAATCAAAACTTGATACAGAGGAAGTAAAGACCCTCCTAAAAAGCCATATTATGGTAGGCACCATGCGGGTCAATCTTCCAAATGTGGAGACCGTGATGGTGACCTCTACCAAGGGAGGGGATGAACATGAACCTCGACTTCCCCTCCAAGGCTCACAAAGCTTCACGACGTCCTCACAGTCAACAACAGCTAGTCAAGAATTTGACCCAAAGAAGTTGGCAGAGGAAATCTCAAAGGCTCTTGACGCACCAGCAGGTCCAGCAAGGCCAAGGGGGTCCAAGGCAAAAGAGTACCCTGTTTATGGAGATGATTCCTACACAGGACCAATTACTCGCAATATGGCTAGAAGGAGGATGCTTGAAGCATCATCAGCAAGTGCTACGCCGAAATAAGGGTATTCGTCCTTAAAAGATGATCCTTCATTTGTCTCATGGACGAGCAATCCCTTATATGAGACTTCGGCTCCAACTAAAGGACCTTTTCACGCATCAATTGCCAGGTTTGGCGAGAGCTGTGACTCCGATTCCGACAATGTTCAAGTTCTCATGGCGAGCTCATCAAGCTCAGAAGAGCAAATGAAGCAGCAGATGGAGGAGCTGACAAAGAAATTAGCTCAGCTTGAACGTGATGCTCTACAAAGGCAAGTGGAAAGAGAAATCAAAGCCAAGAGGATAGCGGATATCGAAAGCGAGTCAAGAAGGAGAATGGTTGAAAAAGATGCCGAGGTTGCTGAGCTTGTAGCAGAATGTGCTGCACTCATGGAAACTAGGCGTCCTGAACCTTCATTCGTCAAGGATAACGAGAATTCACTCTCGCCCGAAGGGATTAGAAACATGATCGCTGAAGGAATCAGAGACTTCCAATTGTCTCTATCTACACCGGTCCTTGGGTACCGCAAACCGTATCCAGATCACTATGACGCGATACCTTTCCCTAAGGGATATCAAAGACCAACCTTCGACAAGTTTGATGGAATAAATAGCTCCCCTCGAGAGCATTTGGCTCACTTCTATTCAGCTTGTGGTGAGACTTCACAGGTCGACACCTTCTTAGTCAGACAGTTTGTGCAATCCCTCAAAGGTGTTGCATTTACATGGTACACCCAACTAGAGCTGGGTTCCATTCAGACATGGGATGATATGCAAAGGGCGTTTTTGGCACAATTCGTCAACTCTAAGAAGAAAATCTTCATTATTGACTTGGCAGACACAAGACAAAGAGTTGGAGAAAGCTCCACCGAATTCATCACAAGGTGGAGAAGTCTCAATCTCCAATGTCCTGACAAGTTATTCGAGACCTCCGCTGTTCAAATGTGTGCTAATAACCTCCTCCTAGAGATAGCGACATACGTTGGTACAGCAGAGCCTCAAACTTTCGATGCTCTGGTCTCAAAGGCAAGCAATGTGGAAAGGCAAGTTGCTCGCCAAAAGTCATCTGCAAAAATTCAAGTTACAGATAAAAAGAGCGATTCTAAGAAGATGGTCGTCAAGAAAGGAGAGACAATGGCGACATTCGTCAAGAATGAAAGGAAAAAAGACACTGTCCAAAATAACCAAAGGAAAAATGACAGTGTCAAAAATAAAATGACAACAATAGGGTGCAGAGTGATCGACCTCGCAAGCTCACAGTTAATGAAAGAAAAAAATGCCATTTATTCATTTGATGATGTGGATGTTGAGGCGATTTTCGATGAACTCATTGCATTCGAAAGTATCAAGCTTCCTGAATCAAAACGACTTGCCGAAATGAACAAGACCAATAATCCAAAATACTGTCGGTACCACCGCCTAGTCGGTCATACGTTGAAGGATTGCTACGTTCTTAAGGACAAAATCCAAGATATGATCAACAAAAATGAGATCGTGACCACAACCACAAATGTAACAACCACTGGTTCATCTAGACCAGATGGTACTATATCAGTTGCCTTCGAGGTCGATGGCGAGGTCACAATTGTCAAAGCACATCCAGACATGCCTCGCCCTAGAAACCCTAACATTACATCCTTATACGAGCTTATGACAGCACCAAGCCTCGATATATGGGAGGATTCTGACGGGTTGGAAAGTTCAGATGAAGAATGGAGCATAGTAGAGAGCAATACAAGGAAACTTCGCCCCTCTACTGACGAGGCACATCCAGACATGTCTCGCTTTGGAAACCCTAATATTCCATCTTTATACGAGCTCATGTCAGCACCAAGCTTCGATGTATGGGAGGATTCTGACGGGTTGGAAGATCCAGATGAAGAATGGAGCATAGTAGAGAACAAGACAAGGCGACTTCGTCCCTCTACTGTGAACACCCCTCTGCCTTCCTCAAACAAATATCGGCAGAGGACATTCTTAAAGAATAAGAAGAAAGGGAGATCTGCAAGGAAAATTCAAGTCCAAGACATGGAGGAATACAAGCAGCCGCCAAGAACTCCAATCACCCTTGCGGAATTCTTACCGAAAAAATTCTTTGAAAAAGACGTGGAGTCCGCACAGACGCGCATCCCGCACACAGGCGGAGTCCGCACTCCTGAAACCAAGGAAGAGGGCGACACACTTCAATGTTGTATGGTAACTATTAATACCATCTCTCCTCCCAACTCAGATACAGAGGTTGAAAGTGTACAAGAAGTCCAGATACGCTCTAGCTTGGTATTTCCACCACCAACTCAAAAGAAGGATGAATCACAGTCCACGAAGTATAGGGTCAAAGATGACACAAAGAAGGTCACTGACAAGACAAAAGCTTCATCAAAAGAGCCTTCTCAAAAGAGCAAATACGATGTGCTGTCACACCTGAAACGTATCCCCTCATCTTCAAGTGTGTATGACGTCCTGTGTATGTCAAGGGAGTTAAGAGAAGCATTGATTGAGGCATTGCTAAGCCCAGAGTTGTATAAAGAAGACGTTGTCGAAGTCAATACAGCTACTACAACAGTCTGTCCTCATTGCAGGAATTGCATATCGTTCTTGGAGAAAGATTTGCTTTTAAAAGGAGTACACCATAACAGACCTCTCTACGTCACAGGACTTGTGGGTAATATGACGATCAATAGAATATTACTCGACTGTGGCTCGGCTGTGAATTTGCTACCTCTCAAAACGCTACATATCATGGGAATGAATGCCAAGCAGCTCACCCCATCCATGCTCACCATCCAAGGTTTCAACCAAGCTGGTCAAAAAGCAATGGGCACAATTGTCCTACAAATGGAGATCGGAGAGCTGCTCTCAACAGCCCTATTTCACGTGATTGATGCTCCTACCTCTTACAATGTATTGTTAGGGCGCCCATGGCTCCATAATTATGGTATCGTCCCTTCTACACTACAACAATGCTTTAAGTGGTTAGAAAATGGAGAGGTCAAAACTGTGGTAGCAGACACAGATCCTTTCAAAGGCGAAGAGGTAAATTATTCTGACGCTAAATTCTACAAGCCATCGGATGGCCCTAGCGTAAAAGAAGCTCCCAGACCCGTGCTAGAAGCAAAGAAGCAGGAAGTGCCGAGGCCATTAAAGCCCCGAGTCAAAGTAGCTCCCCAAATATTGTCCTCAAATGAAAAGGCTCCAAGCCCAGAAGTTTCGAAGCCAAAAATGGTCTTCAGATATGTGAAAAAAGACCAGTGAGAACCCGGGCAAAAGACAATGACGCCTATCAAGGACATGATGGAGACACTCATGACGAGCTATGCGCGACCTCTTCGTAAAATTGACCAGTCTATCCCAAAGAGCGGTATTGTGATCTTTACAACACTCGATAATGGGCATAGTAGGCATAAACGGTTTGTTTCTTTTAAAACCAGAAAGCAGAAGCAAGCACCGGCCCCTCTAAAGATCAACCTCAGGAGTAGAAAGGCGGCTCCAAAATCCATTCCCATAAAGGTCACGGTTAAGCAGGTAAATGGCATGCTTAAGGTAGAAGTTCCTAACACAGATCCCTCCGACACATGTGTCTTTACGGAACTTGAGAAAACGATGTTCCGTGATGAAGACATGACACAAGAAAGTCGGCCTCGTCTGTTTGTTTTTCAACGCCTCACAAAAGAGCCCCAACCTCGAGTTTCTGTGTTTTAACGATTGGGTGAAATTCATCCCAAATCACAAAAGAACAAAAAGTGGAAGCTCAAACGACAAAGGGTGCTCATGGCTAAACAAGTGGACGAGAGCGAAGAAGGATTTGCATCAACATACTGCACTTCCACCGAAGATTTAGATTAAGCGCTCTTTTGACTCTAGAAGAATTTCAAGACTACAAGAATCTTCTAGAAGAATACAAAGACGTGTTTGCATGGGGCTATCAAGACATGCCTGGCTTGGACCCCAGGAAAAACCATGGGTCAAACAAGCTCCCCGACGCTTCCGCTCAAAGCTTGCTGTTCAAATCGAATCTGAAGTCGACAAACTCATCAATGTCGGTTTCATTCGAGAAGTTAAATACCCCATATGGCTTGCCAGCATCGTGCCCGTTAAGAAAAAGAACGGGAAAATTCGTATCTGTGTTGACTATAGGGACCTCAATGATGCTTGTCCAAAAGATGAGTTCCCGCTTACAATCACGGAGTTATTGGTGGACGCCACAACAGGATACGACGCTTTGTCCTTCATGGACGGTTTCTCAGGTTACAATCAAATTAAGATGGCACCCGAGGACGAGGAGCTTACAGCCTTTCGAACACCAAAAGGAGTATACTGCTACACAGTAATGTCATTCGGCTTGAAAAATACAGGTGCAACTTATCAGAGTGCTATGACTCACGTCTTCAACGACATGCTACACAACACCGTTGAATGTTATGTCGATAACTTGGTGGTCAAAACAAGAAAAAGACAACCCCATCTAGCTGACCTGAGAAGAGTCTTTGAAAGGCTTCGAAGATACCAGTTGAAGATGAACCCTTTAAAATGTGCATTTGGGGTCACGTCTGGAAAATTCCTCAGCTTTGTCGTTAGATACCGAGGAATTGAAGTCGACCCTACCAAAATCACGGCAATAAGGGAAATGCCAGCACCAAAAAATCTTCGAGAGTTAAGAGGATTGCAAAGAAGACTCGCCTACATAAGAAGGTTTATATCAAATCTTTCTGGAAGGTGCCAGCAATTTTCTAGACTGATGAAGAAAGACGTACCTTTTGTCTGGGATCAAGCGTGTCAAGATGCATTCGACAGTATCAAGCGATACTTGCTCAACCCACCGGTCCTAATGACGCCTATAAAAGGGAAACCTTTAATCCTCTACATAGCGGCTCTTGATCATTCATTGGGGGCATTGCTAGCACAAAATAATGATGAGTGGAAAGAAAACGCTCTCTACTATCTAAGTCGAACACTGGTAGGAGCTGAACACAATTATACGCCAATAGAGAAGATCTGCTTAGCCATAGTCTTCGCCATTCAAAAATTACGGCATTACATGCTTGCTCATAGTGTCACCTTGATATCTAGAGCCGATCCTTTAAAGTATTTGATGACAAAGCCTATGCCTTCGGGAAGACTTGCTAAATGGTCTCTGGTCCTCTCAGAGTTCGAAATAAAGTATGTACCCCAAAAAGCAAGCACTTGCAGACTTCTTGGCAGCACACCCAGTGCCAGATAATCATGAGTTACTCGAAGACTTGCCTGATGAAAACGTCTTCTCAGCCGAGACTCCCTCATGGCAGTTGTACTTCGACGGGGCAGCTAGAAAACAAGGAGCTGGAGTTGGCATCGTGTTCATCACGCCTTTTGGCGGTATAATCCCCTACTCATTATTTCTAATGGCTTTATGTTCAAATAATGTTGCAGAATATGAAGCACTCATGATTGGCCTCGAGATCGCCTTGGAGATGAGGATTGACTCCTTTCAAATATTCGGTGACTCAATTAATCGTCAGACAAGTGAATGACGAATATGCGGTCAAGAAGGAGAACCTGGTCCCATACCACCAACGGGTCAAATACCTTATGGGACAATTCCAAAACATAAATGTTAGCCACATTCCCAGATCAGAGAATGACAAAGCAGATGCATTGGCTAACCTGGCAGCTTCTTTAATCCAACCTGACGAAAGAGACATCCAGATTACGGTTGGGGAACGATGATTGCTGCCTACGCTACTTGAGCGAATGGAGGGCGTCAACAAAGTACATGTGGTCTCCGTGTTCGAAGTTGAAGAATCTGATTAGCGAATGGACATGATCAAGTATTGTCAGCAGGCATGCTACCTACGGATCCAAGGAAAAGAGTCTATGTCAGGCGGACTGCACCTCGATACACATACCTTGGTGACACTTTGTACAAGATGTCCTTCAATGGGATACTCTTAAGGTGTCTCTCAAAAGAAGAGGGAGCGGAAGCTCTTAAAGAAGCCCATGCTGGAATATGCGGAGCCCACTAGGCTGGTCTAAAATTAGCAGCCCAGCTAAAGAGAATAGGCTATTACTAGCCATCGATGGTACAAGACTCAGTAAATTACGCACGGTCATGCAAGGCCTGCCAGCTACATGGGGATTTTATACACCGGCCTCCATTACCTCTTCATCCCATGTCTCTCTCACACCCCTTCGAAACATGGGGATTGGACGTTGTAGGGATCATAGCTCCTAAGTCCTCACGCCTGCATCAATACATATTGGTTGCAACATACTACTTTTCTAAATGGAGAGAGGCAATTCCTCTCAAAGCGGTAAAAGCAGAGGATGTGGCAAAATTCATCAAGACTCACATCATTTATCACTTCGGAGTCCCCTCCAAAATAATATATGACAATGCCACATACTTCAAGTGCAGAGCCATGGTTACAATGTGTGAAAAATATAAAATTCAAAATGCATTTTCATCCGGCTATAACCCGACAGCTAATGGCCAGGCAGAGGCCTTCAATAAGGTACTTTGCAACATCCTAAAGAAGATGGTCTCAACAAACAAGAGAGACTGGCATGATCGCCTCCCCGAGGCATTGTGGGCATATCGGACCACTGTTCGCACAGCAACCGGTTGTACTCCATTCAACCTAGTTTACGGCTCTGAAGCAGTACTGCCATTAGAAGTCCAACTGTCTTCATTAAGGATAGCTACAAGGTTAACAAATCCAGATGAAAACACGCAAATCAGGCTTACAGAGCTTGAAGCCCTCGATGAGAAGAGACTTGCAGTGCAACAAAGACTCGAGATCTACCAAACTCAAATTGCAGGGGCTTTCAACAAAAGAGTTAAGTTCAGGTCATTCAAAACAGGGGACTTGGTCTTGACAATCCGGAGGCCCATCATCGTCACCAGGAAGTCAAAGGGAAAGTTTGAGCCCAAATGGAAAGGTCCATATGTAGTCACCAAAGTCTTCACCAAAGACGCATACGAACTTTCAAACGCAGACGGAGACTGCATCTATCCTTGTGTTAACGGGAAGTTCGTGAAAAAGTTCTACACCTTCTAAAGCTCGCTGGACTGATAAGCCGGGAAGGCGGTCCAGGCAAAAGTTAGAGCATAAAACCTCCCGAACTACGACGGCTTGACCCCCCGAAAGGGGGTACGTAGGCAGTCTAGTCCCAAAATACTAGATGCAGCCACCACACAAAAAAAAATCATCCTGAATCAATCAGGTGAACTACGTTTGGCTTGATTCCTTCACAAGATACGTAGGCAATCTGGTGACAAACTAGATCCAGCCATATTTTCAAACTAACCTTTTTCTCTCTTGTGATTGTAAACAGGTAAAAGAGGATAGTTTGACAAATCCGTTATCATTGAATAATGGTATCATAAGTTGAGCATACACCGAGTACAAGTCCGCAAAACAAAAAAAAGGAATATCGGCAACAAGACACGCGGGCTCAAATATCCCTCCCCGCCAAGACATATTCCTTGTAGATGAGTACACATAAAAGTTGATGTTCAACACAAAGTCTTTTACATCGTACCAAATCTTCCAAGCGAAGTAACGAAGAAATAACAAAGCAAGACAAAAAATAAAGGAACACATGAAGGAAAAATGACTTCGCAAGCTATGCAAAGGGAAGACAGCAAGGCAAGACGCACAGTCCGCACACGGCCTCATGCTTATGCCTCACCAAAGGTCCTTAAAGAATTGACTAGCCGTTTGAACTCCTCTTCTTGAGCCTTTGGAGGGATTGAAGCACAGAAGGAGGGCTTCCTTTTGAGCTAAGGCTCGCCGGCTGGAGGAAGGAGTTTCGGCGAAAAAATGATTTCGGTAGTCGGGGCTCTCGGCATCGATTCCTCTTTCACGGCGGCTCTAGGGAGGCTGCCACCGGTCTATAACTGCAGCTGAGATGGAGACCAACCGAACGGGACCGGTACGGTGGGCTGGGGTGGCCGGACGGCGGTGAACAGCGGCCGGGAAGTTTCTGGGCAAAAACGGGCTCGGGAAGAGGAGAAACCGGGAGGAAGAGAGAGAGAAAAAAAAGAAAACGGGCTTTGACCAAGCCCGGTCCACAACTCCATCTATAAACCCAATCCAACATTCAACACCCCAAAATAAATACCCCAATAAAATTACCTTTTACTAGCAAAAATTACTATTTTTACCGTCGTCAAAATTTATTTCTTAGAATAATCCCACAAAATAGTCGTCCCCTACACCTCTCTGGGGATCAATTATATTTTTTACTTATTGACGAACATGGTAAAATTGTTATTACCACTATGCCAGTAATAAAGGTAAAAATTATGGGTCGGGGCGTGATACCGAGTCCATCGCCAGTTGGGACCAAATGGAACGTGAATTCTTAAACCGCTACTACAGTACAAGGCAAACTGTGGGCATGATGGAACTCACCAACACAAAAAAATGGAGGGACGAACCAGCAGTTGACTTCATCAACAGGTGGCGCTCGCTCAGTCTTGATTGTAAAAACCGCTTGTCGGAGACGTCTGCGATAGAAATGTGTATTCAAGGCATGCATTGGGATTTGTTGTACATTCTTCAAGGGATAAAGCCTCGCACCTTTGAAGAACTTGCTACTCGAGCTCATGATATGGAACTCAGTTTGGCTAGTCATGGTCAAAGAGAATGTGACATCATGGAACTAGAGAATCAAGAGTCTTTGGCAATCAGCACAGCTCCTGCAAGGGTCATGAAACGAGTCCAATCAAATAATCAAAAAAGGTTTCAGTCAACTCAAGATCAAGCAAGGAGGAAAACTCTAAAAGACTTGGAAGCTAAAATTTACCCTTTTCCAGATTCCGATCTTGCTGAGATGTTGGAAAACTTGCTTGAAGAAAAAGTAATCAAATTGCCAGACTGCAAGCGTCCAAAAGAGATGCATCGCATCAATGATCCAAAATACTGCAAGTACCACCGTATCATCGGTCATCCGGTGGAGAAGTGCTTCGTTTTGAAAGACCTCATCATGAAGCTCGCACAACAAGGAAATATATGTTTAGACGTTGAAGATAACGTGGCTCAGTCAAATCATGCTACCTTAATCTATAAACAAAAAGCAGTGCCATCGATGTCTTTGCTGGGGGAATGCAACCTACCGAGCCTCATGTAGACCACACCAAAGTCAAAACGCTCCTTGTCTACACGAGCATAAACTGCGATTGACAAAAAAAATGCTCCTTGTCTGCACGAGCTTAAACTGCAAATGACAAAAAAAAAAGCTCTTTGTCTACACGAGCTTAAAATGCAAATGACAAAAAATGCTCCTTGCCCGCATGAGCATAAACTGCGTATGGCACCCAAAATTTTTTTTTTCTTGAACTACGTCATGACTTGATCTCTTTCTCAATAAGAGTACGTAGGCAACTTGGAAGAAGCTTCTGAGTCCAGTCATAACAAAGCATGAAAATGAGTTTGCTTGGGTTGTTTAGAGCACTGCCATATCAAAACAAGGAAATGAATTTGCTCAAGGTGTTTCCCATGTCAAAGAGGAGACATACAAAATTGAGGAGTCTCTACAGATGCATAGATCCTTATAAACTCAAGGAGTCCCAACAAAGTCAGGAATTCTTACAAATTCTAGAATTCCTACACGCATTTGAGTCCAAGAGGGGTTGGCCCAGAACCATCCATAACAAAAGCATGGACTTCAAGTCGCGCCTTTGGCACATGACGACAACATGGCTACGATGCACTTTGAAGTGGGGGTACTTGGAGACATGTAAAATTTAACAAAATATTTGGGTTTATAAGTGATGGCTCGCATAGAAATAAATGAAGGGGAGGTAGACTGACCTTCGCGAGGCGAACCAGACTTCGCGAGGTGAACCGCACTTCGCGAGGCAAACAAGACTTCGTGAGGCGAACGAGAATTGGCGAGGAAAATAGACTTGGCGAGGTGAACAAGACACTACCAGAAAATAGATCTTGGGCGACGAAATGAAAAAAATCGTCGCCCAAGGAAAAAAATCGTCGCCTAAAGTTCAACTTTAGGCGACGGAAAAAAAAAACGTCGCATAAAGCTAAATTTCGTCGCTTAATATAGAAACTAGGGCGACGAAACAATATTTCGTCGCCTAAGATATTTATATCGTCGCCTAAGTTTTTTAATCCTTAGGCGACGAAACTCAAATATATCGTCGCCTAAGTATTTTATTTTTACTTGGCCGACGAAATAAACTAATTTCGTCGGCCAAGAGTAATCCGAATAATTAAAATAAAATAAAACACATTTAAATTTCATTGTACAGGATTTTTTATTTTACTCTTGGGCGACGAATTTAACAAATATCGTCGCCCAAGTATTATCTTGGCCGACGAATTACACTAATTTCGTCTGCCAAGATAATCCGAATAATTAAAATAAATAAAGCACGTTTAAATTTCATTGTACATGATATTTTAATTTGTACTCTTGGGCGACGAATTTAACAAATATCGTCACCCAAGTATTATCTTGGCCGACGAATTACACTAATTTCGTCGGCCAAGATAATCCGAATAATTAAAATAAATAAAGCACATTTAAATTGTAAGGAAATGTTTTTTATTTTTATAGCCCCGTCAGCGTCTCGTCGATTGGAAACTATTCTCAGTTGAAGGTCCGGCCAGATTACGTGATTTGGAGGGTCGAATAGCCGTTTCCGTCCGTTTAGGGGTTTGATCGCGCCGATTGACCGGACGGATCGAGCCCTTATCTTTGTCAGATGGAGCTGAATTTTTGCCCACCTACGTAATTCGTTATGCTGGTCATATCTGACGGTCGGTTTTCAGTTCCTCTTCTCCGATCACCAAACTCACGATATATGTACTAATGTTGTATAACTTTTTTATATAAGTGTTGAGTTTAAGTTTCGTTTTGAAGACAACGTATACGTAAATGCCTCAAACGCAAAAAAGTCATGAAATAAGATATGACCGGAACGGTGAAATACGTCAACCCGTGAAAAATGAAGATATTTCGGTAAAATTTCGGTGCCGGTTGTTCCGGTCAACGAATTTCTCTTATTTCTTCCTACTGGTAGCCCTATCCCGGGTATTTATTTTTTACCAAATTTTTATAGCCCCGTAAGAGTCTCGTCGATTAGAAACTATTCTCAGTTGAAGGTCCGGCCAGATTATGTGATTTGGAGGGTCGAATAGCCGTTTCCGTCCGTTTAGGGGTTGGACCGCGCCGATTGACTGGACGGATCGAGCCCTTGTCGTTGTCCGATGGAGCTGAATTTTTTCCCACCCACGTAATTTGTTATGCTGGTCATATCTGACGGTCGGTTTTCAGTTCCTCTTCTCCGATCACCAAAATCACGATATTCTGAATTTTATGATAGAACTCTTGGCCGACGATTTTCTTCATCTTGGGCGACGAGATTTATAGTGAAGAACATCGTCGCCCAAGTAGAGTATCTTAGGCGACGACTTCAAAAATCGTCGCCCAAGATTATCTTAGACGACGATTTTCAAAAAACAGGGCGACGATTTTTCAAGAATCGTCGCCCAAGAACTCTAATATAAAAGGCAAAAATTCGGAACCCTAACCATTCGCGCTGCCGCTCACAAATCCAAGCCCTCTCTCTCTCTCCGAAAATCCACCGAAGCCCTCTTTCCGACCCCGACCCCGACCCCGACCCCGACCCACAATTTAAGGTATAACCCTAAAACCCTAAATTGATTATTTCTTGGTTAATGACTAATTTTGATCATGCAGATATGGCGAATGATTGATATGATTTACAGGCCTGAGGAAGAGGTGCTGGCCGAGATTGACAAGTTCAAATCTCACATGTTGACATGCTCTGCTTGATGTGACTCTCCTCCACTCACTAGACAGTGTAATATTAATCCAGCTCTCTTTGATCTCAATTAACTAGCCCCTAGTGAGACTAGTAGCCCCATTTGAAGAAGCAGAAGGAATAACTTTGGTTTAGTTGGGTGCTTAATTGTAATGGTGAGTTGTGATGTTCGTATGTATAACTTGTTTCATTTGGAGGAGAAGTAACATCTTTAATTTCAAGAGACAGTTTTATCATATCGTATTGAGTATTGCGTATTCATGCATAAATTGCCCTACACTTTATTTGGATTAATCATTTCCCAAAGTTTCCATTGAAAATGGCCGTTACTTGTAAAGTGGTGGAAGTGAGCCATCAAAGTTTGCTTCATTAAGAAGAAAAAAGACCGTCGATCTAAGTTTCAGGGATTAAGATTCCCTGAGATTGAATCATTAATTTGTAAAATGTGATACGGTTCTTATACACGATCTCTCAACTAATTGATGAGACTATACATGTTTTCAAATCAACTGCCGCCTAACAAGAGAGAGGAGCAAAAACCCAAAAATTTAAAGAAATGTCAAAAAAAAAATTTCAACAAAAATTAAAAAACATTATTTATATATTTAAAAAAATTATTTAAATATTTTAAAAAAAATTTAAATAAATCTTAGGCGACGAAATTGCTAAATCGTCGGGCAAGGACTTACCATATAAGACGAAGAAAAAAAAGTATCGTCACCCAAGTTCTTGGCCGACGCACTTCTGGCGACGACGTCTTGGCCGACGAAAAAAATTTCGTCGCCCCAGGTTATAACATCTTAAGCGACGAAAAAAAATTTCGTCGGCCAAGGTTTTAAATCTTGGGCGACGAATATTTTTGGGCGACGAGAAGTAGATTTTAGGCGACTAAATTCGTATCGTCGCCTAAGAATTACTCTTAGGCGACGACGGAATGAATTTTCGTCGCCCAAGTTCTTGGCCGACGCACTTCTGGCGACGACGTCTTGGCCGACGACGTGTCGTCGCCTAAGTACTTAGGCAACGAAATTTTTTAACAGGGCGATGATTTTTTTTCGTCGCCCCAGTTGAAATTTCTGGTAGTGAGAATTCGCAAGGCAAACTAGACTTCGCGAGGCGAACTAGACTTCACGAGGCGAAACAGACTTCGCATAGATTTACATGAAAGTGAAGCGAAATGGCTCCGTGCGCGTGGATTTACATGAAGGCGAGGCGAGATGGCCTCGCGTGGGGGAATCCGTGAAGTGGAATCAGAAATCACCGCTTGCTTGGAAATCAAGGTTCCTCGCAAGATACTTTCCATATCCGCAAGATGGCTCGCCCCTTACTAATAATCTTGATCAAAATAGGACATTAATCCAAAGCGATATGGGCATATCTAAATCTTAAGATTTGATTGATTTGATTGTGTTAAAATCAGCAAGTAAATCAATCAGTCAAGATTCATTGATTCGATTAAGGAAATATTATTGATTCAGAATCTTCATTACTTGCCTTAAGTGGAGGCTTGTTAACACTATAAATATCCCCTCTCATACCAAGAGGAGGGGGCGAAACCAAGGGAGCAGAAACAGGAGCAGAAGCAGAAGCAGCGGACTAGAGAGAGTGGGAAAAATCCCTCCCGTGAGCTCAGAAGTCTCCCCAAAATCCTTGAAGAACTATCAAGCTCATAGCCAGTTCTTTACTAAATCCTTGAAGAATTATCAATCTCATAGCCAGTTCTTCACTAAATCTTTAAAGAACTATCAAGCTCATAGCCAGTTCTTCACCAAATCCAAATCCAAATCCAAATCCCAAATACTTGTTACATGATCAATCCGCGTAAACCTCAAGAACAAGTGTTTGTCACCTTTGAGTTAGACCTAAATTCGGAGATAGAATCAGAGGAGTTCACAAAGATTGTAACCTGCATTCGCATTGATTAAATTAAATTATTGTTTGTACACGTGTTGTTCTGTTATTTGTTGCAGATATTTTCGGGTTTACACGGTTATACCACATCCGTCCAGATTGCTTTAATCCATATCAGGATCATCTAAACTTAATTGAGTACATACCTTGTTGTTTTGTGGTTGTTTCGGGCAACTTCAACCCTTTTGGTATTTTCATATAGATATCAGTATATAGTTCTCCATATAAGTATGCCGTCACAACATCCATAAGTTGCATATCATGCTTCTTAGAAACTACCAAACTTATTAGATAACGAAATGTTATGACATCTATCACAGGATAATATGTTTCTTCATAATCTAATCCCAGGCTTTTGTGAAAAACCTTGCACAACAAGTCGCGCTTTGTATCTTGCAACCTCATTTTTCTCATTGCGCTTTCTTACAAAAACCCATTTATTTCTAACCGGTTTCACATTGGGTGGTATTTGGACAACAGGTTCAAAACACTGCGCTTTTCTAGAGATTTTAACTCTTTTTGGATTGCATTTTTCCATTTGAGCCAATCATATCATTGTCTACATTCTTCAACAAAGCGAGGTTCAGTATCAACGCTTTTTATTATTTTAGTAGCTACAGAGAATGAAAATACATCATCTATGGCCATTTATCTACGATCTCAGAATTCATTTGTGTACACATAATTTACAGAAATTTCCTTATTTTCAGGTACCTGAGCCTTTTCAAGGGCTTGTGTTTCACCAAAGTCATTTGACCTTTGTGTATTTATAGAATCATGAATTGTGGATCGATTGTCAACGTTTTACCTAAGAGTATTTTCAGAAGCGATGTCATCAGAATTCAGATGTGCCTTTGTTTTCCTCTTTCTAGGAACTGAATCTTTTGAACCTATAGGTCTACCACGCTTTAGGCGTGCATTAGATTGCTTATTTGCCGCCACATTATTTTGTCCAGTCGGGACATCAATTCGTGTAGGAGTATTAGCTGCTGGGATATGTGATCTTGTCACTTTTGCTGTGTCGGTGAATGCATCAGGCATTGAGTCAGCAATGTTTTGGAGAGCGGAATTTGTCGTACTTCATTTTCACTTTGTTTAGTACGAGGATCAAGATGAGACAGTGTATGTACTACCCACGATAATTCACGACGTTCTTCAGGAACTTTCTTATCTCCCCCTAACCGCGAGAATATCGTCTCATTAAAATGACAATCTGCAAACCTTGCATGAAATAGGTCACCCGTCAAAGGTTCAAGATATTGAATAATGGATGGTGAATCGAATCCGATGTAGATTCCCAATCGTCGTTGAGGGCCCATTTTAGATGTTTTGGCGGTTCAATAGGCACATAAGTGGCACAACCAAAAATCCGTAGATGGGAGATATTGGGCTGGCTCCCAATAGCAAGTTGGGATGGGGAATATTGGTGGTTGCCTATGGGCCTCAAACGAATTAATGCTGCCGCATGCAAAATAGCATGTCCCCATGTATAAACAGGCAGCTTTGTTTTCATAAGTAAAGTACGTGCAGTTATCTCCAGGCGCTTTATGAAGGCCTCTGCCAAACCATTATGTGTGTGAACATGTGGAACAGAATGTTCCACTTTTATTCCCAAAGACATGCAATAATCATCAAATGTTTGAGATGTAAATTCACATGCATTGTCTAGTCTTATTGTCTTAATGGGATTGTCCGGGAATTGTGCTCGTAACTTTATTATTTGAGCAAGAAGTTTGGCAAATGTCATATTGCGAGTGGACAAGAGGCACACATTTGACCATCTTGTTGATGCGTCAACCAAAACCATAAAATACCTATATGGTCCGCAAGATGGTTGAATCAGACCACAAATATCCCCTTGAATTATAGTGGTCAAAAACAAATAACCTTTAATTGTCAAAATTATCACTTCAACAGGATTTGAAAAGTAAAGTAATCAACTAACCACAATCACTCATAATAATGACCTCAAAATTAGTCTGTAAAGGAATTTGAAACGGTTGCATTATTAAAACACTATGTACTAATAATAAGCAAATTAATCATATGGAAATGGGTGTCACATATTAAGCTCCTTAAATATATTTAATTGTAATTATTATAGAATTCGAAACAAACTGTTGGTCAACATTACCCCCAAGAAAAATGTATATGTATCAATTATACGAAATCTTGTTATTATGTTATTAAACAGAAATTATGTTATCAATTGTACAAAAATGATGCTATAGTCATTAGCGTTAAAGAAAAATAATTTTATTAAACTTCGAAAGAACGGTAGCAACTGTCAAGGAGCGCAATACTGGTGAAGACAAACCGAAGAAAACAAACCGTCTGAAAGAAAATTGAACTGAAAAACATAGGAAAATATTAATGCCTAAACGTAGGCAAAGTCGCAAAAACAATTAATTGTTGTCTATAATTCCATCACTGAACATGTCATTGCTTCCATTGTCCATAAGATAGTCTGAGATGCTTAAAGGAGTAATGTCAATCGGATTATCATCCATTGGGGTGACATCCATTGCGTCCATTATATCCCAAGGATCACTATGATCAATAAAATTTGTCTCGACATTTTTATTTGATAAAGATGCTTGGTAGAGTTCCACCAAATGTGGGGGTGTACGACAGGTACGAGCCCAATGATTATCACCACCACATCTATGACAACCACTATTTGCATTCTTCTTTGGTGCTGTGTTTATAGGGCTTTTGCCTTTGGTAATTTTTCCATTGGTTCGTTGCCCCAAATAGTTGTTAGGTCCATTACGACCAGCACCATTGTGACATCCACGGCCACCACGATGACCACGTCCACGAGCATTGCCATGCCTTCCTCGACCTTAATTGCCATTTCCACCATTGTGAACAACATTTGCCTCTGGAAATGGTTTTGACCCAGTAGGGCGAGATTGGTGATTCTTCATTAGTAATTCATTATTTTGCTCAACCAATAGTAGACAAGAAATGAGGTCAGAATATTTCTTGAAGCCTCTTTCACGGTATTGCTACTACAACACAATGTTGTTTGCATGGAAAGTAGAGAAAGTTTTCTCAAGCATCATATCATCAATGATGGTTTCCCCACACAGCTTCATTTTGGAGGTAATCCGAAACATTGCTGAATTGTATTCAGTCACAGAGCTGAAATCTTGAAGGCGCAGATGCGACCATTCATATCGCGCTCGTGGGAGAACAACTGTCTTCTGATGAGAGAATCGATTTGCTAAGGCAGTCCAAAGAACGACAGGATCCTTAACAGTAAGGTATTCATCCTTTAATCCTTGATGAAGATGATGGCGGAGAAAAATCATGGCCTTCGCTTTGTTCTGTGGGGTCGCATCACCATCTTCTTTGATTGCTGACCCAAGATTTTGTGCTTCAAGGTGCATCTCAGCATCTAAGGCCCAAGACATAAAATTGTTCCTAGAAATGTCAAGGGCATGAAGTATCTCATTAATTCTCATATGCATTTTTTATATAGAGAGAATGATTACATTGTAAGTCCTCATACTATTAAAATATTGTATATTAGTCCTAAGAGTATTAATGGGACAGACACTTAATATTTACAACAGTTAATGAGTTTTCTATTTTGAGATGAACCTAATTAATAGCTCTGGGTTTATTTTTAAACAATCATGGTTATCATCACTATATATATAGTAGTCGCTCATGAGATTTATCTTACTATACGTACAATATCTAAGTCCAAATTAACTTGTATCTTTCCAAAATTGTCAGTGGAGTTTAGTTGAGAGATTAGCAAATGTTTGGTTGCGACGGATTGGCTTGCCCAGTAATGTATTGTCTGTAATGTTCTTCTCGCTATCCAATCTCGTTCGCGTTCTCACAGCTTATCCTCCTAACATGTATTGTTTTTTTTTTTTTTTTCGATTATCCTAACAAGTATTGTTTACTTATTTGTCATGTTAAGACATTCACTGTGTGGACAAACAAAGAACATGTCATCTGTTTCCCCACTTCGTTCATAAATGAAATAACAAGTAGCTAGGCGCAAACAGGAGCACACAAAGTCACAAACATAGATCACCTACTACATGAAACACACTATATGAAACATTACTGAAGTTTTAATACTGTATAGGCCACCAAGTTGATGTTTTCTTCGATCAGTTGCACATATTTTTCATGCGATCAGCTACATTTTCAACCTACAAATGATCATGGAAAAAATTATTCATGGTAACAGCTTGACCAGATCCATATCGCTCATCATTAGGTTCACAAATTAAAATCATCAGGTTGAAAAAGATCACCTCTCGGTTCCAGTCTGTTCTGGCAGTGAGAATGATCACAGTTGCTGTTTCTAGAAAAAATCCAATAACCATCCCCCACCAAATCCCCTGAAAAATGGAACTTGTTTTAATTATGTGAATATATATAGCCTCCAGAAAGCAACATATAGTTATGTACTTACTGCTTGCCATCCAAACCCAGTTATGGTACCAATGATATAGTAAAACAGGAGATTAGCATAAGCTACGATAATTCGCCATTTAGTTCCAACTGCCACACCTGAAATTAGGCAAATCGAAAATCTTAGCTTTTGGAAATGAAACCTAATTAAACGTCAAGATACAGTGTGTTGAAATAAGATCATACTACTGATTGAATACTTTAACCCTGATCGAGTTCATCATATTTGAATACCTGATAGTATAGGTTGAATGCCATTAAAGAAAATAGAGATGGCTAGCAATGGAATCAGATCAGAGACTGCCACGAGAGCTTCAGCCTCGGTTGTAAATATCCGACTTAACCTAACCCCGAAGATCAATACCATTGTTGTGAAGATTAAACTAATCACGATGCTGTTCACGTTCACTAAGAACAGTGAAAATTTTGCCACCCTTGGATGACCAGCCCCAAGCTCATTTCCCATTCTAACACTGCATGCATAATCAATCACAATCAATACAACTCAGCGATTGAAATACGAAAAACAGTTCTACTGTTTCATTTTTTGAATTCTAAATTACTCATCAGAGAATCTTGATCGCAAACCTGGCTGCTGCATTTAGGCCTAACAGAAATTGCAGAATCCAGTTCCAGTAGTTCATGCTGGAATTATACATCAGATGGTCATCACAGCAGGTAGAGTTAGATAATAGTTATTTGATCACTGATCAGATTGACATTTGAAATTGAAATGACTTAAAGGAGAGGAAACTGAAAAAGTTGCTTGTACCAAATACAAATGGATTCTAGTGAGACTGCATTCCAGGGGACCCATGATATCAGTATTACCAATTGGAAGTACCATATCTCCAAACTACATTCAACACAAGTAAAATTATGTCAAAAGCCTGTTAAGATTTTCCATATAAGAAATCTTTTCTTTGTTATTTACTGCTTCTTATTATTATTATTTTTTACTCTAGTCTCCTATTAATACTAGTGTAGGTAAAGAAAAATATAGTTCTAGGGCATGTACGTAGTGCATTATCGTGGTGCATTATCATGCCGCTAATTCAATTTACTTTGTCACCTACCATGCTCCCAATGCTACGTACCAATGGTACAATCCAAGGCCGGCTCTAACCATAGGCCCAGCAGGCACTGGCCTAGAGCCTCATGTTTTATGGGCTTAAAAAAAAATTCCTCTTTATATATAATGAAAAAAATATATATTATACAACCGTGATCTTTTTTTTTTTTTCCAGAAAAGGCACTAGGCACGTTTCGTCTTCTTTTGTTCACTTCCATAATTCTATTACGGCAAATTGGCGTTCCCAAAGTCTCTTGTTCTCTTTTTTTCTTTTTGGTTTAGACTCTCTCTTCTCTTTTAGTCCTTGTTCATATTACCAGGTATTTTCTTTTTTCTTTTGGTTTTTTTTTTTCGATGATGCCCTTTGTTTTAGTTCCATAATTCCATTGAATTGCTGCAATTTTATAATTCCATGGTTTTACTTGTTTGTTTAATTGTATGATTGATGAATAGATGAGACATATTTTTTTGTTTTGTTTGTGTGTATACTATTGACCTATTGTTTGATTGTTTCGTTCCTAACCCTTTCAAATGAGTGTTGTTGAAGTTTGGCAAAATTTTTTCTTATTGTTCTTCAGTTCTTGGTGAATCAATTATTAGTTATAGTCTTATAGTCTTACATAATTATTAGTTATAGTATCTGATCAATGACTAGATTGATATATTGTTAGATTAATTCTATTAGTATTCATATGTTGTTTGCATAGTTACGTACTTATTTTTAAATAAGAAGAAGTTTTTTTTAATACATCTAGCAATAAGGAGCCCCATTTTTTGTTGTCGCCTAGAGCCCTGAAATTGTCTGAGCCGGCCTTGTTACAATCCAAGATCCCAACACCCCAAACAAAACCCACAACAACAAATAATTTTGAAATTGTTGGTCAATTTTTTGGAATCAATTATCCTTCGAATTATTTGCAATTTACACGTGAGATTACTTACCAGAGCATGATAGCAGAGGCAACAGTTAACTTAAAATAAGGCCACATTCCTGTGAAGGCTTTCCAAGAGAAGCCAGTCCAAGTCTCTTTGCACTTTGAGCTAAAACCAATGTAAATCGCACAAAACAATACCAGTAGCCACCAAGAGAAACTAAGCGTTAGGGCAGCACCCATTACACCATAGTGGTATACATTAAGTACCAACCAAGTGCACACAAGGTGTATGGCGAAAGTAACCACAGCGATGAGAGCCAAGGGAATCACCAAGTTCTGTGATTGAAGGAACCTCTGCTGTGGGTAGTTTATTGCCAATGCATAGAGTTGAGGGATTATGCCCCGTGTAAACAGTTGTCCCTGGTCGGCTATGATCTCCGATACGCCCATTGCGACGAGCATGGGGCTTGACCACCAGCATAGAAATGTTAGCAGAACTGCTGCTCCCAAGTGCAAGATGATTGCTCTTTGGCACATGATTCCCATTGCTGCATATTGCTTGGCACCAAAGGCTTGAGCGCACACCGTTGGCACTGCACTTGCTATGCACAACTTTGAAATCCAAAATTCAAGAGAATTAGATCCCCACCCACCTATTAATATATAAAATTAGTAAAGAGTTTAAGGCACGTTTACTTGAACCAGAGTAAGTAATCCACGCCATTACGTGTTATGTTACTAAAACCAGAGTGTATGTACATACCATGATCCCATAAGCAAAACCCTGAATAACAAGATTGGCAATGGAGGCACCAGCAAGCTCCACAATACTCAACTGGCTACAAAGTGTAAGTGTGACGAAGCCAAGCAAGTTATTGAAAATCCCAGCAATGATAGATGGACTGGAAACATGCATGATGAGTCTCAACTCCCAAGCCAGCAACCGAGCTAACCGTTCAAGCGCTGGGGTCGGTGGCGGTTGCTCCAAAAGCTCTTCAATCGCCGTGGATGACAAGTCAGAAATCCGGGAATGCAATAATTCATGGCCGAGTAGTAGCGGCTGGTTCTCCCCGGACTCCATTTTTCTTGATGATTGCTACGTGTGAGTGTTTATGTGACGTCGTTACATAGTAATGGAACAGAAAGGAAAAAGAGCAAAAAAAGAAAGTGACGTATGGGAAGTAATATAAGGGTCTAAACTACTTTTCAAATATAGAACTGTATCTACCATGTCAACTCTTATAGTCAGCTACCCTTGCTTGCAGATGTACGTACTAATTTCTCTCAATTGTATGTTAGTTACAGGCACAGAAAATACTGCAGTGGACATGTACTAATTCAGCAATGAATGATTGAAAGCAACAGTCCAGGCTCAAGTTTGATTAGCAGTAAGAATGGTCTTAGTCCATTGATCTTAAAGCAAGTTGTTAAGCAGGCTTAGTAGGGTTTTACTCGAAGAGAATCAATTGTTAGTGAGGGCGTGATAGAAGATAGGTTTACCTTATACATTGGCACGTACAATAAATTGCATTCTACCACTTTGTACAGGTATTAGGGAAGGATCTGGATTGCTGAGATTTTAACTATAGACTATGCATGATTAATATAAGGCATGTGAAAAGCCAGTTTCGTACGTAGGGTAAAGTAATCCTGTGTTCTCTGCTGTCTCATCAACTTTTACGCCGATGACTAGCGAAGATGCCAAGAGGACTCTTGCAGCTGCTGCTTTTGTCGATCGAGTTACAGCTAGCACTAAGGATTGCAGAGAGAACTCCGGTGGTCCTCGCTAGTCAAGTGTTAACAAAAATCCAAGATGCATGGCACAGTCCTCACTCCTTTGATTCAAGGATTAAAAATGTAAGGAGACAAATGACTCTGCAATTTCAGACTTTAAGTGTGTAGGGACTGGGGACATGCATTCTATCATTTGAGGGGCAAAGTTCACTGGAACCACAACTCAAATATGCATGTAACTTGCTACCTGAAAAGAAAGTCACTCCTCGATCCAGTCGTCCAATGAGTTTGGAAGTTTGGTGTGGATTGCAACCTTTCTCAAAGTGAAGGTATAAGGATGTTTGGCAATCCAGTTAGCCTGCAAAACACTTTGAGATTCTGTTATCTGATCAAGAACAAGGATCACCAGCATCCCTTATGGCTCAGATAAATCATGCATATGCATATCACTGTTTTTCATAGAGGATAGCAGCCCTGCTTGCTATCCTAGTTCTGAGTCTTTCATCTTCCTGGTTTGAACACAAAGAATCTGGTATATTAGATTAATAGATTATTGTCTTCCTTCAATTTCAAATGGACAACTGAGTTGAGGGAAGAGCCTTAGCGTTTAAACCAGTCTAAGGGTTGAGATCTTTTGTTATGCCAACTCGTGACCAAATGGTTTGATGCTCAAGGCTCCAGCTTGGATTTCATGATTAGTTATCTCATGCAAAGCTGGTCCCTGTATGATTCAAAGACCAGTCGCTTTTGACTCTGACAAGTCCTTTGATGGACTGAGTAAGAAGATCTGAATCCTCTTTGTTCCCTGCTTTGAATCATTCATGTTTTAGGAAAGGTTTCTCTTGTCTTATTGAGATTGCTCTTGTCATCTCTGTCTTGGTTACATCGCTCTCAGCCTTATAGCCAAAGGCTACTGTCCAAACCTTTCTGAAAAACTGTTGAGGTCAGCTAGCATCATCTTTGATGCCTTGTCTGCCTATATATAGCTATAGCTTTGGCTTTGCTCTGTGGTTGTTGAAAACTGTTGTGATAGCGTTTGATGTGTTGAGTCTAGTTTTTAGCTTGCATTGTTCATGCTGCTCTAAGTCTTTCTCGTGACTGTAAACCTTAGAGCTTGAACTCAAAACTTCTTTCATCAACTCATATCATGTTGCATATCATGTGGGATGTGTAGTGCATGCAACCAACCAACCCAAGAAGCATTCAAGGCTGAATCCGCTAGTGGTTAGCAGAATTCACAGACAAAGCTTCTAAATGTATTCTAAGTTGTAAGGGCTTAGGAACAAGAGAGGGAATAGATCTAGACTAGTTTGAGACTAGGAGGGATAGCATTGTGGTAGTGTATCACTGGATCTATTATTCTTGTAAAGAAGTCACTTTAACTTAGTGGAAAGATTTGTCTCTCTAGAGTTAGAGACACGTAGTTTTTTTCCCTGATTTCAGGGTTTCTACAAGAACAAAAACATCCCTGTGTTGTTTCCTTTCTTGCTGAGTTTTACTTTCTGCATTTTATACTGTGAATCTGGGATAGCACTCGCTATAGCTATCCTTAGATACTGAAGTTATCGAAAATTAAAAGAAAAGCCTATTCACCCCCCCTCTAGGACCATCAAGTGGTACCAAAGCAGTTCCTAGCCTTTGCTAGTAAGATCCTCGGGTTTTAAAATGGGTGATAGAGGCACTTCCGTGAACTGTCCTCCACTGTTTGAGGGAAGGAACTTTTCACAATGGAAAATCATGATGACCACATTCTTTATTTCTCAAGATGATGAGAAACAATGGATGATGGTTGAAGATGGCTGGTCAGCTCCAGAACGGACCTCAATCGTGGCAGGTACAAGTGTACTAAAGCCTAGATCTGAGTGGACCGATTCAGAAAAAATTGCTGCTCAAATGAATATCACAATTCTCAACAGTTTGTACTCGGCTCTCTCTGAGAGTGAGCGCAAACGGATCATTACCTATGTCTCAGCCAAACAGGCTTGGGAAGTGTTGTTAACAACTTATGAAGGTAATGAGCAAGTGAGAGAACAGATGCTCCAAGATCTTCTGTTAGATTTTGATGAGTTGAAAATGTCCGAAAATGAGTCAATAGATGAGTTTTACAGTCGTATCTTGAATATAACAAATCAGTGTGCTGGTCTTGACTCTCCCTTAGAGCAATCTAGGATTGTCAGAAAGCTTCTTAGAGGTCTTCCCCCTAGTTTTGAGAATAAGAGAGTGGCTATACAGGAATCCAAGGACTTGAGAACTTATTCTTTAGAGGAGCTAGTAGGAAACCTGAAAACCTATGAAGCTCATAAGAAGGGTCTAATGAAAGAAAAATCCATTGCCCTCTCGTCCGTCAAAGAAACTGAGTCAAGCCTACACATTAAGATTCCAGAGGACGTCGAGTATAGTCTAGAAGAGTGTGCCCTCCTTACAAAAAAGTTTGAGAACTTTCTCAAGAAACGAAGGAAATCTTTTTCTTCGAACCAGAGTTTTGGAAAATCTAGATTTTGTGAAACGTCACAAGATAGAAGTCATGACAGATATCCTAGGAATTCTCGTGCGGAGTCCTCTTAAGATAGAAATTCTAAGGGTAAGAGTTCCTAAAGAAGCGATGTGTGCTTTGAGTGTAAGGGTGTGGGACATAGAGCTGTTGACTGTGCAAATAGGAGGATTCGTCCTCAAAAGGCTCTTGTCATTACTTACAGTGACAGTGAAGAGGATCCCTTGTCTGATCAAGAGGAGGACACTATAGCTTTCATAGCTCGGGTTGTCCCCGTTTCCTCTTTGGATCATGTTGAAGAACCAGTTGCTTTCATGTCCACGGTATCACAAAACGAGACTCCGGAGGATGATGATGATGATGATGGAATGCAAAAGTTCACTGAACTTGTCAACGCATCAAAGTCCATGTTATCTAAGATAGACATTCTGATCAAAGACCATGCGAAGTGTGAAAAAGAGAAAGCAGGGATACAAGCTGAATTGCTATCCCAGAAAGAAGTGTGGAGAGCTGAAAAGCTGAGTCTAGAAAACTCTCTTAGTGGTCTTAAGACAGAAAAAATAGCGCTTGAGGTTTCTCTCAAAGAATCTCATCAACAGTTTTCTAGGTTCTCAATAGGGTCTGAAAAATTGACTAAGATGTGTGGAATGGGTAGACCAGATAAGAATAAACAAGGTCTAGGGTTTAAAACTGGCAAGAACTCTAAGAGTAGTGGAACTGTGTTTGTCAAAAGCAAAGCTTCTGATGTTAAAGTAGTGACTAACAATGTTGGGCCTCCAAAAAGATTCAAACCTACTTGCCATCACTGTGGTGTTCCTGGTCACATTCGACCTTTTTGTAGGAAACTCCAAAACAGCCAGGCATACCCTAAGAGAAATCACGAGTCTGTCAGCTCTCAGAACAACAAGTCAGTTGCTAGTTTCTTCACATCTTTTCAAGCTACTCTAAAAAAATCTCTGCAGGAATTTGCTAGGATAGCTAAGGGTCTGTCTGTCCCCGCAGCTAGAAAACCAAACAGGAACTCAGCTTGGGTTAAGAAAAAGGACTTTAGACCTTACACTCCCAAACCTTCGCACTTAGATTCAAACATTCTTGACGAATGTGACAGTGATCCTGAGGAGGAGAACATTGTTTGTTTCTTGTCTCGCGTTAGGACTAGTCAAAATCTGTTGATGAGTCTAAAACAGTAGCAGTGTGTCGCATAGCCCTTACAGCCCTCACAGCACGTTGTGCTGATTCTTGGTATATAGATAGTGGTGCTTCGAGGCACATGACTGGTGATCCCAAGTGGTTCTCGTCCATGGATGATGTTCATCTAGAAGGAAATGTTGGTTTTGGGGATGGAGCTCGAGCTCCAATAGTAGGAAGTGGGACAGTAAATGCCCCTGGTCTCCCCAGTCTGAAAAATGTCTTACTGGCCAAAGGTTTAGAAGTAAGTTTGTTAAGTGTGAGTCAGATTGTTGATGAGCATGACTCTGTCACCTTTGATAAGTAGAAATGTGTGGTCTTAGATGGTAAAGGGAAGAGTGTAATGAGAGGAAAGAGAACTAGAGATCAATGTTACTATGTTGTAGCAAAAGAAAAGTTCTCACCACAGCTATGTTTTAGATCTATAATATGTGAGGAACCTTTAGATCTTTGGCATAGACGTATGTATCACTTGAATCATTAGGATATGGTGAAGCTGTCCTCAAAAGAAGCCGTCAGAGGAATACCAAAGCTTGCTAGTATTCCCCAAGGTATGTGCAGTGAATGCAAAGTTGGTAAGATGACTCGAACCTCTCATCTTCTGTTGAATGCTAATCCCACTACTCTTGTTCTTGAACTGCTGCATTTAGACTTGGTAGGACCTGTTGAGACTAAAAGCATTGGAGGTAGGAAATATGCTCTTGTTATTGTTGATGATTTCTCTAGGTTCACTTGGGTGAGATTCTTGTCTAACAAAGGTGAAACTTTTGAAAATTATTACAGTGTTGCTAAAAGAATCACGAATGAGAAATTAAATGATGACATGCATATAGTTAGAATAAGATCAGATCATGGCACTGAATTTGAAAACTCTTATTTTGAAAATTAGTGTGAAGAGTTTGGTGTGCATCATGAATTCTCTGCTTCTATCACTCCACAACATAATGGCATTGTAGAAAGAAAGAATAGGGTTCTTGTGGAATTGTCTAGGGTAATGCTAGCTGCATCTGGCCTTAATCATTCTTTTTGGGCAGAAGCAGTAAATAATGCTTGTTAGTTTAAACCGTGTAATTCTTAGACCTGGAACAACCATGACTCCCTATGAGATCTGGAGAGGTAGGAAGCCAAATATCTCTCATCTCAAAGTGCTTGGAAGTCCCTGTTTTATCTATAGGGACAGAGATTATTTGACAAAGTTTGATGCTAAAAGTGACAAGGGTGTGTTTCTTGGCTATGCTAGAAATAGTCGTGCTTATCGGGTGTATAACAAGAAAACTTGCAAAATCATGGAATTAGTAAATGTGACTGTTAATGATGCTCTTGTTTGCAAGAATGATGGGTGTGTTTTTTCTGAGCAGGTATCCGAACAGGAAGCTGAACCTACCTCATCCAAAACAAGGTCTGAACAAGGAGATGATGGCTCAGGGATGGATGATGACACAGACCTTCCAGAATCTGGGAAGGATGCTACACTTGCCAGTCAGCCAATTCATCGAAGTGGCAAAAGACAAGTTCAGAAGGACCATGATCCTTCCCATGTAATTGGGGATCTGAGCCTAGAAAGACCAGGAGTAAGACTGGTCGATTGGTAAGTAATTCCTCAGTGTTTAAATGTTTTGTTACTATGCATAAAGATGACATCAACACCATTACATACTATGGCTTTGTGTCTATAATTGAGCCAAAGAATGTGAAAGAAGCCTTGCTTGATGCTGATTGGATCAGTGCCATGCAAGACGAGTTGAATCAGTTTGAAAGAAGCAATGTTTGGCATCTAGTGTCTGGGCCCAAGGATAAAAATGTCATAGGAACCAAATGGGTGTTCAAGAACAAAACTGATGAAAATGGTATTATCACCCGAAACAAGGCAAGACTTGTTGTGCAAGGATATTCTCAAATAGAAGGTCTAGATTTTGATGAAACCTTTGCCCCCGTAGCTAGACTTGAGTCAGTTCGTCTTCTCCTTTCTGTTGCTTGCTACTTAAAATTCACCTTTTTTCAAATGGATGTGAAAAGTGCTTTTCTGAATGGTGTTCTTAAAGAAGAAGTGTATGTGGAACAACCCCCAGGATTCCAGAGTCTTACCCATCCTGAACATGTCTATAGGTTAGATAAGGCTTTCTATGGTCTTAAGTAACACTAAGCCATTTCATGCATCAGGCTACACATATCAGGCGACACTTACGAAATTAAGTGTGGTTCGGGAGGTTGGGGCGACACAATTTTTTTATGTGTCGCTGGAAGTTAACTTACACAATACCAATTTTCTTTGAAAAAAATGTCTATTTTCGGGGCGACACATATATGTCGGTGAAAAAAGTGGTCAACTTTAGCTCAATTGTCTAAATTTTACACATGTTAATCCGACGACATTTATGTGTCGGCCGATATTGAATTTTGTTGAATTGACAACTTGTGTGAAAATTTTACTTCATTTTGTAGATAAGACGACCTTTATGTGTCGCATGATATTGAAATTTGTTGAATTTACAACTTGTATGAAAATTTTACTCCATTTTGTTGATAAGACGACATTTATGTGTCGCCGGATATTGTATTTTGTTGAATTAACAAATTGTGAGAAAATTTTACTCAATTATGTACATACGACGACATTTATGTGTTGCTTGATATTGAATTTTATTGAATTGACAACTTGTGTGAAATTTTACTTCATTTTGTTGATAAGACGACATTTATGTGTCGCCGGATATTGTATTTTGTTGAATTGACAAATTTTGAGAAAACTTTACTCAATTATGTACATACGACGACATTTATGTGTAGCCTGATATTGAATTTTATTGAATTGACAACTTGTGTGAAAAATTACTTCATTTTGTTCATAAGACGACATTTATGTGTCGCCGGATATTGAATTATGTTGAATTGACAAATTGTGAGAAAACTTTACTCAATTATGCACATACGACGATATTTATGTGTCGCCTGATATTGAATTTTGTCGAATTGACAAATTGTGTGAAGATTTTACTCAATTATGTAGATACGGCGACATTTATGTGTCGCCTGACATTGAATTTTGTTGAATTTATAACTTGTGTGAAAATTTACTTCATTTTATTAATAAGACGACATTTATATGTCGCCGGATATTGAATTTTGTTGAATTGACAAATTGTGGCATGGGAAAACTTTACTCAATTATGAATTATCTACATACGACGATATTTATGTGTCGCCTGATATTGAATTTTGTTGAATTGACAAATTGTATGAAGATTTTACTCAATTATGTAGATATGACGACATTTATGTGTCGCCTGACATTGAATTTTGTTGAATTTATAACTTGTGTGAAAATTTTACTTCATTTCGTTAATAAGACGACATTTATGTGTCACCTGATATTGAATTTTGTTGAATTGACAAATTGTGTGAAGATTTTACTCAATTATGTATATAAGACGACATTTATGTGTCGCATAATATTGAATTTTGTTGAATTTATAACTTGTGTGAAAATTTTACTTAATTTTGTTAATAAGACGACATTTATGTGTCGCCGGATATTGAATTTTGTTGAAATGACAACTTGTGAGAAAACTTTACTCAATTATGTACATACGGCGACATTTATGTGTCGTCTGATATTGAATTTTGTTGAATTCACAACTTTTGTGAAATTTTACACCATTTTATTGATAAGATGACATTTATGTGTCGTCGGATATTAAATTTTGTTGAATTGACAAATTGTGTGAAGATTTTACTTCATTTTGTTGATAAGACGACATTAATGTGTCGCCGAATATTGAAATTTGTTGAATTGACAACTTGTGTGAAAGATTTTACTCAATTACGTAGATACGACGACATTTATGTGTCGCCTGACATTGAATTTTGTTGAATTTACAACTTGTGTGAAAATTTTACTCCATTTTGTTGATAAGACAACATTTATGTGTCGCCGAATATTAAATTTTGTTGAATTGACAAATTGTAAGAAAACTTTACTCAATTATGTACATACGACGACATTTATATATCGTCTGATATTGAATTTTGTTGAATTAACAAATTGTGTGAAGATTTTCTTCATTTTGTTGATAAGTCAACATTTATGTGTCGCCGGATATTGAAATTTTTTGAATTGACAACTTGTGTGAAAGATTTTACTCAATTATGTACATACGACGACATTTATGTGTCGCCTGACATTGAATTTTGTTGAATTTACAACTTGTGTGAAAATTTTACTCTATTTTGTTGATAAGACGACATTTATGTGTCACCGGATATTAAATTTTGTTGAATTGACAAATTATGAGAAAACTTTACTCAATTATGTACATACGACGACATTTATGTGTCGTCTGATATTGAATTTTGTTGAATTAACAAATTGTGTGAAGATTTTCTTCATTTTGTTGATAAGACGACATTTATGTGTCGCCGGATATTGAAATTTGCTGAATTGACAACTTGTGTGAAAGATTTTACTCAATTATGTACATACGACGACATTTATGTGTCGCCTGATATTGAATTTTGTTGAATTGACAATTGTGTGAAAGATTTTACTCAATTATGTACATACGACGATATTTATGTGTCGTCTGACATTGAATTTTGTTTAATTTACAACTTGTGTGAAAATTTTACTCTATTTTGTTGATAAGACGACATTTATGTGTCGCCGAATATTAAATTTTGTTGAATTGACAAATTGTGAGAAAACTTTACTCAATTATGTACATACGACGACATTTATGTGTCGTCTGATATTGAATTTTGTTGAATTAACAAATTGTGTGAAGATTTTTTTTTTTTTTTGATAAGACGACATCTATGTGTCGCCTGACATTGAATTTTGTTGAATTTACAACTTGTGTGAATATTTCACTTCATTTTATTGATAAGACGACATTTATGTGTCGCCTAATATTAAAGTTTATTGAATTGACAAATTGTGAGAAAATGTTACTCAATTATGTAGAAACGACGACATTTATGCGTCGTCTGATATTGAATTTTGTTGATTTGACAATTTATGTGATTCCTCAATTTTGTTGATAAGACGACATTTATGTGTCGCCTGACATTGAATTTTGTTGAATGTCAAAGTTCTGTGAATTTTACTTTATTTTGTTGATAAGACGACATTTATGTGTCGCCTGATATTGAATTTTGTTGAACTGACAACTTGTGTGATGATTTTACTCAATTATGTAGATGTGACGACATTTATGTGTCGCCAGATATTGAATTTTGTTGAGTTAACAACGTGTGTGAAAAATTTACCCAATTATATTAATAGATGACATTTATGTGTCGCCTGATTTTTGTTGTTTTTTAAGTGTAAGCATTTGTGAAGCAACTATATGTTGTAAATAGAATTTTGCAAATCTATCCGTAGGATATGTTACGTATAGTGAAATATGGTTACCATAAGAAAATCATATATTTTCGATATTGTTTGGATCTCGATCGAGACGGTCAACCCTTTTCACGCTTATTATCCCCTATGGGTAACTCTATCCCCGAAATGTAAAATTTCTCAAAATTTTACAGAAGCTGCTACATCATATATATGTGAGAGTGTGTGCATGAAAGAATCCACCAAAACTAGTCAAGAAGGAGGAGGTAAGAGCGAATTGGCTTAATTAAATGATGTTGAGCTAATGTTGACCACGTCGATCGAGACCCAAACTTCATCAAAATTAGGTGAATTTTTTACCATATCCATATTTAAATATGCTGATCACATCTGACGGTCAAAATTTAATGTTATGAATTTTAGACGTTGGAACCACAACATGCCTACTAATGTGATATAACTTGTTTAATGGGATTTTTCTAAGTGTATGCATTTGTGAAGCAACTATATGTTGTAAATAGAATTTTGCAAATCTATCCGTAAGATGTGTTACATATAGTGAAATATGGTTACCATAAAAAAATCACATATTTTCGATAATGTTTGGTTCTCGATCGAGACGGTCAACCCTTTTTACGCTTATTATCCCCTATGGGTAACTCTATCCCCGAAAGGTAAAATTTCTAAAATTTTTACAGAAGCTGCTACATCACATATATGTGAGAGTGTGTGCATGAAAGAATCCACCAAAACTAGTCAAGAAGGAGGAGGTAAGAGCGTATTCGCTTAATTAAATATTGTTGAGTTAATGTTGACCGCATCGATCGAGACCCAAAAATTATCAAAATTGGGTGAATTTTTTACCATATCCATATTTAAATATGTTGATCACATGTGACGGTCGAAATTTACAAATTTTATTTTGTACATATAGCTCACCATTGGGAAGCTTATAGAAATTTAATCGTAAATAAAGTTGACCCATGTGATCGAGGTCCAAACCTTAACAAAAATGAGCAATTTTCGGACCATGTCCCTATTTAACTACGAAGATCACATTCAACGGTCAAATTTTACAAATCGTATTTCATACATATAGCTCACAATTGGGAAGCTCATAGAAATCTAATCGTAAATAAAGTTGACCTATGTGATCGAGGTCCAAACATTAACAAAAATGAGCAAATTTTGGACCATGTCCATATTTAAGTACGACGATCACATCCAACGGTCAAATTTTACAAATTGTATTTCGTACATATAGTTAGTTTATAAAGATGTACATCTAGTTATAATATGTTAGTGTGTTGCTAGGCAAATATGTTAGTGTACCTCATGATCATAGATATAAACCCTAAATGTGTTACAATGCAGCTCTCATAACATTATTCATACCACGCTTGACTTTCGGCCATATAATAGAAGTTGTCGATAATAGGGTTTAGGGTTTAGGGTTTAGGGTTTAGAGTTTAGGGTTTAGGGTTTAGGGTTTAGGGTTAATATGTGTATAGGAAAAGGCTTGGAAAAATTAGGGCGCAATTTTTCAAAAAAAAGGCGCACTGGAAAATTAAATTGGCGCCAGATCGAAAAAGAAGGCGCACTTGCATTTTGACCTAAACTAAATGTCAATTTGCCTATCTTTTCCTCACTCTACTCTCTCGACAAACCCAACAAACCCTTTCTCTCTTCAGACAAACCCAACAAACCTAACGCCCAATCTCTCCGACCCCCAAACCCGCTGCCTCGCAATCCCTCCTCCTCACCGTCTACCGCGTCACCTCCTCCGATTCCAAACCTCCTCTCCTCCGACCTCCGCTTCATCCTCAACTCCTTCCAAGCCCGACCCGACCTGAACTCTGTCCGATTTGAACAAGGCAAGTGTGGATCTGTATTTGGTTCCAGATAATATCGTTTTGATGATGTATTCTGCTATTGGGTTGTTCGGTTTGATGTAATTTTGTTGCTTTTATTGAATGTCAGGGAGGAGTTAGTGAAGGAACTGAGTTAGTTCAATTTTCCTTCGACTGAAGACATTGAGGGTACCATTGTGAAGTTACTGCGCAGACAGAAGCATGTAAGTGATCGATCCCTTTCAGTAGTTCATTCATAGCTTGTTTTGATTAGTTGCTATTTGGAATCATGTTGATTATAGTTTTATGATTAGTCCTTACTAGTAGAAGATCAATATGCAGCTGTTGTTATTACATGCCTTGAGTTTGTAAATGTTTCGTTGGAACTTGAAAAAAAAGGCACTTATCAGCAAATTTTCGAAGAAAAACCTGAAACTGTAACTGAACTTCAAAAAATCATAAGTAACTGTCGAAAAGTTCATTTTGTGTGATTCCAGTTCCAGATTGTTCTTTGAGATGTCTATTTTAAATGTTTTGAAGACACCATCTTTAAATCTCCAGCCAATCTGTGTGTTGTTTTTAGCCTGAAAGTTTATTGGACCAAAAGTCAGAAAGTTGTTTTGCTGTAGCTACTGAATTGCTCTCTAAAGTGTACTTGTTGTCTTGGTCAGGAAACTTGCTGATACATTATGAATTTCTTTGTTGTGTAGGTGCAATATGAGCTGGAAAACTTGCTTATGCATTATCTGAGGTTAGTCATTGTTCATTTCTCTAATGCTAACAGCTTTAGATTACTGTATTGACAAGCTTCTTACTGAAATTGTTGTTAATCCTATAATGCTAGGAAGGCAAGGCTCAGTGCTGTGTTACAAAAGGATTTGTTGGGAAGGCTCAGTGCCCGTGGTGCAGTGGAACAGGCCAAAGGCTTGATTGTGTGAATTTCCGGTGAGTCTTCAAAATGACCAGAAAGTATATGGATTGTTTGTCTAAAGTTTGTATATGCATTCATGCCTTGGTTGTGTTTTATCTTTGCTGTGATAGATTATTATGTTGGTGTAATATATTGTTGGAGCTTGGATTGATGTATTGCTTGCACCTACATGTGAAACTATGAATGAACTATATATATATATATATTATATATATGTATGTATGTATTGCATGTGCACTAATAATGCATTTTTTGTCTAAGATGGATAAGTCATGGATGCATGCTGATAGGAGATCAAAAGAGTTTGAGTTAGGATTTGAAGAGTTTCTAAAGTTTGCCGAGTCTAATGCTGTTAACATAGACAAGATTTCATGTCCTTGCAAGAAATGTTGCAATGTCGATGGATTTTCTGTGGAAGTTGTGAGGGATCATGTATTCTATTATGGTATTTTAGAGAGTTATAAGGTGTGGAGGTGGCATGGGGAATCTATGTATGATAATGGGGTTGAATCTGAATGTGAATCTGAATCTGAATCAGTTAATGGGGATCCTGGGATGGGGGAGAACGATGTAGAAGTAGGAGAAAGTGAGGATGAGGAGATGTCCGAAGACTCTAATGAGTTTTTAAAGTTCGTAGAGGATGGAGATCAACCTTTGTACAATGGTTGTGACCATACAACCAAGATGAATTTTCTGGTTGAGAGTTTTAGTTGGAAAGCAAAGCATGTAGTGACTGATTCTTGCTTTGGAGACTTTCTGGAACTCGTTAAGGGTCTGCTTCCTGCAGAAAATCTTGTTCCTTTGACTACAAATGATGCTAAAAAGACACTTAGTGTTTTAGGGATGGACTATGAAAAAATTCATGCATGTCCTAATGACTGCATCTTGTATAGAGGAGATGCAGTCCTTGTTGATTCGGATGAGGAAGAAGGCGTCCACATTGAAGAACAAGCATTTGATTTACCATTCGTTGAGACTTATGATGATATAGAGGGTGATCAGGATAGTAATTATATGCGTCCTGGGGATGAGAAAATATATGTTGAAAGTTAAGTTAGTGGTATGAGGGGAGTAGTATTGATGTGGTAGCTTGAGTCCCTCGTATTGTTTTTGTTTTGTTTGTGTTTTGAAGAGTGCCTCATATGTACTGAAGTTTGAATTATGTTTGAATGTTCATCGTATTATTTTAATTTTCAGTAAAGTTATTTTATTCAGTGGTACTGAAGTTTGAATTATGTTTGAATGTTCATCGTATTATTTTAATTTTCAGTAAAGTTATTTTATTCAGTGGTGTATCTGTGTAATGGCTATGTTTCTGTTAATAAATATTTTACTTTGCTAACCGCGTTTGCTGGTTATTTCAGGTGATGGCTGGATCTAGCACGTCATCCCTCAATGCTAGAGCTTTAGCTTTGAGGACGAAGACGAAGGAATTTTTAAGGAAACGTGGTAGAAGTGAGGTCGCAAACGAGGAAGCATCTGTTGGTAAAGCTGCCACACCTAGAAGAAGTCCACGTTCAACCAAAGTTGTTGTTGTTGACCAGACCAGCAAGGATGCGCCCACTAAAGCTGATGTGGTACTACCTAGAAGAAGTCCGCGTTCAACTGCTCGGACCAGCAAGGATGCGCTCAATAATGCAAGAGTGGGACCAGCTAAAGCAACACAGTCCAAGAAATCTGTGGCATCAAAGAAGTTGTCGTTTGGTAGCATGTCCAATTCTGGATCCGGAAAGCGCAAGGCTGGAAAGAGCAAAGCCGGAAAGAGCAAAGCTGGAACGATGGAGGTGGTTGAGTCTGATGATGAAGATGAAGAATTTGAAGCTGATGAGGATGAGGAAGAAAGCAATGAGAACGTCACTGGTGGAATGCGGTTGCTTAGACGAGGGATGGTGACGATGAGTCGGGTTAATAGGCGACTCGTTCGGGGAAGGAAGTTGAAGGTTAAATATAATGATGATGGGGAACCTGTTGGGAGGGCAGCCAAGGAGATGCAGTCCTACATTGGGGTGTTTGCACGCACCAAGGTCCCAATTAATGTTAAAGATTGGAGACTTGTGCCGCTAAGTGTGAAGGACAATATTTGGGGTTCTATTGAGGTAAATGAAAATATTATAATTAGTTAACATGTCCTTCGTTGTAGCTTTCACAGAAAATATCTAAAGCAGTCATCTTTTGTACTTGTTAATGTTTAGGAAGCTTATGTGGTGCCAAAATATTATAATTAGTTAACATGTCCTTCTTCCCTTGGCGTTGGAAATTCAACTGACCGGTCTCGGTCTTTCTCTGCTGCTTTGAAAAGAGGGAAGCCTGGCCAGTTTTTTCTGGTTCCCTATAACACAGGGTACGACAGCTTTATTCATGCATTTTTGTATATATTTTAAATTCTCAATTTATGTGTCATTAGATGAAATGTATTGATTGTTTTGATTCTATTATGTGTGTTAGAAAACATTGGATTTTATCGGTGGTGAGTCCCAGTGAAGAACTTGTATATTTCATGGATCCTATGAAGAGGAGAATGGATGTTACCACTGATGAGTGGAGAACAATAGTGAACCAGTATGTCAGCCAACTTGCATCTTTATCATTGATGTATACTATATACAAAATGCATTGTCTAACTATTTAGTTCATTCTGTTTATAATTTTGGGTATTTTGTTCTTTTTGAAGCGCCATAAAAATTACGAATGCAAACATTCCTGCTAAGAAACCACGAAAGGTTCAGTGGAGAAACTGTTCAGTAGGTTCCCTACCTTAGCTAACTGTTTATATTTACACTTGACCATTTCAGTTCATGTTTATTAGGTTTATTAAGCAAAATTTAATGTTATTTAATTCAGGGAATTCCAGAGCAGATTGGGGATAAGAGCTGCGGCTATTTCATCATGCTGTACATGAGAGAAATAGTGCAGGACAAAGAACAGAACTGGACTAAAAAGGTAACGGCTTGCATTCATCAGTTTGTGAGTTAAAAAACTCAATCAGTTGGTTAAATCTATTATGTTCTTTGTCCTCCTTGCAGTGGTTGACTAGGGGTGATGAAAAATACACCATGCAGGACGTTGATGTTGTCCGACAGGAGTGGGCAGAGTATGTGCTTAAATTTACAAGTAACTAGCAAAGCTGCTGTATGGTTCTATTAGTTCTGTTTTCAGAAAGGATTGTGTGTTTGCCCAGATTGTGTACTTTTGCTGTGTTACCATAGGCTGCTGGCTATATGTATATATGTGGTAGTTTGCTGTGCTATTATAGGGTAGGTGCTGGCTGCATATATATGAGACAGTTTGCTTTGCTATTATAGGGTACTGCTAGCTGCATGTATATGAGGCAGTTGAACAAAATGATGGTGCTTTTTGTTAACCTCTTATGGCCTAGCTACTTTTGTACATAATGATGGTGCTTTTTGTTAACCTCTTATGGCCTAGCTACTTTTGTGTACAGTGGATAATGTTATCATTTTGGATGTTGAATTAATGCGTATTTTAGTTATAGATGTCTTTTTTAAATCTAAATTATCAGGATGTTTCAATATAGCAATTGTGTAGTTTTAAACAAGCCATGACTACGATTATGTGTGGCCATAAGTAACAATTGGCAACACATATCTATTGTCTTTACAAAGCTTAGATACTAGAAATGTGTTGCCATAAGAAACAACCGGCAACGTAAATGCAAAGTTTAAATAAAAAGAAGGCATCACTTATGTGTAGCTTAAACTCATTCATACGATAGACATGTGAGGCCATAAAGAACAACGGGCGACGTAAATGTAGAGTTTAAATCAAAAGAAGGCATCACTTATGTGTAGCTCAAACTCATTCATGCGATAGACATGTGAGGCCATTAAGAACAACCAACAACGTAAATGCACAGTTTAAATCAAAAGAAGACATCACTTATGTGTAGCTTAAGCTCATTCATACGATGGACATGTGAGGCCATAAAGAACAACCGGCAACGTAAATGCACAGTTTAAATGAAAACAAGGCATCACTTATGTGTAGCTCAAGCTCATTCATACAATAGACATGTGACGCCATAAAGAACAACCGGCAACGTATATGCAGAGTTTAAATCAAAACAAGGCATCACTTATGTGTAGCTCGAACTCATTCATACGGTAGACAAATGTCGCCTGAAAAAGTCGAAGATATCACGTAGTGAAAGCTTAAAGCATATCAGACGACATATATCTATTGTCTCAAAGAGACCAAATGAAAAAAGAAAACTTATACGTCGCCTGAAGACCATTCACCGATGCATATGTGTCGCTGTACAAGGTCTAGACCACAAAGAAAAATTACACGTCGCCTCTAATATTTTCAGACGATGTTTATATGTCGTCTTTATTTCAATTGGCTACGCATATATGTCGCCGTAAGTCATTTTTTTCTCCCACTCCCAGTTATCAGGCGACACAAGAGATGTGTCGCCTCACGACAAAAAAAAGATGTGTCGCCTTCTAGCATGTCGACATTTATGCTATCAGGCGACACATATAACATGTCGCCTTATCTTTCGTCAGGTGACACATAATGAAAAATGTCTTATGTCGCCTGTTGTTCTTCTAGGCGACACGTATAGCATGTCACCTTATCTTTGGTCAGGCGACACATAATGAAAAATGTCTTATGTCGCCTAATTTTCTTCTAGGCGACACATATTATATGTCGCCTTATATTTTATCAGGCGACACATAGTGAAAAATGTCATATGTCGCCTGTTGTTCTTCTAGTCGACACATATGATATGTCGCCTGATCTTTTATCAGGCGACACATAGTAAAAAAAGTCTTCTGTCGCCTGATGTTCTTAAAGGCGACACAACATTTGTGTCGCCTGATGGTTTAAGTGTCGACACGCTACTAGGCGACACATAAAAAATGCATCAGGCGACACAACTGTAGTGTCGCCTGATGCCGAAAATGGCATAGTGTATAAGCTCCTAGAGCTTGGTATGAGAGATTGTCAAATCACCTTGTTGACCATGGGTATGTGCGAGGCTCAGTTGACAAAACAATGTTTGTCAAATGTACCTTAGAGCACATTATCATTGCTCAGATATATGTTGATGACATAGTGTTTGGGTCTACTTCTCCATCCTTGGTGCATGAATTTTCTGAGCTCATGAAGAAAGAATTTGAAATGAGCTTTTGTGGTAAGTTAAGCTACTTCTTAGGTCTTCAAGTTGTGCAAAATCGAAATGGTCTGTTTATCTGTCAATCTAAGTATGCACATGACCTTGTTAAGAAGTTTGGGATGGAAACGGCCTCTGCCTTCCCCACTCTCATGAGCACAAGTTGTAAGATCAGTGCCGACATGTCTGGTATTAATGTGGATCCAACCAATTATAGGAGTATGATTGGTAGTCTAATGTATTTGACTGCTAGTAGACCAGATATTGCTTATAGTGTTGGTGTGTGTGCTCATTATCAAGCTAATCCTAAACAATCTCATGTCAAGGCAGTAAAGCGCATAATCCGATATGTTACTGGGACTCATGATCATGGAATCAAGTACACTTTTGACACCAATGTTGAGATTGCAGGGTACACTGACTCGGATTGGGCTGGAGATGCGAATGACCGGAAGAGCACCTCTGGTGGCTGCTTCTTCGTAGGAAACAATATGGTTTTGTGGCACAGTAAGAAACAAAATAGCACATCTCTCTCTACCACTCAAGCTGAGTATGTAGCAGCTGGAAGTTGCTGCACGCAACTCATGTGGATGAAGCAGATGCTTGCAGACTATGGTTTCCGGCAAGGTACGATATCCCCTTTCTGTGATAATACCTCTACCATCAACATTTCAATGAATCCAGTGCTGCATTCTAGAACCAAGCATATAGAGATAATATACCATTTCATTCGTGAATTGGTTGAAGAGAAATTGCTTGAGCTCACCTTCATTCCAACTGAGAAGCAATTGACTGATTTGTTCACTAAACCACTTGACAATGCAAGGTTTTTAAGTCTGTGCAAAGCCATAGGGTTGTGTGATAACAAGTAAATACTTCCCCTGCTAGTGTGTGTGTGTTTTGTTTATGTACATATGTTCTGAAAAAGAAATCTTTCCTTCAGTTCTCCTTTACAGGTTCAGGATAAAAGACCTTCATGATATCCTTAGTCAGTTTTTTGAACTTGACCTAGGTGACAATCTGTCTTTCCTTGGTTTAGTCTTACTCTTCACATATGTTTGTGCACATGTTCTGATGATGTTGTATGTGGTCTGATTTTTTAGTGCAAATCTGCAGTCCCTTTTGTTCACTCTTAATGATCACCTTGGCTGCACTAAATCATGGGCTATATACTTGAGATGACAATTCATTCTGAGGGGGAGACTGCATACCAAACTAATCTCAAAGTAACCATTCCTTGGTTGTGGTGAACAATAAGGGTGGGCAGAAACGAGGTTGGTTTGAAGATTGAGGTTCAAAGTACTCAATATTCTAGGCTAATCTCAAAGTACACATTCCTTGGTCGTGATGAACGATATAAGGGTGGGAAGAAACGAGATTGGCTTAGCATTAGGAAGTCTGGTTGGAACAAGTTGTAAAAAGAAAATGTAAACGCCAATCCCAAATGACTTCTTGAATTAGCTAGTCCTCCACTTGTCTTAGCATGCAGTGGGGATTTCTGAGATGCATTATATCCTTCGCTGGGTTCGGATGATGTGTCTATAGAGTGTCCTTGTTACACATATTGTCCAAGGTCAACTGATCTTGTGAAGCAATGACACATCTTCCGCTACTTGAACCTATGAGGATGATTTCTCAGTTGAAGTTGTGCACTTAATATTGGACAAAATAATCTCTCGGCTGGCTATAGCCTTTGGACTTTAAACTCACTTTCTGGAGAAATAAGGATGGAATGACTAATTGATATCCCAGTATGACATGGCTCCTTCTGCAAAATACTTAGTTGATGCCCTTCAAGTTTGACAAGCACCATGTGACATTATCTCACTTACACATTCACTCTAAAGTGCTGCATATAAAAACAGAGACCATTGGGACTTGTCACTATCACAAATCTATGTGATTTGCTTTTGTGTGATCAAGGCTTGTTTGTTTGTTATGATATGTCACCTTGTGAGTCTATGCTTAGACTGACTTCAAAAAAAATTATATAAGGATGCAAATTGAGTGGTCTTAATTCTAAACTTGTGTGCAGTCGTTTTCTTCATATTTGTCTTTCCGAAACAAACATCCTCTCACTTTATCATATGCATACTCTTAGGGGGAGTATAAACTTGCGTGGTCTCTAGGAGTGTTTGTTTTTGTCTACCTATGCTTACATGGTTCTTCCATAGGATTTCATTGGCTGCTCTGGGCGGTGTTGTTTTGTCACGTCTCATAACTTCATCATTTCATGGATTTATTATTATAACTATTTTGAGCAGTTGGGATTAGTGGTTTGACGGTTTTCGAGAAACTCTGATCGTGTTCAACGCTTCCGCCTTCTCATTAACCAGTCGTTTTATCTTCTTTGTTTTCCTCGAAACCCACTTCCTTCATTCTCTTCCTTCTCGTCCTCTCTACTCTCAAGTTCGTCTTCTCCCATTCCATATCTTTAGTTTCAAACCAACCCAGTTTTCTCTGCCCAAACATGTCGCACACCCCCGTTGGCCCTAATTTCGTTAATCTTAGGGATGAACCCACTATGGAGGAACCTCTCAATCTTCTTCCACTTCAAGCTAAAATTCTGTTTCCTAGCGGTCAATCGCTTTGACTTTCCGCTACCCCTGGAGGTCCCTCCATCTCCGCCAAGCTTCATGCTCTACTAGGTCCCTCCGTTCTGGGTAAACGCCCTCACTCCTCTTCTGGTGAAAATCCGGCAAAAGTTGCTGAATCAGTTTCCCCTATTGGTCGAGGTCCCTCTTCAGCGGCCCTCTCTCCTCCGCTGTCTCCGATTCGGTCTTCTCCTCGCTCCATGTGGGTGCCAGGATAGAGGTACCTGTCTCTGTCCCTGAGGCTAAATCCAAAAGGTGCACCTCTAAGAGAAGGGTCACCAGATCCTCCTCGGCCTTTCCAGAGTCCTCTGGGCCAACTGGCGTTTCTGCTCCGGCTAGGGATGCCTCTGAGGTCCCTGCTTCTAGGTCTCCTATTTCTCAGCATCCTCCGTTATCCAAGGCTCCCCCCAAGCCCTCTCGCTCTAGTCCTCGGACTTCGGTTGATAAGGGTAAGGGCCCCATGGATGGCAATAAGGCCTCCCAACACTCCATAGCTCCTCAGAAGCGGTCTGCTGTGGTATCTCTCTCTCATTTTCATTCTGAGGCCGGCAGGGATTATTTCTGCACCTCCATTGTCAACAGGCGTTTTGTTTTTGAGCGTCCTATAGCCTTTAAGAGCTTGCATCCTGAGGTTCTAAAATTAGCTGTGCATTGGGGATGGGACAAGGTTCTGTCCTCCTTCCCTAGGGTCAATCAGACTTGGGTCCAAGAGTTTTATGCCAATTTTCCTCAGAATGCACCTAAGAAGGTGAAGGTTCTGACCCAGCGTCCCGTTGTAGTCATGGTTCGGGGTAAGGATATTGATATCTCCTCTCCTAGGATTCGAGCTAGTCTTTCTCTTCCTGACACAGAGCCTTCGTCCGTCAAGTTGGTTCTTGATTTCATTAAATCTGCTTCTATTGTTGACCTCGGAGCTGCTCTGTATCAGTCCACCTTTCCTCAAACTGAGATCACTGCTTCTCACCTCTTCAGCCAGTATATGTCTGAGTTGTGCAAACTTCTGGGGTTTGTGGTTCGCTCCCTCTACTCCCACCTCTAACACTGGTAAGATCACTCTTTAGCAGGCAGCTCTGATTAAATTTCTTATTTTGAGCTCTTCTCAGTCTCGCTTCCCTGCCGAGTACTTTATCTACCGAGCCATTAGGAGCGCGGGTACTTCTCTTCGAGAGAATAGCTCCCTTGTTTTCCCCGCTGTAATTACCCAACTTTGCTTGGATGCCGGTTTTCATGTCTTCAACATGGATGCAATGGCCAATGAGAATGAAGCCGCGCCAGTTGACAAGCTCTCTTTGGCGAAATCTATGAGCCATTCTGAGGTCTATATGGAGCCCCTTGAGCAGACTTTTCTAAAGCAAGACATCAAGCGTCAACTTTCTCAAGCAGTTGCAACTTTGCAAGCGTCTTTCACTGCTCAGTTGGAAGCCCTGCGCTCTGAGCTGCTCGCTGCCGTGGGATCACATGTGCCTTCTGCTAACTCCGTTGGTGGGGATGGAGCCCCTGCGGAATCTTCTAGCTCAGGTTCTGAGGAATCTTCTGGTGCTTCCGCTGCGGAGTCTGAAGAAGCTTTGTAATTGTTGTTGGTTTCTTCTGTTTAGGTTCCCTGTTTTAAAACCTCTCGGATATTTTATTCTCTGTTTTCCCTTTGGAATTCCTTTCTCAAAAGGGGGAGAATTAATTGTAGGATTTGCTGTTTATGTTTGTACGATGTTGTTGGTTAATGTACTCATAACTCAGTTGTTGTTTCTGTGATTCTTCACTTGTTCTTGAAGTTGTTGTCTGCAAGTTGTTTTCCTACAAATGAAGTGTTTTGTGAAGGAATGCCAAAGGGGGAGATTGAAGGTATAAGGATGTTTGGCAATCCAGTTAGCCTGCAAAACACTTTGAGATTCTGTTATCTGATCAAGAACAAGGATCACCAGCATCCCTTATGGCTCAGATAAATCATGCATATGCATATCACTGTTTTTCATAGAGGATAGCAGCCCTGCTTGCTATCCTAGTTCTGAGTCTTTCATCTTCCTGGTTTGAACACAAAGAATCTGGTATATTAGATTAATAGATTATTGTCTTCCTTCAATTTCAAATGGACAACTGAGTTGAGGTAAGGGCCTTAGCGTTTAAACCAGTCTAAGGGTTGAGATCTTTTGTTATGCCAACCCGTGATCAAATGGTTTGATGCTCAAGGCTCCAGCTTGGATTTCATGATACGTTATCCCATGCAAAGCTGGTCCTTGTATGATTCAAAGACCAGTCGCTTTTGACTGTGACAAGTCCTTTGATGGACTGAGTAAGAAGGTCTGAATCCTCTTTGCTCCCTGTTTTGAATCATTCATGTTTTAGGAACTCTTATCTTATTGATATTTCTCTTGTCATCTCTTTCCTGGTTACATCGCTCTCAGCTAGGGCTGCCACTTGGTTTGGTAAATACCAAACCGATCGAAAACCGACCGAAAATTTATGATTTGGTAAACCGAATTTTGGTAATCGAAATCGAAAAAACCGAAACCGAGAAATACCGAAAAAGTTGGTTTGGTTTTTGGTAAATACCGAATTTACCGAAATTCTAATTATTTAAAGACTTATATTTCTAAAAACACACAGACTAATAATTTTATCTCACGTTTTCAATTGTATATACCATTTAGTAAAAAACAAGACAATGAATAGAAAAATTCAACTATACTTGGTAGCATTCGGGTCTCAATTAAAGTGATCAACTTTAATTCAATATTACTTGTTATATAAAAACGCTCTTACCTACCCGTCTTAGTCGATTCATCACACACACACATAGACAAACCCACTTAGATGACATGTAACCGCCCATGTAAAAATTTAGGAATGTTTTTACCTCTCTTGATGATAGGACTCCCCATAGGAAGCACAAGCGTAAATAGGGTTAGCCGCCTTGATCAAGGCCAAAAAATTATCAAAAATACCTAATTTTTCTACCATAGTCGTATTTCACTATATTGATCACATCATAGTTCACAAGGTTTTTGAAAATTTTGCTTCCTCTTTGTAGTTGGTTCACAAAGATGTACATATGCATATAACTTACTAAATAAGTTATACCACATTACCAGACATGTTGTGGTTCTAATAATTACAATTCATAAAATTAAAATTCGACCGTCTGATGTGATCATTATAGTATAATACAATTATGATAGAAAATTCAATTGTACTCAATAATGCTCGGGTCTTGATCAAAGCGGTCAACCATAATTTAACGTCACTTATTACACGAAAAAGCTTTTACTGCCCTTATGTGACTTATTTTGGTCGACTCTTCCACACACATACTTTCACATAGATGACACATAACTTGTTCATATAAAATTTTTGAAAGATTTACATCCTGACTATTTCGGTAGAAAATTAAACCATACTCGATAATGTGTACTGAAATGACTATCTTTTGTATATGTATTATCAGACTCTAGAAACCCAAGTGATATTTAAATTTTATAGTTTTGTATTGTTTTGTTATATTTTGAAAATATATTTGTTGTGAAGTTTGGTAATACCGAAAAACCGACATCCGAAGTTGGTAAGATTTATCTCATACTGAAGTTTTTGGTTTGGTAATTGAAAGTCATATTTCATTACCGAAAGCTTTGGTTTTGAAGTTGGTAACGCCCATTACCGATTCGAACCGACCGAGTGGCAGCCCTACTCTCAGCCTTATAGACAAAGGCTACTGTCCAAACCTTTCTGAAAAACTGTTGAGCTGGCATCATCTTTGATGCCTTGTCTGCCTATATATAGCTATGGCTTTGGCTTTGGCTTTGCTCGGTGGTTGTTGAAAACTGCTGTGGTAGCGTTTTCTGTGTTGTGTCCAGTTTTTAGCTTGCATTGTTCATGTTGCTCTAAGTCTTCCTCGTGACTGTAAACCTTAGAGCTTGAACTCAAAACTTCTTTCATCAACTCATATGATGTTGCATATCATGTGGGATGTGTAGTGCAACCAACCCAAGAAGCATTCAAGGCTGAATCCGCTAGTGGTTAGCAGAATTGACAGACAAAACTTCTAAATGTATTCTAAGTTGTAAGGGCTTAGGAACAAGAGAGAGAATAGATCTAGACTAGTTTGGGACTAGGAGGGATAGCATTGTGGTAGTGTATCACTAGATCTATTATTCTTGTAAAGAAGTCACTTTAACTTAGTGGAAAGATTTGTCTCTCTAGAGTTAGAGACACGTAGTTTTTCTCCCTGATTTCAGGGTTTCTGCAAGAACAAAAACATCCCTGTGTTGTTTCCTTTCTTGCTGAGTTTTACTTTCTGCATTCTTGTATACTGTGAATCTGGGATAACACTCGCTATAGCTATCCTCAGATACTGAAGTTATCGAAAATTAAAAGAAAGGCCTATTCACCCCCCCCCCCTCTAGGACCATCACAAAGGCAATAATTTTCTCCAGCTTCATAGCAGAATTTTTTTCAAGAAATTCACCAGTTCACCCATTCCGTTCCAGATGCATATAATGGAAAGAAGAAGCCAACCAAAACTGTGTCATTTTTTGATATCTGTAGTATAGTGTCATGATATTAGAACAATTAATTCATTTTTTGCGTAAAATGTTATCATTGCTCATAACTGTTGGTTTGTTGTTGTTTGAGTTTGATTGTGTTGGTAATTAGATTAGTGAGGAGTGGGAAATGTGAAGATGGAAGAGATAAAGCTAGCATGTAAGTTTACAAAGAAATTGGAAGGGGAGAAATATTTTAGATGTCTTTTATGTAATCAAGTATGCACTGGCACTATTTCTAGACTTCAGCATCATTTACCAGCTAGTTTCGGGTTGTATGAAAACTTGTAGTAGAGTCCCACTGCAGGCACACGAACTCAGAAGCCTCTCAAACCTGTTGGCCGTAAAATGGTGAGAGTTAGGACTTAAACTGTAAACATGTGGGTTTCATACTAATTCACCGGACCAACTTAATTTAACCGACGTCATTATTATCAACTCAAACACGAAGTCTTTCATGGCACACTTTTTAAATTCTAAATCACGAAAGAACTTAGGATCGAAGTCTTAATTTCTACAGATAACCAAAAAGAGGATGATGTAGTCTTCAGTCTCATAACCAGGTTTCAGACTTGACGTATAGCTTTGGCCCCAATAATTCAATTTGCATGACTCAGTCTTGTTGGAGAAGAAAGATCCCACATCAGAAAAGAGATAAACAAAAACATAACTTATAAGTGCATGGATCATATCCAATTGTACCGAGGTCTTTAGTGTTTAAAACCCAACACCTTAAAGGTGGTTAGTTAGGACAGTATCGGTACAATAATTGTCAACACCCACCCCGAATTTCACCCTAAAACCAGAGGTGAGTCCTGCGGGGACCACCTCCAAGGAAAATTTACCGAAGATTTCAGAAAACTTTCCTTGAAAATGGACAACCCTAACCCGGAAAAATTAAAGAACACTCTCTTAACCAATAATATAAATTCTTCAACTCAATCCAAATAACTGAAATATAATACACAGTTATTTTTCTGAAAATATTCATAGCTACTACAAGAAAGACAACGGAAGCTGCTAAAAATCCTAGTAAGTTAAACAGATAACCTACTGGCGAACAGTAGTGGAAAGATGGGTGACTATACCTCGTCGCCTCCTTCTAGACCCTACCCGAACTCTGCAGACTGGGCATTTAAAGAATAAAGGAAAAGCCCGGGGAAAATATTTAATTACGTCAGAGTGAGTGGACAAAATAATCTCGACAAACAACAATATTTCCTCAAGAAAATTATAAAGGAAAGAGCTATACAAGCGGCAGCTTAAAAGCTTAACTCAAAAACTCTATACTGGTGTCTAGCCTGGCTAGACTCCCAAACTTCAGAAGAAGGCCTCTCAAGCTAAAATTATAAATATATCAGCATGAATTTACACTGGTCTACTTCTTTTATGCTATCTATGTATAAGTTTGAAAAGTAGATAGTCATACCAGGCTACTACGCTCAAGTCTAACGCTCACGTCACCCCATAATGGTATTTTTCCTCATTATGAGGGAAACGACCGAGTGGGTATATATATACGTGCTGACTCCTTATTCGAATTCTATGAATGAATGTGAAAAATAGAATAAACTCGAAAAGTAGAAAGTCGTACAAGGCTACTACACTCGTGTCTAACGCTCACGTCACCCCATAATGGAATTTTTCCTCATTATGGGGGAAAATCACGTACAGCTAGCTAGCGTTCACACATATACATACTATTCTCAAAATCGTCAATAAATGAGTATAAACACCGAAATTCTCAATTCCGATTAAAATTCCAACAATGGAAATTATTCAACAATAAAACATAATTTAAAACAAGGGTCCACTCACAACTTAGACCTAAGCCTGATGTCGGTCGGAAGTCTCCTCTGCTCGAGCCTCCTCGCATCTTGTTCCAAAACATAAATTAAACCTTAAATAAAACACCGACTCTTAAAGAAAATAGGCATAATTAAATATGAGCTTCTCGCGCTCAACTATGTCTATCGTCCTAAATCTTAACTCCACTACCAACCATAATTCTCCATAAAAACCGACATCCTCAAAAATCACCTTCCAACGTCGTAATCATAAAATAATACAATGGCCGGATTTTAACTTATTAATCCGCCAAAAATACCAAACTTTAACAATTTCCAAACCTATCCAAAACTCCTCCAAAAATTCTAAAACTCATTCCATTAAACTCCTCATAAAATTCTCCATCAAAAATATTTTGTCGGCGCCGGTGACGGCGCCGGCTCCGCCGACCTCCGATGCTCACCAAAATTTGGCAGCACCTTCCCCTCAACCTCCTCTACAACATTTCTAACTATCACAAACTCCAATTCTAAGCCTAACCATGTCAATCGAACGAAAACAAACAATAAAGCCCTAGAAATTTCTAATACCGATTCCTCCTTACCTAGCTCAAGATGGAGGGAGCCCTTTGGAGGGATTGAAGCATGGGAGGAGGGCTTTCTTTTGAGCCAAGGCTCGCCGGCTATGGCGGTCGGAGGAAGGAGTTTCGGCGAGAAAACCACTTCCGGCAGTCGGACCTTTCGGGGTTGATTCCTCCTTCACAGCGGCGCTAGGGAGGCTGCCACCGGTCTAGAACGGAAGTTGGGTCGGAGACCGATTGTTTGGGACTGGTGCTTGGCCCAAAACCGGGTCAACCCACTCACTTAAAACCCAATTCGAAAATAACACCCCAAAAATAAAACCCCAATAAAAATTACCTTTTACTAGCCAAAATTTACCATTTTTACCGTCGTCATATTTTTCTCTTACGAATAATTCTTTCGAAATAATCGTCCCCCAACACCACTCTGGAGACTAATTAAATTATACACTTAATGACGAAAACGGTAAAAACTCTTATTAACACCATGCTAGTAAATAAGGTAAAATTTAAGAGTCGGGGCGTGACAATAACGATCCACGTACAAGCCACGCTTGTCCTTGTTCAAGTTGGTATTAGAGTGGGTCCCTCTTCAATTACGCTTCCCAGCATAACAGAAGAAAGTCTCCTAGCATAATGGGCCCAAATTTGGGTTCATCGAATTTTCATTGGAAAAATTCTGATTGGTCCATACCATACCAAGTGCTTATAGTGGGCCTTGGACCGCATACCCCAATTTCCGAAATGGGAATTTGACCGAATAACATAACTGATTTCCGATATGGGAATTGGACTTAATGAATTGGACCTAAAAAGTTAGGGTTGCACGAGAGGATCCACTACAAAAATTAATTCAGTTACCCACGGAAAAATGCCGTCGCCAAAAGTCATTCTGCCGTCGCAAAAGACCAACGGTGACGGCGTGGCGACGACATTTTTCCGGTCACCATTGAGGGTATGGCCGTTGCTTTTGGCGATGGCAGTGAGCCTTCACAACCATGTTTGCGATAGCAAATAGTGACTGTAAAGACTGTCGCTTAATTAGCGACGGAAATTGGCTATTGAACTTGCTGTTGCAAATACCTCTATTGGCGATGGCAATCGCCGTCGCTGTGGTATTTAAAAAAATTCAAATCTGAACTGAAATTTTTGAATTTTCCCACCAAAACCATTTGCAACGGGACTCTGCCGTTGCCAACTGCAGAAAATGCCAAAACGTTGGCGACGAGACTCTGCCGTCGCCAACTGCAGAAATTGTTACCACAACTGTTTCAAATCTCATTTTTACCAGAAACCTGTAAATTCAAATCTCATTCAATCCATAATAGCAACAACCATAATCAATAAGGTACTAACACCACCATCAACTAGCATCCATTCCAACAAAATCTACACAATGACCAACATTCATTTCATAACCAAATTATCCAACATAAACATTATTCCACATGATGGAACCTAAACCATACCAACAAAGTGCTACAACAATAAAAAGAGCTTCATAAAGGGACAACAATATTCCAACATAATCTTGTTCTAACACATTCTAAAACACAACAATATGACATAAACCTAAATCATGCAGGAGGATCATGGTGACCAGTGACATCACCAGAAGTTGAATCAAAATGGGCAGTGGCCTCGGGATCTCCCTCTCCTATGGACTCCCTCCTAGTCTCATGGCCACTTGTTGCATCAGCTGGTACCTATTGCATAAATGAGACCATTTTCTACAATTAGTTGTCGGATTTGAAGTGAAAGATGAAAACAAAAACCTATTGCATGCTCAAGCATAGACCCTAATGCTTAAAACCATATCTAGATTCAAGTAAATCAAGCACCTTCACCCTAATTCATACTAAACCATACTTCAAAATATTCATTCTAACAAAAAAGAATTTCCATTAATTAGAACATCAAAGTGTCTTAAAACATAATTTCAGGTGTACATCAAGTAAAAGTATTTCAAAATTTGAAAGAATAACAAGGCGGTATATCTAAAAAATTAATAACCAGTCCATGTGCAATTGTGTTTCTTCCCCCATGTGCAGTTGTGCAATCCATATTATTGGCAATCTGAGCTTGAAGCATTTTAATAGCATCCTCCAATTTCTTATCGAAAGACTCTTTCAGTTTCTCTGTTACCTCTTCAGTAATTTTGGCAATAAGGTCATTGTTACCAGCAGTTTCCAATGGTTCTTGTGGATATACCAAATTGCGAGGCACAGTAGAGCCATAAGTACGACAATAACCATGACCATCGATCCTCTCCAATAACATCATGAAAAACACTGTCTTTTACACCTGTTAGCTTTTGGTCTTCCACCGGTCTCACCAGTAACAGTTTCATGTTGTATTCGTTCTACATGAATTTATAAATTACTTAGCCAAGGAAAGACCAAAAAAAGGACAACCAAAATTGTGAATAACATAACAAGGTTGCTGAAACTTACAATGACTTGGGCAACTTCTGGATTGGATTCTTTGCAAGCTTTTTTCCACACACTAAATTTATTAGATTCTTCTCCACTTTGTTCCATCTGCCAAGTACAAACAGTAAATAACTCCATATACTAATAACATATCTTACTATGAACCTCTTCATCTGTCAAATACAAGTTTTTTCAGCACTACCTCATATCTTAATTGAGCAAAATTCTTTCTGCCAGTATTATGAGATGGTCCACGTGTCTCTCGATTGATTGAATTACGGGTAGCTATTGCCTACAAAATCAGTTTGAAAATTAAACGCTAGAGTCAACCTATTTGGCAAAATATAATGGAAATGACATAACACTTCTACCTTTGCATCCTCAGTGTTCCAATAGGCAACAAGCACAGTCCATTGATCTGCTATAATATTTGAAGGAACCATAGAACTCAGCTCTGGATTGCTTTTGTTTGGTACAAAGTAGTTAGATTTGGTTTTGCTTTTATGATCCTTCCAAAGATAATTGCAACTTTTGAGACACTCAAGTTTGTATCCTTCTGGAACATCAACCAAATTTGTCTACAAAAAACAGTGAACACATTAACCACTTTTAATATTAACTTATAATCACCAAAGCTGAAAAAACATACAAATAAAAAATATGATCCCATTTTAATGACCTTATTCTTACCAAGACTGTAATCTGCAATTTGGTTAATTAAAAGCACACTTTCAAAGAACAGATACTCGTGTAAATAAGTGGACAAGTTTATATGTATACAAACGCAATATAAGCACAAAATGCTCATCCAAGATTGACAATTCATGTATACAAATGCAATATAAGCACAAAATGCTCATTCAAGATTGACAATTCATAACACGTAATCATACATTGCAAATCATTCTGCCCAATTTCTATTAAAAGTGGTCTGTTAGTACTAGTCATTTAAACTGACTTACTGAAATCTAGCAATCTAAAAAAAAAAAAAAGCAGATCATCATATTCAGTTCCATGTCACTTATTATGCAAGTTCAACATGTTATCATGAAAGCTCAAAAGAAGCAAAGATCCATATACTGGTTCGAGATCATGCAGAATTTCATCTGGTTCCTCCACTTCTGAAAATTCAACCTAGTGATGACATGGATCTGTCTCAGAGTGATCACTTCAACTCCTAACATGATTAAAATCAAATGCAAATGAGTTTCAAAAATCACATATATATTATATGTGTGTAAAATGCAGTATACATTCCAATCCATATAGTTAAACATATAAGTCTACTTATTGAAACATTTCTTGAAGTCCCATGAAGTTCATACCAGATAACACCTTTGTGGCATAAAATCTGATATCTAAATTTCTAAATGTATTACCATGGTCATGTAATCTCAGATATATATTGAAAACAGTCAATATCTTTGCACAAAGAAAAATCCCAATATATCTAAAGTGAAAATGCAGATCATGTAAGACACTGTTAGCTGAATCAAAATTGTACCAGAAAATATCTCTTTGGAGACCAGAAGACAATACAAGTTTATAAACAACAACACAAGTTTTGATTCTACTACAGTTCTCTAAATATGATAGTAAAGGTTACTTTATACAACAAAATTAATACCACATCTGAAGTTTTATGAATAATTGAAGTTTAAAATTTAGGAAATGTTTACCTTAACTTCATTCCAAATTCCCTCTTTGACTTTATCATCAACAGATTTCCAGTCCATAATTGTCAATGGAATCCTCCTGCCATCACGCACAATCTTGCCCAATTGTGACTTCAATTGTGTAGCTCTTTCTCCAACAGGTTGGAATTTAGAATCAAATATAATGTTGACCTTCTCTCCAATATCCACTCTGGAATGCCCTTATTATGACCTCTACTGACAATATTGTTAGTAGGCTATGGCTGAGCATCTAATTTGAAGAGTTGTAAACATTAGATTTGATAATTATAATGAGGCTGAAAATATTAAAATAAAAAGTGGAACAGGGCTTACCTGGGGCTGGAAGAGGTAATGTAGAGGGAGAAGTAGGTTGGGGAGGAGAAGGCAGTGGGGTTGGCAGTATCAAAGGTGGACGAAGAGACGTGTAGGATGACTGTGATGATGAGGAACCATTGTGGCTTGATGCAGAACCGCTAGGACTCAAGAATTCAGACATGTGACGTGGTCTACCAACCTTCATTTTCTTCCCAAACATGGTTACCTATAAGAATAAACACTCAGTCAACAACAAATAATTTACTAATAAATAATACCAACAAGTTATGATAACAACCACAAATATACTGACAGTTTTAATAACAAACCTAATAGCACAGTAGATTGAGATATTTCATATAACTTAAAAGCAACAGTTCAACACAATTTCAGACATCTACCATTGACTCCATTTCATCACTCGTGTCAAATTGCACATGAGAGAAGTCCTTAGACTCCACTTTGCTGACATTTAGCCAACCTTCTCTTGAAGGATCTGGGATATACCACACTTGATGTGCTTGAGATGCTAATATGAATGGTTCATCCCTAACTCGGTCATTCTGGTATAACAATCTTTTGAAGTTAACTAAAGTGAAGTTAAAATAATCTTTTTTCACTCATGCTGAAGAATGTGCCCACTCATACACCTAAACAACACATACTTGATATCAATAGAGTAGCTAATTTTGATGATATCTGTCAATCTCCCATAATATGGTAAAGTATCTCCTTGTAAAGACACACCACTGTTTTGCCTAGTTCGCTTGTTGTCAACACTTTTCACTCTGAAAAAATGGCCTTTGGATGTATATGATTTCAGCCTAGCTGCTGAAGGACTAGGAGGATTTGACAAAGCCACAATTTCTTCGAGTAAGGACACATCACCCATATTTTGCAGACAACTCACATGTGCCTTAAACCAGTCTGCAAACTCATCAAAATGAATACGTGCAACATCAACATCAATGGCATTAGGATATTGATTTTTAATGATAGACATATGCTCCCTGCATAGTAATAAAATGAGAAACTTTAAGACATATGTTGTAGCATATATATCAACAAATCAATGAAACAGATGGTTCAAATATATGATAAAAAATGAATTGGATGCATTACTTACTTGAGATATGGTGTGACTGCATCGGTATGAAACAAGACCCATCTATGAATTTGTGTACGAGTAACATTTGAGAGCAAAAAAGTCTTCCCTTTCTTGGAGTTATCCTCGTCATTCTTCCTTCTTAACGCTTTGTTTGACTTGTAACCCATATCTTTAAGGTATTGGGAGCAGAAGTTCATGCATTCTTCCATCAAATACCTATTAGCTATTGATGCTTCCGGATGTGCCATTTGTCGTACGTATTGCTTCAATTTGAGCAAGTACCTTTCAATGGGGTACATCCACCGAAATTGCACGGCACCAGCAATTAATGCTTCTTCAGCTAGATGTATAGGCAAGTGCTCCATTACATCAAAAAATGATGGTGGAAATATCTTCTCCAGATCACAGAGGGTTATAATAATGCGAGAACATGCCTCCTCCAAATCTGTTACACAATTTAGTTTGGAGCACAACACTTTGAAAAACTTGCCGAGATCAATCAACCATTCAACCACATTCTTTGGTAAGGAACTTCGTATACATAAGGCAATTAATTGTTGTAGAAGGGTATGATTATCATGGTTTTTAAAACCTCCAATCGTACGACCCTTCAAACGTACCCGCCTTGCAATATTAGAAGCAGAACCATCCGGCATTCTTGACTGAGATAAGGCTAAGAGGAACTTATCTTTCCCATCATTTTTCATCTAAAAATCAGCAGGCTCAAAGTATTTAGTACCATCTTCCCTCTCCTTCACATGGTACTGCTTTCTAATTCCCATAGCCTCAAGGTCGCGTCGAGATCTCAAATTATCCTTTGTTTTTCCAGCAGCTCCCATTATGGTACCAAGAACATTGTCACACATATTTTTCTCTACATGCATCACATCAAGGTTGTGACGAATGAGGTTGTGTTGCCAGTAAGGAAGCTCATAAAAATACTTTTTTTCTTCTAGTTGTGCTTCTTTTTCTTCAAAGGATCTTTTTCTGGTCTCTTCGGTCCCATGTCTTGCCTTGTTAGCATATCTTCCTTTTTGTATTGTGTAATTACACCATTGGATTGAATCTGTGCGAGAAGATCTACTCCATATAGTGTTGGAGGAGCTTGTCTGTATTCTCGTAAGCCATTGAAGGACTTGGCATCTCTCCGGTACTTGTGATCTTCAGGTGAAAATCTCCTACTGCTCCCAAACCCCCACTTGTGACCATTATCCAACCATACTGAATCAGTTTCAGAGTTGCAATTTGGGCATGCATATTCACCTTTTGTACTCCACCCCCGATAAATTGGCGTAGGCAGGGAAGTCATTGATAGTCCACAGTAATCCAGCATACAATTGAAACATTTGATTGCTTGAAGTGTCAAATGTTGGAACTCCCTCTTCCCATAGTTCCTTCAATTCTTCTATTAGCGGTTGCAAGTACACATCAATCTTATCACCAGGAGCTTGTGGTCCATCAATAAGCACAGACAGATAGATATAAGGCTGCTTCATCAACAATGTTGGCGGCAAGTTGTATGGAACTAGTATGACGGGCCAAGTATACTATGAGGTATAGTCATAGTTCTAAATGGACTAAATCCATCTGAGGCCAAGCCAAGCCTTACATTCCGAATATCAGCAGAGAAACTTGAGTGTTTGATGTCAAAATCCTTCCACACAAGAGAATCTACCGTATGCCTAAACACACCATCATCTGTTCATTTCTCAACATGACATCTCATAAGGGTAGCTGTTTTAGAGAACATAAACAACCTCTGCAACCTTGGTTTTAATGGAAAGTATCTTGCTTGCTTTGCTGCTCAACGTTTTCCAGGCCTCGAACCAAGATCTAAACCTCCATCAACATCATTATCTTTCCACCGAGATGCATTACAAATCAAACAGTTGTCAAGATCTGCATCGCTCCCATTTCAGAATAGCATACAGCTATTAGGGCAAGCATCCACTATGTAGTAAGTGAAGCCTAAATCCTTTGTTAACTTTTGAGCTTCATTGTAGGATTTAGGAAGGTTTACACCTTCTGGCATAGACTCCTCAAATATATCAAGCAGATCCTTGAAAGAAGTGTCAGGCCATCCATTTGACACCTTAACTTCTAGAATTTGGACAATGAATGACAAGGCTGTATGCTTCTTAGAAACTGGATATAGTGGCTGGTTTGCACCTTTCATTAATTTCAAGAACTCATTAGTAGACTCATTTGGGCCACCAGCAAGAGGATCTGAATTTTCTTCGCCACCATTCTCAGCATCTGGTCTTGCAACATGTGCAGTTCCTAGAGCTTCTTGGACTAGTCGAACCATATCTACATCCATATAATCATCTGACCCCAAAATAACTTCCTCCCTATGTAGTGAGCCATCATAATCCCTAGACTCACCATGTTTTTCCCATATCTTATACTTCTTCCAAAACCCATTATCTCGAAGTTGCTCTTGTACAATATCTATTACAAATAAATCACGATTTTCGCATTTTCTACAAGGACAATATATCCTTGAACTTATATCTCTACTAGCAAATGCAAAGGACAAGAACTCATCTAACTTCTCATAGTATGGCTTAGAACATCTAGTTCCCCAATCAATCCATGAGTTGTCCATTTTTCTCCCTACTGAAGTATATATGCACACAGTAAGCATAAGTAAACTATAGATTTCAGATTACACAACAAAGCATGAATGAGTATGACATGCTTAATAATAAAGTTCAACACGTACTGAAAGTGTAACTCTATGTGATAATAACTATTCTAGCCTTCAAAAAATTTAGTATAACTGAGTATTTTAGAGGCAAACAAACCCAACACCAACAGAATGAATGAATGAATTACTAGTCCAAACCCATGATCGAAAATTCCTGGAGCATTATAGTACCACATCAAAAATTTGATAATGATAATATCCACATCTAAATTGAACTCATTCAACAACCTATGAGACAAAACTATAATCCCAACTAAACCCACCACTAATCAAACACTAATTTGCATAAGTGCAATTTTGTTTTGTGCTCATAAATATTAGGTGATTCATTTGGGATAGTGACTCAATATAGTTTTAATCATTTCAGCTTTCACTCTCCTAGCTTTATTTGTTGTCATTTCTTATTCACATGATCATGGTTATCATAGGTATATGTCTTTTTGAGGTGACATATAAACCAAAATTCAATCATATATTATCCTGTTATGCACTTATTTTAATTTTAGGTAAAGACTTTTGCATTTTATACAAGCGACAACTAAATATAGAACACAAATATTTAAACAATCATGATCCTCTTAGAAGGGGCAGGTTTTCATTATAAACACACAAATGGCTTATCTTATCTTTTTCGCTCAATATACTGAAAAGAAGTTGAAATGAATTTCAGATTTCACAACCAACATCTTATATATATCCAAAACATAAATTAAGAGAGAGAGAGAGAGAGAGATAAGGTTTTCATTCACATACCCAATTTGAGATGAGTTGATCTTCATAAAAAAGTTTGCAACTTCAAGCCGAGTGCTTCAACTTGAGATGAGTTTGGTGTGTCTGAAATCAAAGGCGTAGTGAGGCAAGTATTCTTAAAGAATCCAAACTTTAACTTAGATTAATTTTCTATCTCAACTCTCAACCCTCAACTCTCAAGTAATTTCTGCATTGCTTCTCTGCATTGCTTCTACAAGTGAAATTAAGCTAGAAGAAAATGGATTTTCATGTTCAACAGAAGACACAGATAGATAGCTTACTAAGTATACTCAAACCCCAAAATCAAATAACTAAACAGGAAAGTCTATTGTTAGAATCATCAAAACCACATGCATAATTAACTCAAGGCATATGAATAGTAAAAGCAGTTGCTTGAAACAAGTATACCAATTATCAAACTTGACAATATGAAACTGTATTGTTTAACCACCAACCATATGTATGTAAAGCTAAAAGTCATCCCTTCGTTAACCATCCAGGTATCATATACATAAATTTACCCAGCTCCTAGCTTACTTAGTATAGCTTACTGAGTATACCCCAAAATCAATATATTAACAAAGTTAAATTGTTGATGTAAACTTAGATAGTAACCCAATACTTAAACCCAATACAAAGTTTACTTAGTGCTTCAGACCCCTCTAAAACCTATCAAAAATCCAAAACAAAACCAACTCAAACCCAATTCACAAAACCACAAAATGCATCAAAAAAATCAGTGAAGAGATGGGCGAGCTCGAGCAGGGAAGAGAGTTTCTTCTGCGAGCTCGAGCAGGGAAGAGCAGGGAAGAGATGGACGATTAGGGTTGACCAAAGAAGTTGCTGCCGTCGACCTCTAGAGATTTGACACAACTTGACCGAAGAAGCCGCTGCCAACGTAAACCCGCCACCAGTGCAAACCCTCCGCCGCTGATTCGATACAGTCTTGTACCGCCACTGGTCAGATGAATACCGACAAGCTCTCCTCCCGATGACTACAACCACCGTCGACGCCTTACCAATCTACAACCACCGTCGATGCCTTACCAACCACAACCACCGTCGACAAGCTCTCCTTCTGCTCTCCTTCCACTGTCGATGATTTGTGTTTCTCACGGCCAACCCTAATTTCATTCAACGTATTTGACAAATCATCAGCGATTTCTAGAAGAGAGGAATTAGGTTTGTGGGATTGGGGATTTGTCTGAAGAGAGAGTAAAAATGAGGGTTATGTCTGAAGAGAGTTGGTTTAATTTGGTTTTAGAAAATTGACTTTTTTTTTGTCAAAATGGAAAGCGGGATAATTGGCGTCTTCCATTAATACTGAAAGAACACAGGCGACGGCGAACGCAACCGTAGCAGCAAATCAGAAATAAAATTGGTTTTTTGCCATGGCACTCACTTGTCGTCACCGTTGATAAAAACAGACGCAACAACGCTAGTTTGCCATCGCCAATTTTGTGTTATTTAGCCACGGCAAGATGTTGCCGTCGCAAACTGGTTTTTATTTAGCGACGGTATGTTTGCCGTCGCTTCACCGTCGCAAATTTAGGATCAATGGCCACAACAAATCTGAGCCGTGGCGATTTCCGGTGGCTAAATGAATTCTTTTTTGTAGTGGAGTTGTTGGAGAAGAAATATCTCACATCAGAAAAGAGACAAATGAAAACATAATTTATAAGTGGATGGATCATATCTAATTGTATGAAGGCTTTTAGTGGTTCAAACCTAATACTTTAAAGGTGGTTAAGTTGGGATAATATTGGTACAATAATGATCCATGGACCACGCTTGTCTTTGCTCAAGTAGTCTATACTCTCCTCTTCATATAATGGAAGTGCCTCTCTTCTCTTTTTTTTTCTTCGTTTTTTTTTGAAAAGGCCTCTCCTCTAATATGATAAATGACTACATGAACACACAAGCATCATCCTTGTGAGACCCAAAAAAAAAAAAAAAAAAAAAAAAAATCTGACTATAGAGGGTTACAGTGAGAAAGAGTTGTAGCGCCTTCAGCAATATAATTAAGGACTTATCAAGTGCATGTACCTCTTTTGAGTTATGTGCACTGCCTGAGCTTAGCAATGCAGTCATGCTTGCAAAATTGCCAATACATGTGCTAATTGATGCACATTCTGAATGATCTTATTTTCAGAGAAGGTAGTTCTGCCTTACCAAGTTGCTTTCGTACTTTCACGTGGAATGAGAATCGAAGAAGATATGAGTGAAGCACTTGGCTGGCCATTTGATTCTTGTCTGGTGATAAACTGAAAACGATGATGAAGAATAGAGACTAAGGAGACGTGGAAGCTATGAGTCCTCTTCTTACAACATCATTTCTGAAAGCAACGTCAAACCCCCAAGTTTCGAATTGGACCTCCTTGTCGAGCACCATAGTTTTCGTTAATATCATGATTCTTATGGAATTGGACACTAATGCAAGAGATCGATTGACATATTTGATAGTAGCTAGCTTAATTGGCCTCGATACAATTTTTCTTAAAATAAAATTGATTCATATCTGCAAATTTACATTTGCACTCATTGGTCTTGATAGGCAGATGATTAAGAAATTGAAAGGAAATCAACAAAGAATCACAAGAAGGACGTTTTTGTTGACTTGATTTGTTCTCTAGAAGGTCATATAGCATTTCAGGATGAAAAATAACTACAAGAAGAAGTGAGCCTCGTGTTTATTGCATGTTTTATTGTTTTTGCGTACGCATTATATTTCTGGAATATTTTCATGATACTAGAAATTTGCCCATTAGCACTTTTTGTTAGCCACCATATACTGGTCTTTGCTTTCAAGGTTCTTGAAGTTTATCTAACGATAGAATTCACATAAGTTTTACATTATTCATGAAATTTAATTGCTATCCAACAATCCCGTAAAAGTTTATTTAAAATTGATAACTAGCAAACCGTACGTACGTTTTACTAAGGGATCGAAAAGAAGATCAAGTGAGAGACCTCCGAGACTATCAGAGCGAACTCGAGAGGCGAACCCAGTTTAGGGTTTCAAGGTGTGGCGGCGGCGGTTGTTTAGTGACCCCAACCAGGCAGTAAGCAAGGATGGCGACGAAGAAGTGTTCTCGCTTTTCACTATTGACGATCGGCGGCCGGAGGAGATAGCAACATTCATGATATCAGATTCTAACTAGGCTCTGATACCATGTTAGCTACATACCATGGATCGATTATCAATTGAAATATGCAGAAAGGTTAACAAAGCAGAAAAGGAGAAAACACATAATGAGGGTAATGTACGTAACAAATGACTTAATATTAACTATCCTTATATGGTTAAGAGCACGAGTTAACTGTTAAATTACTTGTGTTGGAGGATCATAAGAGCAAATAGCTAGCTTGAGAAGAACACATCATAATAATAAAAATCATCATTTCGAAAGACTTTATCTATTTCCTCTTTCTCACCCGTTATATACGTACCAAGCTGAGGAGAACACATCTCAGACAACCTCAACCTATATGTCCCTTCTCCTAATCCAATTTGGGAAATTCTTTGATGTCATACACGCCTTAGTGATCGTGCAAAAACAGGAAAATTATAAATTCCTAATCATGAACGTCATCCTAGCTTGCATCGAAAATTCTAGCCAGAGATAGTAAGTCCTGCGCAGATGAAAATGTACCTAATCTCTTGTGATACATAATGCTTTGATCGACGACCCTTGAAATTAATGTGTTGGTTATGAGCAGCCATTTTTAGACAAAAGAGATAACACAAACTCGGATTGGTATTTGGTATATATCATCTTCACACAGAGAAAAGTACGATCAATCAGTCATGCTTATAAAAAGACACATAATGCAGAGTCACAGAGGTAGTGTCATACACATGGAAACCTAGCTTATCATAGAAGAATAAATGACAAAATTCGTTTGAAAACAATGTTCTTTAATTTTTGAAAATACAGAATAAGTGTTTCTCTTGTGTTGATCAAACAATTAATTCCTCTTTCTTACTGCGTGAAAAACTAGCTAGTGCATGTACAGTCTTATGATCTATAAAACTTGTATATATGAAAAATCCCCTAAATCGATAAATATACAAATGATTTAGTAACTTACGTATATCTTAGAAATAGTCGTCACAAAAAACTCCATCTAATATGTAGCCGTGCTAATAACAGTTCAGATCCTCCATTTTACTTGTAAAGCACGTATAGCCATAGCTAAAACTAGCAGTAATGTATCATATATTGCCATTTATAAGAGCATCAGATACGTTGACTATGAATTATGAGATGGAGAGTTAATTAAATTAATCAATAACTAAGCACTAAGTAAACGCGATTAACAAATTATGATTGAAATACAAGCTAGTTGTGTGAACAACAAATAGTCCGTAAGTCGGGATCTAGTATCTAGTTCAAGTCTCCAAATCAACCTAATATCTTAATCCAATCTTTTTGGATTGTGTATATTTCACTATGTTCATAAATTAAGGTTGAGATATTAAAATTTTAGAGGAATGAGAACGTCCCACGTATCAAACTAGGTCATGTGATTGTGAATTGTGGAATGCAAGCATGCAAACACAGCGTGAGGCTAGGCTATATGATTAATCAAATCGCACACACAGTTGCACTCATTCTTTGGCAATCCCGAGTAATGTACACTGCACAGTCCGATCCATACATACATGCATTGCATGCATGCCGACATTTCGTCTAATTCCGATCCTTCTAATGATGCAAATCAGGATTATTGCGTTTTCATAATTGAGAATTTTAAAAGAGAAAAAAATTGTGCCTCGTTATTTTCAAATCTGCGAAGCTTCGATCGATAGAGATCGATTTGCATTGGCTTTTTCCTTTTTTTTTTCTAAAGGTATTTCATTTCACTTAAATAATAAATATTACATCACAAATCGATCCATTAAATTACATAAAGAGGACAAATATGATTAAATGATATTCACGTATACCCTCACTACACATTTTAGCTCACCTAAAACCACAATTGAGCGAGGCTTGAGATTGATTTGCATTGTTGGACCTCTTTCTTGATCATCTACTGTGATTTACTTGTATTTTTTGCGGTACTCGAATTGCGTCTTGTCAATGTCAATGATGAAGATATATCACATGCAGTTAGTCCTATCTGCCAATATCCTGTATTCCTTTCATTTCCTTGTTTACTGACATCTCCATGTATATATATGCAGGGAAGAACTTAGAATCTTAGACCTCGATCTGTATATATCAGGTATCTATACGTACTTGTACTTTTGTTCCTCTCGATCAGTTAAGACCGTTTCTCAAGTTTAGTGACTGGCGTACTTAAACCCCACTATGTTATGATGAGATTAAATCAAATATACCGTATTAAAACAACCATTATTTATCAATTAATCGACTAATATAAATATGACAACACAAAAAATTAGTTATTTGTTGATTCGCTATAGACTAAACGATCGATCGTACCTTTTCTTTTATTTAAAAGTTTATGAAGATTGATATGATATATATATGTTACATATGTAACACACATACCTAAAGAAAGAAGGTATATATATATATATAGAGAGTCTCTACGAACAATTTGGTATGCTGCTTTGTCTATTTGTAAATTTATTAGCGCGCTGCTTTCATATATTAATCTGCTAGATGTTGAGCCTCACCCTCTTGACTTATAATCAGTTAAGCATTTATTCCTCAAACTCATTGCTCCAAATGCAAGTTCTCTGATCCCCATGACCACATAACTTGCTCCATTATCTTACTGTGAAAATTCTAGTTTAGGAAAAATGCCATGTTGCTCATTTGGAAACCCTACAACTACAACAACACAGAAAGTATGACGTACAGCCAAGAAGCTTTGACTTGTCAACCAGATGCAGAGCATATAAGACAATATTATATTATAAATTTATAATATTTAATATTTCGTTATGGAGATAGTTTTAAGAAATTATTTTATAATTATTAGGATTCACGTTTAATTAGCTTTCTTTTTTAGCTTTAACCTACTTATTCTCCAAGTATTGTAAACCATATAAATATGAGTATTGTAATTAAATCAGTTTATTTGCGGTATGAATTTGTCATTTTCTACGAGTTTGCTACTCTTTATTTCTGGTGTCTATTGAGTGAATGTTGGAGGTCTGTTCTCGATACCTGATCCGCATCAGTTGGTATCAGAGCTCTGGCGAGAGCTTGGTGGATTCCATGTCTCAGGTAGGGCGAAGAGGCGGAGGTTTCAGAATGAAGGGTCGTGACGCCAATAACGACATGGCTGAAATCAAAAGGATGTTTCAGCAACTTGCGGTACGTATTGATCACATCGAAGCTCAACGACGGAGTCGTAAGAGTTCTGACAGGGAGAGATACGTTACCACCTATCATCAACGTATTGATCGCATCGAAACTTTCAACCAAGATGGTGATGGTTCCGACGGGGAGATATGCGTTGGCCTATTTCATCGATGTGCTCCGTTGTGTGAGTCTGGTGAAAGGGGAGAACCTGTTAGTTTCGACTATGAAGGTTCAAATTCTATCTTTACTTTTTCGGTCAATAATAATTCAGAAAAAAAAGATGGTGTTGTGGATTTTAGTAAGCCACCGATTTATGATGATTGTTTTTGTGAGGCTTGTTGTGGTAATTGTGGTGTGCAAGAAGATGAAGATGCTAATAAGGGAGCAATCAAGGCATTGAAGAAGGATATTGACAATAATTTTATTGATTTTCTTAGAGTTAATACATTCCTTATGCAGATTCCCAAATCCATAGTTAATCTTATCAATCAGATCAAGGATAGTGGGGGGAATTTTGGGATTGCGAGATTGAAGTTGAAGAGAAAATTTATTGGATCAGGATCAAGAATTTATTCCAACTTTCTATTTATTTGGAAAAGAAGAATTCAATTGCAAACGAATATGTCAAAAGAAGATTTGAAGCAGTGGAAGATTTTGTCTGGATTTTCTACAATCAATGGTTCAAATTCGAGGACGAATTCTTTCCAACCAAGGGAGTCTGATGCAGGAGCATATAAGGCAATATTATACTATAGATTCATAATATTTAATATTTCATTATGGAGATAGTTTTAGGAAATTATTTTATAATTACTAGGATTTACGTTTAATTAGCTTTCCTTTTTAGCTTTAGCCTACTTATTCTCCAAGTATTGTAAACCATATAAATATGGGTATTGTAATAGTTGTTAGGGAGCTTATGTTTTATAAATTAAATCAGTTTATTTACGGCATATATTTGTCATTTTCTACGAGTTTGCTACTTTTTATTTCTGGTGTCTGTTGAGTGATTGTTGGAGGTCTGTTCTCGATATCTGATCCGCATCGACCACTATCACTCTCCATGATGTCCACCAATCAGGAAATGCCACATGAGTCCAATGCGCCACGGTTAATCCGCCTATTAAAAAGTACCCCATAACATGATAATAACCCTAAACCTAGCTCTCCTTTCTCACAGACACTCACGTACCCTTCGTTGGACCTGACGCTTCCCCAACCGCCCACGTTCAAATTCAACCCCACACGAACACATGCCATTGCACTCACTCCCACACTGGATTACTTCTTTATATAAATCCCTACAGCTCTCGGTCATTTCGATCCTCACAAACCCAAACCCTCTCTGTAAAAATGTTCACAGCTCCAGTTCTCGAACAGATGCTTCAATGTCAATCCGGACAACCATTGATCATGAATTCCCAGAAGCCTTCGTGGAAGCCCCACGTCGAGATCGCTCCCAACTGCCCCCGGTGCGCGTCTTCCAACACCAAGTTCTGCTACTACAACAACTACAGCCTCTCACAGCCTCGCTACTTCTGCAAAGGCTGCCGGAGATACTGGACCAAAGGCGGGTCCTTAAGGAACGTCCCCGTCGGCGGCGGTTGTAGAAAGAACCGCCGCAGCAGGTCGGCCAGACTCTCGCAGGCTGACCGGATCTCGATGAGTTACTATCGTCGCGACAGCTCGAGTAGTAGCGGTGATGATCTGTCCGAGCAGCACTCCAAGGAAGGAGCCAACGGGTCGGACATCGACATGGCTGCTGTGTTTGCTAATTTCTTGAACCAAAACTCTAGCAACGGACATGATCCCAATCTGGTTGGATCAGAATCGATCCCTGATAATGTTCATGATGCAAATGCATTATCCGATCACTCCCAAAATTCTTCGAACCTCGCGGAAGATCTTCTTGAATCAGTGGAGCTACTTCAAGGACTCGTACTTCCTGATCATGATCTTCAACAATCACACGAAGAGGATAATATTCACAATATTATGGGAAATCATCAATCCCATCAGGATTTGAGTATTCATGAATTTGGATTGCAGGGTCTGCTAGACGATGAGGATGTGTTTTGGTCTGATACAACAGCAAGTTTGACCAGTAATACTACTAGTTTCAATTGGCAAGAGTTGGATAATTCATTCCCATCTGATGATGATGATCATATGAAGATATCGACCACCACAACGAATCTATGTAGCGAGAACTGGAGCTCCTTTGATTTTTCAGGCTTGGGAGTTTTCTCAGGATCTTAATTAATTAGTTAGATGCAAATAACAAGCATTTAATTAATTGGTTATTGATCCCTTTTATTTTTACAATTTTTGTTCGTCTTCTACTTATATATATATATATATATATATACAGTTAGGAGTTTAGAACTGGTGCAATGATACCATAGAGAAAATAATATCATGGAATATATACATGCGAATATTATACACAATAAAACCCTCATCAATATTTGCTGGGTTCACATTGACTCTATAAAGAATAGATACAAAGTTTCTTCTAGAATTGATTCCCATTTGTTCATGCAATTTCCTCCCTGAATATTGTACTGCATTTACATATATATAATCTGGATCTAGAGAGGACCTCCTTAAACTCTTATAATCCGGATCTAGAGAGGATCTCCTTAAACTCTTAAAGTAAGAATTTTTTAGTTTTAACATTTATTTTGACAACCATTGTCACCCATTCCCTAGATACTTACCCACATATAAGGATATTTTTAGTTCTAATATGTATTTTAACAATTAAAGCCACTCATTCTCTAGTTACTTACCCACATGAATCATACAAAAAATTAGTCAAAATGAAAAACGTTTAACTATTTGATTAGCACAATATTCGTTTTAATTTTATGTAACAGCCTACAATTGTTTACATCAATTTGAACGACCAAATGATTATAGAATTAGTTGAAATTTTGTAGAAGGTCCTATTTAGATCCTCCCTACACACTTGGACTAACTATATTGTTACATTTGTATGTACTTGTTTTCGGGAATTGCGTATAATTAAGTATGGAAGTGTTAAAGAAACCTCTTTGCATCATGGTCACCAATTCCATAAACACTATAGTTACTCTGAAACTAGCTAAGGCTGATATATCATCATCAAAAGAGTGGCCAAAGAAAATGTCATCTAACCAACCTAGTTGTCCTCAGTCCTCACTATGTATCTATCCAAAGCAGAATATGATAAAATAAATTAAATCTACCTATAATCTTTTGATGAAACATATCGATAGGATACCAATGGTTTAGACACATTTTTTTTATGGGAAAACATTTTAGGGAGCTTCCATTTAATTATACCTCCAAAATCAGCACTTTGAACCTCCTTGCTTAATGGACCTCTAATTTACTTTTACAAATATCTAAAATGCTACTTACACCTCTCTAATTTTCCCAAAATGCCCATAGTCCAATAAAATCAATTAAAAAAAAATATTCTTTTAGAAAATTTTATTCATACCTTCATATTTAATAGTTCAATACAGGAAAATCGCTCTTAGCCGACGGAACATATTCGTCACCTAAGACAGACTATCCGTCGCCTACGATCTTGGCAGACAGAAAGTCTGTCGTTTAAGTTCTGTCGCCTAAGTACCGTGAGGTAGATACTTAGGCGACAGAAATTAACCAGATCGTCGACTAACAACTATCCTAGCCGACAGAGATATTTCTACCTCGTCGACAACAAGTATCGTCGACACGAATTCTTTTCGACGAAATATATTTGTCGGAATGTTGCCTACACGACGAATTAGAATGTTTCCTAGCCGACGGAATATCCGTCGGTAAGTATATGTGCCGACGAATATTGTTTTGTTCTTAGGCCAAATTTGCTGGAGACTGTCGAAATGTCAGACTCGGACTTGCAACAAACAGGTTCAATCCTACTGGGAACATGAATTTATCTTACAGCATTTGGCCTATGATAGTATTTTCGTACAATCTACCTCCCAACATGTGTGTATGAGGAATGAGTACAATTTCTTATGCTTATGGTTCCAGGGCCGTATTCTCCAGGAAAGTGCTTGGATGTGTACATTAGACCATTAATTGACGAGCTGCAGGGGTTATTCGAAAATGGACTCCCTACTTTTGACAGGCATGGTCAAACTTCATTCATGACGAAAGCAGCTATTATTTGGACCATCAGTGATTTTCCAGCTTATGGGATGTTGTTTGGCGAACAAACTAAGGGGTACAAGGCTTGCCCGGTATGCTTAGATAACATCAATTCTAGTCGTCACGCCGAAAAAATTTGTTTCTTGGGATCTCGTAGGTGGCTTGACGAGGATCATGAGTGGCGGTGGGATGCTGAGGCATTTGATTGGACTGAGGAGCATAATCAATTGTAACTTACCTAATTTAGAAATTTTAAGAGAATATGAGTTATGTGAGGCTCATTGGTGGGTACTACAGCACTGTAACGAAGTCAAGGAATATAGAGATGTTCATTTGGGACTTATTCAACTTAAGTATCAGAATAGGCATGAAGAGAGGCATAAGAAAACGTTTCCTGCATATTTCTTAAAATGGGTATGTTTAATCTCCCTATTTCATAATTGGGGGAAGGTCATGCACTCTGTCTCATAACAGTACAAGGCTTATATATTTTCATTTGTTTGTTGGTGACGAGAATGCAAGAACCAAATAGCAATGATTACTCTCCGCAGTTGCATCATTTGGCGTGTATGCCACAAAGACATAATGTTTATGCGGCTTGTAGTGAACGGTGTTAAGTTCCTGAATGAACGACGAGATCAATGCCAGAAGACACAGAACAGCGGTCTCATGGTAGTGGGTAAGGATAATGTTGCATACTACGAAATTGTTGTTGTCGTCATCGAACTACTATATCCAGCAGGTATGCCAATTGTGTTGTTCAAGTGTAGATGGTTCAATACTGACCCAAATTTTCTGAGGAGTACAAAGATGGATCACGGGCTATTATCAGTGAATACATCCACAAGCTGGTGAGCATGCCCCGTTTGTGCTTGCCATTCAAGCAAAACAAGTGTTTTATCTTGATGATCTGAAAGCTGGTGGAGGTTGGAAAGTAGTTAACGTGATGGAGCATAGAAGTATCTTTAACGCAATCACACTTGAAAGGGGCCAGGTAGAACAAAATATTGAGAATGTGACTATTGAACCATATCAAGAGCCTTTAACTTCTAACATCCCTGACACAAGCACTATTCGCATCAACAACGATATCCACTTCCCACAAAGTGAGTACATTCCAATTTCAAGTTTAGGGTTTGATTTCGGTTCACTGCCGTACATCCCACCTAGTCACGACTTCATTAACGATGAAGATGAAGATTCAGATGAAAATCTTGAGGATGATCTAGAAGATCCGGATTACAACGAGGATAGCGATTGAGTACCTAATTTATTATTAGACGTAAGCTGTTCCAAATGTGAACATAGAACATTGTACTGTAAAACATATGTATTTATACTGTTAAAAGATTAATTATTAAATGAATGTATTTAATGAAAATATACATAAATTTATCGTTTTGCGACGAGAAAGCCTAAATTTGTCAGTAAAGTTATATCTTAAGCGACGAAAAAGAGTTATTCGTCGCAAAGGGCCAAAATATAGCGCGTTCGAGTTTTGCTCCAAATATTTGGGCCAAAATTCAAATACATATATTGGGCCACAAAATTCTTCCATTCGTCGCTTCATATATATCAAATATACCCAAACCATAGTTTCAGCCTAATTTCATATATCACCCAGTTCGCCTCCGTCTTCGACCTCCTTCTCAATTCGCCTCGCCAGAATCACTCGAAACCCTATAATCCCAATTCACCTTCGTCGCAAACCCTAAACCCTCTCTCCCAAATTCACTCCCAATTCCAATCCCAAGGATGCCACCATTGACGAAGAAAAGGGCCAGGGAGATTGCGTCTGAGAGATTACGATCGGCTTGTGCTATTCAATTTGGTTCCGGCACGACGGAGAATACGGCGGGGCCGACGGAAGATGTGGCTGACCAGTATACGACGGGAGATGGTGAAACGACTTCACCTCCACCACCAACGTCGTTTGCCTCTACAGCGCCCCCACTGGATGAGGACGAGGTCGACGATGTCGCCGCCGCAGAAGAAGCTCAGGCGACGGTGTCCAATGGTGTTAGTGTTCGACGTGGTATTAAGAAGTCCACCGGACCTCTCCCAAAATGCCGATGAGGGTTCGGCAACCTTGACAAAGTCAAAAGAAAATGCACCGGCTTGATTGAAGTTATGTATGACGACTTCATCAGAGGACCGTCTTCATCATTAGTGAACAGCCTCCTAGTCAATAGCATTGGTTGCATAATTCCATCGAAAGTGAAATTATCGGCCGGAAACTGGGAATGCATCGGTGACTCTGAGAAGAAGAAGTTGATAAACGGGCTTACGGTAAGAATTCAGTACACTTTTGGTTCCTGAGTTGTTTTTATTGTTCATTATTTCTGTTTACAGTTTAGTAATGATGATGATGTGTTATAGGTGAACAAGTGTTGATGCTCTGTTATAGATGAATGAGTTGTAGGTGATGTTAGGACAATTTACAAGAGAATGTACTTACCCACAATTCCTTGAAAATTTGAAATTGGAATCAGCCTTACAAGAGACTAGTACAAAACTACAAATCAAAATGGAGGAAGTAGATCAATAATGACTTTCTTATCATAGGTTACTGATTTCAAATATTATTTATTCTTCACCTAGACAAGTAGATAGCATATATATATATATATATATATTCATGTAGCTCTTGGCTAGACTTGTAGATAGTATATATATGCATGATATAAATAATTACCACTGCATAATCTAGCAGAATGACTTATCAGTAACGTTTTGATATTCTTGGCATCGAGCACTTGTTCTTCCTGTCATGATATATGGTGAATCTACTGTTTTTATTCTTCATTATTTCAATTTTTAGTCTCATGAGGAGTTGTTTGTGTTGTAGCCGTATTTTAAAATTGATTTTGGGAATAAACGAATATGAGCGTGGCTTGAAGATAAGGCAAGTATCATATATCGAGATTGGAAGGGGGACTTTTCAAGGCATTATAAGGAGTATGGGAGAGAAATAATTCTGGTTGATTTGATACACAGGCAAGATGAGTGGGACTAGCTTTGCTGGCACTTTGAGTCGCCTGATTTCAAGGTATTATTCATAGAATATACTTTTATCAATGGTTCTTACATAGATATATCTTTTTACATCAATGGTTCTTTTTCAAGGAACTCATTCATAGAATTATGAATAATGGTAGAAAGAGTCTAAAAACCTTAGAAGTAGAAGCCCATTAAGATGCCCAGAACTTAACTACCCACTAAAAAATATATGAATGTGAATGTGAATGCCCAGAACTTTGTTTTTCTTTCCCTAATTAACATTATGAATATGAATGTGATCTACGTACTATGTGATTGGCAGACACGATTGCGGCTAACACGACCAACCGTGGTAAGAAGGAGTTGGAGCACCACACGGGGCAGCTACCTATCATCTACAGGGTGGTCCACCACAAAGAGAAGGGTGAGGAATTTCCAATTATCCCAGCTTACACGGAGATGTATGAAACAGTTAACGACCCTAAAGCTACCAAGAATCTTGTAAGTTAATTAAATCTAGTGCAAATAGCTTACATATATTCTTTGGATAGTTTTTAGTTTGTGCAATTAAACCCTTAACTGCTTTTCAACTGCAATATGAATTTAAATTCCAAATCTAATTACAAGCATATATATCTCTTACCTCTTATATATAGTAGGAAATGCAGAAAGAGGCCATTGAATTGAAAAATCCATAAAAGAATGCAAACCCTGACATTCCGGAGGCTGAACTCCCACCTTTGGAGTGGGAGTCAAATATTAAGGTGCTTGATGCAGGAGTTGGCAGAAGAGCCGGGAAAGAGATATGTGGTTTTGGAAGAGCAGGTGTCCGACAGCCATCATCTTCCACTCCACGTTCTCGATTTCATGAGGTGGAAGAGGATTACATATTACTGAGGAGAGGACCGAAAAAGCTGAGGCGGTTTCACAAAAACTTAGTGAAGAGATGACATTGGTGAAGCAGCAACTAGCAGCCATGGTGTCTTTCATGACGCAGCAGACTGGGTGTCCTCCACAAGTCTATTCCCAACAACCTCAAGATGAAAATGTTGATGCAGGGAACAAAATGAAAGCTGAGAGGAACTAGCTAGGTACATCACTGCATGCTTCACTATTTTGGTTTTGTTTAGATGGAGAAGCCTTTGGTTAGGTTGGTTAGGTTGTTGTGAAGTTGGTTTTGTTTAGATGGAGAAGCCTTTAAGGTTAGGTTGTTGTGGAGTTGGTTTTCTTTAGATAGAGAAGGGTAGGCTAGCTAGATGGAGTAGCTTTAAGGTTTGTGCAGTTGGAGTAGGATAGCTAGGCTAGCTAAGCTAGGATGAATGGTTTTGTTTAGTTGCAATTCAAGGTGTTACTAAAGAGTAAGACTTTGTATGAACAAATTATGAATATATGAAGATTTATTGTTTGCTAAATTTGAAGTTTAACAATTTTTGTTTCTATAGATGATGATGATGATGAATTGATGATAGTGAAACAGGGAGTACAAGGAAAAAGCAAAATAAAACTAGTCTCAGTGAAAAACCTTATGCGATGAAAACGATAGTGTCGTCGCATAAGTACATCAAGTTTTCGTCGGTAATGCACCCCTGTTTCGTCGTTACAGAACTACTGATGATGAAATATTTTTCGTCGGAAAAGCTATGCGACTATGTGGACTATTCGTCGCATAAGAGAATCAATATTTCGTCGGCAATTCCACCAATAATTTGTCGTTATAGAATTACTAACGACGAAAAAATATTCATCAGACCAGAGATGCGTGACACTCGTCGTATAAGTGGACACAAAACTTGTCGCTAAGAGTTTGTGTGACAAAAATTTATTCATCGCATTATGGACTTTTCAGCGATGAATAAATTTTTTCGTCACACAGGATCTTATGCGACACCACTTATGCAACCAATGTTTCGTCTCATAGGTATCTATGTGACGAATAAGGTCTCTTATGCCACAAAATCATTTCGTCTCTCAAGTCTGCCATCCTAATAGTGATAGAGCTCCAGTCCGTCTGTCAGTGTAGGTCATGGGAGATACTTTATGGTATCTGGGACCCATGAGTACACAATTTGTTGACTGTAGGTCATGAGAGGTATTTATTAAATATCTGAGACTCATGGGTACATTTCTTTGGTAATGTGTTGGATTTGTGGTTTTTAATTATTGATCAAATCTCTTTTGTGGAATGTTGGATGTGATAATGTTGTGTTATTTTTGAGTTTACTCATACGAGCTTTTTAGCTTACCGGGTTTGTTATTTTACAATCCCGGTGCACCAAATATTGGTGTAGGGGTTAGACCTGCAAGCGAGGATCAGCATGGTTGAGGTAGAGGCTTAGTGCCAGGGTTCTTTTTGGCTTTTGCTGTACTCTGTATAGTTTTGTTAATACGGTAGGAAATATTAAACTCATGAGATTGTTCTCATATTCTCGTATTTCAAGTTTATGTAAATAAGGAAGTGTAATATTTAACTCAGTGATGGGTTGTATGATATTACTTTTCCGCTATTGTGTTCTAGTTATTTTGGATTTGTTATTGAAACAGGTTGAGATTTTTATATTTTAAGTTATATCATGCCAAAAATTTTGAAAATTATCTTTCGGAAATTGGGTTGTGACAATATTATTATGTGATGCATGATGTTAGGATATTAGAATTATGTGATGCATATATAATATATCTAGCTTTTGTGTGTGTGTGTGAATATGTTGAAATTTTCGTTTTTATACAAATCATATTAATTTGTATTCAAATGATAATATTGTCGTGGTGAAACATGTAAGAATGATAATAGGTTCAGGAGTGTGCCGAGCAGAAACTTCAAGAGGTTCAGATCGTGCCGAGCATGCCGAGCGTCTATATGATACAGTGCAGCTACAAGTTGCAGCCCTATTCGAGCATCTAGGTATGCAGCCTTCTCCTCCTCCTCCTCCTGCACAATTCCCCCCACACAACAACGATGATAGATGTGACAACAGCAACAAATTCGACGACTCTAACTTTTTGATTTAGGATGTTGCACTTTTGTTTACGTTAAATTAGTTTGTATGAACAATTTTCTAATTCGCACTTTTTTTTTGGTTAATTTAGTTTGTATGAACAATTCTCAATCTAGTTATCAATATGAATTATGTATAAATTATGATTTAGTGTATTTGTTTCTTATTAAATCGTTATTTTCTTTATTTTAATTTTTGCACTTTGACATAAATAAATTAAAACAATAACTAAATAATAAATACATTTTCAAATAATAACAATAAGATATTCGGCGACGGAAACACAAAGATCGTCGCCTAAGATTAGTAACTAGCCGACGAAAACCCAAAGCTTCCATTGACTAAGCAATACTAGAAGTTCGACGATAGGGGTCTAACCCGACGACTAATCCGTCGCTTAAGTAAGAAAAATAATTCTTCGGTACCAATCCTTACCGACGATAGTTCCGTCGTCTAAACCACCGTCTGCTATAATTTTTACCGACAAAAGTTACTATTGACCAACATTCCGGTCTGGAAGGGAAGAAATCTTTCATCAAAAACAATATCTTTTAATCGACGACAGCACTTGGTTCCGTCGGTTAAGCACCTACCTCATGACATTTAGCCGACGGATAGTTCGTCTATTAGGTTTCTAGGCGACGAATATTGCTTCTTAGACGACGATTTCTTTCCATCGTCTAAGAGTCTTTTTCCAATAGTGAGCTCCCAACATTTTATTCCTTAAGAAACTATTACAACCATGCGACTGAGTAGTACTCAGATCCCCATTAGGTAAACAACCTAGAGGCATATCACGTACTAGTAATAATTGACATGATCGAGTCAAGAAGGACAATTCTCTAGCCAAATATAACACCCATTTTCCGGGCTACAGAACCAGCCATGCATCAATAGCTCTATTAGCTTCGCGACAGACATAGTGGATGCTATGTCATGGTAGTAATATTAAGAAGGGCAATACTATAATGAAAATCTTTAACTGAGCCTCTTCAACAATATATATAATATATCTCCTTAATTAAAAGCAATTAAATGAATTGCCTCCAACGAATCAGTTTCTACAATTATATTCCCTAATCTTCTCTCCAAAGCAAGCTCTAGACACAACATATATTTTTTTGGTCAATGGAGATTAATGTAATAAAACAAAGCCAGAAGGCAACACATTACAACTAAAAGCAAAGCAAAGAGAATAGAAACAGAACAAACAAACAACAAAGAAAGGAAGAAAAGCCGCTAGAAAACTTGAAGCACTAATAGCTAGCTTGCATAGCTAGCTCCAAAGCCAGATTAAGGAGGACCAGGCAATCCATCACTCCTTAAAACATTGATAAGAGAGTTTGGAGGTCTGCTGGCCCATTCCTGAGAGCACAAACTCTGGATGGCAAGCTTAGCCGCTGCATTTGCAAGGCAATTAGCTTCTCGTGGAACCCAGTTCCAATGAATCCTTCTGAAAAGAGGCACCAAGTGAGAAACCTTCTTTAGGATAGGGGAGATTCTCCAACAAGGAGAAGCTAAAGACTCATTTAGAGCCTTGATCACCTCCTGGCAATCCCTTTCGACAATAATATGCTCCAATTTCAGCAACACCGCCATTTTGATCCCACAAAGAAGCGCATCCGCCTCCGCTTCTACAGTCGAATTGTGAGACCGAAAAAGACTAGCCCCTACAATAGACACACCCATATGACGGCGAATAATAACTCCCAATCCACTGTTGTGGTTTGACTCCTTCAAGGCACCATCAAACTTGATTTTCACCACATTTACAGGAGGAGGAACCCACAAAGAAATGGGTCTTGGAATAGACACAACATATATTGTATAGACATTAAACAAATTAAACAAACTGTATAGAGAGACGCTCCACACAAAGCGGAGCGAGAATACCAAAACCTAGGGTTTTGGCGTTAGGCGGCGGAGAACTCTGACTGCGGACACTGTGACGGCTTCTCAACTCGACGTGGCTCTCAGACTGGTACGTGGACTGGGTGAGACGGCAGTCTTGGTTTCAAGCGAATAGAGGCAGGCGACTTTTGGTTTGCGTCGGCGTCTGAGACGGTGGTGTTTGACTATATGTTTTGGGAGCACCATCCTTGGAGGATGTGGTGTACAGATAACGGGGGCTTGGAAAATCTTCTTGACAGAGGTGAAGCTATTCCAATCTATTCTTCTGGTTAGGGTTAATTGGGAGCGTGGGTAGCAGCGGCGCTTGAAGCAACGGCGGCCGGCAGCGAGGAGCATGGGTTTCAAGGCGGCCAAGCCACTAGACTGAATCAGGGGCATGAGGCTCCTCTGGCAACCTAGTCTCCGGTCTGATCTAGATGGGAGAGATGAAGAACTAGTTTGGGCCTGGGTCTTAGTTTGCTGGGCTGCATTTCACAGCTTGGTGGGTTGAGCCTTTGGTCCACTTCTTCTCTTCTCTCTTCATTTGGGTTTGGGCTTGAGCCTAGTTTGATAGATGGGCCGATAGATCCCTACATAACCCTATTGAAGAGTTTACCCCCTCTTTTTGATGGAAAGATACACCGAAATGGTCTTAGGCCTCGATTCATTGAGCTGAGGTACTTTGGTTTGGTTATGTAGGTTATTATTTTCTAGGCTAAAATAAGAGTTCAATTTTGGACATTAGGCTTTTTCGACAGAGTTTGTAGTTTTTTTTGTTTTGTAGACATGCTTCTAGCATGAATATGTGCATCGCATTGTAATATGGAGTTTATTCCTTGGACACTCTCCTAGATTGACCTAGTATAGTCATATGATTATTAAAATCAAAGGACCTCAACTCCATTTTCCTCTCAAAAAATTAGACAAACTATATATTGAGGGGAAATGTTTTAATTTAGAATAAAATCTAATAGTATAATAAATAAAATGTTATTATGGTAAACCAAAATAAAAAAGTATATCTCCATTTCCCTCAAATAAAAAATAAAAAAGTATATCTCGATATCCCTCAAATAAAAAATAAAAAAGTATATTAAAAATAAAAATAACTAAAAAAACGGGTGATATAGGAGCATCCATATTATTCTTAGGGTAGTGCTAGAGGGCCTTAATAAGGCCTAAGATTTATGGCCTTAATCCTAAGTGGCATGCCAAATCACCTATCCACATCATCAAATAAAAAATCATGCTATGTCATTTTTAGGTAAAAATACAATCTTATCCTTTCATATCCAATGACTCTAAATTATTTTGTTTTTATTCTATAAAAAATGTTTTTAAGCCAATTTTTTCATTACTCATACTTAAATTTAAAATGTGAAATATATATATATATATATACATATATATATAATTACAATCAGTTTGAAAATATGAACTCATTTGAATATATATATATATATATATATATTTGTTTAAAAATATATATATATATATATCATACATAATTTTTTCCTATACATATATATATATATATATATCTATATATTTGTCCAAAAAACCTTTATATATAGTTCATCCAATATAAATTCGATAGAGATTTTATTTTTTTATTTCATTTTTAAAGTCCGATGGTGAATTATATATATATATATATATAAAGTAAAAAGAAAAAATAATGGTGAATTATGAAGTCTAAAACTATTTGATTCAAAAAGATAATTTTTTTTATTAATATCGTAATTGTGGCCCTAAATGTAATGAATTATTATAATATTTGACTACATAAAGAAATGCATTTAATTTAGTTCATGCAAGGTAACAAAATTAACTACATAAAAATGATAACTAAATCATCTTGATGAAAATAAACAATAATTATTCGAATTGATGCATGAAATATAGGGATTGAATAAGTAAGAAACTATAATGAATCAATGAATTGATGGTGTTTTGGTTTTAGATAGATCGTTATCAATAAATTATGGTATATAACTATATATGCTTGTATGTATTAAGATAATGGAGTCATGGTATGGTAAAATTACGATAGAGATCAATATATAAGGTAATAAAAGTATTATACTTTATACTTCTAAATGATTGCTTATATATTTTGAACCATATATGTTTCTTCTTTTGAGAATCTTATAATATTCTAACTTCAATTTTTGCCTCATAAATTGTAGGACAAGGCTGACAAATATCAGCTTGATATAGGGACTTCAATTGTTTTAAGCCATCACAACGAGCTCAGAAATCAAATCATTGAAAAAGCAACAGAAAGATCTACAAATTTATGAATTTCATTAACAACAAAAAAACTGTTAATTAAATGCATTTCCTTAATAAAGTTTTGGTTTTTTGTTTAATAGAAGTTTATGAGTTTTTTGTTTTGGTTTTTTTGTTTTAATAAAGTTTTAAAATGGCCTAAACTTGCAAAGTAGTTAATACATGAGACTTTAAAATGATGAAATTAATACAGCAGACATTCAATACGTATAAAATGTTCTGTACCTTTTAATGCGAATATGCCATTACGGAAAGTCCCCGGTAAACTTATACATAGCTCATTATTAACTACTTAATATATTTAATTTTTAAAGGGTTTAGGATTTAGGGTTTAATATATTTAACCCTAAACCCTAAACCCTTTTTAAACCCTAAACTCTAAACTCTTATCCCTAAACCTAAATTCTTATCCCTAAACCCCAAACTTATTTATTCCATTTTAGTGTGAATACGGCATTGAGCTAGGATACGTCCTCGGTGAACTTGCCGGTAGCACATAATTAGCTACTTAGTACTCTTTTTTTTATGTAGTGTGAATATTCCACTAAAGAGAGGTTTATAGTGAACTTTAGCATCTCATTGTCAGCTGCTTAGTACTTATTTGTTTAGTGATCATTACGTACTAACTCATCATTGACTACTTATAACTTATGTTTATCACTTTAAATCTTAATGTGAATAATGACTTCTATTTGAATATTTGAATGTGAACTTTAATGTGTATAAAGACTTCTATGTCAATCTGAATGTGTCATTATGGAAAGATTCCAAGTGAAAATTACTAGTTTATTATCTGTTACTTATAACTTATTTGTTATTATAAGACATGTTTAGGACTTTAAATTTCAATGTGAACAACGACTTCAAATTTTAATGTAAATAATGTCTTTTATTTCAATGTGAAGTTCAATGTGAACATGCTATTTGGGAAAAGTTCCAAGTGAACATTACTAGATTATTATTGGTACTTGTAACTTATTGTGACATGTTTATGACTTTGAATTTCAATGTGAACAATGACTAATTTTATTTTAATATGAATATTCTATTAGGAAAAAGTTCCAAAAGAACATTATTAGTTCATTATTGACAACTTAATACTTGTTTGTTACTATAAGATATGTTCCTGACTTCAAATCGCTATATCAATGATGGCTAGCTTCTTTTTTCAATGTTATTGAAATCATCATTGGATACCTAGTATGTATTTATTTGTGTAGAACAATATATTAGTTTATATTAATGTGGATGATGATTTCTATTTCAGAAATTTATTCATTAAATGAAGTACGCTTCACACTTAACATATTCAATCACTATATCTCATACCTATATACCTATTCAATGAAGTTCATCTCTTGCCAAAAAAATCTCATGCTGAAGTCCATCACAATATTTCATAAGGTACCGATACTATAAGATATGTTCCTGACTTCAAATCGTTATATCAATGATGGCTAGCTTCTTTTTTCAATGTTATTGAAATCATCATTGGATACTTAGTACGTATTTATTTGTGTAGAACAGTATATTAGTTTATGTTAATATGGATGATGACTTCTATTTTAGAAATTTGATTCATTAAATGAAGTACACTTCACACTTAACACTTAACATACTTATTCAATCACTATATCTCATACTTATTCAATGAAATTCATCTCTTGCCAAAAAAAATCTAATGCTGAAGTCCATCACAATATTTCGTGAGGTACCGGTATAAATGTGTATAATATATTTTCTTTCTATTTTGCAAATTTAATTTATGGTTTGATTTTTCTGATTAATAAGGAAGATTTGTCTATAGATGGCAATATGTATACTAATATGGAATGTTTGCATATCCTCTTATAAATACGGACATGCCTATATAGATACCCTATACCAAATATAATTTATTCATAACGATCTAATTAATAATCACACCAAATTAACGAATAATTATACCAAATATTGTTTATTTTCATCAAGATGATTTAGTTACCATTTTTATGTAGTTGATTTAGTTACCTTACATGAACTAAATGAAATGTATCTTAATACATACAGACATAGATAGTTAATTATATACCATAATTTATTGATAATGATCTATCTAAAACCAAAACACCATCAATTCATTGATTCATTAGCTTCTTACTTATTCAATCCCTATATTTCATGCATCAATTCGAATAATTATTGTTTATTTTCATCAAGTTGATTTAGTTACCATTTTTATGTAGTTGATTTTGTTACCTTACATGAACTAAATTAAATGCATTTCTTTATATAGTCAAATATTATAATAATTCATTACATTTAGGGCCACAATTACGATATTAATAAAAAAAATTATCTTTGTGAATCAAATAGTTTTTGACTTCATAATTCACCATTATTTTTTCTTTTTACTATATATATAATTCACCATCAAACTTTAAAAATGAAATAAAAAAAATAAAATCCCTATCAAATTTATATTGGATGAGCTATATATAAAGGTTTTTTTGGAAAATATATAGATATATATATATATATGTATAATTTTCTCCTTGAAAAAATTATGTATTTGTGTATATATATATATATATATATTTTTGTAAACAAATATATATATATATATATATAAATTCAAATGAGTTCATATTTTCAAACTGAGTATATTTATATATATATATATATGTATATATATATATATTTAATATTTTAAATTTAAGCATGAATAATAAAAAAAATGGCTTAAAAACATTTTGTTATAGAATAAAAACAAAACAATCTAAAGCCATTGGATATGACAAAATAATCTAGAGTCATTGGATATAAAAGGATAAGATTATATTTTTACCTAAAAATGACATAGCATGATTTTTTTATTTGATGATGTGGATAAGTGATTTGGCATGCCACCTAGGATTAAGGCCATAAATCTTAGGCCTTATTAAGGCCTAGAAACATTTTCCTTATTCTTACTCCATTCACTAATAAGACGTGCAACAGACCATGCCAATACCATTTGGTCTAGTGGTATCAATTAATACTATCTGGTCTAGTGACATCAGTCTCGTTTTTGTAAGCAGAAGATCGTGAGTTCAATTCACGCATGAGTTTGAATTTAACTTATGCACATTATATTGTGTGAAACACCAAACATTGCATTTTCATAGGGTAACAAAATAAATATATTGATTGCTTAGTAGGATCTTATTGTATCAACATCAAAGTTAAACATACGTTACATGAATAGCAGTATAGTAGTATATCTGCATAAAATCTCAATCATTCAGGTGTATGATGTTTCTTGCGTGTACTAATATATGTAGGAATGTGAATGAATTTGATTCATTCATGTGTTTACTAACATATACAGATATTTGAATGGGTGTGAGCTAACCTCATTACAAAGCATTTTCACAGTTAAAAGTGTGTGGATTGTAATTTAGGGTGTGTAAATTTCATTCCCCAACAATATTTAACATATGAATAATATTGTAATTTCAAAAACCAGCTATCAACTTTCTTACACTCATAAATTGTGATTGTGTGAGTAGTTTGCCGGTCTCTAGTATCTTTTATTAAAAAGTTAAAATACATAGAACTATAGAAGAAGAACATGTAATGATGTTTTGGCTTCGAGATAGAGATAATACAAATGACTACGTACTGCTAGTTTGCATGAATTTCACTCTTAGGTCATGTATGCACTTCAGTTCAGTGCCTGCCAAAAAACTTGTCTAGTAACGAAGATAATCCTTCGTGCGGTTCTTCCTCATGAGATTTCAATAATGCTGCAAGGAAAAACCAACTAACTATATCATTAATCATTAAGAAAGAGAAGTTACTTAATTTTTCCTTTCAAAATATAGGTTTTGGATGGTTATTTGCATCCTGTACACTTTTAAGTAATAATTATCTATGTCTATAAACTTGTGGCCTGCTAAGAAGGGAGTATTAATTTGATATAATTTTCTATGCTTACCTTCTGCTGCCATTGGGTAGAGATCGAAGAAGGTACTTGCTGACTTTAAAAATTTCTGCAAAAATGTATGTAATACACAAGGGGTTAATCAATGAAGATCGTATGGAAGTTCGATGAATTCCAAATTCGTTCATCATAAGTTGAAGCTAGCTCTTCCAATGAACCAAACGATGAACTTTCAATATTAATCGTTCCGTACCAATACGAAATCACCAGGTTTGAATGGAATTTCTGCCATGCCGGTTGCTTTCCTGCATACATTATTTTGTTAATTAAGCAAGGTAATATATCAAAGGATTAAATTCAGTGTGCTACCCTAAACTTTAAGTCACTCATCAATTATGCCCCTCATCTTTTTTTTCATCACGTGTACCCTTAACTTCTCAAAATCTATCAAAACAGAGAAAATTTTCAAACTTGCTCGAGTAATGACATCATCATCCGACTTGAAAAAGACACAAGGGACCCACGTCTAATTTTTAATTATTAGTTTAAATAAAAAGTCCAAACTACCTCTTATCACAATAACTTTTTATCTCTATATTTTTTTTTTCTCTTTTTTTCTTTTTCTTCTTCATTGCCTCTCAATCTTTCCTCGTGCATCTCTGCACCTCCGGCCATGGCCAGCCTTCCATGCTCTCCATATTTGCCAAACTCACACCCACTCTCTCACGTTACAACCACCGGAACCACCCCCCAAAATCAAAATCCTCATTCCCTATCCAACCTTAATTTCAACCTAGTGTACGCCGCCTGTTATGGGTGGAGTGCGGCAACGTCTCCTTCAATCACCACCACCAACCACCGCGTCTGCTTCACCCGCCCCCAGAAATCTGGAATCCTTGCAGTCATACCCGAGTCCAATTTCGTAATCCAAGTCCTCTACCGCAAACCCTCACTTTCCTCCCCCTCCAAGCCCATCCCTTCAATTCCAAGGCCATCTGCACAGAGTCAACCCTCCTCCGATGGTGGAGGGGTCAGACCCAATCGGTGCCTTCCAGAAGGTTCCAACAACACTCGGCGCCGACGAAGGTACCGGTGCTATCCAAGGTGTTGATGATGCAGCGGCGCAGAAACCTCGACGATCTTGCTAACGTGGTAGATGACAATGACGAGGGTTGGGACGAGGAGATGTGCTCCTGCCGCATGAGCTAGTGACGAGGGGGTCGAGAGTGTTGATGACGACCACGTTTTCGGTGGCGGAAAGACTGTCAAAGGTACGGATTTGTATCAGGTCAGGAATGTGATTTGGCACAAGACTGGCTTTCTGGCTGGACTAGTTTTTCTAGGTATTTTGCAGGAGAAGAACTATGAAGAATTTGAGTTTTTGGATATAAGTATTGAGTTGAGAATTTTGTTTTTTTTTTCCTGATTTCTGAAGCGAAAGGGAAAAGGAGGTGGTGGGTCGATTTGGTGGATGTGAAAAAGGGGTTTTGCGAGAAACAGTGCAGGAGAAGGAGAACAAGAAGAAAAAGGCAAAGCAAAAAGAAATGAAAATGAGGGTAGAATGACGTTTTTGCCCTTAGAAGTTGAACTGTGGGCCATCATTGTCTCCTCCACATAGGACGCTGACGTGAAGCGAATTTGAATTTTTGTCCAACTGATGGATTTTGAAAGTTTAAGGGTACACATGATGAAAAAAAAAATTGATGGACACAATTGATGAGTGACCCAAAGTTCAAGGTAGCACAATGAATTTAATCATATATCAAAACAAGAAGGAACAGAATATCTAGCTAGGAGCATTGAAGCATTTCTACCAATCCTCTTGCCATATTTCTAAGCCACTTTTTTGTTATTAATCGATATTAGTATAGTAGCTAGACTAGTTAGTAATAACTACAAAATATTGGCCGATCATGTTCAGATATAGAATTCGAAAACCGGAAAGGATACCTAAGCAAAAGATGTCCATCAAATTCTTCGTATTCGAAAAATGTGCAACCTTTGGCGAAGGGTATGACTTTATTTTTCCACTCTGTTATTTCAGAAAGTCAAGGACTAGATATTAACTTCACTTGAAAAAAAAAAAAAAAACTACACGTTAATTAACAGTCAAGAACTCCATGCATGTTAATAAAATTGACAATCTCAAAAATTTACCTAGATGCCAAATCACACTGGCAGTCAATTTTTCTCCTTCTGTCGCATTATCAATAACGAAAACGATATTAGGTCCCATTGCATCCATCATCTTGGCAAAGAAGGGGATAACACCCTGTTACAAACATTCCTCAAATTCTTCAACTCACTAAATTAACCAAACAAAGGTATAATGGGAAAAAATTGTGAGTAGAACCATTATGATCAAAATTAAACGTTTCTGAATTAATATAGAAGAATCTAAATCCCAATATATAGAAAGATAGAAGTAGCTACAGTGTATGTACCTATAATATCAATGTTATACACTTATACGTACGATTTTGCTCTCTCAGAACTTCTTCACTAATCGAACAAAACGTATGAGATGAAGAAAGAATATAAACATAATAAACGTACCAACCTGTTTTTTTCCTTCAAAGGGAACGTAAAACACAAGATCCTGATACTGGCAGTCCTCAGCTAGAAGTGGATCCAGTTTGTTTATGTCCTTGGAATTGATGGCATTGTAGAAATCTTTAGCCAACTCCGCGGCAGAAGGAGGTGCTGGCATAGGCGCAATCCCACATGATCCGTCGTCGCTTCCGAACACTCTCCATTGTTCATCTTTGCGTTTTTTTCCATTAACATTCGAAATTGTAATCAAAGCCGCCCTCTTTTCGATGTTCAATGGTAACTGAAAAGAAGCAAGGCTGGCCCTATGAATGTTGGCATTGAGCGTCGAAGTAGCAGAAGATGCGTTGATGTTGATGGAGCTTTTTTTTGGTCTTAGGCAATAAGCTCCTACTGAATGTTGGGTTAGTGAGGCCATGGATTTCAGAATTGTATACAATTTTTGAGAGAAACAGGCAGATTATTACATCTACAACAAATAATGAGATCAGCTGGTTAACTCCATAAGAGGCAAAGAATATTGATGTTATTGATAAAAGGAGGGGGGATACTTTGGGGTACATTCTATACTTGCGAAGGTAGCAAAGAATCCTTGATGTCTTTATGATCTTGAATTTGGTTGGTTTGTTTTTAAGGGAAAAGATACCCAAATTGGTTCTAAAAGCTATTATCGATGCATGTAAGACTAGGTTTTGCATGAATGAAAGAGTAGTGCTACTGTGAGCAACCAAGACGGGCACTGAAATTAGGAATGAAAGCATACTATATCAGATTCGTGTGTTCGTCTATTTAAAATTTAGTAGTCAGTTTGTATAACATGGTATTAGAGTAATGCATGTTTGCTTGAGACCAACACTGTAGTTTAATCATGCTTAGTTGTAACCGAAGGGATTCATTACAATTTTAATTAATTTATTTCCTTTTATTTTATTTTTATTTTATGTGTGATCATATATATAAGACTAGCAACCATCATTCAAGTTATATATATATATATATATATATATATATATATATAGGCCGGATCAGAGGCGCACGTCCACACCGGCCTTAAAGTGCAGACATCCCTTCGTTCGCCACCGTACGGTGCCGGCGAGGGTGCGCCTCCACCCCAGCAGACTCTAGCAGCGTCTCCGACCACTTTCCCTCACCGGCGAGTCCGTCGAATTCCAGTTTTCCAGCCAGATCACCCAAAACTTCAAACAAAGTCGATTTGGCCAGAAAACTGGAATTCGGCGGACTCGCTGGGGATGGAAAGTGGTCGGGGACGATGCTGGAGTCCGCTGGGGTGGAGGCGAGGCCTCGTCGGAGGGACGTCCGCATTTTATGAGCCGTGCGGATGTCCGCTCTCGAACGGCTCCATATATATATACAAGGCTCTTCCACTAAGCAATCCTTTTTTTTGACATATATGAGAGATGAAAGATTACACCAACTTTTCGATTATATTTTTGAATCTCCACCGTTCAGTTTGTTGGTCCTTATATATAGATCAATTATGCAAAAGTTTTAGCCAATTTGGTGATCGTTAAGGTGTCGAACAAGATTAAATCAATGAACGAACCAAATCTGTCAAACCTGAACCGTTTATGCTTATAATTATAAATCCTAGTTTTGAATGCCTTAACGATCATTAAAATTTCTAAAAATTTGCATAAGTGATCTACTTAATTTGCAGAAGGACCATATTTATATATATTCATGTGATCATATTCATGTTTATAAATATCATGCATGCATCTCCGATCAAAAACCAGCCAATGAGCCAATCCTCTGCCAGTTGGTTGGATTCATGAAACACGACACCAGTATAACTGTACAACTTATTTTGGTACGTTGCTTCGATGCTGAGGCAAAGAGACGGCTGGCCAGGCCCCTCCCCGGCCACAAAAACAATCTCCATCTTCCATTTAGGCTGTTATATAGCTAGCATCGATCATTGCATGCTTTTTCCACTCTTTTTTGCTTCACATGTTTAAGCTTTGTCGATCGACCTTCTAGATAGTGGCAGAACCAGAAATCGTACCTTGTGGGGGTCCGATAATAAACATGATATATCAAAATAATTATTTTGAAAATTTGTTAATTAATTAGAGATATTTCATGTGGTCTTGAAGTGATGCAACAGAAATATAAAACGTTAGAATCCACCAACGGCGACTTGATTTCACAAGTTTAGTTTTCTCAAATTCACGAGAAAGTTCCTAAAATCTACCAGAAAGATTGAGCAAATCTCAAAAGTTTTTTATTAATCAAAAGTTAACAACTACAATCGATTAAGGTTCCTTATATAGGAAAATAAACTCTAGGGCAACTGACAACCAAACATAAAAGCCTATTAGGTTAAAAGAACACCAAATCCAAAATAAACTAGAAAAACTAAAATAATACTAAATCGCGAATCGGACAGTTAAGACAATATCATCTGACTTAAATCTGATAGGGCTCACTAAAATGAGTCTTGAAGATCTTGTCGTTTTCATTCCGAAAAGGTATCATGCATCCCAAACAGACATTCTGGTCAAAAGTAACTCCAAATCAGATTTAACAGGTTTTGCACAACAAACCCGAAAAAGTCCAAAACAACATCTTCTTGAATATTCCAACGGCTAGCAACCTCATGATACGAGAAGTACCGATCTTCAGATCATTCTTTTTTATTATTCGCCACTTCCTAACTTTTATTTTTTTATGTCTAAATTTGGCCCATTCTTGTTCTACATCAGTCTCCTCCACTACGAAAGAACTTGACCTCAAATTCATCTTGAATGAAAAACAATAATTTGTAGAAGAGAAACTCAATAATAATTTAACCAATTGAACCTGTGATTTGTAAGCCTGATCTTCTACAAACTCGGATGGCACAACTATGAACCCAACACCAAAGATGAGTCCTTCATATGCATCTTCAACAGATTCTTCTAGGTTCTCAAGAATATTGCAACCTTGAATGACAATTGGTTTTGATTGATATATTTGAGACTACAAGGTTTCTTCAACAAGAGCAATTTCTTCTTTAATCTCCAAAGTGACTTCTTCATCATTCTTTTCGCACACCTCAGGATGGTTAATCTTAATGTACTTTCTTGCAGGCTTGATTTTGATCTTGCGCAACTCCTCCCTGAGTAAATATGTACCACCTTTGCAATAATCACCATTGACGCTTTCATGTCATGGTTTTCTAAAAAGCACATCAATGTCGTCCATGTCAATCACAAGACAAATAACATCATCGTTATAAAATTCTCCTATATAGATGGGAACTTTACAAACTTGTGTTACATGTGCATGATCATCAATCCAATATGGATCGCTCAGCTTCACTGTCGGTAATTGAAGGTAATCAACAACCTTACTTGCTACAAAATTCTCTTGCAGGCTGCTGTCAATTATTGCTAACCCTACTTTGTCTTTCATGAAACATATTGTTCGAAAGTCTTCTTCTTCTTCTTCTTCTTCTTCTTCTTCTTCTTCTTCTTCTTCTTCTTCTTCTTCTTCTTCTTCTTCTTTCTTCTTCTTCTTCTTTCTTCTTCTTCTCTTTTTTTTTAATTGAATTGATGAGGTTAACCTAGGGTGAATCCCTTGGTATGTTCCTCTTCAATTTTGGATAGATACTTTACGACCAGCGTCGTTGAGGTTGGCAAGTAACAGGAACTTGATCACCCATGAATACAGATTGATAACCACAGGAATAAACCAGGCTCTGATTATCAATTGATGCAGCCGAAATATAAAACGTTGGAATCAACCAACGGTGACTTGAATCTACAAATCTAGTTTTCTCGAATCCACGAGAAAGTTCCTGGAATCCACCAGAAAGATTGAGAAAATCTCAAATATTTTTTTTATTAATCAACAACCTCACTTGCTACAAAATTCTCTTGCATGCTGCTGTTAATTATTGTAGACCATACTTTGTCTTTGATGAAGCATGTTGTTCGAAAGTCATCGTAATCTGGCGATGTGAATACCCAACGTTCCATATCTTCCTTCTTCTTCTTCTTCTTCTTTCTTTCTTCTTCTTCTTCTTTTTTTTGTTTGAATTGAATTGATGAGGTTAACCTAGGGCGAATCCCTTGGTATGTTCCTCTTCAATTTTGGAAAGATACTATACGACCAGCTGTAGACATATAAAATTTAACGATAATAATAGTCGTTGAATAATCCAAGCAAATATATGGCTCGTGAGTTAACAAAATTGGAAAGCCATCGGAAATAACACGTGGCAACGTGGAAATGGTCGGCCGACAACAAAGCCTTAAATCCCGATTGAAATTAATTATCAAGTGTCGATTGATGATCAGATATCAATTAAATTAAATTAATCAGACATCCCCAAAAATAATTGGTGATGGTTCGCGAGCGGTCAAGCGAGCTAGAGAGTAGAGTTTGCGAGGCGAACTGTACTTCGTAAGGCGAACTGGACTCCGCGAAGCGAACAAGACCTTGCGAGGCGAACTAGACTTCGCAAGGCGACCTAGACTTCGCGAGGTGAACTGGACTTCACGAGGCGAACTGGACTTCACGAGGCGAACTGGACTTCACGAGGCGAACTGGACTTCGCGAGGCGAACTGGACTTCGCGAGGCGAACGAGACTTCGCCAGGAAAACCGGACTTCGCAAATCAAAATGACTTCGCGCTTGTAGATTTACGTGAAGGCGAGGCGAGATGGCTTCGCGCTTGTAGATTTACAAGAAGGCGAGGCGAGATGGCTTTGCGCTTGTAGATTTACATGAAGACGAGCCGAGATGGCTCCGCGCGCGTAAATTTACATGAAGGCGAGGCGAGATGGCTCCTCGCGCATAGATTTACATAAAGATGAGGCGAGATGGCCCCACGTAGGGAACCTCGCGAGGGAGCTAGACAATAGAGTTAGCATGCATGCGGGGATGTACGTCCAAGATAAGTCGTCTGCGAAGTGGGACCAGAAATCACCGCTTGCTTGAAAATCAAGGTTCCTCGCGAGATACCTTTCATATCCACAAGATGGCTCGCCCCTTACTAAGGATCTTGATCAAAACAGAAGATTCAATCCAAAGCGATTTGGGCATATCTAAATCTTAAGATTTGATTGATTTGATTATGTTGAAATCGGCAAGTAAATCAATCAGTCAAGATTCATTGATTCGATTAAATAAATATTATTGATTCAGAATCTTCATTACATGTTAACACTATAAATACCCCCTCTCATACCGAGAGGAGGGGAGCATAAACAAAGTAGCGAACTAGAGAGAGAGAGAGAGAAAATCTCTCCGCGAGCTCAGAAGTCTCTCCTAAACCCTTGAAGAACTATCAAGCTCCTCAAATAGCCAGTTCTTCACTAAACCCTTGAAGAACTATCAAGCTCCCCAGATAGCCAGTTCTTCACTAAACCCAAATCCAAATCCAAATCCCAAATACTTGTTACGTGATCAACTCGCGTAATCCTCAAGAACAAGTGATTTTCACCCTTGAGTTAAACCTATATTCGGAGATAGAAATCAGAGGAATTCACAAAGATTGTAACCCGCATTCGCATTGATTAAATTAAATTATTCTTTGTACACATGTTGTTCTATTATTTGTTGCTGATATTTTCGTGTTTACACCAGCGTTGTTGAGGTTGGTAGGTAACAGGAACTTGATTACCCATGAATACAAATTGATAACCACAGGAATAAACCAGGCTCTGATACCAATTGATGCAGTGGAAATATAAAACGTTAGAATCCACCAACGGCAACTTGAATCCACAAGTTTAATTTTCTCGAATCCATGAGAAAGTTCCTGGAATCCACCAGAAAGATTGATAGAATCTCAAAGGTTTTTTATTAATCAAAAGCTGACGACTATAATCGATTAAGGTTCCTTATATAGGAAAATAAACCCTAGGGCAACTAACAACCAAACCTAAAAGCTCATTAGGTTAAAAGAACACCAAATCCAAAATAAACTAGAAAACCCAAAATAATACTAAATCGCGAATCGGACAGTTAAGTCGACATCATCTGGCTTAAATCTGATAGGGCTCACCAAAGTGAGTCTTGAAGATCTCGTCGTTCCCATTCCGAAAAGGTATCATGCGTCCCAAACAGACATTCTGGTCAAAAGTAACTCCAAATCCGTTTTAACAAGTTTTGCGCGACAAACCCGAAAAGTCCAAAACAACATCTTGAATATTCCAGCGGCTAGCAACCTCATGATATGAGAATTACGGATCTTCAAATCGTTCTTTTTGATTATTCGCCACTTCCTGACTTTTATTCTTTTCTGTTTAAATTTGGCTCATTCTCGTTCTACATCATGAAGAATATATTTTACATCTTATTAGTTTGTTAAGTTTAATCATTTTATCTTCTTTATTATTTTTTTTTTAAATTTTATACGTCCTTTTTTGAAGGATCAACCAAATCCCTTCTTTTATTAGACTCCACAAATTAGTAAGATGAGAACATGGAAGATTAATCAAAACAATAAGTGTATAGTTATGTGAGTGTGCTAAGGGTTAGGGGGGGGGGGGGGGGGGGTCCGTCTGTTGATTATGTTCATATTCAGTTTGATTAGCTGCATTTTGGCTCTCTAATATTGAACCTACACAAATGATAGGAGGGGTCCGGACCCCTTCAAGCAGCAACATAGTTCCGCCCCTGTGTATAGTGATGCATGATTATTGAGTGTCACTACATGTAGGGCTTCTTTCTTTTAAGAAAAAGTTCTGATGTAGGTGCATGATTCAGCTCATGCACATTCATGCTCAGAAGATACACAAATCGGCAAGAGATTTCTCATTAAGCTGCTAGACGCAAGTTAATTGGCTCTAACTAGATCATTCATGACATCCTCCTTTAAGTTGCTTACTACAACAGATGGGTGAATTTGTCGAAAGGAAAGATTCCGATGGTGAAGAGTTACAGCGGGAGGCGGTACGTAGTGTCATAGGCTCACAGCAGAAGAGACCAAGTTAGGAGCAAGAGTGCAAGACTCTACTTACAAGTCTAATTAACCTTAAAAACCCGACGAAGAACCACAATAGAAAGGGTTGCAGCCACAAGCGCCAGAAGAAGCAAGCGTATCTTAAAGAATTGATTGCATGGAATTTAGCTAACAAATCTGACCCGATCATAGCACAAAAATTTATTAGCTAATGAAGTAGAACATATATATATATATATATATATATATATATATATAGCTATTTAATTTTTTTTAGCGCATCAGAAACAACATGTATATATACATATGACACGACTTGACTGATATAAGATTTCCGCGCGAGGTCTACAGTTTTTAGGACAATGATCCTTGGAACGGAACGTAAACAATGGATTGTTCGAAAAACTCAACCTTAATTAAAATGCCATAATTAAACAACATAGAATTGATGCAATGTCTTTCCGTCACAAATGCAGAACAGAAATGGAGAACTGTGTTGCTTCAACTTAGTGTGGCTGGGGGATCACTTGCTCCCACCATCCATAGTTCCATACATAACTCATCCCAAACATGGAACACATAGGGCCAAGATGATACAGCTATATATCCCACTAGTTTCCAATTCACAATGTGTAGCTAAGCCATACATCATTTTCCTTATTCGATCTTTTCTGTTTGTATGTTTCTTATATTCCCAAACTCCCTTCAATGAATCAATGTCATCTTTGACTAGGGCTTCCCCACGATTTTTAGGCCTCACTATATATACCACACCTCACTATATCTTAGAAACTTGTGGAGTTAATCGTGTACTTCTAATTCTTTTGAAATAATTGATACAAAAATGATGCTCTGGTGTGTGCTTTGTCTTCTTCCATGGCCCCATATGTATTAATTTAGGATGAAGCCATCAACCTTGAAAAAGGAAAACTGATCTGATAAAATGGATGGGAAAGAAATATCCAATGAAGGCTAGGAGGTGCTTGCAAAGATTTACAACACCAGATTTTGTGGGCAGAGCCAAATCTTGCCATGCTGCTTTTATTGGGATATTGGGAAGGTACATGCATATAGGGCAAGAAAAAGGATCAACAACTTCAATAGTACAAGATGAAATGGAGTCCTCAGTCCTCACCATACTCATATAGATCATGTAAAAGGTTGATGTCTCATCTTTTTTAAACTTTTTTTTTCTTCATTTTTTGTTGAGGAGGGGTGCTTGATGTGGATTGTTATGCGAATTAGAAGATGAGCAATCGTAATTATTAAAAACTTCGATGAATTAGAAAGAAAACAGTATAACAGAAAATAATCCAGGTACCATAAACGTACCTCATTAAAAATTTATGGAGTCCATGGCATGATTGACTTCGGTATAGAACGTTGGTTCAAATGTTCAATCATGGGGCGGGAGAGGGTTGCGGCCCCTCGGCAATTGGAAACTTTCTCATAATTATTGTCCAATTATGTACTCAATTAAGTTCAAGGTTTTTGTATATATTGGTCCCTTCGGAAATCTAAATCAAGTTCCTCCATTGAACTTCAATGGATACCTAATGGTGAAATAATTAATCATCGTGAGAGAGATGTTGCATATACATGCAGTTGTACACATACGAGTTACTCAGATTTCATAAATGTAACAGAAGTGCAGAAAGTAAAATCTAACGTATATATATATTTTTTTTTGATGAAAAATCTAACATATATATGCTTCTCAGTGTCAGTAGTTACTGTATAAGGACGGTATGAACTTCAAAACTGAAAATTTCAAACGCATGAAGATGATATTACAACAATTTTGTTTCGGTATATCCTTCAGGCCACCCGACTGTGACTATACAAAAGATACCATCGAAACTTGGCGAACAATGAAAACGAGAAAAGCTTAACGAAATCTTTCTTCTGCTGTCCTGTAGTGCTTGCCTCACATGACAATCATGATACTCCAAATGTTAGCAGTGGCAAAACAAACTATGACCAAAGGGATATAAGGTGAATAATTATGTTGTCGTCAATTATTCATAGAATACAAGCCTCCTCTGATAATTCCAACCATAAAACCTGCAATTAGGACCCTGCATACTGTTTAAGCTCCATCTCTTAATCCATTTCCAATAAAATAGCAGTTTGAAAAATTTGAAGAGAAAAACCTCCTTAGATTTCAATATACCAGCATCCACATGCAGAAATCTTGATGCAGAGATCAACCTCATCATGTCAACTAATGCCATCACTATAATTCTCTTGTTTCTCAACATCTCTCTATTTCCTGCCATATCTGCTCTGAACCAAGAGGGTCTCTCCCTGCTTTCATGGCTTTCAACCTTCAACTCTTCTTCCTCAGCTGCCCTTTTTTCTTCCTGGAATCCAACTGCCTACGATCCATGCAAATGGGATTATGTCAGATGTTCTGAAACAGGATTTGTTTCAGAAATCACAATAACCTCAATCAATATACCAACCAGGTTTCCTATCCAGCTACTCACCTTTAATCATCTCACCACCCTTGTACTCTCAAATGCCAACCTCAGTGGAGAAATTCCAAAGGCAATTGGAAACTTGTCATCACTAACCACCCTAGATCTCAGCTTCAATGCTCTAAGAGGTTACATCCCACATGAGATAGGGAAATTATCACAACTGCAGTTGTTATCACTGAATTCTAATTCCTTGAATGGTGCAATTCCAAGAGAAATCGGAAACTGTTCAGAGCTTCAACAACTTGAACTGTACGATAACCAGTTATCTGGAACGATTCCGGCTGAAATAGGCCGGTTGTGGGCTCTGGAAGTCTTCCGTGCAGGCGGGAATCCTGACATTCAAGGCGAAATTCCAATGCAGATATCAAACTGCAAGGGACTAACTTTCCTTGGCCTTGCAGCTACAGGAATCAGGGGGCGAATTCCAAGCAGCATAGGAGAACTTAAGAATCTCCAAACTCTTTCGATTTATACAGCAAATATCTCAGGTTACATCCCACCAGAAATAGGTAATTGTTCAGCCTTACAAGATTTGTTTCTGTATGATAACCAGCTTGCTGGTCAAATTCCTGTTCAACTTGGTCTATTGAACAAGCTAAGAAGAGTGCTACTGTGGAAGAACAATCTCAAAGGAAGCATCCCAGAAGCACTAGGGAACTGTTCAAAATTGAAAGTTATCGATTTCTCGTTGAATCTTCTGAGTGGTGAGGTTCCATTGTCTTTTGCAAACTTGGTGGCATTGGAGGAGCTTCTTATGTCTGAAAATCAGATATCAGGCAGCATACCGTCTTTACTTGGAAATATCTCCAGTTTAAAGCAACTGGAATTGGATAACAACAAATTTTCAGGTACAATTCCACCTGTCATTGGGCAATTAAGAGAACTTACTCTTTTCTTTGCCTGGAAGAATCAGCTCCAAGGAAGCATACCAACTGAGCTGGCCGACTGTAGGAAACTTCAAGCATTGGATCTTTCAGGCAATTTCCTTAGTGGGTCCATACCGAAATCTTTATTTGACCTCAAGAACTTAACGGAACTGTTGTTGATATCAAATGAATTCTCAGGACAAGTTTCAAGCAATATTGGCAACTGTACCAATTTGATCCGCTTACGCCTCGGATCAAACAACTTAACAGGTCAGATACCATCCGGAATTCGGCTCCTGCAAAGATTGAGCTTCCTAGAATTGTCAGGAAATCATTTTACCGGGATAATTCCTGCTGACATAGGAGACTGCACCCAGTTAGAAATGGTTGATTTGCATGGAAATGAGCTCCAGGGCAGTATTCCTTCATCATTCCAATATCTTACTGGTCTTAATGTTTTAGACCTGGCCATGAACCAGATAGAAGGTGAGATTCCTGAACCTTTTGGTAAGCTGAAATCCTTAAACAAACTGGTCATCAATGGAAACCACATTACTGGTTCCATTCCCAAGTCACTGAGCCTCTGTAGGGATTTGCAGTTGTTGGAAATAAGCAGCAACAAAATCACAGGCACTATCCCAGATGAGATTGGACGCTTGCAAGGGCTCGATATTCTCTTGAATCTGAGCTGGAATTCTCTGACAGGCCCCATTCCAGAAAGCTTCTCAAATTTCTCAAAACTTGCCAATATGGATATCTCCCACAATATGCTGACAGGAAGCTTGAAAGTACTGGGGGATCTGGACAACCTCGTCGCCCTGAATGTCTCATACAACGACTTTTCAGGTCTACTTCCCAATACTAATTTTTTCAAAGAGCTACCTCCATCTGCATTTGCCGGTAATCATAAGTTATGCATCAACGGAAATGAGTGCCAACTAAACAGAAACGTGCATGAGAAGAAATCCATCAGATATCTCATTATTTGTATCCTTCTGAGTGTAACTGCAACTATATTTGTTATGCTTGCTGGAATAGCTTTGTTTGTCAGAGTCTGGGGAATCACATTTGGGATGACAAACAGTAAAGAAGAAGATCTGGTGTGGGATTTCACCCCATTTCAGAAGCTTGATTTTTCAGTTAATGACATTGTGACCAAGCTATCAGACTCAAACATTGTTGGCAAGGGAGGCTCAGGAGTAGTTTATCGCGTAGAGACTCCAACAAGACATGTCATTGCAGTGAAGAAGTTAAACAATGGGGAGCTTCCAGAAAGAGACTTTTTCTTTACGGAAGTTCATACTCTTGGATCGATAAGGCATAAGAATATAGTGAGGCTTCTGGGGTGTTGTAAAAATGGAAAAACCAGATTGCTTTTGTTTGATTACATCAGTAATGGGAGCTTAGCTGGATTGCTCCATGAGAAGAGGGTGTTCTTGGACTGGGATACAAGGTACAAGATTGTACTGGGAGCAGCTCATGGCTTAGCTTATCTTCATCATGATTGCATTCCTCCAATCATTCATCGAGATATTAAGGCGAACAACATCTTGGTAGGGCCACAGTATGAATCTCTTCTTGCAGATTTTGGCCTTGCAAAGCTTTTGGGTTCTCCAGAATGCTGCAGAGCTTCCAACACAGTTGCAGGTTCTTATGGGTACATTGCTCCAGGTAGTCCTCTACATACTCGAATAAAACTTAAAATGGGTCAATAGTTTACCAGATTTTTTTTGTTCATCTCCACCTACATCTTAACTTGAGTACTTTACTTAATTGGCCTCCAATATATTCCTATGAATATTTTTCACTCCACATTGCAGAATATGGATACAGTTCGAGGATCACAGAAAAGAGTGACGTGTATAGCTATGGAGTGGTGCTCCTAGAGGTCCTCACAGGCAAGGAACCAACGGATAACAAGATTCCTGAGGGTGACCATATTGTCACTTGGGTTAATAAGGAACTTAGAGAGAGAAACAAAGAATTTACGTCAATTGTTGATCATCAGCTAATACTGAGATCAGGGACACAAATTCAAGAAATGTTTCAAGTTCTTGGGGTAGCTCTTCTCTGTGTTAATCCCTCCCCGGAGGAAAGGCCAACAATGAAAGATGTCACAGCAATGCTCAAGGAGATCAAGCACGAAAATGAGGATTGTGAAAACCCAAAATTTCTCGGCCAGGGAGTTGTGACAAACAGGAAAACTGCAGTTCACAGTTCTAGTTTCTCGAGGTCATCTGAACCTCTAATTGGTTCACCTTCTTGTTTTCCCAGATAAAAGTAAAATTTGTATAGATTGATGATGCTGTGCAGTAGCAATAAGACATGATATCATTTTCACTATAATTCAGCTAGGAGTAAAATTGTTAGTTCAATCATTTAGATCAGAAGAAACTATGATCAAATGCATACTCTTCAGAGCCTAATGTCTTATTTTCTAACTACTTGCCTACAACTTACGAGCTAAAAGAAATGTCCTGTGGTTGAGGACTGAGGAAGGCAGGTGTGGTTTTGTTTGCAATCTAGGGTAACTATTGTTGTATTGTTCTCACCCACTCACACTTGATCATACTCTGAACCTCGTATATTTCTTACGGGGTTGGCTGCTATACACATTTAAATAGCATACATCAAGCCGTGATCAAGCCGTGAGCGGTCCGATCGTTTAGCAACTCAAAATTCAAGACGATCGGACGACTCGGCTTGATGTATGCTATACACATATATATAATAGAAAGTCCATTTCTAACAACTAACACCAGCCACAATTGACAGTTAACTTTCAGGGGAAAAAAAAAACACTTCATGTTTTCATGCCTCTAGTGTTATTGTTCAGACTCGCAAGATAGCCCGCCCTCGCATACTAAATTACCAAAAGCAAATTTTCAGCACTGTCCAGAAAATAGAATAACCTCCTTGCATTAACAATGCAAATTCATAATATGCTATACATTACCAAAGAACGAACCACCAAGCTTTGCAATTATCAAGTTGGGGACCAACAGCAGTACAATAGCTTTCAAGCCTAATTGAGTTGTCTGTGGGGCAATGGTAGTGACATTCCTGTTTGGCATGAGCTTTCCCAACAAATATTTTAGCAAAGAAAAAGAAATTTCATTCTGCATGTTCTTGAAAAGAAATACTGTCCTTTAGACATGTGATACTGAATCATCTCAGGCCCACTGATTTGTATATTGTAGCTTACAAGTTCTAATCACTAAGAATGCAAGCAAACTATTAATAATCATCTCCTAAATAGTCTTCCAGAAGCTATAGGATTTCAAGAACTCGAGCCATATCCAAATCCTCATTTTAACAAACATATTGATCTTATATCTAAAACCCCTACAGCTTGTTATCATATACTCAAAGCATTAACATTGACCAGCAAGTTTTTCACTACAGATCTCCTCAGATATTTATGATTTTTGTAATGTTACTAACAACATAATACAATGGCAGAATATTTCGGAAAAAAAAATAAAAAAATTGAAAAACTTGAGGTCCATTGTTTGATACTACCCGATCCTATGGTAAGCATTCATCCAATCATAGTGCATATAAATTGTGATTTGAAATTAGGATGAATTTTGATCCCAGGTAAGGGCTCAAACAGTCTTGATCAGAAAACTTAGGAACCAATTGTAATGACTCAAACATATCTACTACAAGAAGTTTGGAACCATAAACTCTATCCCCATTCGCCTCCAGCAAATATGGGAGCATGAGAAACAGATTATATACGTTCTGCTTTCAAAAAAAATCTATACTACAATAAAGCGAGACCCACAAAGCTTCACCAAATTTTGAGTTACCTAAAGTAACCCTGAAACAAACATGCCACCTCTACTAGGGTAAATTAGTGAATCAAACAATACGTGAACAATCAGTCTTATTTGGTAAAAACTGAAAATGAACATGGGAACTCCCCATTAACTTCAACACAAAGCTATAAACGAGGGGAAAAAAACTACCACTTACTTCTTAGTCTACCACTAAAAAAATAGTATAAATTACTACTAATTGACATCATTCCCTCAGCTTCTCTTAAGCAAAACTCAAGGTTCTTTACATGTTTTATTTCTCCCTTCTTATGTATACTAGGTCTCTTGAAATATGTCTTCTAAAAATTAAATATATTTCTAATTTTGCCGTCTGATATATAACATTTTCTACAAGTGAAATGCCGTCTGGTATAAAGGCTAGTAATAATAATTGCAAGCTATATAACAACATCAAATCAATCTATTCCCTACTAGAAAAGGTACTAGATATCAGGTACTGTAAATACGTTACATATAAAGACCTCACTTTAGTTTAAATACAATGATCGCAAGCTATCTATAAAAATCAAATCAATCAATTCTCTACTAAAAAAGATACTAAATATCAAGTACTGTAACCATATTGCATAAATGGACCTCACATCAATTTGATTACAATTGATTATGTTTGTACACTAACACTAATCTAGAAAAACACTCATTCCAAAACAATACAATCCAAAAACACACGATAGGGCAAATCAAGGAAACATATGGATATACTCGGATCAATCACCAATTATAACTTTTTAACATTTATATATTTCCTTATTACTTTTCATTCAATTACAATATATCTCCTGACACACTCATGACCTAGCTAATGACGTTATAGTGGGTTATTTTATGATAACAACTTTCAACCTAAATTAAAAGGAAGGGTCAGATTTGGAAAGAAACTGGTTAATTTTATTGACAAAAATAAAAAAGATATTAACAAAACCATCCATCTGCCAAAACATGTGACACAATAAATGATAAATGATAAATGAAAACAGTGTGTCCTTTTCAGCTGATAACGTAAAAAATGTCTGTAAACTTATTCTCTAAATATCATATATACAGCCTTACAAATCAAAAGAGGAAAAGAGAAGTCCTATAGCCTCATATTAGCAGAGAATACATACCACAATGAGTACTCCAATATGCCCATGCCCATGAGCTTGCATGTGTTGGTGCAAATACATATACATGAATTTATGTATGAAACCATGAGGTATGTTTGTTTGGGTATTTTAATATCGTAGCATATTGAGCATAGAGAAGAGGAACTTCCAGCTTGTTGATGTACGTCCTGTATAATTCACAGACTGCAACTAAAACCATTCCCCCTGAACAAGGGACTAAAGACGGAGATATCCTGCACATTTGCACATATTAAGTCATAAAAGTTTGAAACAGCCTTTACATATATTTTAGGGAACAGCTACAGTTCTACCGACAGTTTTTTAACAGTTTATTTACACTTGGTGTTCAGTTTTTTTTTTTAAAAAAAAAAAAAGAGAAATCAGCAGAATAATTTGAACAATACAGATAGCCATATATCAGATTTGCATAGGTCACCAGACTCCCCATACACTGACGGAGATGACTTTATTGATTACTCTTACAATTTACAAAAGAAATTTTTGTTTACTACAGCTTCTAACCAAAATGAGAACAATAAAAATAAAATATTACACTTTTCCTGGCATTTCGTGGCTTCATGGATCCAAAGAAATGAAACAGGCGTGGATGAACTGAGAAGAAAACCAAAAATTTACAGGTTACAATCTGAATCATTAGGGCTGTTGGCCATTACAAAGAAACACTGAAATAAAGATATTACTCACAGATTAATTATTATCTTGTTATCTCTCAGGGTGCCACTTTATGCTACATCCAATGCTGCCAAAATAAAAGGGGAAGGAATGATTGAATTTCGGCTTTTTAGCCAAATTGCTACCCTAACTTTCATCTTAGTGTCAATTTGCTACCCTAGCTTTCATTTCAGCCAATTTGCTACCCTAACTTTTCATAATTAGCAAATTTGCTACCCTAACTATTATTTCTGCCAATTTGCTACCTTATGTTTTCAAAATTAGCCAACTTGCTACCTTTTTGTCATTTTATTTTGTTCATTTTTTCATCCAAACATGAATTAATTCTGAAAATCAAAGGTTAAAGTTGGTCGATATTGAAATTTTGATAAGTAAATTGGTTAATCTTGAAAGCCTAAAGTAGCAAATTTGATGGAAGGGTAGCAAATTGGCAGATTTAATAGTTAGGGTAGCAAATTGGCTAATTATGAAAAGTTAGGGTAGCAAATTGGCTGAAATGAAAGGTAGGGTAGCAAATTGACATCAAGGTGAAAGTTAGGGTAGCAAATTGGCAATTATGCCTTGAATTTCACAATGTAATCAAGGCTGATATAATTCTAAAGAACCGATGAATGTAGTATCTGAAGGATGTACCTGGGTTTCTGAGCTGATGGTACTGGTTGGCAACTGAGAGCACAATCTATTGCCAGACTCAAGTCCCTAGATAGAGTATTACCAGTTCATATACTATTGAATAGAAGTCACAGCTAATACGTGAAAAAATTAAGCTAAAACCACACATTCAACCTTCCGGTTACAGGCACATTATTACTAGGTCTCGAATCATCAAACTGGCCATGGTACACCAATTCGAATGGCCTGCGTCCATCCTGTTACACAAAAATAAATCCAGGTCATGCTAGAAGGGAATAAACCAAATAAGTTTGAACTCATATCAAGATTATAGTGATGATTTGAGAATTGACCCCTTGAGAAAAAGACAATGAGACACTGCGCTAATAAAGTTTCGGCAAATAAATTGGTGCAGTCACCTTTTTAAATAGGAAAAATTCCGGTGTGCAAACTGCTCCAAATTCTCGGGCAACATCCTGTGACTGTGTTAAACATATTCATCATGCATTAGTCTAGTATCTGACAAGCTTTCAGGAGTTAGATAATGACCAGGAATGAAACAGCAATTGTATTTAACTTGGATCAATTTATTATAGATACACTAAATTCAAGGGGCAATGACCTACAATCAAAGATATCAGTTTTAGGTTGGCTAGTCTATACCCAGCAATAAATAAATAAATATTAAAAAAAAAAAAAACTAGTTAAACATAAAAGGGGAAAGAGCGAGTCAAAGTCATGGAGTGTGAGAATAGTCAACAGTACCTCATTTTCTTTCCTCTAAATCTAACCTAGTAGCTTCCCTTACATTTCAACAAAATCAAATTTTGGAGTTGAGCTTTTACTTTCTACTGACCAATGTTTATAATGTGCTTTTGCATTGAACCTCCCCTGACTTTCATGCATGCAAAGTTTCCAGCTACTCATAATATTACATTCATCACTACTTTCATATTTTCTAGTTTGAAAATGGTAAAAGAAGTTCAATTGTGACTATGATGAATGCATGTGTGCATGCACACATGAACATGAACTTTTGTGCCAACCAAAACCTAGCAAGATTCATAAGAACATTCATAAATGACACTTCAAGAAGCATTATAAAATTAAAAAAATAAAGTAAAAAGAATGAAAAAAAAACAAACAAAAGACGAGGAGATCTATAAAGCATGCGTTGATTGACAATAGCATACCTCATCATATAGATATGGGAAAGGATACTTGAAAAGTCTAGCCTCTTCTGACATGAACTCAGGCCCATCCTGTCAAGAAGAATCCCACTATTGGCAGAACATATAATAGCTTCGTAAGCTTTAACCCCAAATTACGGAATCAGTATAAGCCCTTGTACCTGTGGGTGAGTTGTGACAGAATTTGAAGATATCGCAACAACTGCGAGTCCTTTCTGTAAACAAAAAAACATAGCAATGATAAGAATGATGACAGTGATAAACATAACTTCTGCAATAATCAGGAGCAACATAGTAACTACGCAAACTATATAGCCAGAAAACGTTCTCCTTTCCTCCAATACTTTCTCTCTTCCTTTTGCAACTTCCACCGACGCACACATATTATGTGTATATGCTTCTATGATACTAATAAAATAAAATAAAATAAAAAATAAAAAAAACGTGTTTGCACTGTGTCTTTTTTCTTGCTTCAATAAATTTCTTCCTATATTCATACTCAACGGAGTCTGAAAGGAAAGTATTCAAGAATAAAAAACATTTGCGATATACTAATTGAAGTTCGATAACTGTAAAAAAGAGCAAGCTCTTAGAAAGCAATGTATTCAACTCTTTACCTTCATATAAAAATTCGCAAGTTTCACAATAGCTTTTTTGAGGTGTATAACAAACGGGCAGTGGTTGCAGATAAACATAACCTGCATCATCAAATTGTTAAGATGCAAGTATGTGCTTACATGCAGAGCAAGACAGAATACATGAAAAGTTCGATTAAATTAATAAAACCACATAAAATTGCAGCCAATTTCATATATGTCCACTTGGGCTGATCTGTTCCAAAGTCAGATATTGCAACAGATTGCACTGTCTATTTCTTTCTCTTAAAACCCAGAAGTCACATACGACACAGGTCAAATATCAGAAAAGATTCCGAAGATGCCAATCCAAAGATCCAACTAACTTTCCCAAACTCCCGAGTAAAAGATTCCAGTAAAATCAACAAAAGAAAGATAATGACTCTTACCATAAAACTAATTTGAGCTATATAAAGTTGACACTGACATATATCTATAGTATTTTGATACCCAGCAGGCTAGCAGATATAAGAGTTGCAATCAGTTGCATTTTAATTTCATTCTCAGTTCATTTCACAATTAAATTTAACTTGTACGACAAATCTTGGCCTATCTGGTTCATAGACAAGCTCAAATTGGCTAGTGAACTAACAGCTCTAATTTAACCACCCAAATATGAAACCGAAATTCCAAAACCCAAGTGATCTCAGTAGTCATTACTTTTTCTGAATACTATCATCACATTGTCTATAAAATCATAGTTGAATTTATCATCCAAGATTTTTACTTTCAAATTGCAAATGCTTTGTGATTTAAGGATTTGCGGCCTTTGTTTCAAACAGAATGCCAACGCCAACGTCTGAAATATAACCAATGGAATAGTATTTAAATTGAACTGACCAGTAAAGCAGGATGAGATTCAAAGTCCTCCAATTTCCAAACTTTCCCAGTAAGTGGCTCTGGAATCTATGACCAACAAAAATCCAAGTTAGGCAAAAATCATTTTTAAAAAATGAATACATAAATAAAGAAACAATTGATACCTCAAAACTGGGAGGTCTGAAGCCAAGAGAGACTCCTCTGGACTCGGTTCTAGCAGCGCGAACGACGAGCATTCTGGGCGGTAGAGTGGTCCGCGGAAGCAGGGGATTGGAACCCAATTTGAAGGACTGCGGCGAAAACCGGGATACGGAGGTGCGCGGTGAACGAAGCAGACATGCGCAGGCTGAGTGAGAGGAGAGAGTGACAGCCATGGCTGATAAGTTGCAAAGTGACAGTTTGATGGGCTTTAGAGTTGAGACTTGAGAGCGTTACTATTGAGCCACTGCTATATCCATCCCCAATGGAATTTTCCTTTATTTTATTTGTTAACTTTAAAGAAAGAAAAGACTCAAGTGTCTTGAAGTGAAAAAATTTTCAATGCGCTCTTATAGAAAGTTGTCACATGCAAGTTAAGATTTACCATTTTAACGTCAGTGTATCGTTACTTGAAAAACAAGTTTATCATCTCTAAAAGAAAAAAAAAAAATTAAACAAACCAAGATTTGTGCTTTATGATCAAAGCTCTCAGGGTCATGGATTTGTGCCATCATCTTAGTTCAACCCAAATCAATAACGTGGAAACTCCAATTCATAGTGAAACATGTTCCTCCCAAATCTCAAATTTTCTCAAATCCTATAAGTACAGAATTTATACATCTAATTATCTGAAGATTTTGGTGAGCAGCATCAAGCACCGGCCACCTCTGTTCAAACCAGCATCAAACACCTGTCGATCTTCGTCATTCCTATCAGACCGGCGTCATTCATGCCTAGTTTCTAGACCGACGCGCCGGCGTTGTCCAACCTCATAGGTATGTGGCAAGGATTAAAGATTTTCTCAACATTGATTGATGTATACCACAGATTAATACCAAATCATTCTACGTACTATTTCTATGTGAATTTCAAAAGGTGGGATTTATTGAGATTTGCTTGTGTTCTGGGTTTTAGGGTGCACCATCCTCATTATAATGGTTTCGAGTTTGACTTACGAGATTGATGTTGAATGGATTTTAATTTGAATTTCTTGTTTTGAATGATCAATTACATGATTGACATTCTCCGTCTTAATATCGAAATTGATAATCCAAGTTTTTTTTTTTGATGCAAATTGATAATCCTAGTTCTTTAAACGGATACTGAGTAATTAGAAGAAGATGAGGAGAAGAAAAGAAGAACAGCAGATCCAGAATTCTTTCTTTCTTCATAACGACAAACCCAGAAACAACAAAACACTTACTTATGGAGGTTGTTATATTCATTTTTCATTGCATCTATTGATCCTTACAACAAGATAGTTTTTGACAAACGGAGAAGAGTTGAGGCTATTTGTTGGCTTTTGGTGTTTAATAATAATACACATGTCGATATCTCATTAGAGCGTAGCACCACTAGGCAATGACACGTGGTGCTATGATAGCATTGAAAAATTTATCCCTTGGGGTATTCATACTTTGTAAGGTGTCATTGTTTTATTGGTCCACGTAGGTCCACATAGGATCACTAGTGGAAAAAACCTCTTAGGCGACAGAATTGTTTTAATTCCGTCTCCTAAGTTACCACCTTGGCGAAGAAATAGTGTTTTGTCGCCTATGTGGTAACTTAGGAGACGAAAAATGTACTAAGGCAACGATATCATTTGTATAAAAAAAAAATTATTCACTTAGGCGACGAAAACGTATTCCGTCGTCTAAGATTGATTTAGACAACAGAAAAATTTACTTAGGTGACGGAATTATTATTTTTTATAAAAAAAAATAAAATTTATTCACTTAGGCGACAGAAATATATTCCGTCGTCTAAGATTGATTTAGACGACGGAAAAATTTACTTAGACGACGGAATTATTTTTTTTTAAATAAAATTATTAATATCTTAAGCGACGAAAAGTATAACTTTGCGTCACCTAAGTACCGAAATTTTTAGCGGCTCCTTTTCCGAACCAAATTTTTCAAACTTTCCTTATTATATATTCTCTCTCTCTCCTCTCCTCTACCTAGTTTCCACGCATACCTCTGTCTCTCCTTCTTCTTCCCTCTGCCTCACCTTCTTCTTCCCTCTCTGCCTCACCTTCTTCTTCCCTCTCTGCCTCACCTTCTTCTTCCATGTGCCTCTCCTTCTTTTTCACCCTCTACCTCTCCTTCTTCTTCCCTCTACCTCTCCTTCTTCTTCGCCCTCTGCCTCTCCTTCTTCTTCGCTTCCTGCCTCTCCTGGGCGCCCTTCTCTTTCAGTGGAGTCCGTGCCTTTGTGACAGGGGACTCCGCACCCTTCTCTGCCAAGGGAGTCCGCGCGCCCTTTGTGCTAGCGGAGTCCGCGCGTCTTTCCCTACCAGCGGAGTCCGCGCTCCCTTTGTTCCAACGGAGTCCGCGCCCTTCCCTGCCAATGGAGTCCGCGCGCCTTCTGTGCCAGCAGAGTCCGCGCGCCCTTTGTGCCAGCGAAATCCTGTGATTCCGTCGCCTAGGGGAAATATAATTTTTTTTGTCATTAAACAATATCAGTCGCCTAAGTACTTAGGAGATGGAAAACTTCCGTCTCCGAAGTACTTAGGCGACGGAAACAGTTCCGTCGCCTAAGTAATTTTGACTCGACGGAAATCAATTTTTCGTCGCCCAAACACCTACCTCACTCTACTTAGGCGATGGAAATTTCGTCGCCTAAGTACTTAGGAGACGAATTTTGTTACTTAGGCGACGGAATAGTTCCGTCGCCTAAGAGCTTTTTTCCAATAGTGGATAACAGCTTAAAAACTTAACAGATTTTTGTAATTATCTTAACGGATTTTTGTAATTATTCTAACGGATTTTTGTAACTGTTAACCAAAAAAAATCTCTCTCTCTCTCTCTCTCCCCCCCCCTCCCCCTCTTTTTCAACCTCTTGCGCTATGAAACAAATTCATAAACCCAAGAATCACACAATGAATTAGCCCAAAACAAACAAGGGACAAACAACACCTAGAAATCGAATTCCTTTGATACTCCCAAAATTCTTGGTTAAGAGTGGTTCATTAATCTCCATCCCAAAATTCTCAATTACCATAAACCTCAATATTATTGTATCATCAAGGATAGCCACCCCACCATTATAATCAATGAAAGATGAAAGATTTCATCGATGGTAAGTTGACAACTCCTAGACCTTGATTACAGAGTTCAAATTCCACTCCAAATCGTGGTCTCACTAGGTGATACTCTCAAGAACAATTACCCGGATTGTTTACTTTTATATGAGCAAGTGTCTCGTGAAAATAGTAGACTTAGCATACAAAAAATGAGTAGATTTTACGTAGAAAAGTCTACTTCTAAATAATAAAGTGTCTCATTAAACTGGTAGACTTCGATTATGAAATGAGTAGACTTCATTACAAAATAGGTAAACCTTGTATGTAAGAGAAATAGCCTCACTCTAATGAACAACCAACATCGAGGGTGTTACGAGAAATAGCCCCATTCTCAAGCACATGTGACATCCTACTTGTACAGTTATCGCCTCTACATTCACTAATGAATCTTTATTATCTTTAGAGTTGTGAAGTACATGGTTCATTTTAGGCCATAATAACCATTTAGGATTATCTAGCGCATTTAATAAAGCACATACCTCATGTTTATATCTGATTTAGGGTTAATGATGATCAATCAATAGTCACCCTTTGTGTATATAGGATATATGGTTTATGACGAAGAATGAGCAATAATCACCTTTCATGTATATATGATTTATGATTTATGATGATCGAGCTAATGTTACTTTTATTGTATGTGAGGTCTATGATTTATGATAATCGAATAATCAACTTTAGTATTGTAAACACGAAAAATCTGCAATAAATAACATAAGAACACGTATACAAGATCAAATATTTGTGTTGATGAATTTGCAGATTACAATCTCTGTTGGTATTATTTTACAAAAATTTCCTCTGATTCGATCTCTGACGTCGATTTGATCCAAGGGTGACGAGCACTTAATCTTGAATTGAATTGTTATAGTTTGGACTTCTTGTAGTGTTGACGATTTGTAGAAGTTGATTGACCAAGGGCCGTAGAGGCTTGTTCTTGATCGGACTTACGCCACGAGAAGTGTCACATGGTGTGTGTTCTTCGATTTTGACAAAGGATGAATCGGCACGTGTGTTCGGTGCTTGTTGATTCTCCACGAGTTTGTTGAAGAACTTGGTAGAGGTTTTGATTTGTTGAAGACTTAAAGACGATGGTTGATCAAGGGCCGTTGAGGCTTGATGTTGATCGGGTTTGATCCACGAGCGGTTTCACGTGGTGGTTTGTTCTTTGTCTTGAAGTTGGTGAAGATGTCGGCTATTTGGCAGCTTAGTGATTCTTCAGAGTTTGACAACTTCTAGGCTTGAGGTTGATGAAGAATCGGCTATTTGGCAGTTTGATGATTCTTCAGAGTTTGACAACTTCTAGGCTTGAGGTTGATGAAGAATCGGCTATTTGGCAGCTTGATGATTCTTCAGAGGCTTTGGCAACTTCTAGACTTGAGGTTGATGAAGAATCGGCTATTTGGCAGCTTGATGATTCTTCAAGGGCTTTGGCAACTTCTAAGCTCTTGGGAGTGAGTTTTCTCTCTCTCTGGTCCGCTGCCTCCTTCTGGTCCGCTGCCTTCTTTTTGTTTGCTCCTTGGTTCGCTCCCTCCTTTGCCCCCTCCTCTTGTTATGAGAGGGGGTATTTATAATGTTAACGTGCCTCCACTTTTGGCATGGAATGAAGATACTGAATCAATGATATTTTCTTAATGGTGATAATCGAATCAGTGAATCTTGACTGATTGATTTACTTGCCATAATCAAATCAATCAATCTTAATTGATTGATTTAGTTGCCCAAATCGATTTGGATTGAATGTCCTATTTTGACCAAGATCCTCAGTAAGGGGCGGGCCATCTCACGAACACGGAAGGAAGGTGCGCAGAATCTTGATTTCTAAGCAAGTGGGGATTTCAGGTCCCACCTCGCGGAGTGATTCAATTTGAATGTACATCTCCGCATACATGTGAACTTTGCTATCTCGCTCCTTCACGAAGTTTCCTACGCGGAGCCATCTCACCTCGCCTTCATGTACATCTACGCGCACGAAGTCGTCTCGCCTCGCCTTTATGTATATCTACGCGTGCGGAGTCATCTCGCCTCACCTTCATGTACATCTACGTGCGCGGAGTCATCTCGCCTCACCTTCATGTACATCTACGCACGTGGAGCCATTTCGCCTCGCCTTCATGTACATCTACGCGCACGGAGCAATCTTGCCTCGCCTTCGTTTATTTCTACGCGAAATCCAGTTCGCCTCGCCTTCGTTTACTTCTACGCGAAGTCCAGTTCGCCTCGCCTTCATTTATTTCTACGCGAAGTCCAGTTCGCATGCGAACTCTACTATCTAGCTCGCCTGACTCTTAGCGAACCATCACCAATTATTTTTGAGGATGTCCGACTTCTTTGTTTTGATAATTAATTTAATTTAATTGATATCTGATCATCAATCGACACTTGATAATTGATTTTAATCGGAATTTAAGGTTTTGTTGTCGGCCGACCATTCCCACGTTGCCATGTGTCATTTCCGACGGCTTTCCAACTTTGTCGACTTATGAGCCAAGTATGCAATTTTTCGGGTCTACGTGTTGCTTGAATTATTCAACGATTATTATTATCGTTAAATTTTATATGTCTATATGTCACACCCCAGTCCTTAAGTTATTTTACGGTTATTTATTTTGGTATTATTTTAGTCTTTTACCGTATTAAGTAACCGTTTACTGTTAAGGACCTTAAAGTTGACTTTTTCTTCCGTTTGAAATTTGGGAAAACTTTCTTCATGAAAGTTGTAGGTGACGTGATTACGAGTCCGTAGACATGCTATTTGTTAAAATCGGAGTTAGCATGGTAAAGTTATCAATTAAATGGTAAAATTTTTGTGTTGGTAAAAAGGGGTAAAATTTGAAGTGGGTTTATTTAGTTGGGTTTGAGTGTTGGGCCGGGGGTGGAAGCCCAAGTTTTTTCCTCTTTTCTTTCTCTTCTCTTCTTTCTATTCTCTTCTTCTCCCGAAATTCCTCCCCGAGCTCTCATCCAGCTGGAAAGCTTTGCCGCCAGCCGCTGCCGTCTGGCCACCCGAGACAGCCAGACCGGTCCCGTTCGGACCCCCGCCGCTCCCTCTCTCTTCCTGGGCCGGTGACTGCGCGCGGGACGCAGCCGAGCGAGAGGAGACCGCTCTTAGCAGTCCGACTGTCATCTCACCGGAGCTCCGTCCTCCAGCCACCATAGGCCGAGATTTTTCTCTCAACCTGTAGCCCTCATCAAGGTGAGTAATCTCTCAAAAAGAATCAGTCTAATTCGATCTTGTTAGGGTGAAATGTATAATTGAAGTTCTAGGGATTTTATGGATGTTTCGGTTTGATTACCCTAGATAGCCTTAGAATTGGACTAACTGCTAGTTATGGAAGTTGTTGTGGATGATGAGAGGATTATGCCGTTTAAATTTGGTGGCCATAGGAAGTCGCCGGAAAAAAGGCTGCCAAACGTCGCTGCTAGCGGAGTAGGCGGCAGCGCCGCCCTCAGGGGCTGTTTTTCATGTTTTTTAGATGGTATTAAGGAGAGGAGTTTAATGAAGTATAGTTTGGAATTTTTGGAGGAGTTTTGTTAATGTTGGGGATTTTTCCATGGTTAAGGATTTTGGCGGTGATTAGGATGGATTATCGGTAGTTTGGTTAGCCGGTTTTAAATTGCGTATATGGTTGATTTTTGGTTATCAGTGATGGTGGTGAATTTTGAGTTATAATGGATTAAAGATGGAGAAAATGGGCAAGGAAGAAATTGATTTTAGACCCTTAATTTTATGGAACTACTTACTGAAGTTTTAATGTCATATGAGAATTAATATTAATTATTGTTCAGGCCGTGAGGAGGATCATTTGGAGGAAGCCTCGGGTCGTCGGCAGGCCTAGCCGAGCACTGTGAGTGGACTTTTGATTTAAATTCCATGCATGCACTAAAGTTATTTAATTTCAAAGGCGTATTTGAAATTTAGTGTTTTCTTGGGATTAATGAGTTCCATTTGTTAATTGAGAACTCTTTTGCTCATATCATTTGACATGTGGGACATGTCAATTGATCTTTTATATTTGGTAATCTATTACACCCTCAAGGGGTTGTCTGATATTATTTATCGCTAGCTAACATTATTTAGCGGTCCTCATCATATGTGAGTAGAACGCTTAGTGTGGGACAATATTATAGTCCTACCGGCGGTCTTTATCATATGAGAGTTGAGCGCTTAGCGTGGGACGCTGCTATAGTCTGGGAGGCAACCAATCGGTATATATATATATATATATATTATTGTTAGCTAGCCATTATTTAGCGGTCCTCATCATATGAGAGTTGAGCACTTAGCGTGGAACGCTATTATAATCTATTTAGCGGTCCTCATCATATGTGAGTAGAGCGCTTAGCGTGAGACGCTATTATAGCCTGGGAGGCTCATCGTTATGATGAAATATTTTTTTCCTATTTGTTTTGTTTTATTGAGAACCATTGGGATTGGTTCATTGTTTTGGTTTATAATTATTTTCGGAAAGAGTTCCAAGAGTGACATGCATAAATATTTTTCTAATGGAAATTATGGGAGAGCATAGATTTGATTTCATTGCTCCATATTCTTTTGTTATTTATTTTTGTCCACTCACTCTAACGTTTTAAATGCTTCTCCCCTGGGCCTTTCGTTTTTAAATGTCCAGTCTGCAGAGTTCGGTTCGGCGAGGATAGGAGGCGTGTCATAGATCCCCACCTCATCTAGTTTTCTCATATAGGTTACCAGTTTAACCTATTGTGTTGTTTATCTTATTTTCCTAGTAGATGCTCTGATAATTATGAGATGGTTTAAGTATGTTAAGAGCTGATAACAAAAGATTCATTTGTTTGTGTTTATTTGAGAGATTATATTTATGGATGTTGTTTGGGAATTATTGTGAGTTGGGCTTGGTGATTTTCCTTCAGGTAGGGTTACCCATTTTCAAGAGAGGTTCTACCAAGAATTTTGGTAGAATTTTCCTTGAGGTGGGTCCCGCAGGGTTTATCCCGGATTTCGAGGGGAAATCGGGGGTAGGTCCTGACACTACAAGTATATACGCATATGATATATGATAATCGAGTACTAGTCATCTCTAGTGTCAAGGATAGAAAGATTACATCAAGACTGTTTACGCCAAAATTAATATTTTACTGGATAGTAAATGTCTATGTGAATATTAATTAAATTCTTAATCCATGTCACACCAGCGAGCCCAAATTCTTTGGGTTTACAAGTGATGACCCGCCAGTGAGACCGCGCGAGCTGAATTACAGAGTTCTCGTGCGAACGGGACTTTGCGCGAATTACGCAGTTCGCATGCAGAATGGACTCCACGCGAACTACATAGCTCACGCCTAAAATGACTTCGCACTGAATTACTAGCTGACTTCTCGTAAGCGAGGCGAGATTGACACTTCGCGTAAGTGAGGCAAGTGGATTACATCGAGGCGAGCTAGTGAATTGGCTCGCGTGGGAAACTTCGCGAAGAAGCCACAAGCGGAGTCCGCGTACACCACACTAATCGTTGAAGACTCTCACCAGTTTTTGACATGCTTTGGCCCAATCCATGTGGCCTTTATTAATTAAAAAGTCTTCTTTAGGCCCGCGAGTTAGAAAGGCATGAGAGTTGGTTTGAGTCCGCGGCCCGCGCGGGTTAGCAATGTCCTTGTGGGATTAGAGTTTCAGAATCTGACTTGAACTATGATTATCTTTCTTCTACCGCACGTCGAACTACTATATAAAGGGATTGAAAGCTATCTCTACAGACACACAAATTTACAACAACAACTCAGAGACAATCTCTTTACAAACAACATAGACAAACTGCAATCCAATTACCCTTCGAGCTACTCGAAACCCTAACCCTAAGAGCGTCCGCGCCTTAGTTCAGGCCCTCCTGGACTCGCCCCTGATCACCTTGATTCCCTTTGTTGCTCTGCTCACGCCTTACCGTGAGTATCGAATTACCTTGTGCTCGTAATTCCTCATTTAAGATGGCACCTGGAAACCCCCTCCGCCTGATCAAGAAGTTTAGATCTCGCATACAACCCTTTCCTTGTCCGCGAGGTGGCACGCCCTCAGCATCTCCCTTTTTCTTTGCTCGTTATTCACCTCTAGCCCGCGCGCTGAGGATCGTGGCCAAAACATTGACACGTCCAGTGGGACAGGGAGTACAAGCAATTCATAATAGGGAAACTAGAAGAATCGTCATACCGAAAGCCTCAGCTTTCTTGTCTTAAGCATAGATCACTACGGTACAAGCCCCATAACAGCGCGGCTTGCCATTCTCTAACTCAAGAACGGGTTCTTGCTCAGTTCGGTAACCCAAACTTCAGCGAGAGCACAATGGTAGGCTCACAACCGACCTAAAACCCAGGAGTTGCTCCGCCTATGGAGCGAATCCTCCAGATGTTCGAGGAACTTAAGGGCCGACTCGAGGCCACTGCCACCCAACAAAACGTCACCGACCTTGCTGAGAAGGTTGACGGCCTTGCTGACGGTTTAGGCTTGCATCCACGTGGGGGAGCAGCTAACTTCGTCTCCAAGAATGAATGAAGTCCACCAATAGAAACTCGCTATGTGATGGTCTGATCCAAAAGTCATCTTTATCTTTGAAAAATCATAAAAAATAGTCCGGGAACCCGAAAAATTCACTGAAAAATACAGCGAACTCGTGGAGTCATCTAGTTTCTAATTCTAAAAAGAAAAACACATTTTGAGAAATTTCAAAATTCAGGTTGTTACAAGTCACCTCTAGTGTGTATAGGGTTTATGATGATTGAGTATAGTCACCCTAATGTTGGCATGGTTAACGGTTTATGATGATCGATCAATAGTCACCTCTAATGTATACTTGATATATGATAATCAAGCACTAGTCACCTCTAATGTATATAAGGTTTATGATGATCAGCCATCAGTAACCCATAATGTCTTAATGTTGGCATGGTTTACGGGGTATGTTGATCGAGTACAAATCACATATAATGTATATATGGTTTAGGGTTTATGATGATCTAGCAATAGTCACATCTAGTGTATACATGGTTCAAGGTTTGTGATGATGGATCAATTATATGATAATTGAAATTAAACTACCATGATCACATCTACAATAAATTTTCACAAAAGAGAACTCAAAACCCTACACTCAAAACCCCAAACCCTAAACCTCAAACCCTAAACCCTAACCCGCAGGGACAAACACATTGTTTCGCCGCATAATGTATATAAAGGAAATGGAACCCTAGCACGCACTTTCCTCTCTTTCCCCTTGCGCGATCCTCTTTGCCTCTTCACTCTCTCTCTCTCTCTCTCTATGTACCACCGTTCAGCTCGTCTCTCTCTCCTCTACCTCTTCCTAATCACCGATTGACATGCATCCACCGCCTTCTCAAGATTGAAATCCAAACCCTAAATCCCCAAATCCAATTTTCGGCCGAATCTTTCCCTCTCCGGTGAACTCGTGCTCCGTGAAGGTAAACCCATCACTTCTCTCTCGTTTTCACTCCTCCTTGAGCTTTGATTTCCCTAAATAAAGCCCTAATCTGATTTTCTTTTCTTTTGTATTTCTGGGTTTTGGTCGAAGGTTTCCAGCGACCTCGTCGACTTCTAAGGAATCATATCATGTTCTAATGGAGCCGAAGTACGTTTAGGTGGCGTTGTGGAAGTAGCGGTTGCGGTTCTGGGTTGAGTCAGTGGCTTTCTAGGGTTGAGGCAATGGCTTTCTAGCAAGGGAGGATCCAGGTTCTTATGTTGATTCTCCGATTTGATCTTGGTTAATCGAGGAGGAGGTTATGGCCCGTGTGCTCTTGCCATTTCCTTACCTTTCTCTTGTGTGCTAGAAGTTTAGGACTCCTTTATTCCATGACTACCTCAACAATCAGTGAGTTATTTTTGTTTTTATGTATCAACTTGGTTTCTGATATGCCTTCCCAATTCTCACAGTGATAATTGTGATGTTTCAACATTAGCCTCTGAGTTATAAAATTCATATTATAATCGTATAAAAGCTTTTCATATTAGGATCGATTAATTTTGATGTGGGCAACATTTGTTGCAGATGAGAGCTTTGGAAGTAAAGTTTAGATTTCTGATTTTTGTCTTGACTGCATTCAGTGCTTGTAAAAGTGAATTTTAATTGCTTTTGCTCTTAACTACATTTCATTTTAGGTTAAGTTGAGTTGAGTACTTTTACAATTTTAATGGTCCTGAATAACTGCTTTTGTGTTGGAGGTTGTTCATATATAGTTATTTACAGCTCTGAAATGTGATGCTTGTAGTTGCAAAGCAAGTTCCAAGACTTTCATGGAAACTATAATAATATAGATTAGGAATTTAAGTGCTATGAGGACAGAAGCAAGTGCTTTCAATTGCTATGATAAGGAGGATCCTACTCAAACTAAACAATATTGACTTGATAGATTTGTTGTAGGTCGCTAACTTGTCATGTTTTTTACTTTCTTAATACAAAATGAAACAGTGATGTTGTATCTCAATTGAGCTAGCCATATATATATATATATATATATATATATATATATATATATATATGGCTTCTTGGCTACAAACGTCCGCACCAATGGTTTTGGTGCGGATTTTCATTTTTGCACTATTTTTTGATTGAATTTCCGCATCTCCACCGTCTATTATCTAGATTATATTGTGTAAATAATCTCTGCAAAATTTTAGCCAAGTTGGTAATCATTAAGACCCTCAAACTCGAAAAACAAATGGACGGACTGAATTCTGTCAAACATGAACCATTCATGTTTATAACAGAAATACGCAATTTTAAGGGCCTTAACGATTACTAAATTGGCTGAAATTTTGCAGAGTTGATCTACACAATATTATCTAGATACTAGACGGTGGAGATGAGGAATTTCGATAAAAAAGTGGTGCAAAAATAAAAATCCGCACCAAAACCATTGTTGCGGACGTTTGTAGGTGAGAAAAGCTGTATATATATATATGGTTTTAGGTTTTAGTTAGCCATAGATCACTTTATGTTCTGTACAGTCTTTGTTGTCAAGTTACACTGCATATTGAGGTTGATGCATGCATCTTAATTGTTATAAATTTCGTTTTTCTGTTTAAATTGATATAAGTTCTGTTAAGCTGATATGTGATTGCTTCAATTGTGTGCAGGGTGTACCATGGCACAGGTTAACCCAAAAGATATATGAACGGAAGCTACTGTCAAATGCTCATGGATGAGTTTGAAGGTGAAAGAGAGTTGAGGAAGAGCATTGTGGAACATATAAATATGATAAACATACTACGCTCTTTTTGTTTGGGTTCATAATGGAAGTGCTAGGTTTAGAGTTTAAACTTTTACGACTAAGGGACACGATGTATTTTGATGGATATTGATGCAATGAAAAGTTTGATGGTTCATTTGGTAACAGTCTCAAGAACAACTCTTCAGAATGTCTACTTCTATATGAGCAAGTATGTCATGGTGCACATTAAACTGGTAGACTTTGAGTAGACTTGCATATAAGAGCAGTAATACTCTAAAAAACAACCCTCTCAAATGTCTACTTTTTATATGGAAGACGGTGACTTATGCATGCCGAAGTCTACTTGTACATAAGAAAGGCAAAGATAATTAGTAGACAATTGTCAACGTAACGTTAGACCAGGCTCATGACACAAGTAAATCATGAATAAATGATCGAGTTTCATGTCCAGTCAGTAAACAAAAGAGGTATGTTCGTTTTCGTAAACAAGTAGACCCATTCTCTAACAAAATACGTAGACCTTTACTCGGAAATAAACAGATTATCCTTCGTAAAAACATACTCATCTACAGAAAGAGGTGTAGACATACAAAATTTAACGATAATAATAGTCGTTGAATAATCCAAGCAAATACGTGGCTTGTGAGTCGACAAAATTAGAAAGCCGTCGGAAATGACACGTGGCAACGTGGGGATGGTCGGCCGACAACAAAACCTTAAATCCCGATTGAAATCAATTATCAAGTGTCGATTGATGATCAGATTTCAATTAAATTAAATTAATTATCAAAACAAAGAAGTCGGACATCCCCAATAATAATTGGTGATGGTTCGCCAAGGACCAGGCGAGCTAGATAGTAGAGTTCGCGAGGCGAACCGGACTCCGCGAAGCGAATTGGACTCCGCGAGGCGAACTTGACTCCGCGAGGCGAACGAGACTTTGCAAGGCAAAATGACTTCGCGCTTGTAGATTTACATGAAGGCGAGGCAAGATGGCTCCGCTCGCGTAGATTAACATAAAGGCGAGGCGAGATGGCCCCGCGTAGGGAACCTTGCGAAGGAGCTAGACGACAGAGTTCACATGCATGCGGGGATGTACGTCCAAGATAAGTCGTCAGCGAAGTGGGATCAGAAATCACTGCTTGTTTGGAAATCAAGGTTCCTCGCGGGATACCTTCCAAAACAGAACATTCAATCCAAAGCAATCTGGACATATCTAAATCTTAAGATTTGATTGATTTGATTATGTTAAAATCGGCAAGTAATCAATCAATCAAGATTCATTGATTAGATTAAGGAAATATCATTGATTCAGTATCTTCATTACTTGCCAAAAGCGAAGACATGTTAACACTATAAACACCCCCTCTCATACCAAGAGGAGGGAGCCGAGGAGGAAGCGAACCAAGGAGCAAACAAAAAGAAGGCAGTGGACCAGAGAGAGAAATCCCTCCGCAAGCTCAGAAGTCTCTCAAGCCCCTTGAAGAATCATCAAGCTACCAAATAGCCGATTCTTCATCAACCTCAAGCCTAGAATTTGTAAAACTCTGAAGAATCATCAAGTTGCCAAATAACCGATTCTTCATCAACCTCAAGCCTAGAATTTGTAAAACTCTGAAGAATCATCAAGTTGCCAAATAGTCGATTCTTCATCAACCTCAAGCCTAGAAGTTGTCAAACTCCGAAGAGTCACCAAGCTACCAAATAACCGACATCTTCACCAACTTCAAGACGAAGAACAAACCACCACGTGAAACCTCTCGTGGATCAAACCCGATCAACATCAAGCCTTCACGGCCCTTGATCAACCATCGTCTTCAAGTCTTCAACAAATCAAAACCTCTACCAAGTTCATCAACAAACTCATGGAGAATCAACAAGCACCGAACGAAACAAGCAAACTAACTAGAATAAAGGCAACAAGCCAAGTGAAAAAAAAAAGCAACAAACTAACTAGAAACTAACTGCAAACCAAATAGAATAAGAGCCACAAAGGCTAGGTGCTTACAACAATCATACGAAAGGGAAAGCAACACATAAAACTAGAGAATCACCAGTTGCAACCGAAGAGAGGTCAACCGCAAGATTACACATTTGATAAACTTCATGTCACCTTGCAAAATTTTCAATTGCAATAATAATATGCCCTCTGCTCATTGTTCATAACAAAAGTATCCATGCAAATTCTCAGTAACCCGCACTTCATCATGCAAGGCCAATTTTCAGCAGCATCTATTGCCTGCAACTCTGCGTAATAAGGAGCTTAAGAGCTAGTTATTAGTACGCATACAAGAGCTATGTCTATTGTCTGCAACTTTTTATTGCAACTCAAGCATTCCATTTTGGCAGCAATAAAAAAGACACCCTTATACAAAATATGATCAGCATTGCTGTAATCGACAAGTGTTCAAAACCATTGAAGGTGGAAGCATAGCAGTAAACACAGGTATTGCAGAAGTGGGTTGTAGACAACTGTACTATTGCCCAAACTTACATGCATTTTACTAAATGAAATAAAGTGATCCAACAACATGAGTCAAGCATATATGACGGATAAGGATGAGGTTTCAATTAATGCATATGATATAGCCTCAGTTTCAGAATCTTCTAATCCCATGCCTGATATAAGTTGATGGGCTCAAAATTTGTGGATTCTGGGGAGTACGACTGATCTCACAATTTATTATACAAACATTCACTTTCCTTCTATACTTAATTAACTCAATGAGTGATAAAAATTGAGATAAACACGGCAATTGTAATCTTTGACATGTTTACAGAGATAAAAGGGATACTGACATTGAAGTAATTCACATTGGAACAACAAAAGTGCAGATGATATGCAACAAAAGTGCAGGCGAAGTCTTCATATGTTAAGGTGATCATTCAAACTTGCATATACAATCTGCCATACCCAATTCATTATGAAAACATTTAAGTCTTTGTCTGGTAATGGCAGTTCTCCAAACCAGTCTTTAACACATACTATAACCAATCCATATGCTAAATGCACTGTCAAATTGTACAACCACTGCAATTATGAAATTGTAAGGATTACCTGAGGGTCTACCCAAATTGTGTTACACATATTCTAATGCATTTTGTTCACCAATACACAAATCCCACAAAATTGAAGAAAACTCTAAGCAAAAATCCAACTGCTAAACTTAGAAAACAAAGAGTAGAAACATACACATTAGTGAAGCTTCAAGGATGTGGGTTCTGTACAGAACCTGATCCATCGGTGACATAGTCCCAAGCTTTTCCCCCTTGTTCTGCATCTTGACAATCCTCTTCACCACGTCCCTCAACCTGAGTCAAATAGTCAAGTTGCATTGCTCGATTGAGGCCCGTAATCATGATGTTGATGTTGATGTTGATTCAGACCGTAGTACACTATTATCGGATACCAAAACAAAAAATCCATCTCAGAAATCCGGGTTTCAAAGATCTGGGTTGTTGAGGCGAGCACTGCGGCGAGTGAAACGCCGTCTAGTGGCTCTCTTCGCCTTTAGAAGACGTCATCGGCAACGGCGAATCTAGGTTTTGAGGCGGCGGAGGCTGCAAATCGGGATTCGGTATCGTGGTTAGTAGAGAGAGAGGGATTTTAGGCTTAGCCTAGGAGAGAGAGGGAGAGTGAGGGTTGAGATCCTAAAAAAATAACGAGATTAACTTTAACAGAATAAATAGTCGTTAACGGAGTTAGCTAACGGGGTTAGTAAATCAACTAACGGAGTTATTGTCACCTGAGCGCCACTTAGGCAAGGTATGAATACCCCAAGACATATCCCTTTAAAAAAATAAAATGAAAAATCCATTAATCATTGTACTATGTCAAACTAGAGAGGTCCGAAGACGACCCTATTTACAAATCACTGCCCATTTTTATGTCTACAATCCTATGAAGATAGGAAGAAGTCTACCACAAAAGAACTAATATCCAAACAGCAGGACTTATCTAGTCTAGAAAAGCAAATAACCTAGAAACATTTTGATTTTAAGGTCTAGAGACCTAATGGTGTACTTTTTCCTCGGAAAAGAGAGCAAAGTACAACAAAGCCCAAACAAATTCAGTCCAAATCAAGAAGAGGAGGGAAAGTGAGATGGACCAAAAAGTTCAACAAACTTCAACCTACTCCCAAAAGCCCACATCCATGAACCCAGACCGGTCTTGCTAACACCCTAACTAGTAAGACTGCTAGAGCCGCTACCATGCCCACCTCAATTCGGCGGCCTGTCCAGATGCGACCCTACACCTGCCTTCTCGTCCAAGATCAACATCAAACTTGATATGCCAAGTCGGCGAGACATCGTGCGCCTGGAAAATACAAACCTCTGCAGAGCTTTTACAAGTTGGTCACTCCAAAAAAACACCAGCCTATATACAACAACACAACCCTCTCAATCGTTGCAGCCACAGTTGGAGTCGTGATCCACTTACTCTCAACGTCGTCGCCGCGTGGGGATAGATCACAATGGTATCGCTCCACCCACCCGCAACCCTCTTAGCCCCTGACAGAGTATCGATAACAGCCAAAGTTAGAGAAGAAGGTGGTGGAAGAATAGGTGTTGTCAGAGATTCCAAAACCATTCCAAAACATAAAGAAAATAAAAATATAAAGACCAAATACTAAAGCTATTTTATAATATATGTTTTATAAAAGGAAATCTCTTGATATTCTTCTTTTTATGTCTTCAAGTTGCTAGGTATTCTTCCTTTCTAAACGTTTGTTTCTAAGAACGTATTTTTTTATTCAACTATTAAAAACTTCGATGCTTTTCAATAGTGGAAAGCATGAATACACAAACTGAACACCCAATTGGTCTGAATAGATTGGCTTTACATAAATCTTACAAATGGCAAACATGCAAATGTGATTCTATACCTCTTGTTTTATAAATCTTAATACAGCCAAATTTACAGTCTAGGTTTTCAATATTCAATTAATTTCTTCTCAAAACGCGTGAAGACCTAATTGAATTCAATTGTTTCTACTTGTGTCTGAATTTTTTTTCGGTGGACAATTAATAAATGTCTCACTATTGCAGATTTACACTGTTAATATGTCACACCCCAATTTTCGAGAGATAAATTTTAAAAATTGAGACGTGATCTAACTTAAATATAAATATCTCTACCTGTTACAATAACAAAACCAAACATCTAGAACTCAATAACGGAAAAGTAATATAATACAACTCATCACTGAGTTAAATATTACACTTCCTTATTTACATAAACTTGAAATACAAGAACATGAGAACAATCTCATGAGCTTAATATTATCTACCCGATTAACAAAACTATACAGAGTACAGCAAAAGCTAGCCAAATATAACCCTAGCGCTAAGTCTCCACCTCAACCCTGCTGATCATCACCTGCAGGTCTAACCCCTACACCAGTAATTGGTGTACCGGGATTGTAAAATAACAAACTCGGTAAGCTAAAAAGCCCGTATGAGTAAACTCAAAATTAAAACAACATTTCTCACATCTAGAAATTTCACAAAAGCAATTATATCAATGAATAAATCTACAATTCAAACATTCTTTCAAATAACATGTACCCATGAGTCCCATGTATTTATGAAATACCCCTCATGAACTATAACAACACAATTGTGTACTCATGGGACCCAGATACGATAAGGTATCCCCCATGCAGTACACTGACAGACAGACTATAACTCTATTCCTAACCGCAACCAATCACCCGGCCAAAGGCTTGGAACTCGGCTTGACTGTCCAATATCAAAACATAAAAGTGATATATAGCATCAGAACCGCAGCCAATCACCCGATTAAAGGCTTGGGACCCGGTTTGGCTATTTAATATCAAAACATAAAAATGATAAATAATATCTTAACCGCAACCAATCACCCGATTAAAGGCTTGGAACCCGGCTAGGCTATTTATCCAACAAATCAATCATAACACAAGATCACATCTTATGATTATATCCTTCACAAGGATATAATTATATGAACAATAAAAATATTATTCCACAGGAATAACTTATCAATAATCAATAAATAGGAAAAATTGTTTTATCTTACCTATGAGCCGTTGACGATCAAACTCATATATTTTAAAACAATTAAAAGCATAGTGTTTCCGCACAATCCCGGACGGGATATGCCGAAGCTGATGGTGGGATACGAACAGTATCAACAATGAACACGAGGACACACTGTTCACCATGCCTCAGGGGACATGGCTACGTCCACTTGAAATCAAGCATCTTAGGGGTTACAATGGTATTCATCCCGCGCGGGGAGGAGTACTATCTTCCGGATCCAAATTAAGTAAGTTTCCTGATCCTATATCTAGAGGGGGAGCCTTCCTTTTATAGATAAGGAAGGTTCCCTCTTACATTACATTTCCGATGTGGGACACTGTACATATTTATACTCTCATGGTGCCTTCTTGTGGAGCTTGGAGAAGCACCTTCGCATTGATGATCTTTCACCATAGCGAGGTAGCCTGGACATCGGTCTTCAAGTTTCATGACTGGTCTATGGGCAGTGGAGGTAGTTTACCGACTACCGACTACAAGTCCCCCCAAGTTCCCGTTCAAGACACTTCTTGAGTGGGGACTTAATATACAAAATGCCCATAGACCAGTCAATGCTGCCCGGCCCCAGTCCCAGTCCCCCCAAGTCCGCACTCAAGACGTGTGTTGAACTGGTCTTGCTCTTCTTGACTTCTTCAAGGGCGAGCTGAGGAGTCCGCCTAGAAGATAAGAAATGCCCCTCCCGGACCCCGGCCTCAAAACTTACTCGGCCGGGCGAGGATTGTTGCACCTTCACAATGAACAAATGATCGACAAGCATTGGCATAACAATTATAATAATTATCGAAAAGCACAATAGTTCATGCAATTGTGTAACACTCTTGGTGGAATGCCAATCTTTCAATCCTGGTGGAATGCCAACCTTTCAATCCTGGTGGAATGCCGATCTCCCGGTGGAATACCACTCTCTTGGTGGAATGCCACCACTCTCTCGGTGGAATGCCAAACATGCATGTAGACTTGCAAGTAAAATATTTTGAACTTTCAAACCAATGGACGGGACTTATCTATGATAATTGCTGCCGAATGGGTGGACATAAGAGTGTTGATGCATGCCTGTATCACTCTCGGATGATGAATCCTTGGTGCCAATAACCTGCAAGAGTTTTTTTTTTTTGATCACCGAGACTCGTTGCTTGCAGATTAGACTGGCACTGTCGACACCCGGAGATAAAGGTGGTGGGGCCCTGACTTGCACATGGGTTCAATTCTCTACCTTCTTCTGCTCACGGATGACCAACTCTTTAAACCATTCCCGGGAAGCTTATGTGGGAGCCGTACGGGTGCTTAGAGTAATTTGCTGGGTGTCCATATCAACACCACTCACGAATGGAATTCCCTTGCAGGCTTTGGAATGAGGACAGGGGGCCGGGATGAGGGTGGACATTGGTCCCGGACGCTTTCAATCGGGAAGCCTGGAGAGATGAAGCCTGGAGTTCATAACAATTTCAGTGGGCACCCAACCGAACCCGAACGTGGACTCAGCTATCCCAGACGGGAGAGATCATGAGGTCAGTCCCGAGTGGTGGAGACGATCCCGGGAGAAATATTGCCAAGTACCACTGGCTGGGTATCCACAACAATTTCAGTGCCCACACAACCAACCGAACACAATCTCCTACAGTTTGAACAATGCCAGCAGATCGAGTGACCTAAGTTCCAGGTTGATCGAGGCCGATCAGGTCCCGGACGCCGCCAATCGAGAACCCGGAGTCATTTCTTCGGACTTAGGGGACAAGGGCCCGGGATAGGAATGGCCTGCACGTCCAGGACGCTTTCAATCGGGAAGCAGAGGTCCTTCGGACTGAGAGGAGCCGGGATGAGCTTGAACCCCGCGTCCCGGACGCTTCCAATCAGGATGGGTGTCCATAACAGTTTTCGGGCGCATCCAACCGAACACTTTCTTGCCCGAACGCGGATCATGGCGCTTTCAATCGGGAACCCGATCACTCCCTGCCTTAAGTCGCTCAGAGCCAGCCGGCTAGAGACCGGTCACCAGGAGAGGAACCATCGGCCTCATGCATCGATACCTCCTTGGCTTAGAGGCATTTGGACCGAGTTTTGGAGTCTCCGGGAGAGGAGCCATCATACCCGGCCAGGCACCTCCAACCCCTGCATCCCGGGAGGAGTATACTGGTGGTACCTTCAAATGATGCCAGATGGCATCGCAGGTCTCGGCAGCTCGACAGAGCGATGGCTAGAGGTGTCGGTCGTGAGCCCGGGCGGGATCATCTCCGAGCGACGGCTGGAGGTGCCGAGAGAATAACCATCAGCAATGCTAAAAACATAACTCCCGAACTTTTATATGCTTCTGCTTAATTGGACATGCTTTTGGGCCAGATGGCTGTTTTGGACCCGGCCGGGCACTTACTGGCCCGCTGGCTAGCTAGCCTCTTGCTGGGCTTGACACCTCCCGATGGACCTGTTGCTCATGGAATTAAAAGAACTGCCATGGACCTGTTGCTCATGGAATTAAGTGAACTGCCTCTCGGTGGAATGTCTCTCGGGCGGTAAAGCAACATGAATTTTTGTATCATTTCCCACAGACGGCGCCAAATGTTTCTGCATAATCCCGGATGGGAATGGACGGCATGATCCCATGAGCCTTCCCCTGGCGCTCCCTACTCAGAGGCATCGCTTAGAGCTAGGCAAGAGACCGGTCTCCGGGAGAGGAACCACCGGCCTCATGCATCGGCCTCTTTGCTTAGGTGACATCTGGACCGGGTCTCTCCGGGAGAGTAAGCGGTGGAACATAAAAAGGATCTCGGACCCGCTGCCTAGCTAACCGGACCCGTAGATGGACTTGGGCCGGGATGACAGTTTGGACCTGATGGCAGCCTTGTTGACCCGATGACAGCCTTGGGCCTACCGGGGTGCATGCCAACCTGCTGACTAGCTAGTCCTTTTGATGGGCTTCAGCACCTCCCAATGGACCTGTTGCTCATGGAAATAAGTGAACTGCCTCTCGGGTGAAATGCCTCTCGGGTGATTGAACAACATAACTTTTTGTAATGATTCCCACAGACGGCGCCAAATGTTTCTGCATAATCCCGGGCGGGATATGCCGAAGCTGATGGTGGGATATGAACAGTATGAACAGTGAATACGAGGACATATAGTGCTTCACCATGCCTCGGGGGACATGGCTACGTCCACTTAGAATCAAGTATCATCTTAGGGGTTACAATGGTATCCATCCCGCGCGGGGAGGAGTACTATCTTCCGGATCCAGATTAAGTAAGTTTCCCGATCCTATATCTAGAGGGGGAGCCTTCCTTTTATAGATAAGGAAGGTTCCCTCTTACATTACATTTCCGATGTGGGACACTGTACATATTTATACTCTCATGGTACCTTCTTGTGGAGCTTGGAGAAGCACCTTCCTGATGTCGCATTGATGATCTTTCACCATGGCGAGGTAGCCTGGACGTTTGTATATTAAGTCTGGGGCCGGGCAACATTGACTGGTCTATGGGCATTTTGTATATTAAGTCCCCACTCAAGAAGTGTCTTGAACGGGAACTTGGGGGGACTTGTAGTCGGTAGTCGGTAAACTACCTCCACTGCCCATAGACCAGTCATGAAACTTGTAGACCGACGTCCAAGCTACCTCGCCATGGTGAAAGATCATCAATGCGACATCAGGAAGGTGCTTCTCCAAGCTCCACAAGAAGGCACCATGAGAGTATAAATATGTACAGTATCCCACATCGGAAATGTAATGTAAGAGGGAACCTTCCTTATCTATAAAAGGAAGGCTCTCCCTCTAGATATAGGATCGGGAAACTTACTTAATCTGGATCCGGAAGATAGTACTCCTCTCCCTCTAGATGGATACCATTGTAACCCCTAAGATGATACTTGATTCTAAGTGGACGTAGCCATGTCCCCCGAGGCATGGTGAACCACTATATGTCCTCGTGTTCACTGTTGATACTGTTCATATCCCACCATCAGCTTCGGCATATCCCGCCCGGGATTGTGCGGAAACACATAGTATTAATTTAAACATCATAATCATTATCATCATCACATAACCATAATAAAATTTGGTTCAAGAGTGGACCTTAGTGAGATTTACTCACCTTGAAATCTCGCTGCGAAGCCTCTAACACAATGAAGGCAAGCCAACACAAAATCACAATTCACCTAAAATCGCACAATTAAAAACCTTAGAAACCAAAATGCTAAAGGATAACACAATACCCTTAAACTAACTCTTAGCTCAAGGGAGGACAATTTCCCAAGGTCATTGAACTCAACGACACAATTGAGCTGCCTCAAATCTTCAAAACCTAAACTCAAACTCAACCAAGCCAAAACAAATAAACCTAAGTCCTAACATGCCAACCTTGCTCAAAACTTAACCAAACTATCACCTAACATGATCACAGCAGCAACGACAAGCTAACCACAGGAAACTAAGGCCACAACTCGGCCGGACGCGCCGCCACGTGCTGCCACAAGCGGCGGCGAGTGAGCCCCACGCGCCACCCCAAAACTTCTGAATTAGGAGAAACTCACAACATGAAACTTGTAGATTGAAGTATGGTGAACAATTTTAATACCTGGAGTTTTGACTGGTTCGGCCGGGATAGGCCGAAAACGCCCCGAAAATCCAAAATAAAACCAAAAACAAAAGCTGCAAAACCGGCACCAAAACTTGGTTTTCAGATCACCAAACACGTATAAACATCACTAGAGGAAGGAAAGGAGCAAGACTCACCTAAATCTTGCCCGCAACGCCGCCGAAATCGCCGGTTTTCCGGCTATATAGCAGCAGCTCCGCCGCTCCGTGGCGGCTTCCAGGCGGCGCGACGGCGAGCAAGGCTGCCCCAGAAGTGGAGAGGAGACCCGTGCCGACCCAACGAAACCGGCGGCGTCCAATTTGGTGACCGGAGGAGGGAGAAAACGATTGGAGAAGATGGAGGTCGGAGAAGCTCGGGAGAGAGGAGAGAGAAAAAGCTGATTTCTGAAATTCTAGGTTTCTAAAAATAACTCCTCCACATTTTTCTATTTATACAGTTTCTAAACCCGGAAACTAACTTTCTCTGATCATAACTTTCTCATACTACCTCCGTTTTGGGCGTGTCGTATTGACGAGCTCTACAACTTTCATGAAGGAAGTTTTCAAATATAACGTACGAAAAATAAAGTCAACTTTTAGGCCTCTTAAAAGTCAAAGTACCTTAAAAATACTTCTTCAACTTCAACTTCGCACAAACTAAAGAATTTCCATAAATAATCCTTCATTAAATATAGAAATAAAGACAAGGAAAGTAAAATAAAAATCTAGGGTATTACATAATATTTCCTAGAAAATAATAATGTCTTCATATCGATACATTCTTTCCATGTTTCTCCTCTTCACATATAAGGGAAATTGGTCCATTCTGAATCCACAAGTGCTTAAACCATATCTGATCCTTTAGACCCCTATCAACATTTCTCAGCCACCACCCATAGGTAATTCAAATAGGTAATTCAATCATTGGCCAAATAGGTAATTCAATCTTCATTTTCAACACCCAACTGAAAATCTAAACAGTATTTTATGGCCTCAAGATTTCAACTCTTACGAATTCGTGCTTCTAATGCTATGTCTCATCTGCCTCCACCCTACATTAGAGGCTCTTCAGAGACCACCACCACCACCACATGAACCACTAGATGATTTATGATAACTTATGTCAGTTATCAGGACCACAGAACCCAGTCGCCTCGGAATAACGGGGATGTAGAAGGTTAGAGATTTCTATTGCATCCAGATACAATCACAATGATCCGTGAATTGAAAAGGAGGGTAAGAAGAAGATGGTGAGACCGTTCAATATTTTTCGACAAGTTTTCTGTCAGTTATGAATGGCTTCCTGAAGGTTGGGTTGGAGAGAGACGAATTTTTCCTTCTCGAAAAAAAATGTTGGGTAAATAAATCTATTCTTAAAATCGTAAGTTATTTCATAAATTCAACCTAATTAATGATATCATACATCATATGATTGCTAATGTTTCTGTATAAACCCGGAGGCTATGTAGAATCACGGTGGAACAAACTATCATGGGCAGGAGACCAAGACATATAGTGGTTCACCATGCCATTAGAGGACATGGCTACGTCCACTTACGAATCAACTATCATGGCCAATAGGCCTTTGGTGTTACAAGAGCATTCATCCTCCGGGATGGAGTGTTAGAGAGATGGAGGAGGTTGGTTAATCATCTCTACATAGGGGAAGCCTTCCTTTTATAGCTAAGGAAGGTTCCCTCTTATTACATGTTTCCAATGTGGGACTAACTATACATATATCTTATCATGGTGCCTTCTTGTGAAGCTTGGAGGAGCACCTTCCCGATGTGGTATCGATGATCTTTCACCATGGCAAGGTAGCCCAGATGTCAATCTACAAGTTTCATGACTGGTCTATGAGCGGGGAAGATAGTTTCCAACTACCGACTACAAGTCCCCCCAAGTTCCCGTTCAAGACACGTCTTGAGTGAGGACTTAATATAAAAAATGTCCATAGACCAGTCATTTATCAACGGATACCCGGTCTCAGTCCCCCTAAGTTCGTACTCAAGACATGTGTTGAACGGGTCTTGTGCATTCTGGGTCTTACTTTTCTTGATATCTTCAATTCTGCCGGGTCCCTCCAGACCCCCAGCCTTAAAACTGATTCGGGCGAGGTCTTATAATGAAGTATGCGAGCTAGTCGGCATAGTTCGCGTGTGAGCTTTGTAGGAGTTCGCGTGCAAACTTTGTAGGAGTTCGCTTCGCACAGGACTGACATTACCGGGAGAGTTGTGGAGTCCGCCTCACACAGAAGGGCTGACACTATCGGGCAAGCTGAGGAGTTCGCGAAGCGCAAGGACTGAAATTGTCGCGCGAGCTGAGGAGTTCGCTCCTCGCACAATGACTACACGCGAGCTGAGGAGTTCGCTCTACACATGACTGAAATTGTCACGTGAGCTGAGGAGGTCACTCCGCATACAAGGACTGAAATTGTCACGCGAGCTGAGGAGGTCGCTCCGCACACAAGGACTATTACGTGAGCTAAGGAGTTAGCTCCGCATGCAATGACGATCTTGGTGACTCACCCGAGATGGATCTTGTTCCACGCGAGATGGGTCTCAGTGACAAACGCGAGGTGGATCTTGTTCCACGCGATATGGGTCTCGGTGACACACGCGAGGTGGATCTCGGTCCATGTGAGGTGGATCTCGGTCCACGCGAGATGAATCTCGGTCCACGCGAGATGGGTCTCGGTGACACAAGAGAGGTGGATCTCGGTCCACGCGAGATGGGTCTCGGTGACACAAGCGAGGTGGATCTCGGTCCATGTGAGGTGGATCTCGGTCCACGCGAGATGAATCTCGGTGCACGTGAGATGGGTCTCGGTAACACACGCGAGGTAGATCTCAGTCCACGCGAGATGGGTCTTGTACCTAGGTGTTACATCTTGTTACTACTCCAGTAACGGGGTGTTAATGCCGTCTGTGGGTTATCAAGCCACTTGCTCCATTTTTAAAAGGAAGATATTAAATTTTATTACTGTCGGTTGAATGTCTATCTCGCCTGGTGTTATTGGGGATTTCAGCAACTTATGTCTCTCGGTGGATTACTCATCCCGCTTGGTGTTACTGAGGATTTCAATGTCATGTCTTTCGGTGGATTACTCATCCTGCTTGGTGTTACTAGGGGAAAACTTATGCCTCTCGGTGGATTACCCATCCCGTTTGGGTCTTACTGAGGATTTCAGTAACTTATGCCTCTCGGTGGAATGTGAACAGGGCAGTAGAATTATCGGGTGGCCAAAATAGTGTGTAATACTGAACGTTGAATGTCACTCTCGGTGGAATGCCTATCTCGGTCGAATGCCCATCTCTCGGTGGTTTCTGAGTCTAATAATGAAGACTTAGACTTTCATCAATCCAATGGAAGACAATCAAATGAGGGACTTACCTGTGAAAATAGCTGGAATGGGTGTACACAGGAGGTGCAGATTCATGCCCGTACTACTCCCGGACGATGAATCCTTGTTGCCAGTACGGTCGGGCTGCCTACAAGATTTGTTGACTTTTCCCAGGTAAATAACTCCGGGTATCTATAGCTTTTAACACCACTTTAATACTCAACTTTGAATATCTAACTCCCAGCACCAGCAAACACCAACAGGGCAGTAGAATTATCGGGTGGCCAAATTTGATGTTCGGGTGTACAGAGCAAACTCCCTTCTTTTTTTTTTTTTTTTTTTTTTTCAAATGGACTACGGTGAGCTGCAACTGGGCCGGGATCCCGATTAGTTGCTTCATCAACCTTCTCGGTGACTGCAAGAGAGCCCCTTACCCTCTCTATTGCCATACCAGCCTGAGAACTATCGCCTCCCGGAGACTGCTTCACGCTGCCAGGCGAGGCCACTAAATTTCCTACCCGGAGACTGAACGTTGGAGCCACCGGGATAAGAAGTTGATCCAGCTACGGGTTGAGTAGATCGTCTCTGGCTAAGCTCCCGTTCGACATGACTGAGCTCCGAGTGTCCATTGCAATTTGCCACCGGGACCCGCTGCTTGCAGATCCGACGATCCCGACTGGTTCCACTGGTACCTCATAGAGCAGGCGTTGCCAGAGGGAAGTGATATCCGAACTGGACGACCGGGATCCTGCTTCTAGGGATGCGGGGCGTGCCACCGCACGAACGCGGAATGCAGTGGAGTTGTCAATGTTTCACAAGGTCCTTCTCTCATGCGGGATCCCCTACACGAAGTCACCACTTCGCGTAGCACATCTTCTCGCGAAGCCAGCTCACATGCAACTCATGTCATTGTTTTGATACATGCGAACTCCCCTTCTCGCCTAATAATTTCAGTCCGCCAATATGTGAAGGCCTCTTCTTGTTTCTTGGCGAAGCCTCCCATTTGAAGTCATCTCGCTTCGCTCCCATGCGAAGTCATCTCGCTTCGCTTCTACACTAGGCCTTTATCTCCTAAGCGAAGCCACCCCACATGTAAACCTTGGCGTCACTCAGTTCGCATGACTCTGCTGATGGGTTGTCACCATTTTGCTTCTTTCAGTTAGGATTTCCCAGGTGGCCATGTTGATTTGCAGGTGAGACCAGATGTGTCTAGACCGAGCTACTTGAGCGGTGCCCATCCCGGCCGGGTAATTGATCGACGCTGCCAGTGGATCCCGGGCGCTACCAGCTTGTTCCCGACGCATCACTCCTAGCCGGCACCAGATGAGCTTGGCCCGGGAGAGCTAATCGGGCTGGACCCGGCAGATTCTCTCAAGTTTGCAGGCTGGACTGGGCTTGAGTCCTTATGTCGGTTACCTAGCCGATCGGTGACGTCGGTCTCCTCCCAGGTTTCAATGTCTGCAGGTGCTCCCGGGCTTCCATCTTGTCGATCGATCCCAACCTAGTGAGAACCATCGGGAAGGGGTAGCCCGGACGCTGGCGACGAACCCCTGCATCCCAGGAGGAGTATTCTCAGGCGATACCTTCAAATGCTGCCGGACGAGTTACCGAATCCCGATGAACGATTTCTGGGTTTCGCCTTTTCTTAGAGACGACCCGGTGATGAAGGTCTCCCAGGCGAGTCAAGCTATTTTGCCTGATGGTTGGGCCTACAGATTGGATACCCGGGCTTACCTTCATGCATGAGCTCGCTGGTTGGTTTGCCTCCATGTGTTGGCGGAATGTCTCTCGGGTGGTAGAGCAACATGACTTTTAGTAATGATTCCCACAAACGGCGCTCAATGTTTTTGCATAAACCCGGAGACTATATAGAATCACGGTGGAACAGACTATCATGGGCAGGAGACCAAGACATATAGTGGTTCACCATACCATCAAAGGACATGGCTACGTCCACTTAGGAATCAACTATCATGGCCAATAGACCTTTGGTGTTACAAGAGCATCCATCCTCCGGGATGGAGTGTTAGAGAGATGGGGGAGGTTGGTTCATCATCTCTACATAGGGGAAGCCTTCCTTTTATAGCTAAGGAAGGTTCCCTCTTATTACATGTTTCCGATGTGAGACTAACTATACATATATTTTATCATGGTGTCTTCTTCTGGAGATTGGATGAGCACCTTCCCGATGTGGTACCGATGATCTTTGACCATGGCGAGGTAGCCCAGATATCGGTCTACAAGTTTCATAATTGGTCTATGGGCGGGGAAGGTAGTTTCCAACTACCGACTACAGTTAAGAAATTTATATACTCGCTTTTTTTCTGTCTCTTAAATTGATTCACACACATATACTCAGGCACTGTATAGATAATTTATGAAAAAGATTATACTCTTATTTGATTCGATAGGGTCAACTTCCTATCTTTAAGTTTCATGATTAATGATAGAGTAGGTTGGCATTACTGATAGCTCTTTGATAGTCAAATATTTTATATTACATACATAATACATATTGTATGCATCATTCATTATTATTTGATTTGTCAATTTTATAATGTCAAACTAATTAGACTTCCAATTAATACATTTTATTTTCTCATTATCAAGTTAGAAAAAGATTTAAAAAAATCTAATACCCAACCCAATACTATTTGGTCTATTGTTATTTCTCTCTTCCTTTGTAAGCTAGTAAAATGTTATGACTTCGACACATAAAAGACTAGTAATTTTAATTTAAGTTTTGTTGATGTGATACAAAACTAAAAAGTAACTCTAACACTTTCCATTTTAAATCACAAATTGCCTTTCTCCTACCTATCAATGACTAAAAGATTAAAATCTAGGTCTACATGGAAGAATGGAGAAGATGAAGCATAAAAGTAATTTCAATAATAAAAAATAAAATAAAACTTTGAAAAGAGGACTTCTGGTGTCAGCTGCTAAAAGAAGGTCCAAACTTGTATGAACAATTTCCCACAGGAACGAAATGCATGAACACATAGTAACCATCTGAATGTATGCACGTGTATAATAATATTTCTTTACGCTACTTCTATCTTCTTGTAGCAAAACTGGAAGCATCATGTACAAGGCACAATCTCAAGATGAGGATGCTCTTGTTCATGCTGCTGCTCAGCTACATATGGTTTTTGTCAATAAAAATGCAAACATTCTTGGTAAGCCACATTTTCCTTTCCCTGTCATAAAAGATTGGTTCTGATAGGACACATGATCTAGTTTCCACTGTTAAATTGCAGAGATCAAATTCAATGGTTCTACAGTTCAGTATGAAGCCTTGGATATTCTGGAGTTCACTTCTGATAGAAAAAGAATGTCAGTAGTGGTAAAGGATTGTCACAATGGAAGGATTATTCTTTTATCAAAGGGAGCAGATGAATCAATTCTTCCTTATGCATGTGCTGGTAATTAGAATTAGTTATTAATTTCATGTATAAGAGAACCCTATTACCTGCTGCTATTCATTGCTTCTACCAAAGGATGGTAATTGAATAACATGATTAATAGGGATAATTTTCCAAACTGAGGCTCCAGATTTAATGGAATTTACAATTAGGTATCGTGTCTAGAGGTCTGAAGGTTGGGTTGTCAATGTGTATTGTTAACTACTGTGCTTAAGATAAGTCTCCTAACAATTACTTTGTATTCAATAATTGCAATTATATTCTTCAGGACAACAAACAAGGACAATTGCACTTGTAACAAATAGGGACAATATTTACACTCAACTATGTGTTATTCATAAACGTAATTTTAAAAAAAAAAATTATCAATTATCCTTCAATCAGACTATATGGTTGAATTGAATAATGAATTAAGTAAAGATTTATGTATCCAGGATTTATTTCGACAAGGAGTAGTCATTCTCTCTCCAACCCAACATTCAGGAAGTCATTCATAACCGGCAAAAAACTTGTCGAAAAATATTGAACGACATCTCCATCTTATTCTTGTCCTCCTTTTCAATCCACGGATCATCGTGATTGTATTGGGATGTAGAAAAAAAATCTGTAACCAACTACATCCTCATTATTCAAAGATTCCTGAGTTTTGTGGCCCTGATAACTCACATAAGTTATCATAAAATCTATTAGTGGTTGAGGTGGTGATGGTGGTCTCTGAAGAGCCTGTAATAAAAGGTGGAGGCGGCATGATCGGCTATGAGACACAACATTAGAATCACGAATTTGTAAGGGTTGAAATCTGGAGGCCATATAATATGTACTGTTAAGATTTTCTATTGGATGTTGAGGATGAGGATTAACTTACCTATTTAGGTGACTGAACAACAATATGGGCGTTGGTTGAATAGCATTGAGAGGGAGCTTGAAGAATATGCGGATATCTAAATAATGAGTTTCCTTAATATGTGAAGAGGGAGACATGAAAAGTATGTATTGTTACGAAGATATTATATATTACTTTCTGTAAAGAAGTTAGCTATTGCAATGATGATATATTTGTTAATGGTCTTGCAAAATGATGATAATACAGGCGGAGACAAGTTGAGTTTAAATTGGTGTTCAACCATTTGAGGAAGAAATTAATTAGATGTTAAAGAAACCGATAATTTTGGTTGAAATGAAGGGAAAAAAAAATTGTTGAGTTTCATTAATTCCCTGAATCAATTTGATAGGTTCTTTATCATACTTTCTCTTCAAAACCATGATGAAAATTAGAGTTTATGTTCAAATACTACAAATGGTACATGAAAGTGTTATGCGAACACACTGAGCCCTTGATTTATGACGGATGGTCAAGACCATCTTTTGAGGAAGTATTAGGAGAGAAATATGAGGAGAGGATCCGCATCCGTTGTTGTGTGCTAGTTATTTGGAATAATTAACATTATAGAGATAACAATTTCAAATTTCAGTACAAGTACTGTGTGGGAAACAAGTTTTATCTTATTCCAATGAATGAGATTCATGGTTATGGGAAAATTTTCTTATTCAATCAACCTAGAAAAGAATTAATCTAAAGAATCTACATAATGAAGAGTGTGTTTGCCATACTGCTCTTACAATCTTCTTTAAAGACAGCGGGATGCAGTGATCAACATCGAATGACACTACGATGTGGTGTATCTGATATTTGTTTCATCATCAAGACACCACCAATTGTCATCTAGTTTTTTATCCTTTCTGATTTTTATAATTTTTATTTTGATTTTCGTTCGTATGCACCAAATTATTCAAGAACAAACCAAATAAGTTTCAAGACATGTCCTTTTATTTCCTCTATGTTCGCATCCTCATTTTTTTAATTTCCCATCTATTATTTGATAGTAGTTTCATCGTGTTGCAACGATACCAATATTGAGATTCACTCATCCGTCCTAATTAATCGAACACCCAATCTTTCTTCCCTTTACAAGTATTGCTGCTGTGCTATGCACTCAATCGACCCAGCTCTGCAGTTTTCTTCCAAAGTAAGATATATAAGCAATTGGAGAAATCAAAAAGCGTCTGGCAAGATTTCCCCTGTCCAAAACGAAGCCAAGACCACCACCAACAAATTCTTGAGATGGGGATCAGCAAAACATGTAATCCAATTTCATTGGAGCACATCTCCATGGATTTAAGGAGAAGACTCAAGCAGAGAGGATTTCATTTCGATGTACGCACAAATAAAATCCTGGAAATTACTTTCAAGCTTTCCAAGAAGAACTATGTGCGTATTTGCAATATTGCATTAGCAGAGAATACAACAGAAACCTATAACCCAGAACCAAAAACAAACAAAACTCAAAAGAAACAGTGCAAAACAGGGATCTCCATTCTCTGCCCAGAAAGGCTCTGCGGCTGGGCGGTAGCATGAGAAAGTCTCAACCCTAGTGTACCCTTTATATAGAATGAAAAATCTGCTTAAGAGGCTTTGTTAAATGACATATTTACCCTACGGATTTATGAATTTTCCAGTGTACCTATTAACAAGCGTTTTGGGTATTGGGATTTTCTGGTTTGAAATTGATCATTGGTGATACCAATACAGGATTTAGACCCGGACGATCCCCGACGGTGGGAGGAGCCAACTGATCCCCTTGGTCGGCATCTCTGGAGGCAGGGTCACCTCGTGGTTTCATTCGAAGAATTTATGGACCGCCAAGAATGCTGCAATGCAGAAGAACCAGAGACTCGTCATCGGGTTATAAATGAGCGTCCTTTTAAAAAGAGAAGAATCTCCGAAGTGGGGAAGTGATGGATTTTATGGTGAACAAGATGGTATTTGGATAGTGGGTTTCAGGTTTCCCCTTCAACTTGTTATTGATGCATCCAAGAACATACAATTGGAATCCCCAGATTAACTGTTCTCTGATTCAATTCAAAGAATAATAGGTTGATGTTCTAATGTTTCCCATTAATTTACAACTTGGAAAGTTATTCAATGAATAGTAACAATCCTTAATGTTTTGGCAAGTTTCCCCAATCTTGTGCACATTCGAAGGTTGAGCCTTCGCTTATGTTCATTGGAGTTGGACTTCTAGAATAGCCTACTATACAGCTGATGTTGCTTTGCTTCTTGGGAGGAGGTTGTGCCCTCAAAACTGGCTGACCAGCCTCATCCTGCCGGTTTATGTTCTGTTCTAAGATCAGCTGCTTTTGTAGAGCTTCAGCTGTAATGGGATGAGGTTGAGTTTGTAACAAAATTGTTTCCTTCCTCCGGCAGAATAGCTTCAGAGTCGGGAATGTCTGTTTTGTTTACTTCTGTTTGATACCAAAAAAATCATGCGATCAATTAATATTTCGTCACGCAATAATTTCATGCAATCTTAGGTTAAGTTCTTGATTTAACCCAAGCAAACATACCCATGCATTCATGTGAGCATAAGCCGCATATACGCATCATTGGGGCTTGTCGAAGTGGGTATGGTGTGGATAGTTAATGAGGCACATAACGCACGTCCGCCGGTTTAATGTTGTTAAGAAGTTTTGGTCTTGGGCCCGAAACTCAAGCCCAACGACTTAAATCGGCGACGAATCAGTGAAGAACGTGAGAATTGGACTGCTCATCTTCTAAACCCAAAATACCTTTGAATCTGAAGCCCAACACCATTTTTTTGTTTTCTCTTTTAAAAAAAGCCCAAACTCTCTTCTTTTAGGAAAAGTCCAATCCTTTTTTCTTTTTGCAGAACTAGATACCACTTTATCTCTTCCTCGCAGTAGTATGACGACAAGCTTTGTATAGCAGAAAAGTGCTGTCCATTCCCAATCCGAGGAAGAAAAAGGTCAATGACTAGTTCCAAAGCAGCTCTTTTATCCTTGGATGACGAAATTGTGGGATTCAAGTTACTTGGTCCGTCTCGTTCCAGGATTTCCGTCTCTGCAGCCGTCCCTGCAGTGAGTCGTCTATTCCATCTCTCAAGGTCAACTTCTCTCTGCCAACTTTTAAGGCTAAGATCATGTGCTTGAGAAGAACAATCCTTTTACACAGTGAATTAGGCATCGCGACCCATCGCAAAACCCACAAATTGAACTATATAAGAAGAGAGGTTTGGGAACTGCAAAGGGAGGAAAAAACCAACCTAGAAAAATCCCTAAAACACTTAAGCTTTCATGCTTTCAAACCTTCAAGCCAAAACCCCCTCTCTCTAGCCATCTTCCAGTCCGTGTCCTTAAAACCCATGTCATTCCCAGAAATCTAACTTCAAAACTCAATCCAATTTTCACCACCTCGATGTGCCTTCAGCTCCTACACCAGCTCATGCTACAAGCCTCTCCCTGATCTTGAAACACGTACAAGGTTAATTCAATAATTTAATTCTTTGAGTTAACTTTGATTTAGTTACTTCCAAATCAAAAAGAACCCTCACAACTTCTTCACCTCTTTTATTTTCCAAGTATTTGTATATCCAATCCGCTCGCATTGTACACTCCTCAGGGTAAACTACATTAAGCCATGAGCCATATGAGATATTGATATTTATTTGATCCTTTCCTAGCAAAAGATGATGCTTCCATCCTAGGCTGCTGCTTTTTGATAAATGCCAAGTTGAACAGTAGCCTTGAAGCTTGACCTACGTTAATCCCAACTTATTGATCAAATCTAAACCTCGACTCACAGCCAATCATCAAGTCATCCAACGCAAAGTAATGATGATTGTTTAATGCATTAAAGCAGATGAGAATAGACTATTAACTATCGACTACTTATACATTACCAAAGAATGGTACCAGCCTTTTCCAGGTAGTAGGCAATGCCAAGACAGGGAAGAAGTTCCTCACATGTAAACAACAAAATTAGTTCATCACTCGTCAACTTGAAAGGGAATGGCAAATCATTGAAAGAAAAAGGTTCCACATATATAAATTTATAATGGCAACATGCACAATACAACCAAATTAAAGATTTTCAACTAGGGTTTTAATAATATATGGTTCGACCAAGTTCTAATTTGCTCACTCATGAATCCAACTTGACAATGTTGTACATTCATCATCAGTACCAAAAACATAAAAAATAAGGAGAAATAATCTTTGAACTGAACAGTTCCTTCATTTGTTTCCTGATTCCATGAACTAAAAGACTTGACAACATCAATCAAGAGTAGCATTCGATAACCTTAATAGTTCATTCCTTTTGTCTTCAGCAATCTTGCCCTCCGTCAGTCAAAACTAGCATTCAAGAACTTCAACAATTCATTGCGTTTGTTTTCTGCGGCCTTGTCCTCCTTTGATTTGTCAAGTTTCAACAGAATCTGCACCACAGAAAAGAGGATTTTATTTTCGTATCCAGGACAAAAGAACGAGGCAGAAATAGATGATCACAAATTCCCCCAACTCTCTTAGAAATAACCTTTTTGCCAGAGACAGCACTGCGACGCACTCTATCATCTTTGTCACGCCCTAAAAACTGTATGAAGAATTGAAGAAACATTATTGACGTGCTCATAGAAATCAGAAAAGTTGGAACTGTAATTATCAAGAGTGAGATAAAAACCTTTGAAAGCCGAACGGGGCTGCTATTTTTCTCATTCTGCTGCTTCTATATTCCTCCAATTACCAGGAAAAAGGGAAGAATCAACCCAGAAACATCATCCAGGCAATCCAATCAAGCGCCCAGTAAACATGTCACAGATCCCAGCTCCAATTTAGAAGAGCCAATCCATAAACAGGTAGAAAGTACTATAAGTACCTCATAAATCAATGTATATAAAAAAAATATGCACAAAATGCCACACAATGTGCATGCTTAGCAGAAACTTGGCAGATGTGTATGGGTGACATATTCAATAAATTATTTCCTTTTGAGTTTGGAGAAAGATGGAGCCATAAGGACAATGAGTCAAATCATATACATTCTAACCAACATTCTCAAAGGCCAGATGCATTCAGTGAAGTCCTATGGAAGGAAGATCCAATTCTGAATTCTCACAATTCTAATTCTCTATTATTTTCTTACTGAAAAACACAGCTGTGTTTCCTCACCCATATTGCCGAAAGGACAATGAATTAAGCTACAGAAAACAATTGTATGGAACCAAGTGACCTATAGAAAGAATACTAGCTTACCTCTTTTAGTTTACTCCTATGACGTTTATGCCGATGACTCTTGCTCTGCTCCTTTTCTTTGCTCTAGCAAAAAAATGGGCAATTGAATGAGATTCAGCACAATCAGAAAATTAATGTAGCACAAGAAATAAATACCAAAGAACCACCTTCTTCTGTCTGTCATTCTTCTTGTGCCTCTTTGACTGACTAGATGTTTCCGGCTCACTGTCTGAAGAGCTATCGCTTCTGCATTAATCATCAAAACAGTTTTTAGAAAAAAAAAAAACAACTGCACCTATAGACAGTTCAAAAAGACAGCACTCGACAGTAATGTATGATTTAATTAACATTGAAAAACAGAAAAACTATTCGCTATATCAAGCCAAAATCTTTTCACATTGACAGTAAGTCTTATCAGTCTACAATCTAAACTCTTGTACGGTTGACATGAAACTCACAACATCAGCGGTCATCAACATTGAAATCCACTTACCTAAACTTCCAGGTCCAATACCATTCAATTTCATTAACCAAATAACCATGTTTCTATGAAAAATGGAGAATTCAACTGAAAAAATATAACCATCTTTCTACGAAAATTAGAGAATTAAACTGAAAACAACTAACTACCAGTCACGTAGTTATGAATCTTGTAAGAAACATACAAAATAACCAAATTAGTCACTTCAAAGTTGCACAGTACAAATGTAGAATCACACAATTTGAATTTTCCAAGGATAATTAGTTAGTTCATGACCTTAATCCCTTCTCAAGCTTAATCAACACCCAAAGATAGAAACAAAACAACAACAAAAAAAACCGTCCAGAAATCACAAAATTACAGGACCAGACACAGCAACCGTATATCTTTAACTTATTCCAGACCTGGAATCGTCGGAATCGGACGACGAAGAGTAGGAATTGGAAGAAGACGAGTGGTGGTGGCGGTGTCTACGGCGTCGTTTGCCGTGGGAGCTACGGCTTGTCCTCTTCCGGATCTTGAGGGCATCTTTGTCTTTGTCTTTATCCTTGTCACGGCGGATCCGGTTGTTGCGGCGGCGATGACGGTGTCGAGACCCCGACGACGAGTCCGACGAGGACAGCGAAGAAGACGAGGAGGCCACCATCTCCGTTTTTCAAAGAGAGAGAAAGAAACAAGGGCTTCAGAACATTGTGGTTCCACTATTAGTACAACTCTTAGTGGGCCGGGTTTGGGCCTTACCCGGTGTGTCTTTGGTGACCCGTTTCCTTTTTCTTTTCGGTTTTTGACCCTTAAACCCCTAAACCCTCTTTATATTTGGTCTCCTCCCCAAAAATTGATACCCCAGAAAGCGTCTTATCTCTCTCGTTTTCGTTTTTGGGTGAGCCGCCGCCAATTTTGCTTGGTGGGTTTTCTCAGCTTTTCTCATTACTTTGTTTTTTTTGGTGTAGGCTATGCTACTGCTTAGAATAGAAGGTTGTCTGTGTGTTTTTGAAGCTTGTAAGAGAGTTTATGCAATTGGGTCTTTTGATTTGGGTGATTGGATTGGATTTTAGAGCTTAATATAGTGAATGATGCTCATGGGTACAGCTTATTTTGATAGGTTATGATGATTTTAGGTTTGATTATTGAGTTAATGATAATAGATTATATAGGATTGGGAATTTCTGAGAAGTTTTTGGCGTATATGGGTGTGTATGTGTGTATGTGTGTAGTTACCTAGGCTTATCAGAGTTATTGTGATGCAGGCTTGCTTCCACCTAGAGGTTTTCGGGAACCGGCCGCTAAACATACATATACTTTCCATCTGTTGCAAAGTTTTGCTGTGAAACCATGGCAACCAGTAAGTCTTGATTTTTTATCCTTTGTGCAAATTTTTCTTGTATCTGTGTTTGGATGATGATGTAAACGTAATTGGGTGTGTAGGGCTGCAATTTGAGAACTCATGTGAAGTTGGGGTTTTCTCCAAGCTGACTAATGCTTACTGTTTGGTTGCTATCGGAGGCTCTGAGAGCTTCTACAGCACATTTGAGGCTGAGTTGGCAGATGTTATCCCTGTGGTTAAGACCTCTATTGGTGGCACCCGCATCATTGGTCGCCTATGTGCTGGTATTACATTTGATTCAGTTCAATATCTTTTTTCTTTTGATTTCTGTTTTGTATTGTTCAATGACAAATTTTTTTTATACAGGGAATAAAAATGGGCTTCTTCTGCCTCACACCACCACAGACCAAGGTTTTTTTCTTCTTCTATTCCCACTTAGCTTTGTCTTTTTGCGTATGGTGTTATTTGCTTTGCGACTTATTGATCTTCCATTGCTTTTTGAATTTGAAGAACTACAACACTTGAGGAACAGCTTGCCTGATCAAGTTGTTGTTCAGCGCATTGAAGAGAGACTATCTGCTCTTGGTAACTGCATTACGTGCAATGATCATGTTGCTCTTACACACCCTGATCTTGATAGGGTAATCTCTTTATACTCGTTGAAAGTTGCTATTTTGGTTATTACATGTTGCATACTTTCCCCTGCAAAATTCATTGAAGCACCAAAGCCTAGGGTTACCTCCTGTCCACACCCAGCAAATCCATTTATCCACCAAATTCTTTTGAACCAAGTCTTTCTTTCAAAATGCTATGTGTTGATCTCTTGTAGGTTTTTTAAGTTTATATTTTGAGTTACATGTTTTGACTAGATCATTTGCATACGTAGAGGGCAGTGTTTCTTGTGCTTGTTGCAATTAGTATATCTTGTTCTTGTCGCAGGCAGACTATCACGCGATCTTAGAACAGCCATGAACACTACTTGAAATCTATTCATTACGATCTTTTTAGAATGAGAATGTTGCGGTGTGCGTCTAAGGCGATCATTATGTATGACAAATGATATAAAGCCTGGAGTTTGAAATGCATTTTATGATTTTTACTGCATTTGTTCATTCTATTTTACTTTTCTTAGGAAACTGAGGAGATGGTCGCAGATGTTCTTGGGGTGGAAGTTTTTCGGAACACTATTGCTACTAATGTTCTTGTTGGCAGCTTTTGTGCCTTGTCCAACAGAGGTGGCTTGGTAAGAACTTGTCTCTGGTTGTTTTGAGGCATTTTTTGGTGAAAGATTAATTAATTATATTGTCATTCATGTTTTTTTTTTTGTGATAATCCTTATCTTTACATACTTGCCGCAGGTTCATCCACACACATCTGTTGAAGACTTGGATGAACTTTCAACACTTCTTCAGGTCCCTCTGGTTGCTGGGACAGTCAACCGTGGTAGTGAAGTCATAGCTGCTGGCATGATAGTGAATGATTGGACAGCATTCTGTGGGTCTGATACAACTGCCACAGAAGTCTCAGTGATTGAAAGTGTGTTCAAGTTGAGGGAAGCTCAACCTAGTGCCATTGTGGATGAAATGAGGAAATCATTGATTGACAGCTATGTCTGAGCTAAATCTCTTTGATACTTGATACGAAACTGAAGAAGCTTTGTTTAAAGTCTTAAGTAGAAAAGATCTAATTTCTCCAAGAGGTATAATTCTTGCATTGTTCATGTTAGGACTTTGTTGAATTTGAGTAATTTTGTTGTTGGTTATGTTGGGAAGAGCTGAAGCAGTATTGGATGGGTTATGTTAAGAGAATGCCATCTGTGTAAGAAGACTACCATATGTTTACTCATATATGTTTCTGTTACATTTGTTTTCTAATGTTGCTCCCAAGCTGCTCTACTGCTCTCACTTTACTCATACTGCTTGAAAAGTTGAAATGCCTATAAGAATTCATATAAATACATAAATCGCATTGTCAAAACATAAACTCAGTGTTTGAATTGATGTTCATGAACTTCCTCCTGAGCTCAAAAAATCAGATGAGGGTCCAGACTTCCATTTTACTAGAAACATTGTTTCAATTTGAGTTCACGACATGCTAGGATCTGACCGGAAAAATAAGCTGTGGACTCCGTACCTATTAACCTGTAGCAACTCCTCACTGCCTAATCAAATTCATGAGTAAAGAAAATTAATTATATACGTGCTATGCGTTATACTGATTACTTATTTAAACGATTTCTTAATTTACTTGTCATCTTTACTTATGAGTCATATGTTAATCTATCTAAATGTAATGTACAATGAAATCCTTACATCTCAGTTGAAATCTAATACGGTAGACTTCTTACCGGAGGAATCCTTACTGTGAAACAAGTCCTTGATCCAAAAAAATGGATTACTTTTTTTTTTCTTCTTTTTTTCTAACGTGATGTAAAGAACACCATAGGGAAATAATATTTAAAAAAAAGTTGTTTTTGGTTTTTTTTTTTTTTGTAAATACCTTTTTTTCATGTTGACCCAACAAATAACTTAAAATTGACTAAACCCCCCTTTATAAAGGAAAAACGTAAAAAGAAGAAAATCGAAGTCCAAATTTAACACCTGGATCTTCCCTTCATTTGAATGACACGAAGATTCTCTGAACTTCTCAGTTCCAATCGCTGCCACCATTTTCAAGCAGTTCCGGTGAGCCCTCACTGTTCAGCCTTAATCTTAATCTATCTGGTTCTCCTCAAAGCTGCAACCTTTATCATCATATTCATTCATTCGTTTTGATCTCTGATACAGAACCCAGTTAGATCTCTCTCTAACTGTCAACATTGTTCTGCATTTGTATCATCAAATTCATGATCACCACTGTTTTTCTGCTCTAAATTCTGATCTGGGTAATGCTAGTTTCAATTCAACTCGATCCCCATAAGCTGGATTCATACTATAATGAGCAATAATCCTTATGGGTCTGGAAATCCTAAGTCCTTTGTTGCATACCCAAGTGGTGAGTTTGATTTAGAATCCGGAACCATTAGAAAAACCCGAAAGCATAGAAAATCAAAACCCAATCCCATCAAAATGATTAGGTCTGTTGGGAACCGCTTGAAGTACTATTGCAAGCTGCACCCTTGCTTGGTTTTCATGATCACTATGTTAGTTGGGGTCACAATTCTTGTACTTTTGCCTCTGTATGAGAACCGGTTTCAAATGAGCAGCTATCAAAAATATGGCATGGATTTCGATAGCTATCCTTTGCCGAATCTCAAGAATCTTGTCATGGTTGCCGGGCATTCAGTTTATACTAGTAGTAGCTGTGGGAAAGTTGATAAAGAGGATTCTTGGTTTTTGGAGTCTTATCAGAAGAATCCTGGGCAAGCTTCTACTTTTTTGGCACATATACAAGAGGGAATTGAAACGGCCTCCAAAGACAATGCAGCTCTGCTTTTATTCAGTGGTGGAGAAACTCGGAGAGATGCTGGTCCTCGGAGTGAGGCACAGAGTTATTGGGCTGTTGCTGAATCAAAAGTATGGTTTGGTGAGCTCCTTGCCATGTCTTTAGCATTAAATATTTTTTTGGTATTCTCTGTTTCAAATATGATTTATAATAAACTCGAAACTAGTTTGATTGATGATGGTATGTCAAATGATTACAGGATGCTGTTTTCAAATATGTGTCATTGTTTATAATCTATTTGTCACATGTCTTTTTTCATCGAACTACACTGGTTAACAATACCATCTTATGTTGGTTTTGGGTGGCCAGAAGTTACCTAAATTGAGTTTAGCCAAATCATATAAGTTTCATCATGCTATTAAGTTTGAGATATGATGTTAATTAATACTAACCAATTCAAGTCATTACGTTTCATCATGCTTCTGGGGTAAAGCATGGCTTTATTTCTGAACTTGTATTAATATTTGATTTCTGAATTGTAGGCTAGACAGAAAAATAAACTTCCCTAGGAGAAGATGTTTTGGAAGAAGTAACTATTTTTAGTTATATCTGCGACGCTGCTGGATTAAGTTTTATTAAAAAAGTACAAGGCTAGTAAGGATACTTTGTTCATTACAGCAACATTTTATTCTCACTCAAGGCTAAGATATCTGAATAAGCATGGTGATTTCTGATGAGGAGTCATTTTGACTATAAAAATTGCTTCCACATAAAAACCTTTGCGGACATTTGTGTTTCTGTTTAGTGTGATCTAATATAACTTGTATAAACTTACTGCTCATGGAATTTCTATTTGTCCACAAGGTTGCTCAGAAACAAGAAAAACCACATTAAACAAGTTGCAAAATGATGGCTTCTCACTGAAGCCCTTATTAGCAACTTTTGTAAGGGAAAAAGAAGTGATGTAGTGTAAGTCATATCTTTGCAATTTACTAGACTATTCTCTAAGGAAATGATCTTCAAGTGGTGAACAGTTCATTTTAGATTTATCCGAATCTTTGATTCCATTTATCCTACTCTCTTTGCCTTTTGGATGAGAGATGAGTCCATACGGTTGTAACGATTATGCTTGTATCTGTCAAACCTTTTGGATAGTCTTAAATTACAGAATCAGAATTACAATGGAGTAATGGACTGTCTTAGATGGAAATTGTATGCATCGGTAGATACAATACCTGTTGTCTGCAAATCATGGGGAGCAGGGGTGCAAAGTAAATCATATTAATCTTATAACTTGATGGTTTTTTTAGGCAAAGAAGATGTGAGACAGAGGGCACTCACAGAAGAGCATGCAAGGGATAGCTTTGAGAATCTTCTCTTCAGTGTGTGCCGGTTTCGAGAGCTTACTGGCATGTATCCTCAAAATATAACTGTAAGTCAATGTTAGTTGACCTTTGGTTATGCTTATCTAGAGCTGTGCATAAGTATGTAGGCTGGACTAGATTTGCAATTAGGATGTGCTGCTGAGTTCACAACCTCAGTATATGCATAAAACATCGGTTGCTCATTTCTTAGTGTCATAGTTGTATGCGCGTAATACAAAAGTATTGTCTTACTGCTCCAACAGAAGCCATAAGAAGTATCAACCTAGTAAATTTCATAATAAATGCCTTGATATATTGGCCCCCCTTTGCTCATTGTCTTTTTTGTTTCCCTTTGCAACTATTAAATTCTTCAGAAATTACTTATAACATTTAACCAAGGATCCTCTTGCATTTTGAATATTGCACCATGATAGAAATTTTGTCCATAATTGTTCGATAGCATGTTTATTTGTCTGTCTCCTCACACATGAGAACTCATTCTGCCACAGCACATTTTGGTTTTTGCTTGTTTTTAGTTTCCTTTCAATTATAATATTTATTGGCTTACTAATATGTGAAAGCTTACGCAAGTTCAGGTTGTACCCAACAATAGTTCTGATTTTGCATAGTTTGCGATCCAGGTTGTAAGTTATGATTTCAAGGAGGAGAGATTTGCGCATTTACATCGGTCTGCAATTGGCTTTCCTGAGTCGAGGTTCTTCTATGCTGGTACCCCAGCAATATCTACCGCAAAAGAAGCAGCTCGAAAAGGAGAGGCAGTGGTGCGGGCTCAGTTCCAAGAGGATCCATACGGGTGCCAAGGTTCACTTCGCCATAAGAAATTAGGGCGTGATCCATTCCACAGGTCTATTCCTTATCCTAATGGATGTCCTGAAATTGAAGGTCTATTCAGATATTGTGGGACTGCTCCTTATCCTGGGTCTCTGCCTTGGTCTCATAACTTAAATTGATGAACAATATCCTACTTCCCTTGGTTTATTAAATAGGATCAATCCAATTAAACAGTCAGAAAAGACTTTTGAATCTCACAGTAGTATAGATTTATTTCCCCTTCTAATCAGTCTTGTTCAAAAATAAATATGGTTATATATATAGAAGAGTGAACAATTGTTCAATTCTGTTTATTGGTGCATCCAATTCACTTGTTTTGGTTTTTACATTATCAAATGTTTGTCAGACCATTTTTCATACAGAAAAAAGTAAACTATATAATGGATTGCATAACAGCACCTCATATCAGCTAAGAATGTAAGTCTCAAATTCCTGAAAAGGAGCAGATGCTGAAATCCCCATCAGGTTAACTACACATTGTATGCCAATTTTGCACTTGTGGCTTTGTCCAATATTATTCAATTCTTACAGTCCAATTGTAATAGCAGTATGCTATAAGTACATTGATGAAATACATTAATCTTGAAAGTAAGACTAGCTCTGTGAACCTTTTTTTTTTTTTTTTTTGATCAATAGCTCTGAACTTGTGGATCAATTATTTGGTTGTAGACGATAGACCATGAAGCTACCCTACTATTATATGGCAAACATAACAATATTGCCGAATTCCCCTGTTATAAGCTACCCTGTGTTCCTCAAGTATGGGCAAGTTGGTGCCACCTGTTCATGGGAACTGTCCAAGCTTGCACCCTTTAGAAGGCCTCCCAGAAGTTCACCACGGTCGAAAAAGAACTCGACACTCACAACTTTTTCAGACTCATTCAACTGTTTGAAATCTCAGGGATCAATTACATGACAATTGATGAAGTAGCTAGAGGAAGAAGACTGCTACGATAGGTTAAGGAAGAACTCAAGAACATTTACCTTAAACACTGCCATCCCAAAGAGTTCAACTAATTCTCCAGTAGGGGCATGACCTTTGAAGGGACCTTCCATGTAACCCCAGTGCCTGAACTTGTACACAATTTCTGGAGGACCGGAATACACATGGAGAATCTCGACAGCAAAACCGCGTGGGAAGGCAGTTGTGAAAGCTCGATGAGATGAATCCACGGTTTCTTCAGCAGGGTTGTAGCACCGGAACTCAGTTGGCAAAGAGGTCTGCAGCAAAGAGTTGTAGCCTCCTCCAAGCTTTCGCTTCTCTGCCAAACTTATACCTTTTCTTCCTGCAAAATGATGAGAATTACAATTTATTCATCATGACCATGTTAGATATAGATTTCCAGCCCCACAATGTTGTTGCTCAATAGAAAAAATAAAAAAATAAAAAATAAATACCATTTAAGCTGAATGTGTAGTTACTGGAATCAAGCGATTTATAGTCTGCGTCGCTTGTCTTATGAAACAACTCCATTTCCCATGTCTTTACAAGGTTCTGCACTCGTTCTTCTAGTGATCCAGGAGGCCATATCTTCCATCAAATTACAGAAAATGTTATTTAAGTATTTATGTATGTGAATATGTCCAACACCCTACTGTCTTCACACACACACAGACATAAAGAGAGAGCTGCAAAACCTTGGTTCTGCCTTCATGAAAGAGCTTGTTGACAACTTCATAGTTTGGTGGGGAACCATACCTCCATTTGGTGTTCTTCTCTTCTTCTCCATGCAAGTAGTAACGATAATCGTCTCCTTTATCAATTCCTGAAGATGCCATCGATCTCAGTCTCAGAAAATTTTGAGCATTCTACGTATGACCAGATAGAATAGCAGATAGAGAAGTCACCATATATATAGGGTTGTAAATTCTTAAACATATATCATACACACACATAGCACTAACATTTGATTTTTCAACAACTGCTAGTGTCCACTGATTTGGAATATGAGTAGGACCAGTATAACAAAATTTGAAGCGTGAAAGTTCCCAGTACCTCCCTCGAATGTTTAAGAATGGTTCTAGTTGATTATATTGGAATCATGACAAATATCACAAAATTAACCACCACTTTTGACTAGATTTTTTTTTTTCTCACTACAAGATCACTATGAGTACCTCACTAGCTGAAGGTTAGTAATAAATTAATCAATTATTCATAATCTTCCACCATTAGAAAGAGAGTGCATGTAGAGTAACCAAAATGAATCTGTCATCCTTGAGGTCCGTAATGATCATGAGTACCCCATTGAGAGTAGCCGAAGGTAATTAAAAAAACCAATTCTGACTCTTCCACCGTTGAAAGGAGAGTGTAGAGCTATGTTGCACGGACACGGACACAGCGACACGACAAATTATAAAAATTCAAGATCCGACACGACTTGGACATTGCAAATAATACATATTTTTATTTATCTTTAATATATAAAAAATACTAAAAAGGTGAAATAAATAATTATAATATATTTTTTTGGGTTATTTTTTTTGTTTGCGTGAGACCACACGCAACAGCTCTCTCTTTAATCCTGACCCAATATCCCTCTCCCTCTCTGTATCTGATGAAACCCCACCCAATCCTATCCACCTCTTTTGTTTTTGGATACAGAAACAATCCACCTCTCTTCTTCACACTTCAATCAAATTTCAGTTTCAAATCACATGGAACATTGTCTCTCTCACCAGTCACCACAAGCTGCTCCCTCTCTCTTCCATCTGCAATCTTTTCCTTGAAGCCCCGATCAGTGATCAAATTTTCTCCCAGGCTCACAAGGCTGCTGCGTTCGTCAACGCTGGCGCGTCGAGCCACTGCAACTTTGAATCTTGAACTCGTCGCTCTACTCAATGACTTGATCCGGCAAGGACCTAAGCTCATTTTTCAGAACCACCCGTTGCGAAGGAGCTGAAACAGTTTTCCGATGGGCTGCGCGTGCTGCGTCAAGAGATCGAATCAGAGGAAAGAAGAGTCAAGAGATCGTGAACCATCTCTACTAGTGCTGTGCGTGCCCTAGTTAGCTAATTTTTTTTTAATTCTGAAATACTGACGTGACGTGACGTGTCGGAGCCCGTCAATATGTCCACGATGTGTCTGAAAAGTCAACTTTTTCGGACACGTCAAGTAGCGTGTCGGACACAGATTTTACCGTGTCAGGCGCCGTGTAAGTGTGTCGGAGTGTTAGACACTTCGACACTCCAGGGGTGTGGAGTGTCCGTGCAACATAGGTGTAGAGTAACCAAAATGAATTTGTCATCCTTGAGGTCCATAATGATCATGAGTACCCCATTGACTCTTCCACCATTGAAAGGAGAGTGTAGAGTAACCAAAATGAATCTGTCAGCCTTGAGGTTAGAGACGGAGTCAGGAAATTGTAATTAGGGGGGCAACCAATATATATAAAAATCAGATCAAAATCTTTCTGATAAATCAAAATTACATTAATGAAGATTCGGAATAGAGATAATCTAATTTTTTTGTCCCCCCCCCCCAAAAAAAATGTTATAATTGTTGTAGAGTATGAGAATACGAGAGAAAAAAGATTTACTCATTCATTGATAGATTGGTCTTTATATAGTCATTACATAGAGAATCCCTGTAAATCTGGGATAAATATGTAAGAGATATTCTAGTTTAATAAGGAGAAGATTCGGTCAAGACACATCATCAAGGATAAGAATGTAAATTCCTTCAACACTCCCCCTTGTGTCGCGTACCAGAATCACATGGCGCATGAACGTTGCCTCGGTAAAAAACCTTGTCAAGTAAAACAAAAACCTCTTAGGTAAAAATAAAAGACTTGGTTGAAGGGAAAAAAAACACAACGCGCCAACTACAACTTCAATGTAATACATGTGACGTAGACTCCCCCTGATGTCTACACAATCAACTCCCCCTGATAATTAAATCAATTATGGAGTTTAGATAAACGAGGCATACTAATACTTCGCACATGCTTCTCAAGAGTAGATTTGGGTAGAGACTTGGTGAACAAATCTACTACATTATCCTCGGAACTCACTTGGTTCACTTGGATATTCAAAAGCTATTGCTGTTGCTGTTGCTAATTGTAGAAGAACTTAGGCAAGATATGCTTAGTATTATTACCCTTGATGAATCTCAACTTCATTTGTTCAATGCATGCCACATTGTCTTCATAGATACAAGTTGGTGCATCAGTGGTAGATGTCAACTCACTTGAATCTCGAATATGAGCTACCACAGAGCGAAGCCAAATATTTTCTTTGACTGCTTCATGTAGTGCAATAATCTCTGAATGATTCGAGAAAGTAGCAACAAGGGTTTGCTTGGTAGATCTCCAAGAAATCGTCGTAGTCCCAATGGTGAACACATAACCAGTTTAGAAATGTATTTTGTGTGGATCAGAAAGATACCCAACATCATAGTACACAGTGGAGGCGTAATAGGCACATAAATCGCGCAACCAAATATGCGTAAGTGTGAAATATCAAGCTCATATCAAGTTACCAACTGGTACACACTAAATGATTAGGTTGCAGTGGGTCTAAAATGAATAAGTGCAGCTGCATGGAAAATTGCATAACCCCAGGCAGAAACAGGCAAGTTGGTGCGCCTCACCAAGGCCCGTGCAATCAATTGTAAGCATTTAATTGTAGCTTCTGCAAGACCGTTTTGTGAATGCACATGGGGTACGGGATGTTCTACTTCAATCCCGATAGACATGCAATAGTTGTCAGAAGACTTAGATGTAAACTCTCCAGCATTGTCCAACCGAATAAACTTGACTGAATGATCAGGGTGGTGAGTCTGGAGCTTAATAATTTGAGCTAGAAGTTTAGCAAATGCAGCGTTTATTGTAAATAGCAAACCAACATGTGACCAACGCATTGATGCATAATGTAGAACCATAAAATATCGAAATGGTTTGCACTCTAGTTTGATTGGTCCACAAATATCACCTTGGATTCTTTGTAGGAATAGAATGTTTTGTTTAGAATCACTAGCAAAGAATGGTTTTGCATTAAATTTGGCTAGTGAACAAGCTTTGCAAAACAAGCGGTGAGCATTAGAGATAGCCATAGAGGCATTTGGAGTCTCGGCAATGGTCTTGGAGGCCGAGCCTATGGCAGGTGCATCATGCACGACTGCATCACCTATTTCAATGGAAGGAGGAGCTCCAACACGCTTAAGTGCCGGAAAAATGAATGTCCATGTGAATTCTTGAGAATTCAGATCATCATGTCACGTCCGGGATGTCTTAAACGATCATGCTAAAGCTTGTATGAGTCACAGTCACAGAAGTTGCGAGAAACTGCTTAGGATTCGATGATCTTGATGGTTGTAAGATACAAACCGCTAGTTTGACTCATAAGCCTTTCTAAGATGCGTTTATGGCCGCAGTCATTAGAGGTGATAAATAAAAACTCTTGTCCATTCTCATTGAATGTTTCTAGGTGAAATCCGTTGGCACGAATGTCCCTAAATGATAGCAAGGTTTGATTAGCTTTAGGCGCGTAAAGCGCGTCAGTGACATGTATTATTGTGTCATTTGGCAATAAGAACTGCGCATTGCCTCTGCCTTGAATTACAGGTGAGGAGCCAATCATGGTTTACATTGAGGATTTGTGAGACACAAAGTCCGTAAATAATAGTCTATTTTGTAGAATAGTGTGGGTAGTCCCACTGTCAGCTAGATACTCAATTTCACCACGAGATATCTACATAATGGTGTGAAAATAATTAGTCTTGGATCAAGACAAGACGAACACTATAATAAAACATAGAGGGGTTAATTAGGAATTGAACCAAGTTGGAATCCCGAATGAGTGCAATTACACGGCATGAAAATTAATTTTATGAAGTTACAGTAATTTGGCCGGCCAAGAGGCTCGGCAGTAGCATAAAAAAAAAGGTGTTGGAAGTGCGCTTACAACGCTGGCAGAAGGCAGAAGCTCACTTGGGGCTCACAAGAGCTCGGCAGCGCGCGTCCGAGGGCCTGTCTGCGCATGGAGACGCGCAGGGGCGCGGGAGTGCAAGGCGGCGGGCAGGGGCACGACAGGGGCTCGGCGACACGCAACAACACCCAGCAGCGCGCAGGGGCGCAACAGGCTGTGGCAGGGGCCCTCTAGGGGTGTAGGCAGCTGTCCAGCGCGTGATAGAGACGCCCAGGGGCGCCTTAGGGGCGTTGTGACAGTGCCAAAACATGGCAGTTTGCTGCCTTAGTGTTTTTTCGCCGTTTTTTCACAATTTTTGCATATGTTTTGTCATTTTTATGCCATAACCAATTCTAAGACCATGAAAACATGTGGATTTAGTATATTTGCCATGTAATGAAGCTTATAACTATGTGCAATTTGAACCATTCATAAGGGAATAAATTCTCAATCAATTGAACATTATGAAACGTAAATGAGAGATTTTATTAATGCCAACTCAAAAATACATCAAAGGATGTCTAATTCCATAAAAACTGACTAAAAAATCAAAAATAGCTATGGTTAAACAAGTGCCAAACAGAAAATAACATAGAAAAAACATCTAATCAAAAGAGTTTAATCAAAATCCGCATCATCCATGTGCGCTGGACCAACTTGCTTCTTAGCTTCGAAATCTGCTATGGTGAAATTGGTGGAAGGCTCAACACCAATATCATCTCCCCCAGTAAAGTTAGCTTCTTGAGCCAAGTACTGCTTGTGTCTTCTGTAGGTATCAATAGCTTCTTTGCTAGCAGGGCAATCATGATGCAAGTGAGCGGTAGATCCGCAAATATAGCATGAAGATCGCCTCTTCTGGTTCGAATTAGAGGGAGGATTTCGGCCTTGGCTGAATTTCTCACCTTGGCGGCCACGGCCGCGGTTATTGTTCTTAGGAGGGGCGGAATTTCCGTCATCACGCCTCCAAGTGTTGCTGCAGTTGTTTCCATGCCGATTATTGCCATGACCGTGACCACGTGGCTGATTTTGTCACGCCCCCAAACCGAGACCAATATTATATGGAAATATAGTGCCTGAATTTGCGACATGAGTTAAAACAAATAAAATTTTCTCGAATAATTTATTAGAAGAATAAATATATATTTCTGAATAATACTTTTATTAGAAAGCGTAAACATTAATATTTTACAATACCAAATATTTTACAATACGAGAGTTTTATCAAGAGTATATAAGACATTACATTTATTCTCAAAATAGCAATAGAAAACATTCTTTTATTTAGTAGGTTTATCCCATTCCCCAAGCATCTATTTGTTACCTGAAAACAAGAATGTGTAGCATCATGAGTAACACAGACCCAGTAAGTATAGTTTACATTCTTATAATAATGTGTCTTATAAGAAATCAGAAATAAACACAACTAAGTAAAAATGTACCAAGAATCATTTTTATTTGTTCATACCAATTCTTATTTATGCACACACACACACACACATATACAAGCGTGAATAAATTCATCCATGTGAATATTTAGGAAAATGGTAATAAATCACAAAGATCATGTGCTAGGTCCACTATACCAAAGCACGGATAAGCCGCAGCATACCAAGAACAATACCAGAATATGTATACTCAAGGTCGACACTTTCTTCCTATGAGTGTAATAGTGCATGTAACATCCCGGACCCAATTTTTACGTGTTTTCTAGGTATTGCACGAGTTACTGAAGAATTTAACCGTGCTCGGTAATTTGGTAATTTAACACTCGACTTTATTGTCGAGTTTTTCTCAAAATGTCAAGTTCTTCTTTATGGACCCGAAGTCTTAGTGCGTGTCGATACGAGTTCATCAATGTCCTCGGATTTATTTTTCGGAGCTTCGAGCTATTTTCTATGTTTTATCGAAGTTTGGTAAAGAGATTGTTTTCAGAAATTGGTTTATAACATTTAATCGTGGCCGTCTGATCGAGTAGGGTTTCGATCTTGGCCGTTTGTTTGGGTATTTAAAGAATTGAGACGGGTTGACTTTAAGAAAAAAACCCAACTCGGCGTTGACCCGAGCAGTCTCTCTCATGGTCTCCGGCGAGCCTCGAAGGAGTGACGCCGTCCGGCCGTCGCTGGGCGTGCAACCACCGCAAATCGGCTCCTCTCTCTCTCCTCTACGTCCTTCTACCCTTTGATTCGACCTTCGGCCATCATAGAGGGAGATTGAACAACTAGAATTTCCGACTGTGTTCGTCATTTTCCGGCGAGCTCCAGTGACGACGGTGACAACGAGGGGTAGGGTTCTTCTCCTCCTTCCTTTTACTTCAATTCCATGTCTTTATTCTGTTGATTCGTGCCCTAATTAGAGGAGCCCCTTTTCTTCTGTATTTCTGGGTTTTCCGGCGTACCTCCGGCGATCAAGTTCTTAACGTGTCCGGCCTCTCTTCCATGTTCCGACGAGCAAGGTTGCTTCCTGGCGGATTGAGGGTAGGAGGTGAGTGGAGTTTGGTTGAGGATGGAGTTGATTCGGGTCAAGACAGAGAGAGACAGAGGATTGCAGGTCGGTCTCCGGCAAGGAGAAATTTCTGGGTTTGGGTTTTGAGCAGACTGAAGGTAAGGAATAAAAATCTGCACAGCTAGGTTGCTGCTTTGTTGTTGTTGTTGTGTTGTTCTATGTTGGATCGTTTGGAGTATGGTTGCTAATATGAATGTTTTGGTTGTTGTTGTCGATAACTTGGTGATTTTGCTAATATGAATTTTGCTAATATGGCCAAATTCCAGTAAGTCGCCGGAATCCGGCGAACTATTCCGGCAGGTCACCGGAATCCAATGAGGGTTCCGACGAAACAGCAGATCCGGCAGAGAGCCGAGAAGGTAGTTCTCGAGGTTTTTCTTTCTAATTCAAGTCGTAATTCCTGGTTTAGTAAAATCTGCCATTTTAGGGAAGTTTCTATTTAGGGAGACTTTCCCTTTTTGGAAACTTTCCATTTATGGAAAACCGTTTGGGTGCCCTTAGTAAATTTTAGGGTGAAGTTGTATAGAGAGGAAATGAATGAAACTGTTGGTATTGTTTGTGAGCATGTTGATCATAGGGGATCATAAAATAATTTTAGAAATATTTTGGTTGATGTGTTAAGGCATGGAAATTGATGGTGACCTTGATTCCAAGTTGAGGTTACGGAAAATGGGCAAAGAAGAGGATGGAATTTAGACCCTTAATTTTATGGAATTATTATTGAAGTTTTATTGTTGAATGAGAATTAAGGTTAATTATTGTTCAGGACGTGAGATGGATCATTGGAGGAAGCCGCGGGTCGTCGGCAAGCATAGCGAGCACTGTGAGTGGACATTTCATTTTCAAAGGAGTATGCATGCATGATTTGTTTAGAAAATCATCATTAATTTTCTGAGTTGAAATTATTATTTCTCCTATGAATGGATTTTGAAAATGATTTGTGTTAATCTATTTTAAGTATGTTAACGTGTGAGACACGTTGAATATAATTAACTATATTGCTCTTAGAATTTTTCCAAGTACGGTTGAGAATCGTACTTGTATTTATTTATGAGTTTCGGGGAAACTCATATGATTTATATTTTTTCTTAGGCCATATTCTTGGAATATATATGATGTCAATGCTAGTATGTCGTTCCACCTTTCGAGGTGATGTGACACCCATGTTTCAAGTGGGGTCACGCAAGCCCTTTCCACCCTAGTGGTGATGTGATGTTGTCGACGGCATCACGCAAGCCCTGTACCCTATCCGTCAACTCGACGTGAAGGTACAGGGAGTATGGGAGTACTATGCCTGGGAGGCAATAGAGTCTGGGAGACTCACTTATATGGCCATATAGGATATTTTACTTGAGTTGTCGATTTGACTAGCGGGGCTAGTCCTTTGTTTTGGTACCTTCTTCAATGAAGGTTAGTACTTATCTTTGTCAATATTTTGACTAGCGGGGCTAGTCCGTTTCTTTGGGATTTTCCTTATGAAGGTTTTGTCAACACTTGCATGCAACGGATTTCTCGATTATTAGAAAATGGGAAAGCATAAATATTTTCATTAAATTTATGTTTTTGTCCACTCACTCTAACGTGTTTCAAATGTTTTCCCCTGGGCTTTTCGTTTTAAAATGCCTAGTTTGCAGGATTGCATAGTTGAGGTCGGGCGTACATGGGGATGAGGCATAGTCGTCATATAGCTTCCGCTTGTTAATTTATTTTGTTTCTTTTCTTCCTGTTAGAGTTGCTCTGAATCTTTAAATGGTTGGATATGAGTTTTGTTTAGATTAGCAAATAATTTGGGTGGTGTTGTGATTTGGGAAGCACGAAGGCTCCAGGAGTTTAAGGTTGGATTAAAAACTTTTGGAAGTGTTTGCAGGTTTTCGTTAGGAAGGGTTGTCCATTTTCAAGGGAGGTTATGCCGATTTTTCGGTAATATCTTTCTTGGAGGTGGTCCCCGCACGAGTTACTCCGGGTTTCAGGGTGAAATTCGGGGTGGGTCGTGTTAGTTGGTATCAGAGCATTAGGTTATTCAATTCCTTTCTCTTTTAGTACTACCTCATATTCTTGGTTACACTTAGTGTCTATAGAGTGATGGTCCGACCGCGGCGGATCTATTAGCATTATATGCTTTGGACACTATGTGTTGATTAAGTGAGTGATGTAGTTGTTCTTATTTTATTTATGGACATTAGTGTGCCATAAATGTTTTCATCTCTAAGACTAAGCCTCCGTACGCCGGCCTCTTTGGTAATCATTATGCTTCGAGTAATGAAAATGTGTATGGATCACGCCTTCCCAAGGGTTATTGGGTGATATCATAATTTGTTAGAGTTCAATTGCGAGATGGGAGCTCCAGTTAAGAACTCAGATGCGTGGCAGCATTCATTTCTTTTGATCAATGATTGATCGAGTTATGATTAAGATGCTAGGGTGAGCATCTCGTGCGAATTTTTAGAAGGTGAAAAGTTTAATTCAAGCCTTGAAATTCACTATTTATAGTGGGCAAGTGTGAAGTTGTAGTAGTCTGATGGAAAAATCGTGGTATCGAATTACGTGATTTCTGGGATAAAAGAGTTGGAAGGAAAGTTTGAAATAAGTGGTATATTCTTCTGAGGTAAAAGTTGATTGAAGTGATGTGGGAGGTACCTATAGTAATTCCAAGGGGTATCTTTACAAGTTGTTGAGGACCCTAATCTTGAGCGAGTTAGTCACATAAGATCTGTGACTAGTGTTGGGTTGCAGGAAGTTATTGCATAAAAAGTTAAATGTCAAATTAGATAAGTCATGATTGAAGGCCAACTTACCGACTATGTTTATCCGCAGTAGGAAGCGGTTGGGAACATTTTGGAATAATGCTGGTTATGTCAGCACGTATTCTGGTTCCTACAACTTTAATTATGGATAAGTTTTTATCTTTTGAGCAATTTATTAAGATAGTGGTGGTAATATCTTTTGGAAATGACGGATAATAATAGTCGATGATTAGTAAGATTTCCGATGATTTTGGTCTCTATTGTGGGTTAGTTGAAGTTTGTTAAAGCACTAAGTAGAATGACTTGGATTGTTGGTTTTACAAAAGTCATTCGTCAGTGCGTTGTGCCACAGTCGGGGAATTTTTTTTTTAAATTTTATTGATGGCACTAAATGTTGAGTTTCAAGCAAGTTTGGAATCGTGGAGTGAGATGTTAGTTATATTATTTTAATCGTGAAGCCAGTATGGATTCTTTCGGAATTCCAGGTGTTGAAGTTTGGTTTCCAGATTTGTTGAGTGTTTGGAAGATGAATTTAAATGGAATTGAAAAGTAATGGTGGAGTGAGAGCGGGATGGTTGTGGTCATTCCAGCTTTACGACAACACTTAGTGAATTTATTACGTGTTGTCATGTGTAATCTATAGCAGTTGTGTGGAGTTGGTGGAAGTGGTAACAGTGGAATAAAACCCACTGGATCATGGAGCAAAACGAGTGCGTGGGTGTCCAAAGTATTTTTTTAAGCAGTGTCGTTCCGGGTGGTTGATGTAAGTCTTAAATTTTTGATCGACGCTGGTTTTTGACATCATTACATTCGCAATGGGTGACTAACTACGACACAACAATGGGAGGATCTGTCCTCCCCTTATTTCTAATTCGGTGAAATGGAGCAAAGTTTTGGTTGTGGTGTGTGTGGGAATATTTAAATTATTCCTACTTTAGTTTTTGGGTAGCATCCTCAGAGCTTGAAATTATGTAATGCGATTTCAACGCTTCGATTTGAAGGGTAGAGATTCTGGTTATTTTATCGAAGTTTCGAGGTAAATGATAAATTGGTAGTGGTGTCGTGGTCATGGATCCGGAATAAATCCAGTGGTGATCCCAAGTGAGTTGGGGTTCATTTAAGCGATGAGTCTTGGTGCCGTAAATCCTTTGTGGTAGTCTGAGATTCGTGTGGTGATGTTGATTAGATGGTCTGTGTTGTTGTAGGTATATTTTATGTTGTAGTGTTATGGAAGAGAGTTTTCCCCGGTTGACTCAAGAAGCTTATAGAATCAAGGTTTATTAAGAGTTTCAATGTGTGGATAATAGAGATATCGGTAAATCGAGCAATGTCTTTTCTCGAGATCATATTGTGGTGGGACCACTTGCTAACCCAGGTTTGTTTTGGAAGGTCATCGCTATCTGGATGTGTTTTCATCCGTTGATATCAGGGTGAGTAGTTGAAACCACTCTATTAAATGTTGGTTTCTAGTTCATAGTCGAAATGGGTTAGTGGTGAAACTTTTAAGCTCGAAGGTAGAGGATTTGTCTTTCGTGTGCTTTAAATTATTTCTTTTGGAAATTGAGCTGAGTTTAGCCATGAGTTTTGGCTTTTTCTTGGATTTATAGTTTTCGTTGGTTGGTGAGCCACAAGTGTGGTAATGGGCCTGGTATGGAAATTAACTTTTATATTCGATGGTTAACTTGTTGCTATGCAACCACCGCAAATCGGCTCCTCTCTCTCTCCTCTACGTCCTTCTACCCTTTGATTCGACCTTCGGCCATCATAGAGGGAGATCAAACAACTAGAATTTCCGACTGTGTTCGTCATTTTTCGGCGAGCTCCAGTGACGACGGTGAAAACGAGGGGTAGGGTTCTTCTCCTCCTTCCTTTTACTTCAATTCCATGTCTTTATTCTGTTGATTCGTGCCCTAATTAGAGGAGCCCCTTTTCTTCTGTATTTCTGGGTTTTCCGGCGTACCTCCGGCGATCAAGTTCTTAACGTGTCCGGCCTCTCTTCCATGTTCCGACGAGCAAGGTTGCTTCCTGGCGGATTGAGGGTAGGAGGTGAGTGGAGTTTGGTTGAGGATGGAGTTGATTCGGGTCAGGACAGAGAGAGACAGAGGATTGCAGGTCGGTCTCCGGCAAGGAGAAATTTCTGGGTTTGGGTTTTGAGCTGACTGAAGGTAAGGAATAAAAATCTGCACAGCTAGGTTGCTGCTTTGTTGTTGTTGTTGTGTTGTTCTATGTTGGATCGTTTGGAGTATGGTTGCTAATATGAATGTTTTGGTTGTTGTTGTCGATAACTTGGTGATTTAGAATTTATGGGGAGGCTATGGCCAAATTCCAGTAAGTCGCCGGAATCCGGCGAACTATTCCGGCAGGTCACTGGAATCCAATGAGGGTTCCGACGAAACAGCAGATCCAGCAGAGAGCCGAGAAGGTAGTTCTCGAGGTTTTTCTTTCTAATTCAAGTCGTAATTCCTGGTTTAGTAAAATCTGCCATTTTAGGGAAGTTTCTATTTAGGGAGACTTTCCCTTTTTGGAAACTTTCCATTTATGGAAAACCGTTTGGGTGTCCTTAGTAAATTTTAGGGTGAAGTTGTGTAGAGAGGAAATGAATGAAACTGTTGGTATTGTTTGTGAGCATGTTGATCGTAGGGGATCATAAAATAATTTTAGAAATATTTTGGTTGATGTGTTAAGGCATGGAAATTGATGGTGACCTTGATTCCAAGTTGAGGTTACGGAAAATGGGCAAAGAAGAGGATGGAATTTAGACCCTTAATTTTATAGAATTATTATTGAAGTTTTATTGTTGAATGAGAATTAAGGTTAATTATTGTTCAGGACGTGAGATGGATCATTGGAGGAAGCCGCGGGTCGTCGGCAAGCATAGCGAGCACTGTGAGTGGACATTTCATTTTCAAAGGAGTATGCATGCATGATTTGTTTAGAAAATCATCATTAATTTTCTGAGTTGAAATTATTATTTCTCCTATGAATGGATCTTGAAAATGATTTGTGTTAATCTATTTTAAGTATGTTAACGTGTGAGACACGTTGAATATAATTAACTATATTGCTCTTAGAATTTTTCCAAGTACGGTTGAGAATCGTACTTGTATTTATTTATGAGTTTCGGGGAAACTCATATGATTTATATTTTTCCTTATGTCATATTCTTGGAATATATATGATGTCAATGCTAGTATGTCGTTCCACCTTTCGAGGTGATATGACACCCATGTTTCAAGTGGGGTCACGCAAGCCCTTTCCACCCTAGTGGTGATGTGATGTTGTCGACGGCATCACGCAAGCCCTGTACCCTATCCGTCAACTCGACGTGAAGGTACAGGGAGTATGGGAGTACTATGCCTGGGAGGCAATAGAGTCTGGGAGACTCACTTATATGGCCATATAGGATATTTTACTTGAGTTGTCGATTTGACTAGCGGGGCTAGTCCTTTGTTTTGGTACCTTCTTCAATGAAGGTTAGTACTTATCTTTGTCAATATTTTGACTAGCGGGGCTAGTCCGTTTCTTTGGGATTTTCCTTATGAAGGTTTTATCAACACTTGCATGCAACGGATTTCTCGATTATTAGAAAATGGGAAAGCATAAATATTTTCATTAAATTTATGTTTTTGTCCACTCACTCTAACGTGTTTCAAATGTTTTCCCCTGGGCTCTTTGTTTTAAAATGCCCAGTTTGCAGGATTGCATAGTTGAGGTCGGGCGTACATGGGGATGAGGCATAGTCGTCATATAGCTTCCGCTTGTTAATTTATTTTGTTTCCTTTCTTCCTGTTAGAGTTGCTCTGAATCTTTAAATGGTTGGATATGAGTTTTGTTTAGATTAGTAAATAATTTGGGTGGTGTTGTGATTTGGGGAGCACGAAGGCTCCAGGAGTTTAAGGTTGGATTAAAAACTTTTGGAAGTGTTTGCAGGTTTTCATTAGGAAGGGTTGTCCATTTTCAAGGGAGGTTATGCCGATTTTTCGGTAATATCTTTCTTGGAGGTGGTCCCCGCACGAGTTACTCCGGGTTTCAGGGTGAAATTCGGGGTGGGTCGTGTCAGTGCACTATCTGTAGGGACTAAAGCCCAAGTTAACTCCACAAATCACAAAACACTTTTACCAGTAATTCACTTAAGCATTGGGTAATACTAATCACCCTGCTTCACATTACGTCAAAAGAGTGTAGCAAACTTTAGTAAGTAAGATAACTACTTCAATACCAACAAAGTATATAAGCTTATATCAATATACTTTAAAAATTATAATGACTCTATAACACAAAATAAGCAATTTAATAAACCTGAAAGTATATGTGCAATAAAGTAAATGTACTTTAAATTAAATAAACAGAAAATATTAGTTAGTAGTCAAAAAATTAGTAGTCATAATTCCCACAGTGAGGGAAATCCATGTCCAAAGAACCATCAATTTTTCATTTTCATATCTCATTCAATTTATGTTCAAATTAGGCAAGTGAGAAATCCATGTCCAAGGATTTTTCGTAAGGAATCCAATGGGATAAGTCATATAATCCAGTTAGAAGTCATAGAGTCCATAAATGGTGAAAAACAGTAGCAGTGCAGAAAGCTGATATCATTTATATTACTTTTGATGTCTATGTCTTTTCGTGTTTTATATTTTACAATTGCTTCTGAAACTTTCTAGATTTAAAATAGAGGTCCTAAGCTTCAATTTGATATAAAGTTTGTAGAAAAAGGTTAAAAAATGAGCGAGATATTAATTTTTGAAATTGTGATAGTTATAAAGGATTTTCAACAAGTTTATTAGTTTGGAAGTTTGATTAGACATAACTTGTTCATTTCCAAACCTTTTTAAGTGATTCAAAAGCCTAAACTGAAGCATTTTTTTATGAAGAATCTAATATTGTGATCAAATTTATAAAGTAATATATCTAATTATATACGAAAATATAAGTTTATAGAAAACATACTCTTTTCCATTTTATCCTTAGTTATGCATTTTGATAATCTTGAAGACAAAAGAGTATAGGAATGTAACCATGTACTTGCTCTTGAATTTTCAGAAGTGAAGTGAGGGTTTTGGTGTTGATACAAGGTTGGACTTCTTTGACAAAGAGAGAACTTCTCAAGAGAAAAAGAGTGAAGGGTAGGATTTTGGTGTGGGAGCTTTTCTATTCAACTAAAGAAGTTTGTGATCATCTTGACGTTTGATCTTGGAGTGTGAAGAAAAGATGTTGTAGCTCCCAAGTATAAATAGGTCATGAAACTTGCATTGTAAATTAATTTCCACCAATTTTATTTGACTTGAAAGACCAAACATTAAATTTGAGTGATAGTCTAGCTAGTTAGGGTGATTGTTCACAAAGAAAACCAAATAGTAAGAGGGGTAAAAGAAAAATCAGCTAGTACATGAATCTATATATGAGGTATACCTTATATATGTATTGACATGAATCTATATATACATAAATATTTATATATGTATATATAGATATAAATCTACTCAAGCTAATAAATAAAGGAATATGATGTTTCCCTTTCTTAAGATCTTGTAAATGTATTAGTAATAATTAAGATTAGAATAATATGCATGATAAAAGCAATACTAACTCGAGTCTTAAATTCGATCACGAGTATTGATTAGATGTAAGAAATACGGTTTAAGGTATTTAAATAGTTTACTCAAATTCTAATACTTAATAAAAATACCTATCTTGTAAGTATGATACTTGGAGTCATTGGTTTCTAAAAGGAATACTTTAGAAGATATTTGGATTACTATCTAGGGTTAAGGAGCCTTAGTGTGCTATATAATTAGTACTAAGTTTCAGGGTACTACTGATTCTGCTCACGTTCATATGGTGCAGGTTTTCTGTTTCCTCTTTTCCTTGGAGCTTTACCTCCACTAGTTTGGTTGGACTCAGGAATCTTCTTAGTCCCAACCAGCCTTGCATTATTATTGAGGATAATCTCTTGGTACCGTTCTTTCTTTGCTAGCACGCATATGAGGTCACTAAACGACGTAACACGGTTCTGCTCATACTCAAGGCGATATTGATGGCTTAGTAAGCTCATCGATGTCGGAAAAGTGTACAAAGTCTTCTCAATCATATCTTTGTCAGTCTTGTCAACGCCCCAAAAGCTTAGTTCTGCTTGGAGGTCCAACATAGCTTGGTTGTAATCCTCAATGAATTCCTAACGAGCAGTCAACTCTGGAATGAGTACATCATGTACGTTATTGAAGCGTTGCTTCAAGACATCCCATAGATCTTTGGGGTCTTCCCTTTTCAAGTATTGTTTCTTCAGAGTTGGGTGAATGTGGTGCCTCAGAAACATGAGGGCTTGTGCCTTGGCCTCGTCACTTGCTAGAGGGCCATTCGGCGGCGGAAAGATGGTGGTTGACAACCGCTTACCGATGAACGTATTCGTCACATCGGACACCCATTGGTGATATTCCTTACCTCGGTTATCGAGGATCTCAAACTCGGGCCTAGATGACTCAGTCATCTACAAAAGACAAGGAGATTGAAATTAGTCAATAAACCAAGGATGTGGTCATAAAATCGATGCAAATAAAAGTAGGTGACGCGTTAGCGCAGTCACAATCGATTCTTCCCTACAGCTGTCGCAGCGACACGTAATCGCAATCGCAAATATATGGTGACGCGTATGTCGCAGTCACAAAGTTTAATATGAGCTAGGGATTAGAATCATATCAAGGCACTGTTGCTCCATCAAATAAGGTAAAATTCCAACGAGTGCTCCAATTCCACCAAGTCGATTGGGTTCAACTTGCTACGACTGTGAGTCTTCCAAGAAGAGAATAAACGAAATTTGATTTTGAATCTCAATACTGACCGACGGTTTCGATTCTTTTTCTGACCGATTCGTTCACATGGGCAAAAGGTTGTACGTTTTGGAAGAGGAATTTGATAAAAAAAAGAAAAGAAAAAAGGAGATTGAACTTTGGTCAAGGGTTATTTTTTTTTTCTTCGACAAACTTCGTGAGTCTCCCGTTATCTCTTCAACTCTTTAATTAAAAGAAATGACAGGTGTCGTCATATGACTGGTTTGAGTTAGCTAAAGCAGACCAGCCATGGTCTGCCAAGTTCCTTCAAAAAACTAATTACTGCCAATTCCATACATGTAGCCATGAGGCATGAGCCATCAAGTTAAGCCGGAATGCTTTGCGGAATATTGTAACTTTGTACTGAACAACGTGGGCCTGAAATAATTCATTAGGTCCTGAATTGGGCTATAATTTTCAATACAAATATTATGTTGATGTAATGGCTTTAATTAATACCTACTAGCATTGTGCGGCGTTTGAATATCATTTTAATTTTTAGAAAATTGGCATGTCTTTTAAAATTCTAGGTATCATACTTTGATATGTCGTCCTTTCCTTCAACCTTAACCGAAACATACAATAATTGAGTACAAAGATACAATAGTTTTCGGTGCGTGTATATATAGTGGAAGATCTAAAGATGATCTCTTTACATTAAGAATTTGAAGATTTATATTATTTTTTACATTAGTAGATGACTTTTTTTAACGATCTCAACAATTGATCCTTTAGATTGATGTAAACAATTGATCCTTTAGTTGATTCATATGCTAGAAACATGTCTAAAAAATTTCAACTAATTCCATAATCATTTGGTCATTCAAATTGATGTAAACAATTGTAGACCATTTGATAAAATTAAAACGAATATTGTGCTAATCAAATGGTTAAACGTTTTTCATTTTGGCTAATTTTTTGTAGGATTCATATATGGGTAAGTAACTAGGAATTGGGTAGCTTTGATTGTCAAAATACATGCTAGAACTAAAAACATCTTTACTTTAAGAGTTTAAGGAGGTCCTCTCTAGATCCGGACTATATATATATATATATATATATATATAGCTAATTGTTCTAAAGAATTAGCTATATATATATACACAGTTCCTATCCAGAGTGAAGCTTCGCTCTAAAATTAAAGTGTGAAGGTCCTTTTTTGGCTCACTTTTCTGTCATGTATCCACGTCTCCTCCGTTTAGTTTTTAAAACATAATGTATAGATCACTTCTGCCAAGTTTCATTCAATTTGATAATCATTAAGATGTCAAATTGTGTGAAATGCATGAACAGACTAAAATCTGTCTAACTAGAACTGTTCGTGTAAATCACGATTGCGAAATCTTAAACGATCGTTAAATTGGATGAAACTTGGTAGAAGTGATCTATACATTAGGTTCTAAAAACTGAACGGCGGAGATGTGGATACATGACTGAAAAGTGAGCCAAAAAATGACCTTCACACTTTAATTTCAGAGTGAATTAAGCTTCGCTCTGGATAGGAACTGTGTATATATATATATATACACACATGGTTCTTATCAGGTCAAAACATTCTTATTTATTCAAAAGGTACGGATTTTGTTAATAGAACCATTTTTCGGTCATATTTTTAGATCATAGCCAACTAGTATTTAGATATATATGACATGATCATCTCTGCAAAATTTTAGCTAAATTGGTGATCGAAACTATATGATTACAATGAACAAACCAAATATGTTCAACAGGAACCGTTAGTGTAATTCATGGTTTTGAATACCTCTTAATGATTATCAATTTGGCTGAAATTTTGTAGAGATTATCTACTCATATATATCTAAAAGATAAATGGTTGAGATGAGAAAATATGATCGAAAAGTATGTCAATTAAGAAAATCCGTACCTTTTGAATAAATAATGAAGTTTTTTTTTTTTTTTCCTGAAAAGGCATGTATGTATACTGTTAGTACATAGCTAAAATACTTGGTTAGGCCGAGAATAAGGTACAATTACCCGGTCGAGATAGCCCTGGTGAGCCCTTCACAAGCATCCAAAGAATGAAGGGCCGGTAACAAACCGCTTGCCAAAGTCACTCTAGCTGCAAAACACCCCCAAAAGGGGAGACACTCCAAAGGATGGCAATCAGTCCCACATTAGAGACTAAGGCAAAGGTACCCAAGCTTGGCCTATAAAACAAGCCCAAGCCACCATAAAATGTACATATACACATATATATATACTCTCTCTCTCTTTCACTCCTCTACCCGTACAAGTGCTCAAAGCTAACTTAAGCATCGGAGAGTCGAAGACTGGGCCATCCCAGTCCCGACCCCGTGACGCTGTCATTTGTGCAGGTATCGTGTGAAGGACCCTAGAATTCTACTTCGCTCTGCCTCGCGACCCCTTCCCGGCTCGGGACGAAGCAGGTAGAAACAATTGGCGCTAGAAGGAGGGTCCCTATCTTGTGGAACTCCCATTTGCCTCGGCACTCAGCACCATGGTGAAAATCATTAATGACCCTGTGGACCCTGGCACTCAAGTGGAACTTCAACCCGGCAACACATCCCTTCCCCAAACCAGCAGCCCAGCCCCTATTAGCCATCCCGACCCCGCCACAGCCCTTGAACTTCTCAAGCGAGACTTCCATTCGTTCCGCGAGCAAGCGGCAAAGGAAAGGGCAGAAGCGGAAGCGTACCGGGTACGGATTGCTGAGTTGGAGAAAGAGCAATCCTTGCTCTGCGCCACGTTAGAGCATCGTAACGTGTACAACGATCGCTCAGACTGCGCGGCGCGAATTGCTAAGACCCCGGATTCCCTTTAAGACCAGACTGGTTCCATGTTCTCGGGAGGGCCTAACCAGATCGTATACATATCCCATCCCCTTGCCCATCCCTCATTTCCACTCCCGGCCCCCCAGCCATCTCCAATCCTCAATGACTCCCCCCTGCCACATCAACCTAATCCATCTACCCAACCCATCCCCACTTTCACCAAGTCACTACAGGTGGAGAAGTGTAAAGGCACGAGGGACCCCTATCTCCACCCCGATGTGGACGGGTTAGCTGAAATAATAGATAGGGGTCCAAAGAGGACAAGAAAATGAACCTAGTTCATGCCCTTTGAGGATTTCATATCCATGTAAAATCAAATCAAGCCCTTGGTTAAAATTGCACCACACCAATATATTTACATCTAATCGATGAAATCAAGCATGTTAACAAATAAAAACCTAAATTGAGAGAGACCCCAAATCCAAAAACCCAATTCGACATAGAATTGAATTAAGGGTTAGATTAGCCTCGAGTTACCAGTCGAACCTCATCCACCTTGACGGATTGTCGATAAAGACGATAGCGGAGATCCGGTAGGAAGAGTTTGCTCGGCCTCATGTGACGAAAGGGAAGGAACTTAGGGTAGACACCTGAAGAGACTGTCGGAGATGAAGTCGTCGTCGACAAAATCAGAGATGCTGGTGTCGGCGTCAGGATCGGAGATGCAGGCATTACTGACAAAATCGTAGATGCAGGCTTCGTTGACGGTATCAGAGACGCAATCGAGGTGAAGCCGGAGGTTGAAGAATGGAGAGAGAGAGAGAGAGAGAGAGAGAGAGAGAGAGAGAGAGAGAGTTGTGCGGCCAAGTGAAGAATAAGAAGAAAAATGAGGAAGAGAAGGCTGCTATGGTTTTAAGTTTTGGTTAAGTTTGGAAACCTTTATTTAATTTAATTGTATGAAAAGTAAAAGTGGAAAACTTAAAAGGGGGAAATTTGATTTTTGGTAAAAAAGACGGGATTAAATGAAAATTTTGGGACTGGGTAAAACTTTTTATAACGTTTACAAAACGTCATGGCTCATTAGTCACCTGATAATGTTTATCAAACGCTATTAAAATATTTTCCATGACATTTTCTAATTGTCATGACCCATTTTCATTCACGACATTTTTCAAACATTATGAAAAGTATTTTCATGACGTTTGATAATCATCATAAAAAAAGATGACACGTGAAAAACATCATCAAATAATGAGACATACAATGACATTTGACAAATGTCATAAACTTCGGACGAAATTTAGATCCATGACGTTTGTTTTCGAAAACGTCATGGAAAGTACATACAATGACGTTTTCGAGCAAACGTCATAAATTTGTGCTGGGGCCTAAAAATCCAGCTAGCAGACCCGATTAATTCGTTAAGCCCAATTCACACAAACATCAAGCCATGCACGTGGACCCAAGCCACATTCATGTATTTTGGGGCTTTCAAAAATGGGTGTGGCGTGGAAGGTAACAGAAAAGCAAGAGGTCCGCTATTAGTTTTAGGATCGTTGGTAATTATGGACTTGAGACTGAAATTCATGCCCAACGACCTAATTCCTAATACGGATAAATGAAGAAGAGAGGCACAAAAGCCAAGCCCAAACACTTTAAGATCCACTTTAGCATAAGATTCTTAATCCTAGCCACATAATAAAACATTTTTTCCAGCCACACATTCCTTAACCAGAAACCACGTAAAAGGCAAAACAACAGCAAAATCTCAGTAGCAGATTTTGCTGCAGCAAATCTACCAAATTAAAGCCTATCCCACAATCACACATTTCAAAGCCAACTTTAGACATAGCCTGACAAACCAAAATACTTTACAATATCCAATACACATATTTAGCCAAGTGGGTATTTTAAAGGTTCATCCAAGATTCCTTTAGCTGTTGTTATTGCCTATAAATAGCTGCTGTTATCAACCAAAAAGGACAACTATAAGGGGAGGAGGCTAGCAAGCTCTCTAGTACTCCTATTCTGCCATTTCTCCCACCATACTTCTCTCTCAAGCCCTTATCCATGCCAATCTCATATCCGTACCATTCCTATATCCAAATACAGCCCAACCAATCCACCAACATCTATCCCAAATATCTTATCTCATATACCTCAATCATTACCTTAGAAACACAACTGGGTTCTCTTCTTCTCAAACTCGTGTTTTTCTAGCTCCCACGCCATGCACATCTTGTTAACTCCTTCATTGAAAGAAACACAGTTGCAGATCACTGCCGTTAATGAAGAAAGTGCCGCCGGGAAGAGCACAACATCAAGCTTCCTAGGATTCTCAATCCTTCGAAGCTTTCTGGGCCTAGTTTCCGCTAACTCAGAATAAGATGATGACATTTTTGGGCTCGGCCATGCTTGTCTCACTGCTGTATATATGTCACGCCCCGAACCTTAATTTTTACCTTTATTACTGGCATAGTGGTAATAAGAGTTTTTACCGTGTTCGTCACTAAGTGTGTAATTTAATTAGTCCCCAGAGGGTGTTGAGGGACTGATATTTTGAGGGATTTATTCTAAGGAAGAAATTTTGACGACGGTAAAAATGGTAATTTTTGCTAGTAAAAGGTAATTTTATTGGGGTATTATTTCGGGGTGTTGAATTTTGGATTTTTGGGTTTATAGAGGTGTTGGACCGGGTGGGCTGAAGGCCCAAGTCCATTTTCTTTTCCCTCCTGATTTTCTCTCTTCTCACCCGATTTTCTCCTCTCTACACCCAGGAACTTCCGGCGTCCGGCCTCCGTTCGCCGCCGGACCGGTCCCGTTCGAATGGTCTCCCTCCCAGCTACATTTCTAGACCAGTGGCAGCGTCCCTAGCGCCGCCGTGAGGGAGAAACGCCGCCCGAAAGCCACGGCTGCCGAATCAGTTTTCTCGCCGGAACTCCCTCCTCCGGCCGCCATATCCGGCGAGCCATAGCCCAAAAGAAAGCCCTCCTCCCGTGCTTCAATCCCTCCAAAGGGCTCGCTCCGTCGTGAGCTAGGTAAGGAGAAATCGGAATTTGAATTTTCTAGGGCTTTTTGTGTATTTCCGTTCGATTGATGTGCTTAGGCTTAGAATTGGAGTTTGTGGTAGTTAGGAATGTTGTAGAGGAGGTTGAGAGGAAGATTCTGTCAAAATTTGGTGACCATTGGAGGTCGCCGGAAAATGGCTGCCGGCCGCCGCCGGCCCCGCTGCCGAGAAAATGTTTTTGGTGGAGAAAAATGTGAGGAGTTTAATGGAATAAGTTTTAGAATTTTTGGAGGAGTTTTGGATAGGTTTAAGATTTGTTGAAGTTTAGTATTTTTGGCGGATTATTAATTAATAATCCGGCCATTGGATTTTATTTGGTGAAAAGTGTTTTTCGAGGTTGTCGGTAAAATTTGTGGAGTTTTGAGGTTGGCAGTGGATTTAAGATTTTGGAGTGTTACGCTTGGTTGAGTGCGAAGCATATTTAATTATGCATGTTTTGCATTTAAATGTCGATGTTTCATTTAAGGTTTTATGTATATGGAACAGGACGCGAGGAGGCTCGAGCAGAGGAGACCTCCGACCGACGTCAGGCTTAGGCCTAAGTTGTGAGTGGACCTTTGTTTTGAATATTATATCTGAAATGCTTTATCATTTGATTGATTTTTCTGTTATTGGATATTTCCCGAAATTGAGAATTTCGGTGGATTATACTCGAGGTGCAATTCCGAGAATAGTATGTATATGATTAAATGCTAGCTAGCTATACGTGATTTCCCCCATACGCGAGGTACAATTCCGGTATGGGTGACATGAGCGTTAGACGCGAGTGTCGTAGCCCTGTGCGACTTCCTATTCTTGCATTTATTTATTCAAAGATGTCGTACAAGGAGTCAGCACGTATATATTACCACTCGGCCGCTTTCCCCCATATGCGAGGTACAATTCCGGTGTGGGGTGATGTGAGCGTTAGACGCAAGCATAGTAGCTTCGTATGATATCTACTTTATTCAAGTTGTTCATAGATATCATGCCAAGAGTCAGGCGAGTGTGCATACATACTATATATATAATATCCAGGCCTGAGAGGCAGTATCTTAAAGTTTGGGGGTTCTAGCCAGGCTGGACCCCAGTTCAGATTCGTTCCAGTGGAGTTCGTGTTTTTGCCACTGTGGAAAGCATTTCTTTTGGGGAAATATTTATTTGTTGTCAGATCAGTTTTTCCACTCACTCTGACGTGTTAAATATTTTCCCCTGGGCTCTTCGTTTTTAAAATGCCCAGTCTGCAGAGTTCGCGTGAGGTCCAGCAGGAGACGTCGAGGCATAGTGACCCAGCTATCAGCTACATTTCGCCAGTAGGTTACCTGTTTAATCTACTAGGAGTTTGTTAGCTTCCGTTGTATTTTATTTTATTTTTTAGTAGCTCTGAATACTATTGGAATTCTTATGTTTGTATTCTGGCTACTTTTGGAGTGTAGCTGAAGATTTATTGGTTTTGGATTAAAAGGTGATTCGTAAGTTTTTAAGTTAGGGTTGTCCATTTTCGAGGGAGGTTTGCCGAGTCATCGGTAAATTTTCCTTGGAGGTGGTCCCCGCAGGACTCATCTCGGGTTTCGGGGTGAAATTCGGGGCGGGTCTTGACAGTATAACCCTTAATCAAAAGTGCCCTCAACAATTTGTTGTCATTAATTTTTTTTTTGTAGTAGGGTGATATGTTGAAAATAGAATTGTCCTAGAGATTGCCAATGAAAAACTATAATTTAAATGTGCACTAACGAACTACTAATTAAGTAGGTTTTTTTTTTTTGAAACGAACTAATTAAGTAGTCATTGTACCGTCATATATAATATATATTATTCAACAGATGATGATTGATGAAAGTGTGATCAACTTCGATTCCATACGTAGAAGATGCAATTGCAAACGCTAGTCATTGTCTGGAACTCTGGATGCATGTATCAATGTGGAAATGTGGAACCAGTCTATTTCTTTCTGCCTCTAATTCTTTTCACTTCAATCAACCTGGTTTTGGATATCCTCGAGGATTTATACAAATGTATGTCTGTATTTCTTATTCCGAAGTTTCCGTACGCGTGTAGTTCTTATTCATTAGTATCCAGCGTGGTTTACACTAAAAACGGTTAGAACAGTGTGTTGGCCTGTCTGCGTCTTATTGTTGAGGATCGAGCGAGATTGTTTAACTCTTTGAGGTTCAGACTTGCCCAGCATGGATCTTGGCGCGCAGCCAAGTTCTTTATAGATAACTGTCTTTTTCAGTTGCTCTTCTAGTATCCGAATGAAGGAATCCCTCGCATTCACACTGTAATCTATGTATTAAAATGGAATCAAGTCATGGTTTCTTCTGAATTGAACACATCATCTCAGCCTTTTCTAATTATCTGGGAACATATAGTTTCAGCAGATACCATCATTGATGACATTCTGGTTTCGGGCAGATGCCCTCATTGATGACCTTCTTATGTTTTTTTTTTCCTTGAAAAATAACACTTAAATCAAAATTATATCTTGTTTTCTCCTACTTGATTCATGATGAGCGTCTAGAGTTCTAAATTGTATATGATGTCTCTCGCTCCACCAATTGATTAAATACTTGAACAGCTGTCACTACCAGGACAAGTACTTTAGCCGACGAAAATTTTTCGTCGGCCTGTTAAAAAAATTCGTCGGCTAAGATCTTAGCCGACGAACCTTTGTCGGCTATAGTGTCGTCGGGAAATGGTCGTCTGTGATGACTTTAGCCGACGACACACGTAGAAGTCGTCGGCTATAGTCCAGAGTTTAGCCGACGAAATAATGTTGTTTGCTATAGTCCAGACTTTAGCCGACGACATTATTTCGTCGGCTATAGTCCATAGTTTAGCCGACGAAATAATGTCGTCTGCTATAGTCCAGACTTTAGCCGACGACATTATTTCATCGGCTATAGTCCATACTTTAGCCGACGAAATTTTTTGTCGGCTATAGTCCATACCTTAGCCGATGACATTTTTTGTCGTCGGTTATCTTCCAAACTTTAGCCGACGAATAATTTAAAATATTCGTCGGTTAAAGGTTGTAATAAAAAAATATAAAACATCTATGGCCGACGAAATATAGTATATTTCGTCGGCTTTATAGGGATTTAGCCGACGAATTAAAGCATATTTGGTCGGCTAAAAGTCCATTCCAGTAAAAAAAAAAACCCCCGAAATTTCTGAATTACCATTCCAAGCAAGCTGCAAAATACACCAAAACAATTCCATATAACCAACAACAAGCACATAAAAGTATATAATTCATCAACTACATAAATTTTATATCGTCTAAATTAATATCCGCTTCTGGGGGCTGCTGCGGAGGTTGCGGCGGCTGGGGTAGCGACATGGGCGGAGGCGGAAGTCCCTGAAGCTGGGCAGCTGTAAAGTCCTGCATGTACTGGAACATCTGCTGCTGTTGGGTCTGCTGGATGGCATGTATCTCGGCAACATAGGCTGCCTGCGCGGCATTAAAGGCTGCCTGCGAGGCAATATAGGCTGCCTGCGAGGCATTATAGGCAGCCTGAGCAGCTTGCTGTTCTCGTAGTCTCTGAACTTCCGACTCAAGCTGAGTCGTCCTGCTGATCGTGGACGTGGTCCTGCTGCTGGTCGAGGCTGCCTTTCGTTGAAATCCTGGAGTGGTCTTCAGGACCCCCTCGCCTTTCTTTCCTAGACCCGGGCAGTAGAAGTTGTTTGCTCTTGGTGGAAAGGCTGTGCCCATGATCCTCGCCCCAATCTTCTGATCTGAAGTGTCGATCCGGGACATGGCTTCGGACATCTCTTCCTCCTGCGTGTCCGGCCATGTCTCCCTCACTAAGGCACTCCTCACCTCGTCACTAGCCTCCCTCACCTTCGCCTATATGGATAGGAAAAAAATTATTAATTAAAATTTTTACATAAATTTAAAAATTTAAAAACGTAAGGTCACTTACAATATCCTCCTAGGAGTCAGGATATGCCCTCTCGTACGTATAGACGTACTGGTTGACCTCTGGATGTTCCCTAGCCGCCTCGTCCATGAAGACAGCGAACGGTCTAGAACCGGCATGATGGTTCCTTGTGTTGCGTTGCCGGTTCTGAGCGTTCACCCGGGAAACCGCCTTCAAAGAAAAAAGTAAACTATTAGTAAAATATTTTAAAACACACGTACTTAATGATAAATTAACTAACTAATTTATTTAAATACATGTTTACGAGGGTTGTTGAATTCTGATGTCAGAAGCCAACGCCACTCGTACTCCCTGTACTGGAACTCAGCAGGGGTACCAGAACGTGCGTTCCCGTGCGTAGTCTAATGGGTCCGCAACTCGTTCTTCCACTCTTTGTACCTACAGATACAACAAAAATATTAGAAATATTATTAATATCACATACAATTTTGTTTTTCATTAACTTCCCAACGTACCTTCCCCCATGCACAACGTCGGCCCAGCTGTCCCTCAGGTGCTCGGGAACCTCAAACCACACCTGCATTTAACCGTTTATTAGTTTAGCTTTTCGAGAAATCAACAATGTAATACATAATATTATTTTGTAAACTCACCGACATCGTGTTGTGGACCATGTCTTTAACCTCTTGCGGGACGTCGCCCCAGTCTGACCACAACATAGGGACTCTATCCCTAATGAGAGCTCCCCGCGGCAGGAGTACGTCCTCGACTTCCCGCCCAATACTATGTGGCCATCCCCGTCAGTATTGATGACGATCCTCCCCACGGTACCCACGATCTTCTCGAGAGCCTTCCCTGTGACGGGGAATCTCTTCTTCTTTGTGCCTATCACATGATAAACCAAATTGATTATTAAAATATATATGACCCTTTAAAAATAATCATGCATCACTGATTACCTGAGGAGCTCGTGGTGGATTCCGTCTCTGTCGCCGATGATGATACCCTCGCAGAAATAAGAGGCGTATCAAAAGGCACGAACCGGTACGCCGCTGATGGAACCACTGGCGGGGGCAGTGGATAAATCGGCGTCCCTGAGCCATCGACTACAGGTAAGGCCGGTATCATCGGCGGAAGGAACAGATGAGGCGGCGGCATCTGTACCCCAGATGACCCACTATCCGAAGAAGTAGGACCCGGAGTGGGCGCCCGGTGTATCTCAGGCATACTGGGTGCAGACACCTCCGTCTGGGTCTGAGGCCATAGCTGCCTCAAGGAACGAGGGACGGCCGCCTGCCTCGATGAAAGGGGCACCTCCGGTGCCGTCTCCAAAAGGTTCGCACGTCTGGCTGTCATCTGGCCCTGAAACGTCGTTTGGGGGTTGCTAGAGGTTCCCTCAGACGATTCGGACCTTTGGCCCTTCGAACTCTTCTTTGATCGAAAAAAGCCGCTCATCCTATTTAAAATATTAATTTGAATAAAAAATAACTTCATACCAATATATATATAGATATACTTAATTAATAATTACATAACAATATTATATATATCAACATCATCATAAAAATATAGCATAAAACTAAATTCAAAATCAAAAATAGAAATTCAACATCATCATAAAAATATATCAACATCATCAAAAATAGAAATTATTAAATATAGAAATTATTCGAAATCAAAAATAGAAATTATTCGAAATCAAATATAGAAATATATCAACATCATCATACAATAGAAATTCAACATCATCATAAAAGTATAGCATAAATCTATACATAAAACATAGCATAAATAGAAATTCGAAATCACCTGAAAATTCGAGACGGGAGAGGGAGGGAGGAGGGAGGGAGGGAGGGAGGATGGAGGAGGGAGGAGGCGGCGACGGGAGAGGGAGGGAGGAGGGAGGAGACCGGCCGGGAGAGGGAGAGGGAGGAGGGAGGAGACCGGGAGGGAGGGATGAGGGAGGAGGGAGGAGACCGGGAGAGGGAAAAATCGGCGTTTAATTAGAAGGGATGAGGGAGAAGGCTAGGGTTTCGCAGTTAAACCCGAAAACTTTAGCCGACGAAATAATTTGTTCGTCGGCTAAAGATACCAATTTCGTCGGCTATACACTAATTCGTCGGCTAAACCTTTGAAACTCGTCGGCTAAAACTTTGAAATTCGTCGGCTAAACTTTATAAATTCGTCGGCTAAACCTTTGAAATTCGTCGGCTAAACCTTTGAAACTCGTCGGCTAAAACTTTGAAATTCGTCGGCTAAACTTTATAAATTCGTCGGCTAAAGCTTTGAAATTCGTCGGCTAAACCTTTGAAATTCGTCGGCTAAACCTTTATACATTTGGCATGTTGTGATTGTGATGATCAAACTTGAGAAACAGAAATCCGGCCGTCAGATCTGACCATCATGATAAAATACATGTATGAGAAAAAATGAAACTTGATCCGAAAAGAATAAGGGCTCGATCCGGACGGTCAATCTCGTAAGTCAAACCCCTAAACGCACGGAAAAGGTCGTTCGACCGTCTAAATTACGTATTTTGGCCGGACCTTCAACTGAAAATAGTTTTAAACCGATGACACGCAACAAGTCGTATAAAAATTTTACGCAAAATAACCACCGAACATAGGGCTACTCATAGGGGGAAAAAATGAAAAATTGCATTGACCGCAACTATCGGCACCGAATATTTACCGGAATATTGTGATTTTTCAACCGTGGATGTATTTCAACATTCTCGTCATATCTTATTTCATGACTTTTTGGCGTTTGAAGGTTTTACGTATAGTTTGTTTTTGAAACGGAACATTTACATAACACTTGGTAAACAAGTTATACAACATTAGTATGCATGTTGTGATTGTGATTATCAAACTTGAGAAACAGAAATCCGACAGTCAGATCTGACCATCATGATAAAATACATGTATGGGAAAAAATTCAACTTGATCCGAAAAGAATAAGGGCTCGATCCGGACGGTCAATCTCGTAAGTCAAACCCCTAAATGCACGGAAAAGGTTGTTGGACCGCCTAAATTTCGTATTTTGGCCAGACCTTCAACTGAAAATATTTTCAAATCGATGAGACACAATAAGTCGTATAAAAATTTTACGCAAAATAACCACCGAAGATAGGGCAATAGTATGTAACAGAAAAAGTTTTCGGTTTAGCCAACGAAATACCCTAATATTTCGTCGGCTATAGGTTCTTTTAGCCGACGACTTTTCATATAATTTCGTCGGCTAAAGTCCTTTGAAAATTTTGGTTGACCGTCAAAAAATTTTGGTTGAAAATTTTGAATTTTTTTCGACTTTAGCCGACGACATTTCATATATTTTCGTCAGCTAAAGTCCTTTGAAAATTTCGTCGGCTAAAGATACCAATTTCGTCGGCTAAACCTTTGAAATTCGTCGGTTAAACCTTTGAAATTTGTCAGCTAAAAGTATTTTTATACATTTGGCATGTTGTGATTGTGATTATCAAACTTGAGAAACAGAAATCCAACCGTCAGATCTGACCATCATGATAAAATACATATATGGGAAAAAATTCAACTTGATCCGAAAAGAATAAGGGCTCGATCCGGACGGTCAATCTCGTAAGTCAAACCCCTAAACGCAAGGAAAAGGTCGTTCGACCGTCTAAATTACGTATTTTGGCCGGACCTCCAACTGAAAATAGTTTTAAACCGATGACACGCAACAAGTCGTATAAAAATTGTACGCAAAATAACCACCGAATATAGGGCTACTCATAGGGGGGAAAATGAAAATTTTCATTGACCGCAACTATCGGCACCGAATATTTACCGGAATAGTGTGATTTTCAACCGTGGATATATTTCAACATTCTCGTCATATCTTATTTCATGACTTTTTGGCGTTTGAAGGTTTTAGGTATAGTTTGTTTTTGAAACGGAACATTTACATAACACTTGGTAAACAAGTTATACAACATTAGTATGTATGTTGTGATTGTGATGATCAATCTTGAGAAACAGAAATCCGACCGTCAGATCTGACCATCATGATAAAATACATGTATGGGAAAAAATTCAACTTAATCCGAAAAGAATAAGGGCTCGATCCGGACGGTCAATCTCGTAAGTCAAACCCCTAAACGCACGGAAAAGGTCGTTCGACCGTCTAAATTACGTATTTTGGCCGGACCTCCAACTGAAAATAGTTTTAAACCGATGACACGCAACAAGTCGTATAAAAATTGTACGCAAAATAACCACCGAATATAGGGCTATAGTAGGTAATAGAAAAATTTTAGGGTTTAGCCGACGAATACCCCCTAACGCATTCGTCGGCTATAGTATGTAATTAAAAATTTAAAAAATAACTATAGCCGACGAAATATTAGGTTATTCGTCGGTAAAAACCATCTTAGCCGACGAATTATAGTGTATTTCGTCGGCTAAAGGAAAAAATACATTAAAAAAAACATACGATATTAGTAAACCATACTAACTTCCTGTCATCTTTAGCTGACGAAATTTTAATTTCGTCGGCTAAAGTCTGTGACTATAGCCGACGAAAATATAATGTCGTCGGTTAAAGAAGGTTTAAAGTCGTCGGCTAAAGTCACAGACTTTAGCCGACGAAATTAAAATTTCGTCGGCTAAAGATGACTATAGCCGACGAAAATATAATTTAGCCGACGAAAGAAAATTTAGTCGGCTAAACTCTACTGTAGCCGACGAAATATTGATTCGTCGGCCTGGTTTTTTTTTTTTCGTCGGTTAAGGCCTTTCTTCTTGTAGTGTGTTCGATCAGAAATGAATTTTAATTTCATCTAAAAGAGAGGGAAAGGATATAAATTAAGCTAGATATACTATTTTTATCATAGAGGATTTGTTAATTTATTTATTTACGATCAAATAACTCCATTAGTAAACACAAAGAATACGTCAGAATCGAAACATATCGGAACATAGACCTAGCAATCATAATACTATGAACAAGAGAAACATACAACTTGGCTTACAAGATTTTACAAACGAAATCCGTTTTGACACTAAAAAAAAAAGACAAGCCTTTTAGATCGAATTGGTGAATGGTTTTCAAAATCATTTTATAACGAGCATGCAGACCCAAGTCAAAGTACGTAAAAAAAAAAATCGACTTAAAATGCATAAGAGTGCTTAGACGTAATTGGACAAGCTACAAACATAATACAATTTCCAAGCTACCAAGACAACAAAGAAATCCACAAACGGCCCAATTCAAAACTGATGCGGACCAGTCCACCATCTGCCTCCTCCCCCTCAGCCAATCCACTGCCATGTCTCTTGCCACCGCCTCGATCGGATCCGCGCCGTCGTCGCACCGCCAATGATCCACACGACCACAAGCCACACAGCCATACATTGAAAGAAGACTCTGATCCGGCTAAACACGATCCGGAAAAGCATAACCACCACCATCATCTCACCGCCCAGTCTTCACCAGTCTTCATTTAACCTCGAGCAAAACACTTTGCCAGACAACATCCCAGGATAAAATTCGAATACTCAAATATAATCTAATCCCGACTGACAGCAAACCCTAGGCTGGTGACGAAGGCCACAGAGCTTTGCCGTCGTTCGGGCACCCGGACGAGATCGGGATAGAGGCTTGGGGGTGCTGGAGACGCTTAGGATTTATGAAAAAAAGATATCCCTTGTTGTGCTTGCAGCGAAAGCTTGTTCTTTAGAGCATGAAGAATATTATTTTCAGTACCTAATTTTATTTAAGTTGCAATTATTGCAGCTGAACTTTGTAATCTTCGATTTTATTCTGGTTCAATAAACTAATTACTATCTGAGTCAAAAAAAAAATATCAAGAGTATAATTCATCTGAAACTACTAAATTATTTTAAAGAAAGTTATGCCCCGTATATTTGCATACCATGCAGATGGGTTTGTCTGTGTGTGAATTAAACATATCACACAATATAATTATATCATGTAATGACGACCACAATAGATCATTCCTACCCTAGCCTCCATGTGACTCCCTCTCATCTCCAACCTCTCCGTTCCCCCCCCCCCCCCCCCCCCCCTCAACCATGGCATTCAACGCCGATACCAAGGCGCTCGTCATCAATTTCAGGGCACTTATCATCAATTTTAGGGCGCTTATCGTCGATACCAAGCTGGTTTTCCTCGGCCTTTGTTCATACAACGATGTTGGATGAAAGCTTTCTGGCCACCGGATGTGTCAAGGGCGGCTTTCTGGCCACCAAATTTGAAAAAGGCTACAAGAGGAGGCTTTTTGGCCACCTTTTTGTTGAAGCGACAACCAAAGATTTGGTTTCTACCGAAAAAGGAACTTGTCGAGCTCTCGCCGGGTTGAATTTGATGTTAACGCCGGTGAGATCAAAAGTGCTGGTGGTGAAGCAAAGTTTTGGCACGAAACGATGCATCTTTGCTAGTGAAGGGCGAAAAGCTAAATCAAGGAAGATGATGATCCCTTGGAAGACGCCGGAATCTGTGGTGGTTGTGTCAAATATCTGCCAAATTCTCAGTCAGGCCTGGGTCTGGGTTTGGGTTTGGGCTTGGGTCCTTGGGTCTAGGTTTAGGCTCAAATTCAAGAAAGTTGGGCCTAACACTCCTCCAAGCCCTGACCTAAAAGGAAAAATCAAAGTTTAATAAGTGTTAGTACATTGATAGCTTGGTAGATTGTGCAGAATTAAATGATAGGTAATTGTTATGCAGATATCTACCACAACTAAATTATACCACTAAATTGAAGATAACAAGCTATACTACACAACAACCTAAAAAAGAAAAAGAATTGAAGAAAAATCTTCACCGCCTTAGTTTCTGTGTAAACTAACCCCCTTCCATTCAATTAATAGTGCAATAGTTTTTACAAGCCTTTTTTTTTTAAGGATGAGAGATCTCGCTCTCTCCTCTTGGCGGCGGTATACCCTAGGGTTTCCCCGTCTGAATCTCTTGAACAATGTCGTTGTAGTCGGTAGTCAGGAAACTACATTCCCTGTCTATAAAAGGAAAGGCTTCCCCTAGATATAGATGGATGAATCAGATCTCCCCCTCTCTCTAACACTCCACCCCAGGGGATGGAAGCTCTTATAACACTAAAGGCCTATTGGCCATGATAGTTGATTCGTAAGTGGATGTAGCCATGTCCGCCGAGGCATGGCGAACCACTATATGCCCTTATGTCGCATGATTGTCTGTTCCACCGTGATTCTACATAACATCCGGTTTTATGCAGAAACATTTGATGCCGTCTGTGGGAATTATTACTAAAAGTCATATTTCTCTACCAACCGAGAGGAAATCCACCGAGAGGCAATTCATTCAAGTCCATGAGCAATTGGTAGAGGCCTAGTATGAAAGCGAGGCGAGATAGCTCGCATGGAAGCGAAACGAGATGACCTCGCAGGGGAACGAAGCGAGATGACCTCGCCGGGAAGCGAAGTGAGTTGACTTCGCAGGGAAGCGAAGCAAGATGACTTTGCGTGGAAGCCAAGCGAGATGACTTCGCATGGAAGCCAAGCGAGATGACCCACCTGGGTTCTTTTTGTCATCGAAATTTTACCAAGAGCAGAGCAATAACGGCTCATGTCCGATGCCTCCAGCCATCACACGAAGATGATTCACCAGGACCCAGAGCTCAGTCTTGTCGAACGGGAGCTTCGCCGGTGATGACCCACTCCTCCCGCTGCCCAATCATCTTATTACCCCGGTGACTTCAACGATATTCATCGTCTTCCCGGCCGAGATGAAAATTCGTCAAAAATAAGGGATCTGCCTAGCATACTCAGGGTCCCATTGATACTCGGCATCTGCCGGCGCGATGGTCATTGGATCCGGGATACGCTTCCCGGTAGCTACCACCGACATCTCCTCTCGTTGATTTGTCTGGTCCACAGCTGAAAATTGCTATGGACACCCGGTATGAGAGGTGTGGGGCGAAGAAGAAAGAAACTGGAGAGAGACATTCCACCTGAGAGACATTCCACCGAGAGATTGGTAATCCACCGAGAGGCATAAATCATTAAAAATCTCGAGTAAGACCAAGTGAGATAGACATTCCACCCGAGAGATAGGCATTCGACCGAGAGATTGGCAGGGGTGGCTTCACGTAGGAGATAGAGGCCTAGTATGGAAGCGAAGTGAGATGACTTTTCATGGGAGACTACGCCAAGAAACAAGAAGAGGCCTTCACATATTGGCGGACTAAAATTATCAGGCGAGGGGGGGAGTTCGCATGTATCAAAACAGTGACATGAGTTGCATGCGAGCTGACTTCGTGAGAAGAGGTGCTACGCGAAGTGGTGACTTCACGCAGGGGGCCCCGCATGAGAGAAGGACCTTGTGAAGCATTGACAACTCCACTACATTCCGCATCCGGGCGGTGGCACGCCCCGCATCCCTAGAAGCAGGATCCCGGTCGTCCAGTTCGGTTATCACTTCCCTTTGGAAACGCCTGCTCTATGAGGTATCGGTGGAACCAATCGGGGTCATCGGATCTGCATGCAGCGGGTCCCGGTGGCAAATTGCAATGGACACCCGAAGCTCAATCATGTCGAACAGGAGCTTAGCCAGAGACGATCTACTTAACCCGCAGCCGGATTATCTTCTTATCCCGGTGGCTCCAACGTTCAGTCTCTGGGTAGGAAATTCAGTGGCCTTGCCCGGCAGCGTGAAGCAGCCTCCGGGAGGCGATAGTTCTTGGGCCGGTATGGCAGTAGAGAGGGCAAGGGGCTCTCTTGCAGTCACCGAGAAGATTGATGAAGCAACTAATCGGGATCCCGGTCCGGCTGCAGCTCAAAAAAAAAAGGGAGTTTGCTCTGTACACCCGAACATCAAATTTGGCCACCCGATAGTTCTACTGCCTTGTTGGTGTTTGCTGGTGCTGGGAGTTAGATATTCAAAGTTGACTATTAAAGTAGTGTTAAAAGCTATGGACACCCGGAGCTATTTACTTAGGAAAAGTCAACAAATCTTGTAGGCAGCCTGACCGTACTGGCAACAAGGATTCATCGTCCGGGAGTAGTATGGGCATGAATCGGCACCTCTTGTGTGCACCCATTCCATCTATTTTCACAGCTCGCGTATAGTCCTTGAGCGCGGAGCGAACTTCTCAGATCGTGTGTAGTCTTGAGCACGGAGCAAACTCCTCAGCTCACGTGTAGTCATTGTGCGCGAAGCGGACTCCTCAGCTCGCGTGTAGTCATTATGCGCGAAGCGGTCACCTCATCCCGCGTCTATTCCTTGAGCGCGGAGTGGAATCCTCAGCTCGCGTGTAGTTATTGTGAGCAAGGCGGACATCTCATCTCGCATCTAGTCCTTGAGCGCATTGCGAACTCCTCAGCTCGCGTGTAGTCATTATGCGCGAGGCAGACTATGCTGCTGAATCAGTGTGCACGGGTCCCGATGACTCCAGATTGAAAGAATTAGCCGCTGTGAGCAGAAAAGAAATCTCTAAGAGCAAGTTAGGCCTCCACCACTCTCATCTCCGGGAACCGAAAGGGGAAGTATAGATGCCTCACGGACTAATCCACAAGCAGCAGGGTGAAAAATGGGTAATTATTCATCGGGTCTCGGGGTTTAGTGTAAACAAAAAATCTCCAGTAACACCAAGCAGGATAGGTAATCGACCGAAAGGCACGACACTGAAATCCTAGAAAGACCAGGCAGGATGGGTAATCCACCAAGAGGCATAAATTACTGAAATCCTAGAAAGACTAGGCGGGATGGGTAATCCACCGAGAGGCATAAGTTACTGAAATCCCTATAAAGACCAGGCGGGATAGGTAATCCATCGAGAGACATAAGTTTTCCCCCAGTAATTATTCATCGGGTCTCGGGGTTTAGTGTAAACAAAAAATCCCCAGTAACACCAAGCAGGATAGGTAATCCACCGAAAGGCATGACACTGAAATCCCAGAAAGACCAGGCAGGATGAGTAATCCACCGAGAGGCATAAGTTATTGAAATCCTAGAAAGACCAGGCGGGATGGGTAATCCACCGAGAGACATAAGTTACTGAAATCCCTAGAAAGACCAGGCGGGATAGGTAATCCACCGAGAGACATAAGTTTTCCCCCAGTAACACCAAGCGGGATAGGTAATCCACTGAAAGGCATGTCATTGAAATCCCTAGTAAGACCAGGCGGGATAGGTAATCCACCGAGAGGCATAAGTTTTCCCCCAGTAACACCAAGCGGGATAAGTAATCCACCGAGATACATAAGTTTTCCCCTAGTAACACCAAGCGGGATTGGTAATCCACCGAAAGGCATGTCATTGAAATCCCTAGTAAGACCAGACGGGATAGGTAATCCACCGAGAGGCATAAGTTTTCCCCCAGTAACACCAAGCGGGAAAGGTAATCCACCGAAAGACATGTCATTGAAATCTCCAGTAAGACCAGGCTGGATAAGTAATCCACCGAGAGACATAAGTTTTCCCCTAGTAACACCAAGCGGGATAGGTAATCCACCAAAAGGCATGTTATTGAAATCCCCAGTAAGACCAGACAAGATAGGTAATCCACCGAGAGACATAAGTCACTGAGATCCCCAGTAACACCAGGCGCGATAGGCATAAAACTTATATTTTTCCTTTAAAAACGAAGCAAGTGGCTTGATAACCCACAGACGGCATTAACACCCCGTCACTCGAGTAGTAACACAGGATGTAACACCCAGGTACATGACCCATCTCGCGTGTCACCTAGATCATAACACCCCGTTGGCCAGGTACAAGATCCACCTCACGTGTGTCACCGAGACCCACCTCGCGTGTGTCATCGAAATCATAACACCCCGTTGGCCAGGTATAAAATCCACCTCGCGTGTGTCATCGAGACCCATCTCGTATGGAACAAGATCCACCTCGCTTGTGTCACCGAGACCCACCTCATGTGTGTCACCGAGACCCACCTCGCGTGTATCACCGAGACCCATTTCGAGTGGAACAAGATCCACCTCGCGTGTGTCATCGAGATAGTCATTGTGCGCGGAGCGAACTCTTCAGCTCGCTTATAGTCCTTGTGCGCGAGGCGGACCCCTCAGCTCTCGTGTAGTCCTTGTACACGAAGTGGACTCCTCAACTCGCGTGTACTTATTGTGCACGAGGCAGACCCCTCAGCTTGCATGAAGCCTTGTGCACAAGGCGGATTGCTCAGCTCGCGTGTAGTCATTTTGTGCGAGACGGAGACGGACCCCTCAGCTCGTATGAAGCCATTGTGCGCGGAGCGAACTCCTCAGTTCGCGTGACAATTTCAGTCCTTGCGCTTCGCGCACTACTCAGCTCCCCCGAGTGTCAGCTCTTCTGTGTGAGGCGGACTCCTCAACTCGCCCGGTAATGTCAGTCCTATGAGAAGCGAACTCCTACCAAGCTTGTACGCGAACTAACTTGAAGATATTAAGAAAAGTAATTAAGATTCGTTCAACACATGTCTTGAGTACGGACTTGAGGGGACTGGGACCGGTACCCGTTGACAAATGACTGGTCTATGGGTATTTTATATATTAAGTCCCCACTCAAGATGTGTCTTGAACGGGAACTTGGGGGGACTTGTAGTCGGTAGTCAGGAAACTACATTCCCCGCCCATAAAACAGTCATGAAACTTGTAGACCGACATCTGAGCTACCTCGCCATGGTGAAAGATCATCGGTACCACATCGGGAAGGTGCTTCTCCAAGCTCCATAAGAAGACACCATGATAAGAAACACGTATAGTTAGTTCCACGTCGAAACCATGTAATAAGAGGGAACCTTCCTTAGCTATAAAAGGAAGGCTTCCCCTAGATATAGATGGATGAATCAGATCTCCCTTTCTCTCTAACACTCCACCCCGGGGGATGGAAGCTCTTGTAACACCAAAGGCCTATTGGCCATGATAGTTGATTCGTAAGTGAATGTAGCCATGTCCTTCGAGGCATGGCGAACCACTATATGCCCCTGTGTCGCATGATTGTCTTTTCCATAACATCCGGGTTTATGTAGAAACAATCGTCCTCGATTGTGGTTCTCGATCTATGAGCCTCTTGGTCTCGCGAATCCTTCCATGTCAATCCTCGATTGGGTTGCTGCTCCTCGTCTTTCCGGAGACAAGATTACTTCCAAACAGTTGATACCCAAGTTGCAATTTTTTTTTTCAGAGATGAGGGTGGCTAGAGATGCTTCTGTCTAGCAGATCCGAACTAGATCTAGGATCATGGTCCGTCCAGGAGGCATGATTTTGGGATCGGCTCACTCTCTTCATGGGGGCAATTCAATTATTTGTAGTTGTGGGCTTTTGGCGGAGATTGTTTCTAGATCTACAGTCGGTGGGTGGGGGGGTCTCACATAGCTAGGCTTGTTCCTTAATTGGCTCCTAGGAGGTGAAAGACCTCTGTTAGCGAGGAAGCATTTCACGGTTTTGGACCATTTGGTTGTTGGGTGATGTGTTGTGGTTGATTTGGTTGGGAGAGAAGATCTTTTCCTCCGACAAAGATTGTAAACAACAAAATTTGGCTTCTCCCAACGAGATGGTGCTCGTGTCGGTGACAATCCACCAATCCCGACGTATTTCAACACTGGCAGCATGGTCGGTGTCAATGCCTTGGTTGATTGTCTTCATGTGTATCCTGCTTGGCATCGACCTAGTGGGAATTGGGCTCATGTTTGTTACTTGGGCTTGAGTTCTACTAGGTTGACCAGAGGCAAAACATTCGGGCTAAGCGCTTCCAAAATTTTGGTTTCGAATTTAGGATCCAGGTGGCTTTACGATAAAAATTTGAGTCCTAAGACTTTTTTTAGTTCGGTACCAATTTTTTTCTTGGGATAAATACTTGCGAGGAACTGCCGGGATTATTAATCTAAGGTTGTCAACGAGTATTCTAATGGATGCCGCGGAGAAATTTATTGTCAGTATTTTATTAGTTTACTAACCCTTGAGCTTCACTCAATAGGTAATTAAGTTGTATTACATTTTAGTGGTGTCTCTTTTAGACGGCTCTGTAAGGGCGGGTTACTATGTAGTATGACTTGTGCTTATTGAATAAAATCGTTTAACCTCCTTTTATTAAAAAAAAAAAAAAACCCGTGCCGTGCAGAAGTTAACATTCAAAATTTTAGATAATCAGTTTCTATTTTCTATTATTGCATTTAAAATTAGCCGCGGAATCTTTTTAGATTCATTGTGTGTGATATATAGTGTAGCTTTGTTAGAAGATTTGGCATTTATGTAATCAGATACGACGTAGCCATCTTTGTAGAATCATTCTACACAAATGCAAGTTTATCTGGTAAAAAACTGAAACAAAATCTACCTTTTTACCCAACCTTTCCTATCCATTAACAGTGCAACTAACTATGAAATCTTACGGCTTAGATTGTCAGGTAATTATCTCTACTCACATTTTAGTCCATACATTTTAGACAATGTTAAATGAACTTATATAGAATCAAATTCCCACTGCTAGAAGTGGATACCACTAGCTTGCCATATGTGCGTCTATGTCTTCACAATTTCACATCAACATGCATTGTCCTGGGATAGGTTTTAGCAGTAGTATATAAACATGCAAGCACAATACATATCAGTTCATGATGATAGGTATCTGCTAAATCTACACACTCTTGTCATCTAGAAATGGAGGAAGTAGAGGTAGTCATAGTAGGTGCAGGTCCTGCTGGTCTAGCAACCTCTGCAGGTCTTAACCGCCTTAATATCTCAAATGTCATACTCGAAAGAGAAGATTGATATGCATCTCTTTGGAAGAATAGGTCATATGATCGTTTGAAGCTTCACTTAGCAAAGAAATTTTGTGAACTACCCTACATGCCCTTTCCTAAAGATGCACCCAGATATATGCCTAGGAGAGAGTTTATTCAATACCTAGATAATTATGTATCCACCTTCAACATAAACCCTCTTTACCACAGAGGTGTGGAGACTGCTTTCTTCAATGATTATGCAGGAAAATGGTATGTCATTGTCAACAACACACGATTGGGTGTACAAGAAACCTACTGTGGGCAATTTCTTGTGGTAGCAACTAGCAAGTGGTGAAAATGGTGAAGGCTATGTTCCTGAAATTAAAAGTTTGGATACCTTCAATGGTGAATTCATTCACTCGAGTAAGTATGACAATGGCTTGAAGTACCGTGGGAAAGATGTGTTGGATGTCGGATCAGGAAATTCCGGAATGGAAATTGCCTATGATTTATCTAATTACGGGGCAAATACTTCCATTGTTATTCGTAGCCCGGTAAAGTTTCCTTACCTACTATAAAAATAAAATTCATTTCTTCAAACAAAAAAAAATAATTCATATAGAATTGTTTAATTGTTATTCTTCATGGTTTCTAGATGTCATACCAACTTTGATATTAATTACAGACGCATGTTCTTACCAAAGAAATTGTGTTCCTTGGAATGGTTCTGTTCAAATACCTTCCTGTTAACACTAGTGGAAAATACCTCTTAACTGACGGAATCAAACAAATTCCGTCGACTAAGACATACCTAGGCGACGGAATAACAACCGTTGTATAGGACACCATAATCGTCACCTAAGATATTACTACGCGACAGAAGTAGATTGTCGGGAGCTTCCGTCGGCTAAGACATTCCTAGCCGACGAATATATTCCGTCGTTAATTGTTCGTCGGCTTAGTACGTCTTGCGCGACGAATACTTTTCCGTCAGTGTAGTTTCTCTCCTGGGAAATGAATTTATGTTCCTAGTCGAAGAAATAATCTGTCGTCTAAGAAATTGCATTATTACCTGACACACCGCAGAACGAATATATTTTTGGTGACACTAGATTTCTTAGGCGATGGAATATTTCGTCGGTGTAGATGGTCTTCAGCACCGAAAACGTTTCCGTCGCTATAGTTCCTCTAGGGCGACGAATGTTGTTCCTAAGCAGATGGATTATTTCGTCGGGTCGGACATTGAATTATTACCTGACACACCGCATAACGAATATATTTATGCCGACGAAATTGTCTTAGGCGACGGACTATTTCGTCGGTGTAGATGGTCTTCAGCGACGAAAACTTTTCAGTCGTTATAGTTTTTCTTGGGCGACGAATTTATGTTCTTGGCCGACAGATGATTCTGTCCTGTAAGATATTGAATTATAATTTTCCCGACGCAAGTTCTCTTACCCGACGGACTAAAGTTTCATTAATACATCCCCCGGCAAAAAAAAACATACTCCCCCTCTACTCCCTCGGCAGAAAAAAACACTCTCTCCCCCCCCCCCCCCCCCGCCGGCAGAAAAATACTCCCACCCCCCCCCCCTTCCCGGCGGTAAAAACATACTCTCCCCCCCTCCCGTGCAGAAGAAACATACTCCCCCCAGACGAAAAAATACTCTCCCGCCCCCCAACACAGAAGAAATAATTTAGTCCCCGGCCCCCCGCAGACGAAAAAAATACTCTCCCCTAATTGGTATGCATGTGACTACTTTAATATTTCTTTATTTAGACATATTTTCCGGCAACTTTACCGGTGATCTAATTACTGTATTCCTTGATGCATGCATATATATATATATATATATATATATATATATATTTGATAGTGTATATACATCTTAAATATATGTTTGTTGACAACTATATTTTGGTTTCCTGTTATTATAGTGTACAACATGGATAAAAGCTGGATGCAATTAGGGAGAACGTCCCCTCTTTATATGCAAGGCATTTTTGATTTTCTTGAGTTCGTGCGTCTACATAGTCCTCCAGACAAAGTTATTCACATATGTCAGCGCAACAAATGTCTCAATCGGAAACCAGTAACAATTGAAGAAATGTATTTCACTTGGCACTATACGGTATTTGTTCTAGTTATACCGCATGGACATGGCACGGCGAAACTCAACTTCAAATGCCTACACTTGCAGAAATTCATGCACAACATAATCAGCAGGCAAGATCTTCCACTGCAAGTTACGGGGACCCTGCTATGATGAACCTCTTAAACGATGCCTTCCCGTTCGCCGCCTCAGGATATCAGGAAAATATTGTTTATGACAATGTTCCTGACACCTCCCCTAATGTCTCCCACGTTGACTACAACAGAGATTATGATAAGTACAACAGACTTGTACGGGAAGTACAAACCTCATTGTATCCTGGCAGTGAGCATACATTGTTGGGTACCGTCATGGAGCAAATAACGATAAAAAACAAGCGGGGAAAGACTAACAAATGTTTTGATGAAGATATGACCCTTATGAAGAAAGTGCTTCCCAAAGGTAACAGTTGTCCAGCTGATTACGACGAGGTAAAAACCATGTTGGTTGACCTCGGTCTGGAAGTCCAGAAGATAGACGCTTGCGTCAATAATTGCATGTTGTATTACAAAGAAAACGAGGAGGAAGATGAGTGTCGACACTGCTACGAGCCACGGTATCAAGCAGCTTCCACTTCATCTAAACAGATGAAACGGCCCATTCGTAGGAAGGTTCTGCGTTACTTCCCATTAGGTCCTTGTCTGCAGCGTCTGTACATGTCTTCACATACGGCCAAGCATATGAGATGGCACTAGGTAAGGCACCAAGAAGAGAAGAGGATAGATCCGGATAATCTCACACATCCTACAGACGGGGAGGCTTGGAAGCACTTTGACCGTTCTTTTCCCAAATTTGCTGGAGACTGTCGAAATGTCAGAGTCGGACTTGCAACAGACGGGTTCAATCCTACTGGGAACATGAATTTATCTTACAGCATTTGGCTTGTGATAGTATTTCCGTACAATCTACCTCCCAACATGTGTATGAGGAAGGAGTACAATTTTCTTACGCTTATGGTTCCAGGGCCGTATTCTCCAAGAAAGTGCTTAGATGTGTACATGAGACCATTAATTGACGAGCTGCAGGGGTTATGGGAAAATGGACTCCCTACTTTTGACAGGTATGGTCAAACTTCATTCATGATGAAAGCAGCTGTTATTTGGACCATCAGTGATTTTCCAGCTTACGGGATGTTGTCTGGCCAACAAACTAAGGGGTACAAGGCTTTCCCGGTATGCTTAGATGACATCAATTCTAGTTGTCACGCCGACAAAATCTGTTTCTTGGGATCTCGTAGGTGGCTTGACGAGGATCACGAGTGGCGGTGGGATGCAGAGGCATTTGATTGGACTGAGGAACATAATATGAAACCCCTAGGGAGGTCTTGTTAAGACTCACCCCGAATTTCACCCTGAAACCTGAGGTAAGTCATGTGGGGACCACCTCCAAGGAAAATTTACCGAAGAACTCGGCAAACCTCCTTTGAAATTGGACAACCCTAACCCGGAAAAATTAAAGAACACTCTCTTAACCAATAATATCAGTCTTCAACTCAATCCAAATAACCGAATAAAAATAATACACAATATTTTTCCGAAAGTATTTAGAGCTGCCAACAAGAAAGACAACGGAAGCTGCTAAAAATCCTAATGGGTTAAACAGATAACCTACTGACGAACAGTAATGGAAAGATGGGTGACTATGCCTCGTCGCCTCCTTCTAGACCCTACCCGAACTCTGCAGACTGGGTATTTATAAATAAAGAAAAAGCCCATGGGAAAATATTTAATTACGTCAGAGTGAGTGGACAAAAATAATCTCGAAAAACAATAATATTTCCCAAAGAAAACTTTAAAGGAAAGCGTTATACAAGCGACAGCTTAAAAGCTTAACTCAACAACTCTATACTGGTGTCTAGCCTCGCTAGACTCCCAAACTTCAGAAGAAGGCCTCTCAGGCTAAAATTATAAATATATCAGTATGTATTTACACTCATCATACTCCTTGTATGCTATCTATGAATAAGCTCGAAAAGTAGATAGTCATACCAGGCTACTACGCTCGCGTCTAACGCTCACGTCACCTCATAATGACATTTTTCCTCATTATGGGGGAAACGCACGAGTGAATATATATACGTGCTGACTCCTTGTACGAATTCTATGAATGAATACGAAAAATAGAATAAGTTTGAAAAGTAGAAAGTCGTACAAGGCTACTACTGTAACAGCCCGGCCCAGTCCATTGAGATATTGTCCGCTTTGGGCCCAACAACCCTCACGGTTCCGCCGGCAGCGGCGCTGAGAAAATATTTTTGATGGAGAATTTAATGAGGAGTTTAGTGGAATGAGTTTTAGAATTTTTGGAGGAGTTTTGGATAGGTTTTGGAATTGTTTAAGTTTAGTATTTTTTACGGATTAATAAGTTAAAATCCGGCCATTGGATTATTCTTATGATTAGGACGTTGGGAAGTGATTTTGAAGATGTCGGTATTTATAGAGATTTATAGTTGGCAGTGAAGTTAAGATTTAGGACGATAGGCATGGTTGAGCGCGAGAAGCTCATATTTAATTATGCTTATTTTCTTTAAACGTTGGAAGTTTATTTAAGGAATTATTTATGTTTTGGAACAGGACGCGAGGAGGCTCGAGCAGAGGAGACCTCCGACCGACGTCAGGCTTAGGCCTAAGTTGTGAGTGGACCTTTGATTTAAATAATGTGTTTGAATTGCTTTTTGTTGAATAATTTCCTTTGTTGGAATTTGAACCGGAATTGAGAATTTCGGTGTTTATACTCATTTATGACGTTTTTGAGAATAGTATGTATATGAGAGAATGCTAGCTAGCCCGACAACAATAATATTTAGTCCCCAATAATATTTACCCAAGAAATAATCTCGACAACAATAATATTTCCCCAAGAAATTATCAAGAATAGTATGTAAATAGGCGAAAGGATGTATTTAAGAAACAACACCCTGACCCGACGGAGGAGGAGATTATGGAGAGTGTTCAGTCCCAACAAATTGAGATGTTGGGTACGGTGCTGAAAACTCGGAAAGGAAAGGAGATCAGAGGGATGGGATGAGCAGGCGAGCGAGACTTGAGCCATTTGACATGTAGTCGTCCTCCTAGAGTTGATGAGCAGCAACTCCTAGAGCTGTAGGAGCGCTATGAGCAGAGACTAAAAGAATCAGAGGAGTGTGCCCAACAAAAATATCAAGTGGCCGAACAGCGTGCCCTGCAAGCGGAGTCTATGTATAGCGCTATGCAATCCCAGTTTTCCGTCATATATGAGCGCCTATATATGCCACATCCTCCTCCTCCTCCTCTAGTTGTTTTTCCTCCTCCTCATCCTCTAGTTGTTTTTCCTCCTCCACATGTTTCCCCACAAAACAACGATGATCTAGGCGACATAGGAGTAGACAAGAATGCCGTTTGGCATTATTGATTATGTATGTATGAACATTAATGTAATTAGGAATATTTGGACCCTGCTGTAATTTTTCCATTTACCTAGTTATCATGATCGATATATATATGAATATTTTTTCCAAATCCAATGCTTCTGGTATATATGTATATGTGTGTGTTTGATTGGAATTACTGATATGTAATTTTTTGAAACAGTGAATAAGGTAATTTACACAAAAATAACATTTTTTTCGCAGCTAAAAAAAAAAAAGACTTACCCGACGGAAACTGATGGTTTTGTCGCTTAAGATTTAACACCTAACCGACACAGAAATATCAGTCGACTAACAAATGATATAAATTTGTCGGTTTAGATACATACTGACGAATATTCCGTCGCTTAAGAACGAAACAAGATTCGTCGGTAAAAATACTTACCGACGAACTATTCGTCGCCTAAGAACGGAACAATATTCGTCGGCACACAGATTTACCGACGCATATTCTGTCGGCTAAGAAACATTCTGATTCGTCGTGTAGGAAACATTCTGACAAATATTCTCCATCGAAAAGAATTCCTGTCGACGATTCTTGTTGTCAACGAGGTAGAAATAGCTTTGTCGGCTAGGATAGTTGTTAGTCGACGATCTGGTTAATTTTCGTCGCCTAAGTAACTACCTCACGCTACTTAGGCGACAGAACTTAAACGACGGACTGTCCGTCTGCCAAGATCCTTGGCGACGGATATTCTGTCTTAAGCGACGAATATGTTCCGTCGGCTAAGACCGATTTTCCTGTAGTGTAAAGTGATCGATGGCATTGTTAAGTTCTTAGGTAAACAGTTCTTAGGCAAACTGAGATTTGGAAATTTATCCAAGTATGGAATTCATGAGCCAACTATGGGACCATTTTATCTTAAGGAACACAATGGTCAAGTCCCCATCGTCGATGTTGGGAGAAAAGATCAAGCTTGGAGAAATCAAGGTACATATGCAGAAATAGATACACATTCGTAAGTTATATCTATATATTATCTTCACTAAAATTTCCACATCAATCACTTGCATTATTTTTTCTTTGAGAATAAGATAAACATTCTATATAAAATAATCTATAGTCACAAACCATGGGATATTGATGCTGGGGAAAATTTTCCCACACGTATTCATCTCAGTCTAAACCATTGATTACAGTGGACAAAAATCGAAAGAGGTTTAACCGTAACCTAATATAGCCTCGATACATTATTTTAGTCAACCTCAAGATGAAAACAACCCTATCCAAGGATGGAGCCTGGCTTGTAAGGCAGGGGGTCCAACTTAAAATGCTCAATAACACGTTTCTTGCTCATAAAAAGAACAACCATAAACTTTTAGTAGAGAAAGCTATAGGAAAAAATTTGATATCATGATTAGTATAATTGGATAACACAAAATCGGAACTTGTTAGATGTTAAAACTTGAAAGAACTTGTTTTTCGTTATATTAGCAGGGTCCATGCCAGTAGTAAATTGAGAGCAAAACAAGATGTCATTAAGCTAGCTAATTAAGATACTTAAGAAACTTAGGGGGGTCCGACCCTTCGGACCGTAACATAAGTCCGTCCCTGACTCTATCTAATACTATACAAAAACTGTCGGCATATATACATGCAGAGACAACCTCTCCGTTACATTTGGAATGGTTCATTCCAAGTACATCAATCTCTATCATTAATTTTCTTTAAAACCAACATATATAATGGTAGATTTCTTTCTTATTTGTTGATGATCTTGATGATAACCATCAAATTTTCTTGATTAGGTTCTGCCATCCATAACAAGCAAAAAAGGAAAAGAAATTCAATTTGAAAATGGCTATCAGAAGTGTTATGATGCTATAATATTTGCTACAGGCTACAAAATCACTGTGCTTAAGTGGCTCAAGGTATGTATATCTTTTATTTTTTTATGAGTACTTTTATAAAGAGAAATTTTATTAACACATTCTTAATTACTAAATACACATCTCATATTTAATACACCACCTATATATTAACTTTATTGTTGTAACATTTTACTAGATACACATACCTAAATTTCTTACAATACCATCATTTAAAATACACAACTCATTTACTAAATACACATATTTTTCTATATCTGCTACTCAATTTATTCAAAAAGAACAAAAATTCACATTGGTGAGATTTTTCGCAAAAGGTTTCATCTATTCTCGTAATGTAACCTTATTGATATATTCCTCTCGAAGGTTTTTATTTTTCTTTAAAGGGTTTCACCTTGTTAAGATCTTCCTTGAGGGCTTTCCCTTTGTTAACATCGATCTCTTCTCCCATTGGTCATACTATCTAATCAAACAACAAACTCTAAAATCTATATTTTGTAGTAGATCAAACTTAATCAAAGATAGAGAATTAGTCATACCTCATTTAAGGGTGGGTTGAGAAATACCAATGGAATCTATTAAGTTGTCTTCAGTTTTTGCTTGAAACTATGGTTGTTCATGATAAATGTTACTAGCTATTTCTAATTAGAGCTTGGTGTCTTCACATATATTTTTAAAAAGAAAACTCTAAGCGGAATATTTTATTTCAACTAAGTTTTTTTACTTTTAATATGCATGTCTTTTTTGGTAATTTTTCGTACCCATAAAGTCATAATTTGTTAACAAAAAAAAGATGTGTATATAACATTTAGGGATGTGTTAATAAAATTTATCTTTTATAAAATAGACTTTTTGTTTAAGGAAAATAGTCTCTTCTCTATAGGTTTTTCTTTCAAAACATATATTTATTTGTTTTACTGATCATTTATAGGATGACAACTATCTGTTTAGTGACAATGCCGAAGAGAAGTTTCCCTAACCACTGGAAGTCAGAAAATGGTCTTTACTGTGCTGGGTTCTCAAGGCGTGGACTGTTTGGAATTTCGCATGATACACAGAAAATAGCAAATGATATCAGTTTCTCTCTTAGCCAGAATAAAAAGGGAATTTGATCCTTCCACAGATTAATTAATGTATTGGAGCTAGGGTGTCTTAGTTAATGACCTATGTAATTTACAATAATCAGGACCCAAGAGGGTCAGAATAATATTGCTAGATATAATCAGGACCCTTCAATTTTATAATTGTTATGTTATAAGTCCAAATGGTCTTTTGCAAACTACAGATATTACATTTGGTCGCTCTAATTCCTTCATACTCAAAATTGTTGCTCATCCATTACCCTACGTGCTAAATTTTTTCTCATCCATTCCTTTATAGGCTTGGCATAGGATAAAGATCATATAGTATTGCTAATTAACTATTAAAATAGCGCTAGGTGTTGATAACCACAATGTTAAGCCAAGAATAAAAAGTCTATTAAAAATTAACAGGTCAAAATTAAGGTCACCATCAATTTGTATAAATGAGCTACAAACAATTCATATTAATTTAAAGCATCTCAAACCATATGACAAAAACATCCCCCATGTTCTCATCAAGAGCAGTACTATATATATTAAGCAACAATTGGGGTCAATACATAGAGAGCATCATCTCCTCAACAAGAAGATCATAGTCATTATCCACATTTTATGCAATCATATATAGAACTTAGCTAGCTGACCCTATCTCTCTCTCTATCCAAAGAATGAAAAGGAAGATCATGGATCAGAGTAAAGGATCAGAGATTAGATCTGCCATTGAAGAACTGTCGGTCATGGTTAAAGTTATAGGTGTAATAACACTACTCCAAGCTGAAAATGGTGATCGTGATGCTGCTGCGTTCAATATCAGTCATGACGCTGCTCATATTCCCACTAGACCCTTTCTTTCTCTTTGCTACTTCCTTCTTCAAGTTCTCGGTCTCTCTCTCTCTCTCTCTCTCTCTCTCTCTCTCTCTCTCTCTCAAGCTAAGATTGCAATTTGCTCAGTTTCTTCCCATCTCAATTTTGCAGATAAAATAGGACCAACGATGGCTGTTCTAAGACAAGATATTCATCAGAACATTCGGGTAAGAAAGAAGAGATCTAAACTACGTATATGTAAATGCAATTTACTCTGATAACATAACATGCTCGCTAAAGATCAACCTGACAAAAAAGCTTTCCAACCTAAAATTGCATATGCTAGATTTTGCAAGAAACCTTATTTCTTGCTTTCTGGCTAGGATCTTCATGTTGGAATATATCCCAAGATGCTTAACATATGAATGTTTGTCTCTAACCATCAAATAATTAGTGCATCTCTACTTTATTACAATGAATCTCTCAAATTGGAAATTTTCTTTTGGACATTATGCCTCTAGCTAGTAGCTACCTCTCTTCGGCATTATTTTCTTTGATATCTTTTTCGCCTGTGGTGATGCTTCCAATTAGTGACATTTCTCTCTTCAACTGTAAACTAGCTATGTATATGATGTTGTCAAATACATTTTAATCATTGAATGTGTTTTATATATATTGCTTATACTACGTACATTAGGTTAAAATTTGTTGTATAATTGATCCTAATTAAAAGACAGAACGATTAACAAACAAACAAACAAACAAAGCTTTGCTAACAGATAATATACTTTTGTTATTGCGTGTAGAGATTGGAAACGAGGCACGAAGCTGATCCTTCAACATATTCAAACATGGTTGAGGTATTAAAAACAGAAGCAACGGACGGCACTGCAAGAAATATTACAAGTTGTAGTAGAGCTTTCGTTTGGCTCACCAGGTAATTTGTTTGGTTTCACAGGTAATACTAATTAACCTTACTATTCATTGTTTACATCCATCGCTGGATTTAAAAGTTAAGTAATGTTAGATGAACCATCATTTGAGGAACCACCTAGAGCCCACATGACGTGGTGGGTGATATGACATACCCATGTCATCAAAGTTTAATTTCTTATTCTTTTATATTTCTGTTTTTCTTATTTACTATAATTTCTTTTTGTTTTAGTTTTGTAATTACTTAATTCTGTTTTTATCTCTAAACCCTATTGTTTTAGTTTGTTTGCTTCGACGTTTACAAACGTTTTCTTTTGCTCTTCTCATCTCAGCTCTCACCATCTCTCAGCTCTCACCTCCTCTCAATTGATCGACTCTTTTTATTTTTTATTTTTAATCTTGTGATATAAACTGTAAAATCCCCCTTTCATTTGTGCAGCTCATGTTCTAAGCTTTAATAGAAAAAAGAGTTCTAGAGATAATTCAAGATCTAATAAGAACACAAGAACCAGCTAAACCAAAATTCAAATCCACGTCCCATGAACCCTATTCCAAACATGTTAATTCGTATTTCATACATGAAAAAGAAAAAAAATCAAAAGGGAGGCTTGTGAGGAAACCTAAATCAAATAGAGGATCATAGCCGATCAATTAAAAACGAAGTGCGAGGTTTGAAAGATTGCAGAATTTTATTTAGAATGAAGGACCTCACATATGCGAACGTAAAATAAAACTTAAAGATGTTTACAGATTATATCAAAAGATAAAAAAAATAAAAATAAAAGAGCCGATCAATTGAGAGGAGGTGAGAACTGAAAGGAGATCGACGTGAGATGAGAAGAGCAAAAGAAAATGTCTGTAGACGTCAAAGCAAACAAACTAAAAAAAGAGGGTTTAGAGATAAAAACAGAATTAAGTAATTACAAAACTAAAAGAAAAGGGAATTATAGTAAATAAGAAAAACAGAAATATAAAAGAATAAGAAATTAAGCTTTGATGGCATGGGTATGTCACATCAACCGCTACGTCAGGTGGGCTCTAGGTGGTTCCGTAAATAGTGGTTCACTTAACATTACTCTTAAAAGTTAGTTGTATAATCACACCAAACGTTATTAGTTGAACAAAAATACAAAACAAAACCCTTAATTATATTTCAATCTACTGCTTCATATATAGTTTAGAGCTTAGATGATGTCAACCCTAATTATTTTACTTGTTGAAAACCCAATGACGTATGGATCATCATGCACCATGCTCTTGTTTGGAGAATAATAAACTTTTTAATAGGATGAATTATTAAAAAGAAGAAGTATAAATTAGTACTATCAAGCTACCCAGCCAGCTTAATCAATCCTCACTCTATTCATATAATTGGCAATCATTAATAAAACTTATCCATTAACCCTAGCCTGTGTATAAAATTGTTCGTTTTTTTTTATTTTTATAAACGTACTATATATTGACTAGATTATTATTCCAAATGTTCAGATCCTTGGATTTTACGGCAGAGTTATTGAAACATTTAGCAGTAAACCCAGGGCAGAACATGAAGGAGGCAGTGGAAGAATCTTACAACCTCACACTAAAGCCATGGCACAGATGGATTTCATCAGCTGCTTCTAAAGTATATTTCTTCTTTCTTTTACAGATAGTAATTATATATAACATCGATGTTATAGCTTTCACGGTATCTTATCTATAACATCGATGAAGCTACTGTGAAAGGACCTTAGGAACTTAGAAATGAGTGCTTCCAAGGGATGTATCATCAAGCTCATACACGGATTTATGACTTGGGCTTAGTACCGAACATCATGAACTTCAACTTCTTCTGGTTGTTTGGACTGACAATTTAGTGTGTTCATGTAGGTAGCACTAATGTTGGTGCCTGACAACGAGACCTTCATTAGCAGCCTCATGGCCAAAGATGAAAGCTATGACAACTTGAAAGTTGAAATGGAAACCTTGGTTTCATTACTTGTGCCTTATCTTGAACAGATCCACTCCATTCTGGTAAAGTATATTCAAGTTAAAGTTATGTCTATTGTGTTGCAGATATTTGATATTTAACTTGCTTATTCTTTAATGGTTGATTAATTAAGATCAATTTTTCAGAGGTTTTATCACTTGGACAAGTTAAAGGCCAATTGATGAGGTGACATGCAGTACACAATGTAGATATATGAGTCATGATCCTACACACACACACACATGAATATGTACAAAGTGTATTTGGTTTGGTATGGGAGAAAACCTTGTCCACGTACATGTATGAGCCTCTGGCAGTGATCTCATCCTATGTATAATTAAAGGAGATGACATATATATAATTTAGAACTTGTATATATCTCACTCGTAGCTATTCCAATGCATATCCTTTTGGCTAGCATTGGCATCTCATTTTCGTATCATAGTGATTCAGTTTCTTAGGATGAAAGCATTGTTTTCCAATGTGTTGAATTATATAAACATTTAACATCTCGTAACCATTAATTGATGAGAATCTGGATCCTAAATCACTTGTGCTCTTGCACTTCTAATTACGTTATGGGTGCGTGTTCATGTACTTAACGATTTCAATTAATTTTGGCCAACTCTCAGCAACTAATATGTAAAGATCGTGCTTCAAAATATCCATCGCTTGCATTATGATTTGTACTTTTAATTTACAAAATAATGAGTAGAAAAATTAATAATTGCATAAGGTCGATCAAATTTTGAGAACACAGAGGTACGTACATGTGATGAAGTTAGAAAAAGTGTAAATTACAAAGAAGTGTCAAAGTTGCAACCGAGGTTTATTATCCAAATTAGCTGCCTAATTTCATACAATGTATAGATAAAGTATCTCCACTTGATATATAGAAGTGTAATTTTATCAATTCTCTCGCAATTCTGTCAACGTACGTAGTTTCATAATAATTATTTGACAACTCGATCATCACTAGTTCTCACTAAAGTAAAGAAATGCTCCAGTGTTCGAAACAAGTAAGTATTCGCATAAATTTCCAGTAAAAGGTTAGTGTAGTTGAGTCAGACAAGATGAGGTTTTACTGCACTAAATTGATGAAATTAAACGTTCGTTCGTTGTTGCTCTTTCCATCCAAACAATTTAGTTTTTAGCAGTGGCAAAACACGGCCTCTTTATTCTCCTAGTGCAATATATAGCGCAGGTGACGGACAGTGATGTTTCATGATCCACAAATTCCATAGAAATTAGAAAATATAATTGTGGTTGAAAAGATAAAAAGCTGATTCATATAATAATTCCACTTAGTACAGCCCCTGAGGGTGATGCCTATCTATCTGGGCATACATTATTGATGATAGAGTTGGAGTAAGCAAATACTTGTAGAACACACTACCCAGTACTCCTTAAAATTGGGCAGCCTGAAGCAACCACTTCAGAAGAAGAAGAATCAACTTTCGCACCCTTCAAAAGTCCTCCTAGTAGCTGTCCTGGATCGTAAAAGAACTCCACCTTCACGATCTTTTCATTCTCGTCCAACTGTGTTTTAACACACCAGAAACAGAATTTTTTTTTTTTTTTTTTTTTGGCTAAAAGGAACTTCATTAAACAAGGGAAATTATTACATGAGGAAGATCCCAACCGGGACTTCCAAGGGAAACATACAGAACAAACAAAGACCTTAAAAAGGTCCAAGGAAACCAACACCCATGAGACACAGCAGGCTTCAACCAGGCAAGCCCACCTTCTTGATCAGCCAAAGGAGAACGCAACAATGAACAAGAACCAAGGAAGAGTAGCGCGCAGCCAATAAGAATACAACATCCGCCGGCAACACTTTTCGACCCAATCCAGTGACCATTAGAGGCTCCGATGACTATTCCAAACAGATAGAACCCAGAACATAAATCTCCAGAAGCAAATTCAAAGAGCACATGACTCAAACCATCTCCGAATTGGAGATCATCTTCTGCCAATAATACAACCAGATAAACTAGTTGAATTGAAAGATAGGTGAGATCCACGAATAGATCAAAGAGACAAGCACCCAAAAGGTGTTCAGACTCTTGTTGCATCACCCGGTGCAATATTAACGGGCAAACCCCGTTTTGATTTGAGCTCAAAAGAGCCGCAGAGAGAACATATGTACAAGTTTTGGCAGAAGGAAAAGGATAAAGGCCGCTAGCCAAGAGGGACAGGTTTGAGACGAAGAACAAGGATAGATCCGGATAAATATTTGTTGGGTTCAAAAGGAACAGATCAAGAGACATACCGAAAGGAAAATACGATAAAAGGGAAAGGCCGAGTAGCCGAGAGGAGAGGACGAAGCCTCAGATCGAAGATGAACTCCGAGGAAAACCGACCACGAAGGCTGGAGGAAAGATCCTGAAAAGGATGAAACCGAATGCAATACAAAGCTAGAATTGAAAAAACTGAAAAACCACCAGAAACAGAATTGAGAGGCTATAAAGTTTTCAAGGATCTTGTAAGACCGGTTTAAGGTATTGCTATATCAGAAACTAAACTAAATAATGACACAGTTATGAACTTAGCGCAATATCGAAACTCATAGGGATCGATCGATCAGATCGAGTATTGTACCTCAAAAATGGCCATTCCGTAGATCTCTATGAGTTCTCCAGTTGGGGCATGGTTTTTGAAAGGGCCCTCCATGTAACCCCAGTGCCTGAATTTGTAAACTATCTGCGGTGGCCCAGAAATGACTTGAAGAATCTCCAACGCAAACCCTCTTGGGAATGTTGTAGTGAAAGCCTTGTGCGATGATTCAGATGTTTCCACATCAGGATTATAGCCTCTCAGACTCTCAGGCAGTGATGTTTGAAGCAAAGGTTTGTATCCTCCTCCTAGTTTTCCTATTTCTTCCAAGTTTATCCCTTTCCTCCCTGCCAAACATACAAACCCTAAACCCTAATCTCATGTACAACCTTGGATCTGAAATAAAAGTTAAATCCGAATCACTGAACAATGAAAATATATTACCATTTAGGCTGAAAATATACTTGCAAGTGTCTTGAAGTCCTCAATGTTAACTTTGTGGAAGAGCTCCATCTCCCATATAAGGACTCCGGTAACTTAAATATTCTTTTTAGGTTAGTCATCACCCTCCTATGAAAGCTGCTCATGCAGAAAATGAGCATTTCATATATGACATAACTTCAAAGGTGAAAATCATGAAAGTAATTCTCCTATTTGATCTTTCTTTATGGCTATAGTTTTGTTAACAAATACCTTTTTATCATGTCAACTCTTTTAAACTCAAGTGGCTGAGGACTATATTTTTGGAAGTATCATGTACTCGAAATCTTGTTAATGGTTAAGGACTCAGTGTAGAGCTTTGACATCGTTATTAATCAATGATCTTTAGAACTTCGGTTTGTAGCCAATTTTGCATGTTGTGAGTGTATAGTTGCTTATGCATAATTATGTATTCTCAATCTATTAATTGTGAACTTGAAGTGCCAACACAGTGAAGATGTATCTTCATTTTTCTTTCATTAATGGCTTGCAGATTATATAGATTACCCATGTTAAGAATGGTGGGTCAGCTGGTGCTGGGAAGGGCTGGTGAATCCAGAAGGTTAAGGTTTCTCCGAAGTATTATTCTTTACCATTTAATTGCCAAAATACGAGATCAATCATGTTAGTTTTGGTTTGTTTAGTGAACACATGCCACTTCAATTTTGGTTTGTTTAGTGAACACATGCCACTTCGGCTTATTAGCTTTCATGATCTTGGGAGGATCCAATATATGGATGTATCAACTTTTGATTATCCCTATTAAGGTTAATACAATGGTTTGGATGTGTCTTAGCATATTTTTGTTTGAATGTAGTATATGCTTTTCATTTGGTAAATTAGTGGAATTCAGCATACAACAGGTTAATGACAATCCAACGTTGTCTGACTATATGATCCTACAACTAATCTCTTGCATTGCCACGTTGTGTGAGTATTGATCACACAATGCCTACTAATAAAAACTCTGTGTACTATTTAACAATCAGACAACCATAAAACTTAAAAACTCGTTTTATGAAGATAACTTCACACAATAGTTTACAGCAAGAAAACTATTGTGTGTGTCAACAAATGTTGCCGACTGCAATGCGGAATGATCTCGACGTATGTCCATGAAATCTGTCGATATTCACATAACAACTCTTGAAAGGAAACCATTGTGTGACTTGACAATCACACAACAGTTTTTATTGGAAAACATGTTGTGTAATTCTCGGCAGATATTATTGACAGCTGACGAGAAGCAGCTCGGCATGTGTCGACATCTGTCGATAATATATGTCGAGAATCACACAACAATATTATACAAAAAAACCATTGTGTGATTCGATCTCGGCATAATTCATCAACATATGTCGACAGCTGCCGAGAAGCAGCTCGACATGTGTCGGCAGCTGTTGATGATATCTGTCGAGAATCACACAATGGTTTTTATTGTAGCATTGTGTGTCAGTTAGTCAGACAAGCTCTTTTTAACCGTTGTGTGACATGTTAATCAGACAGCGATCGAATTAACAACAGATTTGACCTTTAACAGACGACGTTTTTTTCCCGTCGTGTGATGCATTATCTGGCGTGGTGATGTCTTCCCCAAGTTCTGTACCTTTTCTTCTAGTGACCCAGCTGGCTGGCCATATCTTCAGAGATCAAGTGTATATATCAAATTATCAACATCTATGTCTACAAACTAAGATAGATATAGATATAAACAGCGAAAATTTAAGGGAAAATTTAAGGGATGAATCGACGACGAATCGAACCTTGGTTCTGCCTTGTTCGTAAAGCTTGTTGACGACTTCATAGTTGGGAGGTGCACCAAATTAACTTCCATTTGGTGTTCTTCTCTCCTTCTCCATCCAAAAAGTATCGATATTTCTCTCCCTCAACAACAACTTCAGATGCCATGGGATATGTTTTATGGTTTGAAAGTTTTACTGAAAAGGGACTTGCGTATATAGGCAAAAGGATAGAGGATGATAGATTGTAACCCTAGCACCACAAGGGTTGTTAACCGTTCAATAGTTTGACTATTAGCTCTAGACACGGTCATCTATGACATAATTACAAAGTGATGTTACGTGCCTACACTTGGCCGTGTGCATGTGTGGGTGTCTTACGTTATGATTTAAAGAAAGACGAGATATGGTCAGGATTTCTGGTAGTCAGGTCATGAGTTACTAGATTTATGCCGTCTTCTTTCTTTCTTTTCAATCATCTTACTAAATATGCAAGGCTCACATTCCTAACTTTGGGTACGCCTACATGAAAAAGGGCAAGGTGACAACCCAAACCTACATTGTATTCATATGCATTTCCATCTGTGGTTGACAAGCGAATGAGCTTGAGTCGGTGTGCCCTTCTGTTGGTTTTGAATATCCTAATGGAAACCTCCCAAAAAAAGGGTTTAACTAAGATTGTTTGTTTCGTCTGCAGCCTTCACTTTCCCATGTATCCATCTCCAAAATCATTACGGCCCCGTTTGGCATGTAAGATTGGAAATGCATTAGGATAGTAATTAGAGTAGATTAGGATAAGATTAGATTTGAATTAATCTTTTCATGTGTTTGGTATTCAAGGATTAGAGCTGGGATGGATATATACAAGAAACGTATCGATCATTTCATTCTCCTATTTTCTTTCACCCAATCAACTGCGCCTGCTCCCAAAGTCACGAGGCTATGGTCCTCTCCCGGCTCGCGTCTTCACCGACGGACTGATCTGCACAACTTGCTGCTCTTCTTGACGGATTCGATTTGGGGTTCACGGTGGAGATAGAGAACCGAAGAGATGCAGAGGATGATTGCGCTACAATTGAATAGGTGTTATCTCGGAGCCAATTCGCGGCAGCAATAGAGAGGACCGTGAGGACTGGCTGGGTTTGCGTCGTGGCCAATGGTGAATGTGTGGAGATTGCGGGATAAGCTTATGATGAATAGTGATTGGCGGTTCTATTTGGTTGAGAAGACGTTAGTCAACTAGTCAACGTTGGAGCGCGCGTACGCTTACCACCAAAGCAATCCGAGCGCGTTTCCCTCCGCCTTCAATCCGAGTGCGTCACGTGTCTGGCAGCACTGCCCAGCCCAATTGCGTGTGGCCCTAAGTCTTGGTCTTGGAATTGTCTCATATTTGAGAACAGGATTTGGGCTTAGAATTTGGGCTCAAAATTCCAGAACCAACACCACCATTTTTTGTCTGTTGGAGATGAAAAGTCTCAATATGAGACTAATACTGAGTTTTAGAACCACGGTTGGACTGGCCCTTAGGGCGTCGGCATAGGCCCTTTCTAGGAGTTAGAGAGTGGTCAACTGCCACAAAGTCAAGGACAATTTTGACAATGTAGACCCTATATTAGTGCATAGAATGAGATATCATGAATAGACCTCATATTTGAGACATAGTTTTAGGGAAATGTTCTTCACTTCTTATCATATTTATTTCAAAGTAGTGGCTAATAGATTGAAGTAAGGCTGGGCATAAAGCCCGTGGTTGAAAAAAAAAACTGACAAACTGACTCGGACCAACCGAGCAGGGCTTTTCACTGGTTTCCTCATTGGAAATGTCTTGTTCAGGCCGGTCCCTGACTTTTGTATACTTTTCTGGCCTAAAAGCCTGAAGGTAGCAGTGTCCATGCATTAAGCCCATTATAGATAGATTTTAATCCTGCTGGTCCACACAATATCAAACCCAAATACACTATAATAAAACCCAAATACATTAGGGCTGGGCATGAGACGAGATGTGACGGTAAAGAGCTAATCCCACAGCCCGTCCCGGATATTGAAATCGGGACGGGACGGAACAGACTTTGCATTTTTTAGATTTCATCCCACTCGGATCCTATCCCAATTGGGACGAGACGGGCCCAATCCAGGATAAAAAAAGTTGAAAATAAACTTGTAAGCAAAATAAAGAGTTTCATAGTTTGATAATTCTCTCTACTCTATTATGTATTAATAAGTTTTTGTAACATATTTACAAGTACAACACGGTGTAATAAAAGAGTTTATACTAGGGTGCAAAAAGAGAGTTTACAACACTCAACAAATTAAAGTATTAAACATCACTGTTATTGAATTTGAGACAACCTAGTAACTTAAAAAACAAAGAGCTAAGATCAAAACACTTAAATGAAATGCTCAAATCACATCTTCATCAATAAAAAATCAATCATTAAAATAGTCAGGACGAGACGGGCTTAAACAGGACTTGAATTATTTTTCTCGTGTCTCATCCTGTTATATATATACAGGACGGGACGGGCCTAATGTTTTACCGGGACGGGACGGGATCGGGATTGCTGTTTTTTATGCCCACCCTTAAAATACATAAATACCCTAATCTCTTTGTCTTCTCGCACACCAACTTTGTCACCGCCTAGCAATCGGAAAAAAAAAACTATGTCACCGCCGACTTCACCTCGATTCGAATCTCGATCGTCGCGAGCGTGACTTCCATAACAACCATCTCGTCGATCTTGGAATCATCATTAAAGAAGATCAAACTCTAAATCAGAAGCTTGAGGTCGTTGTTGTCGACGAGAGCATCCATCTCGTTGGGCTCGTTGTTCCCATCGACGACGTCCCTGTTCGTCAAGTCCTCATCAGTAGAGCTTGGGAGCCATGGTAAGGCCTTTGAGCCTCTGCAGCTAGTCATGGAGTTTGATTTGGATTCGGCGAAGCAATCTGGCTAGTCTGGGTACTTGAGACGGGCAACGATTTGGTGGAGCAGATGGGTAGTTTCATATTTATAGGTATGGTGTTTAGGTTTGTTTGATGGTTACGCATTCGATGAAATTGTTGTCGAGATGTTAGCTTGGAATGGCAGATTGCATACTGAAAGAAGTAGAATGTCACAAAGCCTAGAAAGCCTGAGAAACTGGCCCGTTCAAGCACAGTTCGGGTTTTGACCGGTCCCTATTTTCGGCATGTTAAAACCCTGCCCGGACTTACTTTGCTGGTCCCTGTCCTGGTCAAATGACCACCCGTCTGGAACCATGCCCAGCCCTAAGTCATCGAGTGCACTTTTTTGGTATATTACAAGAAGAGAAAATGCCCATTTGGTCAAAAACAGCAAAACTAAACCTCATTCAAATGAAAATCTTATCATTATGCCCATTATAATGATTCTTAAGAAAAATACGTTATTACCTTATGTTTTGAGACGGCAATGACACGCTGTGACAAACGATGAAATTATTTGCTACATCTATATCATGCCGTGGCATGAAAACGGAATTTGCGACGGTATTTAATGTCATCGTACAAACCCTAAACCTAATTTTGTATGACGACATTAAATACCGTCGCAAATTCCATTTCCATGCCACGGCATGATATAGCCATAGCAAATAATGTCATCGTTTGTCACAATGTGTCCTTGCCGTTGCAAAATAAATTTTTTTTGCTACCCCACGTTTGCCGTCGCGAAAGAAGAACTATTAATGATGGCGTTTGCGTGTCGTCGCAAGCTGTGGTAACTAAAACAATTATTTTTTGCAGTGAGGTTTATTTTGTTGTCTTCTTAATCAATGGTTATTGATTAGAAGATTTATTCCTTCTAAGATTGTACTAATCTTTAGTGTAATCTCTCTTAACAGTATGAAACGTTTAGGTCTTAGTCTTTGAACGAGAGAGAGTGTAATATTCAAAGTCTCAGAGGATTTTCTTTCTTATTTAATTGATGATGATCATGGTGGGACTTGGTGATTAAGGCCGTTGGTTGGCACTTGTCCATGTTGTTGCAGTGATTAACATGATATGTGGTGTTTATTTCTGGAGAAAATCTTACGTGCGACAGCCGCACCACGTGTTATGTGCGACCCACCAGTCGCACAACGACACGTGTTTTTTTTATCCGCAGCTCTTCTTCCGTCCTTCCTCTCTCTTCTCCGACAAAACCGATCTTCTCCTCCGGCGAAGCTTTTTCACAACTCTGCTTCTTCTTCTTCTTCCTTCCTCTCTCTTCTTCTTCCTTCCTTCTCTGCTTCTGCTTCTTCTTCCTTCCTCTCTCTTCTTCTTCCTCTCTCTTCCCTCCTCTTCTTCTTCTTCCTTCCTCTCTTCTTCTCCCTTCCTCTCTGCTTCTTCTTCTTCTTCCCTCCTCTTCTTCTTACTTCCTCTCTCTTCTTCTTCCTCCTCTCTCTTGGTGAAGGCGAGCCCGTGTGGTGTAGGCGGCGGTGCGCGGTTTCGCCGGAGAAGAGAGAGAACACAGCGACAGGAAGGAAGAAGAGCTGCGAAAAAAAAAACACGTGTCGCTGTGCGACTGGTGGGTCGCACAGGACACGTGGTGCGGCTGTCGCACGTAAGATTTTCTCTTATTCCTTTACTACTACTGCCCCTCATTCAGTTTTTATTAACCTCACTAAAAGTTTATTGCATCTAATAAAATCTCAGTAGAAGTTTATTGGCTCCCTCCCCCACCAAAACATTTAAAAAAAATCAACGATGATGCGGTATACTTCAGGCAAGATCCGGTAGATTCTGGTGACATTTAAAAAATAATAATTCGGCGAGATTCTGGTAACATTTAAAAAAAATCCGACAAGATTCTGACAACCAGTGAGATACCGGTGACCGGAGTCCAAAGGCCCATGAGGTTCCGGACAAATCTCTCTCTCTCTCTCTTTATATATATATATATATATATATATACATGTTTAAGGGGTGCGGGCAAAATAGTTCTAAAATAATATTGTTTATTAAAACTTTAAGTAAAAATTTGTTCATTTAGGCACAAAGAAGCTATCTTATATTCAAATTGGCTCATGAATAAGATTGTCTTTGGAATGAGCAATAAAGAGCTAAAATTAGTACTAAATGAGCATTTTCCCTACAAAAATTACAAATATCAAATATCAAACACTAAAATTACCCAATAAGTGCATGAGAAGAATTTTCATTCAGTTATGACTAATTGACTTCTAATCTGCCTAGGTTCAGCCCTATCACCCATAATAGCCGTTGAGAGCCACAGAAAATAAGAAACTGATGGAAATCTATAAGATAACACTAATGGAGGTATTTTGCAGAACCAAATAGACAGAAACTTAAACTTAGATTGCTATTTGAAAGAGCAGAAAAAGTATGAGCTCCAATTGAACTTAGCGCCTTTTGCTCTGGTTTACCCAAAACAATTTGTGAATTGGTAACCTTCTGAGAATGATATGTAAATAGAAGAATATCCATCTGGTTAACCAAATGTCATTTTCCTTAAGGCAGCACATATCCAAAGTTCCATATAAAGGAAAAATAAAGGTTTATATTATAGCACATCCTGAACCAGATTATATTTTTCTTCCACCAAAACGTTGACTATAAATTGGCTATATTCAAATTCTTACGAGGCATAGAAAGTAGTTCACATAGTCAAAAGTCGCTTTAGCTCTGTTCACCTGATGTATCCATTGCTCCATCATTCTGTACTGAGCATGGTCACTTCAAGAAAAAGTCATTGGTCAGAAGATCCTTTACATGAATGTTTTCCATCTATGTGTTAGCTCCATAAAGCACCGGCTCTTCCCGCCAGCTCAAGTATATCGACATTGTCTAAAATCACGTCGAACTCCTCACAACACCATTTACAATTTACTCATGTGTTTGTCTTCCATATATTTGATGACATCATCTCCCTACTCTTGCACGAGATGTTGAAGCTTTAGACTGGGTTTGTTGTCTCCTCCCACTGGACAGACCACTGTCACTGATACTCCCTTCAACAAGATTCTCATGGACTTCAGAAAATTCTCTGTTCCATGAACTCAAGGGGATAACATGACTATCATCCTTGGCACTCCTCCTCTGCTCCTCGTGGCGTTTTACATTCTCAGATATCTGATGCAAAGTTTTATTTATCTTTGCAAATCCTCTTTCGACTGGCTCTACCACGTGCGAAACTGTATACTTCATGTCATCAACAATCTGAAAACAATAAAATGCAATATCAAAATCATCATTGACTCCAAAAAGTAGTTCAAATTGAAGTTAAAATGCCATGGCATATTATAGCTAAGTTATTACAATTTCACCACTTCCAAAAATCACGTCACGAACACTCTGAGGGAAATTCAAGCGCTTTTCTCTCTCATCATGCCGTTGTAGATGAATTCTAGTTGATCTTTCACAATCACGAACCTCCTCTGGATCAGGAGGAGCTCCTAGTGATGCATAGTCAGCCATCACAGCAACATTGCGAACACATCTTTCTCCACGTTTGTAAGGTACTGCCGGGAAGACATATAGGTGGACCACAGCAGCAACACCCATCTGTTTGTCAAATTTTAAATCAGTATCCTCTGAACATCAGGGTCTTATTTGGAAAATCAAAACTTTTAACACAAGGGAACATAGATATAGCTATATATAAGTCAGAATTATAATCCAATAACCTAAACCACTTATCTAAAGAGAATAAAATCCCCATGGATATCCTCAGTTTTTTCTGAACATGCATAATATCATTTACATGCATCTACCCTTTTCTAACCTAAATTGAAGGCTTCACGTCAAACTGTTGCATATTCAAAACATTACATAATACCAAAATCCTATTGCAGTGGCAACTTCAGCAATATGGAACACTATATCATTAGTGTAAAATACCTCTATGCATATGATGTAGTCTTGTATGCGAGTTTTCAGCTCCTGCGCCAAGGACCCTTTAAAGGCACCCATCGAGAAAAGAAATGCAACAGCAATTCCTTGCCACCATGTCAAGAATACAATCGATTTGAAAGTTAGAAACTTGGCCAGTGGTTTGATAGGTTGTAGTTTGTCCTTGATGACAGAATAGAACTGCACAAGGCAGTATAGGGCCCATGTCTGACTAAAATTAAGAACAACTGCCAAATAAGGGTAGCTGCAAGTAAACAAAATTTAGAAATAAGACATCAGCAATTAATTACACCGGGAACAAATGCCACCGTGTAAGAAAGGCAATAAATCTACAATTGCAACCACCAGTGCATATGATATTTCTCTGATCAAGTATGAGTGCGGGAGCATACAGATACAAGCATCTCTAATATAAAATTAAAAATTTATTCAGCAATTGAAGTGGGCACCAACACAAAAAGAAACATACTAAAAGAACATCTTACCCATATCTCCAGTCAAACTTTCCTTCTCCATAAACACCGAAACTTTGAAGAATCATGGCTAGCAGTGCGCAGATCAATTTCAGTATCATCTGGAAAACTAATATGTCAGACCACTAAATAAGGCTGAAAATCAAGGAGAAAGACTTGACGAAATAAAGTTTCAGCATGAAAAAGAGTACATACATACTGAACTATGCCCACTTTCACAGCATGATAGAATGCCGGACCAAGATCCCAGTCTCTTATAAAGAAATTCAGTGGGAAAGGATGTTCAACGACTCCATATGCGTATTCTTCTTTCAAAAGAGGACTGCTGGAATCGACTATGCTCTGACTCTCCATAAATTCAATTGTACGCTTCTCACCACCTTTAAACAGAAAAATATTTATTCAGGGAAAGGAATCAAACTGCATCGGGATTTAAGTTATCATATATGTTCAAGGAGCTTGATTAAAATGTCAACTCTTAAAAATAATTCCTCACAGAAACCAAATTTTCATATATTGGGGAACAAAGAATACACCCATGCAAGCCACAATGCCTGAACATGATAGGTAACTAACATTCACAGAGAATTGAATATCCACAATTCTGTAGACATACCTAAGCAGGCTATCAAGTATCTCTCAAAACAATATAATGCAAAAGCCTCGTAGCAGTCCCGGATTGCTTCCCAGTTGAATGCAGCATTTGAGTCCAACAGTGACACAAACTGCAGATAGAAAACATATTATACACGATATATAACTGACACACCAAAATGTAGATGCTAATAAAATTGAAAAGACATGCGAACTAGATTTCTTAAAAAATAAAAAAATAAAAAATGAAAGGCTGTAAGCAGTTGGATGCCAGGAAATGCAAAAGGTCAACTGCATGCAGTATTCATATGTCTGGCATACTCATACAATTTCCAACTTGTGCGGACAAAGGACAAGTACATGCAGAAATGCATTGAGTGGCACTTCCGAGACTTAGGCAGTAAGAATATAGTTCCTCCTCAGAGAAACATTACATTATTACAATATCATCTCCAGAATTAGCAAATTGACTCAAACTCATGCATTACACCATAAGAAAAATTAAATTAGGTACAGAAAACACTTCCCTATTGAATGAAGGATTATCATAAGTAAAAATGCAACAAACCACATCCAAATTATCATTCTGGCAGTCTGTTATTGTTATTTCTATAAGTTGGTAACCTAACTAGTAGATACTATATAGCAACTGAATCCCTATATTTGTGCAATTTGTTTCCTTTACCTTCCAATTGAAGTAAAAAACATCCAACATATACCACCCCTGCCAATTCTGAAATTTGGTGTTCACGTATTGTAGTTGCATGAGCTTTCATTTAAGTTCCCTACTATTAAACTAAGTACCAAATTTTAATAGTAAAATTAAAAGGAAAAAGAAAAAGCAGCTCACATAATATTTCATTCTTACCTTGTAATAATTCTCTATCTAATAAAAAATGTCAGTTTACAGTTTATACTACCTTGTCTTTTTAGAAGTGTATCCTGACATCTGCAATTTCCTCTTACTAGTCTTTCATATCCCTACCTTAACACTGTAAACACTCTATGCCACATCATGTCTTGGGCATATTTTCCTGTTCTTTAAATGACCTAGTAACTGATCTTATGCACTTAGATTAAAAGTGCATGCACCTAGTATCATATGCTCTACCATAGTACCATATTTTTAAGACCTTTTAAGTTTTAACACAATAACATATAAGTACAATCAATAACTATATAACAGCTATATTTATTCAAATTTCCAGGAAAAAACTAACACACAGAAAATGCTACAAGAAAACAGGAGGAAATTGAACACATAAAGAAGTGGGCCATACTGATTCCAGTGCATAAACAGGAACCATCAGAATAAGCCCGATCAAAAACTTCTGTTCCTGAAATAGATAAAAAGAAAAATTATGATTGCATATAATACGATGAGAAGTTTGCAGCAGATATATAGCTGGGTCATCAAAATATAATGCAAAAAGTTCTCTACAACAAATAACATATATTTGAGATCAGACCTCTGGTTGATTATAGGCAGCTAAGTGCTCGAAGATAAGATACATGGAGAGAAAAAGTGCAACTAGTACGAACATGCTCGCACTGAGGATTGGCCAGCTGATGGCTGCTGCAGATTCAGCACTGAGATTGAGGGGCCACATGTCTCCTACTCTGGTGGAGGAGACCAATGTGAAAAGGAAAAAGGAAGAACATAAAATGCCCCTCCATCCCATTGAACCAAACGCTCAGAGTACTGATGAAGTTGAACTTGAAGAAAACGTCCCTTACCACATCCTAAACTGATATATCAAGACCAAAATGATTTTATCGGCCCTTTTCTAGAAGTCTCCCCTGCTTCTCTCTATAAGATAACTGCTACCTCAATATGGGCTTGCAACGGTGCAATGGTAGCTACCTCTTTCACTCTATGCCTGCTCAAGTGCTCTTAAAACTTACAGCCCAGTATATGCAATGATATACTATCTAAGTCCAATATAGATGCTTTCTTTATAGAGTACACGAAGAAGCATCCAGACTGAACTAACAAAATCTGCAGTAAGGAAAACAACAATTCAATTAACAAGCATAGCATAAACTGCCAATGATTTGGAAGAGTATGTTATTAACAGCTACGAATTGTTTTAGCTAATAATAATCAGACAGAAATCAAGCAAGGATCTAATATTAGAATATGTAAACATAAGACACTACCCCAAATGCGCTAAATGTGCTACATCCAAGATAATAAGTTCAACTTATATGTCTAGCACCTACTTGTTTCTTCTCTACAAAACCCAAGATGGCAAGAAATCATTAGATTCAAGCCAGTATATCCAGCTTAATGAATGTCTAAGGCTTGTAAAATAACAGGATGAAGATCCAATAAAGTTAAAGAGTGTCCAAGTTTAACTCCCTTCTCATGGCTTGCACAAACACGTGCTAACCTCATATGAAGAAGCACCTCGCCTACTATATGTCACTAATACACAATGCTAACCCTTTCATACACATATAATCGATACAGCAACAGTGATTCTCACAGTACGTGTCACAGAACACAGTTCCACGCTCATAAGAAACAGTTTAGCTTAGCACTCTAATACAGCTTCCCGTGCTAAAACAAAACAGTACTAAAAGAGCTGCAAATCTGCTCACAATCAATGCTATTCAGTTCCACTATTCCCTAAACCACATGATCTCTACTATCCGAAAACCCAAAACCGATCGAGACTTTTACCCTTTCATCAATAAAAACCCAAAACCCAAGAATCACAGTATACCCTGAATCCAAAACATCACTCACCAATACTATCTAGCATCGCTTCACATCTACCGACACACAAAATTCCACTAACCTAGCCTCGTTTACGAAATCAATGACTCAACTAATTTTCCATTACTGCTTCTTTACCTTCCTCTACATACAAAAGTAAGCAAATTTCTAAACGTCCAAACTTGCACAGAGCATTAAAAAAAACAAATATCGCCGGACGATAATTATATACCACATCCCTCACAAAACCCTAAAAATCGATCATCACAGATGAACCCACGCGATGAAAGTGAACGAACACATACGTAATTAATTCTCGTAAACACTAATCTACGCAGAACCAGAGTGAGATTAGGGTTAGGGTTACGAACCTGTGCTTGGGGAAATTTCCCGGGAAACTCAAGACTGTTTCACACAACTATTCCGCGAAAAATCAAAAGAGAAAACAAATAAAGATCGTTTTTTCTTTTGCTTCGGCGGTTGGAGAAGAAAGCAAAATAGGGATAGGAGTCACAGGGCGGTGACTTATGGTGGTGACAGCATGCCATCTGAGCGTCACTTCCTGGGTGATCTGGGTCCCACTTTGGGGCCTATTTAGTGGTCGTTCCTATGACATTATGAATTGTCGTGTTGTGAGAGGGAGAAGGCGTTTACGTGGGCAATGCTGACTGCCGGCCGGTGGTTTTCAATTGGATAACGTTCTTTCCACGCAAGCGAAAGTGCACGTGGCCGGATCAAACTCCATCATCTTGTCATTCTTGTGTCCATATATTATATATATACGGTATATACCCTAGACCAGTTTTTTTTTTTTTTTTTTATGAGAAGAAACAAATTATAAGGAAAAACCTTTAAAATGACATAAGTTAAGAAAATCAAATTCAAAAGCATGAAGAGCAGAAGGAGGTAGATTGTTATGCTAACTAGCAACAGTTGAGGTGTGTCCGTGAGTAGTAATCATATCCGTTAAGAAGTTAGTTTTTCTCCAGATGTGTTGGTAGCCAGTATCTTGATGTCTTGAACAATAGTGTGTATACACCAAAGAATATGAGTCTTGTTGTTGATAGAGTCATTAAGTAATTTTGAATCTCCTTTAACTTTTAATCGTGTGTATCCATGTAGGACCGCAACAACCAAACCGACTTTTAAACCTAGTGCCTTTGAAAACAAGACATTTGATTTGCCAAGATTCTTTGTGTTTTGACCACGATCCTTAGCGTGCAGAGCCGAGGTGAATAGCGAATAAAGAGAATGGGGGAGTGTAGCGGACGTGCCACCTCGCGGACGAGGAAGATGTTGATTGTGTGCGCTTGACTTCTTGATCAGGCGGAAGAGGGTTCCAGGTGCCACCTCAGATGAGGAATTTAAGAGCACAAGGCAGTCGATACTCATGGCAGCGTGAGCAGAGCAATTATAGGGAAGTTTCTGAGGAATCGGGGTAAAGTCTAGAGAGCTCTGAAGAATTCTAGGCGGCAGTGCGCTTAGAATCGGGGTTGTGTGTGTTTTGCTTCAACGGGGAAGCGGAAACAAAGCTTCTGGGAGCGTTGGAGATTCGACTAGGTCGAGGGTTTCAACAAGGTTGAAGGTTGTTTTGTATTTGTTTGAGTTGTGAGAGAGTGTTGATTGTAGAGCCTTCGACCCCGGCCCTTATATAGTGGGAGAGAGAGTTCGCCGCGAAAGATAATGAAAAGCGTGTTGGACTCTGCAACGTGAAGCATGAAGGAACTGTTCCTCCCATGCAGACCAATCCACATGTGACACATATCCAACTCGCACAGTTCATTTAGAATAGGACATTGCTTCTGGTGCGCCTCTTAACTGTAGAGTCCTATGCGGACTGAAATTAGGAGCAATCTTATCCTGAGGGGTGTCATAGTCCATGTAGAAAACAAACTCGTGTGAACCGCAGACTCTGTAGCTCAATTCCACCTCGCGGGCCAAAAGAAGGCTTTTTAATTGATAAGGGCCACAGGGATTGGCCCAAAGCGTGTCAAAGACTGTAAAAAGTCAGAAACGATTACAAGCATTCGCGCGGACTCCGCGTATGTCTACCTCGCGAACTAGCGAATCAGTTCGCCAGCGCGCCTAGATGCATTCCGCCTCGCCTGACGCCAAAGTCATTTCGCGCGAACTGTATTTTTTTCCGAAAGCGCGCGAGATCCGTTAGTCCGCGCAGAGTCATTCCACGCGCGGACTTTGTGATCATCCCGCGTGGTCTTGCTGGCGGGCCGTCATTTGTAAACTTTAAAGAACTTGGGCTCGCCGGCTGACATAGACCAAGAATGTAATTAATATTTACATAGACAAATATTATCCAGTAAAATATTAATTTGGGCGTAAACACTTTGAAGAAGCTAGAATAGGATATCCTTGATCATTTTGGGAAACAAAATCAACAACACCATCATTTGAAGAAAACACAGAACCATCAAAATTCAGCTTCAAAAACCTACAGGTGGAGGATTCCATCTGATAACAATATCATTGTGTTTTTTCTAAGATCGTAATTTAAAACTGGAACAATAAGTTTTGAGCAAATTTGCAGTAGTGAAACAAATTTGTATATAGGTGATTTACAAACATCTCTAAAAACTGCATTATTTCTAGCAGACCAAATGGCATAACATATTATCAAAATCTTAGAGAACAAATAAGCATAGTGTGTGTGATGATGTAAATCAAAATGTTGGAGCCAGTGAAGGAAGTCATTATTATACTGAAGTAAATTCATATGAATATGAGAATGCTGCCAAACAGATTTAGTGAAATGACAAAAACCAAAGAGATGATTCAGAGTTTCAATTTCAGAATGACAAAAAAGGCAAGATATGTCGATAGCCATGTTTGGAAAAATTTGATCTCTAATTGTGAGTCTCCCTCTAATTAATTGCCAGACAAATACCTTACAATTTGGTGGGATTGGTAATTTCCACATCTTAACAAGAAATGTTGATCGTGAATGCGCGACCGACTGGATAGTTTTTTTTTTTTTAAACTTTTTATTAATAACTCACACACCCTACATATGTCGTGAGGTTTGAACCCATGACCTCAAAGTTGTCAGTTAAATACCTTAACCAACCAAGTCACAGCTCACATCATGACCGACTAGATAGTTAGTAAAAAACAAGTTGATTTAATAGTAAAATGGCCATTGGACCCCAAACAAAATGATCTCTATACGGAAATAAAGAAAGAGGAATAGTAGAGATATAAATTAGTTGTGTCAGCCGGTAAAATGCCTTGTAAAGCATCCAGTTGGCGTATGAGAATGAGGCAGCCGTTTCATCAGCAGGCAAACATTCTTTAGAAAATTAACAATAAGGTTCATCCAAGATGGCTCTCGTTGAACTTCAGTGGTGAAGATTTCAATTGTTGGGGATTGAATCGTTGAAGTGATATGGGTCACTGCGGCTTGGGAGCAGTTTTCTTATGTCTGAAATCTTACTTAGGTCGCCACGTAGAAAAATAAGAACCCATAATCTGTACAAGACCCCTGGTAATGTCACCATGCACACGACCCGATGAGAAGTATGTGAAATGATACATTTCTTGATAAAGATACCAACGATATAATGCCTCATACCTCCACACACATGAATGTGTCAAGTAATGGGTAACCTTCAGTCACGTATTTTGTCTAAAAAATAAGACGAAAGTCAAATCAGAGTAAATAAACCGTAAAAATGTAAAATGCAAATGCTCACAACCCATGTATAACCTTATCTAGCCCAAAATATAGGTCCATGACTGACCCATAACTTAAATCTCTCTCGAGCCCTATACCCAACCAGAAGTTGATTCTAGATCCCAAGTTCAGATCCGAGGCCACAACTCAAAAGCCCAAAGGATAGACCTTGGACGTAACAACTTAGGCAAATAAAGGTGTTTGACTTCATGACTCGTAACTATTGAGAGGATTTAAAGTCGTTAAACCACATATAGTAACGGTCGTAACACCCCTCGCTCTCCTTTCAACTTTTAGTTCGTTAGTCATGACCGATGTTGAGCAACCCAGCTGCACCACCCCTCATCCTACCTAGCTTGTTGTGACACCGCCACAGACTGTATATATACATATAAATATTTACCTAATCAGAAGCCAAAAGCTTTGAATACTCAGTATCATTTGGTCTAGCGGCATACTCTCTCCTTAGTAAGTGAGAGGTTATGAGTTCGACTCACGAAAGTTGTAGTATTACAGTTGTTTACCCGATCCAAATAAAAAAAACCTAAAAAAAAAGCTAGCCCAGAGAAGCCTAAAGGAACACAAGCACCAAACCCAGTAAGTTTGACTCGACCTTGACCTAGGCCAAACTTCATCTTCTTCACCAATGGTCGTGCACACAACTCAGGATACACATCGCTGACCACGCATCACACTTCCCCTTGACATGCAACACCGTTATACCTCACCACCGACCGCCCCTATATAACACGACCATAGTGTTGAATGACTGCAACGGAGTTGGCCGCCCATGTCAATATATCTAGGGAAACACCCCTCCCATTATGCCTCTCGAGCAATAACATCAAAAACAACCATTTGGTAGGAGGCTGTCAACGCCAAAGAGGTCAAAGGCTAAATTAGACGTTCGAGCACCTCCACATGAGATCAGATTCAAAGAACGAGAACAAGCTGACCTTAAGCTACAATTTCGGCTTCATGTACTATTTAAAAATGTGAAATTGCTTAGTAATAACTATTTTATGGAAGGAAATCTGCTGTGCCTAAAAACCCAGTGTCAAACATGCGCCAACTACCAATTTTTGACACCTGTCTCCGACTTAAACAAACATTAACCTTGTTGATCACAACGTTATCTTTTAATAAAAATAATATTAAGGGGTACGAGAAACGAAGTTTGGCTATACCTCTACCTCTTACCTCTATTTATTCCTAACTGTCTTTTTTCTTCTTTCTCTGCAACAAAACCCAGTATTTTTCTTCTTTCTCTGCAACAAAACCCAATATTTTTCTCATGAAGCTGTAGAGCATGTTGAACTGATTTTCTAGTTGAGCATGTGTTGGTTGTTCCTCATAATTTTAGGAGATTTGTCAGTTTAAATATAGAGGAGATGTACCATTTTTTAGGAGATTCGTCAGTTTGAAAAAGTGTTGGTTGTTCCTAACAATTCCAATCATAACTTGTTAAAATCACGATGCTTTAAACCATAAATAAAATGCCCAGTAGCTCACTACAACAATCAAACACAACAAGTTCAATCCTAATTGTAATTATTCAATGAAAACTGAAACTAGACCCTCCACTTTTGTAGTGCTTCCTTGTCTTCGTCGTAATACCTTTTCAATTCATCTCATCGCAATCATATCTCTCCTTTGTAAGGCCAAAAGATCAGACGACGAACATAAATTGGGAAATTAAGATGGGTTTATGAACAAGAACAAAAATTGAAACCACGACAGTTGCAGAGAAAGAAGAAAGAAGAAGAGAAATAAGAAAGAAGTGGTGAAGAAAAATTATGAGTTATTGTTTCAGATCGAGAGTTGCAGAGAAAAAAGAAAAAAGAAGGATAAGGATAAAGAGGGAAGAGAAAGAGGAACAATCAAACTTAATTTTTTTTTATTAGAAGATAACTGTAACATCCTAAAATTTCAGTTTTCTATTTTCAAAAGGAAAATTATTTTTCGAGTTATTTTTATTTCAATTTCTATTATACTTTAAATTCTTTGTGGCTTTTGAAAATTATTTTAATTTTTAGTTTGTCAAAAATTTTCTTTCAAGCCCATAGGATTAAGGTAGACGTCATTACGAATTCCTAGGATTTTTCGGAGAACCGTTTGTAATTGGAGCTATTTTTAATGATTTTTGGAAGTTTTTATTATCCAAAAATTTAATTAAAAATAGAATTAGAGGTGGCTACATCTGGCTCGTCGATCTTTACAAAGTTTGATCTCAGTCGTCGATTTCAGTATACAAAGGGTGGGACTGGATCAGTTCGTCTCAGACCGACCACGACTCGTCCCGAGCTGCGACGGAGCTCAGCTCCTTCTTCCGTCTTCCGGCCGCCTCCCGGAGCAAGGCTGGTGTCTACGCCTCCATCTCGCCTTCCCCGACCTCACTATGTCCTTCGTGTTCGAAGAGGAGCTCCGGCGAGAGAGAAAAGAAGGAGAGAAGTGTTTTCTGGGTTCGCCGGTGAGATTCTGATTCTGGCATCGGCGGCGAGCGTGAATGGTACTGGAAGCTTCCTCTCGTCCTCATGGTCTTTTCTATGTCCTCAGTTTCTTCAGAAGAAGTCGGGTGAGAGAGAATCGAGGAGGAGAAGAATTTCTGGGTTTCCGATTCTGGTCACGACGGCGTGCATGAAAGATGGTGGTAGCTTCGCCTTGACCTGGAGAACCTCCCTGTGGCTTCAATATGTCGAGATGAGCAGTGGTGAGTAATAATTGATGCAGAGGAGTGGTTTGGGTTTTCCAACGAGTTTTCCATGGTTTCCGGCGACGTTTGGTTTCGATCAAGGTATGAAACTTGGTCCATTTGTCGAGCTCTACCTGTTTCTATAATTGGAATTGAGTTTGGTTGAGAGATGATGAAGTTGGTTTTAGGCAGTGGAGGACTGCCGTGTGTGCCACTGTGCACGGCGGCGGTGGCGGTTGTTTTGATTGTTTTCTGGCTTCAGTTAGTATATTGAATTCATATGAGTGATTGCATATGTTTGGTTTCGAATTTGGTCGGGATTGAAGCAATTGGAGTTTTACCGTTCGTTTTGAGTTCATTGGTTTCTTTGATGATTTTGGGTGTCCTTAGCAGTTTTAAGAAGTTTGGTTTATGTTGGCTTTGCAGCAATATTTGAGAATGGAAATCGTTGTTCTTGAAGTTGGAAGTTAGATATTAAAAGTTGACTATTGAAGTGGTGTTGGCAGGGTAGCAAATGTCAAGTCCATGTTTTACTGTGTAATTAGTATTGCTATACTTTGACACCAGAAAGTTGGAAAGTTGGTGATGATCAGAAGTCATTCTTTTGAAGTTGATTAAGGTGGGATGGTGGAGTGGAGAGCCATTTTTAGATCAATATAAAAGATGGAGTTGATATAAATGTTAGTTTGGTTATTTGTGAAGTTCCGGTTAATTGGTATGTTGGCAAGATGACGTTGAATTGTTAAAGTTATGAAGTTTGGCAATTTGGATTATTAGACGAGGTATGCTTGAGATGGAGAGGGAATCAAACTTAAGGATGGAGTCGAAACGTTTTGGGTTGATAGACATAGTTGGAAGTATCATAAAATTTGTAGTTGGATGGGTGTCCTTATCAATTTCAAGGACTTGATTGCATCGACCTGAAATGATTCGCCAACATTCTCAGAACAAGTATTTGATGCGAGGATTGGAAGCATGTTGCAATTTTAGAAACAGAAGGATAATGATTTCAGAATATGTGTCGCAGTGTTACTAATTTTAGCTAGCGTCGGAAGTAGCACTTGGATTCCAGGTAGGGTCTCTCTCGGGGAACCTTTCTTAAATTGATAATTAGATTATAATTGAAATGAGTGTTTTGTGTGGCATTGATTGGTTAATTGTTGATTGTTATTGTTTTCGATAAAGCATGTGTAATGGTTGATTTATATGAAATTGATGTTATTGCTTTTCATTAAAAGCATGTGTTAAATATTGTAATGCAAGTGTTGTTACTCATTGACATGCATAATGCATTGTGAGGAATTGTGAGAGGTGAGAATGAGATTATTAGAATAGATACATTTTGTGTAGTTGAGTTTTCTCATGGGGACTTCCAGTAGCTATTATCAGCCCACCGGCGCAAATGAGTAGGGAAAGTATGCCCTTTCGACGTATGAGTCGATAAAACGATCTTTCGGGTTTCGGGATTGGGGACCATGGGGTTAACAAAAGACTAACAAAAAAGGTATTGGAGTTTATATATTATTGATTTGTTAGGTCGTATATTCGAGACATCTACACGGTATGGGACAGGTAGGTACATATATCTTTGGGTGTATGGACTAATTAGCCAGTAATAGAGTGGGGGGAGTGCATTAGCATTTATGCATCGATTTGTTGTTATTTATGTAAAATATTGTTTGAAATTTGATAACTTGATTGCGTGACGTAGTTAAGTATAACCTAAAAAAGTTTGGCCCTACTGAGCGTAAGCTCACCCCTATAGAATCTTGTTCAGGTGTCTAAGTGGATATGCCTTTCGGAAAGTTTAACTGTAAGGCTTAGCTAAGGTGTACTAGAGTCTGGAAGAGCTAGACCAAGAGACCTATTTTGTCTTTGTAATTGGTTTTGTTATTTGTAAACGTTTTATTTTCTCTTATTTCTACAATTTCTGGAAAAGTATTTGAAATTGTTTTATTTTCATTTACTTTTCCCGCTGACGTCTCGGGTTCGGCGTCAGGTGCTTAGAAACCACCGACATCGGGTCCGGGGTGTGACAATAACGTTGTAGTTAACATGGTTAAGGTTTGTTTAAGTCGGAGACATGTGTCAAAATTTGCTAGGTGGCACAGGTTTGACATTGAGTTTTTGGGCACAACAGATTTCCTTCCCTATTTTATCATTCCATTATGCGGATCGTTATATGTAGTTGAGAAACCATATTCAAACATGTAGTCTCTGACGTCATCTTCATTGGGATCGGAGATCGGAAGCAAAAAATGCGACAATGGATTGGGACGATTTGCAAGAAAAGTTAGCGGCCAGCCATGAAAGATTAGATGCCATCCATAGAAAACATCTCGAAGGAAGAGCGGTCATTGAAAGAAGATGTGCCGAGCAAACGGCTGCCCTCCTCGAGCAATTCGCTGAGGAAAAAGCTGCTAGAGAGGATGCTAAAGAAAAGGAAACAGCCGAAAGGAAGGCTTTTCTAGAGGAGTCTCATCAGTGGTGGGATACCTTCAAAAAGGCTTTACAATGCCTGAATGTAAAGCCTACAATCAATGAACATATCCTTGCCAAAAAGATTGAGCTGCCTAGCAGCCAATCTATTAGCGAAGATTTTCCTTTGGATGAGCCGACGTCCAAAGAAGAAATCACTTTGTCAATCAATGACGAAGAACTTGGGATCGAGGCCAGCGAGATTTTGGATAATAATCCTATCTCAAAGACTAACGTTGTTCCTCAAGAAGATAAGCTTGAAGGAATGGCAGAACAGTCCGCCTTAGAAGAGAGCAGGTCAAACACTGATGGCGAACCACAACTTCGCATGAGAGGTGGCCAAATAGCCAGCTTTTTCATGAGAGACGTATATGTTGACATGTGACAGACACATGGGGGGGGGGGGGGGGGCAAGGCGTAGCTCGCCTCCCTTCTTTATTTAACCACCATGGTCAAGGGCATGATTAACTCAAGTTTTGTCCAATTACTGGACATCATCAGGAAGCTACCCCAAGATCTAACAAGCCTATATATGGTGTGGTGGTATTAGGTCAATCTGTGGCTTCACATTACAATACAATTGGAGTCTCTGCATACAAGTTCAGAGGTCAGGATATGTCTTTAGCATTGTATGTGGGAAACGTTTTTACACCCAAAATTGCAAGTTGATTATACATGGGTGTAAAGTCGAATACTCTTAGTGCCATCTCACTCTAGTCTGCAGCAAGGACTTGGCGGCATCTGAACATGATGCTCACGTATTTCATATATCTGCATTAGAGGCAGAGGTGGATTCGCTGGGTTGTGATGACTCCAGATTTGATTTCGACACAACGCCAATTTATGATGAATATGATGAAAACTATATGCTGGTGTGCCTATCTCATAATCATACTCCACAAGAGTTCAACCCCGTTGAAGCTCTTGATATGGTCTCCTTCCATGGTCAATGCATGACTATTCCTGATAAGACCATGCATTGTAACATGATAGTGGGCAACAAGGCTAATCTTGACAACATACGGTACGCGAGAATGCAGTCAGAGGTCAAGTTTGGTCAAAATACAAGGATGCGTGGGGGCAACAAGACGTACCTTACGAACTACCTTGCTCAAATTTTCAAGTTGTTGACGCGAAGCAACCCTGCTCAACATTTGGAGATTCTTGACGACAAGAGTCTCATGCTGGAAATATGATGACATCGAGGCTTGGAGTGAAGCATTGGTGGCCTCCCCCGTGGCCTAACAAAGAGTAACTAATCAAGCTATGGTCTCTCCTTCCCTTTACTCTTAGCTTTACTTCATTTTTTACTTCTGTTTGATTTCATTTTTCTTTCTTTCTCGCACAGAAAAAAAGAAATACAAAAAAAATCAAATAGCAAAAAACACAAAAAGAGATTCTTGGTCTTGCTAAAATGCAAGACAACGTTCTTGCCTATGAAAGACTTGAACTTTATTTAAGAGCCTATCCCTGAAGCTTGACGACGATAGGCATTCCATATGCCTTGAATTGCTGTCTGCGAAGTCAAGACAGAGAAGAAATTCTAATAGTTGCTGCAAGTTGCAACAACCACTACCAGAATGTCCACTTCACCGGTTAAACCGGAGTGATCTAGGAAGAACTAGCCAACACGCCTTATATCAAAAGAAAGCCGTAGACGTCTACTTTCCAGAGAATTTTACAGTTTGTCATTTCAACATTCCTGGAGAAAGTTATGGCAGTTCGAATGCAGACAGGTCAGGATACGCACGGATTTGCAATATGCATTTTCAATGTGTTTTTATGACCTTGCAACATGTTTTCCTGTACTGGGGGGCATCCATAGAAGTTTGGGGTACATTTATTCATACACCAGGATCTAATCAAGGTCGCCACTATATAAAATGGCTCAAAACCCTAACAAAGCTCTCTACACAATTCAACATTCAACTATTTAACAGAAGTACAAAAATACAATCGACCCAGTCGAACCTCCAAACGCTCCCCAAAGCTCTGCCTTTTTTCCTCGCCTCCCCAATTGAAGTTCTGCTCGATCTCACGTCGAGTATCGATATTGTGACGCTCAGGTGGACTACTGTAAGTCCTTGCCCAGTACGCGGCGAATCTAAAGAAACCTGCGGTGGAGTTGGTGCTCTCTCCATCCTCAATCGCTTGATTAGAAGCAGAAAGCTAAGCGCACCTCGTTACTACAACCACCCTTTCCGCGCCCACGCGGTGGCACGCCCTCAACGACTAAGAGAGACTTTGCATACCCAGAATTACTGGTGTGGCCAAAACAGGCACTATTTTGAACGTATGTGTTTTACTATATCTGAAGGCTTTGACTCAAACTCAAACTCAAACTCAAACTATGGGTTTACATGGTATGAGGGGATCTTTATGAAACATATTTTGTTATTAGAGTTCTATATTTCATCAAATGTCTTCAAAATTGTTTCAAGAGTATTGTTGTTGCGGCTTTTGATATTTTCTGGCAAAGTTATATTGAACTATTGAAGGAGAAATTCATGGGATTGAAGGAAGAATTATATTTTTTGGTCGAACGATTGAAAGAAGATTTTGGAGTGGGAAGTTTTGGACAGTCAAACACAGTGCAAAATCAAACGCATGCCTTGAATGAGAGACCAGAAAAATAAAGCTTGCATTGTGTTGATTAAGGGTAATTGTGTCTTCCCCTCCTCGTAAAATGTCATTTTTCATTAACTTTTATATTAGAGGTAAAAATTCAATTTGAGAACCAAATAATGGTTATTTATCAAAATTTCTCTTCATGAAACTAGATAACAAAATCAGTTGTCTTTTTGCCTTTAATGAAGTTTCCTTTTGATAACCCAGAGCTCATTATCAATATTCAACCCAAATTAGCACTACTTGAACCACAAACCCAAATCAATATTCACCAACGAAACATTTTCCAAAACCCATAAACCCAATGGTGGAGCCAGTGATGGACTAGTGGGGGCACGGGCCCAGTGAGATTTTGACATCTATCCACATGATGTAGAGATGCCCCCACAGAAATATATATTTTGCCCCCGTTAGTGAATTTTGATTAGATATCCTTGCTAGTACAGCTCTACATCCTCGCCTGTGATAGCATATTTAGCACAACAATAGCTACGAGTAAAAATATGCATTTTAACTAACACTCGTTGTTATTTAGGTATGTAGACATGTAAAATTTAATAAAATAATTGGGTTTATAAGTGATGGCTCGTAAGAAGTCAGGCGAGGTGAACTGCACTTCGCATAGAAATAAATGAAGGCGAGGCGGACTGAACTTCGCATAGAAATAAATGAAGGCGAGGCGGACTGACATTCGCGAGGCGAACCACACTTCGCGAGGCATACTAGACTTGGCGAGGCGAAAGATTTGGCGAGGCGAAATAGACTTGACGAGGCGAACAAGACTTGGCGAGGCAAAATAGACTTTGCGAGGGGAACAAGACTTCGCAAGGTGAACTACACTTCGCGAGGCGAACTAGACTACACGAGACGAAACGGACTTTGCATAGATTTACATGAAGGCGAAGTGAAATTGCTCCGCGCCCGTGGATTTACATGAAGGCGAGGCGAGATGGCCTCGCGTGGGGGAATTCACGAAGTGGAATCAGAAATCACCGCTTGCTTGGAAATCAAGGTTCCTCGTGAGATACTTTCCATATCCGCGAGATGGCTCGCCCCTTATTAATGATCTTGATCAAAACAAGACATTAATCCAAAGCGATCTGGGCATATCTAAATCTTAAGATTTGATTGATCTGATTGTGTTAAATCAGCAAGTAAATCAATCAGTCAAGATTCATTTATTTGATTAAGGAAATATTATTGATTCAAAATCTTCATTAATTGCCTTAAGTGGAGGCATGTTAACACTATAAATACCCCTCTCATACCAAGAGGAAGGGGGGGGGGCAGAAACAAAGGAGCGAACTAGAGAGAGAGAGAGAGGGAGAGAAATCCCTCCGCAAGCTCAGAAGCCTCCCCAAAATCCTTGAAGAACTATCAAGCTCCCCAAGTAGTCAGTTCTTCACTAAATCTTTGAAGAACCATCAAGCTGCCAAATAGACGGTTCTTCACCAACCTCAAGTCTAGAAGTTGTCAAATCCTGAAGAACCATCAAGCTGCTAAATAGCCAACTCTTCACCAGCCTCAAGCCTAGAAGTTGTCAAATCTTGAAGAATCATCAAGCTGCCAAATAGCCGGTTCTTCATCAACCTCAAGACTAGAAGTTGTCAAATTCTAAAGAATCATCAAGCTGCCAAATAGCCGACTCTTCATCAACCTCAAGCCTAGAAGTTGTCAAATCCTGAAGAATCATCAAGCTGCCAAATAGCCGATTCTTCATCAACCTCAAGTCTAGAAGTTGTTAAATCCCGAAGAGTCATCAAGCTGCCAAATAACCAGTTCTTCACCAACCTCAAGTCTAGAAGTTGTCAAATCCTGAAGAACCATCAAGCTGCCAAATAGTCAATTCTTCACCAACCTCAAGCCTAGAAGTTGTCAAATCCTGAAGAATCATCAAGCTGCCATATAGCCGGTTCTTCATCAACCTCAAGACTAGAATTTGTCAAATCCTGAAGAATCATCAAGCTGCTAAATACCCGACTCTTCATCAACCTCAAGTCTAGAAGTTGTCAAATCCCGAAGAGTCATCAAGCTGCTAAATAGCCGACATCTTCACCAACTTCAAAGTCGAAGAACAGGCACCACGTGACACTGTTCGTGACCAAAGTCTGATCAAGGACAAGCCTCTACTGCCCTTGGTCAATCAACTTCTACAAATCATCAACATGACAAGAAGTCCAAATTACAACGATTTGATTCAAGATTAAGTGCTCGTCACCCTTGGATCAAATCGACGTCGGAGATAGAATCAGAGGAATTCACAAAGATTGTAACCTGCATTCGCATTGATTAAATTAAATTATTCTTTGTACACATGTTATTCTGTTATTTGTCGCAGATATTTTTGTGTTTACAAAATTGGCACGCCCAGTGGGACAACTTTGCCTCTCATCTCCTTCTCCACAAGCAAGTTCAAATCCGTTCGACGTAATGGCCTCCAAGAGCACTCAAACCATCTTGACGAAGAAGTCTAAACCAAAGATCGCGAGGTATTCCAGCCATGATTAAAGGTCGAGATGTAAGCAGCTACCGTAACCATCATGGTATTCAATCCCAAAATGTTTTAGCAGCTTGCAACTTTGATTTGGAATTTATATATGTGCTTAGTGGGTGGGAAGGTTCGGCACATGATTCAAAATTGCTAAATGATGCCTTATCAAGAAGAAATGGACTTGAAGTGCCTCAAGGTAATACACTCTTTTCATTTTCCAATGTATAGAAATTATTGATGACTGAGACTTGAGCATTACTCGTTTTTTCGTGTTGGTTTATAACTTGTTATCTTTCATTATGTATGACTTACTAATTAATTAAAAGTATTTTCAGGAAAATATTTTCTCGTGGATTGTGGATTTGCTAATCGCCGCCATTTCTTAGGTCCATTACGCGGTGTCCGATATCATCTTAAATATTTTGGGGGTGAAGGTCGTCACCCCAAAAATGCAAGTGAGTTATTCAACCTTCATCATGCATCTTTGAGGAATGTGATTGAGAGAATTTTTGGTTTCTTTAAATCGCGGTTTACAATTTTCAAAGTCGCTCTTCCATTCCCGTTTCAAACACAAGCGGAGTTAGTTTTAGCTTGTGCTAGATTACACAACTTTCTTCGAAAAGAGTGTCGCTCCGATGAATTCCCAATTGAACTAGAAGATGACCAATCTCCATCACATCTTGACATGGAAGATGAAAATCTTGAATTGCTTTCTCAAAGCCAACTACAACAAAGAACAGAAGCTAATGCTTGGAGAACTAGCATTGCTAATGCTATGTGGGCTAGGAGGCGAAGGAATGATGATGATGAAGATGAAGAGGCTAGCAATGAGGATCAAGACGATGACATTATGAATAATGAGTACATGGTTGGTGAGAATCAAGAGATTTATGATGTTAATGAGGTTGAAATGGAGGAGTAAGCAACACTATGATGTTCTTCTTTAATTACCTTTGTATCTTTGGTACGTGAGATAATATGAAATTGAGAAACTATTTTGATTAAAAAATAGATTCATATGTCACTATATATGAGTTTTATTTTGTTTTATTGTTATTACAACAATCTATGGACTTATAAAGTCTATGCAAATAGAGATAAATGAATCTAATGAAATCTGCTTAGCTCTACATGGAATCAAAACAATCCATAGAGTTAACAGACTCCATGGATTATTAAAAATTAGCAAAAAATCTTTTAAAATCTAGATTGAATATACCCTCCTAAATTTGGGGTTTGACTTTGAACATGACGTCAAAGGCTGAGTTGGTGCCGACATGAGGACCCGCTTTTCAGATTCTGACCCACAACTTTGCCAAAATTTCTAAACTACCCTCCCCTCATAAACCCCCAAAACTCATCTCTTCATTGTTGCTCAACCTCGATCATGAGCAAAACCTGTGTTCTTCCCACCATCTCTTTCTCTTCACTTTCAAAATCCCATACTGGCCACACATATCCAGAACATCAGATTTTGTTAGAAACTACTTTTAAGAAAACATTGTTAGAATCTCATTGATCAGACAAATCCAAGCCGTAAAAGGGATTTCATAAACCCAAACAAATATCAAGATATTGAAGCAGCCAACACGCTCATATGAACATAACCGGATTTGAGATACAAATGATCTTCACGACATGTTAGAAACTGGAATCGAAGCAATGAGATGGGTCTGCCAATTTGATGAAATTCGCAGCAGTACCCTCTCCCTTGTTGCTGTCCCCTTCCTCTTCATCGTTCTTCTTAGCAAACCCCTTCCTTTCACCGTCTCCACCGAACCCATCGCTGATGAAGAGAAACCCTTGCGTCTCTTTAACTCGAGCTCCCACAGCAAGAGCCGTAAGGCTCACTTCACAACGCCGTCGTCGGTCTACAGTCGAAGAAGGTGGTGATCATCAAGCTTGGGTAAGGCTGTCCTTTTGCATAAGAGGGTGAGATGGGTTGTAGATTGGTTGTAAGTTGTTCTCTAAATTCATGATTAAGATCAAGAATGGCACATAGAGGAGAAGAGGGGTTGTCAGGAAAAATGACGAGAGAAAGAGATTCAGAAAGAAAGAGAAATAATTCTAATATTTTAGATATAGTTTTGAGTTTTTTTTTAATTATTTGCTAAGATTAATTTTAGGGTTTCATGCTTAAATGACCATTATACTCTGCTATAAAATTCAAAATCTGAAATGTGGGCCCTTATGTCCGGACCAACTCAACATGTGTCATCAAGTTTAGAGTCAAACTCAAAATTTAAAGCAAGGTGATAGGTATTTATAGAAGAAAAATACAATCCTTTAAAATCTTTTTCTTACCATTAGATTTTTTTTTCGTTCTAAAATAAAAGGCCAATTAATAGCCGCCGTCAGATTGCATTTTGAACGGTAAGCAATGGCTCAGATTAGCTGACCGTTGAATTCAAATTGGAGGCAAAGAGCATCAGGGACGTGACGCGTGTTGGTGGTGTTGGCGACACCTGCATGTCGCGACAAGATGTTGCTAATCACGCGCAAGAATTTGGCACCTATTCGTCCGTGGGAGAAACGCTCTTACAGGTGCATCAAAGAGGGGGCCGCATGCTGCTGACGTCGCCCATGTGTGTGGGCTCGGGCTGTGGTGGAAAAAAGTCACCTGGGCTGAATTTCTCCACCAACCTGCACCTGGGTTGAATTGGGAAGATAACTCATTTGTGGGTGGAAGGTGGGCTTTTTTTGCTTGAGTTGGATTGTCTAGGTGACAAATAACCAGGTTGAATTTTGTTGAATGGGTGGACTTGCTCTAATTCACTCTAAATTAAAGTTCATGTATTCCAATGGGATGTGGCAATATTCCCCGTCAATTTGTGAGAGCAAATTATGGAGCAGACGCTGCCAGCCAATTAATCTTAGCTACAGCTTAAGATGTGCCTCAATAAATTGTACTGATTAAGCACAACAAACATTTGCCCCCTTTGCCAAAGTGACGGTCGATCAGTGGCAGATTCTCCATTAGTCAAGTTGTCTACAGTAACACTGTAGCAGCACCACTCTCTCTGTTACTCTCCCAGTATCCCAGCAGTACGTGCTATAAACGCACCTTCTTTTACTATTAATATACTCCATCTACAAAAAGCGGATCATGAAACAAAAATTTATTATTAATACAGTTTTACTATTAATACGGAGTGTTTGTTGAAAACCAATCATGAAAAAAAAAAAAAAAAGGTACCATCACCCAAACTATTTTGCAAAATGTAATTAGACACAAGTCCTTAACTCCGACAATGCTCTGTAACAAACCCACCATGAGATTTGGTCAATAGTTGAATAACTAGGAAATAGCCCGCGTGTTGTAGCGGGTTGCATATCAAATAAGGTAATTTTGAAAGTAATGTGAAAATCTTGCTTGTAGACATGAGTCAATAATTTCAATATATTACACTGTCATCCACCAAGATAATTGTGCAAAAAATAGGTGTGATTATTATATTACATTGTGCTAGTTATTAAAATAACTGTTTAAAAATGGGCATGTAAACTGTTAATGGAGGTTGTACCCAAACATGTTTCCTCCATTTAGATTTACACAAAAAACAACATATACAGCTGCTGTTAAGGGGTTATACTAAAAGATTGGTCAATGGTTATACTTTTCTTTAAAGGTTGCTCAAAAAGTTGCTTGCTGCCATCAGACACAAAGGGCTGGTTCAAAAGGTTATTACTAGTATAATTGTTCAAAAAGCTGGTTCCATGAGGCTCTCTCAGTTTCTTTTGCTTGGTGTTTTGTGGTTGTTCAGATGATAAAGGTCCTAGGGGGTGAATAGGCCTTTCTTTAATTTTTGATAACTTCAGTATCTGAAGATAGCAATAGCTTGTGTTATCCCAGATTTATAGTACGTATACAAGTTTGCAGAAGGTAAAACTCAACAAGCAAAGAAGCAAACACAAAGGTGTTTTTGTTCTTGCAGAAATCCTGAATGTAGGGAGAAAAACTGCGTGTCTCTAACTTTTGGGAGACAAAACTTTCCACTAAGTTGAAGTAACCTCTTACAAGAATAATAGTTCTAGTGATACACTACCACAATGTTATCCTTCCTAGTTCCGAACTAGTCTAGACCTATTCCATCTGTTGTTTCTAAGCACTTACAACATGGAACACTTTCAGAAGCCTTGTTCGTGAATTCAGCTAACCACTAACATATTCAACCTTGAACGCTTCTTGGGTTGGTTGCCCTACACATCCCTCATGGTATGCAACATGATATGAGTTGATGAAAAAAGTTTTGAGTTCAAGCTCTAAGGTTTATAGTCACGAAGAAGACTTAGAGCAGCATGAACAATGCAAGCTAAAACTAGACTTAACAAAGAAAACACAATAAGACAGTTTTCAACAACCATTGAGCAAAGCCAAAGCTAAAGAAATATATAGGCAATCAAGGAATCAAAAGGTGATGCCAGCTGACCTCAGCAGGTTTCAGGAATGTTTGGACATAAGTGTTTGGCTCCCATACTGAAAGCGATGTGTCCAAACATAGAGATGACACAAGAAATCTCAATAAGACAAAGAACCCTTTCCTAAAACATGAACGATTCAAAACAGGGAGCAAAGAGGTTTCAAACCCTCTTGCTCAGTCCATTAGTGGATCTTGACATAGCCGATAGCGACTGATCTTTGAATCACACAGGGACCAGCTTTCTATTGGATAATGTATCATAAACTCCAAGCTGGAGCCTTGAGCATCAAATCATTCGGTCACGGGTTGGCATAACAAAAAATCTCAACCCTTAGACTAGTTTGAGCTCCAAGGCACTTCCTTCAACCCAGTTGTCCATTCGAATTTGAAAAGCAGCAAAGACTTATTAAACTAGTATAATAGATGCTTTGAAAACAAACTGGACAAACAAAGGACTCAGTACTATGATAGCAAGCAAGGCTGCTATCCTCTGTGAAAAACAGTGATATGCAGATGCATGTTTTACCTGAGCAGTAAGGGATGTTAGTGACACTTGTTCGAGATCAGATAACAGAATCTCAAAGTGTTTTGCAGACTAAACGGATTGCCAACTATCCTTATACCTTCAGATGATGATATTGCTGATTCAGTATCTTCCTCCCTGTCATCACTATTAAAACAAAGAATGTGAAGTTTGAGATCAGAATGTGAAGTTTTAATATTAACAAACAGTGATATGCAGATGCATGTCTTACCTGAGCCGTAAGGGATGTTAGTGACACTTGTTCTAGATCAGATAACAAAATCTCAAAGTGTTTTGCAGGCTAAACAAATTACCAACTATATATCCTTATACCTTCAGATGATGATATTGCTGATTCGGTATCTTCCTCCCTGTCATCACTATTAAAACAAGGAATGTGAAGTTTGAGATCAGAATGTGAAGTTTTAATATTAACAAAGAAACTATTGATAAATAATCTAAAAATGTTAGGAGGAGGTGATATGTGAGCAAATTTTATCATTTGCCAAGTACTAAATTTCATGTAGAAAAGTATGTGACTGCAATGCATGCTTAAGGGTTTACCTGCGGGATTTTTTCTTTGGATCATTGCTGAACAATTCTCTCCTGTTTTTGTCTGAGAATCGTTTCTTGTCATGCAATGTTTGAGCTGGTGTGGAAGTTGTTGGCTCGTATTGAGTTTGTTGTGCAGATGATGACTGTTTTTCTGGAAATATTCCTTTGATGATGAGTTCATGTTTGTCAGAAATTTGGATCTGGAATAGATTTGTCCTATTGTTTGTAGTATTTGTTGTGGCAGTGATTCCTGTGTGGTGCAGCGGTATTTGTTGATGAGGTCCTTACAGGTTATTCCAAAGAGCTGTTAAGCTGGTTTTCCCCTAAGCTTTAGTAAGGCCTCATTGTTGGGGTCTTCAATAACAACATGCATTCTATAACTGTTGAGATGCGTATTGTTGAGGTTAGTGATCAAAATCTGATTATAAAATGAGGTGTTATAGTATAGTAAACTTAAGTTATAAAAAATTTTATTGTAAAGAGTAATGTAAAGAATAGATAACCAAAACAGTATCATCAATTATTGATATATATATATATATATAGATAAATGGTTATATTATTAGAGATAAAATGGTGTTCTGATAATATTATTAGAGATAAATGGTTATATTATTGGGAATTACATGAAGTAAAGGCTCCAGCTCGATCAATGTTTAATATGGGTGTGGAGCTCATTATGGGGAAAGTTTCACAGAATGTTAGTAATGAATATATATATATATATATATATATATATATATATATATATATATATTTCAAAAAGCAGTTTAGAGAGTAAATGTAGTTGATGGGTTTGATGTTTACCATGGGAGGGGCACTTGCATGTTGTGTTCTTGGCATATTCGTAGATCACTGTTTTCCTTGAGTTTCAGATGCTGCTTGTAGCAGTGTGGGCATGCTTCATACCACCAGTCTTCATTTGGCAAGAATTTGGAGATGGAACCCTTGCAATAAATCATTTGGTCCTATGTGAGAATATGGTTGTGTTAGAGAAACTGCAAATGTAAAGTTATATAAACTAAGGGTAATGATTATTAAATTTTTTGGCCTCATTTTTGTATGTAACAACACTTTGTAGTATAATGCTAAAGATATAGATATGTAAACTGAAAAGTAGTTGGTTAATTTAGAAATTGTTAATTATGCATGTTGATAACAAAGTGTTCTCTATGAAACAGAATGTGGATAACTAAATAATTTTACCTTGTAGTGTTGTGGGTTCAATTTGTTCAGCTCATGGACAGTTGTTTTTGTTTTTTGTTCTACTTCTTCCGCCGTTATTTGTGGATGTGGATTTGCTAGTATCCGGCCTGAGATTGTCTCATGGTTGACAAAACCTGCAAGTTTGTTGGATTATGAGGAAAAAAAGTTTTAAAGAAATAACATATAGATAATAGAAGTAGAGATTACGTATTAGGTTAAATATCATGTAGATAATAGAAATAGAGATTAGATGTTAGGTTACTCTATTTTGTAGTATTCCGCCTGTGGAATGTCTAGGTTTATAAAAAAGCAAGTGTCGTTGGTGCTTGATGGTTTTGGTTGTTCTGCAAAATATAGAATTAGTTAAATGCGGTTTTGATGTTTTGATGTTGTTATGCAATGATTTTTAATGTAAACATACCCATGAATTTTCCGATTTTCAAGCTGGTGAGCACCAAAAACACAGGTGGAGGAAGATTTTGTGTGTTGTTTAAGATAGCTGTAGCAACATCTCCCCACAGTATAACTTTAACTTCTTCTCTTCTGCATTGCATACATCAAAGATTAGTTGTGAGTGAGTTTAGGAAAATATTTGGTGTAATAGGTAGGTTAGTTTGTAAGGTGGTACCTTAAGTTCTGAAGACGGGCCTCATATCTAATCGAAGATCCTTCCTTGTTGGGCTCTTTTCCTAGTGAGATTGTTTTTAAGCAACCGAATAGATCTTGTGTTTATGAAAAAAGTAATGTTAGTTATAGATTAAGAATTGTGGTTTGAAACATGATAAATAGTATAAGACTTGCCTATAAGAACTCTGTGGTTGTCTATACGGATTGTATTCTAAAAGATAGAATGTTCTGGAATTTTTGGAAGACTGTTTTCCAGCCGCCTGAAGATTGTTCTTTCATTGAAGCGAAGCTCAACTGCATTGTCAACAACATTGTACTATTTTTGGGTCTTTTGCACAAAGAAGTTGGAAATGTTGTAAACTTCTCCTTGTTTGAGTTTTCCAGATACAAACAGGTAGTCAATTTCATGTGCAAAGCCATGAATTTCATCTCCCTGTGTTTAAGATGAATAAAAATATGTGAAATGATTTAGAGTTATGTATATGTATAGTTATACATGTATAGTTATGCACATGTATAGATATAGATAGGTATGAGTAGAATTATGTCATGGTAAATATGAGAAGTATATGCAAAAGGAACACTAATATTTTCTATTAAAAATCACATATTTGAAGTTTATCAATATTTGCTTGTGAAGAATTTAATGATATCAATGTAGTTGATAAGCTATAAGTACTTTTGAAGGGTGTTATAATGTTAGAAATATGACAATGGGGTTTTGTATCTGGCTTTAGAGTACCATTGTAGTTAAAATATATTGTATTTATCAGTTTAAAATTATTAAAGCAAGTTTTTGAAGTATAGTTACATTTTCATCAACTAATACACAACGAAGGCCTGCATTGCATGGTGGTTTGACTTGCTTTCCTCTCCATAGTCTACATACACGGACTCTGATATTGTAGTCATCATTTCCATAAGGTTGCAATTCCTTTATTAGGGCAAACTTCATTATTTGTGTTTGTAGACATAAAATTTAACGATAATAATAATCGTTGAATAATTCAAGCAACACGTAGACCCGACAAATTGCATACGTGGCTCATAAGTCGACAAAGTTGGAAAGCCGTCAGAAATGACACGTGGGAATGTGGGAATGGTCGGCCGACAACAAAACCATAAATCTTGATTAAAATCAATTATTAAGTGTCGATCAATGATCAGATATCGATTAAATTAAATTAATTATCGAAACAAAAAAGAAGTCGGACATGTCCAAAATAACTGGGTTTACAAGTGATGGCTCGCCAGAAGTCAGGCGAGCTAGATAACAAAGTTCGCATCTGAAAAGGATTTCGCGTGGAATCAAGAAACAGACTTCGCGTAGAGGTAAACAAAGGCGAGGTGAAACGGACTTCGCATAGAGGTACATTGAGGCGAGGCAAAATGACTTCGCGTGCATAGATGTACATGAAGGCGAGGCAAGATGACTTCGCGCGCGTAGATGTACATTAAGGTGAGGCAAGATGACTTCGCGTAGAAGTACATGAAGGCGAGACGAAGATAGTATAATATTGCATAGGCTCAAAAAAAGTAGAGGTAAACAGTGGTGATTCATATATGGGTTCTATTCGTCATGTCTGTTAACCATTCACTTGATTCATGTCTGATCCATAAATTCTTAACTACTTTTAAATTAAGAGTGCAAAACCTCAAATTATATGACAATCAATGTACTAATTCTAAGGTAATCCCATAAAATAATAAGTGTATACAGTATCAATAGCATATACATAATAAAAGTTATATAATGTAAAAGTTATTAATTGGAAATAGTGAACTCTAACAAATCGATGACGATTGCAACAATAATCAATCATACATTTACCTATAAATACAATCACTCAAATCGAAATCATAAAACACAGGGAGAAAGATAGAAACTACATATAGATCAACACCCATAAAAGATTTAAACCCAGATCGAATAGCAGACCTTACTTGTTCCAATCTAAGGGAAGCAAGGAGAGCGAGAGACGAAGAAGGAATAAGGACTAATTAAGGAGATAGAGAGAGTCGGTGGCCGAGTTTAATAGAAGAAATAAAAAGAAGAGAGACGGAGCTGGTTACAAACAAAGAAGAAACAAAAGGTAGTCATTCATTCATTCATTCAACTCAAGAGTGTTTTGGTTAGGGCCGAGTATCCAAACATATCAGAATTACCATTGCCAATTACATCTTCTTTTGCAGAATAGAGGCCCAACTTTTTAGAAGGCTTGGCAACTCTCTCTTGGGTGCTTATAAACAGTAATTAAAAACAGTGTTATGAACAACTTTAGTTCTCTTCACAGTTGACAGAAAAAATATATATATATATATATGGTAAATATATCTAGTTGACGGTTTGGTGCACACTGATCCTTTCGACCGCCATATATGTTGTTGGGAAGAGTTCAAAATAATGCAATGCAAGGCACATTTGCTATCAAATTACTAATAGTATTGAGGTCTGGTACATCACCACAACAATTAGAACAATGAAGTCTCACTCTCATCGAGACCTGGTTTGCAAAAACAGAAGCTAAGACTACATATATACTTGTTGATCGCTCACAATATTAGTAAGAACAGAAGAATGAATACAGTAATAGGTATGAAAAGCACCAGGGGTACTACAGACCTTTCGCGTATGAGAAGTTTCTTCCGAAACAACACAACATTACTGAAGGTATATGTCAATTCAGGCACTAGGGATATCTTGATTGGGGAATGATTAGAGCTAAGATGTGAGATCTCACTTCTTGTGGAAGGGTATCAACTCTTACATTCCCCACGTAATGCAATTTACATCTTCCCATCATTTTCGCCTTTACTCCAGTAAAATGGTGTAGAAAACCATGTGCCTTCTGCAGGAAAATAGGGTAGCTTCCAATCCCTCAGCATATATGCAGTTTTTGATACAGTTTCTCACAGCTGCTGGCCTAATCAAAATCCCCTAAAAATTTACAAACACATATCCACATCGCTTTCTACTTGCTAGATATACAAAACTGAAATTCAGTTGGCATTGCTAAGCCTAGCTTGTCTCTTAGCTTCTTCCAAGTCCTTCAAGAACCTGCATTTCACAGCCAAATTATAATCTTATATTAGGCAAGTTCAGTAAGCTCAATAATTGATTATAATAACCTCACAAACTACAACAAAATAAAATCTTCCAAGCACCTAGAAACGCCACATAGTCATGTTGTAACACAGGTTTGAAAATGTGTCCTACAATCCTTACATGGAAGGAGACTAACTATAGCTGGGTAGGACTCTCGAACAGGTTCAAACCAATACCATGTGGGAGTAAACTGTGGGCCTGAACACTATACCCTTACTGGTAAACAGTGTATTGAAGACCTCCACTAGCTATTAACAGATTTGTAATCAATATCTCTTTTGCTTCAAGAAGCAGCAATCTACTGTCACAACTAACAACCTCCCATTATCAAATGTTGGTTATGTAAGTTCCATAGGAGTAATATGCCCAAAATAATAGTTTTTCCAAAATTTCCATCCACCGCAAGAAAGAAATGGTATCATGTAAGCATCTAAAAGACTTACTTTTAACTACCATGCAATTATTTCAGTGAAAGCACAAATGTCAATATGAAGCATACCTCTTAGAATTTAGAATGACCGAACCACCGAGTATAAATCGAATTCCAGAATTTGTAGCATTTTGTAAAGCTACAGAACGAGACTCCTCATATGTTGTACCACCCACAATGAAAATGATCACGTCTTGAGGCCTGCTTAGAGATGAAGTATGCTTAATTCAGAGTATTATCCAAGTCGCTGAATCATTTATATCTTCTTAGTAGCACATTATAACTTCAACAAGAGAAATCTGACTGATACAATAATGTGAGTATTTCAATGTAGACCAGACAGAATGAAGTGCATAGGCTGAGCAGCTGATAATTAGTAATGGTCAGGGGCACTTATATCCAATGAATTAAAAATGATTACAAGAAACAAGCAAGCAAGAAACCTCATGACCACCATAGGTTGTTTCCCATATACAAGCTGGTAATAAGTAACAGTCAGTGGTTTGTATCCAAGTATGTGTATGATAAACAAGCAAGAAACCTCAACAGTAATAGGGTGTCTAGAATAGACAAACTCATGAACTACAAAGCAATTATGAAAAACATGGTGATCAGATTCAGATTCTTCTGAGAGAGAGCATGGCCTCGACAAAGCAATCATTTGCAAGAACCCTTATGGGTAAGCTAAATGTGGAAGAATAAACTATAGATAACCACCAGGATAGATTAGAGCAGCAGTAAGTGATGGTCTCTAGGAATCTTGCACAGCATAGAATCGAGGCGCACAACATAGTTAACATGATAAACAAAGTAATTTTATTGACTGCAAATAATGAGATGAATTCAGGCAAGTTTTGGGAGTGTCCTAGAATTTTTTTATACTATTGTATGTGGATACTCTATGCAACACTACTATTTCAAGACTGACGCGACAGAACTGTGACTGAATAATGATAGATAGAAATTATATTGGCATAGCCTTGTTGTTCTTGTCACATCATATCGCTCATACTGATTAGGGAGGGATGGTTGTTGTAAAGGGCAAACCTATGAGAAATGGGATGGTGTGGCTGCAGCTTGTATTGAGTTACGTTTTTCGGTTTTTGGGGGTGTGGGGATTTTATACAAGGTTAAAAATTGGATTTAAAAACAGGTAAGTCAAGTGAGCCAGAGTGGTAGAGGTCCCGTTAGAATCAGTCCAAGTGAATATAAGAAACTCCTGGGGAAGAATTACGTAAAATAAGATTAATAAAGAAGCAACAGACCTGCCCTGTTGAAAGTGATTTCCAACAAATGGGTAGTCCACATCTCTTAGTCGTCCCTTGGTAATGCTTTCCATAGTTTGGAAGAGAAGAGGCTGGTGTTGTGTATACACATTCTCAACTCCCTACAGCAACAGTTAAAGATATATCCATTATACCGGAAAGTAGATCCTATGGTAGAAACTAGAAAGCTGAAAAGTAGAAATTTCCCAAACAAACCTTAAGCCCACGAGCCATGTTACGTGCAATATTTAAGAAATCCCGATTTCCAAAAAGGTCCCCAGTGCGCTTATCCACACCCGCTTGCTTCAAGAGGAACTGGACCAGCTGTATTGGCAAAATATAAAACTTATTAAACCAGTGTGCTACTCTAGTATCCACAGGATAGGTACAGCTACTGGCATAACTGACGCTCAGATCGAGATGCACAAAGAAGGGTCAATCTCATCAACATCTGGAAGAACTTATACACATCAAAGAATTAAAGCTTCTGTTTATAACTTAAGTTTCTTATTCAGACCCATCATGCACTATCTAAACCCTAAACCCTAAATGAAACCTAACAAAATAAGCTTCAAGAATAATTGATTACTACTAGTCACATACATTAACACCCTTCCCGAACATAAAATCAAGGACAAAGCATAGGGACAAATCCAAACAGTGATTGCAACAAATTGGTTAACTTACCCCAGGTTTGTACTTGGCATTCTTCGACGATAGTTTGTTAAAAAGTTGCATCAATTGTACAGGGCTCTCCTTCTCATAACGCAAAGCATACAACATTACAAGTCGTAGGCGATCAATATCAGCTATACTATTGTTGTTCAATAGATTTGTCACTGCCTGCAAATTACATGGGAAAAAGAGGTGGTTGTACTTTTGCTTCAAGTTTCCTTTGAGGTTAAGCTCAGTTGGCAAATGAAAGTCAACAGCTAAAGAAGTATCATAGGGACCGAAACTCGAAAAAACTCAAAGCCTAATATAACTTGTGACAAGAATAGTAAATATAGGAAACAAACATGGGCAACTCATGGCCGGTCTTATGCAAGCTTCATGAAACTGATTATGTCACCTCTCTTATAAAGATATAATAAGCATCGCCCACCATTTTGGACAAGTAACCACCCCATTAGTGTATCGAGAGTATACAAGTGTTTTATGAAACTGAATAAACTATACATCTATACCCCTACCTAACACCCCCGATTCCGCCTCCTGTTTTTTTTTTCCATTGTTAAAAAAAAAAACAATTTACCTTTAAACCTTGAAATTCTTTCTTAAATGAAGATGCTTTTTTTTGTCACTCAATAACACTCATATTAAAGCTTTTACCATCCCCGATAAGCAGATAGTAAAACACAATTTTGCTCCTTATAAGACTAAACCTATACATTCCCTACAAGCATAAAGTCATAAGAAAAAATAAACCTTTGAAAAAAATAAAAAATCATCGAGTTGTGAAAGAATTATTCATTAGAGGCAATTGGGATTAGTTCAAATAGTTGTAGACTTGTTGTTGGACAAGAAAGTGACAGCAAAAGAAAGAGCATGTATGAGTAGTAGAATCAGTTTCTTTAAGTTATTCTTCAGAAGTTTATTATTATACCTCAAAAGATGCCATCTGCCCACCATTACAAGCCAACTCCTGTTCTGTTTGTGAAACTAACATAAGTTTACGCTCTTCGACTAGCTTGCTCATTTCTGTTACGAGTGACACATGCTTTGAAACATTTCCGTGCATCTTTCTATACTCGGGGTAACTGTCAACAAATTTGGCCATGTCCTCTGCAAAAGCCAAAGAATGTAAGTATTTCAATCAGAAAGGATATACTTCAACCATTGTTACCTAATGCCAATATTTAGTAACCACACGTCCCAAATCAAAAAGATTGAGCTTGCGTCCTACTAACCTATTGTCTGGATGTTCTGGTTACTTTTGGAAATGTGCTGAAATTCATCAACCAACTGCTTGATATTCATCCCAATATCACCAAAGTTTTCATACATGTTCTTTTTGAAAAATGCATCTTGTTCAGATGACAGCACAACTTCCTATAGAGTCAATGCGAGAAAATGTAATTATTTAGCAATGACAATTACAGACAAAAATATTTGCAGTGTAGGCAGAAAATACTACTCAACCTGTTGATCCTTTGAAAACTTTCCAATGCTTTTTAAGTCAACTTTGTTGTCTTGAATCCCAATCAATTCATGAACCATTGCCTGGCACAGCACAACCTGTGAGCTCTATAATATTTCTACAAAATTTATCCAAACATGGCTTAAAACATTGGGTAAGACTATGGTGTGTTAATGCATGACATGCATCAACTTTGTCCTAAAGCGGTAAAATGAGTTCTCAAAATAGTAAAATTAGTCCTCAAAGTTGTAACATGAGTCCTTAATGTTGTAAAAAAATTTAGTTACAATATTAGTCCTTACTGGTAAAACGTGTCTTTCAAGTGGTAATTGAGTCCTCAAAGTTGCATCAACTTTTTTTTATCACTTTAAGGACTCATATCACTGTTGTGATATCGGCCAATTATGTATGTCAAGGAACACAAACAAGCACAGCAAACCAAGAGAAACAACCACAGAGATAAGACACAAAGAACACAGATATAAGGTGGTTCAGCAAAACTTTTGCCTATATCCACCGGCAGAAAACATTCAACTATATTAATAATGGGTACACCAGAAAGTATAAGAAAACAAGGACTCTCTTATCTTCCTATCTCTCTCCTCTATGCCCTCTCTCACCCTCTAACCGAGAATGGAACACACTTTAGTCTTTGTCTCTACGATACAAAACCTAGAGCTGAACCCCTCCTTATATAGCCATAAGGATCTTCACCAAATAGGAAATCCAATCCTATTAGTGGTAGGCAGTAATGCCTCCTTCCTTCTCTGTAATCAACCAAGATTACAAGTATACCATCATCAATAAGGATATCCTTTCCTTATTGGAACACCATACTGTAAGACGAAACATCTTAGGAAAAACACATGGGCCGGAAACCCAACAATCATCACATTGAGGACTAATATTACTATTTTAAGGACTCATGTTACAACTTTGAGGAATCATTTTATAACTTTAGAATAAAGTTGATGCATGACATGCATTAACACATTGTAGAATTTTCCTTAAAGATTTAATGATAAACAATCACAATTACCTGATAAGTCCACTGATTCAGCAAGGGGGTTACCGGATCATCCCTCCTATCAATTACCAGCAATAGTGGAGAAATTTCTGTTCGTCTGAAATCAAATAGCCCATTTTCTTGCTGGTACATCAGCTTCTGTTACAGTCCATAAGATATTATCAGTGTACTTGAGGAAAAGTCCTTGGAGCAGGCTAGAAAGTTCTCATTATATCAACAGCTTATATAAATTGTAGAGTCGGTAGGTAACAATTGAGCGAGGTCCGCATACAAGGGGAAATACAAAACCATGAAGTTCGCATTCAAAACAATAATCCTGATGCACCATAAAACCTATGAACAAAAAAATTGGAATATATGACTAAACATACCGCTGTGTCCTGTGCAATCGTTTTTGCAATATCAGATGTTCTCTGATAACGAATAACCGGTCTTCGTTTCAATGCCAGAAAAATAGATGCAATACCATCAACAACTCGGTGTCTGAAGCGCTCTAACTTCGAATCAGCTTCAACAGCTGGAAGCATATAAACGTGATTTGACGGCATATTCAAAGTGAAATGATAAGGATCAATTGCAACAAAGTCCGCATAGAATTCCTGCACGTTAAGACAATAATCATTAGTAGTATGAAGTGTGGAAACATGAGTAAGCAAGATATGAGGTGTGATGACAGCTACACTTGTTATTATTGTCCTGATTATGGGAGTGGCATAACACCTACATCACATGGTTCATTATGCTTGCCCACGGTGTCCTTGTTCATCTGTTAATGTTACTAAAGCGCTATTCAAGATATTCTTAAAGCAGTTCTACCGAAAAAAAAAAACAAATCGCTCTCTCAATGGAATCAGCAACTAACATTCCTACATTACCTAAATGCAAAGCACAATCGATTGAGCATTTTAGAGAGACAAGTACCTGAACTTGCTGCACAACTTCATGGTGCCCGTCGGAATCGGCTAACTCATGAATCTGAGTATCCTTCAATATGTTGGAGAAAACTGTGAATTCCAGTAAGGCGTAACAAAGAATGAGCTCCAAACAGTCACAGATTCCACAACTAAACAAAACAAAGAAGCAGATACAAACTCACAGAGATGATACTCTCCGAATCTAGGAGTAGCCAAATGGCGTTTTAGGATCTTAATGTTGTCTGAAGTAGGCGCAACGAAGTAAATGGCCTTGAGATGCGACATGGCCTCTCTCGACTTTGAAATCGAGTCCACCAACTCCACCAAGAACACTTCCTTCTGGAGAAGCTCCGATTGCGAATACGCCACGCTCACTATGCTGACCTAGACAACCGGAAAATTTGACCTAATCAGAATCAGAGGCGAGTGAGTTTTGAGAAACTGATCGATTTAGGATCGGAGAGATTTTGTTTACCGTGTGGGAATCGAGGATGAGGACCTTCATGCCGGAGATGTCCTGAAGCATGCGGCTGATGTAGTCGCGGACGTAGGAGACCAGCACCATTGCTGCGATCTGCGACGGAGATCACGACGGCGATGATGGTGAGGATCTGGAATTGGAAGATCTAAACTCGAAATGGGACAAGGAAAATCGAAACTCGAAACGCACCGTTTTAAACTCGAAATGCCAAGTTTTTATTTTTATTATTATTTTTTTTTAAGAGCTGCTGCTATTTACTTACTCTCTATCTCAAAACTGAAACGCCTAGCTCTAGTCCTCTAACTCTCCACGAATTTAGGGTTTTCAATTTCTTCTAGAGGCTCAATTTCTTGATTTAATTTCGATTTAATATGAAGAAGATGAAAGTGGGCACCGAAGATGCTGTGATCAAAGTCATCCATGGAAACCCTGAGAGGATGGCACCTTTGGTGGGCTATTTCCCATCCGGGTTTGATCCAGACCCGAATTCAACCAATGTTGGGGTCTTTAGGCACAAACAAAGAGGTGGTTCAGCTTGTGGTAACCCCTGATAAGGATGCCAAGGTTGATTTCGTCGCAACTAGCTATGCTGGTGAGGCTCAGGCTGGGGAGTATTGCTTTATGGACTTGGTATTTTTGATAAGGCCACCCGCACATTGAAGATTGTGCCTATTGCTAATAGCAAAGTAATTGTTAGAATTTACAGTGCTGTTTTATACTGAATGCTTTCCTTCAAATTTTCATTATTAGCATATACTTGTAATCTTACTTGGTACATTGATATTGATTTTCAGGTGTTTAGGTTAGAACCAAAAGTTCAAGTCATTGACTCCTCTAATGACAAGCCTGCAAGTTCAGTGATCGGAGAACTTTCTGAACATGAGAAGGCAGAAAAGGCGTATACAACTTCATAATCTTTATGGAACAAAGAAGTCCATACGGAAGGTAAACCCTCGTTCTTTTTTAGCTTTATAAGAGATCATTACAAGCATGTCTGCAACCATAAGTGCCTTGACTAAGTATGTGTCTTTTCATATTTGAAATTTGTAAGCATTACAGTAGTTTCTGTTTGTATTAGAAACAAGGTCTAGTAGTATGTATATAATTCAGTTTATTGCTTCTAACGATTGTGAAAGTTACTTTAGAAACATTCATGTAAACTTTCTTATGGAAAATTTAGTTATTATGTGACGGCTCATGTGCTTGTATAGTTAAACAAAATAAAGTTTGAAGGATGATTACCTAATGTTTGTCCCACATGTTTGAGCATGTTTCTGTTCTACTTTCCAGTATTACTGTTTGTGATGTTTAGTGGTCAGTTAATTTCCTACTCTGCCAGTATTGAGCATGTATAAGAACAAAGATCAAGGGTTGAAGAAAAATGAAGAGGGAAAAAACCTATAGAATCCTCGGATTTATGTTCCGTAAGTACATTAGGTTTTCTTGTTTTGTGATTTAAATAGCGTCAAAGCTTTTCAATTTACTTTGTTGTTAAAGTTAGAGACTAGTAGTATAGGCACTGGTGTTGGTAGTTAGATCTACATGTTTGCTATCAGCGTTGTGTCATGATTGAGAAAGTTATTGCAATTATTTGTTTAAGTTCTGTTGTTCTGGGTATTTGTTGATGTTGGTGATTTTGAGTGACGTATGTTTCTGGTTTACGACTTTCAGCTTCCTTTTAGGCTCTTGTTTGTGGAATTACTCTGGTGATGCAACTTCAGTGTGGAGTTCTTGTATTTGTTACGTGCTCTACTGCTGGTCGGCATTGTTGCTCGTAGTGGCACCATCTTGTAGTTTTGGTGTTAGTTTATTTGTTTTTGACTTGCATTATGTTTCTACTTTTTGTTTAATTGGTATGATCGGCTTGAAACCTGGTTTAATGGGCTGTTATTCTTTTTTTTAGTATTGCTGATTGTGACTTGGTAAATGTTTCTGTACATCGCCTTATTTTGAGTTTTTAAATCCATAAGCATGCCACTATTGGAACATTATTTGTTTAATTAAGTTTATTTCTTTTTCATATTTGGCTCTTGTGATTGTTACTTGAACTAGCTTTGGTGAGAATTTTATGAACTGTGTGTTGGTTATGGTTATTTGGTTTTCATTTTCTTTCTGGTTCTGCTTAGGATTGTACTGCTGAAGGATTATATTGGGATTATTTTAGTATTGTATGGTTTGATATCTTTGTTCCTCTTGACAGTGAAGAGTTTATTTTTTACTGGTTATTACTTCTAGTTAGAACTGAAGGTGATTAGTTGTTGTTACCTTTATTTGTTAGCTTGTCCAGTCTCACAAATATTTTTGAGTAAGATGTCGATTTCTTTTTAGGAATAGTATTGAGTCTTTTAGTTTTATGATTAATCTGACGTACAAGTCATGAATGAGCATTGTAGCATGAAGGGAAACAGTGTACCTTACTTGCTTCTTGCGTTCTTTTTTAATCAAGAGTTTATAATTTTAATGATATTGCAACAGTGAATGGTTTCAGGTATTTTCGTCAATGATATTCTAAGCAGAATGCAGTTGATAGGAGCATTAGTTTGTTAAATTTAATCATCTTTGACATTGCAGAACAAAAAAATGCAAATGTTGGAGCGCGAAAATGATCCTGATACTCATAATGATTTGGATGTAATCAAACAATGTATGACAACAACGGAGGATTTGTTAGAAGCTTCTGAAGGCCATATGGTTCGCAATACCCCTCCATTTAATGCTTCTGCCACCACTCCCCAGGAGGCTTATCCACTGGACAAGATCATCTCGACAGGAGAGTGGGAATTCCTCCAAGATATCCATAAGCCTTTAAAAGGGGAATCACAACTTCCCCAGTTTGTTAGAAACCGAATCCATAAACTGCAGCAGATTGAGGTAAGGATGCAAATTTCAGCAGTAGTTATTAAATCATATAATTTGTCTTTTGGTGAATTTACACTTCTGAATACCATCAAATGAATGTGCATAATGCTAAATACTGTATTCATAATGTGCATCTAAATGTCTTTGCAATACTTGTACATGTCAATAATAAACCTCTTCTGCAATTAACAAGCTGCAGGTGTTATGTGTTTTTAGATCTTTGAAGTCTGAAATAATATATATGTTATGTGGTGCTGGTATATTTTGGTTTATGGTTTAGCATACAGAGACCCTAATCCATTTAATTTGCTGGTGAAAACGTACTAGATGTCTAGATGCATCCTATATATGCAAGACTATAGTTCTCGTAACCTAATGACAAATGAGTACAATATTCTCCTGCATAAGCATGTCGATTTCAACTTCAAAATTTGCACCTAATGATCTGAACAGAACTCATGTAAAACGAAGTTATATTTGTTGATTACTGATACCCTATACGTATATGATTATTATATTCCAAGCTTCAATATAATAAGTACGAATAGAGAGAGATTCATTTAATCTAGTGAGTTAAAACTTCATGGTGTTGTTTGCTTTTTTCACTTCCTGATTGAGGAACTGAATCATCGTTTTATTTTACTTTTTGTCTATGTTTGTAGGATGAAGACAAGAAGAACAAGCTTACTTGTATCTTCTCATATATTATGCATCTTATAAAGTTCAACGATCTGCATTCCAAGGAGCGCCATGGGATCCCCTCTGAGAAGGCCTCCTCTGCAAAGGCCCACAGATTCCCAGGCATCATAAGGGACAAATTTGCAAGCATGTTTGATGCAGTGTCAGAAGTCTATCAACCAAAAAACGTAATTTTCTCATTAGTGCGGATGAATTCCAAACAAGTTTGACAGACATAGCAACTGATTTGAGAATGAAAAGTCCAGATTTGAGGAAGCATTATGAGGCCTTGGGCTGCAAGGTGTCTAAGAAGAATAACTTAGTAACTGTTACCCTTCCTGTCCCCCTCCAATTTCCATCACTGAAGCGGAAGCGAAGCCATAGATGAATTTGATTTCAGTGATTGTTGGACAGCTTTTACGGAAGAACATGGGCACTAGAAATCAAGTTCCAAGCATATATCTCTAGTGTAAAGGGATTCTTGTTTGTTCTGAACTTATGATGAATTGATCTTCCTATTTATCTGGTAATACTTTCATGTTACCAAAACAGTTTCTAATTCTTTAATTCGTACTTTGATGCCCTTTGGCTTTTCCTTTGCACAACGATAGAAAAAGAGTATTAAAATTGAAAATCAAAGACGTGGAAGGTGTTGAATGTAAGTGGGGACGTTAATCTTAACATGGAGGTCCCATGTGCACAGGGTTATTCTTTCTTAGAAAAAGAGGGAATTGTCAATCAACTAATCAAGAAGAAACTAATTGTGAATCTTGTGAGGTGTATTTGGATTTGTCTATGGGATTTGGTACACCAACCAAACCAAACCTATGCAAATCAAATATTTATGGGAAAGCTCTCTAATTAGTAGTCTAGTACGACAAGAGAAACATTTTTTTATTGAATGACACCCATTTTTTTGGTTTTTTCTTATGTTTCGTACAAATATAACAGTAAGTTGTCATTTTGAGACAACGAGCAATTTAGATATGATTAGGTTTCCAAACGATGTTTTTCACAAACTGAGATTTGAACCATATATCTTGTATTACCAGAAAAATCCTTATAACGCCGTGTTTGTAGCTGACCATAACAGCATTGAGTTTTAGTAGTAAATAGAAAAAAAAATTCACCCAAATGTAAGTGGTGAATATAATATTTAGTTATTTAATACACATAAAAATAAAAGGAAAAAAAATAAAAGCTGCTAAAACAGTGCCATGTTCTTACATTTGACCGGTCGTGTACTGAAAATGACCTGATGATGATTTAACCGCCTCTCTCTCTCTCTCTCTCTCTCTCTCTCTCTCTGAAAACTCACACACAGACACACACTCTCCTCAGTTGTCCAAAGTCTTCGCTCGCATCAGTTCCCCTCACAGATCAGAATCTCGCATTTTGTCATTTTGTTTCTCTAGTTATAATTCAGATGGTGCCTCCCCAAGTCCGTTGAAATTCATCACCTTCAAACATGAGAGTGCCTTCCCCAAGTCCCGTTGAGCCCAGGCACCGCCTCTCTGCTTCCGCAAGGTCTCTAATTTTTTATTCTAGTTTTCTGATACTGAAATTTTTGGTATAATTTGAGTTTATTTGACATGGACTGTTTGATTTTGGACTTACGTAGTTCATATAAATTGCGTCTATGTTTCTGTTGGTTGTTAATGTGATGGAGCATTGGTGTTGGCTATGTATGTATGCAGATCGAGGTTTTTTAGTGTTCTGTTTTGTGTTTGATACTACAAGAATGGAACTGTGTTCGTCGAATAGTTTGTGATTTGTACTGTGAATTTGGACTTGTTTTAATCAAGTGAGTAGAGTCTTGCTAATGAATTGGCTACACTTTTACTGTCCGAATTGTTCGGCTGGCTTGGTGAATAGTGTATCTTAGAAGTCGCAATTGTTTTGGAGAGGAAATTTTATTCCCATTATTCGGGTGATTGGGAATGGTGCAATTCTTGTGCTCTTGCTGAAGTAGTGTTTGCAATGCTTTTTCCCATTGGTCATTGAGTTGATTGGATTGCTTGTCTGTTAGTCTCGAACTAGTTTCTTACTGTATGTATTTCCTGTCGTCCCATTTGTTGTTCCTTTTTGCATAGATGAGCTCATGTAGTTGTGTATCCGCTTTTGTTTCAGTGATGATGCTAAGAGAAGGCCCCTGAGAAATAAAGTTGTTAAAGATGTAGAGAAGTCTCTTACTGCTCCTGCTCAAGATAGAAGCCTGAACTGCAAGCCCACCTTGAAACTTGTCCTGGCTGTTATAATAGTGGGGACTTTTGCGACATTTTTGTTCTCTCCAGTTGTTCATATTGTAGATCATCGGTCTAGTTCTGAATCTCGGTATGTCCCTATTGGCAGATTATCTTTATGATATTAGTTTTTTGTTTGGTAGTTTATGGTGTTATAGTTCTTAAATTTATCTTTTTGTTAACTGTTGGTGGAACGTAGTAATTGTTATATACCCCTCCCTCTCTATCTGAAATTGAAAGTATCATATAACAAGCAACCATTGGTTGTATTTTCTCACAAGCAACCATTTGATTTGAGTAGAACTTTATTGCCTGCAGGCCAACTTCTAAAGACAGATTGACAAAAGAGAGTGTTGTTCCAGATTTACGTTACGTATCATCGTTAGACATTAATTGGTATGAAATTTCGGATGTCGTTGGGGAACTGATTGACATAAAAGATTATCAGGGAGTTGGCCTATTGAATTTTAATGATGATGAGATTGACCATTGGAAGGAACTCTTGCCAGATGTAGAACATATTGTTCTACACCTTGAGTATGCGTCAAACAACATAACATGGGACTCCTTGTACCCTGAATGGATAGATGAGGAAGAAGATTTTGAAGTTCCTATGTGTCCCTCTCTACCAAAGATTGAGATTCCTGGAAAACCACGGGTTGATCTGGTTGCTCTCAAGCTTCCCTGCAACAAGTCAGGCAGTTGGTCAAGAGATGTAGCTCGTTTGCATTTACAGCTTGAAGCAGCAAGGCTGGCTGCCTCTTCCAAAGGGTATCACCAAGTGCATGTGCTTCTGGTGACTGATTGCTTCCCAATCCCAAATTTATTCACCAGAAAAGAGCTCATTGTACGTAAAGGGAATGCGTGGCTTTTTGGTCCAAACCTGAATACATTAAGAGATAACCTACAGCTCCCCATAGGGTCATGTGAACTAGCAGTTCCTTTAAAGGCTAAAGGTCAGACTTGTATCTAGTGCTTTTAATGCTTTATATATATATATATATATATATATATATATATTTATTTATTTATTTATTGGTTCTTTTCTTGTTAGATACAAATCATGCTTTCTTGCAATGAAATCTGCCTGTCTACCTCTTTCATTCTGGTGTTTGCATTTCTTAACTTGGTGCATTTCACATCCTTTAAAATGTGGAGATGAGAGTTCAGTTGCAAATGAACTTTAGATTTTTGCATGCTTGGACTAGCTAAGCATTGTAAAATTCAATTGCAAGTTATTGCATGAAGCATTGACCTTTTCATGGTGGACCTGATTTTGAACGTGTAAGTAGTGGTCCAGAACCAAGAGGACCAATGAGTTCTATACATAGTGATCTTCACATCAAATGAACTTCATAATCTTCAGAGTTCCGTTTCAAATGAGGGATTTGGAAATGATTGAACTGATAGTCATATGAACTGTAAAATAGTATATTATTGCCCCCCCCCCCCCCCCCCCCCCCAAAGAATATGATTATGTACTTTCGACAAATACGTGTATCTGAATCGATTGAGTCATATGAATTGAAATATATTCCTTTTGCCCCTTAAAGGAATTTGTATTTCAACCAATACATGTTTATGGTTAGTAAAAACTTCATGATAGGGTCAAATCTTTTTGGTCATGTGGTTTGCTTGCTCCATCCAGTTGCATATGCAAGCTCTCAAGAATGATAAATGAGAAACTTGTTTCTATTGTATGTTGTTTTTCCTATGAGATGTGAAGGAACAAAGTCTAAGACTGTTGATTGCCTTGGGTCACCATGTTATTAATGTGCTTTACATCTCCCAATGGATCGGCGATGTCCATAATCGTTGAACAGCTGAAAATCCTATCTATTATCTATAGTTGTGCATATTTCTATGTAGAATACAGACAGCTATATGCCTATATATATATATATACATATTTTCTCAGGTGCAGATTTCCGTATTTATTCTTACGGTGCGGATTTCCACTTTACACTCACTTTTCAATCGAATTTTCACATCTCCACCTTCTAGTCTTTAAATACTAATGTATAGATCATCTTTGCAAAATTTCAACCAATTTGGTTATCATTAAGACACTTAAACTCGATTAAACCAATGGATGAACATAATTCTATCGAACTTGAGCCGTTCATGTTTATAACAAAAAAACGCAGTTTTGAGTGCCTTAATGATAACCAAATTGGCTGAAATTTTGCAGAGATGATCTATACATTAATATCTAAATACTAGACGGTGGAGATGTGAAAATTCGATTGAAAAGTGAGTGTAAAGTGGAAACCCGCACCATAAGAATAAAAGCGGACGTCCGCAGCTGAGAAGCTTTGTATATATACAGGGTCCTTCCAATGAGGGATCCTTTTTTTTCCTTTAATGATACATGCTGATTACAAGCCTCAATCTCAGTCAATCAAAAAGTCTTTCAAATGAAAACGGCTACATTTTTTTTTTGGATCTGATTGTTTCATAAATCTAAAGCATTTTGTATTGCAACTCATAAGTAGTAGGTCCAGTGCTCAAAGCCAATTTGAAAGAAGATACAGTCCTGATAATCCTTATGAATCTTAATGATTTTTTTTTCTTTCTATGAATTTGTTTGTTTGCCTGTCCATTTCAATGTATTTATGTGCTGAGCTAATTTCTTGTAAACAGAAAATTTTTACTCGGAGAGAGCCCACCGAGAAGCATACGCAACAATCCTGCACTCTGCCAACTTATATGTTTGTGGAGCCATTGCTGCAGCTCAGAGCATTCGTATGTCTGGTTCAACACGAGATCTTGTCATACTTGTTGACGAAACCATCGGTGAGTATCATCGAGAAGGATTGGCTGCTGCTGGGTGGAAAATTCACTCAATCCAAAGAATCAGAAACCCTAAAGCTGAACCAGAAGCATACAATGAATGGAACTACAGCAAATTCCGTCTTTGGCAGTTGACAGATTATGACAAGATCATTTTCATCGATGCTGACATGCTTATACTGAGGAATATTGATTTCCTGTTTGAGATGCCAGAGATATCAGCCACAGGAAATAACGCTACTTTGTTCAACTCGGGTGTGATGGTTGTTGAACCATCAAATTTTACATTCCAGTTGCTCATGGATCATATCGATGAGATTGTGTCCTACAATGGTGGGGACCAGGGGTATCTGAATGAGATTTTCACCTGGTGGCACAGGATTCCAAAACATATGAACTTCTTGAAACATTTTTGGGAAGGTGATGAGCTGGAGAAAAAGGAAAGGAAAACTCACCTCTTTCAAGCCGATCCCCCAATCCTCTATGTCCTCCATTATCTGGGTAATAAGCCATGGCTTTGCTTCCGTGACTATGACTGCAACTGGAATGTAGATTTTTTGCAGGAGTTTGCGAGTGATGTTGCACATAAAAGGTGGTGGAAGGTGCATGACGCTATGCCAGAAAACTTGCAAAAATTCTGTTTGCTTCGGTCTAAGCAAAAGGCGGCTCTTGAGTGGGATCGGAGGCAAGCTGAGAAAGCAAACTACACTGATGGTCACTGGAAAATTAAGATAAAAGACAAGCGTTTGAAGACCTGCTTTGAGGATTTCTGCTTCTGGGAGAGCATGTTATGGCACTGGGGTGAAAAGAATTGGACAGATAATGCTACTGTTACTCCATCACCCCCTGCAGTTACTACTGCATCAATTACTTAGTAGTGACTCGCTTCTTCTTTCATACCAGCATAGTTGAATCCAATGATACAAACGCCAAACACATTGACCTGCCTACAAATTTGAGAAAGCAAACTATGTATCTCCGTTAAGTACACCAGTATGTAGCTCAACAACTTTCATGTGAAATTATTCCATACCCTTCCAAAATACATAGGTTTTTAGCTTTTTGCATTATTCTTCCTGAGGCTGGATGCCCATGTTATCAACTTTCTTGTTTTTGGTCCAGATTTCTAGCTAGAGTGCCGGCTATTGAGACTTTCAAATTTGCTCACTAGACCTCATCTTATTATGAATTATTAAATGACATATACATCCTTATACACAATGATTATTAAGGACAATAATTATAAAAAAGAAAATATTATATTTATTCTCTTTATACTTTCCAATTCAATAGTAATTTACACTACCAGAAAATAGGTCTTGGGCGACGAAAAAAAATCGTCGCCCTGTTTAAAAATTTCGTCGCCTAAGTACTTAGGTGACGACATGTCGTCGGCCAAGAAGTCGTCGCCAGAAGTCCGTCGCCAGAAGTCCGTCGGTGAAGAACTTGGGCGACGAAATTTAATTCCGTCGTCGCCTAAGAGTTATTCTTAGGCGACGATACTAATTTCGTCGCCTAAAATATACCTCTCGTCGCCCAAAAATATTCGTCGCCCAAGATTTAACACCTTGGCCGACGAAATTTTTTTTCGTCGCTTAAGATCTTCTAACCTTGGGCGACGAAAATAAATATTTCGTCGCCTAAGATCACTACATCTTAGGCGACGATATTATTTTTTCGTCGGCCAAGGTGTTAAATCTTGGGCGACGATTTATAAATTTCGTCGCCTAAGATATATTTAAATTTTTTTTAAAAATAATTAAATAATTTTTTTAAATATATAAATAATGTTTTTTTAATTTTTGTCATTATTTTTTTTTTCGGCATTTCTTTAAAGTTTTCTAATACTAAAATTTAATTAAAAATAACACAAATTTATAAATTTATAAATAATTTATTACAAAAATTATGCCTATGGATCGAGAAACCCAAAATCTAACTCATCATTCCCGTTCGGAGGGTCCTGAGGCGGCGGCTGGTCAGGCTGAGGAGGCTGCTGCTGAGGCTGGGGCCACTGAGGATGGGGTCACTGAGGTAATGGTATAGGCGTAGGCATGGGCGGAAACGGCTGTCCGGCCGCAAGTGCAGACATGCAGGCAGTCATCCACTGTCCCATAGCCGCCTGGTTGGCATTGGTGACTTCATTCACCCGCTCCATATGCGCAGCATTGGAAGCCGCATATAATTCCGCCATCGCCGCCATCTCCCTCGCTCTTTGGGCTTCCAGCTCAGACTCTCTCGCTCTTTGGGCTTCCAGCTCAGACTGTAGGCTTGCGAACTGATCCTGTAGCCGAGTGGTCTGGCTGTTGCTGCTTGAGGCTCCGGCGGCTCCCTTGCGCTGAAATCCTGGCGTCGTCTTCAGGATCCCCTTTCCAGCGTCTCCCATACCCCGGCAGTAGTAGGTGTTGGAACGCTGCGCGAAGGCAGTGGCCATAATCCGCGCCCCAACGGTAGGATCTGAAGTGTCGATCCTGGACATGGCCTCTGACATGTCATCCTCTGCCGTGTCCGGCCATGTGTCGTTCACCATGCCTCTGATGACCTCTTGCTCCGCCTCCCTCACCCTCGCCTAATTGGATATATTATAAAAATATATTAATATACATTTAATAAATACTAATTAAAATTAAAAATTAGTAAATATAAGGAACTTACAAGATCCTCCTCAGAATGAGGATATGCCCTCTGAAAGGTCCCCACATAAGGGTTCTCCTCTGGCCGCTCTCGCCGCACGTCGTCCATGATGGCCGAAAACGGCCTCGAACCGGCACGATGGTTGGTTGTGTTTTGTTGCCGGTTCTCAGCGTTCACCCGGGCGAGGTGCTTCAAAAAAAAATTATCGTTAGTAAATATTTAAAAAACATACAATTATAATTAATTCACTAATTAAATATTCAAATTTGTTTACGAATTACCTGTTTGTGAGGGTCGTTGAACTGCGTGACAAGAAGCCACCGCCACTCGTACTCCCGATACTCGAACTCCTTCGGGGTACCCGAACGGTCGCTCCCGTACTTCTTCCAGTATTCCCGGGGGTCGTGCTTCCACTCCTTGAACCTACATATACAAAAAAAATATTAATAATTTTATTAAAAAAATAAAATTTAATAAATTATTAAATAGCTAGAGGTACCTCTCCCTATGGGCCTTGTCCGCCCAGTCACGTCCCTCCTCGGGAACCACAAACCATTGCTGCATTACCACTTGTTAGTATTTTTTTCGATAATTAAATAATTTATTAGTTAAAAAAATAGTTAAAAAAAAAGTAATTGATTGAGTAAACTCACCGACATCGACTGATGGAGCATCTCCTTCACTCCATCAGGAACCTGGCTCCAGACTCCCCACAACATAGGGAGTCTGGAGCGGATGGTGCCTCCCGCGGCGCGCGTGTACCGGTTTCCCAACGCGGCGTCCACCGGTTTCCCGTTGGAAAACGGGATGGCGATCCGTCCAGCGGACTCGACCGCCCTATCGAGTCCCTTGTTGCTGACGGTGCCTCTCCTGTTCCGCCTTCTCGTTCCGGCGGCTGTGACATTGTGAATCAAATTTAATATTAATAATGACACGACCCACCCCGAGTTTCACCCTGAAACCCGGAGTAAGTCGTGCGGGGACCACCTCCAAGGAAAATTTACCGAAAACTCAGCAAACCTCCCTCGAAAATGGACAACCCTAACTTAAAAAAACTTACGAATCACCTTTTAAACCAAAACAAATAAATCTTCAGCTACACTCCAAAAGTAGCCAGAATACAAACATAAGAATTCCAATAATATTCAGAGCTACTAAAAATAAAATAAAAAACAACGGAAGCTAACAAACTCCTAGTAGATTAAACAGGTAACCTACTGGCAAAATGTAGCTGATAGCTGGGTCACTATGCCTTGACGTCTCCTGCTGGACCTCACGCGAACTCTGCAGACTGGGCATTTTAAAAACGAAGAGCCCAGGGGAAAATATTTAATAACGTCAGAGTGAGTGGACAAAACTGAACTGACCACAAATAAATATTTCCCCAAATCAATTTTTAAAGAAAAATCGAATGCATGCTGCAAGCGATAAAACTTTCATCTCATAATATCGAGCCTCTCAGGCTCTATAAAATATGTATGTATTTACACACGTCCATACTCCCTATATAGATTCATGGGTCTATATAGGGCTACTACGCTCGCGTCCAACGCTCACGTCACGCCTTAATGCGGTGCTACACTACGCCATCAAGGTGGACAGACGGTGTATAAATATGTGTCCATACTCCCTATATGAATTAAACACTCAAATAGGGCTACTACGCTTACGTCCAACGCTCACGTCACGCCTTAATGCGGCTATATGCTACGCCATTAAGGTGGACAGACACATATGGCTAGCTAGCATTTTCTATACATACTCTCTCATAAATACATATTTATATCCACCGAAAATCCCATTTTCGGTATCTCTCCAAGAGAAATAAAAGCGTCAAATTAATTGACGTCAAAATTCCAACAAAAGGAAATGTTCAATCATGAACCATAGCATGCATATTATTTTAAAAATAAACGTCCACTCACAACTTAGGCCTAAGCCTGACGTCGGTCGGAGGTCTCCTCAGCTCGAGCCTCCTCGCGTCCTGTTCCAAATATAATATTAATTTCCCAACCAATAATCCAATACTTAATGAAAATAGGCAAAATTACCCGAGAGCCATAATTACGCTCATCATTGCCTAAATTCGATATTCTTAAATCGGAACGATCCGAACTTAATTATCATCCTCTAAAGTCGCAAAAACAACTTTCCCAAAATACGACTTAAATCCTACGGCCGGATTCTACATTAATTACCCGCCAAAAATACTAACTTCGGAAATTCATAAACCTATCCAAAACTCATCCAAAAATTCCATAACTCACTTCAATAAACTCCCATTAATATTCCAAATTTAACCACATTAAAATCTCCCAACCGGCGGCGGCGCCGCCGGCAGCTCCGCCGGCAGCGGCGGCCGGAGGCCAACTCCGGCCAGCTCCAAAACCTATGAAATTTTGACAGAATCATCCTCTCATCATGCTCTACAACTTTCATGAACAACACAACACCCAATTCTAAGCCTAACTAGGCTAATCGAACGAAAACAACTTAAAAGCCCTAGAAATTTCAACTCCACATTTCTCCTTACCTAGCTCAAGAGGGAGTGAGCTGTTTGGAGGGGTTGTTGTACGGGAGGAGGGCTACAAAACCGTACCAAGCTTGCCCGGATTGATGGCCGGAGGAGGAAGTTCCGGCGAAAAGAAGATATGGCCAGTCGGACCTCTCGGGCGGCACCGCTCCCTCACGGCGGAGCTAGGGCTCCTCTCACCGGTCCAGGGAGGTTGCTGGGTTGGAGGCCGACCAAACGGGACCGGTGCGGCGGCGGTTGGTGGCCGGACGGCGGCGGACGGTCGGCCGGAATTTTTCTGGGTGTAGAGAGGAGAAAATCGGGTGAGAAGAGAGAGAGAAAATCGGGAGGGAGAGAAATGGACTTGGGCCATCAGCCCACCCGGTCCAACACCTATATAAACCCAAAAATATAAAATTCAACACCCCAAAATAATACCCCAATAAAATTACCTTTTACTAGCAAAAATTACCATTTTTACCGTCGTCAAAATTTCTTCCTCATACAAATAATTCCCTCAAAATATTAGTCTCTCAACACTCTCTGAGGACTAATTAAATTACACACTTAGTGACGAACACGGTAAAAACTCTTATTACCACTATGCCAGTAATAAAGGTAAAAATTAAGGTTCGGGGCGTGACAATTCTCCCCTCCTTATAGAAATTTCGTCCTCGAAATTTACAAACTTGCTACTCAAAGAGATAAGGATAATGCTGCCTCATCTGCTCTTCTGGCCCCCAAGTAGCTTCTTCTACTTGGTGGTTTCTCCAAAGCACTTTGACGAACTGAAATGACTTGCTCCTAAGCACTTGCTCCTTCCGATCTAGAATCTGAACCGGTTCCTCTTCATAGGACAAATCCTTCTGCAGACTAATCGGCTGTTCTTCCAGCACATGAGAAAGGTCGGCAATATACTCGCGAAGCATGGATACATGAAACACATTACGTATCCTGGACAACTCCGAAGGCAACGCTAACCGATAGGCAAGGGAGCCAACTCGCTCTATTACCTCATAAGGACCAATATACCTCGGACTAAGCTTCCCACGCTTGCCAAAACGTACTACCCCTTTCCAAGGAGATAGTTTCAGAAATACCCAATTACCTACTTGAAACTCAAGGTCCTTCCTACGGACATCGGCATAACTCTTTTGCCTACTCTAAGCAGCCTTGAGTCTATCTCTGGCTACCTTGATCTTTTCATTTGCAAGCAGCTCAGCCAAAATATCCAGCGAAAACTTCATTCACACCGGCAAGAAATGACCAGATTTAGTGAGTCTATCCACTATCACCCAAATACCGTCATGCCCTTCACGGGTACGAGGTAAACTGAAGACAAAATCCATGATGATGTGGTCCCACTTCCACACTGGAATAGGCAACGGCTCAATTCTCTGCTCTTTCTATCAATCGAACTATGGAAGGATCATCATACAGTGCTTCCCGCACTCTAACAACCATAACTGGCCTCACATGAAAACTGGCTATCAAAGCACCAACGTCATCTACTGAAAAATCCACTCCTGTAGCTCGCAACTCACAAAGAAGCAAAACACGAACCATCTTTATATGAGATAAAGATATGGAAGGATTTCGACTAAGAGCATCAGCTACCACATTAGCTTTTCCAGGATGATACTCTATCGTGCCATCATAAACACTGAACAACTCCATCCACCTTCTTTGCCTCAACTTCAACTCCCTTTGTGTGAACACATACCGAAGACTCTTGTGATCGGTAAAAATCTGACACTTGGCTCCATAAAGATATTGTCTCCATAACTTGAGAGTAAAAACCACAGCTGCAAGCTCTAAATCATGAGTGGGAGAATTCACCTCATGCGGCTTCAATTGCCTAGAAGCATAGGCAATCACTCGATCATGCTGCATCAACACTCCACCTAGACCTCGTCTAGATCCATCACAAGAACACCACATACTCCCCACTATCGTCTGGAAGTGCCAAAACAGGAGCACTATTTAAACGATCATTTAATTCTTGAAAACTTTGCTCACACTGATCTGACCATTCGAACTTGACTCCATTTCTGGTCAATCTAGATAATGGAGCTGCAATCTTCGAAAAGTCTTGCACAAATCGCCGATAGAAACCTGCTAACCCCCGGAAACTATGAATCTCAGTCACAGTTGTGGGTCTTTTCCAATTGGACACCGCTTCCACCTTCTGGGGACCCACACTAACACCTTCAGCTGAAACTATATGACCCAGAAAACCCACCTTACCTAGCCAAAACTCGCACTTGCCGAACTTGGCAAACAACTGCGCATTCCTCAAAGTCCGCAAAATCAATCTTAGATGTTTGACATGCTCCTTCTCACTTTTTGGAGTACACCAAAATATCAACTATGAACACGATCACGAAGCGGTCAAGATATGGACTAAACACCCTATTCATGAGATCCATGAACGCCACGGGTGTATTAGTAAGTCCAAAAGGCATTACCACAAACTCATAATGACCATAGCGTGATCGAAAAACAGTCTTGGCTACGTCACTATCCCGAACCCGCAACTGATGATAACCAGATCTCAAATCAATCTTTGAGAACACCGAGGCACCTCTCAACTGATCGAACAAATCATCAATGCGAGGCAACGAGTACTTATTCTTCACATTGACTTGATTCAGCTTCCTGTAATCAATGCATAGTCTCATGGTGCCGTCCTTCTTCTTAACAAATAACACCGGAGCACCCCATGGAAACATGCTAGACCGAATAAAAACCCTTATCTACTAACTCTTGCACTTGAATCTTCAACTCTTTCAATTCTGCTGGAGCCATTCTGTAAGGTGCCTGAGAGATAGGCATAGATCCAGAAAGCAACTCAATGGAAAAGTCTATCTCCCTTACAGGAGGCGAACCCGGCAAATCCTCGGGAAACACGCCCGGAAATTCTCTTCCTACAGGAATGTCTCCCACTTCCATCACTCCTACACTTGCATCTACAACATGAGCTAAGAATGTCTGACAGCCTTTGCTTAACAATCTCCTGGCAGCCACAGCTGAAATCAGGCAACTCGAAATCACATCTCTTTCCCCTTGAAACACAACCTCCAATCCATCCGGGCTCCGAAACACCACTTCTTTTCGGAAACAAACCACCATATCTAACGGGATTAAATCTGCCTTAAACTGAGCTCTTTTCACCAAAACTTCACAACCACTAAACACCCAAGCTATTCTCATCACCTCACCAGAGGGAAGAGATACGTGCCACTCGCCTGGAAGAGACGATGATAGCACATTGGCATGGAGAGCGAATTTACTAGACAAGAATGAATACGTAGCTCCAGGGTCAATTAAAACAAATGCTGGTTGACCAAAAATTAACAACGTACCAATGATGACATCTGGGGAAGTACGACCCTCCTGCTGGGTCATAGCATGTAGTCTAGCGCGAGTCATGAGACGTCCACGCTGACCACTCCCCTGCTGAGAACCACCCCTGGCTGCTGAACCACCACTAGCTGAAAACTGACTGCCTTACTGAGAAGGAGCGGTCCTCTGTGCCAACAAAAGGACAATCTCTCCTGAAATGATCCAGACAACCACACTCAAAGCATCCAGAAGACTGCTGCTGACCAAAAGACAAAGCTTGACCACCAGAAGATCCCCACTGGGAACTACCACTAGCACTAAACTGACCGGCCTACTGCCTGCCCAACTGGCTCCTGGAGGGTCTCCTGAAACGTCCTCCAAATCTATCCCGAGAATCAGAACCTGATCCTCCACTACTACCACTGCCCGCTGAAGATCCAGAAGCTGATGAGGAAGCGGCCTTCTTCGATGGACCCTGGCTGGGACCACCGAAATCTCTGGGCCGTGCACTAAAAGTTCTCCTGGTCTCAATGGCCATGGCTGCAGTAACCGCATCAAGAAAAGTCGGGTAATTGCCACCGACCATCTTATCTGCATAAACCCCGCCAAGAGCTCCAACAAACATGTCAATCCTGGTCCTCTCATCAGGAATCAAATAGGGCACATGGTAGCTTAGGGTAGTGAACCTCTGCTCAAAACTCGACGACACCCTCATCATCCCCCTTCTTAATGTTCAGGAAATCCGACTGAATCCTGATACGCTAAGCGTGACCGAAAATACTGACCCAAGAAGAGCGTCTTAACTCCTCCCAAGTCATGTCTTGAGCACCACCACGATTTCTACTAGCAAGGATCCACCAGTGATGCGCTGAGTCGTCCAGAAAGGAAACTGCCATCTTTACTTTCTTTTCCTCTGACAGCTCCGTGCTCTCGAAAGCCATCTCCATCTTGTCCACCCAAGAATAAGCATCAAGGGGTCCCTTGACACCCTTGGACTCTACTGCCCCTGCATCAGCAATAACTCTTTTCTTCACAGATCGAGGGGGCTGAACCCTATCCAGAGCACACCTCTCAGCATGCTCCCAATCGAATCAACCAATCCTCTAACCTCATCACCCTCACTGGCGTTAATCGAGGAAGCTACATGGGGTCGGCGCCTAGGAGGCATAGTACCCAAGGAAAGAAGATATTAAGTAGTCTGTCCATAAGACTAACAGAACTATCACACATACCCAATAACACATAGTATCAAAGGCAGAAAACTGCCGATGAATCCGCCGCGGTCGGATCATCACTCTATAGACACCATGGCTACTTAGGCAAATACGATAGTGAATAAGAAACAGAAGATGCAACCTAGAGCTCTGATACCAACTGACACGACCCACCCCGAGTTTCACCCTGAAACCCGGAGTAAGTCGTGCGGGGACCACCTCCAAGGAAAATTTACCGAAAACTCAGCAAACCTCCCTCGAAAATGGACAACCCTAACTTAAAAAAACTTACGAATCACCTTTTAAACCAAAACAAATAAATCTTCAGCTACACTCCAAAAGTAGCCAGAATACAAACATAAGAATTCCAATAATATTCAGAGCTACTAAAAATAAAATAAAAAACAACGGAAGCTAACAAACTCCTAGTAGATTAAACAGGTAACCTACTGGCAAAATGTAGCTGATAGCTGGGTCACTATGCCTTGACGTCTCCTGCTGGACCTCACGCGAACTCTGCAGACTGGGCATTTTAAAAACGAAGAGCCCAGGGGAAAATATTTAATAACGTCAGAGTGAGTGGACAAAACTGAACTGACCACAAATAAATATTTCCCCAAATCAATTTTTAAAGAAAAATCGAATGCATGCTGCAAGCGATAAAACTTTCATCTCATAATATCGAGCCTCTCAGGCTCTATAAAATATGTATGTATTTACACACGTCCATACTCCCTATATAGATTCATGGGTCTATATAGGGCTACTACGCTCGCGTCCAACGCTCACGTCACGCCTTAATGCGGTGCTACACTACGCCATCAAGGTGGACAGACGGTGTATAAATATGTGTCCATACTCCCTATATGAATTAAACACTCAAATAGGGCTACTACGCTTACGTCCAACGCTCACGTCACGCCTTAATGCGGCTATATGCTACGCCATTAAGGTGGACAGACACATATGGCTAGCTAGCATTTTCTATACATACTCTCTCATAAATACATATTTATATCCACCGAAAATCCCATTTTCGGTATCTCTCCAAGAGAAATAAAAGCGTCAAATTAATTGACGTCAAAATTCCAACAAAAGGAAATGTTCAATCATGAACCATAGCATGCATATTATTTTAAAAATAAACGTCCACTCACAACTTAGGCCTAAGCCTGACGTCGGTCGGAGGTCTCCTCAGCTCGAGCCTCCTCGCGTCCTGTTCCAAATATAATATTAATTTCCCAACCAATAATCCAATACTTAATGAAAATAGGCAAAATTACCCGAGAGCCATAATTACGCTCATCATTGCCTAAATTCGATATTCTTAAATCGGAACGATCCGAACTTAATTATCATCCTCTAAAGTCGCAAAAACAACTTTCCCAAAATACGACTTAAATCCTACGGCCGGATTCTACATTAATTACCCGCCAAAAATACTAACTTCGGAAATTCATAAACCTATCCAAAACTCATCCAAAAATTCCATAACTCACTTCAATAAACTCCCATTAATATTCCAAATTTAACCACATTAAAATCTCCCAACCGGCGGCGGCGCCGCCGGCAGCTCCGCCGGCAGCGGCGGCCGGAGGCCAACTCCGGCCAGCTCCAAAACCTATGAAATTTTGACAGAATCATCCTCTCATCATGCTCTACAACTTTCATGAACAACACAACACCCAATTCTAAGCCTAACTAGGCTAATCGAACGAAAACAACTTAAAAGCCCTAGAAATTTCAACTCCACATTTCTCCTTACCTAGCTCAAGAGGGAGTGAGCTGTTTGGAGGGGTTGTTGTACGGGAGGAGGGCTACAAAACCGTACCAAGCTTGCCCGGATTGATGGCCGGAGGAGGAAGTTCCGGCGAAAAGAAGATATGGCCAGTCGGACCTCTCGGGCGGCACCGCTCCCTCACGGCGGAGCTAGGGCTCCTCTCACCGGTCCAGGGAGGTTGCTGGGTTGGAGGCCGACCAAACGGGACCGGTGCGGCGGCGGTTGGTGGCCGGACGGCGGCGGACGGTCGGCCGGAATTTTTCTGGGTGTAGAGAGGAGAAAATCGGGTGAGAAGAGAGAGAGAAAATCGGGAGGGAGAGAAATGGACTTGGGCCATCAGCCCACCCGGTCCAACACCTATATAAACCCAAAAATATAAAATTCAACACCCCAAAATAATACCCCAATAAAATTACCTTTTACTAGCAAAAATTACCATTTTTACCGTCGTCAAAATTTCTTCCTCATACAAATAATTCCCTCAAAATATTAGTCTCTCAACACTCTCTGAGGACTAATTAAATTACACACTTAGTGACGAACACGGTAAAAACTCTTATTACCACTATGCCAGTAATAAAGGTAAAAATTAAGGTTCGGGGCGTGACAAATAATACATTTTTACAAAAAAAAAATGTAAATCGAAAAAAAAGTAATAATAAATTACCTGAGGATGAGGCTGAGCCGACGGATTCGTCTATGTCCGCCTGCTCGGAGACCCTCACGGGATGAAGAGGCGTGGGAAACTCCCGGTAGATATAGGCCTCGTGCGGTGCCACATGCGGGAGCTGCTCCCGAATCGGTCGACCCTCCTCATCGACGCGAGGTATCGCCGGTATCGTCGGAGGAAGGAAGAGGCCGGACGGCACCATAGGGACCCCGGATGACCCGCCATCACCGTCGGTCGGGGACGACTGTGTGGGGGCGTCGCTGCGGGATCGTGACCGGCGAAGTATGGGTGGATGACGAGGAGCCGTCGCTGCGGGACCCGACTGCCCAGCAGAACCCGAGCCGCTCGCGCCACCCCTAAGCGCCTCACGTCGGGCCGTCAACTGCCACGGAAACCCGATCGACGGTGATTCCGACGGGTTGTTTGAGGTACCGTCCGAGCCGTCTTGTTCAGAAGTTCTCCTCTTGGCCATCCTGTTTAAAATAACCATAGATTTATTAAAAATATTTTACCGTCTTATAATTAAGTTCACAAAAAATAACCATAAACTTCGAAAAATTTATCAACAATAATAGCACAAATAAAATTTAATAATTATTATAGGATTTATTATTTTTTTTATTCACATAACAAATTATTTACATTAATTCGCAATTATTACATCACAAAAATTAATTTACGAATATTTACATCCTTACTCAAAAATAATCCATTATTTCTTACAAAATTTCCACAATATATTTACAATTATAATTTATATTATTTAATTATTTAATCAAAAATTATTTAATCATTTACAATATATTTACAAATTATTTAATCATTTACAATCCTAAACCCTAAACCGTAAACCCTAAACCGTAAACCGTAAACCTTAAACAACAACCCTAAACCGTAAACCCTAAACCCTAAATAAACCCTAAATTATTTAATCATTTACAATCCTAAACCCTAAACCCTAAACCGTAAACCGTAAACCCTAAACCGTACATCACAATTTACAATTATCACAACAACAAACATTTACAATTATCACAACAACAACAATTTACAATTATCACAACAACAACAACAACAATTTACAATTTACAATTATCACAATAACAACAACAACAACAATTTACAATTATCACAACAACAAAAACAATTAAAACCAATTTAGGGTTTTAGGGTTATACCTTAAATTGTGGGTCGACGTCGGGGTCGGGGTTCCGAATTGGGGTCGGGGTCGGGGTGGGAGAGAGGGAGAGAGAGAGTGCAGAGAGAGGATTTTCGGAGAGAGAGAGAGAGAATATGCTTGGCGGCTGAAGAAATGGTTAGGGTTTCCGAATTTTTGCCTTTTATACTGGCCTTCTTGGGCGACGATTCTGTAAAAATCGTCGGCCTGTTTTGTAAAAATCGTCGGCCAAGAGAAGCTTGGCCGACGATTTTTGAAGTCGTCGCCCTGTTTTTTTAAATTCGTCGGCCAAGATAGTATATTTGGGCGACGACATTCTTCACTATAAATATCGTCGCCCAAGATGAAGAAATTCGTCGGCCAAGATAGTCTACTTGGGCGACGACATTCTTCACTATGAACATCGTCGCCCAAGATGAAGAAAATCGTCGGCCAAGAGTTCTATCATAAAATGAAGACTATTTGACCATCCAAATCACGTAATCTGGCCGGACCTTCAACTGAGAATAGTTTCCAATCGACGAGACTCTTTCCAATATATGCAATAGAAAATAATTACATATATATATCATGTCCATCTGTAACGGATATTGAACTGTAAATATCCGAAAATATATGCAATAGAAAATAATTACATATATATATATAACAGGGAAGATTAAATTACGTACCCAGGTGCGAAAATAATTTGCGAACGTCATGTTGTGGTACTCGAGATCACCATCAACTTCCGGAAAATTTTGGTGCAACTCTTTCCAATATTTAACTTCTTCACAATTGATTAGTACCCACCAGTGCGCTATGGCTATCTCTTCATCCGACAATGCATACTCGGCGGACAGTCGTGCTCCACCAACTTCGACATCACTGGAAACTATAGAGAGATTGAACCGCGGCGCATGTTCCTCCATGGCTTGCGGAGCTCCCAACGACGCTCCTAAATACAACTTCATGTAGGTGACGCATTCATGCGCAATATATGCTTCAGCTATACATCCTTCAGGCGCGGATTTATTAGTGACATAATCTTTGTACTCACCAAGTTGCCTGTAAATATAAGATTGCAAACTATACGTTATGGTTATTGAACATGTACGTACATATATGTATTCTGGAGATGTAAGTGAATAAAACATACCTTTCCATGGGATACATCCAAGTGAAGTGTACTGGACCGGTAAGCAACAATTGCTGGGGAAGATGGATCATCAGGTGAGGCATGATATCGAAAAAATTTGGCGGAAAGATCCTCTCGAATTTACACATGATGTATATGATGTCTGCCTGCATTTCCCGGAGATCGGATTTTCTCACTTCCCTTGTGCATAACTTCATGAAGAATCTTGACAGCGCTACTAACGGCTCCACAACCTTAATATAAAATCCAACCACACATCACAAATTTAATATAAAATCCAACAACGACAGGTTAACCGTAATTTTAACCACAAATTTACCTGACGGTGAAGGAATGGTCGAATGAAAACAGGGAAGAGACGTTGTAGCAGAATATGACAGTCATGACTCTTCAAGCCGTATATCTTATTCTCCCGCAAGTTCACACACCGGGCTATATTTCCTGCAACGCCTGAGGGATACGTCACACAACTCATCCACCTGAAGATCTGGGTCTTCTGATCAGGCTTCACGGTGTAAGGAGCCCAAGGCATCTTTTTCTTCCCCTCTTTCAGCCAAAGATGTTTTCTGATTCCCATTTTCTTAAGATCAACGCGTGCCTTAGGACCGTCTTTCGTCTTCCCCTCCAAGTTGAGCACTGTACCTACCACACTGTCGCAGACATTCTTCTCTATGTGCATCACATCTAGGTAGTGCCTGATCAACAGCGTACTCCAGTACGGGAGTTCCCAAAATATGCTCTTATGTGTCCAGAATTTATACCTGTCTGGTCTTTCAGGTATTCTGGCCACAATATCGGGATGATTGTTGAGCTGCCCAAAATCATACTCATCCAGCACTGCTAAAATCTCTTCCCCTGACCATCTATGCGGCTCCACACCTCTCTCTTCGGTCCCATCAAATGCCCCGGTATCTATCCGCCAGGGGTGATCATGTGGTAGGTAAGCACGGTGACCCATCCGGACTATCTTGTTGCAATGATTGCTGCACCCCTGGGAGCTAAGGCACTCAGGACAAGCCTTGTATCCCCTAACAACGTTGCCGGACAACATCCCACGTGCAGGAAAATCACTGATGGTACCAACAATCATGGCATGCATCTGGAACATCTCCTTTTTGTGGGAGTCATAAGTGGGATGACCAACCTCCCAAAGCAATTTACACTCTTCAATCAGCGGTCTCATATACACATCGAGACACTTCCCTGGATAACAACAACAACCACAACAAATTCAGATAACGACTATATATGACCAACAATATAGAACAAAAACAATAAATGGAGAGGTGTTGAACCAACAGCAATATATACAATATGAAGGGAAAGTAGATACCTGGATAACCGGGCCCCGGAATCAACAAGGTCAACATGTTGTATTCCTTCTTCATGCACATCCATGGAGGAAGGTTGTAAGGCACCAAAATGACCGGCCATATACTGTACGAAAGACTCATGGTCCCAAAAGGGTTGAACCCGTCGGATGACAGCCCGAGCCTCACATTCCTCACCTCTGAAGCAAAATGAGGAAACTCCCTGTCTATATGCTTCCACGCCTCCCCGTCAGCAGGGTGTACCATGAGGTCTTCGTCATGCACCTCCCTCACAGCGTGCCATCTCATAGCTTCGGCCGTCTTTGAAGACATATACAACCGCTCCAGCCTATCCCTCAACGGGAAATAGCGAAGTACCTTAACAGGTTTCCTGTTGCCTGCGGGAGTCCGCTTATACCTGTCGGTCCCACATACCGGACAACGATGAAGGCCTTCAAGGTCATTACCGTCTGCATCTTTACCCCAGAATAGAACGCAGTCATATCTGCATGCATGGATCTTGATGTAGGAAAGCCCGAGATCTCTCAAGATACGACGGACCTTATGATGCGTGGTGGGATGACGATGACCGTCGGGCAGGAGCGAAGCAGCGTACTGTAGATACCTATCAACAGCCGTCACGGTCGATTTTGTGTCAACCTTGATATGCATCACCTCCATCACACACTGAAGAACGGTCTTCTCATGACCTGGGCACAGAGGGGTCTGTTGGAAAGCAATAAGTCTGTTGTACTTGGCTATACCGGCAGTGTTGACACCTCTAGGGACGGCCTGCATCGGCGCCTGAGGAATGTGCTGTCGTTCAGGGCATACACCGCTGTCATGAGGAAACATGTCGTTGATGAAGGTCGTTGTTGGATCGTTGGATGTACTGCCCGTCTCATCAAACTGTCCATGATCATGCGGGCGTGATGAGGTTTCACCGTGATATATCCAACATGTGTAACGTTCCCAGAATCCGTTACTCTTCAGGTGGTCCCATACTGTCCCCAACGGAAATCGATGCATATCACTGCGACACTTACACATCTTGCACGGGCAATAGAACATGCCACTCCTGTCAGCATTGCCCTGCGCATATTGCATAAAATCCCAAACTCCTTCAGCATATTTTCTGTGATATCTTGGAAGAGAAATCCAACTCTTATCCATATCCTGAAAATAACACATATATATATCAATATTTAATGAACATATCTTTTATATATATATATATTAATGTAATACAACATACTAATTATTAATTATATATATCTAGTTCGAGCGGATTCCGTGGTTTCAGAAGGCAAGTGTCAATGTCACGGAGGGCGAACCCCCTACAGGAACCAGGCAGGACTCGTTTGTGATCACGGAGGCGAACCCCTATCGACCCCTTCACCGAGAAGAGTGGTCAGTTTGTGATCTTGAGATCCAGTTAAACAAACCTGTGAACCATATCTATGACAGAACGGCCCCTTACTCAGCTTGGAACAAACTCTATGCATATATATATATATATATCATTAATTCAACTCAAATAAAACTGAAAATCAATATATATATATGCACATATATATATGCATATGTACGTACCTGGGAGTAGCTCCACAAACTATGTATGGACAAATTTCCACAACACCGAAAGATTTGAAGAACTAGAGAAATTTATGTTTAAAATTTTCAAAGTTCTCATTCTTCTATCCCGGCCTCTCAATATATAGAAGAATCTTGGGTGACGAAATATTTGAGTTTCGTCGCCTAAGAATTAAAAATCTTGGGCGACGAAATATCTCAGTTTCGTCGCCTAAGGATAAAAAACTTAGGCGACGAAATAAATATCTTAGGCGACGAAATATTGTTTCGTCGCCCTAGTTTCTCTCTTGGCCGACGAAATGTATTCTTAGGCGACGATTTTATTTTCGTCGCCTAAAGTTGGACTTTAGGCGACGATTTTGTTTCCTTGGGCGACGAAAAAAAAAATCGTCGCCTAAGTTCCCTCTTAGGCGACGAAAAAAAAATCGTCGCCCGGTTTTTTTTGTTTCGTCGCCCAAGACCCATTTTCTGGTAGTGTCATTGAGAAAATAATATCTCACTACCATAAACAGTTGCAAAACACAAAAAACCCATCTTTCAAAAGATTTATACAAATAAGGACGGAAGCCCAAATCCAAAACAATACAATATCAAGTCTAATCCAAATTCTAAATACATAATGATTATAATACCCAGAATTTTGACAAAATTACATATCATGTCACTCTCTCTCTCTCTCTCTCTGACGACAATGTTCAACAAAACCCGGACTCCGGATGTGTCGAGGAAGGGAGGAGAAGCCGAAGAACGAAAGGATGAATGGTGATCAAGGCTTCAATGAATCAAACCAGATCTGATTTGGTTCTTCTTCTTCTTCTTCTTCTTCTTCACCAAATCTGTCGGCGTTGAAATCGCAAGGAGGCAAGGAAGAGAGGAGGAGATGAAGAATGAAAGAAACTTCACCGAATTCGACTTTAATTCTTCTTCAATCTCTACAACTTGGTTTACTTAAAGAGTTATCGGAATTATCATAGCTTTGAATTTGACAGCAAAAATTGATCATTTGTAGCTAATTCATGCTCATTCTTCATGCTGCTACTGCATTCTGCTATATGCTGACACTGCGTGTTGTTGTGTACTGCTGATGTGTGCTGCTATTGCGTGTTGTTTTGTGCTGCTACTGCGTGTTGTTGTTGTGTGTTGTTACTACATTCTGTTATGTGTTGATACTGCGTGTTGTTGTGTGTTGCTGCTGTGTGCTGCTACTACATTCTACTTTGTGTTGCTACTGCATTCTGCTTTGTGTTGCTACTGCATTCTGCTATGTGATGCTACTGCGTGCTGTTGTGTGCTGCTGTTGTGTGCTGTTACTGTGTGCTGTTGTTGTGTGTTGCTACTGTGTGCTGCTACTGCGTGTGTTGTTGTTGTGTGCTGCTACTACGTGTTTTACTGCTTGTGTTGTTGTGTGTTGCTACTGCGTGTGTTGTTGTTGTGTGTTGCTCTATATTGCTACTGTGTGTTGCTTTGTGTTGCTACTGTGTGTGCTGTTGTTGTGTGCTACCACTACATGTTGTTGTTGATGTGTGTTGCTACTGTATGTATTGTTGACGTGTGCTGCTACTACGTGTGATGTTGCTATGTGTTGTTACTGCAAGTTGTTGATTCATGTTGCTGCTACTGCGTGTGTTGTTGTTCTGTGCTGCCATTGCATGTTGTTGATTCATGTTGTCGTTGATGTGTGCTGAATTAAAGGATTGCCTAAGCATCCTTGTGCTACTACTGAGTTGTTAACTCATGCTACTACTTCTATTGGGATGTTAACTCATGCTACTACTTCTACTAAAATTAACTGTTACTACACTAAACTATTGAAAATCTGCTACTGTATTCCATTTACTGAAAAATCTCAAAAGGAGAGACTTTTCTCTTCCAAAAGTATATTTATAAGTGTAGGGTTAATTTGGTAAATTAAATCATGACACATGGCATGTAGAGAAAAGATTGTCCTTAATTGTTAAAAACTGTCTTTATTTGTTTAACAACAACACAAGTGGATTTGTTTGTGTTTGAAATTCTTTTAGAGGATGCATATGTGATTTGCTATAATTCATTTCATTCTTTATCATACATGTTGAATGCATATACTTGCAAAGTGCATAAATATTTTTATATATTTTTTAATACATATCTATTATAGAAAATATATATTTATTGAAATAATTTATTATGAGGTACAAAATAGAGATCAAATTATTCAAAAGAAAAAAAAAAGAAGAAAAAATAACACGTACAAAAGAGAAAAACAATTAAAAAGATATATAGAATAGTTCATGATAAAACATTTTCTTGCATGAAAAAAATAATCAAAAAATGAAGGTAGGGATGATGGATGTTGAAAAACAAAAAGGAAAAAAAAAACAAAGAATCTATTGAGTGAATAAGAGATAATTAATTGATTAAAATATATGTCAATAAATAACTAAGGTTATTTTAGAAATTTGAAATGAGGTTTAGTAAGTAAATGCTTATATTGAAAAGTAAAAAGGAGGTGTAGAGAGAATGAAAAGTATAATGAGCAAATTTGGAGATCCTAATAGCCAACACACTCTTCTAGCTATTTTTAAAGTGTTCTTTTTATTTATTTTATTTTTTATTTGTGTTGGCTAGCTATATTTACCAAATAGATTCACCATTTCTTTTCTCTTCTCTTCTACTGTACTTTTGGATCTCGAGTCTTGATCAAATTACAGCTAATAGTCTGGAAGTTATGAATTACCTTAATATTGATCATGAAGTCAGTTTCCTCTCTATTAAACTGTAATAGATTTGTACAGGAAATGTCTAGAAAACACAGCTATTTCATGATTTTGACAGCCTCCCAAGTTATCTGTTCAGGGAATTCATGACACTGCAGTCACTTGATAATTTTGGGGAATTTATATAAGTATGCTCTTGTCGACAACTTTATCACTATGTATTGTCCTGGATCATTTGATCTAGTAACATTAGTTGTAAATTGGTCTTGTGCTCTCTCAACACGAATAACCAAGAAGAAAAGTCCCCTTAGTAAGTAAAATGTCGTGAGTTTAACTCACGAAATACTATTCGTAGCATTTTAATTGTTTACCCAATAAAAAAAATAGTAATATAACATGAAATGTGCTAAATAACACGTTTCACAGAGTCTGGCCACTCACTTGTCTAAAGACACAAAGAACGACGCCGCTTGAGGTTACCACTTCCTTCCCAAAACTGCCTTCAAATTTTACCCGACACTTTTCAGTGACCCAAGTCTAGAACACTAGAGTATTCTCAATTCAATTGTAGAATCAAAGCAAAGCAGAACCAATGGAATTAAGCAGAGCCTCTGCTATTTCATTTGCATCACTACTCATCACTCCCCGTAGTTTCAGTAGCTCCCACTTCCCTCACCCTTGTCTCCCACTTGACAAGCTTTCTTTCCCATTTCGCTTTGCTCCCAACAAGTCCCTAGCACTGCAGGCTCGCAAGCGAAACTCAGAGCCTGAGCAGCAGCCACTTGTCAGCCCAACTATCATTCAAGAAGTTTCAGAGGATGATGAAGACGACGACGTTATCTTGGATGACTTTGATGATGGTATGTCTCTATATTTTAACCCACTTGCTCCTTTGCCATTCAGTTCTGTTTTGAATTTTGAGTTTTGATCAACGTTGGAGTATGTTACTTCATATCATTAAAATTTGTCTCTGGCGTTTCAAAATAGATAAAGGAAACTACTGAAACTAAGAGATGATGTATAATGTGTCTTTCTAATTGATGTTGAAAACTAAAATCTAGGGAGAATGGATTCTCTTATCATGTTCTGTTTATCATATAGAGGCATCAATGGATGATGATTATTACGGGGATGAGTCTGCGGCGGATGAGGCTGAACTGTATGTAAGTCCTGTGGATAAGTAATTGGTACAGTGATTCATTATGTATATGGAAGATGACAACCTTGTCTCTATCGCTTTGTAGGATGGAGATGGAGGCGGAGGAGGTGGAGTTTCCCTAGCGGGGACATGGTGGGATGAAAAAGCATTTGAAATAGCCGAGGAAGTTATTCTGACCTTTGAAGGTGACTTGAAGATATATGCCTTCAAAACATTGCCAAATTTCACCATTCAAGTGCGCATTGAGAAGCTTTCAAATAAGTAAGCATCAATCACAAGTTAAGTGTGACTGAAAATGGAGAAGGCTTTTTCGTTGATTTACAATGCATATATTTATGTGTGATAGATATCTGTGCTTAGTGCTTACCATCTATAAGAGCTTATCATGAGAATTTCAGATAGCATTTCATGTGTATTCTGTCAACATCATATTCTAGGTTACAGGTTTTGGGGAGTTAGGCTACACACTGTTTTAATAATTATTCAGACTAGTCTTCTATAGCTATTTACTTTTCCAATAATTTTCAACATACCAACATAAAATGATGTTCAGGATCAAAACATGATGTGGGTACTTGTGCTTGGTACTGTAAATAAGTAATTATATGATTGTAGTGGATTATTCAGGTTCCTTTGCACTATAGTTTATTACATGGTGAATAAAGCCTTTCGGGCATTTGTTAAACATTTCGTATTTTGAAATGACACGCATTTTGCCGAGAGATTTAAGGTAAGCAAATTTGAAGATAGGGAATATGATCTAAAAGGCACAAGCGAATAGGAGATAGAATGACAGTTATATCAAGCACAATGTAACAGCACATACTAGACTTGCTCTTAGGCAGGGTTCACAAATAAACTTGGATACAAATTCAAAATAGAAACCACCAGGACCAGGGATCAGACCACTAGACTGCTACTACGTTAAGTTGCATAACTTCCAAGAAGCTTAAGCTATTTGATAGTGTGACTAACAATCTAGGTCAAATACTAACACCTATTTGTGTTTGCTTTTCATTTTCATTTTCATACTAACAATCTGTCTGATAATTAGTTTCTCTGTAAGAATTCATTAAATGGTCTTATGATTTTGAGCGCAAACCACATGAACATTCTACAGATCTGGCTCCCCAAGTATGGAAGACATAGAAGCTTTCTCTAGAACCTATAGAACAAGACTGGACGAAGCAGAGCTTGCTCGATCAGTACCTGAGAACTTATGTCTTGAGGTCAACTTTTATTTCTCTTAATTATTCTTTTACTGTTTTTAATTGGTTCTTTTATCCTTTTTGTAGCTTATGAGCATGCCATCATTGATTATTATTGCTTCATTAATTTTATTGGGGTGGGGAGCAAATGAATTCAGTTGCCGCCTGTTGTACAGTGTGCAGGCTACGGACAATAATAGAGGCTATGTTTGAACCTTTTATGTAGCTAGGCATGAAACCTTAAGTTGAGGCTGATTTATAGGTTTTAGTTTATAATGCCAAGTAGATTAAGTTTTGCCACCAGGGCTCTAGTTGTGAAGCTCAAAGTTATAAAATGAGGACTATGTATGGTTGCGATTTTTTACTTGTGTTTTAAACAAATTAGCATATTCTCAGGTGTCATCTCCAGGTGTAGAAAGGGTAGTTCGGATTCCACAAGATTTGGATCGATATAAAGATCGACCTATGTATGTGAAATATGTAACTGATGCAACCGGTTCACTATCAGAAAGTGACGGTATTTTCAGGCTTGTTTCTTTCGATATGGAAACAAAATGTTGCATTTGGGGTGTAGCAGACGTGAGGATTAATAGAGAAAAAGCAGGAAAAGGGAGACCACTTAACAAAAAGCAGCGGGAGTGGCGATTGAATACACCCTTTGATTCCTTACGGTTAGTCCGGTTGTATTCTGATATTTAATCTTTTCCTGTAAATCTTTTTTACTGGAGAAGTAGTCATGGACTCATGGTATGATGGATTACATAGATAATGACACAACAGGAAAATATTTCAATTTATTGCCATCTTCGTTTTCGATCTATTTTGACATTGTGGGGAAGTGTATGTAGAGTACAAGTACCTCTAGAGAGATTTGAGTGCTTCAGTGTATATAGGGAGTTTTTTATTGATCTGGGGAGAGAAGATATTCTGCAAGTACCTATACATATATCATACTTCTTTTCGGTTTATGCTTGTTATTTTATTCACTTGGATTTTTTTTTCTTTTATCTCGCTAAATTTTTATCTTCAGAGTTGATAAGATTATGAGTTGGGATAAATTAGAAAGAAAGGCATTTTTGAATGGTAGCCAGTGAGAATAGCCATGCTTTATGTTTTTCATCATGGACAAGCTGTTGGTTCCAGTTTTGATCTATAGTCTTATACAAGCACTTTACTAAATACTATATAGCAAAAAAGAAAAGCAAAGGAGGCCCTTTACTCTTGTTTTCAAAATTTACGTTTCTGTCTTGTTAGAAGAATGACATTGGAGGCCTTTCTTTGCTTTTTGAACTTTGTGATGAAGTTCTTCTATTGACAATAGTCTATAATCTTAGTTTTTCATGTCATATGACACACTTGTTCAAAATGTCTGGCTGAAAAGTATCGTGAGTGTGCCACTATTTGACATGTTTGACTCCATACCACAAATCTTTCCCCGAAGCACTTGCATTCCCCACCCCTACTTTCATGCGAGATCTTTCCCCGAAGCACTTGCATTCCCCACCCATACTTTCATGCGAGTGATGATTTAGATGTACCTCATGACACATTAACAAAGAAGAAACGCCAACAGTTTGTTGATGTCTTCAGAAAGCTGTGGTTTCTAAGATGCACTCTCTATTATTGTTTTACTCTAGCATGAACAGCCTTTCTTCTGAGATTATATATGACAAACGGGACTTCTATAATGGTGATCTAGATGAAAAGCTGGACAATTTCTCTGCAATAAAAGTGGCACAAAAAGATGGCAAAGTAGCAACGAAAACATGGCAAATTTGAGACGGAAGTAATTCAGCACCCCTTGGACAACTATCTCTTGTGTGGCAGCAGCAGTTCTTCTCATACTCATTGCCATTCAAACTATCTGCTCAGTTATGTCTCTCATGTGATCATTCCTTGTCAATCGACTGCTATCTCATCCTTTTCCATCACTTTGGGTCTTCATTTTAGATGAATCATGACCAGCAGCGGATCTATGTAGATCTATGTAGGAGGCTTTATGGGCTTGAGCCTAGGACAAATTTTCTCTGCTTAATTTACCATGGGGTTATGCTTTGTGTAATGTTGTCTATGTGGTCGAGTAGGTCAAGTCATTCGCCCAAAACCCTGTTCTTCTGTGTTTTTTTTGTTGTTTTCTTCCTCTTTTCTTTTTCTTTTTCTTTTTCTTTTTCTCCTTCTACTACAAACTTGTCCTATTTTCAATTACTATCTCTTGCCTTCCTTCTCATTTTCATCCCCACTTTTCTTATCTCTTCATGATTAAGTATAGTTTTGACCAGAAATCAAAATCTTGGTAACAATATTGACAACAACAACAACAACAACAACAAAAATTCGTTTTGGCTACTCTAATTAGCCTAGACGACCTTTACATCCTAGATGACCCATTATGACACACAGTACCATCGAGAAGGTATGTGAAGAATAACTAAACAGTGCCAAATACAAAAGCAAGAGGGATAAGGAGATATTCTAAGTCCTCTAAGAAAGCTGCTGATATGAACTCATCAGCAGCTTCAAGCATTCAAGCCTTCAGCCTCAATCAATTGTTGTTGAAACAGTCATATGGGACCTGCAAAAGAAAAATGGGAATCAAACATTTAGCGTCAACAATTAAGATTAGAGTGAAATTTAATTCTCATCTAGTAGAGCAAATGGTCATCATCACTGACATATGATCAGCTTCAGCACTCCCATAATCCGCTGCATTAGGTTTCACATTACATATGGCTCTTAAAGCAATGCAAGAAATCAATTTAAGCAAACTCATTCATCACCCTAACCCTATTGACTGAACACTACCAGAAAAAGTACTTTAGCCGACGAAAAATTTTCGTCGACCTGTTAAAAAAATTCGTCGGCTAAGACCTTAGCCGACGATCCTTCGTCGGCTATAGTGTTGTCGGGAAAAGGCCGTCTGTGATGACTTTAGCCGACAAAATTTTTTTTTTCGTCGGCTATAGTCCCACTTTAGCCGACGAAAAATATGTCGTCGGTTAAAGTGCGTAATAAATAATAAAAAATAACTATAGCCGACGAAAAATATTTCGTCGGCTAAACCTTGTAAAAATATTTAAAAAATAACTATAGCAGACGAAATATAAAATATTTCGTCGGCTAAACCTTATAAAAAAATTAAAAAATAACTATAGCCGACGAAATATTAGGTTATTCGTCGGCTAAACCTTATAAAAAAATTAAAAAATAACTATAGCCGACGAAATATTAGGTTATTCGTCGGCTAAACCTTATAAAAAAATTAAAAAATAACTATAGCCGACGAAATATTAGGTTATTCGTCGGCTAAACCTTATAAAAAAAATTTAAAAATACTATAGCCGACAAATATAGTGTTTGAATATCGTCGGCTAAAGTTGCTGGGTTTTGAAAAAAAAAACTGCAGAAAATAACTTTGGAGGAAGGCCACCTACCTGGGTCAGGTATAGGCCTCCCCCATTTATCGATTACATCAAATCCAAGAGAATCGACATAAGCACCTGGAACCTTTCTCCTATACCTATATTGAAAAATCATATCACAAGTTATAACACACTCATACTTGAAACAAATGAAGCAAATCAAAAGCAAATTCAATTCCAACAAAAGGAGTCATACGAATTCCAACCTCTGGGTGGGGTGCTAGCATGTTCTTGTGATGATACACTAAGTGGTCTCGACTGCCAAACCCAAAAGAAGAAGAAGAATCATAATCCAGAAAAAGACCCCCTTTCATTTTTGCTCAATTTGCATTACCCTACTCTGTGGCTATATAAAGAACTTTAGCCGACGAAATTCTTTATTTTCGTCGGCTAAACTCTTTGGTTGACCGCCAAAAAATTTTGGTTGAAAATTTTGAAATTTTTTCGACTTTAGCCGACGACTTTTCATATATTTTCGTCGGCTAAAGTCCTTTGAAAATTTTGGTTGACCGCCAAAAAATTTTGGTTGAAAATTTTGAAAATTTTTCGACTTTAGCCGACGACTTTTCATATATTTTCGTCGGCTAAAGTCCTTTGAAAATTTCGTCGGCTAAATGTACCAATTTCGTCGGTTAAAACTTGGAAATTCGTCGGCTAAACCTTTGAAATTCGTCGGCTAAAAGTATTTTTATACATTTGGCATGTTGTGATTGTGATGATCAAACTTGAGAAACAGAAATCCAACCGTCAGATCTGACCATCATGATAAAACACATGTATGAGAAAAAATTCAACTTGATCCGAAAAGAATAAGGGCTCGATCCGGATGGTCAATCTCGTAAGTCAAACCCCTAAACGCACGGAAAAGGTCGTTCGACCGTCTAAATTACGTATTTTGGCCGGACTTCCAACTGAAAATAGTTTTAAACCGATGACACGCAACAAGTCGTATAAAAATTTTACTCAAAATAACCACCGAATATAGGCCGGGCTACTCATAGGGGGAAAAAATGAAAAATTGCATTGACCGCAACTATCGGCACCGAATATTTACCGGAATAGTGTGATTTTTCAACCGTGGATGTATTTCAACATTCTCGTCATATCTTATTTCATGACTTTTTAGCGTTTGAAGGTTTTACGTATAGTTTGTTTTTGAAACAGAACATTTACATAACACTTGGTAAACAAGTTATACAACATTAGTATGCATGTTGTGATTGTGATGATCAAACTTAAGAAACAGAATTCCGACCGTCAGATCTGACCATCATGATAAAATACATGTATGGGAAAAAATTCAACTTGATCCGAAAAGAATAAGGGCTCGATCCGGACGGTCAATCTCGTAAGTCAAACCCCTAAACGCACGGAAAAAGTCGTTCGACCGTCTAAATTACGTATTTTGGCCGGACCTCCAACTGAAAATAGTTTTAAACCGATGACACGCAACAAGTCGTATAAAAATTTTACGCAAAATAACCACCGAATATAGGGCTATAGTAGGTAATAGAAAAATTTTAGGGTTTAGCCGACGAATACCCTAACGTATTCATTGGCTATAGTATGTAATTAAAAAATTAAAAAATAACTATAGCCGACGAAATATTAGGTTATTCGTCGGCAAAAACCATCTTAGCCGACGACTTTTCATATATTTTCGTCAGCTAAAGTCCTTTGAAAATTTTCCTCCAACTTTGGTTTACCGCCTAAAAAATTTTGAAATTTTTTGACTTTAGCCGACGACTTTTCATATATTTTCGTCGGCTAAAGTCTATAAATTCACGAAAACACTCATATCTCCCCCTATATTATGTAGTTTGGTCAAATCTTCCACACGAAAAACTCTCACGTAGATGAGACGCAACCACCTATATAAAAATTTTGAAACATTTACCTTTCGACGATAAGGCTCCCCATAAGAAATAATAACGGTAAATAGGGTTGACCGCTACTATCGGCTCCGAAACTTTACCCGATTTACGTGATTTTTGAACCATAGCCGTATTTCACCATTCTGAACACATTTTATTTCACGAGATTTTTAATAATTTTGCCTCTTATGTAGAGTTGGTTCACAAAGTTGTATAACCTACTAAACAAGTTATACAACATTAGTAGACACGTTGTGATTCTGATGACTAAAATTCACAAACCAAAATTCGACCGTCAGATATGATCATTATGACGAAATACGTCTATGGTAAAAAATTCAACTGGATCCGACAACGGTAAGGGCTCGATTGAAACGGTCAACCATAATCCATCGTCACTTATCACACGAAAACGCTCATATCTCCCTCTATATTACGTAGTTTGGTCAAACCTTCCACACAAAAAACTCTCACGTAGATGAGACGCAACTGCCCATATAAAAATTTTGAGACATTTACCTTCCGACGATAGGGCTCCCCATAAACCCGAATAACGGAAAATAGTACACGTTGTGATTCCGATGACTAAAATTCACAAACCAAAATTCGACCGTCAGATATGATCATTATGATGAAAGACGTCTATGATAAAAAATTCAACTAGATTCGACAAAGTTAAGGGCTCGATCGAAACGGTCAACTCTAATTGAAAATAAGAAAACTGCATTTTCAAGCCCTAAACGGACTCGGATGGCCAAAAAAGCCTATACGTCATGGCATTAGCGATGAGTTTGACTCGTAGCGCCGTTACGCTTCCGGAAAGGTATCACAATAGTCAATCAGACACCAAACGCTAAATCTGCAGCATAGTGAATAATATGGGTAAGTCAACTATCGGTACCGAGACTTTACCGGAATACTGTCATTTTTCAACCGTAGACGTATTTCACCATTCTGGTCATATCTTATTTCACGACTTTTTTGTGTTTGAAGGTTCTACGTATAGTTTTTTTTTTTTCCAGATGAGTTGTTGTCCAAATCGATCTGTAAATATAAGACACTTTAGCCGACGAAATTATATTTTTCGTCGGCTAAACTTTTAAAAATTTCGTCGGCTAAACTCTTAAAAATTTCGTCGGCTAAACTTTTGAAAATTTCGTCGGCTAAAGTTCACAGACTATAGCCGACGAAAAAAATTATTCAGACGACGAAATTAAAATTTCGTCGGCCTTGTTTTTTTTTTTTCGTCGGCTAAAGCCTTTCTTCTGGTAGTGGAATATGACATAGTTGTTCAAAATATTGTCTTTTGCTGAAAACTATTATGTATAAAGGCTTTCTATTTGACATGTTCAACGCACCCCATCACATAATTCAATTCCAAATTAGTGAAATTACGTATCTATATTTTTCACCAATACAAAAATATTATAATGTACCAGTTCAGAATTCAAAAATTTGTATGAACCTGGTTAGATAACAATATTCTGCTTCCAATCTTCTACCAGGGTAGGCTCTACATGGCTCCTAGAAGTTGGACAAATTATACAAAAGGATAAATATTATAGTCCCAAATTAGGGAACTTCATACATGCATGCATAAACTAAACGATTAATATAATCTCATCCTTGGTACTACTCAGGTACCAAAATTCTTAAAGATTTCTTTTGTGTGGTTATGTGTTTTCTTTTCACTAGAGAATATTGGTAATCACTGATTTGGCTCTTCTTAATTGAGCCCCACGAGTATAGAACTATAGATAATCATAGTTTCAAAGTAGCTGCAGAGCGCAGAGTGAGAGAAGAAGGAACTGGGTTAGATAACGAGGACGGCCATGTTGTTTTTTTGTTGCTACGCTTTTTAGAGGGGAGTGCCAACTGCAAGCCAAACCCAGAATTAGGAGACTCGATGGACTTTGTTTTCATTGATTCGTCACTGTCTTCCACTTCGCTTCCAGTAAATTTTACTTTGCATGAAAAGAAGAAGGATGTTCATCAAGCGGCTAAAAGTAACTAAGTAACTTTTCTTTATGAATGCAATTTGGTAGGTTTATTCACAACTATCATTTAGCATCGAGTCCTCTACAAAATCGAGTTATTTGAGCCTTTGAAGTATGTCGAGACTCCGGAGTACTCAAATCACAAAATTAAGTGTTGAGCAGCGAGATTATATATTATAGCCTTGTAGATGTTCTCCAACTTAGAGAACTGTTAAACCGAAAGATCTCCATGGCCATTAAGAGTATCTTTAACAATGTTAGCTATTTTGTAGTCAAATTTTAACCAAAATAGCTAAAAAGTCATTTAGAAATCTCTCTACACCAGTACTCTCTATTTCAACTAAAATTTAATTTATATTATTGATTAAATAAAGAAAAGTTAATTTAAATGTGTTTTAATATTACATAAAATAACTTAAAAATTAAAATGAATACTTTGAATTAACATAAATTATAAAGAGCCTCACTCGCTAGCTATATTTAGAGAGCGAGGTAGTTAAAAGTTAAAATAGCTAGTCACTTGCTAGTCTGCTGAAGCTGGTAAAATTGATTAAAAAAAACTAAACTCGTTCTCTAAAATGGCTAAGGAGTCGCTAATCTGCTAAAGATCTTAAAGATAATTTCAACCAATTTAGTTTTTTAATTGCAAGAGAATCAAGACTCCTAAAAGAAATATAAAAAAAATAAAATACAAAAGTCTTTTGTATTTTTTTTTAATTTTTTTATTTATCAAGAACGATAAAAATTTTATACTAAAAAGAAAATGACAATTACAAACATGACCTGCTCACAAGAGAAATGAAGCCATGCAAGGTGACTCAAAAGTAACCTAACAGCAACTACCATGGAATTCAGACCAAGCAGAAAAACAACAAACCAAAAAATGAAATATGTCTTTGAAAACCAAATAACTACAACTAGGGTTAGGACAAACCCTAGGTAAGCAAACCAATCCGAGACCATTCTACGCAGAGGCAGTTTCCCCGGGCTCTTTTATCACCACCATAGCCTAGGAAGTAGCCGCTGGCTCCGATGACAGTTCTGATAGGCCTTTAATGGCTAGGGCACGCTTCAGAGATACCCTGCACCTTCTTCTTCTGCTCCATAGCTTTGACATTGGCGCTAATCTGCAGCTTCCAGGGATGGATATCCTCTTAATTTTTTTGGCCGGTTTTGAGAACCTACAGGCCTCCCTACCTTGCGCGGCGATGATATCACAAGAGATCATGTGAAGTTATGCAAGGATAATTCCAAAACTGGACCTAAGTCAGCCAATTGGGCCTCGAGCAAGTAAACTGGGCCTCTTACCCAAGTCCAAGCCCATGAGCACCGAAGCATTGCATTTCTTGCCGGTGAGGTTGGGGATCTCTGCCTTCGCCCTGTGCAGCATTGGAGGAGCTGATGCCGGCTGCGTAAAGACCACCGAACCCGACGTGCTAACCAGAGTCTGAGGTTGAGTGCGAGACCCAAAAGCAGCAAAATGGTTCCCATTCTTGGTTGGGGTTCCGTGAGCGAACAATGAGGTGAGAAGCGTTAGGTTTAGGGTTTAAACCCGGAGACCCACCACCCAAAATCACCAGCGCTGACATATCCGGCGGTCCCTGACAACCTCCAGCCTTGTGTTCGAGCAAACCACATAACTTGCAGAACCCACAAATCCTTTCGTATTTGAAGGTTAACATCACAGAGGTCAAATCCACACCTTCCCCAAAATCAAATCGGATTGGAGGATAAGCTTGCTTCATCGGGGAATCCAGGCTGTGCTCCAATCGTACCCTAACTCGCCAACCGAGAGAATGTTCGAGTTGTCATGGTGGAGGATCCGGCCAAGTGTCGCACCCACCATGTACAATGCTTCCCCACCATGTACAATGCTTCCTTCGTCATTAGATCCGGTGGGAGACCGAAAACCTCAACCCAAACTGAGATAGTTTTGATCAGAACCAATGTCACATTCTTTCTGCCATCATACAAAGCAAGAGCAAACATTGTCTTGCCATAAAACCACGACCCTCCTTCAACGATGTGTTTCCGGCTTTCTACATCGTTGAATCTCAACACATAGCGCTCCCCCTGAGACCGGATTTGCAGCTTTCCCTTAAGTTCCCAAAGCATGGCCATTGTTGCCATGAAAGCTTTGGGGACCACCTTCTTCTTGGAGGAAGACTGATATATGATAACCCCCTGCCAAAATCATTACCGTTTTTAAATGTCAAATCACCAATGCAAAGCGTCTATTGTTTTCGTAAGCAAGAGTAAAGGATAATACAAAACATGTCATTGTAGAAGCGACAATGTTATTATACGAACGATAACAACAAGAATCAAACCCAAGTACTTTGTAAAAATAATTTAAAATAAAATGAAAGTTAAAATATAAAGTTGTCTACCGATCGTTAGTCAAGGGGATTGTTAGTCAAGGGACGAGCTCAATCACAAAGTATGAAAATACGAGAAAACCTACCATAAGTAAAGAATATGAGTCTCTAACTCAATTAAGTTAGAAAAAGCGATATGAGATAAGAGCCAGTTATTTTATTTTATTTTATTTTCTTTTTTTAGAACTAAGAGCCGGTTGTCTTTAGATAGAAGATATAGTGTAACTTATATAGATAGTTATCTGTAAACAATGGATATAGGTTAGTTATAGTATCTGTAGATTGTGAGCAGAGATATAGTATATAGTGTAGATATAAGTATACAACTATTTTGTTTATAAGTTTTAGAACTCGATTGAGGTCTTAAAATCTCACGGCTGAACCTAGACATATGTAATTGTTATATAAAAAAAAAAACCTAGTACTTTTTGAGGAAAAAAAAAATGTTAAATATGTTTAAGGAAATTATGTTTCCCTCCTTTTGTTATGTGTCTTGTCCTAATACACGTAGGATTGGTTAATTCGGTTAGCTTATTATAATAGATTACAATTGATAGAACTTCTAGATCCTTCGGGAGACTCTGAGCACGTTTACTAACTTGGAATGAAAATTATCATGAATCAGTATCAACAACAATCGGTATCAATAATAATCGGTATGAGAATATTTCATACCATTTTACTGTTTACTTACAAAAAAAAATCAAAATGTGAATGAAACTAATTACGATTGATGTTGTTTACTTACCATATGAAATCGGAATTAAAACTAGTTTGATTACTAAAATACCCCTACAAGAATTGAATTTAAAAGGGTGATGCTATTCACACACCATTTTTTGCTATTAACACACCTTATCTATTTTCCTATCCACACATTTTAATTTTATTTACAAGTTTGTCACTTAAATTTGATTCGTGATTGGTCCTCATCATAGATGAGATGTGTTAATAGCATAAATGTGTGTGTTAATAACACCACCCATTTAAAATACTCCTAAAATATAATATATATTTTTAGGATTGCGTAATTTAGAAATATTATAATTATATGAGAATACATTGGGAAGAAAAAGTTGATTTCATTACCTTGATTTTGATCTCCATCCCCTTTTGGGTATCGAATAAAGGGTTTCACCATGAATCCATTCCTGATAAGCAAATGGGACCCATATCCATTCCAATACCTTGACATGTTAGTAAACGCTGGAATTCACCCATTTCAGAATCAATTACAACACTCTTAATTTCATTCCAAGTTAGTAAACATGTCATCTATGTAATGCCTATAAATAGACATTTCTATCAATGAATGAGTAAACCGTTATTCTTGTTATCTTTTCTCTTTCAACACGTTATCAACATTGTGTTTTAACCCGACCTTAATAACGAAACCCTAAAAACCTGGAAAAAAAAACCCTAAAATTTTATGCTGCCGTACCCCATCGACTTTGAATTGGGCACCCCAGAAATTTGCTCTGGGCACCCAACCCATCTCGCCGGTGAACCCCACCCTTCGACTATAGCCTAGATCTGGCAGCCCCCTGCCTTGCGCCACCCCGGAAGCGAGTGCACCAGGCCTCCCCAGCCTTGGACCCACATCCTTCCCTCCACCAAACTAGAGCCGTCGCATGAAGCCCCGATCTGGCGACCCTTGACGAAGCCGAGCCGAACCCATGCCGATCTCCAGTTCGGCGTCTCCTTTGCTCCTCTGCAGCACAGTGCCAATCCGGAAACACCTCGACGATCTCCGCCTCAGCGCGCGCGTCCCCGGAGCCCTAAAATCACCGATCTACCCAGACGAATCACCCCCCCCCGACTACCCGAACGAGGCTCAACCCGGATCTCCAGATCCGACCCGGATCGTTCTCACCCAAATAAAACGTACGAGGAGCAAAACTGTTAAGACCCACCCCGAATTTCACCCTGAAACCCGAGGTGAGTCCTGCGGGGATCACCTCCAAGGAAAATTTACCAAAGAACTCGGCAAACCTCCCTTGAAAATGGACAACCCTAACCTGGGAAAATTATAGAACCACACTTTTAAGTTTTTAACCCAAAATAACATCATCCGCTACAACTCATAAATAGCCAGAATAAGTTATATAAAAATCTTAATAGTATTCAGAGCTACTAAAAAATAAATAAACACAACGGAAGCTAACAATCTCCTAGTAGATTAAACAGGTAACCTACTGGCGAACTGTAGCGGAAAAATGGGTGACTATGCCTCGTCGCCTCCTTCTAGACCCCACTCGAATGCTGCAGACTGGGCAATTAAAAACGAAGAGCCTAGGGGAAAATATTCAATTACGTCAGAGTGAGTGGACAAAAATATTCTCGACAAACAATAATATTTCCCCAAGAAAACTTTAAAGAAAAGCGCTATACAAGCGACAGCTTAAAAGCTTAACTCAAAAATTCATAACTGGTGTCTAGCCTCGCTAGACTCATAAACTTCAGAAAAATGTGTCTCAGGCTAGAATTATAAATATATCAGTATGTATTTATACTAGTCATACTCCTTGTATGCTATCTATGAATAAGCTCAAAAAGTAAATAGTCATACCAGGCTACTACGCTCGCGTCTAACACTCACGTCACCTCATAATGACATTTTTCCTCATTATTGGGGAAACGCACGAGTGGATATATATACGTGCTGACTCCTTGTACAAATCTATGAATGAATACGAAGAATAGAAAGTCGTACAAGGTTACGACACTTGCGTCTAACGCTCACATCACCCCATAATGGAATTGTACCTCATTATAGGGGGAAATCACGTATAGCAAGCTAGCGTTTATTTATATACATACTATTCTCATAAACATCAATAAATGAGTATAAACACCGAAATTCTCAATTCCGGTTAAATTCCAACAAAAGAAATTATTTAAAAATAAAACATTATTTAAAACAAAGGTCCACTCACAACTTAGGCCTAAGCCTGATGTCGGTCGGAGGTCTCCTCTGCTCGAGCCTCCTCGCGTCCTATTCCAAAACATAAATAAATCCTTAAATAAAATACCGACGCTTAAAGAAAATAGACATAATTAAATATGAGCTTCTCGCGCTCAACCATGCCTATCGCCCTAAATCTTAACTTCACTACCAACCACAATTCTCCATAAATACCGATATCCTGAAAAATCACCTTCCACCGTCCTAATCATAAAATAATCAAATGGCCGGATTTTAACTTATTAATCCGCCAAAAATACCAAACTTTAACAATTTCCAAACCTATCCAAAACTCCTCCAAAAATTCTAAAACTCATTCCATTAAACTCCTCATAAAATTCTCCACCAAAAACATTTTTTCAGCGGCGGCCGACGACCTCCAATGCTCACCAAAATTTGGTAGCATCTTCCTCTCAACCTCATCTACAACATTCCTAACTAACACAAACTCCAATTCTAAGTCTAACTATGTCAATCGAACGAAAACAACCATAAAAGTCCCTAGAATTTTCATTACCGATTTCTCCTTACCTAGCTCGAGATGGAGCGAATCCTTTGAAGGGATTGGAGCACGGGAGGAGGGCTTTATTTTGAGCCAAGGGGCTCCGGCTATGGCGGCCGGAGGAAGGAGTTTCGGCGAAGGGATGTTTCGGGCAGTCGGAACTTCCGGGCTCGGCTGAGGCTTCTCGGCGGCGCTAGGGGCTCGGTCACCTACCCAGAAAAGAAGGGGAGAGGATGGTGGTTCGAACGGGACTGGCGCGGCAATCTGGGGCGGCCGGACGGCGGCGGACGGGCGGTCGGAAAATTTCCAGGCGGAGGGAGAGGGAGAGAGAATCGGGAGGAAGGAGAGAGAAAGGAGAGGGAGATGAAAATTGGGCTTAACCCAATCCGGTCCACAACACCACTTTTAACCCATTCCAAAATTCAACACCACAAAAATAATACCCCAATAAAAATTACCGTTTACTAGCCAAAATTTACCATTTTTACCGTCGTCATATTTTCCCCCTACGAATAATTCTTTCGAAATATTAGTCCCTCAGCACACCTCTAGGGACCTTAGAACTAAAAACCAATGACGAAGACGGTAAAATTCTTATTAACACCATGCTAGTAAATAAAGTAAAATTTAAGGGTCGGGGCGTGACAAAAACGGTAAATTTGCCCCTCCAGGTAAAAAGTTTTTACTCCAAGAGTAAAAAACAGTTTATTTACAATAGTAACTATTTAATTAGTTTTACTGTTTTTATATACATGGTGAATATGACTAATCATATGTTATATTTTTCATGAAATTTTTCGCGTGACTGATCACGATGGATTTGCGAGAGTAACTTCGCATCATGGAAGTAAGCATGAAAATTATAATGGCAACTTCTTTTACAAGGCAAACAAGCAAGTAAGCTTTTATAAAAGTTGCCATTTTTGAATTTTAATTTCATAACAGGCTTTGTAGCCTTCTTCTACCCCCACTTTTCTTATAACGTGGGTTGATGTGAGGAATTGAGACAACCCCTAATATCAAAGTTGAAATTTAAGGCGGTTTGACAAGTCACGGTATTACGACGAAATATTGTCGTGGTTAATAAAAGAACAAACATCGATTTGCGACAGAAATTGTCGCAGTTAACTTCAATTTGTGACAGAAATTGTCACGCTTACATCGATTTGTGACCAAATTTGTCACGGTTCACATCGAATTGAGTTACCATAAACCATGGTCTTGACCTAATTCAATAGTTTGAATTAATTATCGTATCTCGATAATTGTTAATCTTCCATCTTGTTGTTTGAAATAATTGACCGAAACATGAGCCCTGAATTTGACATAAAAAAAGTGACGAATTTCTTGTCATGAATTCTGAAAAGAGGGAGAGACAACACCTCGAACCCATATGTCATAAAAAGATTGGGTCAGTAAATAAAAGAAAAATCATGTTATTAATGTGGTTCTACATCAGTTCACTAATTGCAAAGAAAGCAATATTATGGTCTATGTATACAAAATATATAGAATTCTTGCAACAAGAAACTCACTATATATATGGAAAAAGATGAGAATATTATTCTCACGGTTACAGATTTTAAAAGCAAAAGGTATATTGCGGAAAATATGGAGTGCATGACTTTGGTTTAACTGTCTAAGTGACTACAAATCTGTTTATTTTCCAAGTTTTGTGAAGACATACACATCACATATTTGACTAAAGTTATTTAGTCGTTATATTTTGAATTAAATTCATGGTCAAGACCTCGTTATAATTGTTGGCATAATTATTCAGATTTTGTCTAGTTTATATGGTTCGATCTACATAAGCTATATGTTAATGCAATATATCACATATTATAACTACATGACACTACATTGAAATACAAAAGACTACCAGTTACTATAAGGTGGTGTTTTTTTTTTTTGAAAAGGACTATAAGGTGGTGTTTATAAAGGCTGAAATTGCACCAAGTATGACGCAATGCATACTTGGGCATCATAATTAAACCAAGTGTGGCACAATGCACACTTGGCAAATCATGATGTTGCGCAATACACATCGGTTTTGGATCAAAAGAGGATTTGTAATGTCAAGTGTGACACAATGCATTCTTATACAATTGCAAAGACATTACAAACAAAAGTAGTCTTCTACACTCTTGAGCGGATTCATAATTGTAAAAGGAAAATTGTGTTACACTAAATGTCATCAAAAATTAGATATTGAAAAATCCTCTTCTTTCTCTACAAGATCCAACAGTTGGCCGTGGGCGGTGGCGCCGCCCCTATATAGTGCTCACGACCAATTTTTCCAAGTTTTGGTATGTTTTAAGCCTTGTTTCGTCCATCTATGTGGTAGTATACGTCATATAATGCACTCTAAAGGATTTCAATACCTTTTTTTCAATCTCTATTGAAATTGTTAACATATTTCGGTTTCTATGTCTTGACATAAGATTGTTGTCTTTACATTCTAGTATATGAATGTGTTATAGTGAGATTGAGTGCTTAGCTTATTGTAAAGAATAGACAACTATTCAGAGATTTAGTGTTTTATAAATCCGTTGTGACTATGATGACTAGATCATCCTAAATAATCAATGAGCAGATTAATGTTCAAGTTTCAATGTCTAATGGCGTTATGTTTCAATTCACATATGCTCTTTATTCATAAGGAAGCAATGCTACGACTTTATGATATACACATCAATGTTTATCACCTGAAAACACATTGTGAGAATTGATAAGAATTTCTTATGTATCACTATAATGAATGAATAACATTCATGAGTCACTAAGATTCGGTTAATTGAATCGGTTATTGTCTCCAATGATGAGAATGAAGACATCGACTCATGTAGGCTTTAACATAAATCGTCTGGGACAATTTTGGACGTGTTTTGATAATCCGTATATTAAAGAGTAAACACTCTCACAAACATCCTTTCTTTTGAGTAAGGTAACCATTGAGATTAAAGATCACCAAAATACAACTTGGTGGAGCTATGAACAATGCTCACGGCCTATGGATGACATTAAAACCATTCACGTCATCCTCTTATACAATGAAGGCACTACTCATGCTTTCATAAGCAAATATAACGCAAAAGAGCCCCATATGATCTCACATTGGTCATGCTCATTACTTGTTTTGTAAAGCCTATTCTTTAACAAAGATTAGGAGTGACACCCTCCTACACTAAAGACATTGAAATGTAGAGATTAGCATATAAACAAGATGCTAAGTCGTTATTCACTAAGTAAAACATTACAATGTCTGTGAGTGATTATATAAGAATGATACATAAGATGTTGGTCTAAATGGCTTCTCATTGTTCACTTTGAGGCATAATGATGCTATGGTGATGTTCACAATGGTTTAACTCGATCAAGTCATAACAATTGGATGTCATGGGAACCTTAACAATGGTTGAAAAGTTGCAAAAACCTAGATTTTCTGGTTTTTCAGCTTGCAGACCAGTTATTTTGTGGACCGGTTCACCAATGTTTAGACCGGTTCTAGAGGTTCTATTTATGGCTATGGATTCCTAATATCCAAGCATACCTATTCAAAAAATTTGGTGGCATTTGGAGACAAGGAAGGTGATGAACCGCTCAACATAAGTGTTCACGGATGTCTGGCGACTCCGATGGCCGGTTCGGCAATTATATATCTGGTTCCATCGTTGAGTTTTGCATTTCTAACTTCTATGTCTACTGGCGTACAAAATTTGGTAGAGCTTGAGCTCTGAAAAATAGTGAACCGTTAAAGGAAGCATAAAACAGAGGTCCGGTCATACTGGCGGTCGGTTCAATCAGTTTCTTTTTAACTGGTCCCGACAGTGAGGCCAGCGTTTTTTTTTCAGACTTGTAAGAGCAATGACTACAGGTTGTAGCTGGGTCACAGTTTTACTTATTCATCTTTGTCCACTATCATTCAAATCTTTATGTTACTGTGGTAATAGTATGCATTTTTCTTAACAGATTGAGTTAACGTTTTGCAATCTAGATCGTCCACAAGTTATATGTGCCAAATTGCGCCTCCAAAAGCGCACAGTGATGAGTTATTTATGATGAATATTGTCTTTGAATAAGACACGAGCTTCCGACTATAGTCTGCTTATATAGAAACCTAGACAGGCGATCTCTTTTATGTCACTTTGATGAGCCAGTTTTCCCATCGTTAAGGGGAGATAAGAATAAGAATGTTCAAGTAAAATGACTTTGAATTGTCATGATTTGTTCCTACTATGTCTCATCAAGTTCCCTAAAGTGACGAGATCATATATACATGCTGCAAACATGCCTGTAAGGATGGATGTCCAGATAAGGACATGTTGATGTCCAGATAAGAGGACATGTCGTCACCCATAGATGGTGGCATGGTGATGCCACAAAAATGGTAGATTGTGTCACTAGGTCGTAGCTCTCATGGTTTAGGGGGAGGCCACTTGGGTCGATAAATACTCGCCAAGGAAGAGTGCGAGTTTGACACAACTTGATTCTTTGATCAATGATACTCATTCGTCTGTTATTTCTGGATTATGGTCATCATTGGGGATGTCTCGATGTCAATACCAATCCATATAGAGATCTCTACACTTAGAAATTACACCGGTGTACATGATGACGTGGTTTAATGAGTTTGATATCGAACCATACTTCGTTGTAAATACTAATGTTATAGATTGGCCTAAATGAAAAGATGCGATCCAGTTTAAACAAAAAGATAGTGCTTTGGTTAGGTGACGCCGACACCCCAAGTGTAAACTCTATCAATTATGTCTTTGTTAGTAATGAGAAAAAGAGCTTAGACTCACCTTCTGGTGCAAGGTCTCTCACTAATACCCTAGAATCGACTATGATGAGATATACTTTCATAATGGATGTCATTGCACTCTACCACCTTGTCAGTTTGGTAGTTTTCGAAAAACTGAACATGCAATTTGTGGTCACAACTTATCTCTGTTGGGAACTAAGAGATGTACATAAAGATCTTGAATAGATCGGTTTTGACCCAAATCAAGTGGCTCCTGACCACGGAGCATGTTTGCAAGGTAATTGCTAAGTATTTACTTGATTAAGGAAGAGATATGACGAATTATGCCTCTTTCCGCGTAAGTTCTGGATGAATCGTGATGAACTCTTGTTAAACTAAGAGATGCCACTGATCCAAAATTAAGAATGAAATGATCTTGGGAATACTTGGTCATGAAAGTGAAGACCGTTATTGATTGATGATACTTATTCATATGTCAGCTTAAGGCAATCTAAAGGACGATGAAGTTATGCTTATATGTATCCCTTGATCGGTCGAAGTCTTGACAAAGACTCGTTTCTTCCACATGACGAAGAAGTTTTGGGAGAGATTCTCCATCTAAGTATGGTAGCACATTCATGTACTTGTTACAATATGCTTGACTCGGCATCTCATTCACTATAAACTTGTAAGGCCAAGTTCTCCTTTATAGTCTTTCAACTCTTTTCCTAGCGGTCAAGTAGCTTCGCTCCCTCTTAGATGAGTGTGAAGGAATATCAAGGTAGTGACCGGATGCTCCCAAGCAATGCCAATGTAATGGCAGTAATTCCTTCTATGAAAGGTTTAGGCCAATACTATCCCTACAGAAAAACACATTAAAGGCGAAATCAAAATCTGCCCAGTTTCGTAGGTAAAATTCCACGGGACCTAAAAGATAGTCCACTTATTGGAAAATGGTGAAATTGATACCATTGTAAAGGTCTATGTGTCTATTTTCCAGGAAAACCAACCATTTGATTACACCTTTCATAGTGAGTGAGTTATGGCAATTTTTGTAAAGTAAAACGGATCAGTCCGAGAATCTGCTTTGGCAAAACAGTCAACTTAGACAGAGCTTTGTGATCAGCCCAAGATGAACTAGGTTATGAGCTTATGGTTGGAAAGCGATGTGTCTAGTTTCCAGAACTTTGTACGGTTTGTCCATACCTATTGTATCGAAGAAGTTATGGCTGTTTAAGTACACGAAGGTCATGTCACACGTGAATCTGATTTCAACGCAAACTTATGTTTTGAGTTGTTGGGCAACCTTTTCCTTAAAGAACAAGTATGATCTAAGGATAATTGTCATACCCCAATTTTCGAATGGAAATTTTTAAAATTTTTGGCATGATATAACTTAAAATATTACAATCCCAAAACCTGCTTCAAGACAACATCTAAGAGCACTAAAATCAATGCTGAAATGAAATGCCATATAACTCAACACTGAGTTAAATATTACATATCCTTGGTTACATAAACTTGAAAGTTAAGAAAATTAAAACACTCATGAGTTTAATACTGTTTACCCCAAATATAACAAAAGTATACAGGGTACAGCAAAAACCAAAAAGAACCTTGCCACTAAGCCTCCGCCTCAACCCTGCTGATCCTCACCTGCAGGTCTAATCCCTACACCAATAATTGGTGCACCGGGATTGTAAAATAACAACCCGGTAAGCTAAAAGCTCGTATGAGTAAACTAAAAAAAATGACACAAAACCTCCAACAACCAAACATATCACAAGAACAATTTATATCAATAAATAAAACCACAATTTCGACACTTTATTTTTCAATAACATGTACCCATGAGTCCCATGTATTAATAAATACCCTTCATGACCTACAACAACAATTTGTGTACCCATGGGTCCTAGATACCATAAAGTATCTCCCATGACCTACACCGACAGACGAACTAGAGTTCTAATTCCTAACCGTAACCAATCATCCGGCCAAAGGCTTGGAACTCGGTATGACTGTTCAATGACAAAACACAAAATGATAACTAACATCTTAACCATAACCAATCACCCAACTATAGGCTTGGAACCCGGTTTGACTATTTATCCAACAATCATCATATCACAACATTATTATCAACAACACATGATCACATCATAAATTATATCCTTTCACATAGATATAATTATATGAACAATATATATTATTCCACAAGAATAATCTAACAAAAATCAATAAAATTATGATCATACGAACTTAAAAAAAAACACATAAGAAAAACTTATTTTATCTTACCTATGAGCCGTTCACGATCAAGCTCATATATTTTTAAAACCAATAAGAGCAAAATACTAAAATCACATCATAATCATTATCCTCATCAAATGACCATAATTAAACTTGGTTCAAAAGTGAACATTGGTGAGATTTACTCACTTAAAAATCTTGTTGCGTTCTTCCGCAACAAAAGAGCCAAGGAAACCACAATCTCACAAAACACCTAAAATTACACAATTAAAAAGCCTTAGAAACCGAAGCACTAAAAGATGACACAATATCCTTAAACTAACCCTTAGCTCAAGGAAGGATAACTTCCCAAAGTCGTTGAACTCAACGACACAATAGAGCTGCCACAAATTCTCAAAATCTAAACTCAAACCCCCCACCAATTCCAACTTTTAAACCTAAGGTTCTTACAAGAAAACCTTGCTCCAAACTTAGAAATTCTAACTCTCAACAAGCTCACCACAACAAGAGCTAGCTAACATAGAAAACGAAGGCCGAAACACAGCCGGAGACGCTGCCACGTGCTGCCACAGGCGGTGGCGAGTGAGCCCCACATGCCAACACAAAACCTCCTAGTTTGGACAAACTCAAAACATGAAACTTGTAGATTAAAGCATAAGGAACACTTTTTGTACTTGAGGTTTCAACCGAATCGGTTGGGATCGGCCAGAAAACGCCCCGCAATATCTACCTACAAAACCGGCCCCAAAACTTGATTCTAGATCACCAAAGGGGTAAAAACATCTCTAGAAGAGAGAGGAGAGCAAGACTCACCTAAACTTGGCCGGAATCGGCGTCAAAATCGCCATCTTTCTAGCGGAACAGCAGCAGCTTCGCCTCTTTGTGGCGGCTTCCAGGCGGTGCGACTGTGAGCAAGACTGCCCCAGAAGTGGAGAGGAGACCCGTGCAGACCCAACAAAACTAGCAGCGTCCAATTTGGTGGCCGGATGAGAGAGAACTCGGCCGAAGAAGAGAGAGAGCTCGGGTGCATTGGGAGAGAGAAGAGGGAGACTGATTTTAGGTTTTTAAAATAACTCCACCACACTTTTTTACTTATACACTTTCCAAATCCAGAAACTAACTTCCTCTGATCATAACTTTCTCATACGATATCCGTTTTACATGTGCCACATATCTACGGACTCCTATTGACGAGCTCTACAACTTTCATTAAGAAGGTTTTTGCAAATAACTTACGGAAAATAAAGTCAACTTTTGGCCACTTAAACAAGTATCTTAAAATAAACTCCCGAACTTCAACTTCGTATAAACCAATAATAATTTCCATAAATAATCCTTCATTAATTATGAGAATAATGCAAGGAAAAATTATATGAAAATATGGGGTATTACAATAATGTGGCTAGATTTAATGACTAAATCGTTTCCCAAGTCTACTTTTGAAGTATGTGAAGTGTATTGGCTTTCCGCCGTTTATATGTACTCTGAGATTGAGATTGAGTTACCAATCAGGGGGACTCTACATACATTACATGTTATCTTCAATTGTAGTTGGTGCGTTGTGCTCTTTTTTCCTTCGTCCAAGTCTTTTGTTTTACCCACGAGGATTTTGTTTTACTTAGTAAAGTTTTTACCGAGGCAACACCATAAGGACCATGACGTATTAGGGACGCAACACAAGGGGTAGTGTTTAAGGAAATTATGTTTTCGTCCTTCTGTTATGTGTCTTGCCCTAATACACGTAGGATTAGTTAATCTGGTTTCCTTATTAGAATAAATTACAGTTGATAGAACTTCTAGATCCTTCGGGAGACTCTATGTAATGCCTATAAATAGGCTTTTCTTTCAATGAGTGAGTAGACCGTTATTCTCGTTATATTTTCTTCTTCAACAACATAGTAAATTTTGAACACGAATTACTCTCGTTATGAGATTAGATACATCTCAATTAAGGAGTTGTGAATTAGAATTTAACACACAAAATATTACTTTGATGGAAAATTCTAGAGTACTTACCAGTTTTCTAAACCGTGGTTTTTTTTTTCAAAATTTTTTTTACAAACATAACAAACATAATGACATTTGGTTAAAACTTTTGTAATAAATGTCTATATATTGTAATTACGAAGTGTGAACCAAATATACATATTTATGACCCCTTTTACAAAATTGAGGACAATTGTGTTGTCGAATTGTAAATTTTCAGATTTGAACCAAATAGACTATTTGTTCTCGTTCACGTAATGTAACGCCACGTACCCAATTTTACCTATTTTTTGGGTATTCTACGAGTTACTGAGAATTTAACCGTGCTCGGTAACTTGGTAATTTAACGCACAAGTTCATTTTCAAGTTTTTCTGAAATTGTTAAATTCTTCTTTTAAGGCCCCGATGTTGTACCACGCAACGATACGAGTTCACCGATGTCATCGGATTTATTTTTCGGAGCTTCGAGCTATTTTAACGATTTATTGAAGTTTTGGTAAAAAGAAATTAATTTTCTGAAGAAAATAGCTCATTTAATCTTGGTCGTCGACGAATCTTTAGGGTTTTGATCTCAACTATTGGTTCAAGTATAAAAGGATAAGAGAGGATTGACTTTGTCAAAGCCCAATTCGGGAGTTTTACCCGAGCTGCAGTCCATCTCTTCTCTCTCTCGTGGTCTCTGGCGACCCACGTCGGAGTGACGTCGTCCAGCCATCGCTGGTCGAGCAACCAATCCTAATCGACTCGTCCTTCTCTCCTTTCTCTACTGCTACCCAACAACTAAGCAGGCATCAACTATTTTGTCCGAGTGAAACAAGAACCCTAAATCCCCAAAACCCAAATTCCTGCCAAATCCTTTCCTTCTCCGGCGAGGCCATGCATTGAAAAGGTAACCCCTCTCTTTCCATTCAACTTCGAGCTGCTTTGAACTTCGATTTCTAGATTAGAATCTAAACTGATTTCCCCTCTTTCTCTGTTTTTTGGATTGCTCGTCAAGCTCTACGGCGATCGTTTTCTTGAGTTCCTGGCGATCTTGTCGAGTGCTGGTGGAACTTCAAAGCATTTTAGTGACGTCTTGGAAGCAGCAGCGGTGATTATGGCGGAAGGCAAGGCTTAAGTTTTCGGCTGAGGACTGCTATGCCACCACCTTGTTTTTTGTTGGTCTCATAAGGTAAGGGAGTGTCTTTTAAAGCTGTTGTGTTGATTGTTTTAGTGTTGGGGTGGTTGTTGATCGAGTGTCTTTGTGTGTAGTGGTTTGGTATGTGGAGAAACCGGCAAGGACCAGCTAGTGGAATTGTAGAATTGAGGAGATTAGAGGTAATGGTTACATTTTGAACTGTTGTGTTGCTACTACATGGGTTTGGAAGAAGCTAATAGTTGTTTGGTGGATTTCATGTCGATAACTTAGTGATTTAGAGTTTACGGGGAGGCCATGGCGAAATTCCGGCAAGTTTACTGAGAGCCGTTGAGGTAGTATTCAAGATTATTATTTCTAATTTAAGTTGTGGTGCCTAAAAAGGAAAGGTCGGCTTATTATTGGAAAACTTACTAAGTTAGGAAGTTTCTATTTTAGGAAACTTTCCCTTTTTGGAAAACTTCCTAATTTTTTTGGAAACTCGTTTGGGTATCCTTAATGTTTCGTGAATTAATGACTTTTTAACCGAGGTCTAAGTGTTTAACGGTTAGTACTTCGTAAAATGTCTAGTGAATTGACTCGACTCGTTAAGTCAAAGGTTATATTGGAAAATGTCGAAACATCATTAGTTGCCCAATCCTAAGTCAATTGGTAAAACTTGGTCAATCCTGGTCAACCTTGGAACCCTAGTCAAACTAGGAAAGACGCTTGAGTCAATAGTTGTTCGGAGTACGGTCTGACCTATTTGTTCTACAGTTTATGGTCAGGCGTGGGATTGACTTGAGAATGTGAATAGTTGGAGGCGGCGCTCGACTAATATTCCGAGCATTGAAAGGCTTGAGCTTAACTAGTGAGTGGATGTTTATTTTAAATTAAATGCATGCAATGGTTTCACATTTAATGAATGATTTTATTTCACTGAATTATTAATTTATGGAATTGGTTTTCCTCTCGTGAGTTATTTTCTGCGAAATTATTTTTGGAAGCAAATGTTCTTATTTTATTTGTTAACTTCCCTATTTTAAGAATTACCGAAAATGAGATTTTCGGTGGAGTCGTATATTTATTGCTTCTTTTATAATTGACAATTTTCTTTAATTTGGAGAGTTACCGAAAATGGGATTTTCGGTGGAGATATATATTTATATTTATGAGAAAAGTATGTATAAATATGCTAGCTAGCCATACGTGCATGTCCGCCATAATGACGTAGCGATTAGCCGCCATTATGGTGTGACGTGAGTATGAGACGCAATCGTAGTAACCCTATATGAATGTTTTAAATTCATATAGGGGGTATGGGCACGTATATACACATGTCTGTCCACTTTATTGGCGCAGTGAATAACCGCCCTCATTATGGTGTGACTTGAGCGTGGGATGCAAACGTAGTAGCCCTATATGAACTCTTTAATCCATAAAAATTCATATAGGGGGTATGAGCGTGTGTAAATACATAATTATATACTAGAGCCTGAGAGGCTCAATATCGTAAAGTATTGGAGACTAGCGGGGATAGTCGCGTATTTTAGAATTTGCCAATTTTTTGAGTTATAAGTTTTATTATTTATTGCATGCAACGCAGTTTTCCTGAAAAGATTTAGAATTTGCCAATTTTCTGAGTTATAAGTTTTATTATTTATTGTCTGCAGCGTAATTTTCCTGAAGAGATAAATTTGAGAAAGCATAAAGACTTATTTCTTTTAAACTTTATTTTTGTCTACTCACTCTAACGTTTTAAAATGCTTCTCCCCTGGGCCATTCGGTTTTAAATGCCCAGCTTGCAGGTTAGCATAGTTGAGGTTAGGCGTACATGGAGACGAGGCATAGTCAATAGTATAGCTTCCACTCATTTATATATTTATTTTTCTTTTCTTCCCTATTAGAGTCGCTCTGAACCTATGAATGTTGGTTGTGAGATTAATTATTTAGATTAGTGAATATTTTAGGAGGTGTTGTGAATTTGGGGAGCAAGAAGGCTCCAGATGTATAAGGTTGGAGATGGATTTTTAGAAGTGTTTGCAGGTATATTCAGGTTAGGGTTGTCTATTTTCAAAGGAGGTTATGCCAAATTTTCGGTAAATTGTCCTTCGAGGTAGACCCCACAGGATTTACTTAGGGTTTCAGGGTGAAATTCGGGTGGGTCCTGAAAGTTAGTATCAGAGCATTAGGTTATTCAATTCCTTTATTTTTTAATACTACCTCATATACTTGGTTGATCATACTTAGTGTTTATAGAGTGATAGTCCGACTGTGACGAATCCATTCTTTAGATGCTATGTGTTGATTAGGTTTGGGAGGTAGTTGTTTTTGTCTTATTTATGGACAATATTATGCCATAAAAGTCTACATCTACATCTCTAAGACTATGCCTCCGTACGCCAACCTCTTAAGTGATCATCGTGCATTAAGTATTGAAAAGGTGTATAGATTACACCTATTTCGAGGATCATTAATTTAATATCAATAATCGTTGGAGTCGAGTTTGTGAGTTGAGGAAAAACTCAAAAGCTTGATAGCATTCCTTTCATTTGTTCAACGATTGATTAGGCTATGATTAAGATGCGAGGTTGGGCATATTATGCGAATCTGTAGTAGGTGAAATGTTTGATTTATGCCTTGGAGTTTTCCATGTTCAGTGGACAAGATTGAAGTCCAAGTAGACTGATGGGAAATCTTGGAATCAATTATGTTATTTTTGGGAGAGAAGAGTTTGTAGGAAGGTTCGAAGTAGTTGTGTGTTTTGTTGGTGTAAAAGTTGGTTGATGTAGTGTAGTGGGGTACCCATAGTAATTTTAAGATGTACCTTTACGAGTTATTGAGGACCCTAATCCTAAGCGAATTAGTCATGGGGGATTTGGGGCTAGTGCTTGGGTTGTAGGAAGTTGCTACATAAAAAACTAAATATCAATTTGAAGAAGTCATGATCGAAGGCCAATTTTATCGACTACTTTAACCGCAACAGAAAGCAGTTAGGAATATTTTAGGATAATGCTGGTTATGCCAGCACATGTTCTGGTTCCCATAACTCTAATTATGGATATGTTCTTATCCTTGGAGCATTTTATTAAGAGGGTAGTGGTAATATATTTTGGAAATGACGGCTAATAATAGTAGATGAATAATATGTTTTATGATGACTTGTGTCTATAATGTAGGTTAGCTGAAGTTGGTTAAAGCATTAAGCATAACGACTAAGATTATTTTTCCTTAGGTTGTTGGCTTTACAAAAAGTCATTGGTCAGAGCGTTGTGACAACTTGTTGTTGTGTCACAGTCGGGGAATTTTAGAAATTGAATGGTGTCGCTAAATGTTTCGAATTTCAAGCAAGCTTTTGAAGTGTTGAGTGGTATATATCGGTTATAGGATTTTAATCGTGGGGCCATTATGGATTCCTCCAGAATTCTATGTGTTGAAGTTTGATTTCCGGATTTGTTAAGTGTTTTGGAAAGATGGTAAATGTAAATGACTTTGAAACGTAGCGGTAGAGTGGAAGCGAGATGGTTGTGGTAGCTCCAGCTTTTTGACAACACATGGTGAATTTAATACGTGTTGTCATGGATGTTCTAAGATAGTTGCGTGGAGCTGGTGGTTGTGGCAGCGGTGGAGCAAAGCCCACTGAATCATGAAGCAAGAGTGCATGGGTGTCCATAATAAATTCAAGCGGTGTGGTTTCGGGTGGTTATTATAAGCCTTGTGATCGAAATTTGTTTACTAATATTACTTTGTTCATAATTGGTGACCCTTTGTGGCTTTTCAACGTAAGAATCTATTCACCCACCTTATTTCTAATTCGGTAAATCGGATCGGAGTTTTGTGGTGACGTGTCTTGTAATTTATAAATTGTTGCTGCTGCCGTTTTGGGTAGCCCCTATGATATTGAAGTCATAGCTAGAGTGCGGACACTAAAATGAAAAGGTTATAGATTTTGGTTAGTTTGTCGAATCTTAGAGGTAATTGTTGAATCGGTTGTTGTGTGGAAGGACTAGATCAATGATAGATGCAGTGGTGATCCTAAGTGAATCGGAATTTGATTAAGCGACGAACCATGGAGCCGTAAGTTCTATGCGGTAGTCTGGAAGTCATGTGGATATGTTGAATGTATGGTTTGTGTGACGTTGTGGGTGTGATTTATGGTGTAGCCTTAGGGGAGAGAGTTTCCCCTATTGACTTAAGAAGCATTTCGAGTCAAGGTTTATTAAGAGTTATATTATTGGGAATAATAGATATATTGATAAGTTGAGCGATGTCTTTTCTAGGGATCGTATCGTAGTAGGACCACTTACTGATCCAAGTATGACCTGGGATGTCATCGTTGGTTGGTGAACTACAAAGTGTAGTAGTGGGCCCTATATGGAATTTTTTTTTCATTCACTAGTTAAATTGATGCCGCGAGCTCGGTTTAGCAAAGGTATTTGAAGGAACTATTGAATCCTAAAATCAAATGCCTATGTTTTTGACTACAAATTTGGGTAACTCAAGTGTAAATTTTGTTGTTGCTGATTTGCTTGTCAGAATCTTTTTGGAGGGAAGAGGTGGCGCCTGGGAGGTGTAGGAGACTTGAGCATATCTGATTTTTTAGATCGTGTTCCGCTGTTAGATTAATTGTTAATGTGGTAGAAAAAGAAGTGTGTTTGTCGAGTTCAGAGGTTTTGGCAATTAGAATCTTTTTTGTTGGACGACTAGAGTGGGATGTATAATTTTAACTGTTGATTTGTGGTCGCGGTGAAACCCGAGTAAGTAGTGAGGTTTGTAGATTAAATTTTGCCAATGTATAAGGAAGGTCAAGTCAGGCAGCTTGATTTGACCATGCTAGTTTTTGTGGGCATTATTAGTCAGTTTTGTTTATGGTAAGGAAGAAGGAGGAATATCTCGTTTTCACATGATAGTCATGTTTAGATTATTGCTTAAATTGTGATGAAGAGATTATTAGGGATAACATAGTCAGGAGTTGACTTGAATTCCGGAAAAATTGCTAGTTTGTATGCACAATTGGTAATGTCATAGTTTGGTGGAGAGAGATCTAAGCGACGTAGTTATTGACCACTACATAATTTCATTCCGGCAATTGAGGTTAAAATCTTGTTGGACTAATTGCTTAGATGAAGAAGGGTTATCCATTTTCAAGGGAGGTTATACCGAATTTTCGGTAAATTTTCCTTGAAGGTGGACCCCGCATGATTTATTTCGGGTTTCAGGGTGAAATTCTGGGTGTGTCCTGACATGTAATATGGTTTTTGGTTTTGTAATTGAGTTGTGTTTTTTGTATTGAGAAAATAATTACATTTTTCACAACGTTTTTACAAAGATAAGAACATTTGATTGAAACTTTTGTAATAAATGTCTATATGTTGTAATTACGAAGTCTGAGATAAATTTACGTGTTCTGAATGAATTTACTTATATTTGTGTGATTGTGTTGTTAAGTTTGTAAAATAAAAAAAATAAAGATGACACATGTCATAATCTAAATAGGTAAATAAAAAAATGTATTAAATATTAGTGAATATGCTGGTCTCGATATTAGATAATGCTCCAAGGTGGGTCACTCCTAGATCATGATCCAAAAACTTACAACTATTTTTACCATAACGTGGTCAAGATCACAAGATGCATGTTTAATTCTTATGGCATATTATTTTGGCCAACCCACGCAACACCCAAGAATGATTGGAGTAAAGCCAAAGATAAGAAGAAGTAGGTGTTGACTTGATTACCATGTACTCTGTAGCGTGTGCCTAGTTATTATCTTCTCAAGTTTCGAAAAGTGTACTTTGAGAGAATTGCATAGGAATTGAGAAAGAGATTTGTTTAGTGAGAACATTTCCGGACATGGGGCTGTTTTGGTTTAGTGTGGTTTTGATTGGATTGGTGCTTGTTGGGGTTGAGGGGTACCCAGCTGAGGATCTGGTGGTGAAATTGCCTGGTCAGCCACAAGTTGGGTTTAAGCAGTATGCTGGGTATGTTGATGTGGATGTGAAGAATGGGAGGAGTTTGTTTTACTATTTTGTTGAAGCAGAGAATCAGGCTGACAAGAAGCCCCTATCTCTTTGGCTCAATGGAGGTAAAACAGCTCAATTGGGTTTCTCTGTTTCTGTGCTCATTGATATATTTTTGAAATTTGGGGGGCAAAGTTTTTAATTTTAGTTGGAATCTACTGTGCAATTGATGGGTTTCTTGTACTTTGTTTGTTCTTGCTCTTGTTCTTTTCATTTCGTTCAATTTTTACTTGTAGTCTCACTTTCTTCTCTTGATTTCTGTTAGAATTCCTTGCCCTTTTCCGTTTTGTCCCTATAAGTTTATGACATTGTCTCATTCTGATGATATAACTTCCCACTGAATAACCCTGCTGAAACTTGAAAGCTTCAGACTTTCAGTTACCTGCTTAGAGTTCTGCATGTCAGCTATTACTTACCAACAAAAGTAACTTCTTCAAACTTATCACTGGGCATGTCTTGTCTATCCCCAAATAGATAAATGTTCTGATAGTCATTGTCTTCTGTTAAACTTTGACCTTGACATAACATAAGAACAACTTGGGTTTTGAGTTGGATGAATTTGTACTAATTGTGCTTGTTTTCATGTATCATATGCTCTTTGGCCAGAATGATGATCTAGATGTCTCTAGCTTTAACTGTTCTCTGTTCATTGAGCTGAGGCTCTTGAACACCAAATTGATTGACCATATTTTACTATGTTCAGGTCCAGGCTGTTCCTCTATTGGGGGTGGTGCCTTCACAGAGTTGGGTCCGTTTTACCCTACAGGTGATGGTCGAGGACTCCGAAGAAACCCGTCATCGTGGAATAGAGGTAAATCATATTACTTTTCTGATTGACACTTGAATTTACGAAACCTATCTAAATTATACCACATTGTTTATGTCTTGTAGCATCCAATCTTCTCTTTGTAGAGTCTCCTGCTGGAGTGGGATGGTCATACTCAAATACAAGTTCCGATTATAATTCTGGGGATGCTTCCACTGGTAAACTTAATAGCTACTTTTACTTACTTTTTTTTTTTTTATCACTTATTCAAGTATGTGCTTTTCAATGGGTCTGCGTTTGGCTATTACTAAATATAATATAGCAATTAGGCTTAACAGAGATACTTCTCGATCTCTTTGATTTGAACCAAGCTTGTTTTCTTCATTTTGGCAGCAAGGGATATGCACACATTCTTGTTGAAATGGTATGAGAAGTTTCCAGCTTACAAGTCTAGAGCACTGTTCCTTACCGGAGAAAGCTATGCAGGTGCATAGTCTAATCAATGTTCATTAACTTCATTTTACCAACTCAGTTTACAATGAGATGCACCTTAATTTCTTTTGAAGGGAGATCAAATTTTTTTTTTTAATAATTGCTAATTAAATTGAACCATAAGTGGATGTTTCTTTCCATGTTGTAATTGCACATGAAAGTGAAAGTGGAAATGTTTGAATGTAAATATTATATGCTGGTGATGCTGGTGAACCTACAACCTATATCTTTTCTGAATATAAACTTTCTTATTTGGTTTTATGTAGTCTTTCTCTGTTTTTACGATATTACAAATGGTTTGATGTTCAGGGCACTACATACCACAATTGGCTGTTGCCATATTGGACCATAACGAACATTCAACTGGTTTCAAGTTCAATCTCAAGGGGGTTGCTGTAAGACCTCATATTCTCTTAATTACATGCTCCATAGTTCTATTCTTTTTTTTCTTTTTTTTCTGTTTATTATTCTGCTGATGTTTTGCTCATATAAACTTCAATTTTATGGTAGATTGGGAATCCACTGCTGAGACTTGATCGTGATGTACCGGCAACATATGAATACTTTTGGTCACATGGAATGATTTCCGATGAAATTGGTCTTACAATCATGAACGATTGCGATTTTGATGATTATGAATTTGCAACCCCTCACAACGTAAGTGTAGCATGCAACAATGCAATAGCTACAGCCAATAGCATAGTTGGGGACTATATAAACAATTATGACGTGATTCTTGATGTTTGTTATCCATCTATAGTGGAGCAAGAACTGAGACTGCGGAAAACGGTACACTCCACACTTTCTTGTTTTTCTTTCCTTTGCAATTTGATGCAAATTGTCCAATCATTGTTGCACTGAGTGGTTCCAACTCTCTACTTTCTGCAGGCTACTAAGATAAGTGTTGGAGTAGATGTGTGTATGACATATGAGCGACGGTTTTATTTCAACCTTCCTGAGGTTCAGAAAGCCCTTCATGCAAATCGTACAAACTTGCCTTATAGCTGGAGTATGTGCAGCAAGTAAGGGACAGATACTTAGATACCTGTTTGTAAGCATATATATCATCATATATTTTCTTTTCATATTCAGCAGAGCAGAAAATATATAATGCAAATCAATTTTATTGATTTTTCAATTCAAACAGCTGAATAAGAAAAGAAAATGTGTGTAGCATAACTTTTTCAGTCACTGCTTCAAACTTGAATGAATTGAATTACAATTTTGAAACAATTTAACGTGCAGATCATCCTGATTTATCTAATATTTGATGTTCTTACTATGATACTATGAAGTCAAATATTATTGTATGACTTGCATTGATCTTATGACTGATCTTTCAAATTTTTGCATTGTACAGTGTTCTTAATTACAGTGATACTGATGGTAACCTAAACATGCTTCCCTTGCTGGCAAGGATAGTTAAAAATCATATACCACTTTGGGTTTTCAGGTACTTAATTAGGCTTAACATAATAAATTTTCAAACTGTTGTAATTTTGTAGTGTCCTCCATAATATATGATTGTCAACTGATTGCAGTGGAGATGAAGATTCTGTTGTTCCACTATTGGGCTCCCGGACACTCATCCGTGAACTAGCACATGATCTAAAGTTCAAGATAACAATGCCCTATGGAGCTTGGTTTCACAAAGGCCAGGTGCTGAATTATTTTGTTACAAAAGTTTATATCATTTAGTTTGTCTCTCATGGAACAATTTCCTTACTGTCTTATTCTTCCACCACTGTTTATGGTTGTTATGTTTGTAACTTTGTATAGGCTGGAGGGTGGGCAACGGAGTATGGAAATCTGTTGACGTTTGCCACAGTAAGAGGCGCTGCACATATGGTACCCTATGCTCAACCATCAAGAGCATTGCACCTGTTCAGTTCATTTGTTCGTAATCGGAGATTGCCCAACACAACACGTCCTCCCATTGATGAATAAGAAGTATCATAGAAATTGGTAATGCTTCGGCGGGAAGATTTAGTGGTTTCAGAAGTTCAGTCCTTGACAACAAGGGATGTAACTTAGTAGCAGGACTCGGTAATTACAACAAGGGCAAGACCAATAAAGAACATGAATTGTTTTTAGTGAGACAACAAAACAAAAGGAGGGAGAAAAGCGATGAAAACAGTAGAGGGGAATATTTAATTTTTATGGCATCTGCAAACAAATAACTAAGAACATTGATTGTATTCTTCAACATTATTGAATCCTCGCGTTTTGGGGATAATATAGAAGGTTGAAATTGTTCTTCCAGCTTTTTCTTTGATTCTTGTAAGAGTTTAGAATTGACTGAACAGAATAGCATAGAATTGAGGCTTACAAACACAAGTTGTGTGTATCAGTCTCTCACTTATGCTCTAGTTCAAAGTCACAGAAAGGATTTAAATATCGAGTCAATTTTCTTTGGTTAATTACTATGATAAAAATTAAAACCTCAAAAAAGTTTCTTGAAGGCTTCAGTGGTTTGGTCTATGTTCGTTTTCTGTAAAATCACTAAAATGTAAATGGTATCTCGGTTAGTCTTAACAGAGTGAGAGAACCAATGATTAAAATATTGAACAGAAACTCTATAGCATTCTTGTTCACTCGAGTTAAACGAGGAAGATGAACTACGACCGTAGTATGAATTCATGATTCATTAGCAAAACTGGTCCTAAGAGCCTTTAAATTGTACTTCAGTTGGGTTATACAAGTTCAAGGAATAATGGAATATATAGGTCCTGAAAGTTCGACGTGATCCTAATTAGAGACCAATGGGAGGAGGGCTTAGCTATAATTAAAAGACATTTACAACAATTATCATCTTACGTCAAAATGCTCTAACAATAACAATTGACGAATACTCTTATTTATTGAGCAAAACGCTCATCTCACTACCTAATTTTTTTTGAAAAGTAAATCTAGTCGTCTAGAGACCGTAATTAGTGTACAATTAGAAATACTCAGAATTACATAGATGAAATCAGAATTGCTAGACTTGGACCATAATCTGCTGGGCTATATTTTTTTTTGTTCACAATACTTCTAAAAATACATTGATAACACTAACGAAGGTGTGGTTCTATATAGAGAAACACTAGGAAGTTTTTTTTTTTTTTCAACGAAATGCTAATAATAAAGTGAAAATTTGGCAAACAATGAAAGAAAATAGTTTAACCAAAGAATGGGGAAGAAAAGAGACATAAAAGAGCGGCCGGAGACCGGAGAGGCAAAGATGTTCCGACCGTCTTACTTGAGACTGTGCTTGACTCGATCATGTTTCCGATTACCCAATTACTTTGTGCCACCTGTCTAAATTTGTTCACACATAAACATACTCTTTCTCTCACTCCCATCTTCTCTTAAACCCTATCGTTTGCTTAAACCCTCTCTCTCTCTCTCTGGAAGCCACTGAACAAGACCCAGCAGCTGCCCTTTCATTTCTCTATTAGGTACGATCCCACTTTCTCTAAATTGTTTCAGAATCTGATTTCTGGGAACTTTTATGCAGATTGAATAAGAGCATTCTTAAATCTTCAACGTTGATAGTATGATTGATTTTAGCTTGTCAACTCTGAAATTCTAATTAGGTCTGCAATTAATATGAGAATCTTTGGGTTTTTTGTTTTTCTTGTTGGGTTTATCAACTCTAAATTGAATGTTTGCCAATTTCTATGGTTTCATATAGGTTTCTGAGAGCGGGAAATGACCAAGATTTATCCTTTTTAAGTTTTCCAGTGTGAAAATTCAGAACTGAGGTGCTGAGGCTAGTCATCTCTTTGTCTGGGTTCTGCTTTCTGTTTCTATTTGCTTCACTTCAAAGCTTGACATGCTTTATTTCTTTCATTCATATATCGATTGTCATTTTCGGTTTATGTATGACTTGAGAGCCTCCATGTTAACTTTGGTGCAAACACAGTAAAATGGATCAGTCTTTATATAAGCCGAGTGATATAACTATGTCATGAGTCAATGCGCCTCAGGCTTCCCTATAAAACTTTACACTCCTTCAGTCAACACCGCAGCCTCTCATCCGAATCAATTCTTCCCTATGGAACCCCCGAGCCGCTTCACACCCGTCTCTTCCAAATTTTCCGAGAACAACGCAGGCTTATCAAGACCCACAAAGTGTTTGGTGAAATGTCTGAAAGAGAACTGGTTCAAGCTTCAAGAACCTGCAAGGCTATCCATGCCCAGGGTTTGAAATTTGAAGTTGGGTCGAAAGGGTTGCTAGGAAATGGCATTGTGGGTTTTTATGCCAAGTGTGGTAACCTGGGCTATGCCGAGAAGGCATTTAATTGCCTTGAAAATAAGGATGTCTTTGCTTGGAATTCTGTCTTATCGATGTATTCAAACAAAGGATTGCTTGAGCAGGTTCTGAACTCATTTCAGTCAATGTGGAATTGCAAGGGTTTGCCGAATGAGTTCACATTTGCAACGGTCTTGTCTGCTTGTACAAGATTGGTGAATATAGAGTATGGTAGACAAGTTCATTGCAGTGTTATAAAGTTGGGGCTTGAGTTGATATCATTTTGTCAAGGTGCACTCATTGATATGTATGCGAAGTGCAATTGCATAAGTGATGCTCAGCAGATATTTGAAAGTGCAATGGAGTTGGATACTGTCTCTTGGACAACAATGATTTCAGGGTATGTTCAAGTTGGGCTGCTTGAGGAAGCACTTAAAGTGTTTAAGGAGATGCAGAGAGTTGGCGGTTTTGTGGACCAGGTGGCCTATGTGACTGTCATAAATGCATGTGTTGGTCTAGGAAGGCTAGATGATGCATGTGACTTGTTCTCGCAGATGCCTAATCCAAATGATGTGGCATGGAATGTGATGATTTCTGGACATGCAAAGAGAGGTTTTGAGGTAGAGGCTGTTAACTTTTTCCTGCAAATGGGGAAAGGTGGTGTAAAACCGACAAGATCTACACTGGGAAGTCTTTTAAGTGCAATCTCTAGTTTAGCAGCTCTAGACTATGGGCTGATAGTTCATGCAATTGCAATAAAGCAGGGGTTAGATTCTAATGTTTATGTAGGAAGTTCTTTAATCAATATGTATGCGAAGTGTGAAAAAATTGATGATGCTACAAGAATATTTCATTATCTACCGGAGAAAAATGTCGTCTTGTGGAACACAATGCTTGGGGGTTATGTGCAGAATGGTTATGCCCATGAAGTCATAAGTTTGTTTACTAATATGAAGGCATGTGGTCTTCACCCTGATCAGTTTACCTACACCAGCATTCTTAGTGCCTGTTCTTGCTTGCAAAATCTTGAAATGGGTCGCCAATTGCATTCAGTCATAATCAAGAACCAATTTGCATCAAATTTATTTGTCGGAAATGCATTGATTGATATGTATGCTAAATCAGGCGATCTGAAGGAAGCAAGGAACCAATTTGAGCTCATAAGAAATCGAGACAATGTATCTTGGAATGCAATTATTGTTGGGTATGTGCAGGAAGAGGACGAGGACGAGGCTTTTTGTATGTTCAGAAGAATGATATTGCATGCGATTGTGCCTGATGAAGTATCCTTGGCCAGTATACTAAGTGCTTGTGCAAATGTTCAAGCACTGAAGATGGGATGGCAAGTCCACTGTCTATCGATTAAAATTGGTCTGGAAACAAGCCTTTACGCTGGGAGCTCCCTTATTGATATGTATTCCAAATGTGGGCTCATTAGGGATGCACGAAGAGTTCTTGATCTCTTGCCCCATTGCAGTGTGGTCTCGATGAATGCTCTGATTTCTGGCTTTGTTCATAGAAACTTTGAGGAAGCAGTAAACGTATTTTGTGAAATGCAGGATATTGGATTAAATCCATCTGAAGTTACTTTTTCAAGTCTTTTAGATGCTTGCAGCGGACCTATTATGTTACCACTGGGAAGACAAATCCACAACATAGTACTAAAGAAAGGCCTTTTGTTTGATGGTGACTTCTTAGGGGTCTCTCTTTTGGGGATGTATATGAACTGCCAAAGCAAAATAGATGCCACCAATCTTTTCTTAGAATTCCAAAAGCCGAAAAGCAAAGTATTATGGACTGCTATGATTTCAGGATTCAGTCAAAATGATTGTATAGAGGAGGCATTGCAGTTCTATCAAGAAATGCGTAGTGATAATGCGCTCCCAGACCAAGCAACTTTTGCAAGTGTTCTTCGAGCATGTGCTGTTATATCTTCTTTACAAAATGGTAGACAGATACATTCCCTCATTTTTCATACTGGTTTTAATTTGGATGAGTTAACATGTAGCGCCCTGGTAGACATGTATGCCAAATGTGGGGATGTGGGAAGCTCCATGCAAGTTTTCCAAGAAATGGGTACTAAGAATGGTGTTATCTCTTGGAACTCAATGATCGTTGGTTTTGCTAAAAATGGGTATGCAGAAGACGCATTGAAGATCTTTGATGAGATGAAGCAATCTCATGTTGAGCCTGACAACGTCACATTTCTTGGTGTTCTCACTGCATGTAGTCATGCAGGGAAGGTAGCCGAAGGTCGTGATATATTTGATTCTATGGTCAAGGATTATTTTATTCAACCCAGGGTTGATCATATTTGCTGCATGGTTGATCTTCTGGGAAGATGGGGTTTGCTTAAAGAAGCAGAGGAGTTTATTGATAGGCTAGATATTATACCAAACTCTATGATTTGGGCCACATTGCTTGGTGCTTGCAAATTACATGGAGACGACATAAGGGGTCGGCGTGCGGCAGAAAAACTCAAGGAGTTAGAACCACAAAGTTCGTCACCATATATACTACTTTCTAGCATGTGTGCTGAATCTGGAAACTGGAATGAGGCTAACTCTTTGAGGAGGGAAATGAAGGAAAAAGGGGTTATTAAGTTGCCTGGATTTAGTTGGATTTTTGTGGGACAGAGGACAAATTACTTTTCTGCTGGGGACAAGTCTCATCCAAGTGCTGCTGAAATTCATGTAGCTTTAAAGTACTTGACAGCAATAATGAAAGAAGAGGGCTATGTTTTTGATGAAACAGAATCTTTGTTGCATGAAGAAGAGTGAGAGAAGTCTTCTGGCTATCAGACACTAATGCATATTTCATTACTATTACTGTCCCAGCAGTATTCTGAACGGTGCTTGCAGTTGCAAATTTAATCTGTCGCTGTCTCCCTCTCATATATCTGTATATTTATGAGTTCCCCTGTGATTAGGGATTCTCAACTGAAGATCTGTTCTTTGGGCAGCCTGGTTAACAGCAAGTTAAGTTAAGTTCAGGCAGTATGCGATATAAGTTCACGTGGATATCCATTGCTGGAGGAGCTTGTTCTACTACTTTTTAGGAGCAGACAGACGCTGGCAAAAAAGTACCTTGCTGTTTGATTTAGTGATGGGTATGTTGCTCTGGTATCTCGGGGAGTCCAGCCAACATATATGGAACTTCGAAACTGTGAGCCTCTCTATGTTCCCCAAACAAATTCTGATATTTTATTTTGACTATATTCAATTATAGCAAGGTTCTTTCTTTATGGAAATATAATCAAAGGTCTTTCTTTGTTAAATTTTATTGCTTGTTCCATGGTGATGTTGAAGGTTCACTTCATTATTTCTACTTTAGTACTCTTGTTCTAAGAATTTCACAGATTTCATTTCTGTTTTTCAATTTGTTTTTTAGTTTTTATTTTTTATTTATTTTTATAACTATCATGGAATTTGAATAGCATGCATTTTAGCACAAAACATGTTCCTATCAATTGTGAGTAATAAGGGAAATAGCTTGCTTTGTAAGATACTGACTAGCCTTTTACCCGTGTATCTGCACGGGGAATCAGAAATTGGAAGAACTTTCACTAGAACTGCTCCACCTAAATTGGGGTGAATTTTCTAATTCTATTTTTTGTAGATTACTGCTCCACCAAAAGTGGGAAGAACTACCAGACCTTTTTTTTTTCTTCCTTAGAATTCCAATTTTGTTTTACCGTCAAGCCCATAGTATCTATTATTTTTGCTTCTTTGAGAATTTTTTACTACCTTGGTTTTTTGGGTAATTGAAAAAAGGCTTCACCAAAGACACTAAAGTTACGTCTGACTTTCTAATAGTAAAGATAACAGGAGGCAGTTTTATGTAGAAGAGCTATAAGAACTCTGAATCTCACCATAGTCACTTCATCTCCATCCTTTAAAATTGCTACCGGAGACCTTAGGGCTCAGGAAAAATGAAACTTCTGTGTCTGTGACTCTGATCAGGATAAAGGCATTCATTATAAGTTGGGGACCTCAGGCTTTTGGTAACAGCCTTGTAGAAGGTCATTGCCAAGGTTTTGGCCTGGAGTTTGAGAAAGGTGCTGGTGAAACTTTTGCAAGGGGAAGATATATAGATGCTGTCCTCAGTGTCCTTGTGGCTTTCCTGATGTGAGGAAGAAAAATGAGGGAGTAGTCTTTCAAAAATAGAATTTGACAGAGCCCTATGTGTTGATCATATTGAGGGGCGCAACATCATAACTGCCCTCTTTGAATTTCTACTTCCAAACAAAAAGAAAAAGAAAAGAAGAATTTCCCTCTCAGTCTTCTTTACTCAGAACCTTTCATCTCTTGCTCTTCGAAGATAACTGAGAATGGAGTCAAGGAGCTGCAGCTGGTCCCAAGGGGGAAGAGGAGAGTGGCTTTTACCATTGATTGTGGTAATGTTGGTTGAAAACAAAATCTGGTATTGCATCTCTCGAGCAACAACTGAAGCAAATTAAAGCCAAACAATCAAGACAACACCACTACACCAGTATGCACTTCGTTGAAGTTGGATCCATAATAGAAGTAATAGTCAAACGACCCCCAACACCTCTGAGAGCACAAACTTGGCTTTTCACACTGATTTAGTTTTGTTACGGTTTTGTTCCATCATTTGATTATCAGATGATTTGTTTTGAAACTCATTTCCAATCAACTACATTGAGAATGATCATTGAAGCAATGCGGATGTTAAGCTCCTCCAGTCCATCTTGAATTCTTGATGACTGCTGAATTCTTGAACCCAGAAGCGTTGGCACGCCAGCATCTCAAAAACACCGGCCAAACATTGGCACGCCTGTCATCAGGACACATCAGTGGCGAAATTGCGACTGATAACATCTATAGTAAGCAGTATCCTAAGTGTTCCTTGCCGGAACATTCGCATTGCAGACCTCACAATCCTTTGAGGTGCAAAGGGTTGACTATCGAGCTAGTTAACCAGCGTTTCAGTATAGAAATGATGACCGGAGGATCTGGAGTTGAGAAGTTTGTTTCTCAAGAACAGTTCGCGGACACATCGGAAAAGTTGTCTGCAAGCATAACCGCAAACGCCGCATGCGTAAAGGCGTTACAGGATTCGATGGAGTCTACTTTCGCTAAGTTGTGGGAGAAAGCAGGCGATCAGGCCGAACAGATTGCACATGTAGTAGAGACTACTCAAAAGTTGAACATGTTCTTTGTGGATAAATACTTGCGTAAGATAGACGTCGAGTATGACGTCGCCAACCCACAACCAGAGGGGACTTCCAGTGCTAAAGTTCCTACTATGAAGCCAGCAGGAACGATAGTCGTCAAAGTGATTCCACCAAATAACGAGGTAGATGGTGGAAACCAGTTCGAGCAAGTTAATGAGCCGATCGTTCAAGCAGGAGCACAGCCATTGGCCGCGAATGTTGTTCCACAGCCTGCAGTACGGTTAGAAGATATCCAGGGTATATACGACCATGCTCTGCAGCAGCTTAGAACTAAGTTCAGGACTGAGTTGAGGGATCCTGGGGTGAACCTTACTTACCAAACTCCATACCCAGACTATGTGGTAGGTACTGATTGGCCACAGAAGTACATGAATATTCGGTTTACTCCCTTTTCAAGGGAGGGGTCTGAGGATGCCGCAACACATATCTTGAGGTTCCAAAGTGAGTGCGGTCCCTATGGGAACGATCCTTTGTTGAAACTAAGGGTGTTCGATTCATTTTTGGCAGGTTCAGCTCTCACATGGTATACCAAATTAGTGCCTAGGTCCATTCCTGACTGGGCCACTATGGAACGAATGTTTAGAACGACCTTTGGTACAGTCGAGCAGGAGGTCGACTTTTCTTCTTTAACTTCAATTGAGTTCCTCAAGAGGTTCAAGGTCCAGCATGCCAAGTGCAGGTCTCCTGTTTCAGAGGAAGATGTTGTTCGCATTGCGATTAAGGGTTTGGAGCCAAGGCAACGACTCAAACATCATGATAAATAGTTTGCCAACATGGCTAATTTGATGAACAAGGTTGGGAGCTACCAGATAGTTCTGAATGACATGGATGAAAGGCAGAACGTGTCTAGCAGTACATATATCCCTGGAACGTTGAAGCCAAGATACGTACCTAACTGACACAGAACTATAGGAGCCATCTATAAACATGTGGATCCATATTACCCTGCATCAGTTGCTCGCCGGTAGAGTATGGACTATGATGATGAGGAGGAAGTGGCTGCTTTGGAACTTGTTAGCAAGAAGCCTGCTAGGTTACAGAGTTTGAGGCTCGCCCGGAGTCTAGTGAAGATCTCGGCAGCGGCGTTCACTAAGCCGTAGTTTTCATCATATACATATGATGCGAACAAAGCTCATGACGTGCTGGATAATTTTTTTAGGTAAAAGCTGATAAAGCATGACTTTGGTCCACTTCCAACACTAGAACAACTTAAAGGGAAAAAAGTACTGCAAATATCATAACATGTGGAATCATAACATCGCTGACTGTGTTAAGCTGAAGGATCAAATCCAGGTCTGGTTCAATGAAGGGGTCGTGACTTTAGATGAAGAGAAAATGGTTTCATTGGTGGATGAGAATCCTTTCCCTACATTGGCCATGGTGGATGTGGTCCCAGCACTGAGAAATAAAGCTAAGTCCAAATACGAGTTCTACACATATAATGCAGACTTGGCTCATGTTCTGTTGGATGAGTTAATTCAAGCGAACCTACTCAATATTCCTTGGGGAGCATACACTTCAGAAGAGCAGTTGGCAGGTAAAACATATTGCAGATTACATAATGCATGGAGCCATGATACATTTGAGTGTGTGCAGCTCAAAGACCAGGTGCAACGGTGGATTAACGAAGGAAGATTGGTCATGGACGAGGGCTACACGAAAGGGACCCCAGAACTGAGCTTTCACGTAGCAATGGTGGATCTTGTCTAGCAGAAGAAGTTTGACAAAAAAGTAGTGGAAGAATCGTACAAAGACGACGACACCGGAGAAAAGCCTAAGAAGGGCAAGCAAGAAGCTATTCCTGAAGCTTCGAGAGTGTTATTATGCTCCAAGTGCAAAGTCAAGTGTGCAATTCCGGTTTCGTACAATGAATTTGAGACAGCGGTCAAGGCAGTTGAAGCAAAGGACAAGCGTTCGCCACCGGATCACTATCAACCCGCCAGCCCTACTAAGTCAATAAAGCAGGCAGAGGTGGATTCAGGTTTCGTGAGTCCAACCTATATAAAAGAATTGTGAAAGCAGGGACATCAACAGTGGGACCTATACCAGAGGTTCAAAAGGATATCTTGACGAACCCCTATATCCCTTCAGCATCAAGGAACATAATCAAAGATGACACCTGGTACATCCGGGCAAAACCGTCGAGATCAGCCATACTAAGATCAAGAACATGCAGAAGAGGTATAGTAAAGCAAAGAGAAATTTGACAACTCTAGAGCAGAGTTTGATTAAATTAGAAGATTTGAATCAAACACCGGAACAATTGCGAAGGACAGTTGATAGGCTTATCGTTAAACCCTATGCGCCATTAAAAAGGAACAAGGGGGCAGAGCTGCTCGCACCTCTAAGAGAAAGTGCTTTGAAGTGGCTGTCTAGCACACCAGGTTCCCTAAAAAGGAAGTCCATATTGGAAAGATTAGGCCCGGTACCTGTAGACAAGTTTACACCTTCTACTTCGGGAACCAAAGCTGTTGCTACAGAGACGGAGGCGAAGCGAATTAAGTCAGATCCTACACCTAAAAAACAGGTGCAGGAGAAGAGACTCCAGTGGCGACCTAAATTGACTCAACCTAATACTGAGGTTGTTTTAAATCAGCAAGTGAAAGAGCATGTACCTGAGGCTAAAAATGACAACACAACGGATACATCGTTGGTTACAGCCGTGGTCCAGACATTCACCGAGATTGATGCAACACTGGTGGTGCAGATAGTGGCAAATGAACCAAAGCTAGCTATGGATGAAGATGTTTCCACAGATGAAAAGGAAGGGGTAGTGCGAATGCATTGCAACATGGTTTATGTCATCTCTTCCAAATATGCTTTGCCAAAGTCAAGAGCAGTATGTTCCGTCACTAAGACCCAAGAAGCAGTGAACGAGGTAGCATCAGAGATGGAGAAGGTCACAATAGATTCAACAACAGGTTCATCAGAGGGTGGTCCTCTAGAGATCACGGATGCCATACGAGAATGGTACATGATGTTTTTGAGGCCTTCGCCCGCGATGATGGAACACCTTCGCCCTCTGTATGTCACAGTGGATATCGATGGTACGAAAGTCAGCAAAATTTTAGTAGATGCTGGAGCTGTAGTAAGTATCATGACAGTACTAACGATGACCATGCTTGGTATAAAGAAATCATCCGTGATTGAAACAGCTATGATTGTCAAGAATTTTGCCGGTGGAGTTACAAAAACCTTGGGAATTCTGATGGTTAGACTGAAGGTGGGTCCTTCGAATATCATACAGGGTTTCTTCGTAACTGATTGCACTACTCCATACAGCTACATTCTGGGCAGAGATTGGATCAACAAAGCTGCTTGTGTACCTTCGTCAATGCATCAAGAGTTGCTTATGCCTAACCCTAAGCCGTTTTCTGTATCCGCGAATGAGATAGGTGCAGACTATTACAACAGCGATTTGCGTCTTTTGACAGTGGTCGGCATCAATCAAAGTGGAAAATCGATTGGGGTTACGTCCACCGACTTAGCACAGTGAGGACTCTCTCAGGTCAAATTTGATACATCCAGACCTGGCCTCATGGTGCCAAATCCAACCAATAATCAATGTTAACACACTTAGAAGGAGAGGAGTTGCAAGCGTTCGAGTTTCTGCATCAGCGTTTGGTTGTACATATGGAAGAAAGGGAAGCTTACGAACGGCTAGCAACTATTGAATGTGTACTTGAAGATGTGTTGGAGGTGATTGATGAAGATGAGGAGGTTATCTTACCAGCTCCGGCTGCATTGGATGACACTCCACCTCAACTTAAAGATCCAATAGAAAAAGTCAACCTGGGAACTGAAGAGGAGCCCATAAAGGTTGGACTTAGTAAGTTGTTAGAGCCTGAGCAATGACAGGGGCTCATTGATTTACTTTTAGAGTTTAAAGACTGTTATGCAGAGAAATACGACGACATTTTGGGTTTGTCACCTTTTGCCTACCACACCAGGGGAAAGACCGGTGCAACAGGAACCGCGGTGAATGAAGACAGAAACATCGGACACCGTGAAAGAGGAAGTAGAGAAGATGTTTAGGTCAAGTATCATCAGAGTAGCAAAGTATAATGAATGGATGTCCAACATAGTTCCTGTTCACAAAAAGAATGGTAAGATACGGGTATGCGTAGATTATAGAGATTTGAACAAAGCTACTCCGAAAGATGTATACCCCATGCATGTGGCGGATATGCTCATTGACGCTGTCACCGAACACAAGATGCTTTCTTTTATGGATGGTACTTCTGGTTATCATCAAATACTAGTTGTTGAAGCAGACAAACACAAAACAGCGTTCTGGTGTCCAGCTTTCATAAGAGCTTTCGAGTATGTGGTAATGCCTTTTGGTCTGAAGAACGCCGGAGCCACGTATCAGCGAGCCATGAACCTGATTTTCCATGATATTCTTGGTAAGATTTTGGAGGTTTACATCGATGACGTGGTAGTCAAGTCTAAAGTCAAACAAGACCATATTGCAGACCTCAGGAAAGTGTTTGAACACATGCGAACACACGGACTTCGAATGAACCCCACCAAATGTGTGTTTGGGGTACAGGCAGGAGACTTTTTAGGTTTTGTCATCCATCAGAGGGGCATCGAGGTGCCTGGGGATACAGTCACAGCCGTTATTAATGCACCTGCTCCTAAGACTAAGAAGGAGTTACAACAATTATTGGGCAAAATTAACTTCCTTAGGAGATTCATTTCAAATTCAGCTGGGAAAGTCAAGCTTTTTTCTTCTCTGCTAAAGCTACAAGGTGCCAAGGAGTTTGTCTGGGAACCATGCCATCAAGAGGCTTTCAATAGGATCAAGGAATATTTGGCGAACCCCCCAGTTCTCGTTCCTCCTAATCCCGGTATTCCTTTAAAACTCTACATTTTGACTTCTAAGAGTTCCATTATAGGCCTTTTGGCCCAAGACGATACTAACCAGGAGGGTCGGACCGTTGAGTGAGCCATCTACTACTTGAGTAGAACCCTTTTGGAAGTTGAAACCAGGTACTTTCCCATTGAGAGGTTGTGTTTGGCTTTGTACTTCGCGGGTTGTAAACTCCGGCATTACATGCTTTCTTTTACAACTGTGGTAGTAGTTCAAACCGACCTAGTTAAATATATGTTGACAAAGCCTATTCTTCGAGGCCGCATTGGTAAAGTGGATGTTTGCTTTGTCAGAGTTTTCTTTGCAATACACACCACTTCGAGCGTAGACCGGTCAAGCGGTCTCTGACTTTCTACTCCACCATCTTATTTCTGAGGATCATTACTTTCAAGATTTGGACATCGGGGCTGTTTTCCTTCAGCCCTGGACTTTGTATTTTGATGGTTCCAGCACTGACAGTCTATCCGGAGTCGGTATCTCGTTGGTTAGTCCATCTGGGGGTAGAAACTCTTATTCGTTCCAGCTGGAGTGGAAGTGTACAAACAACCAAGCAGAATACGAAGTTGTTATCATAGGACTGGAGATGTTACTTGACCTTGGAGCACAGGACGTTGATATACTTGGTGATTCTTTGTTAGTCATTAATCAGTTACGAGGAAAATTCCAATGTATCAGCTTCACTTTAGTTCCCTTCATGGAAAGAGCATTGGAGTTGTTGGACAGGTTTCCTACTGTGTCTCTAGAACACATCTCTCGCGAAAGGAATTTTGCAGCCAACGAACTTGCTCAGATTGCAACTGGAGTTAGTTTGGCTGATGGCGTTCGCGAGGGTATATTGAAGGTTGAAAAGTGGACCTTACCCTCATTTATGGCAAGGAAGGAGAACAATGATGAATGGCTAGTTACAACAGTTGATACGTTGGATGTAGATTGGAGACAACCTATTATGGATTATTTGATTAACCCGTCTACTGCAACAAATAAGCGGATCAGGTTCCTTGCTCTCAATTATGTGTTGAAGGGCGGTGAGTTGTTGAGAAAGGGTGAAAACGACATTGACTTCCTTTGTGTATACGATACCGAGGCCAAACGGATTATGCGCGAAGTTCACTTGAGGGTATGTGGGTCACATTAGGAGTTTCTCAGTGATTATGGGATCAGGGTCTTACACTCTACCCCTTATTATTCTCAATCCAATGGTCAAGCAAAAGTCAGCAACAAGATCATCTTGTCCATTCTCAAGCGGATGTTGGTAGAGAACCCACACGATTGGCATAATGAGTTGGACAACACACTTTAGGCTTATAGGACTTCTAAGTGAACTCTTACTAGGACAACACCCTATGCACTAATGTTTGGTCATGATGTTGTACTTCCACTTGAAATTAATGTGCAATCACTGCGAGTTCGAGAGCAACATCAATTACTTGGAGACGACTATGTGCAGGCAATGTGGCAAGAACATGAGGACTAGATCTCCAGCGAATGGCTGCTTTAGATCATCTGGTGGTTGAAAAGAAGAAAGTAGCTCGGATCTATGACAAGCGCACTAAAGGTCGTAGCTTTGGAGAGGGAGATTTGGTTTGGAAAGTTATATATACTTCCCCTTGGTGAAAAGATGCCTGGTCGAGGCAAATGGTCCCCTAAGTGGGAAGGCCCTTTTGTGATTCATCAGATCTACGGCAACAGTGTTTACAGGCTTAGGGATGTTGATGGCAACATTCACCGAAACCCTATCAATGGGCGTTACCTTAAGAAGTACTTCCCTAACATTTCAGAATTTGATGATCCACCTCCGGCGAACTCGACTGGGGGGCAAGATTCTACAACACATAATTCAATCACTGTTTACTCTTTGAACCATACCGTAGGTTCTACATTCGGCACATGGTTGAACTGGGGGGCAACACTCCACATATTCTTGTAGCGAATTTTCGAAACTTTTTAGGTTTTGATCTATTTTACTCATTCTTTATTAACCGATTCCTGCGGTTTTAATTCTTTCTTCTGTTTTCTGGTCTTGTGACAAACATAATAAATAAACACAATTGCAGATGGAAATTTGGAACAACAAAGTGTTCAGAAATATAAATTTCATTACTTGGCTTTGTGGCCATAAACTTTACATAATACAGAAGAACCAGAAAGTGGCTCTGATACCATAAGCTACCCTATTTTTCTAATACTACTTGGTCTTCTTCTCCAGCGGTGCTACCAGTTTCTTGCTTTAGGTAGGATGACCCCCAATTTGCGTCAGGAGGTCATTCCAGAAGAAAACACCTTTCGAACCATGGTAATTGTCAGATTGGTGTTTCCCATAATCCACCTATGCACTCCTTGACAAGAATCAAGCATCAAGGCATCCATCTTTCTTGCCAGTCCATACCAGGAGGACCACCCGAGGTTAAATCTTGAGACTTAACCCAGGTTCGAGGTTAGATCTTGAAACTTAAAGGTTTCTATTGGAAACTGAGGAAATCTGGGGGAAAGAATTTCAAGGAAAGGAAGAAGATGAATGAAGAGGAAGCCATTGCGTTTGGTTTTTGTAGAAAGAGCCTAATCTTCCTTCCTTTAAATAGACGAACATGCATGAGTGTACGTGGTTTGAAATGTTGCGCGGTAATTAAGGCTGAGTAAACGTTTCAGTTTTCAAAACCACCATATTGGCCAGTTGTACAGGCGCGAGAGGATCAAGGTGATATGATTACCTTTTCAAATCTCAGTCATAACTGTAGAGTTAATGACTTGTGCTTGGGCCTGGATTTGTTGACTAAGTCATTTAGGGTTTGAATAACAAATTGGGCTTAAAGAAAGAAATTTTATAAATAGATAAAACCCATAAAAGGCCCATGGTTTATATACACAGTCATACAAGTTTGCCCAGAAGATGGATGTCAAGCAAGGTACGCTTCAAGTCGGACCGGCTGGCTTCAGTATCATCCTTAGCCATCTTGTTTGCCTGAGCAGCAACAAGAGTCGCTTCTTTGAGTTTCTAGAGCTCTAGGATCTTGATTTTAACAGCTTGAACATGCTGAGTCTTCCTCTGCTTAGCAGCTTCAATTTTAGCTTCTATATCTGCTCGTTGTTGTTCCTTTTCACTCCGAAGCTTTTCCTCCAAGATTGTCTGTTTGTGGAGATATTCGATGGTGTCTTGTTCCTTCTGGTGCAAGGTCTCTTGAAGATCAGGAATCTGCTCAAGGCGAAACTCAAGGTCCTCTAAGTGTTTCATCTCTGACTCATTCGCGCAAGGCCGTAGGGTTGCTATGGCTTTGGAAATCTGAGGCATGCATTCCTCATCCGCTAGGTCGATATGTTTCAAATTACTCAGTAGGTTTCTGGCAACAACCACCTCTAGAGCAAGGGAAGGCATTTCTAGAGCATCCATCAAGCTACCTCCATAGAAGTTTGGGGTGATAGGGATGGCATGGCAGACTGGTAGAATGTTGTGAAGAAGCTCATTTAGAGTCATGTGGTCATCCTCTTCCGGATCATGATCGAGGACAGTGACATCTTCGTCAGTTGGAGTTGCATTCCTTCGCCTGTGAACTTGCAAAGTTTAGAAGGTCATTAAATATTTAAATGCAACACATAATTGGGTATTGTATCTTTCCAACGAATTCATACCAGTGGAACTTCTGGTTCATCTTCTAAGTCCTTGGGGCTCTTCCCTTCTTCTTTTCTGAGGAGTTTGTGAAGATGAAGGTTGACAGGGTTCTGGAATATCCTCTTCACCCTACACAATCAGATAAAAAATAGTTAGTGTTTTTCAGACAAGAAGGTTTTGAGGTTGTCCAGTAAATCATCCTTACTTCATCGTTTTGGGCCGGTTCCTGGTTTTTTGTTGAAGTCAATGCTGGTGCATTACTTGCGGAAGCAGTCCAGCCAAATAGAGCTTGATCTTGTGAAGGCAGCAGGATCCGACCATTAGCAAAGATGATTCTGAAAAGATACAGAGGATTCATAGTCCAGAGTTCGCCATAAATCATAGACCACCAGGCATTGTACGTTTGACTGACCTCCTTGCTGGCGAACAGGAGGCTAATACTGCTAACCTTGAACTGAGTAAAGTTAGGCTGAAAGCGAGGATTGTTAGTTTGCTTCTTCCCTTTCCTTTTCAAGCGCCAAGAAGTAAAAATGTTCACACTCTTGAGTAGAGGGAAGGGTATCTTTTGATGAAGACCAAGTTGGAGAGCAAAGTGGTTTGGTGCATACAGTTCAAAACCAGCATCATCAGGAAGTCTCAAATTAGCAATGGAGATGACTGGCTTGAACATATGCGTAGCTTTAGGGGAATGAGTTGTGCACCACATGAATTTGTTTGGTAATGCCTCTGTGTACATTCGTTTGAGCATCAGTTCGCTGGCATCTAGTATAGAGGCATCCAGGGTGTATAGATGTTGGAAGCAATCAGAATAATCAAGAAGATCATGGGCTTTAACTCCAGCAAATGCCATTCGTAATACTTGATTATTTGGGAAGTCTGTGATTTGAGGATGCTTAAACTAAACAAAGTATATTTGCAGCCAAGGTCTAATATCCAGAGGGGCCCTGATATAGTGCTATAGTTGAATGGATGGAGGGACATATCATAAAGGGCTCGGTACAGCATAGCTAAGGTTATTTGTGCTAATCCTAGTCTATAACCATTGAATAGAAGTGTAGCCGCATGAACCCAAGTATCAGTTATCTTTTGAGTGCTAGTGCAGACTATAAATTTAGTAAGCCACAGTTCTAGAAATGCAATGCCACTAGCCTCACCACTCTAAGCAACATAATGATTAGCCCAAGACTCATAAGACTTACAGAAATTACGGCGGTTGGGATCGTCTTCAAAAGCTACTTCTTCCCTTTCGAAATCCAGATGGAGATGGCAAGGCCTGTAATTGCATACAAGTCCAGCAGCGTGATGCCCATCTGCCCAAATTTGAAATTGAAGGTATTGCTGGAGGTGTCCTAGAAACAAGTTGTTGCCATCATTATTAGAGCCATGTTCGCTCCTGTGCTTTGAAGTTGGAAGCTTAAATCAATCGCATATGCAATTCCCGCTTGCTTCCACCTTTCTAAATCCAGGGCTCTACGATTTGGTACCATAGGAGCATGCGCGCAGAGGGATAAGGCCATACCCCTATTCTCACAGCTTAATGGCTTATCTGCCATTTTCGGAAGTTTGCTGTAGAATTTCTAAAGGCCAGGATTAGGATTCAGGTTGCATGTTGATAATCTTCGCAAATCGAAAGAGGTACTGGGTCCATCCATGTCCCTAAGATTGCTGTGGTGTCTGTGAAAGTTTAAGACTGGATTTGGTTGCGGAGTCATAGGGTTTCAGGCCAAGCATTTTTGCTTTGAACTCTTGAGCGTTCTCAGCGGTCAAGTGCATTGGAGCCATTTTTAGGTTTCTCTGTCTGAACAGTGAAGTGTTCATGGTTTTATAAAGAACTGAAAAGATTCTTCGAAACGTTGCGTTTAAATTCAGAAGGACACGAGACTAGGTTTCATTTAGCGTATTTTACAGATATAACCTTTTGGGGTTACAAAACGCCTTTCGTGGGAATCGAAGGGTTAGCCCTCTTCAATCACGTTTGGCAAACTAGGACTAAATCTCGAGGCCTGGGGGGGTACTGTTTGGACCCAATTTTATATTGGCTATCTTACAAGTGAGTTAGCCCACGGACCGATACCAGCGGTCCAAATATCTTTATTTCATTCCTTGTTATATTGGGTAATTACTAGCTGAAGATTTCAAGGATATGAAGATATGTTATCAGAAGGCTCGATTAGGAAAGTATCTTTCCTAGTTCAATTAGAGATTCGATCGCCTTGTTGTGCAAGTCGTTCGCGAACCCTAGCCGCTAGACCCCCCCCCCCCCCCGCGACAATTCAACAAACTCTGCATCAATGCAAATTGGACGCCTCCCCAGGAGCACCCAACTACCAAAAAAACCTCTTCAGGGAGCACCACCAAAGCCTTATCACGAGCAAATCCCGCTTCACTCACCAGCCTCATCGCGAGCAAAAAGTCCACCCCCAGTCCATAAAGTCTCATCGTGAGCACAGGTCCATCTCATTGTTAAGGAGTGATCCTTAGCAAATATCCTTTTTATTTTCGTTGTTTAAGCACCCTAAGAGCAATCTTAGGTTTGGTTAAAGGCCCCAGCAGTTGCTTGGAGCAGAAGTCAGAAAAAAGAGCACGCAGTAGCAAATCAAGAAGGTTACGCTGAACCTATAAGCGTTGGCACGCCAACATCTCAAAAACACCTGCCAAACAACAATGTTTTCAATTCATTCTTTCAGGCAGCAAATATGAGTGCTTTGTTCCTCTCATCTTCAACCTCTCCTCTGTGCTCAAGTTCACCTGAGTGTTCTCCCATTCCTTTCGCTTTCGCTCTCCCTTTATTTATTTGTGCTCTTTTTAGAGCATTAGACTACTACAATAACATTATGCTAAATCAATTTAGTGATTGCAGCAAATTAGTTAAAAAAAAATATATTAAGCAATGGCATCTTTTTATAATAAAAAGTGTTGTACATAATAGATTATATTTTTGACTTAGAAGTTTATTTTTTCTGTCAGCTAATACAAATAACATCATTTCCGCGGATAGAAAAAAAATCAAGTTAATTTTGATTCGTATTTCAATAAAACAACGAAGTGAAACACACTCCATCCCAATTAGGAAGTGCTTTTTCCGGTGATACTATGATTACAATCTCAGAAGCAAGCTTAACAACAAAGTAATGAAACCAAAATAGGAAGCTGCTATTATTAATGTTAATGGTGGGTAAAAGAAGATAAGACAGTTTAAGAGTACTGAAAACAACAGAATCATTCCACGTTTCGAACCTGATTAACCCAACCTTTTCTGGCGACGTTGAAATATTGAATCTCTCAACTCTCTGATGCCTTGTCTTAAATAATCCACCTGACAACAGTCACTTTGTTACATTTAACAGTTGAAAGCAACTTGCTCGACACATTTCAGTTGAGAGGTCAAGTTTCAGATTAACCAGAGCCACCGAACTGCCCTCTCCCTTCACCTTTCCCTGCCCTGCTTCCCTTCCAGCAGCTTCTGTAACTAAAACAATCTTCCCTGCCAACACCCACTTTGGTGAATCTGTAAGATTGTTGTTTTACTGTGTTGTTGTGATTGTTATAGGTTCTGTGTGCTTGTTGGTCTTCTTCAAGTTTGAGTCTTGGTTTCAGTTTCATGGTTAGTTCATGGTTTATTGATACATAGCTGGGTTATTCGTATGTGATTTCTATTGGAATTCCTTTTCATTTGGGTGTATTTACAAAACGATGGAGATGGTGAGGAATGTTAGTTGGGTCTCATTTGCCCAGTTCAGGTCTTTCTACAAACGGGTTTTGAAATTTGGCAATGAGATGATGAAGGGTTATTGGAAAGTTTGGATCTTTCAAACTTTCCATGGACTAGTTGCAATTGGTTCATTGGTGTCCTTTATTTTAGCCTTGGCATTTGCATATATGTATATGTTTCCCACTATTACCCCAGTAGTTCGAAGTTACGGAATTTCGGATTCGGGTAGTTTAAGTTCAGGTGGTTCAGTAGACGAGTGCAATGTTTATGAAGGAAGCTGGATTGCAGATGAAAGTTACCCTTTGTACAATGCATCACTGTGTCCATTTGCCGAACGTGGATTTGATTGCTTGGCTAATGGAAGGGAAGATATGGGTTATGCCAAGTGGAGGTGGAAGCCTAAAAATTGTGATATTCCAAGATTTGATGTGCGTAGGGTTCTTGAAGGGCTTCGTGGAAAACGAGTTGTTTTTGTGGGTGACTCACTAAGTAGAACACAGTGGGAGTCTTTGATATGTTTACTCATGACAGGGGTGGAGGATAAGGAGAGTGTTTATGAAGTGAATGGGAATAAAATCACCAAGCAGATTAGATTTTTATCGGTACGGTTTACGACATTTGATCTCAGAATGGAATTTTATCGGTCAGTTTTCCTAGTGCAGCCTGCTTCAAAGCCAGCGAGAGCACCAAAGAGGGTTAAATCAACACTCAGAATCGACAAGATGGATCACATTAGCAAAGAATGGATTGATTCAGATATCTTGATCTTCAATTCGGGGCACTGGTGGACACCAAGTAAACTTTTTGAACTGTGAGTTTCCTAATCTTCTTGGCACTGTCTCTCTTAAGTCCTGTTTTTGACATTTTACTCTGTCACAACTCACAACAGCTCTAGAGTGGTCTTTGATTGTAATACTTACAACGTTGATTCACAATTCTATTTGATATATGTATCAAATGCATGCTATAGTTTCAACTTGTACATCTGTTCCTAAAAGGGTGGTTTAAAGGCTTTGCATGTTGCTTAATATTGATAAGATGGTCTAATGACCTTCTTTTATTTGTGAGGACCAACAGGCCAGATTTTCCAAGAAAGGTTGGAAATACCTTGGTACTGATATGACCAAGGTATTGGTTGAGTTTTTTTTATGTTACAGACTCCATAACTGTTGTGGTTCCTGCATAATTTTTTTAAGAGTATGCTTGTAGAATACTTTAAATGATCTTGTAAGTCTACCAGTATCATAGATTCACAATGCATTTGGTTTGATTTTCTGCTGAATTTTAGGCCATTAATAGAAGGCAAAGTAATTGAGGCAGTTAAGACAAGGTGTCTATTGCCTTTAAACACATCTTAGGTGATGAACGATAGGCAGAACATTCATATTTTACATTTTAAGTTTTCATTACCCTTTATGTCCTATTACCAAAATAAATAAATAAATAAATAAACAGTTAAATAAATAAATAAACCCTATAAGTACTACTTCTGTAGTCAACATCGTTATTACAGTACCTACTGCCATTAGCTATGAATACTCAAGTAGAGACAATTGACAGAATGTTTCCAGCTATACTCAATGATCACTCTTTCTTGCTCTTCCCTTCGCCTCTTTGGATATTTGCCATCATTTCTCTATGTGGGTGCATATCCGCTTGTATATTAGAGCTTTCTAATATATGATAGTTGTCTTTTGCTATTATTTTTTCCTTTATAATCAACCTATATGTGATATATGGCGTAGGCGTCAGTGAGTCTAAAGTGGAAATCCGCACCGTAAGAATAAATAAGGACATCCTTACCTAAGAAAGACTATATATATATATATATTATGATTATGCTTCTCAACATAGTTGAACATACCATTAGCTTCTCAGTCATCTTTCCTGGACTTTACATACAACTTCAGCTTGATCTTTGGTTGGGAAGGGAACTCCTAAAATGCATTTTGAGACTGCTTCCATAGTTGCACCTAGCTTCTGTTTTTTTGTTTTCTTTTTTTCTTTTTTCTGTTTTGGATTTATTTTATAATATTTATTGGTTGTTGATTTGTTAATAAAGATCCAAAGCACATACATTGACCATGGTAAAAAGCAGGGAGCCTAACTTCGTGTCAAACAGGGGCTGCTATTTCCAGATGGGTAAATCATTGAAGCTTGGAATGCCGATCACCACTGCCTTCCAAAAAGCTGTGAGTACTTGGGCATCTTGGGTTGAGACCACAATCAACACAAACAGAACAAGTGTCTTCTTCAGGACTTTTGAGTCATCACATTGGAGGTGCGCTCTTTTGTCTTTCTTAAATCAGTTGCCAACTTTCGGTTATAGCTTGTTATGGTTGCTTCTGTCCAATACTCCTATTGCTTGCAGCTCTACAGAATCTGTCATCTGTGATAATATATTTGATCTCTACTTGGTGTGTACATAGTATCTGTTTTGGCGAAGTAAATAATTTCTTTTTCCATTATATGTCACTCTGCTCAATGTGTCAATACTATGCCACTTTTATGTTTATTTGTCTAGTGAATAAACTGTTTGTTTTAGTATTGTCTGGCATGGCTTGAATCTTTTCTCCTTTAGTTTTTCATATTTCTTTTGTTTTTATGGAGGGTTCTTGGATGACAAGATATGAAAAGTTATTGGTCTGAATATGGAAATATGGAATGCCCTTGTCTGATTGGCTGATCTGAAGTTATTCAACCTATTATACGTTAAGATACAAAATAAGCTATGCAGAACTTGACTGCTATTGATTCTTGTATTTGTACCAGTGGCCGACACCGTTATTCTTGCAAAGTGGGTCAACGCCCTTGGTTAAGGTCCTGGGGGATGGACCGAAGCCCAGTTTCAGACACCATTATAAAGGTTGTGAATAAAATGGCAGTTCCTGTAACAATTATGCATGTTACGCCTATGGGATCATTCCGAAGTGATGGTCATGTGGGTCTTTGGAGTGATAATCCATCTGTGCCTGATTGTAGCCATTGGTGCCTACCTGGTGTACCTGATATGTGGAATGAAATTCTCTTGTCATATATGCTTCCATGAAGTTGCTAATAGACCTCGTCGTTTTGCTGCCAGCATCAGTGTGTTTGTTGCAACAGCAGATACATTCAGAAGAGAGATATCCTGCCTGTCCACTCCAAATTTTATCCCCTCGGAGAATCCTTCTTTGTTATATCATCACTGGGCAGTGGCTGTAGAACCAGGCAAACTTGAGTTGAAGCTTTCCTTGCTGTAACATAAGTGCTCACAAGATCTAGTATTTAGGAGTATAATTTGTATGAAAACAAGTGCTTGTAATGCCCAGTTTGTGCCTCATTTGTAAATTGGAATCGACATTTTTTATACATAGACCACAAATTCTGAGATTTGTTTTTTGGGTCAACAAAATTTCCAAGTTGGTGATGCAGGCAAGTTTCAGAGGCATCTAAGTTGCTTGCTAGCTCTTTGCTGTGTACTATTGATGGATAAACTTCCTCTTTCACTCCCTATTGCATACAAGTGCTAGACTTGATATGGTCATATCCATAATGCTTATACGCTTCATTTCTTGTACTCCAAAAATATAATTATCATGATTCATTAACGCATGGTGTGTACTAATATTTATTTATTATTTTGTTTTTTAAAAGATGCATACCATGATTCACTCTATTCAATCATCTCATCATCCCAGCTCATCTTTCTAAAGTATCCACCATAACTTCGAATACCGCTCAAGTTGTCTGTGTTAGGGTGTTTGAAGTTTTGTATTTAAGTTACGAACACCTAAGAAATTAAAAATCTAGCGTTGAGCATTATACAAGTTTGATGAGCATATACAAGCTTAGCTAGCGTTGAGCATTAGAATCAAAAAACATTCCGTTTAAGAAATTAAAAAACAGAACAATTTGCTTTGAGAAGTGCATTCCAATGCAAACAAACCCTTCCCAAATCTTAGAATGAGAGTCAAGTCACCAAATTTTAAGCTTCTTACAGATGAGTTCCTACCATTTTAGCACAAAATGCTTAGTACAAATAGCAGTTCATGCCCACCACTTTCTCCACAACAAACAATCTTCCTATCTACCTCATCAAAACACATTTGCAACAATGGCCGTTCCAAATTACTACTTCCCATATGTCCCTCCACCACCTCCAGCTGTAAAGCCGCCAAGTCACCCAGCGCTGCCACCACCGGCAGCAAAGCCGCCAACTCACCCATCGCCGCCGCCACCAGAAGCAAAGCCGCCAAGTCACTCAACCCCACCACCTCCGTCAGCAAAGCCACCAAGTCACTCAACCCCACCACCCGCACCACATAAGCCATTTAGCCCACCGCCTCCTCATGTACACCCTCCGCCAGCACTACCACCCCATGCAGGCCCACGACCACCGCCATTGCCACCTTCTCCATCCCCAAATCACCCCACTGTCATAGTCATTGTATTCATCTCATTTGGTTCTGTTTTCTTCCTTGCATTTCTTGCAATTGCTTTATGTTGTTTCCTAAAGAAAAAGAAGAAGAGTACTATCCAAGAAACCGAGGTCATTCATTTCAACGAACACAGGAAGATCAAGGAGGCCATAGTGGAAGGTCCCCATGGACTACAAGCTGTGGTACTATCAGTTGAGGATGATGTTCATATAGATGAGGCGATCAGGAAAGATGAGACATCTAAAAAGAGATGGCCATATTCTTCGAGTTCAAATGTCCAAGAAACTGATATTATTCGTGTCGATGGACATGAGAAGGTGAAAGAAGACATTGTAGAAGGTCCCCATGGATCAAAAGCTGTGCTGTTGACAATTGATGATGATATCCATGTCGATGAGGAGATCAGGAAGAACGAAAGATCTGGTAAAGATGGTCATCACCATTTGCACCAGGCTGGTCAATAAAAGTCCTTTGGACTTTCAACCTCGTGTGCTATTACTCCTTTCATGTAATTCAAAAATTATGTATGCAATTCATTATTTCCTAATAAGAACCCTAAACGATTGAGAAAAATAGTCATTATATTTGACTAAATAGAATCATGCATGTTCTTATCAAAATGTCTATGATATATATTGCTACTAACTTATCTTGAACCTCAAGTTATCCCTAGGTTTTTCGTCTCGAACCCTAGAGGTAATGGCCTGGATTTTGTAATCCCTAGGTTTAAGTAGAATCATGCATGTTTCTTGTCAAAATGCCTATGATATATAGAGCTACAAGTAACTTATCTTGAACCTCAAGTTATCCCTAGGTTTTTTTTCTCCATACAACAACCACGAAAAGTGGAACTAAAAACAAAACCGCGATCCTTCCCTCTTCCCAGCTGATCCAAATGGAACGGTGAACACTTAAAAAGGGGTAGGCAATGAAACAAAACAACGAGGTCCAATTGAAAATGTGCAAAATCAGCTAACTGATCCACAACAAGGTTAGCTTCATGTAAAACATGACGGAAAACAATGAAAATCACATTGAGCAGTTAGGTACCGGATGTCCTCTCCCAGCATCTTAAATCTCCAAAGGATTGTAGAATGACCAATGAAACAATCCATCAGAAGCTTTGATTCACCCTTCTTAACTACATGCATGAAATGGTTGAGGCAAATTGTATGAAGGCCCGCTTGAAGTACTGCCATGCGAGAGCTCCAGCTACCATGACTCCGGCTTCACCAATTCTTCTACTAGCTTAAATTAACCATGCCAATCTCGGATTACAAAACCTTTGGTTGCAAGGCCATTTCTTACAGAGCCATCAAAGTTGAGTTTCACTTGCTGATCACCAATAGATCGAGGCTAGGGTATTGTAGTCGGTTGTGCGTGAAACAACCTCTCTAACCCATAAACTTGCATGCATTCCACCACAACCGTGGCCGATTTAAGGATCCCGCCCACAAGCTGGATAGGCCGGGTTAATCATGGTCGTAATACTGGGCTCAGGACGATTACATGCACGAGAGAAATTCACCTTGAAACTGGACATGGAATCCCACATCGGTTTCCTGGGAAAGGGAGCATCGGTTGGGCTATAAATATAGCTCAACCACCAGCATGTCAGGTACAATTACTACCCTTATTAATTACTCTTTGGCCCATCAGAAACTGACTTAATCATCGGAGGAGGAAAGACCGGAGGCTCCCGGTCGTCCTTTCACTTGCAGGGTACCAGGAAAGGAGGTAACAAACTATCAAACCCACCATCAGCTTCCGTATACCCCATCCAGGATTGTGCAGAAATATTTGGCGCTGTCTGTGGGAACTCGTACTAAAAACTGATGTGACTCAGTGGCCGAATCAAGCGACCACCTTGAGCAGGAGGCAGGAAGAGAAGAACAAAGAGAACCGATAGTTGCAAGAACCCCGGAAGCAAGAGGAAGCTCGCAAGGGGCAGGAAGAGGTATCTAGGAGGAAATGTCGGATGGAGAGCCGCAAGACTTAAACACTCAAGAGATAGCGGAGGCAATGGAAGGGATGAGGGTTAGAGATCAGGAAGAATCTTTCTGGAGGGAGCGCAGGCTAGAAAAAGAAAACGCCACGCTACTGAGCACCCTGTCCCGAGGAATAGGTCAACGGGAAGCGTTGGATAGGGCGGCGAAGTTGGATAGGGTGGCCGAGTCAGACCGGGCGGCCGCATCAAGATTGACAGGCGCTCGGCCGGGGGAGGATCGCAGGACCGTGCATATAGGGACGAACCTGTTCCCGGATGAAATGAGAAATGACGTACCGCCGCCCGTGCCCCAGCCGATCCCGGATCGCCATGCTGGAAGATCAGGAGAAATGGAAGAAAGGGGGGCCGTTCACGAGAGCGATCACCTAGTCCGCCCGATCGAGCACGGCTAAACCGTTGAAACTAAACTACAATGGGGATCGGGACCCTCATCTTTTCCTGGATAGTTTCAAGTCTCACACCAACGCAAAGGGTACTCGGACATGATATGTTGTAACATGTTCCAAGAAACCTTGTCGGGGGAGGCGCTAAGCTGGTTCTATGAGCTCATGTCGGACTCGATTGATTGCTTCCGGCAACTGGCCGACAGGTTCGTCAACAGATTCATCCTGCGAACGGACAGAGCACCGCCTAACTAATTAAGGTTAAACAGGATAGGGGCTAGGGATTGAAAACCTTCGTGAACCGTTGTCAAGGAGTCACCCTAGGGTCAGGAACTTTGACAAAAGGGTTGCAGAGGAGGCGTTCGTTCAGGGACTGCTTCTCGGAAAATTCATGTATGCTGTAAGAATCGAAAATCCACAAGGCTACGACGAGCTTATGGAAATGGCGATCAGGCATGCGCAAGCGGATCACGATACCTATGGAAGCTTGGTCGGGAAAAGAAAGATCGAGGTGAGTGAAGGATCGCCAGTGCAAGTGGTCCAGGAAGTTCGGGCTTGGAAGAGAGAGCAAGAGCCGAGTTCCTACTAGGGAAAAAGACACAAGGAAAAGGGCAGCAAGAAGGCAGGGAGGCAATATGATTCGCAAGCAAAGGCGAAGGGCTCCTACAAGGACACGGGGTACGTGAGAGCGGCACCAGGGAACAAAGAGCATTTCTCGACTCTCAACGCCATTTACGAGGAAATATAGAATGAAAATAAGTCTGTCATTTCGCCACTTCCGGCAAGGAAGTTCCCTGTATCGCGGCTCACTAAGGAAGACACATGGAAATTTTGCGGGTATCACGGGGAGGCAAGTCATCACATAAACAACTACATAGAGTTGAAAAGGACGGTGGAAAATCGGCTGAAAGAAGGGAAATTACAGCAATACGTGCCCGGGCAAAGGCATGTAGGGGCTATGGAAGTGTACGAGACGATACACACTATACATGGCGGCTCTCGGATAGATCACAAGCACAACATAGCCAAGAAGCAATGTACAGGAAGGAGGGATGGCCGGGAAGTCTTCGCCTATGGAAGTAGCAACAATCAACATGTGGCTACCGGTTGGAAATCCGTAACCTTCCTAGAAGAGGAAGAGAAGGGTATAAGGCTGCACGAGGACCCGTTCTTAATAACATTACAACTCGACCACTACATAATGAAGAAGATCTTGGTCGACACGGGGGCTTCGGTCAACGTGTTATTCTGAAGTGTTTGGGATGGACTACATCGAGGGTGTAACAAGTTAATACAAGACCATTAGCCCTTAATCAGTTTCTCGGGTGACGTCATTCAGCCTCTCGGATCTGATAGCCTTGGAGTGAGCATGGAAGGGCAAGAGGGTATGGCTCGCGCGATGGTTGAATTCATCGTGGTTGATTGTGAGTCATCCTACAACAGGATCTTGGGAAGGCCAGCCTTATGGAAGCTGAAGTCGTTTGTTACCGGCCACATGTTGATGATGAAGGTCCCAAACCCAACTGGAGTCATTACGATCCAAGGGGATCATGTGGCGGCAAGAAATTGCTACGTAGGGAGGAGAAGGTCAGAGGTCTTCACTGCAGGCCAGGCCGCGGCCTCCACCTCTGACTCATATGCGGATCCCTGGGACAACGCAGAATCCGACACAGAGCGTCCCGGCACAGTAGGAGAGACAAAAATGGTGACGGTGTCAGAAGAATTCCCGAGTCGGCAAGTAATTATAGGTAAGGGGCAAGCACCTGAAGTGCGAGAGGCTCTAGTGGCATTCCTGAGGAGGAACAGTAAGGCTTTCGCCTGGACCTACAAAGATATACCTAGGATATCGAGCGGCATCGTGACCCATAAGCTTAGCATCGAGAAGGGATTCCCTCCCGTAAGACAAAAGCGAAGGATGTTTAAGCTAGAGAAATACGAAGCAATGAGGGGAGAAGTAAGGAAGTTAATGGAAATCAAGTTCATCCGAGAGGTCAGATACCTCTAATGGCTGGCCAATGTGGTTACGGTCCCGAAGAAGTCAACAGAACAATGGAGAATGTGCGTGGATTACTCGAATCTCAACAGGGCATGCCCCAAGACAGTTTCTCGCTTCCCCGCATAGACTAGCTAGTGGACTCCACGTCCGGGTTTGAATTATTGAGCTTCATGGATGCTTACGCGGGTTATAATCAGATACAAATGCACGCGAGGGATGAGAAGCACACAGCTTTCACAACCGACAGGGGATTATACTGCTACAAGGTCATGGCCTTTGGATTAAAGAATGCAGGGTTCACCTACCAGCGGTTGATGAATGTCATGTTCGCCAAGTACCTCGAGAAAATAATGGAAGTATATGTCGACGACATGCTGGTCAAAAGTCTAACGGCCGAGGAACATGTGGGGCATCTGGAGAAGGTCTTCGAGGTGATACTGAGGTACGAGATGAGACTGAACCCTCAGAAGTGCATATTTGGGGTGGTGAAAGGGAAGTTCCTTGGCCACATAGTGAGCGGGAGGGGAATAGAAGCCAACCTGGAGAAGATCAGAGCCATCCTGGACATTGAACGGCCCAAGGAGAGGAATGAAGTGTAGTCGTTGGCCTGGAAGATCGTCACCCTAGCGAGGTTCGTGTCACGACTCACAGATAAGTGTGCCCCCTTCTTTCGGCTGCTGCGGGACCAACATTGTAAGAAGATAATCTGAGGACCCGAGCAGGAGGAAGCTTTCACGCAAATAAAGGCATACCTCACGTCCGTGCCAGTCTTGTCAAAGCTATCCCCGGGCGAGATGCTCTACCTGTATATTGCAGCATTAGAAACGGCAGTCAGCTCAATATTGATAATAAAGGAGTCTGACGTTGAGCATGCGGTGTTTTACGCCGGGAAGGGATTCACTCCCACTGAGAGCAGGTACTCGGATGTTGAGAAACTTGCCTTGGCGCTTATTGTGACAGCAAGAAGGCTCAGACATTATTTCCAAGCACACTCGATAACACTCTACAACAATCACCCCCTCAGGCAGATCATGCAAAAGCCAGACACTACAGGAAAATTGGTCTTAGCCGACAGAACATATTTGTCGCCTAAGACAGAATATATGTCGCCTAGGATCTTGGCAGACGGATAGTCCGTCGTTTAAGTTCCCTCGCCTAAGTAGCGTGAGGTAGTTATTTAGGCGACGAAAATTAACCAGATCATCGACTAACAACTATCCTAGCCGACGGAGCTATTTCTACCTCGTCGACAACAAGAATCGTCGACATGAATTCTTTTCGACGGAAGATATTTTTCGGAATGTTTCCTACACGACGAATCAGAATTTTTCTTAGCCGACAGAATATGCGTCGGTAAATCTGTGTGCCGACGAATATTGTTCCGTTCTTAGGCGACGAATAGTTCGTTGGTAAGTATTTTTACCAATGAATCTTGTTCCGTTCTTAGGCGACGAATAGTTCGTTGGTAAGTATTTTTACCAATGAATCTTGTTCCGTTCTTAAGTGACGGAATATTCGTCGGTATGTATCTAAATAGACGAATTTATATCATTTGTTAGTCGATGGATATTTCTGTGTCCGTCGGTTAGGTGTTAAATCTTAAGCGACGAAACCATAAGTTTCTGTGGCGTAAGTCTGTTTTTTTTAGCTGCGAGAAAAATGTTATTTTTGTGTAAATTACCTTATTTACTGTTTCAAAAAATTACATATCAGTAATTCCAATCAAACACATACATATACATATATACCAGAAGAATTGGATTTGGAAAAAATATTCATATATATATTGATCATGATAAGTAGGTAAATGGAAAAATTACAGCAGGGTCCAAATATTCCTAATTACATTAATGTTCATACATACATAATCAATAATGTCAAACGGTATTCTCATCTACTCCTATGTCGCCTAGATCATCGTTGTTTAGTGGGGAAACATGTGGAGGAGGAAAAACAACTGGAGGATGAGGAGGAGGAAAAACAACTGGAGGAGGTGGCATACCTAGGCTGCGGTCGGGTCGTTGTTTTCCGTCCACTAAGTCATTTTCAGAGTTGGCGAGCTCCCTCCAAGTTATGCGAGGTGAGATAGGAGGCTGGCGAGGCGAGATAGGAGGCTGCGGCAAGGTGAGATAATTTTTCCTACGCGACGGAAAGTGGACCTCCGTCGCTTAGGTTTTTCTAAGGCCACGAAATTTCCATGTTCCGTCGAGTAACTTGTTTTAAAAATCATTTACACATTTTTTGATATGTACGTCTGAGTAATTTCGTGTAATTTATGAAACTAAACCCAAGTTAATTTAAAAATACATATCCGGACTTAATTATGCCAAATTCATGTTTACAAGTAGATTATATAGACCGATCATATCCGAAATAATAATATTGAACAAGTACATTAATCATACTCATGATAATCTGAGTCGTCTGAATCATCATCCTCCTCAGTTTGGCCAGAATATTGATCCTCCTCTATGTCCGAGTCATCTATAAACTCGTCGTCATGTATGGGTTTGATGCGTTGTCCCGAGTTCATTTCAGATGGTGTAACTGGCATGTAACCTATGATTACCGGAACATGTTGGTTGTTGACACGAATATCCTCAGTATCAAGGACTACATGTGGAGATTCCTCTTGATATGGTTCATTCTGTTGATCAGTTGTTGGTTCACTAGGCCCACTCTCATCATCCCCTCCTAGTGTAGCTGCACTCCAAATATTCCTATTTGACATCACCTGCACCACTTTCCATCCCTCACCCATAGCAGGATCATCAAGATAAAACCCTTGTTTTGCCATGGTGGCAAAAATAAACGGCTCATTCTCATACCATACACTGTTTGAGTCCACTGATAATAAGCCACGATCCAGAACTGTACTCCTTCGTCTTGTTGGGTCAGTATTGAACCATTTGCACTTGAACAACACAACTGGCATACCGTTGCCGTAGATTAGTTCGATCACACTGACAAGAACCCCGAAGTAGTTGAAACCCATACCTTCAACCATTACTCCATTGTTTTGGGTGACATGGCCTTCATCTCGTTCTGACGTCACAAACTTAACACCGTTCACAAAACATCCAGCACGAACTCTGTGGCTTTGGGGTCCTCCAGCCAATAAGTGCAAATCTGGGTGGTAAGAATCAGGAAAATACTGTAGAATGTGCATCATCTGTAACAATTTTAAAAGCAACGTTGTTACGTTATGTAACATCAAAAAACGACATATATATCATTTTTATGTAACATCATATATAGAGATCGATAAAAAGGTACCCAAATAGGGAAGTAATCAGGAAAATGTCTCTTGTGTATGACTTCGTTACCATCCTGCCTTTCCAAATGCTCCAAATAGTACCGCTCGGCTTCGTCGCAATGTTGAAGGACAGACCAATGAGCCTCTTTGATCTCAGCATTACTTAATCTTTCAGAATTACTTAATCTGTCATATGGTTGAACATCATTAGAAATAACTGATAGATTGAATTGTTGGCTACTACCCGCTCCAGATGATTTCCCCGCCACTACTCTGTCTTCATCATTGAGATATGCGCTGCAGTAAGTTATGCACTCAGCCTAAATGTACCCCGATGTGATCGACCTTTCAGGGAAACGTTTGTTTTTGTTCTTCTTCTTGAAATCCTTTAGTTGCCTGCAAAACATATATTTATTCTCTTACAATATAAATATTTATTCAGCAACAAAAATTTATCTTATTAATTTGAAAGGATGATTAATTAGAATAAATATGAGTGCATACCTCTCATTTGGATAGCACCAGGTATACTGTACCGGACCAGTAAGCAACACTTGTTCGGGAAGGTGAGGTGGATCATGAGGTGAATCATGATGTCAAAGAAAGTTGGAGGAAAGATCCTCTCCAGCTTGCACATGATGTACACAATGTCTTCTTGCAATGACCGAACATCAGACTTGTTAAGCTCTTTAGCGCATATCTTCTGAAAGAACTTTGACAAAGACACTAACATGTCAGCCACATCACTCTGCAAATATGGTCTAATGACAACGGGAAGAAGATGTTGCAGCAAAACATGACAGTCATGAGTCTTCAACCCAATAATCTTATTTTCCCCCGTCTTAACACATCGAGTGATATTCCCTGCATACCCATGAGGATACTTAACGTTGTGAAGCCACTGAAACACTTCCGCCTTCTTCTGAGGATGGACTGTGTAGGCTTCTTGAGGCATTATGGTTTTTTTTGTTTTTTTGTTCTCTACTAGCCATAGCTTAGAGCGTATACCTATTTTCTTAAGATCAATACGGGCTTTGGGAGTGTCCTTGTTCTTATCTTTGAGATTCAAAATTGTTCCAAGAACGCTGTCACAAACATTCTTCTCTATGTGCATGACGTCTAAGTTGTGTCTTTCAAAGTCGACCAGTAAGGCAATTCAAAGAATACACTTTTGTGTGTCCAATACTTAAACTCATCAGGCGTGGGAGGATTCAAGTCGGTTACATCTTTACTGATGCTCAAATATCCGAACCAGTGCTGGTTAAGCCTCTCCAATATCCACTCACCAGACCTCCCTGGGGGTTTCGGATTATGCTTCTCAGTCCTATCAAATTTTTCTTGGAGGTGGTCCCCACAGGACTTGCCTCAGGTTTCAGGGTGAAATTCGAGGTGGGTCTTGACAAGACCTCCCTGGGGGTTTCATATTATGCTCCTCAGTCCCATCAAATGCCTGAGCATCCCACCGCCACTCGTGATCCTCGTCAAGCCACCTATGAGATCCCAAGAAACAGATTTTGTTGGTGTGACGACTAGAATTGATGTCATCTAAGCATACCGGGCAAGCCTTGTACCCCTTAGTTTGTTGGCCAGACAACATCCCGTAACCTGGAAAATCACTGATGGTCCAAATAACAGCTGTTTTCATCATGAATGAAGTTTGACCATACCTGTCAAAAGTAGCGAGTCAATTTTCCCATAACCCCTGCAGCTCGTCAATTAATGGTCTCATGTACACATCCAAGCACTTTCCTGGAGAATACGGCTCTGGAACCATCAGTGTAAGAAAATTGTACTTCTTCCTCATACAGATGTTGGGAGGTAGATTGTACGGAAATACTATCACAGGTCAAATGTTGTAAGATAAATTTATGTTCCCAGTAGGATTGAACCCGTCTGTTGTATGTCCGAGTCTGACATTTCGACAGTCTCCAGAAAATTCGGGAAAAGAACGGTCAAAGTGCTTCCAAGCCTCCCCGTCTGCAGGATGTGTGAGATTATTTGGATCTATCCTCTCCTCTCCTTGGTGCCTTGCCTGGTGCCATCTCATATGCTTGGCCGTATGTGAAGACATGTAAAGACGATGCACACGAGGACCCAACGGGAAGTAACGCATAACCTTCCCAGGAATGGGTCGTTTCTTCTGTTTAGATGAAGTGGAAGCTGCTTGATACCGTGGCTCGTAGCAGTGTCGGCACTCATCTTCCGCCTCGTTTTCTTTGTAATACAACATGCAATTATTGACACAAGCGTCTATCTTCTGGACTTCCAGACCGATGTCAGCCAACATGGTTTTTACCTCGTCATAATCAGCTGGACAATTGTTACCTTTGGGAAGCACTTTCTTCATAAGGGCCATATCTTCATCAAAACATTTGTTAGTCTTTCCCCGCTTGTTTTTTATCGTCATTTGCTCCATGACGGTACCCAAGAATGTATGCTCACTACCAGGATACAATGGAGTTTGTACTTCCCGTACAAGCCTGTTGTACTTATCATAATCTCTGTTGTAGTCAACGTGGGAGACATTAGGGGAGGTGTCAGAAACATTGTCATAAACAACATTTTCCTGATATCCTGAGACGGCAAACTGGAAGGCATCGTTTAAGAGGTTCATCACAGCAGGGTCCCCGTAACTTGCATTGGAAGATCCTACTTGCTGATTATGTTGTGCTTGAATTTCTGCAAATGTAGGCATTTGAACTTGAGTTTCGCCGTGCCATGTCCATACGGTATAACTAGAACAAATACCGTATAGTGCCAAGTGAGAATACATTTCTTCAATTGTTACTGGTTTCCGATTGAGACATTTGTTGCACGGACATATGTGAATAACTTTGTCTGGAGGACTATGTAGACGCACGAACTCAAGAAAATCAAAAATGTCTTGCATATAAAGAGGGGACGTTCTCCCTAATTGCATCCAGCTTTTGTCCATGTTGTACACTACAATAACAGGAAACCAAAATATAGTTGTCAACAAACATATATTTAAGATGTATATACACTATCAAATATATATATATATATGCATGCATCAAGGAATACAGTAATTAGATCATAGGTAAAGTTACCGGAAAATATGTCTAAATGAAGAAATATTAAAATAGTCACATGCATACCAATTAGGGGAGGAGTATTTTTTTCGTCTGTGGGGGGTGGGGGAGTATGTTATTTCTTCTATGTTGGGGGCGGGAGAGTATTTTTTCGTCTGGGGGGGAGTATGTTTCTTCTGCACGGGAGGGGGAGAGTATGTTTTTAACGCCGGGGGGGGGGGGGGGGCGGTTGTATTTTTCTGCCGGGGGGGTGGTATTTTTCTCTACCGGCGGGGGGAGGGGTGGGGGAGAGAGTGTTTTTTTTGTCGGGGGGAGTAGAGGGGGAGTATGCCTTTTCTACCGGGGGATGTATTAATGAAACTTTAGTCCGTCTGCTAAAAGAACTTGCATCGGGAAAATTATAATTCAATATCTTACACGACGGAATCATCTGTCGGCCAAGAACATAAATTCGTCGCCCAAGAAAAACTATAACGACGGAAACGGAAAAGTTTTCGTCGCTGAAGACCATCTACACCGACGAAATAGTCCGTCGCCTAAGATAATTTCGTCGGCATAAATATATTCGTTCTGCACTGTGTCAGGTAATAATTCAATGTCCTACCCGACGGAATAATCTGTCGGCTTAGGAACAACATTTTTCGCCCTAGAGGAACTATAGCGACAGAAACGTTTTCGTTGCTGAAGACCATCTACACCGACGAAATATTTCGTCGCCTAAGAAATCTAGTGTCACCAAAAATATATTCGTTCTGCGGTGTGTCAGCTAATAATGCAATTTCTTAGACGAAGGATTATTTCGTCGACTAGGAACATAAATTCGTCTCCCAGGAGAGAAACTACACCGACGGAAAAGTATTCGTTGCACAAGACGTACTAAGCCGACGAACAATTACTGACAGAATATATTCGTCGGCTAGGAATGTCTTAGCCGACGGAAGCTCCCGACAATCTACTTCCGTCACGTAGCAATATCTTAGGCGACGATTATGGTGTCCTATACGACTGTTGTTATTCAGTCGCCTAGGTATGTCTTAGTGGACGGAATTTGTTTGATTCCGTCGGCTAAGAGGTATTTTCCACTAGTGAGAGGTCAGCGGGAGACTGGTGAAATGGACAATAGAGCTTGGAGAGTTCGATATTCATTACCGACCGCGAGTAGCCATTAAGGGGTAGGACTCACGCCCATTAAGGCGTTGGATGATCCGGCAGAGCTCCAGCAACTAGCAGGCGCAGGGGAGCTTTCCTCCAAAGTCGGGTAGGGTAATGATAGCCTGCCACCACCACATTGGAAATTATTTGTGGATGTCTCGGTGACGAGACACAAGAGTGGGGCGAGAATCATATTGGAAACTCCCGATGGGTTCAAGCATGAGTACGCCTTGGAATTCCAATTTAAGACCTCCAACAACGCTATGGAGTATGAAGCACTGATTGGCAGGTTTAGCTCGCCCGTGATATCGGCGTGGAAAGTATCGAAGTGTATAGCGATTCTCAGCTGGTCGTAAATCAGGTCAACGGGAGTTTCGATGCCAAGGAGCCGCAGTTGAGCTTCTATCAAGCCCTGTCGAAAGCCTTCATGCAACGCTTCAAGTCAGCTTCTCTGACGCACATCCAGCGGAAGGAAAATAACAATGCGGATGCTCTTGCTCGGCTTGCTACCAAAGTTCCCAGGAAGAGGCGAAAGAAGGCAAGAATCGAGGTATTGGGAAAGCCGAGTATAAGTAAGACCATCTCGGAAATATTCACGATTGACACGGGACCCCGAGAGCCTACTTGGATGGATCCCATAGTAGAGTTCATGAAGGAGGGGGTGCACCCGGAAGACAGGCGGCAGGCACGAAAGCTCCATTCGAGGTGCGCTAGATACACGCTCATGAACGGGAAGTTATACCACAGAGGTTACAGTTTTTCCAACATGAAGTGTGTGACAGAGGAGGAAGGGCAAGTAATCATGGAGGAGATACACGAGGGAGTATACGGGAACCATTTGGGATCTCGGTCGTTGGCCCACAAAGCGCTACATGCAGGATTTTTCTGGCCCAACATGGGTGCCATGGCGGACAAGATGTCGGCTCGGTGCCGTAAGTGCCATTTACACGCCAACGGGACGTATTCCCCTCCTATCGCTTTATCGATCTTGCTATCGCCATGGCCTTTTACACAATGGGGTTTGGACTTCATCGGGATCCTGCCCACGGCCCCCGGGCAATTCAAGTATGTGATAGTGGTCGTTGACTACTACACAAAATGGGTGGAGGCGGAGCCTCTTGGGAAAGAAACCACCGAGTGCGTAAAGAACTTCCTAATGAAAAATATATATTGCAGATTCGAGGTCCCGGAGACAATCGTTACAAATAACGGAACTCAATTCAATAACAGCTACCTGATCAAGTTCACCAAGGATATAGGCACCTAGATGGTATTCGGGTCCGTGGCACACCCGCAGACCAATGGTCAGGTAGAGGCAGTCAACAAGATCATCAAAAAGCTTTTAAAAAAGAAGCTGGATGATGCCAAGGGCCTGTGGGCACAGAAGTTTCTAGAGGTATTATGGGCAATCAGAACCACAACAATAGAAGCAATGGGAGAGACACCTTTCTGTATGGCCTTCGGCATAGAAGCTATCTTGCCGGTCGAGACCTACAAATCTTCGGGCAGGGTCGAGAACTTTGATGCTACGACCAACAAGCAAGGCCTCCAATTGAATATCGACCTCATTGAAGAAAGGTGGGAAAAGGCAGACTTGCATAATCAAGTCTACAAGCAACGAGTTGCACGTCATTACAATAATAAAGTCAGGACCTGGACGTTGGGACTGGGGGACTGGGGGACTGGGTGATGAAGAAAATCACGACCAAGACGGCCGCCCTAGATCCAACATGGGAAGGGCCATTCGAGATAGTCGAGGAGGTTGGCCCAACCACATTCTTTATCAGGGATCAGGATGGGATAGTCACCGGGCACCCCTGGAATATAGAGCATCTCAGATTCTACCCAATTTAAAGGGAGGAAGGAGACCCATTGTCATTTTTGTAAGTCTAACAGGAAATGAGGTTAACATGTCTCGGCAGGTGCCCCCCCACAAAGGTCTAAGAAAATACAATACACGAATGTTGATTAATTCCAAACTCCAAGCATAAGTCAAATAATATCCCGAGTAATATCGACCGGGATGACATTCCACAAGCATACAATTAATATCCTGAGTAAAGTCACCGGGATGGCATTCCACAGGCATAAGTCAAATAATATCCCGAGTAATATCGACTGGGATGACATTCCACAGGCATACAATTAATATCCCGAGTAAAGTAATCAGGATGGCATTCCACAGGCATAAATCAAATAATATCCCAAGTAATGTCGACCGGATGTAAGTCAATCCATTAGAATCCCGAGTATAGTCGAGGCAATACACCAAGCAATGTAAGTGACGCATAAGGTAAGCATAATATATTATAACCCGGTATCCCGGTGTATACCACCAATGGGTCTTTACAAAATGCCCGGGACGTTAAGTCACCAGGATCAAGTACGTGGTTTGCAAAAACAAAAAAAAACAAAAGCCTATCTTCACCCTACACTTCGCTGCCTTCCCCGTCCTTATCCTCGGAGGACTCGGCCAGGTCGTCATCACCATCGCCTTCCTTCTCTGTAGCCCTCCAGGGCATCCGATTCCATGTTGGCAGCAGCTTTGGACTTCGAATCCCTCTCTTTGGCCTCCTGGGCCTCGATCAGGTCTGCTGTCATTTTTGCCTTGTCCAAGTAGCCAAGGCGGCTCCATTCGCCAAACTTCTCGGTGATACCGCCTTCTCGGGCCGCCTTGAGCATGGCTTTCAACTCGTCCGACTCTTTGAACTTGGCAACGGCATGTTCACCCTAGGTGGGAATCTGGCCCTACAGATTGACAATCTAGCCATCTTGGTCCTTCAGTTTCGACCGCAGCTTAGCATTCTCCTGCTGCAGCTCCTCTATGTTGCGCTCCAAGGCGACCACCCGCTCGGCCTTCCCCTTCAGTTCTTTGGCATGAAGGCGGATTTTGGCCAACTTATCGGCTAGCACGATATTCTCTTTCATCCCCCCCCCCCCTCCAGCTCCTTCTCAATCTTCTTCTTCTCGGCCCGAAGATAGCTGATTTGGTCATTAAGGCTAGCTAGGAGCTCCTTCATCTCGTTCGTGTCTTCGCTGGCGTCGATAGCATGGACAGCAAAAAGAGCCTGCAAGAAGTGTTGTTAAAGGTACAAACTCCCGGACAGTAAATGGAAATAAGAGGAAGTAGGAAATCTACCTTCATCATCGCTTCACGCGCGTGTTGCCGATTCAGCTAGGGTGTGTTGGACCCTATCCTGATCCTGTCCAACTCGATGCCCATCAGGTCGGCCACCATGCGGCGCACGAACTTCTCATCGGCGCAGCCGTACTCATCCAGCGCCTATCAAATGGGTGTCTTCCGAATCAGGGCACTGCCGGAGTTAGACCAGCTAAGCTCACTGACTGGTCAGCCAAAGGCCCCGCCGCTTTACGCTCATTCCTGTAAGCATCACTCCTTCGCCGCGGATTTTGACCTCTTGGGCGAGGATTTCTTCTTCTCGCCAACATTGATGTTGACTACGTCGTCGGGCCTCCGGGGACCCCCAGTATCGCCCGGTGACTTCCCATATCCTTGGTCTGGAACCTCCAAGAGTACAGGGCTTTCAGAGACACGGGTGATAGAGTCCTCTACGCTTACGTCTGTACGAGCGGCAACCTTCCCAACCTTCAAAAGGTCAATCAGGAGGTCCATATCTGAATCCATGTCGCGCGGGTGTGATGTCCGGGGTTTGCGCTTGGGTATTTTTGCTGCCAACAAGCACAAAAGTTAGAAGTGCAACATTTATGAATAAAGGTGCAGCGCGAGTATAAGAAAAAGAAAGAGGCATTTAACCAGGAACCCCACTAGGCATGCGGCCGAGTCCACAGTGAACTAAAACGCTCCACCAAGTCAGGTCATAAGAGCTACGGTCCGCGTCAGACAGCCAGGCCGTGAACAGCCTCGCGATACGTCGCTTCTCGAGCTCCGAGAGCGAGAAGGACTGGTCTCGGATATGCTTAAACCTATTAGGCACCACATACGTCGGGCAGTTCCTCTACCATCGACCGCTTGCAAACACGACCTTCGAACACCAGTTGTTGTTCATGGACGTGGGAAGGCCGGTAACGGGAGGTACATTCCGAGTGGCAAAAGAAACACAGTGTAACTGTAGGTGGGATCCCCTAGTCTTCTCGGAATTGTTCTATCTCGGCCGGGGTCATGCTGCTCTCGGGTTCGTCGCAAACGGTTCCATCTTCCAATATGTGTCTTCTAGATGTGGAAGAGCCAGCGACATTGGTCATCGGGACGCCATGGAAAACCCCACAGACCAATCGACCTCATGGGCTGGCATATCGTACGTTACCTCTCTTGGCCTCACCAACTGCTTTCCCTGACGCGAGGGCCGGCTCATGTAATCCTCCATTCTTCTGTCATCGTCAGCTCTCGACCGAGAAGATGTGCTAACCCCACATGAGTCCGTTGTACTCCGGGAATCCATCTACCCTAGAATAAAATCCTAGCGCCTATTAGTACGTCACCAAAAACATGCGCGTAGCGCACAGCCGCAACCCAGAAATCCCTTACTCGTATTTCATCTAATGTAACCAAACAAGTGCAAAAACACAGAAATTCGAACAAAGGCAGAAAGAATGGCAGAAGCAAGCCAGGCTTACCAGATTCTCAACGTAGAAGCAACGCCGGAAACTCAAACGTTTGGAAACACCTCACAATTGCAGAGAGTTGCAGAGAGACGCCGGCGTGGCGTAAGCACGCAAAACAAGGAGCCACCAAGGGAGGAAGAACACAAATGACAAGTAAGAACGCCGGACTGAGCACAAGAAAAGAAGCTAGCAGAGAAACCACAGAAGCAACGTGTAAAACGCAAAGAGAACCCAACAGCGCAAAGTAGAAGCGGAGTCAAGTGAGAAGCAGAGAAAAACCAGAAAGAGGAGTGGTTTCTCATAAATGCAAGTGCGGTTTCTCAGAAATGGAAGTGAAAACGGGACAGCGGGACGGTCTGCATACACACACGATGAGTGCATACCTCGATCCACGAGACGAACAATTGAACCTCATCCACAGTTCACGAGGCACCCCTCCCGGTTGGATCACACCGTAAGATGATGCCACATGGCTCGCACGACCATAGCTTCTTGGAGAAGGCAAGACAGAAGCGACGGGCATTAATTGCCCTTGCAATCATCACAAATGTGGCGACAGACATTTAATGCACCTGTCACAGCTCGCACACAGTAAACAAAGCATGAGCAAAGCGAACTGCTTAGCTCGTCCGATACGTTTCGCCCATGTGCACGCGGAGCGAACTCCTCAGCTCGTGTGGTAGTCATGGCACGCGGAGAGCACTTGTCAGCTCGCGTGACCTGTTTAGTCCTTGTACGCGGAGCGAACTCCTTAGCTCATCCAATATGTTTCGCCCATGTGCACGCGGAGCAAACTCCTTAGCTCGCGTGGTAGTCATGGCACGCGGAGCGCACTTGTCAGCTCGCGTGACCTGTTTAGTCATTGGGCGCGAAGCGAACTCCTTAGCTCGTCCGATACGTTGCCCATGTGCACGTGGAGCGAACTCCTCAACTAGCGTGGTAGTCATGGCACGCGAAGCGCACTTGTCAGCTCGCGTTACGCCGAGCGAACTCCTTAGCTCGCCAAATACGTTTCGCCCTTGTACGCGAAACCCATGCATAAGATCAGGCATAAGATCCATCTTGGGTGAATGTCACCGAGATCTTAACACCCAGGCATAAGATCCATCTCGGATGAATGTCACCGATATCGTAACACCCAGGCATAAGATCCATCTCAGGTGAGTATCACCGAGATCGTAACACCCAGGCATAAGATCAGGCATAAGGTCCATCTCGGGTGAGTGTCACAGAGATCCCAACACATGAAAGACATCTTCCCTTTAAAAAAGGAGCAAGTTGCTTGATAAACCACAAACGGCGTTAACACCCCATCACTCGAGTAGTAACACCGGATATGGAAATGGCTCGCTACCCTTGTCCATGAAAGTATAACACCCGTTCAACCCACGTCATGAGTCGGAACTTGGGGGGACTATGGGCGGTGGGCGGGAAAGTATTGGTTTACGGGCTTAATTTAGCAAGTCCCCACTCAAGATATGTCTTGAACGGGAACTTGGGGGGACTTGTAGTCGGTTGTGCATGAAAAAACCTCTCTAACCCGTAAACCTGCAGACATTCCACCACAACCGTGGCCGATTTAAGGATCCCGCCCATAAGCTGGATGGGTCGGGTTAATCATGGTCGTAATACTGGGCTCAGGACAATTACAGGCACGAGAGAAATCCACCTTGAAAATGGACATGGAATCCCACATCGGTCTCCTGGGAAAGGGAGCATCGGTTGGGCTATAAATACAGCCCAACCACCAGCTTGTCAGGTACAATTACTACCCATATTAATTACTCTTTGGCTCATCAGAAACTGACTTAATCATCGGAGGAGGAAAGACCGGAGGCTCCCAGTCGTCCTTTCACTTGCAGGGTACCAAGAAAGAAGGTAACAGCCTATCAGACCTACCATCAGCTTCCGCATACCCCATTCGGGATTGTGCAGAAACAAGTACTATCGACTATATATATATGCTGATTGTGCAGAAACAAGTACTATCGACTATATATATATATGCTGATGCTTAGAGACTTGAGAGATTTGAGTGGCTTTCAATTAGCATGATGTTGTGGTCGAGACCTGCATCAAATTAAAACCATTTTTGACAGTTTATAGATAGTGGTAACTGGTAAGTAATGAGAGCACACGGGTAAAAAAATTACGTTTTAGGTTTGGAAATATGCCTTGCTTTTTTTTTTTTCTGAAATTTCTTCAAGTTCTGAGATGGATTCAGGTACGTATCTATAGAAGTAAAATACCATTACATTTGAGTTCTACATTTCCTTTATTTATCTCAACAGCAAGCTACAGAAGACAATTCACATCAAGCTACAGACGAAAATTCACGATGATTGTTGGAGAGGAGTCGGAAAAGAGTTGCTATTTAAAACTACAAAAACGAACAGTTGATTACAGCAACACTTCTTTATTATAAATCCAGCTAAACTTGACGCCTTGCGGCTCCATCTTCCTTGCTCGCTCATCGGCCCTCTCTTCCAGCCTCCTTATCCTCGGCGCCAAGCTACACACAAAGTCCTGTGCACGCTTACCCTCCCCCATCAATCCCTCCAACTTCTCCAACCTCCACCTTCCGATCAAAAACTCCAAAATGTCTGCATAATCATGTGCCGTGTACACCCCAAGCCGTTGAGCCACGGCCGCAAAGTGCTCAAACAGCTTGGGGTCCTCCCCGTCATACATAAGATGGGCCGGCATTGTGATCTTCTTCCTCATCATGTCCGCAATGGCGAGCATTGCTCCGGTTGGATCCACTTCAAGTAGCTTTTCCACTATCTTGGAATAGGCAAACTCGTGGCGCCTCTCGTCTGATGCAATGGTGCCGCATATGCGCGCAAGCACCGGATCGCCACGGTCTTTGGCCAGCCGAGCGGTGTTGCCGTGCGATATGAACGTGGCTCGCTCTTGAAATGATGTGTACACGAACCCCAAGTACGGGTTATTCTCCGTTCCTGGCTCCTGATTGAATCAAAAATAAGAAAAATAAACAGACAAAAAGAGAGCTGGTTAATTATTATAATAACTTGATAGGACTACCAAATCCATCTACCTGAACTTCATAAAAATATTAAGAACACGAAACATTTCGATCACACGCACATGACGCACCTGAAAAGGCTAGTTAATTATCAACGATGCCTATTGCCTACAGTAATGTCACATATTAACATCTGATGGTAAATGACACTAGCTAACATAACAGCACCATCATCGAGACATATCATAGATGCTAAAGTTATTGTAAATTGTAACTCCAAGATCAAGTTCAGTAACAATATTTGAAATCTCAAATTTCTTTTCTCAATACGAATTTCTAAATATATAATCAAATATCAAAATCATGAAAATCTGGTTCACCAGCACAAGAAAAAAAGAAGAAAATGCAGACTCACCATGCCAGCTCCAATAAGGTACTGAATAGTCTTCTCGATCTTGAACATATCAACCCGACCAGACAAGTAGAGATACGTTTTGAGCAGATCACCATGGCGGTTTTCCTCAGCCGTCCAAGCCCGAGTCCACCTAGCCCACGGGCTCGAGCTAGCTCCGGTCTCGTCTCTCACCCCATCGAGCCCATTGATCATACTCTGGTACGTAGGCAAAGCCTCCTCGGTGATCATATCCCCGACGAGCACCACAAAGTACTCGTCGGGCAAGCCATCAGTCCGGTCCCTAAGCGCCCGAACCCGGTCCATGAACTCCTCTCTCGGAAGTGACTGGTCCGGCAAGAACGTACTAGGCTGCCAGCATTCCTCGACCGGCTTCAGAAACGGGAGGATCGTCTGGGAGGCCCAGCCCTCTAGTGACTTGAAGAGCTCAACCTTCTCGGGTGGCAAGGAGTGAGTCTTCTGCCGAGTTAGAGGCGGAGGCGACGTGGCCACGGCGGAGACTGGCGGCATTGGACGGAATCTGAGGGTGGGTGTTGGCTGGAATGAGTGGTGCGTTGAGGTGTGGCCACGTGAAGGCCATGCGAGGGCTTTGGTGTCCAGGTAGAGGGAGGCTTGCATGGCTTGGAGTGCAGGTGTAAGAAGTGAGAGGTGCTCTTGGTCACTTGGTCACATATTAGTGTGCAGTGGCTACATATTTATACCGGTGAGGGTTTGGTGATTGACCTCATTTTGGAAGGGAATAACTGTCTTGCCATTTTGTCTGCATGAGGAATAAGCGTAGTGTCAAAACCCAGGGGCGGAGAAGGCAGTGGTTTTAACCGGGGAAGTAGGAAGAGAGGGTTTGTATGGTAATTTTGAAGTGGGGAAAACCACAGGTGCTGTGGTTTCTGGTTTTTTTCTGTGGGTTTGTGGAAGCACGTGAGGGCGTGTTTGAAAGGGTAACTGACAGCACATTACTTGGTCTCTGACTACTTTAGTACCATCGACATTCATATTTCCATTTCCAAAAAAAAAAAAAAGACATTCATATTTCGGTCCACATTAGGTAAATAACCCGAAGTCTTGGGTTCATTCTATGTATAATTTTTCTTGTATGTTTTTCAAGTTTTTTTTTGTTTTGACCTCTTATTTATAAAGAAAAGGTTAATGTTACTAAACCAGGTAGTACCGGACAATATGTCATCACTAGTTTAACACTATAATAACTATGTTAATCTCATCTTATTATTAAATTTTAAAGAAAATATTTTTTGACATAAACACCCTTTTACTGTTCACAGAGTTAAGTCAAGAATTTACCTATATACCCTTCAAATTCGAATTTTTTGGACAATATTATACCACGTGTCATGGCTCTTTCCGACATACAATATTGCTGGCGTAGTCTAGCTCTCTTATATTTTTACCTTTATTTCATTTTCTGATCTCCATTATTATTCTCATTTCTCACAATATTATAATATGATTTTATATGTCTTACTTTTATAAAAATTTCATCCACATTTTCACAACCAATCGATCACCAAGAGAAATTAAGTAAAATCATCAATCCTTATTCATTTGGATGAAAAGATACATACAAGTTTCAAAATCAAACCAAAAGACTAGAAATTATGTTAGAAGCAATATCACACAATTGCTCTAGCAACGTTTCCCTCTTAGCCAAGTCTGGAGGATAAGTGATACTGAACCTTGCAAAATCACTGCCACAGGTCTTAGCTTGTTCTCTCGCTTCACTTGCCTTGCGTCATGCAAAATCAAAGCTACCGTTTCCCAAATCGTTGGTCGACTCTTGAAGTGTCTTCCTTGCAGTCTCGTAGTGGCTTTCGCACAACACCGACTGATCCAAACACCATTCCATTTGTAAGTGTCACATCCGGCCACGAGGAGACGCCGCACCAGTCCAGCATAGTTCGCCGTCCTCTCCACCGTCGTCCTGAACTGGTGAGCGACGCTGCAACGCTGCCGAACGGAGGAAGTCCTCCTTGGAAGCTCGGTGGTCTTCTCGCCGGAACTCTCTCCTCCGGCCGCCATAGCTAGCAATCCACGGCTCATCTTGAAGCTCTCTTCTAGGGTAGTAATCCCTTGAAAGGTTTTGGTCCGGTCCGGTTCGTGTTTGGTAAGAAGAAATCCTTGATTGAAATTCTAGGGCTCTTATGACGTTTGTGTTCGATTTCCCTACCTAGGCTTGGAATTTGTATTTGTGCTAGTTAGGAAAATTGTAGAGTAGATTGAGAGGATGCTGCTGTAAGATTTTGGTAGGCATTGGAGGTCGCCGGAGCCAGCCGCCACTGTTAGGGGGATTTTTATGGTTTTAGATGTGAAATATTAAAGGGAGGTTTACCGAGTTTTTCAGTAAATTTTTCTTAGAGGTGGACCCCATAAGACTTACTTCAGGTTTCAGGATGAAATTCGGGGTGGGTCTTAATAGTAAGCGTTTGTTTCGAGATGTAGGTGCATGTGCTTGAAGCAGTAGCAAATGCTTGTTTCACCACAATGGCTACTAGACCCTTTGTATCAGATTTTCACTTGTTTTATCTGATCGGAAGGTGGATACACAAAGATCATAATATGGGGTGGCATGGCATACCTTCTGTATCAAAGGATTTTCACCTGCAACATAGGAAAATTGGTTGAAGAGGAAACAAAGGGACAAAGGCAAAAGGAGTGACAAAACCGTGGTGGAACCCATAATTTTGATTATTTGGGAAGAAACGAACCTAAGGATTGGATACGTCGCAAAGGTTTGGTCGTGAGGTATTTATAGGTAGGATCACAAATGAATCCTACTTTAATGGGAAATAACTAATTATTGTTTAAGGAAATTATGTTTCCGTCCTTATGTTATGTGTTTTGCCCTAATACACGTAGGATTGGTTAATCCGGTTTCCTTATTAGAATAGATTACAGTTGATAGAACTTCTAAATCCTTCGGGAGACTCTATGTAATGCCTATAAATAGGCATTTCTATCAATGAATGAGTAGACCGTTATTCTCTTTATCTTTTTTCCTTCAACATGTTATCAGCACTGCGCTCTAACCCGAGCTTGATAACGAAACTGAAAAAAAAAACCTTAGTTTTTTTTTCTCACCACACTACCAGGACAAGTACTTTAGCCGACGAAAAATTTTTGTCGGCCTGTTAAAAAAATTCGTCGGCTAAGAGGTTCGTCGGCTATAGTGTCGTCGGGAAAAGGTCGTCTGTAATGACTTTAGCCGACGACACACGTAGAAGTCGTCGGCTATAGTCCAGAGTTTAGCCGACGAAATAATGTCGTCTGCTATAGTCCAGACTTTAGCCGACGACATTATTTCGTCGGCTATAGTCCATACTTTAGCCGACGAAATTTTTTGTCGGCTATAGTCCATACCTTAGCCGACGACATTTTTTGTCGTCGGTTATCTTCCAAACTTTAGCCGACGAATAATTTAAAATATTCGTCGGCTAAAGGTTGTAATAAAAAAATAAAAAACATCTATGGCCGACGAAATATAGTATATTTCGTCGGCTTTATAGGGATTTAGCCGACGAATTAAAGCATATTTCGTCGGCTAAAACTTATTTTAAAAAAAAAAAAAACTTTAGCCGACGAATTAAGGCTTTTTTCGTCGGCTATAAGTCCATTCCAGTAAAAAAAAAACCCCCGAAATTTCTGAATTACCATTCCAAGCAAGCTGCAAAATACACCAAAACAATTCCATATAACCAACAACAAGCACATAAAAGTATATAATTCATCAACTACATAAATTCTATATCGTCTAAATTAATATCCGCTTCTGGGGGCTTCTGCGGAGGTTGCGGCGGAGCTTGCGGCGGCTGGGGTAGCGGCATGGGCGGAGGCGGAAGTCCCTGAAGCTGGGCAGCTGTAAAGTCCTGCATGTACTGGAACATCTGCTGCTGCTGGGCCTGCTGGATGGCATGTATCTCGGCAACATAGGCTTCCTGCGCGGCATTATAGGCAGCCTGAGCAGCTTGCTGTTCTCGTAGTCTCTGAACTTCCGACTCTACCTGAGTCGTCCTGTTGATCGTGGACGTGGTCCTGCTGCTGGTCGAGGCTGCCTTTCGTTGAAATCCTGGAGTGGTCTTCAGGACCCCCTCGCCTCTCTTTCCTAAACCCCGACAGTAGAAGTTGTTTGCTCTCGGTGGGAAGGCTGTGCCCATGATCCTCGCCCCAATCATCGGATCCGAAGTGTCGATCCGGGACATGGCTTCGGACATCTCTTCCTCCTGCGTGTCCGGCCATGTCTCCCTCACTAAGGCACTCATGACCTCGTCACTAGCCTCCCTCACCTTCGCCTATATGGATAGGAAAAAAATTATTAATTAACATTTTTACATAAATTTAAAAATTTAAAAACGTAAGGTGGCTTACAATATCCTCCTAGGAGTCAGGATATGCCCTCTCGTACGTATAGACGTACTAGTTGACTTCTGGATGTTCCCTGGCCGCCTCGTCCATGAAGACAGCGAACGGTCTAGAACCGGCATGATGGTTCCTTGTGTTGCGTTGCCGGTTCTGAGCGTTCACCCGGGAAACCGCCTTCAAAGAAAAAAGTAAACTATTAGTAAAATATTTTAAAACGCACGTACTTAATGATAAATTAACTAACTAATTTATTTAAATACCTATTTACGAGGGTTGTTGAATTCTGATGTCGGAAGCCAACGCCACTCGTACTCCCTGTACTAGAACTCAGCAGGGGTACCAGAACGTGCGTTCCCGTGCGTAGTCCAATGGGTCCGCAACTCGTTCTTCCACTCCTTGTACCTACAGATACAACAAAAATATTAGAAATATTATTAATATCACATACAATTTTGTTTTTCATTAACTTCCCAACGTACCTTCCCCCATGCACAACGTCAGCCCAGCTGTCCCTCAGGTGCTCGGGAACCTCAAACCACACCTGCATTTAACAGTTTATTAGTTTAGCTTTTCGAGAAATCAACAATGTAATACATAATATTATTTTGTAAACTCACCGACATCGCGTTGTGGACCATGTCCTTAACCTCCTGCGGGACCTCGCCCCAGTCTGACCACAACATAGGGACTCTATCCCTAATGAGAGCTCCCACGCGGCCGGAGTACGTCCTCGACTTCCCGCCCAATACTATGTGGCCATCCTCGTCAGTATTGATGACGATCCTCCCCACGGTACCCACGATCTTCTCGAGAGCCTTCCATGTGATGGGGCCTCTTTTCTTCTTTGTGCCTATCACATGATAAACCAAATTGATTATTAAAATATATATGACCCTATCATGCATCACTGATTACCTAAGGAGCTCGCGGCGGATTCCGTCTCTGTCGCCGATGATGATACCCTCGCAGAAATAAGAGGCGTATCAAAAGGTACGAACCGGTACGCCGCTGATAGAGCCACTGGCGGGAGCAGTGGATAAATCGGCGTCCCTGAGCCATCGACTACAGGTAAGGCCGGTATCATCCGCGGAAGGAACAGATGAGGCGACGACATCTGTACCCCAGATGACCCACTATCCGAAGAAGTAGGACCCGGAGTGGGCGCCCGGTGTATCTCAGGCATACGGGGTGCAGACACCTCCGTCTGGGTCTGAGGCCACAGCTGCCTCGAGGAACGAGGGACGGTCGCCTGCCTCGATAAAAGGGGCACCTCCGGCGCCGTCTCCAGAAGTCTCGCACGTCTGGCTGTCATCTGGCCCTGAAACATCGTTTGGGGGTTGCTAGAGGTTCCCTCAGACGATTCGGACCTTTGGCCCTTCGAACTCTTTTTCGATCGAAAAAAGCCGCTCATCCTATTTAAAATATTAATTTGAATCAAGGCTGAGGCAACATTGAAAAATTAAAAATTCAAGCTTATCCTTCTCAAATCTAAAGCTTTAGATTATTTTGTCTTTATTGTATAAAAAATTATACATGTTTAAAATTATACTTATTCAATAAATAGATATACATAATTAATAATTACATAACAATATATATAGATATACTTAATTAACATAGCATAAAAATAAATTCGAAATCAAAAATAACTTCATACCAATATATATATAGATATACTTAATTAATAATTACATAACAATATTATATATATCAACATCATCATAAAAATATAGCATAAAACTAAATTCGAAATCAAAAATAAATTAACACATATATATTGACACATATATAAATTAACACATATATATTAACACATATAGCATAAAACTAAATTCGAAATTAAAAATAAATTAACACATATATATTGACACATATATAAATTAACACATATATATATTAACACATATATAAATTAACACATATAGCATAAAACTAAATTCGAAATCAAAAATAAATTAACACATATATTCAAAAATAAACACATAAATTAACACATATATTCAAAACTAAATTCAAAAATAAACCTTGGAGACCGGGAGAGCGAGGGAGGAGGGAGGAGGTGGAGACCGGGAGAGGGAGGGAGGAGGGAGGAGGGAGGAGGCGGAGATCGAGAGGGAGGGAGGAGGGAGGAGGCGGCGACGGGAGAGGGAGGGAGGAGGGAGGAGACCGGCCGGCCGGGAGAGGGAGAGGGAGGAGGGAGGAGACCGGGAGGGAGGGAGGAGGCAGGAGGGAGGAGACCGGGAGGGAGGAGGGAGGAGGGAAAAAATTGCGGAAATGAGAAGGGAGGAGGGAGGAGGCTAGGGTTTCGCAGTTAAACCCGAAAACTTTAGCCGACGAAATAATTTGTTCGTCGGCTAAAGATATTAATTTCGTCGGCTATACACCAATTCATCGGCTAAACCTTTGAAACTTGTCGGCTAAAACTTTGAAATTCGTCGGCTAAACTTTATAAATTCGTCGGCTAAACCTTTGAAATTCGTCGGCTAAACTTTATAAATTCGTCGGCTAAACTTTTGAAATTCGTCGGCTAAACCTTTGAAACTCGTCGGCTAAACCTTTGAAATTCGTCGGCTAAACTTTATAAATTCGTCGGCTAAACCTTTGAAATTCCTCGGCTAAACCATTGAAATTCGTCGGCTAAACCTTTATACATTTGGCATGTTGTGATTGTGATGATCAAACTTGAGAAACAGAAATCCGGCCGTCAGATTGACCATTATGATAAAATACATGTATGAGAAAAAATTCAACTTGATCCGAAAAGAATAAGGGGTCAATCCGGACGGTCAATCTCGTAAGTCAAACCCCTAAACGCACGGAAAAGGTCGTTCGACCGTCTAAATTACGTATTTTGGCCGGACCTCCAACTGAAAATAGTTTTAAACCGATGACACACAACAAGTCGTATAAAAATTTTACGCAAAATAACCACCGAACATAGGGTTTTCCAGAGAAAGAATGGAAAATTGCATTGACCGCAACTATCGGCACCGAGACATGACCGGAATACCGTGATTTTTCAACCGTAGACGTATTTCACCATTCTGGTCATGTCTCATTTCACAACTTTTTTACGTTTGAAGGTTCTACGTATAATTTGTTTTTGAAACGGAACATTTACTTAACAGAAATCCGACGGTCAGATCTGACCATCATGATAAAATACATGTATGGGAAAAAATTCAACTTGATCCGAAAAGAATAAGGGCTCGATCCGGACGGTCAATCTCGTAAGTGAAACCCCTAAACGCACGGGAAAGGTCGTTCGACCGTCTAAATTACGTATTTTGGCCGGACCTCCAACTGAAAATAGTTTTAAACCGATGACACGCAACAAGTCGTATAAAAATTTTACGCAAAATAACCACCGAATATAGGGCTATAGTAGGTAATAGAAAAATTTTAGGGTTTAGCCGACGAATACCCTAACGTATTCGTCGGCTATAGTATGTAATTAAAAAATTAAAAAATAACTATAGCTGACGAAATATTAGGTTATTCGTCGGCAAAAACCATCTTAGCCGATGAATTATAGTGTATTTCGTCGGCTAAAGTGTGTAATAAAAAAAAATAAAAAACATTTATGGCCGACGAAATTAAGGTTTTTTTCGTCGGCTAAAACTTATTTTAAAAAAAAAATAAAAAACTTTAGCCGACGAATTAAGGCTTTTTTCGTCGGCTATAGTATATAATTAAAAAATTAAAAATACCGGAATAGCCGACGAAATATTAGGCTATTCGTCGGTAAAAACCATCTTAGCCGACGAATTATAGTGTATTTCGTCGGCTAAAGGAAAAAAATACATTAAAAAAACAGACGATATTAGTCAACCATACTAACTTCCTGTTCATCATGTATCACCAAAATTCATATAAAATAACTGAAATATGAATTCAACATGTGTACACTATAAAGGAAAAGGTCTTTGAAAAATTATACAAATTAATGGATTTCGTCCTCTAAATTAAAACTAAGGCTCGTAATCGGAATCATCCGATGAGTCTTCTTCGGTGTCAGAATTAATTTCTGGTAATATATGTCTTTCCTCATCGCCAGAGTCTTCGTCTGTTTCTTGATTTGGATCAACATCAACAAGCCTTGGCTCTTCATCACGAATTCACACCGAACGACCCGCTTTAAAATTATTAAGACGAACGGTAGAGGAGTTAGGAATACCTATTGCGTTGGGCTCTTGATACGCAACATTCTCTTCCTCGTCTTCGGCCTCTCCAAGTGTAGCTGCCCGGTAAATGTTTCGAGGGTGCACAAGGTTGACTACTTTCCACGCGTCACCCTTAGCAAGGTCATCAAGATAAAACACTTGTTTTACCGATGTGGCAGAAACGAACGGGTCATCTTCGTAAGAACTTGTAGCAGTGTTCACCGATAATATTCCATACTGATCGGTCTTCATGTTCTGCGGCCTTGTATCAAATCATCTACACTTGAAGAGGTGCACTGTCATGCCTTGCCCATAAACGAGTTCCACCACTGAATGGAGAACACCGTAATAGTCAACTCCATTCCGCCCACCATGTGCCATGACCCCAGAATTCTGTGTTCTCCTTCTGCTGTCTCTTTGTTCGCATATAAATTGCACGCCATTCACCATACACATCGGATAAACTCTTGAGATTATCGGCTTCATCGCTAGAAGTCTTAGTTCGTGCGACCAATTTGGCTGACCATCAAATTGAATATGGTTCATCTGCAACCAATCATCTCAACTGTAAATATGGATAATTATGCAATAAACATAAACCCATACAGAAAAATTAAATTACGTACCCAGCCGCCAAAATAATCTGCGAACTCCCTGTTGTGGTACTCGAGATCACCTTGAATGTCTGGACAATATAGATGGATGTCTTTCCAGTACTCAACTTCTGGACAGTTAATCAATACCCACCAGTGGGCAATGACTAGCTCATGTGGTTGCAACTTGTAGTAGTCTGGCAAAATTTCATACACTTCAACATCACTAGAGACTATGGAAAGATTGAACTTCGGTACATCTACCGGCATGGTTTGCGGAGTTTCCTTTAACGCTCCTAAATACAACTTCATGTAGATGACGCACCCGTGCGCAATATATGCTTCAGCTATACATCCTTCAGGAGCGGATTTATTTGCCACATAATCTTTGTAGTCTCTAAGTTGCCTGTAAATCAAGTTGCAAAATGTTATGATTATTGAACATGTATATATATTGAGGAATTCAGGTGTAAAAAACGTACCTTTCCATGGGATACATCCAAGTGTAGTGTACTGGACCGGTAAGCAACAATTGCTCGGGAAGCTGGATCATCAGGTGAGGCATGATGTCAAAAAAATTTGGAGAAAATATCCTCTCAAATTTACACATGATATAAATGATGTCCTTTTGCATTTCCCGGAGGTTAGATTTTTTCACTTCCCGTGTGCATAACTTCTGGAAAAATCTTGCCAACGCTACTAACGGCTCCACCACCTGACGGGGAAGGAACGGTCGAATGAAAACAGGGAAGAGACGTTGTAGCAGGATATGACAGTCATGACTCTTCAACCCGTACATCTTATTGTCCCGGAAATTCACACACCGGGCTATATTTCCTGCATAGCCTGAAGGATACTTCACACAACTCATCCACCAGAAAATTAGGTTCTTCTGGTCAGGCTTCACGGTGTAAGGAGCTTGAGGCATTTTTTTCTTCCCTTCTTTCAACCACAAATGTCTTCTTAGTATGCATTTTTTTAGATCAATGCGTACCTTAGGACCGTCTTTCGTCTTCCCCTCCAAGTTCAGCACTATGCCCACCACACTGTCGCAAACATTCTTTTCTATGTGCATCACATCTAGGTAGTGTCTGATCAACAACTTACTCCAGTATGGGAGTTCTCAGAATATGCTCTTATGTGTCCAGAATTTGTACCTGTCGGGTCTTTCAGGTATTGCCACCACAATGTTGGGATGATTGCTGAGCTGCCCAAAATCGTACTCATTAAGCACTGCTAAAATTTCTTCCCCCGTCCATCTTCTGGGAGGCACACCGTGTTCTACGGTCCCATCAAATGTCTTGTCATCGAACCGCCATTCGTGATTATATGGAAGGAAAGCACGGTGACCCAATCTGCATATCTTGTTGCAATGACTGCTGCTCCCCTCATCGCTAAGGCACTCTAGACAAGCCTTGTATCCCCTAACAACGTTGCCCGACAACATCCCACGGGCAGGAAAATCACTGATGATACCAACAACCATGACATGCATCTGGAACATCTCGTGCGTGTACTTGTCATAAGTGGGATGACCAACATCCCACAAAAATTTAAGCTCTTCAATCAAAGGTCTCAAATACACATCGAGACACTTCCCCGGATAACCGGGCCCCGGAATCAACAAACTCAACATATTGTATTCCTTCTTCATGCACATCCATGGGGGTACCAAAATCACCGGCCATACACTGTATTGAAGACTCATGTTGCCAAAAGGGTTGAACCCGTCGGATGAGAGCCCGAGCCTCACATTTCGGACCTCTGACGCAAAATGAGGAAACTCCTTGTCTATATGCTTCCAAGCCTCCCCGTCAGCAGGGTGTATAAGGGTATCTTCGTCATGCAATTCCCTATCAGCGTGCCATCTCATAGCTTCGGCCGTGTGTGAAGACACGTACAACCGCTCCACCCAATCTCTCAAAGGGAAATACCGAAGTACCTTTACAGGTTTCCTGTTGCCTGCAGGAGTCAGCTTATATCTGTCAGTGTGACATACCGGACATGCGTCAAGGCCACCAAGGTCATTCCCTTCTGGATCTTTACCCCAAAAGAGAACGCAGTCATATCTGCATGCATGGATCTTGATGTAGGAAAGCCCAAGATCTTTCAGGATACATCGGACCTTACGATGAGTGGTAGGAAGACGATGACCGTTGGGCAGCATCGAAGCAGTGTACTGTAGATAATCATCAACAGCCTTCACGGTCGATTTTGTCTCACCTTTAATCTTCATTACGTCCATCACACTTTCAAGAACGGTCTTCTGACAACCGGGGTACACAGGGGTCTGTTGGAAAGCAAGCAGTTTGTTGTACTTTTCAATACCAGCAGTGTTCACAGCTCTAGGGAAGGGCTGCACCGGGTCAGGCATATACTGTCCTTGAGCGCATACACCGCTCTCATAAGGAAACATGTCGTTGATGAATGCCGTTGTTGGATCGTTGGATGTACTAGTACTGCCCGTCTCAGAAAATTGGTCATGATCATGCGGACCCCCTGATGATGTTTCACCGTGATATAACCAACATGTGTACTTCTCCCAAAACCCGTTACTCCTCAGGTGCTGCCATACTTTGTCAATGGGAAATCGATGCATATCGCTGCGACACTGAAATTTCGTGCACGGGCAATAGAAAATTGTATTCCCGTTAGCATTAGCCAGCGCATATTCTATAAAACTCATAACTCCTGCACCGTATCTTTTGTCCCATTTTGGAAGCGAAATCCAACTCTTATCCATATCCTGAAAATATAACAAAATATATATTTATAACGAAATTATTAATGAAATTTCATGCCATATATAAAATCTCAATTCATTTAGTATATATTCTACGTACTACAACTACTTAATAACAAATTAATTAACACACACACACACATATATATATACTTAATAATTACATAACAATATTATACATATATATATCTACATCATCACAAAATCATCATTGTGGTATATACCATCAACACAATATTATAAATTACTTAACATATATATATATATATATATCTACTACTTAATTATAAACAACTTCATATATATTATATCAAATCATCAACCAAATCGATCAACATATATGTATATATATACATCCAACATACTCAAAATCAATTAACTCGATCACAATCAAAATCATATATCAACATCATCACAAAATCATCATGAACTCATATATATCATCAACAACTTCATACCATATCAACACAATAATATTATAAATTAATTAACATATATATATATATATATATATCTACTATTTATTAACAACAAATTAACTCATATATATTATCAATTCAAATCATCAACCAAATTGATCAACACATATATATATACATCCAACGTACTCAAAATTAATCAACTCAATCACAATCAAAATCAATAAACTCAATCACACTTAAAATCGATCAACTCAAATAAAACTCAATTAATCAACATATATATATATATATACATATACGTACCTATATATGGCTCCACAAACTAATTATGGACAGATTTCGACAACACCCAAACTTTTTCTCCCGTTTTTTCTTCTCCCGTTTTTTTCCCAGATGAGCTGCTGCTGTCCAGATCCGCAAATATAAAGCACTTTAGCCGACGACATATTAATTTCGTCGGCTAAACTTTTAAATATTTCGTCGGCCATAGTTTGTGAACTTTAGCCGATGAAATAAATTCTTTAGCCGACGAAAATTTTTTTTTGTCGGCTAAAGTTTACCATAGCCGACGAAAATTTAACTTAGCCGACGAAAGAAAATTTCGTCGGCTAAAGTGGACTTTAGCCGACGAAAAAATGCTTCGTCGGCCTGGTTTTTTTTTTTCGTCGGCTAAAGCCTTTCTTCTGGTAGTGAAATCCCAAATACTTGTTACGTGATCAACCCGCGTAACCCTCAAGAACAAGTGCTTGCCCTTGAGTTAAACCTATATTCGGAGATAGAATCAGAGGAATTCACAAAGATTGTAACCCGCATTCGTATTGATTAAATTGAATTATTCTTTGTACACGTGTTGTTCTGTCATTTGTTGCAGATATTTTCGTGTTTACAGAATTGAGGAGATGCTTCCACTTAAGTTGGGTGTTCTATCTATTGAGTTTTATTTTAAGGAGAATTGGCTATTGGCATTATCGATCAAGCAATTTAAACTCCATATAAGATCTCAATTCCATCTAAGACTTTTCAAGAATTGTCCAAATATGGCTTCGTGCTCTCTGTTTTCTCTCTTCCTAAGAGCATCTCCAACAGCTTCCCTATTTTTTTGAACTTCTCAATTTTAGGGAATATAGAGTTGTTTTTAGGTCCAACAGCTTCCCCATCCTATTACCTAAAATGGGGATGAAGAACAAAAAGAAGTCTTCATTCCCCAAATTTGCAGCAAAGCCTTCATTCTCCAAAATTAAATTCTTTACGTGCTCCAATGAATTTAAGACAACAATAAAATATTTTATTAGCTAGGTAGTTTATTGTTACAATGAAATATATAATGTTTTTTTATTATAATTAATGATGATATATTATATTTTATTGTTGTATTAAATGCCGAAATCTCTAAAATGGAGAAGCTGGATTTTGATCATAATTTTTTTGGAGATTTTAGTTTTTACTTCTCCATTTTAGAGAAATTTTGAGGAAGCTGTTGGAAATGCTCTAAACCCAGAAACAAATTAGAAAGAAATGCTTCTCATACTTAAATTAGATCCCATCTTTTGTGGGATTTCATTGATTAGTTTTGTCAATGGTGGAGATGCGAGTTTATGAGTAAAAGTATACAATAGTTAATGTGAGGAGAATTTCCATGGATGATGATTGTCATTCCAAAGAAGTTAAAAGGCTGAAAACATATTGACAGATAGAACATCTACATATGAGGGCTGGAGGGAGTGTAAATTTCACTACTTTTTTTTTTAAAATATAAGTTGATTGCGTATTTACGTTAGATAAGAGTCAAAGGCTAGTTATATCTCTCGTATCTACTTCTATAATTTCTTCATATTTTATGGTTCTCTCTCTCTCTCTCTCTTAAAAAAAAGGTAGTGAAATTTACACTCCCTCCAACCCTCATATACAGATGTTCTATCTATCAATATGTTATCAGCCTTTTAACTTCTTTGGAATGACAATCATCATCCATGGAAATTCTCCTCACATTAACTATTGTATACTTTTACTCATAAACTCGCATCTCCATCATTGACAAAACTAATTAATGAAATCCCACAAAAGATGGGATCTAATCTCTCTATGTTTCTAGGGTTAATGGTATTGAAAAAAAAAAAAAAAAAGGGTTGTGCGGGGCATTCGTCATGGTCGTTGCTTCTCATTATGTTGTTGCCATGACTACTAGCAGGTTAGTATCAAACCTTTCTCTTGGCCACTATGATGAATCCGTAGACCTGGGTAATTTATATATGTTGCCCAAACAAAGGTTTTTTTGGCGCCTCGTTTCATCTTGCATGGTTGTTATATTAAGATGAACACGGCTCGGCATGTTGCCTTTGATTCTCTTCGAAGTGTTGTGAGGTCGATGTGGAGACACTCCGTTCCTGTAGAGGTGGTCGTGGGGATCACTACCTTTTAGTTTCATGAATGAACATGATCATCAGCGTGTTGAGAAAGTTGGGCCTTGGACTTTCCAACGTGTCATGCTGTTGCTCAATGATTATGATGGTTTATCCAATCTTGTCGTCGTCCCGCCTGATTTCATCTGGATCTGGGTCGAAATTATTGACATGCCGCCTGCCCTAATGGCGGCTGCTACTCCCAAGGTTGTGGGAAAAAACCTTGGCTTTTTTTTGCTCGTTAATCAGACTGGCATTCATCAAGGTATTGCTAGGGTTAGGGTTTCACTACCCCTCAACAACCCAGTGCATCTTCAGTGCCGACTTCAGGTTTTACTTGCAGATGTGATTGAGGTACAATTTAGGTATGAGCGTCTCCTGGGGTCGTTGCCGCGATTGTGTCATGATGAACCATTGTGGGGCTCGATGTCCCCGTGAAGAGGAGAAGGATGTTGTGACGAAGGTGACGGCTACACCGCCTCCGGGACATGCTATCGTGTTTCGAGGTAATCTTTCAACTTCCCTGTGACACTTGGGCCTCCTTCTTTGCCCTTGTTTTAAAAGGAAAAGCGCAACACTGTCATCTGACCTTTACCGGGGACGCCAATCACTGTCTCGACGCCAGCAAGACTTACAGAAGTTTTGCGAGGCCGATAAAAGGAGGTCCTGTTTTGTGAGGATCGCACCAAACATTCTCTCGCCTTCGTTCTTGTTGATCTGCAACCTTTAACCATAGGTCTGAACCCATCTTTGGATATGATGTTGGTCAACCAAGAAAAAAGAGAGCAATGCCACGTGGTAGTCGCAACAGACCCAAAACAGGTAATAGTGTGTCTGTTTCAAATTCCATGGTGTGTGGTTCGGTGGTGTCGGGACCAGAGACGGTGGTGGAGGAAACAATCAACCCACAGGGGTATGATAATGCCCTAATTAGCTCATGAAGTGAATTTTCCATGTAGCTTGTGGAATGTGGACAAGTTGTTTGGTCACATTGTGAGCCTATTAGTGTGTTCGATTTCTTGTTTTAGTTAGTTATATGTCCATTTTTTTTTTACACTCTTTTGGTTAGTTTTTTTTTTTAACGTAGTTTTTTAGTTTGTTATCTTTCATTTGATCAGTGGATGTAACTAGACAAAGGGATCGAGTTTGTAGCTAGCAGTATTATCCAAATCAGATGGAGGCTAACGGTTCTGCATGATCTGGCTGAGAGCAGATGAGCTAAAGGCCTCCCAAATGCATTCCAAATCTCTTTCTTTTTCTTTCTCAAAATCCTCAATGAGCATAACTTTCATAGCAACATTAATTTAACTTAATTTTTTTTATTGATACAAAATAAACTCTTACAATGTCAAATATAAGAGCTTTCGAAGCCTCATTAGGTATCGACTTGGTCCAAGAAGAACCACAATTTTGTGTACATTTTATGACCGGGTTATATATTACATTATAATTACAGTGATGAGTACATATTCATTAGTAAACGCATGACTTCTCATGAGGATATCCCAAGTTGGTTATATATATTTCACTAATAAAAAGTTTGATGTGTATATGTATGTATATTTCACTCGACGAATTGTGTGATGAAGTTTAAAAGTATTAAAACAATAAAGCTGCATTTGGAGCAGAGATTAGTAGACACGTATATTAGTCGAACATTAAGAATCATTCAAGCGGGCTAATTATCAAATCATACAACTCGCAACTTAGTCCTGGTGACAACAAGAGTATATAATAAATATGGTGTATTTTTTTTTTTTTGAGCAAAAGAACCAAGCAAAGAAAGCAAGCCCAAAACTTCCAAACAGACGGAAGAGGGGCAACACTACCCTAAAAAATAGACAAACTAAGGAGGAGGAGAAACAGCATCAAAGAGAAGAATACGCATTAGGGAGGTGGGAGGATTGGAGAACCAATCTATAGGACACACCCTGCGCAACGCAAGAGAAGCCACCCAATCAGCAGCCTCATTTGCCTTCCTACTGGCCCAACGCCAGTTAACCTGTTGAAACAATTTTAAATTTTCTCGGATCCAAGCTATCGATCGAGCAGCTGTCCAATCAACAATAGATAAAGAATTTGAAAGAGTTGAAATGAGGACTAAAGAGTCCGATTCCAATTGAAAAGAAGAAAGAGAGAGGGAAGAGGCTAGGCTAAGACCAAGCTTGATAGCTAAAGCCTCAGCAGCCATAACAGAGATTGCAGAACCATAATTGTGCATTCCACCAACAATTTTCCCCAGAGAATTTCGAGCCTCAGCAGCAAGGCCACATTCTGCCGAATCTTTGTTCCAGGCAGGCAGCATCTGTGTTGATTTTAATCATCCCCAATTTTGGATTGATCCAATGTTGGACCACCCCATCCGGATTTGAGATCGGGCAAGCCAAAGATTTGTAAAGTTTCTGAGGAATGAGCATAAACTCTTGAGCCAGCCGAAATGCAGTTGAGGCAGTTTGAACAGGATCGAATGCAGCCTTATTGAAGACCAGATTACATCTTGCCTTCCAGATATTCCACAGGAGGAAGGACACAATTGTTTCAAAATCAGCTCCAAAATCACAGTGATCATCCTTATCGATAAAGACACCATCAATCCATCTGTCCAAAGAAGAAATAGATTGTGAATCTATAGAATAAGAGAAAGGATGAGCACACCAAACCTGCCTAACCAGAGGGCACAACAACAGACAATGCTCAATCGTTTCCGGCTTAGCATCACAAAGAGGGCACATAAGGTTAGCAGCCAAATGTCTATGGACTCTCCTCTCATTCGTTGCCAAACAGTTTGACACAGCTCTCCAGAGAAAATGTCTGATTTTTGGCAACATTTTAACTTTCCAAATCCAAGACCAAACTCTACCTGGGACCGAGTGGGACTGATTAGGATTTGAACTTGTGGCTAACCTCATTGAAGCATTTTGAACTGCATAACCCGATTTGACCGAGTATTCACCCGAAGAAGAGCGAGCCCATATTTGTCTGTCATGATCTGAAGCTGAACCAAATTGAGTTGTAATGACAGCATGTCTAGCTTCCAAAGGAATAGAGGGAGAAATTGCCTCCAAGTTCCAAGAATCCGAAGCTCTATTGATAATCGCAACTACAAGAGTGAAAGTCTCAAGATGCAAGTCATAATGGCGAAGGTTCATCAAGGGCAGTCTATGTATCCAATTATCCTTCCAAATGTCCACATTAACCCCTGATCCAATCTGCCATACGAGCCCTTTTTGGAGAAGGTTACGTCCCTCTAGTAAAGCTAGACCATGCCCATGAAGGAGAGCTCCCTCACTACCAGAAATTTGAACTTGGGCGACGAAAAAAAATCGTCGCCCTGTTAAAAAATTTCGTCGCCTAAGTACGTAGGCGACGACATGTCGTCGGCCAAGACGTCGTCGCCAGAAGTGCGTCGGCCAAGAACTTGGGCGACGAAAATTCATTCCGTCGTCGCCTAAGAATAATTCTTAGGCGACGATACGAATTTCGTCGCCTAAAATCTACTTCTCGTCGCCCAAAAATATTCGTCGCCCAAGATTTAACACCTTGGCCGACGAAAAATTTTTTCGTCGCTTAAGATCTTAGAACCTTGGGTGACGAAACTAAATATTTCGTCGCCTAAGATCACTACATCTTAGGCGACGATAATTTTTTTTCGTCGTCTTATATGGTAAGTCCTTGACCGACGATTTAGCAATTTCGTCGCCTAAGATATATTTAAATTTTTTTTTAAAATATTTAAATAATTTTTTTAAATATATAAATAATGTTTTTTTAATTTTTGCTGGAATTTTTTTTTTCGGCATTTCTTTAAATTTTTCTAATACTAAAATTTAATTAAAAATAACACAAATTTATAAATTTATAAATAATTTATTACAAAAATTCAGTCCATCTGCCTATGGAGAAACTCGAAATCTAACTCATCATTCCCGTTCGGAGGGTCCTGAGGCTGAGGCGGCGGCTGGTCAGGCTGAGGAGGCTGCTGCTGAGGCTGGGGCCACTGAGGTAATGGTATAGGCGTAGGCATGGGCGGAAAATCAAGTCCGGCCGCATGTGCAGCGATGCAGGCAGTCATCCACTGTCCCATAGCCGCCTGGTTGGCATGGGTGACTTCATTCAGCCGCTCCATATGCGCAGCCGTGGAAGCCGCATATGATTCCGCCATCACCGCCATCTCCCTCGCTCTTTGGGCTTCCAGCTCAGACTGTAGACATTCGAACTGATCCTGTAGCCGACTGTTGCTGCTTGAGGCTCCGGCGGCTCCCTTGCGCTGAAATCCTGGCGTCGTCTTCAGGATCCCCTTTCCAGCGCCTCCCATACCCCGGCAGTAGTAGGTGTTGGAACGCTGCGCGAAGGCAGTGGCCATAATCCGTGCCCCAACGGTAGGATCTGAAGTGTCGATCCTGGACATGGCCTCTGACATGTCATCATCTGCCGTGCCCGGCCATGTGTCGTTCACCATGCCTCTCATGACCTCTTGCTCCGCCTCCCTCACCCTCGCCTAATTGGATATATTAAAAAAATATATTAATATACATTTAATAAAATGTAATTAAAATTAAAAATTAGAAAATATAAGGAACTTACAAGATCCTCCTCAGAATGAGAATATGCCCTCTGAAAGGTCCCCACATAGGGGTTCTCCTCTGGCCGCTCTCGCCGCACGTCGTCCATGATGGCCGAAAACGGCCTCGAACCGGCACGATGGTTGGTTGTGTTCTGTTGCCGGTTCTCAGCGTTCACCCGGGCGAGGTGCTTCAAAAAAAAAATATCGTTAGTAAATATTTAAAAACATACAATTATAATTAATTCACTAATTAAATTAATTCAAATTTGTTTACGAATTACCTGTTTGTGAGGGTCGTTGAACTGCGTGACAAGAAGCCACCGCCACTCGTACTCCCGATACTCGAACTCCTTCGGGGTACCCGAACGGTCGCTCCCGTACTGCTTCCAGTGTAACCGGAGGTCATGCTTCCACTCCTTGAACCTACATATACAAAAAAAATATTAAATATATTATTAAAAAAATAAAATTTAATAAATTATTAAATAGAGGTACCTCTCCCTATGGGCCTTGTCCGCCCAGTCACGTCCCTCCTCGGGAACCACAAACCATTGCTGCATTACCACTTGTTAGTATTTTTTTCGATAATTAAATAATTTATTAGTTAAAAAAATAGTAATTGATCGAGTAAACTCACCGACATCGACTGATGGAGCATCTCCTTCACTCCATCAAGAACCTGGCTCCAGACTCCCCACAACATAGGGAGCCTGGAGCGGATGGTGCCTCCCGCGGCGCGCGTGTACCGGTTTCCCAACACGGCGTCTACCGGTTTCCCGTTGGAAAACGGGATGGCGATCCGTCAAGCGGACTCGACCACCCTATCGAGTCCCTTGTTGCTGACGGTGCCTCTCCTGTTCCGCCTTCTCGTTCCGGCGACTGTGACATTGTGAATCAAATTTAATATTAATAATACATTTTTACAAAAAAAAAATTTAAAATCGACAAAACAGTAATAATAAATTACCTGAGGATGAGGCTGAGCCGACGGATTCGTCTCCGTCCGCCTGCTCGGAGACCCTCACGGGATGAAGAGGCGTGGGAAACTCCCTGTAGATATAGGCCTCGTGCGGTGCCACATGCGGGAGCTGCTCCGGAATCGGTCGACCCTCCTCATCGACGCGAGGTATCGCCGGTATCGTCGGAGGAAGGAAGAGGCCGGACAGCACCATAGGGACCCCGGATGACCCGCCATCACCGTCGGTCGGGGACGACTGTGTGGGGGCGGTGTTAGATCGCGACCGGGGAAGTATCTCTGGATGACGAGGGGCCGTCGCTGCGGGACCTGACTGCCCAGCAGAACGTGAGCCGCTCGCGCCACCCCTAAGCGCGGCATGTCGGGCCGTCAGCTGCCACGGAAACCAGATCGACGGTGATTCCGACGGGTTGTTTGAGGTACCGTCCGAGGAATATTGGCTCCTCGAACCCGAACGTTGTCCAGAAGTTCTCCTCATGTCCATCCTGTTTAAAATAACCATAAATTTATTAAAAATATTTTACCGTCTTATAATTAATTTAACAAAAAATAACCATAAATTTCAAAAAATTTATCAACAATAATAACACAAATAAAAATTAATAGTTATTATAGGATTTATTATTTTTTTAATTCACATAACAAATTATTTACATTAATTCGCAATTATTACATCACAAAAATTAATTTACGAATATTTACATCCTTACTAAAAAATAATACATTATTTTTTACAAAATTTCCACAATATATTTACAATTATAATTTATATTATTTAATTATTTAATCAAAAATTATTTAATCATTTACAATATATTTACAAATTATTTCCACAAATCCTAAACCCTAAACCCTAAACCGTAAACCCTAATATTTTACAATTATCATTTACATCACAATTTATCATAATTTACCCTAAAATCCTACCATAATTTACACAAATTTACCCTAATTTACCATTAATTTCCTAAATTACAACAACAACAACAATAATTTCACCAACAATTTCACAACACAACAATAATTTCACCAACAATTTCAAATAATTTCAAACAATTTCACAATTTCAAACAATAATTTCAAACAATTTCACAATTTCAAACAATTTCAACAATTTCAAACAATTTCAACAATTTCAAACAACAACAACAACAATTAAAATTTTCATCAACATAACCAATTTAGGGTTTTAGGGTTATACCTTAAATTGTTTGAGAGAGGGAGAGAGAGAGGGCTGGGTCGGGGTCGGCGTCGGGTTGCGGGGTCGGGGTCGGAGAGAGGGAGAGAGAGAGGGCTTCGGTGGATTTTCAGAGAGAGAGAGAGAGGATTTGTGAGCGGCTGCGCGAATGGTTAGGGTTCCGAATTTTTGCCTTTTATATTGGCGTTCTTGGGCGACGATTCTATAAAAATCGTCGCCCTGTTTTTTGAAAATCGTCGCCCTGTTTTTTGAAAATCGTCGGCCAAGATAGTCTACTTGGGCGACGATGTTCTTCACTATAAATCTCGTCGCCCAAGATGAAGAAAATCGTCGGCCAAGAGTTCTATCATAAAATTCAGAATATCGTGATTTTGGTGATCAGAGAAGAGGAACTGAAAACCGACCGTCATATATGACCAGCATAACAAATTACGTGGGTGGGAAAAAATTCAGCTCCATCTGACAAAGATAAGGGCTCGATCCGTCCGGTCAATCGGCGCGGTCAAACCCCTAAACGGACGGAAACGGCTATTCGACCCTCCAAATCACGTAATCTGGCCGGACCTTCAACTGAGAATAGTTTCCAATCGACGAGAATCTTACGGGGCTATAAAAATTTGGTAAAAAATAAATACCCGGGATAGGGCTACCACTAGGTAGAAATAAGAGAAATTCGTTGACCGGAACAACCGGCACCGAAATTTTACCGGAATATCTTCATTTTTCACGGGTTGACGTATTTCACCGTTCCAGTCATATCTTATTTCACGACTTTTTTGCGTTTGAGGCCTCTACGTATATGTTGTCTTCAAAACGACACTTAAACTCAACACTTAAATAAAAAAGTTATACAACATTAGTACATATAACATGAGTTTGGTGATCGGAGAAGAGGAACTGAAAACCTACCGTCAGATATGACCAGCATAACGAATTACGTAGGTGGGAAAAAATTTAGCTCCATCGGACAACGATAAGGGCTCGATCCGTCCGGTCAATCGGCGCGGTCAAACCCCTAAACGGACGGAAACGGCTATTCGACCCTCCAAATCACGTAATCTGGCCGGACCTTCAACTGAGAATAGTTTCCAATCGACGAGACGCTGACGGGGCTATAAAAATAAAAAACATTACCTTACAATTTAAATGTGCTTTATTTATTTTAATTATTCGGATTATCTTGGCCGACGAAATTAGGGTAATTCGTCGGCCAAGATAATACTTGGGCGACGATATTTGTTAAATTCGTCGCCCAAGAGTAAAAATAAAAAATCCTGTACAATGAAATTTAAATGTGTTTTATTTTATTTTAATTATTCGGATTACTCTTGGCCGACGAAAGTAGGGTAATTCGTCGGCCAAGATAATACTTGGGCGACGATATTTGTTAAATTCGTCGCCCAAGAGTAAAAATAAAAAATCCTGTACAATGAAATTTAAATGTGTTTTATTTTATTTTAATTATTCGGATTACTCTTGGCCGACGAAAGTAGGGTAATTCGTCGGCCAAGATAATACTTGGGCGACGATATTTGTTAAATTCGTCGCCCAAGAGTAAAAATAAAAAATCCTGTACAATGAAATTTAAATGTGTTTTATTTTATTTTAATTATTCAGATTACTCTTGGCCGACGAAATTCTTTTATTTCGTCGGCCAAGTAAAAATAAAAAAATAAAATACTTAGGCGACGATAATTTGAGTTTCGTCGCCTAAGGATTAAAAAACTTAGGCGACGAAATATTGTTTCGTCGCCCTAGTTTCTATATTAGGCGACGATTTTATTTTCGTCGCCTAAAGTTGAACTTTAGGCGACGATTTTTTTTCCTTGGGCGACGATTTTTTTTTTCGTCGGCCAAGTTTTCTCTTAGTTGACGAAAAAAAATCGTCGCCCAGTTTTTTTTGTTTCGTCGCCCAAGACCCATTTTCTGGTAGTGCCTCTTATAGCTTGTACCATTTTGCAATTAGGAAAATACAGGCTCTTCAGCACTCTAGCCCATAGAGCCCCTGGATCTGCGTGAAGCCGCCAACATTGTTTAGCTAGCAAGGCAATGTTGAAATCCCTCAAGTTTCTAAACCCCATGCCTCCCACATCCTTATCACAGCCCAAAGCCTCCCATTTCTTCCAATGCACCCCTGATGAGTCTGAATTACCCCACCAAAATTTAGAAAGTGACGAAGAAATCTGATTGCATACTGAAATTGGGAACTTGAACACCATCATGGGGTAGGCCGACACTGCAAAGGCAACAGCCTTAATCATAATTTCTTTCCCAGCTTGAGTTAAAGAAAAAAAGTTCCAACCCACTATTCTCTTGTTTATCTTCTCCTTAACATACTTGAGTGCAGCCACCTTAGATCACCCCCAAACTGTTGGGAGGCCTAGATACATCCCTGGGTCATCCACTGCCTTCATATTCAGGACTAAGCTCAAAAGATGCATTATCTCCTGTCTTGTGTTAGGGCTGAAATAAAGAGAAGATTTGTTCACATTTATAGATTGACCTGAAGCCGTGCAGTAGAGGTGGAGCGTATAGAGAGAGCTTTACAGTTATACAGAGATGCCTTTAAGAAGAACAGGGAATCATCCGCAAAGAAAAGGTGGCTAACTCGAGGACCATTCTCCGTTATTCTAACTGCATCTAGGAGCTTCTGATCACACATCTTGTTGATCATGGAGGAAAGCACATCGTTGATGAATAAGAACAAGAAGGGAGAGAGAGGATCCCCTTGACGTAACCCTCGTGAAGGCTGAAATCTCTTCCCTGGGGAGCCGTTAATAATCAAAGCCATAGAAACTGAGGAGACACAATCCATAACCATCCTTACCCAGCTTAGTTGGAACCCCATCTTCAAGAGAACCTTTTCAAGAAAATGCCAGTCCACCCTATCATAAGCCTTGTTCATGTCTAGCTTGAGTGCTAATTCCCCATTCGTACCCGATCTTAGCATCTTAAGCCTGTGAAAACATTCATGCGCGACTAGGATGTTGTCTTGAATCTAACGACCAGAGACAAAAGCCGATTGATTCTCTGTGATAAGGTCCGGCATAAACAACTTCAGTCTGTTGGAGATGATTTTTGTCAGAATCTTATATCCGAAGTTGTAGAGAGCAATAGGTCTGAATTGGGCAGCCACTTCTGGATTATCAACTTTAGGAATAAGAGCCAAGTAATTACAGTTGAAATGAGGAGACATTTTAGCACTTGTCCAGGTCTGGGAAGTTGCTGAAACAATAATCTCCTTTACAATTTCCCAATGAGCCTGATAGAATGAGCCCGAGAAACCATCTGGACCTGGAGCTTTAAGGGCCCCTAGATCAAACACTGCAGCCTTGACCTCTTCCATCGTTACATCTAGCATTAGAGATTCATTGATCTCGAGGGTGACCTTGTTTTCCACAAAACTCAAAACTTCCTCAACATTTGACAAATCAGTTGCAGTGTACATATTTTCGAAGTACTCAGTGAGATGAGCCACAATCTCAGGCTCAGTTGTTATCCAATTCCCATTGTCATCCTTGATCTGTAAGATTTTGTTCCTCCTTCTATTTGAAGTTGTTGTTTGGTGGAAGAAGTGGGTATTCATATCTCCATGGGCTAACCAACTAATGCACGATCTTTGTTTCCAGAACATTTCCTCCATTGCCCAATAAGAAGCAATTTGATCTGTTTTCAAGGATAGCAGCTGCCCAATATCCTCCTTTTCATCCTCTAATAGAGTTTGGATATGCATTATGTTCTCAGTAACCTTGTTCCCAAAATTTGGGAACACATCTTTTGACCACTCATTCAAGGCATACTTGCATCTAGACAAATTTCTCAACCAACCTGCCCAGGCAGACCCCAAGAATTCAGAATTCCAATTTTTACGAACAATCTCATAACAATGAGGGTGAGAAATCCATAAATATTCAAACCTGAAAATCCTTGGCATGGAAGAGCCTGACGGATTTGTGTCTAATAAGATTGGTCTGTGATCTGAAGCCAGTTTAGGAAGATGCATCACTTGGGAAAGAGGAAAGGATGCACTCCAAGCCGGGTTTGCAAAACCACGGTCTAGCCTTTCCTTAATTCTAACCCTACCTTTCTGGATGCAAAACCAGGTGAATCTTGGCCCCTGAAAACCCAAATCACTTAAGTCTGCTTGTGAAATGAAACGCTGAAAAAGTTTCATCCGCCAAAGTTGTTGAGGGAGGCCTCCCCATTTCTCATGCATCCACAATATCTCATTAAAGTCTCGAACACAAACCCAAGGCAAAGATCTGGGAACAAACACTGAATACATCGAACGCCAAAAGGCTTTTTTCTAATTTCCATGTGGATTGCCATACAAACATGATACATTACACCTAATTTGATCCGAAATAAAAAACACTGAGGCATTGATATAATTATCTATACTAGTTATACAAGAGACCTGGACCAACTTGTCCCAAAACAGAGCAAGACCTCCACTACTCGTTGCAGCAGGATTCACCACAAACATCTGATCATATTCTAAAGACTTTTTCCAAAACTTGAGCATGGATTCCTATTGATTGGTCTCCATAAGAAACAGAAGCTCAAGGCTGTGAGTTTTCCTCAACTTTCTCAGATTCTTACCTGTCAGGTCAGCCCCGAGACCCTGACAATTCCAGGAAAGCAGCTTCATTTCTGGTTCGTGGCTGCGTTTGGCCAGCCACCAATGCCATTGTTCAGATGATCTTCAGACTCAGTCAGTTCTAGTAGATTGTCCACAGTGAATTGTGCAGGGCTCAGTTGTACTTGGATTTGGGGATCAACTAGGACAGAATGTTGAATTTCTTCAACATGAGGGGCAATTGGGTCATGAATAATCGAGATGGATTCCAGCAGGGGAGGAAGAGCCATTACCTGAAGGTTGTTATGCATTGAGCCCATCTCCCAAGAAGGATAGTCAGAGGGGAGTGGAAGGCTCATTTGACTTTGATAGCTCATATCCAAATTGGTGCCCAGCCTTTGCAGATTCTCACACATAATTTGTCGTGCCACCAGGAGACCTTGAGGGGTTGAAAGAGTCTCTCTCAAGACCACTTCTCTCTGCATTGGAAAGATAAGGCCCCCAAAAGGAGCCGGAGTCAAGGCTCTTCGTCCCCGTCCTCTCCCAGCTCTGCCTCGGCCTCTCTGCTTACCAGAATTCCCTTCCCCTCCACTCTGTGGACGATTCAGGCTCAAATGATGAGGCACCCCATCTTGATCTTTATCCCTTTAGAAACCTTGATTCTCATAATGATAACCCTCATTCTTCCTTCCTTTATTTGGAATGGGGGAGTTTACCTCCTCCGCTTGACGCTTGAGCCTCAACCAGTCTAAGAATCCTGCAATAATGGACACCGAACTTCCTTGAGGGGATTGTGAAGGTGAAGGAGAGTTGGGGTTGGAAGGGGATTTTTTGGTGGGGGATGGGGGAGCTAGAGAAAGGTTTATGGAGGAGGGGATCTGTTTTGTAGCTGTGGGGGATGAGAACCATATCAGAGGGGTTCGATCAATGGTTAAATAGGGATCATTTTCCTCATATTTCTCAGGAAGGAACTGCTGGGTTCGAATAGAATGACAAAGGGGAAAGGTTTTGTCAGAGACATATGTGTGGATAGGATGGGTTATATGAGTTGGAATGGGAGAATGGGACTGAGGTGGGCCTGAAGTAGGACTAAAAGAAGTGTAGCCCGTCTCCATTAGATGAGGACGAATCACACTAGAACTAGAGCTAACTGCCATTGGTGGCCTAGAATGGACCTCTAGAAAGTGGGCTTGGCTGCTCCTTGGGCCCTCCTGCACCACACTTTCTTCTCTCCTCTCTGCATGCAACCTGTTGAAACCCGACAGGACTGAGGAGTTGTATCCCCTTGCTGTGATTTGTTGATCTTCCGACGTTCTTGATCCAATCGGGAAAAATTGACGAGTAGCATTGTTGAAGACCAGCTAGGTCGATCCTATATGTAGATCCCCATCGAGACCAAGCCTTGGAAAATTTGATCGGGGCCAATTAGAGTTACCTGCCGATTAGTTTGCCTTTGCCTTCCCTTTTTCCTCTTTGTCCTCCACCTTATTTTTTCCTTTGTCCCGGCTCAAGAGCTCATTTGTCTGATCACCACCGGTGGGCCTGCTTCTGATCTGATGAGTAGCAGTCTTAGCCGACACCTCAGTAATCACTAATTGGCCTCTGCTTCTTCTTTGTTGGTCATTTAACAACATGGGACTGATGAAGTTCGGAGTGGACATTTTTTCTGCTCTAAAGTCTTGTGAGCCAGACTTGTGTTGCCCTAGGAGTAATATGGGAGTTGTTGGGATATCCTGCCCTCCTGACCATCTGTTCTGACGGTTCTGAAAGAATTGCCTCTGGAAGGGGTCTCCACCTTTATCCGAATCCGGCATGTTTCGAGAGATTTTCCGAGCAGCAGACGTCATCATCCAGACTCCTAGCTTTTCCATCATTCGGTGCTCAGGGTTGATGCATCCTTTCTCTGTGTGCCCCATCCGACCACACCTAAAGCAAAACATAGACATTCTTTCATACCTAAACTCGATCCACTTGGGATCCATAGAACCTTCCTGGATAGTCCATCTTGGAACAAGAGGCTGCCTAGAATCCACTCTGACACGAGCTCTTTGGAAACCCCTCCAACAGAATGGGCCATTTGGATCATCAGCTTCCAATAGCTTTCCAGCAAGAGCTCCGATACTTCTGGTGTTCTCCAACGTCATTTGACCTCTCGTCAGCCCATGCATCTGGACCCAAATTGATAGCATATGGATAGGAACATCGTCCAACCTGGCCTCCAGCGGTCACATGTGGGTCGTTATGGTATGTCCCATAACATTCCAAGGACTTTCTTCGAGAATCCTCTGAGCCGCACCTCCCTCCATTGTAGTGATGGTGTAGGTGTTGTTGTTTCTGATAGCTTCCACGTGCACATCTCCAAACTCAGACCAAGATCTGGTGAGCATCGGAACCACAGTACCAACATTGAGGTACTTGTTCGCTACCAAATACCCTAGCAGGGTTAAAGGTTGATCAGGTTGAGGGTCAGATTGGTTTAGATCAATGGCCAGGGGTTGTGGGAGAGGGTTTTGGTTGGGGTTATTTTCCATGGAAATTGGATTTTCCTTGTCCTTTCTGGTTTTCACAGGATTGGGAGGTTTGTAAGCTTTGAAAGGAGCAAGATGGTGAAACTGTGAGGAATCAGAAAATTGGCTCTGGGATGAGTTATGAGAACTCTTAGAATGCCCGCTTAAATACAAATGGCTCACTGTTGTAGTCATATCAGATAGAGCTGTGGGGAGCAAGGTTTCGTCAGAGAAGAGGGGACTATAGTTAATGAAGGACTTAGAGTTTCTCCGACGGGGATGTCAGGGGAGATTGACACAGAGCAGATAGGGTTGGGGGGAGTGAAACCATGTTGAGGTGTCGCAAATCCTGGATTAGAAGAAAGTTAGATAGACTACGATTCACCCAGCTCAGTTAGACACTGGATTAAATGGTGTCTTAACCTGCCCGGAAAGTCGCACTTGGGAAGATTTGGGATAAATGGTGATTTGAGGACTCAACAGATCTAGTAATTAGATTGGACGTGTTGGGGGCTTGTGGCTAAGATGAAAGCAAATCAAGGGAGAGAGAGGGAGGGACGACGAAGAAAGGCAGAGGAGAAACCGATAAGTACAAACAGAAATCTGGGAAGAGGGGAAAAGAGTAGAAACTCTTGGAACCACTACAGACGAGTGGGGGAACTCTCTAATCTAGAGAGAGGATAACACGACGCAAGGCAATTTTTCATAATTAATAAATATGGTGTATAGATATTATCAAGGGACACCAATAATAATCAAAAATGTTTAAAGGACAACATGCATAACATTATTTTCCCCTTTTTGAGCACTGAAGGTCAAGATGCAAGAGAAATGAAACAAACAAGCACCCTGCTCCAAATCAAGAGGATCGATTAGGGCTGTGTCAACTAAACTATCTTTGTTAATGTCGCATTATCCAATTAAAATTACCAGGAAAAAAAGCAACAAGAAGAAGAATTCATTCACTGATCTGATTATATATCGATCATTGATAAATGATAATGCTTTCGGAAAGCAATGACATTTGCCCATTTACTTTACAACAACTTATGAATATGGAACATCAATCGAACAAATGCCTTATGAAATGATTCGTTAATTGAGCACCTCAAAGAATATGGCACCCTCCACCCTGATCAAAAGGAACATATTTGTATCCAACGAGCTCACATTGGTTACAGCATGAAGGGAGATCAAGGATTACAAGTTTATATTCAGGAGGCTTTGGCGGTCCAACACTCACAATTTCTGCTGCTCTCCCAACCTTCCTCAGTCGCCTCACCACCAACACTGGATCAACGTCTCCCACCACCGTCAATGTTCCCTTCTCAGCATCTACGGCCACACTATTGATCCCTGCATGTTCATCCAAAGAACAAGACATCGGTTAGTTCTGATTGTCACCGTTGAGCCGAGAACGTATACTACCGATTATGTGAGGGTGACGTTGCCATACATGTCGGAGTACGTTTCTTGTAACACAAGAAAATGAAGTACTTAGAGAGGGTATTGTTGTTTATTACCTTGAAGCTTGGTAACTGTTTTCAACACATCTGTCTTGCAAATCTGGCAATTTATGCCGACTTTTATAACAATTTTCTGTGGTATATACGAAGATGTTCATATAAGTACAAACAGAGATGGCCAAGAAAACACGAAAACAAAATGAATTTATGAGCAAAACTAGCATTTCGAACAAAATAAACAAACATGCAGCTTTTGTGTTATGAAATGGATGCATAAACAAACTGCACTGGTTTACCTTCATGGCTGTAGCTGTATCTGAGAATTTCGAGGATTCAACTATCTGCCCGCATTGTAGAATCAAAGGCACACCGTATACCACTATATATATGACAAGCTTGATCGAAGGAAGTCATATGATATTATTTCTGATCTTTAATTTTTAAGATGGCGTACACAAATATATTGCACCAGTATATGAAGCCAACTTGTTGACTAAGACTATTGAATAAATCAAAGATCCATGAGTTTCCTAATGACTTGGTTATCCATGAGTCTCTTCCGAGAGGATATTAAGATACTATACGTACCATCTCTCTTAGGTATAGAGTACTGTGTGCTTAAATATACGTATGTGTAGTTAGATACTTATACAGTGCGATGTTATTGCACATATATGGTCAAATTATGCTTAATTTGCATGTTTTGTAATTACCAATTTTGTGATATACTTTAGTTGAGGCTAGCTCATTTAGAACAGACGCTATACTCATCAATTGAATTGATTCACGTAAATCAGTGGGGAAAAGATAACTTTAGACTATCAGTTTATTTGATTCCCCACGTACATCTAATAAGTATCCAACTAGATGTGCGTTAATGAAGGCATCACCACTTCACCAGAAATTCCAAGTTGGATCAATGGTTAATAATGTGAAATATATAAACATACACATATATTTAAGTTGCTTTACTGCAATCTCAGAATTATAGAACATTTCTTGCAACCTGAGAGATATATAGTGCCCAGAGAAGTAAATCTTACAATACTGTAGCTAGTTGACGTCGGTTGATCCTTCAATTTTCAGAAGTCGCAACTGAAATTAGACTTTTAGCCTCTAGTAAGGTCAAAATATAAGCTCAAACACCATCCAATATTCCAATATATGGCATACAAATTAGAAACAGATTCATTTCATGTCTGAAGTAGGGTACCTAAAACAACATGACCCCTTGTTCGAATATTATACATATTATTAAAAGGACATTACTTGGTCAAACAAATCATTGAGTATATTAGTGGAGTGGAACAAGTTTAGGAATCATCATATTTAACAATATATACAAAGAAAAAAGAGTATGAATAACACCGCCCTAAAGAGAAGATGATTGGGATGTGTGAATAGAGAGAATGGATAAAAGGGTATGTGAATATCTACCGATACAACTGGATACATATTTGACGTTTTCAAATATATATACTAAGATAATGAAACATGATGGAACGAAACATTATAATTATATATAAATATAACTGAAAAAGAAAAAACCATCATTCATTCGTCCACAACCACATTAATTCATTCTTCCATTTGCCATCGTTAGCATAATATATTTTTTTATCAGGTAAATTACAACTGCGTGAGTCAAACTCACAACCTCTTACTTACCAAATAGGAGACTATGTCATCGCTAGCAAGATAAGTAGAGTAATTATATTAACACATCTATACAAATTTTCAGCCAAATTGATAATCTTTAAGGTATCGAAACTATATGATTACAATGAACGAACCAAATATGTTCAACAGGAACCGTTCGTGTAATTTACAAATTTCAATACCTTAATAATTATCAATTTGGTTAAAATTTTATAGAGATGATCTACTCATATATACCTAAAAGATAAATGGTTGAGATGAGAAAATATGATCGAAAAGTATGTCAATTAAGGAAATTTGTACCTTTTGAATAAATAAAGAAATTCGTATCTAAAAAGGCCTATATATATTTGAACTTATTAAAGTTGACTCTCTCTAACTTAAGTCGTGGCAAATTAAAGCTTCTAATAAGAACCTTCTAATATGGAATAAGTGAAGACCTACTTTTAAAGAGCTTGTAATGACGCTTATAATAAAGAATTAATATATATAACCATTCCTTATTATAAGCGTCATTATAAACTCTTTAAAAGTATGTTTTCACTTGGTCCCATTGTAAGGTCCTTGTTAGAAAATTTATCGTCAAATTACTTTGATAAAAAAAAATACAATGGTTAAATTTCTTTGCCCAGTTATATTCAAAATTGTACTGAACAAATTTATGTTGCTTGTTCATTGACTGATTAATTTCTAAACAAGATAGGTAAAATTGTATCTACAGTTATACACGGTGGCAAATATATCATGACCTGATTGTAGCTAACACATAGTTTTGATTCGTAAAATAAGCTTTAATTTGTAGCGGCTTTTAGTGAATCGGTCTTGCAAATCCGGCAATTTATGTTAACTTTCACCACAGTTATCTGCTTAGTACACTGTAGGCATAACATGAACGTACGTTAAGACATACATATACAGGAAGCTTTAATTTAGTATTTGATCGAAATGCATGCATAAACGTTTGGAGAGAAGAAACAGTGATTTATTACCTTCATTGTGGGAAGCTGCAAGAGTAGTACGTCGATACATATAACAATATCTTCTCGTAGCAACCTATATTTATACAAATATATAACTACCTAAATTATAATTTCTAGTCTTTTGAGGACCTCAGAAATGACATATGTACGTGGAGCTTCTACTATTGTAATTAATATATTTAAGTGAAAACAAATATATGAGGGAAGCACTTGCCAAGCATGACTAGCTGATGCATAGTGCTCGTTATGAGATCTCTCATTTGATTTGTTGAAAAATCAACCACCTTATGAATTGGGTAATTGCGATCGACAGTCGAACAAATCGAATAACGAACAAGTCTCCTCCTAGCTAGTTAGCTAGAGGATGATTATATATATATATATATATATATATATATATATATATATATATATATATATATATATATACAGCCCCCTTCCATTGAGAGATCCTTATTTTTGGCCACTTTCTAGGGATAGGACATTACACCACTTCCTAATTGAATTTTTACATCTGCACCGTTCATATCTTAGGTCTATATGAGTAGATCACCTCTACAAAATTTCATATGATTTAGTGATCGTTAAGGCTTTCAAAAGTTTGATTTAGTTTTAATGATCTTGAACGGTCCAGCTTATGTCAAACTAAAACCGTTGAAGGTCATTAAAACTAAATTGAACTTTTGAAAGCCTTAACGATCACCAAATCATATGAAATTTTGTAGAGGTGATCTACTCATATAGACCTAAGATATGAACGGTGGAGATGTAAAATTATAATCGGGAAGTTGGTGTAATGTCATATCCCTATAAATGGCTTAAAATAGGGATCCCTCATTGGAAGAGCCATATATATATATATATATATATATATATATATATATATATATATATGGACTCATACATTGACTTCTGCATATATTTACGACGTAGTTGGCTTATGAGGAGCAAGTATGCTATGAAGAAGAAGGGTTCAAGTTAGTTGAAACTTGAGAAACCGCTCTGCTCGAATATAAATCAGCACACTGTAATGCGAATTGCCAAAGAATCCCTAGTCTCATTGCCAAAAAAATAAAAAATAAAAAATCCCTAGTCTACTGAGAAAGAGTTGGGTGATCATCTGAATTATAAGGCTCAGTGGGTGTATAGATTTATGTGATCAACTATTGGCCTAGGCCCTAGGGTTGGAAGCAAACGTACAGCTGGGAAACAAGGAATGCATGCTACACTTGCACGTTAAATAATCTAGAAATGAGCGATCAATTGGGGTTTCAGTAAGTATCTAACACAATTGTGATCCATTGACTTAGGTAGCAATATGGCAATACAGTATCCCCATCTTATTAATTACTATTCTAGATTTAAAGTACATCTAGATGGGCATCTTTAGGTCATGGACAACGGCAGCTTTAACATTAAACTACATTACAACGTATCAAACATACATATGTACTTTTGATTATCAATGGGGAGATTAATCATCTCTCTTTAAGGAGTTCTATAGATATCCTTCAAGTTCTACAGTTCTGTGGTTACTTGTTGAGGCGGAGACAGAATTTTTTTTTTTTGGGGGGGGGGGGGGGGGGGGGGGGGTGATGTACTTGAAAATGCTTCAGAAAAGGTAGAAAAATTGAATAAAATGATCGAACATAGCATGCAACAAGAGGTACACCCATATTTTGAATAAAGTGATTGAACATAATCATGTATTATAAATGTTTTTGCACGTCTAGTACAAAAAGTACAAATTATGTTATGTACAGACTTTATCATATATAAGATAAGATAAAAATCCATTAACATATATTTGTATTAAAATTGATGACTACCTTCTTGGTCCACTGCCGGATCTGCTACCCTCATCGGAATCCTTGGCCGAATTCTGGCAACTTCTCGGAAATACTCGTCGAATTCTGATGACCTACCAGAATTTCGCCATAGTCTCCCTAACAATTCTGTTTCACCAAAAATCAAACATGCAAGACCAAATCGCCATCAGTTGTCTTAGCATTATTCCAACACAACTGAACATCACAGCTACCCAAAATAGAAAGGAAATCACTCACCTAAGCTCCGCCTCGGTCGAGCATTCGAGGAGTTCCGACAAGAAGCTCAACCACTTGGGGGTTTTGATTTGCCTCGACCTACATCTTCATCAAAATAGTTTCAATCAGCTTTGGGTTCTCACTAGCATTCGCTCAGCCTTCCAGTGGGCGGGATGACGCCAAGGACGAAAGGAACCCGCCGGAATCGTGGTTACGCAATGGCCGAAGAAATTTGCAGAAAAGCATAAAAGAGGGCTAAACTAGATTAGATTGAATGAACACAATCTCTAGCTGACAGCGCAAAAAACCTGTTGTAAGTTTAAATGTAGTACCCGCAAATGCACTAATCGATTGTAGAATAGAAGTGCAAGCACAAGGTTGTTCCCTCAAGGATTGATCAAAACAACTGACGCTGACAATTATATACTAAACTTAATGAGATAACAAATTGATTTTTATAACGTGGCTGAATTGTAAACAAAAAATTAAAGAGAGTGTTGGGCAAAAATTGTGAACAACCGTATATACCCAACATAACTTCACACTGTCTTATCGACTAAGATAGGGTTTAGATTGTTTATCTGGTTCGACCCATTCAAAATAAAATAAATTAAATTCCTTAATTACAACCCCTGCATGTCAGGGGAAAACCCTTTGATTCGATTACAAAGTGCCAACGAGAACTGTGTGTGTTTGAGGGTGTTTGGACTGGAAGAATTTGACAGGTGGTGTCAGGGATTCTGTTTAGAATTTTGGTTGCATCTAGTGGGTTGCTAGACTGCCTACGTACCCCTTTGTGGGATCAAACCAACCGTAGTTCAAAAGAGGTTTGTAGGCTTTTGGCTTAATGCCGGCTTTTGGTTTTAACAGACAAATTTGGAGTCCGTTAACTGTGTTTCTTGTGGACACTCAATTTGGTAGAGTATCTGTTGGAAACGGCACCCAGAAGAGGTGAGGCAGTGGCGTGACAAAAAGGCTTGAATGGCTTTGGGCTCAGTTTTTGATCATGGCGCAGGCGATCTCTGTGTGCAGGCGAACTGCTCCTTCATGCGGACTCCGCGCGTGTGTCAGCGAGCGAACTATGTGTGTGTGTCTGAGAGTGTATTCCGCGTATGTATCTGTGGGCGGAGTCCGCGCGTATATATGTAGGCGGACTCCGCGTGTTCACTTGTGGGCGGGCTCCGCGTCTATGTCAGTAAAGGGACTCCGCGTGTTCACTTTTGAGCGGACTCTGCGTGCATGTCTTCGCGACTTGCTTCATCTTTTGCAAGGATGGATCTCGCCCCGCTTGCGTCATCATCTCGCCTCGCTTGGGCTTCGAGCTTCTGAATTAGCTCGTTACCTCTTATGCTTCTGCCTTTGTTTGAATATCAGCTCGCCACCCCTTAGGGTTCCTGCCTTGGCTTGGATGTTGGCTCGCCACCCCTTAGGGTTCATGTCTTGGCTTGGATGTTGGTTAGCCACCCCTTAGGGTTCCTGCCTTGGCTTGGATGTTGGCTCGCCACCCCTTAGGGTTCCTGTCTTGGCGCGAATGTTGGCTCGTCACCTGCCTTGGCTTGATTGTTAGCTTGCCACCCCTTAGGGTAAAAGTCACATCGCCACCCCTTAGGGTTAAGTAACCTCGCAACCCCTTAGGGTAAAAGCCACCTCGCCACCCCTTAAGGTAAAAGTCACATCGCTACCCCTTAGAGTTAGGTAACCTGCTTCTGCTTTGGCGGGGTGTCAGTTCGCCTCTACCTTAGGGCTTCGAGCCCGTCTCGCCAGGGCGCGCGGACTCTGGTTCACAGGACTCTGTCATGTTTTCCTTGATTGAGTCGTCTTTTCCTTGATGTAGTTGGTGAGATTGCGCGAACCACATAACTCCAGACGCCTATCCCTGTCTGGTTGGGAGTTGGACTTGAGGAAACTGCTCTTCTATAAATTGAGGTGTCGTCTCCTTCTTTTTGATCTGGACAAGGACTTGTTGAGTCGTCAGAGGTGAGTTCCTGCTCTTCGAATCCGCGTTGATTATTTGTTTCCTTCCCCTTGCATGGCTTGTTATGCGAGCTGCATGACCATATGTTTGTTGTAACAAGGGAGAAAGGGGGCGAGGTCGCCTCGCCTTTAGACTTGGTGACTACCTCGCGGGGTCACGCGAGGGAGGGAAGAGGACATCGCTTTCGGGCTTCCGACGGAGTGATACAGAAAGATAAAGGCAACTGCAAAAAAGAAAAGAAAGTTAGAATGGGGCTCCACCTTTTGTCTGGCTCGCCGCTTGTCTTCTGCTTTTCTTTCTTCCTCCTCTGCGCTTCGCCTTCTTCTCTCTGTTTCTCTCTCTGGTTTCGCTTTCTTTGCGCCTTGTGTTTTCTCTCTCTCTCTCTCTCTCTCTCGTGCGTGGTCCCTGGTTCGTATGTCCGTCTCTTCTGTCGTTTTTTCTCTTCTCCTTGTGCCTCTTTATATAGAGTGCACAGCTTTGGAGGATGAGTTTGTATTAGACTTTTGTTGTCCAGCCGTTTACAAGAGTTGTATTTGAACTCTGAAACATTGTGCATGTAGCACAAGAAAAGCATTTATGCATTTATATATTTTTAAATACTTTTCTTTTCTTTTTTATTTATGCATATTTTTTGCCGATCAACAGAGAGAAAATCTAAAACTAGAAACAAAAGAAAACAATGAGATTTATTATAGTTTAAAAGCATATGAAGATGCCAAAACATTGAATCCACCTCCTAATACTCCTCCGTTCCTCTCTTGTTGATAGCAATTAAATTCCCCAGATTGCATGCGCTAAAGATTTTTGTAGTTAAGCCTTATTAATTCCGGAGATTTGCAAAAAAATTCTAACCAATGAATTTTAACTTGTTGATCCTGTAAAGAGCTCAAGTAGCCAAACTATACTTTAATTCACATTATGATCAGATTTAAGCAAACATGTTCATCAACTCCATTAAGCACAAATAAACTATAGAAAATCATGCAAACGAGAATATTAACTATGATCAAGCACTTGTGTTATTAACTCAGAAGTCTCTAATCACAAGATTGAATAATATTTTGGCACCCTAGAAAACAACTACTCATTGATCAAGCACAAAACAAGAATATGTTGGCATCAAATAACTCATTTACAAAACCTAGGTCATATTGATCTTGAGCAAAGATTTTAAAATAAATCAATGAATTCAAAAACAAATCAACAAAATAAATAAGGTAGTCATACTAAGGGATTCACCTCAGCCCTAGCTTAGAAGTTTAGCAATCCATAAGTTTAAAAAACATGAGAAGAATCAAATTAAGAAACCATCAAACAAACAACGGAAGGTCCAGCTAGCGACGGTGAGGGCTCTCTTTCTACGAAATATTGTTGTCTTATGTGTGTTTTTCTTCCCTTAGGGTTTTTGCCTTTTATTCCTCTTTGAATTCTTATTTTCTTGGGCTTTTTGAACTCTCCTTATCCAACATGGAATAACAATATTCTCTCCAATTAATACAAGATTATTGTACTTAATGCAAAGAAAATATTATAAATATGTTAGACATGTTCAAGCTTATTCCAATATACTACTGAGATTGATGGACTTGAGCCTCACAAATTAAATATTGAAAAAATATATGCAAAATTCGTCTAAATCTGTCTTCCCGACCTAGGTCCATTTAAAACTTCATAACTTGCTCTAGCATAATGAGAATTGACTTATACAAAAATTCCTCAAAAAGCTAACATCTGTATCTCTTTCCAATGGTACATATATGGCTCGCCTCCTAATTCATTGTGAAGAGGTACAGTTTATTCCTCAAAGTTGATGCTCGGCAGGGACAACATCTGGAATTCAAGATAAATAGTTGCAATCATATGTTCGACTTTTAGCTCCATATTCTCATTTTCTCTCACTTGACCTACAAAACACAAAAACCAAGTAAATGATTCACAATTGACAAGAATTAAGCATATAATCCTACATGTAAGGGTATAAAAATGTATGAAATTATGGATCTATCATCCACACCACTTCATTGCATGACACATTCTTCAAATCCAATGTATTATAGCTCTCAATGGCGTGAAGACGATTCTAATCAGGTTGTTCCACGTAGAGATTCCGAGCTTAACAGTGAAAGGAAGAAAAGTCTTGATCGAGAAAATCTTTCCGAATGTTCAAATGTGTAACAAGGTGATGGAGGATTTTCTTACCATATATGCATTGAACATGAAGGATTATTCAACGTCCAAAAAAATTAAGTTTTTGTGCATACAAATCTTAGCTGTAATAAAGATAAGGACGCAACTTGGGATCTTGTGGGAGATGAACATGACTCCATGGAATCTTCCAATATTGATATGCTTGATCTTTCAGCTTTGTTCCTTGATGAACTAACATTGGAGAGAATGACAGTTTATGATGAGATGGAGTCTGGAAGATAGATCATTGTCTCAATTTTATCACTGATACATTATTGTTTCAATTTTATCAATTACAATAGGCTTTGTTTTATGTTATTTCTTATGTAATGAATATATTCATGTTTTCAGTATTTCTTTTATGCATTATGAATATATAAATATATTAATTATTTGTCATGTAATTATCATGTTCAGTCTAAATTTTTTAGATTTGCGGTGCCACGTCCAACCCAAAAAAAATTGCCTCATCTCCATAAAACAGAGCCTTGCCTTCATCCACGACGACCTAACACACTGCGTTAGAGTCAGACAATGCGGGCATCGCAGCTCCGCCACCAAAATCGTATCCATCTATCTTGGACCTTGACGGGTGTCATCATAGACGATCTAAAGTAGACTTAGAAAACCCACAAACAAAACCATGCACTAGATTCATCAACGTCCTCCTAAGGAAGATCGTCAATTCGTCATAAGATAATGGTGATGTTGCAAACTACCGCCATCTCTTGGGTGGGTGTAAATGTGTCGCCTAAGGCCAACAAAACCTGTTGGCAAGCTACTAACTGTGGGGGGCATAGAGGCTGGAAAACCCGGCCACCTTCAATACTCTGATCTAAAATGCTCTTGCTATTGTTCTACTTCTGGTTGAAATTACAAGTCCAAGCTACTAACATATTGTATAAGTGAGATGTTTTTTTTCTTTTAGGAAATAAAACAATTCAACAAGAACCCTCGAGTACAACCAGCTAGCTCCTAACAAATCAACAGGGTAAGCTGGTTGTGCCTGATAGAGTAGCTGATACAACCAAGAAGAAGAACTAGAGACAGTGTGGTCAATAATCAATATACGCCAAAGCTTCTGCTAAGAAATTAGCCTCCCTCCATATGTGGCAAAAAGAGACAACTTCAAAGGTACGTGCAATGGTCTGGATATCATGGACTAAGACTCTGATCCGCCATGGGCATACTGAACGACCAAGAAGAACATCTATTAAAGTCTTTGAAGTGCCTTCCACAAGGATGGGTTGAGTTGTGACTAGTTGCACCTAGATTAAGCCGTCTCGAAGGGCTTGTGCTTCAGCAACTAGAACATCTGCATAACCAGTTCTTGGCAGCATCAAGAATTGGATGTCCGAAAGAGTCTCTTACAACAAAACCTGCAGTTGCTTTTGATCTAAGTAAGCACCAAACCATCAAGGTTCGGTCTGTTGGGGTCATGGGGGATGATGCCATTTGATGATAGAAGGGGAGTTCAGGGTTTTAGCGGAGGAGGGTTAGCTATACAATATTGTTGGAAGTGAAAGACTGATTCTGTTCGTACATAAAGTTATTACTTCAAACTTCAAAGTTTAAACTAATTTTGTTCCAGATTGCAGTGATCATTTGCTTACACAAAGAAAGACTTCAACTTAAAGGTGTTGATAGTGCCAGTGATACATGAAAGGGAAAATATTTTAAATAGTACATGAAGTATGATCCACTGATAGTTTATATACACGAAGTTTCTAAACATAAGTTTCGGTACATCAAGTATGAAACCCGACCTACTAAACGTACACGACGTTAATGACGCCATCAGTTTGCATGCCATTACACACATAATGAAGGGCAGAATAGGGTTTTACATTATCAGGTCTCCCTCTTTCTTAAACTCTCCCCTCCCCGCATCAATTTTGGGAAATCTTCATAAAGGAGAAATTGACAAAACGGGTTCAATTTTTGTTGAAGGCTCTTTAGATTTAAGGAAAGTCAAGTTAAATGGTACTCATTTGTTCATCCAGAGATGGATCATGTACAACATGAAGACCAATTCACCCATGACATTCTCCCCAAACCTCACTCACAAACTGTGCTGGCCCAAACCGTAGCAAATGACCTCTGACTTCCCCTCCGCCGTGCCTAGGCCACTAACAAAGATAAGTATAGGTTCACCGCCGTATATTTTTAGCCTGGGTATATTTTACTGTTGGTGAAGACCCAGCGATCATTGTCCATCAATCAACAGCTTGCTAAAACTCTAACTGCTAGCCTCACCCCCGCCGACCAATTCAATTATTGGCATCAATCTCTCATCAAAGTGAAGCCAATAATCTCACACCTGATCAAACAAGTCCTTGATATTTTTCGATTTGTTCGCGTTGTTTTGATTGGAATTGTAGTGTTTTTATTTGAAGTAGATCGATGTAGCTGCTGGGTGATGATTGGATACTGATGGCAAGTTCGAAAGAGTGGTGGAGGAAGTTGAGAAGGAGAGAGCAGCCTTTAAGGAAAGAACAAGACCAGGTCTGAAAAAAAAAAGTGCAAAGTCGATGTGGTAAAAACATGTGTGAGGTTAGGGACTGAGGAGCCGACGACAACGGCGGTGGTTATTAACAGAGAGGGCTAGGGGTTTAACTCATTTAAGAAGCAGAACGCCATAACAGGGGGATATAGAGAGAGAGACGGTTTTACCCTTGAAATTTAACATCTGTGTATATTAGGTTGGACATATTTGATGTACCAAAACTATATACACAAAGTTCAAAATATCTCTTATCAAAATTTTCCCTGCATGAAAAGGTACCACCCTAAAATTTTCCCTACATGAAAAGGTACCACCATAGGAAATGCAATATGCATTGAGCAAAATTGTAGAGAGAATAGAAGAAATATTAAGCAGAACAAAACACTACCATATATCATTTAAAAGTACAAACCTCCAACTATAACAAATTAGTAAAATTACTCTCTTTGCACAAGTCTTGAAATTCCATAACCAAAGTTTATTCTTTTTCCATACCACATAGACGATATATATATATATATATATATATATATATATATAAAGTCATTTTATTAACTTAAGAACAAGCAAATTAAAACTGATCTAATGCTCCATGCGGATGATGCACCGGATTCCCTCTCCTGCCAGCATGTAGTCGAATGCCTTGTTGATCTCAGAGAAAGGAACAGAGTGAGTGATGAATTTGTCCAATTCCAGCTCCTGCACACCAAAATAATTCCCATATGAAATTAATGTTTCTACATTTATCAGAGCCTTCATGAAGCGGGTTGCTAGAATGGAGGACTGTAAAATGCGATTACCTTGTTCATGTACTTCTCCACAACACCAGGCAGGTCAGTGCGGGGCTTGTAGTTACCATAAAATGTACCCTTAAGAGTCCTCTCGTTCAAGAAGTTCATCGGATGGGTTTTGAATGCATCATCTTTGTTTGGCACTCCAACAAGTACAGCAACCCCCCAACCCTAAATTTGGTCAAAAGAAAATAAGTATAATGTTAAACTTCAAGACCAACCGATCAACAAGAACACGGAACTGTTAGACAGAAGCTTACATCATGAACACATTCAAAGGCAGAGATCATAGCCTGGATGCTTCCGGTGCACTCAACACTCCTATCAACTCCACCATTGGTCATCTCAGCTATCACCTTTATGTCAAAACTCAAATGTTAGTCTCTGCTAAACAGTAACCACCAGGACTTATAAGTACACATGAGGAGTTATTATGTATTTTAATTCAGTAAAACCAGCAGTATAAATATATTGTTGAAGACATCAAGTCAAGTCCTCAACAGGTCTTATAGGGTGGAGTTATCTTTCAAGTGTGGCAGTGTGCAGCGCAACGAAATCGCAAAATACTCACTCTGATGTGCAATAGGATAACCGAGTAGTGCTAACCGAGAAATGAGACAAATGGAAATGCTGGGCTATCGAATTAACTAGCAAGTAATACAAACTTAAAGAAAAGTGTCTGTACTGACCTCCTGAACGGGTTTCTTATGATCTTTTGGATTCACAAATTCATTCACCCCAAACTTCTTGGCTATCAGAAAGGTGAGAAACCAGTAAATGAACATACTTTTAATATGATATGAAGCAGAGTATTTCGTGAACATGAGCACGCATTGTCTATACCTTCCTCAAATCGGTTGGAGTTGAGATCAACTCCAATGATCCTTGAAGCCCCTGAAACCCTTGCACCTTCCGCAGCCTAGATTGTAACAAGGAAAAATCAGCACAATAGTTCTAATTAGCTTCAGAACGGGAATAGAGAAGAAATAAGAATGACTTACAGCAAGACCAACAGCACCCAATCCGAAAATGGCAACAGATGAACCCTTTTTTGGCTTTGCCACATTTACAGTAGCACCAAAACCTTTAGGCACGTATAAAACTATTCATTAATAAGAAATACAAGTAAAGAAACTAGTTATATATTTTCCACTGTCACAATTAAATGTAATAATTTGTTCAGTCGTACCTGTACAAATTCCACAACTAAGAATACAAACTTTGTCAAGAGGCGCTGCAGGGTTGATCTTCGCAACGGAACCAACATGTGAAACAGTGTATTCACTGAATGTAGAGGTACCAACAAAGTGATAAATTGGCTTTCCATCCTTGGAAAACCTGGTCTTGCCATCACTGAGCATAGTACCCCTGTCGGTATTGATCCTTAGGAGATCACACATGTTGCTTTCCTCTGACTTACAATGTGTGCACTCCTTGCACTCTCCAGTGAACACTGGGAGGACATGGTCTCCCGGTTGGAGTTCAGTTACACCCTCGCCTACGCTTTCCACAATTCTAAACAAAATATACCAAGAAGAAGTAAATACACTGTATAAAAGGGAACTAAAGCAGTCTTTAGTTTTTCTGTAACAAATAGCTTCAAGTTTCAAAGATACACATACCCTCCAGCTTCATGACCTAAAATCCGAGGGAACAGTGGATTTTGTCCCTGTGACACAACAGAATTGTTTCAGTTCCAACATATGACATCATAATCTTCAAGGCTACAATCAAATGTATAATTAACATAAGAGTTTTATCTTCCTTTTTCATTTTTAACATGAAAGAAACATTAAATTCATCAACGATAATAGATGAATAGTGACGTGTTATTAATTGAAAAACGGGATAACTTCACTGATGGATTCCAAGATATGAAACTAAAATTTGCCAATTCTCACACTGAGCATTCCGTTCAAATGTGCCTAGTTCAAACAAAGATGGAGCTGACTTTAACAAGTTTTAAATATTTACCTTTGCTTCCCAGAAGTATACATCAGTGTGGCACAGGGCAGTGAAGAGGATCTTCAATCGGACTTCATGTTTCTGGGGTGGTGCCACCTCCACGTCCTCAATTACCAGCGGCTTCCCAGCTTCCCAGGCAACCGCAGCTACAATGCCATTATTAATTAGTAACAATTAATTGGTCGAATGACTAAAATCAGTGTTTTCAAAATAGGAACTAACTACAAATTATAGAAAAGAAAACAAACAAAACTGCATTGTCAGATAATAAAAATAATGTTTCAACCCAACTTCAAAAAGAACTCCAACATTGCTATTTTCATAAAATCCAAAAAGGAAAGGTTACAAAACCAGGGGAAAGCCCCCAAGCCACTGGATGTTCATATACAAAATCGAAGCTTCTTAGCCCAAAATGCTACAAATCTAAGACCAAAAGACGGAATAAAACCAAAACACCGAGTGATCATCACGATTCCCACCACCTCTCTAATCAGGTACAGAAACCCAAATAATAGATTTGTAATCATAATGAAAAACCATTATATGATCAAAGGGTGAAAAATCACATTTGATCTCAGACTAGGGAATCTAAGTGAAGGGTTTAACAAGTAAACAGAGGGTCACACTCACACTCACACACGCACACAAAAAGAGAGGATCAAAATGAAGAGAAACCTGATCGTTAAAAGTCAGAAACAGAGAACCCAGTAATCAGATTTCGGATGAACCATGCCCCCCAGAATCAACATGATCAGAAATACCAATTTCCATAGTCAGAAACAAAAAGAACAAAACTTGAAAGTTCAAAAACAGAATCAACAGAAGGGTTTAGCAAGAACCAACGATCAGTGTTTACCTTTGCACTTGATAACCTTGCCAGCAGTTTCAAACATGGTTGAGATTTTGATGTGTGTTTGTAAGAGTTGAAAGACTGTTTGTTTTGGATGTGGAACTGGAATGGGGTTAGTGGCAGTATTTATAGGGAGTGAGGGAGACAAACAAAACCGCTTTAAGCGAAGAATGTACGAGAATACCGTTTTGCGTAGAGGTTATTACAACCTTGGAGAATAAGATTGTCAAATGAAATATTGTGATTCTGTGGAAACCAGTTTTGGTATTTAGAATTACAGGCACTACTACTTCACCTGTTTTGGCTCTTCCAGCGGCGCCCCTGTTTCTCTCAGCTACTGCCACATGGAAATTATTTTTCTGTGCTGGGCTATTGCTGCTTGGGATTAAGCTACGTGTCTTCTAAGTCTTTTAGTTAATGAAAAAATTACTAACATCTTTTTTAAGAACCATTTCAATACAAGGTAACTTATTTTATGCTTAAAAGAACAAATTTTTATTTAAAGTCTTAACAAACATTATTAGTTTATGACTATTAGCCCTTACTATTTAAAGATGTATAGAGAGAAAATGGGAGAGAGAGAAAACTTCACCGAAACCTCATCGGTCACCGGATTCCGGTATTCGGTCGTTGGTCTCCGATTATCAGATTTTAGTCGCCGGACTTTTTCCCGTCACCGGATTCTCGTCGTCAGACTTTTTCCGGTCACTACTGGTCGCCAGAAAAATATATTACAGCACAGAAAAATGAAGAAGATAGAAGAAGGCAATTCCCAACCAAAACGAAACCAAAAGAAAAATTACTGACCCCCAGTAATTTTCTATTAACCTCTGTACTGACCTCAATAATCTGTCAAAACACAGAAAAACAAAGAAAATAGAAGAATAAGGCTATTCCCAAGCAAAACGAAACCAAAAGAAAAATTACTGACCCCTAGTAATTTTCTATTAACTTCTGTATTGACCCCAATAATCTGTCAAAACACAGAAAAATAAAGAAAATAGAAGAAGAAGGCAATTCCCAACTAAAACGAAACCAAAAGAAAAATTAATGACCCTAGTAATTTTCTATTGACCTCTGTACTGACCCCAATAATTTGTCAAAACATAGAAAGACAAAAAAAAATAGAAGAAGAAGATAATTCCCAACCAAAACGAAACCAAAAGAAAAATTATTGACCCCAAGTAATTTTCTATTGACCTCTATACTGAACCCCAATAATCTGTCAAAACACATAAAACAGAGATGGAGAGATAAGGGAGAGAGGACGAAGTCAGATCTGATCCAGAGGACAAGGATCTTGAGGCGGAGCGGGTCTGGCTTGCCATGGATGACGCCGAGTCATTCAAGTCGGAGTAGAGATAAGAGGCTGTCAACGTCGACGATGAGAGATCAGATGTTGTTGACGTTGGAGAGGAGAGATCGGAGGTCGTCGATGGCTTGGATGAAGTCCTGGTAGAGCACGGCAGACCTCCTCGATTTCAAACTCTTTGGAGTGGGAAGGGGTGGAGGTGGAGGAGGAGGGTCTTGGGTTTGCCGGAGGTGAAGGCTTTGCAGATCTGCTTTTGGAGATGGCAGAGGAGTTGATCGAGTTTCTCGACCAAGTCGCCGTTACCGGCATCCGCCGCCAGGGTCAGAAAGACTGATGAGATGTTCTTGCGTAGCGATGATGGTGAGGAGGTCTAGAGAGAGAGAGAGAGAGGTATGAGAAATCTCAGATCGGGAAGAGGAAAGGATGTGATATTAGTTGATAGGCAAGTTTGTCTTTTTGCTTAGTTTCATTGGAATAGGGTGATGTAAAAGATTTTTATTGGATTGGGCTCAAATTTAATAGTTTCTGTGCATTTGGTCATTTTCCCTTTAATTAAATCCTTGGCCAACATGCCAAATGCCCTAAAAGGAAGAGCTATGGATCTATGGTGTACATAAGTTCTCAAATTTATTGCCATAGGAAAACAAAGCCTAAGTTTTTCTTTCCCAATAAAATTAACAAAATGACTTTGATTTCAATAAATTGCACGTATAATTACAATATTATAAAAGAAATAGGGATCACAACAATTAGAAAATTAGTTAAGCCAAATTAAGTGAATAAAAACAAGGGAAAATACTCATTTACACAAAAACACCATAATAAGAGTCCATTCCAATGAAAATTGTTTCCAACAGCTCATTCAAACAAATCTCATGAAATTGACTATATTGCCCTCATATCACTCAACCATACATCTCTCTCTTTGTCCCGATCTGAAACAAACTCTCTCTCTCTCTCTCTCTAGCCGAGTCACTCCACCAAAAACCCAAAACCTCCGACCGACCATCGATGTTGGCGACCAACGATCCGCCTATCCTCCTCCTCATCCAGATCCAGCCTCCTTAAACCTCTCAACTCCGCTCAAAACACATCGACCTCTTCTCTCTCTCTCTTGAAGCAGAGACGTTGCCTCAACAGCGAAGCCATCGTTGGTGAGATCTCTCCTGTGACGACGACGACGAGGCATTGCGGCAACCATTCCACCTTTCTCTCTCTTGTCTCTCTCTTCTCTCGATCTATCTCTCTCTCACCGTCGTTTCTCCCATCGCCGAAATTGACCAAATCTCCTTGTCTGCCGAAGTCGCTGCCCTGCCGTCAAGGTGGCCGTCGGTGAAGGCCCGGTGCCTGGGTCCGATCTATAGTTAATTTTTTTTAACCAGGGGTAAGTAAATATTTTACTAGGGGTCAATAAATAAAAAATTACTGGGGGTCAATAGAAAATTACTGGGAGTCAATAATTTTTCTTTTGGTTTCGTTTTGGTTGGGAATTGTATTCTTCTTCTATTTTCTTTGTTTTTCTGTGTTTTGACATATTATTGGGGTCAATACATAATCAATAGAAAATTAATGGGGGTCAGTAATTTTTCTTTTGGTTTCGTTTTGGTTGGGAATTGTCTTCTTCTTCTTCTATTTTCTTTGTTTTGATAGATTATTGGAGTCAGTATAGAGGTCAATAGAAAATTACTAGGGGTCAATAATTTTTATTTTGGTTTTGTTTTGGTTGAGAATTGTCTTCTTCTTCTATTTTCTTTGTTTTTCTGTGTTTTGACAAATTATTGGGGCAAATACAGAGGTCAATAAAAATTACTGGGGGTCAATAATTTTTCTTTTGGTTTCGTTTTGGTTGGGAATTGCATTTTTCTTCTATTTTCTTTGTTTTTCTGTATTTTGATAGATTATTGGGGTCAGTACAGAGGTCAATAGAAAATTACTAGGGGTCAGTAAATTTTATTTTGGTTTTGTTTTGGTTGGGAATTGCCTTCTTCTTCTATTTCCTTTGTTTTTCTGTGTTTTGACATATTATTGGGGTCAATACAGAGGTCAATAGAAAATTACTAGGTGTCAGTAATTTTTCTTTTGGTTTCGTTTTGGTTGGGAATTGCCTTATTCTTCTATTTTCTTTGTTTTGACAAATTATTGGGGTTCAATATTGACCCCCATCGCCGGAATTGACCAAATATCCTTGTTTGTCGGAGCCGCTGCCCTGTCGTCAAAGTGGCCGTCGGTGAAGGCCTGGTGCCCGGGTCCGATCTATAGTTAATTTTTTTTTAACTAGAGGTAAGTAGATATTTTATTGGGGGTCAATAAATAGAAAATTACTAGGAGTCAATAGAAGATTACTGGGGTCAGTAATTTTTCTTTTGATTTCGTTTTGTTTGGGAATTGCCTTCTTCTTCTATTTTCTTTGTTTTTCTGTGTTTTGACAGATTATTGGGGTTTAGTATAAAGGTCAATATAAAATTACTAGGGGTCAGTAATTTTTCTTTTGGTTTCGTTTTGGTTTGGAATTGCCTTCATCTATCTTCTTTGTTTTTATGTGCTGTAATATATTTTTCTAGCGATCAGTGACCAGAAAAAAGTCCGACAACGAGAATCCGGTGAAAATATCCGGCAACCCGAAAAAATCCGGCGACCAGAATCTAGTAACCGGAGACCGGCGACCAAATACCAGAATCCAGTGACCGGTGAGGTTCCGGCCAAGTTTTCTCTCTCTCTTATTTTCTCTCTCTATGCATCTTTAAAGAGTGAGGGTAAAATAGTCATAAATTAATAATGTTTGTTAAGATTTGTACATTTGGGCATAAAATAAGTTACCTTATATTCAAATGGGTTCTTAAAAAAGATATTCATTAAAATGGGCAATGAGGAGCTAAATTTAGTATTAAATGGATATTTATCCAAGAAAGAATAATTTAGATCGGTAAGTTACAATTTAAATGGTTCGTCTCAAAATCTCTCAATCACGTCAGCATATGCTAATACAAACGTGCATAGCTTTAAGCCAGCAACGAATTGAGACCTAACAAGTAATGACAACGTACAAGTCACCCAACTGTTGATACCCGTTGAAATTCATCATGACAATACTCTCTTTTATATATGTTACATGAGGGGCAAACGCCCCAAAACAGACTAACGAAGGAATAACATGCCTCAGTCTTCCCAAAGGGCATTATGCTTGCTAATCCCAAGTGCAGGAGTCGCGTAGTAGTATAGACTCGGAAGTACGAGTGTCGTTTCCGCCGAGAGCAGTGAAAAAGTACACAAATGATGAACTGAAAAATAAAACGATTGTGAGTTTAATTGAGAGAGAATACGATAATGAGAGACACTAAGGTTTCGGGTTCCACCTTATATCACTTATGCAATTCTATCAATTCGACTCTTTTCTATGAAACTTATTCAAGAAATCTGACTCTAAAGATGAATTCAGTTAAAGTTGTTCAAACACATAAATCCAATAATTTCATAGGAATTTCACAAGCATAACCTGTACCTATGGCAACAACCTATCAAGATTCAATTCCACCGAAATCATCAATCATCATGCTAAATACTTAGTCTCAAAAGCATGGATATTTTTACCAAACAATAGGAAGAGCATGACTGAACCTATGAAATAGATTATCAAATACCCATCAATCGAACTAAAAAGTTAAAGCAGAAATTAAAATTGAACATCCGAAAACTGAAGTTGCATTGAAGTTCCAGTCGAATCGAATTAATAAAAACTACATAAGCAATCCAAGGTTTCTCCCCTAGCCTTAGCTAGGAGGTTAGTTCTCCATAACAGAAATTAAAAAGCAATAAAATTGAGTTTCTAGAGAGTACAACTGAGGTCGAGGAAAATTGGAGGAAAAAGGAGAGCCCCTATAATCTGCTCGAGCCTCTTTTATATCCTTCGCAGCCAACCCTTTGTCGAAATCCAACCCGAAGAGATCTCCTGATTTCACGCAGGCCAAATCCTTTTTATGAAGAGAATCAATTTTAGAAGGACTTCCCTTTCTGATGACTTCATGGAAATTATAAGAGTTGGGTTCTTCATATCTTGACGCCCTTCACTTCTTTCCATTAGAGGGTTGCTGCCTTGAGAGGATTCAGGAAGATCTGAGCTGATTTTCTGGGAGGGTGGCGCACGTCTTCACTTGAGAGTAGAAGTTGTGAGGGCTCAAGGAGATTAACAAAAGGTATCACACGTGAGATGCATGCTCTCATTATCTCCAATAGTCATATAAATTGCCAATTGACACATGGGCCAACATATCACCAATTCCACGGCCAACAACTTCTTTTTGGGCCTCTACATGCTCAAATCCATCATCCAAATATCATACCTATTAAATCAAGAATATGGAATAATTAGATTAATATAGGCCAACAAAATACACAATAGCAATGAAATTATACAGATATAATTGCACTTTTGACTACTCATCACACCCCCCAACCAGCTTATTGCTAGTCCCTAGCAAACACAAAGACTAACTAAACAGATGACACAAACCTAATGTCTTCCAAACATCTCAGAGAACTTATAACGCCCACACTGATCAACAAAATTCCAAGCTATCATGTATCAAGACTCTTAATTTCACCTAAGAGTTAATTTATTTTAATAACCACGTTACTCAAATCATTATGTAAGGATGATCAAACCAATACAGCAAGTATATGCCTTTCGAATTCATGGGTCAATGAGTACCAACTCAATTCCTCACAAAGATGCACTCAATTCCTTTTCACTCATGATTTTCTGGCTTAGTCTCTCAATTGTATGCAAGTAAAAATGGCTTGCATACTTATATGAACAAAAAGCACATGACAACATAAATAAACCTCATGAAGGAATCAATTACTCACACAAATGAACCACACCATATGCTCAACTTTTGGAACAAACTCCACAGATCAAATTTTACTCATCTTTTAGATCAAAAGGAACTTTACAAGGTAATACTGAGGCTAGGCTAGGGGTATGAGTTGAAGAGCAAAGAATTTGCAATTCCTAAAGACCTAGCAGAGCATTAAAACACGCCTTATGTCGCCAAAGCTAAGGCCAAATATCATCATGTTGGGCTCATCATTCCAACCTCCTTACAACATTGTGAAAAATAACAAGGGCCATATATTCAGTTTTTGGGCCTTCAAGCATACACAAAACTCCGAATTCACAAACAATGGACTTAATCCAATATTTTTTTCTTTTTTTTTTTTGCATTGGCACTTTTCTATTCTTTTGGATGAGTCACCTTCCCCCACATTTGTTTCTCATCATCATTCCACACAATACATCACAACCTCATGCTCTACTAGGCCTAAAGGACAAAGGTAGAGATATCACTACACTAAGCTCAAGGTATGTATTTCATGGGTGAAGAAAGAAAAGGCTTAACGTAGGCTCAAAGCAGGGGTTTAACTAAGGGGTGTGCCCGCGCACACAAATAGGGACACATGGCAATCTGGCAATGGTGTTCATCCTAAAAAATTCCATTTATCCTTTCCAAAATCAGAGTGTTTTATGATAAAAAGTTTTGAAAGTCTACAAGAGTGAGTTCTAGTCATCTAGAGTTCATTAAAAGCTATGGTGAGAAATCAACCAACAAGAAGAAATAATGAGGTTTACGAAAATTTATAGCCAAGAAAACGAATAAGAATATTTTCGATAACCACTCAGAAAGAACGCACATATATAAAGCTCAAAAGCTCACGTAAAGGTCATATGAATCAAGTTGAACTCATCTTAGCATGAATCAATCAATCATTCATCACATTAGTCTAACCATCAATGCACACAACTTAAGTAAAATAATCATTAAAATCTATTAACAATTATTTGAAATTAAGAGTCTGACACAAGCTTGCAAACCTTTTGTTACCATAATATCAATCCGTGAAAAGTTCATGCTCATCATAGAGTTGGAAGACACCTAAAGACTCAACGAAAAACTAAAAATTAGACCCTTTTTTTTTTAACGCTATGTGAACAGTAACCAAAATCAATCAAAAAGACTGACAGACACACGCTAAAAGACTCACAAATTGCTACTCCCCCCCCAACTTGAAATAAACATTGTCCTCGATGTTATAAGCAATAGCAAAAGATAGCAGACAAGTTATCAAAAGTAGAGAGCGAGTGAGAAGGAAGGAATGCACCTGAAAGAAGAGACATTTCCAAGCAAAATTCTGCAACTTGTTAGTGACCGAACCAGAAAATAAAATAAAATAAAAACAAACCTGAAAACAATAGTACAATTTACAACAAATGGACTTGGAGTCCAGCACATCAATCTTCATAGACAGGATTTTCTAGAGAGATGGTTTCATCCTCTAGAACAATATTCTCCAAAAATGGTTTCAAACGCTGCCCATTAACTTTAAACACATTACCATTCTTAGGGTCCTCAATTTCAATAGCACCAAAAGGAAACACTCTTTTAACCACAAACGGACCAGTCCACCTAGAGCGTAGTTTACCAGGAAACAAATGCAATCTAGAATTATACAAAAGAACTTTTTGACCAGGTTCAAAGGTTTTTCTCAAAATTTTCTTATCATGAAAAACTTTCATTCGTTCCTTGTAAATCCTAGAATTTTCATATGCTTCATTCCGAATCTCTTCCAGCTCACTGAGCTGAAGTTTCCTAAGAGAGCTTGCATCATTCAGACCAAAATTGAATATTTTGATAGCCCAGTAAGCTTTGTGTTCCAATTCAACAGGTAAGTGACAAGGTTTTCCATATATTAATCTATATGGGGACATACCAATTAGGGTTTTATAGGTTGTACGGTAAGCCCAAAGTGCATCATTTAGTCGCAAAGACCAATCTTTTCTGTTTGGGTTCACAGATTTTAGAAACATAGTCAATGCCTACCAAGATGTACAAATAACCAAATGATGAAGGAAATGGACCCATAAAATCAATGCCCCAACAATCAAATATTTCAATGACTAGAATGGGATTCAAAGGCATCATATTTCTACGAGTTATCGCTCCTAACTTTTGACAACGCTCACATGTTCGACAATATGCATTAGTGTCCTTAAACAAAGTTGGCCAATAAAAACCACATTGCAAAATCTTAGCAGCCGTCTTTTTAACAGAAAAATGGCCACCACATGCTTCATCATGACAAAACGAAATCACATCATGCATTTCATTATCAGGGACACATCTCCTATAAATCTGATCAGCACAATACTTAAATAAATAAGGATCGTCCCAGAAGAAATTGCGTACCTCCACCAAGAACTTTTTCCTATCCTGCGCATTCCAATCGGGAGGGATTTTACCTGAGACAAGGTAATTAACAATATTAGCAAACCAGGGTAACTTAGATACAGCAAAAAGTTGCTCATCAGGAAAAGAATCATTAATAGGATGTAAGTCTGGATTATCATCAAGAACCAATCGAGATAAGTGGTCTGCCACCACATTCTCTACTCCTTTCTTGTCTTTGATAGTGATGTCAAATTCTTGGAGTAGGAGGATCCACCTAATGAGTCGAGCCTTTGCATCCTTCTTGGTGAGAAGGTACTTTAAGGCTGCATGGTCAGTGAAAACAACAATAGGTGATCCAACAAGATAAGCACGAAATTTATCCAAAGCAAATACCACTGCAAGAAGCTCTTTCTCAGTTGTTGAATAATTCATTTGAGCACTATCTAGAGTTTTACTTGCATAGTAAATGACATACGGTTTCTTATCCCTTCTTTGCCCTAAAACAGCCCCTATTGCATAATCACTAGCATCACACATAATCTCAAAAGGCAAATTCCAATCAGGTGGTTGCATAATAGGAGCAGAAGTTAACAACTCAATTAATCTTTCAAATGCAACTTGACAAGCATCAGTCCAAACAAATGGAGTATCTTTAGACAAGAGATTACACAAAGGTCTAGATATGGCACTGAAATCTCTAATAAATCTCCTGTAGAAACCAGCATGCCCCAAAAATGATCTAACATCTTTCACGCTCTTTGGAACAGGCAATTTAGCAATTAATTCAATTTTGGACTTGTCTACCTCAATTCCCTTAGAAGAAACAATGTGACCAAGAACAATTCCAGACGGGACCATGAGATTACACTTTTCCCAGTTTAACACAAGATTTTTCTCTTCACATCTTATCAGCACTTTTTCAAGATTAGACAAGCATTCATCAAACGAATCACTAAAAACAGTTATATCATCCATGAAAACTTCAAGAAATTGCTCTACCATATCACTGAAAATACTAGTCATGCATCTTTGAAATGTGGCAGGAGCATTACACAAACCAAATGGCATCCTACGAAAAGCAAAAGTACCAAAAGGACATGTAAAAGTAGTTTTCTCTTGATCCTCAATGGCAATTTCAATTTGATAATAACCTGAGTAGCCATCTAGAAAACAATAAAACTCATGACCTGCAACCCTTTCTAAAATTTGATCAATGAAGGGCAAGGGAAAATGATCTTTCCTAGTTGCAAAATTAAGTTTCCTGTAATCTATGCACATGCGCCAACTAGAAACAACCCTAGTAGGAACCAACTCATTTTTATCATTTTTCACCACAGTTATTCCAGATTTCTTAGGTACAACCTGTGTAGGACTAACCCATTTACTGTCAGAGATCGGATAAATCATACCCGCATCCCATAATTTCAAAACCTCAGTTTTAACAACTTCTTTCATGGTTGGGTTAAGTCTACGTTGTGGCTCCCTAGACGGTTTAGCATCCTCTTCCAAAAGAATTTTATGTGTACAAACGAGAGGGCTAATTCCCTTAATATCAGCAATTGACCAACCGATGGCAGATCTGTGGGCATTCAAAACATTTAACAACTTACCTTCCTGCTCAAATGTAAGAGAAGAAGATATTACCACAGGAAAGGTGTCGTTCGGGCCTAGAAAGGCATGTTTCAGACCTGCCGGGAGAGGCTTCAGCTCCACCTTTGGTACCTCGACACTTGATGCTTTGCTTTCAATTCATGGTCTCAGCTCCTCAAACTTTGGTGTCCATCCATTTACTTCCTCGACCTGAAAAGAGTCAAAATATGAACTTATTTCAGCGATTTCAGCAGTGTTAGGAGAATCTGAATCATATGAATTTGTGAGAAAACATTCTAATGCATCTACAACACTGCTCCTAACATATTGTTCATGCGCTAGTGTGCCAATAAAATCAACAAATTCACATTCCCCATCTTCATATGGCTGCCTGAACACGTTAAAAATGTTCACTTCCATTGTCATATTCCCAAAACTCAGTTTCATCACTCCACTCCTGCAATTAATGTTAGCATCACATGTAGCTAAGAATGGACGTCCTAAAATAATAGGGATCTGATTTTCAGAATGTGGAACAGGCTCTGTGTCCAAGACAACAAAATCAACAGGATAGTAAAATTTGTCCACTTGGACTAACACATCATCAATCATTCCCCTTGGAATTTTAATAGAATGATCAGCCAACTGCAATTTGAGCCTCGTAGGCCTCAGCTCACCAAGACCTAGCTGCAAATACACTGAATAAGGAAGTAAGTTCACACTAGCACCCAAATCAAGTAAAGCACGATCAATAAAATGTTCTCCAATAACACAAGAAATAGTAGGACTACCAGGATCCTTGTATTTTGGAGGAATCTTATTTTGAAGTACTGAGCTAACATGAGCAGCTAAAAATGCAGTTTTCTTCACATTATGCTTCCTTTTCACAGTGCACAAGTCTTTCAAAAATTTAGCATAAGCTGGCACCTGCTTAATTGCATCTAACAAGTGAATGTTTATCTTCACTTGCCTAAAAAGATCAAAAATTTCAGAATTCTGATTCAACTTCTTTGAAGGAAGCAAAGCTTTGGGAAATGGTGCAGGCACATAATGATTTTCAACAAATTCATTCTCTTTAGGCCCATTCAATTCATTATTATCCTTAGGTTTCTCTACCTCTTTCACAGGAGGTACATTATCAACAATTCTTCCATTTCTAAGAGTAATAGACTCGGCATGCTCAAATATTTCAACCGAATTGACACGTTTTGGGTTTGGTTCAGTATTGGAAGGAAACCTCCCTTTTTCATTGAAAGCAAGAGAATTAGTCAATTGAGAAAGCTGATTCTTAATTTCCTTATTCTCCTCAACTAGCTGACCAAACATCGCGTCATACCTTTGGTTTTATTTCTGCTGCTCTTGCATGAATGTTTGAAGAGTGTCACCTAGAGATGGCTTAGAATTAAATGCATTAGGTGTTGAAAATTGAGGGTTAGGGACACTTACCTGTGGTTGAGGCTCATTTCTCCAACGAAAATTTGGATGATTATGCCTTGTTGCTGGGTTGTAAGCCTCTGAATACGGTGAATATTGTCGCTGAAAATTCCCCAATGCAGCAACTTGATGTTCATTCATCACCTGCAAAGAAGGACAATTTTGACCAAGGTGACCAATCTCATAACAATAATCACATACTTGATTACAATTAACATTTTGAGGCACATGAGATTTATTCAAACCAGCGAGTAAAGACTCATATTTCATCTTCCAGTGATCTTCCTCTTTTAATTGATAAATCCCTTTACTGGCAACAGGCTTAGAGCGATCAGTGCTCTCAAAAGCAGAAGGGTCATTCCATTGGTGGGCTTTCATGGATATTTCATCCAAAAATGCTATGGCTTCATCAGGATCCTTTTTCATGAAATTTCCATTGCACATAGACTCAATAAACTGACGATCACGAGGGAGAAGTCCCTCATAAAAGTAACTGGCCAATCGCCAATTTTCAAAACCATGATGTGGGCATAAGCTTAAGAGTTCCTTAAATCTTTTCCAAGTCTGGTACAATGATTCATTTTCACTTTGAGCAAAAGTGGAAATCTTTCTCTTTAAAGCCATTGTCTTATGATTAGGAAAGTACTCAATGAAAAATGCTTCAGTTATTTCAGCCCAAGAACCTATAGATCTAGCCCTCAAAGAGTATAACCAAGTTTTTGCTTTGTCCCTCAAAGAAAATGGGAAGAATTTTAGCTTGACATAATCAACATCTGCAACTTGATCATAAAATGCAACAACAGCTTCCTCGAATGCCCTAACATGCACATATGGATTTTCATTTTCCAAACCATGAAACACAGGGAGAAGTTGAACAATACCAGGTCTAAAATCAACATTAGGCATGTTAGGTGGTAACATGATGCAAGAGGGTTGAGCATTACGTGCAGGATGCAAGTAAGTTTGCAAAGTCCTAACTGGGGGAAGTGGTGGAGGCAAATTATTGTTCAGAACATTGTTGTTGTTTAAAACATTGTTGTTGTTCAGAACGTTGTTGTCACCCATTTTTACCAATGATTTAGAGGAACTCGAAGACTCAAACAAGTTACCCAACAACGTTTCACACTCAGGCTTCTTCGCAAATCTCCCTAAATGGTCTCTATGACGCATACGATTAAAGGAAAGAAATAAAAATAAAAATAAAAATAAAAATAAATAAATAACAATAAAGAGAAAAGTAAAAATAAAAAATTAACTAGACTAACACTACTAACTAAAATGGAACGAATGTACCAAATGGAGAGAACAAATTCTGCGTGCTTTGTCAAATGCTCCTCGGCAGCGGCGCCAAAAATTGCTTGCTAATCCCAAGTGCAGGAGTCGCGTAGTAGTATAGACTCGGAAGTACGAGTGTCGTTTCCGCCGAGAGCAGTGAAAAAGTACACAAATGATGAACTGAAAAATAAAACGATTGTGAGTTTAATTGAGAGAGAATACGATAATGAGAGACACTAAGGTTTCGGGTTCCACCTTATATCACTTATGCAATTCTATCAATTCGACTCTTTTCTATGAAACTTATTCAAGAAATCTGACTCTAAAGATGAATTCAGTTAAAGTTGTTCAAACACATAAATCCAATAATTTCATAGGAATTTCACAAGCATAACCTGTACCTATGGCAACAACCTATCAAGATTCAATTCCACCGAAATCATCAATCATCATGCTAAATACTTAGTCTCAAAAGCATGGATATTTTTACCAAACAATAGGAAGAGCATGACTGAACCTATGAAATAGATTATCAAATACCCATCAATCGAACTAAAAAGTTAAAGCAGAAATTAAAATTGAACATCCGAAAACTGAAGTTGCATTGAAGTTCCAGTCGAATCGAATTAATAAAAACTACATAAGCAATCCAAGGTTTCTCCCCTAGCCTTAGCTAGGAGGTTAGTTCTCCATAACAGAAATTAAAAAGCAATAAAATTGAGTTTCTAGAGAGTACAACTGAGGTCGAGGAAAATTGGAGGAAAAAGGAGAGCCCCTATAATCTGCTCGAGCCTCTTTTATATCCTTCGCAGCCAACCCTTTGTCGAAATCCAACCCGAAGAGATCTCCTGATTTCACGCAGGCCAAATCCTTTTTATGAAGAGAATCAATTTTAGAAGGACTTCCCTTTCTGATGACTTCATGGAAATTATAAGAGTTGGGTTCTTCATATCTTGACGCCCTTCACTTCTTTCCATTAGAGGGTTGCTGCCTTGAGAGGATTCAGGAAGATCTGAGCTGATTTTCTGGGAGGGTGGCGCACGTCTTCACTTGAGAGTAGAAGTTGTGAGGGCTCAAGGAGATTAACAAAAGGTATCACACGTGAGATGCATGCTCTCATTATCTCCAATAGTCATATAAATTGCCAATTGACACATGGGCCAACATATCACCAATTCCACGGCCAACAACTTCTTTTTGGGCCTCTACATGCTCAAATCCATCATCCAAATATCATACCTATTAAATCAAGAATATGGAATAATTAGATTAATATAGGCCAACAAAATACACAATAGCAATGAAATTATACAGATATAATTGCACTTTTGACTACTCATCACATTAGCTTAGTTGAAATGAAGCAAATAAAATCAAGCACAATTCCGGTCTACATCCAACTTAGAACAATTCTCCACTCGAAGCACGAGCCCAGGCCCGGACCTGAGATTTATAGACCTGAGTCGAACTTTCAAATTTGGGCCCTCAAAATATAGTATTCATTCAATTTTATTTTCTCTTTTTAAAAAACACAAAAATTTTCACAAACTAAAACTATAAACTCAAAATCTAACCACAAAAAAATTATAAATTCTATTTATATTAAAAATCTTATTAATACTACAAATCTCTTACTTAGACTCCTCATTTTTTCTAAAATAGCAACTAATAATAGTAATATAAGGGTAAGATTTTATCTTTATTTTTCTCTTTTGTAATTTAACACCACCCTAATTGGATGCTCTTAATTATTTTTTATTGTTTTTAACTAAACTAATGTGATCACACAAAGAGAAAATAAAATTTTGGGCCCCTTAAGGCTTCGGGCCCTGAGTCCATCGACTCTTAGGACTCTATTCAGGTACGGGTCTGCACGAGCCTACACCAGCCCCTCATCAGAGCCAAGGGAAGTTTGACACTAAGCTAACCATTAGATTATGAGCACAACATCCACCCACGTCATTCCAGTCTACAGTACAACTTCTTTGTTCTTGTAAGCACTGTGGGCATCCTCATGGAGAGTAAGAACATAGTTGATATGACCTTATTGTGACTTCTCCTAGTATGTATGCTTGATTTTAGCTAGAACTTATCACGAGAATATGGAGCTGGGTGCTTCCGTCGGTGATCACTGTGACCTCTCACTAGGATAGTTACAAAAAACAATAACAAGAGTAATCTATATAACTCTATCGATTTTATGTTCTAACATAGCTTTTGTCAAATGTATAAACGATTGGTTTTTTTTTTTTATGAAAAAGAATTAGTGTGTGTAAAATTTCACATACTCAATCATTTCAAACAAATTAATAATGGATACCTTTTAATGAGAGATTTAAAGCACCGAAGTGCACTTAAACTAACACAAATAGACTGTTGATTAACATTTATCACACTTTTTAATTATTTAAATAAAGAACTAATTCCAATTTACCCCCATCAATTTTAGGTCGATCATCATGTTAGTCATTATTTTTTCAATTTCATCAAAAACACTCATTGACTCCCAATTTTTATCAGCGTGTCCAAACCTCTGTTCTCCATCCAATTTCTCTGTCAAGTGATGATGTGACATAAAAAAGAAAGTCAAATTCCGATAAAATAACATTTTTGGCCATTTTTCTTCTTTATCGACACACATCTTCATTCTTATCACAACCCCCTAACCTTAGTGATTTTTGTGGCATTGAATGCAATTTGTCTATTTTACCCTTTTTCTATGGGCCAAACGACTTCAAATTTGGTTTTCTTCTTAATGCAAGTCATCAGATGAAGAGGGAATTGGATGGAAAACGGATGTTTAGACACGGCTGATGAAAATTAGAAGTCGAGGAAAAAATGGACTAACATGATGATCGACCTATAGTTGATAAGAGTAAATTGAAATTAATCCTTAAATAAAAGTGAAGTATAAATATCAACGGTTGAGATTTTTTAATAAATGTTGGGTTCACTATACAAGAATTTTCGCTTTTGAATTTAGATCTAAAAGTTGAGAACGATGAAGCATGTTAAAAAATTGAGCACATGAGATCAGTGGACTACACCACCAAAAAGTGTTTGTTGTTTAAATAAGGGTAAAATATTGTATAGTCCTTGTGGTTTGAAGTCGACATCTGTTTAGTCCTTATGGTTTTATTTTAATCTGAATAGTCCTTAAAGTCACGATTTTTCATCCAAATAATCCTTATGGTTTTATTTTAATCTGAATAGTCCTTAAAGTCATGATTTTTCATCCAAATAGTCTTTATGACCTTTAACTGAGAAAATGAATCGGAAGGCGTGGTAAGGGTGACCTTTAACTGAGAAAATGTTTATATCAAATGTCACACCCTAATTTCGAATGAAATTTTCAAAATTTTTGGCATGGTATAACTTACAATAATTCAATCCCAAACCTGTTTCAACGATAATAACAACAAGAACATCCTACAACTAAAACTCAATCGTAGAAAAGTAAATATCCTACAACCCATCACTGAGTTAAATATTACATTTCTTTGTTTACATAAACTTGCAATTCAAGAATATGAAAACCATTTCATGAGTTTAATATTATCTACTCAGTTAACAAAACTATACATAGTACAGGAAAACCAAAAGGATTTTGCCACTATGCCACCGTCTCAACCATGCTGGTCCTCACATGCAGGTCTAACCCCTACACCAAGATTTGGTGCACCGGGATTGTAAACAACAAACTCAGTAAGCTAAAAAGCTCGTATGAGTAAATCTTAAAATTAACACAAAACCTCCAACATCCAATTATTTCACAATGAGCAAAATATATCAATAATTAAATCCACAAATCCAACATTTTTTTCAATTAACATGTACCCATGAGTCACAGGTATTGATAAATACCCCTCATGACCTACAACAACAAAATTGTGTACCTATAGGTCCCAGATACGATAAGGTATCCCCCATGACGTACACCGACAGACGGACTAGAGCTCTATTCCTAACCGCAACCAATCACCCGGCCAAAGGCTTGGAACCCGGTTTGACTGTCCAATAACAAATCACAAAATAAAATAGCATCATAACTGTAACCAATCACCCGATTAAAGGTTTGGAACCCGGTTTGACTATTTAATATCAAAACACAAAGAAATGATAAATAGCATCTTAACCACAACCAATCACCCGATTAAAGGCTTGGAACCTGGTTTAGCTATTTATCCAACAATCACAATATCACAACATCATCATCAACAACACAAGATCACATCATAAATTATATCCTTCCGCATAGATATATTTACATGAATAATTATAGATATTCCACAAGAATAATTTATCAATAACCAAAAACATTATGATCACAAGAACCTTAAAATAATCATAAAATAGGAAAACTTGTTTTAACTTACCTATGAGCCGTTGGCGATCAAGCTCATATATTTTAAAACAACTAATAGCATAGTATTAATTTTAACATCATAATCATTATCATCATCACATGACCATAATAAAATTTACTCCCGCTGCGTCTTCACAAAAACACAAAAGCTAAGCTAACCACAATCTCACACATCACCTAAAATCACACAATTAAAACCTTAGTAATTTCTCAACAAGGATTAAAGTACCCTTAACCTAAAGGTTGCCCAAAGAAGGACAATCCTTCCTCCAAGACCTCCCAAGGTCATCGGACACTCAACAACAAACCAAAACTACCTCCAAGAATCAAACTTTCTAAGTTTCCGACCAAATGAACACTAGGAACAACTTAGCACCTAAGATGCAAAAACCTAACCAACTCTTAGCCTTCACACATAAACAACACCCTAGCAACTACAAGGACTAACTAACACAACAACCAAGGCTCTCACACTGCCCGGACGCGCTCCCACGTACCGCCACAGGCGGCGGCGAGTGAGCCTCACGCGCCTCCACCAAACTTCAAAATTTGGGGAAACTCAAAACATGAAACTTGTATATCGAAGCATAAGGAACACTTTTTGCCGGACAACACCCCGCAATACCAACCCGGAAAAATCAAAATCCACACCTACAAAACCGGCCCCAAAACTTGATTTCTAGATCACCAAAGGGTAGAAACATCTCCAGAAGAGAGAGGAGAGCAAGAATCACCTAAGCTTGGCCGGAATCGGCGTCGAAATCACCGGTTTTCCAGCGGAACAGCAGCAGCTCCACCGCTTCGTGGCGGCTTCCAGGCGGCGAGACAGGGAGCAAGATTGCCCCAACAGTGGAAAGGAGACCCTTGCCGACCCAACGGGACCGACGGCGTCCAATTTGGTGACCGGATGAGGGAGAACCAAGCCAGAGAAGATGAGAGAGCGGGAGGAGGTCGGGAGAGAGGAAAGAGAACTGAAATTAGGTTTCCAAAAATAACTCCCCCATATTTTTCTACTTATACACTTTCCAAACCCGGAAACTAACGTCCTCTGACCATAACTTTCTCATACGACATCTATTTCAGGCATCCGCATGTCTACGAACTCGTATCGACAAACTCTACAACTTTCAAGAATGAAGTTTTTGAAAATAAAGTCAACTTTTTGGTCCCTTAAAAGACAAAGCACTTGACAAAAATACTCCTGAACTTTAACTTCGCACTACTAAATACGAATTTCCATACATAATCCTTTATTAAATCCGGAAATAATACAAGGAAAATTTATATAAAAATCTGGGGTATTACATCAAATCCCTAACTTGATTGAAACCCGTTCTCCAGTTTTAACGAACTAATACCCAAAGCTGCAAATTTTGAGAACAATTCTCAAAACACTCACGAAACCAAGCCATATGCAAAGCTAATAATGTAACAGAGAGAGTTACATACAGCTATGGCGTCAGTGATTTTGATGGTGGCCTTAGACGCTTCGTGAATCTTCTGGATGCCGCAGCCTTGTTTGCCGATGACCTTGCCATGGCAGCGAGGTGGACGGAGCCCTTGGATGGTTGTAATCAATCAAAAATCTACAATTGAAATGCAGGCACAGCTAAAAATACTTGTAGAAAATGATCAAAAAAGTATTAAAAGTTAGGGATTAATGCCTCCACGATTCTCTATGGCAAAAAATGAACGAGACCGCACCGAACCAGAACGATTCTAGACGAAAGCTCAGCCTTTCGATCGTATAATTCCTAAACCGACTTGAAATCCAGAACCTCAAATAAGTCCACCGGCTTCAGTTGTTTTTTCTTGAGAAATAGATATAACAATCATAACATGCATTCTGATTAGGTTCTAAAAATCCGAAGCGAAATCAGAATCGGAATCAGAGTAAATGGAGAGAGAATTAATTCTTGGGGTTTTGTAGGTGTCCTGGTAATAGAGCTTGTATTTCTTCTAGGCTCTACGAAAAGTGCTTCGCTCCAAATCATCCGGACCGAATCAGATAAACGAAAGACAGAGAGAGAGCAAAACAATAAGAAAGGGAAAATGGAGGTCCCGAGATTGCTCTCGATTCTTCAGGAGTTGAAAGGACAAATGAAACCGCTCTGTAACGTTTAGGAGGTTGCTAGCGAGAGTTAAAACAAAGGACAAATGTGAAATTACGTAGACCAACAACAGGGGCAGAACTGGCACTACACTATTTATTATGAACAGTAATTATAAACAGTATTTTTAGTTGTATGAACAATCAACAAAGAATATATATATACTAGCTACTGAGCCCGCGCTTTGCTGCGGGTTTCATGGTTGTGAAGTTGGTTTTGTTTAAAAAAATAAAAATAAACACATTGCTAACGTGATCTTAAATAAAATCCACATATCATCTTCAATAAAATCTCATGTAAGTGAATTTTCAAGTAAATTACAAAGTCATTCATATATTCAGGTGATCATCTTCAGAATAATTTTACTATAGAAGGGAAACTGCTACATAAGCAACAAAAGGAAAGAATGGTAATGAGGCTCCTTGAAACCAGTCACACAACCTCTTAGATGAGTGAACAAATTTTTGCTATCATTTACCTTGGCTGCTTTACCTTCTTTATTTCTAGCTAGCTTTTATCCTTAAAAGTTGGAGTCCATTTCCATGGCTCTGGTAATGCATCCAACCCTTTTCATCAACATCTGGAAACATCACTATGCATCTTATGACCCCTACGTCTCCAAATTAAAAGACAAACAGAACCCAAGTGCATTCAACTTTTCAGTTGTCATTATACCAAATTGTTGACTTAGCAAAGTTAAAACGTAGTTCTGAATTGAATTTTCTTCTATCAACTGATGTCCACCTGAGGCAGTTTTGAATTTTCTTCTATCAACTGATGTCCTCCCTTTTAGGTTAGAAGCTTCTTCTTCATATTATAAAACTTCTTTTTTGAAACGCCTAAGAAGATGTCAGAGCATAATATGATACACAAAAATGAAGTTCAAATTATACCACATGATCATGAAGCATCCTCAGATAGTGTAGTTGAAGTTAGACATGTTTGATTAACCATGCATAGGGAAACTACAAAATGTTACAATTGCTGAGGCCGCTAAATAGTGGCAGCATCATAATATGAATATTGTTGGCAATGTTTTCTGTAGATTTGTCCATTTTCATGTTGCGGCAACATTAATATCTAAATTAAACCTCATAACCTATACGCATCTAAGATTAACCAAATTAGAATCAGATTCAAATTTAGTCATGTTAAACAAAACACATTCTAATCATAAAGTTGAAGCATTGATTCATAATCAATCAGATGTACCTTCAATGCACGTGACATCATCTCTTCTCTGCTTCTGTTTTGATGTTGTACATGAGGATTGCTCACCTCATCACCTGCAAAAGTGTTGTTGTGTATCAATTTTATGCACTTTCATATATTCTCTGTATGTAATAGTGTACTCAAATTGTGTAAAGCAACGGAGTTTTGTGCATTATGATGAATGTTTTGCATTTAAAATCAAAAATACAACCAGTTAATTGAAAAAGAATGATCAACACTTCATTCTGTTCTTCTGTAGGTATTAATCCAATAGTTGGACAGGTCAAAAAAAGAATGTCATAAAGGCATCTAACCGACCTCAGAAAACTTAAGAAAAAAAAACAGAGGAACAGATATTGTCGAAAATACTTATAAAATACAAATAATTAAATTCATAAGTATGTAAGTAAGTTTCAGATATCAGAGTTTACTAATGCTTTCCAAGTACTAATTGTACTAAAAGTACTCACGTATTGCAGTAAAAATACCACATTTTGTTTGACTTACGTGTGCAAGTTTTCTAACCCAACCATGAGCAGGATCAAAACTTAATGTTGGTTTCTTATCCTACCTCAAAACAAAAAGATTGTCAGTCCAAGAACATTATCTCATTGATTGTAAAGAATAGAAGATCGAATAGAACAAAATCCAAGGTTATCATAAGTTCATTTATAAACAGAACATAAATTTCCACATTGAAATACCTGATTCTCAAATAGAGTTCCAATCTTTACAATTGCTATCCAAATTGGAAGGTATAATCCACCGAAAATTGAAACTCTGCAACATAACAAAACTTTCCATTACACTAAGTCAAGGAAAAGCAAATCAAGAATAAGGGAACACAAAGGAAAACCCAGCAACTGATTATATATAGATGTTGAAGACGAATCAAAGACGAACTTGTAAACGTTGTTTCTGGATTGATCACTCAATCGATGAACCCATACCTCCCTGCAACAACCCAAAAAAAAAAGAAGCAAGGAAACAACGATCAGACGATCTTCACCGAAGCACCAGAACCAAAAAGCAAAAACGAAAACGATCTTACACACTCAAACCCGGCAGATGGTGAATGAATCTGAGTTCGATCATTCCTGGTTGGAGACAGTCACACGAAAGGCCAGAGAGAGCAGAAGGATAAGAGAAGGGAAAAGGAAAAGGTCTCGAGATCGATCTCGAATCTTTAGGAGGCGGCGAGCGAGAGAAGAGGCAACCCAGGCCCAATATTGTTCTGAAGAACAGTAAACGGCGCCATGGCGCATAAACTGCATAAACTGTAGGAGATGGTACAATGGTTGATGATTCGTGTAATATGTATTGCAATTGGATAACAATATATGAACTTCTTCAGTAATTATACATGTTCTTAATTATATTTATATGAAAATGAACAATAACATTCATAGTCTTCATTGGAGTAATATACATATCATTAGTTTAATCAATCTCCGAAGAACAGAAGAAGAAGAAGAAACGAGAGAGGTCGAGATAGAGTTAAAGAGATCAGAGATAAAGAAAGCAGAGAGATGAATAAAGATAGTAACAGAGCAGCCCAACCGGCTCCTCTCTCTCACTTTTTCTAGCACCTTCGATGGGAAAAAGACGCGAATAACAATTGACTTTATGCACACAAAATTCTAGAACAACAATCGAAACTTCAAAGCTTACCGGAGGAGTGATCTGATACACTGGGCCAATCCTGCTGCAATTGAATCAACACAAATCTCAGAATTTGAGATCTGAGAGAGATAGAGAGCCGGAGAGGAAAACAGATCGGGTGAGAGAGGAGCAAAGGATCAGTAGAGAGAGATCTTGGGCGAGAGAACGTGAGAAGAGCAACCCCGAAGAAAGCAGAGAGACGAAGAAAGAAAGGAAGCAGCAGCCCAACCGGCTCCTCTCTCTCACTTTTTCTAGCACCTTCGACGGGAAGAAGACGCGAGAGACCGAAGAAAAAGCCCAAGCCCGAGCGAGAGAGAAGAAAAAGACAAAAGCCACACTGTTCTCAAGCACAGTAATCTCCGCTGACGTCATCTCAACAAATATATATAAGGTATAATATATATATATATATATATATATATATATAGTAAATGGTCCCAAACTTGGAGTTCCTTTTCTGTTGTATTGTTTAACTTGGTCAAATGAATAGTTCTTCTCTAAAAACCAACAAAATCAAGTAACACCTCAACCAAATCCATCAACGATCTGGATCGTTTATTTCTTGTTCAAATCCCATACCCTAAAATCAGTTAAAACCTTTATTACAAAATATACAAAACCAATCATATTTATTCAATTATCCTATTGAGGGCTTATAATAAGGTTTAAGCAACATGACTTTTGCTCTTGGACTTGTCTACTTGATTTAAATTTGCGAGGTCGACCAGTAGATCCAAATTAATCGTCCAATTAACCCAACTCATTTCCTGTCTCAGTGGTGACAGCATCTTTTAGACTTTAACCAATTCTATTAGCATCAAAATCTGTCTTTGTCATGGTGCAAAATGCTAATGGATAACAATCACATAGTCATAGTCATATATTAAGACATGCTGGAGCATGAGAAGCTTAGGTGTAATTAATAACTAATTTTCAGCAAACCTTCCCAAACATTTTACTCATAACAAAATTATAATAAAACCAACCCGGATAGGCCTCATCATTTGCCCCTTCGGCCCTAATCCGCCCTACCCTATAGGGCCGAAACCCTACCTGGCCCTCCGTTAGGGCGGGCCGGCCCTAGCCCTTTTCAATTAGGGTAGGGTAAGAGTCAAGCAAATGAAACACGGTCATGCCCTACGATCCTACCCCTAATGAGCCCTTTAGGGCCAAGCCCGGCCCGGCCCTAAAAGCCCGCCCTTTAGGCTCTATTAATTTCTTAATTTTCTATTGTTTTTAATATGTTTCTTATTTTTTATACAATACAACTAATCTTGTTTTTCATAATTTATTTTGTAAGCTTTATTTCTTTAGTTTTTATTTTGCTTTGTTAAATAACAATTGATTTTTGGTGATTTAGAGAGATGGTTAATGAGATATATGAATATAACTACTTAGATTAATAATTCTAGACGTATTAAGTTAAATATCATATATATGTATGTTAAACATGACTAAAAATAGGGTCTTGTATCCCTTGAGGTAATTTTTGAGAAAAAAATTAAAACTAATAAATTTATTTTGTACAAAACAACGTCATATTCGGCCCATTCGGCCCTATTTAATTAGCCCTAAAAGGCCGACCCTATTAGCCCTAACGAGATGGGCTTTAAGGATGGGCAAGGGCTTGCATATTTAAGCCCAGACTCGGCCTTAAATTTTGTTAACCAAGTCAAAACCCCATCCGGCCCTATCCTAAGCCCTAAAATTTACGGTAGGGCCAGCCCTAGCCCGGCCCATGATGAGGCCTACCAGGATGTTAGTGGTTTCTCCTTCTAAAATCGTTACCGCGCGACCTGTTTTCAGTTTAGTTCCCCAGTTGGTGGTGGAGTCGTTTTTGTCTGAGGTGGCGATACTAGCTGTTCTTGTATCTTAATTTTTAGGGTGTTGCTATTAACACACATTTTTTTGCTATTAACACACTCATCTATTTCCTTATCCACACATTTCATTTTTATTTATAAGTTTGTACTTAAGTTTGTTTTATGATTGACTATCATAAATAAAGTGTGTTAATAGTAAAAATAAGTGTATTAATAACACCACCTAATTTTTATTGACGGTTCATGTGGTATCATAAAATAAATTATTACATGTAATCTAACGTGCTTTCAGATATAAAAACAAAAATATAGGTAAGAAAAATAACCTTGTCGGTAATCATCTTCTTTTGGTAACATGACAGCATCTAGTAATTTAAATCCACTGAAAAACTAAAATGATTGGATACTTTTTTTTTCCATCCGTGGAAAATTTTGATTGGTTGCTTTAGTCTATTCCAGCTATGATTTTAACCAACATGTAAAAACCAGGGACTAAATTCCCACAACTGGAATCAATGAGTGGTTTTTCTTTTGGGAAAATGCCCATTTAGTACTAATTAGAGGGACTTGTTACCCACTCCAATAAAAAACTTTTTTCAATGTCCATTTCAATTAAACTTACTAAAATTACTTTTCTACCCATAACCTAATCGTCTCTCTCTTCTCCTCCCCCTCTCATTCTGGATCTACTCTCTCTCATTTCTCTTTCTCTCTCTCATCTCCTCTCTCTTCTCTCTCTTCTCTCTCTCTCTCTCTCTCCACTCCCGTTTCGGCCGACGTCGTCTCCTCTCTCGTCGTCACCGAGCCACGAGACAACGTCGTCTTCGTGTGCAGAACCTCTCAAGAAAATTAGGATCTGAAGACACATGGCGGCAGTCGTCCGTTGTTGATCGTCGATCGCTTTCTTTCTCCACCGTTGCTCGGGGCAGCGAGTCGTCGCCTGCGGCGGAGCTCTATTCTCCAAGCACTCCAGCCATAACCACCGGAACGATCGATTTCATGACCAGCTTCGGCCGCATCACTCCCATCGAGGCCACGCCGACGCCGCTCTTCGCGGTGCCGTACGCGGCGTCCATGCCTATGGCAGAAATCAGAGATTAAATCGAAGTTGTAGGGAGAAAAGAGTAAATTCGTTAGATCGGAGGAGGACTTACAGGAGAAGACGAGAGCTGCGGCGGCGCCGAGGAAGCCGAAGAAGGGAGCGGTCTCGTCGCCGCTGAAAGAAGAGGAAGCCATCTGGGGTTTCTCTCTCTTCTGGATTTTGGTGAGAGAATGGGGAAGGAGGAGAATGATTGGATATCTGATCGGAGCGCCTACACGGCTCCCACCATCCTCTTTTCTCTGATTTATTTCTTTCTCAAAACTATATGTTGTGAGTTGGGTTTGAGTCGTGTTGTTTTGTTGGATAATAATCAGGCACTTATCGATAGAGAAGAATCGGTATCTGTATATTCGATTACTGGGGGTCAGTAACCGAGTTACTGGAAGTCAGTAACTAAGTTTTGGGTCAATAACTGAGTTTATTGGGTCAGTAACTGAGTTTATTAGGTCAGTAACTGAATTTTTGGGGTCAGTAACCGAGTTACTAGGGGTCAGTAACTGAGTTCCGGCGATCGGTCGCCGGAGTAACCCAGTTACTGGGGGTCAATAACTGAGTTTATTGGGTTAGTAACTGAATTTTTGATGTCAGTAACCGAGTTACTGGGGGTCAATAACCAAGTTCTGGCGATCGGTCGCCAGAGTAACCAAGTTACTGGGGGTCAGTAACTGAATTTCTGGGGTCAGTAACCGAGTTACTGGGGGTCAGTAACTGAATTTCTGGGGTCAGTAACCGAGTTACTGGGGGTCAGTAACTGAGTTTATTGGGTTAGTAACTGAATTTCTGGGGTCAGTAACCGAGTTACTGAGGGTCAGTAACCGAGTTCCGGCCATCGGTCGCCGGAGTAACCGAGTTACTGGGGGTCAGTAACTAAGTTCGGCGACCGGAGTTCGGCGGCCGGTGTCCGGTGACCGGAGTCCGGAGTCCGGCGACCGGTGACCGGAGTTCGGCGACCGGTGACCGGAGTCCGGCGGCCGGAGATCCGATGAGCTGCCGGCAAAGTCTTTTCTCTCTCTCTTACACTTTCTCTCTCTAAGCATATATATAAGGACCAAGGGTAAAAATGTCTTAAAAATATTATTTTATTATGAATTTAATAAAGATTTGTGTATTTGGGCACAAATAAGTCTCTTTTTCATTTAATTGGGGTCAAGAATCTTATTATCATTGGAATGGGCTTTAGTTTTTAAATATTTGGGCATTAGGGCATTTTCCCTTTTCTTTTTGGTTTTGGTTTTGGTTTTGGTTCTTGTATTATATGTTGTAATTGTGGAAATATCTAATTCTAGTACATACTCTCCATTAATTTAATCCAACACAAAGAAGTTGTATTATATGTTTTTAGGGGTATATATACCCAAAGAAGTTGGCTTTATTTTCCAACACAACAAAATCACACAGGGTTCTTACAAGTCTGTCAGCTACTACAAAGCTTTATTCACAGTTTCAATTTCAGGTTCTTAGCTGCATTACTTGGGTTTTAAGTAAAGAAAACAAGGAAGAATGTCAAGTACTGAGGGAAAGGTCATATGCTGCAGAGGTATCATGATCATCATAAGAACTTTTTGAGTTTTTTTATCTGTAGGAGTATTTCATATGGGTATGATCTTTCAATTTCTGGTTCTTAGTTTTATGAAGTACATAGTTTAAATTGCTTTTGTTGGTGTAGCTGCTGTGGCATGGGAAGCAGGGAAGCCATTAGTGATTGAAGAAGTAGAGGTAGCACCTCCTCAGGCTAATGAAGTTCGTGTCAAAATTCTTTATACCTCCTTGTGCCATACTGACGTCTACTTCTGGGAAGCCAAGGTACACATTCTTTTTTTCCCTTTTCCTAATTTTGGAAGACAAACGAAAAGAACGAAACAATGTCTCTTTGTCATATAGTCTAACATGTTATGTTGTCCGTTACATGTCAATCTGGGTGATTAATTATGTGAACTATATTGAAAATGTATAGTTTAGACTTTAGATTCAGTCTGATAACATAATGTGTGAGATAATATATGGTGGAGAAAGACTACTAGATATAGCATACCAAATCTAAACTTGGTTTTCTATATGGCAGGGACAAAACCCTTTATTTCCAAGGATCTATGGCCATGAAGCAGGAGGGTATGCAAATTTCTATCAACCTGTTATCAATTTAATATACAGAACATTTTACATTATGCTTGCATTATGTCCATTTCAATCATAACTAATGAGGGTTTACTGAGGTGTTCAATTTGCTAAAATTCAGGATTGTGGAGAGTGTTGGTGAAGGGGTGACTGATCTCAAAGCGGGTGATCATGTGCTCCCGGTGTTCACTGGGGAATGCAAGGAGTGTGATCACTGCAAATCAGAAGAGAGTAACATGTGTGACCTGCTCAGGATAAACACAGACAGAGGAGTGATGCTTAATGATGGAGAATCAAGGTTTTCGATTAAGGGCAAACCTATATACCACTTTGTTGGGACTTCAACTTTTAGTGAGTACACCGTGACTCATGTTGGCTGCCTTGCCAAGATCAACCCCAAAGCTCCTCTAGACAAAGTTTGCGTCCTCAGCTGTGGAATCTCAACTGGTATGGAGCTCAATTACTTAAATGCCAACTTATATCATTATGTTGTACATTGCAGCTTAATGTTCTGAACTGAGATCAATGTTTTTATATATATATATATATATATATATATATATATATATATATATATATATATATATTGATATATATTCAGGTTTGGGAGCTACTCTTAATGTTGCAAAACCAAAAAAGGGCTCAACAGTGGCTGTGTTTGGATTGGGAGCTGTAGGCCTTGCAGTGAGTTTCTTTATCTTTTTGCTTTATTGCACATTGACGATTTCACTGCTAATGTATGATGAAATATGTACGTGGTTGATTTTAAATACTCTATCTGTTGAAGGCTGCTGAAGGAGCCCGGATGGCTGGGGCGTCAAGAATTATTGGTGTTGATTTGAATTCCAACAGATTTGAAGAAGGTCAGATATTTATTCATTTCCCTAAGGAAGATTGTTACTATTTTTTCTTCTTTTTTCTGTTGGTCGGTTCTGCACTACTGCAGCATTCCTGATTTTGATTTGGTTGTTGGCAGCTAAGAAGTTTGGTATCACCGAATTTGTGAACCCCAAAGACCACAAGAAACCAGTTCAAGAGGTTTGTTGCTAGCTTGCTAGACTTGTTTTGCTATTCCTTCATTTTTTTAGGAACTATCCATGTTTATCTAAAGGCTTTTGTTATGGATTCCTTATTAGGTGATTGCTGAGCTGACCAATGGAGGAGTTGATCGAAGCATTGAATGCACTGGAAATATTCAATTCATGATATCTGCATTTGAATGTGTCCATGATGTATGTTCTTTACCATTTGGTGTCCATTTCTGGTTTAATCACAAGAATTTGGCTCATAATATATAAACACAAAACTGATGTCTTGTCACAGGGTTGGGGTGTTGCTGTTCTTGTGGGATTGCCACCCAAAGATGCTGTCTTCACGACTCATCCAATGAACTTTCTGAATGAGAGGACTCTCAAGGGAACCTTCTTCGGAAACTACAAGCCACGAACTGACATTCCCTCTGTTGTGGAGAAGTACATGAACAAGGTAACTAGCTTGGAGAAGCTAATTAGAAACTATTTCATTCTTTTGTTTTTGTTAACGTACATTCATTAATCAAATTTTAAACTCGACATTGCAGGAACTCGAGGTAGACAAATTCATCACCCATCAACTCCCATTCTCACAAATCAACAAGGCATTTGACTACATGCTTAAAGGGGAAGGTATTCGTTGCATAATTACCATGGAGGAGTGAAACCTTTCGATGTTGTATGTGACCGTACATTCTTACGTTCCATTTTGTCTTCCATTTTCTCTACTTTGTCGAGTTTCGTTTACATGTAATGCAACAAATGTACGTCCAAATGCTTCTGTTGGATAGCTTCTGTTATCCTGTGAACAAGTGAAATATCAGATACATATTCAGTCAAAATACTAGCCCTTCTATACTGTGTCCTCCAATACTACTATCACTGCATTACTTCCAAACCTATCTTGTGTGCAAATATTAGCAGGCAGATAGAAGTAAAACCAGATAACCAGTCAGCCAGAACAGTTGTTCAAGTGATGGCTCATGGCTGGAAATAATACGTTTTACTATAGTCTATGCAGGGCAGTGTCTACTATGATTGGAGCTTGTATTTTGAGTTTTCATTTCTTCTTCTTTTTCTTTTTTTTAGAGCAACAGTCGATCACTTTATTCAATCAAATCAAACAGAGTCTTTCGATTAACAATCCCTAATGAACTCGGGAGGGATGTTACCCATGAACTACATGTACCAATTGAAGCCAACTAAGCTAAATTATGAGATGGCTTAGTAGTAGCATAGGCACCATCCATGTTTAGCTTAAACCACCCTTTTAGAGTTGTGGAGGAGGCCTCAACCTTGCACATTTATTTTGCTTCATTTCCAAACCTTGTGTCCAAATAAATGCTCAAATTCAAAGCCAACCTTTCGACGGTCATCACCATCCGCCAACTCCAATATCAATCCAAACTTACAGACAGCCTCCAGCACCCTTCCAGATTCGTTTACTACTCACTTTGCCCTTTTCACTGAGCTTTCACATTCATCACTGTCCCAAATATGAAAAGAAAAGAACATTTGACTGAAAAGTTAAAAGAATCTCAAACGGATTTTGCTTGCCCAAAAGATTAATATCACCCGGAAAAGAAAAATAACAATAATATACACTGAACCTTTATTTGTTCCCATAAAATTATGATTGAGCCAGTTTTGACAAAATAGCTAAGTCTAATATTTTAACATCAAGAGTGTCATCAACCTTGACAATTCCATCCGTGCCATCAACTCCTATCAGCTTGCCAGTGGCACCACGCAATGAGCCACCCATGATTTTGATCTTATCATTCTTCCTTGGTGCGACTACCTCCATTTCATTTGGATGTACAGTTACAGTTTCACCATTGCCACCCGATCCAAGAGCTACCCTACATGAGCCATCCTGAACCACAATACAATATCATTAGTATCTCAAAACAATAGCAGGGGGCTTTAAAAGCGCAAATGTTAGTTCATAGACAATTCACAAAACTCTCAAGAGAAGGATGACTTATTGACATCTATTGATGAATGATATAGGATATTTCATAATAATTATAAATTTGTACAATTTAGGAGCATGCTCCAAGGACATACCAGGAGCACTTCTCTGACAATCCCAGTAGTTTCCTCTCCTGAATGGCGTACATTGACCAATATATCTGGCATGAACCACGGTCCTTCATTGTCCCCACCTGCTATCAGATATTACTTTAGATCTAACATAGGGTTACAAAGCTAAGCAACTTGAAGTCGCTCTAAGGCGCCATGAAACTAGTAGCCAGCCTATCTCTAATTAAGCAAGGATATTATCAACAATCTACCAACTAGTGGGATACTAACAACCAAACACCCCGCCTCTAATGTTATCATTTGATATGCCTTGTCTAAAGCAGAAAGAGCAGTTCCAAAAGACCTTTAGGTCCAATGACACTATTAAGAAGAAGCCAATTTCTAACTAGTTAAGTACTAGTTCACAACAGAAAAATTAGAGTTTATCTCCACAGTATGCTGGTATACTAAAAAGCTGGAACCAAACCTATAACAGGAGACATCATATCCAGACCAGTCCCTGGTGTCATTGGCTGCCCTCCCGGAGTTCCAGGAAGATAGGATGCTGAGTTTGGTGTCATAGGCTGCCCACCAGGAGTCGACGGCAAGTACGGGCTAGGAGCATTTGCTGCGTAAATTGAACTACAGTAAGAAGAGCTACAAATTCAAGTGCAAAAAAATATTTGAAAAATGTAAAGCAACTGTACCATAACCAGTACTGTCCCTTGGTGTTCCTGCTTCACTATAGTTTCCACCAGGAGTGCTGGCCCAACCTGAACCAGGAGTTGGAGCTTCATATGTCCGTGAAGGAGGACTTCCTGGCTGTAAAGCACAATCATTTAAGTTACTTAACACATGTATAAACTAAATAAACCTCTACGCAAACTCAGGACTATTATGCACTGATTAATCACCTGATACTGTGGACTAGAGCCCCAAGAACCAGGGTTTCCATCCTCCCAGCTATCCCTGATTTATCACCATCAAAGTTCAAACAAAAATATCAGTAATAAAGCACATTTGACTTCCCAATTAATGTCACGTTTTTACCACTCTTTTTCTCACTTACTATTTGAAAGCATTTGGTAATAACTTATCATGATGTATACATAGTAGAATAAGTAGGTCCAGGAAACAAGCATCCTCCTGAGTTAATTAGGTATCTGAACACAGGTACAGTATAGTGATGCAAAAAGTCTACTGTCTAGAAACAAACATACTCCTCAGTTGATAGAGTACTAGATTGCATATTTCATAAGGTATCTGAACACAGGTATAATATAATGATGCAAAAAGTGTACTGTGTCTAATGTACAAGTGACAATTTTAAAAATGGATTTTGTTAAGATACTTCCTTATCTCTCTTTCCACCTAATATATACTCATCATGGGTAGTGTTTGATTGGGCTCCAAATTGACTTTTCCTCTGCGAAGTTCACAAGGAACAATATATTTAACAATAATAAAGATCCTATAGAGTACGAAGAGGGCTCTATGACCTTTTCAGTGTGAATTAGCTCATTTTATCTCATCTTCCCACAAGTCTTCTGTTGCATATCTCAATTCGTGAAATTATTTCAAACCTTCATAGCTGATTTGAAACCCTAAACCTTCATATAGAAGATATTTAATTTTATTGGATCGCAAGTTTCACCATGAGGGGCAAAAATTAATTCCGCTATTAGCCTATATATTCCCTTGAAAGAAGTAACACAAACCTTGCTGGGCTCATAGGTGCATACGGATTCCATGCTCGATCACGCATCGGAGTCCTCATTCCATCATGAATGGGCGTTGCTGCAAGACGAAATACAAAGATGAATACAGATATATCGGTCATTTATAAGTCCATGGCAAATAATTCATGGTCCAAACAACATCAATATGGGAACTTCTATTAGATAAGACACTAAGATTCTGAAATACGTAACCTCAAAGGTTTCAAAAAACCAACCTCCAGCATCCCTCATTGGAGTCATATAAGGATGGAGCGGAGTTCGAGAAGGATGAATCGGGGTTTGACTTCCCATACCATAGCTAGACGTATCACTGGAAAACATTTAGATCCAAGTCAGAGACCAATAGTGAATGACTTGAAAAGACCATAGTTAATTATAATTTACCGATACGGTGTTGTAATAGCCACATTGTCAGAAATACAATTCCGGTCAACTGCAAGAATGAAGAAAAAGTTATGGCCCATAAAGATACATAAAGAATGAAGCAGTCAATAATCCCACAAAGACTTGCCTGTAACAACTTTCATTTGGGACTCGAGTTCCACCCGTACACTAGTTCCCTTTACCTCAACAACGCGCCCACGGTAGCCCTTATAGGCACCCTGGCGAATCTTTACAGTAGTCCCAACCAATCCATCATGCCCTCTTCCACCTCTATTTCTTCCCCCAACTGAACCATGATAACAGTAAGATTATTACAAACTTGTTCAATAAAGTTTGGCAAAAATACTGATGAAAAAAAAAGATAAAAGAGTTTTCATTGAATATCTGGAACATACAATTGTTGGGAGGGCCACCTCTAGTAAACCTCCTTGGGGACGGGGGAATAGCAGGAGGAGCTCGAAGATGATCAAATCTAGAGTAGGAGTCACCCTACAAGTTGATATAGGATTAAAATAACAGCATCGATAATTGAAACTAAGAGGAGAAGAAGAAAGAGTTCATATCCATATAAAGAGCACAGAGGGTTTACATTTCTATCTCCATTGGCACATGATCCTCCTACAACACGACAAGAATGTGACTTAACACAGATGAAGCCTGCATGCTCTATGTGATGGCGATCATAAATGAATAAGACTCCTCTGTATATGTGTTCCACGGGACCTTGTTTCCCCTATCATGGCATCAGCAGAGACAATATAGTCTGAGATCTACAAAATCCAGGAATGAGGGAATCTAATGGATAGATAAGTACCCAGATATCTCACCTTGGAAGGACCTTCGACGACCCTTACAACATCTTTCACAGATATTGTGTTCTTAAAACAATCTTGCACACTAAGCTTTTTGTCAATCTTGCATTTGATCTCTCTTAATTTAATAAGGGCAACCTCAGGTCTCTCAGGAACTCCCTTAAGGACCTGGAGGGGAGTTGAAAATGTGAACACACAGAACGAGAGCATCAGACAATTGTCAATTACAATCACATACCTGACATGCTTCAGTTTCAACACGTATAATTACACCAAAGCTATTATTACTGCACCAAATTAACAAATGAAGTTAAAACCATAATAAGTTTATATCGTAAACTTTATAAAAATGTAGACAAAATGACTGATAAAACAGATGACATGTGAAAACACAGACAAAAAACTTACTCCAGTAGCACAAGATCATGAAGCTCATAGTCCCCAATTTTGGTGATCCCAGATGTCACTTCAGAACTCTCCACAACATCATCAGCAAATACACGGAGCTGGAACCAAGAATTAACCAGGTTATTTCCAGATTACTATTTCAGTATAAACCTATTCCTGCAATCCAAGAGGTCCTAGATAAGAGAAAGAAAACACTTACATGTTCCTTAGTTGTATCAGATAAAATGATGAGCACATGCTGCTCAACCTTGACAACCATGCCAGTTGCACCTTCTTGAGTACCAGATACAACCTTCACATGATTCCCAGGTTCAAAGTACTTGCAAAGATCTTTTTCATTTACGGCAAGAGTTTTCTGCAAGAAAAAAATTACAGTAACAAGTGGTAACAACACTAATCAATAAAAAATATTCTAACAATCAACTTACCCATCATAAACAAACCATCAGAACAAAGGTAATGCATTCTTACAGGGAGGTCCTTCATTTCAGGTCTGATATGCACGGTCCCATCCTCAACTTTCTCAACCCGCCCTTTCAAGTTCTTTAGGTCTCCCTTGATTATGATGACTGCATCACCCTTCACAAAGTGTCCCTTCTTTCTATTTGAAAATAAAGTTGACAGACTGGCTATATCTCCTTCCCCATTCTCCCCAGGTTTCCGGAACTTTTCCAGTTCATCAAAAGTGGGATGTATGTTTTGAGTACTAATTGATTTCATTGATACTATTTTATACAAGAAGCCCTCTTTAAACATCATTTTCTCAATGTTTTCAAAGTAGTCACCCGTCATTGGATCTCGTTTACGCTCCACACGAATATGCAGTTCCCTGAGCAGAGTATAAAGAACATATGAGACAAACAGGGAAAGAAATTGAAGCAAAGACTTCTATCTATAAAGGAAAACAACAAAACAGAAAGTTTAATGCTCACTTGCATTGGGTAGAAACAATATTGTAATAAATTTGTCATTCACACACCCCAAATTTTTTTATTAACAAACTTATACATTTTCAAATGCAATTTTTTTCCAAACAATGCAAGGGCACATAGATAAGCTATGTAATAAAAAAAATGCAGAAGGGATTTCCTAATAACAATTTGGGTTGTGTTAATAACAACACATTATTGTAATAATAGATATAAATACCTAGCTTCATCAATATTCATAAAACGTGGCGGAGGAACAAACGCTTTCTTTTTCACAACTTCTCTGCCCTCCTGCATAATTAAAAGATCACCTTAAGTTACCAGATATATTGATAATGATACTCAAATAACTAAAGGGCTTATAGGGAGGGGATGTGGGAATAACACAAACCCGGAAATCCTTAACCACCACCTCAACTGAATAGAGATTATTGTATGCTCGATTACATATCAAAAGTACAATGATATGCAAATGACTAAACCATATTTAAGGGGAGGGGAGATGCGAATAACACAAATCCGACATCCCACAAATCATTTTGAGAGAGCACCACCTCAATCGAATAAAAATCAATGTTAACTCAATTACATATCAAAAGTAGGTAACAAACAGTACCAGTTTATTTGCAAGAGCTTGTAAATCAATTCTTGGAATTAATTTTACTGTAACTCTTTGTCGTACATTATCCACATCGACAACCTGAGAACAGAAGCTTGGAGTTAGATAAAGAACCCGATAGTTTTAAGCAAAATTCTTTCAATATATAGAGAACCATGATAGTTATAAGCAAAAATTCATTCAATACCTTGGCAAGGTCCCCTTTATATATCCCAATCTTCATTCTGACCCAAGTATCCCTCGAAATTTCAATTGCCTTGCTTTCAACAGAAAGAACATCAGTCATTTCTCTGATAGGAACAAGCGATATTTTCGCCAAAAATATATTGCGCATTCCTTTGCAAGCCTGAGAACATATCAAAGCACCAGCAAAACAAATAATTGTCAATTAAAGATAAGCATGACTAAACTGCAAATATAGCCTTAAGTCAAATATGTAAATCGTCACAATTTTTGAATATAAAAACACATGCTTACCTCCCTCACATGGGCTTCTTTTTCGGCTTCAACGTATATATAGTTCTTCAGGTGGTCAAGAGCAATAGCAGACCTGATGTTCAGTTCAGGTTTGTCAATATACTTTTGCATTAAGCAAGCAGCAACCTCTCGCTCTTTACCGATCTGACAGACATCGACACAAATATCATTAGCATTCTAGTACAATCATGTACATTAGTATCAGGGTAGGAGAAAATCATACCGCACATTTCACCATCCACAGCTTTGGGTCCAAAACAGAAGGTAAAAGAGCTTGCTGATCCACATCAGTGGTCTCCTCGGCGTATTCTGTATGATGTTGCCTTGCATACCTTTCCTGAATTCTTCTTTCCAGATCCTCAACATCTTCTGGCTGGTCATCCAACAATGGGGGACGATGCATCCTTCTACGACCTCCCTCCTCGGGTATATCAGCTCCATCTTCAATAAAGTCTGCACAAAGAATTTTCAAATGACGAAAGAAGATTGCCACATAAATTTTATTGACACAGTCCCATCAAACCCAAGTGCATAAAAATTGTAATACAATCCTACAGCCAACATTTAAAAAAAAAGGACTATTCCATGATTCAGTACAAGAACTAAAAATTGAACTTTAACAATAGAAAATTATACAAATATTTTCAAATAACAGTTCCAAAGAATTGCATGCAATACATGGTGGTGATTGAAGACACTCATACTATTCAAATCCATCTTGAATTAAAACACGAAAAAAAAGACTATGAATTCCCACCATGTGAGATACATCTCCAAAGCATCACATAAGTTAAAGTCAGCATTGTTTATTTCCTATCTTTGCCCACTAAAAAACAAGTCTCCTTTCACGTATGTTCCCTTATGTATTATAAGTTTATAACTAGAAAAAAAAAATTGAAGGAACAAAACTTGGGCATGTCCTAAGCTGCAAAATCTTTGATGACTGCTCTTTAGGTATGATTGCCTATTTGATCAATAACAGGAGTGTACCTAACCAAATGCAGAGTTATTGATGCCTACCTCAGCTCTCAGTGCGAAATGCAAAGGAGATTTTACCAGGAACTCTATAGCCTCCCAATAAAGCCACCTCTTTCAAAAAAAATGCCTTATCCAGTAGCCACCACAAAGCCTATCTTTTACTTGTACTAAAAAGGAGAAGCGAAAAAATTCCAACCGGGGTTACTGAGGAAAACCTCCTAGAGTGGCAAACACAATCATTAACGAAACTTGAAACTAACAGCTTGCTAGGCAGAACTTTGGTCTAAACTAGAATCTCCAGAAGATTATCTCTTTTAACTATTAAACGTCTTATCCAATGAGCTTTCGGTGCCAGAATCGACACTAGCTAAGTATAATTCCATCAACGAATAGATTTCAATTTTCACCACCTAAAATTTATAGCCAATTCTTCTGTGAAACCTAATTCCTGCCCCAATTCCAATCAGTATCCCCCAAAAGCTCGATTAGAGAGGAAAGCTTACCGTCGTCGCCCTCTTCCTCCTCCTCCTCCTCGTCCGAATCGACTTCTGCTTCAAGATCAAGAAAATCCGCACCGGAGGGCTTCTTCTTCTTCTTCTTATTCCTCCCACCGCCACCGCCGCGATAGGCGCCGTATTCCTCGTCGTCGTCGTCTTCCTCTTCCTCCTCGTCGTCCTCCTCCGCCACGTCGTCAATGAAGCTCGATCTCCTCCGCTTCTGGCTGGACCTCCGTCCTCGTTCCTCCTCCTCCTCCTCTTCCTCCTCCTCCTCCTCGTCTAGGCCTTGGTCGGGATCGTATTCGTCCTCCTCCGGCTCCATGTCGTCTTCGTCTTCGTCTCTGTGACGCGGCATGGGATCAATTTGGGGTTCTAGGGTTTTGGTGAGAGAGAGAGTAGAGTGGTGCTTGTGAAAATGGAGATGGAACAAAAATTTTATTACCCAGAGGAGGATCTGTGTGTGTTTTTGCGTCTGCGATGTTTGGGTGGAAGAAAGAGTAATTGGGCCTTTTGGATTTAAGTAAGACCGGGTTTGGGTACACATGGGTAGTTGGGCCCAACGTGTTTTTTTTTTCTTTTGTTCAAACAAGCTTTCAAATCGGGTGATCTACTTTATCAACCTAAAAAGTAAAAACCTAAGCCAAATCAAGGACAAAAATTTCGATGATTACAGAAATATTGGCTTTCCGAAAAATAGAAATTTCAACGGAAGTTTTGAGGAAATATCGATAGCAGTAAAAAATTGATAAAATTAACAAAATTTGACTATGTGAGCACTTATTTGTTTTACTATATATTATAACATATCATAATGTCCAATAATACAGTTTTCATACTATGTTGTCGTCAGATAATTATCGACAACACTTAGTTTCATCCTACCATTACGAGGTTGTGACCATTTGAAGAAACAAAATACACTCCGCCTACTTAAAGCAGATAAGCCACACAAGGTGTATAGTTTGGCACAAAGCCGCTTAGCACTAGAATTAAAATGCAATAAAGCATAAATAACACAATAAAAATGCATGAAGAAAATAAAATTTGTGGCCAGAGCCCAAAGAAAAGCCCAGAACCAGGCCTAAACATTTATTGGCCCAAACCCAAAAAGCAAGTTGCAAGTGTTACTCCTAAATGTCTACATACACCATGAGTGTAAACAGCTGGCATATAAACATACATAGGCTATACACACCACAAGTGTAAACAATTAGTATATGAACATGCAAAGCTACACACACCAAAGTGTAAACAACAATCACAAAAGCAACCTGGACTACTAAGCGAATTATACCAGGTACTAAATAACGGTACTGAAATCTTAAGCAAACGGTACCAAGTACCAAAACATGGTACCATCATTACAAAAACCACGAATAAAATCCCACAAAGACAATTTCTCAACACAACAAACAACTTAGAAAACCAACACAAAATAAAAATGCATAACGATTAGAATCAGGTCTCCCGTTACGACCACCCTGGGACCCTTCACTTCCAAGCAAACCACGACTAGTAACTCCTTTGCTAGCCTGTTAGTTTCCGCGACCCCGAGCAGCAAATGAACAATAGCCATGTGTTATTGCACATTACTTTACTGCATAGGTGGCGCACTGACACGACCCACGGGGCATACCCATAGATATACCAAACCCACACATAACCCCAGATGATGACAAACTACTCGAGTAGAGCTTACACTGGAAGGCGACACACCAGCCGACGTCGGTGAAACAGTCTCGGGAAGACCATCGGTCCCAGATGTCCTAGTCATCATATCCTGATTCCTTGTTCAAACTTTCTTTTTCTTTTCCTACTCCAGTTATTGATTAGACTTTGCTTGATTAGCCTTCTCTTCGAGTTTCTTACCCTTTCCCAGCCAATATGCATCCATAGCGGCACCATCTATCTGTCCTACATGTTTACCTTCCTGGACAAGCGATATCATATCGTGATGTAACGCCTTGTACGTCTAGCTCGCCTTTATACTCGGCATTCTCCACGAATTCTGATACAGCAATCCTTCCGACCACGACCAAATGCTCCTAATGTTTAATTGCAAGGTTAATTAAACGCTACATACACATCTATCTAAACCATTCATGATTATGTCTTGACCGTTTACCATGGTTCTCATGGTCATGCTTCACGGCTTTACCAATCGGCTGTACTTAATGGATAAACCTAAGCACCTTTTTGAACCCAAAGTTGGCAAGGCTTATACTCTGCTACACAAAATCTTTCAATTCAAACGTCATGGAATGCCTTTTATGACGTTTGAAAACGTCATCTAAACCGGTATCATCATTTCTAAACCCATCAATAATGACGTTTGTAAAACGTCAAGATAAATCTTTAATTATGTTTAAATGTCATTAAATGTATTTCAATGACATTTACCGACCGTCATTAAAGATAAAGTGGGGTGGGCCCATAAATGACCGTAGCTATTAGCAAGGAATCATAGCAGCCTATTCCCTTGATCCGCAATAGAACAGTCACAGGGTAAGACAAGTGAATGTGGCTATTGACGAATGACCGCAACTATTGACGAATGACCGCGGCCATTAATGAATGACTACCGCAGTTTATTCCATGAAAGTTACAAACATCCTGACAAAAGGAGCGCATTCAAGGAGCCTTTACTAACATCTTTCAATCAGATTGTTCCATGAATGTGCATTAAATTATTTTATTGTTGGAATCATCGGTTTCTGTAGTTTCAATTTCTAATTTATTTGTAATCAATCTCCACAATTTAGGTTGGGATTACATCTTTTCTTTATTTTGCATCACTATAAAAAGGACCATAGAAATCATTGTTAGAGGTCCTCGACCAAACGCTCAACGCGATTACACATTTTCTTTCAATACAATTCAGTTTCTCAGCATTACACATATTGTTTCGGCGTGATTTCTGAGAGGATGAATCACACAGAATGCGGGAAGAACAACATCTTCAAGACCCATAACCTGTCAATCATGAGCACATAGCGTCAGAGGGAAGACCGGGTTTGCCGGCCTTCGACCCTCCGATGCCTAAGTCAGCTTCATGAGAATAGAGATAAGGTATGAATAGGGTGGAAATGAAGACTTACCCAAATGAGGGGTGAAAACATGTATTTATATAGATATGGTGAATGCACCCTAAAAGTACAATTTTTTCCTTATTGGAAAGTGTATTACTATTATATCCTCAAGAAAGAGTGTAAGTTTCTTGGGCTTAGTTAAAGCTCAAGCCCGTTTTATGTGACAATATATGTCTTCTTAGGTGGGTAGGACCGATGTTCTATCTCTCACATATGATGTATTAACAAGTCCCCAAATTCGCGGTCAAGAGACTCTTTTGGGTGAGGACTTTATCTGATAGAGTATCAAGAGTACGAGTCTTACTAGTGGCGACATAACCAGTCCTCATTCCCCCAAGTCTCCATGAAAGGGAGGGGATGGACCGGCTCTCTCTAAGTGGGGTGTCATGTGCTGCTATAACTTTGTCACGTTATGAGAAATCGTGATGTCATGATATCTTGCCTAGAGATAGACACATGAATGTGAGAAATCATTGTTCCCGTGTAGTGTCTAGAGATTGTTGGGCGATCGGGGGTCGAAGTTTAGGTATCGCTCAGTGCCAGGTGTGGGAACTCTGGTGAGCATCTCGCGTGGGTAGCGGGTACCGGCATGTTTGTATGCCTTAGGCTTTTAGTAGCCTTTGATTTGTATCAGCTATATGCTCTAGCTAGCTGAGCTATTCCAGCATATATGTGTTCCAATGAGAGATTGTGGTGGCGTATATTTTGTGGTTGTCTCGAGGTGAGTGCTAGAGTGCCTACGTACCCGTTTATGAGATCAAACCAAACGTAGTTCACATTTCGCCATTGAGGCAGGTGTGTCATCAAGGTGTGGCGAGGAGTGCCGCTGGGTCATAGCGAGAGGTGCCACTGGGGCATAGTGATGGTATCGATAGGGCATGTATAGAGCTGCTGAGGAATGGGTGACTGTCGCTAAGGCGTAACGAGAGCACGCTAGGAAGCGTGGTGAGTGTTGCCAAAGTGTAGCGAGACTTACAATAGTCATTACCATGAGGCGTGGTAAGGGTGCCTAATGAGGCGAGGAGGGCGTCGTTAAGGCGTAACGAGAGTGCCGTTATGGCGAGGGTGTCGAGTAGGCATGATAAGTATCATGAAAACGTGGCAAATGCCTGCATATAAGGTTGTTTTCGAGTCCTAGGAGATGTTGCTAAACCCTTGGAAAGATGTTGAAGCATAGGAGATACAAACAAGTTCCCCTAGTGTCGGGAGTGATCATGGTCTCAAGTAGGATGCCCAAGTCCCCTGGTGCCGGGAGCGATTATAGTGGCCGGTCACTGGAACGACGTCTGATTTGGCATGAGGGATTTCCTATGGCGTGTTCGAGAGGTGAGGATAATGTCATGTGTCAAGAAGTGCCGTAAGCACTTTGATGACTTGTAGGTGTCACGCGTCGGGGAGTGTTTATAGACTTGTCCCGGGTGGCTGATAGATGATAGATGTCGTGTGCCCAGGGAGTGTGTTGGCACGGTTGGCTAAGTGATGCCATGTGCCGGAGAGCATATTCGCCACAGTTGGCTTATCTATGGTGATATTATGTTGATGGGCGTACGATGTGTTGGAATGTCAACGTGGAGATTGATTGTAGTGACCAAAGTCCTTAGCGTAATCATGATAGCACAAAGTCATGAGGATAGAATAACCATGGGAAGCGGCCATAGAGACAATCCATATGTGAGCAACCGACATGTAACCAGAGGGAGTAGCGGTGGAGAGATCATAGAGATCATGCTATATATAGAGAAAAAAGAAAAGAAAAGAAAAAATGAACCAAAGAGAAACCATAAGGAGACCGTGGAAATACCATGGAGACTAGAGTCATCTGTCATAGAGAGTAATCGCAGAGAGTCGCTGCATGGGGTGACTGACATGTGTAACTTTGAGAACATGTCGTGACTATACTGGAGGATGTTGCTGAAATATTATGGTGGTACTATATAGATCTGATGGCGTAGTGCAATAAGATTTTGTCATGGCGGGAATGAGCTGGTTGATGAGGTATCTTTCCTCGTGGCAAGGTTGTTGTATACGCTTGTGGCGTGTGTAGCTTTTAGTTACATGTTTGTATGCTGGTTGTGTATACTCGTGGTATATATAGCCTGAGATTGCACGTTGGAGTGCTGGCTGTGTACACTCGTGGCATGTGTAACCTGAGATTGCATGTTGGAATGCTAGCTGTGTACACTTGTGGTGTGTATAGCCGTCTATGGCGTAGCCGAGAGGCTGACATGATTGTGTGTCATGTGAAATTAAGTATCGATGATGTTCCACTTATGTCATGGCCCGAAGGAGTCGCAACCAATCATTGTCGCAATTAGGAGGTGTTGCGAGTGAAAAGCATCTCTGCCAAGGGAGTATAGCGGGAAATGTAGTTTCGAGTTGTAGTTATTGAGTATAGTCGCTTAGATGTAGCCATAGGGCGTTACCATGTGGCGATACCATGAAGCGTTACCATGAAGGGAGTACCTGCAAATAGAGCATCTGTCGCATGGCTCCCAATAGGGTGTGAATGCCATGCTATGAGAGAGTGGACCACATGTATGGTTTGCAATCATGTGATGCAAGTGTCATATGGTTTGCATATGATTTACAAGTATGTATACTTAGCATGTACATGAGAATGTATGTAACATGTGTACGTGGTAAAAAGTGTTTGCTAACTCTATGACATGTAATAAATATGCTCAAGAATATTATGATGCATGAAGCATGTTATTTGTATGATAATAACTTAATTAAATAGTGTAAAGTAAGACTTATTTGGAGCCATGTAGAGCCGCTATAAATATTGTAGAAAAATTGGAGTTGTTGATATAAGACCCCATATGTCGGTCAAAGAGCTTAGTATAAGAATCCAATGGAGTAGTTGAACCGATGATATGATGTACTTATTGAGCTTATCGGTGAAGATAACAGTAGCGTCTTGCCAAAGAGTAATATGTGTGTACATCAACATAGAGAAAAGTTAATGATAGCACATAATTGTCCCTATAGCATGTGCCGATGATATTTGTGGCAAGTAGATGAGCATATAAAGGGTATGCGAGTTCATGTTATCTAAAAATAGATCATAGGAGAGGTATGTAGCATTATATGTAGGATTTTTGTTGACAACTCCCTGTTGGGCTTGACCCAATATAACTATATAGTGCCGAGGGGGGCATGGTAACGTGGCAATTGATCGAGGACTAAGGAATTGAGATGTTGTCAAGGTAGCGAGTTGGATTGGATTTGGCCCCATCTAACCTGATTAATAGAGCAATCTTGTTGTGTGAACAGGTGTGTAGAAAGTTAGAGACCATATTATGGATACAAACTTGGTTGACATATGACCAAATAATGGATAGTGCCTGTAGTCACGTGGTCTCGGAGAGGAGTATTCAACCGGAAGCATAGATAGAATGTGATAGGTGCATCATGTATTTGCCCACGCATGTAACACAAAATATACGTGGATATCAATTAACCTTCAGAGAGATAGTGGAAGCATCAATGTGAGGTGTCTACTTGTGAGCTTTGCATGTAACACGTAGTCAACTATAGAGTCTCATGCACATATGTGTACATATTTCATGTTGTGGGGTAGCCCATATTTGATTGTATATATATCAATTATCATGATCATGTGCAAATGTGTGATATATATATATATATATGGTTGTCTCCATGTCTGGGGCGTGTGAACTGAAGTATCAAGAGCTCAGGACTTAGCTTCTATAGTTCTATATCATGATTCCTATTTGAGGGAAGTGAGGACACTGTCACAGCTGTCGGGCTCATATTGAGAGAATATAGGCCATAACCACAGCCCTAGTAGCCGTTATATGTTGTTAGAGTGGCTACTAGAATGTGGAGTTGTTGTCAAGATGAGATTGCAAGTGTTTGTGGGGGTTTCTTCAAGGTGGAATGAATTCCAAGTGTAAGTAGCTGGGTGCTGAGACCATCTCTTGTTGTCAGTGAGTTGCTGTGCCGAGAACCCAAGAGGGGAGGTGCTAACATCAAGGGAGGACCTGTGCCGGGAGCCGGGAGGGCTAGGGATTGGTCTCGGAAGAGAGACACCGAGAGTAAAAGGGGCGCCATGAGCCTGGGAGGCTGGGGAAGGGTTGTGCTGGGAGTTAGGTTCCAGGATCCCGGGAGCAGGTACCGGGAAGGGGGGTGCCGAGATTAGCAAACTTGTCGGGAAGGAGGGTACCGGCAAAGTAGCCTCGCGAAGAGAGAGAAAAGCTTTGGGTGCCCAGAGTAATTCTGGGTTTCGCTATGCTGGCACATGGGTCGTTGCCGGAGGTCAGGGTGGCTGTCGGTGGTTCACTGGAGGGTACTGAGCCCTATGGTGGTGGAAGTGGGGGACGGTGGAGCTCGTAAATGGGTTTCCGAAAACCCAAGCGTGCTTGTGGCGGTGGAGGAGAGAGATAAAACCCATATCTACTTTCTCTCTCCTCAAAACTCATTGTGTTCAAAACCCAGAAGTTTGAAAAGCTTGATTTTCATGTAAGTGAGATGTGATGTTGAGAGGATTTACAAAGTAGACGAGCTCCTTGTGTTTGAGGTGAGAGGGAGCTGAGGGGGAAGAGAGAAACAGTGTTGCCAGAAAAAAAAAATTCAGAAAAAGGAATTCCGGCCAGATGATGAATTTACATAACCAAAAAATTTGAAATTACTTTTATGTTTCATTTTCTCAATTCTTCCATGTAGACTTAGATTTGAATCTATTCGTCATTTTTTAGTTAAAGGACAAGCTATGTAGGACAACTGATGATGGAATATGGAAGTGTTAAGAGTCATTTCTTAGTTTTGTATCACATCAACAAAACTTAAATTTTAACATTTAGTCTTTTATGAGCCGAACTCATAACCTTCAACTTACAAATGGGAGAGGAATGACACTATACCAGATAGTATAGGGTAAGGTATTAATTTCTTTTATCTTTTTCTAATTTGGTAATGAGGAATTAAAATGTATTAAATTGGAAGTCCAATTAGTCTAACATTATATAATTGGCATGTCAAATAATGAATGATGCATACGTATGAAGTATGCAATATAAGATTTTCGACTATCATAAGACCTATCAGTAATGTCAACCTACCTACTCTGTGATTAACCATGAAACTTAAAAAGATTGGGCGGTTGACCCTATTGAATCTAATAAAGCGTACAACTTTTTTTAAAAAAAATTATCTAACAGAAAAGCAAAGATACAATGCTCTCTAGGTAAAAGGTTAAAAAAATATTAGCAGCCCAACAATGATACAATGAGGGCTAGTTCGAAACTGCTGTGACTTTGAAAAAACTTGTTGTTACAGTGAAGTGAAAATAATCAGTTATGAATAAAAACAGTTTTATATTTAGTTAATACTACTTTTAAAAGAGCTATAAATACATAATATATTAATTTCCTGTGTTTTTAATGATATTAGCTTCTAATATCATTGTTTTTAATCTTTGCTGCAAGGCTGCAAGTGACCTGTGATTTTTTAAAAATTTCTTTTCTCGAATTTATTAAATACTATAAAATCTAAAACTTGTTTCAAAAATAAAAAATAAAATCTAAAAAGCTGATTTTTTTTAGAAGCAAAACTATCCTAGACGAGGACTGAGATGTGTGTGTGAATCAATTTAAGAGATGGAAAAAAGTGAGTTGAAACTATATATATATATATACATTATGTTTATTAAATAAACTATTTAATAAACTTGAATAAAGAGTTTACAATTTACTGGTTTAAATCAATGCATGAATAAAGAGCATAAATGCTCAGTACAAGAGCTAACTAGGGGGAGTTCTGACTAGAGAGAAAGAGATGAGAAAAAATGAAAGTCTGCCCACAATAACACTGAGGGCTCTTATATATAGGAGTTACAAAAGTAATAAATAGTAAAAAGTGTGACTGTTCATGAATAATAATTGGTCTGCCATGAGTTTATTGTTGATGAATAGTAGTCTGTATGTCACTGATTTAATGAATAGTAGTCTGTTTGTCACTAAATTACTGACGATGTTTTTCTGGTCTTGTTTTTACTGGAAATCGGCATATGGGTGTTGGAGAGAATAACAAGCTTAGAAGAAGATAAGGAAAAGCAAATAAAACACAAAATCTTTTTAGAATTAAGGAACAATTAGCAAAACAGTTCATATAATAAGTAAAGCAGATAGATCAACTCAAGATCCACCCCTAGACGGTAGTCCGCCACCTGGGGATTGAGAAGATTATATATATATAGGATTTTTCTCAGCTGCGGACGTCCGCACCAATGGTTTTGGTGCGGATTTTCATTTTTGCACCACTTTTCGATCTAATTTCCTCATCTCCACAGTTTAGTATCTGGATAATATTGTGTAGATCATCTTTGCAAAATTTCAGCCAATTTGATAATCGTTAAGGCCCTCAAAATGACGTCTTTCTGTTATAAACATGAACGGTTCATGTTTGACAGATTTCAGTCTGTCCATTGGTTTTTCGAATTTGAGGACCTTAACGATTACCAAATTGGGTGAAATTTTACAAAGATGATCTACACAATATTATCTAGATACTACACGGTGAAAATGAGGAAATTCGATCGAAAAGTGGTACAAAAATGAAAATCTGCACCAAAACCATTGGTGCGGACATCCGCAGCTGAGAAAAATCATATATATTGCAATCATATGATGTATGATAATATATCATTAATTAGGTTGCATGTATGAAATAAATTATGAGTTGAAGTATAGATTTATTTACCCAGCATTGTTTTTGAGAAGGAGAAGTCCTTCTCTCTCCAACCCAACCTTCAGGAAGCCATTCATAACCTGCAAAAAACTTGTCGAAAAATACTGAACGACCCCGCCATCTTCTTCTTGCCCTCATCTTCAATTCATGGATCGTCGTGACTGTATCTGGATGTAGTAGAAAACTGTAACCTACTACATCCCCGTTGTTCAGAGATGCCTGAGTTCTGTGGCCATGATAACTCACATAAGTTATCATAAAATCTACTAGTGGTTGAGGTGGTGGTGGTGGTAGTTTCTGAAGAGCCTGTAATATAAGGTGGAGACAACGTGATCGGTTATGAGTCACAGCATTAGAAGCAAAAATTCGTAAGGGTCGAAATCTTGAAGCCATAGAATACTGCTTAGATTTATTGTTGAGTGTTGAGGATGAGGATTGAATGACCTATTTGGCCGATGATAGAACAATAATATAGGTGGTGGCTGAAAAATGTTGATAGGAGTATAAAGGAGATGTTAACTTTAACTCTTTAAGCACTTGTGGATTGCTAAATGACCAGTTTCCCTAATATGTGAAAAGGAGAAGCAGAGAAAGCATGTAATGATATGATGATATTGTTCTTTTCTAGAAAATTTTAGCTGTATAAATCAGCAATAATGAGACATTTTTTTATTGCCCATTTAAAATGAATTCAAATAACATAGGTGGAAACTATATTAAATTCAAATAGGTCTTCAAGCGTTATGAGAAGAAATTAATTGAATATGAATGAAACTAGACTGTAGATTTGGCTATATCGAGAGAAAAACAAGCGATATAATAGCGTATTTGCATGTTAGCCATTTGTAAGATATATCTAAAACAAACTTTTCTAGGCCTTGGGTATTTAGATTTTGTAGTCGGTTAATGTTTTTCATTTGGAGAATTTCTATTCATGTTTTCCACTATTGAAAAGCATCAAAGTTTTCGATTTTGAATTGAAAAATTTAGAGTAAGACCTTCCTAAAAATAAACGTTTAAAAAGGAAGATTATGTAACAACTTTAAGACATAAATAGAAGAATATTAAGGGATTTCCTTTTATAAAGAAATATTATTAAACACCTTTTTAACATAGAAAATGATTATTATAAATTTAAATTTCTTATTTGTCATTTGTATGTCAGATTTTTTTATATATTTTTTTAAAGGGATGGTGCAGCTGCCCTGAAGTTTTCATAGATGAAACTGTCGGACACAGAGGGGGACATAGAGCCTGAACCCCGGATTATAATAAGCATTCTACAAAATACATATATTTTAACAAACACCCATTAACAAAGAGCACGACTCTAATGACGACTCTATTTATTTTGTCACAGTTGTGACATAATTGAAAGATCAGTAGACATGTAACATAATTACATATCCTAATGTCTAAAAATGCAACTTTCTTACTATGTCTCACTAGGAGGTTGCGATCATTTGACTAAAGATAAACTAGTTGGATTGCGCTGCTCGGGCTTAGGTTGGTGGGCCAAATATGGTTGAGCTTTGGGTTTCTGCTTTGGAGGCTTTTGGAGACAGTGATGTGCATAAGGTGGAGTTGATTGCTTCTGTTTCTTCATTCAGGGAGACTTCCTCTGTGTAGGATGACTCCTAAAGCAACTGAAATAAGTCGGAGGATTCTGACAATTACGGTTTATTGATCTAGGGCCTATTCGTGGTTTGTAATATTAAGATAACTTAGTTTCTAGGTTGTTTTGCATAATTCGATATTTATGTAGCATGTGAGGGTGAATTATGTTCATGTTGTATTCCTATATTTTTTTGATTAATAAAATGACTTTACATCTTGGTTCAAAATAAAATAAAAAAAGGTTTCGAGCAAGTAATAAGACTTCTTCGCTTTTTATTTTTTTCCAATTTAGTTTTTTTTAATTTTTTTTAAAAGAAAACAAATTATTTTGTTTATTAAAAAATTAATTATTTTTAGACTGCAGTTATTTTGATGTGTGTGTCTATATATATAGGATTTTTCTCAGCTACGGACGTCTGCACCAATGGTTTTGGTGCAGATTTTCATTTTTGCACCACTTTTCGATCTAATTTCCTCATCTCCACCGTTTAGTATCTAGATAATATTGTGTAGATCATCTTTATAAAATTTCAGCCAATTTGGCAATCGTTAAGTCCTCAAACTCAAAAAACCAATGGACGGACTGAATTCTGTCAAACATGAACCGTTCATGTTTATAACAGAAAGACGCCATTTTGAGGGCCTTAACGATTACCAAATTAGCTGAAATTTTGCAGAGATGATCTACACAATATTATCTAGATACTAGACGGTGGAGATGAGGAAATTCGATCGAAAAGTGGTGCAAAAATGAAAATCTGCACCAAAACCATTGGTGCGGACGTCCGCAGCTGAGAAGGGCTGTATATATATATATATATATATATATATATATATATATATATATAGGGAGTGTGGTTCCAGTGAGGACCACTAAGTTGAGGACAAATTAAGGACTTTTTCGTTTCACCCATCTTTCGTTCGCATATTCACATTTCAACCGTCCAGTTTGTAGATATATATGAGTAGATCATCTCTATAAAGTTTCATCCAAATTAAAAAATCGTTAAAACATTCATAAATGTGATTTACCAATTATAAACTTGAATGACTCATGTTTGACAGATTTGGATCGTCCATTGATTCGATTTAGTTCGATCCCTTAACGATTACCAATTTGGCTGAAAATTTGAAGTGATATACTTATATAGACCTAAAAACTGAACGATTGACATAAAAAAATGTGATTGAAAAGCGGATGTAAGAAATGATTAATTTGAAAGTCATAAACTAGTCTTTAACTTAGTGGTGCTTATTAGACCCCCTCCTTAAATGATGATGCTATTAACACATCTTATTTTGCTATTAACACACTATATTTTGTTATTCACACATGCATGTGTTTTTTTATTACTACAAATTTGATTGTATTTACATTGTTGCTCCTTAAAATTGTTTTATGATTGGCCAACGGGGTGTGTAAATAGCAAAATTAAGGTGTGTTAGTTACAGTATATAGTTGGACGTCGTCCCATTCTAATTCCGTCTTGTTCACTCTGGCCTCAGAATCATGCTGGGAAGCACAAACAATAAAATCTAAAACTTGTTTCAAAAATAATAAATAAAATCTAAAAAGCTGATTTTTTTTAGAAGCAAAACTATCCTAGACGAGGACTGAGATGTGTGTGAATCAATTTAAGAGATGGAAAAAAGTGAGTTGAAACTATATATATATATATATATATATATATATATATATATATATACATTATGTTTATTAAATAAACTATTTAATAAACTTGAATAAAGAGTTTACAACGTACTGGTTTAAATCAATGCACGAATAAAGAGCATAAATGCTCAGTACAAGAGCTAACTAGGGGGAGTTCTGACTAGAGAGAAAGAGATGAGAAAAAATGAAAGCCTGCCCACAATGACACTGAGGGCTCTTATATATAGGAGTTACAAAAGTAATGAATAGTAAAAAGCTTGACTATTCATGAATAGTAATTGGTCTGTCATGAGTTTATTGTTGATGAATAGTAGTTTGTCTGTCACTGATTTAGTGAATAGTAGTCTGTTTGTCACTAAATTACTGACGATGATTTTCTGGTCTTATTTTTACTGGAAATCGGCATATGGGTGTTGGAGAGAATAACAAGCTTAGAAGAAGATAAGGAAAAGCAAATAAAACACAAAATCTTTTTAAAATTAAGGAACAATTAGCAAAACAGTTCATAAAATAAGTAAAGCAGATAGATCAACTCAAGATCCACTTCTAGACGGTAGTCCACCACCTGGAGATTGAGAAGATTATATATATATAGCCCTTCTCAGCTGCGGACGTCCGCACCAATAGTTTTGGTGCGGATTTTCATTTTTGCACCACTTTTCGATCGAATTTCCTCATCTCTACCGTCTAGTATCTAGATAATATTGTGTAGATCATCTCTGCAAAATTTCAGCTAATTTGGTAATCGTTAAGTCCTCAAACTCAAAAAACCAATGGACAGACTGAATTCTGTCAAACATAAACCGTTCATGTTTATAACAGAAAGACGCCATTAAACTGTTGCTCATTAAAATTGTTTTATGATCGGCGAACGGAGTGTGTAAATAGCAAAAGAGAAATTCGTTTAAATCGTATATGAACTTTTGCTCATTATAAACTTTGGTCTATCAAGTTTTGAAAATATCAGAACGGTATCTCATGTTTCCATCCCGATCTAAGATTAGTATATATAGCCATTAAGATGACCAATTTACCCTTAAGTTATCTTGTTTTCTTAGTTTTTTTTATTTGTTTTCATATTCAAGAAATATTAAAAGAGGTTTTGGAATTTGATGATTTGGGTTGACCTTTATAAATTTAAAGAAAATTGAAGATGAGAAACATACAGAAGTTCAATCATTCTTATTTTCGCTGACACTCAAAGATCTTGTTGTTGCCGTTGACATTTAAAGATTGATATGAAGAATTGATTATTAGTAAGAAGAAAATGACGATGAACTTTTTTGTCTACGTTCCTAAAAATATAAAAAGCCAAAAAAGAAAAGAAAATTGAAATATGAAAACAAAGAAGAAAAACTAAGAAAAAGAAGAAGATAATTTAAGGGTAAATTGATCATTTTTATTTTTGGTTTGAGGGTAAATTAGTAATCTTAATGGCTATATATACCAATTTTCGGTCGGGATGGAAACATGAGATACCAATCTGATATTTTAAAAACTTAATATACCAAAGTTTATAAGGAGCAATAGTTCATATACCATTCAGACGAATTTCTCGTAACAAAATTAAGGTGTGTTAGTTACAGTATATAGTTGGACGTCGTCCCATTCTAATTCCGTCTTGTTCACTCCGGCCTCAGAATCATGCTGGGAAGCACAAACAACAAAGCCAGACCATATAGCGCGCAGCACCACCAACAGCCTCTATGCACCCGCAAGCACCAGATCGGAGCCCTCTTCCTGGTCGCCGCCACCGTCTTCTTCACTAAGCTCCTCGGCTCCTCTCTCCCCTGCTCCTCCTCCTCCTTCACCGCCGATCCCCTTGCCACCACTTCACGGAGCTCCTCCGTCCACGTCACCAATGGCGGTGACCTCCTGTGGCCCCAACGCGGGTACGGCCCCGTCGTTGACCTCAAGATTTACGTCTACGATGAGCGCGAGATCGACGGCCTCAAGGCCTTGATGTCCGGCAGGGACGGCGCCATTGACTCCAGCTCTTGCTTGAAAGGCCAGTGGGGCACTCAGGTAATTTGATTGTTACAGTGTTAGTATTACTCTGTTTTTTGATTATCTTGTAAGAGCAAATGTGAACTTTGAATTGATTACTATTGAGTTTACAGTTTAGTTCATTGGTGAAATTGAAGTATGTGAGCATATAAACCTTATTTAAGCAGTATGCTGCGAAACGTCGTAAATAAAAGCTTTTACTTATTGCTCTTTGCTTGAAATTGTTACGTTTCGTAGCAATTTGTGTGGAGTAAGTGGTTTTGATGTCTGAGTTTTTGCTGAGGAAGTTGTTAGGTGGAGGAAAAAAAATGATATTTTGAAATGATTAGTAGAATTTTCATTTGTGGGCCTTGGTTTTCAAATGTAGGTGAAAATACACAGGCTACTGCAAGAATCGAGGTTCCGGACAAGGAAGAAAGAGGAGGCAGACCTGTTTTTTGTGCCGACATATACGAAATGTGTGAGAATGTTGGGTGGTCTTAATGATAAAGAGATTAACCAGACTTATGTGAAGGTAAATTTATCTGTCGTTTTATTTGAATTATAAGTCTTGGGTGCTTTTGTTTTTCCTTTTCTCCAGTGTTTTGCTTATAAAGCAATACGTTGTTATGTTATGCTCACTAGTTCATTACCTACAGGTGTTGAGCCAAATGCCATATTTTAGGCGATCTGGTGGTCGTGACCATATTTTTGTCTTTCCAAGGTATATTTGTTTTCCATGAATTATGCATTCTCCTAACTTTGCCAAAAGTTTCTTGTTATCGCTGCTCACTTTCATAATTTACTATGCAGTGGAGCTGGTGCTCATTTATTTAGGTCGTGGGCCAAATTCATAAATCGTTCCATTATTCTTACCCCCGAGGTATTTACTTATTCTTCTTATTAACAAATTTGAAAATGCAATGGTTAACAAAGATGCTAATCTTTGTACAGTCATAGATAGTAGTTTACTGGAATATTTTGAGATAGTATTACAGTTAAAATCCAAAATGTGTACCATATATCACTTCCAAGTCACAGAACTATATCATATCAAACACTAACAGGAAGTAAAATAGTATTCTTCATGTGAGAACAGACATTACCATTACATCTCTGATACAATGTAACAGAACAAATAGAGCTAGGTAAGAGAAAAAGATGAAGAGAAATAGCATATTTCGAACAATTTGGGGAGCATCGTGACTAATGTACCCAATGAAAATATAGAAAAGAGAATACGGTATAACAAAAACAATAACTTGAGAGATATTAAGAGGTTGGTGACACTTATAGACACACTTTACCATTTTATAGATAAAGTGATGTTCTCTTGTTTGATGTCTTGTATGTTATGTTACCTGATTGTAATTCTAGATCATTATTTGAACAAGAGTTGAATGATTGGTCTCCTGATTGAGTATGACAATATATTAGACTACCAAGACAAGCAGTCTCCCTCTCTCCCTCCCTCTCTCTCTCTCTCTATATATATATATTTTATGTTATAATAAGAAGGGCGTGCCCAAACAATGTAATGAAAAGAAAGGGAAGTCTGGATTCTGTCATTTCATTACTTTTCTCTTAATTTTTTTTATTGGATCAAGCATGTTCTTTGTTTATGTCTTAAAGCTTTATGAAACATTTTTTTCTTATTTCAATTAGTTCAGCAGTAGCATTCATATGTAGATTTTAACTTGTTGCCTGCAAGAATTTAGTTGGCACTAATTATTGGGGGTAATGACATAAACATAGTAAATTCATATGTTAGTGCAGGGTGATCGGACTGATAAGAAAGATACAAGTGCCTTTAATACATGGAAAGATATCATCATTCCTGGGAATGTTGATGATGGGATGACTACAGATGGTGCTACCCTTGTCCACCCTTTGCCACTATCAAAGCGGAAGTATCTTGCAAACTATTTAGGTCGTGCACAAGGAAAGGCCGGTCGCCTCAAGTTGATAGAGCTTTCTAAGAAATTTCCAGATAAGGTATATCCTTGTAACTTTTCAAGTGACTGAGGAGTTTATCTCATTTGTGGAATTTACTATGCTCATACTCATTCCCGCTTTATTGTGGAGTTCAGTTTGATAGTGAAGTTTAAGATTATTATGATGTTTATTCACACTGGATGTTTACTGTGACAAAATAAAAGATGCTTCGCATTGAAAACTTTGTAGGGATATACCTAAAGTTGGAACTTACAAGTACAACATTTTCTTTGCAATTTTTGAAACTGTTTTGCTGGAATATCAGATACTGCAGACCGCAAGAACCGCAAGAATTGTGACCTTCAATCCTACGCAATCCTCTTGGAGCTTGGATATTTACTTCAGATTATAGTCATTGATGTTAAGCTGTGATTTAATCAAAACACCTGCATGTTTCTTAACGACCTTGTTCTTTTCATGTTGCTAATTTTTTTAAGTATAGGTACTGTTTTATGAAGTGGGATTCCTTTTTGTTGTGAAATCATTGAATACATGTTATATCTTTTTTGGTTTGTCTCATTCGACACATTTATTGTTATTTCATGAATGCGGAATATCTTTAATTCTTGATTGATGTTTTCAACAGTTGGAATGTCCAGAGTTGAAGTTCAGTGGCCCTGATAAATTGGGAAAAATAGATTATTTCGAACACCTGCGCAACGCCAAGTTCTGCCTTGCTCCACGTGGGGAGTCATCTTGGACTCTTCGTTTTCATGAGTCTTTCTTTGTGGTCTCTCTCTCTCTCTCTCTCTCTCTCTCTCAGCATATGTGGATATAGAATGTATATACATACATTATACCAGTCCTCTTGAAGTAATTTTTGTGGTTCTGCTACAGGAGTGTGTCCCAGTGATATTGTCGGATGAAGTAGAACTTCCGTTCCAGAATGTTGTTGATTACACCCGGATATCGATTAAATGGCCATCAACTCGAATAGGCCCCGAGCTTTTGCAGTACCTAGAGTCTATACCAGGTGAAATGCTGAACTCCATTTACATATTTCCAAAGAATCAATTCCAGTTTTCAGCATGTTAACATATTGTTTTCTGTTTTGGTTTTTGAATTTTAATTCCACAGATGAAATCATAGAGGGAATGATAAGCCGTGGTAGACAAGTAAGATGTTTATGGGCCTATGCTTCAGAATCAGCTTCGTGTTCTGCAATGCGTGCAATTCTTTGGGAACTTCAGAGAAAAGTCAGGTTGTTTCACCAATCAACCGAAACATTCTGGCTGCACGACGGATCTATTGTAAATAGAAATTTAGTCAAGTTCTCTGATTGGAGGCCTCCAATGCCTTTGCCATGAGTATGCAACATTAGGGTTTCCTCTTATAGTTGCTTTCTCCATTTCCTGAGTTCATATGTGCCCCTATGCCCTCATCATTTTCGTTTTCAACAGCGCTAATTTTTTGTTGTATATTGTTTATTGATATTCTTTTCGTTCTTAGTCATATAACTCCCAGGCTTTCCCATGTTGTAATTGTAGAACACCTCGGGGAAAGTGATATTGCAAAAAATATATTTAAACTATACTGAGTTCTGTTGAAGTGTACCTAATTTAATCATGGAATCATTTGTTATGCCCATTTTTTTTTCTTCTTTTATGAACGTCATTTGGGTTTGATTTTCGAATACCGAAAATATGTCAGCTAAATTACATGATTTACATCGTCTTCACTGAAAAATCAAAAATTACTGTTTTAGTTTTTCCTCTAGCCAAATTGGCCACGGAGCTATCACAATCCATAACTGATATGAAATGCCACGTAATCAGTTTGGAAGCAATGAAATGTTGAATGCAAAATTGTGCACCACAAATGCTCAAAAAGCCGAAGCCTTGAGAACCTCAAACTCCTATGACATCGGTTCACTGACACAACTTCTTGTTCCTAAATTACCAGAAACAACTACAACAATAGCTTCTGCTATTGAATTCCTGGCAAGTCCTCGTTTCTGTTCTACTTCCTAAAGTGGTAGAGAAGGAGATGAGAACAACAGCCTTGTTTACCAGTTGCAGCTTTGCCTGGACTTATCAGCCAAAAGCAATCCCCTCCCACAATTTGCTTGCTCAATCTTCACTTGAGAATGGAGCTTGTAGCACGAAATCTGAAGCGAGTTCAAGAGAATATGGTGTGCTTAATGGAGAAGCTGAAAAGGTCTCTGGAATCTTGAAGAGAAGATCAGTGGTACTGTCTGGAGCTTCTTTGGTTTCTTCTGCGGTGTTGGGTTTTCCAGGAGATGGCTTGGCCGTGATTAAGCAGGGTCTTCTGGCAGGACGGGTTCCTGGTCTGTCTGAACCAGATGAACAAGGTTGGTATCCTTCAATCCCTGCATGTATTAAACTCACTGAGAATTGGAAACCTTCAAACTACATTTGCGTTTTGCTCTATAAAGTGTATATGTCTGTATGGTCTCCTTCATTGAATAAGTGTATGCTTAGACAGGTTGGAGGACGTACCGCAGACCAGATGAGAAGTCCGGAGGGCACGGCGTTGGTTGGAGCCCTATCATCCCTTATCTCTTCTCTGTTCCTCAAGGTTGGGAAGAGGTGATAATCTAACCCACCATGTAGAAAGAATATATCAGTTAGTTGGTACATTAATTAAAGTTCTGTTGCTAAACCAAGTAAAGATTCCAAAACACGAGTTTCCTTGCCCTCATTTTACATACCTGCCTATTTTTACCATGGAACAGGTTCCAGTATCAATAGCTGATCTTGGTGGAACAGAGATTGACCTGAGATTTGGTAGCGCCAACGAGGGACGCCTGTCCGTCATTGTTGCTCCTGTTCTGAGATTTTTAGATAGTGAGTTTTGACATAATGTGATGCATTCCCCATTATCTCTAGATATTGGTACGTAGCTTAACTTTGGTTTTTATGCAACAGATTTCGATGGAGATGCAACAATTGAAAAAATTGGCCGTCCAGAGACGGTGATCAATGCATTTGGACCTGAAGTTATAGGGGAAAATGTGGAAGGGAAGGTTATGAGCATCAATGTCGTTCAAGATTCTGGAAGAACATATTACCAGTATGAGTTGGAGCCACCTCATGTTCTGATCACAGCAACTGCAGCAGGGAATCGTCTGTACTTGTTTAATGTAACTGGAAGTGGTAAACATACTCTACTCCGACATGCTTCAGCATAAAACAAATAACTAAATGATTCCATAACTTGAGACAGTAACTAAACTGCTTTGGATTTTGTAGGTCTTCAATGGAAGAGGCATTACAAAGATTTGAAGAAGATAGCAGACTCCTTTCGTGTAGTCTAACTGAGTTTTTGTAAGACGAGATAGGGAATTATATTGTGCTTTGTTTTCGTACTTGTAATATACAACAAGAATGTAAGTCTCTGTAGTGCCATTCCAGTTATACCCGATGGCTATACATCCCAGATCGACTGCTTGACCTTTTCTTTTATTAATCAACTGTTGAGCTTGACATTCTGTGGAATTATCTGCACAGCAAACTCTTTCATCACCAAATCCCATGTGTACTTTTACGTGGTGTGTAAACCAATCTCTTATGCCACCCTAGTGCTTCATGGCTTCACTGCTATACCATGCCACTAATAGTTTCATGGTAAGAGTTGTACTCACCGCTTGCTGATTGGAATTAGTAATTGATCGACTCAACACAGAACATGATTTACCCTGAAAGGCATCCAAGCTATGTGCCACAGGGCATAAATGCACTGTGAGCAGGTGTCTTCTCAAAGCCTTCATTTACCAAGTCCATTCTCGTCCTCTCAGCTTTTTCCCATCTATCAGAAGCAGCATAAATATAGAGCTAGTGCCGTCTATACAAAAGGAACCAACCTAGCTTTTCTTCTTCAGAGGACAGGTTCAATATTTTGCTCTTCTGATGAGGTTGAAGACGAATGTGGAATATGGCGTTGGTCTGCATATTCCACATTATATTGAACTGAGATTTTGCTTTACCGCCGTCGATATTTCACTTCGTCGAGAATATGGGTCGAGATATATGGATGACATATGTTGTAAACTTGTAATTCTGAAACGTTTAGCACGAGTAACGAGAATAACCGTCTTTTGAAGGAAACACGGACCCAAACCACAATGCATCAAAAACTGCTGAAAATCTTACACAACTGCAACTCTCTGAAACAACTGAAACAGACCCACCTTCATATCTTCATCCATGGCCTCCAAGATAGCACCTTTTTACTCCCCAAGCTCCTCACTCTCTCCTCACACCTGGGTTCTCCTCATTACGCTCACTCCATTTTCCAATACTCTCGCTGCCCCAATGTTGTGGCTTGCAACACAATGATACAATGCTTCATTGGAAAGACCCGAGTAGGCGCATTGCAAGTCTACGATCAAATGAAGGCATTGAAAGTTTCGCCGAATAGTTATACTTTCACTTTTCTTCTTAGCTGCTTTGAATCCTCTGAGGCCCTTGAAGATGGGAGGGTGGTTCATGGTGACATTGTCAAACTTGGTTTCGGCTCCAGCGTCTTTGTTCAGAACACCCTTTTGGATTTCTATGCGAAATGTGCCGGCGGTTTTGGTTTTGATTCTGCACGGAAGGTGTTTGATGAAATGCCTGAGAGGGATGTGGTTTCTTGGAATTCTATGATTGCGGGTTACATGAGTCGTGGTGGGATAGAGCCTGCAATGAGACTGTTTAATTCAATGCCGGAGAAAAACATTGTGACATGGAACTCTGTTGTTTCTGGTCTTTGCAAGGCCGGAAACATGGAGTTGGCCCGTTTGGTTTTTGAGAAGATGCCTGAAAGAAATGATGTTTCATGGAATGCATTGATAACTGCGTATATACGGTTGGGTGATATGAGCTCAGCTTGGTTTTTGTTTGAACAAATGCCAGAGAAAACAGTGGTTTCTTGGACCGCCATGGTGTCTGGATACAACATCATTGGAGATCTTGAATCAGCCAGGAATGTATTCAGTTTGATGCCGGTGAAAAATGTTGTATCGTGGAATGCGATGATTGCAGGTTATGTTCACAACCACATGTTTGATCAAGCTCTTTCTGTATTCCGCAAGATGTTGATTGATGGCAAGTGCAGGCCTGATCAGAGCACTATGATTAGTGTGCTATCGGCATGTACTCACTTGGGTTCTCTTGAACATGGGAAATGGAACGAGTCTTATATTAACAGGAACAAGTTCGACATGTCTGCACCTTTGGGAAATGCTCTAATAGACATGTTTGCAAAGTGTGGAGATGTAGAAAATGCAAAAGCTGTTTTTGATAAGATGGACAACAGATGTATAATTACATGGACGACAATGGTTTCAGGTCTAGCTGTTAATGGGTGGTGCAGAGAAGCATTAGCTCTCTTTGAAACAATGTGTTTAAGAGGACCTAAACCAGATGATGTGATTTTTATTGCTGTTCTATCAGCTTGCACTCATGGAGGGCTGGTAGACGAGGGGAAACAATTTTTTTATCAGATGGAACATGAGTTTGACATCAAGCCCCGAATAGAGCATTATGGGTGCATGGTTGATCTTCTAGGTCGAGCCGGGAAGTTGGAAGAAGCACTCAGATTTGTAGAAAACATGCATTTGGAGCCAAATGCTGTTATTTGGGCTACTCTACTGGGTTCTTGTAAGATTCATGGAAGTGGAGATCTGGTGGAGTCTGTAACCAGGAGGATTATAGAGAAGAAACCGGAAAATCCCAGTTATTTAACTCTAGTTTCTAATTTGAGTGCATCAGTTGGACAATGGAAAGATGTGCTGACCTATCGGCAAGTTATGAGACAACAGGGAATAGAAAAGGTTCCTGGTTGTAGCTCAATCCAAATGGGGAACAAGATAGATGAGTTTCTTGCCCACGATACAAGGCATGACAAAAGAAAAGAGATTTATGGAGTTTTGAATTGTTTGAATGAACAGGTGGCATCAGTTTCTGATGGACTGTGAACATATGACAATGGTCTTTTACAAAATGATCCACCCTATGCTGATGTATGGGAAGAAATTAACCATATAAAGGAGTGGCACTTATGTGAATGGTCCAAGCATTTCTGGCCCAATCTTTTGAAGATTTGAGATAGAATCAGAAAAAAAACCCATTATCAAAGACATCAACTTTGTGTAGAAGCAAGAAACATGTCTTGTGATAAAACAGATGTTGGAACGAATTCTATGTCAGTGACTGGAAGTAACACTCCGATAACGCATACATATCTTCACAGAAGAAAGGGTTGAAGCAGTTTAAGGGTAAGGTTCTTCTGTTTTTCTTAGGAACAAAAAAAATATTACTATGGCTAGTGTCACACTAACTAGTGAAAGAAAGTGTGTTGGAATAGAATTCTTTTGTCAACAGAACAATTACATTCTGGGCTCCTTTTCTGTAGATGATAATGAAGCTGACAGGCACTGTCTTCTTTCATGAATGAGACATCTACAATGGTCCACAGCCTTGGGAGCAGTGGGACTACCATAGCTTTGGATTGAATACTAATAAGTTTTGTGGAGCGGCTTATACTGTACTAATGCTTGGACCCTTGCAAAGTCCCTCGTTCTGAGCCCGGCCAGCTGATAGATAACCCTGAACACATTGAGCGATTGAGAACATGTAAGTTCACATGTTCGCATGAATTAGTTTTGCGATATACATCAAATTTTATATTTTTCTCCCTCCCTCCCTCTCTCCCTATCTCTCTTTCTCTTCTATAACAGATGATGATTGACATGCAAATGACTTATGTCTATCAAATTCATGTTGGAGAAACTCTAATGTTTCTCAGGGCTGCATGGAATTCATTTGGTGTCCTTGCAATAATTCACGTTGATGTGTATAAATTTGACTGTTTTTGTGATAAGTAGAGAAGCTTGGTTTAACGTGCAGGTTTTTAGACTTTATTTGTCTAAACATTTTTAAGTGTCCAAAAAGATAGCTTGGTAGAACATTTTTAAACTTCAGTTGATCTGTGCTTTGGGAATCAGTTTACCTTTCTATGTTCAGAGTCAAAATCATCCTCAAACAAAAAGAAAAGGTCAAGGATGCATATTTTCTGTACGTTCACTTCACCTATTCCTATTTTGTAACTCTAAACTGTAAACCCTTAGCTTTTTGGAGTACATAATTGAAGCATCAGAATATCAACGTAATGATTTTTATTGTATTAATTTGCAATAGGTGGACATTCTTCATTGGTTGCGCAAATACAAGATAGATTAGAGGCTTAACTGATCTATCCTAGTGTGCATTTTTTGTCAATATTGATGTTTTTCTTTTTGTGAGTGATTTGCCATATAAGCTGGGGAATAGAATTAGCAGACAATACTGAATTTCATTGTAATGCAGATCAAGCTGCTTATGCAATATGATGTGTTTCCACTACCATGGAAGATTGTGATGTATTAGCATTACTTGCTCAGTTGCTCATATTCATTATGTTCATTGCTTGTTTCACTAATTATGAGATATGATGCGTTTCCACTACTACGGAAGGATGTGATGTATTAGCATTAGTTGCTTGTATTCATTATGTTCATTACTTGTTTCATTAGTTAGTTCCACCAATTTAGAGATTTTTATTGTGGTGCAGCAAAACATGGCATACCTTTACAGAACTTCCATATATGGGAACAGTTAAAGAGTAAAGTATACCATCATCGTGAGATAGCTCTGAAGTGATCAGTTCTGTGTTTTCTGGATCCCTCAGAAGTCAAAATCTGGTGCACACTCAACACAGATCGCCCTCAAAATTATTGTAATGCAGGTTAGGCAGCTTCTGGATGTGATCTAGTTCTACTATTTCAGAATGATATGATCTTTTGTTTCCATTATTTATTCCTGTTATTGATATTCCTCACTTCTGTTACTATCTGCTCCACCAAATTGAGAAACTGTTTTGTTCGTAAATCAAAGTACCTTTATAAAGCTCCATTTCTGCAGTGAAGTAGCTTTTCTGAAGGCATTGATGCTGCCTTAGTGCTCTAATATAGCTTTACTGGCTCTATTATATATTCTGTTCCACTGCATTACTTCTGTATTTCCAGATCTCTTAAGACGTCGATCACCTCGATCCCTCATTGTCAGAATCATTTCCTCTTCTGATCAATGAGAGAGAAAAGGGACACTGGCGCAAAATGGAACTGTTTAACGGAATCTCATGATCAAGTTAGCATCCATATAGGCTATATGGTCTGGCCCATAAATGTGGATGAACACTGCTTGATGGTGCAAATAAATGAGCATTATCTTTGGATAATCCTATTCCCCATTTACGATGGCACAGAGTGAATTCTACTTCTACTTGAAGTAAATCATCTTATTAATGTCTGTGTTACCTAATGAAGAGGGAATATAGGAGATGAAGGCACTCATGTTCGAATATGTGGAAGGGAAGAGGGACACTTCTTCCTTCTGTTGAATTGTTATTCAGTGAAGTTATGGGGCAAGACAATGACGACGGCCGGCAACCTCTCCAATCTCCCATGTCCCAAACTAAGTTGGTCTCACTATCTCTCCCATTCGACCCTACGTTTCACTTTGTGGTGACATCTTTCCATCAAAGTTGGGAGAAATGGATCCCGGATTTCCATTCATATTACGGGTAGAGGCGACGAGATTTAAACTTTCTCACGACAAGCGGGAGCTTATTCGATCATGTTACCATAACGGGGCTTGCCCTTTTTGAGTTAGATATCATTTGGAGATACAAAGAAATGAACACTTTAAAAAAGAAAATATACAAATCCAAATGCGACTCTTGAGAAGTCTACCGGAAAAAATTTCTCATGAGAAGTCTACCGGAAAAAATTATATTACAATAAACCGTGAAATCGGTATGAATGCGACTCTTTAACCTTTGAGTTACATCTCTAATTTTGAAAAGAGTGTGGCTATTGAGACCTCCAAATTTGCTCAATATACCTCTCATTCTCTTTACACCTCCCTTTTACTTTTCAATATAAACATTTGTTCACTATACCTCATTTCAAATTCTTAACATAACCTTAATTATTTATTGACATATATTTCAATCAATTAATTACCTCTTATTCACTCAATAGACCTCTTATTCTTTTTTTTTTTTTTTTTTTTCAACATCCATCATCCTTACCTTCATTTTTTTATTATTTTCTCATGCAAGAAAATGTTCTTGTTTTGGCTACGATCCTCAGCTGGGGGTTGAGAGGTACTTAGCGGTACCAAAAGTAAATTAATGGTGTGCAGATGGGGGGTGTGTCACCTCGCGGACGAGGAAAGTGATGTGGGATGCGTCGAGTCTTGACTTCTTGATCAAACGAAAGGATTCTGGTGCCACCTCGCGGACGAGGAATTACAAGCACATGGCGATTCAATACTCACGTTGTCGCGAGCAAAGCAACTAAGGAGGGATCGAGAGTGATCGGAGTAGAGTCCAAAAAGGGCTCTGAGAAACCTAAGGCGGCGGCGCACGCTTAGGGTTAGGGTTTCGAGAGGCTCAAAGGTTTGTTCAACTAGGTTGAAAGTTTTTGTATCGTTGAGTTGTTGAGAGAAAAAGTTATGTGTTTGATTAGAGTTTCGAGCCCCTTTATATAGTGGCTCGCCTTCTGCCAGAAGTAAATACTTTCCAAGTTGGACTCCGAAACCGAATATCACAAGGATACTGCTTCACCCGTGCGAACCAACCATTTGCGTAACGCGTGTCCATTTCACACAACACACTTCGCATAGGTCACTGCCTCCTCGCGACTCAACTGTAGAGTCTTATGCGCACTCATTAAAAACGTTTTTACCCCGCGGGGTGTCATAGTGGAAACCTATCTCGCGCGAGCCGCGGACTCAAACCATCCCGCGAGCTCCTGAAGCTTGCTTCCATCTCGCGCGCCCTTGAAGCTAGCGAGACTTAAAAGGCTTTTTCACTAAAAGGGCCACAAGGATTGACCCAAAACATGTTAAAGACTTGTAAGAGTCTTCAACGATAAATGTGGTGCATGCGGATCACGTGCATGCGAACTCCGCCTATTGCTTCTTCGCGAAGTCTCCCACGCGAGCCAATTCGCCTAAATATACTCCGCCTCGCTTAGATGTACTTCGCCTCGCCTAGGACTCCACTCCCACGCGAAGTGTCACCTCGCCTAGTCTAAGCGAAGTCTATTTCTGTAATTTCATGCGAAGTCCTTTTCTTGACATCATCCGAAGTCTATTTCGCACGCGAACTCTGCCATCCAGCTCGCATGATCTCACTGGCGGGTCATTACTTGTAAACCCAAAGAATCTGGGCTCGCCGGTGTGATGTGAACTAAGATTTAATTAATATTCACATAGACATTTAATGTCCAGTAAAATATTAATTTAGACGTAAACAATAATATGAAGACTTGGACCAAAATGCCCACTGGCTCAAATAGTTCTATCATGAACTATTCTGCTATCTATCTTTTTAATTGTTTTTCTCTTTTGTACGTGTTATTTTTTCTCCATTTTTTTTCTTTTGAATAATTTGATCTCTATTTTGTACCTCATAATAAATTATTTCAATAAATATATATTTTTTGTAATCGATAGATATTAAAAATATTTATAATTAATCGATAGATATTATTTTGCAAAAATAATCGATAAATATTGATTATTTTTTTAGCTCTTATAAACTATATATATGCTTTAATAAAAATAAATTGGAAAACAAAAATATATAAGAAAAATAATAAATAATGGAATCAATTATTATTGAATTGGAAAGTTTAAAGAGAATAAATATAATATTTCTTTTTGTATAATTATTGTCCTTAATAGTCATTATGTATGAGGATGTATATGTTAATTATTTAATAATTCAAAATATAGTGAGATCTAATGAGCAAATTTAGAGGTCTCAATAACAGCACTCTTTTGAAAAATAACTAGATTTACCATTAGTCGTGTGAATGGTAGATCTATAATACCTCAATGTCATAAAAAAAAATAATATTGCTACTAATACCTCAGCTTGTATATACGTGGACTTGACGTGAGGCTGGTCAGTAAGTTCATCTCGTTGTGATCATACATATCTGTATAACCAAATTCGGTACGCAATTTGTTTGATCGATGATGTGAAATAATGGAAATGGTTGTTAAAATTTCAGCCTTATCTATCTCCAACTGCATGTGATGCCATCAGTTTCATTTGTTATATATGTTCGTAAACATCATGCAAAAACCAAATTTGTAACACTTTCTCTCAGCCTTTTGTTTTATATTGGTCGTTATCATATATGCATGCGCTGTGCAAGAGCCAAGAGTTCATATATGTGGTGGCAAAAAATCGCTAAGCTAGAAGAGGATCCTCCCCCAACAGTCCTGATGAGAAAGAATACCTGTTTTAGAAAAAGGTATATATGAGTATACACTTACGCCAAACCCGCAAGATTCGAACGTCTTTCGGTGATAATGAAATTAGACGAACTGGGTTTATTCTTTTTGCCTGTAAAAGTTGGCGATCTTGTCCCATATACTGTTCTTATCAAATAATTTGACTGTTTTCTTGATCCTCAATTCCTGATCATCAAATAATCTCTACTGTCGATATCTGTAGTTTTGTTGCTATCACCATATCGATCATAATTACTCATGTCAAATGAATGAGTCATGATATATTGAAGATCATTGTGCGTCAGTAATGCTTGGCAATAGTTTCCTAGTCATACTGGGTAACCTGCTAAACAAAAATGAATCGGAAAGCTTATTCACGACATGAGATTTACGGCGTGCACAAAATGCGCAATTACGTGGTACCATGAAATGCTCGATATACAAACACTTGGAAAATGCAAACTATGCAATTGGCATTTGATGCTACTCGATTATTGATGATCCAGATTTAGTTGCGTCCATAACTTTGATATATAACAAAATGATTGGGATATCGTATTGGCCATGAATTTAAGTACCTCTATCCGTTCCTATCCTACAATAGCTAGCTAGAATCACAAATGCTTCTCGCATCCGAATATTTTCTACATGTGGTCGTAGCTAGCTAGCTAAATATAAGAGATGCCGACAAGACATTGGTGGATGCACTTAGAACCAGTGAGAAAAATTATGCAAACAGATCTAGTCATTCCTTTCCCTTTAGGGCAATCCAGCCTTCAATTCAATACCTTCTTCATGCCAAAAGCCTCAGTTATCCTATATGTGATTTCAACATTGTCTGGGATCTCAAAGTTTTGGTCCCATATGTATGGTATGAACATAATATTTCTCATTTGAAAATTGAAATCATTGTTTGTAGCTAGGGTACGTTCTAGGGTAATGTTCAATAATATCATTCATTGATCGATCATAGATTGTATTGCAAACCAAATCTGGAGGTTACCATATGTGATGAGGAAGGGTCTGCATGGATGTACATATCGACCTGAAACCAAATTAACGTGCGCCTACATGCAGTTGATGCATGTCTCCAAACTATACTGACCTTTAAGCTCCCTCGATCACATCATCAGATGCATGTTGTTCCTTGATTTGTTTAGCTCAAAGTCACGTCATGATAGTCGATCAATCGACTAGCTCAACTTTGAACCAGAATTAAGCTAACTACTATGCCTAAACTTTGGCAGTGATGTCGAGCCACCATTCCTGCATTCCAATACATATGATTCCAAGATGGACCGACCTGATATGTTTTCCAGCTGGGCATCTTCTGATGCAGTCTATATGTGAAGAAAGGGTACACATTGTTTACTTAATAGAACAAAGCTGGGGATATGTTTCATAATCAAAGATTAACTAGATCTTTGCAGTTGATGAGCGAGGGGTAGAGGTCCTTTTTCTTTTTATAAGCAAAGGGCCATTTTGTATTTGACATGTGTTCACAGATCTTGCCTTTGGGGCCTTTGGATGATATCTTGAAGATTCAGCTATTACATGTACACAACAATCAGTAGAGAACAGATGGCATCGAATCATTAATTCATGTCAATAATGTAAGAGAAAAATAATTGTCTATCAAAACTTTTGAGTTCGACAGTTTGCCTGGCAGTTTTATCAGTATCTAGCTTCCTTACGAAATCTTGTAAGGTTCTAACAATACGTGGTCCTAGACATTCAGACACGTAGGGTGATAATGCAGTAATTACATTCTGACGTATGGCTCAGTATATAATTTTTATGCGTTAACACATTATATAATTTTTTCATTTAGACAAGTATGGCTCAGTATCTTCCTTTATTATTTGAATACGTGCGTACGTGTTGCATATATATTATACCGCTTAATCTCGTAAGTGAGAGAAGCATGCAGTAATTGTTAACTCATTAGGCGCTCACACTAGTACTACCGGTGTGCTAGCTTCTTGAGTTTGCTCTAGCTTCTCCAAACTGAAAATCCACCGTGTATTATGACTATCTTCCAACCACTACTACCTAAAATTTTGGATTGTTAGCAAAATTAGCAAAAACAAAGGGGAAATGTGAGAGGATAAAAACCAACAACTTTTGTAATGGATCCAAGCATTTGAGATGTGATACTCAATGTCCCCCGCCCCTGCCTCCGCGCGCGCGCGCATATTTTTATGATGTTCATATACAAGTTCTTTGCATCTGATTTATGCTTGCCTAGCCTTCTCTTTCGTTGGATTATCGCAAATTAGAAAAGTGCGGTTAATATCGTTCAGTAATTAGAGCCGTTTTCAGTCGATTTACGGTTTGCAGTGATTGGAATTAGTTTTAGGTTACATTCAGGGATACACAGTCGAATAACCTAAGGTCATATATGATGTGGATGAAGGTTGCGTGAAGCTAATTAGTCATATTGTTAGCTAGTCGATCACCAATAGAGTTCATACTTTAGTTATGATTTCCCTAAAATATGCAAGATTCATTAGTACGTAAGTAGGTTGCTTAATTGTTATTCTTATTTTTGAACAATTAGAATAAGCAAGCTAGCTAGCTTAATATAAGTGGCCGGCCTATGATACTCTCTTTGATAGCCTTGGCTCGATAGTCCTGCCTCCAGCATGAATATTCTGAAGCTCATTTTAAGACTAGTCTTTGGTACGTAGGTTTTAATATTCATACCCTCACTCTTTCCATAATTTCTGTTCATTTCAATATTGGCTTTCTGATCTTTGTGTTCCTGCGCTTCGATCTTTAATTTTTGGGTTCTTATACAGGAAATTTCTTCTTCTGGTCGCCAATGTAAGCATCAGAGTTAGATTTATGAAACATTAACATACCAATTTAGATACTTTTTAACTGATTTTGGTGTTTTATTAGAAGTAAATTCAAGCAGATCATAGCGAACAACTTTGCAGAGCAGCTCTCAAGCATTTCATACCAGATCCATTTCTTCAAGTGCCTCTTTTCAGCTTGGTGAATATATATTAGCTTCACTCCTTTTACCTCAGTAGTGATTGAATGCATGCTGCTAATCTTATGCAATTTATATTTTTTTGCAATTACTAACTTGTGAATTTGATCGTACGCAGCAAGAAGAAAAGCAGGTATTGGCTGCCGTTTGTGTCACCAAACAGCAATTTGATATCAACCATGAATGGCATCGGTGCAGCTATTGAAACCATCAACCTTTTCATCCCCATGATGTTCTCCCCGAAGAGTGAGAAGGACAAACTTCTTGAAGTGCTTGAGTTTGTATTCTTCTTTAAGCACGATGAGAAATACAAAGAATTATCTCAACATTACAGTAGATGATTCATGAAACGTTTCGGTGTAAATTAAAGTGATGGAAGAATAAGAAATCAAAACTATGTAGGATAATGTAATTCGTCGATCACCATGTTGTATAGTTTGATATGAACATATACATCTCATGAATGAGGTAATGGTTTCCAAATTCCAATGAGGATCAGACCAGAAGACTGGTCCTAGTATTGATCATCTGTACGTACTTGTTTCAGAGTGATTCTCGTTTACAAACCAAGTGATCATCTGCTTGGTCTCTTGGGGAAAACATATCTAAAGATCGATCATTTTCATATCTAAAGATCCCTTTCGTTTGTTTTGGTCCTCATGGGGCACCAGGGAAGGGTCAATGCTACCTAATAAGCTTGATTTTAACTGAAATTTCTCAACGAGACAGAGAATGCATATATATAGACACACACACACACGGATAAATGATTCTTTCATACAGTTTAAGACTTTGGGAATTTGGATTGCTTAGCTTGTAATAAGATGCTCCGTACAATGAGGCTGAAAATAGTGAGTCGTATTTGGTTCCTCGTCCCACAATTGTGACCTGATTGAAGTCACAAGGAGTCCAAGACAGCATATCAGAAAAGATTGAGTGTAAGCTGCATCCAACAAATATGTATTACACTTTGGGTTAGGGTTTCAATGATTTAGATAAACTCAAATCTTCTAAAATATGAGTAATTTCTATAAGTTTAATTAATAAATTTCTATAGCTTGAAATATAAAATCATTTATAATCACTATTTTGAATAATTTTTTTGTTTGGTAAAATCTTAAAACCTGTTTATCTAAAACTTTTTAGTTTAAATAACCATAATTTTAAAAAACAGGTTGAGAGTTGCTTATTTAAAACTGAGCTTTTTAAAAATTGATTTTTTAAATCACAATATCAAACTAAGCCTAAGTATTGAGATTGAGTGGTATTACTTAATTCTTAGTTTACAAGGTGTACACCAACAAAAATCTTAATAAGCATCTAGTTTGCTTTTCTCACGGTGTTAGGAAACGTAGTCAAGTTTATTTCCCTTTGCTTAATTCTCTATTATGAAGCTTGTTTGTAAACAATGAAGGTATCGGTCATCGACTCATCATGCTTAGAGTCTCTGCTTAATATATATATTTAGTGTACGACAAACGATATACATGTCTATTAGTTATTGATAATACAATTCTGTTTTTACTAAAATAAAAAAGTAGTAATTAACTTGGGGAAACAATTAACACAGCCCTAACCAATTTTCCATTTCCCTTTTGGCCTTTTGGTTTGTATTTGGCGTTTTTTTTTTGTAACTATTGATTCATTAATCAAGTTACGTTTTGGCATATGATATTTTCCTCTTTAACATAAACATCCATTTTTCCCATGGTTCTTGTTGGCAATAATCTATTTATCAATGTTCTAAAAGACACTAGGCGTTAAGCGGGCGGTGACCCGAAGTCTAGAGCCTAGACAGCATAGGTGAGGATTAGTCGGGGACCAGACGATTTGTATTTTTTATGATTTATTAATTAAAAATATATATTTTATATAATTTAATATTTGAAAACTGTCAAATATGGATAAATTATTCAACAAAAATCTAATCAGACATATTTATAAAATAAATTATAACTAAAATTTAATATAATTTCCCATAAAAGTGAGCAACAACAACAATAACATATACACTTCTAATTTTAAACACACTATTAACTTTTATACTCTCATACTCTCCACAATATAACATTCTCATCATAAAAAGAAAACAAAATTAGCTGGAGAGCTTAGCAACATCCTAAGATCGTCAACATCCTAGCTTTGCCGTTCGAACAATCCACAAGTTTCCTTTCTTCTTTTCCCCAACTTTCCTCTCTACATTATTTCTTAAAATGCCAAGTTTTTAATTAGTCATGATATTGTTTCTTTTGTTGCTCTTCTCATTTTCCACGCGCCACGTAACAAAAATAATCCTTATTCAAGTAAATAAACACATGTATGTTCCTCTACCAGTCATAAAACGCACGCACATACAAATCTTAAAAATCAATTACAAGGATAAATTTAGGCCCCAAGGCTTCATGCAACATCTTTACAAGGATGAATGTTATTCTACCTGAAAACCCACATAAGGTTTTTGTAATCTGAAACTTAAAATTGGGTGATAATTTGGGTCATACAATAATAGTGGTGTGGTTACTGCAGTACCTTTTGACAGTGTTACTGTTTTACCCCCCCAAAAAAAAAGGGGGCGCGGTACGTACGCAGAGGAGTTGTATTTGCCAAATAAAAGCCATCAACAATATTTACTGCAACACTAGTCTCCACTAGTCACTAGTTTGTCTTTTTTCTCTCTATATAAACCCTCGCCCCTTGTTCTCTCTCTCTCTCTCTCTCTCTCTCTCTCTCTCTCCCTCAGTTTCTCACCATTCGCATCTCTCTCTTTCCTCATCAGAGCCTCCATGGAAGACGTCGTCAAGTTCTTGTTCGGCATCTTCGGTGCGTTCTCTCTCTCTCTCGATCTTCCTCTGGTTTTTGATTTCTCTCTCTTCACTAACTTGTTCTTCGTTGTTTCTGTGCAGGTAATGCCACCGCTCTCTTCCTCTTCTTGTCGCCGACGTAAGCTTCTCTCGCTCTCTCTCTCTCTCTCTCTCTCATTTTCTTGAAGTTAGCTAGCTAGCTTTGATGTTGAAATCTGTGAACGATTTCTGGTTTTAATACACAGGATCACATTCAAGAGAATCGTCAAGAACAGATCCACCGAGCAGTTCTCCGGCATTCCTTACGTCATGACTCTCCTCAACTGCCTCCTCTCCGCTTGGTACTCTCTCTCTCTCTCTCTCTCTAACCGCCTCTCTGCAACACCGCCTAGTTTTACCGTTTTACCCCTCTCTGCGGTTAAAGCTTTCCTGTCTGTTAGTTACGGAAACAAGATAAAATGACGTTTTCATTCCGGTGAGAGCAGTAGAGTGGCAGCGTCATGGTTTCAGTGTGACACGATTTTAATTTTCGCGGAATTAGATTTCTGCCCCATATAGTTTTGTTTAATTATAAACTGGCCCCGGTTTTGATCAAAACAGGTACGGCTTGCCGTTTGTGTCGCCGAACAACATTCTGGTGAGCACCATTAACGGCACCGGCGCTTTAATCGAGTCCGTCTACGTGTTGATCTTCATAGCCTTTGCTCCGAAGAAAGAGAAGGCCAAGATTCTGGGGCTCTTCACTTTTGTGCTGGCGGTCTTCTCCGTCGTGGCTTTGGTTTCCGTTTTTGCCCTTCACGGCAACTCCAGGAAGCTCTTCTGCGGTTTCGCCGCCGCCATCTTCTCCATCGTCATGTACGGCTCGCCTCTCTCCATCATGGTAACTTTTCCTGCCTTCTTCTATTTTTAACTGATAGCCTGGTGTGGTAAATTTGGAAAGTTACTGTTGTGATGAATGGTAAATTGTGCAGAGGACTGTGGTGAAAACGAAGAGTGTGGAGTTCATGCCATTCTTCTTGTCGCTGTTTGTGTTCTTGTGTGGCACTTCCTGGTTCGTCTATGGGCTTCTCGGCCGTGACCCATTTGTAGCTGTAAGTTTTTACTTGATCATGTCTTCCTTTGATTTTTTGTGTTACTAGATTTGAGTAATTAATGAAGGGGAGTAATTTTTTTTGCCTACTATATGGACATTTTAGACATTTTATTTTATAAAAAACGGGTAAAGTGTGTGGATTGTAAATAAGGGTGTGTAAATTTCAGCCCCTTAACGAAAGTTGAAAAAATTTGAGATTTGGGTAGATTTTACTAAATTTCAAATGAAGAAAGAAACCAAAACCCTGTGTGGAAATGTTTAGTTAAATTGGGCAGAAATGGCTTTTGGAAGTTGTAGAAATGTGTGATCATATAGTGATGGAGATGAGTGTTATGGTGTGTGCAGGTGCCAAATGGGTTTGGGTGTGCTTTGGGGGCATTGCAGCTCATCTTGTACTTCTTCTACCGTGACAACAAGGGCGGCGGCGACATCAAGAAGCAGCAGCCTAGTGCTGAAGACAGTGTGGAGCTGGGACTTGAAAAGCCTCACCAATCGAAGCAAGCAAACGGCGTTAATGGTGTCTAAGATGGGCGTGGCATCTGAAATTGCTGCATTACTCACTTGGTGGTGTGGCTAGTTAGTTCATGTTTTTCTTACTCATGATTTGAGTGAGTACTAATGGCAATGTCAATTTTAGAGTCTGATGGAATTGACCGTATAGAAACAAATGTGGGATTGTTGGTATTGCTTTTCAATTCTATCATGCAAATGTACTGCTTTCATGATCGAGTAACAAGGACAAATATTACTTTGCTGAATTTTTGCTTGTTCTTTTTGCATTTTATTGTTCAGTGTTTGATTAAGTTGATAATCGCGTAAGGATTTTGAATATCCACAAACTTTGTATGAAAGTTTAAAGATCATTCGACAATATATAAGCGATAGAAACATGAACACACGTGTAATCTTCTATATGTCGACGCTCCATAAAATTAAACGTAACTTAATTTGAGTGATTCACGTTAAGCTCGAATTATTTAACCCGTTCTCTGATATCAAATTAAACTCTTGAGCACTAGTGTCTTTGGAACATTATTAATGTTGGTGAACGGTGGCCGTTGGGATTGCCGTGCGAAACATGGTCCAAAGAGGGGTGACACTGACCCTTAGGGACTCATTGGCTTAGCTAGTCCTTCAGTCACACGTTATTGTGGTATAGTCTGATTCTTGTTTTCAATTTTTTGAATGACAAAAACCAAATCCGATAGTGATTGGATTGAAATAATACAAACAAAATGCAGAGACATGCTGCTGTTGCATCAGCTAGCTAGATGTTTCAGTAATTCCGTCGTGGCTGAGATGATGAGTACTTTCTGATGCCAAAATAATATGGGTGTGTGTGTCTGTGAGTGAAGTATCAAAAGGTAGAGAAAACTTGTCGTTTCCATTTCAAATACCTGTAGTGAGATGGACAAGGACCTAAGAATTACGGGCGGTGGAGTATGCCAATTTTCCCTGTGGTATCTCAGTTCTGTCATGATTAAGATTTAGATTCCCTAGAACATGTGAACTTGGAGAGACCACAGTTTGGCGAATTAGCTTACTTATCAGGTAAATTTGTAAAATTCAAGTAGTTTCATCGGATCATAATTCTTCAAACACTTTGTCTCTGCTTATTTTCATCAGATCACAATGCCGAACATGAGATGCATCTATCATTTTGATGGAAAAAAAATTAGGATTAATTACCTGAATTAGGGAGTCACTTTTGTTTACATACCTAATTTTGAAAATCTTGTGATTTCATACCCCAACTTCTGTTACGTTAACAATCTTATACCTTCATCAGTTAACTGATGACGTGGCATAATTTGGACCCATTTGATCAGATTTTACAATCTCTTTTAAGGGCATTTTCGTCCATTTCATTTATGAAATGTCAGAAAATGAAATTGAGGACATTGAGGGTCGAAGAGGGGACCTCTTGCGCTCAAGTCTCAATGTTTCCCACTGCGATTTTTTTTTTCCTTTGTTCCCAGCACGCCATCTCCCTCACTGGCGCCCAACTCCTCTGCAACCTATGCCGCCGTGGCACCAAGGCTCCCGCGCGCGCGTCCCTTAAATTCCTAAGATCACCGGCCGATCAGCCTAGGCTTCTGGTGCCTCTGCTCCGCCTAGCGCCACTCACGTCGATCCTCTGCCCCAATTCGGAACCCAGAACCACAGCGTCGTCCCTCCACGACGACGAACCAGAGCACCGCCCTGACGCCGCCCCACGATCGGATCTGGAACCCATCTCCGCCGCCCCGATCAACTCCAAACCGACGCGCCTCCACCCCAAGCCATCTGCATCTCTGCAGCCTAGCCTCGATCAGGCAGCACCTCGAAAGTGACAAGATCCGCACCCCCCCCCCCCCCGCAATCCGTGGGCTCCGCCAACGCTCGACCCAGCTCTCGTTCTACCCGACCCGGATCTCGTCACAACCCGACGCAGAGAAAAGAAATACCCTTGAATGAAACTCAAATCTTTACCACATCAGCACATAACTGAGATATCTAACACCGTTAGAGACAAAGGTATAAAATTGTAATTGAAACAAAACTTAAGGTATGAAATCGTAAGATTTTTATAGTTAGGTATGTAAACGAAAGTGATTCCGAGATCTTTTGTGATTAATCTAAAAAATTAAGAGGCGATTTGCCTAAACCACTTTGGGTTAGAGATATTGAACAAGCAGAGCTGATTACAATGTCTTGGCCTCTTTGCACCTCCCTGACTTCTTCTACATCTTTTGTAGTGTAGTTCTGTGCATGTCTAAATTTCCAAGGCATCCAAAGAGGGTGCATATCACTACCAGGACAAGTACTTTAGCCGACGAAAAATTTTCGTCGGCCTGTTAAAAAAATTCGTCGGCAAAGCTCTTAGCCGACAAACCTTCGTCGGCTATAGTGTCGTCGGGAAAGGGTCGTCTGTGATGACTTTAGCCGACGAGACAAAAAAATTCATCGGCTAAAGTATGACTATAGCCGACGAAATAATGTCGTCTACTATGGTCTGGACTTTAGCCGACGATATTATTTCGTCGGCTAAAGTATGCACTATAGCCGACGAATTTTTTGTCGGCTATAGTCCATACCTTAGCCGACGACATTTTGTGTCGTCGGTTATCTTCCAACCATTAGCCGACGAATAATTTAAAATATTCGTCGGCTAAAGTTTGTAATAAAAAAATATAAAACACCTATGGCCGACGAAATATAGTATATTTCGTCGGCTTTATAGGCATTTAGCCGACGAATTAAAGCATATTTCGTCGGCTAAAACTTTTTTTTTTTTAAAAAAAAAAACTTTAGCCGACGAATTAAGGCTTTTTTCGTCGGCTATAAGTGCATTCCAGTAAAAAAAAAAACCCCGAAATTTCTGAATTACCATTCCAAGCAAGCTGCAAAATACACCAAAACAATTCCATATAACCAACAACGAACACATAAAAGAATATATCAACTACATAAAAGTATCAATTACATAAAAGTATCAAACACATAAAAGTATATATCAACTACGTAAATTCTATATCGTTTAAATTAAAGTCCTCTTCTGGGGGCTGCTGCGGAGGTTGCGGCGGCTGGGGTAGCGTCATGGGCGGAGGCATGGGCGGAGGCGGAAGTCCCTGAATCTGGGCAGCTGCAAAGTCCTGCATGTACTGGAACATCTGCTGCTGCTGGGCCTGTTGGATGGCATGTAACTCGGCAACATAGGCTGCCTGCGCGGCATTATAGGCAGCCTCGCAGGCAGCCTGAGCAGCTTGCTGTTCTCGTAGTCTCTGAACTTCTGACTCTAACTGAGTCGTCCTGTTGATCATGGACGTGGTACTGCTGCTGGTCGAGGCTGCCTTACGTTGAAATCCTGGAGTGGTCTTCAGGACCCCCTCGCCTCTCTTTCCTAGACCTCGACAGTAGAAGTTGTTTGCTCTCGGTGGGAAGGCTGTGCCCATGATCCTCGCCCCAATAGTCGGATCCGAAGTGTCGATCCGGGACATGGCTTCGGACATCTCTTCCTCCTGCGTGTCCGGCCATGTCTCCCTCACTACGGTACTCAAGACCTCGTCACTAGCCTCCCTCACCCTCGCCTATATGGATAGGAAAAAAATTATTAATTAAAATTTTTACATAAATTTAAAAATTTAAAAACGTAAGGTGACTTACAATATCCGCCTGGAAGTCAGGATATGCCTTCTCGTACGTATAGACGTACGGGTTGACTTCTGGATGTTCCTTGGCCGCCTCGTCCATGAAGACAGCGAACGGTCTAGAACCGGCATGATGGTTCCTTGTGTTGCGTTGCCGGTTCTAAGAGTTCACCTGGGAAACCGCCTTTAAAGAAAAAAGTAAACTATTAGTAAAATATTTTAAAACGCACGTACTTATTTTTAAATTAACTAACTAATTTATTGAAATACCTGTTTATTGAAATACCGGGCCCTGGAATCAAAAAACTCAACATATTGTATTCCTTCTTCATGCACATTCATGGGGGAAGGTTGTACGGTACCAAAATCACCGGCCATATACTGTATTGAAGACTCATGTTGCCAAAAGGGTTGAACCCGTCGGATGAGAGCCCGAGCCTCACATTTCGGACCTCTGACGCAAAATGAGGAAACTCCCTGTCTATATGCTTCCAAGCCTCCCCGTCAGCAGGGTGTATAAGGGTATCTTCGTCATGCAATTCCCTATCAGCGTGCCATCTCATCGCTTCGGCCGTGTGTGAAAACATGTACAACCGCTCCAACCTATCCGTCAAAGGGAAATACCGAAGTACCTTTACAGGTTTCCTGTTGCCTGCAGGAGTCAGCTTATATCTGTCAGTGTGACATACCGGACATGCGTCAAGGCCACCAAGGTCATTCCCTTCTGGATCTTTACCCCAAAAGAGAACGCAGTCATATCTGCATGCATGGATCTTGATGTAGGAAAGCCCATGATCTTTCAGGATACATCGGACCTTCCGATGAGTGGTAGGAAGACGATGACCGTTGGGCAGCATCGAAGCAGTGTACTGTAGATACTCATCAACAGCCTTCACGGTCGATTTTGCCTCAACTTTAATCTTCATTACGTCCATCACACTTTCAAGAACGGTCTTCTGACAACCGGGGTACACAGGGGTCTGTTGGAAAGCAAACAGTTTGTTGTACTTTTCAATACCAGCAGTGTTCACAGCTCTAGGGAAGGGCTGTACCGGGTCAGGCATATACTGTCCTTGAGCGCCTACACCGCTCTCATAAGGAAACATGTCGTTGATGAATGCCGTTGTTGGATCGTTGGATGTACTAGTATTGTCCGTCTCAGAAAATTGGCCATGATCATGCGGACCCCCTGATGATGTTTCACCGTGATATAACCAACATCTGTACTTCTCCCAAAACCCGTTACTCCTCAGGTGCTGCCATACTTTGTCAATGGGAAATCGATGCATATTGCTGCGACACTGACATTTCGTGCACGAGCAATAGAAAATTGTATTCCCGTTAGCATTAGCCAGCGCATATTCTATAAAACTCATAACTCCTGCACCGTATCTTTTGTCCCATTTTGGAAGCGAAATCCAACTCTTATCCATATCCTGAAAATATAACAAAATATATATATATTTATAACGCTGCTAGCTAATTATTAATAAAATTTCATGCCATATATAAAATCTCAATTCATTTAGTATATATTCTACGTACTACAACTAATTAATAACAAATTAATTAACACACACACACATATATATATATACTTAATAATTACAGAACAATATTATACATATATATATCTACATCATCACAAAATCATCATTGTGGTATATACCATCAACACAATATTATAAATTACTTAACATATATATATATATATATATATATATATATCTACTACTTAATTATAAACAACTTTATATATATTATATCAAATCATCAACCAAATCGATCAACATATATGTATATATATACATCCAACATACGTACTCAAAATTAATCAATTAACTCGATCACAATCAAAATCATATATCAACATCATCACAAAATCATCATGAACTCATATATATCATCAACAACTTCATACCATATCAACACAATAATATTATAAATTAATATTAACATATATATATATATCTACTATTTATTAACAACAAATTAATTCATATATATTATCAATTCAAATCATCAACCAAATCGATCAACACACATATATATACATCCAACGTACTCAAAATTAATCAACTCAATCACAATCAAAATCAATAAACTCAATTAATCACACTTAAAATCGATCAACTCAAATAAAACTCAATTAATCAACATATATATACATATACGTACCTATATATGGCTCCACAAACTGATTATGGACAGATTTCGACAACACCCAAACTTTTTCTCCCCTTTTTTCTTCTCCCGTTTTTTTTCCAGATGAGCTGCTGCTGCCCAGATCCGCAAATATAAAGCACTTTAGCCGACGACTATGAATTTCGTCGGCTAAACTTTTAAATATTTCGTCGGCTAAAGTTCACAAACTATGGCCGACGAAATAAATTCTTTAGCCGACGAAAGTTTTTTTCGTCGGCTAAAGTTTACCATAGCCGACGAAAATTTAAAATAACAGACGAAAGAAAATTTCGTCGGCTAAAGTCCACTTTAGCCGACGAAAAAATGCTTCGTCGGCCTGGTGTACTTTAGCCGACAAAAAAATGCTTCGTCGGCCTGGTTTTTTTTTTTTCGTCGGCTAAAACCTTTCTTCTGGTAGTGTATATAGATGGAGCAGCAAAGCTTTTGATGGCTCCACATAAATTTAGAAGGGATGATTGTAAGGCATCACTTAGATCGATTCAACTCAACAGTAGGTGCATGACGGGTCAATTACTCAACACATGTAAAATGAGAATCAAAAGATAAGTTCAGGCGGAAGCATTTTTATATCATCTTTACGTTTTGTTGTCTATGCTAGCTCACACGTAAACACATATTGAGCATAACCTTGAGGAACACTTTATACCATTATGTTTCTGATTAATTAGGAGATTCCGTATAGAAATGTACTTTTCATCATGATGAGTTCTGCAGCATTTCGATTTCACCACAAGAAAGTCGATCTAGCACTTGTAGCAAAAGAATTAATGATGGAGTTCTTTTTCAGATTAAAATGTCAACTTATTTAGTACTTCTGTCTTTCATGATGTTGCGACGGTTGGCTCTGCTTATCCTCAAGTTACTGGCTCTTGTGGTCTTGTTGCTGCTAGTAAAGCTGATGTGATCAAATGGATTCATCCTGCCCCAGACTAGGTCAAACTCAATTTTGATGGCTCTATGATGAACTCCTCTGATGCTGCTGGGTTTGTCATTAGAAATTCCTCTGGTGATCCTCTAGTTGCTGGTGCTCGTCGACTCCATCCCTCAAGTGTCCTTGTTGCCGAGTGTCATGCTCTTAGAGATGGTCTTCTGGCTGCCAAATGATTCAACCACAAGAACCTTGTTGTTGAAGGTGACTCTCTTATAGTCATCCAGTGTGTGCAAGGGTCCTCGTTGGTTCCTTGGAGGATCAAGTCTATCGTCCATGACATTGCTACTTTAGCAAAATGGTTTGATAACATCTCATTCTCTCATATCTTTCGGAAAACGAACTTTCTCAGTAACGCGCTTGCAGATTTGGGTCACTCTCTTACTAACCCGAAGATTTGGTGCAATACCATTCCTGCTCAAGCTTTTATTGTCATGCATTTAGATGTGATTCAAGTTGGGTATCTGAAAGTCTTCTTGTTGTAATTTTTTTTTTCTCCTAATAAAAAATCTAATTTATTGATCATGTAAATTACACATAAGACGAATCACTTAGAGTTTTTTTATTTATTTATTTATTTATTAAGACGAATCACTTAGAGTTGTTACATGTGCAATTCAACTTTACTGTAAACAATGAAACAGATCCATAACTATTTACAACGTACACGTACGAGAATCAAAATGGCATAGCTGCTGCAGCATATCCAAAAAACAATATTTCGAGGGAAAGGAGAGGACGAAGTGACGAACCTCAGCATCCAGTGTATAATTCCAACATGGTGTGTCATCAACATGAACACTTATTCAAACAGCTTCCCTACAAAGAAAAACACGTACTTCAACAAAAGGAGTTCTAACAGGGAAAAAAAAAACCTAAAAATTAAAACCTTGAGATCTTGGCCCAGTTACAAATGCAACCTGTACCAAAGAGAGAAGGCCCAATTAAGAGGGACCGTTGCACCTGCAGCCACCATTTGCCGCACCTGCCATTGTTCATGCTTCTTACTCCTGCCACCGTGCAGCCATCCACTCCAGGCCAGTCACCACAGCAACCGACCCACGCAGCCCTTATCTTCAGCTTGTGATCACATACAGTACGTACTGCCTGATAGTAGAGAACCCCAGAAAGCCACAAACCGTTACAAGCGACTAAAACCCTGGAATTAAGCAACTAAACCCCAACAGTTTTCCGTGCACAGTTAGACAACTGTCGAATGTCTACTTCCCTGAAGAAATAATACACATTACTAAGGTCGCCTGTCATGGCTTTCCTGAAATATGCAGATCATGGTGCACTCACTCTCAAAGCTCTACCTTCATCCACACCCGGCCTACCTGAACAGTCACAAAACTATTGAATCTAACAACCAAATGATCGACAGTGACGAGCGTAGTTCGTTAGATTGGGATATATAAGCCCGGGAAGTATTTGCTAGAAAATTGACTACGACAGAGAACGGCTGGGACGTATAAGCCTCTAATTTGTCTTTCCAGGAGAGCTTGATCAAAGGATTAATCCGAATACCTAAAACACAATCCACCACCCCATATCCTCAGTGCAATCTCTCCAATGGCACCTGTTTCTTCTCCTACGTATCGCCATCAAAAATCTTGTAATTTTTGACTGAAATAGCTTTGTGTACACCAAACTGGAAGCTTAGAGAATCGATCGACCAAGAAGTTGGCAGTTCCTGGGATATTGCTTTTATCAGAAATCCTTACCGACCTAGCTTCAAACAATTTTACTCCTGCCAACTTACCAAGTAATTTATCCAAAGTTTCAAACAATCATGAAATCAATCTAATAAGGATTGAAATCCTTGTCTTTTTACTGGGACTGCCATATTCGTCTTCATGGAAAGGCAGAGTTTGTATTCCTAACAAGGATATATATTGATCAGGCCGGCTTGATATATATATGCATGTGTTGCAACATTAGACTCAAAAGTACTCACTAATTTCTCATTGAAATTTTCTGTCTTGAAATTCAAGACTTAGAGCCTCCTGAATCTTTGTTCTCTAATTACTAATTAGACTGTCATCTGCAAACAATTAATATTAGAATTTTTTTTTCTCTAAACCCTAGCTAGTACGACTGCCCTATATATATATATATTGATCACCTGATCGGCATAAGAAGTATCATGAAGTAAAGGGATTCATAAATCCTAATATCAGATCTTCAGTACCCCCATTTGGTGTGTGTTTCACTCAGTTAGTCCAATCCAATCGGACCTCAATTATGCAATTTATGCTCTAATATAAAAACAACATGGACTTGCATCTATATATCTCAGTTAGGCAATGCAGTAGTCATTCTTTTCTTAACATTATATGTCGGTTCTTCTTATTTTCGTTTCTTTTTTTTTTCTTTTTTCGACATTTATGATGTCGGTTCTTGAATTCAGTGAATTTTATCATTTCAGTTATACTTCCATTTTCCCAATTTCACTCAAAATAGTCAGAAAGGGACATCAGCTATGAAAGATATATACGGGAACATTTATTTTATTTTTTCGTTATATTGGAGGCACGCACCGAACTCTGAATCCAGCTTAATCAATATCCTTAACTCATTGTGCTATCTTCTCTCATCACTTGATGAGAAAACCTCATTGTAATAGTGTAATACAGAAACAAGATTTTGAAAGACAGATACAAACCAGCTTGAGTACTTTTAATTGATTAAAGATGATACATAGACAAAGCACATATTATCCCAAATGTTTACAATTCCATTCTTAAGGTTTGTAACAACTACGTTTACAAACAGCTTCCGGTTCCCATAACATTGCATTTTTATTCCATTGCTACTAACTTGTTATTCTCAACTCGTGCTACTGCACGATCCAAACAGTACATAACAACAGCTTGAACTTGATTCAAGAGGCACTACTGGTTATGCTGCATAACTTCTGCAGGAAACTTCACTCCACAGCTCTTAGTACCTACGTGATCTTTCATCAAGCTTGAGATCGGATCTTCCTCTGTCCTTGAAATCCCCTATATAACCCATTTAAACAAAATAATTAATTTCTAATGAATTTTCAAATGACAAAATCATGAGATTTTCTTCAAAGGATAAAGTGTTATAGTCATATTTCAATGGTTTTAATTTAGAGAAATTGGCCCATATAACCAAAAGAACATATGAAATCCCACATTCGATTCCCTTATTAATCTTAGGTGGGGGCGTAAGTGGAAGTACTTACGCTGGCTTCATTGTTCCTTTTCTCAAATGCGTGCATTGCTGCAGCTGCCTGTAGAAACAAAAGAAACGAAAGCAATTAATTAGAACACAGATATATGCATGTATAAACATATATACAAGCAAGAAAAACCTCAGTAGGGTTTTGCATATGTACTCTGGCCAAGTCGTACTGCTCCTTGGTGAGTGTTTTAGGCTCAGATTCCATAGAAGTCGTCCTAATCAGCTTAGCAGCACCATGGTTTTCCATTATTCTAAGAAGAGAGCAGCCTAGCTAGCTATAGCACACCAAGCTAAACAGAAAAGAGAGAAAGATAGTAAGCAAGGTTCTCCAATGCCCCCTATATATAACGGTAGAGATGGAGAGAAAGAGACAGAGATCTAGAGAGATAGAGATGGTGAGAGAGAGTTGGTGTGTGCCAGCAAAACATGAAAGAACGTGAGCAAGGCATGTGCGTTTTGAGAAAGATTTGTACATTTGGCAACCAGGCTTGTGTCAATATATGAGTATGAAATGCTTTCCATGCTCTTGTATATGTAAATGGATGCTTTTGTCATGCGTTTTGAGCTGCAGTTGGATTTGTTTTAATTACACTACTACGCACCTAACCACACAGTCTAGCTTGATGACTCAAAACCCAGTACACACTGCAAAACCTTCGACTGCAAGTTACATTGGAAAAAGAGATTGATTGACCGAATTTATGACTCCTTCCCAACAGAAATTAACGTTACGTACGTTTCGATCCCATATAGCCAAGAGGAAGCTGGTACTGTATATAGGCCTGTATGTAATTAACACAATGGCGCCTCTATATATGCCCATCAGCCCATATGGGATATGGGTGTTGGATTCGTTTGATCGTTTCAATATTTCGGTTCTATATATGCAGGACATTATCACTTGGCCTATAAGAACATGGTGCCTAACATGAGTGATCAGAAAGGTAGAAAGGAAAAGGTTCAAGAAAAATATGATTAGAATCTGTTTAGAATGAGGTTATACCGCTTTCTGTACTTTCAAGTAGTTAACGATTTCTCATACAAACCAATGAAAAATACGTAAAATTTTAGATTCTTTGATCAAAGCATTTTCACCAACTAAAATACTCTCAGAAAGACCGAACATAAGTGGGGGTGAATTATATTGTTTGTTTATTTGATTGTATATGGTAACTTTTAAAACGATTGGACCGGTAAAGCATTTGTTGGCCCCCACAATATCCACTACTAACATCTGATGGAAAAGCATTCTCATGTCGTATCTCATTTGGATTGTATGGTAATTCTTTTATGACGATTGAAGGGGAAAGAATTCTTTATGAGAGTAGTTTCCCCAACTAAAATACTCTCAGAAAGACCGAACATAAGTGGGGATCAATTATATTGTTTGTTTATTTGATTGTATATGGTAACTTTTAAAACAATTGGACCGGTAAAGCATTCGTTAGCCCCCACAATATCCACTACTAACGTCCGGTGGGAAAGCGTTCTCATGTCGTATCTCGTGTGGATTGTATGGTAATTCTTTTATGATGATTGGAGCGGAAAGCATTCATTGTATCATCATTGATGTCGGTGCAAAAGCAATCTCATGTCGTATCTCACATTTGACAAATAAATTTAAAAGCGTCTCGATCAAGTCAACCATATAGGCTAGGTTGGAGATTTTCGCTACCACAGCTAGTCAGCCGAGTATGTGTGTCTGGATATATGGTAAAATTGACAACCATATAGCTTGTCCAGATTTTACCACTTTTGAGGTTGCAACGTGGCAACAACGATCTTTCACTTGTACTAAAATGTATAATTCCGACACAGATGATGTCATTCACACACCCTATTTTTCTATTCACACTTATCTATTTTTATTTGTATATTACTATAATTCAATTTTAATTACAAATTAACTACCCCTTAAATTTGCTCCATGATTGGTTCTCATCATAGATAGGGTGTGTAAATAGCAAAATATGGTGTGTGACTAGCACCACCCTTCAAACATTAATTATCGGTATTTGAAATGGCAATTTGCACCGAAAATGCAGTTACCGACCCGAACCATACCGAATTAAAATGGTGCCGCTTTATGGTCACACCATACCGAACCGCATAAAAGCGGTTCGGTTGTAGTTTGAGGTTATACACTGACCGATTTAAATCGAACTGCACCAAATTACATTTTTTTTATTTTTTTATTTTTCCATTGATGGAATTTGGTTTGTAATATATAAAAGTTCATTTATGTTCAAGTTTGTAGTTTACAAGTTGATGGGTTTGCATGATAAGTTAATATATGTTGATTTATTAAATGATCAAATATGGTGTTTTTGTTAGTTAATTGATATGTGTATGACATTTGTAGACTTGCATGAACTCTAAATGCATTAAAAATTTGTTCATGCCTTATAGGACTTGTTAGGCAAAAATTTGGACATCCCTTCCTTGTTGAAATAAATAAATCGGTTCACACCGAAACCGACCCGCACCGCACCGAAAATTTTTGTAACCGACATATTGTAAAACCAAAATAAGCGGTTTGGTTGTGGTTTGAAATATGTACCGAAATATTGAAATATGCATCCACTGACGCAGCCCGAGCCCTAAAATCTCATGTCCTCGATTATGTACATTTTCTCCTGTACGCATCAAAACCCACACCACCACTGCACAGAGAGCGACCTCAAGGCTCAGAGATGACGCATAAAACTTGACACCCACCATCCTTCCCATACCACCATCCTTCTTTACCACAACCCTATACAATTAGATGCTCGTATAGCAACAATACAATGACAATGTGGCAACGTCGGTGCTATCATTGATGGACGTCGGACAAGAAAACGTTGGTGGTGTAGTTTTTTTAATAGGAAAATAAAATTACAAAAAGGCGTCACGAGGGAGGCGTAAACTAAGTCTTTCCTGATTGAAAGCAGCAAAGCAAGATATATAGATGGAGCCAATCCAAATTTTCGTGGATGTTAGAGAGTGCTCATGAAAAGCCAACACATCAGCAAGGAAATTTGCTTCTCGAAACACATGGTCGAAAGAAATATTGGTACACCTCCTCGTATCTGTAGCAGTATCTCTGATAAGGGATATAATATGCTAAGGAATTGCACACCTTCCCTTGATACGATTAATAATCAGCGCTTAATCAACCTCAACTTGAATTTTAAGATGATTGAACCGACCCGCATTCTCAAACTGTCTTTTAAGGCAGAACATTCAGCTACCGGTATATAAACAATACCAACATTTATTGAACCACCAATCAAGGGTTTTCTATTTTGATCACGGATGATGAAGCCTACAACAACATCCCAAGTGGGAACAACTGAGCCATCAAAATTAATTTTAACAAAGCTCGAAGGAGGAATGTGCCACTTAATAACATCTGGGTAATCTCTCGCATCACACACCGGCCAGAGTATGTGCTCGATAGAAAGCACCAACAGTAGCCGAAGCATGAACAATTTCAGTTGGCAAAACGGAGACAGATTGGAAAATAACATTGTTTCTTGCTTTCCAGATCTGCCAACACATAAGCGAACTGTCCTCAATAATAGAAGTAGTATCCTGAGAGAAGACATACTCAAGCCACTCATCCATATTTTGATAATCAATTGGCTTAGGGACCAGACCACCCAAATTCCAAACAACAACAGCTTTAACACATGAATGGAACATATGTCTAGTATCTTCCACATCAGAATTACATAGGGGGCAGATATTCAAAATACCATTAATGAATCTAGCAAGTCTTGCTAGTTTTAAGCCTATTCCTCACCAAAAGCCAAGAAAAGTTTTTAATGTTTGGTAGGATGTTAAGCTTCCATACTTTGTTAAGCATGATTGTCACGCCCCAATTTTCGAATGAAATTTTCAAAAATTTTGGCATGACGTAACTTAAAATAATACAATCTCAAACTTGTTTCAACAAACAAAATCCCACAACTAAAACTCAATCGCGGAAAAAGTAATTATCATCTAACCCATCACTGAGTTAAATATTACATTTTCTTGTTTACATAAACTTGCAATTCAAGAACATGAAAACAATCTCATGAGTTTAATACTATCTACTTAACTAACAAAACTATACATTGTACAACAAAAACCAAAAGAACCCTGCCATTACGCCTCCGCCTCAACCCTGTTGATCCTCACCTGCAGGTCTAACCCCTACACCGAGAATTGGTGCACCGGGATTGTAAAATAACAAACCCAATAAGCTAAAAAGCTCGTATGAGTAAACTCAAATAGCACAATATTTCTCACATCTAAAAATTTCACAAGAGCAATTTATATCAATGAATAAGTTCACAATTCCAACACTCTTCCAAATAACATGTACCCATGAGTCTCATGTATTAGTAAATACCTCTCATGACCTACAACAACAAAAGTGTGTACTCATGGGTCCCAGATACGATAAGGTATCCACCATGACATACACCGACAGACGGACAAGAGCTCTAATTCCTAACCGTAACCAATAACCCGGCCAAAGGCTTGAAACCCGGTTTGACTGTCCAATATCAAAACACAAAATGATAAATAGCATCTTAACCGTAACCAATCACCCAACTAAAGGCTTGGAACCCGGTTTGGCTATTTATCCAACAATCATCATATCACAACATTAATATTAACAACCCAAGATCCACATCATAAGATTATATCCTTCACAAGGATATAATTATATGAACAATATAAATTATTCCACAAGAATAGCTTATCAATAATCAATAACATTATGATCATATGAACCTTCAAATAACACATAAAGAAAACTTGTTTTATCTTACCTATGAGCCATTGGCGATCAAACTCATATATTTTTGAAATCAATAATAGCAAAATACTAAATTCACATCATAATCATTATCATCATTAAATGACCATAATTAAACTTGGTTCAAAAGTGAACCTTGGTGAGATTTAATCACCTAAAGATCCTGCTGCGTTCTTCCGCAACACAAGAGCCAATGAAACCACAATCTCACAAAACACCTAAAATTACACAAATTAAAACCCTTAGTAAAATCACAACAATGGTTAAAGCACCCTTAACTTAAAGGTTGCCCAAAGAAGGGCAATCCTTCCTCCAAGACCTCCTAAGGTCATTGGATACTCAACAACAACCACACTACCCTCCAAGATTAAACTTTCTAAGTTTCCGACGTAACGAACACCGAGAACTAACTTAGCACCTAAGATGCAAAAACCTAATCAACACTCATTCTTCATACACCAACAACACACTAGCAACACAAGGACTAGCTAAAACAGCAACCAAAGCTTTTACCTTGCCCGTACGTGCTCCCACACGCCACCATAGGTGGCGGCGAGTGAGCCCCACGCACCACCACCAACCTCAAAATTTAGGGAAACTCACAACATGAAACTTGTAGATTGAAACATGGTGAACAACTTTAATACATGAGGTTTTAACTGGTTTTTACCGGAAAGCGACCTGAAACACCAACCTGAATCAAAATTCAAAACCTGCAAAATCGGGCTCAAAAACATCAAAACTTGATTCAATCTAAGCCTAGCCACTACCAGGAGGAAGAGAGGATCACAACTCACCTAGGTTTGCCCCTCGTCGCCGCCGTATATGGTGGTTTCGATCGGAATGCAGCAGCTCCCTTTTTCGGCAAGGGGCTCCGATTCCAGCGTGCTACACCGAGTAACAGCTGCCCAGCCTTGAAGAGGTGAGGGAGTCGAATGGGACCGGCGGCGGTCCAATCGGTGGCCGGACGGCGGAGATAGCTCCGGTCAAAGATTGGTGTGCGGGTGAGCTCGGGAGCGGGAGGGAGAGAAGAGAGAGAAAGCTAACTTTAGGGTTCCCCAAAACTCCCGCACACATTTTTCTACTTATACATTTTTCAAACCCGGAAACTAACTTCCTCTGACCATAACTTTCTCATACGATATCCGATTTATGCATGCCGCATGTCTAAGAACTCGTATTGACGAGCTCTACAACTTTCATGACGGAAGTTTTTGCAAATTACCTACTGAAAATAAAGTCAACTTTTTAGTCCCTTAAAAGTCAAAGCACCTTAAATAAATTCTCGAAACTCCAACCTCGCATAACCCAAAAAGAATTTCTATAAATAATCCTTCATTAATTATGAGAATAACACAAGAAAAAAGATATAAAAAATATGGGGTATTACATATCAGTTCTATGTTTTGTAGCTTCAACTTATAGCCAAGTGATCGTCTTAGTATAAAAACTTTCATTTGGGACAGGGTCCAAACAAACTCATCACTTATATCGTTCACAGGGATATTGTTTATACCCGGACCCTTTTCTGGGCCCAAACATTAGAATTACACGCCAAACGACACCTAAATGAGGCTTAAATATGGCCCAACACATATGATAGCCCAAGAGTCTACGCCTCCACTTATAAGCAATATGGTAATTTAATGGTACAAGCACACCTTAGCCCTAAAAATAGAGGCACCTCCTCTCATAATGGTAAGCCACCACTCCTTATTCTACTCTAATTCCCTCTCTCTCACACTTGCCTAACTTGGGCGTTAGACAATAAAAAGCCGACAACCTCGGTCTTCCCTCTCTAACGTTCGTGTTTTATGGTTGTATGTGAGATTTGGAACCGGTGGACTTCATGATTTCTGGTGAACACCCAGAGAAACAGATATTAATAGCTAAGATAGATCTAACTGTGGATATATTAAGAACACTTGACAATTTTGACATATCTAAGTGACCATCAACAGTATAATCACTTATTGTATCATCTAGATTTAAATGCCACCTAAAGACTTAGGCATACAGACTTGATCCCTAGCAACCAGAAGGGGGGGGAGGGAGTTATCTCCCTAAAGAAACGTTCTCATGTCTTTCTCAGTAGACTTAGCAACTTTAGAAGGGCATTTAAAGCAAGAAAAAAATATGATTTGGCATTGTAGACCCATTAACTTTAAGCAGAGTTATTCTTAAGCTCTAGATAAAGTAGAGTCTTTCCATCCACTTAATCTTTTAAAAAATTTAATTAGCAGTTCTCTAGCATTGACATGATCTTTCCAAAACACAATTGTATGAATATTAAGATATTTTCCGATCGCCGATCTATGTTAACTTCCCATAATATTTGAAATAGAAGCCCTAATACTACTATCTGTCTTTAGAGAAAAGTAAATAGAAGATTTATTAATATTTTACTGATGTCCCGAAACAGAAGCAAACTTGGACAAGATCCTTGAAATATTTCTAGCTGCAGTGGGAGAGGCCCTATCAAAATTTAGACAATCATCAAGAAACACAAGGTTAGACACTCTAATCCCTTTTGGGAAGGAAATAATGCCAATTAACATGATTGTTATTATGCTTAGCAGCCTTATTCAAATTCCTTATTAGGGGTTCCATACAAAGAATAAAAATATAAGGAGATAGTGGATCTCCCTGCCTAAATCCCTCTTGAAGAAGAGATAGACCTAATTCATTCTATAATAAGGTCAACCCATCTAGAATGGAAGCCAAATTTGAGAAGAGTGTGCTAAATGAATTCCCAACTTAAATAATCATATGCTTTTCTAAATCAAGCTTGACAGCCATAGCACCTTTGTTAGTTTTATGAAAATTCGAAAAAAACTCATGGACAATCAAAATGTTGTTAGTTATTGATATCTTAAAGGCAAAGGCCCTGATTTCTATAAATACACTTGTCAAGGATCAAAGGCTTAAGCCTAGCAACTAGAACTTTGGAAATGATCTTGTAAACCACATTACATAAGCTAATAGGCCTAAAATGGATAACAGTTTCTGGACTTTCAACCTTTGGAAAAGGGCAATATTAGTATGGTTCAAAAGGTTCAACCTAGATCCATTTGAAAAGAAATTTGAAACAATAGAAAAACTACTTCCCTGAACATGACTCCAATTTTTCTGAAAAAAGAAGAAGAAGCATTTAAACCATCTGGTCCGGGGGCCTTAGACTGTCAATTGAGATGATAACAATGTCCACTTCTAAAGAAGAAACAGGAAATAGCAAAGAGGCATCATCCTCACTGGAGATGAAAGAATCAATAACTTGTAAAAACTCACACTCCATTGATCTATTCATGTTATTCCCAGCTTGGAATCTCTTCTTAAAAATTCGCACATAAACATCACTAATATCAGAATGAGAATTCACAACCATATTCATGTCATTTCTGATTTTACTGATTCTATTTTTCTTCGCCTAATAGTGGCTTTGGTGTGTAAAAACTTTGTATTTTTGTCCCCCAAAGCTAACCAATTCGCCTACGTTGGTAAGAGGAGCTTTCATTGGAGTTACAAAAATCTTCCTCAAGAAGCGAGATGTGCCTCCTCTCTAAACCCTAGCCATCTTGGCGAAGGGAAGCTATCAAGGAGACGATCTTCGGCCTCCTCTCTACCATGGTGGCCTTCCCTCTATCAAGGAGGCCATCTCCGGCCTCCCGACTATCCTATCCACGTTTTGGGATCTCTTGTCAACCCAATCGCATCAGCCGCTATGGTAATCGGCAAAGCTCATCCTTACAGCAGAGAAATCTCTTGAGAGCTTTCGACGCAAATCTGGCCTTAGGTTGTGTGTCGGTTACTAGCAGGGAATGATGGATCGGGTTAGATTCGATTTAGTAGAGCGAGGCTCAAAGATGTTTACCCATGGCCGGAGTTGCATCTGGAATCGTTCTTGAAGGGGCGAGGTTGGATGTTGGATTTATTGGGGGTCAATAAATTCTCAATGAACCTAATAATAAAAAAAACAAAAGATCAAGGGGTTTTGGTGCTTTACAACCTTTTGCCTCAGTGTTGGAAGGCAGATGGTGGCAAGGACTCTGTTCAGGACAAGGAGAGATGCCATCGATAAGACTGGATGATGACCCTATTTAGATTGGATGCCCACAGCAATTTCAAAGCCGAGACTTGATTTAAGGCCTAGCCCAAATTGGGCGCTCAAAGGTAAACCTAATTTGGGGCACAATAAAAATCTACGACCTAATTTGGACAAGACTCGGATTTGGGCTCATCTTACAGCTCTATTTTGGTTTTGGATCATCTTATGGACCGAATTGAGAAGGTGTTGCTCCCACAAAGTATGTTTACCTTAATACCAGAATTATTTTTGGATTGGTTGGAGTACTACCGAAAGGTGATTCAAGTTCTTCATTGATAGTTGAGCATGATACGATTAATGAGCGAACTTACTTCTATGTATCACCGTGGGTACTACCACAGCTTCTTGTTATGTAACTTATGTCTGTAGCTGATAACGGAAGGGTATGTAATGATTGCTCTGACCTTAGTCTAATACAATCAAAAACTCTGATGACACACCGTACTGACTTTTTGGATGTGTGTAGAAAAGCTTGGGACTATATCTTATAATCACGCTCTTTTGAGTCTATCTTTCTATCTACAATAAAATCAGTAGTACTTTATTTCAAAAAAAAAATTCGCATACTTTGGTGTTGTAGTTACTCTCTTATGACGTTACTAGGTTTTTTTTTCCTGTTCAAAAGCTGTCTAGAAATTAGGGGAGGGTTTTCTCTTTGTGGAACACCTTAATACCCGAGGTCAGACCATATATTAGCACCCCACACTTGTTTTTAAATAAAAATTATCATATTGGGAAATACATAAAGAAACGTAAGCTTAGGCTTCCCTGCATCCCACCCCACCCAATTAACAAATCCCACTCCATGATACTGCGAGAGACCTTCTCATCTAGCCGTCCTATTAGTATCATCATAAAGCGAATGACAGACACATGGGAGGACTCAGTTTGATACCATGGGGTTTAGTTGCACCAGAGTGGACCTCAAATAAGTATCAGATTATAATATAGTTTGAGGGGTGAAGACGGTCGTTAGGATCCAACTGTCAGTATTACCTTGATATTTAGCTTTTAACGTCCGTTCTATTGCTGTGTGCCTTTTCCTCATTGTATGTATAACGGTGTCAACTGATGCATGACGTGACCCTTTACCGCATGCACTATTCATGTGCATGTATGTACATATTTAGATTGATGAGGGATGTATGTATGTATGACATTTCGTGATAAGTGACACTGGTTTAGGGTTTCTGCAGTCCAGCTCTAGCTGTCGTCATTTACGTCAAATTAAGGAAACGTCGAGTCGAAATGACTAACATATCCTCGTTTTGAGCTTTTAAAGGATTTTTGATCTGATTTGTGAAATGAAAAGTTAGTATATACTCGCTCATCAGTCTCTATTTCCATTATAATTATTATTTTTTTATTTTGAATTCACATGACATCATGTAAGTTTCTCTCTTTCAGTAACGTTCAAGATATACTTGAAACTAATTTTCGGACGACGACATACAGTAATGCCCTAGATTTTTATTTTATTTTTCTTGTGTTATTCTCATATTTAATGAAGAATTATTTTTGAAAATTCTTTAATTTGTGCGAAGTTGAAGTTTCGGAAATAATTTTTAAGGTACTTTAACTTTTAAGAGGCCCAAAAGTTGACTTTATTTTCCGTAAGTTATATTCGAAAACTTCCTTCATAAAAGTTGTACAGCTCGTCGATACGAGTTCGTAGACATGCGGTACGCCCGAAACGGAGGTAGTATGAGAAAGTTATGATCATAAGAAGTTAGTTTCCGGGTTTGAAAAAACAGTATAAGTAGGAAAATGTGGGGGGTTATTTTTGAAAACCTAAAATTTCTCTCTCCTCCCTCTCCCGAACTCCTCCCGCTCTCCCATCTTCTCCAATCGTTTTCTCCGCCGTCCGACCACCAAACCGGTCGCCATCAGTCCCGTTCGGTCTGCACGGACCTTCTCTCCATTTCTAGAGCAGTCCCGCCCGCCGTCGCGCCGCCTGGAAGCCGCCACAGAGCGGCGGAGCTGCTGCGGTATCTGTTGGGCAAAAATTGTAAATACATATATACCCAACACAATTTCACTCTATCTTATTAATTAAGATAGAGTTTTAATTATGTATGGTTCAACCCATTTAAGACAAAACGTGTCTTTTAATTACAATCCCTTGTTACAAGGGAACACCCTTTGATTCCGTTTATCAAAAGACCATTGTAGGTTTGTTTGTTTTTGTGACTGCACTCACATTTGGGAATGAGTTGCCTATATACCCTAGAGGGGATCAAGTCACTCGTAGTTCAAGAGGTTCCAACAAGTGAATGACTTGTTGGAGAGCTTTGACTTTAGAGTGAGAGTAGTGTTTGGAAATGTGTTTGGATTTGTGTATGAAGGCATTTGAGCTTAGGAGCGAGATTTTGGCTTCAGGCGATCCGAGAATTTATTTAGATTGGTGGTTGCATCTAGATTTAAATCCAGACTGCCTACATACCCCGTGAAGGGATCAAACCAATGTAGTTCGAAAGGTTTGGTTGTGGATTTCATTTTTCGGGTGCTTTAGGAATTTGACCAGAGTCATTTGGACTGGATGAATTTGACTGGTGGTGTCAGGGATTCTGTTTGGAATTGTGGTTGCATCTAGTGGGTTGCTAGACTGCCTACGTACCCCTTTGTGGGATCAAACCGACCGTAGTTCTTAGGGTTTGTAGGCTTTGCGGTTTAGTGCCGGCTTTGGGTTTGACAAATGTATTTTTGAATCCGTCAACTGTATTTCTTGTGGACACTCAATTTGGTAGAGTGTCAGTTGATTTGAGTTGTGCATCTGAAATGGGTGATACATCAGTGTGACCAAGAGGCTTGAATTGCCTTAGTCACAATTCTTGATAGTGGCGTAGGTGATCTGCAAATCCAGTCTCTGTGTGTAAGCGGACTTCGCCTGCATGCAGACCTCGCCTGTAAGCGGACTTCACATGTATGCTTGTAAGCGGACTCTGCGTGCTTGCGTGTAAGCGACTCCACGACATGCGGACCTCGCGTGTAAGCGGACTTCGCGTGTATGCTTGTAAGCGGACTCCGCAGCATACGGATCTCGCGTGTAAGCGGACTTCGCGACTTGCTTCCTCACAAAACCTGTGACGTCATCTCGTCTCGCCTGGACTTCTAATTTTGTGAAGCCATCACGCCTCGTATGGACTTCAATTTTGTGAAGCCATCTGCCTTGCCTGGACTTCCACCTTTACGTGACATCATCTCGCCACCCGGACTTTCAATTTTGTGCGAGGCCATGTTGTCTGGATTTCTACTATGACACAAAATCACCTCGCCTCGCCTTGGGGCTTCTGCTTTAACGTGAAGGGCATCTCGCCTTAGGGTTTTGCTTTGTCGTGAAGTCATCTACCCTTTGCTTGAGAGCTTCTACTTTGACGTGAGGTCATCTCGCCTTAGGGTTTTAGAGCTTCAGTCTCCGCGCGAGGTCATCTCGTCTTTGCTTGTTTGTTCTCTTCCCCTTGTATGGCTTGTTATTGACCTGTCAAATTAAGACATTAATCAATAATAAACCCTATCGTAGTAGTATATGCAAGTAGGGTATCGTTCTAGGCCGGGGACACTAGGGAAGAACTTATTTCTGCAAAACAAATTAGTTAGCAATATTCACACAAATATATACATAAAGAATAATATGGGGGTTTGGTTCGGCAATATGGATTAAAACAGAAAATAAACAAAACAAATATTTACATACATGGTCACTTTACCGTTTAAGCAAATAGCAAGACAAAACACCGATTAGTAAACAAGTAGTCTTAAGAAACAATCAAGTTACTCCATCTAAGTTTTCACAAGTGTAAACTAATTCCAACCTCTAAGACTCTCTCAAGTTGTACAAGAAACTTCCTATCGGCCTGAATCTAGACATATGTGACACCCCTGTTTGAGATTTCCTATCGGCCTAAAACAAACAAGAATTCACTTACCGTTCTTGAGTCGGTTGGAGACATACTCGTTAGCAATGGCGTCACCCATCCTCGAACCTATGCAAGTTATTCACCCTAACAACCCTTGGCAACACTTAGAACTAAAAGTTTCCTATCGGCCTAAATTTAGTCTAAGTATTACGGCTTATTAGACACCCCCCTAATAGTCAACTTGTGGCCACCAAATTAACCTAAGGTTCGACTTCATGCTCAGGTGATAACTAATCAATTTAACACTTGTTAATAACCTAAATTTCGTATCCTAACAGATTCTTAATCCTAGCATGCATACTAATTCGTTACATGACAAACATGTTCATATCAAATCACAAAGAAGAGTTATAAACACATGCATCATATAAAACCTAAAAATCCAGAAAATATATATCAATAAAATCATTGTTCTTACACAGATAATATACATACACAACCTTGATGTATCCATCTCTAACCTACCTATTTAGATCGGCTAGGATGGTGGGAGGCAGTCGGCAAAGTGGATGGATGCAGTCAGCAAAGGCTGTGTTGCGGCAAAGGGATGGCGGCTGTGTTTGTGTATTTTCTGTGTGTGGAGGGTTTTTAGGTAGAGTTTAGGCTACCTATAAACTTAAGGCAGATAAAGGACCACTAAACTATGCATACAACAGCCCTATTTATACAGAAAACCTATAGAGAAACCCTAGCTGCATCGGCAAAGGAAAGGCAGTCCTATTCCAACTCTCTTTCCTATTTGCTCAATGATTCCTTCTTCAATGCAGCTTGTGTATCCGAATTTGGACTCCATCTTCTGATTCCTTGGACCTTCCTACATGTTTATGGATCCATGTAGGCCTCATGTACGAAATCTTGGAAAGCCTTTTGTTGAAGAATCATCTCCCAAAACTCGTTAGACAACTTAGGCAGTTTCTGCCCAGTTTTGCAGCCTGACCTCTGTCCACTGTTTTGCTCATAACTCCTTCGTCTCAACTCCGATTGCTGCGATCCAAATGGTGTTGAAAAGTAGACACACACAGCTTTGATTCCATATGTGGCACGCCTTCTAACTCCTCCTGGAACTCCAGATATGAATTTTTGAAGTTGATGTACGTTTTCTGGCAGATTCTGTCCGAGAGCAAAACAATGTCCAAAAGTGTTTCCTCTTTTCCGTGGCCTCACTTGTTGTCATTCATGAGTCCGTTCATCATGATTCTCGATATGTTAAGCGTATTTACCTGTCTTCTGCACATTTAAACAAAATACATCAAAACTGACAAGGTAACAAAATAACGAATCATAATAAAACGTCCAAGTGATAGTCCAAAAACGGTTTTCATCATTTAAGTGCAATTTTCTGTATAAAAACGGCTAGTAGCCACAAATCTACAGAAAAACCCTCTTGACTCTAAAATAAGTAAAAACGACTATACTAAGGCACAAACAAAGTATAAATGGGGGTGAAAATACATTAAGAACATGGCGTAAAACGCACTTATCAAACTACCCCACACTTAAGCTTTGCTAGTCCCTTAGCAAACTGACTCTAACTAAAAGTAAAAACAAAAACAAAAACAAAAATAACAATAACTCTAATACCCTTAAGAAATTTTTGTCTCAGATTCTTAAGTACGCATAATCTCAAGTTTTAACATTCAAGTGAAAGCACAATTGCAAAAGTTCATAAACTTGTATTATAGCATGAAAAATCAAGATTTTCGAAATTTATAAGTAAAACATGAATGAAATTTTGATCCTCCTTTCCAAGGTACACTCTCTTTTTTTTTTTCACTCGAAAAATGGTTTTCACTCATAAGTTTATGCAAGAGAAAAGATGATCAATAACGAATGACTTGCATATTTCAAGAAATAACGGCTCTTTGAGAAAACATTTTTCTTGAAAAAACCTCATTTAACAACTAAGTGCAATAATGAACCAAAACCATATGCTTACTTATATGAAATTCTCCACAAATCAAGTTTAGTCATCTTAAGAATCATGAAATAATCTCAAGGGTTGTAATGGGGCTTGGTTTCATAAGGTAGGAATTTTTTTGGATATAAGTGGTGTTTATCAAACAAGACTTAGGCAAATTTCAACTCCATCCTCCTTATGTCTCCACTCCATGAACAGGACAAAGGTCAAATATAACGTTCTTGGACCTTCAAATAATTACAACTCCACATTCATGAAAACACCATAAAAACTTATGCCTTAGACTTTTTCTTTCATACTTGTCCGAAATTCTTCTTTTCTTTTGCCGATTTCTTTTCTTCTCTTTTTTTTTTCTTTTGTTTCTTTTTTTTTTCTTTTGTTTCGGCAACTTCTTTTGCAATACATTTTTTTTATTTCGGACAAGACATATTTTGGCATATAACAATATAAAACAATGGTGTATCAACCCCACACTTCAACTCTTCCCCACACTTGTTCTTTAACATCACGGCACAGCTTCATCGAAAATTCTTTGCCAAGTCTTGACAACAAGGTAAAGATAATATATACTAAGCTCAGGAATTCTGTTTAAGGGTGATGAAAGAAAAGGCATAATGTAGGCTCAAAGGGGTTTAACTAAGGAGTCCCACGACGGGCACAAAAATGGGCAAAGGCTTATTTTGGCTTTGGTGGTGATCCTAATTGAGATTAATTGCAATCCTATTCAAAATCAGAACAAGTTATGATTATAAAGCTTTGAAAATCACATAAATAAGTTCTAGTAAATTCTAGAGTCCATTAAACAGCTATAGCACATAGTTATTGAATAATGAAAATAATGAGGCTTTACGTGAATTTTCAAAGGATATGGAATTTAATCACTCAAAAAGAAAGTATTTTAGGCTCAAAATCTCACAAAGGTTGTTATGGAAACAAAATAACAAAACATGCAAACTTTTCTTTCAAAAATCTCAAGTGTTCATACTTTACAAAATTCATGAAAAGTTGCAATTTTCTTAAGATAAATGTTCAACCATCCATTATGCATTGTAAAAGATAATTTTCATCATAGACATTCTAAGGGTATAAGACTCAAAACAATTAAAAATATTTTAAAAATAAAACAAACTCGAAATAAAAAAATAACGGAATTTTAAACTTTCGGCAAAGAGCTAAAAAAATAAAATATACATTTATTATGTAATCTCTACCCCACACTTAGAAAATTACATTGTCCTCAATGTAAGCTCAAAATTATGTATAATTTTCTAAGTAGGGATCGAAAACACATAATAAATATATAAAAATATCAACAATAACAGTGAAGGGATTAAGAAATTCAAACTTTCGGTGATGGCTCCTCCACAGCTACGGTTGAAATGAGTTGCCTCTCATGCAGCGCTTAATGTTTATAGTCTGTCAGCCTAGACTCTTCTTCCTTCTCCTTGAAAAGTGGCGTCATCCCCACAATAAGGCTCGGCATGGCTGCTTGCTTCATCTTGAATGGCACTTGGATGTCTCATGGCGTCAAAGATGTTGAACTTAATGACTTCGCCATCAAACTCCATAGTCAAATTACCCCCAGCCACATCGATATTGGTCCTTGCGGTTCTCATGAAGGGTCTTCCTAGCAGAAGCTGTGTCGAATCAACTGACTCCTCCATTTCCAATACATAAAAGTCTGCAGGGAATATCAAGTGATTAACCTGCACAAGGACATCCTCCACATACCCCTTAGGGTATTTGCTTGATCGATCCGCCAATTGGATCACTACGTCATCATGTTGAAGTGGACCAAGACCTAGAGACAAGTAAACAGAGTAGGGCATGACATTAATGGAAGCCCCTAGATCAAGCATCACTTTCTGAAACCTTGTAGTGCCGATGACAACTGGAATTGAAAAGCTTCCTGGATCCTTAAGCTTTGGCGGCATCTTGCGTTGTAGCACGGCGGACACGGTCTCGCTCATGCTCATAACCTTTCTCTCCCTTGTGTGTCTTCTTGTGGTGCAAAGCTCCTTCAAAAACTTTGCATACTTTGGTACTTGTTTAATACACTCCAACAAGGGGATGTTGACATTCACCTTTCGAAAAACATCCAACACTTCTTCGTCGGACTTGGCTTGCTTGCTCTTGGTGAAACGTGAGGGGAAGGGTATACAACAAGTGCTCCGCATGGCTGCATCTTTGGCAGCCGAATGTCTTCCTTCCATGGCAGCAGGGTCTTTCTCAAGAGCCCTTTTCTTCATAGCTTCCAAGTCTCCCTTGCTTGGCTTAGCTTGCTTGTGTTGCTCGGTACCTTGATCTCGGTGTTGTGTAGGCTCGGCAGTCCCTTGCTCGGCTGTTCCTTGCTCGGCATTCCTCCCACTTGGCTCGACATTCCCACCTTTCATGGCAACATGTTCATGCTCGGCAGCCCCTTGGTTGGTATTCCCTTGCGCGGCAGCTTCTCTACACACGGCATCATCATCATCACCCCAATCTAATGCTCCAAGTCCAGTGGTGGTTTGAGGCTTCGGAGTTGGTGATTCTAACTTCTTACCGCTTCTTGTGACAACGGCTTTAGTGTCTTCATTTTTAGGGTTCTTGATCACCCCTCCTGGCAACCTCCCTTGTTCACTAAACTTCCCCATGAAATCCAACACTTGGCCCATCTGATTCTTCAACTCCGCAATATCTTTAGTATTGGACTGTGTTGTGGCTAACAAAGACTGTGTCAATGTGGCTATGTTCTTGAAGATGTCATCATAATTGTTGCCACCACTCGGCTGCCCTCCTTGGTAACCATGGGGTTGGTACGGCCTAGGCTGGAATTGGCCTTAAGGTCGTGCCACATAAGGGTTAGGTTGTGCTCCTTGTGTAACAGGTTGAGGGTTCAGGACATTTGTGTTGTTGTTCCAACGAAAGTTTGGATCGTTGGCCCTTGGATTAAAGTTCTGGAATCGTGGTTGACCCCCTTGTCCTTGAGCATTGCCGAAATGGCCTTGGTAACCAATGGCATTGACGTCCTCAAATGGCGGCACTCCTTGGTTGCATTGCTCGGACGTATGACCCTCCAAACTGCATACCCCACAAACTGACATACTCTTCTCCTTAGCAAGGCTCGAAACTACCATTGTCAACTTGCTTAACTCTTGCTTCAGCTCATGTATGGCCCTAGGATCGCCATAGTCACTAACCTCGTTGACTCTCCTTGTAGAGAATGAGCCAAATTGCTGATTGTTGGTGGCTCTCATCTCCAACAAGTTAGTAGCTTCCTCCCTACTCTTCTCCATCAATGATCCTACTCTTGGCTTTGGTACAATCTCGGCAATGTGGCCACAAAGCAAAGTATGTAACTTGGCAATCATTAACAAGTTAAAAGTTGTCACTTAAGCACATATGTCGGCAACCTAAATAAAAGTTGCTAGTTTGTTTTATTAACTCTTAACTTTATGGTACGTGGAGCAGTGAAGACCAGTGTGCGATGTCCTTGTATAGGCCAGTCCGATGTTTTGCTTGATCCGATATACCATTATAAGTTAAGAGGGTAAATTTTCGAACCATAATGTATGATGATTATATATCAAGTTATTTTACAACGTCTAAAGTAAGGTTTATGCTACTGCCCGAGTATTTGGCTAGGTCGAGCGGATTCCGTGGTTTCAGAAGATGAATGTCACGGAGGGCGAACCCCCCTACAGGAATCAGGCAGGACTCGTTTGTGGTCACGGAGGGCGAACCCCCTATCGTCCCCTTCACAGAGAAGAGATGACAGTCAATGACCTTGAGATCCAGTTAGACAAACCTGTGTTCCTTATCAATGACACACGACCCTTACTCAGCTTGGAACAAACTCGGATCCCTAGACCAGGCGCTTGTGTTAATCAAAGCCGCCCTCAACCTCATAAAAACGGATCCGACAAGCGTCGCTCGTATGAGGGGTTTAGGCTAAGATTAACACAAGTGACCCCACCTAACACGTTTTACTTTAGAAATTATAAAACAACTCTAATATATAAAAATCATACAATCGGTTTTTAGCCTAGTCCATTACTAGGTTCGGCACTTATACAAAAGAGAAAATCTTCGGCCATTGACATGCATTCAAGTAGAGAATTTAGATATGCCAACTCGTTTTCGACAGTCTAAAGTGAAGTTATGCTACGACCCGAGCTTTTGGCTAAGTCGAGGATTCCATATGGAACAAACTCGGATCCTTAGACCAGTCACCCTATGTTAATCAAAACCGCCCTCAACCTCATAAAAATGGATCCGACAAGCGTCGCTCGTATGAGGGGTTTAGGTTATGATTAAAATAGGTGGCTCCACCTGACATGGATCACTTTAGAAATTCCAAAACAAAAAGCCATATAAAAAATTCTAAACTTTACTAACAATGTCGACCTACTTATACAAAATTTTACAAAAACAATTTTCAAATAACACATAGGGACATATATATACATTCGGCAATGTAAGACATTAAGGTTCGGCAATGCCATGCTTGGCAATGCCAAGCTCGGCAACACATCCTACAAAACAGAAAAAATGTTAGTTAAATAGACATAAATACATGAATAAATCCTTTTTAGCATCCCCGGCAACGGCGCCAAAAATTGACCTGTCAAATTAAGACGTTAATCAATAATAAACCCTATCGTAGTAGTATATGCAAGTAGGGTATCGTTCTAGGCCGGGGACACTAGGGAAGAACTTATTTCTGCAAAACAAATTAGTTAGCAATATTCACACAAATATATACATAAAGAATAATATGGGGGTTTGGTTCGGCAATATGGATTAAAACAGAAAATAAACAAAACAAATATTTACATACATGGTCACTTTACCGTTTAAGCAAATAGCAAGACAAAACACCGATTAGTAAACAAGTAGTCTTAAGAAACAATCAAGTTACTTCATCTAAGTTTTCACAAGTGTAAACTAATTCCAACCTCTAAGACTCTCTCAAGTTGTACAAGAAACTTCCTATCGGCCTGAATCTAGACATATGTGACACCCCTGTTTGAGATTTCCTATCGGCCTAAAACAAACAAGAATTAACTTACCGTTCTTGAGTCGGTTGGAGACATACTCGTTAGCAATGGCGTCACCCATCCTCGAACCTATGCAAGTTATTCACCCTAACAACCCTTGGCAACACTTAGAACTAAAAGTTTCCTATCGGCCTAAATTTAGTCTAAGTATTACGGCTTATTAGACACCCCCCTAATAGTCAACTTGTGGCCACCAAATTAACCTAAGGTTCGACTTCATGCTCAGGTGATAACTAATCAATTTAACACTTGTTAATAACCTAAATTTCGTATCCTAACAGATTCTTAATCCTAGCATGCATACTAATTCGTTACATGACTAACATGTTCATATCAAATCACAAAGAAGAGTCATAAACACATGCATCATATAAAACCTAAAAATCCAGAAAATATATATCAATAAAATCATTGTTCTTACACAGATAATATACATACACAACCTTGATGTATCCATCTCTAACCTACCTATTTAGATTGGCTAGGATGGTGGGAGGCAGTCGGCAAAGTGGATGGATGCAGTCAGCAAAGGCTGTGTTGCGGCAAAGGGATGGCGGCTGTGTTTGTGTATTTTCTGTGTGTGGAGGGTTTTTAGGTAGAGTTTAGGCTAGCTATAAACTTAAGGCAGATAAAGGACCACTAAACTATGCATACAACAGCCCTATTTATACAGAAAACCTATAGAGAAACCCTAGCTGCATCGGCAAAGGAAAGGCAGTCCTATTCCAACTCTCTTTCCTATTTGCTCAATGATTCCTTCTTCAATGCAGCTTGTGTATCCGAATTTGGACTCCATCTTCTGATTCCTTGGACCTTCCTACATGTTTATGGATCCATGTAGGCCTCATGTACGAAATTTTGGAAAGCCTTTTGTTTAAGAATCATCTCCCAAAACTCGTTAGACAACTTAGGCAGTTTCTGCCCAGTTTTGCAGCCTGACCTCTGTCCACTGTTTTGCTCATAACTCCTTCGTCTCAACTCCTATTGCTGCGATCCAAATGGGGTTGAAAAGTAGACACACACAGCTTTGATTCCATATGTGGCACGCCTTCTAACTCCTCCTGGAACTCCAGATATGAATTTTTGAAGTTGATGTACGTTTTCTGGCAGATTCTGTCCGAGAGCAAAACAATGTCCAAAAGTGTTTCCTCTTTTCCGTGGCCTCACTTGTTGTCATTCATGAGTCCGTTCATCATGATTCTCGATATGTTAAGCGTATTTACCTGTCTTCTGCACATTTAAACAAAATACATCAAAACTGACAAGGTAACAAAATAACTAATCATAATAAAACGTCCAAGTGATAGTCCAAAAACGGTTTTCATCATTTAAGTGCAATTTTCTGTATAAAAACGGCTAGTAGCCACAACTCTACAGAAAAACCCTCTTGACTCTAAAATAAGTAAAAACGACTATACTAAGGCACAAACAAAGTATAAATGGGGGTGAAAATACATTAAGAACATGGCGTAAAACGCACTTATCAGTTATGCGAGGTGCAAGGCCATATATTTGTTGTAACAAGAGGAGGGGGCGAGGTCGTCCCGCCCCCTGCTTAGGGCTTCTGCTTGGATGCGAGGTCACCTCGCCTCGCCTTAGGGCTTATGTTTTGATGCGAAGTCACCTCGCCTTTGCTTTTGGGCTTCAGCCTCCACGAGTTGTCTCGCCTGCTTGGACGCGAAGTCACCTCGCCTAGCCTTAGGGCTTCTGCTTGGACGCGAGGTCACCTCACCTCGCCTTAGGGCTTTGAAGTTTGAACGACATTGTGGCATTGCTCGGGAAGGAAGAGATGGTTCGCTGAAGACATGCTTTTGGGGCTTCCGGCGGAGCAAGGGACGAGACAGAAAGATAGAGATACTGCAAAAGAAATAAAGAGAGTTAGAATAAGAGCTCCACCTTGCTGGCTCGCCGTTTCTTTTCCTCTGTTCTTCTACTTTTTTCTTCGTTTGTTCTCTTCTCCTTTTTCTGCCTCCTTGTTCGTATGTCTCCTCCCCCCTCCTCTTTTGGAGGCTTTGATCTCTTCACATAAAGTGTTTGGCTATGAAGATTGATTTGCAATTGGACTTTAATGCCCAAATTGTATTCCTATCCAGATACATTTTTTTTGCAAGAGTTACAATTGAACTCAAAAACTTTGTGCATGTAGCACAAGAAAAAGATTATCATTATTTTTACCTTTTTTTTCGGTATCAACAGTATCGCCGGAAAACCGGCGATTTTGGTGGCGTTTCGGGTGAGAGTTAGGTGAGTCTTGCTCCTTTCCTTCCTCTAGTGATGTTTTTACGTGTTTGGTGCACTGAAAACCAAGTTTCGGTGCCGGTTTTGCAGCTTTTGTTTTTGGTTTCATTTTGGATTTTCGGGGCGTTTTCCGGCCGATCCCGGCCGAACCAGTCAAAACCCCAGGTATTAAAGTTGTTCACCATACTTCAATCAACAAGTTTCATGTTGTGAGTTTCTCCTAATTCGGAAGTTTTAGGGTGGCGCGTGGGGCTCACTTGCCGCCGCTTGTGGCGGCGCGTCTGGCTGAGTTGTGGCCTTAGTTTCCTGTGGTTAGCTAGTCCTTGCTGTTGTGATCATGTTGAGTGATAGTTTGGCTAAGTTTTGAGCAAGGTTTGCATATTGGGACTTAGGCTTATTTGTTTTGGCATGGTTGAGTTTGAGTTTAGGATTTGAGGCAGCTTAATTGTGTCGTTGAGTTCAACGACTTTGGGAAATTGTCCTCCTTTGAGCTAAGGGTTAGTTTAAGAGTATTGTGTTATCCTTTAGTATTTTGGTTTCTAAGTTTTTAAATTGTGCGATTTTAGGTGATTTGTGATTTTGTGTTTGGCTTGCCTTTATTGTGTTGGGGGCTTCGCAGCGAGATTTCAAGGTAAGTAAATCTTACCAAGATTCACTTTTGAACCAAATTATATTATGGTCATGTGATGATGATAATGATTATGATGTTAAAATTAATACTATGCTATTAATTATTTTAAAATAAATGAGCTTGATCGTCAACGGCTCATAGGTAAGATAAAACAAGTTTTCCTATCTTATGATTATTTTAAGGTTCATGTGATCCTAATGTTATTGATTATTGATAAGTTATTCTTATGAAATAATATATATTGTTCATATAATTATATCTTTGTGAAAGATATAATCATATGATGTGATCCTGTTATTGTTTGATAAATAGCCAAACTGGGTTCCAAGCCTTTAATCGGGTGATTGGTTGCGGTTCTTATGCTATTTATTATTTTTTGTTTTGATATTGGACAGTCAAACCGGGTTTCAAGCCTTTGGCCGGGTGATTGGTTGCGGTTAGGAATAGAGCTCTAATCCGTCTGTCAATGTACGTCATGGGGGATACCTTATCTTATCTGGAACCCATGTGTACACAATTTTGTTGTTGTAAGTCATGAGGGGTATTTCATCAATACATGAGACTCATGGGTACATGTTATTTGAAAGAGTGTTGGAATTGTGGATATATTCATTGATATAATTGTTTTTGAGAAATTTCTAGATGTGATAAATGTTGTGATATTTTTGAGTTTACTCATACGAGCTTTTTAGCTTACCGGGTTTGTTATTTTACAATCCCGGTACACCAATTATTGGTGTAGGGGTTAGACCTGCAGATGATGATCAACAGGGTTGAGGTGGAGGCTTAGTGGCATGGTTCTTTTTGGCTTTTGATGTACTCTGTATAGTTTTGTTAATCGGGTAGAAAATATTAAACTCATGAGGTTGTTCTCATGATTTTGTATTGTAAGTTTATGTAAGTAAGGAAATGTAATATTTAACCCAGTGATAGGTTGTATGATATTATATTTCCGCTATTGAGTTCTAGTTGTTTAGTTTGTTATTGAAACAGGTTGGGATATTTATATTTAAGTTAGATCATGCCATAATTTTTAAAAATTATCTTTCGGAAATTGGGGTGTGACACATACTAATTAAGAACCATTTACAATTTGTAATCTACAAATTACGCTGGTGCTCTTTTTAGAGTATGACATACAAAATATTGCTATAAGCAATTCACCCCACTACAAAATCACACTTTAAAGCATTTTTATCAGATTCTTTATTTTGGTTTTTTAGCTATAACTTTTTGGGTATTTTAGGAGCTTATTTAGCTATTTCAGAGAGCGTGTTTAGCTTTTTAGGTATTTTAAGAGCTCCAGCAGACTAGTAAAAACTTAAGACTTTTAGCTATCTCGCTAGCTAAATATAGAGAGCGAGATGAGACTCTATAATTTTTTTTAAATCACATATTATAACTTCGTGAGTCGAACTCACAACATGTCACTTACTAAAGAGAGACTATGTCACTAGACCAAATGATACTGGGCAGACTCTCTATAATTTAATGTATTCATTTTAAGATATTTTATGTGATATATAAATATATATAAACTATTTAATCTCTATTTAAAGAATAATATGATATTTTAGCTAATTTAACTAAAATTTAATTGAAAAATGGCTAGCATTGGTGTCATGCCCCCAAACAGAGACCAATATTATATGGAAATATGGTGCCCGAATTTGCGACGTGAGTTAAAACAAATAAAATTTTCTCAAATAATTTATTAGAAGAAGAAATATATATGTCTGAATAATACTTTTATTAGAAAGCGAAAGCATTAATATTTTACCATATGAGAGTTTTAGCAAGAGTATATATGATATTACATTTATTCTCAAAATAGCAATAGAAAACATTCTTTTATTTAGTAGGTTCATCTCATTCCCCAAGCATCTATTCGTTACCTAAAAACAAGAATGTGTAGCATCATGAGTAATACAGACCCAGTAAGTATAACTTACATTCTTATAATAATGTGTCTTATAAGAAATCAAAAACAAACACAACTAAGTAAAAATGTATCAAGAATCATTTTTATTTATTCATACTGATTCTTATTTATGCACACACACATACAAGCGTGAATAAATTCATACATGTGAATATTTAGAAAACTGGTAATAAATAACAAAGATCACGTGCTAACCAGAAATAAACACCACTAAGTAAAAATGTACCAAGAATCATTTTTATTTGTTCATAATGATTCTTATTTATGCACACACACACACATATACAAGCGTGAATAAATTCATCCATGTGAATATTTAGGAAACTGGTAATAAATCACAAAGATCACATGCTAAGTCCACTATACCAAAGCACAGATAAGCCGCAGCATACCAAGGACAATACCAGAGTATGTATACTCAAGGTCGACACTTTCTTCATATGAGTATAATAGTGCATTATCTGTAGGGACTAGGGCCCATGCTAACTTCACAAATCACAAATCACAAATCACAAAACACCTTTACTAATAATTCACTTAAGAACGGGGTAGTACTAATCACCCGGCTTCACATCTCCAAATATAAATACGTCAATAAAATATAACAAACTTTAGTAAGTAAGACAATTACTTCAAGACCAACAAAGTATAAGCATACATCAATATACTTTAAAAATTGTCAATAACTTTAGGTATGCACAAGATAAGCAATTTAATAAAACTTGAAAGTAAATGTACTTTAAACAAATAAACAGAAAATATTAGTTAGTAGTTAAAGAATTAGTAGCCCAAAGAACCGTCAACTTATCATTTTCATATCTCATTCAATTTATGTCCAAATTAGGCAAGTGAGAAGTCCATGTCAAAGGATTTTTCGTAAGGAATCCAATGGGATAAGTCATATAATCCAGTTCGAAGTCATAGAGTCCATAAATGATGAAAAACAGTAGCAGTGCAGAAAGCTGATATCCTTTATATTACCTTTAATGTCTAAGTCTTTACGTGCTTTATATTTTACCATTGCTTCTGAAACTTTTCAGATTTAAAATAGAGGTCATAAGCTTCAATTTAATATAAAGTTTGTAGAAAAATGTTAAGAAATGAGCGAGATATGAATTTTTGAAGTTGTGGTAGTTGTAAAGGATTTTCAGCGAGTTTATTAGTTTGGAAGTTTGGTTAGCCATAACTTGTTCATTTCCAAACCTTTTTAAGTGATTCAAAAGCCTAAACTGAAGCATTTTGCATGAAGAATCTAATATTGTGATCAAATTTATAAAATGATATTTAATTATATATAAAAGTATAAGTTTCTAGAAAACATACTCTTTTCCATTTTATTTTTAGTTATGCATTTTAATAATCTTAAAGACAAAAGAGTAGAGGAATGTAACCATGTACTTACTCTTGAATTTTCAGAAGTGAAATGAGGGTTTTGGTGTTGATCCAAGGTTGGACTTCTTTCACAAAGAGAGAACTTCTCAAGAGAAAAAGAGTGAAGGGTAGGATTTTGGTGTGGGAGCTTTTCTATTCAACTAAGGAAGTTTGTGATCATCTTGACGTTTGATCTTGAAGTATGAAGAAAAGATGTTGCAGATTCCAAGTATAAATAGGCCATGAAGCATGCATTGTAAATTAATTTCCACCAATTTTATTTGACTTAAAAGACCAAACATTAAATTTGAGTGATAGTCTAGCTAGTTAGGGTGATTGTTCACAAAGAAAACCAAATAGTAAGAGGGGTAAAAGAAAAATCAGCTAGTACATGAATCTATATATGAGGTATACCTTATATATGTATTGACATGAATCTATAGATACACAAATATTTATATATAAATATATAGATATATATCTACTCAAGCTAATAAGTAAAGGAATATGGTGTTTCCCTTTCTTAAGATCTTGTAAATGTGTTAGTAATATTTAGGATTAGAATTGTATGTGTAGTCGGTTGTGCATAAAACAATCTCTCAAGCCCGTAAACCAGTAAACATCTCATCATGGTTAAGACAACCGAGGCTGCCCTAGGGTTCTCGTCCAAGAAAAGGATGGGCCGGGCCTGACCTCGGTGGCAGCCCTAGGCCGGGAACGGTCTCGGAAGGTATAAGGACAATGGGAGTTTGAACTAACAGCAAAGGGGAGTTGTCCCACATTGGTTTTCAAATGAAGAAAGACCCACTCTTGGGCCATAAGTATGGCCTAGCCACCAGCTTTTCAGGTATCATTAACTACTCTCATTAATTACATTCGGCAAAGATACTGACTTAAGCTTCCGAGGAGAAAAGACCGGAAGCCCCCGGTCACCCTTGTTATTGCAGGTCAGCGGGAAGATAACCAACCACCTATCAGATACGCCATCATCTTCTGCAAACCTCATCCAAGATTGTATAGAAACATTTGGCGTCATTTGTGGGAATCTTTACAAAACGCCAATGTGACTCGATGGCTGAGTTAACCGAGCAGCAAGACCAGGAGGCAGGATAGGAAGGACGAAGGGAGGTGACATACGGACGGACCCCGAAATCAGGGGAAGTTCAAGAACTACGGGGAGAACCCTGCGGGATGAAACACCAGAGTATGTGCCGCGGGATCTCAATCCCTAGGAGGTAGCAGAAATGTTGGAAGATATGAGGGCCCAAATCACCCGGCTAGAGCAGCAAAGTGCTAGGGATCAAGTAGAGGCCTCCGGGAGGGAGCGCATGTTGGAATGGGATAATGCCATGCTCATGAGAGCGCTAGCCCGAGGGGTTGAGCACCGAGAGGCATTGGATAGGGCGGGGGAGTTGGATCGGGCCGCCACGTCTCAGCAGACGGGCGTTCCGGTGGGAACGAACCGTAGGACCATGCACATAGGGACGAACTTGTTCCCTGATGAGATGCGGAACGAGGGAGCGGCACCCTTGCCCGAGCAAATCCCGGAAGTCCAAATTGGAAGACAAGGAGAAATGGAAGAAACCTTAAGAGCAATCCGGGATAGCGTGGCGAATTTGGCAGACCAAATCTTGAACGCTGAGAGAAGGGAATGTGTAACCTAACCCGTGTGAGTTTTGAGGAAAGAAAGGGACCATTCACAAGAGCGATCACCCGGTCCGTCCTGCCAAACACAGCCAAGCCACTGAAACTCAGTTACAATGGGGATCGTGACTCCCATCTCTTCCTCGATAGTTTCAAGTCTCACATGAACGCTAAAAGATACTCGGATGTGGTATGCTGCAATATGTTCCAGGAAACGTTAGCAGGGGAAGCGCTAAGCTGGTTCTACGAGCTCCCGTCGAACTCGATCAATTGCTTCCAAGAGCTGGTAGACAAGTTTGTCAATAGATTTATTTTACAGACGGACGGGCAGAACACCACCCAGCTGTTCAAAGTAAAGTAAGATAGGGGAGAAGGTTTGAAAGCTTTCGTGAACCGATGGCAAGGAGCCACAGCCAGAGTTTGACAAGAAGGTTGCAGATGAGGCGTTCATTCAGGGATTGTCACTCGGGAAGTTTTTATATGCAGTAAAAATCAAAAATCCACAAGGCTACGATGAGCTTATGGAAATGGCGATCCGGCATGCACAAGCGGACCACGATACTTATGGGGGAACCTCGGCCGGGAAAAGGAAGGACGAAGGGAGAGACAGCGGGTCCCCGGTGCAAGTGATCTAAGAGGTTAGAGCTTGGAATGGAGAACGAGAACTGGACTCGTACCCAGCTGGAAAGAGGCACAAGGAAAGGAACTATGGGAAGGTAGGGAAGCAACATAACGCACAAGGGAAGGCAAAAGGGCCCAACCAAGATACCGGGTACGCAAGAACAGTGTCGGCAGGCAAGGAGCATTTCTCAATGCTCAACGCCACTTATGAGGCGATATGGAACGAGAATAAGTTTCTCATTCCGCCTCCCCCGTCCCGAAAGTTTCCCCCATCTCGGCTCGCCAAGGAAGACACCAGAAAATTTTGTGGATACCACGGTGAGGCGAGCCATAACATTAACAGCTATATAGAATTGAAAAGAGCGGTAGAGCGCCGGGTAAAAGAAGGAAAGCTGCAGCAGTATGTGCCCGGGAAAGGAACGTAGGGGCAATTAAAGTATATGGGACAATCAACATCATCCATGGCCGATCCCGTATAGATAACAAGAGCAACAAGGCAAAAAAAACAATATATGGGACATCGGGATGGCGGGGAAGTCTTCGCCTTTGGAAGTAGCAACAATCAGCGGTTAAACACCGGTTGGAAGTCTGTAACCTTTCTGGAAGAGGAAGAGGAGGGAATAAGGCAGTACGGGAGTATCAATCAACGTATTATTCAGGAGTGCCTGGAAATGATTCCATTGAGGAAGCAATAAGTTTATACAATACCCTGAGCCGTTGATCAACTTCTCAGGCGATGTTGTTCAACCCCTCGGTTCAGACAGCTTTGGAGTAAGCTTGGAAGGACGGGAAGGGATCACCCGAGCAACAATAGAGTTTATCGTTGTTGATTGTGAATCGTCTTGTGGAAGTTAAAGTCATTTGTTGCTGGTCACATGCTGATGATGAAGTTCCCGACCCCAACAGGAATCATTACGATCCGGGGAGACCAGGGGGCGACAAGGAGTTGGTGTACGATAGACAACGGGAGGAAAAGGTCAGAGGTTCTGTCGGCCAGCCAGACCACGACGTCCCCCTCAAGCCCTTACATAGATCCCTGAGATGATGCCAACTCGAATGAGAAGCATCTGGGATCAGTAGACGAAACGGAAGCGGTATCAATCTCAGATGAGTTCCCAGATCGGCAGTTGACCATCGGGACGGGACAGGCACCCGGGGTGCAAGCGGCCTTGATAGACTTCTTAAAGAGAAACAGTGGGGCATTCGCCTGGATGTACAAAGACATGCCTGGGATATCAAGCAGAATAGTAACACACAAGCTAGGAATTGAGAAAGGATTCCCTCTAATGCGGCAAAAGCGAAGGACGTTTAAGCCAAAGAAGTATGAAGCAATAAGGGGGGAAGTCCAAAAGCAAATAGACATCAGGTTCATAAGGGAGGTTAGATACCCCCAGTGGCTGGCCAACGTGGTCATGGTTCTAAAGAAGTTAACAGGGCAATGGAGGATGTGCGTGGACTATTCAAATCTCAATAGGGCATGCCCAAAGGATAGCTTCCCACTCCCACGCATAGATCAGCTAGTGGACTCCACGTCCGGGTTCGACCTGATGAGCTTCATGGACGCCTACGCAGGCTATAACCATATCCATATGGATCCAAGGGATGAGAAACACACAGCCTTCGTGAAAGACAAGGGCATGTATTGCTACAAGGTAATGGCTTTCAGACTGAAGAGTGCGGGAGCCACTTACTAGCGGCTAATGAATGTCATGTTCGCCGAGTACCTCGGGAAAATAATGGAAGTATATGTCAATGACATGCTGGTCAAAAGTCTAAAGGCCGAGGAGCATGTAGGGCATCTTGAGAAAGTCTTCGAAGTCATAATGAGGTTCTGGATGAGGTTGAACCGTCAAAAATGCATCTTCGGGTCGTTAAAGGAATGTTCTTGGGTCACATAGTCAGCCGGAGAGGAATTGAATCCAACCCGGAGAAAATCAGGGCCATCTTAGATATGGAAAGTGTCAAGACCCACCCCGAATTTCACCCTGAAATCCGAGGTAAGTCTTGCGGGGACCACCTCCAAGGAAAATTTACCGAAGAACTCGGCAAACCTCCCTTGAAAATGGACAACCCTAACCCGGAAAAATTATAGAACCACCCTCCTAACCAAAATATAAATTCTTCAGCTCAACCCAAATAACCGAATAAGATAATAGATAATATTTTTCTGAAAATATTCAGAGCTACTACAAGAAAGACAACGGAAGATGATAAACTCCTAGTAGATTAAACAGATAACTTACTGGCGAAAAGTAGCGGAAAGATGGGTGACTATGCCTCGACGTCTCCTTTTAGACCCCACCCGAACGCTGGAGACAGGGAAATTAAAAACGAAGAGCCCAGGGGAAGATATTTAATTACGTCAGAGTGAGTGGACAAAAGTATTTCGACAAAAAATTAATATTTCCCAAAGAAAACTTTATAAAATGGCCTTTCAGGCTAGAATTTTATATATCAGTATGTATTTACTGTCACGCCCCGGTTCTTAAGTTATTTTACGGTTATTTACTTTGGTAATATTTTGGTCTTCTACCGTTTTAAGTAACCGTTTACTATTTAAGACTCCAACGATGACTTTTCCTTTTGTTTGGAATTTGGGAAAAGTTTCTTCATGAAATTCGTAGAGGATGTTGTTACGAGTTCGTAGACATGCTATGCGTTAAAATCGAAGTTAGCATGAAAAAATTATCAATTAAAAATGTAAGTTTTATTGGGGTGTTAAATTTTGGAGCTGGGTTATGTTTAAGTTGAACCGGGCCCTTGTTTTTGGTAAAAGCCCAAAACTCTCTCTCTCTCTCTCTCTCTCTCTCTCTCTCTCTCTCCTCCCACCCTCACCCGATTCTCTCTCCCTCCCGCTGCCGGATTTTCTTCTCGTCCGTCTGCCGCCGCACTGGTCCCAAACAGTTGGCCTCCGACCCAGCTTCCATTCTAGACCGGTGACAGCCTCCCTAGCGCTGCCATGAAGGAGAAATCAACCCCGAAAGGTCCGACTGCCGTGGTGGTTTTCTCGCCGGAACTTTCTCCTCCGGCCACCATAGCCGGAGCGGCTTAGCTCGTTTGAAAGCTCTCCACCTGTGCAGCAATCCCTCTAAAGGATTCGCTCCCTCTTGAGCTAGGTAAGGAGAAATCAGTAAAGGAAATTCTAGGGCTTATTAGGTGTTTCCGTTCGATTGACATTGTTAGGCTTGGAATTGGTGTTTGTGCTAGTTAAGAAAGTTGTAGATGAGATTGAGAGGAAGATGCTGTTAAAATTTGGTAACTATTGCAGGTCGCCGAAGTCGGCCGCCGGCGGCGCCGCCACTGTTTTGGGAAATTTTATAGTTTTTGATGTAGAATATTAAGGGGATGTTAATGATGTGAATTTAGGAATTTTTGGAGGAATTTTGGATAGGTTTGGAATTTTTCGAAGTTTGGTATTTTGGCCGTTATTTGAGATAGAATCTGGTCGTTAGATTATTGTTGTTTCTGCCGTAGAAGGTTGATTTAAGGCCGCCGATATTTGTGGTGAAGTTTAGACTGCATCAAATTTAGGTTTTGCAAAGTTGGGCAAGAATGAGAGTAGATAAGGCCACATTTAATTTTGCCTATTTTTATATAAGCGTTGGTATATAGTTGAGGATTTAATTATGTTTTTGGATCAAGACGTGAGGACGCTCGAGCAGAAGAGGCTTCAGACCGACTTCAGGCTTAGGCCTAATTTGTGAGTGGACTTTTGGTTAAATAATATGCATGCAATTGTTTATTTGGTTGGACCATTTGACGTCATTTTTATTTGACGATTTTACTCATTGTGGTGAGTTACCGAAAATGAGATTTTCGGTAAATTATAATATATTTTTAAGGAGAGTATGTATATAAATGCTAGCTAGCGATATGTGTCTGTCCACCTTAATGACATAGTATATAACTGCATTATGGTGTGACGTGAGCGTTGGACACAAGCGTAGTAGCCTTATATGAGTGTTTAATTCATATAAGGGATATGTGCACATATTTATACACCCGTCTGTCCACCTTAATGGCGTAGTGTATCACCGCTTTAAGGCGTGACGTGAGCGTTGGACGCAAGCGTAGCAGCCTTATATAGATTATTATTAATTTATATAGGGAGTATGAGCGATTGTAAATATATACATATATATAATTTAGCATGAGAGGCTGTATTTTGATATATAGTTTTGAGCTGTAGAGGCTCAATATTTATAACGATAAGAGAATTATCGTTTAAGACATGCATTCGTTTTCTTCGAATTAAATTGGGAAAGCATAAATGTTATTAAATATTTTCTTTATTTATTTTTGTCCACTCACTCTAATTATTGCGAATGTTTTTCCCCTGGGCTCTTCGTTTTAAAAATGCTCAGTCTGCAAAGTTCGGATTAGTACGAGTAGGAGACGACGAGGCATAGTTACCCATTTCTCAGCCACCTTTCACCAGTATGTTTTATGTTTAACCTACTAGGGTATTTTCCTGCTCCTCTAATGTATAGTAGCTCTGAATACTCTTTGGGGTTTATCGTATAATTTTACTTGGTGGTGTATTATTCTATTTTGGAATATACGAAGTTTGTAATTATATTCTCACTTTCGTATAATTGTGAGTTGTTTTGGAGGTTGCTCAATATTTTTTTTAGGAAAGTAACACCTTAGTTTTCTAGGTTAGGGTTGTCCATTTTCAAGGGAGTTTTGCTTATCGGTAAATTTTCCTTGGAGGCGGTCCCCGCAAGACTTACTTCAGGTTTTCAGGGTGAAATTCGGGGTGGGTCTTGACATTTACACTCGTCTATTCCTTGTATGCTATCTATGTATAAGCTCGAAAAATAGATAGTCATACAAGGCTACGACGCTGGCGTCTAACGTTCACGTCATCCCATAATGACATTTTTCCTCATTATGGAGGAAACGCACGAGTGGATATATATACGTGCTGATTCCTTGTATGAATTCTATGAATGAATTCGAAGAATAGAAAGTCATGCAAGGCTACGACGCTGGCGTCTAACGCTCACGTCACCTCATAATGGAATAGTACCTCATTATGGGGGAAAATCACGTATAGCTAGCTAGCATTTATTTGTATACATATTATTCTTATAAATCTCTATATATGAGTATAATCACCGAAATTCCCAATTTCGGTTAATTTCCAACAAAAGAAATTATTCAACAATAAAACATTTCAAGCACATTATTTAAAACAAAGATCCACTCACAACTTAGGCTTAAGACTGATGTCGGTCGGAGGTTTCTTCCGCTCGGACCTCCTCACGTCCTGTTCCAAAAACATAAATAAATCCTTAAATAAAACACCGACGCTTAAAGAAAATTGACATAATTAAATATGGGCTTCTCGCGCTTAACCATGCCTATCGCCCTAAATCTTAACTTTACTGCTAACCATAAAGCTCCACAATTACCGACATCCTGAAAATCACCTTCCACCGTCCTAATCATAAATAATCCAATGGCCGGATTTTGACTTATTAATCCACCAAAAATACCAAACTTTTAAAATTCCAAAACCTGTCCAAAACTCCTCCAAAAATTCTAAAACTCATTCCAATAAACTCCTCATAAAAATCTCCACTAAAAACATTTTTTCAGCGGCAACGGCCGCGGCCAGCTCCGGCGACCTCCAATGCCTACCAAAATTTGGCAGCACCTTCATCTCAACTCTTCTACAACATTCCTAACTAGCACAAACATCAATTCCATGCCTAACTATGTCAATTGAACGGAAACAACAATAAAGCCCTAGAATTTCAAACACCGATTTCTCCTTACCTAGCTCAAGAGGGAGCGAACCCTTTAGAGGGGTTGCAGCATGGGAGGAGGGCTTCCTTTTGAGCCAAGGATCGCTAGCTAAGGTGGCCGGATGAGGAAGTTCCGGCGAGAAAATCACCTCGGCAGTCTGGGCTTTCGGGCTTGGTTGCTGCTCACGGCGGCGCTAGGGGCTCAATCACCTACCCATGAATGAAGAGGAGAGGATGGTGGTTCGAACGGGACCGGGGCGGCAGTCTGGGGCGGCCGGACGGTGGCGAACGGGCGGCCGGAAGTTTCCGGGCGGAGGGAGACTCGGGAAAGAGAGAGAAAGCACGAGCGGGAGGAGAGAGAGAGAAAAGAGAGAGACAAGGGTTGGGCTCGGCCCAGCCGGTCCAACCTCCCTTTAACCCATTCCAAAATTCAACACCCCAAAAATAATACCCCGATAAAAATCACTTTTTACTAGTTAAAATTTACCATTTTTACGGTCGTCACATTTTCTTCCTATGAATAATTCCTTCGAATTTATCGTCCCCTACAACCTCTCTGGGGACCAATTAAATTATAAACTTAATGACGAAGACAGTAAAACTCTTATTACCACTATGCTAGTAATTAAGGTAAAAATTAAGAGTCGGGGCATGACAGAAAGACCCACACTTATGAACCAAGAGCAGTCGTTGGCCGGGAAGATTTTCGCACTTGCTAGGTTTGTGTCACGGCTCACGGATAAGTGTGCCCCCTTCTTCCGGCTGTTACGAGACCAGAGATGTAAGGAGACAGTATGGGGATCTGAGCAGGAAGAGGCTTTCAAGCAGATAAAGGAGTACCTCACGTCTGTGTCGATTTTGTCAAAATCGATCCCGGGCGAGATGCTGTACTTGTACCTCGCGGTATTGCAGTCGGCGGTCAACTCGGTGCTCATAAGAAAAGAGTCCGACATCGAGTATGCAGTATTTTACGCCGGGAAAGGATTCACACCGGCCAAGAGCAGGTACCCAGACGTCGAGAAACTAGCTTTGGCCCTTATTATAACTGCCAGAAGGCTTAGGCATTATTTCCAGGCCCATTCAGTAACCCTTTATACCAACCACCACCTGAGGCAGATCATGCAAAAGTCGGAGATCAGCGGGAAGCTGGTAAAATAGGCCATTGAATTGGGAGAATTTGATATCCATTACTGGCCGAGAATAGCTATCAAGGGCCAAGCAGCAGCCGATTTTATATCCGAGATCACACCTATGAAAGGGGTGGGAGAATCATCTGAGGTCGGCCGGGAGGAAACAGATCCCGAGCCATCCACAAAGGTACAAGCTGAGGAGCCATCGGCACCATTCTGGAAACTCTTTGTCGACGGCTCGATGACGTGAAATAAAAACGAGGCGGGAATAATATTGGAGACCCCATATGGGTTCAAGCATGATTACGCACTAGAATTTCAATTCAAGGCATCCAACAATGCGGCAGAGTACGAAACCTTGATTGGTGGATTACAACTCGCCCGAAACATTGGCGTGGATAGAGTGGAGGTGTTCAGTGATTCACAGCTGGTTGTGAATCAAGTCAACGGGAGCTTTGAAGCAAAGAAGCCTCAGTTGAGCTCCTACCAAGCGCTTTCAAATGCATTCATACAACGGTTCAAGTCGACCTCTCTCTCCCACATCCCCCGGAAGGAAAATAGTAATGCGGATGCCCTTGCTCGACTAGCCACCAGAGGGCCTGGTAAAGGGAGAAAGAAAGCAAGGATTGAGGTTCTTGGAAAACCGAGTATCAATTAGACAATCTCTGAGATATTCATGGTCGAGGCGGGACCCAGAGAGCCTACATGGATGGACCTCATAATCGAATTCATGAAGGAGGGATACGCCCAGAGGACAGGCATGGAGCACGAAAACTCTAATCGAGATGTGCAAGGTACACGCTCATGAACGGGAATCTGTACCGTAGAGGTTACAGTTTCCCAAACCTCAAGTGCGTGACAGAGGAGGAAGAAGAAGTGATCATGGAAGAAATCCATGAAGAGGTGTGCGGGAATCATTCTAGATTCCGGTCGTTAGCGCATAAGGCACTGTGCACAGGGTTCTTCTAGCCCAACATGGGCGCCATGGCAGATAAGATGTCGACGAGATGCCGAAAATGTCATTTGCACCCGGGATACATTCCCCTTCTATCGCTCTAAAAATATTGTTGTCACCCTGGCCTTTCGCACAGTAGGGCCTTGATCTCATCGGGATACTGCCAACGGCACCCGGACAGTTCAAGTATGTGATAGTGGCCATTGACTACTACACAAAGTAGGTGGAGGCAGAGCCCTTAGGAAAGATAACCACCGAGTGTGTGAAGAATTTCCTGCTGAAAAATATATATTGCAGATTTGGGGTCCCGGAGACAATTTTCACGGACAATGTAACACAATTCAACAATAACCATCTAATTGAGTTCACGAAGGACATGGGCACTAAGATAGTCTTTGCGTCGGTGGCGCACCTTCAGACCAACGGTCAGGTGGAGGCAGTTAACAAAATCATTAAAAAACTACTGAAGAAGAAGTTGAATGACACAAAGGGTCTGTGGGCAAAGAAGCTGCCGAAGGTGTTGTGGGCAATTAGGACCACAGCAACTGAAGCAACGGGAGAAACACTTTTTAGCATGGCTTTTGGCACGGAGGCTGTTTTGCCAATCAAGACATTGATACCATCGGGAAGGGTGGAGAACTTTGATGCCGCCACCAAGGAGGAAGGCATCCAGTTAAATATTGATCTCATCGAGGAAAGAAGGGAGAGAGCAGACTTGCACAACCAAGTCTATAAGAAGCGAGTGGCACACCATTACAGTAGTAAGGTCAGGACCTGGATGTTGGGACTGTGGGACTGGGTAATGAAGAAAATCATGACAAAGACGGAGGCCCTGGACCCAACCTGGGAGGGACCGTACGAGATCATTGAAGAGGTCGGCCCATCAACTTTCTCTCTACGGGTAGTCACCGGGCGCTCCTGGAACACGGAGCACCTAAAACTCTACCCAGTGTAAGGGACCGAGGTCCATTCCATCTTTTGTAAAATGTACATTTATAAGTATTGCTGCCCCTGGGAGAAGAAAAAAAAACACCAAGTCCCGGTGGAGGCCTCCATTCGTTTTGAATGACTGAATACAAGAATAGAAAGTTCAATTCAAACTCTAATGATAGGTAATCCACCGGGAGGCATAAGTCAATACAATCCCGAGTAACATCAAGTAGGATAGGTAATCCACCGGGAGACATAAGTCAATACAATCCCGAGTAACATCGAAGGGGATAAGTAATCATCCTCGAGGCAAAAGTTATTGAAATCCCCAGTAACACCAAGCGGGACAGGCATAATACGAATTGTATATAACACAGAGACGCAAGCAATAAGGTTAGACAAGGCAGAATATATTAAAACCCAGGATGCCGGGCGTATACCATCAATGGGTATTTACAAAAACCACTGGGATGTGTAATCACCGGGATACGGCACGAGGCCATTGTCTTACAAGAGCAAGAGCAAAATAAAAAGATAAATTACAGCCTATGACTGGCCGGGGTCTCCTTCCTCATTCCTAGACGATTCAGCCAAATCATCATCCCCATCAATGCCTTCTTCAGCAACCTTCTCGGATAGCTCACCTGTCCAGGTACCCAAGGCGGCTCCAGACGCGGAATTTCTCGGTAATGCCACCCTCCCGGGCAGCCTTGAGCATAGACTTCAACACATCCGACTTTTTGAACCGGGCAACGGCAAACTCGCCTTGAGCGGGGATCTGGCCTTACAGATCATCTATCTGGTAGTCCCTCTCCTTAAGCTTAGACCGTAGCTTCGCGTTCTCCCACTGAAGCGCGTCTATGTCGCACTCCAAAGCGATAACCCTTTCAGTTTTCCCTCTAGCTCTTTGGTGTGGAGGCTAAGTTTGGCAAGCTTGTCGGCCAACGAGAGTTTCTCCTTCCTCTCGGCCTCCACGTCCTTCTCCATTTTCTTCCTCTCTGCCCCGAGATAGCTGATATGGTCGTTCAAACTGGCCAGACGCTCTTTCATCTCGTTGGAATCCTCGTTGGCGTCAATGGCATAGACAACAAAGAGAGCCTGCAAGCATAATAAAGTTAGTTCCACATCTCAAACAGTGATAGTAAATTGGCATTACTCGGGAGAAGTTTACTTTCATCATTGCCTTTCGGGCGTACTGTCGGTTCTCTTGAAGAGTACTGGACCCGATCTTGATCCGGTCCAACTCGATACCCTTCAGATCGCCTACCATGCCACAGACGAATATTTCGTCCGCGCACCCATACTCGTTCAGGATCTGTCGAATGGGGGTCTTTCGAATTTGAGGAAGTGCCGGAGCAAGAGCGCTAATTGAAACTGGGTTCTTGGCCGAGGAACCAGCAGCCTTTTGTTTCTTCAGAGGTGGTGAGGCGCCAGAGACGCTCAATCCCATCAAAGTCACGCCTTTATCCCGTTGAGACTTCGATTTTTTAGATGACAATTTTTTCCTCTTCTCGCCCAAGTGGACATTAACCACGTCACCGGTCTTTGCGGGCCCCTCTTTGTCAGAAGGCGGTTTCCCATACCGTTCGTCAGGAATCTCCTGGAGTACAGCTTCATTCGAGACATGGGCAGTATTGTCTGCGAGGTTCACCTCAGTTCGGGAGGCCACTTTCCCGACCTCCAAGAGTTTGCTCAGCAAATTTATGTCGGACTCCATATCGCACGGGTGTGACTCACGGTGTTTTCGCCTGGGTACTTTAGCTGAAAATAAAACCAACAGTCAAGATCACAGGTACCAAGAATAAAAGGCCATTGAAAAGAGAGAACAGAAAACAAGCGACGCTAATTTGGAACCCCACCAGGCATACAGCCGAGTTCACAGTGAACCAGGACAGCCCACCGAGTCAGGTTGTACGAGCTTCGATCCTCATCCGAGGGCCATACTTCATATATCCGCCCAATACGTCGCTTCTCGATCTCTGACAGCGAGAATGACTGATCCCGGATATATCTAAACCGGTTGGGCACAACGTACATCGGACAGTTTCTTTGCCATCGACTGCCGGCAAGCACGACCTTTGAACGCCAATTGTTATTTATGGACATCAGGAGATCAGTGATGGGAGCAAGTATTCCCGGGTAGCAAACGAAACACACCCTAAGCAGTTCTGCTTCTTCGAGTACAGGAGGCGGTACAGGGCGCGAAACTCGTTGATGGTCGGCCAACCCATCTCGGAGTAGTACAAATAGCATAGAGATAGCAACTGACGCCATTGGTTTAGGGGAATCTGCCCAGGAGCAAGCTGAAGCATGCTCAGCAGGTACTGGACGCACTGAGGAAGCGGGAGGGAGAAACCATTCCTAAACATGTGCTCGTGCACCGCAATGAAACCGTCTCTTAGATAGCACGCCAACTCGCCCTCGTGTAGGCCACACAGGGTAACTGTGGGCGGGATTCCCCAGTTTTCACGAAACTGTTCTATCTCGGCCGGAGACATGCTACTCTCGGGCTCGTCGCACACGGTGCCATCCTCCAAGATATATTGCCTTACTAAGCTTGCGACGTTGGTAATCGGGACGCTATGGAAAACCCCTGAGGCCCAGTCAACATCTCAGGCGGTTACGCCTTTGGGTAGCTCAGCAGGGCTAGTCGAAGATGATTCACCCAGGCGGGATGGTCGACTAATGTACTCCTCCATCCTCTCGTCGTTGTCCACTATCGACCGAGAGGATGTGCTCGCTTTGCTTAAATCGGTCGTACTTCGGGAATCCATCTACCCTAGAATAACAAACCCTAAGATCTATCAATATACGCCGCTGGGAGTACAACACCAATTCAAAGTTTAACACAGCTTCAACCTAGAAATCCCTAGAACGCTAACATTCCCAGTTTTACCCAAAACCACACAAGCAACACAAACACAGAGCCAAGGCATAGGCAAAAGCAGAAACAAGCATAAAGCGCAGCAAAATGAAGAAAACCTTACTATATTTTCGACGTAGTAGCAACGCTAGACACTCAGACGTCCAGTAACACGTCGCAATCGTAGGGATCGGCAGCAGTGAAACACAGAGAGAAACATAGAGAAGCAGAGAGAAGCAACGAAACACACAGAGAAGTAGAGAAATAGAGAGAAGCAGCGAAACACACAGAGAAGCAGAGAAATAGAAGCAGAGAAACATGGAAGCAATGAAGACGAAAAGCAAAAGGAACGAGGCACCCCTAGCCATCCGATCAAACCGCAGGATGGTGCCACGTGGCATAACTGCTGTAGCTTCTTGAAGAAGGAAAGAATGAAGCGACGTGCATTAATTGCTTGGCTGTTATCCTGGAATATTGCGACATCTGGTGAACATGCATTTAATGCACCTGCCACAACAATGCACAAACTTCAAAGTGCAAGACCCATCTCGGGTGAGAGTCACCGAGATCACAAGTGCAAGACCCATCTCGAGTGAGAGTCACCGAGATCATAAGACCAAGTGTAAGACTCATCTCGGGTGAGAGTCACCGAGATCGTACGAAGTAAAAACCCACCTTAGCTGAGTTTCACCAATATATTCATTCCACCAAGATTGGCACTCGACCAAGAGGCATAAGTAATCAACCGAAAGACAAATTTTATATCATCCCTTTAAAAACGGAGCAAGTGGCTTGATAAACCACGGACGGCGTTAACACCCTGTCACTCGAGTAGTAACACCGGATATGGAAGGGCTCGCTACCCTTGTCCATAAAAGAATGTAACACCTGTTCAACCCACGTCATGAGTCCGGACTTGGGGGGACTATGGCCGGGACCCATTCAAAATAGTATATTGGTCTACTGGCTTATTTTAGCCAGTCCCCACTCAAGATGTGTCTTGAACGGGAACTTGGGGGGACTTGTAGTCGCTTATACATAAAACAGCCTCTCAAGCCCGTAAACTAGTAAGCATCCCATCATGGTTAAGACAACTGAGGCCGCCCTAGAGTTCTCATCCGAGAAAAGGATGGGCTGGGCCTGACCTCGGTGGTTGCCCTAGGCCGAGAACAGTCTCGGAAGGTATAAGGAAACTGGGAGTTTGAACTAATAGCAAAGGGGAGTTGTCCCACATCGGTTTTCAAGTAAAGAAAGACCCACTCTTGGGCCATAAGTATGGCCCAGCCACCAATTTGTCAGGTATCATTAACTACCCTCGTTAATTGCATTCGGCAAAGATACTGACTTAAGCTTTAGAGGAGGAAAGACCGGAAGCCCCCGGTCACCCTTGTTATTGCAGGTCAGCGGGAGGATAACCAACCACCTATCAGATACGCCATCAGCTTCTGCAAACCTCATCCAGGATTGTACAGAAACAGTATGCATGATAAAAGCAATACTAACACGAGTCTTAAATTCGATCACGAGTATCGATTGTATGTAAGAAATACGGGTTAAGATATTTAAGTAGTTTACTCAAATTCTAATACTTAATAAAATTACCTATCTTGTAAGTATGATACTTGGAGTCATTGACTTCTAAACAGAATATTTTAGAAGATATCTGGATTACTATCTAAAGTTAAAGAGCCTTAAGTGTGCTATATAATTAGTACTAAGTTTCGGGGTACTACAATTGGTAAAGATGCTTTTATGTTGCGTTTGGATAGGTGTAAATTCCCCTGAATTTAATTGAAAGTAAGGATTTTATAATTCCCAAAGGCGTGTTTTGGAATGTACGCAGTTTGTTGAGTACTGCGAGTGTCTGCTCCACGTGTCAAGCACTGATTGGAGAAGTTTTGGCGCGTGGAGAAGATGACTCTCGCTAATTCTCCCTCCGCGAACGAGGTAATATCAACATCATGTAAAAGAACCCAGATGCACCGTTAAAGGCAAGCACAACCAGAACCATTCTAATGGAAAGGGGTACCCTCGGCGCCCGCATCCTCCTCGCCTCCTCCTCACCTCACCTAGCCCGCCTCCTCGCCTCTCCTCTCCTCACCCGTCTCCTCCTCGCCTCGCCAGTCTCGCCTCGCCTCTCCTCTCCTCGCCTCGCCTGTCTCCTCCTCGCCTCACCTCTCCTCTCCTCGCCTGTCTCCTCCTCGCCTAGCCTCACCCGTCTCCTCCTCGCCTCGCCTCTCCTCTTCTCACCCGTGTTGCCTCGCCTCACCCTCTCCTCCTCGCCTCACCCGTGCTGCACATGTGGACGGTGAACAACCTATCGTGATGTTCATGATGATTAACAACATCATTTCAGTGCAACTAATGTTTTCAATCGTATTATCTTAGTGCCCACGCGAGACGCGCGCTTGGCGCGTGGTTCCTATAAAAAGTAAAACTACAGCTGCAGTACACTGCGTACTGCGTATATTCCAGTTGTTCCCATTCCCAAAAGCCAATTCTCTTGTTTGACATTATCAGATAGAGAATTTTAAATTTCACTTGAATTTCACCAAAAATATGTGTCATTTACAAATTCCTTGTAGGATTCAAATTTCATTTCCAAAACAAGGCTTTTTAAATTTTTTTTTTATATTTCTTTTAAACTTTCTTAATCTATCACACACTTCAAATTCCGAATATACATCAACCAAACAATGGAAATTGCAATTAACGAAATTTCAATTTTTAGATATCTAAATTCCATCACTTCATAATTCTCCAGGAATTAAAAAAACTCTCATCCAAACACAACGTTAGAGCCTCAACATAAGAGTATTATGCCAGGACAACTAGAAGTTTACAAGAACTAAGTATTTATCACCCACATAATAATTAATCATCAGATAAAATAAGGAAATTGGTCATTGCATATATCGATCCTAGTTTTGCAAAAGAGTAATGAGTTACATGCCATTGTGATTTAGTGCATGTATACACACATCAATGTAATTTATTCGCTACGAACGGAATTTACATGTAATCGCGATTGTATTAACACATGGTTAATAATCCTACTTTCAAATCAAAGCGTCAGTCCGATCAAAGAAGATAACGATCAAAGCCTAAAAAGCTATGGAGTCTGGTCCATCATATTCTTTTCATACTATTATTTCGGATTACATAATAAGCCTCCCTCAACGGCTCAACCTTCATGGCTTCATTAGCCTTGATTATCTCTATGATCACCCATAACATTTTGTATTGACTTATTGCATGCATACAAATATTGATGGATCTCCACCCTATATAAGAAATCAAAGATTCGAAGTCCAGGATGGATATATATTGACCTTGTTTGTTTACAGTATGATTACTAGACAGCAGAAGCATATTTTAATCGCAGCTTCTGTCAATTCTGGTCCAATATAAGTACGAGTTGGGCATGCTTCTGCAAGATTTGTTAAATTTCATGCCTCTAAGGTATAGGCTTGCCAAAATTTTCTTTATGACAGTTTGAACGAGTGGGCTGGAATGCTGGATATCTATGGTTGATGTGTGGGTTGTATTCATCATTGGAAATGATTCAGTTTCAGAGTCAAGCACCACATGGCAGTACCCCATCGATGAGGATATTCTGTGACCAAAGGCCAGTGGCATTTCAACTTTAAGGAGCTACTAGCAGTCAAACAGAATAAAGCAAAATGGGAATTTCTAACGTGTATTCATCTTTTCCCTAAACAACGTGTGTATATATATATATATATATATATATATATATATATATATATATATATATATATAAAAGATACACTAAATCCTGTTAAGAAACAGAATATTTCTAATAATACGTAATATTCATAATCCTAACAATAACAGATGACTCACGTCAACACTTTCTCTCAAGTTTGAGCATACAGATCATTAATGTCAAACTTGTCAAGTGAGTCATAAAACATCTCCTAGAGACTGTTTTCGTAAGAATGTCTGCCGGGTGTGTTTCAGTATATATAAATAGGAACGAAATAATCTACCAATCCAACTTCTCTTTAATGAAATGTCTATCGACCTCCACGGCTCCATGTTTCGCTATGTCATGCTAAATTGGATTTTGAGCAATTTCAACAACAGTTTTATTATCATAATATAAAGACATTGCCTTCTTTTGTTTGAACCCTAAATTTCTCAATAAGTGTCTCAACCACAACATCTCACACACTCTAAGAGTCATTCCACGATACTCTGCTTCAGCATTGGAGCGAGCTACCACTTTTTGCTTCTTATTTTTTCCAAGTAACCAAATTACCACCTACGAAAGTGAAGTAGCCCGAAATAGACCTGCAATATGTAATATTATCTGCCCAGTCTACATCTGTGTACCCAGAAACATCCAAGTGAATGTGTTTTCAAAAAATTAATCCCTTCTCTGGAGCAGACTTCAAATACCTCAAAATACGAAATACAGCTTCCATATGAGCCTCACTTAGATTAAGCATAAACTAACTCACCACACTAACTGCATAAGCTATATCTGGTCTAGTGTAGGACAAATAAATCAATCATCCAACTAACCTCTGGTATCTTTCTTTATTTGTAGGTACTTGATCCAGATACTCTACTAACCAATGGTTTTGCTCGATAGGAGTATCAACAGGTTTACAATCAAGCATACATGTTTCTGCCAGCAAGTCCAATACATACTTCCTCTGACTCAACACAAACAATTTTTCCCACGAGCAACTTCAATTTCCAATAAATATTTTAGATTACCCAAATCTTTCATCTCAAATTCAAAAGGTAACTGATGTTGTAACCTTTGAAAATCCTCAACAAGTGTTCAGTTTATGTTGTTTTTTTTAGGTGTTTAACACCCAAAATTACTTATGTATTTATTTTTATTATTATTATTAATAAAATTCAAATAAAGGGAAAGAGAATGAGTTCCCAGAGTGGGGTGGACCATTCACCTTTGGACTTGAGGGTGAGACTAATTCTCTATATTATCCACCTCCGAGGAGTTAATATCACCTAATCTTTTATTTGGTTTTAAAAAAAGTTGGATCAGTTGTTAGTATGAAGTCATAGCTTGTGAAAGCAACACATGAAACTTTGGATGGTGGCAACAATGTCTATGTCAAGGCGGTGGTGGCTAGGGGTGGGCATAAAACCCAAGCAAGTAAGAAAACCCGAGCCGGACCGGACAAGGCCGGGTCGGGCTTTTTCCTGGTCTCAAGTTTGTTTTTAGATGGTCCGATCCGGGCCCAGTCCCTAACATTCAGAAAAAATTATGGCCCGAAAGCCCGAGGGTTCATCAAATATGCATAACTAACCTATATAAAACCTAACAGGTACTAGGCTTTGTCACTTTTTGGGCTTTGGCCTACTCCTTGATAAAAAAAAAATAATAAATAAACTAAACATCTATACCTATATTTCCACTCAATATATATGTACTAGGTGAAAAACTGAATGCATGAGAAACATGACTATGAGTAGACAGAGTAGTTGAGTACAAGAGTAACATGACTTGAAAAAGGACCGGCCGGTTTTTGGTCGGTCCCGGTAGTTTTTATGTCATAGCCCGGCCGGTTTATGATCATCCGGTCCGGTCTCGGTCCTATCAAAAGAGTGGCCGGGCCGGGCCCGTGCCCAGCCCTATTGGTGGGAAAGGTTGCAGCAGCGGCAGCCGCAAAGGTAGCAGTGACGACGACTTTTACTGGTGACGGTGATAGTTATGCTGCTGGCATCAATTCTGTTAAGAGTTTTCTAAGGCTTTAACGAATTGGGTTTAGCCCTACTCGGCCTCTTTTAAGTTTTACTTTTCCTAGTATTAACCTATCTCTAGATTATATTATAAACAAGCATACATAATAGGTGAGTGAATATGAATACTGAGTAGTCTATCCTATGTATTAGTGCGAGTCTCAACTCACAACTACTTGACTATTTGAAGATGATAGCGTTAGAGTACGTTATAGTTGGTTCTAACCTTCGCTTTTTATCCTTCTTTTTTATTTTTTATTAAATAACGCACACACCCTATATATGTCAATGATAGTTAAACCCATGGTCGTTATTTTTTTATCTTAATATATTAAGCAGTGATTGATTTTTTCAGAAAAAAGAACTAAACAAATAAGAAATTCAGAGAAAAAGAAGAGAGCTCCACATCCTTCGGAGCACTCTCGAGAAAGAGAAACCCTAGGGTTTTGTTTGCGACGGCGGGATCATTAGGTCTCCAGTTCGGCCAAAGGACGTAACGGTGATGGCAGGGGAGACCAGCTTCGGCGGCGTCCCTGATTCGGCAGCGGTGCTTCTTAGATTGACAACTTCTTAGATTGGCATCGGTGCATTGGTGTGGCGATCATGGGCGGCGGAGTTGCAGGTCGGGTTCATCTTTCAACTCGGCGGTGGTAGAGCTTGAAGTGTGGATCTGCATCTGGTGAGTGGAGGATAGAAGGATTCTGATCTGTTCGCTGAATTCAGATCGGGTTTCTTTTTCAGGCAAAGGTGGCTTGGTGCGGACTGATTCTTAATTGCCGGAATCGAGTTGTTGAGAGCGGCTGAGTGGTTGAGTCGAACAAAGCTTTTCTGATAAGTAGTTGACTAGCGCAACCAATGGTGTCGCGATGGAACTGTTGGCCGCCTGATCGGTGGCGCTGACGGGCAAACATGTGACTTGGTGGCTTCCTTGGGTGCCCATAGTAATTCGGCCCGGCTCTTTATTGGGCCTGGGTTCATGATCCTTGGGCATCCGTCAATTAAGTTAAGGTCAGGGCATGCTCAACCCTTATGGTTATGATCATTTGTTTTGGGTTTCGTTTTAGTTTTCAATTGGTTGTACTACATGGTAGTTTCTTTTAGGTTGTTTTCAGGCTATCTAACATGACTTCATTCTCTCGGTCCTTACAGGAGGGGTCATATTGTAATTACCATTTTCCAGTTTGGTATGAAAGGCTTTACGTCCATGTTTAAAAAAAAAACAAGAAATTAATCATATATAATTTAGACTATAGATTTTTTAGGCTAATTCCACATGCTCCCTATTTTAAGAAAATGTGGGTTGTATGACAAATTATCTCAAGGAAGCATGGAAAGATGACCAGTAACTTTTTAATTGTCATTCATCAAAACATAAATGTCTTACCGAAATTCAGTACTTACCAAACACAGATATAACATATTAAGATAGGGTTAGGCTGTTTCTTTTACCCCTGGCCTTCTCGAACTTCCTGCCCTTCGACCGCACATATGGCTTGGTGTGGCTGTGTGGGACACCAAGAGCTGGACCGAAATGCTTCACAGCTACGAGCATTTTTGGGGCCTCTCAAAAGCATCGAGGAGCTCTGAGAGCACGCTGATCGAAAGTCAGGCACTCTCCACCAGCCTTCTCAATCCTAGCCCTAGCTCTCTCGGTGAACCTCAGAGCAGTGACCTTGAGAGCTGGGACCTCAGCGATGCGAACATCGTCGGTGACAGTCCCAACGAGCACAACAATCTTGTCCTCATGGCCCTGCATATACCGAATCAGTCGGGATAGCGAGAGAGGAGCCTTGGTCCTTCGGTGAATGAAGTCATATAGCTTGACTGTGAGCTTGAGGTAGATATCCTTAGACCAAGGCGATGTGCGCCTGGTGTTCTTTGACTTGCCGCCGGCGACCAAATCGATACCCATAGCGACTGCGGCTTGAAGCTCCTTTCTTCACTTGCGGCAGAGAGTGTGTTTTAGGGTTTATCAAGATAGGGTTAGGCTATTTCCACCCTCCACTCAATATAGCGGCCAATAACCGAACCAATACTGGCATGGAAAAATTCTTTGAGATCTCGAAAACAAGCTAGAGGGATGATGTTAATACATACCTAAAAAAACAGTTAATCTAGGGTTAGATTCTCATCATATGGCTAAAGCACCATATGATGCTGGTACCACCACGGTCCATCATGAAGAACCTCTTATATCAATCTTTTTTTTTTAATATCAAAACCAATAATGAACATGTTGGGTGGTCCGTGGATTTGGAATTTCCTTCCGAGTACCCACACTCTATTGCATAAACGCCTCATCTCCGCTAGCGTCGGGGGCTCAGGGTTGAGTGACTTAGCCACCAGATACGACTGCGTGGCTATTCGTTGTGCACCAGAGATGCGATCAGAGATATTAAGTACCTTGGAGTTCGCTAGGGCAAGCAAGACAATAAAAGATTCGGTGACATCCTCGATGGAGGAAGTCTTTGTTCCAATGAAGAAGGAGGAGGAGAAGGAGGATGAGGAGGAGGAGAAGGACGATGTGTAGTCCATGGGTGAAGAGAATAGGTTTGATTTCGAGAAAGTGAAGTTGAATGAGTCCATTGATGATAGATTGCAGGAGGAGAGTCGGATATAAGTGCGCAAGGCTTAGGGTTTGAGTGCAAACATAGCCGCTGCTTAGGATTTGGTGGTTATGATTTTAGGGCGCAAGCCTTAGGTTCTGTCACTACAAGAACAAAGGCCTTAGCCGACGAAAAAAAAAACCAGGCCGACGAATCAATTTTTCGTCTACTTTAGCCGACGAAATTTTCCTTCGTCGGCTAAATTATATTTTCAGCCGACGACTTTAAACTTTCTTTAACCGACGAAATTTTAATTTCGTTGGCTAAAGTTTGTGACTATAGCCGACGAAAATATAATTTCGTCGGCTAAAGATGACAGGAAGTTAGTATGGTTTACTAATATCGTCTGTTTTTTTTAATGTATTTTTTCATTTAGCCGACGAAATACACTATAATTCGTCGGCTAAGATGGTTTTTGCCGACGAATAACCTAATATTTCGTCGGCTATAGTTATTTTTTAATTTTTTAATTACATACTATAGCCGACGAATACGTTAGGGTATTCGTCGGCTAAACCCTAAAATTTTTCTATTACCTACTATAGCCCTATATTCAGTGGTTATTTTGCGTACCATTTTTATACGACTTGTTGCGTGTCATCGGTTTAAAACTATTTTCAGTTGGAGGTCCGGCCAAAATACGTAATTTAGACGGTCGAACGACCTTTTCCGTGCGTTTAGGGGTTTGACTTACGAGATTGATCGTCCGGATCGAGCCCTTATTCTTTTCGGATCAAGTTGAATTTTTTCCCATGTATTTTATCATGATGGTCAGATCTGACGGTTGGATTTCTGTTTCTCAAGTTTGATCATCACAATCACAACATGCCAAATGTATAAAAATACTTTTAGCCGACGAATTTCAAAGGTTTAGCCGATGAATTTCAAAGGTTTAGCCGAGGAATTTATAAAGTTTAGCCGACGAATTTCAAAGTTTTAGCCGACGAGTTTAGAAGGTTTAGCCGACAAATTGGTGTATAGCCGACGAAATTGGTATCGTTAGTCGACGAAATAATTATTTCGTCGGCTCAAGTTTTCAGGTTTAACTGCGAAACCCTAGCCTCCTCCCCTCTAATTATCTCCGCCTCCAGCTCCTTCCTCCCTCCCTCCCTCTCCCGGTCTCCTCCCTCTCCCTCTCCCGGTCTCCTCCCTCCTCCCTCCCTTTCCCGGTCTCCTCCCTCCTCCCTCCCTTTCCCGGTCTCCTCCCTCCTCCCTCCCTCTCCCATCTCCGCCTCCTCCCGTTTCCTCCCTCCCTCTCCCTCTCCCGGCCGGTCTCCTCCCTCCTCCCCTCCTCCCTCCTCCCTCCTCCCTCCCTCCTCCTCCCACTCCCTCCCTCCCTCCCTCCTCCCTCTCCCGGTCCCGGTCTCCTCCCTCTCCCTCTCCCGGCCGGTCTCCTCCCTCCTCCCTCCCTCTCCCGTCTCCGCCTCCTCCCTCCCTCCCTCCCTCTCCCGGTCTCCCCCTCCACCTCCTCCCTCCTCCCTCGCTCTCCCGGTCTCCAAGGTTGGCGTTTTTCTTCTTTTTTACTTTTGATTTCGAATTTATTTTTAGGCTATGTTTTATGTTTTATGTACTGTCTAATTTGCCTAATTTATGTTTTGGAGATAAATTATCATTATTTTTTAAACATATGCTTTGTTGATAATGAACTTGATGCTTGCATTCCATGATTAGGTACTGGTTTTATTGTGGGCTGGGTACGAATTTTTAAACATAAGATACAAAATACAAAATAGAAAAACTTATATCAAATCCGGATGAATATATATATATATTTTATTGAATTCATATTTTTGAATAAGTATAATTTTAAACATATATATATTTCACATTATATTATGTGTTTAAATTTAAGCATGAACATAATGAAAAAATATGGTTTCAAAAATATTTTTTATACAATAAAGACAAAATAATCTAAAGCCTTAGATTTGAGAAAGATAAGCTTGAATTTTTACTTTTTCAATGTTGCCTCAGCCTTAATTCAAATTAATATTTTAAATAGGATGAGCAGATATTTTCGATCGAAGAAGAGTTCGAAGGGCCAAAGGTCCGAATCGTCTGAGGGAACCTCTAGCAACCCCCAAACGACGTTTCAGGGCCAGATGACAGCCAGACGTGCGAGCCTTCTGGAGACGGCGCAGAGGCAGCCGGAGGTGCCCCTTTCATCGAGGCAGGCGGCCGTCCCTCGTTCCTCGAGGCAGCTGTGGCCTCAGACCCAGACGGAGGTGTCTGCACCCCGTATGCCTGAGATACACCGGGCGCCCACTCCGGGTCCTACTTCTTCGGATAGTGGGTCATCTGGGGTACAGATGTCGCCGCCTCATCTGTTCCTTCCGCGGATGATACCGACCTTACCTGTAGTCGATGGCTCAGAGACGCTGATTTATCCACTGCCCCCGCTAGTGGCTCCATCAACGGCGTACCGGTTCGTGCCTTTTGATACGCCTCTTATTTTTGCGAGGGTATCATCATCGGCGACAGAGACAGAATCCGCCGCGAGCGCCTCAGGTAATCAGTGATGCATGATTATTTTTAAAGGGTCTCCAATTTTAATAATCAATTTGGTTTATCATGTGATAGGCACCGTCGGAACGAAGCCCGACAAAGAAGAAGAGAGGCCCCGTTACAGGGAAGGCTCTCGAGAAGATCGTGGGTACCGTGGGGAGGATCGTCATCAATACTGACGGGGATGGCCACATAGTATCGGGCGGGAAGTCGAGGATGTACTCCGGCCGCGTGGGAGCACTCATTAGGGATAGAGTCCCTATGTTGTGGTCAGACTGGGGCGAGGTCCCGTAGGAGGTTAAGGACATGGTCCACAACGCGATGTCAGTGAGTTTACAAAATAATATTATGTATTACATTGTTGATTTCTCGAAAAACTAAACTAATAAACGGTTAAATGCAGGTGTGGTTTGAGGTTCCCGAGCACTTGAAGGACAGCTGGGCCGATGTTGTGCATGAGGGAAGGTACGTTGGGAAGTTAATGAAAAACAAAATTGTATGTGATATTAATAATATTTCTAATATTTTTGTTGTATCTGTAGGTACAAGGAGTGGAAGAACGAGTTGCGGACCCATTGGACTACGCACGGGAACGCACGTTCTGGTACCCATGCTGAGTTCCAGTACAGGGAGTACGAGTGGCGTTGGTTTCTGGTATCAGAATTCAACAACCGTCGTAAACATGTATTTAAATTTATTAGTTAGTTAATTTATCATTAAGTACGTGCGTTTTAAAATATTTTACTAATAGTTTACTTTTTTCTTTGAAGGCGGTTTCCTGGGTGAAGGCTCAGAACCGGCAACGCAACACAAGGAACCATCATGCCGGTTCTAGACCGTTCACTGTCTTCATGGACAAGGCGGCCAGGGAACATCCAGAGGTCAACCAGTACATCTATACGTACGAGAGGGCATATACTGACTCCCAGGAGGATATTGTAAGTCATCTTACGTTTTAAAATTTTTAAATTTATGTAAAAATGTTAATTAATAATTTTTTTCCTATCCATATAGGCGAAGGTGAGGGAGGCTAGTGACGAGGTGATGAGTGCTATAGTGAGGGAGACATGGCCGGACACGCAGGAGGAAGAGATGTCCGAAGCCATGTCCCGGATCGACACTTCGGATCAGATGATTAGGGCGAGGATCATGGGCACAGCCTTCCCACCGAGAGCAAACAACTTCTACTGCCGGGGTCTAGGAAAGAATGGCGAGGGGTCCCTGAAGACCACTCAAGGATTTCAACGAAAGGCAGCCTCGACCAGCAGCAGGACCACGTCCACAATCACCAGGACGACTCAGCTAGAGTCGGAAGTTCAGAGACTACGAGAACAGCAAGCTGCTCAGGCTGCCTATAATGCCGCGCATGCAGCCTATGTTGCCGAGATACATGCCATCCAGCAGGCCTAGCAGCAGCAGATGTTTCAGTACATGCACGACTTTACAGCTGCCCAGTTTCAGGGACTTCCTCCTCCGCCTCCGCCCATGCCTCCGCCCATGCCGCTACCCTAGCCGCCGCAACCTCCGCAGCAGCCCCCAGAAGCGGATATTAATTTAGACGATATAGATTTTCTGTAGTTGATGAATTATATACTTTTATGTGCTTGTTGTTGGTTATATGAAATTGTTTTGGTGTATTTTGCAGCTTGCTTGGAATGGTAATTCAGAAATTTCGGGGGGTTTTTTTTTACTGAAATGGACTTATAGCCGACGAAAAAAGCTTTAATTCGTCAGCTAAAGTTTTTTATTTTTTTTTTAAAATAAGTTTTAGCCTACGAAATATGCTTTAATTTGTCGGCTAAATCCCTATAAAGCCGACGAAATATACTATATTTCGTCGGCCATAGATGTTTTTTATTTATTTTTATTACAAACTTTAGCCGACGAATATTTTAAATTATTCGTCGGCTAAAGTTTAGAAGATAACCGACGACAAAAAATGTTGTCGGCTAAAGTATGGACTATAGCCGACAAAAAATTTCGTCGGCTAAAGTATGGACTATAGCCGACGAAATAATGTCGTCGGCTAAAGTCTGGACTATAGCAGACGACATTATTTCGTCGGCTAAACTCTGGACTATAGCCGACGACTTCTACGTGTGTCATCGGCTAAAATCATCACAGACGAGCTTTTCCCGACGAAATCTTAGCCGACGAAAGGTCGTCGGCTAAGATCTTAGCCGACGAATTTTTTTAATAGGCCGACGAAAATTTTTCGTCGGCTAAAGTACTTGTCCTGGTAGTGTGTGTATCTGTAGTCATTAAACACTAGTTAATTGTTATGTGAATATATGCCATGAAACTTTTGAATGATCATGTGGTTGACAAGCATGCCTCAAGAAGAAATTGACACCCAAAAATAAGAAAAAACTGGAAACAAAAATGTCCAATTTTACTTCTTTTACAAAAGAATGATCTACTCACAAGTAATCGAAAACTGTGATCATTTCGATTTTTGGTCTTGAAATCTAATTCATATATTGTGAAGGGCAAATTATGGAATGCACCGGTACCCAAAGGTTCCAACACCCAGATGTCCCCCTACGGTTTTGTACTGTCCCCTTGGTATTCTGTTAAGTAGTTGGTCTGTAGCTGTTAAGTACGTATATACATTATCCTAAGTTTTACCGTGTACATGGAGCACTGAAACTTAGAAACTAAGAAATTGCAACTAGGAGGTGCCTTTCTTCCTCGTCCGATTGCACCGCGACGCTGGTGCCGGCTTTAGGCCGTGCTAGCATCTACAAGGTGTGGCCGGACGAGACTCCCTGGTCTGTGCAAGGTGGCGGAAGATCTCAGGTGATCTCGTTGAGGCGATGCTGTATTTTGTACGGTGGGGCGGCCACGAACCAACTCAGGAGGGTGATCTCAGGGCTGGGTCCTCAATGGTTTCTGTCGGCGGCTTGTGGCGGCAGTAGGGTTTTCATGCTCGCCAAGTAACAAGGCTCGTTTGCTTGGTTTGACAGGTTGAAGACGAAGACGATCTTGGTGGCTTCCGGTATCGCTTATGGTCTAGGGTTTGTGGGTGTCCGTTCGGCAGTTGGCGAGGAGCAGACGGAGGCTGTTGAGGTTTGGTGCGGTGCTGGTGGAGCTGTGGTGGCCGGGTGGTGGAGCGTAAAGTAGCGGCGGCTTGGTGAGGTCGGGTTCACTAACCCCGTATTTATCCAAGCCCCTAAACTTAACGAATACTCTCACCGTTTGCACGTGTTACCTTTGTCTCGCCGACATGTGTTCAGACATGGTGGGTGTTGGACCCCGTGGGTAGATTCTAGATGTCTCCATTGTGAAGACTCTAAAAAACAAGAGGCTAAACAAACAAAAAACCCTAGAAAGAGATAGCTCCACAACGAAAGAACCATGCTTGGTTCGGAGGCGCGCCCTTGAGGCATCATCGTCAGACGGCCGGCCCGAGAGGACCTATTGTTTGAAGAAGACGAGCCCTGACAGAGCAAGGGCTGTTGGCGGGTGGAGACTCTGTCTCGATCGGAAGGGTTTGATGGAGAGAGATAACAGTTGTTAGTGTCGGAGCTGGTGTACCCGAGATTGGGACGCAGACTGACGAGGCAGATGTTGCGAGATCGGCGGTCACCTGGTGGTGGCGTCTTGATGGCAACAACATCGGGATCAGATCTTTCTGATCTGGTTGGGATTTCACGGTGTGCAATCAATCTTGGGTGCTATGGTTACTCCAGCCAGTTTGGAGAATAAAGAAGGAATGTGTTATATGGGCGACTGGCTGCGGCTGCGTTGACATGAGAGTTGCAGATCAGAGGGCAAGGGTTTCTACGGGATGGAGGCAGCTCTGGCATCTTTGGGGCTTGGTGAAGTGTGGGCCTCTAACATGTTCTTAGGCCCTTCCTATGTTACTTTAATGTTTTTTATTTCGTCTTATTTTTGCATTATTGCAATTCAATTCTAGTACGTACTAAGCGGCTTTATGTTGTCAGTAATACCTTATCTTTTGGTAGGGAACGAAGGGCCTTGTGCCGGTCTATGCAATTTATGTGCCTTAGCTGCTCTAGGTAGGCGGCGCGCCTGTTGTTTGGTCAAATGGTCGCAGCCTCCTAGTAGTAGTATGAAACTAAGTGCCGTCGATATTATTTTCTGGCAGCAACATAGTAAGAAATTTGAATTATTGGACATTAGGATATATAATTGTGGTACATGTCTATTGATCTTTCCATTACGTCACCGTTGTGACAAAGCAAATAAAGTTGTCATTAGAGCATTACTTTTTGCTAGTTGATGCTTATTAGAATACAAGTACGTTATATAAATTCTTGATATTATTCTGGGTCTATGTAATCAGGGGTTTAAGCGTCATGTCCCCCTTTGTATTCAACGATTTAATTAATAAAAGGCTTGAGGGCAGCCGCACTATTCCTTTATTAAAAAAAACAAAAACCAAAGAATGACCGAGTGTGGTAAAAATATAAGAAAGATGGAAAAATGAAAGAAAAAGAATAGAAATACAAAGGGGAAGATTGTAATTCTAAACTCGATTTTATATCGTGCACATTTACATAGTTTTTCTTTTCAAGTGGAAATCTTGTATGTGTACGTTTTGTATCAACCAGTATTTTGTGGATTGACTATCTGGTCCCAGTCAATTTTAGGTTTTATTTTTCAATTTCTTGTTTTTGTTGTTTAGTTTTGGGGTTTGAGGAAGGGGAATAACAAACAAGCAAGTTCCAAAACCATATCACCTCCATCACACTGGTACCACCACCAACACCATATATACCAGCTTCCAAACCCTAATAACTCGTGAGAAAGGCATAGGCCTTAACCACAACGCTACAGGGAAAGCTGATTCTTGTTTCAAGTTTTATCATTTGTTTAGTTTTTACAAAGAGCATTAATGGAATATTCAAATTAAGAACAAAAAAAAAACAAAAAATACAAAAGTTGGTGGATTAAGAAATTGATGTGGTAAAAGAATATGGTAAGTGACCTAACCATCAAACGTAATCAATCTTAACTATTTTTTCCTTATCCGAGTCATAAACTGACGTTAGATTGCATAACTAATTAGTTTTCCATTGACGTTCCGTGTTTCAGCTGACCAAATCGTTTATCTGAATCTCACGTGTTCGTATAGTAGAGTTTAACAATCGCCCCGACAAAAATTTGAATCTAAAACCCTAGGACCAATGAGTCAAACTTGAAACTGAAAATCTCTCTCCCTTTTCTATTTTCTAAACAATAAAAACATTTCTATATACCGCAGAAACAAACACAAAGCTAGGGCAATCGGTAATTAGAGCAGGGGCCATCAGATCCGATGGTGGTGGAAGTATCATCACTATCATGGCATGGTAATGATGATGATGATGATGGATTATTGACATGGACATTAGAATGTATGTAAGAGAGAAGAGGAGGAGGAGAGAGTGGTAAGAATACCATTTGACTTGGTTAGAGAGAGAGAGAAGAAGAAAGAAGAAAGAAGAAATAAGAAAATTCAATCGAATCCAATTCAATTTTGACGTCCGCAAGGACACACACTCTCTCTCCCTCTCCTTCTCCTTCTCCTTCTCCTTCTCCTTCTCTCTCTACAAGCCCCTTCCTTCCTCTGGTTTCTCTCTCTAGAAGTCTCTCTCTTGCTCTATGCTCCCTCTAAGCTTTAACCAACCAGATAACACAGACTGTGTTTGGAGAGAAAGAAACCCTAAACCAGCAAGGAAGCAATATCAAAATTGAACCCAAATAGAAACGACGTCGCTTCACTCATTTCTGGGCGCAACTCACTCGAGCTCTACTGTTGGTGAGTAGTACCCAACTCCCTTTTGTGTTTTCGTTTCTTTCTTTTTTGTTCTTGGTTTGTTTGTGTTTTGGTTTCACTAGTCCTGAAGCTCTTAGATTGTTGATTTGAGATTTTGAGGGGTTTGGGTTCCGATCGAAGGCTTGCTAATGTTACTGGTTTGGTTTGGTGGGATTGGTTTTGGGGTTTTGGGTGTGGAATTTGGGTTTTGGTTTTGGGATATTGGGGTTTATTTAATTTTGTGATTTTTTTTGTGGGTTTTGTGTTGAGTTTGTGAGTTGTTTTTGTGAGTTATGGTGATTTGGGTTTTGATTGGGGGTGGTTTTGGTTGATAAGAGTGAGAAATTATTGAGATTTTGTTTGTGGGTTTGGTTTTGAGAGTTGGATTTGTTTGTTGTTTCTGGCTTTTGTATCAATGGCTGAGGTTATGGTGGATCTGAATGTTCATGTTTTGAACAGATATTCATGCGGAAGCCTGCGGGAGACTGCCCTTTTTGAGAAGATAGTGGGATTCTAGAATGTGCAGAATCAAAGTCTGCTCCTTGGTTTTGCGCTTTTTTGGTATTTGGTTTGTGTTTGGTAAGACTCGATACGATGAGCCGAGACACAATGCTTGCCCTTTTATGTTGGTGCACAATAAAGACTGTGAAGCCTTTGGCCTTCCATGTTGGGGAACAATGCTATCTGAATTGAGTTCCATTCCTGGTGTTTTGCGTCTTGTTATGTAATCTAGATTTTGTCGAGTTCGTTCTGTTACAGATAGTTTTTACTTTCCAAAAGTATTTGTAGATTGTCATTTTGGAAAATATGGTACCTTCAGGGCCGCCCAATCCAATTGGTGGTGCCCAGTCTGTTACGCCTTCGCTTTTGCGTTCAAATTCTGGAATGCTTGGAGGTCAAAATGGTCCACTTCCTTCTCAGTCTGCTTTTCCTTCACTTGTCTCACCGCGTAATCAGTTTGGTAACATGAATATGCTTGGAAATGTAGCCAATGTGTCGTCTCTCCTTAATCAGTCTTTTGGAAATGGGATTCCGAATTCAGGGCTTTCTGGTCCTGGTAGCAGCCATCGCGGAGGTATTGATACTGGGGCTGAGTCCGATCCACTTTCCAGTGTTGGCAATGGAATGGGTTTTAATGCTCCGTCATCTTATAATGCATCAAATTTGGCTAATCCTGGTACATCCGGTCAAGGTCAGGGCCAGGGTCAACAATTTTCAAACCCTTCTGGTAATCAACTGTTGGGAGATCAACAACAGCAACAACTTGAGAATCAGAATTTTCAGCATAGTCAGCAGCAAATGCAACAGTTCTCTGCTTCTCACAATACACAGCAGCAGCAACAGCAATTTCAGGCGATTAGAGGGAGCTTAGCTGGTGTTGGACCAGTCAAGTTGGAGCCCCAGTTGACAAATGATCAACATGGACAGCAGCAGCAGTTGCAGTCTATGAGAAGTCTTGGTCCAGTAAAATTGGAACCTCAACAACTTCAGACCATGAGAAGCTTGCCGCCTGTAAAATTGGAACCCCAGCATAGTGATCAGTCATTGTATTTGCATCGACAACAGCAACAACAGCAGCAGCAGCAGCAACAACAACAACAACAACAACAACAGCAGTTACTCAACATGTCAAGGCACTCTTCTCAAGCTACAGCCGCCGCCCATATAAACCTTCTGCATCAACAGAGATTCTTGCAGCTACAACAACAGCACCAGCACCAGCAACAGCAACTCTTAAAAGCAATGCCTCAGCAGCGGACCCAAGTACAGCAGCAATTTCCACAACAGAATCTCCCTATGAGATCCCCTGCGAAACCAGTGTATGAACCTGGAATGTGTGCACGGCGCTTGACACATTATATGTATCAGCAACAACATAGGCCCGAAGTAAGTTTTGCATATGACATTGATTTGTTAGTCTGTTCTATGTGACTATTATGGTTAGTGATGATGCGCACTTTTCATATAGGACAACAATATTGAATTCTGGAGAAAATTTGTTGCCGAGTATTTTGTACCTCATGCCAAGAAGAAGTGGTGTGTTTCTATGTATGGAAGTGGCCGGCAGACAACTGGTGTTTTCCCTCAGGTCTGTTGCTAGGATACTTTAATTTGGTGTACCCATCTTACATGGCGTCTTAACTACAATGAAATTATTGCAAAAATAAACAAAAAAGGTGTTGTGATGCGTTAGCTATAGTATATGCATCTAATTTTCAAATCACTACAGTCATGCATGTGCTTTAATTCGTCCTCCTCTAGCTGATAAACATTTTGATTCATTTTATATCAAATTGTTAATGAGCATTGATATGAGCCATTTCTTTGCAGGATGTTTGGCATTGTGAGATATGCAATCGCAAGCCTGGACGGGGCTTTGGTGCGTTATTCTATTGTTTAAAATATTCTATCTTTTTGTGTCTTGTTATGCTCTTCATTTGAACAGGTCTGAAGTTTTGGCTTGACAAAAGATCCACATTTGATGTGAAAGTTAAAACTTTTCCACCCTTTTTCCATGGGATATGCTCTTTTCAGCTGGTATCTAACTTAATTTTACCATACTTTCAGAAGCAACTGTTGAGGTTCTTCCTCGGCTTTTTAAAATCAAGTATGAAAGTGGTACCTTGGAGGAACTTCTGTATGTTGATATGCCTCGGGAGTATCATAATTCATCTGGTCAGATTGTGCTGGACTATGCCAAAGCAATACAAGAAAGTGTTTTTGAGCAGCTTCGTGTTGTTCGGGATGGTCAACTTCGAATTGTGTTCTCTCCAGATTTGAAGGTTGCACATAACAAATTTTTTCATGTTATCCTTTACCGATTTACCCTCTATGTCCCTAGGTATTGATCCTCCTTTCTCTTCATTCATTCTTTTTTGCAGATCTGCTCTTGGGAGTTCTGTGCAAGGCGCCATGAAGAGCTTATCCCTCGAAGATTACTGATACCTCAGGTTACTATTAAATCTACTTGTAATGGATGCTTTTCTTCATGATAGCTGATTCATGGAGATATTTTTCTTTTATCCTGTTCAGGCAGATGGGTTACAAATATTGAAGTAGCTTGCATTTATCACATTTTGGTTTGATACTTGCAAGCTTTTGTCCTTAAGTGACAAATATTATCATGTCCAAATTCATCTATTTGAAGCTGTGTCTTTTGCTATTATATGTACACTTTGTGGATGAAGTAGCAAGTGTTAAATCAATGTTACTATGAAATATGTAAATGAGAAGTTAGACCGTTCTGATGAATTCTTTATGGTACGGTCAATGGGTTGGGTATTTGGGTTAAAAAGATTCAATACGAATCTGACTTCAGAGAGCTGGGGGAGCTATGTTGATGATACCAATTGGCTTCATATCCAAATTTAAGAATATAGTTTTGAACATAGCTGAATTGATTTATAACAAGGTTAATATCCTCATTGATATTTGTAGTTAGAAAGTGTAACTGTTTTGAACTAGTAGAGAACTTGAAGTTTTCAGTCCTACAATACATGTTTGGATTTGAGGTGCATTTCGCTAGCTAGCACAATTGTTGGTAATACTATCTGTTGTTTGTTGGACTAGTTTGATTATAATTTCCACTCATTTGCATCTGAAATGTTTGCTTGCGATATGCAGGTTAGTCAACTTGGGGCTGCAGCTCAAAAGTACCAGGCTGCTACTCAAAATGCATCATCAAATTTATCTATTCCAGACATACAAAATAATTGTAATATGTAGGTCCTTTGACTCTGTCTCCATGTTTCTGTATATACTTGAGTGTTCAAGTGTTTTTCTTCTATTTGCCTGTATGTCTTTATTTTAGCGATTGGATTTGGGTTTTTCGTTTTTTTTTTCGGGTGTGTCACTAGTAGTTCAGGGGCTTATACTTTACGATTACATGGTGCTTCATGACATTAGGGCAGGTATCTAATGTCCTCATGTTACTGTTTACTTGTCCTTGTGATGGATCGTTTTTTTTCAATACTATTACAGGTGAAATGCTGTAAACTGCTTGCTTATTTGGATTATTTGATACACACACACACGTAACCGTGGTGATTGATTTGGTATAATTTTTTATAATTGATTAATTTTTCTTGTGTAATTCTGGCTCAGGTTTGTATCGTCAGCTCGGCAGTTGGCAAAAACCCTGGAAGTGCCATTAGTAAATGATTTAGGCTATACAAAGAGATATGTAAGGTGTCTACAGGTAATTCCTATTTCCCGGCGTGGCTGTTTTGCATCATGATGTTCCTTGTGTATTAGATGCCCTAATTTGATGAGATTTTCTTTAATCACTGCAAAGAAAGCAGTATCTTTGGCTTAAATGGGGAACATGGTTGTATTTCTCATATGGCTGCAATTGTTTTTCTTTTGGTTTTACAACCTTTTTGTTATGTAATTGAAATAACCGAGTATTGGTTTTGTTTTATGTTCATTTGTCAACTCTTTTAATAATTATCTTGTTGAACTGACGTTCACTTAACTCCAATAGGTTGTATATGTTATACATTGTTCACTGCACCAATATTTGCAATATACACAAATAGTCCTCTGATGAAAATTTACTTTGTTAGTGGTTCTGTGCATTGTTTTCCTGCCTTCTGCTCATCGGACCTATCTACAAGAGAATTTATTGAACATCCAATATCTGTCATAGAATCTTCTTGGACTTGGTTCTATTTTTCATATTAATCAAACCTTTTCTGGTGGGTTGGCTTGAAAAACTAAGATCTGAAGCATTATGGTATAATGAGGGCCTAGCTCTCTGCTGCTGACACAAATAAAGCTATTAAAATACTCTAGGTTGTCATATGTGTACATTGAGTGTGTTTACATTACATTATATGACTGAGTGTCCTTGTAGGCTGATTGACCATTTGCGTCATATGACTGAGTGTCCTTTCAGGCTGATGGACCATTTGCTTATGTTTTTTGTTTTTGTTTTTTGGTGCAATATAGATATCAGAAGTGGTTAATAGTATGAAGGACTTGATCGATTACAGCCGAGAGACGGGGACTGGACCTATGGGTAAGCTGGAACTTTATTATTAACTAGTAACGAAGATATGATTTTTCCCGCTGCAGTTACATACGTGGGTTGAAAACAATCTTAAACGTATGTTTGAACAACGGGTGTAGAATATAAAACAAATAATTAAACAATTAATTGTTATTTGAGCATTATCCCCCTTATGACCAGTGTGTGGTCATGAATGTGGTCCAAAATACCTTAATAGTGTATATTTCTTTTGGGTTATGATTCAGTATGCAGTGTATAGCATGGGAATCCTACATAAAATATTGAATCGGTTAAATCTGGATCTAGCTGATCCCGTCTGCCGTTTAGTCCAGCCATTTTGGACCACGTTGCTAAAAATTTGACTGTACTTGTTGGGTGTAGACAGTGATTGGGCTGATTCTTTTCTTAAACACCATCAACATTGGCCTTCTTTCTTATTTGTTATTTACAACCATCTTAGACTTTTTCCTGCACGCATAAATGTTTGAGTATAATAAGTCTTTTCTTTTTTCCTTTATTCCACTGGACTGGCAGTAGAAATACATATGTTTGGGAACCTAATACTATGCCCCTTCAAATTGTGCAAGTTCTATAGATATATTTTTATGTTGGTTGGATCATTATAATATTTAGGTTTGGAATTCACATCCATTCATGTTAATATTAATGTTATTTTCAGAGAGCTTAGCCAAGTTTCCTCGAAGGACTAGTGCTTCATCTGGGTTTCACAATCAAGCACAGCAGTCTGACGAACAAATGCAGCAGCAGCAGCAACAGCAAACAGTGGGCCAGAATTCAAATGACGCAAGCTCTGTCCAGGCCAATATGCAACTTGCTGGTAGTAATGGACCAAGTGGTATGGCTAGTGTAAATAATGTGAACACAGCATCCACATCTACCTCAGCAAGCACCATTGTGGGTCTACTGCATCAAAATTCCATGAATTCCAGGCAACAAAGTTCGATGAATAATGCAAACAGTCCCTATGGAGGAAGTTCTGTTCAGATTCCACCATCCCCTGGTTCTTCTAGTACAATCCCTCAGACACAAGCAAACCCTTCTCCATTCCAGTCACCAACACCCTCATCGAACAATCCATCACAAACATCTCATGGTGCCTTGACAGCTACCAATCACATGAGTGCAGCAAATTCACCAGCAAATGTATCCATGCAACAGCCAGCCCTTTCTGGTGAGGCTGATCCAAGTGATTCCCAGAGCTCTGTCCAGAAGATAATACATGACATGATGATGTCCAACCAGCTTAATGGCTCAGGTAGTATGGTTGGTGTGGGTTCTCTGGGAAACGATGTGAAAAACATAAATGGGATTTTGTCTAGTACCAACAACCCAGGTATGAACGGTCTATTGGGGAATGGCATGGGCAACAGTAACTCGAGTATGGGGGGTGGTGGATTTGGAAGTATGGGTGGACTTGGTCAGCCTGCCATGGTTAATGGAATAAGATCTACAATGGGAAATAATTCTGTTATGAACGGGAGGGTTGGAATGGCATCAATGGCTCGAGAACAAAGTATGCATCATCAACAGGATATTGGGAGCCAGCTACTTAGTGGGCTTGGAGCGGTTAATGGGTATAACAATAACCTTCAATTTGATTGGAAACATTCCCCTTAAACAGATGTATCAGTCATGTTGGTGTTTGTTCTGTTGGTTCTCGATCAAGCTGCTTATGCAGCATGAGAAATGGCAGAATTGCCTTGAGCCCTCTGAAGATTGCAGTGCATGGATGAAATGAATTAGTTAACAGGGCTTTTGCGCTCCCCACTTGTACTAATCTGTGATTTATATATAAAAGGAAAATTTGGGTGTTGGTTGTGGCTGATGGGGCAGAGTTTCTTGTGGTTTCAATTGTAGTTCATATTCTTTTTCTTCTTTCTCTTTTCTTGAAAATCTGGTCATCTTGGTATATTATACATCGGTTCACAATAGTAATTTTTGATTTCTTCTTATAGAGTTATGCTTGACCTATTTGATGGGGTTCATGTATTGTTATTTCTTTGATGTTAAGATAGGGGTTTTTAGTATACCTGTATAATCATTAGAGAATAACTGTAGCTTTGTTTTTTGACTGCGAAGATTAGTCATGTGTACTGCTTATTTGTGTTGTGACTAAATGGTCTCACAGAAGATCAACTGAGGCACACAGGACATAAGATGGACCTTGAATGATATATTATGCCATAGAATCTCATTTTCACTACTGTAAAGTGTGATAGTTAATTAATTGTGTTGAACTTACAGAGAAGAGAGTTAAAGTTGAAATGTTTCATTGAAAAGTTTAGCTGTGAACTGAAAAACAGACTAAACCAGTCATGGAAATACAGAATGAAATATGAAATTTACAGCAAGACCAAGAAAACTATTATCAATTGGAAATGAGCATCAGTTTGAAGATTAACAATGAATAGCTTCATGAGCACAAGCGTGGTGGCTTACACTGTAAGTCTATATACATCATCTCCCTCTTTAAAGATCTACATATTTTTCTATGGTAGCAGACAAGGTGGACTTGGGTACTGCACCAATAACACTTTCTTTCTTCTCTCCATTTTTGAAGAAGAGCACAGTTGGAATGCTCCTTATGCCATATTGAGTGGCAGTGTTGGGGCTGTCATCAGTGTTGAGCTTGAAGCAGCTTATCTTCCCAGCATATTCTTTGGCCAACTCGTCGATCACCGGAGCAATCATCCGGCATGGTCCACACCATGGTGCCCAAAACTCCACCAGAACTGGGTTCTCACTTGCAATGACAAGGTTGTTCCAGCTTGAATCTGTCACCACTTGAACTGCACATTTCACATGATTCAGTTAACTCTACCAATTTGATGTGCATGAAGAAGTATTTTCGAGAATCCAGCAATTGAAAAATCGGAAACAAAAAAAAGGTACAAGAACATCCAACCCGAAACTAACTATAGTAAAACCTCGATAATTGAGTATTCGATAAATTAATAATCTCGATTAAATAATATTTGTTGCTGGTCCTAAAATAAGAAATTAAAAATCGAGAATCCAGCAATTGAAAAATCGGAAACAAAGAAAGGTACGAGAACATCCAACCCGAAACTAACTATAGTAAAACCTCGATAATTAAATATTCGATAAATTAATAACCTCGATTAAATAATATTTTTGCCGGTCTTACAATAAAAAATTAAGACAAAATCGTTAAATTAATAACCTTAATTAATAATATTTTTTTCTCATTCCCGACGTTATTAATTTATAGAAGTTTAATTGTAAATAAAAACAAAACCAATTGGCACCGCGCTCAGAGAGCAAGGATGTTATAGTTGTATTACGTTATCTATATACTTTCGGCCAACTCTGTTGCACTTCTTTTCCTTCTAAAATAACATTTACCAAGAAATTTGACTTGCGCAAAATAAGGATTTGTTTTTCATACAAGGAAGTGGGAAATGTTAGAAGTCTAACTTTATCACTGGAGCTACAAACCCTCACCAATTGGTGGAGTTTATGTAAAGGTCCAAGATATGTAGCTAGCAATTGCCATTTAGTATAAAGAGAGGAAAAAAGAAAATACAGTTTTGCAGAATTCACTTGATTACTTGAAAATAAAACTTAACCTGCCTGACATGAAAACGTATCATAACACATTCCATTCTACAAATGATTACCAAGCATTCAGAGCATTATTAGTTCTTCAACTTTGCTTATTAATTTGACCCTATATATGCAGTTCTTGAACTTACTTGATTCCTAAGCACATTAAACAAGCAGAAGTACTTGTAGTTCACACTATTGTATTAGTGATAGCACACTAGCAGTTTATCAAAAACACGAAAAAGAGCAGAGATTGTGCAGCTGATTTTACCTTGATCCACAGCTTCACGAGCTTTGCAAACAAAGCCAGACTTCTGGAATCTAGTGGTTTGAGGACGGGCAACGAATGATGAAGATGAGGAGAACTTCAAACCAGACTTCCTCAATCCATTACAAGTCGGCACAACAAGCTTCTCTGAAGAAAATGGATGGTAGCATTGTGCAGCACCAACCCTAGTAGTGCACACTGTGCTCAGTTGCAAGCAGTTTTCCAAAGCCATTTCTCTCTATATCTTGCTTCTACCACACAATTTTGGTATAGTGAATTGGTTGTTGAAAAAATAGGATGTATACCTTTTGTTTTGTGAGGCAAAATTTTTTGGTGCAAGACTTGATGCAAGTTTTTCCTCTTTTGATGATTCCCTATTTTTCAAGGTTGTAAATTTAACTACATTGGAAGAGTGGATATTATGACAAGATTGTAAGGTGCTAAGTGTGCTGGGATGTATGTGGATAATATTGTGTACTGAACTGTCAATATGACCCACCTGGTGTCCTCAAGAAATTGTCCCAACTCTCAAATTTGCAAGGCAAGAAAAGATCCAAATGAAGGACCAAAGAGTAAATTACAAGGTTTTTTTGATCCTTATTGATGGACCATAGAGTTCTCATCCATTATACTGGGATTCATCAAAAATATCTCCTACAGGTTTACAATGTTGTCAATGACACAATAATCATTATCAGCTTTAGCTAAACAAGATTTGTAGTTAACCAGTCCCAATGGTTTGGCCTTTGAAGTGGTAACACAATGTCACCCTAAAATGTCTACCAACACCCTTTTGATTTGAAATGTTTCGATATTAGATCAAAATACAATTCCGTTCATTTTTTGTGAAAGAGGAAGCCGACTGTGAAGATTTACAGAATGGCAAGTTTATATTTCGTATTATGTATACACTAGTTTATCACCAATCAAATACACAGAATATTCATCACAACAGATGCCTTGGCTTACTATGAGGATATATCTATTAAGCTAAAATCTTCAGGTGTTGACAGAAAAAGATACAAAAAAGTAATAAAACAGATGAATATATGACTTGTATTGTAATAGCTCATATCAGTTTTAAAGGAACAAGAAGCCGGCCAAAACTATAGACTCGATTTCATCCAGTAGAGGCAGTCTCCAGGAGAGGCTGATCCTTGGTTAATGCTTCCCAGTCAACTTGTCGCAATTTGTTGAACCTCTCATCCAATAATACGAACTCAGTTTTAGGAGTAACAACACCATCCTTTGCAGCTTTGTGCAGTAAAAGCACGCTAGCCCCCATATCTGGGCCGTGAAACTTTCCTGTTAACAGCACTCGGAGGGGCATGAAAAGTGATTTTCCCTGTCATTAGGATTTTGATAAACAAAATTTTCAGGTCATCTTCCAAGGATGGAAAGAAAGAAAAAAAAAAAAAGAGTTACCAAAATGTAAAAGAAGACGAGAGAGAGCCCACCTTCCGCTTAAGTGATTTGCCAAAGCTCTTAACCCAGTTCTTCCAACCAGCGTGGCCTTCTTCAAGTGCAGCAAGGATTTCACCGCTGTCATAAGCAGCTACCAAACTGGTGGAAAACTCAGAAAGGTAGTCTTCTAAAAGAGGTTTGGCTTCAGGACTGCAGCCCGCAAAGACAAACTCAGATATATTTCAGTAATTCAGTCTGTTATCATCAGTAGCTACATCTACAAGTGGCAAAATCCAAATGTACCAATTTGGGAAAATTCAGTCCCATCACTGAATAATCCATATTCAGACTATCTTGCGCATATATATACATATACAAGTTCTAATGTCCCAGGCCAGTATTAGATCTCACCATAAGACGTCAACTATGGGTTTTGAACTCAAGCTTTCCCTATCTTGCATGTCATGGGTTCAAATAGAGTAACACATTTATGACCAATTCAAGGTATATAATCCCAAAATATATTATAATGAACCCCATAATATTAAAAGATAAATGATGGTCACCTAAAAGGCAAGCAAAGATATCACAGTTCTGGAGTGGCCAAGCAACAGTTGATTCAAAGATGATAAACATATAAAACCAGATCTCTGAATGCAAAAAAAATCAAATCACCTGGTTAAAGTGGCGTGTAAAGGATACGATAGCAAGTCTGAGAGTCCTTTATCTGCTTCTGGTACCAAATAAATCCCATCCTTAAGAAGCTCAAATGCATCCTACAAAATGAGATAAACAATGCTTCACTATGGATAGTAATAGAATATTATAGTAGAGATAGAACTGATAGACTAAAAGATGTAAAATTGAACAGCATGGGTAAACTGAGAGCTATCCTTGACGACCTACGAATTCTCCAGACCTATCCGAATATAACAGATCTGTCTGGGAGAGCATAAGCTTCTCTAAAGAGATGTACGAACCACGGAAATGCAAGGGATTACATGATTTGTCTTATTAAATACAATGAATATGGACACTGTTTCTGGAAAGATTTGTACTAAATAACCTACAAAAGGAAGTGCGGAAGAGATGAGTCTTACTTCTACAAATGAACCCTCTGATTCTGTAAGGATACCAGTACTTTTCCACTGCTCACCAACACGCTTTTTCAACTCCTCTGATGGAAGTGCTTGTAAGTGTTGACCATTCATCCACCTTTAGTTTGTAATTTGTAAGTATATGTTAATTCAAAGTTTAATTTCAAGAACCCGGCAATGCACCAGCAGAGCCATTCATTTAAGAATTCAATGGGAAGCCTAATCTCAAAAGTTAGAATCCATGTTGAGCAAAACAATCATGCATCTGCAAGATGCTCATTCATCTACTTCTCCAACAGAAGGGATGGTTGGCTGAAGAGTTAAATAAAGAACATGAAGACACATAATAGATCTGAGAGCCAAATTACCTCAACTTGGTATTGTCAAATATAGCACCGCTTTTGTTGACACGACCAATTGAAAATTTCTCAACTGTGAATAACGTCAAATATTCAAGTAAGAATTAATCCAACAAAGGATCAAGATATCCAAACATTAAAGCACATAAACTAAGCAGTAGGTTTTTGAGGATGAGACAGAAACATAGTGAAATAGAGAGGATTCAAAGGAATTCACTAACCGAGCTGATCCAGAGTGAAAAATTCATTGTCAGTGCCATCGCCCCAACCTAACAATGCCAAGTAGTTCACCATTGCCTGTGGTAGATAGCCCATCTCCCTAAACTGTAAAATTCTAGTAATTAGATATTTAGATTACATTAATACACATCAACATTCCTAGAAAATCTCTTTGAGTAAGGAAAACCAGTTTAGAAATGAAATCAAAAAAAAGGAAAGAAAGATGAAGAAACTCGGGTTGACCTTCAGGGAAACCAAGGCTGAAATGTTTGTACCCAACTTCTTTAGCAATTAAGTAAGAGAGAGTTTACCTGGCCCACAGATGTTGCTCCATGCCTTTTTGATAACTTACTTCGATCAGGTGCAAGAATTAAGGATACATGTGCAAAGTAAGGCATTGGAAATCCTAGGGCCTGTGTAAGATGGAGTTTAGACAACAACATCACCTTAACAATATTGTTAAAAGATATCAGAATCCTAAAACCATGGCAAAAAAATGACATAAAGGATATCAGAATCCTAGAACCTAAAAAGTTACCTTATATATTAATGCTTGCCTTAGAGTATTTGGTAAATGCTCCTCTGCTCTGAATGCAAGTTTTCAGATAATCAAATGGCATAATATATCAGATGAGCAAAAGAAAATATATATATATATATATATATATATATAAATGGAGAGCATTCCCATTCCCATTCATGTTAAAGTGAGTATTATTACCTAATAACATGTGAGATAGCCATAGTAGCATCATCAACTGTGACACAAAAGTTGTACACCGGTTGCCCATTGCTTCTCATAATTACAAAATCTCCAAGGGTGTCCAAGTTCCAACTGACCTTCAAGATACTATAGAAAGTTAACAGACTAGAAAAACAAATTAAATATGCAATGGTGGTTATAGTTAATTGGTGAATTACATATTCTGGGAAGCGCAGACAAAAAAATTGGTGAATTACTTAATTTTGTAAGTAGTAAACTATACCACACTTCGAGTTTCTGCGCTTCCCGTATATGTATAATATTCACACATCTAAACTACACTTACCTCCCCTCGAATGAGATCATTGATTTTCAGACTTCCTTCCTTTGGAACACGAAACCTATATGTGTAAGGAGTTCCTTTTTCCAGCTCTTCTTGAACTTCTTTATCAGTTGCACTGGCCCACTTTCCTGTGTATACTGGAGGCAGTTGCTTCAGCTTTGCAATCTCCTTCATCTTTTCTAGTTCCTGGAACGGATAAGGTTGGGAATGAAGAATTACAACGGGTTATGTCATAGCAGCAAACAGTGATGCAGAAAGAACAAATGACATGACTCATCACGCTGCTTAACACCCCCCCCCCCCCCCCCCAAGAAAACATAAAACAGATTGTATATGATTAATGATCTCCACAGAAAAAGATGCCAACGATTCAAATATACATGCACATTAAAAAACTGGCACATACATGGTTTCAATAAATGTCACAATTAAAAGATCAATTGAAATAAGGGGAAAATTCTGGGAAACAAACTCTCCAAGGTTTCATCACACAGTATACATCTAAAAATACGAGGAATGACAACTCTGCTATATATATTCATTCTAAAAGCTACTACAATCACAACTTAGCTTCTACGCAGTCTTTTAACCCTTACAAATTTCGAGTAGACATGTTTCAAAATTCAAAGATAAAAGGCAATCACCTCATTAGTGCAAAAGCAGCGGTAGACATAGCCAGATTCTAAAAGCTTCTCAGAATATTGCTTGTACAAAGAATTTCTTTCTGATTGCCGATACGGACCATAATCTCCATCAACACTGGGCCCTGCAGCATTCACCAAAAATAATAAAAACCCAGTTGGACACTTGACATGACAAGATGCACCAAAGGCGATAACTTTACCATATTAGCACCTCAAACCGAGCCACTACTACTTGGTCATTGCATATGCAAACAATGTAAAGCAATACACAAATGCATTCATAAAAGACCATGAAAAACAAGTGACCTTCATCCCAATCAAGACCAAGCCAAGACAGGTCCTGCAACACAGCCTCCTCAGATTCCTTAGTAGACCTCTCCAAATCAGTGTCTTCAATTCTCAAAACAAACTTGCCTCCATTGGACCTGAAACAACCAAAACACAGACAAACACACTTAAATCCTTAAACCCCAGAACTCAATTTTGGGTTGAAACAGAAACACAAGTACCTGGCAAAGAGGTAATTGAAGAGGGCAGTTCTAGCTCCACCAACGTGGAGATTCCCAGTTGGAGAAGGAGCAAACCGAACACGGACTTGGTCTTGGGGTGAAGAAGAAGCCGAGACTGAAAAGGTCCTTGCTTTATTGAAGAGGGAGATTGTTCTGGGTCCCCTGTAGGATTGGCCCAGAAATGGAGAGAAAGATGGGAACTTGAGTCTCATCCTGGGCATTCCGACCAGGGTCGCCATTGCTTTCTGGGAATCGAAAACACTCTTCCTTTAAGAAAGAAACTGAGAAAAGACTGTTTCTTTCAAGCAGCAGATGATATGAAATTGAAAACCTTGCTAGTTTGTTGAAACTTTGCGCTATCTTCACGATCAGAAGTAAGAACTAGATTCCCACTACCCTTTGCTTGAAGTAAAACCTGAAATTTCTAGGTTTTTTCTTCTACTAATTCACACTTTTATCCTCACTTCAAGACACTTTCACCTCTCCGCAATAAGTTTTTTTTTTTTTTTTTTTTTAATTTTCGAAAATAGAAATAAGTGTGGTAGGATATTCTATATGTTTTTATATATTCTTTACGTGTGTCTTGATTTTATGTCAATAAGATATGTAGTTTGACTAGATCTATGTATTCATTATTCTTACCTAATTGATATTGTGTAATTTCCTATATAATGGGCTCATATCAATGAATAATATACACATCTTTCACGATTCTCTATTCTTAAATTACTTTCACTTCATCACGTTATCAACACTTGGCTCAACCCTTGAGCTAATATTTTTCCCAAACCCTAAAACTGAAACCGAATCTCTCGGCCCTGCCTCGGCCGCCACCGCTGCCGCCATCACTTTCCGGCCGCCTCTTCCCGGCCGTCCGCTCCAGTTCTTTCTTCTCATCCGATCAAGCATTCAAGTTTTTTACGATATGTTTACCTTACAACCCTAAAACTCTTCAAAGTTCAATAACTTTGGGGGAGAGAAAGTGTTTTCTCTCTTTCTTCTACTCCATTCTATGCTTGGGTCAGTGTATTTGCAGGTTTAAAAATCCAGGTTGTCCTCTCTGGGTCCAAAGTTGTGTTTGATCAACTTTGGTTATTTCTTTTTGAAGGTGTGTTTGATCACCTTCACACGAGTTTTCCGGGTCGTGTTTGATCGACTCCGGACACTAAGGGTTGTGTTTGATCAACCCTAGAGAGACAAACCAAATATAAAAACATCGTATTTGAGTATCCTTTTTAGGTCTCAGCAGAAAACTAATACGACTTGTTCTCTCTTGTATGCAGATGGACAGAGGCATCAAATTCGGCGTCCTCAATGCCTATGGTACCGAGTACCATCGTTGGGTCTCGGATATAGAGCAGACCTTCATTGCTAAGGACTTGACCGAGACCATATTCCCCGATCCAACTTAGGAACCGCCTCACAAGACAACAAAATCTTAGGCGCTCATGTTCCTTCGTAAGCATATCGATCCCACACTGCGTAGGCAGTATCAATCAAAGCATGATCCAAAAGATCTGTGGGATACACTCGCCGAACGCTTCGGCAATATCCATTCAACCTTGCTCCCAGAACTAATTGCTCGCTGGGATGAAATCCGACTTTTGGATTACAAGAAGGTTGATGACTTCAATAGGGATATGCTTTGCTTACAAGCTCAACTGAGTTCATGTGGAGTTGAGAAAAGTGATGCCGACATGATCGAAAAGACTTTCTCGACCTTCCCTTCAGCTGTTAAGATCCTAATGAACCAGTATCGACTTAAGTTCCAAAATAAAAGGATTACAACATTTAGCGGTTTGATGACGCAACTCCTTATGGAAGAAAAGAACAACATGATCAATGATTAGCATAATTTGCGTCCTGTAGGCACTTGAAAAATTTCGGAATCTAATTACAACAGCAAACGGAGTCAGAAGGCTCCGAAACGCAAGAATCAACATCAGAATGAACCTTACGCACGTAGGAATCAGCACCATCGGGCCTCTGGTTTCCGGGGACAAGGTAGTGGCTTTAGTAGCAGTACCAATTCATGGCATCGAGACACCGGTGCCGCTGGTCCCAAGGGCGACGCCGCTCCTCCTCGGAAGCAGCATGTTCGCTCTTCTTCTGCCTTTGATGGTCAATGCAACATATGTGGGTCTAAGGACCATTGGTCTAAAAGCTGTCGCACTTCTGCAAATATTGTTGCCGTATACAAGAAATACAAGGAATTGATGGAAGTCAATTCCACTGAAAACAATAGAGTTGAACATAAGGTTACCTTCAGGGTCGCAGATCCCAATGAACAATGTTCTGACTTAGATGCCCCTGACTTTGACGTCACCGGCTAGATTGTTTTCCCTTTTACAAGTCATGATGTAATAAGGCATCATTAGCATGCCATGCTTAGTTTTCCTCTCAATTGTTTTTAAGACCCTTATGTACTCTTTTCAACGCATTAATGGAAGTCTATTTCTTTCTAATTCTTCTTGTCTCTACATGGTTCGAATTGATTTACATCTACCTTAGAAAACATGGCATCAACGCCGTTTTTTGGTCTCTCCCTCAGAGGAGGTGACGTACGACGCCGTGACTCTCAAAGAGAGTTACTAACGTGTTTTCCGGTTCAAGTCTTTTACCCTATAGCAGATTTTCCATCATCAATTGTTCAACTAGGCTCATCCAAGTCAGTATGATGTCTTAAATTTGTCCGAAATTAAGGATCTAGTGGTTTTAAGTGTGCCTCGTACTGCCGACCCTCCACGGATATGCCTGGTCATACTTAATTTGGAGTTACCGAAAGCTTTTGATTTTGGATACCCCTTACGCTATTACTCCAAATTGCCGTCTTGTAAAAGACATTAAAGACTTGACTAAACCGGATCATCATCGAATCCTCTAGGTTCTCTAACCTTGAATTTGATCATCAACACGTCCCTGTGGCTGAGCATACGCCTCCATGCCACCAGCAAGCTTCAAAAGCAGAAAACTAATACGACTTGTTCTCTCTTGTATGCAGATGGACAGAGGCATCGAATTCGACATCCTCAACGCCCATGGTACCGAGTACCATCGTTGGGTCTCGGATATAGAGCAGACTTTCATTGCTAAGGACCTGACCGAGACCATATTCCCCAATCCAACTCAGGAACCGCCTCACAAGACAAAAAAATCTCAGGCACTCATGTTCCTTCGTAAGCATATCGATCCCACACTGCGTAGGCAGTATCAATCAAAGCATGATCCAAAAGATCTGTGGGATACACTCGCCGAACGCTTCGGCAATATCCATTCAACCTTGCTCCCAGAACTAATTGCTCGCTGGGATGAAATCCGACTTTTGGATTACAAGAAGGTTGATGACTTCAATAGGGATATGCTTTGCTTACAAGCTCAACTGAGTTCATGTGGAGTTGAGAAAAGTGATGCCGACATGATCGAAAAGACTTTCTCGACCTTCCCTTCAGCTGTTAAGATCCTAATGAACCAGTATCGACTTGAGTTCCAAAATAAAAGGATTACAACATTTAGCGGTTTAATGACGCAACTCCTTATGAAAGAAAAGAACAACATGATCAATGATTAGCATAATTTGCGTCCTGTAGGCACTTGAAAAATTTCGGAATCTAATTACAACAGCAAATGGAGTCAGAAGGCTCCGAAACGCAAGGATCAACATCGGAATGAGCCTTACGCACGTAGGAATCAGCACCATCGTGCCTCTGGTTCCCGGGGACAAGGTAGTGGCTTTAGTAGCCGTACTAACTCATGGCATCAAGACACCGGTGCCACTGGTCCCAAGGGCGGCGCCGCTCCTCCTCGGAAGCAGCATGTTCGCCCTTCTTCTGCCCTTGATGGTCAATGCAACAGATGTGGGTCTAAGGACCACTGGTCTAAAAGCTGTCGCACTTCTGCAAATATTGTTGCCGCATACAAGAAATACAAGGAATTGATGGAAGTCAATTCCACTGAAAACAATGGAGTTGAACATAAGGTTACCTTCAGGGTCGCAGACCCCAATGAACAATGTTCTAACTTAAATGCCCCTAACTTTGACGTCACCGGCTAGATTGTTTTCCATTTTACAAGTCATGATGTAATAAGACATCATTAGCATGCCATGCTTAGTTTTCCTCTCAATTGTTTTTAAGACCCTTATGTACTCTTTTCAACGCATTAATGGAAGTCTATTTCTTTCTAATTCTTCTTGTCTCTACATGGTTCGAATTGATTTACATCTACCTTAGAAAACATAGCATCAACGCCGTTTTTTGGTCTCTCCCTTAGAGGAGGTGACGTACGGCGCCGTGACTCTCAAAGAGAGTTACTAACGTGTTTTCCGGTTCAAGTCTTTTACCCTATAGTAGATTTTCCATCATCAATTGTTCAACTAGGCTCATCCAAGTCAGTATGATGTCTTAAAATTGTCCGAAATTAAGGATCTAGTGGTTTTAAGTGTGCCTCGTACTACCGACCCTCCACGGACATGCCTGGTCATACTTAATTTGGAGTTACCGAAAGCTTTTGATTTTGGATACCTCTTACGCTATTACTCCAAATTGCCGTCTTGTAAAAGACGTTAAAGACTTGACTAAATCGGATCATCATCGAATCCTCTAGGTTCTCTAACCTTGAATTTGAACATCAACACGTCCCTGTGGCTGAGCATACGCCTCCATGCCACCAGCAAGCTTCAAAAGCTTCGCTAATGCCAAATCTGCGAAAAACAGTAATATGTCCTCCCTGAACAATCACTTCGTTTGAGCTTTGTGAACGGCTCTGGACGAACCAGATAGTGAGATGTATATCATTGGAAAGCGCTACATGTCTAGTTTTGAGAACATTTTGCGGTTTGTCCATATCTATTTTAACGAAGGAGTTATGACTGTTTTAGTGCGCAAAGGTCATTCTGCACGAGAAATTTTCGGCACTCTCGGGATTGTTGCTACTTTTAGCTTTTTCAATCTTTCTAAAATGGCTCGATATTGACCTATTTACTCATATATCAACTCTCTTTTATAGGTATGTCTCTTGGAGAGATCGAGTGCCTTGTGGATAGTGGATCAACCCACCATTCTAAGGAACCGACAACTATTTCTTGAGTTAGTGCCTTGTAATTCATCTGTGACGACAATGATTGGATCTCCTCCTGTGATCCTCGGGCGTGGAACCGCTCGCTTCTTTCTGCCTCATGGCACTATGATCCATGTCACAGACGTTCTTTATGCCCCAAAAGGGCACCGAACCTTGTTGAGCTTTAAGGATATTCGCACTAATGGCTTTGGGGTTGATCTTGATGATGGTGCAGTCAATTTCCAAAAACCAGCAGCAGCCACCGCAGCCGCAACCTGACCAAAGATCTGTCTTTCCCTCCACTGAGTAAGCACCAAGAAAGGAGGTAAACACAAGAAAGAGAAAGAATAAATGATGTAATCTGGTGGTGTATTTGTTTTTTGCTTTTTCTCTAGTTGAGTGATTCATAACCCTGTTTTTTAATGTAATAATGTTGAGTGATCCATAACTCTTTTTGTTTTGATGTAAGAATGTTGTGTTGTATTTTAATTGGATTTCCTTCCCTACTAACTCTAAAGTATGTTAAAACCTTGATCTTTATCAACTATGAAATGCATTTTTTTACAGCATTTCTGCTATATTTGTAATATGCACATGTGTTCTCTACATGCATTATGCATTCATTCTGCATTCACAACTGTTCTCTTTCTGTATCTTTTCTGCATCTTTCTGCATTCAGCATGGGTTTACCTTTTCTGTTTAGGCAATGTACTTTTATGTTGAATCTATGTACTGTTTTGATGAAGTTTACTTTATTGTTGAAGCAATATACTTTATTGTTGAAGCAATGCACTTTATTGTTTTCATGTTTTTCTCAAATGATGTACACTTTACAGATAATGCGTAGATGACAAGGAAGTGGGAGCAGTTATGTTATGTGTGCATTACCTGCATTCTCATAATTTCACTCAGTACTTCATTGAACTTTTGAGCTTAATCCTCTTTTTAGGTGTCACCGGAGATACCAATAAATGATGCACCATTCACTGTGGAGATTTCATCTGAATCATCTATGGTTAGTCCATGTAAGTTTTTGATGAAACCAATTAAGGTTCCGGAGCCCTTTGATCTACAAAAGTCCACCAACAGTGAGAATAAAAATCATGATGAGAAAGAGAAGCACTCAACCTGCAGGGATGATGAGAAACAGAATAAAGTGATATTTGATCTAACCAAGTGCGAGAGTTATGTACAGAAGCACTCAACCTGCAAGAATAATGAGAAAGAGAATGTTGAGGAAATAATTGATCTGGATAACTCCAAGAGTTATGAGGAAACCGATAAAGATGTGAATGACGAAGTAATCTTAGACTATGTTTACAATGGAGGTTTGAATGAATTGATTCTAGTAGAGTGCAATGGTATACAATGTAATAGGAATGGTGCCAGGACTCTCATGCCTCATCAATGGTTGGACGATGAGGTCGTCAACATATATATCAGTTATTTAAATGCATCTAGTGGCAGTGATAGTGTGTATGTAACCACATATTTCAGCGGAAAACTAGGTAATTATCATAGGGATTTTACACTGTCGAGAAAGAGACCTACTCAAAAGGAAATGTGGATACCTGTTTACGCTCCACACATTCGAGTTTGCAAAAAGGTACATATGCAGGTTGTTATTGTTTTTAAGCTATAGGCTGAGTGTAATTTCGATTATGTAGAAGATCTGACATTATGTTTCTTGTGAACAGATTTTCATACCAATCCATGACACAAATCATTGGTACTTATTTGTTGTGCGGATAGATAACGAGACCGAAGAATACTGGGATAGCTTAGGAAATAGTGCAGCACGGAGGTCTAACTGCAAAAACATTGTAAGTGACAGAAAACGTTTTTGGTTTATAAAAAACAACACTTACATTGTAGGTACAATGTATACTAAGTTTCATGGTTATTATTTGATGTTGTAACAGTTGAAAGTTTTGGACATCTACTTCGGCCATATGGTGACGAAGACCAAATAGTTTGAAGATTTTCTCGTTTTCAAGCCTCTAAACTGTCCTCGACAGGAGGGTACTGATGACTGCGGACTACATACGATAAAAAACATGATGCATTATGGTTTAGAGTGGTGGCATGAGGTGTGTTTTTCATTTATATGTTGATTGTTGGCTTGAGGTTTGTTATATTTTGTTCCTTATCCATTACCTACCTTGCAGTTTAACTCAGAACAGATCCGCAAAGAGTTAACCTTGATGTTGATAAGGAACCAAAACAACAGTAGATGGGAGGCGATGCTCAGAAACATCAAAAGATTTTAGAAACATCGGCAGACCCAGAAGAAGCAACACACTGAGACGAACAAACAGTCAGAGGAGCGGGGTAAGAATGTAACGAAACTGACACAAGTGAATATCGAACCAGCCGAAAGCAACCATAAGGGAAAACAACAGGTGCAAGGAACTGTCAAACCTCGCACCAGAAAGAGCAACAACAGAAGTGTTAAACGCAACCGATGGTAGAAGGGTACAACAGAAGTGTTAAACGCAGCCGATGGTAGAAGGGTTTTATGAGAATGATAAACATTTGTATGAAACGCGGTTCACTTCTCTTATGTTTAATGTTTCATTTTTGAGAACGATTTACATTTTTGTCGAAACCAGTTTACTTCTCTTACGTTCAATGTTTCACAGTACATGTAGACCTTACAAACCAAGCCCATCAATTCTCAAAAGGAAATGTAACTCTACATTCTCAATGACTCTAGTCTACTTGTATCTCGAGTATCGTCTACTTCCCAGACAAGCAAAGTCCTTTATCTCCAACTCTACCTTTTTTATGAGAACGATTTACATTTTCAATGAGACTAGTCTACTTATATATCGAGTATGGTCTACTTCCCAGACAAGCAAAGTCCGTTATCTCCAACTCTACCTTTTTTATGAGAACGCTTTACCTTTTCAATGAGACCAGTCTACTTGTATTTCGAGTATGGTCTACTTCCCAAACAAGCAAGTCCTTTATCTCCAACTCTACCTTTTTTATGAGAACGCTTTACCTTTTCAATGAGACCAGCCTACTTGTATCTCGAGTATGGTCTACTTCTCAGACAAGCAAAGTCCTTGATCTCCAACTCTACCTTTTTTATGAGAACGATTTACATTTTCAATGAGACTAGTCTACTTGTATTTCGAGTATGGTCTACTTCCCAGACAAGTAAGTCCTTTATCTCCAACTCTACCTTTTTTATGAGAACGCTTTACCTTTTCAATGAGACCAGTCTACTTGTATCTCAAGTATGGTCTACTTCCCAGACAAGTAAAGTCCTTTATCTCCAACTCTACCTTTTTTATGAGAACGATTTACATTTTCAATGAGACTAGTCTACTTATATATCGAGTATGGTCTACTTCCCAAACAAGCAAAGTCCTTGAACCCTAACTCTACCTTTTTATGAGAACGCTTTACCTTTGCAATGAGACCAGTCTATTTGTATATCGAGTATGGTCTACTTCCCAGACAAGCAAAGTCCTTTATCTCCAACTCTACCTTTTTTTATGAGAACGATTTACATTCTCAATGACACTAGTCTACTTATATATCGAGTATGGTCTACTTCACAGACAAGCAAGTCCTTATCCTAACTCTACCTTTTTTATGAGAAAGATTTACCTTTTCAATGAGACGAGTCTACTTGTATCTCGAGTATGGTCTACTTCCCAGACAAGCAAGTCCTTGATCCCTAACTCTACCTTTTTATGAGAACGATTTACATTTTCAATGAGACTTTACGAAGGCTGTTCTAATTTCTGTGTATGGCAGATTACAGAAGTCAGTAGATTCAAAATTTGGTCCATCTTTCCACTGATTTCAAGCTGTTTTGGATCCTTCCAAGAGGAACTATGTTCAACAGCAACTTTACACCGCTTCACCATTCTTTGAAAGAGTTCCTTCCACCGTCCCAAAGCGATTTCTTCCCTCATTTTCATGGTTCCTCCTTCTTTCGCCATTTTCGGGGCCATGTTCAAACAGAATTGATGTTTCTAAGATGGGTAAACAAATGTCGACGGTTTCTGTTTGGTGGTTCTACTAATTCCGTTAGGTCTAGCACTTATGGGCTCAGCTTAAAATTGGTCCAACCCATTTAATTAGGTTTGCCAATTATGGGCCACTTTAATTAACATGATGATGAAGCTCATTTCATATAGACTAGTGTATTAGTTAAAATCTCCAGAAACTACATTTTCGTAAGACAACATGTACTTTTCTAACCAGAAATCTCTACTTATCACACGAGTTGGTCGACATCATCATAAAAACTATACTACTTGGTTATCATCATTCAGGAATCATGTTGTGGTAAGCAAAGTTGACTAGTTTATATTGATTTAATAACTACATCTGTAAGATCAAAATAAATTAAAACCAAAACATCCACCAATCATATTGTGTTTGGATAACAACAAAACATTCCTCAAATGGGTTCAATGATTATTCAGCTAAGAAGAAACTCGAGTTGAGGGTGTGCAGGAATCGCCTTCATTCCTTCTGTGCACCAATCGATTTCAGTGCATCAGTCACATTCTGTGCACCAGTCGCATTCTGTGCAGGTGCAGGATCTTGAGGAGGATCTTCATTCAGATGTGTTTCAGATTTCAAAAGTTCGAATTTCCATCAGATTTCAAATTTCAAAAGTGGCTACTATTTGTCCAAGATATGTATGTAATAAACGTAGACTTCGGGGAAAGGTGTTCGTATTTAAAGTAGACTTTCCGAAAAAATACAAGAACAAGATATCTACTGAAATCATTAACATAGTATACTACTTTCTTGAAATAAAGCAAGGGTTGGCAAAGGGGTCAGAGTTGCACCATTGTGTCCTTTCTTAGGACAACATGGGTCCATCACTTCCCACCGGAATGACATGACAATGATGCAGCGTCGACCGAGAACTTCTTGTAAGTGAACCAAATCGTCTTGCTTAATAAGGCTTTCTTCCAAAAATGTCTTCCAACCTTTGCCAAATTCGAGATAGTTTCACTTTGTGTGAGCAACCTAGACCTCCACTCTAACCGCCGGCATACTCTTCAGTATAAAATCGAACTTACCAACTCCCTCCACCAGAACCTTGTTGTGGAATGATCCATGAGCATTTATTTGCAAAACCATATGCTGAGTAAGAAAAAAACCCCCCAACACAAGTCTTAAGAAAACTATAATGAGAAAGTGAAAATTACCATTGCTTTATCAAAATCAGAAGACACCTTCAATAAGTATTATGGCCCTGGTCCTACCCAACCCAAGAAGGCATCCTCAGGAAGATGTCTCTTGTTGCTGGGAATGTCCAAGACAATGTTGTTGTCAGAGTAAAATGCCCTAACCGTGAAGCACATATCGGGCTCGTACTCTATGACGAGATAAGCCATTGACTCCTCCTCGATAACATGTTTCACAAAATCAAACCATCCCTTACGCAACTCCACCCAGCCCCTTCCATGAATGCGTTTCACCTTAACAGGCCAACAAAACGGATAACCTTTCAGAACAACTGTACCATCTGTCTCGTTATTGTCCACCATGTGTTTGTCGTAAAAAGACCATGGTACGACCTGCAATAGGAAATAAAATGATTAGGGATGAAAAAGACTGGAGTATAACATAACAGAACATAAGATGATTATACCCAAGTTTCAAAAGATTGTAGTAAAGAGTTCATTTACTCATACCAGTTCAGATGTGTTGAGTTGATATGACTTATCAACTTTCACAACAAAAACAGGAAGAACTACCATTGATAACAAGGTAGTTTTTCAAAATGATGATAGATAATGGTTTTTCCTTTCTGGAGAGTGGTTTTTTTGCAAATGGTTTACACCGATATGTGGTTTGGTTTGCCTCATGAATATATATAGCCATATGAATGAAGGAGTGTGATGGTAATGAAAAGGCGCGTGCAACTGGCGATGTTACCATTATATTAAACGTCCACATTTTACGATGCAGCGGTAATTAAAACCAAAACGGTTTCCAGGCGAAATGAGATTTTCAAGGGATTTCATAGGGATTTCATAGGGTTCTCAAGGGATTTGAAGGTATTCAGAATTTTTTTAAAAATAAAAAAATAAAAAATATAAAACATGAAACTTCTCCACATCAATGTTGCTATTAATGATCCATATTTTTGGCCCTCTGACTAGAGATATCCAATATCTAATTACCCTAACTAAACCAAGCTGATCATCATTGCTTAACTGGTTTTTAAATATTTTCCAACTTTTTAATCGGTACAAATTCATCTACAGAATGTTTAATCTCGTCGATGAAGGAAATTTCCTGAAGCGAATGATGGTATACGATCAATCATACTATGAGTTTCGATCTTCAGAAAGTCTACACTGACATATGTACATTATAAACAAGTTGTTCATCATTGCTTTACTTGTTTTTCAAAATAATCCTACATTTTAGCGGTACACAACTCAATATTAATGTAACATTAAGACTTCTACTGAGTATCGATTGAGAGATTGTTGATGGGAACCATAGTTGATGCTCCTCCATGTTGTGGTTTTCAAATTCAATTTTCATATATTTCAATAGAAAAGCATAAACCAATCATAATAAGAATTCCATCTTCAAAACCATAAACCAAACAGGTTGTGCTCATATGCACTTACATACCAACAAAAATATAAATATGTAGGGAAGTTCCTTAGATAAGCAAAAATCCGACCTTGCCCTAAACCCTAAACCCTACTTAGACGTTGGTGGCCAAAGGCTGTATGGCTTTGATCGCTGCTGATCGCTTGATTCTGGGTCTGTGTAGGCAACATTGATGCGAACACAGCCACGTCGGTTGAATACCGGCGGAGGTGCATCCCATAAAGCCTTTAGCTCCATGATAGACTTTGTCAGATGTCCAATAGCAGTGTTGATTTCAATCAGCTGCATGTTGATCTGAAAAACTTGTTGTGTCAGCAATCCTCTCGTCTTGGAGGGCAAGATGATACTCATACGGATGATATGCATATCGACGATTGTTTTGCCTCGTAGTTGTGTCGTTCTTACGAACTATGATACCCTGCAAACTTAAGAAGAAAAATTAGAGATGATGGGAAACACTGTAGGAAGCACTACATTTATAGAGCAACGAAATTACGGTTAAGGAACCAAAGAGTCACTTTATAACATGGGATAGTGGCCAATTCAGGAAGGATAAAGCTGTGTTTTTATCGACATTAATGACAGAACAGAACATGAGCATCGGTATTGTACTTGCGTGCTTTTTCTAGAGATGGAATATGGAAGGTCTAGCTATAATGAATGAAAATTCAGAATTCAACTGAACAAAAATTTTGGAGTTAATGTTTAGGGTCTAGCGTTTTCGAAACCCTAAACCCTATACTAAGTTAATGTGCACGCAAAGAGAAATTTATAACATTAATGATGCTATTAATGGCGCATGTTGTTGACTTTTGGCTACTAACATTTCCATATTATTTTTCAGTTACTCGTTTCACTTTACACTAAACCTAAACCCTAAACCCTAAACCCTAAACCCTAACCCCTAAACCCTAACCCCTAAACCACAAAACCCTTAAAACAACTCATAAACCCTAAACCCTATATCGATCACTTGAACTCGGTCTTCATAAAACCTAAACCCTATATCGATCATCACAAACCTAACATCCATTGTACACTATCATCGTAAAACCTACATTCAAGTGAGGTTGCTAGTCAGAAATCAAACAACCAAGGTACACTAGAGGTGACAAATGCTCGGTTTTGATGAACTAAAATCCATATATCATCCAATGTTACTTCATCCTTATAAATCTTAAACCCAATGTATACTACATGTAACTAGAGCAAATACCATTATAAACTATTTATCATGCAATGTTACTTCATCATAAATCCTACACATAATGTACACTAGAGAGGTCATTAGAGATCGATCTTCACAAAACCTAAACCCTAAATCAATCATCACAAACCTTCAACCAACATACACTATCATCCAAACTTGTATTCATGAGAGGTTGCTAGTCTACAACCAATGTACACAAGAGATGGAAAAAGCTCGATAATCATAAACTCTTTCGGATCTACTCTTCATGTGGGAAAAATATACGTATTTCGACGCATAGTTTTGAACGCTTAGTAGACTTTCTGGAAATGCGGTCTTCATGGTGTTATTAGAAATGATCTACAATCACTACATACAATTGTACCTTTATAACGAAAGAAATATCGAGATTTAGGTAGACGTTTTTGAAAATTTCTAGAGTTGTGTTCATCAATGAGTTACCCAATATGATATACAATTATTACATGTAAGTCTACCTTTAGAGCATAAAAAATATTCATAAACTGGTAGACTTTCTGGAGATGTACAATGAAATCCTAATAAGGAACATAACGTACAATGAATTAGGCACCTATATCACCATAATAAGGACTCACTCCTCAGATGTGTCGGATGGCATCCCTTTTCTGTTTTTGTTTTGGCATTTACGATATGTGTGTCCCGCTTCTCCGCACTCACCACAATGAATGGTTCTCTTTGCTAGTGTTGCAACTGAAGGAGGATCAGTGTTTCTTCTCGCAACATTTTCTTCTGTCTTCTCAGCATTTTCCTTCTTTTTCCTAACATCACATGTTTGAGTATAGTGGCCAGATTGTTTGCAGTAACCACATGATCTCTTTACAGGTGTTGAAACTGAAGGGTGAGCGTCAGTGTTTCGTTCATCATTTTCGTTGCTCTTGTCAGCCCTTTCTTTCTCCTTCCTAACCTCACAAGTTTGACTATTGTGTCCAGTACCTTGGCAATAACCACAAGTAATCGAACGTCTGGGAGGCTCAGTCTTCTTGTCCAATTTTTCTCTACCTTTGGTCCTGACAGGGATAGGGTCTCACACAACACTACCTTACTGCTGCTAAGGGTGGTCGGAGCTTGAACTTTTTCTTTTTCTTTTTCTTTTTCATTGGCCAAACCTTCGACAATTGCTGAGAGTCTACTAATCTCTTTCTGCAACAAGTTGTAGCCCACATCTGTCTTTGAAGCAAAAAAACACAATCGATTGCATTCGGCAGTTAAAGCGCCATACCTGCTGACTTCCAAGGCTTCTCTTGGCATGGATTGAACTGGATAAGGTATGTCACACACACTTCTTGCGTCCTTTGACCATCTCTTCACAATCAATGACTTGTGGAGCTCAACAACCTGTTTGTTTTTCATCACCGAGAACATATGGCGGCATGGCACCCCCCTAAACTCAAACATTCGGCACGAAACACCATAATCGGATCAGATGCACTATCAGTCTCTTTCTCAGGGCAGTAAACAACGGTGTGTTCAAAGTCAGGCCGCTTGTAGGTTGATACCTTGTAAACACGGCTACCATCTTCAAGAGATTCTACTCCTTGCTTTAGTGTAACAAAACTCACTCTCTTCATCTCCTTAACAATCCACTTTAACACGTCATGTGTAAATACAGAAAAGGCTTGCTTCTCCAAATCTTTCAAGTGAGTTTTAACACAGGGAAAAGAATTCATATTCATGAATTCATCCCTTTCTTGATTGTTTCTCAGCTTCATAAGAAATCGGTAAATCAACGAAACAACCTCTACAAGGGTTTTGCCTTTACCAAGAACCTTCTTGCAGTCTTTATTCACCCCCTCACATCTTTGTGTGCTTCTCATTCCAGCCATAAAAATGTCACCAAAGAATGCTTGACAAAACTTGTCTCTCTTTTCATACATATTCTGGATCCATATATTGTCATGGAGATCGAATTCATCCAACATTTCCTGCCACAACGTTTCAAATTGCTCAATCGTTTGATACTTCCTCATGCACCTGTTGAAAACCTTCAATTTTTTCTCGGTCTTTAAGTGAGACGTGGCATTTTTAGCTATGTGCCAAATTCAGAGACGATGCCTTGCTTCTGGCATCACAGTTTCAATTGCTTGACGCATTGCCTCGTCGTTGTCTGTGAGTACGGCCTTTGGCATCTTCCCATTCATCGACTCCAAAAATATACGAAGCAACCAAGTGTAAGTCTCCACGGTCTCATCTGAAATAAAAGCAGCACCGAAAACAATACTACCTCGATGGTTGTTCGTCCCGACAAACAAAACCAATGGCTGGTTGTAAGCATTGGTTTTGTATGTGCTATCAAATATCACCACATCCCCATAACATTGGTAATCAACATATGAGTGCCCATCTCGCCAAAAAATGTTCACTAACCTGTCTTCGGGATCGGTAGTGAATCTGCAGATGAAGTGTGGGTCTTTTGCAGCCAGTCCTCTCATAAAAGAAAGTGCTCCTTCAGAATCACTCTCAAAAGGAGAGGTCCGTCGTTGTTGGTTAAGCTTGTTGTATAGGTCCTTGATGGTAAATCCCACTACAGAATATCCCCCAGCCTGCTCCACCATATACTCATAGGTGTGACATGGTCTGATTGAAACCCTTGTCATTGTGTTTGTCAGAGCCAAGGATTCTGTGCCGACATGACGATGAGCACGAACAAAAGCAATCTGGTTCCCTATAGCCAGTTCATGATTATGCTCTGGATCAAATTTGTTCACCACATAAACTCCGCTTGTGTCATTGTAATTGATCATAAATCTAGCTGCGTAATTCACCCTAGTCTGTTTCCGAGGTGTACGACCCAAACCATCTGCTTCCAAGTACCTTCTATCTCTAGTCCCTTCCTTGGAGCAGACCCATTGCCTCCAACGAATCCTACCTTTTGACTCACCCTTGTCATCCCTCCTACATCCAAATCCCACTGCTGCTGAATATGTAAAGTAAAATTTCTCTGCCTCTTCAACTGTTTCGAAGGTCAAGTCTCGCACATCAGCGATCTTCAGACTTCCAGATCCAGGAACATCTACAGCCACATCCTCTACACCCTCATGCGCCTGGTTTTCATTCTCAGAACCATCCATCGCTTATAGAACCTGTGATTCAAATACAGTACAACTCTATATGTTACTTTCATATTGAGATGTGTACAAAATAACAAGTAAGAAAATCTTATAGAAACTAGTACACTGATTAAGCAATGACAAACAACTGTTAAAAAAAGTACACCTGACCAAATGAAAAGTAGAAGTAGTGCAAATAAAATGTACACATTTCTCATAAATCATAGTACGTCATTCTATGTTACTCTCATATTGAGTTTCATATCGAATACAACGTAGGATATGTTTGAAAAACAAGTAGACCTTAACCTTGTTCGGCAATGAAGAACAGCTCGTGAAATAAGTAGATATGTCATGTTACAAAAGTGGATGCGGTACAACAAAAATGTAGACTTTCTGGAGATTGCAACCGAAATAGGGCTGCAGCCGAAGGCACACAACCGAAATAGGGTTGCAACCGAATACGAGAAAAATATAAAAGAAAAATAAAACGAACAAAGCGAAACCCATGAGAAAAGAGAATTAAAACAAACAAACTGAAATCGACACAAACACAATGTAATAAACTCACCGAAAGAGAAAAAAAAAACTCACCGAAAGAGGAGAAGAATCAGAATGCGTGAGACTTATTATCTGAAAGAATCGATAAAGAGACCGAGTCTCACTCTACCTTTTTAATGATCAAGAGCAAACAAAGTCTAGGTTATATAGAGTCGATGAGATGGAAAGATAGAGAGAAAGAGAGAGAGGTGGAGAGAGACAGAGTTTGCTAAGATAGAAAGATAGAGAGAAAGTGAGTGAGAGAGGTGGAGAGAGAGAGAGAGAGAGAGAGAGTCCGCTGAGATAGATTGAGCAAGAGAGAGAGAGAGAAATCGATCGAGAGAGAGGGAGAGAGAGAAAGAGTCGTCGTTGAGAGAGAGAGACTTAGGAGACTGTGTCGTCTCGTCTAGGGTTTTGCAAACCTTTTCCATCCATCATAAACGACGTTCCGTTAAAGATGACGGCTCATTTCGTCAACCTCCGTCAGTCAAATATAATTGACCGTTAACATCACTAACTGAGAAGAGTTAAGTCAGTTAATGGAGTTAACTGACACATCATCCTTTTTTAATGAGTTGTGACACATGAACCAATACAACAATGACACCTTGCAAGATATGTATACCACAAGGCACCTAAGTCTTTCCCATAACAAAATGATTAAAGCACATGTCAAATGCTTCTACTAAGAAAACTTCTTACTCTATAATTGTTTTTATGATTTTCAAAATTTTGTCATTCAAAATGAAGTATAAAGCTACTTTTTGAGAACTTTTCATGGTCACGTGATAATCATCTGATTGTTGAGCAACGAGAGCAAGTCGAGTCTCGGAGTCTCGCAGTCCCTCTCTACGTACGTAGGGTGACTAGGTGAGGAAGGAGGCTTGCAGCGGTTCGTCTGATCGGTGAGACGAGGAGGTTGTGGCTTCGAAGACGTTTGTTGACTTGGGTATGAGCTTCTGAATGGATATGAGTTCGGTGATGATGGAGATTGCTCTAAACTCAGATGCTATTATGGGCTTGGAGGCAGTGATGATGGGGTCGGGTTTCGATGTTGAGGCGTCCGCCCTCAGGTTTGATTTGTCTGCCGGTCAAGATTGGAGGATCATCTCAGGCGAGAGCAGTGGGGTAGAAGTGGCCACCGGATGCAGCGACGATGTTAGCTAGAACGAAGGAGGGTCATCCTCGGGCTTGGGTTGCTCGGGTTGCACGAATTTGAGTTTGTGATCGGGTTTTTGAGCCTCATTCTGGGCTAAGATTTGTGGGGTCTTCTTTGGTGAAGGAATTTGTAGTTCTTTCTCAATTGGTCATGGAGTTTCTTCCCAAGTGTAGGTAGTCCTTATATTTTAATTTTAGAAACAAATTGATATAGAGGTATGATTATGTCCAGAGTTTAATTTGGTAGTGTCGTGGTTATAGTTAAAGTTCATTGTTTTTAATCGAAGCTAGGTTTTGTCTTCATAGCTCACTTTTGAAGTTTTGATAAGTCTTGATGAGTCATGTTGCATTGTAATTTTCATTGCATCTGTTTTCTTTTGCCCACATACGGAGAGAAGCCACGATGTCCTTGCAGATGTAGGCCATTCAGTGTCTCATTGTATTACTTGGTTTTCTCAGCTTCCGTCTCAGGCGCTTCCTGCCTTCCAATTTGATTTAGTTGGAGGAGGCTGCCATCGAGGCTTTTCCTTGTAATGTTCTTATTTTCTCAATCAAAAAAAATATTTAATTTTCATTTACATTAATAGATTGAAACTCCATGGTTGTTCAAAAACATATGCCATAGTAAAATTAAAGGAATTAAAATGTAAGATAAACTTTAAATTATATTTGTAAATAATTTTTCAAATGGTGCTATTGTAACCGAGTACCATTTCGTCTGGTGACATATTTTTTTTTATAAACAGGAGATTATAAGTTTGACTGACGTAATTGTAATTCACGTGATAAAAAAAAATATTAAACGGAAATGTCCTAAAACCCTCTTGCCGAAACTAAAACCCTGGGGGGGCAGCTCCAAACCTAAAAACCAACCCAGTCACATAAACCTCACAATCCCAGGCACCTCCATCCCCCCAGAACCCACTTTCCTAAAACCCTTCAACTTGCTCCATCCTCAGTTTTGCCTCTCAGGTACACCATTCTTTCTTTTCACTTTCTATTGAGTAACTGGGTCTCCCTCAAGCTCGTTTTTTTGTGGTTTGGGTTGTAGCCCCACAATGTCATGATGCCTTTAACCAATGAATACCATTGCTCATTTCTTCTGTTTCACCATGCCTCTGTATTATAGAATAAGATTGTTCTGTTCTTGGTGTCTTCTAAATTGTTGAGGTGTACAGTTACACTGACTATTTTGGTTCTGTGATTTTTGAATGTTTTGTATGACTAACTTAAGTTCCTATGCCATGTAAGGATTCTGGGTTATGGGTTCTTGCATTTTTTGACATTTTCACTAAAGTTGGGATGAAGTTTGGATTTTTAATCGACTTTCTCAGACCCTGTATAATACTTCTTTGGTTTTTATGTTCTTGGGCAGTGGAAAAGCTGCTTCTTGCTTCACCTAGTTATAAAATACAAGAATTTCAGCATCAAAGGGTTTCTTGCTATAGATTGTAGTGATTTGGGAAACTACAGCTGCCGGAATTCTTTGGGTCCTAGTATGCTAGGCACCCCAAGACAAATTCTCAGCTGTTCTAAGTACTTGCAGAGATTTTGTTCGTCTGAAAGTTATTCAGTTCTCAATTCAGCTGGTCTTCAGCACTGGTTCAAGAATTGGCAAGGACTCAGAAGACAGAAACTGACAGCAAGCACTTTTGCTGCGGCTATGGGTTTTTCGAACTACCGAAGAGTGGGGCTTTGGTTAGAGAAAATTGGAGCAGTTGAGCCCTTTTCCGGTAACCTGGCTACCTGTTGGAATAATATTAAAGAAGAGGAAGCACTTGAAAGATACAAGTTGATCACAGGAAATTCAGTCTCGTTTCCCGAATTTCAAGTCTATGGAAATGTAAATCCAGGAGATGACTGGCTAGCAGCTTCACCAGACGGGGTGGTTGATCAAATGGTGTATGGATTGCCTCTACGAGGAGTGCTGGAGATTAAATGCCCATTTTTTGATGGGGATATGAGCAAGGCTTTCCCTTGGACCCGAGTCCCTCTTTACTGTATTCCACAGGCTCAAGGTTTAATGGAAATAGTTGATAGGGAATGGATGGATTTATATGTTTGGACGCCTAATGGAAGTAGCCTATTCAAGTTATACCGGGATGCAGCATACTGGGATATGATGAAATATGCTCTCTCTGATTTTTGGTGGAATCATGTTCAGCCAGCAAGGGAGTTGTACAGTAAATCTCATGCTATGAATCCCCTCATTGAATCTTATAGGCCAAAACCCAAGCCTGAACATTGGAAATATATAATTTATGAAAGTAAGCGCATTGTTGAAAGCTCAGATTTATTGTGGCGTGAAATTCATGGCAAGCTACAAAACTGATCCATCCATGATCTTTTGGTGTCCATGAGTTTCGAAGCACATATATCCCTTCTGAAACTGAGGCATGAAGTTCATTTTTGGTTCACACTTTATGAGACTTAAGAGTCCATGTCAAGTAGCTGTCATATTGGTCCTATGATTGAGGTCAATTATTTTCATCACTACACTCATAACTCTTCCTAAATGATGAAGGAGAAAAACACAGTACCACAGGATATGGAATTATCAAATTGCAATCTTGATGATGAGAGTGACCACATCTTTGTATTAAGAAGGAATTGGCACATTACGGTCATGAAAGCAAGATTTATGAGGATAAACTCATTCCTTGGTATAGTCGTAACTATTGGCCAGAACATTGTTCTTGATTCTTACTCTGGAGAAGTTTGAACAGGTTAGTTTTGTTTGTATTTTTTGGTTCATCGAAAATTTTACATTTTAAGCAACCATCATACCAACTAAACATAGTCAAACCTCTCAAGGGAGAAAGATGAGTTCAGTCATGCATCTATACCTTGAAACACAATACTAGTAGGTTTCTCAGTACTCAGTTCTTTGCAGCAACAGGTTGGATTTGTTTTCCAGACAAGTTCCAGATTGTTGTGCATTTAAATATCTTTTCCTTTAATTCAGGTGATACTTTTTTAGCGATAAATGAAAACTTTACTTTGAAGGCTTGCTAGGTGAAAATGCCTTCTAGTTTTACTTGCTCTATTCAAATCCTTGTAAATACCAAAGTTAGTACTGTGTGACAGTTCATGTGTTATATTAGTGTGATTCTGCAATTCTTGGCACTTAAAGTTTTAGCTGTTCGAGTATTTAGTGGTGTAGGAGAACAGTGAATATTATCATATAGGCTATTCTTATCTGTGATGAGTACCACATTTTGGATGTACGTTGAATACCTTTATTATTCTAAAGTTTCATATGTTTCAGTTGTGTTTTTTTGTTTTGGTCATTATGTTTCAGTTTGTTAGGTTAAAGTAACAATAAAGTGAAAGTATTATACTATTGCTTAACACCATATTAAAGAAGTTATTGAAGCAAAGTGTGAAAGGAAGTACACCGATTGGAGGAAGTAGGATATCGTGTTGAAGTTAAAGATAACTTTAGAGAAGAAAAAAAGAAAAAGAAATAACACAAAGAAGGAAAGATAAAGGGAAAGAGGTGAGATGCAGAGATGGAGAAAATCATATGATAATTTCTAGAAAATCAAATTATGTGATTTACTCCTCTGAATTCATGTAAAATTTTAAATGTAGCAGTGTTCTTTCTTTGGTTGGTAGTTTATCGGGTGTTTAGTTAAGATTGATATTTTATCTAGGCACTGCTAGATGTTTATGGTACCCCAGATGCTCTGTTGCAAACAACCAATAGTTACCTTTCTTTGTTTTTCAAAGAGTTATAATATCTTTAGACTCTTACCTAGTTACCTTTCTTTGTTTTTCAAAGAGTTAAAATTAATATCTTTAGACGCTTACCTAGTAACCGTCACTTCTGTGGCAGATGCAGGTATCCTACTTCCGATCCCCAATAAAAGAAATATGGGGCAGGTCATTTATCAAGACTTCAAACTTTGAGGAATTTCGAGATATCAAGAATCCAATCCAACTTTAAGGAGTATAGAGAAAAATGGTATGGAGTTATTTTGTATTTGCTTGCAGTTCATGATATTACATATGCAGTGAGTAGGCTTTTGAAACATGATGTCCTTGAAACAATATGATGGCTCTTTACACATAGGAGTAATTCTTGCGGCTACAATTACTATTTTGTGTAACAAGAAATATCTATCATAAGATCATGATTCATTTGCTTTGTAAACATTGCAACTGAAAATACAGTCAGTCACAACAATCTGTTTTCATGTTATCTTTGGTCACCCTAACTAACTTAATATTATCTGGTACTATATTTTTCATAACTACAATATATGCCGTTTGTGACAAACCACTTCAATTAGTATGATTACCTGTAATAAACAATATAACTTGGTGAACATAAAGAGTAATTGTGCATTTGTGCCTAGTCATTTTCTTATTGTTCTGAAAAAAAGTTGTTGTGCTATTGTAGCTCTACTAAAGTAGTCCTCATTTGTCCCAAATTCCTATTCTAGTCTACTTCCAGAGCTCCTCTTCTCTAATATTAGAGGTTATAAGATCATTGGAGGTTGTGTGCAGGTCAGTCCTTTGTATTTTGTTTTAATTAGGTTAATGATAATAAGTAGTGTGGAGTTGACTTGGTAACTGTCATCATTTCGATAGGTGAAGCTACCAGTGTGAAGGATGTAAGAGGACTGGGAATTCTCATGGTTGTATTTTTGATTTTACTGGAATGATCCAAAGGTTTGGGTTTCAGTCTTCATTTTCATTTTTGTTGATTCTGTGTTAATGCTGATTGCTTTTAGCTTATCCTATTTAGCATATTGTCTGAAAGAGTTTTCTGCTTAACTTAGGGAAGCACATAGTGTTTTCACTCTACCAATTAGAGCAATTTTACCCAACATATGCCTTCTTAGTGAAACAAAAGTCATGTCATTTTTTCTTTTCTTTTTTTGAAGTAAACAAATTTTACTAATGTGGAAACTTACTTAAGGAGGACTTTGCCTTCCAAATATAATCATATGTTCAAAAAGATTAGATATCAGAACTGCTACACTCATTGCATATGCACTTGAACTTTACTCACATTGAATCAAACTGTTCCAGCTCAAAGCCATTTAGTTCCTTCTGAAACCATGATTCCAGTGGTCATCTTTCACTCAAAAATCTACCAGAAGGTGAAATTGATGTAATGTTATGGAAGGTTGTTGCTGTGTCTACTCATTTCCATATATTCTAGTTTAGTGTGGAACTGTTTGTATGTGTATAAGCTTCTTTGGAATTTTTTACCTAGCAATTAAGCAGAGTATAAAATATAGCACACAAGATATCAATTAGGGCGACTGTGGAGTTTGCATATCTACATTATCTGATCTGTAACTTCTCACAACCAAAAAATTCTATATGCCAGTTCTTTATAGCTTTTGTTTTGAAACTCTTACTCTTTTTACCAATTACGACGTGATGAAGACCAAGAAAAGAAACAACTTTCCTTTTCTCTTTTCAGTAGAACCTGAATAGATATGCCAGTGAGTTGCTTGGTTTTGTTACAAAATATAAAGCCCCATTCTTTACATCTTTTCATATTGCTTTTATTTTATATTTAGGCCCAGTTTGGTATTGAGTTTTGGGATTAAAATCACTTATAATTATCATTTTAGATAGATTTTCTGTTTGATAAAATCTTAAAACGTGCTTATCTAGAACTTTTTAGTTTAAATAACCACAATTTTAGAAAGCAGGTTGGGGATTGCTTATTTAAAACTGAGTTTTTAAAAAATTGAGTTTTTAAACCACAATACCAAACTGGGCCTTAATATATTTTTGTATTTCAGTGTTCTTTTTGCTTTATTGCCCTTAAAAGATCGACTCAGTTTTCAGTTCAGTATTGTTTCGACCGCTGCAAATTACTCAATGGGGCTTACATTGTTGCTGATACAGGTCTTGGATTACAATGGTTGGAAGACTGGTACAGGATGCTGATACGTGTAAGATCATTAAATGCTATATTGTAACCTTTTGATTTGTAAGTTAACGGCTACTTATGAATATTCAACTAAATCTGCCCTTTTTGGTAAATGATGACATACTGAAACAGCATGATTACAAGCTCTCGGTTTCTTATATCATCTGTTTAGTAATCAGAATCTTCAGACAGACAACATGCTGAATATGTTAACCAAAGGGTTCAAAATTTGTTTTACTTTTGGTCAACTTCCTGTTTTTCCCTTACTCTTTTCTCCATTATGCCTCACATTCAGTGATCTTCACCTGGTTAGCAATGGACCAAATTAATCATGTCCAATCACCCTTAGATTTACATCAAATGTGGAGAATAAAACAAGGGGAGTGAAACTGAAATCCACACTCCATTTTTCTTTTTTTAGTTAACACACTCACAAAGTCTAAGTCACTAAAGACAAAATTTAAGTTACTAAAAAAAATAAAGTGTGGATTATAATTTAAAGCATGTGGATTATAATTTAAAGCATGTGGATTTCATATCTCTTTACCCTTAGATTTATATCCAAAGATAAATCACCTTACCTTACCCCACAAATATACATCTTTGTAATAATTTAATTCCATTTTTATTTGTAATTTTGAAATGATTATACATCTTTCTCAAACGAAAAAAAAGTATAGCAAACTGACCAAACTAAGGAAGATGGAAGGATTCATTTCCAAAAAAAAAGGAAGATGGAAGAATTGGTCTTCCTTTTGTCAGTTGCTATTAAAGAGGAATGAAAACAGCACAGATTATTCCCTTCCTTCCACAACATCATTTTCCCCTCTTTTATGGTCTTCTCAGATTTTCCCGTTGCAGATTGGATCCCCAAAAACAAGTCCCTTACTCAATGCTTTACCTTTTTCAGGTGCCACTTCTCATTCATACCCACAATCTTTTCACAGAGCAATCCTGTATTCCGTTCACTCTGCATTGGTTCTCTCTCTTCTTTTGATTCTTCCGAAAACCAACATCTTCGATTTGATTTGATTTGATTTGGGTTTGTGATGGAGAGCGAGGTGATGACCTCTCCTATATGGAGAAAAGTTGCATACGGAGGCATGCAACCCGGGTTTGACGACAACCACACGGACGACTCATTCCTCGAAGAAATGGTGATGAATGCCAACGTTGTCAAACGTGACATTCTCAAAGTCATGCTCGACTCTGTCTCCATATCCCAGTACCTCTGCATTGTCGCTCTCGTAGGTTTGGTTTGGACTTACACTCTCAGATCAATCCTCAACGAAAACTCACTCTTGCTTCTTGACGTTACCCTTCTCGGTTTAGGGTTCCTCGTTCTGCTTCTAACCAAAGAAATGCTCTCCTTCAATCTCTTCTTGCGTTACTTGCTCAACATTTCGTTTTTCATTAGTGGTTTGTATGTTTTGGCTCCAATATACCAGACACTCACCACTTCCATAAGCTCAAATTCGATTTGGGCCGTCACGGTTGCGCTGCTTGTGTTGCATTTGTTCCTGCATGACTACTTTGGCTCCACTGTCAGGGCTCCCGGGGCTCTGCACAATCCCACACTGACAAGTTGTATCTCCTTGAATGCTTCTGTTGTGGCCTCGGTGTTCATTGCTTCTTGCCTCCGGTCCAGGCTGCAGGTTTTTGCAATCATGTTGTTCTCTCTGCAAGTGTTCCTTTTCGCTCCGTTGGTTACTTACTGTATTAAGAAGTATTCGTTCCGTTTGCATCTTTGGTTTTCTTTCGGGCTGATGATTGCTACATTGGTGTTTGTTTATACCCTGCATTTGTTGCTTTTTGTGATGTTGCTAGGATTGTTGGTTTTTGTCACTGTGGTTTGTCCGTATTGGCTGATCCGGATGCAAGAATATAAGTTTGAGATAAAGGGTCCTTGGGATGAGGCTAAGCTATGCTTTGATATCACAGATTGAGATTTCGGTGCCTTCTTGTAATTTTTGGGTGTCATTAGGAAAATAAACTGTTTCTGTAGATTTGGCTTCCACCATATTTGATCATGTTGGATCTGCATAGGATATGAACTCCATTTTATTGTGGGTGTACTCCGTTGTCATTCCTTTCAAGGGGATTGCAGTTGGGGCATCGTTATGGTGTTATAGGAAAACGATGAATACCATCTGTCCACTAATATGTGTGAAGATACATTCTGTGCTGAGGTTGTTCATCGAAGTGAATATTAGTTTGTTAATTTGGGCTGGAGATTGACATTTTTCTCTTGTATGAAAGGCATAAGGTGTGATGGTGAAAAATGTATGAAAGGGCTACTGTACTCCATGGAGTAATTTAGTTGGAGGGAGAAGAAAGCAGTCAAGGAACTCTGTGAACTTTATCCTGGTTTGGTTGGAGCCCTTCTGGTGTAGAGTTAGATTTGATCTTCACTTGGCTTCTGTTAAATCCAAGCAGGTAATGTTCTGATTTCATAAGTAATTGAACGTATATTGGAAATCAGTAGTTAGTACTGTAGTAGTCTATCTCTTCGAATATGTTCTGTTGTTCATGTTTTGGTATCTTTGGTGGACTACTTGTCATCTTGTCTCATGCACACACTTAATTGTGGTCAAACTAGCAGTCGAAAATCAGAAATTGAAAAGTAAAACTGATTTAGTCTTCTTGCTTTTTTCGCAGTGATGAAACTATATGTGATGCGTATACTATTTATGGGAATTTTTTGTGTCGTGTCCCAAACTCCCATTGGAACCTGCCCTCTTTACACTTTCATGAAGGTCCGCAAATGTTTGATTTTCTTAACATGTTTTCTTCCAGATTGATCTCCCATTTGAGACTATATCTACGTACTTTCATTATAGGCTTCTCAAAATTTGTGATTTCACCCTCCAGAAGTCAATAAATTTTATTAATAGCCGCTTCAGAAGTTCAGTACAATAGAAGATAACCTGATGAGACTGAAGGTATTTATAAAGCTGTGAATGTCTCATTGTATATTCTGCACTTGATCATCTTGTTTAGCTTCAATTCTGTATCTACAAATTGCACTATGGAAATTCAATGCACTATCTGTGTTAGACAACAAGCCAACCACCTCGTTTCTTAGATCACTAAGCAACAGGAAGCATATATACCAATGAACTTCAATCCTGACTCTTGATCAGTACTCAAATTGCTGATGCTGGGTAATGGGTAATTAAGTATTGTACCAAATGTGGTTCTTTATAGGATGGAAGTTACCTAAGCTGCCACTTTGTAACTAAGCAGCCACTTTGTAACTAAGCTGCCACTTTGTGTTTTTCATGTGTCCCTGGGAATAAGGTGATTAATCTTGTTGTAAGTTAACAATAAGCAATGTTTACTGTGTAGCTGTTTGTGTCAAGGAGGTAGAGGCAGGATATCATCCTGATACTCAGTTTAGAAAGCTTGGATGGAAAAGTCTGGTTGCGAAGTGGCATGAAAAGAGCATCATAAAGATCAAATGAAAACAAGTCAAATTCCCCGCTGAAAGAACTACTTGGGAAGGAAACTGATCAAGGTGGAATCACCACAAGAATATTTTTGATGCCCCGAGTAATGGTGGCATGGTAAAGTCGAGGTGCATAAACTTGTTAATGCTAGTGCTGTCTTAACATAATGTTTTATTCTGCCATTTTTACTGTATTTGTAATAATTTTATTTTCATATTGCAGAAAGCTTTTGCAAATGCAAAATTTCGTAAAATGGCCACATCCTGAGATTGAGGAGAAGCCAGATATAATGTTCATGATTCATGAACACCATGACCAGTGGTGAACAATCTTGTCTGCCTTGTGTATTTCCATCTGAGATTTCGAAGGTATCGAAGAAGGATACTGTCTGCTTGAAAGTATTGGCGATTCGGATGAGTCCAACCAAATCAAAACCACTCAGGCTATGGGGTGGTGTTCTTGGAGTGACGAAGGCTGATCAACCTTAGCTAGAGGTGAGCTCTTGCAATGGCGCTTCAGAACTTGGTTATTTTTTTCTCCAGATAATATACTACTTTTTTATTTGGAAGCTTCAATGGCTTGAATATATATTTACTGCCTCTTTGGCTTTATATTATGTACGTTATTGAAGGGAAAGACTTAGGTGCCTTGTGGTATACATACCTTGCAAGGTGTCATTGTTGTATTGGTTCATGTGTGACAACTCATTAAAAAAGGATGATGTGTCAGTTAACTCCATTAACTGACTTAACTCTTCTCAGTTAGTGATGTTAACGGTCAATTATATTTGACTGACGGAGGTTGACGAAATGAGCAGTCATCTTTAACGGAACGTCGTATATGATGGACGGAAAAGGTTTGCAAAACCCTAGACGAGACGACACAGTCTCCTAAGTCTCAACGGCTCTCTCTCTCTCTCAACGACGACTCTTTCTCTCTCTCCCTCTCTCTCTCTCGATCGATCTCTCTCTCTCTTGCTCAATCTATCTCAGCGGACTCTCTCTCTCTCTCCCTCTCTCTCGATCGATCTCTCTCTCTCTTGCTCAATCTATCTCAGCGGACTCTCTCTCTCTCTCTCTTGCTCAATCTATCTCAGCGGTGAGTTTATTACATTATGTTTGTGTCGATTTCAGTTTGTTTGTTTTAATTCTCTTTTCTCATGGGTTTCGCTTTGTTCGTTTTATTTGTCTTTTATATTTTTCTCGTATTCGGTTGCAACCCTATTTCGGTTGTGTGCCTTCGGCTGCAGCCCTATTTCGGTTGCAATCTCCAGAAAGTCTACATTTTTGTTGTACCGCATCCACTTTTGTAACATGACATATCTACTTATTTCACGAGCTGTTCTTCATTGCCGAACAAGGTTAAGGTCTACTTGTTTTTCAAACATATCCTACGTTGTATTCGATATGCAACTCAATATGAGAGTAACATAGAATGACGTACTATGATTTATGAGAAATGTGTACATTTTATTTGCACTACTTCTACTTTTCATTTGGTCAAATGTACTTTTTTTAACAGTTGTTTGTCATTGCTTAATCAGTGTACTAGTTTCTATAAGATTTTCTTACATGTTATTTTGTACACATCTCAATATGAAAGTAACATATAGAGTTGTACTGTATTTGAATCATAGGTTCTATAAGTGATGGATGGTTCTGAGAATGAAAACCAGGCGCATGAGGGTGTAGAGGATGTGGCTGTAGATGTTCCTGGATTTGGAAGTCTGAAGATCGCTGATGTGAGAGACTTGACCTTCGAAACAGTTGAAGAGGCAGAGAAATTTTACTTTGCATATTCAGCATCAGTGGGATTTGGATGTAGGAGGGATGACAAGGGTGAGTCCAAAGGTAGGATTCGTTGGAGGCAATGGGTCTGCTCCAAGGAAGGGACTAGAGATAAAAAGTACTTAGAAGCAGATGGTTTGGGTCGTACACCTCGGAAACAGACTAGGGTGAATTGCGCAGCTAGATTTAGGATCAATTACAATGACACAAGCGGAGTTTATGTGGTGAAGAAATTTGATCCAGAGCATAATCATGAACTGGCTACAGGGAACCAGGTTGCTTTTGTTCGTGCTCATCGTCATGTCGGCACAGAATCCTTGGCTCTGACAAACACAATGACAAGGGTTTCAATCAGACCATGTCACACCTATGAGTATATGGTGGAGCAGGCTGGGGGATATTCTGCAGTGGGATTTACCATCAAGGACCTATACAACAAGCTTGACCAACAACGACGGACCTCTCCTTTTGAGAGTGATTCCGAAGGAGCACTTTCTTTTATGAGAGGACTGCCTGCAAAAGACCCACATTTCATCTGCGGATTCACTACCGATCCCGAAGACAGGTTAGTGGACATTTTTTGGCGAGATGGGCACTCATATGTTGATTACCAATGTTATGGGGATGTGGTGATATTTGATAGCACATACAAAACCAATGCTTACAACCAGCCATTGGTTTTGTTTGTCGGGACGAACAACCATCGAGGTAGTATTGTTTTCGGTGCTGCTCTTATTTCAGATGAGACCGTGGAGACTTACACTTGGTTGCTTCGTATATTTTTGGAGTCGATGAATGGGAAGATGCCAAAGGCCGTACTCACAGACAGCGACGAGGCAATGCGTCAAGCAATTGAAACTGTGATGCCAGAAGCAAGGCATCGTCTCTGTATTTGGCACATAGCTAAAATGCCACGTCTCACTTAAAGACCGAGAAAAAATTGAAGGCTTTCAACAGGTGCATGAGGAAGTATCAAACGATTGAGCAATTTGAAACGTTGTGGCAGGAAATGTTGGATGAATTCGATCTCCATGACAATATATGGATCCAGAATATGTATGAAAAGAGAGATAAGTTTTGTCAAGCATTCTTTGGTGACATTTTTATGGCTGGAATGAGAAGCACACAAAGATGTGAGGGGATGAACAAAGACTGCAAGAAGGTTCTTGGTAAAGGCAAAACCCTTGTAGAGGTTGTTTCGTTGATTTACCGGTTTCTTATGAAGCTGAGAAACAATCAAGAAAGGGATGAATTCATGAATATGAATTCTTTTCCCTGTGTTAAAACTCACTTGAAAGATTTGGAGAAGCAAGCCTTTTCTGTATTTACACACGACGTGTTAAAGTGGATTGTTAAGGAGAAGAAGAGAGAGAGTTTTGTTACACTAAAGCAAGGAGTAGAATCTCTTGAAGATGGTAGCCATGTTTACAAGGTATCAACCTACAAGCGGCCTGACTTTGAACACACCGTTGTTTACTTCCCTAAGAAAGAGACTGACAGTGCATCTGATCCGATTATGGTGTGTTCGTGCCGAATGTTTGAGTTTAGGGGGGTGCCATGCCGCCATATGTTCTCGGTGATGAAAAACAAACAAGTTGTTGAGCTCCACAAGTCATTGATTGTGAAGAGGTGGTCGAAGGACGCAAGAAGTTTGTGTGACATACCTTATCCAGTTCAATCCATGCCAAGAGAAGCCTTGGAAGTCAGCAGGTATGGCGCTTTAACTGCCGAATGCAATCGATTGTGTTTTTTTGCTTCGAATACAGATGCGGGCTACAACTTGTTGCAGAAAGAGATTAGTAGACTCTCAGCAATTGTCGAAGGTTTGGCCAATGAAAAAGAAAAAGAAAAAGAAAAAGTTCAAGCTCTGACCACCCCTAGCAGCAGTAAAGGTAGTGTTGTGAGAGACCCTATTCCTGTCAGGACCAAAGGCAGAGAAAAATTGGACAAGAAGACTGAGCCTCTCAGACGTCCGATTACTTGTGGTTATTGCCAAGGTACTGGACACAATAGTCAAAATTGTGAGGTTAGGAAGGAGAAAGAAAGGGCTGACAAGAGCAACGAAAATGATGAACGAAACACTAACGCTCACCCTTCAGTTTCAACACCTGCAAAGAGATCATGTGGTTACTGCAAACAATCTGGTCACTATACTCAAACATGTGATGTTAGGAAAAAGAAGGAAAATGCTGAGAAGACAGAAGAAAATGTTGCGGGAAGAAACACTGATCCTCCTTCAGTTGCAACACCAGCAAAGAGAACCATTCATTGTGGTGAGTGCGGAGAAGCAGGACACACATATCGTAAATGCCAAAACAAAAACAGAAAAGGGATGCCATCCGACACATCTGAGGAGTGAGTCCTTATTATGGTGATATAGGTGCCTAATTCATTATACGTTATGTTCCTTATTAGGATTTCATTGTACATCTCCAGAAAGTCTACCAGTTTATGAATATTTTTTATGCTCTAAAGGTAGACTTACATGTAATAATTGTATATCATATCGGGTAACCCATTGATGAATACAACTCCAGAAATTTTCAAAAACGTCTACCTAAATCTCGATATTTCTTTCGTTATAAAGGTACAATTGTATGTAGTGATTGTAGATCATTTCTAATAACACCATGAAGACCGCATTTCCAGAAAGTCTATTAAGCGTTCAAAACTATGCGTCGAAATACGTATATTTTTCCCACATGAAGAGTAGATCCGAAAGAGTTTATGATTATCGAGTTTTTTTCCATCTCTTGTGTACATTGGTTGTAGACTAGCAACCTCTCATGAATACAAGTTTGGATGATAGTATTCATCCAATTGTATTCATGAATACAAGTTTCCCATATGAAGGTTTGTGATGATTGATTTAGGGTTTAGGTTTTGTGAAGATTGATCTCTAGTGACCTCTAGTGTACATTATGTGTAGGATTTATGATGAAGTAACATTGCATGATAAATGGTTTATAAGGGTATTTGCTCTAGTTACATGTAGTATACATTGGGTTTAAGATTTATAAGGATGAAGTAACGTTGGATGATATATGGTTTTTAGTTCATCAAAACTGAGCATTTGTCACCTCTAGTGTACCTTGGTTGTTTGATTTCTGACTAGCAACCTCATTTGAATGTAGGTTTTATGATGATAGTGTACAATGGATGTTAGGTTTGTGATGATCGATATAGGGTTTAGGTTTTATGAAGACCGAGTTCAAGTGATCGATATAGGGTTTAGGGTTTATGAGTTGTTTTAAGGGTTTTGTGGTTTAGGGGTTAGGGTTCAGGGTTTAGGGTTTAGGGTTTAGGGCTTAGTGAAAGGAGTAACTGAAAAATAATATGGACATGTTAGTAGCCAAAAGTCAACAACATACGCCATTAATAGCATCATTAATGTTATAAATTTCTCTTTGCGTGCACATTAACTCAGTATAGGGTTTAGGGTTTCGAAAACGCTAGACCCTAAACATTAACTCCAAAACGTCTACCTAAATCTCGATATTTCTTTCGTTATTATAAAGGTACAATTGTATGTAGTGATTGTAGATCATTTCTAATAGCACCATGAAGACCGCATTTCTAGAAAGTCTACTAAGCGTTCAAAACTATGCGTCGAAATACGTATATTTTTCCCACATGAAGAGTAGATCCGAAAGAGTTTATGATTATCGAGTTTTTTTCCATCTCTTGTGTACATTGGTTGTAGACTAGCAACCTCTCATGAATACAAGTTTGGATGATAGTGTATGTTGGTTTAGGTTTGTGATGATTGATTTAGGGTTTAGGTTTTGTGAAGTTTGGATGACCGCCGGGCTTACGCACTTCAATGTCAATAGAAAGCAACCCCCCTTTGCTGTTTGTGTAGTGCATAAGCTTGTCTGCAGCTTTGTCCCCCCAAGCTTCAACAGGGTACAATGAAGTGTCCACATACGGCTGCCGGCTCACCACACTGTCAAAATAAAAGAGCTGCAGAAACAAGATGCAGCCGCTAATGTAGGACTGCCTGTCTTGAAGGTGACTGGAGGACTCCTTAGCTTTGGGGATCTTCTGGAACTCACTGATTCTCTTCATCAGAAGCTTGAAGGCATGTTCACACCAGTTGAAGGAGACTATGGCCTGTGTGTCCCGAAGAGGAAGCAACCACTTCTGCGGTATCATCAATGAGGCACTAGGAGTGAGGATTGTGCTCATTGTGTACAGAACAAACACCCTCTTGAACTTGTCATCCACATGAGCTGTTTTGTCCCTCAAGTAGTTTTCCAAATCCCTTAACACCATCATTGATTTCCCTTCCTTCGTCCTAAACTATTGCGCTATCCCCATAAGTTCAGGATTATCTTTAACAGAACCAGCAAATGACAACTCCCGCCCAGCATTCCTCAACCCCATCACCCGAGCAAAGTCATCAGAAGACAACTTAAATGTTTGCCCGTGAATCTTGATCAAGCATGTAGTGGGGTCCACACACTCCACAAGATAACGCACGGTGCACTTGCGCAGCCTCTTTCCAGCCATCCTCACCAAAACACCAAAGCCAAGCTCTTCACAAGCTACCTTCTGCGCATCGGTGAACTCAGACACTACGCTCCTGAAGCGTTCTGGAGAGCATCGAGTGTTAAGACTAAACAACTCCAGAGCCTTCTCACTCCCAACATAGTCTTCTTTTACCTTCGGTTCCACCTTATACTTTTCCTTCTCATCCGGTGGAAGCTGACGCCACTTTTGGGAGAATTCATAGCGAACTGTCTGACTTAGCTTCTGGTGGGGGTTGGATTGTTTGTGTTGGATGTTGCTGCATTTAACAGTTAAAATAAACATAAGGGTATATAAGCAAGAAATATAATCAGCTGTAATCAGAATTCAAAATTAACTTAAGGAAATATAATCAGCTGTAATTATTTCTTGCTGGTTCAGAATTGTATGCCTTATATAAACAACTATAAGAATAAACTTACATGAAATTGAAAAGGCTCGACCCATGATTGGCCTTCCTGCTCTTCCCAATCTGAACCAGTTTGCTTGGAGACTTGATGCACTCCTCATGTACCTCCGTTTCAACCCGCACCTCGGTTTGGAGATGTGTCTCGTCTGGTTTCTCTGCCCTTTCGCCGACAGCAGTAGATGCTTCTGCCCTTGAGGTGTCCTTTCCCCTTTGTTCAAAATCGGCTCTCAATTTAGCCATCAACGCTTCCTCGAGAGGTGACATTGGAGGCTCTACTGATAAATCATCCACCCAATCTCGGTTGTCGTTGGTTGGCCTCTTTTCCGATTTCCTCGCCTGTTTTGGTTTGGGTTTGGGGTTTACCACCTTCGCCATTCCAGTCCGATTATCAGACACCATGGTCTCGCTACAGCTTGGGGCTAAACCCATGATCCTTGAACTCTTTCTCACTCCTCCTTCGTTCTGGCTCTGAGAGGATTTTGTTTGCTCTTTTTTTTTCGGGGCCATTTTTGCGCAACAGAGACGGATTTGAGACTGAAAGAATGAAAGGGAGAGGGATTGAGATGAGATGGAGTTCGAGATGGGTTTTTTGCTAGTCGGAGTTGGGGTTCTTTGCAAACAGAAGAGGGAGTTGGGGATGCAGAGAGAGATGAGTGAGAAATAGAAAGACGACAAGTAGGGGATGAAGGGAGTTGGGGTTTTCTGCTAGATCCAGTTGGGAGTCGGAATTTGGGTTTTCTGCTAGTAGAGGATGAAGGGAGTTGGGATGCAGAGAGAGGTCACTGAAAACCGAAGACGACGACTTTGAGCTGTGAAGGAGTAAAACGATGAGTTTACGGAATGAGAATCGTTTAGGGTTTTATCGCAAGAATCAGTTGGGTTTTTTTTTTCGCTGAGTTTTATGTGAATGAAAAAGGGAGTTGAATTTGTGAGTGATTAATGAGTGATGGGGTCAATAACAACAATTAAGTTGGGTTAGATTTCCTATAATTCAAATTTTAAAAAACTTAACTGAGTGTTAACATTAACGGAAATGTTAACCGAGTTGGATAACGGTGTTAGTTAACGGAGTTAATAAGTTAGCTAACGGGGTTAGTGACTTGGCTAACGGGGTTAGTGCCACATAAGCGTGGCATAGATACCTCAAGGTATGCAAGGGGAACCCCTGTGTCTTTTGCAAAATCAAATTTTACAATCAATTTTTTCACCTCAGTTTACCCAGGCAAGAACTTGTTTTCATGTTGGCTCAAAATTCTGTGATTATCTCTTTTTATTTATTTATTTGCTTGAGGTGATTATCTGCTTTAAGAGAGCTATTTTCTGTTTATAAATGCTTTAGAAGAGCCATGCATCTTGGATTGTGTACCAATATTGTCCATGGCTTCAGTCTCATGCCTCACATTCTTTTGAATTGGTTATTACCCTGATATCTGAATATATAAAAATCGATACAATAGGTACAAATCAGGCTAGACTGATCATTTCACACCTCTGAGATCTAACCTAGGATGAATTGACACCTTGGAAAAAATAAACACCTTGGAATTTGAATCTGCCCAGAATGCTGAAATAAACTGAAAAATCTCAAGCCTTGCAACGCCCCAAAACCAGGCTGTGTATCATCCTAGTATTTCCTCATTGAAAAAACAAATCACGGTGGTTTCCTAATTGAGGTATGGATCTACTTTAAACGTCAACTTTGGTCTAGTATTCTAGTATGTATGATCAACAAAAGGAAAAAGAAAGAATGTTGAAAATGTTTTTCTTCTTCTTCTTCTTCTTCTTCTTCTTCTTCTTCTTCTTCTTCTTCTTCTTCTTCTTCTTCTTCTTCTTCTTCTTCTTCTTCTTCTTCTTCTTCTTCTTCTTCTTCTTCTTCTTCTCTTTTTCTCAGAAGTCTCCAACATAGTGGCAGAATAAAATTCCAATAGTTCACAAAGTAGGTAATCACAGAGTGGACTTCCCAGATACTAAGATTCTGTAGTCACAATTTTTTTTTTACTAGGAAAGTATCATATAATACGCTGATGATTCATGTATATATGTATATTTGTGTGTACACACACACGTCTAATGAAGTGATTGAATGGACTAATATGCCAGTTGCCATCAGCAGTGACTATGCTCTTATTGAAATGCTACAATATGTTGATCCATTGTTACATACAAGGCAATATCCTTAAACACTCCCCCTTGTATTGCATCCCTAATACGATATGGTGCTTATGGTGTTGCCAATCTTGTCAAGTAAAACAAAAATCTCGTGGGTAAAACAAAAGACTTGGACGAAGGGAAAAAGAGCACAACACACCAACTACAATTGAAGATAACATGTGATGCATGTAGACACCCCCTGATGTCTACACAGTGACTCTCCCTAATTGGTAACTCAATCTCGGAGTACAGATAAACGGCGCAAGACAATGCACTTCACATACTTCAAAAGTAGACTTGGGCAACGATTTAGTCATTAAGTCCAGCCACATTATCCTTAGATCAGACCTGCTACACTTAACATTACTTTGATCTTTAGGGAAGGTCGCCTAAGAACCCAAAACATAAGTTCACGTTGAAAATCAGATTCAAGCGTGGCATGACATTCGTGTACTGAAACAGTCATAACGTCTTCGATACAATAGGTATGGATGAACCGTAAAACTTTCTGGAAACTAGACACACATAGATTTCCAACCATACAAGGTCCATAACCTAGTTCATCTTGAGCTGATCACAAAGCTCTGTCGAAGTTGACTGTTCTGCCAAAGCAGATCCTCGGACAGATCCGTCCTACTTTACGAAAATAGTCATAACTCACTCAATATGATAGGTGTGATCAAATGGTTGATTTCCCTGGAAAGTAGACACATAGACCTTTCCAATGGTACCAATTTCACCATTTTCCAACGAGTGGGCTATCCTGAAAGTCCTATGGAAGTTGACATACGAAACTAGGCAGATTCTGATTTCACATTTGATGTGTCTTTCTGTAGGGATGAATAAGTCTAAACCTTTCATAGAAGGAATCATTTCCATTACATTGGTATTGCGTGGGCCCATCCGGCCATTACCTTGATGTTCCTTCACACTCATCTAAGAGGGAGCAAAGCTGCTCTACCGCTAGAGAGTTAAATAACTAGGGAGAACTTGGTCTTACAAGTTTATAGTGAATGAGATGTCGAGTCGAGCATATTGTCACAAGTAGATGAATGTGCTACCGTACTTAGATGGAGAATTTCTCCCAAGACTTCTACGTCATATGGACGAAACAAGTCTTCTCAAGACTTCGACCGATCAAGGGATACATATAGCCATAACTTCATCGTCCTTTAGATTGCTTAAGCCGACAGATAAATGAGCATCATCAATAACGGTCCTCACTTTCAAGACTAAGTATTCCTAAGATCCTTTCATTCTTAATTTTGGATCAGTGACATCTCTTAGTTTAACAAGAGTTATCACGATTCATCCAGATTTTACACGCAAATAGGCATAATTCTTCATATCCCTTCCCCATCAAGTAGATACTAAGTAAATACCTTGCAAACGCGCTCCGTGACCAGGAGCCACTTGATTTGGGTGAAAACCGATCTATTCAAGATCTTTATGTACATCTCTTAGTTCCCAACAGAGATAAGTTGTGACCACAAGCTGCTTATTCAGTTTTTCAGAAACTACCTAACTCACAAGGTAGTGGAGTGCAATGACATCCATTACGAGAGTATATCTCATCGTAGTCGATCCCAGTACGTTTGTGAGAGACATTGCGCCAGAAGGTGAGTCTAAACTCTTTTTCTCACTACGCTTTCTAACAAAGACATAACTGATAGAGTTTACACTTAGGGTGTCGGTGTCACCTAACCAAAACACTATCTCTTTGTTTAAACTGGATCGCATCTTTCCATTTAGGCCAATCTACAACCTTGGTATTTTCTCAACGAAGTATGGTTCGATATCAAACTCATTAAACCACGTCATCATGTACACCAGTGTAATTTCTAAGGGTAGAGATCTCTATATGGATTGGTATTGACATTGAGGCATCCCCCAATGATGACCATAATCCAGAAATAATAGACGAATGAGTATCATTGATCAAATGATCAAGTTGTGCCAAACTCGCATTCTTCCTTGGCGAGTATGTATCGAACCAAGTGGCATCCCCCTAAACTGTGGGAGCCACGGCCTAGCGACACTATCTACCACATTTTTGGTGTCACCATGCCACCATCTATGGGTGACGACATGTTCTCTTATCTGGACATCAACATGTCCTCTTATCCGGACATCAACATGTCCTTATCTGGACATCAATCCTTGCAGGCATGTTTGCAGCATGTATATGTGATCTCATCAATTTAGGGAACTTGATGAGACACAGTAGGGACAAACCACAACAATTTCAAGTCGTTCTACTTGAACATTCTTATTCTTATCTCCCCCTAACGACGGGAAGACTGGCTCATTAAAGTGACATAAAAGAGATCGCATGTCAAGGTCCTTATATAAGCGGACTATAGTCAGAAGCTCATGTCTTATTCAAAGACAATATTCATCATAAATAACTCATCATTGTGCGCTTGTGGAGGCGTAATATGATACAAACAACATGTGGACGATATAGATTGCAGAACGTTAACTTAATCTGTTAATAAATATGCATACCGTTACAACCGTAACATAAAGATTTGAATGATGATGGGTAAAGATGAATAAGTAAAACTATGACCCTGCTACAACCCATAATCGTTGTTCTTACAAGTCCAAGAAAAAACTGCTGGCCTCACTACCGGGACAGGTCAAAAAAAACCGGTTGAACCGACCGCCGGCATCACCAGACCTTTGTTTTACACTTCCTTTAACGGTTCACTATCTTTCAGAGCTCCAAATGCTACCAAATTTTGTAAGAAGGTAGACATGGGAGTTAGTATTGCACGCCTGCCGGCCTCAACGATGGAACCGGCCTAAAATGTACCGAACCGTCCGATGGAATCTCCGGACATCCATGAACACTTCTTTTGAGAGGTTCACCACCTTCCAGGTCTCCAAATGCCACCAAATTTTGTGAAATGGTAGGCTTGGATGCTAGGAATCCGTGGCTGTAAACGGAACCTGAATAACTGGTTTAAAAGTTGGTGAACCGGTTCTCACAATGACTGGTCCGCAAGCTGAAAAACCGAAAATTCTAGGTTTTTTCAACTTTTCAATCATTGTTAAGGTTCCTCATAACATCTAATTGTTATGTCTTAAGTTAAACCAGTGTGACCACCACCATAGCATCATTATGTCTCAAAATGAACAATGAGAAGTCATCGAGGCCAATATCTTATATATCATTCTTGTAGAATCACTCATAGACATTGTAATGTCTTAATTAGTGAACGACTTAGCATCTTGTTTATGCTAGTCTCTACATATCATTATCTTTAGCGTAAGAGGGTGCCACTCTTAATTGTTGCTAAAGAATAGGCTTTACAAAACGATTAACGAGCATGGCCAATGAGAGATCATGGGGGTTCTTTTGCGTCATATGTGCTTGTGAAAGCATAAGTAGTGCCTCCATTGTATAGGAGGATGACGCGGACGGCTTTAATACCATTTATAGGCCGTGAGCATTGCTCATGACTCCACCAAGTTGTATTTTGGTGATCTTTGATCTCAATGGTTACTTTGCTCAAAAGAAAGGATGTCCGTGAGAGTCTTTACTCTATAGTATACGGATCATCAAAACACGTCCAAAATTGTCCCGGACGATTTATGGTAAAGCCTACATGAGTCGATGTCTCCATTTTCATCATTGGTGACAATAACCGATTCAATTAACCGAATCTTAGTGACTCATAAATGTTGCGCATTCATTATAGTGATACATAAGAAATTCTTATCAATTCTCACAATGTGTTAACATTGGCGTGAATATCATTAAGTCATAGCATGGTTCGATTGCTTCCTTATGCATAAATAACATATGTGACTTGAATCATAACGCCATTAGGCATTGAAACTTGAGCATTAATCCGCTCTGATTATTTGTAATGATCTAGTCATCGTAGTCACAATAGATTTATAAAACACTAAATCCATGAATAGTTGTCTATTCCTTGCAATAAGCTAAACACTCAATCTTGCTATAACACATTCATATACTAGAATGTAGAGACAACAGTCTTATGTCAAGACATAGAAACCGAAATATGTTAACAATTTTGATGGAGATTGAAAAAAAAAAGGTATTAGAATCCTTTAGAGTGCACATGACGTGTAATATTATATAGATGGACGAAACAAGGCTTAGAACATGCCAAAACTTGGCAAAATTGGTCATGAGCGCTATTTGTAGGGGTAGCGCCATCGCCAACGGCTCACTATTCGATCTTGTAGAGAAAGAGGAGGATTTTTCAACATCCAATTTTGGATGACATATAGCGTAACGTAAATTCCTTTTTGTAATTGTGAATCCGCTGAAGAGTGTAGAAAACTACTCTTGTTTGTAATGTCTTTGCAATTGTATAAGTGTGCATTGTGCCACACTTGACATTACAAATCCTCTTTTGATCCAAAATCGATGTGCATTGCGCAACATCATGATATTTATCCTTTAGAAACGCCACCTTATAATAACTGGTGATCCAATGTAGTCCAATGTAGTGTCATGTTGTAATGCGATATATTGCATTAATATATAGCTTATGTAGATCGAACCATATGTGCCAGACAAAATCTAAATATATATGCCAACAATGATAACGAGGTCTTCACCATAAATTTAATTCAAAACATAACGACTAAGTAACTTTAGTCAAATATGTGAGGTGTATGCCTTCACAAAACTTGAAAAAATAAACAGATTTGTAGTCACTTAGGCTATTAAACCGAAGTCATATGCTTCATATCTTCCGCAATATACCGTTTGCTTTTAAAATCCGTAACTGTGAGAATAATGTTTTCATCTTCTTCCATATAGTGAGTTTCTTGTTGCAAGAACTCCATATATTTTGTATACATTGACCATAATATTGTTTTCATTGCAATTAGTGAACCGATGTAGAACCACATCAATAACATGATTTTTCTTTCATTTGCTAGCCCAATCTTTTTATGACATATAGGTTTCGAGGTGTTGCCTCTCCCTCTTTTCAGAACTCGTGACATGAATTCGTCACCTTTTTTTTTGTCAAATTCAGGGCTCATATTTCGGTCAAATATGTCAACAACAAGATGGAAGATTAACTATTATCGAGATACGATAATTAATTCCAAGTATTGAATTAGGTCAATACCAAGGTTTATGGTAACTCAATTCGATGTGAATCGTGACAAATTCCGTCACAAATCGATATTAATGGTGACAATTTCTGTCACAAATCGATGTTAACCGCGATAATTTCCGTCGCAAATCGATGTTTGTCTCTTTATTAACCATGACAATATTTTGTCGTAATACCGTGACTTGTCAAACCGTCACAAATTTCAACTTTGATATGAGGGGTCCCAAGTCCTCATCAACCCACGTTATAAGAAAGGTGGAGGTAGAAGAAGGCTACGAAGCCCGGCTATGAAATTAAAATTCAAAAGCAACAATTTTTATAAAAGCTTACTTGCTAGTTTGCCAAATAAACTGCGTTTAAGAGAAGTTGCCCTTGCAATTTTCATATGTACTTGTACGTGCGTGCAGAAAAATGGCTCGTGCAATTCCATCGCGATCAGTCATGCGATAAATTTCATAAAAAAATGCAACATATGGTTAGTCATATTCACCATATATATATAAAAACAGTAAAACTAATTAAATAGTTACTATTATAAATAAACTGTTTTGACTAGTCAGGTAAAAACTTTTTACCCGTAGGGGAAAATTTACCGTTTTGCCCCTCGTATATTTAGTTTGGAAAACGGAGCGGTCGGATTCTCGAATCCGGGTCGAAAGTTTGATCCGGTTCTGGGCAGAGCCGAAAGTCGTCGTTGGTCTCGGGCCGGATGTCTCGTTGCCTAGAGATGCGCTAGATTCGTTCAAGGCTGGGTGGTGCGACTCGGGATTGGAGAGGGTCACGCTGGTCAGTCGCTGGTTAGGCTTTGCCGGATAGGATACGTCTGGTTTGAGGGTATCGCTGGGCTGGGATGGGTGTAGCCGAGTAGAGGGTGGCGCTAGAGCGACGTTGGGGATAGATGGGCTATGGAGGCGCTGAGCAGCAGTAGTGGGTAGCGGTGGGGGACGCCGTCGGGGAAGATGGGTGCCCAGAGCAATTTTCTGGGTGCCCAGGTCAAAATCGATGGGGTATGGCTGCAGAAAATTTTAGGGTTTTAGGGTTTCGTTATCAAGCTCGGGTTAGAGCACAGTGCTGATAACGTGTTGAAGGAGAAAAGATAATGAGAATAACCGTCTACTCATTCATTGATAGAAAAGCCTATTTATAGTCATTACATAGAGTCTCCCGAAGAATCTAGAAGTTCTATCAACTGTAATCTATTCTAATAAAGAAACTGGATTAACCAATCCTACGTGTATTAGGGCAAGACACATAACAGAAGAACGAAAACATAATTTCCTTAAACAAGAAGAAAATATAAATAAGGAGTAGATGTTTTTACATATGAGGGTTAATTTTAATTTTAGATCACAATGTCGGTGAGCCGTGGCTTGGTTGGTTAAGGTGTTTAACTGATAACTTTGAGGTCATGAGTTCAAACTTCACTAACATATGTAGGGTGTGTGAGTTATTAATAAAAAAATTAAAAAAAAATATTTTAGATCACAATATTAATAGGTTTGATACCAATATGTTTTGAATAAAAAATTATTAAATAAGGGGCACAAAATTTTTCTTGTCGTGCTTCTCCACAATACTAACAGTCAGCACATCAACAATAGATTGTCGAAGCGCTTCTAAAATCAATATTACTTTTAGTAAAGTTAACATGTTGGCCTGACGCTGCCTCATAGTCCTCCAGAACTGATCTAATAACCATACACTTCTCCACTGAAGCTTTACCAAACAATAACCTATCGTCGGCAAATAATAAATGATAATGACCGGAGCATCGCTACAAATAGTAATTCCCTGGAGCAACCCTTCAGCTGCTCTCTCTTCTCCAATAATGATGAGAACACCTCCGCACAAAGAAGAAAAAGATAAGGTGAAAGAGGTCACCTTGTCTAAGACCACGAGAAGGCCGAATGGAACCACACCATTTACCATTAATCAAGAAGGAATGGAAATCTTTCAGTTTCAACAAAGTATTTGGCCCATTCTTAACCCAAGGTTAGCTAGCTAGTCTCAAAGTAGGATTCAATCATTCTTGTCAGCCTATTGATTGTCACTTTTGTTCCCATGCAGAGGAGGTATTTTCAGATACACAGCCTCTCATTTGGTCTGTTGATGGTTACAATGTCTGCATATTTGCTTATGGAGATCAGGAAAAACTTATACCATGGTACATATATGTGGAGTTATACTTTAGATGATTTCATCATATAATATGCTTTGGGGGTAATTATTCTACAATTGCTGACTCGAATGTCGACCTTAAATGTTCCATAAAGAAGTCTTCAATCAACACTCCAAGACGATCTTTGCTTTCAAGCAAAGAATCGAAGGGTAGAAGGTCGTGGCCTCACACGTTGGGAAATTCCAACTAAATTTGATTCCTTACAAAGCAGCTGAATTCCATCTCAGGCTGAAGGGATGGGTACCATTTAGGTTAGGGAAGAAGAATATGCCTAAACCATCGGTCTGGCACCACCTTTAACTTAAAGCTTCAGATATGTTCTAGTTTTTTGTCTTACTCATCTTCGCTTTACAAAATGATTTCATATCTAAAGACTGAAGTTTTCTTCTTCTTTTTTATCATTTCAGGCAAACATTCTGGACAGTTGTATAGGTATTTGAGTTAGTAGTGAGAGGTAGTTGAGTTGGGGATATTTTCAAATTCTGGGGGATTTTGAGGTTCTAGATATGTTTTTTGTATCCCAAATCCTTTAGTTATATAGGCATGTTAATAATCTATGATCGACTTTCAAACTGTCACATGATACTTTGGTCAAGTAATACTCTTTTATGGATAAGTTCACTGCAAATAAAGTGTTTTTGGTCCTCCATTTTCTAATAGTCACTTTTAAAAATAAATAAATAAATATTGACGATATATTAATACTCAAGCTAGAAAAAGCCATTACATACCTTCTCTACATACCTTCTCTCTATCAATGGTTTGATAAAAAGTTTGTGATACAATCATACAAGATCACACTGATGCATTGAATAGGCCTAATCATTTAACGTTAAGGTGCTCGCAAATTTAAAGCGAGTCTACTACCAATGTATGACACGACTCTGGAATAGGCTAATTTAAATAAAAAAATTAAAAAATAAACTAGATAAAAAATGGGTTAAACTTAAACAACTCAACATTTTCATAAAATAAGGGTATCAGAAACTAAGAAAGGTATATAATACACCATTGAAAATCCATAAATTACCAGGTGAAAGTAAAGAACTTAAAACTTTCATAATGTTGCTATGTGCGCCTTAGGTAGTCCCACCCAGTCAATTGCATGAGTGTCAAAATTAGTAAAACTGCAACAGTCACAAGACCCAGGGAAAATCATCCAACATTGTAACTGAGGATTTTAATTGTCTAAGCAATAATGGACCTTAAGCACCAGCTTCAGGAGACCTATTCTGTCGCTGTAACTCTTCATCGGCATTCCTGAAAAACTGGTCCCAGCCACTCCCGGAGCTGGTGTCTACATAATCGAATGGTACTGCTGTCTTCAAACCTGGCCTGACACCACACTGGCTCTCCACAATTCTGAAGTCCACACCATCCCCTTGTTCATTATCATTCTGTACCAGTTCCTCCCATGTAAACATCAGAGGCAGTGTAAATGCACCCCAAGGGTTGAAATCGATAACTTTAACTCGCTTGTCCTTGGTCACGTATACATCAAAGGTGTAGTTTTCTGACTTGAATATCGACCTTAAATGTTCCATAAAGAAGTCTTCAATCAACACTCCAAGATGATCTTTGCTTGCAAGCAGAGAAGGGTAGAAGGTTGTGGCCTCACGTTGGGAAATTCCGACTAAATTTTGATTCCTTACAAAGCAGCGGAATTCCATCTCTGGCTGAAGGGATGGGTACCATTTACGAAGAGCAAGGAAGAAGCTCCCGGGCCTTGAGGAGGTTTTGTCACTGCATGAATCATAAGCATGACACAAATCATGCACCAATGAGTCAGATGATCGTAGCAACAATGCAATCTCACAGAAGGAAGAGCATCTCAGAGTCCCAGTTGTGCTAATCCAAGCAGAATCTTTTGGTGCACTCCAGTTTAGCTTCGGGAACACAGCACCTCCAAGGGATGCAATAGATTCCTTAATTTCCAGCTCAAGTTCAGGAAAAGAAGGGGGCAAAGAAGACCGCTCTGAGTCATCATCAGATCCTTCTACCACTTGATAATCATCTTCCTCCTCTGGATTATGAATTCTTTTGGGTAAGGCATCTTCATTTGAGATAGAAGCTGGAAGAAGGAAAGGCCCTGAATCATCAAGAAGATATTGGACAAAGGATTCTGGAAGTTCATGGATCCGTGTTTTAATAGACACGGAATTAAACTTAGGGTACCATTCCTGTATCTGACATCGATTCACTTCTTCTTCCTTCATTTCTTGGCTCAGTGTATTGGAACAAAGGCTGTTTGCTATATGTTATTGTTTGCTATCTGCTAAACAAAAAGGTATGATTAGTGTAGTGCATCATAAATTGACAAAACAGAACCACTAGAAAATGAACAGTTAGTACAAATAAAAAAGGAAAAAGGTTTTCTCATGCAATAGTGAAACTCTTTCAAACGATTTAAGTAATATTCATGACAGAGAGCCACCGAGCCATGAATAACTTGGAGACCATTTTTTAGTAAAGCATGTCATAATGAACATCAATTCTGCTAGAAATCCAATTACCATCAACTCTATGACTTTTTGAGTGATTCAGATTTACACGAATGACCTTGCTTTTGCTGACAACATTGATCATACAATAAAATTATAGTATACTAAGATATACAGAGAAAGCCGACTATATGAAACAGTTTTATCTTAAGTTTCTAAAATTGTAATCTCAGAATCTCAGATCCACAAAATGCAAAGTATCTACATTCGCTCATAAAGGTGAAGAAATGATAGGCTGATGATAGCAATTATTACAAGGCAATAGAAGAGAAAAGCATATATGGACCATCTGTCACCAATAATCTTGACAAGAACATGATCCATTAGTAAAATGATGGAACCGGTTTCGATCACGAACAATAATTTCTCTACCGAATTTGGCTGAAACATGCTTCATGAACGAATGGCAGTCATTACAGATTCGAATATTCTTCATGACCCTAATGGTCCTAGTATCCTTGACACTCATAAGTGCAAAAGCCACAGCCAATTTCTCACTATGATAACCAAGAGTATGCTCCTTCTCCTCCTCTTCAATGTCATGCAAAACATTTGATGTAAGGGGAGTATATCCGGTGTCTTTTATACTTTCAAGTATTCTGTCTAAGAAATCTCTAATACTCTGAGATTGGGGATGAGAGTTATCCCCTGAAATGAACTCATGAGTGATTTGGTCTGCACTAATTGAGCTAGAACCAGCTTTCTTGTTAACTCCAATTGCCCTCATTGAATTCCTAACATTTGCCTTCTCTACCCATCTACCAGCTCCCCCATAAGCATTAGCTAAAAGCACATAATCACCATCATGATAACGATCTAGCTTGTTCAACCTCTTCTTCACTTTCTTAGCCAACACAAGATGGTTATGATTTACACATGCTCCGAGAAGGGTCCTCCAAATGACAGAATTTGGCCTAATTGGCATTTTCTCCACAAATTCATAGGCTTCGCAAAGCAAACCGGCCCGGCCAAGGAGGTCAACCATACAGCCATAATGCTCAAGCATTGGCTCTAGGCCATACTCATCCTTCATGCTTTTGAAAACTCTCCAACCATCTTGCACAAGTCCGCCGTGACTACATGCCACCAAAATCCCAGTTATAGACATATGATCTGGCTGCAAACCAGCTTTTTTCATCTCATAAAAGACCCTTAGAGCTTCTCTACTGCGGCCATGCACCGCAAGGCCGGTACTCAATGCTGTCCATGTCTGCACATTCTTCAATGGCATTTCATCAAACACTTCAATAGATTTATCAACCATTCCACAACGTGAATACATGTCAATTAATACGGTACCCAATGAGACAGTAAGTTCTAGTCCACTTTTTTTTATATAGTTATGAACTCTCTGACCCAATTCCAGTGCTCCTAAGCTTGAAACAGCGGATATCACACTGAGCATAGTGACCTCATCCGGCATTACATTCTTGGCATGCTGCATTTGCCGAAATAATGCAAGGGCCTCATTGAAAAAGCCATTGTTCGTAAAAGAACTGATCATGGATGACCAAGAAACCAAATCTTTCTCATGCATTGCATGAAACACATTCAATGCAAGCTCAACCGACCCACAACCCCCGTAAAAACTAATTAATGCATTCTGAACATATACGTCAGAAAGGAAGCCAAGCTTAAGAATAAGTGTATGGACGTCTTGACCCAGTTGCAGGCGAGCACAAGCCTTAAGAAGAAAAGGGAAGGTGAAGTTATCAGGTGGGACACCACGCTGACGCATTTGGGTAAAGAAGGAGATTGCATGGGAAGGAGAAGAGTGAGCTGCTACATGAGCTCTGATGATAGTGTTATAGGCAAAGGTGTCAGGAGAGGGAATGTAGGCAAAGAGATCTCGAAAGTAGGATAAGCATTTAGGGGAAGGTGTAGCAGCGCACCATAGCAGGAGGCGTCGAAGGGCGGGAGGGTGATTCTGTTGGCCAGTTTTGATAAGCCAAGCATGGAACTTGTACACACCGTTCATGGACATTATTCTTTCTCATTGCATACTTCAACTCTAAGGGAAACCCAAACACCTGTTTTGATGAGAAAGATTATTAGCTAGGGTGCACTAACTCGAATTCCATCAAAACACTAACCGAAAATGGCATTCCAAGGAAACAGCAACACAATAATTCCCCTCGAATCTCATAAAATAGACAATGCACTGCCTAAATATCTGGCGATATTGAACTTCCGAATCAACAGAAGTCGACTGTCACTCTGTTGCAGCATCTTGCCATACGTTAGACATATCTCTCTGGCCGAAGAGGTTAACTAACTAGATTGCAGCTCAAACTAGAATAGGAAAACAAATTCAGCACAAAAATAGTGAATTCACGCAAAGCATAAAACATCGGCAATTTCTAATTGAGAGCGTTGGTACAAGTATGAGATGAGGAATAGGCGTACCGATGAGATGGGATATTTCGGAATCCAAGCCTCTATCTTTTTCTGGCTTCGGAAATTGAAGCGGTGCAAAGAGGGAAGAGGGCTGGGGCTGCTGGTGATGACGGGTCTGTGTGTCTGTCGAGTGTGAAGAGCACGAGACTGAACAAGTTGAAGAAGAGATAGCAACGACCGTCCAAAGCGAACGAGCGAGAAGAGAGTGAATTAGAGGAGGCCGTGTTATCTAAGCAGCAATGGGTTAATTACATGGGTTACATCATCATATGGGCTAATCATCCATCAACATAAAATTGTTATGGGTTAGAGTTACTGGTCCGAAAGTTCTTCGGTGCACTAGCCCCGGTCAGCATCATTCATTTAATGCAGTCATGAGACTCATGACACTGGCATTAATGCTAACATCGTTAAATAATTAAGATAGAGAAAAATTCAATCAACATAGTAAAAATAGGTAAAACTACGATAAATATTACATGGGCAATTAATTCCAATATCAATGGGAGAGGTTATTGATGCTTGACTTTTATTATTTTTTATTTATTTGTTTTTGTTTTTTTTATACACAATTAAGTCTTTTTAGTGAGATTTTTTATCTCCTTTATTATTATTATTTTTGTTCTTTTTTTTGTTATTATGTTTAAAACGTAATAACTATGGAGTTTACATATTTACATATTTGACTAATGTGGATCTCTTACCTATTTACGTATTTTACCTATTTACCTATTCAGTCCAGGGTATTTCGAAATCCTGGCTCCGTCTCTGCGTCTATTTCATATGTTTTGAAACAACGGTCTTTAATGAAAGGTTCGTCTGCACGATCAACCTTAACACCTTAATTGTAAAGACGATGGATCGTCGACGATTCATTTAAAATATTGTACCTATTACAGAACGCTTAACGTGTGGCGGTGTGGGTATGTTTTCAATTTCTTTTCTATTAGCATCAAATAAATTCTTTGTGTGTCAACTGTCAACTACTGCATGTGGTCTAATTTATTTATTTTTTCATGCAACCCGTATATTGATTGATATGTTTACAAATAAAACTTTCACTAAACAATAAATACTCAAATTTCTATCAAATTTATCCATTTTTAGATTTAATATATAGTACGGATTGTTCTTCTATCTACACTAATGTCTGGATTTATTGTATATCAACATGATCGACGTAAAAGACGTTGGTTAAAATGGTATGTGTCACATTTACCTTATTTACTGGCTTGGAATTAATAATAGTTTTACCGTCTTCGTAAATGAATTTATAGTTCAAAGGTCTCTAAAGGAGTGTTGAAGGTCGATTATTTCGGAGAAATTTTTCGTAGGAGAAAAATTGTGACGACGGTAAAAATGGTAAATTTTAGCTAGTAAAAATGTAAGTTTTATTAGGGTATTATTTTTTAGGTGTTAATTTTGGAATTTGGTTTTATTGGTGGTGTTGGACCGGGTTGGGGAGAAAAGCCCAAAACATCTCTCTATCTCTCTCTTCTCTCTCCTCCCTCCCAACTCTCTCCCCGAGCTCTCTCCCTGCCGGAGCTTTCCGCAGCTCATTCGCCGCCGTCCAGCCATGACAGACCGCCGCACCGGTCCCAATCGGTCGGCCATCAACCCAGCTCTCTTCATGGACTGGTGGGAGCCGTCCTAATGCCGTCGTGAGGGAGAAAAGTCTCTCAAAAGCTTCGACTACCGTGGAGGTCCAGTCGCCGAAACTCGCTCCTCCAGCCACCATAGCTCATAATTCTTGGCTCATCTTGTAGCTCTCATCAAGGTTAGTAATCCCTCAAAAGGAATCGGCTTATTTCGATCTTGGTAAGGAGAAATGTATAATTGAAGTTCTAGGGCTTATTTCATTGTTTTGGTTCGATTACCCTATCTAGGCTTGGAATTAGTGTTTGTGCTAGTTAGGGAAGTTGTTGTGCATGTTGAGAGGAATGTTGTGCTAAAATTTGGTAGGCATTTGAGGTGGCCGAGGTCGGCCGCCAGCCGCCGCTGCCGGAGGAGCAGACGGCAGCGCCGCTGCTGTTAGGGAGATTTTTATGGTTTTAGATGTGTAATATTAAGGAGAGTTTAATGATGTAAATTTTGGAATTTTTGGAGGAATTTTGGATAGGTATGGGATTTTGCGAAGTTTGGTATTTTGGCCTTTAATTTGGATAGAATCCGGTCGTTAGATTATTGTTGTTTTGGTTGTAAAAGGTTGGTTTAAGGCTGCCGGTATTTGTGGTGAAGTTTAGACCGTATCGATTTAAGAATGGCGAAATTAGGTAAGGATGAGAGTGGATAAGGCTCACATTTAATTTTGCCTATTTTTATATAAGCATTGGTATATAAGTGGGGATTAATTTATGTTTTTGAAACAGGACGTGAGGAGGCTCGAGCTAAAGATGTCTCGGACCGACATCAGGCTTAGACCTAATTTGTGAGTTGACTTTTGTTTTTAATAATATACATGCTATGGTTCTGGGTTGAACAATTTCTTTTGTTGGAGCATTTGTGATCATTTTATTTTTAATGATTTTATTTATTTTGAAGAGTTACCGAAAAGGGGATTTTTCGGTAAATTATAAATATTTATATGAGGAAAGTATGTATATAAATGCTAACTATCCATATGTGTCTGTCTACCTTAATGGCGTAGTATATAACTGTATTATGGTGTGACATGAGCGTTAGATGCAAGCGTAGTAGTCTTATATGAGTGTTTAATTCATATAGGGGGTATGTGCACATATTTATACACCCGTCTGTCCACCTTAATGGCGTAGTGTATCACCGCATTAAAGCGTGACGTGAGCGTTCAACACGAGCGTAGTAGCCCTATATAATTATTTTAAATCTATAAAATAATTATATAGGGAGTATGGACGTGTGTAAATACATACATATATTGATATTTTTTTTTTTTGAGATAAAAGATTTATTGCTTGAAGCACGCATTTGTTTTCTTTGGAATTTAAATTGGAAAAGCATAAATATTGTTATTTATTCTTTTATTTTGTCCACCCACTCTAACATTTTTCGAATGTTTTCCCCTGGGCCATTCGTTTTAAAAATGCACAGTCTGCAGAGTTCGGGTTGGTACTAGTAGGAAGCGAGACATAGTTACCCACTTCTCCACCACTTTTCATCAATAGGTTACTTGTTAAACCTACCAATGTATTTTCTTGTTTCCTCTAGTTTTCTTTAGTAGCTCTGATTACCCTTGGGGTTAATGTATACTTTAGTGGTGGTGTGCTAAAATTTATGTTATATTTTTTGAATTCTTGAAGGTTGAAGTTTGTTATATTATTTGGATATTTATGGGATGAATTGGAGGTTGGTTGATTCGTGAGGGCAATTCTTGAATTTTTCGGGTTAGGGTTGTTCATTTTCAAGGGAGATTTACCAAGTTTTGCAATAATTTTTCCTTAGAGGTGGACCCCGTAAGACTTACTTCCGGTTTTAGAGTGAAATTCGGGGTGGGTCTTGACAATATGTACAAACTTTAGCCACATTCATTCTCGATTTGAGCCCGATCAATGTGATCAACCAAACATATATTTATATCTCTTGGTTTTTATCTATTAAAATTTCCATAGAGTAATTTAATTTAGAGGCAGAAGCTCCTAAGTTGTAAATTTCTTACAAGGGTGCGGTCATTGCCACCCCATATCAAGACCCACCCCGAATTTCACCCAGAAACCTTAGGTGAGTCCTGCGGGGACCACCTCCAAGGAAAATTTACCGAAGAACTCGGCAAACCTCCCTTGAAAATGGATAACCCTAACCCGAAAAAATTAAACAACACTCTCTTAACCAATAATATAAATTCTCAACTCAATCCAGTAACCGAAAAATAATACACAATATTTTTTCTGAAAGTATTCAGAGCTACGACAAGAAAGACAACGGAAGTTGTTAAAAATCCTAGTGGGTTAAACAGATAACTTACTGGCGAATAGTAGTGGAAAGATGGGTGACTATGTCTCGTCGCCTCCTTCTAGACCCCACCCGAACTCTGTAGACTGGACATTTAAAAACGAAGGAAAAGCCCAAGGAAAAATATTTAATTACATCAGAGTGAGTGGACAAAATAATCTCGACAAACAATAATATTTCCCCAAGAAAATTATAAAGGAAAGCGCTATACAAACGACAGCACAAAAACTGGCAAGGACACCACTAGTTCCGGCTATTCTCCAAATCTTAAACAAATACAGTCTCTCAGGCTAAAATTATATATATATATCAGTATGTATTTACACTCGTCTACTCTTTGTATGTTATCTATGAATAAGCTTGAAAGTATATAGTCATACCAGGTTACTATGCTCGCGTCTAACGCTCACGTCATCTCATAATGACATTTTTCCTCATTATGGGGGAAACGACCGAGTGGGTATATATATATACGTGCTGACTCCTTGTACGAATTCTATGAATGAATGTGAAAATAGAATAAACTCGAAAAGTAGAAAGTCGTACAAGGCTACTACACTCGCGTCTAACGCTCACGTCACCCCATAATGACATTTTTCCTTATTATTGGGGAAAATCACGTATAGCTAGCTACCGTTCACTCATATACATACTATTATCAAAAACGTCAATAAAAGAGTATAACCACCGAAATTCTCAATTTTCGGTTCAAATTCCAACAAAGGAAATTATTCAATAACAAAACAATTCAAACACATTATTTAAAACAAAGATCCACTCACAACTTTGGCCTAAGCCTGATGTCGGTCGGAGGTCTCCTCTGCTCGGGCCTCCTCGCGTCCTGTTCCAAAACATAAATAAATTCTTAAATAAAATACCGACGTTTAAAAAAAATAGGCATAATTAAATATGAACTTCTCGCGCTCAACCATGCCTATCGTCCTAAATCTTATCTTCACTGCCAACCACAATTCTCCATAATTACCGACATCCTCTAAAATTACCTTCCAACGTCTTAATCATAAAATAATCTAATGGCTGGATTTTAACTTATTAATCCGCAAAAAATACCAAACTTTAACAATTCCAAAACCTATCCAAAACTCCTCCAAAAATTCTAAAACTCATTCCATTAAACTCCTCATAAAATTCTCCACCAAAAACATTTCCTCGGCGGCGGCGGCGGCGACCTCCGATGCTCACCAAAATTTGGCAGCATCTTCCTCTCAACCTCCTCTACAACATTTCTAACTACCACAAACTCAAATTCTAAGCCTAACCATGTCAATCGAACGAAAACACACAAAAAAGCCCTAGAATTTCAAATTCTGATTTCTCCTTACCTAGCTCAAGATGGAGGGAGCCTTTTGGAGGGATTGAAGCACGAAATGAGGGCTTCCTTTTGAGCCAAGGCTCGCCGGTTATGGCGGCCAGAGGAAGGAGTTCTGGCGAAAAAACTCTTCCGGTAGTCGAGGCTTTCAGAGTTGATTCCTCCTTCAAGGCGGCGCTAGGGAGGCTGCCACCGGTCTAGAATGGAAGCTGGGTCGGAGACCGATCGATTGAGACCGGTGCGGCGGTCTAGGGCGACCGGACGGCGGCGAACGGGCTTGGGAAAGATTTCCGGTCGGGAGGGAGAGGGAGAGCAAATTGGGAGGGAGTAGAGAGAAAGAAAAGAAGGAGAAAGGAGTTGGGCTCGACCCAGCCGGTCCAACATCACTTTTAACCTAAACCAAAATTCAACACCTCAAAATAATACCCCAATAAAAATTACCTTTTACTAGCCAAAATTTACCATTTTTACCGTTGTCATATTTTTCTCCTACGAATAATTCTTTCGAAATAATCGTCTCATAACACCACTCTGGAGACTAATTAAATTATACACTTAATGACAAAAATGGTAAAAACTATTATTACCTCCATGCTAGTAATTAAGGTAAAAATTAAGGGTCGGGGCGTGACACCCCACCAAATGTTTTGTTCACCCCACATTTCAATTTTAAACTAAATATTCCAATACTAACCCCACAATCAAAATTTTGTGTGAAAATATAATATTAAACTAAAATCTATAAAATTTAAACAACAATAATTCTCTTCATCTTTACATTGGAAAAAGAAAAACAAAACAAAAACAATTCTCTACATCTTTCAAATCAGATTTGAGAATCATTTCAATCTTCAACAGAGTGGTTATATAGTGTGGTGAGATTGTTTGTTCTTTTTTTTTCTTATATATATATATTCATAATTGTAAATAAAAAACTCAAGAAAGAGATCAAGGAGAACATAGGATGTGGTTTGAGAAGAATAGAGGTCTACATCAAATATATCGATCAAATATTTGTATATATTTTTAGATTTCATCACTTTTATAATTGTAAGTTAAAAGAATAAAAATAAAAACCAGATTTTCTCAAAATTTTAAGGGCAAAATTGAAACTTTAAATGTAAATAATAAGACGTGGGGGTAAACAGAGCATTTAGTGGGGCGGAAATAGCCGCACCCTTCTTACAATAATAGTTGAAGCTTGGGCATTCAAGCATGTGGTCGCAAACTCTTTGAAAATCAAATTTTGAATGATTTTATTAATATCACTTCAAAAAAAAAATTAGAAGGCCCCAATTTTATCTAGACGACTAGACCTAATACTCAAATAGACGGGACATTCTTGCATACAGTTTATATTGATATGCCTTTAATATATCGGTAAAAAATCAACCATACGCTTTACAATACTATAGAACTACCCTATTTAAAAAAAAAACTATAGAACTACTTAATTAAATATAAAAAAAGGTAACTAAAATAGAAAGAGAAACAGAATTAATTGTATCAATAAATACAAAATGAAAAAGTAAATGTAACTAAAAAGAAATAGAAAAAGCTAGTTAATCAACCAATACAAAATGACCACATCATCTCTGCCATCTCTCCCTTTCACGTCATGACTCTATGACTCCAAAACTCCCATGAAAGGTCAAGAGACGCCACCACCCTCGGCTAGGTCTCACCTGACTGACCGACCCGCACGACCGTTCCTCAAATCTAACCCAATCCAAAATTCTTCCATATCCAACCACGTCGCAGATCCGCCGCAATGCTTTAGCTGAATGAAGAAAAGCCCAGAATTAACCCACCTCATCAAACCATGGCGATTACAGCAAAAGGCAAGCTCATTCTCATCTCCTTTCTCTTCGTTTCCTCACTAAGCTTCTTTTAGTCAAATCCGATTCCGAACCCAGTTCTCCCATGTCCGAGATATAGCCACAAGCCAAGATAAATTTCGGCTCTTGAAACTCAAATTTGCTGGGTTTCTTTAGTTATTACTGATTAGAGTTTGCATTATGAACTCAGATGTCGAGGGACTTGGATCTATGATGCTGCCGTCGAGGGACTTGGCTTTTTGAACTCAGATGTAAGAGACCCAAAATTCCGACTATGTTTCGCGAACGATGTCGCCCTCGAGAAAGTCAACATTTGAGATAATGACTAGCTATGGAGGTTCACTTTCGGTCAGAGTGGGATTGGAAAATTTGATCCTCCATCCACAAGATGAACAAGATCGATAATTTCTAGGACATCAGCAAGTCGATCGATGATGGGTTGTAGACATATGGGTGATGGTTAATCAGGTCAGGGCTGGTTGGGGTGAGATTGATAAATGGGAAGGAGGAGAGAGCAATCAATTCCTTGGTTTTTACCGTGGCTCGTTTTTGTTGGGTGTGACTAACGTCGTTAATATCTGTAGTCTGGTTCAAGGGCACAAGATGCACTAAATCCGCTCCGCTATTTAGTCAGGGTATGAGTTGGGGTAAGAATTAACCCACGTCTTAATCCTGACTGATTTTGCTACAGAGCCCCAATCATCTCCATGAACTGCTGACAACAACTTGCACATGGGTTCCACCAATTAATTATTAAAATATTTCAACATGTCTTTTAATATGAGCTCTTAAGATCAAGATACGATGCACCGTATTTAAAGGCAACAATTATTTTATTTATAAAAAAATAATCAGTAATTCTAGTTTAATTTGTTAATATGTATTACATGAGCATTTTGTGTATAAAAAATAATTTTTGAATTCAATAATAAAGTGAAAGATAATAATTAATTATTTATCATTTAAAAAACATATTTTATAAATTGTGAATAGTAATTGGTCCTAGGATTGATCTCGTTGTTGTATTATCGAACTAAAGACCAAGGGTTGATTTGAATAAATAGTGTATTAACCCGGGTTGAAAATTAGTCCAACCCACTCAAAATGGGTACATTTGTTCTAAGGCCGACAAAATGGACCAGCTAAGGAGGCCAAATGGAAAAACATGTATAATTAAAGCCTATTTGTTTTAGTATCCATTGACACGAAACATGAGATTAGCCAACTTAGACTCCTTATTTAACACAATCCTAGTACGGCTAGTTATTTATGAGTCGAACCCACATACAAATTAGAGACTATATTACTAGACGACTAGATTAGACGATATTAAGCAGACCATAATGATTTGTTCAATTTACGAATTTTGATCAAATTCTTTTCTCATTGTGGGTGTAGATAAAGTGAATATCCTTGACTCTAATTACTAACCTAACATCAACATAAAAAAGTGGAAAAAGATTTCACAATTCATTCTACAATTTTAAAACAACGTCACTAGATATAATAAAAATAAATAAATAATTAACATCTCTCCCTCTTCAAAACCCTAGAGAGAAAAACGTGGTCGCTGGTTTTCCAAGCCTGTCCGGCTGCGTCTCGGCAACGGCTATGGCCGATGGTCTAGCCTGCACACGATGGGTGCGTTCAGACAGATAAGTTCTGTTGGGGAGAGGCTATTGTTGGATTATAATTCATAGATAATTTTGTGCCCTAATCCTTGAGAATTACTTGTTCTAAAGTTCATTTTGTTGTCAACTAATCCAATTCCATGTTTTGTATAAAATATTGACAAGAGAAGAGAAACGGTGAAACTCCGGCGATTTTCCGAGGACCACCACTTTTGGCGGCCCAAGTAGCAGCGCACCACCACTTTTGGTGGTGTCATGTATTTTCCGGTCATCTTCATAGTAGAGGAGGGAAGGAGGAGCAAGAGTTGTTTCATCACAACTAAGTCCAAACCTTCTAGTTCAAATTGAACTAAATCACCTTTCCATTTTTCCCACTCATCCATCCCTTTTGCCCAAAAGTTCATGAATCCCTACAAAATCCATCATGTATTTGTAGGTGAATCACCACATTATCCTGCACATTTTCTCTCCATCATTACCTTTTCTCTCCATCATTACATTTTCTCTCCGTCATTACCTTTTCTTTTACACCTTTCTTCCCACCACCTTTTGCCTTGTTTTTGGCAAAGTTATGGCCATGTTCACACTCATTCCTGGGAGCAAATTGGATAGGAGAAGAAGAAAAGCTGAATTGGTTTGGCTACTCCCACTTTTCACTGATTTATCTCTATCTATATAATCATACACACCATCCTCTCATACACACCATCCACCTATTCACCACTTTTACCCTTTCTCTCTCTTTTCCTCCATCTCCACCACAAAACCTCCATCTCCTTCTCCCAAAATCCAAACCCATCTTCATCTTCTTCCTCCCCCAATCTACTCCATCTCCTCCATCACCACCACCATCTCTTACCCAAACCTCCATTAACACCACCACTCCTACATCATTTCTCCACTCTCTACCCTCTATCATTTTCTTCATCTACTCCACCTATTCACCCAAAGCATAGATCAAGTTTCACTACCTTTCATCATCAAATCTTCAAGAGCAAGAAGGAGAATGAATCCCACCATCACCACCACCACCAAGACGTGAGCTTGGGGACAAATCGACACACTACTAAGCCAAATCTCTCCCTTAAACTCTAGATCTATTTTGATGTTTGATTTGATTATGGAGTTTGTTTATGTAATTATGAGTGAGTAGTATTTTGTTGGGGTTAGGGTTGAAAACCCTAACCAATCTTGTATGGACTAAGGCACTTTATGATTTGATGCAATTTTAGTTAACATTCCTACATGCTAGTTCAAGAGTTGAATGCATATGCTTAGAATTTACCACTTTAAGTATATGTGTTTGTCATGTCATGATATGATGTTTAGAGCTTGTTAACCTTTGAATGTTAAAGCATGAAAGCACACTAGGTGTGCATGTAGGGGTTGTGAATTACAATCACTTAGAGATAAGCTTGGTTGGTTTGCATAGTTTCTTCATCTCCAAACTTTATGCACTTAGGGTAATGCATTAGATGCATAATCGGATTGAAATGCATGACCTAAGTAGTTAAGTACTACACCCGAGAGGAGTTGCTTGATACCACAAAAGGAGCATGTCCCTTGTCATACCCGAGAGGGATGCAAGGAGAGAAATTGGTTGATTAGCTTAGCATCATTCATAGTGATTTGCATCAATACTTGCAAGAGAGGTTAGTGTTAGACCATTCGAATCCTAACACCATTCATTAGACCACTAGTTTAGTTTAGAGTAATTTAGTTTACATTTGAGCATTTAGTTTAGTTTAGTTCATAACTTCAAAAACCCAAAAATCAAATCACTACTTCCACAATGCACATACTCACCATAAGCCTAGATTTCCTTGTGTGTTTAGGTTTGTGATTGTACATTTGCACATTCTAGCTCTCCTAAGGTTAACACCCTAGCTAGTGAAAGAAATCCAATCCTCATGGGTTCGACAACCTTTCTTAAATCCCTATACTATTACTTGTACCCCTTATACTTGAGGGTGACTTTTTACCTAACAGCTATGGCATGAAAGTGGAGTTTCAGGAAGGATGTTTTTCTTCTTTCTCTCTCGATTTGTAATACCCCGAAAATTCGATATTAGTTTCTAATATTATTTGAGAATTTTCGAGTTAAAAGTTAATGTGTTTTTGAGGTTCGAAGAAAGGGCGGAAGTGTTCAGACGCATAAATTACCCGAAACAGTTCTTTATTCTTTAAGGGTCATAGAGTTGACTTTTTATTCGTTGGGTTTCTCGAGAAACTTCTTTCACAAAAGTTGTAGAGCACGACGATACAAGTCTGTAGACATGCGGCATGCATAAAATGGATGTCGTACGAAAAAGTATGATCAGCGGAAGTTTCTACCTTTTTGGAAGTTTTCTATAAAAAGAAAAAAAGGAAATCAGAAAAAAAAAGGAAAAAGTTTCCAATATATGATTAATGTTATCTTCCAAAATAACAAATCGGTACGAGGAGCATTGTCTGCATATCATAAACTACAAAACACGAGGACACGAGAAAGAGAAAGAGAAAGAGAGAGAATGAGATGGAAAAGATGATAAGTTTTTTAAGAGATCTGAACCGTTGCATAAAAACGGACGGCCATAATACTCTTGTTAGGAAATATTAGGAGAAGTTTATGAGGTGAGGATCCGGTTCCATTTCCGAATGAACTAAACCTACATTTTTGTTTGTAAACGAACAAAAACTATATGAGATAAAAGTCACACAATGTGACAAAGCAGACTAGCTAGCATAGGTTCCCCCAAGCTCAAGCACAGAGACAAAATCCTATTCTGAACGTGTGCGAACTATCTAGTCGACACTGTGGCTATCCATGAATTTTACTAGAGCCACAGAACAGAAATAAAGGTGATCAAGATAGTGAGCAGAAGAAGTGTCAATATAGTCCGAAAGATCCATTAATGTAAAGCCAGAGCAAATGGACAATATGATTTTGTCTTCATCACTATGAATTTATGAAATTCAAGATAATTATCAGGTAGGAATTGTTCTAACTTCTAAACGGGCTTACTGAAAAATTCTTGTTCATGACGAAGATATATTAGTTTGCATGTCCTTAAGCAAATCTTCCCTTCCTTTGATGACTAATCTGAATAGACTACTCTATATGAAACAATGATCTAACCAATTTGTGTTCGTAAGTCAAATTAAATTTTAAAAACTCAAATGGACTTACGAGACAACAATTGAAGTAGATAAACGTTATTTTCAAATTATAAGATTTATAAAATAATAAAAAGAGAGGAGATAACTTAACTTTCTTAATCTATTCACGTCTCAAATATTTTAGTAACATTCTACGTAGAAACTTGTGCTCTATGAATCTCGTTAATCCCCCTCATAGAAAGTGCTCGATATTCAACTCCTTGTCTTCGTCTAGAAGAAAAAAAGAAAAGAAGAAAAAAAGAAAAGAAAAAAAAAAAGAGGTCAATTTTGGTGTCTCCCAGTGGCTGAAGTATCGTCCTGGCAATTGATCTACTTTTAGTCACTAGTTGAAGTACACAGTCTAATCAACTTAATTATTGACTTGGTACGATTTTGAACGGGGATTGAAAAAGACTAATTCCTGCAAGTCATTCCTAGCAGTCCAACCAAACGTTCAGTGCCTTGTTCAAACAAGACTCAAATAATTATAACTAAGAAGGTCGAATATGATTCAAACTTTGTCTTTGCAGCTGCCACCCTTGTTCAAACTAACATCAACACACACACACAAAAAAGAAAAATAGTAAAACAATATGGACGATGTAACACTTCGGTTTTCGATCCTCAATTACAGCATGAGAGCTGCATAAAATCAAATAAAATGTAGAGTGAACTAAAATAGGTGTGTTAATAACAAGTGAAATTGTTAAAATGATTTTGGATGTCTGGGCTTGTGATTTGCTCCCACTATCTTTGATGAAATAGCATGAATGCGCACATTTGAACTAAAAGCCTGCATAGAAAGTACAGCCGCAGATATTAGAGGGTCCAATACGATCATACCAACAGTTATTCACTGGGAAAAGGCATGATGTCATAATTACAAACATTCATTTTCAAAGACACCATTTAGTATCCTCTCGAAACCAAAAGGAAAAGGATCCTTTTGAACAAAATCAATCAAGCTCAAAATGGTTTAACAATGAGTTATTAGTGTTACCGGTGTTTAAGACATTTATTTATGATTGACTCTTATTATAGATAAGATGTGTTAATAACAAAAAAAATATTAATAACATTAACTTATAAAAATAGAACTTATAAAAATAGAGGGTGTTTTCGAGTATATACCTTAAACTATTTATTCAAAAATTAGAGAAAAAGAAAGTAGCCAAGTTTTTGATTTTTTTTCCCAATTTGTAGAAAGGAACAATAATAAAAAGAGTGTGACAAAAGGGAATAATAATAAAAGTCCACTGCCCCAAAAATACTCTTGATTTCTAATCAATACAACACCTCCAAAAAAGTTGAAAGAGCCCAAAAAAAAAAATAGAAATCACAGGCCAAGTAAAAGACAAACATACTCCAACCATTCTGCATTTCTGCACCATTATACACACACCAACAAAATCCCCCAATTTTTTTCCACATTATCCCTATAAATTACCACCATTTTTTATTTATCTGTAAATATAAAAACATGGAAATAAATCCTATCGGAATCGGAATCGGAATCGTAATCGGTGACGCAGAGAGAGCCTAAAAAGCTCAAATATTTTTGTATTATATTTTGAGTTGAAGAATTTTGATTAATAAATAATAATAGTCTTGGTCTTTGGTTCCTCCACAACTCCACAAGAAGTAGTTACCATCCCATAATAAAGAGACCAAATTCCATTTCTCTCATTTACTTTCTCACAGAGACAGAACAGCTCTGCAGAACTAGGATACAGAAAGGAAGAAAAAAGGTCAGCCTTTTATCTCATGGATATTTGGGTTTGTTTTTTTTTTTTTGTACTTTGATCCGATAAAGGTTTGAACTTTCCAAACTTGTTTGAGGTTTTTTGCTGTGAAGGCAGAGTCTTTGAGGTTTTTATGGCTCTTTGAAATGTGAAATTTACTGGGTTTTGTTGTTTCTGTTTGTGGGTTTTTCAGTGTGGTTTTTTTTCTTTTCTGGGTTTGATGAACTATTCATTGTGGTGTTGTTATTTTAGTATGAGTTTGATATATTGTATGGTATACTAGGAAAATGAAAACTGGGTTTGGAACTTTTGAGAGTTTTAAAGTCAATATCTGTTGCATTTTCTGTGTGGATTGAACTTTTTTTTTTCTCCGTTTATTTCTTGAGTTTCTATTAATGTTGGTGTTTGATGTTACTCTTGAGTTTCTATTACTATGTGTGTGGAGAGAGCTAAAGTTTTAGATTTTGTTGGGTTGTGTTGACTATGGGAGTGGTTGATTGTGGGCTAAATTCAGAGTTATGATACTGCAGGACTGATGGAGCATGCACGTTAAGTGAAGTTTTCCTGTGAAGAAAGCAAACAAAGATGGGGTTTGAAGCCCTGGATTGGTATTGTCGCCCGGTGGCCAATGGGGTCTGGGCAAGAGCTGTGCTGAATGCCTTTGGTGCGTACACTCCGTGTGCAGTTGAATCTCTAGTTGTCACCTTTTCTCAGTTGGTTCTTCTGGGTCTGTGCATATATCGAATATGGAGGATCAAGAAGGACTTCAAAGCCCAAAGATACTGTTTGAAGTCCAAACTGTACAACTATATGCTGGCCTCGTTGGCTGGTTACTGTACTGCCGAGCCTCTCTTTAGATTGATCATGGGAATTTCAGTGCTGAATTTAGATGGTCAGACTGGCCTTGCGCCATTTGAGGTTAGTTTGTTGATCCATGTTTTTGTTGTTGTTGTTGTGAGTTTATCTTTTTGAACTTGCCATTCCAGTAGCTTGAACTTAAATACTTGCAATTGAGCTGAATAAATGCAAAAAGAATTTTTCGAGGCATACTATTTCAAACTTTCTCAAAGAAATCCGATTATTTTTCATTTTTCACATGTTGGGAAATCACTTAGTCCTCACCTGCTTAGTAGACTAAACAAAAGAAACCAAGATATTACTTGGTTTAATTCACCATAAAATATCCATTGCTGGACCAAGAGTAAAGAATACTGAATTTGTCAGTTCTCAGAACATCGCTAAACAGAGGCACATGTTAGCACCAAAAGGCATCATTAACTTCTTGCAGTGAGCTTACTTTCATATGCTCAACATTTAGTATGGTCCCTTCTTTGCAGGTGGTTTCTCTGATCTTACAGTCTCTTTCTTGGTGCTTTATGCTGATCATGATTGGTGTGGAAACCAAGATCTATATCTGTGAGTTTCGATGGTTTGTAAGATTTGGAGTAATATATAATATAGTAGGAGATGCTGTGCTGTTCAATCTCATTCTTACAGTGAAGGACTTCTACAACAGGTTTCTTTCTCTCTGTTTTACCTGGATTGGTTCCATTCTGGTCAAAAGTTGATATGGCTACATATTTCATATTTGATCCTTGGTAGTTGATATGGCGACATATCATGTGCAAGATGGGCTCACAATCCTTTCTAATTCCTGCAGATCTGTGTTATACTTGTACATCAGTGAAATTGTTGCTCAGGTATGTTTGGTCTTCTCTGTTTTAATACTTATCATCGGTTAGCTTTTGTTTGGTTCTTTGTGTCCCACATTTTTAATTACACGGTAGTAATATTTTGAGCTTTAACCTAATTACATTATAGTCAAATTAGTCAAAGCACTTCCTGTATTAGCTACTCCTTACCAATCTATCAGAAAAGGGAGGCAGCAAAAGATATTTGGGGGCATACATGGTACATGCCTTGTTGTAGAGGATATGTATCCATTTGTGAGCAGGTGGCTAACTATGTTTAAGATAAAAGTGGAGTGAAACTATAGGTCGATAGAAAAAGCTTCTTGTACTTTCTTTAATCAGACTATAAATCAAATGCCAATTGGTTTTTGATATTGTCTTCTATTTGGTTGTAGGTTTTGTTTGGAATTCTTTTGGCTGTGTATGTTCCAAATTTGGTTCCATATCCTGGTTATACTCCAATCCAAACTGAATCAATTGATGATGCTGCATACGAAGAGCTTCCTGGAGGAGAGCATATATGTCCTGAGAGGCAGGCCAACATATTCTCAAGTATGTCTATAAAACTTAATGCTCAGCATCTAGTAAATTTGCAGAGATTTTAGAGATACTATTGGTAAACTAAATTTTTTCAGACATGTAATCAAATGTAATACATTTCAGACATTCTGTTTGGACCAGCATTGATGATCTGATGTTTTCAATTTGTTTGTTTTCCAGGAGGAATATTTTCATGGATGAATCCCCTTATGAAGCTAGGCTATAAGAGACCCCTCACGGAGAAAGATATTTGGAAATTGGATACTTGGGAGCGAACTGAAACACTGAACAATAAGTGTGTGCTTGTTACTTTTAGACATTGGTTTCATTCACACTTATATACATTACAGTTTAGATAATAATAATGTTCTCAATCACCTTCTAGGTTTCAAAAATGTTGGGCTGAGGAATTACGAAAGCCTAAACCATGGCTTTTAAGAGCGTTGAACTCTAGCCTTGGGGGAAGGTAATTTTTCGAGGCGCACAACTAAGAACTATGTTACTTTCTTTTCTTATGGTCTTGTGCTTCTTATGAAATCCCCTGTGTATGCATCTCATTCATATTTTTTATTTTCTTCTTATAGGTTTTGGTGGGGAGGCTTTTGGAAGGTAATCATACACGAATACACGATTCATTGTTGGTTTTCTTGTATTAACTCTGTTTTACATTCAAATAAGACAAAGGAGCAAAATAGTACAATAAGTTCCTTACAGTATTTATATTTGGTAAACCAAAATATTGTTCTTTCCTTTAGTAGGATAGTGTTGTCACACTTCTTAGTCTAGTATCCATGCAGCTCACACAGTTCAGTGAGTTCATGATTCATTTATAAGTTTCTTACCGTAATACTTGCAAATTGTTCGTGGCCACAGTTTAGTTTCTAAATGTTGTTCCTAATGTAGAAAGAACAGTAACAGTTTCACTTTCTCAGATATTAACATACAGCAGTTTGGATGTTGATAGTCACATAACCTATTTTATTGTTTTTTGGAAACTTGTAGATTGGCAATGATCTTTCCCAGTTTACAGGGCCACTCATTTTGAATCAGCTCTTACAGGTTTGTGTTTATCCTAATAGTTCAGTGGATAACGTACTTTTAGTTTTGTCTTGTATCATCTGCATTTTCAATACTCATTATTACAAGAAATTTAGTTGGCATAAAGATATTGGTTATTTTGGCTATGTAATTGTTATTGTTAGTCCAAATATGGCTGTCACACTCCCCTGATTCTGTTTATCTGTAACCATTTACACCATTATCTTCTCGAACAAAGGAAAGCAACAGTCACTTGCATTGCCACATTAACTATTAACCAAAGATACTTTCTTATTTCAAGTATGCTGCTTAATTCCTGCATGATTGATATGCTTGAACTCTGAAGCATTATATCTGAGTCATTGTAATCGCCATTATACTTCTTTCTCAAACTACTTAAAAAAATTTCATTATTGTCTGCAGTCTATGCAACGAGGGGATCCAGCACGGATTGGTTACATCTATGCCTTCTCAATATTTCTTGGAGTGGTATGATTTCCTTAAATTATATATTTATGCCAATTTGTTTGCATGTCTTCATTCTGCAACGTTTTCTTTGCAATATGGAATTGCCAAATCAAGCAGAGTTTGATATCTGATTGGTTTAAATTGCTTCCAGACCGCTGGTGTGTTATTTGAAGCTCAGTATTTTCAAAATGTTATGCGTGTTGGTTACCGGCTACGGTCAACACTGGTATGTTGCCATCCCTTTCGATCTCCATTTTCGTTAATAGCTTATTAGAGTTATTATTATATATGTCTTTTATTATTTTTCTAATTTCTGTTAATGACATGCCTGGTAGCAACAAATATAATTAAATTGGTTCACAGGTCCTTTACATTGTCCTGGGTGAGTCAGGGTTATAGTTTACCAGTCATCTTAAGCTTACTGATGTCTCTCAATACCAAAATACATTCAATCTATAGCAGTTTATCTCTTCGGTGATTAGGTTATATCTAGCAGGTATATAATGAATTGTGAAAGCATGAGAGGGTCAAGGTTTTTCGTTTGCTTAGCATGAGATTGGCTTTAGTGCTTAAATGGTCAGTGTTTAGCTAGTAGGAGGGTATTCTTGCTGACCAGGGGTATTAACAATCTTGTATGTCTGGGAAATGTATCAATCCGGCGAAACTCAAAATATATTGTATGCAGAATGTTTTAATAATATTGACACAGCTGTATGTTATTTTTTTCCTCATAGGTTGCTGCTGTGTTTCGGAAATCTTTAAGGCTTACTCATGAAGCTCGAAAGAAGTTTCCGTCTGGAAAGATTACCAACCTGATGACAACTGATGCTGAAGCACTTCAGGTATGCATTCCCATTTCAATAGTCAACATAATTTAATTATTTCTAATAGGTAATAATGTTTGATATATATCTGCAGATGTGTTTAAATGCATTAAAAAAAATTTAAGATTTTTGTGCATTCAGATTTAGATTATTGAATAGTTGCTCAAGGCTCAAGTGCATTATAAATTACAAATAGGTTTAGATTTATGTTATGCTTTGGTTAATTTTCTTCTTTCCTTGAACAGCAAGTAACGCAGTCTCTTCACACTTTGTGGTCAGCGCCATTTCGTATCACAATCTGCATGGTTCTCCTTTACCAGGAATTGGGTGTTGCTTCACTACTTGGTGCACTCATGTTAGTTCTTATGTTCCCACTACAGGTAAAGGAATTGGTTCATTGGTTTTGCTTATTTTTCCCATAATAGTTACATTGGCATGTAGTTATTGTGAAGAGAGTTACCTCTGGTAACTACATGAAAAAGGTATCACCTAATATGATGTCTTCATCTGTCCTGACCAACTCCACTAATTTTTTCCTTGATTTCTGATTCACTTGGAACAGACATTTGTTATTAGCAAAATGCAGAAATTGTCTAAGGAGGGGTTGCAACGTACAGACAAGAGAATTGGCCTAATGAATGAAATTTTGGCTGCAATGGACACTGTGAAGTATATCTCAGATTTTCAAATTTGCATACTTTATAGCAGGGGATCAAAATTCAAAACTGACAGTTCCCTTTGATTTTCAAATTTCTTAGATGTTATGCATGGGAGAGTAGTTTTCAATCCAAGGTACAAAGTGTCCGAACTGAAGAATTGTACTGGTTTCGGAAAGCATCACTACTGGGAGCGGTATGGCTTTATTTCTTTCCTATGATATGAACGATGAAAAAAATACATGAAGCTTTCTATGTATTATATTTGTACTCTACTAATCTGATGTCTAAAATATGGACCTTTTCCCATTTGGATAATATTCAATCCAAAAACCACTCCACAGTTTACTTAACCAAGTATAAAAAATTCTTGACTTAAATAACTTTCCACATTAAAGCAGACATTTAAATTATTGTTAGTGTTGAGGTGCTTGACATTTTTCCTTTTACTTTTTCCCCCCTTCTATCATCCCTTATTCTATTTCTTTTGCAGTGTAATGGATTTATACTAAATAGCATCCCAGTTGTGGTCACTGTGATTTCCTTTGGATTGTACACTTTGCTTGGGGGAAATCTCACACCTGCAAGGGCATTCACATCACTGTCTCTATTTGCTGTGCTTCGATTTCCTCTGTTCATGCTTCCTAATATAATAACTCAGGTTCCGGATTCTTTCCTCACCTTTTGATGTATTCAGAGTTTGACACTGTTTACATTTTTTTCCCCAAACTATTTGCCTCGTGTCTTTACTCTAAATTTCCTTCCAAATGACAGGCAGTTAATGCTAATGTATCCTTAAAGCGCCTGGAGGAGTTACTTTTAGCAGAAGAGCGAGTTCTTCTGCCAAATCCTCCTCTTGATCCAGTACTGCCAGCCATCTCAATTAAGAATGGATTCTTTTCTTGGGATTCAAAGGTATCATCTATAATGTTGCTTGTTTTGTTATGGCTTGCTTATACTTAAAGTTGTGGTGGTTAGTTTCGCATTTGTTTGCTAACGGCTGAAAGTATATGTTGTCCTTCAGGCAGAGAAGCCCACGCTGTCAAATATTAATTTGGATATTCCTGTTGGGAGCTTGGTCGCAGTTGTTGGCAGTACTGGTGAAGGGAAGACATCACTTATATCTGCTATGCTAGGGGAGCTTCCTTCTGTAGCAGATACAAGTGTTGTAATGAGAGGAATGGTTGCTTATGTTCCACAAGTTTCATGGATTTTTAATGCAACCGTAAGTTTTGATGCCTATACACCTTTCTGATAAGTATTTGTGTGGATCTGCTCCTGGCAACCTCGAAAACTTGACATCAACAATGATAGTTCTGTTTTAGTTTTCAAGATAAGTTAGTTGAATATAGTAGTCAATTGAACCTTCAGTGTTAAATCAATCATTATGCAATCTACTTTCTCCTGCAAAATATTGAGTTATATATGTATATATGTTGGCAGGTACGTGACAACATTTTATTTGGATCGTTCTTTGAGTCTTCAAGATATCAGAAGGCAATTGATGTGACTGCATTGCGGCATGACCTTGACTTATTTCCTGTAAGTGCTGTTAGAAAGTTCTTTCTTTCTGCTAGTTTTTATTATACATTGAAAACTTCCCTTGTACCTAGCAGTTTGTTGTTTAAGTTCCTCACTTGTGTCACCTGTTGATTCTTTAGGGTGGTGACCTGACTGAGATTGGTGAAAGAGGAGTGAATATTAGTGGTGGACAGAAGCAAAGAGTCTCTATGGCTAGGGCTGTCTACTCCAATTCTGATGTATACGTTTTTGATGATCCCTTAAGTGCCCTTGATGCTCATGTGGCTCGACAGGTTACTTTCTCACTTCTAACTCTAATGTTTCACCTAAGGAGCTTTGTCATCCTTGTTGCTTCTACATACTTATGTTGTATACTTGTCTTATTTATACAAATTTATCTCTCTAGGTTTTTGATAAATGCATCAAGGGAGAGTTAAGAGGGAAAACCAGAGTCCTTGTTACCAATCAGCTACATTTTCTTTCCCAAGTTGATAGAATCATTTTGGTTCATGATGGAATGGTGAAAGAGGAGGGAACATTTGAGGAGCTTTCCAACAATGGTGTGCTGTTCCAAAGGCTAATGGAAAATGCGGGAAAGATGGAAGAATATGCGGAAGAGAAAGAAGATGATGAAATTGTTGTTGATCAGAATGGCGAAACGATTGATCATAATGCCTCTTCGAAACCTATTGCCAATGGGGTAGTCCATGATATGTCAAAAACTACAAGCCATGCAAAAAAACAAAAAGAAGGAAAATCTGTTCTCATTAAACAAGAAGAAAGGGAAACAGGAGTAGTCAGTGTGAAGGTCTTGGCGAGGTAATCAGAATTTCAATAGTAACTTGGTATTGTTACACTAAGTCTTTTTTTTTTTTTTTTTTCTGATTTAAGATTTCCCAGAAGATTCTCCTAAAGAAATCTAGGTTAGGATGTATGTGGAGATCATCAGTGTTATACTCAGTATGAGAAGGACCTCTATGAATTCACATAAGCACAGTATTTTGGTTTACCATAAAACATGAATTAATTAATTACCTAATCTAGTTATTTTGTGTGTGTAGGTATAAGAATGCATTAGGAGGCTTGTGGGTGGTTCTCATACTCTTTACATGCTATATTTCAACTGAGGTTCTACGAGTTTCAAGTAGCACGTGGTTGAGTCATTGGACTAATCAAGGCATGTCAGGGACATATGACCCTGGTTTCTACAATCTGATATATGCTCTTCTATCTTTTGGTCAGGTGAGGTTACAGTTAGACATATAACTTGTTCAGTCTTGGTTTAGAAATTTCTAATTTTGTAGTAATGTCCTAATATATATATCTTGGTTTCAGGTTATGGTGACACTGGCAAACTCTTATTGGTTGATTATTTCTAGTCTTTATGCTGCCAGGAGGTTGCATGATGCCATGCTTGGGTCCATATTAAGAGCTCCTATGGTCTTTTTCCAGACCAATCCCCTTGGAAGGATAATCAATAGATTTGCAAAGGATCTTGGAGATATTGATCGGAATGTCGCTCCGTTTGTAAACATGTTTCTTGGTCAAGTGTCTCAGCTTTTTTCTACTTTCGTATTAATAGGGATCGTGAGCACTATGTCCTTGTGGGCCATTCTGCCTCTTCTGGTCTTGTTTTATGCAGCCTATTTATATTATCAGGTATGTGAAACCATCCACTGGAATCTTGTTTGATGTGCTTGGCACGTACAAAATCTTTTTTTCCGTAATATATCACGCAACAGATCAGTTTACTGTTAGTTCTATATAATTCAATTAACTTCTTTTAAATAAATTGCAAAAAAGTTTTCTAGGCGTGAGAATTAATCATGTCTTTTCCAGTTTTATCGTTTTTGTCTCACACTTATCTAATGAATTATTTTATTTTGCTCTTTGGTAGAGCATGGCCCGAGAGGTGAAGCGCTTGGACTCCATCAGCAGATCCCCTGTTTATGCTCAATTTGGAGAAGCATTGAACGGTATATCCTCAATTCGTGCATATAAGGCTTATGATCGGATGGCAGACATTAATGGAAAGTCTGTAGACAACAATATCAGATTCACGCTGGTGAATATAAGTGCAAATCGGTGGCTCGCAATCCGTTTGGAAACATTGGGAGGTCTCATGATATGGTTTACAGCTACCTTTGCGGTTATGCAGAATGGACGGGCTGAGAATCAACAGGAGTTTGCAGCCACTATGGGTTTACTTCTTAGTTATGCTCTTAATATTACAAGTCTAATGACTGGTGTATTGAGACTTGCAAGTCTGGCTGAGAATAGCTTAAATGCTGTTGAGCGGGTTGGTACATATATAGAGTTGCCTTCTGAAGCTCCTGCTGTAATTGAGAGCAACCGCCCCCCACCAGGATGGCCTTCATCTGGATCTATTAAGTTTGAAGATGTTGCTCTGCGTTATAGACCTGAACTTCCTCCAGTTTTGCATGACTTGTCTTTCACAATTTCTCCTAGCGACAAGATCGGAATAGTTGGAAGGACTGGGGCAGGGAAGTCCAGCATGCTAAATGCTTTATTTCGAATTGTTGAATTAGAGAGAGGAAGAATTTTGATTGATGGTTGTGATATCGGTAAGTTTGGACTGGAAGATCTACGGAAGGTTCTTGGTATTATTCCACAGGCACCCGTTCTATTTTCAGGTATGCCATTCTAGTCATTTTTCTAGTAGGTTTAACCATATATCTATGCTTTTAAAGATGTGAATGTAGTAACACTAACTCAAAGATCCGTGGGTACAAGACTCTTTGTTTTCTGATCTGATTCTGCAGGGGGGGGGGGGGGGAGCTATGTTTTTGTCACAACATGTTCCTGTAAAATCCTTTTAATTCTAATCATTCTGTTGTATTTTTCCTAGGAACCGTGAGATTCAATCTCGATCCATTTCAAGAACATAATGATGCTGATCTATGGGAGGCTTTAGAGAGGGCACATTTGAAGGATGCCATCAGGAGAAATTCCTTGGGTTTAGATGCCGAGGTACATGCTCAACTTTGTTTACTTGATGTCTGTTTTGTGTAGATTTGCAGTATGTTCTTTCCTATTGATACCCTAATTACAAGTTTCCAATATGGTACCTTCATCCCTAAGTAACCTTCCTTCTGATATGTCAAGGTCTCAGAGTCAGGAGAGAATTTCAGTGTTGGACAGCGTCAACTATTGAGTCTTGCTCGAGCACTATTGAGAAGATCAAAAATACTTGTTCTTGATGAAGCAACTGCAGCTGTCGATGTCAGAACTGATGCTCTTATTCAGAAAACTATTCGTGAAGAATTTAAATCCTGTACAATGCTCATTATTGCTCATCGTCTAAATACCATTATTGACTGTGACCGAATCCTTCTGCTTGATAATGGCCGGGTATGATTTAATTAGAGTTCTATCAGTCTTATGGGATACCTGCAAATTTGAATCATATGTACCAAAGCCTCGCTTTTGAAGTTCAAAACCTAGTAGCTGGTTTTACTTCATTCTTTTGTTGATAGCAAATTTTTAATGTTTCATGTTTCCAGGTTCGAGAATATGACACTCCAGAGCACCTGCTGTCAAATGAGAGAAGTGCTTTCTCTAAAATGGTCCAAAGCACAGGCGCAGCAAATGCACAATATTTACGAAGCTTGGTCCTCGGGGAGGGAGGAGAAAACAGAAGAGAGGATAACAAACAACTAGATGGACAGAGGAGATGGCTGGCCTCATCTGGCTGGGCTGCAGCTGCCCAGTTTGCAGTTGCTGTTAGCCTTACTTCATCCCAGAATGACCTTCAAAGGTTGGAGTTTGAAGACCAGGACAGTATTCTCTTTAAGACGAAGGACGCTGTAATAACTCTCCGAGGAGTCTTGGAAGGGAAACATGACAAACTTATTGAAGAGTCGCTTGATCAGTACCAGATCTCAAGAGATGGGTGGTGGTCATCTCTTTACCGAATGGTTGAAGGTACAGTTGTGACTCCTGTTGCATTCATTCTCAATTTTGTAACTCGAACGATAAAATGTTCATGTTCATCTTTTCTCTGTACAGGTCTTGCTGTAATGAGTAGACTGTCGAGGAATAGGCTTCACCAGTCAGAAATTGGTTTTGAAGACAGATCGATCAACTGGGACCATGCTGACACATAGAAAATGGTGATTGTGGTATAACTATGAAGTTTCAAACAGCTTTGAATAACTTACCATCACACCAATCTTCATATGGTGTCTGATTTTGTTGTAATTTAGATTCTACAAATTTTTCTAGTCGCTTTATATGATGAGGGAGATAGACACAAGACATTCAAAGGTGTCCTCTTCTGTAAATGTTTAATTGGTGCGATCTTCTGGGAATAAATGGGTCCCTTGCCAAGCTGGTTCACCATATCCTACTTCATGATCTTAAATGATGGAAAACCTAAGACAAATTGTGTAGACCTACCTGAAGCTATCTTCAAGCACATTCATATTTCTGACAAAATTAAAGGTTTGTTTCCACTGCACTTTTTGTGCGGCCTTTGGAAAGTTGAAGCAAAATAATGAAAGGCGAGACTTTTAAGCAACTTGGTATCCTTGTACTCGTGTAGAATAATCAGTTCCTTCTTTTGATCTCTAATCTAAAATATACATGGTACTGTTTTTAGTAGGGATAGACATTTAACCGAATGTGTGAAAAAAACCGACCGAACCGAACCGTAAAACCAGTAGTGAACCAAATCGAACCAGTTTAAATCAGATTGGATTTAGTTCAAGCTCTTAATCAAACTGAGAATAACCGAACCGACTCAAATTATATAACGTGTAAATATATATAATTTATATACATGTACACTATTATTATTAGTTGATTCTCCCACATTTAATCTCTTCGTATAAAAGACAATTTCTCATTCAACTCATTTCTTGGAAAAATCTGTTAGTGTAGAAAAGATTGGGAGAGCATTGGATTGCTTGTTGTACTTTGAGTTTATATTTTTCCTTATAAAAAAACATGTTACTCAAGTTAAAAACTTGGAGTTCAACTTTACAATGAAATAATAGATGAGTCAAAAGTTTTTCAAATATGGACCAAAACTGAAACTGAATATCCAGGTCAAAAGTTTTAAAATTCAGATGTGGTTGGAAAAATCCTTAAACTGAATAGTTCGGATTGGTTTTGGTTTCGTTCTAAAACCGACCCAAACCAAAGATGCCTAGCCCTAGTTTCTAGTGTAACATGTATTAAGAGTCGATTTATCTTGATAGAGTTGGTATTTTTTTTTAGAATTAATTACTGGTCACTCAATTAACTTTCATGCGCTCGACAGTTTACTCCATTAACTTTCAATTTCAATCGATTACTCCATTAACTATCCAATGTCACACAATTAGGTCCATCCGTTAAGTGGTCGTCCAAATCAGTGGTTAAGTTGCTGACTGGACATATTTTTCAACTGCAAATTCCATTTAACACCCTCCCTCCCTCCCTCCTTAATCTCTTCAATCTCTTCTGTCTCCTCCTCCACCTCCTCCGTAACCACAACGCCACCACATCACCAGTTGGACCTTCAACAACACCGCAACAACAATACTAGCAACTAACCAACCACACCACTAGCAACCAACCACATCAACACCGTAATCAAACACACCGCAACCAGACCACCAGCAACCAACCACACCACCAGTAGCTCACCCCGCAGCTCCTCGACATCTCTCTCCTGACGCCAAAAACTCAAACCCACCTACCTCGCATCTCTCTCCCGAAGCCCAAAACTCAAACCTCTTCTCTCTCGCCTCCCTTTCCTCTATATGAAATTGAAGCCATTTGTTTGATTGGAAACAGATTTGGGAATTAGGGGTTTCAATCCCTAAAATTTCAGATTTGGGAATTGGAAGTGTTGAACGGTGAGCCACTAGAGGGCGTTGGTGCGGTTGGCAGCCAGAGGTGGGACACCAACGCGTTGGGGATGGTGAGGAGGAGGGTGGTGTTAGAGTAGAGGAAGGCGCAGACGAGGTTGGGGTCAGAGACGTCAAGGCGGAGGGCGGCGAGGCTGAGAGAAGTGATGGTCGAGGCCACGCGCTCCGGTAGCAGAGGGGTGGGGCAGGTGGCGACGGTGGAGGCGGAATAGGTGACGCTGATGGTGATGGATGAGACGGTGTCCGGCGAGGAAGAGGAGGGTGATGAGAGAAACGACGGAGAGAGAAAAGTGGGAAGCCATGGCTGGCTGATGGGTTTTAAATGTGAGAGAGAGAGAGAGGTGGGGTGTTAAATGAAATTTTCAGTTGAAAAATATGTCCAGTCAGCAACTTAACCACTGATTTGGACGGCCACTTAACGGATGGACCTAATTGTGTGACACTGGATAGTTAATGGAGTAATCGATTGAAATTGAAAGTTAATAGAGTAAACTGTCGAGTACATAAAAATTAATGGAGTGACCAGTAATTTCTTCTTTTTTTTAATAGAAATATATATATAATTTCACAGGATATTGTCTTGCTTTAATCCAGATTGAGAGGAGAAAATCTTTTTTTTTTAATGAGAAAAAGGAGGAGAAAATCTTTGGCATCTGTTGTTGTATCATGAGCTTAGTTACTTTCAGGGAGGTTTACTTACTAGGAATATAATAGATTAAATTTATGCGATATGAGGAATATTCTAATGTATTAATAAATTACATACATCAACTTTATCTTACAGTTGTAAAATGAGTCTTTAAAGAGAAATTTCCTTAATATTAGTCTTTAAGATGTATTAACACACCATAATCTTACTTTATGGATGATTTCGTGTAAAAGTGTTCATGTGTTTACTAGTAAGTGAAGGAAATCAGAATTGACATATGAACATACCTTATTAGGAATTAATTTATAAATACTTTCGAATTTGATTACGAAAGAAGAGATGAGTTTATGAATCAATTATCCAAAATTATACCGACTCATTTCACTTATTAATTATTTATTTTAAATAAGTAAACGTGATACTAGTTTTACTCACCTCATTGTTATTGGTCACTTGACATAACATTGCCACGTCTCAGGGGAAGCCGCCAGTGCCTTTCCTGACATGACTCCCCAATCATGGGTCTGGGCTTACCAGAGTACCTGACAAAACTACAAGAAGCATGATGCGACTCACGTCCGTGAGTCTGTCACACCAACGACTTCATCCTTTTCTTCAAAGACTTGGCTTTGGTCTTTTTCTAATCTCTTCTCTGTCGTTTTGCCAATGACTTTGTTTTATTTGTTTCTTCAAAGACTTCACCTTGGACAAATGAGTCCTGCTCTAGCAGAAGCTCTTGCCCAGGTTTTGTTTTCAGCCTATGATGCACGGACACCTCTAACCATGGAGTGTCGGAGCGTCGGACGCTCCCCGACACACCGATACGTACCGACACGGCGTCCGACACGCCACGTGGCGTGTCCGAAAAGTCAAACTTTTTCGACACGGTTGCGACACGTTGACCATTTCTCGACACGGCGTCGACACGGTTTCGACACGCCACATCACCATTTTAAAAAAAAAAAATTGGTGACCTCGCCCCATCGTCTCCAGCGCCACCAAGGAGCCGATCAAGGAGGCCGGCTGGATTCGGTGAAGATGGTGATGGAGCTAGGTGGAGGCGGAGATCGATGGTACGGTGATGGTTATGGTGGTGGAGGTGGAGATGGAGGTGGAGATCGATGGTGACGGTTACGGTGACGGTGACGGTGACGGTGGAGATCGATGGTGTTGGTGATGGAGGGGGAGGCAGAGATGATGCTATATGGAGGTGGAGGCGGCGGTGACGGTGATGGAGGTAGAGGCGGCGGTGACGGTATGAAGGTGGCGGTGACGGCGATGGAGGTGGAGGCGGATCCGGAGATGGTAATGGAGGTGGAGGTGGTTGGGCAGATGAAGAAGAAGAGGGTGGCAGTGGTTGGACAGACGAAGAAGAAGAAGAGAAGAAGAAGAGGGTGGTAGGTGCATGGTTTGGCAGAGAGAGAAGAAGTATAGAAGAAGAAGAAAAAGAAAAGAGAGAGAGAAGGAGAGAGGGGGATAGCAGTCGAAGCAGAAGAGAAGAAGAAGAGAGAGAGAGGATAAGTTTTATTTTTTTTAATATATATATATATATTATATTATTTTATTTTGACGCTTCCAAAATGCTTCCGCGTTTCTAAATTTTGAAAAATCGCGCTTCCGCGTTTCCAGACGCTTCCGCTTCCGCGTTCCCGCTTCCGTTTCCGTGCTACGTAGCTTCCCATTCTTCCCAAATAGTTCCCAGAGTGAGAAAAGCTGAACCCAGCGACCACAAGCCGAACCCAGCCTCCAACTCCGACCGACGACCTCAGACCGGCGACCTCTCCAGCCTCCGACCTCATATCTGTAAGTAATTCTTTCTTTTTCTTTTCGTCTTTCGACCTCAAATCATTGTGGGTGTGGGTCTGTGGGACTGTGGGTTACTGGGTTAGAATTTGATATATATGTATATTTGTATGAAGATAATGGACTAAATGTATATTTTTGAAAATTTATCTGCGCCACTTTGGAAATATGTCACTAAGGATATAGTTGTTGATGCCGACGGTGTTGCAAGAGCAGGAGGAGGAAATGTGAGTTTCACTTGTAGTTTCTGCGAAATGAGTTGTTTTGAAGTCTTAATCTTAGAGAATTGCTACTGCCCAAAGTTGATGGATTGCTTCTTTTTAGCTTTTATGTTGTTAATTATGAACTTGAATCATTTTATCTATCAAGGATAAATGATGATGCCAATGCATGCGTGCCTTGCTCTTATGTATTTTGAATACCTCAATTATGGGGTTTTAGGCGGTTGGTGTTGTTATGGGGTTAGGAATGTTGTAATTTCATTCAGTTTAATGAATGTGTTGAATTAGATATGACTATTTGTTAATCATCCTTTAGATTAAATATTGACTCTCTTTTATGTTATTTGTTACAGACTTACAGTTATGCAATTGCTTAAATTTAGAACATTATTTCAGCAATGTGATGAATTTATTCATATTTGAGCATTTTTTTATTAATTAGAAATATATAAATAAGTAATTATATTTGCCGTGTCCGAGCCGTGTCGAAAATGCAGTTTTTGAGTTTTGCCGTGTCGCCGTGTCGGTACGTATCGTGTCGCCGTATCCGTGTCCGTGTCCGTGCAACATAGTTCAGCACATTCCAGAGGTGCTCCCTTTACCACCCTTCTCTCTTTTGCACTGTATCTTTTTGCTGTGTTTGCATGCAACATAGTATTGGGTTTAGACTTTTTATACTAGAAAGTCTCAAACATTTGCTTCTGGGTTCATGTGGGTTATTGTTTAATCCTATTGTTTAAATTGGATTGCAAATGCATGTGAAAGAAACTAGCATCAAAATTTATGGAACCCAATAACAGAATGACAATATCTTGAATAAAGGTGTTCTCCTTTTCTTATTGCAGTGAGAAACCAAGTGTTGAGATTGAGTGAGAACAAAGCTGAGTGAAATTGGAAGCGGTGGTGTTAGTTTGTAGTGAATAACAGAGATGGGTTTTAAGCCAATAGACTGGTATTGTCAACCAGAAGCTAATGGGGTATGGGCCAAAACAGTGAGTGCTTTTGGCTCATACACTCCTTGTGCAATGGACTCTATGGTCATCTACATTTCTCATTTAGTTCTTTTCGGATTGTGCTGCTATCGAGTATGGATGATGAAGAAGAATTTGAAAGCCCAGAGGTTCAGGTTGAGGTCAAATTACTATAACTACTTGTTGTTATTGTTGGCTGGTTACTCCACTGCTGAGCCTCTACTGAGGTTGGTGATGGGTTTATCACTATTTAACCCGTTTGCAAAATCTGGCTTTGCTCCTTTTGAGGTGGGTTTTTTATTCTTGTTATTTTTTTTTTCCTCTTTTGGTGGAACATTTTCTTACGACATGCCTTGTTGATTTTTGTCTTTCAAATGTAAAGCATGCACACACAAAATAGTATGTGATTAAGCAAACATGAAAAGAATCTTGAATAGCTCATTTAAAAGTTTTACATTGTTGATAGCTTGTAAAAACTAAATCTAATAGTTTTGAATAACAACCCAATGTGATTGTATACAACATATGCGTAATGTTATTTGAGTTCTTGCAGCTGGCTTCTTTGATCATTGAAGCTGTTTCTTGGTGCTCTATGCTAATCTTAATTGGCTTGGAAACTAAGATTTACATTCGGGAATTCCGATGGTATGTTAGGTGTGGAGTCCTTTATGTCTTGGTAGGAGATGCTGTGGTGCTAAATCTTATTCTTGGAGTGACACATTCCTATAGCAGGTTATTTTGTTTTCTTTTCACTTACTTAATACTGTATTCCCTTTGGTTGATCACATTTTCCAGTGTAGTCTGTGGAGGTCTGTTAGAAAATATATTTGGTTAGATCAGAAAGATTACTGTGAATATTTTGTGTATCAATTGTATTCATTATGTATCAATTAGAATAGGATTCTGTTGTCGGTAGTCAATAAATACCTCCCTCGGCCCATGATGCCACGAAGCCCAGCATAAGGCGGCTCGAACAGGCTTCAACCTAGATGCTAAAGCAGCCTGGGCCGAGAGGGGAAGCCTCCACAGAAACTAGACATTTGTCCCACATTGAAGAAGATGTAAAGTGTGAGTCAACGCAGAGGCATAAATGCGGCTGAAGCAAACCAGAAAGGTAAGAAAAATCGGTCTTAGCATTAAATACTCACCTACCTTACTAACTTTACCATCGGAGAGAGAAAGACCGAAGAGTCCCGGTCATTCTCCTTTCTTGCAGACAAAGAAGGACAAAGAAGGGACTTAGGAACAAAGGACAAAGAACTTTGGAAGATTGGATCACGTACATCGGTTTCTACAGAGCCTGCGGGTTCCAGCAGAAACAATTGGCGCCGTCTGTGGGAATACTTACAAAAAGCCAGTCTCGATGACGGAGTCGAATGAAGTTGGAATCGGGAGTAGGATAACATCAGGAGAGCGCAGTGGCCTCACTGGAGATCAGACACCGGGAAGCGGTGACCGGCCGGGACGAACGGGCGAAAGTGAAGAGTGCCCACCTGTTACAAACACTCCGCGAGCGCTTACGGAAGGAACGATGAGCGGCCTCACGCAGGAAGAAATGGAGGATATTGTCGAGAGGTTAAGAGCGGACGTAGCACGCATGGAGAGAGAAAGCAAACGTGACCGTTTAGACGCGGCCGCGCGGGAGAAGAAGCTGGAGGCAGATAACGCAGCAATAATTAGTGCGTTAGCAAGAAGACTCGAGAGTGACGAGGTGATCGAGCGGGCGGCCAACTCTATCTGCGAGGGGGAACGGTCCCCGGTAACGCCGCCCGTAGATACCCGGAGAACGGTAGTTATGGGCACGAACTTGTTCCCCGAAATTATGGAAGCAGAGGGTCCACCCCCGCTCCCAACGCCCGTAGAGGAAAGAAGGCAGGAATCAACGGGAGTGGAGGCGGCCCTGATGGCCATGAGGGACAGTGTGATGTCCCTAACTACGAGGCTAGACGAGGCAGAAAGAAGGGCAGCGCACAACCCGCCCAGCATGGGATTTGAAGAGAGAGGGGGGCCTTTCACCACTGCCATCACGCAGACATTGCGTTCCCGTGCGGCGAAACCGCTTAAATTGAACTACGGGGGGGAGGGGGACCCGCATCTCTTCCTTGACAGTTTCAAGTCCCATACGAACGCGAAGGGTTATTCGGATGCCGCGTGCTGCAACATGTTCCAGGAGACGTTGTCGGGAGAAGCATTAAGCTGGTTTTATGAGCTCCCGGCCGGCTCAATAGATTGCTTTAAGAGGTTAGCAGACAGATTCGTGAACCGGTTTATACTGCGAATGGACGGGCAGAGTACAGCCCAGTTATTCAAGATAAAGCAAGGGCACGCCGAGGGACTAAAGGCCTTTGTAAATCGATGGCAAGGGGCCACAGCCAGGGTCAGGAGTTTCGACAAGAAGGTGGCGGAAGAGGCCTTCATCCAGGCCCTGCTGCCCGGGAAGTTCCTGTACGCAGTACGAATTGAGAATCCCCGGGGAAATGATGAGCTCATGGAAATGGCGGTAAGGCACGCGCAGGCAGACCATGACACATACGGGGACCAAAGCGAGGGTAAAAGAAAGGAAAGCGGGAGGTCGGAATCCCAAGGACAGATGATCCAAGAAGTAAGGACCTGGAAAGGGGACCAGGGGGGACAAGTCTTCACCCCTAGCAAGAGGTTCAAGGACGGAGGTAGGAGCCAGGCCAAGCAAATGGGGGGCCCTCAGGGGAAGAACAGAGGCAACAATCAAAACAGCGGGATTAAGGAAACAGTTACCACAGCCAGGGCAAGCTACACTAAACTAAATGCAACACCGGAGGTAGTGTGGAACGAGAATAAAGGGGTCCTTCCGGGACCCGCAGCCAGGAAGTTTCCACCGTCCCGACTAACCCGAGAGGACACTGGTAAATACTGTGGATATCACAGGGAGGCAACACACGCAATAAACAACTGTGATGAGCTAAGAAGAGCGATCGAAAGCCAACTTAAAACAGGGAAGCTTCGGCAATACGTGTCAGGTCCACCCCAAGCTAAAGAGGAGCCCATTTACGGGACGATCAACACGATTCGTGGGGGGGCACGTATAGACCAGAGGAGTAACAAGGCCAAAAAGCAGTGCCCCGGAAGCAGAGATAGGCGAGAGATATTCGCTTTCGGGAGCTCTAGCGCTCAGAGTGTAAACGTGAGGTGGAAATCAGTAACATTCGAAGAAGAAGAGGAGCAAGGGACCAGACAGCCTCACGAGGATCCCTTCCTGGTAACAGTACAGTTGGATCATTATCTTTGCAAGAAAATCCTGATTGACACTGGGGCGTCAGTAAATGTTTTGTTCAGAAACGCGTGGCGAGCATTAAAAAGGGGGAGTAGCAAGCTCACGCAGGACAATGAGCCATTGATAAGCTTCTCCGGGGACGTGGTGCAGCCTCTTGGATCTAACTACATGCCCATGATCCTCGGGGGTCAGGAGGGGAACACGTTGAAAATGTCAGTCGATTTCATAATTGTCGACTGCGACTCAGCGTACAATGGGATACTCGGGAGACCAGCCCTGTGGAAAGCCAAGGCATTCATCGCGGCGCACATGCTTATGATGAAGCTACCATCCCCAACGGGTATCGTAACCATTCGGGGTGATCAGGTGGCAGCAAGAGGATGCTACGCCATTGACGGAGATAATGGTAGGAGGAGAGCGGAAGTGTTATCCTCCGTGAGCACGAATAAATTGATTTCTGACGTATACGAAGATCCCAGGATCAACGCCGCTACAGAAGGGACGGAGTCCGAGAGACCGGGTTCAGTAGAGGAAACTGAGCTGGTTTGCATCTCGGACGATTTCGCAGCCCGAACAGCAAGAATCGGGACAAATTTGCCAGCCCTCGTTCGGGAGGAGCTTATACGTTTTCTAAAGGCCAACAGCAAATCTTTCGCATGGTCGTATGCCGACGTGCCCGGTATCCCGAGTGACGTGGTCACACATAGGTTAGGGATCCGGAAAGGCGTGCCCCCGGTACGACAGAAGAGGAGATCCTTCGATCTGGCTAAGTATGACGTCATCAAGAGAGAGGTACAGAGGCTTTTGGACATCAAGTTTATCCAGGAGGCGAAGTACCCTCAGTGGTTAGCCAACGTGGTCATGGTCCCGAAGAAAGCTGTGGGCCAGTGGAGGATGTGCGTGGACTACACCAATCTGAATAGGGCCTGCCCCAAAGATAGTTTCCCTTTGCCCCGGATTGACCAGCTCGTGGATTCCACCTCCGGGTTTGAAATGCTGAGTTTCATGGACGCCTACGCGGGCTACAATCAGATAATGATGGATCCCGCGGATGAGGAGCATACGGCCTTCACGACCGACAAGGGAGTATACTATTACAAGAGGATGCCGTTCGGATTGAAGAACGCGGGAGCAACCTACCAGCGCCTGATGAACATGATGTTCGCCAAGCAGCTGGGGATCACAATGGAAGTATACGTGGACGATATGTTGGTGAAGAGTCACGCCGCGGCCGGGCATGTTAACGACCTGCGAGAAATTTTTGACATTATGCTCGCGTTCGGTATGAGATTGAACCCGAAAAAATGTACATTTGGGGTTGTCAAGGGGAAGTTCCTGGGTCATGTCATTAGCCGGCAGGGTATTGAAGCAAACCCGGAGAAGGTCCAAGCTATAATGGGTATGGTTGTCCCAAAATTCCGGAGTGACGTACAGTCCCTGACGGGCAAAGTGGCGGCCCTCGCTAGATTTATTTCCAGGCTCACGGACAAGTGCGCACCATTCTTCAAGCTGCTCAAAAGCCAGCATTGCAAAATGGTCAATTGGGGGCCCGAGCAAGAGGAGGCATTCAGGAATATCAAGGAATATTTGGCTTCTGTGCCAAAGCTATCAAAGCCAATTCCCGGGGAGATGCTATACCTCTATTTAGCAGCATCCGGTACAGCAGTTAGCTCGGCTTTGATCAGGAAGGATGATGCCGTTGAGCTCCCGGTGTATTATGTGGGCAAAGGCTATACATTGGCAGAAAGCAGGTACCCGGATCTAGAGAAGTTGGCTCTAGCTCTTATCGTGACCACCCGGAAGCTGCGGCATTACTTCCAAGCCCACTCCATCACCCTGTTCACTAACTGCCCTCTCCGGCATGTACTCTTAAAGCCAGAAACGAGTGGGAGGTTGGCCAAATGGGCGATAGAACTAGGCGAGTTCGACATACATTACATGCCGAGAGTAGTCATCAAGGGACAAGCCGCTGCGGATTTCATTTCAGAGCTGACACCCATGGAGAGGGTCGCGGAGTGCTCGGGGGATGAGCGAGAGGCAGCCCGAGAAGTCCAACAATTTTGGAAGCTGTTTGTAGATGGCTCCGTCACCAAAGGCAAGAGCGGGGCTGGAATCATATTGGTTAGCCCGGACGGGTTCGAGTACAAGTACGCCCTGGAATTTAATTTCTCCACGTCCAATAATGCAGCCGAGTACGAGGCATTGATTGGGGGGCTGCAGTTAGCGTTAGAGATTGGAGTCACAAAAGTCGAAGTGTTCAGTGACTCGCAACTCGTGGTGAACCAAGTCGGCGGGACCTTTGAAGTTAAGGAGCCCCATCTGAACTCCTACCGGGCGCTCGCGAAGGCCCTCTTGTGCGGATTCGAGTTAGCAACTGTGGCACAAATCCCTAGGAAGGAAAACAGCCGTGCAGATGCCCTGGCACGACTAGCCACCGGGACCCGCCTAAAGGGGTGTAAGAAAGTTAAAGTCGAGATCCTAGATCAGCCAAGTATCAACAAGACGATCTCGGAAATATTCGCCGTCACTACGGGTCCAAAGGAACCGACATGGATGGATCCAATCATCGAGTTCCTCAAAGAAGGCGTGCGTCCGGAGAATAGGCGGCAGGCGAGAAAACTACAGTCACGATGCGCCAGATACACGCTGGTCGACGGCAAGCTGTATCGCAGGGGGTACAGCATGCCCAGCTTGAAATGCATATCTGTAGAAGAGGGTGAGACGATCCTGCGGGACATCCATGAGGGTGTTTGTGGCAACCACTCCGGATCGAGATCCCTCTCTTTTAAGGCCCTAAGGACGGGGTATTTTTGGCCTAATATGGGGAGTATGGCCGATCAAGTTTCAACGAGATGCCATAAATGCCACCAACATGCAAACAAAATCCATTCCCCCTCCATTGCACTATCAATCCTGATGTCACCGTGGCCCTTCGCTCAGTGGGGTCTTGATTTGATCGGGAAACTTCCAACTGCTCCCGGACAATACAAGTTTATTATAGTAGCGGTGGATTATTATACCAAGTGGGTGGAGGCGGAGCCACTCAGACGAATAACTACCGAGTGTGTAATGAGTTTCCTCATGAAAAATATCTACTGCAGGTTCGGTGTCCCCGAGACGATCATTACCGACAATGGAACGCAGTTCAATAACCCTAAGCTCATCGAGTTCGCCAAAGACATGGGAACTAAAATGGTGTTTGCATCAGTGGCACACCTAAAGACCAACGGGCAAGTGGAAGCAGTCAATAAGATTGTAAAGAAGCTGCTTAAGAAGAAGGTGGACGACGCCAAAGGGTTGTGGGCAGAAATGCTCCCGGAAACCCTATGGGCTATCCGAACCACCGCAACGGAGTCAACGGGAGAAACGCCTTTCAGCCTTGCCTTCGGCACGGAGGCAGTCATTCCAATCGAAGTGACAGTACCGACCGGGAGAGTCGAGGGATTCGATGAGCAGACCAACATAGAGGGGCTACAGCTGAATATGGACCTCATCGAGGAAAGAAGGGATAAGGCAGACCTACACAATCAAGTTTATAAGCAGCGGGTCGCCCGACACTACGATTGTAAGGTTAGGCCATGAGCCTTGGGTCTCGGAGATTAGGTGATGAAACGGGTGATGACCCAACCAACAACCCTTGATCCAACTTGGGAAGGCCCGTACGAGATAGTAGAGGAAGTCGGCCCCGCCACATTCTTTCTAAGGGATAGGGATGGCATAGTCTCCGGGCACCCTTGGAACACCGAACACCTTAGATTCTACCCTGTATAATGGAATCAGGAAATTGTAAATCATAGCCTCCGGGTTTGACACGGTTAGCCAGGGAGGATGCCTTCATTTATTATGGAAACAACTTACAGAAATGAAGCTAAATTCGTAACACCTGAGTTAGCCTCCGGGTTTGACACGGTCAGCCCGGGAGGATGCCTTCATTTATTGTGGAAACAACTTACAGAAATGAAGCTGAATTCGTAACACCTAAGTTATCCTCCGGGTTTTGACTCGGTCAATCCGGGAAGATGCCTAAATGAGGCCAAAATTTGTAACACCAGTTTCACCAAAGGGAGTAATTAGGTCAATCCGGGAGGATGCCCTTTGATAACAACGTTTATAAGAGAAGTTAATTTCGTAGCACGAGTGAAACCATCGATTATGCGCGTCAGGCTCATAAAGAAAAAAATAAGGGACTAGAGGCGCGAAAATAGGAAATCCAACATACACCTAAATAAATTGCGACAACCGGATCGCCGGGATGAAGTCAGTGCTCCCCCGTGAAGGCAGTTTAAGGACCCACAGTTCTGGCCTTCTCCTGGGCGGCAAGGAGATCTGCTAGCATCCGGGGCTTGTCAAGATACCCGTGCGCGCTCCACTCGGTGAATTTCTCCGTGATGGCTTCGTTCCGGGCGGACTGGAGAAGAGCCTTGAATTCCTCGGATTCCTTGAAAGCAACAACGGCCTGATCACAGCGCGTTGGAACAAGGTTAACCAGCTCCTCGATCTCAGCTTCCCTCTCACGCAGCTTACTCTCCAGCGGACGATACTTCTCCACCTCGGCCTCGAGAAGGGGGACCTTCTCCACCTCGGCCTCGAGAAGAGGGACCCTATCAGCTTGGCTCTCCAACTCCTCAACGCGATGCTGAAGCATAAACAGCTTCTCGGCCAAGACACTTTTCTCCTTTTCCAGTGACGCCTTCTCGGTCTGGAGAAAGCTCACATGCCCGTTGAGCCTGGCCACCTGCTCCTTCATTTCGGCAGTGTCCTCGCTGGCATCAATGGAATACACCGCGAAGAGAGACTACAAACAGTAGTTGGAATGAGTAACCAGATATATAAAAGGGGGGAAGCAAACAAAAACGCATTTACCTTCATCAGGTGCTCCCGGGCGATCCTGCGGGTCTCGGAAGGGGAACCATCTTTGAATCTCATCCTGTCAAGCTCGATCCCCTTCAAGTCGCTGATCATCGCCCGGACGAACTTCTCGTCCGCGCAACCGTACTCATCGAGAATTTGCCGGACCGGTGCCTTCGAAATTCTAGGAACCGGAGGGGCCAGTGCGGATAACGATGGAGTCGAAGAGGACCCCCCGTGTGTGGACTTATGTTTTTTAAATTTTGGCACGGGACTCCCGGACACGTCCACACCAGTATATGTCACCTGGCTATCGGAGCTTTGGGTCTTCTTCGAGTGGTGATGGCGCCTTTTCTTCTCGCCCAAATTGACTCGCGAGGCAGCGGGAGGTGGCACAGGCGGAGTCACCGCCGACCCGTACACTTCATCAGGAACCTCAAGTACCTTCTGTTTGTCCAACACCCGTACAGTGCTCGTCTCTACGTCGACTTCGGTGCGGGAAGCCACATCCCCCTTGGTCAGCAACATCTTCAAGAGATCTTGGTCCTTCTCCATGTCGAGAGGATGATTAGGGCGAGGAACACGCCTTGGAATTTTCCCTGCGAAACCAAAAACATTATATCTAGTTTAGCCAAGTATAACAAGGACTTAAAATGCCAGGCGTAAGAAGAGATGAACCCACCGGGTACTCTACCCATCTCGCAGTGGGCGAGAATGACCCACCGCGTCAAGTGGTATGAGTTGCGGTCCTCATCGTGGGGCCAGGCAGCATATACGCGCGCTATACGCTCCCGCTCGGTCGCTGTCAGGCTGTACGACTGATCCCCAATAGCCCGGAAGTAGTTGGGGACCGTGTGCCGTCTCGTTTTCCTCTGCCATGAGCCCCCAACAAGAACTACCTTCGCCCTCCATTCCTTGTTTATAGAGGAGGGGAGGTCAGTGATCACGGACTCGTAGTCCCGCGCGGTGAATCCAACGCACCCGGAGCTTCCTGCCTTCTTCGAGTAAGACAACCTGTAGAGTGCGCGAAACTCATTGATTGTGGGCCACCCCATGTTCGACAGGTAGTATAAGCACCCAAGCCCCAGAAGTTGTCGCCATTGATTTGGGGGGACTTGCCCCGGAGCAAGCTGCAACATACTCAGCATGTACTGAACAAATTGAGGAAGCGGTACAAAGAACCCGTTCCGGAACATGTTATCGTGCACCGCTACGTAGTTGTCTCTCGGAGCGCACGCCAATTCCCCCGGGTATAACCCGCGCATCGGGATGCTGGAAGGAATATCCCACTCTTCCCTAAATTGCTCGATCTCCTCGGGCGAGAGGCTACAGACAGGTTCGTCACACACCCTGCCGTCCTCCAGGCGGTGCAGGACGCGCGCGATCGGGATCGCTTCAAACACTTGTCGCTCGGGATCTGGATTGGATGATGCAACAGTAGATCTCGCCCGCGAGGCGTCTCTATTGACCTCCCGACGCAGATATTGGTCCATCCTTTCTTCGTCGTCAGCGCGAGCCCGCCGTACAGGGCCAGAGGCGGTGGCGTCGGAAGCCCTAGACTCCATTTTAACCCTATAGAAAAAACCCTACGTGCTATCAGATACTACAACGCGTGCCGCCGCCAGACCGTCCCGATACCACCCACCTAAACATAGCGAAAATTCCCAGAAAACCCAGAAACAGAAACCACAAAAAAAGAGAGAAAACAGACGAATCCCTAGATCTACACGCCTCTCGTAGCACTCACTGAAACGTAAATGAGCACTGGAGAAGAGAAACTAACCAGAAAATGAAGGCCGGAAACGCACCGAAACAGCAAATGGACAGCACCTCGCAATCGGACCTACGGTAACAACGGCGGTACTCCCTAGGCGAAAATACAGATCTCTTCTCAGTCTTAAGTTCCTTCTATGTTTGGATCTACGTTTTAATCGATGAAGAATGAGGCCAGAGGGCAGAGTAACACGAGGAAGAAGAATGGGAGCAGAGGAAGAAAAATGAGAACCGAGGGCAGAATGAAGGGAGACGGAACATATATACAAAGCGGGGGAAAACAACGCCTCGATTCCCCCCCCACGAAAAGCTACTCATTTTAAACGAGGCAATCGTGTCCGTTACAACCCACCGTAGGATCGTGACACGTGCCCTACTAACCGGAAGCTTCTCGGCGAAGCGACAAGTGAAACGACTTGCATTAAATGCACGTCCCTTCACCCCCACCTACGCGCCACCTGGCGGATATGCAATTAATACCCTGACACCCCCACCTACCCAGGCTCCCAACCCAATGCCACTCTTGGCCCGGATAACATCTATCGGGAGGAAGCAAGCAACAACTGCTAAAGCAAATTTTAACTCCCGGGAGGAAGCAAGCAACAACTGCTAAAGAAAACTCTAACTCCCGGATAACATCTATCGGGAGGAAGCAAGCAACAACTGCTAAAGAAAATTTCAACTCCCGGATAACATCTATCGGGCGGAAGCAAGCAACAACTGCTCAAGAAAATTTTAACTCCCGGATAACATCTATCGGGAGGAAGCAAGCAACAACTGCTAAAGAAAATTTCAACTCCCGGATAACATCTATCGGGATAAAAAAAAATAATTTTAACTCCCGTATAAACTACAAACGGGAGGAATCAAGCAACAACTGTGTCGTGAGATTCGTTTACCCGAGCAAGAACCAATGGGACGCGTGGGCAAAACAACTAGCCACGATAACTGTAAGTCCCATTTACAGTTGGGCATGCCAATATCATTCCCTTCATACGAAGAATAGTGGCCTGATAACCCACGCGAGGATAATACCCCGCGCTCGAGCATCAACAACTACAACATGGAACGGCTCGCTACCTTCCATCGCAATCACCACCCGTTCAGACGTGTCCTGAGCACGAACTTGGGGGGACTAGGTCGGGTACCCGTTGATATTTCCGCATCACGGGCCATTTCTTCAAGTCCCCACTCAAGACATGTCTTGAACGGGAACTTGGGGGGACTTGTTGTCGGTAGTCAATAAATACCTCCCTCGGCCCATGATGCCACGAAGCCCAGCATGAGGCGGCTCGAACAGGCTTCAACCTAGATGCTAAAGCAGCCTGGGCCGAGAGGGGAAGCCTCCACAGAAACTAGACATTTGTCCCACATTGAAGAAGATGTAAAGTGTGAGTCAACGCAGAGGCATAAATGCGGCTGAAGCAAACCAGAAAGGTAAGAAAAATCGGTCTTAGCATTAAATACTCACCTACCTTACTAACTTTACCATCGGAGAGAGAAAGACCGGAGAGTCCCGGTCATTCTCCTTTCTTGCAGACAAAGAAGGACAAAGAAGGGACTTAGGAACAAAGGACAAAGAACTTTGGAAGATTGGATCACGTACATCGGTTTCTACAGAGCCTGCGGGTTCCAGCAGAAACAGATTCCTTTCCTTGTTTGGTCTCCTAACTTAATGGAGATTACTTGGCTGTAAACTCTGATCTCTGTATATATACCTCTATGCAATAGAAGAAAACCATTCTGCCATATTATTGTTTTCTATATGGTATCAGAGCCATGCGCTCTTGGACCTAAAATTATCAAATTCTCTTTGAGTTCTTATCATGGCATCAATTCATTCCACCATCCACAAACTTCAAGCAATTGCTCCTCATCTTACCGCTGAACAATGTCTACAAATTATGACATTGGTTAAAAGTAAGCGTGTTTCTTCCTCAAGTTTGTTACCTGTTACTCCTCATCGCTGGATTATTGATAGCGGAGCAACCCATCACATCACTTCTTCTTCTAAACTATTGATGAATATTGATGAGAATCCTTCATTGGCACCAGTTTCTTTACCCAGTGGAGCCACGGCCGGAACTACTATGACCGGTTCCATTCGGCTTAATGATTCATTCCAATTAAATAATGTTCTTTGTGTGCCGAGCTTTAAAGTTGATCTTATGTCTGTTAGCAAGACAATTGATGACTTACATTGTTCATTGACTTTTTTTCCGTCTTGGTGTATTCTACAGGACTTGGCTACAAGGACGATGATTGGTGTGGGTAAGCGACGTGGTGACCTCTATTACCTTGTGGCGTTGGCTTCTACTTCTCCTTCTTCCCACTTCACTTGTAATCTCATGATTTCCTCTGATCTTTGGCACCGTCGTTTGGGGCACCCTTCTTCTGCTCGTCTACAATATTTAGCCAACAGTAAGCTAAAATTTTCTTTTGATTCTAGTCATAAATGTGACGTTTGTCCATTGGCGAAACAAACTCGTTAACCTTTTTTCCCTAGTTCAATTTCAACCTCCAAGTGTTTTTCCCTTATTCATTGTGATATTTGGGGTCGTCATAAAACACCTTCTCATTCTGGTGCTAATTATTTTTTAACTATTGTTGATGATTTTTCCCGTTTTACGTGGGTTTTTTTTGATGCGTCATAAAAGTGAGACACAAACAATACTTCGTCAATTTTTCAGTTATGTTGCTACTCAATTTAACACTAAAATCCAACAATTCTGTTCTGACAATGGTGCTGAGTTCCTTTCTTTACAAAATTTTTTCCTCGAACAAGGAGTAATTTTCCAACATTCTTGTGTCTACACACCCCAACAAAATGGTGTCGTCGAACGAAAACACAGACACATTCTTGAAACAGCTCGTGCTCTTCGTTTTCAATCTCATCTACCTATTTCTTTTTGGGGTGAATGTGTTCTCACTGCTGTCTACACCATTAACCGTCTTCCCACTTTGTTACTCAACAAGAAAACTCCATTCGAAATACTTTACAACAAGCCTCCCGATTATTCTCGTATGTGTGTTTTTGGTTGTGTTGCCTTTGCAAAATCTGTCCATCCATCGTCAAAATTTGCTCCTCGTGCACATAAATGCATCTTTGTTGGTTATCCTATGGGTCAAAAGGCTTACAAATTGTACAATATTGAGACCAAAAAGATCTTTACCAATCGGGATGTGATTTTTCTTGAAGATACTTTTCATCATTCAGCACCTACTGCCAAACCTGTTGAACCCACACCACAAACCCAACCCATCCCTCTTCCTATCTTACCGGTTGAGCCCACTCTACAGGCCCAGCCCATTCGTCTTCCTCTCTTACCCAATTCCTCTCCTTTACCATCTCATCCTCCTTCAGTCGCACCAAACATCATCTCCGCTTCACCCAACGTGCCTCCACCTTTTTCATCACCTCCTCCGCCTGCCTTGAATGACACCACCACCTTCGAGCCCTCTGCTCCGCCTCTCTCTCCCACTAATCACCCAGATTTTCCCCGATCTCCTCCACCTAGTCCGTCGGAAAATCAATCGGGTTCTCCCCAATTTGCTCCGTCGAGTCCACCGAGTTCGCCTGCAATTCCAGTCGAAATTCAGTCCGAAATTCAATCTGAAAACGCTCTCCCTGATTCCAATACTCTTCCCACGCCACATGTTCAGCCTCTTCGTCGTTCTCAACGCACTCGGGAAGCCAACGTCCGTCTCAAGGACTACGTTTGCTCGCAGGTGATTCTGCCTCCACACCAGCTTTCATCGGCCTCGCCTAGTCCCACACCAGGTACGCGATACCCTCTTTGTCACTATGTATCTTATCATCGATATTCACCTCAACATCTTACTTATGTTGCTACTGTAAGTCGGGATGAGGAACCGGCATCTTATGATGTTGCTGCAGCTAATCCCAAATGGCAGGAAGCGATGGATTCTGAGCTTCAAGCTCTTATGGATAACCGAACATGGAGTCTTGTTCCTTTACCTCCAGGGAAACGTCCGATCAGTTGTAAGTGGGTTTATCGGATTAAGCGCAAAGCTGACGGTTCTGTTGAGCGCTATAAAGCTCGCCTTGTTGCTCGGGGTTTTACTCAGGCTGCCGGCATTGATTATCATGACACATTTTCTCCCACTGCCAAAATGGTAACTGTCCGTTGCCTCCTTGCTATTGCTGCTTGTCAAAATTGGTCTTTGCATCAATTAGACGTTAATAATGCTTTCTTAAATGGTGATTTATTGGAAGAAATATATATGTCTCCTCCTCCTGGACTTCGGCGACAGGGGGAGAACCTTGTGTGTCGCCTTCATAAGTCGTTGTATGGACTTAAACAAGCCTCTCGACAGTGGTTTTCTAAGTTCACAGAGGCTGTCCTTGCTGCTGGTTTCTCTCAATCCAAAGCTGATTATTCTTTATTTGTTCGAAAACATGGTACATCTATCACTGTCTTATTGATCTATGTGGATGATATATTGATCACTGGGAACAACATTGAGTCCATTAATGCTTTGAAGCAGTTTCTTCATAGTCGTTTTCGTATCAGAGATCTCGGTGATTTGAAGTATTTCCTAGGCATTGAAATAGCTCGTTCCAAGAAGGGGATTTACATATCCCAACGTAAGTATGCATTGGATATCATCAAAGACACTGGTTATTTGGGTGCTAAGCCGGTTGAATTTCCTATGGAAGAATGCAAGCTTTCAAATAAGGGAGAAGTGCTCAATGACCCTGCTGCATATCGACGTCTAGTTGGTAGATTGATCTATTTGACCATTACTAGACCTGACATCACATACTCAGTCCATATTCTCAGCCGATTTATGCATGAGCCACGTCAACAACACATGGCAGCTGCTCTTAGGGTGGTACGTTACTTGAAATCTGCTCCAGGTCAAGGTTTGCTTTTACATTCCAACAGTTCGTTAAAATTGAGAGCTTTTTGTGATTCTGATTGGGCGGGTTGTCCTATCACCCGTCGTTCTACTACTGGTTATTGTGTATTCTTAGGAAGTTCTTTAATTTCATGGAGAACTAAAAGGCAAAAGACCGTTTCTTTATCAAGTGCGGAAGCTGAATATAGAGCAATGGCAGGTACATGTTGCGAGCTTACATGGTTACGTTATTTATTGGCAGATTTGCATATGCATATTTCAGTTCCTGCTATTTTGCATTGTGATAATCAAGCAGCCTTGCATATTGCTGCTAATCCTGTATTTCATGAGAGAACACGACATATTGAAATGGACTGTCACTTTATTCGCGATAAAATTGTTCAAGGTGAAGTTGTTACTCGGCATGTGATTTCTTCACAGCAATTGGCGGAAGTGTTTACTAAAGCTTTGGGGAAAGAAAAGTTCAGGCCACTTATAAGCAAGTTGGGAGTCATTGACATTCATTCTCCAACTTGAGGGGGAGTGTTAGAAAATATATTTGGTTAGATCAGAAAGATTACTTTGAATATTTTGTGTATCAATTGTATTCATTATGTATCAATTAGAATAGGATTCCTTTCCTTGTTTGGTCTCCTAACTTAATGGAGATTACTTGGCTGTAAACTCTGATCTCTGTATATATACCTCTATGCAATAGAAGAAAACCATTCTGCCATATTATTGTTTTCTATAAGGTCCACTCATGAGGATGAACGATAGTGCATAGGATAATTGTTGTCTCACGTCCTAACAGCTTACGTTCAAATTTTAACAAAATGTTTGTTGTATGTTTGGATTAGAATTTACAGAAAAAAATTGAATTAATAGCTCTAGGCAAAAAATAATTCACTGTATCTTCTCAGACTTCATAGGACGTTCTCATAATCTTTGTTCTTACTGCATCTTGCAGATCTTCCCTGTATCTGTATACAAGCACTCTCTGTTGCCAGGTTTGTCCTTGTCATTTATTTTATTTTTCCCTTACATTTAGCTGGTCATATTGAGTTTTATGTACATAAGTTCTGTCATTTAGCTGGTCATCTTCCCTGTATCTGTATATAAGCTCTGTCTGTTGCCAGTTTGTCCCAAATACTGTCATTTATTTTGTTTTCTCTTACATTTAGCTGGTCATATTGAGTTTAATGTTCGAGGATGCAAACACGTAAATCCTACTGATGTTTAGAATTTTTTTGTTATTTTAAGTCATTCCATAACAAGTTGTTACGTTTTGGTCTGCTGTTATTGTTCTCATGCAGGTGGTGTTTGGAATTTTACTTCTCTTCTATGTTCCCAATTTGAAACCTTATCCTGGGTACGTTCTTCTGCAATCTGAGTCACTTGACAATGCTAAATATGAAACACTACCAGGAGAAGATCAGATTTTCCCTGAACGACATGTTAATATATTTTCCAATAAGGAGCTTTAAACTTCCTATAATTGACGCAGAATTTTAATGTTTCAAAATGACTCGCACTTATTCTTTCATAACATATTTTTATGAGATTAAGCTGAGAATGTCTGCTATTGCCTCCATATTAATTAGGCAGGAGTTATAAGTTGAATGGAAAAGAAAACTTCTTATCATTGTCTTTTTTGTATTTTCAAGTATGCTACATTTAGTATTCTCTCTTGTGCATCTGTATAGGAATATATTTTGGATGGATGACTCCACTCATGCAGCTAGGGTACAGAAAACCCATCACTGAAACAGATGTTTGGAAGTTGGACACATGGGATCAGACCGAGACACTGATTGAAAGGTCCAATTCTCATTGCCTCCGTATCAGTTGTTTTTTCATTATTTTGTCTCCACTGTGCTACATGCATATAATTTTGAGTATTGCAGGTTTCAGGAATGTTGGTTTGAAGAATCTCAAAGGTCCAAGCCATGGCTTCTGAGAGCACTGAATTGTAGCTTTGGACGAAGGTAATAGTTAAATTGAACTAAAAACTAGTTTTTATATATTTTTCATTTATCTATTTTTTTTTATAAGTTCTGAATTCAATTTGGTTAATTTCCTTCTTATATTCACTGGCTTTGTTAATGTGTTTTATGTAGGTTCTGGTTGGGGGCAGGCTTTTTCAAGGTAAGGAGTTCATTCTAGATTGTGGGGATGCAAACAGTTAGAAACAGTGTGGATTTAAGGCTTGATGGATACTTCCGTATCTATAAAAAAAAAAGTTGATGGATACTTGAGAAGCTTCTAATGACATTATATATCCATGTTGTAGATTTGCTATGATCTGTCTCAGTTTTCGGGTCCCATTCTATTAAATTATCTTTTGCAGGTTAGTTTCTTTCTTGCCAAAGCCTGATCAGTAGAGAATTTATTTTACCATGTATAATCCATCATATCAAAAGCTGTTTGTAAAGGAGTCTCCAGCGAGCTTCAAAAATTCTCATCTTGAAGATTTTAGCCTAAGAATTATTATATCACTCATTTAATTACTGTAGTAGCTCAACTATCATGTCAAATTTTTGTATCACCTTCCATTTGAGCAATTGAAAGAATCTACTTTGTGAAGCATATTACTTGTGTTTAACGGTTTCAACAGTGTCTGTAATCATCTTGCCGGTCTTGCTATTCCCTGCAGTCAATGCAACGGGGTGATCCAGCTTGGATTGGTTATATATATGCCTTCTTAATTTTCATTGGTTTGGTATGGCTTCTATCTCGGACTTTTCTCAAGTAACATCTTGTTTATTAATATGAACTGTTGATTCAAAAGATAGTGAACTATGTTGACAAGTTTATTCATCTTTGTCTAGTCATTTGGTGTGCTCCCTGAATCTCACTATTACCAGAATATTATGCGGGTTGGCTATCGATTGAGATCAACTTTGGTAAATTTCTGTATAAACAAAGCAAATATAATATAATTTGAAGTTCAACTGCCCAACTCAGTTTCATGTTGTGTGATTCATTAAAAGTTAATTGCTTTGTTTCACTAATTTGTAGGTAGCTGCTATATTCCGTAAATCTATAAGAATATCACATGAGGGCCATAAGAAGTTCCCAACTGGGAAGATAACAAATATGATGTCTACAGATGCTATTGCACTCCAGGTATGGTCAAGTGGAGGTATTGTCATACATGAAGGAATTCTATATAAGTCTAAAAAATTGTAGACTCTTGTGGAGACATTTAAACATAAAGATCTAAATATTCGAAGCTGATATCTCTCTCTCCCCCTCATGTTCTCCTCAATTCGTTGTCTGATGTTTTACCTTAGAAAGCTACTGCTTACAGTTGTCTTTCAGTATACAAAGTTAGTTTATTCTTTGAAATGCTGTTTACCAAGGCTTGAATTATAAACTTTTAAATAACTTGGCCTTTCTTATGATTTAGAAAACATGTGAACAACTTCACGAACTATGGTCGGCTCCTTTCCGTATTATTATAGCTATGGTTCTTCTTTACCAACAATTAGGTGTTGCATCGCTTATTGGATCCTTGACGCTAGTCCTCACGATCCCCATCCAGGTCCGCATGTCATTATTATTCTTTTTTGGCTCTTCTGCTTCAACAGTCTGTTATCCCTTTATAGACTTTTCTCATATGTTCAAGCTTAGAAAACCTTAACATTGTTTGCTTTCATTTGTATTCATTTCCCTGTTGAAAGTTACTGCTAGTTGTATGGTTGTCTGTTTGAATTTGTTTGCAAGACTAGTGAGTTAGTGTATTGCTTAGATCTCAGTTACTCCTATAGTGTCACTTCCACTATTGGATTTTGTCCATCAAAAATTACTATAATGAGTTATTTTATCTAATTTCTTTTCTAAATAGACAACTATTATCAGCAAAATGCCGAAATTAAGAAAGGATGGACTGCAACAGACTGACAATAGAGTTGGCCTCATGAATGAAATTTTAGCTGCCATGGACACTGTGAAGTATGACTGAATTAGATTATCCTAGATAGTCTAGCTGTGATGTTTATTATTATTATTATTATTATTATTATTATTATTATTATTATTATTATTATTCATTAATATGATATTATGTTTCAGATGTTATGCCTGGGAGACAAGTTTTCAGCAGCGAGTTCAAAGTATACGGAACAATGAGCTTTCGAGGTTGCGTAAAGTGCAATTACTATCTGCTGTACGACACATCACTTCTTTTTTTCAATTATGTACTTTCTATAAGATGAAGGAATCATAAACCACAATCATGTGGAAAATTTCAATTTCAAGCCTTCCCTTCATTATCGACTATCAGAGAAGTAACCGTTGGTTCTGATTTTGCATTCATTTAAAACTGAGTGTCTATACTAAATGTTATCACACCCTTTAAAGCCTCTTCACTTTGCTCATATTCATAATTTGCAAACGCAGCTATTTATGAGGCTGACAAGGTCATATCATTGTAGTTACATGCTTGTATTCTAGTGCGGTATAGTGGTACACTAGAGTGATTTATTATTGGTAAAAATTTTAATTTCTCTGTGACACATTTGAGCATGGAATAAGGTATCAACCTAGATTAACTTGATTAGGGATATTGTAATAACGTACAGCTACAATCTCAAACAAAATGTAAGAGGCACAGTTTTTACAACTCCTTTATAATTTGTGCAGATGGTTCAGTACTTAAATTGATTATGTATGGATAAGTAACTGTTTACTCCTTGCTGGATTCATAATATTTAATTCGGGTAGAACATTACTATGGATTAGTTATTTGTCACCTCATGGGTCATAGTTTATCTGATCAAATGTCTTGGTTTTGCAGTTTAACAGTTTTATTCTACGCAGCATCCCAGTTGTTGTGACAGTAATTTAGTTTGGGGCATTCACTTTTCTTGGAGGCGAATTGACACCTGCAAGGGCATTTACATCACTTTCTCTTTTTGCAGTGCTACGGTTCCCTGTAAACATGCTGCCCAACTTACTAAGTCAGGTAGCATGGGCTTCTTATCTGTTTACTAATTCATATCACCTACATTTATTTCATCTCATTTACACTTAACTGGTAGATCTTGTATTTTACTTTCTTTTGTGATTATGGGTGTGTCATCTAATTCTCCTAGTTGGTCTCTTCATCTATGGACCTGCTCTTCCTTGACAGATTGTAAATGCAAATGTATCCTTGCAGCGGTTGGAGGAACTATTTTTAACTGAGGAGAGAATTCTAGCACTCAATCCACCTCTGGAACCAGGGCTTCCAGCCATCTCAATTCAGAAGGGGTACTTTTCATGGGATTCAAAGGTGTGGTCTTTTTTCTTTACTCTGCAATATGTGGTCGTCCATGGCGCATATTTGGTGTCAACAGTATTTTCGACCTTTGTTCTTTGCCAAGTATTCATGTCTAGTGTCACATGCTTTGAAAAGCTTAGTAAGTTTCTTTTCCAATCTGAAGGAGATAGCCAAATGCAAGGTAAAGGTTTAGAAACTTAACATCTATGAGACATGAACTGTTAAAAAAAGGTTCAAGTATTTTGCTTTCACCGATGTTGATATAATTGGGAATGTTTACCAAGTGGAATGCATAAGATATCTTTTGATTATTTTCTTCTTTTCGTCTAACACTTTTAGTTTTTCATCCGAAAGCTGTTTGTTTTGCCACAATGACATGTAAACCATTGAGCTCTATGGTTGACTGTGCCGTCATAGCTTAGAATACATGGAAACACCTGTGAATTGGAGTTCGTACTAATGGTTTTACCAGAAAAGAGATATCAGTTTTTTAAGGGGACTAGAAAGGTATGATTCTGGAAATTTTTCCTGAAAAGAAAGTAATGTACGTGATGATGCTAGCAGCATGTTGATTCTCAATTTTTTTTTTTGTAAGGTGATTCTCAATTTTTTTTTTTTAATATGCAAAGACGTGTTGATGAACCCTATCTTCTCCTTCTTTCATTATGCAGGCAGAAAAGCCCACATTATCGAACATCAACTTAGATATAACAGTTGGCAGCTTAGTTGCAGTTGTTGGCGGCACAGGAGAAGGAAAGACATCTCTTATATCAGCCATGCTTGGGGAGCTGCCTCCCATTGCAGATGCAGGGGTTGTAATTAGGGGGACTGTTGCTTATGTTCCACAGGTTTCATGGATTTTCAATGCTACTGTGAGTCACAGCTTCTCTTCTATAAAAGCCTATAGAATTCAATCTACCTTGGCTTTCCTTTCAATTTCAAAGTCATCTCTTACCCCTACAAGTACTTAGGAGATGTTAATCATATTCTTCCAGGTACGTGAAAACATTTTATTTGGATCTGAATTTGAAGCTGAATGGTATTGGAAGGCTATTGATGTAACTGAGTTCCATCATGACCTAGACTTACTTCCAGTAAGTGGATTATGAAGTTTTATCTTTTTCGTTACTTCTCATTAACATGTAAACATTCCCATATGTTAACTACTGTACCTGATTTTCCAGGGTCGAGATCTAACAGAGATAGGTGAAAGAGGGGTCAATATTAGTGGAGGTCAAAAGCAAAGGGTTTCAATGGCTAGAGTTGTATATTCTAATTCAGATGTTTACATATTTGATGATCCATTAAGTGCTATAGATGCTCATGTTGCTAGACAGGTATTATTTAAATCGATGTAGTATCATCTCAGGGTTGTACTTATAATCTTACCATGCTGATACATTAAAAAAATCAACTTGAACTCATTTTCTGAAACTTTTTAATTGTGATTTTTTGTAAATTTTATGTTGTTAGTTGAGATCATTGTCTTTCAACTGAACCAAGTTCTTTTTAGGTTTTTAACCGCTGTATCATGGAAGAGTTGCAAGGGAAAACTAGGGTGCTTGTCACAAATCAGCTACACTTTCTGCCTCAAGTGGATGAAATTATATTAGTCTTGGATGGTAAAATTAAAGAGAAGGGAACCTTTATGGATCTCTCCCAAAACAGTTTGTTGTTCCAGAAGCTAATGGAAAATGCAGGGAAGATGGATGAACGTGTAGAAGAGAAAGAAGACAATAAAACTGATTACCTGGAAACGTCACAACCTGTGTCGAACGGGGTTGTAAGTGACTTGCTAAAAGATGCATGCTACACCAAGAAAGGGAAAGTGAAAGAGAAAGGGATGAGATATGTACTCATTAAACAAGAGGAACGGGAAACAGGTGTTGTAAGTTGGAAAGTTTTACAGAGGTAAGACACTGAATTGTTCTTCAAAGATTTAAGCATCAAGAGAGTCTTAATAAAAAGATGAAGTAGATTACTCCTAGGAAACATAGATTGTCAAAATATTATAGGCTTAACGGTTGAATGAATTTGAGGATATATATGCTTTTCTGTATATTGCTCTGGTTGGAGTTGGTTTATAATTGTAACCTAGTATTGTTCTTTTTTGTCAAGCAAAGGGGAATAAGCTGAGCAGGAGCTGTATGAGTTTCCTTCTCTACATGAAAACTTGGCTTATATGATCATAGTGAATTGGTGAATAACGCTTTGTTCATTGTTGGCAGGTATAAACTTTCATTAGGTGGCCTACGGGTGGTCATGGGTCTAATTACTTGTTATACACTAACAGAAGTCCTTCGAGTTTCAAGCAGCACATGGTTAAGTTTTTGGACAAGTCAAAGCTGGTCAAAGATTTATACACCTGGATTCTACATGCTTATATTTGTGATACTCTCAATTGGTCAGGTATGTCGAGAGTTGGTACATGCACGTTAGATTGTTCTTTGATATATGTTATCCTATTATATTGTATTTGTACAGTTGTAGCGTTATTTTTAAGTTGCAGAATGTCACAATCCCTTGCACAGAAAATTGTCTTATGAAACCTCAATAGTTCTACTGTGGTTTATATCCGCTGCAATTTGGGGTGTTTCTCTTATAATATATTGTGAAGTGTGTTATTTGTGTCACAGAAGAAATTTTTTTTGCATGTTCATAAAAGAAAACTATTATAGTTGTGACCGTGACATGGTTTGAGGGAGCTTAATCCACATTACTTGACTCAGGTAACAGTGACTCTGACAAATTCTTTATGGCTAATCACTTCAAGTCTTCGTGCAAGCCAAAATTTGCATGACGCCTTGCTACATGCTGTACTAAAAGCTCCAATGCTGTTCTTTCACACTAACCCAACTGGGAGGATGATCAATAGGTTTACAAAGGATCTGGATGATATAGATCACAATGTAGCCGATTATATAAACACGTTCCTGGGTCAAGTATGGCAGCTCCTTTCGAGTTTTGTGCTCATAGGCATTGTGAGCACAATATCCCTCTGGGCCATAATGCTACTTCTAATTTTGTTCTATGCAGCCTATCTCTTCTATCAGGTATGTTTATTGGGGTATCAGCTTTTATTTACCTGACTTTATTAAAGTGCATCAAACTTAAAATATGATATTGAATTTGTTTCACAGAGCACATCCCGTGAAGTGAAACACTTGGATTCCATTACCAGATCTCCTGTTTATGCACAGTTTGGAGAAGCATTAAATGGTTTGTCATCAGTTCGTGCCTATCAAGCTTATGATCGGATGGCAATCATTAACGGAAGGTCTATGGATAATAATATCAGATTCACTCTTGCGATTGGTGGCTCAAACCGCTGGGTTGCTATAAGGTTGGAAACACTAGGAGGTATCATGATTTGGGTGATAGCAACCTTTGCTGTCATGCAAAATGGAAGAGCAGAAAACCAAGTACAATTTGCATCTACAATGGGTCTACTTCTTACTTATACTTTGAATATCACAAGTCTGTTGAGTGATGTTCTTAGACGAGCAAGCAGGGCTGAAAATAGTTTAAATGCTGTTGAGCGGGTTGGAACATATATAGATTTGCCTTCTGAGGCTCCTGCTGTTATTGAAAGCAATTGTCCCCCATATGGGTGGCCATCATCAGGAACAATCAAGTTTGAGGATGTTGTCCTCCGTTATAGGCCTGGACTTCCACCAGTACTGCATGGATTATCATATACAGTTTCTGCAAGTGAGAAGCTAGAAATGGTTGGAAGAACTGGTGCTGGGAAATCTAGTGTGATTAATGCATTGTTTAGGATAGTAGAAATAGAAAATGGAAGAATCTTGATTGATGGTTGTGATGTTTCTAAGTTTGGACTGGCAGATTTGCGCAAAGTCCCTAGCATCATACCCCAATCACCGGTTCTTTTTTCAGGCATGTACTTTAATTGAGCTAATGTGATTTTACAACGTAAATATAACCATGCTAGACCTTATGAGATGCTTGAATAATGGTCATTCTATCTTGTGTAGGAACTGTACGGTTTAATCTTGATCCTTTCAGTGAGTATAATGATGCTGACCTCTGGGAAGCCCTAGAAAGGGCGCATCTAAAGGATGTCATTAGAAGGAATTCCTTCGGTCTCGATGCTGAGGTAAAGCCTCCTTTTTATTGGTTAAGTATAGGGTCTGATAATGCTTAGTTGAACTGTAACTCCCGTTTTTCATTTCTTCACTCGGATGCATTGAATAGCAGATAATCTAGTTGTTGAAACGAACAAACTGATGGTATTTTGGATTGTATAATGTCTTGATATATCTAAATGGAGAAACTAATGTATGATTTTTAATATTGTCATTAATGAATCAAGGTTTCTGAGGGTGGTGAGAATTTCAGTGTTGGACAGAGGCAGCTAATAAGTCTTGCTAGAGCATTGCTACGGAGATCAAAGATTCTTGTTCTTGATGAAGCAACTGCAGCTGTGGATGTTAGAACTGATGTTCTCATCCAAAAAACCATACGTGAAGAATTCAAATCTTGCACCATGCTTGTTATTGCTCACAGATTGAACACCATTATTGACTGTGATCGAATTCTTGTTCTTGATGCTGGTCAGGTATGCCTTCACTTTAATGCAATTCCTGCATCTTCTGTTTAGGGGATATATTGCTTGCATAAGAAGAAAGTAGAAACCCTAGGGTAATGCTTATTCTTTAACCTTTGGTTTCAAGAGAAAGCTATCCATTCATAACTTTTGATCTCCCCGGTTAGGTCCTGGAACATGGTTCCCCAGAAGAACTACTGCTGAATGAAGAGAGTGGATTCTCCAAGATGATCAGAAGTACAGGGCCTTCTAATGCTCAGTACTTGCGCAGCCTGGTATTTGAAGGTGAGAAAAATTAGAGAAATAGAGACGAGACCAAGCAACTGGCTGGCAACACCCAACCGAACAACTACTATACCCTTTGACGTTATATAGAACATTTTGTAGCTCCAGAATCCTGTTCTTCCACTTGGACATTAATTAGAAAACAAACAGATCGACCAGCTCTATAATATCATAAAAAGAAAACAATAGCACTGCCAAAACGTAATTAACAAATAACAAGAATCAACCGAATTGCTAGGATAAATTATAATATAAAATAAAAATAGTAATCAGCCTGCAGCAATGGGATTGAGCACATGTCCCATAAACAGCACTGTTCCAGCCCTGTCTTCCCTGATGACAAACATGAATGGGTGATCCGCCACAAAGTCTTCTTTTCGAGGCTCCTCATCGTCGCCATCACTACCCATTTCGTCACCATACTCTTCCTCATAAACAGTAGCAGCTGCAGCTGTTGCTCCATGTTCATCAACTTCAATCATGGATTCATGAAATATTTTCACATTGTCTAACAAATTTGCCAGTCCTAGTTTCTCCAGAATACCAGTAACTTCAAACGCCGAAGAAAACTTAAACTTTGGAATCAAGAATTTACCCACTTCAACCCATTCTAGAGATTGTACTGCTAAGATGACCATCTATGAAACCGGGCTCTGAACAACTCTCGCACCTAGAGCTGGCAGCCCATCTATTGCGTCTGGAAGAAGCAAGCACATAAAAGCCTCGGCCGTAATGTTCATTATCTGATTGGTAAATAAGTTTCAAGACTTTAAAACCGTCAAAAGCCTTGATAAGGTGGGAGTCACTGCTCTGCTCGTCATAAAAGGTACTCCCTTGATTGAGTCCCCATTGAGGAGATGAAACTCATGATGATCCTCTTCTTCTGAGTACGTGTATGGTTCATAGAAGTCGTAATGCTCACTCCAAGAGCCTTTGAAGTATAAAGCACTTGCAAAGATGCGTCTTGTTAGGTCGGTGACTGAGTTTGGAGAAAGAATATCAGTGATGAGGCCTTGTGTCTCCTTCTCCACCCATGAGTTCACTTCCACTCTTACTTTCTCGGGGTTGGCCTTGAAATCGACTTGCTTTAGGGTTGCCTTGTAAGACTTGCACGCCACCTCTTTGTAGGAATTGTCGAGAGGTTTGGACTCGTATGTCCATAAACCATTGGCCAAGTTCAAACATGGCCCTCCTTTGGCCGATCCGTCGCTAGAACGCAAGTGATGAGATGGTAGGCGAGGGAGTTGAGGTCGTCCACGGACTTGGACTTGAGAAAAGAAAGAAACCGGTCCTGATCGGAACCTCTTTTCCCGGCGGCTACTATGCTCAGGACGATGTAGCTAGATGGATAGCGGCTAGTACACCATGTTTGTGTTCTTGAACTCATCAGTTTGAAGGAGATGCTTCGTGATCTCCAGTCCGACGTTGGTTTGCTTGGTGATGGATTGTTTTAGAGCCTTTTTTGTTGTTTTTTGGTTTTCGTTTGCAGGTTCTATTGGGTTATTGAGATCCATTGTGGCTGGGTAGAGGAGCTCGAGCTTTAGGAAGAACGAAAGAAACAGGTCGCGAAAGGTAATCTTGCTTTAGGGTTTAGGCCTTTAGGGTTTTGGAGGTGGAAGGCGCCTTGTGATATATATTGCGGTGTGTCTATTTAACCTATTCTTCATGTTTGTTTTCTTGCCAGTCAAGAAATCCAAGTTTGTGTTTTTGGAAGACTAAACTTCAGCGACATGTTGTTGCATTAATAAAAGATAGTAAAGAAAGAATATAGGTCATGTTTTATTATAGATACAAGTTTGTTGTTTGGAATTCTAGCTACGGGTTGGTCATGTTACTAATTTAGATGCAATGTTCTGCAATCTTAATTAGTCCATTAACATGTTATAATTTTGTAGCATAAACTTGACAGGATTGATGCATGTTTGTATCTTGTATGATTCGAAAGACTTGCCTCTTTGACTTGTTTCTCAGAGACGAGCATAAGTTTATTAGACAAACTCTTCTGCAATCAAGGGTCCTTGTGTACGTTATAGTGTATGTGGGAGCTGAATCTTCCTTTGATCTATTGTGTATGCTAGATCTTGACCTTATTATCATGTGTTGGGCGTCCGAAATTGTCCGACATTCCTCAATACCTTCACTCCTTCAGTAATGGCATGGCGCAAAATATGCAAGGACCCCCTCTTATGTGGTGCAGAATCAATTTGCACAATGGTGGTGACAGTCCTGATCGATGAGCAGATGGAGTTGGGGAAGATGTGGCGACACGCCATTGATCGCAGCTGTGGTAATCTGGTCGATATCAGCTTCCAGAACTTTGGTATAGCGATGCACTTCTTGAGTATATCACTGATTGGTATGCATTAGAAATCATTATGTCAAGTCTTTTGGTTCATATATATGCATCAAAATGAAGTGTCTAGCATGTTAGAAACTTAGAATTTGTTCTGTTTATATTTTGTGTTTGTATAATCACTATATTGTCTTACATTGGGTTTCAAACTTTGCAACAGTTCACTTCGAATCAGACGTCTTATCAGTAACTAACGAGGGATCAAGCAATTCAATCCATAATTTCCACTGCCGGAGCCTGGAGGACCTTGAAATTTCACACAAAAACTCACACGAAAACTTTCTTTACATCGTTCAATTGTAAGGACGGATGGCGGTTATGGTGCAAGTTCTAATGAACAGACACTTGCCATGGCCGGAACAATGCCTGGTTCACGCCACCTCCAGCTTTTTGTGAATGCAGTGACTAGTGATTGCTTGGCCAAGATCCTTGATATTTGTTCTCATCTCGAGTCGCTTGATCTGCGCAATTGTTCCAATCTTAAGTTGGGAGGAGATTTGGAGAGAAGATGTTCTGCACAAGTTCAAACACTTGAGGTTCGAGAGGATCATTATGACCAGCCTATGGGCTCATACATCATGCAGTCTTTTTATTACTGCTCACAGGTACAGCTTTCTTGCCCAGGAACAAATTTTTTTTCTTTCTTGATGAGGATGCTCTCATGCACCATCTGATGCGAAATTGATATGTAATACAAGCATTAGAGAATAATAGTCATTGACTAGTTATGTAGGAATTTCAGCCTGTAGAGACAACTACCTTACAAGGTTTTAATACAGTTATACATATAGCTAGGTTAATAGTTTGGCTGTTTTCATGAGTACATAATTCTGCAAAAACCTTTACAATTTCATTCACCTCTGATCGAAGCAGTATAACCACCATCTCAGGCTTCCAAATATAACATCTGAACCCCATTCAGAAAGAATAATCCTTCAAGTCCGCCTTAGAATCATCCATGTCAATGTCAGCTGCACACTCATCTTCAGTAAGAGGAGGGAGTTGCTTGCTCTTGCGCCTCAAATTCTGCTTGTGCCAGTCACTCTTGAAGTGATCCCTGAACAGCTTGGACTCGCCAAAAGATGCATTGCAAGTGCTGCATTTGCTTTGTTTTCCTTCCCCTGTGGCCTTCACATTCCCAGTAGAGATGCTCTGTGCTTGCATTTTCTCACTCAGTTGAATTGCTGGATCAGATGGATCCTTCTTTGCCAAGTCAGAATCACTAGTTCCTTTCTTCTTTGATGATTCAGAATCAGCCGATTCAATGAGTGAGCGTGGTGGTTCATCCTCATATTCTTCGTGTTGATCAATAACTGTGTCACCCTCTGCATGCACAGAGAGAGCAAGAACTTCATACTTTCCATGCAGTGCCATCAACAAGCCCTCACAGTCCCGATACAAACCAGGGTCCAGTTCACAGATCTACAAAACAATAAAACACATTAGGACCAGCATATAAATTCAAAACTACTCCCATGATGTTCACAGATCTAGAAAACAATAAAACACATTAGGACCAGCAGATAGAATTCAAATCTACTCCCATGATGTGGGATGCATACATGCAACTTAGTTAAGACAAGCTTGAAAGAATCGCAGCAGTTTAGGAAATGACTTCCCATGTAAAGTAGCAAATTTCTTTAACTTACAATGGATAGCTGATTTCCTGATGGATCTTTTGAAACAATGGAAGCATTCCAAGTTGTAAGCTTCTCCAGGAGTGCTGAGACTTCCTGTTCAGGAACCGTGAGTCGCAACCTCATGGGAGATCTTTTGATGGGGAACTGCTTCTGCAGCTCATGAATGACTTCAAGGGCCTGCAGAAAAATAGTATTAACCTTTAGCTATATGCAAAATGAAATTTAAATGTAGTAACTTTCAACTGATAGAAAAACAGGCAACTCTTAGATTTCATATTCTGAAATTTTCTGAGAATCAACACTCTCCAAATACATACATATATACTCCACAGATAACTACACAACCAACATAAAACTAACAGACCCTTTCAGACTTCATCTCTACCATTAATGAAATCATATAGTATTCCTGGATAGCAGTGTAAACAACAGGGATAATTCACTACTTTAGTGCTTGCATAAGGTACAGAAGAGATCACAATAACTCGCCTGCTTCTTTGAGCCACTGTGAGGATCCACATTAAAATGAATTTCGTGCATCAACCTCTCAATCAAACTGATAGTGTAAGGGCGCCGAGTCTCTGGATTATAGGTTTTCTGCATCACAATTGTGGCAATATCCCGAAACTGACTGGACAACTGAGATTCTCTCTCCTTCCCAGCGATCTGAAGCTCCCCTTTATCCAAGATCTACAGCATAAAAAAGAAAAAACTCAAGTCAATATCGTATTCACAAAACTAATCGAATCCTTAACGCAAACATTTTACTGGTCTGACCTCTAAACATATCTTGGTATGATCATCCGACCCAAATGCAGCTACCAAATCCTTGGTCTTGGCAAGAACACCTTTGGAAACATTTGAGTACACCGTCTTTGACTGCAGCACCTCATCCAAATCTTTCTCTCTGTCTCAAAAGAAAACCATTAGCATCTTGTTTATACTCTTCCTACTCTATAAAATGCAACTTCCTCTGATGGAACTAAAAATTAACACATTGCACATAAACTCTTGACAACTTACTCGGCATTCGATTATCATACACATCATCTTCTTTATAAACTTTTTTTTTTCACTGTATAAATTATAATTTCCTTTGATTATACTAAAAAAACACATTGCTCATAAACACTTGAGTCTCCACACAGATTTATACTCCAAACTATCGATCACAAGTAACTCGGCAGCATTCGATTACTTAGAAACATAAAATCTCCATAATCATGCACTAAGAAACAGCAAAATCCATATCAAACTGAAATTATCTTAACCTAATTCACGAAAATTAAACTGGAAGAGCATAGCAGTGTATCGAAACCTCTAGAAAGAACGAAACTAGAGAGAGAAGGAGAGAGAGCTTACACGCCGGAGCGCCAGGAGAGGACCTTGTTCTTGTAGCAAGCGATTTCGAAGCGATTGCCGCGCTTCTTGAGACGAACCACCGCCACGTTCGTCAGCCTCTTCTGCCCTATCGGCTGCTGCACCACTGACCTACCACCTCCCTTGTTACCTCCCCTGTTCATCATCTTGCCCTACTCTCTCTCTCCTCTCTTCGTTTCTCTCTCTCTCAAACTTCGGAAATGTTTTGGTGGCAGAAGAAACCCTATAAACAAAAAGGAAAAAGTTCCCTCTCAAGACCTTTTCTGGTAATTTCACTAACCGGGTCACCGGGTCCTGATTCGGGTCGGCCCAAATATGATACAAAAAGAGGGTTTATGCTTCTTCATTTTGAGCTTCTTCTTCAGAGAGAGAAAGAGAGAGAGCGAGAGCATGCCTTCGTCGCACAGTAAACGCGAAGAAGAAGAAGCTATAGCTCCAGAGGAAGACGACTCAAACAGAGACGAAGCCAATGCCAAAACCTCCAATTTCTACGACGTTTACGGCCCTCAAGTAAATCTCTCTCTCTCTCTCTCAGTTTTTGTTTATCTTTCTGTAGTTCAATCAATTTGTTATTAGGTTTACTATGTATTCATCGCGATGAAATTTGAAATGCTAGGTTTTTGTTTCTGCAACTTGAAAGCTAGTTGGATTCGATTTTCGGTTGCAAGTGTTAACTACAGTATGCATTTTAGTATAGAGCCTTGAGTTTGATCTTTATTATTGTGAGCTCTAGTGCATTTGTGTTTGATGTTGTATGCCTTTTTCTGCAGGCTAAAGCAGGTGTGGAGTTCAAGACTCCAGAAGCTAGTTCTACTCTGAATTTCGAAGTATGTTTTTAAGTACTTTATCTCTCTATTTTTTGTGAGTGGGTGGTTTAAAACCTGATTCCAAGTTGAGTTTTTATAAATTGGGAAACGAAAGAATGAATGGAGTTTGTGTTGCGATGAAGGAGGTTCAACAACTAGTGACGTGGGTGCTTGCTGATGGATTCATGCCGTCTTGGGTTTTTGTTAAGGTAATTGATGCCCTGGTACTTTTTCCTGTAATTTTGATCATTCCACTATATGCATGATAGCTTCCAATAAACTGTATTCAGTTGTATTGCCGAAAAATAGGATAATGTATGTTTTTCTGTTCATACTAAAACTGATGTATTCAATTGATTGCCATAGATGATTCTTAGTCATCCCGTCATATAGGTGGAAAACTCATTAAGCTGTGAAACATTACCCTGCCATGTATACTTATATATCTCTGTTATTTGTTTGAGCCATGGTTGATGACAAGCCTACAGTAGAAAGTAATACAAATTCTTGGAGTTAATTATACAGAACTCTTGACTTTTTGCAGAACAAGCCCCTCATCCCCAAAGTGGTTATGCTTTATGTTCCAGGCCTGGATGCAGCTCTATATTTATCGCAGCATCGACTATTTAAGGGTCTCGAAAAATGCTGTGGCAAACCTAGGCCAGTTTTAGCACTCAGGTGAGTGATAAATTTTCTTTGTTCCTGTGACTTTCAAAGACTTATTTACCTATTTCCTGTGCTATGCAGTTGTTACTGATTTCTTCTCTTCTTTTTTTAAATCTTTGCCAGATATATGCCGCATGAAAATCAGACAATTGATGCACTCCTCACATGCAAACTGAAAAGAAAGAGGGAAGAAAGTGATCCAGCTAGAACAAAATCTAACCCGGAAAATCAACAAGGTTTATAACTCGTTCTTTCATTGACATTCATACTGAGTTTCTGACCTTGTTCTCCTCTGCAATTTTATTTTAATGATACAGCTAAGAATTGGTTAGAGATCAGTAAAATTTTTGTAGGAGAATGCTTTTCCAACTTGTGTGAGTGGAGTTTGTGAGCGACAAGCACTTAAAACACAAAAGGGTTTCCAAGGTTTTAGTAATATGCATGAAGTGAAAATAGACTACATATCAGGTTTCCTAGTTGTTGCATTGGTCTAGTTGCTATTTTGAGACTCGTCCAGTACTGTTAGTTTTGTTTTGGTAATATAACTCACTATTGCTTTCATGTACATTGTTTTCAGACCAAAAAAAGTGTCCCTTGTAAGTTGAGGTTCCATGCATACTACTATGCAAGAGTTTGAAAGTTCCCTACGACTGTATCTTCAATGGGAAAATGTCAAGGAGAAGAATAGTTTCTTATCCATATTAACAGATAGCTAATTCTTGCATATTCTAGAAAGCTTTCCCTTTTAAAATTCATGTATTCACGGTATAAACTTGAGTTCCATTAGTAGGGATAGGTTCCGGACATCTTCCCCCTTTTTTGTTATCTTTTAGAACTCTATTGAATTTCTCAGCTAATTTGCATTTCATATATTGATTGGGTTTTATCATTGGATTGAGTTGAATATTTGCTATTATCATCTTTTGTTCACTCAATTAAGTAATTTTCTCACTCAAATCATGCATATATTTTCCCTGATTAGACCATGTTGTTAGTGGAATATGCTAAACACAACATCTGTTCATTTTGAACATGTTTATATATGCATTTTTGTGAAATCAATGCCATTGTTTGTGGATCTTATACTGATAAATGTGGCTGTTGTACAGATGATCCATCCCCTGGGGAACTTGTGAAAGATCTACCTTTCCCAATTACATTTTACACTCTTACAACAAAACAATTGGAAGACAATAATTATGTCCTCAATCAACCAGGTTACGTGATAATGCGATTTCGTTATTAAAATTTTATTTCTATTTAAGTTTAAGCTACTGTCTTAACAAAACAACTGAAAGAGATGGATATTGCTTCAAATTAATGCAGGTTTTCTTTCTACTCTTCCTGCTCCTTCTGGATCATCTCCTAATGAAATGTTAGCACTTGATTGTGAGATGGTAAATCCTTCAGCATTAATGTTTAAAGATCCTAGTTTAGTTTATTTCAATAAAGCATCAGATAACTGTTGGCTTGTAGGGAAGTCCAATGTTGAAGCACATCTTTTCCATTTATCTACACTCATTAGCTCATTGATGTATCGGGTGTTATTCCACCAGTAAAGATTCCGCTTTTGTACTGTGATACGCAACACTGCTTTATTTTCTGTAGTTACTTGAAATAGTTCTTCTGTTCTGCTTAGTATGGAATCTTAAGTTTGATTTTGTGTGAACCATTGAATATGATCATGGCAATGGGGTTTAGCTTTTCTTTAAAGTTATGATAGTATATGTTTACTTCAACATATTATAGACGTATAGTATTATGATATTATTGATATTTCCTGTATCCATGTATCCCATATCCGAGTGTAGTGGCTTTTGTATTGTTGAGTGGTCCTTTGTGTAATCAAGTATCAGTTTTCATGTAGTCGATAATTGCTGACTTCGATTTGGTTGCATGAATTTTGAAATATAAATGATATCGGAACAAAAGAAATAGAGATGGAAACAACAGTCTTTCGCCCGGGTGTAGCTTCGTTAGTTATTCTAGCTTTGTAAAATGCTTCTTGTGTATTGGTTTTTCTATTTGTCCTTTTCTTCCCTTACGGTGTCTATAAAATTTAAAATTCAAGCTCTTCGTCTGTGATCTTTCAGGGTAACTTAATTGTGTTTGGTTGGTCCTCTTTTCTTTTGAGGGTTTTTTCTTTTCTTTTTGAGAGTCACATTATGGAAGTGATTGTAGAGGCTTGTGGGATAGATTGCATATCCCCTGGTGTCTTCAAAAAGGGGAAGGATATTATATCGGAAAAGCAATAAGAATTAGCGACTTAGTATTGTATGACACCTTTTTGGATAGGAAATGCAGAGTGCTGGTTGGTAATGGTTCATGGGAGGTCACATACTTATATTGGAGCTCTAATTTCGAAATCCGAAGCTTTATCTGTTACATTTGTAAAGTTTATCTCTGCTTTAATTGGAATTATGTTTTCAGATATCTTGGTATTAGTGTTCCCATGTTATCTTGATTTTAATTTCTCAGTGTATCACAGAAGAGGGGTTTGAGCTAACAAGAGCCACGCTGGTGACTATAAAAGGAGAGGTAAGTACCTCATTTAATCAAAGGAATTGGTGCTTAATGTGATTTTGATGCAAGAGTTTCATGCCTTTTATTTTCAAACATTCACTTAATTTAAAAATTGCATCAGTAAGTTTCATTTTAGTTTTCTAATAGAACTCAGGAAGTAAACTTTGAGTAGCATGTGGTCTAAATGTGTTTCTCTTTACAAAGGTGGATGAGGTCCCAACTCCAAAATTCCCCCTCCCCGAGGATAAAAAAAAAAAAAGAAAGTAAAAGTAGAGAACAGAAGTGGCTACTTATTTATTGTAATTTGACATTCTCTTACATTCTTCATCCTCTCATACCCCTTGTGACTTCTAGTTCCACTAAGCTCCCTTAATGTACTAGAATTGCTTGAAGCACCTATAACTTTCGGCCATTGTTAGATTATCATTCACAAATATATGTTGATGGGGAAAGAGAAAACATCATGGGATGCTAGAGCTTCAGCAACTTGTCTTATTCTCACTTCAGCATACCATCCTGCTGTTGACACATCTGAATCTAGAAATCTCGGGTCTGATAGGGCAACACTTGATATATATTTGGTTCATAGTCCGCTAGTCTTGCCCATGGTTTTTTGGCTGTGTGGTCTCCAGGGTTTGGACCCCTTCATTGTGACTGCCTAGCTATTTACTAGCGTTACCTGCTTCCTAAGGATTGTGGGGTTCAGTAGGAGCCTCGGTTTTGATCTTGCATCTTCTTCCCTATGCATCAGTTTCTTGTATACATGATAGACCTCATGGTAACTTGCTAAATAGACATCACGGCTTATTACTTGAAGAAAGTTATCAATCCTTCATTAGATTTATCCTCCTTAGAGTGATTAATGACTTGGATAAAATGCCACCATAATAGAGATCAGAAGTTGAATTATTTGTGAAGTTTCTTTCTCAGATATTTCTAGTACATACTTCAAATAAATGAGCACAGGTAACTTATAATTTACGTAAGTGTCAGTGGGGAGTGGTGGTCTGGTGGAAGGGTGTGGGAAGGAGGGCTGGAGGGCCCAAGTCAACTTTCCTAGAAGTGGTCCTTTCAATAGCAACTAGAAATATAGGACCATGTAAAAGCATTACTTTTAACTATGGGGGTTACAAGAGACTAATACCGGACTAGGCCAATGCTCAGGGTCATCAGTGAATTTTAGTGTCTGTTTCGGTTGTTGGTTGAATACATAAATTTCTGTGGCTTGTTATCAGTGTATTAAGCTGCTGCTGATTTGTTTGGATAGTGTTTTGTATATAGAGGTACCTGAGTCATTTGTATCTAGTTCTAAGTTACCGTGCAAGAGTTTCAAAGGAATCAATTTACAATGCATTCTTATTCCATAAAACTAATTAATCATTTGTGCATAAGAAGGTTTCGAATTGTAGAAACAAGGCAGTTTTCTCGGATATCTGATATATCTACTCTTTTATCTTAGATATGTGGACACACCTTGTTGTTAGTATGTTGATAGCATCTTGTTATCCTTTCTGGACTGAAGTATTAACTTAATGGTATCGCAAATCTCGCTTATAAGCTTTTTTGGATTCCTGGTATGACAATCAAGATCGTATGTCTTCTAAAATTTTTACTGGGATATATTAATCTAGATTTGAATGATCTGAAATTTTCAATGTTATCTTAGTCTTAATTCTTTTTTCTGTTATATGTAGGGATTTGTTTCTAGATATATTTTAACCATCCCCTTGATGATTTTCAGGTTATACTCGATAAATTGGTTAAACCTACAAATGCCATCAAAGATTATAACACCAGGTAAGTTTTCATTGAAGCTTTCATTAACCCGTTTATATAGTTGTGCAAGAACTGAAACCATATCCTGTAAACATGTTAACTTGAATAACATGCTTTTGTCTTTGTATGAATGTTGATTAGTATTCCACTTCCCCTCCCCCCCCCCCCCCCCCCTCATTTTTTTCTGTACTGTGAGCCAAAATTTCTTATTAATTCATTGTCTTAGAGTTCGACTCTCATTGCAGAAACGCATCTTAGCATACACTCATCCTTGCCTTTCTCCTAGTGACAGTCTCTTCTTTTACATACATTATCCCCTAACTCAATTTTTAGAGAACTTTACATTTCTTTTATGTTAGTTATGGTTGGTTTTTTAGTGTTCTTTTAGTTATTCATGCATCTAGTAGCTACCATTAATAGGTAATTACAGGTCTACTGTTTGATTTAATGCAGTGTGAATGATAATTTTTAATCAGTAAAGAAAAAAGGGAAATTTAATTAGATTGACAAGAGACTTTCTGTGCAGGTATAGTGGAATCACACCTGAGTTGCTAGACGGGGTGACTACAAGCCTCAAAGATATTCAGGTCCATTACTTGGTTCTTGCTTTTCATAATGTACACATGCATGCATTCATGTACTTGCATGGATGTGGATTCACATACTAGTGTGACTAATTTGATGATATAATGTTATATTCTATTATAGCAGTTGCTTTTTTATATGCAGGAGGACTTCCTAAAGCTGGTTTACAAAGAGACTGTCCTAGTTGGACATTCGTTGGAGAATGACTTATTAGCATTAAAAATCACTCACAATCTCGTGATTGATACAGCAGTATTGTACCAGCACCCTGGTCCGCGATCTTACAAAGCTGCTCTTAGAGTTCTTGCCAAGAGATATCTTAAAAAAGAGATACAGCAGTCAGGGAATGGTCATGACAGTACTGAAGATGCAAGAGCTGCTATGGAACTGGCGCTTTTAAAGATTAGACATGGTAAGTGACTTTCTTAAGCATATATCATACCATGGACTAGTGAATTTTATGGTATGTGGAGATTGAGGGGTGTATACTTAGCCTGCCAAACAGTTTGAGATTTCTCTGAGTTGCCATCATTAAGACCTTTTATTGCCCGTGTCTACTCCACCACGTTTCCTAATTGCATATTTTGTTATGATGAGAATACATTTCCTTCCATTTTATGTAAAAAGTTAGAAAATCAAAACACAATGTATCTGAATTTGGCACCTTTTCCAAAAAAAAAAATTTCTGTAATTGTAAAAAGTAGAGAGATCTTTTTTGGTATTTTATGTCTGGTATTTTTTAAAATTATGTGTAATATTGTATATTTATGCTTCTTTGCTGGATCAGGACCTGACTTTGGTACAGGACCATCAGTTTTCCGGAAAAAGCTACTAAAAGTTTTGAGTGATAATGGAAAGACCACCTCTATCATTGATGATGTTGCGATTGTAAAGCGCTATGCCTCTGAATCATCCCATGCATTTCCTGTGGCCTCTGATGAGGAAGCTCTATCTAAAGCTGTAAAGGAGGTACACTGCAAATGCTGTATTCACTATTTTTTTTTTTTTGTATTCACATTTGCTACAAATGTGTACAGGTTTATCCACCTCTGCTATTGGTTGTAGGCAAGGAATGAGAAAGTGCACTTTGTCTGGACTCAATTCTCAGAATTACATCGTTTTTTAAAGAATCAAGCAGAGGATGCTGAGAAATTAAATGCAAGACTTGCTCAGATGATAAGCATGCTTACGTGCCATAAGAAGTCTGGAGATAAAAAAGGTATCAGATGGAGTTTGACTTCTGAACTAAAGGGAATTCTTATTTGCCTGGACACTAGTATACGTTCTCTTTATGCTGCACTGCCCACTAATGCCATGCTTATCATTTGTACCGGTCATGGAGATATAGCAACTGTAGACAGGTACGTACTACATTACACCTTAATAATGCATAATGTTCTCTATTTCCTTCATGGATTCTTTTTCAGTGGCCTTTAGGTTATGAGTCTGGCTTCCACCTTGTAGAACTGGAAGACACCGATCAGCTAGTTGTATTTTGTTTTTTGTTTTTAGTTTGTGCATGCTTCTTATCATATTATGTAAATAGTCTGAAGTTTGATTGTTGCATGCCAAGTTAACTAATTGCAGTTGATACATGTCTCACCCAGTTTATTTTTTTCTGATAAAGATTAAATAAAATGCTTTCGGAACCTGTGGAAACCACGATGTGTCGGGATAGCATTGTAAAGGTTTTAGCGGAGCTCAAGGCCCAAGCTGAGGTAGCTTTATGTTTTGTGGGTGTGAAGAGTTGAGTATCGTCGTCCCAAGTCCATTTTGTAACCTTGTCATTTATACGGTTTTGATAGTTTTGATGTAATAAACTCGTAGCTTGAACATATTTAACAATTTATGTAAAAGCTGTTTCAATATATCAAAGAAAATTAACCCATTTATACAGAGTGCAATAGTTCATAGGAGACGGGACAACCAAAGACAGATTTTCTCCTCCCATTTTACAACTTAAAATTGATCGTCCATTATGATATGCCTGGGATTGGAATCACCAAGGAAAGTACAGAACACTATAATTTAGGTTCTGCATGATTTGGCTTTTGAATCAGACCTTTAAAGTGTACTATTTTCTTTTTCGAGGTAATCAAATAATACATGAAGAGAAGTACAAATACATGTCCTATTACAACCATAGGCTTCTTACATCAATGTTAGATAATCCTAAGTCCCTTATTTATTTAACTCGGAATACATGTATCAGCACAAGTCTAGTTCCACACAAAATTACAAGTCCAGTCTGAATGAAAGCATGGCAGTACTAGGAGCTTAATGAGAAACGCACATTCACCATCACCTCCATGCTGAAGCAACAATCAAGCTTTTGTCTTCCCATCCAAAATGAAGTGCACCCATTTCTTCCTTTATCTTGTACCTGTCACAATACATTCTAATAAGTTCCCGAATCGAATCAGTAACACTTGTACTCATCGGACTTGAAGTAAACCCAGCCATGGCCATCCTGGCCCTCCACTTCCCTGCAACCTCATACCGCTCTATTCTTTCCTCGCCTTCGCATGCGACGATGTTTACTATATCCCGTGCAAGGCACTGCTTTTCAACATTCATCCTATCCTGGCTCTCCCTTGGTATAGCTGCTTCAAGGGAATCAAAGACAGCAGAGTAGTAATTGTAGGCTTCAACAAATCTTGGGAAGAATGGGGTAGTATTGGTGTTCACATCTTGTTCCACAACTGTGACGAGTTTTGGCCTCAAGCTCTTTGCCAGCCGGAGAAGCTGGTCTCTCTGGTTTACAGTCGAAACACTCTCATCGGGCATGTGGTGAAGCTGAAAAGCAAAATTTACGACGAGTGCTTCGCCTGGCCTACAGTCCAGCATTGAAGGACTGACGATTGAAGTCTTTGAGGCAACTGCTTGAAACTCAAATGAAACACCAAGTCCTTCTGCTAGCTGCTCTAGCCTTTGGCCGATGGTATTAAGCCCCCCAACGGGACGCTGAATTGACTCAGGGTCATCAATGCCCGTCAACCTCAAGTGTGGTGGCTTACCGGGCAGTTGAGCAAGTGTTTGTATGAGTGTGATGTACTGATTCCCCTGGTTTATGTCAAAATCTATTATATGGACTCTCTTGTTATCTTTAGTAGCTTCTATAATGGCTCCATTTGCTGCCATAAAACCAAATTTAAAGCAAGGGCACACCTCAAAAAGAACTTGCATGGCTGCAAGGCGATATGAGGATGGGGGTTCCTTGCATTTCAAAGCTCTATAGAGAAATTTTCCTGAGGAAGCCATGCGAGCTGCAAGGCCTTCGACCATATATGCTGCAATCCTCTGATGAGGATCTCCCTGAATTGAGACCAGCTGGCGAAGCTCATTTATCATGGTTGATGCTTCTTCAATATTTCCCTCTGAAAGTGCACTAGCACAGTCAAAGAGCAGCTGCTTGGGTGTACGAAGAGATGTTCCTGATATTTCTTTGTTGCTGCTGATGCTGCTTAGATAAGAATCAGATGATGAAGACTCCTTGGGTGAGTCATGGAGCAACGCATTCTGGACTGGTTCAGTCCATTCACCATCAATTTCCTTGCTTTGACCACTGCCAATCATCTCCTCATCATGTTCATCATCGTTGTCCTCAAGCAGTGCTCTCTCCAATTCTTGAAGCTTCAATCTCATCTTATCATCATCAAAGCTAACAGAATCTGGCCTTTGACTCTCTAAGTAATCTGAGTCAATGTTGGTTCGGTAAGCATCATGAAGCCTTGTGGACATAGAAGTACTAGATGGATTTTGAGTGGTGAAAGAGGAAACAGATCCAGCTCTCCGTGGATGAAATGAGGCACCGTGCTCATTAAATGAACTTCCAGAAATGCTAGAGCTAGATGGATGCACAACTTCTTCACTTGGGGAGTCTAGGAACTCATAACTCTCGGTGGAGTAAGAATCAGTCGTATACATGGTATTACTCTTATCGGCACCAAATGTTTGGGTGGAAGTGTCATTGCTTCCCTTCAGAGAGTAGAGTTTCGATTTTCTGTACGATGTGGCAGACAGCTCCACTGGCCTGACTAAAGACATGGTTTTCTTTTACTTCAGTTCTTGAGGAAGACTTGTATTATAGAATTTAGATCTGTATCACAATACATTATACATTAGATGGTAAATTAATTTCAAACTCTTATTGAGTTTGGAACTTAAGCAAGAAACTAGATTGGCAGAGACGAAGTAACATAAGAAAACAGTTCAGCAGACCTTGATGGACATATTACTTTTCTAGATTAATAATCCATAAGCAGAAGTACGTGTATTAGTCAAAAAGAGGAGATGAAGAGTTATATCCAATGAGCAAACTCATCATCACATAAAATTGAAGTAGTTTGTAATGCTATACCAATCAACTAGTAATTGCAGGAACCATGTGGATTTGAGCAGAACATTACTACTACTGGAAGCATACGAAGATACCCCATTCTAGAAGTTAACACAGAGCGGGAAAGAATCACAGAAAAATAGGGTTCAGTAGAACAACAGTGATTGAAGAATTAAATGACCGAGAAGTGCAGACATTGTGAATTTGGTGGAAGAAGTGATCCTAGGGAAAGACATCTTAGTAGCTCACCAACTTGAGGAAATTAAGATCTCAATTGCTTAATAGGGAGACATCACAGTATGTCTGTAACTGATGACTTTCAACCAATTTCCATATAGATTTAAGGGTTGGTCAAGAAACTAGGAGGATCAGAAACTCTTGACTAAGTTCTGAAGGCATGTAGTTGAAGTTATTTTCCATAAGTTCCCATGAAAGCCTCTTTGCCAGAAAAAGAAGGTAGGACTAATACACAGGCCTAAAATGGAACAACAGCGCCAACTATTTAGTTTTCAATAGTCACTTTGAGGCAACAAGTTCAACAAATCCGGAAACATGCGGAAAAGAACCTTGTTAAGAAATTCAGACAACAAAAGAGTCAAGTATGATTCTTTCTGTGATTACAAACATGCATGAGAAAGATCCATGCCTAATTCATTGATTTCACACACTTTGTGTAAACAGAATAAGCAAACAATAATTCATAATAATCCAGTTCATAACATAAGAAACTTAAGAAATTGAACAAAAGAGGAAAGAAATGATATACCTTATGCTGAAATATGAGAGACGATCAAAGATCATATGAGCAACTAGTGATGATGTCCTGTAAAGTTCATTGGAGAAACCCAGATGAAAATGAAGCTGAGAATTTGGTTTGGACTTCGGAAGAAGAAGAAGAGCTATAGGATTTGACCTTGGGATGAAAGACAAGAGAAAAGGCCAAATCAACTCCTTATAGTTAATGGTGTATAAAATATTATCAGATTGTGAGGTTAGGTAGGTTGAGAAGCAACAAACAAGCAGAAAAAAAAAAGAAAACAACCAGAACAAATGATTAACAAAGAAGAAAAACCCAGTTGATATTTGGGAGGATGTGTAGCTATTCCTATATCAATCAAGAATCTGACCCTAAAACCAAGACCCAAAACAGTGAAGAAAATTCCAACCTTCTGGAAATTAAAATGCAGTGAGAAACTGAGTTCCACCCAACAATATACCCTTCAAGGAAACTTCTCTCTCCATGTCTTCTTCAGATTCCCAGTTCTATTCCAGTCTGCATGTTTATACCAACTTGTCTTTTGACTAAGGTTGTTGGTGTTGCTCACCATTATAGTACTTTGGCAGTTTGGCCCCAGTCAATCCTGACTGTACAATTTGCATTCCAATGAATGAACAGACGGTGGCAGATTGGGTAAAAGTTCTGCTTGGACTGGGGGAGGTCATAGGTGTGAGAACAGTGATAACTTTGTACGGTAATGGTTGAAAAATGGGACCAAAATATTAGTTGTGCTTGGTGACGACGACGATGATAATGATGAAACACCCGAAACATATACATAATTTATAGTCGAATGCGTAGTCGTGGTGTGGCTGATATTCCTGGCAATGGAATTACAGCGCTTATGAGTTCTGTGTCGACAAAGTCAAATGTTGAACTCTCTTTCTTTCTTTCATTCATTTTTTTGGTATCAATTAAAGTAAACCATTCAGACAAAGTTTGAACTCTGAAGCTTATCTAGACTGGTCTGTCTTATCATGCATACAAAGAAATACACAAGTTATATGAAATGGTAGATTAGTTTTTTGCAATAATGCATCATTAGATAAGGACACTATTGGATATAGTGGGTATATTGTTCTCATACACTAGTGACAAATCATGCGGCGATATGGTAGATCAATTTCTTTATATGTTATAAATTATCAATACCGATTACAAGATGAAGCATCTTTCAATAGTGTACTACATTCATATACTTAGGATTTCTTTTTTTTAATTGGTGATACTAATATGGGTGGATTAGCACAAACATTTTTGGATGACATTGTTGCTGTCTCTAGAGATAGGATAAGCTCTTCCTCTAATTCTTAATCTTTTTCACCCCGTTTGTAACCAAAAAAAAAGAGAGGGTGGATTAGTCTTTTCTTATATCATAGGAATCGTATCTTTCAACTTCTATATATGTCACCCAACTCAACTTCTATAAGGCCTTATTTGTTTCGCAGAAAGTAAACACCATGAAAGTAAAGCTGTTCATTTCCTGCGTTTGGAAAAACAAAAAAAATGAAAGACTTTCCTACATGAAGGAAAAATATGGGGGAAATGGTTCCTTCCAAAATCCAAAGGAACCATTTTTCTTCCTTCTTTACCTGCATTTATTACTCACACCATAATATTTTATTTTATATTTTAACAACTTATGGATGTTGTGACGGCATACTTATATGGAGAACTAGATACTGATATCTATATGAAAATACCAGAAGGGTTGAAGTTGCCTGAAACAACCACAAAACAGCAAGGCATGTACTCAATTAAGTTGAGACGATCCTTATATGGATTAAAGCAATCTGGACGGATGTGGTATAACCGTCTAAGTGAATATTTGCTAAAAGAAGGTTATGTGAATGACCCAATATGCCCATGTGTATTTATTAAGAAATCAAATTCTGGTTTTGCAATTGTAGCAGTATATGTCGATGACATTAATCTGATTGGAAGTCCTGAAGAACTTTCAAAGACAGCTGAATATTTAAAGAAATAATTTGAAATGAAGGATCTTGGAAAAACAAAATATTGTCTTGGTTTGCAGATTGAACATTTGGCTAGTGGAGTTTTAGTCCATCAATCAGCTTATACTGAGAAGATCTTAAAACGTTTTAGCATGGATAAAGCTCATTCACTAAGCACACCAATGGTTGTTCGGTCCCTTGACATTCACAAGGATCCATTTCGTCCAAGACAAGACGATGAAGATATTCTTGATCCAGAAGTACCATATATGAGTGTTGTAGGTGCATTACTTTATTTAGCACAATGCACTAGACCAGATATTGCATTTGCAGTCAATGTGTTAGCAAGATATAGTTCTGCCCCCACCACGTGTCATTGGAATGGTGTAAAAGATATCTTACGCTATCTTCGTGGTACAACTGATATGGGCTTGTTTTATGAAAAAACATATGTTCATGGTCCAACCATTGTTGGATATGCTGATGCAGGATCCCTCTCTGATCCGCATAAGGCCATCTCACAGATATGATATGTTTTTACTTGTGGAGATACTGCAATTTCAGGGCGATCGACAAAGCAAACACTAGTGACAACTTCATCAAATCACTCGGAGCTGATGGAATTACATGAAGCTGGCAAAGAATGTTACTGGTTGAGATCAGTTATTCGCCACATACGGAGGACATGTGACCTTTCTTCAGTAACTGACAATCCAACAACCATATATGAAGATAATGCGGCTTGTATTGCTCAGGTCAAAGGAGGCTTCATCAAAGGTGACAAAACTAAACATATCACACCTAAGTTCTTCCATATTCATGAGCTCCAGAAGACCGAAGAAATCGCAGTTCAGCAAATTCGATCTGATGAGAATTTAGCCGACCTCTTTACGAAGTCTCTACCAAAGTGCATTTTTCAGAAGTTAACCAAAGGCATCAGATTGAGGCGACTATCAGAGCTATTAAAATTGGCATGCAAGGATCAGGGGAAGCTTTCATTGAGGGGGAGCATCTAGAATCATGCTACCTAAGACATGCGCGTTGCACTCTTTTTCTCCTTCGACCAGGGTTATTTTTTCCCACTGGGTTTTTGTTACCTGACAAGGTTTTTGACAAGGCAACACTAAGCGCGTTCAATCTAATGGACATCCAAGGAGGAGTGTTGTAAATATTAAGTGTTTGTCCATTAATACTCTTAGGACTAATATACAATATCTTAATAGTATGAGGACTTGCTATGTAATCTTTCTCTCTATATAAAGAAGATATATGAGAATCAATAAGATACTTCACTCCATTCTCCCATTCTCTTTCTATTGGTTAGTTTATTCTCAAAGAAAGTAAGTTCTAGTTTACAACACCCGATGGTTTTCTTTATCTTACCAAACATCAGAATGAAAACTTTTTTGGAAATTTCATTTCTGTTCACTTTCCATTCTCATGAGAGAGAGTAAAGAACTACTTTACTTTCTGTGAACCAAACGAAGCCTAATGTCTCTTCATATTGCTGGAGTTAGGAAGTTAGTTGTTGGACTCCATTTATATTCTAGGTCTTGTTTAATTTACGGAGAAAAAAAATATAAATTACATTGGTGACAATCCCGACTAGCAAACTTTATATTTTAGCTTTTAGCTATTTTAGAGAGCATATTTAGTTTTTTTTAATATTTTCAGAGGTCTAACAGACTAGTCAAAGTTTAGCTATTATGACTTTTAGCTATCTCACTAGCTAAATGTAGAGAGCGAGATGACTCAGATGAGGCTAGCTATAATTTAATACATTCGTTGTAAGATATTTTACGTGATATATAAATATATTTAAACTATTTAATATTTATTTAAAGAATAATGTTGATGTAATGCTAGCTAAAATAGAGAGCATTGATGCAACCGCATTTTTAAATTGGCTAGCCAAAATGACATTTTAACTAATTTAACTAAAATTTAACTCAAAAATAACTAATATTGCTAAATTTGCTAAAGCTTTCGCTGGCTGATCCTGCTACAAAACGTAGTTTTGGGATAGGAATGGAACGACAGAGAATTAGTAATGGGAAAAGAATCAGACATGTCATCAATGATGGCTGGGAATTAGTGGAGTGATTGGGTATTTGAGAAAGATTAGCCAACTTATATAAAAATACTTCCCGTGATCTTATCAAAAGCTTGATTCAAGTCCACATGCATGAACAATTTGGTGGAATAAAACAGTTGGGGTGAATATTTCAAGATTTTAAAAGCATGACAAATAATAATTTTTCAGATGTTTGACATGAGTTTCTACAGGTTGATGATCGGGCATAGGAGATGGCCTGGGCCTTTTTGGGCATGAGCTCATGGCCTTGGATTTGTAGTTAGGACTGGGTGCTCTTTTTAGGCTAGATGAACTTGGCTGTGCTCCTAGGTAGGCCTCAGGTCATTGAATAAACTTGACAAGTACTTGGTTTCATTCTGGTTCCTTCTTTAGCATTCTGTACTGATTGCATGTTAGATTATCTATGTAGTGTTATATTTTGGTTTTAGACCAATTAGGCAGGTAATTCAATTTTTTCGTAGCTTTTTTTTTTCTTTTTTATATTAATGGATTGCCGTCCCCTTTATAAAATTTTGTTTTTGTTTTTATTTCATTCACCATTGCACAAAGTATGGGATAGTAAAGGGTCTGATGTTCAAACTTCAAACTTGTAGAATAAGAGAGACGTGGAGATATTTTGCAAATTCTGTATTCTATAGATTTGAAGTCCCACAATATTTGGCCCAACAAAATTAGTTTCTCATTTTATTTCAGGAGTTCATTAGCTTTCTTAAGATTTTTCCCACTCTGGGATGACCCTTGCTGCTAGTCCTCTACCTCCACGCATAATTCCCAGATTAAGAAGACTGTTTATTTAGCTCAAGCAGGATAGAGCCTACATGACCAGAGAAAAAGGATGAACAGCATTTTCTAGTTTTATTAAGCAAAACATGAGACTACAAAGCAGCGTACAATACAAGAGCATTTCAGGTTGTGAAGTTGTAGCTGAGCTCGATTACCATTCTCTAGATCCCCGGGATCGAGACATTGAGGCAAACATGGTTAATTAGACGCCGCCCTCTTATTTCCTTGGCCGGTGTAGATATACACCATCCTAGCTAGTTGTGACCTTATCGGTGCTTATCGTCACGTACATTCAGTGTGTCAAACATCAATACATACCAGCTGCTTACTGCACCACCATCTCTCAAACCTTGGTGGCCGGCAGCTCAACACTACTCGATCAGTACCATTCACTTGGCGTAGCTACACACGAGCTATGATGGGCTACAACTCACTTCAAATTTTGAAAACATATTAATTTCTAGATAAATTTTAGTATAGTTTAAAAAGATTAAAAAAATAAAATATAGCCCACCCAAAATTTTTAAATTTAGCTCATACGTTATTAAACTTAATTAGTCCGTCTAACATAAATTAGTACGCGTTTATTAAAGGAAAAATTTCTAGCCATCCTATTGTAAAATCTTGGTTCCGCCCTGCAGGCATGCAAGTCCTTATTAGTAAACAAGTACATGTCGTTTTTCCGAATTGCCAAACGCCACCATATATATATATAGAAGGGAGTGACATGCTCCGATCGACTTCCTCCGAGTTCCCTTGTTGCATATGTAGCTTATTTAGTAAACAAAACTACTCATACGTACAGATAATGCTGTCGGAATGTTTTGGGACGTCAATCGATCTACTCCGTGAAATCAATCTAAACTAGGCTAGGGTTTCTATCCTCCAGCATATATATATCTTTTAGCAAATAGTATATGTAGTACTAATCTTTAATCTTATTAATATTAAATGTATCAAAGCATAAAGAAAATATTACACTCAAAGTAATCCTCACGAGACAAAGTAGATAACGGGTTACGTTGCATAAGATTATAACTAAAAGAGACGTCCTTTGTGATATATTAATCAAGAGATAGACACGCACCCATATATTTAGACTGATTGATTATTTATAAAATTTGTAGCATAATCGAATAGTAATTTAAACAACAAATTAGGTTAACTAGTAGGTAGGATGTCATCTATATCCCGAATCATGACTATAGCCTAGCAAAAAAACATGCCACAAATAAGCTACATGTTCCTGCAACTGATAACATTATTAATATTGCATGTTAAGTAATATTACTGATTTAGGTTTATCAGCTTCTTGCTAATTTTTGAAATATTGCTCAACTTAAAGGCTGTGTAATAGTGGTAAACTACATTAATCAATTTAGACCTAACTTCATTATATTGGGAAATATTTCTGATTACGTACATACCATGATTAATAAACATGGAAGAGGCAGGTTCATATGTTTAATAAAGCAAAACTAATATAAACCTTTCATTAGGTTGCTAATTTTATGATCGAGTACTTCTGTACATGACTACGAGTGAAGAATAGACACGATTAGACATGCACCGTAGACAAAGTCTAGAGAGATTGTTAACTCATGACCCGCAGAGATAAGATACAAAGTAACCACTCAATTAAGGTAGCTAAACTGTCATAATCGATCTTAATCACGTCCCAATCTAACTTATGAATAATATGTTTAGTATTAAGAGATATAACAATCTGGACTTCTGCAGTGGAGAAATATCGCTATTTGGTTAGTTGAGATGAGACTTAATCACCACAGAAAAGCCAACTGGTTAACTGTACTTGACTCGATCCAAATTAACAAATAACACAATACTTTTCTGGGGGTTTAATAGGGTTTGGCCAAGCAATTAAGCATATATGTATGCATAAAACAACAAGCTAAGAAATTACAGAGGTGCATGGATCTTAATTAATATTGCAAATTCTTGTGGGTTACTTCATCCGGATCGAAACTCTCTGAATTGGCTGCATGCATGTCTGAGAATTTGGTTGCCGTTTAAGACTTCTCGTATATAACTATTTTGTATAGAACATATATAATCTGTATAAGTGATCGATCACGTTTGCTTATAATTAAACAAAATTAACAGACACGTACTTCCATCGTTACTTGGTTCAAGAAAGTAAATAATTGAATTATATATATGAACCCTAATTGAATGGTACCTTGGAGCTAAGTGCAGTAAGAACGTACTGGATAATGATGCGGCTGAACTTTTTGGCAGCATGGGTTTTCTTCCTTCTTAAACTCTGGGATGGTTAAGTAACAACAACAATTCCCAGTTTATTTCAGAAAGCACGTACATGTATGCTGTGAAATTTATTGAAACCAAACATGCATTAATATGATGAAATATCATGTAACAAAATGCATTCAATGAAGAGAACGAAAAAAAAAGGATCGTATTACATATAGGAGAGTTTGATATCTGAATATATAACAGTAGTCAAATTAGTTTGGTGAAGTTTTTCATCAATGGCTGCGGGATGATATAATATTTTGTACAGGAAGGGTGTGGGTTGGGGAAGATTGTATATGGAAGCTAGATTGGGTTGCTTATATGGGTTGTTTTGGAAGGTGAGAGGAAAAGGTGCATGATGGTTTTCATATAAAGACATCTGAAGAAATGGATGTTTGTCTGTGCAAGTAACTGAAATGCTTTGCATTTACTATTCGAAAGCTCTTGCAAACCCTTCCCTATATGCTTATTCCTGGAAAGCTAGGTTAGAGAGAGAGAGAGAGAGAGAGAGAGAGAGAGAGAGAGAGAGCTGTATATATGATCGATCGAGTTGGTATGTGCACCTCAGAAGAGCATAAGATGAGTTATGACACATAACAGTTGGTTTGTGCTTGATTGATTGAAGACGTTGAGAAGCAGCTTAATTTGGTGAAGATTATGTAATACCGCGCGCATGATATGTGCAATCAGCAAGTAATATTACTGATGATCGATATGATTAAAGCTCTCCTGTGACGGGCCCTTCCTTCGATCGACACTTACATATTTGGAAGTTCTCTAACCGTATCATTTTCTACTAGCTAGCTAGGTCGACTATCAACAATCACATTACACCCTGTGTGATCTAGATATATATATATATATATATATATATATATATATATATATATATATATATATAGATAACTACTTGACTGTTTAACCACCATTACGCATATGTACGTGTTCACTTAGCTTTCCTCTACAGTACTAATGTATTTCTCTTAAAAATTTTGTTTTATAGAGTTTAGCAGTTACTTGCTAGTATAAACACCTGGCAATCAATTTCAGCTGGCTAATTAGCAAATGAAAAGAATTCCACTGTTAGCAGCCTCCATGATATATAAGACTTTATCCTTAACCATAAGATATTTTTTATTAGAAGTGTTGAAAAGTTAAAACAGTATGATTAATTGCATGAAGAACTATGGCGCCGTTCTAGCAGCTGCCATGGTGCTGCTAACCAGAGTGGTTCTTCGACTATATTATTGTTTCGATATATCGTATAAAAGTAAAGTGGCTAAGGCATTGGTAGAATACGGCTGCATGAAACTTGTCTATGTACCACTATTGGAAACTATCATGATTGTGCATAGATAGAGAGTACTTAATCTATGATTGAATCCCCCACATACGTTAATTGAAGTTAAATCTTAATCTATTTTTAGTTTACAGATCAGGAGATGAAGCGTTCTGATATGATCTCGGCACTGATTAGTCATTGGACCTAGAAGTATATATTTAGAAAAATGGTGAAAACACAAACAAATTAACTAGAGAATAATATATAGTGAAACGTAGCTTGCCTTATCATATACATGCAATACATAAAATACGAAATGTATATATGGTGTTATTTGGAATGGTATATGAATATCCTCCATTGATTGTTACTAGGACATGATTTGGTACCTAGTGGTTCAATTGGATGATACTGATGTTAATAGATAAGCTAGCTAGCTATTCTTTGAAGCATATTTGAAATGGAAGAAATTAATTAGGTGTTTTCGATCTCACTTGTCGTGGGATGTCAAATCTCAAGCAACTAATGAAGAAACGATATAGAATGATTAGGTATAGATAGATGTTGCTCCAAATGTTTCAATGTTTGTATTTGACTTCTCATCTGTGTGGAACAAAGTATATATGGAGAAAGGCAGACGGCTTACCCATACTTTTCTTCCTCTTGTACTTGCACGCCATTACAAGCCTCAACCTAGTCCCACCCTTTAGTTTGTCTAGCTATCTTGAACAGTAAAGATCGAACATCACAAGAACGGATACACCCTTTAGTTTATACCCATTGAAACCACATATGACCACCCTCCATTTGCAATAAGATTGGCGCCATAAAAATGCGCTAATCCGGCCACCAAGCGACAACCGCAGTATCAACAGTTAGCATGAAAATGGTGTCTTCGCCTCCCAAACAAGTTCAACACTGGTATTAGACAAAAGCACTTCACCAACTCCCGAATGGAGAGAGCCCTTGCCTTGCTTGTTAGATGACTCTCGATCAACGTACGTATGAATAGGTCTCGCTCGACCATAGAGCGCTAAATCTGTGACGGCTAGCATCAATGGCGGCTATAATATTTTTTTATATTAATATGGACTAAGTTTAATTATATATGGGTTAAATTTGAAAATTTGAGGTTGGACTAGTTTTTAATTTTTAGTCTTTTCTATTAAACTTTAGCTAGAAATGTAGTTTTTGAACTAACGTGTATTAATTTAGGGTAAAATATTGTATTGTCTTTGTGGTTTAAAATCAACATCTGTTTAGTCCTTATGGTTTTATTATAATCTGAATAGTCCTTAAAGTTATGATTTTTCATCCAAATAGTCCTTATGGTTTTATTTTAACCTGAATAGTCCTTAAAGTCATAATTTTTCATCTAAATAGTCGTTAAGGCCTTTAACTGAAAAAATTGTAGAAAAGACTATTCAGATGAAAAATCATAACTTTAAGGACTATTCAGATTAAAATAAAACCATAAAGACTATTTTAATGAAAAATTATAACTTTAAGGATTATTCAGATTAAAAAAAAATGTCGATTTCAAACCAGAATGACTAACCAAATTTCAATTCATTAATTTATGTCAAAAATAGACAAATTTTAATAACATATATGCAGGCACACCATAAATCGTATTATATATATCGAACTGTTTTATCAGAATTCAGAAAGGTTCTGGTTAATTATACATAGAGATGTGATCTTACAGGGGCTTAGAGCAATAGTATATCAAGAATTATAAATATTTGTAGTTTAGTTAGCTTAATAAGAATTGCCATAATCATATGAGGCTGACTAATTAGGGTGTATCTTAAATGCTGACCTATAAAGCAAAGCAAGTTTACTAATTTTGTTTTTTAACTTAATATGACTACGTACACATCCTGTAGCAAGTATATGTGAATATGTGACAGTGTATATACCCAAAAGAAGAATATAAATATTTCTTTGTATATCAGTCACTATGCTGTCAAACTAATGTACACTTGAACAACCTATCTTTTTAAGTACATATAAGCTGCATTACAAACTAATTCTAATGCTTTATTTAACAAACTAACTACTAGCTAGCTAGTAATATCAATTTATTCTGGGTATGCGAGCTTGAATATTACATTGAATTAATATGATTTTACATGTCCATCTACCTTACATTATTAAACTGCTTCCAATCATAAGCATCATGGCATGGGACTAAAACAACAACATTTTGATAAATACAGTAATTAACGACTTTCACATGGACAATAAATTGTTCAGCGTTACGGGAGAACCACGTGGCAGTATGATGTGGTCCTACATTTCAATCAAATATTGACACTTGGATTTTACTAAGGAAAAATTACATCAGCTATTTTGTCAAAGATAATTTTGGGTTTTTTGTTACTTTTTAAACCCTAAACTATAAACTCTAAACCCTAGACCCAAAACCCAAAACCCTAACCCTAACCCTAACCCCTAAACCCTAAACTCTAAACCCAAAACCCTAACCCCTAAACTCTAAACCCTCACTAGTTGTAGAGCGCCTAAGCCAATTAATGGAAAATCATCATCAATACAGTCATCGAGTGCCTTATCGAGACCGTGTCTTCCCAAGATCTTTTTCATTCTAACTTCGGATGTTGATACATATTGGCATCTCTTGATCCATCAAGAGTCCATGTAAATCCAGAATGAACACGCAAAGACATAATTCATCATATCCCTTCTAAATCAAGTAGAGTCCATGTGCGTTTCAATACATTTAGCAAACGTATGCTCTCTTGTGATCTAGAGCCACTTGATTCAGATGAATGAAGTCGGTTTTAGATCTTCATGTATATCTCTGATCACGTAGAGATGTTATTATGACCACATTCATAGGCTGCATGTTCAATTATTCGAAAACTACCAAACTGACAAAGTAGTGGAGTTTAATGACATCCATTACGAGAGCATATCTCATCGTAGTCAATCCCAATGCGTGTTAGTGAGAGACCTTGCGTCATAAGGTGAGTCTAAGCTCTTGTTCTCACTATGCTATCTAACAAAGACATAGTTGATAGGGTTTAGCTTGCGGTGTCAGCATCACCTGCTCAAGGACCTATCTCTTTGTTAATACTGAATCACATCTTTCCATTAGGCCAATCAACTAAGTTGATATCCATCAACGAAGGGTGACTCGATAGTAGACTCATTATCCCACGTCCTCATGTACACTGGTGTAATACTTGTAGAGATCTCTATATGGATTGGATTTGACATTGAGACATCCGCCAACGATAATCACAATTCAGACTTCATGAGACGGATCTGAGTATCACTGATCAATTAATCAGGTTGTGCTAAACTCGCTTTCTTCCTAGGGTGAGAAAGTATCGAACCTAAGGGTCTCCCTCCTTTTGAGGGGCCACACGGCCTTGTGACACCAATTTTGCCACTATATGGTGTCACCATTTCACCATCTATAGCGATGGCGCCAAGACCAACTTCTTTTGGTCGCCACTACTAGAAAAAGGTTCTAAGGTGACGAAATATTTTTAATTCGTCACCTAAGAGAACACTTTAGTGACGAAACCGGTTTCGTCACCTTAGTGACAATTTTCGTCGTCTAAGTAAGGTAAGGTGCCGAAACATTATTTCGTCACTATTTTCATCACCTTAGATTTAACTTAGGTGATGAAAATACATTTCATCATGTAAGTAATAGGTTAGGTGACGAAATATATTTTCGTCACCAAAGTTTTGAGCACTTAGGTGACGAATATAAATTTCGTCATGTAAGTGATAGGTTAGGTGACGAAAACATATTTCGTCACCAAAGTTTTGAGCACTTAGGTGACGAAAATATATTTCGTTATGTAAGTGATAGGTTAGGTGACGAAATAGCCGTGACTTGATTGGTTAAGGTGTTTAGCTGACAACTTTGAGGTCACGGGTTCAAACCTCACTGACATATGTAGGGTGTGTGAGTTATTAATACAAAGTTTTTTTTTAAAAAAAAGGAAAGGTTAGGTGACGAAATATGTTTTCGTCACCAAAGTTTGAGCATTTTGGTGACAAAAATGCATTTCGTCGCCTAAGAACTTACTTTTGTGACGAAAATAAATTCGTCGTCTAACACCTTTACTTAATTAGGTGACGAAACATAAAGTTGTGTGTCTTTTTGAACCAACTACGGGGTAGAAGTAACATTTTAGAAAACCCACCGTACTATATGATCAATGTACTTAAATACGGCTATGAAAAAAAATCCACAAGTTTTTGAAAAAATTTAGGTCTCGATCCACACGGTCAACATTAAATTAACGCCATTTATTACACGAAAACTCTCCTTCCTACCCCTAAATGACCTAGTTTGATTCATTCTTTCACACACAAAACTCTCACATGTTCCATGTACATATTTATAGGTTAATTAGCTTAATGTGTCGTGTAAAACCAACAAAAGTGACTGCCCATCCATAACCCTAAACCGACCCCTCGGCCACTTGCGTATTGGATCTTCATAATTTTCTCGGTCTCTTCTATATATTGTTCGTTCGTGCAGGATACCTTTAACTGTGTTCTTGTATCTCTAGTTGGTTAATTGGACAAGTACTTCCAACAAGTGTGAAGAAAAAGTTTGATTTGCCATGGATGATTATGGAGCTTCTCTTGCTGGCTCTGCAGATGAGTCAAAGTCGACGTCTTGCCCAAGAGGACACTGGAGGCCCGCAGAAGATGAAAGACTCCGGCAACTCGTCGAACAGTACGGTGCCCAGAACTGGAACTCCATAGCAGAAAAGCTTCAAGGAAGATCAGGTACTCTCTCTCTCTCTCTCTCTCTCTCTCTCTCTCTCTCTCGATTCTTGATAGGCGGTTCCGGTGCTTCTCTGGAGATAATGAGATAGTTCTCTACAATATCACAACATAGAAGTGGTTAATTATGTGAGTAGTTGGCAAACGATAGAAGTTATTCTTTCGGATTCAAGAATAGTTGTAAGTTACCCTTGTGTTGTATTTTTTTCAATTCTGATCTCAGTTTTCCAACCTAATATTCGATCTGTAGGAACCACCCTGCGCATGTTTTTCCCCCTTAATTGACTTGAACATTGTCATCTGTAGTTTGTATTGAAAATTAACGAGGAAATGATATATGTATGTCGTTCATTTCCTCGTTAATTTTATCTGAAGATTTCTCTTATTATTTTATTTGTTTATTTTTCTGATAGGGAAAAGTTGTAGGTTGAGATGGTTTAATCAACTAGACCCAAGAATCAACAGAAGGCCGTTTAGTGAAGAAGAAGAAGAGAGGCTTCTCGCGGCTCATCGGATTCACGGAAACAAGTGGGCAATGATAGCAAGACTGTTTTCAGGTCGGACTGATAACGCCGTGAAGAATCACTGGCATGTTATCATGGCCAGAAGGCAAAGAGAGCAATCTAAGTTAATTTGTGGGAGCAAGAGAAGCTACCAAGATTTCTTAATCTCTAATGACTCTCTATCGAACACTTCCTCATCAATTTCCAACGCTTTTGATTTAAGGAAATTGAAATCATCAACTGGGTTTGATCACAATCAGAGCAGTTCTACTACTAGTACTGTGTTTGAATTCAGGAACCCTGGTAAAGGTAGGGCAATGTCGTTCATGGAATCGTCAAGGCCTAAAAGCTCTTCTTGTCATAATTGGAACTTTGCTTCAATGACAAGTTCATTATCAAATCCCAACTCGACATCTTCATCAGGCTTCTTGAGAGGATCAGAAATATCTAATTACAAAGTTTCGGAGTGCTTCAAGGGTGGTAATTCGGATCATCGTTTTGTTCCTCGTATTAATGGGCAATATTCAAGTCCAGCATTCGTGTATGGCAGGTATAGAGGTTCCGGCACCAGTAGTAGTACATTTGGGCTTCCAAATCCCAGAAGGGTTAATGTTCCAATCAATCATTTCGGGTGCCTCAGTAGTAGTACTAGTCCTCTTGGAGATATTCATGAGCAGCATGGAAGCAAGATGATATTGAAGAAAGAGTACCAGAGGGCTGCATCAGCTACTACATTTGAAGACCATCCTCATCATCATCACGATTCATCCATCGAGCATAACAAGGAAGTTCCCTTCATAGATTTTCTTGGTGTGGGGATCTCTAGCTAGTTTTCTTGATCATGCATCAAAAAAATGACACTAATCAATTTATCTTCTATCTATTCTATTCTTAAACTAAATTATTTAGTTATTTAAGAGGGTATGCACATGTTTAATTAGGATAATAGAAATAATATATTATGAAATGGTTTCTACTTGTATTTAGGAAACTGTAATACTGGATCCTATTACGTAGTTGCAAGAATCAAAATCTATATTCTCTAGGCTTGATCGAGGTTTCAAGAATCCAATCTTTTGTCCTCATGGTTAGCTCAAGAATAATAAAGGTACTTCATTTCATACTGTTTGTCTCACTTCAATGAATGCATGTATTCGAATTATGGCAGCTGGGACTCCATTGAAGGATAACTTGTAGATATGGAAACCCTATTCCAAAGGAAATGCTAGCTGTAGTTGTGGTTGCAGTTGTTTAATTCTTACCTATTTCTCACAATGGAGATGATAGCTATAGTTGTATGTATATATTTTTGGACATATGCATTGATTTTAGAGGAAAATTCAGCAACGGTGCCTAAACTATCGTGTTAAGGCCAACTTGATACCCAAACTCTAAAACGTATCAATATGATACCCAAACAATGATTTTGACGTCAACGAGATACCTCCCGTTAATTTTCATGACGGAGACTATAGTTTGCTGACGTGGCAAACACATGAGTCTCTAAAAAAAGGACAAAATAGACTTTCAACAAAAAAAAAAAATCATATTTTTCTCTTCCAAATCCAAATAGTTTTTGTTTTGAATTGCAACTAGCCACACCAAACAAAGATTCAAAAAAGAAAGAAAGAGCAAATCAGATTAACTAAGAGGAAAGTGTTAAGGAGTCTCAAGCAGGCTTCTGCATTTTAACCACCTTCTTCCACGACTCTTGGCTAAATATCTCAGACCACGACCTGCTCACATTGTTTCTCTGTGGCATTGATCAAGTAGAGTGTGTGTTGGGCAAGTGAGAATAGTCGACAGGCCAACACTCTTGATACGGACGTGGATATCGATGGTCCATCACTTTCATCGGAATCGCCATCGGATTCATATTTGTTTTGAGTTTTTGCGATCTTCTGTTTTCTGAATCTCCTGAAACATTCTCAAACTCAAGGTTTGACATTTATCTCCAGAACGTTCCTCCCTCGTCGCCGGTGAGCCAATCTCAAACTCATCTCCAACATAACCCGAATAGGAATTCGACGACGGCCCAATTTGGACAGGAATATTGGGAATCCTCTAGTTGATACTGAGTTCCCCATCACTCTATATAACTAACAACATCTCAGGTTTGATATTTCAATACCATGGGAAATTTTGAAACCTCAAATCATATACTAGTTGGATTCCATAACATAATAATAATTTTAGTGAGGGCGAAGCATGCATTATCAGCCATCAACCAAGAATCAATAGATATCAGCAAAAAAAAAAATCAAGAGAATAGTAATCACTCCGCTAAGTATATTACAATTTACAACATAAAAAAGAAAGGGTAGGAGTATATAACTATTGTAGTGAGCTTGGAGGCCGATTTTGATTCCTCGGAGCCCCAGAGGTCGTGGACACGGTGGTGGATGAGATAGAGATTTGAGAATCTCAGATCTTCAATATATTGTAAAACAAAACAAGAACCCCAAAAGCTTGATGGTTTGATTATCATGGCAACCTGAGATGATAAATCAGAAAATCACGGTTTGATTAATGACCGTTAGAGCAGAGAAAAAAGAGAAGAGGTCGGTCGTGAACCCATAATTTTTTTGGCGAGGTTAAACATGAAGAAAAAAAAAGAAGAAAAAGAAATTTAAAAAATGATTAATAAAAAGAACGAAAGGCAAATTGGTCATTTAACTTTTTTTTTATCTTCATGTCCTTGTCACATCAGCAAACTAACGTTTCTGTCATGAAAATTAACGAGAGGTATGTCGTTGACGTCAAAATCAGTGTTTGGGTATCACATTGATACTTTTTAGAGTTTAGGTATCAAGTTGGCCTTGACACAATAGTTTAGGAACCGTTGCTGAATTTTCCTCTTGATTTTAACCATCATCATCAATTCATCATCATCATCATCATCATCATCATCATCATCATCATCATCATCATCATCATCATCATCATCATCTGCATATAGATGTATCTCATGACAATATCATAGTATTCAAGTGGTCATGCACCTGGAAGCTGCATATTTTCCTCTTGACCATTAATTTTAGCCATATTCATATAGTTTCCATAACAGCTATTGGAAAAAATTAATTCTATTATTTGTGTTCTTTGGCCCATATTTCCTCTTGCCTGTGTAATCAGAGCCTTGAAAGTCTTCTTAGGATTCCAGTTTTTCTTCTGACTTATACCAATTTAATTAACTTCATTGTAAAAATAGATATCAATGGAGAAATGTTGAACAGTTGAAATCCTAAACATACCGTTGTTATGGATTCATAAACAGTTTATGCAAATGATGTGACACATGCTTTGCCATTGAAGACTTCAAACCAACCCTTATTTTTTTTTTCTTTTTACTCTCTACATTTTGAAGTAAGAAATTGTCCTATATGTTTAATTTGCTAGACATTGCCATTAGAAATCCTTTGTATTTTATTCTTTTATCTCTGCAATTTTAATTTTTAAGCATGATATTGTCATAAAGGTTTTATATGCATGTCTAGCTACACTTTAAGTCCCATGTCCTATTAGTTTACTACCAGCATATATGAGGCGCTTTTGGGTACGTGCACCTTCGGTGGGAGATTAGTCTTTGGCTTTGCTGGGATACACTCATGAACTTTGATCTGAAGACTAACTTAGTTGGTGTGTTACTAACTTGATAATAATGTAACCGATGTGACTTATTATTTCACTTCCAATAAGAATAATAATAAAAAAATGCATGACTAATCAAATGGTCAAATAACATATGCGGCACCAAACTTTTCGGGTGCCAATTTCGGTGGGTGTCCTGAGGAGATGTGCTGTTTGAGCTTGTCTTAGGTTGGGCTTAAGGGTGGGCATAAAGCCCCACGCATGAAAAAATACCGATAAAATTAACCCGCACCAGTCAATCCGGGCAGGATTTTTTGTGATATTAAACCAGTTCTGTCCGGTCCGGGCCGGTCCTAGTCCTCTAGATTGGTAACAAAATGCAGCCTAACCATCCTATAATTGGTTAAATTCTACAATTCTACAATAGTACTCTAGGAAATTGGAAAAATAAAGCTTAAACTAAATCCTCCAAAGGCCCAAAACCTCTTAGTCTTAATCCAAACATGCAAATCCTAAAACAAAGAGACAGAAACGCATCCTCCATCAAAAAGACAATTGGAATTCCACGAGACGTCGACCATTGTCATTTGAATTGGGCATTTCGGCTGATTGATTTAGATTTTGGAAAAGAAACAAAAATATAGTAGTCATTTCTGATTGATAGTGTGAGCTTCAGTTTTCGGATTTAGTGTGAGCTTCAATGGATTATTTTCTGTGGTTTTATTTCAATTTAACGAACTTCTTTTTAACAAAGGGCACAAAAGTCAGTAACCAAGACTCTTAATGACTTGGTTTTGGCAATTCTTAGAGTCATAGTTGTTGATATGCAGCTATTTGCCATTTTGCCTATTCTTTTTGCCACATCTTCATCGTTCAGTTTGTATAATCAAATGTATAGATCATTTATATAAAGTTTCATCAAGTTTGATGATCGTTTATGTGTTCATTGTCGTGATTTACACAAACAGTTCTGATTATACATGTTTATGATCCGTTCATTAATTTAATCTAATTCGGTACCTAAACGATCATCAATCTGAATGAAAGTTTGTATGAATGATTTATACATTAGTATTAATAAACTGAGTGGTGGAGATGTGGAATTATAACCGAAAAGTTAGTCAAATAAGGAACTTCACACATTAATTTCAGAGCGAAACTTCGCTTTGGATAAGAACTGTATATATATATATATATATATATATGATTTTTCTCAGCTGCGGACGTCCGCACCAATGGTTTTGGTGCGGATTTTTATTTTTGCATCACTTTTCGATCGAATTTCCTCATCTCCACCGTCTAGTATCAAGATAATATTGTGTAGATCATCTCTACAAAGTTTCAGCCAATTTGGTATTCGTTAAGACCCTCAAACTCAAAAAACCAATGGATGGACTGAATTCTGTCAAACATGAACCGTTCATGTTTGTAACAGAAAGACGCCATTTTGAGGGCCTTAACGATTACCAAATTGGCTGAAAATTTTGCAGAGATGATCTACACAATATTATCTAGATACTAGACGGTGGAGATGAGGAAATTCGATCGAAAAGTGGTGCAAAAATAAAAATCCGCACCAAAACCATTGGTGCGGACGTCCGCAGCTGAGAAGGGCTGTATATATATATATATATATACATGAAGGTTCCAAAGCGGACGTCCCTCCGTTCGCCTCCGTCCGGCGCCGACGACGGCGCACCTTCACCCCAGCGGACTCCAGCAGCGTCCCTAACCACTTTCCCTCCCCGGCGAGTCCGCCGAATTCCAGTTTTTCGACGAGATCGACTTTATTTGAAGTTTTGGGTGATCTTGCCGGAAAATTGGAAAAGAACGAACTCGCTGGGGAGGGAAGATGGTCGGGGACGCTGTTGGAGTCCGCTGGGGTGGAGGCGCGCCGTTGTCGGTGTCACATCCCGACTCTTAAATTTTTACCTTATTTACTGGCTTGGAATTTATAATAGTTTTACTGTCTTCGTAAATGAGTTTATAGTTTCAAAGGTCCCTAGAGGGGGGTTAAGGGACGATTATTTCGGAGAAATTATTCGTAGGAGAAATATTTGAGGACGGTAAAAATGGTAAATTTTAGGTAGTAAAAAGGTAAGTTTTATTAGGGTATTATTTTGGGGTGTTAAATTTTGGAGTTGGGTTTATATTTTGGTGTTGGACCGGTTGGGCAAAAAGCCCAAATCTTTTTCTCTTCTCTCTCTTTTCTCTCCTCCCTCCCGATTCTCTCTCCCTCTCCCTTTGCCCGTAAACTTCTTCCCGGCCGTTCGCTGTTGTCTGGCCACCTCAGACCGCTGCACCGGTCCCAAACTGTCGGCCGTCGACCTAGCCTTCTTCCTAGACAGGTGGCAGCCTCCCTAGCGCCGCCATGAGGGAGTTATCTCGCGGTAAAGGTCCGACTGCCGTGGTGGTTCTCTCGCCGGAGCTCCCTCCTCCGGCCACCATAGCCGGAGCGGCTAGGCTCGTTTGAAAGCCCTCCTCCAGTGTAGTAATCCCTCCAAATGACTCCCTCCCTCTTGAGCTAGGTAAGGAGAAATGATGAGTTGAAATTCTAGGGCTTCTTTCCTATTTCGGTTTGAGTACCCTATCTAGGCTTGAAATTTGTGTTTGTACTAGTTAAGGATGTTGTTGTGCGTGTTGAGAGGATTGTAGTGCTAAATTTTGGTAGGCATTGGAGGTCGCTGGAGTCGGCCGCCGCTGTTAAGGGGATTTTCATGGTATTAAATGTGTTTTCTTAAGGGAGTTTATTGATGTGTAGTTTGGAATTTTTGAAAGAGTTTTGGATAGGCTTTGGATTTTTCTAAGATTTGTGAAATTTGGCGGTTAATGAGATAGAATATGACTGTTTGTTAAATATTGTTAGGACTGTAGAGGGTGGTATTAAAGATGTCAGTAATTGTGATAAAATATGGATCGAAGCGAATTTAAAAATAAGACGGTAGGCATGGATGAGTGGGCAAAGCTCATAATTAATTTTGCCTATTTTTATATAAGCGTTGGTATATAGTTGAGGTTTAATTATGTTTTTGGATCAGGACGTAAGGAGGCTCGAGCAGAAGAGGCCTCAGACCGACATCAGGCTTAGGCCTAATTTGTGAGTGGACTTTTGTTTTAAATAATATACGTACATTCTATGGTTCTGAGCTGAACAATCTCTTTTGTTGAGGTCATTTTATTTTGTTGGTTTATTTATTTTGAAGAGCTACCGAAAAAGGGATTTTTAGGTGAATTATAAATATTTTTATGAGGAGAGTATGTACATAAATGCTAGCTAGCCATATGTGTCTGTCCACCTTAATGACGTAGTATGTAACCGTATTATGGTATGACGTGAGCGTTAGATGTAAGCGTAGTAGCCTTATATGAGTGTTTAATTCATATAGGAGGTATTGACACATATTTATACACCCATCCGTCCACCTTATAATGACGTAGTGTAGCACCGCATTAAGGCGTGACATGAGCGTTCGACGCGAGCGTAGTAGTCCTATATAAATTATTTTAAATATATAAAATAATTATATAGGGAGTATGAACGTGTGTAAATACATACATATATCGGTATATATTTTTGAGATAAAAGAATTATCGCGTGGAACACGCATTCGTTTTATTTGAAATTTAAATTGTGAAAGCATAAATATTGTTATTACTTTATTTATTTATTGAATTTGAAATTTGTTTAGTCCTTATGGTTTAAAGTCGACATCTGTTTAGTCCTTATAGTTTTATTTTAATCTAAATAGTCCTTAAAGTCACAATTTTTCATCCAAATAGTCCTTATGGTTTTATTTTAATCTAAATAGTCCTTAAAGTCAAGATTTTCCATCTAAATAATCCTTATGGCCTTTAATTGAGAAAATTGTCAGAATGACTTTTTGGATGAAAAATTATGACTTTTAAGGACTATTCAGATTAAAATAAAACCATAAAGACTATTTGGATGAAAAATTGTGACTTTAAGGACTATTTAGATTAAAATAAAACCATAAGGATTAAACAGATGTTGACTTCAAACCACAAGGACTATACAATATTTTACCCTTATTTATTCTTTTATTTTGTCCACTCACTCTAACGTTTTTCAAATGTTTTCCCCTGGGCCCTTCGTTTTAAAAATGCCCAGTCTACAGAGTCTAAGTTGGCACTAGTAGAAGGCAAGGCATAGTTACCCACTTCTCCACCACTTTTCACCAGTAGGTTACCTGATAAACCTACCATAATATTTTTTTGCTTCCTCTAGTTTTCTTTAGTAGCTCTGACTACCCTTGGGGTTAGCGAATATTTTAATGGTGATGTGTTGAGATTCATGTTATTTTATTTGGATATTTATGGATAAATTGGAAGTGGGTTGTTTCGTCTAGGAGGGTAAATTCTTGAATTTTCCGGGTTAGGGTTGTCCATTTTGAAGAGAGGTTTACTGAGTTCTTCAGTAAATTTTCTTTGGAAGTGGACCCCGCAAGACTTACTTTGGGTTTCAGTGTGGGTCTTGACAGTTGGCGTCGTCCGGTGACGAATGGAGGGACGTCCGCACCAGAACGAATATATATATATATATATATATATATATATAGTTCTTATCCATAATGAAGCTTCACTTTGAAATTAAAGTGTGAAGTTTCTTATTTGACACACTTTTCGGCCATATTTTCACATCTCTATCGTTCCGTTTATAAATACTAATGCATAGATCATTCCTGTAAAATTTCATCTAAATTGATGATCGTTAAGGTACCAAATTAGATTAAATCAATAAACATGTCATAAATATGTCTAACTAAAACTGTTTGTGTAAATCATGATTATGAATACCCAAACGATCATCAAATTCGATGAAACTTTATAGAAGTGATCTATGCATTAGGCTCTACAAACTGAACGGTAGAGATGTGGAAATATGGTCGAAAAATGTATCAAATAAGGAACTTCACAATTTAATTTCAGAGCGAAGCTTTGTTCTGGATAAGAACTATATATATATATATATAGGCCCTTCCATTGAGGGATCCCTATTTTTGGTCACTTTTAGGGATAGCCCCACACCATTGGATCTGTCATTTAAGAGGTTGGATGACTAAGATTAAAACAAAAGATTACACACTTTATATTAAACCTACCGTTCAAGATCATTAAAAATAAATCGAAGTTTTGAATGAGTTAACGATTACTAAATTATCTGAAAATTTATAGAAATGATCTACTCATATAACTAAATGAATTGAACGGTGTAGATGCAAAAATATGATCGGGAAATTGGTGTAATGCCCTATCCCTAGAAATAGTCAAAAATAGGGATATATGTAGCTAGGAAATTTTCATGTTAAAATGTAAATAATGCTATATAGGTAATTACGTACGTATCATGCATGGTTGTAATTATGTAAATCATGTAATGTAGAACCCAGAATCACATTATCAATGCCTTCAACATGTTTTGCTGAGTTGCTCTCTTATTGGCTACCTGTCCTAATTATACCCTGCGTACGTTCTGATGTGCATAGGTAGCTATCACAATTCACAAATCAATGTGTTGTTATTTGAATTCTTTGTTTTGAGTATCTCCTGAACTATGCTTATCCGCAGGAGATTCTTAAATCTTAATTGTGTGATTTTAATAGAATTCCTGAACTATACTTTTGCAGGATTCATTATGATTTTGAGTGATTTGAATTATCGTGTTTTCTTAATTATTTCTTATGAATTATCTTGTTTCTAGGCGATTCCTGAACTAAATTGCTAATGCAGGAATTACTAGTTTTATCTTTTATAAATTTGTTGGATTGGTAGAATTAATTATTGTTTTTATTTGTTTATGTGTTTGACTTGGATGGTAGAAGTATTGAGTTATTTTGGGATTTACTCATACGGGCTTTTTAGCTTACCGGGTTTGTTGTTTACAACCTGGCGCACCATTTCATAGTGTAGGGTTTAAACCTGCAGGTGATGATCAGTAGGGTTGATGCGGTGGCTTAGGAGCTGGGTTTTAGACGATGTTTATTTATTTGAATACTGTGACAGTTGTTTTTTAAGCTCATGTGAGTGACCTTTTTATTTCTAGATTTTTGAAGTTGATGTAAATAAAGAGATATAAATGTTTAACTCGGTTGATGAGTTTATTGACATTTACATTTCCAGTATTTGATTTTTTATTTTTTTTAAGTTGTCGAGCGGGTTTTGGGATATTGAGATTTTGAGTTATATCATACCCAAATTTTTGAAAATTTACCATTCGAAAATTGGGGTGTGACAGAAAATATGAGAAAAAGTGATTACTTCTAAAATCCAAAAAAAAACCACTTTCCCCCATTGTTCTTTCCTTGCATTTATATATTACTCACAAAACATTATCTTATAACATTAATTAAAAACTTTTCCAATGATTTTTTTTATGTTACCAAACATTGGAATGTACTCGAGAAATTTCATTCACCTTCTTATTCTCTTCTTGTGGGAAAAACAAAAGAATTACTTTTCTTTCTTCGAACCAAATTAAACGAAACCTAAAGGTTTTCGAAGAGATAGAGAGTTTTCGCAAGGACAACTTATGATTGTTTGTAGGAAAAAAAAGAGAGAGAGAGATATTTTGGGATTTTAAAACATTGACTTGTCTGATATCGGCAAACTCTTTTCCTAGAACGTATTTAGCACTTTTTATGTACACATCGCCTCCACATAAGAATATTTTTTAACGGTAAAATAGAAATGGGGAAACAATGTTTTAGTTCAGGTTCCACTGATTCGTTGTGGTAGTCTCGTCAAAGTGATTCCCTCTAGCTAGGCAGAATGCTCCCCTACCGATGCATTTTTACATCCCACAGCTTCGGTAGATCGCTTAGCCCCGTTCATCTTCGGCGCAAGAGCACTCAAAAGATTTAATAGAGTTGTATTATAACGATTAGGCATATTCTTTTTCTAATCAACTTTTCATTAGAAGACAAAATTTGAACAAGTAAAGACAAACTTTAAATTACCCTAAAAGGAAACATGGAGTACTGTTTAACTGGAATCCAAATTTGAAACAAAACAAAACAAATTAATGAGTATGTTTAATTTGAAACAAAACAAATTTGGAGGCCTTATCTTTAAATCATTTCCTCGAAAAGAAAAACAAATGCAAGGAAGACCTTGTTTCTTTACCCAGTTTCTGGCATGCAGATGTATGTTGCACTACTACAAAAAAAATGTTTTTATGACAGCAAATTAATAACGTTTACTCGAAAACGTCATAGAAAGAACGGTCTATGACAGTCATCGTACGTTATTTCTATGACGTTTCCGGAAGCTAGCTTTCTATGAATTGAACGGAAAACAGAAAGAGACAGGTGCATTTCACGTTTACAATTAGCAAATTCACTTATTCATGCCAATAATACATCTGATCCACTACACATGCACAATCATCCTCATACATGCAATATACCAACCTATTACCTATGTACCTGTAGATGAACACAATTCGATCTCTGCTAGCATCTGTTGTCTATGCGCATGTGAGTGATACATATACCAATGGCAAGTAATCGTGAAATTTGCGTTAAGTTTCACATTCAATAATACATAAAACCGTCTTATATGTCCACGGTTCTATTATGTCCGACTAACCGGCCGTGACATGTTTCTTATTGCGGATTGATATATTAGAAACGCTAGCGTACGTACATAAATCGACCATTAGACAGCATTGATGGCAACCTTCATCCCGGACTCGCAGTGGCCTGGAAAGTTGCAGATGAAGTAGTTCTGTCCTTTGGCAAGCTTCACCCGATCCTTCCCCGATGTCAGCACCTTGGCACCTCTAGGGGTTGTGCAGCTGCTATAACCACCCCTCCCCACAGCTACCACATTGTGAAGTGTAGAGTCATAGTTGAAAACTGCAACATAATTTTTCTTTGTTTTAACAAATTTGATCTGTTTTAAGAATGAAAAACCGTAGTTGATTGATCAAAAACCTGAAACCTAAATAATATGGCGGTTACATCAATTAACTTACTTAGAACATCACCGGCTCGGAATTGCTTTCCGTTGGGCCATTTACCAGTATTGAAGCTCCATCCACCGGAGTCTCCAACTGTGTAGGTAGCTGCATCAACATACTGAACTGCCATGAGGCATAGTAGAACTGCAACCACCTGCACAACAGTAAATCTGGCACTGCCTCTTCCCTGAGAGTTCATCTCTTTCAAAATATGTAGAAATCCCTGATCGATAACTGCCAAAGAGAACTCACTGCTGAGCTGCTAGCTAGTTGAAGATAAGTGATGAATGAGAGAATATACAAAGTATGAAGGTGTACCTTTGTAACTTATATATACAGGGGTTTCTATAATTAATAATGCAATGCAGACAGGGAGCTAGTTGCTGGAATATGATTGAACGAGGGCACAAGACAAAATGGTGACATTTGACAGCCCAATAATACGAGATAAAGGGGTTCTACTTATGGTGTCTTACGAACTGTGTTCACGATGAGATTGCGAATTGCTTAATATATGGTTGCAGATAACGAGTAAAGAAAAATCTAGCTAGTGCTAGCTGCAATCTCAAGAGAAGTGATTGGTTCATCTAAAACCAAAATATTGAACTGCATATTCACGTGCAGTGCTTGTTTCTTGCTAGCTCTGCTCACCCGTGAGTGCTTGGTTGGAGTGTAGCATGCACCATGTACACTGTCTTGTGTTTCTCTTTGCCATACGGGACTGATCGAATCCATGATTGAGCCCGTCACTAGATTTGAGTACCGGTATATGATCGATGGCCGAGTCTGTTGAGCTCAAGCTTGAACTAGGCCATACTAGGGAAGAAACTTGAAAGCTTACAAGGGTGGCAGATTTTGATTCTCCAAGGGTGTGCACCAACGAGGCGTTCTATACTTGTAAGCTCTCGAGTAGACAAGGTAAAATCGCAGTAACTGTACGTGGATACTCCAAAAGATGGCTTACTGCTTAGCCAAATATATATATATGCATACATTGAATATATCTTGCATGCATGAAATGAAATAGAAAGAAGATAATCTCATAATCAATCATGCACTGTATATGGATTCTGTGAACCTGATACAAAACGTAAACCAAAATTTTCAACTTTTCATGAGTAGACGGAGATTCTAGTATCTATAGGGAAATTTTTGCAGATATATATATATATATATATATATATATATATATATATATATATATATATATAGGCCCGTTCTAGTGCGGACGTCCGCACTCGGCTTAAAGTGCGGACGTCCCTCTGTTCGCCACCGGACGGTGCCGACGATGGCACGCCTCCACACCAGCAGACCCCAGCAGCATTCCCGACCACTTTCCCTCCCCGGCGAGTCAGCCGAATTCCAGTTTTCAGGCGAGATCACCCTAAACTTCCAACAAGATCGATCTCATCGGAAAACTGGAATTCAGCGGACTCGCCGGGGAGGGAAAGTGGTTGGGGATGCTGCTAGAGTCCGCACTTTAAGCCGAGTGCAGACGTCCGCACTTTAAGCCGAGTGCAGACGTCCGCTTTGGAACCATATATATATATATATATATATATATATATATATATATATATATATACAGGACCCTTCCAATGAGGGATCCCTTTTTTTGTTCATTTTTAGGGATAGATCATTTGACGAACTTTTCGATTACAAAATCAAATCTTCACCGTTCAGTTCGTTAGGCTATATGAGTAGATCATTTCTACAAATTTACAGAAAATTTGGTGATCGTTAAGTCATCCAAATGAGAGATTTATTTTTAATAATATTGAACGGTGTAGGTTTGACATAAGTGTTAAGTTTTTTGTTTTAATCTCAACCATTCAAGCCCATTAAAAAACAGATCTAATGGTGTGGAGCTATCCCTAGAAATGAACAGAAAAAGGGATCCCTCATTAGAAGGGCCCTGTATATATATATATATATATATATATATATCAGGGCCCTTCCAATGAGGGATCCATTTTCTTGTTTAATTCTAGGGATAACCCGTCAGCCGTCAGATCTCTTTTAATAACCCTCAACGGTTGCGATTAAATGGAGCATTTTCAGCCTAGTTAACCTCAGTTCTAACCCCAGTTAACACCTATTCGTGAACTCGAGCGTCCTTTTTTCGATTTGGGGCTCAGAGAAGAGCGCGATGGTGAAGAAGAACTATCAAAGCAGAGAAGATGAAGCCACTCTCTAACGTCCTCGACATGCCTCCCTCTCAGCAAATGAAGACAAAGGTGTCTCTCTCTTGCCCATTCATATTGTTTCGTTATGTATCAAATTACTAAGCCCTAAACTGATGTGTGTGATTTTAATGGATCTCTATGTATTGGGTACTCGATTTATGGATGATAGTCGAAATATTTTACCGAATTTACCTTAATTTGAAAGATGAGGACCTGGATATTTTTGCTTTTATGGAATTTTTGGGGAACTAAGATTTTGAATTTTGGGAGTTTGCTGCTTTTGGGAGTTGATGGTTGTTTCAGGTCAACTTGAGTGCATTTGCGTTCTTGTTTCTTGAGATTGTGCAGTACAACACAAGTTGACCATGTTGAGATTGTTTATGTCTTTTCCTAGTTCCTTGCTAAATATATTATGATAAACTGTCCAAACTAGTTGTGAGTGATCGGCCAGAAGAAAAGGAATAAAAAAAACAAGTCTTAAGTTCTTGATGTATGAGTGGTAGTCAAATTAAGGTTTAAGTGTGGTTTGATGCTCTTTTATAACAATGGTGAAGTTTGATTGCTCATTGATTCACAATACAAGTAATTCCCAGTTTGCTACGTGTTTCTCTATTAAATGCCGGCATTGCGTGCTCTTAAACCTCATAGTTGCAAGTTTTTTGCATGTCCACTAGCTCACTCTTCTTTTCTACAAGTAACTTTTTTTTTTCTTTTCTTTATTATAGATTCACTTTTTAGCTTTGTTTTATGTGGTCTAACCAGGAAGCAATTTGTTTTAAGCTTCTAAGGAAAAGGATATGCATCATTGAAGTTGGCTAATTTGCTATTTTTATCAAGTGTTAGAACTCAGAAGTTTCAATATGTTGTTGTTGGATATCTTCAAAGACTTCTGCAGCTAATGAGTTATTTTATTTCTGAGTGACTTCCCAGATGTCCATATTGCTCCTTTGCGTTTACCTACTGTCGGTATAAAAGAGAACAGGTGGAAGAGTGATGTATCAAGAATTAGGCCACGATCATCACATGATTTTTGAGAAGGAAGTATTGCCAGATACTACAAAGCGAAGCAAATTTGGGTTGATATTAAGGCCACTATCAGCACATCTTACTTTTATCCAAAGATTCTCCTTATTATGATCAAAAGATCAACCTTGTACTGATCAGAATGTAATGTACAATTTGCAAAACTATTGATCACAATGTAATGTACAATTTGCACTTTGCAATTTGCAAAATGTGGAATATTCATACAATACCTGTCTTTTTGCTTTTTAGCATCATACTTTTTACACAACACTAGAATCACTACTTCATCTTATTCTTTTCTTTTTCTCCAATTTTCTCCTAAAGCAAAGACTAATAGAACCATGAAAAAGAACCTGTAATAGCTGCAAGAAGTTCAATATCCAGAAGATAAACATAACCATGAAAAAAGAAACTCTAATATCTACTTTCAAGCAGTTCAATATCCAAAACACACACTGAACCAGGAAAAACAAAAGACAATTGGTGCACTTGACAGATTTGACTGAACTGCAAACTCAGGAGCAAATTACAATGTTGTTCCAGACCTAGGATAAACATCAATTCTTAAAATCAAAAAACAAAAAACAATAGCAAATCTTGTCTGCATCTCCAAAGTAACCACACGAATGAATCTGCAGTTTCATCACTTAAGAATGCAGCTCCAAACACAATTGTTTGACCATGGTTATTTATCCCCATCAATGGTGCAAAAATCAAACCATACCGATTAGTCTGGTATGTAGTGTCAAAGATAATCACATCACCATAAACCTTATATGATTGTCTCGAAAGTGCATCTGTCCAAAAACAGTGAGTAATCTTATTTTCAGCATCTGCCTTTATTGTGAAATAGAAGCAAGAATCTTTTTCTTGCTCTAGCTGAAAATAGTCATGCAACATTTCTCCATCATGCCCTTTTGTCTCTTTACGCTTATCCCTTTCAAGATTATACAAATCTTGCTGTGTACAACCAATGTACTGAAACCCTCCTGCTTGCACTCCAAGAATGTCAAACTGTCGGTGTGTGGGAATGTTTACCATGGATAGTTGCTGCCATAATAATTTCTGAGCTTTAGTATGCCCACGATTGGACTTTACTAAGTGCCGCATTTCTGGACTTGTCATAGGATGATTGTGACATTCATCAAAAATATTAACTACAAATCCACCAGTTTTTACCCTCCCAACTATCATCCTTGCTTTACAGTCCTCTCTTACGACACCACGAATCCTTTTCTCATTACCAGTCAATTCTCTAGGACCATTTCCTTGTCTATTGCAGAAAAACTCCTTCCTTATAAACTCATTAGTCTTTCTACTTCTCCTACTAGAACCAATTCGTACAACAAACCCAGCTGCAGATGCATATTTGGTATAAAAAACATGTGCTTCTTCCCATGTTTTAAATTCTTGACCTTTGAAAGGTTTAAGCTCATTAATTACTTGAGGATAGAAGACATGGTCTTGTGATGGAGGGATAGCACGAATTGGTAGAGTTTCCAAATCCAGAGGTACATCCATTTCATCAGTCTCCATTTCCACACATAGAACCATGTCATTAGCTGCCATGTCTTCAACTCATTTGACAACTCTGTAAAACATCAAACTAATGAATGCCACTCCATTTTTTAAATGAATGATTCGCATAGCCCTATAACTAAACACATACAACAAAACTAAATTTCTAAATAGACTTAGAATGCACAGCAACAATATGACTACGCCTCATTATTTTAACCACTGCCTAGCAGTATCAATGTACCCTATTGCAAAATTCAAGCTAAAACCAAACATGTTTCCTTGTTTGTTCTGTCATGCAATCTATTAAACAATAATGAATACATGAGCTAGAAGCAATAGCAAATTGAACTACTCATCTAAGAAAGAAAATCCAATGCTAGTTTTTCAAATAGACGATTAAAGACAAACAATGAAAATTGATGAAAAACACCAAAATAACACAGTAAGAAATATGGAATACCCTTATAAAACTGGGGATCAAACACATTGCAGAAGCAAAGGCATCCTTGTACATAATTGAAAAGAAACACCATAAAAGAAGAAGAGGCATACCTGATTTGTCTTGGAATTTAAGCATAAAGATTACCACATACAGTTTTTTCTTCAACTCTATCTGTAAATCTTTCTTGAGCGGGCTCTTAAGTTTCTCGCACTCCCTTTCCCACTTTTTTCTGAGAGCCAAATTGAAAAAACCCATGTCTCATCGATCGCAGCAAAGTCGTTTGAGATCACAACAGATTGAGAGAGGTAGAAACGGAACACTCGTCGAGGTAAAGTCGTACGAGAACGCGAACTGGGGTTAACTAGGCTAAAAAGGCTCTATTTAATCGCAGCCGTTGAGGGTTATTAAAAGAGATCGGACGGCTGGCGCGTTATCCTTAGAATTAAACAAAAAAGGGATCCCTCATTGGAAGGGCCCTGTATATATATATATATATATATATATATATATATATATTTCGTTTACCAAAACTAATGTCATATATGATCTAGCTACTTACACATTGTTAATTAATTTCCTATTTGTGCCTCTCGCTGATGCTTTTGTTTATAGATCATATATGACCTTATACGCATTTCCTACTTGGAGCTGTTTTACTGCTGAATTTTTCTAGGACGTATACACTACTAGCTAAAGGCCTTATAGGCACAGCCACTTTTCCGTCCCTATTGCTCTTATAGGGGACGGATCTTGTCCCTATAGCTATTTGGGTACGAAATTTTTGGCTGGCGCTATTTGTACCAACTCCAATCGGGGTTTTATGTCTATAGGCACTACTGAGGCTGTCCGTCCCTCCTGAGGCACAACAATTAGAAGCAAACTTTCATGCGCCCTTCTATCCTCTCTGACAATGAACATGGTGTTTATATTATTATAATTAAAACTCACACGCTTGGTTTCTGGTCTCATTTGACACACCCCATTTATAGTCGTCCCTATAATGTGCTTACATTATTTTATCATTAATCCTCCCATCCGTGGCCAACTGGAACCATATTAGAAAAAAAAATAATTGGAAATTAAAACCAATCTGGTTTTCACCAATTTGGACGGTGGTTTTGCAGCTAGGCCCCATTTAGGTAATTATATAAATGGTTTGAAGAATCTAATTACAGTAAAACAGTAATACCTGGTAACTTTAACAAAAGTAAATATTACCCTTCAAACCACTACAGTTATTCAAATAAAATCACAGGTCTAAATATAAATAGAGAAATATTTACCTAATGCAGCTATATATATATATGTATATGTATATGTATGTATAACATCATACATAACATACTGGAAACTAATATGCCACACCTGTAAAAAATAACTTGTCCACAATTCTATATTGAACACAGACTGCAAACTCTTGTAAATATAAAAGCACCACATCTCCAGCAATATAAAGTTCCCATAATCTTAGATCATTGTAAAATACAATACTAGAAATTCCTGCACACTTTACAAGTTATATACATCAAAAACTAGATCATCAAGGCTACCAACAACTTCCAGATACCAAAAACAATTTTCATTCTAAGCCACAATGAAACTGGATAGAATGAAAATTGTATTCATCAAAAGATCCAACCTAACTAACAGTTGCTGGATCCAGCCATTGGTAAGCTAATAGCTATAAACATATTTCCAAAAAAAGACAGTTGTTAACATACTAAAGAGGGCAGGATGTTCTAAGCCAGTCCCTTACCTAACAAGTCAAGCTGGTCACCCCGGTATTTCGCGCCATCTGATCATCTGGTTTCTTCATGAAAGTGATGAGGCGGCTAAGATCCAAGGATTCAAGAGAATCTATCCCAGCTGCAGCAAACATGTTGGACAGGGGATTTGTAACCACTTGTGCTTCCAATGAATCTACCTTCTTGCAAATCTGTTCATAGGAAGTTTGAAGCGCCATTTCCCTCTCTGCTGATTCTTTTAACTTTTGGGCCAAAGTTGCTTCCCTTCTTTCATTTTCTGCACGTTGTGCTTCATTAGCATCTCTCAAAGCTTTAACTTGATGCTTTAACCTATTCTTCTGGGTAACAATCCCTGGAACATCAGCCCATGTTGCACCAACTCCGTATCCACGCACCCGATTATGCTTCTCTGGGCCTATCACCAAAGTAAAGATTTCATTCCTGTCCTCATTAGTTACTTCGCGACATTCGTTTCGGATATTATTCTCATGCTCTTGTATTGCATCCTGCAACACATCCATAGTTTACAATCCCAAATATAATTTTTAAAAACATATGCATTATCTCACACATTAATGAAACATGAACACAAAACCATCAATTACTGAAGTATAATAAAGCAAATAAGCCTCCGTTGTAAGTAGTTTCCAATGACAAGTATATGCCTTGGATGTATGATAAGCCTAAAGCAATTACACTTGTTATTCGATGGTAGTATAGGAAAGTAGGGTGTATCCTACAGAAGATTGTGACTCAACAATTGCAAAAATGACTGAAAAACTGAACAGACACTGAACAAGATGAAGCTAAAAACTATAGCTAGACTCAACAAAAAAGTATGAAATTAGATATTTAGAAACTAGACACACTGATGAACACACATACAAAATTTGGGGGAAAACTGTGCAGTTTTGCTATGGTAATAAAAATCAGAAAGAAGACAGACAGAAGAACAAAAACAGGAAAATAAACTTTGGGATTTTGGTTTTGGAAATCAAATAACAAAAACTAGCTAAGAACTACTTCTCACCTCTAGAAACAATTACGCTATGATGTATATTTACTATCAGTGTAATAAATTTCAATGCCTTAGCACTTAAAACCACTCACAAATTTTTTCCGAGCTTCCTGATTACTTGGTTGAGGGTTGGTTGGATCTTTCTTGCTTGATGTATATGTAAGGCCAAAGAACGTCACCCTGTCAAGTACTTCTCCAGGATGTTCAAGTTCCTAAAAAAAAAATATATATTTATAAGTTCAAAATGTTTGACATTCTTTACACACTGAACCAATTACAATAAGAAAAAAAATACTTGCAGACAAATAATACACACTGAATATTAATAAATGACATAACAATGCAACCAAAAGTCAAATGACCAAGAAAGTTCTTACTTTTACCAACTATGCCCTTGATATCACTTTCGTACACATTTCCAAACAAACCTTCACCGGTATTTACATTGATAAAGCAGAGCTTTAACCCAAAAGGATAAAGACTAAAAGGGATTAAATTTGTACAGTAATATAGATAAAAGAGCTCATGCATTAATTGTTATCTAGACAAACACAAATAGAAAAAAGGGAAGAAAAAAACAGATAGATAGTTGACATCATACCTTTCCTATGACATCATACCTTTCCTAACATACTGGAACCAATATACCTTTCCTAATATACCTTAATTTCCTAGGAAAGTACAAACTTAGTCAAAGTTACCTTATTCCAAATTTTGAAATACGACATGATTCTCATTCAAGCAAAAATCAAAGCGTGATCTAAATGGCTATCCTAACCAGAAATAACAACAGGAACCAATAGTTTGAAACACAGATAATTGATTGGTCTCAAATGATGAAAACTACAAGATTCTAACAGTCATTGTCCTAGGTAATGAAAATTGTATAGTCTACAAGTTTGCATGTTTCATTACCCATTCATATCTCATCTGAGCATAAGTTCTAGTTCCGGTTGTCTGGTGCAATTTTAATGCTTGTCGATTTGTTGCATTCCTCTCCGCAACCTCCTATTTGAAGGTTAAATAAAAAATACAAGCAACCATTAAAACAGCATGAAGCCAAACACATTGAACTGAAAACATGATAGATTCTATACCTCAGTTTTCGTTTCATCCCACTTCATCACCAAAGCACGCCACTGCCCTGGATGAACATGCTTATTCCCACAAATATGCCTCCTTTCCATTCCCTTGTAAGGCTTGTACCATTGTTTTTTTAACTTGTACTTGAAGGACCTATATCGCTCGTGTAGCTTCTCCAAAATCACCTCTTTGATATCATCTGCCTTAGCTAGTGTTCCCGGATCTGACCAATCCAATGCATCCTATGTATAAATTGCATTAAAAAACCATCCTACATTAGTTTGTTTTATTGGACATTGAAGAACTTTTGTGAAACAGAAAAAGCTTAACATCATAACTAAATAACAAAGAAATTAAAGGTAATATCTTACATGAACAGTGACCCATGCCGCTTCTACGTTTCCACTCTTACAAATTTCACCCCAATTTTTAGCATTGAGGGGAAAATTTGTGCATTCCCTTACAAGTTGTCCAAGGAACCGACCAAGTTGTGCTACTTTTCCACGGGGGGCAACAGCTTGTCCAATTTCATTGAATTGCAACGTCTCAGCACCTTTTATTCCAAACACCGGCTTGTTCTTTCCTCGAGACTTTCGGGTCTTTCGCTTGCGCTTCTTACTTGGCATACTTTGGCAACCGGCGTCAATGACATTTACTTCCAAATCAAGTGCCACCTCACTGCCAACATTTGGACATGTAGATGAGTTTAGCGTCTCACTGTTTGTAGGTGTGGATGGTCGAAGCCTTCTACTGTCCCCACCGTTTGCAGTAGGACCTTCCATCATCCTCAAGAATTCCTCATCGTCTGCCAGACCTCTTTGCAGCTGGGATCTTTCTGAGTGGGATTGTATCTCATAGTCATCAGACAGCTCTTCAAACAATCTCTCAGTATGAGGAATCATCTGCAGTTTCATAAATATCATCATAGCATACATTACAATAGAAGTAGTTGGAATCCAAAATTACCACAAGAAAATGAAATAAGAAAAAGAAAATTGACATGAACAGGGTATTTTGTTTAATAGCAGTGTGAATAGTGAAATTAAACCGAACTTACTGTTGAAATTAAAGGTTGAAGAGATGTCCAATGATCTCTATCATAACTGCTATGTCATCTTCCATATGGTTATTACCCATGTCAAATAAATCTCTTGGTCTTGTTCTTACAGCTACATTCCAATCAGGTTGAATAGGATCCTTGACATAAAAAAGTTGCAGGGCATTTGAGGCGAGGGTAAATGTGTCTGGGCCCGGAAGCAAGTGTTTCAAGTTAACCAACACAAAACCATCTTCATCAGTTTTTAGATGTCGACCTCTAACCCTTCCATCAACCCAGTCACAGTCGAACAATACCACCTTGCGCCCATGGTGATACTCTAACTCAATTATGTCTTTCACCACACCGTAATAGTCGAGAACAGCAGCCCTGGGATTGTGATCTTGAGCTGAGGCATAATTATCTTCCACTGCTCTCACAAAAACACCGCTATTTTGTGTGGCGCTATCCGCATCATTTGACTTCACATTGAAACGAAAGCCATTGATAACGTATGACGACCAGCGACTAGTCCAATGGTTTGGACCCCTAGCCAATGCTTGCAAGTCCGCATCAATTGCAACACCATTATCAATCTGAGATTGAATCTACAAAAGCAAAAGAATCGTACATATTAACTAGAGTATACAGAAGTAACCATCAGTTGTATGGCTTTTGCATATACCAAGAATAGGCCATATGGCTTAGACTATTTCAATGGTACAATAATTTAATTCACAAATCTAACATTCTGAACTTATATAAATGCTTACCTCAGTACTGAACCAGTCGGGAAACTCCATATGTGCACGTGCTTGGGCAGCCTTTTTTGTCTCAGGTGAAATTCGATTAGCTATAACTTCTTGCTCATGCTGTCTACAAAACAAATCATTGTAACTATCAGTGGTAAGAACAATGAGCATAGCTCAATTTTCACCTTGTTACACAACACAACACCACACATTTCAAAATGAAAAATTATTCGTTAATGGTATAAACCATTGTCACACACATTAAAGTATGACCTAAGTTTTATACCTGATGTATTTTTCAACTTCCGGACAACCAAATAGAACAGCTCGATGTGCCCGTTCCCACTCTTCATGCTCAAGATGAATGAGTTTCTTTCTGCCGAGTGATCGTCCATGTGAACCAAAACAACTCAGACCCCCATTTTGAGTACCACTTCCGGTAGAATCAGCATTACGACCAGGTCTATTTCTTTTCGTAACAATTTCGTCCCGTAAATACAATGCACAAAACCCAAGTGTTTCCTCAATAATATACCCTACAGCAATGCATGAATGAAACTAATTGGTAAGAGAGCTTCACATTGCTGAAAGATTCAAATGAAACACAATAGATAAATGAATTATATAGGAAGGGGTAGTTTATTACTTAAACTTCTTAGTTTTCACAACGTCTACATAGAAGTTTTTTCTTTGCTTCACAAGATAGAAACCACAGCTTGTAGTACTAGATCACATTCTTGTATATCAGTTGTTTTTTTCTACTGGCTAACAAAAAGAAAAAGTAAAAAACGACACGACAAGACACTGATTCGATCTAAATGCCATCTCTCTCTCATACCCGTAAACACCGCAGAAGCAGCAGGCTCAATTTAGGCCATGCCTCCACTCGTAGCTGTCCTGATGATCTGAAACAGAGCTGTAAAACAAAAATTGTACAAAGATAGGTCAGACATAGAATAAAACCGCAAAAGACATTCCACCTAACATGATGCAACTAAAACCAGAACCTATGAAACACTGCAGTCTCAAGGTCATGGCAATGGCACATGTTTCCAAATCCGTGCTTTAGTTTTAAGTTTCAGGTTTCACAAATGCCAGTGCATGCATCATAGGATGTAATCTTCTAGATCAACGATGCTATAATGCTCTCAACTAGAAGTGAGGATCCTTATATCGAATACAATACAGCAATATCACATTACTCCGCCTTATAACACATTTGACAAATCTTACAAAATACACATCATCAATTAAAATGTAGCGAAAATAGAAAGCTTACATGATCCGATAACAACGAAGATGAAGAAGCCAAGGAGGATAGGTCCGACGGGGTAATCCTTCCCCTTCTTGGCGGTCGTCTCCGGCACCGCTCCTCTCTTGGTGATGTTCTTCACGAACCTCTCCACCTTCCTATCCGCGAGTCGCCTCGAAGTCGTCTGCACATTCAATTCAAAAACCATCAGATCTACCCACAATGATCGATTAGGAGAAGGTAAACGAAAGCATAAGCTATTAGAGATCTTCCTTCTCAACTTGCTTCCGACTGGTGGTATGTCGTCGGGTTACTCGGGTATGTTTCCACCCTGATGGAACTGAAATCTCCCTTCTTTCTCAATCCAGGAGGAAGAACCCGAAAGAAGTTGTTTTTTGTCTATGTTTTTTGACAGCAACAGAACTCTTGCTACTGAAGATGGGGAATCCAATCTACAATAAGTCCTCTTCGTACATTAACTAATTTTTTTTTTTCATTATTCGACCGGTGGTATGTCGTCGGCCTCTTTCATTATAATATATTTTAATAAAAGTATCTCATATGGGGACGGACAGGTATGTCTAACAGTTACAGAGCGCGTGAGATGTACCATTTTGGGGACGGAAGCTGAATGTGTCCGTGGCTTTTTAGCGATTTAGGTTCATTTGGGCACGGTTTTCGTCCCAAAGCATATAATGGAGTCAGAAAAAACTCGGTCGTCCCTATTGCATGAAAAAGGCCACAGAAAAAGTTGTTGTGCCCAATGGCTCCGTGCCTATAGCCCGTTTCGCTAGTAGTGATATACTAGTTTGTAGTAATTTCATTTTTTGATATCTTACACTTGTCCTGGTTTGTTAGAAGTGGATACTAGACTAGAGTATACAAGTTTAGTAGCTAAACTCTATTGTGCAGTGTTGCTGATAACTTCTATTGTGAATCATTGAAATTGTTGTCCTCTGGTGTACTGTAATTTCATCTTCTGTTTTTATTCTGGAAAGAATTTGCTGTACGGTTATTATAGTTTAGAGGACAAAGACAGATTGAGGATTAAAGTTAAACAAGCATGCTCGTTCAATCAAATAAACTGAACTAGCATCCTTGTTATCTCCGGATATGATCCTCTTGTTTGGTACAAAACAATATCTAAAACACGTTTGCACAAATCAAAACTATTATTTGCTTTCGGAGAACTACATTCTAAAAATAATATCATCAGCTAGCCCTTAGGATTTGGCAAAGTGACCAGCGAAATGGAGCCGGGATTATAATATCAAAAGTTTCTTGTGCTTATGGTTACATAACCAATTCCTTCGCCTTGGCGTGAACGACATTGTTCTATGCAGACCTTTCAGAAATGCACTTATAATTGCCTTGAACTCCAAGTATGCCATTTGCTTCTATAAGCAAAACGTATGAATATCAATCTTTTAGTTAAATATGAGAATGTATTCATTAAGATGAAAAAAAATAACCAAAGTCTGTGGTGGACTGGTGGGTTAGGGTTAACTACTCCAGTGATTTTCCTAATCAAGTTCGTGGGTTATGGTTTAGGTGAGAAGGCTAAGACTAGGATTTAATATGTAATGAATTGGAATATTAAAGGTTAAAAGTTTAGAAACTTTATCTTAATGCATGTTCATTCCACACCAACTTTTTCCAAGTTTAGGATTAAACAAAATGTGGCCAATGGCAAGACTAGCAGATCGATGCTTGAAATTCTAGATGAATAATTGTGCTGATTTTTTTTATGAAGTATATATTAATTTTGTTAAAATGGAATTTCAACAAGAATTTTTTTTAAACAAAAAAAAAAATCAAATTTAGTTCTTCTTCATGTACTAAACATTTTTCATTCCAACAATGCTCAGTGAATCACTTTATTGCATTATTTAAAATAATACTGTTATATGACATATCCACATCGATCATTTTTAAAACATTTTGGTTAGATTGTGTATACGCAACATAAAATGCTAATTAAGATGAATTCTAAGCGAGCTATATAAGTATATATGCAAAAAAATGGTTTATCTAATATTACACTCTTCGTTTACATACTTCCCTAAGATATATTCCTGAATATATATATATATATATATATATATATATAATACAGGGTTTGTCATGGATTTTGAAAATGACTTGTGACTTTTTTTTTGTTGACAGAGAACAACACATTTTATTCAACCTTAAAGATATATCCAAAAACCTCATGAGATACATGGCTCAAAAGTCTCAAACAAACACACAACAAAGTAAAACCACACAACTACAACATCTGACAGGAGGGAGAAGACCACAACACCACCTCGAGCACGAAGTAGGGAATTAATCTGATCCAACCAAATCAAAGGCACAACAGAGAGACCCATGCAAGTCCAGAAGCTCCATCAATCAGATTTTCAGATATTAATGCAGACATCAGCTTCACCATAACAAATCAAACCTGCCATGAACGAAGAACCAAGGTTCCTGCAACCTGAATGAATCAGATGGGAGAGGGGGGTGGGTGAGAACTAGAAAAGGACCAAAGAAACAGGCACCATAAGGCACACATATTCTTGAAGCAACACCCTGTGCAATAGTGAGCAAACCTCACTTAAATGGGTATCTGTACGAGACAGATAATCAACTATTCGATCTCCTCCGAAGAAGAGAGGAACCGGTTGGGACTGATCAGATTCAAAAGAATCCGACCAAAGAGGACCGCCGATCATGGCAGAGGATAACCCATAATGAAAAAGCCGATGAAAGTAGAAAAAACCAAAAGCCGGATGCTCTGAAACGATCGAAACCCACAAGGCCAGAAACAAAGCCAAGCTCTAAGAAGCACCGCCCGAAACGGTGGGGAAAATAAAACAGCCGAAAAGCAGATAAACAACCCCCATGAAGAGGGAAAATGGGAGATTCATCTCTCCCCCAACTCCCAAGCCATTGATCCAGATCGGCGATCTAGATCGGGCAAGAGAGAGGGGAAGAAGATGAAACCCAGGCAGGTGGGTTTGGTAGAGAGAAGGCGGAGAAAAGTTTTTAAAGAGAGAAAGGCTAGACCTCTAAAAACTCTTGTGACTTAACTAGTTGGTATTGCAAACTATTGTTTCTTGGGAATAATCTAGAAAAAGAAAGCCGTGGAATGCAAAATGAGAAGATTGATAAAAATACTCGTGCTAAGTGAAAGAACTATGAGGGGCTGAATTTGAGCGAGCCACAAAGGATAGCTTGTTGTTGGAGTCACTGTTGGAGATGACGGAGTTTTCAGATTTTGGTCACATGGTGAAATCTCTTAGGGAGTTTGAGATGAAGAAGGAGTGAGAATGTCAAGGCCGGCTTGATCATTCAGCCTGACGATTGTGTGTTTATATATTGAATAGTTGTGTACAAGATAAAGATCACATTTACAAGAGATAAATAGTTAAATACGACTCTATGAGAAGCTAATCTCAACAGTTACAAGAGAAGTATCTGATAAAAGAGATTATTATCTAATCCTATCCGGATTAAGAGAGTCATTATCTTCTGCTATAGATAATCTCGTGCTTAGTTCTTTATTCTTGGTTTATCACTAAGTTCGGTTTTTTTTTTATACGAAAAGTAGAGATTACGAAGAAAAACATCTCAAACAACCCGAGTTTACATTATCAAATAGCAAAACTTTAGTAGCCGAGCATGAAAATCCACTACTCCAAACGTGACCATCCGGGAGTTGGTATCCTTCATGAGCAATAGCGTCCATCATAAAATTGGTTTCTCTAAACACATGCATAAAGCAAATGGAAGAGAATTTTTTTGCAATATCTCTAATGTCATGAATGAGCTTGAGAAGTCTCTGAGGGAAGCTGATTCTTCCATTATCACTAAGTTCGGTTATAACCAGATAAAATATGACGGGTAGTATTTTGAGAAAAAAAGACAAGCTTTATATTAGAGCCCAAGTTTTGATCGAACATGAGAGATGCTCTTCTAAACTTGTGGGAGACTAGCTATATGTAATTGACTTTTCACCAGCTAGTCTCTAAATCTCACCTTTTTTTTTTTTTTTTTTCTTTCTTAGCAATGCACAATATTGACAAGGACTACTAGTATATTTCATGCAAAATTAAGGGTAGTTCTGTATCATAAAGTCCAATCCTCTTCTCATATATTCTTGTTCTCTGAATCGGAAACCCATTCAACAAGAAGCTGCAACACTATGGATAGAGAACAAGATGAGTTGCAGTTCCTTGGTATTATTGGCATCTACAAAGAATCCTTCAAGATTATATACAACTGGAGAAAAATCTTCAGCCAAATCACCTTGACCTTGATCCTCCCTTTGAGCTTCATCTTCTTGGCTCACATAGAAATCTCCAACATCCTCCTCTCCAGGATCCTCCACAGCGAACTCGTCTTGGACGAAACCAGAGGGGAAGACAGCGCCGCCCGCCAGAAGAAACTATCCGGCGTCATCAACAAAGAATGGGCAACCTACTGGCTCTTCAAAGCTGCTTACTTCACTTCCATGCTCATCTTCGGCCTCCTCTCCACCTCCGCCGTCGTGTACACCATCGCAAGCGTATACACTGCCCGGGAAATCACCTTCCAGAAGATCATGAGCGTCGTGCCGAGGGTCTGGAAGCGCGTGATGATCACCTTCTTGTGCACCTTCCTGGCTTTCTTCCTCTACAACCTATTGGCCATAGTGGTTCTAGTTCTTTTTGTAATTTTCAACGGAAACGGCCAATCCAACGCCGGAGACATCATCGGTTTCTTTTTACTGATCTTGTACGTTAACGGGTTCGTGTACATGACCATAATCTGGCAACTGGCTAGCGTCGTCTCGGTGTTGGAAGAAACGAGAGGGATCAAAGCCATGATTAAGAGCAAGAAGCTACTCAGAGGGAACATGTGGGTGGCCACGATCATCTTCTTCAAGCTCAATGTTTTAGCAGCCGTTCTTCAGTTTGCGTTTCAGGCGTTGGTTGTGCGTGGAGGGATGTTTGGGACAATGAGCAGGGTTGGCTTTGGTGTTCTATGTTTGTTGTTGCTGTTTAAGTTGATTCTGTTTGCCCTCGTCATCCAAACGGTGCTATACTTCGTCTGCAAATCGTATCACCATGAAATCATCGACAAGTCGGCCCTGTCGGATCACCTGGAGGTTATTTATCTGGGAGACTATGTGCCTCTCAAGTCTAAGGATGTTCAGCTTGAGCAGGTTTAAGTTTGTACTATTTTCGAGTCTTTGACCCAAAGTTGCTGTAATACGTACCTACCAATCTTTATGAAGTGGGTTTTACATGTTAGAATATGGTTTATGTATTACCTGTGAAGAATAGCCAATACGGTTGGGACTTGGGAGAACGTGGGTTGGCAAGACAGGAAGACTTGGTGACTTCCTTTGCAACGAAAATCCTTCGTGCATTGTTTTTTTTTTTTTTTTACTCTGGCGGGCGGCCTTGACCCCACCAGGATGGCAGATTCGTGCGAACTGAGACTCAGATCGTAATCAAGGAAGAAATTGAGAACATGCACTGATCATGTATCATTCGCGGTCGTTTCTTAAAGCGCCATATCGCTGGCGTTTGGGAGTGCGTAGATCCTCCACATCCCCCTGACCCCGCGACCACTGTTTATAGTGCTCCGCGCCTTCGCGATAGCACTCCGCTGCCTCTCACTAGGGGGCAACCTGAGAGAGAAGTGTAAACACGAAAATATCTACAACAAATAACAGAACAACACGTGTACAAATAATAATTTAATTTAATCAATGCGAATGCGGGTTACAATCTTTGTGAATTCCTCTTATTCTATCTCCGAATATGGATTTAACTCAAGGGTGACAAGCACTTGTTCTTGAGGGTTACGCGGGTTGATCCCGTAACAAGTATTTGGGATTTGGATTTGGGTTTAGTGAAGAACTGGCTGTTTAGGGAGCTTGATAGTTCTTCAAGGATTTTGGATTTGATGAAGAGCTGGTTGTTTAGGGAGCTTGATAGTTCTTCAAGGGTTTAGTGAAAAACTGGCTATTTAAGGAGCTTGATAGTTCTTCAAGGATTTTGGGGAGACTTCTGAGCTCGCAGGAGGGATTTTTATCTCTCTCTCTAGTCCGCTACTTTTGTTTATGCTCCTTGGTTTCGCTCCCTCTTGATATGAGAGGGGGTATTTATAGTGTTAACATGCCTCCACTTAAGGCAAGTAATGAAGATTCTGAATCAATAATATTTCCTTAATCGAATCAATGAATCTTGACTGATTGATTTACTTGCTGATTTTAACATAATCAAATCAATCAAATCTTAAGATTTAGATATGGCCAGATCGTTTTGGATTGAATGTCCTGTTTTGATCAAGATCTTTAGCAAGGGCGAGCCATCTCGCGGATATGGAAGATATCTCACGAGAAACCTTGATTTCCAAGCAAGCGGTGATTTCTGGTCCCACTTCACGGACGACTTATCTTGGACGTACATCCCCGCATGCATGCAAACTTTGTCCTCTAGCTTCTTCGCGAAGTTCCCTCCGCGGGGCCATCTCGCCTCGCCTTCATGTAAATCTACTCGCGCGGGGCCATCTCGCCTCGCCTTCATATAAATCTACTCGCGCAGAGCTCGCCTCGCCTATGTAAATCTACGCGCGCGGGGCCATTTCGCCTCGCCTTCATGTAAATCTACGCGCGCGAAGTCATTTCGCCTCGCCACTGTTTACTTCTATGCGAAGTCCATTTTACCTCGCCTTTGTTTACTTCTATGTGAAGTTCGTTTCACCTCGCGCAATCAAGTTTGCCTTGCGAAGTCTAATTCACCAAGCGAAGTCCAGTTCACCTCGCGAAGTCTAGTTCGCCTCGCGAAGTCTAGGTTGCCTCATAAAGTCTTGTTCGCCTCGCGAAGTATAGTTTGCCTCACTTGACCGCTCGTGTCAAGACCCGCCCCGAATTTCACCCCGAAACCCGAAATGAGTCATGCGGGGATCACCTCCAAGCAAAATTTACCGAAGACTCGGCAAACCTCCCTCGAAAATGGACAACCCTAACTTAAGAATTTAAGAACCAACTTTTAACCAATAATATAAATTCTTCAACTTAATCCAAATAAAATAATACTCAGTTATTTTTCCGAAAGTATTCAGAGCTACTACAAGAAATACAGCGGAATCCTAGTGGGTTAAACAGATGACCTACTGGTGAACAGTAGTGGAGAAATGAGTGACTATGCCTCGTCGCCTCCTTCTAGACCTCACCCGAACTCTGCAGACTGGGCATTTAAAAACGAAGAAAAAGCCTAGGGGAAAATATTTCATCACGTTAGAGTGAGTGGACAAAGTAATCTCAACATCAATAATATTTCCCCAAGAAATTTAACAATGCAAACGACTAGGTCTGGCAAGTCCCCAAATCATAAACAAAGCAGCCTCTCAGGCTCAAATTATAAAATATATATCAGTATGTATTAACCACTCGTATGCTCCATGTATGCTATCTATGAATAAGCTTTAAAATAGATAGTCACACCAAGCTAATACGATTGGGTCTAACGCTCACGTCGCCCCATACTGGTATTTTTTCCTCAGAATGGGGGATAATGACCGAGTGGTTATAAATACGTGCTTACTCCTTGTACGATTTCTATGAATGAATGTAAAAACATAGGATAATCTCAACTAGTAGAAAATCGTACAAGGCTACTACGCTCGCGTCTAACGCTCACGTCATCCCAACTGGCATTCGTCCTCAGAATGGGGGCTGCCACGTATAGCTAGCTAGCATTCTCTCTCATACATACTATTCTCGGAATTGTGCCTCGAGTATAATCGCAGAAATTCTCAATTTTAGGAAATATCCAACAAAGGAAAATTATTCAATAATAAAACAATTTAAACACATTATTTAAAACAAAAGTCCACTCACAACTTAGGCCTAAGCCTGACGTCGGTCAGAGGTCTCCTCTGCTCGAGCCTCCTCGCGTCCTGTTCCAAACATAATTAATTCCTTAAAATAAAACACCGACAAAACATGCATAATTAAATATGCTTCGCGCTCAACCAAGCCTAACACTCCAAAATCTTAAATCCACTGCCAACCTCAAAACTCCACAAATTTTACCGACATCCTCAAAACCACCTTCCACCAAATAAAATCCAATGGCCGGATTATAAATTAATAATCCGCCAAAAATACCAAACTTCAACAAATCTCAAACCTATCCAAAACTCCTCCAAAAATTCTAAAACTTATTCCATTAAGATCCTCACATTTTTCTCCACCAAAAACATTTTCTCGGCGGCGGCAGCGGCGGCCGGCGACCAACTCCAGCGACCTCCGATGGTCACCAAAATTTGGCAGCATCTTCCTCTCAAACTCCTCTACAACATTCCTAACTACCATAAACTCCAATTCGAAGCCTAAGCACAACAATCGAATGCACAAACACAAAAAGCCCTAGAAATTTCAAATTCCGATTTCTCCTTACCTAGCTCGAGACGGAGCGAGCCCTTTAGAGGGATTGAAGCACGGGAGGAGGGCTTCCTTTTGAGCCAAGGCTCGCCGGCTATGGCGGCCGGAGGAAGGAGTCCCGGCGAAAAACTCTTCCCGGCAGCCGAAGCTTTCGGGCTTGACCGCTCCTTCACGGCGGCGTTCCACGTGCGGGCACCGGTCTAAGAAGAGAGAGGGAGAGGCGAGGGTCCGAACGGGACCGGTTCGGCGGCGAACGGAGGCCGGACGGCGGCGGACTGGCGACTGAAAATCCGACAGCGGAGGGAGAGTCGGGAGCGGGAGCGAGAGAGAGAGAGAAAGAAAAAGGCTTTCGGGCTTTGACCAAAAACAAAGCCCGGTCCAACTTAAATATAACCCAATCCAAAAATTCAACACCCCAAAATAATACCAAAAAAAATTACCTTTTACTAGCAAAAATTACCAATTTTTACCATCGTCAAAATTTCTTCCTTAGAATATTTCCTTCAAACTATTAGTCCCTCAACACCCTCTGGGGACTAATTAAATTACACACTTAGTGACGAACACGGTAAAAACTCTTATTACCACTATGCTAGTAATTAAAGTAAAAATTAAGATTCGGAGCGTGACAGCTCGCGAACCATCACCAATTATTTTTGGGGATGTCTGATTAATTTAATTTAATTGATATCTGATCATCAATCGACACATGATAATTGATTTCAATCGAGATTTAAGGTTTTGTTGTCTACCGACCATTTCCACGTTGCCACGTGTTATTTCCAATGGCTTTCCAATTTTGTTGACTCACGAGCCATGTATCTGCTTGGATTATTCAACGACTATTATTATCGTTAAATTTTATATGTCTACAAGAAGCATGTAATTAGTAAACGTGTGAAGTCTAACCAACAGACAAATACAAGATTGGGGCCTATTGCAGAGGCCTTAAATAAAAAAAAAATTACGTGCTAATTTCTTCATTTCTCTCTTCCATTTCATCATAAATGTGCAAAGTCTAAACAACAGACTAGTACAAGATTGGGGCCTATCCTAGATGTCACGCCCCGAATCTTAATTTTTACCTTAGTTACTAGCACTACCAGAATAGACTTCTTGGGCGACGAAAAAAAATCGTCGCCCTGTTACATAAATTCGTCGCCTAAGTACTTAGGCGATGACATGTCGTCGCCCAAGAAGTCGTCGCCAGATGTGCGTCGGTGAAGAACTTGGGCAACGAAAATTCAGTCCATCGTCGCCTAAGAGTTAATTCTTTGGCAACGACACGAATTTCGTCGCCTAAGACCTATATATTAGGCGACGACAACTTTCTCGTCGCCCAACAATATTCGTCGCCTAAGATTTAACACCTTGGCCGACGAGAAAATAAAATTGTCGCTTAAGATCTTAAACCCTGGAGCGACGAAACTAAATATTTCGTCGTCTAAGATCACTACATCTTAGGCGACGATAATTTTTTTTCGTCGTCTTATATGGTAAGTCCTTGACCGACGATTTAGCAATTTCGTCGCCTAATATATATTTAAATTTTTTTTAAATATATAAATAATGTTTTTTTAATTTTTGCCGGAATTTTTTTTTTCGGCATTTCTTTAAATTTTTCTAATACTAAAATTTAATTAAAAATAACACAAATTTATAAATTTATAAATAATTTATTACAAAAATTCAGTTCATCTGCCTACGGAGAAACTCGAAATCTAACTCATCATTCCCGTTCGGAGGGTCCTGAGGCTGAGGCGGCGACTGGTCAGGCTGAGGAGGCTGCTGCTGAGGCTGGGGCCACTGAGGGTGGGGCCACTGAGGTAATGGTATAGGCGTAGGCATGGGCGGAAAATCAAGTCCGGCCGCATGTGCAGCGATGCAGGTAGTCATCCACCGTCCCATAGCCGCCTGGTTAGCATTGGTGACTTCATTCACCCGCTCCGTATGCGCAGCCGCGGAAGCCGCATATGATTCTGTCATGGCTATCTCCCTCGCTCTTTGGGCTTGCAGCTCAAACTGTAGACATTCGACCTGATCCTGTAGCCGAGTGGTCTGGCTGTTGCTGCTTGAGGCTCCGGCGGCTCCCTTGCGCTGAAATCCTGGCGTCGTCTTCAGGATCCCCTTTCCACGGCCTCCCATACCCCGGCAGTAGTAGCTGTTGGAACGCTGCGGGAAGGCAATGGCCATAATCCGCGCCCCAACGGTAGGATCTGAAGTGTCGATCCTAGACATGGCCTCTGACATGTCATCCTCTGCCGTGCCCGGCCATGTGTCGTTCACCATGCCTCTCATGACCTCTTGCTCCGCCTCCCTCACCCTCGCCTAATTGGATATATTACAAAAATATATTAATATACATTTAATAAAATGTAATTAAAATTGAAAATTAGAAAAGGTAAGGAACTTATAAGATCCTCCTCAGAATGAGAATATGCCCTCTGAAAGGTCCCCACATAGGGGTTCTCTTCTGGCCGCTCTCGCCGCACGTCGTCCATGATGGCCGAAAACGGCCTCGAACCGGCAAGATGGTTGGTCGTGTTCTGTTGCCGGTTCTCAGCGTTCACCCGGGCGAGGTGCTTCAAAAAAAAATTATCGTTAGTAAATATTTAAAAACATACAATTATAATTAATTCACTAATTAAATATTCAAATTTGTTTACGAATTACCTGTTTGTGAGGGTCGTTGAACTGCGTGACAAGAAGCTACCGTCACTCGTACTCCCGATGCTAAATTTATTAAAAATATTTCACCGTCTTATAATTAATTTAACAAAAAATAAACATAAATTTCGAAAAATTTATCAACAATAATAGCACAAATAAAAAGTAATAGTTATTTTAGGATTTATTATTTTTTTTAATTCACATAACAAATTATTTACATTAATTCAGAATTATTACATCACAAAAATTAATTTACGAATATTTACATCCTTACTAAAAAATAATCCATTATTTTTTACAAAATTTCCACAATATATTTACAATTATAATTTATATTATTTAATTATTTAATCAAAAATTATTTAATCATTTACAATATATTTACAAATTATTTCCACAAATCCTAAACCCTAAACCGTAAACCCTAATATTTTACAATTATCATTTACATCACAATTTACCATCATTTACCCTAAAATCCTACCATAATTTACATAAATTTACCCTAATTTTCCATTAATTTCCTAAATTTCAACAACAACAACAATAATTTCACCAACAATTTCACAACACAACAATAATTTTGTACTTCACCCAAATTTCAAACAATTTCACAATTTCAAATAATTTCAAACAATTTCAAACAATAATTTCAAACAATTTCACAATTTCAACAATTTCAAACAATTTCACAATTTCAAACAATTTCAACAATTTCAAACAACAACAACAACAATTAAAATTTTCATGAACATAACCAATTTAGGGTTTTAGGGTTATACCTTAAATTGTGGGTCGGGGTCGGGGTCGAGGTCGGCGTCGGCGTCGGGTTGCGGGGTCGGGGTCGGAGAGAGGGAGAGAGAGAGGGCTTCGGTGGATTTCGGAGAGAGAGAGAGAGAGGGCTTGGATTTGTGAGCGGCTGCGCGAATGGCAAGGGTTCCGAATTTTTGCATTTTATATTGGCGTTCTTGGGCGACGATTTTAGAAAAATCGTCGCCCTGTTTTTTCAAAATCGTCGCCTAAGATAATCTTGGGCGACGATTTTTTGAAGTCGTCGCCTAAGATGAAGAAAATCTCGTCGACGATATTCTTCAATATAAATCTCGTCGCCCAAAACTATGAACATCGTCGCCTAAGACCCTACTTGGGCGACGATGTTCTTCACTATAAATATCGTCGTCCCAAGATGAAGAAAATCATCGGCCAAGCGTTCTATCATAAAATTCAGAATATCGTGATTTTGGTGATCGGAGAAGAGGAACTGAAAACCTACCGTCAGATATGACCAGCATAACGAATTACATGGGTGGGCAAAAATGCAGCTCCATCGGACAAAGATAAGGGCTCGATCCGTCCGGTCAATCGGCGCGGTCAAACCCCTAAACGGACGGAAACGGCTATTCGACCCTCCAAATCACGTAATCTGGCCGGACCTTCAACTGAGAATAGTTTCCAATTGACGAGACGCTTACGAGACTATAAAAATTTGGTAAAAAATAACGACTATACCCGGGATAAGGCTACCACTAGGTAGAAATAAGAGAAAAATTCGTTGACCGGAACAACTGGCACCGAAATTTTACTGGAATATCTTCATTTTTCACGGCTTGACGTATTTCACCGTTCCGGTAATATCTTATTTCACGACTTTTTTGCATTTGAGGCCTCTACGTATACGTTGTCTTCAAAACGAAACTTAAACTCAACACTTATATAAAAAAGTTATACAACATTAGTACATATATCATGATTTTGGTGATCAGAGAAGAGGAACTGAAAACCTACCGTCAGATATGACCAGCATAACGAATTACGTGGGTGGGCAAAAATTCAGCTCCATCGGACAACGATAAGGGATCGATCCGTCCGGTCAATCGGCGCGGTCAAACTCCTAAACGGAAGGAAACGGCTATTCGACCCTCCAAATCAAGTAATCTGGCCGGACCTTCAACTGAGAATAGTTTCCAATCGACGAGACGCTTACGGGGCTATAAAAATAAAAAACATTTCCTTAAAATTTAAATGTGTTTTATTTATTTTAATTGTTCGAATTATCTTGGCCGACGAATTACCCTAATTTCGTCGGCCAATATGATACTTGGGCGAAGATATTTGTTAAATTCGTCGCCCAAGGGTAAAAATAAAAAATCCTGTACAATGAAATTTAAATGTGCTTTATTTATTTTAATTATTCGGATTATCTTGGCCGACGAATTACCCTGATTTCGTCGGCCAATATGATACTTGGGCGACGATATTTGTTAAATTCGTCGCCCAAGGGTAAAAATAAAAAATCCTGTACAATGAAATTTAAATGTGTTTTATTTTATTTTAATTATTCAGATTACTCTTGGCCGACGAAATTAGGGTAATTCGTCGGTCAAGATGTTATTAGGCCGACGAAATGCTTGGATTTCGTTGGCCAAGAAAAAAAAAACACATTTACCAACAATTTAAATGTGTTTTATTTTACATTTAGTACAAAGATATTCAGATTACTCTTGGCCGACGATATATTTGAGTTTCGTCGCCTAAAGATTAAAAACACTTAGGCGACGACAAAATATAGTTGTCGCCGAAGATGAAGAACTTAGGCGACGATATAAATATCTTAGGCGACGAAATATTGTTTTGTCGCCCTAGTTTCTATATTAGGCGATGAAATTTAGCCTTAGGCGACGATTTTTGATTTCGTCGCTTAAAGTGGAACCTTTTCGTCCCTCTTAGGCGACGAAAAAAAAAATTTTCGCCCGGTTTTTTATGTTTCGTCGCCTAAAGCTTTATTTTTGGTAGTGTAGCATAGTGGTAATAAGAGTTTTTGTCGTGTTCGTCACTAAGTGTGTAATTTAATTAGTCCCCAGAGGGTGTTGAGGGACTAATATTTTGAAAGAATTATTCTAAGGAAGAAATTTTGACGACTGTAAAAAATGATAATTTTTGCTAGTAAAAGGTAATTTTATTGGGTATTATTTCGGGGTGTTGAGTTTGGAATTTTGGGTTAAAAGGATTGTTGGGTCGGCTGGGCCGAGCCCAACCCATTTCTTCTTCTTTTCTTTCTCTCTCTTCCTCCCGATTTTCTTCTCCCCGAGCCCAGTTTTCTGCTGGTTTTTTTCCGTCGCCAGTCCGCCGCCGGACCGGTCCCGTTCGGTCGGTCTCCCTCCCAGCAGCAATCCTAGACCGGTGGCAGCCTCCCTAGCGCCACCGTGAGGGAGAAACGCCGCCCGGAAGCTCCGACTGCCGAATCGGTTTTCTCGCCGGAACTCCTTCCTCCGGCCGCCATAGCCGGCAAGCCTTGGCTCAAAAGGAAACCCTCCTCCCGTGCTTCAATCCCTCCAAAGGGCTCGCTCCGTCGTGAGCTAGGTAAGGAGAAATCAGAATTTGAATTTCTAGGGCTTTATTGTGTTTTTCCGTTCGATTGATGTGCTTAGGCTTAGAATTGGAGTTTGTGGTAGTTAGGAATGTTGTAGAGGAGGTTGAGAGAAATATGCTGCCAAAATTTGGTGACCATCGGAGGTCGTCGGAATTGGTCGCCGGCCGCCGCCGCCGAGAAAATGTTTTTGGTGGAGAAAAATGTGAGGAGTTTAATGGAATAAGTTTTAGAATTTTTGGAGGAGTTTTGGATAGGTTAGAGATTTGTTGAAGTTTGGTATTTTTAGTGGATTATTAATTTATAATCCGGCCATTGGATTTTATTTGGTGGAAGGTGATTTTGAGGAAGTCGGTAAAATTTATGGAGTTTTGAGGTTGGCAGTGGATTTAAGATTTTGGAGTGTTAGGCTTGGTTGAGCGCGAAACATATTTAATTATGCATGTTTTGTCGGTGTTTTATTTTAAGGAATTAAGTATATTTGGAACAGGACGCGAGGAGGCTCGAGCAGAGGAGACCTCCGACCGACGTCAGGCTTAGGCCTAAGTTGTGAGTAGACTTTTGTTTTATATAATGTGTTTAAATTGTTTATTGTTGAGTAATTTCCTTTGTTGGATATTTTTCCCAAAATTGAGAATTTCTGCGATTATACTCGAGGCAAAATTCTGAGAATAGTATATATGAGAGAGAATGCTAGCTAGCTATACGTGGTAGCCCCCATTCTGAGGACGAATGCCAATTGGGGTGACGTGAGCGTTAGACGCGAGCGTAGTAGCCTTGTATGATTTTCTACTTGTTGAGATTATTCTATGTTTTTACATTCATTCATAGAAATCGTACAAGGAGTAAGCACGAATTTATAACCACTCGGTCTTTATCCTCCATTCTGAGGAAAAATACCAATATGAAGCGACGTGAGCGTTAGACGCAATCGTATTAGCCTGGTGTGACTATCTAATTTAAAGCTTATTCATAGATAGCATACATGGAGCATACGAGTGGTTAATACATACTGATATATATATATATATATATTTATAATTTGAGCCTGAGAGGCTGTCTTTGTTTAAGATTTGGGGACTAGCCAGAACTAGTCGTTTTCATTGATAATTTCTTGGGGAAATATTGTTGTTGTTGATATTATTTTTGTCCACTCACTCTGACGTGATGAAATATTTTCCCCTGGGCTTTTCTTTCGTTTTTAAATACCCAGTCTGCAGAGTTTGGGTGGGGTCTAGAAGGAGGCGACGAGGCATAGTCACTCATTTCTCCACTACTGTTCACCAGTAGGTCTTATGTTTAATCACTAGGATTTCTAGTAGCTTCTGCTGTATTGCTTGTAGTAGCTCTGAATACATTCGGAAAAATATATGTGTATTATTTTATTTTATTTGGATTAAGTTGAAGAATTTATATTATTGGTTAAAAGTGTTCTATAATTTTTCCGGGTTAGGGTTGTCCATTTTCAAGGGAGGTTTGCCGAGTCTTTCGGTAAGTTTTCCTTGGAGGTGGTCCCCGCAGGACTCACCTCGGGTTTCAGGATGAAATTCGGGGCGGGTCCTGACACCAGAGGCCCTAATTAATAACATCACATATTTCTTCTCAAGCCTTGGCGAACAAACATCAAAACTGGGGGCACATTGGGGTGGATATGTGTTCCATTAATTTCAGACTTTAGACCTTATTTAAGTGTGTCTTAGTCATTTATTTAGGCCAATCCCTGTGGCCACCAAATTTTCAACATTTGTTCGCCATCATTATGCGACCGTTCGCCGACTCTTTTGTTTGCCTCTCATTGGTTCGCACTATGGGGCAGCAAAGTACATGGCCATTGTCATTCCATGTTTATCACAACATTGGTTCGCAATCGCTAAGAGCTCGCGAAGGGCCATTTTTTGGAATCTAGTGTAAGCAAACGTCTGCTCGAGGTACATCCATTCAAGGTATATCCATGCGAGCTACATCAGCTCGCGGTATGTGCAATGTACTATGTCTTCTGAGTAGAGCAGGCAAATGCAGAAGTAGAGCAGGCAAATGCAGGCGAAGAGCAGGCGAATGCAGAAGTAGTGCTGGCGAAGTTCAAGTCCAAGGTGCCTAGGCGAGCTGTACAGCAGCTTCGCTACAATGCCTTGCTGGGTGCTTGGGTTTCATGTTCTATTCACAGGCTTGTCTACTCACACTCATTTTATGTATAACCCGAGCCAATACCAATGGCTTTAGAGCAGCATGCACATAAACCTCTTCAGTCATTCTTGACATTCATGACTTCGAGGCTGGGGGGCAATGTTTACGCCTAAATTAATAATTTACTGGACAGTAAATGTCTATGTGAACATCAATTAAATTCTTGATCCATGTCACACCGGCGAGCCCAAATTCTTTCGGTTTACAAGTAATGGCCTGCCAGTGAGGCCACGCGAGCTGAATTACACAGTCTGCGCGTAGAATAGATTTCGAGCGGAATACAGATCTCACACGAGGAATGGACTTCGCGTGTAGGCGAGGCGGAGTATATCGAGGCGAGCTGGCGAACTGGCTCACGTGGGAAACTTCGCGAAGAAGCCATAGGCGGAGTCCGCGTACACCACATTAATCGTTGAAGACTCCTACCAGTTTTTAACATGCTTTTGGCCAATCCTTGTAGCCCTTATTAATTAAAATGTCTTCTTTTGACCCGCGAGATGGTTTGAGTCCGCGGCCCGCGCAGGTTAGCAATGTCCTTGTAGGATTAGGGTTTCCGGAATCCGACTTGAACTATGATTATCTTTCTTCTGCCACAAGTCGAACTACTACATAAAGGGGTCGAAGACATAATCTCTCTCTACACAACTTTTACAACAACAACTCAAAGATAATCTCTTTACAAACAACACAGATAAACTGCAATCCAGTTACCCTTCGAGCTACTCGAAACCCTAACCCTAAGAGTGACTGCGCCTTAGTTCAGAGTCCTCCTGGACTAGCCCCGATCACCCTGATTCCCTTTGTTGCTTTGCTCGCGTCTTACCGTGAGTATCGAATTGCCTTGTGCTCATAATTCTTCATCTGAGGTGGCACCTGGAAACCCCCTCCGCCTGATCAAAAAGTCAAAATCTCGCATACAACCCTTTCCTCGTCCGCGAGGTGACACGCCCTCAACATCTCCCTTTTCTTTGCTCGCTATTCACCTCTCGCCCGCACGCTGAGGATCATGGCCAAAACAGGGGGGCGAGTGGAGGTTGTTGCCCCAGTGAATTTTCTTTTTTGCCCAACAGCTTCATATGTATGCCCAATGTTTTAGTTGAATTTGCCCCAGTCATGACATTGCCACATAAATATAAACCTTTTGTGTAAGAATCTGCTACCCCATATTAATCAAACAAAAGAAAAATTTTAGAATTGTGTCTTGTTGTCACTGGAATGGTTCAAAATTTATGGCTTACCTTTATCTGTGACTAAAAATTAGAGATCGGAGAGGAAGAAGAGATGGACAGTGAGCTGTCTCTAGAGGGTCCGCCACCGGCGCTAGTTGTATGTAGACAAACCAACCCTCTATCTCCTACCAGATCGATCTATGAATCTGATCTCGTCATCGATGATCGAACCACCATCCAGGCAAAATGACCATGCAACTCGGCCCTTCATATCCATCCTCCACTGCTGATCTTGCGGCCATCGATCCAAACCAGACGCACACTTTCTCATCAAGGAAAGAAATATCAGACCCCAGCCAAAGGTCGCAATAGCAGCCACAAGAGGCTTGACCACCACGTCCCGTCCGACGACGACGTCGTTATGACGTGACACCGGACGGAGGAAGAAAAGCAAGGGGAGGCGCGTTCTAGGTTTTAGAGAGAGAGAGAGAGAGGCAAGAATTTGATTTTTTTTTTTTTTTTTTTATAAAGGGTTTTGGGCGTTCGGGGATGATACCCCTTTATCGGAAACCCAATTCCCATTCGAGCCGCGTTAGGACCGCCCGTAGACGGGGAAGCTCTCCCAAGATTGTTGCTGCATACACAAGGATCGAACCTTCGACCTTGCTTAAGCTACACTAGCTCCCCACCCACTAGTGCAAACAAGCATTGGTGGCAAGAATTTGATTTTAACGTAACACAATTGCATATGAAGGCTAGTTGATGATTTTGCTAGCATAAACTACTCTGAACGATCAAAGTTTAATTAAGTAAATCTCTTTGTGCTATTCTTTGTCCATACGTACGGGCCAATAATATCTATATGAGCTCTGTTATTGGAAAAAAGATGTGTACGTAGGCCTTTAATTTCCACACGCATGGCATACGGATTTCTAGTATTTATTAGCAGATGTAATTTTGTAACATTGACTGTCATCCTCATAAAGAAATGGTAAAAGGGGGGAAATATATGGCCCGAATTGCCTCGTGTTTCTTTTGTTTTTTTGTATATCTGTCGACCTTCCAAAATGTAAAGTTTCTAATTCGCGAAAATTACAATCCATTTCTGTATCAAAATTGAATTAGAAGCTTGGAAAAACAATTACATTTAGTTATATCAGATACATGCACAGTGTGAGATATTTTGTTGCTTTGTTAACAAATTTAGCATTCTTATATCCAATTTTAGAGCCCCCTCCATATACATGGGACGATCCGTACTAGTTCGTAAAATAATAGAAACAAATCTACCAATAACATATATATCACCTATCCCCAACCATTACAATTAGAATGAAATCCTCATCCACGCAAGTTCTTACCAATTTTTCTCTAATGAAATCTGAGTGTTCAGAATGTTGACAGGAATGGATGAACATATAGATTCCCAAATCAGCTCATGAATGTTCATATCCACATCCTCATGGTAGTAGATATTAACAGAGTATATAAACATTGTAAAGCTAGCAATGAAGGGCCAAGCCAAACAAATATTGGATCATCTTTGATTTGCTGTATATTCAAACACTTTTGTCATCTGAAAAATGGAGGAAGTACATGTAGTCATAGTAGGTGCAGGTCCTGCTGGTTTAGCAACCTCTGCATGTCTGAACCGCCTCAATATCTCCAATGTCGTGCTCGAAAGAGAAGATTGCTGTGCTTCTCTTTGGAAGAACAGGTCATATGATCGTTTGAAGCTTCACTTAGCAAAGCAATTCTGTGAACTACCTTATATGCCTTTCCCTGAAAACACACCCACATATGTTCCTAGGAAAGAGTTTATTCAATACCTGGATACTTATGTGTCCACTTTCAAGATAAACCCTCTGTACCACAGGAGTGTGGAGACTGCCTCTTTTGATGAGGATGTGGGTAAATGGTGTGTCCTTGTCAACAACACAGAACTGGGTGTACAAGAAAGTTACTACGCGAAGTTTCTCGTGGCAGCGACCGGTGAAAATGGTGAAGGCTATCTTCCTCAAACAAACGGTTTGGGTAGCTTTAAAGGCGAAATCATTCATTCGAGTGAGTATGGAAATGGCAACAAGTACCGTGGGAAAAATGTTTTAGTTGTCGGATCTGGGAACTCCGGAATGGAAATTGCCTACGACTTATCAAATTCCTGCGCTAATACATCTATTGTTATCCGTAGCTCGGTAAAGTTTCTCTCTCTCTCTCTCTCTCTATGCATCCACTATAACAATTTCATCTATAAATTGTTAATATTTGGAACATCAAGAGGCACTAGATCTTATTGATTAGACTTCTACATAATAGTACCATGGATCTTTATGAATTTCATAACTGATTAGAAAACAAGAATTTGGACTACCGATCAAATTCATATTTTCAGATCTATATTCATATATATCTTATCTTTTCTATATATTTTTTTGACCAACTTTGATATCCATAATAATAGGTACATGTTCTTACCAAGGAGATCGTGTTCATTGGAATGGTTCTGTCAAAGTACCTTCCCATTAAGGTTGTTGATGGCATTGTCATGTTCTTAACCAAGCTGAAAATTGGAAATTTATCCAAGTATGGGATTCAAAATCCAAAAATGGGGCCATTTTATATCAAGCAAAACGAAGGTCATTCCCCCATCATTGATGTTGGAACTATCAAAAAGATCAAGAGTGGAGATATACAGGTACAAAGATACACACTATATATTCTTGATCCTATGCATAAATTTCCATCAACATCAATGAATGATATAGTGGATGTGGATTTCTCTGTTTTTTGTGTGATGATCATAACCATGAAATCTTTATGATCAGGTTTTGCCATCCATAACAAACATAGAAGGAAATGAAATCCGGTTCGAGAATGGATACCTTAAATGGTATGATGCTATAGTATTTGCTACAGGCTATAAGACCACAGTGCTAAAGTGGCTCAAGGTATGTAGTAACTATGACATCGATCGGGTGCCTCCTCTTTTCAAATACTTTGTTTCTTTTCGAAGAGTATCTTCAATTAATTATATAGATTTCTCATATGTCTGTGTTTTACTGATCCTTTTTGCAGGATGAAAACAACCTCTTTGGTGATAATGGAATGCCGAAGAAAAGTTTTCCCAACCACTGGAAGTCACAAAATGGCCTTTACTGTGCTGGATTCTCCAGGCGTGGATTGTTTGGCATTTCATACGATGCACAACATATATCAAATGATATAAGTTTCTCTCTCAATCAATGCGATAGATATACATGTGAGCTCATTCCAAAGATTTACTATTTTGGCGCTGAAGCAGTGAAGCAGGAAGTAGAAGATGTAGGAAGTTCTAAAAGAAAAATAGATGTAGTAAGTAGTACAAGGACATAGTTGGTTAAAGTGTTTAATTAATAATTTTAAAGTTATGGGTTTAAATTTCAAGAAACATATGTATGGCATATGTTTACTAATAAATTTTTTATTTTTTTCTATAAAAAAAATAGTACAGAGACACTATATGAATGTTCTCAAATTTAGGCATGTTTAGTAAATTAGAGATGTTGGCATCTAAGAGCAACTCCAGTGAACTGATAGAATCAAATTTTTTTTTGACTGTTTTAGCAAAATTTCACTCCAATAAAACTGTCAAAAAAAAAAATAATATATCACTAGAATGGAGTATTTTATAATAAACGGACTTGGCTTCTCTATTTGGAAAACAGATTGCTAAGATCTGCTTGGGTTTTCATTACAAAGTGCCACGTCAGTGTCGAATCATCCAAGGGCTGTTCATTCTTCCACAAATACAAAGCTGCACGTGCAGCACCGGATCTCTTTCTCTCCTCCCATGAGTCCCATCCCATCTCGTTCTTCTCTCCTCCATGTTCTTGTTTCTTCATCTTCTTCTCTGAAAACCCAGATCTTAATTAAAATCAGTCCAACCCAAGATTGTCCGTAAAAACCCATGATTTTGAAATCTCCATTCAATCCCCAAAATTAAATAAAACCCAAAATTCACCGTTCTGAAATCTCCATTCAATCAATTTGACTCTCACGTTTTCACTTTCAAAGCTAAAAAAACCAACAGTTTTATCATTCTATGCGATCTCAACCCAATCTCATTAATCAATGCTAGCCTTCAGTTTCACACTTTCACTCATTGTATACAACACACCATTTCACTCTCTCTCTGGTCATGGGCCACCGTCACCACCACCACCATTTCCACTCCTCCACCACCGCTGACGGCGCATCTCCCACCGCGTCAAATCAGTCGTGTCCAAACATGCAATACCTTTTCAAATGATCTTTTTCAAGATTTAGGAAGATAGAGAAATCATATTTGATGAATTGTTGCAAGGCTGGGGAAAAATTATGGCCGAAGGTGAGACTGTGAGAGAGAAGAGAGAGAGAGAGGTACAAATATGGTATGAGTGGTGTAAGGTTTTGTCTTTTGGAGACTTTTAGTGCTGACCCTTGGATCCCTTGTGGATGACATGTCAGCCCGATAGAGAGTCCAAGCAGATCTTAGCAATCTGCTTTCCAAGCAGAGAAGCCAAGTCCATAATAAACACAACTCTATTTATTTCTCTCTCTCTCCATGTTTCTCTTCTGCTCCTCTTTGTCAACATTATGAGTTTTTCTTCCTTGTCGAAAAAAAATTATGGGTTCTTCTTCCTTGTCGGAAAAACATTCTGGGTTCTTCACCATCGAAAAAATAATCTGGGTTAATTGAAGCAATCATATCAACTCATTTCAATTGAATATTTTTGAGCTTTGGAGTCAAAGATCTCTTGGAAATTTCCTTCCTTTTTTCAGTTAGATCTATGAATGGAAATTTGAGGGGATGAAATATCTCAATTGCTGAAGATGGAAGGATAACGGGTTATGGGTATGAACTATGAAGAAGAGATGGTGGATTGGTTCTGGGTATGAAGAAACAGACAGAGGAGAAAGAATGAGAAATGAGAGTCGGTAAAAAAATAATAAGGGAGGAGAAAGATAAATGAATAAATAAATAAAAGACATGGGATTTCGTTTGTGTCAAAGTTGACAAGGTAGTCATCCATGTGGCAAATATAGTCATCCATGTGGTAAATGACCACTTGATTGGAGTGAAATTTGGGCTGTCAATTATGGACGTTGGGCCTCCACCTCGGATTTGACCTTTTTGTTGGACTTGCTCTAAGAAATTAGTTTTTTTGAGAAAGATAAAACTTTATATAATAACAACCAACGTATGAGTTATTAATAAAATAAAATAAAAATTTTAAAAATAGTATAGAGACACTATATGGATGTTGTCAAATTGAGGCATGTTTAGTAAATTAGAGATGGTGGCATCTAAGAAGCTAGCTTTTTTGAGAAAGATAAAATTTTATATAATAACAACCGACGCGGGTCCCTAAGTAGAGGTTGGACACTCGTCGGTGTGAGAAGTCGGAGCGAGGCTGCTGGTCAAGGGCGCTGGAGGTTGGTCGACATAAGGGGGTTTGCTGAGGTGCAACGTGTGCGCATGGTGACGGGGAAGAGGGCTGCTTGCCGACGCTGTTGAGAAGCTAAGGTGCCCACAGTAATTTAGTGGGTGTCCAAAGCAAAAACTATGAGATTTTTTTCTCAGTTATCAATTTAGAGTTAGAGCAAAGTGCATGATAATGTGTTTCGGGAAGAATTATTAAGAGAATGATATATAGTAAAAAGAATAAAGAATAGAGAATTATCATCTTATTCATTGATATGAGCTCTTAAATAGGGATTATATAGTACCATAAGATGTTGTATAAGGAAACATATCTTTGATATCTTATCTCTATATAGAATCATGATTTCTTGTTTGCCTAGCATTAGATCAAGACACATACATATAAAATATTCCTGCCACACCATATCTATAATAATAATATTAGAAAAATGCCCAAATACCTAAAAACAAGTTTTTAATGCCCAATCTAATGAAATTCTTTTCCTTTAATTAGTCCATTCAAATGTTTAAGTGAATGTCGATTTTACCCTCCCTCCCTCTCACTCTCTCTCTCTCTCTCTCTCTCTCTCTCGTTCGATCGATCGACTGTTGTCACCGTAGTCATTGAGATATGGCCGACTCCGGCAGCGTCGGTATGTCTCCGAAGTACGTGATCGTGTCAACTCTCGGCAACAACCCAACCTCCGACGACCTCGCACTGCTGCGGATTCCAAATTTCGCCTCAATCTGAGTCGCGCCGGTGACGACGACGACAACCTCAACATATATCACGACGACGACGAGGAATTACGGCAGGACCGAACCGGAGTGAGCATTCCCTAAGAGATGTAGTGTTTAGAGACTATGACATTACTAGAGCGACTCAGGGATCTCGCTGACGAGGCATCGAACGGAAATTGAAGGCTAAGGAGCCTCCTTGTTCCAGCACGAAACTCCTCTCTAATTGCAGCAACATCTGAGCTTGTTTGATTAATTAAATGGAGTTAGATTGTTGAGATCTGAGAATTCTGGAGGATTGAGGGTTCTTCGAGGACTTCTCATGGCACTATTTGGTGGTAATTTAATCCTTTTTCTTTGTAATGTTTGATCAATTATAGTTTGATTAACTTGTTTAACGACAATGCTGCTCCAGTGGTGTCAAATGTTAAGTTATTCTTAATTTGTATGATTATTGTTTGGTTGTTAAACAAGATTTTTTTTTCTTTTCATCTTGTTCATGAATCAGCATTCGACAATAGCCTTTTTAGAGGTTAAAAACATCTATTAAGGTAGTAAATTACTTTTTAACTAATTATTGGAGGTAAATAATTGATTATTGAGGGTCAATAATTGATTATTGGAGGCAGTAACCAAGTTATTGGTATTTCTTCTTTTCTATTACATTAAGATAAAATAAGTTAATTATTAGGAGTCAGTAACTGATTATTAGGGGTCAGTAACCAAGTTATTGGGAGTCAGTAACTCGATTTTTTTCTGTATCTCTTCTTTTCAATTACATTAAACTGAAATAAGTTGATTATTAGGGGTCAGTAACCAATTATTGGTGATCAGTAACCAAGTTATTGGGAGTTACTAACCAAATTATTAGGAGTCAGTAACCGAGTTACTAGTGACGGGAATCCAGCGACTGAAAAAAAAATATGAATTACTGGGGATCAATAACGGCGACCGAAGAAATTTCGGCAACCGGAGTCCGGTGAGATTCCGGCAAAGTATACAAAAATATACATGTTGAAGTGGTGAGGGTAAAATTGTCTTAAAAATATACAAAAATTATTTTTTATTATGACTTTAATATAGATTTGTGTATTTGGGCACAAGTAAGAACACCTTATATTGAAATGGGCATATGTTTATCAAATTCATTAAAATAGACAATAAGGGGTTTAAATTAGTACTAAATGGGTATTTTTCCTAATCTCTACTATTAGAAAGTCAGACACCCTCTTTGGTGTCATGGTGAAGTCTTTATTAAAAACTACCCATATTACCCATGATAGAGGAGTTTTGACATAAAAAAACAAATCAAGGATGGTTAATACCGTAAAATAAAATAATTTCAAAAATATGAAAGCAGAAAACAAAGAAAAAACTAAAATAAAGAAGAAAAACGTGGATAAGTTTTTGTTGAATGTCAACTGCGTTGCAACTGCATTAGCAGTTATTTGCAATTAAAATCTGAAATATAAAACAAAAACATAAAAGCAAATTGACACACACGTTAGCGTGTGTTAAGAGGCTAGTATTAATAAAGCCAAAAAGCCTTTTTGATTTTTTCAATGGTTAAATTTTTGAAAATCTGATTATACCTATAATTTATTATGGGTGCGTCTATTGCCACTCCACTAACCATTTTGCTTACCCCATATTCTTTTCACACCCTATTCATAGAGTTTTAATTGTAAGTCTACTTTGTTCACCCATTAACAATACCTAAAAAAACCATTTTCTTAATTCTACTTTGTTTATCCTACATTATCTTCATATATTTTGTCAAACTCAGATTTGCTCAAGGAAAGTAAAATCACCAAGTGAACAAAAATTTACATGAAAGTATAAATCCACGTTAAAAAACAAGAAAAAACTCTCAAATTTAACAACTCAATGGTATCAGTCGATATCAAGATGCACAATGTCTGTAAATGTATCTCTAGTAGCAACGCTTTTCATACTTCTAAGTTTCTTGAACTGATCTATCCCTTGTTCATAAATACGGTACAATAGTTGTTCATGAGAATTTACATACAAAGTCAACATGGGAAATAATAAGTAAAGGGATAGATGAATCATCAACAAAGAAAAAAAAATACAAATAATTTACCTTATCTTCAGGTTAAATGCTAGTGTCTTCAGACTCACGACCGAATATGATAAATCTGAGTTAGAGTTATAAAATTTGTGTTCATCCAAAACAAAAAGATAAAAAAGAAAAAGAAAAAAATTTGTAACTTGTAACAACTTATTGTCCCTTGTTGTAATTTTACATCAGATTATTTTAATATTTGAATAAATCAACAATGTGTGGGGTGATCAAAGTGGTTTGTGGGGTGACAATATACTCATCTTTTATTATTATGCAGAAGTACAATATTTTTAAAAATTAAAGGGTAAAACTAAAATTAACAATCCACGTACTTCTTTTAAAAAAAAAACAAAGATAAAGGAAATTATCATGTCCAAAGCAAGGATTAAAATATCTGTATTGGCATATCTATCGGTATTTTGAAAAAGGAAGATATCGGGGATATATCGGAGATATTGGAGAAAAAATATCGGAAATTGGGGAAATTTTTTTTCTCTAAAATATTTAATTTATTAGATTTACTTATAAATTATACAAACATCAACTTCATCTATATCTAGAAAGAGACTCCAAGTGATTGAAAAGACGTATGATGGTCCATAAAAATATAGTATTTAGACCAAAACATATAACCTCTTTGGAGCTGCTAACTGTTCTCCTTATATCTCTTTTCGAATATTGTTGATGATAATTCTTGTTTACGCTCAAATTTTTTACACCTTTTTTTTTAATATATTAGAGATTTATTGTATATTTCCTAAATATTGAAGATATTTGACGAATCGGAGATATTTGACGGAATTTATGGAAGATAAGATATTTACCCCTCTAAATATATCGGTCACTCCAAAAACTGAGATATCGGGAGATATATCAGATATATCGTAAAGATTTTAATCTTTGGTCCAAATGTTAAAAGGCTAGTTTATATTATTTCTTAATCTTGGTCAAATAAACCGTTCCATAAACAACAAGGCCAATCTGAAAACTGAGAAACTATTTGTAAATGGCGGCCAGGGACATTGTGGAGCTCCAAAGAAACTCTCCCAAGTGGGTAACGGTAGTGGAAGACATCGTGAAGCTAGAGAGGAAGATCTTTCCCAAACATGAATCCCTTGCTAGAAGCTTTGATGAAGAACTGAAAAAGAAGAACAGTGGGTTGCTTTACATCGAGGAGTTAGACGGTTCAATTGCTGGCTATGTCATGTACTCTTGGCCTTCTTCCCTCTACGCCTCTATCACAAAGCTAGCAGGTTCAAACCCATTTTCTTCCCTCAACTAAACATTGCTTTCTCATTTACATTGCTTTCTTATGCCTACTAACTGTTCGATAAAAGTTCCCAATGGAAGTTTATAGCTCAGATGTTAAGTTAATGCTTCTCCTTGTCTTATATTTGGTATAAGCACGCTGAATGTTATACATCTTTGCATCATATTCCCTGACTCTGTAGGTATTCATTTATTCGATGTGTTTGTTCTTCCGTATAGTTAAGGATAGTTGCAGGAGGCAAGGCTATGGAGAGGCTCTGCTGACAGCAGCCATTCAGAAATGCCGAACCCGAAACGTGGGGCGAATATCACTTCACGTTGATCCTTTGAGAACTCCCGCCATGAATCTGTACAAGAAACTCAGTTTCAAAGTTGACAACTTCATACAGAGTTACTACTCGTCAGATCGGAATGCCTACAGACTATGCTTGGATTGTGATGCCAGCTAGTGAAATAAAGGTCGGAATCTTCTCCATGTTGTTCAAGTGATTTTATTGCTCAAAACATTTCTTTACCCCTATATGAGATTAAGGATTAACAATGCGTTTATAAAGGACCCTAACAATTACTAGATGTCAATGTCTGCAATAGGAGAGACTTTTTTGTTTGTTTTTGTTTTGGCGAGGCAATAGGAGAGACTTTGAAGTTTGAACACATAATAACATATAAACTGAATCTCATAACTCCTAACTTTCATGTAATAAAGCTCTGAAGCCTTCCTGGATGATGAATTGTAGAATCCCTTCAACATTGTAATTGTTTTTAACTTTTTATGGGGATGGTCATATTACACAGAACCATATGAATCCTCTAGCTAGGTTGCTCTTCTGGCCTCAGATTAGAACCTCTTGATCCAAATTTGAGCTTAAGCCTAAACCTTGGCAAAAAGGGCCGAACCATAGACCTCTATTGCCTCGGTCATCGTCGGGCCCTTAAGCGGCCATCTGTTCCATCCCAGCATTAGATGTTGATCACGAAGTACCACGCCGAATCAACCAAGCTCACTAGTGTCGGCACTAGAAAAAACGCCGACCGTTGCTTGTGGACTATCCCTCACTGATATCCCACCTCAACAGACTTTCATCAGCCTACTTCTGATAATGCTAATTTCCATGGCTGCCACTTCAGATTAGACGTCCAACCTCTGACCAACAAGATCAAGATTCACCATTTGTGATTGCCTCCAAACACTGATCCTTGCACTCATTAGCAACCTATGACGCCTCCACGAAGCCAAAGCCCTAACCCGTCAACCTCAATGTCGAGACCGAACCACTTGTGAAAATCCACTGTCAGAGTTATTTGCTCTTGCTCTCCTCTCTTCAAAACAGTACTTTATGCAAACCCACATTTGCATATCTGAGAATGAAACCAAATTATGTGGTATATTACCGTTAATTATATTGTCTCAAAACCAGTTTGTTTGAGCCAGCAAATTGGCAAAAAAAATACTTAGGCCTCGTTTGGTTCAAGGAATGGAAATGAAATGAATTTTTAAAATTTTTCTTTGCCATGAGAAATTGCAACTCCTTTCAATTTTCCTTTCCAAAGTTTGGAAAAGCAAAGAATGGAGCTAGAATAACCTTGAAATTTGGGAAGGAAAGTGAATCCCTGAGGTGGGGGGAAGGAACCAATTTCCACCCATTTTTCTTTTATGTGGGAACCGTTTTCCTTTCCCACTATTTTCCTTGTGTTTCCAAACAATGGAAAGTGTTAGTACATAGTACAACATCAGTCAGACTCGCCTAAGAAGACGCATGCCGCCACATAAAACGGGCTTGGGCCTTGGTTAAGCCCAAAAAGCCCACACTATTCCTTGAGGGCATAATGATAATACACCCTCTGAGCAAGGGCAAAATGATATTTTTAGGGTGCATCCACCATACCCCTATAAATACCACTCTCCCCCTCTCATTCTCATGATCTCCATCTTCACTCATATATCACCTGCATCAGCTCACTGACTTAGGCATCGGAGGGTCGAAGGCCGGAGCACCCGGTCTTCCCTCTGACGCCTTTTTCTCCTTGATTGACAGGTTATAGGAGGAAGCCCCTGCATCTGGATGATTCTCCCCTCAGAGACCATGCCAGAACAATTGGCGCTAGAAGGAGGGGGGAGTCCTCAAGTGGAGACCTTCACGTCGCTCGCCATGGCATCTGCCCAGAAATCCCGAGGAGAGAGAAAGTAGATCTGACTTTCTCTCTCTCCTTCGCTTGGGCGTGCCGCAGCAAGGTAGCTCACCTTCACAGCCATCAGGCACACAGTCTTCCAATGAGTCCAGCATGGCCACCCCAACCTTTGGCCAAGGCCCACGCGCCGGAGAGCAGCGCCCAGAAACTGATCTGGACACCTAACTTCCCTCAACCGAAGCAAGGATACGCTCTTGGTCTCGCGACCCTAACCTCGGCACCCTCCCCCCGGGACATGCCTTCGCTTTTGGCACCCATTTGATATTTCTCTCCCGGGGACGCCCGCCCATGTCCCGGTGCTGCTCTCCCAAAACATTCGCGGACTCCGCTGGTCCCGCCATCCATCCGTGGACTCCGCTGGTCCCGCCATCCATTCGCGAACTCCGCTGACCTCGCAGACTCCCTTGGTCTCGCCTCGCCAGCTCCTCGCGGCATTCCCTGGTCTCGTCAGAGTTCTTAAACCTCACGTGGGGACATCCCTAGTAGTTCCCCTGGCGGACACCCCCACACAGCTTTCCATCCCGACCTCCGCGGACTCCTCTATCTCGACAGAAGGATGCAAAAAAAACAAAAAAACAAAAAAAAAAACCTTCCCGACACGGCGTCTGGTCCCGACCCAAGATATAGTCCTGACCAAGGATCCCGTGACAAGAAATAAGTGGCTCCGCCCAGAGCTCCGGGAGCCCTTCCCACATGGCCTCCGAGTTCCCGAGGCCCCCCTCTTGCTTACCATGCTCTCGGAACGTGCCAGCACAAGTGACCCGCATCACACATCCGCCTTCCTCTCTTCCTCCCTCCCGGGACCATCCATTTCTCACCGCGGACACCGCTCGCCATGCCAGACTCCGCGGACTCCTCTTGTCTCGCCATTCCCCGCGGACTCCACTGGTCTCGTCAGAGTCTCCGCGCAACTCCAAGTTTTCTACAATGACTATAGCTGCTCTACGCGGCTCCAGATAAGTCATACTTCACATTATTCAATTAAGTTGTTATCATACAAATAGCATGACCACATGCATCATAGTATATTCTCATGTACATGCTAAACACATACTTGTAAACCATGTGCAAACCACATACACTTGCTTCACATGATTACAAGCCAAACATTGTTGTACATCTATCTATATCAATATCAGGCTACACACACAACATGTGTAAACAGCCAGCATTCAAACATGCATCCTCTAGCTACACACGCCCTTAGCGCGACCTGTCCCGCCACCCCTTCCCGGCTCGGGACCTCGGGACGAGACAAGAAGACCCATTATTCCTAGCCAACCCGACAGTAAAACTTTTACCCTAGAATTCCTACCAACACCACAAACATGTGAACAATCCCACCACCACATACAAATCCAAAGACAAAGAACGCCACCAATTCATACAGTGAAACAGTGGATCCACGTAGTGGCAATGAAGCTGGTTGCAAACAGCCAAGCGCTCGTGCCCACTCGATCGAGGGTGAAGTGGGACGCTCCCCAATCTGAGGTTTGTCAAACCACCGAAACTCTAAAACACAAATTGCAGCTCGCCCAATTTTCAGTTTGCAAAACACGAACTCCCCCCTCCAGCTATCCCCAACCCCATACATACATTGACTCGCCAAGGCAACGGCCCGCAACGCTCAATGGCGAGTCTCCCCAATCAAGCGCGGACTGACTCGCCACGCAGCGGCTGCAACGCCACATAGCCACAGTCCCCAACCAAGCGCGGACTGACTGGCCACCTCGCGACAGTCCCCAACCAAGCGCGGACTGACTCGCCAAGGCAACGGCCCGCAACGCTCAATGGCGAGTCTCCCCAATCAAGCGCGGACTGACTCGCCACGCAGCGGCCGCAACGCCACATAGCCACAGTCCCCAACCAAGCGCGGACTGACTGGCCACCTCGCGACAGTCCCCAACCAAGCGCGGACTGACTCGCCAAGGCAACGGCCCGCAACGCTCAATGGCGAGTCTCCACAACCAAGCGCGGACTGACTCGCCACATAGCGCGAACAATTACTCGCCAGGTAGCGGCACGCCACGCCATAAGCACAAACTGGCTCGCCCGATAGCGGCTCGCCATGCCCTTAGCGCAGTTCATTCCGCTCAATATGAACTCGGTCCTCATTTTGGTTCTCACCACCACAATCTCTCCCAGCACTGGGGGACTTAGACGACAACCTTATACACGCCTCATGACGTGCTCTCGATACACTTTGGCACCACCCGCCTCCCATTGGCATCTTGGCTATGCCCCCTAGCGAGCTTTTCGACAGCTCTACACACGCCATATCGGCAACATAATTATGCCCTAACGGCACCCATCGTCATGCCTCAGCGGCATTCCTCGCCACTCCTCTACGGCACACTTGCCTCGATGGCGAAATAGTGAACTACGTCTGGTTTGATCCCATAAACGGGTACGTAGGCACTCTAGCATTCACCTAGAGGCAACCACAAAATATGCCACCACAATCTCCCTCTCGAACATATGCTGGAATGACTCAGCTAGCTCGAGCATATAGCTGGTACAAGTCAAAGGCTACTAAAACGCCAAGGCATACCAACATGCCGGTACCCGTGGCCCTTGCGAGATGCTCGCCAGCGGTACCTCAACTTCGACCCCCGATCGCCCTGCCATCTCCAAACAATACATGGGAGCAACAACCCGATGTCTCGATCATATATAGCGATACACGGCATACCCCACTCGGAGGGAGCCGGTCCATCCCCTCCTTTGCCTGGGGACTTGGGGGACTGGGGACTGGATATGTCGCCACTAGTAAGAGACTCGTACTCCCGATATTGTATCAGATAAAGTCCCCACCCAAGAGAGTCTCTTGACCGCGGACTTGGGGACTTGTTAGTACATAGTACAACATCAGTCATACTCGCCTAAGAAGACGCATGCCGCCACATAAAACGGGCTTGGGCCTTGGTTAAGCCCAAGAAGCCCACACTATTCCTTGAGGGCATAATGGTAATACACCCTCTGAGCAAGGGCAAAATAGTATTTTTAGGGTGCGTCCACTGATGTGTTTTAAAATGTTACTCGCAAGCGCACGAATCAGTTGCAGCACAGATATGCAAGAGCGAGGTCGAACCCACAGGGAATGTATGAAAATAGGAAAAACTAATCGAATCTAAATTAATTTAACACTAACCTAGTTGAATGAAAGTTGATGGTGAAGTAGCTAAGACAAATAAAATAGATAAAAAATTACCTTGATGACGAAGTAACTAAAGCATCGGATTCCACCACATTACTTGATAAGTCTCTAAATATTATCTACTAATTCCCGAATTAAGAGTAGCAATCTAGAAATCAATCTACTGCTTTCTCAAGATTTAACAATGAAGCACACATGAAATATATCTAAAGTAGACTCTTCTTCGCTTCTTAATTATGAACATCAAAGCATCACATGTACACAAACTTATTGAAACTACAAAAGATCAAAGTGTTTACAAAGCATCAAATGTGAAACAAGCTCATTTGAATGACAAGAGATCAAAGAAGTTCATATTAAATATTTTACAAAGCCAAGCATGGATTAATAAAACTGACTTCCAAACTACCAAAAATGCATGACATTAGAGGTGAAAAGAACAAGGATTTTATTAATGCATTTTGAAGCAAGAGTCATAGGCATGGATAACATAACTATGGGAATTGTAGATAATTAAAAGAAACTTATTTCATAATGTGGTTTCCTCCTTAACTTTAGTTAAGGAAATTAGCTAGACATAGTACAAATTGAAAACATATTTAAAACAATATAAAACATCATACAAAAAGTAGCTAAAGAAAGAGAAGAACTAAGAGCAACAATGTGTCTCTAATTCTCTACTCTCTCCTCCTCTCCTTTATTCACTTCAAGCAACTTCTATTTATAGGGCAACATAGATCTCCATTCCAACTCCATCTTCATGTGAATATGACTTTCATCCCTTCAACCTTCTCATGCTTGATGGCAACATTTTTCTTCACACATAAATGCTTTCAAACATCAATTCCTTTTCATCTACAACACATTTGCTTCTCTCATTTTTGATGTGCATGAGTACGTACACAAACTTTGAAGGAATGAGATTTAGTTCCTAGAAACATGCATGCTTGTTTCTTTGCCACCTTCTTTCATGGTATGTTGTCTTTGACAAATTCTTCATGCATCCCTTCCATTTGAATCAATAACATGTACGTACCTATGAATCAATGAGTAGAGTGAATTCAACAATTAACAGCTAAGGTAAATATTTTCAATGGAACACAATTAATGCAAAGGGAAAACATTCTACCAATTGTAGGCACATGCTATTAGAACAATGAGAACATGTGTTGCACTTGGTTATTTAATTAAAGGGAAAAGACTCATGTTAAAAACAAGGACTCAATTTACTATGAAAATAGATAGATTGTTTCCATAACTTTAACATTTTATTTATTTAGATGTAACATCTATAAGAACATAGAAACAAATTAAATAACTCAAACTAATTAAAACAAGTAACTAACACATATAAATCAGAGATAATAATATGATATAAAATGTGCTCATCAAATACCCCCAAACCTATATTTTGCTAGTCCTCGAGCAAAACAGGAAACAAAAATACAATTAACAATTTATTCACTTAGCTAGACCGACATGACAAATTCTGCTAAAGTACTTCAGAGTTTTAGTGTGCAAAGACAGAGGTTAGAATATTCTCAGAAAGTATCTTAACTCGAAGTTTGTATGAGTAACGCCAACACAAATACAACATTTCATATCTAAGTTAAATCCAAGTCAAATCTCTTTCTGAAAATTCGCTTCGACTTCAAATCTCACAGATAGTCACTCAAAATTGAAACGCTCAGAGATGGGCTATGTGTTTCACTCAATTCATATGTGAGGAAGAGTAATTATAGATGAATGCAAACGTCTCACATATGTGCATCAAGAAAATTTTGCTCTTTTTGGAAATAAATGTAAAATTGATCTCATGAAAGGATATCAGTTACCATTGAGAATGTCGAATCCCACACACCTTAGTTCTTTAATTTACTTTCCACATTCTGACCACATGTCTCCACAGAATTGAAAAAAGGCTTTATTTATGGTTGTAATGTAAGGCTAATGTAATAGCTAACAAAGAAAAAGAAGGATTTCAAGAATTCTTTGAGAACTATGTAGAGGTCTTCACATATGAACAAGGCATTGATCTAAATTTCTCAAACATAATATATATATATATATATTCTTTCTTTTCTTGTTTTTTTTTTCTTTTTTTTCTTTTTTTTTTGTTTTTTTTTTTTCCGTACTCTTTCCTATTGTGTGGAAGAATACAGATTTCTATCTTTTTTTTTTTGAAACAACAAAAAAAATGCCACAAAACTATCTCAACTCTAACAATAGTTCTCAAAAATAGGGTGTTGGATGTTTATTCAGTAGCTCGTACTCCTCAATTTGAGTAGGGAATGGTGAATGTGCTAAACAAAGAAACATATTTATTTAGGCTCAAAGGCTTTCTGGCAAATTGATATTCAATGGGAGCTAGGGCAAGAAAGGCTCAAGCTTATGTAATCAAACATGACCTAAATGATATCTGAGGATTAATGTGGTCATTAAGTCTCTTAAAAGAACTCAGGTGTAGTGATTCAAAGTAGATGTTGTTCTCGGTAACCGATCAAATGAAATGAATAATGAGATCATCGAAAAAATAATGTTTGAACAAAAGAGATCAGAATAGTGTATAACCCTCAGAAAAATAGGACACAGGCTCAAGTCTCACATGGGTTATAAGTCTCCATTGGTATTCATCTAGATTTCTAACTCAAATCTCACTCTTCAACGTCAAATTGTATCATGTGGCTCGTATCTCAATATACCCCAAGAGTAAGAACTTACTGAAAGAATTCTACCCTCCGACTATTAACACACTAAAATGCCAAGAACTCTCTCAGAATTCTTCACAATGAACTACACATATATATATATATATATATATATATTTTTTATTATTAATTTTTTTTGTTCTTTTTTTACACAAAAAGTAACCAAACTTTCGATATCCTACCCCCAAACCTAAATCGAACATTGTCCTCAATGTTACAAATGTAAAGCATGACAACATTAAATAAGATGGAGTAAGAGTAGGAAAGATAGTACCTTATTGACGCTTTTCCAATTTCCTTTGAAATCATTCCAACAGTGCAATGTAATTGATCAGTTATAAATGCACTTTCAATAGAAATTAAGAAAACCAAGCATGACTAACAAGAAAGACACTGACAAAAACAAAGAACATCTACAGCTACAAACACAAGACACAAAAAAGAGCATTAATCCTGATAAACAGGATCAGCGAGAAGTACCTCCTCAACTTCAGGGGTTTTCAACTCCAAAAACGGCTTCAACCTTTGACCATTAACTTTGAACATATCACCATTTTTTGGGTTTTCAATTTCAACAGCCCCATGAGAATAGACAGTACGAACAAGAAAAGGACCGGTCCAACGAGACCTTAACTTACCAGGAAACAAATGCAAACGAGAGTTATACAAGAGAACTTTTTGACCAGGTGTCAATGTTTTCCTCAAAATGTTCTTGTCATGAAACACCTTCATTCGGTCCTTGTATAATTTTGCAGAGTCATAAGCATCATTTCGAATTTCTTCCAGTTCATTGAGTTGGAGTTTCCTGTGAGAACCTGCCTTATCAAGAGAGAAGTTCAAACGTTTAATAGCCCAATAAGCTCTATGTTCTAACTCAACAGGTAGATGACATGCCTTACCATAAACAAGACGATAGGGAGACATTCCTATAGGGGTCTTGAATGCAGTACGGTATGCCCACAGTGCATCAGTGAGTCTCAAAGACCAATCTTTCCTAGTGGGGTTAACCGTTTTCTCAAGGATATGCTTGATTTCCCTATTGGAAACTTCAACTTGACCACTTGTCTGTGGGTGATAAGGGGTAGCAACTCTATGTGTAATGCCATATTGTTTCATTAAGTGCTGAAATGGCCTATTACAAAAGTGTTTTCCACCATCACTGATGATAGCACGAGGGGCACCAAAACGAGAAAAGATATTCTCTTTCAAAAATCCGATCACAACCTTGTGATCATTTGTTTTGCATGCTAAGGCTTCTACCCACTTAGACACATAATCAACTGCAACAAGGATGTACAAGTTTCCAAAAGAATTAGGAAATGGTCCCATAAAATCAATACCCCAAACATCAAAGAGTTCAACGATAAGAATTGGGTTCAAGGGCATCATGTTTCTCCTAGAAAGGCTTCCTAACTTTTGACATCGCTCACAGGCTTTGCAATACTCATGTGTATCGCGAAAAAGAGATGGCCAGTAGAATCCACATTGTAGGATCTTGGCAGTAGTTTTTTTGGAACTAAAATGGCCACCACATGCATGATCATGACAAAAGGAGATGATATTGGTTTGGTCACTATCAGGAACACATCTCCTAATTATCTGATCAGGACAATACTTAAACAAGTAAGGATCATCCCAAAAAAAGTATTTTACCAAGGCTAAGAATTTTGACTTATCTTGTTTGCTCCAATGAGATGGCATCTCACCAGTTACAAGATAATTCACGATATCGGCATACCATGGCAAATGAGACACATGCATCAGTTGTTCATCAGGGAAAGACTCGGTGATCGGAAAAGGATCCTCACTAGACTCAACAATCAATCTAGACAAATGGTCAGCAACAACATTTTCTGAACCTTTCTTATCTTTGATCTCAATATCAAACTCTTGTAGCAACAAAATCCAACGGATAAGACGAGGTTTAGCATCCTTCTTAGACAAAAGATACTTCAATGCAGCATGATCCGAATAGACAATGACCTTAGATCCTAAGAGATAAGACCTAAACTTGTCTAGCGCAAATACAACCGCCAGTAACTCCTTTTCAGTGGTGGAGTAATTGAGTTGTGCATCAGTGAGAGTCTTACTAGAATAGTAAATGACATGAGGAAGTTTATCGATTCGTTGTCCTAAGACAGCACCTATGGCATAATCAGATGCATCACACATGATTTCGAAAGGGACACTCCAGTCGGGAGGTCGAATGATGGGTGCAGAAGTCAAAAGTGACTTAAGCTTTTCAAAAGCATGGAGGCATTCATCAGTGAAGACAAATGGAGCGTCTTTGGCAAGTAAACTGCACAAAGGACGTGAGATTTTACTGAAGTCTTTGATGAACCTACGGTAAAAACCTGCGTGACCTAAGAATGACCGAATTTCCTTAACGGTCCGTGGGGGTGGAAGATTGGAAATCAAATCGACTTTGGCCTTGTCAACCTCTATGCCACTGGAGGAAATCACGTGTCCTAAAACAATTCCCTTTTTGACCATAAAATGACATTTCTCCCAATTCAAAACAAGATTTTTCTCCTTACAACGCATCAAGACAAGGGAAAGATGGTGTAAACACTCATCAAATGACGATCCAAACACGGAGAAATCATCCATGAATATTTCAAGGAAGCGCTCTACCATATCAGAAAAGATAGAGACCATACACCGCTGAAAAGTAGCAGGTGCATTGCATAACCCAAAGGGCATGCGACGGTAGGCAAAGGTTCCAAAAGGACAAGTGAAAGTGGTTTTCTCTTGATCCTCAGGTGCAATGGGGATTTGGTTATAACCGGAATAACCATCTAAGAAACAGTAGTATGCATGACCGGCTAACCTTTCCAACATTTGATCAATGAAAGGAAGAGGAAAATGATCTTTCCTCGTGACGGCATTTAACTTACGATAGTCAATGCACACACGCCAACCAGTTTGGATTTTTGTGGGAACCAACTCATTGTCATCATTCTTAACAACAGTGATGCCAGACTTCTTTGGGACAACTTGAACAGGACTCACCCATTGACTATCAGATATTGGGTAAATGACACCAACATCTAAAAGTTTCAACACTTCCGCTCTAACTACTTCCTTCATGGCAGGATTCAGACGTCTTTGACCTTCACGTGAAGTCTTAGCATTATCTTCAAGGTGAATCTTATGCATGACTACAGACGGGGAAATACCTTTGATATCTGCTATCGACCATCCTATGGCTTCCTTATGCTCCCTAAGAATTTGCAACAATTTTTCTTCTTGAGTACTACTCAAATCAGAAGCAATGATAACAGGCAATGACTCAAATGGACCTAAAAACGCATACTTGAGAGTATCAGGTAATTGTTTTAAGTCTAACTTTGGAGGCTTGACAATGGAAGGGATTGGTGGGGATGAAGACAAAGGAAGTGGTTCCACCTTCGATTTCCAATTGGCAGAATCTATAAGAGGGAAAGAATCTAACAAAGCATTGACCTCTTCAATAGATTTGTCAAAATCAAAATCAGCACCAAAATGAACTAGACATGACTCTAAGGGGTCCTTAATGCTAGACTGGTGGAAAGTGTCTGTCACTAAGTTGTCAATCAAATTGACCTCACCAACTTCGTCATTCTCTAAAGGCTGCTTGCTTATATTGAAAATGTTGAGATCTAAAGTCATGTTACCAAAGGAAATTGTCATCATACCACTCCGACAACTAATATTGGCATCACAAGTAGCTAGAAAAGGACGACCTAGAATGACTGGAATTTCATCACTTAGGTTAGAGACAGGCTGGGTATCTAAGATTATGAAATCGACAGGAAAGTAAAACTTGTCAACCTGAACCAAGACATCTTCAACAATACCTCTAGGATATTTCACCGATCGGTCTGCCAATTGTAATACCACACGAGTCGGTTTCATTCCCCCCAAACCCATTTGCGCATATACAGAATATGGCAACAAATTCACACTAGCCCCTAAATCTAGCAAAGCTCTCTTGAAATGATTATCTCCTATAGTACATGAAATGGTAGGATTACCAGGGTCCTTGTACTTGACAGGAGATTTCCGTTGAATGATTGAGCTCACTTGTTCTGTTAGAAAAGCTTTCTTTGGAACATTCGTTTTTCGTTTAAGGGTGCAAAGGTCTTTCAGAAACTTGGCATATGAGGGCACCTGCTGAATGGCATCTAAGAATGGAATGTTTATATTGACTCGCTTAAACACTTCTAAGATCTCACCAAACTGGGCACCTTTCTTAGGATTCACTAATCTCTGAGGAAATGGAGCTTTTGGGACATAATTCCTAACAGGCTGTTCAACTACAGGAAAAGTTTGGATTTTTGGGACACTCGAAGAGTGGATGTCAGAAGAGATTGGCACCTCTCCATCTTTGGATTTGTTGGTGGGAGCATCTTCATCTAAGTCGGGCATCTGAACTTTGTTATCAACCTGTTTGCCTGACCTAAGTGTGGCTATGGATTGGACTTGCTCATGGGAATTCAAAGAACTTGAAGGTTCACTAATCTGAAATTGTCCTTTTGGGTTAGGCAACGGCTGACTAGGAAACTTCCCTTTCTCTCTCTCACCAACAACAGTCGCTAACTGGCCTATTTGTTGTTCTAATTTCGAAATGGCTTGACCAGTAACTTGCATGAACTTTTGGAGGGATTCCTCCAAAGATGATTGTTGTGGCTGTGGTGCCGCAAATTGTGGATTGGATTGAGGAGCTGAATGATAAGGTTGATTAGGAGGGCGAAATTGATTATTCTGTGAATTTTGGTTCCCTCCGAAGTTTAATTGAGGTTGGGTTGTTCTCCAAGAAAAATTAGGGTGGTTCCGCCAATTTGGATTGTAGGGCTCAGAAAATGTAGTACCAAATGGTTTCCTGAAATTGTTCAAGGCATTGATTTGCTCAGGGTGGCTTTCAGAGTAGCCGCACATGGAAGGACATGTTTGAGCTGAATGCATTGGGCTTGCACAAAGAGAGCAACCTTCAAACTGGACTTGGTTGACTGAACTCATGGTTTTATCTAACGCTAACGCCTCAACCTTTCTTGACAGACTCTCAATCTTTATCTCTAAATCAGAGCCACTTCTCACCTCATACATTCCTCCTCGCTTGGGTTCCTTCACTTGTCTATCATATTGATTGGAAAAATCCCATTGCTGAGAATTTTCAGACAAGTTTTCGAGAAATTCATAGGCTTCATCGTCTCTCAAACTTAGAAATGCTCCTCCCTTCATTGACTCTATCATATGACGGTTTGACTGGGTCAGACCATTATAGAAATATTGTACCAGTCTCCATGTTTCAAAACCATGGTGGGGGCACCGCAAAATCAAATCTTTGAATCTTTCCCAAGATTCATAGAATTGTTCGTCATCTTTTTGCCTAAAGTCGGAAATGTTTCGCCTAAGGGAATTGGTTCTAGACATGGGAAAAAATTTAGACAGAAATTTTCTGACCAATTCGTCCCAAGAGGTGATGGAACCTGGAGGTTGGGAATTCAACCATCCCTTCGCCTTATCTTTTAAAGAAAAGGGAAACAGACGCAAGCGAACAGACTCATCTGAAAAGTTCTGGAATTTGAAGGTGGCACATATGTCTAGAAATTCTTTGACATGCATGTACGGGTCCTCACGATCTAATCCACGAAAATTGGGCAATAGTTGAAGAATCTGAGGCTTCAACTCAAAATGAGCAGCAGTAGTGTTCGGTAACACTATGCATGATGGGGAATTTGTGGTGATGGGAGCAAAGTACTCCCTTAGAGTTTTGGTCTCTAAATTTTCTCCCATCGTGATCTGAGAATCAAGTTTCTCGATTCCTTTCCTAATTGTTCTCTCAATCTCAGGGTCGTAAGGCAACAACTCTAAACTGAGTGAACGACGACCAAACATAAACTACAACACTAATTTTTTATTTTATTTTTTAAAATTATTATTATTATTATTTTTTTTTTTTTTTTTGCACACACAAATCTACAAGAAAATCTACTCAAAGCAACAATTAATTACAAGTCAGCTCCTACTCTCTTTTAGAGTGAATTAGAGGATGACCAGTTAAGGGCTGCCAAAAATGTAACCAGGTGAGTTCCGGGAAGATTGGAGGGGTCACAATGGTCCCACTTAAAACCCAATTCTTCTTAAACACCGAAGGTGTTTCCTTAAAAAACTTTTCTAGACATCACACTTTTGGAAGGTACTCACTGGAGTTACCAAAAATTTACACTATGCAAGAGGATCCTATGAGCTGTGTGAAAACCTAAACCAATGTCTAATAGATTTTACGATTAAATTTGGCTTGAGTTTTAACAAATGTAGGAGATGGTTAACCTAGATGGGCAAGGAATTGGTGATTAAATCAAATCCTTATGTCATTAAGGTGAGAATGCTACTAATTATTTAAATGCATAAAATGTTTAAAAAAAAATGAAAAAGAAAACACACAACAAGGAACAAAAGAAAATTAACAAAAGAAACCAAAAGTTGAGAAATTAGAAGTGACACACCCGAAAAAGTGGACAATGTTGTGTCAAGACCAATTTGTTTTTCGCTATAATCACTGCCTAGCAACAATAACTTTCACTTCCTTCAGTTTCCACTCTATTCCTCAAACTTTCGATCTTCTTCGGCTAGCTCTCCTTCTTTGACTCAAGAAAAGTACCTTGAAAATAAACTATTGTAAGAATAGTAAGAACAATAGTAGCCTAAAAAGTGCAAAATGATGTGAAATGAAGCTAGCTAATACTACTCTATGCAATAGATATATAAAACGTAAATGTAGCCTACAATTTTTTATTTTTTTTATTTTTTATGTTTGTTCCTATTCCTATGTTACCAAATTGAAATAAAATAGACAATAAGTGTAGGAAACGTAGGTTTGGAAAAACAAGAACACAAGAAACTATTTGTTTTCAATGCTATGCAAGTTGATATATATATATATATATATATATATATATATATATATACACATGTATATATGCATGTAACCAAAGTCAAAAGAGGCAAGCTTATATAGAAATAAAATACTACAATGAATATGCAAGTTGGTGTCTACGTAATTGATGCAGTTTTTTTTTAATTTTTTTATTTTATAATGAATGAAAAACTAAGCTATAACTAGTGGAAGAATTAAATCAACTTAAACAAAATTAGTTTTCCATTACAGTCCCCGGCAACGGCGCCAAAAACTTGATGTGTTTTAAAATGTTACTCGCAAGCGCACGAATCAGTTGCAGCACAGATATGCAAGAGCGAGGTCGAACCCACAGGGAATGTATGAAAATAGGAAAAACTAATCGAATCTAAATTAATTTAACACTAACCTAGTTGAATGAAAGTTGATGGTGAAGTAGCTAAGACAAATAAAATAGATAAAAAATTACCTTGATGACGAAGTAACTAAAGCATCGGATTCCACCACATTACTTGATAAGTCTCTAAATATTATCTACTAATTCCCGAATTAAGAGTAGCAATCTAGAAATCAATCTACTGCTTTCTCAAGATTTAACAATGAAGCACACATGAAATATATCTAAAGTAGACTCTTCTTCGCTTCTTAATTATGAACATCAAAGCATCACATGTACACAAACTTATTGAAACTACAAAAGATCAAAGTGTTTACAAAGCATCAAATGTGAAACAAGCTCATTTGAATGACAAGAGATCAAAGAAGTTCATATTAAATATTTTACAAAGCCAAGCATGGATTAATAAAACTGACTTCCAAACTACCAAAAATGCATGACATTAGAGGTGAAAAGAACAAGGATTTTATTAATGCATTTTGAAGCAAGAGTCATAGGCATGGATAACATAACTATGGGAATTGTAGATAATTAAAAGAAACTTATTTCATAATGTGGTTTCCTCCTTAACTTTAGTTAAGGAAATTAGCTAGACATAGTACAAATTGAAAACATATTTAAAACAATATAAAACATCATACAAAAAGTAGCTAAAGAAAGAGAAGAACTAAGAGCAACAATGTGTCTCTAATTCTCTACTCTCTCCTCCTCTCCTTTATTCACTTCAAGCAACTTCTATTTATAGGGCAACATAGATCTCCATTCCAACTCCATCTTCATGTGAATATGACTTTCATCCCTTCAACCTTCTCATGCTTGATGGCAACATTTTTCTTCACACATAAATGCTTTCAAACATCAATTCCTTTTCATCTACAACACATTTGCTTCTCTCATTTTTGATGTGCATGAGTACGTACACAAACTTTGAAGGAATGAGATTTAGTTCCTAGAAACATGCATGCTTGTTTCTTTGCCACCTTCTTTCATGGTATGTTGTCTTTGACAAATTCTTCATGCATCCCTTCCATTTGAATCAATAACATGTACGTACCTATGAATCAATGAGTAGAGTGAATTCAACAATTAACAGCTAAGGTAAATATTTTCAATGGAACACAATTAATGCAAAGGGAAAACATTCTACCAATTGTAGGCACATGCTATTAGAACAATGAGAACATGTGTTGCACTTGGTTATTTAATTAAAGGGAAAAGACTCATGTTAAAAACAAGGACTCAATTTACTATGAAAATAGATAGATTGTTTCCATAACTTTAACATTTTATTTATTTAGATGTAACATCTATAAGAACATAGAAACAAATTAAATAACTCAAACTAATTAAAACAAGTAACTAACACATATAAATCAGAGATAATAATATGATATAAAATGTGCTCATCATCCACCATACCCCTATAAATACCACTCTCCCCCTCTCATTCTCACGATCTCCATCTTCACTCATATATCACCTGCATCAGCTCATTGACTTAGGCATCGGAAGGTCGAAGGCCGGAGCACCCGGTCTTCCCTCTGACGCCTTTTTCTCCTTGATTGACAGATTATAAGAGGAATCCCTCTGACGCCTTTTTCTCCTTGATTGACAGGTTATGAGCAGGCCGGAGCATCTGGATGATTCTCCCCTCAGAGACCATGCCAGAACAGAAAGTAATGACTTTCCTTTCCTAAATGCTTTTCATGAACCAAACATGGCCTTAGGGTTGTAAATTTGCTAAATGTGAGTAACCTGTGTACCAAGTTGGCTAAAATGAAACATAAGGTAACAAATTGACACTACAGTAAAACTTAGAGCAATTGCACCCATGAAGGGAGGGTAATTGCTTATTTGCTAATTAAATTGGTATGAGTAATTCACTATTCATCTAATATCAGCAATTGCCTCCCTTTGTCCTGTGCACCAATCAAACCCTATTTGTTTGTCAATTCTCTCTCTCCAATGCATCAATGTAATAATAATTTTCTAATTAAATTAAATAACCACTGCTATTTATATATAGCCATTGAAAAAACGACTGGATCATGAAAGAAGTAATCCCCAAACCTACCGGATTGCAGGCACCATGGGATGGTCCTTATGAAATTGTTCAAGCTGCTGGACCCGCTACCTTTTACCTCCCGAGGAACTGATGGAATCACGCTTCCACGACCTTGGAATGCTTAGCACCTCCAACTTTTCCCCAAATAGGTTATCTTTTGGGACCCCGGGTTTATATTTTCAGTTATCTATGTAATTCCTCCAAATGCAGGGTGTTCTTACCTTGTTCTTTAAATACAAATGCATTTTTACTTACAACGTGTACCCTCATCTTGCCTAACCACGGCATCAAATTTAAAAGCCAAGTGTTCAATTTTAAAAGCCAAGTGATGACTCATCTTGCTTAACCACGGCATCAAATTTAAAAGCCAAATGATGACTCATCTTGCCTAAATATGGCATCAATTTTCAAAAGCCAAGTAATGGCCCATATTGCCTAACCATGGCATCAGCCAAGTGCTGCCTCATATTGCTCAACCGAGGAACAAAATCTCAGAAGAGTCGAACTCCAATACTATTTCAAACCACGATCACACCGTTAAACTATGGATTGGGTACAAATCAAGGCTCACGGAAAATTTAACTTTAATTCAAGTTTTATTTGGTATATGTTGAAGAAATTTACATTCATATCTTTAATGATGTGTCTTGACTAAATCTTCTCCTTATTAGACTAGAATATCACTTAGATATCTATCCATGATTTACAGGGATTCTCTATGTAATGCATATATAAAGATCAATCTATCAATGAATGAGTAGACATTTATTCTCGTATTCACATATTTTTCAACACGTTATCAGACTTGGTGCCCTAACCAAGAGATAAGAGCTCAACCATCCCAGAAAAAAAAAACCTTCGAAAACCAAAACTTTTTTCGAAACCCTAGTCTGCCTGTTTCGTTTTTCCCGATTTTCGGCTGGATTTTCCTTTGTCCACGACAAGAATTTCATATCCACAGAAAACCCTCGACTTCCCGGTTCCAACCTCACTGGTCTCACCCTGAGAACCGGCCAGAAGGTTCCTGAACCGGCCGCCGGAAGTTTCCAGACCGCCGCCGCCTCCAACCACCGGTTTAGCGCCTTCTTGTGCTCCGATCGATCTGATTTTTGGACAACAACTTCCTCTTCCAATGGTGCTCCTCCTGTCAAAATATCAGCTCCAAACTCGAAGCAGAAGTAGGTGAAAAGTTGTTTTCTCATCTTGGCAGCCTCTAGAAACCAAAGATTTCAAAATTACTCCTCTTCCAAGGAAAGCCAGAAAGGTCCCTAACCCTCGGTCGAAGCCTGCAATCGACTCAAACTCATCAGAGGTAAATTTTTAATTAAGGTTACTACTTTCCGAATTTCAATTTATAGTTCGACCTTAGTAGCCTTTCCATCTATCCTCTCTCTATGACGGGATTGGGTTTTGGAGGGGGGAAATAGGGTATGGGAGTTTTGTTGGGGCTCCCATCCTCTATTAAAACTTCGTGACTGCGACATACGCGTCATCATATATTTGCGACTGTGATTATGTGTCGCTGCGATAGCTATGAGCGTCGCCTACAAGGAAAGAATCGATTGTGACTGCGATTATGCGTTACCTACTTTTATTTGCATCGATTTTATGACCACATCATTGGTTCGCTAATTCTAATCCCCTTGTCTTTTGTAGATGACTGCGCCTCCAAGGCCTGAGTTTGAGATCCTCAATGTACGAGGCAATAATTACCTTCAATGGGCATCCGATGTTACACGATTGTTCGTCGAAAAAGGATTTACGTCCACTATTTTTCCTCCTGACGGCCAAGATGCGGTTCCCAATGAGATGATCAAAGCCCAAGTCCTCATATTCTTGAGACACCATATCCATAAGGAATTAAATATGCAATATCTGATGATAATAGATCCTAAAGAACTGTGGGACGACTTGAAGCTCCACTTTGATTATGTACATGATGTACAGTTTCCAGCGTTGCCGGCAGGATGGCAAAGCATCCACCAACTTCTATTGCATTCAACTCAGCTCAATGGTTTTCCTTGCTTTCATTGCGGCTCTAATGCCTATAAGCACAAAGATTGTCGTGCCAGTGAGGGTGCTAGAGATACCTACAGAAGACACAAGCAGTACTTGGCTTAAGAAGTTAACTTTACTGGGGGAGACACATTGGTGCTGAGCCTTCCACCAATTTCACCATAGCAGATTTTGTAGCTAAGAAGCAAGCTAGTCCTCCGCACATGGATGCTGCGGATTTTGATTAAACTCTTTTGATTAAATGTTTTTTCTCTGCTATTTTCTGTTTGACACTTGTTTAGCCACAGTTATTTTTGACTTTTCAGTCAGTTTTTATGGAATTAGACATCCTTTGATGTATTTTTTCAGTTGGCATTAATAAAATCTCTCTTTTATGTTCAAATGTGTTAAATGGATTGAGAATTTTATTCCCTTATGATTGGTTTGAATTGCACAAAGCTAAACGCAAACATGCTAAATCCATATGCGTTTGTGGTCCTTGAATTGGTTATGGCATAAAGAATGGCAAAACATGAGAACAATTACGAAAAATCGGCTAAAATACCCCAAGGCAGCAAGTTGCCGTGTATTGGCAGTGTTGCAGCGCCCCTAAAGCACCCCTTAGCGTCTCTGATGCGAAATTGGGCAGCTGCCTAGCTCCTAGAGGGCCCCTGCTGCAGCATGCCGAGCCCAAGTGCCGGTTGTGAACCCCTAAGGGGCCCCTGCCGCAAGCTGTCGAGACCTGTAACACGTCTTATTGGTAAGGCACCCCTAGCAAGCCCCTATCAAGCCCATGCCGACAGCAGGACCCCTGCCACGCCCCTGCACGTTGCTGGGTGCCACTGAGCTTCGATGAGCCCCGGATGACCCCCAACCGCACCCCTGTGTGCTGCAGCACGCTGACCAAGCCCCGGACAAGCCCTTGAGCGCCCCTGCCGTGCCGCGCCGCAATACCGCGCCCCAGCGTATCCGGAGCGTAAACAGGCCCTCGGCCGCGCCCTGCCGCGTTGCCGCACGCTGCTGAGCCCCTGTGAGCCCATAGCGGGCCCTTGCCGTCTGCCAGCACTGCGAGCGCACTGCTGGCGCACTTTTGGTGCTCCTGCCGAGCCTTTAGGCCGGCCACATGCTATGATTTCATGAAAGTGATTTTCATGCCGTGTAATTGCACTCATTCGAGTTCCAACTTGGTTTAAATTCCCGATTAACCCCTTTATGTTTAATTAGAGTGTTCGCCTTGTCTTGATCCAAGACTAATTAATTTCACATATTTGTAGATGTCTCGTTGCGAAATTGAGTACCCACACTATTCTAAGGAATATGTTGTTATATACGGACTTTGTGCGTCATGTATCCTTAGTGACAACCATGGTTGGTTCCTTGCCTTTAATTCATGGCAGTAGTAATGCGCAGTTCTTGTTGCCAAATGACACAATGATCCATGTCACTGAAGCGCTTTACGCGCCTAATCGTACCTTGCTATCATTTAGGGACATTAGTGCCAACGGATTTCACTTGGAAACGTTTGAAGAGAATGGACAAGAGTTTTTGTTTATTACCTCTAATGACTGCGGTCGTAAACGCATCTTAGAGAAGCTCAAGAGTCAATGAAGTGGGTTGTATCTGACAACCATCAGGATTATTAAATCCTATGCTGTTTCTCGCAGTTTTTGCGACTCTAACTCTTACAAGCTTTGACATGACCATTTGGGACATCTCGGACGTGACATGATGATCCGAATTCTCAAGAATTCACATGGACATCCATTTTTCTGAGCACTGAAGCATGTTGGAGCTCCTCTTTCCACCGAAATAGGTGATGCGGCCGTGCATGATGCACCTGCCATAGGCTCAACCTCCAAGGCCATTGCCGTGACTCCAAATGCCTCTATGGCTATCTCTAATGCTCACCGCTCATTTTGCAAAGCTTGTTCACTAGCCAAATTGACGGCAAGACCATCTTTTGTTAGTGATTCTAAACAAAACATTTCATTCCTACAAAGAATCCAAGGTGATATTTGTGAACCTATCAAACCAGAGTGCAGACCATTTCGATATTTTATGGTTCTGGTTGATGCATCAACGCATTGGTCATATGTTGCTTTGTTATCCATAAGAAACGCTGCATAATTAAGCACTTACAATTGATTGCACGAGCCTTGGTGATGCGCACCAACTTTCCTGTTTATGCCTGAGGTTATGTAATTTTGTATGCAGCTGCACTTATTCGTTTTAGACCCATTGCAGCCCAACCAGTTAGTGCGTATCAGTTGGTAACTAGCTATAAGCCTGATATTTCACACTTACGCATATTTGGTTCCGCGGTTTATGTGCCTATTACCCCTCCACTGCGTACTAAAATGGGTCCTCAAAGACGATTAGGTATTTATGTTGGCTATCAACATCCTACGATTGTCCGCTATTTAGAACCTTTGAAAGGAGATCTCTTTACTGCGAGATTCGCAAATTGTCACTTTGATGAGACATTCTTCTCGCCATTAAGGGGAGACATGACCGTTTCCGTTCCAATTGAACGTCGAGAATTAAAGTGGTCTGACCCTACTATATCTCGTTATGATCCCCGCACTTCTGACAGTGATTTAGAAGTTTAGCGTATTCTCGATCTTGCCTGACTCATTTACCGATATCGCGAAAGTGACAAGATCAATTATACATACTGCAAATGTTCCTACAAGGTTAGAAGCCCCCACAAGAGGGATTTTACCGGTCGCACCCGGGCTCGGCAATGGCGTCTTGGACGCGCCGGACTCTCATGGTGGAGGTGTGGCCGTGGCCTCAGCTCCCACCAGGAAGAGGGGGAGACCTGTTGGTTCAATAGATATTATGTCACACAAAAGCCATGACAGTAAGGCACAAAATGATCCACTCATTATCAACACTATGAATCCTTCACATGAGATTATCTCTAACTATCGTTATGTCCAAGAATTAATGTTAGCGTATCTGGGGGACGCCTCGGATCCAATGTTGATGTTGAAGAACAAAGAAATCTCACTAAAATATACCAATGTACATGGTATGATGGAAAGAACTTCCACGACTATTGATGATGTTTTTGCTTATTCCATCCCTCAAGATATTAACGACGACGATGAGATTGAATCGAGCTCCGTTGCAGAATGCCAAAGTCAAGCAGATTGGCCGAAATGGAAGGATGCAATCTAGGCTGAACTAGAATCTCTAGCGAAAAGGCAAGTTTTCGGTCCGGTAGTGTCATGCCCACCGAATGTTAAGCCTGTTGGACATAAATGGGTCTTTGTTCGAAAGCGAAACAAGAAACATGAAGTCATGCGCTATAAAACGTGACTTGTGGCGCAAGGATTTTCTCAATGCCCTGGAATTGACTACGAGGAGACATATTCTCCCGTTATGGACGTCATTACCTTTCGCTACTTAGTCAGTTTAGCAGTGTCCAAAAAAATGAGCATGCAACTTATGGATGTGGTTACTGCATATCTCTATGAGGATCTTGATTCAAAGCTAGAGCATCGAGAGACTGAAATATTGATTCATTAGTCAGCTTATGTCCAAAAGATGCTCAGGCGCTTTAATATGGACAAAGCTCACCCACTTGGGACTCTCATGGTCATGCGAAGTCTGTATATCAAAAAGGACCCATTCCATCATAAAGAGGAGGATGAGGAAGTCCTCGGAGTAGAAATTCAGTACCTAAGCACTGTTAGAGCTCTCATATACTTGGCACAATGCACAAGACCAAACATTGCATTCTCAGTAAATTTGTTAGCTAGGTTTAGCTTTGCGCCAATGCAACATCATTGGACTAGTGTTAAACACATCTTCAGGTACTTGAAGGGTTTAATTGATTTGAGCTTTTTTTTCTCTTACAAAATCGAAGTTGAAAACATGAATGTTGATGTTTCAATTGAAGATTGCATTGCAGGTAGTTTGGCCGAGCCACTAAGGGCCCCTCTAATGTCGGGCAGCAGCTTTGCAGCGCAAGACAGCTCCCAACGCGCCCCTGCCGAGCCCATGTCATAGTCTGCCTATGCGGGCAGCGTGCAGCGCGCCCCTGCCGAGCCTTCTGCACGCCAGCACGCCCATGCAGCACCCCTGAGTGCGTCTGCGGATGCTGCTATGCAGCAGCCGTGCCTTGCCACTCCCCTGCTCGTGCAGCGCTGCAGCCGAGCCCCTGCCACGTACGGTTGAGCCCATATAGGGCCCCTACGCATCCTCGAGGGCTACCAATGCCGCAACTGAGCAGATTTTGGCTCCCAACCAAAATCTTGCTTCCAAAGCTCTTTCTAGCTCAAAGTTGACAGAATGTGGCATTGTTCCTTATGCTGAGACACCGAATGATGTGTTAGTCGGTTTTGCTGATGCTGGGTATTTGTCAGACCCACACAAAGGATGTTCCCAAATTGGGTATGCGTTTACCATGGGAACTACGATGATTTCTTGGAGATTCACTACATCAATTTTGCAATTATACGACAGGAATTAGACGACAAAAGTTCTTTTTACTGTCGTCTGATAAATTTTTACGACAGACATTTAAAAATCTGTCGTCTGAATGTAGCAATGCACCACTCTTAAAAAGTAGTTAGAATTAGCATGTTGTTCAGATGACAAAGATCTGTCATCCTTAAAAATAAGTAAAATAAAGATTCGTTCAAAACGATAGTTTTCTGTCATCTGTACAAACAAACTAATCCAAACTAATTTTTTTTGGAACAACGTAAAATTCGTTTTGGACACTTGATAAGCTTTCTCTCCCTAAAAAATTCTTCAAACTCTCAATTTCCTCATTCTCAGCACACACCGAATCCTCTCTTCTAGTCAACACCATCAAACCAAATTCTCTCCTCTTGATCTGAAAACCCAAATCAGGAAACCCAAATCCTAAACAACGTCTCTGCTAGCTTCAATTTCACCTCTAGGTCATCAATGATGGCACACCTTTTCCCCTCAGATCTGGCGAACCCTAGCTTTTTGGTATCTCCGTTCTTGCTTAATTGCTATGGGCATTTTTGAAATTGTGAAATTTTCAGGAAGGAGGAGTCAATTTAGACGCGCAAATAGAGCAATTGCTCAACTTGGAGGAGCAGATGACTTGTGGCAGATCTCCGCCGTCATCTCCGTCGCTTCTCCTTCTGATTCAGTATTATCTAATCACCTCTGTTTTCGCCGACTTTCAAGGGAAGGAATGGCGGTCACAACAAGCACAGCCGCGGCCACACCAACTTCATCCATTGCTCCAATTACAGCTAGTGCTGCCCCAAGGTAAGGGTTAGGGTTTGGGATTTATAGCTATGCATCTATATATATATATATATATATATATATATATATTACACAGCATGTGAAATTGAGGCGGATTGGATTTTGAATCGACTGTTTTGGATTGGAATATGACAAGGCTATTAAGAGGTTCTTGGTGAGGAACATCGTGGAGCAAGCTTTTTCATTTTCGCATGAGAGCTGTGCAGGAGGCTTCTATCTATGAGCGTAAGCTTTTTCATTTTCGCATGATTTGTATATGAAATTGTGATTTGGGTGTTGAATTTGGGTGTGTGAATAAGTAGCTAAGTGGTTTTTGTGTTTTTGTGATGTGTAAAGTACACTGCCAAAGTTGTACGCTAAGATGCAGTGTGTCATGTGCTATTCACTCTCACATTGGGAGCTAGGGTGATGTCTCACACCAATAGGGGGAACTATGAGCCACCACAGAGATTCATCAGATGCAGGGTAAGCTTCTATTTTGGATTTTGAAAACCTATCTTAGCATGTTGATTGATTTTATTAGTTTTGGGTTTGTAGATGGTAATGTCGTATTGGATGCTTGTTGATTGAACCAAAAGAAACTTTTGTATAGATATAAGCTGTTCATTAAGCCCTTAGGACGAACCAAAATTGATGCATCATGCCCAAAAGGGAAAAACTCGGAATAAAAAAACTATGCAGGAGAAAGATGTTGTTTGCACCTTAGTGAGTCCCTTATGTTTAGCATGTTACTGGTAGGCAATACTCTGCGATGCTTCACCAGTTCCCCTTCATTCCTATTTACAGAACATGGTTGCACTCTTCAAAACGTGAGGGTAGCTGGTGAGCTGGTGATAAGAACAGCCAAGTTGAGGTTGATTTTTGTATACATGTTTTGTTTTCAGTATATAGCCTTGTGAAATGTGAACCATCTTGAGAAGTAAGGTAATAAAACCTTCTAGAATCATTGATGAGTATCCATTTTCTGTGAAAGTAAATTTTGCAGTATGTAAAAGAGAAACTGCTCATTTAAGCATTACTTTCATTTAAACTGTGCAAATTTTGCAGTAGGTTATGTCTGTTTAATTCGGGGCTTATGTCTGTTTAGTAGGATGGAGTGCTACATGTTGTAAGTTGTTTCTTCCCCTACAATTTCAATTCCTCTATTATTCTCTTCGTTGCAACTTTATATGATTTCTCGTATCAAAAAAAAAAACTTTATCTGATTTCTGATTGTTTTATGTTCATTGCTCACATTTCCAGACTTTTGGAACCAAAAGAGAGAGTTTGACAAATGAGAAGGTAGAAATACATCATATCAGTGAGTTTTATAGTTTTTACCGAGTAACAACTAAAACTAATTTTATGATTCAGATTACAATGAGTATGGGCTCATTGATCGTGTACTCTTGTAGTTAGATTACCTTGTATTAAGGCTGACTCACCCAGCAGAAAACGGGAACAAGTCTTTGTTAGTACATATCTTGGCTTCTCAGTGGCCAAATTGGATAACCATAGCTATAGTATTCAAAATGTTTCTGCAGTTCTATTTTTTAGTTGTATGAATTGCTTTGCATGTTACGTGTTATCTTAATATTGGAAATTACTAGATTATACTCACTATAGTCATGGTATATGTAATGTACTAGCTTTTCATTCCTATAATGTAGTGTACTAGCTTTTCATTCCTATAATCTATACGCAAGATTGATGATGGACAACTATAATTTTGCAGGTTGATAAGGTGAGCAATCTTGACAGCATCAGAATAGAAGCAGAAAAGAGAGATGATGTTGTTTGCATATCTTCTCATAATATTGATATGGTGGAAGCATTGATCCCTTTTTATAAAGGAGAGCTTCTTAGTACTATACATAAGGTTGGAATATGATTTCCCTTTATCTTTCTTTATTGTTTTATTTGTTTTGAATAACATCTTTCTTTGTCGCTAATATAATGCTTATTGTTGTTATATACTTTGTGATAATTTAAATTTTGATACTTTACAGTTAGAGGTAATAATGAAACATGTGGAGTACGATGAGGAGTTCTCCCCTGTGTTTGAGAAGGTGCGCTTGCCTACATAAAGAATACGTTGCAATGCAGTCATTTTAAATTGCTGGAACGTAAATGAATGTGGATAGCTTCTGTATATGTCGTAATTTGGTTCTTGAGCAATAAGTTAAAGAATGTAGCAATATTCATGTCATTATTATCTTTCATGTCTTGGCTATTTTCTTAGCAAGTGAATTTAGATATGAATTATTGCTAGTTCCTTGTCTCATTCTTGGTGTTTTTATTTCTTGAAGGGTTCCAATGTATAGAGGCTAAGTTGCTCTTCATCATATATATGTGCCAAGGAGAGAATATGTCATGGAGCGAGGGCAAAAATGTATGTTTACTGCATTTATGCTGGGAATTCTTTAGTAATGGATTAGTACATGTGTATAAATGTGTTGCGATGTCTCTTATTAGTATATGTATATGTATTTCTGGAAATAATAACTCTTTGTAAAAGATCTAGGTTTATCAATATAAAGGTCAATATGAATGAATTTGTGTTTCTTAAATGTGTTGTGCAAATGTTGTTTGTATGAGTGCATAGAATATTAAATTTGACATCCAAATCAACATCAAACGACATAATATTGTCGTTCATGATAAATTCAGACGACATAAAACTGTGAATCTACATAAAACTAAACATTCAGATGATAGAAATGTGACGTTTGAGCAAATCTGAAACGAGAGACAGGTGCATTCAGATGTCAAACATGTGACGTTAGAATATATTTGAGACGAGAGACAGATGCAAACATTTGTAGCTTTACTGTCTTCCAATGACAGTTCACTGTCGTTGTAACGTTTTCTAACGACATATTCTTTTTTTGTGTTACGAATCTGGATTCATACAGACGACATTCTGTATATCGTGTAACCTTTATCAGAAGACAGATTATGTCTGTCGACTGAATCGTTATCAGATGGCAGCTCGATAGACGACACGCAAAAAAGTAATCAGACGACGGGCATTGCCGGTCGTCTGAAGGCAAAATTGATGTAGTGATTTACCAAGCAAACCCTCGTTGCTACTTCCTCGAATCATTCAAAGATTATTACACTACATGAAGCAGTCAAAGAATGTGTTGGGCTTCGCTCTGTAATAACTCATATTCGAGAGTCCAGTGGATTGACATCTACCACTGATGCACCAACTTGTATCTATGAAGACAATGCGGTATGCATTAAACAAATGAAGTTGAAATTCATCAAGGGTGATAATACTAAACATATCTCACCTAAGTTCTTTTACAATCAACAACAGCAACAACAACAACTTTTGAATATCTATGTGAACCAAGTGAGTTCCAAGGATAATGTAACAGATTTGTTCACCAAGTCTCTGCCCAAATCTACTCTTGAGAAGCATGTGCGAAGTATTGGTATGCGTCGCTTATCTGAACTCCATAATTAATTTAATTATCATGGGGAGTTGATTGTGTAGACATCAAGGGGAGTCTACGTCACATGTTTTACATTCAAGTTGTCGTTGGTGCGTTGTGCTCTTTTTCCCTTCGACCAAGTCTTTTGTGTTTTACCCAAGAAGTTTTTATTTTACTTGGCAAGGTTTTTACCGAGGCAATGTTCATGCGCCATGTGATTCTAGTACGCGACACAAGGGGGAGTGTTGAAAGAATTTACATTCCTATCATTGATGATGTGTCTTGACCGAATCTTCTCCTTATTAGACTAGAATATCTCTTAGATATCTATCCCTGATTTACAGGGATTCTCTATGTAATGCCTATATAAAGACCAATCTATTAATGAATGAGTAGACATTTATTCTCGTATTCACATACTCTTCAACAGTATATATATATTATAGTAAATTACTATAAAGTTACTAACCAAATTTTAATTTACAAATACATCCTTTACACAATATTTTACACATTTAAGGACAAATATTAACAAATTAGGACAAATTAATATCCACAAGCCATCTGTCACTATAATTTTACCAGAATACCCTTCACTACATATCAATTGCTACTGTTGACGAGTAGCACAATAGCACATTGGATGCTACTACCAAGTAGCACAGTAGCACAGTAGCACCCGATAAAAATGTGCTATTGTAATTTTTTTTAGGCAATTCTCCTGAATCAAACAAAGCTGCTACTATCGACTCTGATGCTAGCGCGCTGCTACTGCCGACTTTGATGCTAGCTCGTTGCTACTGCCGACTTTGATGCTAGCCCACTGCTACTGCCCACTTTGATGGTAGCGCTGCTGCTACTGTATGTATCACTGCTAATGAACTTTAAAACTGCATCTACCATAACAAGAAATGGTTTAACTCGATAAACAAACCTCATTCAGATCAACAGATCTTATTCATGTCCTCAAAACAAACCTCATTCATATATGAAATCACCTACTAATCAACATAAACCCAAACCAATCAACCTCATTTATCATTGCTACCGAGTGAGACGAATGAGAGACACTGAGGAATTAGATCACCAAGCATCTCATACCAACTGAAGATCAAATCCATGAACATTTCATACAAATTGAAGATCAAATCACCTTCAAATTCAAACTGAAGACTTGACTGGATCATGACAAGATGCTAGCCTATGAATATGACGACCATATCACATCACCTTCAAATGCAAAGTAAAGACTTGACCAAGTTAATGTACTGCTACTGCCCTGTAGCCTGAGGTTCCTTCTGAAGGCGGCGACGACGCTCCTCCTGAAGGCGACGGCGGTGCTCCTCCTGAAGGCGACGACAGCGCTGAACCCTCGGCTTTCTATAATGACGGAACTGAGCCTAGCCGCTCCACCTCCAAGCACAACCTCTTCTTCAAGTCCCGATCCTTCCCGATGTGGATCTTGAACTCGATTTCGACTTCCATGAGCGGCTACGCTACCTCCGTCGCCCTTTGTCGTCGTCGGCGGCTCATCGAAGTCGTCCTCGGAGTTCTTGTCGCTGGTGACAGGGAGGATGTAGTCGACGGGGACCCAGCCCCAGTCGACGCCGAAGAGCACGGTCGTGGGGCGCACATGGTGCGGCGACAGCAGTGAGGCAGTGGAGTCCGAGGAGGAGGGGCAGCGATGATGGTAAGGAGAGAAAGAGAGAGAGAGAGAGATATCTGCAGAAAAAAGACAGAGAGGGGAAGAGAGTGAGAGGAAATATGGGATAGAGGGTAATATGGTCATTTGATAGCTAAAATTTGGATCAGACCTGATGTTCTCATTTTTGGGCTTGGGCTTATGTCTTAAACTGTATAAAAATTAATAAAAGTGGGTTTTTTGTGTTTTAAAATTTGGTCATATGCTACTATGTAATTTACTCTATATATTAAGCGTAATTTGATATATATTATCTATTTTGGACAAAGGGGTTTAATTTGGTATATAAATCTCTTTTATGTATTTCCGTTTCCTAACTTAATGCAATTTAAGATTCCATCGGATCAGGATTGCACCAAATATTTATGATCAATATCAAATCAAGCATTCAATCAAAAAGAAAAAAAAAATTATCAAATCAAGCAAGACTGTAAACCCTAAACCTGAGGTGTTATTGACAGTCACCGATAAAATATTCACCTTGAGTAAAGTTTTGGTGTTGTTTACGAGTCCAGACCAGAACCCAGACTAGAGTCCCCGATTGATCGGATTTGATGGAGGCAAAAGACATAGAGATTAAACTCAGCCAATTGGACGAGAAGGTCAAGTCTCGAACACATGTCAAGAAAGAGGATCAGGTTGTTTCACGGCAGCGGTTGCAGACAACAATCAATGAAGCGAAGCAAGTGTTTAATGGTCTCAGAAATATGGTGACTGACTTAGAGGCTCTCTTGGCTACGGCTGAGGATAAGGTGGGTGGATCTGCGGCGGAGGACGACGCCAGCACTACCACAGAAAAGGCATCAGACCACGGCCAAAAAACGTCGTGTGATTGTTCAGATTACCGTTGTCTTTTTGCGTGCCGTCTGATGGATTGTAGAAACGTCGTCTGACTGCTGTCGACATCTGTCGACATCTGGGATGCCAACATATGTTGAAAGCGTATCGGCAGATTTTGTGTCTTGTGAAATATACTCACATCACACTTTTTACGGGTAACAGTTGTGTGATCGTTTGTCATACCACGGTTGTTATTAAAACTATATTCTGATATAGACTCACAAGTCGTTTTTAAGCTTATGGCCTTTCGAAATCATTGTTTGTATATGACAGAAAAACGACTTCTGACGGTTGTTATTAAAACTGCTATTTGATATAGACTCTGAAGTCGGTTTTAATGAAAATTTTCAGCTTAGTTTATTTCTAATTATATATATATATATTATTTTTTATATAATCCAGCTTTATATATAAAAAAACATAATATCAATAACAATAATTTAAATCCCAATATATATATATATATATAGAATTCAATAAGTTCATAAGACATATGAAACATGTATCATTTGTCAAATATTCATACATAAAAACATAAGAGACATTTGTTTCCTTCCATGCATCAGAACTAAATCTCATTTATCGAAGTGTCCTCATGAGTGAATGCTTCTGGTTGTAAAGGCTTCAATCTTCACGTAGCAAAACCAACAAGTTTCTATCAATACAGATCCCCTTCTTCCCATAAGCACCTCATTCACATCCTTTTCATCCTTAACATCCCATTTAGCCTCCATGTGCGTCAATCTCTTTGGTAAGCTCTTGGTACATTACACATCAGTACTACCACACTTTACATTTTACAATGCACGCTCACTTCAACTCCAAATTGTTTTGCCCTTAAGACTGAGCTCACTGTAAAAGCAAAGATATATAATAGAGGAATGAGGCTAGGTAGGTGGTATTCACTGTATTGTCTACTCAAAAGCAGTCTTCACAATACCACAAAAACAGAAAATGAATTCCAGATATATAAACCTAGTCTGTATATAACTTACTTCAGACTGAAAAGAAAACACAATTAATATTTTTCTTTGAAAAAAAAAAAAGGAATCCTGGAATAACAGAACACTGATAAAGTGGTGCATCTTATCATATTAACATTTTGATACACCTGCATGTAAACAATCTCCTGTATAAGACATGATTTGTGACCCAATGCAATATCAATTAGCTACCTGGTCGATTTTCAAAGGATCTCCTTGAAGCAGGCGAGCATCAGCAGGAATTATATCTCCTAATTTGATACTGATAATGTCTCCAGGAACCAGCACAGATGCATCTTCCTCATTCCATTTCCCATCGCGTAAAACCTGTTAGAGAATCAATGAAAAGTCAATTTCACATGGAACACCACAAAACAATCTCCAAGTGCCGAAGAAAGAAAATGTAATCAAGTGGTTGGTAAAGAAAAGGAAAGATAATTCATCAAAATGTGTGGTAACCTTGGCTTTTGGAGCAAGCCGTGCCATAAGAGCTGCGGCTGCTTTTCCAGCATTGTTTTCCTCAAAAAAGCTTATTGTTGAATTGATAATAAGTAGTGCAAGGATTCCGCAGAAATCCTCAACGTCTCTTTTCTTTCCCTAAAAGAAAATTATTCTGAGAAGTCAGTCCAGAACCTAGTTTTCTCTGAACAATTTAAAAGGTGTACTTCTAGTCACTTACGCCTCCATATGCGAGAGTTATTGACATCAGTGCAGCTGCTTCCATAACCCACGACAAAGGGTTCCACATAAACCCCAAAAATTTGAGTATTTTACTTTCCTGCATAGCCAAAAACAGTTATTAAAAAAAAGGTGGAATCCCATTGAAATAACAGATCACAAGCTGAAACCAGTTCATTGAAACCTTTTTCTCCTGAAGTTTTTTGTAACCAAAAACCTCCCGACGCTTTTGCACCTCGACAGAACTTAGACCCTCTTCTGTACATTTCAAGTGTTCAAAAACTTCCTCTACAGGGATGTTCTCCTGCCAGCATATTCAAGTTTAGATAAGGTAGCAGCCTTTGAAATAAAATGGATTAGAGCAGACTCCCAATTCCGCATATTAGATTCAGAACTAGATATAGGCAACTGAGAAAAGTAGTTATCACTCCCTGGCTTGCAACAAAGTAAACATTGCTCCTTTTATCAACAACTACAGAAAGTTATATATCTAAAACTGATTTCTACTCCAGCAACAAATCCTTAGCTATTCCACACCAACACTGTTTCATACATCCATCTCCGATTAGATGGATTCACCAATATATCAGCAAAAGTAGCTTAAAACAATATCACCCATTTTCATGCACAACCGACAGTTTTTTGAGCCTAGTTAATGGGAAAGTAAACGACGAAATATTACTACAAAAAAATAATTCATTTGATAGATGCAGAGTCAGCCAGATACGCAATAGCAGAGTTCCTTGAACAAAGCTATATTCTGTCAATTCTCATCAATTCAGCCACCAAATGTACCTGATTCTCCCAGTGCACAGCTATGCTCATAGCCTCCTGATGAGAACTAGATAAATTAGAGTTCTCCTCAAAAAGCCTTTCTATCTCCGAAGATTGGGAATCAATCTGCCAACATTTACAAAAAAGTGAGTTTGCTGTGAAAAGAATATACACAAAAGGATACTCATGATAGAAAAATAAATTGCCAAGACTTACCTCCATTAAAAGCTTTTGTCTACTGCTTTCCAATTTCTCAATCACTACAGCCATGTCATGCATTTGCTTCTCAAGTATCTCTTTGTCTTCCTGTTCATGAATGCATTAACCAGTAAATCACGTATCCAAGCATTATTTATTTGAGACCAACAAAACCGAGAGAAGGTAGACATAATCAATCATAGTATGGTCACAGTATCCAATTCATATTTTGATCAATTGTTACTCAAATTAATACCCCATTGAGTCCAACCTCTATGTAATCCCATCCTTATTTTTTTCATTCCCTCATTCATAGAAAAAGATAGTATAAACTTTCCGTAAAGATGAACAATCATTCAAATAACTTACAAATGAAAATCCCTTGCTGGCCACTTTCTCTGATTCTTCTGCAATGCAAGAACTAGGGGTTAAGAACATAGGAATGACAACCAAAAGGTGATGCAACAAATTGACAGATCCATAAAGGGATCTAAGATATTGTTCAACAGCCTAAGTTGATGAATAAAAATACTTCATGGAACTAAAAAGCGAGAAGAGGTGCAACTCCGAGCACCTGAAGACTTTCTAGACAAAGCTGCAAGTTTTTCTTCTAATTCTTGATTCTCAGATGTAAGTACGGATGCTCGAGCTTGCTCCTCTGCTAGTTGCTGTCGTTCTTGCTGTCTCAACATTGATTCTCGCTACAAAATTTTCAGTGAGATCAGACAACACCAAACAAGCACAACTGCAGAAACTACACAAGGCTATTAAACAAAATCAATTTTCACCTGTAACTCGGACTTTAAATTAGCTAACTCGTTTTCTAATGCTTGTATCTGATCAGGTGGATTAGCACTTGAGTTTAGTGCACCAAGTGAGCCACTCATTGTTTGTTGTTGTATCATATTCAGCTCAGCTCTCAGGGATGCTGCATCTTCCTCAGCCTGTTGCCAAAGAAGTAATCAAAAAGATAGTTTTTAGCTATTACAAAAGAACTGGGAGAGAAATAAATTGCGTACACGATACTGTTCTTCTTCTGCGTCCTTCAGACGTTTCTTTAGCATACGCAGCTGGGCGGAGAGATCCTCCTACACTAAGAAACCGGACTGTGAGCGACTATACAAAATAAACAGGGAGACAACGCACCAACCAACATACAGACAAGCATTACCCGTGCAACAACTGCCGCATCTTTCTCCATCGCGACATCCTTGAGAGCTTTCCTCAAAGACGGTACAGTGTTTTGCTCCTACAATCACAGCAACGCCAAGTAAACAAGGGCAGCCTTAAAAGATGAGGACGTTTAAAGGTGATAAACTTTACCAGATCATTCAAACGTTTCTTCAGCGCACCACTCCCGGCTTCCTTTTCTTCAAGCTGAAATATTTAAGGCTCAACAAAACTGACCAATGCGCCCTCCTGAAGTGAAAACTTGGAAAAGAAACAAGCTCAAAAACAAAAACAAAAACAAGAGTAGTACCATGGAAGCCAAATTCTTGTTTTGTTCTTCCAGTTCAGCATTCTTCCTATCCAAGTCTCTAATCTGAGAGACTAAAGTACTAACATCGTTCTGCACAATCCATTGATAAACAAAATTAAAATCGAAAAAATCAAAAATTGTTAATGAAATTATAATATAAATTTCTCCATACCTCAGAGAGTCGATTTGCGCTCTCCGATTTTCGCATTCCTCCAACATCTGCCGAACACGAACAACAATATTAGCAATAATAATAATAATAGAAGACAATTGTATAGGAAGGTCACATAGAATAAGTTGAATGACAGACCGATAGGTGGGATCTGGGAGAGATCGGGGCCCGAAGAAGTTTTGCTCAATCTTTCAGCAGCTCGCTTTTGACGAATTTCTTCCAACTGAACAAAATTGAAAATTCAAATAAGGAAGGAAGGAGATGGTATTCGGAATCTAGATAGAGAGAGAATCGGAAAGGTACCGTTCGGCGGCCTAAGGACGCGTGGCGGGAATCCATGGCGGAGCGGAAGGCGAGGCTAAGGAAGGAGGATGGGTCTCAGAAACGGAAGAAGAAGAAGAAGACGACGACGAAGCAAGAGAGAGAGAGGGTTTTGTTACCGGTGAGATTGTTGGATTTTATATTGGCCTACCTGCGGTCAGAGTAGATCTCTAACTGCCGGGTTGACGACGATAGGCTGGGAGTAGATGTCAAGGACGAGCTCACAGCGGTGGTCGATGAAGGATTTCATTATGATCGAAGAACCCATTAGGTTTGGAGAGAGAGAGAGAGAGAGAGAGAGAGAGAGATTTGGCAAGAAAAGGTTTGTAGAAGATAAAGCTTTGGTTGGGTTCTGTTGAGGTTTTGGGGAGCGAGGAGTAGGCGGCCATGTTGAGAGAAGTTGTGGGTTGAAGGGTTGTGAATGTGGCTTGTGGGTTGAGAGGTTTTGTTGAGAAAAATGCTATCGAGATAGAAAGAGCTAGGGTGGCTGAGAGGGGGTGGCTGAGAGAGTGGTGTGGAGAGAGGTTATGTGTGTGTTGTCGAGGTTTTAGGGTTTTATTTTTTATTTTTTTGGTCTAAGTGTTGGGGGGAATTTAATTTTGGGCTGAAATCAGTGAAATGCATGGGGGAAGTTTTGGACACATTGATGGCGTTGACATTCATTTCAACATCAAATCACACGACGTATAACCTAAAAATGTGGTCTAATGCCTGAAATTTTAAGTTTTGGCATTGCCTCCATCAAAGTTCATGTTCCCTCTCTAAGTTTGGGGCTAAATTTGGGGAGAAAGTTGGAGGAAAATATTGGCGGACATGGTTTTGCTGCAAAAACATGCGCTCACACCACATTTTTATTACAAAACGTCGTATCATTCTTACATGTTGGGCACCTTGCAAGCTGGGCTCAAATTTTTACACATTCACATGACGATTTATTCGAAAACTGACATCTAAAAAGTTAAAAATCAGTCACACGACGGTTTATTGTTATACGTCGTCTGATAGGCGTTGTTTAAAGCTGTTTTTGTAGTAGTGCAGAAAGGAAGTGGCTGCTGCGAGAGCTGAAGTGGAAGCTCAACTTGTCCATTTGAAGCATGCTCGGAGTAAGTTGAACAACTTGGACATACCACCTAAGCTAATGCAAGGTAACTAAGATGAGTTTCTATATATATAGATACTGGTAATTGGTAGAATATGAATTGTGTAATTGATTAACCATGAAAATTGGCGTTGGGTTCTACTGGGATTCATGGCATTGAAAGTTGTATGTATTCTAGCTATTGAGATTCATGGCATGTTCATATATAAATTTATGTCTTCTCTCTTTAACCTCTAAGGTGTGGATTGGGGATGGGATCGCGTTGGAAATTATACATCTAAACGCTCAACTTTTCAAGATAATAGTTTCATTAATCCAGTGTCTTTAGTTTAGGTCGTTACGGCTCTTGATGTCATCTAGTCATGTCGCAAAATCTATGCATACGACAAGATCTATATGTCATGACGTTAGGAATTATCAGGTAGTCAGCAAATTATCTGATAGTCAGCAAAGGATTTCGTATGCAGTACCGAACTAAACTCGAATTGGAGTTGTTAAGAGATGATGATCTTTTCGTAACACAATACAGTCAATATTGAATTAAACTTGAATTAGAGTTGGAAAAAGAGAGCATAGCTTTTTTATTGTGAGAAATGAATGAGTCTTTAATTAAGGGACAAACTCGAATTTTAACATGTAAGGCCTAAATGCTACAAATAACAACAAAGAGTATAGCATTCTAAAAAACAAAAAACAAATAGTATAGATTTCCAACTCGATCAAATTAGAAAAAGTGAGATATGCAAGCTACTAATAAGAAACAAGAAAGAATATGAATCTCCTACTCGATCAAATTCGAAAAAATGAGAGAAAACTAACATCTCACTAATCTACGGACTGGAGGTCCAACATCCGAAATTATAAATGCAATAACACAAACAAATCTACCTCAGTCACCATCTATGTATGCTGACATTGATGTCGCCATCACCGAGTCCGATGCCTAAGCCAATATAATCCACATAAAGATGAAAATACACCATATGAGTGACATAAGCCCATAACATGGAGCTTAAAAATACAAGAACAAAACAATTAACATAGTTACCGTACGAGGGACCAAAACCAAACTAGGTCGAGGCTCAATCCCCATGTTAGGGCCAACGTCCAAAGAAACTGAGGCAAAAGGCACATCGCAGGGCAATGATGACCAAGGATAAAAAAAGCCCAAAACCCTCCAGCCCAGTTAGGAAATTTTAGGCCTATGGATCCATGGCAACAAACCCAAACATTGCCCATTCCATTTTAATTGTCGCACCGAAGCCGTTACACCACCAATGTCCTTAATGTTGCGCCATCGAGATTGGATTCCCACCACTAGTGAGGGCCGTCGTACCGACCCTGCGCCATGACGTTGCCCACCCAACCTTCTAGACCCGTCAAAGAGCCAACTCTTCTAGCCCGTCCCCGCTCTCCAGTTGCACCAATCTCGCCCCACTCTCCTCTGCTCTCTCATCATGTTATGACACAATCTCCAATGTAGAAACCAATCAAGACTGAAAAAGACGAGCCAACGATACCGCCCTGAAACCAATATCTCGTCCGGCAGCACACCTCGTGCGCCTGCTTAGCCATAGGCTAACATTAGCACCACGTTGTAGTCAGACAAGAGTCAGAGATCTCCCAAATTATAGATCGCGTGTGAGGCACATTCTTTGGGAAAGAAAAAGAAAAACGATTTTTGTCCCAATCTGTAGAGTTTTATAGCTTTCTCAGTTTCCTTCCGTAATGTAGTTTGAAGGCGAGTTGTTGATGAGGATATGTAGTTCGTAAATCCTTAATATAAACATTTTGTGGCATTCAATATTTCCAAATTTATCAAATAAAACAGAACCTAAAGACCGTTTTGCTGCTAGCCAACAATTAATATCGTCAAACAGAACACAAAATGTTGGGAATTTTCTAATGATATTGAACAAACCCCAAATCGAGTATATATACAAGCATAGTTCTAACCCTAGAAGGAAACTAATTACACCGAAAGATTTACATAATCCTAGTTGATTATAGAATATACATCTTCCCAATATACTAGGATTGGGACTCACGTTAACACTCCTCCTCAAGTTGACACATACAAATCTTGAATGCCCAACTTGTCAAGTGAGTTACTAAATGCCCTAGACGACACAGTTTTGGTAAGAATGTTAGCTAGCTGCTCTTCTGAAGGAACATATGGGAACGAGATTATGCGAGCATCTAGCTTTTCCTTGATGAAGTGTCTGTCAATCTCTACATGCTTTGTCTGATCATGCTGAACAAAATTATGTGCAATTTCAACCGCAACAGTATTGTCACAATGAAGAGGCATTGACCATTCCAACTTGAAACCCAAACTCTTTAATAAACTTCTTAACTATAACAACTCACAGACTCCTTGAGTCATACCTCTGTACTCAGCTTCTGCACTAGAACGGGCCACCACAATCTATTTCTTGCTTCTCCAAGTGACTAAGTTTCCACCAACAAACATAAAATAGCCAGAAGTAGAACGCTTGTCAGTGATGTTCCCTGCCCAGTCCGCATCAATGTAACCACTAGTCCTCAAATGTCTATGCTTACGAAACTCCAAGTTTTCCAGGAGCAGACTTTAAATATCTCAAGATTTTCATCACAGCATTTATGTAATCTTCACTAGTATTGTGCATATACTGACTCACCACACTAACCGCATAAGCAAGATCAGGTCTAGTATGCGACAAATAAATTAATCTTCCAACTAACCTTTGATATCAAGATTTGTCAATCAGAACTTGATCAGGATACTCTGCAATTCGATGGTTCTGTTTTATCGATGTATCAACTGGTGTACAATCAAGCATACCAGTCTCTACTAGCAAATCCAGAATATATTTTCTTTGACTCAGCATGATACAGTCCTTGTTCCTGGCTACCTCAATTTCTAAGAAATACTTTAAATTCCCAAGGTCATTCATCTCGAATTCAGAAGACAACTGATCTTTCAATCTTCTAATTTTACCAATGTCGTCACCTGTCACTACCATGCCATCTACATAAATGATCAAGGCAGTAAGCTTACCCACTACTAGAAAAATGTACTTAAGCGACGAAAACAAACAAGCAAAACAATTTTCGTCGCTTAAGTAACCACTTAAGCAATGACACGTATTTCGTCACTTAAGTGAGCACTTACGCGACAAAGAAATGTGTTTCGTCACTTAAGGGATCACTTAGGTGAAAAAATCAATGTTTGTCGTCTAAGTAATCACTTATGCGACGAAATAAACTTTCGTCGCTTAAATAATTATTCAGACGACGAAAAATGATTTACTTAAGCGACAAAATTTTACCATGTAATTTTTAAGAAAATTATAAATAAAAACTTAAAAAACTTAGGCGACGAAACAAACACTTTTGTCACCCAAGTCACTTGGGCCAAGTGTCAATGCGATATTATTTTTTTCAAAGAGAATGAGTATATAAATTGACTTTTTTTTTCTTTTTTTTTTTGCTAAGCTAATAGAGTAAACAATTTTGAGACTGTGAGTGTTGACTATTCTAAAAATAGAGCTTCGAAGAATCGTTAATTAACATTTTCGTTTTGTAAGAATTTTGATTCTATAGTTGACTGACGTGATCAAAGCTGTAATACCCTAGATTTTCATTTTATTTTTCTTGTACTATTCCCATATTTAATGAAGGATTATTTATGGAAATTCTTTATTTTGTGCGAAGTTGAAGTTTCGGGAGTAATTTTTTAGGTAATTTTACTTTTAAGATGCCCAAAAGTTGACTTTATTTTCCGTAAGTTATCTTCAAAAACTTTCTTCATGAAAGTTGTAAAGCTCGTTGATACGAGTTCGTAGACATGCGGCATGCCTGAAACGGATGTAGTATGACAAAGTTATGATCAAAAGAAGTTAGTTTCCGGGTTTGAAAACAGTATAAATAGAAAAATGTGGGGAGTTATTTTTGGAAACCTAGTATTTTCAGTCTCACTTTCTTTTCAGTCTCACTTTCTCTCTCCTCCCTCTCCCGGCCTCCTCTCGCTCTCCCATCTTCTCCAATCGATTTCTCCCTCCTCCGGTCTCCATTTCTAGAGCAGTCCCGCCCGCCGTCGCGCCGCCTGGAAGCCGCCATGGAGCGGCGGAGCTGTTGCGGTATCGCCGGAAAACCGGCGATTTCGGTGATGTTTCAGGGGAGAGTTAGGTGAGTCTTGCTCCTTTCCTTCCTCTAGTGATGTTTATACGTGTTTGGTGACCTAAAAACCAAGTTTTGGTACCGGTTTTGCGGATTTTGTTTTTGGTTTTATTTTGGAGTTTCGAGGCGTTTTCCGGCCGATCCTGGCCTAACCAGTCAAAACCCCAGGTATTAAAGTTGTTCACCATACTTCAATCTACAAGTTTCATGTTGTGAGTTTCTCCTAATTCAGAAGTTTTGGGGTGGCCCGTGGGGCTCACTCGCCGCCGCTTGTGGCGACGAGTCCAGCTGAATTGTGGCCTTAATTTCCTATGGTTAGCTAGTCCTTGTTGCTGTGATCATGTTGAGTGATAGTTTGGCTAAATTTTGAGCAAGGTTTGCACGTTAAGACTTAGGTTTATTTGTTTTGGGTTGGTTTAATTTAAGTTTAGCTTTTGAAGATTTGAGGCAGCTCAATTGTGCTGTTGAGTTCAATGACCTTGGGCAGTTGTTCTCCCTTGGGCTAAGGGTTAGTTTCAGGGTATTGTGTTATCCTTTAGTATTTTGGTTTCTAAGGTTTTTTAATTGTGTGATTTTAGGTGATTTGTGATTTTGTGTGTGACTTGTCTTCGTTGTGTTGGGGGCTTCGCAGCGGGATTTCAAGGTGAGTAAATCTCACCAAGGTTCACTTTTGAACCAAATTTTATTATGGTCATGTGATGAAGATAATGATTATGATGTTAAAATTAATACTATGCTATTAATTGTTTTAAAATAAATGAGCTTGATCGTCAACGGCTCATAGGTAAGATAAAACAAGTTTTCCTATTTTATGATTATTTTTAAGGTTCATGTGATCATAATGTTATTGATTATTGATAAGTTATTCTTATGAAATAATATATATTGTTCATATAATTATATCCTTGTGAAGAATATAATCATATGATGTGATCTTGTGATTGTTGGATAAATAGCCAAACCGAGTTCCAAGCCTTTAATCGGGTGATTGGTTGCGGTTCTGATGCTATTTATTATTTTGTGTTTTGATATTGGATAGTCAAACCGGGTTCCAAGCCTTTGGCCGGGTGATTGGTTGCAGTTAGGAATAGAGCTCTAGTCCATTTGTCAGTGTACGTCATGGGGGATACTTTATCGTATCTGGGACCCATGGGTACACAATTTTGTTGTTGTAGGTCATGAGGGGTATTTCATCAATACCTGGGACTCATGGGAACATTTCTTTGGAATGTGTTGGAATTGTGGTTTTTCGATTATTGATAAAATCTCTCTTGTGAAATGTTGGATGTGATGATGTTGTGTTATTTTTAAATTTACTCATACGAGCTTTTTAGCTTACCGGGTTTGTTATTTTAAATCCCGGTGCACCAATTATTAGTGTAGGGGTTAGACCTGCAGGTGATGATCAGCAGGGTTGAGGAGGAGACTTAGTGCCAGGGTTCTATTTGGCTTTTGCTGTACTCTGTATAGTTTTGTTAATCGGGTAGATAATATTAAGCTTATGAGATTGTTCTCATGTTCTCGTATTTCAAGTTTATGTAATTGAGGAAGTTTATGTAATCGGGTAGATAACACTAAAATGTTTTAATTAATTTAATTTAATTTAATGTTTATTAAACATTAAATTAAATTAAATTAATTAAAGCATTTTTTTTAAAATATTATAAACATTATACCGACGAAATGTTTTGTCGCCTTAGAGAATTATGTTCATTGCTTAAGTATTAAGGCGACGACATGACTTTTGTTGCTTAGGTGAGCACTTATACGACGAATTAGAAATTTTTGTTGCTTAAGAACCTATGAGATGTGTCATATGCGACGAATCTTAAGCGACAAAACATTCGTCGCTTAAGTTCTTAGGCGACAAATTTTAGGGTTTAGGCGACGAAATGTACCCGTCGCTTAGGTAATTTTTTCTACTAGTGACCCTATCGGTGTTTCAGGAACAAAGTATGATCTGAGTTACTCTTCCTATACCCAATCTTCTTCATGAAAGACGTGAACCTTCCAAACCAAGCTCTTAGAGATTGCTTCAATCCATATAGGGAATTTTTCAATCTGCACACCACCTTCTCGCCCGTAGAAGTATTATATCCTAGAGGAAGATCCATGTAAATTTCTTCATTCAAATCTCCATGAAGAAATGCATTCTTCACATCAAACTGCTGCAGGGGCCAATCCATATTAGCTGCCAAAGACATGAGGACTCGAATGGTATTGATCTTTGCCACAAGTGCAAACGTCTCATCATAATCCACCCTATATTTTTGAGTGTATCCTTTTGCAACCAACCTTGCCATATATCTGTCAACTGAGCCATCTTCATTATGCTTCACAGTATAAACCCATCTACAACCAACGGTCTTCTTTCCAGGTGGTAATGACACAAATCCCAAGTACCATTCTTCTTGAGTGCATCAATCTCAACCTCCATTGCTTTGGCCCACTTCTCCTCCTTGATAGCGGGATGTCAAGACTGGCGAGGTCCGTTTCTTTAATTGGTTTGCCTTGTCATTTCGTATATTCACCAGCGAGATAACACAGTTCGCTTCGCCAACCTTACGTCAGGATACATACTTGCTCGCTACGCAGTGAGTAAGGAACCCCCTTAGATAAAACCAACTTGTCTCGCGAGGTAGTTGGGAACGCATACCTCAAAACTTTGGTCTTCCGCGAAACGAAGATTGCAATGACACCATGTTAGGATCTCCCAAATCTTGAAGCATCGTGACATGTTCAATAAGGTCTTCTCGCTTAGTTCCAAAACTCAAGACCTAGGGGGCAATGTTTGAGCCAGAAGGCATTTTGGTCCAATTAATATCACTTCGCGCGAACTACATAGTCCGCGCGAGGAATGACTTTGCGTGGACTATACAGTTCGCGTGGAAACGGGATTTCGCATGGACTACACAGCCCGCGTGTAGAACGACTTCGCACGGGCTACATAGCTCGAGCGAGGTATTACTAGTTGACTTCGCCAGGGTGAGATTGACACTCCACGTAGGTGAGGCGAGATTGATACTTCGCGCACGCGAGGCAAGCGGATTGCATCAAGGCGAACTGGCTAACTAGTTGGCGCGGGAAGCTTCTTGAAGAAGCCACAGGCGGAGTCTGCGTGCATGACATTAATCTTTGAAGGCATCTCGCCAATCTTTTGGCCCGCGAGCTAGAAAGGCCCGCGATATGGTATTGAGTCTGTGACACCCCGCGAGGAAAAGATGTGCCTAATTTCAGTTCGCATAGGAGTCTATAGTTGGCAGCGTGGAAGCAAAGCCCTATGCGGAATGGAGTATGTGAAACAGACATGTGTCACAAGCTGGTTGGTCCGCGCGAGCGAAACAGTGTCCTTGTGACATTAGGGTTTCGAAGTCCGTTTTGGACTGTGATTACCTTTCTTCTGTCGCAAGTCGAGCTTCTATAAAAGGGGACTCGAAGCACACAACAACATACAATCAAATCTCTCAACAAAATGCAAAATGCAAATCAGTTACCCCTCAAGCTATCTCGAAACCCTAACCCTTAGTTTCAGAGCCCTCCTAGACTCGCCCCCGATCTCTGAACTCCCTTTGTTGCTCTGCTCACGTCTCGCCGTGAGTATCGATCGCCCTGTGCTCGTAAGTTACTAAATGGTAGACATTTCTCTTGAAAAATGTAGTTGTGTCTTATATCAATTGTAGACTTTGCAACTTTCACGTTCGATTGATTAAATCTCAAGAACAATTTTAATTTTCAGAAATTCTACTTTTCTGTGATTTTGCTCATCTAAATGGTAGACATTTCTCTTGAAAAAAGTAGTTGTGTCTTATGTTAATTATAGACTTTGTAACTTTCTCGTTCGATTGATTCAGTCTCAAGAACAATTTTGATTTCCAGAATGTCTATTTTTCTGTGAGTTCGCTCATCTAAATGGTAGACATTTCTCATGAAAAAAGTAGTTGTGTCTTATGTTAATTGTAGACTTTGCAACTTTCACATTCGATTGATTTAATCTCAAGAATAATTTTGATTTCCAGAAAGTCTACTTTTCTGTGATTTAACTCATCTAAATGGTAGACATTTCTCATGAAAATAGTAGTTGTGTCTTATGAAAAATGTAGACTTTGCAACTCTCACCTTCCATTGATTCAATCCTAAGAACAATTTTGATTTCCAGAAATTCTACTTTTCTGTGATTTTGTACATCTAAATGGTAGACATTTCTCTTGAAAAAAGTAGTTGTGTCTTATGTTAATTGTAGACTTTGTAACTTTCACGTTCGATTGATTCAATCTCAAGAACAATTTTGATTTCCATAATGTCTATTTTTCTGTGAGTTTGCTCATCTAAATGGTAGACATTTCTCATGAAAAAAGTAGTTGTGTCTGATGTTAATTGTAGACTTTGCAACTTTCACCTTCGATTGATTCAATCTCATGAACAATTTTGATTTCCAAAATGTTTACTTTTCTTTGATTTTGCTCATCTAAATGGTAGACATTTCTCATAAAAATAGTAGTTGTGTCTGTTTTGGCCACGATACTCAACGCGCGGAGCAGAGGTCTATAAGTTGACACGTAGTTGGCTATAGGATACTTGGCTTTAGCTGACAAGAGAGGCTTATATTTTTTAGGAGGTTGACCACATGTTGACCTAGCGGGCAAGACTCTACTAGATTCAGGGACATTGGAGGATGACAACGGAATAGTACTACATACCTCAGGTGATGACAAGCCAGGAGAGATCGTTGATGTAGGGGAAGAGACTGAACTTGCATGTACATCTTCAACAACTAGTGGCTGATTACTATTCAATTCTTCTCCTTTAGACGTGTCGGATAGTTGTTCGTCATGTCGAACACTTTCAGAACATGAAACAGACGCCTCAACTTGGGCAAGTTCAATAGATTGAACCACTTTTTGAGGTTCCAGATTATTATCTCTCGAATTCTAGATTTTGTCTGTGACAGGCCGAAGATCCTTTTCAGCGGGGTTACTGTCAACAATTGCACAATCTTCTAGTTTTCCAAATTGATCTTCATAAAAAACATCTTTCTCTTCCTCACTCAGATATACCGTAGGAGAAATATAGCACAGGTCTTCACTAAAAGTGACATCTATGGTGACATAAAATCGTTGAGACGGAGGATGGTAACACTTATATCCTTTCTGATGGGATCCGTATCCAATAAACACATACTTAAAGGAACGAGCCTCCAACTTAGATCTCTGATTTTTGTAAAGATGAACATATGCCACACAACCAAAGACACGAGCAGGAAGTTTGTTGAGAGATGAAATAGTAACATGTTCAGACAATACCTCAAAGGGAACCCGATTATGAAGAGCTGCAGATGGTAGACGATTGATAAGGTGAGAGGCACACAACACAGCTTCACCACATAGATATTTGGGTAGATTGGCACTAAGTAAGAGAGCTCTTCCAATATCCAAGAGGTGTCAATTTTTCCTCTCAGATACCCCATTATGTTCTAGTGTCTGAGGACAAGTAGTCTGATCAACAATTTCATGATGCTAACAATAGTCTTGGAAAGAGTGGTTAACAAACTCTCCTCCATTGTCAGATTAAAATATTTTCACACAAGCATCATAATGAGTTCGAATGAGACTATGAAAAGCGGTGAAATCCGAAAACACAGCATCCCTCTTTTTCAATAACACAACCAAAGTTAATCTTGTAAAGTCATCAATAAACAAAACAAAGTACTTCATTCCTGTCAATGTCAAATTCTTCGAAGGCCCCCATACATCAGAATGAATCAACTTGAATGGTGCATAACTAGAAGAAAAACTAGGAGAATAACTGGACTTATGACTCTTAGCAAAAACACAAATTTCACAATGGAGACTTGACTCTTTTATTCCAAAAAACTAAGATGACATCGACTTCTTCATGACTCCAAAAGATGGATGACCCATTCGGAGATGCCATAGCCAAATTTCTTTTACTTGATCAGAACTCAATGTCAGGGCAACGGTTGGTGACGGTGCTCTTGCTTCCCCACTGTACATGCAATCCAAGTGAAACAGTCTCCGTCGCATATCCCCCTTGCCTATTATCACCTGAGATGACAGGTCTCGGAAGATAACATACATAGGAAAAAAGGGTACAAAGCATTTGTTTTGTGAAATCAATTCAGAAACAGACAATGAGTGATGTGATAAAGCGAGAACATAAAGGACTTTGTTTAACAAAATTGTTGGAGTAACTTGAATTGACCATATACCTAGGACCGGGAAGGACACCCCATTTGCATTAGACACTTTAGGTATGGGAGATGGGGACAGACTCAAAAAAAAGGACTTATCAAATGTCATATGATCAGACACACCAGAATCAATTATCCATGTATCACTACCAGTAAAGTCATAAATTTTTATTGCAATACCAATTTTACCTCTTTTCTCTTGAGAAAACATACCTGTGGTGAGGTCTTGTCCTCCTACTCCATCGAAATCAGGTTCACGGGAAACTTCAGGTTGATCACCAAAGATTGCAAGATCCATTGCAAAAAGGATTTGATGACAAAGGAACATAACAAGTATGACAGAATTTGACAAAATCGAAAGCTTCCTTAGACACGTTGAATATATCAAATTGGGACAGGTTTAGAACAAATTTGTAGCGGAAAACAACAGGGTCAGATTACCAAGATTGTCAAGATCGACTTAGGCTCTGATACCAAGCCAAACAGAACACAAAGGGTTGGGCATTTTCTGAGGATATTGAACAAACCCCAAATCAGGTATATATACAAGCATAGTTCTAACCCTAGAAGGAAACTAATTACACCGAAAGATTTACATAATCCTAGTTGATTACAAAATATATATCTTCCCAAGATACTAGGATTGAGACTTACGTTAACAGTCCTACTTTATATTAGTTTGTCCCCAAATCTTTTTTCCTTTTTTCCTCTTGTTTGAGTCAGTGGGCATTTTGGTCCAAGTCTGCGTAATATGTTTACATTCGAAGGTAATACTTTACTGGGTGGTAAAATGTCCAAGTAAATATTAATTACATTCTTGGTCCACGTCATACCGGCGAGCCCAAATTCTTTAGGTTTACGAGTGATGGCTCGCCAGTGAGATCATGCCGGTGAAGCAGTGTCCTTGTGGTATTTTGTTTTAGAGTCCGACTTGGATAGTGATTACTTCCAGCAGAAGGCGAGTTACTATATAAAGGGGCTTGAAGGCTTACAAAAAGCTCTCTCTCAAAAACAAACAACTCAATACAAACAAACAGACTTTCAACCCAGTTGAAACCTTCGAGCCTCTCGAAACCCTAGTTCTAAGCCTTACCTTAGTTCTCCGAGCCCTTTCGGACTCATCTTTGATCACCCTTGGTCTCTCTTTGGTTGCTTTGCTCGCGACATACCGTGAGTATCGATTCGTTCTGTGCTCGTAATTCCTCGTCCGCGAGGTGACACCGGAGCCTTACTTTTGTTTGATTAGAAGTACAGGTCAGCGCACTACAACAACAACCCTACTACATTCCGCGTCCGCGCAGTGGCAAGCCTGCATCCTTAGAAGTATTGACTGCTACCATCTCTCTACCCCTGCTAAGGATCGTGGCCAAAACATTGGCACGCCCAGTGGGACCGGGAGTACAAGCGATTCCCCATAGGGAAACCAGGAGAATCACCATATAGGAAACCTCATATTTCTTGCCTCAAGCACAGATCACCACGGTACAAGCCCTACAACAGCGCGGCTTGCCGATCTCTCACCACAGAACAGGTTCTTGCTCAGTTTGGTAACATAGACTTCAACGAGACCACACTGGTAGGCTCACAGCTAACCCAAGTCACAGGATCTGTTTTGCCTATGGAGCAAATCCTCCAGATGTTCGAGGAACTGAAGAGCCGACTCGAGGCCACTGCTACCCAACGGAGCGTCACCGACCTTGTTGAAAAGGTCAACGACCTTGCTGAACAGGTCAAGAGGGACAAAATCCTTTGGGAGCAGACCAGCACAACCTCGCCATACTCACCGAGGATTTCAACTAGTTTGCAGGCGAAGTGAGGGAAACTAAGGGCCTAGTTGAAAGTTCCCTCCAACGGATCTAAAAGGATCTGGATCAGACCGCGGAGACCTTGCCACTCACTCGCGTGACAGTGAGCGAGCAAACTCGTCACTTGGACAAACACGATACCAAGTTGCACAACCAGCAGAACGCGTCCATCTTTGGAAGCAAGAACAACCTAGAAAAGCTCGAGGAGTTCAAAAAAGAACATGATAGGTTGAACTTGAGAGTCCTTGAGGTGGAAGACTGGATGAGGACTCCAGCACCAAAGAATCTTGTCCTTGGCCTCATCGACGCAAGCACAAACGAGGGATTATCCAAATACATCCCGCCTAATGAGCACGTTAGGGCTAATCCTAAGGTTGGGGCTCAGAAGACCCTACAGTTCGCTCTAGGGGCTGGAACTTCAAAGACACCGCCCCCGCTTAACTCTGTTGCTGCTGCATTTAAGGGGTTTAGCAGTTCGCCACGCCAGGGAGCCGGGACACCAGATGACCCGGTTATAGCCCATTCCTGCCCAACTCCCAAGAATGTTGGACAGGCCACCAGTTTCTCTGCATGGCCAAACCATGAGGAGAGAGCAGAATCCACACCTGTGACGGCAACCGACTGGCGCCAACTTATCTCCACCATAGTCAAAGAGCAAACAGGAAAAGGTGATGTTGACTTGTAGTATCGTGACCCCTACCCTGATAGTGTGGCGCAGTACCCTTTCCCCCATGGGTTTAAGAACATTGTCTTCACAACATTCTCTAGGGAGACAAGGAAAGATGCAGCAACCCATATGGCCCGATTCAAAGTCCAATGCGACCAATATGGGAATAATGATATTCTCAAACTCAAGCTCTTTGGGACTTCTCTGTCCGGAGCTGCTTTCAGCTGGTACTCCAGGTTGAAGCCTAGATCAATTGTGGACTGGCCTACGATGAAGAGACTGTTCCGGGAAACTTAATGCACCATCGAGCCAGAAGTTGGCCTCGACTCCCTCACCCAAATGATCCAGCAAAGCATGGAGTCTGGCGTCTCATTCCTCCAACGCTTCAAGATCCAGCAAGCCAAGTGCGATTTCCTGCTACCTGAGCAGGAAGCCATCAAGTTGGCTATTCGAGGCCTTGAGCATCGCCAGCGGTTGAAGCACCATGGGGAGCGCTTCACATCCATGGGTGCCCTTATTAACAAGGTCGGAAGCTATGAGCTGATTCTAAATGAGATGGATGATAAGGCAAACACCTCTAAAAGGACATACATGCCAGGGAGAAACAGAGAGGTGGGGGCACTAAGCCTCCAGACCCCCACGTTTGATCCTTACTATCAGAGGCAAGAGGAAACTGAGGCTGCGCCGTATTATGATAATGTCGGAGCAATAGAACTGACTGGGAAACCATTGGCTCACAAATTGAAGAATCTTAAAATGACCCGCGAGGCAGTCACCATCCAGTGTTTTGCATGGACCAAACCCGAATACGAGTCATACATGTATGATGCGAAAAACGCCCATCTGGTCTTTAATGACTTGATCGAGGTGAAGTACGTGCGCTTGGATCACAAGATCCCATCCAAGGAGGAGCTAAAAGATAAGAAGTATTGTACATTCCACAACGTCTATAATCACGACACTAAGGATTGTGTCAAACTCCGAGACCAACTGCAGACTTGGCTAAACTCTACCGCCCTGAAGCTGAAGACGTCGGGGAGCACAGCCTCGCTGGTTAATGTGGACCCTTTTCTGCCCGTGGTCGGCATGGTCGAAGTGAACTGGGCCGACCATCTCGCCAGTATACCTACAACGTCAACCTCGCACACGAGGTTTTAGAAGACCTTATTGATGACAGACTCGTCACAGTGGTGAGGGCCTTACCCTACATCGAATATAAGGAAGGTCGCGTACATTGCAAGTTCCATGATAGCTGGGGACACAGAACTCGCGATTGCTACCATCTTTGCGAGCAAGTCCAGTACTGGCTCGACCTCAAATACATTCGCTTTGAGGATAAAGGTGGTTTCATGATCGCGACTGCTGATATCGCTTAGCCTCGCATCGGCCAGCGCGCGATAACATTGAACATATCTCCAAAAGCGGGTCTGCGCGAACCGCCAGAACGAAACCACAAGAGACCAACGAATGACTATACCGTGCTGGCGAACCAAAGTGGAAACCATGACCTGGCAAAGCAGATAGTCGCCAGACTGCAACCCGATCGCCCTTTAAGGAAAGATAAGGGCAAAGCTATCATGCGGGACAATATACCATCCCCCGCTGAAAACTACCAACCTGTGAGCCCCAGGACTCGCGAAGAGCTGAAACAGAGGATCAAACGCCTCGAGACGTTCGTCCAATCACACTGGACGGACGAAGTACCTTCGTCTCCAGCCTCAAGCGAGATGGACCTATCCGACTCCAGTAGTGGGTATCCGGAAAACGAGGCTTCAAGCCCTAGTCAAGGTATCTTGACTGGCCCCTACATTCCCCCGACATCCAAATCAGCGATCAAGGAGGGCATATGGTACACGCAGCAAGGGGGAAAGTCAGTTACCATTACCAGATCCAAGAAGCGGAAGCTACAGAAGAAGTATGGCAGCATCTTGTGTGCCTTGCGAGCTGTCGATGATGGCATCGTACGACCCTCACAGTTCGCACAGACACCTGAGCGGATGTGGAGAGAAGCAGAAGGCCACCTGTAATGCCTCAAAGGGTGTGTGAACAAGTAGCAGATGATCCTGCTCCAAAGGCAAACCTCTTCTGTCGCCTCGCCATACCACCAAGACAGGATCCGCAACCTTCCAGGCACAGGCCATCTCCAGAGCCAGAGAGAAGAAGGGATCCACAGCCTTCCTGGCGCAGACCCTCACTGGAGCCAGACCGAAGAAGAGAACTCTTCCTCAACCAAGGCGCCGGCAATCGCCGGAGGCTGAACGAAGAAGGGAACCACCCCCTCCGGCAAGGCGAAGACTATTCACGGCCCCTGAGCCGCCTCGGCCATCACGGCCCCGGGAGCCTCCTCGCCAGGACCCCGAGGCAAGGAGGAAACCACCACAACCACATCGGCCCCGGCCATAAACTAACCCAGAGCCGGAAGCCAAGAAGGAGCCTCGAACCTCAACCCTTCCTCCGTTAAGGGAAAATGACAATGCCAAGGTTCCTCTAGCCGCGAATAAGTACCCAGCTGAGGACAAATAGCCCTCGACCAAACTCGTGTGGCGACCACGGCGGATGGAGACTGATGCATCACTAGGTGCCGAAAGTACTACCTCCAGCCCTAACTTCGCGGAGTTGATGGCCCAACATTTCTGAGAGAATTCGCTGAATGACGAGGCTCATTTCGAGCCTCGCATTGACTTAGAAGAAGACTAAGTAGAAGGGCAGGGGGAATCATTCACCTGCAACATGCTTGAAGTCTCTGCAAGGCTTGAGGACGAAGAGATCAACCCAACAGAGAGCGCATTCGCTGTACTCGAAGGAGAACATGGGATCATTGAGACTTCACTGATCCCAGTCCGCGAGCAATTCTCTTTGCAGGTCGGAATGGTGGTTTTCATATTTGACAGGTATGCTCTACCACCAAACACAACATGCAACGCGGCGGATATCCCACACAGTAGCGAAAATGTCTGCGACATGTCCCCGCCTTATAGTAGTGAGATGGGTCCGGTCTTGGCAGAACTTGAGGACGCTCCACAATCGGAAGCTACGAGCAGCGTCACACGCATGCAGACTCTGACCTTCTCCACACCAACCCTAGACATGGCCACTCACAAGAGGCCATTATACATTACAACTGAAGTTGAAGGGATCATGGTCAACAAAGTCATGGTTGATACCGGAGCTGCGGTCAATGTCATTACAACCCGTACCATGGGACTCCTTGGTATCCCGCGCTCTATGATTCAAACCACCTCCCTGACAGTCAAGAACTTCACCGGACAAGATCTAGAACTCTAGGCTTGTTATTTTTACGAGTCAAGGTAGGACCGGCATCATGGGTCTATACTTTCTTCACCGCCGAATGCGCTTCATCCTATAGCATGATCCTAGGCCGCGACTGGATCCATAGAAGTTTCTGTGTGCCTTCCTCTATCTACTAAGAACTCATGATCTAGGATACTGAGAAACGTGAGGCGATCCTCATCAAGGCAGATCCGCGTCCTTTCTCCATCTCTGCCAACTTCAATGACGCCCGCTATTACAATACTGACTTGGGCCCATTGGACGTCCAAGGTGTCGATTCTAAAGGTCGCCTATATGGGGTCACTGTCTCCAACTTAATGTGATGGGGGCTCACCCAGGCGAGGGACGACTTACAACGTCCTCACACCATCGCAGATCCCCTACAACCCTCTAATGGATAGTGCTTCCTCAGAAGAGGCACGCGAGGCTGGCGAGTCCTTGTGTGAGAGACTCCTCTCATATTGGGCGGAACGCGAAGCCTACAAAAAGGTCGCGACTATGGAATATGTAGACGAAATAGTGGATTATACCGATATCAAAGAGAAAGTTATTCAGTTAGCTCCCGCTGCCTTGGACGATACACCACCTCAAGTGTGCGACCCCATTTCGCAAGTCGACGTAGGGACTGCAGAAAAGCCCCTGCTCATTCCCATTAGTGCTAAGCTAGCGGTTGACGAACGGGAAGCTCTTCTAACCCTCCTACGTGAATATAGGGATTGCTTCGTCGAGAAGTACGAAGGCATGCCTGGTTTGTCTCCGGACTTAGTTTGTCATCGGTTGCCCACTTATCCTGATCGACGTCCAGTCCGCCAGGATGGTCGATTCATGCGAACTGAGACCTAGATTGTAGTTAAGGAAGAAATTGAAAACATACATCGATCAGGTATCATTCGCGTGGCCAAGTACAAAGAATGGCTATCCAATGTAGTTCCCGTCCGTAAGAAGAACGACAAAATGCACGCATGTGTCGACTACCGGGACCTCAACAACGCAATGCCCAAGGATATATACTCCATGCATGTCGCCGACCTCCTCATTGATGCAGTTGTGGGGCATGAAGTGCTATCCTTTATGGACGGAACCACCGAATACCACCAGATTCCTGTTGCTGAAGACAATCGTCACAAAACCGCTTTTCGCTTCCCACGGTTTGCAGGTGCGTTTGAATACATTGTCATGCCTTTCGAGCTCAAGAACGCAAGGGGAGCGTATCAACACGCCATGAACCTTATCTTTCACGATATCGTGGGGAAGCTTATTGAAGTTTATATTGATGACGTGGTGATTAAAACCAAAACGCGGGCGACACACGTTAAAGACCTCCGACAGGTTTTCACACGGATGCGACGACATAACCTGAAGATGAACCCCGCCAAATGTGTGTTCTTCAAAGAGGCAGGTGACTTCCTAGGATTTCTAGTCCACCAAAGGGGTATCGTGATCCCTAAAGACAAGGCGCAGGCGGTAATAACCGCCTCACCTCCTACAACTAAGAAGGAGCTCCAACAACTGATCGGGCGAATCAATTTCCTCCGCCGTTTCATTTCAAACGCGGCAGGGAACGTTCAACCCTTTTCACCCATCCTCAAGCTCCAGGGGGCAACCGAGTTCGTATGGGAGCCACAACACCAAGAAGCCTTCGATCATATCAAGGACTACCTTACGAACCCTCTTGTTTTGGTTCCACGTCGCCCAGGAGTTCCGCTTAAGCTCTATATCGCCGCTGCCGATCTATCCATTGGCGGACTCTTTGCACAAGATGATGAGAACGAGGTGGAACACGCCGTTTATTACCTTAGCAGGGTGTTAACCGATTGCGAGACGCAGTACTCTCTAATGGAGAAGTTGTGTCTTGCCCTATTCTTTGCAGGTTGCAAGCTCTGCCACTACATGTTAGCATTTACCAAGGTGGTGATCGGTCAGTCCGATCTCGTCAAATACATGATTTCCCGCCCCATAATACGGGGACGCATAGGCAAATGGATATTGGCTTTGTCTGAGTTCATCGCCTACCTCAAGAACCCTCACGACACCACTCATTCATGGCAAAGACGGTAATGACTTCCGCTGCGTGTATGGCAACGAGGCTAAGCGGCTTATGCGCGAGGTTCATTGCGAGGTTTGTAGTTTGCACCAGGCATGGCCCAAAATGCGGTGGTTAATCCGTCGCCACAGTTATTACTGGCCTACAATTCTCAGGGACTGTATTGCTTTTGCCAAAGGTTTTTAGGATTGCAACGCATCCCCAACATTTCGTTGCAGCCGATTATTAAATCAAGGCCAGGTCGCGGTTAGGCAATAGATTTCGTCGGCATCATTCATCCACATTCTTCTGAGCAGCATAAGTTTATTATAATGGCTACCGATTTCTTTACCAAGTGGGTTGAAGCCAAACCACTCAAAGTCGCCTCAGCGACCTCAGTCTGCAACTTTATCTTCTGCAACATTATCTCTCACTTTGGTCTTTCGGAGTGCATCGTGACGGACCGGGGGGCAGCTTTCATGGCCGATTTTGTGGTCATGTTCCTCACCAGCTATGGTATCAAGCTCCTGCATTCGTCCCTCTATTATGCACAGTCCAATGGTCAGGCGGAGGCGAGAAATAAGGTTATCCTCAATATCTTACGCAAGATGCTAGAATTGAACCCCCGCGTCTAGCATCTAAAGCTTTACCATACTTTGTGGGCTACTGCACCTCCAAGCGCGATACGACAAATACCACCCCATATGCTCTCATGTTTGGTCATGACGTCGTCCTACCCCTTGAGATTCACGTCGCCTCGCTTCGCGTCCAGGAACAGCACCAACTACTTGGTGACGATTACGTTCAAGCTATGTGGCAGAAGCTCGAAGACCTCGATGAACACCGTATCACTGCTTTCAACAATCTCATCCTCGAGAAGCAGTGCGTTGCGAGGTCGTATGATAAAGTCACCAGAGGTTGAAGTTATGCAAAGGGTCAAACAGTATGGCGCGCTGTGCTCCTACTTGGGGAGAAAACCGAGGGCTGGGGCATGTGGTCCGCTCGGTGGGATGGACCCTTTATCATTCATCGCATCTTACCCAAGGGGGCCTACCACTTGCGTGACTTGGACGACACCATCAATAGCAATCCTATTAATGGTCGTTTCTTAAAGCACCATATCGCTAGTGTTTGGTAGCGTGAGGATCCTCCACCTCCTCCTGTTCCCGCGACCATTGTTAATAGTGCTACGCGCCATCACGCTAGCGCTCCACCGCCTCCCACTAGGGGGCAACCCGAGAGAGAAGCATGTTATAAGATCATTTCTTTGTAAACATACATGGTCTAACCAAAAGACCAGTACAGAATTGGAGCCTATTCCAGAGGCCCTAAATAAAATTTTACATGCAAATTAGTTATGCTAATCTCTTCATTTCTCTCTTTATTTTCTGTGTAAAGGTGCGAAGTCTAAACAAAAGACAAGTACAAGATTGAAGCTTATTTGGCCCAGAACAAAGCATTAGGAGGCTAGAGGTTCACTGGAACAGGGTCCCTCATGCTACCTCCAAAGTTTCGGGGGGTTGCTTCAAGGACATTAGCAGGCTCCCGAAGCACGAATGGACAAAGGGCCTCCGAAACCTCACACGTGGATAGAACAACAGACACAAGGCAAAACGTGTCTAAACTGTTTGTTCTTTCAAGCGGAGGTTTGGCCTAAGAGTGGATTTTGAAACTCACCATCGACCTAAGATTAGATTTCGAAACTCATCAGAGCAAACGATGAGCAAGAGAAATGGTGGTTTCGCTTTAAGCAGGGACAGAATGATGAACAGAAGGGAAGAAAGATCCATGGCGAGGGGGCAGAAAGATTTGATCAATGTTCCAAACCCGGCCAGCGGATTCTCTTATAGAAAGAAGGGTCTGACTCTCTTTGACATGTGTCCTGCATGCAGAGCTTTGCTCCGAGATATGGGCCTTAGAGATAAGGTGAATGCGTGAATCTATAGTGACTTCCTACTTTCCAAGCAAACAGTCACATAGAGATCTTTACCCAATCTCAATGGAAGACTGGTTTTTGAACCGTAACAGTTTTTGTTGCTTTGTGAAAAGATTCATACATGGGGGCAACATAAAAAGCGAAGTGGAGCTGGACGAGAGCCTCTTGAGTTTCCTCTACAGCCTGTATGCGCGGGGTGTCAAGTTTGGCGCGGTTCGTGTCTCCCAATGGTTAGCCTTGCCAATCAGATGTTCAACAGCGGAGTGACTCGGTTCGCTTCGCCAATCTTACGTTAGGATACATACATGTTCGCAACGCAGTGAGTAAGGAACCCTTTGGACAAAACCAAGCTGTCTCGCGAGGTGGTGGGGCGCACGCACCTCAAAACATTGGTCCTCCTCATCGAGATAAAGGTCGCGATGGCGCCAAAACGTCAGCATCTTCCAAATTCTGAATTACTGTGACTTGTTCAATAAGGCCTTTTCGCTTAGACAATCCAAAGCTCAAGACCTAGGGGGCAGTGTTTGAGCCAGTGGGCATTTTGGTCTAAGTCTGCATAATATGTTTACATTCGAAGGTAATACTTTACTGGACGGTAAAATGTCCAAGTGAATATTAATTACATTCTTGGTCCACATCATACCAGCGAGCCCAAATTCTTTGGGTTTACGAGTAATAGCCCGCCAGTGAGATCATGCGAGCTGGATGGCAGAATTCACAAGCGGAGTTCGCATGCGCCACATTTATCCTTGAAGACTCCTACAAGTCTTTGACATGCTTTTAGCAAACTCCTGTGGCCCTTTTAATGAAAAAAACCTTTTTAAAGCTCGCGAGCTTCAAGGGCCCACTAGATGAAAGCGAGCTTCAAGAGCTCGCGGGATGGTTTGAGTTTGCGGCCCAACGAGATAGGTTTCCACAAGGATTGTGACACCCCGCGGGGTAAAGACGTTCCTAATTTACTCTACAGTTGAGCAGCGCAGAGGCAGTGACCTATGCAAAATGTGTTGTGCGAAATGGACACGCGTCACGCAGATGGTTGGTTCACGCGGGTGAAGCAGCGTCCTTGTGGTATTCTGTTTCAGAGTCCGATTTGGATAGTGATTACCTCCAGCAGAAGGCGAGTTACTATATAAAGGGGCGCGAAGGCTTACAAAAAGTTCTCTCTCAAAAACAAACAACTCAATACAAACAAACAGACTTTCAACCCAGTTGAAACCTTCGAGCCTCTTGAAACCCTAGTTCTAAGCCTTGCCTTAGTTCTCCGTGCCCTTTCAGACTCATCTCTGATCACCCTTGATCTCTCTTTGGTTGCTCTGCTCGCGACATACCATGAGTATCGATTCGTTCTGTGCTCGTAATTCCTCGTCCACGAGCTGGCACCGGAGTCTTACTTTCGTTTGATTAGAAGTACAGGTTAGCGCACTACAATAACAACCATACTACATTCCGTGTCCGCGTGGTGGCACGCCCGCATCCTTAGAAGCATTGACTGCTACCATCTATCTACCCCTGCTGAGGATCGTGGCCAAAACACCTCTCAAATATTTCATCTTTGCCTCAACTCTTACAAACATCTTCTTTAGTCATGTGTTTCGAGAAGCAAAATTTATGACGGATAAACTGGCAAACTATGGTCATCAACTAATTCAAAGGTTTGTATGTTCAAAACTTTGTTATGTGATTTTATGTTTCTTAAGGTCCCATGTAGATCTTGTAATTTCTTTTATTCTTTTAATATAAAAATAAAAACATTAAAATGTTATTAAGAAATATGTTACCGACATATTCCTCCACTGTTGATACACCTTGACATCATCAGTTTTTTTGGTGCAGTAATCTAGAGAAAACCAAACATATCAAAATGAGGATAAGAAATCTAGGAGAGAAACTAAGGTAAGCAATCTACTTTCACCTCAGCCATGCAAGTTAAAAAAGAGTAAAAACTTAAAATAGTACCTGAATTATTGCGAAAGGTACTTTATGGTACCTACGAATTTTTTTTACTTGAAATGGTACCTCAAGTATTGCTCTGTTACCTGATATGGCACCTTCGTTAATTTTTACCTTATATGGTACCATTCAAATATGTGTCATGTAAACGAACTTAACGGAAAAATTAACAGAGGTACCATATCAGGTAACAGAGCAAAATGTATCATTTCAAGTAAAAAAAATCGTAGATACCAAAATGTACCGTTCGTAATAGTTCAGGTATTATTTTAAGTTTTTACCCATTAAAAAATTGCTTCACTACTCATTGTTGTCACCAAAGCAAGGGCGACGCTTTCAACTGCAACGAAAGAAAGCCATTGCAACTATTTTTTCAGGAAGCTTTTGGAATTGCTCAGAGGATGTCTAACTTCAGTTGTGATACAAATTTGCCAGTATAGCCTCAATTTGGGACGAAGAGAAGAGAAAAGATAAGTGAAATCCAGATACCCTAAATTGTAATTCACACACCCACTTTCTTTTTTTAGTAACTTAAATGTTGTTCTTATAGACTTAAATTTTGTTTTCATATAATAATAATTACTAAAAATGAAAAGTGGGTATGTAGATTACAATTTAAGTGGTGTTGATTTCATATCTCTTACAAAAAAACACGTTACCGACGATGAAAGTAACCACCTCTACATTAATCGAAAAAAAAAAACCACCTGTCCCGTGCCGCACCTGATTCCTTTCCTCGAATACTTTTTTTTTGGGTCAAAGTTTCCTCGAATACTTGAGAGCCTTCTTCTTCTTCCTTTCCTTTTCTTCTCATTTCTCAACCTGCAACAACTCCTTTCACTTTCTCTTCCCAAACAGAGCTTCCATCAATTACCCCTTCGGTTCTTCCAGTTCCAGTTTTGTGATGGCAACGACGTCGTCCAATGAGGCAGAGTTCGAGTACTTGTTTAAGCTCCTCATGATCGGCGACTCCGGGGTCGGCAAGAGCACCCTCCTCTTGAGTTTCACTTCCAACACCTTTGAAGATCTCTCTCCAACTATAGGTCAACTCTTAAACTCTTGGTTTTGGATTTGATTATGGAAAGAAGAAAGATAAAAGTACTTTGTTTGGCTGAAGGTTTTGGTGGTTTGTAGGTGTGGATTTTAAAGTCAAGCATGTTACTCTTGGCGGTAAGAAGTTGAAGCTGGCAATATGGGACACAGGTAATGAGTTGATAACTTGATATCGAGATTAAAGTGAATGAATGGGTTGCTTCTCCAATTTTAGGATACATGTTTCGTTTATAGGATGTTAGTTATGTTTTATGATGAGATGGATATTTGGGCCGGTTAAAGTTGGACTTTTTAGTTGGTTATAAAAGTGTTGGTGATGCAGCTGGACAGGAAAGGTTTAGAACTCTTACTAGTTCGTATTATAGAGGAGCTCAAGGCATAATCATGGGTATGTTTGTTCTTATTTGTTTCAGTTATCCGATTATCTACTAGAATGGTGTTTCATATTTTTATGTTAGATGTTCTTTAACAATAGGTGGAATTCTTTAGTTGATTAGCTATTCATCTGATGCAGTGTATGATGTAACACGACAGGATACATTTACCAATTTATCTGATATATGGGCTAAAGAAATTGACTTGTATTCCACAAGCCAAGATTGCATCAAAATGCTTGTTGGAAACAAGGTCGATAAGGTATGTACTCTAGGACATTCTTTTACTGATCATTTCACCTCTTTTTGTTTAACAGAAAAAAAAAATGATGGTGGCGGATGGTTGGTTTTGATCCAGTATAACTGTCTATAGATAAGAATCTACATACAGATTCACCTTTTAAGTGGATTTTTTGTGCTTTAAGTCTTAACTCTTAAGCCTATTAGAGGTATCTCTGCAGAATAGAGAACATAATCTGAGAAGCAGATGTAAGAATGAATGCTGATATTTGATCAACTGTTTCCTTATACTTTCTGTTAATTTTGAGGACCCTTCCACTGAGGGTATGCCTCTTGTTGAATAATTAATAGCTAGTCTTGGAAAATTTGTGCATGTCTGTTCGCTTGATTGGTCAAATCCCTTCAAGGTTTCTGACTTTACCTGGTTTTTTGAAGAGTTGTTGTTTGAGATATAAATCATGAACGGTGCAGATCATTATACATGGATAGTTTCACCAGAAATCCCTCAAGTTTCAACGTTTGAGTGATCCCTTAGTTTAATGTGACAGAGTATGTATGTATTATCTGATATTTAAGGGATCCCTCAGTTTAAATGTCATAGTGTATGTATTCTTTGATTTGTTGACGACTAGAATTTCCCTAACCTGTTGCACTTTGATTTATCTACTTAGGCAGTATGACAATTGAAACCTTCGAGTTTGTGAGTTGTAATGCTAAATTTTACAATTAAATATTAGATTTTTGTTTCACATCTATCATCAAATGCCAATGACACACTTTTATATTACAGGAAAGTGAAAGGGTTGTCAGCAAGAAAGAGGGGTTGGACTTTGCAAGAGAATATGGATGCCTTTTTCTTGAGTGTAGTGCAAAAACACGTATAAATGTAGAGAAATGCTTCGAGGAACTTGTCCTAAAGGTATAGTGGCCGTTAGTATGTTACTTGGCCTTCTGAAGCAAATTACAAATAGCAGTAGTTGGACTTGAGCTTAAATTCGCATTGTGATGAACTGATGATGTGATTGTGTTTGACTGGTAGATCTTGGAGACACCCAGTCTGCTGGCAGAGGGCTCAGCAGGTGTGAGAAGGAATAATATCTTCAATCAAAAACCTCAATCTGATGTCTCAACAAGTGGCTGTTGCTCATGGTGATTGGACACCAAGATTGAAATATTTTCGTTACATTTTTTCTCTATATATTTTCGTTGCATTTTTGCTCTATATATTTTCTTATATTCTGCTGATTGATATGTGATTAACAGTCCAACACAAATTTGTAATGTTCTCTGTGATTTCTCTCGTTAGTCATTATCTTTATCCCAGCAAGCGTAGATTCATATTTCCAGGTTTCAGAGTTATATGTGAAGTTTGTACTATTCTTTTCCCTTTTTTGTGCCAATCATGAGGGTTCTTTGTGAAGTACTTAATAATCTCATGATACTAGAATTTTTTACTTTGTGAAAAATAAATTCCGTTGAAACTTAACTGAGTACTGTCATTTAGACTGGCATCCATTATAAATTCTAGAGCAGTTAAAACCATCTTTGGTTTCACTGACATAATTTCCAGCTGTTCTTTGTGCGACCATATTAGCATCTCTAGAGCATAGCTGATCAAGTATGAACCAAAGTAGAGAAATCTGTAAGCTTCTTGTTTCAATGCATTCACAAGAGGTAATCTGTTTCAACTTCTACATTATCAAGTTGTTTTGAGCCAATTTCATGCCTTCATAAAGTGCAATAAGCTCGTCATGAAAAGGAGAAACCATTTAATCAAGTTTCTTCCTGCTGCCCTAAATGCACCACCATTTAGCAAACTCATTCAGCCAACACATGGAAGCTTCACTTGGATGTGTCATTATTGGCTTCCCACAACCGGGCATTCCGATTCTTCCAAATAACCCATATAACCACTTAATCCGATTCTTCCGAATAATCTCTCTGCTCTAATTTCATAACCGATCGTATTGTCGGGAGTTACTAAAATTTTGCCCCAGTCAGTACTCAGTAGCAATGTATCAGTGTTTGTGATTATTGTTGCGCACAATCTTGCCAGAATGTTTTGCAATTACCTATTGTCACGGTGAAATGGTTCATAAAGGGTACAAGGCAACACTGATTATAGTGACAAGAACCGTGGCCGCAAGCCGCAAGGGGTATCAGTTCACTATTTGCCAAGCCACTTCGCACCATCGAGGTATCAAAATGCTCTAAGAGGAATGGAGGTGAGATGGGGTTAGTATGAACAGTAGCATATTAATTTGTGGATGATAAATGATGCTGTGATTAAAAGTGAGCGCCACTGGGAACTCTTATCGGGGAAAAAAAACATGACAGTTCTATAGTGTGAACCCCATATGACTAATGTTTCTGCCACACTTTTAAAACTTTGTCACAAAATGGAACAACAAGCCTAAAGAAACTATCTTGAATGTTCAATGATATCAGAAAAATATAAACTGAATCTGTTGAGCGAAAGGCCTGCAGAACACTAATGTTCCTTTAGAACAGTGCAGCCTGCTACTGTCATCACAGCAAGCCAAAGGTTCTGGACCCAATCCACTAGTTAGAGAAAGCAAAATTAGTCCATCTCTGCAGGGGTTACCTATGAATGGACAAACGACGATTTAGAAAACCTGACCAAATGAGCTTTAGAAAACTAGCATAAATGTTCAATGGCAACAGAGAACAATGACAATAGTAACCTACCATCCGGAACAAGGTTTGACGACAAGATCTTAAGCCATGGATTTCTTCTTCTCTTCCTCCAACTGCTGCAGCTCAGCCAGTCTCAGAGCCCACACTCTGTCTCTTGCAACAGCAGCCATTTTATTCTCAATTCTCTTAATGTTTTTCTTTCTTTTGGCTTCCTGTACCAGAGCTTTCCTCTTCTTTTTCTCTGACTGGATAAATCCAATATAATCCACATTAGAGAAAGATCACAGACAGAAAGGACTTAGAAAAAATGCAAAGGTTCATGCTCAATGTATATGGATGGCTGAAATTCCATCGACACCTAAGGAGTGTCCCGGGACAAGAAGTTGAATAATTAACAAACAGAAAAGTACAACATTTGACAAGAGGTACCTTACTTAATTCATAGTCTTTGCTTATCAAGAAAAAACAACAACAAGAGTCCTTTATTAAAGAACAAGCGCAAAGAAAAGCTCAGCCCAGTTAACAACAAATGACAAGACAAAAAAGTACTTAAAGAAAAAGGGGAAACATATCCTGTCCTGGGTACAATATCCTTTCAGTTAAGAACTCTTCAAAAAGTGCAAATGTCACCAAAGAAAATGTATGATGCTCAATCTACAGAACTGTACATCAAGAGATATTGATAACTTGACCTTTTCTTTTGCTAGATAAATCATTTTTTTTTCACAGGGACATTTACAAGGTACACTGATATGAAGCATCACTGGTGTGCTGCTGATTCGTTCAGCATTAATTTGCAAGTCTACTTTACTGGACCAAAGCTTCCTCACCCACCTAGTCAGTCTAAACTCCAATCAATTGTATGGATAACTAAACAGTAGCGCGTGTTTATACGAGAATGAAGAAATTTCACTGGTGCATGCAGAAATTAAACATGAGCAAGTGCAATTGGTATCGAGAATGAAATCCTATGTTATAGATCAGAAAAATTAACCACCTTCCTAGTAAGGCATACAAAGTTCAGCATACGATGAAGATTCCTAAAACAAAGTCCTAGTTATTTTCATGGGAAAATTCTTCTATTTCTACTTTGTACATAACTTGTACTTCCAAAATCAGTATGGAACGACTAAACCTAATAGAGTGGTGAAAAAGTTAATAAAATACATACCAAAATAAATGCATGGCGCTGCCTCATGCGCTTCTTCTCATTCCTCCTCTTCACACTACCTTCATTGGGTCTGCTAGGCACTACTGGTTCACCAGGAACATACTGAACCCCAGCATATGGTCCTGTATGGAGATAGTGATACAATCGTCTTAGATTTAAGCCACCTTTCCAATTAAATCATTTCCTAAAATTCCTAATCCTGTATATCAAATAACTGACTAAACATTCGCAACATTGAAGGCAAATATGTTTGTTTGCTTTTTCTATTTCTTTATTTTTATTTTCATTTTTTTTTACCACTCATCAGATTCAAAACAGTGAAACATATCCAACAGGGTAGTTTACTCAAACGAGTGAACCTCAAATTAGAAGGCACAACTAGGATGAAGAGCCTACCAGGTGGTCTTATGCTGGATCTTTTTCGACGAGGCTTATCACTGGGACGCCGTTTTGGGAAACGAGTGTCTGTCAAGCTGTGAAAATGGTTCAAGATCGGAAGAAACCATGGAGCCTGACCACTGGGGACAGAGCGGAGCTCAGGTTTCAGGTGCACATAGTCGGCAGAAAATTACGTTACGGAGGAACTCGAGGTGAGAGAAATTAGGGTTCGTGATAGGGGTTGCCACAAGGACCTTAGTGCTCCAAATCCCATCTTTCAAGTCTGGATCAAGCTTTGATGATTATAGTTTCAAGAACCCAATCTGAAACCCAAACAACCATATTGTAAGTTGATTGAAGCAAAAACAGAAGAAAACAACCAAAGTAAATCACATGATAAAAGGAAAATTCTCATCAGCGCTGAATTCAGAGAAATTATTCTCTGAGAAAATAAGATATTAAAGTGTCCATCAACCCAATACTCTAAGGAGACGTTTGGTAGACAGACACTCTTAAACAGGTTTATTTTTTATGATAGTCATGCACTCTCTAAGCTTGGTTTATGTTATGTTAATCCCTCACCCATGTTTGATATTGCTTAGGACTAAAAGGCAAAATAAGCACAATATTCATATTTCATGTTTGTGATGCACTTGGACTATATTCTTTCTATTTTAACAAACTATTATGCAATTTGAAAACTTCAACATGAAGCTCTAATTCATACAACTTCAGTATCACGACCTTCACCTCTTGTAACTAGATTTTTCTTCATCTTCAATAGCATCTGGAGATAAAACATCACATCAGATTTTCCTTCATCTTCAATAGCATCTGGAGATAAGACATCACACTACGAGTTAGACACACACTACCACCAGACAATAAAAACTGATATACCCTCACGCCAAACTGTGTTCATTAATGAAATCTGAAATTGTGGAATCTACTAACTAAAAATAAGAAATTCAGCGGCAAAGCAAGTTGGGAAGGTGAGTATGCGAACAAAACAGGAACAAGGACCAGAGAAACACAGACGCACACAGATGAACATGAACAAGAATCAAATTAAACCCATAAGACTATAATATTCTGCAGTTCAACAAAACACAGATGCACCTAAAGCAAACTGAACTGAACATATTAATTGAATTAGAAAGACAAGCTGTGAGGGATGCTATCAATTGAAAGAACAGTTCTTGCATGAAACTAGGATTATAGGATCTGACACTACATGAATAGGCCTAAATTTAATCACATGAAGGCTTTGAATATCATTATTAGTTCCAGCAGTAAAAACTTTCAGCATGTTTTGTACCAAAATGAATACCGTTGGAAATCCATTAGCACTTCTGATAATGCAAAAGAATTCAACATCAAGAGTGAATGAAATCATGTCTAACATGAAGTATCCTGAACATACTGAACGCGGAATTGATACACTTCAACTAAAAAAAAATTAAACAAAAACTGAACACCACCAAAGAACAAATTTCAATGCATCAAACTGAGAAATTCAAAGCAATATGATAAGTTCCCAACAACTGGAGCATCCTTTCCAATCATAGAAACAAAGAATTAATTAAAAAAAAACAAAAAGAAGAAGACCCAGGCATGAAATGATTGATTCTTAGCCAATCAAGCTACCTAGACCAAGAATCATTAATCAATCAATCAAATACATACAACCCATAAACAATTTTGTAGGTAATCGACCTTTTACTCAATTCCAGATCGAGAAAAAAAAGTAGAGAGGGGAGGAGGAGATCGAACCTGAAGTCGGCGAGGCAAAGCAATGAGAGGAGGAATTTCGCACCTGGAGCAGTGGTGAGACGAGGAGTGAGAGAGGCGATGAATTTGGCACTTGGAGTAACGAGCGCTTCTCGATCGTTCTCTACCGCGAGCTTGAATAGTCCCCCCAATTTTGGGGCCGCTCCGTAAGAAGGTGCGGAGAGGACACGGGGCTTTCATAAAGCTCATTTAATTGAGTCCCTCTGTCACCCACACACAAGACTGGTCTTAATTTCTTATGTTAGTCTAATCCCAACTAGTCCCACGTACCAAACACCCCCTTAGAGATTAGAGGGGTGTATTCAATTAAGATTCTATTGGATTTTTTTTTGTATTTCAAAAGTCTATAGGTATTTAATTTAGATTTTAAAAAATTTATAAAAATCTATTGGTATTCAATCATGACTTTTAAATATCCTTCATGGAAAATTTTAGTATATCATATGGTATGTCTGATAGAAACATAAATATACGACGATATAATGGTTAATTCTCTTCTTTACTTTGTTAGTTTATCATATTTTTCATTTGATTTAGTTATTTTTATGTTTATTAGGTGTTTTGGAGTAAAGAAGGGAATATGAAGCAAGAGAGGAGAAATCTTGAAGGAAAAGGAATCCATGTCGTGCAAGGAAAGAATTATAAAGATCTGCTAGAAATTATCATCTAACTTCGACAGAGGATTGTGATCAGCTCCCAATGATCCAGATGATGAGTTATATATCAATAGAAAGCTACAAGAGTCTATTTTCTAGAACTTTTTACGGATCGTCAATACCTATTTTGGAGAAGAAGTTATGATCATTTTAGTGATCAAAGGTCAGTCTGCCCGAATTTCTAGTTTGGACCGAAACTTCAATTTCAAGGCTCAATCCAAACTAGCCCAAGGACGGAAATTGAGGGTTATCTAACCCTAATATCATCAGATACACGAGGGAAAAAGAGGAGAAGACGAAGGAGGGAAGAAAAAGAACACAAGAATCAGAGATTGCTCTCTTCTCAGGGATTCTCCAAGCTCGGTTATTGTTGTCTTCCTCTTTCATGAACTCTTTTGTGTTTTCAATTTTTATTATGTGTAACTAAACTCATAGTAGCTAGGGGGCCCCTAGACATGATTCATAACATGCTTTGATTTTCCGTTTGTTTTTCCAATTAATAAGATTGAGGTTTTGTTTACCGATTGTTCATCAATGAATTCTTTGTGTGTGTGCTTTGGAGGCCTACTTAGTATACATGCTAGGGTTCTAACACTTTGATTATTTGATGCCTGGGTCAATATCGGATCCCTCAAATTGTCTAGAGAAGTAATCGGTAGTTTTCACTAGCGAGTAGACGAAATCCAAGGTTTAGCAAGGCGCTAAGTTTATTGTGATGCCTAGTGATTTCTCAAACTCTTTTCATGCTTATTGATCTCTGCTTGTTTGACCTAATAATCATACCTTTAGGTTACAATGTTTGAGAATAGTTTAGGTGTAGAGCACTTCCTGCCTAACGTACACAGTAAAAAAGAGTAATATATTGTGCTCAAGCCTACCGAGTCAATCTGAGCATCTTCAATTGAGTTAGTTGGTCACAAATTGGATAAAGTATGTTGTGTCTGATTTTCAGGGGTGGATACTTCCTCCCTAGCTAGTCTTATTATCTTGATTCTCAACTACTTTGAAATCAGTTTTCAATTTTCTTATCTTCTGTCCGTCATTTTCCCGTATTTTATTTCCCTATCAAATCAATTTCAAATCATCTCAAATTTTTTGTGCTAGACTCTCTGTGTGTCTAGTACACCTCTGTAAATTTTTGTGTTTTTCTGAGTATTCTAGGTTAGGTTTTTCTTTTATTCTTCGACTGTTGTTCAATATGAGCTGCAGTCACGTTTTGTGACATTTGTTGAAGCTTTTGGTTTAATTTAATCCTCTGCGGGAGACCCTTATTTCTCTATATTACAATCGATAAATTTGCAGGAGAATAAGAAAAATAAATAGCTTTTAATTTAGCTATCAATTTTATGGCTCCGTGTCGTCGAGGATTACTTTACATCTAATAGCTTCTTTTGTTTTGTGTTTGTTTCTTGTTGTGTTTTAGTTTTTAATTAGTGTTGTTTGTTTCTCTTTTCAGGTAAATGCACACTCGAAAGACTGCGCAAGAAGAACTTACCCCTTTGGATTTGGAGATAGAACGCACTTTTAAGTTGAACAGGAAGCAATCGAAAGATTCTCGGTTGTCAATTGAAGACATAACGGCGGGTTCTACTTCTTCACAAGAGGAGGAACACGAGCAAATACCATCATCACCTACACATTCAATTCACGAGGACGAGGAAGAGAAAGTAGAGAAACCGTCAAAAGCCAAGATGGCATTGAAGGATTCCTTTGTCCCAACCGCTACAGACTCTCCATCATGCATCAATTACACACCACCGGGCAATCATTCGTTTTCGATCCCTGTGCAGTTACTTGGACAATTGCCCAAGTATACGGGTTCACCATTTGAGGACCCTAATGTTCATATAAGTGAGTTCTTGGACATATGCAAACTGCAAACTGCAAACTATAGCAAATTTGCCTCTTGAAAGGCTTAAGTTGCTTTTGTTTCCCTTTTCTTTCAAAGATGATGCTAAACATTGGCTTTACTATTTGCCTGCAGGTATCATCACTACATGGGATGGAATGGTCAAGAAGTTCCTAAAACAATTCTTTCCAGCCCAACTGACAAAGAAACTGAGGAGGGAGATCCAAAATTTCACCCAGAAAGATGGTGACACCTTATATGAAGCATGAGAGGAATTCCAGGAGCTACAAAGGAAGTGTCCCCATCATGGTTATGACTTGGATGACTTGGTTCAATTTTTCTATGATGGACTAGACACGAGTAATAGAGGCATGGTGGACTCAGCTTGTGGATGCACATTCATGAACAAGACCGATCAGGAAGCATACAATCTCATTGATGACTTGGCTGAGAATAACATGCAATTTAGTACAAGGGACAAGCGACCTAAAGGTCGTGGAGTATATGAGGTTTCATCATCATGGAATCAAATGGTGGCAATGGAGAGAAAGATTGACATGTTGGTTAATGCCATAGGCAGTGGCTCTAAAGCATCTCCTCAGGTATGCTCTATTTGTTCTTATTCTGACCATACTACTGATAGATGTCCTATGTCTTCTTTGTCTGAGGAGCAGGTGAATTATGCAGGACAACAAAGGCCTAAATATGATCCTTACTCGAACACGTACAATCCCGGATTGAGAGATCACCCTAACTTTCGTTGGAGTAACAATGACAACGTGCTTCGACCTTCTCAAGGTGCATACAATGGACCACCTGGATTTCAACAAGGATCAAGGCAACAACCATACCAACAAGCTTCAAGTAAGTCTCTAGAATATGCGCTTAAAGAGTTGGCCCTCAACACCACGGCATTCCAAAATGACACCAAAGCTTTCATGGAAAGAACCGAGACTCAATCTCAGCAACATGAACAAGCTATCAAGAACTTGGAGAGGCAAGTTGGGCAACTTGCAATAGTGTTGCTAACAAGACCTCAAGGTGTTCTTCCTAGCACAACAGTTCCAAATCCTAAGGATGGAAGCATGACTGAGCTTAATGCAGTCACCTTGAGAAGTGGAAAACAATTGGAGGAGCCTACTAAGCTTCACAAGATGTCCAAGAGTGGTCAAGATGAGAAGGATGAGCTGGAAATAAAAGAAGGCGAAAAAAGCAAAACTATTGCTAACACTGCATCCAAAGCCCCCACACTGCCCGGACGCGCTCTCACGCGCTGCCACAGGAGGCGCCGAGTGAGCCCTACGCGCCACCACCAACCTCAATATTTGGGAAAACTCACAACATGAAACTTGGAGATTGAAGCAAGGTGAGTAACTTTAATACCTGGTGGTTCAACCCGTTCGGCCGGAAAATGTCCTGAAACACCAACCCGAAATCAATTTCCAAACCTGTAAATTTGACGCCTAAATTTGATTTTCAGGTCACCAAAGAGGTATAGACAGCTCTAGAGGAATGAGAGGAGCAAGACTCACCTAACTCTCACCGAAATCGCCAGCTTTCCGGCAAGACAGCAGCAGCTCCGCCTCTTCGTGACGGCTTCTAGGCGGCGAGACGGCGGGCGAGACTGCCCCAGGAGTGGAGAGGAGACCAGTGCCGACTCAACGGGGGGACCGGCGGCGTCCACTTTGATGGCCGGACGTAGGAGAACCAAGCTGTAGAAGATGGGAGAGCGGGAGGAGGTCGGGAGAGAGGAGAGAGAACTGAAATTAGGTTTCCAAAAATAACTCTCCCACATTTTTCTACTTGTACATTTTCTAAAACCGAAAATTGACTTCCTTTGACCATAACTTTCTCATATAACATCTGTTTCAGGTGTGCCACATGTCTACCAACTCGTATTGACAAACTCTACAACTTTCAAGAAGGAAGTTTTCAAAGATAACTTACGGAAAATAAAGTCAACTTTTTGATTTCTTAAAAATCAAAGCACCTTAAATAACTCTCGAAACTTCAACTTCGCATAACCCAATAATAATTTTCATAAATAATCCTTCATTAAATATGAAAATAATACAAGAAAAATGATATGAAAATCTGGGGTATTACACAATGGTATCTCGATCGATATGGCAATACTTGTAGAACTAGAATCTGATGGGAAACGTGTCTTTCTCCAACGACCCTCTGAGACTGGAATCTGATGGGAAGCGTGTCGTTCTCCAAAGACCCTCTAAGGCTGGCAATCTCCTTTTGCACCGCAGTGTGATAATAAGTGAAATACTCCATTTTGGATCTATATTGAGGCTTCTCCTCCCTTCCCTCTTACAAACTCAACAAGGAAAGTAAGATTTCGGAACGGTGTTTCCCCTTTTAATGGGTCATAATTCTACCCGACCTGACACTTTTTTTTTTATTAAAGAAAATTTCATTCAATAAACTGCAATTACAATGCTCGAAAAACTAGTCCAGCCAAGCCACCATGCCCAGCCACCACCCCGAACGCGCTACCAACAAACTCCGCCTCCCAGACTAGAAAAGATGGAACCAAAACGTAGCCGCCGCCATGTGTTTCCCAATCCTTGCCTTACCACCGCAAATCTTTAATCTAAAAAGAGACTTCGACCGAGGACCCGACTTCACTCTACCTACCACGGTCTACTAGAGCCCGTCCGACGACGGCGTCGGGTTCGTCGCCGAACAGGTTAGACGCACTCTGCTCTGGGCCTAGCACTTTTTTAATAGTATCGATTAATAAAATTCCGGATTATTCGAAATTTTTAAAAAATAACCAACTTTTGATTATTTTTTCATTTAGTTGAAAACTAACAATTTTATAAGACAAAAAGTCTACTAAACCCTAGTTTAGTTGCAAGGGAAACGGAGTTGCGAGGTGGGGTTTAGGTCCGTGTCTCCTTCAAATATTGCAGAATACAAAACCCGAAAAATCTCCATCAAATTTCCCAAACACAGAGTAAAACCCTTAAAACCTCCCCAATGGTGGTGCCGCCGCCCAAGTACGTGAGCTCGGTCGGCGATCTGAAACGCCGCGAGTTGCAGAAGAAGAAAGCCAAGTCCGGAGGGTTCGAGTCTCTCAACCTGAGTCCCAATGTCTTCAAAGCAATTAAGCGCAAGGGGTACAAGGTCCCCACTCCCATCCAGCGCAAGACCATGCCCCTCATCCTCTCCGGAAACGACGTCGTCGCCATGGCCCGCACTGGTTCCGGCAAAACGGCGGCGTTTCTGCTCCCCATGCTTGAGCGTTTGAAGGAGCACGTCCCCCAGGGCGGTGTTCGGGCTCTGATTCTCTCTCCGACTCGAGACTTGGCGCTTCAGACCCTTAAGTTTACCAGAGAACTTGCACATTTCATGGGTATGGATTGATTTCTAAACATTACTAATCACATTTTAGTTTCCAAAAAGTTTCGAGTGTTGATAAATTGTGATGATATTATTACTATTGTTTTCGCAGATGTTCGAATTAGTTTACTAGTTGGTGGTGATAGCATGGAGAATCAGTTTGAGGAGTTGTCTCAAAATCCGGATATTATAATTGCAACTCCAGGTAGGCTGATTCACCATTTGACTGAGATTGAGGAGATGTCACTCCGCTCTGTGGAGTATGTTGTGTTTGATGAGGCGGATTGTCTCTTTGGCATGGGTTTCGCTGAGCAGTTGCATAAGATTCTTGCGCAGCTGAGTGAAAACCGGCAGACGCTGCTGTTTAGTGCAACGTTACCTAGTGCGCTTGCCGAGTTTGCTAAGGCTGGCCTGCAGGATCCTAGGCTTGTGCGGCTTGATTTGGATACTAAGATTAGCCCCGACTTGAAGCTTATGTTTTTCACCTTGCGACAGGAAGAGAAGCATGCGGCAATACTTTATTTGGTGAGGGAGCATATTCGTTCTGATGAGCAGACGTTGATATTTGTATCCACTAAGCATCATGTGGAGTTCCTGAACATCTTGTTTAGAGAGGAGGGCATTGAGCCGTCGGTTTGTTATGGTGACATGGATCACGATGCTCGAAAAATTCATATATCAAAGTTTAGGCACAGAAAGACTATGTTGTTAATTGTCACTGATGTTGCAGCCAGGGGAATTGACATTCCATTGCTAGACAATGTTATCAATTGGGACTTTCCCCCAAAGCCTAAACTTTTTGTCCATAGAGTAGGTCGAGCAGCAAGGGCTGGTCGGACCGGTACTGCGTTCTCTCTTGTGACAACTGAAGACATACCTAACCTTTTAGATCTTCATCTGTTTCTTTCAAAACCTATTAGGCCGGCACCTACCGAGCAGGAGGTTTTACAGGATATGGATGGGGTAATGTCCAAGATTGATCAAGCAGTTGCAAATGGAGAAAGTATTTATGGGCGTTTCCCCCAAACAGCTATTGATCTTGTTTCAGACAGGGTTAGAGAGATTATTGAATCTTCTTCAGAACTAGGCCTTTTGCTGAAAACTTGCTCAAATGCATTCCGCTTGTATTCAAAGACAAAGCCCTCCCCTTCAAGGGAGTCTATTAAAAGAGCAAAAGATTTACCTCGGGAAGGGCTGCATCCAATATTTATAAACACACTAGAGGGTGGAGATTTGAAGGCATTGGCATTTTCTGAACGGTTGAAGACATTCAGGTTTGCACTACAAACGATGGACGATAATTTTTTTCGTATTGTATAAATAACAGTTTTAGATACTATCGATATTGTTTCTTCGTATGAAGTTGCTAATAATTGTTCTATGAATGATTTGTGCTAGACCTGAGCAGACCATTCTAGAAGCTGAAGGGAAAGCTGCCAAATCAAAGAATGTGAAGGTAAATGTTCATTTTATGACTTCCGTAGCAGATTGCATTAGCAACTGTATTTCTTGATTTACGCACTTAATATTTCATCTGACAATCAAAATTATGATGTATTTTATTTTACTAGAGTTATTTTCTTTTCTTTTGGATCAACAAACCCAAACCTAGTAAATAAATGTTATATGCATAAAAAAAGAAACATTTAATGCAAAATATGCACCATTCATAGTTAGATGGTTTGTTTTTCTAGACATTGATTTTTTTACTTTAAAAGGATGACATTGTGCTAAGCTTATTTTGTTAAACGAAGTTAAGACCTTGAAGAGAGCAAGAGGATGCAAGACAAGCCATGGGATTGTCAGTGAATATGGATGGCTTATAATGAAAGAAACAGAACATGTTTAGGGAGCTTATAAGGTTTAGAGTAGTTGCAATCATAGGGAAAACAGAGATATATTTTTTTTTTTTGGGGGGGGGGGGGGGAGTGTTTAAAGGAAAGATAACCTTATCTTTGGGATTGCTGTTGTCAGATCTGAACACTTGATCGCTTAGATGTTGAAAGCATCCTATTTTTAGTGAATGAGTGTGTGCCCATGGCATTTTGTTTTAACTGTATTTGCTGTTTCAGTATTCCACATTCACAGTTGGAATCCCTTGTTTGTTCTTTTGTAGTTATATCTTACAATGTTGCATTACTAAATGGAAGTTAACTATAACTATTGTCTTTGATCTCCCCAAATTGTATCTGTGCGCTCTTCCCGAAACCTTATTGAACTAACATACTCATGGCATTTCTTCTTTGACTAGGGCTGTGTTTTCTGTTTGCTTGAAATAACTTATCTTCTGTAGAAGATGATGTTAACTATTCTGTTACATGTTTCTTTTCATCTTCTCATTCAGATGTGCTCTTATATGGTTTATAATGATATAGGTTTTGGATTTTCGCAGGGTCCTGCTAGTCAGTGGGTTGATGTAATGAAGAGAAAAAGAGCTATTCATGAAGGGATAATCAATCTAGTGCATCAGCAAAATCAGGAAAGTTCTAATAATCATGTTGAAGAGGTAAATTTTTCAGCGTAGGAATTTTTTTTTGGATGGCTACTTTGACTACAGCTTTAATATTATCACCCCAACCATTTTGTTGCGAACAACTTTTGTGGATGCTATCATCTAATGTTTGTTGTGCATGCATAGAGGAGTTTTTCTTCTGCTTGGTTATTAAAATGTTGACGTTCTATTGCTTTTCATTCCAGCAACAGGTCTAATTAATGGGACTTTCTGTGGAAACCACATGCTGGTCTTCAGTTATTTTACAAACTAAGATGATATAGATAGGGAGTTTTACTACTGTGGATCTTCTCTCAAGTTAGGGTCAATTTTTTGAAAAAGACTAATTTTTCTGTATATTCTAGCGGGTTTTTTCTTCTGTTTAGTTGTATATGAGTTGGGGCTTGCTTTCAATAGATTGGCATCTTCCCATGATGATTTATTATGTAGTGCGCTATAATGAATTGTGTACTTGCAGGAAGATGGATCTGAGATTATTCCCCTACAGAAAAAGAGAAAGAAAGGTATTCCCTAGTCCGGTATTGTATTATTATTGAGTTGGACATCTCTCTCTCTCTCTCTCTCTCTCTCTCTCTCTTCCATATAGATATTATGTGTGTTTGGGTGTATAAGTCTATTACATGTGTTATGCTTGCTTCCTATCTAAGAAGTTTAAAACTAACAAACATCAATTGTCCAGTTTTTTGTTTCCTTGAACAATTGTTAGAATTTTGTCATACTTATTGTCAGTTTAGTTTATTCTCATTGTAATAGAAGTTGCAAAACAATCTACTTTGATCAAATAATCTGCATTTTTTTATCGCTCTGTGGTTAGTCTTCATTGTGCTACTTGATATATGTTTTTTCAATTGTTAATATTGAGCGGTACTGAGACCAGGAATTTTGTATGTACATCCAATTTGCAAAAGGTGGGCTCTATTGCTGTAGTGTACTTTTGCACTTTAGTCTGCTGCAATGTTTTCGTCTTTGTCAGTCTATATAGGCTATATGTCTGTGTTTTGACTTTTGAGAAATTTAAAGGAAGATGGATCATTGGGAAAAGAAGAAAGATATCCATCTCAAGTAACAGATGATATAGGAAAGAAACCTTCTACCTTGGAAAGAAAGGAAACACTCAGTTTATTGTCTTTTACCCTCATTTGTTTATACTCGTTAGGGAGTGGTTTACTATTCTACTTTTTTATCATCTGATTTATTTGCGTAGTTGTTTAGATGGTTAATTCTGTTGTTGTCTTCTCTTGGATGCTAGAATCTTCGGGTTCTAAAAGGAAAGCAACAAGCTTCAAGGATGAGGAGTACTTTATAAGTTCCATACCCACAAATCAAGTAGGTGATCTAACTTTTTGACACGTTAGTTATTCTGGTTTGCAATATGAACAATTCAATATGAAACTCAGCATTCATAGTGTCAATAATATGTTTTACCAAATAGTTGTGTGCTTAAAGTTGTGGTTTTCGGATCCCAAATATTGGAAACTGGCTGACCTTTTCGACTTATCCTGCTATTGTTGTCCAGCATACTGAAGCAGGACTCGCGGTCAGAGGGAATGAGAACTTTGAGTCTAATAGGTAATATTTGGTTCAACTGTAATCTCTTCGAAATCAGTAAAGTTCAACTCAAGTTTACAAGCTATGTGGTTAAGTAAGCTAATAGTTTTGTGACTTTTGTCAAGATAGTTGATCCAATTGATTTGGTCCCCAGTTTACCCGGTTTCTCCTTGTAGGTTGGAAGCTGCTGTTCTAGATCTAGTTGCAGATGATAATGTGGGCATGAGGAAACAGAAGTCTGTATATCTTTGGGATAAGGTAATTTGAATGCTGATTATTTTCTTATTGTTATGTTCTCTTGACCATATTTTCGTAACATTATTGAACTGGTGGATGGCAGAGCGGGAAAAAGTATATTAAGCTAAATCCTAACGACCGAGTGACTGCTAGTGGCAAGGTAATCTTTCTTTAGCGTATTTTGAAATCAGAATCAATTAGATTTCTGTTTGTTTAGGATGTTGTCTATTTTTCTTATTTTATTTCCATGGTGTGTTTTGAATACGGGACATGCTATTCTGAACAAGATGTATTTTGTGGTGGAATCTTTCGGTTAATGTTTATGTCATATATATTTCCTCTAACAAAAGACTTGTATGAAAAAGGTTATCACTTTAGTTGGTTTTCTTTCAAGAGGAAGGAAAACATTAACGTTCCATGTATGAAAGATTCCTGGTAAATGCTCTAAGCTAATCAATATCACCATTTAGATAGTTAATAAACTGATGGTAAAGAGCTTAGTTGTAATAATTTGAAATTGTGATGACTATTCCTCTAGTTGGGATGCCACATAGGGGTGACTGGTAGGTAAAATATTTAAAACCTAATAATAGGCTAAACCACATACCCAAATGATATTGTACCTACCCAAATGCACCACGGATGGTAAAGAGCTTAGTAGGCATCAAGGATGAGGTTGGAGATTGAGGTACTTGAATGCTACTGCTAACTTTGAATACAAAGTTGAGTCCTTGTTGGAGTTGCTTCCATATTGATTGAGAAGGATTGAACACCGATGTTGAGCAGAGCATGAGTAATGACAAGAGGTTAGGGTAGGTTGACCATTTGTTTTGTCATTCAAGTTAAAAAAGTATTATGGATTCTAAACCCATTTAACATCACATCATCATTGGTAGGTGTTTGTGTAATTTCAGGACATGCAATGTCGAAGTGACTTCAAATTATGCTAAATCTCAGGGATCTTTCATAATCAACTTGTTATTGTCTTGTTTCATTACTTGAGAACGCTAAATTATGCAACAAGTGTTGTGCTTTATGCGGTTATTCTGAGTGTTATGTGCTATATTTTCATGGTGGACAGGTAAAGACAGAGAGTGGTGCGAAAGTAAAAATTGTGAAAACCGGAATGTTCATCAAGTGGAAAGCACGTACACACAAGAACGTATCTTTCAACGGCACTGGCGAAGGGAATGATGAGGAAGCCACTGGTAATGTTCTCTATTAGCGCATGTTGTTTTGTATATTCATCATAAATTAATTTTGCTGGGTATAATGTTCTTTATCATCGGGTGGTGTCCAGATGCAAGGATTCAAACTGCTGAAAAGATTTGTTGGATTACCATATTCATTATTCTTGAATCTGTCTCAACTACCAAATTGTTTTGGGCTTAACCAATATAAAAGAACTCTCACTTACGAGTGTAGAGTAACATCCTCATGTGAATTTGTATTTTAGTTTAGCCATTGGTTCACCTATGATGGTGGTTTGTTTAGATGAATTTGTTATGTTTACTTGGCATTCGTCTGTTGCAGGCAACCGGAGATGGCAGGGGAACAACAGGGGGAACCCTCGGGGAGGCAGGAAGAAACAGTCCGTTCCTAATGCTCATGTCCGTTCTGAAATCAAAGACTTGGATCAAGTTCGGAAAGAGAGGCAGAAAAAAGCAGATAGAACCTCTTATTTGAAGAGCAAATCTACAAAGGGGGGTAAAAAATTTGGTGGTAAAAATGGAAAAAGAGGAAAGGCAAAGAGGTAAAGATTGGTCTATTACAACTCTTGTAAAAACACCTTACCAAAATATTGGCAAAAAAGAGAAGGATAGGAGTGTATTTGTTATTGTTATCAAATCAACTAATCAACCAATTTTGTAATTCTCAAAAGATGGATGCTGTAGTGAATTTTGTCAAGTGGTTTCTATTATTTTCTTTTCAGTATTGTTGAATCAAATGTACTCTCAATTGTCACTGTACTGTGTCATTTTGGATAGTGACCGTGTGTTGTGTTGAAAGTATTGTGAAATTGACACCCTTACTTTTGAACAGCTTACAAAGGTTTAACTTTTAAGTGGGGTGTTCTATATGGAGTATTGAAATTCCGGAGAAGTGAGCGATTCAATTAGTTCATTATATGCGGCACAGAGCATGTACTGAACGATCTAGCTGCTCATATCTCCGGAGTTAACACTACTGCTAAGGACTACATTACACCTCTTTATTTGTTAAGAATGTTTTGTTAAGAATGTCTTGGACTTGTGTGGATTGTCTTAAGTTGTATTAATATTAACATATGTTTGGTGTTGCATGGTATTAGAGTAGTTTGTTTGGTTTATAGTTTAGAATGATGGTGTTATTTAAGAATAACTAATTTGAGTATCCACAATAACACCATCTAAGGAGGTCAAATTGAAAATAAGGTGTTACAGAAACTCATTTATTTTAATACCTAGTAACACCAAACATAATATTAACCAAACTTGACTCTTTATTTAAGACGGTCACAATTAGTCTTAACAAACAAGCATGCATATATAAGTCTCAACAAACAAACATGCACGTATACGTACAGTACTCGTATAAGGTTATGCATTGCAAACATATCCAAAGAAACGGACCTACAGTAGCAAAAGTAGCAGAGACCAGCTAAGAACCCGACCCATGTATTGTTTCAGAGACAGCTTTTGGAACCTTGAAAAGCAGATGAAGATATTAGAATAAGTAATGCCCCTGTCATAAGCTCCACCATGGGGACAGTTAAAAGAAACTGTTGCCTCCCGCGAAAAAGTGGTCTCAAAGCCTTTGTTTATTTCTGTGAGCATCTGGAAAGGCGAAGTCTTGATCACTCTGATCATCTCACTTCTCCTTACTTTTCCTTTCTTTCTTGCGCTTGTTCTCTCTTTTTGTGAAGCTTTTCACAATCTCAGCTCTGTGACTGTGAGAGTCTTGTTCTTAGGCTCAGGCAAGAATGGTCAAAGAAACTGAGTACTATGATGCACTCAATGTCAGTCCCTCGGCTTCGGAGGAGGAAATTCGCAAGGCTTATTATCTCAAGGTTCATTTTTATGATGCATTCCTTCACTTTTCTGAGTTTGATACGTTTAATGTGTTGTTTACTTGATACCAGTTTTGTGGTTGTCGTTTCGATTTCTCATGAATGTTAGTGATCTTTCTTTTCATCTGTTAATTTTGGTGCATTGATAGATTCGTATACAAGAATGAATAGATAAATGGATTGTGTTTCTTTTGTTATTTTGAAGCTTTAACACCAAGGATTGGTAGTTCACTTGGATGTGAATTTGATCCAGGATACTGAAAACTTATGAATATTTACTTTTCAATTTAAGGGACCTCAATCATGCAAAACTATTGTAACTTTGTTATCTGAACTTTGTTCCTATATACCTTTCTGTGTTAAATTGGTGCAGGCAAGGCAAGTACATCCGGATAAAAATCCAAACGATCCTCAAGCTGCTGAAAGATTTCAGGCAAGTCCACTGCTTGTAATTCTTAAATGTATAGATTCTTTGAAGGATTGAGCCTAATGTATTCATTTCCACTTTCTTTTTCCTTCTCTTCCCCATTATATCCAAGCTTTTGCACTGAAGCATATGCATATCTATAGGGTACCATCTATTTTTTTCGCTTTAAGCAACAAATCAACACTAAATAGTAAATATAGCCTTGCTCAGTTAATCTGTCATTGTATTACATTGAAAGTGGGATGCTACTTTTTAAGTTTTAAGTTTTTGACAAGACAAAGAGCAACCAATATAGTATGACTTTCCTTAAGCCCCGTTCGTGCACCTCACTGAGGTTTACTCACTCTCTTTCAGCAGATACCTTCTCGAAATGATGCCCATATAGCATATCATTTATCCACCCCGTCCGCATTACTTATATAGTTATATGCTTAGGACTATTCCCACACGTGGTTTCAGCCCATAACAGTGGAAGCATATTTGTATTACATTTTTATGGTTTTCCTGTTTCCTTATCATGATTGGTGGAAATCTTGATGTTACCAGGTACTTGGAGAAGCTTACCAAGTTTTGAGTGATCCAGTGCAAAGAGATGCATATGATCGAAATGGAAAACATTGCATACCTAGGTGCAGTACATACTCTATTGCTGGTATACAGATATACTGACACAAACACAATTTTCCAGCTGTGCTACTTGAACTTTCGATGAATCATGATGCAATTATTCTAACTGGCTGCAATGCGTTTAGTCATCTTCTATATTCCTGACAAAAATTTTGGATCCAGCATACCTTTGTTTGATATAAGCAGTCAAAAGATTGAGTCCTCCATAGTTCTGAATGCACACAACCAGAACACTTGTCTCATGCTATTCAGTTTTGTGCTATTTGCAGACATAGCAAATTGTTGTTGTATCGTTATGAGTTCTTATCTCTGTCCAGTAATTCTTTTACTTAAATGTCCATGTGTTTTCCTGATATCCCAATAAGTCGAGTTTTCTCTCCAGGGAAACCATGCTTGACCCCACAGCTGTCTTTGCTTTTCTTTTCGGAAGTGAACTATTTGAGGATTACATAGGACATCTAGCTGTAGCATCAATGGCTTCTTCTCAATTAGCTGGTGAAGGTGACAACCCTGAGAAAGTACACGATAAATTGAAGGCAAGAAATTTCCAGTACTCATTCATTTCTACAGCAAGGCATGCTGTTTATTCATTTAATGAAGAAAGAAGCACGGTATTCATTGTGCTTATAACTGTCTGGCTAACAGATTTTTTTTTTTTTGGTAATGACTTTAACAGTCATAGATGCACATATAAACAACTACTCAATTAAACATATAGTATTATATGGGGTGGTATTGCAGAGAATATGATCCCAAAAGGATACTCCAGCTAATTCAAGTTCTTACTGGTACTTGTTTGTGAGTAGTAGCATCACATAATTCATGACCCAAAACCTGCTTCTTTTCAAAGTAACAATGACGGTTACTCTAGATCTAAATTAAACGTCACATTATGTATTTCCACAAGTTTTCATCTGTTTATGCAAGTGTGTCGATACACTGTTAACCTCAACTAGATTGGGATCCTTGGCCAAAATCAGCTGTCTGACTATACCGCTATTAGTGCAGGCTGTCCAGAAAGAAAGAGAAGAAAAGCTATCTAAAGCACTCAAAGATCTTCTTAATCAGTATGTAAGAGGTGATAAAGAGGGTTTCTTACATTATGCTGAATCTGAAGCTAGAAGACTTTCTGATGCAGGTATTGCATACTGCCTACTTATATAGTTATATATACTTTTGTGTTTTACTTCATTTATAATCATGTTTCACAAATCTTAAATTCCATTGTCTTGTTAGTTTTTTTTTTTTTTAGTTCTGCAAATGATTTTGAATTTTTGATACCACTTCAAATGCTGCATGTAGCCATTCTTTTATGTAGATCATATCTCAAAAGCTTTGAGTTATAATTTTTTCCTATTTCATTCTTAGCCCTGATCAAGTTCACAGTAATTCATTTTTGGTGCATTATTTCTTTAATTCTGTTTGAGTTGTAAAGGTATGATATGCTAGCATTTTACATGTCTTGAGTTCAAGGAGATTAATTGGTAAAATCATATTCAGAGATGAGTTAAATCATATTACTGGGGCATTTTTTGGCTACTACACCTGTAGGTATTCAGATTATATTGACACTAAAGTTTTATCAATACAACCATGGATACATTGACTGACAGAACTTAAACTTTTCTACTTTGTTAAATGCAACAGCCTTTAGAGGGATACATTTTGTTTGTTTGATTTAATACCCCATCTTATTTTTGCCTTCTGATAATAATTACTACCGCATCGGCGTGGCTCTACTTGTGCACTCTACATTTGGTAATGTGTTTGAATTTTCAGCCTTTGGGGTTGATATGCTACACACTATTGGCTATGTATATTCAAGACAAGCAGCACAAGAGCTTGGAAAGAAAACCATATACCTAGGGGTACCATTTTTGGCTGAGTGGGTACGGAATAAGGGACATTTCTGGAAGTCACAGATGACTGCTGCTAAAGGTAAATCTCAACTTCTCTAATGGTTCAAATAGGATTTTTGGTTCCTTTTTTCTTTACCTAATTATTTGAAAAGAAAAAAAAAATGAATTCAGGTGCATTTCAGCTGATGCAACTTCAAGAAGAAATCCGCCGGCAGTTTAAAGTGGATGGTAGTGGCCCTGAACATGATGTTGAATCACATATACGCTTGAACAAAGACACATTGTTGAATTCATTGTGGAAATTGAATGTGGTTGACATTGAAGTAACTCTCGTTCATGTTTGTCAAATGGTTAGTTGTTTCTTTCAATTAGCAAGAACTTTTTTCCTTTCATCGAGTAAAAGATTTTCATGAAACAGATTGTGTACTTCTTTCTCATTGTCTTTGAGATTGAGTGCCTTATAATTGGTTCTAAATATTTTTGCACAAATTGTTAACTGAGATTCTTCTCAAAACATGATTTTAGGTGCTACGGGAAACTAATGTTCGAAAGGATGAACTTAGAGCTCGTGCTTTGGCACTAAAGCTGCTTGGAAAGATATTTCAGGTTTGCAATGTATTACAGTTCTGTTCATATCTTATATGCAGTTCTTTATACCTAAGGTAACCATGAACCAAAGCTCATGCATATGGCAAGTCTAAATAACCTTATCAAGTTTCAGTAGTCAAATGATGTTGAAACTTTTTTTTGGTCTGAAAAAGATGTTGAAATACTAAATTATAGAAGGATGTTATTAAGTGTTCATGAAAATTTGATAACTGAAATTAGGTGTCTAAGTTGTAGAAATTAATGTTTTAATTAATTAGTGAGATGCTGATTGCTGACAATAGAACATTATATGGTAATAGGAGGAAAAGAATGGTGCAGCTTCAAAACAGAAAGGTGATGCTGACACAGACGATGATGATGGAAGTAGTTCTGATAGCAGTAGTGGAGAGGATTCACCACGACGGCTGTCCTATAGAACTCCTTTTCTCACTCAGGCATGCTCTAAGATTCTATATAGTAAGACATACATGTATTTCATGTCTCTACACACATGTAACCGATTTGTTCTTTTCTTTTCTGTGCCTACAGGGCATTGGCAGGCTCTTCAGATGCCTCTGCAATCCAGCATTTGATGTTGATGATGAAGAGATTGTGTACAAAGGCAAATGATGTATGTGTCTTGTGTATAATACACATTTATAACAAACATTATATTGCACTTTTCTCTTTGGTTTGCTGGTTACTAAGTGGGGGAATGTAAGAACTGTAACTCGTATTCAACAAAAGAAGAAGAAGCTTTAATTTCACCGGCTGCTTCTTCAACATGTATACAACACAATATTACTGTTAGCTTGTTCAGTTCTCTTCCTAAAATTATGCCAACCTCGAAATTCCGCAAACGTTCAATACCTTATTGTAGAAACTGAATTTCATTGATATTCTCATTTACATCTATACAAGTTATATAGCATCACAATTGCTACAGTTACACATAGGGAATGAATTGTGATTGCAGCAAATCAGAAACTGATATGCAGCTAATGTGTATTTACAATAAATCTATAGCTAATCAAAACTGATGCTAAATATGTGGCTTGATTGCGTTCACCAACTCTTGTAATATATTCCAAACTCACTATTTCGCTTCATTTCAGTGATACCTGATCAAGTGACTTAAGGAACTGACTTATACGTTCCACTGATACTGTATCAAATGTATTCAAGCTCATTGGAACAAGGCTAAACCGCTAAAGCCTACTTTTGATTTTTTTTTTTTTTTTGAAGAGGTCAGGAGGTATCCCTAACCGATATTATTAAGATAATGGAAATACATAGTCATTCAACGGTGGGGACATAACACCTATACTCCGTGAAACATTTATAGCATTACATCTATCCTCAAAAAAGATATCATAAATAATAGCAGGACTCTCCTCTAACCAAAGATCATCAAAAACTAGCAAGCTTTTGATACCTATTCGTCGAGACTACTTTTATGTGTTCCACGCCTCCAATGGATAGCAACACATGATTCTCAATATCAACTTCAGTGGCAAAAGAGAAGATGGTTGCCTGACTTGCCTCCACTCTGTTTAATATGCTCTTTTACTTGCACACAAAAAAAAAATTACGAAGTCAACTTTCATTTTCGTTATGATTAGTATGGATTCTCTCTTTTGTTGGAACTGATTAGTATGGACTTAAAGATTGAAACCATTATTTAAGATGAATACACAAGCCGATGCCAATTACCATAGTCCAGAGACCTTTATACTGAAAGGAAAGAGTATCATTCTGGGAAGATCCTGCCTTGGAGTTTAGAAGATGCACCCTGCCTTTACAAAGCACCCCTTCTTGCGTCTCCATTCTCCTAGTACAATGTCATCTAATTCAATTTAATTATACATCTGCCGGTTTTAGGTTCCAACTTCCAAGTTTCAAACCTCTCATGAGTCCTTAGTCCTTGACCAAACAAAACTAGTCCCCGATCCCTGGATGGTCACTTCTGAGTTCAATATCAAATTTCAGATGATTCCAACTTTCCAGCTTTGCGTCATTAGTCGCATTTAACTGTTCATCTATTAGAGAAGGAAGTTGAAGTATAGGACTATAGGGAAATCTAACTACAGATGAATGGATATATAGTGGGAGGGACTAGAAGAGGGCTGAGCATGTTCTCAGATTTTCAATGGCTTTTTTCATTCGGACACTGGCAACGAAGTTGGATACTGACCGGCACTGACCTGCCAAAGAGAGCATGAGAAAGACCAAAGACCAAGACAAATGTTGAAACCAAATTTTGTCCTTTCAATGGCACGCTGCATTACTCATAATTAAAAGCTGGCGGAACAAGTTTAAGGCAATTCTGAAAGTCCGTTTCTTTAAACAAATGGCTGCTGCCCATTTGCAGCCAATCTTTTTACATCTCAACATAAACAACATATGTACTGAGCTCAGTGTTTTCAGCCTCTCAAGCTCTCACTGAAAGTCCTCAGTCCCCAACTCAATGAGCTGAGTGAGGATAGGCAGCAGCAGCGCGGTGCGCCTGGACAGCACATGCACAATGCACGGATGTCAAGTTCAAACAGCCACTCATGATGAGAGAGTGTCTTCCAGAGCAGGTATGAAGTGATGGAAAGGAGTCGCACACTGCCTGAACAGCATCAGGGGTGAGGGCTGTGCACTGGCTGATATTGAGAGTCTTGAGCCCTTCCTCATCGTTCTTGCTTTTCCTGGTTTCCCACATTGCGGCAGGCTTGTTCTTCACTAGACTCTCGGCCAAAGAGTACATTGCCTTGTCTGTAATGTTTTGACAATAGTAAAGGCCGAGGGATCTCAGATGAGGACATTTGTTTGCCAAAGCAACCACACTGTCATCTGCAATAAAAGAATAAAGGCCTGAGAAATTTCCACTCCCAAAATACACCACAGTTTAATTGGGAACGTATTTGATCATCTCAGCATATGAATCATACAATCATCTACAATATCTCCGACTGTTCTACACCATACCACTTTGAATATCTCCGACTGTTCGTAACTCTACATTGACAGCTCATGCTAGAGAATAGTGCAGGCACATTTAAATCAGAAATACACATGAATATCTTTACAGAAAAATTATCCTACACCAGTGACCTTTTGTTCTTTATTCTGAAGAAAATAAACTCCAACATGAGAACATGAAAGGTCACCCTGAGTGATATGCTAAAGTCATGATCAAGGCATAAGACATTCATGCATAGATTGATCAACACTGGGTAGTCTCATACTGATAGATGACTCAGAAACAGAATGACGGAGACTTAACACTAAACTACTTGTCACGATATCAGCATCTATTTTTCAGAATGGCAGAGACTTAACACTAAACTACTTGTCACGACATCAGCATCTATTCTTTTGCAAATGATAGATTGATGTGTATGTGTGCGACTTAAAATTGGCAAAATATGAGTATAACAACCAACTAAAAGAAGAGCAAGAGTTCTTATCAATACTGTGCAAAATACCTGTTATTTGGACACAGCCGCACAAGTCGACAGTTCTTAGGTCAGGGCATCCATATGCCAAACTCATAACTCCGACATCACCGACTTCCTCACACCAACCAAGATTCAGACACTGCAACTCACTGCAGTAACGCCCAATAGCCTGCAAATAAATTTATAAATTTTGATAGAACCGTCTTTCTCAGATACAAGTAATACAACAAAACATTTGTATATACCTGCAATGCCCTATCTGATGCAGCCCTGGAACATCCACACAGATTTAATACTTTCATTTTTGGGCAAAAGCCAGCCAGATATTCCAGAGCAATGTCACTGAACGCAGAACAACCGCTGATGTTGAGTCTCATAAGATTAGGACACCCATGAGCTAAGGCATACAGGGAGCGATCAGTGAGCTTGAAGCTTTTGCTAAGGTCCAGGACCTGCAGATCATGACAGAAGTTTGCAATGCTTTCAACAGCATTATCTTCAAGTTGGGGTTTATCCTGACGTAGTATTAGAGTTTGCAACCTTGTAAACTTAGGAGCAAGAGATAGGACCAAGTTGTTCATGTTCTTGTTACACCTGCAAAAAAAAAAAATTAAATAAATTGAAAAAAACTAGTTACAATTAGCTTCGCATCATGACTTTATTTACAAGCAATGCACAAAGCTTCTATAGATTCATAAGAGATCTCCACATGAACATTATTCATTTCCAATCTTGAAACAGAGTTGCAGGATTAGCATCTAGGGAAGTTAAGCCCCCAGCTACCTGTCCTCTAGCATATTTTTATGACTTCCATAACGTATTATTAAATTTCTCTCTGAACCTTTTTGACTCGGATATCTTTCCTTCACTTCCTGCCATCCCTTCACTTCCTGCCATCGCCTTCGCAAAAACTCTCTCAGTTACCATCATCAGTGTACTTACAGTTAACCATCATCAGTTTACTTTACATATCTTTCCTTTTTCCTGTTTGATTGTTAAGGGAAAACGATACTTGGAAAATTAGACCCAAATAATCTTATGTAACAACCAATCACGCACACTGTCCAACACCTTCTACCTCAAAGTCCCTTTTGAATACACACAGTGATTACATGTCCAATACTAACTAGACCCAGCCTGATGCTAAATTGGTGCTTATGGAAAAAGAAAATCAAGAAATACTTACAAGCATCCTATTCTTCCAAACATATCATACACCGATATCAAGGGTTTAACAAACCAATTCTCTGATGTAAACTCCGATTTCAAGGCGGGCAAGAAACAAAGAGAGAGCACTGACTACAAACATTATAGCATACAAAGATAACCCCAACGTCGTCTAGGAGGCAAACTTAAAGATCAAAATATGATTGTGTTTTGGGAAAGAATGAACTCCAAGTAACAATTCAATAAGCTAGATGGCATAATAAACACATCAGGCAGGGAATCTAAAAGCAGTGTACCAACTCCAAGAAATGGAACAAGCCTTAATGTTACAACTAACAGCACGGTCAAGAAACAAAATCAGTCTCATGCAAATTAGCTTAACCCGCTACACTCTTGCAAATTAACATCGCTAGTTACAAAACTGAATAAAAACACTCATTCAGATCTAGTTTAATTGGTAAAACCCAATGAATGCATCCACATTGTGTTACAAAGAAGAACAAAACAGTCAAAGGGACAACAATAGAGATTCGTTCATAACAAAAAAGTATTAAAGAAAATACAGGACAGGGCAGGGCTAAACTAATACATACCCATTGAAGGAATCCATGCTGGGTTCCCAACAGTAACAAAACTGTCAAAAACGATTACACAACAATAGAGAATGATCATAAATAAGAAAATGATTGACAATGGAAGTTCACAGAGCAAGATAAATATAAATTCTGCAAACCTGAAGTCCATCCCTCCAAAAGAAACTGGGGCACTTCATACCAACAGAACAGGCAATGAAAAAACGGAAAGATTATTTCACCAGTTGATCCAAATAAAGTGTAGTCTTTATTTGGATCATCATACACATTTTTAACAGATATTGATATGAATTCAAGCTTTTCTCTTGCTGTATAGGAAATATACCAGCAAACACAAGTAGCAAACAAGAATGGCAAATAATCTAAAAGCACAAGGTTCATAACAAAAATCAAAAGCATAAAAAACAGAGATAAATGACTAGAAGGCTAAATACTTACCATGAGAGGGAGAGCCGAGTGAGGCCCAAGCAAATAGCATCTCTCCAACCACGACAGACTCCAGAAGCTGTGATCACCGTCCGATCATCCACAAGTGTCAGAATCTGCAGCAAAAGCTCCATCGGAATATCCTTCCAATCAGTAATAACCCTCCCTTCCATTTTCACTTGGCCACCACCAATCATCATCAGCTTCTCAAACAACAGGTTCAAGTCTTCAGTCTTGAGGTTTTCTTTCCCAACCATTTCAAAGACACACACCCCTCAACCCACCGCCTTCACAAACCAACAGAGAAGCCCTTGTTTCTGCCACCAAAAGTAAAGAGAGACAAACAATGGATAAGCTTATTACGAATTCAAATACAACTTTATATTCAAAGCCAGAGGTGTCAAAAACGACAAGAAACTTGGAATTCTAACACAATAAACATGTGTCAACACCTCAGAAAACTTGCAGAGATGCATCAGAACTAGCATAGTGAATCACAATCAAAACCCATCATTACTTTATAGTTAATCACCTCAGAAACAAACAAACAAAACTTATTTATTTGTTATCAAGAGAAATAATCATATTTCATATATCTCATCATATAGCAGAAAGATGAAAACTTTTAACAATGAAAAGAGACCCCTTGAAAGATGGCACATGTTTCAGCTCAAACAAGCTCAAATTCAAGCTAGAATTCAAAAAACATATGATCTTCAACTCCAGAGAACTAAACCTCAGAACAAAAAGGTAGAAACTTTGACTTCAGAACTATGAAAGGTGCAAACTTTGATAGGAAAACAGAAAGAACAGCTCTCAAAATTGACACCAACATCTCAAATGATCAGAAACAAATTCCTAAAACAACAAAGCCAGCACAGTAAAATCAATGGTTTGACCATTACCAGGGAATCAGTGTTTTTGAACAAAGAAAACAGCTACTGGGTTGTTTCCTCTGGTGGCTTTGATTTGGTCTCTGACTCTGTAACGTTTATGTTTCGTGAAAGCAGAGAAGACTAGAAACGGAAGGAGGAAGGAGCAAGTAATAAGAGAGGGGGGCCATTTTAACAATTCAGAAATATTTGGTTTTCTTTTCAAAGACAAAGACAGAGAGAGTGATCAGAGAGAAGGGCAACAGAAGCGACGCGTATGACGCCACGTGGAAAAATCACATGGCTGCAGATTTGATATGGTGGTGAGGCCCCGAGATGGGACCAAGGATTCAGTGGCTGTGATTTGTTTCAAGGGTTTCCTTTCCTAAAGAAGAAGACGACAATTTGAAAGGGAAAAGAGACTTTGTACTGGGAAATTTGGTGATTATCCTTTGGGGGATTTAGAGAGGAAAGAGATACATAGGTGACGAAAAAGAAAAGAAGAGAAGAGAGAGTATGTGAGGAAGAAGAAGAAAGGAATGGAGAATTCCAGAAAGACTAGAGATAAGCGTGTAGAAGTGGAGAAGTAGCAGGTTCGGTGTGTTTAGAACCGAAGCCGCTTTCCAAAAGCTATATCCCACACGCGTGGCAATTAGACTTTTACTTTAGACATATGTGTGATGGTAAACCTTCTTTTTACAACGCAAGTGTCATTCGCTAATTTATCCCTTTTTATTTTTTTACTATTGTGTTGTTCTTTGTCTGAATGACATTAGTCCATTTTAATCACCCTTTTGATAAAAGGATATAAATTTGGGCAAATGAATAGGGTAAATTTTGGCAATTTGCAATCTAAAAGCTAGACTTTTCAACAATCTTTTTTTTCCCCATTTTTTAACGGCTATCTAAAAGCTTTTAGATCAATATCGCATCATGAGTTTATTTTGATTTTGACTATGAGTGACATAAGCAATTATTTGTTCGAGTACCAAATGTCACCGAAGCGATAGGTAATAGGAAACAAAAAACCAAAATCTCTATAATTTGTTTGCTCCAAATCCAACAGATTCCTCATTTTAGAGATTTATGTATTTATTATACTAATAAAATATTCAACTTGAGTATTATAACAATAATAATATAGTATTGTGTTCTTTCCCTTCTCTGACTTCAAGACCTGGACGACATGGACTTCAAAGTTCACTCCCAGATTAAACCAAGATTAAAGATGAAGAAGATGGGTGTTCTAGTTGTAATGCTAGTTTTGTGCCATATGGCCTCTAATTTGGAGCAGAGTGTTGCCTATTTCAACAATGACTTATTTCACGATGTGATGAGAAATGTCGGATGAAATGTGTCCAGATGATTTAGAAGTTGAGGAGAGTTTGCATTTTTCCTCTATTAACTTTTTATCAGCTTCATATTCTGTCAAGACCCGTCCCGAATTTCACCCTGAAACCCGAAGTAAGTCTTGCGGGGTTCACCTCCAAGGAAAATTTACTGAAGAACTTGGTAAACCTCCCTTGAAAATGAACAACCCTAACCCGGAAAATTCAAGAATCACCCTTCTGAACGAAACAACCAACCTCTAATTTATCCCATAAATATCTAAATAATATAACATAAATCTTAGCACACCACCATTTAAAGTATTCGCTAATCCCAAAAGTAATTAGAGCTAATAATGGAAACTAGAGGAAGCAAGAATACATTTGTAGGTTTAACAGATAACCTATTGATGAAATGTGGTGGAGAAGTGGGTAAATATACCTCGCTTTCTCCTAGTGTCAACCCAGACTCTGCAGACTGAGCATTTTTAAAACGAATGTCCCAGGGAAAAACATTCGAAAACGTTAGAGTAAGTGGACAAAATAAAAGAATAAATAAATAAAGTAATAACAATATTTATGTTTTCCCAGTTTAAATTTCAAAGAAAACCGTGCTCCACGCGATAAATCTTTTATCTCAAAAATATATACCGATAAATGTATGTATTTACACACGTCCATACTCCCTATATAATTATTTTATAGATTTAAAATAATTTATATAGGGCTACTATGCTCGCGTCGAATGCTCACGTCACGCCTTAATACGGTGCTACACTACGCCATTATGGTGGATGGACGGGTCTATAAATATGTGCCCATACCCCCTATATGAATTAAACACTCATATAGGGCTACTACACTTGCGTCTAACGCTCACGTCATACCATAATGTAGTTATATACTACGCCATTAAGGTGGACAGACACATATGGCTAGCTAGCATTTATATACATACTCTCCTCATAAAAATATATATAATTTACCGAAAAATCCCTTTTTCGGTAACTCTTCAAAATAAATAAAACCAACAAAATAAAATGACCTCAACAAAAGAAATTGTTCAACTCAGAACCATAGCATGTATATTATTTAAAACAAAAGTCCACTCACAAATTAGGCTTAAGCCTGATGTCGGTCTGAGGCCTCTTCTGCTCGAGCCTCCTCACGTCCGGATCCAAAAACATAATTAAATCCTCAACTATATACCAAGGCTTATATAAAAATAGGCAAATTTAATTCTGAGCTTTGCACACTCATCCATGCCTACCGTCTTATTCTTAAATTCGCTTCGATCAATATTTCACCACAATTACCGACATCATTAACACCACCCTCTACAGTCCTAACGATATTTAACCAACAGCCGTATTTTATCTCATTAACCGTCAAATTCCACAAATCTTAGAAAAATCCAAAACTCCTCCAAAAATTCCAAACTACACAACAATAAACTCCCCTTAAAAAAACACATCTAATACCATAAATATCTCCTTAACAGCGGCGACCGACTCTGGAGATCTCCAATGCTTACCAAAATTTAGGACTACAATCCTCTCAACACGCACGATAACATCCTTAACCAACATAAACACTAATTTCAAGCCTAGATAGGGTAATCAAACCGAAATAGGAAATAAGCCCTAGAATTTCAACTCCACATTTCTTCTTATTTAGCTCAAGAGGGAGGGAGTCCTTTGGATGGATTGCTGCATAGGAGGAGGGCTTCCAAACGAGCCAAGCCGCTCCGGCTATGACGGCCGGAGGAGGGAGCTCCGGCGAGAGAACCACAACGCCAGTCGAACCTTTCGGGCGAGATAACTCCCTCACGGCGGCGCTAGGGAGGTTGCCACCAGTCTAGGAAGGAGGCTGGGTCGACGGCCGACCGTTTGGGATTGGTGCGGCGGTCTGAGGCAACCGGACGACGGCGATCAGCCGGGAAGAAGTTTCCGGGCAAAGGGAGAGGGAGAGAGAATCGGGCGGGAGGAGAGAGAAGCGAAAAAGACTTGGGCTTTTTCCCAACCGGTCCAACACCAAACCCAACTCCAAAATTTAACACCCCAAAATAATACCTTTAATAAAACTTACCTTTTTACTAGCTAAAATTTACCATTTTTACCGTCCTCAAATATTTCTCCTACGAATAATTTCTCTGAAATAATCGTCTCTTAACCCCCCCCCCCTCTAGGGACATTTGAAACTATAAACTCATTTACGAAGACAATAAAACTATTATAAATTCCAAGCCAGTAAATAAGGTAAAAATTTAAGAGTCGGAATGTGACAATTTTCTCCTCCTTATAAAAATTTTGTCCTCGAAATTTACATAACTGTCAATCAAAGAGGTAGAGATATTGCTGCCTCATTTGTTCCTGTGATTCTCAAGTGCTTCCTCTACTTGATGACTTCTCCAAAGCACATTGACAAGTGAGATTGTCTTGTTCCTAAGCACTTGTTCCTTTCAGTTAAGAATCTGAGCCGGTTCCTCTTCATAGGTCAAATCTTTTTGTAAACTAATCGGCTGCTCTTGCAGCACATGAGAGGGATCGACAACATACTTGCGAAGCATGGATACATGAAACGCATTATGTATCTTGGATAATTCTGGAAGTAAAACTAACCGATAAGCAAGTGAGCCAACTCGCTCTACTATCTCATAAGGGCCAATATACCTCGAACTAAGCTTCCCACGCTTACCAAAACGTACTACCCCTTTCCAAGGAGATAGTTTCAAGAACACCCAATCACCCACTTGAAACTCAAGGTCCTTCCTGTGAACATCTACATAACTCTTTCGCCTACTTTGAGCGGCCTTGAGTATATCTCTGACCACTTTAATCTTCTCATTTGTATCATAGATTAACTCAGGACCACAAAGCTCTTTTTCTCCTACTTCATTCCAACACAAAGGTGTACGACACTGCTTTCCATAAAGTGCCTCAAAGGGAGCCATACCAATAATAGAATGGTAGCTGTTGGTGTAAGCAAACTCCATCAAAGGTAGGTTTTTATCCCAACTCCCCCTGAACTGCAAGACACAAGATCTTAACATATCCTCCAAAGTCTGAATAGTCCTCTCCAATTGCCCATCGGTCTGAGGATAAAAAGCAGTGCTAAAGTGCAATCGGATTCGTAAAGCTGCCTGAAGAGCTCCCCAGAATTTAGAAGCAAACCTAGGATCCCGATCAGACACTATTGATTCAGGTACACCATGAAGTCTCACGATCTTATTCACATAAAGCTCCGCCAATTTATCCAATGTATACTTCTTCCCCACCGGCAAGAAATGTGCAGATTTGGTGAGTCTATCCACAATCACCCAAATACTGTCATGCCCCTCACGGGTACGAGGTAAATTGAATACAAAATCCATGGTGATGTGGTCTCATTTCCACACTGGAATGACGACTCAAGCAACCCAGAATGTTTCTGCCTTTCAGCTATCACTTACTGACAGATCAAACACCTACTCACAAAAGCTGCAATTTCTCTCTTCATGTTTGACCACCAATAATAATCCTTCACAGTCTGATACATCTTTATACTACCCGGATAAGCAGCATATGCTGAACTATGATCTTACTCCATTATCTCTTTCTTTAACTCTGCATTCCTCTTTTGAACACAGCCTATTTTTGAACAATAAAGTTCCATCTCTTCTTACTGAAAATTCCATAGCGACTCCACTCAATGCTATTTCTATCAACTGAACTATGGAAAGATCATTATATTGAGCCTCCAGCACTTTATCAACCAAAACTGGCCTCACATAGAAACTAGCTACCAAGGCACCAACATTATTCACCCCTAAATCCATCCATGTAGCTCGCAACTCATAAAGAAGTGGAACTCGAACCGTCCTCATGTGAGAGAAAGATATGGTGGGGTTTCGACTAAGAATATTAGCTACCATATTAGCTTTTACAGGATGATCGATACTCAATAGTGCAATCATAATCATTGATTAATTTCATCAACCTTCTCTGTCTCATATTTAACTCTCTTTGAGTAAACACATACCGAAGACTCTTATGATCGGTAAAAATCTGACACTTAGCTCCATAAAGATAGTGTCTCCACAACTTGAGAGTAAAAACTACCGCTGCAAGCTCTAAATCATAAGTGAGATAATTCACCTCATGCGGCTTCAATTGCCTTGAAGCGTAGGCAATAACTCGATCATGTTATATCAATACTCCTCTTAGACCTCGTCTAGAAGCATCACAATAAACCACATACTCCCCACTATCATCTGGAAGTGCCAAAACAGGAGCACTAGTCAAGCGATTCTTTAATTCCTGAAAACTTTGCTCACACTGATCTGACCATTCGAACTTAACTCTCTTCTTGGTCAATCTTGTAAGTGAAGCAGCAATCTTTGAAAAATCTTACACAAAGCGTCGATAATAGCCTGCTAACCCCAAGAAACTATGAATCTCCGTCACAGTGGTGGGTCTTCCCCAATTTGATACTGCTTTCACCTTTTGGGGATCCACACTAACACCTTCTGCCGAAACCACATGACCCAAGAACCCCCTTTTATCCAGCCAAAATTCACACTTGCTAAATTTAGCATACAACTGAGCATTTCTCAAAGTCTGTAATATCATTCTTAAATGTTTGGCATGCTCCTTCGCACTTCTTGAGTATACCAAAATGTCATCTATGAATACGATCACGAAGCGATCAAGATATGGATGAAACACCCTATTCATGAGATCCATGAAGGCAGCGGGTGCATTAGTAAGTCTAAAAGGCATTACTACAAACTCATAATGACCATAGCGTGATCGAAAAGCAGTCTTGGTTATGTCACCTTCCTGGATCCGTAACTGATGATAATCAGATCTTAAGTCAATCTTTGAGAAAACAGAAGCACCCCTCATCTGATCAAATAAATCATCAATGCGAGGCAACAAATATTTGTTCTTCACCGTGACTTAATTTAGCTTCCTATAATCAATGCATAGTCTCATGGTGTCATCTTTCTTCTTAACAAACAACACCGGAGCACCCCATGGAGACATGCTAGGCCGAATAAAACTCTTGTCTACTAACTCTTGCAGTTGAGTCTTCAACTCTTTCAATTCCGCTGGAGCCATTCTTTAAGGTGTCTGAGAGATAGGCATAGTTCCGGGAAGTAACTCAATAGAAAAGTCTATCTCCCTTACAGGAGGCAAACCAGGTAACTCCTCGAGAAAAACATCAGGAAACTCTCTTACTACAGGGATATCCTCTACTCCCAACACTCTCACACTTGTATCCACAATGTGAGCTAAGTATGTCTGACAACCTTTATTTAACAATTTCCTATCAGTAACAGCTGATATATATCAAGCAACTCAAAATAACATCTTTTTCCCCTTGAAATGCAACCTTAAATCCATCTAAACTACGAAACACGACTTCTTTTCGGAAACAATCTATCATAGCTCTATAATCCCCTAAAAAGTTCATTCCCAAAATCACATCAAACTCCAAAATATCTAAAGGGATTAGATCCGCCTTAAACTTAGTTTCTTCCACCAATACTTCACAACCACTAAACACCCAATTTATTCTCATCACCTCACCGGAGGGTAGAGACACATGTCACTCGCCTGGAAGAGACGATGATGGCACATTGACATGGAGGGCAAATCTACTAGACATAAATAAATGCGTGGCTCAGGGATCAATTAAAGAAAGATTTGGCTAACCTAAAATTAATAACGTACTAATGATGACATCTGGAGAAATACGACCCTCATGCTGGGTCATAACATGAAGTCTAGCGCGAGTCATGGGACGTCCACGCTGACCACTACTCTTCTGAGATCCGCCCCTAATTGCTGAACTACCATGAGTACCACTGTTGGATCCTCTGGCTGAAGACTGACCAACTGGCTGAGTAGGGGTGGGGCTAGTCATCTAAGCTAATAAGGGACAATCTCTCCTGAAATGATCCTGACCCCCACACTCATAGCACCTAGAAGACTGTTGCTGACCAAAAGAGAAAGTCTAACCACCAGATATCCCACCATAGAAACTGCCACTAGCACCAAACTGACTAGTTTGATGCCTACCCAACTGGCTCCGACAAGGTCTCCTGTGACACCCCCTAGCTCTGAACTGAGAGAACTCGATCCCCCACTACTGCCGCTACCCGCTGAAGATCCAGAAACGGATGATGAAGTAGCCTTCTTAGATGGACCCTGACTGGGACCACTGATATCTCAGGGCCGAGCACTATATGTTCCCTTAGTCTCGATGGCCATAGATGCACTAACCGCATCAAGAAAGGTCGGGTAAATAACACATGTCATCCTATCTGCATACACTCCAACAAGTGCCTCAATGAACATGTCAATCTTGGCCCTCTCATCAGGAACTAAATATGGCACATAGTAGCTCAAGGTAGTGAACCTTTGCTCAAACTCAATGACACCCTCATCATCCTTCTTCTTGATGTTCAGAAAATCTGTCTGAATCCTACTACGATGAGCATGACTGAAATATTGACCTAAAAAGAGCGTCTTAAACTGCTCCCAAGTCATATCCTGAGCATCACCATTATTTCTGCTAGCGAGAGTCCACCAATGATGCGCTGAGTCATCTAGAAAAGTCACTGCTATCTTCACTTTTTTTTCTTCCGGCAGTTCAGTGCTCTCAAAGACCTTTTCCATCTTATCTACCCAAGTGCATGCATCAAGGGGTTCCTTGACACCCTTGAACTCAATTGCCCCAGCATCGAAGACATCTTTCTTCTTCACAGACCGAAGGTGCCGAACCTTATCTAAAACACCTCTCAGCATGTTCCCAATGGAATCAACTAATCCTCTAACTTCATCACCCTCATCCGCGTTGGTCGAGGTAGCCACACGGGGTCGGTGTCTAGGAGGCATAGTACTTGAGGAAAGAGATATTTAGTAGTCTGTATACAAGACTAACAGAACTATCACACATACCTAATAACACATAGAATCTAAAGAATAAAATGCTAGTGAATCCGCCGCGGTCGGATCACCACTCTACTACGTGCTTCTTAGGCAAATATGATAATACTAAGGAGGTAGGAAATGAATCCTAAAGCTCTGATACCAACTGTCAAGACCCACCACGAATTTCACCTTGAAACCCGAAGTAAGTCTTGCGGGGTTCACCTCAAAGGAAAATTTACTGAAGAACTCGGTAAACCTCCCTTGAAAATAAACAACCCTAACCCGGAAAATTCAATAGTTACCATTCTGAACGAAACAACCAACCTCCAATTTATCCCATAATATTCAAATAATATAACATAAATCTTAGCACACCACCATTTAAAGCATTCGCTAACCCCAAGGGTAATCAGAGCTATTAAAGGAAACTAGAGGAAGCAAGAATACATTGGTAGGTTTAACAGGTAACCTGCTGATGAAGTGTGGTGGACAAGTGTGTAACTATGCCTCGCCTTCTACTAGTGTCAACCCGGACTCTACAGACTGAGCATTTTTAAAACGAAGGGACTAGGGGAAAAACATTCGAAAATGTTAGAGTGAGTGGACAAAATAAAAGAATAAATAAAGAAAGTAATAACAATATTTATGAATAAATAAAGACTGCAGCGGCGGCTGGCAGCCGTTCTCCGGTGACCTCTAATGTTTTTCAAATTTTAACATAATAATCATCTCATCATACCCAACAACTTTTATAACTAGCACTTAGTCCAATTCTAAGACTAACTAGCGTAATCGAATCAAAACATCCATAAATCCTTAAAACTTTCAATTATACAAATCATCCTAACGAGATCGAATTTAGCCGATTCCTTTTGAGGGATTACTCACCTAGATGAGGGTTATAAGTTGAGCCAAAAATCTCGGCCTAAGGTGACCGGAGGAGAGAACTCCGGCAAAAATGCAATCGGCGTCTCGGCGAGCTTCCTCGTGAACGGCGGCGTTACACGGCCGGTCACCGACCCAGAAAGAGAGAGGAGGTGGCGGGGGTCCAAACGAGATTGGTCCGGCGGTCGATGGTGGCCGGACGGCGGCGGATGAAGGTGGTGAAGCCGGCGGGTCGGGGAAACTTCGGGAGAAGGAGAAAGAAAGAAAGAGAATAGGGGGTGCTGGGCTGCTCCCCACTCGGTCCATCTTAAAACTCTTCCAAAAAAAATAAGCCCATTAAATTTTTACCCCACCTTTTTACCAACTCAAAATTTACCCTTTGAGTTGATAACTTTTTCATGCTAACTCCGATTTTAACGTATAGCATGTCTACAAATTCGTACTAATGTCCTCTACAACTTTCATGAAGAAAGTTTTCCCAGAATAATTTTCCTACAAAAAGTCAACCCTAGGGTCCTTAAGGGTAAACGGTTACTCATCACGGTAAAATACCAAAGGTAAATAATCGTAAAATAACTTAAGAACCGGGGTGTGACAGTTAAAATATGTAGCAACATAATTATCATAATTCGAATTCGATTGTGTAGTCCGATCATAGTACTCATTGAGGCAATTTCGATCATGTTAGCTATAACAGAATGAGTATATATGAGCTAGCTTTAGACTATTTGATTCCATGAATTAGCTTCAGGCTCTCTCAAGTATTCATGGATCGAATTGCATTAGAATCATTCATGTACTTGAATCATTTAAGGATTTGACAAGCGATACACTGTAATGACACTTCATTTTTGGGAATTTGTTTTTAGCAACGTGTCTTTTATGATCCTCATAATATACAATGACAAATGATGTAAGTCTCTCCTCAATAACAACTATATCTATTATGTAACATTGTACTTACAGAAAATTGTCACGTATAAGGAAAGATATTCATAATCTCCATGTCTCTTGTAGACATGATGTCATAGTGATTTATATTCACTATGATCAATACCCTTTTGTATCATGTAGGGTAAAGATCAAAGTATCAAATCACGTTTCAAATATTTTGTTTCATTGGAATTACCTATTTCTAATTTGGCCAATAATATGCTTTATCGACATGCATAATGAAACGTGGAATAACATCGATTAATATAGTTCTTAATGGTCTTTGGTAGCTACCATTTGTAAATTGTCATAGATGATCATCATTCATAGATCCCACACATTCTTATATGCATGCATTTTTTTATATTGGGTACTCATGCCACTTCTAGGGCAAATATTATCACTTCTGGGATAAATATTGTCACTTCTAGGAAAAATATTATCTAGCGAATGTAGATCTTTTACTTGTAATATCATGTAGACCATTAGAGGACATGTATAGTCTTCTATTTTTAGGATCTTAAAACTTAAGACCTAGTGGATACATTCCACTCAAATTCACGCCATTATTCAAATGACACTAGTCTTAATTTCCCTCTAACGGCAAGAAGACTGTCTTATTCTGACCATGAGCATATATGGCGTCTAAAGATCTATCACTTTCTTTCGAGTGAGGTGTTCATAAGCTGGTGGCGAACCTAAACCAAGTATGAGGTCAAAAACATTATATTCATTCATATCAACCAAGATATCATTCTCTAATGGCGTAGATACAACATTTGTATGTGTAGCCATATTAGGAACTCTAACACTGTATCATGACATTCTCTTCAGGAGAACCATGTCACTTGGATACACGTGCATTCCATAAATCAAATGGGGTATAGAGTATTTGAGTTAATATGGATGGTCTCATAGACTTTAATCCATGCTGATGCCTATGCTTTTAGCATATACGTTTGTCAAGATCTTTTATCAAATCACTAGCTGAGATATTTCTCAAAATCAAAATGAGAAGGTGGATAAACAACTCTCACCACTCTACATCATTCTTCAGGAAGAATCTCTCTCCCCCTGATGACGGGAGGATTGTCTCATTAAAGTGACAATTCAAAAATATGCGACAAATAAACAATCAGCTATGAGTAGGGGTAGTGGTCATCAAAATTTGTTATTGATTCCAGGCAGCACTATAAGTAAAATATGACATAACTTGTCATGTCAAATAATGTATTTGGTTCAATGAACTTCTGGTTCATGATATTATGTGCCTTAGTTCACTGTAAAATTTGGCACAGTCTATATTGTATATTAATCGATTTTGAACCGCATTGGAGACACTTAATTCAAAGAGGATTCTCTTCTAGAGCTATCAATTATATGTGAAATCGAAGATTCAGGTTCGAATTTATAATGTTAGAATGATAGGTTCTTAGAATTCGTATGTCAAACTTCGGGTTCAAATAATTCAAATGCTCGAAACTTCAGGCTCGAGTAACCTAAGTAAAACTTCATACGTTCGAGATAATCTTGATTTCCCGATCTCCTCTAGTTACATAAGAACATAATATCATATAAGGCGAGGAACTTCAGGCCCTCATATAACTAGGGATCACAAGATGTGGTTCCGTCATATTATATATGACTTTAAAGGACTTTTGGCCCTCCTTAATTGCATGAGTTTTGAGAATCTTCATATCGCAATTCTATTATATTACTCTTTGAGAAACTTCAGGCCCTCCATAGTTCGATCAAGAGACTTCATGTCTTAATCTATGATCACAAAACTCAAACTAGTTGCAAACGTGAGTTTGTTCTCAATTCAGAAAAATAAAATTGTATTAGGTATTGTACAAATTGAATCCAAATTGGTCAAAACATGAAAAATTCTACCTGAAATCTATATCATGGAGAAGAGGAACATGAAACTGTACGTCCATACTATAAGGATAAATATATATTTAATAAAGAAGGAATTGTAATCATATGTATGAGATCGTATAGGCAAGACGAACTGAAATCATCTCCTATTATGTGTACTAACTAATGACAAAGAACAAACAAGACAAGTTATGTTTGCAGAGATACTGATGAGGAAAAAATAGCTTATCAGAGATAGAATTAATCATTGATTAAACAAACTAATTGAATTGCACATACCAAACAAAAAAGACCCGTGGCTGCCTTTAGAGGAGCTGATGTTCAAAGAGAGGATAATTAAACAATAAAAGGTATGACTTGTAGATTATGTGTCACGTCTCGGTTCTTAAGTTATTTTACGGCTATTTACTTTGGTATTATTTTGGTCTTTTACCATTTAAAGTAATCGTTTACTATTTTAAGACTCCAAAAGTTGACTTTTTCTTCCGTTTAGAATTTGGGAAAACTTTCTTCATGGTAGAGGATGTTATTACGAGTTCGTAGACATGTTATGCATTAAAATCGTAGTTAGCATGGAAAAGTTATCAATTAAAAGGGTAAATTTTGAGTTGGTAAAAAAGGGGTAAAATTTAGTGGGGTGTTATATTTGTTTGGTTTGGGTTTTAAGGGAGTGGACCGGGTTAGTGGAGTGAAAAGCCCACTCTCTCTTTCTCTTCTCTCCCTCTCCTCCGAGCCTTCCCTGGCCTGCCGGATTCCTCAGCCCCGTCCACCGCCTTTCGGCCACCGTCAGCCGCCGCACCGGTCCCAAACGGTTGGCACTCGACCCAGCTTCCCTCCTGGACCAGTGGCAGCCGCCCTAGCGCCGTCGTGATGGAGAAAGTGCAACTGAAAGGTCCGGCTGTCCATGGTGTTCCGTCGCCGGAACTTCCTCCTCCCGCTGCCATAGCCGGAGCTACTTGGCTCAAAAGGAAGCTTTCCTCCCATGCATTCATTCCTCTAAAGGTTTCACTCCCTCTTGGCCTAGGTCAAGAGTTTCAAGTGTTTGAAATTCTAGGGCTCATTTGATGTTTTGATTAGATTAGCATAGTTAGGCTTGGAATTGGTGTTTGTGCTAGTTAGGAAAGTTGTAGAGGGAGTTGAGAGGAAGATGCTGTAAAAATTTGGTAGCATTGGAGGTCGCCGGAGTTGGCCTCCGGCCGCCACTGTTAGGGAGATTTTTATAGTTTTAAAGGTGTATTATTAAGGGGAGTTTAATGGTATGAAGTTTAGAATTTTTGGACGAGTTTTGAATAGGCTTTGGATTTTTGAAAGATTGGTGAATTTGGTGGTTAATGGGGTAGAATCTGACCGTTGGATTTCCCTTATTATTGTTTTAGAATGTTGAAATAAATAAAATAAGGCTGTGGTTGGAGTTTGGCGTGAATCCGATAAGTTTAACCCTAGAAAGGGTATGTATTGTTTTTTCTGAAATTGAAGTTTGGTCCTAAGCATGGTTTTTGTGCCAGGATTTGAGGAGACCTCACTTGAGTGGCGAATTAGATTTCGTCGGGCTTATGCCTAAAGTTGTGAGTGGACCTTTGTTTTAAATAATATGCATGCCTTATTTTGTTGATCAGTTTATTTCTTCTCTTGGTATATATTATTTTTCTGATAATTGGAAATTTTAATTATTTTGGTAAGTTACCGAAAATGAGATTTTCGGTGGATATGTATATGGATATTTATGATGATAATATATATATAAATTCTAGCTAGCTATACGTGTTTTTCCGCCATAATGAGGTAAAATACCATTTTGGTGTGACGTGAGCATTAGACGCAATCATCGTAGCCCTATATGAATATAATAATAATTCATATAGGGAATATGCACGTATATATATATACACTCGTCTTTTTCGCATAATGAGGTAAAATTCCATTATGGCGTGACGTGAGCGTTAGACGTGAGCGTTAGACGCAAGCGTAGTAGCCTTGTATGAATTTCTATTTTCTTATATTTCTTTATAAGAAATCATACAAGAAGTATGACGAGTGTAAATACATACATATATATATATAGTTTAGCCTGAGAGGCTGTATTTTATTAAGTTTTGGAGACTAGTCGGAGCTAGTCATGTATTTGTCAGTTTTTGAGTTGAGAGTTTTTTGAGCTGTCGCATGCAGCATAATTTCTATGGAAATTAAATTGGGAAAACATAAAGAATTATTTCTTTTAAATTTATTTTTGTCCATTACTCTAACGGTTTCAAATGTTTTCCCCTGGGCCCTTCGTTTTAAAAATGCCCAGTTTGCAGGTTAGCATAGTTGAGGTCGGGCATACATGAAGAAGAGGCATAGTCAATAGTATAGCTTCCGCTCATTTCTATATTACTAGTTCCTTTCTCTTCTATTAGAGTTGCTCTGAACCTGTGATTGTTGGTTTGAGATTTTCTTATTAAGTTTTGGGAGATGTTGTGATTTGGGGAGCATGAAGGCTCCAGGAGTAGAGGGTTCTTGATGAAATCTTTTGAAGTGTTTGCAGGTTTTATAAGGAAGGGTTGTCCATTTTCAAGGGAGGTTGTACCAAACTTTTCGGTAAATTTTCCTTTGTGGTGGTCCTCGCAAGACTTACCTCAGGTTTTAGGGTGAAATTCGGGGTGGGTATTGACATTATGAGTTTTGGGCAAAAATCAATCACCAAATACTCTTAGATTATCATAGAGTCTAATAAAAAGAAAAGAAAAACAAAACAGTAAAATAAACTATCCAATCATAGAAACCCAATTTGGTCTTTGATATGAACGAATCAAGCACTAATAGATATACACAATAAATGTAATTGCAAGATAATGAACACAGTTAGGTATGGTATCAAACACCCACCATCCTAATTGTTATTGTTAATAGTAAAAAAAAGAAAAAGAAAATTAATGATCTACGTTCGCATTGCTACCAATTATATTTAGCAATTGAACTAACATAAATTGAGAAAACTGAGAATTGATTTATGGAAATTGAGACTCATAGATCAAGATTACCCAGTCGATGAAAAACAACAAAGTTGTATCCAGGCTTTCAGATCATCATCGAGTTAGAGATAAGGAGAGAAAAAAAATGTTCGTTATCAACTCAAAGGTAAAGTCGTGCTGATAACGTATTATAAAGTAAAGAAAAGAAGAATAAAAGAATAGTTGAGAGGAGATAGAAGTCTACTAATTCATTTTCATTAGTCTCTTTATATAGTGGTATGATTTACATCAGAGTACATAACTAATAAGTAATTACGTGGACAGCCACATAGATTATAATATTTATAACAACACTCTCAGTTTTCTACACTTTTTAGAGATCTCTTTCCTTTTTAAAATTTTTTATTAATACATTCTTAATTACTAGATACACATCTCATACTTAATACACTACCTATTAACTTTATTGTTTTAACATTTTACTATATACACATACCCAAACTTCCTACAATACCCTCAATTAAAATACACAACTTATTCACTAAATACACAACTCATTCACGAAATACATATATATATTTTTAGATATGCTCCTCAATTATTAAAAAAATCACATTAATGAGATTTTTCTTAAAAAGTTTCATCTTTTCTCATAGTAAAAATCTAAATTTCCAACTTCAAATTGTACTATCTAATCAAACAACAAACTCTAAAATCTAAATTTTATAGTAGATCAAACTTAATCAAAGACAGAGAAGTCATAGCTCGTTTAGGGGGTTAAGAAATATCACTATAATTCATTACGTTGTCTTTAGTTTTTGCTTAAAACTATGATTGTTCATGGTAAACATCGCTAGCTATTTCTGATTAGGGCTTGGTATCTTCACACACATTGTTCTCGAAGAGGATAAGAAAACTCTTAAGCGGAATATTTTATTTCAATTAGATTTCTTTACTTTTGATATGAATGTCTCTTTTAATAATTTTACGTACCCACAAAGTCTTAAATAATTTATATAAAAAATGAAGTGTATCTAGCATTTGAGGATGCGTTAATAAAATTTCTCTTCCTTTTTCTTGGGAAAATTTAAAAAGAAAAAAAGAAAAAAAATGACAAAACACTTATTAGTAACAACAAGATTAATGTTACTAAGAAAGAAAAAAAAGGAGGATTGGCGGTGGACCTCGATGTTAACCAGCAACAATGAACTTGACCAAAAAAAAAAAACCAGCAACAATGAAGAAGGTTAGTATGCAAGGCGGAGTATTGTTGAGAGTATATAGCGGCTTTTAAGATCATTTTAGTAATTAAATATATCAATTAGAAATAAGGATAAAATTAATACTTAGACTAATGAGATTAAAGGAAAACATAAAACTTGTGGTGTTTCAAGTACAAATAATAATTTCCCTCCTCATTGAGAGAGAGAGAGAGGACATTACCTATGTATAGGTATATGTATGCCTTAATGTTCGACCAAAATGTCACCAATTATGTTGAAACACAATAAAAATCAGAAGGTACCGATCGACTCTTGATCATTAACGGATAAAATGTGAACTCATAACTAGAAACACAAGAAATGGAGAAAATGAGAAAAAAAAAAAAAAGAGAGATAAAAAAGTTAAAGGAAATAAAATGCATAACTAGCTTGGTTGGTCGAAAGAAACAAATTTTAGGTTGTTTCTAGACATGTCTATTAATATCGTTCGTGGTCCACAAAAGAGGTCATCATCCTCTTGATCATGTCCAGAAAAAGAGCTCGATCGACAATACTTGGTATCCAATTACTTCCACAATTTAACTATTATATATAGCTAGGTTGCTTTGTTATTGCTCATTTTCATGCATTAATTAGCTGCTCCTTTACGTGTTTCAACTTTGCAGCAACGGGCGTCGTGGACCATAATTATATATCATCATGCATTTGGCAGATAACAAAAGCAAAGGGTCTGTGACTTATTTTCTGGCTTCAACCTCAAACCAAGTAACGTGAAAAGGAATTAGCATGTGATGTATATGTATTGACTTGACATATATCACCCATACAATCTGTTTAATTTGTTACGAAGGCAAACTATATCATAAAACACCCATTTGGGTTCTTATTGATGATATGTTTGTCTTGTGTAAGTCCTTACATTTCTAATTTTATTATATTACTCCTTGAACTAGAAATATTATCATATTACTCCTTGAACTCTTCAATTTTAGTCAGTAGTGACCGATGCTTAAAATTCCGTCTAAATTGAAAGTAATTCTGACCATGAAATCCACTTTTGAGGCTAAAATTATCATTCGAAACAAGAATTGGAAAACAAAAAACAAAATACCAAATTGTTTAAGGAAATTATGTTTTCGTCCTTCTATTATGTGTCTTGCCCTAATACACGTTGGATTGGTTAATCCAGTTTTCTTATTAGAATAGATTACAGTTGATAGAACTTCTAAATCCTTCGGGAGACGTAATGCCTATAAATAGGTCTTTCTATCAATGAATGAGTAGACCATTATTCTTGTTATCTTTTCTCATTCAACACATTACCAGCACTTTACTCTATCCCGAGCTTGATAACGAAACCTAGACAAAAACAAAAAAAACAAAACCCTTTGAAATTTTCTCTCCTGCCGTCGGCGTCCCTTGAGTTCCACTACAACGGTTTTCTCAAATCCGGTAATATGACTTGGGCACCCAAAAATTTGCTCTGAGCACCCAACCCATCTCGCCGGCGAAGCCTACCCTTCGACTACAGCCCCGAGCCAAGCCGAAACCACACCGGTCACCGGCCAAGCCCCAACCTGAGCATGCCTCGACGAAGCTTGAGCTCCCAGGCCACCTCCAAATCACCTCCGGCGTGGACAACCCTACTCCTGCTTTCCCCGTCGCTGCCTTGACCCGGACCCTCCATGGCCAGCCTTGCGCACCGCTCCGGCTTCGACCCAGTCTCCGAACACCGGACTGGTGCACCGGCAAATCTCCTTTCTCTTTCGGCGTAAACCACCGAGCTCCAGCGACCTCCTGCCTCACTGCTACTGCCAGGCGCGCGCCTCCACCACCCTAGATTACGGCAGCAACTTTGACGTGAGCAGCCGAGCCTCCCTAGCTTTCCCCTTGCGAGCGCGTTTTGGCGTCCTCCACGGATCCCAATCCATGGCATGGCTCCACCGATGCACGCCGGCCCCTCCTCGCCCAGCAGCCCTGTGCTCCCCAACTGACGCCGACGTCGCTGCCGCAAAAGAGAGCAGAAGAGAGAACGTATAATTGTAAATTTGTCCCTTCAAGTAAAAAGTTTTTACCCATAAGTAAAAACAATTTATTTACAGTAGTAACTATTTAATTAGTTTTACTGTTTATATTATATGGTGAATATGACTAACCATATGTTTTTCTTTTTCATGAAATTTTTCACGCGATGGATTTGCGAGAGTAACTTCGCAGCATGGAAGTAAGCATGAAAATTACAAAGGCAACTTTTCTTACACGGCAAACTAACACGTAAGCTTTTATAAAAGTTGCCGTTTTTAAATTTTAATTTCATAGTCAGGCTTCGTAGCCTTCTTCTACCCCCACATTTCTTATAATGTGGGTTGATGTGAGGACTTGGGACCCCTCATATCAAAGTTGAAATTTGTGACGGTTTGACAAGTCATGGTATTACGACGAAATATTGTCATGGTTAATAAAGGGACAAACATCGATTTGCGACAGAAATTGTCGCAGTTAACATCGATTCGTGACAGAAATTGTCGCGGTTAATATCGATTTGTGACGGAATTTGTCACGGTTCACATCGAATTGAGTTACCATAAACCTTGGTCTTGACCAAATTCAATACTTAGAATTAATTATCGTATATCGATAATAGCCAATCTTCCATCTTGTTGTTTGAAATAATTGACCGAAACATGAGCCCTGAATTTGACATAAAAAAAATGTGACGAATTTCATGTCACGAGTTCTGAAAAGAGGGAGAGGAAACGCATCGAAAACTATATGTCATAAAAAGATTGGGATAACAAATGAAAGAAAAATCTTGTTATTGATGTGGGTCTACATCTATTCATTAATTGCAATGAAGCAACAATATGGTCAATGTACAAGAAATATATGGAGTTCTTGAAACAAGAAACTCACTATATGAAAGAAGATGAGTTCATTATTCTCACAGTTACGGATTTTAAAAGCAAACGGTATACTGTGGAAGATATGAAGCATATGACTTCGGTTTAATAGTCTAAGTGACTACAAATCCGTTTATTTTTTCAAGTTTTTTTGTGAAGGCATACACCTCACATATTTGATTAAAGTTACTTAGTCGTTATATTTAAAATTAAATTCATAGTCAAGACCTCGATACAATTGTTGGCATATATATTCGAATTTTGTCTTGCCCATATGGTTCGATTTACATAAGCTATATGTTAATGCAATATATCTCATTACAACATGACACTACATTGGACTACTTTGGACCACCAGTTATTATAAGGTGGGGTTTCTAAAGGCTAAAATATCATGATGTTGCGCAATGCACATCGGTTTTGGATTAAAAGAGGATTTGTAATGTCAAGTGTGGCACAATGCACATTTATACAATTGAGAAGACATTACAAACAAGAGTCGTTTTCTACACTTTTGAGCGGATTCATAATTACAAAAAGAAAATTACGTTACGCTAAATGTCATCCAAAAATGGATGTTGAAAAATACTCCTCTTTCTCTAGAAGATCCAACAGTGGGCCGTGGGTGCTCACGGCCAATTTTGCCAAGTTTTGGCATGTTCTAAGCCTTGTTTCATCCATCTATGTAATATTACATATCATGGAATGCACTCTAAAGGGTTCCAATACCCTTTTTCAATCTCCATCGAAATTGTTAACATATTTCGGTTTCTATGTCTTGATATAAGATTGTTGTCTCTACATTCCGATATATGAATGTGTTGTAGCGAGATTGAGTGCTTAGCTTATTGCAAGGAATAGACAACTATTCATGGATTTAGTGCTTTATAAATCCATTGTGACTATGATGACTAGTTCATTACAAATAATCAGAGCGGATTAATACTCAAGTTTCAATACCTAATGGCGTTATGATTCAAGTCACATATGCTATTTATGCATAAGGAAGGAATCGAACCGTGCTATGACTTAATGATATTCACGCCAACGTTTATCACCTGGAAACACATTGTGAGAATTGATAAGAATTTCTTATGTATCACTATAATGAATGCGCAACATTCATGAGTCACTAAGATTTGGTTAATTGAATCGATTATTGTCACCAATGATGAGAATGGAGACATCGACTCATGTAGGCTTTAACATAAATCGTCCGGGAAAATTTTGGACGTGTTTTGATGATCTGTATACTAAAGAATAAAGACTATCATAAACATCCTTTCTTTTTAGCAAAGTAACCATTGAGATCAAAGATCACCAAAATACAACTTGGTGGAGCTATGAGCAATGCTCACGGCCTATGAATAGCATTAAAGTCATTCATGTCATCCTCCTATACAATGGAGGCATTACTCATGCTTTCATAATCAAATATGACTCAAAAGAATCCTCTATGATCTCATTGGTCATGCTCGTTAATCATTTTGTAAAGCCTATTATTTGGCAAATATTAGGAGTGACACCCTCCTACGCTAAAGACAATGATATGTAGAGACTAGCATAAACAAAATGTTAAGTCGTTGTTCATTAAGTAAGACATTACAATGTTTATAAGTGATTCTACAAGAATGATACGTAAGATGTTGGCTTAATGACTTCTCATTGTTCACTTTGAGGCATAATAATGCTATGGTGATGTTCACAATGGTTTAACTCAAGCCATAACAATTACATGTTATGGGGAACCTTAATGATGATTGAAATGTTGATAAAACCTAGAATTTCCCGTTTTTTCAGCTTGCGGACCAGTTATTGTGATGACCGGTTCACTAAATTGTAGATCGGTTCTTGAGGTTTTGTTTACGGTCACGGATTTCTAGAATCCAAGCCTACATATTTACAAAATTTCGTGGCATTTGGAGACGTGAAAGGTGGTGAACCGCTCAACATAAGTGTTCACAGATGTCCAGCGACTCTGACAGACGGTTCGACACGTTTTAGGCCGGTTCCGTCGTTGAGGCTGTTGGTTTTGCAATCCTAACGCCCATGTCTACCTGCATACAAAATTTGGTAGCGTTTGGAGCTATAAAAGATAGTGAACCGTTAAAGGAAGAGTAAAACAGAGGTCCGGTCATGCTGGCAGTCCGTTCAACCGGTTTCTTTTTAACCGGTCCCGGCGGTGAGGCCAGCGGTTTTTTTAGACCAGTAAGACCAATGACTACGGGTTATAGCAGGGTCATAGTTTTACTTATTCATCTTTGCCCACCATCATTCAAATCTTTATGTTACGATTGTAACGGTATGTATATTTGTTAACGGATTGAGTTAACGTTCTGCAATATATATCGTCCACATGTTGTATGTGTCAAATTGCGCTTCCACAAGCACATAATGATAGGTTATTTATGATGAATATTGTCTTTGAATAAGACATGAGCTTCCGACTATAGTCTGCTTATATAAGGACCTTAACAGGCGATCTCTTTTATGTCACTTTGATGAGCCAGTCTTCCCGTCATTAGGGGGAGATAAGAACAAGAATGTTCAAGTAGAACGACTTGGAATTGTCGTGGTTTGTCCCTACTGTGTCTCATCAAGTTCTCTAAAGTGACTAGATCACATGTACATGTTGCAAACATGCTTGCAAGGATTGATGTCCGGATCAGGACATGTTGATGTCCGGATAAGAAGACATGTTGATGTCCGGTAAGAGGACATGTCGTCACCCATAGATGGTGGCATGGTGACACCAAAAATGTGGTAGATGGTGTCGCTAGGCCGTGGCTCCCACGGTTTAGGGGGAGGCCACTTGGTTCGATACATACTCGCCAAGGAAGAATGTGAGTTTGGCACAACTTGATCATTTGAATGATACTCATTTGTCTGTTATTTCTGGAATATGGTCACCAGTGGGGGACGCCTCAATGTCAATATCAATCCATATAGAGATCTCTACACTTAGAAATTACACCGGTGTACATGATGACGTGGTTTAATGAGTTTGATATCGAACCATACTTCGTTGAGAAAATACCAACGTTGTAGATTGGCCTAAATAGAAAGATGTGATCCAGTTTAAACAAAGAGATAGTGCTTTGGTTAGGTGATGCCGACACCCTAAGTGTGAACTCTATTAGTTATGTCTTTGTTAGAAAACGTAGTAAGAAAAAAAGTTTAGACTTACCTTCTGGCGCAAGGTCTCTCACAAACGCCCTGGAATCGACTACGATGAGATATACTCTCGTAATGGATGTCATTGCACTCCAATACCTTGTCAGTTTGGTAGTTTCTGAAAAACTGAACAAGCATCTTGTGGTCACCACTTATCTCTGTTGGGAACTAAGAGATGTACATAAAGATCTTGAATAGATCAGTTTTCACCCAAATCAAGTGGCTCTTGACCACGGAGCGTGTTTACAAGGTATTTGCTAAGTATCTACTTGATTAGGGAAGGTATATGAAGAATTATGCCTATTTGCGTGTAAATTCTAGATGAATCGTGATGAACTCTTGTTAAACTAAGAGATGCCACTGATCCAAAATTATGAATGAAAGGATCTTGGGAACACTTGGTCTCGAAAGTGAGGACCGTTATTGATGATGCTCATTCATCTGTCGGCTTAAGGAAATCTAAAGGACGATGAAGTTATGCCTATATGTATCCCTTGATCGGTCAAAGTCTTGAGAAGATTTGTTTCGTCCATATGACGAAGAAGTCTTAGGAGAAATTCTCCATCTAAGTACGGTAGCACATTCATGTACTTGTTACAATATGCTTGACTTGACATCTCATTCACTATAAACTTGTAAGGCCAAGTTCTCCTTAGTCTTTCAACTCTCTTCCTAGCGGTCAAGCAACTTCTCTCCCTCTTAGATGAGTGTGAAGGAACATCAAGGTAATGGCCGGATGCGCCCACGCAACGCCAATGTAATGGCAGTGATTCCTATTATGAAAGGTAGGCTTATTCATCCCAACAGAAAGACACATCAAATGTGAAATCAGAATCTGCCCAGTTTCGTAGGTCAACTTCCACAGGACCTACATGCTTTGGTACTTTTGGAAATCTCTATGTGTCTACTTTCCAGGGAAACCAACCATTTGATCACACCTATCATATTGAGTGAGTTATGGCTATTTTCATAAAGTAAGACTGATCTGTCCGAGAATATGCTTTGGCAAAACAGTTAACTTCGACAGAACTTTGTGATCAGCTCAAGATGAACTAGGTTATGGACCTTATATGGTTGGAAAGCTACATGTGTCTAGTTTCCAGAACTTTGTACGGTTCATCCATACCTATTGTATCGAAGCCGTTATGACTGTTTAAGTACACGAATGTCATGTCATGCGTGAATATGATTTTCAACGCGAACTTATGTTTTGAGTTGTTAGACAACCTTCTCCTTAAATATCAAAGTAATGCTAAGCATAGCATGTCTGATCTAAGGATGATGTGGCTATATTTAATGACTAAATCGTTGCCCAAGTCTACTTTTGAAGTATGTGAAGTGCATTGGCTTGCGCCGTTTATCTGTACTCTAAGATTGAGTTACCAATCAGGGGGAGTCATTGTGTAGACATCAAGGGAGTCTACATGTATCACATGTTATTTTCAATTGTAGTTGGTGCGTTGTGCTCTTTTTCCCTTCGTCCAAGTCTTTTGTTTTACCCACGAGGTTTTTGTTTTACTTGACAATGTTTTTACCGAGACAACACCATAAGCATCATATCGTATAAGGGACGCAACACAAGGGGGAATAATTATGTTTTCGTCCTTCTGTTATGTGTATTGCCCTAATACACGTAGGATTGGTTAATTCGGTTTCCTTATTAGAATAGATTACAGTTGATAGAACTTCTAAATCTTTCGGGAGACTCTATGTAATGCCTATAAATAGGCCTTTCTATCAATGAATGAGTAGACCGTTATTCTCGTTATCTTTTCTCCTTTAACACAAATAAGAAATTTATCATTCAGAATCATGGCTTTATCTCACTACCTCTTCATCGGACACTCAACGATATTATACTTCTTATCCCAAGCCAAAGATTACATAGTCCTGGAGCAACTAGCCGCCATCAACTACATCTTCACCGACTTCGTCCTCCCCACCCACCTCGAGTCATGTTTCTGCAAATTTCAGTCTTCCCCAACCATTATGTTCCGTCACAATTCAATTCAGGCAGAAAACCTAGGTCAATGAAAAAAAAAGGTTCCTTATCTGGAATCACAATCTGGGTACGAGTCAAAAACCCAGAAAACAAACTCAGGTCACAATATCAAGGTCTTGATCATCACCACCGCAGCCTTGTTTTTTCTTTTCTTCCTCCAAAGTCTTGTAGGTCATCTTCAATGCAACATCAATCCAATTAACCTGACATGACAATTTTAACTTCTAAAGTGGATCTCACTGTCAGAATTAACGATTTTTAAACAAAATTTTGAACATTAGACACAACTGATTGAAATTGAAAAACTTAAAAGGTAAATTAATAAAATTAAAAATATAAAAACTGACATGATGTTACTTCCAAACTTCTAATAAACTGAATTTAATCTTTTTTTATTTTTACGTATCTAGTCCTAATTTCTCTTACTTATATAGAAATAGCCTACAGAGCATTACAGTAATTCTCACACTTGTTTAGTCATGGTCACCATGAAGGAGATGAAGGTGATCGAGAATGGCACAGCTCCATTGGAGGAGATTTTTTTTTTTTTTTTTGGTCATCCATTGGAGGAGATTGGCTACCAATTTACTTGACTTCCTCCGGAGCCGATTATGCTTGACGTCATTTGGATTAGACACAGAAACACAAAACAAGTGGAAATGGAAGCAAGATATATATATATATATATATATATATATATATATATTAGTACGTAAAGCAAACATGAACAATTTCCCATTATTATGATATAGTAGTTAGTATCCAGTCATTCCAGTGGCTTTCTACAAGGGGCGGAGGCGGAGCTATGCAAAGCCTAAAAGTGGCCATGACACCCCTAACCTCTTTCCTCTACGTATATTTTATTATTGGTCAATTGCCTTTATCTTGTGATCATTGTACACGATGGCCCCCTTAATCTTAAAGTTTGGCTCCGTCACTGCTTGTACAAAGTGTAACCAGATCTGTGATTGCTCGAAAATGGCAGCTAGGGGACGTAACAAAACGATCACGATATATATAGCTTTTTCAACAGTTAACGTTGCAGCAACAAAGTTAGAATCACGTCTTCTTATCACCTTTCACTTCAGCTTTCGAAAAACAAAGACAAATGGATGAGTGGCCGGTGCTTGGTACGTGGGAGTCATAAATCAGAATTGGTTTATTACAGATTGGAATTTTGGTGGGTGCCTCAGTTTCATACGTATCTTTTAGGTTTTGGCAGTTCCACCCTAGCTCTGATTAATTTAAATACGTTTGCTTTTGCGTTTTCTAGGGTGCCTAGGGTTTTCATGCCTAGAGTTTTCTATCATATCTTGGTGTCTGTTTCTTCTTCCACTAAGGGAAACACTGTTCCTTATGAATACAAAACATACACTACTGACTCCATTTGATCGATCTCGATCTTTCTCTTATCTCCTCCAAATTTTTTTATTGATCATGAATCATGCACTACTTTTCGTCCTGGTTCATGCTGAAAGAAGTTTGAATGATTGATCCATTTGATCCCTCGAATTAATATAACACTAACCTTTTTACCCGAATATTTGCATGGGATCACAGATTCATAATTACTGGTATGCATCTCATTACCTATTTTTTTTATCTACGATTATTTATTTATTTTACTGTTTTATTTTTTAATTTAGCTTCTTACTATAATCACTTTTATTTTTAGGAGAAATGCACATTTGATACTAATTGTATCCTCTCTTAGACCATTTCAATGTTTTAAATTATACCTTGTTCATTTAAATATAAAGTAACTTTGCATGTGCTATAATACCTAACTTTTAACAGTCTGGGCCCAATTTGTATATTGTTAAAAGACAAAAATGTCATTCTGAGCATCTCCATATATACCCGATTCAGATATGAAATTTTCAAATTCAAAAATCAGTTAGAGATTGAAGCTCGAGCAGTGAGAGAGAGAGAGAGAGAGAGAGAGATTGAAGCGGAGCTCTGGCCAATTTCCCTTCCGATTTTTAACGTCGATTGAAGCAGAAACTACCGATTTCTGACGCTGATTGAAGTAGAGATCTAGATCAGAATCTCTTAGTTGATGGATCTCTCGGGCTTTAGTTTGCTCTTCAGTTCCTTCTCGGTTTGATTCTCTTTTCTTCTTCTTTTCGTTCTGTTTTTTGTTCAATTGTAGCTCGATTTTGAAATATGTTCGTGTTCATGTGATTTTGAATTGGATAATTTTCGTAAATGTTGGTTTGAATCATTTTTTTCTCATTTGTAGGTTCTATTCTATTGTTATGTTTGACTGGGTGTCAGGAACTGTTGAGTAGTTGTATTATGAACTTTCGTTGTGCTCAGAGATTGATTTCAAAGATTTATGGAAATTTTGGCATGTTTATTGGGGGTCAATAATTTTGTAAACTGTCTTGTTTTATCTTATAGTGTGATTAATTGTTGTTTTGCAGTGCTTTTGTTTGTTTTCCAAACATTTTATTTAGGTTTTCAAGATGTTTAGTTGTTGTGAAGAAGAGGGAATAAGGGCTGACCGATTGGGACCGAGGCGGCCGGACGGCGGCAAACGGCCGTAAAGAAAATCCGATAGAGGAAGAGAGAGAGAGAATCGGGAGGGAGGAGAGAGAAGAGAGAGAGAATAAGGTTTGGGCTTTCTCAAACCGGCCCAACTCCTTATACTCACCAAATAAAAACCCAACTCCAAATATTAAACATCCAAAAAATAATATCCTAATAAAACTTACCTTTTTACTAGCTAAAATTTATCATTTTTACTGTCGGCAAATATTTCTATTACGAATAATTCTTCCATAAAAATCGTCCCTCAACACCCCTCTTGGGACCTTTGAAACTATAAACTCATTTACGAAGACGGTAAAACTCTTATTAATACCAAGCTACTAAATAAGGTATAAATTAAGAGTCGGGGTGTGATATATATAGTGTATTTGTGCATGTTACTATAGCAATTAAGCGATGGAGCTAGCAGCAAGCATCAGTGGCATGGAGTCCAAGATGGATAATAAAGATTGCTACTTAATTTGGCAACAATTTCTGTTTTTTTTTTTTTGGATTTCAAGAAATGCTGTATTTTTGTTCAATTTTGGGATATCTGGTTGATTTGACAATGATTACAATGATGAACAATTAATTATGGTTCATTTTAATTTTATTTAATTTGATTGTCATTTTCTCTTATATATTTGTTTAATTTTGGTTGGTAATTTAGTTAATTTTAGAGCCATCTCCTATCCTTTCCTTTGTTAACTTGAGGTAAAACTGTGATGAGGAAACACGTGGATGTGGGGTGAATTTCATTTTTCCCTAAGGGGTTGAGGTGATCACTTTTATCTTTTGCTATGGGTTTTTGGGGTAGATCGAGTGAGGTAAAAATGGGGATCCGAGAGTTCATACTGTAATTGAGGGTGAAGACGAACGCGGAGGCTCTCGGCAACCCGAAGACGAACCCTGATCAAGAGGTAATTGAGAGACACCGAATCCGAGAGGCTGCACCTATGCAGTGCCAGAGAAACCACTAGGCCTATACGACCCGTTGATGGATAAGGACTTGTGAGGTGGCGGCTTTGTGGTGGAATTGTCCAGTGAAAGCAGCCGTAAAACGGTAGGTGACGACATCGTTCTTGATTGAATTTGACAATTAACATTATGTTTGTGTTGATATTAATGGATGCTTTAGAAATGTTAAGGAGGATCACTGTTGCCGGATTCGATCCTCTTGTCGGTGACCCGCTTTCTGGATTGAACGAACCCAAACGCGGAGCGTTCGTGTTCCGGATCGCCATTTTAAGTCTTCCCAATTATTCTCAAGATCCATCTAACCCCTGATTTCTCCGGCTTTCAAAAAATCAAAATCTCTGAAACCTGAATTCCCATGGAGGTGATGATGTGCTCCGGCTTCTTTCTGAAGTTCCCGATACAGTGTTTTTGTGATTAAAGTTTGGTGGCTGAATGAAGCGAGGATTGGAGGAACAATCGTGTTGGGTATAATTGCAGATTTGGGTTGGAGAAACAAATACCCGTACTGCGTTCCTGTATTGGAACGTTCCACGTTTCTGGTAACACTGGGGAGGATGATACAGAGAGGAGCTTGTGGATGTAAAACAAACACCGGTGATGGAGTTGGTGTTCTGGTGGCGCGATTCCTCACGATTTCTACGAGGAGGTATATAATTATTTATGTATTGTTTTTCGATTTTCAGAGTTTTTTCCTGTTTGATTGTTTTTTCAGTTTTGACGGATTTGAATGAGATTAGTTCATTACTGAGTTTTTATTTTCTCATATTATGAGTTTTGGTAGTTTTCTATGAATAAAAAAAAAGGACTTATTTGTTTTGGTTGTTGTTGAAGCTGATGGAAAAACAACAACATTGGAAACTTAACAACACAATTAAACAAATATAAGTAAATTCGTTCAGAACACGTAAATTTGGCTCAGACTTTGTAATTACAACATATAGACATTTATTACAAAAGTTTCAACCAAATGTCCTTATCTTTATAAAAACGTTGTGAAAAATGTAATTATTTTCTCAATAAAAAAAACATCACCCAATTACATGAATAAAGACAAATGGTCTATTCGGTCTAAATCTGAAAATTTACTATCTCGACAACACATTCGTCCTCAATTTTGTACAAAGGGTCATGAATCTGTAATTTTGGTCCAGCCCTCGTAATTACAACACATGAACATTTTATTACAAAATGTCCTTATGTTTTTAAAATCGTTGTGAAAGATATAATTATTTTCTCAATACAAAAAATACAACTCAATTACAAAACCGAGAACCATATTACGTAAACAAGGACAAATGGTCTATTTGGTCCAAATCTGAAAATTTACAATTCGACAACACATTTATCCTCAATTTTGTAAAAGGGGTCATAAATATGTAAATTTGATTCACACTTCGTAATTACAACATATGAATATTTATTACAAAAGTTTTAACCAAATATTCTTATGTTTGTAAAAAAAAAAATTCAAAAAAACCAGGGTACAAAAAACTGATGGGTACTCTAGAATTTTCCATGAAAGATTAGTTTATGATTTCTTAAAAATCATGATTTTAAAACATGAAAACCATGCCAAGATAACAGCTTGAGTTTTTTTCACTTTTCTTTAGTTAGTTTTATTACATGATAAATGAGCAACCGAACATGAAAACCTATGAGGCGTCGTATGTCACTATGATTAAGGGAAGACCTTATTCTGTCATGCGTGTATACTCTCGATTAGTTAGCTGGTGCACAAGTCTGTGAGAGACGATTGGCAATGGCGCGCTCTATCCTTGAGACATGAGGCTGTGTTGGCATTGTTATACTTGGGATGATGTATAGGCTTAGGAAAGTTTAGACCAACGTCAAGTAGTGGCATGAGATTTAATGTGTTCAAATTGATTCAGACTAGATATTTTTATTTTGTGAATTATTTCTTAATTGGATTGCTTAGTTTTCTGATTGGATTGCGAATGTGATGGTTGAAGAACATTTGTACTTTCAGTGGATTGTAGCTGGGTTGCAAATTTTTTTTAGTATTCCCTGAGAATGCCAGATAATAGTTGCTTGATCATAGGACATTTTGTAGTCGGTAGTTGGAAACTACCTTTCCTGTCCATAGACCAGTTATGAAACTCTTGTAGACCGATATCCGAGCTACCTCGCCATGGTGAAAGATTATCGGTACCACATCGGGAAGGTGCTTCTCCAAGCTCCACAAGAAGACACAATGATAAGATATATGTATAGTTAGTCCCACATCATAAACATGTAATAAGAGGGAACCTTCCTTAGCTATAAAAAGAAGACTTCCCCTATGTAGAATGAAGAACCATCCCTCCCCCATCTCTCTAACACTCCATCCGGGAGGATGGATGCTCTTGTAACACCAAAGGCCTATTGACCATGATAGTGGAATATTAAGTGGATGTAGCTATGTCTTCCGATGGCATGGTGAACCACTATATTTCTTGGTCTCCTGCCCATGATAGTCTGTTCCACCGTGATTCTACATAGCCTCCGGGTTTATGCAGAAACATTTAGCGCCGTCTGTGGGAATCCTTACTAAAAGTGATGTTGCTCTTCTCCCAAGAGGCATTCCACCCAGAGGCATTCCACCCGAGAGACATTCCACCAACACACGGAGGCAGACCAACCAGCAGGCTCATGCACGAAGTTAAACCCGAGTATCCAATATGCAAACCCATGCCACCAAGAGGGATGGCATGACCCGCTCGGGTTTCTCTTATCATCGAGACGTCACCAAGGCTAGACAACAAACTCCAACCACCACCCAAAGATGATTCAACGAGACCCGAGGGTCCCTCTCCCGGTGGTAGCCTTCGGTTTGTTCCAAATCACCGGGATCATCTCCACCCATCCCAAACCCTTGTCCACTCAATCCAGGAGATGATTCACCGGGACTCGGAGCTTAGTCATGTCGACCGAGAGCTTCACCGGCAAGGTTCTAAAACTCGCTACTCGGTAGTCGGTCGGCCGGCCGGTGAGTAGCGAGTAGAGGAGTACTCGGCCGAGTACTCGGGGAGTACTCGGATTCTAATTTCTGGATTTTTTTATTATTTTTAAAACATATAATCTAATATATAATGTCTAAAATAATAAAAATAGTCCATAAAATATTACAATATTTAAGAGATAATAATGTCTAAAAAATAAAAACAACCATTAGTCCATTACAATAACATAAGTAATAAAAGCAAACCAAATTCAATTCTTGCAAACAATCCCAAGCATATGTAACTATGCCTCAAATTCTTCTTCTCCATATCCATCTTGTACTCCCTCCGAATCCGACTCAAAATCAAAACTCAAGTCCGGCCATTTTCCTAAAGTGACAATGTGACATTTTCCTAAAGTGACAATGTGACATTGTTCCGGCCATTTTCCTAAAGTGACAATGTGACATATCAAAAAGAGAACAACACAACAAGAACACATATGCTGCTGTGAAATACCAACACAAATACACAATAACAGAACCGAACTCCTCTTATACAGTTATACAGAACAATATGCTCAACAGAACAATAGCAATATGCTGCTATTGTTGTGACACATAACACAGAACAACTGAACAAGAACACAATGTGACATATCAAAATCCAATTCGGCAATTCCTATCTCAGTCCAAGCAGCAACAAGCCAACAACTCAACAGATCAATAAAATCCATGACCCAAATATGCAAAGTCAAGGATTCCAACTTTACCAGAAACAAAATCTTACCAGAAAGTCAGAAACAAAGAGGAGGGCGAGAGGAGACGGACTGGGCGAGAGAAGAGGGCGGGGAGGGCGAGCCGGCGAGGTGAGGGAGAGCGACTGGGTGACTGAGAGCGACTGAGAGCGACTGGAGCGAGAGATGAGCGACTGAGCGTCTGGAGCGAGAGACTAGAGACAAATCGAGTTATTAGGGTTTCAAAACGACGTCGTTTGCCTCTTTTTTTTTCGGCTGACCGAGTTGACCGAGTTGGACCGAGTACTCGGCCGATTTTCTGCTGGCCAACTAGAGGCACTGAGTAGGCCAAAATCGCCACGGTGACTAGCCGAGTACCGAGTACTCGCCGAGTACTCGACCGAGTTGACCGAGTTTTAGAACATTGTTCACCGGTGACGACCTACTCCTCCCGCTGCCCGACCATCTTATTACCCCGGTGACTTCAACGATATTCGTCATCTTCCCGGCCGAGATGAAAATTTGTCAGAAATAGCAAAAGTATCTACCTAGCATACTCGGGGTCCCGTTGATAGATCGTCGGAAGTCCCTTTGCCTCCGAGATGGTGGAATCTGAGTTCAAGCTAAGTGAAAGCGAACCAAGTGACGTCATGGTTTGCATGTGGGGTGGCTTCGCGTAGGAGATAGAGACCTAGTATGGAAGCCAAGCCAGATGACTTCGCATGGGAGACTTCGCCAAGAAACAAGAAGAAGACTTCACATGCAAAAAGGAGACAAGATGAGGCAAGCCCCGCATGGTTGGTTGACCGGATAAGAAAGTAATTATCTTTGATTGCATAAAAGGCTACATGTGTGGCTCGCCAGTGGAAGAGTTGGCATGTATTAAGAGGTGGACCTCGCCTAAGTTATCACGCGAGCTGGATGTAGGGCCTGATTGCACAAAGGCCTTCATGTGTAAGGATAAAAATTATTAGGCGAACTGAGAAGTTCGCACGTATCAAAACAGTGACATGAGTTGCATGCGAGCTGGATGCATGAGAAGATGTGCTACGCGCAGGGGACTCCGCATGAGAGAAGAACATTGTGAAGCATTGACAAATCTACTACATTCCTCGTCCGCGCGGTGGTACGCCTCACATCCCTAGAAGCATTGAACTGCTACCATCTCTTTGTCCCCTGCTGAGGATTGTGGCCGAACAGTATGTGCGGGTCCCGTTGGCGGAAGAGTACTTTGAAACTTCAAATCTTGATCAAGAAGCAGGGTCCCGGTCGTCTAGTTAGGTTATCACTTCCCTCTGGCAATGCCTGCTCTATGAGGTACCAGTGGAGCCAGTCGGGATCATCTGATCTGCAAGCAGTGGGTCCTGGTGGCAAAAAAGCTATGGACACCCATATCTTATCTCCAGAAGAAATCCTTCCCGGTAGCAGTAAGTCTTGTTCTTCCCGGTGAGTCAGAGACCTCACCTATGTTCTGAACCTCCCAAACCCGATGACTCCAGATTGAAAGAATTAGCCACCAGGAGCAGAAAAGAAATCTCCAAGAGCAAGTTAGGGCCACTTTCATCTCCGGGAACCGAAAGGGGAAAGATAAATGCCTCACGGACTAATCCACAAGCAGTAAGGTGAAAAATGGGTAATTATTCATCAGGTCTCGGGGGTTTAGGGTAAAAAAAAAACCACCAAGGTCTCATCCTCCGGGAGTGCTAAGATGAAATTTCTCATGGTACTATACCTCCTATGTGCACCCATTCGGTAGCTATTTTCACAGGTAAGTCCCTCATTTAACTGCCTTTCATTGGATTACGGGTAAACATTTGGATATGGAAGTCTAAGTCTTCATGATTAGATTGAGAAACCACCAAGAGAGGCATTTGACCGAGATCGGTAATCCACCGAAAGACATGTCATTAAAATCCCGAGTAAGACCAGGCGGGATAGGTAATCCACCGAAAGACATGACATTGAAATCCCCAGTAACACCAAGCGGGATGGGTAATCCACCGAGAGGCATAAGTTGCTGAGATCCCCAGTAATACCAGGCAGGATAGGCATTCCACCGACAGTCATAAAACTTAATATCTTCCCTTTAAAAACGGAGCAAGTGGCTTGATAACCCACAGACGACATTAACACCCCGTCACTGGAGTAATTATAGGATGTAACACCCAGATACAAGACCCATCTCGTGTGTCACCGAGATCATAACACCTAGTTGGCCAGGTACAAGACCCATCTAGTGTGTCACTGAGACCCATCTCGCGCATGTCACCGAGACCCATCTCGTGTGTGTCACTGAGACCCATCTATCGTGGAACAAGACCCATCTCGGGAGAGTCACCAAGATTGTCATTGCATGCGGAGCGAACTCCTCAGCTCGCGTGTAGTCCTTGTGCACTGAGCGAACTCCTCAGCTCGTGTGACAATTTCAATCTTTGCGCTTCGCGAACTACTTAGCTCGCCCGACTGTCAGCCCTTCTGTGTGAGGCGGACTCCACAGCTCGCCTGATAGTGTCAGCCCTTCTGTGCGAGGCGGACTCCTCAGCTCACCCGATAGTGTCAGCCCTTCTGTACGGAGCGAACTCCTCAGCTAGCGTAATAGTCCTTGTGCGCGGAGCGAACTCCATAGTTCGCGTGTAGTCCTTGTGCGCAGAGCGAACTTTACAGCTCACGTGTAGTCATTGGGCGCGGGGAGAACTCCTTAGCTCGTGTGACAATTTCAGTCCTTGCGCTTCGCGAACTCCTCAGCTCACGTGACAATTTCAGTCTTTGCACTCGGCGGACTCCTCAGCTCGCCTGATAGTGTCAGCCTTTCTGTGCGAGGCGGACTCCACAGCTTGCCCGGTAATTTCAGTCTTGTGCGAAGCGAACTTCTACAAAGCTTGCACGCGAATTGTGCCAACTAGCTCGCATACTTCGTTAGTTTTGAGGCTGGGGGTCGGGAAGGACCCGGCGGATTTGAAGATATCAAGAAAAGTAAGACCCGGAATGCATAAGACCCGTTCAACACACGTCCTGAGTACGAACTTGGGGGGACTGAGACCGGGTACCCATTGATAAATGACTGGTCTATGGGCATTTTATATATTATGTCTCAACTCAAGACGTGTCTTGAACGGGAACTTAGGGGGACTTGTAGTCGGTAGTTGGAAATTACCTTCCCTGCCCATAGACCAGTTAGGAAACTCTTGTAGACCGACATCCGGGCTACCTCGCCATGGTGAAAGATCATCGGTACCACATCGAGAAGGTACTTCTCCAAGCTCCATAAGAAGGCACAATAATAAGATATATGTATAGTTAGTCCCACATCGGAAACATGTAATAAGAGGGAACCTTTCTTAGCTATAAAAGGAAGGCTTCCCCTATGTAGAATGAAGAACCATCCCTCCCCCATCTCTCTAACACTCCATCCGGGAGGATGGATGCTCTTGTAACACCAAAGGCCTATTGGCCATGATAATGGAATATTAAGTTGATGTAGCTATGTCCTCCGATGGCATGGTGAACCACTATATGTCTTGGTCTCTTGCCCATGATAGTCTGTTCCACTGTGATTCTACATAGCCTCCGGGTTTATGCAAAAACACATTCATAGTCAGCAAGAAGCTATTCTCAAGTCCCCACACCATGCTCAACCATCAGAAGATCATAATTTTCATGTTTATTGTTTTTTCAATCCTAAGCTTTGATTCTTTCAGGAGCCGCCCTAAAAAATAATGGCTCGACTAGATATGGTTTGGTTTTGTATGTTTTGAATGTTTAGAAGAAGTTTTCATAAAAGTGAAAAAATTAATAACATATATACATTCTCACGTAGTGAAACATATAATATTTTGTTTGGATTTGAAATCCTTAAAAAAACAATGTATTGATGGAGATAGAGATTCCATTAGTTACTCTCTTTTCTGTGTTCCTCAGTTCAACAAGAGTTTTTTTTTTTTTTTTGGTTATTTGTCTCTTTTGGATTGTTGTTTTGATGATTATTCATAAGATTTTCCTTTTGAAGTTCAACATTTAATTTATATCAAGTTGAAACTTAATCTAGAAGCTCTCACCATTTTTCAGTCAATATATAGTGTGCATGGCTTCAGTTACATCCCCAATAATATTCAAATTAATTTGAAATTTTTTAACCCCTAGCAATCTAGACATGAAATCTAAAAGAAAATATAAAAAGAGAAAGACTGTTGTGAAAAGTTCAAAAGTTACAGAAAAGAGAAGACCGTTGTCAAGCATGCATATTATACAAAGTGTACAACTGCAGAAACTCTGTTCAGATAACTTCCTGAACAGATTTATTATTCTGTACATTTGCAATGTACCTTTTACAATAAGTAGATGCATCTTGTCAAGCCAAGAACCTCTCTAACAAGTTACCAAAGAAGAAGCTTGTCTTTGCCCATCCACTAGTCTCAGGTGTCTCAGGTGCCTTAGAACTCGTTGGAACTTTCTTCACATTGAACATCATTGTGTGTCCAATTTCTTTACGAAGAGCTTCGATTTTTTGTATGTCCACTGAGTTCCCTGAAGAATCTCTAACATAAAATACATTCATTGCTTGTTCACCAATGGTTGAGACGCCTGCTCTTATAACTGATAACCCATTCTCCCTCAGGATCCTTGTTACTTCTGATAGCAGGCCTACCCTATCCTTTGCACATAGCTCTAGCCTAAGCCCCTGAATGTCATTGAAATTTAATCCATTAATTATATCGATCAAAACTCAAGATACATATCTTTCTTCTATCCAGCATCAATTAGAGCTTCAAAATATTAATATGCATTGATACAAGTGAATAGTGCAATGTGCGTGGCTGCTTATGATGGGTAAACTTAGTCTGTTTTGAACTTTCAAGCATACAATGCTAGATTTTCGATTGCAATCACCTTGTTTAATGGATTCATTTCGAAAATTATATGTAATCGTCTTGTACAGATCCGCGTTTGAACTTTGAAGAACTTCAGTAGGGAATTTTGTATAATTAATGAATGAGAAAGCAGAAAAGCCAAAAGCGAAGTTCGTATGCCCATTCCAATCTCGTCTAACTTTGCTAACTCCCCCTTCTGATAACACTAGATAAATTATGAGTTATGACAAATTTAAGAATTTAGTCTCCACTAATCTTCATGATACTGGAAAAATGTCGATTATCAGAAAACTTTAGTACTAACTGTGATCTTAAATGTAATTAGCTGTGCATACTGCATATATATGTATTTATATATCCTTCTAAGAGAGGCTTAAGGTAGTTGCCTGCATATATAATAACCATTTGTTCAAATGAAAGATTATTCAAGACACTGTACAGTAATCTGCTAGATGCATGCTTTCTTGATTTAATTGCTTTTATTCCTCTAATTTGTTTATTTCTTTTATTTTTCTGAGATTTCATTTTCAGGTTTAAAATGGTGGCTTTTATTTAAGGCATTAGAGAAGGGTCTTACCATGTAATCACTGTTTATGATAGTATCTTTCAGATCTTTTTGGGACGTGACAAAGAAAGATTCAGGAGCTATTGATAGTTTGATTCTAGTGAGTAGACACACAAAGCAGACTAGAATTGACAAAAAGAAGACTACACATACAAAGAAGACTATATACGTACATTCAACAAAATTAAAAATATTTATAGAGTAAAATGACACCGTTTCATGATCAGATGCTGATGATTAGCATGGCTGATAAGAAAAGCCGGATAGTTGCATTTTATGGACAAATTTTGCTGTCAATGCACTCAAAACACGTTTTGTAATCTCTAATGAACATTACATAATCCCATTTCATGGTGATATATATTCTTGACTACAGAGGATTTATATTAAGTTTAGTTTAAGATTGATCAGCTAGCTGTTCATAATTGATATAGCAGTAGTTTCACTAGCTAGGTTCCTCTTTCTTCCACATTTTGTTAGGGATTTGAGATTAGGAAGATAATATATCTGTAAATTATAGTTGCTTTTCACTAACCTCGCTTACTCTTCTACGAATTGCAGCATCAATACATTTGACTACCCTTTCCTTCTCACCTTCGGTATCAAGGGTGCAACCATCCATGTGACGAATATAATACTCCTGCAATCAATTATATGCATCATTTCTATTGCTATAATGATCATATCTTTGAGAGTATATATTGAAGATGATACAAATTATGTGTATGGTATGTACCTGTGATGCATATGGACCATCAGACGAGATGGTGGCATGGAAAACAACATATTCCATATCAGTGAGTGTGCATACGATGTCAAACATAAGTTTTGCACGATCTTTGCACCGGACACTGACCACCGAGTATCCCTTTTCTTCCCAACGCTCAATGGTGATCTTTGGTTGGAAGCAGGCAGGAAAATCAACCTCATTTGATAATCCACCACCACCACCACCGCCATGGCCGCCACTGCCCTCATAATCTCTGTCAGCAAACAACATCTGGTGGAGCCGTCTATCCACATGAGTGAACCCCATAGAGAAACTTGTGTGACCTACATTGTCATCATCTTCGCACCCACGTAAGATGTTCTTGAGTCTCTCTTCAATAGTCGATAATCTGGTTGGATGGTCCACAGGTTGGGATGTGGTGTCGTTAACATAAAGAACACAGGCTATTCTTCTGTTGTGTGTCCATACTTCAGCAGCAACTACGTTAAAGTGCAGATCGGCAAGAACAGCAGAGATCTCAGATAAGAGACCTGGACGGTCTCTTCCAATTAGCTCAATGGCTGTGTGATCACCTACAGAATGCACTCCAACCCTTTTTCCTGGCCAAGTCTTCACTACTTCTGTGGTATGGCCCTTTGGTCCTAAAGCCTATTCATGCCACAAATCATAGACAACATTGCACTTAATACCATCACATGAAAGCAACGCCTTATGCAGGCTGCTTGGGGAAATGGTGAGGCTTGGCTTAATTTTGAAGCCTGCATTTTCTATAAAATGAAATTATTACATCCAGTTTGGAACTATGATAAAGGTGATATGGTTAACATTTGCGGTTTGCTAGCCACTGATGTAGGTCAATTCGGGGTCAATGAATTGGAGTGCATAAGCATAAAAAAGCATATGTTGCAATAGTAGAGCAATAGTGGTAGGGGTTTACCTTCTCAATGTGATCAATGGTTTTCCTGTCCGTAATCTGCTTTCCTTGTTGATCGGTGACGTGAAATACTATTGAAAATATATGGAAATGTCATGTTTCATCACTTCAAGAAAAACTTAAGAGCCGAAGAGTAGTTGCCAAGAGTGGATAATCCAATTCCCCTATGTTGAACTATCTTACACAGCATTTGATTTCTTTCTAGAGAGGAGAAATTGCCATAATATAGTATCGATCATGACTCTCATTTTAGCAGTTACAGAAGAATATACATACCGTCCATGAACCATCCACCATCAGAGGAGATATAGGCTTTAGTGATTATGAGGTCAAGGTCTGTCAGTACTTGAACAACTTCAAGCAGAATTCCCGGCTTATTGACACTATCAACCTACAAAGACAAATACACTAATTTCAACATGCATGGTGTATTATATATCTTCTACACATGGATTCTGGAATATATAAACATGAAGCAAGTCCTGTATGTTGTGTTGATCAATATATACAGTAATATGTATACCTAACAAGTATATTGTATATATGTATATGTTTTCATGCAAAGCTTTGAATCGAATAATATAATGTTTAATGCATTACCCAAAAATACTACTGGAATATTATGTAATGCTTTAGAGGTAACTTTCATATGAGTAAAGAAAGAAAAGAATTCATTGTATAAAGCTACTTATTACGTATGTACTGATTGCAGGACTTTGTATATATATATATATATATATATATATATATATATATATATATATATATATGTCAGTAGAACCATAACTGTAATGACTAAGCGAAAATCACCTTGACTAGGGTACAGTCACTGCAGCTCGAGTTGTCCACACAGACCCTGCAAACATATTATGTAGAGATTTGAACTATGTACCAAGAGGTGCTAATTAGTCACTGTATTCAATAACTGCTTACTAGCAGCTGTCTAGCACACGTCAAACAACAACTGCCATCTCTTTGAAGCATTTCTTTAAACATCTTGCCGTCTTAAAATTGAAGTTTTACTCAAATTCATTCTTGGAGAAAGGCTGGGTTCAGAGACCCCATTATCCCCAATTAATACCGGCAATCCGGCATACAGAGATCACAATAGCAGATGTGAGGTTTTGATGAATTAGATGTCAAAGTATATTGTTTCATACTGCTTTAATATTCAAGAACACACATTAATTAAGTGATTTAAGTCCCTACCCATCAACGTAGCCATTACCGCTAAAATGATGGTAATGGAGCACTAGGTTGCTGAACTGTGAGACAAAACTACTCTAGTCGTACGTGCATGATTCTAACCTTGGAGGATTGATTCTTGTGCTCAGGTTTTCATACTCAGGATCAAAGTATGGCGAACAAACTCTTGCCATTTAATGAAGTCGATCAAAATTGAAGTATGGCCAACGTGCAATAAACCAGAAGTACCTTCCTGTGTCACAGAGAATATCAGAGTGCAAAAGTTCGCTAGACAATTAAAATCGAAACACATACACCTAGATGCACCAGGAAAAGAGATTGCAGATGAGGCCAGCACATTCAATGTCATATATGAAACAACATTGTAAAGTGCCTCCAAATAGAGTTCATCTCGTCCAAAACAGTAGTATAAAGTATAAACTGGTTTGATGTTAAAAAAAAAAAATATATATTATGAGACATGTAACACAAGAAAATCAGTTCTTCCCTCACTGGTTTGATATTTACGTACAAACCAGAGATTAACATTCAAGCATAAAGAACAGTACCTGGTTCTCAATGTTCCTATATTATTATGATGTTCTTGATTCAAAGTCTTTCTACTTGTTTGCAAAGCATTAGAGGGGGTAACTCTTCCTAAAAGATCATGCTCATAATAGGATAAGATAAATGGAGGAGTCACAATTCGTGTGTTTTTGTTATATTGGTTTGTTTCCTTGGTATTAGACAATTTTTGTACTATATGGCTAACATTGGCCTAGCCTAGTCCTCTAGCTTAGTGTACATTTTTTATTTTTTCAATAAATTTTCGTGGGGGAGGGGGGGGGGGGAGGCGATATTAGTCTCTCTATGCTTACCCAAAAAAAAAAAAAAAGAGGGGGTAACTCTTGCATCTACGCTCTTACATTTTCAAGATTTTGTTTTTTTTTTTTGAAAAGGAATTTTGTTCACTTTAAATCCTTGGAATTGTATGCCTGAATGAATTTATTCTCAGTGTAGGTTTATAATTTTGATTTTAGAATTACTGAAGTGCAAATGGACAGCAAAATAATTGTAAAAATTATTGCGTCTCTAGCTATCTTAAGTATCTTCTCTCCTTCATCACCACCATCTCTGGTATTTCTTCTCTCTATTGGTCTATCTAGCTAACTAAGCTTTTCCCTGATCTACCTCCTGTATATGGTGGCTTTTCTCTGCCATTTAGAATCCGATTACGACTTCTTCGCTTTTGGCCGGGATCCCATTGATCGAATTCTATTGCTTTCTGGTTATGTTTGGTTCCTTCAACATACATGAGGGTCTCATTATGTCTTGTTTGGTTGCATGGATCATTAGCGAGCGATCTATGGAGTACTGATGGACCGCATCGATCGATCCCTCATAGGAGAAAACGCAAATTATTTCTAGTTTTTTACTCATGTACTGAACCTCTGCATGCGTGCTGTACTAAATTTCTTGTGGATTTTTCTTTTTGAGTAACTAACTTTCTTGAGGATTTTATAGAGAAATCATGTGAAATGTATATATGTGTACCTTGCGTTGCCTGTTCACAAGAGACTTGGGAATGTCGACGACAGCAAAGAACCACCCCAAAAGAGGTTTTTGTAGGTGTTGATGATCGAGAGGTACGTACTCACACAGTCACACTGGTAAAAATAACCTGCGCACAAAATGACAATATCATCAGCACAGCTGCAATACAAGTTAAGGTTTCATCAGCTGGGCACTGAGATAATCAAATATACACAATATTGCACGATATAGTTATATATACTCTAGCTTTAATTTAACTAAGCAGTGAGCATGAAACTGTTAATTAAACTGGTTTCATTGTCTTAATTTTTACACGAAAATACTCACAAAACTAATTAAAGAGAGAAGTACCAAATACAACAGGGAGTTAAGTAAATCAAAACTCTTAGCTAGCTAGCTAGAGATCATACTGAAAGAGACAACTGCAGACTCAAGATTGATTAATTTGAATCGATGTAAAGACCAATCGATGTAAAGACCCAATTACTTACACCAGTTATCATACTGCGCGCATGACTTTTTCTTGCTTTTAGAATAAGAAAAATAGGAAGTTCAAGCTCCAAATCTCATATGGAGATCAATAAGTTTGTAAACATATTACATATACATGCTCATTTTCATCTTGATTTGGTCTTTAACAGTAAAAAGTTGACATGCATGACATATATAAACGCGTCACACAGTGACATTTTTGTGATTTGTTGTACGTTGTTTGTGCAAAAGACACGTTTAGTGATGTAGAACAGATGACAATAGAGATCAAAGCGCAGATTGATCGAAACAAGTCTAAACTCGGTTTGCTCCAGATTTGACATTCGGTGTCCGATTGACCATTATAATACCTTTCTGGAAGCGGAACGGCTCAACGATCAAACTCATCACTTTACCATGACGTATGAGCTTTTTAGGCCATCCGAGTCCGTTTAGGCTTCCAAAATGCAGATTTACTTCTTTTCAGCAATTATTTTTAATAGTTGGATTCAAGAAAACCAAACTTGTGGATTCCAACGTTTATATTTCCATTGCATCAATTGGTAATCAGAGCAGGATTTTTTTTTTCTGGTGGTTATGGACTCGTAGTCATGGGTGATCAAGTTCCTGTTACCCGCCAACCTCAACGACACTGGTCATAGAATATCTATCCAAAATTGAAGAGAATATCGCCAGATTACGACGTGGCAGATTACGAAGAATATCGCCATCAGTCAGATTCATTTGGGTATACCTTGTCTTTTCTGGCAGATTACGAAGAATATCACCAGAAGAATATCCAAAAGACAAGGAACGTTGGGTATTCACATCGCCAGATTACGACGACTTTCGAACAACATGTTTCATCAAAGACAAGGTATGGTCGGCAATAATTGACAGCAGCCTGCAAGAGAATTTATAGCAAGTAAGGTTGTTGATTACCTTCAATTACCGACAGTGAAGCTGAGTGATCCGTATTGGATTAATGGTCATGCACAAGTAACACAGGTTTGTAAAGTTCCTATCTCTATAAGAGAATTTGATAACGATGAGCTCACTTGTCTTGTGATTGATATGGACAACACTGATGTGCTTTTCGGAAAACCATGGCATCAAAGCGTCAATGGTGGTTATTGCAAATACAATACCTTAGGTAGGAGTCGCGCAAGATTAAAATCAAGCATTTAGCAAAAGAAGTCTCACAAGAAACCAACCATAATGATGATCAAGAGGTTAAAGAAGAAAGAGCTTGGTTTGACATGATTATTCGCATTGAAGAAACCTTGCAGCCACAAATAAATTGTTCAAATGTCATCCAAGAATGCAATCTTGAGAGCCGAGGAGAATCTATTCAAGTTGCCTACGATGAACTCATTTATAGTGTGGGGTTCATGATTGTGCCATCAAAATATGCAAAAAATCATACCAGCAATCTACATGTTCAATTGTATAATATTTAATTGGGTTTTTCTTCTACAAAATCTTGTTTTTCATTCAAGATGAACTCGAGGTCGAGTTCTTTTGTAGTGGAGGAGACTGATGTAGGATGAGAATGTGCCAAATTTAGACAGAAAAAAATAAAAGTCAAGAAGCGGTGAATAATAAAAAATAATGATTTGAAGATCGGTAATTCTTATATCATGAGGTTGCTAACCGTTGGAATATTCAAGAAGATGTTGTTTTGGATTTTTCGGGTTTGTCGCACAAAATGTATTAAATCTGATTTGAAGTAACTTTTGTCATCTGTTCTACATCGGATGATGATTTCAACCAGGTTTGGGAGTAGTGTGTTAGCAAGAAACAACCAGTTATGTGTACCCAAATCTTCTCTTTACATGGGGGAGGATTTAGTGGTCACTTTGGAAAAGACAAGACAACTGCAAGCTTGGAGAAGCGTTATTACTGGCCTCAGTTAAAACGGGACGTCAACAATATTGCCAGGAAGTGCTATGTTTGTCAGGTATCTAAGAGTCAGTCCCAAAATACTGGTCTTTACAGGCCTTTACATGTTCCTAATGATATTTGGCATGATGTTTCTATGGATTTTATGTTGGATTTACCTCGAACTCAAAGAGGGGTGAATTCTGTGTTTGTGGTGGTGGATAGATTTTCAAAGATGTCTCACTTTATTCCTTACAAGAAAACTGCAGATGCTACGAATATAGCCAAATTGTTTTTCAAGGAGGTTGTTCTTTTGCATGAGATGTCTAAGTCCATTACCTCTGACCGTGATATGAAGTTTTGAGTCACTTCTGGTTAACATTGTGGAAGCAATTTGGGACAACCTTGAAGAGGGGTACTACAGCTCACCCCAAACAGATGGACAGACTGAGGTTACAAATAGGAGTTTAGGTAATATGATCAGGATTGTCTGTGGAGATAAGCCGAAGCAGTGAGACTTTGCCTTACCTCAGGTAGAATTTGCTTATAACAGTTCTATGCATAGTGGCATTGGTAAGTCACCTTTTTCTGTGATCTACACTTCTGCCCCACGACATGTAGTTGATTTGGCAAAGCTGTCAAAAGGACGAGACATTAGTGATGCTGCAGTTAAAATGGTTGAGAGTGTTCGGACAGTTCAGGAAGAGATAAAAGCAAAATTGGAGAAGATGTTACCAAGTACAAGACTGTTGTAGACAAGCGCAAGCGTGTGAAGGTGTTTAATGAAGGGGATTCAGTCATGGTTTTTCTAACGAAAGAGAGGTATCCCGTTGGCACATATAACAAGTTGAAACCCAGGAAATATATGGACCATTCAAGGTACTAAAGAAGATTAATGATAATGCTTATGTTATTGATTTACCTACTCTATGGGGATTTCAAATTCTTTTAATGTTGCTGATCTACATGAGTTTCATGAGGATGATTATTCTTTTGGTGATAATAACTTGGGGTCAAGTAAAAACCCGGTTTGCTCTAGATTTGGCGTTCGTTGTCCGATTGACAATTATAATATCTTTCTGGAAGCGGAACGGCCCAAACGAACAAATCTCATTGCTTTGCCTCAATGTATGGGCTTTTTAGGCCATCCGAGTCCGTTTAGGCCTCCAAAATACAGATAATTAAACTTCTTTTCAGCAATTATTTTTAATAGTTTGTTTTGGATTTAGTTTTCTTTTAATCCATGAGCTTTTAGGCTTGGATGTTAGTAACCTTAAGGTTTACTTGCTCTTTTAGAAGAACCTTTTATCAATTGTAGTCGTCAGCTTTTGATTAATACAAGCCTTTGAGATTTTTTCAACTTTTCTGGTGGATTCCAGATTTTCTCGTGGATTCAAAAAAAACCAGACTTGTGGATTCAAGTTTGCTTTGGTGGATTCTAACGTTTATATTTCCGCTGCATCATTTAGAGTTATTTATACTCATCTAAATGAGCTTAAGAGGCTTTGTGATAACTAATTGACCAATTGCTGGTTTATGTTTTTTTTTTTTTTCATAAAAAAATTCATATAGTGGACTACTTAAATAAGAATGATTTCATTTGAAAATTACAAAACCATTAAGGAAATGTATTTAGACTAAAAGAGAATAAGGAAGGAGAGAAAGAAAGGGGAATAAAAGAGCCCCTGAAATTAACGTGTTAGAGGTGACATAAAGAGTTGATTCTGAACTTTATGCACCACCATCCGTATCTCCACCGTCCCAGAATGCATCTTCCACCCATCATCATGTCAATGGAACATGACCATTCATTCCGCTTTCGGATAGTTAAACTTTTTGAAAGTTTTTAGCACAAAAGATAAAAGAAATTATGGGAGAGAATGGATGGCTTAAAAGTAAATTTCTGGAAGACGAATTCCACTTGTACGTGCTATATATATCTTTTTCAACAAACTGTGAGGCTGTGAGTGAGTAAGCTATCTACACCTGTGAATCCAAAGTTCCAAACTCAAAAGCTGAAAACTGCAAATTCAGAGAAACCTTAGTCATGTACGTACCAGAGACATGTCATTCACTATTTATCTTTATCCCCCCAGCTAGCTATAGCTAGCTTCCAACTTCAGCATGGCCTCCAGATCTTGAACTGCAAAAGTAAAATAAGAATCAAAAACATGAATAAACATAATTATAAAAACCCAAGTACATATATGATCAGTAGGGAAAAGAAAGGGAAGAAGGAAAACATGAAATGAAACCCACGTACCTTAAAAAAGGGTAGTAATTAAGTTCCTCCCAAGTCCAAGATTGGAAGCAGGAATCAAAGAAGAATTCTTTACATGATGCAATGGTTGAACTAGCTATAGCTCAGAAATATAGCACCGAGAGAGAGAGAGAGAGAGAGAGAGAGAGAGAGAGCGCTAGGAATGAGAGGGAAGAGGGAGGAGGAGGTGGGGGTGGGTGCAGAGAGTGGTGGTGTTAATGGAAAGGGCGCAGAGAAGTAGTGTGTTTGTAGTGGTGGCTTTGTTGTCTACGTTGGAATACCACTATCATTTTTCTCTATCTGGCCGGGTACTGCTTTTCTGTCTCTCTCTTTGTGTCGACTTTGTGGTGGTGTTAAAAATGAATGGATCTCAGTTGCCACTTGGGCATGGCGTGGCGATGTGCGGCGAATAGTGCCTCGACCTGCTTTTTAAATTTTTAATTGTACTTTAATTATAAAAGATTAAAGTTATTTAATTGATCCAATCATTTGATTAGGGTTTGGTTGGTCGAAATGACGCGGCGACCAAAACAGCAGCTTCGAGTTGCCCGGCTTCTTTTTCATTCTACTCTCCGCTGTTACGCGCGTGGGGCTATGTGTTTTGCTTTGCACAGAGACATTGAGGTCGCTCTCTGAGTATGAAAAAAAAGTCAAACAATATCTCATTTTTTTTTAAGTAAAGTTTTTGTATCTTATGATTAGAAAACTTTAAAATATTATCTCACGTTTTTACTTTAATCAAACTTTAGTATCTAAAACCGTTAACTCAGTTAAAAAAACTGACGGCAACCTTTTTATTCATGAAATGACCAATATACCCTTGAGTTTTTAATTTTGCAATTTTTTTTATAAATAAAAAGAGAAATTTGTCGTAACAGTACCTCATCTTTTCTTCCTAATAAACTTCTTTTTATTTTCGTTATGATGTACCGTTATGACGAATTTCTCTTTTTATTATGTAAAAAGAATAACAAAAATAAAAACTCAAGGGTATATTGGTCATTTCATAACACTACCAGAAAATAGATCTTGGCGACGAAAAAAAATCGTCGCCCTGTTAAAAAATTTCGTCGCCTAAGTACTTAGGCGACGACATGTCGTTGGCCAAGACGTCGTCGCCAAAAGTGTGTCGGCCAAGAACTTGGGCGACGAAAATTCATTCCGTCGTCGCCTAAGAGTAATTCTTAGGCGACGATACGAATTTCGTCGCCTAAAATATACTTCTCGTCGCCCAAAAATATTCGTCGCCCAAGATTTAACACCTTGGCCGACGAAAAAATTTTTCGTCGCTTAAGATCTTATAACCTTGGGCGACGAAACTAAATATTTCGTCGCCTAAGATCACTACATCTTAGGCGACGATATTTTTTTTTCATCGTCTTATATGGTAAGTCCTTGACCGACGATTTAGCAATTTCGTCGCCTAAGATATATTTAAATTTTTTTAAAAAATATTTAAATAATTTTTTTAAATATATAAATAATTTTTTTTAATTTTTGCTGGAATTTTTTTTTTCGGCATTTCTTTAAATTTTTCTAATACTAAAATTTAATTAAAAATAACACAAATTTATAAATTTATAAATAATTTATTACAAAAATTCAGTCCATCTGCCTATGGAGAAACTCGAAATCTAACTCATCATTCCCGTTCGGAGGGTCCTGAGGCTGAGGCGGCGACTGGTCAGGCTGAGGAGGCTGCTGCTGAGGCTGGGGCCACTGAGGGTGGGGCCACTGAGGTAATGGTATAGGCGTAGGCATGAGCGGAAAATCAAGTCCGGCCGCATGTGCAGCGATGCAGGCAGTCATCCACTGTCTCATAGCCGCCTGGTTGGCATTGGTGACTTCATTCAGCCGCTCCATATGCGCAGCCGTGGAAGCCGCATATGATTCCGCCATCTCCCTCGCTCTTTGGGCTTCTAGCTCAGACTGTAGACTTTCGAACTGATCCTGTAGCCGACTGTTGCTGCTTGAGGATCCGGCGGCTCCCTTGCGCTGAAATCCTGACGTCGTCTTCAGGATCCCCTTTCCAGCGCCTCCCATACCCCGGCAGTAGTAGGTGTTGGAACGCTGCGCGAAGGCAGTGGCCATAATCCGCGCCCCACAGTAGGATCTGAAGTGTCGATCCTGGACATGGCCTCTGACATGTCATCCTCTGCCGTGCCCGACCATGTGTCGTTCACCATGCCTCTCATGACCTCTTGCTCCGCCTCCCTCACCCTCGCCTAATTGGATATATTATAAAAATATATTAATATACATTTAATAAAATGTAATTAAAATTAAAAATTAGAAAATATAAGGAACTTACAAGATCCTCCTCAGAATGAGGATATGCCCTCTGAAAGGTCCCCACATAGGGGTTCTCCTCTGGCCTCTCTCGCCGCACGTCGTCCATGATTGCCGAAAACGGCCTCAAACCGGCACGATGGTTGGTTGTGTTCTGTTGCCGGTTCTCAGTGTTCACCCGGGCGAGGTGCTTCAAAAAAAAATTATCGTTAGTAAATATTTAAAAACATACAATTATAATTAATTCACTAATTAAATTAATTCAAATTTGTTTACGAATTACCTGTTTGTGAGGGTCGTTGAACTGCGTGACAAGAAGCCACCGCCACTCGTACTCCCGATACTCGAACTCCTTCGGGGTACCCGAACGGTCGCTCCCGTACTGCTTCCAGTGTAACCGGAGGTCGTGCTTCCACTCCTTGAACCTACATATACAAAAAAAATATTAAATATATTATTAAAAAAATAAAATTTAATAAATTATTAAATAGAGGTACCTCTCCCTATGGGCCTTGTCCGCCCAGTCACGTCCCTCCTCGGGAACCACAAACCATTGCTGCATTACCACTTGTTAGTATTTTTTTCGATAATTAAATAATTTATTAGTTAAAAAAATAGTAATTGATCGAGTAAACTCACCGACATCGACTGATGGAGCATCTCCTTCACTCCATCAGGAACCTGGCTCCAGACTCCCCACAACATAGGGAGTCTGGAGCGGATGGTGCCTCCCGCGACGCGCGTGTACCGGTTTCCCAACGCGGCGTCCACCGGTTTCCCGTTGGAAAACGGGATGGCGATCCGTCCAGCGGACTCGACCGCCCTATCGAGTCCCTTGTTGCTGACGGTGCCTCTCCTGTTCCGCCTTCTCGTTCCGACGGTTGTGACATTGTGAATCAAATTTAATATTAATAATACATTTTTACAAAAAAAAAAATTAAAATCGACAAAAAAGTAATAATAAATTACCTGAGGATGAGGCTGAGCCGACGGATTTGTCTCCGTCCGCTTGCTCGGAGACCCTCACGGGATGAAGAGGCGTGGGAAACTCCCTGTAGATATAGGCCTCGTGCGGTGCCACATGCGGGAGCTGCTCCCGAATCGGTCGACCCTCCTCATCGACATGAGGTATCGCCGGTATCGTCGGAGGAAGGAAGAGGCCGGACGGCACCATAGGGACCCCGGATGACCCGCCATCACCGTCGGTCGGGGACGACTGTGTGGGGGCGGTGTTAGATCGCGACCGGGGAAATATCTCTGGATGACGAGGGGCCGTCGCTGCGGGACCCGACTGCCCAGCAGAACGCGAGCCGCTCGCGCCACCCCTAAGCGCCGCATGTCGGGCCGTCAGCTGCCACGGAAACCCGATCGACGGTGATTCAGACGGGTTGTTTGAGGTACCGTCCGAGGAATATTGGCTCCTCGCACCCGAACGTTCTCCAGAAGTTCTCCTCATGCCCATCCTGTTTAAAATAACCATAAATTTATTAAAAATATTTTACCGTCTTATAATTAATTTAACAAAAAATAACCATAAATTTCAAAAAATTTATCAACAATAATAACACAAATAAAAATTAATAGTTATTATAGGATTTATTATTTTTTTAATTCACATAACAAATTATTTACATTAATTCGCAATTATTACATCACAAAAATTAATTTACGAATATTTACATCCTTACTAAAAAATAATACATTATTTTTTACAAAATTTCCACAATATATTTACAATTATAATTTATATTATTTAATTATTTAATCAAAAATTATTTAATCATTTACAATATATTTACAAATTATTTCCACAAATCCTAAACCCTAAACCCTAAACCGTAAACCCTAATATTTTACAATTATCATTTACATCACAATTTACCATAATTTACCCTAAAATCCTACCATAATTTACACAAATTTACCCTAATTTACCATTAATTTCCTAAATTACAACAACAACAACAATAATTTCACCAACAATTTCACAACACAACAATAATTTCACCAACAATTTCAAATAATTTCAAACAATTTCACAATTTCAAACAATTTCAAACAATAATTTCAAACACTTTCACAAAATAACCAATTTAGGGTTTTAGGGTTATACCTTAAATTGTTTGAGAGAGGGAGAGAGAGAGGGCTGGGTCGGGGTCGGTGTCGGGTTGCGGGGTCGGGGTCGGAGAGAGGGAGAGAGAGAGGGCTTCGGTGGATTTTCGGAGAGAGAGTGAGAGGATTTGTGAGAGGCTGCGCGAATGGTTAGGGTTCCGAATTTTTGCCTTTTATATTGGCGTTCTTGGGTGACGATTCTATACAAATCGTCGCCCTGTTTTTTGAAAATCGTCGCCCTGTTTTTTGAAAATCGTCGGCCAAGATAGTCTACTTGGGCGACGATGTTCTTCACTATAAATCTCGTCGCCCAAGATGAAGAAAATCGTCGGCCAAGAGTTCTATCATAAAATTCAGAATATCGTGATTTTGGTGATCGGAGAAGAGAAACTGAAAACCGACCGTCAGATATGACCAGCATAACGAATTACGTAGGTGGGAAAAAATTCAGCTCCATCTGACAAAGATAAGGGCTCGATCCGTCCGGTCAATCGGCGCGGTCAAACCCCTAAACGGACGGAAACGGCTATTCGACCCTCCAAATCACGTAATCTGGCCGGACCTTCAACTGAGAATAGTTTCCAATCGACGAGACTCTTACGGGGCTATAAAAATTTGGTAAAAAATAAATACCCGGGATAGGGCTACCACTAGGTAGAAATAAGAGAAATTCGTTGACCGGAACAACCGGCACCGAAATTTTACCGAAATATCTTCATTTTTCACGGGTTGACGTATTTCACCGTTCCGGTCATATCTTATTTCACGACTTTTTTGCGTTTGAGGCCTCTACGTATACGTTGTCTTCAAAACGAAACTTAAACTCAACACTTATATAAAAAAGTTATACAACATTAGTACATATATCGTGAGTTTGGTGATCGGAGAAGAGGAACTGAAAACCGACCGTCAGATATGACCAGCATAACGAATTACGTAGGTGGGAAAAAATTCAGCTCCATCTGACAAAGATAAGGGCTCGATCCGTCCGGTCAATCGGCGCGGTCAAACCCCTAAACGGACGGAAACGGCTATTCGACCCTCCAAATCACGTAATCTGGCTGGACCTTCAACTGAGAATAGTTTCCAATCGACGAGACGCTGACGGGGCTATAAAAATAAAAAACATTTCCTTACAATTTAAATGTGCTTTATTTATTTTAATTATTCGGATTATCTTGGCCGACGAAATTAGGGTAATTCGTCGGCCAAGATATTACTTGGGCGACGATATTTGCTATATTCGTCGCCCAAGACTAAAAAAAATCCTGTACAATGAAATTTTAAATGTGCTTTATTTATTTTAATTATTCGGATTATCTTGGCCGACGAAATTAGGGTAACTCGTCGGCCAAGATAATACTTGGGCGACGATATTTGTTAAATTCGTCGCCCAAGAGTAAAAATCCTGTACAATGAAATTTAAATGTGTTTTATTTTATTTTAATTATTCGGATTACTCTTGGCCGACGAAATTAGTTTAATTCGTTGGTCAAGATAATACTTGGGCGACGATATTTGTTAAATTCGTCGCCCAAGGTTAAAAATAAAAAATCCTGTACAATGAAATTTAAATGTGCTTTATTTATTTTAGTACAAACATATTCTTTTAGTACAAACATATTCTTTTAAGGGGTTTGGAACCCAGCCTACCATGGAAGGCTCACAAACACGCCCGGAAATCTTTATATTAATTTGGACAACAATTACAAAGCTAAGGCTCAATTATAACTAAGCTAAGGCTCGTAATCTGAGTCATCCGATGAGTCTTCTTCGGTATCGGAATTAATATCTGGTAATCTATGCCTTAATTCGTCGTCAGAGTCGTCGTCTGTTTCTTCATTTGGATCAACATCAATAAAGGTTGAATCTTCGTCAAGAATTCTGAGCACTCGACCATGTTTAACATTATTTTCGCGAATAGTAGCTACATCATGAATACCTACTGCGTTCGGTTCCTGATACGCATCAGCGTCTGGCCCTGGAATGGTCACTCCAAGTGTAGCAGCCCGGTAAATGTTTCGAGGATGCACAATGTTCGCTATTTTCCACGCGTCACCCCTGGCAAGGTCATCAAGATAAAGCACTTGTTTTACCGATGTCGCAAAAACAAACGGGTCATCTTCGTAGGCGCTTGTAGCAGTGTTGACCGATAAATTTCCGTACTGATCCATCTTCATGCTCTGTGCGCCTGTATCAAACCATCTACACTTGAACAGATGCACTTTCATGCCTTCCGCATAAACCAGTTCGACCACTGAATGGAGAACACCGTAATAGTCAAGGCCATGACCAAGCGCCATCACCTCAGAATTCTGTGTTCTTCGTCTGCTGTCTCTCTCTTCAGATACAAATTTGACGCCATTCACTGTGCAAGTGGGATAAACTCTAGCCCGTTGCGGTTGCATCGCAAGAAGTAATAGTTCGTGCGACCAGTTTGGATTATCATCAGATTTGATCATGTCCATCTGTAACGGATATTGAACTGTAAATATCCGAAAATATATGCAATAGAAAATAATTAGATATATATATATATATAACAGGGAAGATTAAATTACGTACCCAGGTGCGAAAATAATTTGCGAACGTCATGTTGTGGTACTCGAGATCACCATCAACTTCCGGAAAAGATAGGTGCAACTCTTTCCAATATTTAACTTCTTCACAATTGATTAGTACCCACCAGTGCGCTATGGCTATCTCTTCATCCGACAATGCATACTCGGCGGACAGTCGTTCTCCACCAACTTCGACATCACTGGAAACTATAGAGAGATTGAACCGCGGCGCATGTTCCTCCATGGCTTGCGGAGCTCCCAACGACGCTCCTAAATACAACTTCATGTAGGTGACGCATTCATGCGCAATATATGCTTCAGCTATACATTCTTCAGGCGCGGATTTATTAGTGACATAATCTTTGTACTCACCAAGTTGCCTGTAAATATAAGATTGCAAACTATACGTTATGGTTATATAAATTGTACGTACATTTATGTATTCTGGAGATGTAAGTGAATAAAACATACCTTTCCATGGGATACATCCAAGTGAAGTGTACTGGACCGGTAAGCAACAATTGCTGGGGAAGATGGATCATCAGGTGAGGCATGATATCGAAAAAATTTGGCGGAAAGATCCTCTCGAATTTACACATGATGTATATGATGTCTGCTTGCATTTCCCGGAGATCGGATTTTCTCACTTCCTTTGTGCATAACTTCATAAAGAATCTTGACAGCGCTACTAACGGCTCCACAACCTGGCCAACCACACATCACAAATTTAATATAAAATCCACCGTAATGACAGGTTAACCGTAATTTTAACCACAAATTTACCTGACGGTGAAGGAACGGTCGAATGAAAACAGGGAAGAGACGTTGTAGCAGAATATGACAGTCATGACTCTTCAAGCCGTATATCTTATTCTCCCGCAAGTTCACACACCGGGCTATATTTCCTGCAACGCCTGAGGGATACGTCACACAACTCATCCACCTGAAGATTTGGGTCTTCTGATCAGGCTTCACGGTGTAAGGAGCCCAAGGCATCTTTTTCTTCCCCTCTTTCAGCCAAAGATGTTTTCTGATTCCCATTTTCTTAAGATCAACGCGTGCCTTAGGACCGTCTTTCGTCTTCCCCTCCAAGTTGAGCACTGTACCTACCACACTGTCGCAGACATTCTTCTCTATGTGCATCACATCTAGGTAGTGCCTGATCAACAGCGTACTCCAGTACGGGAGTTCCCAAAATATGCTCTTATGTGTCCAGAATTTGTACCTGTCTGGTCTTTCAGGTATTCTGGCCACAATATCGGGATGATTGCTGAGCTGCCCAAAATCATACTCATCCAGCACTGCTAAAATCTCTTCCCCCGACCATCTATGCGGCTCCACACCTCTCTCTTCGGTCCCATCAAATGCCCCGGTATCTATCCGCCAGGGGTGATCATGTGGTAGGTAAGCACGGTGACCCATCCGGACTATCTTGTTGCAATGATTGCTGCACCCCTGGGAGCTAAGGCACTCAGGACAAGCCTTGTATCCCCTAACAACGTTGCCAGACAACATCCCACGTGCAGGAAAATCACTGATGGTACCAACAATCATGGCATGCATCTGGAACATCTCCTTTTTGTGGGAGTCATAAGTGGGATGACCAACCTCCCAAAACAATTTACACTCTTCAATCAGCGGTCTCATATACACATCGACACACTTCCCTGGATAACAACAACAACAACAACAACAACCACAACAAATTCAGATAACGACTATATATGACCAACAATATAGAACAAAAACAATAAATGGAGAAAAAATTGAACCAACAGCAATATATACAATATGAAGGGAAAATAGATACCTGGATAACCGGGCCCCGGAATCAACAAGGTCAACATGTTGTATTCCTTCTTCATGCACATCCATGGAGGAAGGTTGTAAGGCACCAAAATGACCGGCCATATACGTACTGTACGAAAGACTCATGGTCCCAAAAGGGTTGAACCCGTCGGATGACAGCCCGAGCCTCACATTCCTCACCTCTAAAGCAAAATGAGGAAACTCCCTGTCTATATGCTTCCACGCCTCCCCGTCAGCAGGGTGTACCATGAGGTCTTCGTCATGCACCTCCCTCACAGCGTGCCATCTCATAGCTTCGACCGTCTTTGAAGACATGTACAACCGCTCCAGCCTATCCCTCAACGGGAAATAGCGAAGTACCTTAACAGGTTTCCTGTTGCCTGCGGGAGTCCGCTTATACCTGTCGGTCCCACATACCGGACAGCGATGAAGGCCTTCAAGGTCATTACCGTCTGCATCTTTACCCCAGAATAGAACGCAGTCATATCTGCATGCATGGATCTTGATGTAGGAAAGCCCGAGATCTCTCAAGATACGACGGACCTTATGATGCGTGGTGGGATGACGATGACTGTCGGGCAGGAGCGAAGCAGCGTACTGTAAATACCTATCAACAGCCGTCACGGTCGATTTTGTGTCAACCTTGATATGCATCACCTCCATCACACACTGAAGAACGGTCTTCTCATGACCTGGGCACAGAGGGGTCTGTTGGAAAGCAATAAGTCTGTTGTACTTGGCTATACCGGCAGTGTTGACACCTCTAGGGACGGCCTGCATCGGTGCCTGCGGAATGTGCTGTCGTTCAGGGCATACACCGTTGTCATGAGGAAACATGTCGTTGATGAAGGCCGTTGTTGGATCGTTGGATGTACTGCCCGTCTCATAAAACTGTCCATGATCATGCGGGCGTGATGAGGTTTCACCGTGATATATCCAACATGTGTAACGTTCCCAGAATCCGTTACTCTTCAGGTGGTCTCATACTGTATCAAACGGAAATCGATGCATATCACTGCGACACTTACACATCTTGCACGGGCAATAGAACATGCCACTCCCGTTAGCATTGGCCTGCGCATATTGCATAAAATCCCAAACTCCTTCAGCATATTTTCTGTGATATCTTGGAAGAGAAATCCAACTCTTATCCATATCCTGAAAATAACACATATATATATCAATATTTAATGAACATATCTTTTATATATATATATATATATTAATGTAATACAACATACTAATTATTAATTATATATATCTAGTTCGAGCGGATTCCGTGGTTTCAGAAGGCAAGTGTCAATGTCACAGAGGGCGAACCCCCTACAGGAACCAGGCAGGACTCGTTTGTGATCACGGAGGCGAACCCCTATCGACCCCTTCACCGAGAAGAGTGGTCAGTTTGTGATCTTGAGATCCAGTTAAACAAACCTGTGAACCATATCTATGACAGAACGGCCCCTTACTCAGCTTGGAACAAACTCTATGCATATATATATATCATTAATTCAACTCAAATAAAACTGAAAATCAATATATATATATATATGCATATATATATATATATATATATATATATATGTGCATATGCATATGTACGTACCTGGGAGTAGCTCCACAAACTATGTATGGACAGATTTCCACAACACCGAACGATTTGAAGAACTAGAGAAATTTATGTTTCAAATTTTCAAAGTTCTCATTCTTCTATCCCGGCCTCTCAATATATAGAAGAATCTTGGGCGACGAAATATTTGAGTTTCGTCGCCTAAGAATTAAAACTCTTGGGCGACGAAATATTTGAGTTTCGTCGCCTAAGGATAAAAAACTTAGGCGACGATATAAATATCTTAGGCGACGAAATATTGTTTCGTCGCCCTAGTTTCTATCTTGGCCGACGAAATTTATTTTTAGGCGACGATTTTTTTTTTCGTCGCCTAAGAGTAAACTTAGGCGACGATTTTTTTTCCTTAGGCGACCAAAAAAAAAAATCGTCGCCCGGTTTTTTTGTTTCGTCGCCCAAGACCCATTTTCTGGTAGTGTAAATAAAAAGGCTGCCGTTATTTTTTTTAACAGAGCTAACAGTCTAGATACTAAAGTTTGGTCGAGGTAAGAACGTGAGATACTGTTTTGAAGTTTTCTAAATGTGAGATACCAAAGTTTTGTTTCTCTAAAAGGTGAGACACTGTTTAAACAATTTTTCCTAAAAAGTAAGAACGTCTTCGTCTCGTGTTTCTCCCTAAATAAGTAAATATAAAGGTTTACACAGGATGGATCAAGAACTATATCAAGGGGTTAGCCTAGGTTAGGATCAATCAAGGATAAACTAAATCAAGGGGTTCGATTCTCCAATGAAAAACCTATGAAAAAGAACAAAAAGGGTTCCTTCAGTTAGCTTCCTAGTTTGTTCATTATTACATATATAAAAGTGTTTAAATCAAAAATATGTCCGCAAAGTATATTTTTAAATATATAAGTGTTGGTTAACCTTTCATATCGTAGCTAGGATTAAGAAAATGCTTGTGAATAATATCAAATAGCTTTTCGTCTTTTACCATATTAGTCTTTTTGGAAATTGACAAGTACGTATGGCCAAATTAAAGAAAGAAATGGATTGGTACACTCAATAATTAGGCGCGTGGGTCAAGTGCTCATGATTAAGTGGTATCATTGTCTTTGCTGGTAGATGGCATTCATACCGTCACTGTGATGAGAAATTCTTCAGTGGGTCGTCGTGCCACCTGGTACATGCGCACGCAGCCACCTTTTGACACGCGTTTCTTTTTTCCCACACCTGCCTTCTTCTTCTTCTTCCTTTCTCCGGCAAAGCTTCTTCTTCGAATTCCTTCCCTTTCGACGCCGTCGAAGGTCCCTGCGGCTTCTTCAGTACGGCGGAGAGCATGGACCGGACCACCACGCTGAGCTTCGGCGAGTGGCCGGGACCCCTTCGGATCGCCAATGGTGAAATATGAGAGAGAGGGTTTCTGGTTTGCATTTTCATGGTGGTCGACGGCGGCGTCGAGGAGGGAGGATGGAAGAAGATCCGCCGGAGAAAGGAAGAAGAAGAAGAAGGCAGGTGTAAAAAAAACACGTGTCAAAGGGTGGTTGGGTGTCGCATGTGCCAGGTGGCATGACCGACCCACAGAAGAATTTCTCCACTGTGATTGTATATGTATATGCCGGTTGTCCATGCATATATGTTGTCTTCATCATCTGCTTACCTAGCGACAGCAAAGCTTTCGCGCGCTAAACAGACAACTCTATGCCTGTTAAAAAAAAAAAAAAACAGACAACTCTACGATATGACCAAGAAATTAAAAGGATACTGAAAAATACAACTCATCAAACATAGCTTTAGGTTTTAGTTAACTTAAATATGTAGTTCGATTACCTAATTAGGTAACTGGATGTCACTTTATACCTAGACATGTACATACCTAACAAAAAATCAAACATATATAGCTGGAACACACTCCCTATAGTCGAGCCAACCATCAGCCTCGAGCTTTAATTTAGTGACTAAATTAACTGGATGGTAGCTTAGATAGTTCGACATATATAGATGCATGCATATATATAAGATCGATGGGATGTTCAGAACTTGAGTAGTACCAGTCAAATTCCATGACGGTTGTAATAGTTTTTCTGTGAAACAATCGTCGACCCCCATTTAGAATATTCGACTGTCCGAACCCTGGAGGAAGTACAAGGTACCCATGAACGCCTTTGGTTCATTCTTAACTTCTTGTTCGGCAGAGAAGCAAGACAACCTACATTATAATGATGGTGTGAGATTGTAGCGCTTCTGCATATCTGCAAAGATTGCAAGTAATCATGTAGCAAGCATAGTAGAGAGTAGAGACTTGATCGTCATCGCTAAAGCTATCTAACAAAGACGACGGCATTGCTAATTGCTATAATGTTTAGCTGGTATTATTGAGTACCTTCGCCTTAGAAATGACTGTTATATTGACTAATGGACAGACCTAAAATGAAGCCAGTAGCTAACACCCGTATATTGTCTTTCTGTTTGACTAAGTAAAGACCTAAATTTCGAAACCATTGTAGAGATTCATCATCAGCAATAACTTTTGGGGTTTATTCATCAGATAATAAGCGCAGACCGAAAGTGGAATTCTGTAGCATTTTATGTGTTGGAGACTCGGAGTTGGCCTACCTCTATCATCCATTCAAGGGTCCAATTTATATTCCCTTTCTAGCTAATTGTAGTCTCCCAACTTGTTTTTGCAACAAACGATCGATCATATACAACATCGATCATTCTCTCTTTATAGGTATCCTTGAACAACTTGTACTGAAGATATTCAAAGTTTGCTAGATGTTCGATCTGCATGCACCGTAAGAAATAGAATCAAATTCCCACACACGACCTATGAGAATTTTCACAAATGATTTGTATACTATTGCCCAATTCGATTAACAGTTTTGAATGTTAATGATCAGACTAGCTTTGGAATAAAATAGCATGTTTGCTATGGAGCGTTTGCTATATACACATTCGATTAAATAGTATCATGATACTTTATACATTCTCTTTAATCCGAATTAATAGCAGACCTATGAGAATTTTCAAAACCAAAATTAGTACAGCACAATGATTAAGGCCTCATGTTAATAGTTTTATATTTCAAACTATGGTTGCCATGCTTTAGCTTTGAAGTCGTTATAGAAAATTTTGTATCAGAAAAGAAAAAAAGAATGAAGGCCAGGTCATGATCGATCTTTCTTCACAAGTGACTTCACAAGGTGATTCTTTCGTTGAAAGTGGCATATATGCATATAATCATGTATGTCATCACCACTGAGAGTGCAGCTCGATCCGTTTTTCTCGTTCCCCGTTTGTTGAGTGCTCTCGATCGAGTCCACTTGTTCGGATATACTAGATTCAAACCTATCATGAAACGAGCATATATAGAACAGACTAAAGCTAGATCGACAGTCGTCATAATATATATGCACATTTGTATTGACAACAACGGTACAACACAATCATCTATATGTACATTACGATCTTGAATCATACTCTCTCAACATTTTTTTTTTGTAGTGGAAGCTAACAATATATGAATGTTGACATACATCTCAATCAATTCATCGATTCTGTATAAGCATCTGAGTAATTTACAAATCAATCAACGTCTTACCCTTTCATTTGTTCCAACTTCCAACCTCTATGTCCGGTGATAGAAAGAAAAGAGATACACACACGCACAAATATACTTTTATCAGCTAGCTAATCATACTATCGCCATATACAGTTTGTGGTGAGAACTGTTACTTGGTCTAAACCCTAGACACCAACTGAGGAGTGAGGACACGATCAACCCAAGAACTATCTCTTTCCATGAAGGAAGAGGTCCACAGGCTGATCACAAGGCATGCTAATGTTGTACTCACATCACCATCCATATGTTGAGATGACTATACGTGCCTCCAATTTTGGTGGCATCTTACAGATGCAATGACATTATATCTGCTAAAACAAACAAACAAAGGACGTAGGTCACTCAAGAATATGATTATCCGGAATTGTTTGACAAAAAAGAAAATTCCAATAAAAAAATTCTTCTATGCATTAAGATGCAAGTGATTCAGCCTTTATTATGCAATCTCAAACATTGATATTTATAGTTAACTATATTATTTAAATAATTAGATAGTATATTAACAAATGCAATCTAACCTTTTATTTATGTTGTTTTAAGTGCAAACTTCGGTGTTTGAATCCTCTCTCCATTCCATATAACAAATTAGTGTGTTAAATTTCGTACGTACATACATACAACATCATTTCAAGAAGCACTTTACATGTATTTTCTAAAAGAAACACATCTAATTCTTTCACTGAAACTCACGTCAACTATTTCTTTGGATTGCTTTATAAATATTGACGCTTACATATATGTTTTTTTTTTAATAAAGGGTTGTTGCAGCAACCCTCAAGCGTTTATTAATGAAACCATTGAATACAAGGGGGACATGAAGCTTAAACCCCTGATTACAAAGACCTGAAATAACAATGTATATGTATTCAAACAAGCATCAACTAGCAAAGAGTACTGCTTTAATGATGACTATATTTGCTTTGTCACAACGGTGACACAATGGAAAGAACTCTAGATATGTACCACGATTACATATCTTAATGTCCAATAATACAATTTTCCTACTATGTTGTCGTAGGACAATAAACCTGACAACACTTAGTTTCATCCTGCACCTAGGAGGTAGTGACCATTTGACCAAGCAAATCACACGCCGCCTACCTATAACATAATAGGCACACAAGGTGCATAGACCGGCACAAGGCCATTTGAGCCCAACCACAAAGTAATATGACATTATTCACGACATAAAGCCGTCTAACAATAAATTGAAAATGCAATAAAACATAAATAGATAATAACTAAAACAAAAAATAAAGTTAAAATAATTTGGGCCCAGAACCCAAGCCCAAGTTCAGGCCTGGCCCAATTACCACCTAGCTCAAGCCAATAATGCAGACGGTTTGATTCAGACCGCCACCATCTCTTGCACAGCGCCGCCATCGTCCCAAGATCAACGACATTCCTCCCGCACCCAGACCGCACCTCCATATCTCTATCCTCATTGTCATGCCAGAAAGCTACGCACCTCCTCCACCCAAACTCGAACAATTCTGATCGGATCCGAGTCCGTCGGTTCCATGTCTCGCCGCCACCCACTCTTTCCTCTGAAGCAACCACCGTCCGAGCTTTGTTCGAGGATGAAACATCAGCGTTGCCGGTTTCCCACGTAACCATCGTCGCGACCTCTCCGAACAGGCGTCCACACAAGTTAGAGGCGAAACCATCCTCCTTCCGCCTGCACATCGACTGAGCTTGCTCCACCATTTGCCGGAAACTAGGTCCCTATTGGCCCGTCCGACGATACAGTTGCAAAGACGTGCCGTCGGACCGGGCATGCACTGTTAGGAAGATGACGCCGCCCTCCTAGGGTTTCAGAGAGAAGTTTTTTTTTTTTAAAGAGAGAGTGCATAAAAGTCAATTCTAGCTAACGCCTACATATATGTAGATGTACATGATATGTTTGTTTTCAATTACTATCCTAGCTAAATTCACATATATAGTAAGTCCTCTGCTGTGTTCAATAATAACAATACCCTCAAACCTGCAAGTGCTTGATGGTAGTATGAACATCGATCCTTATCCCCTTTGCTACTACATACAAGGACATCCTCTGCCTTGTTAGAAAGAGTAGGGCATAACTTTTCTAATTAGGCTAGTGCATGAGATGTCTAACGACAACATTTCAAAGGCTTCCAATGCTTCATCTTTAATAACATTGTAGTACTGATCAACACGCTCCAAGTCTTTTAGAAACTATTTTCTAGTCCAACCCAAAGGTAATCCAAACCTGCACTTATGGAATGAGGCTCTATAATTTGGCCCTTTTCATCCTATAATAAATAGCTCATAGATCCGTGCAAAACTCCAACATTCCCTTTCATTAAAGTTGTCGCATGCTTGCCATTGTCGAATCCAAACCGTACAACCTCAACCCCCTATCAATTATACATCATTGTCTTGAACAAACTCATGGAATAATTTTGTTGAGGAAAGGGTGACTGTCGCTATGGCATAGCGAGAGCACGCTAGGCAGCGTGGCAAAGATGCCGAGAGCACACTAGGAAGCATTGCCAAGATGTCGATGGGGCAAGGCAGGTGTTGCCAAAGTGTAGTGAGAGCACGCCAAGAGGCATGGAAAGGGTGCCTGATGAGGCAAGGAGGGTGCCGCTAAGGCATGGCGAGTGTTGTTATGGCAAGGGTGTCGAGTAGGCATGGCGAGTATCACAGAAGCGTGGTGAATACCGACATATAAGGTTGTTGTCGAGTCCTAGGAGATGTGTTGAAACCTTGAAGAGATGTTGTTGTTTAAACCTTGGACCTATGTTGTTGAAGCATAGGAGATTTAACAAGTTCCCCTAGTGTCGGGAGTGATCATGGTGTCGGGTAGGATGCCCAAGTCCCCCGGTGTCGGGAGAGATTAAGGTGGCAGGACACCGAAACGAGGATTGATTTGGCATGGGGGATTTCCTATGGCGTGCTCGAGAGGTGAGGAATTTCATGTGTCAGGAAGTGCCTTAAGCATTGGTGAATTGTAGGTATCACACGTTGGGAAGTGTTTGTAGACCTGTCCCGGGTGGTTGATAGAGGATAGATTCCGTGTGCCTGGGAGTGTGTTGGCACGGTTAGCTAGTTGACGTCATGTGTCAGGGAACGTACTCGCCACGGTTGACTTATCTATGGTGCTATCATGTTGATGGGTGTTGTTAACCCTGTGTATTTGGAGTAACGAAGTCTCAAAATCTCACACATGGAGAAGCGATTGTGGAGAGATATTCTGGAGAGCTATCATAAAGGGGCTGATCATAAATGGTGTAGCGAGAGGTGTGGCTATGAGGTTTAGCCATTAGATATAGCTAGTAGCTAGGTGTAGCTATGATGTCACACCCCAGTCCTTAAGTTATTTTATGGTTAATTACTCTGGTATTATTTTAGTCTTTTACTGTATTAAATAACCGTTTACTGTTAAGGACCTTAAAATTGACTTTTTCTTCCGTTTATAATTTGAGAAAACTTTCTTCATGAAAGTTGTAGATGACGTGATTATGAGTTTGTAGACATGCTATATGTTAATTTCGGAGTTAGCATGGAAAAGTTATCAATTAAATGGTAAAGTTTTTGAGTGGGTAAAAAAGAGAAAATTCGAGGTGGGTTTATTGTTGTTGGGTTTAGTAATGGACCGGGTAGGGGAGGGAACAGCCGAGCCCATTCCCTTCTCTTCCTTTCTTTTCTTTTTCTTTCTCTTCCTTCTCTCTTTCTCCCGAGCCTTAATCGTCAGAAAGCTTGGCCGCCAGCTGTGGCCATCCAGCTAGCCACCGGCCGCCACTCCAACCCAGTTCGGACCCCCGCCACCTCCTCTCTCTCCCTGGCCTAGTGTCCGAGCCGGTAGTGCCGCAGGAGAGGAGAAAAAGCCGCCGAAAACGCCGACTGTCCCTTCGCCGGAGCTCCGTCCTCCGGCCACCATAGGCCGTGATTTTTGGCTCAACTTGTAGCCCTCGTCAAGGTGAGTATTCCCTCAAAAGAAATCGGTCTAATTCAATCTCGTTAGGGTGGTTTGTATAATTGAAAGTTTGAGGGATTTAAAGATGTTTTGGTTCGATTGCCCTAGATAACTTTAGAATTGGACAAAGTGCTAGTTATAAAAATTGTTGGGTACGAGGAGAGGATTATGCTGTTTAAATTTGGTGGCCATAGGAAGTCGCCGAGAAACTGTTGCCGGCTGCCGCACCTCAAGGGCTGTTTTACATGTTTTTAGGATGGTATTAAGGAGAGGAATTCAATGAAGTATAGATTGGAATTTTTGGAAGAGTTTTGATAATGTTGGGGATTTTTCCATGGTTAAGGATTTTGACGGTGATTAGAATGGATTATCGGTAGTTTGGTTAACCGGTTTTAAAATGCTTATAAGGTTAATTTTGGTTATCGGTGATGGTGGTGAATTGTGAGTTATAATGGAGTAAAGATGGAGAAAATGGACAAGGAAGAAATGGAGTTTAGACAATTAATATTGTGGATTTATTTATTGGAGTTTTAAAGTATTATGGGAAATAATATTAATTATTGTACAGGCCTTGAGGAGGATTATTTGGAGGAAGCCTCGGATCGTTGGCAGGCCTAGCCGAGCACTGTGAGTGGACCTTTGATTTAAACACCATGCATGCACAAAAGTTAATTAATTTGGATGACATTTTAGAAATTCAGTGTTTTCTTGAAATTTATGAGTTCCCACTGTTATTTAGGAACTCCCTTGCTCATTTCATTTGACATATGGGACATGTCAATTGGTCTTTTATATTTGGTAATCTATTATGCCCTAAAAGGGTTGACTGATATTATTTATACCTAGCTAACATTATTTAACGGTCCTCATCATATGTGAGTAAAGCGTTTAGAGTGGGACGTTATTATAGTCCCACCGGCGGTCCTTATCATATGAGAGTTGAGCGCTTAGCGTGAGACGCTATTATAGCCTGGGAGGCAACCGATCAGTATATATATATATATTATTGTTAGCTAGCCATTATTTAGCGGTCCTTATCATATGAGAGTTGAGCGCTTAGTGTGAGACGCTATTATATTTTATTCAACGATCCTCATCATATGTGAGTAGAGCGTTTACCATAGGACTCTATTATAGCCTGGGAGGCTTATAATTTTAGTGAAATATTTTTCCCTATTTATTTTGATTTATTGAGAACCAATAGGATTAGTTCGTTATTTTGGTTTATAAGTATTTTCGGGAAGAGTTCCAAGAGTGGCATGCATAAATATTTTCTAATGGAAATTATAGGAGAGCATAGATTTGATTTCATTGCTCCATATTTCTTTTGTCATTTATTTTTGTCCACTCACTCTAACGTTTTAAATGCTTCTCCCCTAGGCTCTTCGTTTTTAAAATGCCCAGTCTGCAGAGTTCGGTTCGGCGAGGATAGGAGGTGTGTCATAGATTCCCACCTCATCCAGTTTTCCCATATAGGTTTCTAGTTAACCTACTGTGTTGTTTATCTCATTTTTTTTAGTAGATGCTCTGATATTTATGGGATGGTTTAAATGTGTTACGATATGTTGAAAAAGATTCATTTGTTCATGTTTATTTAAGAGATTATTATGGATGTCGCATGGGAATTTTTGTGAGCTGGGTTTGGTGATTCTTCTTTCAGGTAGGGTTACCCATTTTCAAGGGAGGTTTTACCAAGAATTTTGGTAGAATTTTCCTTGAGGTGGGTCCCGCAGGGTTTATCCTGGATTTCGAGAAAAAATCCAGGGTAGGTCCTGACATATGAGGTGTGACCGTGTGGCGTAACCGTAAACTGTCATCGTGGAGAATGATAGTGGAGTAACCAAAGACCTTAATGCATGTAACCATGAGAGCACAGAATGCCATGAAGATAGAAGAGCCATAGGAAGCGACCATGAAAATTATCCATATGTGAGCAACTAACGTGTAACCGTAGATAGTAGCGGTAGAGAGATCATGCCATAGAGAAAAAAGAAAAGAAAAGAAAAAAAGAAAAGAACCAAAGAGAAACCATAAGGTGACCGTGGAGAGACCATGTACAATAGAGTCGTCTATCATGGAGAGCAATCTCAGAGAGTGGTTGCAGGGAGTAACTGTCAAGTGTAACTGTACTGGAGGATGTTGGTGGAAGATCATGGTGGTACTATATAGATCCGATGGTGAGGTACCATGAGAAGTTATCATGGCAGGAGTAAGGTGGTTGATGAGGTACATTTTCTTGTGGCGAGGTTGTTTTATACGCTTGTGGCATGTGTAGCTTTTAATTGCATGTTTGTATGCTGGCTATGTACACTTGTGGTGTATGTAGCCTGAGATTGTACGTTTGAGTGCTGGTTGTTTACACATGTTGTGTGTATAACCTGAGATTGCACGCTAGGGTGTTGACTGTGTACACTCGTGGTGTGTGTAGTCATCTATGGCGTAGTCGAGAGGCTGACATGAGTGCGTGCCATGTTAAATGAAATGTCGATGATGTTTCACTTATGCTTTGTTGGTGCAAGTTGCATGGCTCCCGGCCGGTGGGGTGTCATGCCATGATCACGGCTCTTGTTTGAGAGAATAAAATCATAAATATATAGCATGTATGACTTGCAGTTATGTGTAGCAAGTGTCATGTGCATAAGTGCGCGAAATTGGTTTGCAATTAAATTGTAATTGTAAGCATGTTTAATAGTCATAGATTCATTTGAAGCATGAAAATACATGTAGCATGTATAAAAAAGAGTGTTTTGGGTAACTCTCTATGTCATGTAATAAGTATGCTCAAGAATATTATGATGTATTAGACATGTTATTTGTATAATAATAACTCAATTAAATAGTGTAAAATAAGATTTATCTAGAGCCGTGTAGAGCCATTATAAGTATTGTAGAAAAAGTTTTCTTTAAACTTCATGTCGGCTATTATGCCCCGACAAAGTGCCCCGACAAAGCCCTTGTAATAATCTCATAGATGTAGTGGGACCAATGATATGATAACCATTTGAGCTCACCGGTGTAAGAATACCGATAAGGTAGTTTTACCGGTGATAGGACTCAATTATTGAGCTCACCGGTAAAGATAATAGTATTGCCTTGTCAAGGAGTAATATGTGTATGATAGTAGTATAATAGTCCATGTTATGTGAATAGGTGTGGAGAAACCATGTTATGGAATGAACTTGGTTGACATATGAACCAAGTAGTCCTCATAACTTCATAGTCATCCAGTCTCGAGGGAGCTATTCAATCATAGAGGCGTAGATAGAAATCATAGAATTGGACAGATGTATCATGTATGTGCTAATGCATGTAGAATAAGATAAAAAGGCATATGTGTATATATCTCATGTTGTGGGGCAGCCAATATATAATTGTATATGTATGAATGAGCGTGATCATGTGCAATACATATATGGTCGACTTCAAGTGTGAGCCGAGTGTGAACTGGAATATCATGAGCTCAAACCTTAGCTTCGATATCTTGATTCCCAGTTGAGGGAAGTGAGTGCGCTGTCATCGTTGTGCCGGGCTCACATTAAGAGAATATAGGCCTTATTCACGGCCATGATGACAGGCCATTATAAGTGGCTGTAGTGGCTACTAGGATGTGGAGTTCTTGCCAAGATGTGGGATTGCAAGCGTCTGTGGGGAGAAGCTCTTCAAGGTGAAGAAAGAATTCGAAGAGTGTAAGTAGTTAGGTGCCAAGGTTCGAATCTCACGCCGGCCACCTGGAACCAAGATGGATAAGTGAGTGGTGAGCTCTTGGAGTGCTTGAGTGTGAGCAAAGAGAGAAAAGTGGCAGCCGGAAAAAGAAAATGAAAAATTTAAGAAAAAGGAAATTTCAGAAAATTTCAGAAAAATTTCAGAAAAATTTCAGCATGATGGATATGCTCATGGTGAGCTATGTGAGGGTTGCCACTTGAGAAGCCCTCCTTCTAGCGCCAATTGTTTTGGCGTGATTTCTGAGACGATGAATCACATAGAATGCTGGAAGAACACCATCTTCAAGACCCATAACCTGTTAATCATGAGCAAATAGCGTCAGAGGGAAGATCGGGTTTACCGGCCTTCGACCCTCCGATGCCTTAGTCAGCTTCATGATAATAGAGATAAGGTATGAATAGGGTGGAAATGAAGAGACTTACCCAAATGAGGGATGAAAACATGTATTTATAGAGATAAGGTGATTTCACCCTAAAAGTACCATTTTGCCCTTATTGGAGAGTATACTGTTCTTATGCCCTCAAGGAAGTGTGTAGGTTTATTGGGCTTAGCTAAGGCCCAAGCCCCTTTTACATGGCAATATGTGTCTTATTAGGCGAGTAAGACCGATGTTCTATCTCTCATATATGATGTATTAACAGAGTCAAACTCAAAATCTATAATTTCTTCTTCCTCTTCATATGAATCCATGGTTTTCACTTTTCAAAAAAAAAAAAAGTTTTTTGGCCGCCCGGCCGACTAGGATCCCGCCCAGCCGCCTAAGAGCCCACCCAGCCAACTACGCGCTCGCCCAGCTGCCTAGGCGGCGCCCAAGTGGCCAAAAAACGACCGGCCGCCTACACTCGCCGATTTGCCTAAAATCGGGACGATAACCCTTCCCTAGGCGCCTAGGCAGTCGCCTAGGCCGTTTTTTAGAACCTTGCTCAACATTAGTGACCCAGTCCCTTATAGCATCTGAAGTAGCATTGTTCAATGTTATTGTTCCATAATAAACAGCTCTAACCTCAACAATAACAAGCCGCATCCGAAAAATTGTGACAGCTTGTCTTTTCATATCTTGAGCACTCATGCAAATAATACACTGCAACTTTGTTTCTTCAATATTTCATTGCACATCTCATTATGGTAATCAAACAAAGAAAAATATATAATTATTTTAGTCTTCATTTTTTTCTCGTTAAAAAAAACTAAATAAAGAAGTAGTCATCATGAGAAACAATCTTTAAAAACTTATCTAATAAAAAAACTTTCTCATGCTTTAAGATCTTTAAAAGCAAATATCAACTTGCTCATTGTTTTTTTTTTGGGTAGGGGATGTAAGGTTTACGGCATAAAATAATGTTTCAATCGATTGATGAGTGTAGAAAATGGAATATATATATATATATGGACATTGTAATACCCTAGATTTTTATTTTACTTTCCTTGTGTTATTCCTATATTTAATGAAGGATTATTTATGGAAATTCTTTAGTTGTGCGAAGTTGAAGATTCGGAAGTAATTTTTAAGGTACTTTGACTTTTAAGAAGCCCAAAAGTTGACTTTATTTTCCGTAAGTTATCTTCGAAAACTTCATTCATGAAAGTTGTAGAGCTCGTCAATACAAGTTCGTAGACATGTGGCACTCATGAAACGGACGTCGTATGAGAAATTTATGATCAGAGGAAGTTAGTTTCCGGGTTTGGAAAGTATATAAATAGAAAAATGTGAGAGAGTTAATTTGAAAACATAAAAATCAGCTATCTCTCTCTTCTCTCTCCTCTCTCCCGAGCTCCCCCACACTCTCTCTTCTGTAGCTGATTTCTCTTTCATCCGGCCACCAAATTGGATGCCGCCAGTTCTGTTGGGTCGGCACGGGTCTCCTCTCTATTTTTGGAGCAGTCCCACCCGCCGTTGCGCCACTTGGAAGCCGCCACGGAGCGGCGGAGCTGCTGCAGTATCGCCGGAAAACGGGCTATTTCGGCGGCGTTTCGGGCGAGAATTAGGTGAGTCTTGCTCATTTCCTTCCTCTAGTGATGTTTATACGTGTTTGGTGATTTGAAAACCAAGTTTTGGTGCCGGTTTTGCAGCTTTTGTTTTTGATTTCGTTTTGAGGTTTTGAGGCGTTTTCCGGCCGAACCAGTCAAAACCGCAGGTATTAAAGTTGTTCACCAAACTTCAACCTACAAGTTTCATGTTGTGAGTTTCTCCTAATTCGGAAGTTTTGGGGTGGCGCGTGGGGCTCACTCGTCGCCGCTTGTGGCAGCGCGTCCAGCCGAGTTGTGGCCTTAGTTTCCTGTGGTTAGCTAGTCCTTGCTGCTGTGATATTGTTGAGAGATAGTTTGGCTAAGTTTTAAGCAAGGTTTGCATGTTAGGACTTAGGTTTAGTTGTTTTGGCTTGGTTGAGTTTGAGTTTAGGTTTTGAAGATTTGAGGCAGCTCAATTGTGTCGTTGAGTTCAACGACTTTGGGAAATTATCCTCCCTTGAGCTAAGGGTTAGTTTAAGGGTATTGTGTTATCCTTTAGTATTTTGGTTTCTAAGGTTTTTTATTATGCGATTTTAGGTGATTTGTGATTTTGTGTTTGGCTTGCCTTCATTGTGTTAGGGGCTTCGCAGCGGGATTTCAAGGTGAGTAAATCTCACCAAGGTTCACTTTTTAACCAAATTGTATTATGTTCATGTGATGATGATAATGATTATGATGTTAAAATTAATATTATGCTATTAATTGGTTTAAAATATATGAGCCTGATCGTCAACGGCTCATAGGTAAGATAAAATAAGTTTTCCTATTTATTGATTATTGATAAGTTATTCATGTGGAATAATATATATATTGTTCATATAATTATATCCTTGTGATAGATATAATCATAAGATGTGATCTTGTGTTATGATGATTGTTGGATAAATAGCCTAGCCGGGTTCCAAGCCTTTAATCGGGTGATTGGTTGCGGTTACGATGCTATTTATCATTTTTATGTTTTGATATTGGACAGTCAAACCGGGTTCCAAGCCTTTGGCCGGGTGATTGGTTACGGTTAGGAATAAAGCTATAGTCCGTCTGTCAGTGTACGTCATGGGGGATACCTTATCGTATCTGGGTCCCATGGGTACACATTTGTGTTGTTGTAGGTCATAAGGGGTATTTCATCAATACCTGGGACTCATGGGTACATGTTATTTGAAAGAGTGTTGGAATTGTGGATATATTCATTGATATAATTGCTTTTGTGAAATTTCTAGATGTGAGAAATGTTGTGTTATTTTTGAGTTTACTCAGACGAGCTTTTTAGCTTACCGGGTCTGTTATTTTATAATCCCGGTGCACCAATTATTGGTGTAGGAGTTAGACCTGCAGGTGTTGATCAGCAGGGTTGAGGTGGAGACTTAGTGCCAAGGTTCCATTTGGCTTTTGCAGTACTCTGTATAGTTTTGTTAATCGGGTCGATAATTTTAAATTCATGAGGTTGTTCTCTTGTTTTCGCATTGTAAGTTTATGTAAATAAGGAATAGTAATATTTAACTCAGTGATGGGTTGTATGATATTACTTTTCCGCTATTGAGTTCTAGTTGTTTGTTTTTGTTATTTAAACCGGTTGAGATATTTATATTTAAGTTAGATCATGCCACAATTTTTGAAATTTATCATTCGAAAATTGGGGCGTGACAGTTTGGTATCAGAGCATAGGTTTACATGTTTGGTGATAATCAATACTTCGAAGTGATGGCCCGACTGCAGCGGATCACCATCATAAGCTCTTCGGTATTGATATGTCATTGGATATGTGAAGGGTTAGGTGTCGCCTTTTGGTCAATAGGATGACAGAGTAGAGAATACTCTGTTAATGGGGAATTTGAATCTTTGTGTTCCATCTGGAGTTAGTGCCTTGTTTAAGAATTGTTGTATTAGACTTATACATTGGTTTAAGTTTGATGCATTAAGTAAGCAAGGTTTACTTTCTCCTTATGTGATGGATCCTCCTCGAGGAAGAGCTAGAGGCTGAGCTAAGGCCAGAGGGACAGGTAGGGCTAGAGGCAGAGGTAGGGCTCCACCTGTGGATGATTTCTTTGATGAGGAAGAAGTGTTGGAGATGCTGATGCCAGTTGTGGTAGATGATGGTCTACGTCTGGCCAGGCTGGCTCAGGGTATCATCAGGTTAGGAGCGCCTTCCTTTCTGGGAGGTACAGACTACCTTGTGGCTGATCATTGGATATAGGGTATTGAGACATACTTCACCATGATCACGTGTATCGAGATTGAGAAGATGCGTATTGCCACGTTTCTTCTCAAGGATGAGTCACGGTTATGGTGGAGCATGGTAGAGAGAGCTAGAGATGTGATCGCCTTGACTTGGGAGGGGTTTGTTCAGCTCTTTCGGGAAAAATATTTTCCTGACACTGTGAGGGAGCAGTTAGAGCTTGATTTCATAGCTCTAGTGCAGGGCTTGATGAGTGTCAGGGATTATGAGGCTCGGTTTTCTCAGCTGTATTGTTTTGCTAGAGAGATGGATGTGGTAGATTTGTCACGGAAGTTCATGCGGGGTTTGAGGCATGAGCTCCGGCAGGCTGTGATTTCCCATCAATTTGTTACTCTAGCAGAAACAGTTGAGAGTGCCCTTGCAGTTGAGCCAGAAGAGGCCATGCATGAGACTGAGAGGCAGAGAGATGTTCAAGGGAAGGGCAAGGCCCTGGCAGGGAGTAACAGTTCAGGGGACCATATAGGTGGTTATGGGAAAAGGCAGCGATTTCATCAGCTCGCTCCAATTAGAGCAGTAACTACACCTATTAGGGCTATACCTATTAGGCAGGCAACACCCTTGAAGTGTTTTAATTGTGGTGAGCTGGGCCACTACTCTTCGGCATGCAAGAAACCCAGGAGACGGGAGGCTTCAATTATGGGCAGGCAAGCCATTTTTTCTAGGGATTGCATCCGATCTCAGCCTGGAGGGCAGGGTAGTCAGCAGAGGCCGTTACTTCCAGCACTAGCCAGAGTATATGCCATTGGTCAGCGTGGTGCAGGAGTGGAAGGTACCATCCTTGTTTATGATTTGCTTGCTACATTTTTGTTTGATACGGGGGCAACCCATTCCTTCATATCTAGTTCAGTGGTGAGGGCATTAGGCTTGACTCCGACATCGCTTACTAGATCATTGTGTGTTTCATCACCTCTCGGTGTTTCTATCGAGCTTGGAAACTTGTGTGGAGCTTGCCCTTTAGTGATTAGTGGGAGAGAGTTCCTTGCATCTCTTATTGTGATTCCAGACCGCTCCTATGATGTGATTTTGGGAGTGGATTGGCTACGGCCAAACCATGCTGTGATTGATTGTTTTGATATGGTGGTGTCATTTCACATTCCTGGACAGCAGAGTTTTTGCTATCGTTGTCATAGGTCGGACACGGCCATGTGGGAAGGAGTGTTAGCTCACATAGTGGCTACAGGTAGTACCGTGGCTATTGTGGATATTGCAGTAGTCTATGAGTTTATTGATGTGTTCCAGGAGATTCCAGGGTTACCTCCTAAGAGGGTAGTAGAGTTTGCTATAGATGTGGTACCAGGTACTTCACCGGTATCAAAGACTCCTTATCAGATAGGGAGAACTGAACTTCAGGAGTTGAAGGTTCAGATTGAGGGTCTTCTCGAGCAGGGGTTCATTAGACCTAACACCTCGCCTTGGGGTGCACCAGTGTTGTTTGTGAAAAAGAAGGATGATACACTCCGGTTGTGTGTGGACTATCGGGAGTTGAACAAGGTGACCATCAAGAATAGGTATCTCTGGCCTAGGATTGATGATTTGTTTGATCAGCTTAGAGATGCTACGGTATTCTCTAAGATTTGTTTACGCCTAAATTAATATTTTACTGGACAGTAAATGTCTATGTGAATATTAATTAATTTTTGATCTATGTCACACCAGCGAGACCAAATTCTTTAGTTTACAAGTAATGGCCCGCCAGTGAGGCCACGCGGACTAAGTTACATAGTCTGCGTGCAGAATGGGTCGCGCGAGCTGAGTTATACAGTCCGCGAGCAGAACGGACTTCGCGCACTTAACATACTTTGCACGCACGCTTAATGGACTTCGCACGAGATACAGATCTCGCGTCCGGGATGACTCGACGTAAAATAGGCGAGGCGAGATTAACACTCCGCATAGGTGATAAGTGGATTACGCGAGGCGAGCTGGCGAACTAGCCCGCGTGGGAGGCTCTGCGAAAAGGGCTCAGACGGAGTCCGCGTGTATCACATTAATCGTTAAAGACTCTTAAAAGTCTTTGACATGCTTCGGGCCAATCCATTATCCATATGACCCTGTTAATATAAAAAGCCATTTCTAAAGCCGGCGAGCCAGAAAGGCCCGCGAGATGGTATTAAGTTTGTGACACCCCGCGAGGTAAAGATTCTTAATTCCAGTTCGCATAGGAGTCTACAGTTGGTAGCACGGAAGCAAAGCCCTATGCGGAATGAAGTATGCGAACTGGACATGTGTCATAAGTTGATTGGTCCGCGCGGGTTAAACTGTGTCCTTGTGGATTAGGGTTTCAGAGCCCGACTTGGATTCCAAGTTAACTTCTTCCACAAGTTGAGCTCCTATATAAGGGGACTCAAAGCTCTTTCTACAGACACAATCAAATCTCTCAAAAAAATACAAAACTGCAAATCAGTTACCTCTCGAGCTACCTCGAAACCCTAACCCTAAGTGTGCCGCCGCCTTAGTTTCAGAGCCCTTCTGGACTCTTCCCTGACCTCTGAACTCCCTTTGTTGCTCTGCTCGCACCCCGCCGTGAGTATTGATCGCCTTGTGCTCGTAATTCCTCACCTGAGGTGGGACCTGGAAACCCCTTCCGCCTGATCAAGAAGTCAAGCGCTCACACAAACCCTTTCCTCGTCTGCGAGGTGGCACGCCCGCAACAAACCCCCCACTATTTGTTCGCTATTCACCTCTGCTCCGCGCGCTGAGGATCGTGGACAAAACATTGGCACGCCTAGTGGGACAAGGAGTACAAGTGATACACCATTGGGAAACCAGAGGAAATACCGTACCGGAAGCCTCAGCTTTCTTGTCTCAAGCACAGATCACCTACGGTATAAGCCCCATAACAGCGCGGCTTGCCGATCCCTCACTCAAGAACAGGTCCTTGCTTAATTTGGTAACCCAGACTTTAGCAAGACCACCATGGTAGGCTCTCAGCCGACCTAAGACATAGACTATGCCCCGTCTATGGAGCAAGTCTTACAAAAACTCACGGAGCTTACAGGCCAGATCCAGGGTTTGACAAACAAGAGCTCCGCCACCCAACAAAGTGTTGCTGACCTAACTGAACAGGTCAAGCAAGATAGGACCTTCTGCAGGCCACCCATGACAAACTCGCCATGCTCGATGAGGATTATGGCAACCTTGACGCCAAGTTTAATGAAACCAAGGGCTTGGTCGAAGGGAGCCTTCAAGAGATCCACTCGGATCTGGACCAGAACACATAAACCATGATTCAGAACATGAAGACCGTGAAGAAAAATGCACAGATCATGTCGCTCACGCGCGCGACAGTAGATGAGCAGACCCGCCGCTTGGACGACCACGATGCCAAGATGCATGACCAGCAGAATGCTTCCTTCTTTGGAAGCAAGAACAGTCAGGAGAAGTTGGACGAATTCAAGGACAAACATGACCGGCTGAACTTGCGGATCCTTGAAGTTGAAGACTGGATGAGGGAGCAAGCACCAAAGAATCCTGCTTTAAACCCTACTGGCCCAAGCGCGAACGAAGGAACGTCCAAGTACATCCCTCCCAACAAACGCGCCAGGGGAAACCCTAAGGTTGGGACTCCGAAGGCCCTGCAGTTCGCGTCAAGGGCTGGAACTTCAAAGATACCACCCCCGCGTAACTTTGTTACTGCATTCAAAGGGGTTAACGATTCGCCAAGCCACGGAGCCGGGACACCAGCTGACCCGATCCTCGCCTAATCCAGCCCAGCTCCTAAGAATGTTGGACAGGCCACCAGTTTCTCTACATGGCCAAACCATGAGGAAGAAGCGGAGTCCGCGCCTTTAACAACAGCCGACTGGCGCCAGCTCATCTCCTCTATCGTCAAAGAGCAAACCGGAAAGGGTGACGCTGACTTGCACTATCGCGACCCCTACCCTGATAGTGTGGCGCAATACCCTTTCCCCCAAGGGTTCAAGAACATAGTCTTCACTACCTTCTCCGGGGAGACAAGGGAGGATGCAGCAACCCATATGGCCGGCTTTAAAGTCCAGTGTGGCTAATACGGGAATAATGATATCCTCAAGTTCAAGCTCTTCGGGACTTCTCTGTCCGGAGCTGCCTTCAGTTGGTACTCCAGGTTGAAACCAGGGTCCATCACCGATTGGCCTACCATGGAGAAGTTGTTCCGGGAAACTTACGGCACCATAGAGCCGGAGGTCGGCCTCGATTCCCTTACTCAGATGAGTCAATAGAGTATAGAGTCAGGAGTCTCCTTTCTCCAACGGTTCAAGATCCAGCAAGCCAAGTGTGATTACTTGCTACCCGAACATGAAGCTATTAAGTTGGCTATTCGTGGCCTCGTGCATCGCCAGCGGTTGAAGCACAATGGGGAGCGCTTCACATCCATGGGCGACCTGATCAACAAGGTCGGTAGCTATGAGCAAATCCTCAATGAAATGGATGAGAAAGCAAATGCCTCCAAGAGGACTTACGTTCCAGGGAGGAACAGGACAATGGGGGCACTAAACCTCCAATCCCCTACATTCGATCCTTACTACCAAAAACAAGAGGAAGGTGAGGCCGCGCAGGAGTATGATGACGTCAGAGCAGTCGAGCTAACCGGAAAACCATCGGCTCACAAACTGAAGAATCTTAAGATAACTTGCGAGCCAATCACAATCCAGTCTTTTGCATGGACCAAGCCCGAATATGAGTCTTACACGTATGACGCGAAGAATGCCCATCTTGTCTTTAATGACTTGATTGAGGCGAAATGCATACGTTTGGACCATAAGATCCCGCCAAAAGAGGGACTAAAGGACAAAAAGTATTGTAGCTTCCACAACGTCTACAATCATGACACCAAAGATTGTGTTAAGCTCCGTGACCAGCTGCAAACTTGGTTAAACTCTGGCGCTTTGAAAATGAAGACACCAGAAAGCACAGCTTCCTTGGTGGATGTAGATCCCTTCCCGACCGTAGTCGGCATGGTCGAGGTGAATCGGAACAACCAGTCGGAAGAGATCAGCCACCGCCGCGCGCTGAAGCCAGGCCAGCGGAAAGTCACCTTAGCCCTCTCGGACCATTCAGAGGATGACAATCCGCGCCACGGATCTAAAAGAGGCCGCGAGGAAGAGAATGTTGGTGCAGTTCGGCCATCCCGCCGGTATACCTATAACGTCAACCTCGCACACAAGGTTATAGACGACCTTATTGATAACGGACTCGTCACATTTTCGAGGGCCTTGCCTTACATCGAATATAGGGAGGTCGCGTACACTGTAAGTTCCACGATAGCTGGGGACACAGAACTTGCGATTGCTACCAGATTCGCGAGCAAGTGCAAGACTAGCTCAACTTCAAGTACATTCACTTCGAAGACAAGGGCGACTTCATGATTGCAAAGGATGACATCGCTTGGCCTCGCATCGGCCAGCGCACGATCACTTTAGACCTATCTCCAAACGCAGGTCTGCGCGAACCGCTAGGTCGCGACCGTAATTTCCAACTCATGAGTCCCAAAACTCGCGAAGGGCTGGAGCAGAGGATCAAGCGCCTTGAGACATTCGTCCAATCACATTGGACAGAAGAAGTACCCTCATCTCCAGCCTCAAGTGAGATGGATATATCTGGCTCCAGCAGCGGGTATCAGGAAAACGAGGCTTCAGGCCCTCGCCAAGGTATCTTGACCGACCCTTACATTCCCCCAACATCCAAGGTGGCAATCAAAGAGGGGATCTGGTACAGCAGCAAGGGGGTAGGACAGTTATCATCAGTAGATCCAAGAAGCGCAAGCTACAGAAGAAGTATGGCAGCATCCTGCGTGCCTTACGAGCTGCCGATGATGGCATCATCCACCCCTCGCAGCTCGCGCAAACACCTCCACGTGTTTGTGCACAGGTAGCAGAAGACCCCGCTCCAAAGGCGAATGTCTTCTGTCGCCTCACTGTACCACCAAGGCAAGATCCGCTCCCCGCTATGCACAGACCATCTCTTGAGCCAGAAAGGAAAAGGGATCCACAACTTGCGCGGCATAGGCCTTCATTAGAGTCTGACCGGAGAAGGGAGCCGCTCCCTCCACTAAGGCGTAGGCTGTTGCCGGAGGCCGAACGACGTAGGAACCCGTTGCCTCGACCAAGGCGTAGGCAGTCGCCAGAGACTGAAAGAAGATGGCAACCACCTTCCCTAGTGAAGCGGAGATTGTCCACTACCTCGAAGTACGAGCCAAGGCGCGAACCGCCTCGCTCATCACGTCCACAGAAGCATCTTCGCTAGGAACCTGAGGCAAAGAGGGAACCATCGCGACCAAGTCGGCCTCGGCCACCGGCCAAGCAAGAGCCTCAGGTCTCAGGCCCATCTCTATCTAAGGCAGATGACAACGCCAAGGTCCCTCTAACCACAGACGAGCAGCCAACTGAAGGCAAGCAGCCCTTTACCAAACTAGTGTGGCAACCACGGCATCCAGAGGATATCTCCTCGTTAGGCGTCGAAAGTAGTACCTCTAGCCCTAACCTCGCGGAGCTCATGGCACAATGCTTCCGAGAAAATTCACTGAACGAGGAAACTCATCCCGATCCTCGCATCGACTTGGGAGAAGACCAAACAAAAGGGCAGGGTGAAACATTCACTTGTAACTTGGTTGAAATGGCTGCATGACCTGAGGATGAAGAGGTCAGCCTAACAGAGAGCACATTCGCTGTGCTTGAAGGAGAACTCGGGAGCATTGAGACCCCAATGGTCCCAGTCCGCGAGTAGTTCTCCTTTCAAGTCAGAATGGTGTTCTTCATCTCTGAGAGATATGCTCTCCCGCCGAACGCAACATGCAACGCGGCGAATATTTCGAACAGTAGTGATAATGTCTGTGACATATCCCGGTCATGTAGTAGCGAGATGAGTCCAATCCTAGTGGAACCCGCAAGCGCTCCTCCATTGGAAGCCACAAGCAGCGTCACAAGCATGCTGACTCTGAACTTTTCCACTCTGACCCTGGACATGGCCACTCACATGAGGCCATTGTACATCGAGGCTGAAGTGGAAGGGATTATGATAAACAAAGTTATGGTCGATACGGGAGCTGCAGTGAATGTCGTCACCACCCGCACTATGGGACTTGGTATCCCGCGCTCAATGATCAAGACTACGTCTTTGACAGTCAAGAACTTCACTAGACAAGTTTCCATAACTTCAGGTCTGTTGTTCTTACGGGTCAAGGTGGGACCGGCTTCTAGGGTCTATACATTCTTTGTTGCCGAGTGCGCTTCATCTTATAGCATGATCCTAGACCGCGACTAGATCCATAGAAGTTTTTGTATACCTTCATCCATGCACCAAGAGCTCATAATCTGGGACAATGAGAAACGCGAGGCGGTCCTCATCAAAGTAGACCCGCGTCCTTTCTCCATTTCTGCCAACTTCAATGATGCTCGCTACTACAATACCGACTTGGGCCCATTGGAAGTCCAAGGCGTCGATCCCAAAGGCCACCCCTATGGGGTCACTGCCTCCAACCTAACGTGATGGGGACTCACTCAGGCGAGGGACGACTTACAACGTCCTTACACCATCGCGGACCATTTCCAACCTTCTAATGATTAGTACATCCTCAGTAGAAGCACGCGAGGCTGGCGAGTCCCTATGTGAGAGACTCCTCTCATATTGGGCGGAACGTAAAGCCTACGACAGGGTCGCCACTATGGAGTATGTGGATTAGATAATGGACTACACCGATACCGAGGAGGAAATTATTCAGTTAGCTCCCGCTGCCTTGGACGACATGCCACCTCAAGTCCATGACCCCACCTTACAAGTTGACATGGGGACTGCAGAGAAGCCCTTACTACTCTCGATCAGTGCCAAGCTGGCGGGACAAGAAAAGGAAGACCTTCTCTCCTTATTACATGAATATAGGGTTTGCTTCACCGAAAAATATGAAGACATGCCTGGCTTATCCCCGGATTTAGTCTGTCACCGTTTGCCTACTCATCCCGACAGACGTCCAGTCCGCCAAGACGGCAGATTCATGTGAACTAAGACCCAAATTGCGGTCAAGGAAGAAATCCAAAACATGCACAGATCAGGTATCTTTCGCGTGACCAAATACAATGAATGGTTGTCCAACGTCATTCCCGTCTGCAAGAAGAATGGCAAAATGCGCATCTGTGTTGACTACCGTGACCTCAACAACGCAACGCCTAAGGACATATATCCCATGTCTGTTGCTGACCTCCTCATTGACACGGCCGTAGGGCATGAAGTACTATTCTTCATGGATGGAACTACTGGATACCATCAGATCCCTGTCGCTGAAGAAGATCACCACAAGACTGCTTTCCATTGCCTGGGGTTTGCAGGCGCTTTCAAGTATGTTGTCATGCCATTTGGGCTCAAGAACGCAGGGGCAACATATCAACGCGCCATGAACCTCCTCTTTCACGATATCCTAGGCAAGCTGATCAAAGTCTACATAGACGATGTAGTGGTTAAAACCAAGTCACGGGCGACACACATGGAAGACCTCCGGCAAGTTTTCACACGGATGCGGAAACATTACCTGAAGATGAATCCCGCCAAGTGTGTTTTCTTCGCGGAGGCAGGCGACTTCCTAGGATTTCTAGTCCACCAACGGGGTATCGAGATCCCCAAAGACAAGGCGCAGGCGGTCATAAGCGGCTCGCCTCCTACAACCAAAAAGGAGCTCCAACAATTGATCGGGCGAATCAACTTCCTCCGCCGTTTTATTTCAAACGCGGCCGGGAAGGTTAAGCCTTTTTCATATCTTCTCAAGCTCCAGGGGGCAACCGAGTTCGTATGGGAGTCACAACACCAAGAGGCCTTTGACCGAATCAAGGATTATCTCACGAACCCACCTGTCTTGGTTCCCCCTCGCCCTGGTGTTCTGCTTAAGCTTTACATCGCCGCTTTTGACTTGTCTATTGGTGGACTCTTGGCACAAGACGATGAGAACGGAGTGGAACATGCCGTGTACTATCTTAGCAGGGTGTTAACCGATTGCAAGACGCGCTACTCTCTAATGGAAAAGTTGTGTCTTGCCCTATTCTTCGCGGGTTGCAAGCTTCGCCACTACATGTTGGCCTTTACCACAGTGGTGATCGCTCAGTTCGATCTCGTCAAGTACATGCTTTCCCGCCCTATCCTACGGGGATGCATAGGTAAATGGATATTGGCTTTGTCTGAATTCTCTTTGCAATATGTTCCGCAAATGGCAGTTAAAGGACACGTCATAGCGGACAGGTGCCAGGATCGCCATCGAGAACCTTGTAGGAGACCGGATTTCTTACTCTTTCTAGCTAGACTTTAAATGTACAAATAATCAGGCCGAGTACAAGGTGCTCATCATCGGACTGGAAATCTTGTTGGACTTAGGAGTCCGTGAGGTTAAGGTTTTGGGCGACTCTATATTGGTTGTCAACCAGCTTGTGGCAAACTTCAAATGCTTAAGTTCATCCATTGAACCTTACTTGCGAAAAGCCTTTGACATCTTGGACCGCTTTGATGATGTTCACGTTGAGCACATTCCGCGCGAATTCAACTTTGCGGTGAATGAGCTCGCGCAGATTGCATCCGGTCTTAGCTTGCGAAATGGAGTGCGCGAATGGCTTCTTAAAGTTGAACGGCGCACTCTTCCTTCTTTTATTGCTAGGGGCAATATAAGGCAGACGCTCTTGACGTCGCTGCCTTAGATCCTATTGATGAAGATTGGCGGCTCCCGTTCATTGCCTACCTCGAGCACCCTCAGGATGCTACTCATTCCCGGCAAATACGGTTTCTCGCCCTCAACTTTGTGCTTCGCAAAGGTGAGCTTCACCAGGGCGGCGAAGACGGTAATGACTCCCGCTGCGTGTATGGCAACGAGGCTAAGCGGCTTATGCGCGAGGTGCATTCCGACGTTTGTGGTTCGCATCAGGCTGGACCAAAGATGGGGTGGTTAATCCTTCGCCATGGCTGCTACTGGCCTACCATTCTCAAGGACTGTATTGCTTTCGCCAAAGGTTGTCAGGATTGCCAAGCTCACGGACCAGTGCAACACATTCCCAACATTTCGTTGCAGCCGATTATTAAACCGTGGCCAGGTCGAGGATGGGTGATAGACTTCGTCGGCATCATTCACCCCCATTCCTCCGAGAAGCATAAGTTCATCATCGTGGCCACCGATTTCTTTACCAAGTGGGTTGAGGCCGAGCCACTCAAGGTCGCTTCCGCGACCTCAGTTTAAAACTTTATCTTTTGCCACATTATCTCCCGCTTTGGTATTCCGAAGTGCATCGTAACGGACAGGGGGCAGCTTTCATGGCCCATTTCTGTGGTCACATTCCTCACCGGATATGGTGTCAAACTCTTACATTCGACCCCCTATTATGCACAATCCAATGGTCAGGCAGAGGCGAGCAACAAAGTTATCCTCGGTATCTTGCGCAAAATGCTAGAGTTGAACCCCCGCATCTGGCATCTTGAACTTTACCATACCCTATGGGCCTACCGTACCTCTAAGCGTGGTTCGACAAATACCACCCCTTATGCTCTCATGTTTGGCCATGACGCCGTCCTTCCCCTTGAGATTCATGTCGCCTCGCTTCGCATCCAGGAACAACACCAGTTGCTTGGTGACGATTACGTCCAAGCAATGTGGCAAGATCTTGAAGACCTTGACGAACATCACATCACTGCTTTCAACAATCTCATCCTTGAGAAGCAGCGCATTGCGCGGTCCTATGATAAGATTACCCGCGGACAGAGCTTTACTGAGGGCTACACAATATGGCGCACCGTGCTACCATTGGGCGAAAAGACCGAAGGCCGTGGGAAATGGTCCGCGCGGTGGGAAGGAACCTTTATTATTCATCGCATATTGCCCAAGAGGGCATACCACTTGCGCAACCTCGACGTTACACTCCATCCCAATCCTATTAATGGTCGTTTTTTAAAACGCCATCTCACTGGCGTTTGGGAGCGGGCGGACTCTCCACATTCGGTTGACTCTGCGACCACTATTCATAGTGCTCCACACCTTCGCGATAGCACTTTGCCGCCTCCCACTAGGGGGTAACAAGAGAGTGAAGAGTAATAAGTTCATTCTTCATTCCGTTGAAAACGTGCGAGGTCTACCAACAGACTAGTACAAGATTAGGGCCTATCCTAGAGGCCCTAAATAAAACAAATACATTTTCTTTCCCTTTTTCACAGTTGTTTCAAACTTTGGACCTTCTTCAAGTGTCTTAGTCTTTATTTAGGCCAATCCCTGTGGCCTCCAAGTTTTCAAAGTTGATTCGTCAGCTTTATGCGGCCGTTCGCCGACTCTTTTTTACCTTTCATTGGTTCACACTAGGGGGCAACGAAGTACATGGCCAAATGTCATTCAATGTTTATCACTAAGTTGGTTCGCCATTGCCAGGAGCTCGCGAAGGGCTATTTTTTGGAATTTGATCAAGGCAAACGTCTGCCAAGAGGTACATCCATTCAAGGCGAATGCACGTGAAGTCCAAGTCCAAGTCCAAGGTGACTAGGCGAGCCATACAGTAGCTTCGCTACAATACCTTGCTCGGTGCTTAGGTTTCAAGACCTATTCACAGGCTTGTTTACTCACACTCATTTTGTATGACTCGGGACAATACCAGTGGCTTTGGGGCAGCATGAACATAAACCTCTTCAGTCATTTTTGACATGCATGACTTCGAGGCTGGGGGCAATGTTTACGCCTAAATTAATATTTTACTGGACAGTAAATGTCTATGTGAATATTAATTAATTCTTGATCTATGTCACACCGGCGAGACCAAATTCTTTGGTTTTCAAGTAATGGCCCGCCAGTGAGGCCACGCGGACTGAGTTATACAGTTCGCGTGCAGAATGGATCGCGCGAGCTGAGTTATACAGTCCGCGCGTGGAACGGACTTCGCGCACTTAACATACTTCGCATGCGCTCTTAATGGACTTCGCACGAGATACAGATCTCGCACGCGGGATGACTCCGCGTAAAACAGGAGAGGCGAGATTAACACTCCGCGTAGGTGATAAGCGGATTATGCGAGGCGAGCTGGCGAACTAGCCCGCGTGGGAGGCTCTGCGAAGAGGGCTCAGACGGAGTCCGTGTGTACCACATTAATCGTTAAAGACTCTTAAAAGTCTTTGGCATGCTTCAGGCCAAACCCTGTGGTGATGTTAATATAAAAAGCCATTTCTAAATCCCGCGAGCCAGAAAGCCCCGCGAGATGGTATTAAGTTTGTGACACCCCGCGAGGTAAAGATTCTTAATTCAGTTCGCATATGAGTCTACAATTGGCAGCACGGAAGCAAAGCCCTATGCGGAATGAAGTATGCGAACTGGACATGTGTCATAAGTTGATTGGTCTGTGCAGGTTAAATCATGTCCTTGTGGATTAGGGTTTCAGAGCCCGACTTGGATTCCAAGTTAACTTTCTTCTGCCACAAGTTGAGCTCTTATATAAGGGGACTCAAAGCTCTTTCTACAGACACAATCAAATCTCTCAACAAAATACAAAACTGTAAATTAGTTACCTCTCGAGCTACCTCAAAACCCTAACCCTAAGTGCGCCGCCGCCTTAGTTTCAGAGCCCTTCTGAACTCTTCCCTGACCTCTGAACTCCCTTTGTTGCTCTGCTCGCGTCCCGCCGTGAATATCAATCGCCTTGTGCTCGTAATTACTCACCTGAGGTGGCACCTGGAAACCCCTTCCGCCTGATCAAGAAGTCAAGCACTCACACAAACCCTTTCCTTGTCTGCGAGGTGGCACGCCCGCAACAAACCCCCCACTCTTTGTTTGCTATTCACCTCTACTCCGCGTGCTGAGGATCGTGGCCAAAACAAGATTGACCTAAGGTTCGGTTATCACCAGATGAGGGTGAAGGAGGTGGATATTCCGAAGACCCCTTTCAAGACTAGGTATGGGCACTATGAGTTTGTTGTTATGCCATTTGGTTTAACCAATGCACCTATTGCTTTTATGGATTTAATGAACCGCATGTTCAGTCCTTATCTGGATGTGTTTGTGGTAGTATTTGTGGATGATATTTTGATTTACTCCAAGACTTTGGAAGATCACGATAGGCATCTACAGATCATGCTACAGGTTCTTAGGGAGGCCAAGTTGTTTGCTAAATTTGAGAAGTGTGAATTTTGGAAGGAAGAGGTGAAGTTCCTTGGTCATGTGGTATCAAAGGAGGGGATTTCGGTGGATCCTTCTAAGGTGGAGGCAGTCTTGAATTGGAGTCGTCCCACTACTCCTACGGAGATTCGTAGTTTCCTTAGGTTGGCAGGATACTACCGGAGATATATTGAGGGATTTTCTAGTATTGCCTCTTCTTTGACCAAGTTGACAAAGAAGAATGTCAAGTTTATATGGACCGGTGAGTGTGAGAAGGCATTTGAGGAGTTGAAGACTAGGTTGACTTCAGCCCCAGTGTTGATCATTCCTAGTAGTGGTGTTGACTTTGTCGTCTATAGCGATGCATCTCATCGGGGTTTGGGTTGTGTGTTGATGCAGCTTGGCGGTGTTGTGACATATGGTTCTAGACAGTTGAAGGTTCATGAGAAGAATTACCCCACTCATGACCTAGAGCTAGCTGCAGTAGTATTTACCTTGAAGATTTGGAGGCATTACTTGTATGGAGAGAAGTTCGAGCTCTTTTCTGATCATAAGAGTTTGAAGTATTTATTCTCTCAGAAAGATTTGAACATGAGGCAAAGGAGGTGGATGGAGCTCCATAAGGACTATGACTTCACATTGGAGTATCACCCTGGGAAAGCCAATGTAGTGGCGGATGCATTGAGCAGGAAACCTAGGGGTATAGTCGCCTCTATCATGGTGCAGGAGTGGCTCATGTTAGAGACTGTATCTGAGTTTGGCATTCAGCCATCAGGCAAGGAGCAGGGGATCTTCCTTGGAAGCGCCTCTGTGCAATCCACCTTGATTTCCAGGATCATTCAGGGTCAAGCACATGACAAGTTTTCGCGTGCAAAGCTGGCAGAGTTAGTAGTGGACTGGTTGGAAGATTGTCCTTCCGAGTGGTCGGTTGGGTTAGATGGTGGTTTGAGGTTTAGATTAAGATTGTGTGTTCCATACATTATTGATCTCAAAGAGGAGATCCTTTGGGAGGCACATTGATCTAGTTATACAGTGCACCCAGGGAGTACCAAGATGTATAAAGATTTGCATAGGCAGTTTTGGTGCAATGGGATGAAGAAGGATGTAGCAGAATGTGTGTCCAAGTGCCTCACTTGTCAGCAGGTGAAGGCAGAGCATCAGAGGCCTGGAGGTATGTTGAAGCCATTACATATTCCTACTTGGAAGTGGGAGTAGATTTCCATGGACTTTGTGACTAGACTGCCTAAGTCCAAGCTTGGACATGATGCTATATGGGTGATTGTGGACTGTTTGACGAAGTCAACACATTTCCTTCCGGTGTCAATGACGTACACAGTTGATGCTTTGTGCAAGTTGTATGTGAAGGAAATAGTGAGACTTCATGGAGTGCCTACTTCGATTGTTTCTGATCGAGACCCCCCGATTCACTTCAAAGGTATGGGGTGGTTTTCAGAAAGCCATGGGTACTACTTTAGACATGAGTACAGCATTCCACCCTCAGACTGATCGGCAGACTGAGCGGGTGAATCAGATGTTAGAAGATATGTTGAGGGCTTGTGTCATGGACTTCAAGGGAAGTTGGGAGGATCACCTCCAATTGATTAAGTTTGCCTACAACAATAGTTATCACTCTAGTATCGGCATGGCTCCATATGAGGCACTCTATGGTAGGCCATGTAGATCTCCTATTTGCTGGGCAAAGGTGGGTGATAATGAGCTGTTGAGTCCTGATATTGTTCAAGAGACGACTGAGAATGTATCTATTATTCGAGATAGGATCCGAACGGCACAAAGCAGGCAAAAGAGCTATGCCGACTTGAAGAGGAGGCAAGTAGAGTTTGATGTTGGGGATCATGTATTCTTGAAGGTCTCACCTACTAAATGGGTGGTGAGATTTGGCAGGAAGGGGAAGTTGGCTCCCAGGTATGTGGGGTCATTTGAGATGTTGGAGAGAGTAGGAGATTTGGCTTATCGGCTTGCCTTACCTCCTATCATGTCAGGGGTACACAATGTGTTTCATGTGTCCTTGTTGAGGATGTATGTTCTAGATGCATCACATATGATTGACTATGGAACTATCAAGGTAAATGCGGATGCAACCTTCGTTGTTGAAACGGTTCAAATCTTGGATAGATCAACCAAGAGGCTTCGAAGGAAGGAAGTCGATTTGGTTAAGGTGTGTTGGAGTTACCATGATGAGGGGGATGCATCTTGGGAGTTAGAGTCGGATATGAGGGCTAAGTACCCTAGATTGTTTTTGGGTTAGTATTTTTGAATTTCGGGGCGAAATTCCTTTAAGGGGGGTAGATTGTAATATCCTAGATTTTCATTTTACTTTCCTTGTGTTATTCCCATATTTAATGAAGGATTATTTATGGAAATTCTTTAGTTGTGCGAAGTTGAAGATTCAGAAGTAATTTTTAAGGTACTTTGACTTTTAAGAGGCCTAAAAGTTGACTTTATTTTCTGTATGTTATCTTTGAAAACTTCCTTCATGAAAGTTGTAGAGCTCGTTAATACGAGTTCATAGACATGTGGCACGCATGAAACGGACGTCGTATGAGAAAGTTATAGTCAAAGGAAGTTAGTTTCCTGGTTTGATAAGTATATAAGTAGAGAAATATGGGGGAGTTAATTTGGAAACCTAAAAATCAGCTTTCTCTCTCTTGTCTCTCCTCTCTCCCGAGCTCCCCCACACTCTCTCTTCTCTAGCTGATTTCTCTCTCATCCGGCCACTAAATTGGACGCAACTAGTTCTGTTGGGTCGGCACGGGTCTCCTCTATATTTCTAGAGCAGTCCCGCCCACCGTCGCGCCACTTGGAAGCCGCCATGGAGCGGCGGAGCTGCTGCTGTATCGCTAGAAAACCGGCGATTTCGGCGGCGTTTCGGGCAAGAGTTAGGTGAGTCTTGATCCTTTCCTTCCTCTAGTGATGTTTATACGTGTTTGGTGATCTGAAAACCAAGTTTTGGTGCTGGTTTTGCAGCTTTTGTTTTTGATTTCGTTTTGAGGTTTCGAGGCGTTTTCCGGCCGAACCAGTCAAAACCCCAGGTATTAAAGTTGTTCACCATACTTCAATCTACAAGTTTCATGTTGTGAGTTTCTCCTAATTCGGAAGTTTTGGGGTGGCACGTGGGGCTCACTCGCCACCGCTTGTGGCAGTGCGCCCGGCTGAGTTGTGGCCTTAGTTTCCTGTGGTTAGCTAGTCCTTGCTGCTGTTATATTGTTGAGAGGTAGTTTGGCTAAGTTTTAAGCAAGGTTTGCATGTTAGGACTTAGGTTTATTTGTTTTGGCTTGGTTGAGTTTGAGTTTAGGTTTTGAAGATTTGAGGCAGCTCAATTGTGTCGTTGAGTTCAACGACTTCGGGAAATTGTCCTCCCTTGAGCTAAGGGTTAGTTTAAGGGTATTGTGTTATCCTTTAGTATTTTGGTTTCTAAGGTTTTTAATTGTGCGATTTTAGGTGATTTGTGATTTTGTGTTTGGCTTGCCTTCATTGTGTTGGGGGATTCGCAGCGGGATTTTAAGGTGAGTAAATCTCACCAAGGTTCACTTTTTAACCAAATTGTATTATGTTCATGTGATGATGATAATGATTATGATGTTAAAATTAATATTATGCTATTAATTGTTTTAAAATATATGAGCTTGATCGTCAACAGCACATAGGTAAGATAAAACAAGTTTTCCTATTTATTGATTATTGATAAGTTATTCCTGTGGAATAATATATATATTGTTCATATAATTATATCCTTGTGAAGGATATAATCATAAGATGTGATCTTGTGTTATGATGATTGTTGGATAAATAGCCTAGCCGGGTTCCAAGCCTTTAATCGGGTGATTGGTTGCGGTTAAGATGCTATTTATCATTTTTATGTTTTGATATTGGACAGTCAAACTGGGTTCCAAGCCTTTGGCTGGGTGATTGGTTGCGGTTAGGAATAGAGCTCTAGTCCGTATGTCAGTGTACGTCATGGGGGATACCTTATCGTATCTGGGTCTCATTGGTACACATTTGTGTTGTTGTAGGTCATGAGGGGTATTTTATCAATACCTGGGACTCATGGGTACATGTTATTTGAAAGAGTGTTGAAATTGTAGATATATTCATTGATATAATTGCTTTTGTGAAATTTCTAGATGTGAGAAATGTTGTGTTATTTTTGAGTTTACTCAGACGAGCTTTTTAGTTTACCGGATCTGTTATTTTACAATCCCGGTGCATCAATTATTGGTGTAGGGGTTAGACCTGCAGGTGTTGATCAGCAGGGTTGAGGCAGAGACTTAGTGCCAAGGTTCCATTTGGCTTTTGCAGTACTCTGTATAGTTTTGTTAATCGGGTAGATAATTTTAAATACATGAGATTGTTCTCATGTTTTCGTATTGTAAGTTTATGTAAATAAGGAAGTGTAATATTTAACTCAGTGATGGGTTGTATGATATTATTTTTCTGCTATTGAGTTCTAGTTATTTGGTTTTGTTATTTAAACCAGTTGGGATATTTTTATTTAAGTTAGATCATGCCACAATTTTTGAAATTTATCATTCAGAAATTAGAGCGTGACAGACATATTTAATATGGCAAAGAAGAAAGATTTATTAACTTGAAATAGAAAAACAAAGAAGAGGATATGAAGTGAGAACCTTTCAGTGCAAAAGAACAACATAATTTGAAGATACAACATGAAAGATATTCATAAATAACCATTGCAGATGAATTAAAGGTTGAGGTTCCATATATTGTGTTTCGGGTAGCACCTTGTGAATTCTTTTTTATGTTCAATGTTTTGGGTAGCACCTTGCGACTAACTAGCTGTACATTAATACATTGTCTCAATTAGTAAAACTTTATTATTATGATGTGGAAGTTCAATAATAATGGTGTTACAACTCAAAAATGGAGGTGTTTAATGGCAGTATAAACATCTTTATCTCCTCTCCCACTATAGTTAAGGACGACCTTTGCGTTGCTACGAAAGGTAGGGCATAAATTTTATAAATAGGGTAGTGCATGAGATGTTTCCAAAGCTGGAATTATTCCTTCAAGTCTTGAATTTTTTTTAGAAGTTTCCATTGTTTCATCATCTGTAACGCTGTAGTAATCAGCACGCCCCAAGTCTTTCAGAAAACTGTGCTTCGGTCCAACCCCAGGGTAATCCAAACCTGCACTTATAGAATGAGGCTCTAAAATTTGGTCATTTTCATCTTTTAATAAGTAGCTCATAGCTCCATGCAAAACCCCAACATCTCCTTTAGTTAAAATTGCCGCATGTTTTCCACTATCTAATCTAAAACACTAACAGAGCCTAAAATATGAGGGCCAGCTACAGAGTCTAAAATATGAAAATATAATGAGTTGTCTCAACATTAGTGATCCAGTCCTTCATAGCTTCTGGAAGTAGCATTGTTTAGTGTTGTTGTTCCATAATAAATAGCTCTAACGTCAACACTAACAAGCCGCATCCGAAAGATCGTGACAGCTTGTCTTTCCATAACTTGAGCACTCAAGCAACTAATACACTGCAACTCTGTTTCTTCAATATTTCATTGCACATCTCATTCTCGTAATCAAACAAAGAAAAATATATAATTATTGTGAGCTGACATTCCCACTCACAAAATTAACTTCTAAGTCACTTTTTATTTTGTCTCCACTCACTTCTTACTTTTTGAAACTTCTGAAATACCTTTATGTTGGATTCTTTTTCCTGTTTCTTTATTTTCTCTCTTTCTAAAAATCAGTTAGACTTATTTCTTCTCTTTTTTCTTGAATTATTTTTCTTTCTATTTAAGAAATTTAATGTGACTCATTATTGTCGTTACTTTGATCTTCTTCCTGTATATCAGAATGAAAGTAAATTTTTCTTTTGAGAATTGTTATTTTTTTTCCTCATAACATGGCATGTCTATGTTATTTTAAACACAGACCATCAAAATCAAGTAAAAATTTTAAAAAGACTACAACTCTTCAACCAAAAACTTAATTCACACAAGAAACAAGAAAATTAGATATTTCCCTTAATCTCATGAATCAGTCATCCATAAAATTCTCATGATGTTACATAAAAATAGTCATGTCATCATTATCATATTCCAAAAAGCTTCTAAGTCAAGTTGTCTTCATTCAAAAGTAAAGGTTGCAATAAGCTCATACAATTAAATAGTCTGCAAACACCAAAACAAAATCTGTGTTTAGGTACATTGAGCATAACAGGTTAGACATTTTGAATTTAGAGTACTTAAAAGAAAAATATGAGTACCTGATGTGGAATGAACACACCCAAAAAAGGGACATTCTAGCAGTCCAGCAACTTTTCAAGACATTCTTGAGCTAATGACACAATCATAACAGAACTCTCAAATAGTATAAGAAAATGAGAAAGGGAGCTGCAAACAATAACAAAACAGAAAGTTTAGCGTATTTTCATCTAAGCAGCCATAGACTCTTCTTCCATTGCTAAGAGAAAAAGAAACACCGTTCAGTATATTGATCAGAATACAATACAAATTAGATACAAAAGTGAAACATACAATAAAGAGATCATATATAGTAAAAATTCAGAACATAGACTTACATATCCGTTTAGATCCAAAATTGCTAGTTCAAAAACTAAGCATTATTCCTCACATTTGGTGTAGTAGACTTGTTGATCGATGAACACTTGTTACGATAATGGCTAGGATTACCGCAACCTCTATATTTCTGAGGTGTCTTATCCACTATCTTAAAGTATGAGGGTTCCCTCTTTGTAGAACAAGTTTCTTTTCTATTAGTTGATCATACCGGACGACCTTTATGAGGCTAAATAGTAGGTTCATAAAGCAAGGGGGCAAGATGCACCAAGAATATGAGAAAGCTGTCTTATGGTATTCTCTTTTTGCATAAGCGGCTGCTTTTTATATTTCTCTTTAATCTCAGACAAGAGACTAGTGAGAGGATCTTCATGAGACTGTTGATCATTAGTGAAAGATCTTGTGTCAATCCTCTACTACATATGAATCTGATTTAGAGAACACACTTCAATATTCATTTCCTTGATCATGTGCACACAAGGAAGACCCATGGTTTTGAAAAATTGGCCCTTACATTGAGATGAATAGTCTTTGGTATGTGCCAGCAAATATTCTTTTTGTAGCTCATACAAAGCATAGAATGATACCTTATTCATCGTCTCTTTAAAGAAGGGATGCAAAGCTTTTGAGGAACACAAATCTTTTCACTTGCAAGTTGAGTTTTAATTTCTTGAAATTGGTTTTCAATAGCAAGACAAATATTGAAAATATCTCTTTATGGTTGCATGTGCACCTTCTGCCCTTGAAGTAACACTATTACCAAAATGGGAAATATGCCCCGTCCATGCAACTATAAACTTTTGTTTCCATGGAAGCCAAGTTTTTTCAATATAAGTCAGAACTTTAGCATAATGTCTGTATTCATTTTGAAAACGATTTCAAGCTTCATTAAATGATGCCACATTCCAAGATTTCACTAAGGCAACCTAAGAAGACATAAAAGCAACCCGATCAACTTCTTCATTAAACTGACTCTTATAATGTGCAACAATATTTTTGTCAATATACCATATGCACAAAAGATTAGGAGTCATCGGGAACACAACTTGTATTGCTTTCATTAGTGTTAACTCCCTATCAGTAATAATAGCCAACAGATGATCACCAAAACCCAATAACTTACTAAACATCTCAAGATCCCATCATAATCCTCTTGTTCCTCTTTTTGAATGAAAAAAAGCATGAATAAAATAATTTGTTAAAGCTCGACACTCCTACAATCTCAAGTAATGACATCTTGTACTTATTTGTTTTGTCTTATAAGTACAATCCATCACAAAGATATTAGGGTAGCTTTTAGTCAACTCAATGGAAGTAGGATGAGCAAAGAATAGATGAGTCAAATGACCATGGTGATCATACTTGACATTATGATAAAAACCAGCCCCTGCCAAGCTCATCCAATAATACTTGAATAAATGAACGCTCACCTAGGTTCTCCCTCCTAAATTGAGCTGTCATGCTATATACATTTCTGGAAACAGTTAGAAGACCAAGGTTATTTTGTCGAAGCGAAGAGAGAATTTGGCGTGGTTTAATGCCAGCCCTAGTCATTTGTTTAACTTGTAAGGCGTCATCTTCAAAAAATCGACGACAATATGGAAGTCCAGACATGTCAGTAGAAGATTCATGGTTATGTAGCAATGTAATTATCTATATCTTGCACACCCCTTCTTTCTTTCTTCCCAGAATTTTAAAAGGACAATTAATCAGATGAGAAGATGAATTTCTTTTCTTGTTCTCCACTGCAATTCTAGTACTATAACAACCCCCTCTATCACAACTCATAACAACATATCTATTGGGTTTGGATCTTTTGATTACTAGAGCATACTTTTACACAACCCCAAGGATACGAACATCTCTAATGAGGTCATCTCGATTTTCATAAACTTTTGTTGATAGTGAGAAAAATTCATCAGAAACAACAAACATTTCTTCATTCCCTAAATCATAGATAACCAGATTTATAGTTAGGGCACTAGCTGACTAACTAAATGTTTCTTGAAAATTAACCAGGTTAAATCACGGTTGCTAACCTCTAATCCTTGCAAACCAAATTAAACCACTGCTTATTTCTTCTTGTATGTTAGAGAAAAATAATAATAACTAAAAGCTAGTTCTAAATAGAAATAGATAGTGGTATCAGACAATGCAATGCAAATATATATATATATATATATATATATATATAAGACAAAAAACTTACCAACGACAGTGAGACCTTCTATGATATTAGGCGAAAGATTAAGCTGCAACTCTTCTTCCATTTCCATGTTATTAACCAAATGATTAAACTACAACTCTTCTTCCATATTGTTTGAAGCTACCATATTAGCAATCTTTTGCAACTCAGCATCCAAAGGCTCTTCTTCCATTACTAAGAGAAGTATGAATTTTGTCTTCTGCTAGTAATCTGCAAAGGCTAAGATACCAGAATTAATATTGCAAAATCAAAATTCTAAAAAAGTAAAAAGGGATTCTCTAGAACAATAGTATGAACAAAAAACTCGACTTGAGAAAACTGATTGCAACATACCAAATACACTAAACTGAAGAAAGTTTAAACAGTGGTGTCTTATTGTATAGATCATTGCTCATGAGTCTTAACAGTTTTAGAGGTTACCACTACCAAATGCACACGAAGTGACGAAACGAAAGATACTTTGAACAATGGTTAAATAGATCATTACTAAACTAAACTGAATAAGGTTTGGTCATTTATACAAGTTTTAAAAAAACCACATATCAAACTAAAATGCATAACCACCAAAAGAGAAAAAAAATGTTACTGATTTGTTAGTTAAAGATTTGTCTTCACAATTGGTAATTTAGAACAATATCAATGACTACACAAATTTTGCAATACAATATCAAGGAACATCATAAGATAATCCCAAAACCAAAAGAGGAATATTGAAACTAGTGGAAATAATGAATCCAAACAATCTGAGAATAATACACCTAGCCATGGAAATATCGACATATGCCCAATCATGGCTTTTCAAAATCCTATCTATGTCAAACACTACTTCTCAAAATCATTGAAACAAGTAAATTTTATCAATGCCCATAACAATTTCAGATATATAAACCAAAATTTTTGACAGAAACATGGAAATAATCAATCAAAATTGAACCTTTAGGGTAGATCTTGATATAGAGTTCGGCAAAAACCTTGCATCAATTTTTCTGGGTTAGCCTCAACGTATTCTACCAGTCGCACTCTTGATGGAGCATGAAATCGATATTTGTGAATGATTCGATGAACTGAGAAAGTCTGAAAACGAGAGCGACTGAAAGAGTGAGAGAAGAAAAAAATAAATTGTCGTGGATTTGATGAAGAAAAAGGAGCAACAGAAAATAAAGAAAATGAAAAAGAATCTAACACAAGAGTATTTCGGGATGTTTCAGAAAGTTAAAAGGTGAGTGGAGACAAAATAATAATAAAAAATTAAAAGGGAGTGGGGATTGTAATTTTGGGAGTGGGAATTTCAGCTCCCTAATTATTTTAGTCTTCGTTTTTTTCTCGTTAAAAGAAAAACTAAATAAAGAAGTAGTCATCATGAGAAACAATCTTTAAAAACTTTATCTTGCTTAAAGATCTTTAAATCCAAATATCAACTTGGTTATTGTTTGGGTAGGGGATGTAAAGGTTACGACATAAAATAATTTTTCAATCGATTGATAAGCGTAGAAAACGGAATATATATGGATATATTTAATATGACAAAGAAGAAAGATTTATTAACTTGAAATAGAAAAACATAGAAGAGGATATGAAGCGAGAACCTTTCAGTGCAAAAGAACAACATAATTTGAAGATACAACATCAAAGATATTCATAAATAACCATTGCAGTTGAATTAAAGGTTGGAGAAATTTATCTAAACGATATCTCAACTTTGGCTCCTTATAAGCTTTGGTATATCAACTTTCAGAAATATCATATTGGTACTCCAAGTTTGGATCCTTACCGAACATCGGTATTTATAGTCGTTAAGTCTGTAACGGTGTTATATGTGACTTATTTGAAGGGTGATTTTGTCATTCATGTCTTAATCTATTTTTTATATTTTTTATTGTATCTAGGCTGCAATTCGTCTCCATGTTCTTTTTTATTTTTTGGCAAATTGTCTGTATGTTCTTTCAACAACCCCAAAACCCAGAAAGTCTAGAACTCATCCCTCAAACCCAAACACCTACTGTATCTTGAAGTCTATTCTTTTCTGGATCATTTTTCATCCCAATTCAAATGTAAAACCCCTTAAATTATTACCCTCCTAGAGATCCTATCCCAACCTCAACCCCAAGTCCCCAACCCCAAACCCAAATCGGCAAAAATGCTAGTCTTCCAAATTATCAAGTTCTGGTTTCTTAGCCATCTCCTTGAGGGGTACTAAGAAAATCCGAATTTCCGGCGAGTATATGTTCCTTCCATAACCCTCCAGTCCAGTCAAAAGTCGTCTCCATCTGCACTGACATGCATTCCTACCTCGTCAGAATCCTGAAAAACATCGAATCAGCTGGCAAGATCTCCAGAATTTGATCATCCTTCGGCGACGTCTTCATCTCATCTAACACTTGCACCGTCAGAGTGTACGACACCCTACACCCTACCCTTACTCCCTCCATGCCGTCCACCCTCTACTTAATCCTACGCGCCAGCTCTTCCACCAAGATCAATCTCTCTCTCTCTCTCATTTTGTAATAATTTTTTTTCTTACTCTTTATAATCTGGGTGTGTAGCTATCGTTTGTTTCTACAATATCTTGCTCCCTAACTATCATTTATGTATTTCATAAAAAAAAAAAAAAACTATCATTTATGTCAGGTTTTCTTTATGTCAGGTTTTCTATTCAGCTTTTATGAAGTCATTTGGCATAAGAAACAAATGGAATGGAGTTTTTTCTCGACAACAACAAACAGAATGGAGTTGGATTAGAAAGCTTGCAAAAGAGAGTATAAACTTTGAAGAAGATAAACAGAGCGATGACAAAAGTACCTTTGAAAATATGTCATGCAGCACATGCCGTTACTGACTTAACAACTATAGGTACCAATGTTCGGTCAGGATCCAAACCTGGAGTACCAATTTAATATTTCTGAACGTTGATATACCAAAGCTTATAAGGAGCCAAAGTTAAGATATCGTTTAGACTAATTTCTCTTAAAGGTTGAGGTTCCATATATTGTATTTCAGGTAGCACCTTGTGAATTCTTTTTTATCTTCAATGTTTTGGGTAACACCTTGTGACTAACTGGCTCTACATTAATATATTGTCTCAATTAGTAAAACTTTATTATTATGATGTGGAAGATCAATAATAATGTTGTTACAACTCAAAAATGGAGGTGCTTAATGGCAATATGAACATCTTTATCTCCTCTCTCACTACAGTTTAGGACGACCTTTGCCTCGTTAGGAAGGGTAGGGCAAAACTTTTCTAAGTAGGCTAGTGCATGAGAGGTTTCCAATCAAAGCTGAAATTATTCCTTCAAGTCTTGACAATTTTTTGAAAGCTTCCAATGCTTCATCGTCTGTAACGCTGTAGTACTCAACACGCCTCAAGTCTTTCAGAAAACTGTGCTCCAATCCAACCCCAGGGTAATCCAAACCTGCACTTATAGAATGAGGCTCTAAAATTGTCATTTTCATCTTGTAATAAGTAGCTCATAGCTCCATGCAAAACCCCAACATCCCCTTTAGTTAAAGTTGTCACATGCTTGCCACTATCCAATCCAAAACATGCAGCCTATATCCCTATCAATCTAACATCATTATCTTCTACGAACTCATGGAAGAATCTCATAGCATTTGATCCTCCTCCTACACAAGCAACTACTACATCTGGTTTGCCACCCCATTTTTCAAGCATAGAGGATTCAAAGCACCAAGGTGCACTTAAACCAAGATAAATAGACCGTTGGATTACATTTATCCTATTATTTAATATTTAAATAAAAAGTTAAGTATAAATATCAACGGTTAAGATTTTCTAATAAATACTTGGTTCACTTGTACCTTGGTGTATGCAAGAATTTTGTTTTTCAAGTGCTTGTTTTCTTGTTTCTTTACCATTCACTTTGTGGAAATTGCGAACCATCATTGGGTATGGATGAGGGCCAGCTACGAGCCCAAAATATAATGAGTTGTTTCAACATTAGTCACCCAGTCTTCTTATAGCTTCTGAAGTAGCATCCTTGAGTGTTGATGTTCCAGAATGAACAGCTCTAACCTCAGCACCAAGAAGCCGCATCCGAAAAACGTTGAGGGCCTGCCTATCCATATCTTGGGCACCCATGTAAATAACACATTGTAACCCAAACCGAGCACAAACCTTGGCAGTGGCAACTCCATGTTGACCTGCTCCGGTCTCAGCAATAATACGTTTCTTGCCCAACCGCTTAGCGAGCAAAGCTTGGCCAACAGCATTGTTGATCTTGTGTGCCCCGGTATGGTTAAGATCCTCCCTCTTTAGGTAAATGTGAGGGCCTTCACCATTTGGACTTTTGTAATGTTCAGTAAGCCTCTCGGCAAAATAGAGAGGAGTCTCCCTGCCAACATAGTCCCTCAAAATCTCATTCAACTCCTTCTCAAATTCTTCGTCATGAGCTAGAGCGTGAAACGCGGTCACTAGCTCAGTCAATGCGTGCATGAGAGTTTCTGGGACGTACTTCCCGCCATACTTACCAAACCGTCCAAACGAACCAGGTCGGGGCAGGGCAGCCATGTGAACAGTTGCTGAGTTTGTGGTGTAGCTGCAGGAGATGGAAGAAGAAGTGGTGGCACGGTTGCGGAATTTGAAGGGCAGCTGGGAGGAGGAAGAGGAGGAAAAGTATGGTTTTGAGAGTGACTTGGTGATTAGGGTTTTGAGAGTGGTAATAGAGCTTGCCATAGATTTTGCGAAAATGAGAGAACTATGTGTTTAGGAATAATAGTAATCGATACATAGATACTCGGCTCTTATATATGGGTGACGAAAAGTAGTCATTTTCTTCATTTACTTGGGTTTTCTTCTCCGGTTTGGATTCGTTTCCTAATCCTTGATGGATTCGTGTTTTGTTTTTTGTTTTTTGTTTTTTTTGTTTTCCCCTTTAGGATGACTTCTTTGGATATGGAGTCCAAAAGCATTGGTCAAAAATTGGTCTTCAAGTAAAAATCATGGTAACACTAAAGCCTAAACAGATCACAGACGTCCACCTAGGGATCCAGATACCCCGTTTGGCTTTGTTTTGTGTTAACTCATCCACATAAGCATTGCTTTATTCCTTTGTATTAGAATAGAAGAAAACCCAAGCAAATGAAGAGCATGACTCTTTTCGTCACCCATATATACTCAGCGAGCATCTTCAAGCATTCCCTCTTTGGTCTCTCTCTCTCTCTCTCTGATATTGGTAACTTATGATACAAATTAAAGATCAACTCTATTTGTTTCTGGTGGTGCAAGTTATAACAAAACAGAAGGATGTTCCATGTACAGGTATACAAATTAATGATGCACTCCCATCCACACTAGATACAGTTTGTGATGAACACTGTAACTTGGTCCAACTCTATCTAGACATGCAGTATCATTTCCCTCTTGGTGGCTTGGAATAAAATCTCAACAAGAGAGAAATTTAGGTCATTCGTGGAATTTTCATCTTGAAACTCGGATCACTCACTCTTCAAGGTAGCGATTGCTTAAAATTCTCGAGTCTTACCCTTACACATGACAATGAGAATAAATGACATAATTTATAACATAATTGCTAGCAGATCACAGCTCATCGACACTCTTTAAAATGAGTATAAATTGTTGTATCTTTGGACAAAATGATATCTATTATTATTAGATAAGGCATCAAAAAGACAAACTTATTATGTAACCAAAAAAAAAAGGACAAACTTATTAATTCCCCAGGCCATAACTTTCTCTATTGAACATTTCAAAGTCTTACAAACATATGCAGCCTTTCCCTGGAACCAAGAGAAACCAGCCCGCTTGGACCGTGAAAAGGAGAATAACAAACAACATGAGAACCTAGCTACAAGCATCTTCGCCAAAAAAAAAAATAATAATAAATAAATAAAAACCCTAGCTACAAGCATCGTAAAGAAAACAAGAAACGACCAAAAACAAACAGCTATAATAAGTGAATTTCTATCGTGGAATGTAGAAATGGTCCCTTCTCCCCCTTAATTAATCATGAGACCTGCATCGAACCAAAGTCGAGCTTTAATTGAAAATGCACAATTAATACAGTGTAGTCTTCAAAACTGCAATGAATACAGCGAAGATCTTTAGGAATGTAAAACTGCAGGAGAAGCTAAAATCAGCATAAAGAACATGAGAACAATAAAAAATAAAAATACCTGCTTCCAAATGCAGAAGTGTCCTGTTTATTCTTCACTTCCCATAATGAGGTACAAAGTGCTCTCCTAGGTGGTGGAAATGGTCATTTTCTCCTTCGAGTATACGTACAACCTATGGCAAAAAAAAAAAACAATGTACTCAGATGCAGTACGTATACAGATACTCAGACAACCTTAATACAGATACCTATACTCAGATGCAGAAAAAAAAAATAATACATACATATATATATATATATATATATATATATATATATACTCAGATGCAGTATACAATTACCTAGACAACCTTAATACAGTACTCTGTATGCAGTGGTATTTCTAACTAGCACTCTAGCAGTATCAGAACATATGTGAATGTTTCGTTAATTACAGCTTCAGGATGGTTGTTTCATACTTACGTCATGCCATATTACAGGGCTATATCATAAAATGCATGGAAACATAATCAAAGGCAGCTATATGCATGTAATCTAAAGCTAAAATTTTGTCACCAAACAACAAAATCTAAAGAACTTATTTTTTTCATTTACCACTCCCATTGATGGACGCTTCTCAGCACTTTCTTGCACACATACATATGCAGCTTTAGCCATAAGGTACACTTTGTATGTATCATATGAATCACCAAGACGACGATCAATGAGTTCATGTAGTGCTAGGCTACGGATTAATGGTTCGGCCTATGATTTGGACATAACAGATACAGACTAATTAGATTGGAAAAAAGAAAATAAGCAATCCTTTATTCTTCTTAAATTTGCAGAGTAAAAAATAAGCTCTGAAGCCCAACATACCCACTGCCTCAGGGATTCACCTTGTTCTTCTCCTTTTCCATCTACAATCTTGCGCCCGGATATGAGTTGTAACAGAGTCATGCCAAATGCATATACGTCTGTTCTTACAGAAACAATACCATTCTCTGCATACTCTGGAGCAAGGTAGCTACAAGAACCAAAAGCTTAGTTGAGCTTGTTCCAGTAAAAGTAATAGAAAACGTACGACTTGATATCAGATGTTGCAGAGAAGTATAGAAGTTCTCACCCTAATGTGCCAAGTATCCTTGTACTTTCAGGATCATCATTGGTCTTCCATTTTGCTAAGCCAAAATCACCTAACTGAGTGCAGAAAATCATGCCATTAGTTGCAAAACAAAAAGAAATGAGCACTGTAGGGTGACTACTCAGTCATTGCCTTAAAACATCATGCAGAAAATGGTGTAATCACAACTCCCAAAAGGCACAATTTAAAGTTGCCAGTCCAACAGAATACAATGTCTTAGTGGTCCAAGTATAAAAAATATCCAAGGATTAGCTGCAATAACCAAAGGAAACAAATTTTGAAATGTTAATGCATCCATTTTGTTGTCTTAAAACATATGCGCAGATGCTGAAAGCTAATATTCTTGATTTTGTTGTCATGCTATTGAACGCTGATCACTAACTAGTAGTCTGCATAATGATGGAGTCAAAGAACAATGTCATTTTCACTGAAGCAGTCACTTAGAGTTCATCTTTATGTCATTGGTAAAACCAGAATGTGTACAAAGTGATATTCTATATGGATTTCTTTCTCCTTAAGCCTACCTACTATATATGTTTCCTATAACCGTTTGCTTCCTTGAGGATATTTGTACTAGTGTATATGCCATGCGTATTCTTGATGTAGGTCCTCCAGGTATCTAGTTCCTCATCTCACAAAGAAAAGAGAATAACTCCTAGTCCTACTCAAAAGAGGAAATCAAAGTTAAGTGTTACCCTTGTGTTTTACCAATCTCCACTTTGGGGAGCATTTTTCTCCAGGCTCTAAAATTGTAGCTTCCCATTCTACTGCCGTTGTACTGTGTGCTAAAAAAGTAAAAAATATGTGCTACTACTATTACTGCCAAAACAACTTTTCTGTCATCATATCAGCTGGATTATAATCAATATTTCCCTCCTTTAAAAATTCATTTTTTTATTATGACCTTATATCCCAGCCTAATGCTTCACCATTGGGTCAAAACCAACTGTCTTAGAAGTTTTGGAACTGTCTTAGAAGTTGAAACTACGAGAACATGTTATTCTGGTACCGGCCTGGTGGAGAGAAAATACCCCTTTTGTATTGCTTCAACGTGAGACTCGCCTTGCATCCTTGTGCATCTTACCTATAAATAAAATCCTTTATATTCTTACCCCACTTGATGAACAATCACAACCAAAGAAGTAAAATTCCTTTAAAAAAAGAAACTAAAATTCAGAAACTAAAAATGAAAAAAAAAAAAAATTAATCCTCACGAAGAAAAAGACTTCATGCGATTCAACAAACTGGACTACGTTTGCAGATTAGCTTGGAGACAGCTTTTAACCCAAAACCCCAAGAAATAAACAGTTTACTCTAACGTCTCTCTACAATGATTAATTTCTCACCCTTTAGGCCCTAACAACTGTTATATTTAGTATATCACAGCCTGCTTCTCCAACAAGCAAAAGTAAGATAAAAGCCACCTGTTTTACTTTTACCACACATCGGTGCTAAGTTTGAGCAAGGAAAAATGCTTCATGGAATGACAAGCTATATTTCCACAACTCAGAGAAGTCCTAGATAGTTGATTAGTAAAAAGGACAATACATGTATGATTCGAGATTTTTATTATAAATCGAGCTATTGCATTTATTTTTCTTATAGTTCAACCACCATATCCTTAAGTAGCTATAAACTTATCAGTATCACAAGGTCAGCTACTGACCAGATAGTATGTAAGCAACCTGTAACTGAAATGGAAAGTAATATTTTGTAATTTCTCAATGGAGCTCATAAAAAGTGAATGCGAGGAATGTTGCATGTTAAGTTACCATTGGAACATAATCGTGTGTGAGCAGTATATTGCTTGGTCGCATATCTCGATGAACGATAGTACCTCCACGACATTCTTCATGTAGGAAACGTAATCCTTTAGCAGTTCCAAGGGCGATAGCATACCTTCGGTGCCACTCAAGAACTGCTGCTTTATCATCTATGAAATCCACAAGAAATTAATAAAAAGAAGATTCAGTAAGCTTGTTGATATTGTATCAGTAGATGAACTAACAACAGCTGAGGTCCAAAAAGCAGTTTACCAAATAAGTGCCACTCGAGAGATTTGTTACAAATATACTCATACACCAGGATATTTTGGTTTTCCTTGCAACAATAACCCAACAGCATTACAATGTTTTTGTGGCGTGCAAAACTCAAGACATAGACCTCAGAGTGAAATTCGTTGAATCCCTGTTTACTTGCCTCTTTCCGCACCTTCGCTGCAATCTCCCGTCCGTCCTTGAGCTCACCTTTATATACATGACCATAGCCACCTTCTCCTATTAAGTTTTCTTTTGAAAAATCCTTTGTTGCAATCTGTATCTCTGAGTAACTAAATGTCATAGAATCTTTCATATACATTTCAGTCCTCGTTCCACAGATGGAACAAAGAATTGGCGCATATGAGGTTCTTTGGCTTGAGAAACTTTTATTTCGTTTCTGGACACATTGAAAAGTAGAACACTGACTTATGTCTCCTTTGGCTTGTATGCCTGGAAGATGAAAACTTACACTTATAAGCTTTACTCTAGTAGTTGAAGTACCATATATATTTTTTAAAGCAAAGATATTGGAAAAGCTTCACTCTACATGGGTAATTCCTATTTCCTTAGATCAGTTTCCCATTGGAAACACCATAATGCATGAGACATAAGGATCATGCACTTCCTTGTTATAAAATGCTAAAAGCATAATGGCTTTTGGTTACTGTGATCCTTTCAGTGCATGATGCATAAGTTTTATGTCTGGCAACATTCCTGTGATTTAAAAGTGAATGATGTATGTTTCTAGGGTTTAGCAAGTCTGGTGTGTTGAACAAACTATATGTATCCTATCATTATGATAGTATCATATAAGTGAAGATATTGTTATCTTATTTCACTCAAATGGGACATCATGAATTGAATAAAAATATAAAGAAGTGTGACTTTCAATATAAAGAGAGAAAACAGAAAACACAAAATATATTTTGTAGCTTAAATATTTTCAACTCCAAGTAAAGATACAATCCAAATATATCGAGAGAAGACAAATAAAGGTTTGCAGTTTCGACCAAACTTCTACTCACTTTAGGTTTTCCTGGAAAGGGTTATACTTTGCATGTAAAGATTTGAAAATTTAGATAAATATTGTATTATAGACTGACTATTCATAATGGATTGGTGTCACATCTGATTATCAAGCTTCCATCACAAAGAGGACAATATATCTTACTAGAATTTAAAAAGCAAAAAGCATTATGTTTAAAGGCATATGCAAATTTTGTACCTGACTTTTCATTCTTAGAAGAAGTCCCTAGATCCAATGAAGAAGTATACTCTCTTAACTGATATGTAGATGGAGGCGTCAAGTTGGGCTTAAGCATTTCTGAGCTTTCCAGACCAACAGATGCAGAGTAGCTTGAACACGTAATGATTGACTGCTCAAAGATTCCATTAGCCTGAGAAATTGATAGTGGAACAGGCTTGGACAAAGAAAAGAATGTTTTATGTTCTATAGTATCAGTATCATCTGTTGTATGAAGTCTCAAAACTTCCACAGCTAAGCTATCTTGAATCAACGCAACCTTGCAAGGTATCTGCTTATGGTAGAACCTCAAATCCCGTCTAATGTGCCTGTGAAACTCCATAAGTTACTACTAAAGCCAATGAAAAACCGAAAAGATGAATTTCAACAGAGGCATGCTTTGGAACAGCAATAAGGGTAGATAGAAGCTAATGGAAAATAGAGGCTATAAAGAAATCTAGGAATCTATCTTAGAAAACACTGAAATTGGTATTTGCCTTTTGTTTTTACAGCATCAAATATTAAAGATCCAAATATCAGTAGCTACGCCTTTTAAGAGAAAGAAGATTAGCTCAGTAAAATAACAGTGTACATATAAATGTTCTTTATACAATAGCCATACCTAGGAACTTAAGACGTCAACCACTTTGACAATATCCAAAGGTAGGTGAATAGATTTTTACATTTCAAAGAAATAATTTCGGAAGGAATACTTGTAATGACTCGTGAATCATCATCAGATAACAAGTGCAACCATGGTGAACTCTAAAACGAATAAGCAGATGGAGACAAAGAACTACCTGTCGAGTACAACCCAAGCTGCGTTACAGGCCATTATCTCTTGCAAGATAACCTGCTTGATGGGATAACCAGCAGTAACTTTGACTTCAATGCTGACCTGAATATAGCAACGAATTTGAAACGGTGAACAAAACCACCAATAACAAGGACAGAGAGCAGAATTCTTAATATAACATGTGACACAGGAATATCTTGATATAAACAAGATGCATCCAGCATCTTTGTTCAAACTTTTTATCTTTGTTAGTGCTCTAGGTAACAGATAACAGTAATCCTTGTTCATCAAATAACTTGATAAAGTAATGCTTAGCACTTGGTGAATATATTACCCCATAATCTTCACACTTCACCGCACTTTCAAGAAGCATGTTAACATACATGTCAACTTTCTTTGTAACTTCTTCCTCCACTGCACGAAAGCTTGTTCCAAAGAATTCTGGGTATGGTTTCGCTTGATATCCCACTGTTCCAACGAAGGCAAGGTAAGCATGGAGTATTGGAGTTAACATCACAATATCAGTAATAAGCACTGTCAGTGGTTTAGTTACTTGCTCAGAATGAGTTTATGCCACTACAAATTAAATAATCGGAGTAGTCATATGATCCTACTAACATTTGACTAGTTAATGCTATTATGCAAGATATAATAGTCGGAAGTACTCTGCATGCATCAATTTTTTCTGAAATAAAAGGATCTATGTTTACCCTTATATATCACAGTCTGTAACATCAGTACTAAGCGAAAAATAACAAAAGCCTATATCATGTTGCAGAAAGAATCATGATTAGATTGACGAGATTTGACTATACATGTAGAATTGATGGTCACAAAGTGAAAATTTTCAAGCACATAGTATGGTGTAAAACATATATAATACCAATTTAGTTTCTGATGTAGAAGATGAAAATTTGATCCAGAAATAGAAATGGAAAGTTAAAGATAATGTTCATAGCACCATTCTACTTTGTGTGTACAACTTTATAGCCAAAGCAAGCAGAAACTGATAAATCAATCAATCAATATTCTCCCAAAATCCAATCAAGATTTCATCTCATTAGAGCTATATAAGTTTCTGATCGGAGAATACAATGTCTTCTCCTAAACCTGGGTTAAATGCTAAAACCCACTGGAGCATTTTATCGAACACTTACTTGGGTGAACCACCCTGTGCAAGACTCCAAGCACAACAATGGTGTCACCGGCACGTAATATGTCACCCCTCAACCTCACAGCATCAATGGTGAGCTTAAGCTCATGCCCACCGCGGTCCTTGGTGGCATCATAAGCAATAACAACGTGTGATGGCGTCATAGGGCTCGCCATGGATTCTTGTGAACAACACACCACAACAGGGTACTGGCTTTTGATCTTGGTTTGATGTCTTGGTGGTGAAAAATGAGTTTGCTATTTAAATTGAATCCTGTTTGGATTAACCCCATTAAAGATTATGATTGATGGCCAATGCCTGTCTGGTAGAGGTTAGAGAAAATCTCTTTCTTTTTTGCTCACAAAGTTCTCTATCTGGTTGTATTGGGCAGGTAACATTCCCTCCAAAGCAAGGAAGATATCCCATGAATATTCCCTAAAACACTGTACCCAAATCTTGGCGGGAGTTTAACAAGATTGCAACCCATCAGCCACATTGGTTTATGCGTTTTAACTCCTAGCGTGTGGTCTGCCACAAACACATTGGGGTTCTCTTTCGGTATATAAAACATGTGACTCAGTTTTGTTCTGCTATACAAGGGGAAAAAATAAGAGAGAATGACATCTCACTACAACAAACAGTAGCGAAACACAAAAAACTCACATTTTAAAAGATTTAGACAAATAAGGACATAAACCTAGCACAAAGTTAATTATGTCACATGTGGACTGTAATTTCATTGTAAAATAACCAAAATGTACAAGTTATAAACAAAATTACACACTTTGCCATCCTTCTCTCTCTCTCTCTCTCTCTAAGTGCAAAAAGAAATGTCGGCATCGCCGCCTCAACGCTGGATGACGACCAACACTCTTTTGACACTTGTCGATGACCCCACTGCCTAACATTCGACAATGACGACGGACGTCGGACACGACGCGACGCTCGACGACGACCCGACGACGACAGGACACCAACGCTTGAAAATGTTTTGCATTTACAGAATTACGGTACTTTGGTTGTTCAATTTTCTATTTCTTACTGAATCCAATTCGTTTTTGAGTAGGAGCAGAGGCTCGGGGTTTGGTATTTGGTATTTGGAACTCAAATTTAGTCAATTGGGGGTAAGGGATTTGAAGGTGATGAGGTGAGAAAAAATGAAATTCACTGAGGATTAGAAGTGAAATCGGTGGAGATCAAGCAAGATTGACCAATAGCAGCAAGATTGGATGATTAGACAATAGCAGCAACATTCGACGACCAGGCTATAACAGCAACATTCGACGACGAGTGCAGTAGCAGCAACATTCGACGACGGGTGCAATAGCATCAAGATTGGACGACCAGACAGTAGCAGCATCATTCAACAATGGGTGCAGTAACAGCAAGATTGTGCGACCATGTAGTAGCAGCTAGATTCGACAATGAGTACAGTAGCAGCAAGATTGGACATATGGGAGGTTATTTAAGTTATGGGGGGGCTACATTTGTTGAGCCACTTAAAACCTGCTACTACACTTACTAAATCTACTACTACACTAGTTGAACCATTAAAACTATGCTACTACATTTGTTGGAAGTGTAGCTTTCCAGCAAAACATGCTACTACATTAGTTGAGTCATTAAAAACCTGCTACTACTGCACTTACGGAAGCTGCTACGTACTACACTAGCTGAACTACTAAGATCCTGCTACTACATCTGTTGAAAGTGTAGCTTTCCAGCAAAATATGCTACTACATTGGTTGAGCCACTAAAAACCTACTACTACTACTTTTACTGTGATGTTAACCTCTGCTACTACTTTTTACTAGAATGTTAACATCTGCTACTACTTCTACATGTTATTTAAGTTATGAGGGGAGCTACATTTGTTAAGCCACTTAAAACCTGCTACTACACTTATTAAATCTACTACTACACTAGCTGAACCACTAAAACTATGCTACTACATTTATTAAAAGTGTAGCTTTCCAACAAAACATGCTACTACATTAGTTGAGCCATTAAAAACCTGCTATTATATTTACTGAAGCTGCTACGTACTACATGTTGGACAAAAATTGTAAACAATATATATATATCCAACACAATTTCACTCTATCTTATTAGTTAAGATAGAGCTTTAATTATGTCTGGTTCGAACAATTCAGAATAAAGTAAATTCATTAATTACAACCCTTGTTTTCAAGGGAAGACCCTTTGATTCTAAATATAAAGCAATAACTGGGAATGTGTGTGTTTGAAAGGACTGGCTTGGAAAAAACAAGGATTTTTGGTTTTAAGAGTGGTTGTGTCTAGATTTAAATTCAGACTGCCTACATACCCCGTGAAGGGATCAAACCATTGTAATTCAAATAGGTTTGGATATGGATTTGATTTTTCTGGTGCTTTTAGGAATTCGGCTAGAGTCATTTGGACTGGATGAATTTGACTGGTGGTGTCAGGGATTCTATTGGAATCGTAGTTGCATCTAGTGGGTTGCTAGATTGCCTACGTACCCCCTTGAGGGATCAAACCGATCGTAGTTCATGATAGGTTTGTAGGCTTTATGGCTTAGTGCCGGCTTTAGGTTTGACAGATGTATTTTGAATCCATCAACTATATTTCTTGTGGACACTTAATTTAGTAGAGTGACTGTAGATTTGACTTGGGCACCCGAAATGGGTGAAGTATCAGTGTGACCAAGAGGCTAGAATTGTCTAAACCATCATCTTTGTTTGGAGCGTAGGTGATTCCTGCGAATCTAGTCCCCACATGTAAGCGGACTCCGCTTGTAAACTTGTGAGCGGATTCCACGTGTACGATTGTAAGCGAACTCCGCGTGCTTATTTGTAAGCGGATTCCACGTATATGATTGTAAGCGAACTCCGCGTGCTTTCTTTGTAAGCGGATTCCACGTGTATGATTGTAAGCGAACTCCGCGTGCTTGCTTTCTAAGCGGATTCCGTGATCTTCGCCTGCATGTGGACCTCGCGTGTAAGCTTATGTGTGGACTCCGCGTGCTTTCTTGTAAGTGGATTCCGCATATATGGTTGTAAGTGAACTCCACGACTGGCTTCTTCATGAAAATGCATGGAAGGATCTCACCTGTGACGTTGTCTCGTCTCATCTGGACTCCAAATTTTGTATAGTTATCTCGCTACCCCTTAGGATTTCTGTTTTGATGCGAGTGTCCCTTCGCCTTTGCTTGTACGCGAATGTCATTTCGCCACCCCTTAGGGCTTCTACTTTGATGTGAAATCACCTCGCCACCCCTTAGGGTTTATACTTGTACGCGAATGTCATTTCACCACCCCTTAGGGTTTCTGCTTTGATGTGAAGTCACCTCGCCACCCCTTAGGGTTTATGCTTGTACGTGAATATCATCTCGCCGCCCCTTAGGGTTTCTGCTTTGATGCAAATGTCACTTCGCCACCCCTTAGGGTTTATGCTTGTACGCGAATATCATCTCGCCGCCCCTTAGGGTTTCTGCTTTGATGCAAATATCACTTCACATTTGCTTGTTCGCGAATGTCATCTCGCTGCTCCTTAGGGTTTGATGCGAGTGCCACTTCGCCTTTTCTTGTATGCGAATGTCAACTTGCTGCCCCTTAGGGCTTCTGCTTTAATGGGAAGTCGCCTCGCCACCCCTTAGGGTTGCTGCTCTGACGCGAAGTCACTTCGCCACCCCTTAGGTTTTCTGCTTTGACGCGAAGTCACTTCGCCACCCCTTAGGTTTTCTGCTTTAACGCGAATGTGACCTCGCCTTTGCTTTGATGCTTTAGCAATCTCGCGAGGTCATCTCACAAGGCTATCAACACGGGGTAGTATTTGCATGCGAACTGATGCGCAGCTCGCATGATAATGTTTAAAAGGGACCTCTCAGCTAGCCGAGCCGCAATCATATGAACCACATAACTCCTCAAAGACGTCTCTCCCAATTCGAGTCGGCTTGACATCACCTCGATGATTATCATCTTGAGAAAGCCCTTTTGCAGATGATAATCGAGTATAACTGGGAATCAGACTTGAGGAAGTTGCTCCTTATAAATGGAGATATGTTATCTCCTTTGCTTTGATCGAGAGCGTGCTCAGGGATTCTTCAAGTTGTCAAAGGTAAGTTCTTGTTTGTCCGATTCGCATTGCCTGGAATGTTTGTTTTCTCCTCTTGTAAGGCTTGTTATGCGAAGCGCAAGGCCATGTGTAACAAGAGGAAGGGCCGAGCGGCCATAATTTTTGTGACAAGAAGAGGGGGCAAGGTCATCTCGCCATATGCGAGGTCGTCTCGTCCCCGCTCAGGGGCTCTGCTTCGCGCCTTAAGGCTTTTGAGGCGGTATTGGAACTCCGCCAGAAGCGAAGGATGAGATAGAAAGAGAAGTCGCTGCAAACAAAAGAAAATAAAGTTAGAATGGGAGCTCCACCTTGTCGTTATTGGCCCGCCGGTCTTTCTCTGCTTTCTGCTTCGCTTCTTTTCTTCTGCCTCTCTTTTCTCTCTCTGCGCCCCTCCCTTCTTGTCCTCTTATTAGAGGTTTTTGCCTCTCTATATGTCACACCCCAAATTTCGGATAAATAAAAATCCAAATTTAAGGCATGATAACTAAAATAAAAGGAGTCATATAATAAAATTCAACGTTTACATAACTTGAGAAGTCAAGTAAAGGTCATGCTAAAAAGAGCTCACTTCAATTTGACAAACAATAACAAAATGATTAATTCCTAACAAACAGCTTCTAGACCTCTACGTCTCAGTCTTGAACTTCCTCACCTGCAAAATCAACCTCTGCACCATGGAATGGTGCACCGGGTTGTAAACAACAAACCCGGTAAGCTTTAAAAGCTCGTATGAGTAAATCTAAAACAACAGACTCAACCCATAAGATAAAAACAAGAGTTCATGCAATAAAAATGAATAAATTCAAGAGATCACTTACAAGCAAGAGAAATCAAGAAGAAATTAAGAAAACACAACAATTCAAAATCACTCAGAATCATAAATGAAATCCTGCAAAAAGGGGGTAGTTAAGGATTCCAAAAATCACACAATTAAAATTAAAGAATCTCCTGCGGATAAGCATAGTTCAGGAGATACTCAAAGCAAAGAATTTAAATAACATCACATAAGAATAACACTCAATCATTTCTCTACTCTTACTTATGGGTTCGTCAACGCATAGTCATCCCCCATAAGTAACTAGACAAAACACGTACTCATGGGTTCGTCAACACATAGTCATTCCCCATGACAGACTAGAGCTCTATACTGACCGTAACCAATCACCCAGCCAAGGCTTGGTTCCCGGTCCACCACGAATGCTCCTAATCTAATGCACATCATCACCACTAAGGCACACACATTCACAACTAATGCACACAATCACCACAAAGGCACCATTCCGCAACAAATGCACTCACTCACCACTAAGGCACACACATTCATAACTAATGCACACAATCACCACAAATGCACCATTTCGCAATAAATGCTCTCACTCACCACTAAGACACACAGTTTATTACTCTCACGTCATAACACTTATCAAATCACAAAATAGTAATATCATCCTAACCGTAACCAATCACCCGATTAAGGGCTTGGAATCCGGTTTGACTAATTAAACAACAATTCTACATCACGCTATCACATTATCATAACGTGACTTCCACACATAAACACATGGATGTAAATATTTAAAACAAGAATAATTCTACCAACTCTAATTATTACTCATGATCGGAAGTCCTTTTGAAAAATTATACTATTAACAGAAAACTTGTTTTCACTTACCATGAGCCGTTGACGATCAAGATCATTTATATTTAAAAAAAACAAAATCATTTTCTTTCAAGGACAACTTCACAATTAGCAACAATTATCATCATCATCAAAATCACCATCACATTCATCATCATATCATCAACATTTCCATCAACATCATCATTAATCTCATCATCATAATCGTCATCATAACAATTATCATCATTAAAATCAACATCACAATCATCATCAAATCATGATCAAAATCAACATCACAATCATCAACAAAATGAATAGGCCACAAAGTGGACCTTAGTGAGATTTTACTCACCTTAACTCCCGCTGCGTCTTCATAATCACAAACGCAAGCATATCACACAAAACCACACCACAAGTCACCTATTAACAAAACGTTAACCTTAGTAACTAAGAAAGCAACATTATCCGACTCGAACCGAAACTCAAGTCCTAATCCACAAACTTGTCACTTGAGACAAAACCTCTCCCTATAACCCAAAAAGGTCGCCTGAACATCCTACACAACTTATAAAACCACAAACCAGATTTCTAAAAATCAGATATACTCAAAAATGGAAACCGAACGAAACCTAGCATTCAAGAGGGAAACCTTAGCATGCATCATCGGTAACCAAAACCTATAAACCACATAACAACATGATCGTATCAACAAGTACTACCTAACCAACAAAACAAACACCACAACCACCTACGGACGCGCCGCTACGCGCTGCCCCTAACGAATGCCCGTGGGCCCCACGCGCCACCCCACTAACCTTCGAAAACGGACAAACTTCCAACACAAAAAGTATAGCTCAGAGCAAGGAGAGCAACTTCCATACCTGAGGTCGAAACCAAAACGTTCGGGAAGTTGCCGGAAACTCGTCGGGAATGCTTAGGATCCACCACCACCGCTCTCCGTCGTGTGTCGCACTTCAAGGCCACCAGAAATCGGACCAAGACGCCAAGGGGCTTCTATCCCGATCGGTCTCCTACCTTGTCGCCGCCGCCGGATGAAGGAATCCGACCGGGTCTCTAACCCGAACTTCCGAGCTTCGGGTCACCACCTCGGGACCGAAACGGCGCACATCACCACCACAGGTCAGCTCGGACGGAGGAGAGGAAGAGAACCCGACCGGTGCAGTCGTCTGGGTCGGCCGGAGTTGGCCGGAAAAGTCGGGTCGGGTCGCCGGGTCCGGGTTGGGTCGGCTGGGAAACTCTGACAGTGAAGGTGTCCCGAGAGAGAGAAAGAAAATGGAGGAGGAAAGGTTTCCGGAAAAGTGAAGGGAAACTCTAAACTTTTGATATTTAACCCAAATTTTCGTAAAGCCACGAACTTCCGCTGACCATAACTTCCACATACGAAATCCGTTTTACGTGTGCCATGTGTCTACGAACTCGTATCATCGTGCTCTACAACTTCCGTGAAGGAAGTTTCTCAAGAAACCCAACAAATTAAAAAGTCAACTCTTGACCCTTCGAAACCATAAAACCGTTTTCGGGTAGAAAACGCGTCCGAACACTTCCGCTCTTTCTTCGAACCTCCAAAAAACACTAACTTCTAACTCAAAAACTCCCAAATAATATTAGAAACTAATATCAAATTTTCGGGGTATTACACTATATATAGTGCTTGCTGATTTGTAATTGGACTTTGATACCCGGATTGTATTCCTATCCAAACACCCTCTTTTGCAAGAGTTGGAATTGAACACAAAAGTCTTGTGCATGTAGCACAAGAAAAGAATTATTTATATTATTTATTTTCTTTTCTTTTTTTTTTTTTGGTATCAACACTATACTAGCTGAACTATTAAAACTCTGCTACTACATCTGTTGAAAGTGTAGCTTTCCAGCAAAATATGTTACTACATTGGCTGAGCCATTAAAAACCTACTACTACTTCTACTGTGATGTTTACCTCTGCTACTACTTTTTACTGTAATGTTAACTTCTGCTACTACTTTTATTGAAATTAACTGCTACTAATACTGGGATGTTAACCATTGCTACTACTTCTACTGGAATGTTAACCTCTGCTACAACTTATATTGGGATGTTAACCCCTGCTACTACTTCTACTGAAATTAACTGCTACTACATTAAATTATTGAAAACCTGCAACTGTCACTACCAGAAAATGGGTCTTGGGCGATGAAACAAAAAAAACTGGGCGACAATTTTTTTTTCGTCGCCTAAGAGGGAACTTAGGCGACGATTTTTTTTTTCGTCGCCTAAGGAAAAAAAATCGTCGCCTAAGAATAAATTTCGTCGCCCAAGATAGAAACTAGGGCGACGAAACAATATTTCGTCGCCTAAGATATTTATATCGTCGCCTAAGTTTTTTATCCTTAGGCGACAAAACTCAAATATTTCGTCGCCCAATATTTTTTTTAAATCTTAGGCGACGAAACTCAAATATTTCGTCGCCCAAGATTTTTTAATCCTTAGGCGACGAAACTCAAATATTTCGTCGCCCAAGATTCTTCTATATATTGAGAGGCCGGGATAGAAGAATGAGAACTTTGAAAATTTGAAACATAAATTTCTCTAGTTCTTCAAATCGTTCGGTGTTGTGGAAATCTGTCCATACATAGTTTGTGGAGCTACTCCCAGGTACGTACATGTGCATATGCACATATATATATATATGCATATATATATATTGATTTTCAGTTTTATTTGAGTTGAATTAATGATATATATATATATATGCATAGAGTTTGTTCCAAGCTGAGTAAGGGGTCGTTCTGTCATAGATATGGTTCACAGGTTTGTTTAACTGGATCTCAAGATCACAAACTGACCACTCTTCTCGGTGAAGGGGTCGATAGGGTTCGCCTCCGTGATCACAAACGAGTCCTGCCTGGTTCCTGTAGGGGGTTCGCCCTCCGTGACATTGACACTTGCCTTCTGAAACCACGGAACCCGCTCGAACTAGATATATATAATTAATAATTAGTATGTTGTATTACATTAATATATATATATATATATATAAAAGATATGTTCATTAAATATTGATATATATATATGTGTGTTATTTCAGGATATGGATAAGAATTGGATTTCTCTTCCAAGATATCACAGAAAATATGCTGAAGGAGTTTGAGATTTTATGCAATATGCGCAGGCCAATGCTGGCGGGAGTGGCATGTTCTATTGCCCGTGCAAGATTTGTAAGTGTCGCAGTGATATGCATCGATTTCCGATTGATACAGTATGGGACCACCTGAAGAGTAACGGATTTTGGGAACGTTACACATATTGGATATATCACGGTGAAACCTCATCACGCCCGCATGATCATGGACAGTTTTATGAGACGGGCAGTACATCCAATGATCCAACAACGGCCTTCATCAACGACATGTTTCCTCATGACAGCGGTGTATGCCCTGAACGACAGCACATTCCGCAGGCGCCGATGCAGGCCGTCCCTAGAGGTGTCAACACTGCCGGTATAGCTAAGTACAATAGACTTATTGCTTTCCAACAGACCCCTCTGTGCCCAGGTCATGAGAAGACCGTTCTTCAGTGTGTGATGGAGGTGATGCATATCAAGGTTGACACAAAATCGACCGTGACGGCTGTTGATAGGTATCTACAGTACGCTGCTTCGCTCCTGCCCGACGGTCATCGTCATCCCACCACGCATCATAAGGTCCGTCATATCTTGAGAGATCTCGGGCTTTCCTACATCAAGATCCATGCATGCAGATATGACTGCGTTCTATTCTAGGGTAAAGATGCAGACGGTAATGACATTGAAGGCCTTCATCGTTGTCCTGTATGTGGGACCGACAGGTATAAGCGGACTCCCGCAGGCAACAGGAAACATGTTAAGGTACTTCGTTATTTCCCATTGAGGGATAGGCTGGAGCGGTTGTACATGTCTTCAAAGACGGCCGAAGCTATGAGATGACACGCTGTGAGGGAGGTGCATGACGAAGACCTCATGGTACACCCTGCTGACGGGGAGACGTGGAAGCATATAGACAGGGAGTTTCCTCATTTTGCTTCAGAGGTGAGGAATGTGAGGCTCGGGCTGTCATCCGACGGGTTCAACCCTTTTGGGACCATGAGTCTTTCGTACAGTATATGGCCGGTCATTTTGGTGCCTTACAACCTTCCTCCATGGATGTGCATGAAGAAGGAATACAACATGTTAACCTTGTTGATTCCGGGGCCCGGTTATCCAGGTATCTACTTTCCCTTCATATTGTATATATTGCTGTTGGTTCAATTTTTTCTCCATTTATTGTTTTTGTTCTATATTGTTGGTCATATATAGTTGTTATCTGAATTTGTTGTGGTTGTTGTTGTTGTTATCTAGGGAAGTGTGTCGATGTGTATATGAGACCGCTGATTGAAGAGTGTAAATTGCTTTGGGAGGTTGGTCATCCCACTTATGACTCCCACAAAAAGGAGATGTTCCAGATGCATGCCATGATTGTTGGTACCATCAGTGATTTTCCTGCACGTGGGATGTTGTCCGGCAATGTTGTTAGGGGATACAAGGCTTGTCCTGAGTGCCTTAGCTCCCAGGGGTGCAGCAATCATTGCAACAAGATAGTCCGGATGGGTCACCGTGCTTACCTACCACATGATCACCTCTGGCGGATAGATACCGGGGCATTTGATGAGACCGAAGAGAGAGGTGTGGAGCCGCATAGATGGTCGGGGGAAGAGATTTTAGCAGTGCTGGATGAGTATGATTTTGGGCAGCTCAGCAATCATCCCGATATTGTGGCCAGAATACCTGAAAGACCAGACAGGTATAAATTCTGGGCACATAAGAGCATATTTTGGGAACTCCCGTACTGGAGTACGTTGTTGATCAGGCACTACCTAGATGTGATGCACATAGAGAAGAATGTCTGCGACAGTGTGGTAGGTACAGTGCTCAACTTGGAGGGGAAGACGAAAGACGGTCCTAAGGCACACGTTGATCTTAAGAAAATGGGAATCAGAAAACATCTTTGGCTGAAAGAGGGGAAGAAAAAGATGCCTTGGGCTCCTTACACCGTGAAGCCTGATCAGAAGACCCAGATCTTTAGGTGGATGAGTTGTGTGGCGTATCCCTCAGGCGTTGCAGGAAATATAGCCCGGTGTGTGAACTTGCGGGAGAATAAGATATACGGCTTGAAGAGTCATGACTGTCATATTCTGCTACAACGTCTCTTCCCTGTTTTCATTCGACCGTTCCTTCACCGTCAGGTAAATTTGTGGTTAAAATTACGGTTAACCTGTCGTTGTTGGATTTTATATTAAATTTGTGATATGTGGTTAGCCAGGTTATGGAGCCGTTAGTAGTGCTGTCAAGATTCTTCATGAAGTTATGCACAAGGGAAGTGAGAAAATCCGATCTCCGGGAAATGCAGGCAGACATCATATACATCATGTGTAAATTCGAGAGGATCTTTCCGCCAAATTTTTTCGATATCAAGCCTCACCTGATGATCCATCTTCCCCAGCAATTGTTGCTTACCGGTCCAGTACACTTCACTTGGATGTATCCCATGGAAAGGTATGTTTTATTCACTTACATCTCCAGAATACATATATGTATGTACATGTTCAATAACCATAACGTATAGTTTGCAATCTTATATTTACAGGCAACTTGGTGAGTACAAAGATTATGTCACTAATAAATCCGCGCCTGAAGGATGTATAGCTGAAGCATATATTGCGCATGAATGTGTCACCTACATGAAGTTGTATTTAGGAGCGTCGTTGGGTGCTCCGCAAGCCATGGAGGAACATGCGCCGCGGTTCAATCTCTCTATAGTTTCCAGTGATGTCGAAGTTGGTGGAGCACGACTGTCCGCCGAGTATGCATTGTCGGATGAAGAGATAGCCATAGCGCACTGGTGGGTACTAATCAATTGTGAAGAAGTTAAATATTGGAAAGAGTTGCACCTATATTTTCCGGAAGTTGATGGTGATCTCGAGTACCACAACATGACGTTCGCAAATTATTTTCGCACCTGGGTACGTAATTTAATCTTCCCTGTTTTATATATATATATATATCTAATTATTTTCTATTGCATATATTTTCAGATATTTACAGTTCAATATCCGTTACAGATGGACATGATTAAATCTGATGATAATCCAAACTGGTCGCACGAACTATTACTTCTTGCGATGCAACTGCAACGGGCTAGAGTTTATCCCACTTGCACAGTGAATGGCGTCAAATTTGTATCTGAAGAGAGAGACAGCAGACGAAGAACACAGAATTCTGGGGTGATGGCGCTTGGTCATGGCCTTGACTATTACGGTGTTCTCCATTCAGTGGTCGAACTGGTTTATGCGGAAGGCATGAAAGTGCATCTGTTCAAGTGTAGATGGTTTGATACAGGCGCACAGAGCATGAAGATGGATCAGTACGGCATTTTATCGGTCAACACTGCTACAAGCGCCAACGAAGATGACCCGTTTGTTTTTGCGACATCGGTCAAACAAGTGTTTTATCTTGATGACCTTGTCAGGGGTGACGCGTGGAAAATAGCGAACATTGTGCATCCTTGAAACATTTACCGGGCGGCTACACTTGGAGTGACCATTCCAGGGCCAGAGGCTGATGCGTATCAGGAGCCGAACGCAGTAGGTATTCATGATGTAGTTACTGTTCGCGAAAATAATGTTAAACATGGTCGAGTGCTCAGAATTCGTGACGAAGATTCAACATTTATTGATGTTGATCCAAATGAAGAAACAGACGACGACTCTGACGACGAATTAAGGCATAGATTACCAGATATTAATTCCGATACCGAAGAAGACTTATCGGATGACTCAGATTACGAGCCTTAGCTTAGATATAATTGAGCCTTAGCTTTGTAATTGTTGTCCAAATTAATATAAAGATTTCCGGGCGTGTTTGTGAGCCTTCCATGGTAGGCTGGGTTCCAAACCCCTTAAAAGAATATGTTTGTACTAAAAGAATATGTTTGTACTAAAATAAATAAAGCACATTTAAATTTCATTGTACAGGATTTTTTATTTTTATTCTTGGGCGACGAATTTAACAAATATCGTCGCCCAAGTATTATCTTGGCCGACGAATTACCGTAATTTCGTCGGCCAAGATAATCCGAATAATTAAAATAAATAAAGCACATTTAAAATTTCATTGTACAGGATTTTTTTTTACTCTTGGGCGACGAATTTAGCAAATATCGTTGCCCAATTATTATCTTGGCCGACGAATTACCGTAATTTCGTCGGCCAAGATAATCCGAATAATTAAAATAAATAAAGCAAATTTAAAATTTCATTGTACAGGATTTTTTTTACTCTTGGGTGACGAATTTAGCAAATATCGTCGCCCAAGTATTATCTTGGCCGACGAATTACCCTACTTTCGTCGGCCAAGATAATCCGAATAATTAAAATAAATAAAGCACATTTAAATTTCATTGTACAGGATTTTTTATTTTTATTCTTAGGCGACGAATTTAACAAAAATCGTCGCCCAAGTATTATCTTGGCCGACGAATTACCGTAATTTCGTCGGCCAAGATAATCCGAATAATTAAAATAAATAAAGCACATTTAAAATTTCATTGTATAGGATTTTTTTTTACTCTCGGGCGACGACGGGCGACGAATTTAGCAAATATCGTCGCCCAAGTATTATCTTGGCCGACGAATTACCCTAATTTCGTCGGCCAAGAAAATCCGAATAATTAAAATAAATAAAGCACATTTAAATTGTAAGGAAATGTTTTTTATTTTTATAGCCCCGTCAGCGTCTCGTCGATTGGAAACTATTCTCAGTTGAAGGTCAGGCCAGATTACGTGATTTGGAGGGTCGAATAGCCGTTTCCGTCCGTTTAGGGGTTTGACCGCGCCGATTGACCGGACGGATCGAGCCCTTATCTTTGTCAGATGGAGCTGAATTTTTGCCCACCTATGTAATCGTTATGCTGGTCATATCTGACGGTCGGTTTTCAGTTCCTCTTCTCCGATCACCAAACTCACGATATATGTACTAATGTTGTATAACTTTTTTATATAAATGTTGAGTTTAAGTTTCGTTTTGAAGACAACGTATACGTAGAAGCCTCAAACGCAAAAAAGTCGTGAAATAAGATATGACCGAAACGGTGAAATACGTCAACCCGTGAAAAATGAAGATATTTCGGTAAAATTTCGGTGCCGGTTGTTCCAGTCAACGAATTTCTCTTATTTCTACCTAGTGGTAGCCCTATCCCGGGTATTTATTTTTTACCAAATTTATATATCCCCGTAAGATTCTCGTCGATTGGAAACTATTCTCAGTTGAAGGTCCGGCCAGATTACGTGATTTGGAGGGTCGAATAGCCGTTTCCGTCCGTTTAGGGGTTTGACCGCGCCGATTGACCGGACGGATCGAGCCCTTATCTTTGTCAGATGGAGATGAATTTTTGCCCACCTATGTAATCGTTATGCTGGTCATATCTGACGGTCGGTTTTCAGTTCCTCTTCTCCGATCACCAAAATCACGATATTCTGAATTTTATGATAGAACTCTTGGCCGACGATTTTCTTCATCTTGGGCGACGAGATTTATAGTGAAGAACATCGTCGCCCAAGTAGAGTATCTTAGGCGACGACTTCAAAAATCGTCGCCCAAGATAATCTTGGCCGACGATTTTCAAAAAACAGGGCGACGATTTTTATAGAATCGTCGCCCAAGAACGCCAATATAAAAGGCAAAAATTCGGAACCCTAACCATTCGCGCTCACAAATCCAATCCCTCTCTCTCTCTCTCTCCGAAAATCCACCGAAGCCCTCTCTCTCTCCCTCTCTCCGACCCCGACCCCGCAACCCGACGCCGACCCGACCCCGGCCCCGACCCCGGCCCCGACCCCAACCCCGACCCCGACCCACAATTTAAGGTATAACCCTAAAACCCTAAATTGGTTATGTTAATGAAAATTTTAATTGTTGTTGTTGTTTGAAATTGTTGAAATTGTTTGAAATTGTTGAAATTGTTTGAAATTGTGAAATTGTTTGAAATTATTGTTTGAAATTGTGAAATTGTTTGAAATTTGGGAGAAGTACAAAATTACTGTTGTGTTGTGAAATTGTTGGTGAAATTATTGTTGTTGTTGTTGTAATTTATGAAATTAATGGTAAATTAGGGTAAATTTGTGTAAATTATGGTAGGATTTTAGGGTAAATTATGGTAAATTGGGATGTAAATGATAATTGTAAAATATTAGGGTTTAGGGTTTAGGATTTGTGGAAATAATTTGTAAATATATTGTAAATGATTAAATAATTTTTGATTAAATAACTAAATAATATAAATTATAATTGTAAATATATTGTGGAAATTTTGTAAAAATATAATGGATTATTTTTGAGTAAGGATGTAAATATTCGTAAATTAATTTTTGTGATGTAATAATTCTGAATTAATGTAAATAATTTGTTATGTGAATTAAAAAAATAATAAATCCTATAATAATTATTACTTTTTATTTGTGCTATTATTGTTGATAAATTTTTCAAAATTTATGGTTATTTTTTGTTAAATTAATTATAAGACGGTAAAATATTTTTAATAAATATATGGTTATTTTAAACAGGATGGGCATGAGGAGAACTTCTGGATAACGTCCGGGTGCGAGGAGCGAATATTCCTCGGACGGTACCTCAAACGACCCGCCGCAATCACCGTCGGTCGGGTTTCCGTGGCAGATGACGGCCCGACATGCGGCGCTTAGGGGTGGCGCGAGCGGCTCGCGTTTTGCTGAGCAGTCGGGCCCCGCAACGACGGCCCCTCGTCATCCATATACTTCCACGGTCGCGATCTATCACCGCCCCCACACAGTCGTCCCCGACCGACGGTAATGGCGGGTCATCCGGGGTCCCTACGGTGCCGTCCGACCTCTTCCTTCCTCCGACGATACCGTTAAACCTGAATTTTTGTAATTTATTACATCCTGAATTTATGTAATAAATTATTTATAAATTTATAAATTTCTGTTATTTTTAATTAAATTTTAGTATTACGAAAATTTAAAGAAATGTCAAAAAAAAATTCCAGCAAAAATTAAAAAAACATTATTTATATATTTAAAAAAATTATTTATATATTTTAAAAAAAATTTAAATATATCTTAGGCGACGAAATTGTTAAATCGTCGGGCAAGGACTTACCATATAAGACGACGAAAAAAAATTATCGTCGTCTAAGATGTAGTGATCTTAGGCGACGAAATATTTAGTTTCGTCGCCCCAGGTTATAACATCTTAAGCGACGAAAAAAATTTTCGTCGGCCAAGGTGTTCAATCTTGGGCGACAAATATTTTTGGGCGACGAGAAGTAGATTTTAGGCGACGAAATTCGTATCGTCGCCTAAGAATTACTCTTAGGCGACGACGGAATGAATTTTCGTCGCCCAAGTTCTTGGCCGACGCACTTCTGGCGACGACATGTCGTCGCCTAAGTACTTAGGCGACGAAATTTTTTAACAGGGCGACGATTTTTTTTCGTCGCCCAAATTGAAATTTCTGGTAGTGTGTACCATTTACTGAAAAATCTCAAAATGAGAGACTTTTCTCTTCTAAAAGCATATTTAATTAGTGTAGGGTTAGATTGGTAAATTAAACTATGACACATGACATGCAAAAAAGATTGTCGTTAATTGTTAAAAACTGTCATTATTTGTTTAATAACAACACAAGTGGATTTATTGATATTTTAATTTTTTTTTTTGGAAGATGTATATTTGATTTGCTAAAAAAAACAAATCATGACAAGAATGCACAAAGAACAAGTTTGGGCACACTATTGCTATCTTCATTGTGCGTGGTCTCTATGCCCAGTTAGAAGATGTGTCTGCTTGGCTTATGAATTGTATTCATGTTGCCCGAAAACTTCATCAATTGAATAAAATGCCAAACCTCAATTTCAAAAGGGGAAATCGCTACAATCAACTCCATACAACAACAGACTGGCTTTCGAAAATTGTCCAGTAGTCTATGGGAAGCTAACTCGAGATCAAGCCGACATACTCTACCACTAGCAAACCCCCAAGTTCCCAACCCCTGCTAGTGACATAGCATATCCAAACACCTACACTTAGTCGGAGAGGCGACGTCTGGAATACTCCGGAGTGTCCGTGCTCCGCGTTTGTCTACTGACGGAAGTAAGTTTGTAAAAAGAAGATTTTACCACTTGCTTTCAAGCACGCCGAAGCTAGACGCGTCGTACGTGGGATTATAATTTTTCAGTTTTGATTTCTATTTCATATAAGAGAGCCTGAGATTATGGGTTCCGTAGGCCCTGATCATGTTCTCGTCTTCAATCTTCAAATCAAACCAGTCTAGCTTCAAGCAAACCAACCTAGTCTTCAAGGAACTCATACCCAGAAAATATCAAGAACAAAATCTTCAATACCCGTACCAAATGTTGTTCTTTAATACCCATACCAATTTATGCTCTTTAATACCCATACTCAGACAAACAATCCAGTCCTTCTCCTTGATCTGATGATCGGCTTGCTTAAGAGGGCCGTTTTTGATATCGTAAGCTTTCTTGGAGGCCTCGGCGGCGAACCCGCGGGACCACTTGGTGGTCTCGGAGAATAAGCCAGAGATTTTGGCTGAGCGGGTGCAGATCTCTTTAGTCTTTAGATTTGATTTCCCAATCTAATTACGTAGTTGCTACTCTGTTTCAGAAGGATTGGAGAAAGGGAGATGGTAAAGGGTGCGAAGCTATAATAAGTACAAGCTGTATGTAGTTTATTGAAGGGCCTAGACCAAGGACTAAAATTTCGCCGATCGTGGAAATTTCGACGGTCTAAAAAACAGATATTTGATGGAAATTTCGAGGAAATATCGATTTCAAAAAAAAAAATGAGAAAATTGACGGAAATTAGTAGAAAAACATGGAAATTTTAAATGAAACTTTGAGAGATATTTGTTATCTCAATTATCTATTATAATTGACAAAAAAAATCTTGAATAAACATTAATCATAGTGAGTTTTAGTTATTTAAGGTGAATAACTACGTGCTGAAGTGTTGAACCAATGATAATTCTTAAATTTTTACTGTAAAGTTTATACATCTATTTTTTTTTTTTATGGCTGGATACCCAAAGGGAGGCTAGGCCATCACGTCTTATATACATATGATACAACATGGAATTACATGAGTGGTTTAGAGCCACATAGAAGACCTATGAGGTACATAATTTTCACTATCTTCATCGTTTCTTTGTGTAGAGTCTTCAGTATATTGTGAAGAGTAATCATTAAATGATACCTCACCTTTGTAGTTTTGCATATATTGACTTACATGCCAACCATAAGGGTCAAGAGGGATTGACTATGGATTTCCGTATTTGAAGTTGTAAGGATTGGGCAGCGCTTGACCTTGACCATAACCATAATCATTGAAAGATTGAACATCAGACTGTGACCATGACGTATCACTTGATTTAGTTGATTGCACCCCGTAAGGCATGGAATAAGTTGAATAAGGCATTGTCAGATTTTGGTCATAAGTGCATGGTCCATCATTGCCTCCTCCCACACTAGATGAGTCAAAAGTGGATAAAAAATCATATTCATGCGTTGACATTCTTCCTTGGCCTCTTTCTCTTGGTGTATAACGTTTTCCTATAGCTCCAATACCAGAACCTGCTCTCCTACTTCTATGATCACCATCTTGTGTTGTATGTGCGAAGTTTGGCTCACAAGTGAATGGGCTCATATGACCAGGTTGGCTCCCATTGTAATCTTGAACTCCAACATCATCTCCACCACCGCCGTAGCTTCCACTATCATCACCCCTGATGCTTGATGAGCCTCCTGATCTGGTGCTAGAGTTTTCGTTTGTCCTGGAAGGAACTTGTGAGCTACGAGAGGAAATTAGAATGTTAGCACTACCCACTAATGCATCGATAGATTCTCTATCAGGACCTATAACCTCTTCTTGAATTACTCTTTCTACATTTATTCCTTCCGCACGTGCTTCACGAGCAACTGTAGGTGATGGATTACGTTCCTCGTCATCAAGATGAAGTGGCCTTATCCATTCACAAAGTTGATCTATTGCTTCATCATCAAACTCTGTACCAATATCAAAGACATATAATGGATCTTTCTGGTCCACATGCGAATAAGCTGTCTCTCTATCTCGAATTTTAAGCCTCATGTTGTAATAGCAAAAAACCAATTTCGAATCCCCTTGGCTTCAAAATTCAACATTTTGCTTCAATTTGTGGAGGAGAAAGAGGAAAGGCAGCGCATGAGAGAGGACACGTGGAGGAGAAGGAGAAAGGCAGCGCATGAGTGCATGACGGCATGACCACGTGCAAACAGCCCACAAGCCAGTCAAACATTTCATAGTCAAACATTTCGGCGGACAGCAGAACCACGTGCAAAGCAGGCCGAAAATTTTCGGTGGGAAAAAGTTTCTCCGGGATTTCAAAGATATCGTTAAATATCGTCGAAATATCGTGAAATATCGCGAGTTTCGGACGAAAAATTATAGGGAGGGAAAGATATATCGCTAGGTGAAAAAACGAAAATTTCGACGAAATATCGCCGAAACTTTCGATTTTTTATACCTTGGCCTAGACTCAAATGATAACAATCGGCTTAATTAGTCGTAAAGCCACGTATCAATCTCCCTCACAAGTGGGGTTGGAACCAAGTGGGGTTGCAGTTTGTTTTCCGATTGTCTTCTAATTTTAGTTTTTATTATTCATTCGTCCAAATATAATTCACTTAGTGATTTTTTATTTTAGAAAACGAATAAGAAAAATAAAATTTTAAAAATAAAAAAATACATGGATATTCAACTTCATGGTAAAGTTTAATTAATAAAAGAAAAAGAACTATGAAGACAGTCATAATTTACACGAAACGAGGTTGAACTGCAGGCTGCAACATACGAAATCCTATTTTAGCCCATTTTCAAATCTAAAACTCATATAATTGGTCTATTGTTGATTCAGTACAAATAAATAAATAGTAATTTATAGTTGTACATCAAGAAAAAAAATATTTTGTGGAATTAATCTATTTTATTTAGGAACCTAAGAATTTTTATTTAAAATGGACCCTTTGGGGATTAGGTTTCCCTTAAGAGCTCTAAAGCATAATTAGGGTTGACCGTTTTCACTGAGAAACAAACGTTACCAGAAGTTTTTTTTTTTTTTGCAGCTCTAGCAGTATTTCACTATTCCGGTCACATCATATTTCACAAGATTTTTGAAAATTTTAGTTGATTATTCCACACACGAAACTTTCACATTGATGAGATTTAACCACCTATGTAACAATTTAGGGACGTTCACATGCCGACAATAAGGCTTCCCATTGGGAAGCATAAACGTAAAGAGGGTTCACCGCTTCCATCGGGGACCAAATATTATCGAAAATATGTGATTTTTCAACCATAGCCGTATTTCACCGTACCGATCACATCCTATTTCACAAGATTTTTAAAAATATTGCTTCATATATATAGTTAGTTCACAAAGATGTACATTTGCATGTAACCTATTAAACAAGTTATACCACATTAGTAGGCACGTTGTGGTTCCACAAAATGAAAATTCAACCGTAGGATATGATCAGTATACTTAAATACAGTTTTGGAAAAAAAAATTCATCTGTTTTCGATAAGGTTTGGGTCTCTATCCACACGGTCAAACATAAACGTACCAACGCCACTTATTACATGAAAACATTCTTACCTACCCCTATATGGCCTAATTTGGTTGATTCTTCCACACACAAAACTTTCACATTGATGAGATCTAACTACCCATGTAAATATTTAGGGACGTTCACCAGCCGACGATAAAACTTCCCATATGGAAGCATAAGTGTAAATAGAGTTGAATGCTTCTATTGATGACCAAATTTTATCGAAAATATGTGATCTTTCAACCATAGCCGTATTTTACCATACTTATCACATCTTATTTCATAAGATTTTTGAAAATTTTACTTCATTTATAAAGTTGGTTCACAATGATGCACACTTGCATATAACCTACTAAGCAAATTATACCACATTAGTAAGTACATTAAGATTCTAACGGCTAAAATTTACAAAATGAAAATTCGATCGTCTGATGTAGGGGTGTAATTTTGAAACCAAAAACCGAAAAAAACCGAATTAAGAAAAACCGAACCGAACCAAATTAGTTTGGTTTGGTTTTTGGTTTTAGCCCTTGAAAAACCGAACCGAACCAAAAACCGAATATCTTTAAAAAGACGCCGTTTTTTGTCTTTATTTTTGTATTAAATATTTGATTTGAACAATATGATTTTAGGTTTTATGTTCTATATAATTATATATTTGTCTTTTCTAATATTTTTTTTTATTTTCGTTTTATGTACATATAGAAATACTTTCGGTGTCTTGTATGCGAAGTATAGAGAGTGATATGTTGCCTCTAAAATCGAATACCTTATTTTTGCGAGTTTTACATGATAAACTCTAATATTTAATTTATTTTTCTCTTCTTTATTCCAATTTATGATTTTTAAACTTTAAAATTCGAAATTTATTTGAATGGACTTTAAACTATGAAATCTATATTTTGTGTTCAAGATGAACTTAGAAGTTTTAAAATTATGGTTTGATGGTGTGCTAGTGTGGTTAATTCTCAATACTTTCGAAATTATTGAGTATTAAACTTGCAAAGTATCTATTTGGTTTATAAATTATTGGTTTGTTAAAGAATCATTGCCAAATTATTGATATATTATATGTACTTATAAAAACAAGTAATGGAAGAAAAAAAAGACCTAACATATGATAATTTTTTATTAAGCCAAAATCATACAAATTTTAAGAAAATTTATTTTAAAAAAGAAGAAAAACCGAAAAAAAAACCGAAACCGAACAGAACCACGGTTTGATTTGCTTTCCTGTTCAAGGTCTCAAAAAATACCAAACCGAACCGAACCAAATTTTTTATTCGGTTTGGTTTCCGGTTTTAGGTGAAAACCAAACTCACCCCTAGTCTGATGTGATCGGTATAGTTAAATACGACTAGGATAGAAAATTCAAACGTATTCGGTAACGTTTGGGGCTCCATAAAATCGGTCAACCTTAATTCAACGTACATCACTTATCACACAAAAACGTCAACCCTAATTATGCTTAAGCGCTTCGAAGGGAAGCCTAACCACCGAAGGGTTAATTTAACAAAAAAAATTCATAGGTTCCTAAATCACCTATATATACGAGTTTTAGGTTTGGAAACGAGTACAAATAAGGTTTCACAGGATACTGGTCAACAATGTTTTGTGTGAAAAACAAGATTGAATTAGATTGACCGATTCGATAGGGGACGTAATACACCAAAATTGGGTGGATTTTTTTTTCATTATAGCTATTTAATTACCATCACTACATCATACAGTTAAATTTTTATTTTCACATATTTATTACCTTTTATTACCTTAGATCGGCAAATGCCTACTGAATATTTATGACGTTGGACTTACACACTTCAATATTAATATGTAATCATTAATTCTTTTTATCATAAAAATCAACTTGTTAATAAAAAATTCAATATAAAACTAATATTGAAAGACAATCCTATAAAATTTTCTTAAAATATACAAGAATTGGTTTAAAAAAAAATCAAGTTCAGCCCACGTGGCTCGTACCTCTCCAGCCTGAGAGATTAATACGTGGCTTTAGCACTAAGCCAAATATTATTATTTGACTCAATGACCTTCAATAATTATCAAGATTTAAAAAAACGTTACACTAGATTAATCAGTTTTATATTTTTATATTTTTTAATAAATAAATAACTACAACTATAATTTTTATTACATAAACTTTATAAATAACTATTAAAACTAAAGTCTTACAATAATATATTCGGTTATCATCTCATACATTTATTAAAAGTAATTAAAAATTGCATAAAAAGGGCGGAAATAGATTTATCCTCAATTAATAACAATCCACTCTTATTATTATTAATTAACAATTAATTAATATTATTGATCTTTATGCTGGAAGAAGGGAGACGTTAATATGGACGCATAACTATGCACTTCTTCAACCATTCAGCCTTTATCCTCACCCTTTTCTTTCAGTCACCGATCATTCATCTTCAATCCTTTTCTTCAGATATTTACTTTGATTTTATTATCTCTAATCTCTCATCAGTCATCACACACACAGCAATTTCTAACCTAGGCACTCCCTTTCGTTGCATAATTGCCGGAATCACAATCGTTTGATTTTGATGCTTGGGTTCTTGCATGAACAACTCTTCGTTCCAACAACCGCCTAACTCGGCCCAGCCCACCTACCCCCGCTCAACCCGCCTAGGCGGCTCAAAAATCTTCGGCTGACTAGACATGACGATTACATCGAAAACGGGACGGACAGCCGCCACCAAGCTCCTAGGCGCCGCCCAGATCCGATTTTTACAACCTTATGTTGAAGGAAAGGATCATCGTGCAATCACCAAGATAGAGACTAGCTAACAGTTTCCTATTATAGCTAGGTTGTCTTAAACACCGAAGCCTTATCACTAAAAGCTAGGTTGGTAATCGTACATAACACCCTAAGGTGTGTAGAGTTCTGTATATATATCATGTACTGTAATTTTTATTTAGTGTGAAATCCAAGCCTTCTTCGGCCATAGTTTTCTAAATGGTACCAGAGAGACACCGATCCTAAACACCACAATCCATCACAACCCCTAACCTTCAACCCTAAATATGTCCGGCGCAGCAAAGAAGGACGTCAAGTCCGATACTTCTGACTCCAACGCATGGAATCCATGGGACAACACCAACCACGCTCTTCACCTGCACCACTCGGATCAACCGGGCGCTGTTCTTGTCATACAGGCCCTAATGGAGGACAAATTCACTGACTGGTTGCAATCCATGAGCGATGCCCTGAAAATCAAAAACAAATTGGGATTTGTTCTCGGGACTCAAATCAAACCTATCATCAATGAGGAGGAACTGCAGTAGTGGGAGCGCTGTGACACCCTTATGAAAACATGGCTTATTGCAGCAATGTCCAAGCCGATTGCCAGCAGCGTCCGACACTGTAAGACCGCAAGAGATGTATGGGTTGAGTTGTTTGATAGGTTCTTACAGACGAACACCGTCCAATTGTTCAACATAGAACATGCTATTCATGATTGCCTTCAAGGCGCAGAATCCGTAACGAGTTTCTACACAAGGCTGAAAGCTCTATGGGACGACAGAGATGCTCTTTGCAATCTCTCACCTTGTAACTGTGTGCTTACAAAGTATATGCAAAACCAGAAGACAATGAAATTTCTCATGGGATTGAACGATAGCTATGACACCCTTCGTAGCAACATTGTCGCCCTTGATCCATTACCGACCGTTAACAAAGCTTATTCTATGGCTTTACGGGATGAGAAACAAGCAGCTGCTTCCAACAACAGCAAGCAGCTTTCACAGCCAGAGGGAGCCGTGTTCTCGGTGAAGCAAAGTCACCGAGATGAAGGAGAGTCCAGTGAACGCGATGTTCGACCTAATGAGCGTTAAGTGAGATGTGAAAAATGTGGCAAGAAGCACCAAACCAATAACTGTCACCAACATCTCAAGTGTACCTATTGCAAATGGAAAGGCCACACCATTGAGGATTGTCGCACAAGAAAGAGAGATGAGGATAGAAAGAGCCGAAGCAATCATGTTGATTCCAATGATCTATCCGACTCCGACATCAGCTTTCCCTTCTCCAAAGAAGTGTGCGGCAAAATAGTCAAGTTACTGACACAACACAAAGATTCTGTAGTAAACAACGTCGGTAACAATTTTTCCTTTGATAACCTATTAGGTAAAGGCTTTAAATGACAATACCCACCCCGAAATCACACAGGAAAACATGAAAGTCTTGCGGGGTCCACTCTAAAAGAGATAATACCAAAATTTCGGCATAATCTCCTCTAAAAATGGACAACCCAACCTACGAAAAAAACAAGAATATTTTTACTAAATCAAATGTCCAGATCTCCTGGTTCCTGTCGTTTTCGATAAAAGCACTAAACAACCCAAACCAACAATTCAACTTCATTACTTAAACAAGAACATCAACCAAATTTAAACTCTCTACTTGAGTCATGACCCTTAAAAACAACTCCAACTAAATTTACATATACACGGTATTCAGAGCACTACCGGAAGAAAATAAAATAACTACACATAAGTTATCAGGTAACTTACGATCAACAAGGTGTAGCGGGAGATACTATGCCGCAACTCCTAGTAAAGCCGAACATGAACTCTGTAATCTGGGCATTTGAAAACAAAAGGGCCCAGGGGAAAGCATTTGAAACGTTAGCGTGAGTGGACGAAAGATAAACTAATTTATAAATATCCAAGAACAAGCTTGTACGAAAATCCAACTTGATATGCTTTCCCTTTTTATACGGAAATAGAAATTTCCATGCATGCAAAAAATAATAAACTCATTATAAATTCACACTAGCCCCGCTAGCCGTAAAACAACACAAAAAAGAAAGAAATAAACACCTCTTATATGAAAACTCCCAAAAATAAAGGACTAGCCCCGCTAGTCAAATTAACAACTCAAATAAGGAAATCTATATGGTCATATAAGTGAGTCTCCCAGACTCGGTTGCCTCCCAGGCATAGTACTCCTATACTCCATGTACCTTCACGTCGAGTTGATGGATAGGGCACAGGGCTTGTGTGATGCCGCCGGCAACATCACATCACCACTAGGGTGGAAATGGCTTGAGTGACTCCATGTGAAACGTGAAAGTCACATCACCTCGAAATGTGGAATGACATGCTAGCATTGACATCATATAATCCAACAAATATGGCATAAGAGGGATAAATATAAATTCATGTTAGTTTCCCAGAAACTCATATTAAAAGCTTAAGTACGATTTCCAATCGTACTCAGAAAATTTCAAGAGAAATAAATAAATTAAATTAAATAACGTGTCTCACACGTTAAAATGTTCAATGTAGTAATTAAGCCAAATAAACAACATATCTCAAACCGCCAATCCTTAATGTAAATCTCAAATCCAAAAGCGGAAATCATAAGTTAAGCTTGGAAAGTATAAAGAACCACTTATTAAACCATGCATGCATTTTATTAAAACCAAAATGTCCACTCACAATATAGGCTGCTAAGCCTGACGTCGGTCGGAGCCCTCCTCACGTGGTGTCTCCTCTCGTCCTGTAAAAAATGAGATTTAAGCCGACACTAAAATCACACATTTATCAAATACAAAGAAAACCATCCTAGCATTATTCTTACTCGCCCAAACTTCCCGAAATCTACCTATATCTCTACTTTACCACCAACTCCCTGCAATTCGACAAGGAGCTCTAGTGTACCATATAATGAACCAAACTAATAAACCTCCTCAAATCCTCTCCTCCCACAACCAATTTCCAACACCATATTCCTAATTCCAAACAACCATCACCAAATAAAATCTCATATACTAAGTCAGCATAATCCCTTCTAGAACTCCTCCAATATTTCTCAAAACCACCACCAAAATAGGCAGCAACCACCGGCAGCGGCGGTCAACCACCGGCAATGGCAGTCAACCACCACCACCATATCAACTTCGACTAAAACTAACAAGGCACACACCAATCTCTTCCTCTTAACAAGCTCTACAACAATTATGACTAACACAACACCCACAAATCAAAGGTTTGGCTGGAAAATACCTCACAAGCTCAAGAACACCACAAACCCGATTTGCTCCTCACCTCAAATCGATCTTCCTCTTGTTGATGGATGAAAGACCAATAGAAGAGCTTCAAAACCCCCCAAAGATTTCTCGGATCGGTGACCAGAGAAGGAAGTTCCTGCTTAGAAAATCGGCAGTCTTGACAGTGCTACCGTGAGCTGCTGCCGGTGAGACGAAGCTGGCTACCACCCCAGGAATGACGAGTGGTGTCCCAGCTGTCGAACACGACCTGTGCGGCGGCCAAGCGTGGTCGGACGGCGGCGAACAATCGGAGGGAAGTCGGAGAGGTTAGGCTCGGTGTCGGGCTCGGGGAGAGAGAAAATGAGAAGTGGTTTTCTGTTTTAATTCCTCCTTCATGAAAAATATAAAGCTCCACACTTAATAATACTAGCCCAAAAATAGAACTGGTATTATTTTAGCTACCCCTCATTTAAAAACTCACATTCAGGTAACTAAAAGCCCGCTAACTCAACTAAACCACCTCTAACCAGAAATAGTAACACAACTCACAAATTAATTTTTCCACCTTTAAATAAGAAACCACAACATAAAAATAATACTAAGTTCGGGGTGTATCATTAAATTTTTGAACAACAATAGTGTTTGGATATTGGACAACGGCGCCACTGATCACATCGTTTGTATCCTCATCTCCTCACAAACAAATATCCTGCCCACAATTGATTCGTTAAATTACCTAATGGCACAAAAGCACCAGTCTCTCATATCATGACAATAGCTTTTTCTCCTAATTTCATATTACACAATGTCCTCTATGTTCCCATATTTTACCTCAACTTAATCTCCATCACCAAACTTACCCATGATTCATTTTGTGTGACTATATTTCTCAAAGAGATTTGCTTCATACAGGACCTTCGCTCGGGGAAGATGATTGGGACATGGATTGAGAAGGAAGGATTGTACTGCCTCAACCAAGCTCATCAGATCAAATGCAACACAGTTTCTGTTGATAGGCAGTCCTCAACATGGCACCAGCGCCTCGGCCACCCCTCTTCTCGAGTTTTTCCCTTATTTCCTTTCCTAGCAAATAAAACTTGTGATGCAAGTAGTTGTTCCATTTGTCCTTTAGCCAAGCACACCAGAACTGTTTTTCCTTTGAGTTCCATTTCTAATCACAAAGCTTTTGATTTGATTCATGTAGACATTTGGGGAGGTTATCATGAACCCTCCATTTCTGGGGCAAAGTATTTCTTAACTATCGTTGATGATTTTACTCGATGCACATGGGTTTATTTGATGATTCAGAAATCAGAGGCTCGTCATTTCTTGATCAATTTTATTCATCTTGTCGAAAACTAGTTTGATACAACAGTCAAAATTGTTCGTAGTGACAATGGCCCTGAATTCATTCTCCACGATTTTTATTCCTCCAAGGGCATTGTCCATCAAACTAGCTGCGTCAACACACCACAACAAAATGGTGTTGCTAAACATAAGCATCGGCACTTGTTGAATATGGCTCGGGATTTGTTATTTCAGGCACACCTCCCTAAGCCATTCTGGGGAGATGCCATCCTCACTTCTTGTTATTTGATCAATCGCACTCCTATGCCTCTTCTCAAAGGTCTTAGTCCTTTTGCCAAATTATTCCATACTGCCCCGAAGTATGATCATTTAAAGGTTTTTGGATGTCTCTGCTTTGCGTCTACCCATCCCCTTAAACCTACCAAATTTGATCCTCGAGCTACTCGATGTATTTTTCTAGGTTATCTGACAAGTCAGAAGGGATATAAACTTCTTGATCTTGATCAAGAACGAGTCATTGTCTCACGGGATGTTACGTTTTCTGAAAACCAATTTCCTTATGTTGATCCTACCTCATCCCTGCCTTATCGAATAGTCCCTTCTCCTCCATCACGTCCCACACCTTGTCCAGCTCGGAGTGAGGGAGCAGTATGGCCTCAAACAAGCATCGAGACAATGGTTCATTAAACTCTCCTTGGCACTTAAGGGAGCAGGGTTCACACAAAGTTGGTTTGACTATTCATTGTTCGTCCGCGACAGAAATGGCAAGTTTACAGTACTCTTGGTTTATGTGGATGAAGAGATTTTAACTGGCAACAGTCTTAAAGAATCACTCTCTCGGCAATTCAAGCTCAAGGACCTTGGCAACCTGAAATATTTCTTGAGAATTGAAGTGGCATGGTCAAGACAAGGTATAGCTCTCTCCCAAAGAAAGTATGCATTGGAGATACTTGAAGATGCAGGATTCCTTGCTGCTAAACCATCCAGATTCCCAGTAGATCAGAACCTGGCACTTACGCAAACAAGGGGAGAAGTGGTTATCTGATCCATCACAGTGTAGAAGACTCGTTGGGAGGATGATCTATTTAACCATTACTAGACCGGACTTGACCTATGCAATACATATCTTTGACTCAATTCATGGACAAACCACGCCAACCTCATCTTGATGCAGCTTATCATGTATTGAGGTATGTGAAGAACACTCCAGGCCAAGGTATTCTTTTACCAGCTACAGGAAAGCTTGAGTTGACAGCTTTCTGCGACGCCGATTGGGCACGATGCAAGGATACGAGAAGGTCTATCACATGTTACTTTGTCATGTTTGGACAAGCCCCTATATCATGGAGAACGAAGAAGTAAAGCACAGTTTCACGTTCTAGCGCTGAAGCCGAGTATTGATCCATGGCATCCACACGCTGTGAAGTTACATGGCTTAGAAACATATTAAAGGACTTGCACGTCAAACAGGTATGACCTACAAAATTATTCTGTGACAATCAAACTGCTATCCACATAGCTACTAATCCAGTATTTCATGAGAGGACAAAGAATATTGAGATAGATTGTCATGTTGTACGTGAGAAGATGCAGCGTGGAGTAATCAAAGCTGCACATGTAAGCACTAAAGAGCAACCTGCAGATCTTTTCACGAAACCTTTGAGCTCGATTCAATTTGAGATCTTTCTTAACAAGCTAGGTGTAGTAAACATACACACTATCTTGAAAGAGAGTGTTAAAGGAAAGGATCATCGTGCAATCACCGAGATAGAGACTAGCTAACAGTTTCCTATTATAGCTAGGTTGTCTTAAACACTAAAGCCTTATCACTAAAGGCTAGGTTGGTAATCGTACATAACACCCTAAGATGCGTAGAGTTATATATATATATATATATATATATATATATATATATATAATGTACTGTAATTTTTATTTAGTGTGAAATCCAAGCTTTCTTCGGCCATAGTTTTCTACACCTTATTACATAATTATAGCTTCGCAGCCTCTAGTCCTTTACCATCGTCTTTCTCTGCCGATCTCTGAAACAAAGTGGCAACTGAGTAATTAAATTGGTACATCCAAATCCAAATCTAAAGAGATTCGTCACCACCTCCGCCAGAATCTCCGACTTAGTCTCCAAGACCACCCAGCGATCACGCGAGTTCGCCGCCGAGGCCTCCAAGAAAGCTTAAAACCAGCGAAGCAAGCCGATCATCAGATCAAGGAGAGGGACTGGATTGTTTGTCTGAGTATGGATATTAAAGAGCATTAGTTTGTATGGGTACTGAAGATTTTGTTCTTGGTAATTTCTGGGTATGGGTTCTTTGTTGCTTGAAGACTGTTGGTTTGCTTGAAGACTGGTTTGGTTTGAAGATTGAACATGAGAACCACATCCGCTGAAATACTTACTGAAGACGATGGACACTCGCGCTCAAGGAAGCTGAGGGAGACTAACGATGGACTCACACGTGTTTCATACACGCGCCAGTGCACGAGCGACACGTAAGGCAAACAGACGCGGAGCACGGACGCTCCGGAGCATTCCAGAACTCACCAGTCGGAGATCGACTGATACAGGAATATTCTGTTCTTTGAAGACAAAACTGAAAGCATATAATAATTCGTATGCATGGCACTGATTTTGCTTAAACAAAATAATGGGACGTACAGAAAGGATCAGTATTATAGATTTTCTATCTCATTCCAATTTCATTGATATTCACGAATTAGTGAGCATCAGAATGGTTTGATACTTTGATGCATGAATGATCCTCTCGGTTATACTAGTCTTTTGATGGTCACTCTTACTCGTCTCGACAAGAAAAAGAAAAATGAAAAAAAGCCTCACAGAGAAATTGTTAGAATGTACTAGTATGCAGTCTTCAACATGTCCTGCATTACTCAATAGTCACTAAGGTTGATAAAAGAACCAAGGATACACACACTACAGGTGTAACTAAACGCCATTGCGACTTGCTGGAAATCGGGCATGAACTGGGTGCCCCTGCACGCACAAATATAGTGTTGCATAAACTACTTCACTAGCCTATAATTAAGTATCTAGATTAGCTCCAAAGTGTCTCAAAAGACAATTGTGAAACACTACACAGGGAAAGCTGCAACAGCAAAGTAAATTAGGTATCTCTTTGCTTCTTAATTTTTAGCCTTCTTTCACCCTAGAAAGGTGCAGCCCATGACTGCATGTTATCAAGTCTCATGGTTGAGAATCATGGGATCATGGCTACAGACAACTTAACAGCACAAAGTTAAGAGTAGACTAGCCATATTACTTCTTGTAAACATTGGTCTGTTCTATGCAGACTTGGTTCTGGCAATTTGATCCCCCAATTTGGAATAAGAGGTCGAATCCATAAGGACTGATTTAAGCAATCAAACTATCGTGCAAGTTCTAGGATATCTAATCACAATCCCCTGTCCGGACTGGATGTGAACTAAAAGTCCTAAAGTATTGTTGTCCAACTAAAGCACAAACTATATAGAGATCAACTTAAACAGATAAGCAGATGGTTGGTTAAACTATTAGATAAATTAACGACCGTGTATATAAAAGCCAACTGCGCATCACATACGGTAAAAATGAATTTATTTGAAATCTGAGAGTCAAATTGCATATCGAAGAACAACGAGACAGTAAACAAAAATAGAAACTCCATGGTCTGTGGCATCATCATGTCAAATATACAGACTACTCGAGGCAAGTTTCAGAACAAAGCAGGCCAGGATTCTAAATCCATATCACACACGTCATTCCAATGACATGGATTATTTGAAATGTGACACGTTCAAAAGCATCACAAATATCTAAGAAGCTCCTTCTCCCAAACATGCTGAATAATAATTTTATTGGAGCACTAGGCCACCTTCCCTAATCAACTACAAGGCAATAGAACATAATGGGATAAGCTACTACTATCAAGGGAATGGATCCTCTACTATAAATTTGCAGCTAGAATTCGATTGGATATGCATGCGAGAGGCTGCTGATCCTCACTCTGTCTCCTCCCCCTTTCCTTAATTTTGCAGTTAAAAGTTTTTAGATAACCCAATTTCGATAAGATAATAGTTGAACTCCTCCCCATCTCTTTCTATGTAACCAGACTCCTTCATTTACACACATCCAAACCCATATGGGAGATGTCAACACACATCCACCCCATATTTGACATGACAGGCCACCAAAGAAAGCTAGGCAGCATATTGACAAAAATTGAACTGGCAATATATAATGGAAATTTGGTGCCTGAAGCAAGGCAGAAGGAGACAGGGATAATATGTTTTAAAGAGACAAACTAACCCTGGTTGAAGCGGACGATGCAATGATTGAGCTTGTTAAAAGGGAGAAACTTGTTGAAGTTGAAATTGCAGGTGGGTTGGTGACAGAAGATTGGAAATGCAAAAGGAAATTTTGGTGATGGTGGGGGTGGGGGTTGTATGTGGGAATGGAGTTGATGGAGATATCAAAAAAGAAGATGGTTTACATATGATAATCTGAAAAAGAGGGGAGAGGGGCTTTGCTTTGTTGCTTCTTGTGGAAGTTTGGCTTTTGGAACTCTTATGGTTTACATATGATAATCTGAAAAAGAGGGGAGAGGGGCTTTGCTTTGTTGCTTCTTGTGGAAGTTTGGCTTTTGGAACTCTTAACTTTTCAGCTCTTGGATTGTTGTGAACTGACATAGCAGACTCCCATGAAAATCCAAGCAGAACCTAGCACCCAAAATCATAGTAGAGAATCAAAGTCCATGATCAGGACACGTATAATAAGCTTTATGACTAATTGATATAGATACTTTCCATATCATGTCAACTTATAACATTGCAAAATGACCATATCTATGTTGGCAAATTTCGTATACAAATCTTAAAATTCAAGATTGTAAAATCCTGGTAAAACAGATTGTCTCAGGGTCTCAGCTCCAGAAGAGAGTAAAAAAAAAACCCCACCCAACTATTTATCTCAAACAAAACAAGTAACCACCGAAAAATTATATGAACATAAAAATTTTCAAGGAAACCAAACAAATAATAGTTTTAGGAGATGAGACATATATGTAAAAATCAGCTTTCTAGGCAACCAATTCATACCTCTGTGAGGTTGAGATGGTGGGTGCTGTGTGATGGTGTGACAATTTCTCTCACTCCAGCGGCTGAAGTCTCCTAAGCTAATAGTTCTGTGTCAGAAAACACCTAAACCCATTCAACTTCAAAACATGGAGTACAGAAAATAAGTCAGAAATGAAACATTCAAACTTAATGAAAGAAATCATAGAAATAGTAAACCTATTATTGCAGCTATAAGGGCATGACACATAAAGATCTCAGAACACAGTGAAAATACAATAGGCTTAAGAGATTCATGACCCGGATATGATATCATTTTGACAATCTGGTGGTGAGATATAGAACCCTTTAACCAACTGAAATCCAAGAAAGCTAAAACAACCACAAAATCTTGAACAGTCGAAGGAGAAAGTGAGAAGCCTCTGCTAAAACTAAAGGTCACGTGATGCCCAATATTTTGAGATAGGATTGAGTCTATGCCACCTCCATCCTTAAACTCCGCTGTAATTTAAAAAAACTTCCTGAACAAGTCCGGATGTGGAGCTCAGGATCTTGTGCTCCTCTTAACCTGAATTCTTATGTGCAATGCCCTCATCCAAACACAAAATTATGGTAATTCTTTTCACCACTCCTCCTAGCATCACTTTGTTAGAATGTCAATGTAACTATCAGCTTCCATATCCCAAAACAGTAATCTCAATATCATATATATGTCTTGGCCTCCATGAGGCTGTAATTGGTCTGCCTTAAAAGTATATACATGTTTCTGTATCTCAATCCAACTACATCCGACCACATTCTTCACACCTTTCTCTTTCACTTCATTTGTAACTCGAATCATGCTTTCCCATCTTCCTCTCATTTCATATGCTCGAGCTAGCACCAGATAAGGTAGAGATGACTGTGGTTCTGACTTCATCATCAGTTGTGCAACTCTTTCAGTAATTTTGATGTCTTTCTGAAGCGCACAAGCACGAAGAATTGATTCCCATATCATAGAACTAGGTTCATAGGGCATTGCTTCTACTATATCCATTGCTGCTTCGAGTTTACCTGCACGAGTCAACAAGTCTACTATGCACGTATAATGCTCTTCTGCAGGTTTGATCCCATATTCCTTTTCCATGGATATAAATAATGACATACCCTCATCCACAAAGCTGCCAAAGTTGCAAGCTAATAAAACTCCAGTTAATGTTACATCATCTGCTGGCATACCTTCACTAACTAATTCCTTAAATGTGTCCAGGGTCTCAAACAGTTTACCATTTTGAGCTAAACCCATAATCATAGTGTTCCAAGATATCAAATCTTTCACCACCATACTTGAAAAGATCTTCATGGCATGATTTATTAATCCAAGTTTAGTGTAAAAATCAACAAGTGAACTAGCGACAATAGCGTCTGACTCAAAACCTAACTTAATAACCCAAGAATGGATTTGGAAACCCTGCTCAACTGGAAGAAATGTGGATGTACAGCTCAGTACACTGCTAAGAGTGAACTCCGTTGGCCTCAGATTCTTTCTAAGGGTCAGCACAAAAAGCAGCACAGCATTATCCACACAACCATGCCTTGCATAGCTTGAAATCATGGAATTGCAAACGGCTGAATCCAACCAGCTTAGTTCTTGAAAGAGCAGGACCGCGTCCTCCAATCTGTTGCATTTGGAAAACATGTCAATAGCGGCACTTGATACAATGCTATTAGAAAAGAATCCCACCTTCAAGCCGAAAGCAATAATTTGCTTACCCCTTGCCAAATCAAGCAAGTTACAACAAACATTTATCACAGTTGATATCGTAAACTCATCAGGGGAATGCTCGGTGCCTCTCATAAGAACAAATTGATCTATAGCCAATTCCTCATACCCAGCTCTATGACAGCCCCAAATCAAACTGTTCCAAGAAACGACATCCACCTCCTCCATACACATAAACACCCCAAAAGCATAATCCACCAAACCAATCTTTCCATACATGCAGATCAACGAATTCCCAACTACCACATTCCACAAATTCACACCCTTCCTTATCATACCACCATGAATTTCCTTCCCATGACAACCAGACGATACAACTGACATCACAATCGAAAATGTGTACTCACTTGGCCTCACACCCGAGCTTTGCATTTCCGAAAACATCCACATTGCATTACCAACCAATCCACACGAAACATACCCCGAAATCATCGAGTTCCAACTAACCACATCTCTCTCAGGCATTTCATCAAACACCTTCCGTGCCCTCTCAAACTCACCAAATCGACACAAACCATTCAAGCAAATATTATCAGACACAATGTTCTTGCAATTAATCTCATTAGAAACTCTCAACGCATCGAAAAGCGTGCCGAACCGAAAGTAAGCATCGAGGAGACGGTTACCCAGAAAGGTATGGGTGTTGAGTCCCACTTTCACCAACCGCGCGTGTAAGACATTGACGTGAATTGAAGATTTAAGGGAGAGACAGTGGTCTAGGAGATGAGAGTAATAGGAAAGCGAGGTTTTGTGAAGCTCACTGACTTGTTTGAGAAGCGATTGCATGCAAAACCGTAAGTGCTACAATAAAGTGCAGGGCGGGGGTTTTACTTGTATGAAAATGAAGAGGGTTAAGCAGTGATACGGTCGCGTTTTGAATGGGGTATGGCGTCTGGGTCTAGTTCTTCTTGTTGTTGTGGAAATTCCATGGAAATGGGAGCAGCAGCGGTTGAAGAATTAGCTGCTTTAACGTTGGAGAGGTATATGACTGACAGTCTGATAAAATGGAGTATCAAGGGTAATTGTGTGTTTATCTCATTAGATTTCTTTTCTTCTCCCCCTTTTTTTTTTTTTTTTTTGAAAGCAGGGTTTAGGCTTCAGTAGGGTTTAATGATCGGATATATACTATATAAGGGCCCTATTTAAGTATTTATGAAGAATCGATTGCAATAAAAAAAAAAATTTAAAAAACTCATGTCTTAAGATATTAAAGTGTTTCAATCTGTTGTAATTCATAATAGTGAAAACAGAGCTCACGTAACAAAATATAAGTATTTAAGTTGTGATTCTTATTGAGTTAGTAAGAGTTTTAGTGAAACCTTTTAGAGGAAAATACACCGCAGGTACTCCAACTTTTGTGGCACGGTCAAAGTGGTACCCATATTTTAAAAACTATCAATGTGGTACCCAAACTTCTATTTCACTACCAAGGAAAGGTCTGAGGCCAATTTCCGTAACTGTGCCGTTACTTTGCTGACGTGGCCGGCATGGGCCCACCAAAAAAGATGCAATGACAAAAATAACCTTCTAATTCTCCATAACCGTTTTCCTTCCAAAATCTTTAAAATTGAATCTTGGGTTTTCATCTTGGGTATCACATTGATCAGTTCAGTAAAGTTTAGGCACTACTGTTGTGTTTATCTGCTAACAATAAATATTATGCAATAGCTGAAAATGTAACATAGAAATTCAAACATAGAACCAAAAAAGGCTTCTAATATAATTAAATTAAAACCATTAAAACCAACATCAGTTCAACATGAGAAACATATTATGCATTAGAATTCAAGTTTAATTGGTTTCTAAAAATTCAAGGAACCAGATTGTTTGCAAAAATTGATTCCAAAACATGATGAAGTACACATTATGTTTCTCTAATTTAAAAGTCAGCACATTCACTTTTTTTAGCACCCGTTGCTTCATGATTTTAGCTGCTTTGAGTAGGAGGTTGTGTTGAGGTCGGCTGATGCATTACCATTTCCAACAGAACTACCCTCCATTGCCAACTTCATTTTCTTCCATCCCTTTCTAGACTTTATGACTTGGTCCTTGATAGGTTTTGATTCATTGGGTGGGGCTGATGCACTTTGGACTTGTGAAACACAAACAAGACATTTCCAACTCAATTCAACAACCACATTTGACTTCACAATTCAACAAGACATTGCCAACACAATTAGACTTCTGGAAACCACTCCAATGTTTCAAAAAGGAAACACACAAAACTTGCAACTTAAGTAGCTAAATTAGATTACCACAACGACAACTAACAGAAGATAACAAGTAAAAAAAGTTCTATACTACTAATGTTCAGCCAACTTTAAGCATACCAAAACCTTCATCTCTAAAGAATTTCCATAAATATTCTTTCATTAATTCTGAAAATAATACAAGGAAAATTGATATGAAAAATCTAGGGTATTACATATTTAACACTGTAAAAGTTTTACCAGACTTCAAAGATCCCAAAGTAGCCTGATTCTCTCATGACCTAGTTCTTGCAATTCAAAAAAGACAACCTAACATCAACAAAAATATGAGCTTTATTTGAAAGATGTAAACTTTTAATCCTATCAACAACATTAAGGAGTATACAAACAAAAACAGAGACTTGGGTAACATTGTGGGTGAGATTAAGATCAGCGTATTCCAAGGCCACAAGGTCTGGGCTCCTCAGCTCTTGCTCCTTAAACCCATCTCCTCCCTCTTTATCTGTAAACAGCAAAAAGACCTACAATGCTTCCCAATCACCGCAACCTTAACAACAGACCTCCAATTTAAACAAAAACCTAACCAAATAGCTAAAATTCACAAAATTGATTATCTATGTAACACCCCAGTCCTTAAGTTATTTTTACGGTTATTAATTTTGGTATTATTTTATTATTTTATTGTATTAATTAACCGTTTACTGTTAAGGACTTTAAAGTTGACTTTTTCTTCCGTTTGGAATTTGGGAAAACTTTCTTCATAAAAGTTGTAGAAGATGTGGTTACGAGTTCGTAAACATGCTACGCGTTAAAATCAGAGTTAGCATGGTAAAGTTATGAATTAAATGATAAAGTTTTTGAGTGGGTAAAAAGGAGAAAATTTGAAGTGGATTTATTGTTGTTGGGTTAAATAATGGACCGGGCAGGGGAGGGAACAGCCAAGCCCATTCCCTTCTCTTCTGTTCTTTTCTTTTTCTTTCTCTTCCTCCTCTCTTCCTCCCGAGCCATTATCGTCAGAAAGATTGGCCGCCAGCTGCTGCCGTCCGGCCAGCCACCGGCCGCCGCTCCAGCCCAGTTCGGACCCCCGCCACCTCCTCTCTCTTCCTGGGCCGGTTACCGGCCGTGTAACGCCTCCGTTCGAGAGAAAACCCGCCGGAGACGCCGGATAGCTTTTCGTCGGAGCTCCGTCCTCCGGCCACCATAGGCCGAGATTTTTGGCTCAACTTGTAGCCCTCGTCAAGGTGAGTATTCCCTCAAAAGTAATCGGTCTAATTCGATCTCGTTAGGGTGTTTTGTATAATTGGAAGTTTTAGGGATTTTTGGATGTTTTGTTCGATTGCCCTAGTTAGCCTCGGAATTGGACTAAGTGCTAGTTATGAAAGTTGTTGGGTATGATGAGAGGATTATTCTGTCAAAATTTGAGAAGCATTGGAGGTCGCCGGAAAACGGCTGCCGGCCGCCGCCGGCGCCGTGCCGGGAAAATATTTTTTGTAGAGATTTTGATGAGGAGTAGTATGGCATGAGTTTTATAATTTTTGGAGGAGTTTTGATAAGATTTAAGAGTTTTCGATGGTTAAGGAATTTGACGGTATTTAATTTGGAGTGCCGATTTTTGGGTTAGCCGGTTTTAAAATGTGTTTAAGGTTAATTTTTGGTTATTGGTGATTATGTTGAATCGCGAGTTATAATGGATTAAGGATGGAGAAAATGGGCAAAGAAGATGATTGATTTTAGACCCTTAATTTTATGGAATTATTTATTGAAGTTTTATTGTTGAATGAGAATTAAGGTTAATTATTGTTCAGAACGTGAGAAGGATCATTTGGAGGAAGCCTCGGGTCGTCGGCAATCATAGCCGAGCACTGTGAGTGGACATTTTGTTTTTTTAAATGAATATACATGCATGATTTCTCTTGGAAATTATCGTTCTATTTTCTGAGCTTTAATATGGTTTTGACTTATGAATTGGTGTCAGAATTTATTTGAGTTTGATGCATCGATTAAGTGTTGGTCATGATTTATGGATTTGAGTGAGTTATTAATTTGGTATTTGAGTTTTGATATTTTTTATAATTTCCGGGTTTGAGATTACTCTCAGATTTGCATATTGTCGGGTTTTCGGAAGATGATAATTATTTAAGTTATTTATTTCATTGTGCATTTTAACGTGTGGGACACGTCGTTGAATTTAATTAATTTCTTTGATCTTTGAATTCTTTGAGTATGGTTGGGAATCATACTTATGTTTTAGTTATGAGTTTCGGGGAAACTCATATGGATTTATATTTCTTTATTATGTCATACTTGTTGGATCGTTATTATTCTTGCTAGCATGTAGTTCCGCCTTTCGAGGCGATATGGCTTCCACATTTTAAGTGGGGTTACTCAAGCCCTTTCCGCCTTCGGGTGATGTGATGTAGTCGACAACATCACTCAAGCCCTGCACCCTCTCTGTTATCATAACGTGAAGGTGTAGGGAGTATGGGAGTACTATGCCTGGGAGGCAATCGAGTCTGGGAGACTCACTTATATGGCCATATAAGTTTCCTTATTTGAGTTGTTATTTTGACTAGCGGGGCTAGTCCATTATTTTGGGAGATTCCCATATGAGAGGTGTATATTCCTTTTTACAAAGGTCTTTATTGTTGTTTTGACTAGCGAAGCTAGTCTATTATTTTGACACTTTCTTCAATGAAGGTTATTATTTATTTTTGTCAATATTTTGACTAGCGGGGCTAGTCCTTGTCCTCGGGATTTTCTTTTGAAGGCTTTATCAACACTTGCATGTAATGGATTATTGCTTATCGAAAAATTGGGAAAGTATTGAAAATTATGTTTTGTTAAATTAATTAGTTTATTTTTGTCCACTCACTCTAACGTTTTAAATTACTTTCCTCTGGGCCCTTTGTTTTCAAATGCCCAGTTTACAGGCTAAGTTAAATTGAGGTCGAGCGTACATGGAGTTAAGGCTTAGTCTAGTAGTCAGAGGCTGCTTCCGCTTCATCTTTATTCATGGTCATTTGTTCCTTATTAGATATGCTCTGATAACCCGCTAGTAATTTTAGGTTGTCCTTGTTGTTTGGTTTAGAATTGTCAAGTTGGATTTTCAAGTAAGGGTTGTCCATTTTCAAGGAAGATTTAGCCGAAATTTCGGTAAATTTTCCTTGGAGATGGACCCCGCAGGATTTACCACGGGTTTCAGGGTGAAATCCGGGGTGGGTCCTGTCAATCTAATTCAGCACTACGCATACAATAACACAACTCGTAGTTATTAGATCATGTCCAAATTGAAGCAAAAAAAGTTAGGGTATTGAAAATTGGTATTACCTTCAAATCTTAAAGGCGATTAGAAACTGTATCGAAATCATTATGGATCAATGCAGCTTTGAATCGCCCGAAGTTCTGAGTCATCTTGTTCATCTTCGCCTCCATTCTCGTCTAATTTGCTTCCCTCTCTGGTTTTCCCTTTCGCTTTCCTCACTCTTCAAATCACTCTTGGGTCTTTCAATTTGGGGACAAACAAGAGGACAGAGTTTGTGGCCGACTAGGGAGAAGAGAAGAGAGAGATTAGGGGGTCTCTTTGGGTATGAATATGGAGAAGATGGTGGACTGCGGAATTTCGATAAATCGATCAAGGTTTAAATTTGAGAGAGAATGAAGGGGATGCAGGTGCAATTTAGATTAGGTTTCAGAGAAGAGAAGAGAAAAGGGAGTTCGAGAGGAGGGAAGTCGAGTTTTGACTCGATTTGGGTGCAGACTGTGTAAAATGTCGTTTTTGCCCTTTTTTGGTGGACCTAATGCTGGCCACGTCAGCAAACAGATGACACCGTGACGGAAATTGGCCTTTTATTGGTAGCAAAAACAAAGTTTGGGTACCACACTGATAGTTTTTAAAGTCTGGGTACCATTTTGACCGTGCCACAAAAGTTGAGGTACCGGTGCTGTCAAAACCTCAACCTTTTATACTTATGTAATCATGTTTGAACTTTGCCGATGTTGTTAGAGTTAAGTTTTTCGACACGGATTAGTCTTTGATATTAACCTTTATAAGAGAGCGTAAGATGCCAATAAAAAATAAAAGTTGAATTTTATTGCGTAAATAATGCATTGCTCCACGACATCACCGAACCAAAAAGCAAAATCAAGCAACTTTAAGAAATTGAGAGTCAAGGAAACAAGGTGCGTCAATTTTAACCCTTTTAAATTACCATTGATCGACGGGCATGTATTGCGAGAAATGAGTAATCATTGTTTTCACTTGTAATATGCTACTGGTGCTGATTAAGGTGTAATAGTGTAACTCATCCTTAAAAGTAGAAGCATCCACGATCCTATATTCCTAAATACAAATAGACTAATAAACAACAACAAAACAAAATGTGTGAAGTCTGGAATGCAATTTGAAAATCACCAGCTCAAGGATAGCTCTCATGCCCTGCAAAGTAAAAAGAAAAATTTATCAGCGATTGGACCTTTTTCCCCCAATGTCAATAGCTTTCAATTATAACATCTAGTTCTACATAAAATTAACACTAAATTCCATTTTTATCATAAAGTTAGAGTAATTCTAATTGTTGTTGCTTTTCATTCCATTTTTTTCTCTGCCGCCAGGCCATAAGTAGTCAAGTAACATCACCTCGGAGCCCGTAGACCCTTTTCTTCTTCGGTGATGACAAGCTTGCCTCCTGTAAACTCACAAGCTGAAATTGGAATTCCAAGCTGCTTCTGCAGTTTCCTCACAACAAATACTTCTGATTCTTCACACATTGTTACTACAGTGCCCTTCCTGCCAAGACGACCAGTCCGTCCAGCTCGATGTGCATAATGAATTGTGTCGGTGGGTAAGTCCAGATTAACAACAAGATCACATTCTGCCACATCCAATCCCCTTGCTGAAAGTTCATTTGTCACCAGAATTCTCACCTCCCCCTTTTTGAATTTTTTCATAGTCGTTGCCCTACCAAGTTTACCAAGATCCCCATGGAGCTCTGATGCCGTCATTCCACGGGCCTCTAGCTTGAAGACGGTATCTTTTAGCTGCCTAGTGTGATTCATGAAGGCTATGACAGATTTGGCATTCAGAGCATGAACACACCTTCTCAATGCATCAACCTTGTGTTGTAACTTTGTTACACAGTAGTAGTGTTTAAGAGATGGAGGTAGGCTCTCTATTGCAGAATGACCCTGCAAGTTTGAGGTTGAGTTCATACTGACTGAATTTCCTGGCAATGTAGCGGGTCCAGAGGGCGAGATAGAATCAAGGGGAATGACATTTTTGGCTTGGACAAGAAGTGGATCGCGCCCCCAGCTACTGGCTGCCCTTATCACTGAAAATGGTACTGTTGCTGAAACCAATATAGTCTGACGCTCAGCTCGTTTGGCAAGTGAGCCTTTTGGTCCATGTGAGTCTGCACTGGACTTCCTCCCTACGTGTTCCAATATCCGGTGCATGTCCTCCCGAAAATTAAAAGAAAGCAGTTGATCAACCTCATCTAAGACCAAGAAACGGCAGCCGTGGGTGTGAAGCTTCCCAGCTGCACTAATCTCTGCAATCCTGCCCGGTGTCCCAACAACAATGGCAGGCTTATTCTTCTTAAGTGCTTCTTCTTGTCTTGATCGATTTGCACCCCCTACAAGCTGCTGAACCATTTTCTTGTTAGCAGGTCCTAATATCTTTTCGAACTCCCTCACAATCTGCATACCCAGCTCCCTGGAAGGAGCCACAATTACCGCTTCTATATCTGTTCTCTTCCCATTTTCACCATCACCATCAGATGGTCTCTCCTTTAGGGGTCCTACTTCAGAGAGGATAGGAAGAAGATAAGCTAGTGTTTTTCCCGAACCTGTGTAAGACTGAATCACGACATCATGATCTTTAAGAATCGTTGGAATTGCAGTGGACTGAACATCAGTTGGAGTCCTGAAGCCTTGACTCTCTAACCTCTCAATCAACAAAGGAGGGAGGCTGAGCTCAGAAAAAGATTTCGTATTAAAGAGACTCGAATCTACTTCAAGAGAGCTCTGTGCCCCAGCTGCCTTGATTACAGTGCTTCTAACCACCTTGGCCTTACTTTTGGGAACATCTTTAAAAGAACTCAGCCGCGTAACTTCATTGGTTTCCTTTTTATCTACCAATTCAATATCACTTTTCAAGCCAAGGCTTCCAAGATTCAGACTACATACACTTCTGCGGAACCAAGCATTCCTAGATACATGTGAAAACTTATGGAAGGACAGAGACTCTCCAAAAATTAGCAACCTTGACGAGATTAATGCCGGCATCTTTAGTAGGTTACGAGTCCCAATCAATAGGTACCAATTACATAACCATAAAATCGAACTTAAAAACTTTACACTGACCCTGCACATTAACATTCAACAAGAATTACATTATAGGGGTTGAAACCAAATGGGTATCTCTACCTTGCACAAATGCAAGAACCCAATACTTCAGAAACCAAAATCCCATATTATTTTGCTTCATTCAGGTAAGTTGGTTGAGGCATTTTATCAAACACCATGAGACATATGGGCGGCAAGCTAGCATTTTTATCTTTCTATTTTCGCCACAATTTTCAACGGCAACAATCACATAATTTTTTAATCTATATAAGAATCACTAGGTTTTCCAATTGCTCTCATAAACCCAGCAGTGTATGTCAGTAAAGGTTTAATCTTGACGGGAGAAATCAAAGGGAAAGCGCAGAGCAGCAAAAAGGGACACCAAAAGAGATAGAAAGAGAGTACCTGAGACTGTGAGTTGGGGATAGAGCGGCTTCGAGTTTGTGAAGGAGAAGAAGAGATTTGAGGTTTAACCGTCGAATTTCTAGCTGAGAAACACCTTAATTTGCCGCCTCTATGGATTATATCCGTCCTTCATGTTTTTGCCATTTAGTCCCCATCTTTTACATTTCTTCGTGAGATACCCTACCTCTTTTGGTTTTCGATATGGGTTTTCGATATTTGAGTGCTAGCTTTAAGAGCGAATAAACCCATGAGAAAAGCGTAATTGATGATTTGTCAATTAAATTAGTGAAAAACTCAGATATACAGTGTTGTAGAGCATACAGTAGGACTGTGAATCGTCTGATCGTGTTGAATTTTTAATTGTTAAACTATTAGACAATTTACGGCTTAATGCTTACACTTAAATTGGTAGGGACGGGCATAAAACCCGTAGTTGAAAAAAAAATCTGGCAAACTGACTCGAACCGAACGAGCCGGGCTCAAAACCTGTTCTCGTAGATAATGTATGGTTCAGACCGGTCCCACTATATGTCGGATCAGGCCGAGCCTGGTGCTTGACTTCTAAAAACAGTTTTGGCAAGAAAACCCGAAGATAGATGTGTTCATGCGTTAAGCCCAAGCCCATTGTATACTAGTTTTTTCTCCTTTTCAAGCCTACTAGCCCACTCAATATCAAACCCAAATACGAAAATACCCTAATCTTCTTCACATCCACTTGAGCAGCTTCATCTTCTAGCATAGAAATCCGTCACCGCCAGCTTCACCTCGATCTTCGTGAGAGTGTCGTGCATAGCAGCCATGTGACAACCCGAAATTTTATTATGTATATACCTATTTACAAATTTGCTTATATATTACATATATCTATATATATGTATGATTATTTAAGTGTGTGTGTGTATACAGGGCCCTTCTACTAAGGGATCCATTTTTTTGACATATATGAGGGATGTGGGATTACACCAACTTTTCGATCACAAAATCACATATCCACCGTTTAATATGTAGTTCTATATGAGTCGATCACTTTTGCAAATTTTTAGAAATTTTAGTGATCGTTAAGGCATTCAAAACTATGATTTATAATTATAAACATAAACGGTTCAGGTTTGGCAGATTTGGTTCGTTTATTGATTTAATCTTGTTCGACACCTTAACGATCATCAAATTGGCTGAAAATTTGCATAATTGATCTATATATAAGGACCAACAAACTGAACGGTGGAGATTTAAAAATATAATCGAAAAGTTGGTGTAATCCTTCATCCCTCATATATGTCAAAAAAATGGATCCCTTAGTGGAAGAGCCATGTGTGTGTGTATATATATATATTTAGTGTTATATATGTTGAAAATTAATATAGTTATATAGTTTCTTTTATTTTTATCTTTATTGGATTTAATGAGTAGGGTTTTTATCCAAGCTCAATACCTAAATACAAAACCCAAGCCCAAACTTGACATAGCTGGGAGAAAAAAATTGTTGTCGTGAGATTGCAGAACGACTGCTTTCTTCTTCAGCGACTTCTCCTTTTACCATCTTCTCCTCCTTGACCTTGTTTTCCTTGTTCTCTAAGTCTGAAACTTTGCTCAACCGCCTTGAAACCCAGAAACCGACCTAGAAAAGCTTAAACAAGAGTAGCCGACGTCTTTAAGCAGGATGTGTAGTTGCCTGGAGATCAACAACCGACTCTTTGAAACTATACAGTAGGAGCTAGAACCCTAGGGGGTCTAGTCTAGCACCTAAACGGGTAAGATTGCAGTTGCATAATTCAATTTTGCTTCCTTTATTCTTGTCTTGGACGCTAAGTTCTACCTATTTTCCAGACACTATAAATATGACTGAATTCTGTAGATTTTTTGGGTTTTCAGAAGTCTTTTCCTACTTGGAGAGAGAGATTGGTGTTGTAGGAAACTAGTAGAGAACTCAAGAGCTTGTTTCAGGTGATTATCGACAAATGTAGGGGGAAAATTGGGGAACCTCTATGCTTGCTCTAATTGTTATTTCATTGGTTACATGTTGTGTGAAATTCTTGTTTCCTTGTTGCCATTAATATATGTAGGATTTGTTTTGATGTATATGTTATCATATACGGAAATGATGGTACTATTTACAAAACACTTTGGGTAAAGAAGTTAGTGATGAAACTTTTGTGTAGTTGAGTCATTATCCTCAGAGATACCATATCCCATGATGATCGTGTGAATGCGCGATAATGCGCAGAAATGTGTGAGAATACGCGTTTAATATAGGTAAAAAGGATGGGATTGACGAAAGAGGAATGGACAAAATGACTAGCAAAAGGGGAATGTGAGATTGAGTGGGAGGTAGTTCATATAAATGAGTAGCCTAAGTCACCCTTGTGATAAAATACATGGTATGAGACATGTAAACTTAGTCTATTCGGCTATATGAACTATATGGAGTTGATAATAGATGCATTCATCCATTTTACTAAAGTTGTTTATATTCTATCTTTTTGAAGAGGTTTTTGCCTCCTACTGAGCTGTTTGTACTCACCCCTTTAAATATTTTGTACGTGAGGAATAAATAGTTTGAAGTTGGTTTCTTACAAGGATCCTTATTTACATGTGAAATATGTGTGTTCACTGTGTTATTGCTTTCCTTAGAATAAGACATAGACTTTCTTTAGTCTACTTTTGTAATGTTACTTTATGGAGTACCTGGAAATAAAGAGTGATTTTTTAGTTGAGTATCAATGTGTTCTTTTCCAATTTCTTTCATATTTTAATTATGAAAATCTATTTCATAGTTGGAATATTTCATAGTTGGAATATGAGTCACACCTCAAAAAAAAATTTGAGGTGTGACAAGCCATCTCGTCGGGCTTGTCGTTCCCATAGACGGTGTCCTCGTCTGTAGGGCTCGGGAGAGCTGACAAGACCTTTGAGCCTCTAGAGCTCGTCGTGGAGTTCCATTTCAGAGTCAGCGAAGCGGTCCAACTGGTCAAGGTACTTGGGTTGTTTCAGATTTGCAGGTACAATGTTTAGGTTTGGTTGATGAATTTGCATTCGAGATGTTGATTTCAAATGGCATATTGCATATTAAGAAACAAAATGTTACAAAGCCTAGAAGCTGGCTCGTTAAGGCACGGTCCGGGTTTTGACCGGTCCTTATTTATGGCATGTTAAGGCCCTGGACTTATTTCGCCGGTCCCTATCCTTGCCCCTATCAAATTATGGCTGGTCTGAGACCTTGCCTAGCCCTATAAATTAGTATTGTTAATTTACTATTCATCTAAAATTGAAAAGTGTCTTTCATTTGTCAATGCACCAATTGTAGAAAATTTCCCTGCTAATCTACTATTCACATTTCAAACTTGAATAATTCATTAATTCAAATGTTAACTTATTATAATTTGACTAATGCATAATGGAGGATCTTTGCAACCATGACAGTTTTTGGAGGCAAAAAGAAAAAGCCACTGGAAAAATTGGATTGCTTCCTGAACAAAAAATGATAGGTGCCTTGAGAATGTCTGTGTATGGTGCTGCTGCTGATTAATGTAATGAAATCACTAGATTGGGAACTTCTACTGCGCTGAAATGTCCAAAGAAATTTTGTAGACAAATCGAGTTCTCTACGGTGAGTGGTTCCATCGTGCTCCTAATAATCCTGCTGACTTATGTAGGCTTCTCAACAGTGGACATCATCGCAGGTTTCTAGGCATGATTGAAAGCATCGATTGCTTAGGAGAGGAAGAATTGCCCATGCCAACTGGCTAGGTTTAAAGTATCTCAATTAGAAATTTTGCCCAAGCCCGTTATAGGCCCGGTATGGCCCAAACACGTTTGTCTAATGGGTCAGGTTGGACTTTAAAATATTGGCCCAAAAGCTCGGCCCGACCTGAGCCCGTTATAAGCCCGGCATGGCCCAAGCACGATAAACTACAGCCCGCAGCCCGTTTATAATTTTCAGTTTTACACTATAAAATAGAAAAATAATCCATAGATTATCTTTAATTTTCAACGTCACTTTTCCTGGAAAACTTCAATCGTCTATCAATAAGCTTATCAATGGTGTAAGATGCCAACGGCTTCTTCTCCCCCCACACACACACATACACACACACACACACATACACATATCTCTAGCCTTTAGCCCTCAAATTCCTTCAATCTTTCCATTCCATCTGCTGTTCTTGATCAATTATTATTTAATCCCTAAATTTGATCCTTTTTTTACTGCTAGCTGACACATCTGGGTATCTGATCGTATCAAGCTTGAAGATGAAGGTATTTGTTTGATGAATTTCACTCAGATCACTGTGCTATATGTTTTAGATGATTGAATTTCATATGGATTTTATTTTCCTCTGACCAATTTCACTCGAAGATGGGTACTGAATCATTGTTTTGATTAGTCAAATTACATTGATTATGTAAACTATGGCTATGTCACTCCATACATCACATAATCATGGGGCTAGACACACTACATTATTGCTGAATCAAGCGACGTTTGCATACTTCCTCACTATGGCTACTCTCACAAAGACCAACGCCTGCTGCACTGTTTATTTGCTGAAGCATCCACATCAGTATCCTAAAAAATTTAGATACAAAGAGAGCGTCAGGGAATGTACAAAAATGAATGAAGACGCGCATCAAGTCAGAGATATACTCTGCCACTATAATGCCTCATCCTACAAGCAAACGAATCAATCTCTACATACAAAAAGAAGAATATACCACAAACACATGCTAAAATCATTGGATATATGCAAAAGGACAAAAAACCGAAACCAATTACATATCAAGCTTCCACCGCAGCTACCCTCTCTCCGTGCAACTGCGGTTAAGTTGCCCTTGCAAAGTCATTATGCAAGCACGCACAAGAAGCACATGCTAATAGTTATACAACATTAAACAGTCGGGCCAAAACCATTACGGTATGCAAACAACACTCATGCAAGCAACAAGCAATTCTCCAGCAAGTGATAGGCTAAATCATTAGAGCAAGCAATCTAAACTCAATTCCAAATCAAGCCACAAGCAATACACCATACTGAAATTACTAAAGAAAGTAAGCACTACTTCTCAATCAAGCCAATTTCAGGCAAGAGACAGTCTTTTGTCATGGTTCTCAAAGGCAAACAACATGCTCTATATTACTTCGGGGTTGAGTGATAACAATCTTGTTCAAAGTCATTGTTGAAGTTGTAGTCACCAATTCATTTATGAGATCATCCCATGTCAATCTAGAATTTGTATCCTAAGTCTTCCTCCGAGCTAAAGAACCAAGGCTTGTTCTTAAACTATAATAAATATTTTGGATCATTCTTTCCCCGCAGCTCCCAGCCATGTCTTACATTTTCAGCATACATGAGCCTAGTACAACATGCATATGCCAAGCTCCTCTTTTGAAAGTCATGTATCCATTCTAAAAGCCTTGAGAGAGCCACGTCAAGCCCATCTTTAATGCAAATACTTTTCGATGCATACATGCTCTCTCATGGTCATTCAAATACAAAAGACAACCACAAGCCGAAGCAATCAAAACACATGCCTAACACATGCCTATACAAGGTTGCCACAAGCTAAATCTCACTTAACACCAAACAATTGCAATATGCATATTCATTTAAACACAAAATCAAGCAAAGTAAGGCAAATGCATGAAAGCTTTACATACCACATGCAACCACTCTGCCATAAATATATGCCTGTGAATTCATACGCACACGAAAAAAAAAATCTCCTGCTGCTTTATTTCAAGAAGACAAAATCAAAATCTAAGAAGACCGAAGGTTGTAGCACATGTTGTCATTTGTTTCCAAGCTCAAGATTGGATTCAGCAAACAACAACATTGATTGCATATTGAGAGATAGTCTACCTATCACTACCAGAAGAAAGGCTTTAGCCGACGAAAAAAAAAAAACCAGGCCGACGAATTTTTTTTTCGTCGGCTAAAGTGGACTTTAGCCGACGAAATTTTTCTTCGTCGGCTAATTTAAAATCTTCGTTGGCTATGATCAACTTTAGCCGACGAAATAAAAATTTCGTCGGCTAAATAAATTTTTTCGTCGGCTATAGTCTGTGAACTTTAGCCGACGAAATTTTCAAAAGTTTAGCCGACGAAATTTTTAAGAGTTTAGCCGACGAAATTTTTAAAAGTTTAGCCGACGAAAAATATAATTTCGTCAGCTAAAGTGTCTTATATTTACAGATTTGGACAACAACTCATCTGAAAAAAAAAAACTATACGTAGAACCTTCAAACGCAAAAAAGTCGTGAAATAAGATATGACCAGAATGGTGAAATACGTCTACGATTGAAAAATGACGGTATTCCGGTAAAGTCTCGGTGCCGATAGTTGACTTACCCTTATTATTCACTATGCTGCAGATTTGGCGTTTGGTGTCTGATTGACTATTGTGATACCTTTTCAGAAGCGTAACGGCGCTACGAGTCAAACTCATCACTAATGCCATGACATATAGGCTTTTTTGGCCATCCGAGTCCGTTTAGGGCTTCAAAATGCAGTTTTCTTATTTTCGATTAGAGTTGACCGTTTCGATCGAGCCCTTAAATTTGTCGAATCCAGTTGAATTTTTTATCATAGACATCTTTCATCATAATGATCATATCTGACGGTCGAATTTTGGTTTATGAATTTTAGTCATCGGAATCACAACGTGTCTACTATTTTCCGTTATTCGGGTTTATGGGGAGCCCTATCGTCGGAAGGTAAATGTCTCAAAATTTTTATATGGGCAGTTGCGTCTCATCTACGTGAGAGTTTTTTGTGTGGAAGGTTTGACCAAACTACGTAATATAGAGGGAGATATGAGCGTTTTCGTGTGATAAGTGATGATGGATTATGGTTGACCGTTTCGATCGAGCCCTTAACGTTGTCGGATCTAGTTGAATTTTTTACCATAGACGTATTTCGTCATAATGATCATATCTGACGGTCGAATTTTGGTTTGTGAATTTTAGTCATCGGAATCACAACGTGCTTTCCATCATGGTGCGTGATGTACTAACAATTCTAGTGTCCACAATAGCATTGGAGTTTGTTTTTAGTGCAGGTGGTCGTGTATTGGATGAAAAGAGGTCAAGGTTAACTTCTGGAAACTTGGAGGCTCTTATGTTGGTGAAAGATTGGAATTAATGATGCAGATCGTAGCGCTCAAACATCTGTGGATGAGAAATTGGCATGTGATGAAGAAGAAAATAAAGGCGCACTTACTATTCCTGTTGATTAACAAAGCTAGTAAGTAAGACAAGTACTAGATTTTGCAATTTTTATTTGAAGTCATCCTTTCAAATTTCACATATTTGTCTAACTTATTTTGTTTTTTTTTTCTTTTCATCAGAGCGACGAAACTGAGATGGTAGAGGACAATGAGGGTGACACTCATGTTACAACATCAATGTGTAAAAACAGTAGATATGGATATATATCTTTGTTGATGGAAAGGTTTGATGAATGCAAATGAATGATAGTTGAGTGGGTGCCAACATAGTTGGGATGTGCTCAAACTATAATGAGGCAATCTCACCTTTTTAGACTTGATAATGTTTTTGTACTTTATCATGGGGCACCAGTTCTTTATTCTCCCCGTTGTACTCTTCTATGATTATGAATAATATGCACAGGCGTGGGGATGAGCCTCCCAGATAGCTGGGTTCCAAACCCTTTTTAAAGAGTGTGATTTTGCTATTAAGTATTATGGAGATAGGCAGAGCACATGGAGTTTTCTTTTTGTCATTTGGAATTCTCTATCTTAAATTTACACTAAACATGATGTTATGCAGTTATTGGCCCGGCCCGAGCACGGCCCGGTATGTTGTGGGCTTGGGCCATGGGCTGGGTCGGCCCGTTTGCCACCTCTAGCTGGGTTGGAGTTATCTCGGATCGATCAAAAGAAAAGACCAATTATAATTCTGAAAGCTGTGGCGTCTTACAACACATATATAGCACGCTTATTTTAGAGCTCAAAATGACCTCAACGTTCTTGGTGCTTATAATGCGTTGGAGCGTGTCATAGGTGGAACTGCTCCTTTGGTTGAGTTTGAGATCAAAAACAAAATGAACACCAATGGTTAATGTCTTGCTGATGGAATATATCCGAGGTGGCCTACTTTTGCGAAAACAATATCGAACCCCTAAACAGAAGAGGCGAAACACTTTTGCAAAAAAAAGAAAGAAAGAAAAGACAAAAACAAGAGGCTTACTAAAAAGATGTGGAGCGGTGTTTTAGTATCCTTTAATCTCGATGAGTGATAGGAGCATAAAATGTGACATTCTTAATGTGTTATTACCTCCATTTGTACTTTGATTATCTCTTATTGTCGTAGAATAGAGTTATAATGTAGAGTCAAAAGTTTTTGGTAGAGTTGTGTGTAAAATGTGTTAAACATAAAGGAACGATATAGAAATTTGTCAAAAACCAATTTGTGGAGCCTTAGAGATGTTCTTATGATTATGTAAAGCTTTTACATTGTCACAAATTGAATTAACTCTCTGATACGTAGGTGACATGCAGAAGAGTTCATGGGAGAAAGAATCAGGAGAATTGGAGTTATGCCGGAATCATTGCCAGAAGGTCAGACTGCCAGAACAGAGTAACCTACTGCCTGCCGAGAGAAGTGTTCCTGATGGACCTCGGGAAGCAAAGCAGCTGATCCATGAAGCCTAGTCCATGAAAAGAGAAGTCCAAACCAAGTCCAACATGGAGAAGAAGATCTAAATTCGGCAAAATATCAAGGAATGTCCAAGTCTTGATTCCTAATTAATTTTGGGAAAATTCTTGTGCACGTCTCACAACTTCAACGGGCTCTCTAGGACAACTCACAATGAATCAGAAAACGTGCTACATATGGACATAGAGCTACAGGAGTAGTTTTCAAATCAATTGAAATCACCTCAATATCTATTTTTTAGAGGGAGTTACGGCGAAATCATCAGACAGAGGTCATTGGGCCGAATTAAGAAAGACTAGGGAAACCTAAACCAACAAGGATTTTACTTGTGTGGCTGGCCTCTCTAGGGTCTTTCTTCTCTATAAAGCATGACTTCAAGGGCAGAAGGGGATGATCACTACTCTTGCAATTACATAGCCGAAACTCTACCAAACCCTATACAGAAAATTACTTAGCCGATTCATCCACCACAAACCACAAGAATCACTCCATCCTTCCACCGATTTTCCCCACACTTGCCGAATCTTCAAAGGTTGTAAAAGTATGATTTTCTCATGGCTTCTTGTATTATTTTCTGTTTAGTTTCGAACTCTATTGTAATATACTTTTCGATTTTGGTTTTATTTATCAAACATGGTTTTCGGATTTCTTTGTGATAAAAAAAGACAAAAACAAGAGGCTTACTAAAAAGATGTGGAGCGGTGTTTTAGTATCCTTCAATCTCGATGAGATATATTGATTCTCGGTGCAAGGTTGTTTAAACTATAAAATCTTCGAGCCATCATTATAAGTTGTATAATTCTTCATTACATGATTGTGCAAGATGAATTTATCGAGGAATAATTTGTGAAACCTGTAGAAGATGGTCTAATGAATCCGTCCATGGCAACTGTCTACAATAAACCTATGCATCCCGATACTAGAGAACCTATTAAATTCGAACCGATAGGAAAAAAATGGACAAAGTCTTCATGCATTCATGGATCAAGAATTTCAAGTAGAGTTAGTCTACCTCCACAAGCGTCTCAACTGTTGGGATGAAGCTCATGAACTTCTGTCTCATAGTAAAACTGACCATTCAAAAACTATACTACTCAAGAAGCTTTGAAAGTTAATGATTCCACCTAAAGTTAAGGTGTTTGCTTGGCAACTCATTCAAGGGAGGATTAAAACATGAGAAATGATTTATATGAACCAGCACACTGATAGATCTTGCCCTTTTTTTCATAATGTTGTTGAAACTAATAATCACTTATTTTTTGATGGTGACTGTTTCCGGGAAAGCTTTTTCCCGGTACCATGAAGGGATTGTGTTTCTCTAAGAAATGAATATCTCCCGTTCTTCTCTCCTCACCTGTCAAAATAGATAAAGTCAGAGGGCGACCTCAGGTGTGCCGGGACATCCACTCCGATGTTTAAGTCAGAAACGTTGACTAAGCAAAAAAGGGAAGTAAAGTGGGAATTTAGACTTATCTGTTTTGGAAGCTTGTGCTTACTTTTATATGTTTGTGCGAAGAAGGTCTTTCCCTTTATATTCGATGTGGGAGTTCCTTCCCTTATTTACTTTCCTTATTCTTCTTTGCTTTCCTTTTATTTTTCATGGAGATAACATTATTTCCTCAATAAGTGAGCTTGGAGTGACCCGGTATGAAGTCCATTTTTACGCTTCATAGCCAACAATGACCCGGTATGAAGTCCATTTTTACGCTTCCTAGAAGGCTATGTTTCATAGCTATGTTACTGATTCCCCTGTTACTCATACCAAATTAAATTAGTTCATACAAATCCTACTGTAATTAAATGGAAGTCCCCCACCTGAGGGTTTTGTTAAATTAAATTTTGAAGGATCAGTAGTAGCCAATTCTCAAGCTGCTCAGGTTTTGTCATCCGAGATAGCGATGGAAATCCTATTATGGCTTCTACCAAGAAAATTGGTCATTCAAATGTTCTTCTCGTTGAAGCTTTTGCTTTGAGAGAAGGTTTAATGGCGGCAAGCATACATAGATTCAAAAACTTGAAAGTGGAGGGTGATTCCAAGATTCTAATCAATTCCATCAATAATGTTTGTTCTATTCCTTGGCGCATTAGGACGATTATCCATGATATCAGATACCTTGTTACTCATTTCATTTCAATCCAATTTCAACATATTTAGAGAAAAGCAAACTTCTTAGTTGAATGTTGTTGTCGATCTAGGACAGTCTACTGCCATTGCATGCTGGAACCATAGCCTTTAGGGAACGAAAGCCAAGGGGTTGAGAAAACAAGACTAGAAGAAAGATATGTTATTGGCTATGTGAAAGAAAGCGAATGACTTGAACATTATTTCAATCGCTACGATCAAGTTCTTCTGTCACACCTCAATTTTCAAAAGATAAATTTCAAAAATTGTGGCATGATCTAACTTAAATATAAATATCCTAACCTGTTTCAATAACAAAACCAAACAACTAGAACTCGATAGCGGAAAAGTAATATCATACAACTCATCACTGAGTTCAATATTACACTTCCTTATTTACATAAACTTGCAATATAAGAACATGAGAACAACCTTATGAGTTTAATATTTTCTACCCGATTAACAAAACTATACAGAGTACAGCAAAATCCAAAAAGAAACCTGTCATTAAGTCTCCGCCTCAACCCTGCTGATTCTCACCTGCAGGTCTAACACCTACACCAATAATTAGTGTACCGGAATTGTAAAATAACAAACCCGGTAAGCTAAAAAACCCGTATGAGTAAACTCAAAAATATCACAACAGTCAAATATAACAAGGTTTGGAGAATGAATTTTCTGATATATTATTCGTCTCACAGAGGAGGCTATATATAGAGGTACAAGTTGTACAAACCCTACGTACTATGTACTACACATACAGAATAGGAAAGTAATAACAAATTAATTTACATTCCTAAACTAACTCCATGACTGACGCTAACACTCCCCCTCAAGTTGGCGCATATACATCAACCATGCCCAACTTGCCAAGTGAGTCATAAAAGGCCTTCTTAGAAACTCCTTTTGTGAGTATATCTGCAAGTTGCTCCTCTGTAGGGACAAAAGGAAAGCTAATGATCTTTGCATCTAGCTTCTCCTTTATAAAGTGACGATCAACCTCCACATGTTTGGTACGATCATGTTGTACAGGATTTTGTGAGATATCAATGGCTGCCTTGTTGTCACAATACAACTGCATAGCACACTTGGGTTTGACCCCCAAATCTTGTAACACATTCTTCAGCCATAACAACTCGCATACTCCATGAGCCATACCTCTATATTCTGCTTCAGCACTAGACCGAGCCACCACCTTTTGCTTCTTACTCTTCCAAGTAACAAGATTACCTCCCACAAAGGTAAAATACCCTGATGTAGACCTCCGGTCTGTAATATTTCTAGCCCAGTCTGCATCTGTAAAACCACAAACCTCAAGAATACTGCTGTGTTTAGAGAACATTACTCCTCTCCCAGGAGCTGACTTCAAGTACCTCAAAATCCTCACTACAGCATCCATGTGATCTACACTGGGATTATGCATGAACTGGCTCACCACACTTACTGCATAAGCAACATCAGGTCTGGTGTGTGTCAAATAAATCAGACGTCCAACTAACCTCTGATAACGAGGCTTGTCGGTAAGTACCTGATCAGGATACTCTGCTAATCGGTGATTCTGCTCAATAGGAGTGTCAATTGGAGTACAATCTAACATACCTGTCTCTGCTAATAGATCAAGTATATACTTCCTTTGACACAGATAAATGCCTTCACTCCCCCTGGCTACCTCAATGCCCAAGAAGTACTTGAGTGTACCTAGGTCTTTCATCTCAAACTCTGTGGCTAGCTGTTTTTGCAATCTATCCATCTCAATAGTATCATTACCAGTAACAACCATATCATCAACATATATGATCAGAGCTGTTACCCTCCCCTGTTGATGTCTGAGAAATAATGTGTGGTCTGAGTTACTCTGCTTATAACCAATCTTCCTCATGAACTGTGAAAACCTTCCAAACCAAGCACGAGGTGATTGTTTAAGACCATACAAAGATTTTCTCAATCTGCACACAAAGTTACCTGAAGGAGCAGTTTTATATCCATGTGGAAAATCCATATACACTTCCTCCACAAGTTCTCCATGAAGAAAAGCATTCTTGACATCAAACTGTTTAAGAGGCCAGTTTAAGTTAGCAGCAAGAGAGAGCAATACCCGGATAGTATTCATCTTTGCAACTGGTGCAAATGTCTCATCATAGTCAATGCCATATGTCTGAGTGAATCCCTTTGCTACCAAGCGTGCTTTATATCGACTCACTGACCCATCTGGATTATGCTTCACTGTAAACACCCAGCAACATCCAACAGCCTTCTTTTCATGTGGTGGGGATACAAGCTCCCAAGTATTGTTCTTCTGTAACGCTTCCATCTCCTCATCCATTGCTTTCCTCCATTTTGGATCTCCCAACGCATCCTGCACTTTGTTAGGTACTGATACAGCAGATATTTGATTCACAAATGATTCATATGACTTAGACAATCTCTTGGTAGACATAAAATTTGTCACTGGATATTTAGCTTTGGCTTGAAGGGTAGGTTCATATGTTTTTGCTGGTTTACCCCTAGTAGACCTATTTGGTAACACATATTGTCTACTATTAGCATCACTAGTATTAACCCCAATAGAATCACTAACCTCAGATGGAAGATCTTCTGTACCAGGGAGACATGAGTCAGGGGTATTAGTAACAGCAGGCGAGGCAGGAGGGGCAGGAACACTTTCAGCTTCTGGTTCCTGAATCTCTGGAGCAATTGCACCAGAATCATCTGGTGGTGCCTGTCTATCATCTTCTGGTCTCTGAACATCTGGAGTGACTAGTGTATGTGAAGCTGATGCATCAGTAACCTCAACTGAATGACCTGTCTCCCCCTCTCCATGATACAGCTCTTCAAAATATGAATGCTCCCCCTGAAGAGCAGTATCAGAAGAGGTATAATAACTCATGTCCTCAAAGAAAGTGACATCCATAGTGACATAATACTTCCCAGTAGGTGGATGATAGCACTTATATCCTTTCTGATGTCCCCCATAACCAACAAACACACATTTCAGCGCCCGGGCATCCAACTTACTTGACCTTTGACTCTTTGGTATATGGACAAATGCAACACAACCAAAAACACGAGCAGGGAGATTATGAAAAGAAGATAAAGAGACATAAGAAGCTAGTACCTCAAATGGTACCTTTCCCAGGAGGACACTAGATGGAAGACGATTAATAAGATGGGTAGATGCGATGATAGCATCACCCCACAGATCCTTAGGACAATGTGCACTGAAGAGAATACAACGAGCCATATCAAGTAAGTGACGATTTTTCCTTTCAGAGACCCCATTTTGTTCAGGTGTGTAAGGACACGTTTTCTGGTGGATAATCCCATGTGTTTGCAGAAAAGATTGAAAGACACGGTTTACATATTCCCCTCCATTATCAGAGCGAAGAACTTTAATTTTGGCATTGTACTGTTTTTGGACTTCGGAAGAAAAAGCTTGAAAAGCCGGAAAAACCTCATCCTTAGTTTTAAGAAGAACAACCCAAGTAAGACGTGTACAATCATCAATAAATGACACATAATATCGCATACCTGACACAGTAGGTTCTTTTGAAGGTCCCCAAACATCAGAATGAATTAATTCAAAAGGAACGACACTTTTATTAGAAATACGAGGTGAATAGGTTGAGCGATGACTCTTGCCCAAAACACATATTTCACAATGTAAGACTGACTCATCCACACCAATAAACAAAGAAGGCATGGATTTCTTCATAACACTAAAAGATGGATGCCCTAAGCGACGATGCCACAACCAAACTTCACTTAGCCTGTCAGAAGTTGATATTAAAGCGGTCCGTGGCTGTGCTCCTGGTTTCGCCCCCACATAAGTCTGGTCCAGACGAAAAAGCATGCCCCTCAAGTACCCCCGACCGAGTAACTCCCCAGTGAGAAGATCCTGAAAAATCACATACATAGGAAAAAAGGTCACAGAGCATTTGGATTCAACATTTAACTGTGAGACAGATATCAAATGATGAGATAAAGCAGGTACATATAACACATTTTGTAGCACTATTGTGGGAGTGATACAAACTGACCCTTTTCCTAACACAGGGAAGGCTTCACCATTAGCATTAGTAACATATGGTACTGGTGGAGAGGATAATTCAGTAAAGTAAGATTTGTCATAAGTCATATGATCTGAAGCACCTGAATCAATAATCCATGTATCACCACCAACAAAGCTAGAAATATTTAAGGCCATACCTATCTTACCACGACCAGCCATTGATGCTGTGGGTGTGGCGCCTTCTGCTGTATGATGGTCATGTCCGGATACACCATAGATGTCTGGTTCTTGGACCAACTGGATAGCTGCTCTTGCCTTGGGACGATAAGTAGGCCTCTTAGGCCTAAGATGAGGGTACAACTTCCAACAAGACTCACGAGCATGGTCACCCTTGCAATAAGAGCAAGGGGGACGAGGTTGGTCCCCAAAGCCTGGTGGTGGTCCTTGCTTGTTCAGTGGAACTGAACTTGAATGCTGAAGGAGTGGGGCTGGTGCTCTCGCTTGAATAGTGAGACTAGAGACTTCAAGTTGTGCTTGAGTAAGACTTTCCTGCTGAGACTCATCCTTACGGATATATGTGAAAGCTGTAATCAGGTTAGGAGGTTCTGTCATTCTGAGCAGCTCTCCTTTGGCACTGTTGTGTTTTGCATCAAGACCCCTCAGAAAGTGATGAACTCGCTCAAGCTCCTTTTCCTTCAAGTACCAAACAAGATCCTCCTGGTTCTTGATCTTGCAAGGACGTTTCGTATCAATTTCAGCCCAAATGTTCCTTAACTTGGTGAAATACTGTGCCACTGGCTGCCCATTCTGTTACATTGAAGAAGCAGTGCACATTAACTCATGAACCTGTATGAAATCAGACTCATTAGTATATAAATCTTCCAGTGTCTTCCAGATCGCCTGAGCTGTATCACATTGTTCCACCAGGTCGACTATGTCCTCATTCATGGCCTTGTACAAGACTGACATCACAAGACCATCATCATCTTCCCACTTAGTATAAGCATCAACATCACTTTCACTAGGGGCCTTAATTGTCCCAGTTACATGCCCCATCTTGTGCATCCCTCGAAGATGAGCCGTCATGATTTTCTTCCATTTCCGAAAATTGGTTCCATTGAGTTTGGCACCCCCAAATGAACCACTTTCAGAATTCTTGACGGATACTTCAACTGTCTGAACATCTTTCCCCTGAGAACTTTCAACTCCAGAACCCATTGCAACACAAATACCAAATCAGTAATTTATGGAGCAAAAAACAAGAAAGGGCTGAATAAACCTGCGCCTGGTGCACTTGCACTGTCGGTGCACTGGAGCTGACAATAAATGGTGACTGAACCGGGTCGGACTAGAAACGGGTCGGGTCGGATTAGCAGAAACGGGTCGAGGAGTGCGGCGTCGGCTGCGTCGTGACAGAGCGGATCGACACGACACAACGGCGCGGCAGCGTTGAGACTTGGGCACGACGGCGCGGCAGCGTTGAGACCTGGGCACAACGGCGTCGGGCACGGCTGCGTCCGCTGGGCACGGCTGCGTTCGCTGGGCAGAAAGAGCAGCGTCGACTGCGGGGCAGAGACGACGACGGCGGGGCGGCACTTGGATCCCGGCCTGGACACAGCAACGGCAACAACTTTTGGAAAAGAAGATGCGGCGGCAGAGGGCTGAGCAGCAAAAAGAAATCAGTCTGACAAGGGGCCTACGTCAAACTGAGAACAGTCGGAAAAAACTTCGACGATCGAGACAATAAACCCTAACAATGAGGTTTATTTAAAAAAAAAAGACAAACAATCGTCTGACAAATAACCGACGTCGGACGAAGAATTTGCAGCGGAAAAATAAAGAGACAAAGTCTTTTCGGATCTTTGCTCTGATACCAAGTCAAATATAACAAGGTTTGGAGAATGAATTTTCTGATATATTATTCGTCTCACAGAGGAGGCTATATATAGAGGTACAAGTTGTACAAACCCTACGTACTATGTACTACACATACAGAATAGGAAAGTAATAACAAATTAATTTACATTCCTAAACTAACTCCATGACTCACGCTAACAACAACATTTATCATATCTAACATTCCACAAAAGAGATTTGATCAATAATTAAAAACTACAAATCCAATATATTATCAAAGAAATGTACCCATGAGTCCTAGATATTTAATAAATACCCCTCATGACCTACAACAACAAATTGTGTACATGTGAGTCCCAGATACCATAAAGTATCTCCCATGACCTACACTGACAGACAAACTAGAGCTCTATTCCTAACCGCAACCAATCACCCGGCCGAAGGCTTGGAACCCAGTTCGACTGTCCAATATCAAAACACAAAATAATAAATAGCATCTGAACCGTAACCAATCACCCGATTAAAGGCTTGGAACCTAGTTTGACTATTTATCCAACAATCACAAGATCACATCATATAATTATCTCCTTCACAAGGATATAATTGTATGAACAATATATATTATTCCATAAGAATAACTTATCAATAACATTATGATCACATGAACCTTAAAAATAATCATAAAATAGGAAAATTTGTTTTATCTTACCTATGAGCCGTTGACGATCAAGCTCATATATTTTAAAACAATTAATTGCATAGTATTAATTTTAACATCATAATCATTATCATCATCACAGGACCATAATAAAATTTGGTTCAAAAGTGAACCTTGGTGAGATTTACTCACCTTGGTTCAAGCTAATCACAAAATCACAAATCACCTAAAATCACACAATTAAAAACCTTAGAAACTAAAATACTAAAGGATAACACAATACCGTTAAACTAACCCTTAGCTCAAGGGAGGAGAATTTCCCAAAGTCATTGAACTCAACGGCACAATTGAGCTGCCTCAAATCTTCAAAATCTAAACTCAGACTCAACCTAGCCAAAACAAATAAACCTAAGTCCTAACATACAAACCTTGCTAAAAACTTAGCCAAACTACCTCTCAACATGATCACAGCAGCAAGGACTAGCTAACCATAAGAAACTAAGGCCACAACTCAGCCGGACGCGCCATCACAAGTGGCTACGAGTGAGCCCCACGCGCCACCCCAAAACTTCCGAATTAGGAGAACTCACAACATAAAACTTGTAGATTGAAGTATGATGAACAACTTTAATACCTGAGGTTTTGACTGGTTCGGCCAGGATCGGCCGGAAAACGCTCCGAAACTCCAAAATGAAATCAAAAACAAAATATGCAAAACCGGCACCCAAACTTGATTTTCAGGTCACCAAAGACGTATAAACATCACTAGAGGAAGGAGAGGAGCAAGACTCACCTAACTTTCACCCGAAACGCCGCCAAAATTGCCGGTTTTCAGGCAATACCGCAACAGCTCCGCCGCTCCGTGGCGGCTTCCAGGCGGCGCCACGGCGAGCGGGACTGCTCCAGAAATGGAGAGGAGGTCCGTGCGGACCGAACGGGATCTGGGCGTCCAGTTTGGTGGCTGGATGAGGGAGAAATCGGTTGGAGAAAAACGGAGAGCGGGAGGAGGTCAGGAGTGTCGGGAGAGGGAGGAGAGAGAAAGAGAAACTGATTTTAGGTTTCCAAAAATAACTCCCCCACATTTTTCTACTTATACAGTTTCCAAACCCGGAAACTAACTTCCTCTGATCATAACTTTCTCATACTACCTCCATTTCAAGCGTGCCACATGTCTACGAACTCGTATCGACGAGCTCTACAACTTTCATGAAGGAAGTTTTTTAAGATAACTTATGAAAAATAAAGTCAACTTTTTGGCCTCTTAAAAGTCAAAGTACCTTAAAAATTACTCCCGAAACTTCAACTTCGCACAAACTAATGAATTTTCATAAATAATCCTTCATTAAATATGGGAATAATACAAGGAAAATAAAATGAAAATCTAAGGTATTACATCTTCAATAACCCTCTCCTTTCAGCCAAGTTGCTTCACTCCTCTCGTGAGTGGTCGAGTTACCCTGTTTTTCTCCCGAAGGTCGGGCTATTTCATTCCTCTCCTTTTAGTCGAGTGGATTAACATCCCCTTAAGATATTTCTACCTCTTTCAGTTTCTTCTGCTCGTAATATTGATTTCATAGTTTGGGTTGTGTTGGAAGATTTTCCTTGAACTTTTCTTTCTTGTATCACAAACAAAATCTTGCATAATAAACAAATTAGAAGAATGATGTTGACAACAATGAGCATCTAGAAGCTTCTAGAGAACCAACCTTAGGCTTGCATCAATAAATATATTAATAAAGTTCATTATCTACATGTATATTTTTCAAGATAACTCTGCACCCAATCAGATATATAAATGAGAGAGGTTCTAATGAGGGCCACTAAGTTGAAGACTAATTAAGGACTTATTGGTTTCACTTTATTTTTGATCGTATATGCACATCTCGATCGTCTAGTTTGTAGATATATATATATATATATATAAGTAAATCATCTCTACAAATTTTCATCCAAATTGAAAATCGTTATGACATTCGATTCATAACTGTGTTTTACCAATTATAAACTTGAACGACTCCCGTTTGAAAGATTTTAATCGTTCATTGATTTTATTTAGTTATATTCCTTAACGATCACCAATTTAGGTGAAAATTTGTATAAATAATTTATTTATATAGACTTAAAAACTGAACGGTTGAAATGAAAAATAAAAAATGAACTACTTATTCGGACCTCATCTTGTTGTTGGAGCAGAGCTGCTGGATAACTTGGAGGGTGGCTATTTGCTTACCTCGTTGCTACTAATAGTGAGATGAGTAGCCCATGCCAAGGGTAAAGGTCAAATGTAGATATCAGGTTACCCTACCTAAGTATGAGAAAGAAACAATGATGCTTTTTTTTTTCTAATAATAATGTACACCAACGGATGTTTCAAGACAACTAGTTTACTTTTGTTCCGAAATTATGTGGTATTTCTTATACTTGAGGTTTTTCTTGAGCTTATTTTCAACAGGGTACAGATGATGATGTATATTTGAACAAACGAAAACACATGCTTGTTTGATGTATCTTGAACCTAAAACGAAAAGAGAGATTCAAAATTAAATTTGAACAAAGAAACCAACGTAAGCATCACCCTATTTTCAGTACATACATGGCTCCTTAGCAACAAAAATGAAAATTAATTTCCTTTCTAAAATAATTTTGCTTGATGAGATGCCAGTGATATTATGCCTAAAAGTAGCTAAGCTCCTCCCGAAAAGACAAAGAAAATATAGTAAGGATGGGCCACTTTCACTCCCAACATCAACATCAACATCAACATCAACATCAACATCAACATTCTAAAACCCCTTGACTTTGATTTTGATATTCATTTCCAGAGGCCTAACCAGAGATCCCATTTAAAACTTAGCTGCCAAGAAAATGACAAAAGGGGTCCATTCTAGCTAGCTGCAAGAAAAAGAAAGATAAAAACAGAGTCGGTGTGATAGTGATGATGATGATATGATGATGACCTCCTTCTAGCACCCACCCACCTGGCTTTCTCTGCTTCAATCACACTTCAACCCCAACAACTTTGGACACCAAACACCTCCTTTCTCTAGTTGACCAAAACAAAAAAACACTTCCTTTCTCTCTTTCCCTTCTTCCATTTGCAGTTCCAGCTTTTCCCTCTGAAACAAATCAACATGCTTGATCCTCAAACAAACGACCACCCTTTTCTTTTTAACCCGGAAAACACGAGTTACGATACTTGGCAACCTATCAACTACTCTTCCCGCGCTCAGAAAACAGCTCAAAACTACAAGAGCTGGAAGAGCATGGGAGCTCTCCGATTAAATGCCGCCGAGGAGGAGTCCCCCTCCGGCGTTTGCTCCCCTCCTCTGTGGAAGACCACCACCACCACCAGCCCCCCGCAAAGCCCGACTCGGCTTGTGAAAAACTACCGGAGTCTTTCGCCGGCTTCTCGGACACAGGCCATTGCCAGAGGACAGAGGGAGCTGATGGAGATGGTGCGCAACATGCCCGAATCGTGTTACGAGCTTTCGCTCAAGGATCTTGTGGAGAGGCCGAGAATGTTGGAGGTGGATGAAGATGATGTCATCACTGATGGTTTGGTGAAGAGGGAAGATGGGAAGGTGAAGAAGAAGAATGAGAGGAAGAAGCCAATGGTGATGAGGAGTGGGAGTATGGATAGTGGGGGGTTTCTGTTGAAGATGGTGTTTCCGATTTCGTTGGGGTCGTATAAGAAGAATAATACGATGGTGAATAAGAATAAGAAGAACAAGAGTGACTGCGTGGAAGGGGAAAGTACTAGTGACAAGCAGGTACCTCCGAGGCCTTGTGTGGATAAAGATTGGTGGAAGAAGAGAGTTTCTGCGTCGGGAGGATCGAGGAGAAGTGAAAGCTGTGCTTCGAGTATTATTAGTGGAAGCATCAAAAGTAGTAGTGGTAGTAGCAGTAGCAGTTGTAGCAGCAGAAGCAGTAGCAGGTATGAGATTTTCTATTCATGTTTCAATTTTTGATGTAGTAATTGTATTCTGTCAATTTAGATTTTCATCATGTTCTGTTCTGCTTGGGATTTCAAATAGCAACAGTGTTTTCCAGTTGGTGTCAAAATATTTCTTGTTTATTGTTCATATATCATTGATTTTCTGTTCAATTTGTATAATCATCTAATTAATCAAGTAACCGTTCCTGTCATCTTCATGTTCCGTTTTGCTTGGGGGGTTTCAAACCAAGGATAAGAAACAGTACCGGTATTCCCAATTGGTTCAAAAGAAAAACACTTTCTGTTCATTGTTCATAGATCATCGATTTTCTGTTCAATTCTTGAACAGAAACAAAATTGCATCCTTAAGATTTTGGAAATTGCAATTGAAGTTCTTGTGAATTGCATTTTCGAGGTCATTTGGTCAAAGTCTCTGTTGAAGAAACAGAGAAATGTAAAAGGAAAAATGAAGAACTATAGGGTCAAAAAGATGCATGTAGTTCATGTCCTTGAGCTGCTGATTCTTGGAAAATGTCATGAGAATCATGACTTAGACTGAAAGTTAAATAGATAGTCTTGTGCAAAAGCATCTCAAGTTTAATGGGGAACAGTCACAGAATTTGGAACCATAGGGAAATTGTGAGGAAGTGGCAAGACACATTTAGTATTAAGAACGTATGGCCGGCCTGATTTTTTCTTGTATGGCTATAAAGGAAAATCCTATCTTATATGACAACGACCCTGCTCGTTATCAAGTAGAGTTGCATTTGAGTTGTTGCCGGATTCATAATGTTCAACATAATTGTATCAGGCTAGCTAGGAGAGCATCATGGTACAAACCTTATTGCAGTACCACGAATAATTGAATCAGGGATATCATATGTACCTTACTACCTTTGTTTAATACAATACAGAATGATTCATGTAAGAAAACTGATGTGCTCTATTTCTGTATTTAGTTAGTAAACTGATATGCTCTATGTCCTTATTTATTGATCAGTTTTAAACAATTAGTTTGTTGTTTCAACGTTGCAGGCGCAAGACTAGTGGCTGCTGGTCGTTCATCGTGCTCAAGAAGAAGAGGCAGCAGGATTGAACAAGTTTCCTTCTAGTAAGAGCTGGAGAAGAATATTAATTAAATGGCTATAACATTATCTTCCAAGAAAAAAAAAAGGTTAGGTATAATATATAATTTAGAATATTGCAGCAGATATTTGCAGCGTCACTTGTGTATATTCTTGCAGTTTTTAGAAACACTCACGAAACCTTTTGCTTTTCCTTTCTTTATAGAAACTGTTGAAGATATGTATCCAACACGGGAAAATAGGACATTGTCTGTGGTTTATAAGGGTTTGAGTCATTTCATCTATTGCCAATTGGTTTTGGATGTGGACCCCAAACTACTTTATTATGGTATCAGAACGGGTTACTCACGAACTCTATGTGTGAAGCCTAAAGGCTACACGAACTCCACGTCATCCAAAAATGTTGTCCACGTGTTAGGCTTGAAGATTCGTCATACGTGCGAGTGCGTGTTGAGATATATATCTCATATCGGGAAAAATTAGACCTTGTCTGTGGTTTATAAGAGTTTAGGCCACTCCATCATTACCAATTGGTTTTGAATGTGAATCTCAGATTACTTTATAAGAAACATATAGTTTGAGCAGCTGTTCAAAAGGTTGACTTATTCGGGAATCACCTATTTTCAACTCCCCGACTTCGTGTCTGTGTGTGCTAGGTATCCACTTCAAGCCTTTTTGTAGAAAATGTATTTCCTCTGAATTGATCATATACAGAGTTTACAATATATAGGAGATTACAACTACAATATTGCAATCTACAATTACTATCATATCAAAACTGATCCTATAATACAGCTAAACACAATTATAACAAATATCAAAACTGATGCTAGAATTACAATCACAGATCCAAGATTTAAGCCATGACATTAGTGCTATTAGATGTGGAAGATTCTGGTTCATTAACATCCCCCCTCAAACTTGGCCGTCCTGGATGGACAAGTTTGGTTGTGAAAAGAAGATGGCGAGTCTTGTGAAGTGGCTTGGTAAGTAGATCTGCAGGCTGGTCTTTGGAGGGAATAAAGCAGACTCTGTGACTACCACAAGCAACTTTCTCACGAACGTAGTGGTAGTCAAGCTCAATATGTTTAGTGAGGGCATGGAAGACCGGATTTGAGGCCATGTACGTGGTGCTCATATTATCACAGTGTAGTAGAATTGGAAAATGGATATTAGCACCAAGTTCATGTAATAAGTAACCCAACCATGTCGTCTCTGCACTAGCATGAGCAAGAGACCTATATTCAAACTCAGCACTAGAACGAGCTACCGTAGGCTGCTTTTTGGAGCACCATGAGATAAGATTAGAACCGAGATATACAAGGTAACCAGAGATGGACCTACGAGACTCCGGACAACCAGCCCAATCGGCATCAGAATATGCAGACAGACGAACAGGTTGACACTGAGGGGTAAACAACAAGCCATGACCAAGAGAACCCTTGACATAACGAAGAATGCGCTTGACAGCAACTAAATGATGATCACGAGGCTGACTCATAAACTGAGAGACTTGATTAACAGCAAAGGCTATGTCAGGACGGGTGATTGTAAGATACTGTAAAGACCCAACGAGTTCTCTGTACAAGGTAGGATTGGCAAGAACAACCCCAGTAGTAGAATGAAGATCAGACTTGGCAGACATGGGTGAAGACACCGGCTTACTATGCACGAGATCATATTTGGAAAGAATATCATGAGCATACTTCACCTGGCTGAGATGCAACCCATTAGACTGTTGAGTAACTTGTAAGCCCAAAAAATAATGCAAGGGACCAAGATCCTTAATATCAAAACCACGACCTAACACATCAATAAACTGTTGAAGCAACTGATCATCACTACTGGTAACAATAATGTCATCAACGTAGAGCAGAAAATATATCTGATGTGACCCATGACGATAGATAAATAAGGATGAATCTGCAAGACTCTGAATAAACCCAACAGATAAGAGGAATGAGCACATGCGCTGGAACCAGGCACGAGGTGCTTGTTTCAAGCCATAAAGTGCTTTGTTCAACTTGCAAACATGATTAGGCCTAGACTGATCAATGAAACCTGGGGGCTAGACCATGTAAACATCCTCTTGAAGGAAACCATGAAGAAAAGCATTTGTAACATCCAACTGCCTAAGAGACCAACCACGAGACACAGCAATAGTAATGACGGTACGAATAGTAGCAGGCTTAATGACTGGACTAAAAGTTTCAGTATAGTCAATACCTTGTTGTTGATGAAAACCTTTAGCAACAAGGCGATCTTTGTACCTCTCTATTGAGCCATCAGACTGCCGTTTGATCCGGAAAACCCATTTGCAGCCGACAGGATTCTGTGTGGAAGTAGGAGGTACCAAAGTCCATGTGTGGTTTTTGAGCAGAGCATTAATCTCTTCGGTCATGGCAGCACGCCATTCAGGTTTCTGGGATGCTTGAGAGTAGCAAGTCGGTTCGACTGTATCCACCAAAGTGAGCAGAGCACGAGGAATAGGATATTTGACAGTACCATCTGTTCGTTGGAAAGGTTTAACAATCTCATCTTTCAAACGAGTGATCATGGGATGTTGGTGGGCAGCTGCGGCGGCCGGAGGAAGAGCCACGGCCTGTGGGGCGGCGAGTGGGGAAGGAGACGCAACCGGTGATGCTAGAGGAGACTCCGATTGGGCAACTGGAGAGGGAGGACCAATAGGATTGGAGGCCACCGGCGGATCGGGAATGAGCGACGGCGGTGGACGACGCCGCGAGTATTGGAGAATAGGCAGAGAGGCTGCGACCGGTGAAGGAGGCGAATCGGAGCTGGATGGATCTGCGGAAGATGCGGCCGGCGGATTACGAAGGGAAACACCAACAACGGCCTGGGATGATGGCGGGTCTGACTTTGCTGCGGCGGTGGTCGGAGTAACAGAGGCGGAAGGCTGAGGGCAGCTGGTGTCGGGGAGACATAGGGATGAGATCGATGCCGGAGACGTCGTGGAAGGAGGGAGAGTAATAACATATTCAGTGTCGTTATCACTCTGGAGATATTTGACAGAACCATTGAAAATATTCCTGATCATGGCAACCAAAGTCTGAAAGTGGGTGAGGACTTCATTCTTTCGACGCATAGGATAAAGCCATGTATAACGAGAGTACTCATCTGTAAATAGAACATAATATTTAAATCCAGTGAGAGATACAGTAGGGGACTGCCACACATCACTATGAATAATAGTAAAGAGAGAGGAAACATAACTATTACGAGAAGGAAAAGACAATTTATGGGACTTGCTAAGGGCACAATGATTACAGAATGAATCAGGAGAAATTTTAGACCCAATAATGGACCCTAAACGAGCGGAAACAGAGGAAGACGGGTGACCTAAACGATTGTGCCAGATTGAGGAATGAACAGAAGCTAAGGCATGAGGAGGAGTGGAGGCACTTGACAAATTTAGTGGATAAAGACCATCTTGACAAGGACCCTGAAACAGAAGACGACCAGTACGTAAACAATAGATTTGATAATAATCTGGTGCAAAGAGAAAGAAAACAAGATTATCTTTAGTGAAGCGAGCAACAGACAAAAAATTTTTACGAATGGAGGGAATACGAAAGACATTATGGAGAGAAAAATTAGAAGAACCTAATGACAACGGAAGGCTACCAGTATGAGAAACAGACATTGAGTCACCGTTACCAATATATACATTATGAGGGCCATCATAAGATTGAGGATTGTTGACAGGCAAGGCTGTCATATGATGAGTCGCACCAGTGTCAGGGTACCAAGTAGGCTCAGCGACAGAATGAAGGCCAGCAAACGGTGGGATCATGGTTGGGCACCATTCACCATGAAAGCCAGGACGCATTCCCCATGCAGGAGAAGGAAAAAATTGGGGTTGTCGTAATTGAGAGCTTATGGGATAAGTAGAATACATTGCTGAAGCCATATGATGGAGAAAAAGAAAATGATGTTGTGAAAGGAAAAATAGAATGAACGAAGGATCGATTAAGACCTAAACTACTGATACCATGTAGAAAATGTATTTCCTCTGAATTGATCATATACAGAGTTTACAATATATAGGAGATTACAACTACAATATTGCAATCTACAATTACTATCATATCAAAACTGATCCTATAATACAGCTAAACACAATTATAACAAATATCAAAACTGATGCTAGAATTACAATCACAGATCCAAGATTTAAGCCATGACATTAGTGCTATTAGATGTGGAAGATTCTGGTTCATTAACACTTTTGCCCGTTTGATTCAACATTTGTTTTCCGAGAGCCCAATGTTGTTCTCGCTTAGATAGGTGCTTCAATTGTCTGTATGAATTCGAATGGGAATATATATTGACTTCTGTGAAAATTTGTACATTGAAACTAACAGCAACATATTGGTGAGACTAGACGGTATTCATGAATTGCCAGAATTGGTAGTCCTTCTGTTGTTTTAACAATTTTTTGGGTCTAGTTCAATGAAATTGCAAGTTGCATCTAACCCTATGCCAAAGTTGAAGGCTCTATTTTCATTATAACACAAAGGAAAATGTGGAAAAAGATATTTTCTGATCTTGGAAGTTCTAGAAGCTTGTTGTTCTTAACTCTTAAGTAGCTTGAAAGAACAGAATGTTTATGTTTTCAGGTAGTTAGGTTGTTCTTTTCCTTTCTGACGTGCCAGACATAATGTGTGGTATTATATAAATAAATCAGTAACAGCAGAAAATTAATAATTTCATTAATAACACACAACTTACATAGGTGGGTGTTCCATGATTACTTTCTAGAAGTTGAAGTAGCCAATCAGAAAATTATGATGAATTAATTTATATTCCCAGAACACATGAACTAGAAGGCTTACGCCGAAAGGGTTTACTAAAAGTTGGCGTCTGCTAACTATGTTATTCAATTATCAGAATCCTAGTGTTGCCATTGTACTGGTTTTACAATTTGTTTTAGAACACTAACCCCAGAAATGCCGCCATAGGGCTCTTCTTAGCTTGATGTAGTTATTTATTCATTGCAGAAATTGAATTTAGTAGTAGATCATCGACGGCATATACAGAAAGTGGAGTACTTACTCATCAAATACTTGTTCTTCATTCTAACTACTTTCCTCCACGATCGGTTGCGTAGCTGCTAAAACTAACCTGCCGCTCTCAGAGTACCTGTGCCGCATTCTAACTTGTTTCACCTTTCTTGACACCCAGAGTAGTCTCTTGTGTCATTTGGTTTACCAGTATTATCTGAATAAGTGCATAGCATCACTGTGAGTATATATATGTGACTGAGACATTTGCTCTCTTATGATCCCGTGTGCCAAATTACAAGATGATGCCATCTGATCAGATGCAAAGATGCAGTCCTCCTGAATTATGATCTAGCTGTCGAATCAAACTGTGCCACAAATTTTAGAAGTAGCATATGAGACGGTAAGTATAACGAGAATGAGAGAATGAATTGTCTAAACATGTTATTTATCTCACCGTGGAGATTTATATAGGAGATTACAAGGAATACAAACGGTAAGTACTAACTATGATATAACGCATATAAATCTACAACATAATTACGATATATTTACATTGGAAAATGATTCTTGGTTCTAACTCACGCTAACAATAACAAATTGTCTTGCAGTAAATAGCGTGATTAAAAGCAAAAATGTAAGCTAGCAGTATAGAACAACATGGAAATTTGGAAATGTGAGGGTGTTGTTTCTTTTCCATATTTGCCTTGGGAGAAGGTTGCACTTGTGATACAGTTGTCCCTTACCCTGCATTTCTTCCTAGCAGATTCGAACCCTTATTAGATGGCACATAAGCAATATCAACAACTCCTGCACCCATAAACTTAGTAACCACATTAAAGCAAACTAACAATGACACAGTATCGAGAGAAAGAGAATATCAGTCAGAACATCAGTGATAGCAGTCAGAGTTAACACTCAACAACCTCTCTCACAAGAAGATCCTTGTGTGTGAACGGTGCCTCATAGAGCTTGGATAGCTGGCAGAAACCTGAAATAACTTTTTCAATAAGCTTCATATTGATGGATCAAGGTCTAATGATGTCTCTTAAATGGTGTTGGCATGGTGGAGTTCTTGAGAGCATTGTAGTTTGAATAAGGCTTTATGCACAAACATTGACAGTGTTGGCTAGCTGGGCCTGTTGTAAACTCTGACTGCTGGATCACTGATGTTCTGACTGATATTCCAACTCAGCATTGCCATGCAAGGTGGCAGATTCATAATGTCTCGCATCCAAGTATTAATTAATTAATTTATATGTAAAAAAACTGTAAGAAAATACCGAATAAGCTAAATAGAAACTTCTCAATCTTGTACTTTCACGACGTCTTATTTTCTATTAGGGTTTTTTTTTGTTGTTAGTTTTTGTTTAGCTTTAATACAAGTCTCTCCTCATTTGAGTCAGGGTTTTGGTACCTAACCTAACTGATCTAAATAGAACACTGGGGACTCAAAAATAAGAATAGAGTGAAACCATACCAAAGGAGAAGAGTGTTGAGACCTAAAAATCTAGCTAGCAAGCCCAATTAATTCGTCAAACCCGATTCATGTTTTAAACCGAATTTTACTGGCAAACATCATGTCATGCACTTGGACCCAATCCACATCCATACACTTTAGGCTTTCAAGAATGGGTGTAGCGTGGAAGGTAAGAGAAAAACATGAGGTCCACTATTAGTTTTAGGATCGTTGGTAAATTTTGAACTTGGGATCGAAATTCATGCCTAATGACCTAATTCCTAATATGGATAAATGAAGAAAAGAGGCCCAAAAACCAAGCCCAAACCCTTTAAGATCCAAATAAAAAAGTAAGCTTATTTCTAGCCACATAATAAAATATCATGCAAAACAGTAGCAGAATCCCAGCTGCAGATTTTCTGCATGAAATCTGCCCAAAGCCTACAATCACACTTTCAAAGCCTATTCTACAATTTCAGCTTTAAACACAACCTGACAAGTCTAGAACCAATACAAAAACCAATATATGCTTTTAACCAAGCCATCCCTTTTACCCAACAGTAAAAATCTTCAACAACTTCTTGAATTGTTATAAATAGTTGTTATTAACCAAAGAGAACCAGAATGGAGGAGGCTAGCAAGCTCTCTAGCACTCTTCTTTTGCTATGCTTCTTCTCTCCCAGCCAAGCAATTTCTCATATCTATCACATTCCCAGATCTAAATACAACCCTAAAAGCACATATGCAAACCTAGTAGCAAGGTCAAGCAATCCACCAATATATATCCCAAATCTCTTATCTCATATACCTCAATTGGGTTCTCTTCTTCTGAAACTTGTGTTTTTCTAGCTCCCACGCCATGCACATCTTGCTAAACCTCTTCTAAAATGTTCAATTCACTGCTCTTAACATGCAAGGAGCTGTCGTGAAGAACACAACAACAAGCTTCCTTGGATTATCAGTCCTTCGAAGTTTGATGGGCCTAGTCTTCGCTAACTCAGACAAAATGGACAGATATTGGGCTCGGCTATGCTTGTCTCACTGCCGTACACCCTTAATAAAAAGTGCCCTCCACATTTTGGCGACTTCACTAGGGACTAGGTTTAATATCCCCAAATTCTCTCATTCATCACCCCTATAATAATCCGGTCTCTAAGGTCTCAAACCAAAATTTGACAAGCTAAAGAAAACCGTGCTTTCTCTACCAGCCAAAACCATCAATGATGCCTCCTGACATAGCCAAATACTCTTGGGTTAAGATGAACTCCAAGCTTCAAGTTTGTCCTACAACCAACGCATCCCACAAGCAAGCCTTAAGCATCAAGCCAAGCATCCTTGGCCTCCAATCCAAACTCATTCTCAAGCTCTAAACAACCTTAAACCCATCAAACACCACCAGATCTTTTTTCTCCTCACTGCAGTAGATTACCTCACAGCAAACCTTTAGCCATACCTTTAGCCATAGCAAGTTCTCATCTTCTACAGCTCAAGTGCTTCTAGCTCCCACGCCTCATGACATCTTGCAAGCCTTTTGATGTACTTTGTTCTCTATCATGCAATCAAAACCACATGAATTTCCTACATCCAAATCACAATAAACAAGTCACTGCAATAAGCCAATATCATTACATATAGAACTACTACTACATTCTCATTTCTCCTTTACCATGAGCGCAAAGTTCTCGAAACTGCAGCAAGATAAGAATCATATGTCATGTACATCCTCCAATCTTTTCCCTGCTATGTGCAGCCACAAACAAACCTTACTGCATTTAGAAATTGTAAAGAGAATAACTACAACGTTGTTGAATCAGTCACAACAGAGATTGAAAAATGGACATTAAATTATTTACAAGCTTCAGCACTCAACAGCTAAAGATGCCAAGTGCAAACATGTGTATGCAGAGTATATCACCACACACACACATGTGTATGTGTGTGTGTGTGTATATATATATATATATGTATAGCTATAGAGTGTATATATATATATAGCATATATGCATGTGGTGTGTACTATGTGATCCTTGCTCTATTTATGTTCTAAGCATTCTAAAGAAGAGTATATCACCACACATGTGTGTATATATATATATATATGTATAGCTATAGAGTGTGTATATATATATATATATCATATATGCATGTGGTGTGTACTATGTGATCCTTGCTCTATTTATGTTCTAAGCATTCTAAAGAACCTACCAACACTACCTAATAGTCAAAAGTGCATCCCAACAACATTAATCTTGAACACATATAACATATAGATAGAAATCTTAATAAGGGGAAGAAACGTATTACCAAAAGAATGTAAAATCTGATGTTGTTGCAAAATGAGGGAAGCTCAGTGATTCAAAGGCCCAAAATCTTCCGAGTGTTCTGTCAAAGTAAAACTCATGGATTAGAACAGGTTTATAGAACATGTATGACCAAGAAGAGACTTGGAGCTGAGAAAATCGGAACTTTCAGAAGAAGATTTAATAGTTAGTACTCCTCACTAAAACTGAAATCTAAAACTAGTGTCATTCCATATCCAACTGATCCTAAAAAAAGAAAAAAAGAACAAAAACAACATATGCATAGATTACCTTAGCTACTTGGTTATTAAAATTACAATCTACCAATTCACTCCCAATATACTGCAACCCACAATCAAACTACCATATGCATAGATTTTATCCACATTTATCTACTAAAACTCTAATTGAGAAATGTAATCAAACCAAGGGGTTCAGTCAAAAATTGAATAAAATTTAATAAAGAGCATCAACAAAATAGAATTTTATTTAATAAGCAACAAATGCAAGATCAAACAAACCTATAAATTCAAACAATCTTGAGTCAGCCTTGACTGGAATGAGACCCAATCTGTGGGAAAGGACTTCATCTTGGATTACTAATGTATTGGTTACAATAAGAACTCTTTCAGTAGCCATACTTAGAGAAGTGAGTTTAGACCAAAATGCAGAAGTATACGCTGGACTTGGAATGCCATGCATATCTTTTGCCATGTCTGACAATGGAGTTCTAGAGCTTCAAGGAATTTGGTCTCCTGTATAAGGAAAAGAGGTTTCAGCAATTCAATCCACTAGCCACATCATGTCATCATCTCACGTAACTTGAGTAATGTAAAAGTGAAAATGAACTTGAGAACCTGAATAAGAAGGCTTAGTTTAAGGATCAGAAAGTAGCTACAATGCTAGAATATATAAATACACAATATATATATATGCATGCTAAGACCGAGGAGTGATTTGACCTTATAATAAAAATTGACAATGCCATGAGACATATGTGTTTCAATTGTAAGCTGGAAAGGATCAGTTAGGTTGTTACTAAGTTACTAACACATTTTTAAGAACAGACGCGCACACACACAAAAGAAAGAGTAATCTGACAATGAAACCAACAAAATTTTACATGAGCATTAAGTAGCAGCTCTTTGATAAACAGCATACATACCTAATGAAGTAATCAATTTATTATAAGGAGCTGGACTTAAACAAAAGAGTTGTATGATCCTTACCAAATATAAGTGATAGAACCAGTGCTACAATTAAACAGACCAAGCTCAAGACTTTTAAAACCCCCATTGCCCTTAATGCTGACAAATGTGATATCCCAATGGTAGATAATGCACACTCAAAACCAACTCCAAAGTGATATTGTCACCTCCACCTTCAATTACACAAACACCTAAGATCGACTCATTAAAATATTAAAGAGATCTTTGTTAAATGTCAACCTCAAAGCTTCCCCTTTAATAATATTAGAAACATAACAAACTGGAAGATGTAGTCTACAACCATTCACATGTTTTCAAATACCAACAAAACGAAATTACATTGCCAACAATATCTCGAGATACCTGAAGACGATAATCTGAGTCAGTTTGCGTCCGTTGCTTGTCTTATTGAAGTCGCTAGCAGTTCCCTGCAACAAGTTCAAGCATTAACCAGTATATACTAGAATCGGTATTTTCGAACAAAAGAGCATCTCAAATAACAGTAACAGACATGGAGATTAAAAATATAACCTTCGAATCGGGATTTGGGGTTTAGGACTAGTTTTCGATCTCTTCGAAGGATGGCGGATTGGTGGGTAGGAGGAGGAAGAGCAGAGAGAGGGGACTTGATTGACGATGGCGGGCTGATGGCAGCAGAGAGAGGATTGGGCGTCGGTGCGGAACCGCTCTCGTCTAAGTCTCTCTTTCCCTCTCGAACTGAAATGAAATGGAGTGGCTAGGGGGATGGACCAACGGTTCAGATGAGAAAAGAAAAGATAGAGGGCTAGGAATAGTTTGTAGTTTTAAAAAACATAAATAATTGACCAACACCCTTACTAAATTGCTATACCCTAACCCCTAAACCCAACTTTTCTATCATTTTTTGAAGTCAATCATTTTGACTTTTTAAAGTATTCATCAGACAATATATATATATGTAGTATGTTTATTAAAGATTGATTGGTTAAAGTTGACCGCATCGACCGAGACCTGAATATTAATGAAAATGTCTGAATTTTGTACTATAGTCATGTTTCACTATCATGATCGTATCCACTACTCATACTTTAACTATTTTATTTTAGTTCGCTTGAATCACAATATGACTACTAATGTCATATATAATGTTTACTAAGTTATATCTAAATGTATATCTTTATAAACTAACTATATGTACGAAATAAAATTTGTCAAATTCGACCGTATATGTGATTGTAGTGGTTAAATATGGATAAGGTAGGAAACTTACCTATTTTTAAAAAAGTTTGGGTCTCGATCGCATGGGTCAACTGTATTTACACTTAAACTTCATTTATGCTTCACTAAGGAGAGCTATATAATCGGTTGATAAACGTGTCTAAATTTTCACATGGATTACTTTTATCGATACTAAATGCGAGTTTTAGTATTGACGAATCCAAAATATAAGTGTCGGCCAGAGTAAATTAGAACGTTTCAATTTTGGTAAATGTGTTGACTTTTTTAAAGTATTCATCAGATAATATATATATATATATATATATATATTCTAAATTTATTAAAGAATGATTCATTAATGTTGACCACATCGACCGAGGCCCGAACATTATCGAAAGTGTCTGAATTTTGTATCATGGCTAGGTATTGCTATTATGATAATATCCAATACTCAAACTTTATTCTTTCAGTTTTAGTCATTTCAATCATAACGTGTCTACTAGTGTGTTATAAGACGTTTACTAGATTATACCTAAACATGTATCTTTATAAGTCAACTGTATGGACGAAATATAATTTGCAAAATTTGACAGCACGATGTGATCACAGTAGTTAAATATGGATACGGTAGAAAACTTACCAATTTTCAATAACGTTTGGGTCTCGATCGTATGAGTCAACTTTATTACGTTTAAATTTCTCTATGGGGAGCTATATAATCGGTTTATAAACATGTCTAAATTTTCTCATGGATTAGTTTCACAAGCACTCAATGAGAGTTCCAGCATTCACGAATCAAAAAAATAAGTTCGGTCGAAGGAGATAAGAGTTTTTCTGTATGGATAATAGGCATATCGTTTGTTGACCAATTTCGGACGTCTTACAACCATATATTTATGTCGTCTGAGTCACACAAAGAAGTGGCACCCTATTTCGTAAAGAGCGGGAAAATTTCGGTAAGGGTGGGAAAACTTTCGTGTACCAATTGAAAATTTAAGGTTCTTGTTAGACGACATAAATATGTCTTCTGAAAGATAAACATATTAAAACTCACACAGGGAAGTTCGAATTGAAAATTTCAGTTTCTTTTAGACAACATATATTTGTCGTCTCCAGAAGTACATTAAAAAAAACTGAATACCTAATTTGAACAGCCTTCCTCACACAACATATATATGAGGTCTCAATTTTCAGCTAAACGTGAGAATTTATGGGTTTGTTGACACCACACCTATATGTCGTATGATTTTTCCAAACCGAGAAAAAATGAAGCAGCATCTAAAAGTATTGAAGTAGCATGTCACACTACTAGAAAAAAGTTCTTAGGTGACGAAATTTTTTCGTCACCTCAGAGCTTCTGTAGTCATGTAAACACTTAGCTGACAAACATTTCGTCACCTAAGGGTCGTCATCTAAGGCCGGTGGTTAGAGCACTTAGGTGACAGAAATATTAATTTCGTCATCTTAGTAGTACTAAGATGACGAACAACTTTTCGTCACTAGGTTACTTAGCTGACAAAACTGTTTTCATCGCTAGGTTACTTAGCTAACGAAAAAATTTCGGCACCGCGTTACTTAGCTAACGAAAATTTGTTCGTCACCATGTTACGTAGCTGACGAAAATTCGATCGTCACCCAGTTACTTAGTTGACGAAATTTATTCAGTTTGCTAACAATTCTTTCACGTAAAAAAAGTCACCCAGTTACTTAGTGATACTTCGTGTAAGAGCGGAGCCCTAGGCAAGGCGGAGTACATCGAGGTGAGCTGGCGAACTCGTTCGCGTGGGAAACTTCGCGAAGAAGCCACAGGCGGAGTCCACGTACACCACACTAATCTTTGAAGACTCTCGCTAGTTTTTGACATGCTTTGGGCCAATCCATGTGGCCCTTATTAATTAAAAAGTCTTCTTTTGGCCCGCGAGTTAGAAAGACCCGCGAGATGGTTTGAATCCGCGGCCCGCGCGGGTTAGCGATGTTCTTGTGGGATTAGGGTTTCAGAATCCGACTTGAACTATGATTATCTTTCTTCTGCCGCAAGTCGAACCACTATATAAAGGGTAAAAAACAACACAACTTTTACACACAGCAACACACACAATCTCTTTACAAACAACACAGACAAACTGCAACCCAGTTATCCTTCGAGCTACTCGAAACCCTAACCCTAAGAGCGTCCGCGCCTTAGTTCAGAGCCCTCCTAGACTCGCCCCCGATAACCCTGATTCCCTTTGTTGCTCTACTCGCGTCTTACCGTGAGTATCGAATTGCCTTGTGCTCGTAATTTCTCATCTAAGGTGGCACCTGGAAACCCCCTCCGCCTGATCAAGAAGTCAAGATCTCGCATACAACCCTTTCCTCGTCTGCGAGGTGGCACGCCCTCAACATCTCCCTTTTCTTTGCTCGCTATTCACCTCTCGCCCGCGCGTTGAGGATCGTGGCCAAAACATTGAGATCAAACAAAGACCAGCTGATACCTTGGTTTGTGTATCACAAACACAGCTGGAGCCTAAGAGCTCTAAATCATGGGTCACGAGTTGAGAAAAACACATCAAATCCTAGACTGATTTTTGAGCACCAAGGCAAGACTTTTATCTTAGTTGTCAGTTTGAAATTCAAATAAGGATCTCACCCAAACATAAGTCTTATGCAACAAGGGTAAAGATTAGACCTAAGACAAAAGAAACAAAGAACCGAAAATCTGGAAATCCAAACTTTTAGGATAGCAAGCAAAGCTGCCATCCTGATCAGTGAAAAGCCCATGAAATGCATATGCATGATTTTACCTGAGTTCCATGAGATCATGTTGGTTCTTTTACTTCTTCAACTTGTTCTTCAGCTATGGAAGACCAATCTCCTAATTGTCTTAGACTTCATAGGTTGTGTTTTGTTTATATAAGGATTGTTAACAACCTTATACCTTTAATTCTGAAATTAACCGTGGTTTAGACTAAAAGCTATGTTGCACGGACACTCCACTAGGGTGGAGTGTCAGAGTGTCCGACACTCCGACACGCCGACACGGCAAAATACGTGTCCGACACGCCATGTGGCGTGTCTGAAAAAGTTAACTTTTCAGACACGTCTCGGACACGTTGACCGGCCCCGACATGGCATTGCTACACGCTACGTCAGCATTTCAGACTTAAAAAAAAACACTTCGTTTTAGACTCGGAGGTCGCCGAAAAATCTCAGAACTTCTACTCTTCAATTCTCCCTCCTTAGAGCTCGTCATGGACAACCAAAGATATATATAGGTTCTCCAAGTCGAGGTGAAGCTACCAGCACCATCTATGCCCGCTACCGTGACCGGATTCGAAAAATTGCCGACGAACCCAGGAAAGCTTCTTCTTCTTCGAATCTCTCTCTCCTAAGCTTCCCATGGAAATCCAATACTAAAGCGACGTTGGGGAGGACGAGAAGAAGTTATCCATACCAGTGGTGCTCGTTGTCGTGGCCGAAATCCGAAGATCGCCGGCGAACCCAGATTTTCTTCCTTTGCTTCTTTTCTCTCACCGGAGCTCCTCTTCGTAATCCAACATCACAGCCACATTGGGGACGACGTGGCAAAGCCGTAGCCACCAGTTGGACTCTGGGAGACGGCCGAACGACGGAGAACTCCTCCAAGCTCCTCCGCTGCAGAGCAGCTCAAGACCGAGTCAGTCTGGCTCGAAAACTGATTGAGTCCAAAGTCGAAACTGACCCACATTCGTATATACTCCAAAATATACGACCTAGATCTTGCGGTCTAATAAATCCAATGGTTGAATTTAGAACTTTATTTGGTAATGTAACGAGCTTATTTCATATTTTAGTATATTTTTTGTCACGTCCCGACTCTTAAATTTTACCTTATTTACTAGCATGGTGTTAATAAGAATTTTACCGTCTTCGTCATTGAGTTTTAGTTCTAAGGTCCCTAGAGGTGTGTTGAGGGACTAATATTTTGAAAGAATTATTCGTAGGAGAAAAATATGACGACAGTTAAAATGGTAAATTTTGCCTAGTAAAAAGTAATTTTTATTGGGGTATTATTTTGGGGTGTTGAATTTTAGATTGGGTATATGGAGGAGTTGGTGGACCGGGTGGGCTAAAGGCCCAAGTATGTTTTTTTTCTCCTTTCTCTCTCTTCCTCCCGTGTTCCTCTCTCTCTCTCCCCGAGCCCTTCACTGCTGAAACTTTTCGGCCGCCCCAAACCGCAGCGCCGGTCCCGTTCGAACTACCATCCTCTCCTCTTCATTCCTGGGTAGGTGGCCGAACCTTTAACGCCGCCGTGAAGGAGCGGCCAAGCCCGAAAGCCTCGGCTGCCGAAGTGGTTCCCGTCGCCGGAACTCCTTCCTCCGGCCGCCATAGCCGGCGAGTCTTGGCTCAAAAGAAAGCTCTCCTTTCGTGCTTCAATCCCTCCAAAGGGCTCCCTCTATCTTGAGCTAGGTAAGGAGGAATCGGTATTGGAAATTTCTAGGGCTTTATTGTGTATTTTCGTTCGATTGACATGGTTAGGCGTAGAATTGGAGTTTGTGATAGTTATGAATGTTGTAGAGGAGGTTGAGAGGAAAATGCTGCCAAATTTTGGTGAGCATTGGAGATCGCCGGAGCTGGTCGCCGGCCACCGCTGCCGGCGGAGCCGCCGCCAAGAAAATGTTTTTGGTGGAGAATTTTATGAGGAGTTTAATGGAATGAGTTTTAGAATTTTTGGAGGAGTTTTGAATAGGTTTGGAAATTGTTAAAGGTTGGTATTTTTGGCGGATTAATAAGTTAAAATCCGGCCATTTGATTATTTTATGATTAGGACGGTGAAAAGTGATTTTTCAGGATGTCGGTAATTATGGAGAATTGTGGTTGGCAGTGAAGATAAGATTTAGGACGATAAGCATGGTTGAGCGCGAGAAGCTCATAGTTAATTATGCCTATTTTCTCTAAGCGTCGGTGTTTTATTTAAGGAATTATTTATGTTTTGGAACAAGACGCGAGAAGGCTCGAGCAGAGGAGACCTCCGACCGATATCAGGCTTAGGCCTAAGTTGTGAGTGGACCTTTGTTTTAAATAATGTGCTTGAATTGTTTTATTGTTGAATAATTTCCTTTGTTGGATTTTAACCGGAATTGAGAATTTCGGTGTTTATACTCTTATTTTGACGTTTATGAGTATAGTATGTATATGAGTGAACGCTAGCTAGCTATACGTGATTTTCCCCCATAATAAGGGAAAATGTCATTATGGGGTGACGTGAGCGTTAGACGCGAGCGTAGTAGCCTTGTACGACTTTCTACTTTTCGAGCTTATTCTATCTTTTAATATTCATTCATAGAATTCATATAAGGAGGCAGCACGTATATATATATATATTTTTGTTTGAAATAATTTTATTTTGGAGGCCGAAACCACAAGGCCATTGGTTTTAATTATATGAAAGAACTGATTTAAATGTTTCCAATGTTGTTCAATGGATTGGGAATAGATGAGAACATCATCTATGTATACGATTGAGAAATGACTATAAGGATTGAATATGTCATTCATTATGTTTTGGAATTCACTTGGTGCATTTTTGAGACCAAATGGCATGACATTCCATTCATAATGACCGAAAGGAGTGACAAATGTTGTTTTATATTTGTCATTTTCATGTATCTGGATTTGCCAGAAGCCAGATTTTATGTCAAATTTTGAGAATATGACTGACTTATCTAATCAATTAATAAGGTCTTTTTTGTTAGGAATGGGATAACGAATCCATTCTAAAACTGTATTGAGGGGTTTGTAATTGATAACTAACCTAGGCGTACCTCTTTCAAGTTCAGCATTCTTCTGAACATAAAAGGCAGCACAGGACCAAGGAGATTTACTGTGTCTAATAATTCCTTTGCTTAGTAAATCTTCAATTTCTTTTTTACAAAATTCCATGATTTCATGATTCATTTGGATTGGTCTTGCTTTAGTTGGTATATTCTTTTCATTATATATATATATATATCCACTCGTGTTTTTCCCCCATAATGAGGAAAAATGTCATTATGGGGTGACGTGAGCGTTAGACGCGAGCGTAGTAGTCTGGTATGACTATCTACTTTTTCGAGCTTATTCATAGATATCATACAAGGAGTATGACGAGTGTAAATACATACTGATATATTTTATAATTTTAGCCTAAGAGGCCTTCTTCTGAAGTTTGGGAGTCTAGCCAGGCTAGACACCAATATAGAGTTGTTGAGTTAAGCTTTTAAGCTGTCGCTTGTATAGCGCTTTCTTTTAAAGTTTTTCTTGGGGAAATATTACTGTTTGTCGAGATTATTTTTTTGTCCACTCACTCTGACGTAATTAAATATTTTCCCATGGGCTTTTCCTTCATTTTTAAATGCCCAGTCTGCAGAGTTCGGGTGGGGTCTAGAAGGAGTCGACGAGGCATAGTCACCCATCTTTCTACTACTATTCGCCAGTAGGTTATCTGTTTAACCCACTAGGATTTTATCAGCTTCTGTTGTCTTTCTTGTAGCAGCTCTGAATACTTTCAGGAAAATATTGTGTATTATTTTTTTCGGTTATTTAGATTGAGTTGAGAATTTATATTATTGGTTAAGAGAGTGTTCTTTAATTTTTCTGGGTTAGGGTTGTCCATTTTCAAGGGAGGTTTGCCGAGTTCTTCGTAAATTTTCCTTGGAGGTGGTCCCCGCAGGACTCACCTCAGGTTTCAGGGTGAAATTCGGGGTGGGTCTTGACATTTTTTATTTATTAAAAATACATAAATATATAATTTTGTTTGCCGTGTCGAAAACTCAGTTTTTTAGTTTTGCCATGTCGGCGTGTCGTGTCGCCATGTCTGTGCAACATAAACTAAAAGTCAAAAATTAATGTAATAGTGATGTGTCTTTCCTTAAGACACTTGGATCAGATAGAAAACCTAGATTTTATGAAATTCAACTATATTCACAGACTCCTCATTTTAGATGAGCCAGATCCCTTAGCTTGTATTGTATCACAAGATAAATTAGTTCGAGCTGAATTTGTTTTGAAGAGCTTTCTTTCGATTGAAGGACCTGGAGATGAGAAATATGTTTTGCTTGTATTATTAACATGATGACGATTCGCTTCATTTCAAGTCCATGCCAAGCAAACACCAAGCTTGCATTCATAGTTTCATAAAGATTTACTCATCTCCATTAAAACCAGATTCTGTAACTAGAGATTAATGAATTGTCATAATCTAGAACCAGTTTTGATTAGATGTATCCTTGTTGTAAATACCTTTGCTGATTTGTTGGAATCAATTTTGATTTCATTTGTAACAGTAGCAATCATGCTACTATATATATATATATATATATATATATATATATATATATATATATAGCTTGTAAACTTGTACTGAGCAGATTAAGGGAAATACAATTCTACAATTTTTACACATAGACCCAAAATGTCAAACTAGCTCCTCTTTTCCAAGGTCATCTATTGTAAAATTCTACCATACATCAACACATGGAAGGAAACTTAATTTTATACATAAGGAAACTAGTTTGATATATTTTGTCTTAGAAAAAAGTATTTCGATATATAAGTACCAGCATGTGAACAAGAAAGAGTTGACAAATGTAATGCGGAGGAACAAGGTGACATGAAAAATGACCCGGTCAACAAAGCTTGACTATACAACACTCTTTTATTCCACAGCTTAGAGATTTTGCCGACTTGGATGCGGGGCCCACGCTCCGCCAAGCAAACACGTTTCTTTATCCTTTCACACACACACACGTTGAAAAAGAAAAGTCTAATAAGGCAGCATGCATCTATATGGACAGTAAGTTTTATTTCTTGATCACGGCGTGTATCTTCACATATATAGATGGTCAGGATTAGAAGAAATAATATAGAAACATGGTGATCAAACATATGAATTATTATGAACGGTTAAGATTGTGTCGTGTAAATACACATCGTGCATACAAGAATTTCCATAAAAACTAAACAAAAACATAATTAGGCATGCAAGCAAAGAGGTGAGGTCCAACATCCCCGCCATCTCACCATCAAAGTCGAGTGGGGGGTAACAACAAGCAACAACACACCAATTTTTTTGTATAATAAACAAAAGGAAAAAAAGTAAAAAGTCCAAGTTTTGGTCCGAATTTTCTAAACAAGAAAAGCTGACGCAAACCCCGCACAAGAAATTAAGAAAGAAAGATAGAGCCCAATTCCATTTTTTCATTTTCTCTCTGTTTCTCTACCCCTCAAATTCTCCCAATCTCAGCCTTCGCCTCCTCTTCGATTCTCGCTCTCTCTCTCCCTCAACAGCTCTCACATCAAAATCCAGACTCTCTTCGTTTCCGGTTCCGTTCTCATTTGATCGTTTCGTCAACAGCTCTGGGTTTAAGCTTCAAATTCTATTCCGCTTCTCAATTACACTTTACGTAATGCTAATTACCCTCTATTGATGATCTGATCGCCCTCTCATGTGGATCTTGCTTGTAATTTCGGATGAAATCTAGTTATAATCTTAGGCTACTCTTTTTGGTTGACCTAATTTCTGTTTTTTTTTCTGCATTGATTGGGTTCATTTTTAGCTTGTTTTCGAAGTTTACCACTGTGGATGTTGAATTTGTGCTTTGGCTTGTGATGTTAGGGTTTTTGGAGGATTGAGGACTTGAGTGGAGCTTCTTTGGGACATCAGGGATGGCTGGTGGTGCGGCATCGTGTGCCGAGAGGGCCACGAGTGATATGCTCATTGGTCCAGACTGGGCAATTAACATTGAGCTATGCGACATTATCAATATGGACCCCGGGTACTGATTCTTTGCTTCCTTGAGTTGTCTTTTTTAGGTTTCTGAATTCTGTGTGGTTGTTATGTGGAAATGTTTATAGAAGAGATAGGTTGGAATTGTGAGTAGTTGATTTTCGTAATAATGTGATGCGGTAGTGTTTTGTCGGTTGAAATTGTGTATATACGATTGTAGAATATGTTGGTAGATTGACTGACTGCCCAATCGGGGATACAATTTCAATTTGGATTCTGTGCATGACCATTCCATGTAAATTTTTAAGCAGTAACTATTTTATTTTTGGTTTAATTGATCCTTTAAACTCTAATATGTTTCATTTCAATGCTATAGACTTGCAATTTAAACAGATGGGATGCTTTTGTTTGGTCGATGCTGCTATAGAAAAGAGATAACTTCTATACTTTCTGAGGAACCTCATATTTTGCGTAATACAGGTCTCAGATAGGAGGGAATTGCTCCAATAGATGCTCCTATCCTGTCTTAGATAGTTTATGGTGTACCCTACTAAATTAATACCGTCTGTCGTAATTGGGCGAGCTCTAAATTTTACATAGAATATCTGTTAATGTAAAGGATTCCTAATGTTGCACAGTTTTTCTTGTTTCTTATTTACCTTTTCTTTTATATACCTGTAAAGAAGCTTCTTTTAATAGAGTGCTTGTTTGGTGTGTTTGTGCACCTGATGATAAACGATTTGGACATTTTTGTAGAAAGATAAGTAATAGTTAACGAATTGGAATACATTTATCAACAGATTTTCTTTTCTTCCTTCTGAATTCATTTAGATAATTCTTTAAATCGACTTAAGCATGTTAAGGTTGCAAGGTTCTATGATTTTACTGGGTTGAATTTGTATGAATAACTTCAAATTTAAATTTCAGACATTATAAGTCTTAACATCTTGCCAAATGCCCAACTTTTCTTTTTCTAAGAACTTTTAGTTCCATTGTTAAGGTGGCTCTTTTACTTGAGCCTGCTTTTGTTTCTTATTACAATAATGTTTTCATGATCTTAACAACGTAATAGCAAAACTTTTTCTTTGAGTAAATAGGAAAATAATAAAGTTTTGTTTAACTAGGTTCTATAATGTTCCTTCAGACAAAAAAAAAGGTTCTATTATGTTCCTGGTGCATCACTTCACTGGAAATGTGGAAGACTGGTTATTCAATTATTTTAGTAGCTCACTGTCATGATTGTGAATCATGATATGTTTCCCTAATCCTTTCCAATTTTGATATTCAGAATGTTATACTGAAATTTTGCAGGCAAGCAAAAGATGCCTTGAAGATACTTAAGAAGCGCCTGGGCAGTAAAAATCCAAAAATACAACTTCTGGCTCTTTTTGTTAGTATATTCTACTTGTTACACCTTAATATGTTTCATGTGTATAGCGTTTGATTCCCTTTATCAATTTCTTGAAGAAAAAAAGATTTATACATTTCTTTTCATTTTTAGAAATTCATGACCTATAGACTATGTAGTATTCCCTTGCTGAAATCATGTATACACATTAAAATGTCAACAAGTGTTCACTTATTGAGACATCAGTTGTGGTTCAGTAGTTATGTTGCTACCCTTAGAGAAAAAGCGTTGACTGATGTTTCTTTTGCTTTTCCCTTTTGGGTAATTTAATACAGGCTTTGGAGACTGTGAGCAAAAATTGTGGCGAGAGTATTTTTCGCCATATTGTTGAGCGTGATATCTTGCATGATATGGTCAAAATAGTAAAGAAGAAGGTGGTGTACATTTTCTTGACCTCCATCGTTCGCCTTTTCAGTTTGGCAGGAACAGGCACTAATGTCTTTTCTGCTTTGTTATTTAATTCTACTCTGCAGCCAGATTTGAATGTAAGGGAAAAGATACTTATTTTAATAGATACCTGGCAAGAAGCTTTTGGGGGCTCGTCGGGATCAAGATTTCCCCAGTACTATGCAGCATATACCGAACTGAGGGTAATTGGATTATAACATCTCGATGCTCCTTGCCGTTTATAGACCCTTAACATAAACTTGCCTTTTAGTATGTTCATAATTTTATTTTATCCTGCTTCTTTCCTTCTAACCATCTAAATTATGATTTACAGTCTGCTGGAGTTGAATTTCCTCCACGAGAAGAGAACAGTGTACCGCTCTTTACTCCACCGCAGACCCAGCCAGTAGTTCCTCCTGTCACATCATATGATGATGCTGCTATTCAGGCTTCTCTGGAGTCTGATGCTTCTGGTCTTAGGTACTAACAGATGAATCTTGAGCCAATACAGTTTCGGCTCTTTCAGTTCAGTATTTACTGCCTATTCCAAGATCTTTACTGCTTTATTGTTTCATCTATGTTGATCATAGGCATGTTGAATGAATTAGACTGATAGAGATTTTTTTATTATTTTTTATTACGAATGTCGGTATCTTTGCCTAATATAAGTGACCTCTAATTGGAAACCTCAATCTGGCTTGTTGATGCACATATGATTTCTACTTCATTAAAGTCATACTTACAATTCGAAAATGCTATTGATCATTTTTATTAACGTGAGAACTAATGTGGTTGTGTATGCCTTTGTCAACTAGAAATTTAGACTTCATATCCGAAAGGCTTTGTGATTGGTGTTATAAACTCTTGAGCCGTTGTACGGCTACAGAAACCTGTCACTTTTGTATTTGTTTACCCTAATTTCAAAGTTATATCATTATTCCGAATTAACTCAAGTGTGAAACTGTTCATAACAACATTTGATATTGTAAAGGATGTCACATATGAACTTTGGTTATATCTTTTGGTTTTTGCTAAAATTGGTCTGTGGTATTCATGAATCTGTGATTATGTAAATTATTTATGATCAGCTTGCCAGAGATTCAAAATGCTCGAGGTATTGCTGATGTCTTGATGGAAATGCTGAATGCCTTGGATGTTAATAACCCAGAGGTAATATTCTAATCTATCTTTGAGCTTTGGATACTTTCTTGTGTGAAAATACTTAGATTTAGCATTGCTACAAGTACATTTGTACTTTTTCATGTTTTTACTTTCTGTGCATTTGGATAGGTTCTTAATTCGTACTGTTGACTAGAATATTAATCATCTCTGGTTATCATAACATTTAATTCTGAATATTATGGCAGGGTTTAAAGGAAGAAGTTATTGTCGACCTTGTTGATCAGTGTCGTTCCTACCAAAAGCGTGTCATGGTTCTTGTGAATAACACTGCGTAAGTGATTGCTCACAAACATGCTGGTTTTTGTTGTAGATTTGAAGTTGTTGATGGTTGTGTCTCTGTCTTTCAGAGATGAGTCGCTTCTGTTTCAGGGATTGTCACTGAACGATGATCTGCAGAGGGTACTTAGTCGGCATGATGACATGGTGAAAGGAACAATAACAGGCGTAAGAGGACCAGAATCTTCTGTTGTGCCACTTGTGAATGTTAACCATGAGGATGATGAGTCAGAGGATGAATTTGCCCAACTAGCTCACAGGTGACAATCAGATGATATACTCTCAGTTTATTGTACTTATTATTGTTTTCATTACTCTACCTTATTTAGTTTGATATGCGTATATGGAGTATATAAATGAGGCAACAATATGTGTGATAGAGGATATGAAGATTGTAGATTCTGTTTATTTGCTTATTTTCTTGTTTTTCTCTTAGTAGAAGTTGGTGAAATGCATTGCAGGTCATCAAGAGATAATTCACAAGAACAGGGCCAGAGATCAGCCAATTCCAAGACTGAACCTGTGCGAGTCAGTCCACTTCTTCCTCCTCCACCCTCTTCAAAGAGGCCAATAACCCTTGGTCCTGGTCTGATTGATTATCTCAGTGGTGAAGCCTACAAATCTGAAGGATCCTCTGCAACTTCAGAATCCACGTCCTTTGCGGTTCCAGCTCATGTGAGCCCGAATTCCAGTTCACGGTTGACCCCATTATCTTCCTCGCCCCCTTCATCCCATTCCCAAAACACGACTCCATCACCTTTGTTCACTGGAAAGCCTATTTACGATGAACCTGCTCCAAGAAGCAAATCCATTGATGGGCTGCCTCCAGCTCCTTGGGATGCGCAGGCTCCTGAAGGTTCTCTATCTCCTGGAGGTTCTCAATCTCCTGTCATCCTTCCACCTCCACCGTCCAGGTATAATCAGAGACAACAGTTTTTTGAGCACCAAGCAGGTGGACCAAGTGGTGGATCTGGTTCGTCTTATGACAGTTTAGTGGGACAGACCCAGACGCTCTCTCTCAATTCATCTACCACAACGAAACAAGTAAAACAGGAAGATGCCCTCTTCAAAGACCTCGTTGATTTTGCGAAAGCCAAGTCAACTTCATCTGCGAACTCCAATAGATCATATTGAGTTGTGTACTTGTGCGTGCAGCTTGTGGATCATGTTCCTCACATACTTCAGATCATGAGATCGCCTGTTACTAAATAAATATTGGTAGGAACCTTTTCGGTTTTGGTTCATGCATGATGTTTAGCTGGTATATCTGTTTCTTTCCTCTCTTTTTTTATTTTTAAGCTGGCCGAGCTGGTATATTTTCTGAGATGACATTTGCGTTGCATATAATTTAATATACTGATGTACCCTTCATTGCATCCGCTTTTGATGTCAGTCTTTGTGTTGAAACTGGTGTCAATTCTCCTTGCTAAATCTCTCTTCTGTGTTCGTATATACACACACTAGTCACCTGCTTTTGCATGTTTGCAACACCATGTTTTATAGTTGTAGATTGCCACATTTGATGATACTTGATTGTGTTCTTTAACAAATACATTGATTTATTCAAATTTACATCAATAATTTATAGACCTTTACAGCGGAGAAACTTGAGCGTCTTCCTCTTGTTCAATGAAATGTGGACTTTGCAGAGCCTCTTTAATCAAGTCATCATCATCCAACGAATCTCTGTATGTTTCCAGGTTGGTATAATAATTGTTCAAAGTAATAAAGAAAATCTTTTTCTTCCATTCCTCTAAATGTGGGAACCCAATATAATCTGCATATTTGTCGCAATACTGCAATGATGGTAAATTAGTCTTGCTATATAGATAGCATAGAATGCAAGATCACCAGTATAAACGACAAAGTGTAAACACATATGGTATAGATTATTTTGTTGCCTGAGGTAACAGACATCTTTACCTCGAATTCTCCAATATCATGAGTCTGGTACTTTGGGATGCCAGCAACATCCCTTGAGTGGTAGAAGTCCTTAATGGACTGCATCATTTCATCCCTTGATGGCAGTTTTCTTTTCCCAGAGAGCACTTGAGCTATCCATTTTGCTTGCGACTCAAAGAAATGGAACACTATCACCTGGATCGAACAAATGATCAACATGAAAGCTATATCTATAATTCTATATGCATGTTACTGTTCTAAAGTATTGAAAGTTCAGAATTGTTGGATTACCTCATTAAATAGTGCAGACCGCAAACAATTTGCAATACAATGACTAGTTACTCATGAGCACCATATAATTTACGAGCCAACGAAAAAATAAATAAGAGTGAATTTTAGTACCTTTCTAGGAATTCCAATAAAAGATAAAGATGGAGCAAGTGAGGGAGGGAAGGTGTGCTCAAACAAAGGACCAACCCTATCATCATCAATAGCTACTATTCCTTTGGTGTCAAGAAATGGGAATGTGTATGAATAACTGCACAGAAGTACATAGACAGGTTACAATAATAACCTGCTTCGAACCATTAGGAACAAATGTAAGGGACTCAGAAAATCTCCCCGTCCATTATGCAAGTACTGTCTCGCAGACAGTATATTATAAGCTCAATGATTGCTAGAGGACAGAGATATATATATATATATATATATATATATATACATATATATATATATCTCCCCGTCCATTGGTAAAAATGTAAAATTGGTAAGTTTAGAAAGTGGCCAAAAATAGAGATCTCTCAATGGAAGGGGGCTGATATATATATATATATATATATATATATATATCATCCCCCTTTCATTGAGGGATCCCTATTTTTTACCACTTTCTAGGGATAGGGCATTACACCACTTCCCAATTGAATTTTTACATCTCCACCGTTCATATCTTAGGTCTATATGAGTAGATCACCTCTACAAAATTTCATATGATTTGGTGATCGTTAAGACTTTCAAAACTTTGATTTAGTTTTAATGATTTAGACATGTCCGTGAAGGGTCGGTAGTGCCAGGCACACTTAAAACCACTATCTCCTTAATTTCAGACAATTCTAAGACATCATACTAACTTGGGTGAGCCTAGTTGAATAATTGATGAAGGAAAATACGCTATAGGGTAAAAGACTTGAACCGGAAGACACGTTAGTTACCCTCCTTGAGAGTCACGGTGTAGTTCGTTACCTCTTCTAAGGGAGAGACCAAAGATGGCGTTGATGCCATGTTTTCTAAGGGAGATGTAAATCAATTCGAACCATGTAGAGACATGAAGAACCAAAAAGAACTTTTATTAATGCGCTGAAAAAAATACATAAGGGTCTAAAAAAATGAGAAGAAAACTAAGCATGGCATTCTAATGATGCCTTATTACATCATGACTTGTAAAAAGGGAAAACAATCTAGCCGGTGACGTCAAAGTCAGGAGCATCTAAGTTAGAACATTGGGGTCTGCGACGTTGACGGTAACATTATGTTCAACTCCGTTGTTTTCAGTGAAATTGACTTCCATCAATTCTTTGTATTTCTTGTACGTGGCAACAACATTTGCAGAAGCGCAACAGCTTTTGAACCAATGGTCCTTGGACCCACATTTGTTGCATTGTCCATCAAAGGCAGAAGAAGAGCGAACATGCTGCTTCCGAGGAGGAGCTGCGCCGCCCTTGGGGCCGGCTGCACCTGTGTCTCGGCGCCATGTGTTGGTACGGCCACTAAAGCCACTACCTTGTCCCCGAGAACCAGAGGCACGGTGGTGTTGATTCCCACGTGCATAAGGTTCATTCCGATGGTGATCCTTGTGTGCGTTTTAGAGCTTTCTTACTCCTGTTTGCAGTTGTAATTAGATTCCGGAATTTTCCGGGTGCCTACAGGACGCAAATTATGCTGATCATTGATCATGTTGTTATTTTCTTCCATAAGGAGTTGCATCATTAAGCCACTAAATGTTGTAATCCTTTTATTTTGGAACTCAAGTCGATACTGATCATTAGGATCTTAGCTGCAGAAGGGAAGGTCGAGAAAGTTTTTTCAATCATGTCTGCATCACTTTTCTCGACTCCACATGAGCTCAGTTGAGCTTGTAGGCAAAGCATATCCTTGTTGAAGTCATCAACCTTTTTGTAATCCAAAAGTCAGATTTCATCCCAGCGAGCAATTAATTCTAGGAGCAAAGTTGAATGAATATTGCCGAAACGTTCGGCAAGTGCATCCCATAGATCTTTTGGATCATGCTTCGATTGATACTGCCTGCGCAGTGTGGGATCAATATGCTTACGAAGGAATATGAGCGCCTGAGATTTTGTTCTCTTGTGAGGCGGTTCCTGAGTTGGATCGGGGAATATGGTCTCGGTCAAATCCTTAGCAATGAAGGTCTGCTCTATATCCGAGACCCAGCGATGGTACTGAGTACCATGGGCGTCGAGGACGTCGAATTCGATGCCTTTGTCCATCTGCATATAATCGAGAACAAGTCGTATTAGTTTTCTGTTAGAGACCCAAAGGATACTCAAATACGATGTTTTTATTTTTGGTTTGTCTCTCTAGGGTTGATCATACACAACCCTAAGTGTCTGGAGTCGATCAAACACGACCCGGAAAACTTGTGTGAAGGTGATGAAACACATATTCAAAAAGAAATAACCAAAGTTAATCAAACACAACTTCGGACCCGAGGAGGAAAACCGGGATTTTAAACCTGCAAATACACTGACCCAAGCATAGAATGGAGTAGAATAAGGGGAGAAAACACTGTATCTCCCTCGAGGTTATTAAACTTGGAAGAGTTTTAGGATTGTAAAGTAAACATACCGTAAAAATTTGGATGCTTGATCAAATGAAAAGAAAACAGCGGACTGCCGGGAAGCTGCGGTCGGGGAGCGACGGCGGACGAACATTGTTCTGAAAGACCAATGCATTTCGATCTCTTTCAACTTTATGAACCAACAAGCTCAGGAAGCCGTCACTGCTCCCAGCTGCCATGGATGACATGCACAAACTTCTTCAAATCATAGTCAACACAGATCATTCTTCTGCCATTTACGCAACTGTTTTTCTTAGCATTTCTCACTCTTTTTTTGCTTTAATCGACCAGGTATCTCTTTTCATGAACAGTGAAAAGGTTAGGGCACCAATTCTTGTGTCCGATCCAGACCATACATATATAGATATATCCAAACCTCGAATGCCCATGATTCCATGAACACTTTCCTCTTTCACCTTTTTCTTTTTTTAGCTAAAGTAAATTAAGCAATGAAGTAATACAAAAACAGTTTCAAGTGATCTGAAATACATACTCTATAGATTTATGTTTATATTGTAAAAGTGGTTGCTTTCACGAAAAAAAAAAATTGTCTCTTCCAATAAGTTTTTTGGAAATGTCTTGATAAGTTAATGGTGCTTCAGCCAATAGTTCTAAAAAGAAGTTTTGATTCCAAACCGTGGGCAAGCTTCATTAACAAAATACAAAGAAGTGTCTATCCAAAAAAGAAATACAAAAGAAGTGTCAAATCAAATTGATCGATACGGAGATTTGTTAGATGATAAAATTATAGTTAATATGGCTCGTTTGAACCACACCATATAAACATATATGGCAGCGGAATCAGAAGATGATGGAAAGTTTGTGCACGGGGGATGAGATGATAAGAACATGTGGACAATTTCGTCAATTGGACGCAAGAATCAAATTGGAAATTAAAGGGCATCGAACATTATACATTTCTTTGTCTATTCCATTGGGTAATTAGCCTTCTTAATTACTAGCTTAGTTTTATAACTAACCATCTGGGTCCGCGCAGCCACAAAAATCAAAATATTTAAAATTATGACCCGTTTGGATTTCCTGGAGAAAGAAGAACGCTCCGGAAGCGTCTAGCCCTTTTTTTGACTTCCTCTATGGGACACGTGTCGAATTTCAAGAGAACTGATTATTGTCATTTTATCCCCCTTTTTCTTTAGAGGAAATTCCTTTTCTTTTTTGTGAGATTAAAAATTGTGCATTAAAGTAGTATTCCAATATTTTCAAAGGATGCTAAAGATTGGTTTCACTTTTCACAACCCTAGAAGAGTTGCTAATGTGGTAGGTTCATTCCACCCTATAGTTGTTTAGCTACTACAACTGGGGCAATGGCCTTAATTTTCACAAAATATTGGATGAAATTTGAATGTGTAAATTTTTTTGGTTCTGAACGATATTATAAACTTGCATACACATATGGCTTTTTACAATAAATTTTTTTTTGCTTAACCAATTACCGTCAGTTACCGGTTAAAAAAAATGAATGTATTAAAATTTAATCTGTAAAGAACAACGGATCGTTTAGCTCCGAAATAATATTCACATTACAACGCCAAATAATGACGTGGTATGGCCACACACTCGAGAACTATTTGTTCAACCATTTAAGAGGAATAGTGCAATAGTTCTTACCGATCAAGACCATTGTAAAAAAGAGTGCAGGGGAATCGGGCTCTCTATATATCTAAAATAGTACCGCCGTTGATAATAGATAAGGACAAACCAATGAATGAAAGCCAGGCTAAAAAGCATCTTGGACTCCAGGACTGCGATTTTATCAAAAATAAAATAAATAAAAATTTCACACAAGGGACACAATTTTAGTTTAAATAATTTCAAAAAGAATTTATGTCTAGCCCCCCCCAGCTCAAATGGTCTGTGTCATATATACAACCACATGACATGGGGATTGTCTTTGAGTCATACCCACATGAAGGCCATGGGGGTCGTTTTTTCAGCTCCATTTTAACTAACTAATCACGTTTTATGTTTGTTTTGGTATACATTATCTTCTAAATGTTTCCAAAGAGTACAACTTTGTTATGTTAAATTAGTGTTATTTTAATTAGTGCCGTAGAAGAAACCCAAGAGCAACTCTAGTGAAGGTAACAAGTGGAAGGAGACTCTAAAATCCTTATTGATAGCATTAATGAAGTTTTCCGAGTTCCATATTTACTATATACTAAAGCTTGGTCGACTGTTCATAAGCACTGTTCATAAGCTTATGAACAATATTTTTATGAGTGGTGTGAGCTGTTCGCGGGCACTGTTCACAGACTTATGAACAGTGGTTCGCGGGGCACTGTTCCTAAGCTTATGAACAGTGTTTTTGTGAGTGGTGCGGGCTGTTCGCGGGCACTGTTTACAGGCTTATGAACAGTGGTTCGCGTGGTACTGTTTCTAAGCTTATGAATAGTGTTTTGTGTGTTTTAAGTGACTGTTCACAAGCAAGTAAACATTGCTTTGTGATCTCGCCAGAGAACAGTGATTTGTAAACAGTGGAATCCACGCATAAATAACAATCAAAATCACTGTTCTTAAGTTTATAAACAGTGATTTGTGAACAGAATCTAGATAGATTGAGAGAGAGTTCGCCCAAAAAAAATGATCTTCCAACGGACTCCGCGCCCTTCTCTGGGGCGGAGAAATAGAAAAATTTAGAGAGAGTGATAAAGAGTTTGTCCAAAAAAAAATATCTCGCTCAAAAGATATAAAAATCTAGAGAGATTGAGAGAGAGTTCGTCAAAAAAAAAAAAAGAGACAATGATATCCAAGCGGAGGCCGAGCCATTCTCTAGGGCGGATAAATAGAAAAATCTAGAGAGACTGAGAAAGAGTTCGTCAAAAAAAACATAAAATAAGAAACAATGCACGCATACATTTACAGAAATAGAGAGAGGAGGGAGTTCATCCAAAATAAATAAATAAATAAAGTATTGATCTCGCCAAAGAGATAGAAAAATCTAGAGAGATTGAGAGAAATTTCGCCAAAAAAAAAATAATGATCTCCCAGCGGACTCCGCGCACTTTTCTTGGGCGAAGAAATAGAAACATCTAGAGAGACTGAGAGAGTTCGCGCAAAAAAATAGTAATCTCTCTAGATTTTTATATCGCGAACCGAGAAGAGAGGAGGCGAGGCGAACCTAGGATAGGCGAGGGGAGGCGAGGCGAAGAAAGGATAGGCGAGGGGAGGCGAAGAAAGGATAGGCGAGGGGAGGCGAGGCGAGGAAAGGATAGGCGAGGCGGAAATAGATTTAGCGAGGAAAGGAAAGGATAGGCGAGGCGAGAAGAGATTAAGCGAGGCGAGACGAGGATAGGCGAGAAGAGAGGAAGCGAGGCGAACCGGGAAGAGAGGAAGCGAGGCGAACCGGGAAGAGAGGAAGCAAGGCGAGGCGAGGAAAGGTGAGGATAAGCGAGGCGAACCGAGAAGAGAGGAAGCGAGGTGAACCGAGAAGAGAATAGGCGAGGCGAGGAAAGGAGAGGATAGGCGAGAATAGAGGAAGCGAGGCGAGCCGAGGAAAGGATAGGCGAGGCGAGGCGAACCGAGAAGAGAGGAGGCGAGGCGAGGATAGGCGAGAGGAGGCGAGAAGAGAGGAAGCGAGAAGAGATTAAGCGAGGTGAGGCGAACCTGGAAGAGAGGAAGCGAGAAGAGATTAAGCAAGGTGAGGCGAACCTGGAAGAGAGGAAGTGAGGTGAGAAAAGGATAGGCGAGGAGAGGTGAGGATAGTCGAGGCGAACCGAGAAGAGAGGAAGCGAGCGGAGGCGAGGAGAGAATAGGCGAGGCGAGGAAAGGAGAGGATAGGCGAGAAGAGAGGAAGCGAGGCGAGCCGAGGAAAGGAGAGGATATGCGAGAAGAGAGGAAGCGAGGCGAGCCGAGGAAAGGATAGGTGAGGCGAGGAAAGGAGAGAATAGGCGAGAAGAGAGGAAACGAGGAAAGCCGAGGAAAGGATAGGCGAGGCGAGGAAATGAGAGGATAGGCGAGAAGAGAGGAAGCGAGGCGAGCCGAGGAAAGGAGAGAATAGGCGAGGAAAGGAGAGGATAGGCGAGGCGAGGCGAGACGAGACGAGAAATGGTGAGGCGAGCCGAGAAAAGGATAGACGAGGCGAGACGAGACGAGGAATGACGAGAAGAGGCGACGGTATCTAAACACCGCGTCAAGACGCGGGTATCTTTCTAGTCTTTTTCTCATGTGTGGCGGGAGGCCAATTTCTTAATAGACTCCCTAACTAAAAGCGGTTATGGACAACCAACACGAGTCTGGCATAAGCCTCTTCCACTGTCTTCTGGCATAGCTTTTCTTTTTGACTGTTTGGCTGTACAATGTCATATGCCTTTCGTTCTGTAATTGTTTCTCTCTTTCGAAATAAATTTATGTACACAAACGGACAGTATCTATATACCAATTGCCAATTCTAAACCCCCACAAGGACGTTCTCGAGAGATAGGGACAACATATAACCGTTGTGAAGAGGGTCTCGAGTTGGATGCCAGCCTCACCCTTTTCTTTCTAGGGCTCTCTTCAACTCCAACACAGAAAGAAAGAGATGATTAGATTAGCCCTCACATGGCCGAGCTGTAACCCTAGGGCGGCCCCCACCACCCTGACATTCCTACTTTCCCGAATTACCCCCGCCTTATCCACTTATGTACCATCTCCCCCTCCTCACTCCCCCTCTTTTAAAACCAACCCCACCCCCTCCTCCCTCTCTCATTTTCCCCACACCAAAACCAGAGCCAGAGCCAGAGCCAGAGCCAACCCTACTCTCTTCCCTTCCCAGTGTTGAAACAATGTCCAAAGAAGTCAGCGAGGAGGCGCAGGCCCACCACCACGGCAAGGACTACGTCGACCCACCGCCGGCGCCGCTCTTCGACACCGACGAGCTCAAGCGCTGGTCCTTCTACAGGGCCCTCATCGCCGAGTTCGTCGCCACTCTCCTCTTCCTCTACATCACCGTCGCCACCGTCATCGGCCACAAGCACCAGACCGGCCCCTGCGACGGCGTCGGCCTTCTCGGCATAGCCTGGGCCTTCGGCGGCATGATTTTCGTCCTCGTTTACTGCACCGCCGGTATTTCCGGTAAGCAAAACAACACAACCCAAACAGATGTTTATGTGGTTGATAACTAGAGCTTTAGTTTCTTACTGTTGTGGTTCTGTGTTTCAGGTGGTCACATTAACCCGGCGGTCACTTTCGGGCTGTTCTTGGCTCGTAAAGTTTCTCTCATCCGGGCCGTGTCTTACATGATCGCCCAGTGCTTGGGAGCCATCGCCGGTGTTGCGCTGGTCAAGGCCTTCCAGAGTCACTACTTCACCACCCTCGGCGGTGGCACCAACTCCGTCGCTGCCGGTTACAGCAAGGGCACCGCTCTCGGCGCTGAGATCATCGGCACCTTTGTGCTTGTCTACACCGTCTTCTCTGCCACCGACCCAAAGAGGAGCGCGCGTGACTCTCACGTGCCTGTGAGTAGCTTCTTCACTCTCACTCTGGGAGTTTCTATTTTTGGGTTTTCTTCTTGTTGGGTTTTTGTTGATGATGTATGGGTTTATGTGCGCAGGTGTTGGCTCCATTGCCTATTGGGTTTGCTGTGTTCATTGTGCACTTGGCTACCATCCCTATCACCGGAACTGGAATCAACCCTGCTCGGAGCTTCGGCGCTGCCGTCATCTACAACAACGAGAAAGTCTGGGATGAGCATGTAAGCCCACAAACCTTGCATGGGTTTAATAATTGGAGTGTGATTAGTTCAAGTTTTGAATTATGTATTTTTGACTAATGTGTTAATTTTGTGATGTGGGTGCAGTGGATCTTCTGGGTCGGACCCTTCATCGGAGCTCTTGCCGCCGCAGCATACCACCAGTACATTCTGAGAGCCGCCGCCATCAAAGCTTTGGGATCATTCCGGAGCAACCCCTCCAACTAAATGAGAAGAAGCTAGCAGAGACAAGCAAGGAAATCAAGATTTACCACATTATGTTTAGTTCTTTTTAATTTGTTAGTTTGTTGATGATGGATGTGTGTGTGTATGAGAGAGGAGTGTTGATGATGGTGGTATTTGTCTTTTGGATTTTTAAGATTGATTATGTAGCCCAGCGGATGTGCATTATTGTCAATGAGTAGTGGTGTTTTGCCATCTTTCCTCTAAATCACATTGTGCTCCATTTCTCTGCCTCTTGCTTACAATTAGCTTCAATTTCAGTCCTACATAGTTCCATCCATGGAAAATCCGAACAAGCATTTCCTTGTTATAATCACAAAGCCAAAGACCAAAGTTTGGTTTAATCTCCTCGAATGATTTCACAGGCCGGAGTTTTGAACTTGGCTTGTGGAATTCGGGAGAAGCTTGTACAATATATGAGCTGGCATTGGTTGTTGTTGGCCTTGGATTCCAAATTGGGGTCATCGCAACGTGTCATTGCAATGAAGATGGTAGATGCCTCGAACAAGGCACACATATTTGGGGCCGGCAGAGATTTTCATGGGCCGGGTACCCGCTTTATGGTTAAGGTATGAAGTGACAGGTCAAGGTTTTGGAGCAGAGCCAGTCCGTGCACCCAACGAGACTAAAACCGTAGAGCAGTAAGCACATGAGTGTGAGGTTAAAGTTAGAAATTATTGTTTTTACAGTTGTTTTCACGAGGTGAATGCAGTTACCCAGACGGGTACATGGGTCTGGGCAACAGTAAAAAAAGAAAAGAAAAGAAAAGAAAAGACAAAAAAGAAAAACGAGCTGGTGGTCCTGGCAGTTCTTTTTCATCACGAGGCGAGGGTGCCAGAGATGCACACTATTCAATCATGATGCTTCTGAAAACGCTTCGATAATTTTTGGCCAGAAAACAAACAATACATGACCAACTATGACGAACCACACATTAATTTTTAAGAAAAATATGTTGAACCACATATGTTGAATTGTTGGCTCATTGAAATCGATGTAATTGCAGAACATGATAGAATTTTTCATTAGGAGGCATGGCAAGTCTATAGATCATGAGCTTCTTTTTCTTTGAGATATGGCATGAAGCTAATTTTACCTGCATTCCTGACTTTTAGCATGAAGCTAATTTTCTTACGGATGCAATTGTTCATCTTGGCCACTCTAAAAATCATTCACTCAGATGAAATGAATAGTAACAAATGATTTACTGTTCAAACATGTGTCTCCACTGGTAACATCAACTGTTTGCTTAACAACCATTTTTAGTAGTATGCTGCCAAGTTGTGAATGACAGGCAAAGTTACAAGGCCGTTAACAAGAGATTCTCAGCCATAAAAGCATTGCAAATCATGAAAGATAAAGCCTAAGTGTTTCATGGCTGATGGCTCTCCGTGGTCATTATGCCCTTCACCCTACACAATTATACACAGTAAAGTTTCTCTCAAGCCAGAGCTTTCTTTTCATGTCAATGAAACCAGATACAACAGAGGAAACGATGTTAAACAACTAGAGATTGTTAAAGACACTTAGAAGTTGGTATCAAAACCTGAATAAAAGAAACACTTCACATGATATTCAAACATGTATTATTACAATTTAGCTTCAAATCTGGCGGCAGTAAGTTGAGGGAATAGTACCCATCAAGCCAATTGACTTCCTCAAGTACAAAAACATCATAACACATGCATGACGCAGTTTACCTTAGTCAGGCAGAGCAGTTCCTCTCTCAAGATTGTTCTTGATTTCCAAAGTGTATTTGCCAAAGGCTCGCTCAATCTTCTTGTTAAAATGCTCGTTTCGGTCATTGATTGAGTCAATATCCTTCTCATCGTGGAACCTCCTCCTCCTGCTGAATTTCTTTTTCTTCTCTTCCTGGTCCTTTAGTTCCTTCACCATCTTGTCAATCTTATCCTCCGAGATCTTTGGAGCCTGCACCATAAAACATAAAATTCTGGGCTTAGTATCAGTTCTAACTAGACTACCTGGAATCATCATTTTTCATTAATAGAAAAATACCTTCCCATATTGAAGGCTGGAAGCTTCACGGTAGAACTCCGGATCTTCTTCTTTCATCTTATTGTATTCTTCCAGGTCAACCTCGATATTTTTTGTTCGCTTTTTGTATGCATCATACAATGTTTTCTGATTAAAAACTGTTCAAACAGCATGTTAGCTTACTTCCGGATATATGAAACTACAAGAACAAGTGAATAATAAGAATGATGTGCTAATGTACCATACTATGTTCCCTACAATTTCAAGGAGAGATTCCAGATGTGCTAATGTACCATACTATGTTCCCTACAATTTCAAGGAGAGATTCCAGTGTATGCATGAACGGATGACATGTATACATAGCTGACTGAACTAAGGACATGTGGCATAGTAACCACCATATTATATAACACAACTTTAGCTGTTCCCCATCTAGGACTCTTTTTAATCTAGACAACTACTCATCTACAGAACCTAAGTTATTTGATTTCTCCCATATTCTAAAATTATGTTCTTTTAAAAAAAATTATGTATGGAACAATGGAATGATAATCATGTGTGTACACTCATTAACAATTATCTCAAAGAAACCAGATTAAACTAAAACAAAATTAAATAAAACAAATAATGATTAATGAGCAGCATAGGTCCTGGAGCATACCATCCCAACCATATGGGGCAGGATCCTTTTCCCATTTCTTGTACTTTGCCTCTGCCATCTCTTGTGTATCTAGCATGTAAGCGCTTTTCATATCCAAACCATTTGCATCTAGAAGTTTCCCAATTCTTTTTTTCCTCTCTTCAAGCCATTTTTGTTTAGAAATACCCCTTGACTCTTGTGGAGGTTCCATTCTTTTCTTTTCAGCTGCAATATCTGTCTGATTTGCTTTTCTAGCCTTATTCTGCCAAAAAAAAAAACTCAGAGTAAGTCCAAAGAAAGTAAATGGAGTAGCTAAATAATCCAAGCAACTCTGTGACAATTAAGTCTACGTGCCATAGTGTTATAGAACCATACCATCTTCATCCTTAGCTCCCACAACCTTTTCTTCCTTCCTGTGAACTTGGTGAAGTCTCCTTCCATATTCTCCTCCTCCTCAATGGGAAGCTCATCACCATCACCAGCATGTTCATCAGTCTCTGATGGTCTATCTAGATCTTCCTCTTGCTGAGCAGCCTCTACTTTTGATTTGCCACTACCTCCACTAACTTGTACAGATTCTGATGTAGGTGAGAATAAATAGTTCAGGTATAGAAACACAGATTACAGGGGATAAAAATAATTTATTAAGGGTTCCGCAACATAGAAAACGACAGAACTCCGGGTGTTCTTAACTAATTTTACAGCATGCATACTTTTAGGTAGAGGTGAAGAAAAAAGATGAAGACCTCATATCAAAGGAGCAACATATAAAACAAACAAAGAATATAAATTCATTCATAATGCTCTCTAATAACAACTGAAGTCAAATCCATAACCCCTGAAGTTCCATTCGACTTCTAATCAAAGCATCACAACACGAAAAACTCGTCTACCATATACTACACAAGCATGATACAGTTCATAAACCAACAAAAGTGCCTCAAGAAAAGTACCTGACTGAGACTGATCCATCCGAGCTTTGGCTTCAGCAATTACTATAAAGCAATACTCGCTGCATTCATGGTAGGGATTGGATGCATTCCGGCAATCCGGGTGCACTCTTCCTTCGTCAGACATGATTTCGGTCCTTTCGCCTCTTTCTATATCTTTTTTTTTTTTTTTTTTTGGCAACCCTCTTTCTATATCTTTGCACTAGCAATCCTGAAACAAATAATCCACCCATTAAAACCTAACTTCCAATTCCACCCTACCACTCTCCACATTAATTTCAAAACCCAGCTTCTCTTACTTACACAGCTATAGAACGAAGCCCTAAATCTATTCAAAATTCCAAGTTCAGAATTGAAAAATCGAAGATACGAGAATGAATAAAAGAAACGAAAAGCGACCAAATATAGGGGATTTCTGTGACCTAATTAGAGAAAATTGAGGGAAAAAAGTAAAGCAGTATCAAATTTGGGGGTACAAATTAAAGAAAGAAGGTGAAGATTAACGAACCTGGGCAGTGGGTTAGGGTTTAATTTAGGGATGGAATAAGAGGATGAGGAGGAACAAAGTTGGCTTGGAAGTGAAGCGCGAATAATTTTGCAGGGACGATGTGGATTTGAAGATACCGACGAAGATACTGACGGAAAGTTGTGATTTCTGTTTATTGTATTTGGGTCCGAATATATTTGATTTTCTAGCTGAGGCCCATTCCAGATTTCGTTCCAGGCTTCAAGTTGGATTATGTTTACTAACCTACGTAGAGGGGCGGAATTGATTTCGAGATTGGTAAATTTTGACGATCACTAACATGTCAATGTCAAAGATTTTAGGAGGGCGAGGGGGGCGAAGATGAGTATAGCTAACATTCTAGCTTCCTTTCTTATAGGGGTATTTTAGTAATCAAACTAGTTTTAATTTTTATTTCATATGATAAATAAACAACATCAATCATAATTAGTTTCATTCCTGTTTTGATTCCTTATGGTAAGTAAACAAGAGAATGAAATAATATATTCTCATACAGATTCTCGTTGATACCGATTCATAATAAGTTCCATTACAAGTTAGTAAACGTGCCCTCACAGTTTCAATGAATAACATAACGACTCCTAGTAGATTTGCTCCGATCAAAGCTATGAATCAGGGCCGATCAAAACATTTTAGTGAAGCTTTAATAAAAGATTCCCCATAAAATGGACAAATAACATACTACTTATAATGGATCATACTCAATTATATCAAGGCTTTTTGTGATTAAACCTTAAAAATGGTTAAGTTTGAGTATCGGTATAGTAGTGATCCACAAATCAAACTTGTGCCTGTTCAAGTCTTTAGAAATTTGGAGGATATAAAGGGTAGTCCACTCTAAAAATAATAACAGATGAGGAGATTATCACCATCAACCCTCGGAGGTTTGTTTCCCACATGATACCGGATTATCAATAGCAGCTATCACAGGAGGCTGACATATTATGCAAGTATGGAGTCAAAAGTGCAAGTTGAAGCAGTTAAACTTTTACTAGTGAAGCACAGAAAGAATAATCATATACTAACATGTACAAGACAGTCGCACCACTGTAGTGTAATGAAAAAAATGTGAACAAACATAGAAAATGAAGAAAAGTGAGGTCTGATTAAGTAAACAGGTTCTCAAGTTTGCTTCAAGTAATAGTACAAGATGAGGGAATAGCAGCCTTCTTCTAGCTCCTTTGTGTTCAATACAATGGAAGCGAAAAAACTTACAGAAGAACTTAACATGACTATTAAGTACCACACAGTGAAATGGACAGACGACCCAACTTCAAAGGCTACAAGTATAGGAGGATGTTATGGGCTAGTTTCACCCTTTACAACATTTATATAGGACTTCTATCTATAACTGATTACAGGCTCACTAGCTTTTGCAGTCACCTCACAAAACCTTGTCCAACAATGGTTTGCTTTGAAGATTTTCGACCTTGGAGTTCATTTTACTAACAGCCTCACTCAAACTGGATGATTTGAGCTCAAGCTCCCTCAGATGGGCTCTGGTTACAGAAACTTGCTTCTTGGCATCAGCAACCTCCTTTTCTTTTACAGCCAAAGCCTCCATTTGGGATTCTAATTCTTTCCTTGCTGATTCGATGTCACGATCACAGTTGGCCTTAGCTACTTCGAAAGCTCGATGCTGACTCATGATATCAATGGATTCTGCGCATTCATTGAGCATGAGACGAAGCCAAGCAACATCCATTCCTGAAGATTCTACATCCTTAAGCATAGCCAACATTTCTTTGACTTTTGATCTTGTCAGCTGCTTCACTGAAGTGCGTTTCAACTCTTGAACTACATAACAGACACACTCGAGGTAATAAGAGCGAATGACAATTGATTCCAGTTGACAGCTTGCTGCTATATCACCGTACTTGTCAAAGACTGACTGTAGAATTGAAGATAAGCTTCCTTTCACACGGTACTTTCCCACAGAAACGCTGGCATCAGAACTAATAGATAGTACATCGTCGTCATCACTCTCTTCAAAAACATGGGGTGTACCTGAGAAACTGAAGCTTCTATTTTCAGAAGGTGAATCAGTGGCACCTTCCACACCATTGTGCGTGGGGAGAGACAGAGAGGGGGTCATTTTGATAATTCCAGATGCAGGCACTACCCCAGATGACTGGATTTGCTTGTTCAAAGAAGGATCTTTTACTTCAGCAAGTGGTCCAGAATAAGACTTATAGTCACCATTCTCTAATTTCACAGTAGGTACATTCTCAAGCTCTTCTTGAGGCTTTGGTTCAGATCCCTGCTTTTTGCGGCCGAATATAAGATCATCAAGGGTGGAGCCTGAAATTAAATTTGACCATAAATTAGACAAATGAAACATGCATGTTCAGCTCTATGTGCATGGAGATGGAAGAGGGTTGAAGAGACAATCCACAACCTGTCAGGTGGAAGAAGACTTATACTCACCATTCCCTATTTTCACAATCTCATTAGATGGAGACAAGGGAGGACCAGAAGGATTGACAGCACCTTGACCGGATCCATTAACAAGCTCTTGGGGCTTTGACTGGGTTGCCGGCTTTCTTCTGCCAAATATAGGATCATCAAGGGCAGAGCCTGCAATTCAAATTACCACAATTGTGAGGAAGAAGCATGATTACATCTGGATACCCTCCATATATGCACAATAGTGCAGGAGGAAGAGGAATGTATAGATAGATCCACAATCTATCAGTAGGCAGAAAATGTAAGTCCACCATTCTCTATTTTCAGATTTTCTGGAAATGATGAAGGATCAACAGCTTTACCATTCTCATGTTCTTCAACAGGCCTTGGTTGGGAGACTGGCTTTCTTTTTCCAAATATAGGATCATCAAGGACAGACCCTGAGGGAAAAAAGATCATAAATTAGGAAAAAGAAGCATTGTTATCTCTGCATCTATGCGTATACAAGCATGCAAAATGGACAATGAGAGAAAACAAATCTCCGGTTAGTCAGGTGGAAGAAGATTTATGCTCACCATTCTCTACTTTCACCTTGTCCTTAGATGGAGATGATTGAGCATCATAAGGATAAACTACACTTCGGTCAGATATGTTGTCATGATCTTGCGGAGTCTTTGGTCGGGATCTCTCTTTTCGTCCACCCAAAATAGGAACATTAAGTTTGGAGCCTGCAATTTAAATAGCAATTTGTAAAAAAAGTAGGAATTATAAAAATCGATACAATCTATGTGCAAGTCCAGTGAAAGAGGAATGTTTAAAAAAATCCACAATCTCTTTATCAGTTTATTGGCTTCTCTTCCCTGGAACTCTGTTGCATCATGTGCCAATGAAAGAAAGAATATTTTCCATCCAGAACCACAGCCATTTCTATGGCATTAAAGAAACTAAACTCGGTTTCTGGTACCAATACTAGAATTCAGTGTGCCCTTGGACTTGGTGGGTAGTGCTGCACGTTTCTGGTACAAATATAGGACCATTACGTGAAAGACGAAATGAAGTCATGGTTACTTAACCATATCTTATTTGGGAAGAAATTCATTTCAATTGTTCTCTGGAAGAAGCAAATTTCAAACTTGGAATACAGCTCCAGACAAGGGTTTTCAAGCATATTCAATTAGAGGTAAATGGTGCTCGTTCATTCTTTAAAATCCTTCATCTCTGTAGGAACCACTTGTTTTCTATGTCGTATATCCGTTACTGGAGTTTACAGGAAAATGTATAAGATTTAGCCCAGCCTACTAAGAATTACCACACATAAAAGCGAAGAAAAACCTGATTCTTTTATATCCCCACGAGCTTCAGCACCAGCAGTTCTTTTTGGAAAAGATTGACCAGATTGATGGTAAGGATTAGATGCCCTAGTTGCATCCACTCTTCTATCTCCAGCCATCTTTTTGTTGAACTCATCATCGTTTATATCACCGCCATTATCTTTACAAGAAAACAAAAGAACCTGATATTTCCAACCTATAATCTCAAATTGTTAAATGAGAAAACCCTTTGAAAAAAAACTCTCCAAATCTAAAATTGACTACGACGAACACTCTTTAAACCAACAATTAACTATAATTTGTAACCCTATTATTTCTGTATTTCATATCAATCAAGATAGTAAAGCACATACGTTAAATAACAAAACAGAGTTATTGACTGAATAATAAATATCAAAAACATATGAAGTGCATTCCACCGAGGAAAATACAACTATGCATGTTGTAAATAACCCAGTCAGAATCCAGATTAAAAATAAAGTGCGGAAGCATTTTAAATTTGAAACTACATAATGCATGCATATGTAAACTTTAATAAGATGAAGTTGCTCAAATAGTTCCTGAACCTAAATAAGAACATGGGGCAGTCTGGTAATGAGTTTTAGGTAGGGATTTAATAAAAGAGGAAAAAAAAAAAAAGTGGGTGGGGGAAGACAAAAAGAAAAAGTTAAAATCAGATAATGAATCAAACAGTAACCTGTTTTCTTCTTGTTCTTCCGGCCTTTCCCTTCTGCAATCTTTCTCAGGCAATTTTCAGTGCATTCATGGTATGGATTCGCAACATTTACGCAATCAGGGTGCACTTTTCCTATCAAAGCCATCTCTTTCTCTCAATTAAATTCACCAACAACCCTGAAAATAAGAAATCCAATTTATAAGCAATTTGGAAAACCAATTTTTCACATAATTGTCTTCAGAACCTCTAGAATTTTGCCTCAAGTTATCAATCAAGAACAGAAAATTACACTCAAATGGATTAAAGACAACAACTTTCACCATCGGGCAATCAAGCAAAGGAAAACCAATTCAACCAGTTAGCTGAGGTGGGCTTTTCACATGAAAAAACTTATACCATAAGTCATGACAGAGATTCAAGTCTCCACCTTTCATCATCAAACAAACAGAGTACAACAACCAAGACATGCAGAGAGTTTGATAAGCCAAAGGTCTGAAACTTTCTCATCACCCACCACAAACTCAATCATGGGTTTCAAGAACTCAACAAAACACAAAATGTTTCACAAACAAAACCCACAAAAAAAAGAGGGTCAGAGCAGAAGAGATGGCATCCAAAAGGAATTGGGTTTGTTACCTGGTAGGCGATTATGGAATCCGAAAATGCAAAATGGTGAGGCCAAAGTGATATAAGTTGGTTTGAGGGAGGAGCAGTCTAGATTTGACCATGGGGACGAGTTTGTGGTGTGTGAGGAATTATTAATAGAGAAAAGGAGTCTTCAGCTTTTACAATGTGAAATGTGAGCCTACAACAAATGGTGTGCCAGTGCCACCATTGCTGGTGCCTTTTGGCTGTTGCTGACGTTCTTAATGACGCCGCCATTACTCCCCCACTAATTGGCTTACAATTCTTTGCGGACATTAGACGGATCATTACATTACATTAGAAATTTAGAATAGATTAGCAATTAGGTGTTCATCAATATGAAATATTATTAAGGTGGGGGGAGATGTTCATCTTGTTTAGAATTACGTATGCTTCAACAATTAGGTGTTCACCTTACATGCAAATTCAAACAGAAAAGGTTCACCGTTCACCTACATCTTGTATGGAATTGTGATCCATATTGGAATTGTCACAACCCCAAAGTTCCTTGATTCATATAGACCGTTAAAGTTGATTGAATTGTGAGGAACTGGTTTCAGGGTTTCAAAGATGAGGAAATCCACATGTTCTAGAAACTGAAATTTAGTCCACATTTTCCCACAATATCTCCTCCATCTGTTTCCTTGAAGTCCTTGGAAATGAATATATATATGGTCTTGTGGTTTTGAAAAGTCTACATTCCTAACTTGCATTTTACTCTATGAAGCTCTAAGCTAACTATGAATGACTAGAGTATGGACCTCTGTAATGGATTGGGTGAGGAAAATATTAATCAGGTTTCAGTTCAGTTTTGTTAATCAATCATAGTTAGTAATAGTTACTGATATGGTAACAGCTGATTTTATTTTATGTTGCTGATATTAATCATAATAGTTAGTAATAGGATATGGTAACTGGTTTCATTTTATGTTTCTTTCTTTCACCTTAATCCTGTTGGTCTGGTTAAACAAACCGAGAATAGTTTATTTATGATATTCTGGTTATAATTTTGATTATAATCTTGTATGTCACGGATCCGTCCCTAGTACTATTGATTAATAATAATCCAACTATACTTTATGTTCTTATATATGCTGTTGAGTCTCACTCTCCAAATTTTTATCTGTATAGAGTGACACCACCTAAAACATAATGTCCATCACTAATATAGATTACTCTGCCGGTCTCATTTTGATTTTTTCGGATTTTGTTCGTTTTTCAATTTAAATCCTAAGTTTAGATAGTTAAATATATCTATCTATTATTTTTTTGTTAAAAAAGAAAAACGAGATAAGGGCTACCTCCACGCCCTTACTCAAAAATTTAATAAATAACTATGAAAAATTCACTTGTCAAATTTGCAGGATTATGTTATTGATCAGTTCATTCCTGACCTTATTGATAGTGATATTGAAACCCACCAGGCCAGAAGCATATCATATATGCATGTGCCCTTTTACTGCAGAAACAACAGTTTGGAGAAGCATTATCAGTCTATCATGATCTCAAATTTCTCTTTTCCTGATGGCAATACTGTAAGTTGGTTCATTCAGACACTTTTTATCGATCAATTGGTTCAATGACAAAGGAGCCAAAGGCCACCACACCATGATTCCCATTGGCAAAACTTTAGGAGGCTCGAAACAACTTGATCAAATCCAGCCACCCTTCAAAGTTAAAACCATTTGTCTGGTGCTGCTATTGGCTATACTAGAAGGAGAACATCACTACTCACAAGAAATTAAGGTCCAGAAAGACCAAACGCAATTCAGGGGGATCCCCCGTCACTATGTCAAGGTCAATTTTGATGGTTATGTGCATCAATAACAACAATATATGATCTTTGTAATTAGGAATGCTCGAGATACTTATCTGTGATGCTCAAGGTTGACCTTGACGTGCGTAGTATATTATGGTAGTGATTCTTCCAATGGATTGCTGGAGGCTGGAGCTAAGAAAGTTGTTGTCAAATAACATCCTAGCTTCTAACTCATGAAGGTCCCGGAAGAAATCTAGAAAATAGGGCTCAATAAAGTTCCAAGTAAGGTAACTCTAAATTCTTGATTAACTGTAGTATGTACTAACTTTTACTCTCAATCCATGAGCCAGAATGCTCAAGACACCTCAATTATTTAGGCACCAAAAAGAGGACTCATGTAAATCTGCCATTGTGTGATTAAAGTAAACTAAATACTTGGGAAAATTGGTTATGAATATAATAGAAACGTTAATAATAGAGAATTAAAAAAAAATAGTGGTGGCATCAGGAGGAAGGAAGTTTCTAAAAGTCATTATGGCCTCGTGGGAAATCAAATGCCAAGTTTGTGTAACATGCAGAGCTATGACAATGAAATGATGGGTGTTCATCTTTTTCAGGTCAAATGGCCCCCTTAGCTTATTCATTCCATTAATATTATCCCCCATGAGTTTGCTGATGTATTATATATTGTTTCTGTTGCTGTTCAGAGTGTTAGAGAGAGTAGTTGAAACATGAAACAATATACTTAACAAAACTAGGTAAGGTGGTTAGGGTTTTCTACACCTTAGTAGGTCATGCAATACATGCTCCTCCCCATCATTTCCAACTTGGAAACTCTATTAAACTTTCTTTCTCTTGCTCTATAAGCATATATTAAACTAACCAGTTTCTTCATTTCAAATAATTAAGAAAATAAAATAACATTTCCTCTCCTTCATGCATGAGCTGCAGTTCACCAACCTAGGCAGCTAAGCCTCATTAAAACATCTATATAAAAAGGAACAGTTGTGAGATACAGGGTTCAACTGGTTTCCTTCTTATATATTGCAAACTCAAAATAAAATATAGAACCAACTTTGTTCTCAATTTTCTGAGATGGGTATTTAGGGATGATGGTGATTTTTGTGTTTGATCACTAAGAACTTGGATGAGATAAATGCAGTTATCTATTGCTGTCAATAAGTAAAAACTTTTCAGGAACCTTCACCCTTCTCTTTTCTACTTCTATTTTGTTTCTTGTTTCATCCTTCATTTGGTATTTTTCTTAAACTGTTCAGTAAAAAGAGGTGGCCACAAAAGTATAGGAATCAACAAGTACAGTTGTCTTCAATATTTGACAGGTTTGTTAGTTCTCTTTGTTAATTAGTTACTAGTTGGTTTGCTGAAACTGAGCTAGCTAGTGTTCCAAACTAGAAAAATAGCTAGCTACAGTTCCTTTGGTTATTTCTGAACCAACAGTAAGAAAATGAATATTAGAACAAAACTGAAATATAATGCCGAAGGAAAATTCTACTCTTCTAGTTTTTTTTCTTCCCATCGACGGATTCCTTCTTTTCTTCTAGGGTTTTGTTAGAGCTTGAACTAATTCTATGTGTAACTGGCATTTTACAGTTGGTCATGTACATTGCAGGTGTGATGAACATGACTATGTATAACCTGATAATTGAGAGGCTTAGACCCCTTGTGGGTTTGAAAGGCTGGGATTATTGTGTTCTGTGGAAGTTGAGTGAAGACCAAAGGTAAAAATGGGAACTGTAAAGCTAGTTAAACTTCAGTCTAGTTTCTGTTCCTCTTCTTCTTTTTGTTTGTTTGACACTTTAGGTTGGTTTTAGGTTCATTGAGTGGATTGGTTGTTGCTGTTCTGGGATAGATGAGGACAGCCAGAATGGTGGACAAGAACTTCTGTTTCCAGTTTATCAAATCTTTCGGTGCAGGGATACAATGCAACACTCAAAAACTAGTTCTTGTGATATCCTTTCTAGTCTTCCTTCCTCAATGCCCTTAGACTCTGGGTATATATACAGCAGCACTATGCCATTCACTTTTGTTTTCCTCATTCCACCATTTGTGATTAGCATACATGCATAAAAAATTAACAGAAATAAGTAGTGGTTTAATCTCATTAACCAAGATTACTCATGATTACGAAAACAGGATTTATGCAAAAACCATAATGTCAAACCAGCCCTGTTGGTTGAACTGCTCCTCCAGTAACAGAGATTCAAGTGCTATGCTAGTGAGTATATCCTTTTCTCATTAACCTCTAGCTATTTTAGGTTCATTAGTATGGATATAGTAGTATTTCACATCACTAAGTTTGCTACTTACGCTATGCAGGAAAGAGATGGGACCAGAGTTTTGGTTCCAACTGCAGGAGGATTAATGATTGAGCTGTTTGTCTCTAACTATGTATGATTTTATTCTTTTTCACTTATAAACCTTCTGTAATTTCTTATGTTTCAGAACTGTATGAGCCAAAATGTGATAAACATATTATACATACTAATTATCAAATTCATATCTTATATTGTACTTGTGTAACTATTTTCTTTCCAGGTCTCTGGGGATCAGCATGTCATTGATTTCATCACAGCACAATGCAACATTTGGCGGGAGCAAGACACCCTGATCAGTGCAAGCAACACATGTAGTACAAACACCCCTGTACTTTCTCCATCAATGGCATCATTGGATCCTCATGATGTGAATTTGCCATACGATATCACAGTTGATCGAATCCGCCTATGCTCTTCTGGGTCTTCTTCTCCATTGAACTTCCTGCAACATGTCACTAGTAACAACACTCAGAACAGAATGAAGAATAGTCCTAGTGCATGTACTTATGATCAGGGAAATTCTCATGAGTACTCTTTGGATCAGCCATTAGAAAACATGGAGCAACTAGGTACCCTGGATGATCAGGATTCGATAAAACCAGCAGACCATTCAGCTTCTGATTGCAGTAATCAAACTAATGAGAACACAAATTATAAAAGAAGAAATGGAAAAGAGCCTCAATCCAAAAACCTTGTTGCTGAGAGGAAGAGAAGGAAGAAGCTTAACGAAAAACTCTATAAACTTCGCTCTTTGGTTCCCAACATTTCCAAGGTACTACTGCTGCTTGTCCTCATAATTTTACTCATACTCTCATACTACCATAACTTGGTTTAATCATATGTTCAAATCATATACATGGATAAATGTAATCAGCGTCATGTGATTAACAAAAGTGACCTTAACTTAGCAAGTTTCATTATGGCAAATGGTGACCTCTTACCAACTGTAATGCAGAACTACTAATCTTGAATATTCTCAGATGGACAAGGCTTCGATTCTCAAGGATGCGATTGATTATGTTAAGGACTTGCAGAGACAAGTGAAAGAACTCCAAGATGTGCTTGAAGATAATTCAAATGTAGGAGGAGCTAAGAGAACTTTCAATAGTATCTCCGGAAATTACAACAATTACCAGTCAGAGAATCAGCATGGAATTTCTATGGCAAATAAAACAGAAAGTGACAAGCCTCAAAATGGGTATCATGATTCGGATCATAATACTAATGAGAAGGGACAACAGCAGATGGAGGTACTTGATTTATAATCTAATCTTTTGTCAAATTAATTTGTTTACATGTGTTGTTTAGAGGACTTTCTGAGTTAGTAAAGGGATTAATGGATGGTAATTTAAATGCAGCCACAAGTAGGAGTAACTCAGTTAGACGGCAACGAGTTCTTTGTGACAGTGTTCTGTGAGCAGAAGCCAGAAGGGTTTGTGAGATTGATGGAGGCATTGGATCGTTTAGGATTGGAAGTGACAAATGCAAATGTGACTAGCTTCAGGAGCCTCATCTCTAATGTGTTTAAAGTAGAGGCAAGTAATTTCTTCGGAGAACAACCACAGTTATATTTAAGTTAACCGGGAATTAGTCTTATATCTATATATTACTCTTGGCTGCAGAAAAGGGACAGTGAAATACTGCAAGCTGATGAAGTGAGGGACTCTTTGCTGGAGATAACACGGAATCCATCGAAAGGGTACTGGCCTGAGATGGCAAAAGCTAAAGCATCTGGGAATGACCGTTCTTTGGACTATGATCATGATAATAAGCATCACTACCACCATCACCTCCACAACTACCACAATTCTACATGTCATCTTCAACATCTTTATGATTGATGAGAAGATTGAATCTACTAATCATGTATTAACTGCACACATTTGATCAGTTTCTTCATTTCAGTTTCCTACAATTTGCTGTATTACTCTATTATTTCATCTTATATCATGTTTTTTTTTCCTCTCCCAATAGTGAACTTGCATGCTCATGTTGTTTCAGCTATATTTTACCTTAACACCTTCAATTATTCAACTTAAGTTTTTTAATCTAATGATAAAAACTCAACTCATAGTACATACTTATAGATCATGATCGAGGTATCTAATCTTGTCATTGATTGTGTCTTACAGAAACAATCACTTTGTGATTTGTGTCTCTTTCATTTAAAAATTATTAGCTATATATATTCATCCCCTCATGAATTATTTATAGTGTATCACTACATATCTCTACTATATATAAAGCGAGCGGTCTTTAAATTACGATTAAGTTTGAAGCCTGCAAATGAGATTGTTAATTTCTACTTTGGAAATGTGTACAGTGATTTATTGTCAAAAGTATTTCTCACATCTTCTAAACTAGGAAAATGGAAAAATGAAAATGTCAAATTGATTTGTAGAAGTTGAAAATATTTTCATTTTTCATTTTCAACGTTTTCAGAAATATCTCATCGAACAAATTTTTATTTCTCAAAAATGAAAATACAAACATGAAAACGTTACCGAACACCGCTTAAGAAGTTGCTAGACAGGTAATTGTTGAGTGAGAGCAATCATCTTCATTTTCCCCGCCCTATCTAAATACGCCACTACTTGCCATTATAAGTTTCCTTGTTAGCCAAGGTTGTCGATACAAGAGGCTTTCTCGTTACAAGCAAGGACTTTTCATTTTTCAAACCACTCTTCTGCAATTTGGTGTTCAGTTTTCCTTTATATTACCATCTTCGATCATACATATACTGATAAACTACGCCATTGTCAAATTGTGATTGTCATGTAAGTAGGTGCATGTAACCGTGTAACGACGAGACCTTGCTCCCTAACTACTGACTACAGTATGACTACTGCTAGTCACTTATTTTCTTGTAGTGAATCAGAGTGCAAGATTCAGAACGTAATAAAGGGATTCTCATCTTCATGCTCAAATCATTTAAGTTTGGTGCGCACACAATGTTAGCCTTTTTCTTCTCAATGGGAGACAACAGAGCTAGCCCTCTAGTTTTCCTTCACTAATTGCATATGAATTAGGTGATGTAAGGTTTCCGTTTTTGGTTTAGAGAGTAGTTGAAACATGAGCAAATACAGATACCAAACCAAAACGAATGAAAAGCTCTAGCAAGGTAGTTAGCACTTTGTACGCTTTGTATTAGGTCATGCAATATGCTCCTTCCCTTTAAATTATTACCAAAACTCACATTTATATCCTTAATTCCAAAGAAAATAAGAAAATTAATCAAGCTTTAATTCTCATACTCATGCATGAACTGCAGCTCACCTACCAGGCTATATAAGTATATATGCAAAACATAAAGAGAAACATTTTGTGATTATGTTGTCTTCTCAGTTTTGCTGATATAGAATGGTGTAGTTAACTAATGCTTTCGACTGAAGTTTTGTATGGATCTATACCTTTGTTTTTTCTGCTGTGCTTTTGTTGCTTCTTCCATCCTCGTCTTGTTTTACTTGCTAATTTGTTCGGTACTACCCAAAATCTCGAAAGCAAGACAAACTGCTCATATCATCAGCTGCAAGCTAGGTCTCTATCAATTGTACTACCCCTAACTGATTCTCTGAGATTCTGTTGGAATTTTAAATTAATGCACATTTTCTTGTAGGTGTCATGAACAATATCATCTTGTCAAATCTCATACAGAGGCTTAGACCCCTTGTGGGTTTGAAAGGATGGGACTTTTGTGTTGTCTGGAAACTTAGTGAAGACCAGAGGTTAGGGAAACTGATGTAACTTTATATACGAATAATTTCTCGGTTAATTTCTTCCTAATCCTATATCTATTTGCGTGACTTATTATGGGGGCTTACTATAGGTTTGTTGAGTGGATGGATTGTTGCTGTTCTGGGACTGAAATGAGTACTCAAGATGGTGGATATGAAGACCATCTTCTTTTTCCAGTAGTTTCTGCAGCCCTTCCTTGTAGGGATACCTTGTTACAGCATCCAAGAACCACATCTTGTGATCTGCTTTCCAAAATGTCTTCTTCGGTTCCCCTAGACTCCGGGTACGTATGTCCACTTCTTTTGGTGTTTTTCCTTGTACCCCTCAATCCTGCAGATTCCTTTCCTAGTCTTTCGAGATAGTGTGGCATGTTATGCTATCAGTGTCAATCTTGCTACACTAATGATGAAGTTGATCCTTGTGCACACATGTGTGATTTTGATTGACAATTTCGCAATATAGCATGTCATGGATGATGGATCGCTTTCTTTCATAACTTGAATTAGTTAACTAACCCTCATGTCATGATCATAAACAGGATCTATGCAGAGACTTTAATGTTCAACCAACCGAGTTGGTTAAACTTCTCTAATAGCACATTTTCGAGTACTGGTACAGAAGTGAGTACTACTTGGCCCCTATCAGTTTCTACTATATGTTGGAAACAAGAAGTCCTTGGAGTTTATATTGATGTTCAAGCTCATAGGATTTGTTTCCACTCTTTGCAGGAAGAAACTGTTGGGACCAGGGTTTTGATGCCAATACCAGGAGGACTAGTTGAGCTTCTTGTTGCCAAACAAGTAATGTTTCTAATGCTCTATGCGACTTGTTTTTAATTTGTTAGATATGAACTAAAGCACATTTCATATATATGAGAAATAAAGCACATCATTTTGTTCTTTGTAGGATAAAATGATCTTGTTACATGGTAGAATGAAATATGGCATTGAGAAATTGGAACATCATCTGCTTATCATTGTTTTATCTGTGACAGGTACTTGAAGACCAGCATGTTATTGATTTCATCACGGAGCAATACAACTTCTCAGTAGAACAGAATCATATTATTGGTACAAGCTTTGGGGTAAACTTAGACATTCATGATGGAATCCAATCGAAGCAAGTACTTTTAGACCACGAACAAATGGATCCCAGCAATCGTATTATCTGCTCTAGCGATAATTCTGCCATGAACTTCTTGCAGCAGTTTACTCACAACTTGGGAAACAGGATGAAGAACAGTAGTTATAATGTCAATTCTTTTGAAGATCCATCACATGAACAATTTCTTTCTGATAAGCAAATGGACCACTCACTTCATAATTGTTCGGCAAAAACTGTGTTTGATCAAGCAATGGAGACAATGCAACGGTCCATGATGATGAGTGAGACACAAGCTACACACCACATGCATATGCAATTTATGGGCCAGTCATTAGAACCAGACATGGATCATGAGCAGGACGCCGGAAATAATGATAAGGATTCAAATATTATAAATGATGATGGGGAACAAGCTACAGATTTGAACTCAGATTGCAGTGATCATGATCAGCTTGATGCCGAGGATGATGCAAAATATCAGAGGAGGACTGGAAAAGGGCAGGCCAAAAACCTTGTTGCAGAGAGAAAGAGAAGGAAGAAGCTTAATGACAGGCTTTATGAACTTAGGTCTCTGGTTCCCAATATCTCTAAGGTAAAGCATCATCATCTCAATTAGTCTTTTTCTTGTTATAAATGTTAAATTTTTGTCAGAGTTGTGCTGGTTCAAGTGATGCCTTTAATCCCCTTTATCCCTACACTGGAGATCCAAGCCATAACTTTCTCTTCCTCATTATTGGAAAAAATTATAAATAGAATTGATATACCTAATGCCAAAGTCATTTTGATTCTCAGTTGGACAGAGCTTCTATTCTTGGGGATGCAATAGAGTATGTGATGGAGTTGCAGAACCAAGCTAAAAAACTCCAAGATGAGCTTGATGATGATCATGATCACGAAGAAGATCGCCATGTTCATGAAGGTGCTGCTAATAAGCAGTGTGGCATAACTTTCCAACATAACAGTATACAATCAGAGATTGATCAGAGTCAAAGTGGGGTTGACCTTAAAGCTGAGCAAAATGATCATCAAGCTCGAAATGGGTTCCATTTGGGAACAGCCGGAGATGGTAGTGTCTCAAAACAAAGCCCCAATTCAGAAGTCATCCACGATCACAAGACACAGCAGATGGAGGTATGAGTCTTGTGTTCTTTTTCTCTTTTAGTAAATATTGTTCTTCCCTTTTTGTTCTTTTAGGTTTATATTAGGGTATCTGATTTAAGAAATGGAACAAATTGTGTAGCCTCAAGTGGAAGTAGCTCAAATAGATGGGAATCAGTTCTTTGTGAAAGTCTTCTGTGAGCACAAGCCTGGTGGATTTGTGAGATTGATGGAGGCTTTGAGCTCTCTGAGCCTGGAAGTTACTAATGCCAATGTGACTAGCTTCAGATGCCTTGTCTCTAATGTTTTCATTGTAGAGGTTAGTTGCTTCAGCCTCAAGCAAAAGAAGATGCTACAAAGCCTTTTTTTTTTTTTTTTTTTTTCATATTTGTTATATGATGAGTCACCATGATTCCTATGTTGTTTTCTTCTGGGTAACAGAGAAAGGATAGTGGACTAGTTGAAGCTGATGAAGTGAGGGACTCTTTGTTAGAGCTAACAAAGAACCCATCAAAATGGCGCAGCGACGAAATGGCGAAAGCATCAGAAATTGGGATAGGCTTGGACAACAATCATCACCATCATCCCCATCACCAAAACCTCCACAACCACCATTTCAGCCCCTTCCATTTACATCATCTTCCTACTGAAGCATAAATTATCAGTCTCTCACAGTAGCTTATTTATATAGTGTTTGGTTCAGGGTTGTGCACAATTTGAAAGCTAGCTAACTACTTAAAATGTTGTTTAAATAAAAAGTTACTGTACTCTCTTCTAAACTCTTCTCTCTCCTTCAGATATAACAACATATATAGCATGTCCTAGGTTGAGTTTGTAGCTTAAGCTTATTAGGGCTGTCATTATTAAGTTTAAACTCTCTTGAACTAAAAGTTTTTGTTATGGTTGTTGATTTGCAGTATTTTAATTGTACCAAATCACCTTAATTAGGTTTTTTAAAACAATATTAGTTGTTAACTTCTTTTCTTTAAACAGTACAGAATATTAACTGCTAAATCTGGATATTTGGATAGTAAGTACCGGTATGAGTATAATATACGAAACCACCAAATTTGGAAACAGAATACACATATGATTACCCTAATAGAAAAGTAAAATTTATCTTGACAATATATCTATCAATTTAGAAATCGTTTAATCATCCGGTTGCATCAAATAAAGAGACAATTATTTCATCCGAGTGATTTCACAACTATCTATTTTTGTTTAAGATTAGGTAATCAAACGAACTTTAATAGATAAATTGAAAATAATTTTTAGTAGTTGAAAGCCTAAGTTTGGGATCTTAAGATTGATCTAACTTCGTTCTCTCATCAACTACCTCAGAATTTCAGACAGAGTAACCCACACTCTCAGACACAAATTGGCCTCTTAACTCCTGCTCCAAGTAAAGTAAAGAATAGTGAACTCCACACTATTTACTTAGGGTCCCACATTTCTTGTCCAAAAAGCACAGCATCAATCTTAAATACCAAAATTACCCCCATCAATTTGTGCAGGACAAAAACCCTAGCCCCTTTCTCTCTCTCTCTCTCTCAAAAACCCCAAATCCTAAACCCCAAACCCACCAGGCTCCTCCTTCCTCTGCATCAATGGCCGGTGTTCGCTTCCGCGAGCTCCTGAAGAAGTACGGCAAGGTGGCGCTGGGCGTCCACTGCTCCGTCTCTGCCGCCTCCATCGCCGGACTCTACGTCGCCATCAAGAGCAACGTCGACGTCGAGTCGCTGATTGAGAAGCTCCCCAACCTAAACCCTCTTAAATCCTCTACCGAAGAGAAACACACCTCGGAAAGTGGGCCTTCGGCGGCTGTGGTGGAGGAGAAGAAGAGGAACCGGACGGCGGAGCTGGCGGCCACCAGCGGCGGCGCTCTGGCATTGGCTTTTCTCTGCAACAAGGCTCTGTTTCCGATTCGGGTTCCGATTACGCTGGCGGTTACGCCTCCTTTGGCTAAGTTCTTGGCCAGGAGGAGGCTTATCAAGACTGGTCTATGATTTGGTACTTTGTTTTTCTTTGGTTTTTGATATTGTTATGAATTGGTTCTTTATGAATGTCTGTTTGGATAAAAATGAAATTAGTAATGAACACTAATATAATCTATCGAAAAAATGAACACTTTTATGATATATGATGGTTTCCAGTTTTTTGGGAGTTATTGGCTGCATTTTGGTTGTGGATTTTTGATTATGAAGTGAGGGAACATTTGGGTGGGAATCGACTTTTAGTTGCAATTCTAGAATGGTCAATCACGTATTATTTAGGCAAAGCTATTTTTTTTTTTCCTGAGAATCCAGGTTTTCAATGTGGTTTGAATTAACATGGAAGCTCCATTTGGTGTTGAACAATTCTGTCTGGCTATGAGTTTGAGTTTTAACTTGTTGGGTTTTTGGGACTTATTTTTGGGGTCAGCATCTCATCATTGCATGTTAACATACTTGAACAAGTTTTAAGCGTGGTCAGGTTCGTACCAGCTTGTGTTGATTTAGATTATGGTCAATTAGAATTGAATTATAAAGGAAGTGATGATAGCATGGGTGTATAGAAGACAATTGATTTCCCTCGTGTCCGAAATGTTGTTTTACGGAAGTAAGCATACATTTATCTTAAAATGGTGTGCGATACTTATTGAAAATTCATCTTTTAAGTGGTTTATGTTACTTAAAATTAGAAATCCATTGTTAGCAAAATGAAATCAAAGTTCCACCTGCACATGGTTTTAGTTTGAAGATGCATTACCCCCAGTAAAATGTCACTTTGTTTAAAAACTGGGGGTACTTGTAATGAGCCAATGCCCCTCCCATTAGCCTTTGCTTGCGTTAAACCTTCCAATGGCCTCAGCATTGGTTCACAGAAAACTTTGTTGTCTTTCTTGCTTGCCATTTACTTCTTTTTTCTGAAATCCTTTTCAATCGCATTTGGTTTGATATTAAGAGAGCGAATGAATGACTCAGATTTTTCATGTGCATATCAGGGGAAGGAGAAATGTAACCTGTCCGGCTTTGGACGTTGTGACAGCACCAAGTGGAATCCTGAATTTTGCACAAAGTAGGGAATCTAGGTTTTGTATAAGGTTTTCTAGAAAACAATGCAGGAAAGTTTGTTCCAATGTTTTGGTCCTTTACGGCATAGTTTTCTTGTTTGACCTTGAATCACTTCGCAATGAAGACATCAGCTTCAGAGGCAAATCCTTTTACGTATTGCTATTGTTAATATTTTTATCAATAGACTGTGTTCCCAATCTCTTGTCAGAACTGAATTTGGGATCTTAATAATGTATGTGTTACTCTCACAAGTACTGAAAAAAATTTACTTGCTACCTGTTGGATTGCCAGAAGAAGCTCTTGTGTGTTTCATTCAGTGATATGATAATATTCATCATTTCCAAAATATAAGATGTGGCTGGTTATGGGATGATGTTGGGAAATCTCCTATTGCTATTTTCACCTTGGCAATGGTTATTGGGATTGGATACACTCAGGGCTTTACTAACCGAGCCTAGTTCTTGGCTGATAGATTGCTCTTGCAGTATATAATAGTTGTTTGTTCAGGTCAAGGCTCCGTTGCCTTTTCATTTCAGGCCACACAGCAACCTTGCCTGGCGAGTTATTTTTACTAGATTATTATTTATGGGATAGACTGAATTAAAACTGCTAGGTCTCCAAGCTACAAAATGAATAGAATTGAGAGCAGAGTTAAATCGCTTTTGTATGTGTTGCAACAGAAGATGCAATTAATCATGAGTTCTTGAGTAATCACTTAATATGATACCTCTTACAAATAACCAAGTAGATTGAATCAATTCGATTCAATAATCAACAAACAAAAGCAAAACTGATTGCCTTTTCCCAATCCCAGAAAGCCCGCCCAAACCTAAACCACAAGAGATGTCAACGACATTAGCTAGCAGCCAAATGCAAAAGAATGAATTCATTCCCAATCTGCTGCTAACAGAAAAACTAGTACATGGACATGATGGGAGAGCGCTGGTAACTTTGTTCCAGACACTCCCACTTCCAAAACTTGACAGATGGCTTCCATTTCTGTCGACCCCTTACAAAAATGATATCTAATAGATGTGAAAATCCCTTAAATTGTAGTAACTTGATTTAAGACAATCAGGAATGACTGACCTTGGAGCCACTGATACAGAGATCTTGGCAAATTGCATCGTCCAAGTTCCAACAATCCAACTTATACTATGACTGTTGCAGATGCTTAAATTCATGACAATCAGCTCCGACCTCACTCAAAGCCAAGAACAGCTTTGGCACAATCTTAGCTAACATCAACTTGAAACCAACAGAGGTCGAATTTGCATCACTGCTATCACTAACAGAGGCATCTTCAGTGAGCGAACCTATCAAGTAGCCTTTCATATATGCATCGCAAGCCTTGAGGATGTAATAGCCACGCCTCCTGAAATGATCTTTGACAAGCTCTTCAAAGGCCTATACACGCAACAATATTAGTTCATTACTCAATAAGCTAATCAAAATTTTACTAAAGCAGCAAGAAAAAGAAATTGAACATCATGAAATGATACATCACCTTGGGAGGCCTCCGCATAAGAGACATTATCGTCTTGCAATTCAGCAAGAAAGTATTCTCATTGTATGACAATGAATTTTTCTCCCCTTCAGCCGTTCCAATTTGCTTATCATAGCCAGCTTCGTTGAAATAGGGCTTATAATTTAGCACCAATCCCTGGAGTGAAACTAGAACTTGCAGGATGCTAGAAGACTTTGGATCCCATACTTCATTTCCTCTGCCAGTCCAAGTATTTAACAGACTAAGACAGACCTTGCCTTCTTCGTATAGATTTGGATTTATCCGCCAGCCACCAGAATGATAATACGCTGACTGCAAAATCACAAATCCAGTCAGAAAGACACAAAAACAATCTCTTTTCTTCAATTCCAAATAAATTGTACCTGAGCTAGTTATTTCTTTTATTGTTTTGACAAAAAAAGGATACTAGAACTTCATTGTACGAAATAACAAACTTAGCATAATTAGTGCTGGTCATAAAATTTAGATAGTTGGTCTGACCGGAGGGACATCAGGATACTCGGGAGGGAGGTGAAAATCGAAAAAGAAGAGGCCGTCTTGGTAAGGTGTCCCATAAGCCCCAACTATAACTGCCCTCAAGAGGTCCATTCGATCTTCATAAACGCGTACGTAGATGCCAACTGTTTAGGTTACACCATTAAAACAAACAGTTGCTACTACGGGACACAAATTGATCATAAAAATAAGCAAGGAATCTTTACCAGGCAGGTTATTTTGAAGGATGCTCCAATCTTGCTGAATCTTCTTGAACCACTTTTTACTACTGCTAATCTGTAATGATGCAAGGAAAAGATTTAGAGAAGTTTCAGTCTTATAAGTCAAAAACTTATACATATTTTGAGAAGTAGCTATACTTAACATGATAAAGTCCCAACGCTATTAACCACGCAAAATTAAAAATTTACAGGAACAACTTTAAGTTTATTGTTCTTCAGTAGTCAAGTTGTCCTATCAAAAATGTAACAGGAAAAGAGAACTTGAAAATAGAAAGAGCTTTTCAATTAGATCAAATCTCCGGCATATTTTGCTTTTACCTTGTTGTACATTAATAGCTAAATCATAGTAAGCTTTTTCATGTACAAAGAGCAATCCTCCATAGTAAGCTAAATCATATTTTGCTTCGGGGCAGCCTAATTTATCCCCATTTCCAAATAAAATAAATAAATAAAATGGGCCAATCTTACCGTGATTGTGACAATGCCATCAATAGAATGGAATGAAACTGAATTTTGAAATTTGAATTAAGTAGAATAAGATACCTGCCCTGCTGCACCAAGATAATGATGGTCCAAAGGATCTTTGGCTATATCAAAGCGTTTGAAACTGCAAACATCATCCTTGCTACATTTTTTAGCATCTGACTCTTCAGTCCTTAAGTTGCACAAGATATCTGCCGCATCCAATATTTGTGTTGTCTCCGAGGACACACTCTCTTCATTTTTATGATTGACCTCCACACTACTATCAACAAATTTAGATTTCTGAGAGCTGGAATCTTCACCCTGATCTCCCTGAAAAATTTCAACTTCCCGAGGCTCAAAATCACTTTCATCTTTAGTATCTAAACAAATTGGATCCAAGTTTTTTTGTCCCCGTGCAAATATTCCACTTGCTAGTCTGGTAACATAGCGAAGTGCAGCCAAGGGAACAGACAATGCTGGGTTCCTTCCAGAATTATCTTCTCCGCCCTCCTCTGCTTCAGAATTCACGTTGAAGGCACTCTGCATCTCCAATTCCTGAACATCATAATGTCAACAAAATAAATCAAATAGAGTACTTCCAAGGTCGTCAGAACCCCTATATATATTACAGGGATGAAATCAACAAGTAAAAAGGTACTCTCATATGATATTAATCATATTATGATATATCCAAACACCCAGCCTGTCCATTAATACTCTAAAAGAAAAAAGAGATGAATATCGTTTAGCTATCTAGTCTACCGATGTGAGTCGATGGAGCAACTGTGACCGAAAGGTATATAACAAGTTGGAATATGTTCTCCGTATACCATATGGTAATATCCAGTTCTGCAGATGTCAATGACTTAACAAGCCATCCTATCTACAGCTGAACCCAAAACTTTTTAATATTTTTGGTACATAAACAAGGGTTTTTTTTTTTTTTTTTTTTGTCATAATGATTGTGAATTTAGAGAAACATACACAGTAATGTACCTCTGTTATACTCTCGAGTGGAAACAGGGCATGCACCTGGTCATCATCAACTGTTTCCCAACTCCCAGCATCACTAACCTCACTACCAGCAATTGAGTCATCATCATCAGCTCGACCAACAACATAAATTGCTTGAGGTCCAACCTAGTAAATATAACAAAGGATCAATTAATCGCATCAACTGGGCTTGGAATCTTCCATTATACTACAGTTCATATCTCAGCATTAAAATATCTGTTTACAAGATACAATAAAAAAAAAACTTGGTCATTGTTAAACCACAAATCTTGGTTGAGCACATTGGACAAAAGAAACAAAACATTTCGGAATCTCAAATAATAATTCAAGCCAAAAAGATTATAAAAAATCCTGATTTTATATGGTCCACCATATCTCAACTAGTTAATCAAACCATTCTTACCGACCAAAAAAAAAAACCATTCTAGTTATCAGAAACCTAAGTTCTTCTCTCATACTCCATTAAGTCAGAATGTGATATAAATGCCAAACAGTATTCAAAGACCACCTATCCTCCAGACTCCATAGTCTTATAACCACTCCCCAGTATCATGATATACACACACAAAAAATACACATGTAGCCTTTTAGTTCGAAGAGAGCTAAAGATGTTATCAATTTAACAAGTCCAAGTTACAGACACAGTTTTAGATTTAAAACTAACAATAAATCATAAGGAAGAGCATGCTATGTTGAGATTAGGCAACAAACATACCGTGGAAACCAGCCCGTCTGCCCATGTAACTTCAATGTCACCGTTCTTAAGACCAGTTATATTCCCAACCCATGAAAGATATGAGAAGTCCATACAAGATTTATCAACAGAAGAAGCTTCATCAACAACTTCCGATGTAAGCTCACTTGGTTGATTTTCCTGCTTTGGCTCCTCAATTAAGTCTGATACTGAAGTAGTTTGTGCAGAAGCAGAAACTGGCAACAATCTGACAACAACATCCCCATAACAGTAATCATAATCTGGGTGACCCTCAAGCTCATATACGCTAACAACTTCTTCTTTGTTGAATTCTCTAGGATCTTCAGCTCTGGAAACCGCCTTCAACCACTTGACACATGCTGTTCGCTCCTTGGCATTGACACTTCTCACAAGCCCCACACGTCTAGCTTTAAAAGCATCGTCGTCGTCATCTGATGCCTTCTCCACCACATATTGTTCAGCAACAAATTCATGATCACCAGGACTATCAAGAGGAATTAAATTGGTTGAAGCCAGCTTCCGTTCGATTGAACCATCCTGCCAAGCCACATCAACTGTTGTCCTGGTATTGGCAATTAAAAAGGATCTTTCAAAATTTTCCTCCTTTTGTGCCTTCTTGTCTCTTTTAACCACAGGTTTACGTAGCTTTTTGCGATGAAGAGAAACAGGCACCTTTGTGACTGACAAGGAACTACCGCTGGAACTAGATTCAATAGAAGTATTACTTCCAGCATTTCCATTGTTTCCATCTAATACAGATACTGGATCGGTATCCATGGATGCACTATTTCCACTTGGTTCTTCTAGGGAACTCTCTTCCGAATCACAAACGAGTTCTAATTTTGACCCCTTATCTATGGTAATGGAAGATAACGACGCTGATGAAGGAAAGAGACACCAGTCACCCAATTGCCAATTTGCATGTGTAAAACAAGACAGTAGTTTCAACTTCCTGGGGACCTGCTCTTTAGCAGGGGCAGTAGAAGAATCTGGCCCACAGCCAGCAGAAGCTATCCAATAAATAAACACTGATCCTACTGTTACTTTAGTAACAGTACCTTCCAGACGATTAGGCTTCCATGAGCCAGATAACCACAAAGAATTCTTGAAAACTGATGATGACCTTGCCTTCACACGCTGACCTGGGTAATAAGGGAAATGCACATCTTCAAGCAAATTTTTCGAAAGTGGTTTAAGATCCATCGGATCTGCTCTCAAAATTCTGCATAGGGAACCATCATCAATCATCACTGTCACATTATCAAAAACATCCTCAATTCTACCCAGCCAGGTACCAAGGACCACATAATCTCCAACAGTGAACTCCCTCACACGTTTTAAGTCATTGGATGGCACATCTTTTATGATGGACCCATCAGGAGCTTTCAGATCAACAGAGATATTGACATCTACCACGACACCAACTTGCCCAGTTGGCTCAGAAGTAGCAGCAACAAAATCTCCATGCAAGAATCCCCGATCAACAAATGTTACATCATTGATATTCTGGGTTGACTCGGTTTCATCTATCCAAAGTACTCGAACTTGGTCAGCAGGAAGAGGACCAGTCTTATCATTACCACCATTTTGGTTCTTGTCATCACCACCATCTTTCTCATTTTCATGATTCTCACCATTGTCATCTTCATCCTCGTCATCATCATTGTCATCATCATCCTCGTCATCAGTCATGCCGCTATCAGAATCCGTATCACCAGCAACTTCAGTCACAATCCCAATCATATCGCTCTTGCTCCTCACAACATCTTGTCTATATATGCATGGAGTATTATTCGTGCCACTGACAACCTCACTCATCTTTTTAAATTCATTATTCACATTCAAATCAGAAACAATTGTACTTGTCAAAGACTCAACCTTTCCCACAGAACTATTATCACGGTCTACAGTAGTATTTTCCTCATCTTTAAAAACACTGTCATGCTGCTTGCTTCCCATACCAGAATCTAAAAACACACAATAAACACGGTATTGTCAAACTCCTACCAAAAACCAAACGACAATAGCCAACAAAGTATTAATATTTATCAACTTCCTAAGAAAAAAAAAACGCCTTCTCGAAATCATCCTACTTATAAATTTCAAACTCAAATGGCTTGGCTTCTCGTACAGCATTCAGGCAGATATGAAGAGTTCTATGAATTACTTAACCAGCAAGCTGTACTGCTTGTGAATTCATCATCTACTTCTTAATCGAAAAGAAAAAACATAAATGTATGTACATGGTATTCATGCAACCTATATTAGAATCAACTCAGCTTGAACCCCTAAAAAATCCCCAGAAAATTTTGTTAAACGCAATGAGCAGAGCAATGGTCTAATCGAATCGGCGGGGTCAGATAAACCAAAAAAATTCAATAATTTCAAAACAAGAAAACCTAGAGCAGCTCACATTCGGCACAATAATAATAGCCAAAGCATTCAAAATATACTCTAAAATACACACACACACACACACACACACACACACACATTAGCACAAAATCGGCGCAGCAACTCAATCCGATTACGTATTTGATATCGTATATGAATCGAGACTAATCGAGAGAGAGAATCAAAGGGAAGAAGCGATTGAAAAAGCTGTGAGCTTGGAGCGAGATATGGAATCAGAGGCGGTGAGGAGATTACCTGACGGAGCTGACGGAGCTGAAGGGAAGAAGAAGATTGGGGACGGAAGGAGGGAAGTCGCGTGTTTGTGTTTGGAATATAATGAGAGAGAGAGAGAGAAGAGGGCGGAGGAGGAGGAGCCCCCAAGCGGCGTAGGGGGTATATTCGTCACAATCTATTTTGTCTTCTATTAGGAAAATGATGCTTCTATTTATTATTATTTTTGTTATTTTCGCTTTGATAATCAAGACGTGGAGAAATTGTTGTTGGATTGGAATTGAAGAGAGATGACGAGCAGGGCTAGGAAGCTGTACCAAAAACCAAAGGTTGGGAAATACATGTATTATTATTCCAAATTCATGGGTTAAAGCTAGACTGTGTTTTCTTGGTACATGGGTGTGAGTTTTCTAAGGACCAATGCCCTTTGTGTTGAGGCAATGTTTCTGCCAAGGTGTTATCCTTCATAAAAATGCAAAACATACTTAGCAACAAAGAACATCTTTTACTAGATAGAGTCATAGCAACAAAGATCATGCCCGACTTCTTCAAGAGAGATTTCAATCATTTCATTAAAACTGAAACGACGTCGTAGCAGGGACACTCCATCAAAAGCAACCCCACGGCAGAGCTGAGCAAAGCAAAACAGAGGCGGAGAAGATGATCGTGTGCGTCGCCGTCGTGGGGCATCAGAACAATCCTCTTTACATACAAAGCTTCACTGATGCCGATGACGCCCTCAAGCTCCACCACATCGTCCACTGCTCCCTCGACGTCGTTGACGAGCGAGGTACTTTTACCGATCTGGGTCTCATACTTTGAACTCCAACATTTATTGTATCTTGTTTTCTTTGTTTGTTTGAAGAATTTATAGTTAGGATTACAAATGCAATTCTGGGTTCTGTTCGTTTGGTCTTCTTAATTAGGATTTTGTTCCAGTTGGATCATATTTGAATGTCTGTATTTCAGTGTGAACTCAAATGCGTGTTCATTGTGGTTTTGTAGTGAACAATCCGAAGAAGTCGGGACCGACATTGAATGAGACATTCTTGGGTCTGCTCTATCCAACTGAAAACTACAAAGTGTGAGTCTTGCGTTTGTTTATTGTCAGGGTATTGGATTGTGTTGTTGTTCTTATGTTGTGGTATTATGTGCAGGTATGGCTATTTGACTAACACCAAGGTGAAGTTTATCTTGGTGACTACTGATATGGATGTTAAAGATGCAGATGTCAGAAATGTGAGTTTGGCTTTTTGTTTGATGTTATTGTTGCTAAAGATTCAGTTTGTGAAATTGAAAACTCGGGCAGAATTAGTTCTGAATTTTTTCATCAATCTGAATCTGAATTTAGATTTTCTGATGTTTTATGATGATGAAAGATCAGGAAGTTCTGAGTTGAATTAATTGGCTCATAAATTTTGACTTTCTTTCTGAAGCAAGATTTATCTTTTCTGAGAAATGACCAAAGCATAGAAGACAATAGAACCCCTGCAAGTCATTGCGTGAGTAGGATTAGTTTACATTTTGCACAGTTGGATACTTTTGTTATCTGAATGTTGGATATATATATTATAGATTTCATGCTCTCTGTATAATCTAGTGATGTGAGAAAGAATTTGATACTATCATGCTTAGCATTAAAGTGCATAGCTTTTACATTAACAAGGGTTGGCTATCAGATTATTTGAATAGAAATACCTATGCACTGAAATCATAAACCAGTCCAATTTAGGATGCAACTACATGGCCTAGTCAAGTTGGCAGCTCCTCTTTCAATACCTGATTTATTTGGGCACCCAGGGAAATGGTTGGTTATTATTATTATTATTTCATATTTAGTTCCTCAAGTGAGAGGATGCCGTCACTAGCTGTGACTCAGAGTTTACACATTAGAAATTGATAACTGTCCGTTTCAAAAAACAAAAATCGAGAACTGTCTCAACTGCATTTGGTTTCAACTTTCAAGGGATCAAAAGTCCTCTTGATCCACCTTAGTTCTTTCACTTCTTTATCACGTGCTGAATGAGTTGTTAGCTGTCCTATTGTTGTGGCTTAACTAGAAATGCAAACCAGTTATATGGGTTTACCAAATGATATCATGTTTGGTTTCCTATGATCATTTAAAACTATAGGTATTGAATTGCTATTTTCTCTGGATCGCCTTTATGTTTGTATTGGGTTTGCTTCCCTGATCTTCCACTTTAAGAGTATAGGTGTTCACTTGTCCCGTTAGTGCTACTCATTTCATCTTTAGTCACTATAATCTCTGTATATAACAAAGCTCAGAATCTTTTCTATATAAGCTAATTATGCCCATCTGACTTGTTGACTCATGGTTTAGTTTTTCAGGAGATTCCATACTGGGTATGTGGATGCAATTTCAAACCCATTTCATGAACCAGGGAAAAAGATAACCTCAAAAACCTTTGCTGAAAAGGTAAGCACCATCGTCAAGTCGTTCGGGTTCAGTTCGACCGGGTGAATGATGCCTGTGGACTATAAACAGAACTTTTCCATGTTACTTTTCATCTAGGAACTCATTCTCGTGCCTCACCCTACTAGGTGGAATTGCTTATGCTCGTCTTCTTTGTATCACAACATAAACAGATATTGCATCACTTCAGTTGTAGATGAAACCAATGTTTCTGAAATTTTTCTCCAAATCAGATACTGCTTCTCTAATAGTGTAAAGATAATATCATTTTGGCCATTGTTTATTGTGAAGCGAGCTTTGCCAGCCATCAATGTGATATCAATTCTGATCATTCAAGGCAGTGGTTTTTCCTGTGTACAAGTGAACACTAGATTTTGTGTGTGATATCAGTTCTGATCATTCAAGGCAGTTGTTTTAGCACTAGACTTTGTTCGATAATCTCAACTGTCTGATCATTCAAGGTAGTGGTTTTTCCTGTGTACAAGTTAGCACTAGATTTTGTGTGTGATATCAATTCTGATCATTCAAGGGAGAGCGCTCTTCCTTTCCTTTTTGTATAGAAGTTGACATTAGACTTTGTGTCCAATAATCTCAACTGCAGCAAGTTAGCAAATCAGTCTTGACTTCAAGTTATATAAACATGAACCATACAAAAGTCAAAAACCATCATCAACAAACAGGAGAGACGGAAAAGTATTGATCTGACCAAAACAGTCATGCTAGCAATATGCTAATCTGTTCATTTTTTTGTCCTGTGATTAACCTGATACTTTTTAGAGAAGAGAACAAGAGAACAGCGCACTGCTAATAAGGTAACCTGTAACAAGTTCTTTGTTTAGAACAAGTGATTGAAAATATTCCTTTTTTCGGTCATATTCAAGGAAAAGAAAAGAAACAGCAGCCTCAAAATATGATTGAAAGAGTGACACCTCAGGCAGCTTTAACAGAATAATCCTACAACACAAATTGGGTCCACATGCACCACAAAACTGAAAATATTCTAGCTGGGCTGTCCACCATATCATGCAATGCAAATAGGTCAATCAGACATCCATAAATCTAAACTTCTTTCACTGGGCATAATGAAACATGCATCAGTCTTCTGCGATTTTGATTGATTCAAAATTCATCGTCATCCTCCTCGGCTATATGCTTTGCAAGCTCTTGCTCCTGCTGCTGGCGCTCCCTCCTCTTCTCAGCACTTTCTTTCTCCTTGTGAGAATTTGGTGGAAACCTGAGTGCTCGCACTGCATCATTGTGCAAATTGAGGCAGAAAGCAATCCTTGTATCAAATGCAGCTTGTGGCTCATTTGTAGAGTAGATATCTCCAGTTTCCTTTGACACCATATAACCATTTGCATGATCCAGAGTGGCATCAATAGCACCATCTCGGATTGCCTTGGCCACAATACTTTCAGCATCATCAACAGGGGTGGGGGAGTCCAATCTCAACTTTTTGGCAACATCAGCAAGAGAAATCCGAGAATACGAGATGCTAATGTTGCGCAACCCTGTTCTTATAACATTATGTCGCAGCCTGACAATCAAATTGTGGGTTCCATCTGAGCTAAACACAGTTGAGAACTTGTCAGCTATAGTTCTGAATAGTTCCAAGTCACCAATCCTCACAGCCTGCAAAACAAAATTTTCTAAATAAATCCACCAGTAGGAAGGTTACTTAATAAGTTGATCTCTAAGAGGCCAAATTCCAGATATACAGGATTAGCTCCCAAGATCAACCTAAGAATTATATACCACATAATATATCAACTCTTCCAGTAGAAAATTACCAAAACGATTCCCAGAACTAGATAAGATAAAGCCGCAAAGTGACTGGATTTTTGTTTTCATACCAGAAACAGGCTTTGAAAAATCATTTGTCAACTTGTTTGTACTTTGTACTACGCAGTTAAGGAAAGACACATATTGAAATCTGAGGACTCACATTTGTTAGCTCAAAGTATGGCCTCAGAGCCTTCTCCATTCCTTTCTGCATAAACACAGTCCTCTCAGGGATTTCTCCAAGCAACAAGCGTACAATGATTGCCCACTTGTTACATTGAATTCGAAAGCCAAGGGCCGCTACAGGGGCTTTCCTAGCAGCCTGAAGGAGGGACTCCTTTGCATCAGTATACTCCAACTGAATGGTTCTGATCTTTCCCAGATAAAAGAGATACCGACAAAACTGCAAGAGCAAATAATCAGACATCAGTCCATGAATCTTATAAGTCAGCCCACACATCAAGGTGACAATCCTGAGGAAAGAGATGTATTTTGTGTCAATTTTTTACCACAAAGATTCTTGATCAAGCTCATATGGTTTTGGACCTATGGGACAGCCTGGTGTCAAATGCAATTACTTACAGAGAGACCATCAAGTTTGAACCAGGGCTGTGTGATTCAGGATTTTCTAAGAAAGAAATGAACAAAGGATAGAATAGTTTTTTTTTTTTTTCAAATCTAGTATAATTTTCTTTTACTTGTACTAAATTTGCATAAAAGAAAGAAAAAAAACTTTTTTTTCCCTGATATATACACTGGAACATCGTGCAGTGTAATAAAATTCAAAGAGAACATTTTAAGCTTAAGAAATGAAGAGTAATCACTTTAATTTATGTAACATGACCATGAAATTGACCCAAAAAATCACAACACGTCTTCATATATGCATGTGCGAATGTGTACATGTGTGTATTGAAACTATAGACGCGCTATCATTAAATACGACTATATATATATATATGGGTGTGTGTGTGTGTGTAAGAAGATTAAAATATTGCATTACCCATAAAGGAAGTTCCGATTGCAAACAGAGTGAACAAAGAATCTACCAAAGCAAGCAACAAAAATATCTCAAGAAACAGCAGACATTCCATGAGACAGATGTCATTAGAAGACATATTGTCATACCTATGATATATCATGTCATCTGTTACACACATGAATTTGTTATATACAAGGTAGAAACACACAAATTAGCTATCCTAAAAAGGCACAAACTATATCCACATTCATAAGTGGTGATGACCATAACTACCAGCATGACAGTAACAAGGTCCAATGTTAAGAATCACCTGCTGGTTTGAGTGAGCCTCAAATCGGGGAGCCTTGGACCTCAGTTTCTCTGCCTGATCATATAAGTTATATGCCAGGTAATTGCGAAGCAGAAGGTTCAGAAGTGTCTCCTGCATCACATTGCACATATAAGAAACTGTAAAGCATATATTTACTATTGATAATAGAAACATTTGGTCTTAGAAATACCTGACCCAGCTCATCATGGCGCAAAGTTGCAATGCGGTGAAGATTAAGAAGATTTCTGTTAATGTAAGAGTAAATAAGATAGTCACCAAATGCATGAGTTGACTAAAAAAAACCATTTGAGTCCTTGTTCCTAATAGAGAGACAGTTGCACATCAAAAGAATCATAAGATACAACTCACCCTCTAATTTCTGCAAGATCACCAGTGTATTCATAGCTAAGAGAGTAATAAAAGTAGAGCCTTGAAGCCAGAACATCAACTGTTCTCCTATTCATATTCTTTAGTCGAGCAATGCCCGCTGTAGCACAAGCTTTAGCCTGCAAGACCACAACCCACATGATATTCACAAATGTTCCCATTTTCTTTTTAAACTACACACATCCAACATGTAATGATAACCACATTCGCTCACCGCTCTGTAATTTTTCTGGTCAATCAGAAAAATCAGCACCAGCAAGTAGCAGTAAATCTCTAGCTCAGGCGAGGCATGTTTCTTGGGTGCAACTTGAGCTGCGGAAGTTGCAGTATCAACATCCATGTCATGGTCATCATCCTGCGCAACCAAACATTTCACAATCACAGACCTCCAAACATAAACTAAACACTAAACATTCCAACTTCAAATCCGAAAAAATCGACATCACACTGATTGAAAATCACCTTAGGAAGATAGGAGGATAACCGGGAGTGAGCTTCAGATCCCGGCAAAAAGGCGAAGCTGAGAAACGCAGAGAGCACAGAGACACTCAGCTTCCGCCTCTTGGCCATCGTCAGCCTGACGGCGCGGACAACTCGCCGGACCTCCTTGGCGTACGCAGCGGTCTCGAGAAGCGAAGCAATCTCCTTCAAATCTAGTCAAAATTACGCAAAGAAAACCACTACAGATTCAAAATCCGAACTCAAATCCAACAAATCTGAAGCAAACCGAAACGCCCAATCCACAAAGGACCTTCCAGCTAAGCCAAACTGGAAACCAATGCGGAAAAATTAGGGTTTTGAAACGAGAGAACTTACGGTGGAGAGTTGTGGGAGTAGTAGAGGAGACGGAATTGGAAGGCGCCGCCGCGACCTCTTTCATCTCCACGTCTTGAGTCATGTTTGGAGCGACTGAAATTGAGTTGATTATGGTTCGCCTTTTCGGAAGGTGAATCGGAAGCGACTGAAATTGATATTGATGAGAGGGATTTACCTGGAATTTAAGGGCCGCGGTGATCGGAGTTGATTAGGGTTTAGACTCCTCTGCAAGTTGAAGAGAGAAGAAGAGGATGGAGTGAGTGAGACGAAAACAAGGGGGAATGCGGATGCCGAATACACCACCCCCTTTTTCTTTCTTGTTACGACAAAAGAAAATTGTAAAAGTTAAACGTTACAGCACGTCTGGTAAGTTTTTTTCGGTGACTTACCGCCCTAGGTGAAGTTATCACTTTATTATGTTATTTTTTTTGAATAGTTTTTGTGAAAAAATGATTACGGTGTGAGGGCTCAACCCCTTACAGCACGCTGAGATAAGGTTCTTTTGATTTACGGGATGCTAGTTTAGAGAACTTAAGTCGAGTTACAAAACCAACTCTCCAATCATCAATTCACAGTTTGTGGTTGATACCCACACTTATCGGACAGGGGAACCTTATAACATGAGGGTACGGACATGCTTAGAGTGACAAAGTAAGAGACAACCAAACTTCATCAAGACCGAGCTTTCTCACACGCCAATCATTTTAATGCCCTGCTCAGTTACAAACTCCCGCTACAAAGCTCGGCATTACTTAGCAGTACTTTATTTTTTTAGAAGCAATGGATATACAATATTCCTAAGAAATTTTATTACACGTTTTCAATTGCTACAAATGTGCCCTCACTATTTGTAAATTCATATATCATCATTTCCCACCACCCCCTCTCTCAACTTCAATAAAAAAAAAATCAGCCTCTTATCTAACTCCATACCATCGAATGACACTGGATCATAGGGTTGTCGACATGTGATAGTGTACCATACAGGCAAGGTGGTTATTTATTTTTTTGAGAAAAAAAGAGTCAAGTTCCGCCGAAATTAGTGGAATCACGGTGGGAGATTTCAGTGAGAGGAAGCGTCCGCACATGTAGAAACATGGATCTTGGATTGCCTCGCTGCCCCCCGTTAGCCTCACAGGCTCGACACCACCTTCCCGCAATGGTAGTCTTCGAGACGCCGCCGCCATCTCGATCCTTTTCTCGGCTTAGGGGAAACCCTAGTAGAGAGAGAGAAGGCTGACTTTTTGAATGCATGACCTAGGTGATTATCTGTATTGAAGATGATTTTCATAATACCAAGCATTATGCATTCTTACATGGCCATTTAGGCGTAGTACTATATTGAATGAAAAAGAAAGAAAGAAAAAAACGGCTGCTTAAACAAAGGAATCAACTTTCTAAAACTCAGATTGGCAAAGCATGCTGAAACTAACTTACAAGGATGTGGAGCTATAATGTTTATACATTTGGGTCTATATTAGCAATTTTGCCATCATTCTTTTGACGGGATGCATCCATTTGGATGAACTACCGCAATTTGTGCTGATTATCGCAATTTTAATGTGGTCACGGTGAAATACTGGTTTCCAATCCCGGTGGTGGATGAATTACTAGATGAACTTAATGGCGCACTTTACTTCTCCAGACTTGATTTGCTTTCGGGATATCACCTAATCTGAATGCATGAAGATGATATTGCAAAATCGGCATTTTGGACTCCTGAGGGCCACTACCAGTTCCTTGTCATGCTCTTCGGCCTCTCAAATCCTCCATCGACATTTCAAGGCTTAATGAATCATATTTTGAAGACACTACTTTAAGTATGTTCTTGTCTTTTTTGTTCATATATTGATCCATAGTTTATATTTAAATGATCATATTTCAAAGTCCTCGGTTTTATTGGTAAAAAATAAAAAATTAACAAGACCATTTCAAAAAAAAAAAAATATAATAACAAGACATGGTGTTTTATGTTGATTACCGCAATTTAAAAGTGGTCACGGTGAAATACCGATTTCCAATCCCGGTGGTGCATGAATTACTAGATGAACTCAACCGGGCGCTTTACTTCTCCAGACTTGATTTGCGCTCGAGATATCACCCAATTCGAATGCATGAAGATTTTATTGCAAAATCGGTATTTTGGACTTATGACGGTCACTACGAGGTCCTTGTCATGCCCTTTGGCCTCTCAAATGCTCCATCGACGTTTCAAGCCTTAATAAATCATATTTTCATACTACTACTTTATAAATATCTTCTTGTCTTTTTCGATGATATGTGATATGTCGACTTGTAATTAACATTTCAATGATCATATACTTCATAGTTTAGGATTGATTGGTTAAGGCGGGCAAAACCGAATTTTTGCCGAAAACTGCCTAATCCGCCCAAACTTTCTGGTTTGGATAACCAATCCGAAATATTTGGCCTAAAAAAATCTGTGAACCGATCCAAACCATTTTAAACTGACAAAAAAACCAAACCGACATGAATTATATATATTTTATTTACGTGACAATCTCAAAAAACCTAATGTAAAAAAAATCATAAAACCTAACGTAAAACAATCTCCAAAAACTTTCTCAATCGACATGTGTTAATGATCTTGTTGAAGAATGAAGACTTGAGCTTCTCTAAAATAGTTTTTTAATGGACTTTTGCTATTTAAACACGGACACAAACTAGAAGATGTGGTTAACCATCGCAATAATTTTTTCGTCCAAAAGCTTGAGTCATTTGCTTTGATTTCTGACCTTATGAGATTGATTCTTCTTCCGATGATGAAAGCGAGGATGAGATACCCAGTTGGAGTGACTCTAGCACTTATGAGGAGGATATACGTTCATATAACATATAGCGTTGAAAATGATGTGAACCAGAGCAACTTCAAAGCTACAACCAAAGATATAGCCAATGGTGTTTATCTAAAGACTAGAGGATGTAGATGTAAAAATTCGATTGAAAAGTGAGTGTAAAGTAGAAATCCGTGTTGAAGTCTGATATACAGCCTTTCTCATGTATTCTCAGGTAATGATGTCCTTATTTATTTTTACGGTGCAGATTAATATATATAATAAATAAGGACGTCTAGTCTTTAGATAAACACCATTGAAGACTACACTTGAAGCCATAAATAAAATAAAAATAAGAACGAACAATCCCACCACACTATATGTTTATGCATAATCTTGGAGACTATGTAGAATCAGGGTGGAACACGAACATGAACAATAAACAACATGGGCAAGAGGTAAGGACGTATAATGGTTCACCATGCCATCGGAAGACATGGCTATGTCCACTTACGAATCAACTATCATGGCCAATATGCCTTTGGTGTTACAAGAGCTCTCCAAGATGGAGTGAGTTAGTTTCTACATATGGGAAGCCTTCCTTTTATAGCTAAGGAAGTGTTTACGCTCAAATTAATATTTTACTGGACAGTAAATGTCTATGTGAGTATTAATTAAATCTTGGTCCACATCATACCGGCGAGCCCAAATTCCTTGGGTTTACAAGTAATGGCCCACTAGTGAGATCATGCGAGCTAAATGGCAGAGTTCGCATGCGGAATGGACATCACGTGGAATTAAAGAAATGGACTTTGCTTAGGCTAGGCGAGGTGACACTTCGCGTGGGAGTGGAGTTCTAGGCGAGGCGAAGTACATCTAGGTGAGGCGGAATACATTTAGGCGAACTAGTCTGTGTAGGAGACTTCGCGAAGAAACATCAGGAAGAGTCCGCGTGCACTACATTTATCGTTGAAGATTCCGACAAGTCTTTGACATGCTTTGAGTCAATCTCTATGGCCCTATTAATGAAAAAGCCTTTTAGGTCTCGCGAGCTTTAGGGGCGCGCAAGATGGAAGCGAGCGTCAAGAGCTCGCGAGATGGTTTAAGTCCGCGGCCCGCACAAGGTAGGTTTCCACAAAGACTGTGACACCCCGCGGGGTAAAGACACGGATGAAGCAGTATCCTTGTGATATTCGGTTTCAGAGTCCAACTTGGAAAATAATTAATTCTGGCAGAAGGCGAACCACTATATAAAGGGGCTCGAAACCCTAGCTAAACACACAACAACTCTCTCAAAAAACGATACAAACAATACAAAACCTTTCAACCTAGTTGAACCTCTTTGAGCCTCTCGAAAACCTTAACCCTAAGCGCGCCGCCGCCTAGGTTTCTCAGAGCCCTTTCGGACTCTACTCTGATCAATCTTGATCCCTCCTTGGTTGCTCTACTCGTGACACTGTGAGTATCGAATCGCCTTGTACTTGTAATTTCTCATCCGCGAGGTGGCACTAGTAACCCCCCGCTTGTTCAAGAAGTCAAGACCCGACACACCCCACTTCCTTTCCTCGTTCGCGAGGTGGCACGCCCCGCATCCCTAGAAGCATTGACTGCTACTATCTCTTCGCCCCCCTGCTGAGGATCGTGGCCAAAACGTTGGCACGCCCAGTGGGACCGGGAGTACAAGCGATTCACCAGGGAAGCCAGGAGAATCATCAATACAGGAAACCCCAAATTTATTATCTCACGCACAGATCACCTCGGTATAAGCCCTATAACAGCGTGGCTTGCCAATCTCTCATCACATAGCAAGTTCTTGCTCAGTTTGGTAATCTCTGATCTCACCTTCGTGGGGGTCGGAGAACGAAAACAAAGATGCGATAATGGATTGGCAAGAAAAATTAGCGGCCAGCCATGAAAGATTAGATGCCATCCATAGAAAACATCTTGAATGAAGAGCTGTCGTCCAAAGAAGATGTGTCGAGCAAGCGGCTGCCCTCCTTGAGCAATTCGCTGAGGAAAGGGCTGCTAAAGAAAAGGAAAAAGCCGAAAGGAAGGCCTTTCTAGAGGAGTCTCGTCAGCGGTGGGATGCCTTGGAAAAGGTTTTACACTGCCTAAATGTAAAGCCTACAATTGATGAACACGTCCTTGCCAAAAAGATTGAACTGCCTAACAGCCAATCTACTAGTGAAGATTTTCCTTTGGACGAGCCAACGTCCAAAGAAGAAATTACTTTGTCAATCAATGACGAAGAACCTGAGGTTGAGGCCGGCGAGATTATGGATAATAATCCTATCTCAAAGTTTAACGTTGGTCCTCAGAAAGATGAGCTTGAAGGTAAGACTACACAATCCACCTTAGAAGAAGAGAGCGGGTCGAACACTGATGGCGAACCACAACTTCGCATGAAAGATGGCCAAATAGCCAGCTTTCGCATGCGAGATGTATATGGGGGCATAGGTCAGCTGCATGGGGGCAAGGCGGAGATCGCCTTCCTTCTTTATTTAACCACCATGATCAACTCAAGTTTTGTCCAATTACTAGTCGTTATCAAGAAGCTGCCCCAAGTCATGACAAGCTTCACTATATATGGTGTGGTGGTATCCCTAGGCCAATTCGTGGTTTCACATTTCAATATACTTGGACTCTCTGCATGCAAGTTCAGAGGCCAGGATATGGCTTTAGTATTTGTTATTTCACTCTAGTGTGCAGTAGGAGCTTGGCGGCATCTGAGCATGATGCTCATGGATGTCATATATCTGCATTAGGGGCAGAGGTGGATTCGCTGGACTATAATGACTCCAAAATTGAGTTTGACACAAAGCCAATTTATGATGAATACAATGAAGACTATATGTTGGTGTGTCTCTCTCATAATCATAGTCCACAGGAGTTCAATCTCAATGAAGCTCTTGATTTGGTACCTTTCTATGGCCAATGCGTGACTATTCTCGATGAGACTATGCATTATGACATGGTAGTCGGTGACAGGGCAGATCTTTACACCATGTTGTCTACAAGGATGCAATTGAAGATCATGTTTTGTCAAATGACAAAGATGCTTGGGGGGCAGCAAGGCAGTTCCTACGAGCTACTTTCTTTAAATTTTCAAGTCGTTGAAGTGAAACAGCTCTACTCAACACTTGGAAATCCTCAATAGCGAGAGTCTCACGTTGGAAACATGACGACATCGAGACTTGGAGTGAAGCATTGGTGGTCTCCCCCGTGGCCTAACGAAGGGTAACTAATTAAGCTATGATCCCTTCTTCTCTTTGCTCCTCACTTTACCTTCAGCCTTTACTTATGTTTTTCCTTTCGTTTTTTCTTTCTCGTATTGAAAAAAGAAAATACAAAAAAAAAAAAATCAAATAGCAAAAAACATAAAAAGAGATCATTGGTCTTGCTGAAATGCAAGACAACGTTCTTGCCTATTTAACGCATAATTGTCATGAAACTATATATGCATAGGAACCAAAATAATTAATGGGGAAGATATAACCAAAATAGTGGTGTGTTGAATAGCCAAAATGCTGTCACAAAATGTCATTACTGGAAACTTCGATTCTTTGTTTTTTTTTTTTTTTTTCACATATAAGTTTATGGTTGCTCTGGTACTATAGGAATGCTAAACTGCACTGGTCAGATGTGAGAGCCCAAAGCAGTTGTCAAATTGGGAAGGAAACAGCGGACTAAAGTTGGAGCTCACTACATTAATAACACTTGTCATGGTCTTAAAAACAGGAAAGATGGAGATATAAAGGAAATGTTAGTATATATATACCTTGGCTTTGAGGATGGTTCCGTCAGCAAGATGTACCAGCTTATAGTAGCTTGATTCCTCAATGGAAACAACCTTTGATGAGAACCTAATGGTGCCACTAGGAAGTTCACTTGCAAGGGCTTCCAGCAGCAACTTCCTTCTCACACAACGAATTTCATGGTCTCCACTGCACATCACATAGTTTATACTCCAAACGATCAAACGATGCTTAAACTGATTATTGTTAAGATACAGATAGTATATGAACAAAATCAATTAAACAGAGACATATACATTATCAAGAGAACAATTGGTTTAGGCATCACCAAATTAAGGTTGGAACAGCTATTCCTTTAGCACATCTAGGCTATAAGTAACTCATTATGACTTATGAGTGATTTTTAAGAGGTTAGAAGCAGAAAGAAATATCTGATGAGATGTGAATAGAGGAATATAAGTGATAAAATGGTCTGAGGTTCACATCCAAAACCAATTGGTAATGGGTGGAAAAGTTCAAACCCTTATAAACCACAAACAATGTCTCATTTTTCCTGATGTGGGATTGATATCTCAACACGTCCCCGCACGTGTAGCGAATTTTCAAGCCTAACACGTGGACAAAATTTGAGGTGACATGGAGTGCGTGTGGCTTTTGGGCTTCACACGTGGACGTAGGTAACCCGCTCTAATACCATGATAAAATAGTCTGAGGTTCATATCTAAAACCAATTAGCAATGGGTGGAGATGCCCAAACCCTTATAAACCACAAGCAAGGTCTCATTTTTCCCGATGTGAGATTGATATCTCAACAATAAGCTTGATAGTGAGGTTCTTAGGGTGCTACTAGTAGACTTATTGTTTTCCTTTCTCCTTAAATGACATCTCAAACAACTGAAGCCCCGAAATTCTTGAGGAAACCACATTCCTGTAATCAACACTATGCAATCAGTTTCATATGTGCTTGTGGATTTAATACAAGAGAATCTCACGAATTACAAGTTAATCAGTTTCATACGTTTGATTGCAATATTGTAAAAGGATGTCTACGGTTGATTGCAATATTGTAAAAGGAATAGCTAGATTATCAAAGCCGAATGCTCACACTTTAGAAGAATCCAGAAATCGGAAATGTAAATGTTTTTTTTAAAAGGATGGCATAAACAGACACTCATCTTTTGATTAACCTTGATCATGCATATTGAGAAATTGACTGCATGAAATGACTTTCAAGTAGCAAGTAAAACTTACCCAAGAAGAGAATCATGTTGCTGCCGAAGACGATCGCCAACACCGATGGCATCTAAAGCCCTCCACGCATTAGTCCATATTGCGAGCGCAAACCCTGTTGTCCTCAAGCTATCAGACGATTCCAGCACTACGCTCCTAATGCCCAGCCTGCACCAAAAGCTCAACTTCGCTTTACGTATACGTACATGATGATCATGAACATATATGTATTTCGGGTTCATATTATTAAACACAGACAGTCAGACATGCACAGTGTGAGCTTCAGTATGAGATAAAAGAAAGAAAGTGAGGGTACCTGTGAAGTCCCAAGGAGCTTGTGAGGCCAGCAATTCCAGCTCCCACAATCACAACGTCTTCTACTACTTCCATGGTTAATTGACTTAATTCTCAGTTATTCTCTGAACAAAGCTTCTTTAAGTGGAAACAGAAGCAGTGAAGCGAAGCAGAGAAATCCAGTGGGGGTGCTATTTACATCAAGCGAATGACAAATAACATGTCTTAGCATGACGAAGGCAATGACGGAGACACTCTAGAGGGTTGGAGACACTCGTATTTGGGCTAGTTTTGTATCACTCATCTCTCATCTTTATATATTAAGCCAAGCGGGTGAGTTGTTGTTCACGTCACCGGTGACCAGTCCATTTTACTCTCAAGTTTTTGTTTTTTTTGCAACTCTGTCATTTAGTTGGCTGATTTATCCATTTTGCCCTCATGTTTTAAGTGTTTTTATAACTCTACCATTCAGTTGGCTGTTTTATCCATTTTGTCCTCCTGCTTTTAGTGTTTTTGCAACTCTACCATCAGTTGGCTATTTTTAAATTTTTTTAATTAATCATGCGATAATTTAATTCTTCTTTGTTGAAAGGGAAACGTAAAAGGGAGAAGAAACTTTTGTTATTATATTTGGTTGAAATTACTATGGTCATCTTAATCAGACAAAGATCTGTGGTCCATTTTGCCCTCCTGCTTTTAGTGTTTTTGCAACTTTACCATGTAGGTTGTTTTTAAAAAATTTAATTAATCATGCGATAATTTAATTCTTCTTTGCTGAAGGGGAAACGTAAAAGGGAGAAGAAACTTTTGTTATTATATTTGGTCGAAATTAATATGGTTATCTTAATCAGACAAAGATTTGTGGTCAGGCAAAGATATTGATCAAACAAAGCTTCCTAATAAAATTTTCTAATTCAAAAACATCAAACTGGCTATGTAGTGAAATTTAACCCATGGCCTGAAATCATATACTTTGTATTCGTTTTCTCAACATCAACACATATGGTGGTGGATTATCCATGCCCAGATCTCGGAGAGGAAATCGAAGGTCGAAAGGCTGACTTTGATTATTTCAGTGATCTTTTGGAGTTTAGATGAATTACTTGGTTCATGGTGACTTTGAGCTCAGGTTGAGTATGTTGATTTGGTTTTGGAAATCTATTAAGGAGAGAGGGATTGAAAGCTATATATGATATTAACTGAGGAAGTTTTTTTTCGATTGAGATTAACTAAGGAAGTTTTGTAGAAAAAGAATGCAGAAAAGTTCACAGCTTAAGAAGAAATTGAGATTAACTGAAGAAGTTTTGTAGAAAAAGAATGCAGAAAAATTCACAGCTTAGGAAGAGAATATAAGCATATTAGGGAAAGCCTATAATGTTAGAAAAAAAAGTCTCCTCCGTTATGGTTTCAACATTAAAAGTAAAGAATGTGAAGTGTTTACCCGTCATTGCATTAGCGGTCATGGTCATATTAATTTTCAGACAGTCAAGGGCATTCAGTTCAATAATCAATTTTTATGTTTAGGGTTTATTACATTTGTAGAATGTATTTTGGTTGTAAATGTAATTTATGCGTCACGTTGAGTTGCTTCATGTAGTTTATATATACTGGCATTTAGAGGCCCACGTCCGTCTCTGAAAATATTATCATATTCATTTTGTTTACCTTTGAAGTCAGCTATTCAGTCGATATTAGTTTTACAATTTGTTGCTCGGTAAATTACTTGATGTTTTTACATCTAAAGATCACTTAATTTTTTTTTTATATCTTTTTTTAGAAAAAATATCACTTAATTTGTAACACAGAAAATGATAATGACAAAACCACACTTTCGCATGCGCGCGAGCGCGTTGATGAAGGCTATCAGTATTAATTAAGGCAATTTGCCTTAGGCAAATGGTTTTTTTGACTTTGTCAATGGTTAAATTTTTAAACTACCTATAATGTCTTTGATTGATTAAAACTTTAAAATATGTCTTCTAACAGATAAATGATAAATTAGTAATTGCAATTATTGAAAACAAGAAAAAAAGAAAACAGAAAGAATGAAGCTTAAAACGTGGGAGGTGGGAGAGAAAAATGGGGAGGGAAATCATTTTTTTTTTTAGAATGAGAGGGAAATCAGACTTTGAGCATAACTATAATAGTTATAAAAAAAATCACACACGCACATAGTGCGGGTCAAGATCCTAGTTGTCCTTTAAATATTGTCGCTTAGGTGACAAGCTGCACAATAACTACGACTGCTCTGGATTATTATTAAACTGTTCTAGGATATTTCATATGTGTGTTTTGGCCTTATACCATCAGGATATGTAGTTGGAATAGGCCTATGTATTTATTATCGTTACCATATTGGTACTTTGTAATTCCCTATATAAATGGCTCATATCAATGAATAAGATGATGATTCTCTATTTTCTTACTATCTCTCTTTGTCTCTACTGTTTATACTTCATCACGTTATCATGCACTTTGTTCTAACTCTAGAGCTAATAGCCCACCATTTGTTTTCTGAAACCCTAAAAAAGCGTTTTTCGGCTCCTTTGTCCGACAACCGCCGCCGCCCATTTTCCCGGCCGCCGTCTGACATCTCCGGTTGCCAATCTCCTGGCTGCCGCCCACCGTCAATTTTTTGGCCTCATTCGGCTTAATTTTTCAGCTTTTTCTTTCAAATTTTGATGTTTTGAAAGTTTTATGGTTTATATATATGGTGAATATGACTAACCATATGGCTTTTATTTTTTCATGCAATTATCGCGAGCAACTTTGTTGTACGCATGTGGAATTAAGCATGAAAATTACAAAGCAGCTCCTATAAACACAGTTTATTTGGCAAACTAGCAAGTAAGCTTTAATATTACAGTTATTTTCTTTTGAATAACTCGGAGGGATAAAATATTTTCCCCCTTCTCCTACCGGGTTCTATGCTTGGGATTTTGTACGTGCAGGTACCAAAATCCCAGAATTTTATTCGCGGGTCAAGAGTGTGTTTGATCACTCTTGTTTTCTTGTCCGGGTTGTGTGTGATCAATCCCGACCTTTCTCCGGATTGTGTTTGATCAATCCGAGGTCTTTTTCCGAATTGTGTTTGATCAATTCACGATTTTTCTGGATTGTGTATGATCAATCTGAAGGACAAACCATTAAAAAACATCATTTGTGACCTTTATCGAGTCTCATAATAGCTTGGTTTTGTATGCAAGAGCAACATAATGTTCTGCTCATTTGATTTTTGATGTACTCGATACCTAAGGTGAATCTTCGCTTGGTATCTATGGAACCTTTCATTGGAAATGATTAAACCACATGTTTTGACCCCCAAACTAACAAGCCTAGATGCCGAGATTTCACATCTCATGCTCTCAAAGTCTTTGACGCGTCACATCGACAACAGCCTTCAATGAAAATCTGTGTAAAAAGTAATGACCATAATGTACTGTGCAATGCACTCATGGAGCGTTTCTTGAAACATTCATATAACTCTACTTATTGAGTTATTAGTCAAGTAGATTGTTTACCACCTTAATTGACTACATATTATCGATGATCTTTTGTGGCATCATGATCCATAATCTTTAGCGGATTCGATCATCATCAAGTTCTCTAGGCCCTCCAAGTTGGTTTGGAATTACCAACGAGACTTGATTTTGATCATTCAATTACAAACGGAAATTGTATATATGCTAATGTGATAAACGTATTTGGGATTGTCCCCTAATGTGGGGACAACAATATGGGTCACGGCAATGGTAGAAAATGCTCTTCCGATGTCTAGAAAAACGGGGGAGGTGTCGTTGGCTTTATTGGTGACACTCTCGATCTAGACACCAATCTATCAAAACTACTCATGTCGGCTCTGAACAATGCAACCGTGTGGATCTTCAGATCACTGGTTGAGGAGTTGTTGAGCTCATCCTCAAATCATGAATGCATACAAAAAGGTACGAAAAATCAATATGATGACAAGAATGTCATCCTCATGATCGTGGATTTCAAAGATTCGGATCCTGCTCTAGCTACCCATGACTTTGACGTCATTGGCTAGACATTGATTTTCTTTCCAAGCTATATGTAATAAGATGTCGTATCGATGTCCTTTGTTTATTCGAGACCTCGATATATACTCACATTAGCAATAATGAATGTTTTGAGATTTTTTTCGAAGTTATGAAACTATTCTCCTCTTATGGTTCGTATTGATTTACAAAAAAGATGTACATTCTTACATCGTCCTTAGAAACATGGCATATTGTGCTGATTTTGGTCCCTTCCTTTGAAGGTGACTCATGGCACCGCATCCTCAAGTAGGATCGCCCACATGTTTTCCGGTTAAGTCTTCTACAGCCTATAGCGGATTTTTCATTATCAATTGTTCAACTAGGCTCATCCAAGCTCAGTGTGATTGTAATACCCCAAATTTTCATATCAATTTCCTTGTATTATTTCTGAAATTAATGAAGGATGATTTATGGAAATTCTTATTTGTTTATACGAAGTTGAAGTTTCGGGAGTATTATTAAGTTGTCTTGTTTTAAGTGGCCAAAAGTTGACTTTTTTATCCGTAAGTTATTTCCAAAAACTTCCTTCATGAAAGTTGTATAGTTTGGCGATACGAGTTCGTAGACATGCCGCACACGTAAATCGGATGTTGTATGAGAAAGTTACGGTCAGAAAAAGTTAGTTTCCGGTTTTGGAAAGTATATAAATAGAAAGTGGTGGGATCTATTTTTGGAAACCCTAAATCAGTCTATCTCTCCTCTCTCCCGACCCTCCCACGCATCTCTTCTTCTCTGGCACATAACTCCCTCATCCGGCCACCAAATTGGACGTCGCCGGTCCCGTTGAGTTCGCAAGGACGTCTTATCCATTTCTGAGGCAATCTCGCTCGTCGTCTCGCCGCCACGAAGCAGCGGAGCTGCTGCTGTCTCGCCGGAAAGCCCACGATGATGAGGGGCAACCTTAGGTGAGTTTTGGTCCTCTCCTCCTTCTGGTTGTGGCTAGGCATAGTTTGAAACAAGATTTTGAGTTTTTGAACCTCAAAATTACAGATTGAAGCTTGAGTCCATGGTGGTGTTTCGGGGCGTTTTCCGGCCGATTTGGCCAAACTGGTTAAAACCTCAGGTATTAGAGTTTCTCACCTTACTTCAATCTACAAGTTTGTTGTTGGGAGTTTCCTCAAATTTTGAAGTTTGCTGAGGCGTGTGGGGCTCACTCGCCTCCGCCTGTGGTGGCACGTGGCAGCGCATCCGGCAGTGTTTCTAGCCTTAAATTTCTTTGGTTAGCTAGCTCTTGTTTTGGTGAGCTTGTTGAGATGTGAAAATTCTAGGTTGTGAGCAAGGATTGCATATTAGGTTTTAGGTTTAATCATAGACTTGTGAGAGGTATTAAGTTTAGGTTTAGACATGTAGAAGCAGCAATATTGGGTTGTTAAGTTCGACGATCTTGGAAGGTTTTCCTCCTTTGGGCTAAGGTTTAGTTTAAGGGTGTTTTGATATCCTATAGTACTTCGGTTACTAAGGTTATTAATTGTGTAATTTTAGGTGACTTGTGAAGTGTGTTTTGGCTTGGCACATGTGTTTTGTGGAAGACGCAGCAGGATTAATTAGGTGAGTAAATCTCACCAAGGCTCACTTTTGGACCAAATTATTATGGTCATTTTGATGATGTTGTTGAATTTAAAGAATATTCTATTATTTGATTTTAAATATATGAGCTTGATCGCCAACAGTTCATAAGTAAAATTAAACAAGTTTTCCTATTATATGATTATTTTTAATGTTCATGTGATCATAATATTGTTGGTTCTTAATAGATTATTCTTGTGGGAATATCTATGTTTGTTCATATAAATATATCTATGTGGAAGGATATAATTTTTATGATGTGATCTTTGTGTTCTTGATGATGTTGAATTAAAGAATATGCTATTGTTTGTTTTCAAATATATGAGCTTGATCGCCAAAGGCTCATAAATTAGATAAAAACAAGTTTTTATATTATATTTTTATATTGTGATTTGCTGTGTAGATAGTCAAACTGGGTTCCAAGCCTTTAATCGAGTGATTGGTTACGGTTATGATGATTGTACTGTATTGTGAATTGTTATGTAGATAGTCAAACTAGGTTCCAAGCCTTTAATCAAGTGATTGGTTACGGTTATGATGTTATTATTATTTTGTGATTTGATATTGGACAGTCAAACTAGGTTCCAAGTTTTTGGCCGGGTGATTGGTTACGGTTAGGAATAGAGCTCTAGTTCGTCTGTCAGTGTAGGTCATGAGAGGTATCTAAGGTATCTAGGACCCAACATAAATTGTTGTTGTAGATCATGAGAGGTATTTATTAGTATATGGGACTCATGGGTACATGTGTTTGTTGTAGGTCATGGGAGATACCTTATTGGTATCTAGGACTCATGGGTACATGTTATTTGTAAAAGTGTTGGATTTGTGGAATTATTTATTGATTTTATTTGCTCATGTGTTTTATTTGGATGTTTAGAATTATTGAGTTGTTTTTTGGAGTTACTCATACGGGCTTTTTAGCTTACCGGGTTTGTTATTTTACAACCCGGTGCACCAATTCATAGTGTATGGGCCAGACCTGCAGGTGATGATCAGCAGAGTTGAGGCGGAGGCAATAGTGGCTGGGTTTTAGATTGTTGTACATTTTATTTGTATATTTTACTAGATTTTTGAAGTTAATGTAATTAAGAAGATGTAATGTTTAACTCAGTGTTGAGTTTTGTTGTAATTTACATTTCCAACTTTTGAGTTTAGTTTGGAAGTTGTTGATCAGGTTTTAGGAGTGATATTTTAAGATATATTATACTCAAATTTTTGAAAATTATTCTTCAAAAATTAGAGTGTCACAGTGATGTCTTAGAATTGTCCGAAATTAAGGAGATAGTGGTTTCAAATGTACCTCGCACTACCGACCGTCCACGGACATGCCTAGTCATATTGACTTGGAGTTACCGAAATATTTTGATTTTGGATCCCCATACGTTATTAAACTAATTTTCATCTTATAAAAGATGTTGAAGACTTATCAAAACCGGACAATTATCATCATGATCGAATTCTCTTGGTCCTCTGAGTTAGTTTTCGCTAACTAGTCATAGAGTTTACGACCTTGGAAAGACCAAAAGGACTTGATTTTGATCATATACATGTCATTTTGGCTTCGGCTTATGCCCACATGCCATCCGCAAGCTTCAAAGATTTGCCAATGCAAAATATGTGAAAAACAACAATCTGTCCCTTCTGGATAGTCAACTTCGTTTGAGCTTTGTGAACATCTCCGGATGAACCAGACTGTGAGCTTTATATCATTGGAAAGCTCTACGTGTCTAGTTTTTAGAACTTTTTGCAGTTTGTCCATATCTTTTTAACGAAGAAGTTATGGCTGTTTTAGTGCGCAATGGTCATTCTGCACGAAAAATTTTATGCACTCTCGAGATTGCATCTTTTTATAGCTTCTTTCAATCCTTATAAATGGTTCAAGTGAAACTATTTACTCTCCTATCTACCTATTTTTGTAGATATGTCTCATAGAGACATTGAGTACCTCGCAGATAGTGGAACTACTCACAACATTCTAAGGAACTGGCTACTATATCTGGATTTTGTGCCTTGTAAATCTTTTGTGACTACAATGATTGAATCATACCGGTCATTCAGGGATGCAATTTAGCTTGAATCTTGATGTCTCATGGCACCATGATCAGCATCACAAATGCCCTCTATGCATTAAGAGGCAACCGAACCATGTTGAACTTTAAAGACATTCCTGCTAATAGTTTTCATTTGAAAACACATTGTGAGAATGAACAAGAGTTTTTTTGTGTATACCTTCTCATGAATGTGGACTGAAATGCATCTTAGAGAAGTTTATGAGTCAATCTAGTAGACTGTATGTCACTATGATTCAAATATCGAATCACATGTTGTCGCCAAACATGATATTTGGAGACTTTGGTTTGACCAAATCGGTCATCTTGGAAGAGATATAATGGTCCAAATTTTGAGAAATTCTCATAGACATCCATTCTTCCGCTCAAAACGAAGACATTCGGGATCTAGCTTCTCCGTGAAGCATGATGGTGATGCCATGGTTGTAAATGGCGGCACCCTGGGGACATTGACGTCACCCAAACACGGCTCCAACTTCCCGGAGACCGTTCCGTCAATTCCTCAAGCAATTGAGGTGCACCGGCCTTCCCTTGATGTCTCATTGGCCCCCCTGCAATGCTTATTGCTCATTTTGATAGCCTATTTTTTAGCTAAATTAGGAGTGAGACCCTCCTACGCTAAATGACACAAAAGTGAACATTTCATTCTTACATCAAACTATGTAGATAGATACAACCAACTTGCGGACACATTTTTATGTTTTATGATGTTGGTTGAAGTGTTAACATACTGGTCACGTGTTACACTATTATCTACTGCTTATGCTACTTATACTTCTACGGGCTCACTACCCATTCTTTAAAGAAGTTTATCGGGATATAAGTTGAAGTGTCTTGTACTTTATGTTCACACGCAATATGGTCTCACCGAGGCTACGACCAAGCAACTTTAACTTGTCGCTCGAACATTATTGATGCATACCAATCTTTCTATTGCTTCTTGGGGCTATGCAATATTTGCATGCAGCTTTACTATTCATCTACGACCCACCATCATTGAATATTTTCGTACTACAGCTCGTGACTGTGTATGAGGATTGACACAAAATTGCAATCCTTGAGCTCAAACAGGATTGAAACGGATCTCCAATCTTTGAGCTCGGCTAGATGTTATTTCTAAGTACCAAATCGCAATGTCACTGCGTACAATGATGGGTCATTTGAGATGAATAAGTTTAGGTTGGATATGAACCTCCACCTGTATTCCGCTTATGTAGAGACCTTTTCGGGCGATCTCATTCATCTCTAAATTGCGGATTGTCAATTTGATGAGACAATATTCCCGCCGTTAAAGGGAGATAAGAACACAAGTGTTCAAGTGGAACGACGTGAATTGTTGTGTTTTGTCCCCACTAAGTCTCATCTTGATCCCAAATGCTTAAACTGTTAAAGTGACGAGATCACATGCTGCAAATATGTCTGCAAGGATTGATGTCCTATCAAAAGGACATGGCGTGACCAAAAGGAGTTGGTCTTGATGACATCACCATGGATGGTGATATGGTGATGCCATATAGTGGCAAAATTGGTGCCACAAGGCCATGTGGCTCCCCAAAAGGAGGGAGGCCCTTAGGTTCGATACTTTCTCGCACTAGGAAGAAAGCGAGCTTGGCACAACCTGATCCATTGATCAGTGATACTCAAATCCGTCTCATGAAGTCTAAATTGTGATTATCGTTAGGAGACGCCTCAATGTCAAATCCAATCCATATAGAGATCTCTACAAGTATTACACTAGTGTACATGAGGACGTGGGATAATGAGTCTACCATCAAACCACCCTTCGTTGATGGATATCAACTTAGGTTATTGGCCTAATGGAAAGATGCGATCAACATTAACAAAGAGATAAGTCATTGGGCAGGTGATGCCGACACAGCAAGCTAAACCCTATCAACTATGCCTTTGTTAGATAGCAAAGTGAGAACAAGAGCTTAGACTCACCTTATGGCGCAAGGTCTCTCACTAACATGCACTGAGGTCGACTACGATGAGACTTGCTCTCGTAATGGATGTCATTGCATTCCACTACTTTATCAGTTTGGTAGTTTCTGAATAACTGAACATGCAGCTTATGAATGTGGTCATAATAACATCTCTATGGGATCATAGATATATATAAAGGTCTTAAACAGACTTCATTCATCCGAATCAAGTGACTCCAAACCACAAGAGCATGCGTTTGCTAAAGGTATTGAAACGCACAGACTCTACTTGATTTGGAAGGGATATGGTGAATTATGTCTTTGCATGTTCATTCCGATTTACATGGACTCTTGATTGAACAAGAGATGCCAATATGTATCAAACATCCGAAGTTAGAATGAAAAAGATCTGGGGAAGACAAAGTCTCGAAAAGGCACTCGATGACTGTATTGATGATGATTTTCCATCAATTGGCTTAGGCGCTTTAACGAAAGTGAGGCCTACATATACCCCATGATTAGTCAAAGTCTTTACTCTAAAGCAAGATGACAAATATGTGTTAAGAGATGGAGTTCTCATCTAAGTACAATAAGACGCATCAATGTACTCAACACAATAAGAAAGACTTGACATCTCATTCGCTATGAAAAGTTGTAAAGATAAGTGTAGCTATGCGCCCACGCAACACCAATGTAATGGCAGTGATGACTCTTTTGTTTCAATACTTAATGGTATGAAAGGTTGAGGCTTATTCTATCCCTACATAAGAAAGACATCAAAAGCGAAATCAGAATCTGCCAAGTTTTCATAGGTCAACTTCCACGTGACCTACAGAAAATCTCAATCACTGGAAAATGGTGAAATTAGTACCATTGGAAAGGTCTATGTGTCTAATTTTCTGGTACATCAACCATTTGATCATACCTATCATATTTAGTGAGTTATGATCGTTTTCGTAAAGTATGACGAATCTGTCCGAGAATCTGATTTTGGCAAAACAGTCAACTTCGACAGAACTTTGTGAACAGCTCCTGATGAACCAGAATGTGTGTAATATACGGTTGGAAAGCTAATGAGTCTAGTTTCCAAAACCGTTTACGGTTTGTTCATATGTATTTCCTAGAGGAAGTTACAGCTGTTCTAGTAACTGAAGGTCATGCTGCGCGGAAATCTGATTTCCTGCACAAACTTATGTTTTGAGTTCACAAGCGGTCTTCTCCTCAAGATCTAAGTGTAAAAGATCATGTTTGAGGATAATACGGCATGATCTAGTTAATCATTGTCCAATGCCACATTTGAAGACATGTTAAAAGAGCGTTGACATGTTAAGTTATTGAAATTTATGAAGAGCCCTATGATTGATGTAAAGATCAGGGGGAGGTGCGAACTTCAGTGGGAGTCTAGCACATACATGTTACTATTAAATGTGAAAGGTGCGTTGTACTTTTTTTCTCCTACGATCAAAGTTTAGTTTTTCTCCCACAAGGTTTTTGTTTCTTGACGAGGTTTTTAACGAGGCGACATATCAGCACCACTAACATAACGGCGCGCAGCACAAGGGGAAGTGTTTTAGAATATTCTATATATGTGTCTTGACCTTATGCCATCAGGATATGTAGTTGGAATAGGACTATGTATTTCTTATATTACCATATTGGTATTTTGTAATTCCCTATATAAATGGCTTATATTAATGAATAAGATGATGATTCTCTATTCTCTTACTATCTCTCTTTGTCTCTACTGTTTATACTTCATCATAAACTTGGATTTCAGGCTCCCTTTTGGGTATTTTTACTGAAGGCCAAATCGATTTACAAAGACCTAGTTTACTACACACAAATTAAGTGACCAACCTAATTAAACCATTCATTTACTTTCTTTATTTTTATAAAAGGGTGGTGCGGCTACCCTCAATTTTTGATTAGGCTTTCAAGGACTTCCTTTTCACACAACCAACTTCATGGTATCTGCAAATCATGTAAGTGTATAGAATAAATCATCTGAGATGATTGAACTGAATGTTACATTAATGATGGATATGAGTACACTCTATCAAACAAAATCAAATTGACACAATCTACCAAACAGACTTTCAGAATACAAGTTTTGATTTTATACAGAAACCCTTTTCCTTGTGCACTCCAATGGGTATTCTGCATATATATTACATAGGATGCTTAGAATTACAGAATATGACTGATATATATATATAATTAATCGAATCTTGATAACTCTTATACGAAAGTTGTATCATTTGCTCATAGCAGTTAAGAGCTTCTCAGGTTCCCACAATCATAATCAGCCTTCTTCAACAGCAACCCAGCCAAGATTGGAGAGAAAAACTTGTCCCTCAAGAAAGTCATTATTTTTCCATCAGCCTCCTGTATAGAACCAACCACATAAGCTGTACTAATAAGATCAAAACTTCTCCATTTCCTCTCACTTGCGTACTTATTCAATCCTATTTCAATCCTTTTGTATTCATCTTTTCCTTCTTCACTTTCATTTCTAATTTCTTGCCTCCTGTTCTTCAACAAAGCCTCACCGAGACACCTAACTAATACAATGCCGTCTTCTAACGCCGCACAGCCGCCTTGTCCAATGTCTGGGGTTATGGGGTGTAGCGCATCTCCAGCTACACATACGTTACCTTTACTAATATTTCCCCAAAGAATTTCCCAAGGATGCCTATATCTCAGTGGAGAGGATATAAAAGCATCCAATACAGTGTTTTCCATAACAGCTCTTACTTCATCTGGTACCTTTCCGAGCTTGGTTAACATATATTGCTTCAACTGAACTGGATTCTTCTCTAGCTCTCTCTCTACAAAACATGTATTATCAACAAATGAGATCTTCACATACTACGTACTTCAGGTAACTGCATAATATGGATGGTAGTCATGGTACGTACATCCATATGCCATATGTTCCGAGGTTATCAGAGTAAAATACTATAAACAAATTAACATCATTGTTTGCTATCTGTTATGAGATTGAGAGCTGAACACCAGTTTTATAGCAATTAAGACAAGGCATATATGTAAGGTACTAATACTGGAAACTGTTTTTTTTTTTTCTTTTGAGAAAAATACTGGAAACTTGAAGAGCAGTGCAAATGAAAGTAAATGATAAATACCCAAAACTTGTGTGGAAGGCTTACCTTGGCTGGAGGGAGACCAAGTGAAGTACCAGTAAACATTTTTATCATCACTGGGAACGACACCAGATCTAACACCATTGCCAAAGTACTGACTGAACATGGGATCAAACTGATGGCTGCTCTTAAACTCAGCACTACCTCGAATGGCAGATCTTCCTGTAAAGACTGGCGGCTTGAAGCCCAGCCATTTTGCAACCACTGAATTTACTCCATCACAGCCAACCAAAACCTATTCAGTCATAGTGTTGAGTTATAAGCAATGACACAAACCCGGCCCATTCATATGATTATCCCAATCTAAAAATGCATATGGTTGTTTTACACCCATCAAAAGATGATCTAGTAAAGAATATATAGTGCCAAGCAATGATGATCATCAACAGAAATCCTTATCATCAGGAATGAAGATAGTTTTAAAAACAGGAAAGATAGATAAAAAGTTAGTGTAGTATACCTTGGCTTTAAGGATGGTTCTGTCAGCAAGATGCACCAGCTTTAACTAGCCTGATTCCTCAATCGAAACAACCTTTGAAGAGAACCTGATGGTGCCACTAGGGAGTTCACTTGCAAGGGATTCCAACAGCAACTTCCTTTTCACACAACGAATTTCATGGTCTCCACTACACATCATTTAGTTTATACTCTAAATGATCAGAGGATTTAAATTGAATGTCTGAATGTTAAAATATAGATAGTGTATGAACAAAATCATTTAAAAAGAAACATCTTAACATTATCTAGAGAACAATTGGTTAGGCAATACCAAAGGTAGGAACACTAATTTAGTTCAGCACTTCTTAGGTATAAGTGACTTGTTATGTGATTTTGAAGAGGTTAAAAGCAGAAAAGAAATATCTAAATGAGATGTATATAGAGCAATATCAGCTATATAGTGAGGCTCCTAGAATACTAGTACACTTACTGTTTTCCTTTCTCCTTAAATGACATCTCAACCGTCTGAAGCCCTGAAATTCTCGAGGAAACCACATTCGTGTATACAACAACATGCAATCAGTTTCATGTGTTCTTGTACATTAAGTACAAGTTAACTCTCACAAATTACGATTCATTATCTCCGGTTGATTGCAATATTGTAAAAGCCAAATGTTAATACTTAAGAAGAGCCCAGAACTGCAATCTCAATTCTTCAATTTTGTGGAGCCAATTTATGCATATGGGGTGATAATAGACGATAGTTCTAAAATCCTATATCTAGGCCAATGAACCACTAACTTTTGTACTTTCAAACAATAGGCTATATCTCAGTCCCGATGTTTTCGGCTTCAAAAATCATAAATGTAATGAAGCTGAAAAGGATGGCATATTATGAAACAGACATACATCTTCTAGTTTACTTACATACAGAAAAAACTTGACTGCATGAAATGACTTTCTGAGTAATCAACAAGTTAAAAATTACCCAAGAAGAGTCTCATGTTGCTGCCGTAGATAATCACCAATACCAATAGCGTCTAAAGCCCTCCACGCATTAGTCCAAGTTTTGAATGCAAACCCTGTTGCCCTCAAGCTATCAGACGACTCCAGCACTAAGCTCCTAATACCCAACCTGAACCAAAATTTCATATTATCAAACACATACATGCAAAACATGTGAGCCTCCTTGACTATGTTTCGGATAATAGAAAGAAAGAAAAGAGTACCTGTGAAGTCCCAAGGAGGTTGTGAGGCCAGAGATTCCAGCTCCCACAATCACAACGTCTTGTACTACTTCCATGGTTCAGGGTTATTCTCTGAACAAAGCTTTCAATAGTGTTGGTTAATGGAAACAGAAGCAGTGAAGTGAAGCAGAATCCAAAGATACACATGCACATATCTAGAAGACTAGAACTTTGGATTCATTGGGGTATTTATATAAAGTGAATGACAATTAACATGACGAAGGCAATGACGAAGACACTCTACAGAGTCGCAGACACTAGTCGTGGTTGACTGCTTCTTATATCACTGAAAGCGATAACCATGGCTGCTACGGATTTGTGGAGGCAATCAAATTAAACTTGGATTCCAAGTGCTCAAAGCAGCCAACATTTTTACTATTTACTGCCTTCTGAGAGCGTAAGCCCGATACCATTCAATCTAGTGGTAGTCTCATTTTTGTGCTAGGAAATATTGTGAATTCAGCTCACGAAATAATACCGTTACAAAGTCAAAGATTGCAAGTAAACATATCCAAACAGCATGAGCATTTATAGTCGAGAAAATTTAGCAACACCCATTCGTACTTGAAAATTTGACACAAATGGGAGCATAAATTAGTCTACAAACAATATCTATAACTTCCATTGCACACTTGCACTGGCTGAAAAAATCCAAGTGATGTACATGTAACTCTCATCAACTAACTGACATTCTTTCTTGTTACATAAAGCGATGAGGATCTCCGTCTGAAAATTGGACCTAACAGGCATACCAACTGCCTTTATCACATTTCCCCATGTGCATAATCCTACCGGCTTTCAGGAAATTTAGTCTCATAGTTCTGAGGCGACTGCATGAATGAAGCCACTTTTATTAGAAAGAATATATAGCAATATCAACAATTTATAAGCAGCACATGTAAGTACCATGAAAGTAGCTGTGATCATCTTCCCAGCAAACCATCGGCCATGGAGAACTTGTCGAGCATTTATTGCAGCTTGTGTGTTCTCAAATCTCAAGTACACCAAACCAGCAGTATTCCTACTCATTAAGCATATAATGAGAGTCGAAACAAGGAACTATAGAAGGGGGAAAATGACACAAGCACTAATGCCAAACAAAAACTTACTTATCAACAAAAATATGTTTCAGCTTCCCGTATTTTGAACATTCCTCCTGAACATCTTCTTTAATGTCCACGTCAATATCTGGTTCTGCCTGCTCAAGAAGGTAAACAGCAATTATAGTAAACAGCAATTATATAATACAGCCACTAATGGAATCAGAATGATGAATCTTTATAGAGACAGCGTCCACGACAAACCTCAATTTCTTTGGGATCAAACATATTCGTCAACAGTAAGCATTCACTTGGAACACCAGTTGTATCTACAGAAGGAACAGTAGCTGTAGGAATTTGAAGACCCAGAACACCAAGTCCAGCGAGACCAGGAACAGAGGCCATGGGAGCAACAAGAGAAGAAATTCCTGGTGCAGCTCCAAGGATTGGTGCCACTGGTAGACCAGTGCTATTGACCGCAAGACTGCATAATAGCAAAATGTAAGACCAACCAAAACATTTAAAAGTTTAACAATTACAGACAAACCTACCTTGATCCACTGCCACTGCGATCCAGTTTCTGCATCAGAATTGCTCGCGACCGGGCATTCAATGACTGTAATGTTATTAGCAGATTAAGTCAGCTATAGTGCAGATCAATGAAAAAAGAAAACAATGCAATGCAGAAACTTAGTTCAGTGTGTTTGTCAAGACATCTCTCTATACTATGAATCACGATCCTTTGGATTTACACTGCCTGAAAATATTGTGCACTTTCTACCAGATAAAGCAAAGGGGTCAACCAAAAATGTTATTCAGGAGGGGCTAAGTTGTGGGATTAAGAGTATAGTAAAGCCATCTCCATCCACTCCAAACCACCAGTCTTATGATTTGCACCACTGATGTCCAAAATGTCTTGAGAGATAATGTACTTCTTACTAGTTAAATCAAAGAGGGAGGGGATGAATGACAAGCCCAGTAAATAGGTTACAAGAATGCATTAGCTTGCTGTATTGTTTATCTCAACTTCCATTACTCGCTCGCAAACAATCTTTTTATCAATGATTAAAATTTGGATAATGAGCTCTAATCATTAATAAAACATGAAAACGGATATATATCTTCGTAAGAAATCTTTTTCACCTTTTAAATCTGGATAATGAACTCTAATATAAAACATAAAAACGGATATATATCTTTGTAAGCAAATAAGATGACAACCACATAAAGTACTAAGCAGATTGAACCAATGAAGTAACCATTATTTTGTTTCTTTATCAGAAAATGAAGCAGAGGTACAATTAGCATGATAAATGATGACATCTTCAGCAGCACACATGCAACAATTACTCTCTAAATATTTATTGAGGAGAGCAACCTGTTCTAGGCAATCATCTCAGCCTGGTGAATTTTAACCAAAGAGAGAAAGTAGGTCTTACCAGACCACCACCTTCATCGTCATCAAAATCACCAGCATTTGCTCCAGCATCTTGCATTCCAGCTTGGTCAGTCACAGCCGATACCTAAACGAAATTGCAAAACTGACAGATTAGACTTCAAAACATATGCTCTAACGAAACAAAAAAAGTCCATAATATACAAATTCAGCCACTTTTGGAGAAGTGCAACATTATAATAAATTGCAATTACCTTAATTACTCGACCAGCAATCTCCAATTGGCCATTCAAACTCAGTGCGTTTCTAGCATCTTCAAGCCGTTGAAACTGCAGGGACATAAGTATCTCAATCAGTTTGTTTGGACAAATACAATCAACAAGGAATCTTACCAAGTATGAGAAGAACATTTGGATGGAACTCATAAGCATATAGACAAATAGAAAAAGAATCCTCATCAAGATTTCCAAGCTGTTACCAAATTTAAATGTTTTAAATTTGATACTTTCTGGTGGAAAACTGGGCAGCGGGCTTGTTTGTTATTGACCCAATTTTTCGATGCACTTTCGTACATTATAAACATGTAACCCGCTTAAGTTGGAGAACACACCTGAACAAATCCGAAACCTTTGCAGTTGTTAGCTTCGTCAAGAGGCAACTGAACCAGTTCTACAGCACCAAAAGCTCCAAAAACCTGCACATAAACATCACAGATTAAAGATTGACTACGAAAGTCAAAACGTGAAGTACATCAATTATTAGGAGAGTAAAATAAGTGCTCAAATCCAAGATTTGGAATGTCAACATTAGAACAATTTCAGAGAATTATTGACCTGGCGTAGATCATCTTCTTTTATGTTGGTGTGTAGATTACCAACATACAGCCGTCTAGCTCCACCAGAATATGGACCTATCATCCCACCAACTCCACTAACCACAGATGTTGACTGAACCAGATTCTTCTCAGCCTCTGAAGGCTTCACCATCACTGGTTGACCGCGAAGAGGCTGACCAGAGAGTGCAATAGCCATGGGTACTGACATCGCATCGTAGAACTCGATATACCTATAAACAAGACATCAATACGATCTTCAATCAAAGCAAATGATATATATATATATACAGGCCCGATTAGAGGCGGACGTCCGCACAAGCGTTAAAGTGCGGACGTCCCTCCGTTCTCCACTGGACAGCGCCGACGACGGCGCGCCTCCACCCCAGCAGACTCCAACAGCGTCCCCGACCACTTTCCCTCCCCGGCAAGTCCGCCGAATTCCAGTTTTCCGGCAAGATCACCCAAAACTTCAAACAAGATCGATCTCACCAGAAAACTGGAATTCAGCGGACTCACCAGGGAGGGAAAGTGATCGGGAACGCTGCTGGAGTCCGCTCGGGTGGAGGCGCGCCGTCATCGGCGCCAGACCATGGCGAACGGAGGGACGTGAGCACTTTAAGGACAGTGCGCACGTGCGCTTCACATCCGGCCTCTATATATACATATATATATATATATGACCGTTCGAGAGCGGAAGTCCGCAACTATGTTAAAGGGCAGACGCCTGCTCAAATCAACTCCAACGGCACCAATCGGCAGCTCTTCTTGCTGGTTCCAAACAAGAGGTCCATCTTGAGCTTCTTCTCGCCGGCAGACTCGACGGTGATGAGTTTCGAAGCCGGGATTGAGCTTCTTCAAGTTTCTGCAGTTTTTCCGGCGCCGGACCTTCTTCTTCGATTACCTTGGCATTCAACTTGATGCCAATGGCGTCTAGGATGCCAATGGTGTCTGAGGATGGAAGAAGAGCTGCCGATCGGTGCCGCCAGAGTTGATTTGAGCCGGCGTCCGCACTTTAACATAGTTAAAGTGCGGACGTCCGCTTTCGAAAGGCTCTGTGTGTGTGTGTATGTATATATATATATATATATATATATATATATATATACAGGCCCGTTCTGATGTATATACATATGTATATATATATATACAGAGCCGTTCAAGAGCGGACGTCCGCACTTGGCTTAAAGTGCGGACGTCTCTCCGTTCTCCACCGGAGGGCGCGCCTCCACCCCAGCGGACTCCAGCAGCATCCCCGACCACTTTCCCTCCCCGGCGAGTCCGCCGAATTCCAGTTTTCCGGCGAGATCACCCAAAACTTCAAATCCAATCGATCTCGCCGGAAAAATGGAATTTGGCAGACTCGCCGAGGGAAAGTGATCAGGAACGCTGCTGGAGTCCGCTGGGGTGGAGGCGTGCTGTCCGGTGGAGAACGAAGGGACGTCCGCATTTTAAGCCGAGTGCGGACGGCCGCACCAGAACAGGCCCGTATATATATACGGAGTTCTAAAGAGGACGTCCGCACATCCCTTAAAGTGCGGACGTCCCTCCGTTCTCCACCGGATGGCTCCGACGACGGCGCACCTCCACCCAAGCAGACACCAGCGGCGTCCCCGATCACTTTCTCTTCACGGCGAGATCGATTTGAAGGTCTAGGCAGCAACCTCCACCCAAAACTTCAGACAAGATCGATCTCGCCGGAAAACTGGAATTCGGCGGACTCACCGGGGAGAGAAAGTGATCGGGGACGCCGCTGGTGTCCGCTCGGGTGGAGGGTGCGCCGTCGTCAGTGCCGGACGGTGGAGAACGGAGAGACGTCCGCACTTTAAGAGCATGCGGACGTCCGCCTCTGATCTGGACTGTATATATATATATAGCTAGATATTAGTATGATATTACAGGAAGGCTAATATATTATTTCATCTTCATAAGTTAGAGGCCTATTTAATATGCACTGTAGACTGTAGTTGGTTGAAAGAACCTTAAAACTTTTGAAAAATGTGATGATTCTCTCATTGCAGCAGAAAATCTAAGAACAAGGGCGATATAGCCCTCAAGATGAGGCAAACTGGAAGGCAATTTAAAACTAAACCAAAATTAACCAAATGATGAAATCGACAGCCTTAATTCACCTTAGAGTGGATTTCATTAGTTTCTAGTCAGTACGTGTGAATTCAAATTTTACAGTTGTAAAAAAAACTAAATAACTTGGCCACTGTCAGACTCTTACTAAGCCCTACCAATGTGTGATTGTTGAAGTGAGTCTTCTAATCAAAACAGCTCGAAGCTTTTGTCACCAAGAGTCCAAGACAAAATAAAATAACAAAAAGTAAAGAAACCTACCCAACTCCCTTGGACCGTCTAGAGTTGCGATCCATAATGAGACGTACATCGCGGACCTGGAAAACACAAAATATTAGAAAGATTCAAGAAATTGACCAATAATGAGGAAAAGTAGAATAAGAGACGCAACATAAAGAGACAGACATATATGAGAAAACTATCTTTACGTACTAGATGATAAAGATACATATATAATTCTCAAAAGTGGAATTTATGGGACTCAGACAACTTTCAAGAAACAGGAAGCATTTGAACAAGATTTCCTACTTTGAAGAGAACTATCTTCCATGTTTTAAAAGTAAAAATATTAACCAAATCAGGACGAAAACAGATAGCAAATATCATATATTCCTTGGCTGGTCATATAATTCACTAAAATCTCTTTCTTTTACAGCGACTTTTAACACAAAGAGGAAAATCAAAAGGCTTTAGCTTTCCAGAATTTGCTTTAGTTAAAGAAATTACTGGACAAATAGTCAATTTAAGAGATAAGATGCCTTCAGAATATAATAGAAGATATAGATTCAGTCAGACAGAGCCAAGGTATCCACCACACCCTTCTAGCATGTACAGATCAAACTGTATTTGTCATAGAACTTGAAACTTCTTAACTGACATGAAAAAGGAAGGAAAATAATATACTGTCATATAGTTCATATATAGAAGTCTGTTTGATATACAGTCCATGTTTTAAATTAAGAGCATAATAATTAATGACATTGTATCAACCTTGCCGGCTCTTGAGAAGAAATCGTATACATCTCTTTCGTCTGCCTTCAGACAAATCTGCAAAAGTTGTTCACCAAACATTGAAATCAAAAAGCCGAGAGACAGAGAAGTCATGAGAAAAAAATAAAACTGAAACACAAAAATGCTTGCTTTACCTGATAAGCAAATACTGTCCTCTGATCTCTCTCAGGGTCAGCCTCTGGTTCTGTCACTTCTTCTTTTTTTTCTTTATATCTTCTGCAACACAGAAAATTGATAAACGTTATATCATCATCGCAGAAAGTGAACAAATGGCAATAACATGTAAAACAGAATATGCAAGAATTCGAAGCAGTAAATCGTTGGATCTGAAACAAATAAAATAGTAATTCAAATTGGCAGACAATCTTTCTATAGAATGAATAAAAGCTGAACCCAAGCACCATAATTCTGCAGGTTAGCATAAAATTTACCAATCTACGTAGATGGAGAAGTTAAGAGCCCCTGTCATCTTATAAATTTGAAACATGGAGAACATCACATAAGTGTTCATAATGCATTAATTAAAATTGGATTCTGTACCTTCTATAAACAATATAATGTTAAATGAAACAGCACCATCAAGTTGTATGTATGGCAGTATCAAAGGACCTAGTAACAATTATCTGGAACATGTTAGAGCTATTATTCCAGTGAGAATATCACAAACATATAGGATAACTTTACCCCTAGAAACTGAAACACAGCCTAGCACCTACTTGAAAAGTCAGTCAAAACAAGATCATAAATGATGCAAGTCTTTTCAACTATAAGTCTAAATGAGAAATAAAAGATAATTTATGGACCTAAAGCATCCAAGACAAGCAATTTGCACAAGATTCTTTATACAGGAACAAAAAAGACATAAAGTATACACTTAAATACACATATAAGGATGCAAGTATCTCAGGATTTTAAGTCGGTTTGTACGTACACAGACTAAATGGCAGGTAACTATGCTCACAAGAAAAACCATATAATTTCTTCCAGATCTAAAAACAACTTCCAGGGATTGCAGACGGCATTTATAACCTAAATGCTAAAGCCAAGCAATCATACATACAAAAATTATATGTATATATATAATATATATCCTGTGAAAATTAATAGCCAATCTTGTAACCCCTGAACAATATTTTCCCACAAGCATCAGAAGATGAGCTGCTTCTCTAAGCAAAGCCCATCACTCCCTCACCAGCATTTCTGCAACAGAATAAATATAATTAAGCACCAACTTCAGAGGGGGAGGAAAACGAAAAGCATAACATGACATCACCACCACGGTCAAAATCTCCGATATGAACCCTCACTCTTGCATTGGAAGCTTCTAGAAAGAAGCGTGAAATTTTAGAAGAAACATTTAGAAGCCATGACCGAGTTGTACCTGGCCCAATTGCCAGAAAGACCATCTGAAGATTTCATATCTGCGAGTTCCGAGAATCTAGGGTTCAATATTCAGAATTTCTAAGGCTATTAAATAGCAGAAGTAACTTATGAAGCTTAAGCACAGCTAACTGAGATTTTTATTTAAACAATGGCATGAACGCCTTTGGGCAAGAAAAAGTTATACTGAGGAAGCAACAGAAACTGGAGGATATAATACTAATAATAACAACAATCCAGTAAGTTTATCTTTAAAATGAATGCATTTCCACATCCAGTACAGAAAGAAGTACACAAATTGATCCTAGTCAAGTGAGTTTAGTGCTTGAAAGCAAAGTGAGTTGCCAAAATACAATTGGTCGTGGATCTGATTTAAATGTACAAAGTCTCCACCAGCTTAAACTGTTCCCATAATGTAAGGTATTTTTTTTTTTCAGATCATTTCTTTACAAGCTCCCTGTCCCTAAGCTAAAAATCAAAGTGGTTCACCAGCTTTCCAGTTCCAGAAATCAAGGTTGAAAAAAAAAAAACCAAAAAAAAAAACATGATGTCAACATCAAGGTTAAATCAAGCTAGAAAACCTTACACACCCTAGCTAGCCAACCTTTTAAAAATAAATTGCCATATCAACACCAAAATGCATATAGCATCAGTACTAGATGTCTACAGCCACCGAATGTACTCTGAATAACTGGAGGGAAAAGGAGTGAGAATTCTGGAGGGGAAAGAAATCCATAATGGCCTGTCAGAGAAGTTCCAATATCTACTCAACCAACGATGTTTGACTCATAGAAAGAAACAATATATATTCCAATGAAAACAAATTACCTGGTATTTACATTACATAAATTTATAAAAATTAAAAAGTGCTTGGCCCCTTGCATGCAAGAAGCTATTCTTCCTTGCAGCCTATATCTATATATATATATATGACCTACGTCCATTACTTTACCATTCATCCTAATAGCCAATTCTTCCTAGAAAGTCAACAATTGTGATTGGCTTGTAAAGATGAATTGCTCTGATACAAAATGGACCAAGTATTGCACTAGTTCAAAAAACATATACACATGTACATGTATATATATATCCTATTATAATTACCACAAACTATAATATATCAAAGCTAGTGCATCAAGGATAACATGAATTTCGACATAATAAACTGGGGAAAAAAATAATGGAATGCCACAGAAAGTTTGAAAGGCGCAAATAACAGAAATTGAAAGAGAGAGAGAGAGATCATTAACAATGGCTTTCGAGGGTACAAGGCTCTTCAAGCCTTGAAAATGTTTGAAAAGTGTCTGGTGCAAAGCGCATCTTTTGCTCACATTGTTCCAAAGAAATTCCAGAAAAACGAGACTCAGGACCAATTATCCTAATATATTAGCTATTCTATCACCATACATACACTTGCTAACCCAAAAGTACCTCTCTACAAAAACTATAAATCCACTTTAACTGCTAAAACTACAGTATCCTACAGCGCTACTTTGTAACCTTTTTCTGCAAAAGACCTTCAATAGGATCTCCTCCTTACAAAATCAATGCTAGAAATCATAAATCCATAGAAAATCTCAAAATCAGATGGGAATTAATGCAGTATTGCACTAATTGTACCTTTAAAATGCAGAACTAAACATAAGTCTGCTCCAGGCCTCTTACCAACAAAAAGGAGCGAAGAAAAACTCTCCTTATAGAACAACTGTATAGATTATTAGGACAAAAGGAAAGTTTTCACAATGATTCGCCTGTAATATAAGGATGTGTAGCCTATGCCTCCTCCCCAACATAAAGCATGGTACGATGACGAAAAATTATCGTGACTCCAGAAGCATTAATTTGACCAGTCTCATTTGATGTAGATAAATAACCAAGCAGCAACAAAGCCAAACACGGATTATACTGATCAACCAAGTTTGCCGGCTTGCAGATATAATTAGGTTCACTTATTTATTCTTATGCACTGTTAAACTCATATAGACCATCAAAAATAAATAAAAATAAAAAATACAGTAAACAACAATGTCAACAAAAAAAATTCTAACAGCTGCAAGGATTAAGGAATACCTGCTTTCTTTTTCCCGCTCCCGTAGATCTTTCTCCTTCTCCCTTTCTTTATGCTCAATGTCACGGCTCTTCTCTCTTTCTTCCTGCTCACTTCTATGCCTTTCTGAACGACTCCTGCTTCGGCGTGACCGCTCCTTCTCCTTGACCTTCTCACTATCGCAGTCACGCTCTCTCCTATCCCTGTCTCGATCACGATCCGGTTCTCTCTCCCTCTTCCTATCTCTCTCCTTCCCATTCCTATCCTCTTTTTCTCTGTCCTCCTTATCTCTATGTTCCCGACTACTCCTGTGACGGTCCCTTTCTCTATCTCTGGACTGTGAACGGTGACGAGAAGATCCCCTCTCTCTTTCCCGATCATGGTCATGCAACTCATCTCCAGATTTTGAACGCTTTGAGCGACGTTCCCCATCATGATCTTTATCATCACTCCTATGCTTTGAACTTCGGCTGCGGCCTTTATCTCCTGATTTCAAAGTCTCATCGCCGCCATTCGCATTTTCCTTTGATGCCAGAGGTTCCGGATTTTCAACTGTTTTCTCTAAATAATCGTACTCATCGAAATCCATCACACCTTTCTTTTACAGACCTCAGTGATAATACCTGTAATCCCGCTGATATCTGCACCTATCAAAAAAGAAAACACATACATAAATAAATGACCAAAACTACGGTATTGATAGGAATCCAACTGCATATAGTTGCTGAAAGTAACACAAATTCAACATCCTTTCTTTCTTTTTTTTCATCAAATTTCTTCACTATAATTTACTACTCTCAGATAATATTAATAATCGACAAAACCTTACTTCACCGGAGTTTAAAATCCATTATCAATCTGAACCTCATATAAACAGAAGCAAAACAGCTAAAACCATCCCTGACTAGCAAAATCACAGTCGAATTAATATTAACAATGCAATACATCAGCAAAAATAATCCATGTTTCCGTTTCGTTACCTCTAAAAATTCATTATTATTTAAGTGTTAGGGTTTAATTGCGAGCTTGAAATTTTACCTCCGGTGAGTGAGAATAGTGAATTGGCGAGGTAGACGAAAGCAGAGGTGAGTGAATTCGGAGCTAACAACCGAATTTGAATTATAGAATCAGAGAGAGGGTATCACTCTTTCTTCTTCGTCTTCTTCTCTCTTTCTCGGTCGCACTAGGGCAAGAAGTGCAGGCTACCAATTTGGGCGCTACGTGATATATACCGCCCCGCCCGACCCGGATGGGTTTGGTTTTGTATTAACCAGGTCTATAAGGACATTTGTGACTTTCACCTTTTTATCTTTTACCTTTTACCTTTTTAGATATTTTTGTACTGTGCAAAAAATTAATTTTATAATCTTGAACCGGTTATCAAGTGTATCATAGAAAATATTTTTCTTTAATAAAAAAAATTGTACCTAGAACTAAAGGCTTCTTTATAACAGTAGAGTGGTGTTATTAACACATTATTTTTTGCTATTAACACATCTCTTATATAGTGAGAACCAATCATCAATCAAATTCAAGTGGCAAATTAATAAATAAAATAAAAATGTGTGGATAGGAAAATAGATGGAGTGTGTTAATAACAAAAATAGGTGTGTTAATAGATAAAATAAGTGTGTTAATAGCAATATCCTAATAGTAAACTATATATTAGTTACTGACCAAATTTCAGTTTACAAATACATCATTTACACATTATTTTATACATTTAAGGACAAAAATTAACAAAATAGGACAAACTAATATCCACATGTCATCTGTCACTACATATTTTACCAAACTATCATTCACTGCATATTCTATTGCTACTATGGATGTATTACTGCCATGTCGGCAAGAGACATGCTACTGCCGTGTCGACATGAAAGGTGTTACTGTCGTGTCGACCGAAGACGTGTTATTGTAGTGTCGACCAAAGACGTGTTATTGCAGTGTCGATCGGAGACGTGTTACTGCCGTGTCGACCGGAGACATGTTACTGTCGTGTCAACCGGAGACGTGGTATTGCCGTGTCAACAAGAGACGTGCTACTGCCGTGTAGGAAGGTGTTATTACCTTGTCGACGAGAGACGTGCTACTGCCGTGTCAACGAGAGACGTGCTACTGTCGTGTCGACGAGAGACGTGCTACTATCGTGTCGACCAAAAACGTGCTACTGTCGTGTCGACCGGAGATGTGTTACTGCCGTGTCGACCCGAGAGAGACGTGCTACTGTCGTATCGACCGGAGACGTGCTACTGCCCTATCGACCGAAGAAGTGGTACTACTGTGTCGACCGGAGACTTGCTACTGCCGTGTCGACAGGAGACGTGCTACTGTTGTGTCGGCCGGAGACGTGCTACTGTCGTGTCGGCCGGAGACGTGCTACTGCCGTGTCGACCGAAGAGAGACGTGTTACTGCCGTGTCGACCGGAGACTTGCTACTGCCATGTCAGTCGGAGACATGCTACTGTCATGTAGGAAGGTGTTATTACCATGTCGACGAGAGATGTGCTACTGCTATGTAGGAAGGTGTTATTACCATGTCGACGAGAGACGTGTTACTGCCGTGTCGACGAGAGACGTGCTACTGTCGTGTCGACATGAGACGTGTTACTGCCGTGTCGACGAGAGACGTGCTACTGTCGTGTCGACATGAGACGTGTTACTGCCGTGTCAACATGAGACGTGCTACTGTCGTGTCGACCGGAGACGTGGTACTGCCGTGTCAACGGGAGACGTGGTACTGCCATGTCGACGAGAGACGTGCTACTGCCGTGTCGAGGAGAGACGTGCTACTGCCGTGTCGAGGAGAGACGTGCTACTACCGTGTCGACATGAGACGTGCTACTGCCGTTTCCACCGTAGACGTGTTACTGCCGTGTCAACGAGAGACGTGTTACTACCGTGTCAACGAGAGACTTGTTACTGTCGTGTCGACCGGAGACGTGCTAATATCGTGTCGACCGAAAACGTGCTACTGCCATGTCGACAAAGAAGGGGTATTTTATTTGAAAAAGAGGTATTTTAGTCATTTTACCTATAAAAGTTTAGTTCAGATCTGGTTTGGGATTGGGCTTATGTCTTAATTTGTACAGAAAATATTAAAAGTGGATTTTTTGTGTTTTTTAATTTAATCATGTGTTATTATGTAATTTTCTCCTTATAATATGTCAATACTATTGTGTCAACTGGTGTAGGTAGATGTAATTTTCGACTTTAACCAGGAGCATGTGGTATATCTGTCTTAAATCAAATTTCAAATGAGATGGCACAGAGTCATCTATTTATTATGCAAAAAGGACTACAAACGACGCACAATTGAATTCATCATCTAAGCTTTTAGCTGTGATTTTGTTAAAAGAAATAAAGTTTTCATCTTATAAACACTAAAAGTGATTATATATCTGACCATGCAGCATTGAAATAGCTTCTTGTAAGGAATGATGAAAAGTTGCAACTACAGTTCTACTGTAAGAACTTGACCTCAAACCCAAGTACAAAAAAGAGTATAAAGAATGTGTTGTGGATCATTAGCATACTGTAAAGATATTTGAAACCCTGCCTAGAGAGGAAATGAACTTGAAAGCTAAAATAGGAAAACTAGAAATTGTATTTCATCGACGGAAGCAGCAACACATTAAGTTCACATTTATACTACTGGCGGGCATTAAGGTGGGCAAGTAAAAAGAAGCGGACAAAACACAGGCATAGGCTTCCGAATGCAACAATAAAACGGTGTGTTTAGGAATAAACCGAGTAAACCCTACGAAGCTAGGAAAATAACATAACCACTCGATACACAGACTTGTGCATAGCTCCAATCGAGAGGAAGACCTTCTGTTGCACGAGCCCTTACCAGATGAGCTACTCTTTCCATTGCAGCTTTGTAATCTTCGGGTTGCAGACATTGATCAACTGCAGCTTTGTAATCTTCGAGTTGCAGACATTGATCAACTACAAAGTCATTGAGAGGATTCTTTGAACTCTCAATTTATCAAGATGTGAACGAAATTTGGAGGATCGAAATCACCGTTGATATAGTTTTTTTTTTCTAAAATCAAACTTCCATTTTTAATTTTTTTTCATACTTCTACTCTCAGTCCACAATCGCCAGGTCTGCCGCTGTTCTGAAGTAGTTTCGGTCCCATACAGGAGAACGGATCTTGATGTTTCCTATAATAGCAAACCAATAAAACGCCAAAGTATTATTTCATAATGTAAAACTAGCATACAAGCTTTATATCTGTGGTTCCAGACTTCCAGTCAAAATCGTTGTAAACTGCCTACTGAATGAAGTCATAACTAATATACAAAGAAAGATCAAAATCTCATTAGACCCTCTTGCAAACCGAAGGCATAAAGATGCAATCTTGAGAAGGGGCAAAACTCTCAGTGTGACCACAATTACAAATAATTATTGGCACATACAGCATGATACTTCTAAAACAATCTCTAAACATGCATTATAATATGTCTGCATCTTTAGTTTGGCTGGTTAGGGTCTGTAGAGCTCTCTCTACCAAAGGTTCCCCATCTTCCCTTTCCATCATTACCAATGTCTGTTCCTGGTCTTTGGTTGCTATAAGATCTTGAACTCGGTGAGTTTGGATTTTCCGGAAACCTTTCCGACGCCCCTTGACTCACAGATCCATTACCTGTTGGGTTGCTAAATATCCCATAACCAAGTCCTGGAGGACGAGAACGAGGATTAGGACTAGATGGTTCTTGCTTGCCCGCAGAGCGGGGAGGAATAGAATTAGATGGTTCTTGCTTGGGAGCACTGTTAGGAAGAGGAGCAGAGTTTCTAAATGCCGATGGAGGAGTTCTGTGGGTTTCTCTCCCAGGCGATGGGAAGTGCATGTTTATTGGTTCTTGCTTGGGAACACCGTTAGGAAGAGGAGCAGAGTTTCTAAATGCCGATGGAGGAGCTCTGTGAGTTTCACCGTTAGGAATATGCTGCTCTCTCATAGATGGTGACGAATGTGGAACTGGGATCTCTCTACTTTGATAGGGAGCGTGAGCCAGACCAGAAGATCCTTGTGGAGGGAGTGGATCTGTGTCTGCTGTTGTAGTAACCCCAGTACCATTACCACTACAACCTTTCTCAGTGCCCTTTTTGTCTTCAGCCTTTTTTTTCGCACCAGACTTTGGTGGGCCGAACTTCACATGTCTGACCATTATAAACGATTCTTTTCCCTTTCCTACCGTAGGATCACATTCAATATAAGCTGTCTCTTCTATCTGCAAACGGAAAGTACATCTTAGTTGGAGAAAAGGAAAACTCATATTAATGACACTGACATTCAAAACAGTGACAAAAGAAAATCAGGCCATACCAGCGCAATGAGACCAGAGAAAACTGCTCTCAAGTCCCGACCTTCAGAATCCGAGGCAGTACACTGGTACATATTCAAAAAACACAATAAGCAAATTGATAGTAATTCCAGATAAAACCTTTGCAGGATTCTGTGTACAGATTTATACAACTGTGAGTGCGAAAACAACTCAATTCTTCCCATGAAAACAAGAGGATGCATATATTAAAAAAAAACTAGAAAATAATGAATAAATAAGTATGAGAATGCATCTTTAAAAAAAAAAAAATATGTATGGAATAAGTACAAATCTAAAAATCACTCTTGTAGATTATGAACCAATAATAATACTATGTTCTTGGATAGCTCATGATGTAGCTTTTGAATTTCCTTATTAGTAAGGGTCTTTCGGATAATATTTCAATATTCCAAATTGGTCAACTGAAATATACCCTTTTAGATAAGGACTGATTAAAATGTGAGAGATCCAATGACAACAAGGACACAAAAGAAGGAACAAGTTGAGGTTGTCTTCAACCGTCAGCTGAGCTATTTTCGTTTGCTACTTTTCAGCTACTTCAAAACCTCATAAGTAATTGTTACTGGATGATAGTTACTAGTATTTTGGCAACCACGTAACAGTCACCATGATTGTAGCATTTGATTGAATATGTTATGGCTTAGCTTTAGCTGCTTTTGGGTATCTAACATGACAATTCTAATACTGAAGTAGTCTAAACTGAACCTGAACCTAACCTAAAAACACTACTAAACTTCATCTGTCAGGAAATTAAAGTTTTTGTGAACAATTCAGATGATTTATGAAATTGTACCTTCACCCGGTAACCCTTGTCCATAAGTCTCTTCACCATGTCTGCTTTCATCTTGAGATCCTTTGCCTCCTGAAATCAGTAGCAGTACATATGTTGTAACATCAGACAACCCCAATCTATTTCAAATCATGAAACCACTAGATGGTGATTACTTAGTTCTTTATTTACATTTACTTACAAGATACAGAAGAAACATAATAAAATAAAAAGGGGTTTTATTGGGTGCACTTTTCCTATCATCTCCTAAGTATTGACAAACCACGAGTTAAATTTACAAACTGTCCAAAGAAAGAAGAAAAAATCAATAAAAGACATCAAGTTGGAGTTATAGTACAACTAGCTACATGTCGATCGAAATATATTTTCTTGGATAACTTTTAAAAAATTAAGCAAGAGGATGGAGAGAGAATAAAGAAAATTGAATAAGGGAAACACTAATTCCAAAACTGAAGTTTTTTAGAAAATCCATAATAAAAGAACGCTAATATACCGCATCCACACAGCATGCCCTTGCAAAACAGTAATCTTCAGAGTAACTGAACAAGAAAAAAATATTTTAACCCTACACTAAATTTTGATTTCTTGACAATTTTCCTGTTCAACATTTTAGCCTCTGTTTGTAGAAATTCTTTCCTTGACAACTTTTCTGTTCAACAATGCTTCACTTAAAAAAAAGGAAACAACAGTATTTACAAGCCAATCACATTTGACATGTGTGGACTTATGAGGAGGAAATCCAAATAAGGAGATAACTTGTAAGGAGAGTAACTCCTTGCTTGATATAAGGACCAAGCATTTTTCTTTCCCGTTATTCTGAAATATAAGGCTGTGTATCAATCAAGGGGGGAGTGAAATCAAGAACAGAGCATTGAAGAACTTACAGTCTTTGGAGAAAACTTGATTTCCTTAGTGTCTGAACGCAAAGTCTTAACTTCCTTAGACTGCATATATTAGAAATTTGATTAGAATAGCATTACCATGCCAATAGTATATCTGTGAGAAACGGGAGTTTAAGCTAAAAGCAAGTGAAGTAAATATAAGCATACATGGCCCTTCACTTTGTTACCAGATAGAATTATTTGAATTGATTCCCAAACTTTGTTAGATTTGTAATGTAAACACAATAATCTAGGGTGATGCATCAATCTATTGGCCAAACTAGGCCATATATGCGAGTCACATTATTATGGAGTCTTGTGCATAGTGACACAATGAATAGAAATTTCATTTTGATAATTTTGATAACTCATAAAAGGATTTACATTTTGAAAGCGAGGGGTGGATGGAGGGAGTTGCATTTTTATTGGGGTCATGTTTGTATTGAACACAATGCATAGAAACTGGGGGCGAGCAGAAGGGATTCATTGATTTCATTCTAATTGGAATTGATTATAACATGTTTCTTTTTACATCTGACAGCACCAAACCAAAAGAAGAAACACAGGGTGTAACCTACCTTGATTTTAATCCGCTCTTTCTCCCTTATTACTTGTTTATACCTCTCCTTGTGGTAATCCATGATTTTACAAACAGGAGGATTACCAGAGTGTTGAACCTGTAAAATATACAACAAAATTGAACAAATTTTTCGATTCACAAAAGAATATTAACCAAGTTTAAGTAGTTAATCATTAAATATGCATTGCAACTAAAATATTAATGCTATATTAAGAGTATCATGGCAGATATGGAGGAAAACATCGATCATCATTCTACACGGTCACATTATGAAAAAAAAATACCTCGACTAAATCAAGCTCAAGATTCCTTGCACGTTGAAGAGCTTCACTCTTTGAGATGACAAAATGTTCTGCATACATAATAAATTAGAAGGACATCTAATAGAGGTTCACTACACTCCTCAAGTTTAACACCCGATACATCTCATCAATCTCTTAAAACCACTGGTTTTACAAAACCAAAATGAAGCATTCTGTTTTATATTATTTCTCTTTTCTGTTTTGATCCTATAGCTCTGAGTCCCCAAGTTCAGTCCACCATAGTCCATAGCATATATTTGTTTTACAGTGACTTAGATCTCTCATTCACTCCCTATGTGTATGCAGCTTAAAACCACCAAATCACATTGACTGGTTGCGATTAGTTTGAGTGTGATTAATAAAAATCTAATGTGAAGTTTGTGCTTCTTAGTTTTCCTCTATCTGGTTAACACTCCTTTTCCTTCTCGTACTTGCCTACTTCTTTTTTTGAGAAAATTCATTCATGCACCTTCAACATAACACTCAACATTAGCATACAGCCTAAAACTATTCATGTTTACATTAAAAATGATCACCCTCCAAGTAACCGACTCACACAAAGAAAAGATAATACCTTCGCCCACAACAAGCCTAATAACATTGGCTTTAATATGCTCATTCAACCTCGGACCATTCGGGCCCTGCTCTGCCTTCTTTGCATTAGCATTTGGCTGAAATCCAACAACGCACTTAGTAAAACTGCACACCAATCAGCATTACCAAACCCACCACAGACCTAATTTAAAACTTGCAAAACCCAAATGAAAGTTCACAAAATCTTCAAACTTTCTGCTTAATTACTCAACTTTAACATCTCTGTCTTCCCAATATTCCAAACCAATCAACAATATAAATCATAGAGAAAAAATTCAACACCAAAAAAACAAAGAACAAAAAATACCCTTTACAGAATCACACTAACTATTTGATAGCCAAGTGGTTTTTACCTGAACGGGAGCAGCAAAGAACCTAGCTTTACTGCCAAAACCAAGGTGAGAGATCAATGGGTTGTCTGAAACGCATGGCTTGGAAGCAGTTGGGTTCAGCAAAGAAGAAGAAGAAGCATAAGGAATGGTCTTGGATAGATGAGCTAATTGCCTGAGCTTGGATTGGGTGAGTCTGCTGCACCAAAATGCCATCTTTGGTTCTGTTTTGTGGCTTCAGATATCAAATCGCAGCATTGCGATTCCCCACAGAGACAGTGTCAAAGGAAACCTAACTGGGCGGGTGACGAGGTTTCAGGAAATCAGGAACAACGAAACTGGATCACAAGCTTCGCGTCTTGTCTCTCCGACTCTGGGTTACTGTGGGCTAGTTGGGCCGTTGGGGGCTTTAATAAAATGGGCCTGGTTTTGAGCCCAATCTTTATTGCCGGATTCAGTTTTCCTCGTTCTAGTGTGCTACGGTGCTACCCTAATTTGTTGAGAACTTGAAATATATGGGTTATATTTGGGTGGTATCCTTCAGTCTAGTGACGTTACGGTGGGTACCATGTTCGGAGTTATGGATTAAATAACGATTATTGTGAATTTTCATAAAATGAAAAGCGATGATATGTTGAATTTTAAAAAATGAAAATCTTTAGGGCTTTATGTTTATATCGTATAAATGTTGTGTTATGATCGATAAATTTAGTCATTATTTTGAAATTTTTTGACCATACAAGCCATATAGGTATAAGGTATGCTACTTGTAAAGCTAGAGGAGATTTTGATCCCTCCCCGACTCTAGACACCTACTTGTAATTATTGAAAAAGGTATAGCATAATGAAGTAATGAAGCAGAGGATAGCATCCATGATAAACAAGCTCGAGCCTCAAGGACCATTTGTTCTACAAATTCACCAGGTTCTCGAGTCTCGCATCTAATGCCATTCTTTGAAAATCTAAAACCGAAGGAACAAAATCAAGAGACTAGCTAGAGATGAAAGTTACCTTATGCTCGCTTAACCACGTAGTTATTAATTAATTAATTTACCAAAGTTCTATATTAAGCATGTAAATTAGAAAATGGGTAGATTCATGACATACAAGATTGTAATTAAAATAATAATCAGAATATCATTCTTTATGTCAAGACCCACCCCGAATTTCACCCTGAAACCCGAGATAAGTCATGCGGAGACCATCTCCAAGGAAAATTTACCGAAGACTCGGCAAACCTCCCTCGAAAATGGACAACCCTAACTTATAAGAATTTAAGAACCACAATTTTATTCCAAAATAAATCTTCAGCTACAATCCAAAAGTAGCCAGAATACAAATTACACCGAAGAATTCCACAAGTATTCAGAGCTACTAAAAATAAAATAAAATAAAATAAAATACAGCGAAAGCTAACAAACCCCTAGTAGATTAAACAAGTAACCTACTGACGAAATGTAGCTGATAGATGGTCACTATGCCTCGACGTCTCCTGCTAGACCTCACGTGAACTCTGCAGACTGAGCATTTTTTAAAAGCGAAGAGCCCAGGGGAAAATATTCAACACGTCAGAGTGAGTGGACGAAATACTTCCGACAACAAATAAATATTTCCCCAAAAGAAATGTTTTCATCAGCGGCGAAAACAAAAGCTCCACTGGAAAGATTCTGAACTGGGGTCCAGCCTGGCTAGACTCCCAAACTTTAAGACATTGCCTCTCAGGCCTGGATATTATATATATATATATATAGTATGTATGCACACTCGCCTGACCCTTGGTACGATATCTATGAACAACTTGAATAAAGTAGATATCATACGAAGCTACTATGCTTGCGTCTAACGCTCACATCACCCCACATCGGAATTGTACCTTGCATATGGGGGAAAGCGGCCGAGTGGTAATATATACGTGCTTACTCCTTGTACGAAATCTTTGAATAAATAAATGCAAAATTAGAAAGTCGCACAGGGCTACGACACTCGCGTCTAACACTCATGTCACCCATACCGGAATTGTGCCTTGCGTATGGGGGAAATCACGTATAGCTAGCTAGCATTTAATCATATACATACTATTCTCAGAATTGTACCTCGAGTATAATCACCGAAATTCTCAATTTCGGGAAATATCCAACAACAGAAAATCATTCAAATAATAAAGCATTTTGAACACAATATTTAAAAACAAAGGTCCACCCACAGGTTAGGCCTAAGCCTGATGTCGGTCAGAGGTCTCTTCCGCTTGAGCCTCCTCACGTCCTATTCCATATAAATAAAACCTTAAATAAAACATCGACGCTTAAAGCAAAACATGCATAATTAAATATGTTTCGCGCTCAACCAAGCCTAACACTCTAAAATCTTAAATCCACTGCCAACCTCAAAACTCCACAAATTTTACCGACATCCTCAAAATCACCTTCCACCAAATAAAATCCAATGGCCGGATTATAAATTAATAATCCGTCAAAAATACCAAACTTCAACAATTCTCAAACCTATCCAAAACTCCTCCAAAAATTCTAAAAATTATTTCATTAAACTCCTCATATTTTTCTCCACCAAAAACATTTTCTCGGCGGCCGGCGACCAACTCCGGCGACCTCCGATGGTCACCAAAATTTGGCAGCATCTCCCTCTCAACCTCCTCTACAACATTCCTAACTACCACAAACTCCAATTCTAAGCCTAACCAAGCCAAACGGACACAAACACACAATAAAGCCATAGAAATTCAATTTCTGATTTCTCCTTACCTAGCTCGAGATGGAGCGAGCCCTTTGGAGGGATTGAAGCAAGGGAGGAGGGCTTCCTTTTGAGCCAAGGCTCGCCGGCTATGGCGGCCGGAGGAAGGAGTTCCGGCGAAAAAACGATTTCGGCAGTCGGGGCTCTCGGCGTCGATTCCTCCTTCACGGCGGCGCTAGGGAGGCTGCCACCGGTCTAGAACTGCTGCTGGCTTGGAGACCGACCGAACGAGACCGGTGCGGCGGTCTGGGGCGGCCGGGAAGAATGCGACAGAAACGGCTCGGGGAGAGGAGAAACCGGGAGGAAAAGAGAGAGAAAAAGAAAACTGAAACTGGGCTTTGACCAAGCCCGGTCCACAACTCCTCTTTGAACCCAATCCAAAATTCAACACCCCAAAAAAATAATACCCCAATAAAATTACCTTTTACTAGCAAAAATTACCATCTTTTTACCGTCGCCACAATTTATTCCTTAGAATAATCCCACAAAATAATCGTCACATACACCTCTATGGGGATCAATTATATTTTTCACTTATTGACGAACACGGTAAAATTCTTATTACCACTATGCCAATAATAATGGTAAAAATTATGGGTTGGGACGTGGCACATTAGATCTAATAAAAACTAACGGTTTAGATATTAGTCATAAAACTAAATCTTTTTTCTTTTCTTGTCTTTTTATTTAATTCAATTTATGAAATCTATCTAAATAAAAATTCATGATTACAATTCTCTATTTGGAATATAATTAAGAGAAAATAATTTGTTTCTTATTGAAACTCATTTACTAGAGAGGAAATAAAACAAATTAAGTCTCATAGACATGCTTATTTCAGCTTCTTGTTTTATTTTTAATTTTTTTTTGATCAAAAGTTTTCTGGTTGTTCATAGCACAAGAAGGTATGAGTACTTCCATACATAATCTGATCATAAATTTTCCAACGTGTCATGGCATACATCATATGGATATTTTTTTTCTCTTTGAAGAAGATGATGAGGTAGATGATGATGATATTTTCTAGTAAATGAGTTTCAAATCAAATAGAAACCATTACGAGTAGGTAATCATTAATTTTTATTATGTTTTAATAGATAGATTTCATTGATTGATTTAAAGAAAAAGAAAAAGAAAACATAAATTGTTTTTAGTTTTTATGACTAATCTTAATTGTTAATTGTTATTAGATTTAATGGTTGATATTCTGGTTATAATTTTGATTATAATCTCGTATGTAACGAATCCACTCCTAATTAAAAAATGTATCAAAAGCAACAACACTACATATTCAAGATAATAGTGTTAGCATACGAAGAAACTAATCAACGGCGTTGATATATACTAATTGTCAGTGGCTGGAGTATGACATGTACTGGCCGGTAACCCGACCTCATCAAGGACTAGATGAGAAAAAATCTGAATTTCATTCCGACCTTATGACTAGCTATTTGAGTCAATGAGCTGTGACTTGGTTGGTTAAGGTGTTTAACTGACAACGTTGAGGTCATGGGTTCAAATCTCACGACATATGTTGTCACACCCCGAATTTTGGATAAATAAAAATTCCAAATTCAAGGCATGATAACTAAAAGAAAAACAAACTTTACAACTCTTAGTTTTACAACTTTTGAAAGAATAATTTGAACCAAATAAAACCTCCCTCAAACTCACTACAAACTAGAAAGTAAACAAAAGAACTATGCCTATCTGCCGCAGCCTCAACTCTGCTAAACCTGACCTGCAAAAACAACCTCTACACCATGGAATGGTGCACCGGGTTGTAAACAACAAACCCGGTAAGCTTTAAAAGCTCGTATGAGTAGATCTCTAACAACATACTCAACCCAACAACACATAAGGAAAACTCCAAGAGTTCATGCATTAAAAACAAATTCAGAAAAACACTTACAAACAAGAGAAAACGAAAGGAGAAATTTAGAAAACACACAATTCACAATCACTCAAATTCCAATAAAATCACACAAATAAAATTAGAGAATCTCCTGCGGACACGCATAGTTCAGGAAATACTCGAAACAAGGAAATTAAATGACATCATATAAATATATCACACAAACATTTCTCTACTCTTACTTATGGGTTCGCCAACGCAAAGTCATCCCCCATAAGTAACTAGACAAACACGTACTCATGGGTTCGTCAACACTTAGTCATCCCCCATGAAGTACCGACAGACTAGAGCTCTAAAACTGACCGTAACCAATCACCCGGCCAAGGCTTGGTTCCCGGTCCACCACGAAGGCTCCTATTCTAATACTCAAAACCACCACACAGGCACACAACCACAACTAATGCAAACATTCGTCACTGAGACAACAATTTCACAACGAATGCACTCGCTCACCACTAAGGCACACAAATTCACAACTAATGCAACATTCACCACTAAGGCACACAAATTCACAACTAATGCAACATTCACCACTAAGGCATACATTCCAATACTCTCACAACATAACACTTATCAATTCACAAAATAATAATACAATTATAACCGTGACCTACCACCCGATTAAAGGCTAGGAACCCGGTTTGACTATTTAAACATTAACTCTACATCACGCTATCACATTATCATAACGTGTCTTCCACACATAAACACGTGGATATAAATATTTATACCAAGAATAATTCTACCAACTCTAATTATTACTCAAGATCGGAAGTCCTTTTGAAAGATTATTTTATTAACAGAAAACTTGTTTTCACTTACCATGAGTCGTTGACGATCAAACTCATTTATATTTAAAAACAAATCATTTTCTTTCAAGGACAACTTCACAATCGGCAATAATTATCATTAACACCAACAAAATCATCATCAAAATAATTATCATAATAATTATCATCAACATCAACAAAATCATCAACATTTCCAACAACATCATCATAATCTCATCATCATAATCATCATCATAACAATTATCATCAACAACATAATTAGGCCACAATGTGGTCCTTCGTGAGATTTTACTCACCTTAACTCCCGCTGCGTCTTCATAAGCACAAACGCAAGCGTCTAGCTAGCTCAAAGGCAATCTCCACAAGTCACCCTAATTAAAACAAATATTAACCTTAGTAACCAAACAAACTAAGAGTAACATTTGCCCTCTTAACCCAAAACTAAATTTCCGAGAGTTTGCCCAAAGGAGGGCAACTCTCCTTCAAGACCTCCCAAGGTCATCGATCACCCAAAACTAAACCTCTTACAACCGCCAAAACGGCTCCTACTTTTGAAAACACAAAATCAACACACCTCAATCGAAAACAACTCCAACATTAAGCATCAACGATCTCAACCTAGTCTTATAATATATCAACGTGCTCACAACAACAAGAACTAGCTAAACCTTGCAACTAAGCCTACACATCCTGCCAGACGCGCCGCCACGCGCGGCAGCGAGTGGGCCCCACGCGCCACCACAAAATTTCCGAATTAGGGCAAACTCCAAACACAAAACTTGTAGAGTACTACATGAGGGACACTTTTCATACCTGAAGGTCCAGCCAGTTAGGCCGGAATCGGCCGGAAATCACCGAAACTCGTCGGAAAATCTTGGGATCCACCACCGCCACTCTCTGCCGTGAGTCGCGCTCCATGGCCACCCGAAGTCGAACCAGGATGCCAAGGGCCTTCTGTCCCGACCGGTCTCCCGCCTTGTCGCCGCCGCCGGAGGAAGAAATCCGATCGGGTCTCTAACCCGAGCTTCCGAGCTTCGGGTCACCGGTTCGGGGTTGAAACGGCGCAAGGCACCACCACAGGGCAGCTCGGACGGAGGAGAGGAAGAGAACCCGACCGGTGCCGTCGTCTGGGTCGGTCGGAGGTGGCCGGAAAAGCCGGGTCGGGTCACCGGGTCCGGGTCGGGTCGGCTGAAGGACTTGAGTTCTCTCGGGGTCGGGGAGGGAGAAGAAAGGGGGAAGAAAATGGGTTCCGAAAATTATGACCCGGAAACGAAAACTTTCCTATTTAACCCAAAATTTCCCGAAAAGCCACAACTTCCGCTGACCATAACTTCTTCATACGACGTCCGTTTCATGCGTGCCGCATGTCTACGAACTCGTATTGACGAGCTCTACAACTTTCATGAAGGAAGTTTCTTGAGAAACCCAACAGAATAAAAAGTCAACTCTTGACTCTTCCAAAACCATAATAACGCTTCGGTAATTATGCAACCGAACTCTTCCGCTCTTCCTTCGAATCTCAAAACACACTAACTTCTAACTCGAAAACTCCCAAATAATATTAGAAACTAATATCAATTTTCCGGGGTATTACATATGTAGGGTGTGCGAGTTATTAATAAATAAAAAAATTTATAAAAAAAAAAAGTATAATGCAACAAGATTCATTGTTTTTTTTTTTTCAATTTCGAATATGAGACATACATCATTGAATTAGTGTAGGCTGTTACACAATTAATTAAGATGATTGGTACTGTGCAACCACCTAATTAAAATTAGGGGTCATCATTTGGCCCTCGGGCTATCTAGGCCCGGTCCTAAAAAGCCCGCCCCAAGCCTTTTCAATTGCTTTATTAGTATTTTTATGAAGTTATTAATTAAATATGTGAATTAATTATTACATTAAGTCATATTTTATTTTTATCTTTATTATTATATTTAGTTCAATTATTAACAAATTTTAACTTTTATGGGCTTTGTTTTTTTTAAATAGTCCGGCCCGGAAATTTGGAAAACATGATTTAGGCCCGGCCCGTAGGACTTAGACAGGGCCGGGCCGAGCTTTTTGATGACCCCTTAAAATGCTGTGAATGAATAGGTGATGTAGTGGGCCGGGGAGAAATTTCCCAATTTTGTTTCAGATGAACTGATCATAGAAAATTGCAAGAATAGGAGAACGAAACTCCCCAATGGCTTATACCAGATGAAAATAGAAAGCAAGATGTACGTTGGTATATATTGATAAGGTTACCTTCAAATCAAGATTTATTAGGGTATTTTTAATTTCTTAATGGAGGATTACTTAGACACTTTGTATTCTTCTAGCATAGCAATGCCTTAGAATTAATATTCCTGCTAATAATGAGATATGCAAAGTTGTCATGAATGATATAATACGAGACTTCATTAGTTTTTAAACTACTTCGATTTCATTGTCAAATTTGACACACGATATTGCTTGACTGTTTAGCTCAGCTAAGACCAGACTTTACTTGAACCCTAGCTCTCATGATCACAGTCAGTTATACCTACCTGCTGCAGAAACACGTACATATCACACTAGAAGCAGAAAGCAAAACAAACATCCCTTACTTAATTCATTTAGGTAGATCATCTACCACTAACCATATTCATTTATTCAATAATTGACAACTACGTTCGTTCAAGCCATGCCTCTATTAATTTTAATAACAATAACAAAATGATAATTCATATCTTGTTAACTACGTACTCATAATGCAATCCTTTATTCAAGCTCTTTTTGTGATTTAACATGCTGATCAATCCCACCTTAACTCTCTCATATAATAAGACATCCATATTGTTCTTGTTCTAGAATCGCTCTGTTGAATATTCCAATGGATGGACCTGGAAAATATTATTAACAAACAAAAAGCAGAATAATATATATATCTATATCTTGGACCCTGCTTAATTTGTTATTATTCACACTATTAATTTAGCTAATCTTGTTTAATTAGCCGGCTAATCAATGAAGATCATGCATGCTATCTAAGACATTTAGAACTGTGGACAAAGTGCCTTTTATGAAAATGATGAAGTTCCAAAGTCTAAAGTTTGGGCTGCTTTTCGATCGTTTAGGGACTGATTGATATGTTCTGGCTTATTCTAATTCTTCATTCTAGACGCTAATAAAAGACTTGGAGATGAAGCTAGAAAAGGAAAACGTAAAAAAGGTCCTAATTAACTTGCATAGCTTTCATGCAATTCTTTGGTTCTATATATATCACTTCTATGACTTCTATATATCCATACAGAATGCTTCAACTCTTTCTTTGCACGCTCGTCTTCAACATACGTATATATGTAAGAGATACAACATTATTTGTCAAGTTAAGGACTTGCAATAAGATTGATCCCTGTATCGGAAACTAAATACGACTAAAAAAATCGAGAAATATTTTAACAGTCCACGAGTACTTCTAACTGAGGGAGCTAGTCATTGATGGATATATGTTACCGGCCGTCAAACACTAGATATCAGAAAAACTTAAGAAAATGAATTATAGGGGAAGCAGCCCTAACAATTTCTCAATGGCATTTGCCTCAGATCATACCCAAACCCAATATGTGCTAGTTTATATAGTTGAATTGAATCCAAAATAGGAGCTTTCCATTAGTCTCAGTGGTCAATCTGATGTAATGTTAACCTAAAATTTAAACCCAAAAACACAGTACGTCGCATACCATCATTACAACACATGAAATTTGACATTTCTTTAGGATTGATTCCACTGTTGGATGAAACATCAAATCCATTGATTTGATTCCAACTTTCTAAGCACGCATCTAATGAATAGTCTTCTTCTTTCGGAAATGACATTGTTCCTTGTACTTTTCAGATCAAGTACTCGAATCTCCACCAGGACAGTTAGTTATTGATCCCTATATATAGTTCATTTTGATCGATAATAATATTTGGTGAAGTATTAGTAAAGTCAAGTTTGCAGTAGTGTGATCCATTCCTTGGTGGAGAGGTCACCTGATGACTTTTATAGAGGTCATCAGTGGAATCCTGCGTTAGCAATTTTGCTAGGTATGAGTTAGATTTTTAAGCAGCATGAGTGTTGTAGATGGTGATGAGTTAGAAATTAATGTATCTCTGTTAGTAGAATGAAAGCCTTTTCGAGGCTTTTTATCGAATTATTTTTGCTGAATGCATGATTGCATGAAAAAAACAAAAGGTAAAATATTGTGTAGTCTTTGTGGTCTGAAGTCGACATCTGTTTAGTCCTTAGGATTTTATTTTAATCTGAATAGTTCTTAAAATTAAGATTTTTTATCTAAATAGTCCTTATGGTTTTATTTTAATCTGAATAGTTCTTAAAGTCATGATTTTTCATCCAAATAGTCCTTATGCCTTTTAACTGAGAAAATTGTCAGAATGACTATTTGGATGAAAAATTGTGACTTTAAGGACTATTCAAATTAAAATAAAATCATAAGGACTATTTGGATAAAAAATTGTGACTTTAAAGACTATTCAGATTAAAATAAAACCATAAAGACTAAACAAATGTCAACTTCAAACCACAAGGACTAAACAAATTTCAATTCAAAAACAAATGTTAATTAGAAAGCATCTGTGTTTGTTTACAGGGTTAGCTGGGTTTAGTCATAGCATGACAAACTGAGAGAAATGAGTTTATGTCTCTGTACGTTTTCAAAGGTTAGTGAGGAAAAGTTCAAAATTTACATAACTAATTGTTTTGGTCACGATCCTCAACAAGGAGCAGAAAGACAACTAGTACTACCAAAAGTAAACGAGGGTTGCAGGGCGTGCCACCGAGCGGGCGCGGAATATAAACTGCACGTGCTTGGCTTCTAATCAAGCGAAGGAGGGTTCTGGTGCCACCTCGCGGACGAGAGATTACGAGTAAGCCTCTATTCACCTGTGAATCGATAGTCACTGTTAGAGCGAGTAGAGCAACTAATCATGAAGAAAAGGCGAGTCTGAACGGGTTCTGAGAACCAAGGTGAGATGCGCTTTAGAACTTAGGGTTTCGAGGATGCTCAAAGAGTTGTAGTTTTGTATGATTTGATTGTATCTTTATCGAGTTGTTGTTTTCAATAACCCTCGAGGTCTTCCTTATATAGTGACTCGCATCCTCCCAGAAGAAAGATAATCATAATCTAGTTCAGACTTATAATCAGAATACTACAAGGATACTGTTTCACTCGCGTGAACCAATCATCCGTATGATACATGTCCAGCCGCGTAATTGACTCCGCTTAGGCTACTGCTTTCGCGCTATCTAATTGTTGACTCCTACGCGAACTCAACCACGGACATCCTTATCTCGCGAGGTGCGACAGTCCTTGTCACACTCCACCCCGCGCGCCTCAGAAGCTCGCGACTTTTAACGGGCTTCATATTAAAAAAGACCACAGGTATTGGCCAAAATGTTATCCAAAACTTATTGCGAGTCTTGGACCAAAATATCCACTAGGCTCAAACATTGCCCCCTAGGCCTCGAACTTAGACTATCATAACGGCTAAGCGAAGAGGCCTTAATGAGTACGTTTCAGAAGTTTAAAATTTAAAAGGTGCTGACGTTTCGGTCCGTCCCCCTTAAAAGCATGACGCGGGTTCCCAACTCATCACCTCTAGCTATCCAATCCTCTCTCTTTTCTGCAAACAAACCCTCGCCGCCGTTTCACCAGAAAGATGGCTCCCAAACCAATCTTCCGAGACCCCAATCTTAGCATTACGGCGGCAATCGACTGGTCCACGGACTTCTTTCCCGCGCGTTGTCTAGTCTTTCCTTATTCCCAACATGACTAATGCGGTTCAAAACAAATCTTCCAATGAGATTCGATGGGGATTTCTATGTAACTGCTTGCTTAATCCGCAAGAAGTCATCATAGATTCTTTATCTCTAAGGCTCATATCTCTGAGCGATTTCTGCATGCGCGACACATGTCAAAGGGAGTTACTCCCTCCTTCCTATAAGAGAGAACCCGCCGGCCGGGGTTAGATTATTAAATCAAAGATTTCTGCTCCCTTGCCATAGATTTTTCTTCCCCTCTGTTCATCCTTTTGTGTTTGCTTAAAACGAAACCCCTATTTCTTTTCTTCATTATTCATTTCTGATGAGTTTCAACATCTACTCTTAGGCCGAAGGTGGGTTTCAAAATCTACTCTTAGGCCGAGCCTCCGTTTGGAAGAACAAATAGTTTGGGTACCTTCTGACATGCACCTGCTGTTCTATCCAAACATGAGGCTTCTGAGGCCCTTCGCCCCTTCGTGTTTCAGGAGCTTGCCAGTGATTCGAAACACCTTCCAAAACTTGGCCGGTAGCATGAGGGACCCTGCTCCAGTGGACCTTTAGCCTCCCAGTGCTTCGTTTTTGGTTTAGTCCAGGGCTTAGGTTTGTGTCGATCTGAAGACTCAAGGCTTTCACCAGCTCTAACTAGAGGATGCGGCGGCGACCTCTTCTTCGTTCCCACAAGCTATCCCTAGACCTATGCTCGTAGTAGATTTATGCACTTTAAGCGGAGGGTAGTCAGATTCCATTATTTTGCTCATGTATTCACTTTGGCCGCAAAGCCGCTTATGAAACCTATATCAAAATATTAGATGGGAAGAATGTGTGATTTTATTTATTTAGGGCCTCTGGAATAGGCCTCAATCTTGTACTTGTCTATTGGTTAGACTTTGTACGTTTCACTAATCTTAAAGGAGCTACTTACATTCTTCTCTCTCGGGTTGACCCTTAGTGTTAGGCGGCAGAGCGCTAACGCGATGGTGCGTAGCACTATTAACAGTGGATGCGGGATCAAGAGGAGGTGCAGGATCCTCGCGCTCCCAAACACCAGCGATATGGCGCTTTAGAAAACGACCATAAATAGGATTACAATGAATGGTGTCGTCGAGGTCGCGCAGGTGGTATGCCCTTTTGGGTAGTATGCGATTAATGAGAAAGGGTCCTTCCCACTGAGCGGACCACTTTCCCCGGCCCTCGGTTTCCTCCCCAAGTGGTAGCATAGTGCGCCACACTTTTTGGCCCTCTGCATAACTTCGACCTCTGGTGATTTTATCATACGACTGCGCAAAGCGCTACTTCTCAAGGATGAGATTGTTGAAAGCAGTGATGCGATGTTCGTCGAGGTCTTTTAGCTCCTACCACATAGCTTGAACGTAATTGTCACCAAGTAGTTAGTGTTGTTCCTGGACGCGTAGCGAGGCGATGTTAATCTCAAGGGGAAGGACATCGTCATGACCATACATAAGGGCATATGGGGTAGTATCCGTCAGTTCGCGCTTTGAAGTGCGGTAAGCCCACAATGTGTAGTAAGGCTCCTCATGCCAGTTGCGCGGGTTGAACTCCAGCATGTTTTGCAAAATGCCAAGAATGACTTTATTGCTTGCCTTGGCCTGGCCGTTGGACTGCGCATAATATGGCGTATAGTGGAGGAGCTTGATGCCATAGTCGTGAAGGTATTTGACCACATAATCTACCATAAAAGCTGCCCCCTGGTCCGTAACTATGCACTATGGAATACCAAAGCGGGAGATAATATTGCGGAAAATGAAGTTGCAAACTGAGTCTGCGGAGACAACCTTGAGCGGCTCCGCCTCGACCCATTTGGTAAAGAAGTCGGTGGCCACTATAATGAACTTATGCTGCTCAGAAGAATATGGATGGATGATGCCAACGAAATCTATTGCCCAGCCGCGACCCAGCCGTGGCTTAATTATAGGTTGTAACGGAATATTGGGAATGTGTTGCACTGGTCCATGAGCTTGGCAATCTTGACAACCTTTGGCAAAGGCAATGCAATCTTTTAAAATGGTAGGCCAGTAATACCCATGGTGGCGAATTAACCAGCGCATTTTTGGTCCTGCCTGGTGTGAACCACAAATCCCATAATGTACTTCGCGCATGAGGCGCTTAGCTTCATTCCCATACACGCAGCGGAAGTCGTTCCCGTCTTCACCTCGCCGATGGAGTTCGTTGTTGCGTAGAACAAAGTTTAAGGCGAGGAAACATATCTGCCTCGAGTGATTGGTGTTTGGGGTTCTGGAGGTAGGCGATGAAAGGTAACCATCAATCCTCGTCAATAGGGTCTAAGGTAGCGACGTCGGGGGTATCGGCCTGATATTGCTCCCTGGCGATGAAAGACGGAAGAGTATGGTGCTCGACTTTGAGCAATCGTTCGCACACTCCATCTCGTAGGCTGAGGCAGGACGCCACTTGAGTGAGCTCGTTGGCGGCGAAATTGAACTCTCGTGGAATGTGTTCTATGTAGACGTCGTCGAATTGGTCCAATACCTCGAATGCCTTGCGTAAGTAGGGCTCATTGGATGCGCTTAAACACTTGAATTTCTCCACCAACTAGTTGACGACCAATAAGGAATCGTTGAAGACTTGAACTTCGCAGACACCTAAGTCTAACAAAATTTCTAGTCCTATTATGAGCACCTCGTATTAGGCCTGGTTGTTCGTGCATTTGAAATCGAGCTAGAATGAGTAGAAGAAGTAGTCTCCGGCGGGATTTTCTATGGCTATCTCGGCCCCAGCTGTGGTATCAGTCTGTGATCCATCAAAGTATAAGGTCCATGGAGCGAGTGCCACAGCAACGAACTCCAACTCGCGAAACCTTTTGAGTTCTGATGGGGGGTGGTGAGCTAGGAAGTCTACGATTGCCTATCCTTTTACTGCCTTTTGCGGAACATATTGCAATGAGAATTCAGACAAGGCTAATATCCACTTGCCGATGCGTGTATTTGACCAAGTCGGACTGAGCAATCATCACCGTGGTAAAGGCAAGCATGTAATGACACAGCTTGCAACCTGCAAAAAATAAAGCGAGACACAACTTTGCCATAGGGGAGTATCTCGTCTCATAGTCAGTTAACACTCTGTTGAGATAATAGACAGCGTGTTCCACCCCGTTTTCATCGTCTTGTGCCAAGAGCCCGCCGATGGACAAGTCGACAGCGGCAATGTAGAGTTTAAGCAGAGTTCCTTTGCGAGGTGGGATCAAGACTGGTGGGTTCGTAAGGTAGTCCTTGATTCGATTGAAGGCATGTTGATGTGGTGGTTCCCATACGAACTCGGTTGCCTCCTGGAGCTTGAGTAGGGGTGAGAAAGGCTGGACCTTTCCTGCCGTGTTGGATATGAAACGGCGGAGAAAGTTGATTTGCCTGAGCAACTGTTGAAGTTCCTTTTTGGTTGTAGGGGGCGAGGCGTTTATTACAGCTTGCGCCTTGTCTTTTGGGATTTCGATGCCCCTTTGATGTACTAGAAAACTGAGGAAATCGCCGGCTTCTGCGAAGAACACACATTTGGTGGGGTTTATCTTCAGGTTATGTAGGCGCATTCATGTAAAGACCTGTGGAAGGTCTTCAACATGGGTTGCCCGTGTCTTGGTTTTTACCACTACGTCATCGATATAAACTTCAATCAGCTTCCTCAAGATGTCGTGAAAGATAAGGTTCATGGCGTGCTGGTACGTTGCCCCCACGTTTTTAAGTCCGAAAGGCATGACAACATACTCAAACGCGCCAACAAATCCGGGGTAGCGGAAGGCTGTCTTATGGCAATCTATTTCAGCAACGGGAATCTAGTGGTATCTGGCCGTTCCGTCCATGAAGGACAGCACTTCATGCCCCATGGCTGCGTCTATGAGGAGGTTAGCCACATGCATGGGGTATATATCCTTGGGCATTGCGTTGTTGAGGTCTCGGTAATCAACACATACGCGCATTTTGCCGTTTTTCTTGCGAACGGGGACAACATTGGATAGTCACTCGTTATATTTTGCCACGTAAATGATACCCGATCGGTGCATGTTCTCAATCTCTTCCTTGACTACTATCTAGGTCTCAGTCTGCATGAATCGGTCGTCTTGCCATACTGGACGTCGGTCTGGATAAGTTGGCAGCCGGTGACAGACTAAGTCCAGGGACAAGCCAGGCATGTCTTCGTATGTTTCGGCGAAGCAGTCCCTATACTCATGTAATAGGGCAAGAAGGTCTTCCTTTTCTTTTTCCGTCAGCTTAGCACTAATGGAGATGAGTAAGGGCTTCTCTGCAGTCCCTACGTCAACTTGTGAAATGGGGTCACAGACTTGAGGTGGTGTATCGTCCAAAGTGGCGGGAGCCAACTGAATAACTTCTTCCTTGGTATCAGTGTAATCCACAACTTCGTCTACGTATTCCATAATCGCGACCTTGTTGTAGGCTTCGCGTTCTGCTCAGTACGAAAGGAGTCTTTCGCACAAGGACTAACCAACCTCGTGTGCCTCTTCTAAGAAGGCACTATCCATCAGAATGTGGTGGAGAATCCGCGATGGTGTGAGAACGTTGCAAATCGTCCTTCGCTTGGGTAAGTCCCCAATTAGAGGTTGTTACCCCATATGGGCGTCCTTTGTAATCAACGCCTTGAATGTCCAATGGGCCCAGGTCGGTGTTATAATATCGGGCGACGTTGAAGTTGGCGAAGATAGAAAATGGACGCGGGTTGGCTTTGATGATGACCGCCTCACTTTTCTCAGTGCCCTAAATCATGAATTCTTGGTGCATGAAGGAAGGCACGCAAAAACTTCTGTTGATCTAATTGCGGCCGAGAATCATCCTGTAAGAGGAAGAGCATTTGGCGACAAAGAAAGTGTAAACCCACGACACCGGTCCTACCTTGACTCGTAGAAACAAAAGGCCAAGGGTCTTAGACACCTGCCCAGTGAAGTTCTTGACTGTCAAGGATGTGGTTTGGATCATTGAGCACGGGATGTCCAGGAGGCCCATGGTGCGGGTTGTAACGACGTTGACCGCGGCACCAGTGTCAACCATGACTTTGTTGATCATCTTCCCTTCGACTTCGGCTGTGATGTATAGTGGCCGCATATGAGAGGCCATGTCTAAGGTTGGTGTTGAAAAGGTCAGCGTCTTCTTATGCTTGATGCTGCTCGTAATTTCTACGTGTGGAGCTGCCTCGTCCTGTGCCGGCGCTAGACCCATTTTGTTGCGGCAAGGCAGGGGTATGTCGATGACGCTCACACTGCTGACTGGCAGAGCATATCTCTCTGATATGAAGAACACCATCCCAACCTAGAAAGAGAATTGTTCGTGAATTGGGATCAGTGGAGTGTCAATGACCCCATGCTCCCCTTCGAGCACCGTGAAAGCTTCTGCTTCGTGGTTGACCCCTTTCTCCTCATCCCATCCTGAGACTTCTACCATATTGCAGGTGAATGATTCCCCTTGCTCTTCTTCTTGGTCTCCATCTAGGTTGATTCGGGGCTTGGAGTGTGCTCGTTATCCAGGGAATTTTCACGAAAACGTCGGGCCATCTATTGGGCGAGGTTAGGGCTAGAAGACGCACTTTCTGCAACTGGCGGTGCGTTAGTCTCTTTCTGTCGTGGGCGCCATACCGCCTTAGTCGAAGGCTGCTGGTTCTCGGATGGTTGTTTATCTGTGGTAAAAGGGGTCTTGTCTTTGGCCTCCTTTTTCAACCGCTGCAGGGCGGATATTTGGGGAACCATCCGAGTCTCTGGCTCCGGGGTAGATTGTGTCTGAGGCCGATGTGGTCATGGTGGTTCCCTCTTGGTTTCAGGTTCCGGGTTTTGAGATTCTCTGCGCCGCGGTGGTTGAGGCGGCTCTCCCCTTGGCTCTGGTTCTGGGGTCATAAACAACCTACGCCTTATCCCAAGAGGTGGTTCCCTTCTCCTTGCAGTCCCCGGTATAGGTGACGGCCTGCGCCTTGAAGGCTGTGGATCTCTTCTCTTCTCAGGCTTCGGTATGGGTGATGGCCTGCCCCTGGAAGGTTGTGGATTCTGCCTTAGTGGAACTGTAAGGAGGCAAAAGACGTTTGCCTTTGGGGCAGGTTCATCCGCGATCTGTGCACATGCTCTTGGGGGTGTTACGAGTGGCATTTGAAGAAATGCTCGCTGGCCCTCTGCCTCTCTCCACATCCGCTCAGGCGTTTGTGTGAGCTGTGAGGGACGTACAGCGCCCTCATCGACAGCTTGTAAGGCACGCATGATGCTACCGTACCTTTTCTGAAGCTTTCATTTTTTGGACTTGCTGATTGTAATTGTTTTGCCCCCTCGCTATGTGTACCATACCCCGTCCTTGATTGCTGTCTTGGACGTCGGGGGAATATAGGGGTCGGTCAAGATATCTCCGCGAGGGCGTGAGGTCTCATTTTCCTGACGATCGCTGCTAGAGTTTGATATGTCAATCTCGCTTGTGTCTGGGGATGAAGGTTCTTTCTCCGTCCAGTGCGTATGGATGAACGTCTCGAGGCGTTCTATCCTCCGTTCCAACTCTTCTCGGGTCTTAGGACTCATAGATTGGTAGTTTCCAGCGGGGGACGGTTCATCATTCCTCATGATTGTTTTGCCCTTATCTTTTCGAGAAAGGCGATCTGGCTCAAGTTTAGCGACCAGCTGCCGCGCTGGGTCGTCTGCATTCCCCCTTTGGTTAGTCGGGACAGTATAGCTGTTCGCTGGCCGTTTATGGTTTCGGCCTGGTGGTTCACATAGACCTGCATTTGGCGACAAGTCCAACGTTATTTTCCCCTGGCCGACTCGAGACCAAGCGACATCAGCTGTTGCGATCATGAAATCGCCCTTACTCTCAAAACATATATAACTGAGGTCAAGCTAGTCTTGGACCTGATCCTTGAGTTGCTGACATTCGCGGGTTCTGTGGCCCCAGCTATTATGAAATTTGCAGTGTATGCTGCCCTCTTTGTATTCTATGTAAGGTAAGGCACCAACCATTGTGATGAGCCCGTCATCGATAAGATCATCAAGAACCTCGTGAGCGAGGTTGACGTTGTAAGTATATTGGCGATGTGGCCGGTGGGCAATCTAATCGCCTTCGTCGCAGCCCCTTTTAGGTGCCCGACGTCAATCTTCATCTTCAGCTTGGTCGACCCAATTTACCTCGACCATGCCGACTACAGGCAGGAAAGGGTCTATGTCCACCAACGAAGCTGTGCTACCTGGCGTCTTCAGTTTTAGTTCTCCAGAGTTCAGCCAAGTCTGTAGCTGGTCTCGGAGCTTGACACAATCTTTAGTGTCGTGATTGTAGACATTGTGGAAGGCACAATATTTCTTGTGGTCTAAGCGCGCGTATTTTGCCTCGATCAAGTCATTGAAAACCAGATGGGCGTTCTTAGCATCATAGGTGTATGATTCGTACTCCGTCTTGGTCCATGGAAATGACTGGATTGTGATTGGTTTGCGCGTCATCTTCAGGTTCTTCAACTTGTGGGTAGTGGCTTGCCAGTCAGCTCAACTGCCCCAATATCCTCATGATCTTGATTTGCATGGGTTTCCTCGGGCCTTTGATAATAGGGGTATAAGTAGAGGCCTGCAGGTTTAGTGCCCCCACTGTTCTATTCTTCCCCGGCATGTAGGTCCCTTTGGAAGCATTTTCCTTTTCATCCATCTCGTTCAGAATTAATTTGTAACTCCCGACCTTATTAATTAGGTCACCCATGGAAGTGGCGGTGCTCCAAGCCTTAGATAGCCAACTTGATGGCCCCTTGCTCAGGTAGCAGGTAATCGCACTTGGCTTGCTGGATTTTGAAGCGTTAGAGGAATGAGACTCCGGATTCCATGCTTTGCTGGCTCATCTGTGTGAGGGAGTCAAGGCCAACTTCTGGTTCGATGATGTCATACGTCTCCGGAAAAAGCTTTTCCATAGTGGGCTAGTCTGTGATTGACCCAGGCTTTAATCTGGGGTACCAAATGAAAGCAGCTCCGGACAGAAAATTCCCAAAGAGCTTGAGTTTGAGAATGTCATTGTTTCCATACTGACTGCATTGGACTTTAAAGAGGGTCATATGCGTTGCTGCATCCTCCCTTGTTTCCCCAGAGAAAGTTGTAAAGACAATGCTCTTAAATCCCTTGGGAAAAGGGTATTGCGCCACACTATCTGGGTAGGGGTCGCGGTATTGCAAGTCAGCATCGTCTTTCCTGGTTTGCTCCTTGACTATGCTCGAGATGATTTGGCGGCAATCGACTACCGTTACTAGTGTAGATTTTGCCCCTTCCTCATGGTTAGGCTATACAGAGAAGTTAAGAGCATGTCCGACATTCTTAGGGGCTGGACTGGACTGAGCTATAATCGGGTCATCTGGTGTTCCGGTCCCCTGATATAGAGAGCTACCAGCGCCCTTAGTGTGATTCTAGGGCTACACAGAGGAGGTAGAGGTGGTGGTGCCTTTGAAGAACTAGCTCCCAACGCAAATTGAAGGGTCTTCTGATCCCCGATTTTGGATTTCCCTTAGGGCGCTCGTTAGGTGGAATGTACCTGGACGAGCCCTCAGTTGCACCTGCACCAGTTAAGTCAAGGGTAGGGTTCTTTGGTGCTTGAGACCGCATCCAGTCCTCCACTTGCAAGACCCTTAAGCTCAGCCTATCATGTCGTGCTTTGAAGTCTTTGAGCTTTTCCAGGCTAATCTTACTTCCAAAGAAGGACGCATCATGTTGTTGCTGTAGCTTGGTATCGTGTTCGTCCAAGCGGCGAGTTTGTTCATCCACAGTTGCCCGAGTATGTTTTAAGGTCTTCGTGAGGGTCGCCGTGTTCTGATCCAAGTCTTTTTGGATTCTTTGAAGGGAACCTTCCATCATGTCTTTATTCTCTCTGGCTTGACCAACAAAGTAGTTGAACTCCTCGCTGAGGCTGGAAAGGTTTTCTTGGTTAGCAATCTAGATGGTTCTAACATTCGTGACCTGTTCAGCTAGATCTTTGACGCTCTGTTGGGTGGTATCGACTTTCGAGTTGAAGGAGTCGAACTCTTTCTTCAGTTGGAGGGTCGTCTGGTCGGTATGAGCCTTTAGGCCTTCAACCATAGCCGCTAGGTGAGCATCCACTGATGGCGCGATGATCTGGTGAACTCGGTCCTCAGTGAGAGTGCTGAGGCCGGAGTCGCTGGTGGGTGTTGATCCTACCATCGTAGGTTCGCTGAAATCTGGATTTCCGAACTGAGCTAGGACTTGATCCTTAGTGAGCGAGCGACAGACCGTACTGTTGTGAGGTTGGTATCGCGGTGACTTGTGTTTGAGACAAGAAATCGAGGGTTTCCCGTACTGGGATCCGCCTGATTTCCCAATGGTGAATAGTATGCAGTACTCCCGGTCCCACTGGGCATGCCAATGTTTTGGTCACGATCCTCAGCAAGGAGCAGAAAGGTAACTAGTACTACCAAAAGTAAACGAGGGTTGCAGGGCGTGCCACCGCGCGGACGCAGAATATGAACTGCGCGTGCTTGGCTTCTAATCAAGCGAAGGAGGGTTCCGTTGCCACCTCGCGGATGAGGGATTACAAGTAAGCCTCTATCACCTGTGAATCGATACTCACTGTTAGAGCGAGCAGAGCAACTAATCAGGAAGAAAAGGCGAGTCCGAATGGGTTCTGAGAACTAAGCCGAGATGCGCTTTAGAACTTAGGGTTTCGAGGATGCTCGAAGAGTTAAAGTTTTGTATGATTTGATTGTATCTTTGTCGAGTTGTTGTTTTCATTAACCCTCGAGGTCTTCCTTATATAGTGACTCGCATCCTCCCAGAAAAAAGATAATCATAATCCAGTTCGGACTTATAATCAGAATACTACAAGGACACTGTTTCACTCGCGCGAACCAATCATCTGTATGATACGTGTCCAGCCGCATAATTGACTCTACTTAGGCTACTGCTTTCTATCCAACTGTAGACTCCTACGCGAACTCAACCACGGACATCCTTATCTTGCGAGGTGCTACAGTCCTTGTCACACTCCACCCCGCGCGTCTCCGAAGCTCGCGACTTTTAACGGGCTTCATATTAAAAAGGGTCACAGGTATTGGCCCAAATGCTATCCAAAACTTATTGCAAGTCTTGGACCAAAATATCCACTGGGCTCAAACACTAATAATCCTGTTATTGATGAAGCTTCAAAGTCTCAAATCAAGCTACATTTTCAGAAAAGGCTAGCTCGTGGTACAAATTTAAGATCAGCAGAAGCCAGAAGAGTACTGGACCATGCATCGAACTTAATTATCAAACTTGCACAAGATAGTCAAGAAAATATATGTCATTGTTCTTAATCCGGGAAAATGAAAGATACTATAAAGATTTGAACTCTTGATTTTTCTCTGAATCGCTTTCGGAGACTCTCCATTCGTTCTGGTATGTGCGTGTTTCAGTTTGACAGTCTATTCTTCTTGGATATATAGTCATAACCTTAATGAAAGCAAATAAACAACTTCATATATACATAACACAAAATGATTAAATTTTCCTCCACAGATACTACCTTCCCTACAATAACACACATTATTAGTTGATGAAACACATTATGAACAGCATCATATGTTTCAGCACAGAAACAAATCGATCCGTTTGATTTCAGAACCCTACTACTTTTGAGGATTCCTGTATCTTTTGTTGGCCTGCATCTGTCTTTTTCAACTCTCAGATTTCAATAATATTATGCTTAAACTCAACATTATTATTCATGAAATTTGACCATTATTCCAAATATCTTATATAGATATGGTATTCTTCTAAGTGAACAATTCCTAACATAACTCCGATATGCATCACAGCATACATCATCCATATATATATAGAGTTTTAGTCCTATAAACAAATGTAGGCTATTTCACATGTTAGGAGATCAAAACTTAGCTTTCAGTGTTTCCAGGCAGTTGGCCGTGGGGGACTTTTGGAGAAAAGGATGAGTTTATAACATTCCAAATCAGTAGTCAAGGTGTAACACAAGGCCAAGCCTATCACACCCCAATCAAACAGGTCCAGATTGAATTGAGATGGGTAGGGTCTTAAGGTCAAAAATTAATTAAGAAAAAAAAAAACTAGATAGGTCAATTGGGTCCTGCTCATAATGTAAATCTTGCAATGCAGAAAAAACTAAATAAACAAAGGGGTTCTGAAATGAATAATTAACACCTTGTAGAAGTTATTCAGGGTTCATAATGTAAAGACATGCTAGCTCTTTCTTACAAATTTCATTGCTAGAAATATGAAAGAATTAATTTGGACGAGTAACTCTTATCAACGAGTAAATGATGTGAATTATATATATTATTAATAATGCACCGAAGTCCATCAAAAAATTTAAGTCAAACGGTATGTGTGTGTGTGTATATATATATATATATAATTAAATACCACTAATATATTGATTATTGTTGTAAATATTATAATATATGTGGATGTTTTTGTAAATACTCATTAGTTATGTCCTTACGATGTAAATCATACTCTTATATAAGAGAGCCTAATGAGAATGAAATGGACACTTCTTCCTCCTCATACATTTTGTTCTTCTCTTTTCTCTCCATCTCATTCTTAGTTTATAACACGTTATCAGCACGATATCGCTCATTCCGTCACATAAACTCCATGATGATCTATGAGATATTGGTGCAACTTTTGTTGCTTATTATTCATACTCACGATCTATGAGTTCACTTCTATTTTGATTATATCTTGTTTACATATATACTTTGTTTATATTACTCAATTCTATTTTTACAATTGCTTATATTAGTGAGCCAGAAGTTTCACTAATAATACTCGAACCTGAAATTTTTCAAGATTATGAACCTGAAGTTCAATATTATATTAGACTTGGAGATCTAATTGTGTAAGCACAAACCTGAAGTTTTATGCATGTACATGTGATTCATTGTTCACAAAATTCGAACATGAAGTTTCAATATCGATATTTCTTCTTATGAACATGAAACTAAATAGCATAATTGGATCCATGATAATCGATGTGGTCTATGATGCAAGATTATTGCTTAAAACCATGAACCATGATCTATGAGATTATAGATGGTTTGTATATTATTGATTTAGATAAATAATCTATGGTTCTTATTCTTATTTGTTTGGAAGAGTTTTGTAATATCATGATGCAATCCCATGCATTTATGTGGATAATTTTATCGAACTTTTGAACACATGTTCAATATGCGATATTAAGAATCATTGTTCTACCAAGAGCCATGAATAGACGCATATACGTCTTCTGATATATAATCTGATATGGCTATAGTTGTGGCTATAGTTGTGGCTATAGTAACCACACTATGTAAAATTTGGATTCTCATGTATCTACCATCCATTGTTTCACATGATATATATTATGTTATGTTATTATGTACAATTGCTACATATACATTTTTTTTTTGGGTATAATGTTGACCAACCGTTAATTTGTTTAGAATTCGATTATAAATACAATTAAATATATTTAATATGCTTAATATGTGACCGTTTCGATTATAAATTTAAGACACACATTTCCATATGATTAATATGTTTATTATTGCAATTAGTACATATTAAATTAATGATGCAACCGTTTCAAATTCTTTGACAGTTAACATGACTATTTTTGAATACGAGATTTTTGAATTTACAGTTAACATGACTAATTTTTGAATACGAGGATCTGGTAGTTACAGTTAACATGACTAGTTTTGGATTTTTATGGCCATTGATAACCTCTATTTCTTGTTTTATCATAATCAGTTCAGGTCTAGTAATTGATTTTTACAGCCTATTTGTTGTGGTACTGGTCTTTCATGAAACTTATTATTTTCATAATATCATATTTATTGAATGGAATAAGGTATGTATTTGTCTATTTTATTATATAAATTTAATTTATTCATTTCACAATATATTTCGTTTTATGAATTACAGCGAACTCGATAATCGAGACCCGAAATTTTTTTTTATCCAACTATAGAGGGCCTGAAGTTCCTCACGAGTAATATAAGTGTATCATGGTAACACCATGGACATAAAGGAAGGACATAAGAGGTGTTCCCCTGTGACCATGTTTCTCGGTCCTGTGTAGGCTGAGACTTCCTTGTCTTATACTTAAGTGGAAAGATTAGAGGTTCATATAGAAAATGACACATATATTGTTGTCTTTCCTCTATCGGACATCTTTTGTGATGTTGTCTAGAGTATCTGACTATTGGCAAGATGTTTTTGTCAGAAATCTAACTACCGACAATTTTTTTTTTCGATTAGTCATCTTGTTGAAAGATAGTCTTTATGCATATTTATGAGAATCGGAGGAAACACTTAGCTATTTAAGCTCTGCATGTACCCATTGCAAATACACTCATTGTGCAGGTCATGAAAATATGACTAATTCAGTCCACATATATTGAAGAAACAATATTATGGTATGAGATTATGGAATTCAAGTATGTTTTATTTTTCTTAACCTTATACGGTTTTGTAATTAAAATTGATCGAAACCCGGAGTTTCTTGATCAAACTATATGAGAGCCTGAAGTTCTTTGAAAGTAATATTGTCAAATTATTGAAATGAAGTTTCTCAAAACTTATGTAATCAACAAGGACCAGAAGCTCCTTAGAGCTATACAATATGGTTTTCTTGTGATCCCTAATTATATGAGAGCATGAAGCTCCAATTTATTTTGATACAATGTTATTGTGAAATTAGAGGAGAGAAACAAGATTATCATATTCGTGAAGGTAACTAGACCAGAAGTTCTTGTACTTCTTCACCAATGGAACTATAAGTTTTCATTCTCACATTTTACTTATCCTTGTTCCTTACCATTTTAGAGTTTGTTAATTATTTTCCTCTTCTAAATTTTATTGTTACTCATATGGGCCAGCAACTTTATAGCACGAACATATGAATTTCAAATGTCATGTTTTTGAACCAAAAGTTCAAATTACTGAATTATAAAACATATGGTAAAAGCTCAAGCCCGAAGCTGAGTATGTAAATTAAATTAGTGAACTTGAAGTTTCAGTTTAGTTATCTGAAACCTGAAGTTTCCGGCACCAAATTTATTTGAACTAGAAGTTCAACATATGAAATCTGAGAACTTGTAGTTCTAACATTATAAATTTGAACTTGAAGATTCGATTACACATATGATTGATGGCTCCGGAAGAGCACATAATATCCCCTTTTTACAAGAAGTGGCTTCAATATGGTTCCAAAATATGTATTGAGATCCCACACAGCCTGAAGGAGGGGAGGTGATGTGTTGCAAACATACCTCCCCATAGTGAGACTAATTTTGGGTTGGCAACTCAAGCACAAAATTGTAGAGCGAGCGAGATCCAAAACGGACAGTATCTCGTTATGTCGCCTATTACGTGTGTTAAATTCTACAATATAGTGAGACACATAATGTCATGAACCAGAAGTTCATTGAACCAAATTAATTATTTTGGCATGACTAGTTGCATCATGTTTTACCTACAGTGTTGCTTGAAATCAATAACAATTTTTTATGCCTGCTAGCTAACGCTACTTATAGCAAATTGTTTATTTGCTGCATATTTTGTTGTTGTTTTGTCCCTTTAATGAGACACTTCTCTTGTTATGAAAGGGAGAAAGATTGTTCTTGAAGAACAACATGAATTGTTGTGGAATATTTACCTATTGTCTCATTTTGAGCTTGAGGAATATCACAACTAGTGACTTAATAAAAACTATTGATGACAAAATTATATGCTAACGGAAAAAAAATTTACTTGGGTAAAATCCCTGAGACCGACCATATTAACAAAAATAACTTTGCCCCCATTTGATTTATGGGAAGAATGAGTATCTAAGTGACATGGTTCTCCTGACGAGAATGTCATTAAAAATGTCCGAGTTCCTAATATGATGGCTACAGTATTACACATACAAAGGTTAAAGTACATCATCAGATAATGATATCTTGGTGATACAACAATACATCAATATGGTTGATACTCATGAATTTAATATTTTTGCCCTTAAACTTGGTATGGGTTCACCATCAGCCAATGGACATCTTCACAAGTGATAGTCATTTAAACGCATTTTTATGCATGGTCATAATAAGACACTCTTCCCGCCGTTAGGGGGAGAGAAAAGACTACTGTCATTTGAATAACGGCGTGAATTTGGAGTGGAATGTATCCACCAGGTCTAAATTCTTAAGCTTCTGAAAATGGAAGATTATACATGTCCTATAATGTTTTATGGTATTATGAATATAGATCCACATTCGCTAAATATAATTCATCTATGAAAGATGTTTGTCGTAGAAGTGACAATATTTGCCCTAGAAGTGGCAGGGGTACCTAATATTAATAAGCTCATAGTAGCTAATGCATGCATATAAAAATGTGTGGGATCTATGAATGATGATCATCGATGAAAATTTACATATGGTAGCTACCAAAGATCGTTAAGGACTGTATGATGCAATACCACATTTCATTATGAATGTCGACAAAACATATTATTGGCCAAATTAGATAGAGACAATTCCAATGAACTGAATATATAAAACGTGATATGATACTTAGACCTTTAACCCTACGTGATACAAAAGGGTATTAATCACAGTGAAAATAAATCACTATATATGGCACAATATCTACAACACATGAGGATTACGAATATATTTCCTTATATATGACAATTTATGTAAGTACAGTGTTATATATATATATTGACGAGAGACTTACGGCAGTTGTCATCGTATATTATGAGGATCTTAAAAGACTTTGTTAAAAGCAAAATCCCAAAAGTAAAGCATCAATATAAGCATATCGCTTATGAAATCCTTAAAGGATCCAAGTACATGAATGATTCGAATGTAAATCGATCCACAAATACTCGAGAGAGTCTGAATGTGAGATTCCTCATCGCCTAAGCGAAATGACGTAATGTGCCTTTTACATGCAAACACAACTCTCATTAGTAAGATGTGTCTTGGGTTGGAACCCAAGAAGAAAGCCATGAGGGGGAGGCCTAAAGGCGAGCATATCTCGTTATGCTGGACTGGTAAACTAAAGTTAACTCATGTAATCAATAGTCTAAAACTAGCTCATATATACTTATTATAGTTAACGTGATCAAAATTGCATCAATGAATATTATTATTGGACTACAAAACCGAATTCGGATTATGTTGCTACATATTCACTACTACAAAAATAGCATCAGACCACGGCCAAAAAACGTCGTCTGATTGTCCAAGTTACCGTTGTCTTTTTGCGTGCCGTCTGATACTTTGTAGAAACGTCATCTGATTGTTGTCGACATCTATCGACAGCCATAAGATGTCGACATATGTCGACAGCATATCGACATATTATTTGTCGTGTGACATACACTCACACCACGGTTATTCTGTGTAACAGTTGTGTAATTGGTAGTCATACAACGATTATTGTTAAAACTGTTATTTAATATAGACTTAGAAGTCGGTTTTAATGGAATTTTTTGGTTTAATTTCTTTCCAATTATATATATTATTATTTCTTTTGCTATAATCCAGTTTTATATTTATAAAAAATAATTTCAATAAAAATATTCAGTGCACACATTAATTTCAATCTCATTATATGAATTCAAGTTGATGGCCTGTAAAATATATCATACAAGTAACATCTCTCAAATACTAATACATGAATTTGGAGATCATTTGATCTCATTCCATACATCTCTTTTATCTAATTATTCTCCTCACAAGTATAACTGAAGGTTTCTTGTGTTCTTGCAACTACACTGTCTTAACTCTTTAATTAGCAATACTTCATCAGTTGTTTTTCTATTCAGCTGGTTGTTCTTGCTGAGGAGTAATTGCCTTCCCCAAAAATCTTGATCCTCCAACTTCATAGTCAGCAATGCCACACAATGAGAAACTGTCTTTCCCAACTAAATAAGCTTTGCCAAATGCTTGTTTAACAGTCATGCTTGATACTGTTCAACAATGCCAACTAGAAGTTTACATTTTGATTAATAAACAAAATCCAGGTCTTCAAATACAAATGCAATGGCATATATAGATAGACTAAAAATTTAGTCTCTAAATAAGTGCATATAACATCCACAGAAGCATCAGTGCAAACCTCTGGTATTGCAAGATACATGCTACCTAATTGAGGGAGTTAGCATAACAATGAAATTGTTAGCCATGATCTCCATCGAAACTCTTATTGATTCAGTTTCATGGCTCTGCTTAGTTCGAGCCAGTTTTGCTGCCAATGACTCCTTTAGTTCCACAATCACTGCTTAATCATAAAAATGCATGCACAAGGATATACTAGGTACAGCCCCTAGTCTACCTTCAAGCCAACAAATAACTAAGGATTCCAAGTTTCAAATGCAGAACCGTCTTCAACTAAGGCTTGCATACCATGTCAGACTATAATTCCAGCAATCTATCCAAAAATTTCACATACAAGGGATTGGATATCAAGACGGCCAGTACAATATTTGCCAAACTATCTATTTTGACTTTTTAAGTCCCTCATTCTTCTTCATAACTTCATTACTCATCTTTTTCTAGTTGATTAATTAATATGTGTTCCTGTAATGTTTCAATAACTGTAATGATATATATAATGGATAAGATATAAACAAAAAATGCTTACTCAGGATCAAGGTACCCTGGAGTGCCAACAACAAGAGTTGATACATGACTGCCATCATTAGTTGGAAAACTCTTGGATAGGCCAAAATCTGATAGTTTAGCTTGAAGATATTCATTCAGCAGGATATTTGTCAACTTGACATCCCTGTGGATTATGGGCGGCTTGCAACCATAGTGCAAATATTCCAGTCCTACAAAATTCCATATACAATTGAGACATCATTTATCAACAAAGTCCATAAACAAAAGAAAACAAAAGAGAAGAAAAATGAGTGCAAGTAAAGGACAACGATGATCAATTACTTGCTGACCTTGTGCAGCATCTATTGCTATTTGTAACTGATCTTTCCAAGTCAAAAATTTGTGCATTTGTTCATTCCACGCATCAAAACTAAATCTCTTTCATCTAAAATTGCCTTAGAAACTATACGCAGTCCTTTTGATGTCATCTCTTTAGCCCTTAGCATCTTTTTGTTCTTTGACATGTTTGAGTAGGCTAGGAATATCAATTCATTAGTTGTTCTTTATAGCTCCATTGTCTGTTTCAATAATCAAGAAAGAGAACTTATATTAGACAAAATGGTAGGAGACGTTTTGTTCAACAATGCCCAACATACTTGCATCAAATCAAAACCAACTGCATAAAGTAAACACTAAGGCTACAAATGACATCAAACATAGCAAATGACATGTACTAATATCTAAGAGTGTAAGAGAAATAGATTACCACATAGTTTTTCAAGCATGGAGAAATGGTTCAGCATAAAAGCTGCATATAATGCATAAAGACACCAGAAAATAAACAATATTGGCAATGAAAACAAAAGTCCACAAACTTAAGAGAAAGGTAGATAGCAAATGATAGGGCAGTAAGAAATTCGCATTATTAGTTATCTGAGAAGCCTAATGCTCTACAACACTACCAAGGTTCCACTTTATTTAGCAATTAACTTGGACAAGTAGATAAATAGCATAGAGGTTAAGGCTACCTCAGCATTGCAGAAATTGTACAGACAATCCATCACTTAAAGCTGCTAATGACCATACTTCTAAAACTCCTACTCATTGTAATCCGGAATGGCAAGACAAACCACAAAAAAGAAGTTAGGGAATAGCTGATAGATCGAAGGCAATATCACATACCAACAAACAAATCAGATATAGAAAATTCCCCTTTGCTGTATTGCTATCAACTACCAAGAATAAGGAATAATGGTGAAGATTCTAGATAACAACCTAGATCATCCAATAAAGCTGACATACTACATGATATATATATATATATATATATATATATATATATAACCAGCTTCCACTATATTATAGTAGAGAAAACAGTTCAAGAGACTCAATTCAACTAAATTAACCCACTAAACATCCATAAAACTATAGAACATAGTCCCATTACCCATACTAAACTGCTAAATTCAAACAAATATATTCCATTTTTTGCTCATTTGTTTTCCTTCCATCTCCTAAACAACATTTAAACAGATCACTAAATTTCATATATGCATCATATATATCCCATTTAAGAAACAACAATGTATTAGGTTGGATATTTAAAAGAAAACAATAATCCTTTTAATAATGTATTAATTGTGGTTGCATACCTTGAAGAGTTTTGAGAGGTAATCCTCTTAAGGAATGACGCCTCTCCAGTCATAGACATGCTCTTTTGGATTTGTGAAGTAGTCATCTACAAATGTGGTCATGTCCACAAAGAAAAACTCTGTCATTTCTGCATAAAGGTGAGAGTAATCATATTGAGAACAATTAATAAAAGCAAAAATCATGAAGAACAACTACTCATCAAAGCAGTAACCCAGAAAAGAACTACAATCCTTATAGCACAAAACCTAAAAGCCTTATTACCCAAAACCCAGCAACAGATCTAGTGAAATCCTAAAACTCAAATACCCAAAACCGAATTCCCAAATCCTAAATCCCAAAACCCAAAACCCAGCAATTTTGATTCCAACAATTACCATAAGAGAAATAATCGTCAGAAAATCAAAGCTCCAAATGGTATTGTAGTTGTCTCAATCCAACTGTCCAAGTCACCTGCATCAAAATTGAAACCTTGAATTCATCGAAATCGATTTATGAGAGATGTAAGGGATAGAGCTTACCAGGCTAGAGACGAATCTAGAGAGAAGCTAGGGCTAGGTCAGGCAACGCCGACAGCTTCCTCGTCGTCTCCGTTGAGGTAGACGAGGCTGAGAGAGATGGGGGTCGAGAGAGATGTGGGTTGAGGTTTTCGGTAAAGAGATAGACGAGGCAGACGAAGGTGTGAATATTTTGGGTTTTTGCGAATATTTTGGGTTTTTGCTCAAGAGCTGTCGAGGTTTCTGGTGCTGTGAGTGTTTGTTTTTTGGTTTTGTGAGTGTGTTTGTCGAGGTTTTAGCTTTTAACTTTTTTGTTTTTGTTTAAGTGTTGGGGGAGAATTTAATTTTGGGCTAAAATGTAAAGGGGAAGGTATGGGCAGATTGAAGTTGGCATTCATTTCGACACTAAATCACACAACGTAAAACCTATAAATGTGGTCTGATGCCTGAAATTTTAAGTTTTGGCATTGCCTCCATCAAAATTCATGTTCCCTCTCTAAGTTTGGGGCTAAATTTGGGGAGAAAATTGGAGGGAAATATTGGCTGACATGGTTTTGCTGCAAAAACATACACTCACACCACATTTTTATTACAAAATGTCGTATCATTCTTACATGTTGGTCACCTTGCAATCTGGGCTTAAATTTTTACACATTCACACGACGATTTATTCAAAAACTGACTTCTAAAAAGTTAAAAATTAGTCACACGACGATTTATTGTTATACGTCGTCTGATAGACGTTGTTTAAAGCTGTTTTTGTGGTAGTGATTCTAACTTTCGCGAAGTTATGAATTTTTTAAAGCTCTTGAATAACATATATGAGATGTATCAATAAACAAAGATATTGATATGAGTGGCTAGATATGCCATGCTGATCTTCTAATTGTTTTGAATCATACATAGTAATGTGTTAATTAGCTTCTACTGCTTAATTATTACATAATGTATGAATTTGAACATGTGAGGTTGTTTCTAATATTACTAAATGAGGTAAGACCTATTAAATTGTATAGCTTTGTTGGTATTGCTTTCACTTTGCAGGTATGAAATCTTGTGATGAGCCCCTGTATGCAAAACGAACAAAATCTCACTTCAGTGATAGACAAAACAAACCGTTATTTATGGTACATGAAGCTTGCAACAATCAGGGGGAGAATCTCATTAGGGGCAGCATCCAGAAGTATGCTATCTAGAACATATGCGCGTTACACTCTTTTTCTCCTTTAACCAGGGTTGTTTTTTCCCACAAGGTTTTTATTACCTAGCAAGGTTTTTAACGAGACAACAAATAAACGCGTCCAACATCATATCATTCATTGGTGGACATCCAAGGGGGAATGTTGTAAATATTATAATATATGTGGATGTCTTTGTAAATACTCATTAGTTATGTCCTTACGATGTAAATCATACTCTTATATAAGAGAGTCTAATGAGAATGAAAGGGACACTTCTTCCTCCTCATACATTTTGTTCTTCTCTTTTCTCTCTATCTCATTCTTAGTTTATAACAAATATAATCCTTGTTCAGTGTATAATTAAAGAGGCTTAGAATTTTCCATCTGAACAAATAAATAATGCATGTATAAAAGCATTTCTCTTTTTCTTTAACTAAATATTAGATAGTCCAATTCATTAATAGTTGCTCAACCTAGGCTATGAGGTTCATTGTTTCTACTTGGGGCATGACAGTCCATAGATTTGAGTTGAAAGACTTGAAGATCATTATCTCTCTTCCTGATATCTGGTTGATGGGATACTGGATAAGGGATATATATAGTCGACTTCATAAGTGATAGCTAGGCAGGTCATTATATATTTTTGCTGTCAAGGGATGTGTTTTTCATAGTTGATTGAGAAGCCCTATCAACCAATTTGTCTAAGGAGAGCTGGTTTTGCTTGCTATATATCAAGTACTGATCAAAGGGCTGATTTACTAATGCGTACATGAATGAAACTAGTTTTTGCAAAACCAGCAAGTAACTAGTGATGTCAGTTTATAGGGATTGTAGTATCTGCTTCAATATATAAACTTACATAGCTTTTCTTGAGTACCAGGAAAACATTCTCCTTATTCATTCCCTCATCGATACTATGAATCGATGATAAGTTTATCAAGTGAAATGCTTAAATCACTGTAAAGAAATTATGAATTGAAAAACTGATGAGTTGATGTAGGCAAATTAATCGGGGAGAACAATGTGTAGTAAGGGTGACTTCTCTTATATAGCTTTTAACACTAGTTCGTCATAGAAGTTGCTCTAGTTTTCGGAACTTAGTGTCTACCTTTGTCTCTTTAAAGCAATTCATCAAACATGCACGGGTCCTAGATCCAGCTTAAGGTAAATGTGAATGAATGTATTGACCTGCTAGGGTAAAATTAATAGAGAAATCCTTGGTATCAAATGTTCTAGGGTTTACCCTTTTAGTCCAGACTTGTTCTTATACACTCATGACAAAGATAGATGGGGTCTGAATAATTTTGATTATTGTACTTTCTTTTTCATATGAGCATGGGTATCTAAAGTAGGACCAAATTGAAAGTGAGTCCCAAATAATTTGGCTAACCAGTTGGTCTTATTCTCAAGTGTGAAGGGTTGCAATAGAATTAGAAAGAGATGAGCCTGCTAGCTATGAGGAAGAGGAAGAGGAAGAGGAGGGTAAGATGTCTCATTCTACTCACATGGCAGTGGCACACACAGTTTCTTCTTCAAGCTTCCAGATATACATGTCAATAGTCAATTGTGTCTCTAAGTTGTTGTACGGCCTATCTGTAGTACTACCCCATCGCTCTCCCCCTCTACATGAATTTTGTACTGGAAATTTACAAGGCCCCTGGATCTCTGGGATCTCTGGGTTGAAACCAACCAAATTCAATTCATTCATTCATTTTATTTCATGTTCTAATCATGGAGGATTGGTCTGTCCCTTCTCTTTCTCTGACACATTGAATTTATATGTTAGGTAAAGGGGCATATCTCTCCCTTTGCCTTTTATCTAACTTTATCTGTTGGTGTGTGTTCATTCCATGCATGCCTATCACAATTATAATATATGAAAGTTTATCCTGACCAAGTTTGGGATTTGATTATTTGTGCAGAACAGGCATTCAGGGGAAGGCATTTACTCAGGAGAGCATGTAAACAAAACATTGGTGTGCAGAGTAGAGATTCAGACCAATAGACAAAACAACATAATGCAGTAACAGATTCCAGTCAATCATGCAGGCTTATTTTGCATATATTACTACCTATCTGAAAAGGAAATCTGCATCATCTTCATATGTTCACATAAGAGTTAAGAGTGACCGATTTATTAATTTTTCTTCATAGGTAAAAATGCAAAAGCTACTCACTTTAATTTCAAAAACTCTATCGAGTCATTTCATCGAACAAGTTGTCTTTCATTTGCAGCTTCTTGGTTGCACGGATAGGCTCTCTACTCTTAACCTAAAATTTGGTGGGGTAATTGCCAATTGGTAAGTTAAATTTACCCTGCAATTCAAAACAAATTTACACTGCAATTCAAAACAAGCTGATGAGCTAGGAATTTAGATATGAAAATGACTTAACACAGTTCAATTCCTGTCTGCAGCAGCCAGAACAGTCTATGAGAGAGGTCTTCTATGTGCCTTTACCACTTTGTATTTGCCATTTTCGCTAAAAATAACTTGACACTGACCAACCTATGACAGCAATGTAAGGATGAAAATTTCAGGAAGCTGAATCTGGGCATGAGCAATTTATTGGGTTAAGTTAGTAAAGGGTATGTATTTTGAGACAAACAAGAGGTACCCCCACAGCCACATTGACAAGCACAATATAAATAAAATTCATTATGAAATGTGCATGAATGTGCCGCATCTGTAGCATCTAGTGCACACATCTCCTGTAGATATACTTGTTTTTTTCTCCCATCTTCTTCTTATGCCAAACTTGTCAAACAGTCGAGTTGCAAAGCTATTTATTTTCCTTATTCTCCTGCAAATTTATCGATTGTAATATAGAGAAATAAGGGTTTCTCGCAGAGGATTAAATTAAACCAAAAGCTTCAACAAATGTCACAAAACGTGACTGCAGCTCCTATTGAACAACAGTCGAAGAATAAAAGAAAAACATAACCTAGAATACTCAGAAAAACACGAAAATTTACAGAGGTGTACTAGACACACAGAGAGTCTAGTACACAAAATTTGAGATGATTTGAAATTAATTTGATAGGGAAATAAAATACGGGAAGATGATGGACAGAAGATAAGAAAATTGAAAACTGATTTCAAAGTAGTTGAGAATCATAATAATGAGACTAGCTAGGGAGGAAGTATCCACCCCTGACAATCAGACACAACATACTTTATCCAATTTGTGACCAACTAACTCAATTGAAGATGCTCAGATTGACTCGGTACGCTTGAGCACAATTTATTACTCTTTCTTACTGTGTACGTTAGGCAGGAAGTGCTCTACATCTAAACTATTCTCAAACATTGTAAGCTAAAGGTACGTTTATTAGGTCAAACAAGCAAAGATCAATAAGCATGAAAAGAGTTTAAGCAATCACTAGGCATCACAATAAACTTAGCGCCTTGCTAAACCTATGGTTTCGTCTACTCGTTAGTGAAAACTACCGATTACTTCTCTAGACAATTTGAGAAATCTGATATTGACCCAGGCATCAAATAATCAAAGTGTTAGAACCCTAGCATGTATACTAAGTAGGCCTCTAAAGCACACACACAAAGAATTCATTAATGAACAATCGGTAAACAAAACCTCAATCTTATTAATTGGAAAAACAAACTGAAAATCAAAGTATGTTATGAATCATGTCTAAGGGATTCAACAGCCCTCTAGCTACTATGAGTTTAGTTACACATAATGAAAATTGAAAACACAAAAGAGTTCATGAAAGAGGAAGGCAACAATAACCGAGCTTGGAGAATCCCTGAGAAGAGAGCGATCTCTGATTCTTGAGTTCTTTTTCTTCCCTCCTTCGTCTTCCCCTCTTTTTTTTCTCGTGTATCTGATGATATTAGGGTTAGATAACCCTCAAATTCCGTCCTTGGGCTAGCTGATTTGGATTGGCCTTGAAATTAAAGTTTCGGTCCAAACCAGAAATTCGGGCAGACTGACCTTCGGCCACTAAAATGATCATAACTTCTTCTCCAAAATAGGTATTGACGATCCATAAAAATTTCTAGAAAATAGACTCTTGTAGCTTTCTATTGATATATAACTCATCATCTGGATCGTTGTGAGCTGATCACAATCCTCTGTCGAAGTTAGATGATAATTTCTGGCAGATCTTCATAATTCTTTCCTTGCACGACATGAATTCTTTTTGCTTCAAGATTTCTCATGTCTTGCTTCATATTCCCTTCTTTGCTCCAAAACACCTAATAAACATAAAAATAACTAAATCAAATTGAAAATATGATAAACTAACAAAGTAAAGAGGAGAATTAATCATTATATCGTCGCATATTTATGCTCCTATCACTACGATATTGCTCGAATGCATAGTATGGTCATAGTTAGGTGTAGGAGAAACGCGGTACGTATGAATTAAATTCAGTTTACCCCCTAAATTTTTGGTGTCAAAATCAGTTCAGTTCTGCAACTTTTTTTTTAAATCAGTTCTCCCTCTCAACTTTCGTAAACACATCAGTTTGGTCCAATTTTTGAATTCCCCTCAAAATATGACCTCACAAAACTGACAAGGGGACTCATAATTCAGCTTTATAGTTATCAGAGACTTCTCATACACGTCACCAAGCTGAATTATAGATCTCATTGTCAGTTTGGTGACGTCATATTTTGAGGGGAATTCAAAAATTAGACCAAACTGATGTGTTTACAAAAGTTGAGGGGGCGAACTGATTTAAAAAAAAGTTACAGGACTGAACTGATTTAGACACCAAAGATTTGGGGGGTAAACTGAATTTAATTCTGTATCAAGAACAATTTGAGTTTAAACTTCAATATGTCAGCGTTGACAAGATTCACACTTGCATATGAATGTTCCACGTACACCTAGATTTCTACCAACTCAACCATGTATGGTACACCAATTACATGGGAAACGCTATTCTATGTGCAAAAACTACCACTTGCCTAATGTATATCCTCTTGCCAAGTTAATGGTTGGTCCTCCGCAAAAGGATGTGAATTAAAGTGAATGCATATGGAAAGCAGTATCTTGTTTAATTAATTAGCTTACTATGGATTGCTATGATGTGGAATAGCTAGCAGTTCACATTGAAGTGCATAAAGTTGCCAATTCATTATTGGCCAAGAAGATTTATAATTCTCCGGGATTTGGCACACTTGCGGCTAATGATATCAGCTTTGCATCAAGATGATCTCTCCATATGGTTGGTTTGATAGAAAGGAATGTTATGGGAATTAAAACTCCTCGGAGCTAATTGAGGTCAAACCCTAACTCTTAAGTTAGTTAGAGAAAGAGCCTAACAATATATTTCAATTGATAATACATTCACTGATCTCGACCAAACAATGTATAAATCAGATATTTATATGTTGAACTAACACTTTTCTTCAGCGCAAGAGGTTTGCGAATCGCACCAATAAACATGAAAATACATGAGAGTGAGGAATTGAGTATTCCAAATTTAACCCTTCAAAAAAATGCTCTTATAGTCTTTTGTTAGATAGTGTTATTGGCTCATCTGTTTGGAACACATGATACTTTTTCAGAATGGGAACAACGAGATTTACAAGACTTATATTAGGATAAAAGATATCATTATATTAAGGAGAATTTTCATATACACTCAATTTTGAAGAGTGGTTTAAAATAAAACCCACATAATATTCTTATCTGATACACATCTAAAATGTATTAATTATGATAAATATTATGTCCTATTTTTTCTAAATTTTACACAATTGCCACCATTCAGCTATAACATATTAATATAATAAATAAGCTTAATTGATGTTGTCTTAAATATCTTGATTATGAGTTTTTCTTCTAACACTAACATTTTTCAATCAATTTGTAAGAATCATGTAATTTTCTTTATTTTTATGAAAAAAATTTAAATTAAAGGAATTCATTCTCTAATCTATACATAAGGTAAAATATAATATGAATAAGATATATGATCTAAACCCTAAACCCTAAACCCTAAACCATACACCCTAAACCCTATACCCTAAGCCCTAAACCATATACCCTGAACTTATATCCTACCTCTATACCCTATACCCTAAACCCAATTTTGGGTTTCTTCTTATTTGGTATATTATCATACCATGCCCTACTTAATAAGTACATTAGAAACGTAAGTAGTAGAGAGTAAGATGCTCTCTCGATTAGGATGAGAAATGATATAATAATATACCTAAAAAGAAGAAAATTAATCAAAGAACAAAAACGTGTACCTTACAATTAGACATTTTTTGACTATGTAGAGAGATACCAAATGTGAGCTTAGGAATGAAAAGTATTATCGTATTACAAATGACATACTTCTGTATATAACATATATATATATATATACACTCAAGTTAGTAATAACAAGGTAATAAATTAAAGAATGTAATTGATTATGACAAAGTTAAATCCAAAATTGAGAAATATACTAAATTTAGTTTTCTACTGTCTGAAGGGCAAATTAGAGAAACCGAAAAATGAAGAAAACTATTAATTATAGACATTTGCTCTATATGGTATGTTTACTTATGTGAAATGAGTGTAAAATTAAAGAAAAATATGTATGAGTTTATCTTAAAAGAGGTCTAGTATTTTAGGTTTTTATCTAATTTTCTCTTATATTAATCCAATTCGGCATTCAATTGTTTATTTTGGATTTAGTTTTCTTTTAACTTATGAGTTTTTAGGTTTGGTTATTCGTTGCCTTAGGGTTTGTTTTACCATTATATAAGCATCATTTGACGTAAAATATGTATAAGTTTATCTTAAAAGAGGTCTAGTATTTTTGGTTTTTATCTAATTTTCTCTTTGTTTTACCATTATATAAGCATCTTTAAACAGTTGCAGTCTCATCTATCATATCATTATTCAATTAAATTGAGAGTTTTCTTATATTTCTGGTGGATTATAGAGTTCTATTTACGAGTTTATTGTAGGTGAACTCTATATTTTTTAGGATTTAACGCTTGTTAACCCTCCATACTTCCTACTGCCAAAACTGCGTCATTAGGCTATTCACAAATAAATAGAGTACGTATAATGTATATCGATCATATATATTATAAGTCTCACATCAGGAGAGTATATAGAACATGTTAAAAACAAAGCACATTGACACTCTTTTCATATGAACCGGTCATCTCTCTCCATATGGCCGGTTTACAACAAATCTAACAATTGCAACTATCGGAAACCCCTTCAAACAAAATCGAAAGTTGTGAAAGTCCATTGGATCGAGTGTACCTAAATATCACAGTATAATATAAGCTTAGCTATTCAATCAAGTTAAATCGGCTAGCTAGCCACCATGAACAACACTGTTTCCTAACCTTCACCGTCCATCTGAACCAAACAGACAAAACAAGGCATAAATGAGGTTATAGCAGAATGCGACAACTCATGTGGATGCATACAACACAAGCTGTTAAAATGAAAATGCATATACATTTTCTGGTTACTGTAACTTTCTTCCTTGCTTTCTTTCTGCCATGGAAGGAAGGAGGGAGGGAGGGAGGGCCCAGCTAGATGACCTCTCGATCGATCTGCAAAAATGGCCAATATATGGAATGTACCCAGTAGTTTTTGGAACCGAACATTATTTCAGTTGGTGCATTGATCGATCATCATGCAATCTTATCCAAATTACCTGAAAATGACAAATCTTTATTTTATCACAAAGTGCTGTGTGCCTAGGTTAGTGATCCAGCACTAGCTAATTCTTCCCCTTCCCTTTTTCTCAGGAAACTTTTGTTCATCGTAGTGTTACATAGTCGATACAAAGCAAGCGGATCAGTATCGATTGAAATGGAAGTTGTTTTGGCCACGATCCTCAGCGTGCGGAGCCGAGGTGATTAGCGAACAAAGAGATAGGAGGAGTTGCCGACGTGCCACCTCGCGGACGAGGAATGTGCTGAGTATGCTTGCTTGACTTCTTGAATCAGGCGGAATGAGTTCCAGGTGCCACCTCGCGGACGAGGAATTTACTAGCACAAGCGGTCGATACTCACGGCAGCGTGAGCAGAGCAACTATAAGGATGTTTCCAAGGAAACGGGGTCGAGTTTCGGAGAGCTCTGAAGAATTCTAGGCGGCGGGGCGCTTAGAATCAGGGCTTCGAAGAGGCTTCGAAGAGGATTGGCTCCTGGGAGGGTTGGAGGTTTCGACCGGGTCGAGGGGTTTTCAACGAGGTTGAAGGTTGTTTGGTGTTTGTTTTTGCTTGATTGATTGATTGTCCGTTTGTGAGAAGGTGCGAGCTCCTTTATATAATGGAGTAATCCTTATCTCGCGCGGAAGAAAGACAATTAGAATTATTGCTGGACTCTGCAACGTGAATTCGAAGCACATAAGAACACTGTTTCTCCCATGCAGACCAATCCTTGCGTGACACGTATCCAGTTCGCACAGTCCGCATAGGATAAGGTCTACACTCCCATGCGAAGCGGAATAAAAAGTAATCCTTATCCCGCGAGGTATCACAGTCCAAGTAGAATACTAACTCGAGCGGACCGCGGACTCTGTAACTCAATTCCACCTCGCGGGCTATTGTAACTCGCGGGCCAAAAGAAGACTTTTAAATTGATAAGGGCCACAGGGATTGGCCCAAAGCGTGTCAAAGACTGTAAAAAGTCTAAAACGATTACAAGCAACCCACGCGGACTCCGCGTATGTGCACTTCGCGAACTAGCAAATCAGTTCGCCAGCGCGCCTAGATACTTTCCGCCTCGCCTGACGCCAATGTCATTTCGTGCAAAGCAATCCGCGCGAACTGTGTGTTCCGCGTGAAGCGCGCGAGATGGATCCTCACTCCGTGCGAAGTCATTTTACGCGCGAGCTCTATTTTTGTCCAGAAGTGCGCGAGATCGCCACTTCGCGCGAAATCATTTCGCCTGCGAGATCCGTTAGTCCGCGCGGAGTCATTCCGCGCGCGAACTTTGTGGTCATCCCGCGTGGTGCTGGCGGGCCGTCATTTGTAAACTATTGTTGGGCAAAAATTGTGAACAACCGTATATACCCAACATAACTCCACCCTGTCTTATCAGCTAAGATAGGGTTTTGATTTTTTATCTGGTTCGACTCATTCAGAATAAAATAAATTAAATTCCTTAATTACAACCCCTGCATTTCAGAGGAAAACCCTTTGATTCGATTACAAAGTACCAACGAGAACTGTATGTGTTTGAGGGTGTTTGGACTGGAAGAATTTGACTGGTGGTGTCAGGGATTCTGTTTGGAATTTTGGTTGCATCTAGTGGGTTGCTAGACTGCCTACATACCCCTTTGTGGGATCAAACCGACCGTAGTTCAAAAGGGGTTTGTAGGCTTTTGGCTTAATGTCGGCTTTTGGTTTTAACAGACAAATTTGGAGTCCGTTAACTGTGTTTTTTGTGGACACTCAATTTGGTAGAGTATCTGTTGGTAACGGCACCCAGAAAAGGTGAGGCAGCGGCGTGACAAAAGGCTTGAATGGCTTTGGGCTCAGTTTTTGATCATGGCGCAGGCGATCTCTGTGTGCAGGCGAACTGCTCCTTCATGCGGACTCCGCGTGTGTGTCAGCGAGTGAACTCTGTGTGTGTGGTTGAGAGTGTATTCCGCGTATGTATCTGTGGGCGGAGTCCGCACGTATATATGTAGGCGGACTCAGCGTGTTCACTTGTGGGCGGACTCCACGTGTATGTCAGTAAGCGGACTCCGCGTGTTCACTTTTGAGCGGACTCTGCATGCATGTCTCCGCGACTTGCTTCATCTTTTGCATGATTGGATCTCGCCCCGCTTGCGTCATCATCTCGCCTCGCCTGGGCTTAGAGCTTCTGAATTAGCTCGTCACCTCTTATGTTTCTGCCTTCGTTTGAATATCAGTTCGCCACCCCTTAGGGTTCCTGCCTTGGCTTGGATGTTGGTTCGCCAACCCTTAGGGTTCCTGCCTTGGCTTGGATGTTGGTTCGCCACCCCTTAGGGTTCCTGCCTTGGCGCGAATGTTGGCTCGCCACCCCTTAGGGCTAAGTAACCTCGCCACCCCTTAGGGTTAAGTAACCTCGCCACCCCTTAGGGTAAAAGTCACCTCGCCACCCTTAGGGTTAAAGTCACGTCGTTACCCCTTAGGGTTAGGTAACTTGCTTCTGCTTTGGCGGGGTGTCAGTTCGCCTCTGCCTTAGGGCTTCGGGCCCGTCTCGCCAGGGCGCGCGGACTCTGGTTCGCAAGACTCTATCATGTTTTCCTTGATCGAGTCGTCTTTTCCTTGATGAAGTTGGTGAGATTGCGCGAACCACATAACTCCAGACGCCTATCCCTGTCTGGTTGAGAGTTGGACTTGAGGAAACTGCTCTTCTATAAATTGAGGTGTCGTCTCCTTCTTTTTGATCTGGACAAGGACTTGTTGAGTCATCAGAGGTGAGTTCCTGCTCTTCGAATCCGCGTTGATTATTTGTTTCCTTCCCCTTGCATGGCTTGTTATACGAGCTGCATGGCCATATGTTTGTTGTAACAAGGGAGAAAGGGGGCGAGGTCGCCTTGCCTTTAGACTTGGTGACTACCTCGCGGGGTCACGCGAGGGAGGGAAGAGGACATCGCTTTCGGGCTTCCGGCGGAGTGATACAGAAAGATAAAGGCAACTGCAAAAAAAGAAAAGAAAGTTAGAATGGGGCTCCACCTTTTGTCTGGCTCGCCGCTTGTCTTCTGCTTTTCTTTCTTCCTCTGCGCTTCGCCTTCTCCTCTCTGTTTCTCTCTCTGGTTTCGCGCCTTGTGCTTTCTCTCTGCTTCTCTCTCTCTCTCTTGTGCGTGGTCCCTAGTTTGTGGTCCGTCATTCGTGGTCCTTTTTCTCTTCTCCTTGTGCCTCTTTATATAGAGTGCACGACTTTTGGAAGATGAGTTTGTATTGGACTTTTGTTGTCCAGCCGTTTGCAAGAGTTGTATTTGAACTCTGAAACATTGTGCATGTAGCACAAGAAAAGTATTTATGCATTTATATATTTTTAAATACTTTTCTTTTCTTTTTTATTTATGCATATTTTTTTTGCCGATCAACAACTATAAAAGAATTTGGGCTCGCCGGCTGACATAGACCAAAAAATTAATTAATATTCACATAGACAATTATTGTCCAGTAAAATATTAATTTAAGCGTAAACAGAAATACCAAAGGATATGAAAAAAACAGAAATATATATTGATGGATGTATCGGTATATACCACATTTATATCGATAGATGTCGATATAAATGTATATCATCTTATATGACAAACTTCATTATGAACCACGATAAACTTGGAAAACTGCATTGCTAATGTATCAGAACATGTACTTAATGGAACTAGATGTACGAATTCATGGCCATTTCTCTCATAAACTCTTTGAAGAACGCAGTCCTACAAATGAAGCAAAGAAATATGAACCAGGCACACGTGTGTGTGGACTGTGGAGGGGCAGTGGTGCTATGCAAAAAGCCTGGAAGGCCAATTTGCAGAGAGGGAGAGGGAGAGGGAAGAGGAATTGATCGAGATGGCATATATGGGGTCCAAGAAAAGATGGGGCATGCATGAAGGAATTAGAGCAAAAGAGTGAAGAAGGTTTTACCTCAGCAGCAGCAGAATCCATTGTGCGTAGGACGGAGTCCCAGTTCGTGTAGGACACTGACCCAAAGAATTAAGCTTTGCAATAACTACAACCACCCAAATGTCGAATAAAGCCAACCTTGATTCTGTATGCAGGACTACTACTGTGTTGCTGTTGTTGTTGTTCACTTGTTCTGTGCATAACTTACACATGCAGATGCGCTACTCGATTACCACAAGGAATCCAATATGTGTAGGACACTTCCCCAAGAACAATTGAGCCTTCACTGCCATCCACACAATTTTTTTACAAAATCCTAACCATGATTGGCCCTCTTTTTTTTGGTAAATTACAATCATACAAGTTCATCCCAATTAAGTCTAACAAAAAAAACTATTGGTCCGAAATCGAATTCATAACCTCTTGTTTAGAAGTGAGAAGTCATGTCACTTACATAGTTGCATCAGCTATGAATTCTTCAGTTCATTGTGAAGAAAAAAAGAACTCAACCTGACGTGATTTTGCCTTGATCAATGAATATTTACAATCAAAAACATCATTAAGTCGTGTCAAGTTGGTTATGTGAAGATCGTGTCCAAATTTACAGTATTCAATAACTTGTACAATTATTGAATTCCTTAATTTTTCAATATTGAAATGAGCCAATGAGGCATCATTTCTCAACAACTAGAGAGAAAAACAAAGAGTGGTGTTATTAACACACCTATTTTTACTATTAACACATCCCTTATATGGTGAGAACTAATCATCAATCAAATTTAAATGACAAGTTTGTAAATAAAATAAAAATGTGTGGATAAGAAAATAGATGAGGTGTGCTAATAGTAAAAATGAGTATGTTAATAATAATAGCCAAAACGAAAACAAAGAAAGACTAAATGAGTGGATTTATGTTTAGATTCCTAACGAATGAATGGTGTAAAAACCATGAAAATATGAAACTCCAATGCAGCTTACAGAGATGATTTGTGTATAGGGGAAATTATTATTTGTACCCGGAACACCACATGTTTTATGTTCCCCTTTAATCTCATTGGTCCACGTGTTTTATTTTTATTTCTGATTGGTGTATTTAATTACCTTTTTTTTTTCACCCCGTGCTGGTCCCCACATGAATCTGAATTATATGATTGGTCGGGTACAACACCTGACAGTGTCACGTAGTGTTCCGGGTACAGAAAATAATTACTCTGTGTATAGATCATTACAAAAATGATTATACAAGATGGTCGGACATCTCTAAAAATAATGCAAATTTTCCTCTTCTATGCATTATTGCCTTTTTGGTGGCAAACATTTTCTCGAAGATTCATGAATTATGATGCAAAAAAATCATAATTGACCCAAACAGTATTATTTGCAGCATAGTAAATTACTATGCATGTATCTAATTGGCGGCACCTTATTGGTCTAATATCCTCAACCCCTCAAATCTGGGCTGTAGAGGATTTAACTTGGTATGCCTTGGACTTCAAACTCTCCCAGGCGTGAGAAACCAAAAATACCGGACTTTGTCACTCGTCTCCAATAGTAGCCTCAGGCCACACTCACCCGCAGTCGCACAGCAATTGCATGCTACAAGGTTAAAAAGATGACCATACCGATAAATTTCGCACGGTAGTTTTTGTGACGATCTTTTATTTTCGTCCAATGTTTTATTTACAGTTCAAGGGAATGCACATGATGAATAACATGTTAAACATATTTAGTTCATAATTTACTCGTTTTGATCTCAGATAAATACAATAAAAATCATATATTTTGTGGAAAGACATGGAGGAGGGGGAGTGATTCTTTTGAAATTCGGAATGAACGATTTCTCCCTTTATTTCATTTGTTTCCTTTTGCAACCAAAACGTAAGACACGAACAACTTTCTCTTCTGATACTTACTATCTGCGAATGAAACAAGACATTACTAAACTTGTATTTTGATTGTAAGGGCATTCAACTTTTATGGTGAAATATTTTTACCGCGAAAATTCACGAAGGAACGCGAATACAAAACATTTGTGAGAGTCGACCATGTCACGCACAAATCCACTTGTTCCACGTGTTGACACATGAACTGCATTTCATGTAGGCCTCATCATTTGACCATTCGGCTCTAACCTGCCCTACCCTATAGAGCCGAAGCCCTACCTGGCCCTACTCCTTTTTAATTAGGGTAGGACAAGGGTCAAGCAAATGAAACATGACCCTACCTTATAGAACCCTTTAGGGCCAAGCCCGGTCCGGCCCTAAAAGCCCGCCCTTTAGGCCCTAATAATTACTTATTTGCTATTATTTTTGATATGTTTCTTATTTTTAACACAATACAACTAATCTTGTAAATTTTATTTCTTTAATTTGTATTTTTCTCTGTTAAATAACGATTGATTTTTAGTGATTTAGAGAGATAGTTAATGAAATATATGAATATAACTACTTAGATTAATAATTCTAGATGTCTTAAGTTAAATATAATATATATGTATGTTAAATATGACTAAAAATAAGGTCTTGTATCACATATATCCATTGAGGTAATATTTGAGAAAAAAATTTAAAACTCATGAATTTATTTTGTTAAACAAAATAATGTCATATTCGGCCATTTTGGTCATATTTAGCCCTATTTAAAGAGCCGACCCTACCCGGCTCTTTTAACCCTAATGAAATTTTAGAGCTTAAGATAAAGTCTAGTAGGACTTTGACTTAATCAACAAAATTTAAAACCGATAGGGTTGGCTCGGGCTCAAATATGCAAGCCCCACAATTTATGGTCCATAGTATTGTAGTACACGTTAAAACACTGTCCAAAAAAAAAATTAACTTTTATTGACTCCCTTCTTCCTCTCTCTTTCTCTGTAGCAATATAGTGGTGTGGAGCCCATAGCTGGACCTTTGCTTTGCTGGCTTCAAGCTCTCCATTGTTGGTCTTTTATGGGGCTTGTCTGCTGAGAACAAAAGAAAAAAAAAAAACTAAATAAAAAGAGAGAAGTGTTTTTCTTTCGGTTGGCCCAATCTTCCTCTCAAAGACTTCCTTTTTGAAAAACTCCCCCATTCACCTTGTGTGTTTGTGTGTGCTTGTTCAACAATCTCATCATCTTTCTCTCACTAGAAAAAAAAAAAACCAAACCAAAGCTCTCTTCTTTGTTTCACTTCATGGATCCCCAGATCTAATGCTTCAACACCCACTTGAGCTTTTCCCTTGTGTAACAGAGGGTTTGTTTCAACCCAGAAGACTATTGGGTAAGCTTCTTTTCCTTCCTTTGGTTTGATGCTGGAAGAAAGTTAAATGCTTTTTTTCTTCTGTGGTTTTTTGATTGTTGGGTTTTCGGAATTTGTGTTGCATAAGTCAATCTTCTTACAATGCTAAGAGGCAGACCTTCTGGATTTCCAAATGGCTGACCAAACGCTGAGTTGAACCTTAAAAAAAAAGTGACTTTGACCCCTTCTTTTTTCAAACCTCCCTTTTAAGATTGCGTTGATTTTGTTTCCTCATTATAAGCGGTCATCTGTATTCTGCTTTAAATGTTAATAAGATGAGTTTTGGGGCTTCTGGGTTTCTATCTCTTAATTCCTTCTGTTTTTGTGTAATAAGTGGGGGGCTTCTTCGTTATGGTGTTTTGTGTGATCTACTGGGATGAAAGAACAAGAGTTTGAAGTTATTGACCTCCTTTGTGTTTTTTGTTGTAGTATGCAAAAGTTGAGCTGAGAAGTAGAGGAGGGTTCTGTTAATTTAGTGTTTAGAATTGAGATTTTGGGGGCAGGCGGTTTTTTTAAAGGTGGTTGTTACATGTGGAGATTTTGGAGGGTTGTGTGGTGAGATGAGGGATGTTATCAGAGTTGATGAACTTCTTGAGGTCTTGTTTTCGGCCGAGGTCGAATGGATATGTTCACACCAGTTCAGATTCAGGGGGGAGACAAGATGGGCTCCTGTGGTACAAAGACACAGGTCAGCACATCAATGGTGATTTCTCAATGGCCGTAGTTCAGGCCAACAATTTGCTTGAGGATCAGAGTCAGGTTGAGTCCGGGAGTTTAAGCACGAGTGAATCTGGCCCTTTTGGAACTTTTATTGGTGTTTATGATGGGCACGGTGGACCGGAGACATCACGCTTTATCAATGATCACCTCTTTCAGCATCTCAAGAGTAAGTGTTTTAGACTTTTTCATGGGATTCTGAACATTTTAAATTCTTTAAGCAAGATTTGTGGCTTTCAAATTGAACTCTGCTGGATTCGAGGGAAAGTATTTACGTCAGAGGACATGGTTTAGATATTTGGTACTTTAGTTAGGAGTTAGAAATCTGCTGAGTTGAAAAGATGAGAGCCTTGTGAATGCATGCTTGATCATGTGTATTGTGTAAAAAACAATGGTGGTTCACTATTAATTAAGCTGAGTACTTTTCCTAGAGACAGGTTGAGTATTGATGGATTATATTAATAAGATATTCAGTTTTTTATTATTGTTTCAGGTTTCACCTTATATCAGCAGCTAATGATATAGCATATGGAACGTAAACTCTACAATTCATTAGTGAATTTGGGCTTTAGACTTTGAGACAAAATCCATGTTGTAATATTGAATATATTTGTAATATGCAGGATTTAGTTCGGAGCAGCAGTCCATGTCTGTGGATGTAATACGAAAAGCCTTTCAAGCAACTGAAGAGGGTTTTCTTTCTGTAGTTACCAGGCAGTGGCCTCTTAAACCACAGATAGCAGCAGTGGGATCTTGCTGCCTTGTTGGTGTTATTTGTAATGGAACTCTGTATATTGCCAACCTTGGCGATTCCCGTGCTGTTTTGGGGAGGGTTGTGAAGGCAACAGGGGAGGTACTCTCAATTCAGTTGTCACAAGAGCACAATGCATGTATAGAATCTGTGAGACAGGAGCTGCATTCTTTGCACCCCGACGATCCACAGATTGTACTTTTGAAGCATAATGTATGGCGTGTAAAGGGAGTAATACAGGTAACATTTCTATTGTATGTCAAGTAGTATACATGAGTATCTTTGCAACAAATATCACATATTTAACTTATCTACTTTCTAAAACTAGTGCCTTTTGGCTTCGCCATCCCCCTTCCAAGAGACATTATTGGTCGCATTTGTGATGTCAATGAGTTCATCTGAGTTTTCAGTCGAGGCAGTTTTTTTTTCTTATCTCTCTTTTCTTTTTCCAGTCAGTCTTAAATTTTTGTAGACCAGTAATCAATATGGACTTAAAGTCTGCTAACTTTCTTTTGATGCATCGTTTGAAATTATTCTCCTTGGTTCCTTGTAATTTCTATATAAGTGCTTTTGTTTTTAATTACTTTTATTTTTCCAATCAGTCTTAATTTTTGTAGACCGGTTAACAATATGGACATAAAATCAGTTTACTTTCTTTTGATGCATCTGTTGAAATTTTTCCCCTTGGTTTCTTGTAATTTCTAAACAAATGCTTAAATTCAATGAGTCTATTTTTCACTTCCAGAAAAAGCTTCACATAATGTAAGTAGTCTGCATATTTGATCTTTCCTGACCATGTTTTAGCAAAATAATCAAATTCAGTTTCAGATAGGGGAACATATTGTGAAAATGTGAAGTATTTTGGTATCTTTTCACATGTTAATGAAGAGTGATGGCTCTTGTAGTATGCATTACTCAAATGGAGTATGCCCTGGTATTTCATGTGTGATGAATAGAAAAGATGATAACTTAAAGGTGAAATGTTAACTATTTTACTCTAATTGTACTACTGTTCCATCCAGTGGTACAATTAAGTGAAGTGTTGCTAAAAAGTTTTTCTATTTTTTATTACCAGTATTACAAAGTAAATGGTTACATGATACATTTGATCCTGTTTGTGCTGACTCTGATATTTTAACACTTACCTCTTGCAGATTTCTAGATCTATTGGTGATTTCTATCTAAAGAAGGCTGAATTTAACAGGGAGCCTTTGTATGCCAAGTTTCGGCTTCGGGACCCTATCAAAAGACCAATATTGAGTGCTGACCCCGCAATTTCAGTGCTCCAATTGCAACCACACGATCAATTCATTATATTTGCTTCTGATGGACTCTGGGAGCACCTCAGCAACCAGGAAGCAGTTGATATAGTTCAAAATCATCCCCGAAATGTAAGAATTTTTATATCTTTTTATCAGCTATATACACCGGTACATTGACAATAAACCCATTTATCTTTTGAATAGGAACAATAAAGGAGATTCAGATTTAACTATTATGTCTCAGAAGTTTAATAAATTAACACTATTACTTGTGTAAGATTCCCATATCCTATTTTCTTTGGTGATTCCAAATAGCAAGCAAAAAATTTGGGGGAAACACATAGATCACAGGATGCCTACCTAGTACATCTCTAAGTTGGTCTCCCATTCTAGATCTTCATTTCGCAGAATGCATAGCTGGTTAGTTTAGACAGAGATTGTCTTTTCAGCATGATTTCAGGGAATTCCATGGGGAGTTTATTAAACATTATAATACAATCAGAACTGTTCTCATGGTCACTTAACCTTGGATTTAAAATGAACTTTTGAGAATAAGATATGAATGCATTTAGTATTCTAATCTCTACCCTTGAACTCTTGATAAAAAAAAATCCAATGGTTGGTGGTGACCATAAGTTTCTTGATCACCAGCTGACCACAAGAACACTACTCATAATACAATTAGGATGTCATTATGTTCTTAATCAGTGAAGAACTTGTGTTGTAGAAATCTAATCGTCTATTTCTATTGAGTGCTTGTATGAATCTCGTACCTAGTGCTGCAAAAAAAAATATACTGTATTGGTGAACTTTGGGATCAATGTACTAGAGTTTATAAAAGCCACAGCTGATAACAGGAAGAAATGATGCCAGCATTTGTGATTTCAAACGATCTTATGTGAATCATTTTTTATCTTTGTGTACACCTTTCTCTTGTAGCCTGTCACTGTTATGTGTTGTCCCATTAAAACTCTTGTTTGCTTAACCTGATGCAGGGAAGTGCAAAGAGGTTGGTAAAAACTGCCCTGCAAGAAGCAGCAAAGAAGAGAGAAATGCGGTATTCAGACTTGAAGAAGATTGACCGTGGTGTTCGTCGCCATTTCCATGATGACATAACTGTGATTGTTGTGTTTCTTGACTCAAATCTTGTGAGCAAGGCTACTTCTGTCAAGTGCTCAGTGAGAGGGGGCGGTATCAGCCTGCCTCCTAATACTCTGGCTCCTTACACGACTACAGCAACGGAAGCTGGCAATACCTGATCATTAAACAAACTGTATCTCAACGTGTGTTTGTACCATTCTCGTGTGAATACAACTAGGTAGAGCTTCCAAGCCAGACTGCAGGGAATGGGCCGTCAATTCTTTAATGTACAACACTGTAACTTTTAACTGGAATCTAATACTTGCATTTAGCTTTTTTCTGTGCCCAGAAACAAAGAACCGGAGAAGACAACTTCAAGGCGACTCTCAGTAATCAACAATAGCTACATTCCTTGTGACACTGTTCTTAATCCTTTTCTCATTTTGCTTTTCATTTATCTTGAAATTTCAGATCTGTAAATTATATGACATGGCAAATTAAGCTTTTGCTTCCATTTCCTTGCTTGCCTGTTCTTTATATCTACTGTCTATCATAATTGGAAATGTAGCACATATTTAGAAGGGCTCAATTGAACAGAATGCTCTGGAAATATCTACGGTAGCCATCTGGGCATTATGTAGGTTTTCTGGTACACTAGACGGGCACAATCCTCAATGCCACTAGTCTATACCCTTCAGGATTGTGTTAGATAACAACTGCAAAACACTATCCATCTCTGAAATTGTGGTAGCTCCATCATCACAATCCCTCATTCCTTCGTTACATTTCTTTCAAGAGAGAATCAAGCAGCAATGTCCCTTGTTCTTGTTACATGGATAATCTGATCAGGGTCTAGGGCGTTACTTTGATAAGCCTGAGGATTAATATTCGGTGAGACATATCTCAAACCATACAAATTCATATCTAAAAATATTTACATGTAAAAAGTACGCTTGGATTTAAATTATCTATACAATTAGTTTAGAAGAGAGGAGACACTAGGGTCATATCTCTGTGGTTTACCTTATAGAAGTATAGAACTACATCAAGTTTGACTATTTGGTAGCAAAATACAGCTGAGCTCTTTTAGATGCTCCTAGTCCATAGCAAACTTTGAGGTACTCCCTAGATCCTCGGGTGTCAATCTCAAGCAGATGTTGCATAAAATACTATTAGTGGAATATTAGAATCTGTTGGCAACTCAGTAGAGTAAATTTTGAAAACGGTAAAAATAAAAATAAATAAAGAACACACATTCCTACCTAACACCTATGTTTTAACATGTATATAGAGAATATGAAATAACATAGTTGATTAATTTACTGAAGGCACATATTTTACCCCTTCTAGATATGCACCTCCAGTCCTCCGTCATAATCTGTTAATGTTGTAGTAATTTACAGATAAAACGCACACATTTTCAGGTTCTTTTGTTTACTCAGATACATTCAAGGGAAGCATATGATGCTCTGAATTGTGGAACTCAGATCAGAGCTGGCATGGCACTCAGTACTACTCATTGCAGATTGGTATCACCCTGGTCCAAACAGGATACTTCTTTTTCTTTATGTCACTCGCACACGCAGATTGGTACTTGAAATCCTTACAAAATCAAAGTACCAATGTACTATTAGTCTATTTACCAAAGATTTCACTTCTTTGATGGCCTATATCAAATTCTATCCAAACTCAGATTCTATCCAAAGCTTTCAATGCCTATATCAGTTGTCATTCTCAGGCCAATAGACAAATTCTATTAATAACCAACTATTTCCCATACTTCAGCAAAGAACCGTTTTTGATTCAGCAATAGTAGTGCAACTCATACACAACAACCTCCATCAATATAAACGTCTGTTTTGACTCATATTTTTGAATCAGCAGGGTAACTTTTTTCTTGAAAATTTTGTATAATGTTGTTTTCTTGAAAAACGAAAGACGAATTTACATGAAGGGGTTGAAAGATTTCAACATCCCTGTTTCTTAACGGTGAATATGGAATTCCTATAGATTTGTAATCCGCAAAACAAACGTGACATAAGTTTGTGTTGATTAAACCCCATGCCAACAAAAGTGGAGCAGTATGAAAGGTAGCTACCTTCTAATTATGTTTTAGAAATCTTAATTATTTTCATCAACTCTCTTTTTGTTTTTTGTTTTTTGATACATTTCATCAACTCTCATACACCTGAAATGATGTTCATGAAATCCACACCTGAAATGATGTTCATGAAATCCACCACAAACTTTTTCTTCTGTTTTGGCCAACTCCTCAGAGAAGGTTGGAGATTTGAAGTATTTAAAAAAAAAATTTGGCTCCCTCCTTCAAATATTATAAAAAATCTTATTGTTGTAAAACACAAGTAAAAGAGATTAAGAAAGGAGAGAAACAACCAAGAGAATGAGGAAATATGTTATCTATCATTGAGGTGAGAACTCTCTCTTATATAGAGATGCGATTATGATGTAAATTACAATAACAACCTCATATGGTTAATTACAAGAATGCCTATTAAATAAACTATTTACAACACTTCCCCTTAGATATTCTTTGTTATTAGCTTCCTCTTATATGTGCTTCAAGGTTGCCTCGTCAAAACCTTGGCAGGTAATAAAAACCTTATGGGACAAAAACAATCTTGGTCGAAGGAGAAAAGAGTACAATGCACACATAGTGGTGGTAGTCAGAACCCTTGATTTCGGTAAAGCAGTTTAGCCTGAATCATAAGATGTGAGTTTGTGGGAGATAGATGCATAATAGTTGCTACACCAAAACCTTGCCCGGTAAACCCAGTGGGACAAACCCGTGGTCGAAGGAAAAAGATGAGCAAATGCATATATTTCAAATCAAGACATCTTCAAGATGAAGTAGGAGTAGGGTGACCAATTTAATGTGTGCCTCGTTAAAACCTTGTTAGGTAACAAAACCCACACTACACCACAAAACCCCATTAATAGCGTCTGGAAAACGCTATTGTATCATATAGATAGCGTTATTAAAAACGCTATGACAGCCGGAGCTATAAAAAGTCAAGCCTTTTTCATAGCGTTTTAGAAACGCTATCATAAAAAGTTACATTGATAGCGTTTGAAAACTGCTATCGTATATGTCTTCAATAGCATTTTCTAAACGCTATTGTTATACATTCATAGCATTTCTTAAATGCCATCATTGTGTTTCCAGCAGCTCTGAAAATATGCTATTACAGTACCATTCCATTGAATTTCCTACTATAAACTTTTCTTTTACAGTATTTAGAAGACTTCATATGAGGGACTCTTAAAGGATCAACCAACAAAACACACATTCATAGAATCAAAGTCATACAATATCTCAACCAACAATCTTTTTGTACTTAATTGTTAATATATACATGCAAATCCTACCAAAGTCATACAAATACTTCACTGATCAAAGTGTCCACACTTGCAAAAACTCTCATACTTAAAGATAAAACTTGAAGACCAGCTGAGGTACATAGTCTACTAGAAACCTTCAGCCTCATTGCTCTTTTCATATTCTTGCTAGCTCCAGAACCTCCATTAACTTGAATACTGCACATAAACCATAAATATCACTACAAACATAGACCTCCACTAGCTTGTAAAATGCCAACAGTGTTAAACAAGCAATGCAAACAAAGGAGTTTATTTAATTGATACATACCACAATTTTAAGACATAATAACTTTGTCGGCTGGCCATGCTACTGTAGTACCAAGAGCATCTTCAATGGTTTGCAGCTCAGATGATTGTCTCCAAAGGGATGCAGATGGGACTTTTGCTATATCTACCCAAACTCTCATAGCATTAGGACCCAATGGAATAAAATGAACCACCTGATTTGGATCACTCGAGGACCAACGTCCTTCAGCAACTATTTCTCTTGATCCATCAACATCTAACAACTTGCACTTTTTATTAGATCTGGTGCTCACACTCTACCAAGTCATTCAAGAAAAAAGAAAAGAAAAAAAAAAGAGTGAGACAAGGGCATAACTCACACATATAACTTATAATTGTATTAACATGTGGAAAAAAAAAATTACCGAAGGAGAGGATGCATTGCCAACATCTTGACTTTCTCGTATCTTTTCCAATTCAACTTTGTTAGCAGGCCATGCTATAGCAGATCCCACAGCATCTTCAATGCGTGTCATATTAGGTGCAGGCCTCCATAAAGTAGTACACGCTATGCACATTGAGATTTAACAGAATCTAAGAAGAAATGAAAATAGGTAAAGATATATCAAGAAAGAAAACAAAGAGAATGAGAATATATTACCCGATTATTTTCTTTCTGCAGATGAACAAAACAGAACAAATTAACTTCCACTTCTCATCTGCAATTGTCAAGAAAAAACTCAAGAAAGGAACAATCAAACTCACAAAGGTTTGTATAGAACGTTTCATGAATGAGTAATGCATGTGCAACAATGAGAATCATGCTCTTCTTATATAACGAAAATAACAAGGCAAAGTCTACAAGTTGATGGTTTCAAGGGTGATATTTCCAATATTATTATAGAAAAACAAACAAAAGATCTGATATGACAAACAAGGGTGATGCTTTCTTCAGTAACTGCCACTTGAACTGACAAAGTCAAATTCATTCAAGACATTAGATTCCACTACTTGCATAGAAAGGAAAATGAAGTTTACAAATCACAATGAAATGATCACAAATTTATAGAAAACCTGAACAAACACACACCAATTGTACAAAGCAAAATATGGAAATAGAACTCATGATGCTTTCTTCAGTAATCGCCACTTGAATTGTCAAAGCCAAATGCATTCATAACATACAAATCTACAACTTGCATAGCAAGGAACATGATGTTTCATACTACTAGAATGATAAATTACAAGACAATAGTAGATGATAGATGCAACTAACCCTCGCATTTACCTTACAACCACGTCCTAGTGAATAAAGAAGATCCTGATTAAATTTGCTACATCAAGACAATAATTGATTCTGATAAAGTGCACAGATAAAGAAATACAAAAACTTAAGGAGAAAGGCAGCCTTGGTTTCAATATACGCAAATAAGTTTCATAACCACATCACTAATCTGAATGAACTATGGGAACGCTTCTACTTCAACTAACTGGTGATAAATACCTACCTTCTTAGGATTCATATGCAAAAGCTAAGAATCAATTATTTGCATACCAGCAACATAGAAAAATGGACACAAAAGAGTTATTTCAAAAGAAAGCTACCAAAAGATGTTTATTATAAAAGAGGAATGTTTAGCAGAAATATGATAGATACCAATGTGGCTTTGGCAGTTACAAATCCATTGCCTGAAACATCGACAATTTGCAGCTCTCAGCTACCCTGTTATAAAGCAGGAAAAAGAAAACATAAAAGCAAACGAAGGAAATTTTCTATTAGGCCATTTACCATTAAGTGTAACAAAAACCAAAAACTAAGCTCATTAGGGTTTTCTGAAATAAGAAACAAGTACAGAAAACCCAAAATCAATTATCCATTTTGAAGGTTTGTCGTTTTAATTGGAAGAAAGCTCAATCGAACAAGAACATGAAACAAATTCAAAAATGAACAAGAACAATTAAAATCTGCCCAACAAAACATAAGATCCCCAGTAGTTGAACAACTACAATTAATAATCACCCTTACTCAACCAAATCTAACTACCCATCCACATAAATGCATAACGGCGAAGGAAGAAGAGCAGATGATGAGAGAGGTTACAGAAGAACGTTCACCTTTTAAAGTTTCTGAATTTGAATCACCTTTCTTCATTAGAGTTTAAAGATCTGAAACCGCATACCTCGCATCTTCGGCAATCGAAGTTCTCACACTAGAAACCATTTGCCAATTAGGTTTTCCGAACACGACCTCGGATCTTCAGCCATATATAGCCTCACTCGTGGAGGCCCTTTCGCCCATTAGGGTTTTGTTGGGGAAAGAGAGCTCTGAGTAATTGGGAGCCTGGGGTTTGAGAGGAGAGGTCGAGGGGCAGAGGAGGAGTGGAGCTCGTCATGGCGGTCGAGGGATCGTTTGAGGTGGCGGAGAAAACTGAAGAAGGAAGAGTGTTTTAAGTGGGAGCGAAATGAAAAATTGAACCCCCGCCTTCATTTTTAACAGGAGCGAAAGTATAGATAGCGTTTCCTTACTTTTTTTTATTTTTTATTTTTAGATTAAAATGGTCAATAATAGCATTTAGTGAATAAACGTTATTACTAAGTGCTATCAAAACACACTTTTCTTGTAGTGCCAATGGGACCAAATAACCATGAACGAAGGACAAAAGAGTACACAATTGTCAAGAGTATGCTTCAGGATACTCCTCCTGAAAACTACACACTACGTAAAACTGCTACATTGATCATGCTTCTTCAATAACTTAATAGTCAACATGACTTAAAAAAGTTTTTGTTTCATATACCTCTAAGATTATTGTATTCCCTATAGTAAAGACATAACTAGTTGGGAATAAGCCTTGTGTTGGTTTACATAACTCATGTCACCATATTGAACAAGGCAAACATCATTCCAAGGATCAAGACGGTTGATCCATTTCATAATGCCTGGGGATATAATGAGCCATTTTCCATCATACATTTAAAGTAACGGAAAATTGTCTTTTATACCATTTACGGAGACGACGTGTTGGCGCAGAGCTATATCTAGCTAACAAATTCACATCGGGTGAGATGTCTGGTCTAGTGCATTTAGCCAAGTACAATAATGTGCCTATTGTATTTAGATATGAGTCTTCTGGTCCCAATATCTCTTCATTATCATCTACACAATGATACGGGTCTCACTAGACTTCAGACGATTATGAGTGAGCTTGAAAACTTTGTTTTATCCTCATTAAAACATCTTAACATATTCTAGATGTAATTTGATTGATGAACCAAAATTCCATTTACACTTTGCACAACTCCAGGTCGAGAAAATGATTTGGTCTCCGAAAGTCTTTCATCTTAAACTCCAACTTCAGGTGTTTTGTGGTTTTCTTGATCTCTTCAAGAGTATCAATCAAATTCATGCTATTGACATAGATCACCACAAATTGCAAACCTGAAGTTTGTTTTCTTAATAAACACGCATGGGCATTGTCCATTGTTCATATATCCAATCCCAAGCAAATATTCACTTAGACGGTTATACCAACTCCGTCTGGATTGTTTGAACCCCTAAAGTGAACTACTCTAACAAATGGAGAGCATATTCTATGGTCTAGAATTATTTGCATTGGGTAATAGAAGTCCTTCAGGAAACTTCATGTATATCTCTATATTCAGATCTCCATAGAGATAAGTTGTCACCACATTCATAGGCTGCTTATTCAGTTATTCGGAAACTACCAAACTGATAAGGTAGTGGAACGTTATGACGTCCATTACGGGAAAGTACGTCTCCTCGTAATCAAACACATGGCGTTGAGAAAATCCTTGCGCCACTAAACAAGACTTATATCACAATCTCGTTTTTCTCATTACGCTTCCTTACAAATACTCATCTAAACAGTATAGGTTTAACATGGGTAAGTGTGGGAACAACAGGCCCACAACACCTTTTTTTTAGTTAAGGAATCTGATTTGACCTGGATTGTTTCTTTCCTTTTTAGCCAGTCGTCTCTTCGTTGAGATCTATCAACGAAGCAAGGTTCGACATCATCGCTTATTATAAATTCGGTGGCCACCACAAATACAAACACATCATCGATGAACTCTCATTCTGATTCAATATCTCACAAAATTTACCGAGGTTTTATATTCTCGGGTGTGGGTTTAAATGTTGGAGCGTCCCCCAACTTGGTCTCTTCTAAGACGAACCCATAATCTGGATTAATCTCGTGAGTTGAATTAGTTTGAGATTGCGATGGCAAGAAGATTCATTTATGCCAAGTTTACCCTCTTCTAGGGATAAGAATTGTTCGAACCTAATGATCTACCTTGCTTCTGGGCAGGGACATATGATTGGTTAGCCGTCATGGTCGTACCTCGTCCAACTAGGATGATACGTCCTACGGGGATGTTTATCCTTGCAGGTTTGCAGCAGGTATATATGATCTCGCCACTTTAACTAGATCTAATGAAGTGTCTGGCATATTATGGGCTACACTACGTAGATCTAGAATTCTTTGCACTTCAACTGGAAGTAGAATTCTTCACACTGCAATATCACATGTGCGGTTTGGGGATCAAGAAGAGACATTCTACACGTCGTTCATCAGGAACGGTGACGTTCTTATCTCCCCCTAACGGCAGGAAAACTGTCTCATCAAAGTGATGACCGTAAATCTAGCGGTATAGAGATCGCATGTTAAGGGCTCTAAGAAGCACATAATGGATAGGGTTCATAATCGACATATATGCCCATCCTTTGTTGAGGATACGATTTTGTACGTTGTGGCGGCACAATTGTCACGGGAACTGCACACCCAAATCTGTGTAAGTGCGAAACACCAGGTTTGCACCTAGTCACCAACTGTAACACAAAGTAAGGTGGGTAGCAGTGGGCCTCAACCGGACCGACATGGTTGCATGCAAGATTACATAGCCCGACGCAAACAATAGAAGCTTGGTGCGCATTACCAAGGTTCTACCTGCGAGACCATCTTTTGTGTGAACATAGGAAACTATATGTTCAACAGATCCCAAGGGATATGCAATAATCATCAGAAGTCATCGATGTAAATTCTCCGGCATTATCAAGCTTTATAGACTTTATAAGATAATCCGAGTGATGTACCCTAAATTTCATGGGTGAGAGTTTAGCAAACGCAACATTTTTTCTTGTGGATAGTGATGTGACATCTGATCACTTTTGTCGATGCATCAACCAAAACCATTAATATTTAACTGGTCCGTATGGTGGTTGGATAGGTCGAATTTTCCCTTGCATTCTGTGCATAAAGAGATAGTGTATATTCTAATATTTGCATATGATGGTCTAGTATTCAACATCCTTAACGAGCAACTTAACATAATATGTCATTAAAGACAAGACCCTTATTCTGAAGGGGATGCCCGTGTGATAATTGAGTTAAGAATACGGTGCATCATATATTTTTCCTGTGTGCATCAAACACCAATACTATAGCTAGTATTTGCTCGAATCATTTAGCTTCTAGCTAATAAATTTTAATATCTTCAATGTACGCTTTGGCCACACATTTGAAGGTTATGCAAAGACATTACACCATTTTTCTAGTGGTTTCAATGTTTTAAGCATTGATTTCAATGAACTTATCTTTTGATAACGTTCTTCTAAAACGTAAAGGAATTTTGCCTCGTCAGCCAGACGAGAACGCTCAGTTCTTTAATATTGATAACACATATCAATTTTGATTTAGATTCTAAGGCATCAAGCCTTTTCATTTCAGTATTCTCTTGCTTCATGCAAGGAAGATGTCTAGTTCAGATTGTTTCTTCTGGAGACTTCCAATTAGCATGATATGAATAAAAACTATTGATTTTATCTTGTCTGGTGAATTTATGAATGAAACTTCAAGTTTCTTAAGGGGGTTATTATCGAAACTACAAGTTTGATTTATACATGAACTACTTGTTTATTTCTGAACTACCGATTTATTATGTACATGTATTTTCAAATTATAATCATGTAGCAAATGATGATATTAATTCTACGTTACTAATTTAGCATAGTGAATATGTCACGTAACTATGTGTAAATGCTTCTGGCAATTAATTACACATTAAATATGGTGAATATTTAACAACAACCATTATGAGAAAATATTTAGAATGTGTTATAGACATACATAATAACTAGGTACGAAAATCCAGTGTCATTAGATTATTTTTCTTTTATATGATTCTGCTGGACCAAAGGAATTACCTTTAATTAAAGTGAAATAAATAAACCTCGATCTTCATACTTTACAAGTATAAGGGGCATAATCTGAGAGGTATGCTGGGCTTCTAGGTCCCGTATTGTCAAGCCCCGACCCTTAATTTTTACCTTAATTACTAGCATGGAGGTAATAATAGTTTTTACCGTTTTCGTCATTAAGTGTATAATTTAATTAGTCTCCAGAGTGGTGTTGGGGGACGATTATTTCGAAAGAATTATTCGTAGGAGAAAAATATGACGACGGTAAAAATGGTAAATTTTGACTAGTAAAAGGTAATTTTTATTGGAGTATTATTTTGGGGTGTTGAATTTTTGGAGGAGTTTTGGTTAGGTTTTGGAATTGTTAAAGTTTGGTATTTTTGGCGGATTAATAAATTAAAATCCGGCCATTTGATTATTTTATGATTAGGACGGTGAAAGGTGATTTTTCAGGATGTCGGTAATTATGGAGAATTGTGGTTGGCAGTGAAGTTAAGATTTAGGGCGATAGGCATGGTTGAGAGCGAGAAGCTCATAGTTAATTATGCATATTTTCTTTAAACGTCGGTATTTTATTTAAGGATTTATTTATGTGTTGGAACAGGACGCGAGGAGGCTCGAGCAGAGGAGACCTCCGACCGATATCAGGCTTAGGCCTAAGTTGTGAGTGGACATTTGTTTTTAAATAATGTGCTTGAATTGTTTTATTGTTGAATAATTTCCTTTGTTGGATTTTAACCGGAATTGAGAATTTCGGTGTTTATACTAATTTATTGACGTTTTTGGGAATAGTATGTATATGAGTGAACGCTAGCTAGCTATACGTGATTTTCCTCCATAATGAGGAAAAATGTCATTATGGGGTGACGTGAGCGCTAGACGCGAGCGTAGTAGCCTTGTACGACTTTCTACTTTTCGAGCTTATTATATTTTTCACATTCATTCATAGAATTCGTACAAGGAGTCAGCACGTATATATATACCCACTCGGTCATTTTCCCCATAATGAGGAAAAATACTATTATGGGGTGACGTGAGTGTTAGACGCGAGCGTAGTAGCCTGGGATGACTATCTACTTTCAAGCTTATTCATAGATAGCATACAAGGAGTAGACGAGTGTAAATATATACTGATATATATATATATAATTTTAGTCTGAGAGGCTGTATTTGTTTAAGATTTGGAGACTAGCCGGAACTAGTCGTGTCCTTGCCAGTTTTTGAGCTGTCGCTTGTATAGCGCTTTCTTTTATAATTTTCTTGGGAAAATATTATTGTTTGTCGAGATTATTTTGTCCACTCACTCTGACGTAATTAAATATTTTCCTCTGGGTTTTTCCTTTATTTTTTTAAATGCCCAGTCTGCAGAGTTCGGGTGGGGTCTAGAAGGAGGCGACGAGGCATAGTCACCCATCTTTCCACTACTGTTTGCCAGTAGGTTATCTGTTTAACCCACTAGGATTTTTAGCAGCTTCCGTTATCTTTCTTGTAGTAGCTCTAAATACTTTCGAAAAAATAACTGTGTATTATATTTAGGTTATTTGGATTGAGTTGAAGAATTTATATTATTGGTTAAGAGAGTATTCTTTAATTTTTCCGGGTAAGGGTTGTCCACTTTCAAGGGAGGTTTGTCGAGTTTTTCGGTAAATTTTCCTTGGTGGTGGTCCCCTGCAGGACTCACCTCGGGTTTCAGGGTGAAATTCAGGGTGGGTCTTAACAGTTGGTATCAGAGCTTTAGGTTTCATTTCCTACATTCTTAATATTATCATATTTGCCTAAGAAGCACGTAGTTCTTATAGAGTGGTGGTCCGACCACGGCGGATTCACTAGCATTTTATGCTTTGGATACTATGTGTTATTGGGTATGTGTAATAGTTATGTTAGTCTTGTGTACAGACTACTTAATATGTCTTTCCCTTAGGTATTATGCCTCCTAGACGTCGACCCCGTGTAGCTACCTCGACCAACGCCAATGAGGGTGATGAGGTGAGAGTTGTTTTAGATAGGGTTCAACAACCTTGGTCTGTGAAGAAGAAGGATGTCTTCGATGCTGGGGCAATTGAGTTCAAGGGCGCCAAGGGACCCCTTGATGCGTACACTTGGGTAGATAAGATGGAAAAGGCTTTTGAGAGCACTGACCTGCCGGAAGAAAAGAAAGTGAAGATGGTAGTGACTTTTCTGGATGACTCAGCGCATCATTAGTGGACTCTCGCTAGCAGAAATAATGGTGGTGCACAAGACATGACTTGGGAGCAGTTTAAGACGCTCTTCTTGGGTCAGTATTTCAGTCATGCTCATCGTATCAGAATCCAGTCGGATTTTTTTGAACATGAAGAAGAGGGATGATGAAGGTGTCATCGAGTTTGAGCAGAGGTTCACTACCTTGAGCTACCGTGTGCCCTATTTGATTCCTGATGAGAGGACCAGGATTGACATGTTCGTTGGAGCACTTGGCGGAGTGTATGCAGATAAGATGATCGGTGGCATCTACCCGACTTTTCTTGATGCGGTTACTGCAGCCATGGCCATTGAGACCAGGAGAACTTATAGTGCACGGCCCCGAGATTTCGGTGGTCCCAGCCAGGGTCCATCGAAGAAGGCCGCTTCCTCATCTGCTTATGGATCTTCAGCGGGTAGCTAGTGGCAATAGTGGAGGATCAGGTTCTGGTCCTCGGAGTAGAAATAGAGGACATTACCGGAGACCTTTTAGGAGCCAGTTGGGTAGGCAGCATACCGGTCGGTATAGTGCTGGTGGTAGTTCCCAAGGGGGATCATCTAGTGGTCATACGTTTTCTTTTGGTCAGCAGCAGTCATCTGGATGTTTTGAGTGTAGTGGTCATGATCATTTCAGGAGAGACTGTCCTTTGTTGGCACAGAGGACCGCCCCTACTCAGCCAGTCGGTCAGTCTTCAGCCAGAGCTTCCAGTGGTGGTTCTCACAGAGGTTCAGCAGCTAGGAGTGGTTCTCAGCAGGGTAGTGGTTAGCGTGGACGTCTCATAACTCACGCTAGACTTCATGCTATGACCCAGCAGGAGGGTCGTACTTCTCCAAATGTCATCATTGGTACGTTATTAATTTTTGGTCAGCCAGCATTTACTTTATTTGATCCTGGAGCTACGCATTCATTTATGTCTAGTAGATTCGCTCTCTATGCCAATGTGTCATCATCGTCTCTTCCAGGCGAGTGGCATGTATCTCTTCCTTCTGGTGAGGTGATGAGAATAGAATGGGTGTTTAGTGGTTGTGAAGTGCTAGTAGAGGGATTTAATTTCAAGGCCGATTTAATTCCTCTAAATATCGTGGAGTTTGATGTGATCTTGGGGATGGAATTCTTGGAGACTTATAGAGCTATGGTGGATTGTTTCCGAAAAGAAGTGGTGTTTCGAAGTCTAGATGGTTTTGAAATTGTTTTTCAAAGGGAAAGAGATGTGATTTCGAGTTGCCTGATATCAGCTGTGGCCGCCAGAAAATTGTTAAATAAAGGATGTCAGGCATTCTTAGCTCATGTTGTAGATACAAGTATAGGAGTGTTGGAAGTAGGGGATATTCCTATAGTAAGAGAGTTCCCAGATGTGTTTCCTGAGGACTTGTCTGGTTTGCCTCCTGTAAGAGAGATAGATTTTTCTATCGAGTTACTTCCTAGAACTATGCCTATCTCACAAGCACCTTACAGAATGGCTCTAGTGGAATTGAAAGAGTTGAAGACTCAACTGCAGGAGTTGGTAGACAAGCACTACCAGAAGAAAGGCTTTAGCCGACGAAAAAAAAAAAACCAGGCCGACGAAGCATTTTTTCGTCGGCTAAAGTCCACTTTAGACGACGAAATTTTATTTCGTCGGCTAAGTTAAATTTTCGTCGGCTATGAAGTCCACTTTAGCCGACGAAATTTTCTTTCGTCGGCTAAGTTAAATTTTTGTCGGCTATGGTAAACTTTTGCCGACGAAAAAAATTTTCGTCGGCTAAAGAATTTATTTCGTCGGCTAAAGTTCACAAACTATGGCCGACGAAATATTTAAAAGTTTAGCCGACGAAAATTTTGCGGATCTGCGGCAGCAGCAATTTATTTCGTCGGCTAAAGTGCTTTATATTTGCGGATCTGGGCAGCAGCAGCTCATCTGGAAAAAAAACGGGAGAAAAAAGGGGAGAAAAAGTTTGGGTGTTGTCGAAATCTGTCCATAATCAGTTTGTGGAGCCATATATAGGTACATATATGTATATATATGTTGATTAATTGAGTTTTATTTGAGTTGATCGATTTTAAGTGTGATTAATTGAGTTTATTGATTTTGATTGTGATTGAGTTGATTAATTTTGAGTACGTTGGATGTATATATATATGTGTTGATCGATTTGGTTGATGATTTGAATTGATAATATATATGAATTCGTTTGTTGTTAATAAATAGTAGAGATATATATATATATATATATATATATGTTAATTAATTTATAATATTATTGTGTTGATATGGTATGAAGTTGTTGATGATATATATGAGTTCATGATGATTTTGTGATGATGTTGATATATGATTTTGATTGTGATCGAGTTAATTGATTTTGAGTATGTTGGATGTATATATATACATATATGTTGATCGATTTGGTTGATGATTTGATATAATATATATGAAGTTGTTTATAATTAAGTAGTAGATATATATATATATATATGTTAAGTAATTTATAATATTGTGTTGATGGTATATACCACAATGATGATTTTGTGATGATATAGATATATATATATATGTATAATATTGTTCTGTAATTACTAAGTATATATATATGTGTGTGTTAATTAATTTGTTATTAATTAGTTGTAGTACGTAGAATATATACTAAATGAATTGAGATTTTATATATGGCATGAAATTTCATTAATAATTAGCTAGCAGCGTTATAAATATATATATATTTTGTTATATTTTCAGGATATGGATAAGAGTTGGATTTCACTTCCAAAATGGGACAAAAGATACGGTGCAGGAGTTATGAGTTTTATAGAATATGCGCTGGCTAATGCTAACGGGAATACAATTTTCTATTGCCCGTGCATGAAATGTCAGTGTCGCAGCGATATGCATCGATTTCCCATTGACAAAGTATGACAGCACCTGAGGAGTAACGGGTTTTGGGAGAAGTACAGATGTTGGTTATATCACGGTGAAACATCATCAGGGGGTCCGCATGATCATGGCCAATTTTCTGAGACGGGCAGTACTAGTACATCCAACGATCCAACAACGGCATTCATCAACGACATGTTTCCTTATGAGAGCGGTGTATGCGCTGAAGGACAATATATGCCTGACCCGGTGCAGCCCTTCCCTAGAGCTGTGAACACTGCTGGTATTAAAAAGTACAACAAACTGCTTGCTTTCCAACAGACCCCTGTGTACCCCGGTTGTCAGAAGACCGTTCTTGAAAGTGTGATGGACGTAATGAAGATTAAAGTTGAGACAAAATCGACCGTAAAGGCTGTTGATGAGTATCTACAGTACACTGCTTCGATGCTGCCCAACGGTCATCGTCTTCCTACCACTCATCGTAAAGTCCGATGTATCCTGAAAGATCTTGGGCTTTCCTACATCAAGATCCATGCATGCAGATATGACTGCGTTCTCTTTTGGGGTAAAGATCCAGACGGGAATGACCTTGGTGGCCTTGACGCATGTCCGGTATGTCACACTGACAGATATAAGCTGACTCCTGCAGGCAACAGGAAACCTGTAAAGGTACTTCGGTATTTCCCTTTGAGGGATAGGTTGGAGCGGTTGTACATGTCTTCACACACGGCCGAAGCTATGAGATGACACGCTAATAGGGAATTGCATGATGAAGATACCCTTATACACCCTTCTGACGGGGAGGCTTGGAAGCATATAGACAGGGAGTTTCCTCATTTTGCGTCAGAGGTCCGAAATGTGAGGCTCGGGCTCTCGTCCAACGGGTTCAACCCTTTTGGCAACATGAGTCTTCAATACAGTGTATGGCCGGTGATTTTGGTATCGTACAACCTTCCCCCATGAATGTGCATGAAGAAAGAATACAATATGTTGAGTTTGTTGATTCCGGGGCCTGTTATCCGGGAAAGTGTCTCGATGTGTATTTGAGACCTTTGATTGAAGAGCTTAAATTTTTGTGGGACGTTGGTCATCCCACTTATGACAAGTACACGCACGAGATGTTCCAGATGCATGTCATGGTTGTTTGTACCATCAGTGATTTTCCTGCCCGTGGGATGTTGTCGGGCAACGTTGTTAGGGGATACAAGGCTTGTCTAGAGTGCCTTAGCGATGAGGGGAGCAGCAGTCATTGCAACAAGATATGCAAATTGGGTCACCGTGCTTTCCTTCCATATGATCACGAATGGCGGTTCGATGACAAGGCATTTGATGGGACCGTAGAACACGGTGTGCCTCCCAAAAGATGGACGGGGGAAGAAATTTTAGCAGTGCTTAATGAGTACGATTTTGGGCAGCTCAGCAATCATCCCAACATTGTGGCGGCAATACCTGAAAGACCCGACAGGTACAAATTCTGGACACATAAGAGCATATTCTGGGAACTCACATAAGAGCATATTCTAGCTAGCTATACGTGATTTTCCCCCATAATGAGGAAAAATGTCATTATGAGGTGACGTGAGCGCTAGACGCGAGCGTAGTAGCATTGTACGACTTTCTACTTTTCGAGCTTATTCTATTTTTCACATTCATTCATAGAATTCGTACAAGGAGTCAGCACGTATATATATACCCACTCGGTCGTTTTCCCCATAATGAGGAAAAATACTATTATGGGGTGACGTGAGCGTTAGACGCGAGCGTAGTAGCATGGGATGACTATCTACTTTCAAGCTTATTCATAGATAGCATACAAGGAGTAGACGAGTGTAAATATATACTGATATATATATATATATATATAATTTTAGTCTGAGAGGCTGTATTTGTTTAAGATTTGGAGACTAGCCGGAACTAGTCGTGTCCTTGCCAGTTTTTGAGCTGTCGCTTGTATAGCGCTTTCTTTTATAATTTTCTTGGGAAAATATTATTGTTTGTCAAGATTATTTTGTCCACTCACTCTGACTTAATTAAATATTTTCCCCTAGGCTTTTCCTTTATTTTTTTTAAATGCTCAGTTTGCAAAGTTCGAGTGGGGTCTAGAAGGAGGCGACGAGGCATAGTTACCCATCTTTCCACTACTGTTCGCCAGTAGGTTATCTGTTTAACCCACTAGGATCTTTAGCAGCTTCAGTTGTCTTTCTTGTAGTAGCTCTGAATACTTTCGGAAAAATAACTGTGTATTATATTTCGTTTATTTGGATTGAGTTGAAGAATTTATATTATTGGTTAAGAGAGTGTTCTTTAATTTTTCCGGGTTAGGGTTGTCCATTTTCAAGGGAGGTTTGCCGAGTTCTTCGGTAAATTTTCCTTGTAGGTGGTCCCCGCAAGACTCACCTCGGGTTTCAGGGTGAAATTCGGGATGAGTCTTGACATGTATAGGGAGAGTGGGCCTACTGGGCTCAAAATGGTCTACCAAGAAATGCAATATTATTAGTCAACCCTTTCGGTAACTCCAATTGTATACGACCAGGTAAGCAATGATAAGGTGGTGGAGCGAGGCTCACTTAAGTACACAGCCTCAAAAGAACTTTCCTAGACATCGCATCCAACTGGATGAGCCTAGTTTGAGAAGAATTATATTCATTGTATGGACTCATGGCGACACATGGCGAGCTTCTGTGCTAGCCTTGCAACTTGCGTTGAGCTTCTGGCTCAATTTGTGTATATTCAGGCTTGATTTAAGCTTCTGACTTAACATCATTAATATTCACCAATATAACATAAATCAATGCAATATATGTTATTAAATCGTAACATACAAACTTAATGTGAAAGCAATTATATGAAACCGAAATAAATTAAATTATAACGGAAACAATTTAATTCACATCAACATAATGTATATGCAATAAAATTATTGAACCAATAAATGTCAATAACGTAGCGGTTACAGGCAAAACTAACTCATTTACATCATCAATTGCTTCTGGCATTAATGTGTCATTATATACTCATAATAATTATCGATATAAACGATAACATAATTGAGAACTAATTGAATAAAACTGACGCGATTTGAATTTGGTAACCGACATTTAATATATGACATAAATTACTAAATAAATATAATTACGGTTAAGTACCAAAGGCAATGAGTTCAAATCTCATTAATGCTTCTAGCATTACACATAAGTACCAAAGGCAATGAGTTCAAATCTCATTAATGCTTCTAGCATTACACATAAGTATTAAATTGGATAAATGCTTATGGCATAACATTTATGTAATAATCGCGTAATTAAACCCTAATGTTTCAAGCACAATTTGTGGGGTTATAAATGTGTAATTATTTCTGGCATTATACCCTCATAAACGTCAAATTGAAATGAATATAATTCTAATTCGTAATTAACATTAAATTAGGATCCGACATAAAGTCAACAGTAAATATCATTTATGTAGCGGTTATAGGTTTAAATCTCATTAATGCTTATGACATTATGTATTATTGTATTAGTAATAAATGAGGTAAATGCTATAACGTTTATATAATAATTACGTAATTAAACCCAAAATTCATGCTTCTAGCATAATGAATTATAATGATAATTATTCAAATTGATGTAACTGAATATTAAATTCATAACATTTCTACCATAATTTGCACAAAAATTTGGCCCATAATGCTTGTAGCATAATGTGGGTTGTAAATTGGTAAATGTTTCTGGCATTAATTACATACCCTTAAATGATATTGAATTTGACACAATCCAAATCAGCAACTGAAAAAACGTATATGTTAACTTATACGTAAATAACATCATCAGTGCTATGCGTCATTATTCAAATTACGTTACATTTCTAAAAGGATTTTATTCAAACTCTATTAAGAGCAATATTAATTCATTTGTATTATTAAATGCTTCAAGCATAAATATTCTATATATGTAACGTCTAGCATAAACGACCAAATTAATGGTTATGAGCGTTACTTCTGGAACGCATGCATATACTTGAATTTGACAGTGATTTTGAATTTGATACATGTACTTGTTGATCCATGCGCCTTTTAGTTTGCACTACTAGACAAGTGGCTGTGGCTAATTACGAAGGCTACTGGCCGTTCAATGATTTTCAATGTCGATTTTTCTTTTCAAATCGAAACATGAACAAAAATAGATCAATAATATGAATTTGGCTTTTCATGCATCAAATGAAATTTTCAATATACTATATATACAAATTAATAAGCCTATATATATATATATATACAAATTTCGAATGGATAAACGAAATATGGTTTATGCTTCATGGTGTAGCTTTTCATATAATCATGGCTTGAAGAAATGAATTAGAATTAAGATTTGGAAAACTTTACTCAATACGGAGCGAGAAAGATCTTCATCTCAGTTGAAGTGTAAAGCTTGTCAGCCAATCCAATTGCTTCTTTATGATGATCTTGAACCAGGTTGAATGATCGTCTTTTGCTTGGTTGATCAACAATTTCAGAGTTTTTCGTGCAACAACAAATTAAACTCAACGTTAGAACTATTCGTGCTGATAACGTGTTGTAAAACACAAGTAAAAGAGATTAAGAAATGAGAGAAACAACCAAGAGAATGAGGAAATATGTTATCTATCATTGAGGTGAGAACTCCCTTTTATATAAAGATGCGATCATAATGTAAATTACAATAACAATCTTATATGATTAATTACAAAATATCTATTAAATAAATTATTTACGACACTTATTTTATTGTTTAAAAGAAGAAGAAGGACAACAAAGACATGACAAAAGCACACTCTGGTTTGTGCAGTGGTGACCACCCTTTTATCTGTATATTTGCCAAGACTCCTCTTTTTACTCACCAGTCTCTCTGCCACTACGGAACTTGAAACCTGTTTTTAATGGTTCAAGACCTTTCCTTTTCTCTTTTTTAGTTATTTGCCTGAGACTCACTCACTCACTCTGCTTACTGCCATGAGATGCATGCCAACTTGGTTCAAATTACCAAATGCAAGACAAGAACAACACTCTCTCTCTCTTTCTCGAGCCCCAACCTTCTTTCCTACCTAGGGTTTATCTCCCTCTCTCTCTCAACCTCTCTGTTTGAAATTTTGAATAGTCATTTTTAGCAGAAAACTGGTTTATCACCAGAAACAAACATCAAATAAAATAAAACACTACCTGCTCTTTTGTGTGTTACCTCTGTCCCCTGTTGTAGGAGATGAACTGGGTTTTGGCTCTCAGAGAGCTATATTTTTAGCTCTTGAAAACTCTCCAAAAACTAAACTTTCTACTTTGTTTCTGTAAAACCCAGTTCAGACAACACCACATTCTCCATTTTATGCTTAACCCCACTTCCTTTTTACCCCAAAAGAAAACCTAGATTCCTCAAAAATTTCACCTTTCTCACTTTACCAAACCAGTGTTCTATTCTTTTGGTTTCTTTTATCCCCCAAAACCAGAAAAGGCTCCAACTTTAGAAGAAGAAGAAGAAGAAGAGCTAGATGGGGTGTGTAGCCTCAAAGCTAGAGGAAGAAGGAGTAGTAGTAACAATATGCAAAGAGAGGAAGCGGCAGCTGAAATTAGCAGTGGAGAAAAGATGTGCTCTTGCAGAAGCACATTGCAAGTATTGTCAAGCTTTGTGTGCAGTAGCTGCATCCATCAACCTCTTTGTTTCTCGCTACTCTTCTCCACCTTCACCTTTCCTCATCACATTTTCACCACCTTCTCCTCGTCAGTCTCACTCTCATCCTCAACTCACTCATGAAAATGTGATGACCAACCCAATGTTCCTCCAGCAAATGCCTTCTGAGTCGACTCATGAAGCCATTCCCTGTGCTTCTTGTGCTTCCTCTTCTTCGACGTCCTCGGAGTGTTCCGAGGAGAGAAGAGTGGAAGTGGAGCAAAACCCACATGATCAAAGAAGAGTGGAGAGAGCAGAGAGAGTAGAGCGGGAGGAGCAGGGTTTTGGGTATTTCTATATGCAAATGCCACCAGCAATGCCATCACCACATATGGATTTCGGGTGGGATTTCTTCAACCCTTTTGAGGGGGTTAGGCCGGAGGTTATAACCGGGTACAGGAGGAGCACCGAAGAGGACTTGAGGGCGGTGAGGGAGGAAGAAGGGATACCTGAGCTAGAGGAGGAAGGGGAGAGAGAAGTGGAGCAAGAGAAGAAGGTTGTTGTGGTGGAAGAAAAGAGGGGTGTGGAGAATGGAAATGGGGGTGAAGTGGTGAAAGTGATGGATGAAGCTAATGTGAGCCAGGGAGAGACTAAAGGGTTATCTGTGATTGATACACCAGCTGAAGGGAGGGAGCTTTTGGAAGCATTGAAGGACATTGTGGACCTTTTCTTGAGGGCTTGTGAGTCTGCAAAGGATGTGTCTAAAATGCTTGATGCTAATAAGGTTCAGTTGCAGTCTGGTTTGGAGGAAATAAAAGGTGGGTGATTATTTTCTTCTTTCAAACTTAAATTTCAACCATTTATCCTATACTTTGCTTGAGTTCTGTTTTCTGGTTTACACCATATATATGCTGATCTGCAAGGGTTTTGGTCTGGGCTGTACTTAATTTACTGTTCTGATGTACAAAGGCTTTGGTGATGAACTGATAACTATATCATTTGTATTCATGTGCTACTTTTGCATATATCCTGCCTTCACTGTTATCCAATCTAAAACTTATTATGCAGCTAAGGAAAAATTTTATTCACATTCTGGAAAAGCATGATTCATGGTGTGAGTTTTAATGAGTTATTAGGTATTTCAAGTGCTTATGTTTTCCTTTGAGTTATGATTGTCTTTCAGTCCTTAACTTGTGTTCAGTAGGAGAAACAATGATAGGGTATTTGTTCCAAAAGTTGCCATTTTTTCTCTTAATTCTTGAATTATGCTTCATTATGTCATTGTGCTGATATATATGTTATTGCACAAGGTAACAACCTAAACTCTCTTTTCTTTTAACTGTATTGAACTAAAAAGAAAGTTTGCCAATTGGCCAAAGAAATGAATTCAGATTTACCAAAAGAATTTCTCCCTTTTCAGTTATTCCCCACTATGGTTCTTTTCCTCTCATCTTCTGAAAAGATGGTGGGCTCAGTAGCTCTAATGTCTCTTTTCCAGATATTATATTTACCAAATTCCAAAACCAAACTCCAAATCTTGCAGTTTAGGCCAAAGTAGGAACATTTTTGCAAGTGATCATCTTCTTTTTCATTTCAGTAACTAAGATTCAATCTCAAAGTACCAGTAATAAGTTTATGTACCCTGTTTCCCTATCCGCATAATAGTAATAGTTCCTCGCTGATCCTCTATTAATACAGAGAACTCAACAAAGCTAATTCAAGCTAAATCATGGCATTCCACTTCATCATTTAAGGCATCATCGTGTAAAAGTCTTGTGACATCCAGCTCCAAAAGCTCTACAATATGGACGGAATTTAGCAATGATCTGTTTGATGATTATGGAGGAATGGATTCAGGAAGTCATTCACTTACCCTAGGAAGGCTATATGCATGGGAAAAGAAGCTCTATGAAGAAGTTAAGGTGAGCTGAATGATGCTAAAAGCCATGTAATAACCCCCACATGTGCCTATGATAGGGTGCTATATCATTTTGGCTGCTATTCAAGTGAATTTGTCTTCCTTTTGTTTCACTAATGTGTCTGAGTGTTTGGGTTTGACATTGTAGGCTGGAGACATGACACGGAAGCTTTATGAGAAAAAATGCTCGCGTCTTAAACATCAGGATGTCAGAGGAGATGATGAACTGACCACAGACAAAACTCGAGCTGCAGTGAAAGATTTATACGCTAGGATCTTGGTTGCAATTCGGAGTGCCGAGTCAATCAGCAAGAGAATCCAGATTCTGAGAGATGAAGAACTGCAGCCCCAAATTGTTGAACTGTTGAAAGGGTATGGAAGTTAACAGATACAACTAAGCAGTCTCCCAAATTAGTTTCACTTAGGGTTTCATCGGTATTCATTTTCCTTCTATCTTGTGCAGCTTAATGTGCACCTGGAAAATTATGTTGGACTGTCATGAAACCCAAAACAAGATTCTAGTCCAGGTAAAATCTTTTGCTGGTTCCACATTCGGAAAATTCTGCAACAACTCCCACCGGCTTGCAACTCTGCAGCTCGAGGCTGAGCTTTTAAACTGGCATGGATGCTTTACCGAGTATGTTGCAGCACAAAAAGCATATGTTGAAGCCCTCCATGGTTGGCTGACCAAGTTTGTGGCACCTGAAGAAGAATTTTACTCTAGGGGGAGGAGTTCAGCTGTGCCATACAGGGTCAATGGCCCCCCATTGTTGGTGATCTGCCATGACTGGTTAGCTTCCATGGAGAAGCTACCTGATAGGGTGGTGACTTTTGCATTGAAAAGCTTTTCAAAGGATGTAAGGGCTCTGTGGACTCAGCAAGGTAAAGAACAGCAACAAAAAAGGAAAGTTGACAGCCTAGCAAAAGAGCTCGATCGCAGAATTCTGGCATTCCAGAAGTCAGAGAGCAAGTTTCTTGAGCCAAAGCTCACAGAGCATAAATCTGAGCCGGATATGGATCATCAGAGTGAGTACTTGACAGAGAAGAAGGATCAGCTAGACATGTTCAGAAGAAAACTGGATGTAGAGAGGGAAAAGCACCAGAATTACATGCAAGAAACTCAGCGGGTCACATTGAATGGATTTCAAACTGGATTTTGTGCAGTTTTTGAGTCCCTAAACGAGTTCTCAGAGGCTTCTCAGAAAATGTACAGTGATCTCGTGACCTACAATGATAGCGTTGATAAAGTTGGAAACCCATCATACATAGAGGGTGCCAAGGTTGAAGAGAATGGCAGCAGATAACATAATAGGTTTCGAGAGTTTCGAATTGTTGACTATTTTGATTTGTATATATTGTGTCAAAGCAGCTCGCTGAGACACAATTATTTATGTTTAAGGGTGGGTTGTAGCTATGAGTTGGGAATTGTTTCTACAAATAGTTGCAATGGCTGCCAACGACAATGTTAAGATCCTTTGATAAATTTGATCTTAATCGTCAAAAGCCTGTTTATAGCAAATTGACCATGTAAGTTGCACAAGTATTACTTTGGTTAAGAGAGCCTAGTGGTTAGTACCCATCACTTTTGGAAGGTGGCTTTGAAAACCCTAGATTAGATATATCTGGCAGTTTGGCAGCTGAGTTAACAAAGGATCTTGAGTTACTTAACAAACCCTAGATCCCAAAACATAAACCGGAAATGAGTGAAGAAGTCGTTAGATCTGACTTCAGAAATGAGGTACCATTACTTTCACTCTGGTTGCTTATGTTTGTAAAGAAGCTCAAGAACTCTGGACATCTTTCGCTTGCAGAAGCAAACTATGAGAAATTGACCAAAGACTAGCAAAGCTGGAAATGTCTGTATTCTTCATGCTTCTGAAGATAGGTTACCACTCAATGTCTTCCAAGTCTCATTCATGGTTAAGTAATGAAGGTTTCTATTGTCAAATGGCAGGCCCAAGCTGAAAATCATTATGCATTCTATCAATGATTTCATCTGCTAAAAGCCAATAAATCACACTTGTCCCACTTTTCTACTCCACCACGGACTACAATATGTGGTTTTAGTTCAGCCACAAATTCTCTTACTCAACAAAGAAGCAAGGCTCCAAGCAATCAAAACACTGGATTCTATAAACTTCCTTTCTTCCAACTCCCAGTAGGAGACAACAGAGTTTTGATGACAGTAGATCTTAGGAAACTTAGTTCATTAAGGCATCTATGGAGTGTACGTAAAACTCTAACCTTAAAGATACTAGAACTGGACCAAGTCCAAAAGGCTAAAAGAATAGAAGAATTGACTGGCTTGATATGAAGCAGGAGATGATCTTGGGATTCAGAATTCCTATTCTTAAACCCACTACGCCTATTTTCTTTGTTGGTTAGCTAAACCCCATACCTCTATTGAGTTTCAAGGTTATAGCATAACAAAAAATAAAAGCGAAAAAAAATTAAAAGAAAGAATTCTTAAACCTCAGAAAGGGTGGAACTTTGAAGTATAAACAATTCTCAACTCCATTAAAAAAGTGAAAAAGGGTGAAGAAAGAGTGGAGAGAGAGGCGCAAGTGAACTGAGTGCTGCTGATCACTTATAAATGTAAAAGCTATATATATCCCTCAAAATAACTAAGTTCCATAACTTTCTATTGTTAGTTTTGTACAGCATGCAATGATACACATCCTACCAAAAAAGAAAAGAAAAGCCTTGGGTATGTTCGTGACAATGAATACTTACAGATTTCACCATTTATGTCACAGTTACAAATTTCTCTTAGCTCTACCTCAAATATAGGGAGACCAATAATTGCGAGAAAAGAATAAATTCGCTTACTACAGCAGCAGGAGAGTGTATGCCAAGAAATGGAACAATGTCTACCTGGAGCCAATTCTCTACTACTGAACCAACTACTGCACCAGCTGTAAGTCCCCCTATAGTTATGATAGTAGCCTTCCCTGCAGAGATGAACAACACATTACACCAAATGACTTGTGAAACCTAACTCAGAATAAAAAACACACACTGACAGAGGGTAAGGTATACATGTTTCTCAATCCTTTCAATAACTTTATGTAATCATGTTTCTTAATATTCACTTCACTGTTAAATGAAATTGTTGACCTCAACCCTAAAACATGTCAAGTGGATAACAAGAAATTCATTGCATGATTTGCATCAAATAATTGGATCCAGCATTTTTATATTTGAGGTAGAAAACTAACCACAACTAACTTAAATGAAATTGTTGACCTCAACCCTAAAACATGTCAAGTGGATAACAAGAAATTCATTGCATGATTTGCATCAAATAATTGGATCCAGCATTTTTATATTTGAGGTAGAAAACTAACCACAACTAACTATACAAATCCACAACTTCCATGATCAAGAAACCATACATAAGAATAGAAATGGTGGAATCTGAGGAGTTTATTATATAGAAACTTGCAGGCGCTCTCCAATGTCTTGACGTAAACATCTATCAAGAGAGATTCAATGAGAGAATCCATACCTAACTTAATATTCTTTTTGGTCATGAAGTACAAGGAAGCTCCAAAGCTACCAGCCAGGATCAGTCCAGGGACATCAGCCCCTCCATACGGCAAAGAAGAAGTTGAAGTTCCATTGACATAAGTCAAGGCCATCAAAGCTCCATACACACCGGCTTGTACACCCAGATCACTTGTCGACGGTGTTTCAACTGCAACAGGTGGATTCTTAACAGTAGCCTGAAGCCACTGAGGCATTGGAGGAGCATTCACCGGCTTTACATCAGCATACCGAACGCTACTATTTACAACTTTGCCAGCTCGCCGCTGAGTTAAGCTTCTCATAAGTAACATATCGTAGGCCGCCTCAACCTAAATAAATTATCACAGTGATAAGTAAATCACAGAAAAAGGTACCAAATGCAAATTTTCGTCGCTTCATGTAACCGGTTAGTGATTAAAATCAACTCTTCTTGCAAATTTATAATCAATCAACACTCAATTAAATAATCTAATTGAGTTAATTAACCATAATCCACTCTACATTTAGTATTACAACTTCAAAATTGAGATCCTTATCGACACTTGACGGGAATTTCAGCGTTTTTTTTTACAAATCCAGTTAGCACCAAAATCCACAGTTACTGACTTGCTGTGAATAATTTTTTTACACTAAACTCCACACAATCCAAGCAAAAATTTACCAGAAATATGAAAAGTGCGGTGAAAATTTGAAGTGAAAAGGAAGGCGAGGTAAGAAACCTGAGCAATCGCCTCCTGGTCATCCTTACAGGAAGCGACGATGTTTTTCTTGGCGCGTAGGATTTCATCGAAGGACGCGCCGTCGGAGACACCGAGGAGCTTGAGGGCGTTCTCGACCGACATCTCGAACGGGACGGAGTCGTCGGCTCGGGAGCTGGCTTGGACGGGCGGAGCTAATGGGCGGAGGGAGAGGACGATGGAGGCTCTCCAGGGTTCGAATTGGTCATCGGGTTTACGGAAACGGGCCGGGCCGGGTCGGCGGACGGGAGGGCGACGGAAGGAGGAGCCGGCGGAGAAGCGGTGGGGCCGGACGGAGAGAGTGGCTGCCATTATTTTTAATTGGGAGAAATGTGAGGCTGGATTTGGTGCCAAGCGATATATATGGGACTGGTCACTGAGTTCGACTCGGCTTCGTCCATTTTTGTTGGCTTCTTTTCTTTCTTTCTTTTTTTTTTTTGTAGAGGAAATCATGCCTAATTGTGGACCATATAGGGACATGTCATCGTAATAATTGGATCATTCGGTAAATAATTGTATTGTATAATTTCTTTAAAAAAAAAGTCAAATAATATTTCACCAAGAAGAAATATACAAGAGGTAGTGACTATTTTTATTGTCTCATGATATACTACAAGGTGTTATGGAATAATGTACGCAGTACCTTGAATACTGCGGCTGTCTAGACCACGTGTCAAGCAACAGGTGAAGATGTTATGGCGCGTATTGCGCATGACTCTCGGTAATTCTTCATCTGCGAACGAGCCAGTGGAGGTGGGTAACTTTCTGAACAGTGAAGATGAAGCTTTGCACCGGGTAATACCTAATCAGATCACCCAATTACATGAAAATAGAGAATCCCGTCTGAAGATATGAAGAGGTAGACCGAAATCTAGAAATTAGATTCGACGGTCTTCTGCTGGGATGACGATGGAGCTCAAGAACTACTTTGAGGAATTGGGTAACGAGGTAAATCTTTGCGCTATTGTTGGGCCCATTTTGAACGGGTCTTAATTGCATAGCCCCCTGTTGAACATTATCATGCGAGCTGGATAGCAGTTCGCATGCAAAGATGACCTCGCTGATGCCCTAAAGCAAATGCGAGATGACTTCGCGTCAAAGCAGAAGCCCTAAAGCAAATGCGAGATGAATTCGCGTCAAAGCAACAGTCCTAAGGCGAGACGAGGCGAGGCGAGATGACTTCGCGAAGGAGAGGAAGTCCAGGCGAGACGAGATGGTAGCATAACAGATGAAACAAAATTAGAGTCCCCACGCGAGACGCGCGCTTAGCACATGCTTCTTATGAAAAGTAATTTCACTGCTTGACAAAGTCAAACGGCAGCTGCAGTACTCGGAGTACTACGTACACAGCAACCGTTCCTATACTACAAATACAAATCTTCAAAGTTTTGTATTATCGCACATCCATGTTAGTAAGCGGTCGCAACTCTCAACGCTTCTATTGTGGTGGCAATGTAGTCGGGCTAGTTGATCGTACATTTTTACATGTTAAAAAACTCAAAACAGGTTTTTGTTTTGTTTTTTTTTTTTGATAGGCAAAACAGGTTCTCGTAACATTCGAGTTGTTTTCGGATCACCTAAGAAAAGGTATTATGTTTTTCTTATTATTGTTTGGGAAAATGCCCTAATGCCCAAATATTTGCAAAATAAAGCTCATTCCAATTAAAATCTTATCATTGTGCCCATTTCAATGATTCTTGAGAAAAAGACGGTATTACCCTGTGTTTAATTAAACTAACATCATTCTTTTCTTATCTCTTTCTTCTTCTTCTCTCTTCTCGATCCATTCCTCTCTCTCTCTCTCTAACCGAGTTGCTCCACCAGAAACCCAAAACCGCCGACCGACGCCGACGACCGACGACCGACGACCGACGACCGACGCCGACGACTGATGATCCTCCTCGATCTCATCCTCCTCATCCGGATCCAGCCTCCTCAAACCTCTCTCTCTCTCTCTCTCCAACTCTAGATCGGAGCTCGACTCTCTCTCTCCCTCCCTCGTCTCCGCCTTGTCCTTCCTCCACAAGCTCACAGTCTGCTACCCCGGCCTCCTCCACTCCAACGTCCTCTTCGACCACCAGACCACGCGGAGGATTTCGATCTCGCGGCAGATTTGGTGCTGCGCCAACTCATCGTGCGTGTCGTAGATCACTTTCAGCCGAAGCCGACTACCGGAGTCATTGCCGGCCCTAGGGACGGGCTGTCTGCCCAGAGCATTGCCAGGTTTCTATTACCATCGTCGGACTGCGAGTTCACGCTCAATTCGGTGTTGGAGGAGTTGCAGAGGGATCCGTGGCAGGTTCCCGCGGATCAGAGGGCCACCAGGTGCACAAGTACGGCTCTTAGTGTTGCTGCGAGCTTGTTGGGAGCTTGCGTGCCGGGTTCAGGTGCCAGGATTATGGCATTTATAGGTGGACCGTCTACCGAAGGCCAGGGTGCTGTAAGGACTCCCCTAGTTGCTTATATTCGTTCTTTCTGTTATAGTAACTTAGATAACTGTCAGTGATCATTATTTTACTTTTAAGTAGAACAAATTGAATTATATAGAGATTTTTGGTTGCTGTGGTATTGAGAAACTCTTAGGTTTGAAATTGTTGAGTTCATTGCCGAAATGAGCTTTCTTCATTAAACATAGATACTTGTTGTTGTTGTGGTATTTGATATCAACTAATTGTAGGGTGCCAGATGAAATAGCAAGTGACAAAGTGCACAGACAACTTGTCATTTATCTTGGGAGGTGTACTCTTTTAATATTGGGGTCAGTAACTCGATTATTAAGGTCAGTAACTGGTTACTGAGGGTCAGTAATTGGTTACTGGGTGTCAGTAACTGAAAACAACATGATTATTGGGTGATTACTGGGTGTCAGTAACTGAAAACAAAGTGATTATTGGGTGTCAGTAACTGAAAACAAAGTGATTATTGGGTGTCAGTAACTGAAAACTAAGTGATTACTGGGTGTCAGTAACTGAAAACTAAAAGTTATTGGGGGTCAGTAACTGGTTACTGGGTGTCAGTAATTAATCAATAACTGGTTACTGGGGGTTAATAACTGGTTATTATGGGTCATTAACTGGTCAGTAACTGATTATTGGGGATTAGTAACTGGTTACAGGGGAAAATCCGGTGACCGGAATCCGGCGGTCGGGGAAAATCCGGTGACCGGAATCCGATGGTCGGGGAAATTCCGGTGACCGGAATCCGACGGCCGGTGACCGGAGTCCGAGGTTCCGGCCAAGTCTTTTCATGTTGAAGAGGTGGGGGCAAAATAGTCTTGAAATAATATGGTTTGTTAAGACTTTAGTAAAGATTTGTGTATTTGGGTATAAAAATAGTTACCTTATATTGGAATGAGCTAATGCAAAAGATTATCGTTGGAATGAGAAATAAGAGATTTGAATTAGTATTAAATAGTCATTTTCCCTTATTGTTTCTGCATGGGTCCACTGCAACTTAGCGGTTGTTGGCGCCACAAATCGTTGCTGGATATGTGTTGAAACTCCACCAAACCCCCAAGCCATAAACGTCACCACTCAAACAGAGAAAAAGGAATTTAAAGCAGATACATGTTACTCTTTACTCTCCAAGAAATTTAAAGCAGATATGTCGTTGGCTTCTTGTTGGAGGTTCCCTCTCACACTAGTGCCAGTTCTAACGACACCGCGTTTCAATCACAGATACCCAACTGGCTCATCTCGTCGCAGCAGAGCTTCTGTTCAAGCTCAACTAGAGCTTACAGTCCCTGATGATGGATCAAACGACGACAAGAAAGTGAAGAAGGTTGTCGTCGTTGGCTCTGGCTGGGCAGGCCTTGGCGCTTCCCATCACCTCTGCAACCAGGGATTTGATGTTACTGTTCTTGAAACTACTGATACCGGTCTTGATGATGTGGGTGTCCATGGTAATTCATCGTCCACTTCTGTTTTTTACTCTTGCGTTTATGTTACTCTTTGTATTAATTTACCAACTAGGTTCTGCTGATCGATCATGTACTTTTTTTTTTTGATCGTTTGACTTTCACTTATTTACTGAAACTGATGGGTTGGATTCTGAAGAATTATGATACTGCTTTGGAATATTTACTTATTTAGGGTATTATTATCCCTACCGGAACATATTCAGCCTTGTTGATGAGCTTGAGATTAAACCCTTCACTAACTGGACCAAGTTTGCGCAATATTCTTAAGAGGGATTGGAGGTAATCAATATATGCATTTCTTGATTAAGAGTGATTTAGAGGCTTTAAGATGTGTTTACACTGGCAGGAATTAATGTTCCGCAGGTTGAGTTTCCGGTATTTCAAGGGCTTCCTCAGTTGCCAACTCCTTTAGGAACCTTGTACTATTCACAGGTATATATGATTTGGATACGCACTTGTGTGCAATTTCTAATTCCAGTGAAAGTATTTAAATTAGTAGCCTTCTGGTGATGAATGAGTCAGTATAATGTGCATTTCGTGCAGTTTGTTCAGTTGCCGTTGGTTGATAAATTAACTGCACTTCCTTTAACAGCTGCAGGTATACTCTCCTGCTTGGTTTTAATATTTCAATGCTTGTTGAGCAAAAATTTATCTGCTGACGGATCTTGCGGAAAATCTTAGTGAATTCGGTTACTCATATTTGTTTAATCAAATTGCTACTCAATTATTCTATTTGTTTTATTTCGGAAAAACTAAAACTGATTGCGGCGTAGAGTTGCTTGTAGAGTGTGTTGAGGACATTTTTCGAGGCATTTCATCTAATTCTTGCGAGATCATGCACTTCCCAACTAATATGTTCATTTCCTTTGCAGTAATCGACTTTGAAAATACTGATACGGCTTGGAGAATATATGATTCAAGTAAGGATCTCTATTACTGTTAGTAAGTTTCAGCATTGGGTTAATAATGATCATAAATGTCGAATAAACTGAAGTTATTAAGAGGTTTAACTGGTAGTTACTGCAAGGGAACTCTTTAAGCAGTTTGGCTGCTCAGGAAAGCTTTATCAGAAAGTCCTAGCACCATTGCTTCAAGTGGGTCTGTTTGCACCAGCAGAACAATGTAGTGCTGCTGCTACTCTCGGCTTGCTATCCTACATCCTTGCTCACCAGGTTTGATAGGTTTGCGTAAGTGTTCAAAATCATTTAGAAAGCTCTCATATATTAGTATTTAATATTATCTTAGTGGAGGCTGACTAATAATCATAGAAGTCGAAAACGAGTTTTTGACATCAAATCCTACCATCTTTGGAAAACGAAAGAGACTGCAGTAAACTATCACTATGGGAAAAAAAAAATAGTTCAGGACTCATAAGTTATCCTCTCTGAAGCCCTGTCTGTATATCTATACTTCTATATGATGTTTACATTATTCCAAATTTCCAAATACCACACAAGTCTCTATTTTACCTGTACATGATTTCCTCATAGTTAAATTTCTGCTAGTACTCTCAACATGGAATTATCATGTCTTTTTATTATTGTAAATCTTATAAAATAAGTCCATTGACATGTCACTTTTCAATTGTATCTTCTCGTTCCTGACAAATGTAATCGTATATTTTTCTCAGAAAGATTTTGATCTAGTATTGTGCCATGGAACAACTAGGGAAAAGATCTTTAAGCCTTGGATAGAGTCTATGACAACCAAAGGTTGCAAGTTTGAGAAAGGTGCAAGTGTAACAGACCTTTTGCTTAATGAGGAAACAGGTTGTATTTCTGAAGTAGTTTGTAGTGCTGATGCTGTTGTCCTTGCTGTTGGAATCTCCACGCTTCAGAAACTTGTTGAAAATAGGTATTTGCATGTTATTGAATTTCAGAATGATTTATGCAAATATCTGGGATCCATTGGTTATTTGAAACCAGGCCTTTTGATTGAATTCGAATCAATTAGTACAACAAGACAGAAAAATGTTACATTTACAGTGAAACTAGGATCGTCCTGACTATCATCCACATAGGCTAAGGTAGTCCAGATAATAATTTTAGGGCTAAATTCATGTATAAGACTATGAGGTACATGTTAGACCTTCAATTAACCCTATCCGTGCTATTTCTACCTTAATTGGCAGTACTTGAGTCCTGTACGTATAGTGCAGTGTTGAGTACAAGGGAGGAATTTGTCAAGGTCTCGAACCTGGATACCATTGATGTACTCTCTGTTAAGCTCTGGCTCGATAGGAAGGTGAGTACTGGAAGTTTAATTTGAACTTCACTATCTTGTCTAAATGACTCTCTTCTCTCTATGTTGACTTTTTCTCCTAATGTGAACTGGGGAATTTTATGAGAATTATATATGAGCCAAACGAAACAGTGCATGTCCTAGATTCTGAGCTTTCATATCTACTAAGCTTTAAGATTTCTGATATGGTTTCAAACTTAAAATGTCCACTTTGCTAACTAGTCACTTAGTTGGGAAAGTGATAAAGTAGTGTGGGGTTTACATCCAAAACCAATTGGCAATGAGTTGAGTAACTCAAATCCTTATAAACTCATAGGCAAGGTCTTATATTCCCGATGTGAGATTGATATCTCAATACGCTCCCGCACGTGTGACGAATCTTCAAGCCATACACGTGGACAACTATTTGGGTGACATGGAGTTCGTGCGGCCATTGAGCTTTACACGTGGACGTGGGTAACATACTCTGATATCATGATAAAGTAGTCTGGGGTTCACATCCAAAACTAATTGGCAATGGGTGGAGTAACGCAAACCCTTATAAATCCACAGGCAATGTCCTATATTCCCGATGTGGGATTGATATCTCAACAGAAAGCTTTAATAAAACTTGTCAGTCGAGGGTACTCTTCCCGGCATGATTTGATGGAGCTGATTCTTTGTTGTGAACCACATAACGATCAGGTGAACATTCCAAATGCAAGCAATGCTTGCTCGGGATTTGATGATTAGTTCGGGTGGTCTTTCTTTGATTTGAATGCAATTCATGATGACCACAAAGATAGTACAGAAACAGTGCTACAAGCTGATTTTGTAAGTATCTATCCTCCTGCTTTTCTTCTAATTTTGTGATTATTGATGCAATGTACGTCAGAAATTAAACCAGACTTTTTTCTGTTCCATATTTGTGCAGTATCGTGCCAATGAGCTGTTAGTACTGACAGATAAGCAAATAGTTGCCAAGGTGACATCTTACCTGTCAAACTGCATCAAGGACTTCGAGAATGCTACTGTGATAAATAAGGAGATCGGAAGATTTCCAAAATCATCAACTCATTTCTTTCCAGGTATCAAACTTCATGTCATTTCATGATCTATGACATCTAATTTTATCGGACCTTGATCATTTAGGCTACCACATTGATGTAATACCAATTCAACCGCAATGCATTGTCCTATGGAACCTAATGAGGAATGATTGCATAAGATAGTCACATAGTAATTTTCCTTATAGGTGAAATTTCACTAGGTTTCCAGTTGGGAAAATTAAAGCTGTTCGGATTGCAGTGAAGTGTAGCTGGTTCTTCTGTACGCCACAACATTTTGTGACAATCATTGAGATGCATTTTTTCTTCTGTTTCTCTTCTGTGACAATAGGCTCATATAAGTACATGATTCGCGGGTCTACATCTTTTCCAAACTTGTTCATGGCTGGAGACTGGATTATAACTCGACATGGTTCATGGTTACAGGTTAGATTCAAACACATTTGCTTATTGTTAACCAGGCTCAGGTCTTTGTACATCAAGTTCATTAAACCTCGACAAGCTTATTTCAACAGGAGAAGTCTTATGTCACCGGTCTAGAAGCTGCCAACCGTACAGTGGACTATCTAGAAGAAGGAAGCTTTGCCAAAATAATACCTGTTGAGGAGGATGAACCACATATTCAGACACTTCGTAGCTTAAATAGAAGTTTTAATGATATCAAAGCCCAATTACCGTTATCTAGTTATTTCCTCCAATGAACTTGTAGTTTGATTACTGAGACAAGAAGAGAAAATCGAAGAGGAACCAATGAAGAATATGAAGAGTTTCAAAGTAATGCTATAAGGAAAACGAAAAAGGCGAGAGGCATTTGGTTCATGATACCATGATGAAATTGTGATTCATATTAAAAGGTCTATATATACAGGTTGTTATTTTTCTAAACGCTTGCCCAGCTTACTCATTTCCATGATGACAAAGGAAATGTATCATCTCAGTTCGTCTGTCTCAGTCTCATTGGAAGACTAAATGTGCCCTCTCCCTTTAGAATTGAATCAAACGAATTGAGTCATGCAAAACTCACTTGATGTAACACAATCCAAAATAGATGCCTCCTCCCATTCACACAATTTCATCCTTCGTAACTCATGACAAACTGTTATCTTCTAAGGTGGATCTGGTATGCATATTAAATTCTTAACCTGTAAATTTGGTTGTGCATGTACGTTTCTCCTATCTATTATTCTACATTGAGATTTGTTTCTACCTCTCCCGGGATCACGGGACGCGAGGTCGAATTCTTGACTCTGAGTCCTGCAACTGTACAAGTAACAATGGTGTCAGGAGTCGGGACTAGGGTGGCCCAGTCTTCGACTCTCTGATGCCTAAGTCAGCGTTCGACCGCTACTTGTATAGTACGAGAGTATGGAAGGAGATTATTTACTTACCTTTTTGTGGGGGGGGGGGGTTGTGTTGGGCGCTATGGCCTCAGTCTCCGATGTGGGACTGTGTGTGGTTCTCTGCGGCATCTCCCTTTTTGGGGGTGTTTAGCTGCCGGAGAGCGGGTCGGGCATGTATATTGCCACTGGACCTTCACTCTTTGGATGCCCACAAAGGGTTTGCTGGTGCTGTCTTGCCCAGAATAGTCTCTGGCAACTGGGTGGTTATGTCATATTCTCGGCGTGGCTAAGTGTTTTGGCTATATACTAACAAGTCCCCAATCCGAGAGGACTCTTGGGTGGGAAGTTATTCCTCAGTTATGCCGAGAATGTGTCTTACCCGGGTGCTGGAGGTATGGTGTTGAGTCCCCAAGTCCCCACACAAGGGTCGCGAGGTGGCTGGGGAAAGTTCTGAGAATCCGATGCGGACCGTCTCGCTATGTCGCACGTGTGTCATAAATGGCCAGTTTATGAGGGGCACATGGTCATTCATGCCGAGTGGTAAGGTCGTAACAGTTCACTGGTGGTGCAACTGTTGGCGCCGTTGGCATAACGGTTCACGCTATTGGGCGCAACTGTTGGCGTCGTTGGCGTAACGGTTCGCGTTATTGGGTGTAACGGTTTGCGCTATTGGACGTAATGTTTCGCGTTGGTGGCGCAACGGTTGGCGAGGTTTGGATTTTTTTTTTTGAAACATGCGCGTGCGCGGGGCCGTGGGTAGTGTTGTAAATGCTCGTACGATCGTGGTCGATGTGGCTGTTCCCCGACCATATAGATTGGTAGGGTCGAGGTGCGACGTTTATAACGGGAGAAGGCTGGAGGAGGGAGTTTGTGTTTCGAAATCGGGATTTTAGGGCCAAAAGAGCGATTCACAAATTTCTGCATAGGGTTTTGGTTGGGCTGTGAAATTAAAGCTGGGGAACGTCCAATTTCACCCTTGATCGATTCGGTGCCAGCCCTCGGTTGTTTGCAACCAGCTTCACTGCCACTACGCGAAGCCCCTGTTTCAAGGTATGAACTTGTCAGTCCCCTAAGTCCCCATGCAAAGGAGGGGATGAACCGGCTCCCTCTAAGTGAGGTACATCGTGTGTTGCTATAGCTCTGTCACATTATGAGAAATTGTGATGTCATGATATCTTGCCCGGAGATAGACATATGATTGTGAGCCCCCAGGGCCGTTGCTCCTATGTAGTGTCTGGAGATTGCAGGGCGATCGGGGGTTGAAGTTGAGGTACCGCTTGGTGCCAGGTGTGGGAAAGCTGGTTTGGAGTGATAAGAAGCGTGATGCAACAGGGTTTGCTGTTTCTACCCTGGTGGAGTGGGTTTTGAAGAACTCCTCCTAAGTGGTGAAGAAGTGTTGGTGGGAAGGACACCATTTACATGGATTTCGGTAATTTCGGAATATTGTGAGCCGTATTAGATTAAAAATGGGGAAGTTGGGCAAGAGAGATGAAATTATAGGCTTCCTTTTATTTCGGAAATTTTATTAAAGAATTATCCTAGTTTGGAGGCTTAATAATTATTTATTGTTCAGGACGTGAGGATGATCGTGTTGGGAGACCTCGGATCGACGGCATGCATAACCGTATACTGTGAGTGGACCTTTGATTTGAATGTCATGCATACATTAGAGTTTATTTAGTTTTTAAAGGCATATTGGAGATTTAATATTTTCTTGGAGTAATGAGTTCCATTCATTTTTCAGGAACTCTCTTGAGCATTTTATTTGACATATGGGACATGTCAAATAATTTATTTTATTTCGTAATATTTCCAGGTACAGTTGGGAACTGTACTAAGTTCAATGAATTTAATGTTATCGGTTTTATTTTTGGATGATTTTGAGATTTATAAATTATTACCGAAATAGGATTTTCGGTAGTTCTCCATCATAATTTAATGATTTTGACTTGAAGATATTATTATTTATGATTTATATTTGATATTGAAATCTCGTGTATATTTATAAGTTTGAGAATATTTTGACGTGTGTGACACGTCATTGAGTTTTAATATAATTTCTTATAATGATTTTCAAGTATGGTTAGGAACTGTACCATTCGTATGATCTTAGGGAAGATTAGTGGATTGAAGTGTTTTTTTTGTATGTTTTTACTCACCATAATATATGGTCGCTTATATTGATTATTGCTAGCTAGCCATTATTTAGCGGTCCTCATCATATGTGAGTAGAGCGCTTAGCGTGAGACGCTATTGTAATCTTACCAGCGGTCCTCATCATATGAGAGTATAGCGCTACGCTTAGTGTGTGGGCAACGGGTACCAGCATGTTTGTATGTCTTAGGCATTTAGTAGCCTTTGATTTGTACCAGTTATATGCTCTAGCTAGCTGAGCTATTCCAGCATGTGTTCCAAGGGGAGATTGTGGTGACATATTTTGTGGTTGCCTCTAGGTGAGTGTTAGAGTGCCTACGTACCCGTTTATGGGATCAAACCAAACGTAGTTCACCATTTCGCCATCGAGGCAAGTGTGCCATCAAGGTGTGGCGAGGAGTGTCGCTGAGGCATGACGATGGTGTCGCTGGGCATGGCCAGGGTGTTGTTGAGGCAAGGAGGAAGTGTCGTTGAGGCATGGCAAGAGGTGCCACTAGGGCATAGTGATGTTGCCGATAGGGCATGTGTAGAGCTGTCAAGGGGTGACTATCGATGTGGCATAGTGAGAGCACGCTAGGAAGCGTGGCAAGGATATCGAGAGCATGCTAGGAAGTGTAGCTAAGATGCTGATAGGGCAAGGCGGGTGGTGCCAAAGTATACCGAGAGCATGTCATAAGGCGTGGTAAATGCCGGCCTAAAAGGCTGTTGCCCAAGTCCCCTAGTGCCGGGAGAGATTATGGTGGCGGGGCACCGAAACGAGGACTGAGTTGGCATGGGGGATTTCATATGGCGTGTTCGAGAGGTGAGGATAATATCATATGTCGGGAAGTGTCTTAAACACGTTGGTGACTTGTAGGTGTCACGCGTTGGGGAGTGTTTATTGACTTGTCCCGGGTGGCTGATAGATGATAGATGTCGTGTGCCGAGAGTGTTGCTCGTCACGGTTAGCTGATAGACGCCATATACCGGGGAGTGTGCCCGCCATGGTTGGCTTATCTATGATGATATTGTTGATGGGCGTTGTAACCTTGTGTATTGGGAGTAACGAGGTGTCGGAACCTCACACTTGGAGAAGCGATTCTGGAGAGCAATCATAAAGGGGCTAATCATAAATGGTGCAGCGAGAGGTGTGGTTATGAGGTTTAGTCATTAGGTACAGTCAGTAAGTGTAGCTATGATGCGTGACCGCGTAGCGTAACCGTGAATTGTTACTGTGGAGAATGTTGGTGGAATAACCAAAAGCCTTAACGTAACTATAAGAGCACAAAGTCAGGAAGATAAAAGAACCATGGGAAGCGGCCATGGAGACTAGCCATACGTGAGCGACTGACATGTAACCATAGAGAGCATGCTATATGTAACAGCCCGGCCCAGTCCATTGAGATATTGTCCTCTTTGGGCCCAACGACCCTCACGGTTTTGCTCTTAAGATTTCACCCCAAAACACGTCTCAATGTAAGGTGCAAGCTCTGCATAAGCATAGCAACTTGTCTCCCCCGGGAGATGTGGGACGGATGCACCTACTAGCTTGCTCGCCTAGTTAGGTCATCACAATCCACCCTCCTTTAGGGCCCGACGTCCGCGTCGGCACACTTCCGGCCGGGGACAGGCTCTGATACCGAATGTAACAGCCCGGCCCAGTCCATTAAGATATTGTCCGTTTTGGGCCCAATGACCCTCACGGTTTTGCTCTTGAGGTTTCACCCCAAAGCGTCTCATGGTGCCATCTTTCTTCTTAACAAACAACACCGGAGCTCTGCACATATAAGCATAGCAACTTGTCTCCCCCGGGCGATGCGGGACGGATGCACCTACTAGCTTGCATGCCTAGTTAGGTCATCACAATCCACCCCCTTTTAGGGCCCGACGTCCGCGTTGGCACACTTCCGGCCGGGGACAGGCTCTGATACCAAATATAGCAGCCCGGCCCAGTCCATTGAGATATTGTCCGCTTTGGGCCCAACGACCATCACGGTTTTGCTCTTGAGGTTTTACCCCAAAACGCGTCTCAATGTAAGGTGCTAGCTCTGCACATATAAGCATAGCAACTTGTCTCCCTCGGGCGAGGGACGGATGCTCCTACTAGCTTGCTTGCCTAGTTAGGTCATCACACTATATATAAAGAAAAAAGAAAACAAAACAAAAAAGAACTAAAGAGAATCGTTTGTTATGGAGAGCAATCGCAGAGAGTCCCTACGAGGAATGATTGACATGTGTGACTTTTGAGAACATGTCGCGACTGTACTAGAGGATGTTGAAACATCATGGTGGTACTATATAGATCTTATGGCGTTGTCATGAGATGTTATCATGGCGAGAGTGGTTCCCTGAAAGATCATGATGAGGTACATTTCCTTGAGGTGAGGTTGTTGTATACGCTTGTGGCGTGTGTAGCTGGAGATTGCATGTTTGTATGCCGGCTGTGTACACTTGTGGTGTGTGTAGCCTAAGATTGCACCTTTAAATGTTGGCTGTTTACACATGTTGTGTGTGTAGCCTGAGATTGCATGTTTGTATGCCAGCTGTGTACACTCCTAGTGTGTGTAGCCTAAGATTGCACCTTTGAATGCTGACTGTTTACACATGTTGTGTGTGTAGCCGTTGATGGCATAGTCGAGAGGTCAGCATGACTGTGTGTCATGTGAAATGAAGTGTCAATGATGTTTCACTTATGTTTTGTTGGCGTAAGTTGCACGGCTCTCGGCTGGAGGGGGGTGCCGTGCCATGATCACGGCTCTTGTGTGAGAGAATAAAATCATAGATTGATATATATATCAATGTATGGCTTGCAATTATGTGTAACAAGTGCCATGAGCATAAGTGCACGTATCAATGTGCGCAGAATTGGTTTGCAATTACAAGTGTGTATGTAGTATGAGATTGGAGTGATATGCTAATAACAAATTGCATTTGAAAGCATGTCTAATGATCATAGAGTAGTCATTTAAAGCAAGAAAATACATGTAGCGTGTATAAAAAAGAGTGTTTTGGGTAGCTCTCTATGTCATGTAATAAACATGCTCAAGAATATTATGAGGTATGAGGCATGTTATTTGTATGATAATAACTCAATTAAATAGTGTAAAACATGACTTATCTGAAGCCATGTAGAGCCGCTATAGATATTGTAGAAAAATTGGAGTTGTCGATATAAGTCTTCATGTCGACAAAAGAGCTTGGTATAAGAATCTCAATGGAGTAGTCGAACCGATGATGTAACATGCTCATTGAGCTCATCATTGGAGATAATATTGTGTTGCCAAGAAGTAATGTATATGTACCGACGTAGGGAAGAGAAGACATGATAACCCAAGTATAATAGTTTGTAGTGTGTGCTGATCATATTTGACAGCCAGAGGCATAGATAGTAATCATAGAGTGGGATAGATGTATCATGTATGTGTCAATACATGTAGCACAAAATATATGTGGCTATCAATTAACCTTCAGAGAAATAATGGAAGTATAGTGTGAGGTGTCTGCTTGTGAGCTCTGCATGCAACAGTTAGTCGATTGTGGAGGACGTGTAACTCAGTCTCTGATCATGGACGAAAGTCATATATGAATATACATATATTTCAAGTTGTTGGGTAGGCAGCACTGACAAAGTTGATAAAATTTGTATATATATGTTTGTATATATCTATGATCATGATCATGACCATGTACAGTATAGGAAAAGTAGATCCCGCATGAGTGTTAACTAAAGTAGTTCAGAGTTTATTTATATATCTGGCTACCCATTCTGAGCGCAGTGATTGCGCTGCCACTGCTGAGGATTAGTCTTGGATTGAGCCTTTGAGAAAGTGTTGTGTATGCAATTTGCGTAGACCATATGCTAGAGAAATTTGGAAGAGCAGAGGTAATTGGCAATGTCACATTAATTGTGCGGTAATAATATTTTCTGGGTTAAAGGGTGGGTGCCGAGAGCAGGTTGCTGGGTGCCAAGACCACAACTCTTTTTTTGTTTGAGTCATTGTGGCAGGAACCAGGAAGGGGAGGTGCCGGGAGTGATGAGTCCCGATACCAAGAGATGACCTATTCCGGGAGCCGGGAGGGCTAGGGATTGGTCTGGGATGGAGACATGGAGAGTAGAGGAGTGTCGTGAGCCCGAGAGGCCAAGGAGGGGCAGCCGGGAGTGAGGTTGCTGGGATGAAGATTTGCTGCGTCCAGGGAAGGCGGGAAAGAGGTGTCGGGTTGCAGGGATGGGTGGGTGCCGAGAACCCAGGAAATGAGGTGCCAAGAGTCCCGAGGCAGAGATGGGTTCCGACAGTGAGAGGATGACGGGAGGGAGTTGGCGCCGGGAGCCGGGGGAGGAGAGAAGAGCTTTTGGTGATGTTGTTCCGGGGATGGCTTGATCAATAAAGAGAACGGAAGCTGGGTGTCCATATATTGGTGTTCATAGCAGTTTCTGGGTGTTCACAGTGGCGGCGAGTGAGCTGGTTTCCGGCATCGTTGAGCGACAAGGAGGCTGGATTTGACTCATCGGAGGAAGACGGGTCTTGAGGTAGTGGAGGTGAGATACTGTGATGTAGTAGTACACACAAGTGAAGGAGAGAGAAAAAGTCAGATCTACTTTCTCTCTCCTCCGGATTTCTCTAAAACTAATCCAGAAGTTAGACTTGTTTTGATAATCATCTGTGAGTAGTGAAAATTAAGATGTAAAGAAGGCTAGCTCCTTGTATTTGGGCAGGGAGAAGCTCGAGAAAAAGAGAAGGTTGGCGACCGGAAAAATACATATATTTCTAGAGAGGGAAATCTGGACAGATTATGGATATGCTCATGGTGAGCCATGTGGGGGTTACCACTTGAGACCCCTCCTTCTAGTGCTAATTGTTTCTACCTCTCCCGGGATCACGGGACTAGAGGTCGAATTCTTGACTTCGGGTCCTACAACTGTACAAGTAACAATGGTGTCACGAGTCGGGACTGAGGTGGCCCAGTCTTCGACTCTCTGATGCCTAAGTCAGCGTTCGATCGCTACTTGTATAGTACGGGAGTATGGAAGGGGATTATTTACTTACCTCTTTTGGGGGGGTTTGTGCCTGTTTTATAGGCTTGTGTTGGGCGCTGTGGCCTCAGTCTCCGATGTGGGACTGTTTGTGGTCCTCTGCGACATCTCCCTTTTTGGGGGTGTTTAGTTGCCGGAGAGCGGGTCTGGCATGTATATTGCCACTGGATCTTCACTCTTTGGATGCCCACAAAGGGTTTGCCGGTGCTGTCTTACCCGGAATAATCTCCGGCAACCGGGTGGTTATGCCATATTCTCGGCGTGACCAAGTATTTTGGCTATGTATTAACAAGATTGATTAAATTCATTTTGATATTATACAACGTAAAATGTAGGAGGACACCGAGAATATAAAATGCTGGAGGACACCGAATGTAGCAGCGATAAGAAATCATATATTGAAAAGTTAGATATATAAGAACTTTGAAAAGAAGCAAATCGAAATCACAGAAACAGTTGGAGCTGTGAAGATGTCCTGCAACGATACCTATTGCTAGCAGCGGAACTACAGTTAGGCCCTAAGTTGCACGGACACAGACACGGACACGGCGACACGACACGGCACGACACGGCGACACGACAAAACTCAAAAACTGAGTTTCCGACACGGCTCGGACACGGCAAATAAAATTATATATTTATGTATTTTTAATAAATATAAAAATACTAAAATATGAAATAAGTTTATTACATTACCAAATAAAGTTCTAAATTCAATTTATTTCATAACCATAAGAAATAAGTCAAGTGCATAACTAATACCATTAAAAAGAGCATTTAAAACATAACATTAAAGAAAAACAAACTTGAGCAGTATCTTGTTTTCAAACAGGGCAATCTCTAATACAACAGCACAGTTAAAACTTAAAACTAATACAGCAACAGAAATGATAAACTGCCACTCACTACAGACCAAGATTACACTGCCAAAGTACCAAATATTTACAATAACATGGAACAAAAGACTCCAACCAAACTGCCACCCACCACAAACATCTTTAAATATACACAGATTCTGATCCTACACGCTATGCAACAGATGATGCATTACTCTTCAGTTTCCTAGTCAAATGTCTTCTAGTTAGCCCCAAATAAGCTAATTAAACTAACTAACAAAGAGCATGCCCCAAAAAGAAAATAGACAAAAGAGATGAAGAACAAGAACAACCTGATGAAGATTTAGCAAAACTCCTTAACTCCTTAACTCAAGTCTCAAACACATCTCATTTTGAATTCAATCAACAATACCACATAGGAGAAAGATTTTTTTTTTTTTTTTTGTATTTTAGGAAGAAGATTTAGTAGAACTATTAGATATAGGAGGAAAACGAACTAACCTAATTAGCAACGGCGGACTGGTGATGGCGGCGACTGCCGATGGTAGAGAGAAGAGGTCAGATCGGTGAACATATCGACTGGGTGGCAGACTGGTGACTGGCGAACGGTGAGAATGGGTGGTGGATGGTGAGCGTCTTCTTCGTCTGGGAATCAAATCGGTGAAGAGAAGAGTTGACAGTACTAGGCACAAAGAGGACTGAGGAGAGAAGGAAGAGAAGAGAATGAGAGATCGAATCCGAGCGTGCCTCAGTTACTTCAAATTTTTTTAAGTCTTGCTGACGTGGCGTGGCGCAGTGGCGTGTCGGAGGAGGTCAACGTGTCCGAAAAGTCAACATTTTCAAACACGTCATGTGGCGTGTGGGACACGGATTTTACCGTGTCGGGCGTGTGTCGACGTGTCGGAAGTTTCAGACACTCCGACACTCCAGGGGTGTGAAGTGTCGGTGCAACATAAGTTAGGTCTGATGGACACCTATCAGCTTTTATGCATACAAAGTAAAAATAGATGTTATTTTAACCGACTAATCATAGATATATGTCATTATTTATTTATAGTGAAACCCCATGCTTCAATCTTGAACCCCCACCTCATTCCTTTTGTAATAAAAAATAAAGATGCACTAACTCACGTGATCAACCAATCATCATCCTCTTTACACTAAAAAAGCATTAAAAACAATAATTTATTTAAAATAAAGTATTATAATAAGACTAGAAAATCAAAGTTGTATTTTATTACCATTTAGTAGGTTTTATTTTCAAATTAGGTGGTATTCATGTTTTATTTTTAATTTGTTGTTGCCTTATTGATTCAATTGATTAAAAAATTTCTATTAGTACGTGTTACGTTATTATGTTTTAATGTTTAACTTATGTTACAGTAATTCAATTATATGATAAAATGATCAGTATTTTCTTTGATAATGATCGAGAATTTTTTTGTTAATAGTCGGTACTTTATATGTGAACCCCCCTTAATATAAATTCCTAACTCCACCACTGGCTGTTGTTGCATTTTGTCGTGCCCTAACGACGTGTCCTGCAGGTGCACAACCAAGACCGAGGCCACCGGAAGTGCTCGTGCGGCGAGCACTGTGGTTGCAACTTGTGCATTTACCGCGGTAGGCAAGGCCTATTGTAAGGCGGCACTGGTTGTACCTTGTCGCAGGCTTCGCCTAATCAAGAATATCCCATCACAACTAGGTTCATATATATATATATACATACATACATACATACATACATACATACATACATACAGTTCTCTTTCAGAGCGGAACATTGCTTTAAATTAAAGTGTGGTACTCCTCATTTCGCTCATTTTTAGGTCACATTTTCACATCTCCACCGTTCAGTATCTAAAACATAATGTGTAGATCATTCATTCATTTTTTTTTATCGGAATGAACCACTTTCATTTTCACGAATCAAATAAGGTCATACAATAGGTAATAGTAATAAAAAAAAGACATATTTTCAGGAAAAAAAGAAGAAGAAGAATGTGGACCGGGTAAGACCAAAAAGAATTGGGTCCATAAACTTTACAACTACAAAAGCCTGCAAATTAACTCCCAAAATCCCAAACCCACACCCCATCAAAACTCAAAAGCTTTAGGATTTACGGATTTACATATACCCCATCGCAGGCGATAAGAGTTTGCACACACCAAAGCTTGTCTCTTTGGCCGCCAGACTCTCCACCGCAACCATGGTACTCCTTTCCTTGTTCTTCCTCAACCTCCTCTTGATTCTCACTGGTTTCGTTTCTGATCTCTTTGGCTATTTGCAGATCATTTCAGAGAAGAACCGGCGCGAGATCTCCAAGTACCTCTTCCAAGGTTGGCAATATCTCAATCTCTCTCTATACTGGTTTCGTTGAACTGATTGATTGGTTTTGATTTGATCAGAGGGAGTGTGCTATGCGAAGAAGGACTATAACATGCCTAAGCATCCGGAGATTGATGTGCCGAATCTCCAGGTGATTAAGCTGATGCAGAGCTTCAAGTCCAAGGAGTATGTCAGGGAGACTTTCGCCTGGATGCACTACTACTGGTATCTCACAAACGATGGCATTGAGTTCTTGAGGAACTACCTCAACCTCCCCTCCGAGATTGTGCCCAACACTCTCAAGAAGCAGCCTAAGCCACCTGGCCGTCCTTTCGGCGGCCCACCAGGCGACCGCCCTCGGTAATTTCTCACTCTTTTCTATCATTACTTTAGGGTTTAGTTTCTAGTTTCTTTGTTGAACATTGATATCGACTGGAATGTAATTTGGTGTTTGTTTTCATTAGTGGCCCACCCCGCTTTGGTGATGGAGAGCGCAGATTTGGAGGTGACCGAGATGGTTACCGTGGAGGTCCTCGAGGAGGTGACTTTGGTGGTGACAAGGAAGGAGCCCCTGCTGATTACAGACCTTCTTTCGGGGTAAATTTTCTCTTGTTTAAATTATGCTTTTTCTTACAGTCACTATATATGTTTACTTTATTTGTATTGTATGGGTGAGTGTTGTGAGAAGAAATATAATCCAATCTGTACAATTGGAAAATATTGGAAGCTCCACAATAATATGAATATCTGCATGTTACAAACTTTTCTACTAGTATCTGATGACTGATTTGTCATATCATAAATGACTTTGGACAATTTATTAGTTATTTTAGGAAATTCGAATGTCCAGTAGGTGTTGCAAACCTAAAATTGTGTCTCCTCTAAAGTTGCTCTATGAAGTGTTTATATTCGTCTGCTGTTTGTCATGTCTGTTATAGTTGCTACTCAGTTTTGTTCACCTTGTTTTTTTTCTTATCATGCAGGGTGCTCCCACAAGACCTGCCTTTGGTCGTGGTGCTGGTGGTTTTGGTGCCGGTCCTGCTAGCTCAAATCTATCTTAAGTAGATGATGCATCAACAGTTGCTTGGTTTCCTGAGTTTGTATTTCAAGAACTGATCACTTTCTTAGTTGGAAACAATAGCAGTTTTGTTCAATTGCTAGTATTAGGATCCTATGCTGAGTTGATGTTATTCTACTTTGTCTTTTGAACCCAACTTCGGGAAAACAGTTTTATTTTCACTTATATATAACATCGTTGATAAGTTTTGTTATGCTTTTCCTTGATCAATAACTTGGCCATTAATCTGTATGATACTATTGTGTTCTTTCCAGCATCACATTTGGCCAACGAATTTTTGAATTTTCTACAGTGGTCTATTGATTTCGCTCTTCTTGTGTTTTGCGTATGCAGTTTCTGATATATACAAAATTACTAATGCAAAGTTGATATTATGTTTCAAAAGATTGTTGCAGTAGATGGGGCTTGGGGGAATAGAAAATAAAAGGTAGACAATTCTTATGTACCAGCACTGGCCAAATTTCACTCCTTTGTCTTTCGTCGGCAGTTTGTTTCTCCTTTGCCTCTTGTTGGCAGACCCTTCCCTTCTGTGCCTGTGAGTATCTTCCCATATGTACTATGAGAAAAATACAAGAAAACCATTGATTTGCAGTATATATAAATAGGGTAAAATCTTGTATAATCATTGTGGTTTGAAGTCAACATCTGTTTAGTCCTTATGGTTTTATTTTAATCTGAATGGTCTTTAAAATCACAATTTTAAATCTGTTTAGTCCTTATAGTTTTATTTTAATCTGAGTGGTTTTTAAAGTCACAATTTTTCATCTAAATGGTCCTAGGCCACATCAACAATTTAACTAAGAAAATTGAAGGAATGATCATTTGGATGAAAAATTGTGACTTTAAGGATCATTTAGATTAAAATAAAACCATAAAGACTAAACATATGTCGACTTCAAACCACAAGGACTAAACAAATTTCAATTCTTAATATATCCTGAGTTCTATTTCTCCATAACAGAGCAACATACCAATGTGGTCTTAAACCAACATTCCTTGCTTCAGAGTTAGGAACATTGTGTAGTCTAAAGTTTTGATCGAATTCAGGAGCTAAAACGGGTATAGACATGTGGGTAGTGCAGTGTAGTGTAGTGTTTTGTTCGAAAATTAAAGGTGTTCGGATTGCAGTGAAGTGTCGCTGGTTCTTCTGTAATCTGTACACAACATTTGGGGACGATCATTGAGATGCATTTATTTTTTCTTCTGTGACAATAAGCTTATATAAGTACATGATTCACGGGTCTACATCTTTCCCAAACTTTTTCATGGGGCTGGAGACTGGATTTTAAGTCGACATGTACATATAAAGGTTCTATATATACAGATTGCTACTGTTCTAAACGCTTGCTCAGCTTATACATTTCTATGATGACAAAAGAAATGTATCAGCTCAGCTTCGTCTGTCTCAATCTCATTAGAAGCCAAAATGTGCCCTCTCCCTTTAGAGTTGCATCAAATAAATTTAGTCATGTTAAACTCACTTGGAGTAACACATTCCAAAATAGATGCCCCACTCAATTTCATCCTTCGTAACTCATGCCAATCTGTCATCTTCTAAAATGGATGCGGCATGCATATCAAATTCTATAAGTTCTCCAATCTCCATGTTTGGTCACAATTTAACCTGTAAATTTGGATATGCATGTATGGTTGTCCTATCTATTATTCTAGATGAAATTTATTTCTATATTAATACAACGTAAACTTATAAAATGTTGGAGGACACCGATAAATGTAGCAACGATAGAAAATAAAATACATAATAGTAATAAAAAAAGGACATGTTCTCATAGAAAATCAGGTGAAACATGCATATTTTTTTATTTTTGAATATTATATTAGCGTAAGTCAAACACATACTATTATGTTTCTTCATTTTCATCTGTAAGTTTGGTTAATCGCAGACTATTATGTAGGTAAAGTGTAGTGCATTCCTTCATCATCTTCTTGTACCATAAGTACATCGTATTGTACAATAAGCACGTAAGGTGGACTCTAGAGGATACTAATAGGTGGTTTGCTACCATTATTCTAACCTACACTTATAAATCAAACCCCATTGAACTTTCATGTCTAGTCCATTAGTCATAAGTTAACGCTTAGTCAAACAATCACTTACTAGTTGCTCTTGGATATTGCGATATGACATTCATATAGCTACAAAGAGGCCATTCCATTTGTACGAAAACAACAAAGGGGACATTCATATTAAACAGCCCTTGTTAGAGTTCATAACCAAATAATGTAATCTCAAGTCTAAGGCTATCAATCAAGCAATGTATAAAATGTATTGGCAATGACAAACAAATCTAAACACATTTAAATAAAAAAGAAAAAAAAAACTCTTTGCATATGCGAGCGGTAGCGGAAGAAGCTATATTCATGTGTTAAGTATTGAATGACGAAAAGTTAAGTGTAATAAATTTGTAAAGGTTTAAGTTTCACATGAGAAGAGAGTAAACTCTTTAAAAAATGTGTGGCGAATTTTCTAATCATTTACCTAAACAATATTGAGTGAAGTGGAGCCACTTTAGTGCAAACTTACAAGTTTGCGATAATAATACAATATGTCATTCACATCCAAGTTCCCAAGACCAATTAAAAATGAATCAAGTGACCTAAATTCTTCTAAACTCATAGGCAAACTCCTAATCTACTTCTTTATGTAAGATCTAGCTATATTCTCAAGAAAAGCACCCAACAAATGCATGAAAGTAATGAGAAACCATATGAAGCCGCAGCTGATCTCTTCCCCACAAGTCCACAACCCAATCCGTACTTGTTATAACCTCCCACTTAGTTGGCTCCACGTTATCTACCGTGGTAGACTAGTACAAGATCCGAGCTCCATCCAATGGAATATTTACACAGCAGACAGTGTCCAGTACATTCATTTTGTTGTTTTCTACATGAATACTACTTAATATTATTATTACCACTTAACACCAAAAATAAAAAATATCCCGCATTTAATAATTACGTGTATTATTTTTGGTGCCCGTGAAATGATTTTAATTATTCATTATTTCCAAAAGAAATATATCTATTTGATTTTGGAGAGGTCCATATCTTTGCTCAGTTTTGCTCTCTTCTTCCTCTTTGGCTCTGCTCCAGATCGTAACGAACACCAGGTACGATACCTAATTATCAGCCGCTCGATCGTTCAATTTTGATTGTGGATCATCTGATCGGGTTCAATTGCGATCACCGATCGATTTTTTGTTCTTTGTTGACTCGGAAGCGTTGGAATCGATCGGCAATGCGTTTTGTTTGTTGTTCCGAGATTTGATTTTGTGTGGATATGGATTTGAGGTGTTTGATTGGTCCCTAAGAAAAGGGAGGTGTGAATTTGTGGCTATTCGAATCGGATAAACTGGAATTTACACTTAGTGTAGACTGTTTCAGTGTTTAGAGCAGTTGAGTTGAATTGAGGAGATTTTCGGTTATACGATTGCCGAGTTGTTTTAGAGATGAGAAATGATTTAAATGGAGTGATGAATGTGAACAGTTTGAATGATAACTGCATTTCTGTGATCTTAATCTTCGGTCATTCTGATCAGACTAATTTGAAATCGGCATTTGGAAAGTGTGTTGTGTTCTTATGATTTCGGATGGCGTGTATTTGTGTATATTAATATTGTTGAATTTTTGTTTTTTTTTTAAGCTTGCAAGTATGGCTGTTTCACAAAACAATCACGATATGGAGGAGGGGACACTAGAGGTCGGCATGGGTAAGTCGTGGAATAGTTACTAGATTATGCGTAGATACACATAAGAGGTTTGATCATATGCTGAGGATGTGGACATGAGGGCATAAATGTTGGTTTTCTTATATGTATGAACAATGTAAAGATAAAAGGAGCGCAATGATGGGTATATGATGCAATTTTGGGTCATCATTCTTAATCGATTTTCTATTATTCAGTGTCCAATTCATCAAGTTTATTATTTGGCTAATGTGTGCTAGTATATGCATCATTCTAGAAGTAATGTCAAATTTGACCTTTGTTTACCTGCCTTGACATTGCAGAGTACAGGACTGTCTCTGGTGTGGCTGGACCTCTGGTTATCCTTGAAAAAGTTAAGGTAGGTGTATCATCTCTCTCTTTCTACTTTTCTCCCTGTGGATTATTCTGAGCCTTTTCATTTAGAACATTCATCACCTTAAAACCCAATAACTCATGCGCCCAATAACTCATGCATTTTTCTTGAAATATGTCAGGGACCCAAGTTTCAGGAGATTGTTAATATTCGGTTGGGAGATGGAACAATTCGACGTGGCCAAGTCCTGGAGGTTGATGGAGAGAAAGCTATTGTTCAGGTGACTGTAGCTTATCAGTTTTATTAGTTTCCGGTTATTGTATCCATTTATATACGCCTAGAAATATTCATAACTTTTGGGAACTTGTAGACTTATTGGGAGGTTTTAGTCATCTTGTGCTATGATTCTTTTAATGTTAGATTGCAGCATCAATGGTTTTTTCTTACATATGTTTACTATTTTTCTGTATAGGTTTTCGAAGGAACATCTGGAATTGACAACAAGTATACCACAGTGCAATTTACAGGAGAGGTATTCAATCTTTAATCTCATATTCTACCTTGATTATAATACAAAACAGGAAAACGAAATATTTCTCATAAGTCATACCTCTTGACTCCCCCATTGCCATATGCAGGTTTTGAAAACTCCAGTCTCTCTGGACATGCTTGGGCGGATCTTTAATGGATCTGGGAAACCCATTGACAATGGCCCCCCAATTTTGCCTGAGGCGTACCTCGACATATCTGGTGAGCTATTGGATTTACTGATAGTAAGTTCAGTTCAAATTTGATGTAAATTAATGCGTCTGTCTATCTATTGTATGTTTCCTCCAGGTAGTTCTATCAATCCCAGTGAGAGAACATATCCTGAAGAGATGATTCAAACGGGAATTTCTACAATTGATGTAATGAATTCCATTGCCAGAGGACAAAAGATCCCACTTTTCTCTGCTGCTGGTCTTCCTCATAATGAGATTGCAGCTCAGATATGTCGCCAGGCTGGTCTGGTCAAGCGGTTGGAGAAATCTGACAATCTTCTTGACGCTGGGGTATGCTACTAATATTTTTGTTGGCTAGTAGAAATTGCACTTTGAAAATTCTTTCCTGGTTATATTACATATAATTAAAGCAATAGGACAGTGTGCTGTGCCTACTGTTTTCATTCCTGATGCCTATTGCTTTTGCCATGTTATTTTGCAAATCAAGCTAAGTAGAGATGTCTCTATCTTTAGTTGAATTACATTCCATCATTTGTGTTATTGCTTATTGTGAGGCCATCCGTTCCTTTTTCCTTTGACATTAATGGAGTATATGCACATTAGATAGTACACACATTTTTGATGTATTTCTAGCATTCATGTGAGTGTCTGAACTAGATTGTAAAATTGTAGGATGGGGAAGACGACAATTTTGCCATTGTGTTCGCTGCTATGGGAGTAAATATGGAGACTGCACAGTTCTTCAAACGTGATTTTGAGGAAAATGGTTCAATGGAGAGGGTCACCCTTTTTCTTAATCTGGTACGACTGTAATGAACATATGGAGCTTCTATTAATCGGAGTTATTCCACAGGTCTGTCTAATATTATTTGAATGCATTTGTGCCTAAAGTGCTTTTGTTTCTTATTTTTCTGCAGGCAAATGACCCTACAATTGAACGTATTATTACTCCTCGTATTGCTCTTACTACTGCAGAGTATCTGGCATATGAATGTGGGAAGCATGTCCTTGTCATACTGACAGATATGAGTTCTTATGCTGATGCTCTTCGTGAGGTAATGGGAAAAAAAACTTTTAACATTGTACCTTAGCTCATTTCTGGAGATGACAAAATGCATGAATTTCTGCTTTTCATGCGTCATGTCTATCCTCTTTTTTCTGATTGCTCAAAGCCATCATAGTTTAATGCAGAAACTTTGAGGGACTTTGAAATGTTATATGACATTAGAATTTTACCAAGTGTAATATGATTGGGTAAAATACTGTAAAGTCCTTGTGGTTTGAAGTCGACATCTGTTTAGTCCTTGTGGTTTTATTTTAATCTGAATGGTCCTTAAAGTCATGATTTTTCATCCAAATGGTCATTCCGTCAATTTTCTTAATTTAACGGCCACATCAGCAATTTGACAGCCATGTCAGCAATTTAACTGAGATAATTGACAGAATGACTATTTGAATGAAAAATTGTGACTTTAAGGACCATTCAGATTAAAATAAAACCACAAGGACTAAACAAATGTTGACTTCAAACCACAAGGACTAAACAAATTTTAATTCGATAGAGTAAAATACTTGATTCTATGCACTACATATTGAGTGTTTCTTTAAACAAAATACTGAACGCTACTGCAGGTATCTGCTGCCCGAGAGGAAGTGCCTGGAAGGCGTGGATATCCCGGGTACATGTATACCGATTTGGCGCAAATCTATGAGCGTGCTGGACGAATTGAAGGGCGAAAAGGCTCCATCACACAAATTCCAATTTTGACTATGCCCAATGATGGTATTACACTGCTTTTAGTCTCATTACATATCAGACTCGCATATCATACATCTTTACTGTAGTGATCATACATTTCCTGATCCTTGATACTATTTGGCCAGATATTACGCATCCCACCCCAGATCTTACGGGATACATCACTGAGGGACAGGTATACATTGACAGGCAGCTCCACAACAGACAGGTAACTGTTAATTTGGCATGCTTTAGGTTTCATTACATCAGTTAGTGTTCTGGTCTTAGATCTTACACTGGTTATATCCTGTAAGTTACCAGAATGTAGTATACCTTATCAAAGTGGGTACTTTCTGAAGTGGCGTGGGTTTAGACTTGAGTATCAAAGTAAATCCCATTTGATAAACTCGTTGATCACTGTATAGTCAATAATACATAAAAATCAGCTCTCATCTAGCTTTATACAAAATGATAAATTGATTGTTAGTTTATCACCAAAACCAGCATTTAGAAAGCTTGTATTACTTTAACAACTCACAAACAGGTTAGAAAAGGTAAAAATCAGCTATTTGGAGATCACTGACCCGAAAGGAGAAAGCTATTCAGTGGTTATTCATGATTTGAAACTTAACTGTTTTTATTTTGATCGGTGCAGATCTACCCACCGATCAATGTCCTCCCATCTCTTTCACGTTTGATGAAGGTAAGGATGCTTCTGATTTTCATTGAACTATAATAAGGGAGGTCATACCTTTTTACAATTTATGGGGTGCTTTAAATAAAATTGTTGGTTATGATTGCAGAGTGCTATTGGTGAAGGGATGACTCGCAAGGATCATTCTGATGTATCCAATCAGGTATATATGGCTTTTATGGTATTATGTTTTTGAATTGTCTTGACTTTATGCCATTGCCATCTATTTTCCATCTCATGAGTTGTTGCACGTTCAGTTGTATGCAAATTATGCAATTGGGAAGGATGTCCAGGCAATGAAAGCTGTGGTTGGAGAAGAAGCTCTTTCTTCTGAGGACTTGGTATCTTACTTTTCCCTTTTTTCTATCAAGTTTAAACCAATGGGATTATTTATTTATTGATTATTGAACGCAGCTATACCTGGAGTTTTTGGACAAGTTCGAGAAGAAGTTTGTGAGCCAAGGAGCTTATGATACACGTAGTATCTTCCAGTCTCTCGATTTGGCATGGACATTGCTTCGCATTTTCCCCCGTGAGCTTCTCCACCGTATACCTATAAAGACCCTAGATCTGTTCTACAGCAGAGATGCAACAAACTGATGAAGTCCTTATGTCCTGTTTGTCAAAGTTCTCCGGCTTAGCTATCAATGAGCTCTGCTGTAGTTGATCGATTTTTCTGCCTAGATTGCATCTCTTCTATCTCTTCCGGCATATATAATAAAGGTTATGCTCCTTTCAGGGCCAGTTCAAATATTCTTTCGACAAGGACGTTAGATCTTGTAGATCTGTATTTTCGTTTCTCATTTGTTAGTTTGTTGCCCTGTTGTGTTTGGTTATGCTTTTACTCTACTGAGTTTCAGGACCAGTCGGGCCATGTAGGATCTAAAGCCCTTGCAGTATATATTTGCTTGTTTCAAGACCTTATTTATTTGGTAATCTGGCATTTTTGGCCTCTTATTAATCTTATGTTCAGACAGTTATGCAGCAACATTGTTTTCTGGATAATATTGGAAGAGTAAACATGCTCAAGTTTACTGTTCAATTTATGTCTGGAATAAAATGCGTATGTTGTTATACTTGTCCAATAATACAATGTAGCGGCTTTTTTCGCCATGACATATTTGGCACCCTTGAAATTTGCAGTCTTGATTTATGTAATTGTGGAAGGTTAAGCTCAGTTTTTAGAAGGAACTTGTTTTTGGTTGCTCTCATTGCTTTGGCAAATCAGGAAACCAATGAGTTTGAGTTTCTTTCTTTTAAGAGAATAGCCACAACAGCCTGGGTGTTTCTTTCTTTTTTCTTAATTTTCTTTTAAGAAAATTACAAAGACGAAACGAGGATAGAACAAAAACCAAAGACATTTTGCAAGACAAAAGTGGTAGATGCTCGGAAACTTCGTCATAGATAAGACCAGAATCTCCAGATCACTAATTCATTTGGCTACATGTTCTGCAAATCTCATCAATAACATCTTTCTGAGACGAGAATCTTTCAAGGCGGTAGCTTTATAACAGTTTGAATTGACTATATATTATTCTTTTCGAATTTTTTTTTTCTTAATAGAATCAGTACAAAGTAGCAAGCAAAGCTCATGATTCTCAATTCTCATACAAAATAGTAACACCAATATATTCTGAGTCTGACTTTCATTCTCTTTCTGCCATACAAGTTGAAACAGAGGCTAAAACAGCGTATTGAATCGATTACTTGTTCTCTACTTTCTGTAGAAACTGGAACAGATGTCAGACAAATGTTATCCAGATGGATCATTCTGTTTTCAGTTCTGCTCTTAGTGATATTGAAAAGGTTGCAGATGGGTTCCTTGTTAGTTATCTCTTGTCCCAGAAAATGGTAAGGCCAAAACCACGTGTCGTCTACTTCTTCCTTTTATACACTATGAGGCAGCTCCGGGATGAATGAGATAAAGATAGGAGTCAAAAGTTCATTACAATGACCAAACAAATTCAATTGTAGCTCAGCCAGCTTTTGAAGTTCTTTCTACCTTTGGCAAGACAACTGAATCAAGATTTGCAGGGTAACGAGTCCACAACCCTAAGCCTCCCCTACTCTCTACCAAACCATTTTTCGCATTAGCTTGGTCCCAATCTTTACCCCTATCCTCAATGGTTCCGTTACCCTTAAGCTGACTCCAACTAGTTACCCACTCTATGCGAGAGGAATGCTCCCTTATGTGTGGATGCAAAATAAATAGTGAATTGTACTCGCAGTTTGGAAACATAAAGAACTTAAACGCATCCCCTAACCTGTACAGAACATAACCAAAACTCAGTTGGTCCCTTGGTGTGAAGAGGTCGACCTCATTGAACCACAAGCAGCTAAACAAGTTACTCATTGCAGTATGCTCCCGTATGATGATTGCTCCCTCTGGCACATCTGCATTTAATAACTTTCGATTAATAAATGGAATAAAAGAGTTTCATATGCATCAGCATAACTTTCTTTGTTTCTGCGCATCTGTAACAATCGATGTAGTCAAGTCAATAAACATATGAAACCAACAAATTTTTACATGACCCAGATATACTGTCTGCCTTCTTACCACTAACAGTCTTCTTCTGCGGACTCCATGGCTCCATGCCCTCATATCGGTAAATCTTCATGTGAAGATCAATAAGAGGTCGAGCATATCGTTTCCTCCGCTTGTTTGCATCTGCCTCCTCATATATACTGTGAGAATGTTTGTGCTGAGAAATGGCAAATGTATTCTTCTCCCGCCATAAATATCTGCAAACCAAATTTAGTTCCCTTGATTAAAGACCTAGATGTGTGTGCATGCATGCACTGACGCACATGTATATGCGCAGGTATAAAATGAAGTCAAACCGATACCTTTCCAGAATAAGCAATGGATCAACCACGAGCTCCATTTTACCATCAATCCAAATGCTGTACTGCGCCTTAGGGAATAAGCGGTGGGTTATGATCTTGGGGACCTTCCCATTCCTTCTTGGCTCATCATAAGGCGGATGCTTCAGTAAAATTAGACGCCAGACGCCAACCCATTTCCCTCCATTATTATCCTCTCTGACCGTAACATTTCCCTTGATAAATTCAAAAGATGTCTCATCCACCACCATGAGAAAACAGAAGAGCTTCTTAGAACGGGGGCTCAAATTTGAAGGTTGATGGGGTATATCATAACCATCAAAAATGCCCGATGCAACCACAAACCTACATTTCTCAACATATTCAATGTCTTCAGGAATCATGTCACCGCCACCATTTCGAATGAAACCACAGTACACCTGAAGTATATAAAACATTAACCATACGAAAGGAAAAGGAATACATTAAGTTCAAATTCTCATGGCACCACATCACTATGTTCTAAAGTACTGTTTACAAAAATACGAGTAACTATCAATTCAAAACGAGTGCATAGTGTGATCTTTATTTTTAAGGTGAGAATGATTATTGTTTTACTGATACCATCAAAACAAACAATTTAAGCACATGCTCCAAGCTAAGACAAATGCGAAAATTTTCAATTTACCTTCATCGTTGGTTTTAGCTTAAAACTCTCTTCTCTCTGTGACCAGCTTTCATGTCCTCCAAATAGTGGGGATGACTGAGTTTTGTCATTTACCGCCTGATCCTCCACATAGGTTAGGTTTTTAACGATTTTATCAGGAGTTCTTCCTTCTGGAATAACTATCTTATCAGGATCATTGGCAACGGGAATTGGACAACCTATTTCATAAGAGCATAGGATATCATGTTAGAAAGAATTAATTTATAATTCAAATGGAAGAAATAATTTCGTGAACTTACGGTGTTGGAGTGGTGGTTTTGCTACAAATCCCATATTGCGTAACATGTCCAATACCGTGCTATTTTTGTTACACATGGCTGCAAGTCAAGCCAGAAACAGTGCTATTATCTTAAACAACTGAGAAAAAGTATCTGTAATTCAATAACAAAACATTTTCACCAAGCACTGTAACACTGACAACAAAATTGAATTGCATCCTTAGCAACTTTTAGAAAAGAAGGTCACCTATTGCAAGTTCTACATCATATTATAGACATTATAGACATCCTTAGTATCTGTAAATTTCTTTTCTAACTATGGGAGTATCAGCATTAAGCAACTGTGTTTCCCCAGACCAGATGAAAATAAGAGAACAAATCTTTTTTATCTTAAAGGACATCACTTAGTTCCCTATAGTAAAATTTGTCATCCTGATTGTTCTTATTAAGTTGTGCTGAAAAAGAGTCCCCGATATTCCCATTAGTTATGTATGTAAATAAAGGGTATAACTCATCACTTTTGGAGCAAAGCTACTGCAATAACCAAGTCTTATTCAAGTATAGGGACCGAAAAACAGAAAGTAAATGAGTCAAACGAGGACCAAAAAGAGCTTCAATGCATGAGTACCTGATAAGATTGAGATAGAAGAGTGGCATGACCACACATGGAACAAAGTTGCGAGGAGAATGAGTACCACCCACAAGATGACACCAACAAGAAGCAATCGAATAATGCCCTTCTTGCAAACAATCTTAATGGCAGAATCCGGGGCAACCTTTCCCGGAAAAATCCCACCTTCAACATCTGTACCATCACCACCACCACATAACTTACTCAAAACCTTTACTCTATCTAAATACAAACCTAATCCTACACCTGTTTTTCCCACACAAAAAAAACAATAAGAGATCTACATTCTACTCCAATCTTTTCATCGATGCTTACCTCTACCAAGCACACTTAAACCACTCCTTTCACCTCTGCGGTGAGTGCGAAACGATACAGACCGTGGACTATCTTTCTCCATAATCGAACCACTACCGCCTTCTCATCACTGCAACACAACGCATTCATTCATAAATTTACAAACTCCACAGTAACAAAAAAACACAAAATTGATAAAACTCCATTCACATTTCTACTAACATTGCATCATAATCCAACACCACAATCCATCCATTCCAAATTTCACAAATTCTACAGCAAAAAGCTAACCACAAGCTCAAACCACATGTCCCTAATTTTCATTCCAATCCAATTCGAGATCTAGGTTTCTCATCAAACCGAGCACATTGTTCTCTCTAAACTGAATCTCATTTACAGAAATTGAAAAGCAGAAACAGTGACTCACAGATTGGAAATCAGGATCTCCGGACCGGTTAAACGAAAAGTTTCCGACTGTTCGCTTCAAAACGACGCCGTTCTGATCCTTCTCGTTTTCACACAGCTGGGTTTGCTTATGAACTCTGAATCGAACTCCAAGGAAGAAAAAAACCGGCAATAATGGTTCTACTGCGGCAGTATTAGCGTACAGAACAGATGAGAAGTGAGGATATTAGCCGTTAGATCAAGCGATCGGTTGAGATTCAATTTTAGTGGACCGACCCGTTTTTAACCGCTATGACCCGAAATTGAGAAATTTGCCCGCGATTAAAAAACCCCAAATTCGATGCCCTAAAAATAAATAAAGCAGAGAGAATCAGAGAAGCACTACACCAATTTGATTCGAGCTTCAGCAAATCTCGATTTGGTGTAGTTGGGCTGCGTCTTCAGGTTTGATTTGCGTAATCCAAGTCTCTGTGAATTTTAATTTTAATTATTTATTGGGGGGGGGGGGGGTTTGTAAGGTTTTGAGTTTGGGCATTTAGGGTTTTGATCTTGGGTGTAGAATTTGAGTACTAGTATTCGGATTGGTCTTTGCAATTGTTCTTCACTAGCTTCTTTAGAATTGGAGGTAAATTTTCAATGATTGTGTGGTGAGTTTTGGACTGCTCAGATTTGTGGAGTCTTTCGCTTTTGATGTGAAATTTTTGCTAATTGAGGTGAAAATTGATTATGTCATGTGGAAATGTTCTTTGATTTGAACTGATATTGCGTAAAGGCAAGATTTTCCTTTGATTGATTTACCAAGTTCCAATGTCAACAAGTTGCTGGTTTTGTGTGCACTGACTGTTTATAATTGCTTATTTTGACTAAGATATACATTACTAAGCATTCGAACATTGCAGTCTTGTACTGGTTTATATAGTTTCTGCAAATTTTGGTTTCGAACTCTGGATTGATAGTTAATTTTTTTTTATGTGTGTACGTTTTTCATTCGCAGTAATTTTCTATGATTGGTGGACAAATTTACTGATTCCAATTTATTGTTTTTGACAGGACCTGTCAATTATTAGCGTAAGAAATGGATATGAATGTAGATCATTATGTGATTCTTGGTTTAGAATCCGGAGAGAAAGGCGCTGAGCTTACAGAGGAAGAGATCATAAAGGCATACAAAAAAAAGGCTTTGAAGTTGCACCCTGACAAAAACCCAGGTGACACTGAAGCCGCAGCCAATTTCCAAAGGCTCGTATCGTCGTATGAGATACTCAGGGACGAAAAGGCCAGAAAATTGTTTGACGACTTACTCAAAGTTAGGAGACAACAGCAACGCCGCGATTTACAACGTGATGCCAAGCGACAAAGGATGGTCTCTGATCTTGAAGCAAGAGAACGAGCTGCCTTTGCTCCAGACCCAGCTGCCAAAGATAGACAAGAAGAGGATAGAATTACTAGGAAACTTGCTGAAGAGATTGCGAGAATACGTGCAATGCATGCAAATAAAGGGGTGCCTACTGCTTCTGTTCCTAAAAAAGAGAATAGGAGAGTTGAGAAGGAGAGTGCGGGTGGTGCTGAGCAAGGGGTGGATATGGAAAGGATGCTTAAAGTTACATGGGAAAAGGTTGGTGAAGATTATACAGCAGAGAGGTTGAGAAAGCTGTTCTCTAGGTTTGGTGAGGTTGAAGATGTTGTAATCAAGTCAAAAAAGAAGAAAGGTTCAGCAGTGGTTGTAATGGCAACTAAAGATGCAGCTGTAAGTATGGCATAAACTGTTTTTTTTTTTCATGGTCCTCAATTTGGACATCTATTTTCTGAACGCTGTAGTAACATATTATTTGCTATTTGTAGGTTGCTTCAACAAGAACTATGACTGGGGACCTTTCTAATCGATTGCTGGTTATACCTCTTCAACCAGTTGCCGCTCCAGTGGCTCCAGCGGCTCCAGCAGCTCAGAAATCTGATGCACCTGATCGTCTTAATAATTTGGTTGGCACTGGGTATCAATCATTTGAGGATGCTGTTTTGAAGAAACTTGCACAGGTTTGACTTTAATCCTAGTATTCTTTATCCCAGGCCATCTATAGATTGCAATTAGCATGATGAGACTTCAAACACTCTATTCAGTTTACCTGTGTATGTATTAACACTTTGTTTTAGAACCCAAGTGAGATGTTTCTGTGATACAATTTTACATGTCTTAAAGCAGATAAATAACCAATCGGATTTACAAGATATTATACTTGCATGCAGTAGTCATGTCCACCATTTTTCCCAATTTTGAATTAACGAGTAAATGTCAATTTCTTGGAAAATGGAAGTTAAATTTATGCTGGCCACAATGATTTATCATATTGCCCAGTTTCTATGAATCAGTTCTAATCTTTTGTTTGTTTCATTGTTTGTGTACTGTAGGCTGCACAGAAGCAAAAGTAATAGTCAGACTTTTAGAAGCATGAAAGGATGTCAGTGGTTTCAGTATAGGTAAGCAAGTGCCATACCTCTTATATCTCATTTTTGGCATTTTCATTTCCATGCCAGTCTGCACCTTTGTCACTGTACTTTCTGAACAATAAGGAATGTTTTCATAGTGCCATTTGAAAGTGCATGCAAGCACTTTCTTCTTATGTACCAATATAGTTCTGCCAAAGGTGTGATCCACATACCACATGGCTAGAGAACTCTATAGATACCCATGTGACTTGAGTCAGAGCTGTTTCTTTTGGTTTTGTTATTTGGGTTATGAATGAAAACCTTTCCTTGAAATTTCTGTAGTCGAACCAATCGTTTTGTGAAAATGTCTCATTGGAGAATCCTACGGGAGAATCTTACACCCCAGGATGATATCGGTTTGTTGTTGGATATGCAGGGAACTGGGTGTCTCTCTCAAGATATTGGCAAGAAAAAACTCTTGGTGTGAACAGTGTTGAATAGTATTTGGTACTAGGCACCAGTTCATGTATGTCCTTTACGTCTACATGTCACAGCTACATATATACAAAAGAAATTCTATCGTCCATTACCAATTGTACCAGGGGATGTGACGCCTTAAAATCCCGTCGACTTGCATCACATCATTTCTAGGCTTCCAATTGTATCAAACACCAATTTTCTTCTTCTGTTATTCCACTGTTTTGGCATTCTTGTCCATTAGTATGAGATTAGTACAGACTGTATGAGGTATGAGCGTGTTTCATGGCCCCATTGCCAGCTAAACCAGCATGTAAAGATAAAAGATCTGTTGGAGAACTCAACTTATTGGTGCTTGGAGTCAACTCCTCTCGGTTTCACAACTTCACAGAATGGGTTGGTTGAAAACCGTTCTCTGCTCCCGGAAGCTTACTTGAATGGAGGGTCACTTCCTTAATCACCCGTCAGTAAAGAGATGAAGTGTTCTACTAACTGTATGTCTTGCATTACGCGGCGCCGGAGTTTTTAGTCTCACGTCTAAATTTGTTGCCGTATATTCACGCCTTCACCGGTGTTGTTTTCCCCTCCTAATCTTCCACTTGTGTCGGATTGGCATGTAGTAACTACATAGCACAGTTCAACACCGCCTTTTATTTACAAAGGAAAGACTTAGGCCACCTCTTCTTTAATCTCATTTCTGGCAATGAGATATTATCACTTTCGTCACTCATACTCGAGATCGCTATGGTTGAATGATTTCAAGTAGCAATTTACTCCCAAACACTTCATGTCTTCACCTTATATTTGTTCTGTAAAATAGTTCAAAACCAAGTGCAACAACTGTGGTAAAAATAAAATAATTTACGCTGCTTCATCTTATGCTTAACAATAATTAACGCAGTGATTTGATAATAATTCATGATAATCTCTGGTTCTAAATATATTTAAAGTCCCATTTTGCTTCTTCTCCGGCCCCCAAAACCCTCAGCAGAAAAAAAAAAAAAGCTGTCCTAAATCATCCACTCTCTCTCTCTCTCTCTCCTCAAAACCCCAACCGTGCGCTGCCGCACCCCCACCTCTATCACTATCTCAATGGCGGCGGCGAGTGCCACGTGGCAGCCACAGAAGGAGGGGCTCACGGCGATCTGCGGGCTACTGGAGCAGCAGATATCGCCGTCGTCCTCCGCTGACAAGTCTCAGATTTGGCACCAACTGCAGACGTACTCTCAGAACCCTGAGTTCCACAATTACCTTGTTTTCATTCTCACGCGCGCTCAGGTACTCACTACTACTAGTAATGCTAGGGTTTTCTCTCTTTCGATTTCAGATTGATTGATCATGCTTTTACTGCGAGAAATGAACTAGGATTCTCTCTGTTTGATTCCAATTCGCTTCGGTAGGGTTTCACTTTCCGATCATTGTTGACTGGATTATAGGTGTCCCTATGTGCTCAGTGAGAAATTCGTCTTCGATTTTAGTGATGAAGTAGGATTGAGAGTGTTTACATGTTTTCGACGAAACTCTACTGTTGGATTGAACATGAGTATGAGCGGTTTCTTTTTAGTTTGGAAAAAAAATCAACTGTTTGGTGTGGACTTTTTCGACAGGGTACATCAGTGGAGATTCGACAAGCCGCGGGGCTGCTGTTGAAAAACAATCTTAGAAATGCTTATAGCAACATGGATCCTGCATATCAGCAGTATATAAAGTCGGAGTTGCTGCCTTGCTTGGGAGCAGCGGATAGGCACATCAGGTCTACGGTAGGGACAATTATAAGCGTTGTTGTGCAACTAGGGGGAGTTTTGGGATGGCCGGAATTGCTGCAAGCTCTTGTGACTTGTTTAGACAGTAATGACGTGAATCACATGGAAGGTGCTATGGATGCATTGTCCAAGGTAAACACTGTTTTCTTGAGTTACATAAATACTTCTCTTTCCAGTGTATGTATACGTGGCTGGAAGCTCCATTGCTGTTGGAACACATTTGTTATTCCTTTTGTTTTTTTGTTTTGTTTTGTTTGCTGTGATGTATGCGAGGTTCTGAATTGATTATTATCAAGAACTGTGGTGAAAATTGTCATATGTTTTGGTCAGGACGGTGTTAGTAAAATGGGTTTATGATGCATTCCTTCTCTTTCTTGGGTCAAAAAAGGTCTTGTACTTAAAACAACAGAATACTGCTTTAAATTTTTTACTTGGTGTATCTGATCAGAAGTGATATTAAATGAATCTCTCATCTTCTCATTATCTTATAAAATACTGCTATTTTCTTAAAGCTCCCCATTTGCCTAAATATGCTTCATAAACAATCCTACTATTTATCCTACAGAGAGTTGCTTACTTGTGATAGTTGGTGGTAGATAAAGTGTGCATATTTTCAACCTTTCTTTTTCTCAACCTTTATCCAATCAAATATCCTGAAATGGTGGTAATTTAGACCTCTGTTTCGTATCACCATTTAATAATCTACAGAGGGGAATCAAGTATGGATAGGTGGTCTTCTGGAAATAATTGGATGATGTGGAGATGTTTTGTTCTTATTTATAACCTAATCATGCATGACGGACCTTGGCCGCCTCAGTACTCAAGGGGATGTCCAAGACAAACTTGCTGTTAGTAATAGCTAGTTAGATATAGAAATATTTATTAATTGACGTACTTATTTCATGTTTTGCACAAGCTACATATCATAGGTTCAATATAATAATCAAGAAAAATGTTAATTAAAGACCAACATTATTCAACGAGATCCATCATTTGGTAAAAGAAAGCTAATTATCTACAGATGGCAGATATTGTGGCAAGTACAGAGTTCTAAATGTAGCGCTTAGTGCTAATGGTATTTATCAGAACCGTATAATTTCTTTGACACATAAATTTTATGACGTAACACAGGTATGTGAGGATATACCTCAGGTGCTTGATTCAGACGTACCTGGGTTGCCTGAACGTCCCATCAACATATTCCTTCCTAGATTGCTTAAGGTAAATATAGGATAACTAAGTTTTGATATACATGTTAGTAGTTTATTTGTTGATTGTTTTTCCTCAATAGTTGGCGCCCTTCCTTACTGAACTCTGATTTTTACCAGTATTTTTTTTCTTTGTCATGGTTTCGTTTGTACAGCTTTTCCAGTCACCACATTCATCCTTGAGAAAGCTTTCCCTGGGTTCTGTAAATCAATACATTATGTTGATGCCAGCTGTAAGCATTTCTGATTGACCTATTGATGGAGTAAGGTTGGACCTTATGCTGATGATTGGGATTAGTAACAATTATCTTTATGTGTTCCTTGATCGTAGGCTTTATATGCATCTATGGATCAGTATCTTCAGGGTTTGTTTGTCTTTGCTAATGACCCTTCTTCGGAAGTTAGGAAATTGGTGAGTACTATATCACTGTTATATCTAATCTAGACTAAATCGGCTAAAGGCTTGCATCATATTGCTTCCTTTTCTTCCGCTTTTGAGTATTTCTCTTTTTTCATTACCCCGCTCCCCAGATTGGCTGCTGTAGTGTAGCTTCTTTGTTTGTGGCTCTGCTCTAGATTATTTTCTGTAGTTTCTTTACCTGTTGTTTTCCGGTGTTTTTTGTGAATGATTTTGTTGTCCGTGGCGCCTTGTACTTCCTCATTCATTTTCCCCATCAATTTATCTTTATCATTACGAAAAATTGGATACTGAAACTTTGACTAGAAGACTCTTCCTCCAAATGTACTTCCATATACGATTTCTGTTGCATGTTATTTCAGTAGGGAATTTCATTGTTTCAGAAACCAAAAAATTAATTTTATTATTGTAGCAGATTATTGTGTAAACACCTCATCATCTTGAATAGTGTTGTATGACTTGTATTATAGTATAAATTATCATAACCATGGCTATGTGATTATCCATAACTAGAGGATATTGTTTTTGTTTGTTTTGAGTTCTTTGCATTATGGATCTATATATTAGAACTGACTGATGCTTATCTCTGTTTATTACTGAAACTCTTACATGGTATAGGCAGTGAGTAGATCTGCATTTTATTTTCAAAGAAATATTTCAAAAGGAGAGTTATAAAAAAGTTTGACAAGATAATATCATAGTCAGTTTTGCAGTCATGAAGAAAACTCAAATATGCTGGACCTATAGTGTTAGGTTCATATTTCTTGATTTGGTACTCATCATCTCTTTGTTGAACAGGTTAGTGCAGCATTTGTTCAGCTGATTGAAGTTCGTCCAGCTTTCTTGGAGGTGACACCAACACTTTAGTCTTGTTCAATGTGTGTTAACTTTAAGTGTCAATGCATGCTACCTATTTATGGTATCAACATGTTTTCGGTCAATTTCAAATTTCCATCTGCCATCTTACTTGTCTACAAATGTCTGTCTGACAAAAATCATTTTTCATTATGCTGTTCTCAATTTTTCCTTCATTGGACTGTCAATGTTCTCAATTTTTCCTTCATTGGACTGTCAATGTCATCTTGACTTTACCATGTTCTGCAGCCACATTTGAGGAACCTAATTGAATACATGTTGCAAGTCAACAAGGACACTGACGAAGAAGTTGCCCTTGAAGCCTGTGAATTCTGGTATTCTTAGTAAACTTCTCGTCTTAATTTTTAGTCTCACCATTACTTTACGCATCATTAGGTAGACTATGGATTTTAGTCTTAATGAGTGATGATTTAATGTACAAGCTTGTGCCACCAAGTACCATTAGTTATGGTTCCTTGTACATACTGTATTGGTTTTGTGTTGTAGTTTGTGATTCAAAGGCCTGCATTTTCTCCTGGCATCATGTGAAAAGTTAGCATTGTTTTTGGGAGTAAAATATATGAATCTCCTTCAAATCTGGAAATTATTATCTTGTGTGCAGAAGTGGATCATCATATGGCTAACTTTTATATAAAATCTGTTGCTCAAACCTTAAAAAGTCGTGGATGCTAGTACTTCTTTTATTTCTCATTTCCTATATCTGGAGATATGTTATTGATTCCATGACTGAACTGTGTTTTATTAATTATTCTAATCCTATATTCTGTGTTTTGACAAAGGTCTGCATATTGTGAGGCTCAATTACCGCCTGAGATTTTGAGAGAGTTTTTGCCCCGTCTAATTCCGGTAAAAGTTAATTGTTCAGTGTATCTTTTATTCTTTTATTTTCTGTAGAGACCATTGCTTTACGTCCTTGGAATGTGTTTTCTAACTTCGTTTAACACTTTTATAGATTTTGTTGTCCAACATGGCATACGCGGAGGATGATGAGTCCCTTGTAGATGCAGAGGTTATTTTTACTTGGTCAATCAGTATTTTTTTTTTTCAGGGATAATGAGTTGACATTTGTTGTAGTTGAATACTTATTCGGCATCACTTCATTGTTGCAGGAGGATGGTTCTGTCCCAGACCGTGATCAGGTTCAACCTGATTGTTTTTATAGTTAATTGTGTGGTTTTCCATGTTTTTTTCTTCTCCTCCCTGATTTTAACTTAGAAGGCCAATACTTTGTATTGTAGGATATCAAACCTCGTTTTCATTCATCTCGGTTTCATGGATCTGATGGTGCGGAAGAAGAGGTAATATCCCATGTCATAATGTTACTGAATTTCAAATGTTTGGCTGCTAGTTCTAATTTCTATATTTTAAAATGACATGATTTGTGATAATGACAGGACGATGATATTGTCAATGTTTGGAACTTACGAAAATGCAGTGCAGCGGCTGTCGATATCCTGTCAAATGTGTTTGGCGATGAGATTCTCCCAACATTGATGGCCTTTGTTCAGGTCTGGAATTTAATGAGTTAAAATGGAAAGTTTAGTTTGCGCTTTGCACTCTTTAAAATTGTGAAGAATTGATTATGTAGAAAAATGAATGACGGTTCTGCATAGAGGATTGATTGGTTTTTAAATTACTGAAATGCACTTGGTTAACCTGAAAAAGTAACATGTTGGGTCTAGGTTTTATTTTGGGTTCGTTTTAGGTTTCCTGTTATTCATGGTCAATAATTATATATGCTCTTTTATCTCTTTGGGAAATAGCTTGAAAGTATTCTCCAAGTTTCGAGTTGAATGTGAAATGCAGGTCTGAAATTTTTGGGCTGCTCTAATTGCTAACATTTACTTAGACTTTTAGGGTTTGTTATGAATATGCAGTTAAATATGCAAAATTGATTTTTCATCTTTCGGATAGAGCAAGTAATCATCCCAGCTGCTCTATTGACATGACAGTGTTGAGCAGTAGTAGTGTTGGGGCAGTGTAGAACTGCTTTTATTGAAAAGAAATTGAAAGTAGCAATTAGTTGGTTATTAGGACTCTGCAAGAGGTTTATTGCCAACAGTGATACAAGTCAATACTAATAGGAAGGTTCATTGCTTAATTATTGAGCAAGAGGTGTCCAAAAGCATAAAATACTATTCTGTTATAGAAGAGTGAATACTCTGCAAAGGATCCTGTTTTAAAGTTTAGAATTGTCAAATTTACAGGCCAAGTTGTCCAACAGTGATGATGAAACATGGAAAGAAAGGGAAGCTGCTGTATTGGCTCTAGGTGCAGTAGCTGAAGGTTGCATTATTGGTCTTTATCCTCATTTGAATGAGGTAATCCTGTGACACCTGATTCAATCAATTTTTTGAAGATGGTATGACTTGTAGAATGATGCTTCTTCTACTTACGTAGTTTCATGTCTTTTGGTATTCTATTTGACTTCATTTGTGCGCTGTTAGCTTTTATGTGCCATTTTTTGTTTGAGAAGCACACAAGCTGATCTATAAATTTCCTTTGTTTTTCTTTTCTCTGTTGGCTATTGATGTCTACCTAGTTCTATTTTTGCTTTGCCATTAGTGGCAGCTTTGTTTTTCTTTTTATCAATTATGTACATGTCTGTGTACTTTTAGATATGCATTTTAACTGTACAACATGATGATTTACATTGCAGATCATTGCGTATCTTATTCCTCTTTTAGACGATAAGTTTCCACTTATAAGGAGTATATCCTGTTGGACACTGTCACGTTTCAGCAAGTTCATTCTTGAGGTATAGTTACAGTCCTTAATCTTTACTTTATTCTCTAAAACGATTTTTATGTTTGCGGTTATAAATTTCAGCTGTTTTGTCTTTCTTAAGAATAATTAAACGATCTCTGTTTCTGTCTTCTTCTTTTTCAGTTGAATATGAGGCTACTTAGTCGGCACATTAGGTTTATATTATATTGTATGCCGTCCTTAGACTACAAAAGTGGTGGCAGTGGGTCTGCAATATCTAGATTTCATGGTATCTATTATCTTTTACTACTTTCAAAATATCTTCCATAAGTTTTTCTGGGTCACAGTTGATCCTAGTGTTGAAAAACAAATATGGGGTTTCCATGCTTTGTATTTTGATTCCTCAGATTCATATATGAAAATTTGTTGTAAAATATCTGAAATATGTTACTCCTGTTGGATTCAGAAGCTTAAGATTTCTACGCACAGTCTTCTACATATATCTTTGTGAATCCTATAATTTTTGGACAGTTTTTAGTTTGCCTATTTTTTTTTTTTTTACATATTTGCCTATATTTGTGCTACTCATGCCAAAATTCTTCTGCTTTGTAAAAGATTTTAGGAATGACACTTACCTTTTTTATTCAAGGGTGTTGAACATCAACAAGGGTATGAGCGGTTTGACAAGGTTCTTCTGGGTCTCTTGAGAAGAATATTAGATAATAACAAGCGAGTACAGGAGGCTGCTTGCTCAGCTTTTGCGACCCTTGAAGAGGTTCTAATTCAGTCCAATTGGTTTGTTGAATATAGATCAAGTATTACATATTTGATTCCATAATCTTTGTCTTTAAACTGCAGGAGGCAGGTGACGTGTTGGCACCACACCTGGAAACTATTTTACAGCACCTTATGTGTGCTTATGGGAAATATCAGGTTCCTTCCTGGCCTTCACCTTATTCTGTGGTGTTCTTACTGTTTATTTTTAGATGAACACACTTGATTGATCGACTTTATTTGATATTTCTGTATTGCTGTTCAGAGGCGGAACCTAAGAATTGTATATGATGCCATAGGAACTCTAGCAGATGCTGTTGGTGTGGAGTTGAATCGCGTATGTCTGTTTTTTATTTCTTTTGTCATCGTCGTTCTTTTACATTTGTTCAATCAAAACTTCATATTGTACAAGATACTTTTGATGTTCGTGTAAAGTGTGTCAAATGCGCACTACAGGGTCCAAACTGCTAATTGACTATATTGTTGCTTTGCAGCCCAATTATCTTGAAATTCTGATGCCACCGTTAATTGCAAAGTGGCAACAACTTGCAAATTCAGATAAAGATCTGTTTCCATTGCTTGAGTGCTTCACTTCTATTTCGCAGGTACGCTTCCATTTTAATCGTTGGAGCACTTTACTTTTATCTGATGCAACAATTAGAGAATTTTATCTTATTGTTTGTTTCCTTGTGTCTAGATGCTAGCTGTAAGGCACAATAGAGGCACTGAATTCAAATGCCCATTTTAGTGGTTAATAAATAAAATTAAGAGCTCTTATGTATGATTAGGATTGTTTACGATATCATAGGAAAGAAGATGAAATGCTTTTGTTCTGGGCAGATTATGTTCATACAGGACAATTGAAGTGCGGTTTATTGTTGCTCTTCCACTCCTTTGTTCTCGTAATGGATGATATGCTAATAATATACTTCCATGACTTTAATTGGGCGAGATCTTTTATGTACTTTCCTTATATTATTATAAGCTCTACTCTAATAGTGTTGACAGCCTTAAATTACGCTTACCGAGAAGATGTGGTAGTAATTTATACTCTTTTATATTCAGGCACTGGGTGCCGGATTCTCTCCATTTGCTGAGCCGGTGTTTCAGAGGTGCATAAACATCATACAGTCCCAACAAGTTGCAAAGGTAGGTCAGTCAGTGGGAGAGATATTGCTGAATTCAATCTCCTGTATATTATCAAATAGTAAACTTAGTAGGTTTCCTGTTGTCCTAATAGTAGGTTAGTCCTGACCTGTTTTATATCAATTGGAATTGTAGAAAAATGTGTGATTGAGGCCCAGATATTGTATTGTGCATGTGTTCAGTAAATTTTATGTTAGTAGTCAGTGCAACTTCTATCAGCTTATCTGTAATGCAACAGCTCACTTCATTCATTGAAGTTTAGCGATAGGATCTGAATGCCTCATTACCTTCTCAAGTCTATCATAAGCAAAATTAATGCTACTAATATATTTCTACAGGAAATGTTTGATTATCAAAGTTTGATCTAACTTTCAAATTCATTTAAGTTATTGCTCTACTTTGGCAGGTTGATCCGGTATCTTCAGGGGTCCAGTATGATAAAGAATTTATTGTATGCGCTCTTGATCTGCTTTCTGGACTTACAGAAGGTCTTGGTAGTGGAATAGAAAGTTTGGTATTCTTCTTTCTCCAAATTTCTCCGAAAATAATTATTAAATACATTATTTGTTAAGCCTATTTGTTATTGAAAGTGGTTCTTTCTTTCCCAAATATTTGGATACCAGAATCCAATCTTCTGAGATTTTCTTGCTAAGACATTGTGCAATCTCTTTGTGAGTGTTTTTGTTTTTTGTTTTCAAGTCCAAGTCATGATACAGTTGGAAAATGCATTATATAGTTGCATGTTCACGGTATACTTTCATTTTACTATTTATTTTGTCTCATTTTTCCTAGTGATATACCTCCCAATAATTTTGAATGCGACCAGACCATGTTGCTATCTCTGTAGTTCTTGTTTAAATGCATCTTCATAACAATCATTCTGGATCTTGAATTATTTGTCCGGCCACTACAAATAATAGATGTCAGTGGCTGGAGCAGACTTGGGACTGTTTAATGTGCGACCTTCTTCATGCTTGAGCTGCATCTATTTTTAACTTGCTTTATTGCTTGCAATTTGTACCCTGGCTTTTTTCTCTATTATTTATTCCTGTAGTCTCTCATTTGCACTTTTTGTCCAGGTTTCACAAAGCAATTTGAAGGACCTGCTTTTGCATTGTTGCATGGATGATGCTTCGGATGTTCGACAGAGTGGCTTTGCCTTACTTGGGGATCTTGCAAGAGTAAGTTCTTACCAAATGATATATTAAAGTTTGACGTATTTGAGAACTTAGACCAGAAGGATAAGCAGATGACACAAGCTTTCATGGACATACTGGTATTTACTGGAACCTGTTATCATATTTACTCTTTAATTTTTATTGTTGTGATTTTGGATTAGGTATGCCCCGTCCATTTGCGTCCTCGTTTGCCTGAATTTCTTGATGCTGCGGCCAAACAACTGGTATGTGAAACCTATCGACAATTCTAACTATTTCTTTTTAACAGTAATTGACTTATGCGACACTTTGTTGCACAGAATACTCCTAAGCTGAAAGAAACTATTTCAGTGGCAAATAATGCGTGTTGGGCCATTGGTGAGTTAGCAGTGAAGGTAAAGTTTCCTCTTTCATCTATGATCTCCTTATTCTAAGTCAAAACTACTGGAGGTCTGGAGCACAGTCCCTCAAATTAGCCATTGGTGATTAGTTATAAAGTTCAATGGAATCCTTTGATTTTAGACTTCAAAATTTTGTGGTATGCTGCAGCATTATTATAATGATCAGTTCTTGTGGATTTGATGGAAGAATAAGACATTGTAGTGGTCTTCGTTTCTACTTGTTGGCTTCTGTGTAATATGCTTTTTGTTTGGTCAATATAAGGTTGTTTCTAAAAAGAAAAGAAAAAATCACAAATCAAGGCAGCTATAAAGTAGCAGAGTGAAATGCTCTCATCAACACACACGTTGACATGCATAAATTGATTCTGATTATGCCAATATGGGTCTGTGCATGTTGGTTTGCCATGTGTCTGTCTATCCTGTCACAGCATCAACATACTATTTTGCTTTAATTGCATATGATATCATCATGAAAGTAACTTTGAATTTCAGGTTCATCAAGAAATTTCTCCAATTGTTTTAACGGTCATGTCTTCCTTAGTCCCCATACTGCAACATTCAGAGGTTGATATTTTTTTTCTTCTATAATTGTTATGTCTACGATGGAGAATGATTTATCTTTTAATTGCATCTCTTGATGCTAAGCAGGCGCTCAACAAGTCACTAATTGAGAACAGTGCTATCACACTTGGGAGGCTTGCATGGGTTTGTCCAGAGCTTGTGGCTCCGCATATGGAGCATTTCATGCAACCATGGTGCATTGCTTTGTCAATGTAAGTTTTATTCATGTATATGAAATAATGGATAATTGATCAACTAGTCTTATGATTTAATCTATTACCACAGTTTTTGATATGTACTAGTAAGTAGTTGAAGTAGAAGTAGTAGTAATATAGCTACTAGTAATTCACTTATTTTTCGTGACCCAAGAATGTAAAACTGTAGGACTTTAAACAGATTTCTTGCTTCATATACTGTTGGAGAATTTACACTATCTCTTTGACATATGCCCAAAATCTGTAGAAGGAATATGGCAGTTGAAGAACTAGATTCTAGCAGTGGGCATGATCTTTTATTGATAACATTGAAATATTTCTTTGAATATATATTTTCCTCTTATTTCTTTGAACTTAGTTCTAGACATAAATCTCACCTACTGAAAGTTGGTCTGCCAATGATGTTCTATGATCTCGGGTCTCACTGCCAACTGTTTAGCGAAGTTGGCAGGCATAAATTGAGGCCTAGAAACAATCATGCTTTTATCAGAAGACTGTTTTTTAAATGCAAAATTATGCCACAGGATACGCGATGATATAGAAAAGGAGGATGCATTCCGAGGTCTATGTGCTTTGGTATGCATCTCTCTCTCTCTCTCTCTCTCTCTCTCTGTATTTCTATTCACGCTTAGATATTCTCCAATTTTCAGGTTAGAACAAATCCATCTGGAGCATTGAGTTCACTTATATATATGTGCAGTGCTATAGCCAGTTGGCATGTAAGAATCACGCTACATTCATCTCTTTTTAGCCCTTTTTATGATACAAACTCAATTTCTGATATGACATGTTAATAGGAAATAAGGAGTGAAGAACTTCATAATGCAGTTTGCCAGGTGTTGCATGGTTATAAGCAGGTAAAGATACCATTTATATTGTAATTCGTGTCCAGTTTTCTTCAAACTTTCCAAATGTAAACCTTGCAAATTGTGCAATTGTCTGAAAGTTTGGTTGCTCCTTTGGAAAGAACTCGCAAACAATATGCATTCTTACCAAATATCGGGTTGAGATATATGAAGAGTACAACATTGTAATTTGATGACTTTTTTCAAATTTGGAATCTGTCAGATGCTTGTGAATGGAGCGTGGGAACAGTGTATGTCTGCTTTGGAGCCAAAAGTCAAGGACAAGTTGTCAAAATACCTAGTGTAATGTTGTACTTGTAGCTGATGTATTGTACGTGATGGTTCACTCTGCTATATGTGCTCATCAGAGATCTGTATCTGCATCAAAATTGTTGTTTCTTCATCTCATACATACTGGTCGTGATTCTTACCAGACCAATTTGTTTGGTCGCCAATTTTCCAGTGAAAGTTTAGGGTAAAGCGTAAGACTTGGCATAATGAAGCAGCTCAGGTTTGGGGCAAGAATGTGGTGTACAGGGTGCAGCTTTCCAAACTTTGATGGTGTGTTTGTTCTTGTTGTCTTGTATTTAGAGAAAGGCAAGAAGTATCTGGTGCAAGTCTTGGATTGATAATTCTTCATTTTAGGTCTAGGGTTTTCCATTATTCAACAATTTCAGTGGGGTTAGGTTTGTCGATGATTTCCACAGTTTTTGTACAAGGGGTTTTGACATTTTATTATAACAATTTTCCATTGTTTCGCATGTTGATCAACTGTAACATTTTATTAGAGGGTGGAGAGAGATTGGGGAGTTCCAGAAAATGATTGTTTGTTTCTTCGGTAGTCTTTACATAATTCTCTGAAAACATGCTTGTAATTCTTCAGTGTCAACCTTAGGACGTAAGTCTCTGTTTAGGCGTTCCCATGAAGAGGCGCACCACAAGGTGCTTATAACAGAAACCAACTAACCAATCCAGGGACAGAAAATCCATACGCGCATCACACTAAAATAGAATATTGTCAGCTTGAGTTAACGTGGACTTTAGATGTTACCTCATCGACAATGAAGTCTATTTGTTCTGTTATTTGTTAAACCTATTCTAAACAACACAGATGATGAGGCCTCCCAGCAATATTGACCTATGTCTTGATTTGCATAGAGCTTGTAGCAGGGCGGTGAGGTGACCGGCCTTGGTTGCTCTAGGCGGAGGGTTGGAGCTTTTTCTCTAGTCCGCGACTAGGAGTGGTCTAGTGCGAGGTATCAGATAGCAAGTTGGGAATGGCTCTTCCATTCGTACTTTGCAAGGAACCTTGGGGAATGGCTCTTCCATTCGTATTTGGAAGGGATCCTTTGGATCCCCTGCCCCTCTTTCTTCATACCAATATTTCAAAGTGGGAGTGGTGAACTCAATTTTTGACCCTATTGATGCTGAACATCTCTAACTTCGATCTCCAAATGATCATGTGTAATTATGTATCACTTACACCCAGCCCATTCCAATTTCAAAGTCACTAGGTCATATATGCCTAGTTCCAAATGCCCAGAAAATGGTTGGTTTGCAAATTGTATTTTCCTTAGCTTTCTTACGTATTTGTGCTTCAAATTCTTCTAATTTGCTGTTGGATTCTAGTTTTGTTTGGTGCTGTGCAAATTCAATTATGAAATAGCAAAGATTACAACCATGAAATTTTTATACTCAAAGAACCAGAATTTCAAGAGTCAAGACTAATGTTGTCCACGTCTGCAAAATGACCCCAAACAATGTGTAACTACTCATGAAATCAAAAGTTCAAAACTACAATTTCAAGACCAAGTAATACCATAGTAAAAGTGATACTTATGACAAACTTGACAGGAAAAGGAATATGAACTAAGAATAAAGAAACTTGAAATGGGGGAAACTACACAAGGCTAGCTGCATTTTAGATTTTGAATGGTGTCCTTCCTAATAAGCCTACGAGATGAAAATAAATCAATCTTCAATAAGGATTGAGAACCTGCCCAACGAACATCACTGTCTTATTCTCTTCTTCTCTGATGAGATAAAGGAATGGGTGATCTGCCACGAAATCAATCGCGGGGGCCTTGGTCTCTGCTAAAACCAAAACGGGCTTATTTTACGAACCACTATATAAAGAGGGTTCGGGGATCAGTCTACATACAATCTCTCATACAAACACAACTACAAACCCTTGACCTAGTTGAACCCGACGCTAAAGCATCTCGTCTTAGCACCTTTTACTTCCAAACACAATCTCTCATACAAACACAACTACAAACCCTCGACCTAGTTGAACCTGACGCTAAAGCATCTCGCCTTAGCACCTTTTACTTCCAAAGCTCTCCAGAGTTTCCCCCTGTTTACTTTCCTTTGGTTGCTTTGCTCGCTTCAAACCAAGTATTGATTTGAACAATAGGAGGCTACTTGTAAATCCTTGCCCGCGAGGTGACATCAGAGCCCTACTTTTGTTTGTTTAGAAGTTCAGGTCAGCATATCCTATTACATTCCGCGCCTGCGAGGTGGCACGCCCGCATCCAACCCTAGAAGCATTTGGTACAATTACCTCTCTCTCTCTCTCCCTGTTGAGGAGCGTGGCCAAAACATTGGCATGCCCAGTGGGACCGAGAGTACACCATTCTAACGTTCACCATTAGGAAGTCAGGCGACACCCCGTACGGAAAGCCTTCGCCTAACTGTCTCAAACACAAATCCCCACTATTCAAGCCCCATAACAGCGCGGCTTGCCGGTCACTCACTAATGATCAGACATTTACTCAGTTCATGTGACAACCTGTGCTTTTATTAATATATAGAAAATATGATGGTGAATACGATTTATTTTTATTTTATTTTTTATTATTATTTCATAACATAAATGTTGGTTTGTATATTTATATAAGTATAAATTTTTAGACCAGCCCATTTAAGTTTTTGAACCCAAGTTCAGTTTAAAGAAAAAAAGCCCAAGACTAATTTACCTATCCCTTTGTTGGTTAACGACAAACCAATACCAATCTCTCAAAATCTTTTCTACTGTTTCATCGTCTTCCTCCTCTCCCTCTGCTATTTCTGATCTTTTGCAAGCACCACTCCACCTAAGCCAAGAGATCAGTGGTACTTGTGGAAGGATGATGCTTAACGACAAAAAGAGTATGTTGAACTCAATTCGTTCTCTCCTATCCTCCCATCTTCTCATTCTCTACACAAGCACCACTCCACCTAGATTATAACATCAGACCTAATACATTGATAATATTGAGTTATCTTGGAGGCTGGATTTGTCATTCATATAGGAGAAGACTTGGAGATTTAGTTACCGGAAGCAGGAGGTGGCGATTTTGATCGAGCTGGCATCGATTCCATTCTATCTCGAATTGAATTCTAACATGTTTGCATAATCCTATAAATACCCAGGTTTGGTTCTCTTATTATTCATTGAGTTGCCTATTATTTGTTTTACGAAAAGAAAAGAAAAGGAGTGAGGGAGAGAATTTTGTGAACGAGGTATCCGGGAAGTACAAGCATAGCTCTGAATTGAGGTAGAGGGAATTTGGGGAACCTCTATTTAATTTATTTTATGTTTGTTGCTGGGTCGCTATGTATGATGAAGCTCTATGAAAATTTGTTCTGTTGGTTTGCTATATATAGTGAAGCTCTGCTCAATTTGTTGTGTTTCTGGCTTATGTTCTGTTATATGATTTTGTTTATGAAACTTGATTGTAGAATTAGTGATTGAGTTTTATTTGTGATGTTTTCATCATCTTAGTTAATCCTCATGTTCATAAATATAAAAATTGAGAAAGGAGTTTGGTGAAATTGGGAATGGAATTTGTGGGATAATGTTTTTGTATAGTTGAGTTTAATTCGTAGGGACCAAATATCAGGTAGGCTAATATGGTTGTACGATTTTGGTGATCGAGATTAAACAAGAGGACTAATTAAAAGGAAATCATGGTTTGAGTGGGGGGTTATTGTTGAAGGCTCATTGCATTCATGCATTATCATTATTGGTTTCTGTAATATAAAGAGGCTTGGCCTCCTAATGAGCTATTGAAGCTCACCCATATATTGAAAATTTCAAGTATTGAACATGAAGTTTAGATTTCTATGTTGAAGAGCTTTGTGCTGATGTGAAGAAAGTGTGTGGTTTGTTCTTTTAAATTTCTGTTTAGAATAAGAACATAGGCTACAACATGTTGCTAGCTTTTGAAGTTATGTTTTAAATTTAGTTGGAATAATGAACTATGACAAGTTTGTATTGTAATGACCTCTTTATTGAATTAATTATTGATGCCAAGTTCTTTAAATTGATTCATTATATTTCCAGCTCTTATATTTAAGATTCATTGGTTAAACGCAAGGTATAATAAAATCTGCAAAAAGCTGGAACTATGTTTTTTTGAAAATTCTGCATCAGTTACCTTTCTTTCTGAAAACCGTACAGTTTTGTTTGGAATTTGAAGTTGGTTTCTTCATAAGATTTGTAGTAGACATCTTAAGGTTCATTCCACATTTTGAATCACTTGAATTTGAATCACTTGAAAAAGATTTTTCTAGATTAAGTTATGATTTTTCAAAGTTTAAGGTTTGCATCAAGAAATTATGCAAATCAGTGTTTCTAAGATTTTGGACCAGTTACCTTCTTTCTAAAAACTGTACAAATTGGTTGGTTGTTTGAACTTGGTGTCTTCATGAAAGTTAGAGTAGAGACCTTAATGATTGTTTCAGAACTAGAATCTCTTGAAAATAAGTTTTTTAGAATTAGTTCTGATTTTCCAAAGTTACAGCTCTGTTGCATATTTTTCTGAAACATCCAACTATCCTTGGTTTGCATTTACATCCTATTTTTATTTTCCAGTCACACCTCGACTCAAGAAAAAAAAAAACATCCGGGTCAGGGTGTGACAGTTCAGTAACTCGAACTATAGAGAACCCAAAATGGTATGACCACAGACCAACCAGGACACATGGCTCAGCCCTGTAGCCGCGGAGCAGGTCTGCCAGATGATCGCCACGAATATGGACTCTCTGAATGTCCAATATGGGAACTTGTCAGCCCAGCTCAGGGATCTGAAAGCCTAGAATAAGGCGATCGTCCTTCTTCTGTAGCAGAAGATCGACGAGACATGTTCTATGGTCAACTCCCTCACTACAAAAGTTGACGTATCCTAGCAGAACGTCGCATACCTCTCTAAACAGGTCGCCGATGACAGAGTTATCTGGCTCGCGAACCAGGAAAGCCTCGCTTAGCTCAATGAAGAGTGCAATATGGTCGCAGGTTATCGAAAGGAGGACAAAGACAACTTGGATAAGCTCTTCTTTCTTTAGAAGCAAGAACAACTTGGATAAGCTCCAATTAAGTCCTTGTCCATCCTTCGATAACTTGCGGCCATTTTGGGTTAGCTATAGTTCAGGTTACCGAACTGAGCAAATGCTTGGTCGTTAGTGAGTGATCGACAAGCCGCGTTGTTATGGGGCTTGAATCGTGGGGATTTGTGTTTGAGACAGTTAAGCAAGGGCTTTCCGTGTGGGGTCTCGCCTGACTTCCTAATGGTGAATGTTAGAATGGTGTACTCCTGGTCCCACTGGGCGTGCCAATGTTTTGGCAACGCTTCTCAGCAGGGAGAGAGAGGTAATTGTACCAAATGCTTCTAGGGTTGGATGTGGGCGTGGCACCCCGCGGGCGTGGAATGTAATAAGATGCACTGACCTGAACTTCTAAACAAACGAAAGTAGGGCTCCAATGTCACCTCGTGGCGTGAGGATTTACAAGTAGCCTTCCAACGTTCAAATCGATACTCGGTTCGAAGCGAGCAGAGCAACCAAAGGAAAGTAAATAGGGTGACACTCCGAAGAGCTTTGAAAATAAAAGGTGCTAAGGCAAGATGCTTTAGCGTCGAGTTCGACTAGGTCAAGGGTTTGTAGTTGTGTTTGTATTGAGAGATGTGTGTAGGCTGATCCTCGAACCCTCTTTATATAGTGGTTCGTAAATAAACGATAAGGATACATACCTCACAATCTAAGTAGGTTTCTGCTACTTGAGTTGTACAAGGTTTCGTTTTACTTGCCAACTAAGTAACTGGGTGACGCACATCCAACTACATAAGTAGACTTCGCATAGGTCATAGGTACTGACCTTCGCTTATTAGAAACTTCTTAGTTTCCAACGCGATATCAACCACAAAAGCTCTTTCTTGTCTCGCGAGGTGTTACAGCCCAAATAGGAACCCACCTTGCGCGTCCTCAGGGCTAAAACCTAAAAGGTCTTATTTTGTAGGGCCATAGGTATTGGCCTAAATGTTGTCCAAGACTTATTTAACTTAGTCTTGGACCCCATTCCTAATTGGGCTCAAACAGGGTCTCCAAGACAACGTACATTGTCCAATAGCCGTCGTTGCAGCAACAGCTTCATGCCTTTCTCCTTAACTTCGATGAAAGCTTTGTGGAATATGTGAGAAACACGAAGGGGCACAGGTGAGCTCACCATCTCTGTCAAACCTTCAAGAGGGAATCCCATAGTCTCCAAAAGTTTGGAAGCCTCAAAACCACAGGAAATCTTAAACTTTGGGATTAAGAATGTACCAACAAGAACTTCTTCATTGCAGATGGTTGTCTATAAAATCTAACTTGGAGCAAAACTTCTCGACCAAAGCTCGCAGCCCGTTTCTTGCATTTGGAAGAATATATGATGTACATGACGAACTTTCGCTCATAATCTTTACCTTGTTTGTAAGGAAGCGCCAAGACTTTGAAGCTGTTAAAACACTTATAAATTGTCCAGATGAGTTTGTCACGTTAGTCCCACATTGTGGAGAAGGTGAAATTTATACTTTCTTGTCTCTAATGCATTGAACTCCTTATCCCATGCACTCTCCTTTAAAGTACAAAGCATTTGCGAGAACGAACTTCGTGTTGCTAGATATTGACTGAGGGGGAAGAATGCTTCTGATGAGACCATTGATTTCCTTTTCTCCCCAGAAATTCACTTCACCTCACGCTTTCTCTGGCTCGGTCTCGAAATCAACTTAATTATTTCAAAGCCGCCTTGTAATCAGTCTCCATTACCTATTTTAAACAAGACATTCCAACCGGCATTTGGTTAAATCATAACATGAAAGTTAAAGGACAAGATATCTAACTTCAACAAAGTGTTAGCAAGTGGAAAACTACATACATTCTTAAAAGAAGGCGTGATAGAGAGTGATTCGTCTATCCGAACCCCATTGGCGAATGACAAGAGAGGCCCGCCCAGTTGGGATCCATCGGCAAAGACTAGTGGGACGACAATGGAGGCTAGAGAGTTGAGCTCCTGAATGGACTTGGACTTAAGGAAATTGAGCATCTCCTCTTGGATGAAACCCTTGGCGCCAGCCACTATCATGCCAAGAACCACATGGATGGACAGCGGCGAGAACACCATGTTGTTGTCCAAGCCTTGTTCTGTCAGAAGCAGTCGCTTTGTAATTTTCAGAGCAACATTGGTTTGGTTCTGAATGGATTTTCCGAATGAGGGTGGTGGGGATGGGGATCGTGCACGTTTCCAACCTCTGTGAGAAACCATGGAATCTGTGGAAAATTTTAGATCAAAGTATCAAACACAATTACACAACTATTAAACCTTACAATAACAAATCGTTCATGCTCATGTATAATTTATATCTAAACTATTTGAAACTGATCAATATTAGAATTTGGCTTCTCTATTTGGATTTATGTTGTTTGGATGACTTATAACTATTGGATTGAGTATAATCTAAGACTACCATGTCATCTTTATGTCATCCTTACTTTATCTAATGGTTATAAAACATCCAAACAAATTCAAGAAACTTAAATTGAAGTAGAGAATCTGGATCCTCAATATTATTACAAAGTCCAAATACAACTACAACAACCAACAACTTAAGAGAAGAATCTTGGACCATTGTACCAAGTGTTGGAGAGAAAATATCACACATCAGAAAAGGGATAAATAAGATATAACTTATAAGTAGATGAATCATACTCAATTGCACCAAGGCCTTTTTGTGATTAAAACTCAACGCCTTAAAGGTGGTTAACTTGGGAAAATGTCGATACAATGTGATCCACGGGCCACACTTGTCCTTGTTCAAATTGGTATCAAAGCGAGTCCTTCAATTATGTCTCCCAGCGTAACGGGAGACTTCCCAACATAATGAGCCCATATTTTGGTTCATCGAATTGCCATCGGAAAAATTCCAATTGGCCCATATCATACCAAATGCCTGTAGTGGGCCTTGAACCGCATACCCCAATTTTCAAAAGTGGGAATTGGACTGAAGCATTACCGATTTCTGATGTGAGAATTGGACTGAATGAATTCCACGTGCAGACCTAAAAAGTTAGATTGCACGTGAGGGGGAGTGTTGGAGAGGAAAGATTTCACATCAGAAAAGGGATGAATAAAATCTAACTTATAAGTGGATGGATCATACCTAATTGTACCCAGATCTTTTGTGATTAAAACCTAACACCTTAAAGGTGGTTAAGTTGGAACAATATCGGTACAATGTGATCCATGAGTCATGCTTGTTCCTGTTCAAGTCCAAGTACCAACATACCATTATTTAGTTTCAAAAAAGAAACTAAATATGGAGAATTCATGTTAGAAAGAAGCAAGAGTATCTGTACGTATTAACAAAGAGAGAAACTGCATGCTCACCAACTAGAATAGTAGAACTGGAGATTTTTTTTTAATTTTTTTTATGAGGAATTTGTTTCTTTGGTTGCCTCCAACTATTTGTTTCAAGAGTATCTTCTAGTCGCTTCTTGTTCTCCGTGCCAGCCCCTCTTTTTAGGGGTGGACTTTTAGGCACCGAAAAATCGGAACGGTCAAAACCGCACCGAATCGAGACTGAGTAACAGAAACCGAATGAAACCGAGGCAATCGGTTCCAAAACCGCACTAACCGAGCAGTGCGGTGTCGGTTTGCAGTTCCGTGATCCTAAAAACTGATTAAACCGAACTAAACTAACATATATTCTTCTAATTATTAAATATTAATACTTAATTATACATTACGTGTCATGTTTTATTGGTTATGTGTCACAAATAGTATGCTTCCACACACATGATTATGTATTTTAAGTGTTTAAGTCTAACATAATTTCCTCTCATGTAGTATTTCCTTTTGATATATATGAATGTTTGAGACTCCAAATAAATGATGTATAAATTTTAGATTTCATTTACCTTTTAATTACTTGATGTATAAACTTTAGATTTTATTTTCCTTTTAATACTTGTTTGAACCCATTAAAATAACTTATTTAAAGTGTTGATAGTTTACAACTTAAATATTTTATTAGCCTCGATTGTCCTCAGCTTTCAATTACAACCGTCCAGACGAAATCTATAGGTCAAAATCATAGCAGCGCGCCTCAAGGAAAACGGCGTTAATATAACAAAAATCATTGACAAAAAAAAACTTCTCGTTCTCTTCCCTCCCTCCCATTTTTGCTTCTTTGCAACCATATTGGATAAGCTATTGGATAAGTACATAGCTATTTGTTCTTGTTTTGCTTTCATCTTAATATGCTGCAAGACAAATTGTTATACACAATTTGAGAGGGAATTGATAATGATTCTGGTTCGGGTGGGTGGAAAAGATATGGAGACAGAGAGGGAGAAGCCGAAAAGGGTAACTGGATGGGAAGCTTATTAGAGTAAGAGATCGTGATTCATGAGAGGAAAAAACAAATATAGAAGAAGGGTTGGGGGATGAGATTGAAACATAATTGTCACACACAACACAAAGCTGCTTATGTCAGTTTATGTGTATTCAACTATAGCTTAAATGTTACCACTTATCGATCTTGAACCATTCGCGTAAACAACGACACCGTTCATTAGATTTTTTCCATTGTTTAATTGTTTTGGGTTAGCAGATTCTTACACAATAAGTGTATATTTATGTGTCCAAGTCGTGACCGGGGGCAAAATCAAATGAAAAGGGCATATATATGAAGCTGCTTAGCACAAAAAAGGAAGAAAAAAAAAAGGTGTGCACCAGGGGAAACTCCCCCTACTCGCCCCCGCCAGTGGTTGCACGTAACTAACAAAGACATGAAAAAGTTACATCTCCGACGTGATCTTGCAAAGGTAATAACTAACAAAGGTATTAGTAGTTGATTATGGTTTTCTCCCGAGAATCAAAGCCAACAAATAACTGAGGGCAGAGTCAGTTGATGAAAGTGCTACGATGAGCAACGCCACAAGAACAAGAGTGAGAGTCGCAGTCTTCAGCTGCATAAATCAATAGAAGAACCTCAAATTTTTTTAACCATGTCAAATTGTAGTTACTCCTGACGGAATCAAATGTTGTTTAAATACGTATCCACAGGTTGACTAAAATTTTTAAATATTGACAATTATATTTTCATATTCACAACTGAATTTTGCAAGTCTTTAAAACATACCGTGCTACGGAAACCTGGCCATTCAATGTACTTCAGCTGGCTTGGCTGCTCAAGCAGAAAATTGAATAATGACCTCAAAGACCTAGAAAAAGTAGAAACACACCAATCAACTAAGTATTGATAATTGCAACTTATGTATGATACAATGAGCTGTTGTTCTAATGCAAGACCACCGAATGGGGTGTCGATTTGTGAAAGGCCTATTACAACTAGTTCTAGGAATGGAGATTACCACACAGTTTCTTTGAAAAGACTCAGAAGGAAGGGCTCCTGAGGTACTCCATCATCAGCACTCAACTGATGATGATCCTTCCCCACAGAAGCAGCATATGCGGTGCCAACCCGACGTACAGCCAAACATCGAATCCCTGCTCTACGAATCTGCAGTGGCAAGCCGTATGAATAGATATGCATTTGCAAGATAAATGGTACAAACCTTCAGATTCCAAAAGGAAGAGACTATTACCCTTCTACATGTCACTGAAATGGCATTGTGATCAGTGATCTTGGTCCCCCTATGTCCAAACGGTAGTTTAGCATGACCTGGATGATGAATCAAACCTGTCATGGGGAACAAGAAAATCAAATGACGATGACAACATCGAAAAACTTTGATGCAAGTAATATCGAATACGAAAAAGAGTGTCATTGGATACCTGAACAGGTTACCACAGACTCCGAAACAGCTGCCATCCTATGTCAAAATTGTGCAAACCAGACTGAGATAGACACACAGATATTACATATATCTACATACATACACACTCCAACTCACATTAAGTGACTAAAGAATGCTACTTACTTGAGAACTTGCTGAAAGAAACAGAGCAAAAGTGGGAACAACAATTATAGAGTTCCTAATTAGTCATCCTGAAAATTCAATTCAAATTTCCAACTGGGTATGTATACTAAATTCGAGTTCTTTAACCACGTGAAAGCCAAAAATCAATGAGAAATCTTAGCCAACCTAACCCTATAATGTAAAACCCATGAAACAATTGTGGTTTATGCATGAAAGGTCAAAACTTTCAATCACCCTAGAATTGAAATTGAAATTTTTTTCTCACTCAAAATTTAAGGGATTCATATACGTAAGAATTAATCGATGAACCATGGACAACAGTTGCAACACAAGACGTGGTTTTGAAACGCAGAGAATCGAGAAAGAAGAGAAAGTGAGTGCTTACCTGCTCAATTGGTTATTCTGGACTGGGGGCACGCCCAAACTCAGCTCAGAGTTTCAGGGATTGGAATGGGAGAGCCAACGAATGCAGCAGGACTACACCGTTTTGCTTGGCGGCCTATGTACGAAAACACTGTGTTGCTCTGTACAAAATTTAAGGCAACACACATTTATACTCAAATTTGGATAAGCAAACAGACATGGAGACAAAGTACACACACAGACACAAGTGAAAGTGAAATCGCCGCGTGCACGTGCATACACTCTTTATACTGTATTTTTGAAAGTGAACAAACATGGAGGTGAAGAAGATAGACATAATAATATGGATGTGAAGATCATAGCATTCATGGACATATATAAACACATAAAAGCCACCCACACACACGCACATACAAAATGTGTACTCTATTACGAAAAGTAAACAAAAAACAATGAGTTGAAACAGAAACCAGCACACCAGTTACAACATGGAAATGAAAATCATAGCATTCACATACACAGACAAACCACACGAGCACAGATGCACATAAGAACAAACACCAGGTATACTCTCTATTCTAAGAAACAAACAAACTGTGGAGGTGATGATAGCAGTTGACAATGCTTCTTGCGTCTGTTTGATCGCATCTCCAGCCACCCCAGTCCCCTAGATCTTATAGTCAGTATCTCGGTAACTAAGAAACAAAACCATCCCAGTTCAAGCTCTCTCCCATCTGGTATCCATTTTTCCTATTGATTAAGGTCATTATGGTACCATGATTCATTGAAATCTCAATGAAAGAATCTCATTTTCATAGAAGATACAAATAGTACAGCTACGGCAAATCTAAGATGTCATTAATGCTTGGCTCCCAAATAACTTCATCAGACAGCTAAATAGTGTACAAACTTCCTCTATCAGCATCCAAGTCATAATAAAGCCAAGTCACACTGATACACGAACATCCATATATATTGGTTTGTCATTGAGCTTTGTAAGAACTCCCATATGTGATTACAATCAACTTCCATAACAAACCATATGTGCTTACTAATCAGGCCTACGGGTACACAAGTCTAGACACCATAAAATATAAAAATCCTCAATTGTCAGTATCTAATTCAACAAAACAGATATACTACTTTTCACCGATTATAACTTACAAGTCTTACTTCCCTTTGTTTCTTTACAAAAGCCCCAACTTCAAATACCAGTAGCGCTGAGAATTAAACTATCACCAATCACATAATCATAATAACATTAATAGGCGTATACAAGACTAATTCAAGTTCTCATTGTTCCAGTCTCTATCTTAAGTGGGTCAATTGCAAAATAGATATACTGTAAAAGCAATAAAGGTTCGACTTTTCATACCCCAACATAAGCAACCATAAACTTGAATGATGCTTAAAAACACAAACCCAACTCAAAAGACAATACCCATTCCCAGAAACAGTAACTGACCCCAATATCGATCAACAGATTGATGTATTACCTTTACAACTTGATGAGAACAATGGATGAGAGTGAACGAAAAGTAGAAGCCGGCCACACGACCTCTGTGTTTTCGACGGCAGAGAGGGAGCTGTGTGTGTTTTTGTGGTGTCTTGCGCAAAACAACGATCAAGTTAAATTTATTGAGTGTAATTTTCAGAAAAAGAGGGGACAAACTTGGTAGTTCCACATATTTTCAAGAGCTAGTGTAGAAGGTGTTCTTCGGATTTTTCCCCAAAATCAGCATCAGAAAATTAACAAAAACATTTCAGAAAAATAATCTTACCCTCTAAAACAAGTAACATTTCAGAATAACAATAACATGAAAAATAATCTTGACAGAAACATATAGCATTTGGAGGTAATAGTCATGTAGTTAACAGCCAATTTGTGGGTTTTCATGTGATAAGTTACAATGATCGTTTAAAATTTACACATAAAGTAAGAAATATGAACAGATCTGCGAGTAAAGTCTTATTTCAATTCCTACGTAACAATAGTATTTATTGTAAGAAATAACAACTATTTATGTTCTGAAATATATAATAGTTGTTGATATCACTTGATGATAATCTCTACTGTCAGAATTTAGTTATTTGAACATCTACTTTTCTCAAAGTAGCCAGCGGCGAGATTCCTAGAAGCGCAAACCTTAATGCGCGGAGCACTCTCTGCTGCACACCAAAAGAGTGCCGCCACTCTTCTAATCCCGATCGATTTTGATCGGAGTTCAACCCAATCTCCATTCATCCCATCCCCGAGTCCTTCTGCCTCAACCCCAATCACCATGCCAAATTCCATTGACGATGTCATAGCGAGTTTTGCCGCATCGCTCGCCCTTGCTGGCAAGGACGTCCTTGATGTTTCTCGCTGATCTAGAGCAGTGCAACACTGCAATACACAATCTTATCTGCTTGCCAAGCCTCTAATTCCGAAGTGAGTTGATCCAGCAGATCTCCAACAGACTTTCAAGTGTATTTGGATGCTAAACGGGAAATTCAAAGTTCAAGCCAGACCTACTGCTTTGTTCCTCTTCTCTTCCTCTTCTCGTTTGATCTCAAGCGTGATCGGAACCGAGTGCTATGGAGGACCATGGTACTATCTTCGTATGCCTATGATTGTGCAAGAATACGATGGTTTGGTGGATTTCGATGAAATTGATATGAACCGACTATTCTTCTGGGTTCGAATTGAGAAGATTCCCACAAAATTGGAGGTTCCAGAAACAATTGAGGATGCTGCTATTGTTGCTGGCGGTGACAACCCTTTTGTGGATTTGCTGTTGCTCAACTCAACTGAAGAAGTTAGAGTTCAAGTTTCTAGACCCCTTGATTAACCTTTCATCTTTGAAAAGGTATTCAAACTTGCCCCTGGTATAATGAAAAATGTTTTTTTTACTTATGAGAATCTGATTGGTATGTGTTCGGCCTGCAAATTGTTAATGCATAATGATGGAGTTTGTAGCTCCAAGCCAGCGATGGTACAAAAAGATAACAGAGTTGAGTCTCTAGTAAACTTTGCGAACCCAAACTTCTCACAAGGCTTGCTCAAGTTCACAAGGACAAAACCTGGAGAGACAATGGCCCCAAAACCACTACAGCCTCTTGCTAAGCCGAGTCTGAAACAAAAATCGGTAGTCCTCAAAAAACCTTCTCTTGGTTTGATTTCTAGTGGTTCACAACAAGATGGTGAATTGGAGGTGGGGATTAAACAAGTTGGTGGGGAAAGCAACAAGATGTCGGTCATCTCTGGTGAAGCTCTTAAAGTAGTCCATGCTGCTGATAAGGTACTTGCTAGCAGTACCAATGTATCAACTGTGGTTGCAATTGCGCCTGTGGCAGGGGTTATGACACCCTAGGTCAAAGCTAGTGAACAGGTTGTTCAAGATTATGAAAGTGAAAATATTCCGTTAAAGGAATGGATGTCAAAGACTAATGTGAAGATGGCAGGAAAAGAAAATTTGAAGCCTGTAACTTGTGAAGTTGGAGAAGTTGTCAAGCGCCCTCGATCTCCCCTGAAAGAGCTCCCTGACAATGTTGTTGCAGTTATAGCAAGTGGTAAGAAATCTCGTGTGAATATTCGCTTCCCTGTAAGTGTGCTTGGCCTCATTCAAGGCCCTAATGACAGCTTGATCATGAAGCCGGCTTCGTTGATCAAGCCAAAAATGAAGAAGGGACGTCCTCTCGAATCCCTAAACAAAGTACCTAGACATAACCCACAACTAACAAAACCAGATGATCTGAGTGTGCTTTGCCCTAACACTCCTCCAAGCCCTGACCCAAAGGGCAAAAATACAATATAAAAGGTGTTAGTGCATTGATAGCTTGGCAGAATGTGCGAGTTGGATGCAGCGAGATGGATTCATAGGACTTAGAGTACCGTAATTGAGCGTTTTGGTTATAATTTTATGTTTATCTGGTATCTTGTTTTGTTTCTAGTTTAATCATATGCTAAACTCACTTGAATAAGTGATGTAATTATGCTTTGATGTCATTCTGACTTGAGTTTATTAATGAAATTTCTGAGGCCGCTGCTTTTTTTCCTTCAACAAAAAAAAAAGTAGCCGGCGGCCTGCCTTATCTTCATATCTTGTAATCCTCACAACAAGAGAAACGGACTGTTTTGTGGTACCTCATATAAAGATTAGTTAATAACTCTAACTTCTTTTGGTATGTAGTAATGTTGATGATAACTATAATATGACCCAATTTTTGTCATTACTTTCATCTCTGCCTTCTTCATACCACATTCAGCTGTCTGGTACACTGGTTGAGAAGATGGTAAATCATACATTCTCACTCATTAATCCCAAATGATTCTAATTTACATATCAGACTAGCCCGTGAAATTAACTCAAGTGGTGAGAGATTGAGAATTGAGCTATGAAATTAACTCGGATAGTTTCATATTCATACTATGAATGTATCTGGAATTGCTGGCAATTTATGCTTAGTTGGTTTCATATTGGGAACAGTTGTATCCGCTCACTAATTAAGCTTATAATTAACTAGGAAGACTAATTATACCTTCTATTCTACAAGGGACTGTGACACCAAAACCAAATGCCAGCACAGACTTGTATACACTGATGTATGTTCCAGTGATCATTAGACACATATGAAATGTGGTGGTTGGAGATACTGGTGCCGAGCTGCTGCCATTTCTATTCTGTCCCAATTCTGCTTCCTCTTGATCTCAGCCTGGTGAGCCTTGGATCCTCTGAGCTCGATTTCTTGCAGACATTTCGAGTACAAAATAGGGTCCATTTCTTCGAGCATCAGTTTCACGTTTTCTGTCAATTGTCGCACGCTTTTGCTCCAATGCCACTTCAAGTTCTTCTCCATGCCTTCAACTACTACTGGAAACACTTCCTCCATTGCTACTGATATCATTTTCACAAAATGCTCATTGTTCCAGACATATAGCGCTCGCTCCGCTACCTAAAATTGCATCACTTATTAGACCTTACCGATAAAAATGACATTGAAAACTAAGAGGTACTAGTGGTGTTTGATTTACAATGATAATGAGTATGTAGCTAGGAAGTGTGTTCGTGTATACCTGTGAGTTCCAACTGTTCAGGCATCTTGTAATCTGATTACATAAAGGCAAAGCTAGCTTCCTATACTGATCAGGATCTATATTTTCAACAAGTTCTTCAAGTTCCCCTATCAGCAAAACCTCCTTCTGGCAATTAGTGACAGGCCAATACCTCAAAATCCCTCTAACAACAATTCCACCTAGCACTGGCTCCTTCTGGACAAACTGAGACACACAATAAGCCAATTGCCTATGATAAGCCTGCATTCCTTTTGTCTTGTGAAATGGAATGAGCACCCTTATCAAGAACAGCTTGTGCTCTTCCTTAAGCGGCACGGTGAAGCCATTGATGATGCTTCCCCATATCTCAAGCAACTCTCTAATCCCACAATGCCTCTCTGTCTCAAACACATAGTGCAAGAACACATCATTCATGGACTTCCTCATGAAGGCGCGGTAGAATGTGAATCTGGAATATATACGGTGGTACACATTCTTCAAGCTGTCACGTTCCCTAGGGTCTTCGGATTGGAAAAGAGCGAGGAGATTGATGACAAACTGGTTATCAATGTACTGACGAAGTACCTTGGGATCGTTGTTGATCACTAGTCGTATGAGGATGTCATAAACCAACTGTAGGTGTGACCAAACTGGAGAAAAGGCTGACATGGGGTCTTCATCATCCGGAAAGTCTGCGGTGATGGAGGGATTGGAAGGAGGAGGGAGAGGCCTGAACAAGTTGGCTGATATCATGGAAATGAGAGACGACAGAACTTGAACAGGAACTGAATTTTTATTAGTCTTCACAAAGGAAAGAAGCTGCAAGAGCTTATGCCTCTTGAGTTTCTGTTGTGTAGGACATTCGTATTCAGTGAAGGCGAAAACAAAAGTGCAGTAGGACACTGTGGAAAGAATTTCTTCGTGCTCCGAGTTGAAAGAAGATGAAGAAGATGATGATGAACTCCCTATATTGTTGTTGGCAATCTTGTTGCCATTGGAATCAAGATCAAAGAGGTGTTGAAGAGTTGTTGATCTTTTCCTCGTCGAAACTCTAGGTGAAGCTTTCAGGGTAGTGTTACTTTGCACACCCATTTTCTCTCTTCCCCTCTTGTTTCTCTTTGACTAACCTTCAACTCTCCACTAGTCTATGAACCTCATCCTCCTATTATCAAAGTCTCACTAGCAGCTCAAAGAAAGAACATTTTGCTATTACTGTTTAGTATCTGTTTTACTTGTTGAGATCCAAGAGCATTAGTAGAAATGCCAAAAAAGAGCGTTGTTATATATACAAGAACGTGTTGTAATATCCGTTGGATAACAGAGACCTTTTTTAGTTTTAACACAAAGCCAATAGTTTATAGTTGGTAAGAAGAGGTTGAGCCAAAGAGATTTGTTCTTGCTCTTTTTTTTTTTTTTTCACTTGAACAGGTTGTAGTTAGCAATAAGACAATAATACTCATAAATTGGAGTCAGGTTTAGCATCCATGTGCTTCCACCAACCTATCGGTTTCGGCATTTTGAGCAAGGGCTCCACTCTCTAAGGGACATTAGAACAGAGTGAAGTAGTTGCACATGTAACACAGAGTTTGCTATGGTGGAGTAAGAATCAGACCCCTCCAAACAGAATCATAGGGTCAGATCATAGTTGCTTCATGGTGTTGGTATTTTTTGGGATATCAAGGACATAAATTCTTCGTTGCAATCAGTGTTGAAAACATGTAAAAGGACCTTAAGAGTGAGTGTTCCACCTAACTGTATGAGATAGATGGATAAAAGAAGATGGTGAAGAGACAATTCACCATCCTCTGCTTTCCATAGTCTTATAGAGGCATGATTAAGCAGTTAGGTATTTGCATTACATAATGGGATTGGTTTTCACAGTCCATTCTCTAAGCATTTCAAGAGTATTGCTTCACCTTTAAGTATTAAATGTGGAGTGCTAGTGTGTAAGTAGAGTACCCAAATCACTCTCTTGTTTGTATTACTTGTGAAATTGTAAAAGAACCCGATTTCGGTGACAAGTTTTTGTCATCTTAAGATGACCACAACCAATGAACATGAGACATGTGTCTATTTTAAAAGGTTTGGCTGCAATTTAAGGACATAACATGGAAGTTTTGGGTATTTGACATGTTTGTTTATAATTATTGTTGACACTTGTCCATCTCTCATTGGTGTTTGTCACCAATAAATGACCATACCTGGTCACGCAAGTTATTTCCTTAGAAGTTACTGATTGTCTCCTGTCTTTGAGATTTCATTTGCGATATGATCTATGAAACTAATATGGGTGAGAAAACCAATGTTCTAAAAATTGATAACCATTGCCGGCACCACATGGACATCCATTTTTCATTCTTTATGACTAGGAGATACCCTTCTAGGATTTACCGTAGTTCATCCTTAGTTTCGTGAATCTGTTTTGGACCATTGGTTTTTCTAGTTTACATGTTTACTTGTTGTCTATTGGGGATAGATCATCACCACTTTCAAACAGAGCCAAAACCAAAACTGGGGTGTGAAATCTGAAATGTACGCAAGTGCGCTATCAAGGCCTCAAGGGTATTTGGTTTACATCCAAAACAAGCCTAATGCTTATTTTCCTCATTATTAACAACAGTTGGGATTGGTTTCAAAGCAGAGTTGATCATCAATTGCGCTTATGTAGGAAGCACCTATAGGTTTTCTACTTTTGGTGACGCTTGTACCTCGCAGAAAACACTCTTAACTACTTGCCTGACAGAGTAGTGTTTTAGATTGAGAAATTGACAAGTGTCAACAATAATTATAAACAAACATGTCAAATACTCAAAACTCTCATGTTATGTCCTTAAATTGCAGTTAAACCTTTTAAAATGGACACATGTCTGACGTTTATTAGTTGTGGTCACCTTAAGGTAACAAAGACTTGTCACCGAAGTCGGGTTCAACTTCTAACAGTCAGAAACAACCAACAATTTTAAACACCGAAGGAAAACTCCAAATGTCAACAATAATTATAAACAAACATATCAAATATCCAAAACTCTCCTGTTATGTCCTTAAACTGCAGCCAAACCTTTAAAAATAGACACATGTCTCATGTTCATTGGTTGTGGTCACCTTAAGATGATAAGGGCTTGTCACCGAAGTCGGGTTCAACTTCTAACAGTCAGAAACAACCAACAATTTTAAACACCGAATGAAAACTAGCATTAATGAGATCATGGTTTGTTACACTGATGCATATTGGCAATCTGGATTGTCAAAACTCCCGGAGAAATCATACCATCTCTTATTTTTCATGTACTCAACACAAGGCTGCAAGACTAGTCCGACTACCACAGCAGCAATGCTTATAGCCATGATCTTTAGCGAAGCAAGAGCTAAAACTACCAAAATCAACACTGTTGGAGGAATACATATCAAAATCGCTCCAATATTCCCAAAAGGTATCTTGTAAGGCCTTGGTAAATTTGGGTGCTGAAATCTTAACTTCACAAATGCTATGAACTCCATAATCATCCCGAAACAGTACAAGTAGTTCTCTGCCGCTACAATCTCTTGGAAGCTCAACCACGAAAGCAGAATTACACCAGATGCAGAGAACAAGATTCCCATAAGAGGGGTACCATAATGAGATCGTTTGGCAAAGAATGAAGGAAGCATCCCAATTTCTGCCATTCCCAGAAGTTGAAAGGAATCGCTGCTCATTTCAGCCACGAACATACCCATGTTTGACAAAGCAGCTGCCGCTAAAACCCAGGTTCTTAACCATACGCCTCCCAGAATTTTAGCAATATCAGCAAAATAACCATCAGACCACAATTCGCGATCAACTGGAATAGCTCCAGTACCAGTCAGAAGAGGGAAAATGTATCCAAGAAGAACCATGATTAGAGCATAAGACAGAGCTTTTGGAAGAGTTTTACTAGGGTTTTCCACTTCCCCTGTAAGAGTGCTGATTGAATCCCAGTAATTAAGATTCCAGAAAAGCGTATTCAAGTACAAACTCCAATTAACAGTGCCCAGATCCACGACAAGCCACCTCGAAGGCTCTATGTCCGGAATTGCTATCAGCCCCATGACTATAAAAGGAAGAAGTGAAAACACCCCTAGTAAAATAGCAACCCAGCCCACTATGGTTAAACCCCTATAGTTCAAATAAGTGAGAATTGCAGTCAAAACCAACACTGCAATTGTCCTTGGCAAACCACTTTCTAAAGCCGGAATTGCTGATTTCAGATAGTCCAGAAATAGAACAGGGTACAGAGCATTATCAATCACCCCACTAAGCCATTTCATCCAGCCTTGCTGAAATCCCCAAAATGGACCCAAAGCCGATGAAACCCAAACAACATATCCCCCATTTTCAGGGAACATAGTGCCCATTTCTGCCGTTATCAAGGCCTCAGGAACACTCCATATGAGTGCAAAAACCAGAAACCCAAGAAGGGCTAACAGGGGACCCGCAGCCTGGACACTGTCTTCGACGCCAAATGGGCCGCCAGAGACCTCATAGAATATCAAGAATACAAGAGGTACAATTGAAACCTTATTGTACTTGTGTAAGTCGTGAGAGGATTCTTCCCCAATTCCAACATTCTCGCCAACATTGTTTTCCAACATTTTCGCGCTACTTTGCCTAGCAGGTGAGCTTCTATGTTTCTGCAAGTAACATAGGGTAATCAAAATCTATAGACTTTTCGACTTGCCAAGTTCAACCAGAATGCGAGAATGAAAAAGAATAAATGAAAAGGAGCATGTAAGGGTGGCAATCAATAAAAAAATTGAAACTCTTAGTGCATTATCAGTTGCCGATTCAAAAGCATCCTTTGTTGCTCATATCAGCATATCTAAAGCCACTAAAATATAGGCCAAAGTTCTCAATTCAAAGCCGTATAGTTTCAAAATCAGAACTTGGCAATAGAGAGGACCAACTAAGAGCTTAAGCAATGCTAAACTAACAGAACAGAAGTATTGGGATTAAACTTTCTACCATGCAAGTTTAAGAGACTCATCCAAATAGATAACTTCTTCTTACCATCTAAAAATCCTCATATCCAACTAATATCAAATTCTCTACCAAAATCACAGGCAAATCTTCATAATTGGTAAAGCAATGAATTTTCTCGACACAAACACGTATATACCCATCAAAACAAATTGATCATAGAAACAAAAAGAAAACCAATCTGAGCTTATTTCCCATAAATCAAATCTCATCATGCACAAATCTAAATTGAAAAAGGGTTGAGCAACAAATCGAAAGCAAAACCAAAATCTACCTCCTATCAGGCTTCACGATCCCGCAATCGATTTCAAGAACAACTCAGTCCATTGTAAACATGAAAGCAAATATGACAACCTATGAAACAGAAGAAGAAGCTAACCATGAAAAGTGAGGCGAAAACTGACGAAACAACGAATCACGATGCTAGCGATGTGTCATGGTATTAAGAAAGCGAGCGTCTAGCGACGCGTATGTTTCAGTGGCCACGCACGAGTATGCTATTTCCGAGTGACAGTGCTGCATCGCCGACACGACTCCGAGGACAAAACACCAGTTTGTGTTTTTCAAAAGCTCTCTGCGATGTTTTTAGACTTCTTTTCAGAAAACCCTTTGGCTAAGAAAAACGTTTTTTTTTATAGCAAGAATTTCGCTTTACAATCTTTTGAGTGCGAGTATGAGATGGATTTCATCAATTAGAGGATTAAACATCCCAAAAATAGATTATCCTTACTTAACAGTCCTATTTAACATCCATCCAAACTCATTTTGTTTTGTTACATCAAGTCGTCAATGGTGGTATGCAGTGAGCTACCATTCGAGGGAGCTTTATAGGGATAAGTCCGTCCCCCTCTATAGATGTTTAAATCCAATATTGGTTTCGAAATTACTAGGCATCAAAACAGAGTTTGCATGTGCAAGGAGGCATTTGCTATCTATTTTGGACCGTACCACATAGGTGAATCAGATCTACCTTATATGATTTCATAGAAAAGAATTTGTGCTACGAAGAGCCGAGAAAAATGTTTCATGCAATTTAATTTAATCCCGGTGTGAATTGTAAACCTATAAATGGATCAGATCTGGAGCGGATCAACCTAGATCCGGAAATCATATGAGTTTATATGCTTCAAAAGGTCCACTTTTGGCGCCAAAACTCAAAAAACTAGCTCTCTGTACCACAAGGCTGCAACTTGTGATATAGAAAGGAATAAGAGGAATATGTGCTTGGGCAGAATCGTGTTCTTGTGCGAGATCGAGCGAGAAACAATCTGTGCGAGATCGATTTGGGGTGGAGAAGTGAGAGAGGATTGAGTTGAGAGAGAGAGTGCGACAGAGTGAGAGTGGGACGAGATCAATTTGAATAGTGAGAAAGCTGGGCTTGGGCAGAATCGTGTTCCTGTGCGAGATCGAGGGAGAAACGATCTGTGCGAGATCGATTTGGGGTGGAGAAGTGATCGAGGATCAAGTTGAGAGAGAGAGAGAGAGAGAGAGAGAGAGAGAGAGTGCAACAGAGTGAGAGAGGGACGAGACCGATTTGAATAGTGAGCCCAGCCTTCTCGTTTTAGTGACCCACACGCTTATCTTTCAAATCCAGCCCTCCATTTTCATTAAACGATGTTGCACAAAAAGTCCGCACTTTTGCTATATAGCGGACGTCCGCTTCACATCACTCCTGTATATATATATATAGGATGTCCGCAAAAAAGTGCGAACATCTCTCCTCCGACCTTGATCAAAGGCATATGGCAGCGTTATTCTTGTCAGACAGAGATCGTGGACATCCCACACAGCTTCACCATCAATGCCAGGACCCACTCCGAATTTCACCCTAAAACCCGAGGTAAATTCTGCAGGGTTCACCTTCAAGAAAAATTTACCGAAAATTTAACATAATTTCTCTTGAAAATGGACAACCATTTTTAAAAGCACCTGCAAACACTTCTAAAAATCTAACCTTAAACACCTGGAGCCTTCGTGCTCCCCAAATTCACACACCTCCCAAATTAATTATTAAACTAGATATAATCCCACAACAACAATCATAGGTTCAGAGCAACTCTAATCTTGAAGGAAAATAAACAAAAATGTACAACTAGGCGGAAGCTATAAAATGGACTATGCCTCGTCTCCACATACGCCTGATCTCAACTAACTTATCCTGCATACTGGGCATTTAAAACCGAATGGCTCAAGAAAGAAGTAATTGAAAACGTTAGAATGAGTGGACAAAAATAAGTTGAAAAAAATAAGTCTTTATGCTTTCCCAAATTTAATTTCCATAAAAATTATGTTGCATGCGACAACTCAAAAACTCTCAACTCATAAACTGGCAAATACATGACTAGTTTCGGCTAGTCTCCAAAACTTTATAAAGTAGAGTCTATGAGGCTAAAATATAAATATCTGTATGTATTTACACTCGTCATATTCCTTGTATGAATTTTATGAAAAAAAAATTTGAAAAATAGAAATTCATACAAGGCTACGACGCTTGCATCTAACGCTCACGTCGTGCCATAATGGAATTTTGCCTCATTATGCGGAAAAGACGGTGTATATATATATACGTGCATATTCCCTATATAAATTCTTATATTTATATAGAGTTACGATGTTTGTGTCTAGCGCTCACGTCGCATCATAATGAAATTTTACCTCATTATGACAGAAAAACACGTATGGCTAGCTAGCATTTATATACATATTATCCTCATAAATATCCATATATCAATATATATTCACCGAAACTCTCCCTTTCTGTTATTCTCCAACAATAGATAAAATCATCAATTTAAAATGACGTCATATGCTCCAACCAAAAGACATTTATCGACAATAAACCATTTGCATACATATCATTTAAAACAAAAGTCCACTCAAAGTATTAGGCTTAAACTTCTCAATAAAATGCCCGGAATACTCCTCGAGCGTTGCCCTTAAATAAAACCTTAACCTGGAATCGAAGTCATAATTAATTTTCATGCCTTTAACACATCAACCAATTTTACTTCTAAAAATTAATAAGGGCACCCAAAAGGGTTTTCATAAATAGAAAGTTTCCATAAATGAAAAGTTTCCTAAAATAGAAACTTTCTAAATATGGCAGGTTTTTCTTAAACCGTAAACTACAACTTAAACGAAAAAGGGAAGTTGACAAGGTACCTTCACGGATATTGCCGGAACTGCTGCTTTGCCGGAACCCCTCACCGGATTCTGGCAACTTGCCGGAAAATGGCCATAGCCTCCCCGTAACTCTGATTTACCTAGTTCTCGCAAATCCGTCAATGAACCAACACCACCAAAATAATTACCAACATATTAAAACTAGGCCATCTCTTTTATTAACAAAGTTTCCTTAAATCCCTGTACTCCAATTCTCTAATCACCAACTCAAAACCAATACAAACTACCCCAAAAATAACAACCCTTCTAAAACTATAAAGCTTAGAAATTCACCTTTTATCAAGAATGATAACCACACCCAAAAACTGCTCTTTGCACTCAAGGATGTGCTCTTTCTCAACCGAGCCTCTGCCTTCCACCAACATCAAGCCAAACATCAGACAAACTCAACTTCAACCAATTATCCATATATTCGGCAACAACACAGCAACATCTCAACCTTAAGAACATGCGTTTTACCTTCAGATTGAGCAGAACAAAGTCTATAAACTCGTCATATGCTAGGAACAACTGCAGCAATGCCTCTGTGTTCCTAAACAACACAGCAGTTGCCTCCAAGTTTGTCTGGTAGGTTGCTAGGCTCGTTGGTGCTCGAAAGAGCTTTGGAAGCAACCAAGGACTCAACTACTCGCCGGAAAATCAAGAAAAACACAGAATATGGGTTTTCAAAATTAGGATTCGATTTCAAGGACTGAAGGCATGAAATTGGAGAAGGAAGAATGAGAAGACCCATACCAGTCGGGCTCCACGTCGTCACCGAAGCTCGTCGGAGTCCGTTGAACACCACCGTGTTCTTCAATTCCGATCTCCTCTAATGGTGGGTGCACATGCGAATTTGAGGACTATGTCTTGTAGAAAATGAAGAGAGGAGTGCTTTGGTGGCGGTTTCACGGCATGCGGAGTCCGGGATCGGCGACGCCACCCCGGAGATGGATGTGGTCAGTTATTTTTAAACCAATTTATTTTTCCTTATTCACAACTAAGATCATTGTTTATAGTATGGGCAAATAAAGGTCATTCCCGCAGAGGACTAAATGAATCTAACTACTCAAACGATGTCACAAAAGTGACTACTGATCCTAACGACCAGCAGTCGAAAACCTAATTATTTGACTAACCTAAACAAATCAGAAAAATACGAAAATTTACAGACTCGAACTAGATAGACAAACGGACTCACATACAAAATTTCAGATGAATCAGAGATCGTTTGCTATGTCAAATAAATACTGGAAAACGGAGGACAGAAAGTGACGAAAACTGGTTTTGGTTTTGGTTTTGAAAAACAATGAAATAAAACTAGCTAGGGAAGATGCAATCCACCCCGACAATCACACACACAAGATAATTGGTTCAATTATATTTCAATTAATCTAGATGAAGATGCTCAGGTTGGTTCGGTACGCTTGAAACACAACCTATTACCCTTTCTTACTTCGTACGCCAGGCAGGAAGTGCTCTACACCTAAACTATTCTCAAGCAATGCAACCTAAAGGTACGTTTATTAGACTAAACATGCAAAGATCATTACGTTCTAAAAGGGTTTAAGACATCACAAGGCATCGCAATAAACTTAGCGTCTTGCTAAACCTAAGACTTAGTTTACTTGCTAGCAAAAACTAACAATCGCTTCTCTAGATAGTTTGAGGAGTCCGATATTGACACTAGCATCAAACTATCAAAGCTAGAGAACCCTTACATGCATACTAAGCGTGCACTCAAAGCATACATGAAAAGAATTCATCAACATAAAAATAGTAAACCAAATCTCATCTTGGATTAAAAGAAACTAAAACCAAAACTCAAATCATCGTGTTGTTCATGTCTAGGGCTTCAAGCAGCCCCTAACTAAGAAAACTAAACAAACATGATAATATAAATAGGAAAACGCAGAAGATGGAGAGGAGAAGAAGAAGAAGAGGCGAAGAAGAGAAGCCAAAGATGATAGCATAAGCTTTTATATTGTTTCCTTCAACCAATCCATCTTGATTTAGGTTTCCTTGGACATTCCGATTGGTGTACATCTGTATGACCAATGGAAGTGTGCCAACTCATTTAATTCTTCATAACCGTCCATGGACTTTCCGGTGTGATTTGGGCCTCAAAACACAAATTCCCGTTAAGAGTCAGATTCGCGCGCAAATTGACCTTCTGGTAGTAAATTGGTCATAACTTCTTCTAGGTAAATGCTATTCATGAACCATAAAATGCTATGGAAAGCTAACATCCGTAGCTTTCCATTGATATAAGACTCATCATCTGGTTCTTCTCGAGCTGCCCTTAGTGCTCCGTCGTAGTTGGCTGACTTTCAAAGGCAGATTTCTGAATTTCGTCTTCCACTCCCTCTTTTCCTTCTTTTCTTCTTATTTGTTTCGGAACACCTAGAAAACAAATAAACAAAGTTTTTTTTTTCTTTTAAAAAGGATCAATAGTGGTTCCCCACTTACCCCCAGGAGACTCGAACCCGCGACCTAACGGATGCAGGTGAAGCAGCTTACCACTGAGCAAAACAAAGTAAATAACTAGAAAATACACCGAACAAACAAAGAAAGTATAGAGGATTTTGATACAAATAATGTATAATTATGCACCTATCAGGATGACGACGAGAGAGAGAAGTGAGTGAGAGAGGAGGAGGAGGAGAGACTCGATTGGCTCGGTCAAACCCGAGCTCGGTTCTTTGACTGGGTCAACCCATCTCTTTTACCTTTATAACCGAACCATCTCTTTTCCATTTATACCCAAACCAACGGCCATATCAAAATCTTAATTAATCAAACGACCTAGATTAAAAGTTATATTCTAATTTTATATAAAAAAATTATTTTATCAACCTTTAATAAATCATAAAAAAAATAGCTCGAAGTTCCAAAAATAATCCGAAGACACCGGTGAACTGGCATCGACGCAAACTACGACATCGGGGCCTTAAAAGAAGAACTTGACATTTTGAATAAAATTCGAAAATAAACTCAAGCGTTAACTTATTATATTACCGAGAACGATTAAATTCCTCAGTAACTCGTAGAATATCTAGTAAATAGGTAAAATTAGGTACGGGGCATTACAATCAATGTGAAGGACAGAATGGTTGAGGTCGAAAGTTTGTGCGGCAATCTCACCTGAAACTTCATGTATATTAGTTTCGAGTTCGACTTGTCACCGTCGACTACACCGGAAAGAGCAACGACATGAAGAAGCTCAACCAGAGGCTTGGTTAGTCACTGGCAAGAGTTCTTGCCCTTGATCAAGGTCGGAGAGGGACGTCCACACTTTAACTTTTTTACGAACGTCCGCTTCAGAACGTCCCAATACACACACACAGGACCTTTTGAGATCTCAAATCAAATCCGGTGACACCGATCGCCAGCTCTTCTTGCTGGTTCCAAACAAGAGGTCCATCTTGAGCTTTTTTTCGCCGGGAGACTCGACGGTGATGAGTTTCGAAGCTGAGATTGAGCTTCTTCAAGTTTCTGTAGTTTTTTTGGCACCGGATCTTCTTCTTCGATCACCTTGGCATTCAACTTAATGCCAATGGCGTTTGAGGAAGGAAGAAGGGCTGTCGATCGGTGTCGCCGAAGTTGATTTGAGCCGGCGTCCGCACTTTAACATAGTTGCGGACGTCTGCTCTCGAACGGCTCTGTATGTTATGCCCCGACCCTTAATTTTTACCTTAATTACTAGCATAGTGGTAATAAGAGTTTTACGGTCTTCGTCATTAAGTGTATAATTTAATTGGTTCCCAAAGAGGTTGTGGGGGACGATTATTTCGTAGGATTTATTCGAAGGAAGAAAATGTGACGACTGTAAAAATGATAAATTTTTACTAGTAAAAGGTAAATTTTATTGGGATATTATTTTTTGAGGTGTTAATTTTTAGTGTTGGGTTTAATTTTGGAGTGGGTTTTAAGTTAGTGGACCGGTTGGGCAAAAGGCCCAAATCCTTTCTCTCTCTCTTCTCTCTCTTCCTCCCGATTCTCTCTTCCTGAGTCTCTCTCCGCCCGGAAACTTCCGACCGCCCGTTCGCTGCCGTCCGGCCGCCCCTGACCGCCACGTCGGTCCCGTTCGAACCACCATCCTCTCCTCTTCCTTTCTGGGTAGGTGACCGAGCCCTTAGCGCCGCCGTGAAGCAGCAGCCAGGCCCGAAAGCCACGACTGCCGAGGTGGTTTTCTTGCCGAAACTTCCTCCTCCGGCCGTCATAGCAGGAGCTGCTAGGCTCAAAAGGAATCCCTCTTCCCGTGCTCCAATCCCTCCAAAGGTTTCTTCCTGATTCGGCTTGGGTAAGGAGAAATCAGTAATTAAAATTTCTAGGGCTTTAATTTATGTTTTTGTTCGATTGGCATGGTTACGCTTAGAATTGGAGTTTGTGCTAGTTAGGAAAGTGGTAGAGGAGGTTGAGGGGAATGTGCTGCCAAATATTGGTGGGCATTAAAGATCGCCGGAGTTGGCCGCTAGCCGCCGCTGAAAAAATGTTTTTAGTGGAGATTTTTATAAGGAGTTTAATGGAATGAGTTTTAGAATTTTTGGAGGAGTTTTAGATAGGTTTTGGAATTTTTAAAGTTTGCTATTTTTTGTGGATTAATAAGTTAAAATCCGGCCATTGGATTATTTATGATTAGGATGGTGGAAGATGATTTTTCAGGATGTCAGTATTTGTGGAGAATTATGGTTGGCAGTGAATTTAAGGTTAAGGACATTAGGCATGGTTGAGCGCGCGAAACTCATATTTAATTATGCCTATTTTCTTTAAGCATCGGTGTTTTATTTAAGGATTTATTTATGTTTTGGAACAGGACGCGAGGAGACTCGAGTAGAGGAGACCTCCGACCGACATCAGGCTTAGGCCTAACTTGTGAGTGGACATTTGTTTTAAATAATATGCATGCCGTATTTTGTTGCTCAGTTTATTTCTTCTGTTGGAATATATTACATTTCTGATAATTGGTTTTTGGTGAGTTACCGAAAAGAAGATTTTCGGTGGATATATATATATATATATATATATGAATGATTATGAGGATAGTATATATATAAATAAATGCTAGCTAGCTATACGTGTTTTTCCGCCATAATGAGGTAAAATGCCATTATGGTGTGACGTGAGCGTTAGACGCAATCGTAGTAGCCCTATATGAATATAATAATTATTCATATAAGGAGTATGCACGTATATAAATACACCCGTTTTTCCGCATAATGAGGTAAAATTTCATTATGGCGTGACGTGAGCGTTAGACGCGAGTGTAGTAGCCTTGTATGAATTTCAATTTTTCTTTTATTTCTTCATAAGAAATCATATAAGGAGTATGACGAGTGTAAATACATACATATATATATATATTTTAGCCTGAGAGGCTATATTTGATTAAGTATTGGAGACTAGCCGAAGCTAGTCGTGTTCTTGTCAGTTTTTGAGCTGTCGCACGCAGCATAATTTATATGGAAAATAAATTGGGGAAGCATAAATATTTTTTCTAAATTTATTTTCGTCTACTCACTCTAACGTTTTCAAATGTTTTCCCCTGGGCACTTCGTTTTTTAAATGCCCAGTCTACAGAGTGCGGGTGCGTACCAGTAGGAGGAGACGAGGCATAATCACCCATCTTTTAGCCACCTTTCACCAGTAGGTTACCTGCTTAACCTACTAGGGTATTTTCCGCTTCCGTTGTCTTTAGTAGCTCTAAATACTCTTGGGATTATTTGTATAATTTTATCTGGTTATTTATGTGTTGAATTTGGAGACTGATATAATTGTTAAGAGGGTAGTTCTGTAATTTTCTGAATTAGGGTTGTCAGTTTTCAAGGGAGGTTTGTCGAGTCTTTCGGTAAATTTTCCTTTGAGGTGGTCCCCGCAAGACTTACTTCGGGTTTCAGGATGAAATTCGGGGTGGGTCTTGACACTGTATATATATATAGTCACTGGCAAGAGTTCTTGCCTTTGATCAAGGCCGTAGAGGCCTGAGAAGGGACGTCCGCACTTTAACTTTTTTGCGGTTTTTTGCGAACGTCCGCTTCAGAACGTCCTTGTATATATATATATATATGTGTGTGTGTGTGTGTGTGTGGAGCGCACGTGTGCATTGTCCTTAAAGTGTACACGTCTCTCCGTTCACCACCATCTGGCGCCGACGACGGCGCGCCTCCACCCGAGCGGACTCCAGTAGCGTCCTCGATCACTTTCCCTCCCTAACGAGTCCGCCGAATTCCAGTTTTCCGGCGAGATCAATCTTGTTTGAAGTTTTGGGTGATCTCGCAGGAAAACTGGAATTCGGCGAACTTGTCGGGGACGAAAAGTGATCGGGGACGCTGCTGGAGTCCCACTACCAGAAGAAAGGTTATAGCCGACGAAAAAAAAAAAACCAGGCCGACGAAGCATTTTTTCGTCGGCTATAGTGGGCTTTAGCCGACGAAAATTTCTTTCGTCGGCTAAGGTAAATTTTCGTCGGCTATGATGTCCACTTTAGCCGACGAAATTTTATTTCGCCGGCTATTTTAAATTTTCGTCGGCTATGACAAACTTTAGCCGACGAAAAAAAATTTCGTCGGCTAAAGAATTTATGTCGTCGGCTAAAGTGCACAAACCATGGCCGACGAAATATTTAAAGGTTTAGCCGACGAAATTCATAGTCGTCGGCTAAAGTGCTTTATATTTGCAGATCTGGGCAGCAGCAGCTCATTTCGAAAAAAACGGAAAAAAAAAACGGGAGAAGAAAAAAGGGGAGAAAAAGTTTGGGTGTTGTCGAAATCTGTCCATAATCAGTTTGTGGAGCCATATATAGGTACGTATATGTATATATATGTTGATTAATTGAGTTTTATTTGAGTTGATCGATTTTAATTAGTGTGATTAATTGAGTTTATTGATTTTGATTGTGATTGAGTTGATTAATTTTGAGTACGTTGGATGTATATATATATGTGTTGATCGATTTGGTTGATGATTTGAATTGATAATATATATGAATTAATTTGTTGTTAATAAATAGTAAATATATATATATATGTTAATATTAATTTATAATATTATTGTGTTGATATGGTATGAAGTTGTTGATGATATATATGAGTTCATAATGATAATTTTGTAATTAATTAGTTGCAGTACGTACGTACGTAGAATATATATATACTAAATGAATTGAGATTTTATATATGGCATGAAATTTTATTAATAATTAGCTAGCATCGTTATAAATATATATATATTTTGTTATATTTTCAGGATATGGATAAGAGTTGGATTTCGCTTCCAAAATGGGACAAAAGATACGGTGCAGGAGTTATGAGTTTTCTAGAATATGCGATGGATAATGCTAACGGGAATACAATTTTCTATTGCCCGTGCACGAAATGTCAGTGTCGCAGCGATATGTATCGATTTCCCATTGACAAAGTATGGCAGCACCTGAGGAGTAACGGGTTTTGGGAGAAGTACACATGTTGGTTATATCACGGTGAAACATCATCAGGGGGTCCGCATGATCATGGCCAATTTTCCGAGACGGGCAGTGCTAGTACATCCAACGATCCAACAACGACATTCATCAACGACATGTTTCCTTATGAGAGCGGTGTATGCGCTCAAGGACAGTATATGCCTGACCCGGTGCAGCCCTTCCCTAGAGCTGTGAACACTGCTGGTATTGAAAAGTACAACAAACTGCTTGCTTTCCAACAGACCCCTGTGTACCCCGGTTGTCAGAAGACCGTTCTTGAAAGTGTGATGGACGTAATGAGGATTAAAGTTGAGACAAAATCGACCGTGAAGGCTGTTGATGAGTATCTACAGTACACTGCTTCGATGCTGCCCAACGGTCATCGTCTTCCTACCACTCATCGGAAGGTCCGATGTATCCTGAAAGATCTTGGGCTTTCCTACATCAAGATCCATGCATGCAGATATGACTGCGTTCTCTTTTGGGGTAAAGATCCAGAAGGGAATGACCTTGGTGGCCTTGACGCATGTCCGGTATGTCACACTGACAGATATAAGCTGACTCCTGCAGGCAACAGGAAACCTGTAAAGGTACTTCGGTATTTCCCTTTGACGGATAGGTTGGAGCGGTTGTACATGTCTTCACACACGGCCGAAGCGATGAGATGGCACGCTGATAGGGAATTGCATGACGAAGATACCCTTATACACCCTGCTGACGGGGAGGCTTGGAAGCATATAGACAGGGAGTTTCCTCAATTTGCGTCAGAGGTCCGAAATGTGAGGCCCGGGCTCTCATCCGACGGGTTCAACCCTTTTGGGAACATGAGTCTGCAATACAGTATATGGCCGGTGATTTTGGTACCGTACAACCTTCCCCCATGGATGTGCATGAAGAAGGAGTACAATATGTTGAGTTTGTTGATTCCGGGGCCCGGTTATCCGGGGAAGTGTCTCGATGTGTACTTGAGACCTTTGATTGAAGAGCTTAAATTTTTGTGGGACGTTGGTCATCCCACTTATGACAAGTACACGCACGAGATGTTCCAGATGCATGTCATGGTTGTTGGCACCATCAGTGATTTTCCTGCCCGTGGGATGTTGTCGGGCAACGTTGTTAGGGGATACAAGGCTTGTCCAGAGTGCCTTAGCGATGAGGGGAGCAGCAGTCATTGCAACAAGATATGCAGATTGGGTCACCGTGCTTTCCTTCCATATGATCACGAATGGCGGTTCGATGAAAAGGCATTTGATGGGACCGTAGAACACGGCGTGCCTCCCAGAAGATGGACGGGGGAAGACATTTTAGCGGTGCTTAATGAGTACGATTTTGGGCAGCTCAGCAATCATCCCAACATTGTGGCGGCTATACCTGAAAGACCCGACAGGTACAAATTCTGGACACATAAGAGCATATTCTGGGAACTCCCATACTGGAGTAAGTTGTTGATCAGGCACTACCTGGATGTGATGCACATAGAAAAGAATGTGTGCGACAGTGTGGTGGGCACAGTGCTGAATTTGGAGGGGAAGACGAAAGACGGTCCTAAGGCACGCATTGATCTAAAAAAATGCGGAATAAGAAGACATTTGTGGTTGAAAGAAGGGAAGAAAAAAATGCCTCAAGCTCCTTACACCGTGAAGCCTGACCAGAAGAACCTAATTTTCAGGTGGTTGAGTTGTGTGAAGTATCCTTCAGGCTATGCAGGAAATATTGCCCGGTGTGTGAACTTCCGGGACAATAAGATGTACGGGTTGAAGAGTCATGACTGTCATATCCTGCTGCAACGTCTCTTCCCTGTTTTCATTCGACCGTTCCTTCCCCGTCAGGTGGTGGAGCCGTTAGTAGCGTTGGGAAGGTTTTTCCAGAAGTTATGCACACGGGAAGTGTCTCGATGTGACCTCCGGGAAATGCAAATGGACATCATTTATATCATGTGTAAATTTGAGAGGATATTTCCTCCAAATTTTTTTGACATCATGCCTCACCTGATGATCCATCTTCCCGAGCAATTGTTGCTTACCGGTCCAGTACACTACACTTGGATGTATCCCATGGAAAGGTATGTTTTTTACTTTCATGAATTCCTCAATACATATACATGTTCAATAATCATAACATTTTGCAACTTGATTTACAGGCAACTTGGAGACTACAAAGATTATGTGGCTAATAAATCCGCTCCTGAAGGATGTATAGCTGAAGCATATATTGCGCACGAGTGCGTCACCTACATGAAGTTGTATTTAGGAGCGTTGAAGGAAACTCCGCAAACCATGCCGGTAGATGTACCGAAGTTCAATCTTTCCATAGTCTCTAGTGATGTTGAAGTGTATGGAATTTTGCCAAACTCCTACAAGTTGCAACCACATGAGCTAGTCATTGCCCACTGGTGGGTATTGATTAACTGTCCAGAAGTTGAATACTGGAAAGACATCCATCTCAATCATCCCAACATTGCCGGTGATCTCGAGTACCACAACAGGGAGTTCGCAGATTATTTTGGCGGTTGGGTACGTAATTTAATTTTTCTCTACGGGTTTATGTTTATTGCATAATTATCCATATTTACAGTTGAGATGGTTGGTTGCAGATGAACCATATTCAATCTGATGGTCACCCAAATTGGTCGCACGAACTAAGACTTCTAGCCATGAAGCCGATAGTCTCAAGAGTTTATCCGATGTGCAAGGTGAATGGCGTGCAATTTATATGCGAATAAAGAGACAGCAGAAAGAGAACACAGAATTCTGGGGTCATGGCACATGGTGGGCGGAATGGAGTTGACTATTACGGTGTTCTTGATTCAGTGGTGGAACTCGTTTACGGTGAAGGCATGACAGTGCACCTCTTCAAGTGTAGATGGTTTGATACTAGGCCGCAGAGCATGAAGACCGATCAATACGGAATATTATCGGTGAACACTGCTACAAGTTCTTACGAGGATGACCCCTTCGTTTTTGCCACATCGGTAAAACAAGTGTTTTATCTTGATGACCTTGCTAAGGGTGACGCGTGGAAAGTAGTCAACCTTGTGCACACTCGAAACATTTATCGGGCGGCTACACTTGGAGAGGCCGAAGACGAGGAAGAAGATGTTGCGTATCAAGAGCCCAACGCAATAGGTATTCCTAACTCCTCTACCATTCGCCTTAATAATTTTAAAGCGGGTCGTTCGGTGCGAATTCGTGATGAAGAGCCAAGGCTTGTTGATGTTGATCCAAATCAAGAGTCAGACGAAGACTCTGGCGATGAGGAAATACATATATTACCAGAAATTAATTCTGACACCGAAGAAGACTCATCGGATGATTCCGATTACGAGCCTTAGTTTTAATGTATGATTCCGATTAATTTGTATAATTTTTCAAAGACTTTTTCCTTTATAGTTTACACATGTTGAATTCATATTTCAGTTATGAATATATGAGATTTTGGTGATACATGATGAACAGGGTTTTTTAAATGTATGGTTTATGAATATCGTCTGTTTTTTTTTTCCCTGTTTTTTACTTTAGCCGACGAAATATACTATAATTCGTCGGCTAAGATGTTTTTTGCCGACGAAAAAAGCCTTATTTCGTCGGCCATAGGTGTGTAATATTTATTTTTATTACACGCTTTAGCCGACGAAATAAACTGTGATTCGTCGGCTAAACTACCTTAGCCGACGAAAAAAGACTTAATTTCGTCGGCTAAACTTGTTTTTTTATTTTTTTTAATTACTCACTTTAGCCGACGAAATACAATGTAATTCGTCGGCTAATATGGTTTTAGCCGACGAATAACCTAATAATTCGTCGGCTATAGTTATTTTTTTTATTTTTTAATTACATACTATAGCCGACGAATATGTTAGGGTATTCGTCGGCTAAACCCTAAAATATTTCTATTACCTACTATAGCCCTATGTTCGGTGGTTATTTTGCGTAAAATTTTTATACGACTTGTTGCGTGTCATCGGTTTGAAACTATTTTCAGTTGGAGGTCCGGCCAAATTACGTAATTTAGACGGTCGAACGACCTTTTCCGTGCGTTTAGGGGTTTGACTTACGAGATTGACCGTCCGGATCGAGCCCTTATTCTTTTCGGATCAAGTTGAATTTTTTCCCATACATGTATTTTATCATGGTGGTCAGATCTGACGGCTGGATTTGTGTTTCTCAAGTTTGATCATCACGATCACAACATGTGTACTAATGTTGTATAACTTGTTTACCAAGTGTTATGTAAATGTTCCGTTTCAAAAACAAACTATACGTAGATCCTTCAAACGTAAAAAAGTCGTGAAATAAGACATGACTAGAATGGTGAAATAAGTCTACGGTTGAAAAATCACGGTATTCCGGTCATGTCTCGGTGCCGATAGTTGCGGTTAATTCAATTTTCCATTCTTTCTCCCTATGGGTAGCCCCGGTTTCGGTGGTTATTTTGCGTAAAATTTTTATACGACTTGTTGCGTGTCATCGGTTTGAAACTATTTTCAGTTGGAGGTCCGGCCAAAATACGTAATTTAGACGGTCGAACGACCTTTTCCGTGCGTTTAGGGGTTTGACTTACGAGATTGACCGTCCGGATCGAGCCCTTATTCTTTTCGGATCAAGTTAAATTTTTTCTCATACATGTATTTTATCATGATGGTAAGATCTGACGGTTGGATTTGTGTTTCTCAAGTTTGGTCATCACCAGAACAACATGCCAAATGTGTAAAGGTTTAGTCGACGAATTTCAAAGCTTTAGCCGACGAATTTCAAAGGTTAGCCGACGAATTTCAAAGGTTTAGCCGACGAATTTTAAATGTTTAGCCGACGAATTTCAAAGGTTTAGCCGACGAATTTCAAAGGTTTAGCCGATGAATTTCAAAGGTTTAGCCGACGAATTTCAAATGTTTAGCCGACGAATTTCAAAGGTTTAGCCGACGAATTTCAAAGGTTTAGCCGACGAATATATGTATAGCCGACGAAATTTAGTTCTTTAGCCGACGAACAAATTATTTCGTCGGCTAAAGTCCTCGGGTTTTAATTGCGAACCCTAGCCTCCTCCCTCATTTCTGCAGTTTTTCAACCCTAGCCCTAGCCTCCTCCCTCCCGGTCTCCTCCTCCTCCCTCCTCCCTCCCGGTCTCCCGGTCTCCTCCTCCTCCCTCCTCCCTCCCGGTCTCCCGGTCTCCTCCTCCTCCCTCCCGGTCTCCCGGTCTCCTCCTCCTCCCTCCTCCCTCCCGGTCTCCCGGTCTCCTCCTCCTCCCTCCCGGTCTCCCGGTCTCCTCCTCCTCCCTCCTCCAGCTAGTGGTGCTGTTTGTCTGCTCAAGGTACGCTCCCATAAACTTTGAAATTCATCGATTTCTTTTCTGCAAATAAAATATATGGATTGATGATTGCTTCTGCATTTTGCCATTTTGGTTGTATAAAACTGAGAATGTAAAATTTATTTGGATATGTGCTAATAAAATTGAGGTGTGTATGCAGTAGTTGGATATGTGCTAATAAAATTTATTTTAATGTAATCATGCATGTTGATATTAAATTTGTAAATTATATTGGACAAGTGAGTTGTGTAAAAATCGGATAAATATTTAACAAATAATAATTTAAAAGGTTGTTAAATTATAAAAATGATGGTTAAAAAAACAAAGTGACCCAGCGAAGTTGTAACATTTTAAATTATTGTAACATTTTAAATTTTTGTAATTTTTAACATTACAAAATTTTAAATTATTGTAACATTTTTTTAATTTTTAACATTACAAAATTTTAAAATTATTGTAACATTTTAAATTTTAACATTTCTGTAATTGCGGAATATTATGAATAAATTGTTTTAATATTATTGAATTGTTGTTTTGTAATTTTTAATATTATTAAAAATTTTAACAGTAGATTAACTAGAGAATCGGGATGAAAACGCGAAGTTGAAGAAAGGAATAAAACTTGTAATCTATTTTTTTTGTTAATTTAATTTGTGTTAATTAAATTTGTTTTGTAATTTAATTTGTGTTAATTTAATTTTGTTAGTTTATGTGTTTATTTTTGGATTTATGTGTTTATTTTTGAATATATGTGTTAATTTATTTTTGATTTCGAATTTAGTTTTACGATATGTTAGTTAATATATAATATTGTTATGTAAGTAAAATATATATATATATATATATATATATCTATATATATATATTGGTATTTGCGTGTAAATTTTTATTGAATAAGTATAATTTTAAAAATAGGATGAGCGGCTTTTTTCGATCGAAGAAGAGTTCGAAGGGCCAAAGGTCCGAATCGTCTGAGGGAACCTCTAGCAACCCTCAAACGACGTTTCAGGGCCACATGACAGCCAGACGTGCGAGCCTTCTGGAGACAGCGCCGGAGGTGCCCGTTTCATCGAGGCAGGCGGCCGTCCCTCGTTCCCCGAGGCCCTTCACGGAGGTGTCTGCACCTCGTATGCCCGAGATACACCGGGCGCCCACTCCGGGTCCTACTTCTTCGGATAGTGGGTCATCTGGGGTACAGATGCCGCCGCCTCATCTGTTCCTTCCGCGGATGATACCGGCGATACCTGTAGTCGATGACTCAGGGACGCCGATTTATCCACTGCCCTCGCTAGTGGCTCCATCAGCGGCGTACCGGTTCCTGCCTATTGATACGCCTCTTATTTCTGCGAGGGTATCATCATCGGCGACAGAGCCGGAATCCGTCGCGAGCTCCTCAGGTAATCAGTCAGGCAACTTGATTACTTTTAAAGGGTCATATATATATATTTTAATAATCAATTTGGCCGAATCATGTCATAGGCACAAAGAAGAAGAGAGGCCCCGTCACAGGGAAAGCTCTCGAGAAGATGGTGAGTACCATGGGGAGGATCCCCATCGATACTGACGGGGATGGCCACGCAGTATCGGGCGGGAAGTCGAGGATGTACTCCGGCCGCGTGGGTGCTCTCATTAGGGATAGAGTCCCTATGCTGTGGTCCGACTGGGGCGAGGTCCCGCAGGAGGTTAAGGACATGGTCCACAACGCGATGTCGGTGAGTTTATGGAAGCATATTATGTATTAAATTGTTGATTTCTCGAAAAGCTAAACTAATAATAATCGGTTAAATACAGGTGTGGTTTGAGGTTCCCGAGCACCTGAGGGACAGCTGGGCCGACGTTACGCATGGGGGAAGGTACGTTGGGAAGTTAATGAAAAACAATTTTGTATGTGATATTAATAATATTTCTAATATTTTTGTTGTATCTGTAGGTACAAGGAGTGGAAGAACGAGCTGCGGACCCATTGGACTAAGCACGGGAACGCACGTTCTGGTACCCCTACTGAGTTCCAGTACAGGGAGTACGAGTGGCGTTGGCTTCTGACATCAGAATTCAACAACCCTCGTAAACAGGTATTTAAATAAATTAGTTAGTTAATTTAAAAATAAGTACGTGCGTTTTAAACAGGATGGCCATGAGGAGAACTTCTGGACAACGTTCGGGTGCGAGGAGCCAAGACGGCTCGGACGGTACCTCAAACAACCCGTCGGAATCACCGTCGATCGGGTTTCCGTGGCAGTTGACGGCCCGACATGAGGCGCTTAGGGGTGGCGCGAGCGGCTCGGGTTCTGCTGGGCAGTCGGGTCCCGCAGCGACGGCTCCTCGTCATCCACCCATACTTCGCCGGTCGCGATCCCTCAGCGACTCCCCCACACAGTCGTCCCCGACCGACGGTGATGGCGGGTCATCCGGGGTCCCTATGGTGCCATCCGGCCTCTTCCTTCCTCCGACGATACCGGCGATACCTCGCGTCAATGAGGAGGGTCGACCGATTCGGGAGCAGCTCCCGCATGTGGCACCGCACGAGGCCTATATCTACCAGGAGTTTCCCACGCCTCTTCATCCCGTGAGGGTCTCCGAGCAGGCGGACGGAGACGAATCCGTCGGCTCAGCCTCATCCTCAGGTAATTTATTATTACTTTTTTGTCGATTTTAATTTTTTTTTTGTAAAAATGTATTATTAATATTAAATTTGATTCACAATGTCACAGCCGCCGGAACGAGAAGGCGGAACAGGAGAGGCACCGTCAGCAACAAGGGACTCGATAGGGCGGTCGAGTCCGCTGGACGGATCGCCATCCCGTTTTCCAACGGGAAACCGGTGGACGCCGCGTTGGGAAACCGGTACACGCGCGCCGCGGGAGGCACCATCCGCTCCAGACTCCCTATGTTGTGGGGAGTCTGGAGCCAGGTTCCTGATGGAGTGAAGGAGATGCTCCATCAGTCGATGTCGGTGAGTTTACTCGATCAATTACTATTTTTTTAACTAATAAATTATTTAATTATCGAAAAAAATACTAACAAGTGGTAATGCAGCAATGGTTTGTGGTTCCCGAGGAGGGACGTGACTGGGCGGACAAGGCCCATAGGGAGAGGTACCTCTATTTAATAATTTATTAAATTTTATTTTTTTAATAATATATTTAATATTTTTTTTGTATATGTAGGTTCAAGGAGTGGAAGCACGACCTCCGGGAACACTGGAAGAAGTACGGGAGCGACCGTTCGGGTACCCCGAAGGAGTTCGAGTATCGGGAGTACGAGTGGCGGTGGCTTCTTGTCACGCAGTTCAACGACCCTCACAAACAGGTAATTCGTAAACAAATTTGAATATTTAATTAGTGAATTAATTATAATTGTATGTTTTTAAATATTTACTAACGATAATTTTTTTTTGAAGCACCTCGCCCGGGTGAACGCTGAGAACCGGCAACAGAACACAACCAACCATCGTGCCGGTTCGAGGCCGTTTTCGGCCATCATGGACGACGTGCGGCGAGAGCGGCCAGAGGAGAACCCCTATGTGGGGACCTTTCAGAGGGCATATCCTCATTCTGAGGAGGATCTTGTAAGTTCCTTATATTTTCTAATTTTTAATTTTAATTACATTTTATTAAATGTATATTAATATATTTTTATAATATATCCAATTAGACGAGGGTGAGGGAGGCGGAGCATGAGGTCATCAGAGGCATGGTGAACGACACATGGCCGGGCACGGCAGAGGATGACATGTCAGAGGCCATGTCCAGGATCGACACTTCAGATCCTACCGTTGGGGCGCGGATTATGGCCACTGCCTTCGCGCAGCGTTCCAACACCTACTACTGCCGGGGTATGGGAGACGCTGGAAAGGGGATCCTGAAGACGACGCCAGGATTTCAGGGCAAGGGAGCCGCCGGAGCCTCAAGCAGCAACAGCCAGACCACTCGGCTACAGGATCAGTTCGCAAGTCTACAGTCTGAGCTGGAAGCCCAAAGAGCGAGGGAGTCTGAGCTGGAAGCCCAAAGAGCGAGGGAGATGGCGGCGATGGCGAAATCATATGCGGCTTCTACGGCTGCGCATATGGAGCGGGTGAATGAAGTCACCAATGCCAACCAGGCGGCTATGGGACAGTGGATGACTGCCTGCATCGCTGCACATGCGGCCGGACAGCCGTTTCCGCCCATGCCTACGCCTATACCATTACCTCAGTGGCCCCACCCTCAGCAGCAGCCTCCTCAGCCTGACCAGCCGCCGCCTCAGGACCCTCCGAACGGGAATGATGAGTTAGATTTCGGGTTTCTCGATCCATAGGCAGAATTTTTGTAATAAATTATTTATAAATTTATAAATTTGTGTTATTTTTAATTAAATTTTAGTATTAGAAAAATTTAAAGAAATGCCGAAAAAAAAAATTCCAGCAAAAATTAAAAAAACATTATTTATATATTTAAAAAAATTATTTAATTATTTTAAAAAAAATTTAAATATATCTTAGGCGACGAAATTTCTAAATCGTCGGTCAAGGACTTACCATCTTGGGCGACGAAAAAAAAATATCGTCGCCTAAGATGTAGTGATCTTAGGCGACGAAATATTTATTTTCGTCGCCCAAGGTTATAAGATCTTAAGCGACGAAAAAAAATTTCGTCGGCCAAGGTGTTAAATCTTGGGCGACGAATATTTTTGGGCGACGAGAAGTATATTTTAGGCGACGAAATTCGTATCGTCGCCTAAGAATTACTCTTAGGCGACGATGGAATGAATTTTCGTCGCCCAAGTTCTTGACCGACGCAGTTCTGGCGACGACTTCTTGGCCGACGACATGTCGTCGCCTAAGTACTTAGGCGACGAAATTTTTTAACAGGGCGACGATTTTTTTTCGTCGCCCAAGACCTATTTTCTGGTAGTGTCATTGGCGGCATCCTCTAAAAAATATATATATATATATATATATAGGTATAATATTATAAAGGTAGATCTTCTACAGAAGTAGTTATAACAGAGTTGGCCAAGGACTTTTTGCTTATTCCTCACAACCCAAGTTCGAGGCCTCCAAGTTCACCTCTTTATTTTTCACCTCTTTTTTCTCGCGTATCTTCCCTTCTCGTCTTCCCAGATTTCATATCCTCTCTAGACCTAATTTCCTCCCCAGAAAAGTAAAAACAAAAACCCTAATCCCTAATTTGATTTCTCAAATGCTCATTGTAGACATATAAAATTTAAAGATAATAATAATCGTTGAATAATTTAAGTAACACGTAAACTCGACAAATTGCATACGTGGCTTATGAGTCAACAAAGTTTGAAAGTCGTCGGAAATGACACGTGACAACGTGAGAATGGTCGGCCGACAACAAAACCTTAAACTAATTATCGAAACGAAAAAAAAAAGGAAGTCGGACATGCCCAAAATAATTGAGTTTACAAGTGATGACTCGTAAGAAGTCAGGCGAGCTAGGTGACAGAGTTCACATGTGAAAAGGACTTCGCATGGAATCAAGAAATAGACTTTGCGTAGAGGTAAACGAAGGCGAAGCGAAATGGACTTCGCGTAGAAGTACATTTAGGTGAGGCGAAACGGATTTCGCATAGAGGTACATTAAGGCGAGGCAAGATGACTTCGCGTAGAGGTACATAAAGGCGAGGCGAGATGGCTTCACATAGGAGACTTCACGAAGGAGCTAGACAGCAGAGTTCGCATGCATGCGGAGATGTACGTTCACGAAGGAGCTAGACAGCAGACTTCACGAAGGAGCTAGACACCTTCTCACCGCCGCTCCCTTTTCAGGTCCGTATTCTCTCTCTTCTCAGATTGATCTTGCTTGTTACTTCTGAATCATATATGAATTCGTTTGTGGTTAAATCTCATACATTAGGATTATGAATGTAAGAGGAGTGAACAAAGTGTAGCTAGGTTGATGTATTTGGAATTATGGTCGATGTTTTTGAAGGCAAAATTGGCTAGCTAGGTTGGGTAATCCTTGTGTGAATATTTGGTTGAGGAGGGCGAGTTTTGGTAGGCAGTGTCTTATTACTTTATTGCAAGGCTATAAGGATCTTGAACTTTTAGATGTTAGGTAGTGTTGTGGTTTCGATGAGGAGGATGAGGAAATAGCTAAGCTTGCTGCTAGTATTCCTAAGTTCATGTATGAGGGTTCTAGAGTTGGACAAGGAGGAGGAGGGCACAAGGTCTTGTATGGATACCGTTTTCGAGGACGACGACTGTTGTATGTTGGAGGAGGACGAAGAGTCTTGAATGTCCAACGAGGAGGAGAACGAGTTGTGATGACATTATAGCCTTTAGAGGACAGAGCATGAGTGTGGTGAGGGTAAGGAGGGCAGATTTCATATTGATGATGAATTATTGACCTGTTATTATTATGTGTACCAACTGAATTTGTTAATTATCCAAATACACTTCACACCAAACTTGCCTCAGTCCTCACAGTTTTTTTTAATTATCCAAAAAATAATAATAAAAAAATATCAATATCACATTGTATCTTCTGCTTAAGTGGCTCACAGTTTTTATTAGTGTTTTCTATATCCCTAATGCATCAAGTCTAAAAAAACATAAAGTGAAAAAAGACAAGTGGTTTGATCAACCTGTATGCTTTTCTATGAACTATTTTTCATAATCTTTATCTATTACTCACTCATTTATTAACAATTGTGTTATTCATGTGCAAGATATGGTGATCATGGGGAAGAGGAAGGACCGAGCAACTAAGGCTAATGCTTTAATGGAGTCAATACGGTAGAACGTTGGCTTAGCTAGCAGTAGCAGTCACCCTACCCCTATGTCGGCTGGGACAGTACCACCAGAGGCTCCCCCTTGATCGTGCGGCCCCCTACAGTTGACAGTAGTTCAACGGGATCTCTATCGACATCCGCAACCGCACTCGAATCTGCAAGACGCATCGTTGACAGCGCTCGAATCAAAGTTAGAAGCTCAACAGGTAATTGTATTAATTTACTGCCCCCCAGTAAACTTCTACTAGAGGTCAGTAAACTTGTAGTACATTATCTCCCTTTCAATTTCATGCCAATTACACACAACAGATAACCTTATAAACAACTTTATTGCCCTCTAGTAAACCCAGCAGAAGTTTACTGCCCCCAGTAAACTTCTACTAGGGGTCAGTAAACTTGCAGTACAATATGTCTCTTTCATTTTCATGTCAATTACACACAACAGATACCCTAATAAACAACTTTATTGCCCCTTAGTAAAACCAGTAGAAGTTTACTGCCCCTAGTAAACTTCTACTGGGGGTTAGTAAACTTGCAGTACAATATGCCTCTTTCATTTTCATGCCAATTACATACAACATATACCCTAATAAATAACTTTATTGCCTCCTAGTAAACCCAGTAGAAGTTTACTGCCCCCAGTAAACTTCTACTGGGGGTCAGTAAACTTGCAGTACAATATATCTCTTTCATTTTCATGCCAATTACACACAACATATATCCTCTTGTATATTAAGTATCCTAATGTATTTTCATATGTTAATTGTAGCTCCGGCCCTGAAAAGAAGCAGGGTTGATGTTCTAGAAAGAAGACGGAGGATATCGTTCAACAAACGGGGCAGAAGATTAAGCTGGAGTATTGTTCCCGTGTAAAAGGCCCTAGCGTGAGGGGGATAAACAGCTTGGTGGCACATGATATCGGTTACGCCATACGGAGTCTGGTGGGAATGAGGGTGTCACACCCCAATTTTCGAAGGATAATTTCAAAAAATTTGGCATAATATATCTTAAAATATTATAATCCCAAAACTTGTTTCAAACAAATTTCATGGAAAACTAAAACTCAAAACGGAAGTGTAAATGTCACACAATTGAACACTTAGTTAAATATTATATTTCCTTATTTACATAAACTTGAAAGTCAAGAAAATGAAAACACTCATAAGAGTCTACAACTGTCTACCCCAAATATATACAAAAAGACAGTGTACGGCAAAACCCAACAAAAACCCTGTCACTAAGCCTCCGCCTCAACCCTGCTGATCCTCGCCTGCACGTCTAACCCCTACACCAAGAATTGGTGCACCGGGTTGTAAACAACAAACCCGGTAAGATAAATAATTAAATCCACAACACTTCTAAATTGCTCTAACATCCAATTATATCACAAGAGCAATTTAGATCAATAATTAAATCGACAATTCCAAGACATTTACAAATAACATGTACCTATGAGTCCCAGATATTAATAAATACCTCTTATGACCTACAACAACAATTTGTGTACCCATGGGTCCCAGATACCATAAGGTATCTCCCATGACCTACACCAACAGATGGACTAGAGCTCTATTCCTAACCGTAACCAATCACTGGGTCAAAGGCTTGGAACCCAGTTTGACTGTCCAATAATAATCACAAAATAAAAAAATAAAAACAGCATCATAACCGTAACCAATCACCCGATTAAAGACTTGGAACCTCGTTTGACTATTTAAACAACAATTCACTATATACAACATCATCATCAAGAACACATGATCACATCATAAAATTATATCCTTCACATAAATATATTTATATGAACAATATAGATATTCCACAAGAATAACTTATCAAATATCAATAAAATTATGATCACAAGAACCTCAAAAATAATCATATAAGGAAAACTTGTTTTATCTTACCTATGAGCCGTTAGCAATCAAACTCATATATTTTTAAAACAATTAATAACATATTATTAAATCCAACATCAACATCAAATGATCATAATAAAATTTGGTCCAAAGGTGAACCATGGTGAGATTTACTCACCTAAAAATCCCGCTGCGATTTCCACAACACAACAAAAGCAAGCCAAATTACAACTTCACAAATCACCTAAAATCACACAATTAATAACCTTAGTAACCAAAGTACTATAGGATATCACAACACCTTTAAACTAACCCTTAGCTCAAGGGAGGACAACTTTCCAAAGTTGTTGAACTCAACGACACAATAAAGCTGTCTCTAATCCTTAAAACCTAAACTCAAACCTCAAGCAAGCCAAATATTAAACCTAAGGTCCTAACATGCAATCCTTGCTCAAAACCTATCATTTCTACCTCTCAACAAGCTCATAACAAGAGCTAGCTAACCACAGAAAACTAAGGCCGCAACACAGCCGGACGCGCTGCCACGCGCCACCACAGGCGGCTACAAGTGAGCCCCACGCGGCCTCACAAACTTCAAAATTTGGGGAAACTCACAACATGAAACTTGTAGATTGAAGCATGGTGAGCAACTTTAATACCTGGAGGTTCAACCAGTTCGGCTGGAATCAGCCAGAACTGGTTGAACATGAAAATTTGGGGAAACTCACAACATGAAACTTGTAGATTGAAGCATGGTGAGCAACTTTAATACCTAAAGGTTCAACCAGTTCGGCTGGAATCAGCCAGAAAAAGACTCGAAACACCAACCCTAATTCAAACTTCAAACCTACAAATCCGGGCTCAAAAACTTGTTTCAATCTATGCTTAGCCACTACCAGGAGAAGAAGAGGAACCAGACTCACCTAAGTTAGCCCCTTGTCGCCGTTGAAATTGCCGGTTTTCCAATGAGACATCAGCTGCTCCACTGCTCTGTGGCGGCTACCAGGTGACGAGACGGTGAGCGGAACTGCCCCAGAATCGGAGAGGACGTTCGGGCAAACCCAACGAGACCGGTGGTGTCCACTTTGGTGACCGGACGGAGGGGAACCGAGTCGGAGAAGAGAGAGAGCGGGAGGAGGATCAGGAGAGAGGAGAGAGAAAGATTTTAGGGTTTCCAAAAATAAAACCCACCACTTTCTATTTATAAACTTTTCAAAATCGGAAACTAACTTGCTTTGATAATAACTTTTCATACGATATCTGATTTACACGTGTCGCGTGTCTACAAACTCGTATCGCTAACCTCTACAACTTTCATGAAGGAAGTTTTCACAAATAACTCACAGAAAATAAAGTCAACTTTTGGCATCTTAAAAGTCAAAGTACCTTCAAATTTACTTCTGAAACTTCAGCTTGGCACAAACTAAAGAATTTCCATAATTAATCTTTCATTAATTTCGGAAATAATACAAAGAAATTTATATGAAAATATGGGGTATTACAGAGGGGAAGGACGTTCTACGACCTTGATTAGACTGAGAAGTGAAATGTGTGGAATGTAATGTCGGTAAGTAACTGAAAAGTATATGAAAAGTAAATTTACTTAATTTCATTTGTTTGATAACATATATATGATTGCGTATGTAATTGGAAGGCACAAACTGACTAAATTGACATCTTCATGTTGATAAAATTTCATGTCTAAGGATATGTTTGCATAAGATTGAATTTTGTTATAAAGTGAAAATGTTATGGATATGTGTAAAGTATGATTGAATGTGTGTAAAGTATTGTGTGTTGATATGAATTGAAATATGTGTTTTGTGATAGTAATTGGGTGTATTAATTTTTATTTTTTTATTTTTCAGTGCTTAACATGAGATTTTTTTTTATTTCTTACTTTGCCGAAGTACGAGTGGGATGAAAATGATGAGTCAACGTTCAATTGGATACTGAAGAGGGTACAAGAGAGGTACAAGGACTGGAAGTATTAGTGTCACAAAGCTTATCAATTGGAATGACCCTTTGGCATGCCTTTAGATTTCATTGGGAGAGGACCATTGAGAGTTTTTATGCGAGCACTTCAAGTCAGATACGTTTAAGGTGATTTTTTTAATTACCTTCATTGTTTCCCTTGTATTTAATTATTAGCTCATTCAATACCATAACACATTTGATTTATATATTGACTATGTCTTATATATACTACCTTGTTTAATTGACTGATCAAGACCATATTTGGTATTACTATGGATATTAATTGGTTTTGAGAACAGTGGTCATATTTGGTATTACTATGGATATTAATTGGTTTTGAGAACAGAGGTCATATTTACATGTATAAGTATGTATTTATAACATGTATAGTTATATATTTATAAATTGAAATGTGAAATGTGAAATGTGCAAGATGTTAGAACTAATCTATTTAATATTTTTTTCATGTATTAGAGACTCTCCTTGGCAAACAAGCGGAACTGTGGGGAGAAGACTATGCACCACCACACGGGGTCTTCTCCTATCATCTACACAATGGAGGAACTCAGAATACAAGAGGAGTAGCTTCCAATAATCAAAGGTTTTGAGAAGACCTATGTCAGGGAGGGTGATGAAGTTACAACCAAGCATTATGTAAGTGTCTCTCCTTTTACTATTATGTAAGCTTATCAGTGATTAGTCAAGCACGTGTAAATCTGGCTATTGGTATATATATGATCATAAGTTGAATCAATGTCATGTTTCCTGCTTCTTCCAAAACAAAACAAATAAATGTTAATAAATGTTTATGATCAAACCATGCAATAGAAAGCTTCCATGTCTATTATTAATACAGGTCTATTAATACTTGCACTCTTAATACTTGCACATTTTATTGTTAACTTCTCTGTTTATGATCAAATCATGCATTGGAAAGCTTGACAGGGAAGCTTCCTTGTGTATTAAGTACACTTAATAAACTTGACATTTATTATGATGCATGGTTGATCAAGTCTATTAATAAATGTCAAGTTTATTAAGTTTCCATGTATTGTTTGATCAAGTGTACCTAATAAGTGAAGTTTTCCTGTTTATTATGCAAAATGTCAAGTTTATTATGAAAATGTTGAGCTGCATGTTTTTTATATTAATTGATGTATTTTAAATGCAGAATGACATGGTTGATGAGATTAATAAATGAAATGATGCATATAGGGAACAACACCCTGACCCGACGGATGAGCAGATTGTGGAAAGTGTTTAGTCCCAACAAATTGAGGTGTTGGGTACGGTGCTCAAAACTCGCAAAGGAAAGGAGATCAGAGGGATGAGACGAAGAGGCGAGCGAGACTTGAGTCATTCTTCAAATGGTTCCACTTCACGTAATCGTTCTCCTAGAGTTGATGAGCAGAAACTCTAAGAGGTGCTGGAGCGCTATGAGTAGAGACTAAAGGAATCAGTGGAGCATGCCCAACAGCAAATCCAAGAGGTCCGGCAGCGTGCCCTACGTTCCGAGTCTATGTATAGTGCTGTGCAGTCCCAAGTTGCAGCCATATATGAGCACCAAGGTATGCCACCTCCTCCTCCTCTTCCACAATCTTCTCCTCCTGCACAAGTTTCCCCATAGAACAATGATGATAAAGGCGACAACATCGGATTGGACGAGAATGACAATTGGCATTATTGATTTTGTAGTACTTCATTCATAGTTTAGGTAGATTGTATGAACAATTTTCTACCTAGTTCATTATTTTGTATATATGAACAATATTTGTCCATCTAGTTATCATGATCAATATATGAATATGTTTTCCAAATCCAGTGCTTCCTGCCTGTATGTGTTTGATTATTGTTATTGATTTGTAATTTTTGGAAACAGTGAATAAGGTAAAAAAAAAATTACAATTATTTTACCCTAAATAAAATCTCTTAGGCGACGAAAACAGTAACATTCGTCACCTAAGATAAACCACCTATCTAATGAATACAAAGATCGATCGTCAACTAAGAACTGTTATGAATTCATCTGTTTAAAACTCTGCCGACGAATATTCCGTTGCTTAAGGACGATGCAATATTCGTCGGTAAACATACCGACGACAATTTCGTCGGCTAAGAACAATTTCATATTCGTCGGCTAGGAATCTTTCCAACACAAACTTTTCGTTGACAAAGGTTCTTATCGACAAACAAGTTTGTTAACAAGGCAGGAAAAGGTCCATCGGGTAGGATCCCTCTTAGTTGACGACTAACTTTAGTTCCGTCGCCTAAGTGTCTACCTCACGACACTTAGGCGACGGATAATTCGTCTACCAAGATCCTAGGTGACGAATTGTTTGTCTTAGGCGACGAGTTGTTTCCTTTGGCTAGGACGTAATTTCCTATAGTGCTATTACAGTTGCATCAGCCGAAAGAAGCTTTTAAAAACTAAAAATATTGAAATCATACTTGCGATTAATCATGTCACAAGAAAGATTAAATGCTTTGGCTTTGATTTCAATTGAAAAAGAATTTCTGGAAAAGCTTGATTATGAAAGTTTAATTGATGATTTTGCTTCTAAGAATGCAAGAAGATCAATGTTCAGAAAGTAGTATTGCACTAGTTGTTATTTTTGTTTCTTTTGGTAAAGGTCTAGTAATAGTTTCAATTTATTATTGATGATCCAATGAAAAAGCTTCGTAGTTATCAGGTATGTACGATTTTAATTGTTAGCAACCTTGTTGTTTGTTTAGGGTATTGTTTGGATAGTTTTACAAGCATAGTCTAATGAACATCTCTTGTTGCAGATGGAAGACTATGCCTCAGTTCATTTGATTTTGATTTGTATAACTCAGAAAATTGAATCTTTAAGGATGCGCACTTATCAGAAAGGTGTAGGAAGCGTCATCGTTATATAAGTTTTCAGGTCCCTTCAAACTTAAATACAACTCTTTTTGCTTGCTCATTTGACTGATTTTGAATTTGCAAGAGGATATTATAGTTTGTGAAATGGAGTCCAACATGTTTGATGTCATGCAAAAGTTTCTAGCAATTTACTTTTTATATGGATCACATGCATAATGTATGTTCGTATATATTATGATTGTAGCAATCTAATTTATATTAGGCATATAACTTGCACACCAAAAAAAAAAAGGGGCCACGTACATTTAAAAGAAAAACAGGGCCTCCAATTTATTTATATACTAAAGGGTGGTTAACTGTTCATTGATTTTTATTTTATTTTATTTGTTTGTTATGAAACAGGTGATTTAGATTTTTTTAGATATGCTCTCTCTCGGAAAAGATTTTTTTGCCCTCTATTTTTGAGAATTCTATAAATTTAAATCCTATTAATTGAGAATTTCATGATGTAGAGTTTTAAAATGACAAGAATTTGTATTCAGACTAACCTTAGTTAAAGGAATTGACAAATAACGCTTATTTTGTAAGGAATTCAAGTTGGGAATTTAAGCTCCCCAATTCCACAAATATTTTCCTATGAAAATTGCTAATTCTACAGGATAAGTATCCAAATGAGGGAAACCGTCCTAAAAAATTGGGAATTCCTTATTTTTGATTAAATTTCCAGGAATTCACCCGCATCCAAACACACCGTAAATGTATACCGCACCAAGGCGCGGGTATAACAGTAATTTTTTTACTGTTCACAAGAATGTGAACAGTTTTTTTTTTTTTTTGAAATATGTAATTTAGATTTTTCTAGATAGGCTCTCTCTCAGCAGTGAATTTTTTGCCCTCCTGAATCTTCCGGATCGATCTTGCCTCTTCAGACCTCTTTTATTTTTATTTCTCCCATCACTCTGCCTTTGCATCTAAGAGAATATTGTCGCTTCGTTTCAACTCTTTCACTACTGTTCCATTTTGTGCCTATATACTATTGCTTGGTTAACTATTCTGAAGCACTGTGAACAGTGTGCTGACCTTTTTACCCTACTGATGGGCTGTGTAATTCCGTATTTACCCTTCGTTTCAAATCTAGTATAATTTTTTATTATTTTTCCGCCGCTTCTTGCTCTCTCTCTCGCCCAACATTTCTCCATCTTTCTCACACTCTTTATACGTACTCTTCTTGAAATAGCTTCAATATTTCTCACAAAACAGAAGAGTCTAGAAATATTAATATATTACCATGATAATTTATTACTCTGTTGTTTCACAGAACTATTTCTGTCATTTTCTCTTCTGTTTTGTATACGTATAAATCAAAACAATTGGAGGATTTATATTTTGGGTAGAACACAAAACTAGCTAGATATTTTGTTGTATAAATGTATTTTTTATGTGATAGCTCTTATACATATGTGTAATATGCATAATGTGGATATTACACCACGCCAAGGCACATGTTTGGTTAACTGTTCACAAGCATGTTAACAGTGTAATGACTATTTTGCCCATGTTATTTTTAGGAAACCATAATATTGCCATTAACCTTAGATATATAATCAGTATAAAAGATGAGTATAAAAGCTGGGTATAATTTGCATGTATAACATTCTATGAAGTACATATCAAAAACATTTGCATCAATCAATTAACCCATTGACCAGCTTCATAACATTGTTTTTTGAATAAAGTAATTTTAATGTCCATAGAAATTTCAAAATCATGAGAATTAGAATTCTATGGATTTAAATCCCTTTAATTGAGAATTCCATTGTTTGTATTTCATGATGTAGAGTTTTAAAATGACAATAATTTATATTTAGACTAACGAGAATTCCTTTGTGGATATTATTGGCTAAGTCCAGAAAGGGAGGACTTAGTTCCTCACATTGTTGTCAAACAATCCCAAATTTTTCCATGATTTTGGTCACCCAACACCAAAACTGTCATGCCCCGGTTCTTAAGTTATTTTACGATTATTTACTTTGGTATTATTTTGGTCTTTTACCGTTTTAAGTAACCGTTTACTATTTAAGACTCCAAAAGTTGACTTTTTCTTCCGTTTGGAATTTGGGAAAACGTTCTCCATGAAAGTCGTAGAGGATGTTGTTACGAGTTCGTAGACATGATATGCGTTAAAATTAGAGTTAGCATGAAAAAAATATCAATTAAAAAGGTAAGTTTTATTAGGGTATTATTCTTGGGGTGTTAAATTTTGGAGTTGGGTTTTGTTTTTTGGTTGATGTTAAATTGGACCGGGCCTTTGTTGTGGTCAAAGCCCACTCTCTCTCTCTCCCGCTCCCGAGCCCTCTCCCTGCCAGATTTCTCTGCCTCCGTCCGACGTCGTCCGGCCAAGATAGCCGGCAAGTTTGGTATCAAATCGAAGCTTGGAACATCCTCTTCAAGTCTAGGTAAGTGGCTGGTCGTGTTTTGCCGCCTTGAGGGAGGAATCACGCGCGCCGAGAAGGAGCAGCTGTGTGTGGAGGTGTTTCGCCGGAAATTCTCTTTTCCGGCCACCATAACCGGAGCGGTTGGTCTCAACATGAAGCTCTCCTTCCCAGCAACAAAACCCTAAAAGGATACATCCTAACACGAGCTAGGATTCGAGGAGACCTTACTTGAGTATCGAATTGGATTTCGTCGGGCTTATGCCTAAAGTTGTGAGTGGACTTTTGGTTTAAATAATGTGCATGACATTGTTTATTGTTGAGTAATTTATTTTGTTGGAGCATTTGACATCATTTTATTTGACGATTTTATTCATTGTGATGAGTTACCGAAAATGAGATTTCCGGTAAATTATAATATATTTATGAGGAGAGTATGTATATAAATGCTAGTTAGCAATATGTGTCTGTCCACCTTAATGACGTAGTATATAACCGCATTATGGTGTGACGTGAGCGTTGGACGCAAGCGTAGTAGCCCTATATGAGTGTTTAATTCATATAGGGGGTATGGACACATATTTATACACCCGTCTGTCCACCTTAATGGCGTAGTGTATCACCGCATTAAGGCGTGACGTGAGCGTTGGACACGAGCATAGTAGCCCTATATAGATTATTATTAATTTATATAGGGAGTATGAGCGAGTGTAAATACATTCATATTTTGATATATATATATATATTAGCCTGAGAGGCTCCATTTTATTGAATTTTAGAGACTGGCCGAAGCTAGTCATGTAATTGCTTGTTTGTGAGTAGAAAACTTTGAGCTGCTTGTTTGTGAGTAGAAAACTTTGAGATGTCACATGCAGCATATTTTCTATGAAAATTTTAATTGGGAAAGCATAAATATTTCTATTAAATTCATGTTTGTCCACTCACTCTAACGTTTTTAAATGTTTTCCCATGGGCCATTCGTTTTAAAAATGTCCAGTTTGTAGGTTAGTATAATTGAGGTCGGACGTACATGAAGAAGAGGCATAGTCAATATTATAGTTTCCGCTCATTTTTATACTTCTAGTCTTTTTCCTCTCAAATAGAGTTGCTCTGAACTGTGGTTGTTGGTTGTGAGATTTTCTTATTGAAATTAGTAACTGATTTGGGAGATGTTGTGATTTGGGGAGCAGGAAGGCTCCAGGAGTAGAGGGTTCTAGATAGAATCTTTTGAAGTGTTTGCATGTATTATTAGAAAAGGTTGTTCATTTTTAAGGGAGGATATGCTGACTTCTCGGTAACTTTTCCTTGGAGGTGGTCCCCGCAGGATTTACTTCGGGTTTCAGGGTAAAATTCGGGGTGAGTCCTGACAAAAACAACCTTGTCAATCACCATTGATTATTTACCTACATGAGAGTGATAGGAGCATAAAATGCGACATTCTTAATGTGTTATTACCTCCATTTGTACTTTGATTATCTCTTATTATCGTAGAATAGAGTCATAATGTAGAGTCAAAAGTTTTTGGTAGAGTTGTGTGTAAAACATGTTAAACATAAAGGAACGATATAGAAATTTGTCAAAAGCCAATTTGTGGAGCCTTAGAGATGTTCATATGATTATGTAAAAGCTTTTACATTGTCACAAATTGAATTAACTCTCTGATACGTTGGTGACATGCAGAAGAGTTCATGGGAGAAAGAATCAGGAGAATTGAAGTTATGCCGGAATCATTGCCAGAAGGTCAGACTGCTAGAACAGAGTAACCTACTGCCTGCCGAGAGAAGTGTTCCTGATGGACCTCGGGAAGCAAAGCATCTAATCCATGAAGCCTAGTCCATGAAAGGAGAGGTCCAAACCAAGTCCAAAATGGAGAAGAAGATCTAAATTCGGCAGAATATTAAGGAATGTCCACGTCTTGATTCCTAATTAATTCGGGAAAATTCTTGTGCACGTCTCACAACTTCAACGGGATCTCCAGGACAGCTCACAATGAATCAGAAAACATGCTAGATATGGAAAGAGAGCTACAAGAGTCTAGTTTCCAAATCAATTGAAATCACCTCAATATCTATTTTCTAGAGGGAGTTATGATGAAATCATCAGACAGAGGTCATTGGGCAGAATTAAGAAAGACTAGGGAAACCTAAACCAACTGGGATTTTACTTGTGTGGCCGGCCTCTCTAGGGTCATTCTTCTCTATAAAGCATGACTTCAAGGGCAGAAGGGGAGGATCATCTCTACCATTGCAATTACATAGCTGAAACTCTACCAAACCCTATACAGAAAATTACTTAGCCAATCCATCCACCACAAACCACAAGAATCACTCCATCCTTCCACCGATTTCCCCCACACTTGTCGAATCTTCAAAGGTTGTAAAAGTTTGATTTTCTCATGGCTTGTATTATTTTCTGTTTAGTTTCGAACTCTATTGTAATATACTTTTCGATTTTGGTTTTATTTATCAAACATGGTTTTCGGATTTCTTTGTGATCTTTGATTGTTCTATGTTTTGATTTGTAACTTCTTGAATATATGATGATTTCATGATTTAGGTTTTGGGGCAATAGCATTTTCTTATGTGTTTTTGATTTCTAATTGATTAATTGTCATGAATTCATGCATATAAATCAATCCTTGAGGCTGCCTCGGCCATGGTTGTCCTTAAGGTGCGGTTTCATCTACCATAATAATTTTGCATCAATTCATAGGCAAAGTTGTCTTGGTCTTTGTTATTAACTTAGGGTGGATTTAATTCTAATAATTTGCATGCTAATAGTATGAGTGACGCCATGCCTTAGATCATGTTTCCGATTGATTCATGTGCTAAAGTGTTTTCTTGTTTAATCTCTACGCAACATGTTTTTAAGTGAGTTAGCATTCATGTTTAGGATCAAGCGCAAAGATGGTTCTAAATACTTGAGGAGTCTTAACAATTAGGTAACCGCAAAGGCTCTCATTCGAATCGGAATTGGTTAGAGTCGAGGACAATTTGAACGTTGTTGCCCGGCCTTGCATGAAGTTGTTATGTGTTATAGATGGTTTTTCGTGATACTTGTTGCATGAGTATGATGATCACTTGTATATAATAATCTTAGGTTTAATTTTCAGTAGGTTATTCGTTAAAATTAATCAATCTTAAACCCCCAATATTTCGATGTATATATGTGAATACATGTTTATAAGTTGTTTGGTTTCTCTTCTTTCGATCGCCCTTTGGTTTCCCTGGCTAGAACGATCCCTACTTGTCCATATTACTACGATTGCAGGGTAATTAAATTGAAGTTGTTGACCTCGGTTACGCGACACGTCAGAGAGCTTGTGTGTCTGCACGCCTAAAGTGCAATTTCACACTTACCTATTGGATCATGGGTGCTCATGCGTGGGTTCATCACTCCCCATTTGCTTCGGTACTAGTTCTAATTCTTGTTTTGTTACTTGGTCCTCTTTTGTCAGCCACAACATCTTCATGTTGTGTTTTGCGATATGGTAGATTGTATGGTGTTGTTTTGAGGGAGGTACTCCCTTGGGTTGAGGGTTTCCATAGGGTGTGTGCACTAAGATTTGTTTGGCATCGAGTTCTCATGCATCAAAGCTCTGATTTAGCACTCCTTACGACCTTACGTTTTTTGGCAGCGACGACGACGACAATGTTAGCAAGTATGGATGAAAAATGTGGTAGATTTGGTAGTTTTGTTGCACTTTTATTTTCGGTTGCAATGCCTCCGGTATATAGATGAGTGAGTTGGTTTCCTTTCACTCTTTCTAGCTTGATCGAGTGCAGAAGAACACCAAATGAACACTAGGTTTTTGTCAAAGAGATATACGTGCTTCCCTTTAAATACTACCCAAGAGTCCAAGATCATCTTCTTTAAAAAAGGGAATGACTAAAGAAGAGTTTACATATGGATGATTGGAAATTCAGTATCATATATAGTGTTTGATTGCTTCCTATATATTCTACAAGCAAAATATTAGGGTTTGCCCAGGTGAGTTAGGTCTGCAAAGGTATAAACTCATTAAATTTAACATGTTAAGATTGGTACCCCTAAAACGGCTATATCATTTACAAAGATAATTCATTTACAGCCCTAATCTTTACATTTTCAATCAACCAATCGTGGCCCTACGCTTTTTATTTCATCACATATACCCATTTGGTCTCTAATTCAATCAGAAAATGAGCTCGATCTCAAGATTAATTGAAATGAAGGTAAAAAGTGAATGTTTGTCGATTACCGTTCATCTTTGTCAAATGACCAGTGAATTGAACTAGTAAGTCTGGGTTATTCATCTTTGTCGATCTAATGTTGTCATTAATTTGAAGTAAAATAATAACGTACTGAAGTTCATTTACAGGGTTTATGAAAGTTTAACCATATGTAAGCCAATATTGACTTAATTAATTATTACTGATAGGATGGAGTTTATGATGAACAAAATAGATTAAACTACAGTTAATCAGGCTAAAATTTCTTCCGGGATGGTTTGCAGAGTAGGATTCCAAGAATTGTGGCGCCTATGATTTTTCCGCCACTGAATTAGGCGCTCATCCATCGACAGTAATGCTTCTTCATCTTCCTCATCATCATCACCATTGTCATCGTCCGCAGTGTTAGGATTGTTATTGTTGTCGTTATAATTCCTCATGAGTTCCAAAACTTCCTCCAAATCCTCCTTCATGACCACAATCTTCAACCTCACTGCTGCCCCATTGTCCTCCTGGGTCGACTGGGAAAATACATCAATACCGTTGAAGCTTTTCGCCCTTGCAATGGCAGCGGCCCTCGAGACTAGTTTGCTTCTGCAGCTCTTGTTCTTCTGATTGAAATGTGCAAACAGCGCTTTCTTTAGCGATGCCTTCCGGTTCTGCTTTCTTTCTGCAGATGATGATGATGATGAGTTGCTCGCTTCCATTTCAAGTAATCAAGTAGTATCTCTCTATTAGCCTGTTTAAACTTCGACTTTCAAACTATTTTTGTCAAATGATCGATGAGGATTCAATGCAATATTTTGTTCGTAGAGCTTTGTATATGTAGCGAGGAATCTGCAATATTGTGGATATTTTTACCTTTATAATAGCTTGTAACTGAAATCTGCTTTATCATATTCAAACCAAATTCTGGATAAATTTGACTTAATTTGTTTAAAAGAATCTTCCATGACGAATAAACCTAGCTAGCTTAGTCATATATATTCTAGATATAATCTCAACTAATTTTAGCTGTGGTTCATGGAAGTCAGTAGGGAGGGATAATTGGATAAATACGAGTGTTTCTGAGTTTTCGTTTAGAATAACTGTTTCTATTTTTCTAAAATTGCAGCTAATTAGTTTAGCTGATTATATATTCTTAGATCGACTGAAATTCTGCGTTATACGATTTGTTAATTGATGGCTCACATGCAAACACTCTAGCCTATAGTAGCGGAGAGCTACTGAAAGAGACGCGTATAGTAAATTTACACTAATTTGTTTCACATTATCGCCAGTTTTACACGGTCAATATATGCTGCACAGAATTTGTTCAATCTCTTGATCAGTCTGAATCAAAGTAGCTAGCTAGGTACGTATAGCGGCCGTGAACATTCATGTCTTCCCCGGTCTTCCTAATAGTTACGTCGGAAACGTCACAGACAACGTGATCGGGAACAATTTACGACGAGAGAGATATATAGATATTGATGATCGAAAACAAAATAAAGTAAAGGATTAATTACAAAACACCACCCGAACTATGATTTTATTTTCATTTTCATACCTAACTATCAAAAACTTGCATTTTCATACCCGAAGTTTCATTCCGTTAGCATTTTGATACCCTGACCACTAACACCGTTAAATGTTGAGGGCATTTTCGTCATTTCAATAAATATATCATTTTTTACATTTACTTTAACAAAATAATTTATTTTGTGAGGTTATCAAATACAAATAAAACAATTTACTTTAGAAAAAATATTTAAAAAAACTCCAAAATTAAATATTTATTTTTGCAATAGTGATAAAAGTTAGTAGAACTCTTGTATGTATATATATTTTTAGAGTTACATGTTAAGCAAAACAAAATAAAATAAATTAAAATATTGTTGCAAAAATAAATATTTAATTTTGGAGTTTTTTTTTGAATATTTTTGCTAAAGTAAATTGTTCTATTTGTATTTGATAAACTCAAAAAATAAATTGTTTTGTTAAAGTAGATATAAAAAATACATTTATTGAAATGACAAAAATGCCCTCAAAATTTAACGGTGTTAGTGGTCAGGGTATCAAAATGCTAACGGAATGAAACTTCGGGTATGAAAATGCAAGTTTTTGATAGTTAGGTATGAAAATGAAAATAACATCATAGTTCGGGTGGTGTTTTGTAATTAATCCTAAAGTAAACTAGGCTAAAATATCTTCCTGGATAGTTTGCAGAGCCGGACTCCAAGAATTGTGGCGCCTATGCTTTCTGCGCAACAGATTTAGGCGCTCCTCTATCAACAATGATGCTTGTTCTTCTTCCTCATTAACACAATTTTCCGTGTCATTGTGGTCACTATTGTTGTTATTCCTCATGATTTCCAAAACTTTATCCAAATCTTCCTTTCTCACCAGAATCTTCATCCTCACCACCCCATTGTTTTCCTGAGTCGACTGGGTAAGTACATTGATACGCTCCAGTCCCTCCTGACCGCTCGCCCTTGCAATTTCTGTGGCCTTCGTTAGTAGATTATTACTCCTGCTGTTCTTGTTCTTGTGATGAATCCGAGCTGATCTGAAATGACGAAAGAGCGCTTTCTTTAGCGTTGCCTTTCGGCTTTGCTTATTTCCTCCGGCAGATGATGATGATGAGTTGATCCCTTCCATCTTTAAGCAGCTACCTGCTTCCAACTAGTATTTATCTCTCTGTTTGTGTGTTTAAACTGTATTTTGATGCTCAATGTTTACTAATCGATCGTTGAGAATTCCATATTGTTCTCAGAGCTTTATATAGGAATCTGCATTATGGTCTTCTTTTTTCATCTGGGTTGTACGCAACCGGGACCTGTTTTAAAAATCAAATTAAAATGCTGGCATGCATCTGACTTAATTTGTTAGGTGTATTATTCTTCTGTAACCAATATTATAAGTAGCTAGCTTAGTCCTATTTTATTGATCAGCTGAGTTTTAGCTGTGATTTATTGAACTCAACAGAAACCTCAGAATGTTTATGATGATAAATTAAGGTTCAAGTTTCCATTTACAATGTGCACATTGTTCTTAGATTGACCGAAAAGTATGAAATCAGATTCTATATACTATACAAATCAATGATGAATATTTTGCCGACTGCGATCACATGCAAACCCTAGTGTAGCGGAGAGCTGATGAAAGAGACGCGTATACCCGTTAAGGGAGGCCTTATATCCTTCTTTCATTTCAATAGTAGTAGTAGTAGTAGACTAGTAGTAGGTATCATTTCAACTAATTATTTGCTATCAGTCACCAAATGTTGCAGCTCAACCATACAGCTATATATAACAATATTCCATCTTCCACATGAGGGAGGTGTGGAAAACTTCATATTGATCGATCTACACACTATGAAGAAGTGAGATCCAGAGCAAATTTCGTCTCTCATTCCTGATAAATTTCATTCTAAGTAAACGAGCCATAATGTATAAAAGCTTAATTAGCTAAGCAAGTTATGAGGACTTATATTAGTTTTTGAACAAGGTTAGGCTAACAAATTGTTAGGTAAACACAGAACATTTCTGATCAGATTAATTAAGCTAGCTAGATTGAGTTTACTTGAAATATAGGGTGTTTAAACGTACAGCTAGGTATTGATCAATGATCGATGATAAGGAGAATCAATATATGGTGAGGGGCTTTTCAACCTTAATTAATTTGATATATGGTTAAATGTTCTTTTAGATGGAGAATGTCAAATGTTATGAGCTAGCTGTGTGTATGCGAATAGCCTGGCTCTCTAATCAATCACTACTCTTATCTATATATCTCAACAAACAATTTAAGCCCATAAACTCAACCAGCAGCCAAATCAGGTCACGGGGTTGAACAATCCTCTCCCACAAATATTCCCTCCTTCATAATCTTAGCAATGACTTCAAAAAATAATGGCGCTCGAGCTTTATTTTGTAGTGTGCACAAGGAATCATCATTTCATATTGATAGCCAAGAATGTGTGTCATGCACGACTACTCATTTAAAGAAAAACGATAAAGAATACCGAAAACTTTATGAATTAGTGTTGTAATCCCAAAAAAAAAAGGGTTGTAAATTGCAATACAATCTGATAACACATAATAGGACTTAAACCTACTTACTTTGCCAAGTGATGTACTATTATTGTTTCAAGATTTCCTGTAAGACCCATATATAATGCCCTAGCTCATTGTCATGAGTGAGATTCATACTATCAATACGCGCGCTCTAACATCCGTGCGGCAAATATTCAAGTAATATACGTGGACAATATTGGATGATGCATGTGTATACCTTCTCTGGACGCATGTCACGACATAGTAATTTGGTTTTACAGAAAAATCCTTATAAACTCATAGAGTGACATAGTCCTTATTTTTACATATAAGTGGGATCTATTCTCTGAACATGCATGCTCACCTAAAGAACAATTTTAAAGGAATTATGAGACAAGTGAATTTTCAATAGTTAGACCTAATTTTATGTAACTATACCACATGTCGTGGGATATGCGGTATGCATCTTCTAGTAAGGTGCTTCCGTTCTCAAGAATGGAATTTTGCAATCTTTGTCTTCCTATCTAAAACATGCATGCATGCAAGCACACACAAAAAAGAAAAGAAAATGTTCCCAATCTCATTCATCAAGGCTTATGTCTGAATTAACTAGTGTTTTGGTCACAATCCTCAGCGCGCGGGTGCGAGGTAAATAGCGAACAAAGAGAGGGAGAGTATTGCGGGAGTGCCACCTCGCAGACGAGGAAAGGTTGATTGTGAGATCTTGACTTCTTAATCAGGCGGGGGGTTTCCAGGTGCCACCTCAGATGAGGAATTTACGAGAACAAGGCGATCGA